>CM077310.1:72045127-82045127 GCA_039655065.1 Glossophaga mutica | reverse complement strand
GTTTACTGTGATGAAGATGAGACAGATGCCATCAGAGCTTTGTGAATCAGCTGGGGTGTTTTCACTGATAAACAACACTTAGCAGGTATGCATTCATTACAAATATATGTATCTGCCAAGGTGGAGCCACTTTAAAGAGTGAGTTTTGTCTTGTATCCAGAATGGATACAAGCGTATGTTTAAACTGCAAGATTTTTACTTGCTAGAGAATCTGTTTTAATATAGTGGTTTGGCCTCTTGATTATTTATAGGTTTTATAAATTTTAGAATCAATTTCTCTTTAAGGTGGCTCAGATTTTTCAACTCTTGTGCACATAAAATTGAGTTGAAGTTCATTGTGCCTTTTTTCTTTATCCAAATTTTGAGTTAAAGCTTTGTATGCTAACTGCATCCTGTTCATACACTGTAGTCTAAATTTTTGAAACAGCGGTATTCTACAAATAGGAAATAAGAGTTAAAGCTAATTAAGGTCACAAACTGTGGTGAAACCCTTCAAGTCCAAATCTTCTTGATATTGTGAATTATACCCCTTCCAGTTTAGTTTCTTCTGGACTCCTTTTAAGTTTCACACACATTGAGATTAAATTGGGCCTCTCTTGTGCTGATTCCCATTTCCTTTGTGTTTTAAGTACAAACAAACATAAGTGAACATTACAATCAAGTAGTGCACACGTTTGTATGCATTTGCTTGATTCAGTTTGTTGTGACCTTATCAGTATGAAATTGGAATTGCGCCATTTCGTAGATAAAGGAAACTAAGTATGTTGTTGCACTTTTAAGTTTTCAAAAGTGTTGAAAAATTGCATTGTTTTTATTTTTTTTAACTCAGTTTTAAAGACTAAAACGTTCTTTCAAAAGAGGCATCTAAACGTGTTCCTAATTTTGTATATGGGCTTAGGTTTTGTAACCAATAAAAAAGCTGCTATCAAATATCATAAAACACTGAAGAACTTATTTCTAAAAATATCTTGATTTTCTGGTTTTGTTTTCTGTGTGGTTAAATTTGGAATTATTTTTGAAACATCAAACACAATGGAGGTGAGTTATGATTTAACTCTTTCATTGTATTTTTTCACTTTTTCCATTTTTTAATCATATTACATAAAACAACCCTCATTCTTTTAATGCCCAAGCATCCAGGTGGTCCTCTCACTACCAAGGTCACATGCTCCTTAGCCAGTCCCCTGCCCTGTGCTGTCACTTCCCTGCCCAGCCCAAGGATAGTCCTGGGAAGAAAGAGGCTGAGGCAGAGCTGGAGGCAGAAAGACATAACATTGGACAAATAGTTAGTTTGGGTTGGGGAAGAGATTAGAAAGGGTACGTTTTTTAATACTCTTTTAAAAAGACTTCATTTATTTTTAGAGAGAGGGGAAGGAAAGGAGAAAGAGAGGGAGAGAAACATCAATGTGTGGTTGCTTCTCACGCACCCCCTACTGGGGATCTGGCCTGCAACCCAGTCATGTGCCCTGACTGGGAATTACAGTGATCCCTCACCTATTGCGGGAGTTATGTTCCAGAGACCCCCACAATAGGTGAAAATCCTCAAAGTAGCAGCATTATATTTATTTCATTATTTATATATTTTTTAAGACTTTATAAATCCTTCCCACACTCCTATAAACTTCCCACACTCTTAAAAACACTTCACATGCTCTTAAACACTTTCTATACTCTTAATCTTAACAACATATAAAATTCTATATGGGTACTCACCAGTGAATTATACTACAACTTGAATGATGAAGATCATGAATTATGTAGCTGTGCAGTATTGATGGCGATGAAGGTGATGATGATGAGATGAATGTACTGCACAGCCAAGAAGAGCATTACAGCTCTTCTGAAGGCACCGCTTCATCAGGTGCTTCATCAGGTGCTTCATCAGGTGGTGCAGTATCTTCGCCCTGGGCCGTAACTTCTATTTCCGCTAAAGGCATAGTCATAACCGATTCCTTTGTCCGAGTGATGAACATAGTTATGGGGAGTTGCTGGTGCTGCTTTTTAGCCACAGAGGCAGCTTCTCCATGCAGAGAAATGCTCTTGAGTCCAAAGCATACCTAAAATTTGTCAAACCAGCCCTTGCTGGCACTGAATGGGGTTGGTCTGGTGGGAGAAGCACTCAATGGTCCTGCTTCTGTGTTGTCATCCTTGTTTTCATCCTTGTTACTGTCATGAACTTCCGTGCTTTCTGCAAAACTATCATAAAGTTTCTTGGCCTTCATCCAGATGGTGTTGGTATCCAGTGAGATATTCTTCCTGCAGTCATTTATCCACAGGGCCATGCAGACTCCATTCTCACGATGGCCTTATTACGGGAAGTGATCACCCTCTTTGCAGTCTGGTTAAAAGTCATCATTGCCGTAGACCTAATATTCTTCTCATCTTTCTTTATGTAGCGAACAGTAGATTCATTGATCCCATAATGGCAGCCTACAGCCACGTAGCTTTTGCCTTCCTTTAACATGTAGAGAAGTTCCACCTTTTCTTTGATGATAAGCATATTCCTCTGGCGCTTGGGTTCACTGCCAGAAGCCTTAGAAGGCACAGAATGTTTGGGTGTCATTGTAGGGCTTAAAATAAATTCAAACTTTTACGAAATTTCACAAAAACACAACACTGCAGAGCAACACTATGCACAGCAATCAAACGATGTGAAGTGGACAAGGAGAGATGCTGAACACATGGGCACAGCGCACAAGAGCAAACAGATGGACGCTATGGTCACTGAGCCAATCAGTGCCCAGGATACAGAACACAGTGCTGTGGTTGGTTGCCTTCCATTCCATCAGCCAATAGTGCACTGTGTACAATCTCAGGTTGGCAAATTTGCACAAGTAGTAGTGGCATACAGCATTTCCATTGTGTACAGTATGGTATTCATCCACTGGTGAAATACATACTGTATTTTATTTTGATTTAATATTCTTTTAATGTGTTTGAATTAACATTTTTATATTGGTTTAAATTTTTTAGGCAAAAATAAATCATAAATATTATATAAATACCTATATACCACAAAATCCTGCAATATAGCGAAAACTCTGAGATACAGAATTAGATATATTTTAAAAACACACAATACAGTGACGCCACAATAAGTGAACCACAATATAGTGAGGGACTACTGTGAACCAGCCAGCCTTTGGTTCACAAGCCAGTGCTCATTCCACGAAGCCACACCAGCCAGAGCTTAAAGGCCTTTTTTAATACTAAATATCCAGCCCTATTCAGATCATTTCCCATAACCCAGATCCCTCTGCCCTGCCACCTACTACCAAAAGGTGTGGCTCTTACTCCATCTTTACCCCTCCACATCCATCTCTGGCCCCAACCCACTTTGGTGGGGATTCCTGGACCGATTAGCTCCACAAAGCTCCCAGGGATGAAGTGCAGAGACACCCTGGTAGAGCCGTTACGAGTCTGAATCTTGCAGAAGTGAGGTGAGAGCTGGGGAACATTGTGGTGACAGTGAAAAGAGGAGTTTTATTTCCAGGCCCATAGTTTCTAAGGTTCCCTTTCCCCAACATTCCCCCAAGAATCCCAGGGGAAGATTCTCAGCTCCCCCAGACAGGGTTCTCCAACTTCATGCTCTTGGCTGCTTCTCCAGTCACCTCCCAGAAATTTCTGAACCCCAGTTAGAGTTGTTATAGCTGCCCAGGCTGGTGATTCTCTCTTCGAACACCCCACAGTTGCTCCTCATGAGTTGAGGCAACTACTGGGTCACAAGATCATCTAGCTTGGAGAGGATCAGCATCTCCTTCCCACCCTCCACAGAGTACTGGTGGAAGCTTTTGATGGTCTCAGTGGTCCTCTTTACGTCACTGAATTCCTGGGCATCATCAGCATTGGCTGACTGACACAATCCAATGCATGGTGCTTGGTATGTTTGGTCCTTTGGTGAGAGTTTTGTTATCCTACAGCCTGCACTGGAGGAGCCCATGGCTCACGATCTGCCTGCTGACAGCCCCTCAGACAGGACAGGATCTCATTGTATTTTAGTATCTCCTTCCCACTATGACATACATGACCAGTAACAATCCCAGATTTAAGAGTATTTTGTGACAAATAAGCAAATAACTACCAAGATCTTTATTAACTTCCTGAGCTGTCATAACAAAGTACCATAAACCAGTGGCTTAAAATAATAGAAGCTTATGGCTTAAAATAATAGAAGCACAGTTCTGGAGACTAGAAGTCTTAAAAAAATCAAGGTGATGGCTGGGACATGCTCTCTCTAGGCTCTTGGGAAGGATTCTTCCTTGTCTCTTCCTGACTTCTGGTGGTTGCTGGCATTCCCTGGCATTCTTGGGATTATAGCTATTTCACGCCAATCTCTGCTCTCATCATCACATGGCCTTCTCTCTACATATCTCAGGTTTAAATACCATAACTTAAAGACCACTTGAAGTAAACCTGAAGTTTTTAAACTGTTAGGTAGAGGTTGTAGGTTTAAATGAAATCTTGGATTAATTAAAAGAACAAAGGAACAGCCAAACTTTGCATATACAAATATTTTTACTTTTGTATAATGCCACTTCAAATTATTTATGAAAGAAGTCAGTGTATAAGTAAATAAATGTGATGGTAGTACTATATAATCCTGCCATGATTCCCTTCAGAAAGAAGGGTTGTCCTTTTCAGGGGGTTGTTTAATTACTGCAGGTGAATATTTATGAATGTCAGTTGCCTTACAGTGATGGTTATGAATTTTTCTAACCCTAGTTGAACTGGAGGATTTTAATTACATCTATTTGGAGAAAGAAATTATAATATAATTTGTATACATTAACTGTAAGTCTTAAAGCAAGTGTGTCCAACCCGTGGCCCGTGGGCCGCATGCAGCCCAACACAAAATCATGAATTCACTTAAAACGAGATTTGGAAGATGGTGGCAATGTAGGTGGGAGCTGAGCCCACTTGCTCGTGTACTCAACGGGGACACCTAGCCAGTCTTCCAAAGAACAGAGTGAACAGCCAATAGAACCCAGCTGATACAAAGTTTGGAAGCCAAAGTGTGTAGAGAACACTTAAAAATGAGCGGTAAAGAGATTTTATAGGCTGACCCTCAGAGACCACGGTGCCACTGCAGCCCCTGGAACATTGGAGGAGAGCCAGGGCAGTGAGAGCCATTGAATGGCTCCCTCCCCTCCCAAAGTGGGGAAGTCTTAAACCCTCACCAGCAGAGACCTGGACTGGTAAAGTCGCTGGGGGGATAAAAGGCAGTAAGTGACACACAGCCAGGAGCATACACTGGCTGGTGTGGTGGTCACTGGCTAAGACAGTACCAGAGAAACTGGGGAGCCTTATGACATGTGGAGCAGGGAGAAGGGATGGGCAGCAACTGCCCATGACCCAGATAGACTCTGGGATGGTCAGAGAGTTGAAATGTGTAGAAAGCCAGGCACTTGTTAGGAGTGGCAAGTGGCACCCAAGGGGACTTTCCCAAAAGAAGAGCTGGGCAGAGACCTTACTCATGTGCACGCTAGGCCAGGCCAATAAAGAGGGAAGAGGATTTGCTCCCACTCAGTGCACCTCACAGACTGATCCAAAGGTAGCAAAACGAGGTGAATTATCAGTGCGGGCCTGGCACAAATACACAGAGTGGACAGTGTGGGCCACACAGTGCTCTGAGGGCATGGGCTAGAAACCACACCTGTGATTATTGTAGCACAGACTAAGCCCCCATCCTTGAGGAACCACAGGAAAGGAAAACACTGGAGCCCAGCCCTCCTTTGCCTACAGGATCCAGGAATACCTGCAAAAGTGCTTTGGAAGGTGTAAAATCAACAGGAAGCTTTTTTTTTTTTTTTTTTTTTAAGAATAAGACAGTAACACCTGGAGCTCTGACAAAAACAGATCCAGAAGGTGAACACCAACAGCTGAGACAAATTTCAATTTGCTATCTTTCAGAACTTGTATGTTTATTTTCTCTTCTTTCTGTTTAGTTTCTTTGTTTGTTTTTATTAATTCTCCCTTTCATATTGTGTTTTAATTTTCCTTTCATTTCACTCATATTCCAAATAACACACTACTCTTGGTCTTTTATTTTTATTCAGATTATATATTTCTTATCATACCGTTGTTATTCTTTTTTTTAATTTTTATTTTAATTGTTGATCTTGTACAGTTTTCTGTCTTTTATTCTACCGTTGTTATTCTAAATACCATACCACATCCTTCCCTGGTCCTAATCCATTTCACCATCTTCCTGAGCTTTATTACTGTTATGGTTAACTTTATTTTCTCTTAACACTACAACGAGTTTCTTTTTTTAGTATATTTTATTTATTACGTTATTACAATTGTCCTATTTTTTCCTCCCCTTTATTTCCCTACACCCTGCACTGTCCCCACTACTCCCCCAGCCCAGCATTAGTTCATATCCATAGGTCGTACAAGTAAGTTCTTTGGCTTCTCCATTTCCTATACTATTTTTAACCTCCCCTTGTCTATTTAGTAACTACTATTTATGGTTCTTATTCCCTGTACCTCTTCCCCCATTCTCTCCCTTCCCCCTCCCCACTGATAACCTTCTATGTGATCTCCATTTCTGTGATTCTGTTCCTGTTCTACTTGCTTGCTTAGTTTGTTTTTGTTTTTATTTTTTCTTAGGTTCAGTTGTTCATAGTTGTAAGTTTGTTATCATTTTACTGTTCATACTTTTGATCATCTCTTTTTCCTTAGAAGTCCCTTTAAAATTCCAAATAAGGGCTTGGTGGTGATGAACTCCTTTAACTTGACCTTATCTGGGAAGCACTTTATCTGCCCTTCCATTCTAAATGACAGCTTTGCTGGATAGAGTAATCTTGAATGTAGGTCCTTGCTTTTCGTGACTTGGAATACTTCTTGCCAGCCCCTTCTTGCCTGTGAGGTTTCTTTTGAGAAATCAGCTGATAGTCTTATGGGCACTCTTTTGTAGGTAACTCTCCCTTTTCTCTTGCTGCTTTTTAGATTCTCGCCCTATCTTTAATCTTGGGTAATGTAATTATGATGTGCCTTGGTGTGTGCTGCCTTGGGTCTAATTTCTTAGGGACTCTAAGCTTCCTGGACTTCCTGGAAGTCTATTTCCTTTGCCAGATTGGAGAAGTTATCCTTCATTATTTTTTCAACTAATTTTTCAATTTTTTGCTCTTCCTCTTCTCCTTCTGACACCCCTTCAATTCAGATGTTGGAGCATTTAAAGTTGTCCCAGAGGTTCCTAGCCTCTCCTCATTTTTTTGAATTCTTGTTTCTTCATTTTGTTCTGGTTGATGTTGTTTCTTCCTTCTGCTATAAATCACTGATTTGAGTCTTGGTTTCCTCCCCTTTACTGTTGGTTTCCTGTATATTTTCATTTCAGAGACTTCACTTTTTCCTATATTTTGTAACCATACATAGCCATTTCTGTGAGCATCCTGATTACCAGTGTTTGAACTGTGCATCTGATAGGTTGGCTATCTCTTTGTCACCTAGGTTTTTTTCTGGAGTTTTGATCTGTTCTTTCATTTGGGCCATATTTCTTTGTCTTGGCATACCTGTTATGTATAAGGGGCAGAGCCTTAGTTATTCACCAGGGCAGGGCAACCCAGGTTGCTGCATTGTGACCCTGTATGTGGGGGGAGGGGTCCAAGAGTGAACAATGGTGCTTGCTCCACTCTGTGACAGTTTTCACTCACTTCCCCTGCTACCCACGAGCAAATTGGCCCTTCTTGTGCTGGTTCCCAGATAGGTGGGCTTGTGTGTGTTCCAGAACCCTGTAGGCCTCTCCAACAAACTCTCCTATGTTTCTCCCACCATCACAACCACCATAGTTTTCCAACCAGAGGTTTTGAGGCTTTCTTTTCCCACACTGGACCCCTGGGATGCACAGTTGAACGGTGACTACTTGAGTGCAATATCACCATTATTGCTGCACTTCTCCAGAGGAACTCCTCTTTATTCAATACTTGTTTGTACTTTAAATCCCACTGAATACTCTCCCGCTCTCTTACTCCATTTAGCTTTCACCCTGCCTATATTCGATTGAGTATGGAAATTTATTTCTTTGTTTTCTCTCATGCTTTTTTCTTTTTATTTTCTTTCTTTATCATCACCCTCTTAACCCAGGGCTTGACTCTTTACTCTTCTTAGTTTGCTTCTCCCATCCTCTCATAATCATTTTTCATTACTGTAGATATCTCATATCACTTTTTGCTTTTCTACAATATTCTTATGCTCATTACTACTTTATTAAACTTCATTCAGTAGTCGCTGCTATGGTCCCTGCTGTGGTTTTTCTGCAATTTTGCTTCCATTGGTCTAGTACCTTTTCAATTTTACTTTAAACCACATAGCATAACCATCACTGTTCTTACTCCAGTGTTCCCATTGTCCTTTCATGTTTTACTTATGTTGTAAATTTTGTTCTCTCCCTTTCTTCGCCTCAGTTCTATCACAACTCATCAATTCTCCTCCCTCTTACCATGCAATAACATTTTCCCATCTTTTAGTTATCTCATATTCCCTTTGTCATATCTTATAATATGTGCAATCTCTCCTCACCTTTATTAATCTTAGCTCAATTGAGTTAGAAACTGCTGATATGCTAGGGGGGTTCTTTTGCTGGCGTAGGTTTGGTTTTCTGGTAATACTGCTTTGCTAACCAACACCTGTATAACAGCAAACAAGACAAGGTGGGAGTTGTGAATACCAGTGAACCCAATGGAGAGGAGAAGCCACCTTCAGGAAAAGCCCAAGGACAAAAAGAAAGCCCACACAAACTGAAGAAAGAGCAACCCTAGAGCATCCAGACAAGAACACCAAAGAGAACACAACACTGAGTCCCATAAAACTCCTACCATAGAGATTTCACCCTATGAAAACAGCTGAGCAAAGCAGAGCATCTGGAATCTCAAAACAAAAAAAAAGAGTCACCTAAAATGAGGAGACAAAGAAAGAACCCACAATCAAAAGGAATGGAAGATACCCTACTAAAAGAGCTAAATGAAGTGGATGCAAGCAAACTATCAGATATAGAATTCAAAAGAATGGTTATAAGGATGCTCAGGGAACTCACAGACAACTACAAGGAACTGAGTGGGAAGTACAACAGTATGAAACAGGAAATAGAAATTATGAACTTCCGGCCAAGATAGAGGCGTAGGCGGACACACTGTGCCTCCTCTCACAACCAAAATTAAGGACAACAAATATTTAGAAACAAGAAAACAACCAGAATTTATAGAAAATTAAACTGTATGGAAGTCCAACAACCATTCATCCAGACCGGTAGGACGGGCGGAGTCGCGGCAGGAGAAGGTGGAGGTGTGGACCCGGGAGCGCAAGCAGCAGCGGCTGGCAGTTTCCAGGTGCACAGGTGGCGGCTGGCGATCCCTGGGCCCACAGGCAGCAGCTGGTGGACCCCGGGCACAGGGGAGCAACTGTGCAGAACCAGTGAGGCCGCACAGGGCGGATGGCTGACCAGGTGGTCCCACATTCACGCGCATGGACGGTCCAGGCAAAGGGGAGGTGGCAGAGGGGACTGAATCCAGGAGAGAGTGCAGCAGGGGCCATTCTTCCCTCTCGGACCCCGCCCCCAGCTAAAGCGTCACAACCCAGCGACTGGGCTGCCCCGCTCTGAGGAACACCTAAGGCTCCACCCCTCACTACGTAATAGCCTCAACCAGACTAAAACCAAACCAAAAAAAAAAAAAAAAAAAAAAAACACCAAAAATGGCTCAAACCGGAGAAAACATGAAAACTCCAGAGTCAATTCCTCTAAGCAGTGAAGAGATAGCCAACCTATCAGATGCACAGTTCAAAGCCCTGGTGATCAGGATGCTCACAGAATTGGTTGATTTTGCTCACAAATTAGATGAAAAAATGCAGGCTACAATACGTGAAATGAAGGAAGATACATGGGGAACCGGTAGAGATGGAAGGAAAACTGGGACTCAAATCAATGGAGTGGACCAAAAGGAAGAAACTAACAACCAAACAGAAAACGAGGAAGAAACAAGAATTCAAAACAATGAGGAGAGGCTTAGGAACCTCCAGGACATCATTAAACGTCCCAACATCCGAATTATAGGGGTCCCAGAAGGGGAAGAAGAAGAGCAACAAGTGGAAAACTTATTTGAACAAATAATGAAGGAGAACTTCCCCAATCTGGCAAAGGAAATAGACTTCCAGGGTGTCCAGGAAGCTCAAAGAGTCCCAAAGAAGTTGGACCCAAGGAGAAACATGCCAACACACATCGTAATTCCATTAGCCAAGATTAAAATGAAGGAGAGAATTCTAGAAGCAGCAAGGGATAAGGGGACAGTCACCTACGAAGGAGTTCTCATCAGACTGTCAGCTGATTTCTCAAAAGAGACCTTACAGGCAAGAAGGGGCTGGAAAGAAATATTTGAAATCTTGAAAAACAGGAACCTACATCCAAAATTGCTCTATCCAGCAAAGCTGTCATTTAGAATGGAAGGGAAGATAAAGTGCTTTTCAGATAAGGTCAAGTTCAAGGAGTTCATCATCACCAAGCCCTTATTATATGAAATGTTAAAGAGACTTATCTAAGAAAAAGAAGATAAAAATATGACAGTGAAAAGACAGCAAACTCACAGCTATTAATGACCACACCTAAAACAAAAGCAAACAACTAGAACAGGAACAGAACCACAGAAATGGGGATCACATGGAGGGTTAGCAACAGGGGAGTGGGAGGAGGAGAGAGGGGGAAAAGTTACAGAGAGTAAGCAGCATAGATGGTGGGTGGAAAATGACAGGGGGAGGGCAAGAATAGTGTGGGAAATGTAGAAGCCAAAGAACTTATGACACATGGACATGAACTAAGGGGGGCAATGTGGGTGGGAGGGGGTGTGCAGGGTGGAGGGAAATGATGGGGGAGAAATGGGACAACCATAATAGCATAATCAATAAAATATATTTTTAAAAATAGGAAGAAAAAGTGAGAGAGAGGGTAACACAGGTACAAAGAGGGGAAAATGAATATGTACCTATCAATAATAACCTTAAACCTAAATGAATTAAATGCTCCAATCAAAACACAGAGAATAGCTGAATAGATAAGAAAACATGATCCATACGTTTGTTGTCTACAAGAGACCCACCTCAGAACAAAAGACCTGCATGGACTGAAAGTAAAGGGTTGGAGAAAAATATTCTAAGCAAATGGACAGGGGAAAAACATGGAGTAGCAATACTCATATCAGACAAAATAGACTTCAAAACAAAGGCAAAAAACAAAAAACAAACAAACAAAAAAACCCCACAGAAGGACACCTAGTAATACTCAAGGGAAGAATCCATCAAGAAGACATAAACTAAAAATGGATCTACCTTTTGACCCAGCAATTCCACTGCTAGGATTATATCCTAAGAATCCTGAAACACCAATCCTAAAGAACCTATACACCCCAATGTTCATAGCAGCACAATTTACAATAGCCAACATAGGAGCACCCAAACATATAAGGGAAATCTTGGAGGACTTCAAGAAAGAAATAGACAGAAACACATTTATACTAGGGTATTTAATACCTCATTGTAAACAATGGATAGCTCTTTCAAACAAAATATCTACAAGGATATTGAGGCATTGAACTATAGATCAAATGGGCTTAACTAATATACATAGGACCTTTCACCCCAAAGGAGCAAAATACACATTCTTTTCAAATGGAACATTTTCAAAGATAGACAATATGATAGGACACAAGACAAACCTAAACAAATTCAAGAAAATTGCAATTATATCAAGCATTCTCTTGGACCACGCGAGCCTGATACTAAAAACCAACCTTGGGAAAAAACTCAAAAACATTCAGATTCATGGAGACTGAACAGCATGGTATTAAACAATGGCTTAACAATGAAATCAAGGAAGAACTCAAAAAATTTTTGGAAACAAATGAAAATGAACACACAACAATCCAACACCTCTGGGACACAGTGAAGGTGGTCTTGAGAGGGAAGTTCATAGTGATACAAGCCTACCTAAAAAATATAGAAACATTTCAAATAAATCACTTAACCCTATATCTACAAGAATTGCAGGAACAGCAACAAGCAAAGCCCAGAGTGAGTAGAAGTAAGGAAATAAGCAACATTAGAGCAGAATTAAATGACCTAGAGACTAAGAGAACAATGCAAAGAATCAATAAATCCAGGAGCTGGTTCTTTGAAAAGACAAACAAAACTGACAAGCTTTTAACAAGGCTCATCAACAAAAGAAGAAAAAGGACCCAAATATATAAAATCAGAATTGAAAGAGGAGAAATTACAACACACAGAAATGCAAAGGATTTTTTTTTCCATTGAGCTATGCCAGCCACAGCCAGAAGTCATCTTTATTTTTTAACATTTTTTAAATATATTTTATTGATTATGCTATTACAATTGTCCCATTTCTCCCCCATCATTCCTCTCCACCCTGCTCACCCCTCCCACCCACATTCCCCCCCAGCCCATGTCCATGTGTCATAAGTTTTTTAGCTTCTACATTTCCCACACTATTCTTCCCCTTCCCTGTCTATTTTCTACCCACCATCTATGCTACTAATTCTCTGTACCTTCTCCCTCTCCTCCTCCCACACCTCTCTTGCTAACCCTCCATATGATCTCCATTTCTGTGTTTCTGCTCCTGTTCTAGCTGTTTGCTTAGTTTGCTTTTGTTTTAGGTGTGGTTCTTAATAGCTGTGAGTTCGCTGTCTTTTCACTGTCATATTTTCGATATTCTTTTTCTTAGATAAGTCCCTTTAACATTTCATATAATAAGGGCTTGGTGATGATGAACTCCTTGAACTTGACCTTATCTGAAAAGCACTTTATCTGCCCTTCCATTCTAAATGACAGCTTTGCTGGATAGAGCAATTTTGGATGTAGGTTCCTGTTTTTCAAGATTTCAAATATTTCTTTCCAGCCCCTTCTTGCCTGTAAGGTCTCTTTTGAGAAATCAGCTGACAGTCTGATGAGAACTCCTTCGTAGGTGACTGTCCCCTTATCCCTTGCTGCTTCTAGAATTTTCTGCTTCATTTTAATCTTGTCTAATGGAATTACGATGTGCCTTGGTGTGTTCCTCCTTGGGTCCAATTTCTTTGGGACTCTCTGAGCTTCCTGGACGTCCTGGTAGTCTATTTCCTTTGCCAGATTGGGGAAGTTCTTCTTTATTATTTGTTCAAATAAGTTTTCCACCTGTTGCTCTTCTTCTTCCCCTTCTGGGACCCCTATAATTCGGATGCTGGGACGTTTAACGATGTCCTGGAGGTTCCTAAGCCTCTCCTCATTGTTTTGAATTCTTGTTTCTTCCTCGTTTTCTGTTTGGTTGTTAGTTTCTTCCTTTTGGTCCACTCCATTGATTTGAGTCCCAGTTTTCCTTCCATCTCTATCAGTTCCCCATGTGTCTTCCTTCATTTCATGTATTGTAGCCTGCATTTTTTCATCTAATTTGTGAGCAAAATCAACCAATTCTGTGAGCATTTTGATGACCAGTGCTTTGAACTGTGCATCTGATAGGTTGGCTATCTCTTCACGGCTTAGAGGAATTGGCTCTGGGGCTTTTATTTGCTCTCCAGTTTGAGCCATTTTTGGTGGTTTTTTGTTTTGTTACATTTTTGGTTTTAGTCTGGTCGCGGCTATTACGTATGAGGGGTGGAGCCTTAGGTGTTCCTCAGAGTGGGGCAGCCCAGTCGCTGGGTTGTGACACTTTAGGTGGGGGCGAGGTCCGAGAGGGAAGAATGGCACCTGTTACACTCTCTCCTGGACTCCAGTCCCTTCCGCCGCTTCCCCTTCGCCTGGATTATCTGCACACGCGCGCGTGCTGTTATGTAGTGAGGAGTAGAGCCTCAGGCGCTCCCCAGTGTGGGGCAGCCCAGTCGCTGGGTTGTGATGCTGTATGTGGGGGCGGGGTCTGAGAGGGAACAATGGCACCTGCTCCGCTTTCTCCTGGATTCAGTCCCTTCCGCCACTTCCCCTCTGCCTGGACCGTCTGCGCTCGGAAATGTGGAACCACCTGGTCAGCCAGCCACCTTGTGCGGCCTCACTGGGTCTGCACAGTTGCCCCCCTGTGCCCGGGGTCCGCCACCTGCTGCCTGTGGGCCCACGGACCGCCAGCTGCCGCCTGTGCACCTGGGAACTGCGAGCCGCTGCTGCTTGCGTTCCTGGGTCCGCACCTCCACTTTTTCCTGCCGCGACTCCGCCCCCTCTTACCAGTCTGGATGAATGGTTGTTGGACTTCCGTACAGTTCAATTTTCTATAAGTTCTGGTTGTTTTCTTGTTTCTAAATATTTGTTGTCCTTAATTTTGGTTGTTAGAGGAGGCACAGTGTGTCCACCTACGCCTCCATCTTGGCCGGAAGTCAAAATACAAAGGATTTTAAGAAATTACTACGAACAACTGTCTATAAAGGAATTTGAAAACTTTGGTGAAATGGACAAATTTCTAGAAAAATATAATCTTCCAAAACTGGATAAAGAAGAAGCAGATAGTCTGAACAGTCCAATAACAGCTGGTGAAATTGATGCTGTAGTCAAAAAACTCCTGACACACAAAAGCCCTGGACCAGAGGGTAGCACAGGAGAATTTTAGAAACTATTTAAGGAAGAGCTAACCCCCATCCTTCTCATACTATTCCAAAAAATTCAAGAAGATGGAAGACTACCAAACTCTTTTGATGAGGCCAACATCATCCTAATCCCAAAATCAGATAAAGACACAACAAAGAAAGAAAACTACAGGCCAATATTGCTGATGAACATAGACGCTAAAATCCTGAACAAAATATTGGCAAACCACATCCAGTAATACGTTAGAAAGATTTTACACCATGATCAAGTGGGATTCATCTCAGGGATGCAAGGAGGGTAAAATATATGCAAATCAATAAATGTAATACATCATATAAACAAAAGCAAAGACAAAAATCACATGATCATATCAATATATGCAGAAAAGCATTTGATAAGATACAGCACCCATTTATGATAAAAGCACTCATCAAACTGGAGTACAGGGAGCATTTCTCAACATTATAAAGGCCATATATGAGAAATCTACAGTCAACAGCATACTCAATGGGAAAAAACTAAAAGCTTTCCCACTAAGATCAGAAACTAGACAAGGTTGTCTGCTCTCACCACTTCTATTCAACATGGTATTGAAATCCTAGCCACAATGATCAGACAAAATGAATAAAAGGCAACCAAATTGGAAAGGAGGAAGTAAAATTGTCATTTTTTACAGATGACATGATAGTGTTCATGGAAAACCCTATTGACTCTACTTATAAGTGGAACCTAATATGTACATAGAAAACCCTATAGAGTCCACCAAAAAAGTATTTGACCTAATAAGTGAATTTGACAAAACTGTGGGATATAAAGTCAATATTCAGAAATCAAAGGCATCTTTTTATACCAACAATGAAACATCAGAAACAGAAATCAGAGGGAAAAAAAATCTCATTTGCTGTAGCAACAAGAAAAATAAAGTACCTAGGACTAAACATAACAAAGGAGGTAAAGACCTGAACTCAGAAATCTACGCAACACTGAAGAAAGAAATTAAGGAAGACACAAATTAATGGAAGCATATACCGTGTTCATGGATTGGAATAATTAACATCATTAGAATGTCCATACTACCAAAAGCAATTTATAGATTCAACACAATCCCTATTAAAATACAAATGACACTTGACAGATATAGAACAAACATTTAAAAAATTTATATGGAACACTAAACCACCCTGAGTAGCTGCAGCAATTTTGAGAAAGAAGAACAAAGTAGGAGGGATCACAATACCTGATATCAAACTATATTACAAGACCATTATAATGAAAACAATGTGGTTATGGCATAAGAACAGACACAAAGATCAATGGAACCAAGCTGAGATCACAGAAATACACCCATGTCTCTATGGTCAATTAATATCTGACAAAGAGGGCAACAGCATAAAATGGAGTAAAAATAGCCTCTTCAACAAAATGGTGTTGGGAGATCTGGACAGCTACATGTGAAGAAAAAAAAAAAAAGAAACTTAACCACCAACTTACATCATACACAAAAATAAACTCAAGATGAATAAAACTCTGAAATATAAGTCATGACACCCTTACAGTCCTAGAGGAGATCATTAGCAGGAAAATCTCAGATACATAGATACATAGAGAGCAGGAGATATATAGACAGCTATATAGATATGGGGCTCAGTACTATAATAAGAGAGTATTTGGGAAAGATGATGCAATATTTTTACATCTTTAGCCTTTTTTATTTGCCCATGCAGTCCCTCAACAAACTCTGGCCTAAATCAGAGTGTTTCAAAGCCAGCACTATTGACATTTGAGGCTAGATAAATCTTTTTGTGGGGGTCCATAGTGTGAATTGTAGCATGTTTAGCCACATCCTTATGTTCTGCCAAGTATATGTCAGTAGCACATATCCACTCCCCAGTCTTAACAACCAAAAATGTCTACAGGCATTGCCAGGTGTCCCCTGGGGGCTGAATTTGCCCCTGGTGTGAACTATTGGCCTAAACCAATCCCTATACAAAACTCCAATCAAAGGAGACAGCCTAAATCATGTCTTTTCTATGAACAGTCCCAAGCCTTCCTCAGGTACAGAATATAAAAACAGAAGGACAAAAACATACTTTTTCTTCATCTCAGTTTCAGGAAAAGTCAGAGCCAGACCTCTTCATTTCCTAAACTACTCATCTGTAGGAACTCCTGGTAGTACTGAGCCTTATCTGTTGCAAAGGACTTAGGGTAGAAATGGGAATATGGAGTAACTAGTACTCATAAATTTATCCTGTGGCTAAAAAACAAGGCATGTGAAACAATTAAATGTGTTGATTGACCATAATCTTCTCAACACTACTCTGGAGCAGTATTTTTTCAGACATATTTTGTTGACAATCTTTAAGTTCTCTGGGAAAGCTGAAAGTTGGACCAGAGAAATCACAGCATTCTTTAAGAAACACTCCTTTGAAGCATTATAAGAGATTGGCTCCATCAGGGAACTTACAAGTTCATTAAAAATTATTAAAAGCAGAGGAATTATTCTAAGCCAGAGTATAAAGGATGTGTTTTCTGCAGGAATTGCTTCTACAACATCCCTAACCAATCATCATCCATCTTGTTGAATAATTTTGTTTTTTCAAACTGTGGTACCTGATGATAAATGGGGCCTTGTGCCAAGTAACGTGTGAAGATTTGGCACAAGACACAAGGTAGAAATTTCACCTGATGGTAAGTAAAAGTTTTATGGTAATACAAGCCTAAGTATTACAGAGTAAAAGACACATTTTGCATAACATTTCAAAGATAAAAATTGGATTTTTGAGGCAGGTCATTTTATGGAAAGTTCCAGCAGGAATAAGAGTAAGAAGAGTCTGAAAATAAATGATGTAGGTACTCACCACAGGTGAGCCTGTTCTATTGTACTTTGTTGAATAGCTTTAGTAGTTACCAAGTCTTCTTAATATTGAACAGAATTTACTGCTCTTAAATGACTATCTTTATAAATTAATTATTCATGATTCAGAATAGATGTTTTGTTGTTCCCAGATAGCAGAAAATGGATCTCTCTTTATCAGCTCAATTCCTCAACCTTAACACCCATGCATTTCAGCATCCTGATTATAAAGTTGTTCTTGGACCTGGTTCCTGTCTGCTTCATGCATTCCAATGACCCTAAGAGTTGAGTGGAATATGAGTAGTTTCTGAGTATAATGGAATGGCAACATACCATTATCTGACACAATTCTATTAATGTGGAAGAGATTGTTTCAGTTATTTTACCAGCTTCATCATTATTAGATTTGTGATCAAGTAACAGCCTCAGCATCCTTTGTCATCAGCTCTCTTTGACCCAATAGTTACTTACACTTTCACAGTTAAATGTAAGAATTTATAAATGTCATATTGATTGTAGCCTAGTTTTCCTAATAATAACACCAGATTCTTTTATTGATTGTATCCTTTCCCTGTCTCCAGTCTTTTATAAATAAGAATTTTGACTAAGCCTGTAGAAACATTCAAATATTTCTTAAGCACCATATCCCATGCCAGGTACTGTGCTAGGGCACAAGATGCTTACATACACTCACAAATAAAAGTTATGACATATGTTGGGGGGAAAGGTATACAATGCTATGAATTACAGGGAATTGGCTTAGATAAGAAGGTAATAATCCAGCTGAGAGTGAGCCCTAAGCACCAGACATCACTGGTATGGGCACTTTAGAAGTACCAACCCAATCCTTTCAACAGTTCTGTGAAGAAGGTTCTGTTATCCCGCAGAGGGAAGTTAAGTTTTCCCAGAATACAACTGATGATACTGAAGAAAAAGCCAGAGTTAATTGGGAAGATTCACTGGAAATGCTTTCTGGCAGATGAAACACTATTTACAAAGGTTGTATAGAGGAGTTCAAAAAATGAAAGAAAGCACATATTACTATAACAAAGATAATGGAGAAAAAGTTTGCTAGGAGCAAAGGAGAAGTTAAAGAGAATTAGCAACCAGACACTGGTAGCCTGGTATGTCACATAAAAGATTTCAGTATTCTAAGACCAATGGTAGATATTATCATTAAACAAGAGTGATGATAGAAGAGTTGTGTTTAATAACAATCACTGACTGGTAAGGACAGGAAATATACTTTGGATTTAATGGTGTGTAGAGGTCATATTAGTGAGAGTAAAGCACTTGAGGCAAGAGATGGTGAACATCCTGATCCATGAAGTGTATGGGATCAAAAGATACTTGACAGCTAAAATAGACAGGAATTGGCAATACCTTAAACCTGCAGTTTGGGGAGAGGGAAGTATCAAGGATGATTTCTAGATTTCTGGATTGCAACTGATAAATGAAAGTAACAAAATACAGAACACTTGAAGAGACTTACAGGGAACAGAGAATGATATGTGCAGTTTGGTTTTATTGACTTCAGATATCCAAATGACTGTCAAGTAGGACAGTTGAAAATGGTGGTCTGGAGCTTAGAGGATATGGCCAAGCTAGACATTTAAATCCTCTGTCTATTTCTGGTGATTATTAAGGCAGGGGTGAGGATGAGACTGCCTGAGTTCAGCATTTGGAGTGAGAACAGGGTTTAGGACTAATTGCATGCCCATGGAGTTCCAACATTCCATAGGCATGTAGCGGAGCATGAGGTTGCAAAGCAAACAGAAGGTTTGGCTAGAGAGGTAGAAAGTGCTATGTTTTCTCAGAAAACCAAGGGAAAAGAAATTCAGTGTCCAGTGATGCTGCTGAGATATCAAGTAGGATAAGAACAGAAAATGTCCTTTGGGTTAGTGATGCAGAGGTCACTGGTTACCTTAGAGCTGTATCATTTCAGTAAAGAGAGCAGAAACTAGAGTAGGAAGGACTGAAGAGCAGGGTCTTGATGAATATGAAAACGGTGATCTAATTAGTTTATTAGGTTTTTATTTCACTCTGAAGGGGAGTGCAGGGTAGTCACTAAAGGGTGACGGGTAGTTTGGTAGGGGAAATCCAGTTGAGAAAGGTTTTGAATATACAAGAGAAGAGTGGTCATCAGCTAAGTTGGTGGGACTGGCCATACTCCTTCAGTTATCAGTTATTTAATTGAGCAACTAGTTTATGTCAAACTCTGCAATAGATGTGAAGGACCACACAGTAGTAAACAAACCAGGCACAATCCCTGGCTTTGTAGAGCTTGTAGTCTAGTGGCAAGAGACTAGCAATGAATGTGAAAACAAATAAGATGATTTCATCTGCTATATAAAAAATGATATAGGGAGTAACTAGGGGAGAAAGTTACTGAACTTCTATTCAGTCCCAGAAGTTATGTTTTATTTGTGGTAAAATATACATAACATGAAATTTACCATCATAACCATTTTTAAGGGCACAGTACAGTATGTTAACTATGTTTACATTGTTGTGAACCAACACTCAAGAACTTTTTCATCTTGAAAATTGAAACTCTATACCAGGGGTATCAAACTCATTTTCACCAGCAGCCATATCAGCCTTGTGGTTGCCTTCAAAGGGCTGAATGTAACTTTAGGACTGTATAAATGTAACTACTCCTTAACAGTTAAGCCAGAGCTCAGCACTGCCTACCAGGTAGAAACAAGGTGCTGGGCTGAATAAAACAAGGTGCCTCGGGCTTTGTGTTTGCCACCAGTGCTCTATACCATTAAACAATTCCCTTCCCCCCAACCACTGGCAACCACCATTGTATTTTCTGTCTCTAGAAATATGACTACTTTAGATACCTCATACAAGTGGAATCACACAGTATTTGTCTCTTTTATTACTTGCTTATTTCACTTAACATAATGTCCTCAATGTACTTCCACGTTGTAGCATGTGTCAGAATCTCATTCCTTTATATGGCTGAATAATAAATATTCCATTGTATGTACATACCACATTTTAAAATATCAAACAATCTTTTTGGCATAAGTACACTAGTGATACTGTAGTATAAATATACATTTTAAAATTAATTCATTTTTTTATCTGAAAATCAAATTTATTTGAGCATCCTGTATTTTATCTGGCTATCCCAAATTAAAAACACAGGCATGGTCAGTAAGGGTTGCAGTATCTTAAAACTCTTAAGATTCCTTTTCCAATGTTAAGTCTCTAACTAATAGAGACCTAAGGAAAGGAGGCAGAGAGATGATCAAGAGCAAATTAAAAAAAAATTTTTTTAATTTAAAAAAGAAAGAACATGCTAGCAAAAATAAAGAGAAGGATTAATGAGATTGGGATAATGGGAGGAGCTATAGTTGCTCGTTAAGACATCAGAGCACAGTGTCAAAAAAACAAAGGCCTTAGGGGACACCCAGTCACAGATTCTGTCCTTGGCCTGTCTGGGCATTTCTTCACAATTGTAAAGTAGGAAAACACCGATCTCCTAGAGTTGTTGTGATATTAGATGAGATAACAGACATAAAAGCATCTAGTGCCAATCCGATTTGACCTATTGCTCCTCTCTCCCATGCTTTATACTGCTTTTCCAGTTTTTCAGAAATAAGTTAGAGTCCTGGCTGGTGCTGCTCCGTTTGTTGGAGCATCCTCCCATAAACCAAAAGGTTGTGGATTTCATCCCCAGTCAGGACACGTACCTAGATTGCAGGTTCTGTCCTTGGTTGGGGGTAGCACAGGAGGCAACCAATTGATGTTTCCCTCACATCACTATCTCCCTCCCTTCCTTTCTCTATAAAAGCAATGAAAAAATGTCCTTGGGTGAGAATTTTTTTAAAATGGGGTCTGAGTACACCATAAGGATTCTTCAAGGCTGTTCTGAGTTCTGGCCAAGACGGAGGCATAGCTAGAAACCCTTCACTTCCTTCGCACAACCAAAAGGAGGATAACGACCAATCTAAAATGAATAAACAACCCCAAGTGTCAGAAAATCAAACTACATGGAACTGCGACAACCAAGAAATTAAAGAAAAAGTCGACCAGAACAACCAGACTGGTAAGAACCTGTGGCATGGGCAGGGCTGGCTGAGAAAAACCACAGTGAGGTAGCAGACCACTTGGGCAGGGCTGGCTGGAGGAGAAACTGAGACTCAGAACTCACTGTGGACTATGAAGGTTGCCATGGTGGGAGAAACTCCCAGTCTCACAGGAGACCTCCTTGGAAAGTGGGCTAGAGACCAGCAGGTGAGCTGCATTGTTCCCTCTCTGGCCTCTCCCCAACAGACAGTGCCTCAGGGCAGCAAGGAGGGCTGCCCAGCCTTGGTGAATACCTAAGGCCCTGCCCCCTTACAATTTAAGAGGTGCACTGAGACAAAGAAATATGACCCCAATGAAAGAACAGAGAAAAACTTCAGAAAGAGAACTAAGTGATGAGGAGATAGCCAATCTATCTGATGGAGAATTTGAAGCCCTGGTAATCAAAATGCCCACAGAACTGATTGAGCTTGGTGGAAAAATGAAAAAGCAAATGAAAGATACCCAAAATGAAATAAAGCAAAATATTCAGGGAACCAACAGTGACAGAAAGGAAACCAGGACTCAAAGAAATGATTTGGAACCATGGTTTGGAGCAACAATTTGGAAATAAACATCCAACTGGAAAAGAATAAAGAAATAACAATTCAAAACAGTGAAGAGAGACTTAGGAATCTCTGGGACAACCTGAAACGTTCCCATATCCAAATTATAGGGGTGCCAGAAGGAGAACAAGAGCAAGAAATTGAAAACTTATTTGAACGAATAATGAAGGAAAACTTCCCCTATCTGGCAAAAGAAATAGACTTCCAGGAAGTCCAGGAAGCCCACAGAGTCCCAAAGAAGTTGGAGCCAAAGAGGAACACATCAAGGCACATCATTAAGTTACCCAAGATTAAAGATAAAGAGAGAATCCTAAAATCAGCAAAAGGAGACAGTTACCTACAAAAGAGTGCCCATAAGACTGTCAGCTGGTTTCTCAAAAGAAACCTTGCAGGCAAGAAGGGGCTGGAAAGAAGTATTCCAAGTCATGAAAAGCAAGGACCTACATCCAAGATTTCTCCATTCAGCAAAGCTTTCATTTAGAAAGGAAGGGCAGATCAAGTGCTTCCCAGATAAGGTCAAGTTAAAGGAGTTCATCATCACCAAGTCCTTATTATATGAAATATTAAAGGGACTTATCTAAGAAAAATAAGATGATAAAAAATATGAACAGTGAAATAACAACAAACTCACAGTTATTAACAACCACACCTGAAACAAAAGCAAAAACAAACTAAGCAAACAATTTGAACACGAACAAAATCAAAGAAATGGAGATCACATGGAGGCTTATCAGCAGAGGAGTGGAAGGGGGAGAGATTGGGAAAAGGTACAGAGAATAAGAAGCATAAATGGTAGGTAGAAAATAGACAGGGGGAGGTTAATAATAGTATAGAAAATGTAGAAGCCAAAGAACTTATATGCATGACCCAGGGACATGAACTAAAGTGGGGGAAATGTGGGTGGGTGGGGGGTGTGCAGGGCAGGGGGGAATTAAGGGGGGAAAATGGGACAACTGTAATAGTGTATCAATAAAATATATTTTAAAAAAAGAATATGTGGTACTTATATATAATGGAATATTACTCAGCCATAAAAAATGAAACTATGGGGGAGAAGAAAGATGGTGGTGTGGTAGGAGGGAGCAGATTCCACTTCCCCCTAAACATGGGAGAAAAACCTGGCCTATCTACAGAAAAACAGAGCAGACAAGGAACAGTAACACAGCATATTTGAGAATAAGACATTGAAAATTGTAGTGGACATTGAAAAACCAGTCACTAGGGAGAGCACTTCAAAACAATAGGAACCCAGGGATCGGCACGGAGACCAGGGCAGCTGTGGTCCCTGCCCTGGGCTTTCCAGACCTGCCAGCAGGCTCTAGTGAGGGAGCTGGGTCAACCGCAGAAACGGGCTGAGCAATCCTGGTCGTGCGAGACTGTAGACAGCTGTGCATGTGAACTGAGACAGCTGCATGAAAATAGGCACCCACACATGACGGTTGCGGGATCACAGGCACGAGCGAGATCATAGACACTTGCCACTGGAGACAGCTGTGGGACCATAGTCGCGCAGGCGCGAAGACAGACAGCTCAGGGCCATGGGCGTAGAGGTGAGAGATGGCTGTGGGATCCTAGGCCCCAGAACACCACAGAAAGCTGTGCTGGGGCCAACGGAGACAGCTACCTGTGACCAGAGACCTGAGCTCACACCCATAAACTCAGGAAAGTGTGCACACTCCAGAAGGCTCAGAAAACACGCCTGAAACCCTGTGTGGAGAGGCACCGGACTAACTCTGGGGAAATTAGCACAGTGATGACTGAGTGCTGAACACAGAGAAAGCAATACCATCACCCCTCAGCCAGCAAGACCAGAAAAACCAGCTTGGCAAGTTTGAAAACAGCAACAGTTATCTTCTTTGGTGTTTTGGGGGGTTTTTGTTGTTTGTTTTTTGGGTTTTTTTTTTTGTTTTTTTTCTGTTTTTTTTTTAGGGTTTTTTTTGTTTTCTTTTTGTTTGTTTGCTTATTTTGTTTTTTTTTTTTTGTTTGTATGTCTATCTGTTTATATAATTGTTCTTAATTATTATTTCTTTATTATTTTTATCTTCTTTTTTACTCAACTCCTTTTGCCTCTCTTCTTTCTTGTTTTATTACCTCCTCCTTTCTTACCAATTTTATCTCTTCTATCTTCCTCTTTTCTCCTTCTTCTTTTTTCATTTTTCCCTCTTTTCTCTTTTTAAATACCCATGAGTGAGACAAAAATAAAATAAATAAACAAACAAACCTGGAACTGTGAAAAAAAAACAGAGTTGGTCCCAAAAATAGGGTATCCGAGCTGATGAGACAGTGGAAGCTGTGAATGACAGGATATCCAAAGGAGAATCCAACACTGAATCGGACAGGTATTCTAACACAGAAGGTCACACCACAAACCCAGGGAACCAGAACACATCAATTTAAGAAGTTGAGGCTAACAAGAGTCTTACAAACAGTGGGAAGACAAAGAAACAATCCCCAAATGAAAGGAAAGGAGGAAGCTCCAGAAAGAATGCTAAATGAAACTGAGGCAAGTCAACTATCAGATATTGAGTTCAAAGCAATGGTTGTCAGGAAGTTCCACGAGCTCTCAATGAGCTACCAGAAACTACAGGGAAGCTACGATGAACTCACTGAAAACTATATCAACATGGAAAAGGAAATAGAAACTATCAACAAGGGCCAAGAGGTAATTAAGAATAGAATTTCTGAATGGAAGAACACAGTAGAAGGAAGCAAAAGTAGAATCAATGAAGCAGAATATCAGATCAGCGTGTTGGAGGACAAAATAGTAAAAAACACCCAGAAAGAGCAAGAAAATGAAAAGAGGCTCAGAAAGAATGAGGAGGGATTAAGAGAAATGCAAGACAACATGAAACGTAATAATATCCATATGATAGGGATACCAGAAGGAGAAGAAGAAGAGCAAGGGATAGAAAACCTATTCAGAAAGTAATGGTGGAAAACTTCCCTAATTTGATGAGAGAAAAAGTCACATAAATCCAGGAAACACAGAGGGTCCCGATCAAGAAGAAACCAAACAGGCCCACTTCAAGACACATCATAATTAAAATGGCAAAATTCCAAGACAAAGAGAGAATCTTAAAGGCAGCAAGGGAGAAAAAGGAAGTAACATACAAGGGAGGCTCGATAAGGTTAGCAGCTGACTTCTCAATGGAAACACTCCAAGCCAGAAGAGAATGGCAAGAAATATTCCAAGCAATGAGAACCAAAGGCCTGCAACCAAGACTACTTTACCCAGCAAGCCTTTAAATCAAGATAGAAGGCCAAATAAGGAATTTTTCAGACAAAAGAAATCTAAAAGAACACACCTCCGCCAAACCAGTTCTGCAAGAGATGCTAAAGGGACTGCTTTAAGGAAAGGAAGGAAAAGACAGCGAGAGAAAGAGAAAGAGAGAGAGATGGAGGGAGAGAGAGGGAGGGAGGGAGGGAGGGGAAGGGGGAGAGTGAGAGGGAGAGGAACACAAGTAAGAAAATGGTAATCAATAAATACCTATCAAGAATAACTATAAATGTAAATAGATTAAATGCTCCAATCAAAAGCTATAGAATAGCTGAATGGATAAGAAAGCATGACCCACATATATGCTGCCTACAAGAAACCCACATCAGAACAAAAGGCCTACACAGACTCAAAGTGAAGGGCTGGAAACAAATTTTCTAAGCAAATGGACAGGGAAAGAAAGCTGGGGTAGCAATACTCATATCAGACAAAATAGACTTCAAAATAAGATTCATAAAGAGAGACCTAGAAGATCACTTCATAATACTCAAGGGTAGAATCCACCAAGACATAAACATTGTAAATATATATGCACCCAGTGGAGGAGCACCTAAATACATCAAGAAAATCTTAGAGGACTTCAAGAAAGATATTGACAGCAACAGAATTATACTAGGGGATTTTAACATGCCACTGTCAAAAATGGACAGATCTTCCAAACAAAATATCAACAAAGATATTGTGGCATTGAATAACACTCTAGATGAAATGTACTTAACAGATATAAACAGAGCCCTTCATCCCAAAGAAACTAAATACACTTTCTGTTCAAATGCACATGGAACATTTTCAAAGACAGACCACATGATAGGACACAAAACAAGCCTCAACAAATTCAAGAAAATTGAAATAATACCAAGCATTTTCTCCGACCACAAGGGACTGAAACTAGAAACCGACTCCATGGGGAAAATCCCAAATCATCAAAATCATACAGATTGAATAGTATGCTATTAAATAATGAAAGGATCAAGAATGAAATTAGGGAGGAAATCAAAAAGTTTCTGGAAACAAATGAAAATGAACTCACAATGACCCAAAACTTATGGGACACAGCAAAGGCAGTCCTCAGAGGGAAGTTCGTAGCAATACAGGCCTACCTAAAGAAGACAGAAACATTTCAAACAAACGACTTGACCTTACCCCTACAAAAACTCTAGGAACAACAACAAAGACAGCCCAGAGCAAGTAGAAGGAAGGAAATAATGAAGATCAGAGCAGAATTAAATGACATAGAGACTAAAAGCACAATTCTAAGGATCGATGAATCCAGGAGCTGGTTCTTTGAAAAGATCAACAAAATCAACAAGCCTTTAAGCAGGTTCATCAAGAAAAAAAGAGAGAGGACTCAAATAAACACAATCAAAAATGAAAGAGGAGAGATTACAATTGACACCACAGAAATACAAAGGATTGTAAGAAATTACTATGAAGAACTGTATGCCAAGAAATTTGAAAACCTAGGTGAAATGGAAGAGTTTGTAGAAAAATATGATCTCCCAAAACTCATTGAAGAAGAAGCAAAAGCCTGAACAGACCAATAACAGCAGATGAAATTGAAGCAGTAATCAAAAAACTCCCGGCACACAAAAGCCCTAGACCAGACAGTTTCACAGGAGAATTCTACAAAGCATTTAAGGAAGAGCCAACCCCTATCCTTCACAGACTATTCCAAAAAATCCAAAATGATGGAAGACTCCCAAACTCTTTTTATGAAGCCAGCATCAGCCTAATCCCAAAAACAGATAAAGACACAACAAAGAAACAAAACTTCAGGCCAATGTCACTGATGAACATAGACACTAAAATCCTCAAAAAAATATTGGCAAACCACATCCAACAATACATTAAAAAGATCATACATCATTACCAAGTGGGATTCATCCCAGGGATGCAAGGATAGTTCAACATTTGCAAATCAGTAAATGTAATACATCACATAAACAAAAAGAAACACAAAAATCACATGATCGTATCAATAGATGCGGGAAAAGCTTTTGATAAGGTACAACACCCATTTATCACTAAAAACACTCAGCAAAGTGGGAATACAGGGAGCATTCCTCAACATAATAAAGGCCATATATGAGAGACCTACAGCCAACATCATACTCAATGGACAAAAACTAAAAGCTTTCCCACTAAGATCAGGAACAAGACAAGGTTGTCCACTTTCACTTCTATTCAATATAGTATTGGAAGTCTTAGCCACAGCAATTAAATAAGAAAAGGAAATAAAAGGCATCCAACTTGGAAATGAGGAAACAAAACTATCATTGTTTGCAGATGACATGATAGTGTACATAGAAAATCCTATAGACTCGGCCAAAAAGCTGCTGGACCTAATAAATAAATTTGGCCAAACAGCCAGATACAAAGTTAATATCCAGAAATCAAAGGCATTTTTATATACCAACAATGAAACAGCAGAAGCAGAAATCAAGAAAAAAAAATCCCATTTTATATAGCAAAAAGAAAAATAAAATACTTAGGAATAAAACTAACCAAGGAGGTAAAAGACCTGTATTCAGAAAACTACACAACACTGAAGAAAGAAATCAAGGAAGACACAAACAAATGGAAGCATATACTGTGTTCATGGATTGGAAGAATTAATATCATGAAAATGTCCATACTACCCAAAGCAATTTACAAATTCAATGCAATACCTATTAAAGTGCCAATGGCATATTTCACAGACATAGAACAAACACTTCCAAAATTTATATGGAAACATAAACAACCTCGAACAACTGCAGCAATTCTGAGAAAGATGAGCAAAGTAGGAAATATCATAATACCTGATACCAAACTGTATTATAAAGCCCCTGTAATCAAAACAGCCTGGTACTGGCATAAAAACAGGCACATGGACCAGTGGAACAGAACAGAGAGCCCAGAAAGAAACCCAAGTCTCTACAGTCAACTAATGTTCAACAAAGGGGGCAGCAACATAAAATGGAGTAAAAATCGCCTCTTCAACAAGTGGTGTTTGGAGAACTGGACAGCTACGTGCAAAAAAATGAAACTCGAGCACCAACTTACACCATACACAAAAATTAATTCAGGTGGATAAAATATTTAAATATAAGCTGTGACACCATTAAAATCCTAGAGGAGAACATAGGCAGGAAAATCTTAGATATTTCTCACAGCAACGTTTCTACTGATATATCCCCTAAAGCAAGGAACATAAAGGAAAGAATAAACAAATGGGATCTCATCAAAATAAAAAGCTTCTGCACAGCTAAAGAAAACAGTATTAAAATAAAAAGAGAACCAACTGTATGGGAAAACATATTTTCCAATGATACCTCAGACAAGGGTTTAATCTCCAAAATATATAAAGAACTTACAGGATTCCACCCTAAGAAGACAAGCAACCCAATTAAAAAATGGGCAAACACTTCTCCAAGGAGGACATACAGAGGATCCAGAGACACATGAAAAGATGCTCGATATTGTTAGCTATCAGAAAGATGCAACGTAAAACCACAATGAGATACCACTTGACACTAGTCAGAATGGCCATCATAAACACAGCCACAAACAGCAAGTGTTGTAGAGGTTGTGGAGAAAAGGGGACCCTAGTACACTGTTGGTGGGAGTGCAGACTGGTACAACCACTATGGAAGACAGTATGGAATTTTCTAAAAACCTAAAAATGGATCTACCTTTTGACCCAGCAATTCCATTGCTTGGATTATATCCTAAGAACCCTGAAACACCAATCCAAAAGAACCTATGCACCCCTATGTTCATAGCAGCATAATTTACAATAGCCAAGTGTTGGAAGCAACCTAGGTGCCCATCAGTTAATGAATGGATCAAAAATCTATGGTACATTTACACAATGGAATTCTATGCAGCAGAAAGAAAGAAGGAACTCCTACCCTTTGCAACAGCATGGATGGAACTGGAGAGCATCATGCTAAGCGAAATAAGCCAGGCAGTGAAAAACAAATACCATATGATCTCACCTTTAACAGGAACCTAATCAACAAAACAAACAAACAAGCATAATATAACCAAAGACACTGAAATTGAGAACAGGCTGACAGTCACCAGAAGGGAGAGGGGAGGGATTTTCAGGGGAAAAGAGGAAGGGTTTACAGGAACAAGTTTAAAGGACACATGGACAAATAGTATGGGGGGTGGAAATCGGAACGAGGTGGGGAGGGCTGGGGTGGTGAGCTGGGGTGGGAATAAAAGACAGGAAACTGTACAAGATCAACAATTAAAATAAAAATTAAAAAAAATACATGAATCTTTGCCATTTGCAATAACATGGATGGACCTAGAGAGTAATCTGCATGTAATAAGTCAGACAGAGAAACACAAATACCATACCCTTTTGCTTAAACGTGGAATCTAAAATGCAAATGAAGAAAAAAACAAACAGACTTGGAAATACAGATAACATTTCGATGGTTGCCAGATGGGAGAGGTAGTTGGGGAATGGGCAAAAAGGGGTGAGAGAGTAAGATGCCCAAACTGCCGGTTATATAAAACAGTCTCAGAGATGAAAAGTACCTGAAAGGCAATGAAAAAATATATATAGGTACAACCCATGGACATGAACTAAGTTGGGGGAGAAGGTGGGAATGCTGGAGGGTTGGGGAGTACAGGGAGGAGGGGGAATAAAGGGGGAAAATTGGGAAAACTATAATAGCATAATCAATGAAATATACTTTTTTAAAAAGCCTGCTCCTTGGACCTCACCTGTCCTTTAAGACTTGCAAGGACCCAATTAGAACCTTTTGTTCCTAAAATTCTCTCCAGACTAATCACAAAATTTCTACCATTTGGGCTTCACTCTGTAGCTTAAGGTTTTGAACCTTGTTAAAAATAAAACTACAGACTTCCGGCCAAGATGGAGGCATAGGTGGACACACTGTGCCTCCTCTCACAACCAAAATTAAGGACAACAAATATTTAGAAACAAGAAAAAATCAGAACTGATAGAAAATTGAACTGTATGGAAGTCCAACATCCATTCATCCAGAACGGTAAGAGGGGCGGAGTCACAGCAGGAAAAAGTGGAGGTGCAGATCCGGGAACACAGGCGGTAGTGGCTGGCGGTTCCCAAGTGTGCAGGCGGCTGGCAGGCCCACAGGCAGCGGCTGTCGGACCCCGGGCACGGGGTGGCAACTGTGCAGACCCAGTGAGGCTGTGCAAGGCAGCTGGCTGACCAGGTGGTCCCACATTCACGCGCGCAGATAATCCAGGCAAAGGGGAAGTGGCAAAAGGGACGGGAATCCAAGAGAGAGGGGAGCAGGCGCCATTGTTCCCTCTCAGACCCCACCCCCACAAACAGCGTAACATCTCAGTGACTGGACTGCCCCACACTGGGCCACACCTAAGGCTCCACCCCTCACTACATAACAGCCTCAACCAGACCAAAGCCAAAACAAAACAAACAAACAAACAAACACCCAAAATGGCTCAAACCGGAGAACAAATCAGAGCCCCAGAGCCAATTCCTCTAAGCATTGAAGAGATAGCCAACCTATCAGATGCACAGTTCAAAGCCCTGGTGATCAGGATGCTCACAGAATTGGTTGATTTTGCCCACAAATTAGATGAAAAAATGCAGGCTACAATACGTGAAATAAAGGAAGACTCATGGGGAACCAATAGAGAGGGAAGGAAAACTGGGACTCAAATCAATGGAGTGGACCAGAAGGAAGAAACTAACAACCAAACAGAAAACAAAGAAGAAACAAGAATTCAAAAACATGAGAGGCTTAGGAACCTCCGGGACATCGTTAAACGTCCCAGCATCCGAATTATAGGGGTCCCAGAAGGGGAAAAAGAAGAGCAACAAGTGGAAAACTTATCTGAACAAATAATAAAGAAGAACTTCCCCAATCTGGCAAAAGAAATAGACTTCCAGGAAGTCCAGGAAGCTCAGAGAGTCCCAAAGAAGTTGGACCCAAGGAGGTACACACCAAGGCACATCGTAATTCCATTAGCCAAGATTCAAATGAAGCAGAAAATTCTAGAAGCAGCAAGGGATAAGGGGACAGTCACCTACAAAGGAGTTCCCATCAGACTGTCAGCTGATTTCTCAAAAGAGACCTTATAGGCAAGAAGGGACTGGAAAGAAGTCTTTGAAGTCTTGAAAGGCAGGGACCTACATCCAAAATTGCTCTATCCAGCAAAGCTGTCATTTAGAATGGAAGGGAAGATAAAGTGCTTCTCAGATAAGGTCAAGTTCAAGGAGTTCATCATCACTAAGCCCTTATTATATGAAATGTTAAAGAGACTTATCTAAGAAAAAGAAGATAAAAAATATGACAGTGAACAGACAGCAAATTCACAGCTATTAAAAACCACACCTAAAACAAAAGCAAACAACTAGAACAGGAACAGAACCACAGAAATTATCATATGGAGGGTTATCAAGAGGGGAATGGGAGGAGGAGAGAGGGGGGAAGGTACAGAGAATAAATAGCATAGATGGTGGGTAGAAAAGTGACAGGGGGAGGGCAAGAATAGTGTGGGAAATGTAGAAGCTAAAGAACTTATGACACATGGACATGAACTAAAGCGGGGGAATGTGGATGGGAGGAGGTGTGCAGCGTGGAGGGGAATGATGGGGGAGAAATAACTGTAATAGCATAATCAACAAAATATATTAAATTTTAAAATAAAAAATAAAACTGCATCAAAAAGTGTGGGCAATCCTGTGTGTTTGGTCTGAGAACAGGTTTGGTCCAGGCAGTTCCTGGAGTTCGTGAGCAGCATCCTGACTTAGAAAACCTACAAGCACTGGCTCTCCAGGAGGCCAGGAGGAAATGAGGAAATCTACCTGACCCTGCCCCGGAGAGCTCCACCCACCAGGAGGCCCGACTGCGCCCAGTGTGAGCAGCCCCACTCAACAGAGCCCACACTGCCCTGCCCTGCCCTGCCCTTTTTGCCCTTTTTGTCCTGCCCTGCCCTTCCCCACTTTTCCTGTCAGCTCTACCTTCCTTATTCCCTTTGGGGGCCTCAGGGAGCAGGAAGCACGGACACCAGGTCGGAGCTAGGGGCCGATGCAGTGGATTCCTGCGGCTGTTCATTGCTCTGCTGGCCTCCGGCTGCGCGCTGGCCCTGCTGCTGGGCTGGTGGCAGAGGGCGGTGGACCGGTGGGTGCTCTCCTGGCTCTGCGACGACTCCTTGGTGCACTTCGCACTGGTAAATGCTGTCTCCTCCGTCCCCGCAAACGCGGGCAGATGGCGCCCCTCTTGGGACCCTTCACTCATTTGTCCCAGGGAGTGCCCTGAAAATGATGGGGATTAGTTGGCCCCCAGCATCCCTTGGGCGGGAAGTCTGCAGAGACCCGGGTGGTACCTGGAGACCGCAGTATTTGTGGCCTTTGGCCAGATGCTGCACCTCTCTAAGTTCTCAAGTATGTAAAACGGGAGCGCAGCTGCTTCCTTAGTGGTGTCGATTAAAAAAAAGAAAATAGTGATTTCCGTACCCAGTTGTGTTAGTTTGATTGTAAACTACTCAAGGCCTTGGCTTACTTGTAACTTTCACTAAATGTTGAACCGAAAATAATTGAGAGTTTTTCAGTGCCCCAGAAGGAGCAGGGAGAGGTCAGGAGGTGAGGGCCTGTACTCAAACCAACCCCACCCACCCACCCCTCATGCTTTAAAATAGTCTCAGTTCTTGGGTGACAAGTGTGTGCTAGGCATGTACGGTGTTTAAAATTTTGGATCTTTACAACACCCCATAACTAGTTATTTTTGTTCCCATTTTACAGAGGAAAAATCAGGCCCTGCAAAATTAGGTGACTTATAAAACCACGCTGCTGGCATGATTCTGAGTTTGTTTAGTCTGGCTTGCACTCTATATCACATCAGGCTTTAGGAAATGTCCCTAAAAATACAGCTCATTTTAAAAATGGCCAGAACGGTTGTATTTAAGGGAATTCCATTAAGATATCCCTTCCCCCATGCACACACTTTTTCTTAAAGTTATTTTAACTATGCCAAAGTATCATTCTTTGCGAATTTGACCTTGCTTAAATTTAGGCAAACCTGTGGCTAATGTAAAGCCAAAGTCTACAGCAGCGATTTTCAACCAGTGTGCTGCAAAACATTTTAAAACATGCAATACCTGACTATTTAGTCATGGGCACTGACCTCTTTTCCCTTAGATAGTCAAATGAAAAAGAAATGACAGCAATCAGCACAATAGCCTTCCTGTGTGAATAAATCAAAATTATACCTATTTTTTTGTCAGACTGGCAAAAAATATATTTTTTGGTATGCTGCAGGATTTTAGTAATTAGTTAAAATCTGTCATGACTGGTCTATAGTATTGAGAAATAAAGAGAAAGCAAAGTTTTCAATAATCATCTAGATCTGTATGTTAGCCAGTTGGCTATGTGTACATACCAGGTATTGCTGGAATGGTGAAATTTCTTCTTTCCTAATAGTCAACATGTGGAGATAAGAGACAGTGAATATTTTCCTCAACTACTTTATTAATAGAATTGATTTTTAAGCTGTCATTGGACATAATGTTTCCCAAAGAACAGGGGGCAATAAAATAGGATACTAGGCCCTCTTAAAGAAGAATTTATTGTAATATATTTTAGACATACAAAAACAGGTATTAATGCCCTGGCCAGGTTGCTCAATTGGTTGGAGCATCATCCCATACACCAAAAGGTTGTAGGTTCAATTCCCTGTCAGGGCACATGCTTAAGTTGCAGTTCGATCCCTGGTTGGGACACAAATGGGAGGCAACAAGTTGATGTTTCTCTCTCCCTCTCTACCCTTCCCTTCCTCTCTCTCTCTCTCTCTCTCAAATCATTAAAAAAAATCCTTGGATGGAGATTTTAAAAAAAGATATTAAAATGCTAAAACATACCCGTATATACACCATCTTGTTTAAAATTAAGTCTGCTTTTTAAGCACAGACCAATACAGGGAACAGCACACACATCTCCATTTGTGTCACCTCAAGGTAGCCTGATGTGTGGAGTCATTGTCCCAGTCTTCCCCCTCTCTGTTTCCAAAGGAAATGTCCCCTACCCTTCCCCATCTTCTAACATTTACCTGTCCCACTTACAAAATGTTCCACTTTATGTTGCAGCTTGCCTTAGTTCTTTAATTAAAACGCTCATTTTTTTTCAAATATTAGAACAATCAATGACATAACCACTGTGCACCATTTTATTGGAATTTTTATGTCTCTGAAATTGGGACGTATCTTACAATTGAAGAAACACGATAATTTAATCAGCTCATATTAATTGGCATATTTTTATTTTGCTATTTACACACAGTGCTTCAACTAGCATCTTTGTATATATATCTTACAGTTCAGTGAGGAGGTCTCTGGAATTAAGCAGCTGAGGCCTGCAAGAAAAATGCAGGCCCATATTATCTTTGGTTGGGAGTTTATTGCAAGAAGACCCAGAAATGTAGTCTGAGCTAAGACAGGCATATAAAGCCTGGTGGAGAACTGAAACCACAACTCACTCGTTCCCACTAGAACCTAGGCGATTTCTCATTACCCCTGTAAACATCACTTCTCAAATGGTAGAAGATGTTGGGATTGTTGGCAGCCATCAAACACAGAGCTCCCCTGTTAGATGTTACAAACAAAGCATTCCCAGAAGTAGTTCAGCTCCCTGATGTCCAATTAGAATGTGGTTACCTAGGGCTGCACCACTGGTCTTCAGGTCCTTTAGTTAGGCTAGGTGAAGAGCAGGCTGATTTTCCACCAGTGCACTGGTAAGAGCCATGACAATACACATAAAGAAACCAATGGTGTAACTCACTATTCCTCAAGATTGCTATGGGCATTTCATGCACTAGTGCTTCATGGGTTTTTCCTCATCTGCAACCTAAGTATATAGCATTCTAGACATGGCCTACATCTTGAAGTCCAGATTGACTAGAGCACAGGGTTTACCTAGGGAGTAAGTTCAGGGTACAGGATGTTAAGCGCTGGAATGACAGGCAAGACTTTTGAGTTTTATTCTGTAGTAGAAAGCCATTGACAAGTTTCAGCCAAGGAAGTAGCATGACCAAAGCAGATCTTTCTAAAGATAATTTGGTTGTGGTGTGTTAAGTCAGAAACTGTGAAGGGTCTGAGATTTCACCCTTCTTACAAGTTAGCAAGTTAGCCTGGTTGATTACCAGAGTAACACAGGGCAATGCAGGGAGGACCAGATGGTACCTGCACATACAATGGATGTATTACAAGAGAGGAACCCAAAATTAGGCTCCCATATTATGTGGCTGCTGGTGACCATATTATGGTCATACCTTTCTCTGGAGAAAGACTTTTGCTCAGGAATGTACACAAATCTTCTCTGGGGAGGAGAAGGCTAGGTCTTTTATTACTCTGGAATACCTTCGGAGGGAGAGGTCTCTAAGCTTTACTACCCTCAAATGTCTCCTCATATAAATATTCTTAAATTGGTAGAAGTGCCTATGCCCAAAGGTCCCAGACAGTGCAGGAATAGGAGACATTCATGGAGAATTCTCTCCCAACATGGTGCTGGGTAGATTGTAAAGGCTAGTTAAAAGGGGCAAAAAGATCAGCTAAAACCAATTACAGTATTTTAGGAGTGAGATGAAAAAGACCCGTGCTAAGGTGTGGTGAAAGTTAGAGTACAGAAGAAAGCTAAGTATGAGAGACTTTTCATGGGAGAATTGTATAAGTCAAAGTGACTGCTTATACATTGTGGGTGGTGGACATGATCTTGGAGTTTACAATCTGGCTAATGTGAGTAATGTTGTTAATATTAACAAAGACTGGAAACACTGATCTGTTTTCTTGTCATTTAAATTTTGCCATTTCTAGAATTTCATATAAATGACCATAAAGTATGTAGCCTTTTATTTAGCATAATTCACTGAATAGTATCCTAATATATGGATATATCCCAATTTATTTATCTGTTTACCAGTTAATGAACATGTGGGTTGTTTCTAGTTTGTGACTCATAAGTTGTGCTGCTATGTGTATCTGCTTACAAGTCTTTGTGTGGGCACAAGTTTTTATTTATCTGGGGTAAGTGCCTAGGAGTAAGATTCTTTACCTAGATTAGGAACTGCAAAACTTTTTAAAAATATATTTTATGTATTTATTTTTAGAGAGTGGGAAAGGGAGGGAGAAAGAGAGGGAGAGAAACATTGATGTGAGAGAGAAACATTGATCGTTTGCCTCTGGTACAAGCCCCAACCAGGGACCAAACCTGCAACCCAGGCAGGTGCCCTGACTGGGAATGGAACTAATGTCCTTTCACTTTGTGGGATGACGCCCAACAAACTGAGTCATACCACAGGGCTTCTTTTCTTTCAGTCATTCTAAAATATGTGTATAACCAAAATTTATAGTTTGTATTGAATTTTCTTGATGTCTAGTAATGTTGAACATCTTTTCATTTGTTTACTTGGCATTCATATATCTTCTACTGGGAAATGTGATAAAATCTTTCTGCCCATTTTTTAAATTAAAATTTTATTTTGAGATAATTATAGGTTCACCTGAAGAGAAAGAATAGAGAGATCCCACATACACTTTACACAGTTTCCCCAGTGGTAACATGTTCCAAAACTATAGCATAATATCAAAGTGAAGCTACTGACACAATCAAAAGCAGAACAAAGAACACATGCTCAAACACTGATAATGTTATAAATATGTCAGCAGCCCTCAAGCCCCATCCTCCAGGTTCTCCTGTGCATAGGACAGGCAACTAGTGGCTCCCCTTCTCTTATACCCTCTGTTCCTATCAAGGCTTAGGCTGGTGCTGCTACCACCTTGCTGTGGCCAATGAAATTCTAGGTTGCAATGATGTTGCACTACCATCACCGCAGCCCTGGTCAGTAGGGCTGGGGAACTCCATTGCCAAGTCCTAACCAGCTGGCAATAGCAAAGACCCGGGTGAATGACCTTGGTACATCACAGTTCATCTTGGGGAAGCTTACTGATTCCAGCCACGGCTCCAGTAAAGCAGTGGCATTACAGATTTGATGGCCACATGGTTGGAGGAGCTTTGGAAGTTTAAATGCTTTGAGCACCCTCATTGAGCGGGTGGATACCTCCTCCATAGGAGGGACCCAGAGGCACAAGCAACACAACTCTTCCTCCAAATTCAGGGATTGTCTCCAGGTCTGTGGTCACCTCTCCACATCCTCACTTTGCCAATTCTAGGGCCCCATACTAGGTGATCAACTGTCCCAGTTTCCCAGGGACTGAGGGCATCCCCAAAATAAATTGGTTACCTACCTGCTCCTCTTCTTTCACTTTCTGCCTACACACCTTTTCCATGTATTGTTGACCTTTGGTTCTACCTGCTTTTCTCATTTCTTTCCATTGTCTTTCTTCTCCCTCCAGAAAATCCAACTCTTGAAAGTTTTATGCCATTTACCTGCACCTGCCAGAGGTAAAGAAATGAAAAACAGAAGCCATCAAAACAGCATTCTGTTTCTCAGAAAACTAAAAATGGAACTACCTTTTGACCCAGCAATTCCACTGCTAGGATTATATCCTAAGAACCCTGAAACACCAATCTAAAAGAACCTATGCACCCCAATGTTCATAGCAGCATAATTTACAATAGCCAAGTGTTGGAAGCAACCTAGGTGCCCATCAATAAATGAATGGATCAAAAATCTATGATACATTTACACAATGGAATTCTATGCAGCAGAAAGAAAGAAAGAGCTTTTACCCTTTGCAACAGCATGGATGAAACTGGAGAGCATCATTCTAAGCAAAATAAGCCAGGCAGTGAAAGACAAATACCATATGATCTCACCTAATCAACAAAACAAACAAACAAGCATAATATAACCAAAGACACTGAAATAGAGAACAGGCTGACAGTGACCAGAGGGGAAAGGGGAGGGAATTTCAGGGGAAAAGGGGGAAGGGTTCGCAGGAACAAGTATAAAGCACACATGAACAAAAACAAGGTGGGCAGAAATGGGAGGGAGGTGGGAGGAGGGGTGCTGGGCAGGTGGGCTGGGATGGGAGTAAAAGGCAGAGAACTGTACTTGAAGAACAATTAAAAATTAAAAAAATAGCATTCTGTTTATATTTCAACTAAAACAATCAGCTTTTTAAAAAAGAGAATTGGGCAAAAGAAGTAAGCTTGTGTATTCTAACTCTTTAGAATGATTAGTTCTTTGTAAGAAAAGGGTGTTTTATATATTCTGGGCACACATGCACCCAAAAACCTAACTCCAACCACATACCCTGGGAGAAACCCTGTCTAATGGCCCACTGCAGATTTCATCACTACTTTCTGTTTTGGGGAAGTGTGGGGGTGGGTGGGTACCAAATTACTTTATTTGAAGGAATGGTACAAATGAAAGACATAAGTGATGATTTGGTACAAGTTACAGAAAACATAAAGGTAACTCCAACATGCATGTACTGCTTTGGTGACCAGGAAAGTTTATCCTCATGTCTGTGGGAAGCCAGCCTAAGGCTTAGCTCTCTTTACTGTCTTCCAGAATGTGCTTCAAAGAAATGCTCTGGCATGCCAGATTCAGGGGCCCCCAATCTGTGCAAGCCGGTTACATGGCCACCCAGTTTGATTGATTTTACCTGCTCAATTAGATAGTGAGTCTCAATAAAGTAACACAAATGAGGGTCATTTTTTTCAGTGGCCAGTGTGTGCAAGTCCAGTAGTGGTTGATTCATACTTTTATTCAAGTGTAATGGACACTCCATTGTGTTCAACCCACTCTCCCAGTCATCACGGTCTGGTGTCTTGATATCCTGAAGGAAGATTTGGCCACCTCATTGGTTCTGCACCTTCATCAGTTTCTCAGCATATTCTCTCTCTTCATGAGGTTGGTGAAGAACATATTTGGCAAAGTTCTTAAAAGCCACGTTATGGTGGTCAAAGTAGTAAGACATGGACAGATAGAAGTAGGAAGTGTAGAGCTCCAGATTGATCTGGCAGTTGATGGTGGCCTCCAAGTCCTGGTGGTAGTTCTGATGCATCTACAAGATGGACTCTGTTGGTTGTAGTGATGGGTGGCTGAGGAAAGGCAGCTTCCGCATAATGGAGCAGTGACAGGGACCTTGGGACAGTCTGAAGGTGCTGTGAGGAGGTGGCCAAAAGGCTGAATCTGGGCAAGTGGCTGGGATGGGGATCATGGGCTGGTTTATTCAAGCACTGTTGAAACAGGTAATCACAGTGACTCTTGGTGAAGACTGTTACTACTTTCTGTTTAATCATTACTTTCAGTAGTCCACCAGCTCTTTGTAAATTCTCTATCACAACATATCATGATATTTTTCTGAGGATGTGTGCTGGGGGTGTGACGTGGGGGTAGATTAGTACTTTCTTCACAAGGCTTTGAGTCCTTTGGAGATAAAGACTTACTTTCCCATCTTTTGCATCTTCAAAGATACCCTGTCTGGCTGCAGTTCATTCGCAAAGTTGATTTCATTCTAAGACCTTAGATGTTCTAGCACCATTAGCTCCCTTAGCCTGACAGAAAGCAAGTTGGCTCTGCTGTTGCTTTCCACTCATCCTGGGAGAACATAATTCTGCTCATTCAAAATGGTGGCCCCAAATCGTAACCACTTTGGGAAGAGACTCAAAGAAGCTTTTGTGTCATTTAAGATTTTTATTTGTTTGGTACACTTCTTTTAATAGTCATTATTCTGTTTGAACACACTGTTTGTTACTTTTGGAACAAAAGGAGAAGGGACTATAGATTGCCAGTTTTGTCTTTGGAATACAAATTTCTAAGGACAGTGGTATGTTCGGTGTCAAACCTGTGAGTGAAACTCTTTGGGGCAAGGAACTCTGATTCACTTATTCAAACTAATTCATGTGACAGGCAGATACACATAGCAACAAGGGCACATAGAAACCCAGAAGAAGCTGGGATCTTGCTAGGCCTCATGGATTCTGGAGTTGGAGGTTGGTTCTGAATCAGAGCCAGCTCTGGGATAAGATGACTTTACCTTCCTGGCTCCTCTCTATTCTGGCTTCTCTTTCTGGTACTTTCTGGCTTTCTCACTCTTTATTCTTTTTCTGTATCCTATAGAATCTGCTCATATTCATATGTTATGGGTGTCCTCCCCAAAAAAACATATTAGAGTCCTAAGCTCCAGTACCTCAGAATGTAGGTCTCCTTAGAGATAGGGTCTTCACAGAAGTAATGAAGCTCAAATGAGGCCATTTAAGGTAGGCCTTCACCCAATACAACTGGTATTCTTATAAAAAGGAGAAATATAGACACAAAGACATACACACATATTCTGTGTAAACATAAAGGCAGAGATCAAGGTGATGCTTCCATAAGCCAAGGATACCAAGATTGACACCTAACCACCAGAAGCTAGGGGAAGGCCATGGACCAGATTCTTCCTCACAGCTCTCATAAGGAGCCAACCCTGCTGAGAACTTTGTTTCTCTAGAACTGTGAGACAATAAATGTTTTTGGCTTTAAGCCACACAATTTGTAGTATTTTTTCCTAGCAGCCCTAACAAAGTAATACACCCTGCTTCCTGGTAATTTGAGTTTATTTATAACATTGATTTGCTCTTGGCCTCTCATGGAACTCTTTTTATAAGGCCAGCATCATCCTAATCCCAAAATCAGATAAAGACAAAATAAAGAAAGAAAACTTCAGGCCAATATTGCTCATGAATATAGACACTAAAATCCTCAACAAAGTACTGGCAAACCACATCAAGAAATACATTAAAAAGATCATACACCATGATCAAGTGGGATTCATCCTAGGGATGCAAGGATGGTACAATATATGCAAATCAATAAATGTAATTAATATATCACATAACCACAATGAAAGACAAAAATCACATTACATATCAATATACACTAAATAAGCATTTGATAAAGTACAGCACCCATTTATGATAAAAATACGCATCAAAGGGGGAATAGAGGGACCATACCTCAACATAAAAAGGGTAAATATGAGAAACCTACAGCCAACATCATACTCAATGGGCAAAAACTAAGAGCTTTCCCCCTAAGATTAGGAACAAGACAAGAGTGTCCACTTTTACCACTTCTATTCAACATACTATAGGAGACCATTCTGCATGGCGTGGGCCCCACTTCCACTCGGAAAGGCCAGTGGAAAGTGAGGTCCAATGCACAGGACCCACGCCCACACGTAGGTTCTCCCATGGGGAATCAGGCCTGCATTATTCTAGACTGCTATGAAACTTGCTTTTGCTAAAACTCCCTCACTCTGAATTGAGACAGAAAGTGCTTACTGCAACTTCCTAATGTCCGTGCTAAACCTCCTCAGTATGGAGTGTAACTGGTCCAACCACTTTTCTCCCTGATCTGTAACATTCTTCTCTTTGAAGTAATTAGCAACATTCTTTCCTTTGTTATCTGTAAAGGTAACCACCTAAAGCGAACCTGTGCATAGTAAATGAGGATGATCCTCAACATAATATGCCCAGAAAAGCAATAAAAGCCTATCAAGGGAAGGGTCGGCACACTCTCGAGAGAGTGGCCATGCTATCCCTTTTCCTCCACAGGACTCAGTAGTCCATGTGAATTTGTCTTGTCTCATCCATAACACCACAGACCCCATGAGTCAGAGTCTGCATCAACATAATATTAGAAGTTCTAGTCACATCAATCAGACAAGAAAAAGAAATAAAAAACATCCAAATTAGAAAGGAGGAAATAAAACTGTCATTGTTTGCAGATGACATGATAGTGTTCATAGAAAACCCTGTAGGCTCCACCAAAAAACTACTCAACCTAATAAGTGAATCCAGCAAAAGAGTGGGATACAAAGTCAGTATTCAGAAATCAAACACATTTCTGTACACCAGCAATGAAATATCAGAAACAGAAACTAGGAAAACTCATTTATTTTAGCAACAAGAAAAATAAAGTACCTAGGAATAGACTTAACTAAGTAGGTAAAAGACCTGTCCTTGGAAAACTATAGAACACTGAAGAAATAAATTAAGGAAGAGCCCTGGCTGGTATGACTCAGTGAATTGTGTGCAGGCCAGCGAACCAAAGGGTCACCAGTTCAATTTCCAGTCAGGGCACATGCCTCAGTTGTGGGCCAAGTCTCCAGTTGAGGGTACACAAGTGACAACCACACATTGATGTTTCTCTCTCTTTCTTTCTCCATCCCTTCCCTTCTGTCTAAAAATAAAATAAATAAAATCTTTAAAAAAATTAAGGAAGATACAAACAAATGGAAGCATATACCATGTTCATGGATTGAAAAAATTAACATCATTAAAATGTCCATACTACCCAAAGCAATCTACAGATTCAATGCAACCCCTATCAAAATACCAGTGACATATTTCACAGATATAGAACAAATATTTCAAAAATTTATATGGAACTAAAATGACCCCAATAGCCTCAGCAATTTTGAGAAAGAAGAACAAAGTAAGAGGGATCACAGTACTTCATACCAAACTACATTTATTACAAGGCCACTGTAATCAAAACAGTCTGTTATTAAAATAAGAACAGACACATAGACCAATGGCACAGATTAGAGAGCCCAGAAATAAACCCATGTCTCTGGTCAATTAATAATCAAGAAAGGGGGCAAGAATATAAAATGGAATAAAAATAGCCTCTTCAATAAGAGGCGTTGGGAGGTCTGGAGAAATACATGTGAAAAAATGAAACTAGACCACCAAATTACATCATACTCCAAAATAAAATCAAGATGGATAAAAGTTAAATATAAGTTGTGATATCATAAAAGTCCTAGAGGAGAATAAAAGCAGGAAAATTTTGGCTATCCCACACAGCAATATTTTCATCAATACATCCCCTAGGGCAAGGGGTATAAAGAAAAGAATAAATAGACATGACTACATCAAATTAAAAAGCTTCTGCATGGCTAAAGAAAACATCAACAAAATGAAAAGGGAACCAACCATTTGCAAAAATATAATAGCCAATGATAGCTCAGACAAGGGTTTGCTCTAAAATATACAAAGATCTCACAGGTCTCAACACCATGAAGAAAAACAATCCAACTGAAAAATGGGCCTACGACCTTAACAGATACTTCTCCAAGGAGGACATGCAAAGAGCCCATACACATGAAAAACTGCTCAACATCACTAGCCATCAGAGAGATGCAAATTAAAACCACAATGATCTGCTGGTGGGAGTGCAGGCTGGTACAACTACTATGGAAAACAGTATGGAATTTTCTAAAAAAACTAAAAATGGATATACCTTTTGACCCAGCAATTCCACTGCTAGGACTATATCCTAAGAACCCTGAAACACCAATCCAAAAGAACCTATGCACCCCTATGTTTATAGCAGCACAATTTACAATAGCCAAGTGTTGGAAGCAACCTAGGTGCCCATCAGTAAATGAATGGATCAAAAAACTGTGGTACATTTACACAATGGAATTCTATGCAGCAGAAAGAAAGAAGGAGCTCATACCCTTTGCAAATGCATGGATGGAACTTGAGAGCATCATGTTAAGCGAAGTAAGCCAGGCAGTGAAAGACAAATACCATATGATCTCACCTTTAACAGGAAGCTAATCAACAAAACTAACAAACAAGCATAATATAACCAAAGACACAGAAATTGAGAACAGGCTGAAAGTCACCAGAGGGGAGAGGGGAGGGAATTTCAGGGGAAAAGAGGAAGGAATTACAGGAACAAGTATAAAGGACACATGGACAAAAACTATGGGGGGGTGGAAATGGGAGGGAGGAGGGGAGGGCTGGGGTGGTGGGTTCGGGTGAGAATAAAAGACAGAAAACTGTACAAGATCAACAATTAAAATAAAAATTTAAAAAAAACCACAATGAAATATTACTTCATACCCATCAGAATGGCCATCATTAACAAATGAACAAACCACAAGAGCTGGTGAAGTTGTGGGGAAAAGGGAACCCTAGTACACTGTTGGTAGGAATGCAGATTGATGCAGCCACTATGGAAAACAATATGGAATTTCTTCAAAAACCTAAAGATGGAATTGCCTTTGATCCTGAGATCCCACTGCTAGAATTATACCCTAAGATTCCTGAATCACCAATTCAAAAGAAGCTATGCACCCCAGTGTTCATAGAAGTAGCACAATTTACAATAGCCAAGTGGTGGAAACAGCCTGAGTGCAGTCAGTAAATGAGTGGATCAAAAACTGTGGCGTATTTACACAATGGAATACTACTCAGCAGAAAGAAAGAAGCTACACCTTCTTTCTTTCTCCACACCATGGATAGAACTAGAGAACATTATGCTAAGTGAAATAAGTCAGGTGATGAAACACAAATACCGTATGATCTCACCTACAAGTAAGAACCTAATCAACAAAACAAACAAGCAAGCAAAATAGAACCAGAGACACAGAGTTAAAGGAAAAACTGACAGTGACCAGAGGGGAGGTTGGAAGGGGAATAATATGAGAAAGAAGGGGAAGGGGCAAGTCAAGGAACATGAACAGAGGATTCATCAGCACAGACAATGGGGTAGGGATTGATTTTGGCAGCAGGTTAGGGGTGGCAATGGCAGGGGAGAACAACTGGGGAAAAGGTGGAAAACTGTAACTGAACACCAATAAAAAATAAAAGAAAAAGGAAAAGACACATTTTTTATTTTCACCCATTTCTTAATTGACTTGCATATTTTGAGTACACCAGCTATCTCCTGCATGGTATAACATTGATAGTTGTCAATTAATGTCTCAATTTGATCGCTCTCAATTTCAACTGGTCTTCCCAATGATGGAGCTTTGTCTAGTGAGAAATGTCCAGCACAAAACTTCACAAACCTCTGGACCTGTTTGATTGGTCACAGCACCTGCTCCATACACTTCACACATTTTTTTTTTTGTATTCTAGTTGTGCTTTTACCTTTCTTGAAATAATAAAACAGCATACTGAAGAAAATAAAATTTGAGCTTTAACTTGTAAATGTCTTATAGATGGATCTGTGGTGCAGAGGCAGGGCTGTAGTGCCCCACATAATCTGTAGCTGTTCACTGGGTGTGGGAGACCCTTCTGCATGGTGTGGGTCCAGCTCCCACTCGGAGATGCACAGGACCCACGCCCACAGATAGGCTCTCTCGTGGGAAATCAAGTTTGCAATATACGTAAGCTGCTTTGAGTCTTGCCTTTGCAAAAACTCCCTCACCCTGGGTTGTGATAGCAAGTGCTTATTTTAACTTCCTAAAATCCATGCTAAACCTTGCAAGGACCAGTGTAACCGGTTCAACCACATTTCTCTTTTCATTTGCTAATATCCTTCTGTGATGTGATTAGTTGTCTGTAAAAGGTAACCACCTATAGCTAACCTGTAAATGAGGACCATCATGTAATGTGACCAGAAATAAAATAAAGGCCTGTCATGGTGGAGGCCATGGCTTTTGCTCCCCTTGAGAGAAAAGCCATGCTGTCCTTTTTCCTCCACCAGATTCGGTAGTCGGTGTGAATATTTTATTTCATCCATAATGACGTGGACACTGCTGGCCAGTGTCTGCATCACTGGGTGTGCTGGCCCCTGAGGTTTCCTGGGTGGTACAGGCCAAGTTTAGCCACCACTTGTGTTTTGTACAGAGCCACCCTGCCTGAGTTATAAAGCAATCTGAGATACACTGGGCTAGATTTCCAGACAAAGCCAAGCTATAAATCTAAGCTGCTAGTTCCTGGCCTGGGGCTCGCTGAGGCCAGCTGCTGCTTATTTGAGAGTATGTAGGAAATTGTGAAACATGAACCAAGACCACATGGACAAGCAGGTTAGGTGGGCTCATAAATTGAGTAGGGTGAAGTCTCTAGGGATCTCCAAGGTGGGTCAGTGTTAGCCAAGTTGATGGAATCTTAGATACGGCACCAGTCTGCCTGCTCTGTGGGGGGGAGGACCAGAAAAGGGACAGTGACCTCTGCCTGCCTTCATGCTAGACATCTCAGCCTCCCCCTATATGTCGCTGGTGCCCTTCAAGCCTTCACCCCATAACTGGATCTCAGAGGGAGTTAATCTGAGTAGGTGAGTCTTGTGTGGATTCATTAAGACGAATTGCTTGGGACTCCAGAAATTTCTTCCATAGACTCAATCTCTGTTGGTTTTTGCAGCCAGAGTTGTGGGAACTTATCTTCCTGGCACTGGAACCCTGGGCTGGGGTGCCTGGTGTGGGGCTGGGATTCCTTGCTCCTGAGATATCTCCCAAATTTTTATCCACCACTCATGGAGGTGTGACCAGGCCATTCTGCATCTTTGCCCCTCCTACCAGTCTGGATGGATGTGGTTTCTTTAATTCTGTAGTTGTCAGACTTCTATTCAACTCAATTTTTGTCAGTTCTGAGTGTTAGTTGTTCTATATTTTTGTTGTATTTTTTTGTTGTTGTATGAAGAGAGGAGCCATGTCTGCTTATCTTGACAGGAAGTCTCCTGTTATTTAACATTATATTAGTTTCAGGCATATAACATAATGATTTAATATTTGTATATACTACAAAATGATCACTACAATAAGTCTAGTTAACATCCATTACCACACATAGTTACAATACTTTTCTTGTGATAAGAACTTTTAAGATCTACTCTCAGCAACTTTCAAATATACAATACAGTGTCATCACCATGCTGTACACCATATCCCCACTTCCTGTAAATCACAATTCATGTTATACAGGACTTTAAAATTTTTAAATAAACCTTATGGAATTTTCCTCATCATCCTCTGGACTAATAGTAGAAAAACTAACATCAGGGAGAAAATATTTTAAATACTTATAGCTATGTAATAAGATTTACATGAAAAATTTCTTGAAGGCTACCATGGAACCCAACACTGGTGTCTCTAGGGGATGAGACTAGTCAAGAGGAAAAGAGACTTTTACCTTTCACTTTATATTTTTCTGTGTAGTTTTTTTAAAAATTTAATTTAATTTTATTTTTTAATTGTTGATCTTGTACAGTTTTCTGTCTTTTACTCCCCCCCAGCCCACCGCCCCAGCACTCCCCACCACCCTCCCATTTCCACACCCCATACTTTTTGTCCATGTGTCTTTTATACTTGTTGCTCTAAACTGTTCCCCTTTTCCCCTGAAATTCCCTCCCCTTTCCCCTCTGGTCACTGTCAGACTGTTCTCAATTTCAGTGTCTTTGGTTATATTATGCTTGTTTGTTTGTTTTGTTAATTAGGTTCCTGTTAATGGTGAGATCATATGGTATTTGTCCTTCACTGCCTGGCTTATTTAACTTAGCATGATGCTCTCCAGTTCCATCCATTGCTGTTGCAAAGGGTAGGAGCTCCTTCTTTCTTTCTGCTGCATAGAATTCCATTGTGTAAATGTACCATAGTTTTTTGATCCATTCATTAACTGATGGGCACCTAGGTTGCTTCCAACACTTGGCTATTGTAAATTGTGCTGCTATGAACATTGGGGTGCATAGGTTCTTTTGGGTTGGTGTTTCAGGGTTCTTAGGATATAATCCAAGCAGTGGAATTGCTGGGTCAAAAGTTAGGTCCAGTTTTACTTTTCTTAGAAAATTCCATACTGTTTTCCATACTGGTTGCACCAGTCTGCACTCCCACCAACAGAGCACTAGGGTCCCCTTTTCTCCACAACCTCTCCAACACTTGCTGTTTCTTGCTTTGTTTATGAAGGCCATTCTGACAGGTGTCAAGTGGTATCTCATTGTAGTTTTAATTGGCATCTCTCTGATAGCTAGCAATATTGAGCATATTTCATGTGTCTCTGGATCCTCTGTATGTCCTCCTTGGAGAAGTGTCTGCCCAAGTCCTTTGCACATTTTTTAATTGGGTTGCTTGTCTTCTTAGAGTGGAGTCCTGTAAGTTCTTTATATGTTTTGGAGATTAAACCCTTGTCTGAGGTATCATTGGAAAATATGTTTTTCCATACAATTGGTTCTCTTTTTATTTTAATACTGTTTTCTTTAGCTGTGCAGAAGCTTTTTATTTTGATAAGATCCCATTTGTTTATTCTTTCCTTTATGTCCCTTGCTTTAGGGGATATATCAATAAAAATGTTGCTGCATGAAATATCTGAGATTTTCCTGCCTATGTTCTCCTCTAGGATTTTAATGGTGTCACAGATTATATTTAAATATTTTATCCACCTTGAATTTATTTTTTTGTATGGTGTAAGTTGGTGCTCAAGTTTCTTTTTTTTGCATATAGCTGTCCAGTTCTCCCAGCACCACTTGTTGAAGAGGCTCTTTTTGCTCTATTTTATGTAGCTGCCCGCTTTGTCGAATATTAATTGACTGTAGAGACCTGGGTTTCTTTTCGGGCTCTCTGTTCTGTTCCACTAGTCCATGTGCCTGTTTTTGTGCCAGTACCAGGCTGTTTTGATTACAGTGGCTTTGTAATACAGTTTGGTATCAGGTATTGTGATCCCTCCTAGTTTGCTCTTCTTTATCAAGATTGCTGCAGCTATTTGATGGTTCCATATAAATTTTTGAAGTGTTTGTTCCATGTCTGTGAAATATGCCATTGGTACTTTAATAGGTATTGCATTGAATTTGTAAATTGCTTTGGGTAGTATGGACATTTTCATGATATTAATTCTTCCAATCCACGAACACGGTATATGCTTCCATTTGTTTATGTCTTCCTTGATTTCTTTGTTTAGTGTTGTGTAGTTTTCTGAATACAGGTCTTTTACCTCCTTGGTTAGGTTTACTGTTAGATATTTTATTTTTCTTTTCGCTGTACCAAATGGGATTTTTTTTCTTGATTTCTGCTTTGGGTGTTTCATTGTTGGTATACAAAAATGCCTTTGATTTCTGGATATTGACTTTGTATCTGGCTGTTTGGCCAAATTCATTTATTAGGTCGAGCAGTTTTTTGGCCGAGTCTATAGGATTTTCTATGTACACTATCATGTCATCTGTAAACAATGATAGTTTTGTTTCCTCCTTTCCAATTTGAATGCCTTTTATTTCCTTTTTTTGTCTAATCGCTGTGGCTAATACTTCCAGTACTATATTGAACAGAAGTGGTGAAAGTGGACAACCTTGTCTTGTTCCTGATCTTAGTGGGAAAGATTTTAGTTTTTGTCCATTGAGTATGATGTTAGCTGTAGGTCGCTCATATATGGCTTTTATTATGTTGAGGAATGGTCCCTCTATTCCCACTTTGCTGAGTGTTTTTATCATAAATGGGTGTTGCACCTTATCAAAAGCTTTTTCCACATCTATTGATATGATCATGTGATTTTTCTCTTTCCTTTTGTTTATGTGATGTATAACATTTACTGATTTGTGAATGTTGAACCATCCTTGCATCCCTGGGATGAATCCCACTTGGTCATGATGTATGATCTTTTTAATGTATTGTTGGATGCGGTTTGCCAATATTTTGTTGAGGATTTTAGCGTCTATGTTTATCAGTGATACTGGCCTAAAGTTTTTTTCTTTGTTGTGTCTTTATCTGGTTTTCGGATTAGGCTGATGTTGGCTTCATAAAAAGAGTTTGGGAGTCTTCCATCATTTTGGATTTTTTTGGAATAGTCTATGAAGGATAGGGGTTAGCTCTTCCTTAAATGCTTTGTAGAATTCTCCTGTGAAACCATCTGGTCCAGGGCTTTTGTGTGCTGGGAGTTTTTTGATTACTGCTTCAATGTCATCTGCTGTTATTGGTCTGTTCAGATTTTCTGTTTCTTCATTGAGTTTTGGAAGATTATATTTCTCTAGAAACATGTCCATTTCACCTAGGTTTTCAAATTTCTTGGCATACAGTTCTTCATAGTAATTTCTTACAATCCTTTGTATTTCTGTGGTGTCAGTCATAATCTCTCCTCTTTCATTTCTGATTGTGTTTATTTGAGTCCTCTCTCTCTTTTTCTCGATGAGCCTGCTTAAAGACTTGTCGATTTTGTGGATCTTTTCAAAGAACCAGCTCTTAGATTCATTGATCCTTAGGATTGTGCTTTTAGTCTTTATGTCATTTAATTCTGCTCTGATCTTGGTTATTTCCTTCCTTCTACTTGCTCTGGGCTGTCTTTGTTCTTGTTCCTCAAGTTCTTGTAGGCGTAGGTTTAAGTCATTTGTTTGAAATGTTTCCATCTTCTTTAGGTAGGCCTGTATTGCTATGAACTTCCCTCTGAGGACTGCCTTTGCTGTGTCCCATAAGTTTTGGGTCATTGTGAGTTCATTTTCATTTGTTTCCAGAAACTTTTTGATTTCCTCCCTAATTTCATTCTTGACCCATTCATTGTTTAATAGCATGCTATTCAATCTCCATGATTTTGAGGGTTTTGGGATTTTCCCCATGAAGTCGGTTTCTAGAGTCAGTCCCTTGTGGTTGGAGAAAATGCTTGGTATGATTTCAATTTTCTTGAATTTGTTGAGGCTTGTTTTGTGTCCTATCATGTGGTCTGTCTTTGAAAATGTTCCATGTGCATCTGAAAAAATATATGTATTTAGTTTCTTTGGGATGAAGGGCTCTATATATATCAGCTAAGTCCAATTCGTCTAGAGTACTGTTCAGTGCCACAATATCTTTGTTGATATTTTGTTTGGAAGATCTGTCCATTTTTGACAGTGGGGTGTTAAAATCCCCTACTATAATTGTGTTGCTGTCAATGTCTTTCTTAAAGTCCTCTAAGATTTTCTTGATGTATTTAGGTGATCCTATGTTGGGCGCATATATATTTACGATGTTTATGTCTTCTTGGTGGATTCTACCCTTGAGTATTATGAAGTGACCTTCTGGGTCTCTCTTTATGGCTCTTCTTTTGAAGTTTATTTTGTCCGATATGAGTATTGCTACCCCAGCCTTTTTTTCCTGTTCGTTTGCTTGGAAAATTTGTTTCCAGCCTTTCACTTTGAGTGTGTGTAGGTCTTTTGTCCGCAGGTGGATCTCTTGTAGGCAGCATATGTGTACGTCATGCTTTCTTACCCATTCAGCTATTCTGGGTCTTTTGATTGGAGAATTTAATCCATTTATATTTAAGGTTATTATTGATAGGTACTGATTCATTGCCATTCGTACCTGTGTTCCTCTCTCTCTTTTCCTTCCTTTCCTCGGAAAACCCCCAGGTCGGCCAGTGCAACCCGCCCGGGGTGCACTGGGGACAGTCTGCTCCAGCGTGCCAGCACCCCCACCCCTTGGTAGGGTAGCGGGAGGGGGTGGGATTGCAGTCATGCCATTCGCTGGGCCGCCTGGCCCCCCAAACACCAGCTCGCCCCTGCGGGGGAGGGCCCCCTCGCAGGGGAGCCCCTGAGGGGGTGGGCACTGGGAAGGGGGAGAGTGCGGTGACGGTCTTGGCTTCCTCTCCCGGGGATGCGGTGAGCCAGTGAGCGCTGCTGCCGGGGTGCTGTAACATTCGGGAAGGCAGGGCCCCGCCCCAGAGGATGGGGCACCTTGAGCCACCTTCCCCACTGGCCTTCCCAGCTGTCCCACAGCCCGTAGCGGTGCACCTCCAGGGCAGAAATGCGCCCAGCAGCAGTCGGTGGCAGGCTGGGGGGCGGTCTCCCAACGACCCCCACCCCCAGCCCCGCCCGCCCCACCCCACTCACCCGCGGGGTAGCAGGGGGAGGGGAAGGGTGGGTGGAGGGACCAGGAGGCACAGGGAAGTGGGAATGATCCGCGGGGCCGCTGGCACGGCTGGACCCGCTGCTGGGTTGAATCCTCCCGGCGTACTGCACGGACCCCACCCGTTTCTTTTTGTGTAGTTTTTGTAGAAAAAACTTTCAGCATGTATCTTTTATAATAATTAGTAATAGTTAAAATAGTAAAGTACCAGAAGAAATGTTAAAAGAGTAAAGAAAAATCTACTGAAAAATCAGTATGCCATAGGTTTTGTAGAAGCGCAGTCCTTGGCAAGGATAGCTGCGCTGTGACAGAAAAGAACCATTAGCAGGGTTGGTAGAAGCCCAATTCAAAGCAGCTTCTCTGCAGATGTAAATGAACAGCAAGAGAATTTTCTCAGCACCTCACCCAGAGCCAGGAGAACACCAGGACTGGCATTTTGATGGCTGGCCCTTCCCAAGAAGGGCATAGATAATTAGAAGAGGGAATATGAATAATGCATTTTTTCCTTTCTTTTTTTAATCATTACTATTGGCTCTCCTTACTTTTCATCCTTTTTGCACATGTCAATGTATGTGTGTGTGTAGGACACTGTGGTGCGAACAGAAGAGCTTGTAGGCAGGTTTGCCCTGTGTTTTATTGAGCTGTAATAACACAGAGATTCACAGTAATGACTGTCGGAACACTGATTTGTTTGCTATTAAAGTGCATCTGAAGAAAAGGATAGCAAGAGGCTCACTTTTGTGATGCATTCTGCATGCTGTGTGCTGCAGACCACTCTAGCTCTGGCTTAGCTGTGCTGGTTTAGGCTGACACAGTCCCAGACACCTAGGTTGTTTTAGGTTTGGCAGGATCCTGGGAAAGCAAAGCCTCTGGTTGTTTGGAGTGCCAGGTGTTCAATTCCTTATGACTATTGTCCCAAGGCCCTGCCTGCATATTAGAAGGCTGAAGGCAGAGGGCCTCTGGGATCATGGGGTCCTGAGGTGGTAGTCCAGAAACTCAAAGAGTGCCTCTCTCTGTGCTAATGAAGCACCAAGCACTGTGGTTTGTTTCCTCTAGTAATGTAGCAATTTACTTTGACAAGTTGCTATGGATTTTTTTAAATTGTTTTACTGTCAAAAATTTCAAACATAAATGCAGATAGAATAGTATAATGAACAGAATCAATATGTTAAGTCAAACTTGCACTTGCTTCTTGTGTCACTTTTTTCTTTTCCTCCCTCTCCCTCTTTTTCTCACTCTCTCCTCCTTCCTTTCCTTTTTTTTTTTTTTTTGTTGTTGTTGTTGTTGTTGCTAAAGTATCCTGAAAGGAATCCAAACCTCCTATCACTTTACCCTTACATCCTGAATAATTGTATGCCTAAAAATTCAGGTGTGGGCAATCCAAGATGGCAGTCAAGTAGGAAGCTACACTCCTGTCCTTCCAGGACCAAACTAGAATTACAACTAATATATAGCACAATCAACCTCAATAACCAACTGAAGACTAGCTAAAGATAAATCTTATAACCAGGGATTTACAGAAGCTACATCCAGAATGGGAGGAAGTGTGGAGATATGAAAAGATCTGGCCCTATTCCCATGCGTGGCACTGAGATTCCAGAGGGATATCTCAGCTGCAAAGATTCCCCCGTGAGGAGCATGGGATTTCAGTCCCACACCAGGTTCCCAAAACCAGAGCACCAGTGCTGGGAAAAGGCACCCACATAACATCTGTCTGTGAAAATCAGCAGGAATTCTGTCCACCTGGGAGGAACATCAGTCTTCTAGAAGCACAGTTGCCCCTTGAAAGGGCCCATGCACAAACTCATTTGCAGCTACTCATCCTGGGTTCCAACAGAGGAAGGGCAGAACAAACTGGAGGTGTATGAGGAGAGTTTGGAGTTTGTTGCTATGGGTTGAGAGCTGAGTGGACAACCACCAACATCCTCTGTGCTGAGTCACTTTACTACACCACAGTTGCCAGCTTTCTTGGGAAAAGATTGTCCCTCTGTGGGGGACACCGCCCACAGAACCCTCTGTCCATCACAGATGAAAATAAAACTACCAAGACATGATCTGCTTGGGGAGGAGAGGTGGTCAATCTCTCAAAGGAGAATGACACAGAACCCCTTCCTCACTAGGCTTTTATTGGGTTCAAATACACAGGAGGAATACAAGTATGTCAGGTAGCAAGGATCAAACAATGGTTAACATTTCAAAGAAATCTGAGGGCTTAATCTGAGTCAATATCTGTCAGGAAAAGGGGTTGCAAAATTTGGGAGACATACTCATTTCCTCCTCAGACCCTTATCATTTAAATGAGTGCACTCTTAGCAAAGCAGGTTTCAGAGAACTGTATGAATTCTTTCTTATGCCCGATCACCTGGGGAACCCGTTCTGGCTGGCACAGGGCTGCACCACTCACCATCATAGTTTCAGGCTTTAAGCCAATTAGGCTCAGGAAGCAGAATACATCTCCCAGACAGAAATGGGGACTCAGGCTACGTCAGAATAGCTGGGGGTGAGGGTCCATCACCCCCTCTTTGCTGCAGCCCCCTGAGTCCTTCCATGAGGGCCTCCCAAGTGGTCTTGTCTGGCTTAGGTTGCCCCTCCCATGAGGAGTCTTACCCGTCATTGACGACCAACCAAGCACTGGGGCCAGAGATGGATGAGGCAGAAGCAGTGCTCCTGCCAGGGAGATAAGCTTTGTCTCCTTAGTACCTCACGTCCTCTTGACAGAACAGACCCAGATGAAACGGGTCCCTTGGCTCTTACACAGCCCACCATGGGGTGAGGGTTACAACTCCTGAAACCAGGCTGAACGGTCCGAAACATCCCTCCTTAGGGCATCAGCCTCAGTGAATGCAATAGCTGTGCCTTCTGGACTCCCTATTGTCCCACACTGTGAAATTCGTGCCATGCTGAGGCATCAGCTGCCTGGACAGGGGTGTAGCAATCCAGGGAAATTCAGGGGTTGTCAGTGACTGAATTATGTGGCTTTAGGGTGGGGGTTATTATCCCCACTTTTTCCCATGAACCTGACTGGAGCCTCCCCTTAACAGGGAAACTACCACATCTGACCACGTGGGTTCCCAATGGCCCCACCCTCCTGATTTCTGCCAAGAGATCTAGGCACTATTGGGGACAGACTGAATTATGTGGCTTTGGAGTGGGGGCCACACCCCCAACTTTCCCCAAGCCTGACTGACACCTCCCCCTCTCCTGACTCCCAGTGGCCCTGCCCTGCTGAAATCGGGCTCCAGGCAGAATTTGGAACATACTAAGTTGTGTGACTCTAGGATAGGAGAAATTTTTCCCTTACATTTTCTCCTTTCATACAGCTAAATCTTGGTATGTTAGGTCCTGATAAACTCAGCTGGTCTCATTCTGATGATTCCCTGAGACCTTGCCCCACCACAAAGGTATGTGAGCACACCAGCAGGTGGCAACTGGATTTGGTATACCCTGGGATATTTGTTGAGTGATCTGAGACCCAGCACTGGTATCAAGTTTGAACCTATGTCAATCTGGTGAGCAGCACCACTTGTCCCTACCTGTTGACTGACTAAGAACCTATTTCATACAAATAGAGCCAGAGACTGTTTCAGTGAATGAGCCTAATAGGAAGCCAGAAGGCAGAGGCAGGTGGAGGCCAATCTCAGAATTCCTTGAGACTCTTGTTGAACTGCCCCTGGGCCACATACTGGTAAAAGCCAGCCTTGCTGTGCAGCTTGATCCTTTCCATGCACACCCAGACCTAGCAGAGGCACTCACAAATACTGGATCACTATGTAGCTCCACAAAGGGTATTCAGGGCCATTTACAGCAGTGTTTTACATTTGTCTGCAACAGAGTCTCTCCCAAGAGGACCCAGAACCAATATACTCAGTGGCCAGATTCAGATAACCTCAGATCAGGATCCAATAAGCTTCACTAGTGGCATATCCAAAGGGAGATCTCTGGCAGGCTCCAACCCCAGCTGAGGCAAATTCTGCTGCATGTGGTCAGCACCTACACTGCAGGATGTACACTGTGGTCAGGGTTGATTCTCACAGTCAGCCAGCCTGAGTGACAACCTGTGCATGAATAGAACCATACCAATGAAGACCACAACAGGAGGGCCCACATAACACACACAGTGGTCAGTCCTGCAGCAACCATCACAGGTGATCAAGGAGACTGTGCCACAAGGTCTCACAGGACACCTACTACATAACACCACTCTACCAAGACTGGGGGTCACAACAGATCTACCTTATATGTAGAAACAAAGATGAAGAGTCAACCAAAATGGGAAAACAAAGAAACATGCCCCAAATTAAAGAACATGAGAAATCTCTCAAAAAGCTAAATGAAATGGAGGCAAATAATTTACTAGATACGGAGTTCCAAGTAATGGTTATAAGGGTGCTCAAGGAACATAGAACTACGATGAACTTAGAACTACAATTAAAAAAACATATACACCTTAAAAAAGCAGTCATAAATTAAGAATACAGTATCTGAAATGAAGAATGGACTAGAAGAAATAAACAGTACATTGAATGAAGCAGAGAATCAAATTGAATATTTGGAAGAAAAGGTAGCAGAACACACACAATCAGAGCAGGGAAAAGAAAAAAACATATTAAAAAATGAGGATATTTTAAGGGTCCTTTGGGACAACACAAAGTGAATCCAATATGCACACCATAGGGGTACCAGGAGGAGAAAAGAGAAAAAGAGGGGTCGAGAAACTACTTGAAGAAATAATGACTAAAAGCTTCTTAGCCTAGTGAAGGCAAATGACACTCAAGGCCACAAAGTGCAGAGAGTCTCAAAAAAGATGAACCCAAATAGGCCCACATCAAAATACCTCATAATTAAAGTGGCAAAAGATAAGGACAAAGAATCTAAACAGCAGCAAGAGAAAGACACTTACCAACAAAGGAGCTCCCATAAGACTTTCAGCTGAATTTTCAACAGAAATATTTTGAGTCAACAAGGGACTGAAACTAGAAACCAACCCCAGGGGAAAAACCCCAAAACCCTCAAAATCTTGGAGATTGAATAGCATGCTATTAAACAATGAATGGGTCAAGAATGAAATTAGGGAAGAAATCAAAAAGTCTGGAAACCAACGAAAATGAACTCGCAACAACCCAAAACTTATGGGACAAAGCAAAGGCAGTCCTTAGAGGGAAGTTCATAGCAATACAGGCCTATCTAAAAAAGAAACATTTCAAACAAACAACCTAACCCTACCCCTAAAAGAAATTGAGGCACAACAACAAAGACAGCCTAGAGCAAGTAGAAGGAAGGAAATAACCAAGATCAGAGCAGAATTAAATGACATAGAGACTAAAAGCACAATTCTAGGGATCAATGAATCGAGGAGCGGTTTTTTGAAAAAATAAACAAAATCAACAAGCCTTTAAGCAGGCTCATCGAGAAAAAAAAGAGAGAGAAAAAACACAATAAGAAATGAACGAGGAGAGATTACAATTGATACCACACAAATACAAAGGATTGTAAGAAATTACTACAAAGAACTGTATGCCAAGAAATTTGAAAACTTAGGTGAAATGGACGAATTTCTAGGAAAATATAATCTTCCAAAACTCAATGAACACAAAGCAGAAAGCCCGAACAGACCAATAATAGCAGATTGAATTGAAGCACAAATAAAAAAACTCCTAACACACAAAAGCCCTGGACCAGTTTCACAGGAGAATTCTACAAAGCATTTAAGAAAGAGATAAACCCTATCCTTCACAGACTATTGAAAAATTCCAAAATAATGGAAGACTCCCAAACTCTTTTTATGAAGCTAGCATCAGCCTAATCCCAAAACCAGATAAAGACACAACAAAGAAAGAAAACTTCAGGCCAATATCGCTCATGAACATAGATGCTAAAATCCTCAATAAAATATTGGCAAGCCGTATCCAACAATACGTTAAAAAGATCACAGACCATGACCACATGGGATTCATCCCAGGGATGCAAGGACAGTACAATATTTGCAAATCAGTAAATGTAATACATCACATAAACAAAAGCAAAGACAAAAATCACATGATGATATCAATAGATGTGGACAAAACATTTCATAAGGTACAACACCCATTTATGATAAAAACACTCAACAAAGTGGGAATAGAGGGAGCATTCCTCAACATAATAAAGGCCATATATGAGAGACCTACAGCCAACATCATACTCAATGGGCAAAAACTAAAAGCTTTCCCACTAAGATCCGGAACAAGACAACGTTGTCCACTTTCACCACTTCTATTCAACATAGTATTGGAAGATTTAGCCACAGCAATCAGACAAGAAAAGGAAATAAAAGGCACCCAAATTGGAAAGGAGGAAACGAAGCTGTCAGTGTTTGCATATGACATGATAGTGTACACAGAAAATCCTATAGACTCCGCAAAAAAAACCCCTGCTCAACCTAATAAATGAATTTGGCCAAACAGCGGAATAAGAAAGTCAATATCCAGAAATCAAAGGCATTTTTGTATACCAACAATGAAACAGGAGAAGCAGAAATCAAGAAAAACATCTCATTTGATATAGCAAAAAGAAAAATAAAATACATAGTAATAAGAGACTCCCAGACCCACAGGAGAGTTCATTGGAGAGACCCACAGGTCCTAGAATGTAAACAAGCCCAACCACATTGGTATCAGCACCAGAAGGGCCCAGTTTACTTGGGGGAAGTGGGGAAAGTGACTGAAATCGGCAGAGAGCGGAGCAAGTGCCATTGTCCCCTCTCAGATCACTCCCCCACATACTGCATCACAACCCAGCAATGTGGGTTGCCCCAACCAGGTGAACACCTAAGGCTCTGCCCTTCACTACATAACAGGTGCGTCAAGACAAAAAAAAATGGCCCAATCGAAAGAATAGGTCAAAGCTCCAGAAATAATACAACGAAGTGATAAAGAGATAGCCAACCTACCAGATGCACAGTTCAAAGCCCTGGTGATCAGGATGGTCACAGAATTGGTTGATTTTGCTCACAAATTAGATGAAAAAATGCAGGCTACAATATGTGAAATGAAGGAAGACACATAGGGAACCAATAGAGATGGGAGGAAAACTGGGACTCAAATCAATGGAGTGGACCAGAAGGAAGAAACAAACAACCAAACAGAAAACAAGGAAGAAACAAGAATTCAAAAAAAAAAAAAATGAGGAGAGGCTTAGGTAACTCCAGGACATCTTTAAACATCCCAACATCCGAATTATAGAGGTACCAGAAGGGGAAGAAGAAGAGCAAGTGGAAAATTTATTTGAACAAATAATAAAGGAGAACTTCCTCAATTTGGCAAAGGAAATAGACTACTAGGAAGTCCAGGAAGCTCAGAGAGTCCCTAAGAAGTTGGAGGAACATGCCAAAGCACATTGTAAGTACATTAGCCAAGATTCAAATGAAGGAGAGAATTCTAGAAGCAGCAAGGGATATGGGGATAGTCACCTACAAAGGAGTTCCCATCAGACTGTCAGCTGATTTCTCAAAAGAGGCGTTACAGGCAAGAAAGGGCTGGAAAGAAGTATTCCAAGTCTTGAAAGGCAGGGACCTACATCCAAAATTGCTCTATCCAGTAAAGCTGTCATTTGGAATGGAAGGACAGATAAAGTGCTTCTCAGATAAGGTCAAGTTCAAGGAGTTCATCATCACCAAGCCCTTATTCTATGAAATGTTAAAGGGACTTATCTAAGAAAAAGAAGATAAAAAATATGACAGTGAATAGACAGCAAACTCACAATTATTAACACCCACATCTAAAAAAAAGAAAAACAAAGTAAGCAAACAGCTACAACAGGAACAGAACCACAGAAATGGAGATCACATGGAAGGTTATCAAAAGGGGAGTGGGAGGAGGAGAGAGGGGGAAAAGGTACAGAGAATAAGTAGCATAGATGGTAGGTAGAAAATAGACAGGGGAAGGGTAAGAATAGTATGGGAAATGTAGAAGCTAAAGAACTTATAAGTATGACCCATGGACATGAACTAAAGGGGGGGGATGTGGGTGGGAGAGGGTGTGCAGGGTGGAGGGGAGTGAAGGCGGGAAATGGGCAACTGTAATAGCATAATCAATAAACTGTATTTTTTAAAAAGAATAAAATACCTAGGAAGAAACCTAACCAAGGAGGTAAAAGACCTGTATGCAGAAAACTACACAACACTGAAGAAAGAAATCAAGGAAGACACACACAAATGGAAACATATACCATGTTCATGGACTGGAAGAATTAACATCCTCAAAATGTCCATACTACCCAAAGCAATTTACAGATTCAGTGCAATATCTATTAAAGTACCAATGGCATATATCACAGACATAGAACAAACACTTCAAAAATTTATATGGAACCATCAAATAGCTGCAGCAATCTTGATAAAGAAGAGCAAAGTAGGAGGGATCACAATACCTGATACCAAACTGTATTACAAGTTCAGTGTAATTAAAACAACCTGGTACTGGCATAAAAATAGGCATATAGACTAATGGAACAGAACAGAGAGCCCAGAAATAAACTCAAGTCTCTATGGACAATTAATATTCAACAAAGGGGGCAGCAACATAAAATGGAGTAAAAATCTCCTCTTCAACAAGTGGTGTCGGAAGAACTGGACAGCTACGTGCCAAAAAAAAAAAAAAAAAAAAAAAAAATGAAACTTGAGCACCAACTTACACCACACACAAAAATAAATTCAAGGTGGATAAAAGATTAAAATATAAGCCATGACACCATTAAAGTCCTGAAAGGAGAACATAGGCAAGAAAATCTCAGATATTCCACGCAGCAGCATTTTCACTGATATGTCCACTAGAGCAAGGGACATAAAGGAAAGAATAAACAAATGGGATCTCATCAAAATAAAAAGCTTCTGCACGGTTAAAGAAAATAGTATTAAAATAAAAAGAGAACCAACCATATTTGAAAACATATTTGCCAATGATACCTCAGACAAGGGTTTAATCTCCAAAATATATAAAGAACTTACATGACTCCACTCTAAGAAGACAAGCAACCCAATTAAAAAAATGGACAAAGGACTTGGGCAGACACTTCTCCAAGGAGGACATACAGAGGATCCAAAGACACATGAAAAGATGCTCAGTATCACTAGCTATCAGAGAGATGCAAATTAAAACCACAATGAGATACCACTTCACCCCGGTTAAATTGGCCATCATAAACAAAGCAACAAACAGCAAGTGTTGGAGAGGTTATGGAGAAAAGGGGACCCTAGTGCACTGTTGGTGGGATTGCAGACTGGTACAACCACAACAGAAAACAATATGGAATTTCTTCAGAAAACTAAAAATGGAGCTGCCTTTTGACTCAGCAATTCCACCGCTAGGATTATAACCTAAAACCCTGAAACATCAATCCAAAAGAACCTATGCACCCCAATGTTCATAGTAGCATAATTTACAATAGCCAAGTATTGGACGCAACCTAGGTGCCCATCAGTAAATGAGTGGATCAAAAAACTATGGCACATTTACACAATGGAATTCTATGCAGCAGAAAGAAAGAAGGAGCTCCTACCCTTTGCGACAGCATGGATGGAACTGGAGAGCATTATGCTAAGTGAAATAAGTCAGGCTGTAAATGAGAAATACCGTATGATCTCACTATTAACAGGAACCTAATCAACAAAATGAAGAAGCAAGCTAAGTATAGCCAAAGACATTGAAATTGAGAGCAGGCTGACAGTAATCAGAAGGGAGAGGGGAAGGGATAATTGGGGAAAATGGTGAAGCGTTTACAGGAACAATTATAAAGGATATATAGACAATAACAAGGGGGTTGTGTAAATGGGGTGGGAAGCGGGAGGGCTGGGGTGAGGAAAAGCAGAAAAGCAGAAAACTGTACTTGAACAACAATAAAATTTTAAAAAAAGAAATAAAATCTGTTCTTGGTTTTGCTTAAGTTTACCCATATCTCCAGAGTGTAACTCTAGGCTCTTACCTACATATCAAATCAAAACCTCCTTTTGAATAATAGCAATGCTTTACATATGAACTTTGCTGCTTACCAAGTACCTTTTTATCTGGTCCTTAGAACATCAGATACTTCCTGAGCTGAAATACGAATTTTAGTTCCAGATGGCTAGACCTTTTTTTCTAAAGATTTTATTTTATTTTTTTAGAGAGGGGAAAGGAGAGGGAGAGAAACATCAATGTGTGGTTTCTTGCATACCCCCTACTGGGGACCTGGCCCACAACCCAGGCATGTGCTCTAAACTGGGAATCGAACCAGTGTCCCTTTGATTCACAGGCTGGCACTCAACCACTGAGCCACACCAGCCAGGGCAGATGGTTAGGTCTTGACCACACATTATGATTAAAAACTTTTGGAGCTGATAACCTTACATGTTTATTCTACAACTTAATATAAACTTCATGCTCTGGAGCCTAGAAATAACTTTAAGTGTGAAGAATAATGCTCTGTTTTTCATTTGTATAAAATGTGAATTCCTGGAAGGAACTATATCTGTTTCCATTCTCTATAATTCTACAGATAATTTTGGCCCTTAGCAAATAAGTAACTAATGTTTTCAGTGCCTTCTATCTTAGGCCTTTGTTTGGTTAGAAAAGATTTGGTTTAAAAGCCCCCAAATAATCTTTAGGCCTGTAATAGCTGCTCTCATTTTGAATCTGAGGCCTCTGCCTCCTGTGCCCAATTTGCTCAGTTTTGCATGGAGTCTATTACTGGCACAGATTTAACCACAGATAGTACAACCCAGAGTAGCAGACCTGTGTTTTTCAACTTATGTTTTTCATGGTGAGTTCTTTTAGGATAAGATCAGGCCAATCTCAGGGACACAGAACCTTCCAGGGATAGAACTTAAATTCCCTGGAATCGACATACCACTTTTTACTGTGTTCTTTTTCTAACTTTGATCTGAATGTCCTTCCCATAGCAGCACACATCAAGACTTTATGGTGCAGGGAAACGTTATAAGCCCTTAAAGTTGTCTTTAAGGAAGAATCCAGTAGTTGCTAATATTAATGGTACATGGCCTATTTTCTGAAGGAAAGCCAAGTGTTTATGTGTCTGTAGGCCCCCTTTTTTACATAAAAGTCAAGGGTCGTATCCATATGAAGAACCAGATGACCATGGCATCTTCCTAAGTAAGATGGTATGAACTTGTCATTAGTTCAACGTTAGCAAACACCGAACACAAAATATCATCCTGGGCTCTTGAAGGTTCTAAGAGAAGATGACATCCCAGATCCTAAAGTTTTATATGAGCTAGTAGGGACTGGAGACCCATAACCAGAAGATAGTTGATGATTATGGAAAAACAAATTTGGTAACAAGAGAGGGTAAAAAATTAATCTTCACAAGGAGTTTTGGGAAGATTTCTTGAAAGAGGGAGGGTTTGAGGGGGAATTTTTTAAAGGAGGAGAACCTCTACAGGTAGACATAAAAGATAAAAAATTTGTTATTCCCTCACAAGTCCCTGCATGTTACAGATTACCAGACTGCCAGATTTCCATGTTGCCCTTATACAGAGAATTGCTTCTGATTAAAGGTTCTGGACCTAATGTCAGAGTCCATGTTTTGCTAATGACTCCAGTTGGGGAGTTTGTTAGTGGAAGTCATGTCTAGTTTTAGGATAAAACCCACAATCTAATTTTAGGAAGTCCTTTTTCTTATGGATAGATGGACTGTGAGACAAAGAGAGGATCAAATTCAGTCCTGTCTCTTTGTCCCTACTGGCCATTCTAATGGATCTGTTTTACCTGGAAAATTCCCAGACCAAGCCAAGGAAGTGGTGTGGATTTCCTGCTATGACTCTGATAAAAATAAAAAAAAAAAAAATCGATTGGTGAAAATAAAGAGTTACAAAGTGGACTGTGAGTACTTCTTTTTAAAAAACATCTGTTTATAGATGAACCTAGAGGGCATTATGCTAAGTGAAGTAAGTCAGACAGGGAAAGACAAATACCATATAACTTCACATACGTGTAATCTAAAAACCAAAATAAATGAACAAACTCATAGGTACAGAGAACATTTTGACAGTTGTCAGATGGGAGAAGTTTGGGGAAGGCTAAGATGTGCAAATTATCAGTTATAAAAACAGTCATGGTGATGTTTGCAAAGTACAGCATAGGGAATATAGTCGATAATAACTGTGTATGGTGTCAGATGGGTACTAGACTTATTAGGGTGATCACTTACTAAGTTATATAAATGTCTAATTACTATGTTGCATACCTGAAACTTTGCTGTTTATCTCATGATTTTTAAAATCTCAATTAAAGAGTGCATTTTTATATATTCCCTAACATAAACCACATTTAAAATGAACTAATTTACAGAGTATCAAGAAAAGACTAAATAAACCAGCTTCAAAGCCTCTCTTTAGCAGAAATTAGAATGGATAAGAAGTTGGAAGATATTAATAAAATAGTGAGAGTGTCAGGTTTCTTCTCTTGAAAAGGCAATTATAAACTGTAGCATAAACAAAAATATAAGAAAGTCATGGCTGAAATATGAAGCAAACTAAAGTAGAGCATGATTTTGAGAAATCAGGAGTGTACAAAAGAGAATTTCATTTGCTACATTCTCCTTATGTGACACAGAAGTCAAAATATTGGGTCTGTAGAGAAAGAAGCTGTGGTCCTTTACAGTGAATGATATTTATATAATCATCATGTTCTAAATGCTGTCGATTGACTTTTCAAATCAACTTGTAGATAAAAATAGATAAGGTAAATATGTTTACAGAACAAGAATGGAAATACAATAATTCTCAACAATGTACAAGCCAAGTAGACAGAAGTTGAGAGTTGGAAATGGGGAGGATAGGGAGAAAGCTTGGTGGACACTATCATTCTCATCTTTTATGGTAAGAAGTCCAAATACTGTGCAATATTGATGAATGAGTAAGCCGAAGTTTTAAGCCTGTTACTTAAGTTATAAATTTGGGTAACTAATAGAAGAAATAATTAGAATAATATAGCTGTTGAAGGGGTTTAGAATATGTCACTCCATATTTCAAAATATGCCACTTTGACATATTGATTATTTTCAGCTGAAGGTACTTCAGAAATGGCAGGTGCAGGAAGGGCTCTCTGACCTCCCCTTTCCTACCTAAAATCAGGTCATAAAATTTCCCATGATTAAGTTTCCCTCCCTGAACCACAAAGGGAAGAACTTTCTTACCACCGTAAACCAGTAGTCAATGCCAAAATGGACCTGTACAAACCAACCTACTCAAATAACCCTTATCTTTCATTAGTTTGCCCCTTACATTTCTTAGTTACTTTACCACAATTTACTGGTTCTAGCCCAAGCCACTTGCCTTCTCATGTCCCTGTAATTTATTGTTCTTTTTATAAAAAATGTATATTAGCTTTGGGGCCTACCAATTTCTTCATATATTCATTTTCCTTTTGAATACTCCCATGAACAAGTAAAACTACTAAATAAAATTTGTTTTCTTTTCTCCTGTTACTCTATCTTATATCAGTTAATTCTTAGGCCAGCTGCTACATAACCTAAGAGGGTGGGATAAAAATTTTCTGACACTATCAAAAACCAGAATGACTGGGGAAGGTAAGGGAAGCAGTATAAATTAAATCATAATTTTTCTGGATGGGCAGTTAATAGATAATATCTAAAGAAATAGCAGTGTAAGTATATTGTCAGTTACAGGAATACTGATAATCTCCAAAACTAAAGGCAGAAGTGGTTTTAGTGGTAACCCCAGAAAGTGGTACTAGAATTAAGCAGGGATGATACAGAGACACAATTTTAATGTCACATAAGCAATTGCTTTGGTAAACAGAAGTGAGAAAAAAGTTGTGTTGGCCAGCAGCACAATTTGTTCCAAGTAACAACATGACAATCAGGTATCACAGTGAATTCTAGTTAATTGGTTTTTGAAATTATAGGCAAAGAAATACTTCAGGGAAATATTTCAGGGGAAATACTAAGTGTAATTGCCCATATTTCATTACCTAAAATTTAAAATGTAGCTTGTAAGCCTATCCAAAACCACATGGCACCTCCTGATGTCCCACCAGGAAGAGCCTTTCCATCCCTTTTCTTTTCTTTTAAAAATATTTTATTTATGTATTTTTAGAGAGGAGGAAAGAGAGGAAGAAAAAGAATAAAAGAAACATCGATGTGTGGTTGTCTCTTGCACGCCCCCTACTGGGGACGGGGCCCACTACCCAAGCATGTGCCCTGATTGGGAATCGAACTGGTGACCGTTTAGTTCACAGGCTGGTGTTCAAACCATTGAGCCATACCAGACAGGGCTCACCCCTTTTCTTTCTGCATGGTCTCACATTGTCCCCTGTCCCTCCTGGAAACCTGCCTTTCTGTTTAAATCCCAGCCTGGAACCTCCTCCATAATCCCATTTCTGACTCCTCCCACAATCAGCTACACCTGCTAGCACTCTCATATTCTCTGCCTTTCTTGGCTGTCATAGCTAGTTCGGGCAGGCATGGCCCCATGGTATGGATCAAACCATCTCCAAGTTCTCATGCAGGCACTGTAACTGGGGGAGCTGCCTCTGGGTTACATCATGGGTTAAAGTCATGCATACCTTCCTGGCTCCCCACGGGCTAGGAGGCTAGTCTGCTGTTATTGACATGCAAAATAACTCTGTTATTTTTCCTAGTCCCCAAGCTAGGCTTGTAGGGGTCTCTGGGGCCTCTCAGCCTGTACCCCATTACAAATTCCCCCCTTTCAGATAAAACCCTTTATATTCTTATAAAGGAGAATGGGTGAAGGTCTCATCTTCTTGTAGGTACTTCTGGCTGGACGTGGTTGCCATCCTACCTACCCTTGGGTCCCAGGTGTCCCTAAAAGAGTGGAGGGAGGGGTGTGACATAGAGGATGGCCTTCCCATGAGACGAAGGACCTTGCAGAGTCCGGGTCAGTTGGCCGTTACCAGGGAGTGGCAGGCTTGATGTCCAAAGGCTGGCATTACTGGACAGTTGGCATCCTTGTCATATTCTGGAGGTGACAGATTTGTCAAAAGGGTTAGAAGGCACAATTAAGCCATAACCACTAAATGACAAATGCAGGGACCAATTCTTCAATGTCCTATATTAGGAAAAGAATGGGTTATTGGGGAGGTGTGCAAGGCATACTACACTAGTCCAAAGCCCTTTAGCCCACTATACTTATCTCTGGCTGAGGGGAATACTTTAGGATTTCCCCCCTTTCAGATTTCTGGGCCCTTTCTGTCCAAGCAATTGGGGCAGAAAAGGAATAATCAGTTTTAAAGTGAAGCCCAAATACTGCCCCAACACTTCACCAACCCAACCACTTAGTTCAGCCAAACCACTGGGTCTCAGGTAGTGATGATGAAGATGGGCTGCTTAAGTGAGGTCTATATTGTAACCAATCATTCAGGTAATGAGGTATAGGTATACACCCTATGAAAACAGAAGTAAGAACATACATGTTAATTCACACAACCCACAAGCCAGTTTCTGTGCCTGTGAGGTTGTCTTTTGGCAAGACATCCAGTTGCAAGGCCTTTGCTGAAATGACATTTAACAGTGGCAATTTGACAGGTCCTTTGTGCCTATAAATTGAACATCTTTATCAATATTACAAACCCAGTTTCAACTTCCAAATGAAAACATACTTTCAAGACAGTTAGTTGCATTAGTCCAATGTCAAATACTGAGCATTGTAATTTTATTTGAGCCATGATTCTTCTCCTTAAGATCACCCTCATTGTCATTAGAGGGACTACATTGAGTCCCATTTTTAATTTTTGCCTGTTCATTTGCATAAACACAACAAGAGCAGCTTGGATCATCTATGAGTCCTCTTTGCTGGAACTCACACAAGAAACCTTTAAATTGACTTTTTAGTCCACCCTTCAGGGCATGGAACCTGAGCCACACATCTGCCATCTGGCTTATCCTGTACCAGTTGTTTCACTCAGGTCCTTGAGGCCTCCATTGTGCCTGCAGGTTCCTTTTTAGCCATCCTTCAGGAAAGCAACCTTCATTCCTTCCCTGGAAAGACTGCCATGAACCACACAACCAACCAAAGTTTCAGGCTTTTTCTTGTGGGCTTCGTTATCTTCACAAGTCAATCCCAGTTCCTTAGGACTTTCTGGTGACATCCAGAACCCAGACATGCCTCCTTCAGGTATGACATTCCAGTCAAAATCCTGGTTAGCCAAACCACCATTAATGGCTGGTCTTATTGCAAAGAAACCTTACCTCATGTCATCAGTCACTCTTTCAGAATGCCAAATTCTGGAGAGATCAGGTAGCAAGAAAAATTCAAAGTATGAAGGAGAATCCTTGTCCTGCTAATATTCACCAAGATTGCATTTCTAGTCTTATACTTTCTCCGCTCGCTTTCCTACATAGTGTGAATTTTTAACCTCCCCTGGAAACCTCAGTTTCTTTTTCAGAGCAGATACAGAGCAAAATTTAAAACACAGACAGATTCCCAGAAGAATATTGCAAAAGTAGAGGTTTTCTCTTGCACCAGTGCATCCATTGGTCTCCTGGCAGAGACATGCCCTTTGAGGCCCGGTCCCTTGGCAGGGACATCCTCCTTTGCTTCAGACTGAAATAATCATCAGCCCTGAATGACCCTTCCTGGGTCCCCAGTGGCAAAGGCATTCTCCCCAACTAGTTACAGGTGATCTTTCCTAGGTCCTTAGATATAGAGGAGTTCCAATCAGAAACAGAGCAAAATTCAATCCACATTCCCATAAAATCAGAAAACGATTAGTTGAGGTTTCCTTTCCTCCAGATTTAAAACTTTCACAACCTTTATACATATTTTTACCCATCCAGTTTTAACCATAATTCACTTCTAATCCCTGTCCCTTTCCCACACTGGGAAGGACTGTACTTAAATGCAGTACTTAAATTCAGTATCTGGCAGCTAAAAGTCCCTACATTTACAAACACTTGCATAAAGTAACAGAAACATTGTCACCCTATATCAGGGTTCACTATCTTTCTATGGAAGAGAAATTTCAAACCTTCCTCAGGAGTGCAAGTCCAGCTTTCCTTTTCCGCATCAACTATAGCAACATGGTCTACATCCCCCTTAGGTGGTGCCCATTTTACCCATGTGTGGTGAATCCAGGGTTTAATTCCCATCAGCTTCAGGGAAGAATGCATTGTCAATATGATATCATAGGGACCAGTCCATTGTTCAGACAGCTGCTGTTCGGGGTCTTCCATCTTCCAGGTCTTCAGTAAGATTTGGTTCCCTGGCTGGAAAGGGTGCAGGGGCTCATCAGATGGGTAGATAGACCTGCAATGAGCAAACTTGTACAAAATGGTTAGTGTTTGCCCTAAATGTTGTACATATTGCTTAATTCTTGCCTCATGCTTCATATCTAGAGGGCGTGTACCTTAAACAGAGATTTAGAGGGGTTTCCCACAAACTTTTCAAACGGGGAGTGGGAGGAAGAGAAAGGGGGAAAAGGTACAGAGAATAAGTAGCATAGACGGTGGGTAGAAAATAGACAGGGGGAGGGCAAGAATAGTGTTGGAAATGTAGAAGCTAAAGAACTTATGACACATGGACATGAACTAAAGCGGGGAATGTGAGTGGAAGGGGGTGTGCAAAGTGGAGGGGAATGATGGGGGAGAAATGGGACAACTATAATAGCATAATCAATAAAATATATTTTTTAAAAAGGGCTCAATTTGAGTCCACTTCTGGGTGCCACCCTAATTTGGAACAAAGCAATGGGAGTGCCTGGTCCCACTTTAAATGTGTTTCCTGGCATATTTTTGTCAGGGCCTTCTTTATTGTGTGATTCATTTTCTCAGTCTGTCCCATGGATTGAGGTCTCTAAGATGCATATAGTTTCTGTGTTTTTTGTAGTCCAACCTTCTGGGAGATCTCTGAAGTGAACAATGGTCCACTGTCACTTTGAATACTTTGGGGAAGTCCAAACCTAGGAATTATTTCTTTTTTTCTTTCTTTTTTTGAAATATATTTTATCGATTATGCTATTACAGTTGTCCCATCTCCCCCTTTATTACCCTCCACCCTGCACCACCCCTCCCACCCACATTACCCCCACTTAGTACATGCCCATGGGTAATACATATTAGTGAATACGTATGATAGTGAATACATATAAGTTCTTTGGCTTCCACATTTCCTATACTATTCTTAACCTCTCCCTGTCTATTTTGTACCTACCATTTATGCTTCTTATTCCCTGTACCTTCTTTTCCCATTCTTCCCTCTTCCCCCTCCCTGCTGATAACCCTCCATGTGATCTCCATTTCTGTTATTCTGTTCCTGTTCTAGTTGTTTGCTGAGTGCATTTTTGTTTTTTTAGGTTCCGTTGTTGGTAGCTGTGAGTTTATTGTCATTTTACTGTTCATATTTTTTATCACCTTTTTCTTAGATAAGTCCCTTTAACATTTCATATAATAAGGGTTGGGTGAAGATGAACTCCTTTAACTTGACGTTGTCTGGTAAGCACTTTATCTGCCCTTAAATTGTAAATGATACCTTTGCTGGATAGGGTAATCTTGGATGTAGGTCCTTGCCTTTCATGACTTGGAATACTTCTTGCCAGCCCCTTCTTGCCTGCAAGGTTTCTTTTGAGAAATTGGCTGATAGTCTTGTGGGAACTCCTTTATGAGTAACTGTCTCCTTTTCTCTTGCTGCTTTTAAGATTCTCTCTTTCTCTTTAATCTTGGGTAATGTAATTATGATGTGCCTTGGTGTGTTCTTTTTGGGTTCAACTTCTTTGGGACTCTGTAGGCTTCCTGGACTTCCTGGAAGTCTATTTCCTTTGCCAGATTGGGGAAGTTCTCCTTCATTATTTTTTCAAATAAGTGTTCAATTTGTTGCTCTTTCTCTTCTTCTTCTGGTATCACTATGTTTCCATATGTTGGAACATTTGAAGTTGTCCTGAAGGATCCTAAGCCTCTCCTCATTTTTTTGAATTCTTGTTTCTTCATTCTGTTCTGGTTGAATGTTTATTTCTTCCTTCTGGTCCAAATTGTTGATTTGAGTCCCTGTTTACTTCCCATCATCATTGGTTCCCTGTGCATTTTCCTTTATTTCACCTTTCATAGCCTTCACTTTTTTCTCTACTTAGCAACCATACTCAACCATTTCTGTGAGCATCCCGATTACCAGTGTTTTGAACTCTGCATCTCTTAGTTTGGCTATCTCTTTTTTGCTTAGTTGTATTTTTTCAGGAGCTTTGATCTGTTCTTTCATTTGGGCCTTTTTTTTTTTTTTTTGTCTTGGCAGGCCTGTTATGTAGTATGGGGCAGAGCCTGAGGTATTCTCCAGGACAGGGCAAACCACACCACTGCATTGTGGCACTATATGTGGGAGAGGGGTCTGAGAGGGAACAATGCCACTTGCTCGACTCTCAGCTGGCTTTCAGTCACTTCCTCTTGTACCCACAGCAAATTGGACCCTTCTGGTGCTGATTTCAGGGCGGGGGTGGGTTTGTGCATATTCTAGAGTGCTGTGGGTCTCTCCAAGGAATTCTCCTGTGAGTCTGGGAGTTTCTTTTGCTGCCGCAACACCCACATGTTTTTTTCAGTCAGAGGTTTTAAGGTTCCCCACACTGGAACCCTGAATTTTGCAGTCTGTCTTGCTCCCTACTTGTTCTTCCCAGTTTATCCACATGCAAACGTGGGACCTCCCACTCCATCAGCCACCACCTGCTCTGGTCCTCCAGCTGCTGCCTTGCTGCAGTCCTCTCAGCTCTGGCTGCCTGTCTCCACCCCTCCTACTGGTTTGGATGAATGTTTCTTCTTTAACTCCTTGGTTGTCAGATTTCCACATGGTTTGATTTTTCTGGAAGTTCTCGTTGATTTTTGTTTTTAAATTTGTTGTTGTCCTTCTTTTAGTCATGTGAGGGGGCATAGTGTATCTGCCTATGCCTACATCTTGGCTGTAAGTCAGAATTATTTCTTTAAGTAACAGTTTTGTCACTTCAGTTCCCTTCATCCTAGTGGGGTAAGCCTCTATACATCCAGAATAAGTATCCACAGAGACCAACAAAAATTTGAAGTTTCCGCTGGTTGTAGGCATTTGTGTGAAGTTGCCTGACAGTTCTTGAATGGACACATCCCTTTATATTGTACTCCCTTCTCCATGTGGACACACTCTATCTTAGGATTGTTCTTGGCACTTTTCTGACAGGCTTAGCTGATCCTCTGGACAGTCCTTTGCAAGTAAGGGCCTTTTAAGTGTGGCCTAATGAAGCCCATTAAAGCATCTTTTCCATAGTGCATCCCTTCGTGTAGGTGTTTGAGGATGGGATACAACAGAGCCTCAGGGAGTAAGATCATACCATGGGTGTTGACCTTCCACATAGAATTGGGATCAGTGTTAGTGAAGCCCCATTCATGGGCCTGTTCCTCATCCTGTTCTGTGTAATGAGGTTTAAAGTCTGACAAGACCAGATGGGGGACCAGAGCCCTTAGTCATGGCAGCTCCCTGGCTGCCTCAATTGTCGCTTTATCAGCCATTTGGTTTCACTGACTTGCTTAGCAGCTCTAGGGTAAGTGGAGGTAGTCTGGCTTCCTCTCCCAGGTGTCTGGGAAGCAGTGTTCCCATAGCCTTGGATGGGGCTCGATAAGTAGTGTTCTCATAACCTTGAGACTGGGTCTGATAAACTGTTCCCATAACATGAAGTGGGCTTGCATGTGCAGAATTATGTTTTATAATTTCTGGAATTTTTCTGGCTTTGTTCCCCTCTAGTACTTAAACAAGTAGGGGCTTCTCACTAGTTAGAGACATGCAAGGGGACAAGTGCCACAATGGGTAACATACTGGAGAGCAAGGGTCATGACGTGTGACATACAGGGAGACACATAGTTTGCAATGTGCATGGCTCACCCACCATGAATAAAGGCATGCCAGACCACCTAACAACTCCATGAATATTTTCCATCTGCACAAACACCATGAACCTGCCTGGCCTTGAAGGGTTACAACATAGAAGCCATCCCTCTGGTGTCTTGGGAAGTGCATTATTACAACCTGGTCAGGTACATTCACTGCCTCTAGCAATTATAAAATCTCCTCTGCATGTTTAACATCCTTGTTCCCTGAGGTTAAAAGTCCTCTCTCCCTCCATATTGCTCCATGGGCATGGACTACCATGAAGGCATATTTGGAGTCTGTATATATGTTAACCTTCTTTCCTTGGGACAGCATTAAGACTCTTGTGAGGGCTATCAGTTCAGCCTTCTGTGCTAAGGTTCCCAGTGCAAGGGCTTAGGCTTCTATTACCTTGCCTGTGGTGACTATCACGTAGTGAGCTCACCACTGGACATTGTCCATGAAGCTGCTCCTGTCTGTATACAGCTCCCAGTCTGGTGCCACCAGCAGCTGGTCCAGCAGATCTGGCCTGCTAGAATACACTTGATCAATAATTTCCAAGCCCTTGTGCTCAAGGGCTGAGTACCCCCTCCATATCTGGGAATAGGGTGGCTGGGTTCAGAGTAGTGGTGGTCTGTAAGTTAACATTCAGGTTGTCCAGAAGAATGGCCTGGTATTTCCCCATACACCCTGCTGTCAGCCAATATCCTCCTCTCTGTTCTAACAGAGTCAGAACCTGATGCAGCACCAATACTGAAGTTGGTGTCCCAAGGTAAATTTCTCAGCTTCCTGTAAGATGTCACAGGTAGCTGCTATTGCTTGGAGGCATACTGGCCATCTTATTGTCGTGTGATCGAGCTTCTTTGAGAGAAAGGGTAAGGGTCAAGGTATATTTCCCAGAGTTTGGGTTAGGATCCCCAGTCCAATCCCTTGCCTTTCATGAACATAAAATTTGAAAGGCTTCTATAAGTCAGGCACTCCTAACGCATGAGCCAAAGCCAGCTTTTCCTTCAAAGCTTCAAATGCTACCTGAGAAGCCCCTGTCCATTTGAAGGGTTCAAGAGTCCAGTCCTTTAAGGAATTGTACATTGGCTTTGCTATGAGTCCAAAGTTTGGAATCCAAGTTCAACAAAACCCTGAATTCCTAAGAACCCACATAACTACCTTTGATTCTTCTGGGAATTTTAGCATAGCGGGCTTGCTTTCTATCTGCCATCAAGCTCCTGGTTGAAATCCCAGATACGTCACTTCCTGTTTGCAAATTTGGGCCTTATGAGGTGACACTTTATATCCTTTTTTTGCCATATGATTTAGGACTGTGATGGTGTTGTGCAAAGAGTCCTTATAGTTGCTGCTGGCTAGTAATAGGTCATCCCCATATTGCAAAAGAACTCCCAATCTCAACTGAACATCCCTTAAGTCTTTTGCCAGCATTTCCTCAAATGTAGTCAAGTAGTTCTTAAATCCCTGGGGCAACACAATCCAGCAGTATTGGAGCATGGCTTTAGTTTCTCAGTCCTGCCATTCAAAGGCAAACCATTGCTGAGTCTGCTTATCTATTGGGATACAGAAAAAGGCATCCTTCAAGTCCAGGACTGAAAACCAGTTGCTATCCCCAGGCACCATGGTCAACAGGGTATAAAGGTTAGGCACAGTAGGGTGAACATCCTGAACAATGTCATTTTTGGTGCAACACTGGCTGGATCCCCTCTAAATCCTCCTTCTTGAGGGGATACTGCTTCTTTTGTAGGACCCCCACCCCTTCTTTTAGATTTGTCTTTATGGGTTGCATGTTAACTGCTTTACCTGGAGTTCCATCAGCCCAAACAGTTTGATCGACCAGTTTGCAGATCTCAGGTGGGAAGAGTTCACCTCTGGGGCCTGTTGGACAGGTCAGGAACACCTGCAGCCAGAGGGCACTTGCCAGCAGGACTTCCACACACAGCTGCTGTCTCTTGGGGGGAAAGGTTATTTGTGCATGCAGTTTACAAAGCAAACCTTGGCCCAACAATGGAATGGGACAATCTGGCATATAGAGAAAGGTATGCATAAAATTTTCATCCCCAAACTCGCATTCCAGAGGTTGCAGGAATGTTTGTTTTTGTAACTGACCAGTCACTCTACTAACTGTTACTTCATTTGAACTTTTCCCAGTAAATTTTGTGTTCAACACTCAGTACATATTTCCTGTATCTACAAGGAAATCAACTGGCTTGTTCCCCACAGTCACCTGTACCTGGGGCTCCTGTGGAGAAACAGTAATAGGTGAGGAGATGTCCCATGGAGCCCCTGGGCCTCCTCATTCATTATCAGCCTCCCTTCTACATTTTAATATCACTCGGCCTGGATTCTTACTTCTATTTTCCCTTTTGCAACTCAGGCACTCGTTCCTCCAAATGACTCCTCCTTGCAATAGGCACATTGATTAATGCCTATTGAGTCTTTTCTCCTCTCTTTAGGCACCGTGCTGACCCCCACCTCCCACCCCCTGCTCTTGCAACAGGCACAGTATTTGGCACCTAATGAGTGTTCTTTCTTTGCTTTAGGGTCCTTCCTCTTCTTTTGGTCTCTCAGGATTGTTTCTAAAAACACCATAGCCCATTTTGCCTTCCCTGCTTCCTGGGCATTGTAGACTGAATGCTATGTCCACTAGCTGGGAGGGATTCATTCCCAATACCCCATCTACACACTGGAGTTTGTTTCTGATATCTGGGGCACTCTGCCCAAAAAAAGTCGTTTATCATCCTCACATTTTCTGATACCTTTGGGTCAGCATCAGTGTATTTCCTATAAGACTAATAGATCCTCTAAAAATTCAGAAGGATCCTCATCCAGCTTCTGCTGAAGAGTCTGTATCGAATTCAGGCTCCTCTGCTTGGGTAATCCTTTTCTAAGCCCTTCCAGTATGCATCTTCTGTAATGTTTCAAAGAGGCTAGGCCCCCACTATTATTCTGATCCCAGTTAGGGTCCACCTGAGGAATTGCCCCAGCAGGGTCAAGGGTCCCTGGTGATCCTCTTCATGGAGACATTGGGCCTCTTGCTCAGCCCTACTTAGAACCACCTGTCTCTCACCTGCTGTTAGCAAAATACCTAGGAGAGTCTGTACATCTGTCCAGTGGTGAATGGCAAAAATGGAGGTGATGAGATCTGCCATTTTCTGAGGCTCATCCGTATATGAGGGGTTGGAACTCCTCCAATTCAGTAAGTCCAAAGTGGAGGATGGAGTATGGGTCCAACAGTAGCCAGCAGGCTGGCCTTTTTCATTTACTCCACCTTGCTACAACTTTGGAGGCTTCCTGATTATAGGGGGTGTCTTGACAAGTTTGGGAGGGGTGAGACACATTCCTCAGCAGGTGGAGGTGGAGCTATTGGCTTTGCAGTCTCCACTTCGGGGGCTGTTCCCACAGGAGGCAGTACTGAGGAGGCCCCTACCACCTGCAGAGGGGCTGGTGCCAAGGTAGTCCCTACCACCTGCGGAGGTGGCACCATAGAGACTCCCACCACCTGCAAGGGCAGCAGCACTGTAGAGAACCCTACCGCCTGTGGGGATGGTGGTGCCAAACAGACCCCTCCCACCTGCAAGGCTCTATCCCCTGGGTTCAGAGCATTAATGAGGTTTATCTCTTCATTATCCCTCTCTTCCTGTATTCTGTTATCAGGGAGGGGTTTTGAGACCACCTTTTTCTCAGCACCATCACACAATTCTATGTCTCCAGTAAAACATTATTATGCAATGATATAAATGCATTGAGATAGCAGAGTTCCCCCTAGTTTCCCACTGTCTGCAATACTGTTCCAATTGCTTAATGATGCAGTAACTCAGGGAACCATTCACAGGCCTTTTCTCACCATTCAAGACATACATAGGCCAAACTGTGTTACAATATAAATCATTGTCTCCTTAGACAGGAGAGTCTTAGACATCCAATTACAGGAGTAAGTCTCCCAATCCTCTAGAATTCTACCCAGCAGGCTCCCCTCAGGTGCCAGCTCAAAACTGCTCTTATTGTCCCAGCAGAACATGCAAAAACCCATAACAAGGAAAATATACTCTGGCTGGTGTGGCTTGGTAGATTAAGCGCTGGCCTGTGAACCAAAGGGTCACTGGTTCTATTCCCACTCAGGGCACGTGCCTGGGTTCCAGGTCAGGTTCCCCAGTGTGGGGTGCACAAGAGGCAACCACACATTGATATTTTTCTCCGTCTCTTTTTCCCTCCCTTCCCTCTGTCTAAAAATAAATGAATAAAATCTTTAAAAAAAAAACAAAAACAAAATACAGACCATGTAAAAATCATGTATATCCAAAGCTATTGCCTACAACTACAATTCCATTATTCCAAAACAGTTACCAGAAACAAATTTTCTTTTTTAGTTTTTAAACTTTATTTTTTATTTTTTATTGTTTTTCAAGTACAGTTGTCTCCATTTTTACCCTACCACCCCACCCCACCCCACCGATGCCCTCCTCCCACCCTCGAACCTACCCCCTTTAGCTTTGTCCATGTGTCCTTTATACATGTTCCTTGCTGGATCTTCCCCTATTTTCCCCCACTAACCCTCTTTCCCCTCCTCTCTGGTTATTGTCAGTTTGTTCTTTATTTTAATGTTTCTGGTTATATTTTGCTTGCTTATTTGTTTTATTGACTATGTTCCATTTATGGGTGAGATCATATGGTATTTGTCTTTCACCACCTGGCTTATTTCACTTAGCATGGTGCTCTCCAGTTCCATCCATGGAACTGTGAAGGGTAGGAGCTCCTTCTTTCTTTCTGCTGCATAGTATTCCCTTGTGTAAATGTACCATGGTTTTTTTTTTTTTTTTAATCCACTCATTTACTGGTTGCTTCTAAAACTTGGCTATTGTAAATTGTGCTGCTTCTATGAACATTGGGGTGTATAGGTTCTTTGAAATTGGTGTTTCAGGATTCTTAGGGCATAATACCAGCAGTGGTATTGCTGGGTCAAAAGGCACTTTCATTTTTAGTTTTTTGAGGAAATACCATAATGTTTTCCATAGTGGCTGCACCAGTCTACATTCCCACCAACAGTGCACTAGGGTTCCCTTTTCTCCACAATCTCTCCAGCACTTGAAGTTTGTTGAATTTTTTATGATGGTCATTCTGATGGGTGTAAATTGGTATCTCATTGTGGTTTTAATTTGAGCTCTCAGAAACAAATTTTCAATCGAACAGTTTCACTTCTCCAATCCCTTCCCTGCCCTATCCCATTTCCTTTTCACCTTTCCTGGCATGATTAGGTGGCTGATGCCCTCATGAGGGGTGCAGAGAAATTCTCAGAGACTGGGAAAATCCTGCAGTCTCACTCTCCCACACCTCAGGGGGTTGATCTGCCACAGACAATTCTCAGGCACTTGTTGGGTGCCAGACACTGTTACAGAAAGTACCCATTGAGGAACCAAGATACTGTTACCAAAACAAGCCCCCTCCCCGAGGGTCTTTTTTCTTTATGGTTCATCTTTGCCCACCACCAGTAGGAACTGTGGCTCTCAATGCCCCAGTTTGGTAAAAAGGAAAGGGACTATTTATCTAAAAGTTATACAGGTTTAAAATAATGGTGGAATGTCACTGTTAAATCTCAAAGTCTCTTTAAAACATCCACCAACATTCACACAGTCCTGCCTACCTGCTTTGCCCAGTCAGGCCAGTCTCAGAACATGCCAATCAGAAGTATGTCATCCAGAAAGAAAAAAACAAAAACAAAAACAAAAAAACAGTATTCCATAGCTCACTTCTCCTGGTTCCTCACAGTAACCCGTGCTTGGCTGGGCAAGTCTCCCACAGTCCCCAGACCATCAGCAGTTGTCACCACAATGTCCAGTTCTTAATCCAAAGCCACATAGCACTTCCTGATGGCCCACCAGTGGGAGTCCTTTCACCCTTTTCTTTCTATATGGTCTCACATTGTTCCCTGTCCCTCTGGAAGCCTGCCTTTCTGTTTAAATCCCAGCCTGGAATCTCCTCCATAACCCCATTTCCGACTTCTCCCACAATCAGCTACACCTGCTAGCACTCTCACACTTCCTGCCTTTCTTGGCTGCCATAGCTAGTTCAGGTAGGTATAGCCCCATTGCATGGATCAAACCACCTCCAACCTCTCACACAAGTGCTCTGTCTGGGGGAGCTGTCTCCCAGTTACATCATGAGTTAAAGTCATGCATACCTTCCTGGCTCCCCAAGGGCTAGGAGACTAGTCTGTTGTTACTGACATGCAAAATCATTCTGCTGCTTTTCCCAGCCCCCAAGTTAGGTTTGTGGGGGGCCTTGGAGCCTCTCAGCCTATACCCAGTTACACTTTTGTTCCCTGAAGTGCAAAGGTAGCTTTCCTGTGGTCTTCAGGGAAGGTTCTGAAAAAGGATGGGGTTCCACCCTGCTTCTAGAGCTATCAGTATCAGGTTGGAAGTACAAATAAGAAGAGGAACCCAGGAGTGGGCAAGACCAGGATACTGCCTGCCAAAGTAGACCATCTTTGCCTCTTCCTGAGCACTGGCTCTTGGTCCTGTGCCTGCTCTCACTGGCTAACTCTTGGGGCTCCACCCTTTCCAAGGGCCCTGCACTATATTCTACCCATGTGTGCCAGCCTTTCCATACTCAGTCCCCACTTAGCACCTCCTCTCTTACAAAAACTAGTTAGGTAGAAGTTCTGAGTGTTACATGTTCTAGAAAAAGAATGTATTGCTTTCTGTTGTTTTTACTACAGGAAATGCCTCAAGTATAAGTTTGTGCTGCCTTTTGGCTCTCAGCCAATGAACCTCTTGGTGTTCTCATATTTTTGGACTTTATTCTAGAAAGTTCAGAGGATCTGGGGACTCAGCTACAATACTCAGTTCAATAGCTGTTATTCACCCAGTTGCTCAATGAGCAACTCTCACCATTTCATATTTTTCCAGCTTTGGAAATGGCCAAATAGATGTAAGGATGGCCCATCATTTCTTGGAATTTACACCATATCTGAGGAGACCACATACAAACATATGGTAGCATCCCCATTCAAGCACTAAGAAGGGGGCACTAGAGAACACCATGGGAATTTGGAGGGAGGATAAACATGGCTTCCTACAGAGGTAGGATCTGCAGTTTTTTTTTAATAGTGGGCAGGATTTGAACAGGAAAACATCCTAAGCCTAAGGAACAGCAGGGGTGTCAGGAAGCTTCCATAAGTTTGTTTGACTCTAGAGCACGGGTATCAAACCCATTTTCACAAGGACCCACATCAACCTCACAGTTGCCTTCAAAGGGCCGATTGTAATTTTAAGACTGTATAAATGTAACTACTCCTTAACTAGGGGCAAAGACATCAGTGCTGCCACCGGGTAGAAACAAGGTGCCAGATCAGATAAAACAAGGTGGAGGGCTGGATTCAGCCCACCAGCCTTGTGTTTGCCACCTGTGCTCTAGAGGATGGCTGCCATTGTTGGGGCCACTATTATAACTACAAGGACTTCCAGTTGACATGGAAGCTAGTTAGGGCAGAGCACATAAGGAGGAGCGTAGGAAGTCCCAGGAGGATGCCATGGAATCTTGTATCCTGTGGGATGCCCACACTTGCTTCAGGCAAACATCTCAGAAGTGAGGTAGAAGGCTGGCAGAGTTGCCTTTGTACTCTGAGGTTCTCAAACCCCACCTTCCGGTCCCAACACTTGTATATTACCCATCCCAGAACTCACCCTCAGGTAATTCTATGTGACTAATTTGATGTTCATTATCTCCCAGTAGAAGATGGACCAGCAGGAAATGATGGTCAACACTAACTAGGCATGGTTCTTATGATATTGTGCTTTGTTGTCCTTCCAAAATCATATCCAGAGGGGATGATAAAAGGAGACTTCCTGGGCTTATTATGACTAAGTACATCTGCCTTCAAGGATCTGGGGCTGTCAGCACACTCTCAGAGCTACCTGCTGGCTCCCTTGTCCACTCTAGCTCATCCAGCAAGAAATTCACACTTGGAGCTGTGCAACAGCCTCAGAGTGGCTGACTCAGAGAGGAGACTGGGCCAAAGCAGATGACTGTCAAGAGAAGGGAAAAGAATGCTTATAGTAGGATGGGGCCACTGTGGTGATATGATGTCCATTTAGACCAAGAGTGTGTACATCAATCAAAAGACATTCCACCCATCCTCTAGCTTTTTTTCCTTTCTTCAGGATAGCTTCCTAAGTAAAAATATCATCATAGAACTTTCCTGCTGGTACCTCAGGAAGGCTCCCCACCACATATCAAAAATAGCCAGGTGGTCCAGCAGCATGGCAGAGAGGCCCTTTCTCATTATGAAGTCATAGAAATGTTCAGTAAACTGTGACCAAAAGTATTTTTTAATTGTATGCTGTCCTTACACAAAGGAAAAGAAAATCCTCAGTTGCAGAAATGAAGAGAAAGACAGCAGCCAACATGCTTATGTGTAAGCTAGAAGGCTAATAGTCCATGCAGATCTTAAGGGAACCAAATTTGGGCTCTAGGGACAGGGCTGAGGTAATAATACCTGCAGAAGAACAGGAAATGTAGCCTTAGCCTTGCTTGGAGGACAGAAACTTTTAATCTGAGCTCAGCAGAAAAGCAAGATCATCAAAGACGTGCCCCGTCTTTAAAAGAGGATTAGAAAACAATTTCCACCAGCTCAGGTGAGTATGAGGAAGCAAATGATCTATCCTAGGACATAGATACAAAAGACAAAGATCACCTGTGAGAAATTGAATTCTCAGGACCTATACCCTAAATGGTTGCAGAGTCCGGGTTTATACTACTTGGCCCACAAGCCCCAAACAGATAACTTAACACAATGCTTGGTCTAAAACAATTGAAACCTCTAAGATCCTAGTAGATAATGTGCAACTGCTCTATGCAGAAGCACTGTCACAAACCAGAACACATGGGAGTCACACAAGAAAAACAAATCCTACTGAAAATGAACTCACAATAAAAAGTGACAAATCATGTGAGGAAATGAGCCTCTGTGAGTGGGAACCAGAAGGTGCAGCCACAGGGTCCAAGTTTTGCAGATAATGGAGCAATCTGAAAGAAGCTATAAACACATTCATACCCAGAATTTCAGAATGCAGCAGTTCTGATCCCTGTTCTGATCCCAACCTGTTCCTCCCATGTCCATCTTCTTAGTTCTTTCCAATCCCTGCTGCCATATAGACTCAAAATCTTGAGCTATCTTCAAATTTTTCCTTTCTCACCTTTTTCCCTTAAAAATGGTTCTCAATTTTCTCATCTCTTCCTTTCCTTTCCTTTGTTACTGCAGTTAGCATCTAGCTGGTCTCCCTGCCTTCCCATCCGCACTGTCTCCTCTTCTCTTTAACCTACCCCTACATTGCCACTAAGTAATCCTCCTAAAGGCCAAGTTTAATGATTTTACTTCCCAAAGCCAAATTTGATTATGAAAGTCCAAGCCTTCCGCAACTTGGACCTAAACATTTTTTCCATTTTTTTCCCTATCATAATGTCACCCTCACCCCAACCTGCTCTTTTGGGCCTTCTGGCTTACCTATCCTTCCTATACTCTCCCTTATCTTCTAAGCAGTCTCCTTTTTACTAGACTGCTCTCCTCATCACATCTGCTGATTGAAAGTAAGCCTTATTTTAAACCTTCTGGAAGCATGATGTCATGGAAAAATGAAAGAGTAGTAGAGTAGTTTCTACTCTAAAAGCAAAATGTAACCAGAAACATTAAATTAAAGAACAAACTGACAGTAACCAGAAGGGAGAGGGGAGAGGGATAATGAAGAAAAATAGGGGAAGGTCCATCCAGAAACATGTATAAAGGACACATGGACAAAGCCAAAGTGGGTAGGTTCAAGGGTGGGAGGCTGAGGTGGGGTAAGAATGGAGACAACTGTACTTGAACAATGATTTAAAAAAACACAACAAATTCAATATTAAAAACCTGTATGCCAAAAGAAAAAAAAGGTAGAAAGTGTCTTTACAGGTTTCAAACACAGGCTTGGGCTCTGAAAGGCCAGGAAGTAAGGAGATGTCAATCACCATTGACTGACCTATGTCTGGTGTAGCTTGCTTCAGAGAAGACATTAGGGCCCCCTGAAAGACAAGGAATGTGAGTTCACATCCTTTGACTGTTAAAGCAAGGAGACAAAACGAAGTTCCAGCTGGACAAACCTAGTTCAGTATAAATACTGAAAGATGTCTTCAATTCTTGTTAGTCTGTGCTTCTAGCCTCTTTCTTCTTGTAAGCCTAAACCTCAAAATGAAAGCTGTCTTGGCCTCGGTGCATGAAGTGAAGAGGACAGCCAGCTATGGGAACTTCTTATGCCTTTGGAACTCCCCACAGGACCGGCCCTGTGTTCTGTAAACAGTGGTTATTCATAAATACTGTAGGCTAGGGACAAATTAATTAGTTAGAGCAAAGCGGTTTCTCCATTGTTTTACCAAGTAAATTACCTCTAGAACACAATTCCTGTTCTTCAAAAACCCCAAATGTTAAGACTAATACTTGTTCCCAATTTAACCAGGGGAAACCTTGCCTGGGACAGGTGAAGGGAAATCTCACCCCAGGAGTATATTTCAGCTGCCCCTGGAGGAAAAGAAGACAACCTCTGTTCATTTCTCATGCCAGAGAGAAGAGTAAAAATTATAGTTACCTCAGAATTGTTAGATGGTGGTTGAAGCTCCTCTTCTGCAGTAGTCTATTCCCATGCACCTGCTGGTCAGTAATGTGCCAAGAATGAGATGTGAAGGAAGTTATCATTTCTCCTTTTTCTGCTTTCTTTTTTTCAGGTGCCTGGGGCATGGGGCTGGCTTCACTGTCCCTCCCTCAGCTCTGGGGCTCCACAGAAGTCCTCCCACTGCAGACATGACACAAAGATATTCCCAGCTCTTCAGCCCTTCATAGAGCAAGTTCTAGCACAGTTCAGTTTCCTGGGTAGCATAAAGGGCTCAGACTCAATTCAGGAAGAAAGGCGAAACATTACATTCATAGCTTCACTCAAGTTCGACCTCTTTCTTTTGCTCTTCCTCTAATAATCCTGTGACCTCCTGAGAGGATAAATATGAGAATTGGACTTTTTCCTTCATATCAGGCCTTGAGGATTTTCTGGTGCCCAGAGATTCTTTTTTGCTTGAAACCATACAAGCTTTTTAAAAAAACTGTCGAGGTATGATATAAACATGCTAAAAAATAGATATCTATGTTGAAGATAAAGCATAAAAATTAAAAAGTTGTCTCAATGTGGTTGAATGATGGGCACAAACATATTGCTTAATTTTTTCTTGAAAAGTGTCATTATATTTTTCCCAGTAAAATATAATTTTCAAAAACATTGTTCCAATCAGAAGCCACTGAATCTGTAGCTATCTGATTTGCATCATGAGTTGCAGTAATTTGGGTCTTGTAACTAGCAACATTTATGCAGAACTTTCTGCTTTCCACACATTATTTTATTATCAAGAAACAAGTTGAGACTTCCAGCCAAGATGGAGGCATAGGTAGACACACTGTGCCTCCTCGTACAACCAAAATAAGGACAACAACAATTTAGAAACAAAAAAACAACAAGTACTTACAGAAAATTGAGCTGTATGGAAGTCCAACAACCAAGGAGTTAAAGAAGAAACGTTCATCCAGACAGGTAGGAGAGGAGGAGATGGGCGGCCAGGTGGAGAGGACTTGCAGCAAAAAAAAGTCGTAGCTGGCGGACCCCAGGTGCACAAGTTGGCAGCAGGCAGACCCAGTGAGGCATCATCTTATGGAGAGGCTTGGTGCACAGAGCAGCTGGCAGACTGTGCAGTCCCTCCTTCACACACAGATAAAGCAGGCAAAACCGAGGAGTGAGACAGATGCACAACCCAGGGTTCTGGGAAACAAAGCCTCAAAACACTGATTGAAAACACCTGTAGGGGTTGAGGTGCAGGGAGAAACTCCCAGCCTCACAGAAGAGTTCGTTGGAGAGTCCCACAGGGTCCTAGAACATACACAACCCCACCCACCCCGGAATCAGCACCAGAGGAACCCAGTTTGCTTGGGAGAAGTGATGAAAGTGACTGAAATCTGGCAGAGAGTGGAACAAGAGCCATTGTTCCCTCTCTGACCCCTGTTCCATATACTGCATCACAACCCAGTGACATGGGTATTCCTGACCTGGTGAGCACCTAAGGCTCCACCCTTCACTACATAACAGGTGCATCAAGACAAAACAAATGGCCCAAACGAAAGAACAGATCAAAGCTACAAAAATAATACAATTAAGTGACGAAGAAATAGCCAACCTATCAGATGCACAGTTCAAAGCACTGGTGATCAGGATGCTCACAGAATTGGTTGAATTTGATCACAAATTAGATGAACAAATGAAGGCTACACTAAGTGAAATAAAGGAAAATGTACAGGGAACCAATAGTGATGGAAAGGAAAATAGGACTCAAATCAATGGAGTGGACCAGAAGGAAGAAAGAAACAACCAAACAGAAAAGAAGGAAGAAACAAGAATTCAAAAAAATGAGGAGGCTTAGGAACCTCCAGGACATCTTTAAACATTCCAACATCTGAATTATAGGGGTGCCAGAAGGAGAAGAGGAAGAACAACAAGTAGAAAAGTTATTTGAACAAATAATAAAGGAGAACTTCCCCCATCTGGCAAAGGAAATTGACTTCCAGGAAGTCCAGGAAGCTCAGAGTCCCAAAGAAGTTGGACCCAAGGAGGAACACACCAAGGCACATCATAATTACATTAACCAAGATTAAAATGAAGGAGAGGATCCTAGAACCAGCAAGAGATAAGGAGACATTTACTTACAAAGGAGTTCCCATCAGACTGTCAGCTGATTTCTCAAAAGAGACCTTGCAGGTAAGAAGGGGCTGAAAAGAAGTATTTGAAGTCTTGAAAGGCAAGGACCTACATCCAAGATTGGTCTATCCAGCAAAGCTTTCATTTAGAATGGAAGGGCAGATAAAGTGCTTCTCAGATAAGGTCAAGTTCAAGGAGTTCATCATCACCAAGCCCTTATTCTATGAAATGTTAAAAGGACTTATCTAAGAAAAGGAATGTGAAAATATGTACAGTAAAATGACAGCAAACTCACAATTATTAACAACCGCATCTAAAAAAAAGAAAAAACAAACTAAGCAAACAGCTACAACAGGAACAGAACCACAGAAATGGAGATCATATGGAGGGTTATCAAGAGGGGCATGGGAGAAGGAGAGAGGGGGAAAAGGTACAGAGAATAAGTAGCATAGATGGTAGGTAGAAAATAGACAGGGGAGGGTAAGAATAGTATGGGACATGTAGAACCTAAAGAACTATAAGTATGACCCATGGACATGAACTAAAGGCAGAGGGATGTGGTGGGAGAGGGTGTGCAGGGTGGAGGAGAGTGAAGGGGAAATGAGACAACTGCAATAGCATAATCAATAAACTATATTTAAAAAAGTAAAAAGAACCAAGTTGAGGGTTATGATTGTCCCATTTTACAAATGAAGAAATATCCTCAGACAAGTTAAACAATTTGTGCATGATCTTGCTCAGATTTGTAAGCCCTTTCTTTCTCTCAACATTCATGCTACTCACTGAGCAAGTGCTTTGTTTTTGTTGTTTGGGTGGGTGGTTGTTTTTCCTTTGTTAATTAATATTTTTATTGTTGGTACTATTTTTCCTTTTTTTAATTCTCACCCAAGGACACTTTTTTTTTTTTTTTTTTTTTTTTTGCTACCTTTAGAGGCGGGGAGAGTGAGAGAAAGAAAAAAAAAACTGTTGATGTGAGAGAGAAACATCAACTGGTTGCCTCCCTCACATACACCAATAGGGGATCAAACCTGCAACCTAGACATGTTCCCTGACCGGGAACTGATCACACAAGTTTTTTGGTTTACGAGATGACACTCCAACCAACTGAGCCACATTGTCCAGGACACCGAGCAAGAGCTTTGTAAACACCAAACACCCTATTGTGATTATTGTTGTCAGACTATTGTATTTTTTGGTATTTTTTTATTTTTATTTATTGATTATGCTATTACAGTTGTCCCATTTTCCCCCTTCACTCCCCTCCACCCTGCACACCCTCTCCCACCACATCCCTCTGCCTTTAGTTCATGTCCATGGGTCATACTTATAGTTCTTTAGGTTCTACATGTCCCATACTATTCTTACCCTCCCCTGTCTATTTTCTACCTAACATCTATGCTACTTATTCTCTGTACCTTTTCCCCCTCTCTCCTCCTCCCATGCCCCTCTTGATAACCCTCCATATGATCTCCATTTCTGTGGTTCTGTTCCTGTTGTAGCTGTTTGCTTAGTTTGTTTTTTCTTTTTTTTAGATGCGGTTGTTAATAATTGTGAGTTTGCTGTCATTTTACTGTACATATTTTCACCTTCTTTTTCTTAGATAAGTCCTTTTAACATTTCATAGAATAAGGGCTTGGTGGTGATGAACTCCTTGAACTTGACCTTATCTGAGAAGCACTTTATCTGCCCTTCCATTCTAAATGAAAGCTTTGCTGGATAGACCAATCTTGGATGTAGGTCCTTGCCTTTCATGACTTGAAATACTTCTTGCCAGTCCCTTCTTGCCTGCAAGGTCTCTTTTGAGAAATCAGCTGACAGTCTGATGGGAACTCCCTTGTAAGTAAATGTCTCCTTATCTCTTGCTGGTTCTAGGATCCTCTCCTTCATTTTAATCTTGGTTAATGTAATTATGATGTGCCTTGGTGTGTTCCTCCTTGGGTCCAACTTCTTTGGGACTCTGAGCTTCCTGGACTTCCTGGAAGTCAATTTCCTTTGCCAGATGGGGGAAGTTCTCCTTTATTATTTGTTCAAATAACTTTTCTACTTGTTGTTCTTCCTCTTCTCCTTCTGGCACCCCTATAATTCAGATGTTGGAATGTTTAAAGATGTCCTGGAGGTTCCTAAGCCTCCTCATTTTTTTGAATTCTTGTTTCTTCCTTCTTTTCTGTTTGGTTGTTTCTTTCTTCCTTCTGGTCCACTCCATTGATTTGAGTCCTATTTTCCTTTCCATCACTATTGGTTCCCTGTACATTTTCCTTTATTTCACTTAGTGTAGCCTTCATTTGCTCATCTAATTTGTGATCAAATTCAACCAATTCTGTGAGCATCCTGATCACCAGTGCTTTGAACTGTGCATCTGATAGGTTGGCTATTTCTTCGTCACTTAATTGTATTATTTTTGTAGCTTTGATCTGTTCTTTCGTTTGGGCCATTTGTTTTGTCTTGATGCACCTGTTATGTAGTGAAGGGTGGAGCCTTAGGTGCTCACCAGGGCAGGGCAACCCACGTCACTGTGTTGTGGTGTTGTATGTGGGGCAGGGGTCCAAGAGGAAACAATGGTGCTTGTTCCACTCTCTGCCAGATTTCAGTCACTTTCATCACTTCTCCCAAGCAAACTGGGCCCTTACGGTGCTGATTCCCATGTGCGTGGGTTTGTGTAAATTCTAGGACACTGTGGGTCTCTCCAATGATCTCTCCTGTGAGGCTGGGAGTCTCTCCTGCTGCCGCGTCAATCCCCACAGGTATTTTCAATTGCTGTTTTGAGGCTTTATTGTGGTGCAGCTCCACCTCACTGAATCTGCCCACTGTTCCTTTGCGCACCTGGGATCTACCAGCCACTGCTTTTTTTGCTGTGACCCCTCTCCACTCGGCCACTGTCTTCACCCCTCCTACTGGTATGGATGAATGTGTCTACTTTAATTCCGTGGTTGTTGGACTTCTATACAGTTCAATTTTTCTACCAGTTTTGGTTGTTTTTTTTTGTTTCTAAATTATTGTTGTCCTTATTTTGGTTGTGTGAGGAGGCATGGTGTGTCTACCTATGCCTCCACCTTGGTCAGAAGTCAGACTATTGTATTTTAACAGGAGGAAGCAATTAAGAAAAGTCAGATACACAGTGTTGTGCACAGCACTGTGTTGTACTGTTCTTGATGTTATGGTTGTTTTGTTCTTTGAGCGCCAGTGTTTGCAGGCTGTAGTCATTTTTCAAGGATCAGGGTGTGTGTAAGAGAAGGGATACTGGGGGCAGAATTACTGTCCAAGAAAAATCAGAGCTGGATAGTAGTTAAAGCTGTAGAAACAGATTTTATTTGAGACTGTAAAATAGGGAAAAACAGACCTCACTGTAGAATTGGGCTCAATTTTGAATACTATATTGCAAGTGGGGTTTTATAGCCAAGGAGCAGGAAGGGCGTCAGTGGATGGAAAATTACTAAGAAGAATCATCAGGGATAATGGGGGTTCTGGCTAAACTGTATAACAGGATCCTTGCTGAAGGCAGGCCAGGGTGATCAGACATTCTCTGGGATATGGTGGAGGATGAAGAACTTGGTCAGATATGAAGGGTAATCAGTAATCAAGGGTGAGGTTTCTGGTTAAAATGACTTAGCAGGATTCTTGCTAAAACTGGATTTTACAGGGAAGTGCAAGATGGGCCTAGGATAAGGTTCAAGAGTCTGACTAAAGTTTGTTAAGCAAAGAATCTTTATCATTACCCCAGGACAGCCTCAAAGCAATAAAGAACTGTCTGGAGGAGGGCCTGTCCTCAAGTAGACCAAGTTGCAACTCAGTCCTACCCAGGCCTGGCTGATAAATCAGTGGGAATCCTGCCAGGATTTAATCTGCAGGAGTAATAGGGTTGGCAGGGGATAAGGACATAGCAGGCCAAGGATAAGATGTGCTTGGAGCCTGGGGAGCCAGGTGGTACTACCCTGACTGGTTGTCCATGTCTGGGCCCCAAGAAGGGAGGGGAGGCAAGCAAAAGCTCAAGAAGTTGCTGACTTGAGGGGCTCAGAAGCACCATACCAGGCTGTTTGGGGGCTGAGTGGCCCCCTACATGGTGACACAATTAAGGAAGGAACACTCCCTCAGCCTTCTGTCCCAAGGATTCCAGGGACACGAGGGCCACATGGGTAGCATGCAGGGCATCTGAAGGCCCCTCTGCAGCACCCATTTACTCTTAGAGTGGGACTTGCTCTTGAGGGCCTAGACAGGTATTCAGGAGAGGACTGTGAGCACTGCTCACATTTTCCCAGATGTAAAGGAGCCTTTCTTGAGGGCTAATGTCCTGTATTAACTGGAGAAAGTGAGAGCAAGGAAAACAATTATGTTGAATATGACCCTAGTTGTACCCAAAGGCTATTGTAGCCTGAGTTACCCCAACCCTTTCTTTCCCCAACCTCATCCTTTCAGTTCAACAAAAAGGAAGTTTTTCCTTGGATGCCCTCATGTGGAGGGCTTTAGAAGGGCTGCTGCCCAGAAAGGCAATGAGGAGCAGAGGGTAATAGCATGGAGTTGATTTGGGGCTACCTGGGAGCACAGTTGGGCCCTACTACTTAGTTACTATGTGACCTCAAGCTTGTTCTTGAATTTCTCTGTGCCTCAGCTTCTTTTTCTGTAAAATGGAGGTGATGATTATAATAATGGCATCTAACTTGAAGGATTATTTGGACGATTATCTAAATTAAGGGACATCAAATACTTAGCCCAAAATAAGGCACCTAATCTCAGGTTACTAGTATGAAATAAGGAAAGTAGTGCCATTAAAAGTAGAGGTGTCGTTGGCAAGAGACCCTGCACCTTTGTAACCCTGTGACTGTAGCTACTAGAAGAGGGGCTCTGCTGGACTCACTGATACCAGGACAGACAAGGGTTTGGGATCCCTATTGCCTCCAGGAAATTGGGTTTCCCAAGAGGGCCACTGAACAACGACCTATAGTTCAGACTGTGAGTTTAGAAATATATTTGTGTCAGTTCTCATACAGGTAGTCAGGTATGGAGAATCAAGGCATACTTATTTTACTCACAAAGAAACATTTTATAAGCCAGAATGTAACTTCTCACATTTCTAATGGAATCCACTTTGGCCAAAATCAGGAATCAGTTTTCTATATAGCACACCTAGAGCAGGCAGTAGGTGAAGGACGACCACATAGCGGATACATAGGGTACCGAGTAAATCAACCATGGAAGCCATGTGCAAACAGGCTCTTTGAAAATAATGGAAAGTGGGTGGTTTTAAAAGATTGTTTATCGTGGAATAAGCCTGGTGATCACTTTCTTTTTTCCTTTCTACAGATGGGTCTAAGAGGGAAGAGGATGAGAGTCATAACATTGCTCCCCTGGAAAGTGCTGGAGGAATGCTGCCAAATTCCTCCTTCCCAGCTCTCTCTTTTTTTTTTTTCTGGGCTCCATAGTGCCCCTGCTTTTCTGTTTGTTTGTTATGTCCTCCTCTCTAGTCACTCACATTCTCAACCTGCAATACTCAAGTTAATAACTTATTTCCAAGGACTATATTAAATCAGATTTTATTTGTACTTCAAACTATCTATACAAAATTCAAAAGGTACAAAAGGGTAGTGTGCCAAGAGAATTCTCCTTCTCACCCCTGTCCTCCAGCCATGTGATTTCCTGGGAAATAACCCACACCATCAATTTCTTAGAAATTATCCCAGAGATAGTCTGTCTATTTATAAGCAATTATGATACATTAGTTTTTCATGTTTATCTCTTTTTTGTTGCCCAAATGGTAACATACTTGGAGGAATTTAATTGCTCGATTAAATCTTCTTTCAATCAGAATTTGTTAGGCATTTGCTTGTCAAGGATCGGTGGGAGAGAAAAGATGTTACAGGCAGCAGCCCAGGGATTACCCAATTTCCCCAACCTTTACCTCCCCAGTGAGTGATGTGAGGGAGCATGTGAAGGTGAGAAGTGTTGTGATAAGAGTCAATGCTCCAATCTTGATAAAGTTTAAAGTTCTCTGACACATTTAACTCCATCTATCACTGTCATTTATTAGGCAACACATGGGACCCTAAGCAATACAAGTGACCCTGGAACAACATGGGGTCATATTGGGAACCACCCTGCCTGGTTTCAGAAGCTATAACTCCCTATGGCTAAGGCTGAGTGAGAGACCTTGGAACCACAAGCCACTAAGGAGACAAAGCTTATCTCCCTGACAGGGGTGCCACCTATGCCACCTTTACTTCACCCTCCCTGGCCCCCAATATTTGATCGGTTAGCCAATGACTGGTAAGATTCCTTAAGGGAGGGATGACCTAAGATAGGCATGATCATGAAGGGGCCCTCAGGGAAGGACTTGGGTAGCTATATCAAAAGAGGGTGATGGACCCTCACCCACCCTGGCTTTGACAGCCTGAGTCCTCATTCTGTCTTCAAGAAGTCTAATCTCTTGGCTGCCTTACTTCCCCTGCCTGACTTCAGCCTGAAACAATGCCAGAGGTGGATGCAGCCATGTGCTGGTAAGGGTGGGTTCCCTTGGGGGATCAGGCTTAAAAAAGAATGCATAAAATTCTATGAAACCTGCTTTGCTAATACCCTCAATTTAAATAAAAGGGTCCAAGCATGAAATGAATTTGTTTCCCCAAAGTTTTATGGCCCTTTAGCTATCTGACCCTGACTCAAAATAAGCCCTCATAGTTCTTTGAATGTTATCTATTGTTTGATCATTACTGCCTGACAATGACTGATGAGCTTTACATATACACCCTGTATTCCTATGCAAATAAACCCAATAAAAACCCATTGAGGAACAGGCTCCTGGCCCTTCTCTTTGGAGAGACTGGCCACCTTTCCTCCCCAAGCAGATCATGTCTTTGTAAACTTTTCTCATCTGTGGCAGCTGAAGGGGGGCAGGGGGCCCTGTGGGCAAAGCCCCCCAACAGGGTCAAGGGTGCCAACGTCCTATGCAGTCAAAAATTCACATCTAGATTTCTAGTCACAATGGCAGCATGGGTAAATATGGTACTTGCCTCCTCCCAAAACCACATCAAAATTACAAGTAAACTACAGAAAAGTCATCATTCAGAACCACCAGAAATGGAGCTGAATGAAAGTCCTACAACTACAGAATTAAAGAAGATACCACACTGAGACTGGTAGGAGGGGAAGAGATATGGTATGGGCTGGTCCCACACCCATGTGCGGCAGATGAAAATCAGGAGGGATATCTCAGCTGCAGAGGTCCTGCCTGAGGAGCGAAGTATCCCAGCCCCACACCAGGCCCCCCAGCCCAGAGTTACAGTGCCAGAAATAGAAGTCCCCATATGTTTTGGCTATAAAACCCAGCAAGGATTGAGGCTGAGGAAGGTGGAAGTTTCTGGAGTTCCAGGAACTCTTTCTTAAAGGGTCTGTGCACAGACTTACTCAGACTCTCTCCCTCTGAGCTCCAGCCTGGGTGGCAGCAGCTTGAAATGCACCAGAAACATACAGAGAGGAAATGAATTGTTTGGCATCTGGGAGAGAGCTGGAGGGGCAGCTTTCTCACAGACAGAAATGCTAGTAAGGACATTGTTCCTTTGATAAGACCTCCTTCCACAGAGCCAGCAGATGAGTGCCATATCTGTGTCTCTAACAACCTAGCTCATACTGCTTACCCTACTTTAATGATTCCCTAAGGCCCCTCCCCATCCAATTTTCAGACCCACCCAAACTGTTTCCAGTGGCTTTTCCATATGAATGAGTTGTCTTGGCTCATGCTTCAGATTTTCCTAAATTCTCTCAAACAAGCAGCATCTGGCCTCAGCAAGCCCTGTATCTCTCACTAAGTAGCCCCAGCACTAGCAGCAGCCAGCCTTGGTTCATAGCTTGGCCTCACCTGGGCACATACAAGCCCAGGACAAGTAGCAGTCATCTGCAGATCACTTTGTAGCATATGCTGGGTGGCCTGAGTGGAACACAAGAAGTGTTTGATCTTAGCCTGCACCTCCTGGGAGACACCAGAATGCATTTAGTGGACAGCTTTAGATCACATCAAAGAACCATCACTCAATGACTTCCACAAGTAACACTCAAAGGGTGGACACAATAGGTACCAGAGCCCTACTAAAGTAAGTCCTACACTGTGGGATGGGCGTCTGCATAGCTAATCCTCCACAGTGGTGGGAGGTCAGTAGTTGGTAGTCACAGCTAGTCCTTGCAACTGATTGGCCTGGATAATTCCATCTCATTGATGTGCCAATGCAATCAAGGCTCAACTACATGAGGGGAGTGTACACAGTTCATGGGTGGGGTGGGGGGCTGCACCTTGAATGCTCCGTTTGGGTGATCAGTGAAGCTGTGCCACTGGACCCTACAGCACACGTACTACATTAGGCCACTCTACCAAGCCTGGAGGAAATTGAAACTCTATCTAAGACATAGAAACAAACACAGGGAGGTTGCCAAAATGAGGAGACAAAGAAACATGGCCCAAATAAAAGAACAGAATAAAACTCTAGAAGAAGAATTAAACAATCTACAAGATGCAGAGTTCAAAACACTGATTATAAGCATACTCATGAACTTAGTAAGAACTTCAACATCATAAAAAAAAAAGAACCAGTCAGAAATTAAGGATAGACTAATTGAAATGAAGAATAACTTACAAAGAATCAATAGTACAGTGGATGAAGCTGAGAATAAAATCAGTTATTTGAAATATAAGGAAATGAAAAACACCCAATCAGAACAGCAAAAAGGAAAAAGAATCCTCCCAGAAATGAGAATAATGTAAGGAGCTTTTGGGATAACTTCAAGTGTACCAACACTCACATCATCATGAGGGGGGTGCCAGAAAGAAAAGAAAGAGAGCAACAAATTGAAAACCTATCTGAAAAAATAATGAGGAGGAGGAAATAGACATACAAGTCCAGGAAGCATAGAGCCCCAAACAAAATGAAGCCAAAGAGGACCATACCAAGACACATCATAATTAAAATGCCAAAGGTTAAAGACAAAAAGAGAATAAAAGCAGCAAGTGCAAAGCAGTTAGTTAGTTAGTTAGTTAGTTACAAGGTAACTCCCATAAGACTGTTAGCTGATATCTTAAAAGAAACTTTGTAGGCTAAAACGGATTGGCAAGAGATATTCAGAGTGATGAAAAGCAAGAACCCACAATCAAGATTACTCTATCTAGCAAAGTTATAATTTAGAATCAAAAGACAGATAAAGAGATCCACAGACAAGAAAATGCTAAAGGAGTTCATCACCACCAAACCAGTATTATATGAAACGTTAAAGGGTCTTCTCAAAGAAGACACAAATATGAACAATAAAATGGCAATAAATACATATCTATCAATAATTGAATATAAAAAACAAAATAAATGAACAAACAGAACCGAAACAGAATCATAGATACAGAACATTTTGATAGTTGCTAGATGAGAGGGAGCTTCAGGGAAGAGGTGAAAAGACAAAGGAATTAAGAAGTACAAATTTGTTGTTACAGAATAGCCAATGGGGATGTAAATTACAGCATAGGCAATATAGTCCATAATAGTCGAATAACTGTATAGTGTCAAATGGGTAAGATTTATCAGGATGATCACTTATTATGTAATGTCTGATCACTAGGGTGTACACCTGAAACTAATATTATAATTATTTCATCCATAATTGAAAATAAAAATGATTAAAAATCAAAAATAAAAAAGCAAAAAAACCTATGTCTAAATTTGACTCCCCAAAATTAACTATGAAAAGATTACTATTGACAGGAAGCCCTACCAATAATATAAACAGTTGATTAATACATATTTTGTATGTTATTTGTATTATATACTGTATTTTTACAATAAAGTAAGCTAAAGAAAATGTTATTAAGAAAATTGTAAGGAAGAGAAAATATATTTATAGAGCTGTAAGTATTTATTGAAAAAATTCCACATAAGAGTGGACCTACATGGTTCAAATCCATGTTGCACAAGGGTCAACTCTATACCTGAATCTGGGGTAGTTGACACAGGTGCACTTTATTGGTGCTTGTTTATAGGTACACATGTTTATGGTTAGACTTTCCCCAGAGAGTATGAGTTCAACCCATAAACTGAGACCAATGGTTTTCACTGAGAGTGCTTTGAAAGTTTGATTAGCTCTCACTCCTGGCACTCGGTGGATGGGGGCCAGAGATGCTAGACATCCCTAATACCCAGAATAATTCTGCACAAGAAAGAATGTTTTAAAAAAAAAGATTTTGTTTATTTTCAAAAAGAGGAGAAGGAAGGGAGGTGAGAGAAACATCAGTTGGTTGCCCCCTGTCATCCCCAAATGGGGACCCAACCCATAATCCCGGCATGTGCCCTAACAGGGGATCAAACTGGTGACATTTCGGTTTGCAGGCCAGAGCTCAGTCCACTGAGCTACACCAGCCACAGTGAAAGAATGCTTCTTGAATTTAAATTCAGGTTTTGAATGGCCTGGATTTTGTGTAGTTTTTTTAAAAGCCCATCTTTAAAAATTATCTGATCCTAGAACCTAATTTTGTTTCCTATGTGAACTCAAACTATTTTCTGCATAGTCACATACATTACATTTACCAGAAATGTGACTACTGTGTGAATTGAAGGAAGCTTGCACTGGTTTTTTTTGGAGCTTCAATATGCACTGCTCCCCATTCTAGAAAATCACATCACTGACAGCAGCACTGCCTATGGTATTTAAGTTGCTGATAAGACTCCAAAACACTGTATCAGGCCCCATTATGACCATCTTAATTCTACATTTAGCTGCAAAAATTTAACAGTTTCATTAATTTCATTGTGCCTGAACATTTTTATGGAAATAGATATTCTTTTGTTATATTTACCATCCTTTTTTATCCCTTATAGCATTATATTGATTTTCTTTCAATATTATATGGGTAAATAGATTGTATTATGATTTTCATTTCCAAATTATAACAGTATTTGTTATGTAAAAAAAAGTGGCGAGTTGCTCTGTTTTAGGGCCCCTCCTAGAGGTGGAGATAGTTGGGTAGAGTAAAAGATGAGTAAGGGACCAGTAGTAGTAGAGTCAGTTGGGATGACAATGGGAAACTCCAAATTGGAAGTTATACATGGTCACAGCCAGAGGTTTCATCTTCCTACTCTCTAAGTCAAGAAGGTCTGTTTCTTCAAGGGAGCATGCAGTCTCATTCCTACATGCAGCCTGGCTTCTACCTATATCCTATGGGGTATCTTGTAGCAGAACAACGTGTGCAATGATTACATAGGACCAGCTGCAAGAGCATGCATGCAAATGGGCAAGAAAACCACCCCAAAGAAGCTCAAATTAATGATGGGTTAGAATTTTATGTATGAATATCTAATCAGGCATAATATACAGTAGGCACTAATTACAAAGATATTTTATTTATATTTATAATATAGAAATATACTTACATTTATATAATTATTTTATTTTTTCATATGCTTTTAAAACATGTATCTATAATAGCTGTAGGCCCTTCCATTCTTTTCTTAGGCAATTAGTTTTAAGACATATAGTTGATATATTGCCTTGCACAGAAAACCTGAGGAAAAAAGAAGTCTGTCTGCCTGTACTTTTCTAGTACCCAGCCATGCACCACATAACAAAATGCATACACAAATGTGATCCCATAAGATTGTAATGGAGCTAAAAAATGTTTCTTGTCTAGTGACATCATAATGGCCCTAATTTTTACTTGTATATTTATGGTGACACCAATGTAAACAAAGATATTGTGCTTTCCAGTTGTAGAAAAGTATATAGCATATACAGTTACAGTAGCAGACATCTAGGTTTGTGTAAGTGCATTCTGTGGTGTTTGTGCAAGCATTAAATTGCCTAACAATGCATTTCTCAGAACTTATCCCCTTAGTTAAGGAGTGCCTGACAGTACTCTGACCACAGATAAGGCTCTCATAATAGAGGGTGAATTAATGGGAAATATTCTATAAGAACTATTCATCCCATGAGGGGTATGTGGAAGCCGTATCCCTATGTTTTCTAAATCCCACATTTCAGATGTTCTTCACCACCCTCATACTACCTGTGTGGAACTTCCTGAGATGGTGTTCCTGTCTGGAGGACTTCTCAGGGCTCAGCTCCTGACCAATCTGTGTCTTTACTGCCCCACCTTCAGCTCTGTACTCAATTACCTGACTGTTGTAGACTGCAGCCTGGTTTCAGGAGTTGTGACCCTCACCCCATGGTGGGCTGAGTAAGAGCCTAGGGACCCGTTTCATCTGGGTCTGTTCTGTCAAGAGGACATGAGGTACTAAGGAGACAAAGCTTATCTCCCTGGCAGGAGTGCTGCTTCTGCGTCATCCATCTCTGGCCCCAATACTTGGTCGGTAGTCAATGATAGGTAAGACTCCTCATGGGAGGGGAAACCTAAGCCAGACACGACCACTTGGGAGGCCCTCATGGAAGGACTCGGGGGGCTGCAGCAAAGAGGGGGTGATGGACCCTCAGCCCCCAGCTATTCTGACATAGCCTGAGTTCCCATTTCCATCTGGGAGATGTCTTCTGCTTCCTGAGCCTAATTGGCTTAAAGCCTGAAACTATGACGGCGAGTGGTGCAGCCCTGTGCTGGCCAGAACGGTTCCCCGGGTGATTGGGCATGTGAAACCTGCTTTGCTAAGAGTGCTTTCATTTAAACGATAAGGGTCCCAGGAGGAAATGAGTATGTCTCCCAAAGTTTTGCAACCCCCTTTCCTGACAGACACTGACTCAGATTAAGCCCTCAGATTTCTTTGAAATGTTACACCTGTATTCCTGTGTATTTGAACCCAATAAAAGCCTAGTGAGGAAGGGGTTCTGGGTCATTCTCCTTTGAGAGTTTGACCACCTTTCCTCCCCAAGCAGATCATGTCTTGGTAGTTTTATTTTCATCCGTGACGGAGGGATGGGGCTCTGCAGGTGGAGCCCCCCCCCCACATCTGGCCCCCAGGACAGAGCACCCCCGCACTGGACTATTTTGAAATCTACCCAATGGCCTTAGTGCAGAGAAAACAATGCCCTTAGTGTGCCCCATTATCATTGTCATCTCATCTTTCCTTCCTTCTCTGGCCAGAATTTCTTCAACAATTCACAGCCCCCTTATTTCCTGTGTTCTACCACACTTACTTAACCATGGTTTGCCAATTATATTCCAACCTAATAATAGCTGTGCTCCATGCTGTTGTAACTACAGTGTATATACACTTCTGTATTCTGATTTTTTTCATTTCAGTGTATGTAGAAAATTATACTGCCTTACTCCAACATAGTCTCCAATAAAAATTTTTGTCTTGGCTTTAAAATTGTATTAAATCAAGGTTAAATATTATTATTTACTTCCAAAATAATGTTGAATTAAAGATTTTGTGACTAAAGTTTTTCTGTTCATTTGTATTATTTACATTGGCTAGATTGGCAGAGTTGCGATTTCTAGGACGGAAGAAATGAGCACCTTATCGCTTACTCAGATCTTTCGGTATGTCATCATGATACACTACAAATTATGTTTTGATTTTGTTTTTCAAGTATATGTTATTGATTATGCTATATCAATTGTACAAAATTTTCCCCCTTTTGCCCCCTCCACCTAGTACCCCCATTCCCTCCAGCAATCCCCCTCCCCAGTTCATGTCCATGGGTTGTGCATGTAAGTTCTTTGGTTTCTCCATTTCCTACACTGTTCTTAACATACCCCTGTCTATTTTGTACCTACCCAATTATTCTTCTAAATCCCTGTACCTTTTCCTGCATTTCCCACATCCCCCTCCTAGCTGATAACCCTCCAAATGATCTCCATTATTTATGATTCTGTTCCTGTTCTAGTTGTTTGCTTTTTTTGTTTTTGTAATTCAGTTGTTAGTTGTTGTGAATTTGCTGTCATTTTAGTGTTCATAGGTTTGATCTTCTTTTTCTTAAATAAGATCTTTTTTAATTGTTGTTCAAGTACAGTTGTCTTCATTTCCCCCCACCACTCCCTCCACCCCAGACATACTCACTTCCCACCCTTGATCCTACCCCTCTTTGGTTTTTTCTATGTGTTCTTTGTATATGACCCTGAAAACCCTTCCCACTTTTCCCCCCATTACCCACCCCCCACCTCCCATCTGGTTACTTCTTTTAACATTTCATATAATAAGGGCTTGGTGATGATGAACTCCTTTACTTTTACCTTGTCTGGGAAGGAGTTTATCTGCCCTTTAATTCTAAGTTATAGCTTTTCTGGATAATCTTGGTTGTAGGTCCCTGCTTTTCATCACTTTGAATACTTCTTGACAGTCTCTTCTTGCCTGCAAAGTTTCTTTTGAGAAATCAGCTGATAGTTTTATGAGAACTCTTTTGTAGGTAATTCTCTACCTTTCTCTTGCTGCTTTTAAGATTCTCTCTTTATCTTTAACCTTTGGCACTTTAATTATGATGTTTCTTGGTGTGGTACTCTTTGGGTCCAACTTGTTTGGGACTCTCTGTCCTTCCTGGACTTGTATGTCTATCTCCTTCACTAAATTAGGGAAGTTCTCTTTGATTATTTTTTTCAAATAAGTTTTCAGTTTCTTGCTCCAATTCCTATTCTCCATCTAGCATCCCCATGATTCAGATGTTGGCCCTTTTAGAGATGTCCCAGAGTCTTCTTAAACTCTTCTCATTTTTTTAAATTCTTCTTTCTTTATTTTGTTCTGGTTGAATGTTTCTTCCTTCCTTATGTTCCAAATCATTGATCTGAATCCTGGCTTACCTTCCCTTCACTGTTGGTTTCCTATGGATTTTTCTTTATTTCACTTTGTGTAGCCTTCATTTCTTCCCTTATGCTTTTGCCACATCCAGTGAGATTTGTGAGCATTCTGATCACCAGTGTTTTGAACTCTGCATCTGATAAATTGCCTATCTCTGCATTACTTAGTTTTTTTTTTTCCTGGAGTCTGCTCTGTTCCTTCATTTGGACCATATTTATTTGTCTCCTCAATTTGGCAGCCTCCCTGGATCTGTGTACTAGGTAGAGCTGCTTTGACTCCCTGTCTTAGCATATCTGTTATGTTTTATGGGGCAGAGCCTTGGGTATTTTCCAGTGGGCAGCCTGCTCCACTGTTCTGCGGCTCCATTTGTGGGGGAGGGATTGAAGAGGGGACAATGCCACTGCTGGCTGCCTTCTGGGGGCTTGCCTGGCACTCATCCCATTTCCAGTCACTTCACCCACTTCCCATGTACAACTGGTGCCCCTCCAGCTGCTACCCTAGTTGTGGTTCCCAGAGTGGGTGGGTTTGTGTATGTTCTAGGCTCTCCTGAGAAACAGACATTTTCTTCTGCCACCCCAAAACTCATTGGTTTTTACAACAAGAAGTTATAAGGCTTGATTTTTCCTGGTGCTGGTACCCTGGGCTGTGCAGTCTGGCCTGGTGTGGGGGACCCTGTCCTGGGTGCCAGATGTGGGGGGGCTCCTCCCGCAGAGCCCCATCCCTCCATCACAGATGAAAATAAAAACTACCAAGACATCTGCTTGGGGAGGAAAGGGGTCAAACTCTCAAAGGAGAATGACCCAGAGTCCCATCCTCACTAGGCTTTTATTGGGCTCAAATACACCGGAATACAGGTTTAACATGTCAAAGAAATCTGAGGGCTTAATCCGAGCCAGTATTTGTCAGGAAAGGGGATTGCTAAACTTTGGGAGACATAATCATTTCCTCCTGGGACACTTATCACCTAAGGGAGAGCACTCTTAGCAAAGCAGGTTTCACAGGGCTTTAGGAATTCTTTCTTATGCCCAGTCACCCAGGGAGCCGTCCTGGCCAGCACAGGGCTGCACCGCTCACCCCCACAGTTTCAGGCTTTAAGCCAATTAGGAAGCAGGAGACATCTCCCAGATGGAAATGAGGACTCGGGTATGTCAGAATACCCGGGGGGTGAGGGTCCATCACATCCTCTTTGCTGCAACCCCCCGAGTCCTTCCATGAGGCCTCCCAAGTGGTTGCGTCTGGCTTAGGTTGCCCCTCCCATGAGGAGTCTTACCTATCATTGACTACCGACCAAGTATTGGGGCCAGAGATGGATGACGCAGAAGCAGTGCTCCTGCCAGGGAGATAAGCTTTGTCTCCTTAGTAGCTCACGTCCTTGTGACAGAACAGACCCAGATGAAGTGGGTCTCTTGGGCTCTTACACAGCCCACCATGGGGTGAAGGTTACAACTCCTAAAACCAGGCTGAATGGTCCGCAACAGCCTGGAGTTGGGAATGCTTGCTTAAAAGGTGTTCCCCTGATTTTTACCTGCCACACATGAATGTGGGACCACTCATTCCCCTGGCTGCTGCTGCAGCCTCACTACCATCAGCTTGCCACTGCCACACTGCATCCTCTCTGCCCCAGTTCCCCATCTCCACCCCTCCTACCTGTCTGGATGAATATAGCTTCTTCAAATCCTTGGTTGTCATATCTCTGTACAGTTCAATTTTCTGGAAGTTCTGGATGTTTTTCATTTTGAAATTAGTTCTGATCCTTCTTATGGTTGTGCAAGGAGGTGAAGCATGTCTACCTGTGCCTCCATCTTGACCAGAAGGCTATGCTTTGATTTTACATGCTGGATTTTTATTTCAATATTTTCCCCAGCTCCCAGGCTGACTGCACTCATGCCTTAAGCACCTCAGCATTCTAAGAGGAGGAATCAGGTGGATGTAATTTCCCCAAACCACTGTTGTAAGGAAAAGGTTCCAGGTGTCAAGGAGATTGGGGAGTGGAGAAAACATTTTCACTGTTGAGGATTTTGATGTAATATAATAATAATGATTATGATATTGATAGCTACTATTTATTGAGTTCTTTTATGTTAAACATTTTATTGTCTCAGTTCTTCCTCACAATCACTGTGTCAGGAAGGTATTGTTGTCATCATTTTATGAAGAAAAAGCTGAGGCTCAGAGAAGCAAAGTAAATACACTTTCAGCTGAAAGTTACAGAACACTGGATGCAAGTGGCTGAAAATAATAAGGTCTTCGTATTATCCCACATGACCATAAGTAAGGAGAGAGTTGCTTCCAGGTTGCTTTGACAGCTCGATAGTGTCATCAAGGAGCCAACCCATGGCAGTCTCCTGGTGTGTTTATGTGTGTGTGCATTTACTTTTATCAGGAAAGAAATATTTCCCAAAGCCTCTCAACCAATTCCTCCTTATATCTCATTAGCCAAGAGGAAATTATTTGGTTAGACCAGCTCACAGTTTCATCTGTGAGCACATTGCCTCCACCTCCCAATTGCTAATAAAATTGCATTATTTTTAGCAAGAAAGTGGGAATGGTGTTGAGTGGGCAATAATGTTAATTACATTTCCCCAACATTCCATGGTATATAGTTCTCTTCTCACAGTACAATACTATCTTCCAAGACCTTTGTATTTTAATGTGTTAACAGTGTGAATGTCTGTGCATGGGCATGCATGTGTTTCAGGGGCTCACAATTTGGTGCTTATGGTCATGAGTCCTAAAATTAAGAAATAAGAGGAATGCTGCAGTAATTCTTGTCTGCTATCTTGCAAAAGAGAGGTAGGGCAGGATGGTGTGGCACCTTCATAAGTGACAAGGAATAGAGTTTGAAGAACTAGAACACAGGTGGCAAACACAAGGCCTGCAGGCAGAATCCAACCCTCCACCTTGTTTTATCTGGTCTAGCACCTTGTTTCTACCCAGCGGCAGCACCGATCCCTTGTCCCTAGTTAAGGAGTAGTTACATTTATACAGTCTAATATTACATTCGGCCCTTTGAAGGCAACCGTGAGGCTGATGTGGCCCCCAGTGAAAATGAGTTTGACACCCCTGAACTAGAAGATCTGGATTTGTGGGAGACCCTTCTGTGTGGCGTGGGCCCAGCTCTCACTCGGAGATGCACAGGACCCGTGCCCATGGATAGGTTCTCTTGTGGGAAATCAAGTTTGCAATATACGTAAGCTGCTTTGAGTCTTGCCTTTGCAAAAACTCCCTCACCCTGGATTGGGATAGCAAGTACTTATTTTAACTTCCTAAAATCCATGCTAAACTTTGCAAGGACCAGTATAACCGGTTCAACCACTTTTCTCTTTTCATTTGCTAATATCCTTCTTCTGTGATGTGATTAGTTGTCTGTAAAAGGTAACCACCTATAGCTAACCTGTGCATAGTAAATGAGGACCATCATGTAATGTGACTAGAAATAAAATAAAGGCCTGTCATGGTGGATGCCATGGCTTTTGCTCCCCTTGAGAGAAAAGCCATGCTGTCCTTTTTCCTCCACCAGACTCGGTAGTCTGTGTGAATGTTTTATTTCATCCATAATGATGCAGACACTGCTGGCCAGTCTCTGCATCATGGATTCTAGCCCCAGGTCTGCTACTTTCTATCTGTTACTTTGGTTAGGTTAATTAACCTTTTTGAAGCTAAATTTTTTAATCTGTAAAGCAAGAAGATTGAACTAGGGGATCGCTAAAGTTTTGTTCAGATTTAGTATTTTGTAGGCAAAATGCAATTTTTATTGAGCCACTGTGAGCAATGCTCTGTACAGTCCATCGTATTATTTAAGGAAAAAAAAAAAAAAAACAACTTCAACTGGACCATGATGGCAAAGGAGTAAGTAGAAGCTACACTAACCTTCTCCAAGGACCAATCTGGAATTACAACTAAATTTTAGAGAAATCATATGGAATAAACAACTGAATAATAGCAGGAAAGAAGCCTTATAACCACAGACAGACAGACAAAACAGCTTCATTACAATATGACTGGTACGGAGGGAAGAGGAGATACAAGAGGGCTGGCTGAGCTATCACAGGTGACAACTGAAGTGCTAGAGGGATATTTCAGTTGCCAGAGGTGTCCTCCTGAGAAGTGTGAGATCTAAACCCCAAGCTGGACTCCCCAGCCTACAGTACCAGAGACCAAAAAGAACCCGGATAATATCCAGCTGAGAAAAATGACAAGGGTTCTCTCTGCCAGAGACAGATGACTGGAGTCACAGAGAGCCTTTTAAAGGGTCAATGCATAAAATTTAATTTGTAGCCACTTACCCTGGGCTCTGGCAAATGGGGTGTGCAGAATAGACTAGAGGTGTTTGAGGAGAGGCTGGGGACAATAGCTTTGGGGAGAGAACTGATAAATCAGTCACCAGGATCCTGGTGCTGGGTCATCCCCCATACAGCAGGAGCCATGTAGCTCAGGCAGTCCATCCCCTCTGAGTGGCATTAGCTGGAGGGGAAGCAATAGCCCCACCCACAGGATTTACTCTGCACACCCTGTTGTACTTAAGCCTGACTGCACCGTTACAGAGTGAATAGATTAACTGAAGGAGTCAGCCATAAATGGTGGATCCCCTGTAATCTTCAACAGACTGCCTAAGGTCAGACTGGGAAACCATCTTACATCACCAGAGGTGGTCCCAGAAAGAAAAATACAGTGGTAAATACTAGATGCTACCGAGATGAATTCCACTGCAGTCTTCTTTGTGATTGTGATATTTTCTTTCCTGCATAGCTTTTCAACATTCATTTCTTCTCCTTCAAGTTCGTTTATATGAAGTCACTAGATTTTATATTATAGTTTATTTCAAATCTCATATTTTGCTCCTCCCTTCTCTTATCCCATTTTACCTTCTTTTCTTACTTTCATTTTAAATTCTGTTCCTCCCTTGCTATGAGTTGTTTTCACTCCACACTCTTACTATTTCTACTCTGTCCAGCCTCTAAAAATCATTTTTCTTGTCATTGCTCAGCTCACATTCTTTTTCCCACTCTTAAAATACCCTTGTACTCTCCTCACCTTTATCAATCTTTGCTCATTGGTTGTAGATAGAGTGGTGATTGTCACATTTCTGTCATTTTATTGCTAGGTCACTATTTGGTATTTCAAATCTCAAATTTTAACATTCCCTTCTCCTACTCAATACTACCTTCTCTTCCCTTTCTATTTTTGTGTCAAATTTTAATTCTTCCCTGTCTTAGCCTACTTTTCATTCCTTACTCTTAGTATTCCTTCTCCTTCTGTCATTTCAAAAATACTTCCCTTTCCTCCAGACAGCTCTTAAGCTTTTCTTTCTTTTTTTCCTTCTTATTCCCATCCCACTTACATTAATCTTGGTTCATTTGTTGTTGATAGTGCTGTGGTGAAACTTTTTCTTCAATTTAGTTCCTCTTTTTAATTTATTGACTCATTTTTTTCATTTTTCTTTCATTCCCTCTCAATATATTTTTAAAATTTATGCTTAAACCTAATACTATACACTTCCTTTCTCTTGCTCCATTATGCCTTCTTCATTCCCTTGTTAATTTACAATGTAAATTTTGCTTTCTCTCCTTGCCTTGCTCTAATTCCCTGTTCTTATTATTGCTCCCCAGTCTACACTCTCAAAATCATTTTTCTTTCAGTTAGCTATATCATATTCATTTCCCCTTTCTTATAATAGCCTTAATGTCTTTACACCCTTATTAATACTGGCTCATTTGCTGTTAATAGTGGGATTTTGTGTGGGGGGTATTTTTTGCAGGTGTGGGGTTGTTTCCTGGATTGTGTGATTTTGTTCTGGCAGCATCTGCACGACAGAATACAAGATGTTGTGGTAGAGTGACTCTCAGTCAGCCAGCTGGAGGGAACAACCTACCAAAGAATGACCCCACGACAATAAAAAAGCAAAAAAGTTAAAACTAGAGAGCCAATGTAAACAGCATAAAGGTCATCCCAAAAGCATCAGGTTCAAGATTTCAAGAAGACTGCACCACTGAATTCCACAGGTCTTCTACCATTGAAGATCACACCATGAAGACAGGGTGTTAGAGCAGATCAATCTAAGAAGCAGAAAAACAAGAAGAGTACCCAAAATGGGCAAGTGAAGAAACAACGACCAATTGTAAAAGGAGGAATCCAAAGGAAGAGTGCTAAATGAAATACAGGCAAGTAAACTATTAGATATTGAGCTCAAAACAATAGTTATAGGAAAGCACAATGAGCTCAGTGAGAACTACAAAGAACTACAGGGAAGTCACAAGGAACTTATTGTAAACTAAATCAGCATGAAAAGGGGCATAGAAACTATTAATAAGAGCAAGGAGGGAATGAAGAATGCAATTTCTGAACTGCAGAACACAGTAGAATGAATTAAAAACAGGCTAGATGAAGCAGAGGATGGATTTAGCCAGGTGGAGGACAAATTAGAAAAAAATTCCCAAACAGAGCAACAAAATGAAAGTCTCAGAAAGAATGAAGAGGGTTTAAGGGAGCTACAGGAAAGCATTAAATGTAATAATATCTATATCATTGGAATACCAGAAGGAGAAGAAGAGGACCAAAGCATAGAAAAACTGTTTGAAAAAGTAATGAGAGATACGTTCCCTAAATTGATGAGAGAAAAAGGCACACAAGTCCAGAAAGCAGAGAGGGTCCCAATCAAGATGAATCTGAAGAGGCCTACTCCAAGACACATCATAACAAAAATGGTAAATTTTATTTTTTAAATTATTTTATTGTTATTCAATTATAGTTGTCTGTATTTCCTCCCCAACCCTTCCCCTACCCCGTCCAAGCCCACTTCCCTCCCTTGCTTCCACCCTCCCCCCGGGTTTTGTCCATGTGTCCTTTATACTAGTTCCTGAAAACCCTACCCCTCTGTCCCATTCCCCCTCCCCTCTGGCTATTTTTAGATTGTTCTTATTTTCAATGACTCAGGTTATATTACATTTGATTTTTTCTTTTGTTGATTATGTTCCAGTTAAAGGTGAGGTCATATGTATTTGTTCCTCACCACCTGGCTTATTCCACTTAGCATAATGCTCTCCAGTTCCATCCATGCTGTCGCAAAGGGTAGGAGCTCCTTCTTTCTCTCTGCTGTGTAGAATTCCATTGTGTAAATGTACCATAGTTTTTTGATCCACTCATTTACTGATGGGTGCTTAGGTTGCTTCCAGCACTTCACTATTGTAAATTGTGCTGCTATGAACATTGGGGTGCATAGGTTCTTTTGGATAGGTGTTTCAGGGCTCTTAGGGTACAATCCCAGCAGCAGAATTGCTGGATCAAAAGGCAATTCCATTTTTAGTTTTCTGAGGAAATTTCATACTGTTTTTTACAGTGGCTGCACCAGTCTACATTCCCAACAGTGCACTAGGGTTTCCTTTTCTCCGCATCCTCTCCAATGCTTGTTTGCTGATTTGTCTATGTTGGCCATTCTGACAGGTCTGGGGAGGTATCTCATTGTGGTTTTAATTTGCATCTCTCTGATGGCTAGTGATACTGAGCATCTTTTCATGTGTCTCTGGGCCCTCTGTATGTCCTCCTTGGACAAGTATCTATTCAAGCTTTTTGACAATTTTTTAATTGGGTTTTTTGTCTTCCTGGAGAGGAGTCATGTGAGTTATTTATATATTTTGGAGATCAAGCCCTTGTCCAAGGTATCATTGTCAAATATGTTTTCCCATACGGCTGGCTCTCTTTTTATTTTAATGCTGTTTTCTTTAGCTGTGCAGAAGGTTTTTAATTTGATAAGGTCTCATTTGTTTATTCTTTCCTTTATGTCCTTTGCTTTAGGGGACATATCAGTGAAGATGGTGCTGCGTGGAATGTCTGAGATTTTCCTGCCAATGTTCTCCTCTAGGACTCTGATGGTGTTATGTCTTATATGTAAGTATTTTACCCACCTTGAATTGATTTTTGTGGATGGTGTAAGTTGGTAATTAAGTTTCATTTTTTTGCACATAGCTGTCCGGTTCTCTCAACACCATTTGTCAAAGAGGCCATTTTTGCTCCATTTTATGCTTCTTTCCCCCTTTGTCAAATATTAATTGACCATAGAGACTTGGGTTTATTTCTGGGCCCTCTGTTCTGTTCCATTGGTCTATGTGCCTGTTTTTATACCAGTGCCAGGCTGTTTTGATTACAGTGGCCTTGTAATATAGTTTGATATCACGTATTGTGATCACTCCTGCTTTCTTCTTCTTTCTCAAAATTGCTGCAGCTACTTGGAGTCATTTATGGTTCCATATAAATTTCTGAAATGTTTGTTCCATATCTGTGAAATATGTCATTGGTACTTTAATAGGGATTGCATTGAATCTATAAATCACTTGGGTAGTATGGCCCAAAAATGGCAAAATTTAAAGATAAAGAGATAATCTTAATGGTGGCAAGGGACAAACAGCAAGTTACACACTAGGGAGATCCAATAAACCTAGCAGCTAACTTCTGAACAGAAACACTACAAGTCAGAAGGGAATGGCAAGAAATATTCCAAGTAATGAAAAGTAAAGGCCTGTGACCAAGAGTACTCTAACCAGTAAGACTCTCATTTACAGTGGATGGCAAATATAGGAACTTCCTAAAAAAAAAAAAAGTGCTCTCTTTGACAGCATATATACTAAAATTGGAATGATACAGAGATTAGCATGGCTGTTGCACATGGATGACATGCAAATTTGTTAAGCATTCCATATTTTTATAAGAGCCAAAAGGAAATGAAGAACACAATTACTGAATTGAAGAACACAGTAGAAGAATCAAAATCAGGTGATATGAAGCAGAGGATTGAATCAGTGAACTAGAGGACAAGATAGAGAAAAACTCCCAGAAACAGCAAGAAAAGGAAAAGAGACTTAAAAAGAAGGAAGAGTGGTTAAGGGAACTCCAGGACAGTATGAAACATATTAATATTTTTATAATAGGGATACGAGAAAAAGAAGAGGAGGAAGAGGAGCGAGTGATAGAAAACCTGTTTGAAAAAAGTGATGATGGAAAACTTCTCTAATTTGATGAGAGAAAAACAAGTCCAGGAAGCTCAGAGAGTACCAATCAAGAGGAGCCAAAAGAGGCCTACTTCAAGACACATCATAATCAAAATGGCAAAATTCCAAGACAAAGAGAGACTCTTAAAGGCAGCAAGGGATAAACAGGAAGTAACATACAAAGGAGCTCTAGTAACACTAACAGCTGATTTCTCAATGGAAACGCTACAAACCAGAAGGGATTAGCAAGCAATATTTCAAGTAATGAAAGACAAAAGCCCGCAACCAAGGCTACTCTATCCAGCTAGGCACTCAATCAAAATGGAAGGCCAAATAAGGAGTTTCCCAGACAAAAGAAGCCTCAAAAATACACCTCCTCCAAACTAGCCCTGCAAGAGATGCTAAAGGGTCTGCTTTAAGAAAAGGAAAAAAAGAGAGTGAGAGACAGAGGAACACAGGTCCAAAGGCGATGCAGACCCCAGCTTCTGGGGTCTGCCATATTGTGGATGAGGCACAAGAAATTTGCACAGACTACCAAGTCCTGTGGATGTAAAGGGACAGCATGGCTTTTCTTTCAAGAAAAGAGGACTTCTGGCCAAGATGGAGGGGTAGGTGGACACGCTGTGCCTCCTCTTACAACCAAAATTAAGGACAAAAAATATTTAGAAACAAGAAAACAACCAGAACTGATCGAAAATTGAACTGTACAGAAGTCCAACAACCATTCATCCAGACCAGTAAGAGGGGCGAAGTCACGGCAGGAAAAAGTGGAGGTGCGAACCCGAGGATGCAGGCAGCAGTGGCTGGGGGTTCCCAGGCATGCAGGTGTTGGCTGGCAGACCCCAGGCCCACAGGCGGTGACTGGCGGACCCCGGGCATAGGGTGGCAACTGTGCAGACCCAGTGAGGCTACACAAGGCGGCTGGCTGACCAGGCGGTCCCACATTCACTAGAGCAGATAATCCAGGTGAAGGGGAAGTGACAAAAGGGACTGGAATGCAGGAGTGAGCAGAGCAAGCACCATTGTTCCCTCTCGGACTCCATTCCCACATACAGCCTTACAACTCAGCCAACTGAGCTGCCCCGCACTGGGGAACACCTAAGGCTCCACCCCTCACTACATAATAGCCTCGACCAGACCAAAAACAAAACAAAACAAAACAAAAACACCAAAAATGGCTCAAACCAGAAAACAAATTAAAGCTCCAGAGCCAATTCCTCTAAGCGACAAAGAGATAGACAACCTATCAGATGCACAGTTCAAAGCCCTGGTTATCAGGATGCTCACAGAATTGGTTGATCTTGCTCACAGATTAGATGAAAAAATGCAGGCTACAATATGTGAAATGAAGGAAGATGCATGGGGAATCGATAGAGATGGGAGGAAAACTGGGATTCGAATCAATGGAGTGGACCAGAAGGAAGAAATTAACAACCAAACAGAAAACAAGGAAGAAACAAAAATTCAAAAAATGAGGAGAGGCTTAGGAACCTCTGGACATCTTTAAATGTCCCAACATCCGAATTATAGGGGTACCAGAAAGGGAAGAAGAAGAGCAACAAGTGGAAAACGTATTTGAACAAATAATAAAGGAGAACTTCCTCAATCTGGCAAAGGAAATAGACTACCAGGAAGTCCAGGAAGCTCAGAGAGTCCCAAAGAAGTTGGACCCAAGGAGGAACACACCAAGGCACATCGTAATTACATTAGCCAAGATTCAAATGAAGGAGAGAATTCTAGAAGCAGCAAGGGATAAGGGGACAGTCACTTACAAAGTAATTCCCATCAGACTGTCAGCTGATTTCTCAAAAGAGACCTTCCAGGCAAGAAGGGGCTGGAAAGAAGTATTCCAAGTCATGACAGTCAAGGACCTACATCCAAGATTGGTCTATCCAGCAAAGCTTTCATTTAGAATGGAAGGGAAGATAAAGTGCTTCTCAGATAAGATCAAGTTCAAGGAGTTCATCATCACCAAGCCCTTATTATATGAAATGTTAAAGAGACTTATCTAAGAAAAAGAAGATAAAAAATAGGACAGTGAAAAGACAGCAAACTCACAGATATTACCAACCACACCTAAAACAAAAGCAAACTAAGCAAACCACTAGAACAGGAACAGAACCACCGAAATGGAGATCATATGGAGGGTTAGCAACAGGGGAGTGGGAGGAGGAGAGAGGGGAAAAGGTACAGAGAATAAGTAGCATAGACGCTAGGTAGAAAATAGACAGGGGGAGGGCAAGAATAGTGTGGGAAATGTAGCAGCTAAAGAACTTATGACACGTGGACATAAATGTGGGTGGGAGGGGGTGTGCAGGGTGGAGGGGAATGATGGGGGAGAAATTGGACAACTGTAATAGCATAATCAATAAAATATATTAAAAAAAGAAAAGAAAAAACCTTGGCCCTTACCTTGACTAACCTTTATTTCTTTTCTGGGCACATTACATGATGGTTCTCCTTTACTATTCACAGGTTCACCTTAGGTTGTTACCTTTTACAGAAAACAAAAGAGCCATTGCCGCTAATCATATCACAGAAGGATATTTGCAAATGCAAAGGGAAAAGTGGTTGAACCAGTTACACTCCATACTGGGGAGGTTTAGCACAGACTTTAAGAAGTTACAGTAAGCCCTTGCTGCCTCAATTCAGGGTGAGGGAGTTTTAGCAAAAGCAAGTCTTATAGCAGTCTAGGTACATTGCAGGCCTGATTCCCCAGGGGAGAACCTATCTGTGGGTGTGGGTCCTCTGCATTGGACCTTGCTTTCCACTGGGAGCTGGGTCCATGTCAGGCAGAATGGTCTCCTACATTTCCCTCCTTGTTTTTAGTTAGGACCGCTATTGATCCCACAAATCTTGCTATTTGCTGGTCTCTCACATGACCCTGGCAAAATAATTTGCAAATGCATCAAAGTACACAGAGCATTATTATAATCAGTAAGCAACCAGCGGTTCCAAAGACTCACATTCTCAGATTAGGCCCATCAATCATTGTCAGGCAGTAATGATCAAATAGATAACATTTAAAGAACTCTGGGGGCCTATTTTGAGTCAGGGTCAGATAGCTAAAGGGCCATACAACTTTGGGGAAACAAACTCATTTCAGGCTTGGACCCTTATCATTTAAATTGAGGGTATCAGCCAAGTAGGTTTCATAGGATTTTATGCATTTTTTCTTAGGCCTGATCACCCAGGGGAACTGGCCCTTTCCAGCACATGGCCACACCCACCTCTCGCATTGTTTCAGGCTTAAGTCAGGCAGGGGAAGTAAGGCAGCCAAGAGATTAGGAGACTTCTTGAAGACAGAATGAGGACTAAGGCTATGTCAAAGCCGAGGGGAGAAGATCCATCAACTGCTTTCTCCATAGCCCCCAAGTCCTTCCCTGAGGGCCTCCTCATGATTGTGCCTATCTTAGGTCATCCCTCCCTTGAGGAATCTTACCCATCATTGGCTAACTGATCAAGTATTGGGGGCCAGGCATGGTGAAGTAAAAGGAGCGGAGGTGGTGCATCTGCCAGGGAGATAAGCTCTGTTTCCTTAGTGGCTTATGGTCCCACGGTCTCTCACTCAGCCTTAGCCATGGGGGGTTACAGCTTCTGAAACCAGGCAGGGTGGTTCCCAACATATAATCTCCCCCTTTTTTTGTTTGTGAATGCAATTGTAGTTGTTAAACCTGTGAAACCTACTATTTGCTGTTCCTGAATTCGATCTCAAGAAAACAACCTCCATATACATCATAAATCACAAATAAGGATTAAGACAAGGTGGCACCCAAGGGTTCTTAGGACCCAAACTGTAGGACCCAGTCTATTGAACCAGTTTTTAGGGTTCATCCATTGTAGATTATTGTCAAGGGTCTGGAACACTTTTTGTTCGATAAGGCCTTTGCTGGAGCATTAAGAGCCTTGATGTCCCCCCATGTCGTGGGGACACACCTAAAGGGAACATTATGGGGCACTGAGGGGTTGTTGCCCTCTGCAGGAGACACTTGAGCCTCAGCCCTTGTCATTGGGGCAGGCTCTATCCTCCTCCATTGGCGCACCCAGGCCCATCAGTGATGGTGTGGGTGTCCGTTTTCCTTCTGGTCGTTCAGGGTCAGCTGGGCCATCTGGTCTGTCAGTTGATTGGTTCTCAGCTCCAGGTAGCAGAGCTTGGTGTCAGTCCCACTCATCATAAGGCTTTACTCTTTTGGCTGGCAGCCAGACAGGACCTGTAGGGATGGAAATGCATGCATACCCTCTTCCCCAAGTTAAGAGATCTACAAGGCCTTGCCAAGAGCCATCTCTGAGCAAATCTCTATATAAAACCTGGATAAGATGACTTTGGCTCCTTATGAAAATGTTTCTCAAGTGGAGTACAAAGTGATTCATCACAATTTAGAAAATTATATGTAAACATGGCTAACATAATCAAATTTTGGAGGAAGGACTCGTGGCTCCCCCCCCCTTTTTTTAAAGAAGATTTTTAAAAGTATAATGAGCCAGTTCTACAATTGCCTGACCTGTTGGATTGTAAGGTATTCCTGTTTTATGTTGGATATTCCAGTGCTGAAGAAAAACCTGAGTAGAATGGGCAAGGTATCCAGGGCCATTACCAGTTTTAAATTGCTGAGGCCATCCTAAATGACTAAAGGCCTCAAGCCAATGGGCTTGTATATTTTTAGCAGATTCTCCTGTTAAGGCGGATGCATGTAGAGCACCAGAGTAACTATCAATAGAAATATGAACGTAGTTGAATTTTCCACAGGGAGCGTAATGAGTGACATCTGTTTGCCAAATTATTTGAGAATTTAGTCCTCGAGGATTAACTCCTGTAGATTGCTAAGGGCTGGAGAATTAGGACATTCTTTAATAATTTGCTTAATTTGGGAAGACAGGCCCCATGCTGTTTCTGCAAGCTGCAATGAGTTTAAGCAGCAAGTTAATTGCCCTGTAATTCTCAGGACCTGCTAGCTCCTAGGTTCAGAGTTTTCAAGGAAAGTGGGAAAGATGGTGAAGGGTGCTCTGCTTAAACATGTTTTAGACAAAAACGGTTACATGGCAAGGGCCTTTTGTGACTTGACTGACTAACCGTTCCCTCCGGGAGAATAGCCAGTTTTTCCCCAAGGAAACAATCAGTGTTTAACTCAGGTACTGAGTTAAAAAATGGTACTTTGTCTTCCATGGAGAAGGGCTAGTTCTCCCCGGGAGACAGTACACCCATATTTCATTTTTACAATAAAAGGTCACAGCTCTGGCATAAACATGGAGGATTCTTAATATTTCTTTAACACGTCACAACCCCCATCCCACTTATAGCATGCTTTAGATTGACAAATTTATGAACACATTCATAGCTTTCAGAAACAGCTTTTTCTCTACTGGCAAGTACATTTACTTTTTGTTGTTCTTGTTAATTCTTATTGATTACTGCATTCCTTGAGTGTGCTCAAAAATGAGCTGTCTCATCTAGTGCCTTTGACAACTTTAGAGAGGTTGGAGAAGAGGGAGGGAGGATACTAATCTTGGCACAGTTTGTTCCCAGGACCAAAGCAGTTCCTGGGCCTCCAGAAGGAGGATTTGGAGTACTTAAAAAGACAAGTTTTCTCATTGTTTTTCTTCCTGCACTTTTTACTGTCTGAGGGAAGTGAGATCTTTTTCCTTCTTTAAACAATCAATTTAAATTCTTTGAGTAGAATCCTTATGATGTAACAACATTAGAGATCTTATTCTATTTACCAGAAGTTTAGCAAAATATTTTGAGACTGAGCTGTTCCTTTCAAAACAAAAACAAAATTCAAGCAAACCAGTATTTTCAAATTAAATCCTCTACAGGAGGGAGTGAGACACTAACCTAGAGTCTTATCTCACACCACCTTGTATTATTTCAACTTCTGCCCAACTTTTTCCTAAATAAGTCTAAAGATCCCTTATCAGGGAGACATTCAGCAGCCCTAAAATGCTGCTGAACTAGCTTAAAATATTGTTCTTGTTCCTTAGGTAGCCTGTTCCCCGTGGCTGAGGATTGGCAGAAACCTTTAAAGAAACTCTTTAACAAATAGAAGAACCTTTTTCTGAAATTCCTCCCACTACAAGCACAGTGATTACAAAACCAGACTCAATTTAACTCTTCTCCACCTGCACCTTTAAATCCTTATGCAGGTAGATGGAGGAAAAAGGCAAAATTGAAGGGACCACAAGAGGCAGTATAAAAGAAAGAATTTGCTGAGATGCTTGTAAACTGTCCTGTAACCAGTTGATGTTTTTAAAGCTGATGAAAGGGAAAATCTTTGCTCTTTCCCCCAAGCCTGGACCTAGTTGGGGGTTGTGCCATAGGGATCAGCTTCTGGGTGTTTTTACAATGTTGTGGAGTGCACCCTCTGGTTCTTAACTACTAGACCCATACCCGCGAGATTGCATGGCTATATATATATATATATATATATATATATATATATACCTTTCACCCCAAAGGAGTAAAATACACATTCTTTTAAGTGCACATGGAACATTTTCAAAGATAGACCATATGATAGGACACAAAAAAAAGCCTCAACAAATTCAAGAAAATTGAAATTACATCAAGCATCTTTTCAGACCACAAGTGCCTGAAACTAGGAACCAACATCAAGAAAAAACTAAAAAACATTCAAAGTCATGGAGACTGAATAGCATGCTATTAAACAATGAATGGGTAAATAATGAATTCAAGGAAGAAATCAAAAAGCTTCTGGAAACAAATGAAAATGAACACACAACAATCCAAAACTTATGGGATACAGCAAAGGCAGTTCTGAGAGGGAAGTTCATAGTGATATGGGCCTATCTACAAAAGACAGGAACATTTCAAGTAAATGAAACAACTCTACACATACAAGAACAGGAGGAATAACAGCAAACAAAGCTCAGAGCAAGAAGGAAGCAAATAGCCAAGATTAGAGCAGCATTATATGACATAGAGACTAAAATAACAATTCAAAGGATCAATAATTCCAGGAGCTGGTTCCTTGAAAAGATAAAATTCGCAAGCCTTTAAGCAGACTCATCAAGAAAAAATGAGAGGACCTAAAAAATAAAATCATAAATGAAAGAAGAGAAATTACAACTGATACCACAGAAAAAGAAAGGATTGTAAGATTACTATGAACAACTATATGCCAAGAAATTTGAAAACCTTAGTGAAATGGACAAATTTTTAGAAACAGATAATCTTCCAAAACTGAATGAAGAAGCACAAAGACTGAACAGACTGATAACACCTGCTGAAATTAAAGCGGTAATCAAAACTCACAGCACACAAAAGCCCTGGACTGGACTTTTCCCTATTCTTCTCAGATGATTCAAAAAAATCCAAGAAGAGGGAAGACTCCCACATTCTTTTTATGAGGCCCTCATCATCCTAATCCCAAAAGCAGATAAAGACACAGTGAAGAAAACTACAGGACAATAACACTGGTGAACATAGACACTAAAATCCTCAAGAAGGTATTGGTAAACCTCATCTAGCAATACGCTAAAAAGATCATACACCATTATCAAATGGGAGTCATCCCAAGGATGCAAGGATTGTATAATATATGCAAATCAATAAAAATAATACCTCACATAAGCAAAAGGAAACACAAAAATCACATGATCAGGTAAATAGATACAGAAAAAGATTTTGATAAGGTACAGCACCCAGTTAGGATAAGCACACTCATCAAACTGGGAGTAAAGGAAGCATAACTCAATATAATAAAGGCCACATATAAAAAATTACAGCCAACATAATACTCAGTGGGCAAAAACTAAAAGGTTTCCCACTAAGATGAGAAACAAGACAAGGATGTCCACTTTCACCATTTCTATTCGACATAGTATTGGAAGTCCTAGTCACAGTGATTAGACCAAAAAAAGGAACCAAATGCATCCAAATTGGAAAGGAGAAAGTAAAACTGTCATTGTTTGCAAATGCCATGATAGTGTACATAGAAAACTGTAGAGACATCACCAAAAAACTATTCAACCTAATAAATGAATTTGGCAAAACAGCAGGATACAAAGTCAATATTCAGAAATCAAAGGCATTTTGTATACCAACAATGAAATATCAGAAACAGAAATCATGGGGAAAGTCCCATTTTCTATAGCAACAAAAAAATAAAGTACCTAGGAATAAAGCTAACCAAGGAGGTAAAACTACAAAACACTAAAGAAGGAAATTAAGCAAGACATAATAAATGGAAGTTTATATTATGTTCATGGATTGGAAGAATTAACATCATCAAAATATCCATACAACCCAAAATAATTTATAGATTCAATGCAATCACTATTAAAAACCAAATACATATTTCACAGATATAGAACAAACACTTCCAAAAGTGTTCCATACATGACCCCAAATAGCCTCAGTAACTTTGAGAAAGAAGAACAAAGTAGGATGGATCACTATACCTGATATCAAACTATGTTACAAGGCCCCTGTAATCAAAACAGTTTGGTGCTAGCATAAGAACAGACACATAGATCAATGGAACAGAATGGAGAGTCCCCAAATAAACCCATGTCTCTATGGTCAATTATTTGACAAAGTGTACAAAAGCATAAAATGGAGTAAAAATAGCCTCTTCAACAAATGGTGTTGGGACAGATGGACAGCTACATACAAAAGAAAGAAAGAAAGAGAGAGAGAGAGAGAAACTCAATCGCCAACTTACAGTATACACAAAAATAAACTCAAGATGGACAAAAGGCTTAAATATAAGTCATGATACCATAAAAGTCATAAAGGAGAACATAGGTAGGGAAATCAAAGATATTCCATGCAGTAATGTTTTCACTGATATATCCCCTAGAGCAAGGGACATAAAGGAAGGAATAAACAAATGGGATCTCATCAAAATAAAAAGCTTCTGCACAGATAAAGAAAACAGCATTCAAATGAAAAGAGAACAGACCGTATGGGAAAATATATTTGCCAATGACAGCTTGGACAAGAGTTTGATCCACCAAATATATAAAAAAACTCACATGACTGCACTACAGGAACACAAACAATTCAATTGAAAAATGGACAAAGGACCTGAACAGACATTTCTCTATGGACATACAGAAGGCCCAGAGACACATCAAAGGAATCTCAGTATCACTAGCCATCAGAGAGATGCAAATTAAAACCACAATGAGATACCACCTCAGACCCATCAGAATGGCCATCATAAACAAACAATAATCAATAAGTGTTTGCAAGGTTGTGGGGAAAATGCAACCCTAACCCTTCCTGGGTCCCCAGCGGCAAAAGCAGTCCCTCCAACCAGCTACAGCAACCTTCACTAGGTCTTATAGATACAAAGGGTTCTGATCAGAAACAAAACCCATGGGAGAAATGTGCTCTTTTCCCAGGAAACCAGAAAACAAGGAGTTGAGGTTCCCTTTCATCCAGGTTTAAAACTTCCACAACATTTATACATATTTTTACCCATCCAGATTTAACCATCATTCACTTTTAATCCTTGTTCCTTTCCCACACTGGGAAGGACTATACTTAAACTCAGTATGTAGCAGCCAAAAGTCCCTAGCACTACAGGTACCTTCCATTAAAAGTCCCTGGATTCGCAGGGACATCTTACAGTTTTCTGAAGCTTAGACCTTGCAAACACCCTATAAATCAGATGGTCACCCTTGGACTTCAGTTAAAGACCTTCAGAACCAGAGCTATTCCTATTAGAACCAGTTACACAGAGAACCGGACTGATGCAGTGCCCACCCAGCAGCAGCATACAGCTCATAAACTGAAGAGAAAACAGCCCATCACCTTTCCCAGTTCCAAGATGGCAGCGCCCATGTGTGTGGGGTCATCCAAGATGGCGGTGCCCATGCATGACCCATCCTCCATGGTGGGGCGCTCACGTGGCTCATCCTCCATTTTATCCAAAATGGCAGTGCACTCACACGGCTTGCTGTCCGATCCCCAACAGACATGCAGGCTCGGCTTACAGAGCCTAGGGGTTTGCTTCCTCCCCAAACCTGAGTGCAGATTCCCTTAGTGCCACCTGGACTCACCAAAACTGTGAGTGAGCAGACCAGGGCAACCTGGAAGCAGCATACTAACCAAACCATTATCCACAGCTCCATTATTCCCAAAACAGTACTCAGAAACCAGTTTTCAACCAAACCATTTCACTTCTCTCTCCCTTCCCCATTCCATTTCCTTTTCACCTTTCTGGGCATGATTAGGCGGCCGATGCCCTTAGGAGGAGTGCAGAGAAATTCTCAGAGACTGGAAAAATTCCGAAGTCTCACTCTATTGCACCTGAGGAGGTTGGTCTGCCATGGACAATTATGCCCCATGTTGGGCACCAAAAACTGTTACAGAACACACACACACAGGTTCGTTATGTCTGCCGCCTTATTGGAAAGGCAACTCTCAATGCCAGAGATTTGTGAAAAGGAAAGAAAATGTTTATTTAAAGCTATATAGACTTAAAGTAGTGACCTAATGCCTTCATTAAGATATCAAAGTTCTTTTGGGTACTCACGGATGCCCACAGTGCTTCCTTCTCCCCCTGCCCTAATTCAGGGTACCCTAACTCAGGAAAAGAAGCAAACATCCGTGATTCAGTCTCCTAGTACCATCATCAGCTGTGTCGCTGTCCAGGCAGGATCTCTGATTAATCCAAAGCCATGTGGCACCTTCTCATGGCCTACTGGCAAGAGTCTTTTCCCCCTTCTTCCAGGCAAAGTCTCCTACTTCCCAAGCCACGCAGCCAAAGGGAGCACCGCAAAGCCCTGTGGTCCCCTTCTACCGAAGTGGCAGGGAAGGGCTCCCCACTCTGGCAAAACCTCGTGGCTCTCTCTGGCAAAGCTGTGAGAGGGTCTCCACTCTGCCAAAGCCATGTGGCTCCCCCTTAACCTAAGCTGCAGGGAGGGGGTTGCCACTCCAGCAAAGCCGAGTGGTGATTTTCTGCTAAAGCCACACGGTGATTCTCCCACACAGGGCTGCGGGGGTCCTGACTCTGCCAAAAGCTGTGTGGCTCTCTCTCTGGCCAAAGCTGTGGGGGTCCGCACTCTGGTGAAACTGGGTGGATCTCCTTCCAATGGCTGCTGAGTCTCAGTTTAAATCCTTGCACCAATCCTCCTCTGAAGCCCCATTTCCGACTCCTCCTACAATCAGTTACACCTGCCAGCATTCCTGTATTATTCCAAGTTTATTGGGCTGCCATCGTGAGTCTGGGCAGGTATGTCCCCATGTCCTGGAGCCAATCTTCTCCAAGTTCCCATGCAGGTGCTGTAACTCAGGAGTCCTCCCCAACCCAGTTATATCTTGTGTGTGTGGGAGTTCTTTCCATCCCCTTGCTCAGAGCATGGCCACAGCTATTTAACACATCTAAGCCACCAGCAAAAGGCTATAGATATGTTAAATGACCATGCCATGGATTAGCTGCAAAGCTGTGGCTGTACAAAACAGTTCTGCATGTCCCTGCTCCATGTGTCCCTTCCCCCAACTCCTGTGGGTGAAGGGGTGAGGACATCTTATATGTCCCTCTAATATTTCCTGGACACCCTGAGCTCTGGGCCCCATTCCAAATCCCTTTTTGGGGCCCCCCTCTTGGCTGCACCCTGTTACAAATCTACACAGGAGCAGAGCAAACAGCCAACAAAACCACACCATATTCGAAAATAGATAAAAAATTGTAGTGGACATTGAAAAACCAGACAGTAAGGAGAGTACTTCAGGACAATAAGGGCCCAGGGATCGGCGCGGAGACCAGGGCAGCTGAAACCCCAAGCCCTGCACTTGCTGGGTCTGCCACAGGGCTCTAGGGTGGGAGCTGGGTCAAGCACTCCCTCCCTGGTCAAACAAGTATTGAGCTGCATGGGGAGAGACCTGATTGCTTGAAGTCGCAGAGAGGGAAGTTAAGGACTAAGTGGCAAACACACAGGGGCTGTGAGCACCCACGCATAGCCCTGGGAGGAGTGCACGGCTGAGCCCATGAGACCAGAGGCATCCTGGCCCATGTTCATGCCTGCAACTGGAGGAGGGGGCTTTGTGGAAGACACAGAGGCCACATCTGTGAACCAGGGGGGTATGCGCAAGCTCCGTAGGAGACCCAGAGCTCACACCCGTAAACCCGAGGAGTGCATGCACACCACAGGAAACCCAGAACACACACCCATAAACTCAGGCAGTGCTCGTACTACATAGGAAACCCGGAGCTCACCCCTGTGAACCCAGGGTGAGCACACGCAATGCAGGAAACCCTGGGAGCCCACACCCGTGTAAACTCGGGCAACGCACACACTCCATAAGAAACCCAGAACACACACCTGTAAACTCGGAGACAACACGCACGCTCCATAGGAGACCTTGAGATCACACATGTAAACCTGGGTAGTGCTCAATCTTTGGGAGACCTGAGCTCACACTCATAAACTCAGGAAAAGTTCAGGAGGCCCAGAGCCCACACCCGAGGTACTGCGTGGAGAGGTGCCAGGCTAGCTCTTGGGAGAGTAGCCTAAAGCTTACTGAGTGCTGAACAGGGAGAAAAGCAATACCAGTTGCCCCTCAGCCTGTTGTAGCCTGCAAGACCAGAAAAACCAGTTTAGACAGTTTGAAACTAGCAAGAGGTTTTTGTTTTTGTTTTGTTTTGTTTTGTTTTTTAAGTAAATATTATTTTTCTTATTATTTTTATGCCTCATTTCCTTTTCCTTCTCTTTCCTTCTCATTTTATTCCTTTCTTTCCAATTTTATCTCTTCCTTCCTTTTTTTCCATTTTTTCTTTCTTTTCTCTTTTGAAACAGCCACAAGTGAGACAAAAACAAACAAACAAACAAACAAACCCACAAAAACCAGAACTGTTTGGGTCCAACAACCAGAGTTGGACCCAAAGAGGGGGCATCCCAACAGCTGAGACAGTGAGACAAATTTCGCTTTGCTATTACAGAGAAACTGCAAGTTATTGCATATTTGTATTATTATTTTTCCTTATTCTTACATCTTTTATTTGAATAGTATTGTTGTATTCCGCTTCTTTCTGTTTAGTCTTCTTTACTTAGCTGGTTATATTGTATTGTTTGACAGGTTTCCCCTGTTCCGTCATCCATAGTGTATTCCTAATTAATTGTCCTTCACTCCACTTGTGTACCATTAGCACACTAAAGGTCCTATACTCCCTATTCTCATTATCTAGACCTCATAGATTCTGTCATATGATTGTTGCTCTAATACTATTGTAAATAGCTGTTCCATACAATTGTAAATACTACACAACACGCCTCCCAGATCTTAGCCCACTTCACAGTTTCCTGAATGCTATTACTGTAGTGGCTAACTCTATTTCTTCACACACTACACCTATTTACTGTCCTTTACTCTCACCTTACCTCAGAATCCCATAACCTCACTGCTTTTTAGATCCAACTCACAATCCTTCCCTCCCCAACAACATTCTTATCTTCTCTCCACGCTTTCCAAAAAGTGGCTAGTTGGGTAGTAGAACACAGTTAACAATATACATAGCCAAAGGACATCCTCTCTCTTCTCTCGCAGCTGCTACTGTAAATATCATAGAATACTCTCTTGCTGTTTTAAACCATTTTGCCTTACCCCTCCAACCGATCACAAAAGAAATAGGTGGAAGCTGTGAACATCAGGAAACCCAAAAAAACTGCACCACTGAATCTCACATGTTTTCTACCACAGAAGTTCACACGATAAACCCAAGGAGCCAGAACAGATCAATTTAAGAAGCTGAGGCTAACAAGAAGATTCTCACAAACGATGCGATGACAAAGAAACAATACCCAAATGAAAAGAAAGGAGGAAGCCTCAGAAACAATGCTAAATGAAATAGAGGCAAATCAACTATCAGATTTTGAGTTCAAAGCAATGGTTGTCAGGAAGCTCCATGGGCTCACAGTGAGCTACAAGAAACTGCAGGGAAGCTACAATGAACTCACTGCAAACAATATCGACATGAAAAAGGAAATAAAAACTATCAACACGGGCGAAGAGGAAATGAAGAATACAATTTCTGAACTGAAGAACACATTAGAAGGAAGGAAAAGCAGAATCAATAAAGCGGAAGATCAGATCAGTGAGTTGGAGTACAAAGTAGAAAAAAACACCCAGAAAGAGCAAGAAAAGAAAGAGACTCAGAAAGAATGAAGAGGGATTAAGAGAAATGCAAGACAATATGAAACGTAATAATATCTGTATAACAGGGATACCAGAAGGAGAAGATAAGAGCAAGGGATACAAAACCTATTTGAAAAAGTAATGATGGAAAGCTTCCCTAATTTGATGAGAGAAAAAGTCACACAAATGCAGGAAACACAGAGAGTCCCAATCAAGAGGAATCCAAACAGGCCCACTTCAAGACACATCATCATTAAAATGGCAAAATTACAAGACAAAGAGAGAATCTTAAAGGCAGCAAGGGATAAAAAGGAAGTATCATACAAGGGAGCCCCAATAAGATTAGCAGCTGACTTCTCAATGGAAACACTCCAAGCCAGAGGAGAATGGCAAGAAATATTCCAAGTAATGAGAAGCAAAGGCCTACAACCAAGACTACTTTACCCAGCAAGCCTTTAAATCAAGATAGAAGGCCAAATAAGGAGCTTCCCACACAAAAGTAGTCTAAAAGAATACACCTCCACCAAACCAGTTCTGCAAGAGATGCTAAAGGGACTGCTTTAAGGAAAGGAAGGATGTGAGAGAGAGAGAGAGAGAGAGAGAGAGAGAGAGAGAGGGAGAGAGAGAGAGAGGGAGGGAGAGAGAGGGAGAGAGAGAGAGAGGAACACGGGTACGAAAATGGCAATGAATAAGTACCAATCAATAATAATCTTAAATGTAAATGGATTAAATGCTCCAATCAAAAGACATAGAATAGCTGAATGGATAAGAAAGCATGACCTACACATATGCTGCCTACAAGAGACCCACCTCAGGACAAAAGACCTACACAGACTCAAAGTGAAAGGCTGGAAACAAATGTTCCAAGCGAATGTTCAGGGAAAAAAAGCTGGGGTAACAATACTTATATCAGACAAAATAGACTTCAAAAAAAGGGCCATAAAGAAAGGCCCAGAAGGTCACTTCATAATACTCAAGGGAAGAATCTAAGAAGAAGACAAAAATATTGTAAATATATATGCACCAAACATAGGAGCACCTCAATACATAAAGAAAATCGTAGAGGACTTCAGAAAAGATACTGACAGCAACACAATTATAGTAGGTGATTTCAACACCCCACTGTCAAAAATGGACAGATCTTCCAAACAAAATATCAACAAACATATTGTGGCATTGAACAATACTCTAGATGAAATGCACTTAACTGACATATATAGAGCCCTTCATCCCAAAGAAACTAAATACACATTCTTTTCAAATGCACATGGAACACTTTCAAAGACAGACTACATGATAGGACACAGAACAAGCCTCAACAAATTCAAGAAAATTGAAATCATACCAAGTATTTTCTCTGACCAGAGGCACTGAAACTACAAACCAACCCCAAGGAAAATAAACTAAAAAACTCAAAATCATGGAGATTGAATAGCATGCTATTAAACAATGAATGGGTCAAGAATGAAATTAGGGAAGAAATAAAAAGTTTCTGGAAACAAGTGATAATGAGCTCACATCAACCCAAAACTTATGGAACACAATGAAGGCAGTCCTCAAAGGGAAGTTCATAGTGATACAGGCCTACCTAAAAAAGATAGAAACATCTCAAACAAACAACTTAACCCTATGCCTACAAGAACTCAAGGATCAACAACAAACACAGCCCAGAACAAGCAGAAGGAAGGAAATAACCAAGATCAGAGCAGAATTAAATGACAAAAAGACTAAAAGTACAATTTTAAGGATCAATGACTCCAAGAGCTGGTTCTTTGAAAAGATCAACAAAATCGACAAGCCTTTAAGCAGGCTCATCAAGAAAAAAAGAGAGAGGACTCAAATAAACACAATTAGAAATGAAAGAGGAGAGATTACAACTGACACCACACAAATACAAAGGATTGTAAGAAATTGCTGTGAAGAAATTTATGTCAGGAAATTTGAAAACCTAGGTGAAATGGACAAGTTTCTAGAAAAATATAATCTTCCAAAACTCAATGAAGAAGCAGAAATCCTGAACAGACCAATAACAGCAGATGAAATTAAAGCAGTAATCAAAAAACTCCCGACACACAAAAGCCCTGGACCAGATGGTTTCACAGGAGAATTCTACAAAGCATTTGAGGAAGAGCTAACCCCTATCCTTCACGGACTATTCCAAAAAAATCCAAAGTGATGGAAGACTCCCAAAATCTTTTTTATGACACCAGCATTATCCTAATCCCAAAATCAGATAAAGACACAACAAAGAAAACTTCAGGCTAATATCGCTGATGAACTTAGATGCTAAAATCCTCAACAAAATATTGGCAAACCGCATCCAACAATACATTAAAAAGATCATACACCATGACCAAGTGGGATTCATCCCAGGGATGCAAGGATGGTTCAATATTCGCAAATCAGTAAATGTAATTAATCACATAAACAAAAGCAAAGACAAAAATGACATGATCATATCAATAGATGTGGAAAAAACATTTCATAAGGTACAGCACCCATTTATGATAAAACACTCAGCAAAGTGGGAATAAAGGGAGCATTTCTCAACATAATAAATGCCATATATGAGAGACTTACAGCCTATATTATACTCAACAGGAAAAAATTAAAATCTTTTCCGCTAAGATCAGGAACAAGACAAGGTTGTCCACTTTCACCACTTCTATCCCATATAGTATTGGAAGTCTTAGCCACAGCGATTAGACAAGAAAAGGAAATAAAAGGCATCCAAATCAGAAAGGAGGAACAGTTTCTGGACCAAGATGGATGCATAGGTGGACACACTGCACCTCCTTGCACAACCAAAATTAAGGACAACAAAGATTTAGAAACAAGAAAAAAACAGAAGTTATAGAAAACTGAACTGTATGGAAGTCTGACAATTATTCATCCAGACCTGTAAGAGGGGCAGAGTCGCGGCAGGAAAAAGTGGTGCTGTTGGACCCAGGCACACAGGCAGTGGATGGCAGATCCAAGGCATACAGGTGGCAGCTCACGGACCACAGGCACTGGGAGGCAATGGGCAGACCCAGTGCAACCGCACAAGGTGGCTGGCTGACCAGGCGGTCCCACATTTGTGCGCAGATAATCCAGGCAAAAACGGGGAGCAAGAGAGGCCTCGCAACCCAGGGTCCCAGCACCAAGAAATAAAACCTAAAAACACAGATTGAAAACTCTAGTGGGAGTTGAGGTGCCAGGAGATCCTCAGCCTCACAGGAGAGTTTGTTGGAGAGACTTAAAGGGTCCTATAATATTCACAAGCCCAACCACGTGGAAATCAGCAAAAGAAGGGCCCAATTTGATTGGGGAAAGCAGCGGAAGGGACTGGAATCCAAAAAAGAGGAGAGAGCAGAGCAAGCACTATTGTTCCCTCTCGGACTCCACCCCCACATACAGCATCACAACTCAGGAACTGAGCTGCCCCGCCCTGGAGAACACCTAAGGCTCCACCCCTTAGTACCTAACTGCTAGGAACAGACCAAAAACAAAAACAAAACAAAAATAGCTCAAATGAGAGAACAGATCAAAGCTCCAAAGCCAATTCATCTAAGTAACCAAGAGATAGCCAACCTATCAGATGCACAGTTCAAAGCACTGGTGATCAGGATGCTGACAGAATTTGTTGATTTTGGTCACAAATTAGATGAACAAATGAAGGCTACGCTAACTGAAATGAAGAAAAATGCACAGGGAACCAATAGTGATGGGAGAAAAACTGAGGCTCAAATCAATAGAGTAGACCAGAAGGAAGAAACAAATATCCAATCAGAAAAGAATGAAGAAACAAGAATTCAAAAAAATGAGGAGTGGCTTAAGAACCTCCAGGACATCTTTAAACATTCCAACATCCGAATTATAGGGGTACCAGAAGGAGAAGAGGAAGAGCAACAAGTGGAAAACTTATTTGAACAAATAATAAAGGAGAACTTCCCCAATCTGGCAAAGGAAATAGACTTCCAGGAAGTCCAGGAAGCTCAGAGAGTCCCAAAGAAATTGGACCCAAGGAGGAATACACCAAGGCACATCGTAATTACATTAGCCAAGATTAAAATGGAGAGAATTCTAGAAGCACCAAGGGATAAGGGGACAGTCAACTATAAAGGAGTTCCCATCAGACTGTCAGCTGATTTCTCAAAAGAGACCTTGCAGGCAAGAAGGGACTGGCAAGAAGTATTTCAAGTCATGAAAGTCAAGGACCTACATCCAAGATTGCTCTATCCAGCAAAGCTGTCATTTAGAATGGAAGGGCAGATAAAGTGCTTCTCAGATAAGGTCAAGCTCAAGGAGTTCATCATCACCAATCCCTTATTCTATGAAATGTTAAAGGGACTTATCTAAGAAAAAGAAGATAAAAAATGTGACAGTGAAAAGACAGCAAACTCACAGCTATTAAGAACCACACCTAAAACAAAAGCAAACTAAACAAACAGCTAGAACAGGAACAGAACCACAGAAATGGAGAACATATGGAGGGTTAGCAACAGGGGTGCAGGAGGAGGAGAAGGGGGAAAAGGTACAGAGAATAAGTAGCATAGATGGTGGGTAGAAAATAGACAGGGGGAGGACAAGAATAGTATGGGAAATGTAGGAGCTAAAGAACTTATGACCCATGGACATGAACTAAAGGGGGGAATGTGGGTGGGAGAGGGTGTGCAGGGTAGAGGGGAATGATGGGGGAGAAATGGGACAACTGTAATAGCATAATCAATAAAATATATTTTAAAAAATAAAAAGATTATACACTGTGATCAAGATGGATTCATCCCAGGTATGCAAGGATGATGAAACATTCACAAATTAATAAATGTAATACATAAACAAAATGAAAGACAAAAATCACATGATTATGTCAATAGACACTGAATAAACACTTTATAAAGTACAGCACTCATTTATTATAGAAATGCTCAGCAAACTGGGAGTAGAGGGAGCATAGTTCAGCATAATAAAGGGCATATATGAGAAACTTCACCTAGCATCATGGTCAATGGGCAACAACTAAAAGCCTTCCCCCTAAGCTCAGGAACAACAAAAGGATGTCCATTTTCACCACTTTTATTCAAATTATTGGAAATCCTAGCCACAGCTACTAGAGAAGGAAAAGACATAAAAGTCATCCAAATTGGAAAGAAGGAAGTAAAAGCATCATTATTTGCAGATGACATGATGGTGTACATAGAAAATCCTATAGGCCCCACCAAAAAACTATTCGACCTAATAAGAGAATCTGGGAAAAGTGCAGGATACAAAGTGCGGTATTCATAAATTGAACACATTTTTGTACACCAGCAATGAGATATCAAAAACAGAAACTAGGGAAAAATCCCATTTACTTTAGCAACAAAAAAAATAATGTATCTAGGAATAAATTTAACTAAGGAGGCAAAAAAAAATCTGTACTTAAAAAACTATAAGACACTGAAGAAAGAAATTATGGAAGAGTGTTGCGGACCGTTCAGCCTGGTTTCAGGAGTTGTAACCCTCACCCCATGGTGGGCTGTGTAAGAGCCCAAGGGACCCACTTCATCTGGGTCTGTTCTGTCACAAGGATGTGACCTATTAAGGAGACAAAGCTTATCTCCCTGGCAGGAGCACTGCTTCTGCCTTACCCATCTCTGGCCCTATAGCTTGGTTGGCAGTCAATGACGGGTAAGACTCCTCATGGGAGGGGCAACCTAAGCCAGACGCGACCACTTGGAAGGCCTCATGGAAGGACTCGGGGGGTTGCAGCAAAGAGGATGTGATGGACCCTCGCCCCCCGGCTATTCTGACATAGCCCGAGTCCTCATTTCCATCTGGGAGATGTCTCCTGCTTCCTAATTGCCTTAAAGCCTGAAACTGTGGGGGTGAGCGGTGCAGCCCTGTCCTGGCCAGAACGGCTCCTTGGGTGATTGGCATAAGAAAGAATTCCTAAAGTCCTGTGAAACCTGCTTTGCTAAGAGTGCTCTTCCTGAGGTGACAAGTGTCCCAGGAGGAAATGAGCATGTCTCCCAAAGTCTGGCAACACCCCTTCCTGACAAACACTGGCTCCGATTAAGCCCTCAGATTTCTTTGACATGTTAAACTTGTATTCCGGTGTATTGGAACCCAATAAAAGCCTAGTGAGGATGGGGCTCTGGGTCATTCTCCTCTGAGAGTTTGACCCCTTTCCTCCCCAAGCACAAGATGTCTTGGTAGTTTTTACTTTCATCCGTGACGGAGGGATGGGGCTCTGCGGGTGGAGCCCCCCCACATCTGGCACCCAGGCCAGGGTCCCCAGCAGAAGAGCCCTGGCTGGTAAGGACCAGTGAATTGTGCACTGGCCAGTGAACCAAAGGGTCACTGGTATGATTCCATTCACGGCACATGCCTGGGTTGTGGACCTGATCCCCAGTAGAGGATGCACAAGTGGCAACCACATATTGATGTTTCTGTCCCTCTCTTTCTTTCTCCCTTCCCCTGTGTCTAAAAATAAAATAAATAAATCTTTTTTAAAAAGGAAATTAAGAAAGATATAAATAAATGGAAGCGTATACCATGTTCATGGATTGGAAGAATTAACATCATTAAAATGTCCATACTACCCAAAGCTATCTATAGATTTAATTGATCCCTATTAAAATACCAATAACATATTTTACAGATTTGAAACAGACATTTCAAAAATTTATGTGGAATTAAAAACAACCCCAAATCACCACAGCAATCTTGAGAAAGAAGAACAGAGTAGGAGGAATCACACTACCTGATATCAAACTATACTACAAGTCCACTGTAATCAAAACAGTCTGGTCCTGGCATAAAAACAGATACTTAGGCCAATGGAGCATAATAGAGAGCTCAGAAATAAACTCATGTTTCTATGGTCAATTAATATTTGACAAAGGTGGCAGAAGCATAAAATGAGTAAAAATAGCCTCTTCAAAAACTGGTGCTGAGAGATCTGGAATGTTACATGCAAAAAATGAAACTAGACCACCAACTTACACCACACATCAGAATAAACTGAAAAGGGATAAAAGACTTACACCTAATCTTTGGCACCCTGGAAGTTCTAGAGGAAAACGTAGGCAGTAAAATTTCAGATATCTCACACAGCAGTATTTTCACTGATACATCCTCTAGGGCAAGGAAAATAAAGGCAAGAATAAACAAATGGGAGAACATCGAATTAAAAAGCCTCTGCGTGGCTAAGGAAAACATCAGTAAATGAAAAGATAACTGACCATATGGGAAAAAATATTTGCCAATGATACCTCGGACAAGAGTTTGATCTCCAAAATATATAAAGTACTCACATAACTCAATGCCCAGAAGACAAACAATCTAATGAAAAAGTGGGCAAAGGACCTGAACAAACATTTCTCCAAGGAGGACATACAGAGGGCCCATAGGCATATGAAAAGATGTTCTGCATCACTAGCCATTAGGAAGGCGCAAATTAAAACCACAATGAGATACCACTTTACACCATCATAAACAAATCAGCAAACAAGTGCTGGCAAAATTGTGGAGAAAAGGGAACCCTATTACACTGTTGGTGGGATTGGAAACTGGTACAGCCACTGTGGAAAACAGTGTGGAATTTCCTCAAAAAACTAAAAGTGGAACTGCCCTTTAACCCAGCAATTCCCCTGCTGGGATTATATGCTAAGAATTCTGAAACACCTGAACCCGAACCTAAACATAGGTTTAATTCAAAAGAACCTATGTTTATAGCAGCATTATTTACAATAGCCAACAGCTGGAAACAGCCTAAGTGCCCATCAGTAGATGACTGGAACAAAAAAAACTGTGGTAAATTTACACAGTGGAACTTAATGGAAAGAAAGAAAAAGCTCCTACCCTTGGCGATGGCATGGATGGAACTGGAACGTATTATGCTAAATGAAGTAAACCAGGTGGTGAAAGACAAATACCATATGATCTCACATGTAACAGAAACTTCATGAACAAACAAACAAATGACCAAAATAGAACCAGAGGCATGGAAACAAAGACAAACTGACATGGACCAGAGGAGAGGGAGGAAGCAGATAAGGGAGAAAAGGAGACAGACCTAGTTCAAGAACAAGTTGAAGGACTCATGAATATGGGGGCAACAGGTTGGGGACCGACTGTGGGAGACATGGTTGGGCACAACAGGGGAGAACAATGGGAGAAAACTGGGAAAAATGTAATAGAATAACAATAAACAATAACAATAACAACTTCAAAATGCATCTGCATGCTATGTGAGTGGGAGAAGTCAACATAATTCTTGTACATGAAGGCTAGAATATCATAAAACAGATTTAGACACAGAATATAATATTGCTCACTCTTTTAAAATTTTTCTTATTTTGCATTGCAATTGTACTTTGAATTATTATCACTTTAAGTGATTTGTGTTTTACATTTACAGCACAGCTCATCCCCCAGAACTTTTCTGGTATTTCTAGTTTCCATTTATTGGAGATGCTATCTCCTGAGATATGAAGAACATGGCAAAGCTGGGGAAATTTTCGTGCCTGTCACTTTTTTCTCTCTGTCCCTCTCTGAACAGAAATAGTATTTTGGCAACATATCTCTGTCTCTAAAAAGCAAAAAAGCAGGAAACAGAAATGGCAGCGGATGATCTGCTTTCTACAAGTTTATGAAAGATCTGGAAGATATGAGCTTTGCACTGAAGCAGCTTCATCTTCTGCTTTTACGGCATCTGTAGGAAGTCTCCTGACGCTAAGTTGGGAAAGAAATAGTAGCCAGAGACTATCTTCTCCAAGTGTGCAGGAAGGATAATGTGGAGGCTAAGACAAATGTGTGTGATGGGTGCCAGCCATGCTTCAAAACAGGAGGTGATGACTGTGAACTGTCATCACATAAGTATAAAAAGCCTTGGGAACATGAGCCTCTAAGGAGACAGAACATTACCTCCTGGCAGGAGGAGAGCCCCTGCCTCCCTGACTTCCCCTGCTTGGCTGGGGAGATGACTGGTTAGCCAATGATGGGTAAGATCCCTCAAAGGAGGAGGGACAACCCAAGACAGGCACTGTCACTAAGGGCCATCAGGGAAAGACTTTGGAGACTGCAGAGAAGGGTCAAAAAGGCCCTCACCCCTTAGCTTTTTCTTAGCCTGAGTCCTTAGTCTTTCTGCAGAAGTCCCCTAGTCTCTTAGCTGCTTTACTCTCCCTGCCTGACTCAGCCTGGGAACTATGCCAAAAGGCAGCTACAACCTTGTATTGGAACAGATGGCTCCTGGGAGTGAATCTGGCCAGAGAAATAACATACATTGTTTCCTTTGAGACCTGTTCTGCCTTGTTGCTATGAAACAGACACTTGAGCTAAAGCCAACACTGACCAGAAACAATACCTGTTTCCTTCAACTACCACCTGTAAATGATGTCAGTAGCATTTTGAGCACTGGTTGATGAGCTTTATGTGCATACTATGTATGTCTGTGTGAGCTGAACTCAATAAAAACACAGGGAAGAAGTTGTTCAGGACCTTTCTCTTTTGAGGGACTGGTCACCTTTCCTCCCCAAGTAAACCATGCATTGGGCATTTTTATTCTCATCTGTGATCACAGATGAGATGGGATGGAAGTTCTGTAGGTGCAGCCCCCCATCAAAACCCCACTATAGAATCCTGCTGAGTGAGATTATACTAGACCATACAGTAAACTCTTTAAGCAAAACTAAGTGGCCTCTGTTCCTAAGCCCACATTTATCACTTCAGTGATAGGGAATTGATCTGGAGCCTAGGGGTCATGAAGAAGAATGGACAAGAACCAGAACATATGCTCCAATTGCTGGAGCCATGCTGATTTAAGTCCTATACTGGAGAACTTTCTAAAAGACAGGGTGATACAGCCTTCTCTGAGCCAATCTTATCTGGCTGCATGGGTAATTGATGAAAAGGGAGATCAATGGTACTATAGAGGAAGGCAGAGAATGGGTGTTTACACAATATAGGATTTTTCGTGGATGTTAGGCCATTAGAAAATACACCTCCAGTGGTGTTCTCAACCTTGGTACATACCCATACTGGGAAAAGATGTGGGGGCTTGGGAAGGTTAGGAGGTAGGGAGAAATCTGCAGTGTAAAGAAGCTTTGGATTTCCATTGACACTCCTTTCCTCCCTAGAGATATTGACATACAACCACTGAATTAAATTTATGTTCCTATCTCATAAACTAACTCATTAGGTGTGAATAACAAGTTTACATACAAATATGTGGGCTTATCCTCATTAAATTTTCATTTTTTTAAAAAGCGGATGATGTAGGGGAGATATTTTTACCCTCAAACATATAAAAACTTTCTTTCCCTTTAATTGCTTCCCCAGTGACTTGAGGTGAGTTATATGTAAAAGGAATATTTCAGAGTCTATAGTGGTACAAAAAGAAAAAAGTGATAGGACCAAAGAAAAGGAAGACCATTTAAAAAACTATATCAGGATACAAGTGCCTATTCCCTGTCCTGAATCATCTGTAATGAATGTTAGAAGCATCGGCAGTCTAGTCAAGTGGCTCAGTTGGTTGGAGCATTGTCTCGTACACTAAACTGTTGCACGTCTGATTCCTGGTCAGGGCACATACAGGATCTCTCTCTCTCTCTCTCTCTCTCTCTCTCTCTCTCTCGCTCTCGCTCTCGCTCTCGCTCTCGCTCTATCTCTCTATCGCTATTTATCTCTATCTCTATCTCTATCTCCAACAAACATATTCTCAGGTGAGGAATTAAAAAATCATTTAAAGAAGCAACAGCAATACTACATTTTCTTTTAGCCACCTGCTAAATCTACTGCCTTTTAAGCAACTTTAAATGGATTCTTACTATGATAAATGCAGGGAGAAGGCTGGGAAATGTCCTCCTGCCATGTTATAACATATGAAGCTTATATACTGTTAAAACTAGTTATCCATATTTGAACAGATCTTAATAGGCATGTGTCTTGGAATTTGCCTCCTATTCTGGCTCATTGATTAACTTCTGAGTAAACTGAGATTAATCCCACTAATTGCTGAGTTTTTTCCCTCATTTGTGAAGTGCTGAAGTAAACCTCAGGTGAATGTGCCTGGGCCACATTTCAAAAGTTGGTCACCCAGTAGCAGGTTCAGAAATATTACAATAAGACTTCCAGCCAAGATGGAGACATAGGTAGATACACATTGCCTCTTCACACTATCAAAAGAAGGACAACAACAAATTAAAAAAAAAAACCAACCAGAAATTCCAGAAAAATCAAACAGTATGCAAGTCTGACAACCAAGGAGTTAAAGAAGAAACATTCATCCAGATTGCTAGGACAGATGGAGATGGGCAGACAGGGTGGAGAGGACACCCACCTAGGCAGAAGCTGGAGGACCTGGCCTGAGTGGGCAAGGTGGTGGCTGGTAGAGCGAGAATTCTCACATTTTCATGCAGATAAACCAGTAGGAACAATGGGGGAGTGAGAAGACCACAGAACCCAGGGTCCCAGTGTGGGTAAATAAAGCCTCAAAATCTCTAACTGAAAAAAATCTGTGGGGGTTGAGGCAGCAGGATAAACTTCCAGCCTCAGAGGAGAGTTCACTGGAGAGACCCACAACATCCTAGAATGTACAAAAACCCACCCACCTGGGAATCAGGACCGAAAGGGCCCAATTTGATTGTGGGAACTGGGGAAAGTGATTGAAATAAGGCTGAGAGCTGAGCAGGCAGCATTGTTCCTTCTCTGACCCCTTTCGCACATACAGCCCCACAACACAGCAAAGTGGGTTGCCCCACCCTGGGGAATACCTAATGCTCTGCCCATTACTTTGTAGCAGGTGCACCAAGACCAAAAAATATGGCCCAAATGAAAGAACAGATCAAAGCTCCAGAAAAAATTCAACTAAGTGATGAAGAGATAGCCAACCTATCAGATACACAGTTCAAAATACGGATAATCAGGGTGCTCACAGAAATGGTTTAATATGGTTGCAAAGTAGAGAAAAAAGTGAAGGCTCTGCAAAGCGAAATAAAGGAAAATGTACAGGGAACCAACAGTGAAGGGAAGGAAACCAGGACTCAAATCATCAGTGTGAAGGAAGAAAGAAACAGTCAACCAGAACAGAATGAAGAAGCAAAAATTCAAAAAAAAAAATGAGGAGAGGGATAGGAACCTCCAGAATACCTTTAAATGTTCCAAAATCTGACTCATAGGGGTGCCAGAAGGAGAAGAGGGAGAGCAAGAAATTGAAAACTTATTTGAAAAAATAATGGAGAACCTCTCCAATCTGACAAAGAAAATTGACTTCCAGGAAGTCCAGGAATCTCAGAGAGTCCCAAAGCAGTTGGACCCAAGGAAGCACACACCAAGGCACATCATAATTACATTACTCTAGATTAAAGACAAGGAGAGAATCTTAAAAGTAGCAAGAGAAAAGGATACAGTTACCTACAAAAGAGTTCACATAGGGCTATCAGCACATTTCTCAAAACAAACCTTGCAGGCAATAAAGAGCTGGAAAGAAGTATTCCAAGTCATGAAAGGCAAGGATCTACATCCAAAATTACTCTGTCAAGCAAAGCTATCATTTACAATTTAAGGGCAGATAAAGTGCTTCCCAGATAATGTCAGGTTAAAGGAATTCATCATCACCAAGCCCTTATTGTATGAAATCTTAAAAGGACTTATCTAAGAAAAAGAAGATAAAAAATATGAACAATAAAATGACAACAAACTCAAAACTGCCAACAACTTAACCTAAAATGAAAACAAAAAAAAGGAACTAAGCAAAAACTAGAGAAGGAACAGATTCACAGAAATAGAGATCATATGGAGGGTTATCAATGGGGAGGAGGAGGATGGGAGAATAGGGGAAAAGGTACAGGGAATAAGAAGCTTAAATGGTAGATACAAAATATACAGCGGGAGGGTAAGAATAGTATGGGAAATGGAGAAGCCAAAGAACTTACATATATGACCCATGGACATGAACTGAAGTGGGGAAATGGTGGTGGTAGTGGGGTGCAGTGCAGATGGGAATAAAGGGGAGAAAAAATGGAACAACTGTAATAGCATAATCAACAAGATATATTTTTAAAAATTAAAAGAAAGAAGAAATATTACAGTAATTTTAAAATTTGATAAAGAAAATGTATCTTGAAATTTATAAAGTATTGGAGATCTCTAAGCATTTCAGATCTTGTTCCCTGGCATATGTCATCAGTTTGACTAGAATAAACTCATAAAAATTCTCTACAGGTTCGGATATTTTTATGGCAACATTTACTTGATGTAGTATGACAGGATTTCAAAGAAGCCTAGCCAGGACCTCCCTGTGAACCTGGACCCAGTGGTGCTAGGTACAAGCAAGGGCCACATTTGCTTTCCACTTTGCATCAAATGAACGTCAGTGGATTTCTCTGAGAATTCTGGGCCTCCTTGCTTTAAGTAGGAGGTCATGACTTTATTTGAGTCATCCTTAGACTATCCATGAGGCAGATAAAGGTTGAGTTAAACCAGCAAAAGGGGGAAAATGAGTTGCTGCTTTTATTTTTTTAAATATCTCCCCAACCCTGGCTGGTGTGGCTCAGTGGATTGAGCACCAGCCTGTAAACCAAAGGGTTGCCAGTTCAATTCCCAGTCAGGGCACATGCCTGGGTTGCAGGCCAGGCCCCCAGTTGGGGACACACAAGAGGCAACCACACATTTACGTTTCCCTCCCTTTCTTCCTTCCTCCCTTCCCTTCTCCCTAAAAATAAATAAAATCTTTAAAAATATTTTTTCTCAATTTCTTTCTTTCTTTTTAAATTGAGTTCATTAGGTTAACATTGGTTAATAAAATTATACAGTTTTAGGTATACGGTCATATAATACATCAACTGTATATTGTATTGTGTGTTCATCACTTCAAGTCAAGTCTCCTTTCATCACCATTTATCCCCACTTTACTCCCTCCTACCTTGTGTTGCTGCTTTTAATCTTGGCTTTTTAACTGGATTACTTACTAAGTATCTGAACAAAGTATTTGCTGGTTAAATGAGAGACTGAATTCTCTTTAGCTCCAAAAAAGAAAGTATACTTACTTCTCCAACCCAAATAACCCATGGGGTGGTGGTAGTTGTTTAGACTGCCAAAACCAGAGTACCAGAAGTAGGTGCTCAGAGTCATTTAGTGTACTAGTGAAGCTGACCCTGAATAAGTCATCAGGAGCCCTGGAAAGAAATGCAGGGTTCCCTGGAAAGGGTTCCCCCAGAGACATGCCTGAGATAGGGGCTCATGCCTTGGCAAGAGTTACAGGTCCCACAGTATCAATAAGCTGTCACTGGCCCTCGATTTTTGTGGGATTGCTTGAGGAAAAATTTCCTCCAGATGTAAAGCAGTTCTATAGAGATATTCACCACATTTGGCTCATCCAGAGAACTGCATGTTAGGGCTGTTCTTTCCTAGAAGTTTTCTCAGACTATACAGATCTCAAAATTAACATGGGAAATCATGCCTCTGAGGCCAATAAACCTAACAGTGAGCCTCCTATTTATATAACTAAGATGGTGAAGATGAAGATCTTTTGATACTTCTAAATTAATCTTTGTGGGTGGATCTGCTCATGTACTGATTCATGGAGGATTTGGAGAACACAGCCCAGGAATTCTGGCCATGATGCAGACATAGGTAGAAATGCTTCACTTCCTCATACAACCAAAAGAAGGACAACTACAAATTCAAAAAAAAAAAAAAAAACAATCAGAACCTCCAGATATTCAAACTTCATGGAAGTCTGACAACCAAGGAGTCAAAGAAATATTCATCTGGACTGGTAGGAGGGACTCAAATGGGCAGCCTCCACATAGCCAAGGAGGTGGCTGGTGGACAAGTGGGTCCCACATTTGTGGGCCAATAAGCTTGGAAGAACAATTGGGAACCAAGACAGACCACAGAACCCATGGTTTCAGCATGGGAAACTAAAGACTCAAAACCTCTGGATGTAAAAATCTGCAGGAGTTGTGGCAGTGGGAGAAGCTCTCAGGATCACAGGAGAGTCTGTGGGAGAAGCCCACAGGGTCCTAGAATGTACACAAACCCACCCATTTGTGAATCAGCATCTGAAAGGACATAATCCACTTGTGGGAAGTGACAGAAAGTGGGGCTAGGGCAGAGCCAGCAAGTGGCATTGTTCCCTCTCTGACCGCTCCCCCACAGACAGCACCACAATGCAGCAAAGAGGGTTTCCCCACCCTGGTGAATACCTAAGGCTCTGCCCCTTGCAACATAACAGGTAAGCCAAGACAAAGAAATATGGCCTAAATGAAAGAACAGATCAAAACTCCAGAAAAGGAACTAAGTGATGAGGAGACAGACAACCTATCTGATGTAGAATTCAAAATACTGGTAATCAGGATGCTCACAGAAATGACTGAGCTCAGCCATAAAATGAAGGAAGAAATGAAAGCTATACAAAATGAAATACAGGAAAATGTACAGGGAACCAACAGTGAAGGGAATGAAACTGGGAATCAAATCAATGGTTTGGACCAGAAGGAAGAAAGTAACCTTCAACCAGAACAGAATACAGAAACAAGAATTAAAAAACATGAGGAGAGGCTTAGGAACCTCCAGGACAACTTTAAATGTTCCAACACATGAAACATAGGGGTGTCAGAAGAAGAGGAGCAGCAAAAAATTGAACATTTATTTGAAAAAATGATGTAGAACTTCCCCAATCTGACAAAGGAAATAGACTTCCAAGGAGTCCAAGAAGCTCAGAGTCCCAAAGCAGTTTGACCCAAGGAAGCACACACCAAGGCACATCATAATTATATTAACAAAAGTTAAAGATAAGGTGAGTGTCGGGGGACTCCACCTGCAGGGTACCCCTGGCCGCCACGGATGAGAATAAGTCTACCAAGACATGATCTGTTTGGGGAGGAAAGGTGGCCGATCTCTCAAAGGAGAAGTTCCAAGAGCCTTTTCTTCAATGGGCTTTTATTGGGTTCATTTTGCACAGGAATACAGGCTCATTAATCATTGCCAGGCACTAAGGATCAAACAAAAGACAACATACTGAGAACTCTGAGGGCCTATTTTGAGTCAGGGTCAGATAGCTAAAGAGCTATAAAACTTTGAGGAACGAACTCACTTCTTGCTTGGACCATTGTTTAATTGAGAGCATTCTAAACAAAACAGGTTTCACAGGATTTTACATATTCTTTCTTAGGCCTGATTGCCCTAGGGAACCCACCCTTTCCAGCACAGGGCAGTACCCACCACCAGCATTGTTTCAGGCTTAAATCGGGTAAGGTGGCCAAGAGATTACAGGCTTCTTGCAAACAGAATGAGGACTCAGGCTATGTCAAAGCTGAGGGTCCATCACCCCCTTTTGTTATAGTCCCCCAAGTCCTTCTTTGGGGATTCCATGTGATTGTGCCTAGCTTAGGTCATTCCACCCTTGGGGAATCTTACCCATCATTGGCTAACCGATCAAGCATTAGGGGCCAGTTATGGATGAAGTAAAAGGAGAAGTGGCACTCCTGCCAGGGAGATAAGCTTTGTCTCTTAGTGGCTTACAGTCTGAAGGTTGCTCACTCAGCCTTAGCCATGGGGGGGTTACAGCTTCTGACACTAGGCAGGGTGGTTCCCAACAGGAGAGAATCTTAAAAACACCAAGAGAGAAAGAGACAGTTACCTACATAGGAGTTCCCATAAGACTATCAGGTGTAAATTTTTCAAAAGAGACCTTATAGGCAAGAAGGGGCTGGAAAGAAGTATTCCAAGTCATGAAGGGCAAGGGCCTACATCCAAGATTACTCTATCCAGCAAAGCTATCATTTACAAAGGAAGGGCAGGTAAAGGGCTTCCCAGATAAGGTCAAGTTCAAGGAGTTCATCATCACCAAGCCCTTATTATATAAAATGTTAATGAGACTTATCTAAGAAAAAGAAGAAAATAGAAAATTGAACAGTAAAATGACAACAAACTCACAACTATCAACAACTGAACCTAAAAACAAAAAAAGCAAAAGTGAAAATGAAGCAAACAACTAGACCAAGAATAGAACCACAGAAATGGAGATCACATGGAGCGTTACCAGCAAGGAGGGGTAGAAGGGAGGATGGGGGAATAGTCACAGGGAATAAGAATCATAGATGGTAGGTACAAAATAGGGGGAGGTTAAGAATAGCGTGGGAAATGGAGGACCCAAACAACTTATATGCATGACCCATGGACAGGAACTAAGGTGAGGGTATGATGGTGGGAGAGGGGGTACAGAGCACAGGGGAATAAAGGTGAGAAAAATGGGAGAAATGTAATAGCATAGCCAATAAAATATATTTAAACAAAAAATAATCACCAAGATATGGAAAACATCCCAAGTGACCATCAGTAGATGAGTGGATAAAATAACTATGGTATATTTACACAATGGAATACCACTTTGTTATATTTAAAAAAAAAAGGCCCTGGCTGATATGGCTTTTTGGATTGAGTGCCAGCCTGCAAACCAAAGGGTTGCTGGTTGGATTTCCAGTGAGGGCACATGCCTGGGTTGCAGGCCAGGTTCCCAGTTGGGGGCATGTGAAAGGCAACCATACATTAATGTTTCTCTCCCTCTCTTTCTCCCTTGCTTTCCCTCTGTCTAAAAATAAAATAAATAAAATCTAAAAAAAAAAAAAGGAGTTAGTCCTATCCTTTGTAACAGCATGGATGGACCTGGAGAACATTATGCTAAGTGAAATAAGCCAGTCAGAGAAAGATAATTACTGTATGATTTCACTCATATGTGGAATCTAATGAACAAACTGAACGAACATGCAAAATAGACAGACTCGCAGACAGAAAGCAGGCTGACAGCTCTGGTGGGGGGTTTGAGAAAGGTGGAGGGATTGAGAAAAAAAAAGAGATAGAACTCATGGGCATAGACAACAGTGTGGTGATTGTGGGGGCAAAAGGGGTAGGTGGAAGAGGGTATAGGGGAGATAAATGGTAGTGGACAAAAACAAAAATGAACCATTAAAAAACAAAAAGAGAAAAATAAAAGTGAGCCAGTGGCAAAACTGGGATCATGATAGTTTACAAGATAGACATGGTCCCCAATGTTGGGTTTTCTTTCCTCAATGAAGGCTAGAAGACCTGACTGCCTTCCATTTACTTACCCTTCCCTTTGGGGAAAATTTGTCCTCAACTCCTATCCCATGGTTATAGTATTGCCCAATTCCCAATGGTCATCAAGAAGATGTTAATACTTAGACTTATTATGAATGTACCTTCATAGGGCTATGAGACCATACTGTCTCTCCAAAAGGTTGGTCATAAATCAATCCAAAGGATTCAATGATGACCAAAAGTGAAACTGTGGATGAAAAAAATAGGGTTCTCTGGGAAGTAAACTCATGTGCTGATCTGATTATAAAGTTTTAACCTGACAGGTCATGGTGGGTAGTCACATCCCAGACATATAACTAACTTCTTTATTAAAAGGCTTATCATTGCCTTAAGAAAGCCCTATCCATTATTCCTGTGCATCTAGGTTAACACACCTTTGAAACAAGCTATAACCATCTTCAAGAGAGCATATAATCTTGTTAACTATCCTGTAATCCAATCCTCACCTTACTTTCTCCCATTTCCATGTAATCTTTAGTTCCCTCTTAAATTTCAAATGCATAAAAGAAGCTGCAAAACTTATTCTCAGAAGTCCTTGAAATCTTGCTTCCTGGCATAATGTTGTCAGTTTGGCTTAAATGAACTCTTATTATATTTTCTAAAAACTAAATTGAAAAATATGTAAGCCATAGAATTTATCATAGCTGGGTTTGAATTTCTTTTCAGGCATTATCAAATATAAGTTAGTATTGAATAAAAAGAACTAGAAGCAAACAAAAAAATTGTAATAAAACATTAGTTTTAGCCCAGGCCACACAGTGGCAGGCTTACTCTGTGTTGTGCTTCCTTTTCAGGACGGGAGGTGGGGGGGGGAGGCAGAGGTGGGGTGGAACAAACTTCATTAAGAAACGCATCTTAATGTTTGGATTTAACTGCATTAAATCTCATCTTTAGGGAGTTAACTTTTAGAAAAGATTACACAACTTATTAGTTTTTCAAGATTTTTTTCCTTATAAAAATGTTCTTCACATTGTATGGTACCCAAGTAGCAAGGATTTGACTTTCAATAGGACATTCTACTTCTAGATTTCAATTTTGTCATCACTAAAATGCCAATTTTGGGTTACTAACATTTCTAAAATAATCACACCTCTCAACACTAAAAAAAACAAACAAAAAAAGACCTAAGTATGCCTCTTCAGTAACAATAACTTCAGTCATATTGCAGTTAACTTAACAAGAAATACAATTTTTGAGTTATATTGCCAGGGTTTGAATTTGAGTGATGCCATTTATTAACTGAGATATTAAGTAGGGACTTAGCCTATCAAAATTTCAGTTTCCTCATCTGTAAAGTGGTACAAATGATAGGACATGTCTCATGAGATTGGTAGAATTAAATGGGAATAAAGTGTGTGTAGCTGGCTGGCAAACTCCTCACCAAATCACTTCTTTGTCTTTGAGGGAAAAGAGCTAAACCACGTTTTTTGTTTGTTTGTTTTTGTTTTGTTTGTTTGTTGTTGTTTTAATTTTTATTTAATTGTTGATCTTGTACAGTTTTCTGTCTTTTATTCTCACCCGAACCCACCACCCCAGCCCCCCCCACCTCCCTCCCATTTCCACCCCCCATAGTTTTTGTCCATGTGTCTTTTATACTTGTTCCTGTAAATCCTTCCCCTTTTCCCCTGAAATTCCCTCCCCTCTCCCCTCTGGTGACTTTCAGCCTGTTCTCAATTTCCATGTCTTTGGTTATATTATGCTTGTTTGTTTGTTTTGTTGATTAGCTTCCTGTTAAAGGTGAGATCATATGGTATTTGTCTTTCACTGCCTGGCTTACTTCACTTAGCATGATGCTCTCAAGTTCCATCCATGCTGCAAAGGGTAGGAGCTCCTTCTTTCTTTCTGCTGCATAGAATTCCACTGTGTAAATGTACCACAGTTTTTTGATCCATTCATTTACTGATGGGCACCTAGGTTGCTTCCAACACTTGGCTATTGTAAATTGTGCTGCTATAAACATAGGGGTGCATAGGTTCTTTTGGATTGGTGTTTCAGGGTTCTTAGGATATAGTCTTAGCAGTGGAATTGCTGGGTCAAAAGGTATATCCATTTTTAGTTTTTTTAGAAAATTCCATACTGTTTTCCATAGTGGTTGTACCAGTCTGCACTCCCACAAGCAGTGCACTAAACCACGTTTTTCATCTTCACTTGCCATTAGTTGTGGCCATTTGACTGAATTCTGGCCAATGTTAGAAGAAGAGATGCATTCTACTTCTAGACTCAGCTCACATAAATCTTCCATTGTAATCCTCCTTGTTCTTTCTCCTGTAGGTTTCCCTTGGAAGCCACTTGTTAAAGTTAGCAAAACCACAGAATGAAAGAACCTGTGGTCCCAAAATCACAGCTTAGAGAAGAGCTTCATCCCTATTAGGAACACTCATTTTGGACTTTATGTGAATAAGAAATAAACTTCTATTTTGTTGAATCACTGAGATTCTGAGGTTTAGCTAGCATTAAATAAAATAGCACATAAGGCACTTAGCACAATACTTGTCACAATACTGCTTAATAAATGTTAGATGCTATTAATATAATGATTCTTATATAAACCAAGAGAACTAAAACTCTGAACTTGAAATATGAGCAATAATATGGAGATCCTTCCTGCAGTATACTCCAGAGAATAAAGTTGTGTGTGCAAGTAGCAAAAATCTGAAGAGTTCATCTGTGCAATTTGTAAAAAGTCAATATTTTGTATTTTTATTTGCTACACTTTTTTGAAAAACTTGACAGAATATAAAGAAGGAAAATCAAATAAGTTTCAAGTTGGCGCCATCTTTAATAAATTATTTCTTTCTTTTTTAAATAGTTGTTAAATTACGGTTGTCCCAATTTCCCCCCCAACTTCCCTGCCCTGACTACCCCGCCCCCAACACACACTCCCTCAGTCAGTCCCCACCCTATTGTCCATTACCATGGGTCCTTTAAAATTATTTCTTTTCTTGTGAGGACTTTAATCTGTGTTATGATTCTTCAATGATTTCTCTCAGTATTTCATAAAATGTTTATCCTCCTTTCTTAAAAATGTCTTCTTTCTTGACTCCAAAACCTTTGGATATTTTAGTGCTTTTGCTCATTCTTATTCCCAGTTTATCTAATGAAATTCTGCCTCTCTTGAAGCCCAGATTAAATTTCATGTATTCAGTTATAGTCTTCCAAGACATCCTAGTTGGAAGGGACTCCACTTGCACCCAACTGTAATATTTATGCAATCCAAGGCTTTACTATTTGCTGTCTTCTATACTGTGGTTTACTCTCAGATGGATTTACATAGCTTGCTTCTCCCTAATCGGATTGTAATCTACCTGATGATAGGGCCTGTGATTTTTTACTTTTTAGTGTCCACAGAAAATAAAGTTTTGTACAAATAATTAATGATAATTGACTCATGGTTTTGAAAGCCCCACGTATATGAGATTTTCCCTAACATTTTTTAATATATTTTATTGATTATGCTATTAGTTGTCCCATTTCTCCCCCATCATTCCCCTCCACCCTGCACACCCCCTCCCACCCACATTCCCCCCTTTAGTTCATGTCCATGGGTCATAAGTTCTTTAGCTCCTACATTTCCCATACTATTCTTGCCCCCCCTCGTCTATTTTCTACCCACCATCTATGCTACTTATTCTCTGTACCTTTCCCCCCTCTCTCCTCCTCCCACGGCCCTGTTGCTAACCCTCCATATGATCTCCATTTCTGTGGTTCTGTTCCTGTTCTAGCTGTTTGCTTAGTTTTTGTTTTAGATGTGGTTCTTAATAGCTGTGAGTTTGCTGTATTTTCACTGTCATATTTTTGATCTTCTTTTTCTTAGAGAAGTCCCTTTAACATTTCATATAATAAGAGCTTGGTGATGATGAACTCCTTCAACTTGACCTTATCTGAGAAGCACTTGATCTGCCCTTCCATTCTAAATGACAGCTTTGATGGATAGAGCAATTTTAGATGTAGGTCCCTGCTTTTCAAAATTTCAAATATTTCTTTCCAGCCCCTTTTTGCCTGTAAGGTCTCTTTGGAGAAATCAGCTGACAGTTTGATGGGAACTCCTTTGTAGGTGACTGTCCCCTTATCTCTTGCTGCTTCTAGAATTCTCTGCTTCATTTTAATCTTGTCTAATGGAATTACGATGTGCCTTGGTGTGTTCCTCCTTGGGTCCAATTTCTTTGGGACTCTCTGAGCTTCCTGGACGTCCTGGTAGTCTATTTCCTTTGCCAGATTGGGGAAGTTCTCCTTTATTATTTGTTCAAATAAGTTTTCCACTTGTTGCTCTTCTTCTTCCCCTTCTGGGACCCCTATAATTTGGATGTTGGGACATTTAACAATGTTCTGGAGGTTCCTAAGCCTCTCCTCCTTTTTTTGAATTCTTGTTTCTTCCTTGTTTTCTGTTTGGTTGTTTGTTTCTTCCTTCTGGTCCACTCCATTGACCTGAGTCTCAGTTTTCCTTTCATCTCTATCAGTTCCCCATGAATCTTCCTTCATTTCATGTATTGTAGCCTGCATTTTTTCATCTAATTTGTGAGCAAAATCAACCAATTCTGTGAGCATTTTGATGACCAGTGCTTTGAACTGTGCATCTGATAGGTTGGCTATCTCTTCACGGCTTAGAGGAATTGGCTCTGGAGCTTTGATTTGTTTTCCGGTTTGAGCCATTTTTGGTGGTTTTGTTTTGTTTTGTTTTGTTTTTCCCCCTAACATTTTAATATCTATCTCTCCTAGAGTTTTATAGAAATGAAGAATAACATCTATCATAAAGTTTTCTTCATAGATGCATAATAATTTATAGTTGGAGACCATAGGGGCAGGGATGGTATTTTATAGTCAGTGGTTTAGTAGAAATAATAAATTAGTGCCCAATTTTCCATACTGGAACAAGGACAAATTTATGTGTATAAACATTTAAACTTATTTTACTTTTCTTCTTTTTGGTCCTTCATTCTAACTATTCTCTTTCTTTTTTGCATACCTGCTGAAGATGTTTTTCTTAAAAAATATTAAAAGTTATAGCTGAAAACTTTTAACACTGTATATTTAACATAATATGGACCTTAGAATGTTTTAACTCTGACTCTTGCCTTTCATCTTCAGTTGATTGCTACGCTATATTCTAGTTTCACCCTGTGTTTATCCTTTAAAAATTAGTGATTTCTGTCGTAGTCAATGTTTACTTAAATTTATCAATGTGTCTACTGACTTATTTTCTCACCATTGATTCTTGCATTTTAACTTTTCCTCGTAGGTTTATATTTCTTCTTTCTGCGAGGGTCTGTAGGACGGAAATTCTTTTAGCATTGGTTTAAAATGTCTTTATTTTGAGAATTGTGGAAGACTATCCTTCTATACAAGGTAGTTGAGGAGGAGGCAGCGATTGGAGGGGTAGTTGGCCTGGCATGTACTCAGCTCCTCAGGAACGTTGTTGCAATGTGGACCTGCTTTTTGTTGTCCAGGGGAAAAGGTGTTTGGTTTTCAAAAGTCAAATATGTACCAAAGTATAGAGGGCTACTGTACTTGCAGAGCTAAATCCTCCAGTTCTCAATTCACTGACAGTAAACCCTATGAGACCTCTTTTGGGTTGCATGAAAGTCGTCCTGGAGACATCTGTAATTCCTGTGTCCTGCTCGTGAAAAGATGGAAGAAATTGCCAGCAGGGTGAAAAAAACAAACCTGGAATCATGCAGCAGGAACCAGTCCAAAGACTACATTTAGCCTGGCTGGGTAGCTCAGTTTTTTAGAGAGTCATCCCCATAGGCCAAGGTTGTGGGTTCATCCCCAGTCAGGGCACATACAAGAATCAACCAATTAATGAATATATAAGTGGAACAATAAATTGAACTTTCTCCCCCTGGCTGGTGTGGCTCAATTGGTTGGAGTGTCGCCCAGTAGCCCAAAGAGTCACGAGTTCGATTCCCGATCAAGGCATGTACCCATGTTCAGATTGCATCTTTGGTTAGAGCACGTAGGAGAAGCAACTGAGAAGCAATGTTTCTCTCTCACACTGATGTCTCTCTCTCTTGCTCTCCCTCTCTCTCTCTGTCTCTCTCCCTTCCTCCCCCCACCCCAGCCTTCCTCCCTTTCCCACTGTCTAAAATCAATAAGCATGTCCTCGGGTGAGGATTTTTTTAAAAATTGATAATTCTTTCTCTCAAAATCAATAAAATAAAAATTAAAAAGACTACATTGAAACCAAAGAAATAGAAAAGTCTATTTGTAAACAGCATAAAAAAAGCAATTAGATTAGCAAACTGCTGAAGTAATTTAAAGGTCATAATTCTGATGCTCACAGATTCACCTGAAGTGTCTCCCAAGCTCAACTTCCTCATGACAGTAACCAGTCAGAAGATGGCTCAGATACAGAGACAACTTCTGGCTCTAACAGAACACCAGTTTTGTTTTGTTTTCTTTTTAGGTCTCACGTACTGGATAAACATAAAATATGTTGAGGGTTTATCTATAAAGGCTATTTTGGGGAAGTCCTCATTGACACACATCTATTGAAACGTTGTTGCAACAATAAGCAGCTGCTGAGAAACTGGAGGAGCAGGGGCCAGAGCCTCTGCCTATCTCCACTCAGGAGTGGTGACAGGTTTATGTAGAAGGGGAACAAAAAACAGTTTAAATTTTAGAGAAAAAACACAGCAACAAAATGACCCTCCTATAACTTGGATACCTGCTATTCTGGAAAAAGACAATTTCTGGAATCGGTTTGAATAACGTATTTGAAAAATAGGTTATTTTTCTTCATTTCCACAAGTTCAAGTTCAACAAATTCTGAAGCCAGTGTCTAGCTTACTAAAAGAAAAAAGGAAGCTATGTACATATTGTTTAAAATATTGAGTATTTCATAGAAAAACTGAATGCTTCCATAATGTGCTTTTAAGTCTTTTTAAATCCTCTTTATTTTTTTTTTACTTTCATCAGCTGATTTCTTTTTTTTGTAATATTTTTATATATTTTATTGATTATACTATTACAGTTGTCCCGTTTCTCCCCCATCATTCCCCCACCCTGCACACCCTCTCCCACCCACATTCCCCCCTTTAGTTCATGTCCTTGTGTCATAAGTTCTTTAGCTTCTACATTTCCCACACTATTCTTCCCCTGCCCCTGTCTATTTTCTACCCACTATCTATGCTACTCATTCTCTGTACCTTCCCCCCTCTCCTCCTCCCACGCCCCTGTTGCTAACCCTCCATATGATCTCCATTTCTGTGGTTCTGTTCCTGTTCTAGCTGTTTGCTTAGTTTTTGTTTTAGATGTGGTTCTTAATAGCTGTGAGTTTGCTGTATTTTCACTGTCATATTTTTGATCTTCTTTTTCTTAGAGAAGTCCCTTTAACATTTCATATAATAAGAGCTTGGTGATGATGAACTCCTTCAACTTGACCTTATCTGAGAAGCACTTTATCTGTCCTTCCATTCTAAATGACAGCTTTGCTGGAAAGAGCAATTTTGGATGTAGGCCCCTGCTTTTCAAGATTTCAAATATTTCTTTCCAGCTCCTTCTTGCCTGTAAGGTCTCTTTTGAGAAATCAGCTGACAGTCTGATGGGAACTCCTTTGTAGGTGACTGTCCCCTTATCCCTTGCTGCTTCTAGAATTCTCTGCTTCATTTGAATCTTGGCTAATGTAATTACGATGTGCCTTGATGTGTTCCTCCTTGGGCCCAACTTCTGTGGGACTCTCTGAGCTTCCTGGACGTCCTGGTAGTCTATTTCCTTTGCCAGATTGGGGAAGTTTTCCTTTATGATTTGTTCAAATAAGTTTTCTACTTGTTGCTCTTCTTCCCCTTCTGGGACCCCTATAATTCGGATGTTGGGACATTTAACGATGTCCCAGAGGTTCCTAAGCCTCTCCTCATTTTTTTGAATTCTTGTTTCTTCCTCGTTTTCTGTTTGGTTGTTAATTTCTTCCTTCTGGTCCACTCCATTGATTTGAGTCCCAGTTTTCCTTCCATCTCTATCAGTTCCCCATGCGTCTTCCTTCATTTCACGTATTGTAGCCTGCATTTTCTCATCTAATTTATGAGCAAAATCAACCAACTCTGTGAGCATTTTGATGACCAGTGCTTTGAACCGTGCATCTGATAGGTTGGCTATCTCTTCGTTGCTTACAGGAATTGACTCTGAGGTTTTCATTTTTTCTCCAGTTTGAGCCATTTTTGGTGAGGTTTTTTGTTTTGTTTTGTTTTGGTTTGGTTTTAGTCTGGTCCCAGCTATTACGTATGAGGGATGGAGCCTTAGGTGTTCCTCAGGGCGGGGCAGCCCAGTCCCTGGGTTGTGACACTGTAGGTGGGGGCGGGGTCCAAGAGGGAACAATGGCGCCTGTTCTGCTCTCTTCTGGACTCCGGTACCTTCCGCTGCTTCCCCTTCACTTGGATTATCTGCGTGCGCGCGCGTGCTGTTACGTAGTGAGGGGTGGAGCCTCAGGCACTCCCCAGTGTGGGGCAGCCCAGTGGCTAGGTTGTGACGCTGTATGTGGGTGCGGGGTCTGAGAGGGAACAATGGCGCCTGCTCCACTCTCTCCCGGATTCAGTCCCCTCCGCCACTTCCCCTCTGCCTGGACCGTCTGCGCGCGCGAATGTGGGACCCCCTGGTCAGCCAGCCGCCTTGTGCGTCCTCACTGGGTCTGCACAGTTGCCCCCCTGTGCCCGGGATCCGCCAGCTGCCGCCTGTGTGCCCGAGGACCGCCAGCCACCGCCCGTGCACCTGGGAACTGCTAGCCGCTGCTACTTGCGTTCCTGGGTCCGCACCTCCACTTTTTCCTACCGCGACTCCACCCCTCTTACCAGTCTGGATGAATGGTTGCTGGACTTCCGTACAGTTCAATTTTCTATAAGTTCTGGTTGTTTTCTTGTTTCTAAATATTTGTTGTCCTTAATTTTGGTTGTGAGAGGAGGCACAGTGTGTCCGTCTATGCCTCCATCTTGGCCGGAAGTTCCTAAATCCCCTTTAAATGAATGAAACTAGGAGAATTTCAGGGGACAGAAATGGGATTTGGACTTCCGGCCAAGATGGAGGCATAGGTGGACATACTATGCCTTCTCTCACAAGCAAAATTAAGGACAACAAATATTTAGAAACAAGAAAACAACCAGAACTCATAGAAAATTGAACTGTACGGAAGTCCAACAGCTATTCATCCAGACTGGTAAGAGGGGTGGAGTCGCGGCAGGAAAAAGTGGAGGTGCGGTCCCAGGAACAAAAGCAGCAGTGGCTGGCAGTTCCCAGGTGCACAGGCGGCAGCTGGCGGACCCCGGGCACAGGGGGGGCAACTGTGCAGACCCAGTGAGGCCGCACAAGGCGGCTGGCTGACCAGGTGGTCCCACATTCACTCTCGCAGACGGTCAAGGCAGAGGGGAAATGGCAGAAGGTACTGAATCCAGGAGAGAGCGGAGCAGGCGCCATTCTTTCCTCTCTGACCCCGCCCCCACCTAAAGCGTCACAACCCAGTGACTGGGCTGCCTCGCCCTGAGGAACACCTAAGGCTCCACCCCTAACTAAGTAATAGCCGCGACCAGACTAAAACCAAAACAAAACAAAAAAACCACCAAAAATGGCTCAAACCGGAGAACAAATCAAAGCTCCAGAGCCAATTCCTCTAAGCCGTGAAGAGATAGCCAACCTATCAGATGCACAGTTCAAAGCACTGGTCATCAAAATGCTCACAGAATTGGTTGATTTTGCTCACAAATTAGATGAAAAAATGCAGGCTACAATACGTGAAATGAAGGAAGACGCATGGGGAACCAATGGAGATGGGAGGAAAACTGGGACTCAAATCAATGGAGTGGACCAGAAGAAAAAAACTAACAACCAAACAGAAAACGAGGAAGAAACAAGAATTCAAAAAAATGAGGAGAGGCTTAGGAACCTCCGGGACATCGTTAAACGTCTCAACATCCGAATTATAGGGGTTCTAGAAGAAGAAGAGGAAGAGCAACAGTAGAAAACTTATTTGAACAAATCATAAAGGAAAACTTCCCCAATCTGGCAAAGGAAATAGACTACCAGGACGTCCAGGAAGCTCAGAGTGTCCCAAAGAAAATGGACCCAAGGAGGAACACACCAAGGCATATCGTAATTACATTAGACAAGATTAAAATGAAGGAGAGAATTCTAGAAGCAGCAAGGGATAAGGGGACAGTCACCTACAAAGGAGTTCCCATCAGATTGTCAGCTGATTTCTCCAAAGAGACCTTCCAGGCAAGAAGGGGCTGGAAAGAAGTATTCCAAGTCATGACAGTCAAGGACCTACATCCAAGATTGCTCTATCCAGCAAAGCTGTCATTTAGAATGGATGGACAGATAAAGCGCTTCTCAGATAAGGTCAAGTTCAAGGAGTTCATCATCACCAAGCCCTTATTATATGAAATGTTAAAGGGACTTCTCTAAGAAAAAGAAGATCAAAAATATGACAGTGAAAAGACAGCAAACTTACAGCTATTAACAACCACACCTAAAACAAAAGCAAACTAAGCAAACGGCTAGAACAGGAACAGAACCACCGAAATGGAGATCATATGGAGGGTTAGCAACAGGGGCGTGGGAGGAGGAGAAAGGGGGAAAAGGTACAGAGAATGAGTATCATAGATAGTGGGCAGAAAATAGACGGGGGAGGGCAAGAATAGTGTGGGAAATGTAGAAGCTAAAGAACATATGACACATGGACATGAACTAAAAAGGGGAATGTGGGTGGGAGGGGGTGTGCAGGGTGGAGGGGAATGATGGGGGAGAAATGGGACAACTGTAATAGCATAATCAATAAAATATATTTTAAAAAATAAATAAAATTCTCTTAGGAATTTTCAAAAAAAAGAAATGGCATTTGTTGTATAATAAATGTATGTATTTTTAGTCTCTCTATTTTGAACAGTAGTGCTTGGAGCATTTTTAAAGATGGCTGGCTATACTTCTAGTAAAATTCTGGTAAAATTCTAGTAACATTCTAGCAAAAGAGAAGTATGCTAATGTTGAGCAAATTGGTTTTGGTTTGGCGTCTTTTAGTCAGGCTTTCTCAACAGAGATGTTAGAAGATAAATCCTGAATGTGGAGCCCTTCAATCTTTCTTTTACAGTAATAAATTTGTCTTTACTGGGTAACATGGATTTTCTCCGAGAGGTAACATTATGGTCTTGCCAAGGTTCTAATGATTTAAACCTGTGCTACTTAATATTAAGCAGGACAAACTAAGCTCTCTGGTGCAAATAACTTGAAGGAGTAATTTCTAAATATACAAAGCGGTAACTGAGCTGTTTGTGTTGTATCCTGTGTCACCCTGCTCACATTGGTATTTGGTAAAGATTTTAATTTATATGAAACTTCTAAAACAGAATCAAAGCTCCTCTTGTGGAAACGTCAAGTATTTAAGATACTCAGTCTCATTTGAATAGTACCAAAGCTTTACCACATGGTAGAGAACACTATTAAAGTTGTAAACTACCTGAAAAATAAAATGTGCAAGCCTTCAGGATGGCATGAAAATAGCAAAGGTTGATGCTTCTAGGGGCACATTTCTCAGAGGGCTTGCTAAGTGTGTAAATGATTAACTAGTGACTTCATTGAAAATCTGCACAATTCAGTTTTAGCTCTGGATTACTTCAGTTAAACTTTGTGAAGGTTTTATCTGTGTAGTGTTGTTTTAAACTACTATGGTTTGTGGTTTTTTAAATTATATTACAGTAAAATTCTAGTAAAAGAGAAGTATGCTAATGTTGAGCAGATTTGTTTTGGTTTGGCGTCTTTTAGTTACACTGAACACTGAACACTGAGATGTTAGATGATAAATCCTGAATGTAGAGCCCTTCAATTCTAAAATCTTCATTAAAGGCTGTTACTTGAACCCTGGATGGTGTGGCTCAATTGGTTTGGGCATCATACTGTAACCAAAAGGTTACAGGTTTGATTCCCAGTCAGGGAACATGCCTAGGTTGCAGGTTCAATCCCCAGTCCAAGTGCAAATGATCCCTAATCCAGGCACCTACAAGAAGCAACCAATCCATGCTTCACTTCTCTCCCATTCTCTCTTTCTAAAAGCCATGGGGATAAAAGCCATGAAAGAAACGTCCTCAGGTGAGGTGATAAGGAAGGCTGTAACTTGAACCCAAATCAAAGTACTCTCATTGCTTGTTTTGTAAAAGTTCAAGAAAAATATTAGCAGTTCAGACTTTTCATAGTGGAGAAGGATAATTTGCCTATCTTATAATAATATGATTGAGTGTTTATTTTTAGAGGTAGATTTTTAAAATCTGACAGTTTAAATAGTGACAAGGAGTGAGCCACTTTTTATGAGCAACCTGTAGATTTATAGTTTTTAATCTAAACTTAAAATTGTGTATGCCTTTGGAAGAAACCACAAGCCATCAATTATATACATAGACTAGGCAGTGAGTTGGGTTGGCTCTCCTACATCCTGTAAGATGTATCACAGGAGTCCCAGCCATTATTATCTTCTTCTTGAGTTATTTTGAAATTTTTGGGGGGTACATTTTGGCTGCAGTATTGGTGGTAGAATATACTATAATATGGCTCATTTCTACTTCTGTATTTACTTATTATTTGACCTCAACCACAGCCTTCTTTTCCATCTTCTACCTCTCTTTGCCTGTAGGATGTATTGTATGTGGCCATGCACTTAGTATTACATTAGAAATCTACCATAGTACTGGAAGTCCTGCCCACAGCAATCAGACAAGAAAAAGAAATAAAAGGCATCCAAACTGGAAAGGAGTAAGTAAAACTGTCATTGTTTGCAGATGACATGACAGTGTACATAGAAAAATCCCATAGATTCCACCAAAAAAACTACTTGACCAAATAAATGAATTTGGCAAAACAGTGGGATACAAAGTCAATACTCAGAAATCAAAGGCATTTTTGTATACCAACAATGAAATATCACAAACAGAAATAAGGGAAAATATCCCATTTGATATAGCAACAAGAAAAATAAAGTACCTAGGAATAAACCTAACCAAGGAGGTAAAAGACCTGTACACACAAAACTATACAACACTGAAAAAAGAAATTAAGGAAGACACAAACAAATAGAAGCATGTACCATGCTCAGGGATTGGAAGAACTAACATCATTAAAATGGCCATACTACCTAAAGCAATTTATAGATTCAATGCAATCCTTATTAAAGTACCAATGACATACTTCACAGATATAGAACAAACATTTCAGAAATTTACATGGAACCATAAATGACCCCAAATACCTGCAGCAATTCTGAAAAAGAAGAAGAAAGCAGGAGGAATCACAATACCTGACATCAAACTGTATTACAAGGCCACTGTAATCAAAACAGTCTGGTACTAACATAAAAACAGACACATAGACCAATGGAACAGAATGGAGAGCCCAGAAATAAACCCAAGCCTCTATGGTCAATTAATATTTGACAAAGGGGGAAAGAAGCATAAAATGGAGTAAAAATAGCCTCCTCAACAAATGGTGTTGGGAGATCTGGACAGCTACATGCAAAAAAATGAAACTCAATCACCAACTTACACCATACACAAAAATAAATTCAAGGTGGGTAAAACAATTAAATATAAGTTGTGACCCCATAAAAGTCCTAGAGGAAAACATCGGCAGGAAAATCTCAGACATTCCATGCAGCAACATCTTCACTGATATGTCCCCTAAAGCAAAGGACATAAAGGAAAGACTAAGCAAATGGGACCTCATCAAATTAAAAAGTTTCTGCACAGCTAAAGAAAACAGCATTAAAATGAAAAGAGAACCAACTATTTAGGAAAACATATTTGCCAATGATACTTCAAGCAAGGGTTTGCTCTCCAAAATATATAAAGAACTCACATGACTCCACTCCAGGAGGACAAAAAACCCAATTAAAAAATGGGCAAAAGACTTGAACAGACACTTCTCCAAGGAGGACATAGACACATGAAAAGATGCTCAGTATCACTAGCCATCAGAGGGATGCAAATTAAAACCACAATGAGATACCACCTCAGACCCATCAGAATGGCCATCATAAACAAATCAATGAAGAAGTGTTGGAGAGGATGCAGAGGAAAGGGAACCCTAGAGCACTGTTGGTGGGAATGCAGACTGGTGCAGCCACTGTGGAAAACAGTATGGAATTTCCTCACAGAAAACTAAAAATGGAACTGCCTTTTCCAATTCCTCTGCTAGGATTATATCCTAAGAACCCTAAAACCCCAATCCAAAAGAACCTATGCACCCCAATGTTCATAGCAGCAATATTTACAATAGTGAAGTGCTGGAAGCAACCTAAGTGCCCATCAGGAAATGAATGGATCAAAAAACTATGGTACATTTACACAATGGAATTCTATGCAGCAGAGAGAGAGAAGGAGCTCCTACCCTTTGCGACAGCATGGATGGAACTGGAGAGCATTATGCTAAGTGAAATAAACCAGGCAGTGAAAGACAAATACTGTATGATCTCACCTTTAACTGCAACATAATTGACAAAAGAAAAAAGCAAACAAAATATAACCCAAGACATTGAAATGAAGAATAATCTAACAACAGCCAGAGAGGATGGGGGAGGGGACAATGGGGACAAGGTTTTTCAGGAACTACTATAAAGGACACACAGACAAAACCAAGGGGGAGGGTGGAAGCAAGGGAAGGAGGTGGGTTTGGCTGGGGTGGGGGTGAGTGGTGGGGAGAAAATGCAGACAACTGTAACTGAACAACAATAAAGTAATTAAAAAAGAAATGTACTAATCTGTTTTGTACTTTTCATATTGTTAGATACTTATAATCAAAACTTTTAGTAAGTTATTGAATAAATTTAATCTTATTAGAAACAAATGTTTAATGTCTCTAATTCATCTTCACCTTTGAATGCTAGTCTAACTAGATAGAGAGTTTTATATTAATAGACACTTCCCCCTATCATTTTGAAGATATTACTCCATTGTCCTCTAATATCTACTGTTTGTGATAAGATGCCAGATTTTTCTATATATTATTTCTTTGTAAGTAATGTAACTTTCAGGCCCATCCCTAACATTTGTAGAACCTGGAGCAAAATTATAAATGGAAGCCTACATAACATATGCCAAAAATTAAAAATGAAGGAAATAACTAATAATATGTTCTATCCTACCGTCTTGACAAATATAACTTAAATGTAGCTTTTCAATGGCCAAGCCTTGAATTTAGGATTCTTGGAATCCTCGAGGTTCCGTATTGGAACTTGGCAGGGTAGGGAGAGACACCATCTGAGCCCCAGTCCTATGGCTCATTTTCCCTTTTTGTTTCATCAATCTTGGCTTCATCAAACATTGGTAGGGGCTTCACACACGTGCTCCACTTCCAAGCCCCACAAAAAACCACTCCCTGGCCACCCCATTGCTCTATGGTATGCTGTGTATCCTTGGGGGTATGAGCATAAGGAAGAGGCCAATGTAGGTCCTGGAAGTGGGCTGAGAATTCCAGGGTCTTGGGTACTTGGAACATGGTTTAGAGGGTTAACTTTGAGTGTTTTCTTGACATTGCAATAACCTCAGGTAGGTTCACACTGAATCATCACAGAAAATTCTTAAGAAATGCAAATCACAGAATATCAAGTTTGGAAGCCAAAGAGTACATAGGACACTTCAAACCGATCAGTAAGGAGGTTTTATAGGTGGATGGGGAAATTCCCTGGGTATGGTGCCGGTAGCTGTGGTGCCTGATCAGATAGCAGCCTAGTGGCTCCCTCCCCTCCCAGGGTGGGGAATCCCCAGACTCAGCCTGGGAGCAACTTGTATATGCAAAGTTGTTGGGAAGAACGAGGCTACACACACCCACACCTAGTAGCACACCCAAAGCTGTGGTGGTAGACCAGAGAGTGAGGGAAATATTGTCTGCATCTGGATCTGGTGGAGAAGGAGGTCAGCAACTTGCCATGACTCTGATAGATTCTTGACTTTTTGGGGAAGTAGAGTATGTGGAAAGCCAAACAGTAACTTGGCACTGCAGTGGGAGCTCCCGGAGACACTTTTTTAATGGGGAGCTGAGGTGCGCTGGACAGGGATCCTGGTTGCACAGCTGCCCTGCCAAAAAGTAGGGAGGATCATGGTTATGATTTGCTCCCATTCAGTATAGCTGGGTGGTTTGATTAAAGGGTTTTGATTAAGGTTTTTAATTAACCTTGATTAAAGGTTTGATTAAAGTGAAGTGGTTTCTTGGTTTTTCATATTATTGTTATATCAAATTCTGCATAGCACCCTTCCCGGTCTTACTCCATTTTCCCTTTTTCCTGACCTTTTGTATTGTTGTAAACTTTATTTTCTCCCACACTACACCATGTTCTTATTCTTTACTAACATTATTTCTCCTCCATCTATCCTTGCAAAAGCGTTCTTCCTACCTTAAACCACTTCACATTCTTTCCCCCCTCTTATAATAGCCTCCTTTTCTTTCCATCTTTATAAATTGCAGCTATTTGGAGGAGGATATTACGGTTATTGATATACTTCTCCAATGATATTCCTATTTGTTCACTGATTTGTTTGTACTTCAAATCCCATAAGATACCCTCCCTCATCTTACGCCACTTTGTCTTCCTGCTGCCCTTGATTGGTTGAGTTAGAAATTTTATTTTAATTTTTTTTCTCTTTCTTAGCCTGGGTTCTATACCTTACTCTTATTAGTTTTCCTCCCCATCATCTCAAAATCATTTTTCTCTACTATAGACATCTCATATTCACTTTTCCCTTTTGTATAATATTCTTATTCCCTTACCTCCTTAATTAATCTTGACTCAGCTGTTGTTATTGACCCTGCTGTGGTTTTTCTGCAATTTTGTTCCTGACGGTTCAATATCTTTTTAATTTTACTTCAAACCTCATAGTGTACTCTTCCCTTTTCTTACTCCAGCTTTGCTATTGCCCTTTCTGTTTTACTTATGTTTTAAATTTCATAAGTAAATTTTTTCACCTTTTTTCACCTAGTTTCTATTCCCAACTCTTATTATTTCTCTTCCTTCTTCCCACTCAAAATCATATTTCCATTTTTTAGTCATCCCATATCCCCTTTTTCCTATCTAATAATATTTTTAATTTCTTCTGGCCAAGATGGAGGCATAGGTGGACACACTGTGCCTCCTCTCACAACCAAAATTAAGGACAACAAATATTTAGAAACAAGAAACAACCAGAACTGATAAAAAATTGAATTGTACGGAAGTCCAACAACTATTCATCCAACTGGTAAGAGGGGCAGAGTAGGGGCAGGAAAAAGTGGAGGTGCAACCCGGGCACGCAAGCAGCAGCAGCTGGCAGTTCCCAGGCATGCAGGCGGCTGGTAGCAGACCCCAGGCACGGGGTGGCAACTGTGCAGACCCACTGAGGCCACTCAAGGCGGCTGGCTGACCAGGTGGTCCCACATTCGTGCACAGATAATCCATCCAGGCGAAGAGGAAGCAGCTGAAGGGACTGCAATCTGAGAGAGAGCAGAGAAAGCCCCACTGTTCCCTCTCGGACCCCGCCCCCACATACAGCATCACAACTCAGAGATTAGGCTGCCCCGCAATGGGGAACACCTAAGGCTCCAGCCCTCACAACGTAACAGCCACCACCAGACAAAAGAAAAAAGAAAAAAAGACCACTAAAAATGGCTCAAACTGGAGAACAAATCAAAGTTCCAGAGCCAATTCCTCTAAGCCGTGAAGAGATAGCCAACCAATCAGACGCACAGTTCAAAGCCCTGGTGATCAGGATGCTCACAGAATTGGTTGATTTTGCTCACAAACTAGATGAAAAAATGCAGGCTACAATACGTGAAATGAAGGAAGACACATGGGGAACTGATAGAGATGGGAGGAAAACTGGGACTCAGATCAATGGAGTGGGCCAGAAGGAAGAAACAAACAACCAAACAGAAAATGAGGAAGAAACAAGAAAAAGGAGGAGAGGCTTAGGAACCTATAGGACATCTTTAAATGTCCCAACATCCAAATTATAGGGGTCCCAGAAGAGGAAGAAGAAGAGCAACAAGTGGAAAACTTATTTGAACAAATAATAAAGGAGAACTTCCCCAATCTGGCAAAGGAAATAGACTTCCAGGAAGGCCAAGAAGCTCAGAGAGTCCCAAAGAAGTTGGACCCAAGGAGGAACACACCAAGGCACATCGTAATTACATTAGCCAAGATTAAAATGAAGGACAGAGTTCTAGAAGCAGCAAGGGATAAGGGGACAGTCACCTACAAAGGAGTTGCCATCAAACTGTCAGCTGATTTCTCAAAAGAGACCTTGCAGGCCAGAAGGGGCTGGAAAGAAGTATTTGAAGTCTTGAAAGGCAAGGACCTACATCCAAAATTCCTCTATCCAGCAAAGCTGTCATTTAGAATGGAAGGGCAGATCAAGTGCTTCTCAGATAAGGTCAAGTTAGAGGAGTTCATCATCACCAAGCCCTTATTATATGAAATGTTAAAGGGACTTATCTGAGAAAAAGAAGATAAAAAAATGTGACAGTGAAAAGACAGCAAACTCACAGCTATTAACAACCACACCTAAAACAAAAGTGAACAACTAGAGCAGGAATAGAACTACAGAAATGGAGATCATATGGATGGTTAGCAACAGGGGAGTGGGAGGAGGAGGGAGGGGGGAAAGGTATAGAGAATAAGTAGCATAGATTGTAGGTAGAAAATAGACAGGGGGGTAAGAATAGTGTGGGAAATGTATAAGCTAAAGAACTTACGACACATGGACATTAACTAAAGAGGGGGAATGTGGGTGGGAGGGGGTGTGCAGTGTGGAGGGGAATGATGGGGGAGAAATGGGCCAACTGTAATAGCATAATCAATAAAATATATTTAAAAATATTTTTAATCTTTTTTCACCTTTATTAACCTTTGCTCAATTACTGTACTTGCTGATGTGATAGGTTTGTTTGTTTGTTTTTGCTAGCATGAGTTTGGTTTTCTGATAATATTGCTTTGTTAACTAATGCCTGTACAACAGCATACTAGACATGACAGGAGTTGTGACTACCAGTCAACCAGCTTGAGGGGAGAACCCACCAATGAACAAGCCACTAACAAGCAAAGCCCAAGCACAGCAAGAGAGCCCACATAAACTGAATAAAGGGCAAACGTAGATCATCTATTCAGCAGATCAAAGAGACTGCAACACTGAGTCCCACAGAACTCCTACAACAGAAGTTCACAGCTGTTGAAGACAGGTAAGCAAAGCAGAGCATCCTGAGATGCAGAAACAAACAAAAACAATCACATAAAATGGAGAGACAAAGAAAGAACACACAATCAAATGGAAAGGAGAAATCCTCGGAAAAAAGAGCTAAATGAAATTGAGGCCAACAATCTATCAGACATAGAATTGAAAAACACAGTTTTAAGGATACTCAAAAAACTCAGTGAGAAGTACAAGGAACTGAGTGGGAACTACAGCAGCATGAAAAAAGGAAATAGAAACTATGAACAAGAACAAGGAAGAAATGAAGAATACAATATCTGGACTGAAAAACATGAGAAGGAATTAAAAGCAGGCTGGATGAACCAGAGGCATGAATCAGCGAGCTGGAAGACAAGGTATAAAGAAATAGTCAGGTAGAGCGACGAAATGAAAAAATACTCAAAAAGAATAAGGATAGTTTAAGGAGACTTGAGGACAACATTCACATCATAGGAATATCAGAAGGAAAAGAAAAGAGCAAGAGATAGAAAACCTGTTTGAAAAAATAATGACAGAGAAGTTCCCTAACTTGGTGAGGAGAAAAGTTACACAAGCTCAGGAGCACAGAGGGTCCCAATCAAGATGAACTCAAGAGGCCTACTCCAAGATGACTCATATTTAAAATACCAAATGTTAAAGACAAAGGAGGAATCTTAAAGGTATCAAAGGAGAAACAGCAAATAAGATACAAGGGGGCTCCTATAAAGCTATCAGGGTATTTCTCAAAAAAAAACACTACAAGTCAGGAGGGATTAGTATGAAATTTTGCAGATAATGAAAAACAAGGACCTACAACCAAGACTATTCTATCCAGCAAGATTCTCTTTTAAAATAGATGATGAAACAGAGCTTTCTGGACAAAAGAAGGCTAAAACAGTATGTCTCCACCAAGCCCCCACTGCAAGAGATGCTAAAGGGACTGCTATAAAAAGAAGAAGGGGGGATGAGAGAGAGAGAGAGAGAGAGTAAGAGAGAGAGAGAGAAAGGTATGAAATAATGGCAATGCATAAGTACCTATCGATAATAACCTTAAATGTAAATGGATTAAATGCTCCAATCAAAAGATAAAGGGTAGCTGAATGGATAAGAAAACAAGACCCACATACATGCTGTCTACAAGAGACCTGCCTCAGAACAAAAGAGCTACACAGACTGAAAGTGAAGATATGGAAAAAATATCCCAAGCAAATAGACATTTATAAAAAAGCCAGGGTAGCAATATCTATATCATACAAAATAGATTTCAAAACAAAGACCATAAAAAGAGACAGAGAAAGACATAGTAATTAAGGAAAGATACATCAAGAAGATATAACCATTGTAAACATACATGCACCCAATATTGGAGCACCCAAATATATCAGGAAAATCTTGGAGGACTTCAAGAAAGATATAGACAGTAACACACTTAAAGTAGAAAATTCTAACACCCCACTGTCAACAATGGATAGATTTTCCAAACAAAGAATCAACAAGGATATTGTGGCACTGAACAACACTCTAGATCAAATATACTTAATTGATATATACAGTACTTTTCATCCCAAAGAAGCAAAATATATGTTGTGCTCAAATGCACATGGAACATTTTCAAAGATAGACCACATAGCAGGACACAAAACAAACCTCAACAAACACAAGAAAATTGAAATGTCTCAAGATTATTTTCAGATTACAATGGCTTGAAACTATAAACCAATTTCAATGAAAAAACTCAAAAACATTCAAATTGATTGAGACTGAATAGCATGCTATTAAACAATGAATAGGTTAATGATGAGATCAAGAAAGAAATCAAAAAGTTTCTGGAAACAAATGAAAAGGAGCACATAACAGCCCAAAAGCTGTGGGACACAGTGAAGGCAGTCCTGATAGAGAAGTTCATAGCAGTACAGGCCTAACTAAAAAAGATTAAAAAATTCAAATAAACAACCTTACCCTATATATACAGGATCAAAGGAACAACAACAAACAAAGCCCAGAGTGAGCAGAAGGGAGGAAATAATCAAGATCAGGGCAGAATTGAATACACAAAGACTAAAAGAAAAATTCAAAGCATCAATAAATCGAGGAGCTGGTCCTTTGCAAAGATAAACAAAATTGACAATCCTTTAACCAGACTCATCAAGAAAAGAAGAAAGGACCCAAATAAATAAAATAAAAAATGAAATGGGAGAAATTACAACTGATACCACAGAAATACAGAGGATCACCAGAAATTACTATGAACAACTTTATGCCAAGAAATTTGACAACCTGGGTAAAATGGAGAAATTTCTAGAAACATACTATTTTCCCAAACTAAATTTAGAAGAAGCATAAAGCTTGAATAGACAGATAACAGCTAGTGAAATAAAAGCAGTAATAAAAATAAAAATAAAAACCTCACAGAACACAAAAGCCCTGTACCAGATGGCTTCATGAGCAAATTTTGCTAAATAGTTAGGGAAGAGCTAACTTCTATCCTATTCAAACTATTACAAAAAAAATTCAAGAACAGGGAAGACTCTCGAACTCTTTTTATGAGGCCAGTATTATCCTCACTCCAAAACTAGGTAAAGATGCAACAAAGAAAGAAAACTACAATCTAATACCACTGATGAACGTAGATGCTAAGATCCTCAACAAAATATTGGCAAACTGCATCCAGCAATACATTCAAAAGATCATATGAGGGGGAATCCTGTCCTGCAGTGTCTCCCAGTGTCTCAGATGAAATAAGACTGCCAAGACATGGTCTGCTTGAGGAGAAAAGGCTGGCTAATCTCTCAGAGGAGAAGAGTCCTGATCACCTTTTTCCTTGGGCTTTAATTGAGTTTAGCTTGGATAGGAATACATATCAAAGAAAGGAGATACGGTTTACAGATAACATTTCTGGGATCTGAGGGTACTTTTGAGTCAGGGTCTGGTAGACAGAATGATGCCAATTAGCCATAAAACCTGGGGAAACAAACTTATTTTGTGCTTGGACCCTAAACATTTAGTATACATAGCTTGAGGGCATAGCTTGAGGGCATTTGCTTCTTAGCAAAGCCGGTTTCACAGGATTTAATGCACCCTTTCTCCTGATTGTCCCCAGAAACTGCATGTTGCATCACAGGGCTGCACCCCCCAGAGGCATTGTTTCAGGCCTGTGACAGGTGGGGGAAGCAAGACAGCCAAGAGATTAGGAGACTTTTTACAGATAGAATGAGGACTCAGGGTATAACAAAGCTGAGGGGTGAAGGTTTGTCACCACTTCTCTAAAGTCCCCTAAGTCCTTCCCTGATGGCCCCTTCAGTACTTTTCCTGTCTTAGGTTGTTCCTCCCTTGAGGAATCTTACCCATCATTGGCTAACCAGTCTTCCAACTGGCCCAAGCAAGGGGATATGAGAGAGGGGATAGGTTTTTGTCTCCTTTACAGCTTATGTCCCTAAGACCTTTCTATTCAGCCTCAGCCGCGGGAGGCTACAGCTCCTGAAACTATGTAGGGTGGTTCCCAACAATCATACACCACGATCAAGTAGGATTCACCCCAGGGATGCAAGGATGGCACAATATTTTCAAATCAATACACATAATACATCACATAAACAAAAGGAAAGAAAAATCACATGATCATATCAATATATGCTGAATAAACCTTTGAAAAAGTACAGCATCCATTTATGATAAAAATGCTCATCAAAGTGGGAATAGAGGGACCATACCTCAACATAATAAAGGCAAAATATGAGAAACCTACAGCCAACATCATACTCAAAGGGCAAAAACTTAAAGCCTTCCCCCTAAGATTAGGAATAAGACAAGAGTGTCCAATTTCATCACTTCTATTCAACATAGCATTGGAAGTTCTAGTCACAGCAATTGGACAAGAGAAAGAAATAAAAAGCATCCAAATTAGAAAGGAGGAATTAAAAGTGCCACTGTTTGCAGATAATATTTTAGTGTATGTAGAACACCCCATAAGCTTCACCAAAAAATTACACAACTTAATGAATTTGGCAAAACAGCAGGATACAAAGTCAGTATTCAGAAATCAAAGGCATTTTTTTTTACACCAACAATGAAATATCAGAAACAGAAACAAGGAAAAAAACACTCATTTACTATAGCAACAAGAAAAATAATGTACCTAGGTGTTGCAGACCGTTCAGCCTGGTCTCAGGAGCTGTAACCCTCACCCCATGGTGGGCTGTGTAAGATCCCAAGGGACCCACTTCATCTGGGTCTGTTCTGTCAAGAGGACGTGACCTACTAAGGAGACAAAGCTTATCTCCCTGGCAGAAGCACCGCTTCTGCCTCATCCACCTCTGGCCCCAACGCTTGGTCGGTCGTCAGTGATGGGTAAGACTCCTCATGGGAGGGGCAAGCTAAACCAGACACGACCACTTGGGAGGCCCTCATGGAAGGACTCAGGGGGCTGCAGCAAAGAGGGGGTGATGGACCCTCACCCCCACCCTGGCAATTCTAATATAGCCTGAGTCCCCATTTCCGTCTGGGGGATGTCTTCTGCTTCCTGAGCGTAATTGGCTTAAAGCCTGAAACTATAACAGCGAGTGGTGCAGCCCTGTGCCAGCCAGAACAGTTTCCTGGGTGATCAGGCATAAGAAAGAATTCATACAGTCCTGTGAAAAGAGTGCACTCATTTAAATGATAAGTGTCTGAGGAGGAAATGAGTATGTCTCCCAAAGTTTTGCAACCCTCTTTCCTGACAGACACTGACTCAGATTAAGCCCTCAGATTTCTTTGAAATGTTAAACCTGTATTCCTGTGTATTTGAACCCAATAGAAGCCTAGTGAGGAAGGCACTCTGGGTCATCCTCCTCTGAGAGTTTGACCACCTTTCCTCTCCAAGAAGATCATGTCTTGGTAGTTTTATTTTCATCCGTGATGGAGGGATGGGGCTCTGTGGGTGGAGCCCCCCTACATCTGGTGCTCAGGACAGGCACCCCCTGCACCGAGGAATAAACTTAACCAAGCAGGTAAAGACCTGTATGCATAAAACTACAGAACACTGAAGAAAGAAATTAAGGAAGACACAAATAAATAGAAGCATGTTCCATGTTCATGGATTGGAAGAAATAATATCCTTAAAATATGCATACTACTGAAAGCATCTATAGATTCAATGCAATTCCTATCAAAATACCAATAACATACTTCAGATTTAGAGCAAATAATTTGAAAATTTTTATGGAACCATAAATGACCCCAAACAGCCTCAGAAATTTTGAGAAAGAAGAGCAAAGTAGGAATGATCAAAATACCTGAAATCAAATTATATCACAAGGCCACTGTAACAAAAACTGGTACCGACATAGGAACAGACACATCAGTCGATGGAACAGAATAGAGAGCCCCAAAACAAACCCATGTCTCTATGGTCAATTAATAATCAACAAAGGGGACAGTGGCATAAAATGGAGTAAATATAGGCTCTTCAACAAATGGTGCTGGGAGAGCTCGACAGGTCCATGTAAAAAATGAAACTAGATCACTGATTTGCACCATACACCAAAACAAACTCAAGGTGGATAGAAGACTTAAATATAAGTTGTGACACCATAACAGCCCTAGCAGGGGTGTCCAACCTATTGGCCTTTCTGGGCCACACTGGAAGAAGAAGAGTTGTCTTGGGCCACACATTAAATACATTGTGACACATAATTACACAAAAAAATCTCATAATGTTTTAAGTAAATTTATGATTTTTTTGTTGGGCTGCATTCATAGTCATCTGGGTGGCATGCAGCCTATGGGTTATGGTTTTGACACCCCTGTTAGAAGAAAACATAGGCAGTAAAATGTCAGATGTGCCATGAGGTATTATCTTTATTGATATATATCCTGTGGCAAGGGATATAAAGGAAAGAATAAACAAATGGGACTATATCAAATTAAAATGCTTCTGCATGGCTAAAGAAAACAACAGCAAAATGAAAAGCAAACCAACTGTATTTGGAAAACATATTTGCTAATGATACTTCTGACAAGAGTGTGATCTCTAAAATATAAAAAGAACTCAGATGACTCAACACCAGGAAGGCAAACAGTCCAATTAAAAAATGGGCAAAGGAAATAGACTTCCAGGAAGTGCAGGAAGCTCAGAGAGTCCCAAAGAAGTTGGACACAAGGAGGAACACACCAAGGCACATCATAATTACATTAGCCAAGATTAAAATGAAGGACAGAATTCTAGAAGCAGCAAGGGATAAGGGGACAGTCACCTACAAAGGAGTTCCCATCAAATTGTCAGCTGATTTCTCAAAAGAGACCTTACAGGCAAGAAGGGGCTGGAAAGAAATATTCCAAGTTATGAAAGGCAAGGACCTACATCCAAAATTGCTCTATCCAGCAAAGCTTTCATTTAGAATGGAAAGGCAGTTCAAGTGCTTCTCAGTTAAGGTCAAGTTAAAGCAGTTCATTATCACCAAGCCCTTATTATATGAAATGTTAAAGGGACTTATCTGAGAAAAAGAAGATAAAAAATATGACAGTATAAAGACAGCAAACTCACAGCTATTACCAACCACACCTAAAACAAAGGCAAACTAAGCAAACAGCTAGAACAGGAACAGAAACACAGAAATGGAGACCACATGGAGGGTTAGCAACAGGGGAGTGGGAGGAGAAGAGAGGGGGAAAAAGTACAGAGAATAAGTAGCATAGATGGTAGGTAGAAAATAGACAGGGGGAGGATAAGAATAGTGTGGGAAATGTAGAAGCTAAAGAACTTATGACACATGGACATGAACTAAAGAGGGGGAATTTGGGTAGGAGGGGATGTGCAGGGTGGAGGGGAATGAAGTGGTGGAAATGGGACAACTGTAATAACAATAACAATAAATACAAATATAAATAATCAATAAAATATATTTTAAAAAATGGGCAAAGAACCATTTTTTTGTAATTGAAGAACAATAAAAAGAAATGCCAATCACAGCATTTTTCCCTCTTGCTTAAAAACCCCAAAAGTCTCCCGTTATATTTGAAATAAAGTTGATAAAAGGCTACAAAGCTTTGGGTGGTACGTAAACATGCAAAGCTCTGCGGGAAGACCTTTTAACCAAGTTGATTCTCTTCCTGAAACCTACTGTCCTACATGCCTTCTCATGGCTCACTTTCATTTATAGTAAAATTATTGCCTAAAAGTCACCTCCTCTACAAGTACACCTTCCCAGTTATTCGCTGTCACTGCATCTTGTTCATTTCCTTCAGAGTAGAAATTTATTTTACTTGTTCAGTATCTTTTTCTGTGAACTTTCATCTACACTAGACAGATTGTCACAGGTAAGATTTCTAAGAAGTTGAGCCTGAGATGGAGATTAGTTTAGGAATTTCATTAGGGAATACTCCAATCAACACCTGTTGAGCAAAAGAAAGGAGGATTGGACATCAGTCAGTCAGTGGACACTCACTGCCCAGAAGGGACCTGATTTTGAATAAAGCAGTTCTCTTTAGCTGATGCAGTCCCTAAGAGGGTTGACAGCTATAGTTTACACAAGACAGTATAGCATCCAGGATGGTCCATGCCTTGTGCCACTCAGATCCACTTTATTCACATGAATCTTGGGAGTAGCTCCTTCAGGACATTACTTTTCTTGAGGGAAATTTGTAAAAGAAAGATTAGTAAGGTGAACCTCTGTCATAGGTGGGCACAGGTAACCAGATTCTTGGTGACCACAGACAAAGAACTGAACACACAGTTTATAGCAGAAGGAGAGATAGCAGATTTGTTTAAGTAATAGTACACTCCACAGAACATGGGAATTGGCCAACTCTGAGCAGAGATTGACCTCAGGGGCTGGAGAGATTCTATTGTTATAGGGCAGATATTTCTTGGCTAATTTTGGAGGGCTTTTATTGCCTAGGTACAAATAGTTATATTACTTTACTGTGCTTGTGATCTCCCATGATTTTCTTCAATTGGCCACCAGGGAAAGGGGTCACACAATGTTAATTTATTATAATACTATTATAATGAAGAAGGGGTCATGTAACATCTTCTGCACAGGTGCATTCATTATTCACCATGATTCAGTGCTTTTCCAGAAAGCAGGAACAACCGGTCTTAGAACAGTGTCTCTGTCCTGTATTGATGTCCTTTACCTTAGCCCTGGGGCACCTCTGGAGTTTTCTCCTTCCTGATTATCTTCTGCCTCAACTTACCCCCTAATAGACATGGTTCTCAAAAATCTTTTTGGGGTTGTTGAAGGGTGAAGATCATTCTTCTGTAACTTCTTCTAGTTTAGGTGGAACAGTAGTCCCTGCCTATTGAGAACCATGAAACTCTCACCCTATTCTTCTAGAGGTTGAAGAGGAACTCCTGAGGCCATCATAGATGCTATATGTTGGTCAGTTTCAACATCACCTTCAGGGACTGTTTGGAAACCCAATTTGATATGGAACTGCTTAACTCTGGAAGACCCAAATTTATCAAGTAAATTAGACAAACAAGGTCTTAAAAGTAATAAGAGCAGCAATGTTATTAAAGGATTTAGGAGGGGTAGTAGTTATATCAAGCTAGGGAGCCTGGAGGTAAGGGTATCACTAATTCCTTGGCCCTGTTGATCATATTTATGTAGCCACTCTGCCTGTTCATAAATTTTCCTTGTGTTAGTTTCAACCCTCCCAGAGTTATTTACATAGGTGCAGCAGGTTTTATTGATAACAGTGCATACCCCACCCGTTGTGCTAGAAGATAGTCAAGGGCAAGGTGATTATCCATGACTACATTTGCCAGTGAGTCTACTGATCCTGATAGTCCAGCTAGAGTATCACCAGTATCTTTGGAGACTTATTCTATAATCTTAATGAGTTCCCTTAGAGTGGCCTCATGGTAGGCAAAGCCTTCCCAGGCAGCTGCAGCAGCTATAGTGGCAGCAGCTCCAACCACTACCAGACCAAAAGCTCATTTTTTTTTCTGCTGAGAAATGGACTTCTAGTACCCTGGCTTATGTTTATAATGGTAAGGTCTTGGGGTGTCAAGGTCACTAAGATACAGTCACTCCCATGTTTACAGTTGCTGAGATATGTATAAGCAATAGCTTCTTGAAATTCTGAATGATCCGTTAGCCAGTTATTGGGAGTCCCACATAGCAAGACAAGGCCTGGGGGTGCTGCAATGAATGTGGCATTGATGGAGTTATATTGTTAAGGAGAATGTATGGCAAGGGGGAAAGACAATCTTTAAGGGGGATTATTTCCCCAAACTTCCTCTCCTGCAGAAGGTGGTAGAAATTTTTCTAATACCCCTTGAAGGGGTTGGTTCAATTTCCAAATAACATATTTTGAAGTATCATTGGTATCTGCCTTATGAGTTTTGTCAAAGCAGCCATGGGTACTATTAGGAATGCGGTGAGAATCATAATTCAGATAGCATACTATATGTGACTACTTTAAAACTTTCAAAATTTCTCCCTCATAAAAAGCTGGAACTTGAAGAGAGGCCAGGGCTTCAAATGGGTTAATTGCCCTAGCATGAGTATTGTTATAACATGGGGTGCATCTTACAGAACTGTCACATTTATGAGAGGTACTGGAGTAATTAAATGGCTCTAATTCTAATGGGATCATACAGCAGCACAAAGGAGAGTTCCACTTCCATCAGCGAACCATTCATCATCAGGGTTTTCCAAGGGTTGGTCTAGTGATCCAGTCATGCTGTAGTGAGTAAGATTAATAATGTATGACCAGGAATGGGTCAAATCTGGGGATGATTCTATAGCATTAAGGAGGCCTGATTTAAGGTATTACCAGACTTTACAGTTACTTCAGAATTGTCTAGAAGAAGGGCCTGTTATTTGGTCAGTCTATTTCCTGATAGCCAAAAGTGCCCTTTCATTTCTTTTTTATTTATTTTATTTTTTCTATTTTTTATTTTCTAATATATTTTATTGATTATGCTATTAAATTTGTCCCATTTCTCCCCCATCATTCCCCTCCACCCTGCACACCCCCTTCCACCCAAATTCCTCCCTTTAGTTCATGTTCATGTGTCATAAGTTCTTTAGCTTCTACATTTCCCACACTATTCTTGCCCTCCCCCGTCTATTTTCTACCTACTGTCTATGCTACTTATTCTCTGTACCTTTTCCCCTTCTCTTCTCCTCCCACTCCCCTGTTGCTAACCCTCCATATGATCTCTATTTCTGTGATTTTGTTTCTGTTCTATGTGTTTGCTTAGTTTCCTTTTGTTTTAGGTGTGGTTAATATCTGTGAGTTTGATGTCTTTTTACTGTCATATTTTGATCTTCTTTTTCTTAGATAAGTCCCTTTACCATTTCATATAATAAGGGCTTGGTGATGATGAACTCCTTGAACTTGACCTTATCTGAGAAGCACTTTATCTTCCCTTCCATTCTAAATGACAGCTTTGCTGGATAGAGCAATCCTGGATGTAGGTCCTTGCCTTTCAAGACTTCAAATACTTCTTTCCAGCCCCTTCTTGCCTGGAAGGTCTCTTTGGAGAAATCAGCTGACAGTCTGATGGGAACTCCTTTGTAGGTGACTGTCCCCTTATCCCTTGCTGCTTCTAGAATTCTCTCCTTCATTTTAATCTTGGCTAATGTAATTACGATGTGCCTTGGTGTGTTCCTCCTTGGGTCCAACTTCTTTGGGATTCTCTGAGCTTCCTGGACTTCCTGGAAGTCTATTTCCTTTGCCAGATTGGGGAAGTTCTCCTTTATTATCTGTTTAAATAAGTTTTCCACTTGTTGCTCTTCCTCTTCTCCTTCTGGTACTCCTATAATTTGGATGTTGGGATGTTTAAAGATGTCCTGGAGTTTCTTAAGCCTCTCCTCATTTTTTTGAATTCTTGTTTCTTCCTTGTTTTCTGTTTGGTTGTTTGTTTCTTCCTTCTGGCCCACTCCATTGATCTGAGTCCCAGTTTTCCTCCCATCTCTGTTGGTTCCCTGTGCATTTTCCTTCATTTCACTTATTGTAGCCTTCATTTGTTCATCTAATTTGTGAGCAAGATCAACCAATTCTGTGAGTATCCTGATCACCAGGGCTTTGAACTGTGCATCTGATAGGTTGGCCATCTCTTGGTCACTTAGATGAATTGGCTCTGGGGCTTTGATTTATGCTCCGGTTTGAGCCATTTTGATTGTTTTTTTGGGGGGGGATCTGGTCGTGGCTGTTACGTAGTATGGGGTGGAGCCTTAGGTGTTCCCCAGGGCAAGGCAGCCCAGTCGCTGAGTAGTGATGTATGTGGAGGTGGGGTCTGAGAGGGAACAATGGCACTTGCTCCACTCTCTCAGATTCCAGTCCCTTCTGCCACTTCCCCTTCACCTGGATTATCTGCGTGCCATTGTGGGACCACCTGTCAGCCAGCCACCTTGCGTGGCCTCACTGGGTCTGTACCACTGCCACCCCATGCCTTGGGGTCTGCTAGCTGCCGCCTGTGTGCCTGGTGTCTGCTAGCCACCTCCTGCATGCCTGGGAACTGCCAGCCACTGCTGTCTGCGTGCCTGAGTTCACCAACCTCCACTTTTTCCTGCCGCACTCTGCCCCTCTTAGTGGTCCGGATGAATGGTTGTTGGACTTCCGTACAGTTCAATTTTGTATCAGTTCTGGATGTTTTCTTGTTTCTAAATCTTTGTTGTCCTTAATTTTGGTTGTGTGAGGAGGCACAGCATGTCCACCTACACCTCCATCTTGGCCGGAAGTCTCATTTCTAACACATCTTGTACCTGATGTGGAGTTAAGACCTCTAACTTCTGCTTGAGAGTTAGTTTAGCAGCTTCCTCAGTATGGCTCTGGCTGCAACTGCTCTTAGACATGGAGGCCACCTGATTGCTACAGTGTCCAGTTTTTTAGAGAAATATGCAACTGGCTGAGGTTCATTCCCTAGTCATTGGACTAAGGCCCCTAAACTATTCCTTCATTCTCTACTATGTATAGAGAGAAAGGTTTGTTTAAGTTAGGGATGGCTAAGGCCAGGGCTTCAACTAGGGCCTTCTTGATTTTATTAAAAGCCTGATTATGTTCCTTTTCCCATATAATGGGCTTGGTGTCTGGCCCCTTAATAGCTTCATACAAATGTTTGGCAATTAGCCCAAAGTTGGGGATCCAAATCCTACAAAATCCTGCTATTCCTAAAAAGGAGCAAAGCTACTCAGTAATGGTTTTAATTTTCTCCTGTGATAATTGCCTAGACCCAGGAGTCAAAATATACCCTACATAATTTACTTTTTGTTTGGTAATCTGAACCTCCTTCTTTGATACCTGATACGCTGTTTCCGCTAGGAAATTCAGAGTCTGGATGGTATTTTGATCAGAAGCCTCCTTGGAGGGGGTGCAGATTAGCATATCATCTATATGTTGTAAAATGGCTCCTCTTTATAACTGTAACTCTCTAAGATCCTTTTCTGATACACTAGCAAAGAGATGGGGGCTATCCCTGAACCCTTGTGGCAGTCCAAGTGTATTGCTGATGTATCATTGTGTTTGGATAAGTCGACTCAAAAACAAATACTGAGTGTCAGGATGCAAAGGGATGCAGAAGAAGGCATCTTTCAAATCTAACACTGAATACTGCTGAGCATCATTAGATACCTGGGAGAGCAAGGTATAAGACTTAGCTACTATTGGATGTAAAGGGACTACTGCTTCATTGACTAACTTTAGATCCTGGACTAGCCTATACTCTTCCGTGAGTTTTATCACCGGTGATATGGGAGTGTTGCAAGGAGATTGACAAGATGGATCTCATAGCGGAATGATGGACCAAGATGGGAAATTCAAATACCCCTGCAGAGGCAAGTAAATCACCTTAGAATTTCAAATTCAACTACTTGGGTAAGAGTGCCTCCACGTGGCCATTTGTGGTAACAAATGACCAGTAGGTGCCTGTTAAGTGGCTCTGGCTAATGTTGCTTCTTATAGTGATAGTATATACATGCCAAAGATGGGAGTGGCTCATTTCTGTAATTATACTTAGCAATGGAACAATTAGTGACTCTGAAATAGATAAATACAGCAGGAACCCTTCCTACACAAAAGGAAAGTAAGGTATGAGTGCAGATATAAAGGCCAAAAGTCAGCCAGGGAGGACAAGCGTAAAAGACTATCTGTGGGCCTGACAAGGAAACTGCAAAAGAAAGTCAGAGCTCAGATGAGGTGGTGACTGATATCCTGTATGGAAGATCAAACATGCATATCATGGAGCGGCCATGGGGTGAGGCAGTGTCTTATGGTTTTCAGAGTCTGCCTGACCAGTGTGTGGACACTTTGTTGCACCTGGTGAGAGTTAAGGATAACCTCATTCTGCACCCAGGTTATCCTATCATGGGTGTCTTCAAATGGCAGGTGCCCTTGTGGCTTTTAATTGCCTATCCCATACCCGCAATTTAGTGGCTGACCTTCCATTAGGGAACATCAGACTTACCAAAATGGAATAGATGGCAATGGAAAGGGGCATCCCTGGATGCCAGAGCAGCAAAGGGGGTTTACTGCTCTGACATCTTCTCCTGGCTGGCTCGCCAAAAACTCTCACATGTGGGCACAGGTAACCAGGTTCTTGGTGACCACGGACAAAGAATTGAACCAAACACGGTTTATAGAAGAGAGAGAGATTTATTAAGTGATAGTGTACTCCACAGAACATGGGAGTGGGCCAAATCTGAGCAGAGATTGACCTTAGGGTCTGGAGGGATCCTATTCTTATAGGGCAGATATTTCCTGGGTAGTTTTGACAGGCTTTTATTGCCCAGGTACAAGTAGTTATATTACTTCCAAGTTACTGTGCATGTGGCTGCCCATGATTTTCCTTGGTTGGCCACTGGAGAAGGGGTTCCCACAATGTTAATTTATTATAATACTATTACGGTGAAGCAAGGGTCATCTAGCATCTTCTGCACAGGTGTATTCATGATTCATCATGATTCAGCACTTTTCCAGAAAGTAGGAACCACCAGTCTTAGAACATTGTCTCTGTCCTGTATCAGAGGACAGAGGACATCAACATTGATGTCCTTTATCTTAGCCCTGGGGCACCTCTGGAGTTTCCTCCTTCCTATCTCCTGCCTCACCTCAACCCCCTTGTTCTCTTGCTGGTCTTGAGACTGCAATTTACATTCATCCTTTCTCTCCTTCCTTGTTCATTCTAGATTCTCCTCACTGACAACTAGCACTTTCAAAGGTTTAGGTGGCTTATCTAGTGGTGTGAATCAGACTCTCAAATCACTTAAGCTGCACATGCTTCACTTGTGTGTTTGCCGTCAGAGTTGTACAAGACAGTACTAAAAGATGCCCAAGTTAGTTATCTGTGAGCAAAACATATGTTTCCATGCCTCCATTGTGTAACAGTAGTTCTATTGCCTCTTGATGATACTAGTCAATTAGCACCACCAGGATGGTTGGGTTTTTTTTTGTTTGTTTGTTTTCACCTGTTGGTCTTTGGCAGGAGGGTCCCAGAGTGCCTGCATAGTGCTGTAGCTTAAAGTTCAGTGAAGACACTATTGGGAACTTCCAGTCAAGATGGCAGTGTATAGACATACATGGTTTGCATCTCTGTCCAACCACATCAAAATTACAACTAAAATATAGCACAACCATCACTCAGGAATGTCAGAAATCAAGCTGAATGGAATTCTGACAACCACAAAACAGAGATGAGTGAAAATCTGATAACTACAGAATTAAAGGGAAACCACATCTATCCACACTGGTTAGAGGGGCACAGATGCAGAATGGGCTGATCCCACACCCACATGGATAAAAATCTGGAGGGGATATCTCAGGATCAAGGAGCCCCAGACTCACACCATGCCACCAGCCCAGGATTCCAGTTCCATGAACATAAGTCCCCACAACTTCTGGCTGCAAAAACCAGTGGGGATTGTCAGTGGAAGAAACTTCTGGGTCCCAAAGCAGTTTCTCTTATAGAACCCACACATAGACTCATCTACTCAAAATCACTCCCTCAGAATTCTAGCACTGGATGGCAGTTTGACAGGGAGACACTTAAGTGTCTGGCATCAAGATGAGCAGAGGTCATTGTCTCTTTGCTAAATCCTCCCCCCACAGAGCTGGCAAGCTGGTGCCACATTTGAGACTCCATCAACATGGCTAACACTGTTTGACCTGCTTGGGAGATCCCTAGCGGCTCTGTGCCACCCAACTTATGGGTCCACCCAAGCTTCTTTTCCATAAGAATGGCTGGTCTTGGCTCCTAAATCCTATCAAACAAGCAACAGCTGGCTTCAGTGAGCCCTTGCAGTAGCTGGCTTAGACTCACAGCCTGGCTTTGCCTAGGAATCTCCAAACCCAGCACGAGTAGCAACCATCTCAGATTGCTTTGCTGCTCAAGCAGGGTGCCCCAGGCAAAACATAGGTGCGGGTTGGCCTTGGCCTGCACCACCCAGGAAACCCGAGGGCTAGCACACTCAGTGGACAGCTACAGACCAGGTCGAAGCACCACCACCCTGCTTGTGCACAGCTGATTCTCCACAGAGGGCAGAGGTTGGTCGTCACTGGTCACAAACAGTCCTTGCAGCTGACTGGCCTGGGTAAATCCCTCCCATTGATCAGCCAACAGCATCTAAGGCTCAACTACAAGAGGGTGTACTCAGCCCACACAAAAGGTGCATCTTGAGTAGACAGCTTGGGTAAAGAGGGAGTCTGTGCCACTGGACCCTACAGGACACTTACTACATTAGGCCACCCACACTACCAAGAAATGGAGTCAAAGTGGCTGTATCTAATACATAGAAACAAACACAGGGAGGCTGCCAAAATGAGAAAACAAATAAACATGGCCCAAATGAAAGAACAGATCAAAACTCCAGAAAGAGTTAAAATGAAATGGAGATAAGCAATCTACAGATGCAAAGTTCAAAACACTGTTTATAATGATGCTCTGGGAACTTACTGAGGACCTCAGCAGCATAAGACCCAGTCAGAAACAAAGGATAAACTAATTGAAATAAAGAATAACTTATAGGTCATTGTCCCTATAGGGAAACAACAGTAGAGTGGATAAAACTGAGAATCAAATCAATGATTTGGAACATAAGAGGCAAAAAAACAACCAATAAGAACAAAAAGAAAAAAGAATTAAAAAAAAAAAGGATGCACATAAGAGGATAGTATAAGCAGCCTCTGGGACAATTTCAAGAAGTCCAACATTTGCATCACAAGGGTACCAGAAGGAGCAGAGAAAAAGCAAGAAATTGGAAATCTATTTGAAAAAAATATTGAAAGAAATCTTCCCTAATTTGGCAAAGAAAATAGACATAAAAGTCCAGGAAGCAGAGAGAATCCCAATTATGATGGAGGCAAAGAGGCCCACTCCAAGACACATCATAATTAAAAGGTCAAAGTTTAAAGAAAGACTCTTTAAAGCAACAAGAGTAGTTACAGGGAGGTTGCCAGATTGGAGTGGGGAGAGAATGGGTGGAGAAGTGAGGGGATTAAGAGATACAAATAGGTAGTTACAGAATAGCCATGGAAATGTGTGGGAGGCACTGGTTGCAGAACCCCCCTGTTCGTCACAGATGAAAATAAAACTACCAAGACATGATCTGCTTGGGGAGGAGAGGTGGACACACTCTCAGAGGAGAATGACCCAGAGCCCCTTCCTCATTAGGCTTTTATTGGGTTCAAATACACAGGAATACAGGTTTAACATGTCAAAGAAATCTGAGGGCTTAATCTGAGTCAGGGTCTGTCAGGAAAGGGGGTTGCCGAACTTTGGGAGACATACTCATTTCCTCCTCGGACCCTTATCATTTAAATGAGAGCACTCTTAGCAAAGCAGGTTTCACAGGACTTTAGGAATTCTTTCTTATGCCCAGTCACCCAGGGAGCCGTCCTGGCCGGTACAGGGCTGCACCGCCTGCCATCATAGTTTCAGGCTTTAAGCCAATTAGGAAGCAGAAGAGATCGCCCAGATGGAAATGAGGACTTGGGCTATGTCAGAATAGCCGAGGGGCAGGGGGGAAGGGTTCATCACATCCTCTTTGCTACAGCCCCCCGAGTCCTTCCATGAGGGCCTCCCAAGTGGTTGTGTCTGGCTTAGGTTGCCCCTCCCATGAGGAGTCTTACCCGTCATTAACTACTGACTAAGCATTGGGGCCAGAGGTAGATGAGGCAGAAGCAGCGCTCCTGCCAGGGAGATAAGCTTTGTCTCCTTAGTAGGTCACGTCCTCTTGACGTTCTAGACCCAGATGAAGTAGGTCCCTTGGCTCTTACACAGTCCACCATGGAGTGAGGGTTACAACTCCGGACACTAGGCTGAACGGTCCGCAACAGGAATGTACAGTATAGGAGATGGAGTAGCCCAAAGAACTTATACACGACCTATGGACATGAACAATAGTTGGGGTATTGCCTGAGGGAGAAGGGGTCGTTGGGTGGTGAGGAGTAAGAGGGAAAAATAAGGACATCTTTAATAGCATAATCAATAAAATACAATTAAAACAATTTTTTTTAAAGACTTTTCTGTGTTCCTGGGTAGATATGCTCTTCCTTCGGGAATCAAGACCTTTAAACTTGGGTTACTGTTGTGAGGATGAAAAGCATAAATTCCCTGGAAAGGGTTATGATCAATAGGAACACTCCTGCTTTCATACTGGAAGCTTCCATACTTTGGATCCTGCTCCCAGGTATTCTCCTATTGGAGATATAGCACCATATAACGGTGATTGATTTGAAGTATTATTGCATCCTGGAGGGTAGCATTTTGTCTTTACAGGATATCATCTCTAAGCTGGCAGTTCATCCAAGCTTTAAGCAGGCTGCTCCATTGCTTATAAGGCCAATAGCTTCTGGGTGTTATGCCATGTGATATGTCCAATGGATTTCATGGTCATGTGCCCACTGCTACATCTCTTTTGCTGTAATGTGGGCTCCTTGGTTAAATGCAGTGGTAAGTGGGATGCCATGTTGGTGTATCAAATATAATACGAGCCCTTGGATTGTCATGGTAGATGAAACTCTGCAGGCAGGAAAGGCAAACCCACAGAATATGTAACTATTCATGTCAAAGTGAATGACCACCCCATTCAGATTGGAAGGAATCTAATATGGTCACCTTTCCACCAAGTGGCTGTTTGATGTCTTCTAGGGAGACTGCAGCCCTGGCTGGTGTAGCTCTGTGGATTGAGCGCTGGCCTGCAAACCAAAAGTTTGCCAGTTCAATTCCCAGTCTGGGTACATGCATGGATTGTGGGCCAGTCCTCAGTTGGGGGAATGTGAGAGGCAACCACACATTGATGTTTTTCTCCCTCCTTTCCCCTCTCTCTCTCTCTTAAAAAAAAAAAAAAAAAAAAAGGCAAATAAAAATTTTTTAAAAAGGGAGACTGTAGTGATGGGTCTCAGCAATTGTTTCTGATTACTAGTTAATCTAATAGCATTAGTTAACTTGGGTGAGTGGGAGATAATGCTGTTGGGTTCATGTATGACCTTCCTCCTTGCAATCATATCTTCTATATTTGTGAATCCATTGTGCCAGTATTGGGGTGGCTCATGAAAAGCTGACTGACACCAGCTGACCAAGTCATTCTACTTAGGTGTTTAATGTCTCTTCAAAGGTACACGTTCTCAGGACCTGTGGAGAAAAGAGATAGAAGAAAGATTGGGCAAAAAGACACAGTGGGCTGCAGTATAGTCACAACCAGGCTTCAGTCAACCCTGCAAAAAGTTCCAAAGTTGGGCTGGCTCTTTAGAGTTGTCCCTGGTTGAGGTGAGGGAGTCAGGTCTTAACAATAACCACATCAACCAGTCATTTGTTGCAGGCTGGCCTTAGAAGGGGCATGACTTTGGGTAAAGAAACTTTCTTTAACCAAGATTAATACTACAGAGGACTGACCTTCTTGAAAACTGGGACAGTTAAGTCCTTCAGTCTTAAAAGAGTGTTAGGATGATGAAGCATAGCATCCACGAAAAAGACCATTATTATTTTATTCACGAATGTAAATACCCAAGCTTAATAACAGTGCTTAGCACATGGCAGGCATGCAAAAAACCTTTTTGAATAGATAAGTTCAAATGGACTGAAATTCAGTTGAATTTCAAATTCAGCAGGACTGAAATATCTTGCTTTATTAGTTTGGAGTACAAAGGTCATATGTTATTCCACCCTCCAACACTATAAAAAAGAATTCAAAGAACACCTGGATTCAACATTTTGCCATATTTGCTTTCTCTCTTTATGGATATGTATGTGTATAGTTTTAATTTATTTTGCTCAACCATCTGCAGACCTCATGGCACTCAGTCCTTAAATACTCAGGTATTCATTTCCTAAAAATAAGGATATTCTCAATATTACTATTATTTCATCTTTAAAAAAACCAGTAATTCCCTAATATCTAATATCCAATCCATATTAAATGTTCACGATTCTCCACAAAATATCTTTAATAACTTTACAAATTTTTTTGGAACCATGATTCAACCCAAGTTCATGTATTACATTTGAATATCATGTTTCTTTAGTCTCTTTTAAGCTAAATCATTATCCCCATCTCCCCCATAGACTTAACTTTATAAAGAGACAAAGGTTAGGAAGGTTCTTGTCCTCCATTCTAGATTTCTCTAATTGTTTCCTCATAGTGCTATTTCATTTGTCCCAGGTTAACATCACCTTTAATATTTGAAACCAACAAGGTTTAAAATATTAAACCCCATCTGAGAATATTCTTACTATACCCATCACCATCTAGAGGTCATTCTGAGGAGTCTTCGAGATGCATACTTACATCCAGAAGATGATCCTGCTTCACAGCCAATTCAATCAGACCTCTTGCCCTCTGGAGGACTAGAGAACTAATAATTCTTACCAGAAGCTGGCGGGTTCCTATTGAAACATATTGCTCCTAGTGGTGCTGCCACATCTAAATAAAGATCAAACCAGGACCACTATCAGTTCACATGGACAGTGCAAGAATTCTATATTTAAGAAGCTATTTCACCTGTCAAAGGACAAGGAAGAAATTCTACGCAGAGTGTATTAGATCACTCATGCATAAAGGTGACCTTATATGGGAGTTATATGGACACTCAGAGAGATGCTATGCTTGGAAGGGTCTCATGCCTGGTCTAGGTAGCAGGTAGGTAAGTTAGTGTCTTTATGCTACCTGTTCAGCACAAAATCTGTCTTGGTGTGGGTGAAGATATGAATCAGCAGAGTAGTCTACTTTAGCCAGGGCTTCTTCTTTATTTATTTAAAGTATTTGCATGGTGAGCAAAGAAAAATACTTCTGGTTCTTGTGGTGAGGGAAAAAAAGAAATAAGAATAAAAATTCTCAAAAAAACAAAACCAGGATAAAAATTCTTTGTCAATTGTCCATTACCACTTCTTTCAATATTATTTCCACATTTTATGCCATGTTTATTTATTCCAACGATAGGAACAGAAATTATCCCCAAGCAGATCAATAATGATTGAAGTTGTAAAACTTATTGTGACTGGTCATGTTTACCCTGTTTGGTTTAGCTAACTGAAAATCAAGGTGGAATCTCCCTCTAGACAGATTCTGTATTTTATTACATTTGTAGAATCCTAAAAAAATTATGTAATCTTCAATTTTCAAAATAATTATATTGTTTTTGAGACTGACAGAACAAATTTCCTGACTGTATATTACAAAAACAAGTAAACAATCTTAAATAGTGACCTAATTAAGATTGTTCCCTAATTAATTAATGTTCCCTATTTAGCCATCATTTCTCTTAATCTTTACTAACCCCGAGAGGAGGAAAGGAGCAGAGAAAAAAACATAAACATAATCTGGGTGCTCCCAGCTGTTTCTCTTGGAAGAAATAATATTCAAGTCTTTGAAGAAGTAACTGTAATCTGTTTTACTTTTGCTTGCCTAATATCAAGAACTTTGCAATGGCCTATGCAAAACAAGTGTCCACTTAAGGGACCTTCAGAAGATTTTCTTAGCTAAGAAAATTGTGTAAGAGGTGCACTTAATCAGGGGTTAGACAGTCCAGCTGAAGGAAGTAGGGCTGGACTGGCTGACCCATAGCAACCTAAATTGATACTCACAGAAGAGCACAGTGGAAGAAAGGAAACAAAAGCAAGAAAATGTTTTAATTTTCCATTTACTGAGAGATTAATTTTTGAAATGTAATTCCAAAGCCTCCAAGAATGATTAAAATTGTTTTCCTATGTCTCATTCCAACTTAAACCTTAAATGAATTGTATTTCATTAGGTTCTTGGTAGATACTTTTTTTTTTACCAGGATAGCCATCTATTAGTGTGAACATCAATAGTCTTCCCCCACCTCTGGAGGTAGAGTCCAGTTTCTTCTTTAAAGTACTACTTGTAAATTGAATTATTTTGCTCTGTAGAAACAGTTTAGAGTGCTGTCAAATAATTTTTTTGGAACAAGTAATTTTGTTATTTTTATATAACAATTATAGAGAGCTTTAGGAACTGGAAAAAAAAGGTAAAAAGTCACCTAGTATGACTCCACAGGTCAATGTTAGGTGAAGAATGTATGATTTGTCTGATGGAAAGTTAGATCAAAAAATAATACTAATAAATACATCACTCTAATGTTGATAAGTGCATCAACATTAACTAATTAGGTTTCCTTTGTCCCAGAGGTAAGGGAGATCACTAAGTCCAGCCATACAATATTACTTGCTTTTCCTAAAGAAATAATACTGATTCATGCCTCTCTACCTTTGAACATACTGCTCTCTTTCCCGGAAGGTCTTTCCCTCCCTTCTTAATCTACCTACTACTTGTCTTCTATCAAATATTTGATAACTCAAACCCCAAGCCCCTATTTTCCCCCCACAAATGTACTGATCAGGTTGTAACCTAAAGAAACTGACTTCAGTTTCTTTGAGGAAAGTAGGCTTTTTTAAATAAATTCACTGAACTGCTATGACCTTGGTGAAGCCACTTCTTTTCATGGATATTGAGGGTACTGTACCAAGCTCAGAAGTTCTGTTTCAAATTGTTTATAAGCTAGACAACAGTGATAAATAATTTACCTCTTACAGGAAATGCACAGTATATTTTTGGACAATGTGAGATTTATATAGCAGACTATGTACAGTGTCCTAGAAATCAGGGAAGAAATTACAGTTGACAGTGTCTGAGTGAACCTCAATTCCTGATGCTGCTGAATCAGGGAGGAGGAAACAGGGCAGGAAACACAAGACTAAGTGGTATTTGACCTGGATTCTGGAAGACAAGACTGATGTGTACCTTGGGGCAATGTTAAAAGTAACTAAGGCTGTTCAGGCCAGTGTGGCTCAGCTGGTTTGAGCATCACCCTATAACTGAAAGGTTGTGGGTTCAATAACTGGTCAGGGCACATACCTGGGTTGTGGGTTCTTATCCCTGGTTCAGGCACAGATCATCCTGGGTCTTGGTGCATATGGGAGACAACCAACTGATGTTTCTCTCTCTCTAAAAGCAATGAAAAAATGTCCTTGGTTAAGGATTTAAAAAAAAAAGATTACCAGAGCAGAGCCTGACAGTAGTCAAAGCTGTAAAAATAGATTTTATTAAGAAACTATTGCAATAGGGGAAAACAGCCTGCCTCAATTCTCCTGTTGCAATAGTTTCTGATGAAATCTATTTTTACAGTTTTAACTACTGTTTGGCCCTTGTTTTCTTTAAGGAGGGGGAAGGTAGTGATTCAGGGCATTTCAGACAGAGGCAAAAGAATGAACAAATGCGAAAAGGAGTACTGATACTTAGGGAGTAGTAATGCCAAGAAAGTTGAGTAGTCAAAGAAAACAGGAATTCTCTGTAGTCAGAGAGTACTGTTGAGGAAGTGCTGGAAAATGAGGGAAAGGAGACTTAAGTAAATAGTGGAGCTATTTGGTGATACTTAGAAAATAAAGTTTTCATTCATGGGAGCTCGAACGGGAAAAGTAAGTTTGAACGAGATTACTTGGAAAGTTATGCCAGGAAGTTTGGATTTCATCCTGTAGAGCCAATTAGGGCTTTTTCTAAAGTCGTACAGTATTTTATAAGAGTGATTTCGTCTCCGCAGATAACAGACTGGAATGGCATGAAACATCCCCTTTCCAGGCCCTAGTTTACTCATTTATATTAAGAAAAGGCTTGGACCATTTGCCATCTTAGGTCTCTCCCAACCTTGACAGCCAGCTTCCCAGGTACCTCTGACTTTCTGCAATCACCTGAGCCCTGTGACGCACTCCCTTATCTTGGTGCAGTTGCCACCTTCTCCACCCTCCAGTCTTACTCAAGTGCTTTTCACGGGAGTGTGGGTACACGAGGGAACATCTCTGCACTAAAACGAGTCTCTCCTCTGCGATCCTTCACCCTAGGCAGCACCACGTGGGTAGCGCGCTATGGTGCCGGGAAAGTTGTTGTCAGTCGCTCTTCTGCTCTAGGCCCGACCCTCCCTGCTGCCAAGTCATCCCGGGAGAACAGCAGGAGACCACCCATCGCGCGTCCCCAATTCCCCGACAAAAATCTGTCAGCCTCTGCAGCCACCAAGCTCCACCGCGACTCTTCGTAGGCCCGGAAGGCTGGACTTGAACAGCTAATCTGCTTCTACAGATGCCGAGGACCCACGGTCCCACCGGCACACAGGAAGCGAAGCCCAAAGGGCAGCTTTCCGTGGGAGCTGGCTGGGCTCGCACAGCGCCAGCGTCACGTGAAGTGGCTGGGACCGCGTGACTCGGAAGGCCCGCCCCTTGCTCCTGGTCTCTCTCACCGCCCCTAGGCTGGCTCTGGGCACTGCGGCTAGCTAGCGTTTCTTCGGCCCTCCAATCTTCTGAGGCTCCCGAGGCGCTCCCGGCGGCTGGGCTCTGCAGGCGGCAAGCGGCAGTGGTGAGTGTGGGCGTGAGCTCGCAAAGGTCGCTTTCGCCCCTTCCCTTCCCTACTTCCCATTCCCCACGGGCCGGGCCGCCGTGCCCCGTTGCTCTTGGTCCCTCCCTCCCGCTTTCCCTCAGGCTGCGGGTTCCGGTCCGTCGACCCCGCAAAGTTAGCACTCAGCTAGCATTTCTTCCTCCCAGGAGGAGGAAAAGGGTGGAACAGGCTAGGGAAAGTTTTCCTTGCTCCTTCTCTTTTTTGAGCTGCAGGAACGCGGTTTTTGCTTCTAACTAAAGTCTGTCGCTGCTCTCCGCGTTGTTTTGCTGAGAGATACCTCCTCTGACCCTCATCCACCGCGCTCGGCCTTTCCTCTAGATGTTAGCACCGCCTCCTTCGCCTCCGCTGGGGCGAGTAGTGGTGTCACAGACCACATTTTTCAGTTTCCCATTCCCCCACGACACGGAACTCCATAAAAGACTCTTCACATAGTAGGCATCTTTATCCAGGAGTGCGGTTAACTGAGTGACATGACATTTCTTTTGTCCTGCCTCAGATAAACTACCTGTTCTGTTTAAGGTAACCATCGAGGCACGGTCCTTCAGCTTTTGTAAGTGGCTTTTTGTTTATGTTTATTTGCATGTGAGACACTCCGAAGTCATCTGCTGTAGAACTCTTTGCAGTTAGGGATTACAATTTTATAAAGCAATATTATAATAATGCTTTTAAAACAACAAATTCATTGTCTTATTTGTCTTTTGCCTGTTCTTTTTGGGGGCAGGATTATAGCCCTTGGAAGCAAAAACTGAGTTTCTGAAACTGATGTGCATTGTGGAATCATAACATCAAAACATCAAAGTATATAATGCTGAAAGGAATGAAAAAATGATTTAACCCTGATGGTAGTTTATTGTGTGGTTTAAACTGTACAAAGTATCCATTTGAAGTGAGCACTGGGTGAATTTCACCTCTTTGAACTGCCTTCAGGGTTGACTATATAGCTATATATTTAGATTCTATTAATATAACAGTTAATCTGTGGGATGGAGATCTTTTTTTTTTTTAATCCTCACCCTAGGACATTTTTTTCATTGCTTTCAGAGAGAGAGGAAAGGAGAAGGAGGTAGAGAGAGAGAAACATTGATTGGCTGCCTTCTATGCTCCCTGACTGGTGATCCAACCAGCAACCTGGTATGTGCCCTGACAGGAATCGAACCCTCAATCTTTGGTCTCTGGATAATCCTCCAACCAGCTGAGCCACATCAGCCAGGACTGATATCTTTAAATCTATTTTATGAATACCAGTCAATCAGTGTATCCTTGTAGTCTTTTTTCCCATAAAGAGGAAAGATATTAGTCATTAAAAAGATTTCTTCCACAGTGATTATGTGTGTGATCCAAATGATCAAGTTCTGGGAGCCTCAGAAAATAGCCATAAAAACCAAAGCAATCAAGTTTTCAGCTTTTAAAAAATTCTTTTAAGATTTTAGAATTAAAGAGTACCTGCATGTTCCAACCAGAGTTTGGCTCCATCTTAATCAGCAGCTCAAGCTGGAAAGTCTGAGACACTGTCCTACTTTTTCTGAAAGTCATAGTGGTGATAAAACTGAAGGGAAGTCAGAGATCTTTATTATTATTGTACTATTCCTTCTTTGTGTACTACATTCAGTAAATCAAGCTTTGGGCTTGGAGGCTTGGGCTTACATGAAGAGTGAGACAACCAGGAGAGACCCTAGTTAAGTTCCCCCAGTGCCTATGACCTCATGACTAACCCCAGCTGTGTCCAGTTAAAACACAAACGAGAGAAACAACACGTTGCTATTGTTTGAAGCCACTGAGTTTTGGGATATTATATTACTCAGCGAAAGATAAGTGAAGCAACTAGCGCTTTGTGCCCCAAAATCCTTGGTTTAAATCTGGCTCACATATAAGTCAGTTCCAAGATGTGATACCTGAGCACAAAGCTGGTATGCAGCAGTGTGCTTTAATGATAAATCTCTAAATTAATTAAACATATAAGGATGTACTTATTGAATTAGTTAAACCAGACTGGCTGCATCTCATACCCTACAAGGTAACTGACAGAGTGAAAAATCATTTTCTTTTATGTAATTGGTTATTATTTGTATACATGATTGTTATTATCAATGTTAAATTGCTAACGGTTTGTGATATGATTCTCTGACATGTTTTAAAGGAATGACCCTTTTTTAAAAAGATTTTATTTACTTTTTTTAATATATTTTATTGATTATGCTATTACAGTTGTCCCATTTCTCCCCCATCATTCCCCTCCACCCTGTGCACCCTCTCCCACCCACATTCCCCCCTTTAGTTCATGTCCATGTGTCATAAAATTTTTAGCTTCTACATTTCCCACACTATTATTGCCCTCCCCCTGTCTATTTTCTACCCACCATCTATGCCACTCATTTTCTGTACCTTTTCCCCCTCTCTCCTCCTCCCACGCCCCTGTTGCTAACCCTCCATATGATCTCCATTTCTGTGGTTCTGTTCCTGTTCTAGCTGTTTGCGTATTTGCTTTTGTTTTAGGTGTGGTTCTTAATAGCTGTGAGTTTGCTGTCTTTTCACTGTCATATTTTTACCTTCTTTTTCTTAGATAAGTCCCTTTAACATTTCATATAATAAAGGCTTGGTGATGATGAACTCCTTCAACTTGACCTTACCTGAGAAGCACTTTATCTGTCCATCCATTCTAAATGACAGCTTTGCTGGATAGAGCAATTTTGGATGTAGGTCCCTGCTTTTCAAGATTTCAAATATTTTTTTCCAGCCCCTTCTTGCCTGTAAGGTCTCTTTTGAGAAATCAGCTGACAGTCTGATGGGAACTCCTTTGTAGGTGACTGTCCCCTTATCCCTTGCTGCTTCTAGAATTCTCTGCTTCATTTGAATCTTGGCTAATGTAATTACGATGTGCCTTGGTGTGTTCCTCCTTGGGTCCAATCTCTTTGGGACTCTCTGAGCTTCCTGGACTTCCTGGAAGTCTATTTCCTTTGCCAGATTGGGGAAGTTCTCCTTTATTATTTGTTCAAATAAGTTTTCCACCTGTTGCTCTTCTTCTTCCTCTTCTGGGACCCCTATAATTCGAATGTTGGGACGTTTAACGATGTCCCGGAGGTTCCTAAGCCTCTCCTCATTTTTTTGAATTCTTGTTTCTTCCTCGTTTTCTGTTTGGTTGTTAATTTCTTCCTTCTGGTCCACTCCATTGATTTGAGTCCCAGTTTTCCTTCCATCTCTATCAGTTCCCCATGCATCTTCCTTCATTTCACGTATTGTAGCCTGCATTTTGTCATCTAGTTTGTGAGCAAAATCAACCAATTCTGTGAGCATTTTGATGACCAGTGCTTTAAACTGTGCATCTGATAGGTTGGCTATCTCTTCACTGCTTAGAGGAATTGGCTCTGGGGCTTTTATTTGTTTTCCGGTTTGAGCCATTTTTGGTGGGGTTTTTTTGTTGTTGTTTTGCTTTTAGTCTGGTCGCAGCTATTACGTATGAGGGGTGGAGCCTTAGGTGTTCTTCAGGGCAGGCAGCCCAGTCGCCGGGTTGTGACGCTATAGGTGGGGGCGGGGTCTGAGAGGGAACAGTGGTGCCTGCTCCGCTCTCTCCTGGACTCCGGCCCTTTCCGCCGCTTCCCCTTCACCTGGACTATCTGCGCACTCTGGAGTGTTGTTACGTAGTGAAGAGTGGAGCCTCTGGCGCTCCCCAGTGCGGGGCAGCCCAGTTGCTGGGTTGTGACGCTGTATGTGGGGGCGGGGCCTGAGAGGGAGCAATGGCGCCTGCTCTGCTCTCTCCTGGATTCAGTCCCTTCCACCACTTCCCCTCTGCCTGGACCGTCTGTGCGCGTGAATGTGACACCACCTGGTCAGCCAGCCACCTTGTGCGTCCTCACTGGGTCTGCACAGTTGCCCCCCCGTGCCCAGGGTCCGCCAGCTGCCGCCTGTGGGCCCAGGGACCGCCAGCCGCCGCCTGTGCACCTGGGAACTGCAAGCCGCTGCTGCTTGTGTTCCCGGGTCCGCACCTCCACTTTTTCCTGCTGCGACTCCCCCCCCCTTACCGGTCTGGATGAATGGTTGTTGGACTTCCGTACAGTTCAATTTTCTATAAGTTCTAGTTGTTTTCTTGTTTCTAAATATTTGTTGTCCTTAATTTTGGTTGTTAGAGGAGGCACAGTGTGTCCGCCTACGCCTCCATCTTGGCCGGAAGTCCTTCCTACTTATTTTTTTAGAGAGGGGGAAGGGAGGGAGGAAGGGAGGAGGGGAAACATCAGTGTGTGAGAAATACATGGGTCAGTTGCCTCTCTTACGTCCCCAACTGGGGACCTGGCCTGCAACCCAGACTTGTGCCCTGACTGGGAATCCAAGTCTTTTGGTTCCCAAGCCAGCACTCAATCCACTGAGCCACACCAGCCAGGGTGGAGTTACCCATTATTAATGATGGATGTGTGGTGTTTGTTGCAGTTTGTCATTTGATGAATTTAGCACCTGATGATTGTAGCTTAAGTCCTTACAGTAAGATCTGCTGCAGTGAACACATGTGCTTTGTTCTCAAGGGTTAAGGAGAGTGAATCTGATGCAAACTGTCGTTTCTAATGTGTATGTTACAGGATTTTAAACAGAAAAACAGTGGATTTTTCAGGAGCACTTCTGTCATTTCCTTTGAATGAAAAAATTCTTAGAGAAGCTTCCCATTCCAATTCTGGTTAGATCAGTTTAAAACAAAACAAAACTCTTCCCTAGAGAAGAAAATCTCACAAGAGGTCAGACAGGTAGGATTTTCACACTTACGTACGGTCTTCCACTTTCCATTGGGTTGTCTCTCAGCATCTTTTTAGGTTTCCCTGGTGAGAACTCTTTCTCTTACTCCTGGTGGATGCTTTAGACTTCTCTACCTTTTTTTGTTGTTGCTTCATTCCACTTTCTATTGCTATCTTCCCTCTCACTTTTAACAGGAAACTTTTTTCTTTCTTCACAGGGACTGTAGGTGTTCTCAAAAGAGAATGTGCCCAAATGCAAATCAAACCACATTGTGATACCACTGCACATCCACTAGAATGACTATGATAAAAAGAAAGATAATAGTAAGTGTTGGTCATGTTATGGAGAGATTGGAACCCTCATAAATTGCTGGTAGAAATAAAAAATGCAGACTCACTCAGCAGAATGTGTGTGTATGGAGACAGAGACAGAGCAAGAGAGAGAAAGGAAGGAATTCCCTTCAACTTCTGGCTCCCCAATCATTAAAGCCACTTTCATCCATATCTATCCTTTCCTTCTTCTCCTGTGTTTTAATAGAAGATTTCCCCCCTTTCTGCGGCTTACCTACATTTTGCTTCAGATCCCATTTCCTGTTACTTTCTCAGAAACCTCAGTTATGTCCTCTTTTCTGTCTTTCTATTGGCTCCTTCCCATTAACATTTAAACATTTTTACATCTACCATGTTTAAAATAAAAAGACCACCCAAAATGTGCCCTTCAACTCCCACCTGTTTTACGATTACTACCCTATTTCACTTTTTGCCTTCACAGTCAAACTTCTTGAACAAGTTGTTAATACCCATTATTTCTTCTTCACCTTTCACATGCTCCTCATCATGTCTGCCTCAATCTGCCCTCGTCCACCCACAACCTCTCTGAAACTATTGTAAAGGTTGCCAGTAAGTCTTATTAAATCCAATGGACATTCCTTAGTCTTTACCTTATTTGGTCTCTCAGGAACATTCTACACTCACTACCTTTGTGTGATGCTCACGTCCCTAGGCTTCCATGACATTCTTCTGGTTTTCTTCCTACTCTTCACAGTCTCTTCTATGGAGTATCTGTCCTTGTCCCTTTGCTGTTGGAGTTTCTTAGACTCTAAGATCCTCTTCTCTTCTTACTCCATAAACTTTCCTGGATGATCTCATGCCAGATTTCCAAATCTCCAATCCAGATCTCTTTTTGGACATATCTACTTTGATATCCCACAGGTAGCTAAACTGAAAATGTCCAGAGTATAATTCCTCATCTCCCCCGGTAACTTGCTGTATTCTCTGTTGTAGTGAGCAGCATCGTTGCAGTTTACTCAATGCCAAGCATCTGTGTATAATCCTTGGCTCTGCCTTTCCCTTATCTACCTCCTTTCTCCCAGTTAGTTAGCAGTTATAGAATCCTCTTGACTTGTCTCTTGTCCAGTTTTCTCCATTTCCACTTCCTTGGTATACAGCTTCCATTCTTTCTTTCCTGGCTTACTGCAGCCACCTGAGAGTCCCTCTATCAACTCATTCTCTATCATCTCATCCCAATCTAGTCTCTACATTCAGCCAGAATAATCTTTAACATACATCTGATCATACCACTTCCCTGCTTAAGCTCCTTCAGTGATTACAAGTTGCTCTTAGGATAAAATCTAAGTTTTTTGGTTACAGTCATGCTGAATTTCTTTCAGTTCCTCCACCAGACCTTTACCTGGATGTAAGTTAACTATTCCAGGTGCCAGCCTTCTTTTCAGGTAGTTGACACTTCTCAATTCTGATGCTTCTCAAGCATCCAAAACTCACCATTAGAGTACTGGCCTCACCTCATTGTGGTGAGCATCTGTTTGTATGTCTAGATCCCCTGACCCCATGTAAGTTCTGCTGGGGATTCAGGTTGTGGTAGTATTGGCTCTATGTTCTGTTTAAGTAGAGGACACTCAGTAAACATTTATCAAAATGAATACAGTATGGTTCTGCATGTCTGTTGCTGAATTTTAGTTTGGCTTAGGCCATCACAGATTATGGTTGATACTTTTCATACAGCAGAGACTAGAGACATTCATGTACAAAAGGTTCATGATGATATAATAAAGGGCTTTGAACTTGGGCCCCTCCATTCTAGCCTTGGACTTGTTAGAGAAAAATAAAATGACGTGTTATTGTGTTCAGTTCATTTCTTTAACTTCTTGCCACGTCTATTTTGTGAACCTTGTGTGTTTGGTGCAACAAAAAAATGTGAAAGACAATTATTTTGAATATGGTAGCTTTTTTTCTGGTTCCTTTTACAAATAAAGTATCTCATAAAAGCAATTTTTCTATAAGATCACACGGTCAGCTTCACAACCCTCGATATGTTGTTGTTGTTGTTGTTGTTGTTGTTGTTATTATTATTTTGCTGCTAATACTACTGACATTTGGGTTGTTTGCTTTCCTAACCTGAACACATGGTTTCAGGAAAATTATTTCTTCACTTACAATAAGCGGTCAGATTTCCTATATCCTAGAATTACTTAAAATTTCTGTGCAACGAAATGAAAATGGTCCCTTGGATGCTAAAGAGTTGCTTCCAGAGGCCATAATTGCAAATTATACTTCAAGTCAAGTAAGGTACTGGCAGTGGAAGTGACAGTTGTCCTCTTAAATGAGTGGTGAATTTGAACAAAACTAATGAGACAAAGCACAGTCACTGTGAGGGTTAGGAAATTCCAAAACAGCAGTGATGCTGTTTTTAAATGAAGGTAGGCTAACTTTGTCACCTGTACAGCTGCATCTTTATGAAATCTTTTGGAGAATGTTATATTCTCAGAGTCCCTTAGTCTTTGTGAAAGTTGTCAAGTATTCAGGACATTCTTTCCCTTTCATTCTTTTAGTATGGTTGGCTTGCAGAAAAGAGAAGTGGATGACAGCTGTTCTAGCAGCAGGGGTAGTAACAGCATTACTATCTCAGCAAATCTCTGAAACTTTGCTTCTTTGCAATACTTATGCCATAGAAAGGGTGAAATAATTTTAAAGTGGATTTTTATTTAAAGACTTGAAACTGATTTTATCTTAGAGGCTTTTCTGGATCTGGGCAATAACATTTTGTTATGTAAACCAGCGGTGTACCATCTGATTAGTTTCAAAAAAACTCATCAGAAGAGATTGATAAGTGTAACGTTCAACTCTTCTATAACTTGAGGTTTTTTTTTATTGCTTTTGCTGTAGCATATGTGTGTGACATAACAGCTTGTAAAGTTTCACCCCAAGAATTTACTCCAAACCCTAGAACTCCTCTATTTGAAAGTATTTCTATAATTGAAATGTAATGTATTCAGAAATAGAGAAAAGATGACCACACCCTTAAGTCTTGTATGCTCAAGTGGGAACTTCTATTGTGAAAAAGGAAGAAGGCTGTGAATAACACTTCTTCCTGCAGGAAACTGGATGATATTCACCGAGGTAATGCTTATATTTTAACATCTGCTAGAATACTGAGAATTTGATTTCTCAGATTTCATAAAGCAGTTTTCTGGGATATGTAATTTTTATATAGTTGTAACTGTTATACATATATTTTTTTTCCATGTCCATATTAACATGTATCACATGTACTGTATATTTGCATGTCGTATCCCATCATTTGCTTAGTTATTCCTCTTGCATTTGCATTCTAGGTTTCTGCTTACTAGGATCTGACTTTCTTTTAGACCTTAAGCTCCTCAGAGGCAAGGACCATGATTATATTGTTATTTATGACTTTCCCCCAGCATTCTTGTTAGTTGGGGTCATCGTCAGAAAAAGACTTAATATGCTATTATTTTATTCATATTATCATGAATTCATATTATTGTTCATAGAGATTTTCTATCTCTGTGAATTTGACTAGGTACCTCATATAAATGAAATCATACAATTTTTGTCCTTTTGTATCTAGCTTATCTCACTTAGCATAATGTCTTCAAGGTTTATCACTGTTGTAGCATGTGTTAGAATTTCATTTTTAAGGCTGAATAATATTCTGTTGTATGTAGATAGCACATTTTGTTTATCTATGTGCTGTCTACATACAGTAGAATATTATTCAGGTGCTGTTCATCTGTCAAAAGATATTTGGATTTTCCACCTTTTGGCTATTGTGAATAACGTTGACGTACAGCTATATGATCGTGTCCCTGCTTTCAAGTCTTTTGGATATATAGTAGAAGTGGAATTGCTAGATCATTGTAGTCTTATGTTTAATCTTTTGAGGAACTGTGGTAATGTCTTCTACATTGGCTACATCATTTTACATTCTCCTTTTCTACATTTAATTTTATATTAAGAATTTATTTTTGCAGATTTGTCTGGAACACCCTGCCACCGTAGATTGTGAATTTTATGCAAGAATACCTTTTAAAACCTTTTTAAGTATTTTTTATTGATTATGCTATTACAGTTTTCCCAATTTTTCCCACTTTATCCTCACTCTACCCTGCCCTTCCAACCCTCCAGCATTCCCTGACCCTTAGTTCATGTCCATGGGTTGTACATATAAGTTCTTTGAGTCCTCTGTTTCCTATATCATTTTTTATCTGTCCCCATCTATTTTATGCCTACTAATTATACTTCTTCTTCCCTGTACCTTTTTCCCCCTATTCCTCCCTTCCCCTTCCCTGCTGAAATCCTCCCATGTGATGTCCATTTCTCTGATTCTGTTTGTATTCTAGTTCTTTGCTTATTTTTGTTTTTATTTTTCTTTTCTTTTAGGTTCATTTGTTGATAGTTGTGAGTTTGTTGTCATTTTATTGTTCATATTTTTGATCTTCTTAGATAAGTCCATTTAACATTTCATATAATAAGGGCTTGGTGATGATTACCTCCTTTAACTTGACCTTATCTGGGAAGCACTTTATTTGCCCTTCCATTCTAAATGAAAGTTTGCTGGATTGAGTAATCTTGGATTACTCAAGGTAGGTCCTTGCCTTTCCTGACGTCAAATACTTCTTTCCAGCCCCTTCTTGCCTGGAAGGTCTATTTTCAGAAATCAGCTGACAGTCTGATGGGAAATCCTGTGTTAGGTAACTGTCTCTTTATCTCTTGCTGCTTCTAGGATCATCTCCTTCATTTTAATCTTGGTTAATGTAATTATGATGTGCCTTGATGTGGTCCTCCATGGGTCCAACTTCTTTGGGACTGTCTGGGCTTCCTGGACTTCCTGGAAATCTATTTCTTTTGCTAGATAAGGGAAGTTCTCCTTCATTATTTCTTCAAATAAGTTTTTAATTTCTTGCTGTTGTTCTTCTCCTTCTGGCACCCCTATAATTAGGATATTGGAACGTTTCAAGCTGTCCCAGAGGTTCATAAGTCTCTTCACTTTTTTTGAATTCTTGTTTCTTCATTCTGTTTGGTTGGATGTTTATTTTTCCCTTTAATTCCAAATCTTTGCTTTGAGTCCTGGTTTCCTTGCTGTTACTGTTGGTTCCCTGAATATTTTGCTTTATTTCATTTTGGGTATCTTTCATTTGTTTTTTGACCAAGCTCAATCAGTTCTGTGAGCACTTTGATTACCAGGGCTTTAAATTCTCCATGAGGATAGGTTGGCTATCTCCTCATTGCTTAGCTTGCTTTCTAAAGGTTTTTTTTTTTGTATTTTTAAAATATTTTTTAAGAATTTTTTTAATTTAATTTTATTGATTATGTTATTACAGTTGTCCCATTTCCGCCCCTTCATTCCCCTCCACCCGCCTCCTACCCATATTCCCCTCCTTTAGTTCATGTCCATGTGTCATAAGCTGTTTAGCTTCTACATTTCCCACACTATTCTTGCGTTCCCCCGTCTATTTTCTACCCACCCTCTATGCTACTTATTCTTGTACCTTCCCCCCTCTCCTCCTCCCATTCCCTTGTTGCTGACCCTTCATATGATCTCCATATCTGTGGTTCTGTTCCTGTTCTAGCTGTTTGCTTAGTTTGCTTTTTTGTTTTAGGTGTGGTTGTTAATAGCTGTGAGTTTGCTGTCTTTTTACTGTCATATTTTTTATCTTCTTTTTCTTAGATAAGTCCCTTTAACATTTCATAGAATAAGGGCTTGGTGATGATGAACTCCTTGAACTTGACCTTATCTGAGAAGCACTTTACCTTCTCTTCCATTGTAAATGACAGCTTTGCTGGATAGAGCAATCCTGGATGTAGCTCCTTGCCTTTCAACACTTCAAGTACTTCTTTCCAGCCCCTTTTTGCCTGGAAGGTCTCTTTGGAGAAATCAGCTGACAGTCTGATGGGAACTCCTTTGTAGGTGATTGTGCCCTTATCCCTTGCTGCTTCTAGAATTCTCTCCTTCATTTTAATCTTGGCTAATGTAATTACGATGTGCCTTGGTGTGTTCCTCCTTGGGTCCAACTTCTTTGGGACTCTCTGAGCTTCCTGGACTTCCTGGAAGTTAATTTCCTTTGCCAGATTGGGGAAGTTCTCCTTTATTATTTGTTCAAATAAGTTTTCCACTTGTTGCTCTTCTTCTTCCCCTTCTGGTACCCCTATAATTCAGATGTTGGGACATTTAAAGATGTCCTGGAGGTTCCTAAGTCTCCTCATTTTTTTTGAATTCTTGTTTCTTCCTTGTTTTCTGTTTGGTTGTTAATTTCTTCCTTCTGGTCCACTCCATTGATTTGAGTCCCAATTTTCCTCCCATCACTATTGGTTCCTTGTGCATTTTCCTTCATTTTACTTAGTGTAGCCTTCATTTGTTCATCTAATTTGCAACCAAAATCAATCAATTCTGTGAGTATCCTGATCACCAGGGCTTTGAACTGTGCATCTGATAGTGTTGTGGACCGTTCAGCCTGGTTTCAGGAGTTGTAACCCTCACCCCATGGTGGGCTGTGTGGGAGCCCAAGGGACCCACTTCATCTGGGTCTGTTCTGTCACAAGGACATGAGCTACTAAGGAGACAAAGCTTGCTCCCTGGCAGGAGCACTGCTTCTGCTTCATCCATCTCTGGCTCCCGTGCTTGGTTGGCAGCCAATGACGGGTAAGACTCCTCGTGGGAGGGGCAACCTAAGCCAGACGCGACCACTTGGGAGGCCTCATGGAAGGACTCGGGGGGCTGCAGCAAAGAGGATGTGATGGACCCTCGCCCCCTGGCTATTCTGACATAGCCCGAGTCCTCATTTCCATCTGGGAGATGTCTCCTGCTTCCTAATCCGGTTTAAAGCCTGAAACTGTGGGTGTGAGCGGTGCAGCCCTATACCGGCCAGGATGGCTCCCTGGGTGATCGGGCATAAGAAAGAATTCCTAAAGCCCTGTGAAACCTGCTTTGCTAAGAGTGCTCTCACTAGGTGATAAGCGTCCCAGGAGGAAATGATTATGTCTCCCAAAGTTTGGCAACCCCCTTTCCTGACAAACACTGGCTCGGATTAAGCCCTCAGATTTCTTTGACATGTTAAACCTGTATTCCGGTGTATTTGAGCCCAATAAAAGCCTAGTGAGGATGGGGCTCTGGGTCATTCTCCTCTGAAAGTTTGAACCCTTTCCTCCCCAATCAGTCATGTCTTGGTAGTTTTTATTTTCATCCGTGATGGAGGGATGGGGCTCTGCGGGCGGAGCCCCCCCACGTGATAGGTTTGTTCTCTCTTGGTCACTTAGATGAATTGGCTCTGGGGCTTTGATCTGTTCTCCTGTTTGAGCCATTTTTGGGTTTTTCTTTTTTTTTTTTGGTCACGCCTGTTATGTAGTGAGGCGCAGAGCTTTAGGTGTTCACCAGGGTGAGGCAGCCCATTCTCTGAGTTGTGACGCTGTATGTGGGGGCGGGGTTGGAGAGGAACAGTGGCATTTGCTCCACTCTCTCTCGTATTTCAGTCCCTTCTGCTTCTTTCCAGAAGCAAATTGGGCCCTTCTGTTGCTGATTACCGTGTGGGTGGGCTTGTGTACTTTCTAGGACCCTGTGGGACTCTCCAATGAATTTTCCTGTGACGCTGGGAGTCTCTCCCAGCACCTCAACCCCCACAAGTGTTTTCAATCGGTGTTTGTAGGTTTTATTTCCCGGCACTGAGGCCCTGGGTTGCAAGGTCTGTCTTGTTCTCTGTTTTCACCTGGATTGTTTGCGAGTGAATGTGGGACCACCTGGTCAGCCAGTTGCCTTGCTTGGCCTCACTCGGTCTGCCCGTTGCCACCCTGCGCCTGGAGTCCACTAGCAGTGGCCTATGCGCCTTGGGTTTGCTAGCCACCACCTGTATGCCTGGGGCTTCTGTGTGCCTGGTCTGTCAGCCTCTGCTTTTTCCTGCCATGACTCTGCCCATGTTACTAGTCTGTATGAATGGTTGTTGGACTTCCGTGCAGTTCAATTTTCTGTTAGTTCTGGTTGTTTGCTTGTTTCTAAATCTTTGTTGTCCTTAATTTTGGTTATGGGAGGAGGTACTGTGTGTCCACCTACGCCTCCATCTTGGCCGGAAGTCTGAAGTTTTTCTCTGTTCTTTCACTTGGGCCATGTTTGTCTTGGCGTGCCTTACAAGTTGTAAGGGGGCAAGCCCTTAGGTATTCCCCCAGGCAGGACAAACCTCTTTGCTGGGCTTTGGCATTGCCTGTCGGGGAGGGGCCAGAGAGGGAATAATGCTGCTCGCCAACGCGTCTCTAGCACACTTTCCAAAGTACTCTCGTGTGCGACTGGGAGTGTCTCCCATCATGGCAACTGCTGTAGTCCACAGTCAGATCTGAGTCTCAGTTTTGCCTTCAGCCAGTCCCATCCATGTGGTCCACCACTTCACCACAGTCCACCGCCTAGCTGCATTTTTCTCAGCTGGCCCTCCCCGCATGGTCTGGGGGCGGGTCCTTACCGTTCTGGTTGTTTTTTTTTTTTTCTTTATTCCATGCAGTTTGATATTCCGGCGCTTTTGGTTGTTTATTGATTTTAGATTGGTTGTTATTCTCCTTTTGGTTGTGCAAGGAAGCAAAGGGTTTCTACCTACACCTCCATCTTGGCCGGAACTCCTCTTTTAAAACTTTTAACAGCTTAGGGTAAACCTCATTCAAATAATCAAGCTTTTATTTTCATTTAAAATATTTGTTTATTTTTTGGTCACAAAATATTTGTTGTAGAAATTTGGAATATATTTAAACAATACAGAGAAAAAGCAGGTCACCTCTAATCTCTCCAGAGATATATATTTTGGTTTTATATATACTTTTTCTGTATATATTATATTTTAGAATATTGTAGTCATGTTGTACATACTATTTTATAACACAGGTAAGCCTTACAGGGTGTATTTGTTTTTTGTGGGATATTTTGTTTTTAACATGAGAATTAACACATTGTTTAGCTTTTTGTTAGTGTCTTTTCTCGGGATGCAAGCGGTACGCAGAAACTTGGGAGGGAAAAACACTGGATTATTCTTTCCTTAAGATACTTAGTTAATCGTTGCTGAATACTTACATGCCTATCCAGGATGGCCTGGGTTGAACAGGCCATTGAAGAGTCTTTCTTATTAGCAGTGCTTCAGTACATTGATAGAATAACTTTACATGTTACTATTTGAAGTATCTAATTTTTTTTGACACCCTGTGGAGTAATGACTAAAATGAAATGCAGTTGATCTATATTTTTATTCCTTTAAAGTAGAATCCATACAATTAGAACAAAACTGTTAATATGTCTGCTTCATGTTTAGGCAAATTTAGTAAATGTCGTAAGATATCAGAGCTATCCCACTGCTGCTCTTCTTGTGATAGATCTTTGTGTTTTAGAGTCAGCCACAAGGTTCTTAAGTCTGAGATTTCATAACAGATGGAACTAGTTAATTTTTAGTGATTATACCTGCTTTAGCTTTTAGACTCACTAGTATATACTCTTTATAATTTTGTGGTAGATGGTCAAACATTAAGTCTGTGAAACTGATAGAATTATAATACTTAGTATGATATCCCTAACACTAGCAAAGTTGCCCCTGCTTCAAGGAAAATGCAGTAATTAAACATCTCACCACAATAATTTAATTGTAATGATTATAGTGGCAATTTTGAGTTAATTAGAAAATTCTGGTGGTGTTTACATTTACATTTACATTGTGCCGCTTCAGGAAATACATGCTATATCCCTAAGCTCAAGACTGTGATATGCTGTTCTGTACAGGACATAGCACATTCTGGATTTTAATACCTCCACAGAGACTCCTGTAGAACCTTGTCTGAATTCTGAGGGTCATCTGTTCATGTCATCAGCTGCCCAGGTTAAGCATAAATGAAGACATTTTTATACCTCAGCAGCCCATAGCCCAGGGATGCACGTTGTGCTCACACAGTCTTGTGCACCCCTGAGGACAAAGGTCACATTTGGTTTCTAGGGCCTTCCTCCCAATGGCTTTTGGAAGAATGAAGGAATGAATGACAGTCGCAAGGTTTAACCAGGCAAATTTAGAGAGAAGCATATTGGGAAATTCTTTTGGGGAAGTGTTTTTTATACTTGAAGCATTTAAAAAACAGATGCTGGTGTACATTTATGAGGCTAGATAAAGTGGGACAGAAGTAATGTTGGAGAAGTTTAGGCATTGGAAAGGCCAGGACTGATGTTTCTGTAAGAAGAATGAGAGAGGTGGGGTTTGAATCCTGACTGTGCCACTTAATGCTCTGTGATGTTGGGAAGTTATTTCACCTTTGAGCCTCATTTCATATCTGTTGCTGAGAAAGGGTTATGGTTCTTTCCTTATAAGAGCATTGTGAGGATTAAATAAAACAGTATATATAAAACTACCTAACACAGTGTCTACAACAAAGCAGATTCTTGATCATTGTTAGTTCCTTTCTGCTTTTTATTTGCTTGTGTTATTAGGAGAAATTATTAAATACTTGCTTGAACAACGTTACTGTCCTTATCATTCTCCTGCTTTCAAAAATTCTGCATAGCTATTTTATTTCATCTTGAACATATAATTATAGTTTTTTACAGAACATATTTTTGAGAAACCTAAGCTTGGAAAAGTAAGTGGCATGTCACTTTGATTCATTGAAGTAATTGAAAGTAAATCTGGAACTAAACACAGGCCTCAGGACCCTCAATCCTTCCCACCACATTATTGGTGATTCTTTCTGCTTCTATGATGGGTGTGGATATGGAAGATATATGACTTGGTTTTTGTATTGACTCTCTTTATTTTATTTATTTATTTTTAGAGACAGGATAAGGGTGAGAGAAAGAGGGAGAGAAACATCTATGTGAGAGAGAAACATGGATCAGTTGCCTCTCACACGTGCCCTGCCAGGAGGAACCTGCAATCTAGGCATGTGTCCTGATCAGAAATCAACCTGCAATCTTTCGCTTTGTGGGCCAGTCAAGTCAGCCACACTGGTCAGGGCATTGACTCTTAAATTACAAGTCTTTGGAGAAATATCTTGTAAAATAAAGCTTCAAGTAATTTAGCAATATGGGTATACTCAGTTCATATAATAAGCTATCATTGTGAAAGTTAGCTTGGCTTTGGCTGGTGTGGCTCAGTGGATTGAATGCCAGCCTGCAAACCAAACGGTCATCAGTTGGTTTCCCAGTCAGGGCACATGCTTGCGTTGTGGGCCAGGTCCCCAGGAGGGGGCACATGAGAGGCAACCACATGTTGATGCTTTTCTTCCTCTCCTCCTCCCTCCCTTTCCCTCTCTCTAAAAATAAATAAATAAAATCTTTAAACAGACTCCAGGCTTAGTAATTTAAAAAAAGAAAGAAAGAAAGTTAGCTTGATTTTTCAGTGGATTGCCAAACCCTTGAGGCAGAGTTGCCTGTAACTGATTAATACTTTCAGAATTGTACTGCTGTCAGGAAATTACATGTAGAATGGTAATATCCCTTTGTGTTTTAATTTTAAAGATGGTAAATCTTACATTATGGCTAATTAATTTCACCTCCCCCTCTTTATTTAAAATTTAATTCTACATAACAGAAAATATTAAATTTTGAAGACTAACTTTGATATAGTTCATTCATATTATAGGAAAATATGCTCCTGGGTTTTCTTGGAATTTTTCTACTTCATAGACATGTACACTGTTTTACTTCTTGTGACTCCTTTCCTTGTCTGTTTTGTAAAAGGCACAGAGCAGACCATTTGGAGGCATCTTTTTGTTACTTCTAAAATATTTAAGACAATCTTCTTATCATACAATGAACACTTATAATGAAGAAAAAGAAAAACAGTCTAGTAGAAAAAATAGGGACTTCATATAAAAGGATGGTACATGGACTCTTAAACATGTGAGCCCAACAGGTGAAGAATACACATGGTGGCTCCAGGATGCAGGGCTTCGGGTTTTCACGCTATCACTTACTAGTTTGAGCAAATTCTTAATATCTTTTTGCCTCAATTTTCTCATCTCTAAAGTGAGGATTAAATGATTAATAAATGTAAAATATTTAGGATAGTGCTTGGTGCAAAGGGCTGAAGAAATGTTGTTATTGTTGCTATTACTGTGATTATTTCTAAAAATGATGCCCAACTTCATTCATCATAGGAGGAACTGAAGTTTAAACAAAACTAAGACCCATGATAATACACTATGTAATAAGAGTGTGGGTAAACAGGTGCTGACATATATGGATGGTTATTTTATATGTTGGTACTACTTTAATAGAGAACAATTTGAAATAGCTGTTAAAGATAAACCAGCTATTTAATTTTGACCTGGCAGTTCCATTTCTAGGAGTTTATCTTAGAAATTTATGTATTAAAAAGATAGATATATACAATAATATATGCAAATAGTAACTGCAGTACTATTTATGTAAGCAAAAGACTGGAAGTGACTTAAATGTCCCAGTGGAAACAGGTAAATTGTTAAATCTATGTAATAGGATGCTCTGTAGTACCATTGAAAAGAAATGAAATAGATCTACATGTGCTAATATAGAATGATTTGCAAGATGTGCTGTTAAGTACGAGGGGGCACCTTCCACACACCTACATATAATGCTAGTGTACATCTGTACTATCTCTGGAATGAATGAAAAGTACTAACAGTAGTTGCTTTTGAGGAGAGGATCTGAAAGGGAAGATAGGGAGACTTACTTTCCTATACTCTTTTGTACTGTTTGAAACAAAAATTTTAAAAAATATTTATGTATTAGCTTTTACCCTCCCCTAAATCCTTTACCTGTTCCCTCCAACACACGTATATACACACTCTTGCATGCACAATTTTCAGAACATTCAAATATTATTCCAGGAATCTGGCTGGCTGTGCAGTGACAGGGAATAGTGTATTAAGTGTATTGAATATATGATGTGATACTTGGGGCATAGCAGACATCTGATTCTTGTCATCTAACTTGGTGCTGATGGGAAAAATCTCCCTGGATGGTGGAAACTGAGGCCTCGGGTAAGTATGCTCAAGCTCTGAGGCGTACTTTGTAGATGTTGTCATGAGTGCTGGAGCCAGAAAAAGATCTTGGTCTTCAGCCAGCCTCTTTCAGCTGTTTTTAGAGGTCTGAGAAGAGGGTGTGTAGAAAGGAACTTCAGGAGTTCTGTAGCTCCCTAGGGAACTGTGGTTGTATTTACCAACTGTTTGGTTCTATTTCAGGTTCCAGAGCTGAGAGCCAGAATGGAAATTCACTTGGCACAATAGAGTTTTGTGCTTGTGCTGCCCCCTGTAATTTCTGGAAATACTTTTTAACCCTGGAAGAATTGAAGCCATGACCAGGATTATTTGTGTAAAACTCCTTAAACATATCAAATTTAGAGTTTTAAGGGACTTTGTACATCTCTCTACTTTTTATTGGGTACTGTTTAAGCTAATTGCTACTTGCATAAAGGCTATAGCCATCAGCTCTAACATCAAAATTAGGGTGAATTGTCTCATCTTGTTCAAATAACTTTTCTCAGTGTGAAATGAAGTATTGTCTGTATATATGTAGAAAATGTTTTCATATAAGTTGGGACCAGGATATAATACTTTATGTTATCCAGTAAATCTGAGGGGTGACCCATTCCCATTGTTAAACAGTGGCTTGGTGTGGCATTGATATTCTACAGGAGTGAGGAGTCTTTCAGTGCATACTGGAGGTGGTAATGGGAAAGTGGGGAGGTAGAGATAATGATTCTGATTTTTATAACACACACACTGCCCCCCATGACCCTCCTGATGAGAGATCCTGGTTTCGTCCAGTTTGCTTATCTTCCCTCTGTTATCTGCTTGCATATGAGCATGTATATAACAGATTACCACTGACTTATAAGTGCTCAAGACAAACAACTGGTTGTAAAAAGTTTCCCTCCCATTATAGGAAAAGGCCCAGATCTGAAGGTGGAAGGATTATAGTGTTGCCAGGGAAAGTGAGCAATCTGTTTAACCAAAGGTGGATAGTTTAGTTTGGGATTAGCTTTTGTTTTCTTTTATTAGCAGTGTCTTTTATAAAATTAGTTTAGTAGTTCTTTAATTTTTGCTTGGAATCCTTTTTATTTGTTACAGCAGAGATGTCAGCATATTTATAGGAATTGCCTGAAGCCAGAGTCATGGTGGATGTAGGAAAGTGGCCAATCTTCACTCTGCTTTCACCTCAGGAAATTGCATCTATTCGGAAAGCATGTGTCTTTGGCACGTCAGCCAATGAAGCACTGTATGTTACTGACAGTGATGAGGTAAGAATCTCTCAAAATCCAGAGTTTAATTTTAGGGCTTGTTTTGGGAATCAGCTTTAAAGCATTCAGTTTGAAGATTGAGAAAAGGTGGGGGATAAAAGAGCACCATCTTGATATAATTTGTCTTTTCTTTCAGTTTCTTGGTTTAATACCATGCCATTCCTACTACTCTTTGAGTTTCATAGTATAGCTAAACATTCTAAAACTTAGGTAATGTCAGCAGAGGTTCATTTTTTCTTATCTTTTTAGCCTTTTCCTATCTATTGAGCTGTTATATTGAACTTGAATGTGTCTTATTTTCAGAGTGAAGAAGGGAGCCTTTGTGTAACTTTAGACCAAACAACTGAAACAGAACTATTTGTTTTTAGGTCTTTGTATTTGGACTGAACTACAGTAACTGTCTAGGAACTGGAGATAACCAGAGTACGCTTATACCCAAAAAGCTAGAAGCTTTATGTGGAAAGAAGATTAAAAGCCTTAGTTATGGCAGTGGACCACATGTTCTTCTCAGCACTGAAGGTAAACCGGGATTAAGTCCAGCTTTTCAGTTTGTGGAAAATCAATCAGTTAATTCTTTTTCTTTTTTGTAATGTATTTTATTGATTATGCTATTATAGTTGTCCCATTTCCCCTCTTTATTCCCCTTTGCCCTGCACCCCTCCTCCCCTCAGCATTCCCTGCACCCCCCTTAGTTCATGTCCATGGGTTGTACAAATAAGTTCTTTGCCTTCTACATTTCCTATACTATTCTTGATTTCCCCCAATTTATTTTGTACCTACCATTTATGCTTCTTATTCCCTGTACCTTTTCCCCCATTCTCCCCTCCTCACCTTCCCCGCTGATAACCCTCCACTTCTGTGATTCTGTTCCTGTTCTAGTTGTTTCCTTAGTTTGTTTTTGTTTTTTTTTTTTAGGTTAAGTTGTTGGCAGCTGTGAGTTTGTTATCATTTTACTATTCATATTTTTTATCTTGTTCTTACATAAGTCCCTTTGACACTTCATATAATAAGGGCTTGGTGATGATGAACTCCTTTAACTTGACCTTATTTGGGAAGCACTTTTTCTACCCTTCCATTCTAAATGATTGCTTTGCTGAGTAGAGCAATCTTGGATGTAGGTCCTTGCCTTTCATGACTTTGAATACTTTCCAGCCCCTTCTTGCCTGTAAGTTTTCTTTTGAGAAATCAGCTGATAGTCTTGTGGGAACTCCTTTGTAGGTAACTGTCTCCTTTTCTCTTGCTGCTTTTAAGATTCTCTCCTTATCTTTAATTTTGGGTAATGTAACTATGATGTGCCTTTGTGTGTGCTTCCTTGGGTCTAACTTCTTTGGAACTCTTTGGGCTTCCTGGACTTCCTGGAAGTCTATTTCCTTTGCCAGAATGGGGACATTTTCCTTCATTATTTTTTCAAATAAGTTTTCAATTTCTTGCTGTTCCTCTTCTCCTTCTGGCACCCCTATGATTTGGTTGTTGGGACGTTTAAAGTTGTCCCAGAGGTTCCTAAGCCTCTCCTCATTTTTTTGAATTCTTATTTCTTAATTCTGTTCTAGTTGAGTATTTATTTTTTCCTTCTGCTCCAAACCATTGATTTGATTCCCAGTTTCCTTCCCTTCAGTGTTGGTTCCCTGTACATTTTCCTTTACTTCATTTTTCATAGCTTTCACTCTTTCCTTAGTTTTGCGACCATACTCAACCATTTCTGTGAGCATCGTTATTCCCAGTGTTTTGAACTGTGCATCTGATAGGTTGGCTATCACTTCATCAATTAGTTGTATTTTTTCAGGAGCTTTGATCTGTTCTTTCATTTGGACCAATTTTTTTTTTTTGTCTTGGCACTCCTGTTATGTGGTAAAGGGTGAAGCCTTAGATATTCCCCAGGGCAGGGCAACCCACTTTGCTATGTTGTGGGAGAGGGGTCCGAGAGGGAACAGTGTTGCTTGCTCAGCTCTCAGCTGGCTTTCAGTCACTCCCTCCTCTACCCACAAGCAAATTGGGGCCTTCTGCCTCTGATTCACAGGTGGGTGGGTTTTTGTACATTCTAGGAACCTGTGGGTCTCTCCAACAAACTGTCCTGTGAGGCTGAGTGTTTCTCCCCACACCTCAACCCCCACAGGTTTTTTCAGTCAGAGATTTTGAGGCTTTATTTCCTCATGCTGGAACCCTTGGTCACACAGTCTGTCTTGCTCCCTAGTTGTTCCTCCCAATTTTTCTGCACACAAATGTGAGATTGCCCAGTCCACCAGCACCAGTTTGCCCATCTTGGTCTGCCAGCGGCTGCCTGTGAGTCCCCTCTGCCCCTACTGCCCACCTCCTACCAGTCTGGTTTTAACTCCTTGATTGTTGGACTTTCATACAGTTCAATCTTCTGGAAGTTCTGATTGCTTTTTGTTTTTAAATTTTTTGTTGTGTTTCTTTCGGTTGTGCGAGGAGGCACAGTGTATCTACCTAAGCCTCTACCTTCTCAAGCAGTTAATTTTTTGAAAAAAACAAAAAGGTTTTATTTTTAGAGTGAGGAGAAGGGAGGGAGAAAGAGAGGGAAAGAAACGTTGATGTGAGAGAAACATCAATCTGTTGCCTCTTATCTGTACTGTGACTGGGAACCAAACCCTCAATTCAGGCATGTGCCCTTTACAGGGATCCAGTTGGTAACCTTTCATTTTTTGGGACAATGCCTAACCAACTACTGAGCCACACTGATCAGGGCTTAAGCAGTTAATTCTAAGCCAAGGGAGGTGGGGCTGGATCAAATAATTAATTGCTAATGGTTTGTTCATTTATTTTTGAGAGTTGAAAGTTAAACACTGGCTAACTCTGGAACAGCCATAGGATGACTTGCAAATTAAGCAAACTTCTGGGGTTTTAGGCTACTTATGTAAAGTTGTGGAAGAATAGATGTAAGAAACGGAGTGGTCCTTCCAGCCTAATTTTTCACTATTTGTGATAACCAATTTGTTAAATCACATTTGTTTGATTTGTGATAACAAGGCAACTTTAGAGTTTTACTTGGTACATTTTTACAAACACAGATAAAGCTGGTTTTCCTTTTTGTGTGTAATTCCTGCACTTTGAATTCAAAAACTCGTAGTTATTCCCTGGCATTCCTGTGGGTGCCATTTGGAAAAATGTGGGATAGATTCCTCTCCTTTTTCTCCCTACCTCCCCAAGATCATTAAAGAAGGAGACTATTCATTTGTCTTCAATGAGTTTATCTCCAGAACTCTCTGAAATTCTTATTTATAACCTAAGTTCTTCCTTTTATATTTTAGATACAGTAGTTCTCTCTTTCTCTCAATCTCTCTCTAGCAGGGGTCCTCAGCTTTTTGTCAGGTGATCCTATAGTGTGGCATCTGGGAAACAGTTTGTTCTCTGCCTTTCTGTCTCCAGACTATGAGCTTCCTTGGATGTAGCTGTAGGTCTTCTGAGTATTGAGCTTTTTAACTACTTTCAACTCATATGACTCCAACTTGACTGCATCTTTCTCAAGCTGTGAGATCCAAATCTGAGCATGATTGTCTAGTAAGAGTATAACTGGTGTTGAGCATACTGAGGTGATTATCTGAACTCTGTGTTATGTAATCATGCCTTCAGCATCACACTGGCTCTTTCAGGCAGTTACACCTTTGCGGACTGGTTCAACCTGTCATTCATTGTGACGTAATTATTTAATTGTTTTTCTGAACATGTATCAATTTTAACCAGTCGTTGATTTCTTATAAATTCTTGAGGTGGTTTTTTTAGAGCAAACATACTAAAACATATACATTCAAATTTTTGGTTTTCTTCAAAGTGGTGACTTCAGGAAATTATAAGTCTTCTTTTGGAATTATTTTTAGTGTCCAGATTATACAGTTTTAACTATCTCAAATGTTATAATACAAATATAAATAAACAAGAAACATAAAAATATAAATATCTTATTTTCTTGTGGGAATATTTTAATTTTAATTTTAATTTAATTTTGATTGTTAAATACATTTTACACAATATACATTAAACATGCTGTGCATTATATACCATGTATATAAATACATATATTTGTATTATATGTTTTACAGTCATACTGTTTTAAAATAATTTAACTCTTTAGCCCTGGCTGGTGTGGCTCAATAGACTGAGCATCGGCCTGCGAAGTAAAGGGTTGCTAGTTCAATTCCCAGTCAGGACACATGCATGGGTTGTGGGCCAGGTCCCCAGTAGGGGATGCACGAGAGGCAACCACACATCGATGTTTCTCTCCCTCTCTCTTTCTCCCTCCCTTCCCGTCTGTCTACAAGTAAATAAAATCTTAAAAAAAAATAAAACAATTTAATACTTTAAGTCATAAAATAGTTTACAGCTTTTAGTAAAAAGGAGAAGGACCTCTCTATCTTAGCTGTCTTCACTTTTAGAAACTGCTTTTTGGAAGGAACCACTTTTAACTCTTTCAGATGTTTCTTCTGATATTTAATCTCATATTTTTAACTTAACATGCTTATAGTGATATTTCTAAATTTTTAATTTTAGATATTATCCTTTGACTTTTTAGAGTGGCAGATCAGATTTAGCTTTCTTTTCCCTACTTTCCCTCCATTTACTGTTTCACTATAGTGATATCACTGGTTTTTTTGTTTGTTTTTTAATATATTTTATTGATTATGTTATTACAGTTGTCCCATTTCTCCCCCATCATTCCCCTCCACCCTGCATACCCTCTCCCACCCACATCCTCCCCTTTAGTTCATGTCCATGTGTTATAAGTTCTTTAGCTTCTACATTTCTCATACTATTCTTGCCCACCCCCTATTTTCTCTCTGCCATCTATGCTACTTATTCTCTGTACCTTCCCCCCCATCTCCTCCTCCCACTCCCCTGTTGCTAACCCTCATCATGTGCTCTCCATTTCTGTGGTTCTGTTCCTGTTCTATTGTTTGCTTAGTTTGCTTTTGTTTTAGGTGTGGTTGTTAATAACTGTGAGTTTGCTGTCTTTTCACTGTCATATTTTTTATCTTCTTTTTCTTAGATAAGTCCCTTTAACATTTCATAGAATAAGGGCTTGGTGATGATGAACTCCTTGAACTTGACCTTATCTGAGAAGCACTTTATCTTCCCTTCCATTCTAAATGACAGCTTTGCTGGATAGAGCAATCCTGGATGTAGGTCCTTGCCTTTCATGACTTGGAATACTTCTTTCCAGCCCCTTTTTGCCTGGAAGGTCTCTTTGGAGAAATCAGCTGACAGTCTGATGGGAACTCCGTTGTAGGTGACTGTCCCCTTATCCCTTGCAGCTTCTAGAATTCTCTCCTTCATTTTAATCTTGGCTAATGTAATTACGATGTGTCTTGGTGTGTTCCTCCTTGGGTCCAACTACTTTGGGACTCTCTGAGCTTCCTGGACTTCCTGGTAGTCTATTTCCTTTGCCAGATTGGGGAAGTTCTCCTTTATTATTTGTTCAGATAATTTTTCCACTTGTTGCTCTTCCTCTTTCCCTTCTGGTACCCCTATAATTTGGATGTTGGAACATTTAAAGATGTCCTGGAGCTTCCTAAGCCTCTCCTCACTTTTTTTGAATTCTTGTTTCTTCCTTGTTTTCTGTTTGGTTGTTAATTTCTTCCTTCTGGTCCACTCCATTGATTTGAGTCCCAGTTTTCCTCCCATCACTATTGGTTCCCTGTGCATTTTCCTTCATTTCACTTACTGTAGCCTTCATTTGTTCATGTAATTTGTGAGCAAAATCAACCAAATCTGTGAGCATCCTGATCACCAGTGATTTGAACTGTGCATCTGATAGGTTGGCTATCTCTTGGTCGCTTAAAAGTATTGGCTCTGGTGGTTTGATTTGTTCTTTTGTTTGAGCCATTTTTCTTTCTTCTTTCTTTTTTTTTTTTTTTTGGTCTGGTCCCATCTATTACATATGAGGGGCGGAGCCATAGGTGTTTACCAGGGCGGGGCAACTCAGTGGCAGAGTTGTGACTCTGTATGTGGGGGCGGGGTCCAAGAGGGAACAATGGCGCTTGCTCAGCTCTCTCTCGGATTTCAGTCCCCTCTGTGAGGCTGGGAGCCTCTCCTGGCACTTCAGCCTCCACAAGTGTTTTCAGTTGGTGCTTTTAGGCTGTATTTCCCTGGCGCTGGGGCCCTGAGCTGTGCAGTCTGTGTCGCTGCTCATTTTTGCCTGGTTTATCTACGCGGGAATGTGTGACTCTGGTCAGCCTCCTTGTGCACCTCGATGGGTCTGCTTGTTGCCTCCCTGAGCCCGGTAACCGCTGCCTGTGTATCCGGGACCACTAGCCACTGCTTTTTCCTGCCACGATCCCTCTCTGCTGGCCACTGACTCCGTCCCTCTTACCAGTTTGAGTGAATCGCTGTTGGACTTCCGTACAATGCAATTTTCTATTTGTTCTGGTTGTTTTTTTGATTCTAAATTTTTGTTGTCCTTAATTTTGGTTGTGAGAGGACGCACAGTGGATATCACTGTTTTGATAAAGTCATTGTTCAGTGTTTACATTATTAGAACTCTAGAAGTGAGCCCACCTCCTTTCTTATATAACTATTTGCTTTTTCTGGGGTTCATTTACTTACTTTTTTTATATATTTATCATTACCATATACCACATTGCTTCTACAGGGCAGTATTGCTTCACAGTACATTTGACCTTGTCAGGTCATCTCTGGAAACTGTGTCTTCTGCAGCCTGGGCTGTCGTTCTCGGCCTGTCGAAAAGCTGTCACCCTAGAACTTCATTTAACCATTATCCTTGAAAGTCCTCTCACCTTTGTCTTCTCTGAATCCCCTATTCTTTGTGCCCTATTATCCTCCTTGGATTGTACCCTCATTTGGGTGAAACACATTCTCTAGTAGCTTCCTAAGGAAAGGAATGTGAGAAAAATCTTTGGGACTCTGTCTTAAAATGTCTTTATTTTACCTTTGCAATTGATCAGTGGTTTGTCAGGACTTAGAATTCCTAATTGGAAATCATGTTTCCTCAGAATGTTGAAGTCATTGCACCTTTTAAGGTTCAAGGGCTGCTCATGAGAATCTGGTGCCATTCTGACTTTTGCTATTTTACATTAGACTGTTTTCCTTTCTGGAAGCTTTTAGGATCTTTTCTTTTTTCCAAGTGTTCTGAAATAACCATGATAATATACTCTGATGTGGATAATTTTTAATTTACTGCATTGGTCATTCTGTTGTTTCTTCAATCTAGAAATAACTTTATTACTCGAAAAATTTCTTTCAATATTTTATGGACGGTTTCCATTCTTTGTTTTTTCTTTTCTGGAATTTTTCTTAGAAAGATGTTAGAGATTCTGGATATACCTTTGGAGAAATTTATTCAACATATCTTACAACCCTCATCGTCAAATTTTTAACATGTCTGCTGTTACATTTCCAAGTTCTCTTTCTTGTTCTCTAAGTGTTCTTTTTTAGAGTCTCCTGTTCTTGTTTCATGGGTTCAGTATCTTTTCTTTGAGGTAATAATTATAGGTTATTTAAAAATTATTTTCTGTTCTCTTAGTGTTTCTTTTTTTTACCTCCCCAGATTCTTCTTTCTCTTTGTTTGTTTTGGTGTCTGACTTTTAAGTTAGAGGTTTTCTTTAAAAGTTTGATGATACTGACTATCTGTTTTCAGGTAAGAGCTAGGTGCTAATATACATAATGGAAGTTCTGTGTTCATGGGTGGGACTTGCCAAATACTGAGCTTCACTTTCAGGAGATAATGACTGTTCATTTGGGATGCTCCTGATGTCAGTGTATGAGTTTCTGTAGGGTGGCTTCCTTTTTGTTTTAGTTTTTGCCAGCATTCTAGATACTGCACAAGGGAAGGGCAGGGATCTCAGTGTGTAGTATGGGGACTTCTAGTTCTTTTCTCACTACAGTGCCTCCTTGGTGCCTTCAGAGCTTCTCTAATTTTTTTCCCCAGAGCTCTTGGTCTTATTTTCTGTGTTGTGTGACTTGGGGGAAGGGAGGGAAGCAGATTTGGGTTAAAGGGAAAAGTTGGGCTGAATTGCTGTTACTGTAAGAAATTTACAGCATGTAAATGTCGTAAGTCTCTTGTACTTTTCCAGGGTTGGGGAGGAGTAGTTGCCTGACACACTAGGAAGAGGATGAGGATTTAGTCTTACTTCTTCTGTTTTCAGTTGCACCTGCCCATGTATCTCCTGTGATCCCTGGGCCTTTGTGAAATTCCAGGGCTGGAATTGGCTACCCTTTTTGCTTATGTAGTGTCACCTTCTCTGCTCTGCTGTATTACTTACCACATGTATTTGCTTTCCAGCTTCCAAAATTTTGTTGACATCTCTCCTGTTGTATTTTCTTCTTTATTTTTCTTGTCCTTGAGTGTTTATGCCTTCCCCAACCCTATCCCTTACTGTCATTTCAGTAGGATTTTGGGAGTGAACGAAGATAAAAACATGTGTTAAATTCTCCATTCTTTTACTGGCCAATGTGGTATTTCTAAAGGGTGTTTTATGAATATTTTGATAAATGGCTATGTTGTTAACTTGAACATCTAGTCCCACCTAGTGACAACTCTGAAGGTCAGTATTCATTTGGTATTATTACTTCACATACATGCCTATGGCTTATGGATTTCTTTTTGTCTTCTGAAGCAACACCGAATTAGATTACTTGTAAAATTAATTTTTTCTGGTCACTTCTCCAACTCAGTGTCCAGTTTGTGAAGGCTACACTGAGTTGCCTTGAAGGTCAGAGATTCATAGGATGCTGCTTTGCCTCCCTCTAATCTCTCTCTTCCCCACTGCCTACTCTCCCTGGTATCGCTTCACTGTCATATATCCTTGGGTAATTTTGCTCATCTCAATTCTCAAGTGATCCTGAAGTATCATCCTTAGTATGTTAGAAAGATAGTGTCCAGTTGGTGTTTGGCTGCTTTAAAGCTTTCCCGAGAATTGGGACTATGACCCATCTCATGAAGGAGTTAACTTTTCCTAATAGTCATCAAGTAAAAAAGGGAAGAAAGATATACATATGCTGTTTTAAAGAGTAAAATAATGTATTAACAAGAAAGTAATTGCCAAGGGCCAATTTGGAGAGGACTTAAAGTAACACTGTCAACATCTGGGGAGGAAGTCCTTCATCCTGAGGGGCATCTGAGCAACACAGCACAGCATTCACTAGGTCTCTGTCATGCACTGCTTAGATCCACATCTTCTTGTATGTTTTTGGTGTAGCTCCTCCAGGATTCTGGTGGACCTCTTTTCCTAGGGAAAATTTATAGGAAGATCTTTAGGGGGGTATATTACAGCCTCTGCACTGCAGCTGGTCTCCTGGCCACAACTATTATTCATCCTCGTTCCTCTAGAACCTTTCTGGATTACCTTCATATTTGGCTAGCACCTGGTTTGGGTGGTTTACCTGATTGTGTGACCCAGACTCACATCTCTAAAGAGTACGAGCTTCTGACCATGCTGTCCTCTGGCCATGGCTGCTGCACATTTCTGTTTACTGTCACTACTGGGCAAGTGTACCCCAAAAGACTGCCAATTGTCACCTGGGTGCCAGGCCAGCTTGTTATCACTATCTCTAGTAGGCAGCTTTTGGATGCTGAGGTATATGATAGGACCATTGAGCACTGCTACACCTCTTTTGCTATAAAGTAAGTCCCTTGGTCTTTTAAGGTCTTTTGTGGGATCCTATATCAGTGGACTAAATACTCTGTAAGCCCTCAGATAAGTGGTGCTGGCTGAGGCCCTGTGCTGAGGAAACCCATATCTGGGTTGTATATTGATTCCTGTCAATATGAATGGCTGCTCCTTCCAGGATAGAATGGGTCCATTTGGAGTATCTTGCTACCAGATAGATAGATGGTCTCTTTATGGGTGGTGCTGTATCAGGGGCTCTGCATTGGTTCTGTTACTATTGTAGTGGGCATTCAGCAATGGTAGTAAGTAGATCAGCCTTGTTTAGTGAGAATCCAGTCCTCTGTTATTTGCATTTTCCTCCTTATGAGTGATGTTGAGCATCTTTTCATATACTGTATTTTGCCATGTGTAATCCGCACCTTTGTGCCCAAATTTTTGAGGGAAAAATAAGGATGTGCATTACACATGGGTATAATAATGGGGTATAATAATCCCATTTATAATGCACACAAAAATGTGGCTGCACATTATATATGGCAAAATTCAGTACATAGTAAGAACTATTTACATTTCTTTCATTGTGAATATCAATTAATTTTTCTATAGGTTTCTTGGTTGTTGTCTTAGAAGCTCTTTTTATATTGCAGATTAACTCTTAGTAATATAAATTACAAATTTTTTCCCAATATTTATTTATTTGCTCATGTAGTTTATTTCCATGTAAAGTTTTTAAAAAATATAACTAGATTTATCACTCTTTTTTATTGCTTCTGTATTTTGTGTTATAGAAAAGATTTCCCTACTCCCAGGTATGGATGAATTTATAAATCTTTTTCTTCCTAGTTCTTATATGGTCTTACCTTTCCATTTAAATTTCTGATTTATTGGGAAGTTATGGTGCATGGCATCAGGATTGAATCTAATTTTTCAATATGACTGTCCAATTATATCAGTCTAACTTGTAAAAGAGTCCATTTTTCCACAATTGACATAGCTTTTATTTCCACATATCATTGGTTTATTTCTAGACTTTCCATTCCATTCCATTGGTTTGCTATTTATTCTTGTTTGTTCTTTCCATTGAACTTTGAATTAGTTTTTGTAGCTCTAGAAAGTAACTTGAGACATTTTACTACCATTATTGTACATTTTTAAATTTATAAAGGGAAAACTAGTATCTTTATAATTTAAATTTTACTATCCAAGAATAAGATACATATTTTTGTCCATGTATATATATTTTTTATCCTTTAGGAGTTAAAACACTCGTAGGTTTGGACATTTCTATCACTTGATATAACTTTAACATAATACTGTAGATTTTTTTTTAGGTTTTATACTCCTTTTTTAGTCTAGAGCCTTATCCTTCTTTTGATAAAATTTCCCATTTATACTTTCTGTCACAATTTCTATAATAGGGAAAACCTCTTCCAAGGTACACTTCAGAGGTTCTCAAGATCTGGCTTGTAGTACCTGGAAGAGGACCGTGATTTTGTTGGCTAATAGTCATTCTACAGGAGATAATTAGAAACCTATTTAAGTATGAGTATCTGTCCCCTGATTGCTTGGGGACTGTTGTCAGTGAGTTAGCAGCCTGACGATATCACTTGATTTCTGCTGTCTCTCTTGGATATTGTCATTGCCAGACGTAGATTGTCCTTAAAAAGTCAGCATGTTTTTTATTTTTTTTTGTAAATATTTTTTTTTAAAGATTTTATTTATTTATTTTCAGAGAGGGGAAGGGAGGGAGAAAGAGAGAGAAACATCAATGTGTGGTTGCCTCTTGCATGGCCCCCACTGGGGACCTGGCCCACAACCCAGGCATGTGCCCTGACTGGGAATCGAACCTGCGACACTTTGGTTCGCAGCCCGCGCTCAATCCACTGAGCTACGCCAGCCAGGGCAATATTTTTTTATTTTTTAAACTTTTACTTTAATTGTTGATTTTGTACACTTTTCTGCCTTTTACTCTCACCCCAGCCCACCACCGCAGCCCTCCCCACATCCCTCCCATTTCCACCCCCCATAGTTTTTGTCCATGTGTCCTTTATACTTGTTCCTGTAAACTTTTCCCCTGAAATACCCTCCGCTCTCCGCTCTGGTCACTGTCAGCCTATTCTCAATTTCCGTCCCCCTGTCTATTTTCTACCTACCATCTATGCTACTTATTCTTTGTACCTTTTCCCCTCTCTCTTCCTCCCACTCCCCTATTGCTAACCCTCCATGTGATCTCCATTTCTGTGGTTCTGATCCTGTTCTAGTTGTTTGCTTTTGTTTTAGGTGTGGTTGTTAATAGCTGTGAGTTTGCTGTCTGTTCACTGTCATATTTTTTATCTTCTTTTTCTTAGATAAGTCCCCTTAACATATCATATCATAAGGGCGTGGTGATGATGAACTCCTTGAACTGGACCTTATCTGAGAAGCACTTTATTTTCCCTTCCATTCTAAATGACAGCTTTGCTGGATAGAGCAATTTTGGATGTAGGCCCCTGCCTTTTAAGACTTCAAATACTTCTTTCCAGCCCCTTCTTGCCTGCAACGTCTCTTTTGAGAAATCAGCTGACAGTCTGATGGGAACTCCTTTGTCCCCTTATCCCTTGCAGCTTCTAGAATTCTCTCCTTCATTTTAATCTTGGCTAATGTAATTACAATGTGCTTGGTGTGTTCCTCCTTGGGTCCAACTACTTTGGGACTCTCTGAGCTTCCTGGACTTCCTGGAAGTCTATTTCCTTTGCCAGATTGGAGAAGTTCTCCTTTATTATTTGTTCAAATAAGTTTTCCACTTGTTGCTCTTCTTCCCCTTCTGGTACCCCTATAATTCAGATGTTGAAATGTTTAAAGATGTCCCGGAGGTTCCTAAGTCTCTCCTCATTTTTTCGAATTCTAGTTTCTTCATTTTCCGTTTCGTTGTTTCTTCCTTCCGGTCCACTCCATTGATTTGAGTCCCGGTTTTTCTCCCATCTGTATCAGTTCTCCATGCGTCTTCCTTCATTTCACATATTGCAGCCTGCATTTTTTCATCTAATTTGTGAGCAAAATCAACCAATTCTGTGAGTATCCTGATCACCAGGGCTTTGAACTGTGCATCTGATAGGTGGGCTATCTCTTCCTTGCTTAGAGGAATTGGCTCTGGGGCATTCATTTGTTCTCCTGTTTGAGCCATTTTTCGTGGTTTTTTTGTTGTTGTTGTTGCTGTTTCAGTCTGGTCGCGGCTATTACGTAGTGAGGGGTGGAGCCTTAGATGTTCTCCAGTGCAGGGGCAGCCCAGTCGCTGGGTTGTGACCCTGTATGTGGGGGCGGGGTCTGAGAAGGAACAACGGCGCCTGCTCCGCTCTCTCCCGGAATCCAGTCCCTTCTGCCGCTTCCCCTTTGCCTGGATTATCTGCGCGTGAATGTGGGACCACCTTGTGCAGCCTCACTGGGTCTGCACAGTTGCTACCCTGTGCTCGGGGTCCGCCAGCTGCTCTCTGTGGGCCTCCCAGCTGCCTGCTTGCTTGGGAACCGCCAGCCACTGCCGCCTGCGTTCCCTGGTCCACACCTCCACTTTTTCCTGCCGCAACTCTGCCCCTCTTACTGATGTGGATGAATGGTGGTTGGACTTCCCTACATTTCAATATTATGTTAGCTCTGGTTGTTTTCTTGTTTCTAAATATTTGTTGTCCTTAATTTTGGTTGTGAGAGGAGGCACAGTGTGTCCACCTACGCCTCCATCTTGGCCAGAAGTCTATTTTTTAAATTTTTTTAATCAGTATTCTTTTTTTAAATGTTGATCTTCTACAGTTTTCTGTCTTTTACTCCCACCCCAGCCCACCACCCCAGCCCTCCCCACCTCCTTCTCATTTCTACCCCCCATAGTTTTTGTCCATGTGTCCTTTATACTTGTTGCTCTAAACCGTTCCCCTTTTCCTCTGTAATTCTGTCCCCTTTCCCCTCTGGTAACTGTCAGACTGTTCTCAATTTCAGTGTCTTTGGTTATATTATGCTTGCTTGTTACTTTTGTTGATTAGGGTTCTGCTAAAGGTGAGATCATATGGTATTTGTCCTTCACTGCCTGGCTTATTTAACTTAGTATGATGCTCTCCAGTTCCATCCATGTTCTTGCAAAGGGTAGGAGCTCCTTGTTTCTTTTTGCTGCATGAAATTCCATTGTGTAAATGTACCACAGTTTTTTCATCCATTCATTAACTGATGGGCACCTAGGTTGCTTCCAACACTTGGCTATTGTAAACTGTGCTGCTATTGAACATAGGGGTGCATAGGTTCTTTTGGATTGGTGTTTCAGGGTTATTAGGATATAATCCAAGCAATGGAATTGCTGGGTCAAAAGGTAGGTCCATTTTTAGTTTTCTTACAAATATCCATACTGCTTTTCATAGTGGTTGTACCAGTCTGTAATCCCAACAACAGTGCACTAGGGTCCCCTATTCTCCACAACCACTCCAACACTTGGTGTTTGTTCCGTTGTTTATGAAGGCCATTCTGACTGGTGTCAAGTGGTATCTCATTGTAGTTTTAATTTGCATCTCTCTGATAGCTGGCGATATCGAGTATCTTTTCATGTGTCTCTGGATCCTCTGTATGTCCTCCTTGGAGAAGTGTCTGCCCAAATCCTTTGACCATTTTTTAATTGGGTTGCTTGTCTTCTTAGAGTAGAGTCGTGTAAGTTCTTTATATATTTTGCAGATTAAACCCTTGTCTAAGGTATCATTGGCAAATATGTTTTCCCATACAGTTGGTTCTCTTTTTATTTTAATAGTGTTTTCTTTAGCTGTGCAGAAGCTTTTTATTTTGATGAGATCCCATTTGTTTATTCTTTCCTTTATGTCCCTTGCTTTAGGGGATATATCATTAAAATGTTGCTGCGTGAAATATCTGAGATTTTCTTGCCTATGTTCTCCTCTAGGATTTTAATGGCGTCACACTTATATTTAACTCTTTTATCCACCTTGAATTTATTTTTTTGTATGGTGTAAGTTGGTGCTCAAGTTTCATTTTTTGGCATGTAGCTGTCCAGTTCTCCCAGCGCCACATGTTGAAGAGGCTGTTTTTACTCCATTTTATGTTGTTTCCCCCTTTGTCGAATATTAATTGACTGTACAGGTTTGGGTTTATTTCTGGGTTCTCTGTTCTGTTCCACTGGTTCATGGGCTTATTTTTGTGCCAGGCTGTTTGGATTACAGTGGCCTTGTAATACAGTTTGGTATTAGGTATTGTGATCCCTCCTACTTTGCTCTTTTTTCTCAAAATTGCTGCAGCTATTTGTGGTCGTTTATGGTTCTGTATAAATTTTTGAAGTGTTTGTTCTATGTGAAATATGCCATTGGAACACTAATAGGTATTGCATTGAATTTGTAAATTGCTTTGGGTAGTATGGACATTTTCATGATACTAATTCTTCCAATCCATGAACACGGTACATGCTTCCATTTGTTTGTGTCTTCCTTGATTTCCTTCTTCAGTGTTCTCTAGTTTTCTGCATACAGGTCTTTTACCTCCTTGGTTAGGTTTATTCCTAGGTATTTTGTTTTTCTTGTTGGTATATCGAATGGGATTTTTTCTTGATTTCTGCTTCTGTTTCATTGTTGGTATACAAAAATGCCTTTGATTTCTGGATATTGAATTTGTATCCGGCTGTTTGGCCAAATTCATTTATTATGTCGAACAGCTTTTCGGCCGAGTCTATAGGATTTTCTATGTACACTATCATGTTATCTGCAAACAATGATAATTTTGTTTCCTCCTTTCCAAGTTGGATGCCTTTTATTTCCTTTTCTTCTCTAATCGCTGTGGCTAAGACTTTCAGTACTATATTGAATAGAAGTGGTGAAAGTGGACAACCTTGTCTTGTTCCTGATCTTAGTGGGAAAGACTTTAGTTTTTGCCCATTGAGTATGATGTTGGCTGTAGGTCTCTCATATATGGCCTTTATTATGTTGAGGAATGCTCCCTGTATTCCCAGTATGCTGAGTGTTTTTATCATAAATGGGTGTTGTACCTTATCAAAAGCTTTTTCTGCATCTATTGATATAATCATGCAATTTTTGTCTTTGCTTTTGTTTATGATGATGGTTACATTTACTGATTTGGGAATGTTGAAACACCCTTGCATCCCTGGGATGAATCCCACTTGGTCATGGTGTATGCTCTTTTTAATGTATCGTTGGATGCAGATTGCCAATATTTTGTTAAGGATTTTAGCGTCTATGTTCATCAGTGACATTGGCCTGAAGTTTTCTTTCTTTGTTTTGTCTTTATCTGATTTTGGGATTAGGATGATACTGGCTTCATAAAAAGAGTTTGGGAGTCTTCCATCATTTTGGAGTTTTTGGAATAGTCTGTGAAGGATAGGGGTTAGCTCCCCCTTAAATGCTTTGTAGAATTCTCCTGTGAAACCATCTGGTCCAGAGCTTTTGCGTGTCGGGAGTTTTTTGATTACTGCTTCAATTTCATCTGCTGTTATTGGTCTGTTCAGGTTTTCTGTTTCTTCATTGAGTTTTGGGAGATTATATTTCTCTAGATACATGTCCATTTCACCTAGGTTTTCAAATTTCTTGGCATACAGTTCTTCATAGTAATTTCTTACAGTCCTTTGTATTTGTGTGGTGTCAGTCATAATCTCTCCTCTTTCATTTCTGATTGTGTTTATTTGAGTCCTCTCTCTTTTTTCTGGATGAGCCTGCGTAACGGCTTGTTGATTTTTTTGATCTTTTCAAAGAACCAGCTCCTGGATTCATTGATCCTTCGAATTGTGCTTTTAGTCTCTATGTCATTTAATTCTGCTCTGATCTTGGTTATTTCCTTCCTTCTACTTGCTCTGGGCTGTCTTTGTTGTTGTTCTCCGAATTCTTATAGGTGTAGGGTTAAGTCGTTTCTTTGAAATGTTTCTATCTCCTTTAGGTAGGCCTGTACTGCTATGAACTTCCCTCTGAGGACTGCCTTCATTGTGTCCCATAAGTTTTGGGTTGTTGTGAGTTCATTTTCGTTTGTTTCCAGAAACTTTCTGATTTCCTTCCTAATTTCATTTTTGACCCATTCATTGCTTAATAGCATGCTATTCAATCTCCATGATTTTGATGGTTTGGGGATTTTCCCCGTGAAGTTGGTTTCCAGTTTCAGTCCCTTGTAGTCAGAGACAATGCTTGGTATTATTTCAATTTTCTTGAATTTGTTGAGGCTTGTTTTGTGTCCTATCATGTGGTCTATCTTTGAAAATGTTCCATGTGCATCTGAAAAAAATATGTATTTAGTTTCTTTGGGATGAAGGGCTCTATATATGTCAGTTAAGTGCATTTCATCCAGAGTAGTGTTCAATGCCACAATATCTTTGTTGATATTTTGTTTGGAAGATCTGTCCATTTTTGAGAAGGGGATGTTAAAATCCCCTACTATAATTGTGTTGCTGTCAATGTCTTTCTTAAAGTCCTATAAGATTTTCTTGATGTATTTAGGTGATCCTATGTTGGGCGCGTATATATTTACGATGTTTCTGTCTTCTTGGTGGATTTTACCCTTTAGTATTATGAAGTGACCTTCTGGGTCTCTTTATGGGTCTTCTTTTGAAGTCTATGTTGTCTGATATGAATATTGCTACCCCAGCCTTTTTTTCCTGTCTGTTTGCTTGGAAAATTTGTTTCCAGCCCTTCACTTTGAGTCTGTGTAGGTTTTTTGTCCTGAGGTGGGTCTCTTGTAGGCAGCGTATGTGTAGGTTATGCTTTCTTATCCATTCAACTATTCTATGTCTTTTGATTGGAGTATTTAATCCATTTACATTTAAGGTTATTATTGATAGGTATTTATTCATTGCCATTTTCGTACCTGTGTTTCTCCCCCTCCCTCTCCCTCTCCCCCTCCCTTCCTCCCTCTCTCTCTCTCTCTTTCTCTGTCTCTGTCTGTCTTTTCCTGCCTTTCCTTAAAGCAGTCCCTTTAGTATCTCTTGCAGAATTGGTTTGGTAGAGGTGTATTCTTTTGGACTTCTTTTGTCTGGGAAGCTCCTTACTTGGCCTCTATCTTGATTTAAAGCCGTATTGGGTAAAGTAGTCTTGGTTGCAGGCCTTTGGTTCTCATTGCTTGGAATATTTCTTGCCATTCTTTTCTGGCTTGGAGCATTTCCATTGAGGAGTCAGCTGCTAACCTTATCGAGCCTCCCTTGTATGTTTCTTCCTTTTTCTCCCTTGATGCCTTTAAGATTCTCTCTTCGTCCTGGAATTTTGCCTTTTTAATTATGATGTGCCTTGAAGTGGGCCTGTTTTGATTCCTCTTGATTGGGACCCTCTGTGTTTCCTGGATTTGTGTGAGTTTTTCTCTCATCAAATTAGGGAAGTTTTCCATCATTACATTTTCAAATAGGTTTTCTATCCCTTGCTCTTCTTCTTCTCCTTCTGGTATTCCTATTATACGGATATTATTACGTTTCATGTCGTCTTGCATTTCTCTTAATCCCTGTTCATTCTTTCTGAGCCTCTTTTCCTTTTCTTGCTCTTTCAGGTTGCTTTTTTCTACTTTGTCCTCCAACTCACTGATCCAATCCTCTGCTTCATCGATTCTGCTTTTCATTCCTTCTACTGTGTTCTTCAGCTCAGAAATTGTATTCTTCATTTCCTCTTGGCCCTTGTTGATAGCTTCTATTTCCTTTTTCATGTTGATATAGTTTTCAGTGAGTTCATCAAAGCTTCCCTGTAGTTTCTGGTAGCTCATTGAGAGCTCATGGAGCTTCCTGTCAGCCATTTCTTTGAACTCCATACCTGATAGTTGAGTTGCCTCTGTTTCATTTAGCATTCTTTTCTCGGGCTTCCTCCTTTCCTTTCATTTGGGGATTATTTCTTTGTCTTCTCATTGTTTGTTAGACTCTTCTTGTAGTCTCAGCTTCTAAAATTGATCTGTTCCAGCTTCTTGGGTTTATGGTATGAACTTCTGTGTTAGAATATCTGTGAGATTCAGTGGTGTAGTCTCCTTCAGGTATCCTGGTGTTCACAGCTTCCACTGTCTCAACTGTTGGGATACATTCTCTTTTGGTCCAACTCTGGTTTTTTCACAGTTGTAGGATTTTTTTGCCTCACTTGTGGGTATTTAAAAAGAGAAAAGAAAAAAGTGAAAAAAGAGAAAAAAGAGGAAGGAAGGAGAGATAAAATTGGAATGAAATGAAGAAGGAATAAAACAAAAAAGAAGAGAAGCAAAAGGAATTGAGAGATAAAAAAGGTAGAAAAAATAAAAAAATAAAAAATATATAATGAAAACAAAACAAAAAGGAACTCACAAAAACGAAAACACAAACCGCCGAAAAACAAACAGAAAAGAACAACTAAAGAACCAAAAAAACGACTACAAAAATAAAACCCCACAAAAAAGAAAACAAAACAAAAAAACCTCTTGCTATTTTCAAACGGGCCAAACTGGATTTTTTGATCTTGCTGGTTTAACAGGCTGAGAGGCGACTCGTACCACTTTTCTCCCTGTTCTTCACTCAGTCACCTTTGGGCTGCTGTCCTCAGTGCCAGCTATGCACTGTCCCCAGGGCTAGTGTTGCATTCTCCATGCAGTTCCTTGGGTGTGATTTCTGAGCCTCCTGCAGAGAGTGCGCTTTCCCGAGTTTATGGGTTTCAGCTAGGATCTCTTAACAGATCGAACCCTCCCCGCATCTATTGCTGTGAGCTCCCGGTCTCCTACAAGGCGCATGTGCCCACCTGAGACTACGGGCGTGGGCTCCGCGAGTTTCCCAAGTTGCGTGCACTCACCCCAGGATCACATATGTGAGCTCCGCGTCTTCCACAGAGCCCCCTCCTCCAGTCCCAGGGCCGCATCCGGGAGCTCGGCCACCTCCTGTCAGTTTTAGGGCCGCCTCCGGTCACAGAGCTGCCTGCGTCCCGGTCACAGGTCTGCCACCGGTCTGTCGCAGAGCTGCCTCAGGTCCCAGGGCCGCCTCCGGTCAGTTGCAGAGCCACCTCCGGTCGCAGGGCCACCTCCATTCCGGTCTCAGGGCTGCCTCTGGTCGCTCGGCTGCCACGTCTGGTTTTCCAATGTCTGCTACAGATTTTGATCTCCTAATTTCATATATGCTGTGGTATTGTTGGCTGTCGGCTCTGTTCCTCTGTAGATCAGCTAGGTTTTTCTCCCGTGTGTAGGAGGAAGTGGAATCTGTGTCCTCCTACCATGCCGCAATCTCGAATCCCCAAAAGTCAGCATGTTTTAATATGATGGGAAACAGATGAGAAAAGTTTGTAACTCTCGGATATTTGCTCTTGGTACTCAGGATGCTATAGGAGGAAATGCATGGAACAAGCTACTTCCAGAGAAGATATATAACAGAGAAGTGACCTCTATCAGAATCCAAAAAAGATAAAGCCATTAAAAAAAATTCAGCCAGATTTTACACCAATAGTCTGTTTGAGACAGGTCCTGTGATTTTTTTATATAGTATATACAAAAAATACACCTCTTTCCTCTGTACTTTGTAAGTGAATGACACACACACACATACCCCTGAGAGTTCCCTGAGGCTTGGTATTTGGTAAAATGATGGCAAGGATTAGTACATATTGAACTTTCCTGTGTCTTCTGCCTTTTTTTATCTTTATTTTAAAAAATTTTTTAAATATAGTTTAATGATTATGCTATTACAATAGTCCCATTTTCCCCCTTCACTCCCCTCTACCCTACACACTCTTTTCTACCTATATTCCCCTGCTTTAGTTCATGTCCATGTGTCATACTTATAAGTTCTTTAGCTTCTATATTTCCCATACTATTCTTGCCCTCTTCTGTCTATTTTCTACCTACCATCTATGCTACTTATTCTCTGTACCTTTTCCGCATTTCTCCATTTCCCACTCCTCCCCTGTTGCTAACTTTCCATGTGATCTCCAATTCTGTGGTTCTGTTCCTGTTCTAGTTGTTTACTTATTTGTTTTTCTTTTTGTTTTAGGTGTGGTGGTTAATAATTGTGAGTTTGCTGTCATTTTACTGTTTTTTATCTTCTTTTTCTTAGGTAAGTCCCTTTAACATTTCATACAATGGCTTGGTGATGATGAACTCATTATCCGAGAAGCACTTTATCTGCCCTTCCATTCTAAATGAAAGCTTTGCTGGCTGGAACAGTCTTGGATGTAGCTCCTTGCCTTTCATGACTTGGAATATTTCTTTCCAGCCCCTTCTTGCCTGTAAAGTCTCTTTTGAGAAATATGTTGACAGTCTGATGGGAACTCCTTATAGGTAACAGTCTCCTTATCTCTTGCTGCTTCTAGTATTCTCTCCTTCATTTTAATCTTGGTTAATGTAATTATGATGTGCCTTGGGTTCTTCCTTGAGTCCAACTTGTTTGGAACTGTCTGAGCTTCCTGGATTTCCTGGAAGTCAATGTCCTTTGCCAGATTGGGGAAGTTCTCCTTTATTATTTGTTCAGATAACTTTTCTACTTGTTGTTGTTCTTCTGCTTCTGGCACCCCTAAAATTTGGATGTTGAATGTTTAAAGATGTCCTGGAGGTTCCTAAGCCTCTCCTCACTTTTTTTTGAATTCATGTTTCTTCCTTCTCTTCTTTTTGGTTGTTTCTTTCTTCCTTTTGAGTCCCAGTTTTCTTCCCATCACTGTTGGTTCCCTGTACATTTTCCTTATTTCACTTAGTATAGCCTTCATTTGTTCATCAAATTCGTGACCAAATTCAACCAATTCTGTGAGCATCCTGATTATCAGTGCTTTGAAGTGTGCATCTGATAGGTTGGCTGTCTCTTCATCACTTAGTCGTATTTTTTCTGGAGCTTTGATATGTTCTTTTGTTTGTGCCATTTTTTTTGCCTTGACACACCTCTTATGTAGTGAGGGGTGGAGCCTTAGGTGTTCACCGGGGGTTGGGGGGCAACCCATGTGGCTGGGTTTTGATGCAGTATGTGGCGGAGGGGTCTGAGATGTGGGGGAAGGGTCCCAGAGGGAACAATGGTACTTGCTCCACTCTCTGTTGAATTTCAGTTACTTCTGCTGCTTCCCCCAAGCAAACTGGGCCCCTCTGGTGCTGATTCCTGGGTGGGTGGGTTTGTGTATGTTTTAGGACCCTGTGGGACTCTCCAACAAACTCTCCTGTGAGGCTGGGAGTTTATCCCTGCACCTCAACCCCCATAGGCATTTTCAGTTGGTGTTTTGAGGCTTTATTTCCCCGTACTATAATCCTTGGTTGCACAGTCTGTCTTCCTCCCCAGTTTTGCCTGGGTTATCTGTGTGAGAATGTGGGACCACACAATCCGCCAGCTGCCCTGTGCGCCAAGCCCCTCCACAATCCGCCGTCTCAGTGGGTCCACCTGCTGCCACCTTGCGCACCGAGGGTCTGCCAGCCACAGCCAGTCTGTCGCAAGTCCTCTTTATCCGGTTGCCCATCTCCGCCTCTCCCCGCCCCTCCTACTGGTCTAGATGAATGTTTCTTTAACTCCTTGGTTGTTGGACTTCCATACAGCTCAATTTTATGTTGGTATTGGTTGTTTTTTTGTTTCTAAAATGTTGTTGTCCTTATTTTGGTTGCGCAAGGAGGCACAAAGTATCTACCTACACCTCCATCTTAGCCGGAAGTCCCCAAAAGTCTGTGTTCTGCCTTTTGTTTGGTACCTGACACAGAAACTGTTGAGGTGCTTCAAAGTGTTTAGAAGGTCTCATTTTTCTTTGTATTTAAGATGACTTCTGACTTCTGGCCAAGATGGAGGCATAGGTGGACACACTGTGCCTCCTCTCACAACTAAAATTAAGGACAACAAATATTTAGAAACAAGAAAACACCCAGAACTGACAGAAAATTGAACTGTACGGAAGTCCAACAACCATTCATCCAGACCGGTAAGAGGGGTGGAGTCACGGCAGGAAAAAGTGGAGGTGTGGACCCAGGCACGCAGGCAGCAGCATCTGCCAGTTCCCAGGTGCACAGGTGGTGGCTGGCAGATCATAGGCCCGCAGGTGGCAGTTGGTGGACCCCGGGCATGGGGTGGCAACTGTACAGACTCAGTGAGGCCGCACAAGGTGCCTGACTGACCAGGTGGTCCCACATTCACGCGCAGATAATCCAGGCGAAGGGGAAGCGGCGGAAGGGACTGGAATCCAGGAGAGAGTGGAGCAGGCGCCATTATATCTCTCGGGCCCCGCCACCACATACAGCGTCACAACCCAGCGACTGGGCTGCCCTGCCCTGGGGAATAACTAAGGCTTCACACCTCAGTACGTAACAGCCTCGACCAGACCAAAAAACAGCAGCAACAACAACAACAAAAACAAAACCACCAGAAAATTGCTCAAACAGGAGAACAAATGAAAGCCCCAGAGCCAATTCCTCTAAGCAAGGAAGAGATAGCCAACCTATCAAATGCACAGTTCAAAGCCCTGGTTATCAGAATGCTCACAGAATTGGTTGATTTTGCTCACAAATTAGATGAAAAAATGTAGGCTGCAATACGTGAAATGAGGGAAGACGCATGGGGAACCGATATAGATGGGAGGAAAACTGGGTCTCAAATCAATGGAGTGGACCAGAAGGAAGGAAGAAAAAACCAAACAGAAAAATAGGAAAAAACAAGAATTCAAAAAAATGAGGAGAGATTCAGAAACCTCCGGAACATCTATAAACGTTCCAACATCCAAATTATAGGGGTACCAGAAGGGGAAGAAGAAGAGCAACAAGTGGAAAACTTATTTGAACAAATAATAAAGGAGAACTTCTCCAATCTGGCAAAGGAAATAGACTTCCAGGAAGTCCAGGAAGCTCAGAGAGTCCCAAAGTAGTTGGACCCAAGGAGGAACACACCAAGGCACAAGTAATTACATTAGCCGAGATTAAAATGAAGGAGAGAATTCTAGAAGCTGCAAGGGATAAGGGCACATCACCTACAAAGGAGTTCCCATCAGACTGTCAGCTGATTTCTCCAAAGAGACCTTCCAGGCAAGAAGGGGCTGGAAAGAAGTACTTGAAGTGTTGAAAGGCAAGGACCTACATCCAAAATTCCTCTATCCAGCAAAGCTGTCATTTAGAATGGAAGGGAAGATAAAGTGCTTCTCAGATAAGGTCAAGTTCAAGGAGTTCATCATCACCAATCCCTCATTATATGAAATGTTAAAGGGACTTATCTTAGAAAAAGAAGATCAAAAATATGACAGTGAAAAGACAGCAAACTTACCGCTATTAACAACCACACCTAAAGCAAAAGCAAACAACTAGAACAGGAATAGAACCACAGAAATGGAGATCACATGGAGGGTTAGCAACAGGGGAGTGAGAGGAGGAGAGAGGGGGCAAAGGTACAGAGAATAAGTAGCATAGATGGTGGGTAGAAAATAGGGGGAGGGAGAGAATAGTGTGGGAAATGTAGAAGCTAAAGAACTTATGACACATGGACATGAAGTAAAGGCGGGGAATGTGGGTGGGAGGGGGTTTGCAGGATGGAGGGGAATGATGGGGGAGAAATGGGATAACTGTAATAGCATAATCAATAAAATATATTAAATTATTAAATGTATTAAATTGTGGATTATGTAAATTATTGAAATATATCAAATTGTTGATTATGTAATAGCATAATCAATAAAATATATTAAATTAAAAAAAGATGATTTCTGACTATAAATCTGGTATTGTACATTAGTACCAATTCCTTTAACAATTTTACATCTTCTCTATTCTGTTTTTTTATCCATCCCTCTTCCCCCCACCCCTCATGAATAGTTACTTCATAGGAAGGGCAATATACATAAATTAAGGATGGAGAATGAATTGTGCAAAATCTAAGGAAGAAAATACAAGGGGTACCATTTCTTCTTGGAGCTGATTCCTTGTATGTGGTCATCTTGTATAGATGGAGTTGTTTATGCCTGGGGCCACAATGGATATAGCCAGCTTGGGAATGGGACAACCAACCAAGGCATTGCTCCCATCCAAGTCTGTACCAATCTCTTGATCAAGCAAGTGGTTGAAGTAGCTTGTGGCTCACATCATTCAGTGGCTCTGGCAGCTGATGGAGAGGTAAGTTCCTTGCTTTTATTCTTTATTTTTAAACTGTGGTAAAATACACATAATATAAAATTTACCACCTTAACCATTTTAAGTGTACAGTTCAGTGCCATTGAGTACTTTCACATTGTTGTGTAACCATCACTACCCTACCGTTCATCCACAGAACTTTTTTTTTTTTTAATTTTATTTATTTATTTTTAGGGGAAGGGAGGGAGAAAGATGGGGAGAGAAATAACAATGTGTGGTTGCCTCTTGTGCATCCCCCACTAGGGACCTGGCCTGCAACCCAGGCATGAGCCCTGGACTGGGAATTGAACCAGCGACCCTTAGATTTGCAGGCCGTCACTCAACTACTGAGCCACACCAGCCAGGGCCACAAACTATTCATCTTGCCAAAATGAAGTTTTGTACCCATTAAACATTAACTCTTCACTTCCTCTTCCCAGGGCCCCTGGCAATTACTTTCTATTGCTGTGAGTTGAATGATACAGTATTTGTCCTTTCGTGACTGCTTTATTTCACTTAGAATAATGTTTTCAAGGTTTATCTATGTGGTAGCATATGTCAGAATTTCCTTCCTTTTTAAAGGCTAAAAAATATTCCTTTGTATGTATATGCCACATTTTATTCGTTTATCTGTTGATAGATATTTGGGTTGTTTCTACCTTTAAACTATTGTGAAAGTGCTTTCCTTTAAAAAAAAAAAACAGTAATGACCGTATTGTACTTGGTATATAGTGTGATCCTAGTAGCCCTGTGTGCATAGCTAAAAACATTGTAGGAACACATTCTTTTTCTAACACATCCTGTATTATGTGATCAGGACTACTCTTTTGATGACAGTAGACTTAGTCTTCAGGCAGCTGAGTCTTGTGCTCTTTGCTAAGACTACAAATTAGAGTGTTTGGCAGTGTTTTGTACTTTAAAAAAATGACCCCATCCCTTAAGGTGTATTTTGCTTTTCAAGTGAATGTAATGATGTCATAGAAAATAACTTTACCAACATTCCAGTAGGAATATTGGTAAACATTTACCACACGAGTTTCATGCTTATCTTGAAAGTTACTCATCTTATTGATTCTACTTTCTAATCTTGTATCATTTTGTTCCTCTCCATCTCCATAACCTTTGGTCAGGCCTTGTCATCTGCCTAGACTATTGCTATGATCTCTTTTATTCCATAGATTTTTAATTGGTCTACCTGTCCAGTATTACTTCTCCATCTTCTGTGATTTCTGAATCACAAATCAGACTGTATTGTTCCCTGTTTAAAGTCCTTCAGTTGTCTTACAGGGATTTTTATGAAATAGGATGAGTTATGGATGAAGAAACCAAAACAGCTGAGGGAGACTGAGGTTTCTTTGCTGGGATATGCTAGGGCTAGGCTAGCATGTAAGCCTTATGACCCAGAACCCACTGTCTCCTAGTCTGTTTCTTCATTAGTACAACTACAGTCCCCATTTTAAAAATAAAAGACAGCTGCCTTACAAGGGAACTGGGGATGTTTGAGAAGTGCCAGAAAAATGATTGTTAAAATTAGAACTTGCTAATTTGTACAGTCTAGATTCCTGGTAATATTCACCTTAAACATATGTTACTTTGGGTAATTATGCTAAATATTTGTATTATTATCCTAGATATTCCTGTGAATCCACTTTCAGTAATTGTTCTGCTCTAGAAGTCATTTCCTCTGCTACCAACATTCTCCTTCTGATGCTTTTCTCTGATCACACTCCTGTTTGATAGAACAGAAAGTTGGTATTTAACTTAAAGTGGCTTTTTTGGTTCCTTTTCATCTTTGTTACTAGATTTTAACTAGCTTAGAGATCTATTTGTGTCTTTCTCTTCCTTAGAAATATGATATTTAGGTTATGGCAGATCATAGGCCAAAAGTAATAAGCAGGATGCAGTTGAGGAAGGGAGCTGCTTGCAGCTAAGTGACAGCAAATGAGAACTCAGAGAAAATATTACCGAGAATAGGCTGACAGCATGGTGTCATTTCTGTAGGGACAGAATGTCTCCATAGTACTTGGGAGCATTACTGTGTTATCATGTGGAATTATGATTGATAATTATAATCCTGATGGTCCTGAGTCATCAGGAGTGGTTATGAATGTCCAGTATTGGTGACTTGTGAGACAGGGAAAAAGCATAGTATGGTTTCAAAAGGTTCCATGAAAAAAATTAAAAAAGAAGAATGTTTATGGCCCAAGAGTTAAGGAGAATTTTTCATGTCACTTTACTTATGTAGTGTATACTTCATTTCTTATTGATGCCAGATTAAAGAACATATATAGCTGCCATTATTATAGAGGCAATACAGCATAGTGGTTAAGAGCACAGCTAGAGTTTGTTAGGTTCAGATTCCACTTCTGCTACTTACTAACTGTGGAACCTCAAGCAAATCACTTAACCTGTGTTTCCATATATAAAACGGGGATGATAACTGTCTATCCCAGGGTCACCCAACATGATTGCTATAAAGATTAAATAGGTTAATGCAATAAAGCGTGTAGAGCCGTTTAGCACATAGTGAGTACTTTTTTCAGTGGGTTTATTTTTATTTTGTGATTTTTATTGTAGTTAGATGTAGAGTTTTCACTCTTATCATTCCTTCCTTTTTTTCCCCCTTCTCTTATACAGGTATTTGCTTGGGGCTATAATAACTGTGGTCAGGTGGGATCCGGATCCACAGCAAATCAACCAACCCCTCGAAAAGTTACAAACTGTTTACATATTAAGAGGGTAGTAGGCATTGCCTGTGGTCAGACCTCCTCCATGGCTGTTCTGGACAATGGTGAGGTGAGCTATCTCTGCATTCCCCTTTCACCTCCCCATCTCTTCTTTCAATCAGATGTCTGGTTTTTTTTTTTATGATGTGTGTATATTAATTAGATCATGGAAGGAAGAGCGCTTTGCTTAGATAACCCCGTTGAGAGTTAACTGGTTACTGACTGAGGAGTTACTGGGGAAGTTTTCTCCTTATTGTGAATTTTTAAATTCCAAGATTTGTTTGCAAGTAAAGATGCTAATTTTTCTTAATTTTTCATTTTTTAAATATATTTTATTGATTACGCTGTATCAGTTGTCCCATTTCTCCCCCATCATTCCCCTCCACCCTGCACACCCCCTCCCACCCACATTCCCCCACTTAAGTTCATGTCCGTGTCATAAGTTCTTTAGCTTCTACATTTCCCACACTATTCTTGCCCTCCCCCTGTCTATTTTCTACCTACTGTCTATGCTATTTATTCTCTGTACCTTTCCCCCTTTCTCCTCCTCCCACTTCCCTGTTGCTAACCTTCCATGTGATCTCCATTTCTGTATTTCTATTCCTGTTCTAGTTGTTTGCTTCGTTTGCTTTTGTTTTAGGTGTGGTTGTTAATATCTGTGAGTTTGCTGTCTTTTTACTGTCATATTTTTAATCTTCTTTTTGTTAGATAAATCCCCTTAACATTTCATATAATAAGGGCTTGGTGATGATGAACTCCTTTAACTTGACCTTCTCTGAGAAGCACTTTATCTTCCCTTCTATTCTAAGTAAAGCTTTGTTGGATACAGCAATCTTGGATGTAGGTCTTTGACTTTCATGACTTGGAATACTTCTTTCCAGCCCCTTCTTGCCTGGAAGGTCTCTTTTGAGAAATCAACTGACAGTCTGATGGGAACTCCTTTGTAGGTGACTGTCCCCTTATCCCTTGCAGCTTCTAGAATTCTCTCCTTCATTTTAATCTTGGCTAATGTAATTATGATGTGCCTTGGTGTGTTCCTCCCTGGGTCCAACTTCTTTGGGATTCTCTGAGCTTCCTGGACTTCTTGGTAATCTATTTCCTTTGCCAGATTGGGGAAGTTCTCCTTTATTATTATTATTATTATTATTTTTTTTTTTTTTTATAAATTTTTTTCTTTTAGATTTTTTATTTCTCTTTAGAGGGGAAGGGAAGGAGAGAGGGAGAGAAACATCAATGTGCGGTTGCCTCTTGTATGTCCCCTGCTGGGAACTGGCCTGGCAACCCAGGCATGTGCCCTGACTGGGAATCGAACCGCGATCCTTCGGTTCGCAGGCCCGCGACTCCTTTATTATTTGTTCAAATAACTTTTCCTCTCGTTGCTCTTCTTCTTCCCCTTCTGGTACACCTATTATTTGGATGTTGGGACATTTAAAGATGTCCCGGAGGTTCCTAAGCCTCTCCTCATTTTTTTTGAATTCTTGTTTCTTCATTCTTTTCTGTTTGTTTCTTCCTTCTGGTCCACTCCATTGATTTGAGTCCCAGTTTTCCTCTCATCTCTATTGATTCCCTGTGCGTTTTCCTTCATTTCACTTATTGTAGCCTTCATTTGTTCATCTAATTTGTGAGCAAAATTAACCCATTCTGTGAGCATCCTGATCACCAGGGCTTTGAACTGTGCATCTGATAGATTTGCTATCTCTTGGTCGCTTAGATGACTTGGCTCTGGGGCTTTGATTTGTTTTCCTGTTTGAGCCATTTTTTGAGTGTTTTTTTTTGGTCTAGTTGTGGCTGTTACATAGTGAGGAGCGGAACCTTATGTGTTCCCCAGGTTGGGGCAGTCCATTCTCTGGGTAGTGACCCTGTATGTGGGGGTGGGGTCCAAGAGGGAACAATAGCACTTGCTCCGCTCTCTCTCGGATTCCAGTTTCTTCCGCTGCTTCCCCTTTGCCTGGATTATCTGCGCACGAATGTGGGACTGCCTGGTCAGCCAGCCACCTTGCGTGGCCTCACTGGGTCTGCACCATTGCCACCCTGTGCCCGGGGTCCGCTAGCCACCGCCTGCATGCCTGGGATCTGCCAACCTCTACTTTTTCCTGCTGCACTCTACCCCTCTTACCGGTCTGGATGAATGGTTGTTGGGCTTCCGTACAGTTCAATTTTCTGTCAGTTCCGGTTGTTTTCTTGTTTCTAAATATTTGTTGTCCTTAATTTTGGTTGTGAGAGGAGGTACAATGTGTCCACCTACACCTCCATCTTGGCTGGAAGTTCTAATTTTTTATTTTTCATTATTTTTCTCAATGTCATTAATCCTCAGAGAGATGTAATTTATATATATATATTCTCATTTATTTATTTGTTTGTTTGTTTGTTTATTTATTTGTTGTTTAAGTATGGTTGTCTTCATTTTACCCCTACCACTCCCCACTACGCCAGCCGTCCTCACTCCCTGCCCTTGATCCTAGCCCTCTTTGGTTTGTCCTTGTGTCCTTTGTACGTGCTCCTGAAAACACTTCACCCTTTCCCACCCATTATCTCTTCTCACCTCTCCTCTGGTTACTGTCTATTCTTAATTTCATTGTCTATGGTGATATTTTGCTTGCTTGTTTGTTTTGTTAATTATGTTCCACTTACAGGTGAAATCATATGGTATTTGTCCCTTACTGCCTGGCTTATTTCACTTAGCATAATGCTTTCAGTTCCATCCATGCTGTCACAAAGGGTAGGAGCCCCTTCTTTCTGCTATGTAGTATTTCATTGTGAAAATGTACCATAGTTTTTTGATCCATTCATTTATTGATGGGCACTTAGATTGCTTCTAGTACTTGGCTATTATAAATTACACTATTAACTTTGGGGTGCATAGGATCTTTAATTGGAGTTTCAGGGTTCTTAGGGTATAATCCCAACGGTGGAGTTGCTGGGTCAAAAGGCAGATCCATTTTTAGTTTTCTGAGGAAATTCCAGACTGTTTTCCACAGTGTCTGCACCAGTCTGCATTCCCACCAACACTAAACTAGGGTTTCTTTTTCTCCACATCCTTTCGAGCACCTGTTGTTTGTTGATTTGTTTATGATAGACATTCTGACTGGTATAAATGGTATCTCATTGTGGTTTTAATGTGCATCTCTGATGGCTAGTGATGCTGCATCTTTTCATATGTCTCTGGCCCCTCTGTATGTCCTCCTTGGAAAAGTGTCTGTTCAGGTCCTCTGTTCATTTTTAAATTGGGTTTTTTGTCTTCCTAGAGTGGAGTTTTGTGAGTTTATATATTTTGGAGATTAAACCCTTGTCTGAGGTATCATTGGCAAATATGTTTTCTCATACTGTTGGTTCTCTTTTCATTTTAATGCTGTTTCTTTTACCTTTTTATTTTGATGAAATCCCATTTGTTTATTCTTTCCTTTATGTCGCTTGCTCTAGGGGACATATTGGTGAAAATATTGCTACGTGGAGTATCTGAGATTTTCCTGCCTGTTCTCCTGTAGGACTTTTACAGTGTCATGACTTATATTTCAGTCTTTTATCTACCTTGAATTTATTTTTGTGTATGGTGTAAGTTGGTGATTGAGTTTCATTTTTTCGCGTGTAGTTGTCAAGGTCTTCCAACACCATTAGTTGAAGAGGCTGTGTTTACTCCATTTTTATGCTTCTGCCCCCTGTGTCAAATATTAATTGACCATAGAGACTTGGGTTTATTTCTGGGCTCTCTATTCTGTTCCATTGATCTACATATCTGTTCTTATGCCAGTACCAAACTGCTTGATTACAGTGGCTCTGTAATACAGTTTGATATCAGATATTGTGATCCTTCCTACTTTGTCTTTCTTTCTCAAAATTGTTGCAGCTGTTCGGAGTCATTTATCGTTCCATATAAATTTTTTGAAGTGTTTTTTGTATATCTGTGATTTATGACATTGGTATTTTAACAGGGATTACATAAAATCTAAAAACTGCTTTGGGTAGTATGGCCATTTTGATGATGTTAATTCTTCCAATCCATGAACATGGTGTATGCTTCCATTTATTTGTGTCTTCCTTGATTTCTTTCTTCAGTGTTATGTAATTTTTTTTGCATACAGTTCTTTTACCTCCTAGTTAGGTTTATCCTTGGGTACTTTATTTTTCTTGTTGCTATATCAAATGGAATTTTTTCCTCTGATTTCTGTTTCTGATATTTCATTGTTGGTGTATATTAATGCCATTGATTTCTGAATATTGACTTTGTATCCCACTGTTTTGCCAAATTCCCTTGTTAGGTAGAGTAGTTTTTTCGTGGAGTCTATAGGATTTTCTATGTACGCTATCATGTCATCTGCAAACAATGACTGTTTTGCTTCCTACTTTCCAATTTGGATGCCTTTTATTTCTTCTTGTCTGATTCCTGTGGCTAAGTCTTCTAATACTATGTTGAATAGAAGTGATGAAAGTGGACATCCTTGTCTTCTTCCTGATCTTGTGGGAAAGCTTTTAGTTTTTACCCATTGAGTATGATGTTGGCTGTAGGTCTCTCGTATATGGCCTTTATTAGAATGCTACCTGTACTCCCACCTTGCTGAGTGTTTTAATCATAGATGGGTGCTGTACCTTATCAAATGCTTTTTCTGCTCTATTGGCATGGTCATGTGATTTTTGTCTTTGCTATTGTTTATGTGGTGTTTTACATTTATTTATTTGCAAATACAGTACCATCCTTGCATCCCTGGGATGAATCCCACTTGGTCATGTTGTATGATCTTTCTGACATATTGCTGGATATGGTTTGCCAATATTTTGTTGAGGATTTTAGCATCTATATTCATCAGTGATATTGGCCTTAAGTTTTCTTTCTTTGTTATGTTTTTATCTGGTTTTGGGATTAGGATCTTAGAATTCTTCTTTTAGTCTCTGTGTCATTTACTTGTGCTCTGATCTTGGTTATTTCCTTCCTTCTACTTGCTCTGGGTTGTCTTTGCTGTTCTTCCTGCAGTTCTTGTAGATCCAGGCTTAGGTTGTTTATTTGAAATGTTTCTGTTTTTTAGGTAGGCCTATATTGCTATGAACTTTCCTATCTGGACTACCTTCGCTGTGTCTCATAAGTTTTGGACTGTTGTAAGTTCAGTTTCATTTGTTTCCAGAAACTTATTGATTTCTCCCTTGATGCCATTCTTAACGCATTCATTGTTTAATGTCATGCTATTCAATCTTCATAAATTTGAGTGTTTTTGAGTTTTTTCTTGATGTTCATTTCTAGTTTCAGTCCCTTGTGGTCAGAGAAAATGCTTGGTATGATTTCAATTTTCTTGAATTTGTTGAGGCTTGTTTTGTGTCCTGTCATGTGGGCTATCTGTTAAAATGTTCCTGGTGCATTTGAAAAGAATGTGTATTTTGCTTCTTTTGGAATGAAAGGTTCTATATGTATCAGCTATATCCATTTGACCTAGGGTACTGTTCAATGCTGCAATACTTTGTTGACATTTTGTTTGGAAGATCTGTCCATTTTTGACAGTGGGGTGTTAAAATCACCTACTATAACTGTGTTGCTGTCAATATTTTTCTTGAAGTCCTCTAAGATTTTCTTTATGGATTTAGGTGCTCCTTTGTTGGGTGCATATATATTTACAATGTTTATGTCTTCTTGATAGATTCTTCCCTTGAGTAATATGAAGTGACCTTCTGGGTCTCTTTTTATGGCTTTTTTTCGAAGTTTGTTTTGTCCGACATCAGTATTGTTACCCCAGTTTTTTTTTCCTGTCTGTTTGCTTGGAATATTTTTTTCCAACCCATCACTTTCAGTCTGTATATGTCTTTTGTTCTCAGGTGGGTTTCTTGTAGCTGCCATTTGTGTGGGTCATGTTTTCTTATCCATTCAACTACTCTTAGTGTTTTGGTTGGAGCATTTAATCCATTAACATTTGAGGTTATTATTGATACATATTTATTCATTTTTCCCCCTTTATACCTGTGTTTCTCTCTGTTTTAGTCTTTTCCTTTCTCTTCTTATAGTAGTCCATTTAGTATATCTGGTATTGTTGGTTTGGTGGGGATGTATTATTTCAGCCTTCTTTTTTCTAGGAAATTTCTTATTTCACCTTCTATTTTAATTGAGAACCTCACTGGGTAGAGTAGTATTGGTTGCAGGTATTTGTTTTTCATTACTTGGAATATCTCTTGCCATTCTCCCTTGGATTGGAGTGTTTCTTTTGAGAATTCAGCTGCTAGTCTTATCGGAGCCCCTTTGTATGTTGCTACTTGGTTCTCCCTTGTTGCTGTTAAGATTCTTTCTTTGTCTTTAAAACTTGGCAATTTAATTATACGTCTTGTAGTAGGCCTCTTTGGGTTCATCTTAATTGGGATTCTCTGTACAAGTTCTCTAAACTTGCATGGTTTTTTCCTTCTCCAGGTTCAGAAAGTTTTCTGTCATTATTTTTTCAAACCCTTGTTTCCCTTGTTCCTTTCCTTCTCCTTCTGGTATTCTTATGATTCAAATGTTGTTACATTTCATGTTATCTTGGAGTGTTCTTAAGCTGTCTTCATAACTTTTGAGTCTTTTTTCATGCAGCTGTTCTACCTGGGTATTTTTTTCTACCTTCTCTTCCAGCTCAGTAATATGGTCCTGTGCTTCATCCAGCCTGCTTGTAATTTCTTCTAGTGTGGTTTTTATTTCCAAAATTTTATTTTTCATTTTTTCTGGGTTTTGATTATAGTTTTTATATCCTTTTTCATACTGTTGTAGTTCTCACTCAGTTCCTTGTAGTTGTCTGTGAGTTCTTTGAGCATCCTTTTAACCATTCTTTTGAATTCTATATCTGATAGTTGGCTTGCCTCCATTTATTTAGCTGTTTTAGTGGGGAGTCTTCCATTCCTTTTGATTGCAGGTTCCTTTTGTCTTCCTATTTTAGGTGATTCTTTTTGTGTGTTTCTAAGCTTCCTGATGTTCCGCTTTGCTAGCATCTTTGGTAGGCATTCTGTGGGATTCAGTGGAGTGGTCTCTTTGATCTCCTTGTCTGGATGCTCTAGATTTGCTGTTACTTCTGTTTGTGTGGACTCTCTTGTTGTACTTGGGTTTTTAGCGGTTGGTGGTTCCTGTGTTGGTGGGTTCTTTCATCCAGTGGGTATGCTGATGTTCACAGTTCCCACCTAATGTTATATGTGATCAGTGGCAGGGGCAAGGCAAAATGGATTAAGACAGTGGGGGAAGGTATTCTATGGGAATTAAAGTACCAAGAAGTAGAGAAAAGATAGGTGATCCTTTGGATAAGTATAGCGTTAACTGTGATATTTCACCCAACTAGCTACTTTTTATAAAAGGTAAAAAAGAGATAAGGCTCCTGTTAGAAGGGAGAGGAATTGTGAACTGCATTTAGAAAAGAGGATGCTTGTGATAGAAAGTAGGTGTAGTGTGCGAGAGAATAAAATAGAGAGGATAGAGAGTAGTTAACCACAACAGTAATAAAGCTCAGGGAGGTAGCGAAATGGGCCAAGATCAGGGAGGGTTGCTGTGTAGTAGTCACAATCACATGGAACAACAATTATTTACAGTAGTACTGGGACAACAATAATATGACAAAAAATACATGATTTGAATAACCAGAATAGAAAATACGTGATCAAGAGTAGTGTGTTATTGGAACATGAGTAAAGTGAAAGAAGGAAAGTTAAGATACAATGTGAAAGAGAAAATAAGGAAAATCAGTCAAACAATGCAATTAAACAAAGATATAAAATGAAGAAAAGTAAACAGAAAGAAGAGAAATAAAAAATGCTAATAAGATAAAAAAAAAATAAATGAAAAAGTAATGATAATACAGATCAACAGTAAAATGCAAGTTCTGTTGGATAGCAAAGTGAAATTTGTCTCAGTTTTTCAGTTGTTGGGGTTAGCCTTGTGATCCCTCTTTAGATCTGTCTCTGGACCTTTCACAGTTCCAGGTCTTATTGTCTCACTTGGGGGAAGAAAAAAAGAAGGGGGGGAAGGGGTGGAGCCTCCTGCTGACTTAAACCTTCAGAGCAAGTTCTGCTGGTCTTCCTGGATGTCACTGGCAGAGGACGGCTGGACTTTGCTTTTCTCCTTTCCTATAGTTTTGCAAGGATGGGGGCCAAGTTTAGGCCACAATATTCACAGTTGCCCAGCCTCCAGCCCAGGTCCTCCGTGAGCTGCTGGGCCCCAACTGTCCATCTGAGCCAGGCCAGCGCCTGTACTCCACCAATTGTGCTGCAGTCCATGTGGTGAGCCTCCTCCTTGCTCTTTTACTCCACCAATTGTGCTGCAGTCCATGCGGTGAGCCTCCTCCTTGCTCTTTTGAAGCCCAGTGCTTCCAGAGCCTGCCACTGATAAGCAGCATGAATCAGCTGTGAGGTGAGTGGTGCCAGCAGCCTCCGCCTGAGGCCACATGAGAGTTCCTTAAACAGCAGCTGAGAGCCTTTTTTTTTTTTTTTTTTTTTTTTTTTTTTTTTTTTTTTTTTAGTAAAATCTTCTAATTTAAGCCCACCATTCTTAACAAGCGCCCGGCGTTTCACACAACCCCACTTTCTAACCAGACTGGAGACTATCCAGGTCAGAGTCTGACATGGCCCAACTCTCCACCCTTCTCCAGGTGTTCCCTGGCTCCCCAATTTCTCTAGTAATGACCTAGCCAGCATCCACAGTGCCAGTGGGTGAACACTGCTTCTGTGTGTCTCCCACTTCATCTGTAATTCCCCCAGTGACTTTAAGCACCCAGGTCCCTCCTGGTGCCATGCTGCCATCCCTGCTTTGATAGGGGAGGGAGCTGGTGATCTGACTCCTCCAAGGATCCTGAGGCAGGTGCCAGGCTGGGAGCCGCAGCAGCCTTGGTCCCTCTGCAGATCCCAGGGTCCTTAGCATTTCAACGCAACCTCCTTATTGTCTGTTTTTCAATGTCCTCTACAATTTTTGGCCTCCAAACTTCATGTAAGCTGGGATTCCATTGGCTTTTCACTCTTCCTCAGAAAAGTTGGGCACAGGGAGAAAGTAGGCTCTGCTCCTTGCCGCCATCTTTTCCCCAAGTAAGTTTTCTTTTCTTTTCAATATCCAAGTAGCTTAGTACTTGTAGGTATTTGTTTGTGATTTAATTTACTTATTAAAAATTTTGATATTCCTTATTCTCTAATTAAAAAAATCAATTGCACACTCTTTGAAGTTAGCTGATTTTTTTTTACTTTTTTCCATTTTTTAAATTTTAATTATTGTTCAAGTACAGTTCTGTCTTTTACTCCCATCCCAGCCCATCCCCCCAGTCCTCCCCACCTCCCTCCCATTTCCACCCCCTGCTAGTTTTTGTCCATGTGTCCTTTATACTTGTTCCTGTGAACCCTTCCCCCTTTCCCTTGAAATTCCCTTTCCTCTCCTCTCTGGTCACTGTCAGCCTGTTCTCTATTTCAGTGTCTTTGGTTATATTTTGCTTGCTTGTTTGTTTTGTTGTTTAGGTTCCTGTTAAAGGTGAGATCTTATGGTATTTGTCTTTCACTGCCTGGCTTATTTCACTTAGCATAATGCTTTCCAGTTCCATCCATGCTGTTGCAAAGGGTAGGAGCTCCTTCTTTCTTTCTGCTGCATAGAATTCTGTTGTGTAAATGTACCATAGTTTTTTAATCCATTCATTTACTGATGGACACCTAGGTTGCTTCCAACACTTGGCCATTGTAAATTGTGCTGCTATGAACATAGGGGTGCCTAGGTTCTTTTGGATTGGTGTTTCAAGCTAGTGATGTTTATAAGCACTTGATGGCTCCAGTGTGCATGTTGTCTCTGTAGAACTACATGCCTCTATCTGGAATGTTTGTTCACAAGAAGAAGCAACCTGCAAAAACAGAAATTTTCATCCTAATTGTTGTTAGCTACTTTTAAAAACCCACCTTTCAGTGACCCTCTACCATGGTCATTTTGAATGAATGGTTATTTTTTTTTAATATTCTGATTTTGCCCTGGCTGGTGTGACTCAGTGGATTGAGTGCAAGCCTGTGAACCAAAGGGTCGCCAGTTCTATTCCCAGTCAGAGCACATGCCAGGGTTGTGGGCCAGGTCCCCAGTTGAGGGTATGTGGGAGGCAGCCACACCTTGATGTTTCTCTCCCATTGTTTCTCCTTCCCTTTCCCTAAAAATAAAACTATAAAATCTTTAAAGAAAATTCTGGTTGTAACTTCTGTTTAAATGGACCTGTTACTACCTCTGCTTTCTTTGTACACAAAAATTATCCAAAGATACATCTTTGGACATACAGGCATGGTATCATGCCTTGGAGTGCTAGAGTGCTCACCTGTGTTAACTTATTTTTTGAATCAATCCTGATAACTTCAGAATTCCTTGGGATAGTCATATGGCATCCTCCATTTCAGTATTCTTCACTTATCTTTTATTTTTAAAAATAAATTTAATTTTAAAATTATTACTATTTTAACAAAGAAAAAAATGAAACACATAATTTAAAAAGTAAATTAATACATTTTCTCCAGTCTTGTTAATAGTTTGATGTATTAGGTATCCAGTAATGTAATATTTAAAAAAAGAGACATTTATTGAAGATACAAGCTACAAGAAACATTGTACATAGGGCAATGATACCTCAGTCGCCTTCAAAGTATGTACCTTGGGACCTCACACAGTTCTCCCACTTGCCATCAGCTGCCCTGTCTTATTTTTATGAATTTCATCAAAGATCTGAAATCTGTTTGTTTTCAAAGGTGATTTTAGTTTTGGGAAAAGCTAGAAGTCATAGGATGCCAAATCTGGGCTGTAGCGGGGGTATGGATGAGTCACCTGAGTGATTTGATGTTTCGCCAAAAAAGTCTGCACGAGATGTGATGCATGAGTGGGTGTGTTGTTGTGCTGAAGCTGCCAATCACCAGTTGCCCATAGCTACGGCCTTCTGAATTACATGAATAATTTCTGTGGAGGAATGTTGAAGCTTAAGGCAAAATTGATGCATAGTTATTGCTCTCCTCAGTGATTTTGGAATGCGATGGCCACACAGTATACATGCTGAATCAACACTGTCTACCTCCCCCACTGAGTAGTACAGTGAAATCCAGTAAGCATAGTATGCACAAGCATTCCAGTCCACTCTCCTTGGCTGCCAGGTTACATCAGTGTCATGCCATCCATTCTCGTTACATTAACACTGGTTGTACTTTTTCCCAGCAGACCTTGTATATCCTTTTGGACTTTTCTCTATAAACAGTTATATATGGGTGAATATAATACCTCTTTTGAAAAATGGGATTATTATACTTACTGCTTTTCCTTCCTCTTCTGTAACTTCTGAGCTTAACAACATATGTTTTACCTGAATCTATTCTCAGACCATTTGTAGCTGCTTTTTATATACTAACGACTGCTTAGTTTTTCTCTTAATGGATGACCCACATCCAGATCTCTACTGATGGGCATTTCAATTGTTTGTAATATTTTGCTGTTTTAAACAATGTTGCACTGATTTTCTGTGTTATTCTTTGTGTATGTGTATCTTTGCACACTTAGGCAAGGATTTATATGGGATAAGTTCTCAGAAACAGGATTTCTGGGTCAGGCAGTATGCCATTAAAAATTTTGATGTCTGTTGCCAAATTTCTTCCCGTAAAGTTGAAACCCTATTGTACTTCTGGTATCAAAAGTGCTTTTAACCACTTGTTGCTAGTACCCTAAAGTCCATGTCCCCTTGTCCCCCTCTGTCACATTGCCTTAAAAAGCCACAACCAATTCCTATATGCACTGCATTGCCGTGGGGCATGGTGCCACCATCCTGGGTTTCTAATTTGAGCTAGACGCTTAATCTGTTCCTGTGTCCCACAGTGGCTATTCTAAACTTTTAACAGTTCTGTCAAACCTATGCCCAGCCCTGCTACATTCTCCCTCTCCAGATGTTTAAGAGATCACCACATTGTATCGCATCTTCCTCTTTAACTTATTTTTTACCATTTCCTCTCTTGGTCCCTGAATGGTCTTTTGTCTTGTACACACTCCAGTCACCTTTCATGTTGTAGCCAGTGTCATGTTTCCAAAATGAAAATATAAGCATGTTAATTTCTGTTTTGAAATATTTCTGTGAAAGACCCATAGAAGCATTCCACTTTCCCTGGTATGTGTTTTGGCACTTTATCCACTTAACTCTTACCTTCTAGTCTTTTCTCCTTCCACTATCCCATATGTGTCCAGCCAGGCCCACTCACTTGTCTTCTGAATCTGCCTCCAGCACATTCTGTGCTCTGATCCTGGAGTGTTTTAGCCATCATTCAGCTCTGCCCAAATCTCCATGTTCTGAAAAGTCTTTCCTTAACTTTCTATAGCCAAAGCCTTTCTCCTCTCTGCTGCTACAGTGCCTTGATTATATCTCTATTACAGTAATTGCCACCTGGCTGCAGAGTGTTTGCATATGTTTATTGTCCCTGTTAAATGGTGATTAAAGACATATTCCTAGTACCTTTCAGAATGTCCTGACCTGTGGTAGGTGCTTAATAATTGTTAATGAGCCTCAGTTTCTTCATGTGTAAAACAGGAATTAGTGACTTGCCCAAAGCCATCCAACTAGTACTGGTAAGTTATAGAGTAGGAACTGATGCCAAATTCTATTCATTCCCCGCCTCTAAAACTTCTTCTATTTGGAGATCAGTGTAGGATCACATAGAGTAGAATATGAGTGTTGGAAGTAAAAAAAAAAGTGTGATTGATTTATCTATTCTCTCTCACTAGCACTTTTTAAAAGCCCATTCTCTCCCTTTTTCTTTCTAAGGTATATGGCTGGGGTTACAATGGCAATGGTCAACTTGGCTTGGGAAACAATGTCAATCAGCTGACCCCTGTGAGAGTAGCAGCTTTGCACAGTGTGTGTGTGAATCAGGTATGTTTGGTGGACTCTTAGCTGCTGGTCCCCATCTATCTTCCCTGCTCTGACTTGGAGGAATGTTGGAGATTTACTCTTCAATAAATCTTTTTGAACAATACCTATGCCTTCATCTTCCACATTTAATATCATATGCCCCCTAAATTCTGATGATGAGAAGGAACACCATGGTGATGTCACATTAGTCTTAACAAGTAAAGCGATTGGAAAAACTCAGTGGTCTCAGGTTTAGGCTTTTCTAATATTTTTTTAATGCTTCAGAGAATGTTATCCCATCCCTGATGATGAATTGGTGTTCTGTAGAAGCTGGTTGTAATCTTTAGATGTTTTTCACTGTCTTTCCTATTTTCCTGTTTATGGTAACCATTTAAATTTACTTGCAGATTGTCTGCGGCTATGCACACACTCTAGCACTAACAGATGAGGGCTTGCTCTATGCCTGGGGAGCTAATACATATGGGCAGCTGGGAACTGGCAATAAAAATAACCTGCTAAGCCCAGCACACATCATGGTGGAGAAAGAAAGGTAACTTGGCTGTACCATGTCTTGGGATCATGTGTGCATTGTAGACTTGGGACTGTGTGTGCTGGAGCTATGGTGTTTGGCTTCGTAACTCTTCTGTTTATTAACATTCTTATTTTGAACAAAGAGTTTGAATACCAGCTAGAGTGAACATGAAGTTGATAGGATTCTTATGCAGCTTTTTAAAATAACCTCTTGATTGATATACATTAATGCGTCTTGGTAAAATCCTACAAACTTCTTGTTGCCCATTTAGTAGGGAAGTAAAATAGGGTCTACCACCATGTTGAAGTATAAAATTTTCCTTTGAACCAACTAAAACAACTTTTACATAAATAAAATTTGCCCTCGAAAGGACATTATCTGTTTAAATATTGCTTTGATGTAATGTGTGTTACTGGAATAGATGCTTAATGTCTGTTTAGCCAAATCGTGAGGTGTTACCTACTAAGTTTTAGAATGTTGACTTTTGATTCTGGGACCCTGACTAAGAAACAGACTGAGAAATGTAGTAACTCTGGCTTGATGTCCTTTTGGCTTGGGGTGTTCAGAGTTCATGACCCTTAGACCAGTGTTTATCAGCCTGATGAGTGTTGTGAGGTCTGGTAGTGGGTGAGAGAAAAAGTTGTATTTCTAAGGAAATGGTATATTGAAGATTCTTTTGTTTTGTTTTGTTTTGTTTTGTTTTTGCTATTGTCCAAGCCCTCAGAACTGTCAGAACATTTTGTCAGAGTCCACTTTCCTCATTTACTTTGGTTTCTAGTCCCTTTTTCCAAATTTTCCTCAACAGTTATATATTTTTTATCTTAACTCAGAAGGAGCTTAAAAAGTAGGGCAACAAGGAAGTACTCTTGCTCTATCGTTTGGTTTTATCTGTAGGACATCATAGCTAATATCCCTTGATCTTGAGCTGTTTTCGAGGTGTTCCAAGCATGAACATTTACCTTGCGTATGTTTATAACTCGAAATATTTACCTTGTGTAATGTGTTGTAGGCTTTTGTAATACAAAAATGACACATCCATTTTTCTTAAAATATTTTAGGGTAGTAGAAATTGCAGCCTGCCACTCTGCCCACACATCTGCCGCCAAGACCCAGGGCGGTCATGTGTACATGTGGGGCCAGTGCCGGGGCCAGTCAGTAATCCTGCCTCATCTCACCCACCTCTCCTGCACGGATGATGTGTTTGCCTGCTTTGCCACTCCTGCTGTCTCCTGGCGCCTCCTGTCTGTTGGTAAGAAAACTCAGGGCTACTTCCACCCAGGAAGAATCATCCTGTTGGCTGACCAGTTTTCCTGCATATTTGCTGGTCATTTGCCCTTTTAGGTTCTAGAATGTTTTATTCCCCATTAAATTTAATCTTTCCCCAAATTATATTTGCTTAATGAAATTTATTGGTATGTTATAAAACATTACATGGATTAATTATTTTCTCCCCTTAAGTGTTTTCATTTTAATTGAGGTGAAATTCATATATTACATAAAATTAACCATTCTAAAGTATACAATTCAGCAGCATTTAGTTATTCACAATGTTGTGCAACCTCCATTGATATCAAGTTCTAAAACAGTTTTATCAACCTAAAACAAAACCCTGTACCTATTAAGCAGTCACTCTATGCTCCCCCCAACCAGTGGCCAGTTTGCTTTTTATTCCTATGCATTTACCTCTTTTGAACATTTAATATAAATGGGATAATACAATATGCAACATTTTGTGTCCAGCTTCTTTTACTCAGTATTTTTGAGACCCATTCATGTTGTAGTATGTATTAGCACTTCATTGCTTTTTATAGTGGAATAATATTCCATTGTATGTATATACCACATTTCATTTATCCATTTGTTGAGGGATATTTGGATGCTTTCCAATGTTATATTCACAACATTGTTGTGAATAATGCTGTTAAGAACATTCATGTACAGATATTTGTGTGAGTAACCTGTTCCTAAGTACTTTTATTGTTATACTAAATTTATTTATTATGTAATTCAATACAGTATGAATCAAAAATGAATTTTAGAAAAAGTGAAGAACTTGTGGTTTTTAAGGTGATGTCTTAGCCTCACCTTTTCTCTCTTTTTCTTTCAACTGATTTCAAATACATTTATTTTAGCAGGGCATAAAAACAGAGGTATTATAAAGGGTAGTGGAAATCAGGGTGTTTTTTCTGAGTAGACATTAACAGAGATCTTAATTTCTTTTTATTTCTTGTTCATTTCTGCCTTTTTCTTCCTAGTTATTCTTTCATTTATATAAAGAGGAAAGAAATAGGTCACAATGCATCAAGTTTGAACATTAATGTAGCTCTTGATGACCAAGGGGTTTGGGTTGCTCAGCAATTGATATTGAAAGCTAGTCTTATAATACATATCATCCTGAGTTGTGTTAGACAGCTGGAGCTGTCCCATCATCGTGTGACCAGTCTTTATGGTCTTACAGGCAAGAGTATGTTTAAGCAGAGTTAAGCTACTATTCAACTTAAAGTGAAACATATTGAACATTTTCAGATTTTTTAATAATACAGCCATTTTTTACAGTGAATATTGTGATTAGAAAAATTTAATTCATCCTAAAAATCCTAGAAGAAAACAGGCATTTCTTAGCAATAATTTTCTTTTAGCAATAATTTTTTTCTGATATATTGCTTCAGGCAATGGAATAAAAAAATTAAATGTGCTCATCATCTAAAAAGCAAAGGAAACCATCAGCAGAATGAAAAGACAATCCACTGAATGGGAGAACATATTTGCCAGTAATACATCAGTCCGACAAGGAGTGTATATCCAAAATTTATAAAGAATGCAGAGAACTCAACATCAAAAAAAACCAAATAATCCAATTAAAAGATGGGCCAAGGAACAGATAGACACTTCTCCAAAGAGAAGATGGCCATTAGACATATTCAAAGATAATCATGTCACTAATCATCAGAGAAATGCAAATTAAAACTACAGTGAGATATCTCATACCTGTTAGAATGTCTATCATCAGTAAATCAACAAAAAACAAGTGTTGCAAGGATGTGGCGAGAAGGAAACCTCATGCAGTATTGGCAGGAATGAATATTGGTGCAGCTACTGTGGAAAACAGTATGGAGTTTTCTCAAAAAATTAAAAATGGAGCCCTGGCTGGTGTAGCTCAGTGGATTGAGCGCGGGCTTGCGAACCGAAGGATCGCGGTTCGATTCCCAGTCAGGGCACATGCCTGGGTTGCCAGGCCAGTTCCCGGCAGGGGACATACAAGAGGCAACCGCACATTGATGTTTCTCTCCCTCTCTCCTTCCCTTCCCCTCTGAAGATAAATAAATAAAATCTAAAAATTAAAAAAAAAAATTAAAAATGGAACTGTTGGATGTTAGAGGAAGGGCAACGGTATGGAAGATCCCCTTGAACTTTCAATAGTTGAACATCTATAACTCAACAAAGGATTCCCTGCTCAACGCACAAAATACCTGAGAGATCCACACATTGAAACATCTAAAGGTAGGTGAGCCAGAACAAATGGAACATAGAAGGACTGAGACGATCCACAGATACAGCCTTGCAGCTGGAAGCTCTTGGCGGGGCTCATCCTGGAGTGGGGAAGAATTCAGTTGTAGCTGGTGCTCCCTTCAGCTAGGAGGAACAAAGAGATGTGAAGGAACAAAGTGATTCTTGCAGGAGTGAGCAGTGGGAGCTTCAGCTGAACCCAGAGACCTGGGCAAAGACACAGCACAAGGGTGGTGCCATGGTTGTCAGGTAGCGGGATTCCAGAAAGAGGAACAAAGCCATGGAGCCCTGCCATCCCTAGCCTTCCAGAGCTCTCCTCCCTTCACCCTTGGTATCGGGTTATGGAGCAAATTATCTGCAACCCAAGACCAGCTACTACAGAATCACATTTTTCCCCGAGCAAAGGATACACTCTGTGACCTATCCTGGGGTGCAGGGAGGACCCTGTGGAGGTCTGAGGTTGCCATTACCTAGAGGACAAAACAACAAAGAAGCTGGCCTGTCCCCCAAACCTCCCCTACCTCCACACATTTGCAGCATCTGGTTGTGGACGTTGCACTGGGACTTCACAAAACTAAAAAGTTTGTAAATCAGAGCCACCTACTGGAAAATAAAAGAAAGACCTCTTTGTATTAATCTGCATACATAGATGCCTAGAAAGAAGAAATTCATCAAATACCATGAATAACAGAGGTAGCAAGGCAGCTCAGAAGAAAATGAATCTCTGGAAAACATACTTGAACATGGAAATATGCAGTATAAGTGACAGAAAATGCAGGATTGTGGTTCTGAAAATGCTCAACAAGAAGTGAGAAAATACAGGCAATTTAATGCACTCAGATAACAAATAAAATGAGTGTATTACCAAACAGATTGAAAGTTTAAAAAAGAACCAAACAGAAATTCTGGAAATGAAGAACTCAGTAAAGGAGATCAAGAATGAACTAGTGAGTGCTGGAAATAGAGCTGACCAAATGGTGGAAATAATTATTTATATGGAAGACAGAAATCTAGAAATGATGCAGAGAGAAAAAGAGAAAGACTTGAGGATAAAAAAATGAAAGAGCTCTACAAGAACTATCTGACTCCATCAGAAAGTGCAATATAAGAATAATAGGCATACCAGAAGAAGAACAGAGGGAGAAGGGAATGGAGAGCATATTCAAGCATATGGAAAGTGCTAGATTCTCAAATTAAGAAGCAAATAGAACACCTAGTTACCTCAGTACAAAGAGGCCTTCTCCAAGGCACATTGTATTAAAATTATCAAAAATTAATGACAGACTTCCAGTCAAGAAGGAGGTGTAGGTAAACATGCTCCATCTCCTTGCGCAGCCACAGAATTACAGCTAGACATCAAAACAAATAACACCCAGAACCATCATAAAATCAATTTGTATGGAAGTACAACATCCAAGGGTATAAAGAAGCTACATTCGCCCTGGCTGGTGTAGCTCAGTGGATTGAGCGCGGGCCTGCGAACCGAAGGATCGTGGTTCGATTCCCAGTCAGGGCACATGCCTGGGTTGCCAGGCCAGTTCCCGGCAGGGAACATACAAGAGGCAACCGCACATTGATGTTTCTCTCCCTCTCTCCTTCCCTTCCCCTCTGAAGATAATTAAAAAAAAAAAAAAAAAAAGAAGCTACATTCATCCAGATGAGTAGGAGGGGTGGAGCTGCAGAGACAGGCGGAGAGGCATGGAGACACAGTATGGTGTAGAGAGGTAGCAGAAGCTGTGGAATAGGCGGTCCAACATTCACATGTGGTAGATAAAAGTCTGGAGGGATACCTTGGGAGTGATAAATTGCATCCCTAGGACAGACCATACCGCCCAGGGTTCCATCACCAGGAAGATAAATCCCCAACTTCTGGCTGTAAAAACTAGTGGGGTTTGGGTCAGCAGAAGATTTTCAGGAGATTCTGCTTAAAGGGATTGCACAATCTTAGAACGTATGCAGACTGCCTCTTCTGGGATTCAGTACCAGGGCAACAGCTGGAAGGGCACCAGTTGCACAGAGCAAGTGCCAGGCAAAACTCCAGAAGCCAGGCGGTGGCATTGTCCCCTCTCCAAGCTCTCCTGCAACACAGAGCCACAAAGCAGTGAAATGGGCTGCCCCACCCTGGTGATTACCTCAGGTTCTGCCCCATAAAATTTACAGGTGCCTTATCTACAACAGGCCATGCTACTAAGGTAGGGAGTCAAAACAGCTCTACCTAATGCACAGAAACAAACACAGAGAGGGTGCCAAATTGAGGAGACAAAGGAATATGGCCCAAATGAAACACCAGAACAACATCCCAGAAAAAGAACTAAAGGAAATGGAGATAATCAACCTATCAGATGCAGAGTTCAAAACACTGGTGATCAGGATGCTCAGAGAACTCATTGAGTACGGCAACAAAATTAAAAAGACCCAGGAAGAAATGAAGATTACAAAAAAAATCAAAAAGCGAAAAAAAAATCAATAGGGAATCAACAGTGGAGGGGATGAAGCTGGGATTCAGATCAATGATTTGGAACATAAGGAAGAAATAAACATTCAAGCAGAACAGCAAGAAGAAAAAAATTAAAAAACAAGAATAGTGTAAGTTGCCTCTGGGACATCTCTAAGTGCACCAACATCCAAAGTGTAGGGATGCTGAAACAAGAGGAAGAGCAAGAAATTAAAAACTTACTTGAAAAATAATGAAAGAAAACTTCCCTAAGTTGGTGAAGGAAATAGACATACGAGTTCAAGAAGCGCAGATGGTCCCAAACAAGTTGGACCCAAAGAGGAACACACCAAGACACATCATAATTAAAATGCCAAAGGTTAAACATAAAGGGAGAATCTCAAAAGCAGGAAGAGAAAAGCAGAGAGTTACCTACAAAGGATTTTCCATAAGTCTGTCAGCTGATTTCTCAAAAGAAATTTTGCAGGTGAGAAGGGAGTGGCAAGAAGTATTCAAAGTGATAAAAGCAAGGTCCTACAACCAAGTTACTCTACCCAGCAAAGCTGTTATTTAGAATGGAAGGGCAGGTAAAGTGCTTCCCAGACAAGGTAAAGCTAAAGGAATTCATCATCACCAAACCATTATTACATGAAATGTTAAAGGGACTTAACTGAGAAAAGAAGTTCAAAACTATGAACATTAAAATGGCAACAAATTCACAACTATCAACAACTGAATCTAAAACAACCAGAACAGGAACAGAATCATAGATATGGAGATCATTTGGAGGGTCATCAGCTGGGAGGGGGAGGGAGAATAGAGGAAAAGGTGCAGCAATTAAGAAACATATTGGTAGGTAAAAAATAGGACAATGTTAAGAATACTATAGGAAATGGAGACACCAAAGAACTTATATGCATGATGCATGCACATGAACTAAGGGGGTGGAGTAGATTGCTGGAGGGAATGGAGAGGGAGCAAAGGGGGAAAATTGGGTCAACTGTAAAAGCAAAATTAATAAAATTATTTTAAAAATTAATGACAGTTCTCAAGGTAGCCACAGAAAAGAAGAAAGTAACCTATAAAGGAAAGCCCTTTAGGTTATCATTGCACTGCTTAGTAGAGACTTTACAAACCACAAGACAGTGGAACCAAATATTCAAACTACTGAAAGAGAGAAATTACCAGCCAAGAATAATATTTAAAGTTATTTATATATGATGGAGAAATAAAGACAATTCCAGACATCCAGAAGCTGAGGAAATTTATCACCAGAAGACTTCTATTTCAGGAAATACTCAAGGGAATTATTCTACATGAAACAAAGAACAAAATGTCACAAAACTACCAGTAAGATCACCAACAAACAGCATAAACAAAGATAATTTGGGACACCAAAAACATAAAGGGGGAGGGTGTAAAGGTCTTAATTTATAAAGCAGGATGGAGATGAGATGCGTTCAAAAGAAAAAGGACTACTGTATACATGAAACTTTCTTTTTCATAAACCTAATGGTTATCACATACAAAGCCTCCCAAACTGAGCCACATAGCTTAAGAAAAAGTAAGTATGGAATACAACCAAACAAAAACAACAGACAGAATCACAAAGGAAAAGATCCAATGGAGGAACATAGCTACCAGAAAACAACAAACAAACTGGCTGTAGGAAATTCTCATACATCAGTAATCACCCTAAATGTAAATGGACTGAATTCACCAATACAGAGACACAGATTAGCAGATTGGATCAAAAAACAAAACCCAAGCATATGCTGCCTCCAGGAGACACATCTAAGCTGCAAAGACAAAGTTAGATTCAAAATGAAAGGGTTGAAAATGATTATCCAAGAAAATAACATCCACAGAAAATAGGTTTAGTCATACTTATATCTGATAAAACAGATTTCAAGATAATAAAGGTAAGAAGAGACAAATATTGACATTTTATGATGATAAAGGGGATGCTGCATCAAGAAGACATAACACTTCTCAATATTTATGCAGCCAATCAGCACCAAAATATATATCACAACTACTAACACAACTAAAGGGAGAAACAGACAAAAACAATCATAATTGGGGACCTTAATACTACATTGATAGCTCTAGATAGATCATTCAAACAGAAAATCAGTAATGAAATATAGACCTTAAGTGATACATTAGAGAAACCAAATGGACATAATGGACATTTACAGAACCTTTAATCCTAGAACATCAAATCATACATTCTTTTCCAGTGCACAGAGAACAGTCCTATGGATAGACCTTATTTGAGGTAACAAAACTAGCCTTCAAAATTCAAGAAGATTGAAATTATACCAAATATATTGTCTGAAAACAATGCTTTGAAATTGGAAATCGCTGCAAAAAGGAAGTAAAGAAACCCACAAATATGTGGAGATTAAACAACGTACTGTTAAAAAATTAGTGGGTCAAAGGAGAAATAAAACGTGACATCAAAAGATATAGAGAGACAAATGAGAATGACAGTATGACATACCAAAACTTCTGGGATGCTGTGAAAGCTGTTATACGAGGGAAGTATATGGCTCATCTTAAAGAACTAGAAGAACAAAACCAAAGTCAACAGAAGAAAGGAAGTAGTAAATATTAGACCAGAATTGAATGAAATAGAAGACAAAAAACTGTACAAAAAATTAATACAACAAAGAGCTGGTTCTTTGAAAAGATTAATAAAATTGAAAAAAATTGGCTGGACTCACTAAGGAAAAAAGAGAAAAGACTCAAATTTACGAACAAAATCAGAAATGAAAGAGGCAATGTTACCACAGACATTACACATACACACAGAATAATATTAGGATACTATGAAAGACTATATGCCACCAAATTCTATAACCTAGAGGAAATGGGTAAGTTCCTAGAAATACATAACATTCCTAGACTGAAGTATGACAAATTGAAAAATCTAAATAGACTGCTAAACAGTGAAGTAATTGAAACAACCATCAAAAACCTCCCCCAAAATAAGTGTCCAGGAATGGATGATTTAACCAGTGAATTCATCCAAACATTCAAAGAAGATTTAATACTTATCCTCTCAAACTCTTCCAAAAAATGAAAGATGAGGCAATACTTCCCAACACATTTTATGAGGCCAACATAACCCTAATTACCAAAATGTGGCAAGGATACCACAAAAAAAGAAAACAGGAGACAAATATCTCTGCAAAAATTGCCCTGACTGGTGTGGCTCAGTGGATTGAGGACTGGTGTTCAAACCAAAAGGTTGTGCTTTCAATTTCTAGTCAGGGCACATGGCTGGATTCCAGGCCAGGTCTTCAGTTGGGGGCATGCAAAAGGCAACCAATTGATGTTTCTCTTGCTCATTGATGCTTCTCTCCTCCTCTTTGTCTCTCCCTTCCCCTCTGTCTGAAAATAAATACATATTTAAAAAATAAAAAAAAAAGATAGGGGGAAGGAAGATGGCTGCGTGGTAGGAGGGAGCAGATTCCACTTCCCCCTAAACACGGGAGCAAAACCTGGACTATCTACGGAAGAACAGAGCAGACAAGGAACAGTAACACAGCATATTTGAGAATAGATAAAAAATTGTAGTGGACATTGAAAAACCAGTCTGTAAGGAGAGCACTTCAGAACAATAGGAGCCCAGGGATCAGCGTGGAGACCAGGGTGGCTGACGCCCCCGGCCGGGGACTTGCCGGGCCTGCCCCAGGGCTCTAGGGAGGGAGCTGGGTTAACCATAGAAACGGGCTGAGCAGTCCTGGTCATGTGCAACTGCAGACAGCTGTGCGTGTGAACTCAGATGGCTGCATGAAAATAGGCACCTACACATGACTGCAGACAGTCGTGGGATCATAGGCACAAGCAAGATCATAGGCACTTGCCACTGGAGACAGCTGTGGGACCATAGTCTCGCAGGCACAAAGGCAGACAGTTCAGGGCCATAGGCGCAGAGGCAAGAGATGGCTGTGGGATCCTAGGCCCCAGAACACCACAGAAAGCTGTGCTGGGGCCAACGGAGACAGCTACCTGCGACCGGAGACCTGAGCTCACACCCATAAACTCAGGAAAGTGTGCACACTCCAGGAGGCTCAGAAAACACGCTTGAAACCCTGTGTGGAGAGGCACTGGACTAACTCTGAGGAAATTAGCACAATAATGAATGAGTGCTGAACACAGAGAAAAGCAATACCATCACCCCTCGGCCAGGAAGACCAGAAAAACCAGCTTCGCAAGTTTGAAAACAGCAACAGTTTTTTCTGTGGTGTTTTGGGTTGTTTTTTTTTTTCGGTGTTTGTTTTTTGGGGGTTTTTTGGTTTTGGGGTTTTTTTTTCCTGTTTTTTTGTTTTTTTAGTTGTTTTCTTTTTGTTTCCTTTTGTTTGTTTTGTTTCTGTGTCTATCTGTTTATATAATTGTTCTTAATTATTGTTTTTTTATTATTTTTATCTTCTTTTTTACTCCCCAACTCCCTCTGCCTCTCTTTACTTCTTTCTTGTTTTATTATCTCCTCCTTTCTTACCAATTTTCTCTTATATCTTCCTCTTTTTTTCCTTCTTCTTTTTTCATTTTTTCCCTCTTTTCTCTTTTTAAATACCCACGAGTGAGACAAAAAAACAAAAAACCTGGAACTGTGAAAAAAAACCAGAGTTGGTCCCAAAAATAGGGTATCCCAGCTGATATAGTGGGAGCTGTGAACAACAGGATATCCAAAGGAGAATCCAACACTGAATCGGACAGGTATTCTACCACAGAAAGTCACACCACAAACCCAGGGAACCAGAACACATCAATTTAAGAAGTTGAGGCTAACAACAAGAGTCTTACAAACAATGGGAAGACAAAGAAACAATCCCCAAATGAAAGGAAAGGAGGAAGCTCCAGAAAGAATGCTAAATGAAACTGAGGCAAGTCAACTATTAGATATTGAGTTCAAAACAATAGTTGTCAGGAAGCTACGATGAACTCACTGAAAACTATATCAACATGAAAAAGGAAATAGAAACTATCAACAAGGGCCAAGAGGTAATTAAGAATAGAATTTCTGAATGGAAGAACACAGTAGAAGGAAGGAAAAGCAGAATCGATGAAGCAGAATATCGGATCAGCGTGTTGGAGAACAAAATAGTAAAAAACACCCAGAAAGAGCAAGAAAACGAAAAGAGGCTCAGAAAGAATGAAGAGGGATTAAGAGAAATGCAAGACAACATGAAATGTAATAATATCCATATGATATGGATACCAGAAGGAGAAGAAGAACAAGGGATAGAAAACCAATTTGAGAAAGTAATGATGAAGAACTTCCCCAATTTGATGAGAGAAAAAGTCACACAAATCCAGGAAACACAGAGGGTCCCAATCAAGAGGAACCCAAACAGGCCCACTTCAAGGCACATCATTATTAAAATGGCAAAATTCCAAGACAAAGAGAGAATCTTAAAGGCAGCAAGGGAGAAAAAGGAAGTAACATACAAGGGGGCCCCAATCAGGTTAGCATCTGACTTCTCAATGGAAACGCTCCAAGCCAGAAGAGAATGGCAAGAAATATTCCAAGCAATGAGAACCAAAGGCCTGCAACCCAGACTACTTTACCCAGCAAGGCTTTCAATCAAGATAGAAGGCCAAATAAGGAGCTTCCCAAACAAAAGAAGTCTAAAAGAATACACCTCTACCAAACCAATGCTGCAAGAGATACTAAAGGGACTGCTTTAAGGGAAGAAAAGAAAAGACAGAGAGAGAAAGAGAGAGGGGAACACAGGTACGAAAATGGCAATAAATAATTACCTATCAATAATAACCTTAAATGGGACTGCTTTAAGGAAAGGAAGGAAAAGAGAGAGGAAGAGGGAGGGAGAGGGAGAGAGAGGGAGAGCGAGAGAGATAGGTATGAAAATGGCAATGAATAAATACCTATCAATAGTAACGTTAAATGTAAATGGATTAAATGCTCCAACAAAAGACATAGAATAGCTGAATGGATAAGAAAGCATGACCCACATATATGTTGCCTACAAGAGACCTACCTCAGGACAAAAGACCTACACTGACTCAAAGTGAAGGGCTGGAAACAAATTTTCCAAGCAAATGGACAGGGAAAAAAGCCGGTGTAGCAATACTTATGTCACACAAAATAGACTTCAAAAGAAGAGTCATAAAGAGAGACCAGAAGGTCACTTCATAATACTCAACAGAAGAATCCACCAGGAAGACATAAACATTGTAAATATATATGCACCCAACATAGGAGCACCTAAATACATCAAGAAAATCTTAGAGGACTTCAAGAAAGATACTGACTGCAACACAATTATAGTAGGGGATTTTACATCCCAATGTCAAAAATGGACAGATCTTCCAAACAAAATATCAACAAAGATATTGTGGCATTGAACAATACTCTAGATGAAATGCACTTAACTGACATATATAGAGCCCTTCATCCCAGAGAAACTAAATACCCATTTTTTTTCAAATGCACATGGAACATTTTCTAATATAGACCACATGATAGGACACAAAACAAGCCTCAACAAATTCAAGAAAATTGAACTCATACCAAGCATTTTCTCTGACCACAAGGGACTGAAACTAGAAACCAGCTTCACGGAGAAATTCCCAAAACCATCAAAATCATGGAGATTGAATAGCATGCTATTAAACAATGAATGGGTCAAGAATGAAATTGGGGAGGAAATCAAAAAGTTTCTGGAAACAAATGAAAATGAACTCACAATGACCCAAAAGTTATGGGACACAGTGAAGGCAGTCCTCAGAGGGAAGTTCATACCAATACAGGCCTATGTAAACATTGCAAACAAACGACTTAACCCTATGCCTACAAGAACTCGAGGATCAACAAAGACAGCCCAGAGCAAGTAGAAGGAAGGAAATAACCACGATCACAGCAGAACTAAATGACATAGAGACTAAAATCACAATTTTAAGGATCAATGAATCTAGGAGCTGGTTCTTTGAAAAGATAAACAAAATCGACAAGCCGTTACGCAGGCTCATCAAGAAAAAAAGAGAGGACTCAAATAAACATAATCAGAAATGAAAGAGGAGAGATTACAACTGACAACACAGAAATACAAAGGATTGTAAGAAATTACTATGAAGAACTATATGCCAAGCAATTTGAAAACCTAGGTGAAATAGACAAGTTTGTAAAAAAATACAATCTTCCAAAACTCAATGAAGAAGAAGCAAAAGCCTGAACAGACCAATAACAGTAGATGAACTTGAAGCAGTAATAAAAAAACTCCCAGCACACAAAAGCCCTGGACCAGATGGTTTCACAGGAGAATTCTACAAAACATTTAAGAAAGAACTAACCCCTAACCTTCACAGACTATTTGAAAAAATCCAGAATGATGGAAGACTCCCAAACTCTTTTTATGAAGCCAGCATCATCCTAATCCCAAAACCAAATAAAGACACAACAAAGAAAGAAAATCTCAGGCCAATATCACTGACGAACATAGACGCTAAAATCCTCTACAAAATATTGCCAAACCGCATCCAACAATACATCAAAAAGATCATACACCATGACCAAGCGGTATTCATCCCAGGGATGCAAGGATGGTTCAACATTCCCAAATCAGTTAATGTAATTCATCACATAAACAAAAGCAAAGATAAAAATTACCTGGTCATATCAATAAATGCAGAAAAAGCATTTGATAAGGTACAACACCCATTTATGATGAAAACACTCAGCAAAGTGGGAATAGAGGGAGCATTCCTCAACATAATAAAGGCCATATATGAGAGACCTACAGCCAACATCATACTCAATGGGCAAAAACTGAAATCTTTCCCACTAAGATCAGGAACAAGACAAGGTTGTCCACTTTCACCACTTCTATTCAATATAATACTGAAGGTCTTAGCCACAGTGATTAGAGAAGAAAAGGAAATAAAAGGCATCCAACTAGGAAACGAGGAGACAAAACGATCATTGTTTATAGATGAGATAATAGTATACATAGAAAATCCTATAGACTCGGCCAAAAAACTGCTCGACCTAATAAATGAATCTGGGCAAACAGCCGGATACAAAGTCAATATCCAGAAATCAAAGGCATTTTTGTATACCAACAATGAAATAGCAGAAGCAGAAATCAAGAAAAAAATCCCATTTGATATAGGAAAAGGAAAAATAAAAACCTAGGAATATACTTAACCAAGGAGGTAAAAAACCTGTATGCAGAAAACTACACAACACTGAATAAAGAAATCAAGGAAGACACAAACAAATGGAAGCATATACCGTGTTCATGGATTGGAAGAATTAACATCATCAAAATGTCCATACTACCCAAAGGAATTTACAAATTCAATGCAATACCTATTAAGGTTCCAATGGCATATTTCACAGACATAGAACAAACACTTCAAAAATTTATATGGAACCATAAACGACCCCGAATAGCTGCAGCAACGTTGAGAAAGAAGAGCAAAGTAGGAGGGATCACAATACCTGATACCGAACTGTATTACAAGGCCACTGTAATCAAAAGAGTCTTCTACTGGCATAAAAAACAGGCATGTGGACCAGTGGAATAGAACAGAGAACCCAGAAATAAACCCAAATCTTTATAGTCAATTAATATTTGACAAAGGGGGCAGCAACATAAAATGGAGCCAAAATAGCCTCTTCAACAAGTGGTGTTGGGAGAACTGGACAGCTACGTGCAAAAATATGAAACTTGAGCACCAACTTACACCATACACAAAAATAAATTCAAGGTGGATGAAAGACTTAAATATATGCTGTGACACCATTAAAATCCTAGAGGAGAACATAGGCAGGAAAATATCAGATATTTCACACAGCAACATTTTAATGATATATCCCCTAAAGCAAGGGACATAAAGGAAAGAATAAACAAATGGGATCTCATCAAAATAAAAAGCTTCTGCACAGCTGAAGAAAACACTATTAAAATAAAAAGAGAACCAACTGTATGGGAAAACATTTGCCAATTATACCTTAGACAAGGGTTTAATCTGCAAAATATATAAAGAACTTACAGGACTCTACTCTAAGAAGACAAGCAACCCAATTAAAAAATGGGCAAAGGATTCGGGCAGACACTTCTCCAAGGAGGACATACAGAGGATCCAGAGACACCTGAAAAGATGCTCGATATTGCTAGCTATCAGAGAGATGCAAATTAAAACTACAATGAGATACCACTTGACACCAGTCAGAATGACCCTCATAAACAAAGCAACAAACAGCAAGTGTTGGAGAGGTTGTGGAGAAAAGGGGACCCTAGTGCACTGTTGGTGGGAGTGCAGACTGGTACAACCACTATGGAAAGCAGTATGGAATTTTCTAAGAAAACTAAAAATAGATCTACCTTTTGACCCAGCAATTGCACTGTTTGGATTATATCCTAAGAACCCTGAAACACCAATCCAAAAGAACCCACCCATGCATCCCTATGTTCATAGCAGCATAATTTACAATAGCCAAGTGTTGGAAGCAACCTAGATGCCCACCAGTAAATGAATGGATCAAAAAACTATGGTACATTTACACAATGGAATTCTATGCAGCAGAAAGAAAAAAGGAGGTCCTACCATTTGCAACAGCGTGGATGGAACTTGAGAGCATCATGCTAAGTGAAGTAAGCCAGGCAGTGAAAGACAAATACCATATGATCTCACCTTTAACAGGAACCTAATCAACAAAACAAGCAAACAAGCATAAAATAACCAAAGACACTGAAATTGAGAACAGACTGACAGTGACCAGAGGGGAGAGGGGAGGGAATTTCAGGGGAAAAGGTGAATGGTTTAGAGTAACAAGTATAAAGGACACATGGAGAAAAACTGTTTGGGGTGGAAATGGGAGGGAGGTGGGGAGGGCTGGGTTGGTGGGTTTGGTTGGGAGTAAAAGACTGAAAACTATACAAGATCAACAATGAAAATAAAAATTAAAAAAAATAAAGATAGAAGAATCCTAAGCAAAATACTGGGAAATCAGACACAACAAAATATTACAAAAATCATACATCACAATTGAGTTTGGTTCATTGCAGGGGCAGAAGAATTGTTTTAACATATGTAAATCAATATAATATACCACATTAACAAAACAAAGGATGAAAATCATAGGATGTTATTAATAGATGCAGGAAAATCATGTGATAAGATACAACATCTGTTTATGATATCAACAATAAAATGGGTATAGAAGGAAAGTACCTCAACATAATAGAGGCCTTATATGAGAAACCCTCAGCCAATATCATACTCAATGGTGAAAAACTGAACGCTTTTCCTCAAGAATCAGGAACAAGACAGGGATGTCCACTCATCACTGTTTTTCAGCATAGTTCTGGAAGTCTTAGCCAGAGCAATCAGGCAAAAGAAAGAAATAAAAGGCATTCAGGAAGAAGTTAGTGTCTGCTTTTAGAGATGACATGATTCTGTTTAAGGAAAACCCTTAAGGACTATACCAAAAAGCTATTAGAAACAATAAACAATAAAGTTGCAGGATCCAAAGCCAATATACAAAAATCCACTGTTTTCCTATATACTAACAATGAAACTTCAGGAAAAGGAATGAAAAAAACAATTGTTTTTGCACAAAAGAGTAGAACCAAAAGAGTTAAAATACCTGGGAATAAACTTAACAAAAGTTGTAAGGAACCTGTGCACTGAAAATTACAAAGCATTGTTAAAAGAGATAGAGAAATCCACAATGAATTGGGAAGATATTCCATGTTCATGGATTGGAAGAATCAACATACGTAAAAATGACCATATCACCCAAAGCAATTTACATATTGCATTCAATCCCCATCAAAATCCCAATGTCATTTTTTAAAGAAGTGGAACAAAAACATCAGATTAGTATGGAACCACAAAGGTCCCCAAATAGTAATAGCAATCCTGAGAAAAAAAGAACAAAGCCAGAGGCATCATACTACTTGACTTCAAATTATACTACAGTGCTACAATAATCAAAACAGCAAGGTATTGGCAAAAAAAGATACACTGACCAGTGACCCAGAACCGAGAGCCCTGAAATAAAACTACATGTATACGGGCAAATAATTTTTGACAAACAAGCCAAAATCACCCAATGGAGAAAGGAATGCCTCTTCAATAAATGGTGCTGGGGATTTTCCTGCCACTGGGAAGTTGCACAGAAGTGGAAGCATGGATGCATTCAAGATTCAGCTTCACCTTTAACCCTCTGTTATGGCTGAGGAAGGCATCACTGCTGGAGGTGTAATGGACATTAATACTGCTTTACAAGATGTGCTGAAGACCACGCTCGTCCATGGTGGCTTAGCATGTGGAATTTGTCGAAAGCCTTTGTGCCAAGCCTTTGTGTGCTTGCATACAACTGTGATGGGCCTCTGTATGTCAAGTTGGTGGCAGCTCTTTATGCTAAACACCAAATCAACCTAATTAAGGATGACAGCAATAAGAAACTAGGGGTATGGGTAGACCTTTGTAAAATCAAGAGTGGGAAGACCCCTTAAAGTGGTTGCAGTTCTGTGGTGTTTAAGGACTGTTACAAGGAGTCTCAGGCAAATGATGTCATTAGGGTACTTCAAATGCAAGACATGAGCAAATAAACTCTGCATTTATTTCTTAAATGAATAAAAATGGTGCTTGGAACATGGGAAAGTCCCCCGTGAAAGAATGAAACTCGACTATAGTTTGTCCTATGTACAAAAATTAATTCAGAAATGTATCATAGACCTAAGTTTATGATCTGAATTAATAAATCACATAGAAGAAAACATAGGTGCTGAACTTATGGACCTTAGTCATGGAGAACATTTTATGAATTTGACCCCAAAGGCAAGGGAAATAAATGCAAAAATAAATGAATATGACTATATCAAACCAGAAAGCTTCTGCACAGCAAAAGAAACTGCCAACAAAACAAAAAGGCAACCTAATGGGAGATGATATTTGCAAACACCCACTCCAACAAAGGGTTAATACCCAAAATGTGGGTATATAAAGAACTCATAGAACTCAACACCAAACAAACAGTTCAATTAAAAAATGGGCAGAGAACTTGAGTAGACACCTCTCTCAAGACATACAAACATCCCACAGATATATGAAAAGCTGTTTAACTTCTCTAGCTATTGGAAATGCAGATCAAAACCACAATGAGATATCTCCTCTCACCTGTTCTAATGGCTATTAACAAAAAAAGTAATAACAAGTGTTGGAGAAGTTATAGAGAGAGGAGCCCTCATTCACTGCTGTGAGAACGTAAACTGGTAACAGCCACTATGGAAAATAGTATGGCAGTTCCTCAAAAAAAAGAAGAAGTATCTATACAAAAACTTCAAAAACGTGTATTGGCAAAGATATATGCACCTCTATGTTTATTGCAGCATTATTCACAGTGGCCAAGACGTGGAGACAACCAAAGAAAGTGTTGTTCAGTAGAGGATTGGATGAAGAATGTATGGTACATTGTACTATGCATTACTACTTAGCCATATGAAAGGATGAAATACTGCCATTTGTGACAACATGGATGGAAGTTGAGAATATTATGCTAAGTGAAGTCAGTCAGTCAGAAAAAGCTAAGAACCATATGATTTTACTAATATGTAGAATCTAGTGAACAAAATAATGAACAAAATAGAAACAGACTATAGAGAACAGACAGCTGTCAGGGGGGAGAGGAGTTGAGGGATTGGATGAAAAAGGTGAACGGATTAAGCAAAAACAAAAAACTCATAGACACAGACAACATTTTGGTAATTACTAGAGGGAAAGAGGGGTGGGAAGAGGTAGAAGAGGGGAGGGCATAAGGGGGATAAATTGTGATGGAAGGAGACTTGACTTTGGGTGATGAACCCACAATACAATACGCAGATCATGTATTATGGAATTATATACCTGAAACCTCTATCATTTTATTAACCTGTGTCACTCTAATAAATTCAATTAAAAAAAGAAAATTTCATTCACAGAACAGGAGTATTTGTCTGTAATCACACATATGCATCACAGCCAAAGCACTCTTTCCACACATTCAGATCATATGCTACTTAACCTGTACCTGTTTATAAAAAGCTTCCCCAGGTTTTTGCATCTTAAAATCCTGATCCCCAAAAGACATCCTTTTCAGAACATCCTAACATTTTTTAATGTTAAGCTTGGAAAAAATGTGGTCATCGAATATATTTCTTAGATGATTTCTTTCCCTCTACTCACTAAGTCAGAGTTTTTTTCTCTTAATTTATTATTTCAGATGAGTGATAGGAAGAGTCAGATGGTGCCAGAAACTAAGAGAAGGAAAGGGTTATTTCAACCCTTAAGACAATGCAGACGTAGAGACACTGATAACAAATTGTTTTCTGGATAGTCTCAATAGCAATCTGGACTCCTGGACTCTTTGCCCATCTTAGTTATTTTCTTTCTTTTATTTTCATGTGATCCAAGTTACAGGGTCAGGGAAGCATGATTTTTGCGAGATTGCTAACCTTTCCTCCCTAGCCGAGAAAGCTCTACATTGTTTGTGGGTTGGGTAGCAATAGGTTAAGGTAACTGGGCTCAGACAAGTGATACTTTCTTGTGAGATTCTGATAATAAAGCTAGCTCATGGATAAGTTTACGTTAGGTTTCAGTGTAGGTTTTAGTAGTTGTCTCTCGTATAAGAATTGCCCTGGTAACACCAGGTTACTGAGGGACATAGCTAAGTTATTTGATTAAGTCATCACTTTTATCTTGTGGGCAGTCACAACCTATCTATATCCATAGTAGCTTCATTCAGTGCCAATGAGAGTAGGGTCTCTGGAACTTTATTTCCCTGTTAGCCTTCTTGTTTTCCTTTGTGCATGCATATAAAGCACAAGAAAGTGTTATATGGATTTCTACTAGTGCCTTTACTTTTCTTCACAGTAACACAAATCTACTTACATATATCTGTAATCATAATACCAGTTCTCATCAGGCAATGAAATCCTGTTTGTGTAAAATTGTTTCCTTTGAGTATATATTGTTACTAAGTAAATTAGCTCTGTTTTTAGATAGTGTGTAAGGATTATTTGTACACTGATTTGTAGGGTTGAGAGGGATGTTTAGATTTCATGTATCAAGGGAAAAATGTTTCTCTGTGTAAGAGTATGAATTAGCATTACCAGTTGAGTGGCGAGTTTGTTTCTTGTGACTCCTTAAGTAGAATATAGTAACCACTTGAAACTACCCCAAAGCAGGGCAAAGGTGGTGTTAGTGTTCCAATCAAGGAAAATTGTCAGGTTGTTAGCCCTAGAAGAAAATCACTCAAGTTTTTAAACAAGTAGTTATATAATCATGGGCTACCTATAACTTTTCTTTTTAAAAAATACACATTTCTAATGCCTAATTTAATATGTATGATTGGTTTTAGCCTTTTCAAATATGCATTTCTTGGTAGGTTATACGCTCAGGATGTTTATTTTAATACTGTGAAACAGATTTATCAAGATGGGCATGAACTTTTTTGAAAATAATCTAGTGAAATTATCCATCATGCTAATGATTATCTTTTTGATATCTACCACATCTTGGGTATGCTTTCTCAGCTTTCTCTATTAACTATGTGTTCATTGCCTTCAGAGCATGAAGACTTTTTAACAGTTGCGGAGTCCCTGAAGAAAGAATTTGACAGTCCAGAAACTGCTGACCTAAAGTTTCGAATTGATGGGAAATATATTCATGTCCATAAAGCTGTTTTGAAAATCAGGTATTTTTGCATGAGATAACCTTACTTTCTCTTCATAACCGCTGTTTCTTTGTTATTCCATAAATTGGGTACTGTTAAGAAACAGCCTTGGCAGTAGAGAGAAATGGCACAACTTCTTTTTGCAGATAGTATCAATCCACTCATTATCGAAGAGTTTTGCCTGCACATGTGTGTGTTCACATGCACACATGTGCCTTTTTGAAAAAGCATAATGTAGTATTTGTCTATAATTGTTTTTAAATGAAGGATGTTGTGAATATTTATTTCCAAGGTACCTATTTACATGGTCAAAAATCCCATGAAAGATTATCAGGGAAAAGTATATATACGAGGGTCTGTATGGTAAAAATACAGCCATTGTTAATATGATGAGAGTAGTTGACACCACATCAATGTAACCTGGCAGTCAAGGAGAGTGGACTAGAATGCGCATGCATAAGCAATGACAACTTCACTGTACTATTCAGTGGGGGTGGTAGATGGTGTTGATTGGTCATGTGTACTGTGTAGACGTCGTATTCAAAATGACTGAATAGAGCAACAAATCTGCATCCAATTTTGCATTAAGCTTGAACATTCCTCCACGGAAACTATTTGAATGATTGAGAAGGCCACAGCTATGGGCAGCTGGTGTTTGGCAGCTTCATCACAACAAAACTCTTGCTCATGCATCATGTCTTGTGCAGAGTTTTTTGGCAAAACATCGAATCACCCAGGTGACTCAGTCCCCCTACAGCACAGATTTGGCGTCCTGTGACTTTTAGCTTTTCCCAAAACTAAAGTCACTTTTGAAAGGGAAGAGATTTTAGACTGTCGATGAGATTCAGGAAAATACAACAGGGTAGCTAATGGAGATTCCAACAAAGGATTTTGCTAAGTGTTTTGAACAGTGTAAGAGATGCTGGGAGAAGTGTGTGAGGTCCCAAGTTGCCTACTTTGAAGGGGAATGAAACTTATTGTTCTATGTACAATGTTTCTTATATCTTAATAAATTTCATTACATGGCTGGATACTTTCTGGACAGGCGCCGTGTGCCTCCTTTTGTTCTTAATTAAAGATTCATTTTTCTCAAGGAGAAAACTCTCAGTCAGGAATGCTGGTCTTCTGGCCTGGGGGACATCTAATTTCCAGTTAAAGAAAAGTTTTTTAGCTGTGTGTCAGGAGTTCTTTGTATAAATGTGATGGAACTTTGTATTTATTAGTAACTGTTTGAACTGTTGGTCACTCATGTTGCCATTACAGAGCAAGAATCACATGAAGTCAGACTATTGAGAATTAAACTGGTCATTTACAAGTCTTCTTATAAATGTAGTTAAAGACCTATTTACAAAATAATTTGTTTAAGGGAATTGAAAAGCTCTATGTCATTCATTACTTAAGGGAATAAATATCTGCACCAAGTTATTAATTGAAAAATGAACGGGAAATGTTTCTATCTGTAGACCTGTGGACAACCAGGCTATTCCTTTCTTGTATAGTTTTCTGACCCATTTTTATCTATTATTCCTTGCTTAGACATCCATTTCTTTTTACTTCTCAGATGAAGTAATTCCTTAGGTAAGTGGAGCCATTCTTCTGGTACTCTGAATGAAGTTTGAAAACATTTCATGTTTATTTATACTGTATCTCATTTTAGAAGGATTTAAGAAGGTGATGTTTTTTAAAAAATTATAAAGTATGTCATACTTTAAGAAAATTTAATATTCAGAATTCAGTTTCTCATACAGTGGATTTGTACATGTTAATACAAGACAAAAAGACCCACTTACGTTTCTTGATATCGTGGTTATCCTAGTGTATGTGTTTTCTAAATACACTTAGTAACAGGCTTGGAAAGAGAGGAAAGGAAGCAGGGCAAAGTAAAAAAACCAAAATAGGAAGTGATGGCCATTTTGAACATGAGTCAGGAAAAAAAAAGGAAAATTGTCATGTAAGATAATAGAGCAATAATCAGTTTAACTATAATCCAGTTAACATTTAAAACAGTTTTAAGAGTATGCTGATCGCATAAAACAAAAGAAAACCAAATGTCATTTGAATGTGTTGCTTTGTAGTGATAAGTTTAAACTCTCATTTCTGAATTTCCTTTAATATCATTGTTTAAAATACATTTCTGTACATCTTTTAAAAAACAAGTGAACAAAAAGTATTTATATGAGTGGAGACCGCCAAATAGAAATAGTAGCACTGCAGAAGTGCTAGGTTCTCCTAGACTCTACATATAATTCTTAATATATCATAGGAGGTACTCATCAAAAATGAAAGTGAATGTATGTAAAAGGCAAATATAAAAATCCTTGCACATGGAATCTTTTTTTAGGGTACTAGTTAAAAGATTCATGATCCTGGTGTGTGCAGAGCCAATTATAATAGTTAAAGATACCTGCAATACATGTTTATCTTATTCCATCAACTAAATTGACTTTTGCTGTTCTATTTTAGGTGTGAGCACTTTCGATCCATGTTCCAGTCTTATTGGAATGAGGATATGAAAGAAGTGATAGAAATAGACCAGTTTTCTTACCCAGTGTATCGTGCCTTTCTCCAGTTCCTCTACACAGACACAGTTGACCTACCACCTGAAGATGCTATAGGTACTTCAGCCACATTGGGAGTGGCCAGATCACATGGTCAGAAATATATCTCCTCTTCTTCTTATGGTATTGAAATATGAAAAGTTTCAGATGCATTGGCTTTTATATGGCTTTTTTAAATATTTGAAATAAATATCTTTAAAAATAACATTGCATGGTTGTAGTTAATAATTATGGACACAGTTTATGACTGTGGACTTATTTTAATTTTTTAATGTTGAAGTATAATTTCATAATGGATTTAGCATGCCATTTTGGAAACAAAATGAGGGGGGAAATTGCATTTTTTCCCTTTCTTTGTACTATAATAAAAATTGTACAAAGTGAGTATAAAGAGAGGTATGTTTGGAAAGTCGGGGAGGTAGAAAGTAACAAAGAGAACTTATTTAATAGAACTCTGAGTATTATTCATTAAGAAACTTCTACTGAATTACCAGCATAACTCTGTGCATCAAAATTAAATATATACATATAAACTATAGAAAATTATCATAAAATTTATTAAAATGTCTACACTTTTAACTTTTAGGCCTTTTGGATTTGGCAACATCTTACTGTGAAAGCAGACTGAAAAAACTTTGTCAACGTATTATCAAGCGGGGAATCACTGTGGAGAATGCCTTTTCATTATTCTCCGCTGCAGTCAGATATGATGCAGAGGTAATATAAAACCACAAACAGGAACTCAAACCACTGTTAACTACCCATGTGCTCCTTTCTCTCACTGAGACAAGGACCGTGATGAGTAACTTCCCTTCTATTTAGGAAATCAGTGAAGTGACTGATCCCTGAACAATGAAATCTGGTCTTACTTCTTCATTCTCTGTTCATTGTTTCAAAAATGGTTATTCCTTTACTTTCATTTTTAATTAAGATAAGAAACTGCGGTCCCAGTGGCTGTACTACAGGTTGGAATATGAAGTACACACCTAATTGGACTAAGAAACAGCATATTTTAGTTCATCAGGGTCAGCATTTATATGTTTTTTAAGACCCATTTGCTGTCTCCCTTGCTACCCTGTCATTAGCCATGGATGCCATATAGTTTATATCTGTGTATGCTCTGAAATTCTATCATCATCTAATTATAAGACATTATTCATGTGTGAAGAACTTGTTCGGGACTCTTCTTTGTTTTGCACTGGATTGGATTCTTTTGGGATTCATGGATTTATAGAGTCTGTGAATGAAGGGGCTTTGGGGAGTCTGAAATTTTGTTTATTTGCATTTTCTTTTTTTTTTTTTTTTTTTTTAGAGAGAGAGAGACATCAATTTGTTGTTTCATTTTTTTATGCATTCATTGGTTGATTCTTATGTGTGCCCTGATTAGGAATTGAACTCTCAACCTGTGTGTATCAGGACAATACTCTAACCAACTGAGCTTCCCAGCCAGGGCCTTATGTACATTTTTTTTTTTGAAGTTAAGAACCAAAGCATCATCAGATTGTAAGCTCCTTATGAGCAGGAACTGGGTCTTATTCATCTGCATACCCTACGGGGCCTAGCACGTAGTAGGTTTGGGATGATAAATGTTTGTTGAACCACTGAAGGGAGCTTTAGGCTGGTATGGTTGATTTTACAAACTCGTAGGGAATAACAGGTAGAGAGCAGTAGTTTTGGAGTTCAAGATGTCTAGTTATGATATTTACCCTAAGTGGCACAATTTGTCTGTTCTTATAAGTATTTTGTCATCACATGATGAAATAATACCTGGTATCAGGGAATTTACCAAACTACAAAGATCTGCACTGTGGCTTTGGAGTTGGGTGAAGGACAGACTTCATTTTTATGCAATTAGGAGTCAAAGTGGACCATTATGTCTTCTATTTTCAAATGTACCTATTTTTATTTGAAATTATATTATGATTATAAATATTTGATAAGGCCAAATATAGGTGACTTTCTCTGTAGCCCTTTCAACAGATGGAAAAATATATCAAAGGATATATTTTTTTAAAGTTTAATTTATATACTTCTTTATAGAGGGGTGGGGAAGGAGAAAGAAAGAGAGTGAATTATCAGTATGTGGTTGTCTCTTGCATGTCCCCTTTTGGGGACCTGGCCCGCAACCCAGGCATGTGCCCTGACTAGGAATTGAACCAGTGATTATTTGGTTTTCAGGCCGGCACTCAGTCCATTGAGCCACAGCAGCTAGGGCCAAAGGATATTTCTAATAGAAAATAGATGTATAGTTTTTTCTCCTACCCTTTCATACGATGAGCTTCTTTATGGAAAATGCTATTTATTACTTTATTTTTTTCTTTTTATTGAATTAATTGGGGGTGATAGTGGTCAACAAAATGAAACTGGTATCAGGTGCATGATTCCATAACATGTCATCTGTACATTCTATTGTGTGTTCACCACCCCAAGTCAAGTCTTCTTCCATCACCATTTATACCCCCACTTCCTATACCTACCCCTGCTCTGCCTCTGGCAATCACCACACTGTTCTCTGTTCATGAGTTTTTTTCTTCATTTTTCCTTTCAGCTCAATCATTCCACCTCCCCACCTGACCCCCAAACCTTCCAACCCTCCTTCCCTATAGCTGTCAGTCTTCTTTCTATAAGTCTGTCTCTATGTTGCTTGTTCCTTTTGTTCATTAGATTCCACATATGAGTGAAATCATATGGTAATTGTCTTTCTCTTACTGTCTTATTTCACTTAGTATCTTGATGTCCAGGTCCATCCATGCTGTTGCAAAGGGTGAGATTGCCTTTATGGCTGAGTAGTATTTCATTGTGTAAATGTACCACAGCTTTTTTTGTCCATTCATCTACTGATGGGCACTTGGGCTGCTTCCAAATCTTGGCTGTTGTAAATAATGCTGCAGTGAACACAGGTGTGTATATATTCTTTTGGATTCGTGTTTCAGATTTCTTCAGATAAATTCACAGAAGTGGAATCACAGGATCACCAGGTGGTTCTATTTTTAATTTTTTGAGATAACTCCATACTGTTTTCCACATTGGCTGCACCAGTCACATTCCCATCACCAGTGCTGAGGGTTACCTTTTCTCCACATCCTTGCCAACACTTGTTTGTTGATTTACTGATGATAGCTACTTCTGACAGGTGGAGGTGATATCTCACTGTGGTTTTAATTTGCAAGAAATGCTATTTCTTTAGGCTTAATTTTTTACCCTATGATATAATTTTAAATTGGCCAGTGCCTTTTCTCTCCAACTGGTGATTGATTTTAGAATCTTTTCTGTGTTTCTCTATATTCCTTCTCACTACTAGTGAGTTCCAGATTCTTGGGATGGGATGTTGCTGGCTAAAACCACCTGGATAGAGGCAAACATCTTGGCTGTAGTAGTTGGAAATTTCTTCCTTACTTCCAGCTAATGTGTACCTCAGAAAGTTTACAGAAAAAGTCTTATGTCAGCTGATCATTTCCTTGATTAGTTTTCTTTTTTCATTTTCAGTGTAAATACATTAAAAACTGTTATTTGCGACCACATATACATGTGGTCCCTCAGAGTCTACTACAATATGGGAATATACTTAGTATTCAGAAATAAATATTGAGTTAAAAGAATAAATGAATACATTTGAAACACCTAATCACAAAGCTGTGCTTATTAAAAAACTTTTAAAAAACCCTACCAACACATTTAATATAGAAAATTAGAAAATAGAAGACAAAAATAAAAAGAATCACTTCTTTTGATGATTTTTTTGTTTGGTTTTTAATATATTTTATTGATTATGCTATTACAGTTGTCCTTTTTCCCTCTTTATTCCCCTCCACCCTACACACCTCCCACAGACCTCCCACCCACATTCCCTCCTTTAGTTCAAGTCCATGGGTCATACATATAAATTCTTTGGCTTCTACATTTCCTATACTATTCTATCCTCCCTCTGTCTATTTTCTACCTCCCATTTATGCTACTTATTCTTTGTACCTTTTCCCCCTCTCTCCCTGTCCCACTCCCCTGATGATAACCCTCCATGGAATCACCATTTCTGTGAATCTGTTCGTAGTCTAGTGGTTTGCTTAGTTTCTTTTATGTTTGGTTGTTAATAACTGTGAGTTTGTTGTCATTTTACTGTTAATATTTTTTATCTTTTTCTTAGATAAGTCCCTTTAACACTTCATATAATAAGGGGTGGGTGATGATGAACTCCTTTAACTTGACCTTACCTGGGAGCCACTTTATCTGCCCATCCATTCTGAATGATAGCTTTGCTGGATAGACTAATCTTGGATGTAGGTCCTTGCTTTTCATGACTTGGAATACTTCTTTCCAGCTCTTTTTTGGCTGCAAGGTTTGTTTTGAGAAATCAGCTGGCAGTCTTATGGGAACTCCTTTGTAGGTAACTGTCTCCTTTTCTCTTGCTGCTTTTAAGATTCTCTCCTTATCTTTAATCTTGGGTAATGTAACTATGATGTGCCTTTGTGTGTGCTTCCTTGGCTCCAGCTGCTTTGGGACTCTGAGCTTCCTGGACTTCCTGAAAGTCTATTTCCTTTGCCCAATTGGGGAAGTTCTCTTTCATTAGTTTTTCAAATAATTTTTCCATTTGTTGCTCTTCCTCTTCTCCTTCTGGCACTCCTATGATTCGGATGTTGGGACATTTAAAGTCCCAGATGTTCCTCAGTCTCTCCTCATTTTTCTGAATTCTTGTTTCTTCATTCTGTTCTGGTTGAATGTTTATTTTTTCCTTCTCCAAACTGTTGATTTGAGTCCCAGTTTCCTTCCCCATCACTGTTGGTTCCCTGTATATTTTCCTTTATTTCACTTCTCATAGCCTTCATTTTTTCCCTGTAATTGGCAACCATGTTCAGCCAATTCTCTGAGCTTCCTGATTACCAGTGTTTTGAACTGTGCATCTGATAGGTTGACTATCTATTCATCGATTTGCTGTATTTTTCCTGGAGCTTTGATCTGTTCTTGCATTTGGGCCATTTTTTTTTCTTTTTTTTTTTGGTTTTGGTGGGCCTGTTATATAGTAAGGGGTGGAGCCTTAGGTTTTCACCAGGGCAGGGTAACCCTCATTCCTGCGTTGTAACGCTAGATGTGGGGAAGGGGTCTGAGAGAGATCAGTGCTGCTTGCTCTGCTCTCTGCTGATTTTGAAGCACTTCCCCTGCTACTCACAATCAAATTGGGCCCTTCTGGTGCCAATTCATGTGTAGGTGGGTTTCTGTACGTTCTAGGACCCTGTGGGTCTCCCCAACGAACTCTCCTGTAAGGCTGGGAGTTTTTCCTGCCACCTCAGCCTTCACAGGATTTTTCAGTCAGAGGTTTTGAGTCTTTATTTTCATGCACTGGAACCCTGGTTTCATGATCTGTCTCGATCCCCAGTTTATCTGCATGCAAATGTGGGACCACCCTATCCCCCAGCTGCTGCCTTGCGTACCCAGGTCCTCCAGGCTCCGCCTTGCTATGAGTCCTCTCCTCACCGCTGCCCATCTCCACCCCCTCCTACTGGTCTGGATCAATGATTCTTCTTAAACTCCTTGGTTGTTGGACTTCCATATAGTTCAATTTTTTGGAACTTCTGGTTGGTTTTTGTTTGTAAATTTGTTGTTGGCCTTCTTTTGGTTGTATGAGGAGGCACAGTGTATCTATCTATCTATGCCTCCATCTTGGCCAGAAGTCTCTTTTTTTGGTTTTGATAAGAGTTATATATTGACAAGTGTACTTTTACATTTTATTTCCTTAATGCCAGCAAATGTAGTAAGTGAATAAACGAAGTCTTATAAAAATAAAACCCACTTACTATATCTACTACTTGATAGGAAGCTACTACTAAGCCAGTTGAAATTACCTGCAAAAACTATTATTTTTCAGGAGCTTAACTTTGGGATACTAGATGACTTTTCCTTCATTCTGTAGGTTGAAATGCTAGGAGATGGAGACTGCCTGCTTCTGACATTTCTTCCCCTTTCTATAAACATTATTGTTCTTCCATACCTCTTTTCACAAGATAATTTTGAAACAAATGTACACAAATAAAAGCAACAAAAAATGTGTTGATGGATACTTACGAAGAATTTTGAAAGTAGCTAACTCTTGTGGAGCCCTTGTATTATAAATACATTGTCAAACTGTCTAAATTTTAACAAAGTGAAAAAAGACTTGGAGAAGAAGCACTAAAATATTACTCTAGCACAAATCCAAATAAATATTGACATCATGGGAGAAAATGGAATAAAATATTGTCTCAGGATAGTTTTGTGTCACATTATAAAAACATTTATTTTTCTGGTTGTTCTCCCTTTCTTCTGTTTTTTTTTTTTAATTTTATTTTAATTGTTCTTCTTATACACTTTTCTGTCTTTTACTCCCAACCCAGCCCCCCACCCCAGCTCTCCTTACCTCCCTCCCTTTTCCAACCCCCTTAGTTTTTGTCCATGTGTCCTTTATACTTGTTGCTCTAAACCCTTCCCCTTTTCCCCTGAAATCCCCTCCATTTCCCCTCTGGTATCTGTCAGCCTGTTCTCAATTTCAGTGTCTTTGGTTATATTATGCTTGTTTGTTTCTTTTGTTGATTAGGTTCCTCTTAAAGGTGAGATCATACAGTATTTGTCCTTCACCGCCTGGTTTGTTTCGCTTAGTATAATGCTCTCCAGTTCCATCCATGCTGTCTCGAGGAGTAAGAGCTCCTTTTTTCTTTCTGCTGCATAGAATTCCATTGTGTAAATGTACCATAGTTTTTTGATCCATTCATTTACTGATGGGCACCTAGGTTGCTTCCAACACTTGGCTATTGTAAATTGGGCTGCTATAAACATTCAGGTTCTTTTGGATTGGTGTTTCAGGGTTCTTAGGATATAATCTAAGCAGTGGAATTGCTGGGTCAAAGGTAGATCCATTTTTAGTTTTTTTTTTAGAAAATTCCATACTGTTTTCCATAGTGGTTGTACCATTCTGCAGTCCCACCAACAGTGTACTAGGGTCCCCTTTTCTCTACAACCTCTCCAACACTTGCTGTTTGTTGCTTTGTTTATGATGGCCATTCTGACTGGTGTCAAGTGGTATCTCATTGTGGTTTTAATTTGCATCTCTCTGATAGCTAGCAATATTGAGCATCTTTTCATGTGTCTCTGGATCCTCTGTATGTACTCCTTGAAGGAATGTCTGTTCAAGTCCTTTGCCTATTTTTTAATTGGGTTGCTTGTCTTCATAGAGTGGAGTCATATGAGTTCTTTATATATTTTGGAGATTAAACCTTTGTCTGATGTATCATTGGCAAATGTGTTTTCCCATACAGTTGGTTCTCTTTTTATTTTAATACTGTTTTCTTTAGCTGTGCAGAAACTTTTTATTTTGATAAGATCCCATTTGTTTATCCTTTCCTTTATGTCCCTTGCTTTAGGGGACATATAAATAAAAATGTTGCTGCGTGAAATATCTGATATTTTCCTGCCTATGTTCTCCTCTAGGACTTTAATGGTGTCACGGCTTATATGTAAATCTTTTATCCACCTTGAATTTATTTTTGTGTATGGTGTAAGTTGGTGCTCAAGTTTCATTTTTTTGCATGTAGCTGTCCAGTTCTCCCAACACCACTTGTTGAAGAGGCTATTTGTACTCCATTTTATGTTGCTGCCCTCCTTGTCAAATATTAATTGACTATAGAGATTTGGGTTTACTTCTGGGCTTTCTGTTCTGTTCCACTGGTCCATGTGCCTTTTTTTATGCCAGTACCAGGCTGTTTTGATTACAGTGGCATTGTAATACAGTTTGGTATCAGGTATTGTGATCCCTCCTACTTTGCTCTTTTTTCTCAAAATTGCTGCAGCTATTCAGGGTCGGTAATGGTTCCATATAAATTTTTGAAGTGTTTGTTCTATTTCTGTGAAATATGCCATTGGAACAGTAATAGGCATTGCATTGAATTTGTAAATTGCTTTGAGTAGTATGGCCATTTTGATGATGTTAATTCTTCCGATCCATGAACATGGTATACGCTTCCATTTGTTTGTGTCTTCCTTGATTTCCTTCTTCAGTGTTGTGTAGTTTTCTGCATACAGGTCTTTTACCTCCTTGGTTAGGTTTACTCCTAGGTATTTTATTTTTCTTTTTACTATATCGAATGGGATTTTTTTCTTGATATCTGCTTCTGCTATTTCATTGTTGGTATACAAAAATGCCTATGATTCCTCGATATTGACTTTGTATCCAGCTGTTAGGCCAAATTCATTTATTAGGCCAAGCAGCTTTTTAGCTGAATCTATAGGATTTTCTATGTACACTATCCGGTCATCTGCAAACAACGATAGTTTTGTTTCCTCCTTTCTGTGTTAGATGCCTTTTATTTCCTTTTCTTGTCTAATCACTGTGGATAAGACTTCCAATACTATATTGAACAAAAGTGGTGAAAGTGGAAGACCTTGTCTTGTTCCTGATCTTCGTGGAAAAGATTTTAGTTTTCGCGCATTGAGTATGATGTTGGCTGTAGGTCTCTCATATATGGCCTTTATTGTGTTGAGGAATGCTCCCTGTATTCCCACTTTGCTAAGTGTCTTTATAATAAATTCCTGTTGTACGTTATCAAATGCTTTTTCTGCATCTATTGATATGGTCATGCAATTTTTGTCTTTGCTTTTGTTTATGTGTTGTATTACATTTGCCGATTTGCGAATATCTAACCATCCTTGCATCCCTGGGATGAATCCCATTGGTCATGGTGTACGATCTTTTTAATATATTGTTGGGTGCAGTTTGCCAATATTTTGTTGAAGATTTTAGCATATATGTTCATCAGCAATATTGGCCTGAAGTTTTCTTTGTTGTGTCTTTTTTTAAATATATTTTATTGATTATGCTATTACAGGTATCCTATTTCTCCCCCATCATTCCCCTCCACCCTGTACACCCCTCATACCCACATTCCCCACCTTTAGTTCAAGTCCATGTGTCATAAGATCTTTAGCTTCTACATTTCTCACACTATTCTTGCCCTCCCACTGTCTATTTTCTACCCACCATCTATGCTACTTATTCTTTTTACCTTTTCCCCTCTCTGTTCCTCCCACTCCCCTATTGCTAACCCTCCATGTGATCTCCATTTCTATGGTTTTGTTCCTGTTCTAGTTGTTTGCTTTTGTTTTAGGTATAGTTGTTAATAGCTGTGAGTTTGCTGTCTTTTCACAGTCATTTTTTTGATTTTCTTTTTCTCAGATAAGTCCCTTTAACATTTTACAGAATAAAGGCTTGGTAATGATGAACTCCTTGAATTTGACCTTATCTGAGAAGCACTTTATCTTCCCTTCCATTCTAAATGACAGCTTTACTGGATAGAGCAATTTTGGATGTAGGTTCTTGCCCTTCAAGACTTCAAATATTCTTTCCAGCCCCTTCTTGCCTATAAGGTCTCTTTGGAGAAATCAGCTGACAGTTTGATGGGAACTCCTTTGTAGGTGACTGTCCCCTTATCCCTTGCTGCTTCTAGAATTCTCTCCTTCATTTTAATCTTGGGTAATGTAATTATGATGTGCCTTGGTGTGTTCTTCCCTGGGTCCAACTTCTTTGGGACTCTCTGAGCTTTCTGGACTTCCTGGTAGTCTATTTCCTTTGCCAGATTGGGGAAGTTCTCCTTTATTGTTTGTTCAAATTAGTTTTCCACTTGTTGCTCTTCTTCTTTCCCTTTTGGTACCCCCATAAATTGGATGTTGGCGCGTTTAAAGATGTCCTGGAAGTTCCTAAGCCTCCCTCATTGTTTTCAATTTTCGTTTCTTCCTCATTTTCTGTTTGGTTGTTTGTTTCTTTCTTCTGTTTCACTCCATTGATTTGAGTCCCAGTTTTCCTCCCATCTCTATTGGTTCCCCATGCATTTTCCTTCAGTTCATATATTCTAGCCTTCATTTCTTCGTCTAATTTGTAAGCAAAATCAAGCAGTTCTGCGAGCATCCTGATCACCAGGGCTTTGAACTGTGCATCTGATAGGTTGGCTATCTCTTCATTGCTTACAGGAATTGACTCTGGGGAATTGATTTGTTCTCCGGTTTGATCGATTTTTGGTGTTTTTTGTTTTGTTTGGTTTTTGTTTGTTTGTTTGTTTGTTTGGGGGGAGGGTCTGGTCGTGTCTGTTACGTACTGAGGGGCAGAGCCTTAGGTGTTCCCCAGTATGGGGCTGACCAGTTGCTGAGTTATGAGGCTGTATGTGCGGACGGGGTCCGAGAGGGAACAATGGCGCTTGCTCCTCTCTGTCCTGGATTCCAGTTTCTTCCGCTGCTTCCCCTTCGCCTGAATTTATCTGCGTGGGAATGTTGGACCACCTGGTCACCAGCCACCTTGCGTGGCCCCAGTAGACCTGCACTGTTGCCACCCCATGCCTGGGGTCTGCTAGCCGCCGCCTGTACACCTGGGAACTGCTGCCGCCTGCGTTCCCAGGTCCACGCCTCCACTTTTTCCTGCCACGACTCCACCCGTCTTACCGGTCTGGATGAATGGTTGTTGGACTTCCTTACAATTCAATTTTCTATAAGTTTTGGTTGTTTTCTTCTTTCTGAATGTTTGTTGTCCTTAATTTTGGTTGTGAGAGGAGGCACAGTGTGTCCACCTACACCTCCATCTTGGCCAGAAGTCTCTCTGTTGTGTCTTTATCTGGTTTTGGGATTAGGATGATGCTGGCTTCATAAAAAGAGTTCGGGAGTCTTCCAACATTTTGGATTTTTTGGAATAGTCTGTGAAGGATAGGGGTTGGCTCTTCCTTAAATGCCTTGTAGAATTCTCCTGTGAAACCATCTGGTCCAGGGCTTTTGTATGTTGGGAGTTTTTGGATTACTGCTTCAATGTCGGAGTTTTTGGATTACTGCTTCAATATCATCTGCTGTTATTGGTCTGTTCAGGCTTTCTGCTCCTTCATTGACGTTTGGAAGATTATATTTTTCTAAAAACTTGTCTATTTCACCTAGGTTTTCAAATTTCTTGGCATAGAGTTCTTCACAGTGATTTCTTACAATCCTTTGTATTTCTGTGATATCAGGTGTAATTTCTCCTTCATCTCTGATGGTGTTTATTTGAGTCTTCTCTCTTTTTTTCTTGATGAGCCTGCTTAAAGGCTTGTCGATTTTGTTGATCTTTTCAAAGAACCAGCTCCTGGATTCATTGATCCTTAGAATTGTTCCTTTAGTCTCTGTGTCATTTAATTCTGCTCTGATGTTGGTTATTTCTCTCCTTCTTGTTGCTCTGGGCTGTGTTTGTTGTTGTTCGTTGAGTTCTTGTAGGTGTAGGGTTAGGTTGTTTGTTTGAAATGTTTCTATCTTTTTTCGGTAGGCCTGTATTGGTGTGAACTTTCCTCTGAGGACTGCCTTCGCTATGTCTCATAAGTTTTGGGTCCTTGTTAGTTCATTTTCGTTTTTTTCCAGAAACTTTGATTTCCTCCCTAATTTCATTCTTGACCCATTCACTGTTTAGTAGCATGCTATTCAATCTCCATGATTTTGATGGTTTTGGGGTTTTCCCCTTGGGATTGGTTTCTAGTTTCGGTCCTTTGAGGTTAGAGAAAATGCTTGGTATGATTTCAATTTTCTCGAATTTGTTGAGGCTTATTTTGTGTCCTATCATGTGGTCTGTCTTTGAAAATGTTCTATGTGCATTTGAAAAGAATGTGTATTTAGTTTCTTTGGGATGAAGGGCTCTCTATATATCAGTTAAGTGCATTTCATCTAGAGTATTGTTCAATGCCACAATATCTTTGTTGATATTTTGTTTGGAAGATCTGTCCATTTTTGAAAGTGTGGTCTTAAAATCCCCTACTATAACTGTGTTGCTGTCAATATCTTTCTTGAAGTCCTCTAAGATATTCTTTATGTATTTGGGTGCTCCTCCGTTGGGTGCATATATATTTACAATGTTTATGTCTTCTTGGTGGATTCTTCCCTTGAGCATTATGAAGTGACCTTCTGGGTCTCTCGTTATGGCCCTTCTTTTGAAGTCTGTTTTGTCTGATATGAGTATTGCTACCCCAGCTTTTTTTTCCTGTACATTTGCTTGGAAAATTTGTTTCCAGCCCTTCACTTTGAGTCTGTGTAGGTTTTGTCCTGAGGTGGGTTTCTTGTAGGCAGCATGTGTGTGGGTCATGCTTTCTTATCCATTCAGCTATTCTATGTCTTTTGATTGGAGCATTTAATCCATTTATATTTAAGGTTATTATTGATAGGTACTGACTCATTGCCATTTTCTTACCTGTGTTCCCCGCTCTCTCTCTTTTCCCTTCCTTTCCTTAAAGCAGTTCCTTTAGTATCTCTTGCAAAACTGGTTTGGTAGAGGTGTATTGTTTTAGACTTCTTTTGTCTGGGAAGCTCCTTATTTGGCCTTCTATCTTAATTGAGAACCTTGCTGGGTAAAGTAGTCTTGGTTGCAGGCCTTTGGTTCTCATTACTTGGAATATTTCTTGCCATTCTCTTCTGGCTTAGAGCGTTTCTATTGAGAAGTCAGCTGTTAACCTTCTCGGGGCTCCCTTATATGTTACTTCCTTTTTGTCCCTTGCTGCCTTTACGATTCTCTCTTTGTCTTGGAATTTTGCCATTTTAATTATGATGTGCCTTGAAGTGGGCCTGTTTGGGTTCCTCTTGATTGGGACTCTCTGTGTTTCCTGGATTTGGGTGACTTTTTCTCTCATCAAATTAGTGAAGTTTTCCATCATTACTTTTTTGAACAGGTTTTCTATTCTGTGCTCTTCTTCTCCTTTTGGTATCCCTGTCATATGGATATTATTACATTTTATATTGTCTTGTATTTCTCTTAATCCCTCTTCATCCTTTCTGAGCCTCTTTTTGTTTTCTTGCTCTTTCTGCGTGTTTTTTTTCTACTTTGTCCTCTAACTCGCTGATCTGATATTCTGCTTCATCAGTTCTGCTTTTGATTCTTTCTACTGTGTTCTTCAGTTCAGAAATTGTATTCTTCATTTCCTCTTGGCCCTTGTTGATAGTTTCTATTTCCTTTTTCATGTTGATATAGTTTGCAGTGAGTTCATTGTTGCTTCCCTGTAGTTTCTGGTTGCTCATTGAGAGCTCATGGAGCTTCCTGTCAACCATTTCTGTGAACTCAATATCTGATAGTTAAGTTGCCTTTGTTTCATTTAGCATTCTTTCTGAGGCTTCCTCCTCTTCTTCCATTTGGGGATTGTTTCTTTGTCTTCCCATTGTTTGTGAGACTCTTCTTGTTAGCGTCAACTTCTTAAATTGATCTGTTCTGGTTCCCTGGGTTTATGGTGTGACCTTCTGTGGCTGAATCTTCTGTGAGATTCAGTGGTGCAGTCTCCTTTGGGTATTCTTGTGTTCACAGCTTCCACTGTCTCAGCTATTGGGATGCCCCCTGTTTAGGTCCAACTCTGGTTTCTTAGAAGTTCCAGGTTTCTTTTTTTTTTTTTTTTATTGTGGGTATTTGAAAAGAGAAAAGAAAAAAGTGAAAAAAGACAAAAAGAGGAAGGACGAAGAGATAAAATTGTAAAGAGAGGAAGAAGGAATCAAACAAGAAGGAAATAAAGGGAAGCAAAAGGAATTGAGGGATAAAAAAGATAAAAATAATTTAAAAATAATAAAAAATATAATTTTTTTTTAATAAAAAGCTCTTGCTGGTTTCAACCTTCCTTACCACACTGGTTTTTCTGGTCTTGGTGGCTGCTAGGGGATGAGGGGCAATGGTATCACTTTTCTCTCTGTTCAGCACTCACTTTTTGGCTATTGTCCGCAGCGCTAGCCACGCACTCTCCCCAGAGCTAGCCTGGCACCTCTAAGCAGAGGGTCTCCGGGCGTGGGCTCTGGACCAGCTTTCTCTGGGCTCTGGGTAGAGCACGTGCTTTCCCTGACTTTATGGGTGTGAGCTTGGGTCTCCCATGGATCGAGCACCCCACAGGGTTTACGGATATGAGTTCTGGGTCTCCTACAGGGTGCGCAGACCGTCCCTGGTTTTCCAGTGTGAGTTCCGGGTTTCCTGTGGAACGTGTATGCTGCTGGAGGTTATGAGTGTGGGCTCCATGGGTGTCCTGTATTGCTCTTGCTCACCCTGGGTTTACGGGGGTGAGCTCCAGGTTTCCCAAGGACTGTGTGCACTCCCTGGGTTTATGGGTGTGGGCTCTGTTTCTCATATGTAGTGCGCACACTGCCTGAGTTTACGAGTGTGGGTTCTGGGTTTCCTGCGGTGTGCTCGCTCACCCTAAGTTCACTGGCGTGAGCTCCAGGTTTCCCAAGGATCATGCTCATTCCCTGCATTCACATGCATGGGCTCTGCTTCTCCCATGGATCACTCGCACTCCCTGGGTGCCCGGCGTGGGCTATGGGTCTTCAACAAAGCCCCCTCCTCTGGTTGCAGGCATCTCTGGTCGCAGGGCTCCGGCCTGCACTCCACCCAGGGCTATATATGGGTGCTCACAGCCCCAGCGTGTTTGCCACTCAGACCTTAACTTCTCTCTCTGCGACTTCAAGCAACTAGTCTCTCCTGTTGCAGCTCAACCCTTGTTTGCCTGGGGAGCGAGTGGTTGACCCGGCTCCCTCCCTAGAGCCCTGTGGCAGACCCAGCAAGTGCTGGTCCGGGGCTTCAGCTGTCCTGGTCTCCGCTCTGACCCCTGGGCTTTTATTGTCCTGAAGAACTCTCCTTACTGTCTGGTTTTTCAATGTCTGCTACAGTTTTTGATCTCCTATTTTCATATATGCTGCGGTATTGTTGGCTGTTTGCTCTATTCCTCTGTAGATGGGCTAGGTTTTTCTCTTGTGTGTAGGGGGGAGTGGAATCTGCCCCCTCGTACCATGCCACCATCTTCCAGACATAAAATTTTGAAGTGCTTCTATTTATACTGTTTCAGTAAATTTTTGTTTTATCCGTATATTTGAACTTTAGGGGAAACAGTTGGGAAGAATTATTTGTTTAACCAGATTAGAGAACTTCCCAGAAAATTCTACATGTTAAACAACTTATGTCTTAGAATTTTGTTCTTGTTGGTAAGCCATAAATATGAGCCCAGAAATGTAATCGCAAAATTAGTTTGGGATGTGATATTGGAAAACTTTGTGCTGAAGTCAGATAGTCAGCATTTTTTCTTTCTGAGGGCTGAATTAAAAGTTATCTATGATCAGTAGATTGTAAATATTTTTTTCAGTAATCAGAGAAGGCACCTTAATTTTTTTCCTTATTGTTAGATATTTAAGTACATTCTAAAAAAAAACAAAGAAAACCCACTTCAATATGGAATATTTTGTACTTGATATATTATAAAATGAATTCTAGAGTTACAGTTTTGGGGGTTTTCTATTAGTTATTTTAACAAGTTTAGATAGAGGTGTGATTCACCATATCTTACCATCTGAATGTGTCTCAAGGTTGGGTTGTGACATGGAATAACAACTTGTTTTCAGAATATCTATAGTGACTGAAATAATTAAATCAAATGTTTAAAAATTTGGAATGATGATACTTCCTTTCGACCCGGCAAGTCCACTCCTGGGATTATTACCCTAAAAATCCTGAAACACCAATTCAAAAGGATCTATGCACCCCTATGTTCATAGCAGCATTATTTATAATAGCCAAGTGCCAGAAACAGCTGAAGTGCCTATAAGTAAATGAGTGGATCAAAAAACAGTGGTACATTTACACAATGGAATACTACATAGCAGAAAGAAAGAAGATACTCCTACCCTTTGTGAGAGCATGGATGGAACTGGAGAATATTATGCTAAATGAAATAAGCCAAGGAGTGAAAGACAAATACCATATTATCTCTCCTATAGGAGAAACTTAATCAACAAAACAAACAAATCAGCAAAATAGAACCAGAGGCATGGAAACAAGCAAGGAACAGATTGACAGTGAACAGAGGAGGAGAGGGGGTTAAGGATGGAAAGAAGGGGAGTAGTCAAGGTACATGTATGAAGGACCCATGGGAATGGACAACAGGGTGGGGATTGACTGTGGAAGCAAGGGGTGGGATGGACAGAGGAGAACAAAGGGGGAAAATTGGGACAACTTTAATAGAACAACAATAAAATATTTAAAAATTTTGGTATGAAATTATAAATTATTTCAGATAGCAGTTTTAAATTTTGATCTTCCTTACTAATTACAACAAGTACTTTATGCTGTTTGCTTCAGAACCCCTTTCTAATAATTTCACCACTAATTGTCATAAACATGGACTTTAGTTTCTAAAATTCCAACAATACCACATTAGACCTTGAATCTCCCACTTCCTTATTCCATGGGCCTTGAGAAGACTCTTTCATCCTGTTGTGAATTTTATTCATCTGCTGGTCAAGTGATCATTCTTGTCCTTCTTGGAAATGTTTTGTTTAAAGTCCAGCAGTCTTGTTATAGTTGACATATCGGTTGGGTAAGCGTTGCATTTTCTTTTGTAGGCAATTGAAGTTCTGTTCATTTGAAGAATGAAGCGAACAGGTCATGCAGGTTCTTATAGTATTTCAGAATTATCAGAAAGATGTTTATCTTATTCACACATCAGAGCAAACTGCATTGGGGCACTGGTTGCTGTGTGAATCAGCTTGGCTCTGCCAGTTTAGAAATTCATGCAAACAAACTTGAGGATTCCAGTTTCTCTCTCTTCAAGTGCATTTAATGCTTTCTTTTCCATAGATCTGCCTTCACCAAGTTTCAGTTACTTATTTAAACAATAGATATTTAGATTATTTTCATCATTCTCTAGTTAGACTTTTATTGTTTGAAACTGTTAAACGTTGTTGAATACTGAGAAATCTCACAAACTGAAACTAACTGAAGGGGAAGGGAAGTCTGTTTGATGTATTTTTATTGACATGTAAACTGATTTGTAATTAGAAGTGCCATTTGTATTTTTTTAAAATATATTTTATTGATTATGCTATTACAGTTGTCCCGTTTCTCCCCCATCATTCCCCCCACCCTGCACACCCTCTCCCACCCACATTCCCCCCTTTAGTTCATGTCCATGTGTCATAAGTTCTTTAGCTTCTACATTTCCCATACTATTCTTCCCCTGCCCCTGTCTATTTTCTACCCACAATCTATGCTACTCATTCTCTGTACCTTCCCCCCCTCTCCTCCTCCCATGCCCCTGTTGCTAACCCTCCATATGATCTCCATTTCTGTGGTTCTGTTCCTCTTCTAGCTGTTTGCTTAGTTTGCTTTTGTTTTAGGTGTGGTTCTTAATAGCTGTGATTTTGCTGTCTTTTCATTGTCATATTTTTGATCTTCTTTTTCTTAGATAAGTCCCTTTAACATTTCATATAATAAGAGCTTGGTGATGATGAACTCCTTGAACTTGACCTTATCTGAGAAGCGCTTTATCTGTCCTTCCATTCTAAATGACAGCTTTGCTGGATAGAGCAATTTTGGATGTAGGTCCCTGCTTTTCAAGATTTCAAATATTTCTTTCCAGCCCCTTCTTGCCTGTAACGTCTCTTTGGAGAAATCAGCTGACAGTCTGATGGGAACTCCTTTGTAGGTGACTGTCCCCTTATCCCTTGCTGCTTCTAGAATTCTCTCCTTCATTTGAATCTTGGCTAATGTAATTACGATGTGCCTTGATGTGTTCCTCCTTGGGCCCAACTTCTTTGGGACTCTCTGAGCTTCCTGGACATCCTGGTAGTCTATTTCCTTTGTCAGATTGGGGAAGTTCTCCTTTATTATTTGTTCAAATAAGTTTTCTACTTGTTGCTCTTCTTCTTCCCCTTCTGGGACCCCTATAATTCGGATGTTGGGACGTTTAACGATGTCCCAGAGGTTCCTAAGCCTCTCCTCATTTTTTTGAATTCTTGTTTCTTCCTCGTTTTCTGTTTGGTTGTTAATTTCTTCCTTCTGGTCCACTCCATTGATTTTAGTCCCAGTTTTCTTTCCATCTCTATCGGTTCCCCATGCGTCTTCCTTCATTTCACGTATTGTAGCCTGCATTTTCTCATCTAATTTATGAGCAAAATCAACCAATTCTGTGAGCATTTTGATGACCAGTGCTTTGAACTGTGCATCTGATAGGTTGGCTATCTCTTCATTGCTTAGAGGAATTGACTCTGGGGTTTTCATTTTTCCTCCAGTTTGAGCCATTTTTGGTGGGTTTTTTGTTTTGTTTTGGTTTTAGTCTGGTCGCAGCTATTACGTATGAGGGGTGGAGCCTTAGGTGTTCCTCAGGGCGGGGCAGCCCAGCCGCCAGGTTGTGACGCTGTATGTGGGGGCGGGGTCCGAGAGGGAAGAATGGCGCCTGTTCCGCTCTCTTCTGGACTCCGGTCCCTTCTGCCGCTTCCCCTTCACCTGGATTATCTGCGCACGCGCGCGTGTGCTGTTACGTATGAGGGGTGGAGCCTCAGGCACTCCCCAGTGTGGGGCAGCCCAGTCGCTGGCTTGTGACACTGTATGTTGGGGCGGGGCCTGAGAGGGAACAATGGCGCCTGCTCCGCTCTCTCCTGGATTCAGTCCCCTCCGCCACTTCCCCTCTGCCTGGACCGTCTGCGTGCGCGAATGTGGGACCCCCTGATCAGCCAGCTGCCTTGTGCGTCCTCACTGGGTCTGCACAGTTGCCCCCCTGTGCCCGGGATCCGCCAGCTGCCGCCTGTGGGCCCGAGGACCGTCAGCCACCGCCCATGCACCTGGGAACTGCGAGCCGCTGCTACTTGCGTTCCTGGGTCCGCACCTCCACGTTTTCCTACCGCGACTCTGCCCCTCTTACCGGTCTGGATGAATGGTTGTTGGACTTCCGTACAGTGCAATTTTTCTATAAGTTCTGGTTGTTTTCTTGTTTCTAAATATTTGTTGTCCTTAATTTTGGTTGTGAGAGGAGGCACAGTGTGTCCGCCTACGCCTCCATCTTGGCCGGAAGTCCATTTGTATTTTTATACTATATAAAAACGTTCTTAAAGTTTATGCTTGAGGTAATCTGTAATTAGTAAACTGAAAAAAAAAAAACTCATTTCTCATACATACTACAAAGATCTTGTATTCCAAATTAGTCAACACCAAAGCGATAAAGTTTTACAGTGCTAGAATTTAGTGCACTCTTCTTTCTCTTTGAATTTGGAATTATGTATTTAAAAGTTAGTATTTAAAGATTCTTATCTGATAGATTACATGGTTTGAAGAACTTTCTTGCTCACGCCTGGCTATTTCTTCCTAAGTTATGTGTAAATAAACTAGTTTTCTGTTGTTGATAAGTAAGAGTGAAGTATGGCTTATCTCCCTGTGGAATCTAATTTAGTCCCTAGAGCTATTTATTAACCCTTGAGTTGTATTATCAAGAATAGTGCTTTTTCTTTAGTAATAATGTGAGAGAAAATGTTATATAATTTAACACAGAGCTTTCAGCTGTACATTTATTCTGCACACTGGGAATCTCTTATTAAAAATATTGATCCAGAGATATGTTAACATTTTAATGCATTTTGAATTATTTGTAAAATGAAACTCTGCAGCAGTTGCTGATACACATTAGATGGGGTTTATCTCCTACTAGTTATATACCTGCAAGGGGTGGGGGCATTTTTCAGCTAGGAACAGAGGGACCCTTAGGATGAAGAAGTCCATGTTTTCAGCGGTCTGCGCTGAGAAAGAAAAAAGGTGTGTGTCCATATGTTTGTGTGGGCCCTTCTCCACTCTGCCTAAAATTTTCATCTCATGGTGGCTGGAAATGTGAAACCAAGACTGTGCAGTTTAAATGTTGAGTTCCTGGTGTGATAGAACCCTGAGTAGATTCAGCTACATAATCAAGCTATTTGTGCTAAGAGCTTGTACTGGGACTTGTTTTTATATATTTAGTCTTTGTATATATTCCAGGTACCTACTCGACTTAATAAATATATGTTCCAACATACAAAGGAACAAACAACATTATAGTAGAGTTTTCCTGGGGATGACAGGATGTATTAGCTAGGCAGAAATAGATTTTTTAGTTGTTCTGGTTTACCACTTGTATGTCACTTTGTTGAATGTTGGTAGTTGGTGATTTACAATTGTCAGATTGAAAAAAATCTGTGATTATCCTTTTTTATATTAACCATCTGAGAAATTGGTGTGGCAGAAGTTGTGTGTTATTCTTGAAGGTATTTTTCTTTAGGAGAGCATGAAAGTGAAATTTCTTAAAATGTGTGTCACTTTAGGTTAACTATCACTCTTCTATTTCTTATAGTCTTCTCTTCTTTAGTCTAAATAACCCACATCTTAATTCTTTTCTCTGACTTCTTGAATGTGGTAAAACATATCATATGGACTAAAGTTGCTTTCAGCTTTTTAAACTAATCTCTTTAAGTATGACCAGACCATGTAATAACCAAGAGGAAACCTCCCCTTATAGATGGTGTGTGCATGTGCATATGTTTTGAAGAGTCAGATGAGATAGGGGACCCATTGCTCTTACTGTGTTGTGAGTAAATAGTATGTATTTTTGACACATACTCGTCACCTGTTTGCCTAGTTTGAGGTGTTTAGACTCAACTATCTTTTCTGTGGGAGGGCAAGATCCTTGGGGTGAGGGATTTGGAGACAATTCAATCAAAATTAATAAAAAAAAGGCTTTTTCTTGTTTTTGTTTTTGTTGTGTGTGTCCAGGATTTAGAAGAATTCTGCTTTAAGTTTTGCATCAATCATTTGACAGAAGTTACACAGACTGCAGCATTTTGGCAAATGGATGGCCCTCTGTTAAAGGAATTCATTGCTAAAGCCAGTAAATGTGGAGCCTTTAAGAACTGAAGCCAAGGCCGCTGGGTCTTGTGTGAGTCCTCTGGGACATTGGTAATGGTGTGTCCTTTGTGTTCCACTGGTGATAAAATTCTGCAGGTAAAAAACCGTCAGGTTCTTTTTTGTATCTGAGACACAGTTCTCTGTGCAGGACTATATGAAGGATGTACGACTTTTCCTGAACCTACTTTAAACAATTCTTGTTTCCAGATACGTATATTTTAAATGTGACTATAGGTTTGACTGGAACATTGTAAAGGTTGAAAGTTTAACTGGTTATTTCTTTGTTTTTTGTTAGGGGAATTTCTGAACTTGGAAAGGGGAAGTTTGTGACAGTTTTACTGGCTCATATACCAACAACCCTTCTGACGCTAGGAGTCAGGAATAGTTTGTGGATTGTGAGGTAGACATAGAGACCCCACTGCAAATTAAAGATGCTGACACTGGGGCTTGTTGAAATGTTGCATTAGTTGCTAGTTCAACTGCCCTATTGTGAAGGAATAGTTAACATCTTTTGAAGCTTTTATTTCTGTGTTTGCACTATTGATGGACTTTTTCTTAATGGTATATGAAAATAATATGCAGTTTAGTGTGAGATAAATCTATTGAAATAATAGTTATGTATAAATTTCTGGGTTAGCCAAGATTTCTCTTAAGACTTAAGCACATAAAGCCTGGTAATTTAAAACTGTCCATAAAAGCCCTGGCTGGTGTAGCTCAGTGGATTGAGCGCGGGCCTGCGAACCGAAAGATCGCGGTTCGATTCCCAGTCAGGGCACATGCCTGGGTTGCCAGGCCAGTTCCCGTCAGGGGACATACAAGAGGCAACCGCACATTGATGTTTCTCTCCCTCTCTCCTTCCCTTCCCCTCTAAGGATAAATAAATAAATAAATAATAAAATCTAAAAAAGGGAAAAAAAAAAAGAATTTAAAAATAAAAAATAAAAAAAAATAAAACTGTCCATAAAAAGTTGATGAGAGAAACTTTGGACAAAGGTAAATATTTTATAAAATTAGAATCTCCACTATTATTTAATGACATTTTACTAAAATTTGAGAACTCAAGTTTAAATTGCCCCTCACACATACCTTTCCCCTTTAAGTGCCAACCAGAAGAGGAAAACTGACATTCAGTATATTCTTGCCTCCCTAATTGTGGCTGTTAAATCATCAGGTCTGCTATGTCTGGACTTAATGAAATTTGGTTTTTATATTTAGGCAAAATCCTTCACTACTTTGCTTATTTCAAACTTTGCTAGCTTTAACTTGATTTTCCTCTCCTTTTAATTACGTTAGGTCTAATATTTAGCACAATTGAACCTTAAAAAGTGAACAAAATTATGGTTTTTTGGTTGTTTGGGGAGGGTCTGGTTGTGAAGTGTTATTTAGTAGGTAAGAATATTTGACTCTTGAGTTTTATCATATGTGTCTGTTGAGTTTGCTTTATGAACAAAGCTTTATCTTGCCCTCTGGCCCACACTCATTTCCATTAGGAGGAGCTCCCTTAGTAAACTCTTTCTTGTTTAGAAGGTCCTCCCACATGAACTTGGAACCTACATACATTTTCAGAGCAAAATGAACAAGAAGGTGAAGATATGCAGCAATTACTTTTAGCAGTATTTTTAAGTGTCTGTGGTGGCGGGGGTGGGGAGTGTGGTGGGGGGAGTGAGGGCCCAAATATAAGTAATCACTGATAGGTGAAAGGTGAAATATATACAAACCTGAAGTCCCAGCCAGCCCCCTTTTTTCTGACCATGTTGCAAGTGATTAAAGCCCAGTCATTAGAATTATTTCTGCAAATGAATTTTTCATACTGGTTGATAAATACACTTAATTTATTAGTTACGATGGATAGTGTTTGTAACAATCACTTCTGTAGGCTTATGATCTGGACAAAACACGAACTTCAGTATGTTTACTGTTAGTCTTACTTGAAACAAGAAATTTATAAGAAGCACAAATTAAAGTACTAGGTCCATTTCCATACATAGTTCATTCATTCAATAAATATTTACTGAGTTCCTAATATAGATGAAGAAGCACTTCTTATATTACTAAGTAATTCGTATGGATGTGTATGTAGTGAAGTATTTCAAAATTACTTGTCTTTTTTTTCTTTAAATACACTTATTTTTCTACTTGGTTTTATTGTTAATCCTAGAAGAGATAAAAACTGTTCTTTGAATTGCTTTTTTCATTTGTTGTAATAATGAAAGCCAAAGTATTCATATTTCTTAAAATAGCCCTAAATGTACTCTTAAACTCCTTACTGGAACAGTTTGATACTCTGATGTATAGGTTGTGTTTATGCAGTGTTTAGAATCACATACTAATAAATCAAGTAATCTGTTAAAACAGGCATTTGGTTGTGCCTCCTCCCCCAAATTAGTAATATACAACCATAAAAAGGAAGGAAATTCTGACACGCTATAACTCAGATGAACCTTGATGAAATTATGCTAAATTTAAAAAGCCAGTCACAAAAGGACAAAGACTGTATGATTCCACTTAATATGAGATACCTAGAGTAGTCAAATTCAGAGTTAGAAATTATAGTTGTGGTTGTAAGGGACTTCAGGGAGGAGGAAATGGGGAGTTAATGTTTAATGGGTACAGAGTTAAGTTTTGCAAAATGAAGAGTTCTGTGGCTGGAGGGTGGTGATGGTAAAAACAATGTGAATTTCCTTAATGCTATAGAACTGAATTTAAACATGGTTAGCATGGGAAGTTTTATGTGTATTTTTTAACAGTTCTTAAAAAATCAGTACTGAGTCCTAGCAGGTATCAGGCCAAAAACAGGTATCACCATGCACATGTCAACTATTTCTCAACTGCATACACACTCAACCCCATAGATCCTTTGATTTTATTCCTGCTGAAAGATAATACAGTTGAACTGACATAGCAGAAAAATGGATCTGGATCCTTTGGGGTACTTATAAATGAAGACATAGTCCCTGTCCTCGAGGAATGTATAAATTGTTAGTAGTTAACACAATAATGTATTTGTAAACAGCTTTTCATGATAGCAAGAGAAACCTCATAGAATTATGAGAAGCATATCTGAGGATGTTTGTGCAGTGTAGGGGAAAACATAAAAGTGTCCTTTTAGCTAATTTCCAAAACAACAGTTAAGTGGCACAAACAAAGGCTTACAGGTGGGGGCTAATGAGCCTTCCAGAGGTTAACCTAAGCAAGTTTGATTAGGATGAAGAAAAGCCAGGGTCTATTAAGGGGAATATTGGCAAAGGGAGGGCGTGTGTGTGAGAACATTTATTTCTCATGGTGCCAGGCACCATGCCCTGGGCTGCACATACATTTTTTCGTGCACACATTTTGTACCACAGGGTAGGCAGGATTAAGTATAGATTGATTAAATAATTTGATTAAAGTTTTTTAGTAGTAAATGATACAGCTAAAGTACAAAGCCAGGTCTGACAGTTTGACTGATATTTGCTTATTTTATGATTGAAATTCTTTCCTGTGAATGACAGATTAAATTTGAAGGTGGAGGGACAAAGGTTTTCTTTAAAATAAAGATCATGGTGTCAAAACTATTACTCAGATAAGCTTTGCTATAGGATATAATGTCAGGGGAGGAAGTTGAGTTACACTTAACTTATCTTCTAGACCGAGGGCAATCTTTATTCAGCAGGTCCGGGATGGAGTCTTGGCTTTTACACTTTTTTAAGTTGCCCAAGTGATTCTTATGTACAGGCAAATTGGAAAACCACCAATTTAGATTTTGTCCCTCAGGTAAGAATGACTTGGACTAGGGTGGCCTTTACAACAGGAATGGACACATTGTTTCATCTACATCATATTCTTTCAGCAGATACCTTGAGTACGAGTACTTATTACATTCCAGATACCATGCTGAGACTCAACTCAAATTCATTATGAATGAAATGTAGCATTATTGTGAATTGGGTTACTATAGTAAAAATTTAGAAATGTGAATGTGAGGTTTTCAGGGGTGAGACATGGTGGGGCATAAAAGTCTGAATTGTTTATTGTAAGGTTGAGAAAAATCTTAACTACCATTTTTTTCATTCTTGCATATTCTCACTGATGTCCTTATTCAGAGTCCAGTTTTAAATTTCAGTGTTTATTTTGAAGATGATGTATGCCCATGTGGTTACTATGTCTGAAAAGAAATAAAAAAGAAAAGACTTTGTGACAAGACAGGTACATTTTGTACAAGTAAAATAAAATATTCAAATTTATTGTATCTTAGAAATATTATGGGCTGGAAATGGTCTCAAAAGATAAAAATAGTTTATGCATTTATTCAGCAAACATCTATCAAGCATGCTAGGTGCTGGGAATTTAATAGTGAGCAAACACAGAGTACTGAGTTCCTGCCCTCAGAAAGCTTATTCTCTACCAGTGATGTAAGATACAGTGGGTTATGAAGGGAAAGTACTCTAAGCTGGAATAAGTGGGAGAACTGGTATGAGATTTGTAGGAGCAATCAGAGAAAGGCAAAAGAGCATTTAGACTTCAGAACAGGATTGCAAAAGGCCCTAGGGCTAGGAACTCCTGGTGTTACTGGAATCACCCTAGATCACTGAAGCAGGATAGTTGTAGGAGGCAATATATCAACAGAGGGTGGGAGAGATGGGATCCAATTTACTCTAGAATCTGAGAAACATTCTGTCAGAGAGGAGAGGTAGGAGAAGTGAGATAGTAAGTGGGAGGCAGTAAACACCCACTTAGGCACAAAGAGATAAGAGCTAGTGAGGATTGACATTTGCAGACCAGAGACATGAGAGGCCTTGTCCTAGAGATGTGTTACTTTCACAGTCTGGTCTCCAATTTTGAACCTGCTTGCAACTGTGCTGGATTCCTGGCCTAGGAAATGGTAATTCTTAAGAAGATAGAGAAGATACTGAAGTAGAACTTGACCTAAGGTCTCTATTTTCTTGAACAGAGCACAAGGTTTGTTTTAAGTCCTGAAGTAGCTTAATCTCTTCTGTCATCTGCTGCTGTTTTTCTTCAAATTGATGAATTTTATTGTCTAATGCTATAAGAAGAAATAAAATGATTTCAGGTTATTCGGTAATTTTATCAATTTACACGATTTCTATTCCCCTTTCATTTTGCAAGAGCATAGTACACAGTGCTGTGCCCCAAAGGAAAAGATTCTAGGGTCTTGTGAGGAGGAACTGGTCCCTTTATGTCTTTGCTTCATAGAATTCTAGTATTTTACTGTACATAAAGCTGGTCATTAAATTTTTAAGATTTTGTACATTTATAGTAGAAAAAATACCTTTTGTGTATCTTTGAAAACTCGAAAGCAGCAACTGTTTAAACTTTGTACTAAACTAAATCCTTTTGTAGAGAGATGATGATTGGAGAGAGCATGTGGTTAGAATATCAAAGATAAGGGCAAATCTTTCATTAAAATTATCCAATTTTTAACTTACATAAAAGCTTTTGACTTTATTTACTAATAGAATGACTTTCAATGTGGTAACTTAGGAAGATTATGCAGTGGCAATGTCATTTTTTAAAAACCTCAAAACCGAAGAATATTAACTCATACTTAATATTAGAACACCTGTATACCTGTAGGTAACTTTCAGGAACATTAAAAAGGTTAAATTAAGCAAAAGTCTTCATCAGTTGGGATGTCAAAAGTTAAGCTTTTTAAATTGGTTCTTATGAGATTACAAAGTGTCTCCTCCGGGTGACAAATACTACATTGTAACCTGTATACTCCCACTCACCCACCCAAGCAATGACACGTGACATGTTCCAAAGATATAACTTTTATATGAAAGAGAAATAACCACAGATGAAAGTCTCCTACAAAATAAAGCTTTTTAGAAAAAGATTTTTAAAGGCTGCTTTTCAAAACACATGGATATTCCCATAGCAGTATGCAGACATTCCAAGATACTGTTAAAAGCTACACTATTTTTGGTAGATTTTTAAAAATATTTTTTCTGCTGATGATAAATGTAATACAAATTCAAATAGAAATGTATGATATGAAGACAAAACTGAAAAAAGCTTATGTATATTGAGACAGGGACATGAACTAATATTTTCTCCACAGAGAGAACCTATTGTCCTAATACCATTTGCTGGATAGACAAATACATCATGGAAGAGGAATGTAGGTCACTGTATTTGTGCAATGTCAGGGAAGCCATTTGTCAAAAATTCTGTGTGAATCTGACCCCCATTCCCACAGGCATGTGCAGTGCATATGCTGCCCAGCTGTTTGTGGCAGCCTTGATGGAGAAGTCAGATCAGATTCCCAAGTAAGTGAAAATGTAGCCTGTTTTAAAGGCATCTTAATGACAAAAGGACCTACTCAGTAATGGTATTTTATAGAAAGGTCTGTGCCTCCACCAGGTTTTCTTCTTTTTCAAAAATTTCTTGGCTATTGTTGCTCATTTTTTTTATAAGCTTTAATCAGTCACAACCCCCATCCCCATTGGATTTGCTGATTAATGTTGGAAGAATTGAAGTATGTGCATATCATACCAAGTGAGAGGAAGACAAGTGACAGCTTAATTTGTCACAGCCTGAGGGCGGAGTCCAAAAGACTCTTCACCTGTTCCTGTTCATTCCTGAACATGGTGTCCAAATATTCTGCCATTTTGCAATCAATTTTTGTTGTTTCTACACAAAGTATTATATGTCCGTTAGAAAATGTGGCCCTGGCTGGTGTGGTTCAGTGGATTGACTGAGCACTGGCCTATCACCTGAAAGGTTACTGGTTCAATTCCCAGTCAGGGCACATGCCTGGGTTGCAGGCCAGGTTCTGAGCTGGGGTGTATGAAAAGTGTATCTCTCGCACATTGATGTTTCTCTCCCTCTCTTCCTCCTTCCCTTCCTCTCTCTTGAAGTAAACAAATAAAATCTTTTTTAAAAAACACCTGTTATCCAATTATTAAATATTTAAAAAGAAGGAAATGTGGAAAATACAACACAGTATTGAAGACAAAGGAAATCACTATAATCCAGCTACCTACAGATAAGTACTGTTTTTCCCTTTGGGTGCAGTTTTTCTGTGTGCATGTATGCCTCATGTGTACTTACATATTTTGTGTGTGTGCGCGAGAGAGAGATCATATTATTTTGTAGTGGGCTTTTCATTTAATAAAACAATTTGTCCACTGAAATACAATTGTATCACCTGAACACATACTATTTCAATATATGTGATATTTATAAACCTTGTTGCTTGATTATAACTCATATACCTGCTTGAAAATTTACAAATGTGTCTTCAAACAATCTACAGTCAAAAAGTGAAGTCCCAATTTCTTCATAGTCTGGAGGGAGAAAAACATTTTCAGTTTTAATTTAAATTATATAGGCAGAAACACCTCACAAAATAACCCACCAAAAGGAAAAGTAAACAGAACATTTATCTATTGTAGAACTTTAGTGTTAAGACTGCAGCTGCAGCAGCCTCACCTGGGAACTTGTTAGAAATGCAAATTCATGGCACCTTTACTGAATCAGAACCTCCAGGGGTGAGGCCCAGCTATCTGTGATTTAACAAGCCCTCCAGGTGTTTCTGAGGGGCATGCTCAAGTTTGAGAAGTGCTTGCTCTCTCTAGACAAAAGAATAAACAAGAATGCAATGAATGAGCTTTTGGAAATATTTGCTCTTAATTTCATTTTTTGGTTTTGCACTACAGAAAATAATCCCTTTCAGATAATACATCGTTGCCTAAAAATACAGACTCTCAAGCTTTTCTTTATGTTAAGATATAGTTACAATAAAGGTTTTAAGCTCAGAAGATAGATCATAAGAAAGCTAAGTGGCTATATACCTGTATGTATGAATGGAACTTGAGCTTCCCAAAGAGCTCCTAAAGAAAGGTCACAGTTAACTAATCGATTGAAACATTATAATTTCTTATTCTATAACTCTAAACTTGAACAATACCAAAATAAGACAGTTGTTTATTAAGGAACAGAATTTGAGTCAAATCAAAACTAACAACGCGCCCTGGCTGGTGTAGCTCAGTGGATTGAGCGCGGGCCTGTGAACCAAAGGATCGCGGTTCGATTCCCCGTCAGGGCACATGCCTGGGTTGCAGGCCAGTTCCCAGCATGGGACACATAAGAGGCAACCATACATTGATATTTCGCTCCTTCTCCCTCTCTCCTACCCTTTCCCTCTAAAAATAAATAAATAAATAAATATATTTAAAATAAAAAAAAAAAACTAACAACGCCATTCTCAGATTTCAGCAACAAGTGTGCTTAGCTGTGGGAGAGGGGGGTGGGGGGATGGATGTGTGACTTGAATCTGGTTCTGAAGTGCTCATCTTGCTGGTTACTCTCAGCTATGCACTTCTGGAAAATACATGAAAACTTTCAGGGAATTGGTATTTTTTATGAAATTAATGAGTTTGTGAATTACCCACATCCTGTTGATTTATAAAAGACAAAAGATCTGGAACAATGGATTTTATTGAGATCAAGAACGAAAAGGAAATATCTCAGAAAATGTGTACATGTTTTTTATTTTGTTTTATTTTACATGTAGGTCTCTGAGAAGTCTCTATGTAGGAATTTTGGTGTTTTAGTACCTACCTGATTCTGAAGTAGTCTCATCCATAAGTCTTTCTTGAATCGAATCAAGTCTGTCTAATATTTCTTCAAATAAATCATTAAGAAGTCCTGCATCCTTACATTTCTTAAGGAAAGCAGCTTTCACAATGGCATCTAAGAATAAGAAAAACATTATAGAAGGAAACAGTATTGGGGAAGTTACCATAAATCGCTTATGGCCATTGCTTCAGACCTTGCCTACTGGTAGCTCAACATAATTAGTTAAGGAAAATATATTCAGTACCTTTAGTTTTACTATTAATTGTAATTTCATCATAGTTCATTTTTTCTAGCTGAAATAATGAAATGTTATGAAAATATGGAAAATTCTGTTTAGAATAATTATATGAATCAAGAAAATTTTCTAAAATTTAGTTTCAAATCCTTGAGATGATAGACTCTGTCATTTGTTCTGTTACAGTTACTGTGTGTTGCTATGGGATATCTATCTGCTTAAAGAAGATATCTGCAGGTACTGGTTCCAGCTACCTACAAAGCAGGGAATCAACAGTGTGAGGGGTTGGCAAATCACTATACTCTGAGCTCAGGCAACCTTGGGCTTCTCTAACAAAAAATGTACCCTTTGTTAATACTAAAGAGTTATGAACCATCCCAGCCTAAGTTAGTTTGAACTGCTGGAGCTATAATAAAGTGGGTAGTTAAGACAAAATTTTTTACTCTTTTAATTAGTTATTACAGGTCTAGAAGAATAAAGTGGGATGCCAACTTTGTAATATATAGATCATATTGGTTACAGACAAAACTTGTAGCAAACCTGTGTTTCTTCCATTCTCTTTCATTTCTTTTGTGGACTTATCTACTGTCATTGGTTCAGAAAACTAGAAGGACAGAAAAATCGTGATTATTTTACACAGATTCTACTGTTGGCATTTAATGTTGCATAAAATGAAAACCAATCTTTTGTTGCATATAATTCATTGATATGCCTATGATGAAAATCATGCCCCATATTCATCTGTAGATGTAAAGTCAAATGTATTTTTGTTTTGTATAACAGTACCTCAAGAGTTGTGGCAAGCACCTTTTGTATAAACAGCAGATGGTGAACATTGTTGGTTCATATTAATTTAGCTTATATGAGCTGAGGTGTAAAAAACTGCCCGAAATCCCCAAAACATTTTCATATGCTTTACACATAGTAGTAATCCAGAAGATTATAAATTATAAATTAGGTCAAGTATGGGTCATGCAGTGGGGAAATACTTGGCTAGGTAAAGGTGGCTCAACTGTACCTCTGCCCATTTTAAGACTGTAAGCACCCCTGGGCTTAGATTCTTCTTACTAATTTGGTACCAGGGATGTGTACAGGAGCTATGGGATTATCATCTCCTGAATTATGTACTTGGGTATCTAATACACATCTTCTCTTTAATATTCATTCCTTATGGTTCTATCATCATTTCACCTGAAATTCAGAATGGTTAAAATGAGGATGTTGTAGTGTGGCTCAGTGGATTGAGTACTGGCCGGTGAACCAAAGGGTTGCTGGTTCAACTCCCAGTCAGGGCACATGCCTGGGTTGCAGGCCAGGTCCGCAGTAGAGACGTGTAAGAGGCAACCACACAATGATGTTTCTTTCCCTCTCTCCCTCCCTTCCCCTTTCTCTAAAAATAAATAAAATATTTTTTAAAAATTTTGTTTTAAAAAAATGAGGATGTTGACAGAAGAAATTTAAAGCTATAATAAAATTAAGTTGAAGTACCTTTTCAGGAATGCTTGTTGAGAGACCTTTCTTCTTTCCTCTTTTTCTTTCCATTCTTGAAAAATGAGCTGAAAATACAAATCATGTAGAAGCCAGCTAGAATCCATAAAGGAAAAGACTGATGCTTGACTGCATAACATATAGAACTTTTATATGCCAAAAGTTATTATGAAGTTGAAAGATATGGCAAAACTTAGACTACTGTTGCAATACATACAATGTAATAAGGCCAATTTTAAAAATATAAAAAGATCTCATAAATCAATACCAAAAAAGACATTTGAGTAGAGAAATGGGCATATGGGGAAACCTCAGGGGAGAGGTTCATTGAATAGAAAAACATTTGGTGACCAGAAAATAAATATAATTGATTAGAAGGGGAATATACTTCATTTCACTCATAAGTAAAGACATGCAAAGACAAACAACTTTTTTTACCTATCAGATTGACAAAGATGAAGGTGCTTAATACATAATGTTTGCAAGTATTTGAGTAATTATGTAGTGCTGGTACAGCCTCTGGAAGACAGCCAATAGTCATCCGAAGTTTCATTGTTTATACTCTTTGATTCAGCAAATTACGTATAAGAAGTTTTCCTAATAGCAGTTGCATTAAGGCACAAAGTTGAATGGAGAAAAATGCTAACTATAGTATATTAAATATGATAGAAAAAAACTGGAAATAACCTAAAATGTCCAACATGCAGAGGCTAGTTCAATTTTGGTTCAGCTATGTGACTGAATAATACACACAATGGATTAGTATGCAGCCTTTTAAGAGTGAAGTAGATCCACTCATGCTGATACAGAAGGATTTCTAGGATATATTAAGTGAAAAGTGCAAAGTACAATGACAGGTATGTTACTGTATACAAAGAAAACTTTGGGAAGAATTAAAAAGAAACAATCCTTTGAGGGAGAGGATTTGCTACAGTGTTATAATCTACTTTTTAAAACTAATATGTGCCCTGGCTGGTGTAGCTCAATGGATTGAGCGCGGGCCTGCGAACCAAAGGATCGCAGTTCGATTCCCAGTCAGGGCACATGCCTGGGTTGCAGGCCAGTTCCCAGCGAGAGTTCCCAGCAGGGGACACACGAGAGGCAACCATACATTGATATTTCTCTCCATCTCTCCTTCCCTTCCCCTCTCAAGATAAATAAATAAAATCTTAAAAAAAAAAAAAAAAAAAAAAAGAAAAGAAAAAGAGAATGTAAAAATGTCTCAATAAAAAAAAAAAAAAAAAAAAAAAAAACTAATATGTTATTCTTATCTTTCCCTGTCAATAAACACCAGCTGACAACAGTATTTTTCATAGTATTTACTAATAACTTAAAAGGTTAGGAAAGCCAAAAAAATCAAAGTTAAAAAAAGGATATTGCACTGGAATGGAATTTAGTCTGAATAGCTTATTTTATGCATACCAAATTATTCCTAAGGAGTGTTATGTATGTCTGTCCCCAGTCCAACCTCATTAGGAGCTAAATTGTGGCCAATGCTTACTACATATGAGGCACACCAAATTCCTACTTGCAATGCATAGTTCAAAAGAACATAAATTAGGATATCTTATTATTCTTCCCCAAAACATCAGGCTTTTAAAAAAAATGAAAAATGTTAAGTATTGTTTACCAGCACAAAATGCAGTTAGCATGACACAGAATTGAGCCTTTTACCAAGAGATCCTGACTCCAGCCCACAAGGAACATTCCCGGTCTAGTGCTGGTAAGACACTGCTGTTTCAGAGAACATGGAAACCATTCATGAGTAAATGTACACCCACAGTTCCAGTTAGCCAGGGGCCAATTTTAAAACTGAAATGCTAGCCATGCATTCTTAGGATACTTATTTAGGGACCATGCAGTACTTTATCAATTTTATCTACTAAAAATGTTGGTATTCACCCTGGTCAGGTGGCTCAATTGGAGCATCATCCCATACACCGAAGTGTTGCAGGTTCAATTCCTAGTATGACACATACCTAGGCTGCGGGTTTGATCCATGATGGGGGAACCTACGGAAGGCAACTGATTAATATTCCCCTCCTCCTCTCAAAAATTAATAAAAAGCGGCCCTGGCTGGTGTAGCTCAGTGGATTGAGCGCGGGCCTGCAAACTAAAGGATCGCGGTTCGATTCCCAGTCAGGGCACATGCCTGGGTTGCCAGGCCAGTTCCCGGCAGGGGACATACAAGAGGCAACCGCACATTGATGTTTCTCTCCCTCTCTCCTTCCCTTCCCCTCTAAAGATAAATAAATAAATAAATAAATAATTAAAAATAAATAAAAGCCACTGTTTAAAAAAAAATTAATAAAAAGCGTATCTTTGGGTGAGGATTAAAAGAATAAAGTTCTGATATTCTTTTAGAAGAGAAGTAATTTCAAAAGACAGAGCTTTTTATCTTGGTGTCATCTTTTGATTGTAGTGAGGATGGAAGACACCAGACAATGGCTTTACTGAGAGTAGGCTTAGTTCACAAATAATAAAAGTTAGTAAATTATATTACACATTGTGTGAAGACACTGAAAATTTTATATGTAAAATTTTAACTGAAATTTGTATTTTAATTCAGTGAGGCTAGTAAATCAGGCTACTTTATGTCTTACCTAAATGTTTACCTTTTCTTAAACCCATAATCCTAAATTTTAGAGACTTACCAGGTTGAGTTTCTCCTGATGGAGCATGTTGTTGGCAAAACACTCTGAAAACATGCAATTTCAAAGAACTGTTAAATATTTTTACTTATACGTTTCAAATATTATGTCTATTTTCTTGTAATGTAAAAAGGAATTAACCTATTTTTCATGATGTTGCCCTAAATATCTGTTTAAAAAAATGTCGTTTGAGACTTCTGGTTAAGATGGCAGTGTGGATAAACACAATGCTGGCCTACTCCCATGACCATATCAAATTCACAATTAAATGATAGAACAACTTTTAACAGGTGGGTTTGAGCAAATCACTGGAGAGGGCAGGAGGCAGGGAGAAACCCTGATCTGGCACAGAGGCTGCATTCTCCTTGAAAAGGCAGGGGGAAGGGGCAAAGGAAGTCCCCAGATGGAGACTGAAATCACAACTGAAACCTTGTGACAGCCTTCCCACACCCTGGGGCTACTGTAACAATCAATGCAGCTAGTGACACAGGCTGCACAGTGGTTTGCATGAGCTGTGGGGGCTGGATACCCCACCCTGGGAAAACATGCACCCCTTTACATGGATGGGAAACTTTTGCCCCACTTCTACAACATGGTGGCCAGAAAGAGGGGAAAAGTCAAACATGGCTGACACAGCCCACACTGGTTGAAAAGCTAGACACTCCCACAATGCATGGGATTTGGGGAGAGGACTTTAAAACAACACAGGCAGAAGCCTGGGGCTCTCTTCCATGGGTGGAAGTGCACAGTGCTTATATCTCGCGTGATCAGAAGCCAGCTTCCAGAGACCCATGCTGGGATGTGTGCCTCAATGGATCCCAGCCCTTGGGCTCACCCTGAGAGCAGTGGATAGAGGCTGGGAGCAACATGTGGAGGCATGAGCTGGTAAGTGCCTCGACCCCAGATGTGCAGGCAGCCTTAGGCACCAGGGCCCCAAGGATGGAGCTTCCCTTGCACAACTGATTGGAGTGATCTGGCAGCGCAACCCAGGCCCTGAGAAAAAGAAAAAGCTGCTGCAAGACAATGGCAATGCTGAAACCCACAAGTGTACAGAGAGAGTGAGTCTGATGATGGAGATCCATTCGTGTGTAGCTGCCATCTTAGAACTCTAAAAGGACAGATAAGATGGGGCAAGTTGTTTGGACAATGACTCTGGTCCTGGGGGTGGCTGATTTTCTGTGCTTTGTGGGTCAGGATGGCTCACAACAGGAATGCTCCCAGCCCCCTTAAATTGGTTACCCTGTTACTAAAAGCCTACTTCCTTCCCCACAAATCTTTGTGTTATGTGTGTATAAGGTGGCAAGAGGCTGGACTCTAGGCTGCCCAGTTATACAACTACCCTTGAGAATAACCTGAAGTCGAGCCGAACAGTAATTCTATAACAAAGGATATAAAGAAGAAGCCATGTTAAGTCTTGTAGTAGGGGCAGAGACAAAATGTGCTGGTCTCACTCCCATGTGTGGCAGTTAAGAATCAGGAGGACTAGCTTGGCTGCAGAGGTCCCCACTGAGCAGTGAGGGCTCCCAGCCCCACACTGGGCTCCTAGGCCAGAGCAACAGTGCCTAGGCCAGGGATGTGGACTTTTCCTAAAAATTCTCAAAGGTCCATAAAACCCAAACAAACAATGACTGGCCTCAGTTTGTCCTGTATCTGTTGCTAAGTGGCCCCAAACCTTATGCTGGTAGCAGGCCTCAATACACAGCATAACTACTACCAGGTGCCTCCAAGACTAGCACAGGCAGCAACCAAATGCAGATCATTTTGTAGCTCCTATCAGGTGGCTTTGGACCAAACACGGGCAGCAGCTGACCCTGTCCTGCAATGGAGCCGCTCCTAAGATGCCCTGGAACCAACACACCTAGTGACTAGCTTCAGAGACCTCAAGAGCACCACCCAATTAGGAATTGGAGGAGGACAAGGATGAGAAGAAATAAATATGAATTAAGAATATTGCAAAACCAATATTTTCACTGACAAATGCAAACCATAAAAGTACTGGATCAATCAACTACAAAGCTACTACAAATGATAAAAAGCAAAAATAGGAAGATCATAGTAATTACAATAGTAAAGTAGGGGATACACACACATAAGTAAAAAATGACAGGAACAGGCCCTGGCTGGTGTAGCTCAGTGGATTGAGCTCGGGCCTGCGACCCAGAGGATCGCGGTTCGATTCCCAGTCAGGGCACATGCCTGGGTTGCAGGCCAGTTCCCGGCAGGGGACACATGAGAGGCAACCGTACATTGATATTTCTCTCCCTCTCCTTCTCTCCTACCCTTCCCCTCTAAAAGATAAATAAATAATAAATTTAAAAAAAAAATGACAGGAACATAAATGTAGAGAGGGAGAGTAAAAATGGTAGTGATTTTACAATGTGTTTGAACTTAAGCAACCACCAACTTAAAACAGGTCATTATAAACATAACTTGGGATATATGAAGCACATGGTAATCACAAACCAAAACCTACAAGAGATATACAAGAAATACAAAGGAGTTAAACACAACACTACAGAAAGTCATCAACATACAAGAGAAAGTGTGAGAATAAGAAATGAACAGAGAAGGAGGGCTTGGGCTGGAGGCTGAGCAGCTATGAATATTGCAGCCTAGACCTGGCTGCAATCCTTGCAAAACCGCAGGAAAGGAAAAAAGCAAAGCCCAGCCCCACTCTGCCTGCAGCATCCAGGAAGACCAACAGGACTCACTTGGCAGATTTAAAGTCAACAGGAGGCTTCCCCACCCCCAACCCCACCGCAAGTGTGAGACAGTAAGACCTGGAGCTGTGAAAGGACTAAATACAGATCCAGAGGGAGATCAGAAGGCGAATGCCAACAACTGAGAAACAGACAAATTTCATTTTGCTATCCTACAGAACTTGCATTTTTAATTTTTATTATTTCTTTCATTTTTATTTATTATTATTTTTCTCTTCATTCTGTTTCATTTTCTTCATTTTATTTGTCTAATTGTATTGTTTGACTGGTTTTGTTTTCCCTTTCACACTGCATTTTAATTTTTCTTCTCTCACTTCACTTGTACTCCAATAACACACTAATACTATTGGTCTTTTACTCTCAATTTTTCAAATTCAGATCATATATTTCTTGTCATTTTATTGTTGTACCTATATTATTATAAGTAATTGTTGTTCCATATTATTGTAAATCCTACACAACACCCCTCCATGGTCTTGGCCAATTTCATTATCTTCCTGAGCTCTGTTACTGCTGTGGATAACTTTATTCTTTTGTACACTATGCTTAATTTCTATCCCTTATGCTCACTATATCTCACCATCTAACCTCACACAAGCACCCTATTTTCTAGATTCAACTCACATTCTTTCCCCCCATTAATAAGAGTCTTAACTCTTTTCGCCTTTTATAAAAAGTGGCTAGGTGGGTGAAATAGCATGGTTACCACTGTATTTCTCTGAAGGATCTCCTATATGTTCTCTACCAACAAGGAGTTCTGGATCTGTATTTGGTCCTTTCACAGCTTGATTAAGTCCCATAGAATACTCTCCCACTGTCTTATTCCATTTTGCCTTGGCCCTGCCACTCATCACACACAAGATAAGGTGGGAGTTATGAACAGCAGGAAACCTACTAGAGGTGAGAACACACAACAGGAACCACTAACAGGTAAAACCCAAGTACAACAAGATAGCCCACACAAACAGAAGAAATGGCAACTCCAGAGCATCCAGACAAGGAGATTAAAGAGACCACACTACTGAATCCCACAGAACTTGAACCATACAAGTTCATCCTACAAAAACAGCTAGCAAAGCAGAGCATCAGGAATCGCAGAAACACACAAAAGGTCACCTAAAATAGGGAGACAAAGAAAGAACCTGAAATCAAAAGGAATGAAAGACTCCCCACTAAAACAGCTAAATGAAATGGACACAAGTAAACTTTCAGGTATAGAATTCAAAATTATGGTTATAAGAATGCTCAAAGAACTCACAGATAACTACAAGGAACTGAGTGAGAACCAGAACACTATGGAAAAGGAAATAGAAACTATAAACAAAAACCAGAAAGAAATGAACAATAAAATTTCTGAAATTAAAAACACAATAGAAGGAATTACAAGCAGGCTGGATGAAGCAGAGGACCAAATTACTGAGCTGGAAAACAAGGGTAGAGCAGTTGCATGAAAAAGCACTAAAAATATATGAAGATAGCTTAAGGGAACTGCAAGACAACATGAAACACAACAATGTTTGAATTATAGAAGTACTAGAAGGAGAAGAAAAGGAGCACGGGATAATAACCCTGTTTGAAAAAATAGTGAGAAAACTTTCCAAACCTGGAAAGAGGGAAAACCACACATGTTCAGGATGCACAGAGGTCCCAATCAAGATGAACCCAAAGAGGCCTACTCCAAGGCACATCATAATTAAAATGCCAAGTTTTGAAGACAAAGAGAGAATCTTAAAAGCAGCAAGGGAGAAACAAGAAGCAATATACAAGGGAGCTCTGATAGGGTTAGCAGCTGATTACTCAACATACACACGACAGGCCAGAGAGAATGGCAAAAAAATATTACAAGTAAAGAAAAGCAAAGACCTGCAACCAAGACTATTCTACCCAGGGAGGATCTCAATTAAAATGAAAGGCAAAATATGGAGTTTCCCAGATAAAAGAAGGCTGAAAAGAATACAACTCTACCAAACCAGCACTGCAAGATACGTTAAAGGAACTGCTATAAGAAGAACAAGGCAAAGAGCAAGAGAGAGCGGACCACACAAAGGGGGGGAAATTAATAAGTACCTACCAACAATAACCTTAAATGTTAATGGATTAAATGCTCCAATAAAAAGACATAGGTCAGGTGAATGGATAAGAAAACATGACCCACATATCTGCTTACAAGAGACCCACCTCAGAACAAAAGAGCAACACAGACTGAAAATGAATGGTTGGAAAAAATATTCCAAGCAAATAGACAGAAAAAAAACAGCTGGGGTAGCAATACTTATATCAGACAAAGTAGATTTCAAAACAAAAGCCATAAAAAGAGAACCAAAGGATACGTCATAATACGCAAAGGAAGAATCCATCAAGAATACATAAACACCTGGCTGGTGTAGCTCAGTGGATTGAGCGCGGGCCTGCGAATCAAAGGATTGCGGTTCGATTCCCAGTCAGGGCACATGCCTGGGTTGCAGGCCAGTTCCCAGCATGGGACACACAAGAGGCAACCATACAGTGATATTTCTCTCCCTCTCTCCTACCCTTCCCCTCTAAAGATAAATAAATAAAAATCTTAAAAAAAATAATTAAAAAAAAAAAAGAATACATAAACATTATAAAACATATATGCAAACAACATAGGAGCACCCAAATATATAAGGAAAATCTTAGAGGACTTCAAGAAGGATATAGACAGCAACAAACTTATATTAGGGGATTTTAATGCCCTATTGTCAAAAATGGATAGATCTTCCAAAGAAAATATCAACAAGGATATTGGAACATTGAACAATGCCCTAGATAAAAGATGGACTTAACAGATATATATAGAACCTTTCACCCAAAGAAGCAAAGTACACATTCTTTCAAATGCACATGGAACATTTTCAAAGACCACACAATAGGACACAAAACCAGACTCAACAAATTCAAGAAAACTGAAATCATATCAAGCATTTTCTCTGACAAGGGAATGAAACTAGAAAACAACCTCAAGGAAAAATCTCAAAAAAACAATTCATGGAGACTGAATTGCATACTATTAAACAATGAATGGGTTAATATGAGATCAAGGAAGAACCTGAAAAGTTCCTGGAAACAAAAGAAAATGAACATACAACAGTCTAAAACTTATGAGACACAGACTTGAGATGGAAGTTCATAGTGATACAGGCCTACTGAAAAAAGATAGAAACATTTCAAATAAACAACCTAACCCTACATCTACAAGAACTGGAGGAACAACAACAAACAAGGCCCAGAGTGAGTAGAAGGAAGGAAATAACCAAGATCAGAGCAGAATTAAATGACATAGAGACTAAAACAATAATCCAAAGGATCAATGAATCCAGGAGCTGGTTCTTTGAAAAGATAAACAAAATCAATAAGCCTTTAAGCAGACTCATCAAGAAAAAAAAAGAGAGGACCCAAATAAATACAATCAGAAATGAAAGAGGACAGATTACAACTGATACCACAGAGATACAAAGGACTGTAAGGAAATCTACAAACAAATCTATGCCAAGAAATTTGAAAACCTAGGTGAAATGGACAAGTTCCTAGAAAAATGTAATCTTCCAAAACTGAATGAAAAAGAAGCAGAAAGCCTGAACAGACCAATTACAGCAGATGAAATTGAGGCAGTAATCAAAAAACTCCCGACACACCAAAGCTCTAGACAAGATGGTTTCAAAGGAGAATTCTACAAAACATTTAAGGAAGAGCTAACCTCTATCCTTCTCAGACTCTTCCAAAAAATACAATAGGGGGACAACTCCCAAAGTCTTTCTATGAAGTCAGCATCATCCTAATCCCCAAACCAGAGAAAGACACAACAAAGAAAGAAAATTACAAGCCAATATCGCTGATGAACACAGATGCTAAAATCCTTAAAAATATACTGGCAAACCACATCTAACCACACATTAAAAAGATCATACACCATGATCAAGTGGGATTCATCCCAGGAATGCAAGGATGGTACAGCATTCACAAATCCATAAACATAATACATCGCATAAACAAAAGGAAAGACAAAAATCACATGACCATATCAATAGATGTGGAAAAAGCATTTGATAAGGTTCAACACCCATTTATGATAAAAACGCTCAGCAAGGTGGGAGTACAGGGAGCATTCCTCAATATGATAAAGGCCATATACAAGAAATCTACAGTAAACATCATACTTGTAGGCCAAAAAGTAAAAGCTTTCCCACTAAGATCAGGAACAAGACAAGGATGTCCACTTTCACCACTTGTATTCAACACAGTACTGGAAATCCTACCCACAGTGTTCAGACAAGAAAGAGAACTAAAGGGCATCCAAATTGGAAAGGAGGAACTAAAACTGTCACTGTTTGAAGATGATATGATAGTGTACATAGAAAACCCTATAGACTTCACCCCAAAACTACTCCACATAATAATCAAATATGGCAAAACAGCAGGGTTCAAAGTCAGTATTCAGAAATCAAAGGCATTAATGTACACCAACAATAAAATATCAGAAACAGAAATCAGGGAAAAAATCCCATTTGAGACAGCAATGAGAAATAAAATACCTAGGAATAAACCTAACCAAGAGATAAAAAGATCTGTACTCAGAAAACTACACAACACTGAAGAAATAAATTAAGGAAGATACAAACAAATGGAAGCATATATCAAGTTCATGGATTGGAAGAATTAACATCATCAAAATTTCCATACTACCCAAAGCAATTTTGAGATTCAACATTGTTGTGGATTGTTCAGCCTGGTTTCAGAAGCTGTAACCCTCACCCCATGGTGGGCTATGTAAGAGCCTAGGGACCCACTTCATCTGGGTCTGTTCTGTCAAGAGGACATGACCTACTAAGGAGACAAAGCTTATCTCCCTGGCAGGAGCACTGCTTCTGCCTCATCCATCTCTGGCCCTAATGCTTGGTTGGCAGTCAATGACGGTTAAGACTCCTCATGGGAGGGGCAACCTAAGCCAGATGCAACCACTTGGGAGGCCTCATGGAAGGACTCAGGGGGCTGCAGCAAAGAGGATGTGATGGACCCTTGCCCCCCGGCTATTCTGACATAGGCCGAGTCCTCATTTCCATCTGGGAGATGTCTCCTGCTTCCTAATCCGGCTTAAAGCCTGAAACTGTGGGGGCAAGCGGTGCAGCCCTGTACTGGCCAGGACGGCTCCCTGGATGACTGGGCGTAAGAAAGAATTCGTAAAGTCCTGTGAAACCTGCTTTGCTAAGAGTGCTCTCATTTAAATGATAAGGGTCCCAGGAGAAAATGAGTATGTCTCCCAAAGTTTGGCAACCCCCTTTCCGGACAGACATTGACTCAGATTAAGCCCTCAGATTTCTTTGAAATGTTAACCATTGTTTGATCCTTGTCTCCTGACATACCTGTATTCCCGTGTATTTGAGCCCAATAAAAGCCTAGTGAGGATGGGGCTCTGGGTCATCCTCTTCTGAGAGTTTGACCACCTTTCCTCCCCAAGAAGTCATGTCTTGGTAGTTTTTATTTTAATCTGTGACGGAGGGATGGGGCTCTGCGGGCAGAGCCCCCCCACATCTGGCACCGAGGACAAGGGCCCCCGCACAAGGTAATCCCTATTAAATTACCAATATCGTATTTCACACATATAGAACAAACACTTTGAAGACTTATTATGGAACCATAAATGACCCCGAATAGCTGCAACAATTTTGAGAAAGAAGGACAAAGTAGGAGGGATCACACTACCTGGTATCAAAGTGTATTACAAGGCCACTGTAATCAAAAGAGTCTGGTACTGGCATAACAACAGACATATAGATTAATGCAACAGAACAGAGAGCCCAGAAATAAACCCAAGTCTCTATGGTCAATTAATATTAGACAAAGGGGGAGGAAACATAAAATGGAGTAAAAAGAGCCTCTTCAACAAACGGTGTTAGGAGATCTGGACAGCTACATGCAAAAAAAATGAAACTCGATCACCAACTTACACCATGCACACAAATAAATTCAAGGTGGATAAAAGACTTAAATATAAGTCATGAAACCATAAAAGTCCCAAAGGAGAACATAGGCAGGAAAATCTCAGATATGCCATACAGCAACATTTTCACCAATATGTCCCCAAGAGCAAGGGACATAAAGGAAAGAATAAACAAATGGGATCTCATCAAAGTAAAAAGCTTCTGCATGGCTAAAGAAAACAGCATTAAAATGAAAAGAGAACCAACTATTTAGGAAAACATATTTGCCAATGATACTTCAAACAAAGGTTTGATCTCCAAAATATACAAAGAACTCACATGACTCCACTCAAGGAAGACAAAGAAGCCAATTAAAAAATGGGCAAAGGGAACAGAACCACAGAAATGGAGATCACATGGAGGGTTAGCAACAGGGCAATCGGAGGAGAGAGAAGGGAAAAGGTCCAGAGAATAAGTAGCATAGATGGTAGGTAGAAAATAGACAGGGGGAGGGTAAGAATAGTATGGGAAATGTAGAAGCTTAAGAACTTGTAAGTATGACACATGGACATGAACTAAAGGAGAGCAATGTGGGGGGGGGAGGGAGGTGCAGGGTGGAGGGGAATGAAGGGGGGAAATGGGACAACTGTAATAACAATCAATAAAATATATCTTTTTAAAAAAGGGTAAAGGACCTGAACAGACTCTTCTCAAAGGAGGACATACAGAGGGCCCAGAGACATATGAAAAGATGCTCAGCATCACTAGCCATCAGAGACATGCAAATTAAAATCACAATGAGATACCACTTCACACCATTGATAATGGCTATCATAAACAAAGCAACAAGTATTGGAGAGGTTGTAGAGAAAAGGATACCCTAGTACACTGTTGGTGGTAATGCAGACTGGTACAGCCACTGTGGAAAACAGTATAGAATTTCCTCAGAAAACTAAAAATGGAACTGTCTTTTGACCCAGCAATACCACTGGTGGGATTATACCCTAAGTACCCTGAAATACCAATCCAAAAGAATATATTCATCCCAATGTTCATAGCATCACAATATACAATAGCCAAGTGCTAAAAGTAACCTAAGTGCCCATCAGTAAATGATTGGATGAGAAAACTATGGTACATTTACAGAATGGAATATTATGCAGCATAAACAAAGAAGAAGATCCTGCCCTTCATAACAACATGGATGGAACTGGGGAGCATTACACTAAGTGAAATAAGCCAGGTGGTGAAAGAGAAATACCATATGATCTCACTGCTAAGTGGAACCTAACCAAGAGAAGAAACAAGCAAGCAAAATATAACTAGAGATGTTGAAATAAGGAACAAACTGACAATAACCAGAGAGGACTGGGAGAGGGATAATAAGGGATAATTGCAGGAGGACCTTCAAGGAACATGTAAAAAGAACATATGGACAAAGCCAAACGAGGTAGGTTGGAGGGTAGGAGGTAGTATTGAGGGGGCAGGGGGGGCTGGTGGGGTGAAAATGGAGATAACTGTAGTTAATCAATCAATCAATAAATAAATATTTTTATAAAGAAATGAACAGAGAAGAATCATAAAAATAATTAGAAAACAATAAAATGGCAACATCTACATACCTATTAATAGTTACTTTAGATGTAAATGGATTAAATATTCCAATCAAAAGAGAATAGATTCAGATGTGGTACATATATAATCGAATATTACTCAGCCATAAAAAAGGAAATCTTAACCATTTGCAACTACATGAGTGGACCTGGAGGGATTTTTGGTAAGTGGAATACTCAGAGAAAGACAAAAATCTTAGGATTTCACTTATATACAGAATCTAAAGAACAAGTGAACACACAAAAGAGAAACTCATAGATTCAGAGAACAAATTAATGGTTGCCAGATGGGAAGAGGGTTGAGGGGATGGATGAAAGAGACAAAGTGAGACTTCCAGCCAAGATGGAGGCATACGTGGACACACTGTGCCTCCTCTCACAACCAAAATTAAGGACAACAAATATTTAGAAACAAGAAAACAACCAGAGCTAATAGAAAATTGAACTGTACGGAAGTACAACAACCATTCATCCAGACTGGTAAAAGGGGTGGAGTCGAGGCAGGAAAAAGTAGAGGTACGGACCTGGGAACACAGATGGCAGTGGCTGGTGGTTCCCAAGCATGCAGGTGGCTGGCGGGCCCACAGGTGGCGGCTGGCAGACCCCGGGCACAGGGTGGCAACTGTGCAGACCCAGTGAGGCCACACAAGGTGGCTGGCTGACCAGGTGGTCCCACATTCACACAAAGATAATCCAGACGAAGGGGAAGCAGCGGCGGAGGGGACTGGAATCCAGGAGAGAGCAGAGCAGGTGCCATTGTTCCCTCTTGGACCCTGCCCCCACATACAGCGTCACAACCCAGCGACTGGGCTGCCCTGCACTGGGGAACACCTAAGGCTCCACCCCTCACTATATAACAGCCTCGACCAGACCAACAACAACAACAACAACAACAACAACAACAACAACAACAAAACCGCCAAAAATGGCTCAAACTGGAGAACAAATGAAATCCCCCAGAGCCAATTCCTCTAAGCGAGGAAGAGATAGCCAACCTATCAGATGCACAGTTCAAAGCCCTGGTTATCAGAATGCTCACAGAATTGGTTGATTTTGCTCACAAATTAGATGAAAAAAATGCAGGCTACAATACGTGAAATGAAGGAAGACACATGGGGAACCGATAGAGATGGGAGGAAAACTGGGACTCAAATCAATGGAGTGGACCAGAAGGAAGGAAGAAACAACCAAACAGAAAACAAGGAAGAAACAAGAATTCAAAAAAATGAGGAGAGGCTTAGGAACCTCCAGGATATCTTTAAATGTCCCAACATCCGAATTATAGGGGTACCAGAAGAGGAAGAGGAAGAGCAACAAGTGGAAAACTTATTTGAACAAATAATAAAGGAGAACTTCCCCAATCTGGAAAAGGAAATAGACTACCAGGAAGTCCAGGAAGCTCAGAGAGTCCCAAAGATGTTGGACCCAAGGACGAACACCCCAAGGCACATTGTAATTACATTAGCCAAGATTAAAATAAAGGAGAGAATTCTAGAAGCAGCAAGGGATAAGGGGACAGTCACCTACAAAGGAGTTCCCATCAGACTGTCAGCTGATTTCTCAAAAGAGACCTTGCAGGCAAGAAGGGGCTGGAAAGAAGTATTTGAAGTCTTGAAAGGCAAGGACCTACATCCAAAATTGCTCTATCCAGAGAAGCTGTCATTTAGAATGGAAGGGAAGATAAAGTGCTTCTCAGATAAGGTCAAGTTCAAGGAGTTCATCATCACCAAGCCTTTATTATATGAAATGTTACAGGGACTTTTCTAAGAAAAAGATAAAAAATATGACAGTGAAAAGACAGCAAACTCACAGATATTAACAACCACACCTAAAACAAAAGCAAACTAAGCAAACAGCTAGAAGAGGAACAGAACCACAGAAATGGAGATCAGATGGAGAGTTAGCAACAGGGGAGTGGGAGGAGGAGAGAGGGGGGAAAAGGTACAGAGAATAAGTAGCATAGACGGTGGGTAGAAAATAGATAGCGGGAGGGCAAGGATAGTGTGGGAAATGTAGAAGCTAAAGAACTTACGACACATGCACATGAACTAAAGGTGGAACTGTGGATGGGAGGGGGTGTGCAGGGTGGAGGGGAATGATGTGGGAGAAATGGGACAACTGTAATAGCATAATCAATAAAATATATTAAATTAAAAAAAGCGAAGTGATTAAGAAGTACAAATTGGCGTTAGAAAATAGTCAAGGGGATGCATAAAGTATAGCATAGGGAATATAGTCAACAATATTGTAATAACTATGTAGAGTACCCAGTGGATACTGGATTTATTAGGGGGGATTACTTCATAAATTATACAAATTTCTAATGACTATGCTGTATACCTGAAAATAATATAAGATAATATTGTGTCAATTATAATTAAAAAATAAAAAATAAAGGCAGTGAAATGTGGTACCTGATCTCTAAAGGACTTATAACCTAGTAAGGGGACTAGGACACAGACAGCATATATCCAAATGCCCAGTAAAATGTGATGAGGGCTATGGTAAAAACACAAAAACCCAATCCTATAGAGGAACAGACATTTTCAGACTCATAATCTAAGCAGGTCACTAACTTCATACACAGCTCCTCCTAATGTGTAACTCCTTTAATGTGTGGTTGTCCAGAATTTTCTTGGTTACACTGGAGAAACTCATGTGCTTAGGAGGCAATCCATGGCTCTAGTTTTTAGAATATTTCTTCCAAATTTTTCGCTGAGATTTGCCCTGTGATAGGCAGAATCATGGCTTCCAAAAGATGTCCGTGTCCTAACCCCTAGAACATGACAGCCTGTTACCCTACATGGCCAAAGGGACTTTGTAGATGTTAAGTAGGACATGCAGCTAGAAAGACCCCTGGGATGCAGAGCTCATTCCTTCACAAGCACTGGACTTGCCATCAGAGCCCTAATTCTGCTCCTTTGACAGTCTACCGTGTGTGCACAAGACATTTCATATGGAATATTTAGTTTTCTCATGTGTAAAATGGAAACAGTAACAGCTACCACACAAGCTCCCACCTCCTCCATGTAGTTTCCCCAGCAACCCCACCCCTTCTCCCAATCAAAATGATCTCACCCTCTCGATTCTGGTTTCTCTGAGCACTTTTGTTTCCCTGGTACTTAATTGCCTTTATTATGAAAAATTTTAAACATATATAAATGTGGAAGAGATATAATAAATCCTCATGCCCCCAACTATCAACTCAGGGCCAAGCTCGTTTGGTGTAAATTTCCTCCTGTTTCCATTGTATCACATGTTTCTATAACTTTTAACCTTTTTGGTTCTCCCACAGGTAATAACTTCTCTAAGGTTAGCTCATGTCTTGTTCCTCTCTATGTACTTGCTGCACCTGGCAAAGTATCTCATGTATGATAGGCATTCTGAATGCTTAAATTAAATTAAATACATGAAACTTCACCTGATACTTGATAAAACAATGACAAAATAATTATTTTATTGAATCTCTATGCATTGGTTCCACTGATGTGTGGTCAGTATTTTTTCAAACTTTAGGATGTAACAGGAATTTGACTTTCTTTTGCTAAATCTTATAGCTCTTGTTTAATAATAATCTGTATATTTGGATAAAAATATATATATTTGTATTATTTGTATAAAATATTTTATATTTGTATATATGTATATATATTTAATATGTTTATTTATATATTTAATATATAAATAAATAAATATATATGTAAAATATAGAAAATATATTTGGATATTTACAGTCATTGTATAAGTCATAATAAAACAAGCTCTTTGGAAGGGTAAATAATAAAAGTGAAACTGAGGGCTTCATTGTTGAATTCTACCAAACATTCCCAGAAAATTTTATACCTATGCTTGTTAAATTATTCCCAAAAATTTAACGGGAAGGAATGCTCTCATTTTACAAGCTGAGCATACTCCCCCACCCCCAAAAAAAACAGAAAAAGAAAAAAAACATAAAATTATAGGTCAATATCCCTGATGAACACTGATGCAAAAATCCTTAACAAAGTATTAGCAAACAGGATTCTGCAGTACATTAAAAAAATATCATCCAAACAGAACCAGAGGCATGGGTACATGGAACAGACTGATGGCAGCCAGAGGGGAGTGGGGTGGGAGGGCTGGATGAAAGGAGGTGAAGGGATTAGCTAAAGAACAGAGATGCATAGCCCATAGACACAGACAACAGTGTTGTGATGGCTAGAGGGAAGGGGGACAGGGGCTGGGTGGAGGTGGGCAAAGGGGGGGAAATGGGGACATCTGCAATAGCATCAACAACAAAAATAAAGTTAAAAGTATTACAAAAACATAAAAAAGGTCATACACTATAATCAAATGGGGTTTATTCCAAGCATGCAAGGTTGGTACAATATCCACAAATCACTAAACGTGATACACACATAAATGAAATGAAAGATAAAAACAACATGGTCATCTCAATAGATGCAGAGAAGCATTTGATAAAATTCAACATCCATTTATGATTAAAAATTCTCAACAAAGTGGGTACAGACAGAATATACCTCAACATAATAAAGCTATACATAATAAGCCCACAGCTAACATCATACAGAACAGCTGAAAGCAGAAAGCTTTTCCTTCAAGATCAGGAACATGACAAAGATACCCATTCTAGCTACTTTTATTCAACATAGTATTGAATTTCCAGAGCAATTAGGTAGGAAAAAGAAAGAAAAGGCATCCCAATTGGAAATGAAGAAGTAAAACAGTCACTATTAGTGGATGACATAATTTTATATACAGAAAACCCTAAAGACTCCACAGTTAAAAAACTGTTACAACTAATAAATAAATTTAGTAGAGCTGCAAACAATGGTATTTTTTAGAGAAATAAAACAAATAATTTAAAAATTTGTGTAGAATTACAAAAGATCCCAAATAGCCAAAGCAATCTTGAGAAAAAAAGAACAAGGCTGGAGGCATCACACTCCCTGATACCAAACTATATTATAAAGCTACAGTAATCAAAATAGCATGGTACTAGATAAAAACAGACATACAGATCAATGGAACAGAATGCAGAACCTAGAAATAAAACCATGCCTATATGTTCAATTAGTTTATGACAAAAGAGGCAATGATCTACAATGGAGAAAGGACAGTCTCTTCAATAAATGGTGTTCAGAAAATTGAACAGCCACATCCAAAAGAATGAAACTACCTTACACCAATAAAAATGAACTTAAAATGGATTAAAGACTTGAATGTAAGACCTAAAAACACAAAACTCCTAGAAGAAAAAATAGATTATAAGCTCCATGACATGAGTCTTAGGGATGTTTTTATGGCTCTAACTCCAAAGGCAAGGACAACAAAACCAAAAATAAATAAATGGTCTATACTGAACTAAAAAGCTTTTGCATAGTGAAGAAAACCATCAACAAAATGAAAAGGCAACCAATGGGAGAAGATATTTGCAAATCATATGCTAAGGGTTAATATCTAAAATATATAAGGAACTAATACAATTCAAAAGCAAAAAGCAACCAGTTTGATTTAAAGATGGGCAGACTCTGAATAAACATTTTCCAAAAAGACACACAGATGGCCAGCAGGCACATGAAAAGATTCTCAACATCACTAATCATCAGGAAAATGCAAATCAAAATCAAAATGAGATATCAACTCACATGTGTTAGGATGGCTATTACCAAAAAGAAAAAAAAACACAACAAATGTTGGTGAAGATGTGAAGGACCCTTGTACGCTGTTGCTGGGAAAGTAAAATAGCGTAGACACTATGGACAATAGCATGGAAATTTCTTAAAGAATTAAAAATAGAAATACCATATAATCTATTTCTGGATATTTACCCAAAAAAAGCAAAAATGCTAATTCAAAAAAAATATTCACCTTATGTTCATTACAGCTTTTTTTATAATAGCCAAGATACGAAAATAACCTAAGTGCCCAACAATAGATGAGTGGGTAAAGAAATGTGGTTGATGTGCAGCATGCACACACATGCACACTGGAATCCTATTCAACCATAAAAAAAAAATTTCAGCCATTCTTGATTGTTGTGGACTGTTCAGCCTGGTTTCAGGAGCTGTAACCCTCACCCCATGGTGGGCTGAGTAAGAGCCTAGGGACCCATTTCATCTGGGTCTGTTCTGTCAAGAGGACATGACCTACTAAGGAGACAAAGCTTATCACCCTGGCAGGAGCGCTGCTTCTGCCTCATCCATCTCTGGCCCCAATGCTTGGTCGGTAGTTAATGATGGGTAAGACTCCTCATGGGAGGGGCAACCTAAGCCAGACATGACCACTTGGGAGTCCCTCATGGAAGGACTCGAGGGGCTGCAGCAAAGAGGGGGTGATGGACCCTTGCCCCCTGGCTAGTCTAACATAGCCCAAGTCCCCATTTCCATCTGGGAGATGTCTTCCACTTCCTAATCGGCTTAAAGCCTGAAACTATGATGGCAAGCAGTGCATCCCTGTGCCAGCCAGAATGGTTTCCTGGGTGATCAGGCATAAGAAAATTCATAAAGTCCTGTGAAACCTCCTTTGCTAAGAGTGCTCTCATTTAAATGATAAGGGTCCGAGGAGGAAATGAGTATGTCTCCCAAAGTTTTGCAACCCCCTTTCCTGACAAACACTGACTCAGATTAAGCCCTCAGATTTCTTTGAAATGATAAACCTGTATTCCTGTGTATTTGAACCCAATAAAAGCCTAGTGAGGAAGGGGCTCTGGGTCATTCTCCTCTGAGAGTGTGTCCACCTCTCCTCCCCAAGCAGATCATGTCTTGGTAGTTTTATTTTCATCCATGATGGAGGGATGGTGCTCTGCGGGCAGAGCCCCCCCCCCCCGCCCCGCATCTGGTGCCCAGGACAGGGCCCCCCCCCACACTTGATAACATGGATGGACTTGGAGGCTATTATGCTAAGTGAAATAAGCAGACAGAAAAAGACAATGTATTATCGCACTTATATGTGGAATCTAAAAAATAAGAATAAACAAAACAAAACCAATCTCAGAAATACAGAGAACAGAGTATCAGTAGTTGCCAGAAAGGAAGAGGTTAGGATGTGGGTGAAACAGGCAAAGGGAATCAAGAGGTACAAACTTCCAGTTATAAAATAAATAAGTCATGGGGATGTAATGTACAGCTTGGTGACTATAGTCAACAATGTTGTATTGCAAATTTGAAAGTCACTAAGAAAGTAAATCATAAAATTTCACAACACAAGAAAAATGTGTAAGTTTGTATGGTGACAAATAATAAATGGACTTAGAATGCTGATCACTTTGCAATACACATAAATGTCAAATCATTGTTATATATCTGAAATTAATATAATGTATGTCAATTATACTTCAATAAAAAAGTAAAAGAGAATATTACAATCCATAAATTTCTCAGGAAATCAAATGTAAAAAGAAGTACAATAAAAAATTAACATATTTACATATTACCTTTCCAGTTTCAAACAACAAAATACCTATGGAACTTGCTCAAAATCAGATTTAAAATTACTTAACAAACTTCTTTTAATTGTAGGCAAGCCTGTACTGTTTTGCATATATAGACCCTACGCTTAAAGAGGATATGGTGGTGAAGAGCAAGGAATCTAGACCCCTGAAGCTGTGTGGCCTGGGTCCAAATTACTAAGTCTTTCAGGGCCTCAGATTCCTCAGTATTTACCTTGTGAGGCTGTTATAAAGATTAAATAAATTAAAATTTATAAAGTACTTGGAAGTATTCCTGGCATAAAATGGCTACTAAAATTTTGGAGATATGTGTCCACAGGGAAAAAAGTATCTAGCTTTCATATGGGATTTTAAAATGTAATTTAGGAATGTAACAGATCTTACAAAAATAATATTAAAAATAATGCTCTCACTTAACTAATCCTATTATTCAGCATATTGTGAATGTATATATAAATATATATTTCACTAGAACTTAAAATGTCAATCACAATCACAGATATACCCTAAAGAAATAAGAAGTGTCTGCCTGGCTCTTCAACTTTAATTATTCTCTGTTTTATTCCATTTCATAACTTTAAACAAGTCAAAACTATTTTTAAAAAAGAATTTTCTTTCTCAACTTTATACGACATGTTTTGTTCTTTGTTTTCATGAGTTAACTTAGCATGACCTGAATCAATTCAGTTAACAACTGGCTTACTGATTTATTTTTTACTATACTGTGTGATCATTTAACAGAACTGAAACCTTTCATCAGAAGGAAGCTCAAGTTTCTTCCTGGATAAAACAAATATAATTCTACTGGACTTGAAATATGCATTATTGGGTCAAAATTAACTAAAGAATGATTGAAGACATAAAACAACATTTAAAAGTCAAAAGCAATACAAACAAGTTCCTTCAAGGGCTAAAGTACTGATTACTGTATTTGCTGCATAGTTTATTATTTTTAGAATCTATTTATAGGTGAGGTAGTGGTGACAATGAAAAAACATTCATTCAGCAGACAAGATGGATAAATAATGGACCTGTGGCTAACAAGTAAGGCTCCTTTCCTGTTTATAGAAAAGAGCAAATGTGAACTGGTTCCCAGTCTCATGGCTATCTATTAGGTAGGTCACAGATGCCACTATGACAACCAATGCTTTCTACCAAGAAAGAAGGATGTAGGAAGACTACAGCCAAAACCAATCCTGCTTATTTTCTTCCTATGATATATAGAGAAGGTGTTGTGAAGTCAGGTTCCCAACTAAGGACCCCCAAACCAAGTTCTTACTTGGAAATGACTTGCATAATATTAGCTTAAAAATCTCTTTGCCTTAATCTAACCATTCCTTACTCAAGTCCCCCAAATGATGCTTTAAAACTGTTTTATTAAATACTTATAAATTCCTTCAGATCCAGTGTGTAGAACTGCGTGGTCATTCTTGGCACAGAAAAAGTGGTAATTCTTGGCACAGGCTTTTTTATCACATCCCACAGTAGCTCCTCTTTTACCACAAAATGTGCATTTCTACAAAAGAATAAATTTTACTGAGTAAACATTTTTTATAATATTTCCTAAAATTTAAAATTAAACATGTCATTAAATGTTATTTTTAAGTCAGCAGCCCTAACATCCTCAGGTACATTACTTACATTTGGTTGCTTGGCATGGACTATTTTGTAATGATTTATTAAAAGCAGAAAACCCTTTTTGTTTAAAAAATTTTTTTCTTTCTCTTTTTAAAAAAAGAGATTTTCAAAAAGCAGGGCTGGCCAAATTATCCAGGTGTAGGCATGGGGGCCTGTTACCGACACTGAGTCTGTGGCTAGGGCAGCTCCTGGCTGTGCCACTAAGAGCCATATAGTCTCCAGCCAAGCACTTCCTCTTAGACCCAGACTCTTAAACAATGCCTGTTTTACAGAATCACGACTGAGAACAACATGAAATAAAGTGAAACCTTTCTGGAATCTATGTAGCAGGGCCCAAAATTTTAAATTAATAAAGCCCCCCAAAACTGAGTAATAAGGTTTTACTTAGTTCAATTTATTTACTCTCTTGCTTTATATATTAGTCTGTTGATCTGGTGTTTTACATATGTAGATGGTATAGAAATGGCTAGGAAGACAGTAGGTAGTCACTGGAATCTAACTGGTTTAGGGGAACCTGAGTTATGACCAAGGCTGATTTATATCACACTCTGGCTGCATAAAGTAGAAGCACAAAGAAACCATCTTGCAAAACAGGAGACAGCTCACACAATATCCCAAGGTCAGCACAAGCAGCCATATTAATAAAGAAAATTCAAATATGAGTGAGAAATTAGATTATGTTGAAAACAGATTTTTAAATCAGGGCACAAAAAAATGATCATTTAATTTTGGGGGACATCTGGCCACATCTGCAGGAAAAAAATGTTAGGTCCCTACTTCACAATATATTCCCAAATAAATTCCACATGGATTAAAGCTAAAACTGTATTTTAAAAAACAAAACTTTAAAAATTAGAAAATAGCGGAGAAAGAAAAAAAGTATGATATCGAGATAAGGAAGACTTCCTAAGCCGGGCAGAAAACCCAAAAGCTACAAAGAAAAAGATAGATAGATCTGACTATACATACGAAATATTTAAACTTCTATTTTTATGGTGGCAGATACCATTAAAATATAAAGGAAGAGATTGAAGTAAAAATGTTTGCTGCATATTTGATAGAGGATTAAGACTGCTAATCCATAGAAAAATGAGAAGTAGCAAATCAGAGAAGAAATACAATGACTAATAAACATTCATTCACTTAAAGACTATTGATTAGCTGTGATGTGGCAGGGACTGTTCCAGGATGAGGAAACAATAGTGGATAAGCTACCTGCCCAGACAGAGTTAACATTATAGTGGACACAGACAATAGTCACATAAAACAAACTTAAAAACACAGTGATATATGCTTCATAGAGAATCAGCATAAGGTGAAGTGACATAGTATCACTGGGTCTGTACTTCAGACTGGGTGATCAGTAAAGGTGTCTCTGAGGAGGTGATAAAGAAGCTTAGCTGTGAATAATAAGAGCTCCTAGCATGCAAAAACAAAACAAAACAAAAAACAAAGAGAAGGACATTCTAAGCAGAAGGCCTTATTATTCTGTAAGCAAGAATGAGCTACTCCTTCGGCAAGCTTACTGAAAGGACGGTGCTGGGGGTGCTAGCATTGCAGAAACAGAAAGGAAGGTAACAGGAGAGGTCTGGGATAAGATCTAAGGAGTAGTGAGGGCTGCGACATGTAGGGCTTAGGAGCCAAGGTAAGGAGTTAGGGTTTCATCCTCATACAAGGGGAGCATAAAGTGAGCAATATTTTTTCTAAGACACTATTCTGGCTGCTGTGTAGGGAATGGGCTGGGGTAAGAATGAGCAGGAGAGAAAGCAAGACAAGTATCAGTAGTATTCACTAACCATCCAAAAAAGGGAGACCAGTGACTTCATTACAGCAGAGCAGTGATACAGAGAGAGAAGTAGAGGATGCAAGGTCTGTAGGGTGGCACTGACAGGCTTGATGCTGGGCTGGGAGGTTGATGAGATGATGATGGATGGAATGATGTGCTGTTTATTGAAGTGAGGAGTGAACAGGTTTGGATGGAGTGTATATGTGTGTGTGTGTAGGGGATGGAACTGTGTTCTTTTTTTGGCCAGTTTAACATGAGATGCTGTTAGATATCCATGTAGCTGTGTCAGGTTGGCCATCACGGTTGGAGATATAACCACTGGCATAAGTACAGTATTAAAGTCATGAGAACTGGATGAGGTCATGTAGGAAGGCTGTTCACATTGAGGAAGGAGCCAAGGGCAGAGCACTGGGCACTCCAAACTTTAGAGGTTGAGCAGAGAAGGAAAAACAGCCAAAGTGCCTAGGAAACAGCAGCGAGAAAGTAAGAGATACACTAGCAGATTGTGTGCAGGAGGTCAAAAGAATAAAGTGCTTCAAGATGTGGGGCACAGACAACTGTATAATGAATACTGCGAAAAGGTCAACAAAGGACAGAGAAGTGACATTGCAATTGACAAATTTTTTTGTGCACAAGGGACTTGTTTTTAAAGATGACATGATCTGTTTATCATGTTCATAAGGGTCTACTCCTTAAGAAGGGAAGGGGACTAGTCCCAAAGTCCAAAAGGAGGGTTAGCTTTCACAGGACAGAGGTCAAGGTGGGACAGAGATAGGTGGTTGGTGGTTTAGATAGTAGGAGTTCCTATCTAATAGCTGCCATTTTCTCAGTAAAAACCAGACAAAGAAATGTACAAGAATGAACCGTAATGTAAACTATGGATTGTGGGTGTTTATAATCTGTCAATGTAGGTTCATTACTATGTAACACATGCACCCTCTTGATGGTGGGGAAGGCTGTGCATGTGTGAGGGGCATGGGAAATCTCTGAACCTTCCCCTCAATTTTTCTGTGAACCTGAAACTGCTCTAAAAAATAGTCTATTAAAAATCAGGTGTAGTTATTAACTTGGGAATGGGAAGTTGATGTGGGGAGAGGTTTTAAAGAGAGATGAAAATATGGAACAGTAAATGTGGAGTGAAGTCTTTTGAAGGTCTGTTTGAGGTCTGTAGCCATGAATCTAGTAAGATCAGCCAACACATTTGTGGGTTTTCTCCACTTCCCAACTACTCAAGTGTAGGTGCTACTCAGCATATGCAGACAAGCAGGCAACAGACAGATGCATTTCACTGAGATTGGGGCTTTGCTAGGAGAGTAAGGAAGTGGGGGGTAGGGAGAGGGAGTACAGGGTGTTTGGAAGAGAGTGACTGCAATGAGGGATTGTGGCTATGATGTGGAGCCACTTACTGTAAAGGAATCATTGAAGAACTGCTGGAGCTGGGTGAGCTGAGAGGATAGGAGAAGCCTAAAGAAAAATAATGTTCAATTTCTCCAGTGACCAGGGAAATGCAAGATAAAATTTTCTTTCAGACTGACAAAAGTTAGTAAGTTTGGATATTCATTTTTGTCAAGAGTTTGGAGCAGTGCTCTTTCATCCACTATGTAGAGAAGTATAAAGTGGTACAACCTTCCTGGGAGACAGTTCGTCAGCATGTTTTAAAATTTTTAAAGAGCAGTCTCTTTGACTCAGCCATTCCACTTCTTGGAATATGCTCTATAGTACCACTCAAACAAGTATACAAGGATATATGTACAAAGATGTTTACTGCAGCATTAGTTGTTACAGGGAGAAACCAGAATTAACTCATTATCTAACAATAAGGGAATGGTTTCATGTACTCTGGGACATCCTATGGAATTCCATGAAGTCAATACAGATAATGGAGAGTCATATGCTTACAGTATTATAAATGTGCCATGTCATTCTTGCCTTCCACACTTTTGCACATCCCGTTCCCTCTCTCTGAATTCCCACTTCCTTATCTTCTTTTTCACCCAACTAGGAAGGATTCATGTGCCCCAGCCACAGTGAGGTACCTGCTTGCTCAGCACCCTGTGCTGATTCTTCTTAAAGCACGTCCAGCTGTGAAGAAACTGTCCATATATGCTGACACCTTGCAAGGGCTAAATAAATGTTCCTCATTAATCTTATCATGGTAGTGGTGAGGGCTTTAGGTACTAACACTTGCTGTGAAGGGCCTTTCATGGGGGAAGTGTAATGCAATGGACCCAGGAGGGTAAGTACTCAGCAACCTTCCTTATCAATGGGTGCTGACCCCAGCCAGCTGCAAGGGTAGATCCTGATTAGTTATAGTCACCTCTAGTAATTGGTGCAGGAAGAAGGGTGTGGCCCAATTAAACTCTCAGAAGGGCTCTTATTCCATGCTTGGGGATGTACTTTCTCTTTCCTTAGATAGAAACAAGAAAACCCAATGATTCAGTTTCTGCCTGCAACCATTCTATGAACAAAAGGGGACCAGCTGATTTGTGGATAGGAAAGCGGAGAACATGATAGGCCCTTGATAACATCATTGAGTCACTGAATCAACCAACCTTGAAGGCTGTTTCTCCTTTGGCTAAGTGAGAAAATAAGCATCCTTTTTGTTAAAGCCGGTTTAAGTTGGTATTCCTTCTACTTACAGCCCAAAGCATTCTAACTCACATCTATTTTGCTAATGAAGCATTTTGCCATTTCTTAAAATATTAAATGTTCAGCCAATCTGAGTTTCCAATAAAGGTCCCACTTCCTTCAGCTCTCCAAGATATATCTCTATCCTTGGTTTATCAATCAAATAGACTTTCTTTTCAAGGTATCCCAAGGGTCTGTTCATCTTATATGAGTAATAAAATTACTTATACTTACCAACTTCCTTCCTCTACGGATTTCTTTCTTTACTGCTTCCACATCAAAACTTCTATCATGATTACATGGATCATGAGCCTCACATTCCACAAGTGCTGAAGAATATAGCTGCAGATTGGGAAAATGAAAAAGCCCAGAGTAACCACAAATTAATAGTGAAAGCTACAAGTCAAAAATGATACAAAGAAGTACTCATCATGAGTGGAAGATGGTAGAACAGTGACCACTTTGGGGGTATGTGAGCTGATCACAAGCCACACTGCTTTTCTTTGGAAGTAGCCCCAATCCCTAGTCTGTTTTCTATTACAGAACCCCAATCCCCAATGGCTAACTGGACCAGGTTGGGGCTCTGTCCCCAAGCTGAAACAATTAGGTTCCCTATCCTAGGAAAGTGGAAGAGGCTCTGAACCACATGGTCAGAGTAAGCCAGTCTGCACAGAGAAGAAAACAAATATAAGGGCTGGAGAGCACATCCAGGGTTCTTAATGGCTTTCCAGTGCTTGTTTCTTAGACCTGCCTGCATGCCTGCCTTCTGGAGCCATGAAAAGCCCCTGCAACCTTATCATATAGCCTCTTTTATTTCTTTGTTACTGGAAACCAAAAGAATCTAATCTACCTCAGAATTAAAGATGAACATTACACATATATTCAAATAACAAAAGAGCATGAAGAAAAAATTTTGTGATACTGGCACATAAGCAAAGATTTCTTAGAAAAAGCAGAAACTACACAGAAAAGTTAGTAAGTTTGACTTCCTGAAATTTAAAACTTTTTGCTCTTTGAAAGACATTGATGAGAAAACAAAAAGGCAAGTCAGAGACTGGAAGAAAATATTCACAAAATGTTTATCTGACAAAAGATTTGTATCAGGAATATAGGAAACACTCTTACAACTCATAATAAGATAAAAACAATTAAAAATGGGCAAAACATTTGAACAGACACTTATAGAAAGAGTTACAAATGTTGAATAAGCACATAAAAAGAATCTCGATATCAATAACCCTCAAGCAAATTAAAACCACACTCAGATTCCAACATATACTCACTAGACTGGCTAAAATGAGAAAGGCTGAAAAATACCAAGTGTCAAGGAGGTGGAACAAATGAAACTCTTACATATTGTTGGTAGAAGTGTAAAATGATACAATCACTTTTAAAGTTAATCATACACTTACTCTATGACCCAGCATTTCTCTTATAGGTCTTCATCTAAGAAAAATAAAAGTATAAGCCCACACACAAAGACTCATATACATGTTTATAGCAGATTTATCCCCATAGACAAATGACACATATGTCTATCAACAGGTAAATGGATAAACAAATTGAGATATATACATACAATGGAATACTATGCAGAAAATAAAAAATATAGATACATGCAATAAATAACATGGAAGAATCTGTACTGAGCAAATTCTGCACTGAGCAAAAAAAAGCCACACAGAAAGAATACCTACTATAGGATTTTTTTTCATATGAGAATCAAGAAAAGACAATACCAATTTACAGGGACTGAGGGTAGGAAGGAAGTAAATGCAAGGAGGCATGAAGGAACTTTCTGCAGTAATGGAAGTGTTTTGTATCTTGGTGGTGGTGGTTACATTGGTAAATACAGGTCTTAAAGCTCTCTGAACTGGCCCTGGCTGGGTGGCTCAGTTGGTTAGAGCTTTGTCCCATACCTCAAAGGTTGCAGGTTCATGCTGGGTCAGGGCACATACCTAAGTTGGAAGTTCAATGAACAGTCTTGGTGTGTATGGGGGATGACCAATCAATTTTCTCTCTTGCATCAATGTTTCTCTCTCTTTCTCTGTCCCTTCCTCTCTCTCTAGAATCAATAAACATACCCTTGAGTGAGGATTTTTTAAAAAAGCAAAACTGTCATAACTATATACTTAAAACAGGTGCATTTTGTTTTATATAAATTATATCAATGAAGTTAACCAAAAATAATAGCAAATTAACATTAACAGTATATTAGACTAAAATATGATCAAAGTGTTAATATCAGAATGGCTTAAATCAGAAAATAAGCACTTAATATATTACTAACAAATTAAAAAGAGAAAATTTGAGACATGAAAACCATATGGAATCCACGAATTAGAATCCTTTGTTATAAAGAAAGTTATTAGGACAATAGATGAACCCTGAGGAGTTTGAGGATTAGGTGGTAGTAATATGTACTAATGTTATTTCCTGATTTTGATGCTTATACCATGATTATGTGAAAGAACTTACTTGATTTTAGGAGATACACACTGAAGTATTTGAGAAAGATATCCCAATTTAATTTCAAATGGTTCCAACAAAAAATTCTTTGTACTGTATATACAACTTTTCAAAATATTCAACATTCTAACTTTTAGCAAGCTAGAAATAAAAGAAAATGTCTTTATTTTAATAAAGTGAAGTATTAAAAACATAATGTATACACAAATTTGTTTTTAGATTTTTTAAAAGATTTTATTTATTTATTTTTAGAGAGAGGGGAAGGGAAGGAGAAAGAGAGGGAGAGAAGCATCAATGTGTGGTTGCCTCTTGTGCACCCCCTACTGAGCATGTGCCCTGACTGAGAATCAAACCAGTGACCCTTTGGTTCGCAGGCCAGCACTCAATCCACTCAGCCACACCAGCCAGGGCAAGTATACACAAATTTAAAACCTTAGAAGCACCCCATTAATATAAGAAACAATACAAGGCTCCCTACTTTAAAAGCTTAAACAGGAGTTCCGGCCAAGATGGAGGCCTAGGTAGAAACCCTTCTCTTCCTTGCACAAGCAAAAGGAGAGTAACAACCAATCTAAAAACAATAAACAAACAGAAGTGACAGAAAGTCAAACTGCATGGACTCTGACAATGAAGGAATTAAAGAAACATTCAACCAAACTGGTAGGAAGGAGATGGGCAGCTGGTCGGGTAGAGGAGACCAGCAGCAAGGAGGCAGACCATGTGGGCGGGGCAGGCTGAGAGGTCCTGTGGCAAGGCAGCTGACAGTGGGGGCAAGGCAGCAAACAGCGGGAGCAAGGCAGCAAACAGCGGGAGCAAGGCAGGGCTGGCTGAATGAGAAACTAAGACTCAAAGCTAGCCGTAAACTAGGCAGGGGTTACCACAGTAGTAGAAACTCCCAGTTTCACATGAGAGTTCGCTGGAAAGTGGGGCTAGAGCCGAGCAAGCAAGCCACATTGTTTTCTCACTGACACCTCCCCAACAGACAGCACCACAATGCAGCAAAGAGGTTTGCCCTGCCCTGGAGAATACCTAAGGCCTGCACCCTTATAACATAACGGGTATGCTGAGACAAAGAAATATGGCCCAAGTGAAAGAACACATCAAAACTCCAGAGAAAGAGTTAAACAAGGAGGAGAGAGCCAATCTATGTGATGCAGAGTTCAAAATACTGGTAATCAGGATGCTCACAGAACTGATTGAGCTTGATTGCAAAATAAAGGAACAAATGAAGGCTATACAAAGTGAAATAAAGCAAAATATTTAGGGAACCAACAGTGAAGGGAAGGAAACTGGGACTCAAATCAATGGTTTGGAGCAGAAGAAAAAAATAATCATTCAACCAGAACAGAATGAAGAAACAAGAATTCAAAAAAATGAGGAGAGGCTTTGGAACCTCTGGGACAACTTTAAACATTCCAACATCTGAATCATAGGGATGCCAGAGGAGAAGAGGAAGAGCAAGAAATTGAAAACTTACTTGAAAAAATAGTGAAGGAAAACTTCCCAAATCTGGCAGAGGAAATAGACTTCTAGGAAGTTCAGGAAGTTCAGAGTGTCCTGAAGAAGTTAGACCCAAGGAAGCACACACAAAGGCACATCCTAATTACATTACCCAAGATTAAAGATAAGGAGAGAATCTTAAAAGCAGCAAGAGAAAAGGAGACAGTTACCTACAAAGGGGTTCCCATAAGACCATCAGCTGATTTCTCAAAGAGACCTTCCAGGCAAGAAGGTGCTGGAAACAAGTATTTGAAGTCATGAAAGGCAAGGACCTACATCCAAGATTACTCTATCCAGCAAAGCTATCATTTAGAATGAATGGGCAGATGAAGTGCTTCCCAGATAAGGTCAAGTTAAAGGAGGTAATCATCACCAAACCTTTATTATATGAAATGTTAAAGGGACTTATCTACGAAATTGAAGAGGATCAAAACTATGAACAGTAAAATGACAACAAACAACTATCAACAACTGAACCTAAAAGAAAGAAAAATAATGAAAACAAAACTAAGCAAACAACCAGAATGGAAACAGAATCAGAAAAATGGACATCTCATGGAGGGTTTTCAGTGGGGAAGGGGAGGGATAGAATGGGGGGGGAAGGTAAAGGGAATAAGAAGCATAATTGATAGGCATAAAATATACAGGGAGAGGTTAAGAATGGTATAGGAAACAGAGAATTCAAAGAACTTGTATGTACAACCCATGGACATGAACTAAGGGGGGAAATGCTGGAGGGTTGGGGGTGCAGGGTGGATAAAGAGGGAAAAATTGGGAAAACTGTAAGAGCATAATCAATAAAGTATACTTTAAAAAGCTTAAATAAATAAATAAAAGATTCCAATCACTATTATAATAGAATGTTCTAGAAAAATGCAATACAACAATAAAGAGAAATTAAGAGGCCCAAAAATCAAAAGGAAAAATATCTTCTCTATTTACAGATAAGGCTTGTCCAAATAAAATATCCAAGTGAATTTAAAGACTCTTAAAATTAATATGAGTTTACAAGACTATTGTATCAGGATGATAAATAAAAATCAATAGTTTTTGTATATACCAGTAATGGCTTGTTTTAAACAGGTATTAGGAAAAAAGTAACAAAACAAACCTAGGAAAAAGCCTAACCCAAAGGTGCAGACATCAATAGAAAAAATTATTAAAGTTTCTAAAATTCATAAAAGAAGACCTGAATAATTGGAGAGACAGGTCCTTTTAAAAGACAGAAGGACTCATATATCATGAGGGTGCCTATTTTTTCCCAAATTCAGTGAGGTTCCAGTTAAAATTCAAACAGGAATTTTTATGAAACATGGTAAGCTGATTCCAAAATTCAAAGAACAAAAAATAAATAAAATAGCCAAGGTTTATCTAAAATCATAATAATTAAGACAATGTTGTGCCAGCTCAGCAATAGACAAAGTGACCAATGGGACAGAAAAGAGTGCCAGAAATACATCTGTACCCATATACTATATTGTCAGCACATTGGATAAACATGACGGTTCTAAACCTAGAAAGTCTGGGTGAGAATTCTGTGACCTTGGGCAAGTGACTTAACTTCTCTGTGACTCAGCAGTTTTATCTTTGGGCATAACAATACCTAGTTTTTAGGGCTGTTTCGAGGGGTAATAGTTTAATACAGGTTAAGCTTCCAGAACATTACCTTACACCTAATGAACATGGAAAAATAATAATTATCATTATTATTACTACAAATCAGTGAGGAAAGGACAGATTATTCAATAAAAAGTGCTGGGAAAAGTGGTTAATCATTAAAAATAAAAGTATTTTATTTAGAAAATAAAAGTATTTAGATTTTTTTTTTTAAATCTTTTTATTTTTTGATCAGGTTCCATTGCAATTGTTACAGGTCTCTTTTTTTTTCCTTTTAGATTTTATTTATTTATCTTTAGAGGGTAAGGGAAGGAGAGAGGGAGAGAAACATCAATGTGTGGTTGCCTCTTGTATGTCCCCTGCCGGGAACTGGCCTGGCAACCCAGGCATGTGCCCTGACTGGGAATCGAACCGCGATCCTTTGGTTCGCAGGCCCGCGCTCAATCCACTGAGCTACACCAGCCAGGGCAAGTATTTAGATTTTTAAAAAGATTTTATTTATTTATGTTTAGAGAGAGTGGAATGGAGGGAGAAAGAGAGGGAGAGAAACATCAATGTGTGTTGCCTCTCAGGTGCCCCCTACTGCGCAACTGGCCATCAAGCCAGGCATGTGCCTTCACTGGGAATTGAACTGGCAACCCTTTGGATCACAGGCCAGCACTCAATCCACTGAGCCACACCAGCCAGGGCTCATGTGTTTTCAAGTAACTTACCAAACAATTTTCGTGAGCAGCTATGTTCTCTGATCGTGCAAAGTACAGGACACTACACTCGAGGTCTTTGGGGCAAAGTGCACATGTCCTTTTTTCCATCTTTTCTGAAACCGGAAGACACCTATGAGAAACACCCCTGATGAGAAATGGAAAAGTGGTTTTCTTAGTCTCAATAACACCTCCACTAGTGTTAGAGTAGAAGGAAGGTACTTGTTTTTATGATTTTCAACTCTCAGGGAAAAAGAAATTGGGACCCAAACGGAAAATTAACTTACGTGGTATTTTTTTAATAGCTTAATTAAAGAAAACATTAAAGAATTCATTTTAAATGTCAAAACATGAATAAAACCTTTATTAAAGAAACACAAGCAGGAATTTAAAGACAAAGCTTTCAAAACATTGCTTTGAACATAGAAAGCTCTCAATAATTATTATTGTCATTATGAATCAACAAGAAAACAATGGTGTACTCAAGAAATAGTTGGCTACCTATAAAAAAATTTCTTACAATTCCATATGATATTCAAAAATAAATTTTGGGTGAATTAGAAAAGTAAATGAACAATATAATTTAGATGTGTTTTAATCTAGCATTATAGTAAGTTAGGAGAGAAAGATACATAAAGTTAGAAAATTTATTTTATTTTTTTAAAAAGAGAGGAATAAAAGAAAAAAAAAACTAAGAGGAAAACTATGAAAAAAAGGGAGGAGGCAGAGAGGAAAGAAAGAGCCAGCTGTTTGCAATATCCTACCTGGCCTGTCACTGAGAGGTAACCTTCTCTAACCTATGATTTAGCTATGAATTTGGCCATAAGTATCCATTTAACATTTCTCTGCCTTTTCCAATGCTCACCCTCTTATTCATGTGGTTTTAATAAAAAACATTTTAATTTTAGTTTTGAAACAAAGATTTTACCCATTTAATGGTGAAAAATTTAAATTTAGATGAGGTTAATCACTTAAGCAGTTCTTAAAAGTCCTTTTTCCTAATTCAGAAGTGTTAGATCTTTTGGTCTCTAGATTCTGCATTTCACAAAGTCAGAAGACTCCACTTTGGAGCTTAGCATTTATTTCCCATAACGATGAGTTTCTTCTTTTATTAATTTCTGTTTCCTGAAACATAATTCAAGTCAGAAATGTGAGTCTTGGCGGTAGGTGAAAATTTTCAAAGAGCCTCATTTAAAAAAGCAAAAAGAAATAGATGAAATTAAATTTTTTAAATATATTTTATTGATTATGGTATTACAGTTGTCCCATTTCTCCCCCATCATTCCCCTCCACCCTGCACACCCTCTCCCACCCGCATTCCCCCCCTTTAGTTCATGTCCATGTGTCACAAGTTCTTTAGCCTCTACATTTCCCACACTATTCTTGCCCTCCCCCTATTTTTTACCCACTGTCTATGCTACTTATTCTGTCCCTTTCCCCCCTCCTCCTCCCACTCCCCTGTTGCTAACCCTTCACGTGATCTCCACTTCTGTGGTTCTGTTCCTGTTCTAGCTGATGGCTTAGTTTGCTTTTGTTTTAGGTGTGGTTGTTAATATCTGTGAGTTTGCTGTCTTTTCACTGTCATATTTTTTATCTTCTTTTTCTTAGATAAGTCCCTTTAACATTTCATATAATAAGGGCTTGGTAATGATGAACTCCTTGAACTTGACCTTATCTGAGAAGCACTTTATCTTCCCTTTCATTCTAAATGACAGCTTTGCTGGATAGAGCAATTTTAGATGTAGGTCCTTGCCTTTCAAGACTTCAAATATTTCTTTCCAGCCCCTTCTTGCCTGCAAGGTCTCTTTTGAGAAATCAGCTGACAGTCTGATGGGAACTCCTTTGTAGGTGACTGTCCCCTTATCCCTTGCTGCTTCTAGAATTCTCTCCTTCATTTTCATCTTGGCTAATGTAATTATGATGTGCCTTGGGGTGTTCGTCCTTGGGTCCAACTTCTTTGGGACTCTCTGAGCTTCCTGGACTTCTTGGTAGTCTATTTCTTTTGCCAGATTGGGGAAGTTCTCCTTTATTATTTGTTCAAATAAATTTTCCACTTGTTGCTCTTCTTCTTCCCCTTCTGGTACCCCTATAATTTAGATGTTGGGACATTTAATGATGTCCCAGAGGTTCCTAAGCCTCTCCTCATTTTTTTGAATTCTTGTTTCTTCCTCATTTTCTGTTTGGTTGTTAGTTTCTTCCTTCTGGTCCACTCCATTGATTTGAGTCCCAGTTTTCCTCCCATCTCTATTGGTTCTCCATGCATCTTCCTTCATTTCACGTATTGTAGCCTGCATTTTTTCATCTAACTTGTGAGCAAAATCAACCAGATCTGTGAGCATCCTGATAACCAGGGCTTTGAACTGTGCATCTGATAAGTTGGCTATCTCTTCACCACTTAGAGGAATTGACTCGGAGGCTTTGATTTTTTTCTCCGGTTTGAGCCATTTTTGGTGTTTTTTTGTTTTGTTTTGTTTTTGGTCTGGTAGTGGCTGTTATGTAGTGAGGGGTGGAGCCTTAGGTGTTCCCCAGTGTGGGGCAGCCCACTCGCTGAGTTGTGACGCTGTTTGTGGGGACGGGGTCCAAGAGGGAACAATGGCGCCTGCTCCGCTCTCTCCTGGATTCAAGTCCCTTTCGCCGCTTCCCCTCCACCTGGGTTGTCTGCGCTCGGGAATGTGGGACCACCTGGTCAGCCAGCCGCCTTGTGCAGCCTCACTGGGTCTGCACAGTTGCCACCCTGTGCCCGGGGTCTGCCAGCTGCCACCTGTGGGCCCAGAGTCCGCCAGCTGCCGCCTGTGCACCTGGGAACTGCTAGCGGCTGCTCCCTGCGTTCCGGGGTCTGCACGTCCACTTTTTCCTGCCTCGACTCTGCCCCTCTTACTAGTCTGGATGAATGGTTGTTGTACTTCCATACAGTTCAATTTTCTGTCAGTTCTGGTTTTTTCTTGTTTCTAAATATTTGTTGTCCTTAATTTTGGTTCTGAGAAGAGGCACAGCGTGTCCACCTACGCCTCCATCTTGGCCGGAGAAATAGGTGAAATTAATTTTAATTCAACCAACTATATCCAATATAGTATCCTTTCAACATTTAATCAATATAAAATTATTTCATTCTTTTGTACTTTGTCTTGAAACCCAGTATATTTTGTGCTTACACATCTCAATTTGATGAGTCACATTTTAAGTACTCAATAGCCGTATGTGCTCAGTGGATTCTTACCAAATAGTACAGCCAAGGATATAAAGAAATATGAAACAGAACTGTTGTCTGCAAGAAGCTTATAAAATAAACAGGAGACCAAAAAAACCAATTAGGGAAATAACAGCATAAATACCGCAAAGTAATATAACTTCTGAGATGGAAATACTATGGATATAGAGGAAGAAGTGCTCCTTGTGGGATGGATATGTGCCTTGAGCAGGTACAACCCTAGAGATAGGCTTGAGGATGGAAGGGATTTTGCAGACAGAAGCAGTAAAGCAGGGAAAAGCCAAGAGAGAGCTCTTTCTGGAAGACATAAAACTAGCTGGTCTGAAAATAAGAGCCTGTGCTAAGGAAGCTGAAAAAGAATTTGAAAAACAGATGGTGAAAGGCTGCCAGGAAAGATTTTTGAACAGGGGAATAACATGATGAATTAGTTCTTTTAAGCTCAGTTTCAATGTATGAAAAAATTGTGCTCCTAGAAAGGAAGGCTGAACATTATAATGCTGTCAATTCTACCCCAAATAAGTTTTAGGTTTAATGTCATTTCAACTTAACTCCCAAGAAGCTTACTTTAAAGAACTTGGAAAAAAAGATTATTTGTACAAATAAATGAGCATGGACGTTGAAGAAAACTTTGAAAAAAAAATGAGGGGATATCTGCTTACCAGATTTAAAACCATACAAACGCACAGCTAGGATAGGAGATTAGATGACCACATCAAAAGAAACACAAAGTACTGAGAGAAGTGGATCATAATCTAGAATTATGAATTCAATACACCATAGGGTAGCATTGCATTTCTTCTCTGGCACTGATGTCTTTAGCCCATTTTTTTATTATATTGGGTTAGTCACTATTTTCTTATTGATTTATCATGTACTCAGGATGTTAGCCTTTTGTTATTCATATGTGTAGGTCTTTTAACTTTGTTCATAATGTTCTTTGATACATAGAATGTTTAAATGTTTTGATTTGATGAAATTACATAAACTTTTATTTTACAGCTTCTACTTCTGAGTGAGGGGGACATAACATATAAAATACCTCTATTATACTCTAGAATTTTGTTTCACATTAAAATATTAATATGAAATTAATTTTATTGTAAAGAATGATAGAGTGCTAACTTATTTTCATAATGGCTAACCACTGACTTAAGATCTCCTTTTCATATATTTTTTACATATATTTGCACTTGTTCCTGTACATCGGTTTTGTTCCATTGACCTGTCACTTTCTCCAACAATACCACACTTTACAATTTTCAACACTTTAGAATATATTTTAAGTCACTGTTTTTTTTGTTTGTTTGTTTGTTTTTAGAATTTATTTATTTATCCTTAGAGGGGAAGGGAAGGAGAGAGGGAGAGAGAGAGAGAAATATCAATGTATGGTTGCCTCTCATGCGTCCCCTGCTGGGAACTGGCCTGCAACCCAGGCATGTGCCCTGACTGGGAATTGAACCGCGATCCTTTGGTTCGCAGGCCCGCGCTCAATCCACTGAGCTACACCAGCCAGGGCCACTTTAGAATATATTTTAAATTTGACAACACAATGTCCTCATCCTAGGATGAAAATATGAAAAAAATCCCAATATTTTATTCATCTCAGGCCCAAAGTCTACTTTGATAGAATACTGTATTTTTTTTAAAAACACTCATACTAAAATCTATAAAGCATGGGCTAAAAAAAGTATCAGGCACTTAAATTACTAGTGCTAAAATCCCCTAATAAAACAATATGATAATGTTTGATAGAACATGCAACACCCCTTGTTGTACAAGGGCTAGACATTTCCCACAGTTAGTTACCCTTTCCTGTGCAAAGCTGAACCTTTGGACAGGTGCGCGGCATGAGGCTGAGCTGTCAGCTTCTGATAACAAGCATGGCCCCCTGTGCTTACTTTGGGGGCTCTGTGCCTGTTTGAGCTGTACTCCCAAGTTCACAGGTTCCTTGGGTCTTGGTACCTGGGAATACAATAGTGGTGACAACATTGTGCTGTGACCTGTTTGCAATGCCGATGGACAGAAACCCACCATAGGACACACAGGCTCCCTCTAATGGCTTTTTCCTAAAACATCCCCTTGTCATAGTTTCCTAAAAGATCTTGGCTCTTCTAACTTGTTTATTCTTCTGGATGGGAGGATGCACATAACTCTATGTAATTGGGGAAGTCACAATAGAGGCTTTACATAGACAGACATCCCTCACTATCTGAATGCTTGCTACGTATTACTTGGAATTCATGGACCAAATACACTTCTGTAATCTGACATCCCTCACCATCTGAACTTGGGAACTATATATAAAGACTCAGACATGTATCATGGGGGCTGGAACATTTTGAGGAAGAGTCCATTGGTTTCCACCAGTAGCTGATACTAAGAATAAGGAAGATCAGCTTCCCAGGGTCCTTCTACTGGGTCTAGCAGGCCTGAGGACTCACAGAGACTAACGTGACAAAAATTCTCAAAAATGAAACTGGTAGCCAAGAAAGGTTCTACAGAATGAAGCCACAGAAAAATTATAAGCCAGCAAAATATGAACTATGACTACTCAAATTAGCACATCAAATCTTGGTCTCTCAGGCCCAGCTCCATCCTGAAAAGGATTGCTAAAACCATGGCCTTTGCAGGGGTGTCAGGGTTGTCTTCCCAATGCTCCTCTTTCCAGAGATGGTCTAAAGCCCACCAGACTAGGGCAATCCATCCAGAGGACAGAATCTGAGGTAACCATTCATTCTACCACTAAAGAAATGAGTGGAACTGATGGAATGAGGTTCACTAAAATTGTATTTCCATTTATAATCTTCTTCCAGTAGAGTATGGTCTGTGTTGTGGACTGGCAACTAATTCATGGTGCTGACCTGGAAATTTCCTCCTTTTCTTCTCCTATAATCAATAGTTTTTATTGCAGTTTATTATCTTAGTTCTTTCATTATATCAGATGTGTAGGATAAGTCAGCTTTTATCACAGAGCCCACTGACAACATACTTCAATTGGATGAAGACCAAAACAGAAGAGGAGTAGACAATATTTAGAAGCTTGGTAATGACCTTGGAAAATAAATGGCTCTATCACATTGTTTCTGGATGACATGACTTGATACAACTGTAGGAGAAGTATGACTAAATATGTATTTAGGATAGTCAGAATGCATTACTGGGAACAGCTTTAGAATATATAAACAGGAAAAAAAATAAATGTGTTGTTGGGGGCGAGGAGTGGGCACCCAAGGAGTAGGATGTTCAGTGAACTATAGGGTACCTGTCTAGCTCACAGTCACACACAGGCATGACACTGGCAGGCATGTTTGTACTACACGACTCCACTTCCCTAGGCACAGCTGACAGTCCCAGAGAACCTACTTGCTCATCTCCCACATATATAGAATTCAGAATAGATTTTAGTTCAGATTGGGCTGGTTTCTTAAAGGAGATGTAAAAACTGGGAGGCTGTGAAAGTAGACATCTTCTATCCCATTATCAGAAAAACTGGACCAAAGAAAAAGAAAAACAAAGCAGATATGCTAAGAGATGCAGAAATAAGAGAGTGCTGTCAAAGTTTATGATGGCTTCTCAGGTCCTAGTTCCTAGCCTGTTCTACAAGATGATACAGCATCCATGCTCCTAGGCCTTCCCTGCTTCCCAGCAACAAGCACCCCTTTTGCTTAAATTATATCAAACCATTTCTGTATTATTTGCAGCCAACAAGTCCTAATTAACACCCAAAGTACCTTGGCCTGTGTATAAGCATATTATGTGTGTGTATATGCATATACATATGTGTATGAGTGTGCTCACATTTGTGTTTAAAAGAGAGTTCTGACAGCAGTGTGGAAGGTGGACTGGCCTGCTCTCATTATCTTTCACCTGGTCCATTCTAATAATCTCATCTCCCAGCTTCTGCATTCTCTGTCATGACTCTACTCCATTCTTCATGTTGTTGCCTGAGAGATCTATCTAAAATGTACATCTGCCCATGTTTCTCTCCTGTTAAGACCCTCTCAATCACTTATAAAATAGAAGCCAAGCTCATTAGTGGTACGTGTAAGCCCATTCATCCCTTCAACAAAGACTTAATGAGAACCTGCTATGAGTACTGTTATGGGCAATAGAAATAAAGAAAAGAACAGGATGAGAGTTTCAACTTCCATGGGCCTTAATTCTGGTAGTAGACACAATTAACACCCAAACTTCAAGGTATATATATATTTTTTCCAGGTACTTTGGAAAGAACTAAGGTGCACAGGAAGAAAATAGAGTAATGGGGCTGGTGGTGGGGTTGAGGGGGACGTGTGGTGCACTTTTAAAAAAATAGGATGGGCAGGCAGGGCTGTGGATGATACATTTGAGCAGAGACTTGAATATGGTAGAGAAGTGAAAAACAGGATGCAAAGACCCTGAGGCAGGAACAAGTTTGGGATCTTAGAAAACCCACAAGGCAATGAGGTGTGGCAGAGTCATCATGATGGGCAGAGGTTGGATCAGATCAGGACATGGGGTACACTGTATATCACAGTAAGAGATTCTAAAAGTAATGAGAGACCATTGGAGGGCTTTGAGTAAGAAAATTGCATTCACTTTCTGATTTTTAAATATCATTTTGGCTACTGTACAGGCCTGTCTGTAAGAGAGGCTAAAGTAGAAACCAGGAGACCCATGTTCAGGCAGGAAGTAATGGTGGCTTGGGGTAGTAATGGAGGTGATGAGAAGCAGTGTGGCTTGAGATATATTCTGAAGATGGAAAGAGAGGTTTATGGCCTGAGTAACTGGGTGAATGGAATGGGGAAGACTGAGTGAACAAATTTAGTAGGTAATGCGGGGAAACAATTCCAGTCGATAAAGTTGGTTATGAGTTTGGGGAAAAGGTCAGAATGGAACATCATTTCCAGTAACTCCTCATCTTGCACTGCATACATATACTAGCTGAATGAAATATTCAACTACTTGACTTGTAGTTGCCACATATGTTTTGTGGCTGATGCCTTTATTCTTGTCATCACCTGTCTGGAAAACCCTTTAAACCCTTGTACCTCTGACTGACTTGCTCTTTAGAACTAAGGCTCATGTCCTCACCTCCAAAAAGCTTTCTGTGAACATCAGGCTGAGTTAAGTCCCTCACTTGTGCCTATGTGGTTTGTCGGTTTGTTTTTTAAGATTTTATTTATTTACTTTTAGAGTGGGGAAGGGATAAAGAGAGAGAACTATCAATGTGTTGTTGCCTCTCATGCACCCCCAACCGGTGACCTGGCCCACCACCCAGGCATGTGCCCTAGACTGAAAAACTGGTTGGCCTTTTGATTCACAGGCCAGCACTAGTCCACTGAGTCACACCAGCTGGGGCAGGCCTCTGGTTCTTACCAGATCATATGCAACTTCATCATATGCAACCAGGTCATATGCCCTAGATTCTCTAGGGCAGTGTCTGCATAACTCATCTCTGTATCCTCAGCACTTAGCCCCGAACTTAGCTCATGGTAGGAACTGTATGCCTGTTTTAAGTGAAGGGAAGGAGCCCATTCAGAAGACTGTTGCCTCACTCATGGAGAGAGCTGTTAAAGACTTGACTACTAAATGGAAAGGAGGGTATGGTTCCAGACAGTCATATTCTCTAGGGAAACTTTTTAAACTGCTTCGGAGATCTAGCTGGCCACTTTTTCCAGGCACTTCTCACGCGGGAGGGGCCGCGCAAGGAGACAAAACACACTGGAGTTCACATCAGTTTTTTGATGCCAAACTTCTTAATAGAAAAGGACAGTCACAATGGGCTGTCCCATCAGCAGAAGTAAACAAATTACACTGACCACTGTGGAATTGCCCCAGGGCCACTGGAAGTCAACTCTGTCGAGCGAACTCCGGGGGGGCCACACAGCTGCTGAGCGAAATCTGTCCACGCGCCCTTGGCGGCTCGGGAGTCCAGGCCAGGCGCGCCAAAGAGCCAGGACCAGTGTGAGAAGGTCCTAGGTCAAACCCGTCTTTGCCGGACCCCACCAGCCCTCAGCCCCGCCCCAGCCGCGCAGTACGCACCTGTAGGGTAGAGTTAGGAGTCTGGCGCCTCTGACCAGCTAGCTTTGGAGACCAACTCAGGTAAGGCCAGGGACCCCGAGTCCACGCCTGTGCTCCCAGACGCCGCCAACGGCTGCGGCTGCGCTCGCACTTCCGGAAGTTCGGCAGCAGCCTTCTGGTTTTCGTACAGCCCACGGGGCTTATTTCCCCTGCTCAGCGGAAAGTCCCCTGAGAGAGGAAACGCCCTGTCGGTTTTGCAGATGGCGTTCTCTGCCAAACAGGAGCTTGCATCTGCTCCATATCCGAGTCTAAATTTATTTACTTTTTTAACCTGCTAGGCGCTCACCATCCTGCTTTCCCATCACCCTTTGCAAGGTAACCAAAGCCCCCGTGTTCTTGGAGAAATGACTGCTTTTCTGAGCGGTACCGTTTCTTTAAAAAATTGTATTACATCGACTTTGGCCTGCATGTATGTCATAAACGGATGCAGAATTAACCAACCGTAATTCCAATTGCCATTCGCAAGCCTTTATTTGGCACCCATGGGGTACATAGGACCATATAAGGTTTTCAGTGCAAGTGTGTGTGTGCACACACACACACACAGAAAAAACATAAATGCATATAATTACACTTGAAAAAAGTTGTTCTGAAAAAGTAACACATAATGGTGGTTGCCTGAGACACTACAAGTTCTCACCCTGGCCAGGTGGCTCAGTTGCTTGGGGCATCTTCTCTACACCAAAAATTTTGCAGGTTCTAATCCTTCTTGGGTTGCCATTCAATCTTGGGCACCCACGTGAAGCAATCAATGGTAGGTTCTCTCCCTCCCTCTTTCCAAAATCAGTAATAAAACATTCTCAGGTGAGGAGGAAGGGAGGGAAGGAGGAAGGAAACTTCTAGAGATCTTGCAGTTTGAGCGAATTTTCAAAAGGAAAGGAAGCAAGTTGGGGACAGCAGAAAAGAAAATATTAAAAAAGATTACTTGGATAGTCTGGACAAATACATAAATGGATTACATAAATGGATTACATAAGCAAAAGTGCAGGGCTGCAAAACAGCTGAATGGACTCTTACAGCCAAGTATTCTTGCATTTTTTTTTTTTTAAAGATTTTTTTAAGTACTTTTTTTTTCCTTTTAGATTTTATTTATTTATCTTTAGAGAGGAAGGGAAGGAGAGAGGGAGAGAAACATCAATGTGCGGTTGCCTCTTGTATGTCCCCTGCCGGGAACTGGCCTGGCAACCCAGGCATGTGCCCTGACTGGGAATCGAACCGCGATCCTTCGGTTCGCAGGCCCGCGCTCAATCCACTGAGCTACACCAGCCAGGGCGTATTCTTGCATTTTAAGCAGGTGAGTAGAAGAGTTACAGGCATACCTCATTTTATTGTGCTTAGCTTTATTTCACTTCACAGGTTTTTTTTAAAATATATTTTATTGATTATGCTATTACAGTTGTCCCGTTTCTCCCCCATCATTCCCCCCACCCTGCACACCCTCTCCCACCTACATTCCCCCCTTTAGTTCATGTCCATGCGTCATAAGTTCTTTAGCTTCTACATTTCCCATACTATTCTTGCCCTCCCCTGTCTATTTTCTACCCACTATCTATGCTACTCATTCTCTGTACCTTCCCCCCCTCTCCTCCTCCCACGCCCTTGTTGCTAACCCTCCATATGATCTCCATTTCTGTGGTTCTGTTCCTGTTCTAGCTGTTTGCTTAGTTTGCTTTTGTTTTAGGTGTGGTTCTTAATAGCTGTGAGTTTGCTGTCTTTTCATTGTCATATTATTTATCTTCTTTTTCTTAGATAAGTCCCTTTAACATTTCATATAATAAGAGCTTGGTGATGATAAACTCCTTGAACTTGACCTTATCTGAGAAGCGCTTTATCTGTCCTTCCATTCTAAATGACAGCTTTGCTGGAAAGAGCAATACAGGTGTTTTTTTTTTCCCAAATTAAAAGATGCTCCATCAACAAAAAGATTACCACTTAATTTACTGTGATACTCATTTCATTACTATGATATTACCAAACTGTAATATTTCAGAATTATGCCTGTATCACAGAAAGTCCTAAAGTGACTGAATTAGAAAACAAATAGTTCAGGTAAGTCAGGGTGAAGCAATTGAAAAACACCTTCCACCACTCTCAGTTTATAATTTCAGGATTATAGTGTTCTATTCTTAAGCAATAGACTACCATGATCACTGAGGAAAGCCTATAACACAAAAATCAAAGACCAAAGGAAACACACAGAGAAAACAAAAAAATGAAACTCAGAGATCACAGAATGTGCAGGGAGAAAATATACGTGTGTGTGTGTTTATGGAAATTAAAAATCTGAGATCAGAAAACTAAAACACAGTCAAATTAAACGATCAAGTTAAGGTAATCTAGAAAGTACAGCTAGAAGACAGAGTTGGAAACTAAAAGGAAAGGAAATCAGAGAACCAATCCTGGACATTTACCATCTGGATAACAGGAATTCTAGAATGAGAGCAGATGAGCAATTATTAAAGAAATAGTTCAAAAAAATTTCCCTACACTGAAGGACAAAGTTTGAAAAATTGAAAGATCCCACCAAGTACCCAGTAAAAGGGATGAAAATGGACCCTTACTAGGGACAGAATATTGGGACAAAGTAATGGGACTTACTTCAATAGTGATAAAAAGTAGTATCATATACAGTACATATATAGTATCATATACAAAAAGATGAAAATGGCATCTGACTTCCAGTAGTCACCCTGGATGTCAAAACAAGGTTTTCATACTTTCTGGCAGCAACTCTGAAAGCTTAGCAGATGCCTTCAGAATTGGGAATGGAGACTACTCAAGAATTCTATACTCTGCCAAAATAGGAACCAAGTGTAAGGGTATATTTTCAAACATGCAAGGTCTCAAAATATTTACCTCTCATTTTTTCTTTTCAAAACATAATGAAGGATGTGCTTCACCAATTTGTGGAAGTACACCAAGGAAAAGGGAAATAAGGGGATTTAACTAGAAACATCTAAGACAGAGAGACAAAGGGAATCTCTAGGACACTGATGGACGATGATAGCTGTGAACCAATACAGACTGAAGCAGATCAAGACATCAGGATTTCTGCACAAGAATATTTCCCATATTGATCAAATGTCCTCATTTTATTTTAGTGCACTGCCTACAATCTCTGCATCTTTACTGTGAATAAATGGACTTATCAACTTTCCTTTTCTGTCTACAGGCTGTTGGGTTATAATTTTTTGCTCCTTTATCCAGTTCTTTAGTTTCCCACCCTCTAAGACATTTTCAAGTTAAATTATCACCTAGTTCAATACTTTTAAAAAATTATATTGGGTCTGCCCTGCCTAGTGTGGCTCAGTTGATTAGGTGTCGTCCCACAAAGCAAAATGTTGCTGGTTTGATTCCCAGTGCAAGCACATGCCTGGGTTGCAGGTTTGGTCCCCATATGAGAGGCAACTAACTGATGTCTCTCTTACATCGATGTTTCTCCCTGTCTCTTTTTCTCCCTCCCTTCCCCTTTCTCTAAAAATAAATATATAAAATCTTTAAAAAATTAAATTGGGTCTAAACTTAGAATGAGCTTTGAAAGGAAACCAAACTAAAGACAGAATCAAGACTTCCAGGCAAGATGGAGGCATAGGTGGACACACTGTGCCTCCTCACACAACTAAAATTAAGGACAACAAAGATTTAGAAACAAGAAAACCAGCACAACTAACAGAAAATTGAACTGTACAGAAGTCCGACAACCATTCATCCAGACCAGTAAGAGGGGCGAAGTTGCGGCAGGAAAAAGTAGAGGTGGGTGGACCTGGGTGCCCAGGAGCCCCAGCTGTGCAGGGAGTGGCTATCGGACCCTGGGCGCGGGGTGGCAAGGGGCAGACACAGTGAGGCTGTGTAAGGTGGCTGGCTAACCAGGTGGTCCCACATTTGCACGCAGATAATCCAGGTGAAAATGGGGAGCGAGACAGACCTAGCAACCCAGGGCCCCAGTGCCAGGAAATAAAACCTTTTACACCGACTGAAAACACTTGTGGGGTTGAGGTGCCCGGAGAGACTCCCAGCCTCACAGGAGAGTTCGTTGGAGAGACCCACAGGGTCCTAGAACGTATACAATCCCACCCACACAGAAATCAGCACCAGAAAGGGCCAATTCACTTGTGGGAAGCGGCAGAAGGGACTGAAATACGAGAGCAGAGCAAGCGATATTGTTCCCTCTCGGACCCTGCCCCCACATAAGCGTCACAACCCAGAGACTGGGCTGCTCCGCCTTGGGGAACACCTAAGGCTCCACCCCTCACTACATAACAGATGCAACCAGACCAAGAAGAGGAAAAAAAAACACCAAAAATGGCTCAAATAAGAGAACAGATCAAAGCCCTAGAGCCAATTCATCTAAGCGACTAAGAGATAGCCAACCTATCAGATGCACAGTTCAAAGCACTGGTCATCAGGATGCTCACAGAATTGGTTGATTTTGGTCACAAATTAGATGAACAAATGAAGGCTACAATAAGTGAAATGAGGGAAAATGCTCAGGGAACCAATAGTGATGGGAGGAAAACTGGAACTCAAATCAACGGAATGGACCAGAGGAAGAAACAAGAATTCAAAATAACGAGGACAAGCTTAGGAACCTCCAGGACATCTTTAAACGTTCCAACATCCAAATTATAGGGGTACCAGAAGGGGAAGAGGAATAGCAACAAGTGGAAAACTTATTTGAACAAATAATAAAGGAGAACTTCCCTGATCTAGCAAAGGAAATAGACTTCCAGGAAGTCCAGGAAGCTCAGAGAGTCCCAAAGAATTTGGACCCGAGGAAGAACACACCAAAGCACATCATAATTACGTTAGCCAAGATTCAAATGAAGGAGAGAATTCTAGAAGCAGCAAGGGATAAGGGGACAGTCACCTACAAAGGAGTTCCCATCAGACTGTCAGCTGATTTCTCAAAAGAGACCTTCCAGGCAAGAAGGGGCTGGAAAGAAGTATTCCAAGTCGTGAAAGGCAAGGACCTACATACAAGATTGCTCTATCCATAGAAGCTTTCATTTAGAATGGAAGGGAAGATAAAGTGCTTCTCAGATAAGGTCAAATTAAAGAAGTTCATCATCACCAAGCCCTTATTATATGAAACGTTAAAGGGACTTATCTAAGAAAAAGAAGATAAAAAGTATGACAGTAAAAAGATAGCAAACTCACAGCTATTAACAACCATACCTAAAACAAAAGCAAACTAAGCAAACAGCTAGAACAGGAACAGAACCACAGAAATGGAGATCATATGGAGGGTCAGCAACAGGGGAGTGGGAGGGGGAGAGAAGGGGAAAAGGTACAAAGAATAAGTAGCATAGACGGTGGGTAGAAAATAGACAGGAGGAGGGCGAGAACAGTGTGGGAAATGTAGAAACTAAAGAACTTATGACACATGGACATGAACTAAAGGGGGGACTATGGGTGAGAGGGGGTGTGCAGGGTGGAGGGGAATGAAGGGGGGCAATGGGACAACTGAAATAGCATAATGAATAACATATATTTAAAAAAAGAAAAAAAACAGAATCAGATTCAGAAAAAAAACCACCACCGTAATCTCTCATAAACTACTTTTAATTACTCCATTTTGAGCTAGTATTCCCATCCCAGTTCCAAGGGGGGAAGTTCCTGGCAGCCAAATATAAGTGTTTGTTTGGAATAAAACTAGTTCTGACTCTTAGGGGTTCCCATCCCCCTTTCCAATAGATAAATGATCAGGGCTAAGTAACTCATACAAAGTAACTACTTCCCTTTTTCTCTAGAAAAACAATTTGCAAATCATACCCAGCGGAATCCAAGACATATCAAACTTTTCAGCTCAGTTTTTTTTTTAATGAAATTCTTGCCCAACATAATCCCATTTGGTGTAAATAATCAAGTCTGACCAGTTTCCAGGTTTCCTTTTCTTGCAGCTCTATTCCAGAAAAAAAATCTTCCAACTCCTCCAGGTTTGTGTTCCTCTTTTCCTGTCTGTGTTTATATTGAAGGAGTAAAGAGAATCTGTGGGGAAGTAGCTTCACATCGAAGAGTTTGCCAAAATCATCCCTACAGAAGAGCTTCTCACACTTTCTCACTCAAATGGTTTCATAAGATTGTACTTCATGGAGCCATATTCATCACTCTATTGCCCATCTTATGCCTCATAATGGTAAATTATTTGCCAGGAATTAAACCTAAGTAAATTTTGTAGGTAAAGTCGTGAAGTGTGGCCATTTGGGTCCATAAACTCAAAGACAATAAAAACAAGAACAACTGAATTCTATGTAACATTCGTTTCTCTTCATATATAATTTACAAGCAAGTTACTAATTGTATAGTAGTATTTCATTTAAAATATACACTTCCATCCTACATACGTAAAGTCAAATAGTGGTAAGAATAGATACCCTATGCATATGAAAATGTTCTTATTTTGTTCCCAGCATTTCTAAGTCACACAAATGAACCCTCTGACAAGGATACACCGAGAGGAATTCTCTTGATGGTCACCAACTAAATTCCAATGACAACTGGATATTCTTTTGCATGGCTCTAATTTCAGCTTTATAAGCTAATTTCATGAACTGGCATCAGCTACAGATTTATAATATTTTTTTCCTACATTTATTAACCCCACATTGGCAGAGGATTTCTTTATCAGGCACAGTCCCAGCTTCATAACCATAATCCCACGTTAGTTCTGTTCTTGCTTTCACATGCCTAGAAAGTAGAAATTAAAAAATAATGATAAATTACTCTGAATGAACCAAATTGATTATATCAATTTTCATATTAACATAACTATCCTTAAAAATACTGTTTATTCTCTCTGACAACCACCAAGTAAGAATGCTCTTTCATTAAACAAATATTCATTTGAGTTTTATTTTCAATCTTCTAAAATCCTGAATTAGAATAAATCTGTCAATATCCTCGAGGAAGGAAGTGTATTTTGCGAATAATGGAAACCAGTGATGTGATGAGGCCTGCAGTGTGGTGGGTGGGGATAGTTCTGACTTCATGAAGTTGTTCTGCATCATTTATCCCCTGAATTGAATTGGGTGAGAACTGCCATTCTTAGCTCTTTCAGGTATTAATTCTAAGAGAAAATAAAAATTGAAATTTCAGCTCTTTAAAATTTGGTTGAATAGAAACAGTTTGCAATAACTGAATATTCTGAGATACCAGATATTAGGGGCTATAGCACATATCTTTTCATATTTTTCCTTTTTGTTCCTTCCATCCTGTCCCTCTGTCTAGTTTCTTTTTGTTTTCTATTGTCATTTCTAAAGTCACAATTTCAAAATTAAACCACAAAAAATTTCAAACCTGTTAGTGAAGAATGCCACCAATGGAAAATTCCTGTCATGTGTTTCTACGAAAACATTCTGTACCAAAAGATTTGGGCAACAACTATGCTGTTAAAGAAATAAATTTAAAACAGAGGTTAGAAATAGCATAAAGTTTGAAATCTTATTCTTTGAAGAATTTGAATGCCATTGTTTCCAACATAGCTTTTTTTCCTTTCTTTTTTTTTTTTTTGTTGACTAATATGTAAAATATCATGGCTCACTATTATCCTGTTAATAGTAATTCATTCAAAAAAACCTGTTCTGACACTCTTACATCTTGCTGGTAGAAATGCAAAATGGTAAAAACTTCTATAAAAGATAATCTATCAAGATTAATATCATAAATGCATTTATCTGTTGATTCAGCAATCCCATATCTGATGATGCATTCTACAGATACATCTGCACGTGTATCTATGTGTAAGATTATTCATTGAGCATTGTTTTTTAACAGTAAAAGTATGGAAACAAACTAAAAGACTATCTAAAGAGAACTGGTTAAATAAACTGTGGTATTATCAACACAATGGAATTCTATGCATCTGTAAATAAAAACAAACAAAAAAAATAAGTAGCTCTCTCTGTGTCCAGATATGGAAAAGATCTCCAAGGTATATTGTTAATTTATAAAACACAGTATGGGACAGTGACTACAATATGCTGTCTTTTATGTAAGAACACATATTTATATTTACCTGTATTTGCACAAAGAAACACTGTTAAGAATACACAAGAAAATAATAAAAATTATTTTACTATAGGTGGAGTGGGGGCAGGGTGAATGGGGAAATACCGTATTTTTCAGACCATAAGATGCACCTAGGTTTTAGAGGAAAATAGGAAAAAATATTTTGAGGCAAGAAATGTAAAATATTTAATAACATAAATAACATAATATTTCACCAATGTAAATGTAAATAGAACTCAACAGCAGTATTAACAACCATTATTCCTCTCACATTTGGTGAGGGAAAGGTGTGTCTTATAGTCTGAAAAATACGGTAGTACTTCTCAAGATATGTGTCTTTTTATAACAAAGGAGTTTAACATGAAGACTATATACAAACTGAGTTTTACATCATAATCAAAACAGGCCCTTTGGAAAAGGGGACGTGTGTAAGTAACATATTTTTCTGCTGAACCATTATTCACTTGTTTCAAGGCCTCTATACATGATAATACTACTTCCTCCTATTACCACCATTCTAATATTGTTCTATTGCCCACCAGCTGCCATCTCCATGCATTCATCTATCACCAGATTCAGGAAAGAATCAAATCACAATATTTCTTGAGCATGTGCGCCAGCATTTAATTTCAATGATGATAACTTCCTCTTCATACATTTTTTAATTGAGCACTATGACCTTTACTCATGGTGCTTACTTGGTAGGCTTTGCTTCCTTGAAACAGAATTCTGTTTACCTATATGTTTATATTTTGCATGGCTTATTTTATTTCAATTTTTAAATCATGTAAATGTATTATCTAGGTAGAAAAATTAAATTAAAAAGATGGAGAGCGAGGAAAGAAGGAAGGGAGGAAGGGAGAGTAGGAGGGAAAAAAACCTGTTTTTTTTCTCCTACAAAGAGAAGGACCTGGCTGATATGCTGATTGGAGAGGTGAAACCATGTCAATTGTGCTGGTGCAGACACCACTACGTAACTGATGGGGAATAAAGCTTTAACAGTCTTTTGCACGGAATCTTTCTCTAATGATCTCCTGACATGATTGGCAACAGTGTAGAAGTAGTCAAAGTAGAATACAGAACAGCAGTGGGGAAGAGAGGATTCTATTCTGTGCTAACCAAGTAGTCTTCTGATTAGGAGAAAAGTCAAATTAGCAGACTCATCTAGCAAGAAAAACCTCTGTTTTTAAAGATTTTGTAACTTATTTTTTTCTTCTCATGACAGCTGAATTACATGTAAAATTATCACTGCACATAAATTTTAAACTATTCAAAAGTTACATTTTAAGAGGCACTGAGCTTACTTTAAAGGTGTCAAAGGGAATGGTTTTGATAATTATGTGTCATTCAGGCTTCCCTTCCTTCATCTTTATTTTAATGGAAAAGTCAAGGCTCCCCATCCCACTAATTCCACACCACAGGGAAGAAGAAGAGCTTGGATACAGATCAAAGAGAATAATTAAGGTCTTATCCAGGGGTCAGTGTGATAGAGTGGACCTTTCCAAAGGATATATGGAGGAGATCAATGTCCTTTTCCTCATTCCATGATTCCTTTTCACTCTCTTGGATATGATAAGTAAAGACGAAGTGGAGCTCAGAGATCAGAGAGACATACAGGAGGACCTGGCTCTGCTCTCAATCTGACAGTTCAGGGCTTCCGCATGGTCCAGTTCATCAAAGACAGGAGAGGCTATATAAACAATGGGACTAGAGGTTGAAAGGGATTTTTTTCCCCTATAGGACTCCTGAGAAGATACATTCTTTGATAATCATGTCTGATGGTGGGAAGCAAGATAGGGTAAAAGTCTAATTGGAAGGCCACAAGCTATGCCAAATCCACCTTACACAGGAGGTATGACCAATAATACAAATTATACCTCTTATCATGAAGATGACAGGATCTTGGAACTTCTGGCCAAGATGGAGGCATAGGTGGACACACTGTTCCTCCTCTCACAACCAAAATTAAAGACAACAAATATTTAGAAACAAGAAAATCACCAGAACTTATAGAAAACTGAATTGTACGAAAGTCCAACAACCATTCATCCAGACAGGGAAGAGGGGCGGAGTCTCGGCAGGAAAAAGTGGAGGTGCAGACCTGGACACGCAGGCAGCAGCAGCTGGCAGTTCTCAGGCGTGCAGGTGGCGGCTAGCAGACCCCAGGCACAGCGTGGCAACTGTGCAGACCCAGTGAGGCCACGCAGGGTGGCTGGCTTACCAGGTGGTCCCACATTCGCACACAGATAATCCAGGTGAAGGGGAAGTGACAAAAGGGACTGGAATGCAGGAGCGAGCAGAGCAAGCACCATTGTTCCCTCTCGGACTCCATTCCCACATACAGCCTTACAACTCAGCCAACCGAGCTGCCCCGCACTGGGGAACACCTAAGGCTCCACCCCTCACTACAGAACAGCCGCGACCAGACAAAAACAAAAACAAAAACAACAAAACACCAAAAATGGCTCAAACTGGAGAACAAATGAAAGCCCCAGAGCCAATTCCTCTAAGCAATGAAGAGATAGCCAACCTATCAGATGCACAGTTCAAAGCCCTGGTGATCAGGATGCTCACACAATTGGTAGATCCTGCTCACAAATCAGATTAAAAAAATGCAAGCTACAATATGTGAAATGAAGGAAAACGCATGGGGAACCAATAGAGATGAGAGGAAAACTGGAACTCAAATCAATGGAGTGGACCAGAAGGAAGAAACAAACAACCAAACAGAAAACAAGGAAGAAACAAGAATTCAAAAAAATGAGGAGAGGCTTAGGAACCTCCGGGACATCTTTAAACGTCCTAACATCCAAATTATAAGGGTCCCAGAAGGGGAAGAAGAAGAGCAACAAGTGGAAAACTTATTTGAACAAATAATAAAGGAGAACTTTCCCAATCTGGCAAAGGAAATAGACTTCCAGGAAGTCCAGGAAGCTCAGAGAATCCCAAAGAAGTTGGACCCAAGGACGAACACGCCAAGACACATCGTAATTACATTAGTCAAGATTCAAATGAAAAAGAGAATTCTAGAAGCAGGAAGGGATAAGGGGACAGTCACCTACAAAGGAGTTCCCATCAGACTGTCAGCTGATTTCTCAAAAGAGACCTTCCAGGCAAGAAGGGGCTGGAAAGAAGTATTTGAAGTCTTGAAAGGCAAGGACCTACATCCAAAATTGCTCTATCCAGCAAAGCTGTCATTTAGAATGGAAGGGAAGATAAAGTGCTTCTCAGAAAAGGTCAAGTTCAAGGAGTTCATCATCACCAAGCCCTTATTATAGGAAATGTTAAAGAGACTTATCTAAGAAAAAGAAGATAAAAAATATGACAGTAAAAAGACAGCAAACTCACAGATATTAACAAGCACACCTAAAACAAAAGCAAAGTAAGCAAACAGCCAGAAGAGGAACAGAACCACAGAAATAGAGATCACATGGAGGGTTAGCAACAGGGGAGTGGGAGGAGGAGAGGGGGAAAGGTACAGAGAATAAATAGCATAGCCGGTGGGTAGAAAATAGATAGCGGGAGGGCAAGGATAGTGTGGGAAATGTAGAAGCTAAAGAACTTACAACACATGCACATGAACTAAAGGTGGGAATGTGGATGGGAGGGGGTGTGCAGGGTGGAGGGGAATGATGGGGGAGAAATGGGACAGCTGTAATAGCATAATCAATAAAATGTATTAAAAAAAAGATGACAGGAGTTTAAATGTCAATTAACCTTAATAATCCGAGACTCATAAGTATTTCTCTATATAAATGAAAATAAATGTTACTAAATATTTCCCAAACATATACACACAGAGAATGAATATGGTTTGGGAATAAAAAAAGGAGTAGAATAGTTAAATGCAATATTCTGATAAATGTACTGGTTTTCTACACTAAACCACTAAATCACTCAAAACTCACTGAAAGTAAGTAAAACAAATACCTCCAAATGATTTTTTTGAATGATTATTAGAGGCATCTCTGAATAAGATCTATTGTATTATATTTGACTCAAAAGAGAAATTTATTTTATGAGTCCCACTGTGATTTTTTTGGAAGTAACAAATCTTGAAAATCTTCAATAAATGTAAATAATTTTCTTACATACCATTTATATCATTTTCTTAAGCAAATGTTTACTATGTGCCAGGTACTGTTTAAGCACTATACACAATATAAATAATTTACTTAATCCTATGAGTCAATTATTATTATCTCAATATTATAGAGGTAAAAAATGAGGTGTGAGGTTAAATATCTTGCCCAAGGTCATACAAGTGGAAAAAAACTGACATCTTAATCCTGGTAGTCTGGCATTAGAATTTGTTATTTATATTTTTCTTATAACTTTGTTAAGAAGCACAGGAAAAAAGCCCATATACTCACATTAAGAAAGCGGCCCACATTTCCTTCTTTTGTGGCATCCAGTAAAAACACATTTCCTTTACTGAACTTTAGAGAATCAGATGAAGTATTCTTGGTTTCACTTGACAATTCTTCACCACAAACAACCTGCTGGTTTTGACATACTGGAGATTTTCTCTCTTGGGGCTTTAGTATTTGAACCTCAAACTCCTTCAGAATATTCTGATTATCCAATGTGGTTGCTTCGTTATATCTGCCCCCCGGTGAAGTTTCTTCTCTACATTTAGTTATATCTATCACATTTGATTCAATCAGGAGTTTGCCTTTGGAATCTTCAACTTGATTTGAGCTTGCGTTCACTAATAAACATTCTGGAAGGAAGTGTCAGGAAATACTTGGCTTAGCAATATTGCTGATATTAACAATACTAATTAAACGCTAGTTGTTTTAATTTCCACTAATCCTTACAATGTGTTACAGTAGACAGTGTTCCAATTTTATATATGAAAACTTTGAGCCTCTGAGGGTTTAAGGGACTCACCCAATCCACAATAATAAAGGGAAGTGGGGTAACAAACCCAGAAATGTTATTACTATGTAACAATGCCTTTTAATGAATCTATATGTTGCTTCCTGGTACCATATTTAATTTTTACTCTTCACAAACTGACTTACCTGTCTTCAACTTTGGAATCTGCATTTAAGTATATTCTAAATAGCTGTAATAGTGGTGTGTAGGGAGTACTCTAGGCCTTTAAGACACCAATGAAAGACCTAAAAAGACTCTGTTGAAGTCACCCTCTACAATAACTGTAATTGTATTGCTTTGTACACATTACTCTTGCTGTTGTTTTCTAGATGACAATTCAATAATCACACTTTTACAAACAATAATACCTTAGAAGAAGTTGAACTGCTTAATCAATTTCAGAAATGTTTTTTAGAATATTCAAATGTGTGAAATGCATATCAAATGAATGAGCAAAATCATTTATTTTTATAAAGCTTTATGCCACCTCAGTAGCATAAAGAAATTATACTTCTCTAAAATCACTGTTCTTGATTTAAGCATTACTGTTGCAAGCTGCTCTTACATATACTCATACCTTAATCGTAGATGACTTGTATGCACTAAGAGTACATAACTAGTTTTTTTTAGTGCCTGCTACATACATTGCAGTAGTCAATGAGAATGGCGAAAGAACCAAAAGCAATAGTACTCATTACAGTTTACATGCATTAAAATGGTGAAGGAAATCAGAATATGTCAGCCCCAAATATGCCTCTTTTACATAAGAATTATTTAAGTAGCATATGCCAGAAAAGCTTTCTGCCTCCCCCATCTGCCTAAAAGCAGGATATAAATTTACAAAAGTGTCCCTTCCCCTACCAGGAAGGACAAAAGTTAATCACCAGAGAACTCTAGACATATCTCATCCTGGAAACTGAACCAGAGAAATCTACACAACAAACTTTACTAATTAGCCTATATCTACCATTAGTTCCCATATATTTCCCTTCCCACAATTTACTCCTAAAGACTAAGGTTCTTTTCTTTTGTCTTGTCACGCCTCTAAAAATTTATTGTTCTTTGGCTAAGATTCTAGATTAGCTGGAATTCTAAGCCACCAATCTGAATTACTCATCTTAATACAGCAGTCCCCCCCTTATCTGTGGGAGATATATTCCAAGACCCCTAGTAGATGCTTGAAACTGAGGATTATACTGAACCCCATAAGTACTATATTTTCTCCTATACATATATACCTATGATAAAGACCTATGATAAAGTTTAATTTATGAGTTGGGCACAGTAAGAGATTAGCAAGAACTAATAATAAAATCGAACAATTCTAACAATTTACTGCAATAAATGTTACATAAATGTGTTCTCTCTCAAAATATCTCATTGAAATATACTCCCCTTTCTTCTTGTGATGATATGAGATGATATAATACCTACATGATGAGAGGAAGTAAATGAGGTGGGCATTGTGATGTAATGTTAGGCTACTATATGGGTTACTTGAACATATTCACTGTAATACAACAATTAATCTGATTACTGAGATGGCTACTAAGTGACTAATGGGCAAGTATCATATACAGCATGGATACTGTGGATAAAAGGATGATTCATGTCCTGGGTAACATGGAGTGGGACAGTATAAGATTTCATAATGCTACTCAGAAGGGCACACGATTTAAAACTTGTGAACTGAAATGTGAAACAGTGGATAAGGGGGACTACTATACTCGTAAGTGTTACATGCGTAACATGTATGCTAATGGTAATACATAGTAATAAACTTGCTTGTTTTGTTGGCCTAATTTACAAGGCCTCAGCCAGACAACCTAAGACGGGTAAGAGGAAGAGATTCTTTTCTCCCCTACAATGGTGAATTAATTATAATACATAAATGCTTTTTCTTGATAGACCTTTTCAGTCAAGTTAGGCAGAAGAAAGCATAGGAAGAACTCTGAGACTGCAATACTGTAACTGGGCAGCATCCTAGCTCCCTGGTTGCCAGGAAATGCCTTTTACCAATTAGGTCAAATAAATAGTAAACTGAGGTAGTTAGGAGGAAGGAGACAGGTCTCACACGCTAACTCAGCAGTCCTGAGCCTGGTCTGATAATATACCAGGTGTTTCAACATCACAAGAAACACTGTGTTAGCAAGAAAGAAGGAAGTCCTTGAAATTCTATGTAGAATTTTTACTATCTAGGAAAGAAAGCCTTGAAACTGCTTTTATCCCAAGGCCTTGAACGTGGGAGAGGGTCCACAGTGCCCAAAGGAGCCCATAAAACAACTTTGGTTAACTGTCTACCTCTGGTTACTGTTTTACGAGGGAGTCCCTGATGCTTACAGAAAGAGCCCATAAATAACTTTGGAAAGTGCCTCAATTTTAATTACAGTGATCCCTCACCTATTGTGGAAGTTACATTCTAGAGACCCCCGAGATAGGTGAAAATCCACGAAGTAGTGGCGTTATATTTATTTTATTGTTTATATATATTTCAAGGCTTTATAAACCCTTCCCATACTCATAAACCTTTCCCACTCTCTTATTAACCTTTCCCACACTCTTATAAACACTTCATATGCTCTTAAACACTTTCTATACTCTTAAACCTACATAATTTTAACAACATATAAAATTCTATGTGGGTACTCACCAGTGAAGTATACCGTTGTCCCTCGCTATATCACAGTTCCCTTATTGCGGCTTCACTGTATCATGGGTTTTTTTAAAAATAAGTGAACCCTGATATAGCAAGAGATGACTGTAACTGCCTCCTGTCATGTATTTGTTTTACAACAAGATGAACAAATGAAGTCTGGGGTGAAATAAGGATTTGGGATAACAGACCCCACACATACCTAAGTTTGGGTAGTCACATTACCCCAGGAAAGCTGGCACCACATTTACCCATTAATCAATATGTAACTTTTTTTTCCCTCCCTCACCAGCTATATAAGTCCTCAGAACAAAGGACTTGCTCTCTCTCTCATGCGGGATCTGGGTGCTCTTGGAGCTCTTGGTGCTCTTGGCTCCTGGGCCACTGGGACTTTAACCATCTAGCCTCAGGCTGCTGGGGGGCTTGCCACCCTGGTCTTCAGCCACTCTTACTTTTGCTACCCTGCTCTGCCCTGAAACTTTGCCTTTCACCCCCTACTCTACCCAGTCCCATTTTCTTCCATGGTAATGGATCACTAATAAACTGATTACATGCTAATAGATTTGGTGATCTGTAATTCTTTATACATGTGAGCAAGAACCAGGTCTCTCCCATCAACACAAGGAGCCTCCTCCAATCTCCATCCTCTAAGACCAGGTAGGGAATTGGGAGTGCAGATATAAGGAATATCAAAAGGGAGAAGAACAAATGGCTGATCAGTTCTTCAAAAATGATCACCTCTCAGCAATGTCTCCACACTAAGGGATATACTGAAATGCAAAAGTACCATAACCCAGGCTTGTCAAGTCATAATATTAACTATGGCAAAGCTGGTAACACTGAAATACAAGCACTCAGGGTAGCAATATTTTCACTTTTTGCTGAGCATCCCCAGCAACAGTTTTGGCTGGAAAATTGCAGGAGAATGCTCTGTCTTCATTTTCAAAGGGGCCCCAAAGAGTGAAGAAATGCTTTCATAGCCACAGGTAACATCATGGATAATGTAGGCTGAGTTGTCCACCCCACTCCTTCTTGCCATATAGCACTAGTAGCATCTAAAAGAAGGGTCAGCAAACTTGTATTAGGGGCTAAATAGCAAATATTTTAGGCTTGTTTTTGGCCATATGGTCTCTGTCATGATTATTTAGCTCTGCTGCTATAGGTTAAAGTAGAGACAATATGTAAATGAATGAGTGTGGCTATGTTTCAATAAAACTTTATTTATGAACGCAAATTATAATTTCATTTAATTTCAAGTGTCATCAAATATTATTCATCTTTTTATCAGTTATTTAGAAAGGTAAAAAAAATCAGCTTAGTTGATGAGTGGGTCATACATTGGCCCACAAACCGTACATAGCTTATTTAGACAAGTAGTAGCTTTTGTGATGGATACAGCATGTTTGTTTTGGAGACCAATACCTGATTTAGACAAGTAGTAGCTTTTGTGATGGATACAGCATGTTTGTTTTGGAGTCTGAGAAAATAAACCACAGATATTGAGCAAGACAGACAAAAAGGCAGAAGAAGTAGGCACAAAGTTAAACAAAGCCTACTTTTCATATCGTTGGCTTTAGCGGTCAGATGTATTTGAGTTGGTTTAAATCCATCATTATCTTCAGAAGTGACAGATTCTGAGGAAGTGAATCCCTTAAAAAGAAAACAAGGAAAATGTTACTTTTTAGGTCAGGAAAAAAAATTTAATTCAGCAGTTAGGCCTCCTTCATCAAGTGTTAATCTTCATGGGTTATAGCCACTGCATTAGTTTGAAAGCCTCGAAGCTGATATCAGAAGGAAACTTAGGAGTGATGGAGCCCTTTTGGCTGTGTTCTACTTGTAAGCATGTTAGTAAGCTACAGGTATAAAGACTATAAAAACATTCAAGACATTCTTTAGGCATTAAAATTCAAATACATCTGTATCCCTCAATTCTGATACCAGACTATGAATTTGGCTTCAAGTATAAGGTGTACAAAGATAAAAATACTGGGGGCTAGTTTCTACTTCCAAAAACAACAACAAAAAGGTTAAAGAAGTTGCCTCTTCTTTTTTTTAAGATTTTATTTTTTTATTTTTAGAAAGAGGGCTAGGGAGGGAGAAAGAGAAGGCAACACAGATCAGTTGCCTCTCACACACCCCATCTAGGGACCTGGTCTGCAACCCAGGCTTGTGCCCTGATCAGGGAAATTGAACAGGCAACCTTTCAGTTTGTTGGCCAGCATTCAATCCACTGAGCCACACCAGCCAGGGCAAAAGTTGCTTATCTTTATGCAGTGTAGACACTGCAGTCACTTAAAATGACAATAACTCTTCAAAATAGTTATCTTCTGGGGGAGAAGGCAGAAAACTGTACTTGAACAACAATAAAAAATAAATAAAATAAAATAAAAATAAACATAAAACAAAAGAGTCATCTGCTTAGCACAATGCATGGCACTAAACTATAATGTCAGGAAATGCTGATATTGTTATTAAAGTATTTAAATGGCCAACATTTATTGAGCACTCCCTGGGTGTCAAGCATGGTACAACAGGTTTCTGATGTTTATCTCATTTAATCCTCTTAACTGACTTAGATATTACCCTCATTTATCAGATAAGGAAATGTAGACAAGGAGGTCACCTAGCTAGTAGTAAGCAGCATAGCTGAAGGTCAAACCTATGTTTGATACCATGGCTCAACCTTTTCATAATTTTGTGATACTAAGGAGGTTCCTGCTCTAGGTTAGTAGGCAGAGGGTGAAATTTATCTAACACCCAGGGCGGAGTTTTTATTTTTCATCAAAGTCCTAATGTGAACTACCATTATGTTTGCCTCTCTTCTTTCTCCTGCATCTTTCTCTGCTTCTAGGTTTACAGTCTCTGACTAGTCATTCTTCTTAGTTCAGATTGAAAAATGTATCTCCAGAGGTTATCATGTAAACTGTTGCTTTCTTGATGATCTTTCATTAGGTTGCATCTCCTCTTTTTCATGCACCCCACAAACTAAATTACTCCATCCTCTTTCTTACTATTTTTCTTATTATCATCAACTCAAACACTTTAGCGTCTACAACAAATTCTCACATGAATAGCTCTCAGTCTCAGTGGAATACACTATTTGATCATGACCAACATTCTCCTTAAAAATCTAAATTTGGGAACATGCCAACCACCATGGAGGATACTAAGTAAATAAATCATGATCATTAACACTTCAACAGTACACCCATTCCAAAACAGTAAAAGAAATCCTACACATTAATAGGTAGCACAAACAATCTGAACTGAGTAAAAGATAGAAAGGTCAGATAATAAATAGTGTTCTCAGAAGGACCCCATCTACATTTTGCAGTTTTTACCATCTTTCTTCCATCGGGCTGAATAATAGCTATCTTGGTCTTCAGAGTTCTAATGGCTGAATGATACCGAATTCCTGAAATATTGTTACATTTCATATCTCTGAAAAGAAAATCAAAGTTATTCTCTTTACTAGACCTTGAAATTTAGGTAATATAAATCTTATGGAAATATCCATTAGAAATTAAATTAAGTAATTAATAACATCTATGCCTGACCCTTACCAAAAAAAAAAGAATATGATTATATTTTAAAGTCAATCATATTTTAAAATATGTTCAAAAAAGAAAATCTATGAAAAGTGTTGGAAATAGAATGGTGAGAGAAAATAAAACTGCAAAGTATGACATCCATAAGAACTTGATTAAAACCATAGTTTTTAAAGGTAAAACTCCTGAAATGGAACACTGAGGAAATAAAGTCTGTTGGCTAGATTTTTAAATCTATGTGTCCTAGATTTCTCAGCATTGAACTTACAACTGTGAAGCAAGTTTATATATAGGAAGTATATAGGAGTGTGAGGAAAGAAAGAAAAGAAAGAAAAAAGGAAGGAGGGAAGGAGGGGAGGGAGGGAGGGAGAAGAGGGACGGACACACAACCATTCTTGACCAATATTATAGATCAGTTTTTGATTGGGTTCCTAAGATCTTACTTACATAACAGGCTTTTTTGGATTACTATTAAACTTAGCTGGACACTCTTCAGTTTTAGTACTTCTATCCAATTCTAATGGGATAACTTCAACCTCACAATCTGCAACTTCTATTTTCCTCCTTTTTGAAAACACATTTTTCATAATACTTTCTTCTTCTCTATTTTCACCAATAACATCAGGTTTCTCAGTGTTAGATCTGCTTAATAATCTTCCTAAGAGAAAGTAAAAGAGTTTAGAAAGACAAAAAAATAATGTAGTAATTGCTAAGCAACAAAATGGTATCTCTATTCTGCTCTATAACTAAAGAACCCTGTGAGGTGTACCTTCTTTCTAAAATGAAGATAAACACATTAACATCCTAGAGAACTACTGCAAGGAATAATAAAAGACCAGTAAGAGATTTCATGTCTTCCAGTATATGAAAAAGTAAAGGATATTTAAAAAAAAGCACTCGTCTCTTCTGGTATAACATGAAAGAGAAGAGATTTAGTTACAATATAAAACAAAAACATAGATCAGAAAACATTCTAGAAAATTAGCAAGGTGAATTAACATTGAAGATTTTGTGTCTAGATAAAAACGCTTTATCACTTAAAATCAATACTGCTTTTATAAAGTGACATTTAAATCAGTGATGATATGTGTCTATTGTTCTCATGTTAAGTCCTAGTGTAACATTAAAATCTGCCTAAAGTTTATGCATTTTTCTCCCCAAGGGACTCAAAATTACAGTTACCAAGCCAAAGTTAGCAGCTGGATTAGATACCTTAATTGCATTTTCTAGCAATGCAGATAAAGGCAATACTTCCTGCATATATTTGGCATTTTATGGGCAGCTGACTTTCATCAAAGAGTTATTTTGAAAAATATGAGACGACCATCTAGGCAAGTTGTGTGCCTGTAAGTGGTATGTGGCAGGGATCCAAGTGTGACTATTCTGAATTCTGATAATTCTTGCTCTCACTGAAGTGAACCTGGAAATTCAAATGAGGAGGGCTGCTCTGGTCCCCACTGCCTAACTCAAAGACTCAGACCAGCACCTTTAGACTGGCTCTAGTAGAGCCATGCTTTCTCAACCCTCATTTCCTGGTAAAGAGAGATTAAGGAACTTTGCCTGACACTCTGAGGCAAATGGTTAAGACTGTTGGAGGCTGACATGTCTGGCCTCGGGGCTGTGGTCCTAAAGAATCAATAACCACAACTGTAACACAATGGTTGCGAGGTTTTGCTTAGAATGTGGGAAACTCTTGAGGCTCTGAAATGAAGTGTGCTGCCTAAAGTTATTGCCTGAATCACCACACACGTATTTATTACAAAATTACCTTATTAAATCCTTTTTGAAAAAGATTTTATTAATTTAATGTTACAGAGAGGAGAGAGGGGGGAGAAAGAGAGGAGAGAAACACTGATGTGTGACAGAAACATCGATGGGATGCCTCTCACATGTATACCAACTGGGGACTGGCTGAAACACAGCATGTGTCATGACCGGGAACTGAACTGGTGATACTTTGCTTTGAAGGATAACACCCAACCAATGGAGCTACACCAGTCAGGGGAACTTATTAAATTTTAATAGCTCAAAATGTTGAATAAGGTTATCCTCAATTGATAATTCAGTAATTTAGTTTTCATATTTAAAACATTATCTTACACCAAAGCATTTGTAGCCATGAAGACAAAAAAAAGGTGCCTCACACAACAACCCAAATTTTATTTTTGAGCCTTTATTTTCTAGAACATCACCTCCTAAGGCATCTCATCCCTTCAGTACCCAAGTTCCCAGTCACTTTCCTTCCTCTGTATGCTCTTCCTATATATTGTTGCTCTTGTCCTTGCTATAAGAACTCAATAGCCTTGACTAGTAAAATAGAGATTCAGAAATGCAGATACAGTCATTTGAAAATAAACCCTTCCTTTACCTGAGTAAGTGCAAACAAATGTCCCTCTGTCAATGTCATCCAGGCAGCGTACTCCCCATCCCTTCTTCTCAGTTTTGAAGACCTGTAACCTCACTTGAGGTCCATGCTGAACAACTCGATTTTGACACATTCGTCGATTACACTTGCACAACAGGCTGCATTCATAAATGCTGTCGATAAATACACAAGAGAAAATCAATCAGGCATCCTAAATTAAAATCAAAAGCAGTTAATATTGCTAGTCACTAATAATTGCAGACTAAGTGAGAAGGAAGGATTTTAGAGCTAGACTGCCTGGAGTTTCCATCACAGCTCCAGCATTAACTAGCTATGTGATCTTGGATGAGTTATTTAATCTCTGTGCTTCAATTTTCCATTTTTAAAATAGGGATTACATGATTTTATTTTATAAGTATATTTTACTGATTATGCTGTTAAGTTGTCCCAATTATTTTCCCTTTGCCTCACTCCACCCAGTATCCCCCTTCCCTCCAGCAACCCCCTCCCCCAACCTTAGTTCATGTCCATAGGTCGTACATGTAAGTTCTTTGGCTTCTCCCTTTCCTATACTATTCTTAACATCCTGCTGTCTATTTTGTTCCTATCAATTATGCTTCTTTATCCCTGTACCACAATTTCCCTCCCCCCCGTTCCCCCTTTCCCCTGCCAGCTGATAACCCTCCAAATGATCCCCATACCTATGATTCTGTTTCTGTTCTAGTTGTTTGCTTAGTTTGTTTTATTTTTTTAGATTTGGGTGTTGATAGTTGTGAATTTGTTGTCATTTTAATGTTCATAGTTCTGATATTCTTCTCCTTAAATAAGTCCCCTTAACATTTCATGTAATAATGGCTTGGTGGTGATGGATTCCTTTAGCTTTACCTTGTCTGGGAAGCATTTTATCTGCCCTCCCATTTTAAATGATAGCTTTGCTGGATAGAGTAACTTGATGTAGGCCCTTGCTTTTCATCACTGTGAATAGTTCTTGCCAGGCCCTACTTGCCTGCAAAGTTTCTTTTGAGAAATCAGCTGACAGACTTATGGAAACACCTTTGTAGATAATTCTCTGCTTTTCTATTGTTTATAAGAGCTTCTCTTTATGTTTAACCCTTTTCATTATGATGTGTCTTGGTGTGGTCCTCTTTGGGTCCAACTTGACTGGGACTCTCTGTGCTTCCTGGACTTGCATGTCTATTTCCTCTGCCAAGTTAGGTAAGTTTCATCATTTTTTCAAACAGATTTCCAATTTCATGCTCTTTCTCTTCTTTTGGCACCCATAAGGCGAATGTGGGACCTCTTCTGAAGTTGCCCCAGAGGCTGCTTATACTACCCTCATTTTTTAAAATTCTTTTCTTCTTCTTGTTCTGGTTGGTTGTTTTTTGCTTCCTTATATTCCAAATCATTGATTTGATTCTTAGCTTCATCCACTCTACTGTTTCCCTGTAAACTGTTCTGTCTTTCGATTAGTGAATTCTTTGATTCTGACTGGATCTTTTTTATGCTGCTCAGGTCCTAAGTTCCTTGAGTATCCTTATAACCAATGTTTTGAACTCCACACCTGATAGATTGTTTATCTCCATTTCTTTTAGCTCTTTTTCTGGAGTTTAATTTGTTCTTTCATTTGGGCCATGTTTATCTCCTTGTTTTGGCAGCCTCCCTGTGTTTGTTTCTATGTATTAGGTAGAGCTGCTTTGACTCTATGTCTTAGTAGTATGCCCTAAGTAGTAGGTGTCCTGCAGGGCCCAGTAGCACAGCCTCCCCATTTACCCAAGCTGGGTATTAAAGGTATGCCCTTTGTGTGGGCTTAGCACACCCTCCTCTTATAGTTGAGCCTTGGTTGTTGCTGGCAGATCAATGGGAGGGATTTACCCAAGCAAGGACTGGCTGTGACCAATTACTACCAACCCCTGATCTCTGTGGAGGATCAGCTGTGCAGAGGCAGGGTGGTGGCGCTCTGAAGTGATCTGTAGCTGTCTACTGGGTGCACTGGTCCTGGGGTTTCCAAGATGGTGCTGGCCAATGTCAGTCCCCACCTATGTTCTGCCCAGCAACCCTTCCTGAGCTACAAAGCAATCTAAGAAGGCTGCTAGTTGTGCTGGGCTGAAAGATTCCCAGGCAAAGCAAACCTGTGAAACTAAACTGACTGTTGCTAGTGCCCTGCCTGGAGCTCACTGAGGCCTGCTGTTGCTTGTCTGATAGGATTTAGCAAGTTGTGAAGCAGCTGTTCATGTGGAAAAGCAGCATGGGTTGGATGGGGAGGAGTCTCTGGGGATATCCAAGATGAGTCAGTGTTAGCCAGGGTGATGGAGTCAAATATGGCTCCACCCTGCCAGCATCATGGCTCTGTGGGGGAAGGGCTCAGAAAAGGGACAATGTCCTCTGCTGCCCCCGATGCCAGACACTTCAGCCTCTCCCAGTATGCCACTGGGGCCCTTCAAGCTGCCACCCGTGTTGGAGCTCAGAGGGAGTGAGTCTGAGTAGGTGAGTCCATTTGTGGGTTTTTTAAGAGGAACTGGTTGTGGTTCCAGCAGTTATTTCCACTGACTCAATCTGTGCTGGTTTTTGCAGCCATAAGTTCTATCTCCCTTGCACTGGAACCCCTGGACTGGTATGGGAGTGGGCCTGCTCACTCCTGAGATAGCCTTCCCAAATTTTTATTCATCACACATGGGTGAGAGACCAGCCCATTCTGCATCTGCACCCCTCCTACCAGTTTGGATGTGTGTGGTTTCTTTAATTCTGAAGTTGTCATACTTCTAATCAACTCAATTTCTGACAGTTCTGAGTGATGGTTGTTCCGTATTTTAGTTGTAATTTTAATGTCGTTGTGCAAAGAGCTGAGCCATGTCTGCCTACATCACAATCTTGACCAGAAGCTCCAGATTTTATATTTATATATAAAGTATCACAGGACTGTTTTGTGAAGTTTAAATGAGTCAGCATTTACAAGGTGCTTGGGACAATACCTGTCACATAGTAAATATAAGCTCTTTAAAAATCCAGAAATGTCTAAGAAGAAAATGTCTGGGAACAGAATGTCTAGAAGGAAAAATGTTCTGTTTGTTTATTTTTTTATTTATCTATATATATATATTTTTTAAATATTTATTTATTTTTAGACAGAAGGGAAGGGACAGAAAAAGAGAGGGAAAGAAACATCAATGTGGGTTGCCTCTCACACACTTCCTACTGGGGACCTGGCCTGCAATGCAGGCATGTGCCCTGACTGGGAATTGAACGAGCAACCCTTTGGTTTGCAGGCCAGTGCTCAATCCACTGAGCCACATAAGCCAGGGTTGTTTATTTTTTAATAACAACCCTGAAAGGCTGAAAATTCCCAGTTCTTAGAAGGGCTTAGCACAGGATATTTCTTAAGAGGGAACGGCTTCCCAAAGAATGCTAACTCTAGAGGGTAAAAGCCAGACTCAAAGCACATGAGTGTCTGGTTCATGCATGCTCTGCATGATACGTATGTGGTCTCTCACTCCCATTTCCAAAAGAAATATATAGGTTTGTTATTTTTTAATTCTTCAATTTAGGTTTTTGATATAAAAAATTAAGATTTAATATCTGTAAGACTACAGGTACAATAATAAAGAACCCACCTTCAAAGATACAAACACCCTGTAACAAATCCTCAAGGTATCTTACCCAGTTGGTATGTGTCTCTGTAGTCTTTTATATTTATATCCAATGGTTATTTTATCTCTTGACAAGGGGCAAATTTCAGCATTCCTTGCTGTCATTTGAAGACATGCACATTTTGTTCTACAAAGAAAGGCAATGAAGGGAGAAGTGAGAACAAAAAAAGCATCAACTAAAGAGACTTGATTAAAGTTTAAATGATACAGTAAAGGAATTAATTGTATTCAGATTAGCCGTCTGCCTCATGAACAGTTGAACTTCTTCCCTAGATAGACCTCCTTCAAAGAGATTATTTACCAAAAGTCTATAATTATAAACTGCCCTCTACCTTTATTTGCTCATGAAATAAATACTTAACCATATAAGTTTTCTTTAACTTTTCAAAATGAACTCCTTTAATTTCCTTTTCAGCAGAAGCTTGTTTGTTCTCCTAGGTCCACTCTCCTCCTACAATGGATAAACTGATATGTGTCAAACTCAATAAGGTGTACATAGGCTTGTAGATGTCTTAAGTTATCTTTCTTTCTAATGACACAAAAGCAGATTGAGTAAGTTGACACTGGATATCTGGTTACTAAATTTATTTTTTTATAATGTTCCTCAACAAAAAACATGCAACCATAATTTCCCCCCCCTTTTTAAATGATTGTCTAACTTAAGAGAAACTTATACCTTGATAGGGAGTAAGGAACCTGGGTATCTCATCTGTAAATTGGATATGTGACTACTGATGAGCTGGTTAAAATCTCTGGATCTATCTCCTTTGTTCAACAAGTTACTCTGAGGTCTCTTTCTTGATGATTCTCTTCAGTATTTTTCTGTATATACATAATACATGCATAAGAGTGGTGGCTACTGTTTGCAACAGAAAAACAATAAAAATTTCAATAATCTGGAATCCATTACAGTGCAGGAAATATAAAGTTGTTTTGATATGATTTTGCTTACAAAGTTTAAAAGTACAGAAAAATAAAAATAAAAATATAATAAGCACTCATATTTCTACCACACAGAATTAACTGTTATCATTTTACCTAGTCCTTCTTTTTTCTGTATTATTTAAAATATATACAAGGTCTGTCTAGAAAAAGTCCAGCCATTGTTAATATAATGAGAACTGTTCATGAGACATTGCTATAACCTGGCATCCAAGGAGAATGGACAGACTGGAATGCACATGCATGAACAATGATGACTTCACTGTACTAGTCAGTGGGGGCATTAGAAGCCGTTGAGTGCAAATGTGTACTGTGTGGCTATTGCATTCAAAATGACTCAGCAAGTAGAGGAACAAATCTGCATTTGCATTAAGCTTGAACATTCCCCCTCAGAAACTATTTGGATGACTCAGAAGACTTTCAGGGACGATGCAATGAGTGCAGCACAACTAAAAGTGTGGCACAAAAGTTTCAAAGATGGTTGAGAATCTGTTGAAAGTGATCCATGTTCTGTAAGGCCTGCAACAAGCAGAACACCTTGAGAATGTTGAATGTGTATAGGCTGCAATCAACAAAGATCAGCAACTGACAATATAAGAACTAGAGGCTAACCTGGGGATTCCAAAAACTACTGTGTCTGAGAGTTTGATGAAGGATCTTGTATGAAATGTGTTGTGGCAAAATTCGTTCCACAGCTTCTGCTACCAGAGCAGAAGAACATCATACCGCAATTGCTAATGACTTCATTCAAACTACTACCAATGAACCAGATTTCCTTAAGAAGGTCACAATCAGAGATGAATTCTGAGTCCATGGCTACGATCTGGAAACGAAGGCCCAGTAGTCCCAACAGGAGTCGCCCGGTTCTCTATACCCAAAGATGGTGTGGCAAAGTCACAGTAAGATCAAAACCATGTTAACTGTGTTTTTTGATTGGGAGGGTGTTGTCCATCATGAGTACGCCCCACCAAACAATAGGGAATACTACCTCAATGTGCAATACAATGAAAACAGCTGCAGCTATGGGCAATTGATGATTGGCAGCTTCGCCATGACAATGTGTCTGCTCATGCATCACATCTTGTGCAGAGTTTTTTGGTGAAACATCAAATCACCCACATGACTCAGCTGCTCTATAGCCCAGATTTGGCACCCTGTGAATTCTGGCTTTTCCCAAAACTAAAATTACTTTTGGAAGGGCAGAGATTTCAGATCATCAGTGAAATTCAGGAAAATATGACAGGGTAGCTGATGGGCGACTGGGACAACTGAAAGGTCCTGACGTGCCTACTTAGAAGGAGACTGAGGCATCACTGTCCTATGTACAATGTTTCTTGTATCTTGTATATTCTTCAATAAATGTATTTTTAACATTATAAGAATGGATGTTTTTCAGACAGTCCTCGTAAACTTACTCTAAAAAAATTTACTCATTATTATTTAAAACTTGCTTTTTCTTTCAATGTTAATGTTTTTGAGACCTGATCCATGTTATATTCAAATATAGTTAATTGCTTTAAACTTTTCCACATCATTTAGATATACAATTATGTTGCCTTATCAAGTTACTTCAAGTTTTCAATATAACAAATGCTGAAATGAACATCCTATTCTTAGGCAGATGTGTAAACATCTCTAGAGTAGTAGCTTTCAAATATTTTTTACTATTTGTAAATAGTAATAGACCCACAGTAGAAAATACGTATTTTTCAAGATCAATACAAGCATACATATTTATACGTGTGCAAACTGAAACAACAGTGGCATGAAAATTTACTCCTATTGTTCATGATGCACTTGGGTCCTTTTTTTGTATTATTTAATTTTAAAAATGCTAGTTATGACCCCTTAAATGATTTTACATCAACTAAACCTATGGCTTGGAATACAATATTCTAAATATACTTAAAAGTACTATTGCTGGAAAGTAGGTATGCACCTTTTCTATTGCTGTGTAACTGAACACCCCACTTTCCCTGTTAAACGACTGACGGGCTTGGTATGAAATTTTAGTTTTAATTTGTTTTCCTTCAAGATTTTAAGCTAATGTATCTCTTCTGGTTGTATTACTTCTGATGAAAAGTGTGTTGTCAGCCTCTTTTTCCTCTTTTATAAGTGTTTGAAATTTACTCTTTACCCTAGATACTTTTTAATTTGCATCAATATGTTTAGATTTATCTTATTTTCCCTTTTTAGTACTTAGCAGGCTCTTTCACTCAGAGGATCCCTGTCTTTCTTCAACTGTGTGAAATTCTCAGCTATTATCTTTTTTTTTCCAACCTCTTCCAAGGACATTTTTTCATGATTTTTATAGAAAGAACAAGGGGGTGGAGGGAGGTGGAGACAAAGAGACAGAGAGAGAGAGGGAAAGACAGAAATATACATGTGAGAAAGAAATATCAACCAGTTGCCTCCTGTATGTGCCCTGACCAGGAATCAAACTTATAATCTTTTGGTTTATGAGATAACACTCCAACTAACTAGCTAAGCCACATAGGCCAGGGCTCAGCTATTATCTTTGAATGGCGCTCTTTTCTTTTTTGGCATATGTATGCTATAGCTACTCTTCCATATTTTTTAAACTGTAAGTTATAACCATATCTTTATGTGTTTGCATTCTGAGAGATCTTAGTTTTTGCCATCCAATGCATTTAGTGCATCTATTTTATTTATTTCAATGACCATATGTTTTATTTCCTGTATTTTCAAATGGTTTTTTTTCATATATATCCCTTTATAAAAATAATCTCCTTTTCTTGTTTTATGGATGCTAATATTTTAGCTCTTTGGACATTTTAAATATACCTCTTGTAAAGTACCTTTCACTCAGATTCTACATTTATCTCTGATTGTTCAGGTGTGAATTCTCCCATTTGTTGGGATTCAAGCTGCTTTTGGGGTCTTAACCGTTGCCTTTGTGTGCTGTGACAGTCTGACATCATACTTCTGTGGGGTTTACTCCTGTATGTTCTAAAATTACATATAATCAAATTATTCTTTAAAAAAATCTCTTGCACTGACCATAGAGTAAACAATGTTCAACAGTCATTTTTTTTTCAGTTTATGGGTTGATTCCCAACCAACTGAGCCACACTGGCCTGGTCCAGTAATTTTTTTCCTCCACTACTAGAGATTGAGCTGGGCCAGATACAGGTGGGTTACACTTAGAGGCAATACTTAAAAAAAACAAAACAAACTTGTTTATAAAAAGAATTAAACTTGGCCAGCAACAGATTTCCTCTATGACAGAGCAAAGGAATTGAGCCAAAAGGATCTAACAGAGGATTTATATATCTTATCTCACACTCCAATTAACAAGGTGGTGAAAACTACTATCCATACCATTTATTTATTTTTATCTCTCTTATTCTTTTGCCTGCTACTGGAAGATAAATTTACACTAAATTAAATGTACATATTATGCAACTGCATTCTATATATGCATACCAACAAAAACATGTACACTATATACCCTTAAAATGATTTGGAAGTCCTAATATATTGAATACGTTTTCACTTTTTATGGAATATCAATGTTAGGATCAAGGGAGTACTAATTATAAGCACCATTAACTTTCTACAAACAGCAAGGAAATGATTTGTAGAAGTAAACCACAACATGTAACACAGTGACTAGGAGCATGGGTTCAAATTGCAGCTCTTCAATTTGTTTGCCCTACGACCTTACAATTAGCTTCCCAGTTTCCTCTTTTATAACATGGAAATAATACTACTACCTCATAGAGTTTTGTGAGAATTAAATAAGAAAATGTATATAAAGCAATTGTCACAGTGTCTGGCATTGTTACATGGTATTAACTGTAACTGCTGCTGTTATGATTATGATACTAGCTTAAAGAAATACTCATAGTCCTGTACACTAAAAGGCTGAGGGTTCAATCCCCAGTCAGGGCAACCAACTGATGTTTGTCATATATTTCTTTCTCTCTAATCAATAAGCATGTTTTATTTTTAAAAAAATATCCTTGGAGGAAGTAATTTTCAAATTATTGTAATAATTGGTGAAAAGGTTTCTTTCCCATTGCTAGTGAGAGAGCACATCTTTCCATTTTAGATTCTTAGTGAACAGTTTTAGATAGATAGACAGACAAACTGAGACACAGCAGGACTTAACAAGTACCCCTACATTCAGAAGATTTTTTGAAATGCCATTATATTCTACTCACATGTCTATGCATCCCTCAGAGCAGTCACATGAATCAGTAAATATGTTGGGAAAGCTGCTTAGATAATATGCTCGTGGCCACATAGTCTTTCTGTACTTAAAGTGTGGAAGCTTTCTATTGTCAATTTCATTACAGAAAGAAATGGGCACCAATTCCACTCCATTGCTAATATCCAGATCAGAAACAATTCCTTCTTGCTTTGGGTAATTCCGAGTCAACTGAACATAGGTATTGAAAGAAAAGTTATCTGTAAATAAAAAGTTACACTCTGTCTCAAGCAGGTAACGAAAAACTTCCTCCATGTTTCGTAGACTCCTTCCACAAGGGGTTTTATAACTCACGTGGAGTGCTGAAGAATGAGTATTTGTCTTTGCATGTCGTCTTTGGAAGTGGCATGTAATTGGTAGCTGCAGAGGGTTTTCTTCCTTGAAGGTTACTGGCATTTTCATCAGACAGGCTCCAGAGCAGTCATGACTTTGGTAAGATAAATTCAAAGAGGATTCTTTTTCTCCAAAGTCCACAGCTTTATTTCCCAGAGGGGGAGATTCCTTATTTTTTGTAGTGCTGTTTAAAATTAATTACTTATTAGTATTTCACATTTATAGTACAACTCCCCATTTTAAAAATACACTGCACACTAAGGTGGTAATTAGTGCTAATATTTTCTTAGACAATACAAAAATAAGCTAGACTCTGAAATAAACATTATACTATGTTCTACAGCCATTTAAAGGTATGCCTTGCAGGTCCTGCCTGAAGGGTCTTTTCCCCACTCCAGAAATCAAATACGTGGTGTTTTTTTTTCCAGCACATCTCCAACTGGGAGTCCAATAATTCACTTCAATTCTGACACTATTAACCTGGAGTCAGTATCAGATCCCACAAGATAAAGGGCTCAGTCCCACAAGACTATCCCCATTTCAGATACAAAATACAAGTCCTGCGTACCCATACTTCTGACTGACCCTGGGGTTCCCACAACCCCCTCACTCAAATTTGATAATTTGTAGAAAGACTCAGAGAACTCAGGAAAGCAGTTTAATTACTATTACCAATTTATAATAAAAGACAGAACTCAGGAACAGTCAAATGGAAGTGATTCATAGGGCAAGATAAGTAGGAAGGGTTATGGCATGCCCTTCCCATGTGTGTCACCCTCCCAGCATCTCTAAGTCTTCAACCAGGAAGCTTCCAGAACCCTGTTTAGAGGTTTTATGGAGGTTTCATTATATAAGTATGGTTGATTATATCACTGCCGCTGGTGATTATCTTAATCTCTATCCTTTCTCTTCTACCTGGAGGTTGGAATGTAGGGCTGAAACTTTAAGCTTCTAATCAACATTTATTTAGTCTTTCTGTTAACCAGGCACCATCCTGAAGCTAACTAGGAGCCCCTCACCAAGAGTCATTTCATTAGTACACCAAAGATTATCTTCTCATTCAGGAGGTTCCAAAGGTTTTAGAAGCTATGTGCCAGGCACTAGGACAAAGACCAAGTATCTTTCTTACTATATCACAACCTAATTTCAGAATATTCCAGAGAGCTGTGATTATAGGTGTACCATTTTGCTATGGCACCTAGCAAATTTAGAGTTATTTAGAGCATGCACTCAATAAATAGGTGAGGAAGATTATATCTTCAGCATGCTTGATTCAAGCTTTCTGCCTGCATGAAACAGTAAAGGCTAGCCAAAAACTAATTTACTCATCAAGAATTTTTACACGGTATTTGCCTTCAATCACTGTTACCAATTGAAATTTTTCCATAATATGTAATTCACCTGGCATCATAGTGATATATTTGAAAGTGGTAAACTGATAAGAGAAAACAGGGCAGTTAGTCATTTTAAGAAAAAATAATTTGTGAAAAGTTGCCATATGTATTGGGAACTCAGATTTTAATTTTTCACAAAGAACCTCAGTTTTGTTTTATGTAGTTTTTTCTACATTTAGATGTCTTTATTATAAAAGTAATATAGTATTTTAGAGATGTTTTTATACTCATTACATAAAGCAGTACTGTCCAACAGAACTTTCTGCACTGATGGAAATGTTCAGTATCTGTGCTGTCCACTTGTATAACCACTAGCTACATGTGGCTGTTGAGCACTTTTAAATGGGGCTAGTGAAACAAAAGAACTGAACTTTAAATTTTATTTAATTTTAATTAATTCAAATTTAAATAACCATGTGCAGCTATAGTAAATGCAGATATGAGGTGTATCTTCCTTTTTTCCAGCTGTATTAGTAATCCTCTGAATAAATTTCACAATTTATTCTCTATTGTTTCTAATTTTTTGCTATTATAAATCATGTGATAAATAGCTTTGTACATAACAATTTCATACATGTAAAGATATCACTACAGAATATATTCCCAGAAGTGGAAATACTGGGTCTCAGGGTAAATGGATTAGTAATTTTGTTAAGATACCCAAATTATTCTCCTTGGGGTTAGCCTCTCCAGCAATTTATGAAAGTACCTGCTTCCAAAGCCTCATCAATCAATGGCTCTTGATGCTTTTGAATTTCTGACAGTCTAATAGCCTAAAGGATAGAAGTTTATAAGTCTTTTAATGTTAGATACATTTGTTTCCAAATTTTCTGTTACTACTTAAAATTTTTTTTTATTGATTGATCTGATAGAGAGAGGAAAGGAGAAAAAGAGAAACACAGAGAAACATCAACTGGTTGCTCCACCCATCCATGCACTCACTGGTTAATTCTTGTATACACTTGAGTTAGGATTGAACCTGCAACCCTGGAGCATCAGGATGACACTCCAACCAACTGAACTACTGGTCCAGGGCTCCGTTACTACTTTAATGAATATCCTCATACATAAACCCTTGACCAAATTTCTGATTACTACCTTAGTATACATTCCTTTTAAGAGTAATTACTAGGTCAACAGGAACATACATTTAAAAATAACTTTATTAATAACACATTCAAAATACATAAAAAATTTTTTTCTCATAAAAAAGACTGATATAGTGGACTCACATGTACTTGTGAGAACTGCAGACTCTTGGCACAACTCTGTCCAAATCTATGCACTAAGAGAAAACCAAACTCTAGCAAGGCTTCTAGCAGCATAAGACGCAGTCTCTAGATTGACCCCTGTTCCCCAATAAAGTGCCTGCCTGAGAAAGCTCAAGGCTGCCAAGAAAATATACTGTTTCTTCTAGCCAACACCTGAAGATAAAGCCCCAACCTTCCTTTCTTACACCATTTACTAAAAGGAGTTACAATTGTGAATCATTCCTCCTTCCGAGAGGTATATGCATCTCCTACAACCCAGGAATGTGTTTCTCAAGGAACTGAATGCCATTCCTTTGAAAGGCAATGGTCAGGAAGGATAGGGCCTGTCTTCCAATTTCTGTGGGAGAACAGAATCCTAACTTCCGTAATTGCCAGGTAGCACACACAGCTGGCCTCAAGGGTATTCACACTCCCTGTAATTCTACACTTGAGTGCTTGCTCTTCCTCCCTCCCCCATTCCCCTTTAAAACTCCTGTCATCTCAGCAGCACAAATCGGAATGGAGCTCAGCTCTTGCCCCTATTGTCAGTAGGCACTTAGTAAAATCTGTTTTCACTGCTTTAACTAATATCTTTGTTTACCTTTGGCACATTACCAAACTTTGATAATTATCAACATTTTGCCTATTTTATCAGTTCTCTCTATCTCTTGCCCTAGACTGAAACATACTGGAGTGTTTTGAAGCAAATCCTAGACATTACATCCTTTTTTAGCTGAAATAAATCGATATGCATTTCTAACAAATAAGGCTTTTAAAAATAGTCTCAATGCGCATTTTCACATTTCCCTGATTCTCTTAGTTTGAATCAAAATTCAAACAAGTCCCACACAATGTATTTGATTCAGATGTCTTTTATGTCTCTTTAACCTTGAAAGAGTGCCTCTTCATTTTATGATGTTTGTTAAAGTTGAGTAAATTGTGTCATTAGTCCAGTATCATTTCCCACATTGTAGAATTTGGCTGATGCCTTTTTGTGATAACTCATTCCTCTATCCTTTCTATTCCTGGTAAATTCAGGAGTCAGTTCTAGAAGCTTGATTATATTCAGGTTCAATTTTGGTGGTGGTGGTGTGTAATAGTTCACAGGTGATGCTATAAATTCCTATTAAGTCAACTAAGGTGGCACACAATGTCTGATTCACTTTTAGTGATGTTAAGATTTGTAATGGATTGGCCAAAAAGTCCATTAGATTTTTCCATATGATGGCTCTAGCAGTGCTTAGTTGTCATTAATTTCATTTTGAACAACTTTTTTACATTTTATTGTGACAACGGTCATATCAGTGTGCATTAAAAAAAAACTTACCAAAATTGGTGAATTTTTGTGCAGCCATTCTAGTTAGTGAAGATGGATGAAGATCCACAACATTTTTGGCATAACATGTTTTATTATTTCAAGAAAAACAGAAACTAAACTGAAACGCGAAAAAAGATTTGTGCAGTGTTTGCAGAAGGTACTGTGACTCATTAAATGTGTCAAGTGTTTTGCAAAATTTCTTAGTACTACAGATATTTTGGTCAAATAATTTCAAATAATTCTTTGTTGTGGGGCTGTTTTATGCATTGGAAGATATTTAGCAGCACCCCTGGCCTTTAGCCACTAGAAGCCAAAAGTGGGAGATAGCCAACATTCTCAAAATATCCAAATCAATAAAGTTACTGGTGAAAATGAAAAAAATGTCTTTCACTTTACTGAAGAAAATGTAATAGATTTTTTTGGCCAACCCAATAAGTGGATTAGGGTGTTTTCAACCTAATCCATCCATTTGAAAGCTCTTCATGAGTCATTCACTTAAAATATTTGTCATTCATTTGTGATTACTGGCTAGGCCAGCTCTACTCAAGGTGTGGTGTTGTCAATCCACAGTAACTTGCTACCAATTCATGATAAATACAAAAAATTGAAAGTTGCAAAACTTTAAACCTTTTATAGCAATTCGACATTGTCACATTTCATTGCATTTTATAAGACTATCTAAAAAAACAAAACAAAACCACCTGTTCTCACCAGTTACTTTGAGAGCACTGTCCTAGTGAGTCCACTGTTTCTTGAAGGCTGGGGGTTATAAAAATAACAACATTTTTAATCTACCATTCAGAGAATTTTCTGGTTGGAATTCTTTTATAAAAAGAAATTTTCCTCATCAACTCAGGTTATTGTGAAATATGGTTAGTATAGGAAAGGCAGGATAAATATCTGATTCTTTTTAATTCCTACTATTTAGACTGATGATGGGTTGTATGCTAGCAACTACCAAAGTGACTGGATTTCAAAGTACTATTATGACCACATGGATTTATATATATATATATATATATAAATGTGTAATAGTTTATTACTATAATTTTAAATGAGTATTTAAGATACACTCTTATTTTTAAAGGAAAATAGTTGTTGACTTTATCCATTTTACTTTGGTCTGTATTTTTTTTCCTTTTCTTAAGTATATTTTATTGATTATGCTATTACAGTTGTCCCATTTCTCCCCCATCATTCCTCTCCACCCTGAACACCCCCTCCCACCCACATTACCCCCCTTTAGTTCATATCCATGTGTCATAAGTTCTTTAGCTTCTATATTTCCCACACTATTCTTGCCCTCCCCCTGTCTATTTTCTACCCACCGTCTATGCTACTTATTCTCTGTAACTTTGCCCCCTCTCTCCTCCTCCCACTCCTCTGTTGCTAACCCTCCATGTGATCTCCATTTCTGTGGTTCTGTTCCTGTTATGGTTAATTGCTGTGAGCTTGCTGTCTTTTTACTGTCCTATTTTTTATCTTCTTTTTCTTAGAGAAGTCCCTTTAACATTTCATAGAATAAGGGCTTGGTGATGATGAACTCCTTGAACTTCACCTTGTCTGAGAAGCACTTTATCTTTCCTTCCATTCTAAATGAAAGCTTTGCTGGATAGCGCAATCTTGGATGTAGGTCCTTGCCTTTCAAGACTTCAAATACTTCTTTCCAGCCCCTTCTTGCCTGCAAGGTCTCTTTTGAGAAATCAGCTGACAGTCTAATGGGAACTCCTTTGTAGGTGACTGTCCCCTTATCCCTTGCTGCTTCTAGAATTCTCTCCTTCATTTTCATCTTGGCTAATGTAATTACGATGTGCCTTGGCGTGTTCCTCCTTGGGTCCAACTTCTTTCAGACTCTCTGAGCTTCCTGGACTTCCTGGTAGTCGATTTCCTTTGCCAGACTGGGGAAGTTCTCCTTTATTATTTGTTCAAATAAATTTTCCCCTTGTTGCTCTTCCTCTTCCCCTTCTGGTACCCCTATAATTCAGATGTTGGCACATTTAAAGATGTCCCGGAGGTTCCTAAGCCTCTCCTCATTTTTTTGAATTCTTGTTTCTTCCTTGTTTTCTGTTTGGTTGTTCCTTTCTTCGTTCTGGTCCACTCCATTGATTTGAGTCCCAGTTTTCCTCCGATCACTATCGGTTCCCCATGCGTCTTCCTTCATTTCACGTATTGTAGCCTGCATTTTTTCATCTAATTTGTGAGCAAAATCAACCAATTCTGTGAGCATCCTGATCATCAGGGCTTTGAACTGTGCATCTGATAGGTTGGCTATCTCTTCATTCCTTAGAGGAATTGGCTCTGGAGAATTCATTTGTTCTCCGGTTTGACCCATTTTTGGTGGTTTTTTTTTTGTTTGTTTGTTTGTTTTGGTCTCGTTACGGCTGTTATGTAGTGAGGTGTGGAGCCTTAGGTGTTCCCCAGGGCAGGGCAGCTCAGTCGATGAGTTATGATGCTGTATGTAGGGGTGGGGTCCGAGAGGGAACAATGGTGCTTGCTCCGCTCTCTCTTGGATTCCAGTCCCTTCCGCCGCTTCCCCTTCACCTGGATTATCTGTGCTCCAATGTGGGACCACCTGGTCAGCCAGCTGCCTTGAGCAGCCTCACTGGGTCTGCACAGTTGCCACCCCATGCCTGGGGTCCACTAGGCGCCACCTGTGCGCCTGGGGTCTGCTAGCCGCTGTTGCCTGCATTCCCGGGTCCACACCTCCACTTTTTCCTGCCTGGACTCTGCCCCTTACCGGTCCGGATCAATGGTTGTTGGACTTCCGTACAGTTCCATTTTCTACCAGTTTTGGTTGTTTTCTTGTCTCTAAATATTTGTTGTCCTTCATTTTGGCTGTGAGAGGAGGCACAGTGTGTCCACCTACACCTCCATCTTGGCCAGAAGTCTCGGATTTTTATATATTTAATGTGTTTAAGTCAATTACAGTGATTACTCCTTTTGGTGTTCATATAGTGACATTTTTGGCCAGTTGAAGTTCCTTCAAGTTTACTCCTACAACTTTCAAACACAATTGGTAGTCCTGGATAGCATTTTTCCTTTCTGTCATGAGATGTTACAGGTTTGGAATCTGCTATTTCTCTACACCAACAATTTTCAACCTTTTTCATCTCATGGCATACATGAACTAATTATTAAAATTCTGTGGCACATCAAAAAATATATATTTTGCTGATCTGACAAAAACAATAGGTATAATTTTGATTCATTCACACCAGATGGCTATTACTGTTTTGGCTGTTGTCATTGTTTTACTTGATAATCTAAGGGAAAAGAGGACAGTGCCCCTACCTAAGTAGTCAGGTAATGCATGTTTTAAAAGTTCTTGCAGCACTAGGGTTGACGGTTGCTACTTTACAAGACTATGATTCCATTTAATGAGAAATGACATTCTGAAATTACAATCATGGTGCTAGGAGGTACATACATTTTAATTCATATGAATTGCCAAAATGCTTTTCCAAAAAGGCTGGGCCGATTTATACTCTTATAAGCATGTATAAATGTAAATCTAATTGAATATTATTTTAAATATGTTAATCAATTTCATAGATGAAAAATAGTATTTTATCACCTCCTTACTGTTTCTCTAAATAATATGAAGTTTGAACATAATTTCGTATTTACTGGTCTTTTATTTTTCTTTTGGTGAACTGTCTACTCATATGCTTTGTCCACTTTCCTATTGGGGGTTTGTTCATTTATTCATTTTTCCATCAAAGATGTCTTGCATCAGCTATGCAGCAGGTCATGCTATGGAAAAAATGATGAGAGCTCCATGATCTCAAGGAACGTACATTCTAGGGAGAGAACTAAGTATTTATAATAAAGTAAAGATGATGTTATGAATGAAGCCATGATGCCTGATGTCATGGAAAGACATATAATCTTCATTAGTTTTTGTTTTTTTAGGATTCTAAATACATTTTTCCATAGTTTGGGACTCAAATTCATTTGAAATTTGGATGTACCACAAAGATATAACTTAAATTTTCCAAATGATATCCAATCAGAGTCATTTATTAAATAACAAGTCCTTCCTTACCTTGGGACTTTTGACTTACTTATGATAGCAGGCATTCCTGTTTTAATCTTAAAGGAAATACCTCTAGAGTTTCATCAATATATAGGATGTGGATGTTGGTTAGAGAAATACATTCTCTACCACATTCAAAAGGGTTCTAATTCTCACAGTTGTTACTGACTTTTTAAAATCTTTGGCCATTTCCTAAGTATGCCTGAGGTCTACTTCTGTAAAATAATAGATTTTCTAACACTAAATCATTCTTGCTTGACTAGTATAAATTCTACCAGTCATTTCAGTCTTTTAAAATATTTCTCTGGATTAGAATGCTAAAATTTTATTTAGAATCTCTGTACCCATAATAGCGGTATTTAAACTTCTGGGGGGCCACGAACCATTTCAGATAATCTGATGAAAGCTACAAACTCTCCCCCTAGAAATGTACTATTAATATAAAAATCTGAATACCATTCAGGGGGTGCATAACCCATAGTTTAGCGACTCATCTTTATTGTAATTAACTCCATACTTACATGGTTTCTATGCTACTACCATTTAAATACTGTCTTTCCCAATTCTAAATTCTTCATTGTGACTCATCTTTTGGTTAGCAGGAGGATGTTTGAAAATATTTTCCAAAAGGACAAGTGGATGATATATTTTCTGAGCTTTTGTAGAGGTTAAATCTGGCACTACTTAATTATTGATATTTTGTTGGGTTTTTATTTCTGTCTTGATACAGGGAAGACATTTAAAACTTAAGGCTGACTGACTTCCAGCGAAGATGGAGGCGTAGGTGGACACACTGTGCCTCCTCACACAACCAAAATTAAGGACAACAAAGATTTAGGAACAGGAAAACAATCAGAACTGATAGAAAATTGAACTGTATGGAAGTCCAACAACCATTCATCCACACCAGTAAGAGGGGCGGAATCGAGGCAGGAAAAAGTGGAGGTGCAGACCAGGCACGCAGGCAGCAGCGGCTGGCCTTTCCCAGGAGTGCAGGCGGCAGTTAGCAGACCCCAGGTGTACAGGTAGCAGATAGCGGACCCCAGGCATAGGGTGGCAACTGTGCAGACCTAGTGTGTCCGCACAAGGTGGCTGGCCGAAGAGGTGGTCCCACATTCCCGCAGAGATGATCCAGGCGAAGGGGAAGCAGTGGAAGGACTAGAATCCAAGAGAGAGCAGAGCAAGCACAATTGTTCCCTCTCGGACTCCGCTCCCACATACAGTGTCACAGCTCAGTGATTGGACTGCCCCACACTAGTGAACTAAGGCTCCCCTCCTCACTACAGAATAGCCGTGACCAGACCAAAAAAAAAAAAAAAAAAAAAAAAAAAGGCACCAAAAATGGCTCAAACGGGAGAAAAAATGAAAGCTTCAAAGCCAATTCCTGTAAGGGATGAAGAGACAGCCAACCTATCAGATGCACAGTTCAAAGCCCTGGTGATCAGGATGCTCACACAATTGGTAGATCCTGCTCACAAATTAGATGAAAAAATGCAGGCTATAATATGTGAAATGAAGTAAAACGCACAGGGAACCAATAGAGATGGGAGGAAAACTGGGACTCAAATCAATGGAGTGGACCAAAAGGAAGAAAGAAACAACCAAACAGAAAACAAGGAAGAAACAAGAATTCAAAAAAATGAGGAGAGGCTTAGGAACCTCCGGGACATCTTTAAATGTGCCAACATCTGAATTATAGGGGTACCAGAAGGGGAAGAGGAAGAGCAACAAGGGGAAAACTTATTTGAACAAATAATAAAGGAGAACTTCCCCAGTCTGGCAAAGGAAATAGATTACCAGGAAGTCCAGGAAGCTCAGAGAGTCCCAAAGAAGTTGGACCCAAGGAGGAACACACCAAGGCACGTCGTAATTACATTAGCCAAGATGAAAAAGAAGGAGAGAATTCTAGAAGCAGCAAGGGATAAAGAGATAATCATCTACAAAGGAGTTACCATCAGACTGTCAGCTGATTTCTCAAAAGAGACCTTGCAGGCAAGAAGGGGCTGTAGGAAAGAAGTATTTGAAGTCTTGAAAGGCAAGGACCTACATCCAAAATTGCTCTATCCAGCAAAGCTGTCATTTAGAATGGAAGAGAAGGTAAAGTGCTTCTCAGATAAGGTCAGGTGAGTTCATCATCACCAAGCCCTTATTCTATGAAATGTTAAAGGGACTTATCTAAGAAAAAGAAGATAAAAAATATGACAGTAAAAAGACAGCAAACTCACAGCTATTAACAACCACACCTAAAACAAAAGCAAACTAAGCAAACAGCTAGAAGAGAAACAGAACCACAGAAATAGAGATCATATGGAGGGTTAGCAACAGGGGAGTGGGAGAAGAGAGGGGGCAAAGTTACAGAGAATAAGTAGCATAGCTGGTGGGTAGAAAATAGACAGGGGGAAGGAGAGAATAATGTGGGAAATGTAGAAGCTAAAGAACTTACGACACATGGACATGAACTAAAAGGGGGGAATGTGGGTGGGAGGGGGTGTGCAGGGTGGAGGGGAATGATGGGGGAGAAATGGGACAACTGTAATAGCATAATCAATAAAATATATTTAAAAAAAAAACAAGTTAAGGCTGATACTAAATCCTTTTTTAGCCAATATTAAACTAATAGTAATTTTCACCCCCGCGCACCCGACCCTGCTGTCTTTGTCCATGGGTCCTTCCTACAAGTTCCTTGACTTGACCCTTCCTGTTCTTTCCCCTGTTGTCCCCCTCCCCCTCCCCTCTGGTCACTGTGAGTTTGTTCTTTATTTCCATGTATCTGGTTCTATTTTGCTTGCTTGCTTGTTTGTTTTGTTGATTAGGTTCCACTTATAGGTGAGATTATATGGTATTTGTCTTTCACTACCTGGCTTATTTCACTTAGCATAATACTTCCCAGTTTTCTTATACTCAGAAATTATGTTCTTTGATTATAGCTTTACTTATTCTAGATTTTGGCATTTTTTTTACTTGCTTGTTTTAGTTTAAAACAAAATATGGCAGATTTTTCCACAAGCAATGCTTTTGTAGAGCTAGCTTACATTAATTTTTGTTAATATATTGAAAATATCTACATTTTATGCTTAATGGAAAAGCCATGCATTTTCATTTTCTAGTTGCTAGAGCAACTCTGATTCCTAGTTAGGATAACTATAATTTCCTTTATTGGAACTGTGAGCAGCAGCACATTAGTCTTAAACCTATCACCTTTGCTTAAAGTTCTTTTTCTCCTCTACTAAGAAAGATAATTAATTCAGGTGTTTAGAAATTCCTACATTTCATAAAGAACATTATAACATCTGGATGATCATGAAAATATTTCATAGCCTTCACTAGAGTTATTGTTTTCTCTTATTAGCTTTTGAAAGAACACTCATTACTCACTATTCTTTTTTTTTTCTCATCCATTTGCCCTTTTCTTCTACATTTTGGATAATCTTATAGATCGCAGGTTGTACCTTTAATCGGATGACTTTCACAATGAATACTTTTTTTTTAAAAAAAGGGCTGAAGTAAAAGACAAAAAACTGTACAAGATCAACAATAAAATATTTTTAAAAGAAAAAAGCGCTGAAGTAAATGTAATCCTGTACTATTATTTATAATAGGAAATATTTAAAAGAATCTAATTATCCACCCTGAAAAGGATAAATATAATGTAGTATTTTACATTATGGAAAACCAAACAAGAATTAAAGAAAATGAAATAGATTGATACACAGCATCATGATTAGAGTGATTTAGTAATTAAAAATTATTAATAGCCCTGGCTAGGTAGTTCAACTGGTTAAAGTGTTGTTTTAATAGGCCAAGGTTGTGGGTTCAATCCCCAGTCAGGGCGCATACCAGAATCAACCAATGAATGCTTCAATAAGTGGAGCAACAAATTGATGTTTCTCTCTCTCTCTCTTGCTCTCTCCCCTCCTTTCCTCTCTCTCTATAAAATCAATAAAGAAAAAATTATTAATAGATTAATATTGGTTTAAAAAAGCTTTAGTATCAGTCTCTCAAATTAATACTGAAAATTAGTATCAGTCTCTCAAATTAATACTGAAAATCAGTCTCTCAAATTAAAAAAAGGTTCATGTATGAATATTTATGTAAAATTTAATAATGAAAAGTAACAATACTATATAGTATTTATGGCCCTGTAAATATTTTTAAATGAACTACAAATATAATAGGTGACAGTGATTGCTTCTAAAATGCAGAAAGGGGAACAGATATCATGGTGAGAAATTAGGCATGGTTCAAAATGTTTTTTCCTTTTAATAAAGAGACCAGAGGCAAATAAAATGAAATGTTAATAGCTGCTAATTCTGGATGGTTTGAGTATGGTCTTTTGCTATATAACTTTATGTATTTTCAACCTTTTAAATTTCTTGAAAAGACAATAAATATTGGATGAGAATGTAGCTATAAAAGATTTATGTAAATCCATCACTACCCATGGACTACAATGCATTAGCATGTAATACATTAAAAATGAGGGTAAAATAAAGGTGTGTTTCTTAAATAACTTCAATCTATTTTAGAGTTTTTGAATAATGTTGGGGGTTCATGCCATAGTAAAAATTATAGCCTATAATGTACCTTTTGTTTTACTCTTTCATTTAACTTCTATTTTCTTTAGCCTAGCTCAATTTAGTAATTGTTTTTATTCATTTATTTATTTTGGTACCCTGTTATTTCCTTGTTTTTAAAAGCCTGTGCCTAGAACTGCTTTCCCCTTGTTATTAAGTGCTAAGTTTCTTTCTATCACTTTTTCTCATACAGCATTATAGTATACTTCGAACTGTGAGCATTTCTTTTGTCTACCTGGCACATATCTCCCCTTTGTTTCCTTCAGTGTTCACTGTAATAAATTCTCTTAGGCTCTCATAGATTTTTGTTCTTTGTTACTATTAAGTAAATACAGTGAATGTTTCATTTCCCTTTTCAACTTGCCTTAACCAAATAAAGTGTTTCCCACTGGTTTCTGTGGCATCCTTTCTCCAAATCTGATTATGTGATTTCCTTTTTTTATTTTATTGATTGTGCTATTGCATTTGTCCCATTTCCCCCCTACTTTCCCCTCCACCCTGCACCCTCCTTCCACCCACGTTCCCCGCTTTAGTTCATGTTCACGTGTCATAGGTTCTTTCGCTTATACATTTCCCACACTATTCTTGCCCTCCCCCTATTTTCTACCCACTGTCTATGTTACTTATTCTCTGTACCTTTCCCCCCCCCTCTCCCCGTCCCACTCCCCCGTTGCTGACCCTCCATATGATCTCTATGTCTGTGGTTCTGTTCCTATTCTACTGTTTGCTTAGTTTGTTTTTCTTTTGTTTTAGGTGTGGTTGTTAATAATTGTGTTTGCTGTGATTTTACTGTATGTTATCTTCTTTTTCTTAGATAAGTCCCTTTACCATTTCATAGAATAAAGCCTTGGTGATAATGAACTCCTTTAACTTGACCTTATCTGAGGAGCACTTTATCTTCCCTTCCATTCTAAATGAAAGCTTCGCTGGACGGAACAATCTTGGATGTAGGTCCTTGCCTTTCAACACTTCAAGTACTTCTTTCCAGCCCCTTCTTGCCTGGAAGGTCTCTTTGGAGAAATCAGCTGACAGTCTGATGGGAACTCCTTTGTAGGTGACTGTCCCCTTATCCCTTGCTGCTTCTAGAATTCTCTCCTTCACTTTCATCTTTGCTAATGTAATTATGATGTGCCTTGGTGTGTTCTTCCTTGTGTCCAACTTCTTTCGGACTCTCCGAGCTTCCTGGACTTCCTGGAAGTCTATTTCCTTTGCCAAACTGGGGAAGTTCTCCTTTATTATTTGTTCAAAGAAGTTTTCCACTTGTTGCTCTTCCTCTTCGCCTTTTGGTACCCCTATAATTCAGACATTGGGACGTTTAAAGATGTCCCGGAGGTTCCTAAGCCTCTCCTCATTGTTTTGAATTCTTGTTTCTTCCTTCTTTTCTATTTGGTTGTTCCTTTCTTCCTTCTGGTCCACTCCATTGATTTGAGTCCCAGTTTTCCTCCCATCTCTATTGGTTCCCTGTATTTTTCCTTCATTTTACTTATTGTAGCCTTCATCTGTTCATGAATTTGCGACCAAAATCAACCAATTGTGTGAGCACCCTGATCACTAGGGCTTTGAACTGTGCATCTGATAGGTTATTCCCCAGGGTGGGGCAGCCCAGTTGCTGGGTTGTGGTGCTGTATATGGGGGTGGGGTGAGAGAGGGAACAAAGGTGCTTGCCTCACTCTCTCTCGTATCCCAGTCCCTTCTGCCTCTTCCCACCAGCAAATTGGGCCCTTCTGGTGCTGGTTCCCAGGAGGGTCGGCTTGGGTATGATTTAGGACCCTGTGGGTCTCTCCAACATACTCTCCTGGGAGGATGGGAGTCTCTTCCGGCACCTCAACTCCCACAAGTTGTTTTCAATTGGTGCTTTTAGGCTTTACTTCCCAGCGCTGGTGCCTTGGGTTGCATGATCTGTCTCCCCGTTTTCGTCTGGTTTGTCTGTGCAGTAATGTGTTTCCATGATCAGCCAGTCGTCTTGCGTGCCGGGGTCTGCTAGCTGCTGCCACCACCTGCACGCCTGGGACTAGCAACCACCACTTTTTCCTGCGGCGACCCCTCTCAGCTGGCCGTTGACTCCATCCCTCTTACTGGTCGGGACGAATGGTTGTTGGACTTCCTTACAGTTCAATTTTCCATCAGATTTGATTTTTTTTTGTTGTTGTTTCTAAATCTTTGCTGTCCTTAATTTTGTTTGTGCAAGGAGGCACAGTGTGTCTACCTATGCCTCCATCTTGGCTGGAAGACTTCCACCTGATTTCCTATTTTTAAACTAAGATTTGCTTTTGTTCTTGTTTTGCTTTTTGAGATGAAGGGGAATATGAAGCACCAATTTGACAATTCAAAGGGTGCTTTTCTGAATATGAAAGAATTGACCAAGGGTATATGTGAAAGAGAAGGTATCTGGGTTATCATTAGATCTTAAACAATAACATAATTATACAGTAGTTTATAATTTATAATGTACTTGCACATAATTTGCTCATGTGACAATAAATACAGCTCCAGTTACTTATTACTGGAATAATATACAATTATAACAATTTGGACTAAAATTTGTAATAGTAAACATGCTGGTAAAAATCTGTAATTTGGACCTTAGGATTTTAAAGAAGGTATCCAACCTGGCTCAAAGGGGTATTCTGGTGACTAAAATTTAAGAAAAATTAAGGGAGAAATATCTTCTTATACTTAAGAAAGGTTAGAAAAATAAGGAGTAAAACATGGAAATGAAACACTGATATAGTCCTTACAAATGTTTCTTTTCTTATCTGTGCCTCATCTCATAAAATAAATGAACAAAAATCAACTTACTCCTGAGACAAAAGTCTTGGGATTAAAGTAATCTAATTTCAATCCCATTTTATGGGGAGGAAGATTAACTTCCTTGTATGTATGAAGATACATTACTGGATAAAACAAAAATAAAGAAAGCTAATCCTATGAGTAGTGGTACTGGCCTTCTAAAAATACAAAAAGGCTGGAGACAAACAAAGAATAAGTAGGTAAGAATGGTTCTTTGTTATTATCTCTACCTGTTTGCCAGCTTCTTGGTAGAGGCTTTTGAGTCTCTACGTTTCTTAAGACTGTTTTGTCATTAGACACCTTGAACTACAAGGCAAAGTGTGGCTTCAGAGATTGCCAACTTATTTTCTAGTTTTTAGAAAGTCTGAGGCAGAAAATCATTTTATCCTTTATGACTTTTGAAGGGACGCACTTTAAGAAATGAATGTAAACCATATTCATCTTAAAGACTGCAGTAGACATATTTGTTTTCTGCTCAATTCCTTCCTTCGTCATCCTCTTCAGAAAGATGGCCATTTTAATTTCAGTGTACACAAATCTGTTGTATCATGTATTCATACTGGGCTATTAACAGTCTCTCTCAAAAATTTATATTAAGATATAAAAAAATATCCAGGTAAAACTCATAGAAGATCATGTAGTATTTAACTAGGACAGATTATGTTAGACTATGTGGAACCAGAACCACCAACTTATACCATACAGACAAGATCTCATAACAGACAAATACCATATGATCTCACCTACAAGTAGAACCTGATCAACAAAACAAACAAGCAAGCAAAATATAACCACAGACAATGAAATAAAGAACAGACTGACAGCAACCAGAGGGGATGGGGAGGGGAATAATGAGGGAAAAAAGAGGAAGGGTTGTCAGGGAACGTGTATAAAGGATCCATGGACAAAGCCAAAGCAGGGTAGGATTGAAGGTGGGAGGTGGGGATGGGTGAAGATGGGGGAAAATAGGGACAACTGTACGGGAAAAACAAACAAATAATCAGTTTAAACAAACAAACAAACAAGAAGTAGATCTCAGCAATGCGGACCGTGAACCTCTGGTACTGATTTTCCAGTTTCAATTCTAGTCTCTATATGGCCTGTTATGTTACAGTTTTTGTTCTTGAACACGTATTTTATTTATACATGTGTGTGAATGTATATTCGTGTAGGTTAGGAGTGTATGTGTGTTGCGTGTTTAGTTTTTTTAATTTTTTATATTTTAAAGAGAGGAGAAGAGAGGGAGAAAGAGTAGGAGATAAACATCAATGTGCAAGATAAAAACTGACTAGTTGCCCCTTGCACGCCCACAACTTAGGCATATGCCCTGACCAGAAATCAAACCTATGACCTCTTGGTCCACAGGTGATGCCCAACCACATTCAGCCACACCAGTCAGGGATATGTTGTATGTTTAAAAAAATAAGCTCTTTTGGGTGCTTGTCTGCATGTGATATATAAAGCCACATAGCTTAAACTCACACCTGGATCTTTTAGCTGTGGGGCAAAGGCCCACTTTCACCATGTATGTTAGCCAAAGGTACACACCAGGTATACCCTAATAAATTCCACTAATTAAGCTGGCTGCGTCTTCCTAACAAACTAAAGTACTTAACTAACAAAGAGAATTAAGACAGGTTTTACTAACATCACAAAAATAGGTATCTTAGTAAAAGAATTATCATTGGAATAAATTTATTTTTATATTTACCTATGTCATAGCTCATGTATATGGAGTGGAAATTAAACTCAAGAATGAAAGGTAGAAGAAGGAAGATGGCGGCGTGGTAGGAGGGAGCAGATTCCACTTCCCCCTAGACAAGGGAGAAAAACCTGGCCAATCTACGGAAGAACAGAGAAGACAAGGAACAGTAACACAGCATATATGAGAATCGGACATTAAAAAACCAGTGGGTAAGGAGAGTACTTCAGAACAACAGGAGCCCAGGGATCAGCATGGAGACCAGGGCAGCTGAGGCCCGGCCTGGCGCTTGCCAGGCCTGCCCCAGGGCTGTAGGGAAGGAGCTGGGTCAACCACTGAAATGGGCTGAGCGATCCTGGTGCCCATGACTGCGGGCTCAGCAGTCCTGGTTGCTCGAGACTGCAAACAGCTGTGCGGGTAAACTGAGACAGCTGCATGAAAATAGGCACCCACATGTGACCGCAGACGGTCGAGGGATCATAGGCAAGAGTGAGATCATAGGTGCTTGCCACTGGAGACAGCTGTGGGACCATAGTCACACGCACACGAACGCAGACAGCTTGGGGCCATAGGTGCGCAAGCCCGAGATGGCTACGGGATTCTAGGCCCCAGGATCCCACAGAAAGCTGCGCTAGGGGCCAACAGAGACAGCTACCTGCGACTGGAGACCTGAGCTCACCCACATAAACTCAGGAAAGTGCACACACTCCAGGAGGCTCAGAAACCACGTCTGAAGCCCTGTGTGGAGAGGCACTGGACTAACTCCGGGGACAGTAGCACAATGATGACTCAGTGCTGAACACAGAGAAAAGCAATACTGTTACCCCTCAGCCATCGCAGCCAGCAAGACCAGAAAAACCGGCTACGCAAGTTTGAAAACAGCAAGAGAGTTTCTGTTTGGTGTTTTGCATTTTGTTGTTGTTGTTTGTTTTTGTTTTTTTTACCTTGTTTTTTTGTTTTCTTTATTGTTTTCGTTTGTTTGATTATTGTGTCTGTTTATATAATTGTTCATAATTATTATTTATTATTTTAATCTTCTTTTTTACTCAACTCATTTTGCCTCTCCTTACATCTTTCTTGTTTTATTCCCTCTTCCTTTCTTTCCAAGTTTATCTCTTCTACCTTCCTCTTTTTTCTCTCTTGTTTACTCAGTTTTTCCCCTCTTTTTTCTTTTTAAATACCCACGAGTGAGATTAAAAAACAAACCTGAAACTGTGAAGAAAAAAAAAAAAACAGTTCGTCCAAAAAAGAGGGTATCCCAGCAGCTGAGACAGTGGAAGCTGTGAACAGGACATCTGAAGGAGAACCCACCACTGAATCTCAAAGGTACTCTACCACAGAAGCTCACACCTTAAACTCAGGGAGACAGAACAGATCAATTTAAGAAGTTGGGGCTAACATAAAGAGTCTCACAAACAATGGGAAGACAAAGAAACAATACATAAATGAAAGGAAAGGAGGAAAGCCCGGAAAAAATGCAAAATCAAATAGAGGCAACTCAACTCTCAGATACTGAGTTCAAAGCACTGGTTGTCAGGAAGCTCCATGAGCTCTCAACGAGCTACCAGAAACTACAGGGAAGCTATGATGAACTCACCAAAAACTATATCAACATGAAAAAGAAAATAGAAACTATCAACAAGGGCCAAGAGGAAATGAAGAATACAATTTCTGAACTGAAGAACAGAGTAGAAGGAATGAAAAGCAGAATCGATGAAGCAGAAGATCGGATCAGTGAGTTGAATGACAAAATAGAAAAAAAGTCCAAGAAAGAGTTAGAAAATGAAAAGAGGCTCAGAAAGAATGAAGAGGGATTAAGAGAAATGCAAGACAACTTGAAACGTAATAATATCCATATAATAGGGATACCACAAGGAGAAGAAGAAGAGCAAGGGATAGAAAACCTATTTTAAAAAGTAATGATGGAAAAATTCCCTAATTTGATGAGAGATAAAGTCACACAAATCCAGGAAACACACAGAGTCCCAATCAACAAGAACCCAAACAGGACCACTTCAAGGCACATCATCATTAAAATGGCAAAATTCAAAGACAAAGAGAGAATCTTAAAGGCAGCAAGGGAAAAAAAGGAAGTAACATACAAGGGAGCCCCGATAAGGTTAGCAGCTGCTTCTCAATGGAAACGCTCCAAGCCAGAAGAGAATGGCAACAAATATTCCAAGCAATGGGAACCAAAGGCCTCCAACCAAGACTACTACTGTATCCAGCAAGGTTTTTAATCAAGATAGAAGGCCAAATAAAGAATTTTCCAGACCAAAGAAGTCTAAAACAATACACCTCTACCAAACCAATTCTACAAGAGATACTAAAGGGAGTGCTTTAACAAATGGAAGGAAAAGACAAAGAGAAAGAGAGAGGAACACAGGTAAGAAAATGGCAATGAATAAATACCTATCAATAATAACCTTAAATGGAAATGGATTAAATGCTCCAATCAAAAGACATAGAATAGCTGAATGGATAAGAAAGCATGACCCACACATATGCTGCCTACAAGAAACCCACCTCAGGACAAAAAAGATCTACACAGACTCAAAGTGAAGGGCTGGAAACAAATTTTCCAAGCAAATGGACAGGAAACAAAAAGCCGGGGTAGCAATACTCATATCAGATAAAATAGACTTCAAAAGAAGAGTCATAAAGAGAGACCCAGAAGGTCACTTCATAATATTCAAGAGAAGAATCCACCGGGAAGACATAAACATTGTAAATATATATGATCCCAATAAAAGAGCACCTAAATACATCAAGAAAATCTTAGAGGACTTTAAGAAAGATATTGACAGCAACAAAATTATATTAGGGGATATTAACACCCCACTTTCAAAAATGGACAGATCTTCCAAACAAAATATCAACAAAGATATGGTGGCATTGATCAACATGCTAGATGAAATGGACTTAACAGATATATATAGAGCCCTTCATTCAATGAAACTAAATACACTTACTTTTCAAATGCACATGGAACATTTTCTAAGATAGACCACATGATAGGACATAAAACATGCCTTAACAAATTCAAGAAAATTGAAATCATACCAAGCATTGTCTCTGACCACAAGGGACTGAAACTAGATACCAATCCCAAGGGAAAAAACAGAAAACCCCCAAAATCATGGAGATTGAATAGCATGCTATTAAACAATGAATGGGTCAAGAATGAAATTAGGGAGGAAGTCAAAAAGTTTCCGGAAACAAATGATAACAAACTCACATCGACCCAAAACTTATGGGACACAGCAAAGGCAGTCCTCAGAGGGAAGTTGATAGCAATACAAGCCTACCTAAAAAAGATGGAAACATCTCAAATAAACGACCTAATCCTACGCATAAAAGAACTTGAGGATCACCAACAAAGAGAGCCCAGAGCAAGTAGAAGGAAGGAAATAACCAAGATCAGAGCGGAACTAAATGACATACAGACTAAAAGCACAATTCTAAACATCATTGAATCCAGGAACTGGTTCTTTGAAAAGATAAACAAAATCAACAAGCCTTTAAGAAGCCTAATCAGGAAAAAAAGAGAGAGGACTCAAATAAACACAATTAGAAATGAAAGAGGAGAGATTACAACTGACACCACAGAAATATAAAGAATTGTAAGGAATTGCTATAAAGAACTGTATGCCAAGAAATCTGAAAACCTAGATGAAATGGACAAGTTTCTAGAAAAATATAATCTTCCAAAACTCAAGAAAGAAGAAGCAGAAAGCCTGAAGAGACCAACAACAGCAGATGAAATTGAAGCAGTAATCAAAAAACTCCTGACACACAAAAGCCCTGGACCAGATGGTTTATAGGAGAATTCTACAAAACATTTAAGGAAGAGCAAACCACTATCCTTCAAAGTCTATTTGAAAAAACCCAAAATGAAAGACTCCCAGACTCTTTTTATGAAGCCAGCATCATCCTAATTCCAAAACCAGATAAAGACACAACAAAGAAGGAGAACTTTAGTCCAATAACACTGATGAACATAGATGCTAAAATCTTCAACAAAATATTGGCAAACTGCATCGAACAATACATTAAAAAGATCATACACCATGACCAAGTGGGATTCATCTCAAGGATGCAAGGATGGTTCAACATTCGCAAATTAGTAAATGTGATTCATCACATAAACAAAAGAAAGACAAAAATCACATGATCATATCAATAAATGCGAAAAAAGCATTTGATAAGGTAGGACACCCATTTATGATACAAGCACTCAGCAAAGTGGGAATAGAGGGAGCATTCCTCAACATAATAAAGGCCATATATGAGAGACCTACAGCCAACATCATACTCAATGGGCAAAAACTAAAATCTTTCCCACTAAGATCAGGAACAAGAGAAGGTTGTCCACTTTCACCATTTCTATTAAATATAGTATTGGAAGTCTTAGCCACAGCGATTAGACAAGAAAAGGAAATAAAAGGCATCCAACTCAGAAAGGAGGAAACAAAACTTATCATTGTTTGTAGATGACATGTTAGTGTACATAGAAAATCCTATAGACTCAGCCAAAAAACTGCATGACCTAATAAATGAATTTGGCCTAACAGCCGGATACAAAGTCAATATCCAGAAATCAAAGGCATTTTTGTATACCAACAATGAAACAGCAGAAGCAGAAATCAAGAAAAAAAAAATCCCATTTGATATAGCAAAAAGAAAAATAAAGTACCTAGGAATAAACCTAACCAAGGAGGTAAAGGACCTGTATTCAGAAAACTACACAGCACTGAAGAAAGTAATCAAGGATGACACAAACAAATGGAAACACATACCGTGTTCATGGATTGGAAGAATTAACATCATCAAAATGTCCATACTTCCCAAAGCAATTTACAGATTCAATGCAATACCTATTAAAGTAACAACGGCATACTTCACAGACATAGAACAAACACTTCAAAAATTTATATGGAACCATAAATGACCCTGAATAGCTGCAGAAATCTTAAGAAAGAAGAGCAAAATAAGAGGGATCACAACACCTGATACCAAACTGTATTGAAAGGCCACTATAATCAAAACAGCCTGGTACTGGCATAAAAACAGGCACGTGGACCAGTGGAATAGAACAGAGAGCCCAGAAATACACCAAAATCTCTACAGTCGATTAATATTCGACAAAAGGGATAGCAACATAAAATGGAGTAAAAACAGCTTCTTCAACAAGTGATGTTGGGAGAACTGGACAGCCACATGCAAAAAAATGAAACTTGATCACCAACTTACACCATACACAAAAATAAATTCAAGGTGGATAAAAGATTTAAATATAAGCCATGACACCATTAAAGTCCTAGAGGAGAACATAGGGAGGAAAATCTTAGATATTTCACGCAGCAACATTTTTACTGATTTGTCCCCTAATGCAAGGGACATGAAAGAATAAACAAATGGGATCTCATCAAAATAAAAAGTTTCTGCCTGGCCAAGGAAAACAGTATTAAAATACAAAGAGAACCAACCATATGGGAAAACATATTTACCAATGATACCTCAGACAAGGGTTTAATCTCCAATATATACAACGAACTTACAAGACTCTACTCTAAGAAGACAAGCAACCCAATTAGAAAATGGACAAAGGACTTGGGGAGACACTTCTCCAAGGAGGACATACAGAGGAACCAGAGACACATGAAAAGATGCTCGATATCGCTAGCTATCAGACAGATGCAAATTGATACCACAATGAGATACCACCTGACACCAGTCAGAATGGCCATCATAAACAAAGCAACAAATAATAAGTGTTGGAGAAGCTGTGGAGAAAAGGGGACCCTAGTGCACTTTTGGTGGGATTGCAGACTCAAACAACCACTGTGGAAAGCAGTATGGAGTTTTCTAAGAAAACTAAAAATGGATCTACCTTTTGACCCAGCAATTCCACTGCTAGGACTATATCCTAAGAACCCTGAAACACCAATCCAAAAGAACCTATGCACCCCTATGTTTATAGCAGCACAATTTACAATAGCCAAGTGTTGGAAGCAACCTAGGTGCCCATCAGTAAACGAATGGATCAAAAAACTATGGTACATTTACACAATGGGGTTCTATGCAGCAGAAAGGAAGGAGCTCCTACCCTTTGCAACAGCATGGATGGAACTGCAGAGCATCATGCTAAGTGTAACAAGGTACTCGGTGAAAAAAAATACCATGTGATCTCACCTTTAACAGGAACCTAATCAACAAAACAAACAAACAAGCAAAATATAACCAAAGATATTGAAATTGAGAACAGGCTGACAGACACCAGAGGGGAGAGGGGAGGGAACTTCAGAGGAAAAGGGGAAGGGTTTAGAGCAACAAGTATAAAAGACACATGGACAAAAACTAGGGAGGTTGGAAATGGGAGGGAGGTGGGGAGGGCTGGGGTGCTTGGCCGGGATGGGAGTAAAAGACAGAAAACTGTAGAATAACAAGAATTAAAATAAAGAGGGGAAAAAAAGAATGAAAGATAGAAAGCCAGTTTCCTATCAGACTAAAGATTTTCACTCTGGTTTGCCACTGACAAATTATATGACATTAAGCAATTCAGCTGTGGTTGAGAACCTGTGGCTTAAGTTATTCACTATTTAGTCTACCAGTTTGCATATGTACTACTGGCCGGCTAGAGGCCATTTTACTGAAAGTAAAACAGTAATAAACTCATGATCTGCAGAGGAAATACAAAAGAAGTATTAAACATAATTCTGCTCAAGATTGAAATGTGGTCTTCAACTTCGCAATGGCTACATAAGAAAATCCTGACTTCCAGCCAAGATGGAGGTGTAGGTGGACACTCTGTGCTTCCTCTCACAACCAATATTAAGGACAACAAATATTTAGAAAGAAGAAAACAATGAGAACTGATAGAAAACTGAATTGTACGGAAGTCCAACAACCATTCATGCACAACAGTAAGAGGGGCGGAGTCGTGGCAGGAAAAAGTAAAGGTTCGGACCAGACACGCAAGCAGCAGCGGCTGGCAGTTCCTAGGCGTGCAGGCAGTGGGCAGTAGACCCCAGGTGCATAGGGGGTGGCTAGGGTACCCCGGGCACGGGGTGGCAACTCTGCAGACCCAGTGAGGCCGCCCAAGGTGGGTGGCTGAGCAGGTGGTCCCACATTCACGCACAGATAATCCAAGTGAAGGGGAAGCGGCAGAGGGGACTGGAATCCAAGAGAAAGTAGAGAAAGTGCCATTGTTCCCTCTCGGATTCCACCCCCACGTACAGTGTCACAACTCACAGACTGAGGTACCCCGCACTGGGGAAGACCTAAGGCTCCACCCCTCACTACGGAACAGCCGTGACTACATGAAAAAAACAAAAACAAAAGCAAAAAAATACCCAAAATGGCTCAAACTGGAGAACAAATGAAAGTCTCAGAGCCAATTCCTCTAAGGGATGAAGTGATAGCCAACCTATCAGATGCACAGTCCAAAGCCCTGGTGACCAGGATGCTCACAGAATTGGTTGATTTTGCTCACAAATTAGATGAAGAAATGAAGGCTAGAATATATGAACTGAAGGAAAACGCATGGGGAACCAACAGAGATGGGAGGAAAACTGGGACTCAAATCAATGGAGTGAACCAGAAGGAAGAAACAAACAACCAAACAGAAAACAAGGAAGAAACAAGAATTGAAAACAATGAGGAGAGGCTTAGGAACCTCTGGGACATCTTTAAATGTCCCAACATCTGAATTATAGGGGTACCAGAAGGGGAAGAGGAAGAGCAACAAGGGGAAAACTTATTTGAACAAATAATAAAGGAGAACTTCCCCATCTGGCAAAGGAAATAGACTACCAAGAAGTCCAGGAAGCTTACAGAGTCCCAAAGATGTTGGACCCAAGGAGGAACACGCCAAGGCACGTCGTAATTACATTAGCCTAGATTAAAATGAAGGAGAGAATTCTAGAAGCAGGAAGGGATAAGGGGACAGTCACCTCCAAAGGAGTTCCCATCAGACTATCAGCTGATTTCTCAAAAGAGCCCTTCCAGGCAAGAAGGGGCTGGAAAGAAGTACTTGAAGTGTTGAAAGGCAAGGAGCTACATCCAGGATTGCTCTACCCAGCAAAGCTGTCATTTACAATGGAAGGGAAGATAAAGTGCTTCTCAGATAACGTCAAGTTCAAGGAGTTCATCATCACCAAGCCCTTATTATAGGAAATGTTAAAGGGACTTATCTAAGAAAAAGAAGATAAAAAATATGACAGTGAAAAGACAGCAAACTCACAGCTATTACCAACCACACCTAAAACAAAAGCAAACTAAGCAAACAACTAGAACAGGAACAGAAACACAGAAATGAAGATCTCATGGAGGGTTAGCAACAAGGGTGGGAGGAGGAGAGAGAGGGCAAAGGTACAGAGAATAAGTAGCATAAGTGGTAGGTAGAAGATAGACAGGGAGAGGACAAGAATAGTGTGGGAAATGTAGAAACTAAAGAACTTATGACACATGGACATGAAGTAAACGGGGGGAATGTGTGTGGGAGGGGGTGTGCAGGGTGGAAGGGAATGGTGGGGGAGAAATGGGACAACTGTAATAGCATAATCGATAAAATATATTTAAAAGAAAGAAAGGAAATCATGAGGCTAAATAGACTCATCCCTTTAAATGAAAAGATCTCTGGAAGTTCAACTCAAAGTTAGGTATAATATCTCATGGACAAAACCTCTGAGGGGGAATCAAGCACAAGAATTGCGGGTTCTAATGAAATCAAGTCCTAATTAAGCAATCACAAATAATCTTAATGAGATGGGAAAGCAATTAGAGAAGCCAATTTCATTCTCTGGGAAGCTCAGATTTTTAAAAGAATGTGTACAAAATAAAGAAGAATGTCACAAAGGCTCAAGCCTAATAAAATCTAGAATTTACAAAAATGTTAATAAAAGAAGAAAATTTTTCAAGCTATTGTTGGAACAAGATGACAATCTGTTGGGGAAAGATCATAATAGGTTAATTGATAGTATAGAGGAGAAGTTAAAAAATCATTTGTCTTTGCCTTTTTTATCTATAACTATCAATGCCCTCAGTTGGAAAGACAAGACAAAAATGAGAAGAAACTGAAGTCTGTGATAATTAAAAATAGGTCCTAGAATGTTAATTTTAAACATCTTTAAGATTCTAGGCTCAAACAAATTAAATTACAATGTATTGACAAAATTTTAAATATAAATGAAAAATGGAAAACTCTTGCCCCGATTGTTTAAATTTTAACATTCCAGAAAGTACAGAATGATTGGCTCAATATTGATCCCTGAAAAATTCTAAAAAATAGAATCAGGCATTTGAGTTTTAAATACTACTTATAATTTGAAAAGCCAATATGGACAAAGTATGAAAAAATACAAATAATTATCCTTTTTGATAAGGGTTGATAAACTTTGGTAATAATATAGAACACTATAGCAGTGAATCTTTTAAGATAGAGAAATGTAGGCGGGACAATAGTACAGCTAAATAAATTCCCAATTGGTCGAACAGTTCTTTCTGAGGAGTAATGAAAAGAGATTTCTAGCAGTGAGCTACAATAAAGATTAGACAGCTTATTTAATATATTTGTGCAAGATGCAAAGCTAGTAAGAAAATATAAGAGATTTAAAACTCAAAAGGATTCTGATAAGCTAAAACAATAAACTTAAAACAGAAAGGGAGGCACTTAACAAGAATAAACACACTTTCATTTAGGCTTAAAATATAATTCTATAAAGATAAGATGGGAAAATTTGGTGGTAATTTATGTAAAAAATCTATTTTAGTGAGTTAGAGTGTTAAAGGTAATAAAATTTTATGCTACATATAACGTCAGAAATAGGCTATTGAAATGGCCAGTTAAAGAGTTTTAAAACTGCCTTGGCTGATGTGGCTCAGTAGACTGAGCACTGACCTGCAAACCAAAGAGTCACTGGTTCAATTCCCAGTCAGGGCATGCCTGGGTTGCAGGCTGGGTCCCCAGTTGGGGGTGAGAGAGAAATCCACACGTTGATGTTTTGCCCTCCCTTCCCCTGTCTTTTCCCTTCCCTTTCCCTGTCTAAAAATAAATTAAAAAAGTGTTTTGTTTTTTTTTTAGTTTTAAAACTGAACATTCTGATAGCTTTTTGAAATAAATTTTGAGTCTTTTAGACTCAAACTGCAAAGACGTCTGTAATATTTGTAAATGCAAATCATATGTAATAGTGTCAATCAACAACTCTCATGATCAAAAGGAAAAAAATTCTATATTGACAATTTTTAAAAAGATTTTATTTATTAAATTTTAGAGAAAGGGAAAAAGAGGGAGAAAGAGTGGGAGAAAAACATGGATATGAGAGAGAAACATCGATTGGTTGCCTCTTGTATGTGCCCCGACCTGGACTGAACCCACAACCCAGGAATGTGCCCTGACCCAGTATTGAACCAGCTATCCTTTGCTTTGAGCAGTCAACGCCCAAGCAAGCCACACCTGTCAGGGTTATTGACAATATTTTTCATCACTTTACTATGTTGCTGAAAGGACAACCAAGTTAATAACTTACTTTCTAAAGACACTTTACGGATTTTTCAAATTCTGTCCTTTACCCTAGCATAAAACATTTTCATAAACTTCCCTTTAACTAGTACCTAAAAGTTTTAGTACAGGCATTTCCTAACTAAGTATAAAGACTAAATATCAAGAGTGGCATATTTCTTCCTATACAATTCTACTGAGGAATTCTGCTGCAAAATCTTTACTGAAATTAGTAGTAAAAGAAAAGGTCAGAAAAATGTAGCCTATTCTTATAAACTTTCTGATACTAATTTAGAGCTATTACGCATTTTAAAAACTGAACCAATACTGAAAAAAATACTTTTAAAAATACTCAACTTTAAAAGAAATAACCCAAGAAAAATATTTTTATAGTAAAGAAACAATTTGGTAGATTTCAGTAAATAATAATATACAAAGACATCTTAAGCTAAATTTTATTGAAAGACTTGATTACCTAAGGATATTAATAAATAACCTACTAAGGGACTAATGAACCTTTCTCCCTACAAAATACGAAAATTTACAACTTTCAAGGCTTTTGGTGGAATCTTCTTTGATATATTCTATCTACTCTTCTGTCAAATGATTACAAGTAGTAAATCTCTATCTGGGAACAAAAGAATTAAGAACATAAATAAATTTAACTGATATACATACAGAACTGTACAGTCTTCTGGAAAGGATTCTTCATATGATGTAGACAGCCATGAATGTGATTTGTCTTCCTGTTCATTCTCAGTCACAGACTTATGATCTACAAGAAAGAAAAATACACAGATAAGGAACAAGAACACCGATTAAAAACCATTCAGTCTAATATCTAAATAATATCTTAATTAACTAGAGATATATGAAGTCCTTAAATCTGAAAACATATTAAGATAAACAAGAATGACCCAAAGAGTTAGGTGTTAATAAGAAGAGAAAAAGAAAATAAGGCAGGATGAAATAAGACTTAAGAAAGAAGAGATTTCTAATGCAGAAACTCCAGTTTGGCCTAAACCGTATCTGATTTTTAATCAACCTTTAAGGTCCACATTAAATGTCCCTACTTCTGCTGGCATTTTACAGAAAAATAACATAACTCTTAAAGGTTCTATAAAAAGGTCACAAAGAAGAAACTTTATATATCTTTTGTTTTCTCATTGTTTTACTATTACCTATTTTATGAGGGGTGGTAATGGGGTAGGCTATCTGGGTACCACTTTTTGTCTTTCCATTTGTATTTTCACAATTCTCAGTCTCTCCTGTATCTCTCTGAACTTAATTTCATTTTTCTTATTCTACTCTTTTAACATGACTATAATATAGAAATAAGCTATGTATTTAATGAAAAAAATATATAGATTCCCAGTTCTTATTGTGAAAAATGGTATCTAGAACACTTTGTATGTTTGGTTTAAAGAATTTTTTTAAAAATATGCTGTTTCCTACACAATGATGGACATTAGGAAAAAAAAGAATCTCATCCTGCCTCGGATTCTTGGTCCTTTAGTGCTGAACAGTCTCATTAATAAACAGGAAAAAAGGGTTTAAGTAAATAAAAGTTTAAGTTATAACCCAAGGACACTCCTTGACTCATAGAAAAACAAATATCCTTCTTTACTTACCTAGGTAAAGAAAGAAGGTTTAAAATCTGGTAATTGAAGAGAGCTACATAAACTGATTATTAAAAACAAAAAAACAACCAGAACTTGCAGAAAATCGAACTGTATGGAAGTCCAACAACCAAGGAGTTAAAGAAACATTCATCCAGACTGGTAGGAGGGGTAGAGATGGGCAGCCAGGGCGGAGAAGAAATAAGGCAAGGCGGCAGCTGCAGGACCTGGATGGTGAGGCAGTAGCTGGCACACTGGACGGTCCCACATTTGTGTGTGGATAAACAGGGAGGAGCAACAAGATAGTGATACAGATTTCGCAACCCAGGGTGCCAGCCTGGGGAAAGAAAGTCTCATGACCTCTGACTGATAAAAACTTGTGGGGGTTGCAGCAGCAGGAGAAACACCCAGCCTCACAGGAGAGTTCACTGGAGAGATGCACATGGTCCTAGAATGCAAACAAACCTGCCCACCCAGTAATCAGCACCAGAAGAGCCCAATTATGCTTGTGGTTAGCAGGGTAAGTGATGGAAAGCCAGCCGAGAGCTGAGCAAGCGACACTGTTCCCTGAGACCCCTCCCCACATACAGCACCACAACCCAGTGAACTGGTTGCCCCACCCTGACCAGCACCTAAGGCTCCACCCCTTACTACGTAACAGGCCCACCCAGACAAAGAAGTGTGGCCCAAATGAAAGAACAGATCAAAGGTCCAAAAATAGAACTAATCAATGAAGAGATAGCCAACCTATCAGATGTAGAGTTCAAAACACTGGTAATCAGGATGCTAAAAGAAATGGTTGAGTATGGTTGCAAAATAGAGGAAGAAGTGAAGGCTATGCAAAGTGAAATGACAATGTACAGGGAACCAACAGTGAAGAAAAGGAAACTGGGAGTCAAATCAATGGTTTGGAGGAGAAGGAAGCAATAAACATTTATTCAACCATTACAGAATGAAGAAACAAGAATTCAAAAAAAATGAGGAGAGGCTTAGAACCTCTGAGACAACTTTAAATGTTCCAACATCTGAAATATAGGGGTGCCAGAAGGAGAAGAGGAAGAGTAATAAATTGAAAACTTATTTGAAAAATAATGAAGGAGAACTTCCCTAATTTGCCAAAGGAAATAGACTTCCAGGAAGTCCAAGAAGCTCAGAGAGTACCAGAACAGTTGGACCCAAGGAAGCACATACTAAGGCACATCATAATTACATTACCCAAGATTAAAGACAAGCAGAAAATCTTTTGTTTGTTTTTAAGTATTTTTTTAAATTGATTATGCTATTACAAGGAGAGAATCTTTAAAGCAGCAAGAGCCCTGGCTGGTGCGGCTCAATGGATTGGGTGCTGGCCAGCTAACCAAAGGGTCACCAGTTTGATTCCCAGTCAGGGCACATGCCTGGGTTGCAGGACAGGTCCTCAGTAGGGGATACCTGAGAGGCAACCACATATATATGTTCCTCTCCCTCTCTTTCTCCCTCCCTTCCCCTCTCTCTAAAAATAAATAAATAAAATCTTTAAAAAACAAGCAGCAAGAGAAAAGGAGACAGTTACCTACAAAGGAGTTCCCATTAAACTGTCAGCTGATTTTTCAAAAGAAACCTTGCAGGCAAGAAGGGGCTGGAAAGAAGTATTCCAAGTCAGGAAAGGCGAGGACCTACATCCATGATTACTCTATCCAGCAAAGCTATCATTTAGAATGGAAGGGCAGATAAAGCACTTCCTAGATAAGGTCAAGTTAAAGGAGTTCATCATTCACCCAGCCCTTATTATATGAAATGTTAAAGGGACTTATCTAAGAAAAAGAAGATCAAAAATATGAACAATAAAATGACAAAAAACTCACAGCTATTAACAACCAAACCTAAAAACAAAACAAAACAAAAACACACTAAGCAAACAGCTAGAACAGAAACAGAATCACAGAAATAGAGATCATATGGAGGGTTATCAGCAGAGAGATGGTGGGGGAAGAATGTGGGATAAGGTACAGAGAATAAGATGCATAAATTGTAGGTACAAAACAGATGGGGAGGTCAAGAATAATATAGGAAATGGAGAAGCCAAAGAACTTACATGTACGATCCATGGACATGAGCTAAGGGGTGGGAGAGTGCTGGTGGGTGTGGGTGCAGGGCAGAGAAGAATAAAGGGGAGAAAAAATGCGACAACTGTAGTAACATAATCAATAAAATATATTTTAAAATAATAGCTACCAAGAAATATGAGGAAATATCAATTATATGACATTAGATCAGAATGTTATAAAAAAGAAATCTTCAGAAAACAATAAGAGTTTTTAAGTTATTGTTTCTCAGCTTTAATCCCATCCTTTTATACTCTGCTTTGTGAAGCTGGAACAGGGACTCTGTAAACTCCTTCTGCTTTGCCAGCTGCTCCTTGTTAGGCTCTGTCACTAGGGGGCATGAGAGGAGAACTGTGAGGCTGGAACAAGGACAAAAGACTGATTATTCCCATTTGCTTCCTAAAAATGCTTCCTCATCCCAGAGCATTACTTCTAATAGCAACAGCTAAATACAGTTGGCAGTTTTTTTTCCAACGCTGGCAAACTAGCTGTATCATGTCCTCCCCATCAGAGAGGTCAGCTCTAGTCCACTAGAGCCCCTGCTACAAATCCAGGGGGTAGGACACAGGCCCAGGGGCCTCACCTCTGATCTCACAGACACCAGCACCAATACAGCAGTGTTTCCTTCTCAGAGATCAGAGTATCAGCTCCACCAGACACCTCTTGTATATTTCTAGGTTTTAGTTATTTCAACCTCGTCATATCTTTGTTCTTTTAGCCCTTGTGTGGAAGCCACTTCCTGCACTCTTGGGGAATTTTTTTTTTACCCTTTCAGTTACCCAGTCAACAAACTTATAGCTAATTTTTCTCCTAATAAATTCTCTCTATTCAAAAAAAAAAAAAAAAAAAAAAAGAAGTAAGATTTACTGAAAAATATGGAGATTTAAAATTAATCATCTATTAAAGGGGGAAAGAGGAAAAAATTTCTATCAAGAAAATGATATCCAATCTGTTGTATAAGCACACTGCAAATATTTATAGTTTGTTATACAGAAGCAAGGAAAATAAAGGTAATTTGTGATTGGTGGAGTACGGTAGGCTGGCTGTGGGATGGCTTGTTTTGACCTCAACACCAAATCCTTTTGTTTTTCCCAGTTTCAGTATTTTTTAAGATACTAACATAAAACTGTATTGCTAGAAAGTTGTTAATCCTTGTATTTGCCAAAAATGTTAATTACATAACTCCCCCATCACTTATAAACATTGGTCTACCACTGGCAAACACGTACTTTTATTTTAATAAGTTCATTACATTTCGAATGAACTACACAAAAAAGATGAAATCATATTAATCAGCATCTCCATTGAGAAAATTATTACTTTAAAAGACTGAAACAAAAACCCAACTTACTGTATATTTTAGTGGGAAATAGATTGTCTCAGAAAGAAAAAAAGAATTGTTTAGAATTACTTGTATTTCCTCTGACCACCTCCTGCATTTAAAAGCCTTTCTTCAAAACTAATGTAATATGTGAAGGGTGAGTTAATTCCAAGTGCAAATGAAGGATAGTATGATAGCTTAACTGTTTCTTTACAGAATCTACTATTCTAAAAATGTTAGATTTTGAAATTGAGTATATCAGTATCAAAAGATTTCTTTAAAATATACTGATAATGCTAAGCTATATTTTCAGAGATTTAAAACCTTACGGTTCCAAATTATAGCAGTGAAAATTATTATAATTTATTGATAATATTTTGTAGTAGTAATTAAAATCTAGTAAATGTACTTCTTCAATACTTTAGCAAATCAGTGAAAGACTAAGATTTGTATGATAATAACTCTAATAAAGTAATTTTCAATTTTTCTCTTTCTAGCCCTGGTTAATACTATCTTTGATTAATTCCTTCTAAAATAAATTTGTTTAGAGTTTAGAAGACTGATAGTCTAGTAATAATCTAGAAATGAAAAATTTTGCCACCCATTTATCTATACCAGAACAGTCTTTTCTAGTATTGTTCTTCACACACAACTGGATTATAGTGGTTTGGAGTCTTAAAATTCTATTTGTCCTTGGTATACAAAAACTTTTTTGAAGAGATACACTTGTTCATTCCTTCCCTAGGAGGCTTTGTAGGGTATGCATTTCTTATCACTGGATGGGTAGGGATTTTCACTTAATAGGAAAACTTATTTATATAATTTACCAGTATAGGTCTTACATTTTATTTTAAATTATCTTTCGTTAATTAGCCTGACATAATTATGTAGGCCTGCTTCAAATCAAGAAAATACCAGAGAATACTCTAGGTTGGGATTAGAAATGTACATACCCTTTATCAGTGTTGAATTGTTGCTTCTAGTGGCCTCATTCACTAGAATCATTGCTTGGATGTATTCTGTTAAGGAAAGGAAAAAAAAGAACAAAAGCAATCAGCAGTAGCATTACCTTTATTCAAGTGCGAATTACTGTACTAAACAATCTACATATTTTATTTCATTTAATCTTCACAACTCCTCTGAGGGGGTCTTATAAATATCCATATCAGAGAGAAAGAAATTGCAGCTTAAAGGTTAACCTACTCCTTTCAAGACATTCAGCTAGGAAGTGGTACTGGATTCAATCCTAGATATACTGGACTCATGAAGGCGTGCGGAAAATGTTAAAATGAAAAACTGTACTCATTTTTTTGACAAGTACATAATAAGCCAATGTTACAAGAATATCCAGAAAGAATTCAAAATAGTCTGAGAAAAAATAAACGTCTGGGTGTAACAGATGTGGTATGAGGCTCAGAACAGTGTTTGAGCTAGGGGGCTCCTGGAACCATAGAAGCCCCTCCTTCTCCCAGGAATATAGAAAAAAGGAAAAAAAATCCCAAAGAAGCCTCCACAGCCAACACTGGGAGATGAGCTACTTTGCGTATCAATACCAGCTGGCCAGCGTTACAGTTATGGAAATAGATGTGCTACGCCAGGGAGGTGGGGATGACTTTGACTTATGACATAGCTTGAGAAGCTTGCTGTGCCTGCCTGCCAGAAGCAGAAAAAGGGTTCACTCCCAGTCATGGGCCACACCTGCCTGCTCTAACAATGGCAGCCAGAGAAAGGCAGAAGATAACGGAAAACTGGCAGCTGCAGTCGATTGTGGGAGGAGTCGGAAATGGGGTTATGGAGGAGGTGCCTGAATTTAAACAAGGTGCAGCAGCAATTCTCCCTCCGCTCTTGGCCATGCAGCTTGGGAAGAAGAAGGGCTCTCCTGGCCATGAGAGAAGCAGTGGTGAAGGAGGATACATACTATCTGTGGTAAGGGATTTTTACCACTCCGTTTGAAAGAGAGTAGTGAGATGGGAGATGTAAACAAGCAGCTGTGTAGTTTATAATAAGGAAGGAGGTCACGCAACCTGGAGTAATAAGAAAGAAGATGCTGCTCCTTTGATCATGCCTGCTCTGGCTAACTCTGAAGCTGCAAAGGACTTCCTTGCAAGATCCTGTCCTGCTGCACCTGAATTTTAAGACCTGTGTCTTTCCTGAGGTTCACCATGATCCAGAGTAACATGGCACATGTCTGGTCATTCACCAAGGTGCTATGTGGATGGGTCCCAGTCTGCTCAGTAACATGGGGAAAAATGTGTTTGAAAATCATCTCTCCTAATGGCATCAGGTTTCCACATGAAAGTCTTATGTTCTATAAACAACAAGAGTTGAAGAAAGAAAAAAACAAACAAACAAACCTTCGCTGACTGTATTGAACACCTATGTACAAATTTTGCTTTCGGAAACCTAATAGGGCAAGTTCTGCTTAAAGAAGATGTAATATAGTTATATGTACTGTTATATGTAAAAAACTCTGGTTGTCACTGAATGATAGGATAATAGATACTTTTTGTTATGCTTTCTATATGTACTAAATGCTGTATATGAGCAGACATTACTTTTGTAATACCCTCCAAAAAAAGAGAAAAAGGAGAAAAATAAAATGGGATGGGGTAAAAGGTAGCTTGAGTTAAAGAGATATATTTAGTAGCTATTCAAAGTAAGCATCTTCTCCATTTTTACAATATAGCCATGGTATGGTAAAAGCAAGATTTTATAGAAGCAGATCAAACACACATATAAAAAGGCAAACGGAACTGAGGTTAGGATTTTAGATGATGATAAAATCACTTGATTTTTAAAACAAGTAACAGGGGCCTTGACCAAAATGGCGACATTAGGTAAGCACACCCTGCCTCCTTACATAACCACATCAAAATTACAATTAAACTATCACTCAGAACCAACAGAAATCAAGCTGAGTAGAAGTCCTACAACTATGGAATTAAAGAGGAAACCACATACATCCAGACTGGTAGGCAGGGCAGAGACACAAAGATGTGGAATGGGCCAGTAAAATACCAGTGTGTGGTGGATAAAAATCTATAGAGATATTCTGGGAGCAAGGGACCCCAGCCCAGGGTTCCACTACCAGGAAGATAAGCCCCAATAAGTTCTGGCTGTAAAATACCAGGGACTGAGTAGATGGAAGAAACTACTGAATTCCCAAGCAGTTACCTTTAAAGGACCCACACACAGACTTACTCAGACTTACTTCCTCTGAGCTGAGCACTGGGGCAGCAACTTGAAAAGCACAAGTGGCACATGGACAGGAAATGAAGTATTTGGCATCAGGGCAAGAGCTGGGGACAGTATTCTCCCAGACAAAACAGTAGGCAGAAGCCATTGTTCCTTTTTTGTACCCTCCCCACACAGAGGCACACAGCCAGCAGGCAGGTGCCATATCTGAGATAACATCTACCTGGCTAACACTATTTGCCCAGCCCTGGTGATTCCCCGAGGCTCAGCCCCACCCAATTTACAGACCCACCAAAGCTGTTAACAGTGGCTTTTCCATATGAATGCTTGTGTTGGCTCAGGCTTCAGATCTTCCTAAATCCTCACACCTGGTCTCAGCAAGTTCCTGTACCTACCCTAAATGGCTCCAGGCCTGACACTATCAGCAGCTGGCCTTGGTTCACAGCCTGGCCATGCTTGGGCACTCCTAAGCCCAGCACAAGTAGCACCCATATGCAGATTGCTTTATAGCTTATGCCAAGTGACCCAGATAGAACACAAGCAGTGGCTGACCCTGCACTGCACCTCTACCTCCTGGGAAACTCCAGAGCCTGTGTGCATCCATTGGAGAGCTACACAGACCACAGTGGAGCACCACTACCCAAACACCTCCACAAACGACACCCTCAAAGGGCAAAGTAAGCAGGCACTAGAGTCCTGATGAAGTAAGTCCTGCTCTGTGGAGTGGGCCTCAGCACTGCTTATCCTCCAGAGAGGGCAGAGGTTGGTAGTAAGTTGTCACAGCCAATCCTTGCAGCTGACTGGCCTGGGTAAATCTCTCTCATTGATCTGCCAAAAGCAACCAAGGCTCAAGTGCAAGAGGAGGGTATGCTCAGTCCACACAAAGGGCACACCTCAAGTACCCAGCTTAGGTGATAGAGGAGGCTGTGCCACTGGACCCTACAGGACACCTACTACATTAGTCCACGCTACCAAGACACGGAGTCAAAGCAGCTCTACCTAATACACAGAAACAAACACAGGGAGGCTGCCAAAACAAGGGGACAGAAACATGGCCCAAATGAAAGAACAGATCAAAACTCCAGAAAAAGAGCTAAACAAAATGGAGATAAGCAATCTATCAGATGCAGAGTTCAAAACGCTGGTTATAAGGATACTCAAGGAACTTAGTGAGGACCTCGCAGCATAAAAAAGATCCAGTTGGAAACAAAGCCTATGCTAATTCAAATAAAGAACAATTTACAGGGAAACAGCAGCAGAGTGCATGAAGCCAAGAACAGACCAATGAGTTGGAACATAAGTAGGCAAAAAAGAACCAATCAGAACAAGAAAGAGTAAAAAGAATCCAAAAAAAAAAAAAGAGGACGGTATAAGTAGCCTCTGAGATAACTTCAAGTGGCCCCACATTCACATAATAGGGGTGCCAGAAGGAGCAGAGAAAGGGCAAGAAATTGGAAATCTATGTGAAAAAATAATGAAAGAAAACATCCTTAATTTGCTGAAGGAAATAGACATGCAAGTCCAGGAAGCACAGAGATTCCCAAACAAGATGGATGCAAAGAGGCCCACTCTAAGACACTCATAATGAAAATGCCAAAGTTAAAGATAAAGAGAGAATCTTAAAAGCAGCAAGAGAAAAAGAAGTTATTTACCTACAGGCAAGTGCTCATAAGACTGTAAGCTGATTTCTCAAAAGAAAGTTTGCAGGCAAAAGGGACTGGCAAGAAAATTCAAAGTCATGAAAAGGAGGGGCCTACAGCCAAGATTGTTCTACCCAGCAAAGCTGTCATTTAGAATCAAAAGGCAGATAAAGAGCTTCCCTAATAAGAAATTGAAGGAGTTCATCATCACCAAGCCATTATTATATGAAATGTTAAAGGGACTTATTTAAGAAAAAGAAGATAAGAACTATGAACAATAAAATGGCAAAAAATACATTTCTATCAGCAATTGAATCTAAAAAAGAAACTAAGCAACGAAGCAGAACAGAAATAGACACACAGATACAGAGAGCATTTTGATGGTTACCACAGGGGTGGGAGGTCTGGGGGAATGGATGTAAAGGTGAAGGGATTAAGAAGTACAAATTGGTAGTTACAGAAAATCATGGGTATGGAAAATACAGCATAGGAAATGGAGTAGTTGAAGAATTTATACACATGACCCATGGACATGAACAATGATGTGGGGAATGCCTAAGGGAGTGGGATATGCTAGGTGTAGAGGAACAAAGGGAAAAATAAATATGAAAACTGTAATAGCATAATCAATAAAATACAATTAAAATTTAATAAATAAAACAATACTGGAAATGGAATTTTACAGTATGGCAGGGGTAACATTAAGCATTACATGTACTGAAAGTTTTTATTGCTTCATACCTTTACTTGTAGCAGACCCATCTTTGATCTTTTGCTTCAGTGACTGCAGCACATTTTGCACTTGCTCAAATATCATGTCTACTTTTCCATTATCTTCCAGCTCCATCCAGAAATTCTTTGCATCACCTAAATATAAATCAGTGAGTAGCCTAAGACTTCAACAGAAGTAGACTATAATTTCCCCACATCACATTTTGCAATCTGTTTGGTTTCTCAATAAAATGAAGTTTTAATTAGTCTTTAAATCTCCTTGAAGATGATTTTGGTTGTTTCTCAACGAAAAAAAATTAGAATCAAGAAATATGATGTAATTATGTCACTTATGTTGGCTAATTTAAGAAAAATGTAGAAAATTTTAGGGACACTATTACATGACTGGAAAAGAAAGGATTGACTTCATTCTTGAGTGGTAGTAGACATTCATAGACACACACTCATTTAAAAACTTCAAGGGACTTCCGGTCAAGACAGTGATGTATGCAGGCACGGCTCAAATCTTTGGACAACCACATCAAAATTACAACTAAAATATAGAAAAATCATCACCCAGAACCATCAGAAATCAGGTTGAATGTAAATCTGACAACTACAGATTAAAAAAAAACAACAACGCATCCACTGAAACTGGTAGGAGGGGTGCAGACTAGGAATGGGCTAGTACCTCACCCACATGTGGTAGATAAAAATTCAGGAGGGGTATCTCAAGAGCAAGGAGTCCCAGCCCCACATGAAGCACCCCAGCTCAGGGTTCCAGGGCCAGAAAGGTAAGTCCCCACAAGTTCTACCTGCAAAAACTAGCATGCATTGAGTCTGTGAAAGAAACTGCTAAAGCCACAAACGGTTCCTCTTAAAGAACCCACACATGTTCTTACCAACTCAGACTCACTCCCCCTGTGCACCAACACTGGGGTAGCAGCTTGAAAGGCACCAGTGGCATAAGAAGAACTGAAGTGTTTGACATCAAGGTGAGCAGAAACTATTGTCCCTTTTTTAAACCCTCCCCCCAAAGTCAGCAAGTTGGTGCTATATATGAGACTCCATCAACATGACTAACACTGTTTGACCCACCTTGGAAATCCCTAGACATTCCACCCCACCTGACTTATGGGCCCACCCAAGCTGCTTTTCAATATGAATGGCTGGTCTTGGCTTATGCTGTACAACTTCCTAAATCCCCTCAAACTAGGAACACCTGGCTTCAGTAAATCCCAGGCCTGGCATTATCAGCAGCTGGCCTTGGTTCACAGCCTGGCCATGCTTGGGCACTCCTAAGCCCAGCACAAGTAGCACCCATATGCAGATTGCTTTATAGCTTATGCCAAGTGACCCAGATAGAACACAAGCAGTGGCTGACCCTGCACTGCACCTCTACCTCCTGGGAAACTCCAGAGCCTGTGTGCATCCATTGGAGAGCTACACAGACCACAGTGGAGCACCACTACCCAAACACCTCCACAAACGACACCCTCAAAGGGCAAAGTAAGCAGGCACTAGAGTCCTGATGAAGTAAGTCCTGCTCTGTGGAGTGGGCCTCAGCACTGCTTATCCTCCAGAGAGGGCAGAGGTTGGTAGTAAGTTGTCACAGCCAATCCTTGCAGCTGACTGGCCTGGGTAAATCTCTCTCATTGATCTGCCAAAAGCAACCAAGGCTCAAGTGCAAGAGGAGGGTATGCTCAGTCCACACAAAGGGCACACCTCAAGTACCCAGCTTAGGTGATAGAGGAGGCTGTGCCACTGGACCCTACAGGACACCTACTACATTAGTCCACGCTACCAAGACACGGAGTCAAAGCAGCTCTACCTAATACACAGAAACAAACACAGGGAGGCTGCCAAAACAAGGGGACAGAAACATGGCCCAAATGAAAGAACAGATCAAAACTCCAGAAAAAGAGCTAAACAAAATGGAGATAAGCAATCTATCAGATGCAGAGTTCAAAACGCTGGTTATAAGGATACTCAAGGAACTTAGTGAGGACCTCGCAGCATAAAAAAGATCCAGTTGGAAACAAAGCCTATGCTAATTCAAATAAAGAACAATTTACAGGGAAACAGCAGCAGAGTGCATGAAGCCAAGAACAGACCAATGAGTTGGAACATAAGTAGGCAAAAAAGAACCAATCAGAACAAGAAAGAGTAAAAAGAATCCAAAAAAAAAAAAAGAGGACGGTATAAGTAGCCTCTGAGATAACTTCAAGTGGCCCCACATTCACATAATAGGGGTGCCAGAAGGAGCAGAGAAAGGGCAAGAAATTGGAAATCTATGTGAAAAAATAATGAAAGAAAACATCCTTAATTTGCTGAAGGAAATAGACATGCAAGTCCAGGAAGCACAGAGATTCCCAAACAAGATGGATGCAAAGAGGCCCACTCTAAGACACTCATAATGAAAATGCCAAAGTTAAAGATAAAGAGAGAATCTTAAAAGCAGCAAGAGAAAAAGAAGTTATTTACCTACAGGCAAGTGCTCATAAGACTGTAAGCTGATTTCTCAAAAGAAAGTTTGCAGGCAAAAGGGACTGGCAAGAAAATTCAAAGTCATGAAAAGGAGGGGCCTACAGCCAAGATTGTTCTACCCAGCAAAGCTGTCATTTAGAATCAAAAGGCAGATAAAGAGCTTCCCTAATAAGAAATTGAAGGAGTTCATCATCACCAAGCCATTATTATATGAAATGTTAAAGGGACTTATTTAAGAAAAAGAAGATAAGAACTATGAACAATAAAATGGCAAAAAATACATTTCTATCAGCAATTGAATCTAAAAAAGAAACTAAGCAAACAAGAAGAAATAGAATAATGGGTTCAGAGAGGATTTTGATGGTTGCCAGATGGGAGGGTGGTATGGGGAAATGAGTGAAGAGATGAGAGGATTAAGAAGTACAAATAGGTAGTTATCGAGTAGCCATGGGAATGTAAAGTACAGCACAGGAAAGGGAGTAGCTAAAGAACTTGACCTATTGGTCATTTACAGGACCAACAAACATGAACAGTGGTGGCGACACTGCCTTATGCAGTGCTGTAGATGAAGGAGGACAAGGAAAACTGTAAGTTGTCAGGACAACTGTAATAGCATAATCTATATAACGTAATTAAAAAGTTTTTTAATTAAAAAATTTTCAGGAATATAATTTCCACTGAGCTTGGAAGTTGATGGTTTCAGAAACATCTCAACAATTGTTGAAATGACTAAATATCCAAAAATAATGCCTTTTAAAATGCCATTTACATCAACTTTTAAATAATTATGTGAAATGAAAGGTTTAAAAGTTTTTATATTTTTATAAATATGAGCTAAAATTTCATATGCCCAACAAGCTAACACCTTAACTATTCCTAGAGAAATAATACTATCAATGTTAAAAACAAAAATATGAGATCACAATTGCTTAAAAAAGAATAAAATACCCAGTAATAAATCTAACCAAGGATATAAAAACCTATACTCAAATAATTATAGGACACTGAAGAAACTGAATGAGTTAATTCTCTGATCCATGAACATGAGCCCATACCATGTTCATGGATAGAAAGAATTAACATCATTAAAATGTCCATCCTACCCAAAGTAATATACAGAGTCAATGCAATTCCTATCAAGATTCCAATGATGTATTTTACAGAACTAGAACAAATATTTCAAAAACTTATATGGAACCACAAAGGGCCCCGCATAGCAAAAGCGATTCCGAGAAAGAAGAAAGAAGAATCACACTACGTAATACCAAAGTATAATATAAGGCCATAGTAATCAAAACATCATGGTACTGGCATAAAACCAGACATATAGATCAATGGAATAAAAGAGAGAGCTCCAAAATAAACCCACACCTTTATAGTCAATTAATATTCAACAGAGGAGGAAAAGCATATACATAAGCATATGGGCTAAAGATAGTTTATTCAATAAATGGTGTTGGGAAAACTGGACAGATACATGCATAAAAATGAACTAGACAACCTCCTTAAACTTCACATAAGAATAAATTGAAAAAAGGGTTAAACACTTAAATGTTAGACTTGAAACCATAAAAAAAAAAAATTGTAGAAGAAAACACATGCAATAAAATCTCAGACATTTTTGTAGCAGTACTTTTTCTGATATATCTCCTCAGGCAAGGGAAATAAAAGGAGAAGTAAACAAATGGGACTACATCCAGCTAAAAAGTTTTGCACAGCAAAGGAAACCATCAACAAAGCAAAAAGACAACCCACAGAATGGGAGAACATACTCACGAATACAACCGATACATCTTGGAAAAGAGTTAATAATCAAAATATAAAAAGAACTTTTAAAACTCAACATCAAAAAACCCACACAATCCAATTAAAAAATGGGAAAAGAGCCTGAAGAGACACTTCTCTAAAAAGGAAATGCACATCACCTATAGTCATGTGAAAACATGTTCAATGTCAATCATCATCAGAGAAATTCAAATTAAAATCACAATAAGGTATCACCTTACCCAGGTCAGAATGGCTATCATTAATAAATCGACAAACAACAAGTGGCAGCGAGGATGTGGAGAAAGGGAACACTTTTCCACTGTTGTTGGGAATGCAGGTTGGTGCAGCCACTGTGGAAAGTAGTATGGAGATACCTAAAAAATTAAAAATGGATCTCCCTTTTGACCCAGTGATCCCACTTCTGGAAATATATCCAAAGGAACCCAAAACACTAATTCTAAAAACATAAGTGCCATTATTTTCATTGTAGCATTATTTACAATTGCCAAATATGGAAGCAGCCCAAGTGTCCATCAGTAGATGAGTAGATAAAACTGGGATATTTACACAATGGAATACTACTCAGCTGTAAAAGAGAAAATTTTACCCTTTGTAACAGCATGAATGGACCTGGAGAATATCATGCCAAGTGAAATCTAATACTGTATGATTTCATTCATATGTGGAATCTAATGAACAAACTGAATTAACAAGGAAAACAGATTCAATAAAAGAGAGCAAGATGACATCTATGGAAGGGTGGTTCAGGGGTGGAGGCATGAAGTAAAAAGGAAAAATGACTCACAGACATGGACCAACAGGGTGATGACTGCAGGGGAGAGAATATAAGGGGGATAAATGGTAATGGAAAAAAATACAATAAAAATTTTTAAATAAAAGAATAAGGCAATCAAAATAAATTTGCAAAAGCCAAATCTAACCTAAACTACGTGTAAGAGTAACAAAAATACCTAAAATGTTAAACACTATTTATTTATGTTAAAATTAATGTATAAAATGTTAAAATCAATTAATGAGGACAATGGAGGAACATAGTAATTGCATTCTAGAAAGGTGACTGGAGAAGCCATTAGGATTAATGAGATCCCATTAAGTTTACAAAACAAAAAAACATGTTCCTTAATAAAAATTAAATCTAAGACCTGTAAGTTTCGTAAAGGAGTGAGAGTCTTCTTCCTAAGAGGCTTGGGCCTCAGAGTCCTAAAACTCTTCCTGGCAAAGTCACCTTATCCAAAATGGAACCCTGGCTAATTATGGCTATTGCCATCACAGCAGCCTCAAGGAGGGATGTTATTTCCCTGTTAACATTCTGGCTAGGTGTGTACTACACAAGACAGCCTATCTTTAATTCCCATTGGCACTGCTCAGAGGTTTCAACATTTAAAACAATGTGACAACAAAAGGGATGCGAATTGTAGAGGCAGGCAGTGACCATGGCATGAAGGGCCTTGTGTACAATGCTAATAAACCTTATTTTTATACGGAAGCCTATAGGGAGCCACTCAAGAGGTGTAAGCACCTTATGGTATAATTACATTTGTTTCTTTTATCACTCAGGTGGCAGAGAAAAGAGGGGAGTCGGGAATGATTTTTAAGTTTCTGACTCAGGCAACCATAAGTATAGTAATGGTATTCATTGAAACAGAATAAAGGTAGAGGCACATATGAGAAATTCAAGTAGGGTGAATAAAATGGATAAAAAGATATACAAACTTTGGAGTCAATAGCAGGCAATGTTGCTGAAGCCACTAAGTAGATATGATTACAGAGAATGTGTAGAGAATAAGAGGGTCTTCTGTAGACTACCAACATGTAAGGGAGAGTACAATAAAAAGGAATCATGGAGATAGAGGAGCAAACAGGTAGAAGTAGCATCTCAAGAATCAATGGAAGAACAGGATTCCATCGCACTTTGGAATCCAGATGTGGGTTTGAATCCCAACATTGCCACTTAATTAGTTGTGTCATCATATCTGCAAAATGAAAAATAATAGATCTACCTCAGAGTTAATGTACAGATAAGTACATGTAAGCAACAAATCTGTATATACCAAGGGCCTTCCCCCACTCCCCCCAAAATGCCAGAATTATCTTCTGGAGGGCAGGCCCCTTGTAGTACATACTTCCACCACTACGTGTGTTCTAGGAACCCATCTGTAACAGCTGGCATTCTTGTGAGAGGCTGTGTTCAGCTTCAATGAATTTTTCTGAAGACTCAACACATTTGCCCATTTCATGATGGGTGATTTAGGAGCACACCTGTCCACACCATGCTGGGTATTCGAGTTTTTGACCAAAAACAGCAGGACCCCCGTGCCCCACCCTCCCTATTCAACCAATGTCACCCCAAGCAACTTTTTTTTCTGTTTCCCTGGATGAAAACAGTCTTCAAAAGGAAACATTTTGCTGATGTGTAAGAGACAAAACAAAAAGCAGAAACACTAAAAGGCATCAACATTGACAAAGAGCAATGGAATAAAATCTCAATAGATGTACTGCATCAAATGGAGAGTACTTTGAAGGTGACTGAAGTTTAAACATGTAAGAATACACAATTTTTAAAAAGATTTTATTTATTTGTGTGGCCTTCGAACCAAAGAGTCACTGGTACTATTCCCAGTCGACACACGCCTGGGTTGTGGGCCAGGTCCCCAGTTGGGGCATGCAAGAGGCAACCACACATTGATGTTTTTCTCCCTCCCTTTCAACAAGGTTTTTAGACAGAGGGGAAAGGGACGAATACACAATTTTTAAATAAATAAATTCCATTTGGGTGATACCCCCTCATAATTTAAAAGGGAATAGTCTTAGACAAAAGGAATTAAATTTTAAATGTGGAATTTTAGAGACCATTCAGCTAGGTGGAGCAGGGCTTTGTCAGAATCCTTAAAATCATTAAGTTTTTCACTGACCAACAAACAACAAAAACCGCTGCTTTCAGGCAAAACTATTTGTAAAACACGTAATTGATTATTGTTCCTGTGATTCTTTTCATAGACATGAATCATTACTTCGCACCAGGGGTTTGTGTTTATTTGAGGTGGACACCTAGAAAGGAGGAATTTTGAAAGGTATTTAGAAATAGCTTTTTACAGCGTTACAATCCTCTGTGAAACTTCTGGCTAGAGAAAATAAGCAGTGATAGTAATCACTGAAAGATAGTAATCAGGACTTGAATGAATTTTTTTCACTATCATTTAAAACTATTAGAGCCCTGGCTCAGTTGACTGGAGCATCCTCCTATAGAACAAAAGGCTTCGGGTTCAATTCTCAGTCAGGGCATTCACAGGTTGTGGGTTCAATATCCAGACAGGGCATACATAGGAGGCAACCGATCGATGTTTCCCTCCCGTATCAATGTTTTTCTCTCTCCCCTTTCCCCATCCTCTCTCTCTAAAAATCAGGAAACATTTCCTTAGGTGAGGATTTAAAAATGAATAAATAAAAATAAAAGCTAGAAATGTCAATGCATGATACCAAATGATTCTGACAGGAAGCACTTAATAATGAATTATTTAAAAAGTGAAAAGGTGGAAACACATACCGTGTTCATGGATCGGAAGAATTAACATCATCAAAATGTCCATATTTCCCAAAGCAATCTACAGATTCAATGCAATACCTATTAAAGTACCAATGGTATATTTCACAGATATAGAACAAACTCTTCAAAAACTTATATGGAACAATAAACGACCCAGAATAGAGGCAGCAATCTTGAGAAAGAAGAGCAAAGCAGGAGGGATCACAATACCTGATACCAAAATGTATTACAAGGCCACTGTAATCAAAACAGCCTGGTACTGGCATAAAAACAGGCACGTGGACCAGTGGAATAGAACAGAGAGCCCAGAAATAAACCCTAGTCTCTATAGTCAATTAATATTCGACAAAGGGGGCAGCAACATAAAATGGAGTAAAAATAGCCTCTTCAACAAGTGGTGTTGGGAGAACTGGACAGCTTCGTGCAAGAAAATGAAACTCCAGCACCAACTTACACCATACACAAAAATAAATTTAAGGTGGATAAAAGATTTAAACATAAGCCGTAACACCATTAAAGTCCTAGAGGAGAACATAAGCAGGAAAATATCAGATATTCCACGCAGCAACATTTTTACTGATTTGTCCCCTAAAGCAAGGGACATAAGGAAAGAATAAACAAATGGGATCTCATCAAAATATAAAGCTTCTGCATGGCCAAGGAAAACAGTATTAAAATAAAAAGAGAACCGACTGTGTGGGAAAACATATTTACCAATGATACCTCAGATAAGGGTTTAATCTCCAAAATATACAAAGAACTTACATGACTCCACTCTAAGAAGACAAGCAACCCAATTAAAAAATGGGCAAAGAACTTGGGCAGACATTTCTCCAAGGAGGACATACAGAGGATCCAGAGACACATGAAAAGATGCTCAATATCTCTAGCTATCAGAGAGATGCAAATTAAAACCACAATGAGATACCACTTGACACCAGTCAGAATGGCCCTCATAAACAAAGCAACAAACAGCAAGTGTTGGAGAGGTTGTGGAGAAAAGGGGACACTAGTGCACTGCTGGTGGGAGTGCAGACTGGTACAACCACTATGGAAAACAGTATGGAATTTTCTAAAAAAACTAAAAATGGATATACCTTTTGACCCAGCAATTCCACTGCTAGGACTATATCCTAAGAACCCTGAAACACCAATCCAAAAGAACCCATGCACCCCTATGTTTATAGCAGCACAATTTACAATAGCCAAGTGTTGGAAGCAACCTAGATGCCCATCAGTAAATGAATGGATCAAAAAACTGTGGTACATTTACACAATGGAATTCTATGCAGCAGAAAGAAAGAAGGAGCTCCCACCCTTTGCAACAGCATGGATGGAACTTGAAAGCATCATGCTAAGCGAAATAAGCCAGACAGTGAAAGACAAATACCATATGATCTCACTTTTAACAGGAAGCTAATCAACAAAACAAACAAACAAGCATAATATAACCAAAGACATGGAAACTGAGAAAAGGCTGAAAGTCACCAGAGGGGAGAGGGAGAGAATTTCAGGGGAAAAGGGGAAGGATTTACAGGAACAAGTATAAAGGACACATGGACAAAAACTATGGGGGGGGGTGGAATTGGGAGGGAGGTGGGGAGGGCTGGGGTGGTGGGTTGGGGTGAGAATAAAAGACAGAAAACTGTACAAGATCAACAATTAAAATAAAAATTAAAAAAAAGAAAACAAAAAAAGTGAAAAGGGTAAAGACTTAGTTTTGAAATGGACTAATAACAAGAGCACTGACAATATAATTTAAGAAAATAAAGTCAATAAGAAAATACTGAACCTATTTGCTTGCAGAATAAATAAATGTAATTCAGTAATTCGTATTTATTTGTTCTGGGTTTTTAATATGTTTTTCTTTTTCTGGTATCATTATCTTATACTGCTAGGTTTGTTTCTCATATTTCAGTGGTTCTTGTTCCTCATCTCTTCCTTCTCGATCATTCTTCTTCATCGTCTTGCTATGGAAAATTTAACCACAGTAGTATTAAGTGAGAAAAGAGGTAATAAACCTATCTGATAAATGAGATTAGGAGATTCAGTTAATTACTTTTTTGAATGAAGACTCATAAGAAGAAACATATGACTGACTTTTATTTTCAACTGTAGACTATATAGATAGGTGGTTACTACAATGTAAACAATTTTAGTTTTTGCTCCTTTACTTCTTTGTGCATTGTATGCATGCTGAGGATTATAATCTAAAACTGCAAATATTTCAGTACATTTCACTAGGTAACAGTTACAAGGAGTACAAAAGCAGGTATTCAATTGATAATCAAATTAGTATACTACCATTGCTGCTATCTCCCTCCAGAAATGAAGGGTACTATCTAATAGCTACTGTATGTTTAAACTTTCTCCCTTAGTTAGATATGATTATTTATTACAAGAGCATAATCATGAAGAAGTGCAGCAGCATAGTAAAGAAGGGAGGCAAATTATATAGTTACACTGTATGTCTCCCAATTTCACTTGAGATAGATCATCTTTGTAAACAGGCAATGCTCATGAATCACACTGATTTAAACTCATTCACCAGGTGAATATACATGGAGTACTAACCAAGTACATTGATAATGTCCTAGGTACACAGAAATACATTCATTTCTATAAAAAACTTTATTTCTATATATTTCTTGAGGAGCTTCAAGGACATTAGTCTAGAGGACCTTTAAGACATTTTGGAGCCTGTGATCAGTCAGCAAAGTATCGTCTATGACCTTTTGGGGGGTCTCCAAACCTATTTAGAGAATATGCTAGGTCAAACTGTTTTTACAGTAATACCAAGACATTATTTGCCTTTTTTCCCCTATATTGATAGTAATGGTATAAAAAGCACTGGCTGAGTATTGCTTTTAGCATGAAATAAGGAAGGCACCAAGTACCAGTAAGTCACTGAATTCTTCACCACCAATTTCACTTAAGAATGTTTGACCTGTAAGCTAAATTATCTGGGGTTTTTTTCATGAAAACTATTTTTCCTTAAAAGACCCAATAATAAAATTATGGTTTTTCAGATTTGGGTGGTTGGCATACATTTTCTTGAAAAATGAATAAAGAGAGACCATCACTTGAAGGACAAAACTGACAGCATTTGTTGCTAATAATACTGGTTCAAACTACCAATGTAAAACTGGAAATTTGGAAATCTTGCACCTGCCATGGTAAGCTTGACAGCTTCTCAATAATTAATCACTTTATGATAATATTGGTAGCAATATTAAGAAATGTGATTTTTTGAGTGTATGATAAAATATGTCATCACTTGGAAAAATCTGTATTATTCACTGAACCAGTATCTTCTAAGTGGCCAATGCATGATGCTATAAAATCATACATGTGTAAAAGACCCACTCAAAGTACAAGACAGTGCTCACTTTGGCAGCACATATACTAAAATCAAAGTGCAACGCAGATCAATGAATTTTAATGCAAAAGTATACAGACATTTACTGATATGATTTCAGAGTCTATACTATAACCTTGAAGAAATAACTACATGTTGATTTCTGGAGTTGTAGTGAAGGAAGACATCCACAATTATCTGAAAGGCTATTAAGGCATTCTTTCTTCCTTTTTCCAATTTCTTGTCTGTGTGAAGCTTCATTTTTATAATATATTTCAGCCAAAGCAACATATTACAACAGATTAAATGCAGAATCTCTCTTTTATTAAGCCAACTATTAAAGAAACTTATAAAAATGTAAAACAATGTTCTTTTCACTAATTTTTGTTTTAGAAAATAGTTATTTCTCACAAAAATATAATTCACATTAATATTTGGTTTATTTATTTATTTTTTATTTTATTTATTTATTTATAGACAGAAGGGAAGGGAAGGAGAAAGGGAGAGAAACATCAATGTATGGTTGCCTCTTGCATGCTCCCTACTGGGGACCTGGTCTGCAACCCAGGCATGTGCCCTGACTGGGAATTGAACCAGCGACCTTTTGATTCATAGGCTGGTGCTCAATCCACTGAGCCACACCAGCCAGGGCTATTTATTTATTTTTAGAGAAAGGAGAAGGGAAGGACAAAGAAAGGGAGAAAAACATCCACATGTGGTTGCTTCTCATGCACCTAGCCCGCAACCCAGGCATGTGCCTTGACTAGGAATCAAACCTGCAACCCTTTGGTTCACAGGCTGGCGCTCAATCCACTAAGCCACACCAGCCAGGGATAAATGTACATTTCTGATACTGCTATACATATACAAGCATACTTCATCTTATTGTGCTATCATTTATTTTACTTACACATATTGCATTTTCTACAAATTGAAGGCAAGACCCTACACTAGCAAAAAAGTCACAACTTTCTTTGATATTTATTGTGGTAGTCTGGAATCCAACCTGCAATATCTCCAAGGGATACCTGTATATGGGAATTGAGCAATTAAACAAATGGGTAACAGATGGCTGGAGCCACATTTCTCACTGTTGGAGTGAGTGTATACAGATAAACAAGGAAAGCAGACTAAAATGATCCATGTGGTAATGGATTAGAGTTGGGGACATCAATATAAACTCTTGTTTAACTTAATATAGACATATATGATTACATAGAGAAATAAATATAGCTATGTATGTATATAGTGTAGTATACACATTTGTATTAGTATAGGTGTATATATATTTCCATGCTGTATCATCTGAGCACTTACATTAGTATACATAAATATATATTCCCATGCTCTGTAAGCTGAGAGAGCCTAAAGCAACAGGACCCAGAAACCAAGAGCATACCTATTGTCTAGACCTTGGTTTCTAATACCATTTTCCAAGAAAAGGAACCAGGGCTCATTCAAGAAATGGCTGATTCTAGGACTGGCACAGGAAATACACACGAACCTGGAGCATCTTATAATACCAGAAAATAAGGAAGTATTAAAACACAAAATGAGACAAAACCCACCTACATTAATAGGGGTGTTAAGGGGACAGAGAGCCAACTGAAAGAGCTCCCAATGGCCAATCCTGGGACAATTTGAGTGACAAAATAAAACAGTACTGGATTATAACCCAAAGTATAAAATAAGTATCTACTACTCCATATTGATATAAATAAATGATTGAAAAAATACGAAGGTGGAGGAAAGGGGACAAATCCCTCTTGCAGAATAATTCCAAATAATTGATGTAGATATTCTGTTCTGAAAGTAGGGGAGCATAAATCTCCACAGCTTAAGTGTGTGCTGCACATAGTGACTTACTGTCAAAGAGTACAGTAGGGAAAGGGAGATAAAACCAGAGCCTTGGCTGGTATGGCTCAGTGGATTTAGTACTGGCCTGAGAACTGAAAGGTCGCTGATTCAATTCCTAGTCAGGGCACATGCCTGGCTTGTGGGCCAGGTCCCCAGTTGGGGGAGTGTGAGAAGCAACTGACTGATGTATATCTTGTACATCACATCCATGTTTCTCCTCCTCTCTTTCTCCTTCCCTTCCCTCTCTATAAAAAAAAAATAAAACATTAAAAAAACAGAATAATTTACAATGGAGAAATCAGACACCACTTTTAAGCCAGGTGATCAAGCTCAGCAGCAACAAGTGAGAAATCATGTTGATAAATACAACCTTGATATGATGTGGTAAAATGGCACTTTACCTCCCATAACCTTATAAATCCCAGTCTTATTTTTTTTTAATACTTTATTTATTTTTAGAGAGCGGGGAAGGGAGGAAGAGAGGGAGAGAAATGTCAATGTGTGGCTGCCTCTCACATGGCCCCCACTGGGACCCGGCCTGCAACCCAGGTATGTGCCCTGACTGGGAATCGAACCGTGACCCTTTGGTTCACAGCACGCACTCAATCCACTGAGCCACACCAGCCAGGGCTTTAAATCCCAGTCTTATCATGAGAAAAAAAATAAGTCAATAATTCCAATAGAGGGTATTAGAGGGTCAAATACTAACAAAGTATCTGGATATAAATTCCTACAAAATCAAAAACAAAGAAAGTCTGAGAAACTGTCACATCTGAGAGGACCCTAAGGAGACATGACAAGTTAATGTAATGTGGTATCCTGGATGAGATCCTGGAACAGAAAAAGACATCAGGTAACAACTAAAGAAACAGGAATAAACCATAGAATTTAGTTCATAATAATGGTCAATTCAGTTTCATTAATTGTAACAAATGTACCAGCTAAATATAAGATGTTAATCATAGGCAAAACTAGGAGCAGGGAATATGGAAACTGTTCTAGCCTCTTAATTTTTTCTGTAAATATAAATGGTTTCTAAAGAATAGATATTTTTAAAAGTACCTTAAAGTACTGACTTTGCATTATAGATACTTACACAGTTAATTATAAACAGCTAAAACTGTTGGCCACATCAAAATACACCCTTCATTCCTTCTAATTCAGAAAGGCACTTGCAATGAAACACCTTGAAAATTCCACTATTCAGTTTCATGAAGTAGTCTACATACTTTTAAATGTAAAGTTTAACAATGGATTTTCAACTTACCATTTCTTTCTCCCATCTTTTGGTGTTGTTCATAAACACAAAACTCTTCAAAATTAAATTTATCAAATGGCTGAATCACTTTGATTGGAGAATATAACTGGAATCCAACTGTGGTCTCTATGAAATTTGCAGTCCTCAGAGAAAAATAAATCATTATACCATTCTAAACCCAGTATTCTTTCATATTTGAATGTTCAAATAGAAATTGTGATTGAAGAAACTTTAAGAAATGACTAGTCCAACACAGTGACAAGTCCATGAATCTTCATCAATTAAATATTTATAGTTGTATCAGATCACTGACAATATCTTTATAAAAGTAAAAACCAACTCCATCTTTTGGTCCATAAATGCATAAAACATTCTGTAAAGAAAACAATAAAGAATGGTGCATAACTGTAAAGAATAAAATGCGTAAGAAGAGACTGTTATATAACAATAGCTCTATCTTTTAAGAACACCATGATCTCTTACGAAAAAAGTACACATTAATTAGAAAAATGCATAAAATGTTCAAATTAGAAAACTACAAATGTTCAAATTAGAAAACTACAGAGAAATTAAGAATTGCCCATATTTAATATATTTTTAATTAACATAAACTATCCTTACTTTATAAATACTTTATAAAAACTTTCAAAATGGGTATAGAGTTGCAATGAGAATAAAACTTAACCACTTAGAATAGTCCCTGGCACATACAAAGGACTCAATAAATACCAGCAGTAATTATTGCTCTTTCAGTAAATATACTTTTAAAACAAAATCTGGAATTTAGTGTATATAGTTTTTTATAATCTTTCACTGGTAACATATAATGCACTTTCCCCTGGTCATTAACATTTTTCTATAATATGGCTTTTAAATGTACAATGTACTTTGGTCAATAATACATGTATTAAAATATGCTAAAGAATTTTAATAATTAAAATTTAGTAAATTATTAATTAGTACCATAAATAAACCTCTATACTGAACATTTATATCATTTTTATTTTTTCAATAATAATCAATGCTGGAATATGCTTTATGCTTATCTATATTTATTCCCCTAAGATATATACCTAGAAGTGGAACAAGTCAAAAAGAGATCAACAGTTTTCAGTCTCAAGACATTAGTCAACATATGATAAACTCTTCTCCCACTACCACAGATACATTAGTATTTTTTTTTTTAATTTAAAACTATGTAGTCATGCTGAAAACAAAAAAGGACTTCTTTATGGACCAACTCTATGAGACCTCTCTGAGAAAAGAAACAAAAGAGAAGCTGCAGAGATAATGTCAACCACCATCATAATATAGCAAATAGAAGAGCAAAACCTCTCAGAGGAGATAAGTGCACATTGAAGAGTTATCAAACCTCTGAGGAAAGCTATACCATGAAAAAGATTTAACAGACCCACAAATGGATAGATTTAAATTCAAGAGAATTAATAGAGCATCCTGAAAATAATTTTAAAACAAATGTTACTGTATTTAATATCCTCAAAGAGCAAAAGAAAAAAACCTCATCCATGAAATAACATACAATTTTGAAAAATAACCAATTAGATACATATATTGAATATAAAAACAGTTGTTGCCCTGGCCAGTGCAGCTCAGCTGGTTGCAGAGTAATCCTGTAAACCCAAAGGTCATGGGTTCAGTTGCCAGTCAGGGCACATCCCTGAGTTGCAGGTTTGGTTTCAATTGGGGTGAGTGTAAGAGGCAATCCATTGATGTTTTTCTCTCATATCCATGTTATTCCCACCCCCCTTCGCCTTTCTCTAAAATTAATAAATATGTTCTCAGATGAGTATTAAAAATAAAAACAGTTGTTGAATAAACTAAACAGATGACTAGATAATAGCACAAACTCAGATGAAGGGCCATTTGGTAAGCTCAAAGATGGAGTTGAGTTTTATTCACTCAAAATACAGAGCAAAGAAATAATAAAAGGAGGAATAAAAGAGAATAAAGAGGCAATAAAGACCAAGAATGTCTCAGAACTGGTGAACACATAAGCCCACTAGGGTCCACTGAGTACCAAGCAGGATAAAATTCTTAATACACACCACTAAACAACCTGTGGATAAACTTCAGAATGTCAAGAAAAAAAGACAAAGTCTTAGAAGCTTCCAGAAAAATCTAGATTATCTAAAAGGAATGTGTAACAAGCTGGTAATCAGATTTCTCATCAGAAATGCCAGATGTTAAAGGAAAATAAGTCTGAGTAGTATTCTGAACCCCAGAATACTATTTCAGCCAAGCTATCTTTCAATAATTGAGATTAAAAACTAGAGACTTTTACACACATTCAAAGAGCCACTCAGAATCTCTGAAAGAAATGAGGAAGTACAGCATGAATAAAAACTAATCTGGAAGGAAGTACTGTGGTACAAGAGCATAGTGGGCAACTGAGTAAAACACATTAATGCTAGATAAACACAGATTAACAATGGATGCTAATAATGAATGACACAAAAATGCTAGAAGACAGAACCACAGGAAATTATATTTGTTTTTGGAGGGGTGATAGAAGGGGTTTGTCAAAAGATCAGAAAAAGTAAAGTAAGGGAAGTTCTTCACCGGGGGGATATCAATACTTATGCCCCTCCTGCTTTATTCCCCTCTGCCCTGTACCCACCCACATTACCCACCTTTAGTTCATGTCCATGGGTTGTACATATAAGTTCTTTGGCTTCTCTATTTCCTATACCATTCTTAACCTCCTCTTGCCTATTTTGTACCTACAATTTATGCTTCTTAGTCCCTGTACCTTTTCCCCAATTCTCCATTCTCTCCTTCCCCACAAATAAGCCTCCATATGATCTCCATTTCTGTGATTCTGTTCCTGTTCTAGTTGTTTGCTTAGTTTTTATTTTGTTTTTTTAAAGGTTCAGTTGTTGATAGTTGTGAGCTTGTTGTCATTGTACTCTTCATATTTTTATCATATTTTTCTTAGATAAGTCCCTTTAACATTTCATAAAATAAGGGCTTGGTGATGATGAACTCCTTGAACTTGACCTTATCTGGGAAGCACTTTATCTGCCCTTCCACACTAAATGATAGCTTTGCTGGACAGAATAATCTTGTATGTAGATCACTGCCTTTCATAACTTCAAATACTTCTTTCCAGCCCCTCTTGGTCTGCAAGACCAGAAAAATCAGCTGATAGTCTTATCGGAACTCCTTTGTAGGTAACTGTCTCCTTTTCTCTTGCTGCTTTTAAGATTCTCTCCTTATTTTTAATCTTGGGTAATTTAATTATGACTGCCTTAGTGTGTGCTTCTTTAGGTCCAACTTCTTTGGGACTCTCTGAACTTCCTGGACTTCCTAGAAGTCTATTTCCTCTGCCAGATTTGGGAAGTTCTCCTTCACTATTTTTTCAAATAAGTTTTCAATTTCTTGCTCTTCCTCTTCTCCTCTGGCACCCTTATGATCCAGATATTGGAACATTTACAGTTGTCCCAGGGTTCCTAAGCCTCTTCTCATGTTTTTGAATTCTTGTCTCTTCATTCTGTTTGAATGTTTGTTTCTTCCTTCTGGTCAAAACTGTTGATTTGAGTCCCAGTTTCCTTCCCTTCACTGTTGGTTCCCTGTATGTTTCTCTTCATTTCACTTTGCATAGCCTTTACTTTTTCCTAATTTTGCAACCATACTCAACCTTTTCTGTGAACATCCTGATTACCAATATTTTGATCTCTGCATCTGATAGGTTGGCTATCTCTTCACAGCTCAGTTCCATTTTTGGAGCTTGATTTGTTCTCTCGTTTGGCTATATTTTTTTTGTCTTAGCATAGATGTCACATTGTAAGGGGCAGAGCCTTAGGTATTGGCCAGGGTGGAGCAAACCAGGTCGCTGGGTTGTGGTACTGTATGTGGGGGAGTGGTTCAAGAGGGAACAATGCTGCTTTCTGGGCTCTTTGTTGGCTTTTAGTCACTTCCCCCGCTACCCACAAACAAATTCGGCCTTTCTGGTGATGATTCCTGGGTGGGTACATTTGTGTGCGTTCTAGGACCCTGTGGATTTCTGGAACTCTCCTGTGAGTCTGGGAATTTCTCCAGCTGCTGCAACCCCTACAGGTTTTTACCACCAGAGGCTTTGAGGCTTTATTTCCCTGTGCCAGAACCCTGAATATGAGGTTTGTATAGCTCCACAATTGTCCTTCCCTGTTATCTGCACAGAAATGTCAGACTACCCAGTCCGCCAGCCATTGCCTTGCCTGTCTCCACCCCTCCTACCTGTCTGAATGAATGTTCTTTAACATCTTGGTTGTTGGACTTCCATACAGTTCAATTTTCTGGCAGTTCGGATTATTTTTTATTTTAAAATTTGTTGTTGCCATCCTTCTTTTGGTTGTGGAAGGAGGCAAAGTGTATCTACTCATGCCTCCATCTTGGCTGGAAGTCAATAAATAAAAATCTTAAAAAACAAAACAAAACAAAAAACCACGGGAAATAAACCTCTGCAATGCAAAATTGTGTCATGGCCACAACCTCACACAGTAACATGTGATGCAGAACATGATCCTTTTTAAAATCCTCCAATATAGCCCTGGCTGGTGTAGCTCAGTGGATTGAGCACGGGCCCGCGAACCAAAGAATCGCGGTTCGATTCCCAGTCAGGGCACATGCCCGGGTTGCAGGCCAGTTCCCGGCGGGGGACACACGGGAGGCAGCCATACATTGGTGTTTCTCTCCCTCTCCCTCTCTCCTACCCTTCCCCTCTAAAGATAAATAAATAAAAATGAAAAAAATAAAATAAAATAAAATCCTCCAATATAAACAACAAAACATGAAACTCTGGGACGACTCTGATGTCCTCTTTTCTGGATCCCTCTATGGCTTCCAAGTCACTTTATTAGGCTCCCAACACTCCGTCCAAGTCCCTGGGTGATTTTTTTCAAAATGTGGATGGTCTCTTTTGAAATTACCACCAGCACTTCACCAGCACTTCACCATCAAGTTTCAGGGAAATGGGAGTCCTCTCCAGGTCCTTAAGCAGTGAGAGCTCAACTATTCCTCCTGGAACTGGTCCCCAAACCCGTTAAGAGCTAGGAGAGAGGAGAAGAGCCAGTTGAGGTAGAGTGGCTTTTGGAGATCTACTCTTAATCTTACTATTAAAAGAGAGACTCTCACCCTGACTGGTGTGGCTCAGTGAATTGTGTGCTGGCCTGCAAACCGAAAGGCCATGGGGTTCCTGGTCAGAGCATATGCTTGGGTTGCAGACCAGGTCCCATCTGGGGGCCTGCAGGAGGCAGCTGATCTCTGGCACATTGCTCTTTCTCTTTCTCCCTCCCATCCCTTCCCTCTAAAAGTAAATAAAATCTTAAAAAAAAAAAAAAAAAAAAAAAGACAGACTCTCAGATTTTATTTCAAGTAAAGCCTAGCTATGATAGGTTTAAATAAAGAGATCCACTTATATCATACAAAATATCACTGAAAGGTTGAATGAAAGAATATGAAAAAAATGTAACAGCAAATACAAGAAAGATCATATCAAACAAAATAGAAGTTAATATGGAAACCAATAAAAGAGATAAAGAAATATTTCACACCGACAAAACAATTCACCATGACCATCTAACTGAAATTATGGACTTAATACAAAGTAGGCTGAAGAGTAAAAAAAATCCCAGTTAGACGAATAAGTATAAAAAAGAAATGAGTCCTGGCTGTTGTGGCTCAGTGGATTAAGCATCGGCCTGTGAATCAAACCAAAATGTCACCGGTATGATTCCCAGTCAGGGCATATGCCTGGGTTATGACAGGCCAGGTCCCCCAGTTGGGGGCATGGGAGAGGCAACCAATTGATGTATCATGCACATTAATATTTCTCTCTCTGTCTCACCTCTTCCCCCTCTCTCTAAAAAGTAAATAATAAAATCTTAAAAAAAAAAAAAAAAAAAGCTGCATGCCACACATCCCCAGCTCTCACTCCCAGCATACCATGTCCATAAAGTTTTATAGATGAATTCTACAAAATTTTCAGGGAACAGGTAATTTCTATTGTATACAAAAGTTCCTGAGCAGGAAAAATATGGGAAGCTATTGAACTTTTTTTAAAGATTAGTATACCTTGACAATGAAAAGAAAAAAACGAACAACCTCAAGGTCAAAAGCACTTATGGGTATAAAAGCAAAACAGAAAGTAAAAGCATGCATCAGTAGACAAGTGTATTTTTAATATAAGGTTTATCCCAGGAATACCCAAAAGGTTTAACAATGGAAAGTTTCACAATGTAAATTTTTATATTAACAGATAAATGGAGGAAAACTATCATCTCTGACGCAAGAAAACAAAATGATTCAGTGAGATCAACAGTTACTGGAGGAAGGAGGGAAGAGGGCAAACTCCCAGCAAACTAATAATAAAAAAAGAATTCTTTAACCTGACAAAGACTATCTACTAACACCTAGCAGCAAAGCATTTTCATTAAAGTCAGGCACAGGATAAGGACATTTGCCACCACTACTCTTATTCAATATTGTACTGGAAGTCTTAGAGAAAGGCAGTATAATAAAGAGACCTAAAGATTAGAAATAAGAAAAAAATCTGTGGAATAAATAAGCAAAAACTAACAAGATAAAATTAAAAGCCAAGGAAAGAATTGGGAGAAAATGTAACATATTTTAATAATGTTAACAAAAAAGGGACATAGCCAGCAGTCACTGAAGAAATTCTTAAAAATTATACATATACACAGTATCCAGAACACATAAAGAACTCCTTTAATCATTAAGAAAAAGATAACAATAGAAAATGGGTACTTTATAAAAAAATAATAGAAATCTACATAAATTATAGGTTGATAAACATGAATAGATATTGTAATCTTAGTAATCAGAGAATGAAATCTTTAAACAATGAGTATCATTTTCATCTATCAGATGAGCAAAAGGTAAGATTGTATCTTGTGTTGATCTAGATCGGCAATTTCCTACCTTTTTCATTCCATGGCACATGTAAACTAATTACTAAAATTCTGCAGTACACCAAAAAGTGTATTATAGTTTTTGCCAACCTGACAAAAAATATAATTTTGATTCATTCACACCAGACAGCCATTGATGTACTGGCTGTTGTCATTTTTTTTTTTTTTAACTTGACGATCTATTTTTGTCAGTGCCCCTGACTAAACAGTCAGGAATTGCATGTTTTAAAAAGTTCTTGCAGCACACTAGTTGAGAATCACTGGTCTAGATTATAGGGAAAATGAATGGTAACAAACTACTTGTGAGATGTGTAAATTAGTAGAAATATTTTCAAGGCAAATTTGGTAAGACATTAAAATTAAAAATGTCCAAAACTTAAAACCAAGCAATTCCAGTTTTAGATATGTATCTTGAGAAATAGCACATGTGCACAAGAAAACACATGCAAGGGTTGCCCTGCGAGGTGAAAAACTGGAAACAACCTAATGTCCATCAAAAGAATGGCAAATAATATATGCTATACCATACACATCAAACAAAATAGAATTTAATATGAAAATCAGTGAGAGACAAAAATAAGTATTTTACAACAGAACAATTTAGTCATACACTAGAACACTATCCAACCTGAAATATACCATAAATAACATAATGAGCTATAACATGCATACACTGCAAAATATTGTCAAGTGAAGAGTTAGATTTATATAGTATACTATTTTCCTTTTAAAAATTATAAATATGTATATGCACCTATTGAGAATATATAAATACAAAAAAAACTTGAGGCTCTCCACCACTCTTTGTTGTGGTATTGGGGGAGGGAGAGCGAATTCAGGGATTGTGGATAGTTCTCTTTATAAAGCTGTAAAGTTCTAATTTTGTAAAAGGAAATATAAAAGTGTACTTAAAAATATATAATTTTCAAAAAGTGACTGCCTATTTTAAAGCTTTCTGGACCATATTGCCGAACTGCTTTTAGAAATGTTCCAACTATTTATACATCCATCTACCAAGTACCAGCACACTTGGTAATAGCTTCTTTTTTAAAAAAGCTCTCATCAGTGTTGTTCATAACCCCTAAAAATTTAAAAGTAACTGAACTTACAAAAGTAAAACTTTTACTGGAGAAAATATAGTAAAGCATAAGGAAGAAAATTTAAAAATCACTCATAATTTCATTATCCAGAGACAACCAGTGTTACTATTTTGGAGTATAACTTGATGTATATTTTTCATACTTTTCCCTTTCTCACTTTTTTTATTTTAGCAAAAAAGTAGTCCGTTTCACTCAATTTGTGGCTCTTTTTCGTTTTTAAAATTATAGGGTCTTATGAAACTTTACCATTTTCTGTTTCCTTACGTTTTAGTTTTAACAGTAAGGAGCATATTTTGAGTATCAAGCATGTGTCAGGTACCCTTCTAAATACTACTTTCCTTGTTCTTATTCTGTGTAACAATCAAGACACATTAGCATGCTGTTTTTCTACTCAAAGTGCCAGAAACAAAACATAAAGAACCAGGCATTATGGTTTCAGAGCCCATGTTTTTTTATTCCACTCTATCGTCAGTTCCATCTTTTCTTAGTCTTATTCATTAATACATACAGAACTCACTGCAGGTTTCCACATGCGGAAAAGCACAGTTAATTACATACTGTTCCTTATTTTATTACTCACTGGAGAACTACTTACGGGTTAGTGATTGATGAATGAGTCAGACGCTCCTAGGATCTGAACTCAACACCGTAATATGGATAAATGATTTTGCTTATTTAGGGCTTGTGTAGCCTTACCTGCGAAATGGGTCCGTGGTTAAACCTTCAAGTTCTGCTTCTTGATTTTATACTGCAATCCATTTCCTGCAGCCCCTTTTACAGCCTCTGGTTTCCAGTTGCTTAGGAATCACCTCACATTAATATATATACTGCAAGGGAGAGACTGAAATGGGGGTTGAGAACGCCGTGCTCCCGCAGTCCCTTCTCCAGCCCGGATCTGCACATGGGTGAAAGAAAGGAGGTTACAAGGGCTCCTCCACGTACCCAGGTCCCGGGTCGAAGGTCCCGTCTGGGGGCCACCCATGGCCGTGCCTGTTACATCAACTTCACTGAGTTTTCCTTGTCGCCAGCCAAAGCTGAAGGCTGCACTCCACCCACTCTGTTGGTGAGGCTGGGTTGACCAGCGGGACAGGATACTTTCCGAATGACCCGGTGGTTCGGAATACCCCCTGGCCAGAAAATACCTCACCGTTTACTAGATTTAACCTCTGCGGGAGGGAAGACCGCCCACTCCGTAACACCCAGGCCTCCCAAAGGCGAACCATGAGAGGAGCCGAACAACGCCTAGCCGGCTATCCATTGGTTGTACACCCAAAGGGTTCACGCCTCAGACCTCCGCGCGCGTACCCTCGGCAACGAGGCGGTGCCGAGGCACGCCGCCGAGGCACGCCGCCGTCCGGTTTGCTGACAGCGCTCTCGAGCTGTCTCGCGCTCTCTCTCTGGGCCAATGGGGATACCCTCAGTCGAGAGGCCAGCTTCGCTGTTAGTGGCGCAGCTGTTCCGACCGGTAGGTGTTTGGCTGCCATTTTGTGTGTGGCTAAGACTGGGCTTCTGTGCTTTTAAAACTAATCCGCTCAATGTGTAGAGGGGTCCTGAGGGACCTGGGCGGGGGTGGGCGGGGGATAGGCAGGCTGGACAAACCGACCGCTGAGTCTCACTTCCCTGAAAGGGAAAGGTCTTCTTGGTCTGATTCTCACGACTGGGTGGAGCTAGCGGTGAATGGTGATGGTGGCTTTGGTTTGTTCGTCATTGTGAAGGCTTGGAGGCGGGGTGTAATGCCTTAAAATCGATTTCTTAAATTCCAGGGAGCCATTCAAATAATGTTTGCCTGGTTACGACTCTGACCATAACTTTTACTGAAACAAGAGGTTGGCTGAAGGACTGGTTCAGAAAGGAGAAGGCTGGTAATTAATGAAAGGGGGAGAGAGGGAATGCCACACCATTATGCTCTGGTTCCAAAGACACGTCTTCATTTTCAGCTGTTGGCGAGAGAGCGGCTCCGAACGTGTTTGCCCTTCTATACAGTTATGCTTTGACTAAGGCCTTCATTTGGTAGCAGTTGGTGTTAGGGTCCGCATTGGAGCAGTTTTTTTTTCCCCCCGCTAGCGTGCAGCCAACATTCCTGCAGTGATCTTTTATATATATATATATATATATTTTTTTTTTTTTGCAGTTTTTTTTTTTAAAGCTGGAAAATGTCGGTCTTTGTAGAAACAAGTGAAGGAACAATTTTGTTACATCTTGGTTTCCCTAGTTACGATCTGTAGGAGATTTAGAAGTCTCTGGTTCTACCTTGGCATGCTTGGACGCTTCCTATGGGCCTGGGGGAGGCTTTTATGAGTAGAGCATCTTAACTTCAGAGTTCTACATGAGTTGGAGAGACGGGTGCAAGAAATTCCTCTTTTTTCTTCCTTTTTTTAATCAGTATTTTTTTAATTGTTGATATTGTACAGTTTTCTTTTACCCCGCACCACCAGCCCTCCCCACCTTCCTCCCATTTCCAACCCCCCCCCGTTGTTTTTCTCCATGTGTCCTTTATACTTGTTCTAAACCATTCCCCTTTTCCTCTGAAATTTCCTCCCCTCCCCCTCTGGTCACTGTCAGACTGTTCTCAAATTCAGTGTCATTGTTTCTATTATGCTTGTTTCTTTGTTTTGTTGATTAGGTTCCTGTTAAAGGTGAGATCATATGGTATTTGTCTTTCACTGCCGGGCTTATTTTGCTTAGCATGATGCTCTCCAATTCCATCCATGCTGTCCCAAAGGGTAAGAGCTCCTTCTTTCTTTCGTCTGCATAGAATTCCATTGTGTAAATGTACCATATTTTTTGATCCATTCACTTACTGATGGACACCTAGGTTGCTTCCAACACTTGGCTATTGTAAATTGTGCTGCTATGAACATAGGGGTGCATAGGTGCTTTTGGATTGGTGTTTCAGGGTTCTTAGGATATAATCCAAGCAGTGGAATTGCTGGGTCAAAAGGTATGTCCATTTTTAGTTTTCTTAGAAAATTCCATACTGTTTTCCATAGTGGTTGTACTAATCTGCAATCCCACCAACAGTGCACTAGGGTCCCCCTTTCTCCACAACCTCTCCAACACTTGCTGTTTGTTGCTTTGTTTATGAAGGCCATTCTGATTGGTGTCAAGTGGTATCTCATTGTAGTTTTAATTTGCATCTCTTTGATAGCTAGAGATATCGAGCATCTTTTCATGTGTCTCTGGATCCTCTGTATGTCCTCCTTGGAGAAGTGTCTGTTCAAATCCTTTGCCCATTTTTTAATTGGGTTGCTTGTCTTCTTAGAGTAGTCTTGTAAGTTCTTTATATATTTTGGAGATTAAACCCTTGTCTGAGGTATCATTGTCAAATATGTTTTCCCATACAGTTGGTTCTCTTTTTATTTTAATACTGTTTTCTTTAGCTGTGCAGAAGCTTTTTATTTTGATGAGATCCCAGTTGTTTATTCTTTCCTTTATGTCCCTTGCTTTAGGGGGACATATCAGTAAAAATATTGCTGCGTGAAATATCTGAGATTTTCCTGCCCATGTTATCCTCTAGGATTTGAATGGTGTCATGGCTTATATTTAAATCTTTTATCCACCTTGAATTTATTTTTGTGTATGGTGTAAGTTGGTGCTTGAGTTTCATTTTTTTGCATGTAGCTGTCCAGTTCTCCCAGTACCACTTGTTGAAGAGGCTATAGCTATATTTACTCCATTTTATGTTGCTGTCCCCTTTGTCGAATATTAATTGACTGTAGAGACTTGGGTTTATTTCTGGGCTCTATGTTCTGTTCCACTGGTCCATGTGTCTGTTCTTGTGCCAGTACCAGGCTGTTTTGATTACAGTGGCTTTGTAATACAGTTTGGTATCAGGTATTGTGATCCCTCCTACTTTGCTCTTTTTTCTCAAAATTGCTGCAGCTATTCGGGGTCGTTTATGATTCCATATAAATTTTTGAAGTGTTTGTTCTATGTCTGTGAAATATGCCATTCGAACTTTAATAGGTATTGCATTGAATCTGTAAATTGCTTTGGGTAGTATGGACATTTTGATGATATTAATTCTTCCGATCCATGAACACGGTATATGCTTCCATTTGTTTGTGTCTTCATTGATTTCTTTCTTGAGTGTTGTGCAGTTTCTGCATACAGGTATTTTACCTACTTGGTTAGTTTTATTCCTAGCTATTTTATTTTTCTTTTTGCTATATCAAATGGGATTTTTTTCTTGATTTCTACTTCTGCTGTTTCACTGTTGGTATAGAAAAATGCCTTTGATTTTTGGATATTGACTTTGTATCCGGCTGTTTGGCCAAATTCATTTATTATGTAGAGCAGCTTTTTGGCCAAGTCTATAGGATTTTCTATGTACACTAACATGTCATCTGCAAACAATGATAGTTTTGTTTCCTCCTTTCTGAGTTGGATGCCTTTTATTTCCTTTTCTTGTTTAATTGCTGTGGCTAAGACTTCCAATATTATATTGAATAGAAGTGGTGAAAGTGGACAGCCTTGTCTTGTTCCTGATCTTACTGGGAAAGATTTCAGTTTTTGCCCATTGAGTATGATGTTGGCTGTAGGTCTCTCATATATGGCCTTTATTATTTTGAGGAATGCTCCCTCTATTCCCACTTTGCTGAGTGTTTTTATCATAAAAGGGTGTTGTACTTTATCAAAAGCTTTTTCAGCATTTATTGATATGATCATGTGATTTTTGTCTTTGCTTTTGTTTATGTGATGAATTACATTTACTGATTTGGGAATGTTGAACCATCCTTGCATCCCTGGGATGAATCCCACTTGATCATGGTGTATGATCTTTTTAACGTGTTGTTGGATGCGGTTTGCCAATATTTTGTTAAGGATTTTAGCGTCTATGTTCATCAGCGATATTGGCCTGAAGTTCTCCTTCTTAGTTGTGTCTTTATCTGGTTTTGGGATTAGGATGATGCTGGCTTCATAAAAAGAGTTTGGGAGTCTTCCATCTGTTTGGATTTTTTCGAATAGTCTGAAGGACACGGGTTAGCTCTTAAATGTTTTGTAGAATTCTCCTGTGAAATCATCTGGTCCAGGGCTTTTGTGTGTTGGGAGTCTTTTGATTACTGCTTCAATTTCATCAGCTGTTAATGGTCTGTTCAGGCTTTCTGTTTCTTTTTCTTTGAGTTTTTGGAGATTATATTTTTCTAGAAACTTGTCCATTTCACCTAGGTTTTCAAATTTCTTGGCATACAGTTCTTCGTAGTAATTTCTTACAATCCTTTGTATTTCTGTGGTGTCAGTCGTAATCTCTCCTCTTTCATTTCTGATTGTGTTTCTTTGAGTCCTCTCTCTCTTCTTCTGGATGAGCCTGCTTAAAGGCTTGTCGATTTTGTTGATCTTTTCAAAGAACCAGCTCCTGGATTCATTGATCCTTCGAATTGTGCTTTTGGTCTCTATGTCATTTAATTCTGCTCTGATCTTGGTTATTTCCTTCCTTCTATTTGCCTTGGGCTGTCTTTGTTGTTGTTCCTCGAGTTCTTGTAGGCGTAGGGTTAAGTTGTTTGTTAGAAATATTTCTGTCTTCTTTAGGTAGGCCTGTACTGCTATGAACTTCCCTCTGAGGACTGCCTTCATTGTGTCCCATAAGTTTTGGGTTGTTGTGAGTTCATTTTCATTTGTTTCCAGAAACTTTTTGATTTCCTCCCTAATTTCATTCTTGACCCATTCATTGTTTAATAGCATGCTTTTCAATCTCCATGATTTTGATGGTTTGGGGATTTTCCACATCAAGTGGGTTTCTAGTTTCAGTCCCTTATGGTCGGAGAAAATGCTTGGTATGATTTCAATTTTCTTGAATTTGTTGAGGCTTCTTTTGTGTCCTATCATGTGGTCTATCTTTGAAAATGTCCCATGTGCATTTGAAAAAAATGTGTATTTAGTTTCTTTGGGATGAAGGGCTCTATATATATCAGCTAAGTCCAATTTGTCTAGAGTACTGTTCAATGCCACAATATCTTTGTTGATATTTTGTTTGGAAGATCTGTCCATTTTTGACAGTGGGGTGTTAAAATCCCCTACTATAATTGTGGTGCTGTCGATATCTTTCTTGAAGTCCTCTAAGATTTTCTTGATGTATTTAGGTGCTCCTATGTTGGGTGCATATATATTTACGATGTTTATGTCTTCTTGGTGGATTCTTCCCTTGAGTATTATGAAGTGACCTTCTGGGTCTCTCTTTATGGTTCTTCTTTTGAAGTCTATTTTGTCTGATATGAGTATTGCTACCCCGGCCTTTTTTTCCTGTCCGTTTGCTTGGAAAATTTGTTTCCAGCCTTTCACTTTGAGTCTGTGTAGGTCTTTTGTCCTGAGGTGGGTCTCTTGTAGGCAGCATATGTGTGGGTCATGCTTTCTTATCCATTCAGCTATTCTATGTCTTTTGATTGGAGCATTTAATCCATTTACATTTAAGGTTATTATCGATAGGTACTGATTCACTGCCATTTTCGTACCTGTGTTCCTCTCTCTCTCTTTTCCTTTCTTTCCTTAAAGCAGTCCCTTTAGTATCTCTTGCCGAACTGGTTTGGTAGAGGTGTATTCTTTTAGACTTCTTTTGTCTGGGAAGCTCCTTATTTGTCCTTCTATCTTGATTGAAAGCCTTGCTGGATAAATTAGTCTTGGTTGTAGGCCTTTGGTTCTCATTACTTGCAATATTTCTTGCCATTCTCTTCTGGCTTGGAGCGTTTCCATTGAGAAGTCCGCTGCTAACCTTATCGGGTCTCCCTTGTATGTTACTCCCTTTTTCTCCCTTGCTGCCTTTAAGATTCCCTCTTTGTCTTGAAGTTTGCCATTTTAATGATGATGTGTCTTGAAGTGGGCCTGTTCGGGTTCCTCTTGATTGGGACTCTCTGTGTTTCCTGGATTTGTGTGACTTTCTCTCATCAAATTAGGGAATTTTTCCATCATTACTTTTTCAAATAGGTTTTCTATCCCTTGCTCTTCTTCTCCTTCCGGTATCCCTATTTTATATATATTATTATGTTTCATACTGTCTTGCATTTCCCTTAATCCCTTTTCATTCTTCTGAGCCTCTTTTCCTTTTCTTGCTCTTTCTGGCTGCTTTTTTCTACTTTGTCCTCCAACTCACTGATTCGATCCTCTGCTTCATTGATTATGCTTTTCATTCCTTCTACTGTGTTCTTCAGCTCAGAAATTGTATTCTTCATTTCCTCTTGGCCCTTCTTGAAAGTTTCTATTTCCTTTTTCATGTTGATATAGTTTGCAGTGAGTTCATCGTAGCTTCCCTGTAGTTTCTGGTAGCTCATTGAGAGCTCATGGAGCTTCCTGACAACCATTTCTTTGAACTCCTTATCTGATAGTTGAGTTGCCTGTGTTTCATTTAGGCTTCTTTCTGGGGCTTCCTCCTTTTCTTTCATTTGGGGATTGTTTCTTTGTCTTCTCATTGTTTGTGAGACTCTTCTTGTAAACCTCAGCTTTTTAAATTGATCTGTTATGGCTACCTGGGTTTATGGTGTGAACTTCTGTGGTGGAATACCTGTGAGATTCAGTGGTGTAGTCTCCTTCAGGTATCCTGGTGTTCACAACTTCCACTAAAAATATGGAATGCTTCACGAATTTGTGTGTCATCCTTGCGCAGGGACCATGCTAATCTTCTCTGTATCGTTCCAATTTTAGTATATGTGCTGCCGAAGCGAGCACCTTTTTTTTTTTAATAGACGTAGAAAGCACGAGTTGTCTTTCATTCGAGGGGGATATTTTTATCGAATCGGAAAACCTAACAGATAAAAGACTGCGTGTGAGAGATTATCTTTAGCAGTTTGATATGCATGAGAAGAAAGCAAATATATTCATCTTGTTGCCTTGAATTTAGCTTTCAGTTATTCACGGTTAACTGATGGCGCAGCAGAGTCAACAGTGTTTTGTTGCAGGAATTCCAAAGAAAACAGTAAAATAATGATTAAACATTTTTTAATATATTTTGTTGATTATGCTATTACAGTTGTCCCATTTCTCCCCCATCATTCCCCTCTACCCTGCACACCCTTTCCCACCCACATTTCCCCCCCTTTAGTTCATGTCCATGTGTCATAAGTTCTTTAGCTTCTACATTTCCCACACTATTCTTGCCCTCCCCCAGTCTATTTTCTACCCACCATCTATGCTACTTAGTCTCTGTATCTTTTCCCCCTCTCCCCTTCCCTTTTTGGTAACCCTCCATGTGATCTCCATTTCTGTGGTTCTGTTCCTGTTACAGTTGTTTGCTTTTGTTTTAGGTATGGTTGTTGATAGCTGTGAGTTTACTGTCTTTTCAGTGTCATATTTTTTATCTTCTTTTTCTTAGATAAGTCCCTTTAACATTTCATAGAATAAGGGCTTGGTGATGATGAACTCCTTGAACTGAACCTTATCTGAGAAGCACTTTATGTTCCCTTCCATTCTAAATGACAGCTTTGCTGGATAGAGCAATTTTGGATGTAGGTCCTTGCCTTTCATGACTTGGAATACTTCTTTCCAGCCCCTTCTTGCCTGTAAGGTCTCTTTTGAGAAATCAGCTGACAGTCTGATGGGAACTCCTTTGGAGGTGACTGTCCCCTTATCCCTTGCTGCTTCTAGAATTCTCTTCTTCATTTGAGTCTTGACTAATGTAATTACGATGCGCCTTGGTGTGTTCTTCCGGGGTCCAACTTCTTTGGGACTCTCAGAGTTTCCTGGACTTCCTGGAAGTTTATTTCCTTTGCCAGATTGGGGAAGTTCTTCTTTATTGTTTGTTCAAATAAGTTTTCCACTTGTTGCTCTTCTTCTTCCCCTTCTGGTACCCCTGTAATTCGGATGTTGGGACATTTAAAGATGTCCTGGAGGTTCCTAAGCCTCTCCTCATTGTTTTGAATTCTTGTTTCTTCCTTGTTTTCTGTTTGATTGTTTGTTTCTTCCTTCTGGTCCACTCCATTGATTTGGGTTCCAGTTTTCCTCCCATCCCTGTTGGTTCCCTATGCGTCTTTCTTCATTTCACTTTTTTTAGCCTGCATTTTTTCATCTAATTTGTGAGCAAAATCAATCAATTCTGTGAGCATCCTGATCACCAGGGCTTTGAATTGTGCATGTGATAGGTTGGCGATCTCTTCATGTCTTACAGGAATTGGATCTGGGGCTTTCATTTGTTCTGTGGTTTGAGCCATTTTTGGTGGGTTTTTTTTGTTGTTGTTGTTTTGTTTTGATTTTGGTCTGGTCGTGGCTGTTATGTAGTGAGGGGTGGAACCTTAGGTGTTCCCCAATGCGGGGCTGCCCAGTTGCTAGGTTGTGACACTATGTGGGAGCGGGGTCCGAGAGGGAACAATGGCGCTTTCTCTGCTCTCTCCTGGATTCCAGTCCCCTCCGCCGCTTCCCCTTCACCTGGATTATCTGTGCATGAATGTGGGACCACCTGGTCAGCCAGCCGCCTTCTGCGGCCTCACTGGGTCTGCACTGTTGCCACCGTGTGCTCGGGGTCTGCCAGCTGCAGCCTGTGGGTCTGGGGGTCTGCCAGCTGCGTGCACACTTGAGAACTGCCAGCCACTGCTGCCTGCGTGCCCGGGTCTGCACCTCCACTTTTTCCTGCCGCCACTCCGCCCCTCTTACCGGTCTGGATGAATGGTGGTTGGACTTCCGTAGAGTTCAATTTTCTATTATCTCTGGTTGTTTTCTTCTTTCTAAATATTTGTTGTCCTTAATTTTGGTTGTGAGAGGAGGCACAGTGTGTCCACCTACGCCTCCATCTTGTCCAGAAGTCCCTAAACATTTTCTTTAAAATTTTTTTTAATTCATGAATCTTTTTAAAACATAAGTTGCAAGAGTTCCAGTATCAATCATTTATTTTTATTTATTGATTTTAATGAGAGAGAGAAACATTGATTTTGTTCCACTTATGCATTCATTGATTGATTTTTTTTTAAAAAAAAATTGGTTTGTGAGGTGGGGGTGGGGAGGATGAGAGAGAGAGAAACATGTATTTGTTTTTCCAGTTATTTATGCATTCATTGGTTGATTTTTGTGTGTGCCCTGACCCAGGACTGAACCCACAACCTTGGTGTATTGATAACAATGCTCTAACCAACTAAGCTACTTGGTAAGGGCCTCCAGTATCATTTAATTATTAAATTGGTGTTAAATTGATGGCTAACGTACATGTTAGAAATCAGTGGCAAAGAAACACAACTCTTCTGTAAAATTTGACTTCCAGTTTGTTTGAACTGTATTTGTTGCTTCCAATTTATACATAAAAAATAATGTTAAGGATAGGTTCATGTCCTTTTTGTGAGGTCTGTTTCTGTACTACAGAGAAATTTAAATAATGGAGATGAGCCCTAAGTGATAATGTTCTATTTGCCATTTTTTCTTGAAACTATACATTCTCAGTAAATGAATACCAAAATTATCAGTCTTACATCTCTTTTGCGAAAGAAAATTTATTGCTTTTCTAGTTTCTTTTTACCAACTTAAAGTCAAAAGATTTCAACTTTAAATTTACTATATTGCATAAGTATATTCTGTAATTTTAAAGAGAAGTAATTTTAAAGTAGGCAAGTATTTTCAAATTTTTCTTTCAGGAATACAGTTCTGTAGACTTAATAATCTGAAGATTCTTAGAAATTTTTTAAAATATCACATTTGCATGAACAATGTTAAATGACTAAGTAAAAATCATTTAACTTATGTTAGAGATTACTTTTCATTGCAATCAAATAGAAGTTTAGGTTTTCCCATTATCGAATGATGTATTCTGTGTAGTTATAAAATATTTTGATAACACCTTTTAAATGAAGGTGGTGTTTAGTGACAGAATATAGATTAAAATTTATCTAAATTAGCATAAAAATTAAAAAACTGCTCTCAGGACCTGTTTGGAGTTCTTACATTTGTTACTTTAATAATCTGAATGATTTTATGAGCAAAAATTTTAGAGTACTTTTGTTACCTGGGGGACCTGAGTTACAGGGTTTCCACTCAGGTTCTTGCCTTACTTGCAAGCGAAGAATTCGGTTGAGAGACAACAGGTATGGTGGAAATGAGAGAGTAGTTTATTTATAGAGTGCACTTGAGCAGGAAGCTGCCAGCAGGCACCCAGCTGGTTTGAGAGCCCCTCATTTAGTGGAAATAAGATTGCAAGTTTACACTTGAGCGTGAAGCTGCAGGCAGGCACTCAGCTAGTCTGAGTACACCAGCTCTTGGGATTTTAGGAGTTTAATGCTTGTAGCCAGCTTCTAGGTTCCCCCACCTCCTCCCCTTTTTAGACCTTGGGATTAATACACAGTTTCAGGGCTTTATTTCCTAGATAGTGGAAATGATACATACAGAACTTAAAGGATTCCATTCCTGTGCTATCATGGTTTTTCTTGGAATGTTCAAACACCTGGCAATCTTATTGGACCATGCTCAGGACTGCTGAGTTAATGGGTAAAACATGTCTCCCTCATACTCCCTGCCTTGGTTTACTATTTATCTTACCTAACACTGTTTTTTATTAAGAACCACATTTAAAATATGATAAGGTTTCCTGCTTCAGTAACTCAAAAGCCAAGTTGCAGATAATAGTCATTCTCTCAAAAGTTATTTTCGAAATCTAGAAATACCTTGCTATGCTTTGGAAGAGTTTTGATCATAGAAATAAAATATCACTTTGGGGGAAAATTTCGAGATTACTTTTCAGAAATGTTTTTCTATTTCTCAGTAATTTAGTGCATTTTGCCATCATTTTTCTGGTTTTTAATCAATATGGTCCATTATGGGGACAAATTAAACAATGTGATTAAAAATTTAAAATGATTTGATACAATGTAAACATCACAATGACCACTGCACTTTGTGCTATTGAACTAATCAATGAGATTGAACTCTTGAATTATAAGGATGTCCATTAACTGCTGAAAATGTGTATGAGATAAACATGTAGGACATTCAGATTATTTCACTTAAAGCAGAAACATTTGAAGGAGAAACATTTGAAGTATTATATATTTGGCTTTTTTTTTTTTTAATGGAGGAATAGAGACACTATGATGTTACTATTCTGCCTTTGTGATCTCATTTGTTGCTTTCTTTAGAGGAAAGGAGAGAAGCATCCATGTGTGAGAGGAACATGGATCAGTTTCTCTTGTACTTGTCCCAACTGATGATGAACCTGCAACTCAGGCTTGAGCCCTGACCAGAAATTGAACCAGTGACCTTTTGCTTTGAGCCCTACTTTTTCTTTTTCTCTTTTTTAAGTTTTTTAGAGTTTTATTTATTTTTAGAGAGAGAGGAAGGGAAGGAGAAAGAGAGGAAGAGAAACATCAATGTGCGGTTGCCTCTCATGTGTCCCTCCCATTCCCCCTGCCCATACACAGACACCTGGCCTGCAGCCAAGGTGTGCCTTGACTGGGAATCGAACTGGTAACCCTTTGGTTCATAGGCCTGTATTCAGTCCACCGAGCTACGCCAGCCAGGCAGAGACCTTTTACTTTTTTATTTTATTTTATTTTATTTTATTTTATTTTATTTTATTTTATTTTATTTTATTTTTTAATTTTAATTGTTCAAGTACAGTTTTCTGCCTTTTACTCCCTGCCCCACCTCCCTTCCATTTCCACCCCCTCCTTGTTATTGTCCATGTGCCCTTTATACTTGTTCCTGCAAACCCTTCCCCTTTTCACCTGAAATTCCCTCCTTTTACTTTTGTGACACCCAGGTAACTGAGCCACACTCATTAGGGCTGTTAAGTTCTCCCTCAAATGCTTAACACACTCAAAGCCTTTGGACAGTTAAATCAACTCAATTTGTATACAATTCTCCCTCTTTTATGTTTCTTATTTTAAGTTACTTGAAATCTTACCACTCCCTTTTGCCCAACTATATTATCTATTGGTTCAACCTCCAAAATGGGTTTTCTTTTCAGATTTCTATTCTCATCACTACTGCCCTAATTGAGACCTTTTTCCTTTTTCGTGAAAACACATGACACATTGTATTATTGACAAAGCCTGCACTCCTCAACTTGGAATTTGTATTAAGATACAGGTTTGGCTGCTGTGACTAAGAAACTTTTTTTAAAAAAATAAAAGTTTATTTTTTTCCCTATGTAAACCTTTGAACTGATGAGGTGACTTTGCTATAGAAAGTTGTCAGGGACTCCAAGCTCCCTCTAACCTGTTACTCTACCATTGTCATGCAGCTCCATCTTATGGACTAAGATGGCTCCTTCACTTGCTGCCATTATGCCTCACATGCTTACATAAAAGGTTAAAATGGACTATAGTTAGGCACACAGAATATTCGTAAGTGGTAGTAGGAAAAGGACTTTATTCTCTATCAATTTTTATAAAGTTGTGTGTTTTAAGTAACAATTTGATTTCATGACTTTTTAATGGTTCTGTTGGTTTCTACACTTGTATTTGGAAGGAGTAGGGTTGATAGCTTGTGACTCTCAGATACTGTGCTTGTGGAGTATATTATTACTTGCAGACCTAGGGACTACTTGTACTTTTCCTTTCTGTAAAAATGGTTCCTACTGCCTCAAATTACTTTCTTTTGAAAGTAACTGATGCCTAGCTCAACTTCCTCTTGAAGTATAGACAGGTTTTATTCAACCACAATATCTTTTTGCCCTATACCCAAATTCTTCATTTATACACATTTTATGTTACATTGTGAGTAATGACTCCTTGGAAGGCAAGAGTCCTTTTTTAGTCTGGTGAACACATTTGCTCACAGTTGATCCTTGGATGTGTTTGCTCATTTGATTTCAAACAGAAAAGAATTGAGAAGGGAGTTCAGAGGTAGACCTTTGTATGTAAAGTGTGTTCTGCCTTTAGGGAGTGTATTCATGTCTTAAAAATTAACATTAAAATGTCAGTACCTTGATAGAAAATGAGCAAAGGACATGAACTTTGTATCACAAAAGAAGAAAACAAATGGCTTTCATGAAAAATAATTAAATTGCAAATAAAGAAGTAAATATTTGAACAAAGCAATTTATTATACATCAAGAGACAAAAATATATGTATTCTTTGATCCTTTCTAGGAAACTTCAATGGAGATGGAGTTAAAGCTTTATGATCTGTGTAATCTCATACTTGTGAAAAATTGGAAATAAAAACCCCATGGGCAAACCCACGATAGGCTACATTTCATGATAGATTATGTTTCAACTTTAGGAGAGGAATGTTTTTCAAAGGGAGTGTCATGATGTAGGCTATTTAATGACATAGCCCAGGAAAATGGTTACCATTTTGTATTAAATGAGAAAAGTATAGAATAATCATTGAATAAAAACAAATTAAAATCACAGTGAGATACCACTACACTATCACTTTGAATGGCCAAAAATAAAAAATACCAAGTGGCAAGGATGCAAAGAAATGGGATTCAGGTCTTGCTGGTGGGAATTCAAATGCTACAGCCAGTTGGACGATGGTTTGGTAATTTCTTACAAAATCAAGCATACCCTTATTATATGACCTAGCAATACCATTCCTAGGGTGAATTTTACCAGCAAAATATGAGAGCTCCATTAGCTTTCCTTTCTTGTCAGCACTTGGCTTTATCAGTTTTGTTTAAAAAATTTAGGCATTATATGAGAGATGTAGTGGCATCTCATTATGGTTTCAATTAGTGTTTCTGTAATAACATGCTTTTCTCATGAAACGTGAAATAAAAACCTATAAGTCTCAGCAAATATTTACAGCAGTTTATAATCACCAAAAACTGAAAGCAATCCAGTTGTCTCTCAACTGAGGAATACATTTTTAAAAACAGAAGCATATCCATAAATAACAGGAATGAACCTCTTAGTCCTGGATAACACAAGTATGTGGGAAAAGGGACTGTGATATAAGTATATACTAAATTATAAGAAAAATACTTAAAAACAAGCGATCATATAATGAAAACACACCAAAAGTGGTGATAAAACAGATGATGATGGTAATGTTTCACAATAAGATGAAACCTTTGAGGAACCACACAAATCAGAAATTAGACCTCATAAATGAAATGACTAAGCCATAGAAGGATGTGCAGTGATAGATAACAACTCAGGAAAGAATTAGGAAAAAGGAAATTAGAAAACAGGAATGAATATACATCACAGAAAGCACAATAAGAGAAATGGAGAATAGAAAAGAGAAAATTGAAGGAAAAATTTTTTTTAAGGAGTAAGGAAAAAGTGACAAGAGCCAAAGTATATGTGTTAGGAGTTCCCCAAATGTAAATCAAAGCACAGTAGTGATATTTACATAACATTGTGAATATACTTTATGCTACTGAGTTGTGTACTTAAAAATATTTAAAAGGACAAATTATATGTTGTTTAGTACAATAAAAAAAATGTAAACCAGAGTAATAGTATAGAACAGCTATTAGAATTCAAGAGTACTTGAAATTAAAGAATTTAAATCTCCATATGTTGAAAGACATACTGTGAATCTGGGGAATTCAACCCAGAACAGTTAATGTTGAGATGTATTATACAGTTGTTGGATTTTAAAAATTTAGAAACACACAAAACCGTCTTTTTTGCATTCATGGTAAATAACCAACTCAACTGGGAAGGAAAAGCAGATGCAATTATATTTTTGGCAGCAACATTTTATGCCAAATAATAAAGCAATATTTTTCAAATGTTCAAGGACAAAATATTTCCTATTTACCAACTATCTTTCAAGATTTTAGGACATTACCCTGGCCAGGTGGTTTAGTTCATTGGAGCATCAACCCTAACACCAAAAGACTGCAGGTTCAATTCTCTTGTCAGGACACATACGTAGGTTGTGGGTTTGATCCCCAGTTGGGGCACATACCAAGGCAACCAATAGATGTCTGTCTGTCTGTCTCTCTGTCTTTCTCTCCCTCTACCCCTTCCTCTCTCTCTTAAAATCAATAAACATATCTTCCAGTGAGGACTTTAAAAAAAAAAAAGGAATTCAAGATTCAACAAACATTTGTAAACATGAAACAACTAAATTAGTAACTAATTTAGTAACTAACTAATTTTGTTACTGCTAAAAGCAGGGAACTAGTAGTATCTTAAGAGGGGAAGGGAATAAACAGTATTATATAAAGATGTTACTGTAGAATTAACCCCAAGAACAGCTCAAAGAATTGTTTCTATGAATTGTTCCCAAAGAATCCTTCCTGAAGAATATACTAGAGAATGAATTTCAGACAACCAAGAAATGATTTAAAGATCTTCAACATTAGGTCAAGTGCTGATCATTAAATACATTTTTTGTAGCACTAAGTTTAAAAGATAAAAATAATGATGGTATAAGGTATGTAAATGTTATATAGTCTGACAATATAGAAATAATATAACCCATAAGAAACAGGAGGGAAGGGGAGAGTAAATAAATGAAAAGTAGAATAAAGTGGTGTTTGCCTCTTAAGAATTAACTGTGAGGTAAAGGATAGCACTTGAAGCTGACTGATGGAAGCTTAAGCATATGATAAGTATACATACTTCAATCTGAGATAAAATACTAATAAAAATAATACCAGTGTTTAAAACTAGATGGTGTGGGAGAAGAAAGGGAAGAGAAAGTTACTAATTTTGTTACTGCTAAAAGCAGGGAACTTGTAGTATCTTGAGAGGGGAAGGGAATGAACAGTATTATTACTATAGAAAGATATTACTATAGAATTAACCCTAAGAACAAAATACTCAAAAACTAAATACTAAAAGAAACCTCCCCTAAGAAGAGCAAATAAAATTGACCATATAGTGATGCACTGGGATTTGTGTATACACAGACAAAAAATGAATATGACATGAAACTATCACAACACAAAGAAGAGCAGTTGTATTAATAAACATACATGGGCTCAACTTAATGATCAGTGTATACAAAAGATCAGCTGTAAAAAGTGTAAGTAATTAAAGAATAATTTTTAAATAAAGGGTGAAGATACCAGATACATGCAAATTTTAAAAAATCGGAATTCATCATCTTGGTATCTGACAAGGGAGAATTTAGCTCAAAAATCATTAAGATGGTGGATGTTTACAGACTAAGGGCAACATGCACAATGAAGATATTTTTGAAATGCCTGTTTGCCAAATGACACATCAACAACTTTGATAAAGTAAAAACTACACAAGATTTAAGGGCAAATAGAAACCTGCTAATAATAGGGGACTTTGACACACCTTTTTCAAAAAAAGTCATGTGTGGACCAAAAAAAGTCGGTAAATAAACATCAAAGTCTAAATCCACAAATAGAGAATACATTTTTTTCAAGTGCACATGGGATAGTTAAAATCCATTATAGCCCTGACTGGTGTGGATCAGTGGATTGAGTGCTGGCCTGTGAACCAAAGCGTCACCAGTTTGATTCCCAGTCTAGGGCACATGCCTGGGTTGCGGGCCAGGTTCCCAGTAGGGGGTGTGCAAGAGGCAACCACACATTGATGTTTCTCTCCCTCACTTCCTCCCTTCCCCACTCTAAATAAAATCTTTTTTTTTTTTTAAGGAAAAATCTATTATATATTAAACCACAAAGAAAACTGCGGTTCCAAAAACTAAAAAGTCAAGATTTTGACTATATACAATAAAACTAGAAAATAATTTAAAAAGTAAAAGAATAAAAATCTGACTCCAAGTTTCTGTAGGATGATGACAGCTGTCTAAATACAGATCTCTGCACACCTTTAAGAGATTATACAGATGTATGAAGGGAGCAGATTAAACCACCACCACCGTGTTTGCCTAACATAAAAAATTATGGGTGTATAGGGAAATAAACACTGAAATGTACCAGAGCCAGCTGTGGGACCCATGCTGAAGTGGTAAGTGAGGTTGAGATTGTTCAGAACAGAGGAGAGGTAAGCAGGAGATAGGGTCAGTAGAATGCATATGGAATAACTGTAGAGAAAGAAAACTCCACTCTAAGGAGGGAAATACTAAGGTTTGAGAGCTGGTAAACTAAAGGAAAGGACTTGAAAATGCATGTAACAAAGAGTTAGTTTCAGAAAAGCATTGCTTCTGGGAAAAGATGACTTGGAAGGGGCACCATTTACCTGGAAGTTTGATGGTAAAGAGAAGAGGTAGTAGAAATTAAGGATCTTGGTGAGACAGAATAGATCATACGTTCTCCTTCTGGCCCCCAAAATAAGAGTCATTGATTTTTTTTTTTTTAAGTGTACTTTATTAACCGGTAGAAGTTACTATGGAACTAAAAAGTGTGCTAAGCCCTATCCAGGTGGCTGAGTTGATTGGAGTGTTGTCTGCTATACCAAAAGCTTGCAGGTTCGATTCCTGGTTGTGTCTCTCACATCTATGTTTCTTTTCCTTTCCCCCTTTTCCCCTTCACCTTCCCTTCCTTCTCTTGTCCTCTCTCTGTAAATATCAACAAACATATCCCTGGATGAGGATTAGGAAAAAAAGTTTACCAGTTCTTCCAAATCCCTCACTCCTGCTTATGTACTATTATTATCTGGTTTAGGAAAATTAAAATACAATTAACAGAAAATGGTAGACAACATCCATATGAAGTTACTGTAAGTAGGAAACATAAAATGAGAGTCAAAATAGTTCAGCTGATGAAGTCTCCCCAAAACATTCAGCTGCAAAGGTAAAGAAAACTACAACTAAACCCCTGCCCAAATTAAATATCCTTAAATAAACATTTTCAGAAATGAAGTCTCAAATACAGGTTCAGAGCTTCTCCAAAATGCACAAAAAGACGAAGATATGAAAAATGAATTTACTGAACTCAGGAAATAAAATGAAGAAAAAAATCATTCTGTAAATTGAAGCTAACATTGCCCTGGCCAGTGTAACTCGGTTGGAGTGCTCTCCCATGGACCAAGGGGTCACAGCTTTGGTTCCCAGTCAGGTCACATAACCAGGTTGCAGATTTACAAGAAGGCAACCAGTTGATATCTATGTATCTGTCTTCTGTCCCTCTCCCTCTCCCTCCCTGCCCCTCTGCCTCCGCCTTTCCCTTCCCTCTCTTTCTTTCTTCCTCTGTCTAATGACAATGAAAAAATGTCCTTGGGAGAGGATTTAAAAATAAATGAAGTTAAACTTCAAGGTACCTGAAGGAGAATAAGTTTGACTGAATATAAAGGGCATTGAGGAAAGACACGAAGACAGCTAAAAGAATTAAAATTAAATGAAGAAAGGTAAAAAGAGACAGAAAGTGATACAGACAATATATAAAATTAAGAGTTCCTAAGAAGAAAAACAATAGTAGAGCTAATCATTACGCTTGAGTCCATGAAAATTGATCCAGAATGGTAAGCTCTGAGTCATGTTCTAGTAAAACTATTGGACTTTGAAGATAATGAAAAATTTTAGGTTTCCAGTCAGAAAGAAGAGGTTAGCAACAAACTTCTCAACAGCAATATACAAAGTAAAGCAGTTATGGAACAAGTTTAAAGTCTATGAGATTGTAAGCTAAGAATTTTATAACTATTATTCAATTCCAGAAATAAAATAAAAACTGTGCTAAATACTATTATATTTTAAAAAAAAATTTATGATGAAAATGCCATGAACAAAATCAAAAAGACAAGCGACAAAGTGGGAAGAAATATTTAAACTTACAAGGTCTGTCCAGGAAAAGTCCAGCAATTGTTAATATAATGAGAATGGCTTGCAGGACATCAACATCAATGTAACCTGGCAGCCAAGGAGAGTGTACTGGCATGTACATGCATGAACAATGACAACTTCACTATACTAGTCAGTGGGGGTGATAGATGCCATTGAGTGAGCATGTATACTGTATGGCCAACACATTCAAAATGAATAAGTGAGTAGAGCAACACATCTGCATTGAATTTTGCGCTAAGCTTGAACGTTTTTCTGTAAAAACTTTTCAGATGATTGAGAAGGTTGCAGCTATGGGCAACTGGTGATTGGCAGCTTCATTGTGGCAACGTGAATGCTCATGCATCACGTCCTGTGCAGAGTTTTTTTGCAAAAAAAATCACTGAGCAAATCTCTCAGGTGGCTGAGCACCTTACAGCCCAGAGTTGGCACTCTGCAACATCTGGCTTTTCCCAAAACTAAAATGGCCTTTGAAAGGGAAGTGATTTTAGACCATCACTGAGATTCAGGAAAATACTACAGGGTAGCTGATGTTGGTTGGGATAGCTGTGTGAGGTCCCTAGGTACCTACTTTGAAGGTGACTGAGGCATCATTGTCCTGTGTTTCTTGTATCTTGTATGTTCTTCAATAAATGTTCTTATTTTGCACGTTACATGGTTGGATACTTTCTAGACAGACCTCGTATACCACAAAGAGCTAACCTCCTTAATGAAAATAATCTAAAAATTGAGGCAAATAACTTATCAACCCTGTAGAAAAATGGGCTAAAGAGATGAAAACAGAGTTCACAGAAAAAGAAATGCAGATAAGAAACATACAAAAGATGTTGAACTTAACCCTGGCTGGCGTGGCTTGATTGGTTGGAGCATTATCCCATGCACCGAAGAGTCGTGGGTTTGATTCCCAGTTGGGGCACACGCCTATTTTGTGGGTTTGGTCCCTAGTTGGGGTGCATACTGGAGGCAACTGATTGATGTTTCTTTCTCACATCAATGTTTCTCTCTCTCTCATCAATAAATGTATTAATTTTTTTAAAAACAGCTCTTTAAAACATGTTGAATGTTAATCATACAAAGATAAATGCAAAGGAAAGTTATGCTGAAAATTATAGCTACGCCAAGTCTTTCTCACCAAGATTAAAAATTAAACAGCATACTCTATGATTGTGGGGAAACAGACACTTTGATGCATTGCTGGTAGGGATACAAAAGCCCAGGAAGGAATTCGGCAATATCCAGCAAAATTTCATACGCATTTATCTGTTAACCCAGCAATTAACTTAGAGGAATTTGTTCTAAAGTCACGCTGGCATAAAAATAAACTCATTTGTATAAGATTATTTACAACAGCATCACTGTTGTAAATAACCTTATTATTAATCTTACTAATACTAATCACTGTATTAGTAATAGCTTGGAAACAACCAAAATGCCAATTAATAGAGAACTGACTAAAGTTACATGCAACCATGGAACTATCTCTAGGTAGATGGTGTCCCTTTGAAGTCATCCTTCTCCCCAGAAGTCATAAGAGATGTAGAAAGTTTGCATGTACCAATATAGAATGATCTGCAGAATATATTATGAAGTGGAAAAAAAAAGGCACAGAACAGTATGTAGAGTAATCTGTATGCAGAAGGAGGTTATGGGAAAAGTGCCAATGCGGGGGACCCTGGCCTGGGTGCCAGATGTGGGGGGGCTCCGCCCGCAGAGCCCCATCCCTCGTCACAGATGAAAGTAAAAACTACCAAGACATGACTGCTTGGGGAGGAAAGGGGTCAAACTCTCAGAGGAGAATGACCCAGAGCCCCTTCCTCACTAGGCTTTTATTGGGTTCCAATACACCGGAATACAAGTTTAACGTGTCAAAGAAATCTGAGGGCTTAATCCGAGCCAGTGTTTGTCAGGAAGTGGGGTTGCCAGACTTTGGGAGACATACTCATTTCCTCCTGGGACACTTGTCACCTCAGGAAGAGCACTCTTAGCAAAGCAGGTTTCACAGGACTTTAGGAATTCTTTCTTATGTCCAGATCACCCACGGAGCCGACCAGGCCAGGACAGGGCTGCACCGCTCACCCCCACAGTTTCAGGCTTTAAGGCAATTAGGAAGCAGGAGACATCTCCCAGATGGAAATGAGGACTCGGGCTATGTCAGAATAGCCCGGGGGGCGGGGGGGGGGGCGAGGGTCCATCACATCCTCTTTGCTGCAACCCCCCCCCCCCCCAAGGTCCCTTGGGCTCTTACACAGCCCACCATGGGGTGAGGGTTACAACTCCTGAAACCAGGCTGAACAGTCCGCAACATGCCAACAATAGAAAATAGATTTCTCTAAATATAATTTGTTTATATAGTTTTAATCTTGGCATCATATATTTACATACTCAAAAGTAAAGTGATATAAAAAGGTACAAAGAAAAATCTGAAAAGGAATGAAATATTTGTATATATAGCATTTTGGTGATATAGCACACAAAGGAACAATTTCTAGTGGTTTTAGAATATAGATCTTGGACTGTATATAATGGGGTATATTCAGTACTATTGTTGTATTGTTGTTTTTATGTTTTATTGTTATTTTATTACAGTTGTCACAATTTTTTCCCCTTTGTACTCCTCTACCCAGCCCACCCCCAACTCCCATAGTGAATCCCCACACCATAGTCATGTCCATGGGTCATTCATACATGTTCTTTGACTAGTCCCTTCCCCTACTTTTCCCTCCTTATCCTCCTTCCTCCACCCCTCTGGCCACTGCCAGTCTGTTCCGTGTTTCCATGTCTCTGGTTGTATTTTGCTCATTAGTTTATTTTGTTCATTAAATTCCTCTTATAAATGAGATCATATGGTATTTGTCTTTCACTGACTAACTTATTTCACTTAGCATAATCTGTAGTTCCATCTGTGATATCTCAAAAGACAGGAGTTCCTTCTTTCTGTCTGTTGCATAGTATTCCCTTGTGTAAATGTAGCACAGTTTTTTGATCCAGTCATCTACTGATGGACACGTAAGGTGTTTCCAGCATTTAGCTATTGTAAATACCGCTGCTATGAACATTGGGGTGCATAAGTTCTTTTGAATTGGTGTTTCAGGATTCTTAGAGTATGTTCCCAGCAGTGGAATCACTGGGTCAAAAGGCAGGTCCATTTTTAGTTTTTTCAGGAAATTCCACAGTGTTTTACTATTTTCCACAGTGGTGGCACCAGTCTACATTCCCACCAACAGTACACTAGGGTTCCCTTTTCTCCACATCCTTACCAACACTTGTTTGTTGATTTATTAATGATAGTCATTGTGGCAAGTGTGAGGTGATATCTCATTTTGGATTTAATTTGCATCTCTCTGATGGCTAGTGGTATTGAGCACCTTTTCAGATATCTATGTGCCACCTCTATGTCCTCCTTGGAGAAGTGTCTATTCAGGTCCTTTGTCCATTTTCTAATTGGATTGTTTGTCTTCCTGGTGTTGAGTCATATGAGTCCATTATATATTTTTGAGATCAAACCCTTATCCAATGTATCATTGGCAAATATGGTCTACCATACAGTCAATTCCGTTTTCATTTTGATGATGGTTTCTTTACCCATGCAGAAGCTTTTTAATTTGATGTGGTCCCATTTGTTTATTTTTTCCTTTATTTCCCTTTCCTTTATTTCCTTTATTTCCCTTATTTCCCTATGCCTTAACATATCTTGCCCTAGTAGATATGTTAGCAAAAATATTGCTGTGTGGGATATCTGAAATTTTCATGCCTAGGTTTTCCTCTATGACTTTTATGGTATTATGACTTATATTTAAGTATTTTATCCACTTTGAGTTTTTTCTGGTATATAGTTTAAGTTGGTGGTATCGTTTTCATTTTTTCTTCATGGACCAGTCCAGTTCTCCCACCACCATTTATTGAAGAGATATTTTTACTCCATTGTATGCTTGTGACCCCTTTGTCAAGTATTAATTGACCATAGAGACATGAGTTTATTTCTGGGCTCTTTATTCTGTCAGCTTGGTATACGTGTTTGTTTTTATGCCATTACCAGGCTGTTTTGATTACAGTGACCATGTAGTGTAGTTTTATATCAGGTATTGTGATCCCTCTAACTTTATCCTTTTTTCCCTCAAGATTGCTGAGGCTATTTGGGGTCAGTTTGGTTCCATATAAATTTTTGTAGTATTTGTTCTAGATAAGTGAAATATGCCATTGGTATTTTAATAGGGATTATGTTGAATCTGTAGATTGTTTTGAGTGGCATGGACATTTTAATGATGTTAATTCTTCCAATCCATGACCATGGTATTTGCTTCCACTTATTTGTGTCTTCCTCAATTTCTTTCTTCGGTGTTATATAATTTTCCAAGTACAGGTCTTTTAGCTCCTTAGTTAAATTTATTCCTAGGTACTTTATTTTTTGTTGTTGCTATAGTAAATGGGAGTTTTTGTTCCTACTTTCTCTTTCTGATAGCTCATTGTTGGTGTACAGAAATGCCATAGATTTCTGAATAATGACTCTGTATCCCACTACTTTGCCAAATTCACTTACTAGATTGAGCAGTTTTTGATAGACTACATGTTTTTTTCTATGTATACTATTATGCTATCTGCAAATAATGACAGTTTTACCTCCTCCTTCCCAATTTGGATGCCTTTTGTTTCTTCTTGTCTGATCATTGTGGCTAGGACTTCCAGTACTAAGTTCAGTTAAGAGTGGTAAAAGTGGACATCCCTGTCTTGTTCATGAGCTTAAGGGAAACACATGGAGTTTTTGTCCATTGAGTGTAATGTTGGCTAAAGGGTTTTTTTGTTTGTTTGTTTGTTTTTTGTATTTCTGTTTTTAAAGTATTTTATGTTTATTTGGGGGTAAAATAAGTGTTGCAAAATGTTGGCAATTATTGAATAAAGCCTTAGAAGTTTATCTTTTTCTATTTGCTACATGAACTAATATATCAACTTTCTCATATCTTAAATTTAGTCTGGAAAGTCCTTTGACAGATTAAGTAAAGTGAAAATGGAGTACAAAATTGTATAGTAGGACAGCTGACAAAATAGCGTGCATGTTATATGGCAGTAACTGGTATATAGTAATATGCTATATCATTAGGTTCTTGCTGCTACCCAATTAAGACTGATGATATTGGTCCTGGCCAGGTAGCTTAGTTGTTTAGAGCATCATCTGATACGCCAAAGTCTCAGTTTTGATCCCACTCAGAGCACATACAACAATTAACCAATGAAAGCATAAATAAGTAGAACAACAAATCACTGTGTCTCTCTCTCTGCCTTTCTGTCTCTCTCTAAAAATCAACTAAATGAAAAAAGGCCTTACTGTATTATTTTCCTAAGAGGTTCAGAGAGGTCAGGATTTAAACAAGATCTATGTGATTCCAAAGCATATGCCTTTTTCTACTACATTATCGCAGGATATACATCATATATTGAGAAGAAAGAACATCAAGAACTAAACGTTCTATTTAAACCTGTAGTTGCTGCTCTGAAAGTAAAGAGGTAGACCCACAATTAGTGGTTTATCATTCTTCATGCAAGAGCAATGAACTAAAGGAGAAAAGAGTAAGTTTTCTCTAATGCTGATGGGAAAATGTAAACATACTCACTGACACAAGTCCTATACTGATGTTGGAGGTAAAAATTTTACAAAAGTTCATTAATGGCTGAAATTAGAAAAAGTATGACAAAGCAGAAAAAATGAGTGGGCTTGGATTTTCATGCTGCTTTTAAAAGCAAAACACCCTACAAGGCATCTCTGTATGACACTTCAAAGAAAGCTCTTAAAAGTCTGTACAGTTTCTTTGTACTAGTTTGAATTAGTGTTTCCTTCTGTGGAAGATGAGGGCTGGTGGAGAATTCAGAGGTGCTAGAGCTTCCCTTATCCAGGCTACACCTTTGCACTTTTGCTGATTCCCCCAGTGATAAAATATTTGCATTCAGTTAACTTCTAATTTTTAAAAGATTTACCACTTAAAGTCATTGGGTTAGGTGGGTTTTCATATTTTAATTTGTTTTGTCTGTATAGATTATGATAGAAATTTGTTTTTATAATTCTGTATGCCTGATAACAAGAAAATATATTGAACACAGCCTTCCAGCCAAGATGGAGGCATAGGTGGACAAACTATGCCTCCTCTCACAACCAAAATTAAGGACAGCAAAAACTTAGAAATGAAAAACAACCAGAACAGATAGAAAATTGAATTGTACAGAAGTCCGACAATGATTCACCCAGACCCATAAGAGGGGCAGATTCATCAATATCTGCTTCCCTGATTATTTCAACAAGGTCTTCATGTGTTAACCTCTCTTCGAGGTTAGTCATCATATGGTAAAGCTCTGCTGCACTAATATAGCCATTGCCATTTTCAAAATATATTTTATTGATTATGCTATTACAGTTGTCCCATTTCTCCCTCATTATTCCCCTCCACCCTGCACACACCCTCCCACCCACTTCCCCCCCTTTAGTTCATGTCAATGTGTCATAAGTTCTTTAGCTTCTACATTTCCCACACTATTCTTGCCCTCCCCTTGTCTATTTTCTACCCACCATCTATACTACTTATTCTCTGTACCTTTCCCCTTCTCTCCTCCTCCCACTCCCCTGTTGCTGACCCTCCATATGATCTCCATTTCTGTGTTTCTGTTCTTGTTCTAGTTGTTTGCTTAGTTTGCTTTTGTTTTAGGTGTGGTTGTTAATATCTGTGAGTTTGCTGTCTTTTTACTGTCATATTTTTTATCTTCTTTTTCTTAGATAAGTCCCTGTAACATTTCATATAATAAGGGCTTGGTGATGATGAACTTTTTGAACTTGACCTTATCTGAGAAGCACTTTATCTTCCCTTTCATTCTAAATGACAGCTTTGCTGGATAAAGGAATCCTGAATGTAGGTCCTTGCCTTTCATGACTTGCAATACTTCTGTCCAGCCCCTTCTTGCCTGTAAGGTCTCTTTTGAGAAATCAGCTGACAGTCTGATGGGAACTCCTTTGTAGGTGACTGTCTCCTTATCCCTTGCTGCTTCTAGAATTCTCTCCTTCATTTTATTTTTTTTTTAATTTTTATTTTAATTGTTGATCTTGTACAGTTTTCTGTCTTTTATTCTCACCCGAACCCACCACGCTAGCCCTCCCCTCCTCCCTCCCATTTCCACCCCGCCATAGTTTTTGTCCATGTGTCCTTTATACTTGTTCCTTCCCCTTTTCCCCTGAAATTCCCTCCCCTCTCCCCTCTGGTGACTTTCGGCCTTTTCTCAATTTCTGTGTCTTTGGTTATATTATGCTTGTTTGTTTGTTTTGTTGATTAGCTTCCTGTTAAAGGTGAGATCATATGGTATTTGGAAACCACAATGAGATACAACTTGACACCAGTCAGAATGGCCCTCATAAACAAAGCAACAAACAACAAGTGTTGGAGAGGTTGTGGAGAAAAGGGGACACTAGTGCACTGCTGGTGGGAGTGCAGGCTGGTACAACCACTATGGAAAACAGTATGGAATTTTCTAAAAAAAACTAAAAATGGATACACCTTTTGACCCAGCAATTCCACTGCTAGGACTATATCCTAAGAACCCTGAAACACCAATCCAAAAGAACCTAGGCACCCCTATGTTCATAGCAGCACAATTTACAATAGCCAAGTGTTGGAAGCAACCTAGATGCCCATCAGTAAATGAAAGGATCAAAAAACTGTGGTACATTTACACAATGGAATTCTATGCAGCAGAAAGAAAGAAGGAGCTCATACCCTTTGCAACTTCATGGATGGAACTTGAGAGCATCTCTCCTTCATTTTAATCTTGGCTAATGTAATTATGATGTGCCTTGGTGTGTTCCTCCTTGGGTGCAACTTCTTTGGGACTGTCTGAGCTTCCTGGACTTTCTGGTAGTCTATTTCCTTTGCCAGATTGGGGAAGTTCTCCTTTATTGTTTGTTCAAATACGTTTTCCACTGGTTGCTCTTCTTCTTCCCCTTCTGGTACCCCTATAATTCGGATGTTGGGACATTTAAAGATGTCCTGGAGGTTCCTAAGCCTCTCCTCATTGTTTTGACTTCTTGTTTCTTCCTTCTTTTCTCTTTGGTTGTTTCTGTCTTCCTTCTGGTCCACTCCATTGATTTGAGTCCCAGTTTTCCTCCCATCTCTATTGGTTCCCCATGCGTCTTCCTTTATTTCACGTATTGTAGCCTGCATTTTCTCATCTAATTTGTGAGCAAAATCAACCAATTCTGTGAGCATCCTGGTCACCAGTGCTTTGAACTGTGCATCTGATAGGTTGGCTATCTCTTTATCGCTTAAAGGATTTGGCTCTGGGGCTTTCATTTGTTCTCCCGTTTGAGCCATTTTGTTTGTTTGTTTGTTTGTTTGTTTTTGGTCTGGTTGCAGCTGTTACGTAGTGAGGGGTGGAGCCTTAGGTGTTCCCTAGGGCGGGGCAGCCCAGTCTCTGGGTAGTCACGCTGTATGTGGGGGTGGGGTCCAAGAGGGAACAATGGCACTTGCTCTGCTCTCTTGGATTCCAATCCTTTCCACTGCTTCCCCTTCACCTGGATTATCTGCGTGCGAATGTGGGACTACCTGGTCAGCCAGCCTCCTTGCGCAGCCTCATTGGATCTGCACAGTTGCCACCCGGTGCCCGGGGTCCGCTAGCCACCGCCTGCACCCCTGGGAACTGCCAGCCACTGCTGGCTGTGTGCCCGGGTCCGCACCTCCACTTTTTCCTGCAGAAACTCCACTTTTTCCTCTTACCAGTCTGGATGAATGGTTGTTGGACTTCCGTATAGTTCAATTTCCGGATAGTTCAATTTTCTATCATTTCCGGTTGGTTTCTTGTTTCTAAATATTTGTTGTCCTTAATTTTGGCTGTGAGAGGAGGCACACTGTGTCCACCTATGCCTCCATCTTGGCCTGAAGTCCTATAGCCATTGCCATCTTTATCAAACACACAGAATGCTTCTCTAATTTCTTCACTGTTTCTGTGTATACTTGAAATCCTGTCACAAAATATCAGCAGCTACTTTGTTAGAAATGGCCGCCTCTTGACGCCTCATTACACTATGAATGCCACTTTTCTTAAATATATCAAACCACACCCTACTAGATTTAAATGAATTACTTTTAGCACTTGTTCCAGGAGTGTCTCAGTACTTGAGGTGAGCATGCAGCATCTTCACTTTTTCACATATCCTCACCTCCAAAATGCTATCACCAGCTAACTGCTTTTCATTTATCCAAATCAACAAGTTTTTCTACCTCTTCAATCGTCTGTGATTGTTGTTTCTTTTTAAAAATTTTCCTTTTTTTTAATTGTTATTCAAGTATAGTTGTCTCCATTTTCCCGCCACCACTCCCCGCCCTACCTCCCACCCTCTGTCCTTACCCACTTTGGCTTTGTCCATGTGATTGTTGTTTCATGAGCATTTTTTTTTTTAAAGATTTATTTATTTATTTATCTTTAGAGGGGAAGGGTAGGAGAGAGGGAGAGGGAGAGAAATATCAATGTACGGTTGCCTCTCATGCGTCCCCTGCTGGGAACTGGCCTGCAACCCAGGCATGTGCCCTGACTGGGAATCGAACCGCGATCCTCTGGTTCGCAGGCCCGCGCTCAATCCACTGAGCTACACCAGCCAGGGCTCATGAGCATTTTTATACCCTTGGCAACAGTCCTCTTGTTTGACTCTTTGTTTTAAAATTGTGTTAAATGATTTCTCCATGCCATACTCAGTAGCCAGATCAGACACATGACTACCTCTCTGATACATATTTTGCAATTATTTCTTTTTTAAGTTCTGTAGTTCTCACCACTTTCCTTTTCACTTTGCTGCTATCACTAACCTTCTTAGGACCCATGGTGACTTACTGTATGTCTTTAATAATAAGCAGCAACAAAAGCAAAGAAAAACAAAAAAACATCCATGGGACAATTTCCTGAGATGTTAACAACATGAGGTTTAGCAGTAAACTGACTCATACGCACACATTCTCTCCTTTGTTTGTCAACTGAGAGATATGTGACTGATCATCCAGGTATCAGCATAAAAGGGTTTTCAGGTCAAGAACTGAGAACCAAAGTTTTGTTCAACAACTAAGACATTTTTTCTGTGAACAACTTGGGTGGAGAACCAAATTGTTGGAGAAAAGAACTGAGATTCTGTAATGGAGCAAACAGAGGCCCATTTACATGGTGCCTTGGTGCCTGACCCAACAATCAGTGTTGAGAGAAACAGGTTTTTTACCTATAAAATACCAACCTTGGGGGACTGAAAGCACTTAAGCTCAGAGTCCTGTTCTTCCCCGAGATCCAGCACTTCCCTTGCTCCCCAAAAGGCTAAAAGTCAAAGCTAAGCCCAGTAGTTCTCCATATCCTCATCTTAAGCCAGTTGTACAAACAGTTCTCCAGTCTCTCTGGAAAATGCACTCATGGGTCCCAAAGTCACCATCCTCTTGTAGCTGCTCTTTCCTTCAGGATCTGGGTTATCTTGTCCTCATCCTCCATGTAATAGTCCAGGAAAGCATGTACCATGTTGCACTGGATCATTGTGAAATCCAGGAAGGGCACAAGCCCAAAGGGAGTAAGTAGCCTTTCTGTATGTCTCAAGTCCCAAGAGTCAGTGTCTTGCAAGGCAAAGTCCTTGATGCCTTCTGAGTCAGCTAGAAGGGGCACAATCAGAGCAGCAGCATGCCGTTCTCTCCCTTCCTACACCACGTGGAATGGCTGAATCCAGACTACAAAGTGATTAGCTGCTACATCATAGCTCCTTCTTCTCTACACTCACTCCACCTACATGGCTCCTATCTCACTACCAGCAGCATGACTGAATCTCCCTCACATGGCTACCCTTTTTGCTACAGACCAGCACCACTGCTACATACTCTCTTAGCCCTCCTGGTGGACCAGCCTCTCTCTGCCTTCCCTTAGTTTAAATCCTGACCCAGGGTTTCCTTCGACCTCCTATGTGACTCCTCCCACAGTGAGCTACATTTGCCAGTATCCCATATAGTTTACACTCTTCTGACTGCCACCTTTAGTCAGGGCAAGAGTGACTCAATGAGGCAGGGGAAATTGCCTCCCTGCCTCTTGCACTGGCGCTGTACAAACCCCGACTGTGTCACAAGTCACCATACATTATGGAAGTCACATACACCCTTTTTGCCCTGGGGCAGTACCACAGCTATTTGCTAATGATCAGCTTACCATAGATATGGAAAATATCTTAACTGCTACTGCTCCCATCTCCTAACCCCCAACCATGGGCTGTGGAGAATTCGGGGAACCTTTCACTGTGCACCCTGTTTCAGTTCCACTGTATTACCATTTGACTATGGTTTCAGTAATAAACCTATTTTTGTTGGTTAGGATGCTAGCTTTATATTGTATCTCAGGACTCTGTAATCTCTTTCCTACCTCATCCTCTGTTATTCCTTAAATATATGCCTTTCCTCTAATTTCCCAATTTTACATAGTATGATTATGTTGTTTGGAAATAAGTGGAATTGTAAACTTCTACTTTATGTACATGAGTTGTCCTTTAGCTTTTTTCTTACTATGTTTATATGGGTTTTTAAAAAATATTTTATTTATTTACCTTTAGAGAGAAGGGAAGGGAGGGAGAAAGAGAGAGAAACATTGACGTGCAAGAGATACATTGATCAGTTGCCTCTCATGCACCCCTTACTGGGGACCTGACCCATAACCCAGGCATGTGCCCTGACTGGGAAAAGAACTGGCAGCCTTTTGGTGCTCAGGCCCACATTCAATCCACTGAGCCACACCAGCCAGGGCTATATGGGTTGTTTTTTTTTTTTATAACATCAGTTTCACTCTGCTGGAACCACACTGAATTATTACACCCTCATTTTCTTCAGGTGACCTTGAGCTCTTCTTTTCTGAGAAAATTGAAGCAGTCATGAACTTCCTAACTTCATTCCTCTATACCTGGACATTTTCTTTATTCACACTTTGTCTTTCCTTCCCAATATGTATTTTCCTTCCTGGAGGTTAAACTTTCCACTTCTGTTCTTGATCCCTTCTTTCATTGTGTGCTCAAGAGTCTTGCCCCATTAGTTATGCCCTTCTCATCTTCTCATGTTGCAGCTTTCTCTTACCTGTCCCACTCAATCTACTGGGAGGTCAAAGTTTTTTGTTTTGTGTTTAAGCAAACAACCCCCACTTTTTTTTCACTTGCCCTTCTGGCTCTACTTCCATTCCTCGTCAATCACTTGGAAATAGCAATATATGCTGGTGCCTCTGTTACCTTATCCTTAACCTTTTAAAATCTAATTTTGCCCTTGTCTCTTGTATGTCAGGTACTACTAGGACTCCAACCTCTCATCCAGTGTTCTCTGCAGGGCAGTTAAGCCATGCTACCTGGATCAGAGACAATTTTACCAGTTTCCCAGAAGAACAGGTTTAGAGTCCTCTGCCTGCTTTATGTTTTGCTATACTGTAATATGTTCTGGTGATCCCAGCCTGGCATTTGTTTCTCTGTCAGCCTATGTCTTTAGGATGGTAGGGTAATATGAATTCTTTAAAAGGTCCCTTTCCCTCTCCTAAGGGTTCTCTGAAGACATTTTTGCCTACCTTTGCTTTGTAAGAATTTAAAGAGGGCCTTAGAAATTAGATTACATGTTTAGGCAGTATGCTCACTGCTACTCTATAGCAATCAGTATTGTCAAACACTTATCATTCTTTAAGTTCTTGTTGTTTTCTGGTTCTCTTCTCCCTCTCTATCTAACCACTGTGTCATTAGTAACTGTTTTTTCTACCACCACCTGTGGGTGTTTCCTAAAGTTCACTCCTTGGCTCTCTTTTTGGTCTCTCTTATATTCCATTTGGCAGAGTTGCCAGATACAAATATTGCTCTGACTCCATTTTCTCTCCAAGTTTTATTGTACTTCTGTAGGCCCATAGACATCTATTAGTCAGAAGTCTTGCTGGCACATCGAACTTGTTACATATGAAACAACTGGTTATTTTGTAAAATTTGTTTTTTCTCCTTTGGTCCTTAATTATTTTAATGATATTACCATCTACTCGTTCTCACAGGCACAGAAACTTATTGTCATCTTGACTCTTACTTACCATACACATATTCAGTTGCCAAACCTATTGTCCTCTGATACTTACCATAGTCTTCTCATTCCCACCTAGTTACCTTCAGTGTCAATTTAGAATATTTGAGTTGTCTTTAATTTCATCACCTACTGTTTCTCCACCCTTTTGATTCTTTTTATACACCACCAAATTCAGATTCATCAAAGGTCTGATCACATCATGGCTCCCCTTTGCCCACAAACTCACAGTTAAACTCATTAGTCCAGAATTCAAGACTCCCCATAATCTGACCCCAATCTGTTTTTTCAATTTTTTTTTACAACTGTCATTCACATAGCATTGGCTTCTGAAAACCTATTATTATTTACATTTTGCACTATGTGATCCTCTGTTCCTATTTTCATACCTGTCATTCAAGATTGAGTTTCAACACCTTCTCTGACTACTCAAAGTATATTTTTGACTCTTCTGAATTTCTGTGGTATTTCATTAGTCTTTTGTGATTTATAAATCTTTACTTTGCACTACTGGTTACTTTGATACATCTTATATTTCCTATTAGAAAAGTAAATTCCTCATTCTACTCTGTATCCCCAGAGAGCAGATTACCCTCAGATATTTGGATGAATTAATTTATCAAAGTGATAAAAAAAAAAAGTTCTAACAGGGGCTTGCCATTGTAAAAATGTTCAAGGCCATTACATTTAGTTGTATGGTTTGTAACTGCACAAAGGCTCCTGGCCAGGGAAGTGAGTGGGGCCCTAAATCTAGATCACACTCCGCTTCCACACACCAAACCATGTGTTAGATTGGCATAGAGTTGCATCTGCTTTGAGGAAGGTGCTGTTTGCTGGTTAATCTATGCATCAGCTTGACTATACATGTCCCTTTTTTACTTACCAAAGTATGTACCATATAATAACCCTGAGAGTATCGACAGTATTAATTGAAGTCATCATGAGAACTGCTTTGTGTCACATAGAAGCTATCCAAAACATCTCTTGAAATGAAGTGTGGATTAATCACATACAAAATAAAGCATAATTATAGGACCATCTCCTTGATAATTTACTGTTAATTTCAATTCCACAAATCCTCGTGTCACTCCTAGAACCATTGAGATTGCTTGTAACTTTTTACTTAGATCATGTTCTTAATATTCCCATTTTACTTTCACCTCAGCTATACCTTTTCCTTAGGGTAATCTGATATGAGATAAATCTATTACGTTTTCTTTTTTCTTTTTTTTTTTTTTTTTAACCTTGTTCCTTCAGCTCCATTATACTGAGTTTAATGATAGTGGCTTTTGTAAGTTTTTCTAGTTTGACTTGGGGTTAAGTCCTAGAAAAAAAAATATATTCTTTTTTTAAAAAATATATTTTATTGATTATGCTATTACAGTTGTCCCATTTCTTCCCCATCATTTCCCTCCACCCTACATACCCTCTCCCACCCACATTCCCCCCTTTAGTTCATGTCCATGTGTCATAAGTTCTTTGCTTCTGCATTTCCCACACTATTCTAGCCCTCCCCCTGTCTATTTTTTACCCACCATCTATGCTACTTATTCTCTGTACCTTCTCCCCCTTTCTCCTCCTCCCACGCCCCTGTTGCTAACCCTCCATATGATCTCCATTTCTGTGGTTCTGTTCCTGTTCTAGCTGTTTGCTTAGTTTGCTTTTGTTTTAGGTGTGGTTCTTAATAGCTGTGAGTTTGCTGTCTTTTCACTGTCATATTTTTATCTTCTTTTTCTTAGATAAGTCCCTTTAACATTTCATATAATAAAGGCTTGGTGATGATGAACTCCTTCAACTTGACCTTATCTGAGAAGCGCTTTATCTGTCCATCCATTCTAAATGACAGCTTTGCTGGATAGAGCAATCTTGGATGTAGGTCCCTGCTTTTTAAGATTTCAAATATTTCTTTCCAGCCCCTTCTTGCCTGGAAGGTCTCTTTGGAGAAATCAGCTGACAGTCTGATGGGAACTCCTTTGTAGGTGACTGTCCTCTTATCTCTTGCTGCTTCTAGAATTCTCTGCTTCATTTTAATCTTGGCTAATGGAATTACGATGTGCGTTGGCGTGTTTCTCCTTGGATCCAACTTCTTTGGGACTGTCTGAGCTTCCTGGACTTCCTGGAAGTCTATTTCCTTTGCCAGATTAGGGAAGTTCTCCTTTATTATTTGTTCAAATAAGTTTTCCACTTGTTGCTCTTCTTCTTCCCCTTCTGAGACCCCTGTAATTTGGATGTTGGGATGTTTAACGATGTCCCGGAGGTTCCTAAGCCTCTCCTCATTTTTTTGAATTCTTGTTTCTTCCTCGTTTTCTGTTTGGTTGTTAGTTTCTTCCTTCTGGTCCACTCCATTGATTTGAGTCCCAGTTTTCCTCCCATCTCTATCGGTTCCCCATGCATCTTCCTTCATTTCATGTATTATAGCCTGCATTTTTTCATCTAATTCGTGTGCAAAATCAACCAATTCTGTGAGCATTTTGATGACCAGTGCTTTGAACTGTGCATCTGATAGGTTGGCTATCTCTTCACTGCTTAGAGGAATTGGCTCTGGGGCTTTGATTTGTTTTCAGGTTTGAGACATTTTTGGTGGGTTTTTTTGTTTGTTTGTTTTGTTTTCTTTTGGTTTTAGTCTGGTCGCAGCTGTTACATAGTGAGGAGTGGGGCCTTAGGTGTTCCTCAGGGCGGGGCAGCCCAGTTGCTGGGTTGTGAGGCTATAGGTGGGGGTGGGGTCCAAGAGGGAACAATGGTGCCTTCTCCGCTCTCTCCTGGATTCAGTCCCTTCCGCCACTTCCCCTCTGCCTGGACCGTCTGCGCACGCGAAAGTGGGACCACCTGGTCAGCCAGCTGCCTTGTGCAGCCTCTCTGGGTCTGCACAGTTGCCCCCCTGTGCCCGGGGTCTGCCAGCTGCTGCCTATGGGCCCAGGGACCGCCAGCCGCCGCCTGTGCACCTGGGAACTGCCAGCCACTGCTGCTTGCATTCCCAGTCTGCACGTACACTTTCTCCTGCTGCAACTCCACCCCTCTTACCAGTCTGGATGAATGGTTGTTGGACTTCCGTACAGTTCAATTTTCTATAAGTTCTGGTTGTTTTCTTGTTTCTAAATATTTGTTGTCCTTAATTTTGGTTGTTAGAGGAGGCACAGTGTGTCCACCTACGCTTTCATCTTGGCCGGAAGTCCAGAATATATTCTTTAAACCCATTTCTTTGTATAGTTTTCTATTTTACTAATTTGTCTAGTTAGGTGTTTGTGCGTGTCACATAAAATTTCATAATCCTTTGAGAGATAGATAAACTATTCCATTTTAAATATAGTATAGAGACCAAAGCTTATAGAGGTTAATTGACTTGGGCACATGGCAAGCAAATGATGAAGATAGACTAAAATCCAGGATTTCTATATTGCTATCCTATGCTTTTTAAACTTGCTGCATCCAGCATTCTTTATTTAAATATGTTTTATTGATTATGCTATTATATATGCCCCCCCTTTATTCCCCTCTGCCCTGCACCTGCCTCACAACCGCATTACTTGACTTTACTTCATGTCCATGGGTAATACATATAAGTTCTTTGGCTTCTCCGTTTTCTATACTATTCTTAACCTCCCCTAGTCTATTTTGTACCTACCATTTATGCTTCTTATTCCCTGTACCTTTTTCCCCATTCTCTCCCTTCCTCCTCCCCACTGATAACCCTCCATGTGATCTCCATTTCTGTGATTCTGTTCCTGTTCTGGTGTTTTGCTTAGTTTGTTTTTGTTTTTGTTTTTAGGTTCAGTTGTTGATAGTTGTGAGTTTGTTGTTATGTTACTATTGATATTTTTGACTATCTTATTTTTCTTAGATAAGTCCCTTTAACATTTCATATAATAATGGATTGGTGATGATGAACTCCTTGAACTTGACCTTATCTGGGAAACAATATTCCACCCTTCCATTCTAAATGAAAGCTTTGCTAGATAGAGTAATCTCAGATGTAGGTCCTTGCTGAATTTTCATGACTTCAAATACTTCTTTCCAGCTCCTTCTTGCCTGGAAGGTCTCTTTTGAGAAATCAGCTGACAGTCTGATGGGAGGTCCTGTGTAGGTAATTGTCTCCCTTTCTCCTGCTGCTTTTAAGATTCTCTCCTTATCTTTAGTCTTAGGTAATATAATTACGATGTGCCTTTGTGTGTGCTTTCTTGGGTCCAATTTCTTTGGGACTCTCTGGGCTTCCTGGACTTCTGGGAAGTCTGTTTCCTTTGCCAGATTGGGGAAGTTCTCCTTTATTATTCGTTTAAATAACTTTTCTACTTGTTGTTCTTCCTCTTCTCCTTTTGGCACCCCTATAATTCGGATGTTGGAATGTTTAAAGATGTCCTAGAGGTTCCTAAGCCTCTCATTTGTTTGAATTCTGTTTCTTCATTCTGTTCTGGTTGAATGTTTACTTCTTCCTTCTGTTCAAAATCATTGATTTGAGTCTCAGTTTTCTTCTCTTCACTGTGGATTTCCTGTATATTGTCCTTTATTTCACTTTGCACAGCCTTCACTTCATCCTCTATTTTATGACCATACTCAGCCATTTCTCTGAGCACCTGATTACCAGTTTTTTGAACTCTGCATCTGATAGGTTGGCTGTTGCTTAATTCTGTTTTTGCAGCTCTTTCATTTGGGCCATATTTTTTTTTTTTTTTTTTTTTTTTTTTTTAGTCTCAGCAGGTCTGTTATGTAGTAAGGGGCAGAACCTTAGGTATTAGCGAGGGCACAGCAATTCACATCACTGTGTTGTGGTGCTGTTCGTGCACGAGGGGTACAAGAGGGAACAGTGCTGCTTGCTTGGCTCTTGGCTAGCTTTTAGTTAGTTGCCCTGCTACTCACAATCAAAGTGGGCCCTTCTGGTGCTGATTCCCACTTGGGTGGGTTTGTGTACATTCTAGGACTCTTTGGGTCTCTCCAATGAACTTTCCCATGAGGCTGGGAGTATCTCCTGCTGCCACAACCACAAGTTTTAGGAGTCAGAGGTTTTGATGCTTTATTTCCCTCTGCTAGAAGCCTGGGTTTCATAGTCTGTTTTGTTCCGCAGTTGTTCCCCCCAGTTTATCTGCATGCAAATATGGGACCCCCAGTCTGCCAGCCACTGTCCCTGTCCCAGTCCTCCAGCCACTGCCTTGCTGTGAGTCCTCTCCAGCCCAGTTGCCTGTCTCTACCCCTCATACCAGTCTGGATAAATGTTTCTTCTTTAACTCCTTGCTTGTCAGATTTCTATACATTCAATTTTCTGGCAATCGTGGTAATTTTTCATTTTTAAATTTGTTGTCCTTCTATTTGTTGTTTTAGGAGGCAAATCATATCTACCTACACCTCCATCTTGGCCAGCAGTCTTCTGTATCCAGCATTCTTTTAAGGGAATTATTTTGGTGTGGTTGGTATGTAAGACAAATAAAACATTGTCCTTAAACATATACTTAATGGTTTGTTGGTATCTGAATGTGTTTACCTCTGATGTGCCTAGTAGAGCACTTCGTGTCTTTCAGGGTTTAATAAATGAAGTTTATTATACATTGCCCATGATTCCTCCAGGGGATCTGCCACATTCTGGAGCAGTGCCAGGCCAACCACAGTGAAGTAATTAAAAAATATATGCTAGAATTGTTTTTTTTTTTTAATACGTGGAGTAATATCTAACATTTAGCTCTTAACTAAGTGCTAGGCAGTTATATATGCCATTGTTAAGGTAACAAGAACAGTTTGCACAACATCTATGTAAGCTAGCAGCCAAGGAGAGTGGACTGGAATGCACATGCATAAACAGTGACAACTTCACTGTACTAGTCAGTGAGGGTGGTATATGCCACTGAGTGAGCATTTTTACTGTGTTGCATTCAAAATGACTGAGCAAGTAGAGCAACAAATCTGCATCCAGTTTTGTATTAGGCTTGAATATTCCTCTGTGGAAACTATTCAAATGCTTCAGAAGGCCACAGCTCTGGGCAACTGGTGATTGGTAGCTTCATTATGACAATGCCACCTGCACCTCATGCATCAGGTCTCGTGAGGAGTTTTTTGGTGAAACATCAAATCATGCAGGTGACTCTGCCCCGTCTGCAGGCCAGATTTGCCACCCTGTGACTTTTGGCTTTTCCCAAAATTAAATTCACCTTTGAAAGGGAACAGATTTCAGATCTTTGATAAAATTCAGGAAAATATAATGTTGCAGCTGATATTGATTAGAACTGTTTGAGGTCCAAGGGTGCCTAATTTGAAGGGATTGCAACATCATTGTCCTATGTACAATGTTTCTTGTATTTTTGTATCTTCTCTAAATGTTTCTATTTTTCATATTGCATGGCTGGATACTTTTTGCAGAGACCTTGTAGAACTGTATACTCATTCTGTTATTGCTGTCATTTCTAGTCAGTTCCTGTGGATTCATTTTTTTCATTATTATGCATTGTATTTCTGCTTTTTGCATGATTGAAAATTTTAGACTAGATACCTGATATTGTGAATTTTATATTATGTGCAAGATTTCTAAAAATTTATTTAAATATTTTGCATTTTTCTCTAGAATACAGTTAATTTATTTGAAAAGCACTTGCTTCTTTCTAGGCTTACTTGTAAGCTTAATTAGGAGGGACCGTAACATCCTTTCATCTATTTGTAGCCACTACTGAGGCAATATCCTGAATTCCGCTCAACCCAGTTTTCCATATAGTATGAGATCTTTTCACTCTGGCTATTGGAAACCTGAACTGTTTCCAGCCAGCCCTGTGTGTGAGTACTGGGAATTCTTTAACCTTGTACAGATTACTGGAGTACCTTTTCCCCCTTTCTTCTTTCTGGTAATTCTGTTCTGTGAATTTTAGTTACATTGGCTTTCTTGAATTCTCAACTCCACCTCTTCATCTAGGGGAGACAGTTATGCTCTGTTTGGTTCTCTTTCCTGCTCTGCAACCTGGGGCAATTGTAAGGCTTACCTTGCTCGTTCCCTTCTCTCAGTACTGAAACAGGTATCATTAGAATTGTACTGTTAAGTCTCTAAGTAATTTTTTAGAAGAATGTTGTTTTATATACTTTTAATTTTTATTGATTTGAGTGGGTTTGGGGGGAAGAGAGAGAGCGAGAGCATGCAAACTTTATCGTTCTACTTATTTATGAATTCATTGGTTGCTTCTTGTATGTGCCATGACTGGGAAATAAAGTTACAACTTTGGCGTATCCAGACCACACTCTAACCAACTGAGCTATGGAAACATAGCAAAAAAATGTTCTTTTTAATGTTCAGGTATTAATAGGGTTCTTAAAAAATACATTTGCTTATCTCTTGAGAATTTTTAAAGTAACTTCTACTTTTATTGTCCTGTGTTCAAAGGATGAAGCTTCTACCATGTCGTCTTTGGTAATTTATTGATTTCTTTGTGGTCTGATATGGGGTTACTTTTTGTTATTTGTTTGTATGTATCATAAAAATGGGGTTTAGTGACATGTTCAATCAGATGGATTTAATTGATATTTACAGAATATACCATTTTAAGGCAGCAGAATATACATTCTTCTCAAGTGCACATGGAACATTCTAAAGGATAGTCTACATGTTAGGACACAAAATAAGTCTTAACAAATTGAAGAAGATTAAAGTCATATCAAGTAGTTTCTGGGATCACAATGGCATGAAACTAGAAATCAACTACAATAAAAAAACTCAAAAACATTCAAACACATGAGGGCTTAATAACATGTTATTAAACAATGAATGGATTGGCAAGTTCAAGTAGGAAATGAAAAATTACCCAGAAACAAGTAAGAATAAACATACAACAACCCCAAATCTATGGGACACAGGGAAAGCCGTCCTAGGAGGGATTTCATAGCACTTCAGGCCTTCCTCAAGAAGCAAGAAAAATCTAACCCTACACCGAAAAGAACTAAAAAAAAACAACACAAAGCTCAAAGTAGAAGAAAGGAAATAACAGAGTAGAAATAAATGACATGGAAACTAAAAAAACAATACAAAAGTTCAATAAAACTGGCTCTTTGAAAAGATAAACAAGATTGACAAACCTTTAAACAGACTCAAGGAAAAATGAGAGGACCCATATAAAATCAGTAATGAAAGAGGAGAAGTAACAACTGATATTAGAAATACAAGGAATTGTGAGAAAATACTATAAACAACTCTGTACCAAAAAAATTGGATAACCTGGACAAAATAGATAAATTTCTTGAAACATACAGTCTTCCAAAAATGATCAGGAAGAATCAAAAAACCTGAATAGACCAGTTACAACTAATGAAATTGAAGCAGTAATCAAAAAACTTCAGTAAACAAAAGGCCCAGAACAGATGACTTCACAGGCAAATTTTACCAAACATTCAGAGAAGAACTAACACCTGTATTTCTCAAACTGTTCCAAAAATTTCAAGAGGAGGGAAGACTCCCAATCTCTTTATACAAAGTCAGCATTATCCTCATTCCCAAACCAGGTAGAGAAACTAAAAAGAAAATTATAGACCAATAACCCTGATAAAGATAGATGCTAAACTCCTCAACAAAGTATTGGCAAACCAGATCCAGCACAGTCACCAGAGGGGAGAGGGGAGGGAATTTCAGGGGAAAAGGGGAACGGTTTACAGGAACAAGTTTAAAGGACACATGGACAAAAACTATGGGGGGTGGAAATGGGAGGGAGGTGGGGTGGGCTGGGTGGGAGTAAAAGACAGAAAACTGTACAAGATCAACAATTAAAATAAAAATTAAAAAAAAAAAAAACAGATCCAGCAATACATCAAAAACATCATATACCATGACTTAGTGAGATTTATTCCAGGGATGCAAGGTTGGTACAATATTCACAAATCAACAGCTGTGATACATTAAATAAACAAAATGAAAGACAAAAATGATCATATTCATAGATGCTGAAAAAGTATTTGATAAAGTACAGCACACATTTATGATAAAAACTCTCAGCAAAGTAGGAATAAAGGGACCATACCTCAACAAAATAAAGACCATGTATGAAAAACCTACAGCAAACATCATACTCAATGGACAGAAACTTAAGTGTGTTTCCTTTAAGCTCAGGAACAAGACAGGGATATGTGCTTTTACCACCTTTACTCAAATTACTACTGGAAGTCCTAGCCACGGTGATCAGAGAAGAAGAAATAAAAGGCATCTAAATTGGAAAAGAGGAAGTAAAATTGTCATTATTCACAGATGACATGATATTGTACGTAGAAAACCCCAAAATCTCCACCAAAAAACTACTTAGTCTAATAAATGAATTTGGCAATGTAGCAGAATACAAAATTAATATTCAGAAATTGGTGGCATTTTTATACACCAATAATGAACTATCAGAAAGAAAAACTAAAAAAAAGTTCCGTTAATAATTGTAACAACAACAAAAGTAAATTACCTAGGAATAAATTTAACTAAGGAGGTAAAATGACCTATATTTGGAAAACAATAGGACATTGAAGAAAGAAACTGAGAGCCCTGGCTAGGTGGGTTGATCTGTTGCCTCTCACACACGTTCAGACTGCAGATTGAACCCACACCTAGGCATGTGCTCTGCCTGGAAATCAAACCCACGACCTTGGTTTATGGGATGTAGTCCAACCAACTGAGCCACACCAGCCAGGGCTCCCTTCCTTTCTCTCTAAAATCAGTATACATATCCCTAGGTTAGGATTAAAAACAAACAAACAAACAAAAAAAAAAAACTAAAGAAAGATATTGAAGATAAAAATAAGTGGAAGCATATACCATGTTAATGGATTGGTAGAATTAACATCATTAAAATGGCCATACTACTCAATGCAATCTATAGATTCATTGCAATTCCCATTAAAATAATAAATGGCATATTTTACCAATCTGGAACAACTATTCCAAATATTTATATGGAACCAAAAAAAGATCCCAAATAGTGACAGCAATCTTGAAGAAGAGAATAAATTGTAGTCATCACACTATCTGATATCAAACTAGACTACAATGCCACTGCAATCAAAACAGCCTGATACTGGCCTAGCCAAATGGCTCAGTTAGTTGGAGTGTCATTCCATACATGAAAAGGTTGCAGATGTGTCCCATGCCCAGTTAGGGCATGTACAGGAGGCAACTGATCAATGTTTAGCTCTCACATTGATGTTTCTCTGTTTCTCTCTCTCTCTCTCCCCCCCTCTCCCCCCCCACCACCCAACCGCTCTCTCCCTCTTCCTCCTTCCCTCTCTCCCTTTCTCTAAGCATATCCTCAGGTGAAGATGAAAAAAAAACTGGTACTGGCATAAGAATAGTCATATACATCAATGGAACAGGACAGAGAGCCCAGAAAAAACTTGCCTTTATGGTCAATATTTGAGGAAGGATGCAAGATCATAGAATGAGGTAAAGACAGTCTCTTCAATAAATGGTGTTGGGAAAATTGGAGAGATAAATGCAAAGTAATTAAACTAGACCACCAATTTACACCATACACAAAAATACTCAAAATGGATAAAGACTTAAATGTAAGTCATGAAACCATAAAAATCCTAGAAGAAAACATAGGCAATAAAATCGCAGGCATTTCTCATAGCAACATGTTTACTGATATATCTCCTAGGACCCTAGGACAAGGGAAACAAAGGAAAAACTAAACAAATGGGACTATATCAAACTAAAAAGCTGCACAGCAAAAGAAACCATCAACAAAATGAAAAGGGGACCCACTGTATAGGAGAACATATTTGCCAGTGATACATCTGACAAGGGTTTGATTTCCAAAAATATAATGAACTTTTACAACTCAACACCAAGAAGACAATCCATTCAAAAATGGGCAAAGGACCTGTATAGGCACTTCGCCAAAGATGGCATATAGATGGCCAATAGACATATGAAAAGATGCTCAACATCGTTAATCATCAGAGATGCTAATTAAAATCAAATGAGATATCACTTTAAACCTACAGAATGGCTACCATCAATAAATCAATAGACAAATGCTGGTGAGGATATGAAGAAAAGGAAACCTTAGTTGGTGGGAATGCAGACTGGTACAGCCACTGTGGAAAATTATGGAATTCACTCAAAAGATTAAAAATTGAACTGCCTTTTGATCCAGCAATCCCACTTCAGAAAATATATCCTAAGAACCCTGAAACACCAATCCGAAAGAATATATGCATTCCTATGGTCATAGCAATGTTATTTACAATAGCTAGGATCTAGAAACATCCCACATGCTCATCAGTAAATAAGTGGATAAAAAAATCTGTGGTATATTTACACAGTGGAATACTACTACATGACCATAAAAAAGAATGAACTCTTGCCTTGACCCATGTGGCTTGGTTAAGCATCATCCTGCAAAACAAATGGTCACCAGTTTAATTCTAGGTCAGGGCACATGCCTGGTTTTGGCTTCAGTCCCCAGTCAGATTTTTTACAGGAGGAAACCAATCAGTGTTTGTCTTTCACATCAGTGTTTCTCTCCCTCTCTTCCTCTCTGCCTAAACTGAAATAAATAAAATCTCTTAAAAAGAGAGAGAAGGATCTCTTACATTTTGGGACAACATGGGTGGCCCTGGAAATTGTTATGCTGAATGAAAAAACCCAATCAAAGAAAGACAAATATTACATGATCTCACTTATATGTGGAATTTAATGAACAGAAGATACTGACAAAATAGAAACAGAGGCATATACACATGGAACAGACTGAGAGCTGTCTGAGGGAAGGCAGAAGAGGGGGGAATAAATGAAAGAAGGTGAAAGGTTTAGCCAAAGAACATATATGTATATCCCATAGACACAGACAATAGTGTGGTATGGCCAGAGGGAAGGGTATTGGAGGCTGGGTGGAGGTGAACAGAGGAGGGGAGCAATGGCAACATCTGTAAATAGTGTGAACAAAAAACATTTTAAAAAGCTAATAGCTCATCGTTTTAGATCACTTTTGCTCATAAAAATTTGTGTTAAATTTAGGCATTGATACATCTAACCATTCTTAATAAATTTTTATTTCTAAAAATAGTGATTAGTTGGAATCAAATATAAACATACAGATAATCATAGGTATTCAATTTTATTTTATTTTTTAATTATCATGCCTTTATTTTGTGGCTTAGAATCATAGATACAACATCTCCCAAATTTAAAGTGACTTAAGAAAATTAACTTTGTAGTTATTGTAAGTATCCCCCTCCCCTTACGAATTTTGAATTACTTCATTTTTTTAAGATTTAAAAAATATTTCTTACTTATATATTGTGTAACTAGGATATTCACACACAATAAAATGGAAGAAGGCTGATTATTCTAAAACTATTATTCTAGAATGATTATTCTAGAACTATTTCTTTTTTTAATGTATTTTCTTGATTATGCTATTACAATCGTCCCATTTCCCCTCCTTCACTCCCCTCTGCACACCTGCTCCCACCCACCTTACCCCCTTTAGTTCATGTCGATGGGACGTACATATAAGTTCTTTGACTTGTACATTTCCTATACTATTCCTACCCTTCCCCTATTTTCTACTTGCCATCTATGCTACTTATTTTCTGTACCTTTTCCCCCTCCTTCCTCCTTCCACTCCCCTGGTGATAACCCTCCCTGTGATCTCCATTTCTGTGATTCTGTTCCTGTTCTATTGTTTGCTTAGTTTGTTTTTAGTTTTGTTTTAGTTGTGGTCATTAATAATTGTGAGTTTGCTGTCATTTTACTGTTCATATTTTTTTATCTGCTTTTTCCTAGATAAATCCCTTTAACATTTCATATAATAAAGCCTTGGTGATGATGAACTTTAACTAGACCTTATCTGGGAAGCATTTTATCTGCCCTTCCATTCTAAATGAAAACTTGCTGGATAAAGTCATCTTGAATGTAGGTCCTAGCCTTTCATGACTTTGAATACTTCTCTCCAGCCCCTTCTTGCCCGTAAGGTTTCTTTTGAGAAATCAGCTGATAGTCTTATGGGAACTCTTTTGTAGGTAATTGTGTCCTTTTCTTTTGATGCTTCTAGGATTCTCTTCTTAATTTTAATCTTGGGTAATTTAATTATGATTGCCTTGGTGTGTTCCTCCTTGGGTCCAACTTCTTTGGGACTCTCTGAGCTTCCTGGACTTCCTAGAAATCTGTTTCCTTTGCCAGATTGGGGAAGTTCTCCTTTACTACTTGTTCAAATAACTTTTCTACTTGTTCTTCCTCTTCTCCTTCTGGCACCCCTATAATTTGGATGTTGGGATGTTTAAGATGTCCTGGAAGTTCCTAAGCCTCTCCTCATTTTTTTTTTTTTTAATTCTTGTTTCTTCATTCTTTTCTAGCTGGATGTTTCTTTCCTTCTGGTCTACACCTTGATTTGAGTCCCAGGTTCCTTCCCTTCACTGTTGATTCCCTGTACATTTTCCTTTACTTCACTTAGCATAGCCTTCATTTTTACATCTAATTTGCAACCAAATTGAACCAATTCTATGAGCATCCTTGTGGGGGGCACCACCCGCAGAACCCCCTGTTCGTCACGAATGAAAATAAAATTACCAAGACATGATCTGCTTGGGGAGGAGAGGTGAACAAACTCTCAGAGGAGAATGACCCAGAGCCCCTTCCTCACTTTTATTGGGTTCAAATACACAGGAATACAGGTTTAACATGTCAAAGAAATCTGAGGGCTTAATGTGAGTCAGTGTCTGTCAGGAAAGGGGGTTGCAAAACTTTAGGAGACATACTCATTTCCTCCTCGGACCCTTATCATTTAAATGAGAGCACTCTTAGCAAAGCAGGTTTCACAGGACTTTAGGAATTCTTTCTTATGCCCGATCACCCAGGGAATCATCCTGGCCAGCACAGAGCTGCACCGCTTACCCTCATAGTTTCAGGCTTTAAGCCGATTAGGAGGCAGAAGAGATCTCCCAGACGGAAATGGGGACTCGGGCTATGTTAGAATAGCCGGGGGGTGAGGGTCCATCACATCCTCTTTGCTGCAGCCCCCCGAGTCCTTCCATGAGGGCCTCCTAAGTGGTCATGTCTGGCTTAGGTTGACCCTCCCATGAGGAATCTTACCCATCATTGACTAACCAACCAAGCATTGGGGCCAGAGGTGGATGAGGCAGAAGCAGTGCTCCTGCCAGGAAGATAAGCTTTGTCTCCTTAGTAGGTCACATCCTCTTGACAGAACAGACCCAGATGAAGTGGGTCCCTAGGCTCTTACACAGCCCACCATGGGATGAGGGTTACAACTCTTGAAACCAGTCTGAATGGTCCACAACACATCTTGATTGCCATTGTTTTGAATTGTGCATCTGATAGCTTGGCTATCTCTTTGTCACTTAGTTGTATTTTTTCTGGAGCTTTGATCAGTTTGGGCCTTTTTTTTTTTTTTTTTTTTGTCTTGATGCGAGTACTAAGGGGCAGAGCCTTAGGTATTCACCCAGGAGGGGTAACCCACCTCTCTGTGTTGTGACACTGTATATGGGGGAGGGGTCCAAGAGGGAACAGTGCTGCTTGTTCTGCTCTCTGCCAGCTTTCAGTCACTTCCCCTTCTCCCCACAAGCAAATTGGACCCTGCTGGTACTGATTCCTGGGTGGATTGTCTTTTGTACATTCTGAGACCCTGTGGGTCTCTCTAGTGAACTCTCCTGTGAGGCTGGGAGTTCTCCTGCTACTGCCTGAACCCCAACAGGTATTCTCAACCAGTGATATGAGGCTTTAGTTCCCTGCACTGGAACTCTGGGTTGTGTGGTCTGTCTAACTCCCCAGTTGTTCCTTACAGTTTATCTGTGCACGAAAGTGGGACTGCCTGCTCCAACAGCCACCGCCATAGCCTTGCCAGCCAGCTGCAGCCTTGCATGCCCCACTCCACAATCCAGCAGCCACCAGATTTGTGGGTCAGCCAGCTACCGCCTTGCCAAGAGTCCTCTCTACATCCCCGTCTCCTCCCCTCCTACCAGCTTGGATGAGTGTGTCTCCTTTAACTCCTTGGTTGTCGGACTTCTGTACAGTTTGATTTTTCTGTCAGTTCTGGTTGTTTTTAAATTGTTGTCCTTTTGGTTGTGCAAGCAGGCACAGTGTGTCTACCTACACCTCCATCTTGGCCGGAAGTCTTGAATTTCTTTGTTTATACCAGAACTCTTTCAGTGTAATCTTAGACTCAGGAAGATTCTTAATTCCTTTTAGTGATTTGGGATAATCTCCATTTCTTTAAAAATAGGACATAAAACTCTAATTTTACAAACCTACTAATTGAAGGAATAATCAGCTGGCTAATCTCTAGTCTTCTTTAATACCTATTTCCTAGTTGTTAATATGTAAATTACCTTACTATATATTTAAAGTTTTAAGTCTACTGAATGAACCAGATTAACAGACATGTTTTTAAATGAAAATATACATGCTAGAAAATATGTATTAAGTATATATGATACCTACATTAAGAAACAAAGCCAAAATTTATTTGCTTACTTTTCTTACGGATTGCAAACAACTATTTAAAGATATTTACCTTTCACTTTATTTAAGCTTATATTTTTAGGGACATTTTAGTTCTGCAGAGAGGATTAAAATAATACTAGGTCTAATAACTAATTCCATCAGCTCTGTCATTGGGACATCTGTCATCAGAAGAAGAACCTAAGAATTCTTTTTATTTGCCTGAATTTATTATTTTTTAAAATTTATTTTACTTTTTTATTGTTTAAGTACAGATGTCTCCATTTTCCCCCATCACTTCCCCCACGGCAACCATCCCCACCACTCATCCTTGACCCTACTCCCCTTTGGCTTTGTCCATGTGTCCTTTATATATGTTCCTTGACCCCATTATCCTCTCCCACCTCCTCAACAAAACAAACAAACAAGCAAAGTATAACCAGAGACATTGAAATTAAGAACAAACTGACAGTAACCAAAGAATCCAAGAGTTCTTATTGAACACATAATAGGAGACAGAACCTAAAAATCTTTGGAGCTAAAGAACTAGAACAGAAAACTCCAAAACAGGCTCTGAGTAGCATTCTGGAAAGTCAGTATGTATTATAAGCTGACTACATTGCCTCCTAATTCCAAAGACTGCTACAAAGGATACCAAAGACTGTCATCACTCACTCAGCTTTCCACCTAATTTTTCATTCCCAAACCTTGCAGAAAAACTCATAATTTTAAGATATTTTCTGTAATTATACATGTATAATAATGAAAAAGTGTTTTTCGTAGCCTTTGCCCTTTCAGATTTTCACTGAAGAGGTATCATACATCCTGACCGATTATGCTTGTATATGTCTGCAGGAGGCAAGTGTGGGGGGACTTTCTAAACAAAATAATTATATTGTGTTTGAACATGAAGGGCATAACTGCTCTATTTATTATCTTTGGTGTCAGTAGTTTTCTATGTTCCTAGTAATTTTCCCTTTTATAATTGCACATGTTCTAAATTTCAAAATACACTCTTAAAAATGCATTACTTTTTCACAAAATTACACTTAAAATTATAAATACTCTAATTCAAAAATCTCCTTACTTTTTAAATATTAAGATTATTTTTTAAGTATTTACATGCTACACTTTCTTATATGATTTTAATAGTATTTTCCCTGAGTAAGTAACATTAGCAGATGAATCTGTTATTAATCACTACCAACATGCCTTTATTAGAAACCTTTATGTACATTTTTAAACAAGATGGTCAGTCCTGTTTAATCTGTTGACAAAACCCCATGCATGAACTAGTATAAAACTTAAAGGAAAAAAAATGTGATGAGAAAAAAGTTTTTGTTTATCCCTAGACTCTTTTTGGGGGGATGGGAGGAGGCAAGAATTAAATTTCCTTCAGATTAATTGCGTTAAACACATTCTTGTGACGTTGCAAGATTGGGAAAGAGGAAGGAAAAAAAGGAGCTGCATGACTGTGTGGTTATATTCTAAAAGAGGGTTTTAGAGAGGGAGAAGAGAACACATAAGCAAGCTGGTTTGACCAGAAATAGAACTGCCTGTGACAGATTGAGCAACAAGCAAAGCTTGCAATCTGAGAGCAAGGAAAGAGTGGAAATTTACAGCTGCTTTGCATGTGTGTTCAAGTGATCATTTTCTGCTAATGTTCTATGTTTTCCTGTGGTAACTGTTACTGTTCAAAGAGGTAGGCAGAAAATAAGGACAGGATTGTGGAAACTTTTCTCTGCCACACTTTGGTAACAGGAATCATCCTTTATTGAATGAAAGATAAAGGCTATTTCATCTAAAGTCCTTGAGCCCCAGAGAGCTGTCTTTGGCACCTCATCATATGTCTACTTTTTGTTGTTTAGATGAGCCTGGGCATTTCTGTAAGATTTGGTGAGTATCAACCAGGTTATATATACACTAGTTCATAGAAATTGAATTAATATGGTAAACTTTACTTTTAGTTGAGGTTTTACAGTTATTGTTTATATATTCATTTTAAATCATTTTGTTACCTTGTTTCTTTGTAAATGATAAATTGCTGTTACTAGGAGCAGTTTAAAAAAACAAAGACTCTAAAACAATACTCTTAGGTTGACTAAGACACTTGAACCGCTACCAACTATTCTGTGTCCATAAAATATCTTATCTTGGAAATAGGTTTTTATTTACAAAGAGTTTCCAAAAATAAAGTAGTGGCAATATATCATTTTTGATGTTTCTCTTTCAACTTCATGAAAATTCAGAAGTTATCTTTTTCTGTCTGGAGTCACTAAATTTAAAATTATGGTGATGCTTGGTAATTTCATAATTATAAATTACAGCATTATATCATGATTCAAATAGAAATATTAATGATTCCATTAGTTAAAAGGATATAACTTAAATGCTGGATGTTTTCTGTTACAGCCAGTATGTGGCACATGATTTTTTGTAAGTTCTGTAATGAAAATAAAATTAGACAGTTTACATGTTAGGTTTACCATTTGGTGCAAAATGAATGCACATGGATTTTAAGTTAAAAAGTAAAGCAGTTATTTTGACTTATAACTGAAATTAAACTCTTAACATAATGTTTGGTCTGCTGGAGAACTAGAATAACCAGATACATATATGTATGTAAGCAACAGAGCAGAAAAAAGAAAGTAAACTCTTAAGATATATATTCACATTGTGATACAAACTTAACATAGGAGATCGTATGCTAATTTTATATATGTTATTTTAAAAGCATCAATGGAAGGTTTGTAATAATTCTTCTATGAGAGGAAGAAAGTATTGTTAGCTGCTAAACTGAGTCATTGTGTAAAGATGTACCATCCTAAGCAAAGATTCTAATCTACTCTTTGCCAACTTCAAAAAATGTCCTTATTGATTCAACTTAGCTGAAGTGAAAACTTCAGCAGAGTGTCAGTAAACATAATAAAATAATTTGTACCCTAGAAATAATATAAAATGGCTGTACTTCCTTTAATATTTACTCTATGAGTACAGAAGCCTGTAAAACAGGTTTTGGTTTGTGGAATTTCTTTTTTAGCCTGTTGATCTATGTATAATGAGAAATTCAGCTAGTCTGTGGAAACCTTTTCTGAACCATTATCTTGCACTTAAAATCAAAAGCAAGTACAATAAAGATAATATCACAAACCCACTTCTTTACAGAGTTTCCTGCACTCAGTCCTTCTTGAACTGTTGGAAGACTGGCACACAGCTTTAAAATCTTCAAAATAATTTTTTATTTTAAACTAGTAATTTATTGGTATTATGTTAGTGGTGGCACCATTTCTTATGCTTATATAGCAATAAAGGATATGTAATCACCAGTTTATAAATATTTTGTAGTCGAGAGGTTTATTTGTGAGTGGATTGTTAGGAATTTGGGACCCACCTTTCCTGGGAAACAATTTAACAAATGCTCGTTTGGCTTTTATTATAGCCCAAGAATATATTTTACTAACACAGTAACAAAATTATCTCCATCCTTAAAAATATTAGAAAATTAATTCTATTGATGAAACTGAATATAAAAACAATTATGTTGAATAAGATACTATCTTTATTTAACTTAATATTAATGCTTGAAGAAAAGCATGTTTACTAAGTGGTGGTAGGTATTTGGAAGAATGCTTATCAAAAGGGTTTCTAGGTGCTTTTAAGAGCTTTCAAGATTGATTTCACTGCTTTTTAAATCTTCATTTATTTTTTTAATTATATTTCACTGATTATGCTATTTCAATTGTCCCAATTTTTCCCCTTGTACTCCCTTCCACCTAACACCCCCAACTCCCTCAGGCAGTCCCCACACCATTGTTCATGTCCATGGGTTATGTGTATAAGTTCTTTGGCTATTCCATTTCCTATACTGTATCTTTTTGTGAGATATAAGCTCACATTAAAATCAGTGATTTTTCCTTGTCATGGAAATATCTCTAGCCATTGCTTTTATGCTTATCATTCATTTCTGAGGTCTAGCCCAGGGTCTGATACTTATGTAGTTACCTAATAAATAGTAGGTGAAAACTAAACTATTTCATTAAAACAAAAAAAAAGGGAACTGTGTAATTTTTTCAAAGTATGCTAGAAAAGAAAGGGGTTTAAAAGTATATAGTTTTCAGTTCCAGCCAAGATAGAGGCATAGGTAGAAACCCTTGCTTCCTCGCACAACTGAAAGGAGGATAACAACCAATCTAAAATCAATGAACACCAGAAGTGCCAGAACACCAAACTGCATGGGACTCCAACAACCAAGGAATTAAAGAAACAATCAAAGAGAGCAACCAGACCGGTAACAACCCTTGGGGAGGTGGTAGACTGCATGGGTGGGCCTGGCTGAAGGGGAAACTGAGACAGAGCTGACTGGACTACGGCGGTTGCCACAGTGGGAGAAACTCCCAGTCTCACAGGAGGGTTCGTTTGAAAGTGAGCTAGAGACCAGCAGGTGAGCTGCATTGTTCCCTCCCTGGCCCCTCCCTGGCAGGCAGTGCCAAAGCCCAGCAAAGAGGGTTGTCCTGCCCAGGGGAATACCTAAGGCCCCTCCCCCTTACAACTTAACAGGTGTGCTAAGACAAAGAAATATGGCCCAAATGAAAAAACAGAGCAAAGTTTCAGAAAGAGAGCTAAACGATGAGGAGATAGCCAACCTATCTGATGGAGAATTTAAGGCCTTGGTGGTCAAAATGCTCACAGATCTGATTGAGCTTGGTAGAAAAATGTAAAAATAAATGAAAGATACCCAAAATGAAATAAAGCAAAATATTTAGGGAACCCACAGTGACAGCAAGGAAACCAGGACTCAAAGCAATGATTTGAAACAAAAGGAAGAAATAAAACATCCAACTGAAACAGAATGAAGAAACAAGAATTCAAAAAAATGAAGAGAGACTTAACAAACCTCTGGGACAACCTGAAATGTTCCAATCTCCAAATTATAGAGGTGCCAGAAGGAGAAGAACAACAGCAAGAAATTGAGCTTATTTGAACAAATAATGAAGGAAAACTTCCCCAATCTGGCAAAGGAAATAGACTTCTAGGAAGTCCGGGAAGCCCAGAGTCTCCCAAAGAAGTTGGACCCAAAGAGGAATACACCAAGGCACATCATCATTAAGTTACCCAAGATTAAATATAAAGAAAGAATCCTAAAAGCAGCAAGAGAAAAGGAGATAGTTACCTACAAAAGAGTGCCCATTTAAGGCTGTCAGCTGATTTCTCAAAAGAGACCTTCCAGGCAAGAAGGGGCTGGCAGGAAGTATTCCAAGTCATGAAAAGCAAGGACTTACATCCAAGACTACGCTACCCAGCAAAGCTTTCATTTAGAATGGAAGGGCAGATAATGTGCTTCCCAGATAGTGTGAAGTTAAAGGAGTTCATCATCACCAAGCCATTATTATATGAAATGTTAAAGGGACTGATCTAAGAAAAAGCAGATAAAAAATATGAACATTAAGATGACAAACTTACAACTATCAACAAATGAACCCATAAGAAAAGACAATGAAAACAAAAACTAAGGAAACAACCAGATCAGGAACAGAATCAGAGAAATGGACATCACATGGAGAGATTTCAGTGGATACAGGGAAGGGAGGAATAGTGGGGGAAAGATACAGGGAAGAAGAAGCACAATTGGTAGGCATAAAATAGATGGGGAGAGATCAAGAATGGTATAGGAAACAGATGACTCAAAGAACTTATACGTACAACTCATGGACATGATCTAAGGAGAGGGAATGCTGGAGGGTTGGGCGTGCAGGGCAGAGTGGGGATAAAGGGGGAAAAATTGGGAAACTGTAATAATACAATCAATAAAATATACTTTAAAAATTACTTTTGTAATGTTATACATCTGACAAATCTTTTTATATAAAACGTTTTTTAGCTAGTGTTATAAGTAAGAAAAATAAAAGTATATAGTTTTTGTAACGAGAGACATGGCCTGACAAGAATTGATCGAATTGGAATAATCAAACAAAGCAACAGTAGTATAGAGCAGACCTAACTATTAAGAGAAAAAGAAAAAACCATAGTGTGACATGGTGGCAATCCCAAATGAATAGGGATGCTGATGAGGAAGGCAATTTACCAGGTAGGTATCTTGAGTAAGATAAGGTATTAGACAGTCTGTAAAACTAAAAATGGATCTACCTTTTGACCCAGCAATTCCACTGCTAGGACTATATCCTAAGAACCCTGAAACACCAATCCAAAAGAACCTAGGCACCCCTATGTTCATAGCAGCACAATTTACAATAGCCAAGTGTTGGAAGCAACCTAGATGCCCATCAGTAAATGAATGGATCAGAAACCTGTGGTACATTTACACAATGGAATTCTATGCAGCAGAAAGAAAGAAGGAGCTCCTACCCTTTGGAACAGCACGGATGGAACTGGAGAGCATCATGCTAAGCGAAATAAGCCAGTCAGTGAAAGACAAATACCATATGATCTCACCTTTAACAGGAACCTAATCAACAAAACAAACAAACAAGCATAATATAACCAAAGACATTGAAATTGAGAACAGGGTGACAGTGACCAGAGGGGAGAGGGGAGGGAATTTCAGGGGAAAAGAGGAAGGGTTTACAGGAATAAGTATAAAGGACACATGGACAGAAACTATGGGGTGTGGAAATGGGAGGGAGGTGGGGAGGGTTAGGGTGGTGGGTTGGGGTGGGAGTAAAAGATAGAAAACTATATAAGATCAACAATTAAAATGAAAATTAAAAAAATAAAATACTACTACATACAATAAAAAAAAGATGTCAAGTTTAACTCACAAGCATTATGTGTTTGCTTATATGTACTAGGACCTATAAGAAGAAATGTAGCTTATTTGGAAAACTCCAATTAAGTCACAAATTAGGTTAGTTACACTAGCCCTGAAAGTTCTTCTAAAGTGCCAAGATATAAAATTTAAAAACAGTAATGCAATAAACAGATGAAGTAAAATAATTAATAACAAAGTAAATAATCCAATGAATGCAGATAACGCTTATGTGACTTTTAGTGACAAAAACATTTTCCATTTGATTAAAAAAACACTTTCTTTGTTAATTAAAAAAATTAAACCTATGCTATATTAAAAAAATAAGTTCAGGAATTACCATTCTTTTATGTAGCAAATTATATTTCAAAAGTAATGATTTTGAATAGTCCTAGATGGCATATAATAGGTGCTTAATAAATATTTGCGGATTGAGGCCCTGGCTGGTGTGGCTCAGTGGATTGAGCGCTGGCCTTCGAAACAGAGGGTCGCTGGTTCAATTCCCAGTCAGGGCACATGGCTGGGGTTGTGGGCCAGGTCCCCAGTAGGGGACGCGTGAGAGACAACCACTCACTGATGTTTCTCTCCCTCTCTTTCTTCCTTCCTACCCCTCTCTCTCTCAAAAAAAAAGTCTTTAAAAAAATATTTGCTGATTGAATAAAATAAAGTGGAATAATTCACAGTTTTCATTTCTGAGATATGGATGCCTGTGTTTACACACATATATATATATACATACATATATACATACTTAAAATGTACTTTAAAGATAATATTTAGAGATATTCCTTTAAGAAGGAAAAAAGGTATACAGCTATGTTAACATGCTTTTTAATTATGGTCTTAATGTTCCATCAGGAATTCAAATAACTTGTTTAAACTGAAATCTTTACTGCTTATAAATGAGATTGTATTTTTCAGTTTTGGGAGTCTTAAATCTCTTTTTTTTTTAAGTACGGAAAAAAATTTATTGGAAATCTCTTGAATACATTTTATTTTTTATTTTTTAATTATTTTATTGTTAAAATTACAGTTGCCTGCATTTTCCTCCTACTACTCCCCCCCACCCCAGCCAAACCCACCTTCCTCCCTTGCTTCCACTCTCCCCCTTGGTTTTGTCCATGTGTCCTTTATAGTTGTTCCTGAATACCCTTTCCCCCATTGTCTCCTTCCCCCTCTCCTCTGGTTAGTGTTAGATTGTTCTTAATTTCAATGTCTCTGGTTATATTTTGTTTGCTTTTTTGTTTTGTTGCTTATGTTCCAGTTAAAGGTAAGATCATATATTTGTCCCTCATCACCTGGCTTATTTCACTAAGAATAATCCTCTCCAATTCCATCCATGCTGCCTTTTGACCCAGCAATACCACTGGTGGGATTATACCCTAAGAACCCTGAAATACCAATCCAAAAGAACCTATGCACCCCGATGTTCATTGCAGCAGAATTTACAATAGCTAAGTGCTGGAAGCAACTTAAGTGCCCACCAGTAAATGAGTGGATGAAAAAACTGTGATACATTTACATGATAGAATACTACACAACAGAGAGAAAGAAGGAGCTCCTACTCTTGAATACATTTTAAAGTATAACTCAGTATTTTCAAACAAAGTAGGATGAAAGAGGGGAGGGTCTCTGCCACCTGGAGACAGATGACCTCCCCCAGCCTTGTGCTCCAGTCAGTCTGAGACTCACACCTTTTATTGTACAGGGTTGAGGGGCAAGGGCTGGCCTTGACGATTGGTCTGTTCCTTCCAGGCTCAGCCTGCCTGACCTCTTGCTGTTGGGGTCCTGAAGAAAGGTTGCTGCCTTCACAGGCCAACTATCAGAAGTCAAAGAGGACAACAGCTAACACAAACAGGCCTTTCCATGCTTGGCCTCAAAAGGAGGGCAGTGGTTGAAATGCGGTGGCCCGGTAGGGGATGATTAGTAACTTGCAGTGGGCCTTCACCCTTCTCAGTGCAGGGGCCTTGGTGGTAAACCTGGATCAGTTCAGCCAGCATGAGTGTGTTCTGGCCTGAAGACAGGAGGGCCAGTTGTACACACTGCTGGGAACATTTCTCTGTGGCAGCAGAGCACATGCATAGAGGCAGGGCTCAGGCTAATGGAGACAGCATGAGAGCCCACTCAAGCCCTCAGAAGTCAGCCTTGTAGGTAGAAACAATGTTACATGCATTTACTAACAAGCAATTAAGTGCCATGTGCTGCACTGCAGAACAGCTCTCCCAATGAATACCCCAGGTGGACCAGAAGGAACTGGGCAGGCCTAGTTTTCCACAGCCAGGACTACCAGTTAGGCTGGGAAAGGGACAGATGGCATAGGTGGGTGAGGCTAGGCACCTGACTTACTCAAGTAACAACACCTGAAGTGTTAGATCAATTGTATGCCCAGCTTTACCTTCTCAACAAGGAACCGATGCAACCAGTAAACTTCAGCACAGTGTACAAACCCCTGGCTTAAAGGAAGGTGATGGCCAGGCCCAAGCCAAAAGAGCAAAGGGCCTATGACCCATCCCTGAGAAACAGGAACAAGTACCCCAGAAGGAGGGACCTGCCTGGACCTCCCTGGGCTTACCAATGTGCACTGTATGTGGTACAACTCTAGGCAGTCACCACATTTAGCACCCGAGGCTTCCTGGGCTGCCAGAACAGTCAGTCACTTTGCAGAAACAGAGATCCAAGGCTCTCACTAGAAATACGGAGATGTCCAAGGTGAAGCTTTTCTCAGTTCAAATGCAGCAAGCCAGGGAGGATCTATTGCCCTCACCAGCCCTGTGTTGACTCCCACCTAATGTATATGGGAAGGAAGATCCCCAGAGCAGCAACCTGGAATTTGAGGAACCTCCACAAGAGGAGCTCCTGCCCCAGGAAGAGGCCCATTACCTTCCCTGAGCGAAAACATCTCATCCGAAACATATTTTCTCTATAAAACATGTCTTTGAAAGTAATGAATATTCACCATGTCCTATAACTAAGCAGCAGCTACAGGGGGAGGGAAGAAATGAGAAGATCTGCGGTGACTCCCAGGCCCAGAGACACGGTGGTTTCTACATAGTTAAGGGGCTGAGCCCAGACAACCACCAGGGCTGCCCACACCTGCTAAGGGAGGGGCTAGCACAGATTTCAGTGGTGGGAATGGCAGACTTGGGAGTTCTCATCTTGGGCAGAAGGCATCATATTGTCAAAAATATAGGCACAGGGGCAAAGGGAGGGAGAGAGGAAGAAGTACAAGAACTAAAGGAGACAACAAAGAGAACCTGAAGAAGTACTTCCATCTTCTACAATGTTTCTTTCCTCTTTCTGCCTCCACGCTAGTCTCTGGGCCACCAGCTAGAACATTAAATGGTTTGGTATGCAGGTTGATGAGGGGCCAGCTGCAGGGCAGACAGACCCTGGGGAAAGAGGGCCCAGCAGTAGGAAGACGAGATGACAGCCTCATTGAAGCATCTGCTGACAGGCAATGGAAGCAGATGGCCCACCAGAGGGCCCCCTTTTTGCAAAGAGTCTTCCCGTCTCCAAGGCTAGAGGGTGAGCCCTCTCAGATGCTCTAACTGGGCTTGACTGTTGCCACAGAGAATCCAGGAGGTGAGAGCAGGGACTTCTGGGTCCCCATGGGGTAAACCAGCTTCCCTCCACCTGGCTTGGAGCAAGATGAGGGATAGGAGCAGTTGATGAATGGGAAGCTCTCTGTCTCTTGGGACCACAAAAGGGGCCTGTTGCTAATACTTGAGGGCACCAACTTTTACTGCAGGGTTTCTACAAAGGCATCAAATTCTTGGACATTCTTCTCATGCACAACCAGCTATTCTGGAAGTGAGTCCAAGTCCTCAGCCATGGACTATGCCTCAATATCTATAGAGAAGCTGCTCAGCTGAGGGGGGTTCTAAAATTCACAACAGAAGGTCCTCAGTTCCATCAGAAGAATGTTGCCTTTAAAAAAAGCTGATTTAAAGTCTACCATGACGAAGTTGTCATCGGTGTGGCCTCTGCTCCCCCCACTGGAACCCTCACAGTGCAAGTTGCCCTGGAGCAGAGATTCCATCTCTGGGGAGTCCAGAGGGTTCACCATGGGATTAACATCCTCCAGCTCTAAATTCTTGGGAGCAAACATGGCAAAGGGTATGTCCAAACTCGTCAAGGTCACCTGGTTCATGGGTTTGTTGACAAAAGCCACCAGTTTTCAGGCAAAGATGGTCTCCAAGACATTGTGGGGAGAGCCCCGTCCCTCGCTGCTGTTTGATAGTTTCAGTACCCTTTCTGTTAGAAGGTGTGGCAGCACAGTGGGCCATGTCAGAAGGGAGCCAATCTTTCCTGATCAGCCTGGGCACCATGGACAGGCTGGTTGGGAGCAAGGGGTACCCCACCTTCCTTTCCAGGGACCATTAGCTGGAATGGTAGGGAGGTGGAAAAAGAGGTGGTGCACACTTCTTGAGAATCTTCTCCAGAAGGATATGTTATTCCAGTGTCCTCACCAGTGGTTCTGTAATTGCAGGGGTGCATGGGCGAGGAGCTGGGATAGGTTTGGTCCACAAAGTGATCAGTGATAATACCCATGATGGGTGGGGTCCTCTCGAATTGCCTTGTGGTGCCAAGTTAATTCTGTAAGCATAAGAAATAGTGATGGTGCCTACAGGGGTGCCCACTGTCCCAACATGAACTGTCTGGAAACCTTCTCCTAAGTCATTCAGCTGAACTTACCCAAAATACATTCTGTATAATATGACATATTCATGCCCTTGTTTCCTGGAGTGTCTGTAAGTTGGTGTCACCCTAGTTATAGCAAGGACAGACTTCAGCAGCAAGGACAGTTGTACACAGTGTAGGAAACTTTGATTTCTTTATCACACTTTTCATTCATTTCAAGACACCAAATTTCTAGTTCCAAAGAATCTCCCTCAGAACACGTAGATCTCCCGATGGCAGGCAGCTGCCCTGCCAGTGCCTTTACTTCATGTGTAACCTCTGGGATGTCTTTGATTACCACAGTAAACCAATCTGAACCCACTGGTGATGAAGATGAACCAGCAGAAATCTTTTCTCCAAGTTGAGCCTGGACAGTCACTTGAACAGCCTTGAGAGCAAAAAATTTAATGAATTTATCCAGGTCCTTTCTGTCCTGGGAATTGAGATCGTGTCCATTGCTTGTGGAAATCTGCAAAGCTGCGACCCAGAGTGGCTCGGGGCTCTCATTACGGTGGCAGGGGCCTGGGGCTGGCTAGCTGTGCCTCTGGGCTGAGGGCTCCACACTCAGGGACAGCACTGGCAGCCTGGGTCGCCTCAGGAGGCTTGTGGCTTGCAGTCCCCAGGCATTCACTCTCAGGACTGAGCAAGTTGTTGCACTCACATCGACCAGAGCTCTTTGAGGCTCAAGAGATCACTCCTGCCTTAAGCCAAGCAGCCAGTCATTTCCTGGCACCACCATCATTAGTGTTTGTTTTAAACTGCTTGGATCTGGGAGTCTTATTTCTTAAATGCCTAGCAGAAACTCATGTAGGCTTTTTCAAGTCTAGAAGTATTTTGAAAAGCTACCTACCCATCCAGAAAATCTGTACAAACCTGGAAGTTTATAGGATTTGAACTATCTTCAGCTAAATTTCTTTCATCTCTGTTCTCCTGTGTTAATGTTTTTATAGACTGAATAATAGTTCATAATCAGTCATGGGGGCTTGCTGAAGCTCTGAAATCGTTGTATTTCACACTAATGTTTTTATAGACTGAATTATAGTTCATAATCAGTCATGGGGGCTTGCTGAAGCTCTGAAATCGTTGTATTTCACACTATAAGCTAAACTTTGTCATAATACTAGCAACAGTAATCAACTAAAATTTGATTGTTATGTATCAATATAAAATATATGTACCTATAGGAAAGACTAAAAAAAAGTGAATTTTGAGTTTTCCTTGATAATTCTGTTGTGAAGAATAACCATTGTGAATTTTAGAGATCTGATGTTTGATTACAGTTACTAGTTTTTGAGAATACTAATATATCTTTGGATCTCTGCTAAATATTGGGATTGTGTAATTTTAATATAAAGTTACCATTTACTGACAGTCATAGATAGCTAATAGATGTAGAAATTGTAGCTCCAACAAATGAATGGAGTTGTCAACAGAAATATTACTACAAACCTAATAAATGAAGTTACTGGTTGTTTTTTTTGAAAAGTAATCTTTTCTACTTATTTATAACAGTAATTATTATTATTTATAACAATAAACAAATTAGTGATTATATGTCTCCTTTACTTCACATACTAATTGTGTTTTAAAATTATTTCAGTGATTATAATGCATTATATTAAGCAGCTTCCCAAGGACATGGGTTCATTTGTTCCTTCCTTCCTTCCTTTCTTCCTTTCTTTTTCGCTTTTTAGAGAGAAGGGAAGGGAGGGAGAGAGGGAGAGAAACATCGATGTGTGGTTGCCTCTCTCATATGACCCAAACCGGAGACCCAGCCTGCAACCAAGTCATGTGCCCTGACTGGGAATCAGACTGGTGACCTTTTGGATTGCAAGCCAGTACTCAAGCCAGAAAGCCACGCCAGCCAGAGCAGGTTTCTCTCTCTCTCTCTCTTTTTTTTTTAAGATTTTTAAAAATATTTTTATTGATTATGCTATTATAGTTGTCCCATTTCCCCCCTTCATTCCCCTTCACCCTGCACACCCCCTCCCACCCACATTCTCCCCTTTTAGTTCATGTCCATGTGTCGTAAGTTCTTTAGCTTCTACATTTCCTGCACTATTCTTGTCCTACCCCTGTCTATTTTCTACCCACTGTCTATGCTACTTATTCTCTGTCTCTTTTCCCCCCTCTCTTCCCACTCCCCTGTTGCTGGCCCTCCGTATGATCTCCATTTGTGTGTTTCTGTTCCTGTTCTAGTTGTTTGCTTAGTTTGCTTTTGTTTTAGGTGTGGCTGCTAATACTTGTGAGTTTGCTGTCTTTTTACTGTCATTTTTTTATCTTCTTTTTCTTAGATAAGTCCCATTAACATTTCATATAATAAAGGCTCGGTAATGATGAACTCCTTTAACTTGACCTTATCTGAGAAGCACTTTATCTTCCCTTCCATTCTAAATGAAAGCTTCGCTGGATAGAGCAATCTTGGATGTAGGTCCTTGACCTTCATGACATAGAATACTTCTTTCCAGCCCCTTCTTGCCTGGAAGGTCTCTTTTGAGAAATCAGCTGACAGTCTGATGGGAACTCCTTTGTAGGTGACTGTCCCCGTATCCCTTGCTGCTTCTAGAATTCTCTCCTTCATTTTCATCTTGGGTAATGTAATTATGATGTGCTTTGGTGTGTTCCTCCTTGGGTCCAACTTCTTTGGGACTCTCCAAGCTTCCTGGACTTTCTGGAAGTGTATTTCCTTTGCTAGATCCGGGAAGTTCTCCTTTATTATTTGTTCAAATAAGTTTTCCACTTGTCGCTCTTCTTCTTCCCCTTCTGATACTCCTAGAATTTGGATTTTGGGATTTTTTTTAAGAGCTTTTCTTTTTATTTTTCTAAAGATTTTATTTATTTATCTTTAGAGGGGAAGGGAAGGAGAGATGGAGAGAAATATCAATGTATGGTTGCCTCTCGTGCGTCCCCTGCCAGGAACTGTCGCTGGGAACTGTCCTGCAACCCAGGCATGTGCCCTGACTGGGAATTGAACCGAGATCCTTTTGTTCGCAGGCCCATGCTCAGGATTTTGGGATGTTTAAAGATGTCCTGGAGATTCGTAAGCCTCTCCTCATTGTTTTGAATTCTTGTTTCTTCCTTTTTTTCAGTTTCTTTCTTTCTTCCTTCCTTCTGGTCCACTCCATTGATTTGAGTTCCAGTTTTCCTCCCATCACTATTGGTTCCCTGTGCGTTTTCCTTCATTTCACTTAGTGTAGCCTTCATTTGTTCATCTAACTTGTGACCAAAATCAATGAATTCTGTGAGCATCTGATCACCAGTGCTTTGAACTGTGCATCTGATAGGTTGGCTATCTCTTGATTGCCTAGATGAATTCGCTCTGGGGCTTTGATCTGTTCTCCCATTTGAGCCATTTTTGTTTTTTGTTGTTGTTTTTTGTTGTTGTTGTTCTGATCACGGCTGTTTTATAGTGAGGGGTGAAGCCTTAGGCGTTCCCCCGGGTGGGGAAGCCCAGTTGCTGGGTTGTGAGGCTGTATGTAGGGGTGGGGTCCGAAAGGGAACAATGGCGCTTGCTCCACTCTCTCTCGGATTCCAGTCCCTTCCAGCGCTTCCCCTTTGCCTGGGTTATCTGCACACAAATGGGTGACCGCCTGGTCAGCCAGCTGCCTTGTGTGGTCTCACTGGGTCTGCCCGTTGCCACCCCATGTCTGGGGTCCACTTGCTCCCGCCTGTGGGCCCTGAATGTGCCAGCCACTGCCTGTGTCCCGGGTCTGCCAACCTCCAGTTTTTCCTGTTGTGACTCTGCCCCTCTTACCGGTCTGGATGAATGATTGTTGGACTTCCGTACAGTTCAGCTTTCTATAAGTTCTGATTGTTTTCTTGTTTCTAAATCTTTGTTGTCCTTAATTTTGGTTTTGCGAGGAGGCACAGTGTGTCCACCTACACCTCCATCTTGGCCGGAAGTCCAGGTTTCTCTTATAAAAGAGTGTCTAAGTCTGATCAAGGCTTCCAGATCAATGAGGATGCATAAAAACTTCTCACAAGTTTTTAATTTCTATGTTAATTGTCTATATTTAGAAAATATCTCTTTCTCAAACTCTGTTAATAAAAATTATAAAAACAAAATAATTCTTAATTGCTTTCAACTAAGAAAAAGGATGATCAATGAAAGACCTCATTTATACGTCTGATATTCACTTATTTCTATAGGTATTCAGGTACAAAATTCAATTGTAATGTCTTCCAATTACAATTAGAGTGTATATTTTAAAAAGGAATAGCTGAAGGATGGAAGACGTTGATTAAAAGATACCATGATTTGGTGTTACAACATAAATAACTATAGTGATATGCTGCGTGCTTTTTAATTTATTATCTCTGTGAAGGCAATTCTAAAGTATGATTTAAGAGGAGAGGGACAGGTGTCCTTAAATACTGTAGAACTTTTAGGTGTATTTTTTTAATTTTAAAATTTACATTCACTTCGGGTCAAGATGGCAGTGTAGGTAAACACAGATCACCTCCTTGTAGGGGGCAGTGCCCACAGAACCCCCAGTTCATCACAGATGAAAATAAAACTACCAAGACATGATCTGCTTGGGGAGGAGAGGTGGACAAACTCTCAGAGGAGAATGACCTAGAGCCCCTTCCTCACTAGGCTTTTATTGTGTTCTAATACACAGGAATACAGGTTTATCATTTCAAAGAAATCTGAGGGCTTAATCTGAGTCAGTGTCTGTCAGGAAAGGGGGTTGCAAAACTTTGGGAGACATACTCATTTCCTCCTCGGACCCTTATCATTTAAATGAGAGCACTCTTAGCAAAGCAGGTTTCACAGGACTTTAGGAATTCTTTCTTATACCCGATCATCTGAGGAACCGCTCTGACTGGCACAGGGCTGCACTGCTCGCCATCATAGTTTCAGGCTTTAAACCGATTAGGCTCAGAAAGCAGAAGACATCTCGCAGACGGAAGTGGGGACTCAGGCTATGTTAGAATAGCCAGGGGGCGAGGGTCCATCACCCCCTCTTTGCTGCAGCCCCCCAAGTCCTTCCATGAGGGCCTCCCAAGTGGTCGTGTCTGGTTTAGGCTGCCCCTCCCATGAGGAGTCTTACCCATCATTGACTAAACAACCAAGCATTGGAGGCCAGAGATGGATGAGGCAGAAGCAGTGCTCCTGCCAGGGAGATAAGCTTTGTCTCCTTAGTAGGTCACGTCCTCTTGACAGAACAGACCCAGATGAAGTGGGTCCCTAGGCTCTTACACAGCCCACCATGAGGTGAGGGTTACAGCTCCTGAGACCAGGCTGAGCGGTCCCCAACACCTTCTCACATAACCACATCAAAATTACAAGTAAACTAGAACAACCATCACTCAGAAACATCAGAAAGCAAGTTGAATGGAATCTGACAGCTATGGAATTAGAGAAACCACATTCATCCAGGCTGGTAGGAGGGACAGAGATGTGGAGACTAGAAGCAGACTGGTACTACACCCATGCATAGTAGATAAGAATTAAAGAAAGGCATATCTCAGAAGTGAGGGTTCCAAGGCCCATACCAGGTCCCCTACCCCAGGGTTCTAGTGCTAGAAGAAATGTCTACTAAATACTGGGAGCAAACCAGTGGTTGCTGGATTGGTGGAAGAAACTGCTGGATTCCCAAGCAATTTCTCTTAAAGAACCCACATACAGACTTAGACTCACCGCTTCTGAACTCCAGTACCAGGATAGACACTGGAAAGGCACCAGTGGTGTATGGGAAGAAACCGAAGTGTCCAACCTCAGCATGAGGGCTGGGAAGTAGCCTTTTCCCAGACAGAATAGTGGGCACAAGCCATTTTTCTTTTCTAAACCCTCTCCCCACAGAGCCACAGAGCCAGGAGACAGGCACCATATCTGAGACTCCAACAATCTGGCACGCAGTGTTTGCCCCACTCAGATGATTCTCTGAATCCCTGCATCACTCAACGTTTGGGCCTTCCTACCTGTTTCCAGTATCTTTTCCATATCAGTGGCTTGTCTTGTCCCACGCTTCAGATTTTCCTAAATCCTATCAAACAAGTAGCATCTGATTTCAGCGAGCCCTGTACCTCTCGTTAAGTTGCCCCAGGCTCAAAACTAATAGCAGCTGTACTTGCCTAACCACCTCCAAGCTCAGCACAAGTACCAACCATCTGCAAATTGCTTTGTAGGTTATGCTGTGTGAGCCCAGACAGAACACTGGGTAGCTAACCCTGGACATGACAACAACAGTCAAGGCTCAACTACAGTAGGAAGGTGTACACAGCGCACACAGTAGACAATCTTGAGTACTCAGCTAGGGTGCTAGGGAAGGCTGTGCCAACAAGACTCTACAGAATACCTAAAATGTACATTAGGCCACTCTACCAAGCCTGGGAGACATAGCAGCCCTATCTAATACATAGAAACACACACAGGGAGGCTGCCAAAATGAGGAGACAAAGGCACATGGCCCAAATGAACAGAACAAAACTCTAGGGGGGAAAAAAAAAAGCTAAGCAAAATGGAGACAAGCAGATAAAGAGCTTCCCAGATAAGAAAAAACTGAAGGAGTTTATCATCACCAAACCATTATTATATGAAATGTTAAAGGGACTTTTTAAAGAAAAAGATCAAAACTATGAACAATAAAATGGCAATAAACACATATCTATCAATAATTGAATTTAAAAAGTAGGACCTTGGTGAGGACTTCAAGAGCATTGGAAAAAATCAGTTAGAAAGAAACGATACACTAATTGAAATAATGAACAATTTATAGGGAATCAACAGTGGAGTGGAGGAAGCCAAGAATCAAGTCAGCAATTTGGAATATAGTGAAGCAAAAAACAACCGATCAGAATAGCAAGAAGAAAAAAGAATTTAAAAAAACAAAAACAAACAAACAAACAAAAAACCATTGTAAGGAACCTCTGGGACAACTTCAAGCATACCAACATTCACATCATGGGAGTGCTGGAAGGAGAAAAGAGCAAGAAATTGGAAACCTATTTGAAAAAATAATGATAGCCCTGGCTGTTGTGGCTCAGTGGATTGATTGCTGGTTTGTGAAGCAAATGGTTGCTGGTTCTATTCCCAGTCAGGACATATGCCTGGGTTGTCAGCCAGGTCCCCAGTTTGGGGCATGTGAGAGGCAACCACACATTGATGTTTATCTCCCTCCCTCTCTCTAAAAATAAATAAAATCTTTTTTTAATGAAAAAATAATGACAGAAAACTTCCCTAATTTAGTGAAAGAAATAGACATACAAGTCCAGGAAGAGAGGCCCACAACAAGATACATCATAATTAAAATGTCAAAGATAGAATCTTAAGAGCAGCAAGAGAAAAGCAGCTCATTATCTACAGGGGAGTTCCCATAAAACTGTCAGTTGATTTCTCAAATGAAACTTTGAAGACTACAAGGGATTGGCAAGAAATATTCAGAGTGATGAAAAGCAAGGATCTACAACCAAGATTCCTCACCCATCAAAGGTATCATTTAGAATTGAAGGACAGTCAACGAGATTCCCAGACAAGAATAAGCTAAAGGAGTTCATTACTACCAAACCAGTATTACATGAAATGTTAAAGGGTCTTCTTTAAGAACAAAAATGTGAACAATAAAATGGCAATAAATATATATCTATCAATAATTGATATGAATTCAAAAAACAAAATAAATAAGTGGAACAGAAACAAAATCATAAATAGAACATTTTGCTGGTTGCCAAATTGGGAGGGAGTTGCTCCAGGATGTGCAAAGTAGCTTAAGGGATTCAGAAGTACAAACTGGTAGTTACAAAATAGTCATAAGGATGTAAATTACAGCATAGGGAATAGAGTAGTCAGAATATGGGCAATGGGGTAAGGATTGCCTGAGGTACTGGGTGGGAGGCTGGCAAGGGGTAGAAAACTGGGACAACTGTAACAGCATAAACAGTAAAACAATTTTTTTAAATTTTACATTCAATAAAATGCACCCATTTTAAGAGGACAGTTCAGTGAAAATTGACAAATGGAACCATCCTAATTTTTTAAAAAATGAAGGATATAGGTCTGATTATTTGTCACAGATTCACTTTTGACTGCATTCTTTCTATTTGTGAGTCCTATTTAGAATACAAATGAAAGTATGGTAGTTCCTTAACTTTTCTGAAATTTTTTTATGTGGTGGTAGGTCTCTTCTCTTCTTTTCTCTTTTCTCTTCTCTTCTCTTCTCTTCTCTTCTCTTCTCTTCTCTTCTCTTCTCTTCTCTTCGCAAGTTCCAAGAAATAATTTTGGGAATGTTCTCATTGATTGTAAAATAAACTTAGCGAAGGGAAAGAATGCTCATTTTTTAGTTGAATTTCTCACAGTGAGTTAGCAGTTTGGTTATACTTTTTATGGTTTCAACGTATGGAAATCTTGACATTTTTCTTGACTTTATAAACCTCCCACTTTCTTTAACGTTTTTGGATACCATTGAAATTAGAACTATTATAGAACAGTTAGAGGTTAGACATAAAGGCCTAGAAATACTCATTGGCATCCTGCAGAGAGATATTAACTCCCTTTTAAAACGGTCAAAGAGATCACAATGAGGGCGTTTAATACCCTAAATAACCTCTTCTCCTAGCTTCTCTTTCTCTTTTATCCTTCAACACTCCTCTTCAACTATGTCATTGAATATGTTCAGATGAATCACTCATGCAATTGATTTTGGGACATCTGTAATGGAATTCAAAGTTAGGAACATGAAATATTTTTCTGTGTACCAGGAAAGGGAGTGCTGCCAACATCTACAAAACCTACAGGGACTTATTTCCTTGGGAGCACAGCTAACTGATCTTTTTTGGCTTTTCCTCTAGAATCTAAGCCGAATACTACTCTTTATGAAATTTCACAGCCAAAGAACCCAAAATCATATTTGACTTATGCTTCAAAAAGACATACTGATCCGATATTACGCAGGTTGAAGGTTTATTTTTTTAATTTTTATTTTAATTGTTGATCTTGTACAGTTCTCTGTCTTTTACTCCCACCCCACCCCACCACCCCAGCCCTCCCCACCTCCCTCCCATTTCCACCCCCCATAGTTTTTGTCCATGTGTTCTTTATACTTGTTCCTGTAAACCCTTCCCCCTTTTCCCTGAAATTCCCTCCCCTCTCCCCTCTGGTGAAGGTCAGCCTGTTCCCAATTTCCATGTCTTTGGTTATATTATGCTTGTTTGTTTGTTTTGTTGATTAGGTTCCTGTTAAAGGTGAGATCATATGGTATTTGTCTTTCACCTCCTGACTTATTTCGCTTAGCATGATGCTCTCCAGTTCCATCCATGCTGTTGCAAAGGGTGGGAGCTCCTTCTTTCTTTCTGCTGCATAGAATTCCATTGTGTAAATGTACCACAGGTTTCTGATCCATTCATTTACTGATGGGAATCTAGGTTGTTTCCAACACTTGGCTATTGTAAATTGTGCTGCTATGAACATAGGGGTGCCTAGGTTCTTTTGGATTGGTGTTTCAGGGTTCTTAGGATATAATCCAAGCAATGGAATTGCTGGGTCAAAAGGTAGATCCATTTTTAGTTTTCTTAGAAAAATTCCATACTGTTTTCCATAGTGGTTGTACCAGTCTACACTTCCACCAACAGTGCACTAGGGTCCCCTTTTCTCCACAACCTCTCCAACACTTGCTGTTTGTTGCTTTGTTTATGATGGCCATTCTGACTGGTGTCAAGTGGTAACTAATTGTGGTTTTAATTTGCATCTCTCTGATAGCTATCGATATTGAGCATCGTTTCATGTGTCTCTGGATCCTCTGTATGTCCTCCTTGGAGAGGTGTCTGCCCAAGTCCTTTGCCCATTTTTTAATTGGGTTGCGTGTCTTCTTAGAATGGAGTCGTGTAAGTTCTTTGTATATTTTGGAGATTAAACCCTTATCTGAGGTATCATTGGCAAATATATTTTCCCACACAGTTGGTTCTCTTTTGATTTTAATACTGTTTTCTTTGGCCATGCAGAAGCTTTTTAATTTGGTGAGATCCCATTTGTTTATTCTTTCCTTTATGTCCCTTGCTTTAGGGGACATATCAGTAAAAATGTTGCTGCGTGAAATATCTGAGATCTTCCTGCCTATGTTTTCCTCTAGGACTTTAATGGTGTCACAGCTTATATTTAAGTATTTTATCCATCTTGAATTTATTTTTGTGTATGGTTTAAGTTGGTGCTCAAGTTTCATTTTTTTTTTTTTTTTGCACATAGCTGTCCAATTCACCCAACACCACTTGTTGAAGAGGCTATTTTTGCTCCATTTTATGTTGCTGCCCCCCTTGTCAAATATTAATTGACCATAGAGAGCTCAGTTTATTTCTCAGCTCTCTGTTCTAGTCCACTGGTCCATGTACCTGTTTTTATGCCAGTACCAGGCTTTTTTAATTACAGTGGCCTTGTAATACAGTTTTGTGTCAGGTATTGTGATCCCTCCTACTTTGCTCTTCTTTCTCAAAATTGCTGCAGCTATTCGGGGTCGTTTATTGTTCCATATAAATTTTTAAATTGTTTGTTCTATGTCTGTGAAATATGCCATTGGTACTTTAATAGGTATTGCATTGAATCTGTAGATTGCTTTGGGTAGTATGGACATTTTGATATTAATTCTTCCAATCTATGGACACAGCATATGCTTCCATTTGTTTGTATCTTCCTTGATTTCTTTCTACAGTGTTGTGTAGTTTTCTGCATACAGGTCTTTTACCTCCTTGGTTAGGTTTATTCCTAGCTACTTTATTTTTCTTTTTGCTATATCGAATGGGATTTTTTTTCTTGATTTCTGCTTCTGCTGTTTTATTGTTGGTTTACAAAAATGCCTTTGATTTCTGGATATTGACTTTGTATCCGGCTGTTTGGCTAAATTCATTTAATAGGTCGAGCAGCTTTTTGGCCGAGTCTATAGGATTTTCTATGTACACTATCATGTCATCTGCAAACAATGATAGTTTTGTTTCCTCCTTTCCGAGTTGGATGCCTTTTATTTCCTTTTCTTGTCTAATCGCTGTGGCTAAGACTTCCAATACTATGTTGAATAGAAGTGATGAAAGTGGACAGCCTTGTCTTGTTCCTGATCTTAGTGGGAATGATTTTAGTTTTTGCCCATTGAGTATGATGTTGGCTGTAGGTCTCTCATATATGGCCTTTATTATGTTGAGGAATGCTTCTGTATTCCCACTTTGCTCAATGTTTTTATCATAAATGGGTGTTGTACCTTATCAAATGCTTTTTCTGCATCTATTGATATGATCATGTGATTTTTGCCTCTGCTTTTGTTTATGTGATGTATTACATTTACTGATTTGCAAATATTGAACCATCCTTGCATCCCTGGGATGAGTCCCATATGGTCATGGTGTATGTTCTTTTTAATGTATTGTTGGATAGGGTTTGGCAATATTTTGCTGAGGATTTTAGCATCTATGTTCATCAGTGATATTAGCCTGAAGTTTTCTTTCTTAGTTGTGTCTTTATCTGGTTTTGGGATTAGATTGATGCTGGCTACATAAAAAGAGTTTGGGAGTTTTCCATCATTTTAGATTTTTTACTATCATCTGTGAAGGATAGCGGTTAGCTCTTTCTTAAATGTTTTGTACAATTCTCCTGTGAAACCATGAGGTCCAGGGCTTTTGTGTGTTGGGAGTTTTTTGATTACTTCTTCAATTTCATCTGCTATTTTTGGTCTGGTCGGGCTTTCTGCTTCTTCTTTGAGTTTTGGAAGATTATATTTTTCTAGATATTTATCAATTTCACCTAGGTTTTCAAATATCTGGCATGTAGTTCTTCATAGTAAGTTTTACAATCTTTTGTATCTGTGATATTGTTTGCAATCTCCTCTTTCATTTCTGATTGTGTTTATTTGGGTCCTCTTTTTTTCTTGATGAGCCTGCTTAAAGTCTTGTTGATTTTGTCGATCTTTCCAAAGAAGCAGCTCCTGGACTCATTGGTCTTTTGAATTGTGCTTTTAGTCTCTTTGTCATTTAATTCTGCTCTGTTCTTGATTATTTCCTTCCTTCTACTTGCTCTGGGCTGTCTTTGTTGATGGTCCTTGAGTTCTTGTAGGCGTAGGGTTAGGTTGTTTGTTTGAGGTGTTTCTATCTTTTTTAGGTAGGCCTGTATCACTATGAATTTCCTTCTCATGACTGCCCTCACTGTAACCCATAAGTTTTAGGTTGTTGTGAGTTCATTTTCATTTGTTTCCAGAAATGTTTTGACTTGTTCTCTAATTTCATTCTTGATCCATTCATTGTTTAATAGCATGCTATTCAATCTCCATGATTTTGAGTGTTTCGGGTTTTTTCCCTTTGGGTTGGTTTCTAGTTTCACTCCCTTCTGGTTGGAGAAAATGCTTCGTATGATTTCAGTTTTATTGAATTTGTTGAGGCTTGTTGTGTGTCCTTATCATGTGGTCTGTCTTTGAAAATGTTCCATATGCATTTGAAAAGAATGTGTCTTTCACTCCCACCCTAGCCCACCAGAAAACTGTACAATATCAACAGTGAAAATAAAAATTAGAAAAAAAAGAATGTGTATTTAGCTTCTTTGGGATGAAGGACTTTCTCTATATATATCATTAAGTGTATTTCATCTAGACTATTGTTCAATGCTACAATATCTTTGTTGATATTTTGTTTGGAAGATCTCTCCATTTTTGGCAGTGGGGTGTTTAAATCCCCGACTATAATTGTGTTGCTGTCAATATGCTTCTTGAAGTCCTCTAAGATTTTCTTTATGTATTTGGGTGCTCCTATGTTGGGTGCATATATATTTACAGTGTTTATGTCTTCTTGGTGGATTCCTTTTTTTTTTTTTTTTAAATAAAAATAAAGCTTACTTATTTAGAAGATAATGGTGGTGGTATCAGTTTTGGTTAATAAAGTTGGGCTCAAGTGTATTAACAGGTCTTTAATGCCATCACAGACTGGCATGCCAAGGGCATTCTAAATGTGAATTACAGATTGAGTTGTTTTGAAAACCAAGACGCTATCAAAAGCTGATGGAGTTTGGACTTCTCTTAAAGTCAGACTAACACACTTCTTAAATATGAGTGACTAGATTACTCTGTTTTGAAAGTGAAAACACTACACTGAGCAATTCCCCTCCCTTTCTCCACAAGTCCCTAAGGCAATATAACAGTTGCCTTTAGACAGCCAACATGGCAGCAGGGGAGCTGAGGGGAATTTGGAAAAAAGAAAAGCAAAATTAATAAATGTAACTGTAATTGATACAGGCAGTTGCCACTTGTGGCAAACCAAAGCCTAGTCTGATGCCCATTTTCTTCACGTTTGCATTGACATCTTCCCAAGCAGACGGTAACTACATTCTTGAAGGAATTTGCCAAGACTAGGGTGGAAAAGGCCCAGACAGAATGGACAGAATGCGTTTTGCATCCAGTTGGCTTAGGTGGTACAATCGATTAAGGATAAATACCCAGACTATGGAAAACCCACCAGCCAAAGGTAACTAGTAAAGATTAAATGCATAACCAGTGCAGAATAACTGCGAGGCCTTGGTGGATTCTTTCCTTGAGTATTATGAAGTGACCTTCTGGGTCTCTCTTTATGGATCTTCTCTTGAAGTCTATTAAGTCTGATATGAGTATTGCTACCCCAGCTTTTTTTCCTGTCTGTTTGCTTGGAAAATTTGTGTCCAGCTCTTCTTTTTGATTCTGTGTATGTCTTTTGTCCTGAGGTGGGTCTCTTGTAGGCAGCATATGTGTAGGTCATGCTTTCTTATCCATTCAGCTATTGTATGTCTTTTGATTGGAGCATTTAATCCAATTACATTTAAGGTTATTATTGATAGGTATTTATTCATTGCCATTTTCGCACCTGTGTTCCTCTCTCTCTCTCTGTCTTTTCCTTCCTTTCCTTAAAGCAGTCCCTTTAGCATCTGTTGTAGAACTGGTTTGGTGGAGATGTCTTCTTTTAGACTTTTTTTCTCTGGGAAGCTCCTTGTTTGGCCTTTTATCTTGATTGAGAGACTTGCTGGTTAAAGTAGTCTTGGTTGCAGGCCTCTGGTCCTCATTACTTGGAATATTTCTTGCCATTGTCTTCTGCCTTGGAGCATCTCCATTGAGAAGTCTGCTGCTGACCTTATCAGGGCTCCCTTATATGTTACTTCCTTTTTGTCCCTTGCTGTCTTTAAGATTCACTCTTTGTCATGGAATTTTGCCATTTTAATTATGATGTGTCTTGAAGTGGGCCTCTGTGGGTTCCTCTTGATTGGCACTCTCTGTGTTTCCTGGATTTGTGTGGCTTTTTTCCCTTATCAAATTAGGGATGTATTCCATCATTACTTTTTCAAATAAGTTTTCTATCCCTTGCTTTTCTTCTTCTTTTTCTGGTATCCTTATTATACAGATATTATTATGTTTCATATTGTCTTGCATTTCTCTTAATCCCTCTTCATTCTTTCTGAGCCTCTTTTCCTTTTCTTGCTCTTTCTGGGTGTTTTTTTCTACTGTGACCTCCAATTTGCTGATCAGATCTTCTGCTTCATTGATTCCGCTTTTCATTCCTTCTACTGTGTTCTTCAGTTCAGAAATTGTATGCTTCATTTCCTCTTGCCTCTTGTTGATAGTTTCCATTTCCTTTTTCATGTTGATATAGTTTGCAGTGAGTTCATTGTAGTTTCCCTGTAGTTTCTGGTAATTCATTGTGAACTCATTGAGTTTCCCGACAACCATTGCTTTGAACTCAATATCTGATAGTTGAGTTGCCTCTATTTGATTTCGCATTCTTTCTGAGGCTTCCTCCTTTCCTTTCATTTGGATATTGTTTCTTTGTCTTCCCATTGTTTGTGAGACTCTTATTGTTAGCCTCAGTTTCTTAAATTGATCTGTTCTGTCTCCCTGGGTTTATGGTGTGAACTTCTATGATAGAAGGCATGGGAGATTCAGTGGTGCCGTCTCCTTGATCTCCTGAGCTCACTGGTCTTGGGCTGTTGTTTAGGTTGGCTCTGTGTTTGTCTTTGGGTTTTTATTGTTGTTCATTGTTTATTTGGTGGGTCCTTCCCACCATCTGGTTCACTGAGGGTCACTCTGTCCATTACCTCTTGTATTTTATTCTGCTGGTGAGGGCAGGTTGTGTTGAAGCTGGTTCTTCTGTGTGTACAAGGTTTTGAGGATTCTGCCTTCTCTTGTTCAGTTGTTTGCACTGGGTAGTTTCTCCACTATTTAGTTATATTTCCAGATAGGTCCTGGATTGAGGTTTGTGTGGTTTCCACTCCTTCCTTCACCTTCTTCTGTTATCTGTTGGTGGTTCCCCTGTTGTTGTCTCCTATCCTCTTCCAGTGGGTATTCTGGTGTTCACCACTTCCATGTACTCTTTTTGTGATCAGTTAGAGGTGGAAGGCAAAATGATTTAAGACAAAAAGAGAATATTCTATGATATTTACAGTAACAGCTGGTAAAGAAGAGATAGGGGATCCTTTGACTATGTATAGTGTTAACTGTCATCTTCCACCCAATTGGCCACTTTTTAGAAAGGATGGAAAGAAGATAAGACTATTGTTGGGGAGGGAAGAATTGTGAGTTGGATCTAGAAAGCAGCGAGGATGTGGGAGGTCAGATTCTGAGGTAAGGAAAGAGTAAAGGATAGTAAATAGGTATAGTGTGTGAGAGAATAGAGTTATCAACTACAGTAATAGAGTTCAGGAAACCGTGAAGTGGGCTACAATCTGGGAGGTTTGTGAAGTATTTACAGTTGTATGGAACAGCTATTATTTATAATAATATTAGAGGAAGAATCGTATGACAGAATGTATGTAATCTGGATAACAAGAATAGGGAGTATAGGACCTTGAGTAGTGTGCTAATGAAACACAAGTGAAGGACAGTAAATTAGCAATACACTATGAGAGAGAGAACAGGGGGAACCTGTCAAATGATACAATATAACCAGCCAAGCAAAGAAGACTACATAGAAAGAAGAGGAATACAAAAATACTATTAAAACAAATGATGTAAGAATAATGGAAAAAAATAATAATACAAATATGTAATAACTTGCAGGTTCTCTGTAATAGCAAAGTGAAATTTGTCTCACTGTTACAGCTGTTGGGATGCCCACTTTTTGGGTCCAACTCTGGTCTTTTCACAGTTCCAGGTTTTTTGTCTCACTTGTGAGTTTAAAGAAAAAGCAGAAAGAAGGAAGATGAGAAGACATTGGAAAGAAAGGAAGAAGTAATAAAACAAGAAAGAAGGAAAGAGAGGAAAAAGGAATTCAAAGATAAATAAATAATGAAAATTATAAAATTAAAAATTACTTAAAAACAACAACAACAACACCCAAGAGCCTCTTGTTTTAAATCTGTCGAAACTGGTTTTTCTGGTCTTGCTGGCTGCAACAGGCTGAGGGGCGATTGGTGTGGCTTTTCTCCCTTCCTGATCTGCACAGCCTGGTGCCTTCCCCACAGTGCTTTGGGTGTGAGACAGGGTTACTGCTATGGGCTGGGGTGCGGCGCATGCTTGGCCAGGCTGCCTCGGTCCCACGGGTTTGGGAGTACACCCTTCCTTCCCAGTGCTATGGGGGTGTGCAGGGCCTTCAGTTCAACCTTGGGATTGCTGCCCTGCTGGGTGGGGAGCTATCCGGAGTGGCTGCTGCAGGAATATTCTCCAAAAAGTGACTCTCTTTTCACTTTTTCTTTTTGAGAAATTCCTCCTACTCAATCCTGCCGTTCCGTACAACGACCTGGGCTCTGGCACAGCCCAATTCTCCAGCCAGACCCGTGACTGTCAGGGTCAGGGCCCGTCACTACAGGACTCTCAACTCTTCCCAACCAGCATAAATAGCCTCCATGGGTGCTCACAGCCCCTCTGTGTTTGCCACTTAGTCCTTATTCCCCTCTCTGCAACTTCAAGCAGCCAGGTCTCTCCCAGTGCTGCTCAAACCTTGTTTGGTCGGGGAGGGAGCAGTTGACCCGGCTCTCTCCCAAGGACCCTGTGGCAGACCCAGCAGGCGTCGGGCCTGGGACTGTAGTCTCTCTGATCCTCGTAGCGGTCTCTGTGACCTTATTGTCCTGAAGCGCTCTCCTTATCTTCTGGCTTTTCATTGTCCGCTACAATTTTTGGTCTCTTCTTTTCATATATGCTGGGGTACTGTTGGTTGTTTGCTCTGTTCCTTCATAGACTGGCTAGGTTTTCCTCCCATGTGTAGGGGAAAGTGGAATCCACTACCTCCCACCACGCCGCCATCTTCCCCCTCCCTCTCTCTTCACTTTTTAAAATTCTTGTTTCTTCATTCTATTGTTGTTGGATGTTTACTTTTTCCTTTTGTTTCAAATCGTTGCTTTGAATCCTGGTTTCCTTGCTGTCACTGTGGGTTTCCTAACTATTTTGCTTTATTTCATTTTGGGTATCCTTAATTTGTTTTTTCATTTTTCTACCGAGCTCAATCAGATCTGTGAGCATTTTGACCACCAGGGCTTTTAATTCTCCTTCAGATATGTTGGCTGTTTCCTCATCACTTAGTTCTCTTTCTGAGGTTTTGATCTGTTCTTTCGTTTGGACTACATTTCTTTGTTTTGGTACACCCGATAAATGGTAAGGGGTGGGGCCTTAGGTATTCACCATCAGGGCAACCCTCCTTGTTGGGCTTTGGCACTGCCTGTGGGGGAGGGGCCACAGAGGGAACAATGCCCCTCACCTGTTTGTCTCTAGCACACCTTCCAGCGGACTCTGGTGCGAGACTGGGAGTTTCTTCCACTGCAGCACCCCCTGCAGTACATCCCTACTCAGTCAAATCTGAGTCTCAGTTTCACCTTCAGCCAACCGTGCCTGCCTGGTCCGCTCCTTCACTGTGGTTTTTCTGAGTCCACCCACAGTGTCCTCCACCTTACCATTTGGTTGTTCTGGTTGATTTTTTTCTTTAATTCCTTGGTTGTAAGAGTTCTGTGCAGTTTGATTTTCTGGCGCTTCAGGTTGTTTATTGATTTTAGATTGGTCATTATCCTCCTTTCAGTTGTCTGAGGAAGCGAAAGGTTTCTACCTACGCCTCCATCGTGGCTAGAACTCTGCATTTTATGTTCCTACCAGTAAGAAAACAGAAGGCCTGTTGCATTTCATCATTAACAGAATTGAATTTTCATAAAATAACAAAATACTTTTTTTTTTTTTTTTTTTTTTTTTTTTAGGAAAAAACATCCTGGTTTCCAACAATTGTCTCGGACTTACAATACTTACAAAACAATTTCACAATTTCTTTTTTTAATTTTCAATTTTTATTTTAATTGTTGATCTTGTACAGTTCTCTGTCTTTTAATCCCACCCGAGCCCCCCCCCACCTCCCTCCCATTTCTGCCCCCCATAGTTTTTGTCCATGTGTTCTTTATACTTGTTCCTATAAACCCTTCCCCTTTTCCCCTGAAATTCCCTCCCCTCTCCCCTCTGGTCACTGTCACCCTGTTCTCAATTTCAATGTCTTTGGTTATATTATGCTTGTTCATTTGTTTTGTTGATTAGGTTCCTGTTAAAGGTGACATCATATGGTATTTGTCTTTCACCGCCTGGCTTATTTTGCTTAGCATGATGCTCTCCAGTTCCATCCATGCTGTTGCAAAGGGTGGGAGCTCCTTCTTTCTTTCTGCTGCATAGAATTCCATTGTGTAAATGTACCACAGGTTTCTGATCCATTCATTTACTGATGGGCATCTAGGTTGCTTCCAACACTTGGCTATTGTAAATTGTGCTGCTATGAACATAGGGGTGCCTAGGTTCTTTTGGATTGGTGTTTCAGGGTTCTCAGGATATAGTCCTAGCAGTAGATTTGCTGGGTCAAAAGATAGATCCACTTTTAGCTTTCTTAGAAAATTCCATACTGTTTTCCATAGTGGTTGTACCAGTCTACACTCCCACCAACAGTGCACTAGTGTCCCCTTTTCTCCACAACCTCTCCAACACTTGCTGTTTGTTGCTTTGTTTATGATGGCCATTCTGACTGGTGTCAAGTGGTATCTCATTGTGGTTTTAATCTGCATCTCCCATATAGCTAGCGATATCGAGCATCTTTTCATATGTCTCTGGATCCTCTGTATGCCCTCCTTGGAGAAGTGTCTGCCCAAGTCCTTTGCCCATTTTTTAATTGGGTTGCTTGTCTTCTTAGAGTGGAGTCATGTATCTTCTTTATATATTTTGGAGATTAAACCCTTATCTGAGGTATCATTGGTAAATATGTTTTCCCACACAGTCGGTTCTCTTTTTATTTTAATACTGCTTTCCTTGGCCATGCAGAAGCTTTTTATTTTGATGAGATCCCATTTGTTTATTCTTTCCTTTATGTCCCTTGCTTTAGGGGAAATATCAGCAAAAATGTTGCTTCGTGGAATATCTGAGATTTTCCTGCCCATGTTCTCCTCTAGGACTTTAATGGTGTCACAGCTTATATTTAAATCTTTTATCCACCTTGAATTTATTTTTGTGTATGGTGTAAGTTGGTGCTCAAGTTTCATTTTCTTGCATGTAGCTGTTAAATTCTCCCCACACCACTTGTTGAAGAGGCGATTTTTACTCCATTTTATGTTGCTGCCCCCTTTGTCGAATATTAATTGACTGTAGAGACTTGGGTTTATTTCTGCACTCTCTGTTCTATTCCACTGGTCCACGTGCCTGTTTTTATGACAGTACCAGGCTTTTTTGATTACAGTGGCCTTGTAATACATTTTGGTATCAGGCATTGTGATCCCTCCTACTTTGCTCTTCTTTCTCAAGATTGCTGCAGTTATTCTAGGTCGTTTATTGTTCCATATACATTTTTGAAGTGTTTGTTCTATGTCTGTGAAATATGCCATGGGTACTTTAATAGGTATTGCATTGAATCTGTAGATTGCTTTGGGAAGTATGGACATTTTGATGATGTTAATTCTTCCGATCCATGAATGCGGTATGTGTTTCCATTTGTTTGTGTCTTCCCTGATTTCTTTCTTCATTGTTGTGTAGTTTTCTGCATACAGAAAACTTTTACCTCCTTGGTTAGGTTTATTCCTATGTACTTTCCTTTTCTTGAATGGGATTTTTTTCTTGATTTCTGCTTCTGTTGTTTCATTGTTGGTATACAAAAATGCCTTTGATTTCTGGATATTGACTTTGTATCTGGCTGTTTGACCAAATTCATTTATTAGGTTGAGCAGTTTTGGGGCCGAGTCTATAGGATTTTCTATGTATACTATCCTGTCATCTGCAAACAATGATAATTTTGTCTCCTTCTTTCCGAGTTGGATGCCTTTTATTTCCTTTTCTTGTCTAATTGCCGTGGCTAAGACTTCCAATACTATATTGAATAGAAGTGGTGAAAGTAGACAGCCTTGTCTTGTTTCTGATTTTAGTGGAAAAGAATTTAGTTTTTGCCCATTGAGTATGATGCTGGCTGTACAAACAATAATGAACTCACATCGACCCAAAACTTATGGGACACAGCAAAGGCAGTCCTCAAAGGGAAGCTTATAATGATACAGGCCTACCTAAAAAAGATAGAAACATCTCAAACAAACAACCTAACCCTACACCTACAAGAACTCTAGGAACAACAACAAAGACAGCCCAGAGCAAGTAGAAGGAAGGAAATAACCAAGATCAGAGCAGAATTAAATGACATAGAGACTAAAGCACAATCCTAAAGATCAATAAATCCAGGAGCTGGTTCTTTGAAAAGATCAACAAAATCGACAAACCTTTAAGCAGGTACATCAAGAAAAAAAGAGAGGACTCAAATAAACACAATGAGAAATGAAAGAGGAGAGATTACAACCGACACCGCAGAAATACAAAGGATTGTAAGAAATTACTGGGAAGAACTATATGCCAAGAAATTTGAAAACGTGGGTGAAATCGACAGGTTTCTATAAAAATATAATCTTCCAAAACTCAATGAGGAAGAAACAGAAAGCCTGAACAGACCAATAACAGCAGATGAAATTGAAGCAGTAATCAAAAACTCCCGACACACAAAAGCCCTGGACCAGATGGTTTCACAAAGGAGAATTCTACAAAGCATTTAAGGAAGAGCTAACCCCTATCCTTCACAGACTATTACAAAAAATCCAAAATGATGGAAGACTCCCAAACTCTCTTTATGAAGCCAGCATCATCCTAATCCCAAAACCAGATAAAGACACAACAAAGAAAGAAAACTTCTGGCCAATATCGCTGATGAACATAGATGCTAAAATCCTCAACAAAATATTGGCAAACCCAATCCAACAATACATTAAAAAGATCATACACCATGACCAAGTGGGATTCATTCCAAGGATGCAAGGATGGTTCAACATTCGCCAATCAGTAAATGTAATTCATCACATAAACAAAAGCAAAGACAAAAATCACATGATCATATCAATAGATGCGGAAAAACATTTGATAAGGTAAAGCACCCATTTATGATAAAAACACTCAGCAAAGTGGGAATAGAGGGAGCATTCCTCAGCATAATAAAGGCCATATATGAGAAACCTACAGTCATGGAACTTTTTGTAATAATAGCAGATAAACATAGAGTACCTCACTTTTACTAGGCCCTGTGCAAGGTTTTCTGCATACCTTTAATTCTTACAGCAATCCTGATAGTCCATGTCACCATTTACAGGTAAGAACACAGAGTCTTAGAAGATCACATACTGTGCCCAAGATCACCCAGGTACAAAGCAACACATTGCTTGCTCTGCCCAATCATCTAATGATTGTTTCAGCACTCATGCCCCTCCACATTAGATAAACTTTTAAATATACTTATGTTTAGGCCTAAAGAAAAACCTAGTGCATTTTTATAATTTTATTCTTGAGTTTTATGAAGGGACAGGACACAATGTTCTTCCAGTGCTCTTTCATTTTGCACCTGACACTACCCACTAAGAATCACAGTGTGATCTTCACATACTTTACCTTTCAGTGCTCTGTCAACTTTCTGTATCAGCTTTAAGGCTGACTGGTGTCCTATAACATGCTTTTCAAACTTATCCTTGCCCTAAAAGTGGAGAAGTTACCCTTCACATTACCCTTCCACATTGGGAAGTTAAGGCATCCCTACTGAAAGCATGGAATGTTTTTTAAGTCTTCTGTTTAATATCAAAATTTATACCAACAGTTTTGATTCCTACTTCATAACATGTATGTATTGCATTCTTGACCTCGGACAATACTGAAGTAATTTATTGGAAGGATATAAGGTAACTCACTGATATGTCAAATACTAGGGAACTATATTAGGAAGTAGGAATCTAGGGAGATGAGGGATTTAGAATCATAGCCAAGGTTACACCACAGAAATAGCTGTTTAGAAGAGTGCTGCTATTAACTGGTGTACATATTTGTGTACACATTTACATATAATCTTCATTGTTAATAAGAAAACTATTAGGAGAAATAGTATTAACCCAAAAGTTCATCCATATTGTATCGGTAAAATAAATTTTGAGAACTTGACAAATAATTATATAATGTATCTGTATAATGGAATACTATATTGCTATAAAGTATTATATATCTAAACATGCACTTACACAATGGTATTCAAGATATAAAAAGTTGCAGAAGTTGCAAAATACTATTATTTAGTACTATTCTACTTGTGTTTTAAAATAGATTTATATGTATAGGAAAAATTCAGGAGGAGAAATATTATACCAAATTGATAATAATTATTATCTCTGGGTCATTGGTTAATGGCAGCCTTTGATGTATACTACATCATATTTCTGTAATGCTTGAAATATTTTTCCTAATAAATGTAAACAAATATGCCTAAACTAATTGGAGCCTTCAATTATAACATTTTTCCCTCAAAACCTACATTTTTAGTATAAATAGGGAAGTGACAGCCATATTTGGTTTTCTCTGCTCTATGTAAATAGATGTTCTCAAAAACAAGAATTGATACTCCTTTTCCCACTCTTCTCACCCTCCACCATGGTAGTCCTCATTTTATCAATGAGTATAGTCACTGAATATTTGAAGAGAAAAGAACAGATTCTAAATAATTTTACTTGGTAATTTTGTGATTGCTGTGGAGTAGCATGCTTTTAAATATCACTGTACCATAGTATGTGGATTTTAATCCCACTTCACTGTTACATATTTTATTTTATCTACTATTATTATCATCATCGGTTTTTTAGTCAGAATAATCTAGGTTTAAATACCGGCTTGTTCTCTAAAGTTTGTTCTCTTTTCCCGTTCTTGTATAATCCTGTGTTTTTATTATAGGAAAACTTTTAAACTTTGAGGAAAACCATGTGGGTAAAGTTTCAGAAATATTTTGTATGTGCTTAAATTTGGCTTAAAACTTGATGAAACTCATTTTAGATGGATTTTAATGTTTGAAATTACTGAACTGAAAACTTATGTCATTTTAGTATAGCAATTTAATTATGTTGAGCTAAATTTTTAATTTTTGGATTTTTTATATGTTTGTTTTTAGCATTCCATATTGGAAGAAGTGATTTCTATAGATGAAAAAAATGCCTTTGTTTAGTAAGTCCCATAAAAATCCAGCAGAAATTGTGAAAATTCTGAAAGACAACTTAGCCATTTTGGAAAAGCAAGACAAAAAGACAGACAAGGTATGAGCTAAAACAATAACATCTTTAAAGTATATGTATTCAAGACCAAAAACTAACATAAAAGTTTGATGAAATACCCCAAATATGGTCTGTGATGGGAAACACAGGGTCACTGTAAATACATTTAAATTGATTTCAGGTTTTATACACCTGATAATTGTTGAGTCTGTTGTCTTCACTCCTGATTCATTACCTGGAACCTCTGATGAAACTTGGATCTCTCTAGACTACAAGCTTAAAAATCTAAGGGGTACTGGTATATAATGTTATACTGGCATACAGGTTAAGAAGTTTTTATTTGAAGATCAACTGATAGTTTCTACTGTTTTGCAACCTCATTTTAACATTGTTTAAGGTCCTACCAAGCATAGCTGATTCATAGGAAGCGCTTTTCAGTGTTTTAGTCATTTCCTCAAAGGAATGTTGAATCCTACATATTTGATTTTTCTCTAAATCAACTAGTTTACGGTAAGATTAAAGATATCTAAAATAAATACCTCTGAGTGCATAATAGATTTCTGTCTGTGTATGATACAATCTTGTTCTCTTGTAAGGATGTAAAAATATGTTTCTCATCTTACATCTTGAAAGTAATTTAGTAATATATTTTAATCCTAGTATACTTTGTAATATCAAGCCAAATACTGGTCCAAAGAGAAAAAAAAGCCCTGGCTGGTGTAGCTCAGTGGATTGAGCGCGGGCCTGCGAACCAAAGGATCGCGGTTCGATTCCCAGTCAGGGCACATGCCTGGGTTGCAGGCCAGTTCCCAGCATGGGACACACAAGAGGCAACCATACATTGATATTTCTCTCCCTCTTCCTCTCTCCTACTCTTCCCCTCTAAAGATAAATAAATAAAAATCTTAAAAAAAAAAAAAAAAAAAGGAAAACTATGTTAAAAAAAAAAAGAGAAAAAAGAAATGGTCTTCATAAAAGAGTAAATCTAAATGACAAAGTTAAGAAAAAAAAATTCAAAACAGAAAAAAGATACTTTTTTGATTAGTAATCAGGAAAAGTCCAATTAACTGTAATATATTCATAATACATGTGTTCTACCTTGGCAAAATTATCTGACAGTGTTAAGTGTTGACAAGTATGGAAAGCAATAAGAACTTTGATTCACTGTGACTAATAAAGTGTATATTGGTTTTTGGAAACCAGTTTATTGTATTATCTGTTAGATAGGAAGGTGTGTGTGTTCCTACTAGATATAAATTATAGATAAATTCTTGAACATGGGCCCAGGATTCATGTACAAGAATGTTCATGGCATTACGTTGTTCATAATTACCCCTCAATGAAAACAACCCAAATGTTCATCAACAGTAGAGATGATATTGAAGTGGCCACTCATTGAAATACTGTAGAGCACTGAAAATTAAGAACTGCTACTTACATGCAGCAGCATGGATGAATCTCACAAGAGGACAGGTACTATCCCAAATCAACAGAACTAAACTATATTGTTTTGGGCTGCAAACACAGGTGAGAAAAAGTATGAAGAAAAGTAAATAAATGATTGGCATCAGAAACATAAAAATTTTCCTTTAGGCTGAAAAAGAGCAGTTCAGATAACTTCTAGAGTACTTAAAATGTTGTTTCTTGAGCTGTTTAGTGATCACAAAGGTGTTTGCTTTACAATTATTCTTTATATATGTTTAAAGTACTCTTCTATGGATATATATCACAACTTAAAAAACTTTTAACACTTAATAAATTAAGGATTACTTCAGTCAGATCGTAAAATATATCTGGAAATTATTTTTTAAGTAGTGCCATCTACTATGAATTATTTTTATATTGCCTTATTCTCTTTATTTCCTTCTTCAATTATAATTATTAGAGTACTATATTTAAAACTGTGGTGTACTGTATTTTTCGGACTATAAGACAAACTTCCCTTCCTCCCCCAACTTGGGAGGAATAATGATTGTTAATGCTGCTGTTGAGTTCTGTTTACATTTACAGTGGTGAAATATTATGTTATTTATGTTATTAAATATTTTACCACATTTTTTGCTTCAAATTTTTTCCCTGTTTTCCTCTTCTAAAACTTATATATGTCTTATGGTCCAAAAAATAGGGTATATATTTTTAAATGGTCAGCAAATCAAATTGTTAACTAATTGGTCTGTTCTCTTCTCTTCATCTGTATTAATTTTTTAAAACTTTTTATTGAGATATAATTTGCATTCCATATAATTGACCATTTAAAAGTGTATCATTTTGTCATTTTTAGTATACTCAAGGTAGTACAACCATCACCACTATCTAATTCCAGAATATTTCCAACCCCCAAAAGAAACTTTGTACCAGTCATATCTCATTAGCAGTCATATCTCATTCTACCCTCACCAGGCCCTAGCATGCACTAATCTACCTCTATGGATTTTCCTATTATTCTTTAAATGTAGCGAAGGTTTTTTTGTTTGTTTAAGTTTTATAGATAGCAAAAAAAATAATGACCGTGTATGAGGGGAAAGGAGATTGACAAAGAAAGTTTTTGGGTCTTGACAACTTATGATTTTATACCTAGTCCATTTAAAAAATCAGAAAAATGTCCTGGCTAGTGTGGCTCAGTGGACTGAGTGCTGGCCTGTGAACCAAAATGTCACCAGTTTGATTCCTAGTCAAGGCACATGCCTGGATTGTGGGCCAGTTCCCCAGTTAGGGGAGTACAAGAGGCGACCGATGGATGTATTGCTCCACATATGTTCCTCTCCTTCTCTTTCTCCCTCCCTTCCCCTCTCTCTGGAAAAAAAAAAAAAAAAAAAAAAAAACCTTTAAAAAATCAGAAAAATAGGGACTTGTTGAAAAACCTTAGCAAATGCTTCAAAGACTAGTAGCTACTGATAAGTTTTTTAAAATTAATTTTCAAGAGTCAAATTTAGAATTAATTACTAACAAAGTTGTCTGTGTCTGAGTAGGTTTAAAAGAATTTTTTTCCAGTTATCTTGACTAAATAGAAATACTAGAGATATTTTGTGTATGTATAAATTTTAGTAATTTTTAAAATAAAAGAGCAGTGCTTACTAAAAGGTTTTTGTTTATAACTGTACAGTGTTTTTTGATCATAAATAAACAGGGCCTAAATAAATTATTTTTGTTTGTTCATTTGTTTATAGCCTGAAATTGTTTATTTACTTAAGTCTTAGCATGACTTTTTGGTCACCAGGCTTCAGAAGAAGTGTCAAAATCACTGCAAGTAATGAAAGAAATTCTGTGTGGTACAAATGACAAAGAAACCCCAACAGAGGCTGTGACTCAGCTAGCACAAGAACTCTACAATAGTGGGCTGCTGGTGACACTGATAGCTGACCTACAGCTGATAGACTTTGAGGTAAACTATCTGTAAGAGTATTGTATCTCTGCATTTCAGTTTTAATATCTATTAATATATGACTTTAATTTTTCATTACTGTTGATTGTTTAAAAAGTTTTTTCTAAAACTGTAAAATCACTTTAACCTTTTAAAAATTAAAACAATTATTTGTAATTGCAGCTAACATATATTATATTATTTCAGGTATACAACATAGTGATTAAACATTTATATAACTTATGGAATGATCACCCTAATGAATTTAGTACCCATCTTCCACCACACATAGTTATTATAACATTGTCTATATTCTCTTTGCTGTACTTTACATCCCCATGACTGTTTTTATAACTGGTAATTTGTATATCTTAACTCCTTGCCCTTTTTCACTCATCACCCCCAACAACCTTTCCATCAGTTTGTTCTCTATATCTACAAGTTTGTTTCTGTTTTGTTAGTTCAACTTGTTTTTTAGATTCCACATATAAGTGAAATCATTTGGTATTTGTCTTTCTCTGTCTGACTTACTTCACTTAGCATAATACCCTCTAGGTCGACCCATGTCACAAATGGCAAGACTTCATTTTTTATGGCTGATAAATATTCTATTGTACCACTTTTTCTTTACCCATTAGGCTGCTCCCATAGGTCTTGGCTATTGTAAATAGTGCTGCAATAAGCATAGGGTTGCACATGTCTTTTCAAATTAGTGTTTTGGATTTCGTCAGATAAATACACATAAGTGGAAATACTGGGTTATATGGTATAGTTTTATTTTTAATTTTTTTAAGAACCTTCATACTATTTTCCATAGTGCTGCACCAATTTATGATCAATAACAGTGCAAAGGGTTCTCTTTTCTCCACAATCTTACCATCACTTGTTTGTTGATTTATTGATAATAGGCATTCTGACAGGTGTGAGGTGACATTTCAGTATGGTTCTCATTTTCATTTCTCTGATGACTAGTGACTTTGAGCATCTTTTCATATTTCTATTGGCCATCTGTATATCCTCTTTGAAGAAATGTCTAGGTGGGGAGGGCTGCGGGGGTTGGCTGGGATGGTAGTAAAAGACAGAAAACTACTTTAACAACAATTAAATAAAAAATGTCTCTTTAGGTCCTCTGCCCATTTTTTAATTGTAGTTTTGGGGGGTTTTGGAGTTGAGTTGTATGAGTTCTTTATCAGATGTATCATTGATAAATATCCTCTTCTATTCAGTAGGTTGTCTTTTTGTGTTGTTGATGATTTCCTTCACTGTACAAAAACACTTTAGTTTGATGTACTCCCATTTGTTTATTTTTTGTTTTACATTTCCTTCCCAAGAGATATATCCAAAAAATATTACTAAGAGCAATGTCAAAGAGTAGCAGTAGCCTATATTTTCTACTATGGTTTCAGATCTTACATTTAAGTTTTTTAAATATTTTATTTATTTTTAGAGAGAGGGGAAGGGAGGAAGAGAGGGAGAGAAACATCAATGTATGGTTGACTCTCACGCACCTCCTGCTAGGGACCTGGACTGCAACCCAGGCATGTGCCCTGACAGGGATTGAACCTTTGGTTCACAGGCCGGCGCTCAATCCACTGAGCCACACCAGCCAGGGCTCACATTTAAGTTTTTAATCCATTTTTATTTTATTTTTGTATATATGTAAGGCAGTGATGCTGTTTCATTCTTTTGTATGTCTGTCCAGTTTTCTTATCACCATTTACTAAAGAGACTGCCTTTACCCCATTGTATATTCTTGCCTTTGTCATAATTGACCATATAGGTGTGGATGTTTTCTGGGTTCTCTATTTTGTTCCAAGACTTATTCGCCTGTTATTATGCCAGTACCATAGTGTTATACCTCCAACTTAGTTCTTTCTCCAGATTGCTTTGACTATTCAGGGTCTTTTGTGCTTCCAAATAATTAGAATTGTTTGCTCTACTTCTGTGAAAAATGCCATTGGTATTTTTTTTAAGATTTTTATTTATTTACTTATTTTTAGAGAGGGGAAGGGAGAGAGGGGGAGAAATGTCAATGTGTGGTTGCCTCTTGCATGCCCCCTACTGGGGACCTGGCCTACAACTCAGGCATGTGTCCTGACTGGGAATTGAACCTGTGACCCTTTGGTTCACAGGCTGGGGCTCAATCCACTGAGCCAGACCAGCCAGAGCACCATTGGTATTTTGATAGGGATTTCATTACATCTGTAGATGCTTTGTGTAGTGTGAACATTTTAACAATGTTAATTCTTCCTATCCATGAACGTGGTATAACTTTCATTTATTTTTATATTCTTCAGTTTCTTTCTTCAGTCTTAGAGTTTTCTGAGTATAGGTCTTATACCTCCTTGGTTGAATTTATTTCTATGTATTTTACTATATTTTGATGCAATTGTACTAGGATTGTTTTCTTAATTTCTCTTTCTCTTATTTTGTTATTGGTATATAAAATGCAACAAAAATCTGAATATTAATGTTGTGTCCTACCACGTTACTAATTTCATTTATTAATTCTAATGGTTTTTGGTGGAATCTTTTGGGTTCTCTGTATACAGTATTATGTAATTTGTAAATAATGTTTTAGGTCTTCCTTTTTTTTAAAAAATCCTCACCCAAGGATATGTTTATTGATTTTCAAGAGAACGGAAGAAAGAAAGAGAGGAACAGAGAGGGGGTGGGAGAGAGAAAGGTATGAGGGAGTGAGGGGTGGGATAGAGAGAGAGGAACATCGATGTGAGAGAGAAACATTAATTGGTTGCCTCCTGTATGCACCACAACTGGGGGTGGAACTTATAGCCTAGGGATATGTGCCCTGACTGGAAATGGAACCTGCTGCCTTTTGGTGTACAGGATGCTGTACCAACCGAGACACCTGGCCAGGACTACTACTTCCTTTTGAATTTAGATGCCTTTTCTTTTGTTTTCTTGTCTGATTGCTATGGCTAGGACTGCGAATACCATGCTCAATACAATTAGTGAAAATGGACATCTTTGTCTTGTTCCCAATCTTATGAAAATGCTTTTAGCTTTTCCCCATTGAGTGTGATGTTAGTCGTGGATTTGTCTTATGGCCTTTATTATGTTGAGATATCTTTCTTCTATTTCACTTTGCTCACTTTACTGTAAATGGATATCATTTTTGTCAGATGCTTTTTCCGCATCTATTGATATGATCATATGATATTATCATATCAGTTTGTTTATGTGGTTTATCATGTTAATTGATTGGCACATATTGATCAATATCTCCTCCCAGGAATAAATTCCACTTGATTGTGGTGTACGATCTTTTTAATGTATTGCTGAATTTGGTTTGCTAATATTAGTTGAGGATTTCTTCATATGTGTACTTAGGGATATTGGCCTATAATTTTTCTTTTCTAGTGTCTTTCTCACTTTTTGATATCAAGGTAATGATGGCCTTATAAAATGAGTTTGGGAGCTTTTCCTCCCCTTCAGTTTTTTGGAATAGTTTGAGAAGAAAAGGTATTCTTTTTTGGATATTTGATAAAATTTACCTGTGAAGTTATCTGGTCCAGGGCTTTTGTATATTAGGGATTTTTAAAAATATATTTTATTGATTATGCTATTACAGTTGTCCCATTTTTCCCCCATCATTCCCCTCCACCCTGCACACCCCCTCCCACCCATATTCCCCACCCTTTAGTTCATGTCCATGGGTCATAAGTTCTTTAGCTTCTACATTTCCCATACTATTCTTGCCCTCCCCCTGTCTATTTTCTATCCACTGTCTATACTACTTATTCTCTGTACCTTTTCCCCTCTCTCCTCCTTCCACTCCCCTGTTGTTGGCCCTCCATGTGATCTCCATTTCTGTGTTTCTGTTCTAGTTGTTTGCTTAGTTTGCTTTTGTTTTAGGTGTGGTTGTTAATAGCTGTGAGTTTGCTATCTTTTTACTGTCATATTTTTTATCTTCTTTTTCTTAGATAAGTCCCTTTAACATTTCATATAATAAGGGCTTGGTGATGATGAACTCCTTTAACTTGACCTTATTTGAGAAGCACTTTATCTTCCCTTCCATTCTAAATGACAGCTTTGCTGGATAGAGCAATTTTGGATGTAGGTCCTTGCCTTTCTTGACTTGGAATACTTCTTTCCAGCCTCTTCTTACCTATAAGGCCTCTTTTGAGAAATCAGCTGACAGTCTGATGGGAACTCCTTTGTAGGTGACTGTCCCCGTATCCCTTGCTGCTTCTAGAAGTCTCTCCTTCATTTTAATCTTGGCTAATGTAATTATGATGTGCCTTGGTGTGTTCTTCCTTGGGTCCAACTTCTTTGAGACATTCCGAGCTTCCTGGACTTCCTGGAAGTCTATTTCCTTTGCTAGATCAGGGAAGTTCTCCTTTATTATTTGTTGAGATAAGTTTTCCACTTGTTGTTCTTCCTCTTCCCCTTCCAGTAGCCCTACAATTCGGATGTTGGGATGTTTAAAGATGTCCTGGAGGTTCCTAAGCTTCTCCTCATTGTTTTCAATTCTTGTTTCTTCATTCCTTTCTGTTTGGTTGTTTGTTTCTTCCTTTTGGTCCACTCCATTGATTTGAGTCCCAGTTTTCTTCCTATCACTGTTGCTTCCCTGTATGTTTTCCTTCATTTCACTTATTGTAGCCTTCATTTGTTCATCTAATTTGCGACGAAAATCAACCAGTTCTGTGAGCATCCTGATCACCAGTGCTTTGAACTGTGAATCTGATGATAGGTTGGCTATCTCTTGTTCACTTAGATGAATTGACTCCGGGGCTTTGACCTGTTCTCCTGCTTGAGCCATTTTTTGTTTTTCTTTTTTTGGTCTAGTTATGCCTGTTACATAGTGAGGGGCGGAGCCTTAGGTGTTCCCCAGGGTGGGGCAGCCCAGTACCTGGGTTGCGATGCTTATGTGGAGCGGGGTCCAAGAGGGAACAATGACGCTTGCTCTGCTCTCGTAATTCCATCCCTTCCGCCGCTTTTCCCTAGCAAATTGGGCCCTTCTGGTGCTGATTTCCATGTGGGTGGGCTTGCTTGTGTATGTTCTAGGACCATGTGGGTCTCTCCTACGAACTGTCCTGTGAGGCTGGGATTCTCTCCCGGCACCTCAACCCCCACAAGTGTTTTCAATCAGTGATTTTAGGTGTTATTTCCTGGCGCTGGGGCCCTGGGTTGTGAGTTCTATCTTGTCCCCCGTTTTTGCCTGAATTATCTGCGCACGAATATGGGACCGCCTGGTCAGCCAGCCTCCTTGCGCCTGGGGTCCGCCAGCCGCCGTCTGCAGGTCTGGGTCCACCAGCAGCTGCCTGTCTGCCGGGTCTGCCAACCTCTGCTTCCTCCTGTCACCACTCCTCCCCTCTTACCAGTTTGTATGAATGAATGAATGGTTGTCGGACTTCCATATAGTCCAATTTTCTCTCAGTTCCGGTTGTCGTCTTGTTTCTAAATCCTTGTTGTCCTTAATTTTGGTTGTGCAAGGAGGCACAGTGTATCCATCTATGCCTCCATCTTGGCTGAAAGTCTCCAAATCCTTTTTTTACTCTTTACTTTCGGTCTATGAGTATTTCTATCTGAATATGTCTCTTGTAGGCAGTACCTGGGTTGGCGTTGTCTTTTGAGCCACACTGTGTCTCTTGATTGGAGTATTTAGTCCATTAATATTTAAAGTAATTAGTGGCATGTAGGTAGTTGTTGCCATTTTATTGTTTTCTGATTGCTTTTGTACTTCTATGTTCCTTTTTTGTTCTCTTGCTCTCTCCTCTTGTATGTTAATGACTTTCTATAATTTTGTATTTGGATTCCTTTCTCTTTATTTCTTGTATATTTCAGAGATTTTTGATTTGTAATTACTGTGTGCTTCCTACATACCAAGTTGTGCTTATAGCAGTGTATTTTAAGTCTATGGTCATTTAATTTCAAACACATTCTAAAACCACTGCTGTGTTTACTAATGTCTTCCATGTTTATGTTTTTCTAATTATTTACTTCAAGTGTGGGTGTGCCTATATATCTTTTAATTTATTGTTGTAGTTGGTCAATGCACTCCTTTTATTATGTTTGCCTTTGTCAGTAAGATCTTTTTCTTCACTACATTACTTATATTTTTTATCTTTTCTTTTTTAATTTTTAAAGTATATTTTATTGATAATGCTATTACAGATTTCCCAATAATTTTCTCCCCTTTATTCCCCCCTTCACCCTACACCCCCTAACCTCCAGCATACACCCCAACCCCCAAGTTCTTGTCCATGGGTTGTACATATAAGTTCTTTTGGCTTCTACATTTCCTATACTATTCTTAACCTCCCCTTATCTATTTTCTACCTACCATTTATGCTACTTACTCCCTGTACCTTTTCCCCTATTCTGCCCCTTCCCTTTCCCACTAATAACCCTCCATGTGATCTCCATTTTTCTGGTTCTGTTCCTGTTCTGGTTGTTTGCGTATTTTGTTTTTGTTTTTAAGATTCAGTTGTTGATAGTTTTGAGTTTGTTGTTATTTTACTGTTCAAAATTTTGATCATCTTCTATTTCTTAGATAAGTTCCTTTAACATTTCATATAATAAGGGCTTGGTGATGATGAACTCCTTTAACGTGACCTTCTCTGGGAAGCATTTTATCTACCCTTCCATTCTAAATTATAGCTTTGCTGTATAGAGTAATTCTGGATGTAGGTCCTTGCCTTTCATGACTTTGAATACTTCTTTCCAGCCCCTTCTTGCCTATAAAGTTTCTTTTGAGAAATCAGCTGATAGCTGATAATCATCTCTGTAGGTAACTTTCTCCTTTCCTCTTGCTGCTTTTAAGATTCTCTCCTTATCTTTAATCTTGGGTAATGTAATTATAATGTGCCTTGATGTATTATTCCTTGAGTCCAATTTCTTTGGGACTCTCTGGACTTCTTGGAAGTCTATTTGCTTTTCCAGATTAGGGAAGTTTTCCTACATTATTTGTTCAAATAAGTTTTCCATTTCTTGGTCTTCCTGTTTTCCTTCTGGCACCCCTATGATTCAGATGTTGGAATGTTTAAAGTTGTACCAGAGGTTGTTAAGCCTCTCCTCATTTTTTTGCATTGTTGTTTCTTCATTCTGTTCTGGTTGAATGTTTATTTCTTCCTTTTTCTTCTAATTGTTGATTTGAGTCCCAGTTTCCTTCCCTCCTCTGTTGATCCCCTATTTGTTTTTCTTCATTTCACTTTGGGTAGCCTTCATTTCTTTCTTCGTTTTATGACTGAAGCCAATCAATTCTGTGAGCATCTTGAGTACCAGTGTTTTGAACTCTGAATTGCCGCAGTCCAGCTGCAGTAGGATCCAGGGGGTCCTGAAGGTGGGTAAGGCGTCGGCAATGGGAGACAGACAACTACACAACTCAATGGCGGTGCAGAGCTGTTCCACTTTATTATCACTTTAACATTGCTTATATACAGATTTTTTGGCAAGCATTAACTTTTTGTGGTTACAGATTTATGGTTAGGCTAAACAGAAAATCATAGTTTAACATACAATGACTTTATAAATTGAAAATAAGTATTTGACTTGCCAAACAGAGTCTCAGTGAATTCTTTTGTCTGTGATTAATGATTGATCCGTGATCTATGTCTATATCCTGATTCTGTTCTACTAAAATGTTATGAAAGACTAAGTGCCCTTTCTATTATTGTGTGTTCCTGTAAGATTATTTTGTTCTACTAACTTACAATGGGTGAACTGATTTAAGTCTTTCTAATTATTCTTCTTCAGCCAACCATCCTTCATTGCCTCTAAACAGATATGGACGCATTTTCTACAATATGTTCTTAACTGTCTCCAAGTAGAATTCTTTTTGTTCTTAACTGGCACCAAGGGGGACCTTGGCATGTTAGTCATTTCATAAAAGGCAGACTTTGCCAAGGAACATGTTTTCCATACTTATTGACTATTCTCATGCCCTCAAAATAGGCTCCTGTAAAGGACAATGGGTGAAACAGTTTTTCTTTATTTTCCTTAATGACCTGAGCGACTATGGGAGGGGGAATTGGAGTAAGCTGTGGTTGCATTACCTCTGCTTGGTGTAATTTGGTCATGAATTGTTTAATTGGGGTTTTTCAGGGGGAATTCTTTGCTAACTTAACTAGTAAATTGTTAGTACAATCTGGACACGCAGTTACAGATGATTCAGGAGTGGTGGTGACTGTGTCTAGTTCTGTGGAAGCTGGAATCACATTCAAGGCTTGCCTATCAGTTTCATTCTCATGTGTCTTATTCATCTTTCCCAGGTTAATCATATATACAATGAAAATTATGACTCCTAGAAATATAATTCCCATACTACCAATTATCCCTATGCCGCGTCCTCTTCCTGGAGGACGCCTTCCTTGAAGCTTTTCTCCCCATATCCGGACCTTGTCAGACAATATGGCTGGAAGAGGATGCGGCACTGAATGATAGGTTGTCTGTCTCTTTGTCGCTTATTTCTATTTTTCCTGGAGTTTTAATCTGTTTTTTCATTTGGGCCATATTTTTTTGGCTTGGCACACCTGTTATATTGTAAGGGGTGGAGCCTTAGGTATTCTCCAGGGGCGGGGAAACCCTCTTTACTGCATTGTGGTGCTGTCTCTGGGGGAGGCTGTCAGAGATGGAACAATGCTGCTCGCTAAGCTCTGCTGTAGCCCAACTTTCCAGCTAACTCCCCTGTAAGACTGCAAGTTTCTTCCACAGTTGCAACTCCTGCTGTATTTTACAGCTAGAGGTTTCGAGTCTTGTTTCCTGTTCAGCCAGCCCTTCTTTGCCTACGGAGTCCACCACCTTGCACGGGTATTGTCTCTGCTCGGCTGCCCGTCAGCTGTCCACCCCTTATACTGGTCTGGATGAATATTTCTTCATTAACACCTTGGTTGTTGGAGTTCCATGCAGTTTGATTTTCTGGCAGTTTTGGTTGTTTATTGTTTTTAAATTAGTTGTTATCTTTTTTTTAATTGTGCAAGGAAGCACCTACATCTTGGCCAGAACCACACCTGATCTTTTCTTCTTAAAGAAGTCCCTTTGACATTTCTTGTAATATGGGCTTAGAACTCCTGTAGTTTTTGTTGTCTGGGAACTTTTAATGTTTTAAATACAGTGAGAAGTTTTTCTGTAATTAAGTTTTGTGCAGCTAGATAGCAAGGTTAGTGGCTTATAATGATAGTGGTAATGATGATAGATAACATTTGGTGACTGATTCCTACATATTGTATAATTTTAAGCATTTAAATAATTCTTTTTAAAAACCCTGTGATTAGTATTGTATCATTAGCCCAATTTTATAAAAGAAGAACCTAAAATTAAAAAATGTTAAGTAATATGGAGAGGGAAGATGGTGGTAGGAGGGAGCAGATTCCATTTTCTGATACACACAGGAGAAAAACCTGGCTGATCTACAGAAGAACAGAGAAGACAAGGAACAGTAACACAGCATATTTGAGAATAAGACATCGAAAATCGTAGTGGACATTGAAAAACCAGCGGTAAGGAGAGTACTTCAGAACAACAGGAGCCCGTGGATCAGCGAGGGGAGCAGGGCAGCTGAGGTCCCAGCCCAGTGCTCCACCAAGCCTGCCCCAGGGCTCTAGGGAGGGAGCTGGGTCAGCCACTGAATCCGGCTGGGAGATCTTAGGAGCCACCGTGTGACTGCTGTCTGAGTGATAGTGGTTGCCCTGCGCCAGGTCACTGTGCGACTTTGAACTGAGTTTTCGTGGACACCGGGAGACTGCAAGATCATAGTCGCCCCAACTGCAGACGGAGGCACGTGTGAAGTGAGACGGCTGCATGAAAATAGGCACCCACAAGGGAATGCACACAGTCTTGGGATAGTGGGCATGTGCGAAAGCATAGACGCTCGCCACTGCCGACAGCTGTGGGACCATAGTCGCCAGTGCACGGGCGGTCGTGCAAATGCAGACAGCTCAGGGCCATAGGCGAAGGCGCGAGATGGCTGCGGGAGCATAGGCCCCGAGCCACCACAGAAAGCCGTGCAGGGGACAAGGCAGGCTGCTGCACGGGACCACAGAAAGCCGAGCATGGCTGCACATGACCGGAGAACGGAGCACACACCCATAAACTCAGCAAAGTGCGCACACACCAGGAGGCTCAGGACACACGCTGGAACCCCTGTGGGGAGAGGCGCCTACTAACTCTGGGAACCTTAGCACAGTGATGACTGAGTACTGAACACAGAGAAAAGCAATACGATCACCCCTCGGCCATTGCAGCCAGCAAGACCAGAAAAACCTGCTCAGCAAGTTTGACAACAACAATAGCGTTTTGTTTTTTGTTTTTAATTTTCTTTTGTTTTGTTTTGTTTTTTTCCTTTTTTTGGTTGTTTGTTTTTTTGCTTTTTGTTTTTGTATCGCTTGTTTGTTTTTGTTTTTTTGTTTGTGTGCCTGTCTATTTACATAAGTGTTTTTAATTATTCCTTCTTTATTATTTTCATCTTCTTTTTTACTCCCCAACTCCTTTTGCCTCTCTTTAATTCTTTCTTGTTTTATTTCCTCTTCCTTTCTTTCCAATTTTATCTCTTCAACCTTCCTCTTTCTTCTTCTTTCATTTTTCCCCTCTCCTTTTGATTACCCACGAGTCAGACAAAACAAACAAACAAACAAACATGGAACTGTGAAAAAAAACAGAGTTGGTCCCAAAAAGAGGGTATCCCAGCTGATGAGATAGTGGAAGCTGTGCACAACAGGATATCCGAAGGAGAATCCACCACTGAATCTCACAGGTATTCTACCACAGAAGGTCATACCACAAACCCAGGGAGCAAGAACAGATCAATTCAAGAAGTTGAGGCTAACAACAAGAGTCTTACAAACAATGGGATGACAAAGAAACAATCCCCAAATGAAAGGAAAGGCGGAAGCCTCAGAAAGAATGCTAAATGAAACAGAGGCAATTAAACTATCAAATATTGAGTTCAAAGCAATGGTTGTCAGGAAGCTCCATGAGCTCTCAATGAGCTACCAGAAACTACAGGGAAGTTATGATCCACTCACTGCAAACTATATCAACATTAAAAGAGAAATAGAAACTATCAACAATGACCAAGAGGAAATGAAGAATACAATTTCTGAACTAAAGAACACAGTACAAGGAATGAAAAGCAGAATCAATGAAGCAGAAGATCGCATCAGCGAGTTGAAGGACAAAATAGAAAAAAATACCCAGAATGAGCAAGAAAAGGAAAAGAGGCTCAGAAAGAATGAAGAGGGATGAAGAGAAATGCAAGACAACATGAAACGTAATAATATCTGTATAATAGGGATACCAGAAGGAGAAGAAGAAGAGCAAGGGATAGAAAACTTGTTTGAAAAAGTAATGATGGAAAACTTCCCTAATTTGGTGCGAGAAAAAGCCACACAAATCCAGGAAACACAGAGTCCCAATCAAGAGGAACCCAAACGGGCCCACTTGAAGACACATCATAATTAAAATGGCAAAATTCCAAGACAAAGAGAGAATCTTAAAGGCAGCAAGGGAAAAAAAGGAAGTAACATACAAGGGAATCCCGACAAGGTTAGCAGCTGACGTCTCAATGGAAACACTCCAAGCCAGACGAGAATGGCAAGAAATATTCCAAGCAATGAGAATCAAAGGCCTGCAACCAAGACTACTTTATCCAGCAAGACTTTCAATCAAGATAGAAGGCCAAATAAGTAATTTTCCAGACAAAAGAAGTCTAAAATAATACGCCTCTACCAAATCAATTATGCAAGAGATACTAAAGGGACTGCTTTAAGGGAAGAAAGGAAAAGACACAGAGAGAAAGAGAGAGAGGAACACAGGTACGAAAATGGCAATGAATAAATACCTATCAATAATAACCTTAAATGTAAATGGATTAAATGCTCCAATCAAAAGACATAGAATTGCTGAGTGGATAAGAAAGCATGACCCACACATATGCTGCCTACAAGAAACCCACATCAGGACAAAAGACATACACAGGCTCCAAGTGAAGGGCTGGAAACAAATTTTCCAAGCAAATGGACAGGGAAAAAAATGCTGGGGTAGCAATACTCATATCAGACAAAATAGACTTCAAAAGAAGAGCCATAAAGAGAGACCCAGAAGGTTATTTCATAATACTCAAGGGAAGAATCCACCAAGAAGACATAAACATTGTAAATATATATGCATCCAACATAGGAGCACCTAAATACATCAAGAAAATCTTAGAGGACTTGAAGAAAGATATTAACAGCAACACAGTTATAGTAGGTGATTTTAACACCCCACTGTCAAAAATGGACAGATCGTCCAAACAAAATATCAACAAAGATATTGTGGCACTGAACAACACTCTAGAGGAAATGGACTTAACTGATATATATAGAGTCCTTCATCCCAAAGAAACTAAATACACTTTCTTTTCAAATACACATGGAACATTTTCAAAGACAGACCACATGATAGGACACAAAACAAGCCTCAACAAATTCAAGAAAATTGAAATCATACCAAGCATCTTCTCTGACCACAGGGGATTGAAACTAGAAACCAACCCCAAGGGGAAAAACCCAAAACCCTCAAAATCATGGAGATTGAATAGCATGCTATTAAACAACGAATGGGGTCAAGAATGAAATTAGGGAGGAAATCAAAAAGTTTCTGGAAACAAACGATAATGAACTCACATCGACCCAAAACTTATGGGACACAGCAAGGGCAGTCCTCAGAGGGAAGCTTATAGCGATACAGGCCTACCTAAAAAAGATAGAAACATCTCAAACAAACAACCTAACCCTACGCCTACAAGAACTTGAGGAACAACAACAAAGACAGCCCAGAGCAAGTAGAAGGAAGGAAATAACCAAGATCAGAGCAGAATTAAATGGCATAGAGACTAAAGCACAATCCTAAAGATCAATGAATCCAGGAGCTGCTTCTTTGAAAAGATCAACAAAATCGACAAGCCTTTAAGCAGGCACATCAAGAAAAAAGGAGAGAGGACTGAAATAAACATGATCAGAAATGAAAGAGGAGAGATTACAACTGACACCACAGAAATATAAAGGATTGTAAGGAATTACTATGAAGAACTGTATGCCAAGAAATTTGAAAACCTAGGTGAAATGGACAGGTTTCTAGAAAAATATAATCTTCCAAAACTCAATGAAGAAGAAGCAGAAAGCCTGAACAGACCAATAACAGCAGATGAAATTGAAGCAGTAATCAAAAAACTCCTGACACACAAAAGCCCTGGAGCAGATGGTTTCACAGGAGAATTCCACAAAGCATTTAAGGAAGAGCTAACCCCTATCCTTCACAGACTATTGAAAAAATCCAAAATGATGGACAACTCCCAAACTTTTTTTATGAAGCCAGCATCATCCTAATCCCAAAACCAGATAAAGACACAACAAAGAAAGAAAATTCCAGGCCAATATCACTGATGAACATAGACGCTAAAATCCTCAACAAAATATTGGTAAACCGCATCCAACAATACATTAAAAAGATCATACACTATGACCAAGCGGTATTCATCCCAGGGATGCAAGAATGGTTCAACATTCCCAAATCAGTTAATGTAATTCATCACATAAACAAAAGCAAAGACAAAAATTACCTGGTCATATCAATAAATGCAGAAAAAGCATTTGATAAGGTACAACACCCATTTATGATGAAAACACTCAGCAAAGTGGGAATAGAGGGAGCAGTCCTCAACATAATAAAGACCTTATATGAGAAACCTACAGCCAGCATCATAGTCAATGGGCAAAAACTACAATCTTTTGTACTAAAATTAGGAACAAGACAAGGTTGTCCACTTTTACCACTTCTCTTTAATATAGTATTGGAAGTCTTAGCCACAGCAATTAGACAAGAAAAGGAAATAAAAGGCATCCAACTTGGAAAGGAGGAAACAGAACTATCATTGTTTGCAGATGACATGATAGTATACACAGAAAATCCTATAGAATTGGCCAAAAAACTGCTCAACCTAATAAATGAATTTAGCGAAAGAACCGGATACAAAGTCAATATCCAGAAATCAAAGGCATTTTTGTATACCAACAATGAAACAACAGAAGCAGAAATCAAAAAGAAAATTTCATTCAATATAGGAAAAAGAAAAATAAAGTACCTAGGAATAAACCTAACCAAGGAGGTAAAAGACCTGTATGCAGAAAACTACACAACACTGAAGAAAGAAATCAAGGAAGACACAAACAAATGGAAACGTATACCATGTTCATGGATCGGAAGAATTAACATCATCAAAATGTCCATACTACCCAAAGCAATCTACAGATTCAATGCAATACCTATTAAAGTACCAATGACATATTTCACAGACATAGAACAAACACTTCAAAAATTTATATGGAACAATAAACGACCCAGAATAGTGGCAGCAATTTTGAGACAGAAGAGCAAAGTAAGAGGGATCACAACACCTGATACCAAACTGTATTAAAAGGCCACTGTAATCAAAACAGCCTGGTACTGTCATAAAAACAGGCATGTGGACCAGTGGAATAGAACAGAGAGTGCAGAAATAAACCCAAGTCTCTACAGTCAATTAATATTCGACAAAGCGGGCAGCAACATAACATGGAGTAAAAATTGCCTCTTCAACAAGTGGTGTTGGGAGAATTTAACAGCTACATGTAAGAAAATGAAACTTGAGCACCAACTTACACCATACACAAAAATAAATTCAAGATGGATGAAAGATTTAAATATAAGCTGTGACACCATTAAAGTCCTAGAGGAGAACATGGGCAGGAAAATCTCAGATATTCCACGAAGCAACATTCTTACTGATATTTCCCCTAAAGCAAGGGACCTAAAGGAAAGAATAAACAAATGGGATCTCATCAAAATAAAAAGCTTCTGCATGGCCAAAGAAAACAGTATTAAAATAAAAAGAGAATTGACTGTGTTGGAAAACATATTTACCAATGATACCTCAGATAAGGGTTTAATCTCCAAAATATATAAGGAATTTACATGACTCCACTCTTTGAAGACAAGCAACCCAATTAAAAAATGGGCAAAGGACCTGGGCAGACACTTCTCCAAGGAGGACTTCCAGAGGATTCATAGACACATGAAAAGGTGCTCTATATCACTAGCTATCAGAGAGATGCAGATTAAAACCACAATTAGTTACCACTTGACACCAGTCAGAATGGCCATCATAAACAAAGCAACAAACATCAAGTGTTGGAGAGGTTGTGGAGAAAAGGGGACCCTAGTGCACTGTTGGTGGTAGTGCAGACTGGTACAACCACTATGGAAAACAGTATGGAGTTTTCTAAAAAACCTAAAAATGGATCTACCTTTTGACCCAGCAATCCCACTGCTTGGATTATATCCTAAGAACCCTGAAACACCAATCCAAAAAACCTATGCACCCCTATGTTTATAGCAGCACAATTTACAATAGCCAAGTGTTGGAAGCAACCTAGATGCCCATCAGTAAATGAATGGATCAGAAACCTGTGGTACATTTACACAATGGAATTCTATGCAGCAGAAAGAAAGAAGGAGCTCCTACCCTTTGCAAAAGCATGGATGGAACTGGAGAGCATCATGCTAAGCGAAACAAGCCAGACAGGAAAGACAAATACCATATGATCACCTTTGTCAGGAACCTAATCAACAAACAAAGAAGCATAATATAACCAAAGACACTGAAATTTAGAACAGGGTGACAGTGACCAGAGAGGAGAAGGAAGGGAATTTCAGGGGAAAAGGGGAAGGGTTTACAGGAACAAGTATAAAGGACACATGGACAAAAACTATGGGGGCGGAAATCGTAGGGAGGTGGGGAGGGGTGGGGTGGTGGGCTGGGAAGGTGGGCTGGGGAGGGAGTATAAGACAGAAAACTGTACAAGATCAACAATTAAAATAAAAATTATAAAAGTGTGAAAAAGGTTAAAAAATTTTTTAAGTAATTTGCCCAAAATCACTCAGCTACTAAGTGATTAAGCCTAATGTGGGATACAAATTATTGTCTCCCAAACCTGTGCTTATATTAATTTTATAAACTATTATCTTTATTATGATAGTACACCAATGTTTAAGGGCTTTTATTATATTTTATTGTTTATGCTCTTACAGTTTTTTCAATTTTTTTCCCCTTTGCCCCCCTCTACCGAGCCACTTCACACTACCTCAGGCAATCCCCACAATGTTGTCCACGTCTGTGGGTCATGCATATATGTTCTTTGGCTATGCTGTACTTTACATCCCAATGACTGTTTTGTAACTAACAATTTGTATTCTTAACCTCTTCACCCATTCTCCCATATCTCGAGCCCCCACCCTTCTGGGAACCAGCAAAACAATCTATAATTCTGTTTCCATTCTGCTTGTTTGTATATTTTGTTTCTTATTACCAATTGTTTGTACATATGTACTTATTCCCAGTTTATTGTTTATATTTTTTATCTTCTTCTTCTCCTTCTTAAAGAAATCCCTTTAATATTGTATATAATACTGGTTTGGTGGTGATGAATTTCTTTATCTTTTTCTTGTGTAGAAAGCTCTTTATCTGTCCTTCGATTCTAAATGATAGCTACAGGAGAGAGTAATCTTAGTTCTGGGTCCTTGGTTTTCTTTCATCAGTTTGAATATTTCTTGCTAATCCCTTCTGGCCTGCAAATTCTTCTGAGAAATCAGCTGGAGGTATTATGGATGTTTCCTTGTAAGTAACTAACTGCTTTTCTCTTGCTGCTTTTATTCTGTCTTTGTCTTTAACCTTTGACATTTTAATTATGATGTGGCTTGGTGTGGGCCTTTTGGGGTTCATTTTGTTTGTGTGTCTCTGCTTCCTGGATTTGTATGTCTGTTTCTTCCACCCAGTTAGGGAAGTTTTCAGTCATTATTTCTTCAAATAGGTTCTTTTTTTTGTATGAAATTATCTATTTTTTTTAATTTTAATTGTTGATCTTGTACAGTTTTCTGTCTTTTACCCCCAAATAGGTTCTTGATCCCTTGCTCACTCTCTTCTCGTTCTAGTATTCCCATGATGTGATGTTGTTACACTTCATGTTGTCCAAAATGTTTCTTAAGCTCTACTCATTTTTTTTTTTTCAATTCTTCTTTTTCTTCCTGCTCTGCCTGGGTGTTTTTTTCTACCTTGTCTTCCAAATCACGGATCAATCCTCTGCTTCATCTAACCTACTGTTTATTCCTTCTAGTGTACTGTTTATTTTGAATATTTCTTTGTTTATCTCTGACTGGTGCTTTTGTATAGTTTCTATGTCTTTTCATGTCATTGAGTATCTTTATAATCATTATGCTAAACTGTCTATCTGATAAATTCCTAGCCTCCATTTCATCTAGCTCTTCTTCTGAAGAATTCTCTCATTCTTTCATTTGGGGTCTGTTTCTTTGTCTTCTCATTTTGGCTGCTTCTTTTGTTTATTTATAAGTATTGGGTAGGTCTACAAAGGCTCTGGTGTAGACCTTTGTCTGACAATGGTTTTTGACTGGCCCTGGTCAACCTGTTTGGAGCTATCAGTGATCCACAGCATTGGCTCCCTCTGCTGGGCCTGTTTGTGTACAGAAAGAACCAAATATTTGAATTTTACATGTAGCTATAGATTAACTCTTCAAATGCAGAGAGTTAAATAGATTAGTTTTGTGGATTGCTTTATTTTTTTATCAAATGCATTATATTCTTACCTCTCTTCTGTAATAATACAATATGTATAATAAGTTTTGCTGATCAATCAAAACTGTCATTAAGATCTGTTATTGTGATAGTAGCAGACTGTTTTTCTCTGCTTTATTGAGGTATAATTGACCAAATAGTTCTTGACTTGGTTCATTCTACTAATATAACATGATGCCTAGAACATAATTTTATTTTTAAGTATATTTTATTGATTATGCTATTGCAGTTGTCCCAATTATTTTTCTGCCCTTTATCGCCCTCCACCCTGAATCCCCCACCCTCCAGCATACCCCCCCATCCTTAGTTCATGTGCATGGGTTGCATATATAAATTCTTTCGCTTCTCTATTTCCTATATTATTCTTAACTTCCCTCTATTTTATGCCTACCAATTGTGCTTCTTATTCCCTATACCTTTTCCCCATATTCTCCCCCTCCACTTCCCCACTGATAATCCTCCCTGTAATCTCCATTTCTGTGATTCTGTTCCTGTTCCAGTTGTTTGCTTATTGTTCATTTGTTTTTGTTTTTTAGGTTCATTTGTTGATAGTTGTATTTGTTGTCATTTTACTGTTCATAGTTTTGATCTTATTTTTCTTAGATAAGTCCCTTTAACATTTCATATAATAAAGGCTTGGTGATGATGAACTCCTTTAATGTGACCTTATCTGGGAAGCACTTTATTGCCTTTCAATTCTGAATGATAGCTTTGTTGGATAAAGTAATCTGGGATGTGTAGATCCTTGCCTTTCATGACTTTGAATACTTCTTTCCAGCTCCTTCTTGCCTATAAAGTTTCTTTTGAGAAATCATCTGATAGCCTTATAGGCACTCCTTTGTAGGTAACTGTCTCCTTTTCTCTTGCTGCTTTTAAGATTCTCTCCTTATCTTTAATCTTGGGTAATTTAATTATGATTGCCTTGTATGGTTTTTCTTGGATCCAATTTCTTTGGGATTCTCTGAGTTTCCTGGACTTCTGGAAGTCTATTTCCTTTTCCAGATTGGGGGAGCTCTCCTTCATTATTTGTTCAAATAAGTTTTCCATTTGTTGCTCTTCTTCTTCTTCTTCTGCTACTCCTATGATTCAGATGTTGGAATGTTTAAAGTTGTCCCAGAGGTCCCTAAGCCTCTCCTCATTTTTCTGAATTCTTGTTTCTTCATTCTGTTCTGGTTGGATGTTTCTTTCTTCCTTCTACTCCAAATCATTGATTTAAGTCCTGATATCCTTCCCTTCGTTGTTGGTTCCATGTACATTTTTCTTTATTTCACGTTGTGTAGCCTTCATTTCTTCCTTTATTTTGTGACCACACTCAACCATTTCTGTTGTTACCAGTGTTTCAAACTCTGCATCTGATAGTTGTCTGTCTCCTTGTCGCTTAGTTCTTTTTCTTGAGTTTTGATCTGTCCTTTCATTTGGGCCATATTTCTTTGTCTCATATTGTAATGGGTGGATCATTAGGTATTCACCAGGGTGGGGCAACCCTTTTTGCTGGATTGTGGCATCGTCTGTGGGTAAGAGATTAGAGAGGGAATGATGCCACTTGCATAGCTTTCTCCCTTTAGAACGTAGTTTTAAATGAATGTTATAGTCAGTAGATGAAGTTGTTCTTCTCAAGTTCATATAAGTACTTCTTGGTTAAATACATAAATGAAAAACAGTTAAAAATTAGGACATTTTAGCATTAAGCATTCCACCAAGTGTGTACAGTATTTTCAGGAAGGATTCAGTATTACTAGTATTATTTGCCTACTTGCAGAAATGTGCTATGAATCTCTTTGCACTGTAGACAAGTATGATGAGAACACAGGCAGCAATTTTCCTACTCAGTTCTAAAGCATCCACATAAACAGTGACAACTTGATAAAATTCCTCCTAACTTCAAAATTCGGTCTAGTCACAAAGAATCCCACCCTCCTCATTTCTTAGCTCATAGGCAGCACTGGTACAACCCCTTCTAAATTAAGAGCATCTTAAGTACTAGGATTTCATTTCCCACAACTAGTGCCTTGTCCATTGGTTGGTTGAATAAATAGATACAGGAATGAAAATGAATTATAAAAGCAGGAGTAAGGGAATTGGACCAAAGGAAGATGTCCTGAGGCATAATAATAAGCCACTTTTCTTAATAAATTGTGTGGAAGATAAATCAAGAGTAATAGTACCATTTCAATAAGTGAATAAACTTCTCCTAGGGCTTCTTTGAGGAACACAACAGTTGTTTGTCTACAAAATTTCTGGTATGGTTTTTTAGAAGGAAGGAAAAATTATTACTCTAGGGATTTTGCTATATAACCTAAAGATTTTGCTATATAACCTAAAAGAATGGAGCATTTCTTACAGAGAAAAAAAGTGAACTTTTGTTTAGAAAACACCTAGAGATGGATTTTTTTGTTAGTTGTGAAAGGTGAGGTCTCTAGGCAATGTTTGGACAGAAAAGACTAAAAGAAAAGAGCTTAGATTACCTTTGCAAAGTAAAATAACAGATATTTGAGAAATGCCCTCTTTTGGGCTAAGTTTGATAGGAGTAGGAAATAGGAGATAGATAGGAGAAGTATTTTGGAGTGAGGGAGAGAGAAGGTTCTAGAACAATGACAGAGAAAGGGTCTTTTAAGGACAAAGATAATCAAGAATGGTGAGGAACCTTTAACAATAGTTATATGTAGGATTCAATTTGAAGTTGTTTTTGTAGGGTTCTGTAATTACCCTTGTTACCCTTAAACTTTTCATAAAAGAATTATGTACTAATAGCACCGTATTTTTCAGACTATAAGATGCACCCTTCACCCACAAATTTGGGAGGAATAATGGTTGTTAATGCTGCTGTTGAGTTCTGTTTATATTTACATTGGTGAAATGTTATGTTATTTATGTTATTAAATATTTTACCACATTTTTTGTTTCAAAATTTTTTGCCTATTTTCCTCCTCTAAAACCTAGGTGCATCTTATGGTCTGAAAATATGGTATATGTTGAGTTAGACAGAAGGATGATTTTCTATACTTGAGATAAATAGGGTGCTGAGAAAACAACTAGTTGCAGGAGGCAAAACAAGGGACAGGGATTGAGAGGTAGGAGTAGGAATTTGCCATAAATTTTTATCTAAGCCTTAAAATTGCTGACAAAAAATAACCACTTCAGCATATTGTTAATGAGGTTAAAAGTAGTTGTGGCTGATATTGCAAGACTTTTGATTTTGTGGGCTCAGGATCAAACTAGAGCTGTGTTTGGACACTATTCAAGACATAGCTTTAGACTCTTTGATGTTTTGAAACACAATGTTACAAGAGATTAAAGGATGGGAATTTATTGCAGGTAAGAGTTGCTGCATTCATTATAAAGGTAGGTGTGCCTTGCAAAACTAGGGTGGATACAAAGCCAACTGTTCAGGTTGAATTAGAAAGCAGCTCCAAGAAGCAGAAAACTTTCTACTGTGATAATTTAATTTCTAGTGATTATTTCTTGCTACATTAAAAAAAGTCCATGAAATAAGAACTCCAGGATCAGCTTCTTAAAAAGCCATTTTATGGTCCTACATTTTTAAAAATTTCCATCCCCTAAAGATCCTCTTCTGTTGTCTGGCCCTCATTAAAGTGGTCCTGAACCTTTGATTACTATAAAAATTAGAACTCATTTTTATAACTCATTTTTATCTTCAGGTCCAATGATTTGACTGCACTTCATGTTTTTAACAATTTGAAATACTTACTATGTGTATAGGGCATAGATTCTGTTTGGTTGTTTAACTATCTTGTACTTGACATTAAACAAATTAAGTGAAAGGATTTACAATCTCAGGTGGGGAAATACTGTATCATTGAAGAGCATTTCATGTTATTGTTACCCGTTGTTCTCTTAAAACTAATGAATATAGCCTTGGCTAGTGTGGTTCAGTGGATTGAGTGCTGGCCTTTCAACCTAAAGGTTGTAGTTTCAATTCCCAGTCAGAACACATGCCTGGGTGGTAGGCCAGGTCCCCAGCTAGGGGCGTATGAGGAGCAACTAATCAATGTATGTCTCGTACATTGAAGGTTCTCTCCCTCTCTTCCTTCCTTGCCTTCTCTCTAAAACTAACTAAATAAAAATCTTTTAAAAAATACTAACAAACAAACAAGCAAAATATAACCAAAGACACTGAAATTGAGAACAGGCTGACAGACACCAGAGGGGAGAGGTGAGGGAATTTCAAGGGAAAAGGGGAAGGGTTTAGAGTAACAAGTATAAAAGACACATGGACAAAAACTAGGGAGGGTGGAAATGGGAAGGAGGTGGGGAGGGCTGGGGCGGTGGGCTGGGATGGGAGTAAAAGACAGAAAACTGTACAAGAACAACAATTAAAATAAAGAAAAAAATTTAAAAAATACTAATGAATATAAACTTTAAAAGCATTTAGAAGCATCAGATCCTTAAACAGAAGTATAATCTGTTATTGTTTGTATTCCCCCTATAGAAAATAAGACAATGACCATTGTATTTTGACCTTTTAAGGAATGTAACCTACCCTAAGAATAAAGACTTTTCAGGCCATCCTCCTGGCCAGGTGGCTCAGTTGAATGGAGCATCGTCCATAAACAGAAAGGTTACAGGTTCAAACTGGGTCAGGGCACATACTGGGTTGTAGGGTCCATCCCTAGTTGGGACATGTGGAGGAGGCAACTGATCGATGTTTTTTCTCTCACATAGATATTCTCTCTCTCTCTCCCTCTTCTACCCCTTTCTTCCCCTCTCCTGTCTCTCTCTAAAAATCAATAAACATATCCTCAGGTGAGGATCTAAAAATAATTTTTTTAAAACGACTGCTCAGGTCATGTATAATGTTCAAAATATTTTGTCTGCCTAGCCCCTCTGCTTTCTGGGTAAAATTCCCTGCTTCCCCACCCACATAGTTATAGTGAGAGCAACCATTCTGTGCAACATGATACTCTGCTCGACAGCAGCTGATTGGCCTAGCAGTGGACAGCAGACCAAAGTAGGGCCAGAGTATTTCTGCAAAATTTTGGAGCTTGAACTGAGACACAGAACCCTGTCTCTAACCAGGAGGTAAAGATTTTAGTTATAGTTTCTCCATCTATTGTCAGGTTTCCTACCATGTGAACTAAAGAAATAGAGAACCCAGTCTTCAGAAAAGACAGAGCAAAATGAAGCAGATAGGTAGAGAAATAAGGGTGGCACGAGAACTCTCTGATGGAATTCATGTAATACATAAATTCAATTAAACTTAGACATTTTTGAGAGCAACTAATTCTGAGCTAGCCTGTGCTTAGGTTCTTTATTAGCTTAGTTTGAATTTTAGTCCCCTGCAAGACTCATTGCTAATCCACGCAGTGAACACCTTGCCCTGCCCCTCACAGATTGTGTAGTTCTAATACTGAAATTCAGTACAAACATTTGCCCTACCCACACAAGAGCAGAATAGAGAAGTGTCCATGACTTGAATCCCTACAATTATGTTTCATTTTTAAAAACTAAAGTATAATTCTATAATGTACAACAATTCCATCACACCAAAAATTCTCCCTTGCCCCTTTGTAATCAGCTTCTTCACCTACCCTTGTCTTTGGCAACCAACAATCTACTGTTCCTATATTTTTGCTTTTGAATCTGTCTTCTTTCATTCAGTGTAATGTAATTGCTATTCATCTATTCAATATGTTGTTGCCATGGATCATGAGTTTCTTCCTCTTAATTGCTGAGTAGTATTCCATTACATGGATGTATGCCATTCCCCATGTGAAGGATATTTGGGGAATTTTCAGTTTTTAGCAATTACAAATAAAACCTGTAACCATTTACATGCATTGTTTTTGATGTCAATGTAGGTTTTCATTTCACTTGTATAAATACTGAGGAGTAGAGTTGTTGGGTAATGTCAGATTTTGTTTGTTTGTTTGTTTGTGGCTTTGGTTTTTTAATTTTAGCCATTCTTAAATAGTAAGTGTTAGCAGTATCTCATTGCAGTTTTAATTTTCATTCCTATAATGACTTAAGATGCTGAACAAGTGTTCTCAAGTGTTTATTTGCCATTATCCCTCTCTCTCTTTCGCTCTCTTTTTGTGAAGTGTCTTTCCAGATCTTTTGCCCTCTTTTTATTTGGTTGTTGAATTTTGAGAATTCTTTATATATTCTGTGTGCAAGTCAATGGCAGCAATTTTAAAGTGAGTGTTTTTTTCCCTAATCCTTGCCTTCTTTTACTCTCATTTGCCTTTTCTCACTTCTATTATCAATCAGTAAAGAGTGCTCTTTATCAGCAGTTATTTTAATTGCTGTTACTACTGTTCATCACTTTTTTGTTCCCTCTTTTTATCTTTTCTTATTTCATTCCAGTTGACACTTCCATGTATATCATGCATTCAGCAAATAATCATTGAACATCTTATGTCAGGGCCAACATTTTATGAATTTACCAGCTAACACAAGTGCTTCTTCAGGTTTGATATCTAATCAGTTATATGTAATTTTAGAATTACTGGCTAATTTCAGGCAATTTTAGTCATTTCTAGATGTTGCTGCATTATCACCAAAGATGTTTTGGAAGGTGTTTTTGTTGTTTTATTTTGTTTTCATTTTTCTGGCTACTTCTAGAGCCACAGTTTGAGGTAGACTAATTTTGAAATAGTTAAGGTTTTATTCCAGTTATATATAATGTGATGAGTGGGTATCTACAACAGTTGCATATAATATAAAGACCATCATTGATCATCTCTTCCTGTTTAAACTTTCTCAAATGTTTTCCATTCTGGTCTTTTTATCTATTTGGAGAAAGCTGTTCCTTGTGTCAGAACTAATTTTTGTTATCCACAGGGGCTTTCTTTGACTTTGCACACATTTGCTAATGAACTAGAAGAATGTTTCCTCTGTGTAAAAGTTGGATAGAGTTCTGTGGAGCTTTATTTTCACTGTTCACTGGAATGCTGTATGGGAATGTTCTTGTGGCATTTTACTAGGAAATATGAAAAACACACTCTCATGACATTTCAAAGAAGATTAATATTCTACAGTATTACTGTGGAGTCTAGAAAAGTTTGAACAGAACAGATGACTTCTTTTTTTTAATTTTTATTTTAATTGTTGATCTTGTATAGTTTTCTGTCTTTTACTGCCACCCCAGCCCACCACCCCAGCCCTCCCCACCTCCCTCCCATTTCCACCCCCCATAGTTTTTATCCATGTGTCCTTTATACTTGTTGTTCTAAACCCTTCCCTTCCCCTTTTCCCCTGAAATTCCTTCCCCTCTCCCCTCTGGTGATTGTCAGCCTCAGAACAGATGACTTCTTTCATTTATATTTACAGGTATATCTTTTATACAATAAATATATTCTTTAACATTTTGATAAATGAAATTCATGTAGTATGAACATTTTTTAGTATTTTTAAATTATAAGAATAACTGATTCCAAAATATCCTTTTAAAATGAACACTCACCTCCTAATTTTTCTATGAAAATTTGGATTCCTGTTAAAAAGTGTTTCTTCTTAAAAGGAGGTATAATATACTTGTTCATGTACCTGTCTCTCCTCCCTTTAAACTCTTCTTCCTTCCTCCTTGGGTCACTTTCTTTCCTTCCTTCTTTACTCTCCCCTCTTTCTTCTTCCCTTATTTTCACCCCTTTATTTTTTTGGTGTGGGGTGGGAGGGTAAAGGGGTACCAAATTATTTGAAGTAATGGTACAAATGAAAGAGTATAAGTGGATGATTTTGTACAACTCATAAAAGAGGTAAAGTTAGTTACAACATGCATGTACTGTTTTTGTGACCAGGGAAGTCACCCCATGGCTGTGGGAAGTCAGCCTCAGAATTGCTGGCTCTTAGTAACTCTTAGGGTGGCTTCCCAGGATGTGCCTTTATTTCTGTCCATGAAATGATGTGAAAGCAGTGGAGAGTCATAAATATTTATTATATTTAATCATTGTCAACATTTGATGTTCCACCTTTTTTCTGCTAGTTATATATACAATTTATTTAATCATGCCCAATTCTGGATGTATTACTTGTTTCTAACTATTATCACCACTACGATAAAGATCTCTATGCCTTCCCTGACTGGTGTGGCTCAGTAAGTTGGACATCATTCCACAAACTGAAAGGGCACCAGTTCAATGCCTGGGTTGATTGCCAGGTCCCTTTTTGGGACTGTGTGAGAGGCAACCAGTTGATGTGTCTCTGGCACATCAACGTTTCTCTCCCTCTCTTTCTCCCTCCCTTCCCCTTGCTAAAAATAAATAAAACCTTAAAATATGAAAACAAAAAGATCTCTGTATCTGACACCTTTTTCCTGAATTTGAGATTGTTATTTAGGATTATTACTCAGGCTAGATTTCCCAGTGTGGGATTCTAGGATAACAGTCAGATATTATTAGATTGCTTTATATCCTCATCAACAATGTATACTTAAAAACATTGAATTTTACCAGTTAAAAAATTACTGAAACAGTTTACATTCACACCAGTATAAGTTGTTTCACATCCTCTCCAACACTTGTTATTTCTGGTCTTATTGATAATAGTCATTCTAACAAGTGTGAAGTAGTATCTCATTGTGATTTTGATTTGTATTTCCCGTATAACTAATGATGTTGAAAATGTTTTGATATATCTGTTGGCCATCTGCATGTTGTCCTTGGAAAAGTATATGTTCACACATTCTATCCATTTTTAATTGGAATATTTGTGTGTTTTTTTTTGTTTTGTTACTGAGTTGTGTGAGTTTTTTATGTGTTTTGGAGATTAATCCCTTAGTAGAGGTATCATTTACAAATATCTTCTCCTATTCAATGAGCTCTTTGTTTTGTTGCTGGTTTCTTTAGCCATGAAAATTACCCCCAAAATTTGAAAACCCTTATTCATAAAGATATATACCCCTGTGTTCATTACTGCATTATTTATAATAGCTGAGACGTCAGCCATAAAAAGATGAAATGTTGCCATTAGGATAATGTGGATGGATATGTAGATTATATGCTAAAAGAAGTAAATCAGACTTCTGCTCAAGATGGAGGTATAGGAAAACACAACTTGTCTCCAAGCACAACCACAGCAAAAATTATAGCTAGACTATAAAAAAAAAATCACCTAGAATCATCACAAAATTGAGCTGTATGGAAAGTCTGATAAGCAAGGAATTAAAGAAGTCACATTCATCCAGATAGTTAGGAATGGCAGAGATGAGGAGACTTGGAATGGGTGGTCCCACACACGTGCAGTGGGTAAAAATTGAGAGGGATACCTTGGGAGTGAACCAGCCCAGGGTTCCAGTGCCAGGAAGATAAGTCCCCATAACCTCTGACTTGTAAAAACCAGTAAGGGTTGGGGGTAGAAGAAACTCAGGCATCTCCTCTTAAAGGGCACACACTGGACTTAGGACTTAACACAAACTAACTCCCTCTGAACTTCAGCACCTGGGCCTTGGCTGGAGGGCACCATTTCCATACATTGAGAATTTGAAGTGTCTGGCATCGCAGGAAGGGCCAGGGGACAGCTTCCTCCCAGACAACTCCAGAGGCCAGGCAGCTCATTTTCCCCTTTCTGATTCTCTGATACACAGAGCCACATAACAATGATACCATATCTGAAACTCTATCAACCTGGTTCACATGGGTTGCCCTGCCCTGGCTGTTACCAAAGGCTCTGTCCCATCCAACTTACTAGTGCATTTTTTCACAATAGACCACTCAAATAGGACAGGGAATCAAAGCAGCTCTACCTGATACAAAGAAACAAATACAGGGAGGCTGCCCAAATGAGAAGACAAAGAAACATGGTCCAAATGAAAGAACAGATTAAAAACTCCAGAAAAAGAGCTAAACAAAATGGAGAAAAGCAATCTATCAGATTCAGAGTTCAAAACATTGGTTATTAGGATGTGCAAGGAACTCATTGGGTACTTCAACAGCATAAAAAAGACCCAGGCAGAAATAAAGGTTACACTAAGTAAAATAAAAATTTAAAGGGAACCAACAGTGGGGTTGATGAAGCCTAGAATCAAATCAAATATTTGGAAACTAAGGAAGAAAAAATATTCAATCAGAACAGCAAGAAGGAAAAAGAATCAAAAAAGAAAAAATAAGGATAAGCTAAGGAGCCTCTGAGACAACTTCAACCATACGAACCATACCATACCTGTGATTCTAATCACAGGGGTCCCAGGAGGAGAAGAGAAAAAGCACGAATTTGAAAAAAATTTTAAAAAGTCTCTCCTAATTTGGTGACGGAAATAGACATGCAAGCCCAGGAAGCACAGAGATTCCTAAACAAGATGGATCCAAACAGGACCACATGAAGACTCATAAATAATTTGAAAAAGGCTAGAGAAAGAGTCTTTTTTAAATTTTTAATATGTTTTATTGATTATGCTATTACATTTCTCCCATTTTCCCCCTTTATTCCCCTCTGCCTTCTACCCACCCTCCAACCCACATTGCCCCCCTTAGTTCATGTCCATGGGTCATACATATAAGTTCCTTGTCTTCTCCATTTCCTATACTGTTCTTAACCCCTCCTTTCTATTTTGTACCTATTATTTATGCTTATTCCCTGTAACATTTCCCCCATGCTTCCCCCACCCCCTCCCCACTGATAACCCTCCATGTCATCTCTATTTTTGTGGTTCTGTTCCTATTCTAGTTGTTTGCTTAGTTTGTTTTCATTTTTATTCTTTTAGGTTCAGTTGTTGATAGTTGTGAGTTTGTTGTCATTGTGCTCTCCATATTTTTGATCTTCATCTTTTTCTTAGATAAGTCCCGTTAACATGTCATATAATAAGGGCTTGGTGATGATGAACTCCTTGAACTTGACCTTATCTGGGAAGCACTTTATCTGCCTTTCCATTATAAATGATAGCTTTGCTGGATAGAGTAATCTTGGGAGTACATCCTTCTCATTCATGACTTTGAATACTTCTTTCCAGCTCCTTCTTGCCTGCAAGGTTTCTTTTGAGAAATCAGCCAATAGCCTTGTTGGAACTCCTTTGTAGATAACTGTCTCCTTTTCTCTTGCTGCTTTTAAGATTCCCTGCCTATCTTTATTCTTCGGTAATGTAATTGTGATGTGCCTTGGTGTGTGCTTCCTTAGGTCTAACTTCCTGGAACTCTCTGAGCTTCCTGGACTTCTTGGAAGTCTGTTTCCTTTGCCAGATTAGGGAAGTTCTCCTTCATTATTTTTTAATATATTTTATCGATTATGCTATTACAGTTGTCCCATTTCTCCCCCATCATTCCCCTCCACCCTGCACACCCTTTCCCACCCACATTCCCCCCCTTTAGTTCATGTCCATGTGTCATAAGTTCTTTAGCTTCTACATTTCCCACACTATTCTTTCCCTCCCCCTGTCTATCTTCTACCCACCGTTTATGCTACTTATTCTCTGTACCTTTGCCCTCTCTCTCCTCCTCCCACCCCTGTTGCTAACCCTCCATGAGATCTCCATTTCTGTGTTTCTGTTCCTGTTCTAGTTGTATGCTTAGTTTGCTTTTGTTTTAGGTGTGGTTGTTAATATCTGCAAGTTTGCTGTCTTTTTACTATCATATTTTTTATCTTCTTTTTCTTAGATAAGTCCCTGTAACATTTCATATAATAAGGGCTTGGTGAGGATGAACTCCTTGAACTTGACCTTATCTGAGAAGCACTTTATCTTCCCTTCCATTCTAAATGAAAGTTTCACTGGATAGAGCAATCTTGGATGTGGGTCCTTAACCTTTATGACTTGGAATACTTCTTTCCAGTCCCTTTTTGCCTGTAAGGTCTCTTTTGAGAAATCAGCTGACAGTCTGATGGGAACTCCTTTGTAGGTGACTGTCCCCTTATCCCTTGCTGCTTCTAGAATTCTCTCCTTCATTTTAATCTTGGCTAATGTAATTATGATGTGCCTTGGTGTGTTCCTCCTTGGGTCCAACTTCTTTGGGACTCTCTGAGCTTCCTGGACTTTCTGGAAGTCAATTTCCTTTGCCAGATTGGGGAAGTTCTCCTTTATTATTTGTTCAAATAAGTTTTCCACTTGTTGCTCTTATTCCCCTTCTCGTATCCCTATAATTTGGATGTTGGAACGTTTAACGATGTCCCAGATGTTCCTAAGCCTCTCCTCATTTTTATGAATTCTTATTTCTTCCTTGTTTTCTCTTTGGTTGGTTGTTTCTTCCCTCTGGTCCACTCCATTGATTTGAGTCCTAGTTTTCCTCCCATCTCTATTGGTTCCCCATGAGTCTTCCTTCATTTCACGTATTGTAGCCTGCATTTTTCATCTAAATTGTGAGCAAATTCAACCAATTCTGTGAGCATCCTGGTCACCAGGGCTTTGAACTGTGCATCTGATAGGTTGGCGATCTCTTCATTGCTTAGAGGAATTGGCTGTGGGGCTTGGTTTGTTCTGCAGTTTGAGCCATTTTTGGTGTTTTTTTTTTGTTGTTGTTTTGTTTTGGTTTCAGTCTGGTTGAGGCTGTTATGTAGTGAGGGGTGGAGCCTTAGGTGTTCCCCAGTGCGGGGCAGCCCAGTCACTGAGTTGTGATGCTGTTTGTGGGGGCGGGGTCCCAGAGGGAACAATGGCGCCTCCTCCGCTCTCTCCTAGATTCCAGTCCCTTCCGCCACTTCTCGTTCACCTGGATTGCCTGTGCTCGAATGTGGGACCACCTGGTCAGCCAGCTGCCTTGTGCAGCCTCACTGGGTCTGCACAGTTGCCACCCTGTGCCCGGGGTCCACCAGCTGCCACCTGTGCACCTGGGAACTGCCAGCCGCTGCTGTCTGCGTGCCTGCGTCCACACCTCTACTTTTTCCTGCTGCTACTCCACCCCTCTTACCGGTCTGGATGAATGGTTGTTGGACTTCCGTACAGTTCAATTTTCTATCAGTTCTGGTTGTTTTCTTGTTTCTAAATATTTGTTGTCCTTAATTTTGGTTGTTAGAGGAGGCACAGTGTGTCCACCTATGCCTCCATCTTTGCCAGAAGTGAATCTCCTTCATTATTTTTTCAAATAAGGTTTCAATTTCTTGGTCTTCCTCTTTTCATTCTGGCACCCCTATGGTTCGGAGGTTGGAATGTTTAAAGTTGTCCTGGATGTTCCTAAGCCCCTCCTCATTCTTTTGAGTTTTTCTTTCTTCATTCTCTTTTGGTTGAATGTTTATTTCTTCCTTCTTTAAACTGTTGATTTGAGTCTTATTTTTCTTCCTTTTTCTGTTGGTTCCTTGTACATTTTCCATGTAACTTTGAATAGGCTTTACTTTTCCTTCATGTTGTGACCAAACTCAGCCATTTCTGTGAGCATCTTGATTACCAATGTTTTGAACTCAGCATCTGATAGGTTGACTATCTCTTCATTGCTTAGTTCTGTTTTTGTAGCTTTGATCTGTTCTTTCATTTGGGCCATATTTTTTTTGTCTTGGCACAGATGTTACATTGCAAGGGGTGGAGCCTTAAGTATTCGCCAGAGTGGGACAACCCAGGTCACTGTGTTGTGGTGCTGTATGTGGGAGAGGGTTCCAGTTGGGAACAGTGCCACTTGCTGGGCTCTTGCCAGCTTTCAGTCACTTCTCCCACCACCCACAAGCAAATTGGGCCCTTCTGGTGCTGATTCCCAAGTGAGTGGGTTTGTGTGCATTGTAGCACCCTGTGGGACTCTCCTACAAACTCTCCTGTGAGTCTGGGAGTTTCTCATGCCACTGCAACCCCTGCAGGCTGTTACTGCCAATGTTTTGAGGTGTCATTTTCCAGCACTAGAACTCTGAGGTGCATGGTCTGTCTCGCTCCCCAGTTGTTCCTCCAGGTTTATCCACACACAAATGTGGGACTGCCCGCTTTTCCACCCAAGCATTTTTTCTGTCCCAGCTGCTCATTTCCACCCTGCTACCAGTCTGAATGAATGTTTCTTCTTTAACTCCTTGGTTTTTGGACTTCCATACAGTTCAATTTTCTGGAAGTTCGGATTATTTTTTGTAAATTTGTTTTTTTCCTCTTTTTGGTTGTGCTAGGAGGCAAAGTGTATCTACGTATGCTTCCATCTTGTTGGAAGTTCTAGATAATCTTTTTTAAAAGATTTTATTTATTTATTTTTAGAGAGAGAGGAAGGCAGGGAGAAAGGGAAGGAGAGAAACATTGATGTGTTGTTGTGTGTGAGAGATACATCAATCAGTTGCCTCTCACATGCCACCAACTGGGGATCTGGCCTGAAATTCAAGCATGTGCCCTGACTGAGAATCAAACTGTCAACCTTTGGCTTCACAGGCCAGCACTCGATCCACTGACCACACCACTCAGGGCTGAAGAGAGAATCTTAAAAGCAGCAAGAGAAAAACATATAGTTACATAGAAAGGAGTTCCCATAAGACTGTCAGCTGATTTCTCAAAAGAGTCTTTGCAGGCTGGAAGGAACTGGCAAGAAGCATTCAAAGTGATGAAAAGGAAGGACCTACAACCTGGATTTCTCTATCCAGCAAAGCTAATATTTAGAATCGGGGGCAGGTAAATTGCTTCCTGTGGTGGAGCTCCACCCGCAGAGCCTCATCCATCTGCCACAGATGAGAATAAGACTACCAAGACATGATCTGCTTAGGGAGGAGAGGTGGCCAATCTCTCAAAAGAGAAGGGCCAAGAGCCCCTTCCTCAATGGCTTTTATTAAGTTTGTAATACACAGGAAAACAGGTAAAGCTCATCAATCATTGTCAGGCGGCAAGGATCAAACAACAGATAACATTTCAAAGAACACTGAGGGCTTAATCTGAGACAGGATCTGTCAGCTAAGGGGTTACAAAACTTTGGGAAACAAACTCCTTTCCTGCTGGGACCCTTATCATTTAAATGAGAGCACTATTAGCAAAGCAGGTTTCACAGGACTTTACCAATTCTTTCTAATGCCCAATCACCTGGGGAGCCCACCCTAGCCAGCACAGGGTTGCACTGCCCTCTATCATAGTTTCAGGCTTAAATGGATCAGAGCCAGGAAGCTAAGAGATAAGGAAAACTTCTCTCAGACAGAATGAGGACTCAGGCTATGTCAGGATAGCGGGGGGGTGAGGGTCTATCACCCCTTTTTTGCTGCAGCCCCCCGAGTCCTTCCTTGAGAGCCTTCCAAGTGGTCGTGCCTGTCTTAGGTGGCCCCTCCCTTGAGGGAATCTTAACAGTCATTGGCTAACCAAGTAAGCATTGGGGGCCAATTATGGATGAAGCAGAAGCGGTGCTCCTGCCAGGGAGATAAGCTTTGTCTCCTTAGTAACTTACAGTCCGAAGGTCACTCACTCAGCCTTAGTCATGGGGGGTTACAACTCCTGAAGCCTGGCAGGGTGGTTCCCAACAGCTTCCCAGACACAGTAAAGCTAAAGGAGTTCATCATCACCAAGCCATTATTATATGAAATGCAAAAGGTACTTACTTAAGGAAAAAATAGATGAACCCAACATTAAAATGACAATAAATTCACTACTATCAACAATTGAATCTAAAAAAACAAACTAAGCAAACAGTCAGAACAGAAACAGAATCATAGGTATAGAGATCATTTGGAGGGTTATCAGTGGGAGGGGTAAGGGTGAGATTGGGGGAAAAGATGCAAGGATTAAGAAGTACAAATTGGTAGGTACAGAAGAGACATGGGGCTGTTAAAAATAGAATAGGAAATGGAGTAGCCAAAGAACTTATATGCATGACCCATGGGTATGAACTAAGGGGGATGGTGTGCCAGAAACACTGGGGGTTACTGGGTAGAGGGGGACAGAAGGGGAAAAAGTGGGACAACTGTAATAGCATGATCAATAAAATAAATTTCAAAAAAGAAATCAGATGAGAAAGGAGAGGAACCATATAATTTCACTTATATGTAGCACATAAAATGAAAAGCAACAACTGAACAAACAAGACAAAAACAACCTAAACTCATAGGTACAACAGAATGGTTATTATCAGAGAGGAAAGGTGGTGAGAAGATGATGAAGAGAGTAAAGGAGGTTACAGAAGGAGACTAGTCTTCATCTGGTGGGCCACAATAGAAAATACAGATGTTGTATTATAATGTTGTACACCTAAAATTCATATAATGTTATTAACCAATGTTTTCCCAATAAATGTAATTTAAAAAAATTCCTAGTACTCTGGTCCAGGATGGCATTATAGGAGGCTCCTGAATTTTCCTTCCCTCATGGCTGGACAGAAGGTACAAATATACATGGAGGAATTCCCTCTGAGAAAAATCCAAAAACTACCTGAGTGACTCCTATTTGTTGGGTGACTAAGAAAATACCTGCATCAAAATTGGTAGGAAATGCTTAGATACACTCTCACTATAAATCTCACCCCTGGCACATCACCATACAATTGGGAAGAAACCCTCAATTCTCAAGTTCTCGCTGAGAAGGAAAGATTGTGGACCATACATCTAGTCTCCTAGCTTTTCTGGCTGCTGACTGAGTTAGGAACCCAAATTGCCTATCTGTGAAAGTTAATAGAACTTGCATTTACGAGTCCCACAGAACTGTAACAAAAACGTAGTTGTTAACCTGCACACAAGCCCTGTTGCAGCTATCTGCCCACCCCCAACCCTGGAGCTAGAATGAAAGAGCGCAGAGAGAGGAGGCAAAAACACCTATTTTCCAGTCTGTCCCTAGAAGGGATTTGGCTGCATACTTTATAAGCTGCTGTTTTAGGGTCCAGCTTCTAATTATCATGCATCTGGCTGTGATTCTCCCTAGAGCCCGAAACATGTAGTGGGTACTTTCCCTGCTTTCATCTTCCAGCTTACTGCAACAAGAAAACCAGGTTGCCAGTATCTCCTTGGAAAAGTGTGTACATACATCTAATGCCTCCACTCTTATGCCTGCCACCCAAGGGACTGGCTCCCAAATACACTAGCCCTGATAGATAATAGAGCTTGCATTCATGAGTCTCATAGGACTATAGTAAACAGAGAAGCACTTTTGACATGGGCAGAGGAACACCCCTCATGACTACAAATCCTGACTCAAGAAGTAGGCAAAAATGTGCATCTCCCAGTTTTTGTGTGGAAGGGATTTGACTGCATACTTTCCCAGCAGCTGCCTGAGGTTTTAGCTTTTAATCAGCATACATCAAGGTACTAACTGCAATCGTCTCCTTTGGGACACTGACAGGTCTTGGCTTGCCCTTAAATATTGGGAACCACTAAGAACAAAGATGGTGGCTTGCACAGTCACTTGTTTGGCAGGCAACAAGGAGCTCAGGACAGGCTGATTAACAAGTTTCATCTCTTGCATGAGATCAGTTTGGACTAGGAGAGATGGCTGTTTTATCTAATATGCAGAAATCAACATAGAGAATCAAGGAAAATGAAGGAAAAAGGGAATATGTCAGAAACAAAAGTACAAGATGAATCTCCAAAAACCATGCTTAATGAAATGGCAAGCAAATTACTTAATAGAGAGTTCAAAACAATAGTCATAAAAATGCTCAAAAGGTCAGGAGAGCAAATTCATGAACAAAAAGAGAATTTTAATGTGAAAATAACTGAGAGATAGAAAATATAAAATACCAAACAGAAATCACAGAGCAGAAAAATATAGCAACTATACTGAAAAATTCAACAAAGGACTTCCATAGCAGACTAGATCAAACCGAAGTAAGGGTCAGTGAACAGGATAATGGAAGACAAAGCAGAGGAGCAAAAAAAATTTTTAAAAGGTGAAGATAGCTTAAGACTTTAGGGATATTATTATGTGTATACACACACACACATACATATACATATACATATACATATACATATACATATACATATATATATAAAATAGGAGTCACCAGAGAAAAAGAGAGAAAAAGGGGAAGAAAACTTTCCTAAGAAATAATGACTGAAAACTTTCCTAACCTGGGGAAAGAAACAGACATCCAGGTCCAGGAAACCCAAAAGATTCCAGATAAGATGGATCCAAAGAGATTCACACCAAGAAACGTTATAATTAAATTATCAAAGTTATAGACAGACAGTTTTTAAAGCAGCAAGGAAAGCAACTTGTTGCATACAAAGGAAGTCCCCATAACACTGTCAGCTGATTTTTTTTTTTCAGCAGAAACCTTACAGGCCAAAAGGAAGACAAGATGACATAGTCAAATTGCTGAAAGAAAAGAACTTCAAAATTTAAAAAATACTATACCTGGCAAGGTTGTTTTTCAGGACAAATGAAAGGTAAAGTATTTCCTACACAAACAAAAGTTGAATGTGTACATCAGCACTAGATTGGCCTTACAAGAAATGTTAAAGGAAGTTCTGCAGGCCAAAGTGAAAGGATAGTGATCAGTAGCATAAAAACCTGAAAGTATAAAACTCAATGGTAAAGGTAAATTACAGTGACAGAATACTCTAATACTCTAATGATTGTGGTTTAAATCATTTACAACTCTAGTATAAAGGTTTAAAGAAAAAAGTATTAAAAATGGCCATAACTACAATAGTTTGTTAATGAATACATAATATGAAAAGATATGAATTGTGACATCAAAACATAAAATGTTGGAGGGGAAAATGTAAAGGTTTATATACATTCAAAGTTAATTTGTTATCAGCTTAAATTAGACTATTATAAATAGAGATTTTCTGTAATCCTTATGGTAACCACAAAGCAAAAGCCCACTGTAGAAACACAAAAGATACACAGAAAGAAATTGAAGTATAATACTACAAAAAATACTAAAATTACAGAGGAAGAGAGGAACTACAGAACAGCCAGAAAACAATTAAGAAAATGGCAGTAGTAATTCCATACCTATCAATAGTTACTTTAAATGTAAATGGCCTAATTGTTAATCAAAAGACATAGAGTAGCTGGATGGATAACAAAACAAGACCTAAAAATATTCTGCCTAGAAGAGACTTACTTCAGCTTTAAGGACAGACATAGACTGAATGTGAAAGATGGATATTTCCTGTAATGAATTCCAAAAGAATAAAGGAGTACCTATACTTAAAACAGAAAACATAGACATTAAGCCAAAAACTGTAACAAGAGACAAAAAGAAGGTAATTATATAATAATATAGTCATGTACATCATAACCATGTTTTAGTCAGTGACAGACTGCAAGTAATATGGTGGTCCCATAATATCATGCAGCTGAAAAATTTCTATCACCTAATGACATGGTAGCTGTTACACTGTTAGAGTACAATACATTACATGTTTGTGGTGATGATGGTATAAACAAACCTACTACACTGCCACTTGCATAAAATTATAACACATATAGTAGTAAGTTATACTATCTATTTTTATGTAAGTATACCCTATGATATTCATACAATGATAAAATCACCTAATGATGCATTTCTCAGACCATATCCCAATTGTTAAGTACCACATGACTGTTATAGGCTCAGTTATTTGACCATCTATAACAATTATAAATATTCAGTTAACATTGGGGCACCTAAATATATAAAGCAAATATTAATACATCCAAAGGGAGAAATGGGCAACAATAAAATAATGCTGGGGAACTTTAATACCCGACTTTCAACAATATAGATGATCCAGAGAGAAAATCAGTAAGAAAACATTGTACTTAAACTTCATCTTAGATCATACGGACCTAACAGAAATATATGGAACATAATGGCCACAGTATACACATTCTTCTCAAGTACATGCAGAACATTTTCCAGGATAGGTCATGTGTTAGGCCACAAAACAAGTCTTAAGAAATTTAAGATGATTGAAATCATATCAGGTATCTTTTCCAACCACAATGGTACGACCTAGAAATAAGAGGAAAACTAGGCCCTGGCTGGTGTAGCTCGGTGGATTGAGTGTGGGCTGTGAACTAAAGGGTCGCCAGTTTGATTTCCAGCCAGGGCACAAGCCTAGGTTGCAGTCCAGGTCCCCAGCAAAGGGCATGTGAGAGGCAACCACACATTGATATTTCTCTCCTTCTCTTCCCCTTTCTCTAAAAATCAATAAATAAAGTCTTTAAAAAAAAAGAGAGGAAAACTAGAATACTCCAAAATATGAGGTTAAACCATATGCTCCTAACAACCAATTGGCCAAGAAGAAATCAAAACAGTAATAAAAATGAAAATGGAAATACAACAAACCAAAACAGGACACCACAAAAAGAATTCTAATAGGGAATGTCCACACTAAGAAAAAAGAAAGATCTAAATAACCTAACTTTACACCTCAAAGAACTAGATAAAGAATAAATTAAGCCCTTGTTACTAGAAGGAAGAAAGTAACAAAGATCAGAAATTAATGAAATAGAGACTAGAGATAATAGAAAAGATCAATAAAATGAAGAGCTGGTTTTTTTAAAACAAAATTAACAAATCTTTGGAGAGAATGAAAAAAAGAGGATTTAAGTATAGTCAGAAATGAAAGTGAAGACATGACAACTGGAAATACAGAAATACTAAAGATCGTAAAAAACTATAGTGAACAATTAAATGCCAACAAATTGGACAACTGAGAGGTGGGTAAATTCCTAGAAACATACAAGCTACCAAGACTGAATTTTGAGGAAAAAGGAAACCTGAACACACCAATAACAAGCAAAGATACTGAATCAGTAGTCAAAAACCTTCCAACACAATAAAACACAGGACAAGATGGTTTCACAGGCAAATTTTGCCAAATGTTTAAAGAACAATTAATGCAACTCCTCGAACTCTTCCAAAAGTAGAAGGAACACTTCCCAACTAATTTCATGAAGCCAGCATTACTCTGATATAAAAACCAGAAAAAGACACTGCAGGAACAGAAAATTACAGGCCAAAGTTCTAATGAACATTTATGTGGAAACCCTTGACAAAATATTAACAAGCAAAATTTGACATTATATTAAAAGGATCAGACACTATGATCAAGTGAGATTTACTCCAGGGATACAAGGATGTTTCAGTATCTGCAAATCAATCACTATGATATACCACGTTGACAAAATGAAGGATAAAAATTATGTGATCATCTCAATATATGAAGAAAGAGCATTTGACAAAATTCAACAGCCTTTCACAATAAAAATTCTGAACTAATTGTGTATGGAAGAAATATATATATATACACACACACACACACACACACACATATATATATATTATATATTTCTTAATGTAATAAAGGCTATATATGACAATCCCACCCCAACATCAAACTCAGTAGAAAAGCTAAAAACTTCCTTTAAGATCAGGTACAAGACAAGGATTCCCATTCTTGCCACTTGTATTCAACATACTACTGAAAGTCCTAGCCACAGCAATTAGTCGAATAAAGATACAAATGAATGGCATCCAAATAAAAAAGGAAGAAGTAAATCTGTCTCTTTTTGCAGATGACATGATATTATATACAGAAAACCATAAAGACTCCACCAAAAATTGTTTGAACTAACAAACAAATTTAGTAAAGTTACAGATACAATATATAGAAATCAGTTGTATTTCTGTACACCAACAATGAATTAGAAAACTTAAGCCCATTCAAAATAACATCAAGAAGAAATATTTAGGAATAAATTTAACTGTGGAAGTGAAAGATCTGTACATTGTAAACTGAAACATTAATGAAAATTGAGAACCAACTAGCTTACACCAGTCACGCCTCCACACAGTCACATGCGCTAACTCCCACTCCAGCTATGTGCACCCCTTCAGCCTCATGGCAACCTACATGTGTGTAAGACATGGATGTCAGCCTCACCCTGGTTTCTGCAGAGAAAAGGGAAAGACCTCCAAGGCCCAGTGCTGCACACCCCCAGAAGCCTGACTCAGGAAATCACAAGAAAGAGGCATAGGTAAACACAGCTCGCCTCCTCACACAACCACAGCAAAAATCACAACTAAACTACAAAACAACTACCACCCAAATCATCAGAAAATCAAGCTGTATGGAAGTCCGACAACCAAGGAATTAAAGAAATCACATCCATCCAGATGGGAGTAGGGGTGGAGATGCACAGACACAGAATGGGTGGTCCCACAACCATGTGTGGTGGATAAAAATCAGGAGGGATAACTCAGGAGCAAGGGATCCCAGCCCCACACCAGACTACTCAGCCCAGGGTTCCAGTGCCAGGAAGATAAGTCCCCATAACTTCTGGCTGTAAAAACCTGTGGGAGTTGGAGGAACGTTAGAAACTGTGGAATATTCAGGCTTCTCTTAAAAGGCCTGCAACAGACTTAGAATTAACACAGACTCACTCCCTCTGGGCCAGCACCTGTGCAACAACTGGAAGGGCACCAGTGGCATATGGGGAGAAATTGAAGTATCTGGCATCAGGGTTAGTGCCAGGGGACAGCTTCCTACCACATAAAACATTTGAAATCAGGGAGCAGCCATTGTCCCTTTTCTGAGCCCTCTCCCACACAGAGCAGCAACACCATATCTGAGACTCCATCAACCTGGTTTACACAAGTTGCACTGCCCTGGCGATTACCTAAGACTCTGCCCCATCCAACTTACTGGTGTGCTTTTCTACAATTAGCCACTTTACTAAGACAGGGAGTCAAAGCCGCTCTACCTAATACATAGAAAAAGCACATGGAGGCTACCAAAGTTAGGAGACAAAATAACCAGCTGGCTGACCCCACCTTCAGGGTGCGGAGCCCCACTCTCAGCAGAGCACCACCATGGGGGACTTGTCTGAATACAGCCTTATGTTGTCTCTGCTTGAAATAGACTTCTTATTGTCCAAATTCCCACAGTGCAAACCTTGTGGAAAGGAGCTACATCTATTTTGTAGGCTCTCTGTTGAATGTTTGAAAGTATAGCTTACTAAAGAGTAAAATTAATGTTTTCACATTACAAATGACAGTGCTGTTTGCATGTGTGTGGATATAAACAGCCTTTGAGATATAATTTACATGCCATGCAGTTCACCCATTTCAAGTGTACAATGTAACAGTTGATTGTTTCTTTAACAGGGCAAAAAAGATGTGACTCACGTATTTAACAACATCCTGAGAAGGCAAATAGGCACTCGATGTCCTACTGTGGAATACATTAGTGCTCATCCTCATATCCTGTTTATGCTTCTCAAAGGGTAGGTACATGGTTTCTTTTAAAGTTCATTTGAATTTAGAATAGTTGTTAAAAGTATATAGTGTTAGCCTCATTGGAGATATGGTGTGTTCTTTTTTGGAATCACAGTACAGTATTTGCCATGCTTGAGGTTAGTCCTCCAAATCTGCGTCACCATGATTACTTAGGCCACAACAAAATCCTTTCTTTACATCTTTTTTCTTCTTTTTTCAAAATATATTTTATTGATTATGCTATTACAGTTGTCCTATTTCTCCCTCATCATTCCCCTCCACCCTGCACACCCTCTCCCACCCATATTCCCTCCTTTAGTTCATGTCCGTGTGTCATAAGTTCTTTGGCTTCTACATTTTCCACACTATTCTTGCCCTCCCCCTATTTTCTACCCACCATCTATGCTATTTATTCTCTGTACCTTTTCCCCCTCTCTCCTCCTCCCACTCCCCTGTTGCTAACCCTCCACGTGATCTCCATTTCTGTGGTTCTCCTACTGTTGTAGCTGTTTTCTTAGTTTGCTTTTGTTTTAGGTGTGGTTGTTAATAGCTGTGAGTTTGCTGTCTTTTCACTGTCATATTTTTATCTTCTTTTTCTTAGATAAGTCTCTTTAACATTTCATATAATAAGGGCTTGGTGATGATGAACTCCTTGAACTTGACCTTATCTGAGAAGTACTTGTCTTCCCTTCCATTCTAAATGACAGCTTTGCTGGATAGAGCAATTTTGGATGTAGGTCCCTGCCTTTCAAGACTTCAAATATTTCTTTCCAGCCCCTTCTTGCCTGGAAGGTCTCTTTTTAGAAATTAGCTGACAGTCTGATGGGAACTCCTTTGTAGGTGCCTGTCCCCTTATCCTTTGCTGCTTCTAGAAGTCACTCCTTCATTTTAATCTTGGCTAATGTAATTATGATGTGCCTTGGTGTGTTCCTCCTTGGGTGCAACTTCTTTGGGACTCTCTGAGCTTCCTGGACTTCCTGGTAGTCTATTTCCTTTGCCAGATTGGGGAAGTTCTCCTTTATTATTTGTTCAAATAAGTTTTCCACTTGTTGCTCTTCTTCTTCACCTTCTGGTACCCCTGTAATTCGAATGTTGGGAAGTTTAATGATGTCCCGGAGGTTCCTAAGCCTCTCCCCTTTGTTTTGAATTCTTGTTTCTTCCTTGTTTTCTGTTTGGTTGTTAGTTTCTTCCTTCTGGTCCACTCCATTGATTTGAGTCCCAGTTTTCCTCCCATCTCTATTGGTTCCCCATGCGTCTTCCTTCATTTCATGTATTGTAGCCTGCATTTTTTCATCTAATTTGTGAGCAAAATCAACCAATTCTGTGAGCATCCTGATCACCCATGCTTTGAACTGTGCATCTGATAGGTTGGCTATCTCTTGGTTGCTTAGAGGAATTGGCTGTGGAGATTTGATTTGTTCTCCGGTTTGAGCCATGTTTGGTGTGTTTTTTTTGTTGTTGTTGTCGTTGTTGTTGCTGTTTTTGGTCTGGTCACAGCTGTTACGTAGTGAGGGGGTGGAGTCTTAAGTGTTCCCCTGTGCGGGGCAGCCCAGTCACTGAGTTGTGATACTGTTTGTGGGGGTGGGGTCTGAGAGGGAACAATGGTGCCTGCTCCACTCTCTCCTGGATTCCAGTCCCTTCCGCCACTTCCCCTTCACCTGGATTATCTGTGCGAGGGAATGTGGGACCACCTGGTTCAGCCAGCCGCCTTGTGCGGCCTCACTGGGTCTGCACAGTTGCCACCCCTTGCCCGGGGTCTGCCAGCTGCCGTCTGTGGGCCCAGAGTTCGTCAGCTGCCACCTGTGCACTTGGGAACTGCTAGCTGCTGCTGCCTGCGTTCCGGGATCCGCACCTCCACTTTTTCCTGCCGTGACTCCACCCCTCTTACCGGTCTGGATGAATGGTTGTTGGACTTCTGTACAGTTAAATTTTCTATCAGTTCTGGTTGTTTTCTTGTGTCTAAATATTTGTTGTCCTTAATTTTGGTTGTGAGAGGAGACACAGTGTGTCCACCTACGCCTCCATCTTGGCCGGAAGTCCTCTTTACATCTTTATATTTCTTTTTTTATTAAATGTATTGGGTTCGACATTGATTCATAAAATTATATAGATTTCAATTGTATAATATACCATCTGTATATTGCATTATGTGTTTACATAATGCAATACCCCTTCCATCACCATAAACTTTACCGCCTTTACCCTTTACTGCCTCCCTCCTCCACCCCAACTTTCCCTCTGGTAACCACCATACTGTTGCCTATCTCTGAGTTTTTGTTTGTTGGTTTGTCTTCTTCATGTGTTGTTTTCAATTTTATATCTAACATGAGTGAAATCATATGGTTATTGAGTTTTTCTATCTGACTTATTTTGCTAACATATTCTCAAGATCCATACATGTTGTTTCAAATGGCAGTATTTCACCTTTTCTTATGCCTGACTAAGTATTTCATTGTACACATGTACCTCATCATCTTATCCATTTATCTATCAAAGGACACTTCAGTTGTTTCCATGTTTTGGCCACCATGAATAATGCTGCAGTGAATACACACACATACACACAAAATACATACATACATATACATATACATATACATATACATATACATATACATATACATATATATATATAAAGGTAAACTATATATATAATTATATATATGAATAAATGTTTTCAAATTTTCCCAATAGATAACCCAACAGAGGGATTGCTGGGTCATATGGTAACTCTGTTCTTAATGTTTTGAGAAACATATTGGACATACTACTAGAGCAATCAGGCAACAGAAAAAAATAAAAGTCATCCAAATTGGAAATGAAGAAGTAAAATTGTCACTTTTTACATATGACATGATTCTTTATGTAGAAAACCCTAAAGACTCCTTTAAAAAATGGTTAGAAACAATAAATAAAGACAGTAAATTTTCAGGCTATAAAATCAATGTACAAAAATCCATTGCATTCCTATGTAATGACAATGAAATTTAGAAGAAGAAATGTAAAAACAAGATAATTACTTTTGTAATTGCAACAAAATAATAAAATACCTAGGAATAAACTTAACAAAGGATGTGAAGGATGCATACACTGAAAACTAAGACATTACTAAGAGAAATTGAAGAAGACACAAAAAAACAAAGAAGATTTTTCGTGTTCATGTTTTGAAAGAATCAACATAGTTAATATGGTCATACTACCAAAAGCCATATATGAGTTAATGCAATCCCCATCAAAAATTTTCTTTTTAATTTTTATTTTAATTGTTGATCTTGTACAGTTTTCTGTCTTTTATTCTCACCCGAACCCGCCACCCCAGGCCTCCCCACCTCCCTCCCATTTCCACCCCCCCCCCATAGTTTTTGTCCATGTGTCCTTTATACTTGTTCCTGTAAATCCTTCCCCTTTTCCCCTGAAATTCCCTCCCCTCTCCCCTCTGGTGACTTTCAGCGTGTTCCCAATTTCCATGTCTTTGGTTATATTATGCTTGTTTGTTTGTTTTGTTGATTAGGTTCCTGTTAAAGGTGAGATCATATGGTATTTATCTTTCACCGCCTGGCTTACTTCGCTTAGCATGATGCTCTCAAGTTCCATCCATGCTGTTGCATAGGGTATAAGCTCCTTCTTTCTTTCTGCTGCATAGAATTCCATTGTATAAATGTACCACAGTTTTTTGAATGGATCAAAAAACTGTGGTACATTTAACCCATCAAAATTTTTATGGCATGTTTTAAAGAAATAGGACAAGAAATAATCAGATTTGTATGGAAATACAAAAGACCATGAATAGCCAAAGTTATCCTGAGGAAAAAAAAGAACAAATTTCAGATTATACAGTAAAGTGACAGTAATGCAAACAGCCTCTTTATGTTTCACAATGAAGTTCTTTCTGTTTACTACCTCTCTTTCCTCGACTTACCTGTTACCTCTTGTCTCTTCCTATTATATACTTGCTTGTGTTTCCCAATCTGCCCTTTTTAAAAGTATATTTTATTGATTATACTATTTCAGTTTTCTCATTTTTTTCTCCCTTTTATTCCCCTCTACCCTGCACCCTCCCTCCCACCAGCATTCCCTGACCCCTTAGTTCATGTCCAGGGGTCATACATATAAGTTCCTTGGCTTCTCCATTTCCTATTCTCTTCTTAACCTCCCTTGTTTATTTTGTACTTACCATTTATGCTTCTTATTCCCTGTACCTTTCCCCATTCTCCTACTTCCACCTTCTGCTGTTAACCCTCCATGTGATATCCATTTCTTTTTTCTTTTTAAAAAATTATTTTATTGTTGTTCAATTACAGTTGCCTGCGTTTACCTCCTACCACTTCCCCACAACCCCTGCCAAACCCACCTCCCTCCCTTGCTTCTACCCCCACCTTGGTTTTGCCCATGTGTCCTTTTATAGTTGTTCCTGAAAACCTTTCAACCCTTCCTCCCATTATCCCGTTCTACCTCTCCTCTGGTTACTGTCAGATTGTTCTTAATTTTAATGTCTCTGGTTATATTTTGGTTGCTTTTTTCTTTTGTTGCTTATATTCCAGTTAAAGGTGAGATCATATGGTATTTATCTTTCACTGCCTGGTTTATTTCATTTAGCATAATGCTCACCAGTTCCATCCATGCTGTTGAAAGGGTAGGAGCTCCTTCTTTGTGCTACGTAGAATTCCATTATGTAAATGTACCATACTTTTTTGATCCATTCACTTACTAATGGGCACTTAGGTTGCTTCCAGAACTTGGCTATTGTAAATTGTGTTGCTGTGAACATTGGGGTGCATAGGTTCTTTTTATTAGTGTTTCAGAACTTTTAGGGTATAATCCCAGTGGAATTGCTGGGACAAAAGGGAGTTCCATCTTTAGTTTTCTAAGGAAATTTCATACCGCTTTTCATAGTGGCTGTACCAGTGTGCATTCACATCAACAGTGTACAAGGGTTCCCTTTTCTCTACAATCTCACCAGCACTTATTGTTTGTTGATTTGTTTATGATGGCCATTCTCACTGGTGTGAAATGGTATCTCATTGTGGTTTTAATTTGCATCTCTCTGATGTCTAGTGATGCTGAGCATTCTTTCATATGTCTCTGTGCCCTCTGTATGTCCTCCTTTGAGAAGTGTCTGCTCAGGTCCTTTGCCCATTTTTTAATTGAATTGTTTGTCTTCATAGAGTGGAATCATGTGAGTTCTTTATATATTTTGGAGATCAATCCCTTGTCTGAGGTATGATTGGCAAATATATTTTCCCATATGATTGGTTCCCCTTTCATTTTGCTGATGTTTTCTTTTTTTTTTTTAAATATATTTTATTGATTATGCTATTACAGTTGTCCCATTTCTCCCCCATCATTCCCCCCCACCCTGCACACCCTCTCCCACCCACATTCCCCCCTTTAGTTCATGTCCATGTGTTGTAAGTTCTTTAGCTTCTACTTTTCCCACACTATTCTTGCCCTCCCCCTGTCTATTTTCTACCCACCATCTATGCTACTTATTCTCTTTACCTTTCCCCTTCTCTCCTCCTCCCACTCCCCTGTTGCTAACCCTCCATATGATCTCCATTTCTGTGGTTTTGTTCCTGTTCTAGCTGTTTGCTTAGTTTGCTTTTGTTTTAGGTGTGGTTCTTAATAGCTGTGAGTTTGCTGTCTTTTCACTGTCATATTTTTATCTTCTTTTTCTTAGATAAGTCCCTTTAACATTTCATATAATAAAAGCTGGGTGATGATGAACTCCTTCAACTTGACCTTATCTGAGAAGCGCTTTATCTGTCCATCCATTCTAAATGACAGCTTTGCTGGATAGAGCAATTTTGGATGTAGGTCCCTGCTTTTCAAGATTTCAAATATTTCTTTCCAGCCCCTTCTTGCCTGGAAGGTCTCTTTTGAGAAATCAGCTGACAGTCTGATGGGAACTCCTTTGTAGGTGACTGTCCCCTTATTCCTTGCTGTTTCTAGAATTTTCTCCTTCATTTTAATCTTGGGTAATGTAATTATGATGTGCCTTGGTGTGTTCCTCCTTGGGTGCAACTTCTTTGGGACTCTCTGAGCTTCCTGGACATCCTGGTAGTCTATTTCCTTTGCCAGATTGGGGAAGTTCTCCTTTATTATTTGTTCAAATAAGTTTTCCACTTGTTGCTCTTCTTCTTCCCCTTCTGGTACCCCTATAATTTGGATGTTGGGACGTTTAACGATGTCCTGGAGGTTCCTAAGCTTCTCCTCATTTTTCTGAATTCTTGTTTCTTCCTCGTTTTCTGTTTGGTTGTTAGTTTCTTCTTTCTGGTCCACCTCATTGATTTGAGTCCCAATTTTCCTTCCATCTCTATCAGTGCCCCATGCATCTTCCTTCATCTCACATATTGTAGCCTGCATTTTTTCATCTAGTTTGTGAGCAAAATCAACCAATTCTGTGAGCATTTTGATGACCAGTGCTTTGAACTGTGCATCTGACAGGTTGGCTATCTCTTCACTGCTTAGAGGAATTGGCTCTGGGGCTTTTATTTGTTTTCCGGTTTGAGCCATTTTTGGTGGGTTTTTTGTTGTTGTTGTTTTGGTTTTAGTCTGGTCGCAGCTATTACGTATGAGGGGTGGAGCCTTAGGTGTTCCTCAGGGTGGGGCAGCCCAGTCGCTGGGTTGTGACGCTATAGGTGGGGGCGGGGTCTGAGAGGGAACAATGGTGCCTGTTCCGCTCTCTCCTGGACTCCGGCCCTTTCCGCTGCTTCCCCTCCACCTGGATTATCTGCGCACGCGCTCGTGCTGTTCCTAGTGAAGAGTGGAGCCTCTGATGCTCCCCAGTGCGGGGCAGCCCAGTCGCTGGGTTGTGATGCTTTAGGTGGGGGCGGGGTCTGAGAGGGAAGAATGGCGCCTGCTCCGCTCTCTCCTGGATTCAGTCCCTTCCGCCACTTCCCCTCTGCCTGGACCGTCTCCGTGTGCGAATGTGGGACCACCTGGTCAGCCAGCCACCTTGCGCGGCCTCACTGGGTCTGCACAGTTGCCCCCCTGTGCTCGGGGTCCGCCAGCTGCTGCCTGTGGGCCCGGGGACCGCCAGCCGCCGCCTGTGCACCTGGGAACTGCCTGCAGATGCTGCTTGCGTTCCCGGGTCCGTACCTCCACTTTCTCCTGCCGCGACTCCGCCCCTCTTACCGGTCTGGATGAATGGGTGTTGGACTTCCGTACAGTTCAATTTTCTATAAGTTCTGGTTGTTTTCTTGTTTCTAAATATTTGTTGTCCTTAATTTTGGTTGTTAGAGGAGGCACAGCGTGTCCGCCTACGCCTCCATCTTGGCCGGAAGTCCTGATGTTTTCTTTTGCCGTGAAGAAGCTTTTTAATTTGATGAGGTCCCATGTGTTTATTCTTCCCTTTATGTCCCTTGCTCTACAGGACATATTGGTGAAAATATTGCTATGTGGAATGTCTGAGATTTTCCTGCCCATGTTCTCCTTTGGGACTTTCACGGTGTCACGACTTATATTTAAGTCCATTATCCACCTTGAATTTATTTTTGTGTATGATGTAAGTTGGCAGTTGAGTTTAATTTTTTGGCACATAGCTGTCCAGATCTCCCAACACCATTTGTTGAAGGGGCAATTTTTACTCCCATTTTATGCTTCTGCCCCCTTTGTCAAATATTAATTGACCATAGAGACATGGGTTCTCTATTGTGTTCCATTGATTTATGTGTCTGTTCTTATGCCAGTACCAGACTGTTTTGATTACAGTGACCAAGTAATATAGTTTGATGCCAGGTATTATGATCCCTCCTACTATGTTGTTATTTCCCAAAATTGTTGTAGCTATTTGGGGTCATTTATAGTTCCATATAAATTTTTGAAATGTTTGTTCTATATCTGTGAACTATATCATTGGTACTTGAATAGGGATAGCATTGAATCTATACATTGCTTTGGGCAGTATGGACACTTTGATGATGTTAATTCTTCCAATCCATGAACATGGTATAAGATTCCATTTATTTGTGTCTTCCTTAATTTCTTTCTTTAGTGTTGTGTCGTTTTCTGACTACAGATCTTTTACCTCTTTGGTTTGATTATTCTAAGGTACTTTATTTTTCTCATTGCTATAACAATTGGGATTTTTTTCCTGCTTCTATTTCTGATATTTCATTGTTGGTATTCAAAAATGCCTTAAATTTCTGAATATTGACTTTGTATCCTGCTGCTTTGGCAAATTCTCTTATTAGATTGAGTAGTTTTTTAGTGGAGTCTGTAAGGATTTCTATGTAGACTACCATGTCATCTTCAATGACAGATTTACTTCCGCTTTTCCAATTAGGGTGTCTTTTGTTTCTTTTTTTTGTCTGATCACTATAGCTAGGACTTCCAGTACTATACTAGAAGTGGTGAAAGCAGACATTCTTGTCTCATTCTGATCTTAGTGGGAAAGCTTTTAGTTTTTATGCATTGAGTATCATGTTGGCTGTAGGTTTCTTGTATATGACCTTTATTATGTTGAGGTATGTCCCCTTGTTCCCACTTTGCTGAGTGTTTTTATCGTAAATGGATGCTGTACCTTATGAAATGCTTTTTCTGCATCTCTTGATATAATTGTGTGATTATAATCTTTCCTTTTTTATGTAATATATTATGTTTATTAATTTGTGAATATTGTACCATCCTTAAATCCCTCAGATGAACCCTACTTGATCACAGTGTATGATCTTTTTGATGCATTGCTGTATTCGGTTTGCCAATATTTTGTTGAGGATTTTCAAGTCTATATTCATCAGCAATATTGGCCTGTAGTTTTCTTTCTTTGTTGTGTCTTTATCTGGTTTTAGCATCAGGATGATGCTTGCTCATAAAAGGAGTTTGGGAGTCTCCCCTCTTCTTGAATTTTTTGGAATAGTCTGAGAAGGATACGGGTTAGCTCTTCATTAAATGTTTTGTAAAATTCTCCTATGAAACTGTCCAGTCCAGGGCTTTTGTGTGCCAGGGTTTTTTTAATTACTATTTTGATTTCACCAACTGTTATTGTTCTATTCAGGCTTTCTTCTTTTTCATGATTTAGTTTTGAAAGATTATATTTTTCTAGAAATTCATGCATTTCACCCAGGTTCTGAAATTTCTTAGCATGTAGTTGTTCATAGTAATTTTTTTAAGCATTTATTTATTTATTTTAGAGCGGTGAGGGAGGAGAAAGCAAGGGACAGAGAAATCAATGTGTGGTTGCCTGTCATGCGCCCCCTACCAGGGACCTGGACAACAACCCAGGCATGTGCCCTAGACTGGGAATCAAACAGGTGACTCTTTCATTCACAGGCCAGGGTACAATCCAGTGAGCCACACCAGCTAGGGCTGTTCATAGTAATTTCTTACAATCCTTTGTATTTCTATAGTATCAGTTGTAATTTCTCCTCTTTCATTTCTGATTTATGTATTGGGTCCTCTCTCTTTTTTTCTCAATGAGTCTGGTTAAAGGATTGTCAATTTTGTTTTTCTTACCAAAGAACCAGCTCCTGGAATTATTGACCTTTTGAATTGCTCTTTTAGTCTCTTTTTCATTTAATTCTGCTGTGATCTTGATTTTTCCTTCCTTCTGCTCACTCTGGGCTTTGTTTGTTGTTGTTCCTCCAGTTCTTGTAGACTCGTTTGTTTGAAATGTTTCTATCTTTTTTAGTTAGACCTGTATTGCTATGAACTTCCTCCTCAGGACTGCCTTCCAGTTGTCCCATAGGTTTTAACTGTTGTGTGTTCATTTTCATTTGTTAGAATTTTTTTTATTTCTACCTTGATCTCCCCTTCATTGTTTAATAGTATGCTATTCAATCTCCATGAGTTTGAATGTTTTTGAGTTTTTTCCTTATTAAGGATGATTCCTAGTTTCAAGCCCTTGTGGTACAAGAAAATGCTTGATATAATTTCAATTTTCTTCAAGTTATTGAGGCTTGTTTTGTGTCCTATCATGTGGTCTATCTTTGAAAATGCCATGCACATTTGAAAAGTGAGTATTTTGCTTCTTTGGTATAAAAGGCTGTATATATAGCAGTTAAGTCCATTTGATCTAATGTGTCCTTCAGTTCTACAGTATCGTTGTTTATATATTGATTGGAAGATCTATCCGTTGTTGACAGTAGGGTATTGTTCTTGAAGTCCTCCAAGATTTTTCTTATATATTTGGGTGCTCCTGTGTTGGGTGCATATATGTTTACATTGTTTATGTCGTCTAGATGGATTCTTTCCTTCAGTATTATGAAGTGTCCTCTGTGTCTCTTTTCATGGCCTTTGTTTTGAAGTCTGTTTTGTCTGAAATAAGTATTGTTACCCTGGCTTTTTTTTTTTTTCTGTTCATTTGCTTGGAATATTTTTTTCCAAACTTTCACTTTCAGTCTGTGTAGGTTTTTTGTTCTGAGGTCATTCTCTAGTAGACAGAACATGTGTGGATTTTGTGTTCTTATCCATTCAGCTACCCTGTGTCTTTTTATTGGAGCATTTAATCCATTTTCATTTAAACTTACAACTGATAGGTATTTATTCACTTCCATTTTACCTCCTTTGTAACCTGTGTTCCTCTCTCTCTCACTCTTTTTTAATGATGAAGGAAAAAAGGAATTTCTTCAGTCCTTTTAGCACATCTTGCAAAGCTGGTTTGGTGGAGGTGTATTCTTTTGTTCTTATTTTGTCTACGAAACTCTTTATTTTGCCTTCCATTTTAACTGAGAGCCTTGCTGGGTTGAGTAGTCTTGGTTGTAGGCCTTTGCTTTTCATTACTTAGAATATTTCTTGCCATTCTCTTCTGGCTTGTAGGGTTTCTGTTAAAAAATCCCCTGATAGCCTTATCGAAGCTCCTTTGTGTTTTACTTCCTATTTCTCCCTCATTGCCATTAAGATTCTCTCTTTGTCTTTGAATTTTTCCTTTTTAATTATGATGTATCCTGAAGTGGGCCTCTTTGGGTTCCTCTTGATTGGGACCCTTGTGCTTCCTGCATTTGTGTGACTTTTTCTCTTATCGTATTAGGGAAGTTGTCCATCATTACATTTTCAAACAGGTTTTCTATCCTTGTTCTTCTTTTTCTTGTATCCCTTATTATTACATTTCATGTTGTCCTGCAGTTCTCTTATCCCCTCTTCACTCTTTTTGAGTATTTTTTCCTTTTCTTGCTCTTTCCAATGATTTTTTCTACCTTATTTTCCAGTTTACTGATTCAATCCTCTCCTTCATCTAGCCTGCTTTTGATTCCTTCTATTGTGTTCTTTAATTCAGAAATTGTATTCTTCATTTCCTCTTGGCCCTTGTTGATTGTTTCTATGTCCTTTTTCTGCTGATATAGTTTGCAATAAGCTCCTCATAGTTTCCCTGTAGTTTTTGGTAATTCTCACTGAGCTCCATTAGCCTCCTTATAACCATTGTTTTGAACTCAATATATGATAGTTGACTTGCGTCTATTTCACTTAGCACTCTTTCTGAGGATTCCTCCTTTCCTTTGGACTGGCGATTGTTTCTTTGTCTCCCCATTATTTGTGAGACTCTTCTTGTTTGCTTCTGCTTCATAAATTGATCTGTTTTGACTCCCTGAGTTGATGGTATGAACTTCTATTGTAGGAGACCTGTGGGATTCAGCGGTGCAGTCTCTTTGATCTCTTGAACTTGATGCTCTTGGGATGCCTTTTATGTCATTTATGTTGGCTCTCCAGATGTAATTGTGTTTTGATTGTTGTTGGGTTTTCCATTGGTGGGTCCTCTCCTCCAGCTGGTTGACTGAGGGTCACTTCTCCCACTTCGTTTTTTTCCTGTTGTGCATATGCTGCCAGAACAAAATCACAAAGCCCAGGAAAGAAAACCACACCTTCAAATATACCCCACCCCTACCCACAATCCCACTGTCAACAGCAAATGAACCAGTATTGATAAGGATGTAAAGAGTTTAAGACTATTCTAAGAAAGGAGAGTGAATACGATATCACTTACTGAATGAAAAATGATTTTGAGAGGGGAAAGGGAAGAGCACTAATAAGAGTTGAGAGTCAGAGAAGTGTGAAGAAAGAAAATAAAATTTACATCATGAATAAAAAAGGGAATGAAGAAGGCAGAATGGAGTATGAAAAGGGAAGTATATAATATTAGGTTTAAACACAAAATAAAATAAAATAAAGTAAAATAAAGTGAGAGAGAGAAAGAAATAGGAAGGAAAAAGCATATAAATAATGAAAATATAGGAGCCAAATTGGAAAGAAAGATCCACCACAGCACTATCAGCAACAAATGAGCTAAAGTTAATATAGGTGGTATGGGGATAAAAGGGAAAAAGAAAGAAGGAAAAGCTTAAGAGATGTCTAGGGAAATGGGAGATGATTTTGAAATGATAGAGGGATAGGGCATACTAAGAGTGAGGAGCGAAAACCAGGCTAAGATAGGGAAAAGTTAAAATTTGAGTGAAAATGAAAAAGAAAAGAGACAAAAAGGGGGAATAAAGAAAATAAATGATTGGGATGAAAGAGAAAAAGAAGAAAGGAAAAAACAGGTTAAGACAGGGCAAAGTTAAAAATTTGAGACAAAAAAAAAAAAAAAAGAGTAGGAGAGGGGAGCAGTAAAAATTGAGATTTGAAATACAAAATTAGTGAAGATTTAGAAATAAAATTGAAAAAATGCAACAACAACTACTATATCCACAGCCAACTACCAAAGATTGCTAAAGGTGGAGAGAAAACACAGGTATTTTAAGAGTGGGGAAAAAGACTGTGAGGTGACCATTGAACAAGAAAATTGATTTTGGGTGTTGCAAGGAAGAAATAGTATGGGTGGAAACAAGTTGTAACAAGATTGAAAACAAAATTTAAAAGAAAAATAATGAAAGGAAAGAAGAAGGTAAAATGGAGTAAGGGAGGGGAGAGGCAAAATATGTGAATTGAAGTAACCTATAGTATAAAATTTAGTGACTCAATATGCACAAACTTGATTGACAAGAAATGAATGTTAAAAAGCTATGCAGGAAAGAAAATATTGCAAATCACGGAGAAGACCACAGTGGATTTTATCTTGTTACCCTCTAGTATTTACTACTGTTTTTTCTTTCTGGATCCACCTCTAGTCATGTCAGATGTTGACCTAGTCTGACCTTAGGCAACCTGTTCTGACACTAACAGGGATCTAGTGTCTGTGGCTGCCTCCTTCAGTTGTTAATCTTGTCACTTCCAACTCATCAGTCAAGCTTAAGCCTGATGGGGCAGGGCAGAATCCCTCCTGGGGTCAGGGCTATTGTTTTCCCTCAGGCTGCTGGTACTCGGAGGGGAGTGGTCCTGAGCAGGATGGCTGCTGCCAGTGGGGAATGACTCAGCACTGGAATCCTGGTGGCTACTCTCTCAGTTCTCTCCCCAAAGACTCCATTCCTAGTCTCTTTTCAGGCGTCTCTGCTCCCACTTTTGCTGGAGCCCAGGGTAAGTGGCTGCAAATGAAAATTTTTGCATTGGCCCTTTAAATGGCTCTTTGCATCTCCAGCTAATCTGTCTCTGACAGAGAGCAACCCTGCCACTTTTCACTCCTGATTATTATCTGTGAACTTTTTGAGCTCTGATGCTCTAGGCTGGGATTAAGATTTAGACCCACTCTTCTTAGGGGTATCCAGCTGGCCACTTAATTATCCCTCAGCACTACCACCTGTGGGTGCCCAGCCTGCCCTCTTGAGTCTCCACTGCACTACTTACCAGTCAGATTGTACTGAAGTTGATTCTTCTCTCTGTCTGAGGTTATAAGGCTTCTCTCTCACTATTGTTCAGATGTTTGTTCCAGGTGATTTCTCCACAATTTAGTTACAATTCTAGATTGGTCCTAGGAGGAGGTCAGCGTAACTTGCATTTACTCCTCTGACATCTTGCCAGTCTATTGTTAACTTTTAAGTGTAATAATTACACTGTGGTTATGTACAATAAAAACTATCTTTGTAGCTATGGCTGGTGTGACTCAGTGGATTGAGTGCTGTCCTGGGAAGCAAAGGGTCTCTGGTTTGATTTCCAGTCAGGACACATGCCTGAATTGTGGGCCAGGTCCCCAGTAGGGGGCGCACGAGAGGCAACCACACCTTGTTGTTTCTCTCCCTCTCTTTCTCCTTCCTTTCCTCTCTCTAAAAATAAATAAATAAAATCTTTAAAATATTATCTTTTTATTTTTGAGATGTATGTTGAAGTATTTAGGGTTGATATGACATTATATGAGGCTTTACAATACTCCAGCCACGACAATAATGAGGGGTGGCGTTGGGGAGATATGTGAAACAAACAGCAAAATATTCATGGTTTTTAAGGCTGGGTGATGGGTACAGAGGTTTCTTTGTACTTTCCACTTTTGTATATGGTCAAAAACCATTGTAATAAAAACTTTTAAAAGGATTATTGGGAGAAATTTATGATTTTTAATATTAGACTTCTGGAACATCTTCCACTGTTCGTGATTCTCTATGGGTCACTAAGAGAAGTTTAGTGACCTCATCCTCAGGTTCTCTCATTACCCTGGAATGTCACTTGTCAGGGGGCTCCACCCACAGAGCCCCATCCCTCCATCACGGATAAAAATAAAATTACCAAGACATGATCTGCTTGGGGAGGAGAGGTGGCCAGACTCTCAAAGGAGAATGACCCAGAGCCCCTTCCTCACTGGGCTTTTATTGGGTTTCAAAACACCGGAATACAGGTATGTCAGGTGGCAAGTATCAAACAATGGTTAACATTTCAAAGGAATCTGAGTGCTTAATCTGAGTCAGTGTCTGTCAGGAAAGGGGGTTGCAAAACTTTGGGAGACATACTCATTTCCTCCTCGGACCCTTATTTAAATGAGAGCACTCTTAGCAAAGCAGGTTTCACAGGACTTTAGGAATTCTTGCTTATGCCTGATCACCCAAGGAACCGCTCTGGCTGGCACAGGACTGCGCTGCTCGCTGTCATAGTTTCAGGCTTTAAGCTGATTAGGCTCAGGAAGCAGAAGACATCTCCCAGATGGAAATGAGGACTCGGGCTATGTCAGAATAGCTTGGGGGCGACGGTCCATTACCCCCTCTTTGCTGCAGCCCCCCGAGTCCTTCCATGAGGGCCTCCCAAGTGGTCATGTCTGGCTTAGGTTGCCCCTCCCATGAGGAGTCTTACCCATCATTGACTAACCAACCAAGCATTGGGGCCAGATGTGGATGAGGCAGGAGCAGTGCTCCTGCCAGGAAGATAAGCTTTGTCTCCTTAGTAGATCATGTCCTCTTGACAGAACAGACCCAGATGAAACGGGTCTCTTGGGCTCTTACTCAGCCCACCATGGGGTGAGGATTACAGCTCCTGAAACCAGGCTGAATGGTCCGCAACACCAGATGATTCTCTTTGATGGACAAGTATCAATTTCTTTGCTGTATTGCATTCATTATGGGTAGACTTAGCTTCAATATAGCATGTTACTATCATATGTCTAAATAGCATCATGATTCAATCTATAAATGTACCAATCAAGTTATATCCTAAATTTTTACACATCTCCAGAAAAGATAATTCAGTACAAGATTCTGACCTTTAACAAAAGGTTAATTCTCTAGCATTTCACACTAAACTAGAAAATGGTAACAAGTAAAGTTGATTCTGGTGCAACTGTTCCACTTATGCTTCTTGTTATCTTCCCTCTCCTCAGGGTCTTCTATAATTCCCTCTCTCTTCAGACTCAAACATTCCCCAAATCTTATAAAAGATATATTAATAGTAAAAAAATACACATGAAATTTAGAAACAGATCTGGGTTGGAACTTGGCTCTGTCACTTATTAGCTGAATAATCTTGAACAGTAGCCTTTTTCTCTCTAAGTTTCAGTTTTATCATCTGTAAAATAGAAAGAATAATACCTGGTCCTCAGTATTATTAGAAGGATTAAATGAAAAAAACATTAAGTAAAGATATTGAATGCAATACCTGGTACATAGCAAGCAACAATAAATGGTATCTATAAAACATGCTGTGAAGGAATGGGTTTAACATTTAGGTTAAAAAATAAGAATTATTGTAATAGAGAATATAAACCAAAGGAATCATCGCCAAATGTTGATAATCATTTCTTTGGGAAGGATTTTAGTGTACACTCTCTTTTCTACTATATGTTTCTAAAAATGTTTGAATTTTCAAGTAATAAACATGTATTACTTTGGGTTTTTCCCCTTGGGATTGGTTTCTAGTTTCAGGCCCTTGTGGTCGGAGAAGATGCTTGGTATGAGTTCAGTTTTCTTGAATTTGTTGAGGCTTGTTTTGTGTCCTGTCATGTGATCTATCTTTGAAAATGTTCCATGTGCATTTAAAAAGAATGCGTATTTAGTTTCTTTGGGATGAAGGGCTCTATATATATCAGTTAAGTCCATGTCTTCTAGAGTGTTGTTCAATGCCACAATATCTTTGTTGATATTTTGCTTGGAAGATCTGTCCATTTTTGACAGTGGGGTGTTAAAATCGCCTACTATAACTGTGTTGCTGTTAATATCTTTCCTGAAGTCCTCTAAGATTTTCTTGATGTATTTAGGTGCTCTTTTATTGGGAGCATATATATTTACAATGTTTATGTCTTCTTGGTGGATTCTTCCCTTGAGTATTATGAAGTGACCTTCTGGGTCTCTCTTTATGGCTCTTCTTTTGAAGTCTATTTTGTCTGATATGAGTATTGCTACCCCAGCTTTTTTTCCCTGTCCATTTGCTTGGAAAATTTGTTTCCAGCCCTTCACTTTGAGCCTGTGTATGTCTTTTGTCCTGAGGTGGGTTTCTTGTAGGCAGCATATGTGTGGGTCATGCTTTCTTATCCATTCAGCTATTCTATGTCTTTTGATTGGAGCATTTAATCCATTTACATTTAAGGTTATTATATTACTTTGAATCAGAAAATAATGAAATATTAAAAAAAATATCACTCTTTTCATTCCCAATATCACCACTAAATTTCTAGCTCTAATTATCTCTTGCTTGGACTTTTCCACCAAGCTGGAAGATCAGCTCCTCCACTCTCCAAGCCATTTTCTATGCTGCCAATGGAAGTCATCATGTCTAGTTCCTAGGTGGTTTTTGAAATCCAATGTTCACTGTGGTCCCTGCCCTGAGGAACTTTATCCATAAGTAGACTAGAATAAATGAGATAAATATTTATTCTTTACCAAACCCTCAGGATATTGTTCTTGGGATTTTACACTTGGGATAGGCTTAACTTATGGAGCACTTCTTTATATAATAGGCAATAAATTATCGAAAACCAATATCCTAGTCAGATTGAAATGATGTATGTCTCACTGCTTCCACTATAGGTCTCAAGCCCATTCTTTGCTATTTTACAATAGGTAGCCAGAGTGATCTTTTGAAAGCATGCATCAGGTCATGTTAATTTCTTACTTTAAACTCTCCGAAGGCTTCCTACTACACTTAAAAACCAAAATGCTTATGTTGGGTAACAATAGCTGTAAGTGATCTGGCCCCTGCCCTTCTCTCCACTCCTGCTTCATTTCACACCATTCACTACTCTTGCCTCTGCATTCCAGCTACACTGGCCTTCTCCTTCTCTAACTCACTAAGCTGGTTCTTGCCTTAGAGCCTTTGTACAGTTAGTTACCTTTTTGTGGAATAATTTGCCCATTCCATGACCACTCAACCTAAAGTAAAGTAAACTAAGTATTAGTTACACTCTAAATATACCTATTGTTACCAGCACCCTGGGTTCTTGGGAGCTCCCAAGATAAAAATCAAGAGAGTACCCATGGATTTAGGACTCAGGTGAAGGGTTATTAAAGCCCATTTCCCAAGGGAGACAACACTTAGAAAGGAGGAAGATGCTGCCCTGGCCAGGTACCTCAGTGGGTTAGAGTGTTGATGCAATTTGCTGTGGTTGTGGGTTTGATCCCCAGTCAGGTCACATACAAGAATCAACCAAGCATAAATGAGTGGAGCAAGAAGTCTATGTCTATCTGTCTGTCTCTTTCTCTTTCTCCCCCTTCCTGTCGCTAAAATCAATAAAAGTAAAAAAGAGGATGACGCTGCTGTTCAAACAAAGTCTGGGGAGCCATTTTAAAAGAGTTTAGGCAGGAAAATTGACATCTAAGTGTGACACCAAGCATGTAGAGGTGAGACTCTTTGGTGCTTGTACAGTACAACTTCATGTGTTGCATATCTCATTAGCATGTTAAATCTCCTCCCAGGGGTGTGTTTTATACTATTATAGTGAGGTACAGTCATGCAGTATTCATCTGGGGCTGAATTAGAGTTGGTGGGTGGGGGTTTTCCCCCAGTACACCAAATCCCTATGGTTACTGGCATTGCTCTCTGACTGCTGACTGAGTGCAGGGTTTGAAGGGCAACCAATCTTATTATGACAGGCTCAGCCTGTCACACTATTTTCTTGTCTTTAGTTTCATAGCACTTCTCAGAATATGAAATTATCTTTTCATTGTTTGTAGCTTACCTCTTTACCCCTAGCATAATCTCACTAAAATATGAATACTAGGAAGCCACCGACCTTGTCACGCTTACAGCTGTATCCCCAGCATCTGGAATAGTACCAGACACATCATAGATATTCAGTGGGTGTTGAATGATTGGCGTTTGTATGAACTATGACAGATGCTATCTATACTTCAATTACAGCAGTATTGGAAAGGTTCTTCGGATGCTGTTACTATTATTTTGTTAATAGGATAATAGCGTTCTCTTGTTTATCCTTTAGATATGAAGCCCCACAGATTGCCTTACGTAGTGGAATTATGCTGAGAGAATGTATTCGACATGAATCACTTACCAAAATCATCCTCTTTTCTGATCAATTCAGAGATTTCTTTAAGTATGTGGAGTTGTCAACATTTGACATTGCTTCAGATGCCTTTGCTACTTTTAAGGTAATTTTTTCTTAATAAGCTAGTTCACTTAGTTTCAGCATTTAATTAAAGTCAGTTGGCCTCTAAAGAAGCAATTTAATTTTAAAAAGCAGAAAATTCTATTTCTTAGGCATGAGCATAGCCAACTGTGTGTGCTTTAGATCATAAGAGGCATTGGTAAATAGAATACAATGTATTAAGCTAGTCTGTCACATTGTGGAAAAAAAATCTCAAAGTACTGTCATAAGCTCATACCTAATGACTTCCAGTATGTAAATGAAAAGGGGAAAATGTAGTACTCTGTATATTATGTTTTTATTTATGTTAAAAACAAAGGGTATATACTTCCACTTAAGCTGTATACCCATTAAACACCTCTGGAAGAATATCTGGGAAATAGTAGTAGTGTTTACCTCCAAGAAAAGGAATTGGGTTAATGAAGGGAGGTGAAGAATTGCATCTTAACTATGAAGGACATCATAATATTTTATTAGAGTAATTTTAAATTTCCACATGATAAAACAAAATATTAATAAATTATGGTTTTTAATCATCATATTTTCTTATAAACTTTTTATCGACTTTGTTATTATATTTAAGTTAAATTTAACCTAACTTAATTTCTAAATTTAAACATTTTTAATTGTGATAAAATGCACATAAAATTACCATCTTAACCATTGTTCAGTGTGCAGTTTAGTACTTACATATATTCATATTATCATACAGCCAGTCCGTTAAACAACTCTCCATTTCTCGCTCCCTCCAGCCACTGATAGCCACTTTCTAATTTCTGTTTCTATGAGTTTGAAAAAAAAAAGTTAATGAAAAAAAAGTTGATTAGAGAACATATTTGAAGATAGTGTAGCTAATTCGTGAACTAAAATACTAGCACTTATACATTCAATGAATGATATCCCCTTCAAGGTTTCTATGTTAGGAAACTCATGTACTCATTCTTATGATCCTGAGATTGTTTAGAACTTCAGTGCATTTTGAAACTGGTGTCTTTGTTAACATGTTCACTTTTCAAAGGCATGACAAATCTTTATTCTTTGAGGGCAGATAAAATTTTTAGAAACAGCAAAAAATTATTTGACATCCAGATTAGGGGGTTAAGTGGGCAACCAAGTTAACTAGAACTGTTTTTGGTTTTGGTAATAATAAGTATTGCAATAATAAAAAATAAGCTTTAAAATAAATGAAATGGACCCTGAATTTCTTCAGTATTTAACAAATAAGCTCTGAAGGTCATTTTAAAATAAGAATTACAAAAATATTTTAAGCTGGTGACATAACAGCATGATTGAAAAAATAAGGTTTTCTCAACAAAATATTAGCAAACTGAATACAGCAGCACATCAAAAACAGCATACGCCATCATTAAGTAGGATTTATTCTAGGAGTACAAGATTGGTATAACATTTGCATATCAATAAATGTGATTTACCACATAAAATGCAGGATAAAAACCACATGATCATATCATCTCAGTAGATGCAGAAAAAGCACTTGATAAAATCTAGCACCCATTTATGATAAAAACTCTCAGCAAAGTGGGAATCGAGGGAACATACCTAAACATAATAAAGGCCACATATGAAATTTCCACAGCCAGCATCATACTCAACAGGCAAAAACTACAAGCATTCCCCTCTAGATCAGAAACAAGACAGGGATGTCTACTTTCACCTTGTTTAATCAACATAGTACTGGAAGTCCTTAGCTACACAATCAGACAAAAAGAAGAAATAAACGGCACCCAAATTGGAGGGGAAGAAGTAAAACTGTCTTTATTTGCATATGACATGATACTGTGCATGGAGAACCCCAAAGATTCTACCAAGAAACTGCTAGAACTGATTAATGAGTTCAGCAAAGTAGCAGGATACAAAATTAATATCCAGAAATCAGTTACATTTTTATAGGCCAATAACAAACTAACAGAAAGGGAAATGAAGAAAACAATCCCATTCACAATTGCTTCAAAAAGATTAAAATACCTAGGAATAAACCTAACCAAGGATATGAGACCTGTACTCAGAAAATTATAAGATGCTGAAGAAAGAAATTGAAGAAGACACAAATAAGTGAAAGTAATATCGTGTTCATGGATAGGAAGAATTAACATCATTAAAATGTCCATACTACCCAAAGCAATCTATAGATTCAGTGCAATTCCTATCAAGATTCCAATGATGTATTTCACAACACTAGAACAAATATTTCAAAAATTTATATGGAACTACAAAAAAACCCACATAGCAAAAATGATCCTGAGAAAGAAGAACAAAGTTAGTGGAATCATGTTACCTAATATGAAACTATACTATAAGGCCATAGTAATCAAAACATCATGGTATTGCATAAAAACAGACATATAGATCAATGGAACAGCCCAGAAATGAACCTACACCCTTGATTAATATTTGACAGAGGAAGAAAGCACATACAATGGGCTACAGATAGTTTATTTAATAAATAGTGTTGGGAAAATTGAACAAATAATATGCAGAAAAATGAAACTAGACCACCTTCTTACACCATACACAAGAATAAATTAAAAATGGATCAATGACTTAAATGTTAGACCCAAAACCACAAAAGTCATAGAAGAAAACAGTCAGGAAAATCTCAGACATGGCTTGTAGCAATATCTTAGCAGATATATCTTCCCAGACAAGGGGAGCAAAAGAAAAAATAAACAAATTGGACTGCATCAAACTAAAACATTTTTGCATAGCAAAGGAAATCATCAACAAAATTAAAAGAGAATGGGAGAACATATTCACCAACACATCTGATAAGGGGTTAATATCCAAAATTTATAAGAACTTACAAAACTCAACACCAAAAAAACAAACAACCCAATTAAAAAATGGGCAAAGGACCTAAATAGACACTTCTCCAAAAGGGACATTCAGATGGCCAATAGACATATAAAAAGATGGTCAGCATCACTAGCCATCAGAGAGATGCAAATTAAAGCCACAATGAGATATCATCTTAAATATGTCAGAATGGCTGTAATCAATAAATCAACAAACAAGTACTGGCAAGGATGTGAAGAAAGGGGAACCCTTTTTGCACTGTTGGTGGGAATGCCGGTTGGTGCAGCTACTGTGGAAAGCAGTATGGAGATACCTCAAAAAATTAAAAATGAAACTGCCTTTTGACCCTGCAAGCCCACTTCTAGGAATAGATCCAAAGAAACTGAACACACGAATTTGTAAGGACATAAGCATGCTTATGTTCATAGCAGTATTATTTACAACCTCCAAGATAGGCTAAGTGTTCATTAGTAGATCAGTGGGTAAAACAACTATGGTTCATTTACACAATGAAATACTACTCAGACACAAAAAAGAAAATATTACCCTTTGTGACAGTATTGATGGACCTGGAGAATGTTATGCTAAGTGAAATAAGCCAGTCAGAGAAAGACAAATACCATATGATTTCACTCATATGTAGAATCTAATGAACACACTGGGAGTTCCGGCCAAGATGGAGGCATAGGTAGAAACCCTTTGCTTCCTCACCCAACCAAAAGGAGGATAACAACCAACCTAAAATCAATAAACAACCAGAAGCACCAGAAAAATCAAACTGCATGGAACTCCGACAACCAAGGAATTAAAAAATCAACCAGAACAACCAGACCAGTAAGGCAGCCTACACGGGCCAATCAGGCACAAAGATACCAAGGCAAGGCAGTGGACTGGGCAGGCAGGGCTGGCTGAAAGCAAAACAGCCTCAGAGCTGACTATAGACTATGGCCAGGGTTGCCATGGTGGGAGAAACTCCCAGTCTCACATGAGAGTCCATTGAAAAATGCACTAAAGACCAGCAAGTAAGCTGCATTGTTCCTTCTCTGGCCCCTCCCCGAACAGGTAGTGCCAAAGCGCAACAAGGAGGGCTGCCCTGATGGTGAATACCTAAGGCTCCACCTTCTTACCATTTATCAGGTGCGCCAAGACAAAGAAATACGGCCCAAATGAATAACAGAGCAAAACCTCAGAAAGAGAACTAAGTGATGAGAAAATAGCCGACCTATCTGATGGAGAATTTAAAGCCCTGGTGATCAAAATGCTCACAGAACTGACTGAGCTTGGTAGAAAGATGAAAAAACAAATGAAGGATACCCAAAATGAAATAAAGCAAAGTAGTTAAGGAACCAACAGTTGCAGCAAGGAAACCAGGACTCAAAGCAACAATTTGAAACAAAAGGAAAAAATAAACATCCAACCAGAATAAAATGAAGAAACAAGAATTCAAAAAAAGTGAAGAGATGCTTACAAACCACTGGGACAACCTGAAACATTCCAGTATCCTAATTGTAGGGGTGCCAGAAGGAGAAGAACAACAGCAAGAAATTGAAAACTTATTTGAACAAATAATGAAGGAAAACTTCCCCAATCTGGTGAAGGAAATAGACTTTCAGGAAGTCCAGGAAGCCCAGAGTCTCCCAAAGAAGTTGGACCCAAAGAGGAATACACTAAGGCACATTATCATTAAGTTACCCAAGATTAAATATAAAGAGAAAATCTTAAATGCAGCAAGAGGTAAGGAGAGAGTTACCTACAAAGGAGTTGCCCATAAAGCTATCAGGTGATTTCTCAAAAGAAACCTTTCAGGCAAGAAGGGGCTGGAAAGAAGTATTCAAAGTCATGAAAGGCGAGATTACTCTATCCAGCAAAGCTTTCATTTAGATTGGAAAGTCAGATAAAGTGTTTCCCAGATAAGGTCAAATTAAAGGAGTTCATCATCACCAAGCCATTATTATATGAAAGGTTAAAGGGACTTAGATCTAAGAAAAAGAAGATAAAAATTATGAACAGTAAAATGACAACAAATTCTCAACTATCAACAAATGAACCTAAAAGACAAGAAAAACAATAAAAACAAAATCTAAGCAAACAACAAGAACAGGAACAGAATCAGAGAAATGGACAACACATGGAGGGATTTCAGTGGGGAGGAACAAGGGGGGAACCGGGGGGGTGGGGAAGGTACAGGGAAGAAGCATAATTGGTAGGCATATAATAGATGGGGAGAGGTCAAAAATGGTATTGGAAACAGAGGACTCAAAGAACTTATATGTACAACCCATGGACATGAACTAAGGAAGGGGGGAATGCTGGAGGGTAGGGGGGCAGGGTGGAGGGGGAATAAAGGGGGAGAAATGGGGAAAACTGTAATAGCATAATTAATTAAAAATACTTCAGAAATAAAATGAAAAAATAAAAACAGACTGAACTAACAAGCAAAATGGAGACAGACTCAGAAAGCACAATGACGGGTAAGGTGGAGGGCATGTTAGGGGGTGGAGGGATCGAGCAAAAAGGAAAAAAGACTCATGGAAGTGATCAATAGTGGGGTGATTGCTGTGGGGAAAGAGTATAAGGGGACTAAATGCTAATGGAAAAGATACAATTAAAAAAAGAAAAATAGCTTTTCAAGTTGGTTATAAAATGGACATGACATTTAAATGTACATAATCCAATTTACTTCTTTAAAAGTATTTCAGCAATTTACTTGTTCTATTTACATAATTTCAAATTTACTTCTACTTTTTAAGATATAAATATACCTATATTTTTATCCTTAATTATTAATTACTTAACTGTAACCCATGTATGACTTTTGATTTATGTATTATCATAAATACATATTTAACAATATTGACATAGTTCATATATTAATAATATTAATGTATACTTTAACCTTATTTCTGTAAATAAGATTACAGCAATAATTGTATTGCTGTAAACTATTTGAAAGTTGATCAAATGATAAATTGTTTTTAATAGCTCTTCAAAGGTAGAGAAAGGTGAAAGCAGTAGTTTGCTGTACTAAGAAGTAAATATTATCTATAGACTAGGATTTACTCAACCTTTTCTGAGAAGATTCCTAAAATTTATTAAAAGGTATATTGAGTCACATGTTGGAGGAAGTGTGACAGAGTGTCAGAGATCAGAAAGACTCAAGAAAGGGACAAGATTAGAGTGGAACAGGAAGAAGGGGGAACCTCAGGAGAAGAAAACTTGGCGAAAGGAAAGGAATGTAGTGGATCCACGTGTAGTCAGGGCCTGCAGACTGGGCAGCCAGGGTGCCTCTGTGATTAAGAAAAGAAAATACTGGTGAGTGGATTTCACATTGAAGATATCCTGGTTAAACGGTAGACAAGGCTGAATAGCTGCCTTGGAAAAAGTCTGTAAAAGGAACCAAGATATCTCTGGAAATATAATGAAATAAGGAAAATTGAATTGACATGAACTGTCAGAGAGAATCCTATTTGAGCATGACAGTTTACTGTGGAACTTTTGTTTTACTAGTAGGGTGTGCAGGTTTGTTTGGGACCAGGGCTGAATTGTGTGAGATAATAGAGCAAAGTTGATGCAGTGCCATCATCCCTAAAAGCTTGAGCTAATTCTGAAATAAAATATCAATATATTAAATAGAGTCTGGATTTGAAGGGATGATGGTCACTAGCCTGCTCAGGTTTTCAACATGTCTCCATCCAGTCCTGCCTGCTCCGTATATTCTCTCTGAGAAATCAGAGGGTTGAGGAAGAGCCCATGCCTGGAAGTTTGGGATAGATGGAAAAAGGCAAGGACAAGAAAGAGAAGGGAAAAAGAAGGAATTAGGGAGAAGACAGTGATGTAAAGAAAGGAAGAAGAAAACTAAAAAGAACAGCAAAGAGTGAGGGGAAGGAAGGAAAAGATAGAGAAGAAAGGGTTGGGGACAGACTCTAAAAAGAATTGACTGGTGGGTGGTGAGAAGGGGTGGGGCGCGCAGCATAAATGCACAGAAACTCAGAGTGCTTGCTGCGAAACCCCAGGAGACTTTTCCATTTCACAGGCCTCTCAGTCTCACCCAGCAAAACAAAATGGCTGCAGAAGAACCTCACGCCCCAAAAGAGTATATGTAGAGCACATGGTAAGAGAGGCTTTAGTGTACCAGATATGAAGAATGACATTTAATACAGAGGATTATTCCATTTCTTTGTAGCAAAATGTTTGTGCCTAAGCATCTATGGAGGTGTTTTCTATTAATAGATACTTTAGTCCTGTTTTTTTTCTATCAGATGATTGCTGTCATGGAAACAAGTTACATTTAAAAAAAATAAGACTTCCTAAATAATTAGAAACATAGTATGAACTTTAGTGGAGGAAAAAGAAAATACACATGAGTATGTATTTCAGAAAATTTCCCAAAGATTTTTCAACATTTAATAAAATAAACTATACTTGATGATAATGTTTTGCTATTGTATGTTCAGCCCAATTTAATTTTCAGTGCAATATTGAATCAAAAAATTCTAATGTTTTGATTTGTATTTGAGCACACTTTTCATTGAATTTAAGTCCTTAGCAATCTAACTGAAAAAGTGTTTCAGTATGCTAATAACATTGGAAATGCCAATTTTCTTTATTTTTTCGAAATTCTATGGTTAATATATATAACAATCACCATAAGTCACTTTTTTTAAGTTTATGGTTTCAAGGGGTTTTGTTTGTTTATTTGGTTTTGGATTTAGTTTGGTTTTATATTAGTTTCGGCTTTTGTTTTTAACCTCTTAGACGAACCTCTTTTGTTTTGAATTCCAAGATGACTATTGCCCATTTTAGTTCTATTGTTTTAAAACTGTTAGTTAATGTTTTTGTCATGATATTATCTACAAATTGTCCTTTCCCAAAAAAGATTTCTTACAACCACATTTTTTAAAAAATTCCCCCTGTGAGAATCAGCATGACTGAAGTGGTTTGAATGCCATCTCTCTCTCTCACTTCACTAGCTTTATGTCCTTGAACAAGTTAGTTTACCTTTGAGCTTGATTTTTTTTTATCTGCAAGATGAAGAAAATAATTCCTGCTTTGTGGAGTTGTGAAGATTAGAAATAATGTGTGTGTACCCTTGGCTGGGTAGCTCAGTTGGTTAGAGCATCTTCCCAATACACCAAGGCTGCAGGTTCCATCCCCAGTCGGGCACATACAAGAATTAACCAATGAATGAATGCACAAATAAATGGAACAACACATTGATGTTTCTCTCTCTTGCCCCCTCCCTCCCTCACTTGCTGTCTCTCTAAACTCAATAAATAAAATTCTTTAAAAAGAAATAATGTGTGTAAAGTACTCAGCACACAACAGCACATAGTAAATGCAGCTGCTGCTGGCAGATTTGTGTCACATCCCTGCCATTGTATGTGTGTTTTAACTCCACTCACTACTAAAATGTTTATCAACATCATATTTGTTTTTTTTGTTTTTTTTCACATTTGTCTTTAAAGCATATACTTAGACTATGCAAAACTTAGTCCTGTCAAACAGAATTGTTAGGAGGTGAGATGAAAAAGCATATACTATTTCAAATAATTTTTTGAATTTTAAATTCTTTGCCCTGACTCATGTGACTCAGTTAATTGGGCATCATCCTGCAAAGCAAAAGGTCATCTGTTCGATTCTCAGTCAGGGTACATGCCTGGGTTGTGGGTTTAGTCCCTGGTTGGGTGTGTGCAAGAGGCAACTGATCAATGTCTTTCTCTCATATCAATGTTTCTCTTCCTTTCTCCCTCTCTTCCCCTCTCTCAAGTAAACAAACAAATAAATTTAAATTCTTTAAAATTTAAACTTTATTTTTATTTGCAATTTTCTGCTTTTTTTCTTTTGAGTACAGTTCTAGCTAGTTTCTTTTTGCCCCCCTCAGTTATGTGCTCTATAATAATGCTGCAATTATATTTATCTATGTATTATGTGTATATATGCACATGTGTGTGTTTAGCAGGTCCTTGAATAATGTCATTTCATTCAATGTTGTTTCATTCGGATATTGATGAGATGCTGTAAGAACTTAACTCTTGTTTATATCAATTAGCCTATGATAAAATTGGTTTATTATATGTTGTTTCACTTGAAGCCATAGAACCATTGACAATGTTAAGTGAGGACTTACTGTATATACTTGTTATAATCTTCTGAGTTTTGTGCATATATTTATTATGCACATAAATGTTAGGGTATATCTATGAATATATAGTATATACACACTCAAGTGTAAGAGTGTGTGTGTGAAAGAGAATGTAAATTATTTATTGACAGTACTCATTATATATATGTGCTGGAGGAATTCTACCATATTATATTCTTCTATTATTGAATTCTTAAGTTATTTCAAGTTTTTTTCCCCATAGAACTTGAAGGAGCTGCCACTAACAGAACTCCCTCCTGATTCCTCTTTCTTTGATGAAACACTCATATGTAGTGAATGAAAAACCTTTCCAGGCAGCATTCATCAGTAGAGTACTTTCTGCATTGCTACTGTCACTGTTCGTGCAGGTCCTGTGGCAGAAGGAGAGCATGGGCCTCATACTAGAGGCTGACAACTTGTAGCAAGTGGAGAGCTCCCATGGGTGCAACAATCCACAACATCTATTGCAGCCCATGGAGAGAGCCACTTTTAAATAAATGGGTCAGCTCAGAAAATCACTGATACTGCTCAGGAGCTTTAGGGAAGGGGTTGTCTGAAAACTGGGTATCCCAAATATCTGCCTAGAAAAAGATTAGGTACCCTAAAGGATGCTGTGGGACTACCTGACTCTCTCAGGGGTCCCCTGATAGAGGAATAGTTTGAATTTTGACCTCAGACAGGCCAGGAATGTATACTTGTAGAAGGTTTCCCATTTTAAAATTCCAGTTCCAGAACAGTACTGAATGTGCTCCTGGAAGAAAAAGGTACCTCGTTTCCACTAATAGGCCCGATGGTCAATCAACTTGTGACAATAAATAATATAAAATGAAAATATAGTCAGTCTTATTGTTTTTGAACTTGAGAATTATAGTGCAAAATGCTTTCAATATTTTACATTTTATTCAAATAGAAGTAGCTGGGTTTTATCATTGCTGCTGCCTTCTTTTCTCTGCAAGATTATTGCATGTATCTTCTCTATGCTTTTAGGAAGTTTTAACTAAATACATATTAAAGTATAAGAATTTATTTTGGAAAACTTTAAAATTCTTGTTAGGTTTTTAATTAAATTTTGCATGATATGTGAACAGGGTATTTAGCCTCTAAGCATATAAAAGGGATTATTAAGTGAGGCTTATTTTCTTTCCACATTAAGGTAAATTCAGGGTATCTTTTAGGTATAACTTGAAGAGAGTCAAGCATTCCTTTATGCTTTGCCCAAAGCATAACTCTTAGTTTTCTGAGAGTTATGTCTATAATATTGGGTTGCTTGTCTTCAACTCTGAAAGGGTATGCACAACACCTCACAGCCTATTAACCCCAGAACAGAACAATACTGAAATGGTCCTGCTAAATGTTATTCTTGTGCTTTCCAGCATCCTAGGCACTTCTATTTGATTTTTAAAAAAATTTTGTTTGTTTGTTTGTTTGTTTGTTTGTAGAGAGGGGGGAAAGGAGGAAGAAAGAGAGGGAGAGAAACATCAATGTGCGGGAGATGCATACTTCTGTTGCCTCTCACACATCCCTAACTGGGGACCTACCTGGTCTACAACCACGGCATGTACCGTGACCAGGAATCAAACCAGCAACCTTTCAGTTCACAGGCCAGCATTCAGTCCATTGAGCCACACCAGCCATGTCCTAGGCAATCTATTTTAAAAGTGGTTAAGCTATGGGTTGGGGGGAACTTAGGGGTTAGAGGGATCAAGCAAAAATGTAAAAGGACTCATACATGGACAACAGTGTGGAGATAGCAGGGAGAGGGGAATTTAATGGGGCTAAATGGCAATGAAAGAATACAATAAAAAATAGGCTTCTGGTCAAGATGGAGGCACAGGTAAGCACAACTCACCTCCTTGCACAACCACATCAAAATTGAAACTAAACTGTAGAACAATGATCATACAGAACCATCAGAAATCAAGTTAAATGGAAGTCTGGCAACTACGGAATTAGAGAAACCACATCCAACCAGACTGGTAGGGGCAGAGATGTAGAACTGGCTGGTTCCACATCTGCATGTGGTGGATAAAAATTCAGGAGGGATATGTCAGGAGAAAGGAGTCCCAGCCCCCTTGCCCATGGTTCCAGCATCAGGAAGATAAGTTCCCATAACTTCTGGCTGCAGATGCCAGCAGGGATTGAGTTAATGAAAGAAACTTCTGGAGTCCCAAGAAGTTCCTATTAAAGAACCCAGACATGAATTTACTCAGTCACTCCCTCTGAGCTCCAGCACTGGAGTAAGCAGCTTAAAAGGCACCAGTGGCATACAGGGAGGAACTGAAATGTCTGGCATCAAGGCGAGAGCTGGGTACAGCTTTCTCCTAGACAGGAAGGTGGACAGAGGTCATTGTCCCTTTTCTGAACCCACCCCCAACAGAGCCAGCAGGCACGTGCAATATCTGAGACATCATTTACCTGGGTAACACTGTTTGCCCTGCTCTGGAAATCCCCTGAGACTCCATCTACCCAACTTATGGGCCCACCCAAGATGTTAACAGTGACTTTTCCATGTGAATGGCTGGTCTTGGATCATGCTTCACAACTTCCTAAATCCAAACAACAGCAGGCCTCAGTGAGCCTCCAGCCCCTGTACCTCTTGCTAAGTGGCCCTAGGCATGGCACTAGCAGCAGCCAATGTAGATTCACAGCTTAGCCTTGCCTGGGAATCGTCAAGCCTAGCACAAGTAGCAGCCATCTCAGATTGCTATAAAGCTCAGGAAGGGTAGCCCTGGGAAAAACACAGGTGGAGGCCGACCTTGGCTTGCACTACCCAGGAGAACACAGGGACTGTGCACCCACGGACAGCTATGTTTTGGCAAATATGTTTTCCATATGGTTGGTTCCCTTTTCATTTTGCTGATGCTTTCTTTAGTCATGTGGAAGCTTTTTAATTTGATGAAATCCCATTTGTTTATTCTTTTTGTCCCTTGGTCTATGGAACATAGTGGTGAAAATATTGTTACATGGAATATCTGAAATTTCCCTGCCTATGTTCTCCTCTACTACTTTTATGATGTCATAACTTATATTTAAGTCTTTTATCCATCTAGCATTTATTTTTCTGTATGGTGTAAGTTGGTGGTCAAGTTTCATTTTTTTGCATGTAGCTGTCTAGATCTCCCAACACCATTTGTTGAAGAGACTATTTTTGCTCCATTTTATGCTTCTGCCCCCTTTGTCAACTATTAATTGACCATAGAGACTAGGGTTTATTTCTGGGCTCTCTATTCTATACCATTGATCTATGTGTCTGTTCTTATGCCAGTACCAGACTCTTTTGAGAGCTGGGTACAGCTTTTGAGTATAGTGGCCTTGTTTGATATCAGGTCTATGATCCTTCCTACTTTATTGTTCTTTCTCAAAATTGCTGAGGCTGTTCAGGGTCATTTATGAGGCTGTTCAGGTTCATTCCATATAAATTTTTGAAATGTTTGTTCTAACTTCTAGCCACAGTGATCAGACAAGAAAAAGAAATAAAAGGCATCCAAATGGGAAAGGAGGAAGCAAAACTGTCATTGTTTGCAGATGATATGATAGTGTACACAGAAAATCCTATAGACTCAACCTAATAAGTGAATTTGGCAAAACAGCAGGATACAAAGTCAATATTCAGAAATTGAAGGTATCTTTGTACACTAACAATGAAATATCAGAAACCAAAATCAGGAAAAAAATTCCATTTGCTATAGCAACAAGAAAAATAAAGAACCTAGGAATAAGCCTAACCAAGGAGATAAAAGACGTATACTCAGAAAACTGCACAACACTGAAGAAGGAAATTGTGAAAGACACAAATAAATGGAAGCATATACTACATTCATGGATTGGAAGAATAAACATTAAAATGCCATACTACCCAAATCAATTTATAGATTCAATGCAATCCCTATCAAAATAAAAAATGATTATTTATTAATGATGCTTTTAAAAGATCATCATAAACTTTATTTGAATACTACTATATCATATGCACAATGTAGAGTTGTTGCTTGAAGAAATATATTGTAAACTCATCTCTAAAATTCCATTTGTTTTAGTAATTAAATTATTTCTATAACCTAACAATAATATAAATTTAAAACAAACCCTTGTTTTTTTTGTTTTTTTAAATATATTTTATTGATTATGCTATTACAGTTGTCCCATTTCTCCCCCATCATTCCCCTCCACCCTACACACCCTCTCCCACCCACATTCCCCCCTTTAGTTCATGTCCATGTGTCATAAGTTCTTTAGCTTCTACATTTCCCATACTATTCTTGCCCTCCCCCTGTCTATTTTCTACCCACTATCTATGCTACTCATTCTCTGTACCTTTTCCCCCTCTCTCCTCCTCCCATGCCCCTGTTGCTAACCCTCCATATGATCTCCATTTCTGTGGTTCTGTTCCTGTTCTAGCCGTTTGCTTAGTTTGCTTTTGTTTTAGGTGTGGTTCTTAATAGCTGTGAGTTTGCTGTCTTTTCACTGTCATATTTTTATCTTCTTTTTCTTAGATAAGTCCCTTTAACATTTCATATAATAAGGGCTTGGTGATGATGAACTCCTTCAACTTGACCTTATCTGAGAAGCACTTTATCTGTCCATCCATTCTAAATGACAGCTTTGCTGGATAGAGCAATTTTGGATGTAGGTCCCTGCTTTTCAAGACTTCGCCATTGTTACCTCTCGGACCCCACCCCCACCTATAGCGTCACAACCCCGCGACTGGGCTGCCCCGCCCTGAGGCTCCACCCCTCAGTACGTAATAGCCGCCACCAGACTAAAACCAAAACAAAACAAAAAAAAACCCCACCGAAAAATGGCTCAAACCGGAAAACAAATAAAAGCTCCAGAGCCAATTCCTCTAAGCAGTGAAGAGATAGCCAACCTATCAGATGCACAGTTCAAAGCACTGGTCATCAAACCCTTGTTTTTAACATGAAACAAACTTGTATTTGGCATCCTTTTTAAAAAAAATTATTATTATTATTTTATTGTTGTTCAAGTGTAGTTGTCTCCATTTTCCCCCCACCACTCTCCCCTGCCCCACATACCCCCACCTCCCACACTCAATCCTTACCCCCTTTGGCTTTGTCCATGGGTCCTTTATACATGTTCCTTTATAACCCTTCCCTTATTTCCCCTGTTATCTCCCTCCCCCTCCCCTCTTTTTACTAAGAATGGAAATAAATTTTGATGTAAATAAAAATTTTCTTCTGAAACATTTATGTTTCAAATTAATAGACATTAAATCTTAGAAGGAAAAGAAAGATTTTTAAAATTCATTAGCTATAATAATTTTGTTTCACTTGGCTGTTCTTTTCTAGGATTTACTAACTCGACATAAAGTGTTGGTAGCAGAATTCTTAGAACAAAATTATGACACTGTAAGTAGAAGTTATTTTTTTTAAGTTTTTACCTCATTCTCTTGCTCCCTCTCTCCCTTTCTCCCTCTCTCAGGTCTATGAGCACTTGCTCCTGTTTACGATCCACAGTAGAAACCAACCATATCAACTATACACCTAATTTGTATACTGCCTGGAAGCCAGGCCATCAGGAAACTTTAGGGAAAATTGAAGATGGCTAGGAGATCAGGACTTTCTCATTTTTCATATCTCTTCTTATTGTTGTGCTCTGGAGCTCCAGGAAACACCTAGCATCTGCTCACTTTGATCTTGACTTAAGAGCTCTTTCAAATAGAACACCCACCCTTAGTAAGATAAATCATTTTACCTGGTTGATAATTAGTTCCACTTACTAGTAGATAAACCAAAATATTTCTATCTTCCAACTTCCTTCTGTAATGGTGAAGCCAACTCATCCTTTTGAGATTTGGATGAAATGTGATGCTTCTAGGAAGCTTTCCTTCATCACACCCTCACACACACACAGTCACTCACACTCACACACACTTTCTCTCTTTCCCTCTTTGCCTCCCTCACCAACCCTTCTCTCACTTTTCACATTGTATTATTATGGTGTGTTTATATCTTTCTAGTTTTTTCTTGATCTCCCTGAGAGGCAGGAACCTTATTTGTTAAACACAGGGATTCAGGGTGCAGTTGAAATTAAGAATTAGCAATATAATTATGAAATCAAGATGATTTGCATATCCTAAAATTATCAAGAAAATATTTCTTACGTCAATTAGAATACTTTGATCTAAATGTAAACCATGAAAGGAGAATAATCCTTATTTCCAGAGGTATCCCAAAGCTTTAAGACTAAAAGAAAATGGCCTATTTTTGAATCTATGAAATGAACTGTTAGTAGAGTTTGGTTGTTTAATAAGTATAGATTCTGGCTGGAATGTCAAATAAAGACTCATTAGATGTTACATTTATAATAAATGAAAATAAAAGAGGGCTAAGATAGTTTATGACAAAATTTGTAGTATCAACTTCTAATCTTTTCTATAGAATTAGTGAGGTAAATGTGCAATAATGCTTTAAAATCAGGGATAATACACAACAATTTGAGAGACCATGAAGTGATTGTCTTTGACCCCTTATTTATCTAATTTTGTCTTTGTATCTATAGTCACTTCTTGTGTGACTTAGTAGCTTCACAGATACTGAGCCAGCTGCACTGACCTTGAACACTGGCTCTGAGAACTTATGTTCCCTCCACCATTTCATACTTCTTGAGTTTTCTTCCTTTCTTCCTTCCTTCCTTCCTTCCTTCTTTTCTTTCTTTTCTTTCTTTCTTTCTTTCTTTCTTTCTTTCTTTCTTTCTTTCTTTTAGCAATAAACCACTAAACTGGAGCACATGATATATGACTCTAAAATAATGAAACTAGTAGCTTCAGAAGTCAAATCATACCTTATACATGTATTTATAGTTGCAATTAAAACCACAGTTTTTCCGATAAATTTAATGACCCACAAAATCTTCCTTGTGTTTCACAACAATTAGAATAATAATAAGTTGTTCATGTAAAACAGCATAGTTATTGTGACTTTAATGTGAGCTACATGTTTCTGGTTTTACTTTTCACTTTCTTAATTCTTTCTTAGTAATTTATTATTATCGTGCACAGCTTGCTTTCATCACACATATGCACTAACACCTCACACTTGGCCCTCAGAAGACAGGACTGTTTTGGACCTTTTCACCTTCTGAACACTTTTCAGTTCTCTGCTGGTCTTGTTTTTTCCACCTTAGTAATCTTTGAGTGTGATCACACATGGTAGGAGGTTGATGCTGAGCTTCTCTAGCCACTGGCTTTCAAGAGTTGAACTGAAGGGCCTAAGTAATGATTAATGATCAATGATTAATGATTATGAGTAATGATTAATGATACTTTCTCAAAGTATTCATAGACTAATAGCTACCAGCAACTCTACATAAACAGGTTTCCTTAATATGTCATAAAATGAATTGTCTTGCAACTCAATAGATGTTTTATTCAAAATGATTTATTGTGAGTACTCGATTACTGCATTTTCCTACTCTATTTCTAATTTGTAGAGCTAAAATAAAATAGAGAAGTATGTCTTTTGTATCATTTGACTTCCCTACTCCCAGGTGTCTTTATGAGTAAATGAGGATGGTGACAGGAGAAACCTCCAATGGACAATGGTGATCAGTCTAGGGTTAAGCACATAGAAATAGCAAGCACAGCATTTGGACTGCACTGGGCTCAGGTCTGAAGCAAGAAAGCTTTCAAACCTAATGCCAAGAAATCACTGCTGGTTTAACACTGTAATATTTATTTTCTTTTCATTAGATTTTTGAAGACTATGAGAAATTGCTTCAGTCTGAGAATTATGTGACTAAGAGACAATCTTTAAAGGTAATATCAAATTTAACTTAAAGTCTCCAAAATTGGTATCTTGATAGTAAATGATTGGTCTATTAGTAAGCAAGTAAATACAGAAAAATTTGACTTCCGGCCAAGATGGAGGCATAGGTGGATACATTGTGCCTCCTCTCACAACCAAAATTAATAACAAAAACTTAGAACCAAAAAGAAACAATCAGAACAGGTAGAAAATTGAATTGTACCGGAAGTCTGACAATGACTGACAACGATTCACCCAGACCCGTAAGAGGGTCAGAGTTGGTGGCCGGTGGAGAGGGGTCATGGCAAGAAAAAGCAGTGGCTAGTGGTCCCAGGTGCGCAGGCGGAAATTGGCACACCCAAGGCCCACAAGCAGTGGTTACTGGGCACGGGGAGGCAACAAGCAGACCAAGTGAGGTGCACAAGGCGGCTGACTGCTATCACACATTCGAGCGCAGATAAAGTAGGCGAAAACAGGCAGTGAGACAGACTGCACAACCCAGGGTGCCAATGCCGGGAAATAAAGCCTAAAAGCATGGATTGAAAACACTTGTGGGGGTTCAGGTGCTGGGACAGACTCTCAGCCTCACAGGAGAGTTCCTTGGAGAGACCCACAGGGTCCTAGAATGTACACAAGCCCACCCACACAGAAATCAGCACCAGAAGGGCCCAATTTACTTGGGAAAAGTGGCAGAAGGGACTGGAATCAAACCGCAGAGCAAGTGCCATTGTTCCCTCTCAGACCCCGCCCCCACATACAGCCTCACAACCCAGTAACTGGGCTGCCCCAACTTGGGGAACACCCAAGGCTCTGCCCCTCACTACATAATAGCCATGACCAGATGGGAAAAACAAAAATGCCACAAAACCCCAAAATGGCTCAAACGGGAGAACAGATCAAAGGCCCAGAGCCAATTCATCTAAGCAATGAAGAGATAGCCAACGTATCAGATGCACAGTTCAAAGCCCTGATGATCAGGATGCTCACAGAATTGGTTGCTTTTGGTAGCAAATTAGATGAACAAATGAAGGCTACAATAAGTGAAATGAAGGAAAACACATAGGGAACCAGTAGTGATGGGAGGAAAACTAGAACTCACATCAATGAAGTGGACCAGAAGGAAGAAAGAAACAAACAGAAAAGAATGAAGAAACAAGAATTCAAAACAATGAGGAGAGGCTTAAGAACCTCCAGGACATCTTTAAACATCCCAACACCCAAATTATAGGGGTACCGTAAGGGGAAGAAGAAGAGAAACAAGTGGAAAACTTATTTGAACAAATAATAAAGGAGAACTCCCCCATTCTGGCTAAAGAAATAGACTTCCAGGAAGTCCAGGAAGCTCAGAGAGTCCCAAAGAAGTTGGACCCAAGGAGGAACACACCAAGGCACATCATAACTACATTAGCCAAGATTAAAATGAGGGAGAGAATTCTAGAAGCAGCAAGAGACAAGGGGACAGTCACCTACAAAGGAGTTTCCATCAGACTCAGCTGATTTCTCCAAAGAGACCTTATAGGCAAGAAGGGGCTGGAAAGAAGTATTTGAAGTCTTGAAAGGCAAGGTCCTACATCCAAGATTGCTCTATCCAGCAAAGCTGTCATTTAGAATGGAAGGGCAGATAAAGTGCTTCTCAGATAAGGTCAAGTTAAAGGAGTTCATCATCACCAAGCCCTTATTATATGAAATGTTACAGGGATTTACCTAAGAAAAAGAAGATAAAAAATATGACAGTAAAAAGACGGCAAACTCACAGCTATTAACAACCACACCTAAAACAAAAGCAAACTAAGCAAACAACTAGAACAGGAGCAGAAAGAGAAATGGAGATCACATGGAGGGTCATCAACAGGGGAGTGGGAGGAGGAGAGAGGGGGAAAAGGTACAGAGAAAAAGTAGCATAGACAGTGGGTAGAAAATAGACAGGGGGAGGGCAAGAATAGTGTGAGAAAAGTAGAAGCTAAATAACTTATGACACATGGACATGAACTAAAGGGGGAGAATGTGGGTGGGAGGGGATATGCAGGGTGGAGGGGAATGATGGGGAGAAATGGGACAACTGTAATAGCCTAATCAATAAAATATATTTAAAAAAAGAAAAAAAAATTTAAGTATCCTTTTTTGTAACTTGAGAAATGTTTTATTGCGGGGGCCCATGTCCTAGGCGCCAGATGTGGGGATGCTCCGCCCACAGAGCCCCATCTCTTTGTCAAGGATGAAAATAAAAACTACCAAGACATGACTGCTTGGGGAGGAAAGGTGGTCAAACTCTCTGAGGAGAATGACCCAGAGCCCCATCCTCACTAGGCTTTTATTGGGCTCAAATACACGGAAATATAGGTATGTCAGGTGACAAGGATCAAACAATGGTTAACATTTCAAAGAAATCTGAGGGCTTAATCTGAGTCAGTGTTTGTCAGGAAAGGGGGTTTCCAAACTTTGGGAGACATACTCATTTCCTCCTGGGACACTTATCACCTAAGGGAGAGCACTCTTAGCAAAGCAGGTTTCACAGGACTTTAGGAACCACTTGCCCCCACAGTCTCAGGCTTTAAGCCAATTAGGAAGCAGGAGACATCTCCCAGATGGAAATGAGGACTTGGGCTATGTCAGAATAGCCGGGGGGGGGCGGCGCAGAGGGCGAGGGTCCATGAGGGTCCATCACATCTTCTTTGCTGCAGCCCCCCGGAGTCCTTCCAAGAAGCCTCCCAAGTGGTCGTGTCTGGCTTAGGTTGCCCCTCCCATGAGGAGTCTTACCCGTCACTGACTGCCAGCCAAGCATTACGGTTGGCAGTCAGTGACCAGAGATGGGTAAGGCAGAAGCAGCACTCCTGCCAGGGAGATAAGCTTTGTCTCCTTAGTAGGTCACGTCCTTGTGACAGAACAGACCCAGATGAAGTGGTGGGTCCCTAGGTTCTTACACAGCCCACCATGGGGTGAGGGTTGCAACTCCTGAAACCAGGGTGAACAGTCTGCAACATTTTATATTACAAGTATACTTTGTAGCAAAATAATGTTAAGTGTCCTGCCCCAAATGCTTTTTAAAAGTAACAATAGAAATAAAAAGTATATGTTAAGTACACAAAAATTATGTGTGTGTAACCAAAATTGTGTTTATATGTCCTGTTAAACCCCTGTGGAAATGCTGCTCTCTCTCATCAAACAGTGCGCCCAGCAAAGTAGGGTTACAACTGTCTGAGTGGCCTTTCCTCGTTCAGTCAAAAGGTACCTGGAAGCAGCCATTTGTCCAACAGGAGAAGGGACAGCTCCTGAAATAATGTGGCTAAAGCTGCATCTCTGCCCTTCCTACTCAGATACTCAAAAGAATGTTTTTGGCAGACAATACTTGGCTGGTTTTTGTCAAGCAATTTGTATGATGTTTGAGCTCATTAAATACCAGTCATTTTTTCCCCGGCCAGGTGGTTCAGTTGATTGGAGTGTAATCCTGCACACCAAAAAGACTGCGGGTTTGATCCCCAGTCAGGGTATATACCCAGGTTGCAGGTTAATCACCAGTCAGGGCATGTACAGGAGGCAACCAGTGTTTCTCTCACATGTCTGTCTGTCTATCTGTCTGTCTATCTATCTATCTATCTATCTATCTATCTATCTCTATCTTTCTGTCTCTCTCTCTCTCTGTCTCTCTCTGTCTCGCCCCTCTTCCCTTTCCTCTCTCTCCAAAAATCAATAGATGTATCCTTGGGTGAGCAGTTTTTTAAAAATCACTAATTTTTTATAGGTACCAGATGATGAGATTCCCAACAATGCATTTGTTTCTGAATATTGGGTGATTTTAAGCTAATGCCATAAATTAAATCTATTTTGTACCACATTTTTATAAGTTCACTTTACCCATGATTTTGCACTGGCCATGATCTGCTTTTCCCTGTATGTGTTCCCTCGATGTTCCAGTTTTACCCATTGAACAGAGAAGTCAGTATACTATTTTCAGCCTGTCATTCAGCACTCTTTATTGAGTTTCCTTTTGTGTGGACGCCCATGCAGGGTGATCCATGTGGGAAAAAAATACCACACTGCATTCCTTGCTGGAGCTTGGAGCAATGAGAATGACTCTATGCAAAGAAAGTGACATCAATGCCATGCTCTTCCATATCCAGAAAGCTTGTTAAAAGCAGTTGAATATAAGGATACATCCTGTTGCCACAGCAATGTACCTAAAGAATAACATTTGTTATTTGTGAAGAGTTCCACAAGGACAGCAAAAATAGGGAGCTTGTCCATATTATAAGAGATAATCTCCCTGGGATGGAAGTGGAAATCGAAACAGTACACAGACATGACAATGGTCTGAAGGACAACAATATAGGAAATTTATCATAAATTTTCCAAATCCTTCCTCTTTTCAGTAGGAATCTGTTGAATACTAAAGCAAAGTAGATACCTTGTTATGAACTAAGTTGACAACTAAACTGGGATCAATTTTCAACAGTGACAAGAACTTATGGCAGAAATTTATCTCTGGCTAGGTGGGGTCTTAGGCAAAGTTATAGAATTGACAGTTTTTTATTCAAACATCTCCCTTTAGACCTTCCTCTTGCCTTCCCCCCACTATCATACCATCTCCTCCTATCCTTGTGCCTATTGCCTATTCTTTTCTCAAGATGTCTTGAGCCCCATGTTATCCTCTTCCCTTGTTAATATTTATAAAGTGGTTAGAGCAGAGCCTAGCTCATGGTAAGAAATAGATGTGTTTATTGAATAAAATGAAAAGAAATTCAGAAATAAATATTACTGATCCCCAGAGTTCAATCTTCGGAAGGTATTGATCAATTCTAAATAAATAATTGGAACTAGGGTGTGGATTAGACTTATTCTTAACAGGATGCATTTACATTTAAAAGTAGAAGCCTGTTAACACAGTGGATGTATTATGGGTGCAGTATGTCATATAAATTTGGTGGGTGTAGCAAAGGGGAGCAAGAAGGATTCATCGCTCACTGCTGTTTGCTGTCATCCAGCTTTCTACTACCTAGTCTCCCTCTTCATATGGTTCTCCAGTTAAAGACTTCTGCACTGTTCCCACTGACACCAAAGAATCAGCCAAGTTTCTATCTGTTATTGAAACTCTACCCTTTCAAACTGATTATGTTTCCCATATATTTATGAATGCCTCAGCCTACTTACAAGACCTCTTTCTTAATTCTTTATTAATCACCCATATATATACATTGGTTGCCATTCCTGCCTCAAATCCTTCACAGTCAAGTGTCTTGCAAATACTTGATTTACAATATGGCAAAACCAAGCACTGATAGGAGAGTGAATAAAAAAACTGAGTAAAAGTCAGAAAAGCATATCTGAGAGTGCAGAAATTGTTAAAATGGTTACTGAAGAATTGGCTTTTTTTGAATGCTACAATGGTCTTTTATCACTCTGTTCAAGGAAGAAACTCATTAAGTATCGTTTGTTCTTTTCTTCAATAGGAAAGCATTGTCTTGAAGAGCCCTGTTAGTGTGCTGTTGGTTGCTTTTGGAAATTAGATGTGTGGGTAGCAGCAGTATGTTCTATTTGACGTAATCTTGTTTATATTTCTGGGTTCTGTAGACATAGATGTTTCATAATTTTAGGCAACAAGACATGAAATTATTACAACAGTATATTCACTTAGAGTATTTTTCAAGTAATAAACTACTGGATGTTTCATAAAAGGATAGTGTATACAAAGCAGCTCCCAAATGCTAGAAGTAACCAACATGCCAAAACACAAGGCAGACAAGTCCAGCTTATCAGTTATAAAGGAAAGTAATAGAAAGAGGCCTCTGGTGGCAGCAACACAAATGGATTCCTGCACCTTCCACCCCTGCCTCCCTCCAGACTCAGTATATTTAGATAAAAGAGGTGAGAACACGTGAATGAGCAAAGAGATCTGGTACCCAGAGGCTCTGGTTCGAGGATGAGGTGAGAGAAACGTGGAGGGTGCCTCACCCTGGAGAGAGAACTGACGTGAGTCCTTTGATCAGCCCAGAGCTCTATGTACCTAGTCCAGAGCCATCCCAGGGAAGAGGAGGAGGTAAAGGGTCTAGGATTACGCAGGTGTTAAGACACCAGATTACCTTTAATATGGAGGCACTTGAGTTCTTCACACTAGGCTATTTTCTGATTCCAAAGTAGTTGCTACCTGCTGCCTTGTGTTAATCATATTCTAAATTTTCCTAAACTAGTTTGGGAAGCTTAGATTCCTCATGTCAATTTAAAAAAAAAATAGACTTCCACCCAAGATGGAGGCATAGGTGGACACACTATGCCTCCTCGCACAACCAAAATTAAGGACAACAAAGATCTAGAAACAAGAAAACAACCTGAACTAATGGAAAATTGAACTGTACGGAAGTCCGACAACGATTCATCCAGACCAGTGGGAGGGGCAAAGTCACAGCAAGAAAAATCTGAGGTTGGCAGACCAGAGCATGCACTAGCCCCAGGTGTGCAGGCAGTGGCTAGCGGGCCCCAGGCGTGGGGTAGCAACGGGCAGACACAGTGAGGCTGCGCAAGGTGGCTGGCTGACCAGGCGGTCCCACATTCGCACACAGATAATCCAGGCGAAAACGGGGAGCAAGACAGACCTCGCAACCCAGGGCCCCCGTGCCGGGAAATAAACCTAAAAACACCAATTGAAAACACTTGTGGGGGTTGAGGTGCCGGGAGAGACTCCCAGCCTCACAGGAGAGTTCGTTGGAGAGATTCACAGGGTCCTAGAACATACACAAGCCCACCCACATGGAAATCAGCATCAGAAGGGCCCAGTTTGCTTGTGGGAAGTGGTAGAAGGGACTGAAATATGAGAGAGCAGACCAAGCACCATTGTTCCCTCTCAGACCCCACCCCCACGTACAGCGTCACAACCCAGCCACTAGGCTGTCCCGCCCTGGTGAACACCTAAGGCTCCATCCCTCACTACATAACACATGTGACCAGACCCCCCCGCAAAAAAAAATCCAAAAATGGCTCAAACAGGAGAACAGATAAAAGGCCCAGAGCAAATTCATCTAAGTGATGAAGAGATAGCCAGCCTATCATCAGATGCACAGTTCAAAGCACTGGTGATGAGGATGCTCACAGAATTGGTTGATTTTGCTCACAAATTACATGAACAAATGAAGGCTACACTAAGTGAAATGAAGGAAAATGTACAGGGAACCAATAGTGATGGGAGGAAAACTGGGACTCAAATCAATGAACTGGACGAGAAGGAAGAAAGAAACAACCAAACAGAAAACAAGGAAGAAACAAGAATTCAAATCAATGAGGAGAGGCTTAGGAATCCAGGACATCTTTAAATGTCCCAAAACCCGAATTATAGGGGTACCAGAAGGGGAAGAAGAAGAGCAACAAGTGGAAAACTTATTTGAACAAATAATAAAGGAGAACTTCCCCAATCTGGCAAAGGCAATAGACTACCAGGAAGTCCAGGAAGCTCAGAGAGTCCCAAAGAAGTTGGACCCAAGGAGGAACACACCAAGGCACATCAGAATTACATTAGCCAAGATCAAAATGAAGGAGAGAATTCTAGAAGCAGCAAGAGATAAGGGCACAGTCACCTACAAAGGAGTTCCCATCAGACTGTCAGCTGATTTCTCAAAAGAGACCTTCCAGGCAAGAAGGGGCTGGAAAGAAGTATTCCAAGTCATGAAAGTCAAGGACTTACATCCAAAATTGCTCTATCCAGCAAAGTTTTCATCTAGAATAGAAGGGCAGATAAAGTGCTTCTCAGATAAGGTCAAGTTAAAGGAGTTCATCATCACCAAGCCCTTATTATATGAAATGTTAAAGAGACTTATCTAAAAATAAAAATAAAAAAAAGATAAAAAATATGACAGTAAATAGCAAACTCACAGATATTAACAACCACACCTAAAACAAAAACTAAGCAAACAACTGTAACAGGAACAGAAACACAGAAATGGATAGCATATGGAGGATCAGCAACAGGGGAGTGGGTCGAGGAGAGATGGGGAAAAGATACAGAGAATAAGTAGCATAGACAGTGGGTAGAAAATAGACAGGGGGAGGGCAAGAATAGTGTGGGAAATGTAGGAGCTAAAGAACTTATGACCCACGGACCTGAACTAAAGGGGGGGAATGTGGGTGGGAGGGGGTGTACAGGGTAGATAGGAATGAAGGAGGGAAATAGGGCAACTGTAATAGCATAATCAATAAAATATATTAAAAAAATAAGTAACAGAGGAATTCCTTTTCCTCATGTGACAGAGCTTAGAAATTTATTTCTTCTTTGGGGCCTGACATTTAATTTCTAGCAAGAAAGATTATAATTCAAAAGAAGCTTGGTGGAATTTGGGGGATTTTTTGGACTCTGATCAATTTCATTAAAACCCCAAGTTAAAAAGAAAAAAAAAACTCATTATATTTACTTGATATGCGTGGTTTTACTATATGGTATGAAGCCTGTAAAATTAAGTTTAAGGAAGTAAAAATACTATTTTTTTTCACTTGCTTAGTATAGTAATGAAATGCAGCACTTTGTCATTGTCAGTATTAATTAAAATAGATGAACATTTAATGGCTAAAAGATTCAGTAGTGTTAGCCAAATGATTTAACACAATTGTTTCAAAAAAAGTAGTGAAATTATATTAGTAAAGGATGGACATTCTCATGTAATAAAAATTGAAGTGACTTAATCCGAATTTAACTCATAAACATCATGTCAACAAATGTTTATTGAATGTGCATGTGCAAATTTTAAGGGTAAATTTTTTTAATGAAATTTCTTTGTTGCTGAAAGACCTTTTGATATTTATATATGTATATGATATATAATGTATTTTAATATGTGGTATAGATTTCCTCTGATTATTTTTGTAGAAACATATTTTAGGAATATATACATCTATATATAAAATGTATCTAACTATATAGATGTGAATAGCCCTACAGTGTGGGGAGGGGGGCCCTGTCCTGGGCGCCAGATGAGGGGGCCTCCGCCTGCAGAGCCCCATCCCATCCGTCACAAATGAAAATAAAACTACGAAGACATGATCTGCTTGGGGAAGAAAGGTGGACAAACTCTCAGAGGAGAATGACCCAGAGCCCCTTCCCCACTAGGCTTTTATTGGGTTCAAATACATAGAAATACAGGTTTAACATTTCAAAGAAATATGAGGACTTAATCTGAGTCAGTGTCTGTCAGGAAAGGGGGTTGCAAAACTTTGGAAGACATACTCATTTCCTCCTCGGACCCTTATCATTTAAATGAGAGCACTCTTAGCAAAGCAGGTTTCACAGGACTTTAGGAATTCTTTCTTATGCCTGATCACCCGGGGAACCGTTCTGGCTGGCACAGGGCTGCACAGCTTGCTGTCATAGTTTCAGGCATTAAGCTGATTAGGTTCAGGAAGCAGAAGACATCTCCCAGATGGAAATGGGGACTCGGGCTATGTCAGAATAGCCGGGGGGCGAGGGTCCATCACCCCCTCTTTGCTGCAGCCCCCTGAGTCCTTCCATGAGGGCCTCCCAAGTGGTCGTGTCTGGCTTAGGTTGCCCCTCCCATGAGGAGTCTTACCCATCAATGACTAACCAGCCAAGTATTGGGGCCAGAGATGGATGAGGCAGAAGCAGCGTTCCTGCCAGGGAGATAAGCTTTGTCTCCTTAGTAGGTCACGTCCTCTTGACAGAACAGACCCAGATGAAGTGGGTCCCTAGGCTCTTACACAGCCCACCATGGGGTGAGGGTTACAACTTCTGAGATCAGGCTGAATGGTCCGCAACACTATAGAAAAGCTCTCTGTGTGTCTGTACGTTTATATCAATAGGGTCCAGCACAAATAATGCCCCTTTTTATTACAAAGTCTTTTATTACAAAATTATAATCACTTAATTCTGTAACATAATAATATCACACTCAAGCACACCATATAACATTTTAGGTGAAACGTTCAAATTAACACTATCAATTATTACAACCATATTATTACCCTACCAATGACACTCAAGCAGGCATTACTTCTGCCAGACCCTGTATATGAAAATATCTTAAGAGGGTGTATCTTTTTTTAAAGATTTTATTTATTTATTTTTAGAGAGAGGGGAAGGGAAGGAGAAAGAGAGGGAGAGAAACATCAGTGTGTGGTTGCCTTTTGCATGCCCCTAGCTACACCAGCCAGGGTGGTATATCATATGTGTGTGTGTGTGTGTGTGTGTGTGTGTGTATCTTTTATAAAGATATATAATGCATGTATTTTAGAAGCCTCTTGTCAGCTTTACAACCCAGAAGTGGTTTGTTCGGGTTGTTTGTTTGTTTGTTTGTTTGTTTGTTTTTGAGAGTCTGAGAGCCATCCTACTGAAATGTGAACATCTAAGAAGGTGGCACACATATCTCTCCCTGTCACCAGGAGGTTTAACCTTGGTGCTTCTCTCCAAACTGTAAACATTTCTTGTTAGTTTTAAAAGTTTTTGTTATCCTCTTTATTAGTTGGATAAAGGCAATTACTTAAAACAAAGAGCTACATCAATGGCCAGGTGAATTTAGGATGAACTATGAAAGGGCACACAGCAAATAACGCTGTCAAGTCCTCTTAAAGGAGTGGGTTACCTTTTATATCGAGGATATGTGTATATAATGATTGTAGCTCTTGGTGGTGTAAATAAGGTGGATTTTTACCTGTCTTTTTCATAGATTACCTACAGCATTGTTCTTTGGATATGCTTATTCAGTAATAAAACTACATTCTTTCTACATTTTGTAGATAATATTCTGTGATGGTAAGACTTTATTTCCTCAATACTATCCACATACATCACACATGCTGTAAAGGGTACAAACACAAACAAGATTTTATACATTCCCTTGTGGAGCTTACATTCTAAAGAGGCTTACAAGTAACTCTGTACTGCAGGACAACATGATTACAGCTGGGGAAAAGCAAGGTGCATAAAAGCTATAAAGGAGATTTGGTTTGGTAGAAAGTCAAACTCATAGAAACAGAAGGTAGAATGGTGGTTACCATGGGCTGGGAGTTGGGGTAGAGAAGTGGGGAGTTATTGACCAATGGATACAAACTTTGAGCTACAAGATAAATGACGTTTGGGGATCTAATGTGCAGCATGGTGACTATAGTTAACTATACTATATTGTATCTTTGAAAGTTGTTAAGAGTAGATCTTAAGCATTCTCACCACATAGACCCCACCCCCCAAAAAAAGGATAACTGTGAGGTCATGGATATGTTAATGTGATTGTGGTAAATATTTTATAATGTATGTATATGAAATCATCATGATGTACACTTTAAGTGTATATGATTTTACCAATTATATCTAAATAAAGCTGAGAATGGGGGGGCGTGGAGCAAGGAGAATAAAGCCTCGGAACCTGGAGAATAAGACTGTGGGAGCTGAGAAAAGGAAGCATTAGGAATGACTTCAGATCACAGACAGCTTTGAATGCCATCCACAGGAATCTAGACATTTGTTTATTTATTCATTCACTCTATAAGTGGAATTAATAACATGAATAAGGGTGATTTTCACAAAGATTCATTTGACATAATGTGCAGAATGGATTGGAGTGGGTGAGGACTGCAAGAGACCATTTGCATGCTGTTGCAGTCATCCAGAAGAAAGACAATGAGGGTTTGAATGAGGGTATTAGCAGTAAAAATAGGAAGATGTTTGAGACATTTAGAAACAGAAAATTGACAGATCTTGGATGTAGATTTGATGTGAGAAGCAAGGGAAAGAAAGGAGATGAGGAAGATTTTAATACTCTGCTCTAAGGTACTAGAAGATGTGATGTCATTAACAAAGAGTAATGAAAGAATTGATTCTAGAGACATTGAGTGTGATTAAGCTAGCAAAGAGTTTGAGTCAGACAATCTGGTGGGCAGTTAGAAATGTGGCTATGGAGTTTAGGAAATATATTGAGACCAGAAATGTAGATTTGAGAGGCATGTTCCCAGATGTTATAGTTGAAGCCATAGGCATAGATGAAACTGTTAGGAAATAAAAGATAAGTGATTCAAGTACACAGCCTGGAAAATCCTACATATGTAGTGCAGAAAGGTAGAGAAGTCAGGAGTGTCAGAGGTAGTAAAGGAATAAGCCACAATGGGCAAGAAACCAGAAGAATGCAATGGCCTTGAAACAAAAAGCAAAGGAAGTATCTGGAAGTGTCCAGTTAGTTTTAGATACTGCAGAGAGATAAAGGAAGGTGAAGATCAACAGTTTACATGGTTGCATTTCCATATGTATGAGACTAACTGGTGACCAGCCAACATGCAACAGTGGTCATCATTTTCTATGTTTAACAAACATTATTTTTGTGCACTAAATAACTTAAAGGTGTGTAGCTCTTATTTGTTAAATAGACAAAAGATGCATCACAGGCAAGGTGCTTATTTACCAGTAGCCAGATACGCACACACATCCCTACCTACACACCCGGAGTTCTGGTGCTAGACTGTATTGTGATAGACAGCTAGTCCTCAGTTTCACATGCTTTCATCTCCCGTCCAGAATTTCTGAAACCATCTATACAATGCATTACTATCCTGGGGCATCCAGAAAAATTTTAGTAAATAGAGTTGGAAAATAAATATATCACATATAAAATGAGGTTAAGGGTACATTTCAGCTATCTGATTGCTAAAGCTTTAGGGATTGCTACCAGTACAGTGAGAATAAAAGTTTGTGAGAAGGAGCAGCCGAATATTTAGCTGAACTGCTAGAGGGACTTCAACTGTTCTCATTTTGGGTATTTTTATTTTGTTTTGAAGTGTCTTAGTCTGTTCTGGTTGCTATAACAAAATACCATACTATGGCTTAAATAAGAAATATTTATTTCTGCCGTGGTCGGGTGGCTCAGTTAGTTGGAATATTTTCCCATGCACCAAAAGGTCATGGGTTCGATTCCTGGTCAGGGAACATACCTAGGTTGCCAGTTTGATCCCCAGTCCTGCATGTACAGGAAGCAGCTGATCAGTGTTTCTCTCTCTCTCTCTCTCAAATCAGTAAGCATATCCTTGGATGATTTTTTAAATATATTCATTTCTTGTAGTTTTGGAGGCTGGGAAGTCCAAGATTAAAATGCCAGCAGTGAGAGAGCTCTGGGGTCTCTTTCATAAGTGCATCAATTCCACTCATGATGGTTCCACCCTCATGTCCTAACTTCTTAAAGACCCCTTCTCCTGATACTATCACATTGAGGGTCAGGATTTCAACATATAGATTTTGGGAGAACACAAACTTTCAGTTCATAACATGGAGTAATGCTGCATTTTGAAAACAATTAATTTGTCACCAGAAAATATTTTGCTTTACTTTTTTTTTTAAATAAAAACTTGCTGCACATGTTAAACTTCATTTGGATTCAGAATCAATGATTTTTTTTCCTGGTCATGTATCAGGTTTTGTAATAAAAGTTATGGGGAAATTAAAATTCATTTTACATAAACTACTTTTTCCCCGGCAAGCTACTATACAGTACATTAATTTAGGTAAGGGAGATAAAATAGTAGAGTCAATTTTGTTCTTATTATCCTGCCTCAATACCTTAAGAAGCAAGAAAATTAAACAATGAAAATAATAAATTTATTTCTGCCTCGCTCTTAATGCAAGCTGTAGAGAGCTGCTGCAATGATTGACTTAAAAATATATTCAGAAATGCATTAAGCATGGACTTTAGAGAAACTGAAAAGCTTAAAATAATAACTAATGCTTTAATGCCTGTGCTTTAAGATGCACTTAAGGATTCTCAGTTTGTTTCATGTTAACATTCTAAACTCACATACTTTGTTTTTCAGTGAGGGGAAGTGAGGTATATTTTTAATAACATAGCTCACAGATTATAGCATTGATTTTGTGTGTTTTTTTAATAGCTTCTAGGTGAACTGATTCTGGACAGACATAACTTTGCCACCATGACAAAGTACATCAGCAAGCCAGAGAACCTCAAAGTGATGATGAACCTTCTTCGAGATAAAAGTCCCAACATTCAGTTTGAAGCCTTTCATGTCTTTAAGGTAAAGTGCAAGCTACAGAAATTAAGTGAGCATTTGGTTTCCAGTTTCAAGTGGCAAACTCCCTATTTTACTCTCCTTTATATTTGAGGAAAAAATAAGGATTCTTTTGTTTTACATGACTTAGATAAAATTTTAGTTATTTTAACGAATGCCCATTTCCTTCTAAAAGGTTTGCTAAATAACCCATACTCTAAATATTTTCATTTTTTAACTGAGAAAATAAGTGAATACTCTATCCCTAAAATTACTAAGATAATCAGTGACTGAGCTAGAATCCAAACCATAAGTATAAGAATTTGAATGTTTTGTTATTTGCCTTAAATGTTCCTTTGAACCTTAAATAAAGCACTGAAGAAACACTTAGGTACTACTCACTTTTATTCTTTAGGAATATTTTTGTAGATGCATTTTGCTATGAAAGAAAGCTAGCCCCTATAATACCTGCATCCTCTTCCTAATACATTTTCTTTAATGTAATAGTAATAAAATGTCACCTCCTAGAAACATTAGACAATAGATCTTTTTTTAAATTAGGGTAGGTGAGAGAAATCTAATCTGTAATCCCATACTCCTAATTTAATTGTTGTAAAGGTTTTAGTAAACATCTTGTCCTATGCACATATTTGAAGGGTTTTTTCTTTTTTTTTTTTACTATTCATTTGTCCATGTATTTATTTATTCATTTATTTATTTATTATTAAATAATTTTGAACTTTATTCTTGTTCAAGTACAATTTTTTGCCTCCCTCCTGACCCTTCCCCACCACTCCAGCCATCCCCACATCCCTTCCCTGTTTCCACTCCCCCTTGATTTTGTCCATGTGTCCTTTATAGTTGTTCTGCTAAAACCTTCACACTTTATTCCCCCCGCCCTCTCGCTTATTCTTAATTTCAAAGTCTTTGGTTATATTTTGCTTGCTCTTTTGTTTTGTTGATTAGGTTCCATTTAAAGGTGCAATCATATGGTATTTGTCTTTCATCCCCTGGCTCATTTCACTTAGCATAATGTTCTCCACTTCCATCCATGCTGTTGCAAACAGTAGGAGCTTGTTTCTTTCTGCTGCATAGAATTCCATTGTGTAAATGTACCATACATTTTTGATCCATTCATTTACTGATGGGCACTTAGCTTGCTTCCAGCACTTGGCTATTGTACATTGTGTTGCTATGAACATTGGGGTGCATACATTCTTTTGGATTGCAGTTTCAGGGTTCTTAGGATGTGATCCTAGCAGTGGAATTGCCGGGACGAAAGGCAGTTCCATTTTTAATTTTCTGAGGAAATTTCATACTGTTTTCCATAGTGCTTGCACCACTCTGCAATCCCACCAACAGTGCATTAGGGTTCCCTTTTCTCCACATCCTCTCCAACACTTGTTATTTGTTGCTTTGTTTATGATGGCCATTCTGACTGGTGTGAAGTGGTATCTCATTGTGCTTTTAATTTCCATCTCTCTGATGGCTAGCAATACTGAGCATTTTTTTCAAGTGTATGTGTGCCCTCTGTATGTCCTCCTTGGAGAAGTATCTGTTCAAGTTATTTGCAGATTTTTTAATTGGGTTGCTTGTCTTCTTAGAGTGGAGTCATGAGTTCTTTATGTATTTTGGAGATCAAACCATTGTCTGAGTATCATTGACAAATATGTTTTCCCATACGGTTGGTTATATTTTCATTTTAATGCTGTTTTCTTTAGCCATGCAGAAGCTTTTCATTTTGATGACATCCCATTTGGTTATTCTTTTCTTTATGTCCCTTGCTCTTGGGGACATATTGGTGAAAATATTTCTAGATGGAATATCTGAAATTCTCCTGCCTATGTTCTCCTGAAGGACTTTCATGGTGTCACAACTTTATATTTAAGTTCATTATCCACCTTGAATTTATTTTTGTGTTTGGTGTAAGTTGGTAATAAAGTTTCTTTTTTCTTTTTTTTTTTTTTTTTTTGCATATAGTTATATAGATCTCCCAACACCATTTGTTGAAGAGGCTATTTTTGCTCCATTTTATGCTGTTTCCCTCTTTGTCAAATATTAATTGACCATAGAGACTTGGGTTTATTTCTGGGCTCTCTGTTCTGTTCCACTGGTCCATGTGTCTATTCTTATGCCAGGACCAGACTCTTTTGATTACAGTGGCCTTGTAATACATTTTGGTATCAGCTATTGTGATCCTTCCTGTTTTGCTCTTCTTTCTCAAAATTGCTGCAGCTATTCGGGTTTTGTTTAGGGTTCCACATAAATTTTTGAAGTGTTTGTTCTATATTTGTAAAATATGCCATTGGTACTTTAATGGGCATTGTATTGAATCTATAAATTCCTTTGGGTAGTATGGACATTTTGACAATGTTAATTCTTCCCATCCATGAATATGTTATATGTTTCCATTTGTTTGTGTCTCCCCTAATTTCTTTCTTCAGTGTTATTTTTACCTCCCTGATTAGGTTTATTCCTAGGTACTTTATTTGTTTTGTTGCTATATCAAATGGGATTTTTTTCCTGATTTAGGTTTTTGATATTTCATTGTTGTTAAACAAAAATGCCTTTGATTTCTGAATATTGACTTTGTATCCCGCTGCTTTGCCAAATTCACTTATTAGATTAAATAGTTTTTTGGTGGAGTCTATACTATTTTCTGCGTATACTATCATGTCATCTGCAAACAATGATCGTTTTGCTTCCTGTTTTGCAATTTGGATGCCTTTTATATCCTTTTCTTGTCTAATTGCTGTGGCTATGAATTCTAATACTATGTTTAATAAAAGTGGTGAAAGTGGACAACCTTATCTTGTTTCTGATCTTAGTGGGAAAGTTTTTAGCTTTTGTCCATTGAATATGATGTTGGCTATAGGTCTCTCATATATGGCCTTTATTAAGTTGAGGAATTCTCACTGTATTCCCACTTTGCTGAGTGTTTTAATCATAAATGGATACTGTACTTTATCAAATGCTTTTTCCACATCTATTTATACGATTATGTGATTTTTTTCTTTGCTTTTGTTTATGTGATGTATTACATTTATTGATTTGCAAATGTTTCACCATCCTTGCATCCTAGGATGAATCCCACTTGGTCATGGTGTATGACCTTTTTAATATGTTGGTGAATGAGGTTTGCAATATTTTGCTGAGGTTTTTAGCATCTATGTTCACCAACAACACTGGCCTGAAGTTTTCTTTCTTTGTTGTGTCTTTATCTGTTTTTTGGATTAGGATGATGCTGGCTTCATAAAAAGAGTTTGGGAGTCTTCCATCTTCTTGGATTTTTTGGAATAGTGTGTGAAGGATAGGGATTAGCTGTTCCTTAAAGGCTTTGTAGATTCTCCTATGAAACCATGAGGTCCACGGCTTTTGTGTGTTCGGAGTTTTGTGATAACTGCTTCAATTTCATCTGCTGTTATTGATCTATTCAGGTTTTCTGCTTCTTCTTCATTGAATTTTGAAAGATTGTATTTTTCTAGAAATTTGTCCATTTCACCTAGGTTTTCAAATTTCTTGGCATATATTTCTTCATAGTAATCTCTTCCAGTCCTTTGTATTTCTGTGGTATGAGTTGTAATCTCTCCTCTTTCATTTCTGTTTGTATTTATTTGGGTCCTCTCTCTTTTTCCTTGATGAATCTACTTAAAGGTTTGTCGGTTTTGTTTATCTTTTCAAAGAACCAGCTCCTGGATTTATTGATCCTTTGAATTGTGCTTTTAGTCTTTATGTTGTTTAACTCTACTCTGATTTTGGTTATTTCCTTCCTTCTATTTGCTCTGGGCTGTCTTTGTTGTTGTTCCTTGAGTTCTTATAGGTGTAGGGTTCCGTTGTTTATTTGAAATGTTTCCATCTTCTTTAGGTAGGCCTGTATTGCTATGAACTTCCCTCTCAGGACAGCCTTTGCCATGTCCCATAAGTTTTGGGTTGTTGTGAGTTCATTTTTATTTGTTTCCAGAAACTTTTTGATTTCTTCCTTGATCTCATTCTTGACCCATTCATAGTTTAATAGCATGCTATTCAGTCTCCATCAGTCTCAGTGTTTTGTTTTGTTTTTATCACTGGAAGGAAACCCATGCTGTGCTTTTTTTTTAATTTTTATTTTAATTGTTGATCTTGTACAGTTTTCTGTCTTTTACTCCCACCCCAGTCCACACCACCCCAGCCCTCCCCACCTCCCTCCCATTTCCATCCCCCATAGTTTGAGTTTCAGTGTTTTTGAATATTTTCCTTGAGGTTGGTTTCTAGTTTCAGTCCCTTGTGGTCAGAGAAAATGCTTGATATGATTTCAATTTTCTTGAATTTGTTTTGTGTCCTATTATGTAGTCTATCTTTGAAAATGTTCCACGTGCATTTGTAAAGAATGTGTATATTGCTTCTTTGGGATGAAAGGCTCTATATATGTATCAGTTAAGTCCATTTGATCCAGGACATTGTTTAATGCTTCAATATCTTTGTTGATATTTTGTTCGGAAGATCTATCCATATTTTACTGTGGGGTGTTGAAATCCCCTACTATAATTGCATTGCTGTCGATATCTTTCTTGAAGTCCTCCAAGATTTTCTTTATGTATTTGGGTGCTTCTATGTTGTGTGCATATATATTCACAATGTTTATGTCTTCTTGATGAATTCTTCCCTTGATTATTATGAAGTGACCTTCTGGGTCTCTTTTTATGGCCCTTTTTTTGAAATCTGTTTTGTGTGTTATGAATATTGCCACTCCAGCTTTTTTTTCTCCTGTCCATTTGCTTGGAAAATTGGTTTCCAGCCCTTCACTTGAGTCTGTGTAGGTCTTTTGTTCTGAGGTATGTCTCCTGGAGGCAGCATATGTGTGGGGCTTATGCATTCAGCTATTCTGTATCTTTTCATTGGAGCACTTCATCCATTTACATTTAATGTTATTATTGATAGGTACTTATTCATTGCTATTTTCTTGTACTTGTGTTGCTCTCTCTCTCTCACACACACTATTTTTCTTCCTTTTCTTAAAGCAGTCCCGTTAGCATCTCTTTCAGAGCTCCTTTGGTGGAAGTGTATTCTTTTAGATCTCTTTTATTTTGGAAACTCATTGTTTGGGCTTCCATTTTAATTGAGGGCCTTGCTGGATAGAGTAGTCTTGGTTGCAGGCCTTTGTTTTTCATTACTTGGAACATTTCATGCCATTCTTTTCTGGCTTGGAGCATTTCCACTGAGAAATCAGCTGCTAGTCTCATCAGGGATCCTTTACATGTTACTTCTTGTTTCTCCCTTGCTGTCTTCTTTTTTGGGTTTTTTTTTTTTTTAATATATTTTATTGATTATGCTATTACAGTAGTCCCATTTTTCCCCTATCATTCCCCTCCACCCTGCACACCCTCTCCCACTCACATTCCCCCCTTTAGTTCATGTCCATGTGTCATGAGTTCTTTAGCTTCTACTTTTCCCTTGCTGTCTTTAAGATTCTCTCTTTGTCTTGGAATTTTGCCATTTTAATGATGATGTATCTTTAAGTGGGCCTCTTTGGGTTCATCTTGATTGGGACTCCCTGTGTTTCCTGGATGTGTGTGACATTTTCTTTCATCAAATTAGGGAAGTTTTCCATCATTACATTATCAACAGGTTTTCTATCTCTTGTTCTTCTTCTCTGGTATCCCTATCATATGAATATTATTACGTTTCTTGTTGTCTTGCAGCTTCCTCACCACCTGTTCATTTTTTCTGAGTCTTTTTTCCTCTTCTTGCTCTTTCTGGTTGTTTTTTTCTACCTTGTCCTCCAGCTCGCTGATTCAATCCTTTGTATCATCCAGCTTATTTGTAATTCCTTCTAGTGTGTTTTGTATTTCCAAGATTTTATTGTTCAGTTCTTCCTGGTTTTTGTTTATAGTTTCTGTTTCCTTTTTCATACTGTTGTTGGTTTCACTCAGTCCTTGTAGTTGTCTGTGAGTTCCTTGAGCATCTTTATAACCCTTATTTTGAATTCCATGTCTGATAATATGCTTTACCTCCATTTCATTTAGATCTTTTAGCGGGGAGTCTTCCATTCTTTTTGATGGCATGTTCTTTTTTTGTCTCCCCATTTTAGGTGACCTTTTTTGTTTGTTTCTGTGTTTCCTGATTTTTTGCTTTGCTAGCTGTCTTTGTTGGGTGAACTTCTAGGTAGGAATTCTATGGGGTACAAGGGTGTGGTCTCTTTTATCTCCTTGTCTGGATGCTCTAGGTTTGCTCTTTCTTCTGTTTGTGTGGGCTGTTGTACTTTTTACCTTTTGGTTGTTCCTTTGTTGGTGGTTTCTCTCCTCCAGCAGGTATACCGATGTTCACAGCTCCCGCCTATCCTTGTATGTGATCAGTGGCAGGGGTTAGGCAAAATGGATTAAGACAGCAGGAGAGTATTTTTTGCGATTTAAAGTACTAGGAAGTAGGGAAGAGACAGGTGATTATTTAGATAGGTATAGCGTTAACTGTGATGTTTCACCCAACTAGCCTTTTTTAATAAAAGGTGAAAGAGAGATAAGATTCTTGTTAGAGTGTAGAAGTATTATGAGCTGAATCCAGAAAACAGAGTGCTTCTGCAAGGTTAGATGATGAGATATAGTAAGAGTAAAGGATAGAAAATAGATATAGTGTGAGAGTTAATAGAGTTAACCACAACAATAATAACGCTCAGGAATGAAGTGACGTGAGCTAAGATCAGGGAGGATTGCTGTGTAGTATGTACAATTGTATGGAACAATAATTATTTACAATAGTACTGGAACAACAATAATATAACAAGAAATATATGATTTGGATAACCAGAATAGAAAGTTCACAATCAAGAGTAGTGTGTTGTTGGAACACGAGTAAAGTGAAAGGAGGAGAATTAAGATACAATAAAGAGAGAATAAGGAAACAATGCAATTAAATAGAGGAAAAAAAAAACAAGGAAATCTAAACATAAGAGAAACTTTAAAAATACTAATAAAATAAAAGTGATAAAAATAACGAAAAAATAGGACTGCTGGCCAAGATGGAGGCATAGGTGGACACACTGTGCCTCCTTGCACAACCAAAATTAAGTACAACAAAGATTTAGAAACAAGAAAACAAACAGAACTGACAGAAAATTGAACTGTACGGAAGTCCGACAACCATTCACCCAGACTGATAAGAGAGGCGGAGTCGTGGCAGGAAAATTCAGAGGTTGGTGGACCCGGGCACACAGGCAGCATCTAGCGGACCCCAGGCACAGGTGGCAACAGTCAGACCCAGCGAGGGCGCACAAGATGGCTGGCTGACCAGGCGTTCCCACATTCATACACAGATAATCCAGGCGAAAACGGGGAGTGAGACAGACCTCGCAATCCAGCACCCCAGCACTGGGAAATAAAACCTAAAAACGCCAACTGAAAACACTTATGGGGATTGAGGTGCTGGGAGAGACTCCCAGCCTCACAGGAGAGTTCGTTGGAGAGGCCCACAGGGTCCTAGAATGTATACAAGCCCACCCACACAGAAATCAGCACCAGAAGGACCCAATTTGCTTGTGGGAAGAGGCAGAAGGGACTAAAATACCAGAGAAGTGGAGTAAGTGCCACTGTTCCCTCTCGGAACCCGCCCCCACGTACAGTGTCACAACCCAGAGACTGGGCTGTCCTGCCCTGGGAAACATCTAAGGCTCTGCCCTTCACTACATAACATGTGCAACCAGACCGCCCCCCCCCCAAAAAAAAAAATGGCTCAGAAGGGAGAACAGATCAAAGCCCTAGTGCCAATTCATCTAAGTGACCAAGAGATAGCCAACCTCTCAGATGCACAGTTCAAAGCCCTGGTGATCAGGATGCTCACAGAATTGGTTGATTTTGCTCACAAATTACATGAACAAATGAAGGCTACAATAAATGAAATGAAGGAAAACGCACAGGGAACCAATAATGATGGGAGGAAAATTGGGACTCAAATCAATGAAGTGTACCAGAAGGAAGAAAGAAGCAACCAAACAGAAAAGAAGGAAGAAACAAGAATTCAAAACAATGAGGAGAGGCTTAGGAATCCAGGACATCTTTAAATGTCCCAAAACCCAAATTATAGGGGTACCAGAAGGGGAAGAAGAAGAGCAACAAGTGGAAAACTTATTTGAACAAATAATAAAGGAGAACTTTCCCATTCTGGCTAAAGAAATAGACTTCCGGGAAGTCCAGGAAGCTCAGAGAGTCCCAAAGAAGTTGGACCCAAAGAGGAACACACCAAGGCACATCATAACTACATTAGCCAAGATTAAAATGAAGGAGAGAATTCTAGAAGCAGCAAGAGATAAGGGCACAGTCACCTACAAAGGAGTTCCCATCAGACTGTCAGCTGATTTCTCAAAAGAGACCTTACAGACAAGAAGGGGCTAGCAAGAAGTATTCCAAGTCATGAAAGTCAAGGACTTACATCCAAAATTGCTCTATCCAGCAAAGCTTTCATCTAGAATAGAAGGGCAAATAAAGTGCTTCTCAGATAAGGTCAAGTTAAGGGAGTTCATCCTCACCAAGCCCTTATTATATGAAATGTTACAGGGACTTATCTAAGAAAAAGAAGATAAAAAAATATGATAGTAAAAAGACAGCGAACTTGCAGATATTGACAACCACACCTAAAACAAAAGCAAACTAAGGAAACAACTAGAACAGGAACAGAAACACAGAAATGGAGATCTCATGGAGGGTTATCAACAGGGGAGTGGGAGGAGGAGAGAGGGGAAAAGGTACAGAGAATAAGTAGCATAGATGGTGGGTAGAAAATAGACAGGGGGAGGGCAAGAATAGTGTGGGAAATGTAGAAGCTAAAGAACTTATGACACATGGACATGAACTAAAGGGGGGGAATGTGGGTGAGAGGGGTGTGCAGGGTGGAGGGGAATGAAGGAAGGAAATGGGACAACTGCAATAGCATAATCAATAAAATATATTTAAAAATAATAAAAATAATAATAATCACATAAACAATAAGATGCCAGCTCTATGGGATAGCATTGTGACATTTGTCTGTTTCTCATTTTGGGTTGATAGCCTTGTGTTCTCCCTTTGGATCTGTCTCTGGACACTTTGTAATTCCCCATCTTATTTTCTCACTTGGGGGAAGAAAAAAAAGAGAGAGGAAAGAAAGAAAGAAAATAAGCCTCCGCCCTGGCTGGTGTAGCTCAGTGGATTGAGCGCGGGCCTGCGAACCAGAGGATCGCGGTTCGATTCCCAGTCAGGGCACATGCCTGGGTTGCCAGGCCAGTTCCCGGCAGGGGACATACAAGAGGCAACCGCACATTGATGTTTCTCTCCCTCTCTCCTTCCCTTCCCCTCTAAAGATAAATAAGTAAATAAATAAAAAAATATATTTAAAAAAAAAAAAAAAAAAAAAAAAAAAAGAAAATAAGCCTCCTTCTGACTTTAAGTCTGTTCAGGAGTTCTGCTGGTCTTCCTGGATGCCACAGGAAGAGTGGGGCTGGGCTTGGCTTTTCTCCCTTTCCATGGTTTTGAGAGGACAGGGACCAGGTCTTGGCCACAATATTCACAGTTGGCCGGCTTCTGGCCCAGGTCCTCTGTAAGGTGCCAGGCTCAAATCAGCCTCCTCAGTCTCTAGTCCTGTGCAGCTGAAATCACCCTAGGGGCAAGACAGCAGCTGCTTGGAAATTCTTTAGAAAGCAACTGCCCTGGAGGTTTTTTTTCCCCTACAGTTGTGTTCACATTGTACACAAAATTGATATTCTGATTTTATCACTGAATGCTGTACCATGAGTAAACATTTATTCATTGTCATTATATGTCATTTTTAGAACCAGTACTTTTATTGGCATCATAGTTTATCATTGGGTATATTTAGTTTATTCAAATATTCCTGTGTCATTTATGTTTAGGTTATTTTCATTTCTTCATACAGTGAGTATTATTGCAATGAGCATTTTATGTATCCACCTAGTTTTTTTCTTAGGTATCTATAGTAGAATTCAGGGTTCAAAGAGTTCTAGGCTTTTATGAGTCTTTATATGTATATTCTTAATTAATTTTATGAGTCTATAAATGGATGCATGGCAGTTTATAATGTATGTAATTGTTGCTTTGGGAGGTAAAGAAGATTTTAGTTCATCTTTCAGTCACCAGATTTTCATTGTCCAGAAAACATCACTACAGCAATTCAGATCTGAACTAATTTATAAATTCCATTCAAATACAATCAAAATCCCAACAAGATTTTTCTTGGAACTGGACAAGCTAATTCTAAGATTTATGTGGCAGAGCAGTCATGTAGAATTATCTATGCTAATTTTGAAGAACAAATAGAGTAATCCTCCCTAACAGATTTTAAACTTCTATTCCCAGTAAGATGGCAAAATAGGAAAATACTGTACTTGGCTCCTCCCACTACCACTTCAAAAATCACAGCTAAACTATAGAACTATCATCGATAACCACCTAGGTCTATCTGAAAAATTCCATAACTAAGGATATTAAAAAGAAGCCACATTAAGACTGGTAGGAGGGGATGAAGACACAGAACAGGGTGGTCCCACACTCACATGTGGCAGTTAATAATTGGTAGGGGTATCTTGGCTGCAGAGGTCTCCCCTGAAGAGTTAAGGGTCCTAGTCCCACACTAGGCACACCCCCTACCAGGGTTCCAGTGCTAGTAGGAGAAGTCCCCATAACTTCTGGCTGTGAAGGCCAGCAGGGACTGTGGCTGAGAAGGAGAGCTTCTGGAATCCCAAGCATTCCTCTTAAAGGGCCCACACATGGACGTACTCACTGATGGACTCCATCACACTGAGCTGCAACGCTTAAGTAGTAGCTGAAAAAGCACCAGGAACCTACAAGAGGAACTTAATTATCTGGCTTAGGGTGAAGGCTGGAGGGGCAGCTTTCTTTCAGACAGTTGTCCTGGCAGAAGCCATTGGTCTTTGGTTGAGCCCTTCCCCACCCAGGTGGCAGGCTCAGGTCAGCACCAAGTCTGAGTCTTCATCAACCTGGCTGGCACTTTTTGCCCTAACTTTTCCACTCCACCCAACTTGTAGGCCCACCCAAATCACTTTTAGTGGCTTTTCTATACAAATGGCCTGCCTTGGCTCATGCTTTGGACTTTACTAAATTCTCTCAAAGGTTCACAGACCCCAAAGAAACAGCGTTTGGCCTCAGTGTGCCCTGAACTCTTGCAAAGCTACCCCAAGCCCATCGTTAGCAGCAGCCAGCCTCAATTCACAGCTTAGCCTCACTGACATCTTAGCCTCTCTCTCAGGCACCTCCAAGTACAGCACAAGCAGCAACCATCTGCAGATTATTTTGTAGCTCATATTTAGTGGCCCTAGGCAGGGCATAGACAGTGGCTGACCTTGGTCTGCACCAGAGCCCCTCCTAAGAAGCCCCAGAACAAGCACACCCAGTGGCAAGCTTCAGAACACACTTGAGCACCACCCAACCATCTCCAAAAACAATATACCAAATGGGTAGACTCACCAAACATCAGACCCTACTAAAGGGAATTCTGCTCTACAATGTTGCCCCTAGTACAACAGCTCCTTCACAATAGTCATGGTCAGTCCTGAGAATGAGTCCCTCTCTTTGCCATGCCAATAGCGATCAAAGCTCAACTATAAAAGGAAGGTACACACATACAACTCCCACAGTAACACTATTGGCTATAAAAACCAATGGGGATTGAGTTGGTTGGAGAAATTGCTGGATTCCCAATCAGTTCCTTGTAAAAGACCTTCACATAGACTTGCTCAGACTCACTCCCTCTGAGGTCCATCACCAGGATACTAACTTGAAAGGCACAAGTAGCATACAGGAAGAAACCGAAGTGTCAGGCATCAGAAGGAGAGGTGGGGGACAGCTTTCTTAAAAACAAAACAGTGGGCAGAGGCCATTTTCCTTTTCTGAACACTCCCGCAAAGAGTCACAGAGCCAGCAGATATGAGCCATATCTGAGACTCCATCAACCTGTCTCACACTGTTTGCCCAGCCCTGGTGTTTCCCTGAGACTTGACCCCACCAAGCTTACAGGCCCACTGAAGCTATTGACAGTGGCTTTTCCATATGGCTGATCTTGGCTTATCCTTCACATCTTCCTGAATCCTCTCAAACAAGCAATAGCCAGCCTGAGAGAGCCCTCAGCTCCCATACCTCTTGCTAAGTGGTCCCAGGCCTGGCACTAGCAGCGGGCAGCCTAGGATCACAGTTTGGCTTCATCTGGGAACCTCTGAGCTCAGCACAAGCAGCAGCAATCTACAGGTTGTTGTGTAGCTCATGTCTGGTGTTCCTGGACAAAACACAGGTGGTGGCTGACCTTGGCATATATCACCTTAGTAAACCCCATAGCCTATGCACTTAGTGGACAGCCACAGACCACATCAAAGCACCCTGCCCCAGCACAGCAGATCCTTCACAGAGGGCAGAGGTTGGTGGTCAGTGATCACAGCCAGTCTTTGGAGCTGACTGGCCTGGGTAAATCCCTCCATTGACCTTCCAACATCAATCAAGACTCAACTACAAGAGGAGAGTGTAGTCAGCCCACACAGTGGACATACCTCAAGTACCCAGCTTAGGTGATAAGGGAGGTGGTGCCGTAGGACCCTAAGGACACCTACTACATTATGCCATGCTACCAAGACAGGGAGTCATAGCAGCTCTACCTAATACATAGAAACAAACACAGGGAAGCTACCAAAATTAGGAGATAAAGAAACACGGCCCAAATGAAAAAACAGATCAAAACTCTGGAAAACAAATACACAAAACAGCCCTGGCTGCTGTGGCTCAGTAGATTGAGCCCCAGCCTGTGAACCAAAGGGTCACTGGTTTGATTCCCAGTCAGGGCACATGCCTGGGTTGCAGGCCAGGTCCCCATTTGGGGGCATGCAAGAAGCAACCACAGATTGACATTTCTCTCCCTCTCTTTCTCCCTCCCTTTCCATCTGTCTAAAAATAAATAAATAAAATCTTTAAAAAGAAAAGAAATACACGAAACAGAGATAAGCCATCTATCAGATGCAGAGTTCAAAACACTGGTTATAAGGATGCTCAAGGAAGGACCTCAACAAGATTCAGTCAGAAATGAAGGATACACTAATTGAAATAAGAACAATTTACAGCCCTAGCTGGTGTGACTAAGTGGATTGAGCTCTGGCCTGAGAACTGAGGGGTCACCAGTTTGATTCCCATTCAGGGCACATGCCAGTGTTGCAGGCAAGGTCCCCCATTGAGCGCATACAATAAGTAGTCAATCGATGGTCCTCTCACACATTGATGTTTCTCCCTTTCCCTCTCTCTAAAAATAAATAATAAATAAACCTTTCTTTTTAAAAAAAGAACAACTTATAGGGAACCAACAGTAGAGTAAATGAAGCTGAGACTCAAATCAATGATTTGGAACATGAGAAAGCAAAAAACAATCAACTAGAACAACAAGAATCCATTAAAAACAAGGATAGTACAAGTAGCCTCTGGGGTAACATTAAGGGTACCAACATTTGCATCGGGTGCCAAAAGAAAGAGCTGGAAGTTGGAAATCCATTTGAAAAAATAATGAGAGAAAACTTCTCTAATTTGGCGAAGGAAATAGACTTGCAGGCCCAGGAAGCACAGAGAGTCCCAAGCAAGATGGATGCAAAGGGGCCCACTCCAAGACCCATTATGATTAAAATGTGTTCCAAAGTTAAAGATAAAGAGAGAATCTTAAAAGCAGCAAGAGAAAATCAATTAGTTACCTACAGGGGAATTCCCATCAGCTAATATCTCAAAAGAAACTTTGCAGTGTAGAAGGAATTGAAAAGAAATATTCAAAGTCATGAAAAGCAAGGACCTACAGCCAAGACTGCTCTCTACCCAATAAAGCTAACATTTAGAATTGAAGGGCAGATGAAAGCTTCCCAGAAGAAAAAAAATGAAGGAATTCAGCATCACCAAGCCATTATTATATGAAATGTTAAAGGGCTTATTTAAGAAAAAGAAGATCAACTATGTACTTAAAATGTCAATAAATGCATGTCTATCAACAATTGAATCTATAACACAAACTAAGGAAACAAGAACAGAATAGTATCATGGATACGGAGAGCGTTTTATGGTTGCCAGATGGGCAGGGGGGTGTGGAGGAATAGGTGAAGAGATGAGGAGATTAAAAAATAGAAATTGGTAGTTACAGAGTAGCCATGGGGATGTAAAGTGCAGTATAGGAAAAGGAGTAGCCAAAGAACTTATATGGATGACCTGTGGAAATAAACAAAGATGTGGGGACTGCCTGAGGGAATGAGGGATCCTGTGTGGAGGGGGCGCAAAGAGGGAAAAATTGGGACAATGTAATAGCATAATCAATAAAATATAATTTTAAAAAATTAAAAATAAATGTAAATGGGTTAAATACTCTAATCAAAAGACATAGTATGGCTCAATGGATAGAAAACAAGAATCATACATATGCTGTCTACAAGAGACCCACTTCATATCAAAAGACACAGACTGAAAGTAAAGGAATAAATATAGTCAATATTGTAATAATTATATATGGTGTCAGATAGGTACTAGACTTATTGGGGTGATCACTTTGTAAGTTATACAAATGTCTAATCGCTATGTTTTGCACCTGAAATTAATATAATATTGTATGTCAACTGTAATTGAAAAATAAAAATTTTTTTAAAATAAAACCTGGAACGGCCAAAAATAACAAAAACTTAACATGAATCTATAATAAATGAAGAAAATATTGTATTGGCCCAGAGTTCATAAATAAAACACCAAAACAGAGTAGAGGGCCAGATATAAATCTTCTTATATATGAAACTTGATATTTGATAGTGTAAGGATTATAAAATCAGAGAAGAAAGGTTTAAATTCAATAGATGGTTCTACAGTAAATAATTATCCATACACAAAGCTCTGTCCTCCATTATACTCAGAAGTAAATTCTAAGTAAAAATCTACTCTTAAAATGCAAGATTTTTTAACTTTTAGAAGAGAAAATGAGAGACTGTCTTTATAATGTGGAGGTGGAAAGAATTCTCTCTTTTTTTCCTTTTTTTTATTTTTGTTCAATTACATTTGTCCCCATTCCCCACCAAAACTCTCCCCTGCCCTACCCACCCCCGACTCCAGAAAGAAGTCTTTTTAAAAAAATCAAAATCATAAAACATAATAGAAAATATTAATATATTTGAGCACATTAAAATTTACAACTTCTGCTGAAAAAGAAATCATAAGCAATGTGAAAAGACAGGATAGAATGTGATGCATATAACTTACAAATCATTAAGTAAGTGCAAACAACTCAATTGAAAAATGGGCAAAGGATACAAGTTGTTAATTACAGAAGAGGAAATCTGATTTGCCAATAAAATGCAAAGATGCTTATCTTATTTATAATCAAGTAAGTGGCAATTAAAATATGAATGAGATATCACTTCACATTCTTTATATTGGCAAAAATGTTTAAGTCTAAAAACATCAAATTTTGATAAGGTTGGAAGGCTATGGGTACTCTCATACATTATAAATTGGTATAGCCACTTTGGAGAGCATTTTAGCAAAATTAACAGTTGAGACTGTGCATACCCTTCAACCGTGAAATCTCGTTCTATGTAATTTCTTAGAGACTCTCTTGCACATGTGCATAAGGAATCATGAACAAAAATGTTTATTCTAATATTATTTAAAATAGTATAAAATGAGAAACATAAATGGGCATCAAAAGGAAACTGGAAATAAAAACTAGAGTTATGTGAATAAGTGTGGAATAAACCTCAGAAACATTGAGTGGTACAAACAAATATTAAAATGATATTATTTAAAGTTTGATAACCTGCAAAAACAATGCTGTGTGTGGATTCATACATATGCAGTTATAGTCTAAAAACATGTAAGGGAGGAGTAGGGAAGAAGAGAATGGTATCATGAAGAAGTGTCCAATAGCATTTAATTGTATCTATAATATTTTATTCTTATAAAATCTCAATTATCTCTGTTAGAATTATTTCCTTAAAATAATAAGCACAGCGGCTTCTTCTGGTCAAGATGGAGGCATAGATAGACACACTTCACCTCATTGCACAACCATAAGAAAGAATACAACTAACTTAACAAAAACACCAAGAACTGCCAGAGAAACACTCAGAAAAACACCCAGAACTGTATGGAAATCCGACAACCAAGGGTTTAAAGATGCTGTATTCATCCAGAAAGGTAGGAGGTGTGGAGGGAGGACATGGTATGGTGGCAGCTAGCCAGTGACAGCAAGGCAGTGGTGGCTGGTGGTCCCACATTCATGGGTGGTGGATAAAAATCAGGGGGACACCTTATGAGCATGAGATGCCAGACCACACAGTCAGGGTTCCAGTGCCAAGAAAAATAAAGCCACATAACTTCTGGCTATAAAGCCAGTGGGGATTGGAGTGGTGGAAGAAACTGCTGGTTTTTCAGGAGAAACCCAAATGTATGCAAACCCACCTGCTCTGGAAACCACAATGATGACAGCAGCTGGAGGGGCACCAGTCACATACGGGAAGTGGGGAAGTGACTGGAAGAAGGTGAGTGCCAGGTAAGCCCCCAGAAGTCAGCCAGCAACGGCATTGTCCCCTCTTCACACCATACCCCACACGTGGAGCCACAAAGCAGTAAAGCAGGTTGCCCCACCCTGGTGAATACACAAGGCTCTGCCCCATACAACTTGATAGGTGTGCTAAGACAGGAAATCAAAGCAGTTCTATGTGGTACACAGACCGAGGGAGGCTGCCAAAATGAGGAGACAAATGAAGGAATAAAACAGAACCCCAGAAAAAGAACTAAGCGATGTGGAGATAGCTGATGCAAAGTTCAAAACGCTGGTGGTCAGAATGCTCAAAGATGTCACTGAATATGGCAAGAGCATAAGGGAAGAAATGAAGGCTATACTAAATGAAATTTTAAAAGAAAACATAGGAAACCAACAGTGAAGGAAGGAGACAGGATTGAAATAAATGATTTGGAAGATAAGGAAGAAATAAACATTCAAACAGTATAAAATGAAGAAACAAGAATTTTTTTTACAAAAAAGGAGAGTTTAAAAAGACTCTGTGACATCTCCAAAAGGGCCAATACCCAAATCATAGGGATACCAGGAGGAGAAGAGGAAGAGCAAGATATTGAAAACTTATTTGAAAAAATAATGAAAGAGAACTTCCCTAATTTGGTGAAGGAAGTAGGCATACAAGTCCAGGAAGCACAGAGAGTTCCAAGCAAGTTGCACCCAAAGAGGTCCACACATCGTAATTAAAATGCCAAAGGTTAATGATAAAGAGAGAATCTTCAAAGCAACAAGAGAAAGGCAGAGAGTTAACCTATAAAGGAGTTTCCATCAGTCTGTCAGCAGATTTCTCAAAAGAAACTTTGTAGGCAAGAAGGGACTGGCAAGAAGTATACAAAGTGATGAAAAGGAAGGACCTACAACTAAGTTTACCCTACCAGCAAAGCTATCATTTAGAATTGAAGGACAGGTAAAGTGCTTTCCAGACAAGGTAAAGCTAAAGGAGTACACCATCACCAAGCCCTTATTATATGAATGTTAAAGGGTCTTATTTATGAAAAAGAAGATCAAAACTATGAACATTAAAATGACAACAAACTGACAACTATCAACAACTGAATCTAAAAAACAAAAACAAACTAAGCAAACAACTAGAACAAAAATAGAATCATAGATATGAAGGTCATTTGAAGGGTTATCAGCTGGAAGCGGGAGGAAAGGTATAAAGATACAGAAGCATAATTGGGTAGGTACAAAATAGACAGGAGGATGTTAAGAACAATATAGGCAATGGGGAAGCCAAATAACTTATATACATGACCCATGGACATGAACTAAGGGGTGGGGGAATCACTGGAGGGAAAGGCGATACTGGTCAGAGGGGGATAAAGGGGGAAAAATTGGAACAACTGTAATAGCATAATTAATAAAATATAAACACAAATTTGATGAAACAAAAATAGACTGCTGTAGGTCTGGAAAATGCCTATATAGTATAAAATGATAGACCCTCTTGAGACTTTTTTGACTGAAATTATAGAAGGCTGTATGTCATGTCATTCAGCTTCCATGGAATTTTAATATCTCATCCTAGAAGAGAATGAACTTTATATAATTGTATTAAAAATGCGCTATTATAGAAGGATTCAGTGGGTGCCAAAATAGAAATAACCTACTTCCATCCTTTGAGATCAGAATTTGGATCATCTAATCATTGGACAGACTAGGTACATTTAAAAATAGTTGATTGCTTGTTTATTTGTATGTGTGTATAAATTGGTCCTACCTTGTACCCCAACTATATTTCTTCCATTGAAGTGTGAATTAAATTGTTTACTTGCCAAAAATAGTATTTTGCTATTTTTAAAAAGTAACAGCTAAGTCCTAGATTTTTTTCACAATTCCTTAATACTTTCCTCCCCAAAGTACCTTTCATTAGGTGCTGCAAATGTGGAACACATTACTAAAAATGTCTTCCTGATTATTAGTGTCTCATTTTCCTTAGCTTCCTGGTAAGTTTAGGGACTGTTATGAGATACTATTTCACATGCTTTCTCCTGTTGACAGCAGGATGGTATGGTGGGAAAGAACTAGATGGAAGTCAGGAGCCGTAGGTCTATGTTCTGGTTCAATTGCCAGCATTGACTTCAAGCAAAACCATCTGGATCCATTTCTTCACTTGCAAAATGAGTTACATTAAAGTCTAAAGTCTAGAGCTAAGATAATAGGTTCAGGTGACCTTGTTTCTGTCATGTAGGCTCTCCCAGAGATGTGCCCATTATGAATCAGCTTTAAGTTGATCTTCTTCCTTTCCCCTCCCTGTTAACTTCCTTAATGGCAAAGGACATGTTGCCATTTCCCACCAAATTGTCTAGGGGGTGCTAGTGGTCTGTCCCTTTTGGCTCACCTCTCAGAGCCAATGAAACTTAAGGCTCACTGATGCCAGAACTGGTCCTAAGTATATTACTCTGTCACTCACATCCTAGTAGTTGGCCACAATAGCCATTTCTATGAAAACAAGAAAGAAGATCCACCCTAGCTTATTCCAAAATTCACAGACCAACTTCGTAATTCACTCATAGATATATCTCAAGAAATATCCTAGTTGAGAATAATTTCCATGTGGTCTTACTGAAAAGAATGCAGAATTTGCCCTGGCTGGTGTGGCTCAGTGGATTGAGTGCTGGCCTGTGAACCTAAGGGTTGCTGGTTCAATTCCCAGTTGGGGCACATGCCTGGGTTGCTGGCCAGGTCCCCAGTTGGGGGAATATGAGAGGCAACTACACATTGATGTTTCCCTCCCTCAACTTCCTCCTCCCTTCCCCTTTCTCAAAAAATAAATAAAGTATTTAAAAAAAAGAAAAGAATGCAGAATCACACATTAATTTGGTGAAAGACTAATCATAAATTACCTCCTTAAGGACCCATTTTTTTAGTAGGCCAACTACACCAGTCACAATGCACTTAATCTAAGTCTACAGATGGAGAAAGTGATTGAAACGAAGTGAATTTAGGAACCAACTATGAGTTGATTTAATAATAATAATTTTCTAAAAATTTTAACAATACACTGAAAAAGTATTTATATGAACTTAATGTTTCATTGACTACTTTTAAATAGTGTCAAAATATTCTAAATATTGTATTACTCATATTTGCATTCATTTAGGAAGGTGAATCTTTAGAATAAAAAGGTCTTATTTTATACTCACGCAGAATGGAATTTTGTTTTGAGTAACTTCTATGTAACTATAATAAGAGCCCTAATTTCAAGTCCATGAACAAAGTACTCCAGGCTTACAGCATGTGTCACAGACAGTAACATTAGCAAATCAGAAGACTAGCCTGCCAATATTGAGTCTAGTGCAAATCCCTCTTGAAAAAAAATAGAACTTAAATAAAATGAATGAATATGTGTGTAAAACAAGCATTTTTTGTTTTTCACTTAAAAAAGCACTCAGACTTAAAATAGAGAGCGAAATAATCTTAGTTTTCTGAGCTAAAAATATTTCAGTTGTGATATTTGCATTTCTCCTTAAATCACATTTCTGAGACATGTATAAATTAAGGGATGCAGACAATAAGACTGCATTCTAAAAAGAAAAATCACAAGTAATTTCATTTGTGTAACTTTGGGGGGGGTTGAAAATAGCACTTGAAAAATGGTTATAGCAGAGAGAGAACTAAGATAATCTCTATATTGCACATATATTCAGAAGATTTGGTCTCCCATACCTGTGTTTAGAAGTGCATTCCTTATGAAATGGTTCATCTCATGGCTTGACCAGGATCCTTCAGAGTCCCAGCTGCCCCAAAGGAGTCATGCAGTGTTTTACTAGTTGCCTCAAATCAGAAACTTCCTTTAGAGGCAGCAGAGTCCAGGAGCCATAAAAAATAAAAATAAGGAAAATTTTAAAACTTGAAAACAAGTTGATTATTTTTTAGGTCTATTGTACAGTATATAGATTCAATGGAGCTCTTCCAATGGCTGTGCAAATTCCAATACATTTTACATTTATTATACTTCAGATTGATATAGAGAAGCTTAGTTTGTCCAATATATTTATTCTTCTAGAAAAAAAAAAGTTATGTTATTTATGTAGTTATCACAAATTCCAGACAATGTCTAGCTAAAACTTAACAGCAATTCTCTTGTAAACAAATGGTAATCAGAGAAGCCACACATTTGGCTCCATTATGTGATTTCCTAACATTCTAATAGGTGTTAAATAAGCATCACACATTTTGTTTAATATTGTAAATGAGCCTGGGATACTTTCTTAGTAAGTAACAATTTTGGTTTATTGTAGTAAAATTCATATAACACAAAATTCACCATTTTAAAAGTGCATAGCTGTGGCCTGGTGGCTTCATTGGTTGAAGCATCATCCCAATACACCAGGGTTGTAAGTTTGATCCCTGATCAGGACACATACAAGAAACAACCAATGAATGCATAAATAAATAAGTGAAACAAATTGATGTTTCTCCTTTTCTTTCTTTCTCTCTCAATCAATCAATCAATATTTTTAAGTGAAATAAATATAAAAGTATACAATTAAGTGACAGTTAGTATATTTACAGTGTTATGCAACTATAACCACTGTCTAGTTATAACACTGTCATCACCCCAGAAGGAAGTTCTATATACATATTAAGCAATTACTCCTCATTTTGCCTTACTCGCAGGCCCTGACAACCACTAATCTGTTTTCAGTCTCTACAGATTTGTCTATTCTGCATATTTTGGATAAATGGAATTATGCAATATGTGATATTTTATGTGTGGTTTCTTTCATTAACATAATGTCTTCAAGGTGCATTCATGTTGTAGCATAATCATTCCTTTTTATGACCAAATAATATTCCATTGTATGGATATAACACAATTTGTTTATCTATTTATTGGATGATGAGTTTTGACTATTGTGAATAGTGCTGCTATGAACATTCTGTACAAGTTTTAAACAAACAAATGTTTTCAACTCTTTTGGTATATATCTACAAATGGAACTGCTCAGTCTTATGGTACTTCACTGTGTAACTTAATTGAAGTGCTGACACACTGTTTTACACAGAGGCTACACCATTTTATATTCCCACCAATAATGTTCAGGATTCCAATTTCTCCCCTTCCTCACCAACACTTGTTATTATTTTTTTAAATTGTGGCTGGTCTAGTGTGTGTGAAGTGATATCTTGAGGTTTTGTTTTGCTTTTTTTTCATTGTTATTCAGTTACAGTTGTCCCACCTTTTTCCCTATTACTCACCCCTAACCCATTCCCTCCCACTCCCACCATCAGTCCTACCATCAGTCCTACCATTGTCAGTATCCATGAGTCCTCTATTCATGTTCTTTTGCTTACCCCTTCCTCTTCTTTCCTCCATTACCCTCTTCCTCACTCCCCTCTGGTCATTGTCAGTTTGTTCTTTATTTCCAAGTCTCTGGTTCTATTTTGCTCATTTGTTTGTTTTGTTGATTAGGTTCCACTTAAAAGTGAGATCATACAGTATTTGTCTTTCACTGCCAGGCTGATTTCTCTTAGTATAATGATCTCCAGTTCCATCCATGCTGTCATGAGGAGTAGGAGTTTTTTCTTTCTGCTGCATAGTATTCCATTGTTTAAATGTACCCCAGTTTTTTGATCCACTCATCTACTGATGGGCACTTAGGCTCTTCCTCTCACTTGGCTATTGTAAATAACACTGCTATGAACATTGGGATGCATAGGATCTTCTGAATTGGTGATTCAGGATTCTTAGGGTATAGTACCAGTAGTGGGATTGCTGGATCAAAAAGCAGTTCTAACTTTAGTTTTTTGAGAAAATTCCATACTGTTTTCTACAGCAGCTGCACCAGTCTGCATTCCCACCAACAGTGTACTAGGGTTCCCTTTTCTCCACAACCTTGGCTGCACTTGTTGTTTGTTGATTTATTAATGGTCATTCTGACCAATGTAAAGTGGTATCTCATTATGGTTTTAATTTGCATCTCTCTGATAGCTAGTGATGTTGAGCATTTTTTCAAGTGTCTGTGTGCCCTCTATATGTCCTCCTTGGAGGAGTGTCTGTTCAGGTCCTTTGCACATTACTTAATTGGATTATTTGTCTTTCTGGTGGGAGGTCATGTGAGTTTTTTATATATTTTGCAGATCAAACCCTTGTTCGAGTTACCATTGACAAATAATTTTCTCATACAGTTTGTTCCCTTTCCATTTTGTTGATGTTTTCTTTAGCCATGCAGAAGGTTTTTAGTTTGATGAAGCCCCATTTGTTTAAACTTTCCTCTATATCCCTTTCCCTAGAGGATTTATCAGTGAAAATATTGCTGCATAGGATATCTGAGATTTTCCTGCATATGTTTTCCTCTAGGACATTTATGGTATCATGATTTATAAGCCTTTTATCCATCTTGAGTTTATTTTTGTGTATGGTGTAAGTTGGTGGTCTAGTTTTTTGGTTTTGGGGTTTTTTTTTTGTTTTGTTTTGTTTTTGCGTATACTGGTCCAGATCTTGCAACACCATTTTTTGAAGGGGCTATTTTTACTCCATTTTATGTTCCTTTTCCATTGGTCTGTGTGTCTGTTCTTATGCCAGTAACAGAGGCTTTGTAATACAGTTTTATATCAGGTATTATGATCACTCCTACTTTGTTCTTCTTTCTCAAAATTGCTGAGGCTATTTGGGGTCATTTATGATTCTATATAAATTTTTGAAATGTCTGTTCTATATCTGTGAAATATGCCATTGGTATTCATTGATAAGAATTGTGTTGAATCTATACATTGCTTTAGGTAGTATGGGCATTTTAATGATGTTATTTCTTTCAGTCCATGAACATAGTATATGCTTCCATTTATTTGTATCTTCCTTAATTTCTTTCTTCAGTTTCATAGTTTTCTGAGTACAGTTCTTTGTGGTTTTGATTTGTATTTCACTAATAACTAATGATGTTGAGAATTTCCCCTTGTGCTTACTGGCCATTTTTATATCTTCTTTGGAAAAATGTTTATTCAACTCCTTTGCCTCTTTTTAAAAAGGCTTGTTTGCATTGAAATTGGGAACAGGCTGACAGTCACCAGAGGGGAGAGGGGAGGGAATTTCAGGGGAAAGGGGGAGGAGTTTACAGGAACAAGTTATAAAGGACACATGGACAAAAACTAGGCGGGGTGGAAATGGGAGGGAGGTGGGGAGGGCTAGGGTGGTGGGCTGCGGTGGGAGTAAAAGACAGAAAACTGTACAAGATCAACAATTAAAATAAAAATTAAAAAATAAAAATAAAAAGGCTTGTTTGTTGTTGACTTGTAAGAGTTCTTTATTGTATTCTGGATACTAGAAACTTATTATGTATATGATTTGCAAATATTTTCTCCCATTCTCCTCTCTTTTTTTTCCTTTTTTTAATATATTTTATTGATTTTGCTATTACACTTGTCCCATTTCTCCCCCATCATTCCCCTCCACCCTGCACACCCTCTCCCACCCACATTCCCCCTCTTTAGTTCATGTCCATGTGTCATAAGTTCTTTAGCTTCTACATTTCCCACACAATTCTTGCCCTCCCTGTCTATTTCATACCCACCATCTATGCTACTTATTCTCTGTACCTTTTCCTCCTCTCTCCTCCTCCCATACCCCTGTTGCTAACCCTCCATATGATCTCCATTTCTGTGTTTCTGTTCCTGTTCTAGTTGTTTCCTTAGTTTGCTTTTGTTTTAGGTGTGGTTGTTAATATCTGTGAGTTTGCTATCTTTTTACTGTCCTATTTTTTATCTTCTTTTCCTTAGGTAAGTCCTTTTAACATTTCATACAATAAGGGCTTGGTGAGGATGAACTCCTTGAACTTGACCTTATCTGAGAAGCACTTTATCTTCCCTTCCATTCTAAATGACAGCTTTGCTGGGTAGAGCAATTTTGGATGTAGGTCCCTGCCTTTCAAGACTTCAAATACTTCTTTCCAGCCCCTTCTTGCCTGGAAGGTCTCTTTTGAGAAATCAGCTGACAGTCTGATGGGAACTCCTTTGTAAGTGACTGTCCCCTTATCCCTTGCTGCTTCTAGAATTCTCTCCTTCATTTTCATCTTGGCTAATGTAATTGTGATGTGCCTTGGTGTGTTCCTCCTTGGGTCTCCAACTTCTTTGGGACTCTGAGCTTCCTGGACGTCCTGGTAGACTATTTCCTTTGCCAGATTGGGGAAGTTCTCTTTTATTATTTGTTCAAATAAGTTTTCCCCTTGTTGCTCTTCTTCCCCCTCTGGGACCCCTATAATTTGGGTGTTGGGACGTTTAACGATGTCCTGGAGGTTCCTAAGCCTCTCCTCATTTTTTTGAATTCTTGTTTCTTCCTTGTTTTCTATTTGGTTGTTTGTTTCTTCCTTCTGGTCCACTCCATTGATTTGAGTCCCAGTTTTCCTCCCATCTCTATTGGTTCCCCATGCATCTTCCTTCATTTCACATATTGTAGCCTGTATTTTTTCATTTAATTTGTGAGCAAAATCAACCAATTCTGTGAGCATTTTGATGACCAGTGCTTTGAACTGTGCATCTGATAGGTTGGCTATCTCTTCACGGCTTAGAGGAATTGGCCCTGGGGCTTTGATTGGTTCTCTGGTTTGAGCCATTTTGGGTGGGGTTTTTTTGTTTTGTTTTGGTTTTAGTCTGGTCGCCGCTGTTACGTAGTGAGGGGTGGAGCCTTAGGTGTTCCTCAGGGCGGGGAAGCCCAGTCGCTGGGTTGTGATGCTATAGGTCGGGGCGGGGTCTGAGAGGGAAGAATGGCACCTGCTCCTCTCCTGGACTCTGGTCCCTTCCGCTGCTTCCCCTTCGCCTGTATTATCTGCACACGCGGGTGTGCTGTTACATAGTTAGGAGTGGAGCCTCAGGTGCTCCCCAGTGTGGGGCAGCCCAGTCACTGCGTTGTAACGCTGTATGTGGGGGTGGGATCTGAGAGGGAACAATAGCGCCTGCTCCCTCTCTCCTGGATTCAGTCCCTTCCGCCACTTCCCCTTTGCCTGGACTGTCTGAGTGCACGAATGTGGGACCACCTGGTCAGGCAGCCGCCTTGTGTGGCCTCACTGGTTCTGCACAGTTGCCCCCCTTGTGCCCGGGGTCCGCCAGCCACTGCCTGTGCACCTGGGAACTGCCAGCAAATGCTGCTTGAGTTCCCGGGTCCGCACCTCCACTTTTTCCTTTTGCGACTCCGCCCCTCTTACCGGTCTGGATGAATGGTTGTTGGACTTCCGTACAGTTCAATTTTCTATCGGTTCTTGTTGTTTTCTTGTTTCTAAATATTTGTTGTCCTTAATTTTGGTTGTGAGAGGAGGCACAGTGTGTCCGCCTACGCTTCCATCTTGGCCGGAAGTCCCATTCTCCTCTCTTGATAGTGTCCTCTGATACAGAAAATTGTTAAATTTTGATATTCAGTTTATTTTTTCTTTTGTTGCTCTTACTTTTGGTCATTGCTTAAAAAAAAAAAAAAAAAAAAAAGCCAAATCCAACGTCGTGAAGCTATGTCCCTATATTTTCCTCTAAAAATTTTATTAGCTCTTCTATTTAGGTCTTTGATCGATTTTTATTTTTTATTTTTTTAAATATATTTTATTGATTATGCTATTACACTTGTCCCATTTCTCCCCCATCATTCCTCTCCACCCTGCACACCCTCTCCCACCCACATTTCCCCCCTTTAGTTCGTGTCGATATGTCATAAGCTCTTTAGCTTCTACATTTCCCACACTATTCTTGCCCTCCCCCTATTTTCTACCCACCATCTATGCTACTTATTCTCTGTACCTTTTCCCCCTCTCTCCTCCTCCCATGCCCCTGTTGCTAACCCTCCATGAGATCTCCATTTCTGTGGTTCTGTTCCTGTTCTAGTTGTTGGCTTAGTTTGGTTTTGTTTTAGGTGTGGTTGTTAATGGCTGTGAGTTTGCTATCTTTTCACTGTCATATTTTTATCTTCTTTTTCTTAGATAAGTCCCTTTAACATTTCATATAATAAGGGCTTGGTGAGGATGAACTCCTTTAACTTGGCCTTATTTGAGAAGCACTTTATCTTCCCTTCCATTCTAAATGACAGCTTAGCTGGATAGAGCAATTTTGGATGTAGGTTCCTGGCCGGAAGTCTGATCGATTTTTAGTTAATTTTTACAAATGGTGTGAGGTAAAGGCCCAAGTTCATTATTTTGCATGTGTTTATCTAGTTATCCCATGTAAAGAGCTTTTTTTTCAATGAAAAGGTATTAAAGTTTGTCAAATACTTTTTCTTCACTAGTGAAATGATCATGTGGTGTTCTTTCATTATATTAAAGTGGTATATTAGTTTCCTAGAGTTGCCATAACAAAGTACCATAGACTGAGTGGCTTAAAACAACAGACAGTTATTTTCTCACTATTCTGGAGACTAGACGTCCAAGATCAGGGTATCAGCAGAGTTGGTTCCTTTTGGAGGCTTTTTGGGAGAATGCCTTCTAAGCCTCTCTCCTAGCTTCTGCTGGTTGTCAGCAATCCTTGGCTCATTGCGTAATTCCCATCTCTGTCTCCATTTTCACATGGCATTTTCCTCTGTGAATACCTGTGTGTCTCTGTGTCTAAATTTCCCTTTCGTAAAAGGATTCTAGTTATTGTATTAGAGGCCCACTGTAATCCAGTATGACCTCATCTTAATTTTATTACATCCCTATTTCCAAGTAGGGTCACAGTCACAGATACTGAAGGTTAACACTGGAAATTCATCTTCTGAGGGGACTTTTCACCTTTGCCATTTTTGAATTCAACCTAGTACATGTGGTATACTATGTTGATTTTATTATGTTGAGCCATCCTTTTGTCTGGTTTTGGTATCAGCATAATGCTGGCCTCATAGAATAAGTTAGGAAGTATTCCCTTTTTTATTTTTTGAAAAATTTGCAATGCATCTGTGTTAATTATTTAAAAATTTGTAGAATTTCCCAGTAAAGTCATATGCTCCTAGGCTTTTCTTTGTTAGGAGGTTTTTGATTTCTGACTCAATCTCCTTATGGAATTGAAAAAAAAAGAATATAAGAGAATACTATGAATAATTGTACATCAATAAATTAGATAACCTAGATGAAATGGACAAATCCCTAGGAACACACAAATTACCATCCTGACTCAAGAAGAAATAGGAAATCTGATTCATAGACTAGCTGTCATGTCACCTACAGGGGCCCTTCCTCTTCCAAACCCAGAAATCTAATGCAGTCTCTACCTCCTTTGAACCTCTGCAGCTTTTCATTCTCTTCTCATAGGTTCTTAGCATCTTTGTGTAATTTTTCTCCTTTCCCATATTTTCTGGGTGGGGGGGAACCTTTAAGGCTCAACCTTGTAGCCCCCACTGTCGCTATAACCAATTCTTGTTCCTAGTGGATGCAGTGAGCAGAGGGGTGGTGGTGAAACACTCAGCACTTTTGAGTAGTGAGGAGCCCAAAACATGATAAAGCTCAGAGAGCTATATAGGAGTTAATACTTTTATGGGTATTCTGATCATGTAATCATATATGTAGCATCTAATGAAAAAGTATGTCCATTGCAAAATATTGTACCAATCAGTATTATAGTTTTGAGTAATTGTGTCCTATTATTATAGTTGTTGCTGTCTTTTGTAGCATAGTTAAGTTATTAGTCCAGGATCATTGTTTTAATGAGGAGTACATATAAGAATCTTCGTGGAACTTTATAAAAATACAAAATGCCAGACCTCCAACCTGGATCTCCTGAGTTGGAATCTCTGGGAGAAGGGGACTGGGCAATTGTAAATGTAAATTTTAAAGCTCTACATACATAAGAAAACAGAAACATTAGTGACCTCTAGGAAGGGAAGGTAAGATGTAGACTTTTCACCTTTGCCTTTTTGAATTTTGAGCCAAATGAGTATATCAATATTAAGTATATTAAATATGTATTTAATATATGTTAATATATATTCAATCAATATATTATGTCAAATATATTGAATATATCAGTATTTATTATAATTTAGAATATATAATTATAATATATAAATTTAATATAGTAAATATATTTCTATATAATGTATAGAAAATGGATATGAATGGGGAATTACTGATTTTCCTTAGTAAGGAAGTATGATCCAGGCTTTCTGTGTTATACTAACACAAGTACCACATGAAAAACAAGTGGGATCCATATTGTCCCTGGTGTACTTTCCTTGTTCTCTATATTTGTTTCTTTATGTTTCAGGTGTTTGTAGCCAGTCCTCACAAAACACAGCCTATTGTGGAGATTCTGTTAAAAAATCAACCCAAGCTCATTGAATTTCTGAGCAGCTTTCAAAAAGAAAGGATGGACGATGAGCAGTTCACTGATGAGAAGAACTACTTGATTAAACAGATTCGAGACTTGAAGAAAACAACCCCTTGAAGGCTCACCAAGATTCCTGCCACAGTTACCATCTCATTTCTTTACTTTGTATAAAAAGTGTCATGTCATTTCATAAAGTAATCACTATTTGGAAGGCTTTTGTGGTTCCTGTTTTTTTCTGTTTTCAGGGTAAATGGAATATAAATATTTGAATGAAAAAAACTAACCTACAATAATATATTCAGTTTAATTAAGTCTTTGACATTGATAAAAAGCATTTGTAATGCTTTGTTGATGAAGGGCATCAGGGTCATTCACTTGCAGACCTGAGCTCTGAGCCCCTAAGGAAGAGCCCAGATGATGGGTCACTGAGTCCTCAAACAGGATTAAATTCTCAAAGGAGTGCTGGGTTTGGGAGCAGAAGGCACAAGACTGTATTACTTATCTGCACTTAGACAAATTTCTTAAGGCACTGAAAGACATGAGAAAATAAGATCCATGTTTTCTTCTTCCCGCTCCCACATTCTATGCCAAGAGATGTCCTCGGCATACCTGACTCCTGGCACACCTTCTGCTCCCCCCTACAGTAGGGATAGCATAGAACCAAGGATTTACAAGGGGCAGAGAGCCATAGAGGACCCATGTGGTATGACCTGCTTACTTGAGAACTTGGAACAGATGGTTAAGAATCACAGTTGCTAGCTATAGTTATTGTTCATTCACACAGACTTCTATAGTATCGATGAATATTTGGAATGTTTCATTAATAATTGTTATTACAAGAAAAATTTTTTGTGGTGAATGTTTTAGAGTAGGAATAACTGCATTAGGATGCCTACCTAGTATGTACAAAACCATGAGTCCAGAGAGTTTCACAGGTCTTTAAATTGCCTTTATAAATAAAGGAACATTGCCATTAGAAGAGCAGGTGATTAAATACATGAAAGTATTGTCAAATGATTAAAAAATATCTGTTCACTTTGTTTTCCAATAAGCTGTCATTCCTCCCATTGAAGTCTTCGGTGAAAAGGTATAATAGAAAAACTGTAAAATGTTAGTCTCAAATACTATTGCATGCTAGGATTATTAAGGAGTTAATTTGTGGTTTTTTAAAAAAGTCATGAAACAACAACAAAAAAGGTTATGGTTTGTTTTCAGATGTCAAGTATGTAAAATGGAGTTTTAAGCTATACTTACAACACATTGAATGAACAATCATTAAACCATATTTTTTTCAAAGTTATCTTTTCAATCCATGAGTTACTGCCTTCCATGAGAACCTTCACTTCTTACAATATTGAGACTAATATTGTTCAACCAGATGGTTCTCCACCCAGAGAAAGTAAGTTCCCTCTCCAGGGATCCTTCTCCAGGATGAGTGCCCTTTCTAGATTTTGCATCTCAAGGGGTATCCAATTTCTCAAATAAATTTCATGGAATGTTAAAAAAAAAAAAAAAGAATTATCTAATCGGGTTTCATCCTTAATCTCTGGGGCACAAAAGGCCCAGCCAAAATATTCTCTATATTCTTCAGTGTCCAACATGGACTCCTGAGACAAATGGTGTCAGACCTGGGGGACCTTATTCTAGCAGTTCTGGCCAGTGCTAGCATGGGTGGGTCAGCCAAAAGTCCATCTAATAACCTTCATTCTTTGGTCACTGAAGTCTGATTTCTTTTTTTTCCTTTTCTTTTAATTTACTTTTAATTATGTTTTTTCTTCATTTTTTCCCTTTATTTTAATTGTTGTTCTTGTACAGTTTTGTCTTTTACTCCCATCCCAGCCCACCACCCCAGGCCTCCCCACCACCCCCCATTTCCACCCTCCCTAGTTCTTGTCCATGTGTCCTTTATACTTGTTCCTGTAAACCGTTCCCCTTGCCCCCTGAAGTTCCCTCCCCTCTCCTCTCTGGTGTCTGTCAGCCTGTTCTCAATTTCAAATTCTTTGGTTATATTTTGCGTGTTTGTTTTGTTGATTAGGTTCCTGTTAAAGGTGAGATCATATGGTATTTGTCCTTCACTGCCTGGCTTATTTTGCTTAGCATAATGCTCTCCACTTCCATCCATGCTGTTGCGAAAGGTAGGAGCTCCTTCTTTCCTTCTGCTGCATAGAATTCCACTGTGTAAATGTACCACAGTTTTTTGATCCATTCATTTACTGATGGTTACCTAGGTTGCTTCCAACACTTGGCTATTGTAAATTGTGCTGCTATGAACATTGGGGTGCATAGGTGCTTTTGGAGTAGTGTTTCAGGGTTCTTAGGATATAGTCCTAGCAGTGGAATTGCTGGGTCAAAAGGTAGATCCATTTCTAGTTTTCTTAGAAAATTCCATACTGCTTTCCACAGTGGTTGTATCACTCTGCAATCCCACCAACACTGCACTAGGGTCTCCTTTTCTCCACAACCTCTCCAACACTTGTTGTTTGTTGCTTTGTTTATGATGGCCATTCTGACTGGTGTCAAGTGGTATCTCATTGTGGCTTTAATTTGCATCCCTCTGATAGCTAGCGATATCGAGCATCTTTTCATGTGTCTCTGGATGCTCTGGATGCCCTCCTTGGAGAAGTGTCTGCCCAAGTCCTTTGCCCATTTTTTAATTGGGTTGCTTGTCTTCTTAGAGTGCAGTTGTGTAAGTTCTTTGTATATTTTGGAGATTAAACCCTTGTCTGAGGTATCATTGGTAAATATGTTTTCCCAACCAGTCAGTTCTCTTTTTATTTTAATACTGTTTTCTTTGGCCATGCAGAAGCTTTTTATTTTGATGAGATCCCATTTGTTTATTCTTTCCTTTATTTCCCTCGCTTTAGGGGACATATCAGTAAAAATGTTGCTACGTGGAATATCTGAGATTTTCCTGTCTATGTTCTCCTCTAGGACTTTAATGGTGTTACGGCTTATGTTTAAATCTTTTATCCACCTTGAATTTACTTTTGTGTATGGTGTAAGTTGGTGCTCAAGTTTCATTTTCGAGCACGTAGCTGTCCATTTCTCCCAACACCACTTGTTGAAGAGGCTCTTTTTACTCCATTTTATGTAGCTGCCCGCTTTGTCGAATATTAATTGACTGTAGAGATTTGAGTTTATTTCTGGGTTCTTCGTTCTATTCCACCAGTCCACGTGCCTGCTTTTATCCCAGTACCAGGCTGTTTTGATTATAGTGGCCTTGTAATACATTTTGGTATCAGATATTGTGATTCCTCCTACTTTGCTCTTCTTTCTCAAGATTGCTGCAGCTATTTCAGGTTGTTTATGGTTCCATACAAGTTTTTGAAGTGTTTGTTCTATGTCTGTGAAATATGCCATTGGTACTTTAATAGGTATTGCATTGAATCTGTAGATTGCTTTGGGAAGTATGGACATTTTGATAATGTTAATTCTTCCAATCCATGAAGGCGGTATGTGTTTCCATTTGTATCTTCCTTGATTTCTTTCTTCAGCGTTGTGTAGTTTTCTGCATACAGGTCTTTTACCTCCTTGGTTAGGTTTATTCCTAGGTACTTTATTTTTCTTTTTGCTATATTGAATGGGATTTTTTTCTTGATTTCTGCTTCTGTTGTTTCATTGTTGGTATACAAAAATGCCTTTGATTTCTGGATATTGACTTTGTATCCGGCAGTTTGGCCAAATTCATTTATTAGGTCAAGAAGTTTTTTGGCCGAGTCTATAGGATTTTCTATGTACACTATCATGTCATCTGCCAACAATGATAGTTTTGTTTCCTCCTTTCTGAGTTAGATGCCTTTTATTTCCTTTTCCTGTCTAATCACTGTGGCTAAGACTTCCAATACTATATTGAATAGAAGTGGTGAAAATGGACAGCCTTGTCTTGTTCCTGATTTTAGTGGAAAAGATTTTAGTTTTTGCCCGTTGAGTATGATGCTGGCTGTAGGTTTCTCATATATGGCCTTATTATGTTGAGGAATGCTCCCTCTATTCCCACTTTGCGGAGTGTTTGTATCAGAAATGGGTGCTGTACCTTATCAAATGCTTTTTCTGCATCTGTTGATATGGTCATGTGATTTTTGTCTTCGCTTTTGTTTATGTGATGAATTACATTTACTGATTTGCGAATGTTGAACCATCCTTGCATCCCTGGGATGAATCCCACTTGGTCATGGTGTATGATCTTTTTAATGTATTGTTGGATTGGGTTTGCCAATATTTTGTTGAGGATTTTAGCATCTATGTTCATCAGCGATATTGGCCTGAAGTTCTCCTTCTTTGTTGTGTCTTTATCTGGTTTTGGGATTAGGGTGATGCTGGCTTCATAAAAAGAGTTTGGGAGTCTTTCATCATTTTGGATTTTTTTGAATAGTCTGTGAAGAATAGGGGGTTTGCTCTTCCTTAAATGTTTTGTACAATTCTCCTGTGAAACCATCTGGTCCAGGGCTTTTGTGTGTGGGGAGTTTTTTATTACTGCTTCAATTTCATCAGCTGTTATTGGTCTGTTCAGGCTTTCTGTTTCTTCCTCATTGAGTTTTGGAAGATTATATTTTTCTAGAAACCTGTCCATTTCACCTAGGTTTTCAAAGTTTTTGGCATACAGTTCTTCATAGTAATTTCTTACAATCCTTTGTATTTCTGCGGTGTCAGTTGTAATATCTCCTCTTTCATTTCTGATTGTGTTTATTTGAGTCCTCTCTCTTTTTTTCTTGATGTGCCTGCTTAAAGGCTTGTCAATTTTGTTGATCTTTTCAAAGGACCAGCTCCTGGATTCATTGATCTTTAGGATTGTGCTTTTAGTCTCTATGTCATTTAATTCTGCTCTGATCTTGGTTATTTCCTTCCTTCTACTTGCTCTGGGCTGTCCTTGTTGTTGTTCCTTGAGTTCTTGTAGGTGTAGGGTTAGACTGTTTGTTTGAGATTTTTCTATCTTTTTCAGGTAGGCTTGTATTGCTATAAGCTTCCCTCTGAGGACTGCCTTTGCTGTGTCCCATAAGTTTTGGGTCAATGTGAGTTCATTATCATTTGTTTCCAGAAACTTTTTGATTTCCTCCCTAATTTCATTCTTGACCCATTCATTGTTTAATAGCATGCTATTCAATCTCCATGATTTTGAGGGTTTTGGATTTTTTCCCCTTAGGGTTGGTTTCTAGTTTCAGTCCCTTGTGGTCAGAGAAAATGCTGGGTATGGTTTCAAGTTTCTTGAATTTGTTGAGGCTTGTTTTGTGTCCTATCATGTGGTCTGTCTTTGAAAATGTTCCATGTGTATTTGAAAAGAAAGTGTATTTAATTTCTTTGGGATGAAGAACTCTATATATATCAGTTAAGTCCATTTCCTCTAGAGTGTTGTTCAGTGCCACAATATCTTTGTTGATATTTTGTTTGGAAGATCTGTCCATTTTTGACAGTGGGGTGTTAAAATCGCCTACTATAATTGTGTTGCTGTTAATATCTTTCTTGAAGTCCTCTAAAATTTTCTTGATGTATTTAGGTGCTCCTATGTTGGATGCATATATATTTACAATGTTTATGTCTTCTTCGTGGATTCTTCCCTTGAGTATTATGAAGTGACCTTCTGGGTCTCTCTTTATGGCCCTTCTTTTGAAGTCTATTTTGTCCGATATGAGTGTTGCTACCCCAGCTTTTTTTCCTGTCCATTTGCTTGGAAAATTTGTTTCCAGCCCTTCACTTTGAGTCTGTGTATGTCTTTTGTCCTGAGGTGGGTTTCCTGTAAGCAGCCTATGTGTGGGTCATGCTTTCTTATCCATTCAGCTATTCTATGTCTTTTGATTGGAGCATTTAATCCATTTACATTTAGGTTATTATTAATAGGCACTGATTCATTGCCATTTTCGTACCTGTGTTCCTCTCTCTCTCCCTTCCTTTCCTTAAAGCACTCCCTTTAGTATCTCCTGCAGAACTGGTTTGGTAGAGGCGTATTCTTTTATACTTCTTTTGTCTGGGAAGCTCCTTATTTGGCTTCTATCTTGAGTGAAAGCCTTGCTGGGTAAAGTAGTCTTGGTTGCAGGCCTTTGGTTCTTGTTGCTTGGAATATTAGTTGCCATTCTCTTCTGGCTTGGAGTGTTTCCATTGAGAAGTCAGCTGCTAACCTTATCGGGGCTCCCTTGTATGTTACTTCCTTTTTCTCTCTTGCTGCCTTTAAGATTCTCTCTTTGTCTTGGAATTTTTCCATTTTAATTATGATGTGTCTTGAAGTGGGCCTGTTTGGGTTCCTCTTGATTGGGACCCTCTGTGCTTCCTGGATTTGTGTGACTTTATCTCTCATCAAATTAGGGAAGTTTTGCATCATTACTTTTTCAAATAGGTTTTCTATCCCTTGTTCTTCTTCTTCTCCTCCTCCTGGTATTCCTATTATACGGATATTATTACATTTCATGTTGTCTTGCATTTCTCTTCATCCCTCTTCATTCTTTCTGAGCCTCTTTTCATTTTCTTGTTCTTTCTGGGTATTTTTTTCTATTTTATCCTCCAACTTGCTGACCCAATCTTCTGCTTCATCGACTCTGCTTTTCATTCCTTCTACTATGTTCTTTAGTTCAGAAATTGTATTCTTCATTTCCTCTTGGCCCTTGTTGATAGTTTCTTTTTCCTTTTTCATGTTGATATAGTTTGCAGTGAGTTCATCATAGCTTCCCTGTAGTTTCTGGTAACTCACTGAGAACTCATGGAGCTTCCTGACAACCATTGCTTTGAACTCAATATCTGATAGTTGAGATGCCTCCGTTTCATTTAGCATTCTTTCTGGGGCTTCCTCCTTTCCTTCATTTTGGGATCCTTTCTTTGTCTTCCCATTGTTTGTAAGACTCTTCTTGTTAGCCTCAACTTCTTAAATTGATCTGTTCTGGCTCCCTGGGTTTATGGTATGACCTTCTGTGGTAGAATACCTGTGAGATTCAGTGGTGCAATCTCCTTCAGATATCCTGTTGTTCACAACTTCCACTGTCTCAGCTACTGGGATACCCTGTTTTGGGGACCAACTCTGTTTTTTTTTCACAGTTCCTGGTTTGTTTGTTTTTTTGTCTCACTTGTGGGTATTTAAAAAGAGAAAAGAGGGGAAAAATGAAAAAAGAAGAAAGAAAAAAGAGGAAGATAGAAGAGATAAAATTGGAAAGAAAGGTAGAGGGAATAAAACAAAAAAAGAAGCAAAGAGGGGCAAAAGGAGTTCAGTAAAAAAGAAGATAAAAATAATAAATAATATTTAAGAACAATTATATAAACAGACAGACATAAAAAACAAAATAAGCAAACAAAAACGAAAAACAAACAAATGAAAACATAAACAAACAACAAAAAAACCCCGAAAACACCAAACAAAAAACTCTTTCTGTTTTCAAACTTGCTGAGCTGGCTTTTCTGGTCTTGCTGGCTCCAGTGGCTGAGAGGGGACAGTATTGCTTTTCTCAGTGTTTAGCACTCAATCATCATTGTGCTACTGTCCCCAGAGTTAGTCCGGTGCCTCTCTGCACAGGACTCCAGGCATGTTTTCTGAGCCTCCTGGAGTGCTTGCACATTCCCGACTTTATGGGTGTAAGCTCGGGACTCTGGTCGCTCATAGCTGTCTCCATTGGCCCAGGCACAACTTTCTGTGGTGTTGTGGGGCCTACAATCCTGCAGCCATCTCTCACCTCTGCACCTATGGCCCTGAGCTGTCTGCATTCGTGCGCAAGCGACTGTAGTCCCACAGTTGTCTCCAGTGATCATAGACAAGCGCCTATGATCTCGCTCATGCCTATGATCCTGCAACTGTCTGCAGTCATGCGTGGGTGCCTATTTTCATGCACCCATCTCAGTCCACATGTGCAGTCGTCTGCAGTTGCGCGCAGTGACCAAGATCGCTCAGCCCGCAGTTGCGGGGACCAGGATTGCTCAGTCCATTTTAATAGTTGACCCAGCTCCCTCCCTAGAGCCCTGGGGCAGGCCTGGCAAGTGCCCGGCTGGGGCCTCAGCCGCCCTGCTCTCCGTGCTGATCCCTGGGCTCCTATTGTTCTGAAGTACTGTCCTTACCGACTGGTTTTTCAATGTCCGCTACAATTTTTGATCTCATATTCTCAAATATGCTGTGTTACTGTTCCTTGTCTTTGTTCTTCCATCATAGATCAGCCAGGTTTTTCTCCCGTGTGTAGGGAGAAGTGGAATCTGCTCCCTTCTACTACGCCACCATCTTCCACCCTGATTTCTTTTATAACATTCCCAGACAGTCCAAAGTCTCTAAGCATTTAACTTTTATGGTTTTGCTTATTTGACTAAATGAGGTGAATTTAAATATATTTTTAAAAACAAAGGCACAATAAGCATTAGAAATTTATTTGGTTGCTTAAATACTGTCCCACAACATCATGGGACACATGTTTTCAATTATAAAGCAAGGCCTTGGCATAATCCTTTTATTTTTCTGAAGTTGAATTAGCTCTTTCCTAGCAACCCCTTATTCTAATTTAGTACCTGTCAAACAAAACTAGAATCTAAAGAGACAATAAAAGGAGTATCTAGAGTTTTTTTGTAATACAAATTTGTAAATTATTAAGATGAAAGAGGGAGCAAGAAGCTCACAGTGAAAATATGCTTGCATGACATTCACTATAAATATTGTAAGAAATTAATTTTAAAAGGTCATATTTAATATTTAAAAAGACACACTTAAAATAAAGATTGACTAAATAAAAAGGTGCCACATACTCCATGGTTGGTTTACATGTTCTGTGTCTGTGTTCTCATCAGTGTCCCAAACAGGAACACCCAAGACAGAGCATGGGCAACCTCTTGGTGGGCATTCAGGCTGCCCAGAGGCCCACATTGAGTTCCTGTGTGCTGCACTGTCAGCATCATTCAAGTGATGCTAACTGCCATTAGCCAAGCACTGCCTGCCAAGCACCAAATACACACATCACATTATTGATGCCTCACGACCGTCATTCCCATCTTTTTAAATTTATTTTTTTATTTTATTGATTATGCTATTACAGTTGTCCCATTTCCTCCCCTTCATACCTTTCCACCCTGTACCCTCCCTCCCACATTTCCCCCCTTTAGTTCATGTCCATGGGTCATAAGTTCTTTAGCTTCCACATTTCCCATACTATTCTTGCCCTACCCCTGTCTTTTTTCTACCTACCATCTATGCTACTTATTCTCTGTACCTTTTCTCCCTCTCTCTTCCTCCTACTCCCCTGTTGCTAACCCTCCATATGATCCCCATTTCTGTGGTTCTGTTCCTGCTCTAGTTGTTTGCTTCATTTGCTTTTGTTTGGGGTGTGGTCATTAATAACTATGAGTTTGCTGTCTTTTTTACTGTTCATATTTTTTATCTTTTTTATCTTAGATAAGTTCCTGTAACATTTCATATAATAAGGGCTTGGTGATGATGAACTCCTTTAACTTGACCTTGTCTGAGAAGCGCTTTATCTGTCCATCCATTCTAAATGACAGCTTTGCTGGATAGAGCAATTTTGGATGTAGGTCCCTGCTTTTCAAGATTTCAAATATTTCTTTCCAGCCCCTTCTTGCCTGCAAGGTCTCTTTCGAGAAATCAGCTGACAGTCTGATGGGAACTCCTTTGTAGGTGACTGTCCCCTTACCCCTTGCTGCTTCTAGAATTCTCTCTTTCATTTTAATCTCGGTTAATGTAATTACGATGTGCCTTGGCGTGTTCCTCCTTGGGTCCAACTTCTTTGGGACTCTCTGAGCTTCCTGGACTTCCTGGTAGACTATTTCCTTTGCCAGATTGGGGAAGTTCTCCTTTATTATTTGTTCAAATAAGTTTTCCACTTGTTGCTCTTCTTCTTCCCCTTCTCACACCCCTATAATTCAGATGTTGGGATGTTTAAAGATGTCCTGGATGTTCCTAAGCCTCTCCTCATTGTTTTGAATTCTTGGTTTTTTTTTTTCTTCTTCTTTTCTGTTTGGTTGTTTGTTTCTTCCTTCTGGTCCACTCCATTGATTTGAGTCCCAGTTTTCTTCCTATCACTATTGGTTCCCTGTATGTTTTCCTTCATTTCACTTATTGTAACCTTCATTTGTTCATCTAATTTGGGACCAGAATCAACCAATTCTGTGAGCATCCTGATAACCAGTGCTTTGAATGTGCATCTGATAGGTTGGCTATCTCTTCATCACTTAGATATATTAGCTCTGGAGCTTTGATCTGTTCTTCCATTTGAGCCTTTTTTTGGGGGGGGGGGTCTGGTCACACCTATTATTTAGTGAGGGGAGTAGCCTTAGGTGTTCACCAGGGCTAGGTAGCCCAGTCCCTGGGTTGTGACAGTGTAGGTGGGGACGGGGTCCAAGAGGGAACAGTGGCGCTCTGCTGTCTCATATTTCAGTCCCCTCTGCCGCTTTCCAGAAGCAAATTGGGCCCTTCTGTGGCTGGTTCCCGGATGGGTGGGCTTGTGTAAGTTCTAGGACCCTGTAGGTCTCTCCAACAAACTCTCCTGTGAGGCTGGTAGTCTCTTCCGGCACCTCAACCTCTACAAGTGTTTTCAATCGGTGCTTTTAAGCTTTATTTTCCAGTGCTGGGGCTCGGGATTGAGCAGTCTGTCTTGCTCCCCATTTTCACCTGGTTTATCTGCACGCAAATGTGTATCCATGGTCAGCCAGCTGTCTTGCTCACCTGGGGTCTGCTAGCCGCTACCTACATGCCTGGGACCGCCAACCACTGCTCTTTCCTACCACAACCCCTCTCCACCTGGCCACCGACTCTGCCCCTCTTACAGGTCTGGATGAATGGTTGTCAGACTTCCTTACAGTTCAATTTCTGTCAGATCTGGTTGGTTTTTTGTTCCTAAATTTTTGTTGTCCTTAATTTTGGTTGTGCGAGGAGGCACAGTGTGTCTACCTACCCCTCCATCTTGGCTGGAAGTTGAGTCATTCCCATTTTATTTGGGGAAACTGAGGCCTTGATCAACTTGACAATCCTAGATAGCTGGGGCTAGATCTGGAATGTAAACCTACAGTGGCATGAGGCCAAACTCATGCTCTTCCCTCTTTCGTCCTCAAGGCTGTGAGTTAGCAAAGGTCTAAAGCGTCTGGAAATACTTTGTGCTCTCCCCACTGCAGTGTGGGAGGCTTCTGGGGGTTAAGGTCCTAGAGTAAAGCCAGCTGGAATTGAGATGTTCTTTGATAAGGATCTCATCTAAATCCAGGGATCTACCCAAACATTAGGACTATCCACAGAGAAAAGACCAAGTGCTACATAGCTCTTGAGCAACTCTTCTTGACTGCCAGCTTCCATGGGTTCAGATTCTTGGAGGGCTCTAAGGAAAAATAGATGCTGGGGAGGGGTAAGTGAGCTTTTCAATGCCTCTGTCATTGGCTAAACTGGTTCGTTTGTTTGAGACCCAGCTGCTCTGAGCTAGTATGCAGTCTGGACATTTCACAAGACCTGACAGTAATTGTGATAATGTGTAGGAAAATGAAATAGAAAATTTACTAGAATTTTTTAATATGAAAAGATAGTCATTTCAAAGATTTACAGATCTTTCTAGTCTATTATTAAAGGAAATTAAGATTCTTTATCTTTTTACCTGGTTTTTTTGGTGTGTGTGTGTGTGTTTTATTCAAAAGACTATCATACATACGGCATGAAAAATCATCATTTTCCTCCATGTTCTTACAGGAAGGTTTTAGAGATTATAGTGAGGGCCGATGGCTGGATAAAGGTCTGAAACTAAATGAGACTTGGAAGAGCTAGACTTGGTCTTCCTAAGAAAATTGAAAAGAAGATGATAGGAACAAACTTTTGTTTTTAAATATGAAAAATGCTGTTATGTAACTGCCCATAATGAAAGCAAAGTGAAACAATGATAAGCCTGACCTTCACTAGTCCTGTGCAGACATCACTCAATTGTATCAGTCTCCATTTTACAGAGAACAGTAAATCATAGAAAGGGTGAGTAATTTGTTCCAAGTTAAACAGCTGGCAGCAGCAGCAGGATTTAGGGTCAGGCCTGACCCCAGTTCATATCTTTGCAAAACAGGCTACATGTCCAGGCTGCCTCCCACCAGGCCAGCTCTCCACTTGAGGGGCAGGCACTTCATCATACTTCCCAAGGAGAAGAGGGAGTCCTGGAACCCAGGGCTAAAGGATAACTCAATGGAAAGAGTTCAAAAGCTAGATTCATTTAAGGGGTATGAGGGTAACTTTGCTCCACTTGGTTGTCTGATGTTTGGAGGATCAAATGAGACCAATGTATAGGATAGGGAATTCAGCCTTGTCTCCCTCACTTTGAGCAATCTCTTGACTACACAGATATTTATTTCAAACTGCATTTCTGCACCTGCCTTTGTTTTCTTGGCTTGCCTTTTCAGTTGAACATAATATTAGCTTAGATTTCCTGATAGGATCAGTTGCTGCCCAGTCATTCCTGCATTTCATATTCCTCAGTGGTCCATGTTCCTATGGGTATAGCCTGTGCCTCATCTCTGCTTCCCACAACCCTTTTTCCATCAATTAATTCAATATCAATTGTAATTTAATTACTAAACTGTGACCCATTGTGTTATTTTTATTTTTTTATAAGCAATTACTTTATTTTTTTTAAATCAGTATTTTTTAATTGTTGATATTGTACAGTTTTCTGTCTTTTACCCCGCCCCAGCCCTCCCCACCTTCCTCCCATTTCCACCCCTCATAGCTTTTGTCCATGAGTCCTTTATACTTGTTGCTCTAAACCGTTCCCCTTTTCCCCTGAAATTCCCTCCCCTCCCACTCTGGACACTGTCAGACTGTTCTCAAATTCAGTGTCTTTGTTTATATTATGCTTGTTTGTTTGTATTGTTGATTAGCTTCCATTGTGTTATTTTTAAAAGCTATTAACACGGGGGTCCTTTGGGAGAACGTTTTGTAATACTCATTAATTTATCCATCAGGGAAGTTTGGGGAAAAATGAGTTCCCCTAGTTTTAGTTCTGAAAATTAAAGTGTAAAGAAACCAAAACATTTATTTACCCGAATGCTTGTTTATTCATTTAATCCAATATCCACGAACTTGCTTTCCATGCCCACTAGAGTTGAGTGGGAAATAGAACCACAGAGTGACATACCAGGGTTCCTGGAAGGGTGAAACCTTAAGTGTCTGGGAACTGACTAAGTGGGATTTGTAAGGACATTTCTGAAAGTCTGAGTCAGTAGGGAAGGGAAGACCAACTTGAAGTGGGAGCCCAGGAGAAAGAGCTGGAATCCATGGAGATGGTCTACAACCCACACTGCTCTTGCCTCTTGGCCTCCACTTTCCAAGATGTTTTATCACAGGAGCTCAGGCCAAGTCTGGGTCAGAAGAAGCTGATGGAGGAGGTACAGGTGGGTTGTCTCTCCCCATGCCATCAGGTCTACAACAACCTGCGCACCCACCTTCACACTGTAAATGTGGCTATCATTTCAATTCCCCTTTCAACTCTTGACAACTCCTTTTGAGACCAGCCCAAATTCATTAATTCTGGAAACATGTTTCAGTTTAGCTAAGCCAATACCAAAAACCTACCACTTATGTCCTGTATTGAAGGAATTGTGCCCACAGTCTCTTAATGTCATTCCCCTCTCTGTTTTTTCCTCTAAAGTGACATGAGAGGTTGATACAAAGTTGATGAAACCATGGGGACTTTGGGGATGGCCACATCTGGACTTTCAATCTGAGCTCCACTACTCACATTTAATCTTGAGAATCATAGAGCTTCTGTTTCCTACTAGTAGAATGAGGCAAAAAGAGGACTTGTCTCACAGGGTGGTCATGGGAATCAATATGATACACAGTATGTGACTTGACAGCTCAGGAGATGCTCCCATGTCATCTCCCTCAGCCCCTGAGGGGCTCATCACCAGTGGAAGAAGGAATTTCACTTCAGTGTGGAATCAGGCAGAAGGAGCCACAGGCACAAAGCACTGTGTGGTCAGAGAACAACAAGGCATGTAGCTTGTGTGGTGGCATGTGGACATGTAGAGGAGACAAGGAGGGGATGTTGTGGACCGTTCAGCCTGGTTTCAGGAGTTGTAACCCTCACCCCATGGTGGGCTGTGTAAGAGCCCAAGGGACCCACTTCATCTGGGTCTGTTCTGTCATGAGGACATGACCTACTAAGGAGACAAAGCTTATCTCCCTGGCAGGAGCACTGCTTCTGCCTCATCCATCTCTGGCCCCAGTGCTTGGTTGGCAGTCAATGACAGGTAAGACTCCTCATGGGAGGGGCAACCTAAGCCAGATGTGACCACTTGGGAGGCCTCATGGAAGGACTTGGGGGGCTGCAGCAAAGAGGGGGTGATGGACCCTCGCCCCCAGCTATTCTGACATAGCCCGAGTCCTCATTTCTGTCTGGGAGATGTCTCCTGCTTCCTAATTGGCTTAAAGCCTGAAACTGTGGGGGCAAGTGGTGCAGCCCTGCACCGGCCAGGACAGCTCCCTGGGTGATCGGGCATAAGAAAGAATTCCTAAAGTCCTGTGAAACCTGCTTTGCTAAGAGTGCTCTCCCTTAGGTGATAAGTGTCCCAGGAGGAAATGAGTATGTCTCCCAAAGTTTGGCAACCCCCTTTCCTGACAAACACTGACTCAGATTAAGCCCTCAGATTTCTTTGACATGTTAAACTTGTATTCCGGTGTATTTGAGCCCAGTAAAAGCCTAGTGAGTATGGGGCTCTGGGTCATTCTCCTCTGAGAGTTTGACCCCTTTCCTCCCCAAGCAGTCATGTCTTGGTAGTTTTTATTTTCATCCGTGACGGAGGGATGGGGCTCTGAGGGAGGAGCCCCCCCCCACATCTGGCGCCCAGGACAGGGGGCCCCGCAAGGGGAGACTTGAATGCTGTTTTAAGGGTTTAAAACCATCATCCAGACAGCTGGCCTTTAAGCCAGAAGTGATATGCAAACCTGCATATTGGAGTGAGGAGGCCCTGGAAGAGAGTAGCCTGGAGTACTGAGTGAGGGGGTCCAGACAGTGAGGACCCTCTAAGAACAAGTTATTGCTGAACTTAGCCCTTCTCCAGGTATCCCTGTTCTAGATGCTTCACAAGTACTAAGCTCAATCTTCAGAACCACCCTATAAGGCATTTGCTCTTATTACCATGATTTTACAGATGCAAAACCAGATGCTCAAGATTATCCAGTGAGTACATGGCCGAACACAATTCAAACCGAGGGCCCAGAAGCAGGAGCCATAGAACATGTGAGATATTTAGGACTTGACATTGACTGAGCATAGTGCCACACCATTTCTAAAAGATAAGGGTGGGCAAAAGGGTGCCTCACAGGCCTGTGTCTGTGGTGATGTGTTTAGCCAAGATGGGACTTGGGACAAGGAGCAGAGTCACAGGAGAGATTGTGATTTCAGCGCTGGACCAGTCAGGTGTCCAGTGCCTAAGACACCATGTGTCCCCTTAGCCATCAGACAAAAGAGTCTGGAGCTCAGGAAAGGTGTGAGCCAGAGATACTGCTTTGGGGGAAGAGAGGGTCACAGATTTCAGAGCAACTGAAGTCTGAGTGACAAGGAAGCCATACATTCCTCGTTGCAGTTTGAGCCTCAGAACCCACCCATACTTTCATTTGTTTTCCTCGGTATTTTTCCCTTATCCGCAACTGTCTCATACTTGAAGACACCTCACCTCCCAGTGGAGGCTCAGGCGGAGACCATGTTCCCCTGCTTCAGTCTCATTCTCTTGTTCAGTCAGGGGTGAACATTACTGAGTTGTAGGATATCCAGCCACACCTCCTGACAGCCCAAATATCCTTCCTCCCTAACGGCCAACAATCAGGTTCTTTCTGGGTATCCACCAGGCCTAAATATGGCAACACTGATCCAAGTCTTTGTCTGAGCCAGTTAGATATGTCATCCATAGCTAGTCATTAAGAGTTTTGGTAACCATATTACTCCAAAGACCAGGCTAACATACTATTTTAAGTGCCATTGGAGGCTGGCAAAGGTTGAGGGAGAGGGAGAATGAGGACATCTCTAATAGTGGCAACAATTAAAAAAAAAAAGAAAACACAAAATAAAATAAAATAAAAAGTGCCTTTGGGACAAAGGGTTGGTTGTTGATCACCCAGCCAGGGCCTCACTGTTTCCCAGCTCCTGCCCTCTGGAGGTCCTGACTAGGATCCCAGCTTCAGGAAGAGAGGCAGAGCCCTAACTGCAACCTGTTGTTTTTGCTGTGGGGGAAAGGAGCTTCTGCTGTTTTCCAGGCCCTGAGCATGATATTCATATGGCCATGACTTGCCTATCTGTATGATTGAGGCTCTGTGCTGCCCAGGGTGTGGGAGGAAGGAGGAGGGCACACCTGCAGCTGTCCAGCAGTGTCTGGCAGCACCAGACTACCCTTCAACTTGACCAGGGACCATTTCCAACCAGAGCAACTATTTTCAGCTGTCACTTTGCTGTGTCTGTCTGGATCCAAGTACAGCACAAGGCCTTGAATAGCCAGGAAACTGGCACCTAGAGGAGAGGGCCCAGTGGTAACTATAAAGGACCCACCATCTTCTCAGATCTCTGGCCATCTGAATAAAGCACCCAATTTTTGCTAAAGATACCCAAATATTTTCATCTTGTTTGAATGGAATAAGTTGTCCATAACAAGGGGTTGAACAAGAGGTAAAGAAAAGAACATAAGTCATTGTTTTTCAAAGATGACTTTTACATCTTTCTCCAGTGCTTTCTTTATTCTGGTGTGATGAGTCCAAGGTTTTATTTCCACCAGTTTCACCATGATGGGGGTGGTGAAGAGTATGTCCCAAGGTCCAGTCCACTTTCCTCCTAGTTGGTTTTTGGAGATGCTGTCATCCAAATCTTGATTAGCATTTTGTCTGCAGGCTCAGAGGAATGCAGCAAACCTGTGGGAGAAAAGCCTCTAATACAGGCAAGGTCATTCATCACAGCTAAGGTCTGACTTAAATGTACATATTTTTTACCTTCAGCTTTTTATCTATACACATTATCTCTGACCCCAATTGTGACCTGAAATGGCTACCTGTACAGAATTTTATAGAGACTCAACTGAATCCCACTTCAAGGAGCCACCCTTATCCTGAGCAGGGCAATAGGTAAAGCTTGATCCCAATGAAGATAAGTTTCTTGACAGTTCGGCTATATTTTTCTTCAAGGTATAGTTCATCTTCTCTACTTTCCCAGAAGCCTGGGGTCTCCATGCCATGTGGGGTCTCCATGCCATGTGGAATCTCCACTTAATTTCTAAGATTTTACTAATCTTCTGTGTGATTTCTGAAACAAAAGCAGGTCTGTTATCACTCTGAATGCTGCCAGGGAGACCAAAGCGAGGGATTATTTCCTTCAATAATGCTTTCACTACTTCTGAAGATTTCTCTGTTCTAGTGGGATGGGCCCACTAGAAAGTACTGTCCATCCTGAAAAGGTGTCCACAAAGGTTAACAAATATTTCCACCCTCGGAGCCTTGGCATCTGGGTAAAGTCTATTTGCCAGTACTCAAATGGGCACTGTCTTTGATATTGCTTTCCTTCTTTGATGGGTTCTGTTTTGGGGTTGTTCTTCGGGCACACAACACATCTAGCAATTACTTTTCTTATGGCTTTAATATTCTAGGACCTGTGAGCCACAGTTTGACACAGGTGGTTAATGAGTCTTTTCCATAGTGTGTGGCCTCATGCAAATGTTTTATGACTGGCTCTACTAAATGTTCAGGAAAACAGTATAGCTCTTTTCTTATTCTTTTTCTATTGGCTATCAGAACCTTCTTCATTAAAACCTCATCTCTTAGCTTTCTCTAATTCTGCAGTCGAATATTCAGGGTCAAATTTTGACAAGTCCAGAACAGGTACCAAAGGCATTATGAATATTCTTTTAGCAGCCTCTTTTGCTGCCTGCCTGTTCAGCCAGATTGCTTTCTCTAGCCACTTTAGTGTCCCCTTTCTGATGCCCTGGGAAGTACATAACTGCCACCTTTTAATTGATTTTTATTGGGATGATACTCATTAACAAAATTATACAGGTTTCAGGTGCACAATTCCACAATACATCATCTGTACACTGTATTGTGTGTTCACCACCCCAAGTCAAGTCTCCTTTTATCACAATTTCTCTCCCCATACCTTCTTCCACCTACCCCCAGTCCAATTTGCCCCCAGCAATCACCATACTGTTGTCCATGTCTGTGAGTTTTTCCTCTTTTCTTTGTTTTTGCTCAATCCCCCACCCACTTCCACCCTGCTCTCCAACCCCTCCCCACTAACAGCTGTTAGCCTTCTCTTTATCTATTATTCTGTCTCTATTCTGCTTGTTAGTTCATTAGGTTCATTAGATTCCATGTATGGGTAAAACCATAAGGTACTTGTCTTTTTCTGACTGGCTTATTTTACTTAGCATAATGCTCTCCACATCCATACATGCTGTTTCAAGGATAATATTTTCCTATTTTTATGGCCAAGTAGTATTCCATTCTATAAATGTACCACTGCCTTTTTATCCACTGATGGACACTTGGGCTGCTTCCAAGTAGTGGCTATTGTAAATTCGGCTTATCAAACATTAGGGTACATGTATTGTTTCAAATTAGTGTCACAGGTTCTTTGGATAAATTCCCAGAAGTGGAAACACTTAGGTCATAATGCACTTTCATTTTTAATGTTTTGAGGTAACTCCATACTGCTTTCCACAGTGGCTGTCCAATTTGCATTCCCACCAACAGTGTACCAGGGTTCTCCTTTCTCCGCATTCTCACCAACACTGGTTGTTCGTTGATGTATTGATGATAGGCATTCTGACAGGTGTGAGAAAATATCTAGTTGTGGTATTAATTTGCATTTCTCTGATGATTAGTAACATTGAGCATCTTTTCACATGCCTATTGGCTATTTTTATGTCCTCTTTGGAGCAGTGTTTATTCAGATCTTTTGCCCATTTTTAAAAATTGTATTGTTTTGTTTTTCAATATTGAGTTGTATAAGTTTCTTACAAATTTTGGATATTAACCCCTTACAGGGGGTGTCAAACTCATTTTCACCAGGGGCAACATCAGCCTTGCAATTGCCTTCAAAGGGCTGAATGTAATTTTGGGACTGTATAAATGCAACTACTCCTTAACAGGTAAGTGAGAGCTCGGCGCTGCCACTGGCTAGAAACAAGGTGCCAGGCCTGATAAAACAATGTGGAGGTCTGTATTTGTCCCTCAGGCCTTGTGTTTGCCACCTGTGCCTTATCCAATATATCATTAGCAAATATGTCCCCACATTTAGTGAGCTATCTTTTCATTTTGTTGATGTTTTCCTTTGTTGTGCAAAAACTTTTTAGTGTGATGTGGTTCCATTTTTTATTCTTCTTTTGTTTCCCTTGCCAGAGGCAATATATCAGAAAAAAATATTGCTACAAGAAATTTCTGAGATTTTTCTGCCTATGCTTCCTGCCAGGATTTTTTTTGATCCTTGCCCAAGAATATGTTTATTGATTTTAAAGAGAGAGACAGAGAGAAACATCCACATGATAGGAAAACATCAGTTGGTTGACTCCCACATGTGCCTCCCCTGGGGATCAAACTCACAACATAGGTATGTGTCTTGACCAGGAATCAAATCTACAACTTCTTGGTTTATGGGATGATTCTTCAAACAACTGGGTGACCTGCTCGGGGCTCTTTTCAGACTTTCATGGTTTTGAGTCTAACATTTAAGTCTTCAATCAACTTTGAGTTTATTCTTGGGTATGGTGTAAGAAGTTAGTCTATTTTATTTTTTGCACTATCTGTCCAATTTTCTCACATTATTTATTGAATAGACTATCTTTACCCCATTGTATGTTTTTGACTCCTTTGTCAAATATCAATTGACTATAAAGGTGTGAGTTTATTTCTGGGCTCTCTCTTCTGTTCCCTTGATCTATGTGTCTGTTTTATGCAAGTACCAAGCTGTTTTGATTACTATGGCCTTGTAGTATAGTTTGATATTAGGTAGCATGATTCCTCCAACTTTGTTCTTCTTAAGATTGTTGTGGATATTTGGGGGTCTTTTATGGTTCCATATAAATTTTTGGTCTAGTTCTGTGATATGCATCATTGGTAACTTGATAGGCATTGCCATGAACATATAGATTGTTTTGGGTAGTGTGACATTTTAATGATGTTAATTCTTCCTATCCATAAACATGGTATATGCTTCCACTTATTTGTATATTCTTCAATTTCTTCTTTCAATGTCATAATTTTGTGAGTACAGGTCTTTTATATCCTTGGTTAAGTTTATTCCTAGATATTTTACTTTCTTTGAAACAATTGTGAATGGGATTGTTTACTTAGTTTCCCTTTCTGATAGTTAATTATTGGTGCATAAAAATGTAACTGAGCCAATCTTCTGAGGAACAGAGTGAACAGCCAATAGTATCCCAGCATATATGAAGGTTGGAGGCTAAAATTGTAGAAGACATTGAAAAACAGACAGTATGGAGATTGTTTTGGGATGGTAAGATCCCTGGGACCAGTGCAGGGACCAGGGCTGCTTCAACCCCAGGCATGGTGCCTGCCAGGCCTGCTGCAGGAGTCTGGGAAGAGAGCCAGGTCAATGGCTCCCTCCCCTGCCAAACAGGGAGGATAGAGTGGCACCAGGATGGACCTGGATGCTTGACATTGCTGGGGGAAATAAAGATGAAGTGGCAGATGCATAGGGGCAGTGTTCGTCTGCCAAGACTGTGGACGCTGGCTGGATCATCACCAGAGAAATTGGGGAGCCAGGTGATGCCTGGAGAAGGGAGAAGAGTTGGGCCATGAAGGACCCTGACTCAGAGTCTCTGGTCTGGTTGGAAAGTTGGGCTGTGTGGGAGGCCAGGCGCTTGTTGGGAGCGGCAGGCTTGAGCAAGAGGATTTTGTTCTAAAAAGAGGCTCTCGGTGGCTGATTGGGGAACTTCCTGTGGCAGCTATCCCCACCATCCTGGCCATGCCCGCACAGCAGCAGCAGCCTCAGCCTCAGCTGAGCTCCACCCCTGATGCTGATACCTCAGCCTCACCCCTGCCCCTTGCCTCCTGCCTCAGTGGCAGAGGCCGCCTAGCCGGTGCCCACTGCTGCAGCAGCAGTGCCACCCAACCCCACCACTCCAGCAACGGTGATGTCCTTGTCACACAAGGTTGGACTGGCTCACTAACACAAAGAGGAGGCACCCCCAGCCGAGGATAACAGCAGGGCTCAGGGAGTTAGCAGTCCCCAGAAAGACTTAACTCATGGGGGAGATGAACTACCCTAAAGAGATTTTGAGAGTCCCTGGCACCTAGGACAGCAAAGAGTGAGAAGGTGGTGTGTGAATTGCTACTAATTGGTGCACCACAAGGACAACACGACTGGTGGATTGAACATGCCAACCTGGCACAGAAGGGCACTGGGGGATTGGCAGCAAACTAAGGAACTGGATTGGAAGCTGGGCAACTGTGAAGAGTGCAGTCCAGACCTAGGCCCATCCTCACAAAACCATAGGAAGGGAGAAAAGCAAAACCCAACCACCTCAGCCTGGTGCAGCCAGGAAGACCAGCAGAAATTGCTTGGCCAGTTTAAAGTCAGAGGGGGCTTTTCTTTATATATATTTTTTCTTTTTATTATTTTTATTTTTCCCCAAGTGAGATAATAAGACTTTAGAGCTGTGAAAGGGCCGGAGTCAGACACAAAGAAGGATCACAAGGCTAATCCCAACAACTGAGAAACTGAGGGAAATTTCACTTTGCTATTCCAGAGAACTTGCACATTATTCTTTATTTGCATTATTATCATTTTTTATTATTTTTACTTCTTTTATTTTATTAATATTTTTATTTCTCTTCTGTTTAGTTTTCTTTGTTTTATTTGTTTCTTTAATTGCATTATTTGACTGGTTTTCCTTGTTCTCTCTTTCATAGTGCATTTTTTAAAATTTTTTTTATTTTTGTTGATATTGTACAGTTTTCTGTCTTTTACCCCGCCCCAGCCCACCACCCCAGCCCTCCCCACCTTCCTCCCATTTCCACCCCCCATAGTTTTTGTCCATGAGTCCTTTATACTTGTTGCTCTAAACCGTTCCCCTTTTCCCCTGAAATTCCCTCCCCTCCCCCTCTGGACACTGTCAGGCTGTTCTCAAATTCAGTGTCTTTGTTTATATTATGCTTGTTTGTTTGTTTTGTTGATTAGCTTCCTGTTAAAGGTGAGATCATATGGTATTTGTCTTTCACTGCCTGGCTTATTTCGCTTAGCATGATACTCTCCAATTCCTTCCATGCTGTCGCAAAGGGTAGGAGCTCCTTCTTTCTTTCTGCTGCATAGTCATAGTGCATTTTTAATTTTCTTTCTTTCACTTCACTTGTGTTCCAATAGCACACTACTCTAGATCGTGTAGTTCCTATTCTTGTTATTCCAAACATATAGATTCTGTCATATGATTGTTGTTCCAGTATTATTATAATAATTGTTGTTGCATACAATTGTAAATATTACACAGCACCACCACCACCCACACGTCTCCATCCCCTGGATCTGAGCCCATTTCTAGAACTTTATTACTGTTGTGGTTTATTCTCTTACACACTATGCCTAATTTTCTATCCTTTAATTTCACTGTAACTCATAATCTGACCTCCCACAAGCCCAATGTTTTCTGTATTCAACTCACAATACTTCCCCGCTCTAACAAGAGTCTTATCTTTTTCCCACCCTTCCTAAAAAGTGGCCAGTTGAGTGTAGTATCATGTTTAACACTATACTTATCCAGGATCTCCTGTCTCTTCTCTATGGGTTGGTACTTTCAATCCTATAGAATACACTTCTGCTGTCTTAAACCATTTTGCCTTCCCCCTCCAACTGATCACATAAAAGAGTAGGTGGGAGCTGTGAACACCAGTATACCTGCTGGAGGAGAGAAACCACAAAAAAAGGAACCACCAACAGGTAATAAAGGAAGATGGTGAAGGAGTGAGTGGAAGCCACACTAACATTCACCTGGGACAAATATGGAATTACAACTAAATGGTGGAGAAATTAGCCAGAACAAACAACTGAACAATAGTGAGAGAGAAATCTCAAAACCTCAGATAGACAGAAGAACCAGCCTTGACACAACCTGTCCACACCTGTGCAGCAGCATACAAAATGTGTTGGGTGGAGTAACCCTCAGTTAACCAGCTGGAGGGAAGGACCCACCAAAGAATGACCCAACAACAATCAAAACCCAAAGACATACATAGAGCCAACATAAATGATAGCCCAAGATCGGTGAGCTCTGGAGATCAAGGAGACTGCACTACTGAATCTCACAGGTCTTCTACCGTAGAAGATCACACCAGAAACCCAGTGAGTCAGAACAGATCAATTTAAGAAGCTGAGGCTAACAAGAAGAATCTTGCAAACAATACGAAGACAGAGACAATCCCCAAATGAAAGGAAAAGAGGAAGACTCAGGAAGAATACTAAATGAAACAGAAGCAAGTCAGCTATCAGATATTGAGTTCAAAGCAATGGTTTTAAGGAAGCTCAATGAGCTCACAGAGAATTACCAGAAACTACAGGGAAAGTACAATGAATTCACTGAAAACTACATCAACGTGAAATGGAAAATAGAAACTATCAACAAGGGCCAAGAGGAAATAAAGAATACAATTTCTGAATTGAAGAACAGAGTAGAAATCAAAAACAGGATAGACAAAGTGGAGGATTGAATCAGCAAGCTGGAGGACAAGGTAGAAAAAACACCCAGAAAGAGCAAGAAAAGGAAAAAAGACTCAGAAAGAAAAAAGAGGTTTTACGGGAACTGCAGGAAAACATGAAACATAATAATATCCATATAACAAGGATACCACAAGGAGAAGAAGAAGAGGACAGGATAGATAACCTGTTTGAAAAAGTAATGATGGAAAACGTTCCTAATTTGATGAGAGAAAAAGTCACACAAATCTAGAAAACACAGAGAGTCCCAATCAAGAGGAACCCAAAGAGGCCCACTTCAAGACACATCATCATTAAAATGGCAAAATTCCAAGACAAAGAGAAAGTCTTAAAAGCAGCAAGGGAGAAACAAGAAGTAACATACAAGGGATCTCTGATGAGACTAGCAGCTGACTTCTCAATGGAAATGCTCGAAGCCAGAAGAGAATGGCAAGAAATGTTCCAAATTATGAGAACCAGAGGCCTTCATCAAGACTACTCTATTCAGCAAGGCTCTCAATTAAAATGCAAGGCCAAATAGGAGTTTCCCAGACAAAAGGAGTTTAAAAGATTACACCTCCAACAAACCAGCTCTGCAAGAGATGCTAAAGGTACTGCTTTAAGAAAAGGAAGAAAAAGAGTGAGAGAGGGAGGAACACAGGTACCAAAAAATGGCAATGAACGAGTACATATCAATAACAATCTTAATGATAAATGGATGAAATGCTCTAATGAAAAGACACAGAATGGCTGAATGGATAAGAAATCATGACCCACACATATGCTGCCTCCAGGAGACACACCTCAGGACAAAAGACCTACACAGACTCAAAGTGAAGGGCTGAAAACCAAGTTTCCAAGCAAATGGACAGGGGAAAAAAGCTGGGATAGCAATACTCATATCAGATAAACTAGCCTTCAAAAAAGGGCCATAAAAAGAAACCCAGAAGGTCACTTCATAATACTCAAAGGTATTATTAACACTCATAATCCATCAAGAAGACATAAGCATTGTAAATATATATGCACCCAACATAGGAGCACCCAAATACATAAAGAAAATCTTGGAGAACTTCAAGAAAGATATTGACAGCAACACAATTATAGTAGGAGATTTCAACACCCCACTGTCAAAAATGAATAGATCTTCCAAACAAAATATCAACGAAATATCAACAAAGATATTGCAGCATTGAATAATGTCCTAAATCAAATGGGCTTAACTGATATGTATAGAGCCTTTCATTTCAAAGAAGCAAAATACCCATTCTTTTCAAATGCGCATGGAACATTTTCAAAGATAGACCACATGATAGGACACAAAACAAGCCTCAACAAATTCAAGAAAATTAAAATCATATGAAGCATTTTCTCTGACCACAAGGGAATGAAACTAGAAACCATCCTCAAGGAAAAAAAAATTAAAAACACTGAAACTCATGTAGATTGAATAGTATGCTATTAAACAATAATGGGTCAAGAATGAGATCAAGGAAGAAATCAAAAAGTTTCTGGAAACAAATGAAAATGAACTCACAACAACCCAAAACTTATGGGACACAGTGAAGGCAGTCCTGAGAGGGAAGTTCATAGTGATACAGGCCTACCTAAAAAAGATAGAAACATTTCAAACGAACAACCTAACCCTACACCTACAAGCACTCAAGGAACAACAACAAAGACAGCCCAGAGCAAATAGAAGGAAGGAAATAACCAAGACCATAGCAGAATTAAATTACATAGAGACTAAAAGCACAATCATAAGAATAAATAAATCCAGGAGCTGCTTCTCTGAAAAGATAAACAAAATCAACAAGCCTTTAAGCAGGCTCATTAAGAAAAAAAGAGAGGACCCAAATAAACACAATGAGAAATGAAAGAGGAGAGATTACAACTGATACCACAGAGATACAAAGAATTGGAAGAAATTACTAGGAAGAAATATATGCCAAGAAATTTGAAAACCCAGGTGAAATGGACAAACTTCTAGAAAAATATAAGCTTCCAAACTGAATGAAGAAGCAGAAAGCTTGAACAGACCAGTGACAGCTGACAAAATTGAAGCAGTAATAAAAAAATTTCCAACACACAAAAGTCCTGGACCACATGGTTTCACAGGAGAATTTTACAAATGATTTAAGGAACAGCTATCCTGTCTTGGGAAGATGGCGGCGTGGTAGGAGGGAGCAGACCCTATTCCCCCTCTACACACGGGAGAAAAACCAGACCAATCTATGAAAGACCAGAACAGACAAGGAACAGTAACACAGCATATTGGAGAATAAGAGGTCGGAAATTGTAGCGGACACTGAAAAACAAGCGGTAAGGAGAGCTCTGCGGAACAATAAGAGCCCAGGGTTCCAGCGCACGGAGAGCGGGGCGGCTGAGGCCTCGGCCTGGCGCTCCGCCAAGCCTGCCCCAGGGCTCTGGGGAGGGAGCTGGGTCAGCCGCTGAACCAGCTGGGAGATCCCAGGGGCCACCGCGTGACTGCGCCCGAGCAAAAGTGGGTGCCCCGCGAGGGAGCGAAAGTGGGTGCCCCGCACCAGGTCACTGCGCGACTTTGAACCGAGTTTTTGTGGTCGCCGGGCGACTTTGAACCGAGTTTTTGTGGTCGCTGGGCTACTACGAAAGCACAGGCCCCCCAACAGAGACAGAGGCGCGGGCGAAGTGAGACAACTGCATGAAAATAGACACCCTCAGGGGACCGCACACGGCCGCGGGCTAGTGGACACTCGTGAAAACATAGGCGCAGGCCGCTGGAGACAGCTGTGGAGCCAGAGGTGCCAGTTCACGGGCGGGTGATCAAACGCGGGCGGGTGCTCAAACGCGGACAGCTCAGGCCCAAGGTGCAGGCGCCGGATAGCAGCTGGAACGCAGGCCCCTCTCAGAAGCAAAGGCAGGCAGCTGTGCCCAAACACTGAAAGCCTCCCAGGGACAAAGGCAGGCGGCTGTGCATGCCTGGAGAACCTAGCACACACCCATAAACTCGGAGAAGTGCGCACACATAAGGAGGCTCAGATCACACGCTGGAAACCCTGTGGGGAGAGGCACCCACTAACGCTGGGATACATAGCACAATGAGGACTGAGTTCTGAACACAGAGAAAAGCAGTAAGATCACCCCTCGGCCATTGCAGCCAGCAAGACCTGAAAAACAGGCTGGCAAGTTTGAAAACAACAAGAGGGTGTTTCTTTTTGTTTGTTTTGTTTTGTTTTTTCATTTTTTTAATATATTTTTATTTTTTAAAAAATATTTTGTTGTGCTTTACTCGTTCCTTTTCCCCCCGCCCCTCTGGCTGCTTATATTTGTGTGGGGGTGTCTGTGTGCGTGTCTCTTTTTTGTTTTGCCAGTTTGTTAGTGTCTTTTTGTTTGTAAGCCTGCCTATCTATATGAGTTTTTAACTACTCCTTCTTCATTGTTTATATCTTCTTCTTTACTCCCCAACTCCTTTTGCCTCCCTTGAATTCCTTCTTCTCTTATCCCCTCTTCCTTTCTTTTCAATTTTATCTCTTCTACCTTCCTCTTCTTTCCTCTTTCTTCTTTTTTTCATTTTCCCCCCTCTTCTTTTTGTAAATACACACGAGTGAGACAAAACAAACAAACAAGCAAGCCTGAAACTGTGTGGGGAAAAACAAAACAAAAACAAAAACCAGAGTTGGCCCCCAAAAGAGGGTATTCCAGCTGATGAGACAGTGAAAGCGGTGAACAACAGGATATCCAAAGGAGAATCCACCACTGAATCTCACAGATATTCTACCACAGAAGGTCATACCACAAACCCAGGGAGCCAGAACAGATCAATTTAAGAAGCTGAGGCTAACAACAATAGTCTTACAAACAATGGGAAGACAAAAGAACAATCCCCAAACGAAAGGAAAGGAGGAAGCTCAAGAAAGAATGCTAAATGAAACAGAGGCAACTCAACTATCAGATATCGAGTTCAAAGCAATAGTTGTCAGGAAGCTCAATGAGCTCTCAATGAGCTACCATAAACTACAGGGAAGTTATGATGAACTCACAGCAAACTATATCAACATGAAAAAGGAAATAGAAACTATCAACAAGGGCCAAGAGGAAATGAAGAACACAATCTCTGAACTGAAGAACACAGTAGAAGGAATGAAAAGCAGAAGCGATGAAGCAGAAGATCGGATCAGCGAGTTGGAGGGCAAAATAGAAAAAAAACACTCAGAATGAGCAAGATAAGGAAAAGAGGCTTAGAAAGAATGAAGAGGGTTTAAGAGAAATGCAAGACAACATGAAACGGAATAATATTCGTATAATAGGGATACCAGAAGGAGAAGAACAAGAACAAGGGATAGAAAACCTGTTTGAAAAAGTAATGATGGAAAACTTCCCTCATTTGGTGAGAGAAAAAAACACACAAATCCAGGAAACACAGAGAGTCCCAATCAAAAGGAACCCAAACAGGCCCACTTCAAGACACATCAGCATTAAAATTAAAATTCCAAGACAAAGAGAGAATCTTAAAAGCAGCAAGGGAGAAAAAGGAAGTATTATACAAGGGGACCCCAATTAGGTTAGCATTTGACTTCTCAATGGAAACGCTCCAAGCCAGACGAGAATGGCAAGAAATATTCCAAGCAATGAGAACCAAAGGCCTGCAACCCAGACTACTTTACCCAGCAAGGCTTTCAATCAAGATAGAAGGCCAAATAAGGAGCTTCCCAAACAAAAGAAGTCTAAAAGAATACACCTCTACCAAACCAATGCTGCAAGATATACTAAAGGGACTGCTTTAAGGGAAGAAAGGAAAAGACAGAGAGAGAAAGAGAGAGAGGAACACAGGTACGAAAATGGCAATGAATAATTACCTATCAATAATAACCTTAAATGTAAATGGATTAAATGCTCCAATCAAAAGACATAGAATAGCTGAATGGATAAGAAAGCATGACCCACACATATGCTGCATACAAGAAACCCACCTCAGGACAAAAGACATACACAGGCTCAAAGTGAAGGGCTGGAAACAAATTTTCCAAGCAAATGGTCAGGAAAAAAAGCTGGGGTAGCAATACTCATATCAGACAAAATAAACTTCAAAAGAAGGGCCATAAAGAGAGAAGAAGAAGGTCACTTCCTAATACTTAAGGGAAGAATCCACCAAGAAGACATAAATATTGTAAATATATATGCACCCAACGGAGGAGCACCTAAATACATCAAGAAAATTTTAGAGGACTTCAAGAAAGATATAGACAGCAACACAATTATAGTAGGTGATTTTAACACCCCACTGTCAAAAATGGACAGATCTTCCAAACAAAATATCAACAAAGATATTGTGGCATTGAACAACACTCTAGAGGAAATGGACTTAACTGATATATATAGAGTCCTTCATCCCAAAGAAGCTAAATACACTTTCTTTTCAAATGCACATGGAACATTTTCAAAGATAGACCACATGATAGGACACAAATCAAGCCTCAACAAATTCAAGAAAATTGAAATCATACCAAGCATTTTCTCTGACCACAAGGGACTGAAACTAGAAACGAACCCCAAGGAGAAAAACCCAAAACCCTCAAAATCATGGAGATTGAATAGCATGCTATTAAACAATGAATGGGTCAAGAATGAAATTAGGGAGGAAATCAAAAAGTTTCTGGAAACAAACGATAATGAACTCACATTGACCCAAAACTTATGGGACACAGCAAAGGCAGTCCTCAGAGGGAAGCTTATAGCGATACATGCCTATCTAAAAAAGACAGAAACATCTCAAACAAACAACCTAACCCTTCGCCTACAAGAACTCGAGGAACAACAACAAAGACAGCCCAGAGCAAGTAGAAGGAAAGAAATAACTAAGATAAGAGCAGAATTAAATGACATAGAGACTAGAAGCACAATCCTAAAGATCAATGAATCCAGGAGTTGGTTCTTTGAAAAGATCAACAAAATCGACAAGCCTTTAAGCAGGCTCATCAAGAAAAAAAGAGAGAGGACTCAAATAAACACAATCAGAAATGAAAGAGGAGATATTACAACTGACACCGCAGAAATACAAAGGATTGTAAGAAATTACTATGAAGACCTGTATGCCAAGAAATTTGAAAACCTAGGTGAAATGGACAGGTTTCTAGAAAAATATAATCTTCCAAAACTCGATGAAAAAGAAACAGAAACCCTGAACAGACCAATAACAGCAGATGAAATTGAATCAGTAATCAAAACACTCCCCACACACAAAAGCCCTGGAGCAGATGGCTTCACAGGAGAATTCTACAAAACATTTAAGGAAGAGCTAACCCCTATTCTCCACAGACTACTCCAAAAAATCCAAAAAGATGGAAGACTCCCAAACTCTTTTTATGAAGCCAGCATCATCCTAATCCCAAAACCAGATAAAGACAAAACAAAGAAGGAGAACTTCAGGCCAATATCGCTGATGAACATAGATGCTAAAATCCTCAACAAAATATTGGCAAACCGCATCCAACAACACATTAAAAAGATCATACACCATGACCAAGTGGGATTCATCCCAGGGATGCAAGGATGGTTCAACATTCGCAAATCAGTAAATGTAATTCATCACATAAACAAAAGCAAAGACAAAAATCACATGATCATATCAATAGATGCGGAAAAAGCATTTGATAAGGTACAGCACCCATTTATGATTAAAACAATCAGCAAAGTGGGAATAGAGGGAGCATTCCTCAACATAATAAAGGCTATATATGAGAAACCTACAGCCAGCATCATACTCAACGGGCAAAGACTAAATTCTTTTCCACTAAAATCAGGAACAAGACAAGGCTGTCCACTCTCTCCAATTCTATTCAACATAGTATTGGAAGTCTTAGCCACAGCGATTAGACAAGAAAAGGAAATAAAAGGCATCCAACTTGGAAAGGAGGAAACAAAACTATCATTGTTTGCAGGTGACATGATAGTATACATAGAAAATCCTATAGTCTTGGCCAAAAAACTGCTCGACCTAATAAATGAATTTAGCCAAACAGCCGGATACAAAGTCAATATCCAGAAATCAAAGGCATTTTTGTATACCAACAATGAAACAACAGAAGCAGAAATCAAGAAAAAAATACCATTTGATATAGCAAAAAGAAAAATAAAGTACCTAGGAATTAACCTAACCAAGGAGGTAAAAGACCTGTATGCAGAAAACTACACAACACTGAAGAAGGAAATCAAGGAAGACACAAATAAATGGAAACACATACCTTGTTCATGGATCGGAAGAATTAACATCATCAAAATGTCCATACTTCCCAAAGCAATCTACAGATTCAATGCAATACCTATTAAAGTACCAATGGCATATTTCACAGATATAGAACAAACTCTTCAAAAATTTATATGGAACCATAAACGACCCAGAATAGCGGCAGCAATCTTGAGAGAGAAGAGCAAAGCAGGAGGGATCACAATACCTGATACCAAAATGTATTACAAGGCCACTGTAATCAAAACAGCCTGGTACTGGCATAAAAACAGGCACGTGGACCAGTGGAATAGAATAGAGAGCCCAGAAATAAACCCTAGTCTCTATAGTCAATTAATATTCGACAAAGGGGGCAGCAACATAAAATGGAGTAAAAACAGCCTCTTCAACAAGTGGTGTTGGGAGAACTGGACAGCTTTGTGCAAGAAAATGAAACTCGAGCACCAACTTACACCATACACAAAAATAAATTCAAGGTGGATAAAAGATTTAAACATAAGCCGTAACACCATTAAAGTCCTAGAAGAGAACAAAGGCAGGAAAATCTCAGATATTACACGCAGCAACATTTTTACTGATATGTCCCCTAAAGCAAGGGACATAAAGGAAAAAATAAACAAATGGGATCTCATCAAAATAAAAAGCTTCTGCATGGCCAAGGAAAACAGTATTAAAATAAAAAGAGAACCGACTGTGTGGGAAAACATATTTGCCAATGATATCTCAGATAAGGGTTTAATCTCCAAAATATACAAAAAACTTACACGACTCCACTCTAAGAAGACAAGCAACCCAATTAAAAAATGGGCAAAGGACTTGGGCAGACACCTCTCCAAGGAGGATATACAGAGGATCCAGAGACACATGAAAAGATGCTCGATATTGCTAGCTATCAGAGAGATGCAAATTAAAACCACAATGAGATACCCCTTGACACCAGTCAGAATGGCCCTCATAAACAAAGCAACAAACAGCAAGTGTTGGAGAGGTTGTGGAGAAAAGGGGACACTAGTGCACTGCTGGGGGGAGTGCAGACTGGTACAACCACTATGGAAAACAGTATGGAATTTTCTAAAAAAACTAAAAATGGATATACCTTTTGACCCAGCAATTCCATTGCTAGGACTATATCCTAAGAACCCTGAAACACCATTCCAAAAGAAACTATGCATCCCTATGTTTATAGCAGCACAATTTACAATAGCCAAGTGTTGGAAGCAACCTAGATGCCCATCAGTAAATGAATGGATCAAAAAACTGTGGTACATTTATACAGTGGAATTCTATGCAGCAGAAAGAAAGGAGCTCATACCCTATGCAACAGCATGGATGGAACTTGAGAGCATCATGCTAAGCGAGGTAAGCCAGGCAGTGAAAGACAAATACCATATGATCTCACCTTTAACAGGAAGCTAATCAACAAAACAAACAAACAAGCATAATATAACCAAAAACATGGAAATTGGGAACATGCTGAAAGTCACCAGAGGAGAGAGGGGAGGGAATTTCAGGGGAAAAGGGGAAGGATTTACAGGAACAAGTATAAAGGACACATGGACAAAAACTATGGGGGGGGTGGAAATGGGAGGGAGGTGGGGAGGGCTGGGGTGGCGGGTTCGGGTGAGAATAAAAGACAGAAAACTGTACAAGATCAACAATGAAAATAAAAATTAAAAAAAAATAATGGAACAGCTAACCCCTATTCTTCACAGACTATTCCAAAAAATCCAAAATGATGGAAGACTCCCAAACTCTGTTTATGAAGCCAGCATCACCCTAATCTAATAAGCAGATAAAGACACAACAAAGAAACTTCAGGCCAATATCGCTGATGAATATAGATGCTAAAATCCTCAACAAAATATTAGCAAACCTCATCCAGTAATACGTTAAAAAGATCATATACCATGACCAAATGGGATTCATCACAGGGATCGTACAACATTCGCAAATCAATAAATATAATACATCACATAAACAAAAGCAAAGACAAAAATCACATGATCATACCAATAGATGCTTTTTCCACAAAAGGCATTTGATAAGGTACAGCACCCATTTGTGATAAAAACACTCAGCAAAGTGGGAATAGAGTGAGAATTCCTCAACCTAATAAAGGCCATATATGAGACCTACAGCTAACATCATACTCAATGGGCAAAAACTAGAAGTTTTCCCACTAAGATCAGGAATAAGACAAGGATGTCCACTTTCATCACTACTATTCAACATAGTATTGGAACTTATAGCCACAACAATCAGACAGGAAAAAGAAATAAAAGGCATCCAAATTGGAAAGGAGGAAGCAAAATTGTCATTGTTTGCCAACGACAAGAGACTGTACATAGAAAATCCTGTAGACTCCACCAAAAAACTACTCAACCTAATAAGTGAATTTGACAGAACAGCAGGATACAAAGTCAATAATCAGAAATCAAAGGCATTTTTGTACACCAACAATGAAATATCAGGAAAAAACATCTCATTTGATATAGCAACAAGGAAAATAACAACACTGCCTCTTACTAGCATAAGAACAGACACATGGACAAATACAACAGAATCGAGAGCCCAGAAATAAACTCAAGTCTCTATGGTCACTTAATATTTGATGTAGGGTGCAGAAGGATAAAGTGGAGTGAAAATGGCCTCTTCGACAAACAGTGTTGGGAGACCTGGACAGCTACATGTAAAAAAATGAAACTCAATCACCAACTTATACCATACACAAAAATAAATTCAAGGTGGATAAAAGATTTAAACATAAGCCATGACACCATAAAAGTCCTAGAGGAAAACATAGGCAGGAAAGTCTCAGATATTCCATGCAGCAATATTTTCACCATTATGTCCCCTAGAACAAGGGACATAAAGGAAAGAATAGACAAATTGGACCTCACCTAAATAAAAAGCTTCTGCATGGCTAAAGAAAACTAAAATTAAAAGAGAACCAACTATGTGGGAAAATATATTTGCGAATGATACCTGAGAAAAGGGTGTGATCTTTAAAGTATAAAGAACTTGAAGGAAGATTGGTGGTGTGATAGGAGGGAGCAGATTCCACTTCCCTCTACACATGGGAGAAAAACCTGGCCAATCTATTGAAGAACAGAGAAGACAAGGAACATTAACACAGCATATTTGAGAATAAGAGATCGAAAATTGTAGTGGACATTGAAAAATCAGTCAGTAAGGACAGTACTTCAGAACAATAGGAGCCCAGGGATCAGTGCGGAGAGCAGGACGTCTGAGGCCCCAGCCCGGGGCTTGCCAGGCCTGCCCCAGGGCTCTAGGGAGGGAGCTGGGTCAACTGCTGAAATGGGCTGAGTGATCCTGGTCACCCCTGTGGGACTGTGGACTGAGCAATCCTGGTCGCACGCGCTCGACTACAGACAGCTGTACATGTGAACTGACATGACTGCATGAAAATAGGCACCCACATGTGACCACAGATGGTCGGGGGATCATAGGCACGAGCAAGATCATAGGTGCTTGCCACTGGAGACAGCTGTGGGACCATAGTAGCGCGCTTGCATGCGAACGCAGACAGCTCAGGGCTATAGGCTCACAGGTGAGAGATGGCTGCGGTATCGAAGGCCCCACGAAACCACAGAAAGCTGGGCCGGGGCCAACAGAGACAGCTACCTGCGACCAGAGTCCCGAGCTCACACCCATAAACTTGGGAAAGTGCGAGCACTCCAGGAGGCTCAGAAAACATGCCTGGAGCCCTGTGCAGAGAAACACCAGACTAACTCTGGGGACAGTAGCACAATGATGATGGAATGCGAAAACTGGGAAAAGTAATACCGTCATCCCTCAGCCATTGCAGCCAGCAAGACCAGAAAAACCGGCTCAGCAAGTTTGAAAACAGCAAGAGGTTTTTGTTTGGTGTTTTGGGGTTTTTTTGTTGTTGTTGTTATTGTTTTTTTTTTTGGGGGGGGGGTGTTTTTTAGTTTGTTTTTTGGTTTTGTTTTTGTTTTGTTTTTGTTTGTGTGTCTGTTTATATAATTGTTCTTAATTATTATTTCTTTATTATTTTTATCTTCTTTTTTACTCAACTCCTTTTGCCTCTTTTTACTTCTTTCTTGTTTTATTCCCTCTTCCTTTCTTTCCAATTTTATCTCTTCTACCTTCCTTTTTTTCCTTCTTCTTTTTTCATTTTTTCCCTCTTTTCTCTTTTTAAATACCCATGAGTGAGACCAAAAAAAAAAAAACAAACAAACAAACAAACCTGGAACTGTGAAAAAAAAAAAAACAGAGTTGGTCCCAAAAAGAGGGTAGCCCAGTAGCTGAGACAGTGGAAGCTGTGAACAACAGGATATCCAAAGGAAACTGCACCACTGAATCTCACAGGTATTCTACCACAGAAGGTCACACCATACACCCAGGGAGCCAGAACAGATCAATTTAAGAAGTTGAGGCTAACAAGAAGAATCTTACAAACAATGGGAAGACAAAGAAGAATTCACATGATTCCACTCCAGGAAGACAAACAAGCCATTAAAAAAAAAATGGGCAAAAGACCTAAACAGACATTTCTCCAAGGAGGATATACAGAGGGCTAAGGTACATATGAAAGGATGCTCATCATCACTAGCCATCAGGGAGATGCAAATTAAAACCACAATGAGATACCACCTCACACCGTGAGAATTGCTATCATAAAGAAATCAACAAAAAAGTGTTGGAGAGGATATGGAGAAAAGAGAACCCTAGTGTGCTGTTGATGGGAATCTAGACTGGTGTAGCCACTGCGAAAAACAGTATGAAATTTCCTCAGAAAGCTAAAAATGGAACTGCCTTTTGACCCAGCAATTCCACTGCTGGGATTATATCCTAAGAACTCTGAAACACCATCTCAAAAGACCTAAGCACCCAAATGTTCATAGCAGCACAATTTACAATAGCCAAGTACTAGAAGCAACCTAAGTGCTCATCAGTAAATGAATGGATCAAAAACTATGATACATTTACATAATGGAATACTATGAAGCAGAAAGAAAGAAAGAGCTCCTACCCTTTGCGACAGCATGGATGGAACTGGAGAGCATTATGCTAAGTGAAATAAGCCAAGCAGTGAAAAAGAAATATCATATGATCTCACTTTTAAGTGGAACCTAATCAACATAAGAAACAAGCAAGCAAAAGATAACCAGAGATATTGAAATAAAGAACAATCTGAGAGTAACCAGAGGGGAAAATGGGGAAAATGGAGTGTATGGTTTTCAGGAAAGACTATAAAGGACACATGAACAAAACCAAGGTGGGTATAATCAGGGGAGAGAGTTTAGGATGGCTGGGGTGGGGTGAAACAGTTTGAGGTAAATTTAGGCAACTGTACTTGAACAGCAATAAAATAATTTTTAAAAATATAACTGAATTCTGAATATTTATTTTGCATCCTGCTACTTTTCTGAAATCATTTATTAGTTCTAGATTTTTGTGGAATCTTTAGTGTACTGCATGTCTGATGAAAACAATGACAGTTTTACTTCTTTCTTTCCAATTAGGATGCATTTTATTTCTTCCTCTTATCTGATTGCTGTGGCTCATGCTTTTGTAGTATGATAAATAAAAGTGGTAAAAGCAGACGCCTCTGTCTTTTCCTGATCTTAAGGGAAAAGATTTTAGTTATTGCCCCTTGAGTATGAGGTTGGCTGTGGGTTTGTCAGATATGGCCTTTATTACATTGAGGTATGTTTCCTGTATTCCCACTTTGTTGTCAGTTTTTGTCATAAATAAGTGCTGGATTCTATTGAATACTTTTTCCTGCTATTGATATGTTCATGTGGGCTTTAAAAATTTTTTTTATTTATTGATTTTAGAGAGAAAGAATTGGGAGAGAGCGAGAGTGAGAGAGAGAGAGACAAAGACATAGGGAGAGATCAAGAGAGAAAAAAACATTGGTTGTTCCACTTATGTATTTATTGTTTGAATTCTTTTTAAAACTTTTTTAATTTTTATACTTTTATTTTTATTAAACACTTCTGAATTTTATTGTTGTTCAAGTACAGTTTTCTCCTTTTCATTTTTTAATACTTTTAAATTTATTTTTATCTTATTTTAATTTTAATTTTTTATTTTTCATTGGTTGAATTTTTGTATGTGCTCTGACTGGGTATCAAACCTGCTACCACAGTGCATCAGGATGAAGCTCTAACCAACTGAGTTACTCAACCAGGACAATATGATCATGTGGTTTTTCTTTTAATATATTTTATTGATTATGCTATTACAGTTGTCCCATTTCTCCCCCATCATTCCCCTCCACTCTGCACACCCCCTTCCACCCACATTCCCCCCCTTTAGTTCATGTCCATGTGTCATAAGTCCTTTAGCTTCTACATTACCCACACTAATCTTGCCCTCCCCGTCTATTTTCTACCTACCATTTATGCTACTTATTCTCTGTACCTTTTCCCCTCTCTCCTCCTCCCACTCCCCTGTTGCTAACCCTCCATATGATCTCCATTTCTGTGGTTCTGTTCCTGTTCTAGTTGTTTCCTTTTGTTTTAGGTGTGGTTGTTAATATCTGTGAGTTTGCTGACTTTTCACTGTCATATTTTTTATCTTCTTTTTCTTAGATAAGTCCCTTTAACATTTCATATAATAAGAGCTTGGTGATGATGAACTCCTTGAACTTGACCTTATCTGAGAAGCACTTTATCTTCCCTTCCATTCTAAATGACAGCTTTGCTGGATAGAGCAATTTTGGATGTAGGTCCCTGCCTTTCAAGACTTCAAATACTTCTTTCCAGCCCCTTCTTGCCTGGAAGGTCTCTTTTGAGAAATCAGCTGACAGTCCGATGGGAACTCCTTTGTAGGTGACTGTCCCCTTACCCCTTGTTGCTTCTAGAATTCTCTCCTTCATTTTAATCTTGGCTAATGTAATTACGATGTGCCTTGGGGTGTTCCTTCTTGGGTACAACTTTTTGGGGACTCTCTGAGCTTTCTGGACTTCCTGGTAGACTATTTCCTTTGCCAGATTGGGGAAGTTCTCCTTTATTATTTGAATTTTATTTATTTATTTTTAGAGAGGGGAAGGGAGGGAGAAAGAGAGGGAGAGAAACATCAATGTGTGGTTGCCTCTCACGTGGCCCCCACTAGGGGCCTGGCCTGCAACCCAGGCATGTGCCCTGACTGGGAATCGAACCTGCGACCCTTTGGTTCACAGCCCGCGCTCAATCCACTGAGCTACGCCAGCCAGGGACTCCTTTATTATTTGTTCAAATAAGTTTTCCAGTTTTTGCGCTTCTTCTTCCCCTTCTGGTACCCCTATAATTCAGATGTTGGGACGTTTAAAGATGTCCTGGAGGTTCCTAAGCCTCTCCTCATTTTTTTGAATTCTTGTTTCTTCCTTGTTTTCTGTTTGGTTGTTTGTTTCTTCCTTCTGGTCCACTCCATTGATTTGAGTCCCAGTTTTCCTCCCATCTCTATTGGTTCCCCATGCATCTTCCTTCATTTCACGTATTGTAGCCTGCATTTTTTCATCTAATTTGTGAGCAAAATCAACCAATTCTGTGAGCATCCTGATGACCAGTGCTTTGAACTGTGCATCCAATAGGTTGGCTATTTCTTTGTCGCTTAGAGGAATTGTCTCTGGGGCTCTGATTTGTTTTCCGTTTTGAGCCATTTTTGGTGTTTTTTGTTTTGTTTTGTTTTGGTTTTGGTCTGGTCATGGCTGTTACGTAGTGAGGGGTGGAGCCTTATATATTCCCCAGTGCGGGGCAGCCCCATCGCTGAGTTGTGACGCTGTATGTGGGGGCGGGGTCTGAGAGGGAACAATGGCACCTGCTCCGCTCTATCTTGAGTTTCCATCCCTTCCGCAGCTTCCTGGTTTTTATCCTTCATTTTGTTTCTGTGATGTATCACATTTATTGCTGTGCATATATTGTACGACCTTGCAACCTGGAATCAATTCATCTTGATCATGGTGTATGATCTTTTTAATGTCCTGAGGGAATGATATTGCTAGCATTTTATAGAGGAGTTTAGCATCATGTTTATCAGGGATATTGGCCTATAATTTCCTACTTTGTAGTGTCTTTATCAGGTTTTGGAATTAAGATAACATTGGCCTTGTAAAATGAGCTTGGGAGTCTTCCTACCCTTGAAATTTTTTGGAATAGTTTGAGAAAGATAAGCGTTAGTCTTTTCTGAATGCTTGATAAAATTTCTTGGTGGAGGCTCCGGTCTAGTGCTTTTTGTCTGTTCTGAATTTTTTAAAATTATATTTTATTGATTATGCTATTAGAGTGGTCCCTATCATTTCTCCTTTGGCCCCCTCCAACAAGCTTCTCTCACTCCCTCAGGCAATCCCCACACCATTGTTCATGTCAATGGGTCAAGAGTATAAATTCTTAGGCTACCGCATTCCCTATACTATACTTTATATCCCCATGCCTACCCTGTAACTACCTATTTGTACTTAATTCCATCACCTCTTCACCCATACCCCTACACGTGCCTCCCATCTGACAACCATCAAAATGCTCTCTGAAGCCATGATTCTGTCTCTGTCTTGTTTACTTAGTTTCTCTTATAGAGTCAATTATTGACAGGTATGTATTTATTGTCATTCTATTGTCCATGATTTTGATCTTTTTCTTATGTATGTCCCTTTAACAGTTCATATAATAATGGTTTGGTGATGATGAACTCCTTTAGTTCTTTCTTGTCTGGGAAGTCCTTTCTCTGCCCAGTTCTAAATGATATCTTTGCTAGGTAGAGCATTCTTGGCTATAGGTCCCTGCTTTTTATGACTTTGAATATTTCTAGCCTGCAAAATTTCTTTCGAGAAATCAGCTGACAATCTTATGGGAACTCTCCTGTAAGTAAGTAACTTCTCTTGCTGCTTTTAAAATTCTACCTTTACTTTGTTTTTGACATTTTAATTATGATGTGTCTTGGTGTGGGCCTCTTTGCATCCATCTTGTTTCCCACTATCTGTGCTTCCTGCATTTGCATGTCTATTTCCTTCACCAAATTAGAGATGTTTCTTTTCATCATATTTTCAATTAGATTTCCAATTTCTTGCTCTTTCTCTTCTTCGCCTGGTACCCCTATGATGCAAATTTTGGACCTCTTGAAGTTGTCCCAGGGGCTGCTTGTACTATCTTCATTTTGGGGGTTCCTTTTTTCTTCTTCTTGTTCTGATTGTTTTTTTCTTTTTTTGCTTCTTTATGTTCCAAATCATTGATTTGGTTCTTGGCTTTATTCACTCTACTGTTATTTTCCTGTAAATTGTTCTTTATTTTAATAAGTGTGTCCTTCATTTCTGACTGGATCTTTTTTATGCTGTTGAGGTCCTCGCTAAGTTTCTTGAGCATCTTTATAAACAGGGTTTTGAACTCTTCATCTGATAGACTGGTTATCTCCATTTTGTTTAGTTCTTTTTCTGGAGTTTTTAATCTGTTCTTTCATTTAGGCCATGTTTCTTTGTCTCCTTGTTTTGGCAGCCTCCCTGTGTTTAGGTATTAGGTAGAGCTACTATGATTCCCTATCTTGGTAGCATGGCTTAATGTAGTAGGTGTCCTGTAGGGTCCAGAGGCACAGCCTCCCCTATCATCCAAGCTGGATACTCAAGGTACACCTTTTGTGTTTGCTGGGTACATCCTCCTGTTGTAGTTGAGCCTTGATTGCTGTTGGCAGGTAAATAGGGATTTATCCAGGACAGTCAGTTTCAAGAATTGGCTGATCACCAACCTCTACCCCCTTGGAGGATCAGCTGCGCAAGGTTAGGGTAGTGGTGTTCTGACATGGTCTGTAGCTGCCCACTGGGTGCACAGGCCCTGGGGTGTCCTGGGGGGTGCAGGTCAAGGGAAGCCCCCAACTGTGTTTTACCCAGGACAGCCCTGCCTAAGCTATAGAGCTTTCTGAGATAGCTGCTAGTTGTGCTGGGCTTGGAGATTCCCAGGCAAAGCCAAGCTGTGAATCTATGCTGGCTGCTGTTAGTGCCATGCCTAGGGCCATTTAGCAAGGGGTACTGAGGCTAGAGGCTTACTGAGGCCAGCCGTTGCTTGTTTGAAAGGATTTAGGAAGTTGTGAAGCATGAGCCAAAACCCATCCTTCATATGGAAAAGCTACTGTTAACAGTTGTAAGTTGGGTGGGAATGGTGTCTCAGGGGATCTCCAGGGCTGGGCAAACAGTGATAGCCAGGTTGATGGAATCTCAGATATGGCACCTGCTGGCTCTGTGACTCTGCCCACCTTCCTGTCTGGGAGAAGGTGGGCAGAGAAGGTAGCTCTCGCCTTAGATGCCACCCACTGGGATTTCTCCCTGTATGACACTGGTGCCTTTCAAGCTGTTATCCCAGTGCTGGAGCTCAGAGGGAGTAAGTGAGTAAGTTCATGTGTGGGTTCGTTTAGAGGAACTGCCTGGGACTCCACAAGTTTCTTCCACCGACTCAATCCCTGGTGGTTTTTACAACCAGATGTTGGGACTTACCTTCCTGGCACTGGTAATCCTGGGCTTGGGGGCCTTGTATGGGGCTGGGATTCCTTGCTCTCAAGATATCTCTTCTGAATTTTTACCCATGACATGTGTATGTGGGACCAGCCCAATCTGCATCTCCACTCCTCCTACCAGTCTAAATGGTTGTGGTTTCTTTAATTCTGTATTTGTCAGACTTCCATTCAACTCAATTTCTGCCAGTTCTGAGTGATGATTGTTCTATAATTTAGTTGCAGTTTTAACATGGTTGTGTGAGGAGGTGAGCTGTGTTTACCTATGCTGCCACCTGGCCCACACAGCACAGCACAGACATCACAGCAGCAAAGGACAATGGGTGTGCTTGCCTGCTCCCAGCTCCTCCCAGACTCTCCTTGCTCCCTTTGGCCTTGAGTACACTTCTGTGGGGGACCCTGTCCTGGGCGCCAGATGTGGGGGGGCTCCGCCCGCAGAGCCCCATCCCTCTGTCACGGATGAAAGTAAAACTACCAAGACATCTTGTGCTTGGGGAGGAAAGGGGTCAAACTCTCAGAGAAGAATGACCCAGAGCCCCTTCCTCACTAGGCTTTTATTGGGTTCCAATACACCGGAATACAAGTTTAACATGTCAAAGAAATCTGAGGGCTTAATCGGAGCCAGTGTTTGTCAGGAAGGGGGGTTGCCAGACTTTGGGAGACATGCTCATTTCCTCCTGGGACACTTGTCACCTCAGGAAGAGCACTCTTAGCAAAGCAGGTTTCACAGGGCTTTAGGAATTCTTTCTTATGTCCGGATCACCCAGGGAGCCGTCTTGGCCAGGACAGGGCTGCACCGCTCACCCCCACAGTTTCAGGCTTTAAGGCAATTAGGAAGCAGGAGACATCTCCCAGATGGAAATGAGGACTCAGGCTATGTCAGAATAGCTGGGGGACGAGGGTCCATCACATCCTCTTTGCTGCAACCCCTCGAGTCCTTCCATGAGGCCTCCCAAGTGGTCGCGTCTGGCTTAGGTTGCCCCTCCCATGAGGAGTTTTACCCGTCATTGACTGCCAATCAAGCTATAGGGCCAGAGATGGGTAAGGCAGAAGCAGTGCCCCTGCCAGGGAGATAAGCTTTGTCTCCTTAATAGGTCACATCCTTGTGACAGAACAGACCCAGATGAAGTGGGTCCCTTGGGCTCTTACACAGCCCACCATGGGGTGAGGGTTACAACTCCTGAAACCAGGCTGAACGGTCCGCAACACACTTCTCCATACCAGCTCAAACCTACACCACAGGCAGCCACAGCAGAGCTAGGAGGTTTTTTTTAATACTCCTTCAATCTCACTAGTTGTAGTCCACCTATTCAGATTTTCTGATTCTTTCTAATTCAGTTTGGGAAGATTTTATGTTTTTAGGAATTTATCCATTTACTCTATATTGTATAATTTCTTGGCATATAGTTGTTCATAATACTTTCTTACAATCCTTTTTGTTTCTTTTGTTGCAGTTGTTAATGCTCCTTTTTCACTTCTGAGTTTATTTTTTGGGTCCTCTTTATTTGTTAATGAGTCTGTTCAAAGGTTAATTAATTTTGTTTACCTTTTCAAAGAACCAGCTGTTGGATTCATTGATGTTTTGTATTGGTTGTTTAGACTCTATTTCATTTATTTTAGCTTTTATCTTTATTGTTTCCTTTCTTCTACTCACTTTGGGCTTTGTTTGTTTTTCTTTTTCTAGCTCATTAGGTGTAAATTTAGATTGTCTATTTGAGTTTTTCTTGTTTCTTGATATAGGCATGTAATGCTATGAATTTCCCTCTTAGGATTGTTATCCCATCACTGTGTCCCATAGATTTTGGGTTTTTGTGTTCTAATTTTCATTTGTTTCAAGGTATCTTTAGATTTCTTTGTTGACCTAATTGTTAACCCATTCATTGTTTATTAACATGTTATTTAGTGCCTTGTCTTCATGTGCTTTTAAGTTTTCTTCTTGTTAAATTGATTTCATGTTTCATAGCCATATGGTCAGAAAGATACTTGATAAGATTTCAAACTTCTTAAATTTATTAAGACTTGTTTTGTGCCCTAACATGTGGTCTATCCTAGAAATTGTTCCATGTGCATTTGAGAAGAATGTATATTTTATTGTTTAGGGGAGAATCTCTCTTAACATATCAATTAAATCCATCTGATCTAGTTTGTCATTTAAGGCTGCAATTTCTTTGTTTATTTTTCTGTCAGTGATGTGTTAAAATCCCCTACAGTGACTGTATTACTGTCAGTCTCTCCCTTTATGCTCATCAAGATTTGCTTTACAGATTTAGGTGCTCCTACATTGGGTGCATAAATGTTTACAAGGATTTTATCCTCTTGTTAGATTATTCCTTTTATCATTATCTTGTGTCCCTCTTTGTCTCTCTACAGCCTTTGTATTAAAGTCTATTTTGTCAGATAAAAGTGTTGTTACTTAGTGTTTTTTTCTTTCCACTTGCATGAAATATCTTTCTCTATCCCTTTATTTTTAGTACATGTGTATCTTTCATTCTGAGATGAGTCTCTTGTAGACAGCATATATATGGGTCTACATATATGGGTCTTTTTTTCCTTATTCATTCACCTACCCTCAGGACTATCTTTTGATTGGATCATTCAAGCCACTTATATTTAAAGTGATTATTTGTAGGTGTGTATTTATAGCCATTGTATTTTTTTTAACTATGTTCTTTTGTTTTTTCTTCTCCTTCTTGAAGCATGCCCTTCACCATTTGTTGTAATACTTGTTTGGTGATAACAAACTCCTTTAGTTTATTATTGTCTGGGAAGCTCTTTATTTCTCCTTCAACTGTAAATGATAGTCCTTCTGGAGAAAGTTGTCTTGGTTGTAGGTCCTTGCTTTTTATCACTTTGAATATTTCATGCCAATCCCTTCTCACCTGAATTGTTTCTGTTGAAAAATCAGCTAACAGTCTTATGGGAGCTCCATTGTAGGTTATTAAGTGTCTTTCTCTTTTGGCTTTTAAGATTCTCTCTCTTTCTTTAACCTTTGCCATTTTAATTATGATGTGTCTTGCTTGGTATAGGCCTGTTTAGATTGATCTTGCTTAGGACTCTTCACTTCCCGAATTTACATGTCTTTTTCCTTCACCATATTAGGAAATTTCAGGTCATTATTTCTTCAGTTAGGTTCTCCATCGCTTGTTTTCTTTTTCTCCTCTGATACCCTTATGATGTGGAGGTTCTTATGCTTAATTTTGTTCCAAAGTTCCCTTAAACTATCTTCCATTTTAACAATTCTTTTTTTTTTTCTTGCCCTGACTAGTGTAGCTTAATTGGTTGGAGTGTCATTCCATAATTAAAGGGTTGCAGGTTGATCCCAGTCAGGGAAAATAACTAGGTTGTGGGTTAAATTTCCTGTCTGTGTGCACATGACCCCCATTCTGGGGACATGTACGATACAGAAGGCAACCAAATGATGTTTCTGTCTTGTATCAATGTTTCTCTCTCCCTTCCTGTCTTCCTCTCTCTGAAAAGCAATGAAAAAAAGTGTCATTGGGTGAGAATTTAAAAAAATTTTTTTAATTGAAAAATAAAATTATTTTTTCTTTTAACTGTTCTGATTAGCTGGGTTTTTTTTTTTTCCCCAAGCTTGTTTTCCAAATGGCTGATTTGATCCTCTGTTTTAATCAACTTACTGTTTATTCCTTCCAGTGTATTTATTATTTCATATATTGCATTTTTATTTCTGACTCATCCTTTTGTTGTTGTTGTTTCTTGTCCTTTTTCATGCTGTTGAGCATTCTTATAACCATTACTTTCAACTCTATATCTGATATATTACTTGTCTCCCTTTCATCTAGCTCTTTTTGTAGAAAATTCTCTTTTCATTTGGGGCTTGTTTCTTTGTCTCCCCATTTTTGGCTACCTCTTTGTGTTTGTTTCTGTATATTAGAAAGATGTGCTATGACTTCCAGTCTTCATATGGTGACCTTATATAGTACGTGTTCTATGGAGTGCTATTGGGAACTGATCTGCCTGGCAATGGCAAATGCAGCCTAGCACTATTGGAAAGCCCATAGGCATGAGTCAGCACACAGGATGCCAAACCCATGGGACTGGTTTTCCTATGGGAAACTAGGCCTGCATTATACCTAGGCTGCTTTGAGGCTTGCTCTTGCTAAAAATCCCTCACCCTGAATTGAAGCAACAAATGCTTACTGCATATCTTTAAAGTAACTATCTGAAATCTGTGCTAATTCTCCCAAGGATGGAGTGTAACCGTACCAATTACTCTTATCATTCCTTTGCATTTACAACATTTTTTCCATGTTAATCTGTAGGAAGTAATCAGTAACATCCTTTCCTTTGTTATCTGTAAAAAGTAATTAACTAAAGCAAACCTGAGCATAATGAATGAGAACCTTCTTTGATGTATGCTATTAGAAAGCCAATAAAAGCTTGTCAAGGCAAGGGTCAAGGTGCTCTCCGCTTGAGAGAGTGGCCAAGGTGCTTTCTCTCAGAGAATGGCTGTGCTGTCCCTTTTTCTCCACAAGACTTGGGTAGTCCATGTGAATTCGTTTGTTGCATCCACAACATACGGGCTTCACAGGATGGAGTCCGCATCAGAGTACAGTGGTGCAGTCTCCTTGATATCTTGAGTTGGTGTTCTGGGAATGTCCCTTGTGTGAGTCTTGTGGGCTCTTTTGTGATATTTGAGTCTTGATATTATTGACCCTTTCATGCATGGGATTGATCCTCAGACTGACTAACTGTAAGGCACAACCCTAACCACAGCATGTGAACTTCTGTGCAAGTGCTGACTGCATGAAGCAGAATTTGCCTCAGCAGGGTATGGTGCCTGCCAAGGTCTCCCTTTGGGTATGCTGCTTGTAAAGCTTATTGTGATGTTTTCTGAAGCTGGCCACTGGTTGTGTTGGTTCTGGGCTTCTTGGGAGTGAATCTAGTGCAGACCAATGTAAGACACTGCCTGTGACAGACCCTTAGTGACTTGTTTGGAGTTACAAGTGATGCATGGTTTGCAGCTGCCTCTACCAAGCTCCAGTGTGTGCAGGAAGGCCCAAGCTACACACCAAGGCTGACTTTTACCAGCACTGGGCCCAGGCATATCAGCAAAAGTCCCAAGGCATGCTGAGATCTGTCTCCACCTGCCTCTGCCTGTGGCTGCTTGTTAGGCTCAATAACTGAAAAGGCCTCTGGTTGTACTCGAGTTGTGTGAGGTAGATTCACAGTGAGTCATTGGGTTGGGGCAAGTTGTGTTTACCAGACTGCAGTACGTTCAAATGCAGTGCCAGTGGTGGGCCACTAAGCAAATGACCCTGGATATACCAAGTCTAGCTGCCATCTGGTAGGTGCTATACACCTGTGTGTTGGAACTGGGTCTCAGGGAATTGTCAAGGTGAGGCCAGAAAAGTTTCTTAGGCACAAACAGACCAAGATTTGGCTGTGTTAAAGGTTTGATATGAAAAATGGCACCTGTTCTAAAGCCACACAGCTTAGTCCCAGATTCTGCCAGGAGGAGACAGAGCTCAGCATTGTGGAGCTACTGGGAGTCAAGAGGTTGGGGCTAGTGGGTCTCCCATGAGAGGAGTGAGCCAGTCAGATTTTGGGGAGAATGGCAGATTGTGGCCCCTGCTCTTGAGTCACATTACTCAGTGTGTTTTGGAATTTGCCCTACCTTGGCAGGGCAGAGCCAGTAGGAGTTGTGTGGCTAGGGCTTCCAAAGCCAAAGCCTACAAGGTGGACCTGAAGGGTGTTTCTGGCAGATCTCCCATGAGGGGGGTGCACCATTCAAGTTCACAGGAAAAACGAGGGCAATGGCCCCCACCCCAAAGCCACACAACTCTGTCACTGATATCCCTGGAGTCTGCCCAGAACTTTACACCCTGGCCAAGACAGCTGACTCCTCAATAGGACATAAGCTCTGCAGGGTGGGGCAAAAGGGAGTCCAGAGGTTGGGGCAATTGCTTTTCCCTCAGGCTGATACTGAGTGGAGGATAGTGCTATACACAAGGAAAGTGGCATTTGCAGTATGGGAGAATGACTCAGCACAAGGATCCCAGCAGCTATACCTTCAGCTCTCTCCCCAGAGCCACAAGCCACAGACTTTCCTCACGCAACTTTAGTCTGCTACATCCTCCTTCCATTAGAGCTCTGGGTAAGTGGCTGTGAACAAAGTTTTGTGTGTTGGCCCTTTAAGAGGGTGCCTGTGTCTCTGCTGGTCTCCTGTCTCTCCCTGTAGGATAGAAATCCTATTGTTTTTCACACACGGATGTTATAAGGGCACCTCTTCCTGGTTCTGGTGTTCTGGACTAGGAGCTCAGCTTAAGTTTACACCCATGCTTCTCAAGGGGAACCCTCACAGCTGACATATCCCTCCAAAACCTAAGCCACCACCCTGTGGGAGTAGGACCAGTCCTTTTCATATTTCTGCCCTTCCTATCAGTCTCAAGGTGGCTTCTTCTGTAAACCCTTGGTTATGAGGCCTCTCTTCAGCTAGTCTTCAGTTGGTTATTCAGAATGATTGTTCTATAATTTAATTGTAATTCCAGTTTTGTCCTGGGAGGTGAGTGTAGCTTCCACCTAGTTTGCTGCCATATTGGATCCAATTGCCTGTCATTCTTATCTTTCATCCCTCAGCTTAAATATTCACTCCTGGCTCCTGGCCTCTCGCTACATTATAGGTTGCAAACCCCCAGAGGTGGGGCAATGCTTGTTTTCTTCACAAACATATCCCCAGGTTCTAGTCCAGTGTCTGGACCATAGTAAATGCTAATGGACATTTCAAATAAATGAGTGATTCATTCTTTATTTATCATAATTTCACTTGTGTCTTTCCCTTATGACTGCTCTGGACACCAGTGCTGAAAAGATTCTACTAAACCCTGTGACTTGGGCCTTCTTTCTGCTCAATTCAGTCACGTTCTTCTGTTCTTTGCTCTCATTCACCACAACTGTCTCCATTGCTCAGAATAACATCACTTTTCATTTGAACCAAGTAGCAGCCATCTATTCCCCCTTTTGCTCTCTCATGTCATACTGATGAGGGTTTTCAATACTGATGCTGGAGGTTAAGAGCTCAAGTATGATTATGTCACTCCTGTCCTTGAAACACTTTATGCCTCCCTATTATACCTCAGAACTTTTCCCAAGGTGCTTCCTGTTTTTACTATCTTCTGACAACCTCCTTATTCCTTGCCTGCTGATGCTACAAGCATATTCAGCTCCCTGATAGACCATACTCTCCTTCCATGTTCTCTGTATGCTTTCTGTTCCCACCAATTCCAAATCCCATAGAATCCAACATCAATTTCTGGGATATGCATCCATCTGGCAGCTAAAATGAGTCTTTATTGTATTCTTTTTGCCAAACCCATTCTTGTCAATGTTATCTGTGATAGAAGTAACACATTGGTCAGATGACTGAGTGGCACCAGTCAAGGGGGGATGGATGCCTAATTATTGGGTATAACAAAATTAATAAGAAGTGTGACAGGTTGCAGTACTCAGCTAAATTTAACCAAGGCTAAATTTATAAGGATAAATGTGAAGTTCTACACCCACATCCAAAAACAAAACTCCAACTCTACAAGTAGAAGCATGGGCGCTCTAATAAAGTTTCCTGTTAACCCTGATGCCCTGATTCTGATCACACCACATCTTGCCTGGATTCTTGTGGTACCTTCCTGTCTAGAGCCCTGGCCACCATTATCTCCTCATGCTGGTCCTTCCTCTACTTGGTCTGCAATAATTTCCTTGCTGAAACTGGCAGGACCTCCTGGGGCCGCTGTCAAGTAGACATGCACACACAGCTACAACTTTGAAGGGATGTGGCATTGGAAATAGCTGTCAAGCTCGAGGACATAGAGAAGGACGCTGCTCCAGTGCCTTGGAAATAGCTGTCAGAGTTTTGGTGGTCCTTGAGGTCCCAGGAGACAATGGGGTCCCTCGAGAGAGTGATGCAAGCAAGAGGCAAGAGGGCCCAGGGAAGACTCCTGGAAGGAGATGGGAGATGAGAAACATAGGAAGTGTCATGAAAGCCAAGGAAGAAATTTCAGAAGTGCAGGATGGCCCTGGTTGGATGGCTCAGTTGGTTGAAACATTGTTCTGTATACCAAAGAGTTGCAGGTTCATTCCCTGGTCAGGGTACATATCTAGGTTGTAAGTTCAATCCCTAGTCAGTAGTCAGGCCATGTACAAGAGGAAACTGATTGTCTCTCTTAGATCTATTCTCTCTCTCTCTCTCTTTCTCTCTCTCTCCCTTCCTTCCTTCCTCCCTTCCTTCCTTCCTCTCTCAAATCAGTAAGTATGTCCTTGGATGAGGCTTTACAAAAAAAAAAAAAGAAGTGCAGGATTATAGAGGCAATAAAGGCTGCAGGGACCAAGTAGAATTTGATCATTAGGAGTTGGGAGCACCTTCCCACAGGAAGGGTGTGCAAGCAGGTAGTAGTTGTGTGTGGAATAAGCAAAAGATGAGATGTTGAGAAAGCTAGTACAGGCTCTCAGGTAATGAAGGGAAAAACAATGGTTAAAGTGAAGTCTTTGTTGTCTAAAGGTTGGAGAAATGTATCAGTTAGCAATTGCTATATAACAAATTCCCCCAAACTCTGTAAGTTAAATGAAATCAGTTATGTCTTTTTACATTTCTGTGGGTTGGCTGTAAGTTAACTAATCTAGACAAGGCTGGCTGAGATAGCTCTGCTCATTGTGTATGGTGATGGCAAAAATACAAAAGAGCAAGTGGGGTCACACAGGCTTCTTGGGGCCTGATATCAGATCTGGCATAATGACATATTCACTCCATTCTATTGATCCCCAAATCAAAGGTAAAGAAATACATTTCACCTGTTGATAGGAGGAATTTGCAAAGTCATATGGTAAAAGATGTGAGTACAGGGAAAGGTGAAAAACTGGATCCACTGATTTCTTCTACTATGGGAGATATAGAGTTAGAGATATAAAGAAAGGAGACATCAGAGAGAGAGAGAAAGAAGGGGAGAGACTGGACAAAATTGAGTGAATACTGTCAAAATTGTGACAGGCACTGAATTTTGAGAAGACCTAGTTTCATGTGTAGCTCTGCCAATTCCTAGTAATGCAGTCTTGGGTAAGTCATTGAATCTGAGATCCCATTTCATTATCTGTAATTCCACTTACATCATGTTGTGAAAGTTAAATGAATATAGAAAGTGCTTTACCATAAAATGCAAATCTACATAAATGACGCAGTAAGTTTCCAAAAGAGGTGGGAGACTGTCATGGAACAGCAGAAACACAATGACTCCTTTCATGTACTAAAGGGCATTCATGTGGAAGGAAATGAGACACAAAGAGACCTGTGTTATGGACGAAGGACAAATGTTGGAAATAAGGAGGTGATGGAAGGGGTGGGGTTAAGCCATAAAAATAACATTTTATTCATGAGTAGAGTTCAAATGTGGCTTTAGGAGATGGCGATTTCTTCATCACTGGGGTGTAAGTGCAGAGCCTAGCTGACCTGTTATCTTTAAAGAAAACCTGAAGGTGAGATGCAGCCGTTCATGGGTGGTTGGGTTGATCTGCAATTCTCAGCCAATGACAGTCACCCTCCACAACCTCCCTAGAGGTGTTTTGTTGTCCAAATTTATGGGTTATTCTAATGGTGTTTGGTAGGTATGAGCCAGGAACTAAATCTATGACAATGCTCAACACAGTCCTAAAGAATGGAAAACACACTCCAAATGTCATTAGTGTCTCAGTTGATCAAATCTGGATGAGGTGATTTCAAAGTGCCAATCTGAGACTCCCAATAAATGCATTTCCCAGTTTTGGCAAGCCCTAACCAATCATTTTCCCACAATGCCTCACTGCACTAACTGAAAAAATATTTGACTTCAGAAGAATCTTGACTATGACTAAAGAGCACAATCACAACAGCAAAACATTATAATCCATATCTAGAGTTAAAATTATACTCAAAGTTTTGTAAAACAGTCATAAGTACACATGATTGAGTAAAGGGATATTAAAATGTTCTCAGTCACATAAACCATCAATTACTCTAGCATGTAAAGAGAGCCAACGCCCCTGCTTGTAGGCTCCACATTAACTGTAAAGTTAGCATGCTACCTGAAGTAAGCAGTACGTATTTAATGAACTGTTGTTATTTTGTTTGATACTTAAAACACAAAAGGCTCTTTGAAGATCTGTTTTCTTTTAAGAAATTGACTAGGCAGTTTGAGTTAGTACCTTCTTTTCCAGAAGCATTCATTTTCTTGATATGGGGGCTTGGATCAAAGTAGTATATTCAGGAAACATCTCCTGTTGGTGATGATGATGTTTCTCTTGCTGAGGCATTTTAAAAGAAAGGGCTAACCCTGCATTCTCTGTGTCACCTTTTCCCCCCTTAGCTTATTCAGAACCTGTTACCTCCGTGGTTGACCAGAGAATGGCTAGAAGAGTGATTTCCCTTCCCGTAGGAATCAGGCCCCTGACAATGACTTCTTAAATGTTCTCAGAATGCATGGCCTGCAGAGGTCCTGATGGAATCTAATTTCAGCTAATCCTCGGGGATCAGGTAGGCAGAAAGATTTCTTTCTTTTATTCACCAGCTTATATATTTTTAGCTTTAGTGGTATCATGCATTCACAGTACCTTCAAATTTGCTGGCTTAACTCTTGCTTTTTTTCCAGACCCTGGGACCATGCACATCAGACTGCACAAGGTACTTCAAGTGGTTCAAACCATCTAACCACTTCTGCTCACTAGGAGAGCCTATTCTGTTTCTATGAGCTGTACAGCAAACAGGATCATTATTCCACCTTTTTCCAACTTAGCTGAGTGTTTTTAGCATAAGTGGGTTCTGGATTTTATCAAATGATTTTTTGGCATCTATCAATATGATCATGTGATTTTTGTCCTTTATTTTGTTTGTGTGATGTAGTATGTTTATTGATATGCAAATATTGTATCACCTTTGCATCCCTAAGATAAATCTCACTCGATTATGGTGTATAATCTTTTTACTCTATTGCTGGATCCAGTTGCCTATATCTTGTTGAGGATTTTAGCATCTATGTTCATCAGAGATATTGGCCTGCAGTTTTCTTTCTTTGCTATGTCATTACCTAGGTTTGAGAATTAGGATAATACTGGCCTTATACAAAGGGTTTGGGAGTCTTCCCTCTTCTTGAATTTTGTGGAATAGTTCGAGAAGAATAGAAGTTTGAATGTTTGGTAAAATTTGCCTGTGGAGCCATTTGGTCCAAGGCTTTTGCATGCTAAGAGTTTTTTCCTGCTTCTATTTCACTAATTGTAAATGGTCATTCTGCTTTTTATTGATTCCATTTTGGAAGATTGTATGCATCTGTAAATTTACCCATTTTACCCCAGTTTGTCCAATTGTTTGTCATATAGTTGCTCATAGTAATTTTTTATAATCTTTTTGAATTTTTATTTTAATTGTTGATCTTGTACAGTTTTCTGTCTTTTATTCTCACCCCAACCCACCACCCTAGCCCTCCCCACCTCCCTCCCAATTCCACCCCCCCCATAGTTTTTGTCCATGTGTCCTTTATACTTGTTCCTGTAAATCCTTCCCCTTCTCCCCTGAAATTCCCTCCCCTCTCCCCTCTGCTGACTTTCAGCCTGTTCTCAGTTTCTATGTCTTTGGTTATATTATGCTTGTTTGTTTGTTTTGTTGATTAGCTTCCTGTTAAAGGTGAGATCATATGGTATTTGTCTTTCACTGTCTGGCTTATTTTGCTTAGCATGATGCTCTCAAGTTCCATCCATGCTGTTGCAAAGGGTATGAGCTCCTTCTTTCTTTCTGCTGCATAGAATTCCATTGTGTAAATGTACCACAGTTTTTTGATCCATTCATTTACTGATGGTCACCTAGGTTGCTTCCAACACGTGGCTATTGTAAATTGTGCTGCTATAAACATAGGGGTTCATAGGTTCTTTTGGATTGGTGTTTCAGGGTTCTTAGGATATAGTCCTAACAGTGGAATTGCTGGGTCAAAAGGTAGATCCATTTTTAATTTTTTTTAGAAAATTCCATACTGTTTTCCATAGTGGTTGTACCAGTCTGCAACCCCACCAACAGTGCACTAGGGTCCCCTTTTCTCCACAACCTCTCCAACACTTGCTGTTTGTTGCTTTGTTTATGAGGGCCATTCTGACTGGTGTCAAGTGGTATCTCATTGTGGTTTTAATTTGCATCTCTCTGATAGCTAGCGATATCGATCATCTTTTCATGTGTCTCTGGATCCTCAGTATATCCTCCTCGGAGAAGTGTCTGCCCAAGTCCTTTACCCATTTTTTAATTGGGTTGTTTGTCTTTTAGAGTTGTGTAAGTTCTTTTTTTTTTTTTAGTTTTTTGAAGTTTTATTTATTTATTTATTTATTAACAATTTTTTAAATTTTTTATATTTTCTTTTTTAAACTTTTTTATTTTTAATCAGTATTTTTTAATTGTTGATATTGTACAGTTTTCTGTCTTTTACCCCACGCCAGCCCACCACCCCAGCCCTCTCCACCTTCCTCCCATTTCCACCCCCCATAGTTTTTGTCCATGAGTCCTTTATACTTGTTGCTCTAAATGTGTAAGTTCTTTGTATATTTTGGAGATTAAACCCTTATCTGAGGTATCGTCAAGTATGTTTTCCCACACAGTCAGTTCTCTTTTTATTTTAATGCTGTTTTCCTTGGCCATGCAGAAGCTTTTTATTTTGATGAGATCCCATTTGTTTATTCTTTCCTTTATGTCCCTTGCTTTAGGGGACATATCAGTAAAAATGTTGCTGCGTGTAATATCTGAGATTTTCCTGCCTATGTTCTCCTCTAGGACTTTAATGGTGTTATGGCTTATGTTTAAATCTTTTATCCACCTTGAATTTATTTTTGTGTATGGTGTAAGTTGGTGCTGGAGTTTCATTTTCTTGCACAAAGCTGTCCAGTTCTCCCAACACCACTTGTTGAAGAGGCTATTTTTACTCCATGTTATGTTGCTGCCCCCTTTGTCGAATATTAATTGACTCTAGAGACTTGGGTTTATTTCTGGGCTCTCTGTTCTATTCCACCGGTCCACGTGCCTGTTTTTATGCCAGTACCAGGCTGTTTTGATTACAGTGGCCTTGTAATACATTTTGGTATCAGGTATTGTGATCCCTCCTGCTTTGCTCTTCTTTCTCAAGATTGCTGCCGCTATTCTGGGTCATTTATTGTTCCATATAAATTTTTGAAGAGTTTGTTCTATATCTGTGAAGTATGCCATTGGTACTTTAATAGGTATTGCATTGAATCTGTAGATTGCTTTGGGAAGTATGGACATTTTGATGATGTTAATTCTTCCGATCCATGAACACGGTATGTGTTTCCATTTATTTGTGTCTTCCTTGATTTCTTTCTTCAGTGTTGTGTAGTTTTTTGCATACAGGTCTTTTACCTCCTTGGTTAGGTTTATTCTTAGGTACTTTATTTTTCTTTTTGCTATATTGAATGGGATTTTTTTCTTGATTTCTGCTTCTGTTGTTTCATTGTTGGTATACAAAAATGCCTTTGATTTCTGGATATTGACTTTGTATCCGGCTGTTTGGCTAAATTCATTTATTAGGTCGAGCAGTTTTTTGGCCGAGACTATAGGATTTTCTATGTATACTATCATGTCATCTGCAAACAATGATAGTTTTGTTTCCTCCTTTCCAAGTTGGATGCCTTTTATTTCCTTTTCTTGTCTAATCACTGTGGCTAATACTTCCAGTACTATATTGAATAGAAGTGGTGAAAGTGGACAGCCTTGTCTTGTTCCTGATTTTAGTGGAAAAGAATTTAGTCTTTGCCCATTGAGTATGATGCTGGCTGTAGGTTTCTCATATATAGCCTTTATTATGTTGAGGAATGCTCCCTCTATTCCCACTTTGCTGAGTGTTTTAATCATAAATGGGTGCTGTACCTTATCAAATGCTTTTTCCGCATCTATTGATATGATCATGTGATTTTTGTCTTTGCTTTTGTTTATGTGATGAATTACATTTACTGATTTGCGAATGTTGAACCATCCTTGCATCCCTGGGATGAATCCCACTTGGTCATGGTGTATGATCTTTTTAATGTATTGTTGGTTGCGGTTTGCCAATATTTTGTTGAGGATTTTAGCATCTATGTTCATCAGTGATATTGGCCTGAAATTCTCCTTCTTTGTTGTGTCTTTATCTGGTTTTGGGATTAGGATGATGCTAGCTTCATAAAAAGAGTTTGGGAGTCTTCCATCTTTTTGGATTTTGTATTTCTTTGCTATTGTTGTTGCTTCTCCTCTTTCATTTCTCATGTTATTTATTTGGGTCCTCTCTCTTTTTTTCTTGATGAGTCTGGTTAAAGGTTTGTCAATTTTGTTTATCTTTTCAAAGAATCATATCCTGTATTCATTGATCCTTTAAACTGTGATTTTTTTGTCTCTACGTCATTTAATTCTGCTCTGACCTTGATTATTTCCTTTCTTCTACTCACTCTTGGTCTTGATTGTTGTTGTTTCTCTAGTTCTTTTAGCTGTAGGTTTAGGGTTTTTATTTCACAATTTTCTATCTTCTCTAGGTAGACCTGTATTATTATGAACTTCCCTCTCAGGACTGCCTTCTCTGTATCCCATTGGTTTTGGACTGTTGTGCATTCATTTTCATTTGTTTCCATATACTTTTTGATTTCTTCCTCCATCTCATTGTTAACCCATTCCTCGCTTAATAACATGTTATTCAGCTTCCCTGTATTTGAATGTTTGGCATTTTTTCCTTGATGATGGTTTCTAGCTTCAAGCTATAATGATCCAAGAAGATGCTTAATATAATTTCAATTTTCTTGAATTTGTTGAGGCTTGTTTTGTGTCCTACCTGTGGAATGTTTTTGAAAATGATCCATGTGTGTCAAAAAGAATGTATAATTCGCTTCCTTGAGGTAAAGTGCTCTGTAAATATCAATTTAGTCCAATTGATCTAGAGCATTGTTCAATGCCACAATGTCCTTATTGATTTGTTGTTTGGATGATATATCCATTGTTGACCGTGGGTTATTAAAATGCCAACAATGACTAGTATTGCTGTTAATCTTTTTCTTAAATTCCTCCAAGATTTTCCTTATATATTTAGTTGCTCCAATATTTGGTGCATATATGTTTACAAGGGTTATATCCTCTTGTTGGACTACTCCCTTCAGTATTATGTAGTGACTTTTTTCATCTCTTGTTTTGGCATTTGTTTTGAAGTCTTTTTGTCTGATGTATTTTTGCCCCAACTTTTTTTCATGTCCATTTGCTTGGAATATTTTTTCCATCCCTTCCATTTCAGCCTGTCTGGATCTTTTGTTCAAAAGTGGGTCTTTTGTAGACAGCATAACTGCAGGTTGTGTTTTCTCACCCATTCAGCTAACCTTTGATTGGAACATTTAATATAACATTTAAGGTTACTATTGATTATGAAGGCCATTCTTACTGGTGTCAAGTGGTATCTCATTGTAGTTTTAATTTGCATCTCTCTGATAGCTAGAGATATCGAGCATCTTTTCATGTGTCTCTGGATCCTCTGTATGTCCTCCTTGGAGAAGTGTCTGTTCAAATCCTTTGCCCATTTTTTAATTGGGTTGCTTGCCTTCTTAGAGTAGAGTCTTGTAAGTTCTTTATATATTTTGGGCAAACAAACAAGCATAATATAAACAAAGACACTGAATTTGAGAACAGTCTGACAGTGTCCAAAGTGGGAGGGGAGGGAATTTCGGGGGAAAAGGGGAACGGTTTAGAGCAACAAGTATAAAGGACTCATGGACAAAAACTATGGGGGGTGGAAATGGGAGGAAGGTGGGGAGGGCTGGGGTGGTGGGCTGGGGCGGGGTAAAAGACAGAAAACTGTACAATATCAACAATTAAAAAAAAAAAAAGAAAGAAAGAAATGTGACCAGAAACATACAGCCAGCAATTATTAAGGGCTTTTGCATGAAGATCAAAATAAAACCATGTTTTAATATTTGTTTTTTAAAAAAAAAAAAGGTTACTATTGATAGGTACTTATTCTTTCCCATTTTCTCCCTTTGTACTTGTTTCTCTCTTTCTTTCTCTCTCCCTCTCTCTCCTTCTCAACCCCCCACCCCATCTTCTGAAAGCTGTTCCTTTAGTTTCTCTTGTAATGCTGGTTTGGTGGAGATGTGCTCTTTCAGCCCTTTTTTTAGGAAGGTCTGAGGAGTTCCTTATTTTGCCTTCCATTTTAAATGACAGCCTTGTTGGGTACAACAGTCTTGGTTGTAGGCCTTTGTATTCCATTACTTGGAATATTTTGTGCCATTCCCTTCTGGCTTGAGGTGTTTCTGTGGAGAAATCAGCTGACAGCCTTATTGGAGATCCCTTGTATGTTAATAGCTGTTTATGCCATGGTGCCTTTAAGATTCTCTCTTTGTCTTTAAATTTTGCCATTTTAATTATGATGTGTCTTGTAGTGGATGTCTTTGGGTTCATCTTTGATTGGGACACTCTTTGTGCTTCATGAACATGTATGACTTTTTTCCTCACCAAGTTAGGGAAGTTTTCTGTCATTTTTTCAAACAAGTTTTCTATCCCTTGCTCTATTTCTTCTCCTTCAGGTATCCCTATTATGCAAATATTGTTGCACTTCATGTTGCCCTGTAGCTCCCTTTAACTATCTTCTTTCTTTTTGAGTCTTTTTTTCATTTTGTTCTTCTGATTATTTTTTTCTATCTTGTTTTCCAGCTTCCTCATTCAATCCTCTGCTTCATCTATCCTGCTTTTAATTCCTTCTAGTGTATTACTCATTTGAGACATTTCCTCCTGGTCCTTATTCATAATTTTTATGTCCTTTTTCATGCTAATGTAGTTCCCAGTAATTTATTTATAGCTCCCATGAAGTTTCTTTTAATTCTCACTGAGTTCCTTGAGCATCTTTATAAAAGTTACTTTGAATTCTATGTCTGCTAGATCACTTGCCTCAATTTCATTTAGCTCTTTTTCTGGGGATTCCTTACTTCCTTTCAGTTGGGGGTTGTTTGTTTGTCTCCCCATTTTAGGTGACTCTTTTCATTTGTTTCTACTTATTAGATTGATCTGCTTTGCCTGCCTGTCTTCATGGGGTGGTCTTCTGTTGTAGGAGACCTGTGGGACTCAGTGGTACAATCTTTTTAATCTCCTGAGCTGGATACTCTAGGGATGCCCTTTATGCAGTTTATGTGGACCCTTCTGTTGTAATTTGATTTTGGTTGTTATTGGGTTGTTCATTGGTGGGTTCTCCCCTCCAGCTGGCTGACTGAGAGTCACAACCTCCACCATGTCTTGTCTGATGTTGTACAGGTGCTGCCAGAACAAAACAAAACAACCCAGCAAACAAAACCCACACCAGCACAAATACCCCTCAACCACAAGCACAATATCAACAACAAATGAGCAAAGATTAATAAAGTTGGAAAGAAAATAAGAATACTGTAAAAAAGTTAAAATAATATGAGGTGACTTAGAGAACAAAAACGATTTTCAGAGGGTAAGAAGGCTGAGAAATAAGAGTAAGGAATAGAGCCCTGGCTGGTGTTGATCAGTAGATTCAGCACCAGCCTGTAAACCAAAGGGTCGCCAGTTCAATTTCTAGTCAGGGGACATGCTTGGGTTGAAAGGCAGATCCCCAGTAGGGGTGTGAGAGGCAACCACACATTGATGTTTCTCTCCCTCTCTTTTTCCCTTCTTTCCCTCTGTCTATAAACAAACAAACAAATAAATATTTTAAGAAGAGTAGGGAATAGAAACAAGGTGAAGAAAGGGAGAAAATAAAATTCACAAGGTAAATAAAAAAGGAGGGAATAGTGCAAAATGGGGTAATAAATGGGAAGAATATTATATGAGTTTGAAATAAAAAATTGTGGAAATAAACAGGAACCAAGTTGAAGAAAAACTACCACCACAGCAATATCCATGACAAATGAGAAAAGATTAATTAAGGTTGTAAGAGAATAAGAATATATTATAACAAAGAAAAGAAAAAAGATTATGAGATGCCTAAAGGAAATAAAAATGATTTTGAGAGGGTAAAGGGAGGAGAAATAATAAGCATAAGAATTTAAAACCAGGCTAAGAAAGGGACAAAATAAAATTTTAAATAAAAATAAGAAAGGGCAGGAGGAAGGCAAAATGGAGTAGGATGGGAACAGTAAAATATGAGATCTTAAATAAAAAAACAGTGAACATCTAGGAATACAATTAAATAAATGCAACAAAAATCTCAATATCAGTGACAAATGAGCATTAATAAAGATAGAAAGAGCGTAAGGATATTATAAGAAAGGGAAAAAAAGGAAAAACCAGTCAGTAAGGAGAGTACTTCAGAGCAATTGGAGCCCAGGGATCAGTGCCCAGAGCAGGGTGGCTGAGGTCCTGCCCCGCACTCCGCCAAGCCTGCCCCAGGGCTCTAGGGAGGGAGCTGGGTCAGCCAGTGAAACCGGCTGAGAGATCCTAAACCGGCTGAGAGATCACAGGGGCCACGGTGAGACTGCAGGCCAGGCAATAGTGGTTGGCCCACGCCAGGTCACTGCGCACCTTTGAACTGAGTTTTTGTGGTGACTGTGAGCTCAGTGATCATAATCGCCCCGACTGCAGACAGAGGCACGTGTGAAGTGAGACGGCTGCATGAAAATAGACACCCACACGGGAACGCACATGGTCACGGGATCATAGGCACATGAGGAAGCATAGGCGCTGGCCACTGGAGACAGCTGTGGGACCATAGTCGCCAGTGCATGGGCGGGCACTCGAACCCAGGCAGTTTAGGGCCATAGGCGCCAGGGAGAGATGGCTGCGGGAGCATAGACCCTGAGCTACCACAGAAAGACATGCAGGCTCCAACACAGGCTGCTGAACCGAGCACACTCCCATCAACTCCGGGAAGTGCGTGCACACCAGGAGGCTCAGAACAACACTGGAAGCCCTGTGGGGAGAGGCGCGGTACTAACTCTGGGGACCATACTAACTCTGAGGACCGTAGCACTATGATAACTGAGTGCTGAACACAGAGAAAAACAATACGATCACCCCTCGGCCATTGCAGCCAGCGAGACCAGAAAAACTGGCTGGGCAAGTTATAAACAAGAGGTTTTGTTTGTTTGTTTGTTTGTTTTTTATCTCTCTCTTTGTTGCAGACCATCCAGCCTGGTTTCAAGAGTTGTAACCCTCACCCCATGGTGGGCTGTGTAAGAGCCCAAGGGACCCACTTCATCTGGGTCTGTTCTGTCACAAGGACGTGACCTACGAAGGAGACAAAGCTTACCTCCCTGGCAGGAGCACTGCTTTTGCCTCATCCATCTCTGGCCCCATTGCTTGGTTGGCAGTCAATGACGGGTAAGACTCCTCATGGGAGGGACAACCTAAGCCAGATGCAACCACTTGGAAGGCCTCATGGAAGGACTCGGGGGGTTGCAGCACAGAGGATGTGATGGACCCTCGTCCCCCCCCCCCCGCCCCCCGGCTATTCTGACATAGCCCGGTTCCTCATTTCCATCTGGGAAATGTCTCCTGCTTCCTAATTGCCTTAAAGCCTGAAACTGTGGGGGTGAGCAGTGCAGCCCTGTGCTGGCCAGGACGGCTCCCTGGGTGATCGGGCATAAGAAAGAATTCCTAAAGTCCTGTGAAACCTGCTTTGCTAAGAGTGCTCTTCCTTAGGTGATAAGTGTCCCAGGAGGAAATGAGTATGTCTCCCAAAGTCTGGCAACCCCCTTTCCTGACAAACAGTGACTCAGATTAAGCCCTCAGATTGCTTTGAAATGTTAACCATTGTTTGATCCTTGTCGCCTGACATACCTGTATTCCCATGTATTTGAGCCCAATAAAAGCCTAGTGAGGAAGGGGCTCTAGGTCATTCTCCTCTGAGAGTTTGACCCCTTTCCTCCCCAAGCAGTCATGTCTTGGTAGTTTTTATTTTCATCCGTGACGGAGGGATGGGGCTCTGTGGGTGGAGCCCCGCCCACATCGGGCACCCAGGACAGGGTCCCCCGCATCTCTTTTCTTTTTGGTTTTGATTTTGGTTTTTTTTTTCTTTTCCTTTTTTTGGATTTTTTTGTTTTGTTTTTTGTTTCACTTGTTTGCTTTTGTTTGTTTTTGTTTCTGTGCCTATTTATATAATTGTTTTTAATTATTATTTCTTTATTATTTTTATCTTTTTTTTTACTCCCCAACTCCTTCTGCCTCTCTTTACTTCTTTCTTGTTTTATTCCCTCTCCCTTTCTTTCCAATTTTATCTCTTTGGCCTTCCTCTTTTTTCTTCTTTCTTCTGCTTTCATTTTTCTCTCTCTTCTCTTTTTAAATACCCATGAGTGAGACAAAACAAACAAACAAACAAACAAACCTGGAACTGTGAAAAAAACCAGAGTTGGTACGAAAAGGAGGGTATCCCAGCTGATAAGACAGTGGAAGCTCTGAAAAACAGGATATCCGAAGGAGAATCCACCAGTGAATCTCATAGGTATTCTACACAGAAGGTCATACCACAAACCCAGGGAGCAAGAACAGATCAATTCAAGAAGTGGAGGCTAACAAGAAGAGTCTTACAAACAATGGGAAGACAAAGAAACAATCCCCAAATGAAAGGAAAGGAGGAAGCTCCAGAAAGAATGCTAAATGAAACGAAGGCAACTCAACTATCAGATATTGAGTTCAAAGCAATAGTTGTCAGGAAGCTCCATGACCTCTCAATGAGCTACCAGAAACTACAGGGAAGCTATGATGAACTCACTGCAAACTATATCAACATGAAAAAGGAAATAGAAACTATCAACAAGGACCAAGAAAAAATGAAGAATACAATTTCTGAACTGAAGAACACAGTACAAGGAATGAAAAGCAGAATCGATGAAGCAGAAGATCGGATCAGTGAGTTGGAGAACAAAATAGAAAAAAACACCCAGAATGAGTAAGATAAGAAAAAGAGGCTCAGAAAGAATGAAGAGGGATTAAGAGAAATGCAAGACAACATGAAATGGAATAATATCTGTATAATAAGGATACCAGAAAAAGAAGAAGAAAAGCAAGGGATAGAAAACCTATTTGAAAAAGTAATGATGGAAAACTTCCCTAATTTGGTGCGAGAAAAAGCCACACAAATCCAGGAAACACAGAGTCCCAATCAAGAGGAACCCAAACAGGCCCACTTGAAGACACATCATAATTAAAATGGCAACATTCCAAGATAAAGAGAGAATCTTAAAGGCAGCAAGGGGAAAAAAGGGACTAACATACAAAGGAGCCCTGAAAAGGTTAGCAGCTGACTTCTCAATGGAAACGCTCCAAGCCAGAAGAGAATGGCAAGAAATATTCCAAGCAATGAGAACCAAAGGCCTGCAACCAAGACTACTTTACCCAACAAGGCTTTCAATCAAGATAGAAGGCCAAATGAGGAGCTTCCCAGACAAAAGTAGTCTAAAAGAATACACCTCTACCAAACCAGTTCTGTAACAGATACTAAAGGGACTGCTTTAAGGAAAGAAAGGAAAAGAGAGAGAGAGGAACACAGGTACGAAAATGGCAGTGAATCAGTACCTATCGATAATAACCTTAAATGTAAATGCGTTAAATGCTCCAATCAAAAGACATAGAATAGCTGAATGGATAAGAAAGTATGACCCACACATATGCTGCCTACAAGAGACCCACCTCAGGACAAAAGACCTACACAGACTCAAAGTGAAAGCCTGGAAACAAATTTTCCAACCAAACGAACAGGAAAAAAAGGCCGGGGTAGCAATACTCATATCAGACAAAATAGACTTCAAAAGAAGAACCATAAAGAGAGACCCAGAAGGTCACTTCATAATACTCAAGGGAAGAATCCACCAAGAAGACATAAACATTGTAAATATATATGCTCCCAATAAAAGAGCACCTATATACATCAAGAAAATCTTAGAGGACTTGAAGAAAGATATTGACAGCAACACAATTATAGTAGGCGATTTTAACATCACACTGTCAAAAATAGACAGATCTTCCAAACAAAATATCAACAAAGATATTGTGGCACTGAACAACACTCTAGAGGAAATGGACTTAACTGATATATATAGAGTCCTTCATCCCAAAGAAACTAAATACACATTCTTTTCAAATACACATGGAACATTTTCAAAGACAAACCACATGATAGGACACAAAACAAGCCTCAACAAACTCAAGAAACTTGAAACCATACCCAGCATTTTCTCTGACCACAAGGGACTGAAACTAGAAACCAACCCTAAGGGGAAAAAACCCAAAACCCTCAAAATCATGGAGGTTGAATAGCATGCTATTAAACAATGAATGGGTCAAGAATGAAATTAGGGAGGAAATCAAAAAGTTTCTGGAAACAAATGATAATGAACTCACATCAACCCAAAACTTATGGGACACAGCAAAGGCAGTCCTCAGAGGGAAGCTTATAGCGATACAGGCTTACCTGAAAAAGATAGAAGCATCTCAAACAAACAACCTAACCCTACGCCTACAAGAACTCGAGGAACAACAACAAGGACAGCCCAGAGCAAGTAGAAGGAAGGAAATAACCAAGATCAGAGCAGAATTAAATGACATATACTTCCGGCCAAGATGGAGGCGTAGGCAGACACACTGTGCCTCCTCTCACAACCAAAATTAAGGACAAGAAATATTTAGAAACAAGTAAACAATCAGAACCTATAGAAAATTGAACTTTACGGAAGTCCAACAACCATTCATCCAGACCGGTAGGAGGGGCGGAGTCTCGGAGGGAGAAGGTGGAGGTGCGGACCCAGGAACGCAAGCAGCAGCGGCTTGCAGTTCCCAGGTGCACAGGCGGCGGCTGGCAGTCCCCGGACCCACAGGCAGCAGCTGGCGGACCCCGGGCACAGGGGGACAACTGTGCAGAACCAGTGAGGCCGCACAAGGCGGCTGGCTGACCAGGTGGTCCCACATTCGCACGCGCAGACGGTCCAGGCAGAGGGGAAGTGGCGGAAGGGACTGAATCCAGGAGAGAGCGGAGCAGGCGCCATTCTTCCCTCTCGGACCCTGCCCCCACATACAGCGTCACAACCCAGCGACTGGGCTGCCCCGCACTGAGGACTGCCAGGGGCTCCACTCCTTACTACGTAACAGCACGCACACATGCGCAGATAATCCAGGTGAAGGGGAAGTGGCGGAAAGGACTGGAGTCCAGGAGAGAGTGGAACAGGCACCACTGTTCCCTCTTGGACCCCGCCCCCACCTAAAGCGTCACATCCCAGCGACTGGGCTGCCCCGCCCTGAGGAACACCAAAGGCTCCACCCCTAACTAAGTAATAGCCGCGACCAGACTAAAACCAAAACAAAACAAAACAAAAAACCCACCAAAAATGGCTCAAACCGGAGAACCAATCAAAACCCCAGAGCCAATTCCTCTAAGCAGTGAAGTTATAGCCAACCTATCAGATGCACAGTTCAAAGCACTGGTCATCAAAATGCTCACAGAATTGGTTGATTTTGTTCACAAATTAGATGAAAAAATGCAGGCTACAATACGTGAAATGAAGGAAGATGCATGGGGCACTGATAGAGATGGAAGGAAAACTGGGACTCAAATCAATGGAGTGGACCAGAAGGAAGAAACTAACAACCAAATAGAAAACGAGGAAGAAACAAGAATTCAACAAAATGAGGAGAGGCTTAGGAACCTCCGGGACATCGTTAAACATCCCAACATCCGAATTACAGGGGTCCCAGAAGGGGAAGAAGAAGAGCAAAAAGTGGAAAACTTATTTGAACAAATAATAAAGGAGAACTTCCCCAATCTGGCAAAGGAAATAGACTACCAGGACGTCCAGGAAGCTCAGAGAGTCCCAAAGAAGTTGGACTCAAGGAGGAACACCCCAAGGCACATCGTAATTACATTAGCCAAGATTCAAATGAAGGAGAGAATTCTAGAAGCAGCAAGGGAGAAGGGGACAGTCACCTACAAAGGAGTTCCCATCAGACTGTCAGCTGATTTCTCAAAAGAGACCTTGCAGGCAAGAAGGGGCTGGAAAGAAATATTTGAAATCTTGAAAAGCAGGGACCTACATCCAAAATTGCTCTATCCAGCAAAGCTTTCATTTAGAATGGATGGACAGATAAAGTGCTTCTCAGATAAGGTCAAGTTCAAGGAGTTCATCATCACCAAGCCCTTATTATATGAAATGTTAAAGGGACTTATCTAAGAAAAAGAAGATAAAAATATGACAGTGAAAAGACAGCAAACTCACAGCTATTAAGAACCATACCTAAAACAAAAGCAAACTAAGCAAACAGCTAGAACAGGAACAGAACCACAGAAATGGAGATCGTATGGAGGGTTAGCAACAGGGGCATGAGAGGAGGAGAGAGGGGGAAAAGGTAGAGAGAATAAGTAGCATAGATGGTGGGTAGAAAATAGACAGGGGGAGGGCAAGAATAGTGTGGGAAATGTAGAAGCTAAAGAACTTATGACACATGGACATGAACTAAAGGGGGGAATGTGGGTGGGAGAGGGTGTGTAGGGTGGAGGGGAATGACAGGGGAGAATGGGACAACTGTAATAGCATAATCAATAAAATATATTTTAAAAAAAAAGAATTAAATGACATAGAGTCTAAAAGCACAATCCTAAAGATCAATGAATCCAGGAGCTGGTCCTTTGAAAAGATCAACAAAATTGACAAGCCTTTAAGCAAGCACATCAAGAAAATAAGAGAGAGGACTCAAATAAACACAATCAGAAATGAAAGAGGAGATATTACAACCAACACCGCAGAAATACAAAGGATTGTAAGAAATTACTATGAAGAACTGTATGCCAAAAACTTTGAAAACCTAGGTGAAATGGACAGGTTTCTAGAAAAATATAATCTTCCAAAACTCAATGAGGAAGAAACAGAAAGCCTGAACAGACCAATAACAGCTGATGAAATTGAAGCAGTAATAAAAAAAACCCCTGACACACAAAAGCCCTGGATCAGATGGTTTCACAGGAGAATTGTACAAAACATTTAAGGAAGACCTAACCCCCTATTCTTTACAGACTATTCAAAAAAATCCAAGATGATGAAAGACTCCCAAACTCTTTTTATGAAGCCAGCATCACCCTAATCCCAAAACCAGATAAAGACACAACAAAGAAGGAGAACTTCAGGCCAATATCGCTGATGAACATAGATGCTAAAATCCTCAACAAAATATTGGCAAACCCAATCCAACAATACATTAAAAAGATCATACACCATGACCAAGTGGGATTCATCCCAGTGATGTAAGGATGGTTCAACATTCCCAAATCAGTAAATATAATTCATCACATAAACAAAAGCAAAGACAAAAATCATATGATCATATGAACAGATGCAGAAAAAGCATTTGATAAGGTACAGCACCCATTTCTGATACAATCACTCAGCAAAGTGGGAATAGAGGGAGCATTCCTCAACATAATAAAGGCCATATATGAGAGACCTACAGCCAACATTATACTCAACGGGCAAAGACTAAATTCTTTTCCACTAAAATCAGGAACAAGACAAAGTTGTCCACTTTCACCACTTCTATTAAATATAGTATTGGAAGTCTTAGCCACAGCGATTAGACAAGAAAAGCAAATAAAAGGCATCCAACTCGGAAAGGAGGAAATAAAACTATCATTGTTTGCAGATGACATGATAGTGTACATAGAAAATCCTATAGCCCTGGCTGGTGTGGCTCAGTGGACTGAGCATGGGCCTGGGAACCAAAGGATCGCAGTTCAATTCCCAGTCAGAGCACATGCCTGGGTTGCAGGCCAGTTCCCAGCAGGGGACACACAAGAGGCAACCATACATTGATATTTCTCTCCCTCTCCCTCTCTCCTATCCTTCCCCTCTAAAGATAAATAAATAAAAATCTTTAAAAAAAATTAAAAAAAGAAAGAAAGAAAATCCTATAGACTCGGCCAAAAAACTGCTTGACCTAATAAATGAATTTGGCCAAACAGCCAGATACAAAGTCAATATCCAGAAATCAAAGGCATTTTTGTATACCAACAATGAAACAACAGAAGGAGAAATGAAGAAAAAAAAAATCCCATTGGATATAGCAAAAAGAAAATAAAGTACCTAGGAATAAACCTAACCAAGGAGGTAAAAGACCTGTATGCAGAAAACTACACAACACTGAAGAAATCAAGGAAGACACAAACAGATGGAAGTGTATACTGTGTTCATGGATTGGAAGAATTAATATCATCAAAATGTCCATACTACCCAAAGCAATTTACAAATTCAATGCAATACCTATTAAAGTACCAATGGCATATTTCACAGACATAGAACAAACACTTCAAAAATTTATATGGAACCATAAATGACTCAGAATAGCTGCAGCAATCTTGAGAAAGAAGAGCAAAGTAGGAGGGGTCACAATACCTGATACCAAAATGTATTACAAGGCCACTGTAATCAAAACAGCCTGTTACTGGCATAAAAATAGGCACATGGACCAGTGGAACAGAACAGAGAGCCCAGAAATAAACCCAAGTCTCTACAGTCAATTAATATTCAACAAAGAGGGCAGCAACATAAAATGGAGCAAAAATAGTCTCTTCAACAAGTGGTGTTGGGAGAATGGACACCTACGTGCAAAAATATGAAACTTGAGCACCAACTTACACCATACACAAAAATAAATTCAAGGTGGATAAAAGACTTAAATATAAGCTATGACACCATTAAAATCCTGGAGGAGAACATAGGCAGGAAAATCTCAGATATTTCACGCTGCAACATTTTTACTGATATGTCCCCTAAAGCAAGGGACATAAAGGAAAGAATAAACAAATGGGATCTCATCAAAATAAAAAGCTTCTGCATGGCCAAAGAAAACAGTATTAAAATAAAAAGAGAACCAACTGTATGGGAAAACATATTTGCCAATGATACCTCAGACAAGGGTTTAATCTCCAAAATATATAAAGAACTTAAACGACTCTACTCTAAGAAGACAAGCAACCCAATTAAAAAATGGGTAAAGGACTTGAGCAGACACTTCTCCAAGGAGGACATACAGAAGATTCAGAGACACAAAAAGAGATGCTTGATATCGAGAGCTATCAGAGAGATGCAAATTAAAACCACAATGAGATACCACTTGACACCAGTCAGAATGGCCCTCATAAACAATGCCACAAACAGCAAGTGTTGTAGAGGTTGTGGAGAAAAGGGGACCCTAGTGCACTGTTGGTGGGGTTGCAGATTGGTACAACCACTATGGAAAACAGTATGGAATTTTCCAGAAAAACTAAAAATGGATCTACCTTTTGACTCAGCAATTCCACTGTTAGGACTATATCCTAAGAACCCTGAAACACCAATCCAAAAGAACCTATGCACCCCTATGTTTATAGCAGCACAATTTACAATAGCCACGTGTTGGAAGCAACCTAGGTGACCATCAGTAAATGAATGGATCAAAAAACTGTGGTACATTTACACAATGGAATTCTATGCAGCAGAAAGAAAGAAGGAGCTCATACCCTTTGCAACAGCATGGATGGAACTTGAGAGCATCATGCTAAGCAAAATAAGCCAGACAGTGAAAGACAAATACCATATGATCTCACCTTTAACAGGAAGCTAAAACAAACAAACAAGCATAATATAACCAAAGACATAGAAATTGAGAACAGGCTGACAGTGACCACAGGGGAGAGGGGAGGGAATTTCAGGGGAAAAGGGGAAGGGATTACAGGAACAAGTATAAAAGACACATGGACAAAAACTATGGGGGGTGGAAATGGGAGGGAGGTGGGAAAGGCTGGGGTCGTGGGCTGGGATGGGAGTAAAAGACAGAAAACTGTACAAGATCAACAATTAAAATAAAATTAAAAAAATTAAAAAAAAGAAAGGGAAAAAGAATGTGTGATGACTAAGGGAAAAAATGGTTTTGGAGGGTGGAGAAAGGAGAAATAATAAGAGTGAGGAATAGAAACAATGTGTAGAAAGGGAATAAAATTTAAAGCAAAAATAAGAAAGGGAAAGAAGAAGGCAAAATGGAGTAAGAGGAAGAAAGTAAAGTATGTTATTTAAAATACTAAATATTAAAAATAGTGAAATAATAGTAACAAAAATGAAGAAAAAATGTTATAAAGCTATGCAGGAGAAAAAGTAACTCAAATAATGAAAAAGAATGAGGTAGAATTTGTCTCAGCAGAGTTTAGTGTTTGCCTCCTGTCTTCTCTTTCTGGACCTGTCTGTGGTAATATCAGATGGCGTCCCAGTCTAAAGTTAGGCAGCCTGTTTGAGTCTATAAGCAATCCACAACCTGTGGGAGTCTCCTTCACCTTTGTACTCCAGGGTATGTGGGTATTTGCCTGGTTGCAAAGAATCTGAGGCACTCAGCTCTTGCCTGTCTAGCTCACAGCCCACCGCTCTTGCAAGAGGCTCAGAGCTGAACTCTATGCATGCAATGCCCCACTTGCCAACTATGCTGGGTGGGGCCCTGCAATCCACTTGTGCATTTTTCTAATTTTCCTGCCCTGCTGGATTCTGTGGTTATGAACTGCACTTTCATTCTCATTTCTTTGCTGGCAGGGCAGCTGTGCATGTATGTGGGGTCCCTGCCCAGCCACACTGCAGCTCTCCTTTAAAAAAGTCTCCATATGGCACCCACACTGCAATCCTGAGTCACTGCCCGGTTCTCCGTGTACTCCACCTCCCCCCAAAAGCAAAAAATGTGTCTCGATCAGGGCTGGCCTCAGCCTGCTGGTGCATCCAACAGTTTTAGAAGATAGAATTTTTTCTCTGGAACTCTCCTGGTTGGTGTTGCAGCTATGGACATGCTGCTTGCTGTGTGCGTGCAGCCTGAGACTCCCAGACTTCGTATATTCTCCCAAGTCTCTCCCAGTTAGGATTTGGGGGTTCCCTGTATAGGACCAGAGTCCCTCTGCTCTGGGAGGGGAGAGAGCTACTAAGTTGCATTTTCTGTGTGGTCTCTCCTCTGCTACAGCTGCCTCGAACAGGGTATTTACCCTTCAACTTACAAAATTTCTGGATGGTACAAAGCATCTTCTGTACTGCTTGGCTTCAGAAATTCATATCAGCTGAGATTCTGTTGATTGTTCAGGTCACTTGTCAGAAGGTCAGCCATAAATCCATGTGGGGGCACAGACAAGTGGGCTCAGCTTCTACCTACTCAGCAGCCCTCTTCATCCCCCTTCACTACTTTTCTATTGTACATAATCAATACAGATAACTGAAATCCCATGAATTTGACTGTTGCATACTGAAACTACACTCAAATATATCATAAAATATTTGAAAAGTAATTTAGCACTTCCTTACCAATATTTTTCTTTTCATATTTTGAGTTATTGTTAAAGACGTTCATAAAATAAATGATTAAGCTTCATGGGAAGTTCAGTACAGAATACCTAAGGTAAATAGTTGGGAGGTGCTGAATGAGCTATCCAGGCCCATGGTCAATAAACAGTCTAACTTAAACTTGAGCCTGAAGTCACCTAGTGGACCACTTCAAGCAGGGGTAAGAGTTAAACACTAGAACCAAAATACACAGTAAGCCAGGTAAATAAATCCCTTTAAAATAGGACACATGGATAAAAACTATGGGGGGGTGGAAATGGGAGGGAAGGGCTGGGGTGGTGGGTTGGGGTGAGAATAAAAGACAGAAAACTGTACAAGATCAACAATTAAAATAAAAATTAAAAAAAATATATGCAATCAGAAATAGCCAATGGAAGAACATCCAAATGCTATAGTGATGTCAAACAAGATTTAACACTTTATCCCTAAAAGTTGGGTTTTTTTTTTTTTTTTAGAAAATCTGCATTTTTTAGGTATTCCTGTCTCCAGCAAGTCTTTTTAAAATTATTTTTACTTAATATTGTTTGGGGTTTTAAAAATATTTTATTTATTTACTTTTTAGAGAGAGGGGAAGGCAGGGAGAAAGATAGGGAAATATTGATGCATGAAATATTGCCTCTCATATGCATCCCAACTGAGGACTGAACCTATAACCCAGGCATGTGCCCTGACTGGGAATAAAACTGGCAGCTTTCACTTTGCAGAATGACACTCACTCAACTGAGCCACACTGGTCAGGTCTCCATCAAGTCTTGAAAAATTGCCCTTGGCAGAGGGTGCTCCTCTGGCACAACATTTTTGGGGCATGTCCCTGAAGAAAATACTTGTAATGACATCATAGGATGGCTACTTGTACTAAATATATGAATAAAATGTTTAAAATGACTGTGCGAAAGAAATTTGATGCTTAATGCCAAAACATTACAGAAAATATAAAAATGGAGAAGTGAACATATCAATTTACCTGTTTTTTCCACAAAAAATCATTAAAGAGAAAGTAGAGGATTTTTGCTTTGTTTTAAACATAAACTTACAAAGAAAACAGAGGTATCAATGACAACATTTTGCAAGCTGTGCCTGTGAATGTGAAGTACCAGGAGGTGGCTGCTGTGCCTGATGCTATATTATTCTAGAATATCTGGTGCTGAGTAACTGTAGTTTACTTAGGGTTTCCACCCACACCTTGAACTCATTCTAGTAGTGTAACAGTGATCATAATTCTGAGGGAAGATGATTCCTAATCTACAATTCTACCTGACCAAAGTATCAATTAAATGTGAGAATAAAAATTACAGATGATCACAGTACCAGACCTGTTCCCCAATTATAATCTTGTCTGACAGTAATCCTGCCACCACATATCCTTTCTCAGGAATCTTCTGAAAGATGTAACCCACCAAATAGAGAAAGAAAAAAAATGGGTCCCATGAAACAGGGAATGCCCAGGATACATATGGAGGGAGAGTCCAGAAGATACCTGTGCAGCAAGTATAGTGAGCAATCAGTCCAGACTGGAGGTAGTCAGAAGGCTTTTTTAGATAGAAGAAATTAAAAGAAGGATTTTTAGAATACCTAATGTGCTTGAATGTACTGAGAGAAGGTTACAAACACAACTGGGAGAAGAATTTAGCTACAGATTAGTAATAAAATAAAAACCACTTCCCTCCAAAAAAGACAATTTTAAATTCAGGAAAAATAAGTTCAATAAGAAAAAGCAATCATAGTATGTAACACAACAAAGCTGTAAATAGTATTTATAGTATCGTAATACCAGACAATGAATAACAATGCAACCAAAATAAAAGATAACAATAGTGGGAAGATTGAAGTGTCTAAAATTGAAAAACTACTAAGGGAAATACAGGCATGTTATTTGGAAGTTTGGAAAGAAATACAAAAGAATCAGCTAGAATAGTTGAACCTGGTTACCTCTGGGGAGGGGTAATATATATGGTAGAGGGAGACTATTGTTTCAAATTAAGGTTTATTGAGCTATTTGATCATTTTAAATGTATAGGTATAATTTTACTAAAATAAATTTACAATAATGGAAGTTTTTAAAATTTATTACTACAGCATACATGCTAAAATCACCCAATCTGTCAACATGTATAGGAAAAGTGTGCACTTACATTAAAAAGAAAACTCAAAATGGAAAATACAAATATTTTTATATTTGTCAATAATGCTTTGAGACCCTTGACACATTCTGAACTGTATTTAAGATATCATTATACATTCTGAGCTCTTCTACTCCCAGGTTTGTAAAAAGAAGTATGTTAAGAAGATGAGATCTAAGTTCCCTTGAAATCTGAGTCTACTTAAATGCAGTTTACTGAAAACGGTGAATACATTTTTGTGGGAGAACTACATCCTGTGAAGTTTCTCCCAGGCTGCCACAGATGAGAATAAGTTGTCCAGGACACAATCTTGTTCTGGTGGGAAAGGGGGTGGTGATTCCTTCTAGTAGGGAATGCCCCAAACCCTTTTCCCAAACAGTTTTTATTGGGAATGGTATGTGTAGGTGTATATAGCATACATGCATAGCTCATCAATCAATGTCAAAAGGCTATAGTCATACAAAAACAGGTATTATCTATATATAACAATTGAAGGAATACAGAGATTTGTCCTAGGTCAGGGTCTGTTAGTCATGCTGACACCAGGTGGCCTTTAAGACATGTTTCATGAGATAAGTTTACTCCTTATGCCTTGAATTTAAACATCTGGCTTATATCGGCAGGGCTATCACAATACAGAGCAAGCTTCAAAGGAAACAATGTATATTTCAGGCCTGATTCCCATGGGAATCCTCAGTGTTAGATTTGGGTCATGCCTGCCACCTGCGTTACCTGGAAGATTTACTAGTCCCTTTCAGAGCTTGGTCTCGAAGGGCTACAGTCTCCAAAACCACACAGAGTAGTCCCTAACATCTTTATGAATCAGCTTCTAAAATTAAAGTATGCACAGGGTATTCCATTTTTAATGGGCTTCATTTTCAACTGGTATAAATGAGGCTTGTTTTACTTAGGGGAAGAATATTCAATAAATTGGCCTACATGATAGAAAAGTTTGGCACAGTATTAAATAGACCCACTGGATTTTAATAGTCAATGGTAATGATAATTAAAAATATCAATCCCCCTGGCTGGTGTGGCTCAGTGAACTGAGTGTTGGCCTGTGAACCAAAGAGTCACGGATTTGATTCCCAATCTAGGGCACATGACTGGGTTGCAGGCCAGGTCCCTAGCAGGGGGTACGCGAGAGGCAACCACACGTTGTTTCTCTCCTTCCTTTTCTCCCTCCTTTCCCTTCTCTAAAAATAAAAATCTTTAAAAAAATATCAATCTAAGATACATGTCAAATGTTAATATAATAAAATTGTATCAGGCTGAATAGTGTGTTTTATCCTTGCAAAATGAACTATTACGTATGTGCCTAACTAAGGTCATGTGGCAGGAATTTCATTTTTCTATACTGGGAGGAAAATATCAAACATTTAATTATCCGCTACAGATAGCAGCAAGTCAGGTTGGTTCTATTTGACATCCAGCTGTCACCACACCCCATCTCACAAACGAACTTTTGATTGATTTGTGTAGTCCAAGTAAGTGTAGCAACACTATAAATCTTCCATTACTTCTTGGAAACAGGTAAAAAAAATTATTGTATATGGAGGATGTTTACAAAATGATCTAAATTATTCATATGTATCAGTAACCTGAAAAACAAACAAAGCCAAGCAAAAGTTATATATAGGTTATTTCCTCTACCCTCTAAATTAAAATTGGAGGAGAGATTGCAAATTGCTTTTCACACATCTACCTTAAACCTAATTTAAGACATTTGAAGGTGATATAGTAGAATTTGCCATCCTCAAACTTTGGTACTTGACTATTAAAAAAAGCCTTAGTTGTCATGGTTATACTAGATTAAACGGCCCTTAGGTCTGATACAGCATTAGCACATGCAGTAAGATACACACTTACATTCACTTGGATGGTCTATATCAGTGGCTTTCAGCTGGAGGTGACTTCCCCCCTAGGAAACATTTTTGGTTGTTGTACTGGGTGGGGAGTTGCTACTGGCATCTAGTTGGTAGAGACTAGAGATGCAGCTAAGTGGTTTACAATACACAGGACAGCCCCCACAGCAAAGAATTATCTGGTCCCAAATGACCATAGTGCCAAGGTTTGAGAAACCCTCATCTGTGTTGATTTTCTTGTGTTAGAAAAACAAAAGACTAAATTCTAGCAAAGGCAGAACAACTACTTTAGAATACCAGTAAAGGGTTTTCTGGTACATCACTCAGGTAGAATTTTTAATAACTTATAGCTTTAAATTTGTGCTAGGAGGTAAAGGTATATTGTCAACTTTAGAATGTAAAACAGTTTTTTACTGTTATTGAACAAATTTTTTAAACTTCTCAAAATTCAATTTATGAAATTTGACATTTAAATTTTTAACTTCCCCTATTTTAAAAAGTCTCCAAAGCAAATTTGGCATCTATGTGCTCAGGAGTTGAATAAATGGTACCATACATTTACATGTTGGCCAGAAATAACAGAGGCCTAAGTTCCATAGTCAGTAAGTTATAAAAGTGTCCTAAGCCATAACTCAGGATTACCTTCTTAGGTGGCTAAGGCAGTCCTCCATTACTCAAGTTAGGACCTTTCCTTCAGTATGTTGTACAGTTGGTAGGAGACCAGTGTGCTCAGCTACAAAGAAGTTAGATAACCTTCAAGAACTGGCCCAGAAAATCAGAACCATGTCACCAGATTAGAGCAGCTGTTATTCTTTTCCTACTAGGAAAACTATTTCAGGCTAAGAAAAATGAAGAAATTTGACAAACCAAAGGTAAAAAAGTAAATAAAACCAATTGGCTATATAAAGTCTCTCTTAGAAAGAGGCACAATCGGCTTTCTTGGTAATGGTCCTGGGGGACCCTTTGGCCTCTGAAAGAGTGATCCTGCAGAAAGTGTGGACCTTCTTTCAGGAATCCAGGATGTGACCTTGGAAGAAAATGTAGAAAAGATGCAAAATAAGGCTCTAACTTGGATCTCAAAAAATAACTAAATTACTTATGATGAAGACTCCAAAGGTCATTATATATTAATTCTTCATATCGGGTACACGAGTATTTGTTATACCTTTATACTTTTTTATGTCTGAAATATGATATAATTGAAAATGATAGCAACAAAAAAAAAAAGACTTCAGTAATGTCACACATGAAATAAAAGTATTAAGCTGATGCTTAATCCTTAAAAGCAATAGTAACAGCTTCAATTAAAGGCCAAGTGGCCACTATCGACAAAACTAGAACTTAAAAATAAAAATGGTGTTTAATGCCAATTGTTCTATAGTGTGTCCAAAGAAGATTGTCATGGCAGATCCCAAAGCAGAACTGTTCATGCATAAAATCAGGAAGATTTATGAGACAAGGGTATATTTTCAAACTAACAGGAATAAAAACTCACAGAAAAGCTGGATAAAAGTGTCAGCAGTGAATACAATGAGTATAAACAGCAGTGTCAATACAATGAAAGCAATATACATAAACCTGTGTGTAGTCTGAACCAGGCCTATGCTTATCCAACCTTATGTCAGTATATTCTTTCACTTGGTAGTAAACAAATGCAGAGATATTCTTTATAAATTATGGATTTATTATTATTCTCTCAAATTTTCAAAAGAAGACATTATGTTATTATTTAAGTGCAAATTCTGATTTCTCAAGCTAAGGGATAAACGTTCTTAACTATGAATTACTAGATCTTAGTCAATATGGCTACTCCAGGGACTTGGGTACAGTTCAACAATCTTTTCATGCACCCCCAGTCACTGACCTTTCCTGCTTCCCAGCATGACCACCTATCTCTATTACTTTCTCTCAGAAGTTCCTCTGATCTCCACGGTTTGCTGGCAGTCCCCTGGGCCCCTTCAGAACCCACTCTAAGCACCTCCACTTCTCCATGACTCCCCAGGTTCTATGCTTCTCCACCTTTATGTCACAGCTGCTCCTACAGTTAAATTCACAGGGTGGTTCTCAGTCTTGAAGGTCATCAGAATCATATGGAGGACCTGTGAAGAAAACAGACTTCCAAGTCCCACTCCCAGTGTCTGATTCAAGGTCTGGGTGAGCTCTATTTGCATTTCTAACAAGTGACCAGATGACATAAAGCTGCTGGGGCAGGGACCACATTCTGAAAATCCTATTCTACAACCTGATTACATATGTGTATCTTATTAGGCTGTGAGCTTCTTGAGGTCAGGGAGCATTTCTCATATATCTCATTTGCAGGGTCTAGCCAGTGTCCAGCAGCCATTCAATCAGTCAGTGAATAGTGAATGCCTATTATGGGCCAGGGACTGTTGTAGGCAGTGGATTTAGCAGTTAAAAAAAAAATCTCTCTCTATATATGGGGTCTTTACAGAAAAAGTCCAGCCATTGTTAATATAATGAGAATGGTTTATGCAACATCAATATAACCTGGCAGCCAAGAGGAGTGGACTGGAATGTGCATGTGCAAACTATGAAGACTTCACTGTACGAGTCAGTGGGGGTGGTAGATGCTATTGACTGAGCATGTGTACCGTATGACTGTCACATTCAAAATGACTGAGTGAGTAGAGCAACAAATCTGCATCAAATTTGTATTAAGTTTGAACATTCCTCCATGGAAACTATTTGGATGATTCAGAAGGCTGCAGCTATGGGCAACTGGTGATTGGCAGTTTCATCATGACAATGTATCTGCTCATCCATCACATCTCATGCAAAGTGTTTTGGTGAAACATCAAGTCACCCAGGTGACTCAGCCTCTCTACAGCCCAAATTTGGTGCCCTGTGACTTCCACCTTTTCCCAAAACTAAAATCCTCTTTGAAAGAGAAGAGATTTCATACTGTTGATGAGATTCAGGAAAATATGAGGGGCAGCTTATGGAGACTGGGAGAATTGTGTGAGGTCCCAAGGTGCCTACTTTGAAGGGGACTGAGGTGTCATTGTCCTGTGTAGAGTGTTTCTTGAATCTTCTTCAATGTCTCCATTTTTCATATTATGTAGCTGGATACCTTTTGGACATACTTTGTACATATATATATATATATACATATATATATATGATATATATACATACATATATATATATATATATATATATATATATATGTCACCGACCACAGAAAGCTTTCCTTCTGGTACTACACAGTAAACTCTCAATAAATTCTGAAATCTGACCAGTTGTACAGAAGAAAAAAATGGCATTATCCTGATCATTTTAATAGTGCTATGGAAATATCAATTTTCAATTTCCTAATCATAGCTTTTTCCATTTTGATGTTTCTCCCTTCTGATATCCACCCCCAAACACCCAAAACATGAATCCACAAACCTGGCAATATTCCAAGATTTGGAGTCCTACAAAATACTTACTGATTAATAAAATATTTGATGGACTTGTCCTGGTTGGAGTGGCTCAGTGGATTGAGCACTAGCCTGTGAACCAAAGGGTCACTGGTTCGATTCCCAGCTAGGGGATATGCCTGGGTTGCGGGCCAGGTCCCTAGTTGGGGGCATACAAGAAGCAACCAATCTATATTTCTCTCTCACATCAATGTTTCTCTCCCTTTCTTTCTCCCTTCCTTCCCCTCTCTCTAAAAATAAATAAATGAAATCTTTAAAAAATTTTCAATGGACTTCATGTATTAGTAAAAAACAATGCAAGAAAAAAATTTAAGTATGTATAATTATTGTATGAACACAATCAGGGGAATGTAAGCAAATATCAGTGTTTTCATATCAATGAGTAAATATTAAAGAAGAGCTTACTGGAACCAATGATTTTCTCTAAGTCTACCTCTCCTCCCTTCTCTCTTTATTCCAAACCCTACATCTTGTGTTAAAATGTTTATGACAGTTCTTCACTGCCTGCTATGAATTTGAACTCCCAGTGGACCTAAGCAGCCTGCTGTACAAGCAGGGCATCTGGTCAATATTTCAATTGTCCTGCATAATTCTGAGAGGCCTTGTAAAGCCACATGATATCATGGAAAGGAAGGGACAATAGAGAGGCAAAACTGATTACCTCTCTGTAGCCAGTAGAGTCATTTTTCAGGATGGCCTGCCACAGGCTTGAGGGCCATTGACCACTACAACTGCCTCTCTAACCATAGGAAAGTGCAAAACAGAAATCTTTATCTTTGGACTAATCTTCTGCAAGTTTCTCAGGGAAAAAACTCCTAAAGAACAGTATGGACTGTAACTGAACTACCATAATGTTTACTTCCAGTATGCTTAAGGTTTGCAAATGTTTTTAAAAGGTCTTGCATTCAAAGCCATGAGATACTTCATGTTAATTATGTGGAGGAAAAAATGGGCAGCATTTACGTACAGAATTCTAAAAAGTTAGGTTCAGTATTACAGACTAAATATTTCTCACCTGTTAAGATCAAAACCAAATTTAAGATTCATTGTTAGTGATTTCAGGAGTAAGTGCTATGAAATATTAATACTGTCTCAGAATAATATTTTCCTATTGCTATCTCAAATCAGTGATATAACACCACAGTCAAGCAAATCATTATGATTTCTACATACTGAAAGACTGAAGAAAAATAACCTTTTAAAAATATACTTTTAATAATGCAGACTAGTTCCACCAACTTCATTTTTATGATTCAATCTTAAATCAATTCTGGTTATTAGAAAGCTTTGGGTATAACTGTGAACTTTTGGTGATCTATACATTTACTCTTAAAAATGGCGAGGTTGTTATTTACATTCCTAGAGCAGTTTACTTATTGTCCCAATCATAATCCAAAGGAATTAATATTTCTTAAAAGATGTGCATTTCTCTGCTGAGATGTGACCTCCAGTGAACTGGCTAATATAAAGCAAACAGAAAGAAAAATCAACCCCTCTGGGCAATTAAATTGGTCTCATTAAATCACCACTACCCTATTTAGTATAATAAAAGAACATAGTTTTATATTCTGAAAAACAAATATATCTCAAATAAAATATTATCAACATCATTCATATACTAGTAATGAATTAGCTTTCTTAAAATTTCAACTATTCACAAAATCCATCCTTATTTTCTGAGTTAACAAGGCTGACTTTTAAAAGTGTAGTGAAAATTCTTGAAGTCTTCATTCCAATTTAGATGGGACTTCTTAGTGGTTTCCAAGACAAAGCTTCTTGTTTTGGTGCAGCTCTTCATTCAGAGGGATGGGTCTCATCACACCATCTAGTGTTCAAGGATAACAATGTCACTTCAAACATGTGGATATTTGTTAAAGTCATATAGGTTGCAAGATCAAAATGATGCTTAAGTTAAAAATAAATATTCATTTATTTTCTCTTAAAATTCTCAATTGTTGAGAAACAGATTTAGGTAACTCACTCAGGTCATACAGTATCTGGCCTTTAAAAAACCCAGTTCACTCAACAGTATGAGGCTAGCAATTCATCAAATATTTTGGGGGGTGGTGACCAATGGAGGCCAAGATGGAGGTGTAGGCAGAAACACTTCACTCCCTTGCACAACCAAAAGAATGAAAACAACCAAATTGAAAATAAAAAACAACCAGAACTTCCAGAAAAACATTTGTATAGAAGTCCAACAACCAAGGAATTGAAGAAACATTCAACCAGATAACAGCACCACAACACAGCAAGGAGGGTTTCCTGGCCCTGGTGAATACCCAAGGCTCTGACCTTTACATGTAACAGGTGCCAAGACAAAGAAATATGGCCCAAATGAAAGAACAGATCAAAACTCCAGAAAAAGAGCTAAGCATCAAGGAGATAGACAACCTATCTGATGCAGAATTCAAAGCACTGGTAATCAGGATGCTCACAGAATTGGTTGAGCTCAATTTTAAAATGAATAAAGAAATGAAGTCTACCCAAAGTCAAGTAAAGGAAAATATACAGGGAATCAACAGTGAAGGGAAGGAAACTCAGGGAAAGGACTCAGATCAATGATTTGGAACAAAAGGAAAACAATAAGCATCCAACTGGAACAGAATGAAGAAACAAGAATTCAAAAAAAATGAGGAGAGGCTTAGGAACCTCCAGAACATCTCTAAACCTTCCAACATCTGAATCGTAGGGGTGCCAGATGGAGAAGAGGAAGACCAAGAAATTGAAAACTTATTTGAATAATGAAGGAAAACTTCCCCAATCTGGTAAAGGAAATAGACTTCCAGGAAGTCCAGGAAGCTCACAGAGTCCCAAAGAAATTGGACCCAACAAGGAGCACACCAAGACACATCATAATTACATTACCCAAAATTAAAGATAAGGAGAGAATCTCAAAAGCAGCAAGAGAAAAGGAGACAGTTACCTACAAAGGAGTTTCCATAACACTATCAGCTGATTTCTCAGAAGAAACTTTGCAGGCAAGAAGGGTCTGGAAAGAAGTATTTGAAGTCACGAAAGGCAAAGACCTACAAGCAATATTACTCTATCCAGGAAAGCTATCATTTAGAATGGAAGGGCAGATAAAGTGCTTCCCAGATAATGTCAAGATAAAGGAGTTCATCATCACCAAGCCCTTATTATATGAAATGTCAAAAGGACTTATCTAAAAAAAGATGATCAAATATATGAACAGTAAAATGACAACAAACATGACTATCAACAACTGAACCTAAAAAACTAAAACTAAGCAAACAACTAGAACAGGAACAGAATCACAGAAATAGAGATCATATGGAAGGTTATCAGTGGGGAGTGGGAGGGGGACAATTGGGGGAAAAGGTACATGGAATAAGAAGCAGAATAGGTAGGAATAAACTAGTCAGGGGGAGGAAAAGAATAGTATAGGAAATGGAGAAGCCAGAGAACTTGTATGTACAACCCTGGACATTAACTGGGGAGGGGAGGGGGGATGCTGGAGGGTGAGGGGGATAGTGCAATGAGTAGGGGGATACAAGGGAGGAAAAAATGTGGGACAACTGTAATAGCACAATCAATAAAATATACTTAAAATATTTGGAGTGGAGTTATTATTTTTATTAGATGGAAGAAACAAAATGTACCTCCTTATCCTTCAGGGGAGGAAGGAACTGCCTATAGGGCTGGGAGAATATGAAGGAATGCTTTCCCGCATTCCATACTCCTCCACTGGAAGGAAGACAGCCTTACCTTATTGTTCAGATGGGAGAAGAGCTTGGCTTCAACCTCTTTCTGTGTTTTGATTTTAATAGCTTAATTGGTCCAATAATTGTGTTTGTTTAATGTGTACAATTTGATGAGATTTGAAATTAGTATACATATGAGCAACCATCACAGAAGTCAAGATGACAACATATCCATCATGTCCAAAAATTTCTTCCTGCCCCTCTGCTTCTCATCTTTTTGGGTATCTGCCTGCACTCCATGCCTGTATAGTCTGCTCTGCCCTGTCTTCCTAGTCATAAGGACACCTGGATCAGGTATAGTCTTGCCTTCATGAGACAGATCTGGAAAGCCTATTCCCTCTCTTATTATGTAATACTTGAAACATAAAAAAATATATATGTAATACTGATGGAAGTTTTAAAGTCTAATAATACTGATAGAAGTTTTAAAATCTAATAAGATGAGTTATCAAGAACCTATTACCCAACCTAAAAATTAGAACAAAATTACTTGCCGTGTGCTTCCTGTGTGTGATCCTATCCCATCTCTCTTTACCCCCTTTAGAAGTAACTGCTATCTTGAATCCTGTGTTTATCATCCCATTGCTTCTTAAAAATAATTTCACCACATATAAACATATTATTTGGCTTCCTTTTGAACTTTATGTAAAAATTGTATCATAATGAATTTAGTCTTCTGCAACTTTATTTTTTCATTCAATATTACATTTCTAAGATTTATCCATGTTTAAAAATAGATGTAGTCCATTTATTTTCACTGCCATATAATATTCCACTGTAGGAGTATACCATATTTTTATCTAATCTCTAGAGATAAACATTTGTATTAACTCCAGTTTTTGTTTTTAAGAACAATGTTGCTCTTTGTCTTTTATACAATGTGCTGAGTCACAGAGTATATGATGTTCATCTTCACAAAGATAATGTCAAGTTGTTCTCTAAGGTGGTTGTATACATTTTCAGTCCAACCAGCAATACATTAAAATTCCTAGCTGCCAGGAATGGGGCCAAAAGTGCCCAGAGCTTCAGGCTAGACTCCTCGTCTCCCCCGCCATGGCCAATCTCTACTGGCCCTCAGTGGCCTCTCTGCAGCCACCTCCAGCCTTCTTGTGCTGGGCCTTCCCCACAGGGCTGGCCCCACATTTTCTTGAGCATTGCTGGCAGGAGCATTGTGTGCTGACAGTTCAGTTCCCTGCAAAAAGAAACACAGGCTAGAGGAGGAGATGACTGTCTGATAAAAAAGGAAAGGCTAACTGTTGCAGGGCTCTGCGCTGGTCCCAAAGACTGGAGAACCACAGTGTAAAGTGGTCAGGAGGCTTGAGAAAATTGAGGACAGGATAATTGATGAAATTGTTGAAGGTGACAGAAATACTAACCATTTCCCCAGTCTTGTCCTTTCTAATACCATGAAAATGGGTTTGAAGAGGGAATTTGATGAAGTTACAAAGAAATTGATCAAATGCATGAGCCATTCTCCCATGGAGTTTGTGCTCTGGAAACCTTTCCCTGAATTCCTTCATCCAATGCTAAGAACTATACAGGACAGAGCCAAACCAAGCCTACCTTGGCTGGCACTTTCTTCTCTAGAACTGAACTGTTTTTGGAACCTTGGCAAGCAGGGATTCCTATTTACAATAGTTTGGAGACAGCTGCTTGCACAGAAAAAGAACTGGAATTCTAGAAACCTGTTTCTATACTAAAGTTGTCAAAGTTTAGAAGGGTCATGTGTTCAGTGGTGAGCCTACTTATATAATATAGGGACTTGAAAGTTTTATGAAATGGGTGCAAGAAGAATATCTGCCTGTGATTTGGGGTGGGACTCACATTTTTGGTAGCCATGTCTTAAATTCAACTTTTGCTAAGGAAGCTTGCCTCAAGGGAAAGCTGTTTTCTAGAGGGGTTATTATTGTGAGATTACAGTCTGTAAAGGCAAGTATAAATGGCTTAAATCACGTCACAGTGTAAACCATTCAAATAGTTGGAGAATACTCAGACACTTTAGTTGAAAACAATGCACTAAGAAGGAAAGTTCTACTAAAACTACCCTGACAGTTGCATCACAACTTCATCTGTAGATGTGAGCTCTGTTTACAGTGGTGACTGTTTATGATCAGGGAGGAGGGAAGAAAGCAGCAGCTTAAGTCCATTGCTAAGAAAGTTAATAAAGGGGACTTCTGGCCAAGATAGAGGCGTAGGCGGACACACTGTGCCTCCTCTTACAACCAAAATTAAGGACAACAAATATTTAGAAACAAGAAAACAACCGGCACTTATAGAAAATTGAACTGTATGGAAGTCCAACAACCATTCATCCAGACCGGTAAGAGGGGCGGAGTCGCAGCAGGAAAAAGTGGAGGTGCAGACCCAGGAACGCAAGCAGCAGTGACTGGCAGTTCACAGGTGCACGGGCGGCGGCTGGCGGTCCCCAGGCCCACAGGCAGCAGCTGGTGGACCCTGGGCACAGGGGGGCAACTGTGAAGACCCAGTGAGGCCGCACAAGGCGGCTGGCTGACCAGGTGGTCCCACATTCGAGTGTGCAGACAGTCCAGGCAGAGGGGAAGTGACGAAAGGGACTGAATCCAGGAGAGAGGGAGCAGGCACCATTGTTCCCGCTCAGACCCCCACCCCCACAAACAGCGTAACATCTCAGTGACTGGGCTGCCCCACCCTGAGGAACACCTAAGGCTCCACCCCTCCCTACATAATAGCCGCCACCAGACTAAAACCAAACCAAAACAAAACAAAACAAAAAGCCCCACCGAAAATGGCTCAAACCGGAGAACCAATCAAGGCCCCAGAGCCAATTCCTCTAGGCTGTGAAGAGATAGCCAACCTATCAGATGCACAGTTCAAAGCACTGGTCATCAAAATGCTCACAGAATTGGTTGATTTTGCTCACAAATTAGATGAAAAAATGCAGGCTATAATACGTGAAATGAAGGAAGATGCATGGGGAACCGATAGAGATGGAAGGAAAACTGGGACTCAAATCAATGGAGTGGACCAGAAGGAAGAAACAAACAACCAAACAGAAAACGAGGAAGAAACAAGAATTCGAAAAAATGAGGAGAGGCTTAGGAACCTCCGGGACATCATTAAATGTCCCAGCATCCAAATTACAGGGGTCCCAGAAGGGGAAGAAGAAGAGCAACAAGTGGAAAACTTATTTGAACAAATAATAAAAGAGAACTTCCCCAATCTGGCAAAGGAAATCGACTACCAGGACATCCAGGAAGCTCAGAGAATCCCAAAGAAGTTGGACCCAAGGAGGAACACACCAAGGCACATCGTAATTCCATTAGCCAAGATTAAAATGAAGGAGAGAATTCTAGAAGCAGCAAGGGATAAGAGGACAGTCACCTACAAAGGAGTTCCCATCAGACTGTCAGCTGATTTCTCAAAAGAAACCTTACAGGCAAAAGGGACTGGAAAGAAATATTTGAAATCTTGAAAAGCAGGGACCTACATCCAAAATTGCTCTATCCAGCAAAGCTGTCATTTAGAATGGAAGGACAGATAAAGCACTTCTCAGATAAGGTCAAGTTGAAGGAGTTCATCATCACCAAGCCCTTATTCTATGAAATGTTAAAGGGACTTATCTAAGAAAAAGAAGATAAAAAATATGACAGTGAAAAGTCAGCAAACTCACAGATAGTAACAACCACACCTAAAACAAAAGGAAACAACTAGAACAGGAACAGAACCACAGAAATGGAGATCATATGGAGGGTTAGCAACAGGAGAGTGGGAGGAGGAGAGAGGGGAAAAGGTACAGAGAATAAGTAGCATAAATGGTGGGTAGAAAATAGACGGGGGGGCGGCAAGATTAGTGTGGGTAATGTAGAAGCTAAAGAACTTATGACACATGGACATGAACTAAAGGGGGGAATGTGGGTGGCAGGGGGTGTGCAGGGTGGAGGGGAATGATGGGGGAGAAATGGGACAACTGTAATAGCATAATCAATAAAATATATTAAAAAAGAAAAAGAAAAAAAGAAAGTTAATAAAAGCTCTGAAACTTGAACATTAGTTGTCAATTCAACATAGTTTAATTGATTAAAAGCCAGTAGCATTTTGGCTCACCTCTTTGCCTCTGAAAATACAAAGAAAAGTTTTTCCCTCAGGCTTTTTGCTTTGTGCTACTGTTGTTCCTTGGATTCCCTTGCATAACTGATAAGCTGACCTATTTAGTAGTATTTACAACTTAATTAACTTTGAGTGATAATTTAAAAGATTTTTGAGGTAAGCCATGTGTAAATTGGCTATAGGAGAAGCATCTCTTAGGTAATACCGAGGAACTGCTTTGTCAGCTACAAACAGCATTGATAACCAGTAATTTAAAAAAAGTACCTGTATTAGCAAGTTGAGTTTTTAATGTTAATTTAGAAAACAATGATGAATAATTAACTGAGAACATATGAGCAAGTGATGTTGAGATTTATTGAAATAGCCAATTCGGTGCTTCCTGCTGCCAGGAAGTCTTCCTCTTGCAGACTTAAACCAGCTCAAGGTATCCTTTGGGGATAATTAAAACTGAATTTTTTTTTTTTTTTTTTTACTTCTCAAGTAAAAGTCTTCTGTGTGGCAAGGACTCAGTGGTGGTAGGTGAAATGACAATTCCTTTAATGCTACAGTATATTCACTCTAACTTATTAAATGAGTGTAATAGTGTAATATTGGCCCTTTCCTCACACAACAGGAGACCACCCTAGTTCTTTTTGTTTTCTGGATTTCTTAACTCTTTGTAGGTGTGTAAAAAGAATTACTTAGGCCCCATATAGCTCCCAGACATTTTTGGGAATGCTGACATCTCTCCGCTTGTTAGTAGAGATGGCACAGAAGTCACAAGCCTGTTTATTGGACTGTTTCTTCTGTTGCCTTTTGTTCCTGTTTTCTCTATTTCTGTCCGGATATTTAAAAAAAGATTTAATGTTTAATATTTAAACAAAATATTTAATGTCTACAAAGTAAAATTATTCAAACTTTAAACTAGCATTGAAACCAGTTGGAAACCTATGAATTGTTTCTTAATCACAGATTTAGAGATGAATGTAAACTGTGTTCTGTTGAAATCTGCAAGCGTTTGATTCATGCCATTTGTAGAACTCTTCTTGCCTTTAGGTCATTGTTTAATGGGACCAATTTGCAAAATTTGTAGCCTTAAAGAAATCTCCATACTAAAGAAATTTGTTTCAGCACAACCCCAAAACATGAAGCAACTGCCAGATTTTGGAGTTAGTCCCAGGGACAGGTCAAAGGGGATTTAACAGCTTTCCCACAAGAAACCAAACATTCATAATACTCAAGGGAAGAATCTACCAAGAAGACATAAATATTGTAAATATTTATGCACCCAACGGAGGAGCACCTAAATACATCAAGAAAATTTTAGAGGACTTCAAGAAAGATATAGACAGCAACACAATTATAGTAGGTGATTTTAACACCCCACTGTCAAAAATGGACAGATCTTCCAAACAAAATATCAACAAAGATATTGTGGCATTGAACAACACTCTAGAGGAAATGGACTTAACTGATATATATAGAGCCCTCATCCCAAAGAAGCTAAATACTTTCTTTTCAAATGCACATGGAACATTTTCAAAGATAGACCACATGATACGACACAAATCAAGCCTCAACAAATTCAAGAAAATTGAAATCATACCAAGCATTTTCTCTGACCACAAGGGACTGAAACTAGAAACGAACCCCAAGGAAAAAAACCCAAAACCCTCAAAATCATGGAGATTGAATAGCATGCTATTAAACAATGAATGGGTCAAGAATGAAATTAGGGAGGAAATCAAAAAGTTTCTGGAAACAAACGATAATGAACTCACATTGACCCAAAACTTATGGGACACAGCAAAGGCAGTCCTCAGAGGGAAGCTTATAGCGATACAGGCCTATCTAAAAAAGACAGAAACATCTCAAACAAACAACCTAACCCTTCGCCTACAAGAACTCGAGGAACAACAACAAAGACAGCCCAGAGCAAGTAGAAGGAAAGAAATAACCAAGATAAGAGCAGAATTAAATGACATAGAGACTAAAAGCACAATCCTAAAGATCAATGAATCCAGGAGTTGGTTCTTTGAAAAGATCAACAAAATCGACAAGCCTTTAAGCAGGCTCATCAAGAAAAAAAGAGAGAGGACTCAAATAAACGCAATCAGAAATGAAAGAGGAGATATTACAACCAACACCGCAGAAATACAAAGGATTGTAAGAAATTACTATGAAGAACTGTATGGCAAGAAATTTGAAAACCTAGGTGAAATGGACAGGTTTCTAGAAAAATATAACCTTCCAAAACTCAATGAAAAAGAAACAGAAAGCCTGAACAGACCAATAACAGCAGATGAAATTGAATCAGTAATCAAAACACTCCGCACACACAAAAGCCCTGGACCAGATGGCTTCACAGGAGAATTCTACAAAACATTGAAGAGCTAACCCCTATTCTCCACAGACTATTCCAAAAAATCCAAAAAGATGGAAGACTCCCAAACTCTTTTTATGAAACCAGCATCATCCTAATCCCAAAACCAGATAAAGACACAACAAAGAAGGAGAACTTCAGGCCAATATCACTGATGAACATAGATGCTAAAATCCTCAACAAAATATTGGCAAACTGCATCCCACAACACATTAAAAAGAGCATACACCACGACCAAGTGGGATTCATCCCAGGGATGCAAGGATGGTTCAACATTCGCAAATCAGTAAATGTAATTCATCACATAAACAAAAGCAAAGACAAAAATCACATGATCATATCAATAGATGTGGAAAAAGCATTTGATAAGGTACAGCACCCATTTATGATTAAAACACTCAGCAAAGTGGGAATAGAGGGAGCATTCCTCAACATAATAAAGGCTATATATGAGAAACCTACAGCCAGCATCATACTCAACGGGCAAAGACTAAATTCTTTTCCACTAAAATCAGGAACAAGACAAGGCTGTCCACTCTCTCCAATTCTATTCAACATAGTATTGGAAGTAGTAGCCACAGCGATTAGACAAGAAAAGGAAATAAAAGGCATCCAACTTGGAAAGGAGGAAACAAAACTATCATTGTTTGCAGGTGACATGATAGTATACATAGAAAATCCTATAGTCTCGGCCAAATAACTGCTCGACCTAATAAATGAATTTAGCCAAACAGCCGGATACAAAGTCAATATCCAGAAATCAAAGGCATTTTTGTATACCAACAATGAAACAACAGAAGCAGAAATCAAGAAAAAAATACCATTTGATATAGCAAAAAGAAAAATAAAGTACCTAGGAATTAACCTAACCAAGGAGGTAAAAGACCTGTATGCAGAAAACTACACAACACTGAAGAAGGAAATCAAGGAAGACACAAATAAATGGAAACACATACCTTGTTCATGGATCGGAAGAATTAACATCATCAAAATGTCCATACTTCCCAAAGCAATCTACAGATTCAATGCAATACCTATTAAAGTACCAATGGCATATTTCACAGATATAGAACAAACTCTTCAAAAATTTATATGGAACCATAAACGACCCAGAATAGCGGCAGCAATCTTGAGAAAGAAGAGCAAAGCAGGAGGGATCACAATACCTGATACCAAAATGTATTACAAGGCCACTGTACTCAAAACAGCCTGGTACTGGCATAAAAACAGGCACGTGGACCAGTGGAATAGAATAGAGAGCCCAGAAATAAACCCTAGTCTCTATAGTCAATTAATATTCGACAAAGGGGGCAGCAACATAAAATGGAGTAAAAATAGCCTCTTCAACAAGTGGTGTTGGGAGAACTGGACAGCTTCGTGCAAGAAAATGAAACTCGAGCACCAACTTACACCATACACAAAAATAAATTCAAGGTGGATAAAAGACTTAAACATAAGCCGTAACACCATTAAAGTCCTAGAAGAGAACAAAGGCAGGAAAATCTCAGATATTACACGCAGCAACATTTTTACTGATATGTCCCCTAAAGCAAGGGACATAAAGGAAAGAATAAACAAATGGGATCTCATCAAAATAAAAAGCTTCTGCATGGCCAAGGAAAACAGTATTAAAATAAAAAGAGAACCGACTGTGTGGGAAAACATATTTGCCAATGATATCTCAGATAAGGGTTTAATCTCCAAAATATACAAAGAACTTATATGACTCCACTCTAAGAAGACAAGCAACCCAATTAAAAAATGGGCAAAGGACTTGGGCAGACACCTCTCCAAGGAGGACATACAGAGGATCCAGAGACACAGGAAAAGATGCTCGATATCGCTAGCTATCAGAGAGATGCAAATTAAAACCACAATGAGATACCGCTTGACACCAGTCAGAATGACCCTCATAAACAAAGCAACAAACAGCAAGTGTTGGAGAGGTTGTGGAGAAAAGGGGACACTAGTGCACTGCTGGGGGGAGTGCAGACTGGTACAACCACTATGGAAAACAGTATGGAATTTTCTAAAAAAACTAAAAATGGATCTACCTTTTGACCCAGCAATTCCATTGCTTGGATTATATCCTAAGAACCCTGAAACACCAATCCAAAAGAAACTATGCATCCCTATGTTTATAGCAGCACAATTTACAATAGCCAAGTGTTGGAAGCAACCTAGATGCCCATCAGTAAATGAATGGATCAAAAAACTGTGGTACATTTATACAATGGAATTCTATGCAGCAGAAAGAGAGAAGGAGCTCATACCCTATGCAACAGCATGGATGGAACTTGAGAGCATCATGCTAAGCGAAGTAAGCCAGGCAGTGAAAGATAAATACGATATGATCTCACCTTTAACAGGAAGCTAATCAACAAAACAAACAAACAAGCATAATATAACCAAAGACATGGAAATTGGGAACATGCTGAAAGTCACCAGAGGGGAGAGGGGAGGGAATTTCAGGGGAAGGATTTACAGGAACAAGTATAAAGGACACATGGACAAAAACTATGGGGGGGGGTGGAAATGGGAGGGAGGTGGGGAGGGCTGGGGTGGCGGGTTCGGGTGAGAATAAAAGACAGAAAACTGTACAAGATCAACAATGAAAAAAAAAAAAAAAAGCACCAAACATACTGATTACCTTCTATAGGAATTGTTTGTCAGGTCTCTAATGAAAGGTCTCTGTGATGAAAGGGAAAAAGAAGAGCCCCCAAATAAGGCTCTGATATCATTGGTTAACATAGGAGAGAATTAAGAGCTGTTAATTAAAATCTAAACAGCTTGTTTCAGGAGTCAAGCTACCTGACATAATAATTTCTGTAGGAAAATGGATGTTTAATGCTCCTTTTTAAACTTCTTGCATATGTTTGCACAAAAATTGTCTTCATCCTTGTGGTACTTGTTCATCTGAGCTGTCTCCACAGTCCTCATGCTCTGTTTTTCTTTTGTAGCACAAGGCTTTTGCTTTAAGGTTTCCATAGGGGAAAAACAGGTCTTTTCATTTTGTACAGCTTTTGCAGCATGTATCAAACATTGGCTTTCTATGCTAATGTGTGAAGAGAAAAATTTATCTAAAGCAGGTGAATTTTATTTTATTTTATTTTATTTTATTATTTATTTATTTATTTATTTTTTAAAAAGCAGGTGAATTTTAATGACCAAACGTATATTTTCTCTGCATTTAGTAGGGGTGTGTGTATGTGTGTGTATGTTTTAATATGAAGAAAGTAAGTCCAATTCTCACAAATATTAATAAAATTTTTTAAAACCCTCATTATTGAAAAGGTGCAAGTGTAAAATTCAGAAAAATAACTAGAATCATAAGGACAATGTTTTCCATCAAAATTCATTAATTATTTGGGATCCAGAACTTGGTTCTGTTTTCTAGTAGGGATAAGAATGGTAAGGTACCAGGAACATTCTGGAAAATGCTGTCAATTTTACTTTAAAATGAGAACTGGTGCTTCTGTACATTATTGTTTTCAATGATAGTTCATAAGCACTTTTGGACTTTTTGAAAAAAAAATCTTAATGATCTACATCCTGACCACCACTTGGTACTGGCAAACTTTAGTTTTGCAACTCTAATGGGTTTAAATATTGCTGCAACATGATCTCACAATCTTATTTTGCATTTCCTTTACTACTTATGATTTTATGCATTTTTTTTGTTTATTAGACATGTGTTTCTTCTGTTGTGAAATACCTGTAATTATCCATCCTCTATTAAATTTTCTTCCTTATCAATTTGTAGGAGTTCTTTATACATTATGGAAAACAATTCATTGTCATGTGTGGAAAGTATATTTTTCTGGTAGATGGCTGGTCTTTTCACTGTATAATGTCTTTCAGAAAAGAAAAGTCCTTAATTGTAATGTATTCTAATTTCTTAATCTTTTCTTTTGTGGTCAACATTATTTGCATCTGGTATAAGGTATCCTTTCTATTCCAGGACAGAAAGACAGTCAACATTTTCTTCTAAAACTTCAAAAAAAAAAAATCACTAGATTTCTTGTTTCTGTTTCCACATGCAATGAGTTTAGAAGTTGCAATGCAATTCTAAGATCAAGTAAAAAAGCTAAACAGACTGAAAAATCACAATTTTCTTAGATACCCAAGAGAGGGGAAGACCCAGGACAAACCCCTGCCCTCAAGATTGGAGAGACAGACAGAAAGTATAGGGAGCTGTGGTTTACAGAAGCAGAGGCTCATGAGGGGAAACCACAAGAACCAGAGTGGAGGTAGGAAAACCTGAGCTATAATTGGTGAACTGTTAGAGACACAGTGCAAATCAGTTGTGGGGGCACCCACAGTGTGGTTAAGATTTACCTCCAGGACTTTGACAAGGTTTTTACAGTGAGTACTGGAGAAAAATTACCTCATGCTTCTGGCAAAATGAGAAAAAGGAACTATTTTGAAATATGCCAGAGACTTCTGTTCTCAATAAGGTCTGCCCTCAGGGAGAAACTAGTTGACCAGAGCCTAACCTGCTGGGGTTTTATCAGAGCCTAACTTACCAGGCTGAAGGGAAATACCCAGCTCTAGTCCATTCTAGCCACCTTGTCCCATCTAAAGGAGAGGAAAAAAAAAAAACAAAAAACTGAGAAACTCTTGTGAAACTCACCATCCAGAGGCATAGGATCCATACAAAACTGAGACCTAATCAAAGGATTATAGAATGCTTACTCTCTTCTTACACTTCACGAACACATTATTAAAGTCCTATTTATAGCTGTTCCTTTTACCTGGTACATTATATCTGGCTATCAAGAGAAAATTACAAGGCATAGGAAAAGGCAAAAAACACAATTTGAAGAAACAGTACCATCAGAACCACATATGGTAGGGAAGATGGAATTATCACACTGGAAGTTTAAAACAAATATGATTAAAATGTTAAGGGCTCTGATTAAGTAGACAGTATGCAAGAAGAGATAGACAATGTAAGCAGAGAGATCGAAGTCTAAAGAACTAAAAAGGAAAGCCGAGGATGAAAAAATACCCCACTGTAACAAAAATGAAGAGTGCCTTTTAAAGGCTTAGTAGTAAATTGGACATAGCTAAGAAAAGAATCTCTGAGCTGGGAGATATATCAACAGAATCCTTGAAAAGAGAAAAGCAAAGAGAACAGACTACAGAAAACAGCAGAATATCCAGTAACTGTGGAACAACTACATAAGATGTAATGTGCACAATGAGAATACCAGAAGGAGAGACAAAGAAACAGAAGAAATATTTGAAACAACTGAGAATTTACCCATTAATGTCAGACACCAAACCACAGATCTAGGAAGCTTGGTGAACAGTAAGTGGGATAAGTGCAAAAAAACTACACCTAGGCACATCATTTTCTTTTCATCTTTTTAAAAAATGTTTTTATTGTTGTTCACATATAGTTGTCTTCATTTTCCCTCCACCACACTCCCCCACTCCATCCCTCCCTACCTCCCACCCTTGATCCTATCGCCTTTGGCTTTGTCCATGTATCCTTCATATGTGTTCCTTGATGACCCTTCCTCTATTTCCCCCCATTATCCCTCTCCTTCCTTGTTGTGGACCATTCAGCCTGGTTTCAGGAGCTGTAAATGTACCCCATAGATAGGCTGAGTAAGAGCCAAGGGACCCACTTCATCTAGGCCTGTTCTGTCAAGAGGATGTGAGCTACTAAGGAGACAAAGCTTATCTCCCTGGCAGGAGCAATGCTTCTGCTTCATCCATCTCTGGCCCCAATGCTTGGTTGGTTAGTCAATGACGGGTAAGACTCCTCATGGGAGGAGCAACCTAAGCCAGACACGATCATTTGGGGCCCTCATGGAAGGACTTGGGGGGCTGCAGCAGAGAGGGGGTGATGGACCCTTGACCCCCAGCTATTCTGACATAGCCAGAGTCCCCACTTCCATCTGGGAGATGCTTCCTGGCTCTAATCCTCTTAAGCCTGAAACTATGACTGCGGGTGGTGCAGCCCTGTGCAGGCCAGAGCAGTTCCCCAGTGATTGGGCATAAGAAAAGAATTTGTAAAGTCCTGTGAAACCTGCTTTGTTTGCTAAGAGTGCTCTCATTTAAATGATAAGGGTCCGAGGAGGAAATGTGTATGTCTCCCAAAGTTTTGCAACCCCCTTTCCTGACAGACACTGAATCAGATTAAGCCCTCAGATTTCTTTGAAATGTTAACCATTGTTTGATCCTTGCCACCTGACTTACCTGTATTCCTGTGTATTTGAACCCAATAAAAGCCCAGTGAGGAAGGGGCTCTTGGTCCTTCTCCTTTGAGAGTTTGACCACCTCTCCTCCCCAAGCAGATCATGTCTTGGTAGTTTTATTTTCATCCATGACGGAGGGATGGGGCTCTGCAGGCTGAGTGCCCCCACACTCCCTCCCCTCTGGTTACTTCAGTTTGTTCTTTTCCTGATGTCCCTGGGTATATTTTGCTTATTTGTTTGTTTTGTTGATTAGGTTCCACTTTTAGGTGAGATCATGTGGTATGTCTTTTATTGTCTGGCTTATTTCACTTAGCATAATGCTCTTCACTTCCATCTATGCTGTCATGAAGGGTAGGAGCTCCTTCTTTCTTTCTGCTGCATAGTATTCCATTGTGTAAATGTATCATAGATTTTTGATCCATTCATTTACTGATGGGCACTTAGGTTGCTTTCAGTACTTGGCTATTGCAAATTGTGCTGCTATGCACATTGAGGTGCATAGGTTCTTTGGAATTGAAGTTTCAAGATTCTTAGGGCATAATCCCAGCAGTGGAATTGCTGGTCAATTTTTAGTTTTCTGAGGAAATTCACACTGTTATATTTTCCTTCTCTCTAAAGAACTGCTGTTAACATTTTTTGCAAGGTAGGTCTGTTGGCAATAAAATCCCTGTTTTTCTTGTTTGAGAGGGTTTTTATTTTTCCTTCACTTTTGTTCTTAATTTTTTTTTTTTTTTAGAGAAATATCGATTTGTTGTTGCACTTACACATTTATTGGTTTCTTCTTATATGTACCCTGACTGGAGATTGAACCTGCAATCTTGGTGTATCAGGATGATGCTCTGACCAACTGAGCAACCTGGCCATGGCTTTTCTTCACTTTTGAAGGATAATTTCAGAGTATAGAATTCTAGGTTGGTGGTATTTTCCCTCTCAATACTTTGTTTCACTCCACTTTTGCTCTTATGGTTTCTGGAAGTCAGATGTAATTATGTTTGTTTCTCTGTGAGTAAAATATCTTCCTCCCCCCACACCCATGCTTCTTCCAGGATATTTAATCTTTGATTTTCTATAGTTAGAATATGATATGATATACTTAGGTGACTTGGATCTACATAAAGTAAGGCAGAACATCAAAGAGGGAATAAATGAAGGTGAAATAAAAACTTTATCTCTTATTCTTTCTTTTTCCTTTTTCAAATTATATTTTATTGAGTATGCTATTAGAGTTGTCCCGATTTTCACCCTTTGGACCCCCTTCCACCCAGCATCTGCCACTCCCTCAGGCAGTCTCCCCTCCATTTTTATGTCCATGGGTAATTCATATACATTCTTTGACTATTCCATTTTCTATACTGTACTTTACATGGCTATTCTGTAACTATCTATTTGTGCTTAATTCCCTCACCTCTTCACACATTCCCCCACACCCTCCTCCCATTGAACAACAAAAGGCTGTCTGTATCCATGTTGTCTGTGTTCATTTACTTAGTTTGTTTTTTAGATTTAATTGTTGATAGTTGATAGATTTGTACTTTTTTTGTCATTTTACTGTTCACAGTTTTGATCTTCCTTTTCTTAAATAAGTCCTTTTAACACTGGTAATGATAAACTCCTTTAGCTTTTGCTCATCTGGGAAGCTCTTTATCTGCCCAATTCTAAATGATATCTTTGATGTGTAGAGCATTCTTGGCTATAGGTCCCAGCTTTTCATGACTTTGAATATTTCTAGTCAATCCCTTTTGCCTGAAAAATTTGAGAAATCAGCTGACAGTCATGGGAACTCCCCTGTAGGTAGCTAACTGCTTTTCTCTTGCTGCTTTTAAGATTCTCTCTTTATCTTTAACCTTTGGCATTTTAATTATGATGTGTCTTGGTGTGGGCCTCTTTGCATCCATCTTGTTTCTGACTATCTGTGCTTTCTGCATTTCCATATCTATTTCCTTCACCAAATTAGGGAAATTTTCTTTCACTATATTTTCAAATAGATTTCCAATTTCTTGCTCTTTCTTTTCTTCTGGCACCCCTATGATGTGAATGTTGAACCTACTGAAGTTGTCCCAGAGGCTGCTTATACTATCCTTATTTTTTTTGAATATTTTTTTTCCTTTTGGTTGTTATTTAGTTCCTTATGTTTCATATCATTGATTTGAATTTTGGCTCCACCCCCTCTACTGTTGTTTCCCTGTAAATTGTTCTTTATTTCAGTTAGTGTATCCTTCATTTCTGCCTGCATCTTTTTCAAGCTCAGTTCCTTGAGCATCATTATAAATAGTGCTTTAAATTCTGCATCTGATAGATTGCTTATTTCCAGTTTGTTTAGCTCTTTTTCTGGAGTTTTGATATGTTCTTTTATTTGGGCAATGTTTCTTTGTCTCCTTATTTTGGCAGCCTCCCTGTGTTTGTTTTTATGTATTAGGTAGAGTTGCTTTGACTTTGTGTCTTCGTAGTGTGGCCTAATACAGTAGGTGTCCTGTAGGGTCCAGAGGCACAGCTTCTCCTATTATCCAAGCTGGGTACTCGAGGAGCACCTTTTGTATGGACTGAAAACATCCTCTTCTTGTAGTTGAGCCTTGCTTGCTGTGTGAAGATCAATGGGAGAAATTTACCTAGGCCACTGAACTGCAAGGATTGGCTGTGACCCCTTACCATCAACCTCCACCCTCTCTGTAGAGAAGCTGTGCAGAGGCAGGATGGTGTTGCTCTGGTGTGGTTTGTAGCTGTTCACTGGGTGTGCTGGCCCTGGAGTTTACCAGGTGGTGCAGGCCAAGATCAGCCCCAACCTGTGTTCTACCTGGGGCCCCCCCTCACTGAGCTATAAAGCAATCTGAGATGCCTGCTACTTTTAGCAATTATAGATGCTGGGCTTGCTACTTGTAGTAATTATAGATGCTGGGCTTGGAGATTTCCAGGTGAAGCCAGCTGTGAATCAGTGCTGTGCCCGGGTTTCACTGAGGCCAGTGTTGTTTGTTTGATAGGATTTAGGAAGTTATGAAGCATGAGGCAAGACCAATTGTTCATATGGAAAACCAGTTTGGGTGGGCTCATAAGTTGGATGGGGTGTAGTTTCTGGGGAGCTCCAAACAGTTTTAGCCAGGTTGATAGAGTCTCAGATATGGCACCAGCTTGCTAGCTCTGCAGGGGGAGGGTTTAGAAAAGAGAAAATGTCCTCTGTTTGGCCTCTGTATGGCCTTGATGCCATATACTTTAGTTCCTCCCTGTATTGCACTGGTGCCTTTCAAGCTGCCACCCTGGTGCTGGTGCTCAGAGGGAGTGAGTTTGAGTAGATGAGTGCATGTGTGGGTTCTTTCAAAGGAACTGTTTGGAGCCCCAGCATTTTCTTCCACCAACTCAATCCCTGCTGGTTTTTGTAGCCAGAAGTTGTGGGAACTTATCTTCCTTGCACTCAAACCCTGAGCTGGGAGGTCTGGTGTGGGCTTGTGTGGACCTAGTGTGGACCTGGGAGGGATGGGGCTCCTCACTCCTGAGATATCCCTCCCAAATATTTATCCACCACACATGGGTGAGGGACCAGCCTGTTCCATGTCTGCACCCTCCTACTAATCCTGATGTATGTGCTTTCTTTAATTCTGTAGTTGTCAGAGTTCCATTCAATTCAATTTCTGATGGTTCCAAGTGATGGTTGCTCTATATTTTAGTTGTAATTTTGATGCAGTTGTGTGATGAGGCAATCTGTCTTGACCTATGCTGCCATCTTGATGGGAAGCCTATGTTTCTTATTCTTGATTGATCTAACAGATGAAAGTTTATTCCAAGTAATAAAAGCAACAATGTTTTCTATTATAGATGCTTATGTGTATATTTTATGAACATGTTTATATGCTTATGTATGCTTATATATAAGTGAAATAAATGGCAATGATATAAAGGATGGGAGGGAGGAATTAGGATTATTTTGTTATTATAAGATACACTAACTTTAAAGTGACTACTTAGAAGTTGATTTAGTTAGCTGTAAATATATATTACAAATTTTTTCCTTTAAAAAATTAAAAAAGGAAGCATAATGAGTACATTAAGAAACAAGGAAAAATGGAATCATTTAAATTGCTCAATTACAACCACAAAAAGGCTGAATAAAAGGGAGAAAAAAAATAGGAACAAAGAACAGCAACATAGAGAAAACAGCAATGAAACTGGTAGGTATTAATCCAACAATATCAATAATCACTTTGAACATCAATGGTCTAAGTTCACCAATTAAAAGGCAGTGATTGTTATAGTGGATCAAAAAAAAGAGTTAATTAAATATTGTCTACAAGAAACCCATGTTAAATATAAAGCCACATAAAAATTTAAAGTAAACGAATGGAGAAAAATATACCATGGCAATACTAATCAAAAGAAAGTAGAAGTAAGACCCTGGTGGAGTAACTCAGTTGGTTAGAGTATCATCCCAGTATGCCAAAGTTGCAGATTCAATCCCCAGTCAGAATACATAAAAAATCAACCAATGAATGCATAAGTAAGTGGAACAATAAACTGATGTTTCTCTCTCCCTCTCTAAAAATCAACAAATACAAATATATAAAAAAAAAAAAGCAGGAGTAGCCACATTATTTTCAGACAGAGCAGACTTCATAACAAGGAAAGTTATCAGGGATAAAAAAAGGCATTACATAATAAGAAAGCCATTATTTTATGTTGGGAACTACCCTGCCTGGTTTCACAAACTATAACCCCCCATGGCTAAGGCTGAGTAAAGAGACCTTGGGACCACAAGCCACTAAAGACAAAGCTTATCTCCCTCATAGGGGTGCAGCCTCTGCCATTTTTTACTTCACTCTACTTGGCTGGTTAGCCGATGATGGGTAAGATTCCTCGAGGGAGGGATAACCTAAGACAGGGACAGTCAGGAAGGGGCCCTCAGGGAAGGACTTGGGGGGCTATAGAAAAAGGGGGTGATGGACCCTCATCCCACAGCTTTGACATAGCCTGAGTCCTCATTCTGTTGGCAAGAAGTCTCCTAATCTCTTTGTTGCCTTACTTCCCCTGCCTGACTCAAGCCTGAAATAATGCCAGAGGGTGGTGCAGCCCTGGGCAGGAATGGGAGGTTCCCAGAGGCCTAAGAAAGAATGCATAAAATCCTGTGAAACCTGCTTTGCGAAGAATGTCCTCAATTTTCTGATATGTGTCCAAGCATGAAACGAGTTTGTTTCCCAAAGATTTATAGCTCTTTAGCTCACTGACCCAACTCAGAATAAGCCCTCATAGTTCTTTGAATGTTACCTGTTGTTTGGTCATTACTGCCTGACAATGATTGATGACCTTTACCTGTGCAGACTGAACCCAATGAAAACCCATTGAGGAACAGCCTCCTGGTCCTTCTCATTTAAGAGATCAGCCACATTTCTCCACAAGCATATCATGTCTTGATAGACTTACTCTCATCCATGGCACACAGGAGGGCCCAATGGGTGGAGCCCATCCACAGTTTTATCTTCTCTAAGACACAATATTCTTTAATGTATATCCACCTAATAACAGAGCATCAAACTACATGAGGCAGAACTAATAGAATTGCAAAGAGAATTAGATAATTTCATCATCACAGTTGGAGACTTCAATATTCCTCTATCAGAAATGGATATATCCAATGGGCAGAAAATCAGCAGAAGCATAGTTGATCAACTGAATATAATCAATATCTATAGACTACTTGATCCAACAACAGCAGATACACATTCTTCTCAACCTCAAATGGAACATTCACCAATATAGACCACATTCTTGGCCATAAAACACACCTTCATGGTCCTGGATGTTTGGCTTATTTGGTAGAGTGCTGTCCATATGCCAAGGTTGCAGGTTTGATTCTTGGTCAGGGCACATGCAAAAATCAACAAATGAATGTATAAGTAAGTGGAAAAACAAATCAATGTTTCTCTCCCTTCTTCTCTTCCTCTCAAATCTATAAATTTAAAGCAAAACACTTTCACAAGTTTAAAAGAATAAAAAACAACAATGTCTGCTCTCAGGCAACAATGGAATTAAACTAGAAATTAAAGACAGAAAGGTAACTGGAAAATCTCAAATATATCAAGTTTATACAACACACTTCTACATAACACATGAGTTAAAGAAGAAATCTCAAGAGAAAGTTTAAAACAGTTTACCTAAATGAAAAAATCTACAGGGAACCAACAATGATGGGAAGGAAACCAGGACTCAAATCAAAGGTTTGGAGCAGAAGGAAGAAAGAAACATTCATCTAGAACAGAATGAAGAAACAAGAATTAAAAAAAAATAAAAAATGAGGAGAGGCTTAGGGACCTCCAGGACATCTTTAAACTTTCCAACATCTGAATTTTGGGGCTGCCAGAAGGAGAAGAGGAAGACCAAGAAATTGAAAACTTATTTGAACAAATAATGAAGAAAAACTTCCCCAATCTGGCAAAGGAAATAGACTTTCAGGAAGTCCAGGAAGCTCAGAGAGTTCGAAAGAAGTTGGACCCAAGGAGGAACACACCAAGGCACATCATAATTACGTTAGCCAAGATGAAAGAGAAGGAGAGAATCTTAAAAGCAGCAAGAGAAAAGGAGACAGTTACCTACAAAGGAGTTCCCACAGACTATCAGCTGATTTCTCAAAAGAAACCTTACAGACAAGAAGGAGCTGGAAAGAATTATTTGAAGTCATGAAAGGCAAGGACCTACAAACAATATTACTCTATACAGCAAAGCTATCATTTATAATAGAAGGGCAGATAAAGTGCTTCCCAGATAAGGTCAAGTTAAAGGAGTTTATTATCACCCAGCCCTTATTATATGAAATGTTAAAGGAACTTATCTAAGAAAAAGATAAAAAATATGAACACTAAAATGACAACAAACTCACAGCTATTAACAACTGAACCTAAAAAAAAAACAACTAAGCAAACAAATAGAACAGGAACAGACTCACAGAAATGGAGATCACATGGTTGGTTATCAGCTGGGGAGTGGGATGAGGAGAGAAGAGAATAAGTAGCATAAGTGGTAGGTAGAAAATAGACAGGGGGAGGTTAAGAATAGTATAGGAAATGTGGAAGCCAAAGAACTTAGATGTACAACCCATGGACATGAACTAAAGGGGGGGAATGTGGGAGGGAGGGGGTGTGCAGGGTGGAGGGGAGTGAAGGGGGGAAAATGGGACAACTGTAATAGCATAATCAATAAAATACATTGAAAAGAGAAAATGAAAACACAACTTGTGAAAACTTGTAGAATGCAGTGAAAACAATGGTTAAAGGTAACTTATAGCATTGACTGTATACATTAGAAAAGAAGAAAGATGTATCAATAATCTACATTTCCATCTTAGAAAACCAGAAAAAAAGGAGCAAATTAAATCCAATGTAAGCAGAAAAAAAGAAATAATAAAAATTGAAACAAATCAAAGAAATTAAAAACAGGAAATAAAGAAAATCAAACCAAAGCTTTCTTTGAAAAGATCGATAAAATTGACAAGTGTCTAGCCAGGCAAATTAAAAAAAAAAACCCCAACAAAACAGTGAGTATACAAATTACTAATATCGGAAATGAAAAAAGGGACCTCACTATAGATCATATGTGTATTAAAAGGTAAATAAAATAATACTATGAACCATTCTATGCCCACAAATTTGAAAACCTCAATGTAATGAACCAATTCCTTGAAATACACAATTTGCCAATACTCAGACATGAAGAGACAATCTGAATAGGCCTATATCTATTAAAGTAATTGAATCAATAATTAATAACCTTCCAAAACAGAGGGTTCGCTGGTGAATCATACCAAACATTTCAGGAAGAAATGGGTACCACTTCTCTACAATCTCTTTCAGAGGAGAAAAGCAGAAATAATACTTCTGAATTCATTCTATAAGGCCAGAGTTACCCTAATACCAAACTCAAACAAAGACACTACAATAAAACTACAGACAAATATCACTCCTAAACATAGAGGAAAAAATTCTCAATGATATATTAGCAAATCAAGTCCAAGAATGCATAAAAAGAATTACATACCACCATCAAGTGGGATTTATCCCAGGTATGCAAGACTGGTTCAGCATTGAAAAATCAATTTATGTAATCTATCACAACAGGCTAAAAAAGAAAAATCACATAATCATAATAATAGATGCAGAAAAAAACATCTGACAAAATTCAGCATCAAAGAGTCATAATAACAATTCTCAGTAAAGTAAGATGGGGAACTTCCTCAGCTTAATAAAGAATATTGACCCCCCAAAAAATCTACAACATCATACTTAATGGTGTAGCACTAAAATAAAGGCTTTTCCACCATCATGAAGTACATGGCCAGAATGTCTTCCTTTCTTACCACTCTTTCTTTACATCATAGGGGAATTTCTTGCTAATGCAATAAGAGAAGAAAAGGTATTCAGATTTGGAAGGAAGAAATAAAAATGTCTTTGTTCACAGGTGACATGATCATCTATACAAAAAATCCAACAGAATAAATTAATAAACTTCCGAGAACTAAGAAGTGATTTTACCAAAGTTGCAGGAGACAAAAGTCAATATTTAAATAAGATAAACAGCAAATAAGCTATATGAAAGGACATACCACATTATACGTCATCATGGAAATGCAAATTAAAACAAGATCTACTAGACACCTATAAGAATGGCCAAAATCCAGAACACTGACAACACCAAATGCTGGAGAGGATGTGGAGCAACAGGAACTCTCATTCATTGCTGGTGAACACAGAAAACAACACAGCCTCTTGGAAGACAATTTGGCAATTTGTTACATACTCTTTACCATACCATCCTGCAATCATGCTCTTTGGTATTTATTCAAAGTAGGTGAAACATGTTCACACAAAAAATGCAGACATGTTTATAGTAGTTTTATTTATAATCACAATAACTTGGAAGCAATCAAGATGTCTTTCAGTAGGTGAATTGATAAATAAACTGTGTACATCCAGACAATGGAATATTTTTTTAAGGAAATTGAAAATTTAATTAATAACCCCCAAAAGGTCACCAAGGCAACATAGAGAATTACAGAAATTATTATTTTTTTATTGTTCTTAAAGTACAACTGTCTCCCTTTTCATCCTACCATGCCCCACTCATCCAGGCCTCCCACCTTCAAACCTCCCCGCTTTGTCTTCATCCATGGGGCCTTTATACATGTTCCCTGATGTCCCTTCCCCTATTATCTTCTCCCCTCTCCTCTCTGGTTACTGTCAGTATGTTCTTTATTTCAATGTCTCTGGTTGTGTTTTGCTTACTTGTTTGTTTTGTTGATTAGGTTCCACTTATAGGTGAGATCATATGGCATTTGTCTTTCATCACCTGGCTTATTTCACTTACAATAATGCTCTACAGTTCCATCCATGCTGTCACAAACAGTAGGAGTTCTTTCTTTCTGCTGCGTAGTATTCCATTGTGTAAATGTACTACAGTTTTTTTATCCACTTATTTACTGAGGGACATTTAGGTTGCTTCCAGCACTTAGCTATTGTAAATTGTGCTATGAACATTGGCATGCATAGGTTCTTTTGAATTAGTGTTTCAGGATTCTTAGGGTATATTTCCAGCAATGGAAATGCTGGGACAAAAGACAATTCCATTTTTAATTTTCTTAGGAAATTTCATACTGTTTTCCACAGTGGCTGCCCCAGTCTGCATGCTCATCAACAGTGCAGTAGGGTACCCTTTTCTCCACAACCTCTCTAACACTTGTTGTTTGTTGATTTGTTTATGATGGCCATTCTCACCAGTGTGAAGTAGTATCTCATTGTGAATTTAATTTTTATCTCTCTGATGGCTAGTGATGCTAAGCATCTTTTCATGTTTCTGGACCCTCCTTGGAGGAGTGTCTGTTCAGGTCCTTTGCCCATTTTTTAATTGGCTTGTTTGTCTTCAGGGAGTGGAGTCATGTGAATTCTTTATATATTTTGGAGCTCAAACCCTTGTCTGAGATACCATTGGCAATATGTTTTCCCACATGGTTGTTTCTGTTTTTGTTTTAATGATGTTTTCTTTTGCCATGCAGAAGCTTTTTATTTTGATTAGGTCCCATTTATTTATTCTTTCATGCCCCTTGCTCTAGGGGACATATTGGTGAAAATACTGCTACAAGGAATATCTGAGATTTTCCTGCCTATATTCTCCTCTAGGACTTCTATGGTTTCACGACTTATATTTAAGTCTTTTATCAACCTTCAATTTATTTTTGTGTATGGTGTAAGTTGGTGATTGAGTTTCATTTTTTTTTTTTTTTTTTTTTTGTGTGTAGCTGTCTAGATCCCCCAACACCACTTGTTGAAGAGGCTATTTTTACTCAATTTTATGCTTCGGCCCCCTTTGTCATATATTTACTGACCATAGGCACCTGGGTTTATTTCTGGGCTCTCTATTCTGTTCCATTGGTCTATGTGTCTGTTCCTATGCCAGTACCAGATTGTTTTGATTACAGTGGCCTTGTACTATAGTTTTTTTAATCAGGTATACACAATGGAATCTTATTCAGTACTAAAAAGAAATGAGCTATGGAGCCAAGAAAAGACATGGAAGAACCTTAAATGCATATTACTAAGAAAGCAGCCAGTCTGAAAAGGTGACATACTGCATGATTCCATGTCACATTCTTGAAAAGGCAATTGCCAAGGGTTGGAGAGAGAGGAGGGATGAATAAATGGAGCACAGAAGAATTTTAGGGCAGTAAAAATACTCTGTACCATGCCATAATTATATATATATATGTAATATTTATATATATACTATATATAAATATTTTATAAATATTTATAATATTTAATAAATATTTATAATATATATATAAAAAATATTTATCCAAACCCATAGTATGTACAACACCAAGATTCAACCTTAATGTAAATTATAGAGTTTGAGTAATCGTGACATGTCAATGTTGGTTCATCAAGTGTAACAAACGTACCACTCAGGAGAAGATGTAGCTAATGGAGGAGGCTATACATGTATGGAGACAAGGGGTATATGGGACCTCTTTTTATCTCTCCCTCAGTTTTCCTGTGAAACTAAAACTGCTCTAAAAAAAAACCCCATTAATTTACAAATTACCTTTTCCATTTAAGTTATTAATTTTATTGTAATTAATTTTTTATATCATGTAAAGTGTATCCAATATCATTTCTCTACATGGATAACCAATTTTTCAGCATTATAAATTAAATATCTGATTCTCAGTCTGCAGTGTGCATTGCCATCTCTGTCAGAGATGCTAAATGTTCCACAACTCATGGATCAGTACCCCATAAAGACTTGTACCACTTGAAAAGTGAATAGTGTGCCATTAATAAACAGTGGTTTAAGTCAGCCATTGAATTTTTTTTCCTTTTTTTAAATATATTTTATTGATTATGCTATTACAGTTGTCCCATTTTTCCCCATCATTCCCCTCCACCCTGCACACCCTCTCCCACCCACATCCCCCCCTTTAGTTCATGTCCATGTGTCATAAGTTCTTTAGCTTCTACATTTCCCATACTATTCTTGCCCTCCCCCATCTATTTTCTACCCACTATCTATGCTACTCATTCTCTGTACCTTTTCCCCTCTCTCCTCCTCCCACACCCCTGTTGCTAACCCTCCATGTGATCTCCATTTCTGTGGTTCTGTTCCTGTTCTAGCTATTTGTTTAGTTTGCTTTTGTTTTAGGTGTGGTTCTTAATAGCTGTGAGTTTGCTGTCTTTTTACTGTCATATTTTTATCTTCTTTTTCTTAGATAAGTCCCTTTAACATTTCATAGAATAAGGGCTTGGTGATGATGAACTCCTTCAACTTGACCTTATCTGAGAAGCACTTTATCTGTCCATCCATTCTAAATGACAGCTTTGCTGGATAGAGCAATCTTGGATGTAGGTCCCTGCTTTTCAAGATTTCAAATATTTCTTTCCAGCCCCTTCTTGCCTGTAAGGTCTCTTTTGAGAAATCAGCTGACAGTCTGATGGGAACTCCCTTGTAGGTGATTGTCCCCTTATCCCTTGCTGTTTCTAGAATTCTCTGCTTCATTTTAATCTTGGCTAATGTAATTACGATGTGCCTTGGTGTGTTCCTCCTTGGGTCCACCTTCTTTGGGACTCTCTGAGCTTCCTGGACATCCTGGTAGTCTATTTCCTTTGCCAGATTGGGGAAGTTCTCCTTTATTATTTGTTCAAAATGGGGAACTGATAGAGATGGAAGGAAAACTGGGACTCAAATCAATGGAGTGGACCAGAAGGAAGAAACTAACAACCAAACAGAAAACGAGGAAGAAACAAGAATTCAAAAAAATGAGGAGAGGCTTAGGAACGTCCAGGACATCTTTAAACGTCCCAACATCCGAATTATAGGGGTCCCAGAAGGGGAAGAAGAAGAGCAACAAGTGGAAAACTTATTTGAACAAATAATAAAGGAGAACAGCCATTGAATTTTTTAACAAACTTTTATTCCTCCAACTTCTGATTCTTTTCAAATTTGCCTGGACATTTTTCATAATTGTTTGTTCTGTGCTGCTTTTTTAATATCATCTTTTACTTCATAAACATTTTAGAGCCTGTATTTCATAACTCCAAAACATAAAGTACTTGGGGGTCTAAATATGCTACTTGTTACTTTTGTACACTCTTACCCATGGTGGCATATTTGTGTTTGGTGATTTTTGAATTATGAGCTCATACTCTTGTATCTTGTGGGCCTAAGTTGGGATCACTTTCTTTCTGAGAGAATTTGCATTTGCTTCTGCCAGAAGGTGTACCCAAGTAGGAGCATTTTAGCTTCCTTGGAGGACTCCCAGCTTCTAAGCTAAATGTGGGAGTCTCACACTTAGTTTCCCCACTTTGCAGCAGGCCACAGACTTACCCTAAAGATCCCAACTTATATGGACATTTGTCCCCAGAATAACCTGGCCTTGTGTTTACTGACTGTTGCTATTTGGATTCTAACAAACTATTCCTCTTATTTTCTCCCCAAGGGAATAGGAGTACATGGATATTTCCTTTATTTTCTTCAAAGCCCTGTGATTCCTTAAAAAGAATGTTATGCGTCATCTGAATTTCAGTTACACTGAGTGAAGGCCACTTCAGAGTAGTTAGTCACACTATCTGCCTCCCTTCTATTTTGTCCCCTCTGGTGGAACTGAGATGGGATAAATCATCAAGTCTCCTCAGAGCTGGACAGACTGTCATTGAGTATCCTTTTCAAGGTCTAGGCTTGTAACAGCGGGAGGGGCTTGAGGGGCTAACACGAGACTGAAGACTTTGCCTCCTTGCTAAACAGGGAAGCCAGGAGAAGGGAAAAGGCAAACATGACCAATGCTGGCCCTCTTTAGTTGGAAGGCTGGACATTCCCACTGGCTTTCAGCAAGAATGGGAATCTGGGAGAGGCCTTTTGAAACAGAGAGCTCCAAGAAGTGAAGTCAGTTGGTTTTCTTCCTCTCCCCCCGCAGGGTGCCTATCAATGATAACCAGCAGACCTGCCAACAGCAGCCAGTGCCTGCCTGTGAGTGGAGGCCTGGGAGCATAGATTCAGAAAGATGCCTGTGGCTGAACACCAACTGCAGACCAGCTAAGGCACCTACATTTATGATACTTTTGGGTAGGAGAAGATCTTCCTGGTGCAATCTTGAACTGAGCTGTCAGAAAGTGATAGAGTGATTTTTCCTTGGGTGTCCTAGAAGGAATGGGCTTTGAGGCAGAAACTTGTCATTATTTCCAAAGACCTTGGGGGTAATAGTCAGCACTGTGAACAGATTTTTGTTCTTGTGTTATTTCCAGTTCTTGAACCTATATATTAGTCGCAATAGGAAATATTTAAATAGCTATTTTTGATGTCATACTCTGACTTTTCCTTTCCCCTTACTTTTTAAATTCTTTTTTAAAAAAAGTATATTTTAACAATTATGCAATTACAGTTATCCCATTTTGTGCTCCCCTTTATTCCCCTCTGTCCTGTACCTCCTTCCCACCATCATTCCCCCACCTTAGTTCATGTCCATGGGTCATACATATAAGTCCCTTGGCTTCTCCATTTTTCCTATATTATTCTTAACCGCCCCCTATTGTGTACCTACCACTTATGCTTATTCCCTGTAGCTTTTCCCACATTATTCCCCCTCCACCTCCCTACTGATAACCCTCCATGTGATCTCCATTTCTGCAAGTCTGTTCCTGTTCTAGTTGTTTGCTTCATTTTTTTTGTTTGTTTTTTTAGGTTCAGTTGTTGATAGTTGTGAATTTGTTGTTATTTTACTGTTCATATATTTAATCATCTTCTTTTTCTTAGATAAGTCCCTTTAACATTTCATAAAATATGGGCTTGGGGATGATGACCTCCTTTACCTTACCTAGGAAGCACTTTATCTGCCCTTCCATTCTAAATGATAGCTATGCTGTACAGAGTAGTATTGGATGTAGGTCCCTGCCTTTCAAGACTTCAAATACTTCTTTCTAGCCCCTTCTTTCCTGGAGGGTTTCTTTTGAGAAAAAAAGCTAGTAGTCTTATGGGAACTCCCTTGTAGGTAACTGTCTCCTTTTCTCTTGCGGCTTTTAAGATTCTCTCCGTATCTTTTTTAAAAAGATTTTATTTATTTTTAGAAAGAGCGGAAGGGAGGGCGAAAGAGAGGGAAAGGAACATCAGGGTGTGGTTGCCTCCCACATGCCCAGTGTTGGGTACCTGGCCCTGCAACTCAGGCATGTCCCTTGACTGGGAATCCAACCAGTGACTCTTTGGTTTGCAGGCCAGTACTCAATCCACTGAGCTACACCAGCCAGGGCATTTCGTTATCTTTAGTCTTCGGTAATGTAATTATGATGTGCCTTAGTGTGTGCTTCCTTAGGTCCAACTTCTTTGGGACTCTCTGGGCTTCCTGGAAGTCCATTTCCTTTGCCAGATTAGGGAAGTTCTCCTTCATTATTTGTTCAAATAATTTCCCCATTTTTTGGTCTTCCTCTTCTCCTTCTGGCACCTCTATGATTCCAATGTTGGAATATTTAAAGTTGTACTGGAGGTTCCTAAGCCTCTCCTCATTTTTTTGAATTCTTGTTTCTTCATTCCATTCTGGTTAAATGTTTATTTCTTCCTTCTGCTCCAAACCATTGATTTGAGTCCCAGTTTCCTTCCCTTCACTGTTGGTTCCCTGCATATTTTTCTTTATTTCATTTTGCGTAGCCTTCATTTCTTCCTCTATTTTGGACCATACTCAACCAATTCTGTGAGCATCCTGTTTACCAGTGTTTTGAACTCTGCATCGGATAGGTTGGCTATGTCTTCATCAGTTAGTTCTCTTTCTGGAGTTTTGATCTGTTCTTTCATTTGGGCCATATTTCTTTGTCTCAGTACACCTGTTACATGTAAAGGGTAGAGCCTTAGGTATTCACCAGGGCGGGGCAACCTACATCTCTGTATGTGGGTGGAAAGCTCAGAGAGGGAACAGTGCTGCTTGCTTGGTTCTCACTGGCTTTCAGGTTCTTCCCCCTACACACAAGCAAATTGGGCCCTTCTGGTGCTGATTCCTGGGTGTTTGGTTTTGCAAACATTCTAGGACCCTGTGGGTCTCTCCAATGAACTCTCCTATGAGGCTGGAAGTTGCTCCTGCCACCTCAATCCCTACAGATTTTTTCAGTCAGAGATTTGAGGCTTTCTTTTCCCATGCTAGAACCCTGGGTTGCATGGTCTGTCTCGCTCCCTAGTTGTTCCTCCCAGTCTATCTGCATACAAATGTGGGACCACCCAGTCCACCAGCCACCGCCTTACCCCGAGTTCCTTCTCCCCTGGCTGGCTGTCTGTCTCCACTCCTTCTACCAGTCTGAATGAATGTTTCTTCTTTAACTCCTTGGTTATTAGACTTCCATGGAGTTTGATTTTCTAGTAGTTCTGATTGTCTTTTGTTTTTAAATTTATTGTTGTCCTTCTTTTGGTTGTATGAGAAGGCAAAGTGTATCTACCTACACCTCATCTTGGCTGGAAGTCCCCTTTCATTTTGCTTTTGTGACCCAGAAATTTTAGGTAGAAACTTGACATTAAATACAATGTTCTTTTCCACTGAACGCTGTCTTTGGACATTTGCCTGGTAGGTAGGTGGTGAGTGGTAGGACCCCTCTCCTGGTTGGGTTTGGTAACAGACTTGGTTGGGCAGGTTGGGAGGAGTGGTAACGAAGGACAAACACCTTTAATAAAGCCTAACCTGGCAAAGGTCAAACCCAAGTCTAGTAATAAAGTTGGTGTTTTAATTTTCATCCGTTTGATTCATATGTCTGTTTTTCAGCTGAATGCAGAATTAGAAAGAACTCTATTTATATGAAATTATCAGAATATACAGCTTCATAAAAACAAAGTAGATTAGTGGTTGTTTAAGGATAAGGGTAGTGGGAATGAGAGTGACTACAAATGGGTGAGAGGTTACTTTCTGAGATAATGAATATGTTATAAAACTAGGTGAGGTTGCATAACTCTGTGCATATACACTAAAAACCAGTGAATTCTACACGTGTAAGGGGCAAATTTATGATATGTGAATTATATCTCAAAAATTTTGTTATAACATTGAGAAAGACAGGGATATTACTTCTTGATATAAAACACATCTTCAAAATGCATATGAAACATAAAATTAAAGTTCAGTGAACTGTCACAAAGCAGATATACATTTAACCATCATCCAAGTCAATAAATAAAACAATGCTAACAGAGCAGATACATTTCTCTTGTTTTCTTATAATCATGTACCACTCCCACCAATTGTGGGACTTCTAACCACAGCATATCTTCCTTTTCTTTAACAATCTAGGAACAATAAATCCTGAATAAAAGATGTTTTCTAATTATGAGTGGCAAATATCTTCCCATATTCCAAGGCTTATATTTTTACTCTTTTAATGGTATCTTTTGATGAACAGATGTTCTTAATTTTAACACAGATAAATTAATACGTTTTCATGATTAGTGTTTTTGAGTCATTTCCATAACAGGGAACTATTACATGATTCCTTCAAACACTGTTATTGAATACATATTCTTTAATCAGATCTATGTACACAGTGGGGCAAAAGTAGGTTTATAGTTATTCATATGGAAAATAATACAATAATTAATAAATAATAATACAAAAATAAACTGTTTTGTGTACTCACAACTGCAAACCAACTTTTGCCACACCCTGTATCTTTTTTCCTTTCAGTTATGTTTCCTGACAAATTTTAAAAAAGAGGATATGTATTTTTCCCAGATTAGTACTTGAATAAAGTGAATTCAGATAAAGAAAATTGAGACTTTACAAAGAAATTCAATTCATAAAAATATTTGTATTTCTTCATTTTCAGGATAATCAAATCAGTTATTATCAAGAAAATATTACTTCATACATTAAACTTCCATTTACCTAGAAACCAAACAATGAAAAACTAACATACCTAAAATTTAAAAATAATATTGTGCACCAATAACTAATGTTCAAAATTATGTGCCTAGGAAATTGCAAAGCTCCCAAAGATTCTATTACATTCAAAATATGTGTCAATATTTAAATAATAAAACTTTAAGAATAGCAGTTTAACATTATATTTTGATTATGCTATTACAGTTGTCCTGATTTTTTTCCCTTTGCCACCCCTCCACCCAGCACCACCCACTCCCTCAGGAAATCCCACCACGGGTCCATGGGTCATGCGTGTAAGTTCTTTGGGTACTCCATTTTCTATACTGTATTTTATACCCGCATGGCTTTTCTGCCACTACCTATTCGTAATTCTTAATCCCCTCACCTTTTCACACATTTCTCCACACTCCCCTCCCATCTGGCAACCATCGAAACGATCTCTGTATCTATGACTCTGTCTCTGTTCTTGTTTGCTCAGTTTGGTTTTTACATTCAATAGTTGACAGATTTGTATTTTTTGCCATTTTATTGTTCATAGCTATGATCTTTTTCTTTAAAAAGTCCTTTTAACATTTTATATAATAATGGTTTGGTGATGATGGACTCCTTTAGTGTTTTCTTGTCTGGGAAGTCCTTTCTCTACCCAATTCTAAATGATATCTTTGCTGGGTAGAGCATTCTTGGCTATAGGTCCCTGCTTTTCATGACTTTGAATATTTCTAGCCAATCCCTTTTGTCTGCAAAATTTGTTTAGAAAAATCAGCTGACAATCTTATGGGAACTCTCCTGTAGGTAACTAACTTCTCTTGCTGCTTTTAAAATTCTACCTTTACTTTATTTTCGACATTTTAATTATGTGTCTTGGTGTGGGCCTCTTTGCATCCATCTTATCCATCTTGTTTCCCACTATCTGTGCTTCCTGCATTTGCATGTCTATTTCCTTCACCAAATTAGAGATGTTTCTTTTCATCATATTTTCAATTAGATTTCCAATTTCTTGCTCTTTCTCTTCTTCGTCTGGTACCCCTATGATGCAAATTTTGGACCTCTTGAAGTTGTCCCAGGGGCTGCTTGTACTATCTTCATTTTGGGGGTTCCTTTTTTCTTCTTCTTGTTCTGATTGTTTTTTTCTTTTTTTGCTTCTTTATGTTCCAAATCATTGATTTGGTTCTTGGCTTTATTCACTCTACTGTTATTTTCCTGAAAATTGTTCTTTATTTCAATTAGTGTATCCTTCGTTTCTGACTCTTTTTTACATTGTTGAGGTCCTCACTAAGTTTCTTGAGCATCCTCATAACCAGTGTTTTGAACTTTGCAATCTGCTAGATTGCTTATCTCTATTTTGTTTAGCTCTTTTTCTGAAGTTTTGATCTGTTCTTTCACTTGGACCATGTTTCTTTATCTCCTTGTAATGGCAGCCTCCCTATATTTGTTTCTATGTATTAGGTAGCCTACTTTGACTACATGTCTTGGTAGTATGGCCTAATATAGTAGGTATCCTGTAGGGTCCAGTAGCACAGCCTCTCCTGTTATGCAAGCTGGGTATTAAGGTGTACCCTTCGTGTAGATTGAGTACACCCTCCTCTTGTAGTTGAGCCTTGATTAATGTTGGAAGGGTGATGGGAGGGATTTACCCAGGCTATTCAGCTGCAATGATTGGATGTAGCCACTTACCACTAACCTCCACATCTCCATGGGGATCAGCTGTGCAGGAGCAGGGAGGTGGTGCTCCAACATGGTGTAGCAGTTCACTGGGTGTGCTGGCCCTGGGGTTTCCCAGAAGGTTCAAGCTAAGGTCAGGCCCCACTTGTATTTTGCCTGGGACCACCCTACTTGAGCTTTATTTATCTATTATTTTTTAAAGACTTAATTTGTTTATTTTTACAGAGAGGGCAAGGGAGGGAGAGATGGAGAGAAACATCACTGTGTGGTTGCCACTTCCAGCCAAGAGGAGGTGTAGGTAGGTACACTGTGCCTCCTCACAAAACCAAAAGAAGGACAACAACAAATTTAAAAAAAAAAACAATCAGAACTGACAGAAGACCAAACTGTATGGAAGTCTGACAACCAAGGAGTTAAAAAAGAAATATTCATCCAGACTGGTAGGAGGGGTGGAGATGGGCAACCAGGCAGAGAGGACTCATGGCAAGGTGGCAGCTGGTGAACAGGGCAAGACGGTGGCTGGCAGACCAGGCATTTGTGTGCAGATAAACTGGGAGGAACAACTGGGGAGTGAGACAGACTGAACAACTGAGGGCTCCAGTGTGGGGAAATAAAGCCTTAAAACCTCTGACTGAAAAATCCTGTGGGGGCTGAGGCAGTGGGAGAAACTTCCAGCCTCACAGGAGAGTTCATTGAAGAGACCCAAAGGGTCCTAGAATGTTCGCAAAACCACCCACCCAGGAATCAGCACCAGAAGGGCCCACTTTGCTTGTGGGTAGCAGCAGAAGTGATTGAGAGTTGACAGAGCTAAACAAGTGGCACTGTTGCCTCTCAGAACCCTCTCCCACATATAGCCTTACAATGCAGGAACATGGGTTGTCCTGCCCTGGAAAATACCTAAGACTCCACCCCTTACTAAATAACAGGTGTGCCAAGACAATAAAATATGTCCCAAATGAAAGAACAGATGAAAGCTCCAGAAAAAATGCAACTAAGCAATGAAGAGACAACTAAACTAGTTCAGATGCACAGTTCAAAATGTTGGTAATCAGGATGCTCACAGAATTGGTTGAGTATGGTTGCAAAACAGAGGAAAAAGTGAAAGTTATGAAAAGTGAAATAAAGGAAAATGTACAGAGAACCAACAGTGATGGGAAAGATACTGGGACTCAAATCAATCATTTAGAGCAAAAGAAAGAAAAACATTCAGTAAGAACAGAATGAAGAAACAAGAATTAAAAAAATGAGGAGAGGCTTAGGAAAAAAATGAGGAGAGGCTCCAGTACAACTTTAAACATTAACATTCCAACATCCAAATCATAGAGATGCCAGAAGGAGAAAAAAAAGACCAAGAAATTGAAAACTTATTTGAGAAAACAATGAAGGAGAACTTCCCCAATCTAGCAAAGGAAACAGACTTCCAGAAAGTCGAGGAAGCTCAGAGTTCCCAGAGAAATTGTACCCAAGGAAGCACACACCATGGCACATCATAATTACATTACCCAAGATGAAAGATAAAGAGAGAGTCCTGGATGGTGTTGCTCAGTGGATTGAGCATCAGCCTATGAACCAAAGTGTTGCCGGTTCAATTCCCAGTCGGTACACATGCCTGGATTGCGGGCCAAGTTCCCAGTAGGGGGTGCACAAGAGGCAACCACACACTGAGGTTACTATCCTTCTCTTTCTCACTCCTTTCCCCTCTCTAAAAATAAGTAAATTTTTTTTTAATTTTTATTTAAATTTTTGATCTTGTACAGTTTTCTGTCTTTTATTCTCACCCGAACCCACCACCCCAGTCCTCCCCACCTCCCTCCAAATTCCACCCCCCCATAGTTTTTGTCCATGTGTCCTTTATACTTGTTCCTGTAAATCCTTCCCCTTTTCCCCTGAAATTCCTTCCCCTCTCCCCTCTGGTGACTTTCAGCCTGTTCTCAATTTCCATGTCTTTGGTTATATTATGCTTATTTGTTTGTTTTGTTGATTAGCTTCCTGTTAAAGGTGAGATCATATGGTATTTGTCTTTCACTGCCTGGCTTACTTCGCTTAGCATGATGCTCTCAAGTTCCATCCATGCTGTTGCAAAGGGTATGAGCTCCTTCTTTCTTTCTGCTGCATAGAATTCCATTGTTTAAATGTACCACAGTTTTTTGATCCATTCATTTACTGATGGGCATCTAAGTAAAATTTTTTAAAAAGATAAGGAGAGAATCTTAAAAGCAGAAAGAGAAAAGGAGACAGTTACCTACAAAGGAGTTTCCATAAGACTATCAGCTGATTTCTCAAAAGAAACCTTGCAGGCAAGAAGGGGCTGACAGGAAGTATTCCAAGTCATGAAAGGCAAGGACCTACATCCAAGATTGCTCTATCCAGCAAAGCTTTCATTTAGAATGGAAGGGCAGATAAAGTGCTTCCCAGATAAGGTCAAGTTAAAAGAGTTCATCATCACCAAGCCCTTATTCTATAAAATGTTAAAGGGACTTATATAAGAAAAAGAAGATCCAAAATATGAACAGTAAAATGATAGCAAACTCACAACTATCAACAACTGAATTTAAAAAAAAAAACAAAAACAAACTAAGCAAACAACTAGAACAGGAACAGATTCACAGAAATGGAGATCAAATGGAGGGTTATCAGTAGGGCAGGGAAGGAGCAGAATGGGGGGAAAAGTACAGGGAATAAGTAGCATAAATGGTAGGTAGAAAATAGACAAGGGGATGTTAATGGTATAGGAAATGGAGAAGCCAAAAAACTTTATGTACAACCCACAGATGTGAACTAAGGTGAAGGGAATGCATGTGTGTGGGAGGGGGGCTGTGCACGGTGATGGCTAACAAAGGGGGTGGGGAATGGGACAACTGTAATAGCATAATCAATACAATATATAAAAACAAAGTTATGAAAATCATAAAAAAACCCAAGTATGGTACATTTATACAATGGAATACTTCTCAGTCATAAAAAGAAGATAATTTTACCCTTTGTGACAGCAGAGATGAACCTAGAGAACATTATGCTAAGTGAAATAAGCCAGTCAGAGAAAGACAAATACCATATGGTTTTAATCGTATGTGGAATCTAATGAACAAACTGAACTAATAAGCAAAACAAAGACAGACGTGTAGATGGAAAGAAGATGATAGCTGGGGTGGAGGAAAGGTTAGGGGGTAGAGGGATTGATCAAAAAGGGAAAAGGACTCATGGACATGGCCAACAGTGTGGTGATTGCTGGGGGCAAGGGGACATAAAGGGATTAAATGGTAACTGAAAAAAATACAATAAATAAAAAGATGCAAAACAAAGTGTGTGGTTGCCTCTCATGCTTTCCCTACTAGGGACCTGGCCCACAACCCAGGCATGTGCCCTGACTGGCAATCAAACCAGCAACCCTTTGGTTCATAGGCCAGCACTCAATACACTGAGCCACACCAGGCAGGATGAGCTTTGAAAGAATCTGAAATAGCTCTTACTTGTGCTGGACTTGGAGATTCCCAGACAAAGCCATGCTGTGAATCTAGGATGGCTGCTGCTAGTTAGGGCCTGGTACTCACTGAGGCCAGCTTTTGCTTGTTTGATAGGATTTAGGAAGTTGTGAAGCATGAGGCAAAACCAACCATTCACATGGAAAAGCAATTTGGGTGGGCTAATAAGTTGGGTGGGGCGGTGTCTCTGGAGATCTCCAGGGCAGAGCAAACATTGGTAACCAGGATAATCAAGTCTCAGACATGGCACCAGCTTGCTGGCTCTGGGTAGGGGGGTGGTGGGGGTTTAGAAAAGGGAGAATGGCCTCTGCTCTCCTTGATGCCAAACATTTCAGTTTCTCTTTGTATACCACTAGTGCCCTTCATGCTGCCACCCCATTGCTGCAGCTCAGAGGGAATGAGTGTGAATGGGTGAATCTGTGTATGGGTTCTTTAAGAGGAACTGCTTGGGGTTCCAGCAGTTTATTTCACTGACTCCATCCCTGCTAATTTTTGCAGCCAGAAGTTGTGGCTACTGGAACCCTGGAATGGGGGTCCTGTGTTGGGGGTCCTGTGTTGGGGCTGGGACTCCTCACTCCCAAGATATCCCTCGTGAATTTGTATCCACCACACATGGGTGAGAAACCAGCCCTTTCCAAATTTGATCCCCTCCTACAGGTCAGATGAATGTGCTTTCTTTAATTCTGTTTTAATTTAATTCCTATTTCTTACGTTTCTGAGTGTTGGATGTTCTATATTTTATTTGCAATTTTGATTTAGTTGTGCAAAGAGGTGAGCCATGTCTGCCTATACCACCATCTTGACTGGAAATCCTGAAGACTAGCAGTTCATTTAAGGTAGCTGTGATGACTGATAATTAACTAGATTATGCAAATAACTAGAACATTTCCAGTCTCTGACAAATCTAAACAAATGTGGCTTTACTCTAATAAGAATGTATATATCCTCATAATTTGGCCTTGGATCCATCTGTATTAATAATATGTAGATTTCCTTTCAAACTATCCAAGAAGCTTTTGTTTTGGTATGGAAGAGCATTGTTGTTTACTGTTTCATATAAATTAAATTTATAAAGTCAATTTCTATATGAGTATTTCTATTAAACTGCAGATTCTGCAGGACTAATTCTTAGCCAGCACTTTCCATCACACCTAGCATATGGTAGACACACAGATGCTTATGAGCAAACTGAATGGCAAAAATTGAACCTGCAAGAAGTGTATACTCTACGACAATGGTGTCAAACTCATTTTCACCAGGGGCCACATCAGTCTCGTGGTTGCCTTCAAAGGGGTGAATGTAATTTCAACTCCTTACAGTTAAGGAGTAGTTACATTTATACAGTCCTAAAATTATTTCGGCCCTGTGAAGGCAACCGCAAGGTTGTTGTGGTCCCCAGTGAAAATGAATTTAACATCCCTGCTCTAGGACAACGTCAATTCCCACTACCTGATCATTAAAATTCACAATGTATTCTTTCTTCTCAGCAATAAAGATAACCTCAATAAAGTACTTATAAATACTTACTCTCTTTGCTTTCAGGCTCATTTTGTTCAAGAACACAACTTCCTGATGGATTCAGTTGCCACTGCAAAAGAGCACAAACATTTTCTTTATATATTTATGAAAGTTTTAATAAATAGTATTATTAAATACTATTATTTAAATACTGCAACCTGTTTTCAAATATTAAAACAACTTTAAAAATGTAAGAAAAAGAGTTAGCCTGTCTATACCAACCAAGCCCTAATGATACCAAAAGATCCTGAATGATATGACTTCTGGGATCAGAATCAAAATTCTTAAAGAAGAAATGAAGTTTAAAGATCATTTATATTATTTTATAGGTAAGGAAGTGGAAGACTGGAAAAATGTAGCAACTTGTCCAAGGTTACACAGTAACTAAAGGCAGCAATAGAATTAGAATCTGGGCCAGCCTGTGCCCAATACTACAGAGTCTCTACCACCTCATAATCTACTTTCCAGGTCCTGGAAAATATGACAAATTTTTTAAAAGACATGTTTTAAAAAATGTCAAACCACTAATATCTATTAATTTTGGGGGAAAAACCCTAGTAACCCTGAATTTACATTTAAAGATAATCATACAAAGACTATTTACAACTGTAAGAACTTAGAGGTAATGTAGGTGTTGAACAACAGAAGAATGGTTAACTAAGTAATATCTGTAAATTGAAATATATAATTATTAAAAATTATTTTTGGAGCCCTGACTGGTGTGGCTCAGTTGGTTGAAGCCTTGTCTCATAGACCAAAAGGTCACAGGTTCAATTCTGGGTCAGGGCACATGCTCAGGTTTTGGGTTCAATCCCCAGTTGTGGGTTTGATCCCTGGTTAGGGTGCATACAAGATGGTGGCCATTCGATGTTTCATTCTCACATCGATGTTTCTCTCTGTCTCTTCCTTGTTCTCCCTCCTTCCATCCCTCCCTTCCCGTCTCTCTCTAGAAGCAATGAAACAATGTCCTTGGGTGAGGATAAATCTAAAAAAATATTTTTGAACAATTTTCAATGACACAGAAAATATAACTTTTTAACAATAGTATCTATGAGTTGTGAGATCATATCAGTTATTTTTAATTTTCTTAGTCCTCTACAATGAGCATATATTACTTTTACAATATAAAAACTGATATGACCTAATAGAGAAAATTTCTCATTTATTAAATTAAAAAAATGAGTTTATGAGTAAATGGACATGGATTTACACTACCAAAATCTATTCTTGAAAATACTGTTGCCCAACCCTAGCCTAGTTGGCAATAACCCCACAGAACAGAACTACTTATCTTAAGGTGTATGGTGATACTTCAAAAAACCCAAACATTTTTCACACAATTAATTTAAGTATGCTTTAATTTGTAAAATTATCAAATTTATTGATACTCTTAAACTACTTTTGACACCATAAAAGTATAATAATTATTAAAATTCAAACTTGGAACAAATACAAGATCATGTTAGTTAGTGGTATTTACAAAATTAGGTGTTTAGTTAACTAGGTAGTTTAAATCATTTACATAATATTGTAAGCCAGGAGAGATGAGGGAAAAGAAGTGAGGGTAGAAAGCTATTATTCACTGGGAGGAGTACAGAAAAACCATGTGTACCCAAGTGAATGTGTTCCTGAGTATTTCCGCAGGCTCTCTATTCAGAGAGTTTTTACTCTCTTTGTCTTCCTGGTTTCCTTCTCTTCCATTGTCCTATCTTAAATTTATCTGATCTCTTTTATCTTTTTACAGTTGAAAGACTACTAAAATCCACCCATAAGGAAGATATTTCAGAATTCACTTAACCCATCACACACATTCCTGAAATGGTAGGTTACTTAACCTTTATGAAGAGAATTTGAAAAATTCTTCCCAGCTTCAGAAGGAATGAAGAGATAGAAAACAAAAACATAGAAGTTGAGATTTCTCCTTAATTAGTTGGATGTAAGTTTTTGTTTAGTTTTACAAAAGAGGTATCTTTCCCATCTCTCCCTCCTTTTAGAGCTGCCCCCTTTTCTTTTTAAAGTAGTGATAAACTTTAAATAAAACTGGAGATAAAAAACAAAAGTATAGAAGAAAAACAAAAATGGTAAACAAAAATTTATGAGACCTCATACATGGACAGAAACTAAGTAATATGTTCTTATTTTTTAAAAATTTAAGTATTATGTCATATAATAAATATCTTTTTAGATGCTTTACAGAGGGGCAGAAGTAGGTTAAATTACCAGCCATTATTACCTAAAAGATAAATTATAAGTAAGGATATGAAATAATAACAATAATAATAAAAATGAGACAAATAATACAAATGATTGATTTAATAATTAATAAGTAAATAATAATACAAGAATAAACTGTGTTTTGTGTACTTACTACTGTAAACCTATTTTTGCCTACCCCCTATATATATTCCAGGAGCATTGGCTCAAAACAGAAATGAAAAGTTGAAATTTATAAATAGTTCTATTATATGCCTTTTGTACCTACTGCAAATTTTAATATATAAATGTTACATTAAATTCCAGAATAATTGTTGAAAAGCAACATATGATTCGACAGGAACTTTTTGCTATATAGAACATTATTGGGACAACTGATGACTCTGGAATCTCTGGAATGAAATGGCAGTGAGGTATCAATGATAATTTCCTGAGATATGTGGTTAGATTATGGTTATGTGGGAAAATATACACAATAAAGTATTTAAGAGTGATTGGGCCCTGGCTGGTGTGGCTCAATGGATTGAGTGATGGCCTGAAAACCAAGGGTTGCCAGTTTGGTTCCCAGTCAGGGCACACGCCTGGGTTGCAGCCAGGTCCCTGGTAGGGGGCACATGAGAGGTAACTACACATTGATGTTTCTTTCCCATTCTCTCTCCCTCCTTTCCCCTCTCTCTAAAAATACATAAATACAATCTTTTTAAAAAACAGAGTGATTTGGTTTCATACCAACAACTTATTCTCAAATGTTTCTGGTAAAAAGTTTCTTGTAGTGTTTTCAAAACTTTATGTATATCTGTGATTGTTTCTAAAAAGAATAAGTTTTAAAAACCTAATAGTGACTTCCAGTCAAGATGGAAGCATACGTACACACACTTCACCCCTTGCACAACCACAAGAAGAATCACAACTAACCTCAAAACCAAAAATATCCAGAACTTCCCGAAAATTGAACTGTATGGAAGTCCAACAGTCAAGGATTTAAAGAAGCCACATTCATCCAGACAGGTATAAGGGGTGGAAAGAGGGAGTCAGTGTGGAAAGGACATGGTATGGTGGAACAGGTGGTCCCACATTCCCATGTGGTGGACAAAAATTGGGAGGGATATCTTGGGATCCAGCAATCTCAGCCCCAGGCCAGGCTGCATAGCCTAGCGTTCCAGTGCCAGGAAGATAAAGCCTCACAACTTCTAGCTGTAAAAACCAGTGGGGGTTGGACCAGTGGAAGAAACTGCTGGTTTCTCATAAGGGTCCATTTAAAGGACCTGCACAGTCCTAGAACGTGCACAAAACCACCCACTCTGGGAATCATCACCAGGGCAGAAGCAAGAAGGGTGCTGGTCACATATGGGAAGTGAGTGAAGTGATTGGAAAAGGGGCGAGTGCCAGACAAGCCTTCAGAAGCCAGGCAGCTGTCATTGTCTCTGACCCCTCACCCCAGCATAACACCAAAAAGCAGTGAAGTGGGATGCCCCAACCTGACAAATACCTAAGGCTCTGCCTCTTACAACTTAACTGGTGTGCTAAGACAGAGAGTCAAAGCAGCTCTACCAGAAACAATACACAGAAACAAACACAGAGAGGCTGTCAAGTTGACAAGTCAAAGAAATATGGCCCAAATGAAAGAACAAAACAAAATCCCAGAAAAAAAAAACTAAGCTAAATGGAGATAGCCAACTTATCAGATGCAGAGTTCAAAATACTGGTGATAAGGATGCTCAGAGAAATCATTGAGTATGGCAAAAACATATGGGAAGAAATGAAGGCTATACTAAGTGTAATAAAGAAAAATCCAGAGGGAACCAACAGTGAAGGGAAGGAAGTCAGGATTCAGACCACTGATTTGGAAAATAAGGAAGAAATAAACATTCAATCAGAACAGAATGAAGAAATAAGAATTCACAAAAACGAGAAGTGAATAAGAAGACTCGGAGACTTTTCCAAAAGTGCCAATATCCAAATCACAGGGATGCTAGAAGGAGAAGAGGAAGAGCAAGAAATTGAAAACTTATTTCAAAAAATAATGAAAGAAAACTTCCCTAATTTGGTGAAGGAAATTGACATAGAAGTCCAGGAAGCACAAAGAGTCCTAAACAAGATGGTTGCAAAGTGAACCATACCAAGACAGCATAATTAAAATGCCAAAGGTTAAAGATAAAGGGAGAATCTTAAAAGCATCAAAAGTAAAGCAGAGACTAATCTACAAAGGATTTCCCATAAGACTGTCAGGTGTTTTCCCAAAAGAAACTTTGCAGGCAAGAAGGGACTGGCAAGAAGTGTTCAAAGTGATGAAAAGCAAGGACCTAAATCCAAGATTACTCTATCCAGCAAAGCTATCATTTAGAATGGAAGGGCAGATAAAGTACTTCCCAGACAAGGTAAAGCTAAAGGATTCATCACCACTAAGCCATTATACATGAAATGTTAAAGGAACTTACTTTAGAAAAAGAAGAACAAAACTATGACCATTAAAATGACAACAAACTCACAACTCTCAACAACTGAATCTAAAAAAAAACAAAAACAAACTAAGCAAACAGTTAGAACAGGAACAGAATCATAGACATGGGGATCATTCAGAGGGTTATCAGCTGCGGGGGGAGAAGGCAGAGAACGGGGATAAAGTACAGAGATTAAGAGACATAACTGGTAGTTACAAAATAGGGGGATGTTCAGATAATACAGGAAAGGAGAAGCCAAAGAACTTACATGCATGACCCATGAGTGTGAACTAAGAGGGGGACTACTGGAGGGAAGAGCAGTACTGGGTGGAAGAGGGCAAAGGGGGAAAATTGGGACAACTGTAATAGCATAATCAATAAAATACACTTAATAAAACCTAAATAGTAAAAAAGCATAGAGTTAAACTTGAGTTCTACAAGAACTACCTCAGTACTTTTTTGATACATCAAATATTAAATCCCTTGTAACCATTTCTGATTTTTCCCATGAAAAATGTGTGCACGTGTGTATACGTGTTTATGCCCCCCATCTTTTGGGTAACCTTAAACTATTTTTGCCGCTGTTTACCATTCTATCCAAGCCAGAAGGAAGGGTAAGGGAAGAGGTGGGTCAGAGATTTTCTTTTGTTAAGCCACCAGATACTATATCAAAGGGCCCATTAATTCAAGATCTGTAAGGTCAATATACAACTCTCACATATAGAAATGTAAATTCATAGGACAGAGACCCTAAACTAAACATATATGTAATTAGGCAACTGTTTCCACATAAAAATAAACTCAATGATAATAGTTTGCAGAAACTCTTTAAAAGGTGAGAATTATTAATTTAAAACATGAAGCAGGGTACCAAACAACATAATAGAAAGTACACTTGAAACAAATTGTGTATCTTACTTACTGTAAATTTGCTAATACCCTCAAGTTCTCCAAATCGCATGTAAGAGATGTCTGCTTTCTGTTTTCCAACATCTATATCCCCTGTATAGATTTGTTTTATGCCTGCACCTTTAATTAAAGGTACACACTCATCACATGGGCATTTTGTCACAAAAATCATACTTTTTTCTTCTGGTTTTATTTCTTGACACCTACAAAAATTTATAAAATATTATGAAGGCAGTTTCTGAAAGGGTAAGGTATATTTCAGAGAAATCTTTGAAAAACTAAAACTGAGCTGCTTTAAGAACAGATTTACAACATTATGAACAATAATAAGTGAAACTTATTTTTGCTGAATTAGTGAGTGTTCAAAATATATAAACTCATCAGTGCAAAAATATAACCTGAACACGACAATTATTATAACTAAAATTTATTTATTTATTCTAACCAATTTGGCAAGATTTCAGTATTAGATTACAAAGTTAATTAAAACAGAAAGAGACAGACATTGAGAGAGAGAGAGAACACAATGTTTTCTAAGAACTTCTTTATAATGCCAGAATTAGGGGTGAGAACGCTCTCCTTAAAAGTTTATGAAGTATGTAAAAATGCAACTGCCTTTAGACCCAGCAATTCTGCTGCTGGGATTATATCCTAAGAGCCCTGAAACACCAATCCATAAGAACCTATGCACCCCAATGTTCATAGCAGCATAATTTACAATAGCCAAGTGCTGGAAGCAACCTAAGTGCCCATCAGCAAATGAGTGGATCAAAAAACTATGGTACATTTACACAATGGAATTCTATGCAGCAGAGATGAAAAATGAGCTCCTACCCTTTGCAACAGCATGGATGGAACTGGAGAGCATTATGCTAAGTGAAATAAGCCAGGCTGTGAGGGGCAAATACCATATGATCTCACCTTTAACTGGTACATAAGCAACAAAAGAAAAAGGCAAACAAAATATAATGAGAGTCATTGAAATTAACAACAATCTAACAATAGCCAGAGGGGAGGGGAGAAGGGACAGTGGGGAGAAGGGTTTTCAGGAACTACTATAAAGGACACATGGACAAAACCAAGGGGGAGGAGGGTGGAAGCAAGGGAGGGAGGTGGGGGGAAAATGCAGGCAACTGTAATTATAACAACAATAAAATAATTTGAATTAAAAAAAGTTTATGAAATATGACTAGAGATTAATTTATCATGGCAGCCAAAAGATCTACCCCTTTATTTAATGGATATTTAATAAATGCTAACTAAATTGATACATTAATATTAAAGTTTTGGATTAGGTTATAATTCCTTTACACCCTCTTCTAACACAGGATGATTTTATTTAACATTTAACAAATGATCTACATCTCCATACAAAATGAAGTAAATCAGTAATGAAGGGCACCAAGAAAAGAGAAAGGAGTTGTTTGATGGGGGTAGTTTAGGACTAAGGGATGCTCTCTTCTGAGGCTACAGGGGCTGTACTTCCTGGATCTATAGTTTACTCTGCTCAGAGTCAGCTGTCTTATATCATCACTAGCCTTCCATATCCATCTCTCTAGATCAGACTCCTATTATGCACCTAGTCTATTCAAACAATATAGTCACAATCTAAGCAATCAGTAGTGTGGCTCTGTTAATGCTATTCCATTTACCTACTAACTACCAAATGAAGTCTAACCTCACAGTCTTCCCTGTACAGTCCCAATCTAGTCCCAGCTGCTCTATGCTTCAGCCTAATTACAACATGCATGTTCCTACACACACAAACATTTTTTTTACTTCTAGACCACTGCTATATCTGAAGTTAGGATGACTTCCCTGCAAGTACATTCAATTGCCACCATCCTGCCAATCCTTTAAAGAACAGCTTAAATTCTAGTTTCTCCATAAAGCTTTTCTCTCCCACTCCATCCATAGCAGCCCTTGAATTTTCGCAGCACTTATGTTGGCCTTTCCCACACAACCAATTGCATTAGGTTGAATACTCTGTTATAACCCCTACTGTATTATAAGCTCCAAAGGTCAGGAGCACATTTTAATCAGTTTTGAATATCCTAAGGTCACCCCCATAATGGTTAAGGATGAGAAATGTTAGTGAAAATAATCTAAAGTAACAATAGAGGAGGTAATTCCAGTTATAATCTCTAACAAAAACTATGTTAAAGCAATTTAATAAATAAAATCTGTACATTCATAAATATAAAATGTGTACTTTTGATTCAGGAAGCAAGGAGAGCTTACATTCCAGAAATATACAAGACTCTAAGGACATACTTCATGCAGTTTTATATTGGAGAGCAAAGGAGAAAGGGGCAAAAAGATTGCTCAATAAATATGAAGGCCCACAGGATCTCTGATAGTGGCCTGAGGTCAGGCAGCAAAAATCAAGTGTGACCAAAGCTAAACTTCTGAAAAAGTAGTTCTTGAAATTTTTTAAAAAGGAAATAAATTACAGCTAAAAGAAAATGCTATAACACCTTGTGTGACACAGTGGCATTCTGTTTTCAAGGTTTCTCAGAGAGACAATAATCTGCAACCAAATATTATGTACTATATTTCTCAGTAGCTTACAATGGTGTTAAATTCTTTTAAAGTGTTGTTTTGCCCTTTCTTGCATGAAGGTCCTGGCACATAGATCAGGAAGTTTTGCATTGTTTATGAGAATGTAATTTTTGTGTTTCATGTAGGCCTGGCACATTCATGAAAATGATAAAATTAACTAGATTGAAATGGAATCCAACTGTCATCATGAGATTTTTCTGAATGAAAGACATGTTCCCTGACAACTCTAGGCTGGAATAGAGCTGCAAAACTAAAAAACAAACAGAAAACACAGAAAAAGGAAAAGAAAATTTCAACTAACGCTTGCTATATTTCAAAGAAAATGCATGCAAATGAATTTCATACCTAAATGTCAAGGCATTCTGTTCTGCATGGACAATGTATCTAAATTTCCTTATTTCTCTGTCTTTCTGTTTGTCATCCATATTGGGGAAGTCAGCATACTCAGATCCAACAGGAAACGCATTATAACCACATCCTATGAAGTACATCATACCTGTCCCATCACAATTTTGCTGCAAAGGGAGAAAACAACAAAGCTATTTCCAACATTCTGAAAAGGCAGCTTAGTATCATACTTAACACATTCAATTTTGTACAAAATGTATAATACATTCAATTTCTATGAAACTGAACCATCAAAAAATACAATATTAGGGGGAAAAGGTGTCAAGGAACATGAATAAATGACACGAACACAAAGCCAAAGTGGGGGTAGGATGCAGGGTGGGAGGTGGGGATGGCTAGGGTGCGGGAGAGTGGTGGGGAGGAAATGGAGACAACTGTACTTGAACAACAATAAAAAATTAAAAATATAAAAAATAATGAATTTTGACAGTGAAAAAAATACAATATTAGACCCTCCTACTGCAGTATGGTCTTGTCAAAGTTAAATTTCAGAAAGGTTCATCATCTCTCTAACATATAATCTCAAGGAAGACATTGGTTTTAGCAGTTAATTAAATACTAGCTTGTATAATTCACATATTTCACTTGATTTAAACATCTTTCCTGGAACAGGTTATAAGATTCTGGACAACAGAAACCATGCCTTCTTCTTCTTTTTTATCCCTTACAGTATACCTATTAAAGAGTTTCATACATAACAGATAAATGATTGTTAAATTTCTTATATGCTCTGTGCTGTGGTACTGGTTAGCAAGCCAGAAATTTAAACTATACTTTGAACAATATCTGTTCTTGGGCTAAAAATGTGCCATTGTGATATTATCTGGAAAATAAAACATTCTCTTTCCTATGGTCTTCAATAATTATCGAGCCCCTATTACATGTGTATGTATTATCATAGGACTTCTTACCTCAATGACTCTCATGGTCAATGGTATTTTAGGTATTAATATGAATGCTTTGTCAATTATTAGAGTGAAATATTTTATAAATTACAACTGTTTATAATAGCTTGGAATATGCTATAAGAAACCTCACTGAATTTCAATATATTATAATTACTCATGTGATAGTATCAACAGACTCATTACTGTAGCAGCTTGACAAAAATCACTGTTATAATAAGCCAACAGAAGCTTACAAATAAAATACTATCATATTAATACATAAATTAGTCTCGAGTACTTACTAAATGTCAAACAACATGCTGAGTTTTATATGTAGTATTTCATTTAATCAACATAGATGGAAATTTAAGCCCAGAATGCTTGACTCCAAATCTCTATCTTTCTAATTTACCATGTTGAGTACATACACTGTAGATAATTTAACTGGAAACTTAAGTTCTCCACAAAGTAGTTGGGAACAACCAGATTATAAGCCAAGGCCTGCTGAGCATTCATATAAATACAAGTAAGAGTTCCAACCATAGGCGAGGCACTATGCTAGGTGCTAGGAAAACAGCTGTAAACAAGACAGAGAATCTCTGTCCTTGAGAACCCAATAATCAAGAGATTCTAAGAAACTGGAGACTTCCAGCCAAGATGGAGGCATAGGTAAACACACTGTGCCTCCTTGCACAACCAAAATAAGGACAACGAAAATTTAGAAACAAAGTAACAACCAGTACTGACAGAAAATTGAACTGTGTGGAAATCCAATAACTGAGGAGTTAAAGTGAACACATTCATCTAGACTGGTAGGAGGGGTGGAGCTGGGCAGCTGGGCTGCTGGGCTGAGAGGGGTTGAGGCAAAAAAAAAAAAAAAAAAAAAAAAAAAAAAAAAGCGGTGGCTGGCAGACCCTGAGCACACAAAGCAGCAGTGGGCAGACCCCGTGAGGCAGCGGATTGTGGAGGGGCGTAGTGCACAAGGTTGCTTGCAGAAACGGGTGGTCCCACATTTGCGCACAGATAAACCAGGCAAAACTGGGGAGCGAGACAGACCTTGCAACCCAGGTTTCCAGCACGGGGAAATAAAGCCTCAAAACACTGACTGAAAACACCTGTAGGGGTTGAGGTGCCCAGAGAAACTCCCAGCCTCACAGGAGAGTTCGTTGGAGAGACCCACAGGGTTCTAGAATGTACACAAACACACCTACATGGGAATCAGCACCAGAAGGGCCCAGTTTGCTTGAGGGAAGTGGTGGAAGTGACTGAAATCCGGCAGAGAGCGGACCAAGCAGCATTGCTCCCTCTGGGACCTCTGCCCCACATACAGTGTCACGATGCAGCCACTGGGTTGCCCCACCGGGATGAACACCTAAGGCTCCGCCCCTCACTATGTAAGAGGCATGTCAAGACAAAAAAAAAAAAAAAATGGCCCAAATGAAAGAATAGATCAAAGCTCCAGAAAAAAATACACCTAAGTGATGAAGAGATAGCCAACAACCTATCAGATGCACAGTTCAAAGTACTGGTGATCAGGATGCTCACAGAATTGGTTCAATCTAGTCACAAATTAGATGAAAAAATGCAGGCTAAGCTAAGTGAAATAAAGAAAAATGTACAGGAAACCAATAGTGATGGGAAGGAAACTGGGACTCAAATCAATGGAGTGGACCAGAAGGAAGAAACAACCAAACAGAAAAGAATGAAGAAACAAGAATTTAAAAAAAAAAAAAAAATGAGGAGAGGCTAAGGAACCACCAGGACATCTTTAAATGTTCCAACATCCAAATTATAGGGGTACCAGAAGGAGAAGGGGAAGAAGAACAAGTTGAAAAGTTATTTGAATAAATAATAAAGGAGAACTTCCCCAATCTGGCAAAGGAAATATCCTTCCAGGAAGTCCAGGAAGCTCAGAGAGTCCCAAAGAAGTTGGACCCAAGGAGGAACACACCAAGGCACATAATAATTACATTACCCAAGACTAAAATGAAGGAGAGAATCCTAGAAGCAGCAAGAGATAATGAGACAGTTATGTACAAAGGAGTTCCCATCAGACTGTCAGCTGATTTCTCAAAAGAGACCTTGCAGGCAAGAAGGGGCTGGCAAGAAGTATTCCAAGTCATGAAAGGCAAGGACCTACATCCAAGATTGGTCTATCCAGCAAAGCTTTCATTTAGAATGGAAGGGCAGATAAAGTGCTTCTCAGGTAAGGTCAAGTTCAAGGAGTTCATCATCACCAAGCCATTTTTATATGAAATGTTAAAGGGACTTATCTAAGAAAAAGAGGATAAAAAACATGTACAGTAAAATGACAGCAAACTCACAATTATTAACAACTACACCTAAAACAAAAACAAAAGCAAACTAAGCAAACAACTAGAACAGGAACAGAACCACAGAAATGGAGATCACGTGGAGGGTTATCAACAGTGGATTTGGAGGGGGAGAGAGGGGGAAAAGGTACAGAGAATAAGTAGAATAGATGGTAGGTGGAAAATAGACAGAGGGGAGGGTAAGAATAGTATGGGAAAAATAAAAGCCAAAGAACTTATATGTATGACACATGGACATGAACTAAAGGGGGGGAATGTAGGTGGGAGGGGTGTGCAGGGTGGAGGGAAGTGAAGGGGGGAAATGGGACAACTGTAATATCATAATCAGTAAAATACATTAAAAAAAAAGAGATTCTAAGAAACTGGACACGTAACTGTGATGAGTGTTACAAATGAGCTGTAAAGAATACCATGGAAGATATTCTCAGGGGGACCTATTCTCGTAAGTGTTAACAGTTGAGATAGAAATAAGTCAAGTCAAGAGATATTTTGAAGGTGGAATCTATAGTATAGTATTTGGTGATTGATTGGTTGTGTGGAATAACAGGGAATGGGATGGTGACCACTAATAAAGAAATAGGTCATCAGGGAAAATTCTGGATGTACGGGCTAGGATAATATTTGAAGTACTTATGAAACATCCAGGCAAACAGTCAAAATACTTGCTGTAAAATCTATTAAAGCAAAATTTAGGCTCCCACACATAGTTATTAAGTATTTCTTAATTCCATGCTCTCCTAACCCATCTCCATAATTCCAAGCCCTCATTATCTTTTTAATTAATGTACTTATTTCTCATTTAGCCCCATTTATTCTTTTTATAATGCAAATCTGAAGCAATCATTTTCCCATTTAAAATATTATTGGATTTCACTGTCCAATATAGTTAGCCACAGCCACGTGTGGTTAGTCTGAATTGAGAGGTGTGGTAAGTATAAAATATATACAAGATTTTGGAGACTACCCAATATGCAGAATATTTCATTAACAATATTTTATATTGATTACATGTTGAAATATTTCTGTTCATGTTAGATTAAAATGTATTCTTAATATTAGTTCACTTGTTTTTTTCAACATGGCTCCTGTAAAATCTAAAATTAAATATGTGGTTTGCTTTTCATTTCTACTGGTTAGTACTGTGCTAGTGTATCCCACTGTTTAAAGGATAAACTCCAAACTCTCTACATGAAATACAGTTCCTCAGGGTCCAGACCAATTTTTTTTGTAACAGTATAAACATAGGACTCTGGACTCCAACATGCACTTTCCCACATTGTCTCTCACACCTACCTCTGCATGTTATCTTCATAATCCCATGGACTTATTCTGCCTGGTGAATTCCTATTTATTCTTTAAGACAAGTAGCATCTTACATCCACCAAGAATATTTTACTCATTCCTCTAAGCAGAGTTAAGATTCCTCCTCTGCTTTCACAGTATGTTATAATCACATATACCAGTCTATTTTTCACTTTTCTGTGTGCATGACTAAACTACAGAAGGCCATGAGGGGCAAAAAATGTGGTCTTTAGCTCCCCACTGTATACTGTGGCATAGTGTCTACCCTATAGAAAGTGTTTAATAAATGTTTGCTAGATCAGTATAGGGGACTCCAGAATGGCTGCAAAGTAGATGGAAGCTACATTCACTTGCCCCTAGCCCCAAACTGGATTTACAGCTAAACTGCAGAGCAATCAACTTAAACAACTAACTAAAACCTAGCTAATATGAAATATTATAACCAAAAAGTACGGAAGATGTTATACAGACACTGGTAAGAATGGTTGAGATGCAGAAGGGGAAAGCCCCCACACACAGGTACAGTGGCAGCTGAGAAGTTGGAGAGATACTGTGGCTGCGGAATTCCCTTCCCCTAGGAGGGAGGGGTCTTAACCCTACACAGGACTCCCCAACCCACAGCAACAGAGACAGAAAGAAGAGTCTGCAGCATCTGGCTGTTCACCCTTCCTGGGAGACTCAGTGCACCTTATCAGGGTAGAGTACTCTTACTGTTATAGCACCATCCTGGAGAGTTCAGTCCAGAGTCTGCTGAAAAGGCTGTGCTGCTGTGGATGGGTCTGCTGGTTACACACAGCACACAGTGGTCACTTTAGGGGGCCCTCTATTTTCTGGAGAGGATTTAGGTAGAAACCCAGACAGTGACTTAAGTGTGTAGCTTGGAAAAGAGGACCAGTCTTCCCCACCTCGAGCACACAGTAGGCGCCCCTGCCCCTACCTGCTGCTGAGCCACTCCTGCTGCTGAGTTTGGAGGCACAAGGGAGCTGTGCAGGGCTGGGATTTTCAGCCTGCCCTATTATATTACGTGGTGTGCTGTGCCAAGCTTGGACTTTTGGCCATGACCAGCTAGGTTAGGAGCTCCTGCAGAGTGGGGGCTTTCAGCTCTTCCCCACTGACACCAGCCATGTGGAGATAGTGGAGTGTGGTGTAGGGCTGAGATTTTCAGCACCATCCCAAGCAGTCTGGCAGCAAGCTAGGGAGCCATACAGAGCTGAGATTTTCAGATTGTGCCTCCTGGGGAAGCTTCTGTCTGGAAGCCAGACAGGCAGTGGTAGGCTGCATGGCTACATTGTGGGAAGGCAAATCCAATCTCCCCTGTGAGTTCAGCCCATGCTACCCTGGGAAGGGGAAGTGCCCTCTGCCTTCCTACAGGTTTGAGGGCACCACTCCTAACAGAAAACTGTTTAACTTAGCTCTGCCAAGTCCTGGACACTCCTAGCGTGTGCAGATCCTCCACATTGGGAAAGCAGCTCAGAACAGGGACTTTCAAACTCGAGACCCCCAGAGGCTATGGTCTGGGCATGAGACAGAGCTTGGCCTCCTCCTATGAGCTGGGCTGGCCTCATTCCCAATGAGAGATTCTTTTGTTCTATCCCTTGAGCCCAGGGTGGCTGAGCTTGCTCCAGGAAAGGGGATTGCTGCCTGTACCCAATCTGAATCAGCAGCAAAGCCCCCTAGAGGAACTAGAGTTGGAGACTATGGCAGAGACTGAGGAGTTTAGCTTTGAATCAGGGGCTGCTTTCCCCTCATTGAATATCCCACTGAGTGACCCCCAAGTAATGGACCCACTAGCCCTATCTCAACTAGCCTGGGCTCATCCTAGAATTTCTCACTGAAAGGCTCAGAAAGAAGGCCAGGCAACCTTAGAAGGAGACAGAGTAGCTGAAAGGTGAAGGCTGGACTTCAGGGAACCTTGGTCCATTTACAGAACTGCCCTCAGATCTAAACAGGAAGAAGCTGACCCTTTTACACAGATTGGCCCCTCACCCACACATTCAAGTCCAGTAGACACTGGCACAAACAGTGAATAGATTAGTAGCTACAGACAGGGAGCCCAAGGCCAGTTACACACAATGTCTGACAACTACATTTTCTTGAACTCCACCCATGTGGACCCAGAACCAACAAAGCCAGTGGTGAGCTTTAGACCATACCAGAGCTCAAACCAACTAGGCACACAACTGGCATACCTAAAGGGGAATTCCTGCAGGCACCAGACTCCACTGGAAACAATGTCAAGGGGCAGTTCCTGCATACTGCCTCATACATAGTGGTCAAGGTTCACCCTTACAGTCTCCCAACTTGAAGGGTTAACTCTACCCATGAAAGGGCCAACAGCACTCAAGACTCAACTACAACAGGGGGTGCACATAATCCAAAAGAAATACACCTAAAGCATGGAGTTCAGGTGATCTGTAAGATTGTGCCACTAAGCCCAGCAAGGTACCTTCATCATGAAACCATCAAAATAAGTTGAGCAGACATAGACATACCCCACACACAGAGTCCAAATGGGGAGACAAAGAAAAATATCCCAAACAAAAGAACAAGAGAAATACTCACAAAAAGAATTAAAAGGAATAAATGAAATAGAAGCAACCAAAACACCAGATTTAGAGTTTAAAATGATGGTTATAAGGAAGCTCAAGGACCTTAGGGGAAGAATGGATGACCTCAGTGTGAACTTAAACAAAGAGATAGTAAATATAAAAAGGACACAGAAACTGTAAAGAAAAAGAACCAGTCAGAAATGAAGAATACATAAGGAATCATAAAAAAGGGAACTAAGAAAAATGAGGAAGGTCTAGGGAACCTCTGGGACAACATCAGTGTAACAACATCCACATCACAGGGGTACCAGAAGGAAAAGACAGTGGGCAACGGATAGAGAACCTGTTTGAAGAAAATAATGGTGAAAATTTCCCTAAACTGGTGAAGGAAAAAGTCACACAAGTTCAAGAAGCACAGAGTCCCAATCAAGACGAACTCAAAGAGACTCACACTAAGACATAATAATTACAATGGCAAAGGGTAAATACAAAGAGAGAATCTTAAAGGCAGCAAGAGAAGACTGTTACCTACAAGGGAGTTCCCATAAGGGTGTCAGCTGTGTTCTCAACAGAAACACTTCAGGACAGAAAAGATTGTCATGAAGGATATAAAGTTATGAAAACTAAAGATATGCAACCAAGACTACTCTACTCATCAAGGCTATCATTTAAAATTGAAGGTGATTTAAAAAAAAAGCTAAAAGAGTTCATTAACACCAAATTAGCATTGCACAAAATGTTAAAGGAACTGCTTTAAGAAGAAGAAATAGAGAGAGAGGATATAGGTATAAAGGAAACAATGGAAATAAATAAACACCTATCAATAATAACCTTAAATGTAAATAGATTAAATGCTCCAATCAAAAGACATATGGTTGCTGAATGGACAAGAAAACATGATGCTCATCCCAAAGCCACAAAATATACATTCTTCTCAAATGCACATGTATCATTCTAAAAGACAGATTTCATGTTAGGACACAAAATATCTTAACAAATTCAAGAAGATTGATATCATATCAAGCATTTTCTCAGATCCCAATGGCATGAAACTAGAAATCAACTTCAATAAAAAAACTAAAAAATATTCAAATACATGAAGGTTAAATAGTATGTTATTCAACATGAATGTGTTATCAATGGGGTCAAGGAAGAAATAAAAAATTACCTGGAAACATATGAAAATGAACACACAATAACCCAAAATCTATGAGACACTATAAAAGCAGTCCTGCCCTGGCTGGTGTGGCTCAATGGATTGAGCGCTGGCCTGTGAACCAAAGGGTTGCTGGTTCAATTCCCAGTAAACATACCTGGGTTGCTGGCCAGGTCCCTAGTAGGGGGCATGTGAGAGGCAACCACATATTGATATTTCTCTTCCTCTCTTTTTCCCTCCCTTCCCCTGTCTCTACAAATAAATAAAATATTTAAAAAATAAAAAAAATAAAAGCAGTCCTGAGAGGGACGTTCATAGCATTACAAGCTTACTTCAAAGAGCAAGATAATAATAATAATAATTTAATTAATTAATTAAAATAAAATCTCAAACAATCTAATCCTATACATAAAAGAACTAGAAATAAAACAACAAACAAAGCCCAGAGTAAGCAGAAGGAAGAAAATAATAAAGATCAAAGGAGAAATTTTAAAAATACAATACAAAATTTCAATGAAACAAAGACCTGCTTCTCTGAAAAGATTAAGAAACCATCAACCAGATATATCAAGAAAAACAGAGGACCCAAATAAATAAAATCAGAATTGAAAGAGGAAAAGTAACAACTGATATCATAGAAATACAAAGGATTGTAAGAAAATACTATGAACAACTATACACCAAAAAAATTGGACAATCTTGGAAAAATGAATAAATTTCAATAAATGTACAATCTTCCAAAACTAAATCAGAAAGAATCAGAGAATCTGAACAGACCAATAACAACTAATAAAATTGAGGCACTAATGAAAAAACTCCAGCAAACAAAACTACTAGACTAGACAGACAAATTTTACCAAATATTCAAAGAGAACTAACACTTATCCTTCTCAAACTATTCCAAAAAATTCAAAAGGAGGAGAGACTTCTAAGCTCCTTTTATGAGGTCAGCATTATCCTAATTCCAAACCAGATAGACACCCCAAGAAAGGAAATTATAGGCCAATATCCTTGATGAACTTAGATACTAAAATCCTCAACAAAATATTAGCAAACCAGATCCAGCAATACATTAAAAAGATCATACCATGATCAAATGAAATTTTTACCAGGGATGCAAGGTTAGTACAATATTTGCAAATCAATAAATGTGACACATCACATAAACAAAATGACAGATAAAAATTACATGATTATATCAAATAAGCAGAAAAAGCATCTATAAAATTTAGCACCCATTTATGATAAAAACTCTCAGCAAAGTGGGAATAGAGGTATCTTACCTCAACATAATAAAGGCCATATATGAAAAAGTACAACCAACATCATACTCAATGGGGGGAAGTAAAAGCCTTTCCCTTAAGAACAGGAACTAGTCAGAAATATCTGCTTTCACCAATCTTATTCAATACTAGAAGTCCTAGCCACAGCAATCAGACAAGAAGAAATAAAAGGCATCCAAATTGGAAAGGAGGAAGTAAAACTATCATTATTCACAGACAACATGGTACGGTACATAGATAACCCTAAAGACTCCACCAAAAATATACTAGACCTAATAAGTGAATTTGATAAAGTAGCAGGATACAAAAGCAATATTCAGAAATGGATATTTTTGTACACCAATAATAAACTAGTGAAAGAGAAACTAAGAAAAAATCCCATTAACTATTGCAACAAAATAATTAAGTTACCTAGAAATAAATATATTTTTCTATTACACAGGCAATCCCCACACCATTGTCCATGTCCATGGGTCTTGAGTATATGTTCTTTGTGTATTCCATTCCCTATGTTGTACTTCACATCCCCATAACTATTCTGTAACTATCAATTTGTACTTCTTAATCCCTTCACCTTTTTCACCCAATCCTCTGGCGATCATCAAAATGTTCTTTGTATCTATGATTCTGTTTCTGTTCTACTTCTTTACTTTGTCTCTTTCAGATTCAATTGTTGATGGATATGTAATTACTGCCATTTTATTTTTCATATTTTTGTTCTATGCCTTCTTAAAGAAGACCCTTTAACATTTCATATAGTACTAGTTGGTGGTGATGACCTCCTTTAGATTTTTCTTGTCTGGGAAGCTCTTTATGTGTCCTTTGATCCTAAATGACAGCTTTGCTGGGTGATCTTGAGTTGTTGGTCCTTGCTTTTCATCACTTTCAATATTCTTGCCAATTCCTTCTAGCCTGCAATATTTGAGAAATCAGCTGACAGTCTTCTGGTAGCTCCCTTGTAGATAACTAACCGCTTTTCTCCTGCTGCTTTTATGATTTTCTATTTGAATTTAACCTTTGGAATTTTAATTATGATGTGTCTTGGTATGGGTCTCTTTGCATCCATCTTGTTTGGGACTCTCTGTGCTTCCTGGACTTGTATGTTTATTTCCTTCACCAAGCCGGGGAAGTTTTGTTTCATTATTTTTTCAAATGTGTCCAATTTCTTGCTATTTCTCTTCTCCTTCTGGTGCCCCTATAAGGCAAATATTGGTATACTTGATGTTGTCCCAGAGGCTCCTTACACTATCCTCATATTTTGTATTCTTCTTTTCTTGCTGTTCTGATTGGTTATTTTTTGCTTCCTTATCTTCCAAATCCTTGATTTGAATTTCAGCTTTATCCCCTCTACTGTTGTTCCCCTGTAAATTGTTCATTTCAATTAGTGTATCCTTTGCTTCTGAATGGATCCTCTTTATGCTGTTGACATCCTCACTGTATTCCTTGAGCATCCTTATAACGAATGTTTTGAACTCTGTATTTGCTAGATCACTTATCTCCATTTTGTTTAGTTATTTTTTCTCAAGTTTTGATCTGTTCTTTCATTGGGGCCACATATTTGTCTCCTCATTTTGATAGTCTCCCTCTGTTTGTTTTTATGTATTATGTAAAGCTACTATGTCTCCCAGACTTGACAGAACAGCTTAATGTAGTAGGGTCCTGTAGGGTCCAGATGCACAGCCTCTCTTATTACCCAAACTGGGTACTCAAAATGTGCCCAATGCCTGGGCTATGTACACCCTCCTTTTATAGTTGAGCCTTAATTGCTGTAGGTATGTCCAACATCAGCCACTACCTATGTTCTGCCTCAGGTCACAGAGCATTAGCTACAAAGTGATCTGCAGATGGCTGCTCCTTGTGCTGGGCTTAGAGGTGTCCAAGAGAGGCCAAGTTGTGAATCAAGGCCAGCTACTGTTAGTGCCAGGTTTGGGGCAACGTAGCAGAAGGTTTGCTTGTTTGAGAGAATTTAAGAAAATCTGAAGCATAGGCAAGACAAGCCATTCATATGAAAAAGCCACTGAAAACAGCTTGGATGAGCCTGAAAGATGGGTGGGGCAGGTCCTCATGGAATCACCAGGGTGGAGCAAACAGTGTGAGACAGGTGCATGGAGTCTCAGATATAGCCCTCACCTGATGGCTGTGTGGTTCTGTGGGGGAAGGGCTCAGAAAAGGAAAATTACCCTCTGGAAGCGGTTCTGCCTAAGAGAAAGGTGTCCCTCAGCTCAACAATTCAATTCCTCCCCATTTGTGTCCAATGTGTTTTAATCTGCTGCCCCAGCACTGGAGCTCAGAGGGAATGAGTCCAAATAAGTCTGTTCATGGGTGTTTTAAGAGGAACTGCCTGGGACTCTAGCAGTTTGTCTTCCACAGCACCAATCCCCACTGGTTTTTACAGACAGAAGTTATGGAGACATCCTCCTGGCACTGGAACCCTGGGATGGGGTACCTGGTATAGGGCTAGGACCCCTCACTCCTGAAATAAAAATCTCAATTTTTATCCATGACATATAGGTGTGAAACAGCTTGTTCCTCATCTCTGCCTCTCCTACTAGTCTTGATGAGGTTTCTTCTTTAATTTCATAGTTGTAGGAATTCCATTCAGTTCACTTTCTGATGGTTCTGAATGATTCTTATTCTATAATTTAGTTGTAATTTTGATGTGGTTGTGCAAGGAGGCATGCCATGTTTACCTATGCTGCCATCTTGACTGGAAATTCCAAGGAATTACTTAACCAAGCTGTAAAAGATGTGTACTTAGATATTATAGGACAGTGAAGAAATAAATTGAGGAAGATACATAAGTGGAAGCAGATACTGTGTTCATGGATTGGAAGAATTAACACCATTAAAATGTCCATACTACCAAAACCAATATATAGATTTAATGCAACTTCCAATAAAATACCAATGGTATTTATCACAGATCTAGAACAAATATCCCAAAAATTTATATGGAATCAAAAAGACCCCACATAGCCTCAACAATCTTGAGAAAGAAGAACAAAGCTGGAGGTATGACAATACCTGATATCAAACTATATTATAAGGCCAATGTAATGAAAACAGCCTGGTACTGCATAAGAACAGGCATATAGATAAGGAATTGAACAGAGAGCCCAGACATAATAAGTCCATGCCTTTATGTTCAGTTAATATTTGACAAAGGAGGCAAGAGCATATGAGGGAGTACAGAGAGTTTCTTCAATAAATTGTGTTAGAAAAATTAGGTATATGTAAAGAAAGAACGAAAGAAAGTCCACCAACTTAAACCATACAAAAGAATAAATTCAAAATACTTCTGGTCAAGATGGAGGCATAGGTAAATACTTTGCTCCCTTGCACAACCAAAGAAGGACAACAACAAATTTAAAAACAAAAAAAAAATAATCAGAACCTACAGAAAATTGAACAGCATGTTAGTCCAACAACCAAGGAGTTAAAAGAAGAATCATTCATCCGGACCAGGAGGAGGGGCAGAAATGAGCAGCTGGGGCACAGAGAATGCATGGCAAGGCAGGAGGACAGAGGTGAGTGAGGAGGCAGCAGGCAGACTGGGGGAGGGGGGTCCACATTTGTGTGCGGATTAACCAGGAGGAACAACTATGGAGCAAGACAGACCACACAACCCTGGGTTCCTGTGCAGGGAAGTAAGGCCTGAAAACCTCTGACTGAAAAAAAACCTGTAGGGATTGCAGTGGTGGCAGAAACTCCTAGCCTCACAGGAGGGTTCATTGGAGAGACCCACAGGATCCTGGAATATACACAAAACCACTTACTTGGGAATCAAGGGCCCAATTTGCTTCTAGGACTGGGCGAAGTGACTGAAATGCTGCTGAGAGCTGTGCAAGCAGAATTGTTCCCTCTCTGACCCCTCCCCCAGATACAGTGCCACAACACAGTGAAGTGGGTTGTCCCACCCTGGTGAATACCTAAGGCTCCGCCACTTAACAGGTAACAGGCACACTGAAACAAAAAAATATATATATATGGCCCAAATGAAAGAATAGATCAAAGCTCCAGAAAAAAATACAACTAAGTGATAAAGAGATAGCCAAACTATTACATGCAGGTTTCAAAACATTGGTAATCAGGATGTTCACTGAAATGGTTGAGTATGGTCACAAAACAGAGGAAAAAGTAAAGGCTATGAAAAGTGAAACAAAGGGAACTAACAGTGAAGGAAAGGAAACTGGGATTCAAATCAATGGTGTGGACCGGGAGGAAGAAGGAAACATTCAATCGGAACAGAATGAAGAAACAAGACTTCAAAAAAATGAGGAGAGGCTTAGGAACCTCCAGAATAACTTTAAACATTCCAACATCCAAATCATAGAGATGCTAGAAGAACAAGAGGAAGAGCAAGAAATTGAAAACTTATTTGAGAAAATAATGAAGGAGAACTCCCCCAATCTGGCAAAGGAAAAAGATTTCCAGAAAGTTGAGGAAGCTCAGAGAGTCCCAGAGAAGTTGGACCCAAGGAAGCACACACCAAGGCACATCATAATTACATTACCCAAGATGAAAGATAAAGAGAGAGTCCTGGATGGTATTGCTCAGTGGATTGAGCACCAGCCTGTGAATCAAAGTGTTGCCGGTTCAATTCCCAGTCAGTACATATGACTGGGTTGTGGGCCAGGTTCCCAGTAGAGGGTGCACAAGAGGCAACCACACACTGATGTTACTATCCTCTTTCTCACTTCCTTCCCCTCTTTAAAAATAAATAAAATTTTTTAAAAAGATAAGGAGAGAATCTCAAAAGCAGCAAGAGAAAAGGAGACAGTTACCTACAAAGGAATTCCCATAAGACTACCAGCTGATTTCTCAAAAAAAACCAACCTTACAAGCAAGAAGAGGCTGGAAAGAAGTATTTGAAGTCATGAAAGGCAAGGACGTACATCCAAGATTAATCTATACAACAAAGCTATCATTTAGAATGGAAGGGAAGATAAAGTGCTTCCCAGATAAGGTCAAGTTAAAGGAGTTCATCACCACCAAGGCCTTATTATATGAAAAGTTAAAGGGACTTATCTAAGAAAAAGAAGATCAAAACTACAAATAGTAAAATGACAACAAACTCACAACTATCACCAACTGAACCTAAACAAACAAACAAACAAAAACAACAAAAATGAACTAAGCAAACAACTAGGACAGGAATAGATTCACAGAAATAGAAATTGCATGGAGGGTTACCAGCAGGAAGGGGGAGGGGGAAGAATGTGGGAAAAGGTACAGAGAATAAGAAGCATAAATTGTAGGTACAAAACAGACAGAGGGAGGTTAAGAATGGTATGGGAAATGGAGAAGAAAAGAACCTATATGTATGACCCATGGACATGAACTAGGGGGAATGATGGTGGTTAGGGGTACAGGGTGGAGGGGAATAAAAGGGAGAAAAGAATGGGACAACTGTAATAGCATAATGAATAAAATATATTTAAAAAAAGAGAATAAACTCAAAATAAATAAAAGACTTAAACGTAAGTTGTAAAACCATAAAAATCCCAGAAGAAAACACAGGCAGTAAAATTTCAAATATCTCACATAGCAATAGTGTTGCTGATATCTCCAAGGGCAAGGTAAATAAAGAAAAAATAAACTACATCAAATTTAAAAGCTTCTGCACAGCTAAAGAAACCATCAACAAAAGGAAAAAGGAACCCATTATATGGGAGAACATATTTTCCAACGATAGATCTGAAAAGGGTTTAATTTCTAAAATGTATAAAGAACTTATAGAACTCAACACCAGGAAGACAATCAAACTAAAAAATAGGCAAAGGAGCTGAACAGACACTTCTCCAAAGAGGACAAACACATGGCCAATAGACATATGAAAAAATTCTCAGCGTCACTAATCATCACAGAGATGCCAATTAAAACCACAATGAAGTATCACCTCACATCTGTCAGAATGGCTACCATCAATAAATCAATGAGTCCTGGAAAGCATGTGGAGAAAGAGAACCCTAGTGCACTGTTGGTGGGAATGCAGACTGGTGGGAATGCACACTGTATTAAACAATATGAAGTTATCTCAAGAAATTAAAAATGGAACTGCATTTCAGCCCAGAAATTCCACTTCTGGGAACATATTCTAAGAATCCCAAAACATCAATTCAATATGCACCTCTATGTCATAGCAGCATTATTTATAATAGCCAAGTCTGGAAACAGCCAAAGTGCCCATAAAAAAATGAGTGGATACAAAAGCTATGGAACAGTTACACAATGGAATACTACATGGCAGTAAAAAAGAAGGAACTCACACTGTGTGTGACAGCATGGATAGCCCTGGAGATTATTATGCTAAGTGAAATAAGCCAGTCAGAGAAAGACAAATACCATATGATCTCTTCTATATGTGGAATATAAAGATACAAAATAAACCAATGTACAAAATAGAAACAGAGGCATAGATACGTGGAACAGACTGACAGCTGTTGGAGAGTAGTGGAGGGACTAGATGAATGAAGGTCAAGGGATTAGTCAAAGAACACATATGCATGACCCATGGACATGGACAACAATGTGGTGATGGCCTGACTGGGGAGGGGGGTGTCAATCTGGGTGAATGTGGGCAAGGGGGAAAATAGTGGGGACAACTGTAATAGTGTAAATAATAAAAAAGTAGGAAAAAAATTATGAACCTAAATAAAGCATAATAAAACATCAAAGAAATGTTTGCTAAATGAATGAATCTATCCAGAAAATTGTTGAGAATTTAAAGAAATGCTTATAGAACATAATAAAATCACCAATACAAAATATTAATACAATGGGTCAATAAAATATATTTAAGGCTGAACTATATTTAAAGAAAATCAAGGTTACATGTTTAAAGAATTATTTTAATACTTACAGATTTTCTTTCTGCCCAAATTACTGCTCCAACTCCTATTTTATGATCCTCTAAAAGATAAATGGCATTTAACTCAGAAACAGTCAATAATTTAATTTCAGAAATACAATTTTCCAAAAATAATAAAAACATTTATCGAAGCATACTTTCTAAATGTAGCTGCAATTTTTGACATTTCCCAAATTACACAAAACCACTAAAATAAACAGTTTTAAGCATGGAATATGGGAATTAGGCAATAAATAACTAGACAGTGTCACTACCAACCCAGTCACATGGGATCTATATGTGGAGATCATTAAATTGGCAATGTCCATGGTCAGGTCACTTCAGAGCTGTAACCAGAATTGAATGTAACTATCAATTCTCCACCTAGAAGTCAGTTTGTAAATAATTATTTCTAACAGATGATAAATTGATTAACAAACAAGTTTCTGATTTAATATAACTGTTCACAATAACAATCAAGTCTGTCTTCTACCAGTTTTTATACTCTAATCACAGAAAATAGATTTCATGCAAATGTTCTTGCTATGAAAAATGTTCAGATTTATAATACAAACATATACAAATCTTTATGAACTTTCATATATTTATATTGCTGGTAAGTGCATGAAAGGGATTTTGATTTAAACAGTATGTTGTCCTTTCCCTGATCTTCATAATTTGCCTTTAGTGGGGAAAAAAGCCAAGTTAGTGACAAGTTTATTTCTAAATCAATTGTAGAACTAAAATCTCTGCAACAAAATATACTTCTTAAAACCATTAATATGAAACAGAAAATTTAATAACCAAAATAGAAATGCTCCCTATAAAGAATTTACTTTTTCCCTGTACCAATATAAGGGTGAGTTCCACATGTCTAGGACAATTACACATTAATTATGAAAACCAAAGTATTTATCCAAATTTTAATAAGGGACTAATGTAGTTAAGTAGGTACATTTACACAGAATACATAACAATCATCGGTGAACTTAGTCTAGAATAATTTCATATTGGTAAGGATTAAATGAAACTGTGGCTTCACCCTACAATTTCCTTAAAATTAATCCTTGCAATGATAACATATTTAAATACTTACTTTTATAGTAAAAGTACAAAGAAACTTTATTGCACTTATGCATTAAAAACTAGGATGCTCCATAATTTTAAAGCTATGATACTATAATAAAATTCTCCAAATTCAGTTCAAGCAAACTTGGGTTTTCAAAATTATATTACAAAGTACTTATATAATTTATTTTAAGCACTTTTTATTCATCTCCTTTTAACCCAAAGGTAAAGCAGATACAATTTCCTTTTCTAGATGAGAAAACAGGGAAAGAAATTAAGTGACTAAAATTTAGCCCTCCAGACCCAACCTATTTGCCTTTCTTCTACCACTCCCTTTGATATTATTAAGAATTTTATAACAAACATTTCCCTTTATTGATTGCCCAAATATACACTGGTGAAGGAAACAGAAGTCCCTATATACATGAAACTTATAGTCTGTCTGATGATAGATGAAGATAGAAACAAGAAAACATATATGTGCTGTGCAGGAAATTAACACAATCCTGAGGAATGGAGTGCATGAGAGGTGGACTTACTCTACAGAGTGGAAACTGTTATGAAAGAGATTTTAGTGTAACCAAAATACTGTTTCTTATAAGACCTTTATAATAAAACATGTGGGGAAAAGAATATAATTATGGATTTATGATCATTTCTAAGGCAAGTGGCAGAAGTTATAAACATAAGAGTATATTTGTCTGCAAAACCAAAGCCCCAACATTGGCTGACAAATTAGGTAGTTCCTCAAAAATCTTTTCATGTATGTAATTTTTTACAGGAATTGCTCTGGTCATTCTCAGGTTGTTCCTGTCTTCATTTGTGTACCATTGAAGGGAAGATCAACTTATAATCATGAGCCAAATTCCTGAGACTGTGATCACTAAAAGTCAGAGAACTTTTTATCCTATGGTTCTAGAACGTAGGCATGGTTATCTTAGCTCCCAATTCTGTCATGTCAGGGTTTGTCCATGTGGTCCACAGGCCATTTGTTTCAGAACCACTGGCTGCTTGTTAAAAAGGCAGACTCCTATCTCCCATGGAAATGCCCTGAATCAACCTCTCCATGGAAGGTGGGCAGACACAGGAATTTACATTTCATGTAAGCATTCCCTCTGTACTAAAGCTGAGAACCACAAAATTATAATTTGAAATATTAAACTTTCTTGGCTACTCCAATCTACTTTTGTCATCAACACTATGGTTTAGAAGGAAGGTATAATCTTCAGCTTTGTAAAATGCTAAGTCTAACAGGAAAACAGGACCCAAAACAGAGATTAAAGTATTGCACTTAAACTAGGTAGATATAATGCCCTCCTATCTCATTTTCCCCCTAGAGCCTAAATAAATTTTGTCACTTTTTTGTTACCTAGAAGTATCATAGAAACATACTTTTAATGAAACCTTTGTGGATCATATTTATTCATTATTCAAGAGGCAATTATTAAGCACTTTACCATCAATTACTTTTAGAAAACTCTGTTGGAGGTTTTACAATTCATTTTAATCCTAAGTACATTTTTAAATGAAATGGTTTAATAGAATAATTTCTTCACCTACTAAGTAGAATAAAATAATGCCATCAAAGCAAACTGAACAGTGTGAAATGAAAAGTCTGAGTTATTAGGAGAACACTCTACCATGGGGATATTTACCTTGCTGGATTGTCCTCCATGTTAAACGAGATCAGTATATAAATAGCCTAGCTCTGTGCCTGACATATAGTAGGTGCTCAATAAGTTTTTATTGTTACAATTTATCATCAATGAAGAGTATAGATCTACAATTCCTTATCTGAAATCCCTTATATCAAGATTTTTTTTTGGACAGCTTGATGCATTTATTTTGTGTCCACACCTGACCAAATGTTTAATGCAAACATCCACAGATTTTACTCCATTTGTGCAAATGTGTTTGATTACATGGTACTTTCCCAGATCCCCCAGAAGTGCTGGTTAATGTATAGTATATATACCATAGTACCTTTCTAAAATTTGAAAATCCCTTTATTCCTTTTCATCTGGCTCCAAGGGTTTTAGATAAGGGATTGTGAACCATTTATCTTTGGATATAAAAATATTTCCTTTATCCATTCAACACACTGCACTTAGTGCTAAGGAAAAAATGGCAATGAAGATGTGATCTCTTCCCTGGAAGAACTCCCAATGGAGTCGCGTGCATGGCACAGTTGCATTCTATTTAGGATTTGGATTCCAGGCAAAAAAGTCACACATGATAAAAAAAATTAACCTGGAAAAGTCTTTTAAATTGCCCATCAAGTGCAGAAGTACAGCTTTATGTAAAAAACTGCATAGAAATAGCAGATAAATTTATAATTAGAGTATCTAATAAAGAATACATACACAAATTTATAGATAAATATTTCTGCATCTTTAAACACTGGAATCATACATTGTATGAACTAATCATACATACTTCTATGAGAAGCAAGAAATACTGAGATCAAGTAAAAGAACAGCATATTCACATATCCCACCTTATGTTCACTTTGGAATGTTCTGAATTCTAACTAGCAAAGGGGAATTTGTGAATTATAGCTGTAACAGCTGTTCCCATTTATGTTTGTCTTTCCCAGTTTAGAGAAGAATTATTTATAAAGTTGGTTTTGACAAAGGGACTAATGTAGAGCCCATATATAAAGTAATTATATTAAGCCCTGGCTGGTGTGGCTCAGTGGATTGAGTGCCAGCCTGTGAACCAAAGGGTCACTGGTTCAGTTCCTGGTCAGGATGCATGCCGGGGTTGCGGGCCAGGTCCCCCGTGGGGGCACTGGAGAGGCAACCGCACACTTAGGTTTCTTTCCTTCTCTTTCTCCCTCCCTTCCCTTCTCTCTAAAACTAATCTTTTTAAAAATAAAGTAATTACATTAAATCAGACTGTTATGCTAAAGAGTTGTTTGGCAGCATATAGCTTATGCCTGTTGTAGTAGAATCAAATTCTTTAATCAGAACTGAGTGCCTATTAACCTTCCTGAATGTCAGAATTCCTTCTATAACTAAAAATTCATAAGCCTAGGCCACACTCATAGGGACTTGGTTTACACTGCACTGGAATTTGAGCATTTGTCCTCTAATAAAATTTCCATGGTGATTCTGATATACTACCAGTTGAGAACTTCAATTCTACTGAAATTACTTTGATCTGTGGTCTTTGTTTAGAATATACTACAGGCCAGCAGCATTTATCTAAACCTTTTCTGAAGATTGTCTCTCTTTCCCTTCTTTCTTGGGAGAAGTTTAAAAAAATCCCACTCATTAAATCTTACTCTACTGCTCCTCCTGCCTGCATTTCTTCCTTATTTCAAACCTGCGTTTTAAAAAGTGATTCTTCTTCTACTTTGGAAAATTCTATATCTGATAAGATGTAAAAACAATGTTCTGCAATTGGAAATACAGAGGCCACATGTTATCACAATAAAGAAAACTACCAAGAAATATTTTCTTTTCACATATGTACCCATGTATAACTTAATAAAGTAAAAATGTTTGATTTCTCTACTTGCTGATTGAACACATACTAGCAATTGGAAAAAAAAATCTTCTGGTATTTCTTTACTTTGATTCTGTTGGTTACTTTGAATTCATATATTGTAAAGATTTTAAAAGTTTGTATTAATATTGCATACACATAAAATATTGAAGAGTTAACAAAAATGAATGATTTGCTTCTCTCTCTTTCTCTTTTGTCCCATCTCTAGTAGAGGGATCAATGAACAGTGAAATGATAAAAACAGGAAGCAGAAAAGAAGTGTCTAGACAATCAAGCCCTGATTTATAAATGCAGCACCAAATTATAAGGCCACAAAAAATCTGAAACTGCTCTAAGAGAGAGTTGTCTACTCAAGGGTCTCACTAAATTCTCTATATTGTACAACCAGCAAAACTTTAGGATCTGAGAGTAAATGAACTGTACCATAGATAAGATGAACCCCACTTTACTTCTAGGATAAATACAACCCATCCAATAAGCCCCAATGTATGAACTAAGAACATAACTTACCAGTTCGATATGCCAATAGCCTGGCCTGAACCATGCAGTGCCTTGCAATTTCTTGTGGCAAACACTGATTGTGAATTTCATTAATCTGTTCAGGATTGTCACAATAAAATCCATAGTGTTTAAAGTTAGGCACACTGGAAGCTACTGTAGCCAAAAGCAGGATAAGGTCTTTCATGTTTTGCCTTAGATTGCTAAAGTATGGATTTTCACATAGGTTTTCCAAACCTATAGTCATCAGTATCTGCTTATGTAGTTCTTCATTTGAAATCAAAAATAACATTTCATATTCCTTTACTCTTTCTTGTCTACATTCAGAATAAAAGTCAGTGTTAGCATCCGGGAATGCCTTTGCAATTTTTTGAACGAAGTCACATTTGTAAGAGGTTTCCTCTACAAACTGCATCATATAACACACCAAAGGCTGAAGCAAGACACATACATGGGCCCTACTGTTTGATTTCAATCTTTCCACTGCTTTGGCATCTAACTTTGCATCTTCAGAACTACAAGCCTCAGAAAGCAAACTTATTTCTGGATCAGCAGGCCAATATGAAATTCGGTTAACTCCAGCTGAAATATAAAATATGAAAGGTAGTTATCAGATATATGCTGAAATTAAGAATTTGCTTGATAAATCCACTATATCATTGCAGTAGATCCAGAAGTCCCAACATAATAAATGTCTATTACCAAGTCAGCAACAATACAGCCTATGACAAACCACAGCTCACAAGCCACATCCAAACCACTGCCTATTTTTGTATGGCTTGCAGGTTAAGAATGGGTTTTTATAGTTTTAAATTGTTGGAACAATAAAAAACAAGAATACTTTTTAACACAAAAATTATATGAAATTCAAATTTCAGTGTCTATAAATAAAGTTTTATTGGAACATAGGCCCACCATTCATTGATACAGTCTCTGGCTGCTTTTGCACTGCAATGGAGTAGCTGAGTTGAGAGCCGGGTAGCTGTATAGACACCATGTGGCATGCAAAGTGTAAAATATTTATTATCTGGCCCTTTATAGGAAAAGTTGTCTAACCCCTGACAAAGCCAATGAGAGGTATTTGTGGAATCACTGGCCTTGTTAAGTGTGGTCCCAAAGCCCAGTGCTGGGACTATATGTCAAAAGTAAAAAATGGCTGCTTTTAGAAATATCACAGCTGACAACTGATAGTGTCTAGTTTTGCTTCTGAAATAAACTATTCAACCATGCTTTTAAAATACAAGGCCTGTCCAGAAGGTATCCAGTCATGTAATATTGAAAAATACAGACATCTATTGAAGAAGATACAAGAATAAGAAACATTGTACACAGAACAATGACCCCTCAGTTACCTTCAAAGTAGGCACCCTGGGACATCACACAGTTCTCCCAATTGCCATAGGCTGCGCTGTCATATTTTCCTAAATCTCATGAACAGTCTGGAATCTCTTCCCTTTCAAAGGTGATTTTAGTTTAGGAAAAAGGCAGAAGTTGCAGGGCACCAAATCTGGGCTATAGTGGGGCTAAGTCACCTGGATGATTTGATGTTTCACCAAAAAACTGTGCACGAGACATGATGCATGAATGCGTGTGTTGTCGTGATGAAACTGCCAAACACCAGTTGCCCACAGCTGCAGGCTTCTTAATCATCTGAATACTTTCTGCAGAGGAATGTTCAAGCTTAACGCAAAATTTGATGCAGATTTGTTGCTCTACTTGCTCAGTCATTTTGAATGCAACAGCCACACAGTACACATGCTCAGTCATCCACCACCCCCACAGACTAGACAGTGAAGTTGTCATTGTTCACACATAAGCATTCCAGTCTACTCTCCTTGGCTGCCCAGTTACATCAGTGTTGCACAAAATGCTCTCATCATATTAACAATGGCTGGACTTTTTCCAGACAGACCTCGTAAACCTGTACTCTGAATTTTTTCCTCTGGGAAGCTATTCTGTAAAAATATTCTAAATAGAGACAAAAAAGAAAACATGCATAGCTATAGTTGGTGCAGCACTGTTTAAAACAGTAAAAACATAGAAAAAATCTAAATGGACAAAATAGGGGAATGGTTAAACAAATCAGGATCCTCCTCATAACAAAATATTATGCAGTTATCCAAAATGTCCACAAAGAACTTATAATGTGAGGACAGCAATGGGGGAGAAGCATGATATTAATTTTTTTTAAGTCCACAAAATTAAAGACAGAACAACAAACTAGAAGGAACATTTTTCAATGTGACAGAGGAAAGGTTAGTAATATTTCATGTACAGAGAAAATGTTAATTCATTAACAGCATATACAGGTACCAATGGATAAGGACAAGGCCTCAAGAGAGCCCAAAAGATATGAACAATTTACAAAAGAAAAATCAAAACTGGATAACAAACATAGGGAAAAATATTTTAATTTGTATTTAAGATCAAATGATGAGCAAATCCTTATACAGAGTTAAGCACCCAATTAAAGGTATTTTACAATTAAAGGTATTCATCAATTAAAGGTATTTTACAACAGCGATCCCTTTGCTAGTATCTTATGTAATTGCAGCTAAGAGAGACATTTTTTTATTTTTATGTTTTTAACCTCACCTGAGGACATTTTTTTTTTCACTGCTTTTGGAGAGAGAGCAGGGGAGAGAGAGAAACATCAATGTGAGAGAGAAACATCGACTGATTGTTTTCTCACATGCACCCTGACTAGAGCTCGAACCCACAACCTGGGTATGTGCCGTGACCAAGAATCAAACCTGCAACCTTTTCAGTTTATATGGGACAACACTCCAACCAACTGAGCCACACTGGCCAGGGCAAGAGTCATTTTTATGGTTCTGCCCTGAAGTGACTAAACAGATGGCCCACAGGGTGTTGTACATTCAAAGTAATAGATAAACTAAAAAGTCTTAGTTCAACAAATGCACATTTTTATCTATTCCCTGCTACTTCTGACTCTTACTGTGGCTTAGGCTGTAATGCAATTTGAAAGCCTCAAAGCTACTATCAGAATGTTTCCTCTGCCTGCATTTCACCTACCTTCTATTGGCATTTTCAAAATTCATTTCCTAACCAGCAGTAATGGTCACTCTTTCATCTAAACATCCCAATTCAAGTAGAAGCATGACCAATCTCTAAACAAATACTCACATACTAGTGACAAATACTACCACAGTTCTCCAGTTTTTCTTCTTTTTGTCTCAGACCCAGTCACACTCTTTAAAATTAATAAGGACTCCAGTAAGGTGTGGATCATAATTTACTGTATTAGAAAATTAAAACAAAAACTTAAAAATATTAATTCACTAAAAAACAATGAAAAATTTATTATCATTAATATAAGTAACATAGTTCAATGAAAAATAACTATACTTTCCAAAACAACAACAAAAACTGGTATAAAGGAATGACATTGTTTTAAATTTTTATAAATCTCTTTATTTTCTGGCTCAATAGAAGACATCTAGATTCTCAAATAGGTTGCTGCTTTCAATTTGCTGCAATAGGTTGTTTTTTCACTGACATACTTGTAAAGTATCCAGCCGCAGATAGATATGTAATTGAAAAGGAGTATTTTGTTGATTAGGTTCCTGTTAAAGGTGAGATCATATGGTATTTGTCTTTCACTGCCTGGCTAATCAATAAAACAAACAAGCAAGCATAATATAACCAAAGACACTGAAATTGAGAACAGGCTGACAGTCACCAGAGCAGAGAGGGGAGGGAATTTCAGGGGAAAAGGGGAAGGGTTTAGAGCAACAAGTATAGAAGACACATGGAAAAAACTGGGGAGGGGGGTGGAAATGTGAGGGAGGTGGGGAGGGCTGGGGCAGTGGGTTGGGATAGGAGTAAAAGACAGAAAACTGTACAAGAACAACAATTAAAATTTTAAAAAGCTAATAAAAAAGAAAAGGAGTATTTTAACAGTAATTTCAGATAGCTGTGAATATTCTTCTTTGACACCACATAAAAATTTGACAAAGAATAATATCTTAAAGGTTAGTTATAATGTAGAATCTGAAATTATAACATTTTTGTAGTTATGTTAAATTCCATTTTTTTAAAGAATTCTATTCATTAATATTATCACCAATCTCATCCAGAAGAGTCTTTAAGTGCTGAGAAGCTGTAAGCTCATGATGGTCAATACTAGTTTTTCAAAATTTTAATTTTCACTTGAAGACTCATATTTTATCATTGGCAATAAATACTGTCAGTTGTTTTCCTGGAAGTGACAGGTTCACCTAATTTATCTTTGAGACAATGTCTGCTAAATAGCCAAGTGTAAATAGTTATAGTTCGTGAGAACTATAATGGTTATCATGGTGTTGTTCCTTAGTTTTTTATTCCTGGTACCACTACCACAATTTACAGGGCAATATACCAGATGTAATGAAAGGAAAAAGAAAAAGAAAAAGCTACAACAGATAAAAGACCTCAGGAAGGTACATCTAATTGACACTACATTGCATTAATCAATAGCTGCACTATTTTCGAACTGTGGCTATGACAGTCCTAAACAAGAAGGGTTTCCTGTTTAAGCTGCAGTAACTTTTCTGAATATGGATCATTGCTTCTTCTGTGGCAGATTTTTACAGTTCCTCTAATGCATTTGGGACAACTGTCTCAAAGTAACCTGCAGCTTTCCTGACAACTCCTCGCCCTCTCTCCTGCTGAGAACTGTAGCCCTTTTCTAAAAGGTTCCCTTTTTAGAACCTTCTGCTACCATATCCACCACTTCCACCACCAGATCCATAGGGTCACCACCATAGGGGCTGCCCGAGCTTCTTCCACCAAAACTGCTCCCTGTCATGGGTCCATAATTTGATTGCTGTTGTCCACTATAATTTCCAAAATCATTATAGTTCCCACCACTACCATAGTTACCACCAATATTTCCCCCTTCATTGTAACCATCATATCCTCCACCACCACCATATCCACCACCACCTTGGTTTCCAAATCCTGGTCCACCACCACCATAGCCTCCTCTACTACTATTACCAGGTCCACTGCCATAGTTGCCACTATCACCTCCAAATCCATTATATCCACCATCACCTCCTCCATAACTACCTCTGCTGCCACCTCCACCATAGCCTTCTCTTCCACCAAAGTTATCTCTATCACCTCCAAAGTTTCCTCAATGATCCATAAAGTTGCCAGATCCACCTCCACCACCTCTTTGAGATCCAGCAGACTGCATTTCTTGTTCAGAAAGGGCCCTTTTCACTTCACAATTATGCCTATCAATAGTATGGTATTTCTGAACAACAATTTTATCAACTGTATCATGATCACCAAAAGTTACAAAAGCAAATCATCTTTTTTTCCCACTCTGCCTATCTTCCATAACTTCCATGGTTTCAATCTTGCCATACTTTTCAAAGCAGTCTCTCAAATTATACTCTTCTGTATCTTCTTCAATACCACCAACAAAAATTTCCTTCACTGTTAGATGGGCACCAGGCTTTACAGAATCCTCTCTAGAAATGCTCTCTTTGGTTCCACTACACGCCCATCAACCTTGTGTGGTCCAGCACACATTGCTGCATCCACCTCCTCAACACAAGAGTAAGTGACAAAACCAAAACCCCCGGACCGTTTTGTTTGGGGGTCTGTCATCACCACAATCTGTGAGCATGCTCCATTTCTCAAAATGTTCTCTTAAGCTACCATCTGTAGTTTCAAACCTCAAACCACCAATAAACAGTTTTCTCAACTGCTCTGGTTCCTTTGGATTGTGGCCCTTCTCCCCCTGGAGGTGGCGGCCGCGGTGGCGGGGGCGGGGGCGATGGCCGGAGTCGGGCTGTGGGCAACCAGGCAGTGGTTTTACCTCCATTTTGAGACTGGACTCACATCTTCCAGCTCGAGTTCAATGAAACCTTTTTTTTTTTTTAAATTCCAAATATGTGGCCACAAAGAGTACAGTGACCACTACTGCAGTTTGGCCATGAAGAATACAATGATTTCTACTGCCTCAATTCTTACTAGGCAACAGTAGTTTTACTCACCACTGTTTTGGTACTATTAGTGTAAATGCAGTAGTATTATGAAAATAGATTTGACCTTGTGGAACGTCAGGAGTCCACAGACCACACTTTGAGAACCACCATGCTTTGGAAATGTTTGGTATGTAACAATAATTGTAATTTAAATAATTTAGCAGTAGCATGGAGTTAAACTAAGCTGCTTCCCAAAATATATATAAACCTAAACTAATGTAGCAACTTTATTTATATATGGATCTAACACTAACATAAAAGCATTTCTATTGTAGGTTCTTCCTGATTTTCCCACACTTCATTATTTCTCTTGGCTGGTTTAAATTACTTAACTCAAAGACATTAAGCAGTGGTCAGTAACTTGCACTTCACTACTTTTCTAATGCTGGAGGCTATTAAGAGTGATTACAGCATAGTCAACTCAGCACAAAACACAACTATCTTTTACTAATTTTTTTCCCTTGACTCTAGAAGAGATCAGTTAAAAAATGTTTTGGTTCTTTCAGTCTTCCTTTCTATATCAATGTCAACCTCTGAATCCTATTTTATACTGTGCCTAATGCAACAGTCTTCAGGTTGCAACCTCTTATCTTTAATAATTAGGTTCTCAACCTCTTATCTTTCATGCTCCAAATTCAATAACAAAAAAGAATAATAATAATTTTAATCTTGTTACATCCTGCTCAAAAATCTTCAATGGCTGACTCCACATTATCTATAGTAGGATCTATAAATCAATTAACACAAGTGATAAAGCAAATATCCAATCTGCCCAGTTAATTGGGAAAAGAAGGAAAAAAAAATGCCATCACCACCTTAAATATCTTCTGTACTTGTAACTGCAGGGGAAAGACTAGAGACTCTAACAACTGTCATAGATACCCTACCTGCTTGAAAAACTTGTTGCAGGCCAGGAGCCTGTAACCACCTGACCATTTCTTCTGCAAGTGCTTCCACTTGTAGCTCAAGGGCACAGCCTTCACCATAGACCTGGATCATTACTCTGAAGACATTGATGTAAATAAAAATAGCTCATTCTCAAAACAAGTTTAGGAATTCTGTTCCATAAGATAAAACCCAAAGGCCATACAGTTTTCCAAAGTTCTCCACTAAAACCCCAACTTACTATAATCCATCTGCCACTCTTCTCCCCAAGAATAATTATTTGAAACACTGATCCTCCCCAGAGCCTTATATCTCACAGATGCTGCCCCCCTGACCAGGGATGTGTTCCTCTTCCTCTACCTCTGACCCATCAAAATGAAGCTTAAACCCTAGCCTTTCATACATAACATGCCAACCTGTAGGGATCACTATTTCTCCTCTACTCTCTTATCACTTATAGCCTGTATCACTTATTTGGTACTAGAAGATGTATTGCATTGTTATTTTTGGCCCCCAATAACTCTGTGAGGAAAAGGATTAGGTACCATGTTAGCCTTTTTATCCAAAAAGCTCTCTGAAGGCATAATTGATTAAATCACTGACTTTGGTAACTGAACTCAAATTCTAGCCCCTCTCTCCTTCCCAGAGGTCTAGAAGGTAAGGCTGAAAAGTTCTAACCTTCTAATTACCTGGCTGGCTCCCCTGGCTACCAAGTCCCATCCACAAGGGCTTTCCAACAATCACTTCATTAACAGAAAGTCAGGCATGGTTGAAAGGGGCTTGTTATGGCCATGGCTATGTAGCTCAGCTGGTTAGAGCTCAGCTGGTTCCAATACGCTGAGGTTGTGCGTTTGATTCCCAGCCTGGGCACATACAAGAGGTGATCAATGAATGCATAAGTGTTAGGAACCACCCTGCCTGGTTTCCGGAGCTGTAAACACCCCCCCCCGCCCCCCCGGCTAAGGCTGAGTGAGCAACCTTGGGACCATAAGCCACTAAGGAGACAAAGCTTATCTCCCTAGCAGGAGTGCCACTGCTGCTCCTTTTACTTCATCGTAACTGACCCCCAATGCTTGATCAGTTAGCCAATGAAGGGTAAGATTCCCCAAGGGGGGGATGACCTAAGACAGGCATGATCACGTGGAGGCCCCAAGGAAGGACTTGGGGGGCTATAGGAAAAGGGGGTGATGGACCCTCAGGTTTGACATAGCCTGAGTCCTCATTTTGTCTGCAAGAAGTCTCCTAATCTCTTGGCTGCCTTACCGCCCCTGCCTGACTTAAGCCTGAAACAATGTCAGAGGGTGGTGCAGCCCTTTACTGGAACGGGCGGGTTCTCTAGGGCGATCAGGCCTAAGAAAGAATATGTAAAGTCCTGTGAAAACTGCTTTGTTTAGAATGCTCTCAATTAAATGATAAGGGTCCAAGCAAGAAGTGAGTTTGTTCCTCGAAGTTTTGTAGCCCTTTAGCTAACAGACCCTGACTCAGAATAGGCCCTCAGAGTTCTTTGTATGTTATCTATTGTTTGATCCTTGCTGCATAACAATGACTAATGAGCTTTACTTGTATTCCTGTGCAAATTAAACCCAATAAAAGCCTATCAGGGCAAGGGCACAGGGCGCTCTCCTCTTAAAAGAGTGGTCATGCCTTCCCTTTTCCTCCACAAGACTCGGTAGTCCGTGTGAATGTCTCATTTCATCCATAATGCCGTGGACACTGTAGGCTGGTGTCCGCATCACACAAGTAAGTGGAAAATCGAATCAATGTTTCTCTCTCTCCTTTCCTCTCTCTCCCTCTTGCTCTAAAAAGCAATCTTAAATAAATAAACACCTTTTTCACTCTTATCACTCAGGAAATTCCAAGGAATTTTACTTGTGCTGTGATAGAAACAGAATGAAGACCAAATATATAATTCATATTATAAATCACAATATCACAGTACCTATGTAAAAGATATAATTTTTTTAAAATAGTAAAATAGTCTGCATACTTACCTGGGGACAAAAAAAAAATCATAAGCACAAAGAGTTTTAGTGAGTAGCCTGGTATGACAGAGATGGATAGCAATACATTAATAATTTGTGTTCCTCTTTTCAAAATGTAAAATAGTCATTGGGAGGCCACTGCCCAGCCAGGAACTACAATTCCCTCAATGGATATGAACAGAGGTAATGTGTGCAACTTATGGGCCAGGATTTTTAAGAGCAGGTATGCCTTCTCAATTTTTCTTTCTCAGTCTGGATGCAGAGGAGTCAAGGTCCTTGGAGATGACAACAGCAATACCACAGAAGATGCCTAGACCCATGAATCAACCACATGGGGAAAGTTATCTGCTATTCAGCAACATCTGCATTGGGATATTACAGTTGTAACTCCTTATCTGCAATTTCACTTTCTGTGGTTTCAGTTACCCACAGTCAACCATGGTCCACAAATATTAAATAAAAAATTCCAGAAATAAACAATTCATAAGTTTTAAATTGTACACTATTCTAAGTTGTGTAATGAATTCTCTCCCTGTCCCACTCCATCCCACCCTGGATGTAAATCATCCCTTTCTACAGCATCTCCACACTGTATAAACTGCCCACTAACTAGTCACTTAGTAGCCACCTACATTATCAGATTGACTATTACAGAATCACAGTATCTATCACAGTGCTTGTGTTTAAATAACTCTTATTTTAACTTAGTAATGGCCGCAAAGTGCAAGAGTAGTGATACTGGCAATTCAGATATGCCAAAGAAAATTAGTAAAGTGCTTCCTTTAGGTGAAAAGGTATGTATCATAGGAAAAAAACAACATATGTAGCATTCAGTACTATCTGTAGTTTGAGGCCTCTCCTGCGGGTCTTTGAATATATCCCCCATCAATAAAGGGTTACTACTGTACAGGGGTTATAAATGCCTAGTATGTTAAGCCATTGAAATTTTAGTGTTTTCTTATAGCAGCTAACATTAGTCTACTAATACATAAAACATCATCTAACTAGTTAGTGACAGAGATGAGACCAGAATCCATGCTTTCTGACTCTTCTTACAGTATATGAGACTGTCTTCAGATATATATATTTCTAAATTACTTCTGTGGTAGTTTTCAATTTGTTTTCACTAACTATTCTCAAGATAAATGCTAGTAATCCCTAACAAAGCTTTATCTGCACTTACCATTTACGATCATTTTCAAACAAGCAGAACATGGTTTTCTAGAAAAATAAAGATCACAGTTTTTCAGCCTTGACCCATGTTTTATAAGAGCAATTTTCCCAGCATGTAAATCTTCACTCGAACAGTGAAGATCAATAATTTTCATGTTTTTCACCACCACAAGACCAGTTTTCTTCACCTACATTAAGATACAAAATAATAATTTATTAATTATAATTTCTAATGACTGTATCATGGACTATACTTGATTTTTTAATAAAATGAATTTAATAAAATGAAATTTTTGATTAGTTCTTTATCTGAACAGTTTAAACAAAAGCACATTTTCCATTAGATTCCCATTTTTTTCTGAATGTTTAATGTTGACTTTATACCAGAAACATTCTAAATTTGTATTTCTTAATCAATTAAGTATCTATCATTAATTTGTCCTAGTGAAAAGTGAATATATTTTGACCTAGTAAATGACAAGTACCAAGGCAATTTGACTTTTTCTCTTATAGGATCTAGTCCAGGACTATCTAGTATTAAGTTTCTAGGGGATAATCAAGAAAAATTTGGAAAACTCTGACTTTACACATGAATATGTGAAGCCCAGAAAATTCAGGTGACTTTCTGAAAGACCCACAGACTGTAAAAGGTAAAACTAAAGCAGAGGTAGTTTTAAATTTAAAAGTATTTAAAATACTGATTAAAGTAAGAATAATTTTTCAACTTCATTCTTAAAAACAACTTTTAGCACATTGGAAGTCTAGATTAATGTGGTTTCACTTCCACAAAAATATTGATTATGTATAATAAAAGACTTTTTATAGACTTCCAGTCAAGATGGTGACATAGGAAAACATGGTTTACCTTCTTGCTCAACCACATCAAAATTACAACTAACATACAGAAAAATCATCACTCAAAAAGTAAGAAATTGAGTTGAATGGAAGTCTGACAAGTATGAAATTACGAAAACCACATCCATCCAGATTGGTAGGAGGGGTGCAGATGTGGAACTGTCTGGTCTCACATCCACTTGTGGCGGATAAAAATTTAGAAAGGATATCTCCAGAGTGAGGAGTCCCAGCCACACAGTAGGCTCCTACCCCTGCCCCCGCACCCAAGCAGGGTTTCAGTGCCAGGAAGATAAGTCTCTATAACTTCTGGCTGCAAAAATAAGCAGGGATTAAGTCAGTGGAAGAAACTTCTGGAGCCCCAAGCAGTTTCTCTTAAAGAAACCACATACAGACTTATTCCAACTCACTCCCTCTGAGCTCTACCACCACAATAGCAGCTTGAAACTGAAGTGTCTAGTTTCAGTTATCAATCTCTTCAGATCTCTTCTATCAAGGCAAGAGCTGGAGGACAGCTTTCTCCTAGACAGAAAGGCAGGCAAAGGTAACTGTTCCTTTCCTGAACACACGAATTTCCTTTGCAGCACATACCCTGGGCTCCAGCATAGGTGGAAGCAGTGTGGGTTGGAGACACATGAGGAAAGACTAGGGATAGAGGCTTCGGGAAGAGAACTGAGAGAGTAGTGCCTGGGGTCCTGGTGCTGAGTCACCCCCCCATATGGCAGTAGCCATTGTGTTTAGGCAGGCCACTCCCCTCCAAGCAGCAGCAGCCTCATGGGAAACAATAGCCCTGACCTCAGGAGGAAATCTACCCCAACCTACGGGGCTTAAGCCTGACTGTGAAATACAGAGTGACTACATTAACAACTGAAGGTGACAGTCACAGACAGTACATTCCTGGCAGTCTTGGATCAGGCTACTTAAGGTCAGACAGGGTCAACATTTGACATCACCAGAGGGGGATCAAGAAAGAAAAAACTGGTAAATACTAGAGGCTACTGAGATGAAATCCACTGTGGTCTTCTCCATGATTTGCGATATTTTCTTTCCTGCCTAGCTTTTTAACATTCATTACTTGTCCCTCAAGTTTGTACATATTAAGTCACTAGATTTTATACTATAGTTTATTTTTCTCATTTCTTATAATAGTTTTTATCTCTTTATACCCTTATTAATAACGGCTCATTTGCTGTTCATCGTGGGATTTCATGGGGGAGAAGTTATTTTTGTGGACATGGGTTTGCTTCCTGGGCTTCATGGTTTTCTTCTAGCAGCATATGGACAACAGCAGCATATAAGATGTGGTGAGCAGAGTGACCCTCACTCAACCAGCTAGAGGGAAGGACCCACCAAAGAACAACCCAACAACAATCAAAACCCAATGACACCCAGAAAGCCAACATAAATGGCATAAAATATCTACCAAGAGAATCAAGTTCAGGAGATCAAGGACACTGCATCACTGAATCTCACAGGTATTCTACCATAGAAGTTGATACCACAAAGTCAAGGAGTCAAAACAGACCAATTTGTGAAGGAGAAGCAAACAAAAAGTCTCCCAAATAATGGGAAGATAAAGAAACAACACCCAATCTAAAGGAAAGGAGGAATCCTCAGAAAAAATGCTAAATGAAATAGAGGCAAGTCAACTATCAGATATTGAGATTAAAACAATGGTTATAGGGAGACTAAATGAGCTCACTGAGAATTAACAAAAACTACAGGGAATCTATGAGGAACTTACTGCAAACTATATTAGCATGAAAAAGGACATAGAAACAATCAAGAAGTACCAGGAGGAAACAAAATATAAAATTTCTTAATTGAAGAACATAGTAGAAGGAATCAAAAGCAGTCTAGATGAAGCAAAGGATCAAATCAATGAGCTGGAAGAAAAGGTAGAAAAAACCTCCCAGAAAGAGCAAGGAAAGGAAAAAAGACACAAAAAGAATGAAGGGGGGGGCACATTAAGGGAAGTGCAGGACTACATGAATCATAATAATATCCATATAATAAAGATACCAGAAGGAGAAGCAAAGAAGCAAAGGATGGAAAACCTGTTTGAAAAAGGAATGATGGAAAACTTCCCTAATGTGATGGAAAAGAAAGTCACACAAATCCAGGAAGCACATAGGGAAGCACACGAAGCACATTTCCGAATCAAGAGGAAATCAAAGAGGCCTACTCCAAGACACATAATAATTAAAAGAGAAAAATTCAAAGACAAAGAGAGAATCTTAAAGGCAGCAAGGAAGAAACAGAAAGTAACACACAAGGGAGTCAAGACAAGGCTAGCAGCTGATCTCCCAACAGAAACACTACAAGCCAGAAGGGCATGGCAAGAAATATTTCAAGTAATGAAAAGCAAAGGCCTGCAACCAAGATTGCTCTACCCAGGAAGGCTACCAAATAAAAGGGAAGTCAAAATAAGGACTTTCCCAGAAAAAAGAAAACTAAAACACTACACCTCCACCAAATTAATGCTGCAAGACATGATAAAGAGACTACTTTATGCAGAGGAAGAAAAACAGTGTGATAGAGAATAACACAAAAACAACAGGAGGAAAATGAACAAGTACCTACCAATTAGAACCTTAAATGTAAATGGATTAAATGCTACAATCAAAATACATAAGGTAGCTGAACAGATAAGAAAACATGACCCACACATATGCTGTCTACTTCGGGCACACCTCAGAACAAAGGACCTACACAAACTGAAAGCTTAGGGTTGGAAAAAAATATTCCAAGTAAATGTACAGGAAAAAAAACCCAGGGTAGCAACACTTATATCAAAAAAAAACTAGACTTCAAAAAAATGCCATAAAAAGAGACACAGAAGGACACTTCATTTTACTCAAGGGAAGAATCCACCAAGAAAACATAAACATTATAAACATATATGCACCCAACATAGGAGCACCCAAATATATAAGGAAAATCTTAGAGGACTTCAATAAGGGTAGAGACAGCCATACACTTATACAAGGGGATTTTAATACCCACTGTCAAAAATGCATAGAATTTCCCAAGAAAATACCAACAAGGATATTGCAGCATTGAACAATGGCCAAGAGCAAGTGGACTTAACAGACATATAATACAACATTTCATCCCAAACAAGCAAAATACACTATCTTTTCAGATGAACATGGGACATTTTCAAGGACAGACCACATGACAGGACACAAAACAAGCCTCGACATATTCAAAAAACTGAAATCATATCAAGCAATTTTTTGGACCACAGGGGCCTGAAACTAGAAACCAACTTCAAGCAAAAAACTCAAAAACACTCACACATACATGGAGATTGAACAGCATACTATTAAAAATGAATGGGTTAATAATGAGAACAAAGAAGAAATCAAAAAGTTTCTGGAAACAAATGAAAATGAACACACAATAGTCCAAAACTTATGAGAGGCAGGAAAGACAGTCCTGAGACATGAAGTTTATAGAGACACACCCTACATAAAAAAGATACAAACATTTCAAATAAACAACCTAACCCTGCATCTACAAGAACCGGAGGAATGATGACAACAAAGCCCACAGAAAATAGAAGGAAGGAAATAACCAAGATCAGAGCACAGACAACATAGAGAATAAAAGAACAATTCAAAGGATCAATAAATCCAGAAACTGGTTCTTTGAAAATATTAAAAAAATGGACAAGTCTTTCAGAAGATTCACCAGGAAAATAAAGAGAGGGGATCTAAATAAATAAAATCAGAAGAATGAGGAGAAATTACAAGTGCTACCACAGAAATACAAAGAATTTTAAGAAATTACTGTGACAACTATTTGCCAAGATATTTGAAAACCTGGGTGAAATGGACAAATTTCTATAAAAATATAATCTTCAAAAACTGAATCAATTAAAAGCAGAAAGCTTGAACAGACCAATAACAGCTGATGAAATTGAAGCAGTAATCAAAAAACTCCTGGCACACAAAAGCCCTGGACTGGACATTTTCACAGGAGAATTTTACAAAACATTTAAGGAAGCGCTAACCCCTATCCTTCTCAGACTATTCCAAAAATTCAAGAAAAGGGAAGACTCCCAAATTCCTTCTTTGAAACCAGCATCATTCTAAACCCAAAACCAGACAAAGACACAACAAAGAAAGAAAACTATGGGCCAATATTGCTGATGAATATAGACTCGAAAATCCTCAACAAAATATTGTGAAACCACATCCAGCAACATGTTAAAAAGATCATACACTGAAATGCACTCAGATGCAGAAGATAGTGGTGAGGCAGGTGGGAATGGAGCCCAGTTCTCCCTGTTCCCAGGTGGAACACCTAGCTGATCTTCTGAGGAACAGGGTCAACAGCCAATGGCAACCCAGCGTAGAAGACATTGAAAAACAGTCAGTGAGGAGATTGTGCTGGGACCGTGAGGTCCCTAGGATCTGCACAGGGACCTAGGCTGCTGTGGCCCCCAGCCTAGTGCCTGCTGCAGGATATAGGGAGGAGAGTTAGATCACCAGCTCCCTGCCCTGCCAAAGCAGGGAGGGGCAGCCCAGCACCAGGAGGGACTGGGATGCTAGAAGTCACTGGAAGGAACAGGGACAAATTGGGACATACACAGAGGCAGTATACATCTGCTGGGACTGTGGACAAAGGCACCAGAGAAATTGGGGTGCCAGACAACATCTAGAAAAAGGAAGAATTGGGCCATGTTGGACCCTGACTCGGATAGTCTCTGGACTGGCTGGAAAGTTGGGCTGTGTAAAGCCGTGCACTTACTAAGAACGGTGGGGAGCTGCTTTGTAAGTAACTCTCAAGCAGCAGCTGGCTCGCCCCAGGGTGATATCAGCAGCATGTGCCCAGAGACTGAGAAGCTGAGAGGAACTGAATGCCCAAGCTTGTCTCACACTGTGCACCCAGAGCCTGAGTGGCTGAGTGGAAAAGCACATCCGAGATTGATTCCCGCTGCATGCTCAGACACAGAGTGACTGATTGAGGCTGTGCACCCAAGACTGAGTGGCTGAGCGGAACAGAATACCCAAGACTGACTCATGTTATGCACCCAGGGACTAAGGGCTGGTTTGAGCCTGGCAGCTCACAGAGGATGGGGGCTGGAGGCTGGCCAGCTGTGAATATTGTGGCCCAGACCTAGTCCCCATCCTCTCAAAACCAGAGGAAGGGAGAAAAGCGAAGCCCAGCCCACCTCTTCCTGTGGCATCTAGGAAGACCAGCAGGACTTGCTGAATAGCTTTAAAGTCAGCAGGAGACTTATTTTTTTCTTACCTCTATCTTCCCCCCCCCCTTTTTTTTTCTGCCAAATGAAACAATAAGACATGGAGTTACAAAGGGTCCAGAGACAGATCCAAAGGGAGAGCACAAGGCTAACCCCCAAAAATGAGGAACTGAGACAGATGTCACTTTGCTATCCCATAGAGCTGGCATTTTATTGTTTATGTGTATTGTTATTATTTTTCATTATTTTACTGCTTTTATTTTATTAGTATTTTTTAAATTTTTCCTTTCTTTAGTTTTTCTCATTTTATTTGTCTGTTTAATTTCATTGTTTGACTGGTTTCCTTTATTCTCTCTTTATTATATCTTAATTTTCCTTCTTTCACTTCACTCATGTTCCAAACACACTATTCTTGATCATGTACTTTCTATTCTGGTTATCCAAATCATATATTTCTCATCATATTACTGTTGTTCCAGTACTATTGTAAATAATTGTTGTTCCATACAATTGTATATACTACACAGCAATCCTCCCTCATCTTAGCCCACGTCACTTCATTCCTGAGTATTATTATTGTTGTGGTTAACTCTATTCTCTCTCACACTACATCTTCTTTCTATCCTTTACTCTCACTATATCTCATCATCTAACCTTGCACAAGTGCTCTGTTTTCTGGATTCAGCTCACAATACTCCTACACTCTAACAAGAGTCTTATCTCTCTTTTACCTTTGCTAAAAAGTGGCTAGATGGGTGAAATATCACAGTTAATGCTATACTTATCCAAAGAATCGCCTATCTCTTCCCTACTTCCTAGTACTTTAAATCTCAAAAAATACTCTCCCACTGTCTTAATCCATTTTGCCTAACCCCTGCCACTGATCACATACAAGGATAGGTGGGAGCTATGAACATCAGTATACCTGCTGGAGGAAAGAAATCACCAACAAAGGAACAATCAAAAGGTAAAAACTCAAGTACAACAACAGCCCACACCAACAGAAGAGAGGGCAAACCTAGAGCATCCAGACAAGGAGATCAAAGAGACAACACCCCTGTACCCCATAGAATTCCTACCTAGAAGTTCACCTAACAAAGACAGCTAGCAAAGCAAAACATCAGGAAACACAGAAACAAAGAAAAAGAGTCACCTAAAATGGAGAGACAAAAAAAGAACATGCAATCAAAAAGAATGGAAGACTCCCCACTAAAAGACCTAAATGAAATGGAGGTAAAGCAAATTATCAGACATGGAATTCAAAATAATGGTTATAAAGATGCTCAAGGGACTCACAGATGACTACAAAGAACTGAGTGAGAACTACAACAGTATGAAAAAGGAAATAGAAACTACAAACAAAAACCAGGAAGAAATGAACAATAAAATCTCAGAAATACAAAACACAATAGAAAAACATTACAAGCAGGCTGCATGATACAGAGGATCGAATCAGTGAGCTGGAGAACAAACCAGAAAAAAAAAACCCAACAGAAAGAGTAGGAATAGGAAAAGAGACTCAGAAAGAATGAACAAGTGGTGAGGGCTGCAAGAAAACATGAAATGTAATAATATATGTATAATAGGGAAACCAGAAGGAGAAGATGAGCAAGGGGTAGAAAATCTGTTTGAAAAAGTAATGATGGAAAACTTCCCTAAGTTGATGAGAGAAAAAGTCACATAAATCCAGGAAACACAGAGAGTCCCAATCAAGAGGAACTCAAAGAGGCCCATTTCAAGACAAATCATCATTAAAATGGCAAAATTCCAAGACAAAGAGAGAATCTTAAAGGCAGCAAGGGAGAAACAGAAAGTAACATACAATGAAGCCCCGATGAGGCTAGCAACTGACTTCTCAATAGAAACACTCCAAGCCAGAAGAGAATGGCAAGAAGTGTCCCAAATTATGAGAACCAGAGGCCTTCATCAAGATTACTCTATCCAGCAAGGCTCTCAATTAAGATGGAAGGCCAGCTAAGGAGTTTCCCAGACAAAAGAAGTCTAAAAGAATACACCTCCACCAAATCAGCTCTGCAAGAGAAGCTAAAGGGACTGCTTCAAGAAAAGGAAGGAAAAGAGTGAGAGAGAGGAACACAGGTACAAAAAAGTGGTGATGAATAAGTACCTATCAATAATAACCTTAAACATAAATGGATTAAATGCTCAAATCAATGGACATAGAATAGCTGAATGGACAAGAAAGCATGACCCACACATATTCTGCCTCCAGGAGACCCACCTCAGGAAAAAAGACCTTACACAGACTGAAAGTGAAGGGCTGGAAACCAATTTTCCAGGCGAATAGACAGGCAAAAAAAAGCCAGGATAGCAATACTAATATCAGAAAAAAATAGACTTCAAAAAAAGGGCCATAAAAAGAGACCCAGAAGTTCACTTCATAATACTCAAGGGAAGAATCCATCAAGGCATAAACATTGTAAATTTACATGCACCCAACATAGGAGCACCCAAATACATAAAAAGAAATTGGTGGACTTCAAGAAAGATATTGACAGCAACACAATTATAGTAGGAGATTTCAACACTCCACTGTCAAAAATGAATAGATCTTCCAAACGAAATATCAACAAAGATATTGCAGCACTGAACAATGTCCTAAATCAAATGGGCTTAACTGATATGTATAGAGCCTTTCATTTCAAAGAAGCAAAATACCCATTCTTTTCAAATGTGCATGGAACATTTTCAAAGATCGACCACATAATAGGACACAAAACAAACCTCAATAAATTCAAGAAAATTGAAATTGTATCAAGCATTTTCTCTGACTACAAGGGACTGAAACTAGAAACCATCATCAAGGAAAAAATTCAAAAACACTGAAACTCATGGAGATTGAATAGCATGCTATCAAACAATGAATGGGTCAAGAATGAGACTAGGAAAGAAATCAAGCAGTTTTTGGAAACAAATGAAAATGAACTCACAACAACCCAAAACTTATGGGACACAGCAAAGGCAGTCCTGAGAGGGAAGTTCGTAGCAATACAGGCCTACCTAAAAAAAAATAGATACCTTTCAAATAAACAACCTAACACTACATCTACAAGAACTGGAGAAACAACAACAAAGATAGTCCAGAGGAAGTAGAAGGAAGGAAATAACCAAGATCAGAGCAGAATTAAACAACATAGAGACTAAAAGCACAATTCTAAGGCTCAATAAATCCAGGATCTGGTTCTTTCAACAGATAAACAAAATCAACAAGCCTTTAAGCAGGCTCATCAAGAAAAAGAGAGGACCCAGATAAACACAATGAGAAATGAAAGAGGAGAGATTACAACTGATATTACAGAAATACAAATCATTGAAAGAAATTACTATGAAGAACTATATGCTAAGAAATTTGAAAACCTTGGTGAAATGGGCAAATTTCTAGAAAAATATAATCTTCCAAACTGAATGAAGAAGCAGAAAGCCTGAACATACCAATAACAGCTGGTGAAATTGAATCAGTAATCAAAACACTCCCGGCACACAAAAGCCCTGGATCTCATGCTTTCACAGGAGAATTCTACAAAGCACTTAAGGAACAGCTAACTCCTATCCTTCTAAGATTATTCCAAAAATCCAAGAAGATGGAAAACTCCCAAACATTTTTTTATGAAGCCAGCATCATCCTAATCCCAAAACGAAATAAAGGCATAACAAAGAAAAAAAATGTCAGGCCAATATTTCTGATGAACACGGGTGCTAAAATTGTCAAAGAAATATTGGCAAACTGCAAATGGCAACACTTTAAAAAGATCATAGACCCTGATCAAGTGGGATTCATCCCAGGGACGCAAGGATGGTACTATATTCACAAATCAATAAATATAATACATTACATAAACAAAAAGAATGACAAAAATCATATGATCATATCAACAAATGGCGGAAAAGCACTTGATAAGGTACAGTACCCATTTATGATAAAAATGCTCAGCAAAGTGAGAGTAGAGGGAACATACCTCAACATAATAAAAGCCATATATGAGAGACCTATACCCAACATCATACTCAATGGGTAAATCTAAGAGCTTTCCCACTAAGTTCAGGAACAAGACAAGGATCTCCACTTTCACCACTCCCATTCAATATAGTATTGGAAGTCCTGGCCACAGCAATCAGATAAGAAAAGGAAATAAAAGGCATCCAAATTGGAAAAGAGGAATCAAAACTGTCATGGTTTGCAAATAACATGATAGTGTATGTTTAAAAATCCTATAGAATCCATCAAAAAACCACTTGACCTTCTAAATAAATTTGGCAAAACAGCAGGATACAAAGTCAATATTTATAAATCAAAGGCATTTTTTGTACACCGACAATGAAATATCAGAAACAGAAATCAGAAACAAAATCCCATTTGGTATAGCAACAAGAAAAATAAAGTACCTAGGAATAAGCCTAACCAAGGAGGTAAAAGACCTGTACTCAGAAAACTACACAGTACTGAAGAAAAAAATTAAGGAAGACACAAACAAATGGAAGCATATCATGGCATGGATTGGAAGAATTAACATCATCAAAATGTCCATACTACCCAAAGCAATTTATAGATTCAATGCAATGCCCACTAAAGTACCAATGGCATATTACACAGACATAAAACAAACACTTCAGAAACTTATATGGAACCATAAATGATCTCGAATAGGTGCAGCAATTTTGAGAAAGAAGAACAAAGCAGGAAGGAAGTACCTGGTATCAAACTATATTACAAAACAATTGTAATCAAAACAGCCTGATACTGGCATAAGAACAGAAACATAGACCAATGGGACAGAATAGAGTGCCCAGAAATAAACCCAAGTCTCTATGGTCAATTAATAATTGGCAGCAGCATAAAATGGAGCAAAAATAGTTTCTTCAACAAATGGTGTTGGGAGATCTGGACAGCTACATGCGAAAAAATGAAACTTGATCACCATCTTACGCCATATGCAAAAATAAATGCCCGATGGATAAAAGACTTAAGTATAAGTTGTGACACCATAAAAGTCCTTCAGGAGTGTGGAGAGCTAAGCAGGATAATGGATGCCAAGGAGTTGGAAGCAGGCTTTGGGTTCAGCACAACTGCCCCAGGCCACGGAACACTGCCTGATAGATTGTTGTAAGAAAAGAATAACTTGGCTGCTTACTATATTATATCACTGTACCAAGAAGGAGCAGCAAATGTTCTTAAAAAATATAATGTACCTAGCCTTGCGGTTTATCTTTCTCACACTATGCTTCAAAGCTGGCTCAATATATACAGCCTGACTTCACCAATAAACAGTTCTCTCCTCTGCATCCCAGAGAAGGAACTCCACCTGACCCCGCTTTGGCTCTCTCTCTATTTCTCAATCCCCCATCGCTTTCCCTTGGGACCCGACTGATCTAGCCATGCTGGTCATGGCATAGCAGAACATAGGCAGGAAAATCTCAGATATTCCACACAGCAACATTTTCACTGACATGCCCTCTAGAGCAAAGGACATAAAGGAAAGAATAAACAAATGGGATCTCATCAAAATAAAAAGCCTCTGCATGGCTAAAGAAAACAGTATTGCATGAAAAGAGAACCAACTGTACGGGAAAACATATTTGCCAATGATACCTCAGACAAGGGTTTGATCTCCAAAATATATAAAGAACTTACACGAATCCACTCCAGGAAGACAAAAGCCCCATTTAAAAATGGGCAAAAGACTTGAATAGATACTTCTCCAAGGAGGACATACAGAGGGTCCAGAGGCATATGAAAAGATGCTCAGTGTCGTTAGCCATCAGAGGAATTCAAACTAAAGCCACAGTGAGATACCACTTCACACCAGTGAGAATGGCCATCATAAACAAAGCAACAAACAAGTGTTGAAGAGGTTGTGGAGAAAAGGGAACCCTAGTGCACTGTTGTTGGGAATGAAGCTTGGTGCAGCCACTATGGAAAACAATATGGAGTTTCCTGAAAAAACTAAAAATGGAATTTCCTTCTGACCTAACAAATACACTCCTGGGATTATACCATAAGCAACCTGAAACACCAATTCAAAAGAACCTATGCACCCCAATGTTCATAGCAGCACAATTTACAATAGTCAAGTGTTGGAAGCAACCTAGGTGTCCATCAATAAATGAATGGATCAAAATAGTATGGTACATTTACACAATGAAATACTTTGCAGCAGAAATAAAGAAGGAGCTCTGACCCTTTGGGACAGCATGCGTGGAACTGGAGAGTATTACGATAAGTGAAATAAGCCAGGCAGTGAATACCATATGATCTCAAATACCATATGATCTCACCTATAGGTGGAACCTAATCAACAAAACAAACAAGTAAGCAAAGTATAGCTAGAGCCATTGAAATAAAGAAGAATTTGACAGTAACCAGAGGGGAGTGTGGAGAGGGATAATAGGTGAATTTAGGGGAAGGTTCGTCAAGGAACATGGATAAAGGACACACGGAGAAAGCCACAGTGGGTAAGATCATGGGTGGGAGTCAGGAATGGGTGGTGTGGGGGGTAGTGGTGCAGCAAAAATGGAGACAAATGTACTTGAATAACAATAAAAAAGAAAAATAAATACATTTTTTAAACAGTTAATAAAAAAGTAAGGAATACAGACACAAAAGCCCAATATTGATACTGCATGTATATGAAATGCATAGAATAGGCAAATCCAAAGATACAGAAAGCAAATTCATGGTTGCCTGGTACTGGGGGAGACTGCAGTGGACAGTAACTGTTACTGGGTATGGGTTTCTTTGTGGGTGATGAAAATGGTCTAAAATGTATTGTAGTGATACAATTTAGTATGTGCTCAGGTCTGTGATCATACTAAAATGGAGTGCATTGCATACTTTAAAAAGGTGAATTTTATGCTATGCGAATTATATCTCAATTTAAAAAAAAAAAAAAAAAAGAGCCCTGGCCAAGTAGCTCATTTGGTTAGAGCATTGTCCTGATATATAAAGGTTGCAGGTTCAGTCCCCAATCAGGACACATACAGGATTCATGGACATGGACAACAGTGTGGTGATTGCTGGGGGAGCAGGGGTATAAGGGGACTAAAAGGTAATGTAAAAAATACAATAAAAATTTAAAAAAGAATAAGTACACATAAGTAGTTACAGAATAGCCATGGGATGTAAAATACAGTATAGGAAATGGAATAGCTAAGGAATCTATACACATGACACATGGACATGATCAATGGTGTGGGGTTTGTCTAAGGGAGAGAAAAAGAGAGTGAGAAAACATCCTTCAGTTACATTTTGCCCACCTGCAAACAGGCACCTGGCTAGCAACCCAGGCATTGTGCCCTGACTAGGATTCAAACTGGCGACCTATTGGTTTGCAGGACGATCTCAAATCCATTGAGCCACACCAGGCAGGGTTGGTTTCAGTTTTAGATTTTCAATTAAAAGCACAGAAAGAAACCAAAAAAGGGCACCAGAAACCAAGACCACTAGAGACTTTAAAAAAAAAGTTCCTCATATATGGGAAGTATATTCATCAGTTTTTTGTTTCTCTTTTTAATTTTATTGACTATACTATTATACTTGTGATTTTTCCCCCTTTGCTCCTCCTCCATCCAGCAGTCCCCACTCCCTCAGGCAATTCCCCAACACATTGTTCATGTCCATAGTTTATGCGTATAAATTCTTTGGCTACTCCATATTCCATACTGTATTTATATACCTATGGCTATTCTTAATTATCTATTTGTACTTCTTTTTTCCCCTTTCTTTCTATTATTGTTCAAGTACAGTTGTCTCCATTTCCCCCACACGCTACTGCACCCCATCTCAGCCATCCCCACTTCCCAGCCTTGACCATACCCTCCTTTGGTTTTTGCCCATGTGTCCTTCATACATGTTCCTGAAAACCCTCCCCCCTTTTCCCCCATTATCCTCTCCCACCTCCCCTCTGGTTACTGTCACTTTGGTCTTAATTTCAATGACTCTGGTTATATGTTGCTTGCTTGTGTGTTTTGTGGAATAGGTTTGTTTCACTTATAGGTGAGATCACATGGTATTTGTCCCTCACTGCATGGCTTATTTCACTTAGCATAATGTTCTTCAGTTCCACCCATGCTGTTGCAAAGGGTGAGGGTGCCTTCTTTCTTTCTGCTGTATAGTATTACATCATGTAAATGTACCACAATTTTTTCATCCATTCATTTACTGATGGGCACTTAGGTTGCTTCCAGCACTTGGCTCTTGTAACTCATGCTGCTATGAACATTGGGGTATATAGGTTCTTTTGAAATGGTGTTTCAGTGTTCTTAGGGTATAATCCCAGCAGTGGATATGCCTGGTCAAAACGCAGTTCCATTTTTAGTTTTCTGAGGAAATACCATACTATTTTCCACAGTGGCAGCACCAGTCTTCATTCCCACCAACAGTGTACTAGGATTCCCTTTTCTCCACATCCTCTTCAACACTTGTTGTTTGTTGATTTACTTATGATGGCATTCTCATGGGTGTGAAGTGGTTTTCTTTTTTAAAAATTTATTTTGAGAGAGAGGAAAGGAGGGACAAAAGGAGAAAAACATTAATGTGTGGTTGCCTATCGCATGTCCCCTACTGGGGACCTGGCCAGCAACTCAGGCATATGCCCTAACTGGGAATGAAATCTGTCACACTTTGGTTTGCAGGCTGGCACTCAGTCCACTGACCCACACCAGCCAGGGCTCACTGTGGTTTTCATTTCCATCTCTCTGATGGCTAGTGATGTTCAGCATCTTTTCCTATGTGTCTGGGTCCTCTGTATATCGTCCTTGGAGAAGTGTCTGTTCAGGTCCTTTGCTAATTTTTTAAATGGGTTGTTTGTCTTCCTGGAGTGGAGTCACATGAGTTCTGTATATATTTTGGGCAAGCCCTTGTCTGAGGAATCATTGACAAATATGTTTTCCCATGTAGCTGGTTCTCTTTTCATTGTAATGCTGTTTTCTTTAGCAGTGTAGAAGCTTTTTATTTTTATGAGATCTCATTTGTTTATTCTTCCCTTTATGTCTGTTGATCTAGACGTATCAGTGAAAATACTGCTACATGGAATATCTGAGATTTTCCTGCCTATGTTCTCCTCTAGGATTTTTATGGTGTCACCACTTATATTTAAGTCTTTTATCTACCTTGAATTTATTTTTGTGTATGGTGTAAGTTGGTGATCAAGTTTCATTTTTTCGCATGTAGCTGTCCAGATCTCCCAACACCATTTGTTGAAGAAACTATTTTTGCTCCATTTTATGCTGCTGCCAATTATTAATTGACCATAGAGACTTGGGTTTATTTCTGGGCACTCTATTCTGTCCCATTGGTCTATGTTTCTGTTCTTATGCCAGTATCAGGCTGTTTTGATTACAATTGTTTTGTAATATAGTTTGATACCAGGTACTTCCTTCCTGCTTTGTTCTTCTTTCTCAAAATTGCTGCACCTATTCGAGATCATTTATGGTTCCATATAAGTTTCTGAAGTGTTTGTTTTATGTCTGTGTAATATGCCATTGGTACTTTAGTGGGCATTGCATTGAATCTATAAATTGCTTTGGGTAGTATGGACATTTTGATGATGTTAATTCTTCCAATCCATGCCATGATATGCTTCCATTTGTTTGTGTCTTCCTTAATTTTTTTCTTCAGTACTGTGTAGTTTTCTGAGTACAGGTCTTTTACCTCCTTGGTTAGGCTTATTCCTAGGTACTTTATTTTTCTTGTTGCTATACCAAATGGGATTTTGTTTCTGATTTCTGTTTCTGATATTTCATTGTCGGTGTACAAAAAATGCCTTTGATTTATAAATATTGACTTTGTATCCTGCTGTTTTGCCAAATTTATTTATAAGGTCGAGTGGTTTTTTGATGGAGTCCATAAGTTTTTCTATGTACACTCTCATTTTGTTTCCTCTTTTCCAATTTGGATGCCTTTTATTTCCTTTTCTTGTCTGATTGCTGTGCCCAAAACTTCCAATACTATGTCGAATAGGAGTGGTTTAAGTGGACATCCTTGTCTTGTTCTTGATTTTAGTGGGAAAGGTTTTAGCTTCTGCCCATTGAGTATAATCTTTGCTCTAGGTTTCTTGTATATGGCTAAGCTCTGTATATGGCTTTTATTATGTTGAGGAATGCTCCCTGAATTACCACTTTGCTGAGTGTTTTTATAATAAATGGGTGCTGTATTTTATCAAATGCTTTTCCCACATCTATTGATATGATCATGTGATTCTTGACTTTCCTTTTCATAATGTGATGTATTACATTTATTGATTTGCAAATATTGCACCATCCTTATATCTCTGGAATGAATCCCACTTGGTCATGGTGTATGATCTTTTTAATGTATTGCTGGATGCAGTTTGCCAATATTTTGTTCAAGATTTTAGTGTCTCTGTTCATCAGTGATGTTGGCCTATAGTTTTCTTCTTTGTTGTGTTTTGTCTGGTTTTGAGATTAGGATGATGCTGGCTTCATTAGAAGAGTTTGGGAGTCTTCCATTTTTTTCTGATTTTTTTGGAATAATCTTAAAAGAATAGGGGTTAGCTCTTCCTTAAATGTTTTGTAAAAATTGTCCTGTGAAACCATCCAGTCCAGGGCTTTTGTCCTATTTGTACTTCTTAATCCCCTCACATCTTCACCTATTCCCCTACACACATAGCCTCCCATCTGACAACCATCGAAATGTTCTCTGTATCCATGATTCTGTCTCTGTTCTTCTCATTTGCTTAGTTTTTTTTAGATTCAACTGTTGATAGATTTGTATTTGTTGCTATTTTATTGTTCATAGTTTTGATCTTCTTTTTCTTAAATATGTCCCTATAACACTTCATATAGTAATGGCTTGGTGATGATGAACTCCTTTACTTTTTTCTTGTGTGGGAAGCTCTTTATCTGCCCTTTGATTTTAAATGATAGCTTTGCTGGGTAGAGCAATCTTGGCAGTATGTCCCTGTTTTCCATGACTTTGAATATTTCTTGCCAATCACTTCTGGCCTGCAAAGTTTCTTTTGAGAAATCAGCTGACAGTCTAATGGGAATTCCCCTGTAGATAACTAACTGCTTTTCTCTTGCTGCTTTTAAGATTCTTTATCTTTAAATTTTGGCATTTTAATTACATGCTTTAGAGTGGGACTCTTTGCATTCATCTTGTTTGGTACTCTCTGTGCTTCCTGGATTTGCATGACTATTTCCTTCACTAAATTAGAAAAGTTTTGTTTCATTATTTTTACAAGTAGATTTCTAATTTCTTGCTCTTTCTATTCCCCTTCTGACATCCCTATGATGTGAATGTTAGACCTCTTGAAGTTGTCCCAGAGGCTGCTTATACTATCCTTATTTTCTTGAATTCCTTTTTCTTCTTATTGTTCTGATTGGTTATTTTTTTGTTTCCTTATGTTCCAAATCACTGATTTGATTCTGAACTTCATCCACCCCACTATGGTTTTCCTGTACATTGTTCTTTTTTTAAAAAATATATTTTATTGATTATGCTATTACAGTTGTCCCATTTCTCCCCCATCATTCCCCTCCACCCTACACACCCTCTCCCACCCACATTCCCCCCTTTAGTTCATGTCCATGGGTCATAAGTTCTTTAGCTTCTACATTTCCCATACTATTCTTGCCCTCCCCCGTCTATTTTTTACCCACTATCTATGCTACTCGTTCTCTGTACCTTTTCCCCCTCTCTCCTCCTCCCACACCCCTGTTGCTAACCCGCCATGTGATCTCCATTTCTGTGGTTCTGTTCCTGTTCTAGCTGATGGCTTAGTTTGCTTTTGTTTTAGGTGTGGTTCTTAATAGCTGTGAGTTTGCTGTCTTTTCACTGTCATATTTTTATCTTCTTTTTCTTAGATAAGTCCCTTTAACATTTCATAGAATAAGGGCTTGGTGATGATGAACTCCTTCAACTTGACCTTATCTGAGAAGCACTTTATCTGTCCATCCATTCTAAATGACAGCTTTGCTGGGTAGAGCAATCTTGGATGTAGGTCCTTGCCTTTCATGACTTGGAATACTTCTTGCCAGCCCCTTCTTGCCTGGAAGGTCTCTTTGGAGAAATCAGCTGACAGTCCGATGGGAACTCCCTTGTAGGTGACTGTCCCCTTATCCCTTGCTGCTTCTAGAATTCTCTGCTTCATTTTAATCTTGGCTAATGTAATTACGATGTGCCTTGGTGTGTTCCTCCTTGGGTCCAACTTCTTTGGGACTCTCTGAGCTTCCTGGACATCCTGGTAGTCTATTTCCTTTGCCAGATTGGGGAAGTTCTCCTTTATTATTTGTTCAAATAAGTTTTCCACTTGTTGCTCTTCTTCTTCCCCTTCTGGGACCCCTATAATTCGGATGTTGGGATGTTTAACGATGTCCCAGAGGTTCCTAAGCCTCTCCTCATTTTTTTGAATTCTTGTTTCTTCCTTGTTTTCCGTTTGGTGGTTAGTTTCTTCCTTCTGGTCCACTCCATTGATTTGAGTCCCAGTTTTCCTTCCATCTCTATCACTTCCCCATGCATCTTCCTTCATTTCACGCATTGTAGCCTGCATTTTTTCATCTAGTTTGTGAGCAAAATCAACCAATTCTGTGAGCATCTTGATGACCAGTGCTTTGAAACGTGCATCTGATAGGTTGGCTATCTCTTCACTGCTTAGAGGAATTGGCTCTGGGGCTTTTATTTGTTTTCCGGTTTGAGCCATTTTCGGTGATTTTTTGTTTGTTTGTTTGTTTGTTTGGTTTGGTTTGGTTTTAGTCTGGTCGCAGCTATTACGTAGTAATGGGTGGAGCCTTAGGTGTTCCTCAGGGCGGGGCAGCCCAGTCGCTGGGTTGTGACGCTATAGGTGGGGGCAGGGTCTGAGAGGGAACAATGGCGCCTGCTCCGCTCTCTCTTGGACTCCGGCCCTTTCCACCACTTCCCCTTCACTTGGATTATCTGCGCACGCGCGCGTGCTATTACGTAGTGAGGAGTGGAGCCTCTGGCACTCCCCAGTGTGGGGCAGCCCAGTCGCTGGGTTGTGACGCTGTATGTGGGGGCGGGGTCTGAGCGGGAACAATGGTGCCTGCTCTGCTCTCTGCTGGATTCAGTCCCTTCCACCACTTCCCCTCTGCCTGGACCGTCTGTGTGCGCGAATGTGGGACCACCTGGTCAGCCAGCCACCTTGTGTGGCCTCACTGGTTCTGCACAGTTGCCCCCCTGTGCCCGGGGACTGCCAACTGCCGCCTGTGCACCTGGGAACTGCAAGCCGCTGCTGCTTGTGTTCCTGGGTCTGCACCTCCACTTTCTCCTGCCTCGACTCCGCCCCCTTACCGGTCTGGACGAATGGTTTTTGGACTTCCATACAGTTCAATTTTCTGTAAGTTCTGGTTGTTTTCTTGTTTCTAAATATTTCTTGTCCTTAATTTTGGTTGTTAGAGGAGGCACAGTGTGTCCGCCTACGCCTCCATCTTGGCCGGAAGTCCTGTACATTGTTCTTTACTTCAATTAGTGAATGCTTCATTTCTAACTAGAACTTTTTTATTCTGTTGAAGTCCTCACTAAGTTCTTTGAGCATCCTTATAACCAGTGTTTTGAACTATACATGTATAGATTCATTTTCTCTATTTTGTTTAGCTTTTTCTGGAGTTTGATCTGTTCTTTCATTTGAGCCATTGTTCTTTGTTTCCTTGTTTTGGCAGCCTCCCTGTGTTTCTTTCTGTGGATTAGGTAAAGATGCTGACTCCCTCTCTTGGTAGCATGGCCTAATGTAGTAGGTGTCCTGTAGTGTCCAGTGGCATAGCCTTCCCTATGCCCAGAGCTGGGTCCTCAAGGTGCACCCTTTTTGTGGGCTGAGTACACACTCCTCTTATAGTTGAGCCTTTATTGCTGTTGGTAGGTCAGTGGGAGGGTTTTACCAAGGCTAGTAAGCTGCATGAATTGTCTGTGACCACTGACCACCTCCCTGTGATATCCATGGAGGATCAGAGGTGTGAGGTCAGGGTGGTGGTGTTCAATGTAGCTGTAGCTGTCCACTTGGAGTTCAGACTCTGGGATTTCCCAGGTGGTGTATCCCAAGGCCAACCCCTACCTGTGTTTTGCCCGGAGTCACCCTGCCTGAGCTATAAAGCAACCTGAGATGGCTGCTACTTGTGATTGGCTTGTTGATTCCAGGCAAAACCAAGCTGTTAATTTAGCCTGGCTGCTGCTAGTGCTAGACCTGGGGCCAATTAGCAACAGGTACAAGGGCTAGGGCATTACTGAGGCTAGCTGTTGCTTATTTGAGTAGACCTAGGAAGTTGTGAAGCATGCAACCATCATATGGAAACGTAGCTTGGGTGAGCCAGTAAGTTGGGTGGGACAGAGTCTCTGGGGATCTCCAGGGTAGGACAGTATTAGCTAGGTTGATGCAGTCTCAGATATCGCAGAGCCTGCTGGCTCTGTGGTTCTGTGGTGGCAGGGTTCGAGAAATAGACAATGGCTTCAGCCCTTTTTTTTTTTTTTTTTCCCCTGGGAAATAGCTGTCCCCCAACTGTCGTCTTGATGCCAGACACTTCAGTTTCTCCTCTGGCCTCTGGTGCCTTTTAAACTCTTACCCCAGTGCTGGAGCTCAAAGGGAGCAAATCTTAATAAGTCTCTGTGTGGGTTGTTTAACAGTAACTGCTTGGGATTCTAGAAGTTTCTCCCATGGACCCAGCTATTTTTTGCAGCCAGAAGTTATAGGGACTTATCTTCCTAGCACTGGAACTGTAGGGTAGGAGGTCTGGTGAGGGGCTTGAACTTCTCACTCCCAAGATATCCTTTCTGATCTGCATCTACCAAACATGGATTTGGAACCAGCCTGTTTCACATCTGCAACCATCCTGCCAGTCTGGATGGATGTGGTTTCTTTAATTCTATAGTTGTCAGAAATTCAACTTGATTTCTAATGGTTCTGAGTGCTGGGTGTTCTATATTTTAGTTGTAATTTTGATGTGGTTGTGTGAGAGGGTGAGGTGTGTTTACCTATGCTTCCATCTTGACCAGAAGTCTAAAATCAGAGTAGTTTTGAGCAGTGGAAAAGTCCAGAGTATGGCCAGCACTAAAAACGACTAAAGGGGAATCACTATTCCCCTTTACCAGTGTAAATTAACTAGATTTGGAAAGAAACTATGTTGTAAAAGAATTAGATATGGATTGTGGTTGGCACAATAATGGCCTCTCAAAGACCTACTTGTCCCAATTCCTGTAGCCTGTGCCTGTATTATGTCACCTTGGCAAGTTTACATATGGAAGTAAGGTGCTAATCATCTGACCTTGAGTTGGAGATATTACTCTGTATTATATGGGTTGGTCCAATGTAATTACAGAAGTCGTTGTAAGTGAAAGAAGGAGGCAGAGAATCAGTGTCAGAGTGATGCAACATAAGACTTGTGCTTGCTATTGCTGATTTTGAAGATGGTGGAAGGGTTCCATTGTCCAAGGCACGTGGACAGCCTCTAATAGCTGGAAAAGGCAAGGAAACGGATTCTCCCAGAGCTTCCAGAATAAATGCAACCTGCCAACATTTTGATTTTAGCCTAGTGAGATCCATTCTTGTCTTCTGACTTCCAGAATTAAATAGGTGTTGTTTTAAGCCACCAACTTTTTGGCAATTTGTTATATCAGCAATAGGACATTAATATAGATATGTCCATAAGTCTCCTCTAAAGGTAAAAGTAGGAAGCTCTGAGCCAGGACCAAACTCCTTAATCTATTAATTCAACAAATATTTATTGAACACTTGCTATATGGCAGCCATAGACCTAGTCACTCAGGATGCAGCCCTTATAGAGCTTATAATTTATGAACACAGGTAACTGACTATGAAGTGAGTAGGTGATTAAGACCAGGTGATAAGGCAGAATTCTGTAAGTCCCAAAATAGAGAGTATTTGTAACAAACTCAAGAAAGTTTGAAAGTTGGAATGGCAAACTTGGTGAATGGCCATTTCTTAGTCTTATGAAACAAATGCTGGATGCTAGAAAAGGAGTGACATCTAAGAAGTCTACAAGAAAGGCCATGTCCTGGGAATGAGGTTTCTGTTCCAACAGAAGAGAAGGTGGAAGTGATGATGTTGGTAGTGAAATGGTAGGGCTGTGGATGTTAGTAGTGGTGATGATTATATGAGTTATAACAATAACAGTACTTAACATTAAATGAGTGTTTACATGTACCAAGCCCTAAATCAACTCATTTAATCCTGACAACTTTACAAAGTAGCTACTATTGTTCCCATTTTACAAATAGAAAATTGTGACTGAGAGAGTTTAAATAACTGAACCATGGTCACATAGCTAATAAGTGCATAAGCCAGAATCTGAGCCTCAAATCTGTTGCCTTACTCATTATGCCACACTGCTTCTGTTTTGGAAAATTACAGTAAGACTCTTAATAATGAAAATAAGGTAGCAGAGGACAAAATGGGAAGAGTTGGGAGAGAGGGACCTTGTGTGATATATACAGAAAAAAATGAGGGAACAATGAAGTTACTTTACTTTACTTTACTTTACTTTACTTTACTTTACTTTACTTTACTTTATTTTATTTTATTTTATTTTATTTTATTTTATTTTATTTTATATTGTGTTCAAGTACAGTTGCCTCCATTTCCCCCCACCCCTTATCCCTGCCTCCCACCCTTGATCCTATCCGCTTTGGATTTGTCCACAGCTCCTTTAATTATGTTTCTTGATGACCCTTTCCCTATTTTCCCCTATTATTCCTCTCCCCATGCTTCTCTGGTTACTATCGGTTTCTTCTATACTTCAATTGCTCTGATTATATTTTACTCACTTGTTTGTTTTGTTGATTAGGTTCCACTTACAGGTGAGATCATATGGCATTTGTCTTTCACTGCCTGGCTTATTTCACTTAGCATAATGCTTTCCGTCCATGCTGTCCCAAAGGGTAGGAGCTCCTTCTTTCTTTCTGCTGCATAGAATTCCATTGTGTAAATGTCCATAGTTTTTGATCCACTTATTTACTGATGGGCACTTAGGTTGCTTCCAACACTTGGCTATTGTAAATTGTGCTGCTATGAACATTAGGGTACATAGGTGCTTTTGAATTGGTGTTTCAGGATTATTAGGGTATAATCCCAGCAGTGGAATTGCTAGGTCAAAAGGCAGTTCCATTTTTAGTTTTTGAGGAAATTCCATACTGTTTTCCACAGTGGCTGTACCAGTCTGCATTCCCACCAACACAGTTATCCTAATTCTTATACTTCAGTAATATTTAGTAGTTTAAATACTCTATCTTAACTAAAATAAAAAACTATAACCCTTACGAGAATTACTTTTAAATGACAGGCATTTTCAACAGTGTTTGATTACCAGTCCAAAACTTTTCATTATGTTTCCCCCCAGAAGTCTCATAAAAATACTTTCTCTCCCACTCATTTATCTAGTGTTGGACTGGATTCTTAAAAGTTATTAGTTTTTATGCTTGATATATATCTTGCTGAAAAATCCCCAAGGAGCAACCATACAGTATATATATTTGACAACATAGAAAATCACAGATCTCAGTTATACAGTAGTCCTCCTTTTATCCATAGGAGATATGTTACAAGACCCCCAGTGGATGCCTGAATCCACAGATAATACCAAATCCTATATCTACTATATTTTTTCCTGTATATACATTCCTAAAATAAAGTTCAATTTATAAAATTGACACAATAAGAGATTAACAACAATAACTAATAATAAAATAGAACAATTATAACAATATACTTTAATAAAAATTATGTGAATATGTCATTATTAAGCAAAATAAGGGTTATTTGAACGCAAGCACTGTGATACTACAACAGTCTATCTGATAATTGAGATGGCTATTAAGTGACTAACAGGAGGGTAATATATGCAGCAAGGACTGATATCTCAGGCAGGGTGGCATGAAATTTTATCACGCTACTTAAAACAGCATGTAATTTTTTTCTGAAATTTTCCATTTAATATTTTTAAATTTTGGTTGACTGTGGGTAATTGAAATTTCAGAAAGCAAAACCATGGATGAGGGCGGACTACTGTATTTAGAAGTGGTTGTTAGTTAATACACTAAGGCTGGTAAATATTACAATTTAAATGTCCACGAATAAGGGAATAGATATGGTACGTTGACTCTTATGCAATCATTAATACAATAATAATAAACACATACATACACACACATATATTATACTAATATATATTCAATATAGAGGGGAGGAAATTTCAGGGGAAAAGGGGAAGGAACAAGTATAAAGGACACATGGACAAAAACTATGGGGGGGTGGAAATGAGAGGGAGGAGGGGAGGGCTAGGGTGGTGGGTTCGGGTGAGAATAAAAGACAGAAAACTGTACAACATCAACAATTAAAATAAAAAGTTAAAAAATAAATAAAATAAAATATGGAGCAATCTACCAATTTTGCTTCTGGATACAAAAAAAAAAAAATTAAAATGAGATCAAATCTTGATATTAAAAAGTCTCTCCAAAATTAATACTCAATCTCTACAAAAGGTTCAGAACAGGCCTCCCCATGATATGTCACTTTGGCATATAAATTATTTTGAGCTGAAGGCAATCAAGACCCTGAGGGCTCATGAGAAACTTTTACCTCACCCTTAAAGAATTTAAAATAGGGGCCTTGGCAATAATACAAGTTATCGCCAGAAATTACTTTTTATGGACCATCCACAGGGCAAACTTCTAATTACTGAATATTTTCTCTTATAATCTTGAGAATGACCTTCCTCCCTTCTGACACCCTAAGGTGTTTTACAGCATCCTTAGCTGAGAATATTATATATAATTCATTTTCTCTCTGTCTCTGAAATTCTCGTGTATGTGGAATTCCCGTGTGTGTGTGTGTGTACATATATTATTAAATTTAGTCAACTTCTCGTTAACCTGTCTCATGTGTATTTCATTGTTAGACCAGCTGAAAGAACATAGAAGGTCAAAGCTTTTACTTCCTTCACACTAAGAAACCCAGATTTTAAAATGTATTTTTAAAAAGTCTTAAATTTATAAACAATTTGTTTCTAATCTGTCTCTTAAAAACAAATTTTATCTGCAAAGAAACAGAGAGAAACCAAAAAAACCCATGAGCCTGAAAACCTTCTACTTACACAAAATAATATTATGCTATTTCAGGGGAAACAGGGAAAAGGTTTAGAGCAACAAGTATAGAAGACACGTGGACAGAAACTGGGGGGGTGGAAATGGGAGGGTGGTGGGAGGGCTGGGGCGGTGGGCCAGGATGGGAATAGAAGACAGAAAACTGTACGAGAACAACAATTAAAATAAATAAAGAAAAAATATAAAGAAAAAAAAGAAGTAAAAAGAATAAAGCACTTCAAAACCATGAAAGAAGTAAAGGATTTTCTCAAAGCTATTAATGATGTGTAGAGCCAGGATCAGGGGGTTGGTAGTGGTTGACAAATAGGGAATAAAAATGTGTAACATTATTAATAATTTTTTACTATTTACAAACCATTTCACACAGGAATTGGAAAAGAAAACTATTCCAAGAGATATCATTTTATCATAAAAAGTTAATTCCCTATGTACATATAGACTTAAACCCTTCACAAAAATTAACTCAAAATGGTTCATAGACCTAAATGTGAAATGCAAAACTATAAAACTTCAGAAGATAACATAGAAGAAGATCTAGATAATCTTGAGTATGACCATGACTTTTTACATATAACATCAGAGGAATGATCCATGAAAGAAATCACTGATAAGATGGACTTCATAAAAGTTAAAAATAGTATTGCAAAAGAATGAAAAGGGAATGAGAAGACAAACCATAGGCTAAGAAAAAATATTAGCAAAAGACACATCTGATGAAAAAATATTATCCAAAATATACAAAGAACTCTTGAAATTTGGCAATAAAACAATCTGACTAAAATATGGGCCAAAGGCCTTAAAAGATAACTCACCAAAAAGATATACAGATGGCAAATCAAAGAATGCACCACATCATATGTCATCAGAGAAATGCAAATTAAAACAATAAGATGTCACTACATGCCTATTAGAATGCCAAAATCCAGAATTCTGACAACACCAAGTGCTGGGGAGGATGAAGAGCAACAGGAATTCTCATTCTTTGCTGGTGAGAATGCAAAATAGTACAGCTACTTTAGGGACAGTATGGGAGTTTCTAACAAAACTATGCGTACTTTTAACATACAATCCAGTAATCACACTCTTCCATATTTACCCAAAGGAGTTGAAAACTTATGTCCACAAAAAATCTGCACACAAATGCAGCTTCATTCATGTTTGCCATAACTTAGAAGTAACCAACATTACTTCAGTAGGTGAAAGAATAAATAAACTATAGTACATCTAGACAATGGAATCTATTCACTGCTAAAAAGAAATTAGCTGATAAAATAAAGTATACCTTTAAAGATGGAAACAGAGTAGGTGGAAGCTACACTAACCTCCTCCCCGGATCAAACTAGAATTACAACTAAATTATAGAAAAATTATCCTGAATCAACTGAAGACTAGCTGAAGAAAAGCCTTATAACCAAGGACTGATAGAAAAAGCCACATCAAGACTGGTAGGAAGTATGGAGTTGCAAGTGGGCTGGCTTGGTTTCTACAATCAGCAGCTTAAGTTCTAGAGAGAGATATCAGCTGCAGTAGGGTTCCCCGTGAGAAGTATGGGGCCTAACCCCCAAGCGAGGCTCCCCAGCCTGGAGCATCAGAACCAGGAAAGGTGCCCACATAATATTCAGCTGTGAAAAGCAGCAGGGTTTCTATCTAACAGAGAGAGAGGCTAGAGATGTACCTACGCTCTTAAAGAGCCAACACACAAAATTTCATTTGCAGTCACTTACCCGGGGCTCTGGCAGAGGGAAGACAAAGCGGAATAGAGCCAAGTGAGGAGAGTGTGGGCTTAGTGGCTCTGGGCATAGAGCTGAGGAGTCAGCAGCCAAGATTCCTGTGATGAGTCATACTTCCATACTTCAAAAGCCATCTTTCTTGGGCAGAGCACTCCCCTCCACGCAACATCATTCTTGGGGGAAGAAAAGCCCCACCTGTTGGGATCCTTCTCACTGCACCCTGTGGAGCTTCAGCCCTAATGAGCAGTACAGCTAGAGGCTCTTTCAGGGACTAAGCTTAACAGGCAGCCTACAGGCAGAGGCAGATCTCTGGATGCATTGAGACTTTTGCTGACACACCTCCAGGCCTGGTGTTGGTAAAAGTTGGCCTTGGGGAGCAGCTTGGTCCTTTCCCCAGGCAACCAGGCCCAGGAGAGGGAGCCACACACTGTAGATCACTGAGAGCTTGAAACAGATCCAATCACAGACAGCGTCTGACATAGGTCTGCAACAGAGTTCCTCTGAAAAAGCCCACACTCAACACACCCAGTGGCCAACTTCAGACAAAAACAGCAGGATGTAATAAGCTGCACAAGGAGCATATCCACAGGGTGATCTCAACAGGCACCAAACCTGCTGAGGCAAACTCCACTTTGTGTGATCAGCACCTGCACAGCAGCTTGCAGACTTGTGTTGGGGGTTGAGCCTCACATAGCCAGCCTAAAGAATAATCTCATGCAAGAATGGGCCAACAGCAATCAAGACTCAAATTACAACAAAAGGGCGCACATAACATGCACAGGCAACATTCTTAGAGCACCCAGCTCAGGTGATCAGGACACTGCACCATTGGGTACCACAGGATAATGCCACCCTTCCAAGATGAGTAGTCATAGTAGATCTACCTACACAGAAACAACACAAACAAGCAGCCAAAATGGGGAAATAAAGACAGTCCCCAAATGAAAGAATAGGGGAATTATCCAGAAAAAGAGATAAATGAAATGCAGCAAGAAATGTATCAGTTATAGAGTTCAAAGTAATCAGTATAAGAATGTTCAACAGCATAAAAAAGGACATAGAAACCATAAAAAAATACCAGTGAGAAAGGAAGAATGCAATATCTAAAATGAAGAACACACTGGAAGGAATAAACAGTAGGTCAGATGAAAAAGAGGATCAAATAAACAATTTGGAAGATAAGGCAGGAAAAAAAGCCTAATAAAAGCAGCAAAAAGAAAAAAAGAATTAAAAAATATGAGGATAGTTTAAGGGACCTGTGGGACAACATGAAGTGAACCAACATGCACAATATAGGGATACCAGAAAGAGAAGAGAGAGAGCAAGGGATCGAGAACCTATTTGAAGAAATAATGACTAAAAACTTCCCTAACCTGGAGAAATAAAAAAGATACACAGGTCCAGGAAGCACTGAGAGTCCCAAATAAGATGGACTCAAAGAGGCTCAAAATAAGATACATAATAACCAAAAGCATAGGTTAAAGATGAGGAGAGAATCTTAAAAGCCACAAGAGAAAAACAGTGAATTACTTACAAAGCAGTCGCCCTAAGACAGTCAGCTGATTTCTCATCAGAAACATTTCAGGCCAGAAATAGTTGGCATGAAACATTCAAGTTCATGAAAGGCAAGGACGTAAAACAAAGGCTACTTTACACAGTAAGCTATCATTTATAATTGAAGGAGCAATAAAGAACTTCCCAGACAAGAAAAAAAAAAAAAAAAAAAAACTAAAGGAGTTTGTTACCACAAAACCAGTATCATGGCAAATGTTAAAGGGCTTCATTGTGGAAGAAGAAGGAGAAAGAGGAAGAGGAGGAGAAACAAAGGAACATAGTTAAAAAATTATATGACAATAAAACACATATCTATCAATATCAATTTTAATGTAAATGGTGTGAATGTTCCAATCAAAAGATATAGCTGAATGGATAAGAAAACAAGACCCATGTATTATATGTACTCTTCAGGAAATCCACCTCAGAATAAAAGATACACACAGACTAAAAGTAAAGGAATGGAAAAAGATATCTCATACAAATGAAATGGAAAAAAAAAGCTAGGATAACAATACTTATATCTGACAAAATAGACTTTAAAACAAAAGCTATAGTGAGAGACAAAGAGGGACACTACATAATGATAAAGGGAGCAACCCAACAAGAAGATAAGTGTTGGAAGCAACCTAGGTGCCCATCAGTAAATGAATGGATCAAAAAACTATGGTACATTTACATAATGGAATTCTATGCAGCAGAAAGAAGGAGCTCCTACCCTTTGCAACAGCATGGATGGAACTGGAGAGCATTATGCTAAGTGAAATAAACCAGGCAGTGAAGGACAAATACCATATGATCTCACCTTTAACAGGAACATAATCGACAAAACAAACAAACAAGCAAAATATAACCAAAGACATTGAAATCGAGAACAGGCTGACAGTCATCAAGGGGAGAGGGGAGGGAATTTCAGGGGAAAGGGGAAGGGATTAGAGCAACAAGTATAAAAGACACGTGGACAGAAACTACAGGGGTGGAAATGGTAGGGTGGTAGGGAGGGCTGGGTTGGTGGGCTGGGATGGGAATAGAAGACAGAAAACTGTATAAGAATAACAAAGTTAAAAAATAAAAAATAACAATAAAAAGTAATAAAAGGAAGATATAACTAGACTTCTGGCCAAGATGGAGGGGTAGGTGGACACACTGTGCCTCCTCTCACAACCAAAATTAAGGACAACAAATATTTAGAAACAAGAAAACAACCGGAACTGATAGAAAACTGAACTGTACAGAAATCAAACAACCATTCATCCAGACCAGTAAGAGGGGCAGAGTTGTGGCAGGAAAAAGTGGAGGTGCGGACCCGGGCACGCAGGCAGCAGCAGCTGGCAGTTCCCAGGGGTGCAGGGGGGGCTAGCAGACCCCGGGCATAGGGTGGCAGCTGTGCAGACCCAGTGAGGCCGCTCAAGGCAGCTGGCTGACCAGGTGGTCCCACATTTGTGCACAGGTAATCCAGGCGAAGGGGAAGCTGCGGAAGGGACTGGAATCCAAGAGAGAGCGGGAAAAGAACCATTGTTCCCTCTCAGACCCCGCCCCCACATACAGTGTCACAACTCAGCAACTGGGCTGCCCCACACTGGGGAACACCTAAGGCTCCACCCATTACTACATAACAGCCATGACCAGACCAAAAACAAAAAACAAAAAAACACCAAAAATGGCTCAAACCAGAGAACAAATCAAAGCCCCAGAGGCAATTCTTCTAAGTGACGAAGAGACAGCCAACCTATCAGATGAACAGTTCAAATCCCTGGTGATCAGGATGCTCACAGAATTGATTGATTTTGGTCGCAAATTAGATGAATAAATGAAGGCTACACTAAGTAAAATGAAGGAAAATGCACAGGGAAGCAATAGAGATGGGAGGAAAACTGGGACTCAAATCAATGGAGTGGACCAGAAGGAAGAAACAAACAACCAAACAGAAAACAAGGAAGAAACAAGAATTCAAAAAAATGAGGAGAGGCTTAAGAACCTCCGGGACATCTTTAAACATCCCAACATCCAAATTATAGGGGTACCAGAAGGGGAAGAAGAAGAGCAACAAGTGGAAAACTTATTTGAACAAATAATAAAGGAGAACTTCCCCAATCTGGCAAAGGAAATAGCCTTCCAGGAAGTCAAGGAAGCTCAGAGAGTCCCAAAGAAGTTGGACCCAAGGAGGAACACACCAAGGCACATCATAACTACATTAGCCAAGATTAAAATGAAGCAGAGAATTCTAGAAGCAGCAAGGGATAAGGGGACAGTCACCTACAAAGGAGTTCCCATCAAACTGTCGGCTGATTTCTCCAAAGAGACCTTCCAGGCAAGAAGGGGCTGGCAAGAAGTATTCCAAGTCATGAAAGTCAAGGACCTACATCCAAGATTGCTCTATCCAGCAAAGCTTTCATTTAGAATGGAAGGGCAGATAAAGTGCTTCTCAGATAAGGTCAAGTTCAAGGAGTTCATCATCACCAAGCCCTTACTATATGAAATGTTAAAAGGACTTACACAAGAAAAAGAAGATAAAAAATATGACAGTGAAAAGACAGCAAACTCACAGCTATTAACAACCACACCTAAAACAAAAGCAAACAACTAGAACAGAAACACAACCACAGAAATGAATATCATAGGGAGGGTTAGCAACAGGGGAGTGGGAGGAGGAGAGAGGGGGGAAAAGGTACAGAGAATATGTAGCATAGACAGTGGGTAGAAAATAGACAGGGGGAGGGCAAGATTAGTGTGGGAAATGTAGACACTAAAGAACTTATGACACACGGACATGAACTAAAAGGGGAGAATATGGGTGGGATGGGGTGTGCAGGGTGGAGGGGAATGATGGGGGAGAAATGGGACAACTGTAATAGCATAATCAATAAAATATATTAAAAAAAGAAGAAGATATAACCCTAGTTAACATGTATGTATCCAACATAGGAGCACCTAAATATGTAAAGCAAATCTTGATGGACATAAAGGGAGAGACTGACAGAAACACAATCACAGTAGAGGATTTTAACGCTCCATTGACATCAATGGATGGATCTTACAGACAGAAAATCAGCAAGGAGAGAGAGGCCTTAAATGACACACTAGAGCAAATGGATTTAATTGATATCTTCAGAGAATTTTGCCTCAAAACAGCAGAATATATTCTTTTCAAGTGCACATGGAACCGTTTCTAGGATAAACCACATTAGGACACAAAACAAATCTCAATAAATGCAAGAATACTGAAATCATATCAAGCATCTTTCTGGCCATATTGCTATGAAACTAGAAAGCAATTTAACAAGAAGAAAACTGAAAAACAAATGAAGTCAAGGAAGCTAAATAACATGTTACAAACCAATGACATCAAGGAAGAAGTAAAAAAATACCTTGACACAAATGAAAATGAGAACACAACTCAAAATCTATGAGAAATGCATAGCATTACAGGCCTATCTCAAGAAACATGAAAAAGCTCAAATAAACGATCTAACTCGCCCCTACTAGTGTGGCTCAGTGGATTGACCATCATCCTGCAAACCAAAAGGATGCCAGTCTGATTCCCAGTCAGGGCACAGGCGTCCTTTGTGGGCCAGCTCCCCTGTTGTGGGAGTGTAAGAGGCAACCAATCAATGCTTCTCTTGTATGAAGTGTTTCTCTTCCTCTCTTTCTCCATCCCTTCCCCTCTCTCTAATAATAAATAAATAAAATCTTTTAAAAATAAAAAATAAATAATCTAACTTTTAAAGGGACTTGGAAAAGAACAAGAAACAAACCTCAAAGTAAGTAGAAGGAAGGAAATAATAAAAATCAGAACAGAAATAAACAAAATAGTATCTAATAAAACAATACAAAAGATAAAGGAATACAACAGCTGATTCTTTGAAAAGATAAACAAGATTGACAAAACTTTAAACTGACTCATGAAGATAAAAGGAAAGAGAACCTAAACAAGTGATATTATAAATGAAAGTGGAGAAATAACAATTAACACCAAAGAAACAGAAAGGATTGAAAGAAAATATTATAAACAACTATATGCAAACAAGTTGGACAATCTAGACAAAATGGATAAATTCCTAGGAACATACAATGTTCCAAAACTAAATCAGGAAGAATCAGAGAATGTGAATAGACAGATTATCCCTATGAAATTGAAGTAGTAATAATAATAATAATTAAAAACTCCCAACAAACAATAGCCCTGAACTGGATGGGTTCACAGGTGAAGTTTACCAAATATTACAAGAAGAACTAAGGCCTATCCTTTTCAAACTATTCCCAAAAATTCAAGAGAAGACTCCTAAACTCATTTTATGAAACCAGCATTATCCTAATTCCAAAACCAGGTAAAGAAACTACAATGAAAGAAAATTATAGGTCAATATCTCTGATGAATAGAGATGCTGAAATCCTCAACAAAATATTAGCAAACTGAATTCTGCAATACATGAAAAAGATCATACACCAAGATTAAGTGGGATTTATTCTGAGGATGCAAGGTTGATGCAATATCTGCAAATCAGTAAACATAATACATTACATAAACAAAATGAAAGATAAAAACCACACAATCATATCAATAGAAGCAGAAAAAGCATTTTATAAAATCCAGTACCCATTATGATAAAACTCTCAGCAAAATGGGATTACAGGGAACAATCCTTAATGTAATAAAGGCCATATATGACAAACCTATAGCCAACAACATAATCAAGGGGCAAAAACCACAAGCTTTCCCCTGTAGACTGGGAACAATACAGGGGTGTCTATTTTCACTAATCTTACTCAACATAGTGCCAGAAGTCATAGCCCAAATATAAGACAAGAAGAAATAAAAGGCACCCAAATTGGAAAGGAAGAAGTAAAACTGTCATTATTTGCAGATGACATGATACTGTATGTAGAGAGCCCTAAAGATTCCACTAAAAAACTACTAGTACCAAAAAATGAATTCAGTAACCAGACACTAAATAAATATCCAGAATTCAGTTGCACTTTTATATGCCAATAATAAGCTATCAGAAAGGGAATCTGAGAAAATAATCTCCTTCACAATTACTTCAAAAATAATGAAATACCTAGGAATAAATTTAACCAAGGATGTAAAAGACTTGGTACTCAGAAAATTATAAGAAACTAAAGAGAAACTGAAGAAAATACAAAGAAGTAGGAGCACACACATTATTCATGGATAGGAAGAATTAACATCATTGAAATGTCCCTGCCACCCCAAGTAATCTACAAATTCAATGCAATTCCTATCCAGATACCAATGACATATTTCACAGAACTAAAACAAATATTCCAAAAATTTATATGGAACCACAAAAGACCCCACATACTAACCGCAATTTTGAAAAAGTTGAAAAGAATTAGAGGAAGCATGCTACCTAATATCAAACTATACTAAGGCCATAGTAATTAAAACAGCATGGTACTGGCATAAAATCAGACATATAGATCAATGAAACAGAATAGAAAGCCCAGATATAAACCTATTCTGTAATAGCACATATCTGTCCAATTTTCCAAACATCATTTACTGGACAGATATGTGCAAAAATTGGTACTAAACCACCTTCTTTCACTACACACAATTATGAACTCAAAATGGATTTAAGACTTTAATGTTATACTGGAAACCATGAAAATCCTAGAAGAAAACAGGTGGTAAAATCTCAGACATTTCTTGTAATGGTATTTTTTCTGCTACATCTTCTCAGGTGAGGAAAACAAACAAAAAATAAAAGCAAATGGGAGGACCTCCGGCCAAGATGGAGACGTAGGCGGACACACTGTGCCTCCTCTAACAACCAAAATTAAGGACAACAAATATTTAGAAACAAGAAAACGACCAGAACTTATAGAAAATTGAACTGTACAGAAGTCCAACAACCATTCATCCAGACCGGTAAGGGGGCGGAGTCGCGGCAGGAGAAAGTGGAGGTGCGGCCCCGGGAATGCAAGCAGCAGCGGCTTGCAGTTCCCAGGTGCACAGGCAGCAGCTGGCAGACCCCTGGGCACAGTGGGGCAACTGTGCAGAACCAGTGAGGCCACACAAGGCGGCTGGCTGACCAGGTGGTCCCACATTCGCACGTGCAGACGGTCCAGGCAGAGGGAAAGTGGCGGAAGGGACTGAATCCAGGAGAGAGCAGAGCAGGCACCATTGTTCCCTCTCAGACCCCGCCCCCACATACAGCGTCACAACCCAATGACTGGGCTGCCCCGCACTGGGGAGCGCCAGAGGCTCCACTCCTAACTACGTAACAGCACGCACGTGAGCAGATAATCCAGGTAAAGGGGAAGTGGCGGAAAGGGCCGGAGTCCAGGAGAGAGCGGAACAGGTACCATTGTTCCCTCTCGGACCCCGCCCCCACCTATAGAGTCACAACCTGGCGACTGGGCTGCCCCGCCCTGAGGAACACCTAAGGCTCCACCCCTCCCTACGTAATAGCTACGCCCAGACTAAAACCAAACCAAAACAAAACAAAACAAAAAAAAACACCGAAAATGGCTCAAACCGGAAAACAAATAAAAGTCCCAGAGCCAATTCCTCTAAGCAGTGAAGAGATAGCCAACCTATCAGATGCACGGTTCAAAGCACTGGTCATCAAGATGCTCACAGAATTGGTTGATTTTGCTCACAAATTAGATGAAAAAATGCAGGCTACAATATGTGAAATGAAGGAAGATGCATGGGGAACTGATAGAGATGAAAGGAAAACTGGGACTCAGGTCAATGGAGTGGACCAGAAGGAAGAAACAAACAACCAAACAGAAAACAAGGAAGAAACAAGAATTCAAAAAAATGAGGAGAGGCTTAAGAACCTCCGGGACATCGTTAAACGTCCCAACATCCGAATCATAGGAGTCCCAGAAGGGGAAGAAGAAGAGCAACAAGTGGAAAACTTATTTGAACAAATAATAAAAGAGAACTTCCCCAATCTGGCAAAGGAAATAGACTTCCAGGATGTCCAGGAAGCTCAGAGAGTCCCAAAGAAGTTGGACCCAAGGAGGAACACACCAAGGCACATCGTAATTACATTAGCCAAGATTAAAATGAAGCAGAGAATTCTAGAAGCAGCAAGGGATAAGGGGACAGTCACCTACAAGGGAGTTCCCATCAGACTGTCAGCTGATTTCTCAAAAGAGACCTTACAGGCAAGAAGGGGCTGGAAAGAAATATTTGAAATCTTGAAAAGCAGGGACCTACATCCAAGATTGCTCTATCCAGCAAAGCTGTCATTTAGAATGGATGGACAGATAAAGTGCTTCTCAGATAAGGTCAAGTTGAAGGAGTTCATCATCACCAAGCCCTTATTCTATGAAATGTTAAAGGGACTTATCTAAGAAAAAGAAGATAAAAATATGACAGTGAAAAGACAGCAAACTCACAGCTATTAACAACTAAAACAAAAGCAAACTAAGCAAACAGCTAGAACAGGAACAGAACCACAGAAATGGAGATCATATGGAGGGTTAGCAACAGGGGAGTGGGAGGAGGAGAGAGGGGGAAAAGGTACAGAGAATGAGTAGCATAGATAGTGGGTAGAAAATAGACAGGGGGAGGGCAAGAATAGTATGGGAAATGTAGAAGCTAAAGAACTTATGACACATGGACATGAACTAAAGGGGGGAATGTGGGTGGGAGAGGGTGTGTAGGGTGGAGGGGAATGATGGGGGAGAAATGGGACAACTGCAATAGCATAATCAATAAAATATATTTAAAAAAAAAAAGCAAACAGGACTACATCGAACTAAAAAGTTTTTGCACAGCAAAGGAAACCACCAGAATGAAATGACAATCCACTGAATGGGAGAACACATTCTTCGATACATCTGAAAAAGGGTTATATATCAAAAATGTACAAAAAACTTAGAGAACCCAACACAAAAAAAACACAATCCAATTTAAAAATGGGCAAAGGAACTGTATGGACACTTCTCCAAAGAAGACACACAGATGGCCAATAGATATGTAAAGATGCTCAATGTCACTAATCATCAAAGAAATGCAAATTAAAACCACAATGAGAAATCACCTCATACCTGTCAGAATGGCTATCATAATAAAATCAAACAATAAGCTTTGGTGAGGACATGGAAAAAAGGGAACCTTTGTGCACTGTTGGTGGGAATGCAGATTGGTGCTGCCACTGTGGAAGCCTGAATGCAGTTACCTTAAAAAATTAAAAATGGAACTGAGACAGCATAGGGATTGGGCCAGGAATGGAGAATACTCAGTGGCCAGGAAGCCAAGTTAAGATGAGGTAGTCAGAAAAAACTTGGGATGAGCTTCACTCCTCCACTCCCTCCTCAAAACGCAGTAGTAGCTGATTTTTATCTCCCTCTAAATGCCTGCTTAAACTACTGACCCGCATGAACAGCTGATCAAGGTTTGACCAATGTACAACTTTCCTAGGGTGCTGGTAATGAGAAGTACACCATCTTGCCCTCACATAGGCAGGCATGGACATAATTACCAGCAACTCAGTTGGAAAAGGAAGTCACCCAACCCTAAATTGCAGAATTCCAAAAGCCTGACTTTTTCAAAAAGTCCACCTTTTCACACAAGCCTGCTTTGTCCCCAGCTTATAAAAGCAGCCAAGCAAAGCCAGCACCCTCCACCTTCAGTCAATTCAGAGGACCTTACTTTCTTCTGTGCTGCTTCCCTTGTCCTCAAGAATAAGCTTAATAAAATCTGTTCAGAAATTTCCCTGTAGTTTCCTTTCAATTTCTAGCTTGTGAAACTCAAGTACCCCAACACTGGTAACACCTCCACCCAACTTCACTTTCTTACTCTTGAACCACAAATTCTCACTTCTCCAAGATTTTCCATTTGGAGTCCCTTGGCTTCACAAATGTAGAGGAAAGACTATCCCACGGCACAACCACAGTGTCCTACAACCAGGACCTGGGTCAGATGGATGTTATTTTCTGAAAACCCCACTTAGAGGCTGCCTGATGGTCACTCATTTCATTCTGACATAAAACAAGCAATCCCTCCCCTATCTCCTGCTATGTGCTAGTTCTTGTTGTCTTCACCTGGTCAAGCTTGTAAAGGAATCCCCATACCTGGCAGCATTCACGTGCTTGTACCCATGACTATCCACTCCTTTACCTTATATAATTCTCTGGCACCTGCCAAGTAGCAAGAGGCCATTTTGTACCGTAGTCATCCAAGACACACTCTGTATGTAAGCTTCTCTTAATAAACTCTATTAATTACCATACTAAGGTAGTCAGCCTCTTTCTACACTCTTTCCCAGCTCTCTACTTCCAGAGGTAGACTTTCAGTCTCAGGGTTTTACATTGGGTCTATGTGTACAAACAGTAAATACCGACTCATTCTTCATGTGTTAGTGAAAATGCAACCTACCCTGTGAATCTTTCTCTCATTTCCACATTTAGAAACTTCCCCTCAGTCTTCAATCCTGGTAGCATCTCCGTTGACTGCACCATCTAATTGTATCTTATTTGTTTAAATGCTTTATTTCTGTCCCCATTAGAAAGTAAAGACTATGTTTTTTCTTTTTGTATATCCAGTGCCAAGCACACAAATTCATCCACAGTAAAAAATGAAAAAGAAAAGAGGATAGTTATGAATGGCCTCATAATGTGAGAATTTAAGGATTTACCAAATTTTTGTGGAAAATCTGAAAAAAACCTTTCCGTAGAATTATTGGCAAGTTGAAAATTTCAATAAGCATATGCAGACTACAAGAACAATTTTATAAAAGGAAGAAAATCCTTATGCTTAAAAAAGATTGAAGGGAAACACCAAAATGTTAAAAGTGATGTTGTTAGAGTGGTGAGAAGCCACACGTAATTCTTCCCCCTTTCCCTCTGTTTTCAAAAATGTCTTAAATGCTTAACCTAATCTATACTATTTTCCATAATGACTTTGGCCCCCTAAAAATTAATGACAACATTCTAAACTTCCAAATCTATCAAACCAAAATGGTGAGAACCATGCTATTCCATACATGGAGGAAAATGATGAGAACACAGCACCCTGCCACCCTAAGGGCAGGAGAAAGAAAAGCTATAGACCGACTATATTTCTAATGCATTGGCTTTTATTATTATTCTTCCAGTATATTCCTAAACTCATTTGATCATCTCTTTTGAGATCCAAAAAAGAAAAGAAAAGAGACTATTTACACAAAACAATCACATTCTTAGATTACCTATTACAACAGTATATGCTAAGGGTTATACCAGGTAAAATAAGTCATGGTCTCTATTTTCAAGTAATTTACAGTTTGGTGAGAGAAGAGAAAAACTACCCAGATGAAATGCAAACAATATACAACTGAGTGATAAATTATGTGGTATAGGTAATGATCTAACTGGTCTAATCAACATATAAATACCATTAATATCTGATAAACATAGCACAGTCAGAGATGGTAACTGTTCTATTTTTAGATTGGAAAGATGAGCTACTTCAGCTAGGAGTTACAAATATCACACTCAACTGTAAAGATATTTTGCAAATTGTAAGGTTTTTGAGTTCATTTTTGACATAAACTGGAGCAATAAAATAAAAATTTAAACCACAGCTTTTCTAAATGGTTAGAATTATCTAAGAAAAAAATATACCTGAGATTTTTGTCTTTGGGCTTCTACTGCTGGGAAGAGCTCCATCCAGAGACTGAGCAGAGTGAAAAGGTTAACTTTAGAAAGCCTTGGTATTTGACCTACAAAAGAGAAGGCAGACACTTCTCAAAATGTTGCTAACGACTTAAATAGGAACTAAGCTCAATGCCACTTGGGTTGCTGCAGCTTTAGCTCAGCTGCTTTAGCAGAAGAAGAAAAGAAGGATAAAAGGACAAGAGAATCAAAGTGCTTTTTTATCAGGAAACTGGCTACCACCTCACTTGTGGTAACCTCCTCTGGTACTTTCCAAAGTTAAGACCTCTTTCTCCAACCCTCACACAGTTAGGGGAACAAAAAAATACTAGCTATGGGAACAGTCCAAGGAAATTATGAAAGGTCTTTGCATCTTATGTCATCATGGAGTAAGCTTTTCTTTCTTTTTTAAAAATTGTTGACACTATTACAGATGTACTCCATTTCCTTTCTCCTTTTTCCCTCTCCACCCAGCCCCTCCAGTTCACCCCAACCTTCACCACATTGTTGTCAGTGCCTGTGGGTTATGCATATATGTTCTTTGGCTGGCTTTTCTTTGGACTGTGGTTTGCATCAAGGGCAGTGGTTACAGTATGGTAATGCAAATGCAGTGACCTCTGAGGGTAAAGCAGCTGAAATACAGAAAAGCATGATGTGTGGTTGTGGACAGCGGGACCAATAAAAGGGGGTTGGTTGGGTCCAGATAGGATAACGTATATAAAGTAAGATGGCATCACTCATGTCAACCATGACATTTTAACTAAAGAAGGAAACTAAGTCAGCCAGGCACCCTGCCAAATGCCTGCGAGGGCAGCACACCCAAGATATGGGCACACCTACTCACAGAGCACTGGGAGATATTGGCCAGGAGCCATGGAATTTCCCAGCTTAAGTGCCATGTTTTCAGGTATAATTGGGGTGGACTTCAGACGACCACGGAAACAGCTGAGCTCCACACACCAAGGTGCTGTCCCACACAGTGCTGATCTCCTGACTGCTGTGCCACCCACTTGGCTCTTGAAATTCTGCCTTGTAAGCCACGGACGGCTACCCAGCCTACTGTGGGGTCTCCCCCGTGCCCTCTCCCCGGACGTGGGCTGAGACTCTGGGATTCAGGTTCCTTAACCCCCAATTCTCTTGTGTGATGTTATTATTGTTACTAGGTTAGTAAAGGTTTGGATTGAATCTACATTAGTAAAAGCTGAGTGAATAGCATAGTCACCTGTGTTGGTTCCCTGTTATTTTTCCGTGCCAAAGTCACCTGTGGGACTAGTGGTCCTACAGGCGGCTGGGCGCTTTCGGTTCTTAAGGCCTGGATCAGACCACAGGAGCAGGAATCCAAGTCTGGCTTATAGGAAAGATTATGTGGCGAAACACTTGCTCGCCACAATTTGGAAATCAAGTCAAAAACACGGCTTGGGGATTTTCCAGGCTTGTCATTCTCCGAGATGACAGCTATAGGTCCAGAGAGGAAAAGTAAAGCGGGCAGGTGGGGGCGGGGGTGGTGGTGAGCGCGCGATTTCAAAAGCAGGTGCACCTGGACTAGGGAATCCCGCTGAATGAAACACAGACGCGCCCAGGAGGGCATAAGACATCCAGGGGCAGAACTGCCAGCTAAGGGGAAGGCAGGGAACCTGGAGTTGAACGGGCTGCAGAAAGACAGGACATAGCAAAATGCTGCGGTGGTGGGAGCAGTCTGAAGCACTCACCGATCATGCTGTCAGTCTGGGTGCTGACTGACCGCCCGGCCCCCGTGCTCTTCAGATCTTGCATCTGCCCTGCTTCTTTCATCCCAAGCCTAGCGGTCCCTGCAGTCCAGAAAACCTCTCGCTATTAGGCATGATCTTGGACCCAGATGATCCACCTCCCTCCTCCTCCTCCTAGGTGCTGTGTAGCAAAAGCCAACTGGTCTCAGCCAGATGACATAAGCAGCCGGACTGACACTTCCGGGCGCCTTGTGTGATGTCATAGCAAGGCGGGGCACAGTGGTGAGGGCTGCCCCTCCAGCGGACTAAATCATCTGGGGCCGGTTTTTGGCTGTCTTGGTATTTGGCTTCTTCCTTAGTTTTGCCAAACTAAGGTTGAGGGAGGATGACGACTTAAAGTCCCAGGTTGCCGTAGGTTGATGAGGCCTGCTCGGACTTGAGTTTGGGTCAGAGAAGGAATAGAAATGGAAACCTACCCTATCCGTTATGGTCAAGGCCTTAAAAAATCTCTGAAGGGAAAGGGATAGGAACTGGGAGATCCAAGTAGCTGTTAACATCCTCAAAAAGAATATATGTACTAAGAAAGACTTCTGGTGGCCAACTAGGCTCAAATTTAGTAGCAGAGCCCAGCAGCCATTTCCTTTTTTTTTTTTTTAATTTTATTTTAATTGTTGTTCATGTACAGTTTTCTGTCTTTTACTCGGATCCTAGCCCACTGTCCCAGCCCACCCAACCTCCCTCCCATTTCCACCTCCAACCCCCGCCAGTTTTTGTTCATGTGTCCTTTATACTTGTTGCTCTAAACACTTCCCCTTTTCCCCTGAAATTCCCTCCCCTGCCCCTCTGGTCACTGTCAGCCTGTTCTCTATTTCACTGTCTTCGGTTACATTTTGTTTGTTCGTTTGTTTGTTTTGTTGTTTAGGTTCCTGTTAAAGGTGAGATCTTATGTTATTTGTCTTTCACCGCCTGGCTTATTTCACTTAGAATAATGCTCTCCAGTGCCATCCTTGCTGTCACAAAGGGTAGGAGCTCCTTTCTTTCTACTGCATAGTATACCATTGTGTAAATTTACCATGGTATTTTGATCCACTCATTTACTTATGGGCACCTAGGTTGCTTCCAGCACTTGGCTATTGTAAGTTGTGCTGCTTTGAACATTGGGGTGCATAGGTTCTTTTGGATTGCTGTTTCAGGTTTCTTAGGATATAATCCTAGCGGTGGAATTGCTGGGCCAAAAGGCAGATCCATTTTTAGCTTTTTTAGAAAATTCCATACTGTTTTCCATAGTGGTTGTACCAGTCTGCAATCCCACCAGCAGTGTACTAGGGTTCACTTTTCTCCACAACCTCTCCAACATTTGTTGTTTGTTGCTTTGTTTACTATGGCCATTCTGACCAGTATGAAATGGTATCATTGTGGTTTTAATTTGCATCTCTATGTTATAGCTGGTGATACTCAGCATCTTTTCATGTGTCTCTGGATCATCTGTATGTCCTCCTTGGAGAAGTGTCTGTTCAAGTCCTTTGCCATTTTTTAATTGGGTTGCTTGTTTTTTTAGAGTGGAGTCATGTAAGTTCTTTATATATTTTGGAGATTAAACCTTTGTCTGAGGTATCATTGGCAAATACATTTTCCCATATAGTTGGCTCTCTTTTTATTTTAATAGTTTTCTTTACCCATATAGAAGCTTTTTATTGTGATGACATGTCATTTGTCTATTTTTCCCTTTATGTCCCTTGCTCTAGAGGACATATCAGTAAAAATGTTGCTGCATGAAATATCTGAGATTTTCCTGCCTATGTTCTCCTCTAGGGCTTTAATGGTGTCACGGCTTATATTTAAATCTTTTATCCACCTTGAATTTATTTTTGTGTATGGTGTAAGTTGGTGCTGGAGTTTCATTTTTTTGCACATAGCTGTCCTCCCAACACCATTTGTTGAAGAGGCTATTTTTGCTCCATTTTATGTTGCTGCCCCCCTTGTCAAATATTAATTGACCATAGAGAGCTCGGTTTATTTCTCGGCTCTCTGTTCTAGTCCACTGGTCCATGTACCTGTTTTTATGCCAGTACCAGGCTGTTTTGATTACAGTGGCCTTGTAATACAGTTTGCTATCAGGTATTGTGATCCCTCCAACTTTGCTGTTCTTTCTCAAAATTGTAGCAGCTATTCAGGGTCATTTATGGATCCATTTAAATTTTTGAAGTATTTGTTCTATGTCTGTGAAATATGCCATTGGTACTTTAATAGGTATTGTATTGAATCTGTAAATTGCTTTTGGTAGTATAGACATCATCAAAATGGCATAGTTAATTGCTTTGGGTAGTATAGACATTTTGATGATGTCTATACTACCCAAATGGCATGGTTAATTCTTGCGATCCATGAACACGGTATATGTTTCCATTTCTTTGTGCCTTCCTTGATTTCTTTCCTCAGTGTTGTGTAGTTTTCTGCATACAGGTCTTTTACCACCTTGGTTAGGTTTATTCCTATGTATTTTATTTTTCTTGTTGCTATATCAAATGATATTTTTTTCTTGATTTCTGCTTCTGCTATTTCATTGTTGATATACAAAAATGCCTTTGATTTCTGGATATTGACTTTTTCTACTGCTCTTTTGCCAAATTCATTTATTAGGTTGAGGAGTTTTTTGGCCAAGTCCATAGGATTTCTATGTACACTATCATGTCATCTGCAAACAATGACAGTTTTTTTCCTCCTTTCTGACTTGGATGCCATTTATTTCCTTTCCTTGTCTAATTGCTGTGGCTAAAACTTCCAATACTATATTGAATAGAAGTGGTGAAAGTGGACAACCTTGTCTTGTTCCTGATCTTAGTGGAAAACATTTTAGTTTTTGCCCATTGAGTATGATGTTGGGTGTAGGTCTCTCATATATGGCCTTTATTATGTTGAGGAATGCTCCCTCTATTCCCACTTTGCTGAGTGTTTTTAGTCATAAATGGGTGCTGTACCTTATCAGAAGCTTATTCCTCATCTACTGATATGATCATGTAATTTAGATCATCCATTTTGTTTATGTAATGTATTACATTTACTGATTTGGGAATATTAAACTATCCTTGCATCCCTGGGATGGATCCCACTTGGTCACTGTGTATGATATTTTTAACGTATTACCCATTGCAGTTTGGCAATATTTTGTTGAGGATTTTAGCATCTATGTTCATCAGAAACATTGACCTGAAGTTTTCTTTCTTTGTTGTGTCTTTATCTGGTTTTGAAATTAGGATGATGCTGGCTTCATAAAAAGAGTTTGGGAGTCTTCCATCATTTTGGATTTTTTGGAATAGTCTGTGAAGGATAGGGGTTAGCTCTTCCTTTAATGTTTTGTGGAATTCTGTGAAAGCATCTGGTCCAGGGCTTCTGTTTGTTGGGAGATTTTTGATTACTGCTTCAATTTCATATGGTGTTATTGGTCTGTTCAGGCTTTCTGCTTCTTCTTCATTGAGTTTTGGGAGATTATGTTTTTCTAGAAATTTGTCTATTTCACCTAGGTTTTCAAATTTCCTGACATAAACTTATTCGTAGTAGTTTCTTACAATCCTTTGTATTTCTGTGCTGTCACTTGTAATCTCTCCTCTTTCATTTCTGATTGTGTTTATTTGGGTCCTCTCTCTTTTTTTCTTGATGAGCCTGCTTAAAAGCTTGTCCATTTTGTTCATCTTTTCAAAGAACCAGGTCCTGGATTCATTGATCCTTAGAATTGTGCTTTTAGTCTCTATGTCATTTAATTCTACTCTGATCTTGGTTATGTCCTTCCTTCTACTTGCTCTGGACTGTCTCTGTTGTTGTTCCTCAGGTTCTTATAGGAGTGGGGTTAGGTTGTTTGTATGAGATATTTCTGTCTTTTTTAGGTAGGCCTGTATTGCTATGAACTTCCCTCTCAGGACTGCCTTAGCTGTGTCCCATAAGATTTGGGTTGTTGTGAGTTCATTTTCATTTGTTTTCATAAACTTTTTTATTTCTTCCCTAATTTCATTCTTGACCCATTCATTGTTTAATAGCATGCTATTCAATCTCCATGATTTTGATTCTTTTGAGTTTTTCCCCTTGGGGTTGGTTTCCTATTTCAGTCCCTTTCGGTCGGAGAAAATGCTTGTTATGATTTCAATTTTCTTGAATTTGTTGAGGCTTGTTTTGTGTCCTATCATGTGGTCTATCTTTGAAAATGTTCCATGTGCATTTGAAAAGAATGTGTATTTAGTTTCTTTGGGATGAAGGGCTCTGTGTATATTTGTTAAGTCCATTTCATGTAGGGCATTGTTCAATGCCACAATATCTTTGTTGATGTTTTATTTGGAGGATCTGTCCATTTTTTACAGTGGGGTGTTAAAATCCCCTACTATAATTGTGTTGCTGTCAATATCTTTCTTAAAGTCCTCTAAGATATTCTTTATGTATTTAGGTGCTCCTATGATGAGTGCATATATATTTACAATGTTTATGTTTTCTTGGTGGATTCTTCCCTTGAGTATTATAAAGTGACCTTCTGAGTCTCTCTTTATGGCCTTTTTTTGAAATCTATTTTGTCTGATATGAGTATTGCTACCCCAGCTTTTTTTCCCTGTCCATTTGCTTGGAAAATTTGTTTCCAGCCCTTCACTTTGAGTCTGTGTAGGTCTTTTTTGTCCTGAGGTGGGTCTCTTGTAGGCAGCATATATGTGGGTCATGCTTTCTTATCCATTCAGCTGTTGTATCTCTTTTGATTGGAGCATTTAATCCAATTATGTTTAAGGTTATTATTGATAGGTAGTTATTCATTGCCATTTTCATACCTATGTTCCTCTCTCTCTCTTTCTTTTCCTTTCTTTCCTTAAAGCAGTCCCTTTTGTATCTCTTGCAGACTTGGTTTGGTAGAGGTGTATTCTTTTAGATTTCTTTTGTCTGGAAAATTCCTTATCTGGCCTTCTATCTTGATTGAAAGCCTTTCTGGATAAAGTAGTCTTGCTTGCAGGCCTTTGGTTCTCATTGCTTGGAATATTTCTTGCCATTCTCTTCTGGCTTGGAGCATTTCCATTGAGATCAGCTGCTAACCTTATCGGGGCTCCCTTATATGTAACTTCCTTTTTGTCCCTTGCTGCCTTTAAGATTCGCTCTTTGTCTTGGAATTTTGGCATTTTTAATTATGAAGTGTCTTGAAGTGGGCCTCTGTGTGTTCCTCTTGATTGGCACTTTCTGTGTTTCCTGGATTTGTGTGGCTTTTTTCCCTTATCAAATTAGGGAAGTTTTCCATCATTACTTTTTCAAATAGGTTTTCTATCCTTGCTTTTCTTCTTCTTTTTCTGGTATCCTTATTATACAGATATTATTATGTTTCATATTGTCTTGCATTTCTCTTAATCCCTCTTCATTCTTTCTGAGCCTCTTTTCCTTTTCTTGCTTTTTCTGGGTGTTTTTTTCTACTTCGACCTCCAATTTGCTGGTCTGATCTTCTGCTTCATTGATTGTGCTTTTCACTCCTTCTACTGTGTTCTTCAATTCAAAAATTGTATTCTTCATTTCCTCTTGGCCCTTGTTGATAGTTTCCCTTTCCTTTTTCATGTTGATATAGTTTGCAGTGAGTTCATTGTAGTTTCCCTTTAGTTTCTGGTAATTCATTGTGAACTCATTGAGTTTCCTGATAACCATTGCTTTGAACTCAGTATCTGATAGTTGAGTTGCCTCTATTTGATTTCGCATTCTTTCTGAGGCTTCCTCCTTTCCTTTCATTTGGGGATTGTTTCTTTGTCTTCCCATTGTTTGTGAGACTCTTCTTGTTAGCCTCAGCTTCTTAAATTGATCTGTTCTGGCTCCCTGGGTTTATGGTGTGAACTTCTATGGTAGAAGGCATGGGAGATTCAATGGTGCTGTCTCCTTGATCTCCTGAGCTCACTGGCCTTGGGCTGTCATTTAAGTTGGCTCTGTGTTTGTCTTTGGGTTTTGATTGTTGTTGGGTCTTTCTGTGGTGGGTCCTTCCTACCACCTGGTTAACTTGGGGTCACTCTGTTCACCACCTCTTGTATTTTGTTGTTCTGGTGAGAGCAGGTTTTGTCAAAACTGGTTGTTCCATTGTACAAGGTTTTGAGGATTCTGTCTTGCTCTTGTTAAGTTGTTTGTACTGGGTAGTTTCTCCACTATTTAGTTATATTTCCAGATAGGTCCTGGATTGAGGTTTGTGTGGTTTCCACTCCTTCCTTCACCTTCTTCTGTTGTTATTTGTTGGTGATTCCTTTGTTGTTGGGTTTCCTCTTCCAGTGGGTATCCTGGTGTTCACCACTTCCACTTAGTCTTTTTTGTGATCAGTTGGAGGGGGAAGCCAAAATGACTTAAGACAACAAGAAAGTAATCTATGATATTTACAGTAGCAGCTGGTAGATAAGAGATAGGAGATCCTTTGGCTATGCATAGTATTAACCATGATCTTCCACCCTACTAGCCACTTTGTAGAAAGGATGGAAAGAAGATGAGAGTCTTGTTGGGGTGGAAAGGATTATGAGTTGGATCTAGAAAGCAGTGAGCTTGTGGGAGGTCAGATTCTGAGGTAACGTGAGAGTAAAGGATAGTAAATAGGTATAGTGTGTGAGAGAATAGAGTTAACCATTACAGTAATAGAGTTCAGGGAACCGTGAAGTGGGCTAAGATCTGGGAGGGGTGTTGTGAACTATTTACAATCATATGGAACAACTATTATTTACAATAATATTAGAGCAACAATCATATGACAGAATCTATGTGATTAGAATAGGGAGAATAGGGAGAATAGAAAAGTGAGAACTAACAAGAATAGGGAGTATAGGACCTTGAGTATTGTGCTAATGAAACACAAGTGAAGTATAGGACAGTAAATTAGCAATACACTATGAGAGAGAGAACAGGGGAAACCTGTCAAATGATACAATATAACCAGTCAAGCAAAGAAGACTGTATAGAAAGAAGAGGAATACAAAAATACTATTAAAATAAAAGATGTAAGAATAATGAAAAAATAATAATACAAATATGCAATAACTAGCAGGTTCTCTGTAATAGCCACGTGAAATTTGTCTCACTGTCACGGTTGTTGGGATGCCCCCTCTTTGGGTCCAACTTTTCACAGTACCAGGGTTTTTTTTGTCTCACTTGTGGGTATTTAAAAGAAAAGCAGAAGAAGGAAGGAAGAAGAGATAAAATTGAAAAGAAAGGAAGGAAGAATAAAACAAGAAAGAAGGAAAGAGAGGAAAAAGGAATTGGAAGATAAAAAATAATAAAAATGAAAAATTACTTTAAAACAAAGAGCCTGTTGTTGGTTTCACACTGGCCAAATTGGTTTTTCTGGTCTTGCTGGCTGCAGCAGGCTGAGGGGAGATTGGTATGGCTTTTCTCTCTTCCAGATCTGCACTCAGTCAGCTTTGAGCACTCTCCCCGGAGCTAGCCTAGTCACTCTCCCAATTCGATCCAGGTCTTCCTCAGAGCACACTTTCCCTGGGGTTACTGCTGTGGGCTGGGGTGTGGGCGACCTTGACTAGGCTACTTTGGTCTGATGGGTTTGGGTGCACACCCTTCCCAGTGCTATGGGTTGTGCAGCACCTTCAGCGCAACCTTCCTCGAAACTTCGGGATTGCTGACTGGTTGGGTGGGGAGGTAGCTGAAGGGGCTGCTGCAGGAGAATTCCCTAAACAGTGTCTCTCTTTTCACTTTTTCTTTTTGAGAAATTCCTCCTACTCAAGCCTGCCTCTCTGTACAGCGGCCTGGCCTCTGGCACAGCCCAATTCTCCAGCCAGACTGGTGACTATCAGGGTCAGGGCCCATCACTGTGTGACTCTCAACTCTCCCCAACCAGCGTCCACAGACTCCGTGGGTGCGTGCAGCCCCTGTGTGTTTGCCACTTAGTCATTCCACTCTCTGCGACTTCAAGCAACCAGGTCTCTCCTGGTGCTACTCAAACCTTGTTTGGCTGGGGAGGGAGCAGTTGACCCAGCTCTCTCCCAAGAACCCTGTGCTGACTTAGTGGGTGCCAGGCCTGGGCCAGCAGCCATTTCTAAACAGGGGCCTCTCCTGCAATGGCAGTAGCACTTCAAGGAGATGACTATGCTAACTGCCTGCCTATACTATGTTCCTGCCATCTGAGCCAGCCCTTATAAAGGAGTTTCTGGAATTGTATTTCATCCAATAGGACGGAAACCTTCCCCCAAAGAATAGGAGCTGTGCAGCTATACCCCTGTTAGTATTTGCACTGACCAATCAGGACAGTGCTTTTTTGGGACACTCAAATTTCAGGGATTTGAAGTCCTCATTTGCAATCAAGGAACAGGGGGCAGCTCCCCTCTGACTCTGAGAGTGTACTTTCCTTTTCCACCAAAGATGGAAGACTGGGTTTCCCCAGCTGAGTGAAACACCTAGTGGCCTTACTGCTTTATAATTGAGCTGTAACAATATTGAGCCGTGCTGTTCCACAGCAGTGCTGTATTGCCTTTGGGCTGTTTGCACCAAATAAAGTCTCCTTCTTCATCATACCTCAAATTGGGGATTTCTTCATCACACCTCAAATTGGGGATTTCAAATTGACATTGAATTGGCACCAACAAACATTGGTTGACAGCTTCTTACCAAACACATAAAGACATTAAGAGGTAGAACTGTTATTATGAGAGATGAGGGTAGGAAGAGATAGCAAGCAGGCCCTAGAATATCTGAGAAGTGCCTGACATTGTAGATTTGTACCCAGTGCATTATATTTTATTTTATAAGTATCCAAGTCATCACTCAAAATGAAGATCCTGTCTCCCTGCAACTCAACCCAGTTTCCATCACCGACTCATTCTGTTATTACAATTTGAAATACTGACAAATAAGACATAAAAACTGCTTTTTGAAAGCAAAAGCTGAATGTTATTAAAGTACATTACTTTGTAAAAAAATGATGTGAAGAATCTTCAGTGTGGAAGATTATGGGGCTGGTTCATTAATTTTCACTACTGTATAGTATTTCATTGTAGCTATATAACACAATTTATCCATATTTGAGCTTAGAGACATTTTCACCATCTCCAACTTTATGTTATTGTAGACAGTACTGCTGCTATAAACATTTTGGTATCTATTTCCTTATGTTCTCATAAAAGCATTTCTTTAGAGACTGTACGTAAGAGTAGAATTTTTGTGTTGTTAATATCAATTTACCAGATAATGCTGAAAAATTGTCTAAAGAGATTAGACCAATTTATTACATAACTCTATATCCACACTAATTCTTGTTATTGTCAAGCTTTTAATGTTTGCCAATTTGATTGGCATAAAAGGGTATCATGATTTTGATTTTCTAATTTTTAAAATTAAATTTATTGGAGTTACATTGGTTAATAAAATTATATGGGTTTCAAGTGTACAATTCTATGATGTATCATCTGTATATTGCATTGTGTATTTACCACCCACCTCATTTTTACTCTAGTTGAACATCTTGTCATATATTAGTTGGTCATACATGTGTCTTCTCTATGAAGTGCCCATTAACCACTTTTCTACATGGTTGTTTTTTATTTCTTTATTCATTTTTAAGAATTCCTTATATACATAAGAAATACTTCCAGCCAAGATGGAGGCATAGGTGGACACGCTGTGCCTCCTCGCACAACCAAAATTAAGGACAACAAAGATTTAGAAACAAGAAAACAACCAAAACTGATAGAAAATTGAACTGTATGAAAGTCCGACAACCATTCACCCAGACTGGTAAGAGGGGCAGAGTCACAGCAGGAAAAAGTGGAGGTTGGTGGACCTGGACATGCAGGCAGCAGCTGGCAGATCCCAGGCATACAAGCGGTGGCTAGCAGACCCCAGGTGCACAGGCGGCAGCTAGCAGACCCCGGGCATGGGGTGGCAACGGGCAAACCCAGTGAGGCCGAGCAAGGTAGCTGGCTGACCAGGTACCACATTCAGACCAGGAACTGACCAGGCAGTTCCACATTCACACGCAGATAATCCAGGCTAAGGGGAGGCAGCAGAAGGGACTGGAATCTGAGAGAGAGCAGAGCAAGTGCCATTGTTCCCTCTCAGACTCTGCCCCCACATACAGTGTCAAAACCCAGCAACTGGGCTGCCCTGCCCTGGGGAATACCTAAGGCTCCACCCCTCACTGCAAAGCAAGTGTAACCAGACCAAAACAAAACAAAACAAAACAAAAAATGGCTCAAACGGGAGAACAGATCAAAGTCCCGGAGCCAATTCATCTAAGTGACCAAGAGATAGCCAACCTATCGGATGCACAATTCAAAGCACTGGTGATCAGGATGCTCACAGAATTGGTTGATGTTGGTTTCAAATTAGATGAACAAATGAAGGCTAATGAAGGAAAATGAACAGGGAACCAACACTGATGGGAGAAAAACTGGGACTCAAATCAATGGAGTGGACCAGAAGGAAGAAACAAACAACCAAACAGAAAACAAGGAAAAAACAAGAATTCAAAAAAATGAGCAGAGGCTTAGGAACCTTCAGGACACCTTTAACATTCCAACATCCAAATATAGGGGTACCAGAAGGGGAAGAAAAGGAGCAACAAATGGAAAAGTTATTTGAACAAATAACAAAGGAGAACATCCCCAGTCTGGCAAAGGAAATAGACTTCCAGGAAATCCAGGAAGCTCAGAGAGTCCCAAAGAAGTTGGACCCAAGGAGGAACACACCAAGGCACATCATAACTACATTAGCCAAGATTAAAATGAAGGGGAGAATTCTAGAAGCAGCAAGGGATAAGGGAAATGTCACCTACAAAGGAGTTCCCATCAGACTGTCAGCTGATTTCTCAAAAGAGACCTTCCAGGCAAGAAGGGGCTGGCAAGAAGTATTCCAAGTCATAAAAGGCAAGGACCTACATCCAAGATTGCTCTACCCAGCAAAGCTGTCATTTAGAATGGAAGGGAAGATAAAGTGCTTCTCAGATAAGGTCAAGTTAAAGGAATTCATCATCACCGAGCCCTTATTCTATGAAATGTTAAAGGGACTTATCTGAGAAAAAGAAGATTAAAAAAGACAGTAGAAAGACAGCAAACTTGCAGATATTAACAAGCACACCTAAAACAAAAGCAAACTAAGCCATCAGCTAGAACAGGAACAGAACCACAGAAATGGAGATTACATGGAGGGTTAGCAACAGGGGAGTGGGAGGAGGAGAGAGGGGGAAAAGGTACAGAGAATGAGTAGCATAGACGGTGGGTAGAAAATAGATAGGGGGAGGGCAAGAATAGTGTGGGAAATGTAGAAGCTTATGAACTTATGGACATGAACTAAAGGGGGGGAATGTGCGTGGGAGCGGATGTGCAGCGTAGCAGGGAATGATGAGGGAGAAATGGAACAACTGTAATAGCATAATCAATAAAATATATTAAAAACAAAACAGAACAAAAAAACATAAAAAAAACAATTCTTTATATATTCTGGATATTTATTCTCAGTTGGGTGATTATATGATAAATGTCCTCTCCCCATTTCTCACTTGTTTTTTCACTTACTTTATATGTCTTTCACTATACAATTCTTTATTTTAATATGTCAAACAGCAATCATTTTCATTACTGGGTTTTATAACTCGGTCGGTACCTTTTAAAAAATGTTTCCTACCCAAAGTTACAAAGATATTCTTTTACATTTTCTCTAAAAGTCATAAGGTTGTTCTCTCACATTTGCATCCTTGTTCATGTAGAATTTATTTTTGTGTATGATGTGAGGTAGTGGGCAGATTTTATCTTCCATTTGGATAATCAATTATCCTAGTACTATTTCCTCATTGATCTTCAATGTCACCTCTCTCATAAATCAAATTTCCATATATACATGAGTCTGTTTCTGGGCTTTAAATTGTATGTTACTGATTTCTTACAACAGTCCCTCAGAAAACACCTTTTATTTTCTTCAGAGAAATATTGGATATTTTTGGTCCTTTAAACTTCCATGTAAGTTTAAAAATCATATTGTCACATTCTTCAAAAAATTCCAATGAAATACTGATTGGAAGTAGTTGAATTTTATGAGACTGAAGCGCTACCTACTGCACTAATGAGGCACCTTTGAAGTGACTGAATTTTAGATGCATAGATATCCTATTACTGAACATGGTATATTGATGTGAACATGATTTCCAAATGGTTTTCTAAAGATTTTATAATATATCTCCACAAAGATTACATATAATCCTATTTAATCCTATTTTTGTTTTAATCCTATTTTGTTACTATTATAAATGACATATTGTAGCAATTTCTATTTGCAAATATTTGTGGCTAGTATATAGAAATATAAGTAATTTCATATGTTTCCCTTAAATTGAGCCAACTTCCTAAACTTTCTTATTAATTCTAATACCATTTCCTTTTAGTTTCTTTTGTCTCTAGATCAGAACTACATCATCTGCAAATAATGACCACTTTATTTATATCTTTCTATTATTCAAACCTTTTATTTCATCTGATTGTCTTAACTCTCTATAGGATCACCAGGGAAATATTGAATAGAGGTAAAGGAAACAGGATCCTTGCTTGTTCATGATTTTAGAGGAAATGTTTTTAATATTAAAGTTTGTTTGTTTGCTGTAGATTGTTGATAGCTGTCTATTGTCAGATTCTGCAAGTTTCTTTTTATTTTTTATCATTTTTTATTGTTGTTTGAATATAGTTGTCTCCATTTTCCCACCACCACTTTCCCCCACCCCACCCACACCCACCTCCCACCCTCAATCCTAACTCTTTTGGCTTTGTCCATGGGTCCTTTACACACATTCCTTGATGACCCTTTGCCTTCTTTCCCCTGTTATCTCCCTGCCCCCTCCCCTCTGGTTAGATTCAGTTTGTTCTTTATTTCAGTGTTTCTGATTATATTTTGCTTTCTTGTTTGTTTTGTGGATTAGGTTCCACTAGTAGCTGAGATCATATGGTATTTGTCTTTCACCACCTGGCTTACTTCAATTAGCATAATGCTCACCACATCCATCCATGCTGTTGTGAAGAGTAGGAGCTCCTGTTTTCTTTCTGCAATATAGTATTCCATTGTGTAAATGTACTACTGTTTTTTGATCCACTCATTTACTGACGGGCACCTATGTTGCTTCCAGCACTTGGCTATTGTAAACTGTGCCACTATGAACATTGGGGTGCATAGGTTCTTTTTATTAGTGTTTCAGAACTTTTAGGGTATAATCCCAGTGGCATTGCTGGGACAAAAGGGAGTTCCATTTTTAGTTTTCTGAGGAAATTTCATACCGTTTTTCATAGTGGCTGCACCAGTGTGCATTCACACCAACAGTGTACAAGGGTTCCCTTTTCTCTACAACCTCACCAGCACTTATTGTTTGTTGATTTCTTTATGATGGCCATTCTCACTGGTGTGAAGTGGTATCTCATTGTGGTTTTCATTTACATATCTAAAATGGCTAGTGATGAGGACCATTCTTTCATATTTCTCTGAGCCCTCTGTATGTCCTCCTTGGAGAAGTGTCTATTCAGGTCCTTTTCCTATTTTTTAATAGGCTTGTTTGTCTTCCTGTAGTGGAGTCATGTGAGTTCTTCATATATTTTGGAGATCATACTCTTGTCCAAGATATCACTGGCAAATACATTTTCCCATACAGTTGGTTCCCTTTTCATTTTGCTGGTGTTTTCTTTAGCTGTGCAGAAGCTTTCTATTTTGATGAAGTCTCATTTGTTTATTCTTTCCTTTATGCCCCTTCCTCTAGGGGACATATCGGTGAAAATACTGCTACATGGAATGTCTGACATTTTCTTGCCCATATTCTCCTCTAGGGCTTTTAGTGTCACAACTTAAACTTAAGTCTTTTATCCATCCTGAGTTTATTTTTGTGTATGGTGTAAGTTGGAGGTCAAGTTACAGTTTTCTTCATATACCTGTCCAGATCTCCCAACACCATTTGTTGAAGAGGCTCTTTTTACTCCATTTTATACTTCTGCCCCCTTTGTCAAATATTAGTTGACCATAGACACCTGGCTTTATTTCTGGGCTCTCTATTCTGTTCCATTGATCTATGTGTCTGTTCTTATGCCAGTACCAGGCTGTTTTGATTACCGGGGTCTTGTGAAATAGTTTGATGTCAGATATGGTGATCCTTCCTACTTTGTTTTTCTTTCTCAAAATTACTGCAGATATTTGGGGTCATTTATGGTTCTGTTAAATTTTTTGAAATATTTGTTCTATCTGTGAAATATGCCATTGGTCCTTTAATAGGTATTGGGTTGAATCTATAAATTTCTTTGGGTAGTATGGACAGTATGGACATTTTGATGATGTTAATTCTTCCAATACATGACCATGTATGGTATGCTTCCATTTCTTTTTGTCTTCCTTAATTTCTTCAGTGTTGTGTAGTTTTCTGAGTACAGGTCTTTTACTACCTTGTTTAGGTTTATTCCTGGATACTTTATTTTTTTTCTTGCTACATTAAATGGGATTTTTTCCCTCATTTCTGTTTCTGATATTTCACTGTTGGTATACAAAATTGCCTTCAATTTCTGAATATTGACGTTTTATCCCGCTGCTTTGCCAAATTCACTTATTAGGTCGAGTAGTTTTTGGGTGGAGTTTATAGGATTTTTTTTGTACATTATCATATTATCTGCAAAGAATGATAGTTTTACTTTCTCCTTTCCAATTTGGATGCCTTTTACTTTTTCATGTCTGATTTCTGTGGCTAGGACTTCCAGTACTATGTTGAATAAAAGTGCTGAAGTGGACATTGTTGTCTTGTTCCTGATCTTAGTGGGAGAATCTTTAGTTTTTACCCAATGAGTATGATGTTGCCTGTAGGATTTTCATATATCTCCTTTATTATGTTGAGGTATGCTTCCCCCTACTCCCACTTTGCTGAGTATTTTATCATAAATGGATGCTGTACCTTATCAAATGCCTTTTTGCATCTAATGATACGATCATGTGAGTTTTGTCTTTCATTTTATTTATGTGATGTATTATGTTTATTGATTTGCGAATATTGTACCATCCTTGCATCCCTGGGATGAATCCCACTTGATCATGGTGTATGATCTTTTTGCTGTATTGCTGGATGCAATTTGCCAATATTTTGAGAAGCATTTTAGCATCTACGTTCATTAGCGATATTGGCCTGTAGGTTTCTTGTTTGTTGTGTCTTTGTCTGGTTTTGAGATTAGGATGATGCTGGCCTCATAAAAGGCATTTGGAAATCTTCCCTCTTCTTGGTATTTTTATAGTAATCTGAAAAGGATGGGTGTTAATTCTTCCTTAAATGTTTTGTAAAATCCTTCTGTGAAATCATCTGGGCAAGGACTTTTGTGTGATGGGAGTTTTTGATTACTGCTTCAATTTCACCAGGTGTTATTCATATGTTCAGGGTTTCTGCTTCTCCTTAATTCAGTTTTGGAAGATTATAGTTTTCTAGAAATTTGTGCATTTCACCCAGGTTTTCAAATAGCTTGGCATATAGTTATTTGTAGTAATTTCTTACAGTCTTTTGTCTTTCTGTGGTATAAGTCGTAATTTCTCCTCTTTCATTTCTGATTTTATTTATTGGGATCATATCTCTTTTTTTCTTGATAAATCTGCTTAAAGCTTGTTGATTTTGTTTATCTTTTCAAAGAAACAGTTCCTGGATTTATTGATCCCTTGAATTATTCTTTTAGTCTCTATCATTTAAGTATGCTCTGATCTTGGTTATTTTCTTTCTTCTATTCACTCTGGGCTTTGTTTGTTGTTGTTCCTCCAGTTCTTATACATGTAGGATTAGGTTGTCTTGATTCAGACTCCAGCCCTCCGGAGTCTGTGTGTTGTGGATGTGGTACACAAATTGACATGGACTAATGAGTATTGTGGAGAAAAAAGGATGGCACGGCCACTCTCTCAAGAGGAGAGTACCTCGACCCTTGCCTGGACAGGCTTTTATTGATTTTCTTTCTCATTACATCAAAGAAGTTTCTCATTATTTCTAGATTTAGTTAAGTGATTACTTCTTTTTTTTTAATCAGTATTTTTTAATTGTTGATATTGTACAGTTTTCTGTCTTTTACCCCGCCCCAGCCCACCACCCCAGCCCTCCCCACCTCCTCCCATTTCCACCCCCCCATAGTTTTTGTCCATGAGTCCTTTATACTTGTTGCTCTAAACCGTTCCCCTTTTCCCCTGAAATTCCCTCCCCTCCCACTCTGGACACTGTCAGACTGTTCTCAAATTCAGTGTCTTTGTTTATATTATGCTTGTTTGTTTGTTTTGTTGATTAGCTTCCTGTTAAAGGTGAGATCATATGGTATTTGTCTTTCACTGCCTGGCTTATTTCGCTTAGCATGATACTCTCCAATTCCTTCCATGCTGTCGCAAAGGGTAGGAGCTCCTTCTTTCTTTCTGCTGCATAGAATTCCATTCTGTAAATGTACCACAGTTTTTTGATCCATTCATTAACTGATGGTCACCTAGGTTGCTTCCAGCACTTGGCTATTGTAAATTGTGCTGCTATGAACATAGGGGTGCATAGATTCTTTTGGATTGGTGTTTCAGGATTCTTAGGATATAATCCAAGCAGTGGAATTGCTGGGTCAAAAGGTAGATTCATTTTTAGTTTTCTTAGAAAATTCCATACTGTTTTCCATAGTGGTTGTACCAATCTGCAATCCCACCAACAGTGCACTAGGGTCCCCTTTTCTCCACAACCTCTCCAACACTTGCTGTTTGTTGCTTTGTTTATGAAGGCCATTCTGACTGGTGTCAAGTGGTATCTCACTGTAGTTTTAATTTGCATCTCTCTGATAGCTAGAGATATCGAGCATCTTTTCATGTGTCTCTGGATCCTCTGTATGTCCTCCTTGGAGAAGTGTCTGTTCAAATCCTTTGCCCATTTTTTAATTGGGTTGCTTGTCTTCTTAGAGTAGAGTCTTGTAAGTTCTTTATATATTTTGGAGATTAATCCCTTGTCTGAGGTATCATTTCCAAATCCTTGCATTTGTAACTTTTTCTCCTTTTTTCAAAAAAGGAGAAAAAGTTACAAATGCAAGGGAATGATAAATATGATTGATTTGGTTGCATTTCGTCCTTGGAACATCTTAGCACAGACTTTAGGGAGTTGCTTCAGAGATATACATTAAACATCTGCAGTCTTAACTCAGGGTGAGGGAGTTTTAGCAAAAGCAAGTCTTATAGCAGCCTAGGTACAATGCAGGCCTGATTCCCCATGGGAAAGCCAATCTGCACACCTGGCTCCTGTGTGCCGCCTCTCATTGATTGGTTTTCCGGATCAATACTGGGCTACATTCGCCATTGACATGCTGATCTGTTCCCTATAATTTCCCCCTCCCCCTTGTTTTTAGTTAGGGCTGCTACAGAAGTGAGGCCTACAAAGCTTGCTACATGCTGGTTTCTCCTACAACCCTGGGAAAATAATTTGTAAATGTAGCAAAGTATATAGAGCATTATTAGAATCAATAAGCCAGGGCCTACACTCTCAGGTTAAGTCCACCAAACCAATATTTTGGGTTTAACCAGAAGAGATTGTCACTGAGGGTTTGGAAAACCTCTTGCTTAGTCAAGCATTGAATATCTTGCAGCTCTAGCTGCAATTTATCAATTTGTCCCTTTAAATTCATAGAAAAAGCTGCCCTTACATGATGTCGAATTTTGCTCCTGGAGTGCAAGCTGGAGTTCCACTGGAGTGGAGTGATGCACAGCTTGAAGAATCCAGGATCACAGGTCACTTGCTGGTGGATCACTAGTGTATACTGGCACTCACCAATCCAATCAAGTGCTGATTCAACTGCAGAGAGGTGAGTCAGGATCTCTTGATTGATCTGGGCCTGTTGAAGCATGTCTAAAGTAGTATCGGTTAAGAAAACATCAACAGTATGAGTAGTTTGAGGTGAGTCAACGAGGGCAGCAGTTGCCACCGCAGCAGTAGCTGCGACAACTACAGCAGAGACAATGAACGCAATTAGGGTGCCAATGAACCGTCAGACTTGTAAGGAGGGCCGCATGTTGTTAAGTTGCTATTATGCCATTGGGGTCCTCCCATTCTCTGGTTACATCAACTGGCACCCATATTTGAGTTTGTCTTCTAACTATGTAAACTTTAGTGAGGTTTAACTGAGTAACATTGAAATGAGTAAGGCAGCTGGCATATACAGAGCCTGCAGAGCAAGAAGAGAATAAATTTTTACAGATTCATTATAATATAAAAGACCTGAGCTGTCCCTGGAGTTGCTAAAAACAAGTAGGGGTGAGAGGTAGAAAACGTGACCCAATCTTGTTCCAGAGGGTCAATTGGGTAAAAACGTCCTTGGATACCTTTAGGGTCACATGCAATTCTTATATACAGATGCATTCTAGTAATAAAAGGCAAGCCCATTTTCCAAGAATTGTACTGCCATGGGCTAGTGAGAAACAATTCTGATAATAGGTTCTCTGGTGCCGGGCCCCTCCCACCACATATTAGTATGCACAAATAGAGGCAGAACTGGAACTATTATTTCATCAGGCTTAGCTAATACTCTCCAGGTAGATCCCCAATTCTCCACTACAAAAGGACTTTTAGGGAGATAAGCAATAGTGGCATTTAGTCCTTGGCATAAAGACCAGAAGACTGAGTCTTTACGGCTAGTGTCTAAGGTACAAGGAGGAACCAGAGGGGTATTGAAAGTATGATAAATCCCCTCCTGGGTACACAGGCCAATTGTAGTTACTATGGAAAGCTGATAATAATTACTGTATTGTTTTTTGCTTGCAGCATAAAGTTGCTCCTTTAAAGGAAAACACAAAGTGTCAATAAGAACAGAAAAATAAACTAGTAAATACTTAGCAACATAAACCATATTTTTTGGCACCAGAATTCAGTGCTTGTTTTCTTCTGAAGGACTATCTGGTCTGTTAGCTGACTGGTTTTCATTTCCAGGTAGTGGAGCTTGATGTCTGTTTTGTTCATAATAAGGCTTCACCCTTCCAGCTGGAAGCCAGGCAGGACTTGTAGGGATGGAAACACATGCATACCCTCTTCCCATGTTAAGTGGTCTACAGGGCTCTGCCAAGTACTATCTCCCAGTGGATCTCTTTACAAAATTTGAGGATAAGATGACTTTGGTTCTTTCTTCTGAAAATGTTTCTCAATTGGAGTACAGAGTGATTCATCACAATTTAGAAAATTACAGGTGAACGTAGCTAACATAATCAAATTCTGGGGGGGGGGGTTACCCTTGACTCACCCTTTTTTGTTTTTTAAGAAGATTTTTAAAGGTATGATGTGCCCATTCAACAATTGCCTGACTGGTTGGATTGTAAGGTATTCCTGTTTTATGTTGGATATCCCAATGCTGAAGGAAGGCTTGAGTAGAATGGGCAAAGTATCCTGGGCCATTATCAGTTTTAATTTGCTGAAGCCGTCCTAAATGACTAAAGGCCTCAAACCAATGGGCTTGTATATTTTTAGCAGATTCTCCTGTTAAAGTAGACACATGTAGAGTACCAGAGTAAGTATTAATAGAAATATTAATTTATTTGACTTTTCCAAAGGAAGAATAACAAGTGACATCTGTTTGCCAAATTATTTGAGAACTTAGTCCTCAAGGGTTAACTACCTTGGATGGAGGTACCTTAGTAAGGGCTTGACAGTAAGGGCATTCTTTAATAATTTGCTTAGCTTGGGAGTGAGGAATGTTAAATTGCTTTCGGAATGCCTGGCTATTTTGATGAAAAAACTGGTGAGAAGTTGCTGCCTGCTGAAAGGCAGTAAGGACACTAAGGCATCCATCCACCTTATTGTTACCATCCACCAAGGGGCCAGGCAGGTCTGTGTGAGATTGAATATGAGTAATGAAGAGGGGGTGCTTTCGCTTATCAAGGAGACACTGTAGGGTTAAAAATAAGTTAAGTAGATTGGAGTCAATAGAAGTTTTAATTAATGCCTGATCTGAATGCAGAATAGGATAAACAGTATATCCTTAGTCACAGACTACATTTAGAACTTCCTGGGGCCATTGCCATAGGGCCATAATTGCAAAGAAAAGCTCAGCCCTCTGAGTAGAGGAATGTCCTGAGGGTACAAAGTTTTTCCAGCTATTGCCTTCTTTCCAGGCAACAGCAGCCCATCCAGTTTTTCTGGACCTCTCAAGAAATATAGACTTTGTTCCTGTTATTGGTATTGGGTTAATTTTTTCTGCTAGCCTTATCTGAAGGAATGGGATGTTTTGAATCAGTCTGTCTGAGGGTAGATTAATCTCCAGTCCTCCTACAAAGTCAGCTATGGCACACTGAAATTCTAAAGATTGAGCTGTTAACTGTTGTAAATAAACCTGAGTTAAGGGGATGTGAATAAAGGCAGGATCATATTCAAATAACTGCTGTGTTCGCTCATGTCCTTTTATTATGAGATGGCACAATGCAGTTATATAGGTGATAATAGTGTGTTGTGGCTGGTGAGACAGGAAAAGCCACTCTATCGTAGCTAAGTTGGGTGACAGTTGCCCTATAAGGCCCATTAGAGTACCTAGGGTTGAAAAGCAGAAAAGCTGGACAGGAGACTATAGATCAATTCTAGTTAGTTGTAGCTGTTGGATATGTTGATTTATTATAGTCAATTCTTGTAAAGCCTCAGGGGATAATTCTCTGGGGGAATTAAGATCAGGGTCCCCACTAAGTGTGTTAAATAAATTAGTTAGCTGTTGGGGTAGGTATTCCAAGGCTGGGTCGTACCTAGTTGATTGCTCCTAGGAGCTGTTGGAGGCGACTGAGAGTTAAATCTTTAGGTGGATTATTTGAAGAACTTGAGACCAGATTGTCCCATTAAAAAGGATATAGCCTAAATATTTCCAAGGCTCTGAATGCTGAATTTTTTCTGGAGCAATTCTTAGTCCAGCAGAGGCCACAGAGTTTTTAAGAAAGAAGGTAGTTTTTGCAAGAATATCTTGTGAGGGAGCTGCAATCAGAATGTCATCCATATAATGATAGATAATAGAATTAGGGAACTGATCTCTTACTGACTGAATGGTTGTATAACTGAAATGCTGGCAGATAGTTGGGCCGTTAAGCATTCCCTGAAGTAAAACTTTCTACTGAAATTGCTGTAAAGACTGAGAGTTATTAATGGCTGGGAGGGAAAATGCAAAACACTCTGGATCCTTTTCTGCTAAAGGGATCGTAAAGAAACAATCTTTTAGGTCAATAATAAAAAGTGGCCAATCTTTGGGAATACAAGCTGGATTAGTGACTCCCAGCTGTAGGGGGCCCATGGGCTGGAGAGATTCATTGATTTTTCTGAGATTGTGAATAAGCCTCCATTTGCCAGATTTCTTTGGTACAACAAAAATAGGAGTATTCCAAGGGCTGTTAGAGGGTTCAATATGACCTGCTTCTAATTAGTTGTTTAACTAAGAAGTAGGTCTGTTCAAGTCGCTCCCCTTTAAGTGGCCATTGATCAACCCATACGAGCATATTGGAGAGCCAGGTAAGTGGCAGGGGAGTTATATGAGCAGTAGCCATTAGAGAAAAGGTGGCAGGGAGATTTACATTCCCTACTGACTGAGGAGATCACAGCCCGAAATGTTAAAGGGCATAGGCAAGATATATGGTCGAATTCTCCCTAACTGACCTTCTGGCCCATAACATTTAAGAGACCATACACTGACTTGTGCTTGAGAGACTCCCCCAATGCCCATGACAGGCATTCCGCTGTCTGTTAAAGGCCACTCAAGAGGCCAAAATTGTTTTGAGATAACGGACATGTCTGCTCCCATATCTATGAGGCCATGAAAAGTTTTATCTTTTATTTTTACTCATAAAATTGGTTTATTTAACTTGATTGATTCTGTCCAAAAAACTGATTGATTGTCTGTACTGCCAAAGCTTCCTTCCCCCACATTGTATTTTGAGTCTTTGAGACTATGTAGGGGAGTAGGAGTAGCTGGGCAATGCACATTTGTGCAGAAACAATATGATAGCCAGATACTTTAAGCATAATTTTAATTTCTCCTTGATAGTCTGAGTCGATGACTCTGGATTAACAAAAATGCCTTTAATAGTAATACTGGATCTCCCTAAAATTAGACCGACTGTTCCCAGGGGCAGAGGTCCCCAGATACCAGTGGGAGCTACAATTACTTAATCCTGTTCCTTTAAGATGAGCTCATTGGTGGTGACCAAGTCCAGTCCTGTGCTTCCACAGGTAGCTGCATGAAGGTTGGAAACTGTGCATTTCCCTGCATTCTCTGATGTTGATTGCTGTTCTGAAAGCTCTGATTTGGGCCGGAGGCGCTGGAGTGGGCACCCTCCTGGAAGTTTCCCTGAATGGGCTGGCCATTTTTGTCAAATTTAGAGTGGCATTCCTTTGCCCAATGTTTACCTTTGCCACAGCATGGACAATTCTTTAGGCGAAGCTTGTGACTACCTTTCCCCCTTCCTGGTGTGGACAAAAAGTCCTTGCGCAGGTGACCAGGCTTTCCACAATTTTAACATTTGGGATCCCCCTTAATTGCAGCAGCTAAAAGAGAAGCCTTATGCTGCTCTGTGCTAACATCTTGGCAAGCCTTGATAAACTCATTGATGTCTTTGGTGGTAGTTCGCAAGGGTCCTATAATGGCCCTGCAGTCCTTATTAGCATTTTCATAAGCTAGCTGGCACAGAAGAGCTTTGGTGAAGGAAGAAGTTTCCCTGGCTTGAGCATCAGGCACAGCTTTCATGGCTCTGAGAGCAATCTAAACACTCTGACTATAAGCATGAGGGTCAAGCCTGGCTTGATTTGCAGTGGTAGCAAAATCACCAGACCTAAGCAGCATAGGGAAAGTGTCAGGGTTATTTATTTGTGCATTCTCAGCTACTTGGGTGCCAGCCCTTTGAGAGTATTCCAAATGCCAGACAGTGAATTGAGCAGGAGTCAAAACAGTCCTGGCGAGAGCAATCCAGTCACAAGGAACCATTTTATAACTGTCAGTAATGGCTTGAAATAGCCCATTAATAAAAGGAGACTGAAGCCCATTTTCTTTAATGCTTTTCTTTAAATCCCTATAAAGAGAAAAGGGAAGGGGCTCATGGACATTTCTTTGACCCTTCATTATAATGGGGAAAGTCAAAAGGGCATCTAAATCCTCAGCCTTAGCTGCTTGCCGAAGGCAGTGCTGCATAGACCTGATAGGATATCTGTCTGAGTTTTTTTGCTTTCTTGGTGGTGATGCGCCCTACGAGGAGGAATGCTCCCAGAGTTGGGACACAGAGTGGTGACTAAAAGGCAGGTCCTCCAGCGGGACTGTAGGCAGAACTTCTGTGGCCTGTTCTTCTGTTATATTATATGTGACTTTGAACTAAACTCCTTATCTTTTTCTGTGACTAACTCTGGTTTTTTAGCCCATATAGGCATGAGAGCAGTCCTGACTAGTCCTCAAGTTAATAAGTTTTGAGCTCCAATTGAAACACCACTGTCCTGTGAAGATTTTAGCTTGTCACCTGTCTTTTCCCAAACCTCAATATCTAAGGTCCTCTTATCAGGAAAAGTAGGGTAATATTCCTTTATTGTTTGTAAAAGCAGAATAAGATGCTGTTTTTTTCATGGCACAGCCTGCTCCCTGGAGGAGCTGTTGTAACACATGCAGATAAACTTCCTGCTGTTTAGATAAACCAGAGCCCATTCTTGTTATTAAGAGGCTCCTTTTTACTTTTGATTTTGTCCTTTCAAACTCTGCCACTTGAGCTGAATTCTACAGCTAGCTGTTGGAGGACATAGTGTAGTAAGTAAAAAATGTGCTGTTGGTGAAAGACCATCAGGGAGGGCTGCCAAATATTCCAGGTACCCTAACCCCAGTTATAGGTTTCAGGTTCTCCCCCAAGTGTAAAACACTGCAAGGGGGGCTCGAAGCACTAGGTGACCAACCTTTATATCGTGCTTCCCTGGATGAGCCAAGAGTTAAATTACTATGATTGGGATTCCCTGTGAGGCCCCTGCATGTCTCGGGATTGACCCCAGACACCTCTGCAAGGCCCCTACTCACATTGGAACATCTGAGATCTCACACTGGAGGGAGGAATGCCTCTTATCTTAGATGCTCAGCAAGAAGCTAAGACACTCGTAAATAACCCTGTAACTAATACTGAGTTCTAAAAGCAATCTTCAGAGTCCATTGAAACCGAAACACTCATTTACTGTCTGCTTTTCTGTTTACAGGTGGGTGGAGGGAAAAGCGCTTGCTCCACTCTCTGCCGGATTTCAGTCACTTCCACCACTTCCCTCAAGCAAATTGGGCCCTTCTGGTGCTGATTCCCATATGGGTGGATTTGTGTACATTCTAGGACCCTGTAGCTCTCTCCAACAAACTCTCCTGTGAGGCTGGGAGTCTCTCCCAGCACCTCAACCCCCACAGGTGTTTTCAATCAATGTTTTGAGGCTTTATTTCCCTGCACTGGGACCCTGGTTGTGAGGTCTGTCTCACTCCCCAGTTTCCCCCAGTTTATCTGTGCAAAAATGTGGAACCACCTGGTCTGCCAGCTACCTTGTGCACCATGCCCCTACACAATCTGTTGCTTCACTGGGTCCACCAGCTGCCACCCAGTGTTCCTGGGGTCTGCCAGCTGCTGCCTTGCATGCCCAGGTCTACCAGTCACAGCTTTTTGGGGTGCTCAACTTCTCTCCACCTGGCTTCCCAGCTCTGCCCCTCCTACTGGTCTGGATGCATGTGTCTTCTTTAACTCCTTGGTTTTCGGACTTCCATACAGCCCAATTTTCTGTCAGTTCTGGTTGTTTTTTTCTTTTTAAATTGTTGTTGTCCTTATTTTGGTTCTGTGAGGAGGCACAATGTGTCTACCTATGCTTCCGTCTTGGCTAGAAGTCTTGTTATACAAAATATCTGAAACACCATATCATTTGCTTCCCAATTCCCTCAATCATGGTTTCTAAGGAATATACTCTGTCATTTTTTGGGAACCCCTGCTCTGCATCCCTTTACAACACCACTGCATATCTATTAGAATGGAAAAAATAAAAAGTTTTGGCAAGGGTTCAAAGCAACTGGATCTCTCCTGCAATGCTGGTGGGAATGTAACATGGTACAGCCACTCTGGAAACAGTTTGACAAATTCTTATAAAATTAAATATATGCTTATCATATCGTCCAGTAATCACATTCCTGGATATTTATTTTATTGTACAGGGTGATGCCACAACCAAATGAGCCTCCTGACAAAGAGCCCTGGGTATTTATTTTCAAAGAATGAAAACTTCTGTTCACACAAAGCTCTGTACATAAATGTTCATAGAGGTTTTATTTGTAGTAATCAAAAACTGAAGACAAGCGAGATAAATATCAATGAGTGAATAGAAATCAAACTAAAGAATATCTATGTAATGAAATACTATACAGAAATAAAAAGGAAGGAACTATCAATACATGCATCAATTTGGATGAATGTCCAGGCCATTGTGCTGAGTTGGAAAAGCCAGTCTTAATGGGTCAGATACGGTGTGTTTCTATTTATATTCCATCCTCAAAGTGAAAATAGCGATGGATCAGTGGGTGCCAAGTGTTATGTTTGGAAGAAGAGTGTGACTATTAAGGTAAGTTGAGAGAATTTCTTTGTGTTGATACTCACTGTTATCTACACAGATGAAAAAAATCATAGAACTGAGACAGGAACTTGGGTCTAGGTAATCAAAAATACAGGGAGGTCAGAAAGCCAAGTTAAGATCAGGTGGTCACCATAAAAGTCCTAGAGTAAAACATAGGGAGTAAAATTTCAGATATCCCACACGGCAGTATTTTCACCCATGCATTGTCTAGGGCAAGGGACATAAAGGAAAAAATAAACAAATGGGACTACATCAAATTAAAAAGCTTCTGCATGGCTAATTGAAAATGTCACCAAAATGAAAAAGGAACCAACTTTATGAGAAAATATATTTGCCAACAATACCTCAGACAAGGGTTTGATCTCCAAAATATAAGACAAAAAATCCAATTAAAACCTGGGCAAAGGACCTGAACAGACACTTCTCCAGCGAGGACATACAGAGGACCCACATGCATATGAAAGGATGTTCAACATTGCCAGCCATTAGAAAGATGCAAATTCAAACCACAGTGAGGTGACACCTCCCATCAGTCAAAATGGCCATCATAAACAAGTCAACAAACAATAAGTGCTGGCAAGAATGCAGAGAAAAAGGAACCCTAGTGCACTGTTGGTGGGAATAAAATCTGGTGCAGCCACTGTGGAAAAACAGTATAGAATTTCCTCAAAAAAATTAAAAATGAAACTGCCTATTGACTCAGCAATTACACTGCTGGGAATATACCCTAAGAATCCTGAAACACCAATTCAAAAGAACCTATGAGCCCCAGTGTTCATAGCAGTGCTATATTCAATAGCCAAGTGCTGGGAACAGCCTAAGTGCCTGTAAATACATGAATAGAAAACTGTAGTACATTCACACAATGGAATACCATTCAGCATAAAGAAAGAGGAAGGAATTCCTATCCTTTGTGACAGCATGGATGGAACTACAGACTATTATGCTAAGTTAAATAAGCCAGGCAGTGAAAGACAAACACCGTATGATCTCACCTATAAGTGGAACCTAATGAAAAAAAAAGGGAGCAAAATAGAACTGGAGGTGTGGAAACAAGGAACAGACTGACAGGGAGCAGAGGGGTGGGGGATAAGGGAGGAAAGAAGGGGAAGAGCATAAAGAACAAGTATAAATGACCCATGGACATGGACAACAGGGTGGGGATTGACTGTGGAAGTGAGTCAAGGGTGAGTAGGAGACAGCAATGGGGGAAAAGTTGGGAACAATAAAAAGACCAGGTGGTCAGAAGAAACTTGGGATAAACTGACCACAAAGTGTCAACACTCCTCCCTTCCCCACTCAAAAACACACAGGTAGCTGATTTTCTTTTTTTTTATTTATTGACTGATTTTTAAAAATATATTTTATTGATTATGTTACAGTTGTCTCATTTTACTCTCCCCTTTATTCCCCTCCACCCTGCACACTCTTCCCACCTGCATTCCCACCTTTTAGTTTATGTCCATGGGTTGTACATGTAAATTCTTGGGCTTCTCCATTTCCCATATATTCTAAACATCCCCTATTTTGTACCTACCATTTATGCTTCTTATTTCCTGTACCTTTTCCCACATTCTCCCCCTCCACCTCCCTGCTGATGACCCTCCATATGATCTCCATTTCTGTCTGTTCCTGTTCTACTTGTTTGCTTAGTTTGTTTTTGTTTTTTAGGTTCAGTTGTTGATAGTTGTGAGTTTATTGTCATTTTACTGTTCATATATTTGATCATCTTCTTTTTCTTAGATCAGTCCTTTTGACATTTCATATAATTAGGCCTTGGTGAAGATGAACTCCTTTAACTTAACCTTATTTGGAAAGCACTTTATCTGCCCTTCCATTCTAAATGATAGCTTTCCTGGATAGATTAATCTTGGATGTAGGTCATTGCCTTTCCTGACTTTGAATACTTCCTCCCAACCGCTTCTTGCCTGTGAGGTTTCTTTTGAGAAATCAGCTGATAGTCTTATGGGAACTCCTTTGTAGAGAACTGTCTCCTTTTCTCTTGCTACTTTTAAGATTCTCTCCTTATCTTTAATCTTGGATAATGTGATTATGATGTGCCTTTGTGTGTGCTTCCTTGGGTCCAACTTCTTTGGGACTCTCGGAGCTTCCTGGACTTCCTGGAAGTCTATTTCCTTTGCCAGATTAGGAAAATTCTCCTTTGTTATTTGTTCAAATAAGTTTTCCATTTCTTTCTTTTCCTCTTCTTCTGGCACCCCTATGATTCAGATGTTGGAACATTTAATGTCATTCTTGAGGTTCCTAAGCCTCTCCTCATTTTTTGAAGTCTTGTTTCTTCATTCTGTTCTGGTTGAATGTTTATTCTTCCTTCTGCTCCAAACTGTTGATTTGAGTCCTAGTTTCCTTCCCTTCCCTGTTGGTTCCCTGTATATTTTCTTTATTTCATTTGCATAGTCTTCACTTTTTCCTCCAATTTGCCACCATATTCAATCATTTCTGTGAGCATCCTGATTACCAGTGTCTGAACTGTGCATCTGATAGGTTGGCTATCTTTTCATTTCTTAATTCTATTTTTGTAGCTTTGATCTGTTCTTTCATTTGGGTCATAGTTTTTTTGTCTTGGCATGCCTATTACATTTTAAGGGGTGGAGCCTTAGTTAGGTATTTGCCAGGGTTGGGCAACCCACTTTTTTGCGTTGTGGCATGCTGTATGTGGGGAGGGTCTGAAGGGGATCAATGCCTCTTGCTTGGCTCTTGGCCAGATTTCAGTCACTTCCTCCACTGCCTACAAGAAAATTAGGCCATTCTGGTGCTGATTCCTGGGTGGGGGGGGGGCTTGTATACATTTTAGAACCTTGTGGGTCTCTCCACTGAACTGTCCTTTAAGGCTGGCAGTTCCTCCAACTGCCATAATTCCCACAGGTTTTTTCAGCCAGAGATTCTGAGGCTTTATTTTCTCACTCTGGAACCCTGGGTTGTGCAGTCTGTCTCGCTTCCCAGTTGTTCCTCCCCAGTTTATCTTCATGCAAGTGTGGGACAGCCTGTTCCTCCAGCTGCTGCCTTGCCATGCATCCTCTCTGGCATGGCTGTTTGTCTCTGCTCCTCCTACTAGTCTTGATGAATGTTTCTTCTTTTGCTCCTTAGTTGTTGGACTTCCATACAATTTTCTGGAAGTTCTGGTTACTTTTTGTTTTTAAATTTGTTATTGTCTTTCTTTTCATTGTGCCAGGAGGCAAAGTGTATCTAACTACATCTCCATCTTGGTGGCCGGAAGTCTTATTGATTGATTGATTTGAGAGAGAGGAAGAGAGAGAAAGAGAAATATCAATTTGTTGTTTCACTTTGCATCCATTGGTCAACTCTTATATGTGCCCTGACCAGAAATTGAACCTACAACCTTAGCCTAGCAGTAGAACACTCTAATTAACTAACCTACCAAACCAGTGCAAGCAGATGTAACTGATTTTTATCTCCCTTCTAACTGCCTGCTTAAACTACTGACTTGCATACACAGCAGATCAAGGTTTGACTGCTTTATGACTTTCTGAAGATGGTGGTAATGAGCAATATGCCATCTTGCCCCCATTTTGCTCCCACAGCTAGGAGGGCTGATGTAGTTACCAGGTGACAGAACTGGAAAAGTCACCCAAACCTAAAATGGAAAATTACTCAAGCCTGCTTTTCAAAAAGGCCACCTTTTTACATAAGCCTGCCTTGTCCCCAGCTTATAAAAGCAGCCAAAGAGAGCCAACTGCTGAGCCAGTTCTGAGGACCTTCCTTTCCTTTGTGCTGACTCCCTTGTACTTCAATACAAGCTTAATAAAATCTGTCTGGAAATGTCTCTGGTGTTTCCTCTCAATTTCTATCTTGGAGAACCCAAGAACCCCAACACCAGTAAGAGAACTATACACCTAAAACAAAAGGTAGTACATTAAAAGCTAGTGAAATCCAAGTAAGGTCTATATTAAAATTAATAGTATTATACTAATGTCAGTTTCCCAGATTTTCCAATATACTGTGATTGTGTAGATACTGTCATTGCAGAAAGGTACATAGGAACACTGTTATTTTTGAAACTTGCTTTGAGTCTTAAACGCTTTCAAAACAAAAAATATGTATAGACATCTACATACTATCTCTGTCTTATATATGTATATATGTAACAGAACTGCTGGGTTCTATTGCCCACTGCTGATGAGAACCATGACTCCCAATGCCAGAGTTGTATTGATAGGAAAGGAACCATTTATTTAAAATTATATAGGTTTAGGATCATGGTAGAATTATGCTGTTAAATCTCACTCCCTTTAGAAACAAAGAAATACCCATTAATGCACAGTCCTACCCCTCTCTCTTGCCAAACCAGGCCAGTCAGAGGTACCATCCCTCAGGAAAAGAAATAGAAGTCTGTAGCTTAGCTGGGCAGATTACTGTCTGTATTTTGGCTTCTTCCAGTTGTCCACTCTGCTACTAGGCTCCTGCTTTTAATCTAAAATTGTGTCCTCATGGTGGGCCGGGGGGTGGGGGGTCCTTCTGCATCCTTTCAAACCACATGGCCAAGACCCCACACAACTGCTACATCTTCAAGAGGCTTCTCTTCCCAAGCCACATAGTTAAGAGAGCATGGTTGCCCCACCCCTGAGTTTAAATCCCATCACAGATCTTCCTCAGACTCCTCCCACACCCAGCTACAGCTGCCAGCACTCTGTTCTCTTCTGCCTTTCTCATCTGCTATTGTTAGTCCAGGCAAGCATAGCCTTCTGACATATAGACATAGCTAAATGCCTTCCTGTTCTTGTGCAGGCACAGCAAGCCCCTCTGGCTACATTGCATACATCACATGTTATGCCCATCTCCCTGGCTCTGAGTGGGCAGGCACAGCTTTTAATATTACTAAAACACTGACCAAGTTCTTTAGATGTGTAAAGTAACTCTCAATGGCCTTGCCCTGCTGTCCTCATCCCCCATGTGAAAGTTGTGGGGGCTTTCTCTGTCTCTGGGGCTATAGCTCAGCACCCTGTTACATATATGTGATTATATATGTATAATCTTTCATCTCTAGGAGTAAAATCTACCTGTGGAACAACTATTAGCTTTATTGCTCATTTTGGGTTCTGGTTTTCATTCCATTTTCAGTCTTTTAGTAATTCAGAGTATTTTAACTACTCAGGACTAGTTCCTTTACTTTCTTTCTTGCTCAGTCATATTTTATCTAGCATTTGTTAGGTGCTTTGTAGCAGAAATAGGTTTTTTGTGGGATATCTTATCTATAATATTTCTGGAAATAATAGTTCTGCTGCAAAGAACAATAAGTGTTGCGGACCATTCAGCCTGGTTTCAGGAGTTGTAACCCTCACCCCATGGTGGGCTGTGTAAGAGCCCAAGGGACCCACTTCACCTGGGTCTGTTCTGTCACAAGGATGTGACCTACTAAGGAGACAAAGCTTATCTCTCTGGCAAGAGCACTGCTTCTGCCTCATCCATCTCTGGCCCCAATGCTTGGTTGGCAGTCAATGACGGGTAACACTCCTCATGGGAAGGGCAACCTAAGCCAGACACAACCACTTGGGAGGTGTCATGGAAGGACTCTGGGGGGCTGCAGCAAAGAGGATGTGATGGACCCTCGCCCCCCCCCCCCGGCTATTCTGACATAGCCCGAGTCCTCATTTCCATCTGGGAGATGTCTCCTGCTTCCTAATAGGCTTAAAGCCTGAAACTGTGAGGGCAAGCGGTGCAGCCCTGTGCTGGCCAGGACGGCTCCCTGGGTGATTGGGCATAAGAAAGAATTCCTAAAGTCCTGTGAAACCTGCTTTGTTAAGAGTGCTCTCACTTAGGTGATAAGTGTCCCAGGAGGAAATGAGTATGTCTCCCAAAGTTTGGAAACCCCCTTTCCTGACAAACACTGACTCAGATTAAGCCCTCAGATTTCTTTGAAATGTTAACCATTGTTTGATCCTTGCTGCCTGACATACCTATATTCCCGTGTATTTGAGCCCAATAAAAGCCTATTGAGGATGGGGCTCTGGGTTATTCTCCTCTGAGAGTTTGACCACCTTTCCTCCCCAAGCAGTCATGTCTTGGTAGTTTTTATTTTCATCCGTGACGGAAGGATAGGGCTCTGCGGGGGGAGCCCCCCACATCTGGTGCCCAGGACAGGAGCCCGCATCTGGCACCCGAACAGGGACCTGAAACCTGCCTGACCAGAGGCTACGAGCCATCGTCATTGGACAGCACGTCTAAGTGGTACGGAAATCAGCGCTTCATCCCCATAAGGATCCAGGGGCACCTTTTGGTAAGGCCCCCAGGCGTGTTACAGATCAGAGGAAAGGTTACCGTTGCCACCTCTTGAGTGGTTTTCTTCTCATTTCTCTCCCTTGCACTCTCTTTCATAATAAGAGTCTTGCTTTCTCCTCCCAAGCATTCGCTGCATCTTGTGGGTATGGGTCACTCATTTAAAAGCCGTTAGGGTGACTGCCGCTAGAAGACGCCCATGAAAGGTATGAGTTGGTCATGGGACGGGTTAGAATGTTAGGTTACCCGCCAACTACAAGAAAAACCCATCCAACGAGGAGGCACACTGTAAAAGCATTCACAGTCCCATTCCCTGCAGCCCAATCCCGGCTAGGTTTTTTTTTTTTAGCTTGGGAGGAGAAAGCAAAGACTTCCCCTTTTAGCAGCAAGGTATTTATGAGTGTTTCAGCTTCTTGCTAAAACGCTGAAGAAAAGAGGCATTTCCTCCCTCTGGCTCGAGATTTTGGGCGTCCCTACATGAGTTGGGACCCTGCGGAGGTGTCTGGGGTCCAATCCCTAAGACAAGTAGGCACCTCATAAGGATTTCCATCTCACATAAATCTTTTGGCTCAGTCAGGGAAGCCCGATATAAAGGCTGGTCACCTAGCGCTCTGAGCCGCCTCGCAGTCTTAGACGCCTGGAATTTAACCTGAAACCCATAAGCAGAATTGGGGTCTCCTGGCTTCCAGGTAGCCCTTCCTGATGGTTTTACACCAACGGAACATCTCTGACCCACCACACTCTGTCACTAGTAATAAATAGGATTTGAGGGTGCAGGTGGAGAGAGTGATCAAAATCCGCCACCTCTTGTGGCAGAAGGAATTTGTAGAAAGGAATTCTTTTGTTTGGGGCTAGGGCGCAGAGCAAGGCTGGGCGCATGCAGTACTCATTGCTCCATCCCCCTTCCCCCGGTGCGCTGCCAGAACCCCAGCGGTGACAGTGCCAGGAGTTACAAGGGCGAGCACCCCCAGGCCACTTGTTCTCCGCGAGTTGAGCCGTAGCTAGACCACGGGCCTCCGCTGCGGTCCTCCACGGTGACTGCTGGCTAGGGTCCATTCTCTGTTGTTCGATCTGGCTTTTTAAGCACCGGATTTGGTCACGGAAAGGATTTTTTTTTTAAGGGGGACTGCTCTGTTTGTTAAGGAATTTTTCTAAGAGCCATGGGCAAACGGGCTTTCTAAAAATCAGAAGCAATACCTTAAGGAAATCCAGCAGCTTCTCAAAGCCTCGGGCAGTCATATTTAAAAGAAGAACTTAGTTAACTTAATTCTTATTGTTAAAAAATATTGCCCATGGTTTCCCGATAAAGGGACTTTAGATTTAGAAATATGGGAAAAGGTAGGACGGGAATTGAAGTCACACCAGGAAAGTGGCACCCCTATCTGGCATCAGAATCTTTTTACTTGGGGGATGGTGAGGACTGCTTTAACGCCCCTTCATATTCACAACTCAGATACTAAGATTGAGGGGGCAGGGAAAGATCCATGTCAGATGAGGGAGAAGGGAGTCACTATGAAGGTGGAGGAATCCACCTTTATTACCTCCGGTCAGGAAAGCTCAAGTCACTCCTTAGTAACAAGGAGATACCTCCTCCGCCTCCCATCCCTCCCTCTGCTCCTGCATGGGAGGAAAACTTTAGCCCTCAGGATCCCCTTGCTGATCTTTCTACCCCCACAGTGGCAGCTGTTCAAACCCCTTTGCCAGTAACCAATGCCATGTATCAGTGTCTTCAAGACTCGATTAGGGATGGGGACTGGCAGTCCTTTACCGCCTTCCCTGTCATTACTCGGCAAGGCAGGCAAAATCCGGTGCATGAACCTCTACCTTATGGATTGTTCAAGGATCTAAAGAAAAGTATGAGACAACGGGCTCCAATCCCCTTACACAATAGGATTATTAACAGCTGTGACAGAAGCATATCAAATGGCTCCCTGTGACTGGGTTGCCTTAGCCAGAACAACTTTAACCCCCGGTCAGTACAGTGTCTGGCACTCTGAATATATGGTAAGATGCCGCCTTCAGGCGAGTGAAAATGAAAGGACAGGAAATCCAGTCACTCAGGATATGCTTTTAGGGCTAGGGCCACATACTAGACCAGATCGGCAAGCTCGTAGGAACCCTCAGACTTTTACCCAATGCTCTGCTGCGGCTTTTCGAGCCTTCAAGACCGTACCTGACACTAAGCCCCGCAGCACTGGGTCCTATACTAATGTTAGACAAGGGCCCGATGAGACATATCTAGATTTTATTGACAGATTACAAGAGGCAGTTCAGAGACAAGTTGAAAATCAGGATATTGCTGACGGTCTCCTATTGCAGTTAGCTTTTGAGAATGCTAATAATGATTGCAAAACTGTTCTTCAACCCATTCGGTTAACTACTATCGATGTTGGTCAGTTTATAAAGGCCTGTCAAAATGTAGGAACCGAACAGCATAAAGCAGCATTGCTTGCCGCGGCCTTGAGAGGTGAAATGAAATGTTTCAATTGTGGCAAGGCTGGACACACTGGGAAGGAGTGTCATATTAAAAACAAAAGGCTTCCTGTAAAGGATTGCCCTCGCTGCCATAAAGGCAAACATTGGGCCAATCGGTGCAAGTCCACCTATGATAAGGATGGAAACTTGCTGCCCCCATTACAGGGAAACGAGAAGTGGGGTGCGAGCTCTGGTGCCCCGAAACCAAACAGGAGCCCAAACAGCAACCAGCTGTTGTGGACTCAGGAAAATGCCGGGTCTCCGACCTTCGTGCCGCCACCCGGGGGAGCGCAGGATTGGACTTGGTCAGCACCTCTGAACTCATCTTAAAAGAGCAAGATGAGGTGGTCACCGCTCCAACAGGAGTATGGGGGCCATTACCCCAGGGACCAGTAGGGCTGATTTTAGGACGATCTAGCATGACCACTAAGGGCATCCTTGTCCAACCTGGAGTTATTGATTCTGACTATCAAGGAGAAATTAAAATTATGCTCAGGACACTCGGGTATTGTATCATTCCAGCTCAGACCCGCATTGCCCAGCTCCTCCTCGTGCCTTACAAGGTACCAGACACTCAAGAAGTGGTCAGAGGGGAGCACGGCTTTGGCAGTACTGATAACCAATCAATATTTTGGACTGCCTCCATTGATCTAAAAAAGCCTATATTGAGCATTAAGATAAAAGACAGAGAATTCCATGGCCTCTTAGACACAGGGGCTGATGTGTCTGTTATTTCCAGCCGATACTGGCCCCCAGAGTGGCCAGTAATTGAAACAAACATTTCTATAACTGGAATAGGGGGCATCTCTCAGCCCCACAAAAGTATGTGGACTCTTAAATGCTTTGGTCCAGATGGGCAGGTTGGACGAATTCAACCTTACATCCTCCCCGCCCCACTTAATATCTGGGGCAAGGACCTTCTCACTCAGTGGGGAATGCAAATCACCCTACCGCCTTTTCCTTAGCGGCCACTGTCCAGGCTTCTCCTTTATCCCTCACTTGGTTGTCTGACACACCTGTGTGGGTTAATCAGTGACTGCTGAAGAAGGAGAGGCTAGAGAAACTTCAAGAGGTTGTACAACAACAATTAGAGGCAGGGCATATAGAACCATCCAGTAGCCCATGGAATACTCCTATTTTTATAGTTCCTAAGAAAACAGGGAAATAGAGACTTATACATGACCTTAGAAAAATTAATGAAATCTTACAACCTATGGGAGCCCTTCAGCCAGGAGTTCCAAATCCAGCATGCATCAAAGGAATGGCCTCTTATTGTCATTGATTTAAAGGACTGCTTCTTTTTTATTTTTATTTTTTAATCAGTTTTTTTAATTGTTGATATTGTACAGTTTTCTGTCTTTTACCCCGCCCCCAGCCCACCACCCAGCCCTCCCCACGTTCCTCCCATTTCCACCCCCCATAGTTTTTGTCCATGAGTCCTTTATACTTGTTGCTCTAAACCGTTCCCCTTTTCCCCTGAAATTCCCTCCCCTCTCCCTCTGGTCACTGTCAGACCATTCTCAAATTCAGTGTCTTTGTTTATATTATGCTTGTTTGTGTTGTTGATTAGGTTCCTTCTTTACCATTCCTTTGGCTAAGAGGGACCATGAGAGATTTGCCTTCTCAGTCCCAGTACTTAATAACTCTCAATCATTAGAGAGGTTCCAGTGGAAAGTCCTGCCACAGGGCATGTTAAATAGCCCCACCATCTGCCAACATTTTGTTCATCAGACCCTTCAGCCGGTACGGACTCAGTTTCCTCAAAGTATTATTTATCATTACGTGGATGATATCCTAATTGCTGCAGCCTCTCAGGAAGAGCTAAAGCAAGTTTACCTCTGTCTTGAGAGCAATGTCTCCTCAGCGGGACTAGTAATAGCCCCAGAGAAGGTACAGCATTATCAGCCTTGGCAGTATTTAGGACATGTCTTATTTCACCGTACAGTTAGGCCTCAGATAGTTCAGATCCAGGTACCGGACCCTTTAACGCTTAACTGTCTGCAACAGCTCTTAGGCACCATTAACTGGATCCGTCCCAGTTTGGGGATCACCACGGGGAAGTTAACTAACTTATTCAACACCCGTAAAGGGGATTCAGACTTAAGTTCTCCCAGATTCTTAAGTGATCAGGCTAGACAGGAATTGGATTTAGTGAACCAATATCGTTCTTCCAGGCAGCTCACTAGGGTAGACAGACAACTACCTGTCGGATTTTTTTGCTTTCCCACACTGAAAACACCCACTGGGCTGATAGGACAGCTGGCACCTAATTTAGAAATGATTGAATGGCTATTTTTATCCCATCAACCCCAGCGCACTATTACCACCTATATTACTGCGCTATGTCAGCTTGTTATTAAAGGCCGTGATAGAGTCATTCAGCTTTTTGGCCACGACCCAGCTGCTATACACGTTCCACTCACACAAGTGTATCTACAGCAACTTTATCTTTAGAATTTAATCTTTAGAATTTCAGTGTGCACTCGCTGATTTTGTAGGCGATCTTAATATTCATTTACCTTCTGATATACTTCTCCAGAACCTCCCCACTCTTAATATCCGTTTGGGGGAAAAATTCAGTGCCACTCCTATTCCTAAAGCTAGAACCATCTTTATTGATGGTTCAGGGAAAACAGAGAAAGCTGCTATCACCTGGAAAGAAGGGAATGAGTGGAAACATTTTCTTTCTGGAGGGCACTCCTCCACGAAGCGGGCGGAAATTTCAGGGGCTATTCTTGCCCTCCAACATTGGCCCAAGGAGCCTCTTAACTTAGTATGTGACTCTGGTTATACTGTATATACACTCCTTCATATAGATCAGGCCCTATTAAAAGAGTCTGTTGAGCCTCAGTTACTAAGCCTATTTCTAACCTTGCAAAGTCTTTTAGATAAAAGGAAGCATCCTTTGTTTGTTACTCATATCCGATCTCATTCGGGCTTGCCTGGACCTATGGCAGAAGGTAATTCTCAGGCTGATGCCCTTGTAAGCCTAGCAGATACTTTCCAATCTGCAGTTATGTCTCACCAGTTTTTTCACCAAAATAGTCAGGCCCTACGCAAAGAATTTAATATTCCAAGGGCCCAAGCAAAGCAAATGATCAGAGAATGTCCAGATTGTCAAGCGCTTTCAAAGGCACCTCCTTCTCTTGGAATCAACCCTAGAGGGTTGCAACCTCGAATGATTTGGCAGACAGATGTTACTCATTACCCCCCTTTTGGAAGATTAAAATATTTACATATATCTGTAGACACTTACTCAGGTGTTCTACATGTCACTCCCTTCTCTGGGGAGTCAGCGAAGAATATTAGAGCTCATTGGCTTGAGGTCTTCAGCCACCTAGGCCACCCACAGGAAATCAAAACTGATAATGGCTCAGGATATATTGCCCAAGCTACTCAGGCTTTCTTAGAAAAATGGGGAATTCGACATAACACAGGTATCCCCTATAATCCTACGGGCCAAGCAATTGTTGAAAGAGCTCACCAGACCTTTAAAACATTATTAAATAAACAAAAAAAGAGGGAGTCAGGAAATATCCCCCAGAAATTTAACCATGCTAGCAATATATATGTACAATTTTTTGAATTGTGATGATAATCTGTAGTCACCCATAGACAACACTTTATAGAAAACAGGCCAGCAGGTCCACGCCCTTTGGTCTTATATAAAGACCCATTAGGGGAAGGAAAATGGGAAGGCCCAGTTGAACTATTAACATGGGGAAGAGGGTACGCTTGTGTTTCAATTCCCACAGGTCCACCACTGTGGCTCCCAGCAAAAAGAGTGAAGCCATATCATACCAGACCCACCCTGACAACAGATGTGGCAGCACATCAGGACCCAACAGCTCGGACAGAAAGCAGACTGGCTAGAAAAACAGATGGAGCAGATGTCCCCAAGGACCAAGGCAGAAGAATCCTGCCACCAGAAAACACAGACTCACAGGAGCAACTCCCTGGATCAACCTCAGGGAGTAATTTGGGGTGACCTTAAAACCCTTAAGATAAAAGCAGAGCAGATTATCCAACAAGTAAGAGTCAGGGATGCCCCAAAGAACACGTTCTTAGCTTATTTTTCAACTGTTTTTTTCAAGCTTCTCCAAGGTAGCCCTACTCTTGGGCCTGCTTATCTGCCTTGGAGAACTAGGTTTAGCCTCTGAAACTGAACATATATATTGGAGCCATGTTATAGACCCACCTATATTTAAACTCCATACGTGGTGGAATCCTGAGCCTCCTTTATCTAGTAATGATACTGAGTGGACTGGAGGCACCTGGCTCCCCCCGGACAGACCCCTAGAGGAAAAACATCATTGGCTGTCTGCTCCAGAAGGCACTGTATATGTCTCTAACCATTTGCCTGCTTGCTTTTCTGTGTTAACAATACCCTCTGCTTGCCTGTTACGTATAAGTGGTATGCCTATGCAATAACTAATTATACCACCCAGCAGTCTCTGCCTGCAGTAAATCTTTCCTTAGTTGGAGCAATAGGATTTATAGGAGAAAGGCCAGGGGACAGTACCAAACCACCCAATCTTCCTTTATGTCATATAGATGGTGGATCAACCAAGCCAGTCACTTGGAAACTATGCCGTGATCAAACACCATCATTAATTAATATCACTAGCACCCCTCTTGTAGCAGAAAACTGGGGTGCAAATTGGAAGATATATGCCATAGCAGACTCAGGAATAGTAAACCCAATGCCCCTCACAGCGTATGATAAATTTAGTTGGCATAGTGGAGGAGCAGGAGCCCCTATTCTCAGAATAAAGGGTCTTAATCATACTAGCCCATGGCATACTTCTACTTGGAAGATGGGGCTCCCTTTTGTTGACCGTCAGACAGGACAATTTCAACTCATCCGAAAGAAAGACAATGCCTTTGGTTACTTTAACATTTGGAATATTAAACGTACCTGGGTTACTATATGTACTTCTCATCCTTATCTATTTGTAGCCATCCCTGGTACACCTCAACTTATGTATAATGAGACTTCCACTGTATATACTTTTACTACTACTCCTGGCACTATATATACTAGCTGCTTAACCCGTGCGAATGTCACTCAATTAAATCTTACCTCCATATTTGTCATTCGCCGACAGGCCCAGGCTTGGGTTCCTGTTAACCTTACCCAGGAGTGGGCTGATCCAGGAGGATTAAGTGCCCTCAATAAGGCCCTCGCCCGTGTCAGAACCTGCCGATTTATAGGCATGCTTATTACCTCCATAGTTTCTGCTATTGTAATAATTGGGGCTGTGACTACTGCATCTGTAGCCCTTACTGAATCTATTCAAACTGCACATGCAGTTGATGTTCTTCTCACTAATACTACTCAGCAAATGATTCTACAAAGCCAAATTGATTAGGAGATTCTTACTCGGCTCTCTGCCACAGAATCTGCCATTGTCTGGCTTGAAGAGCGACAGGATGCTCTTGCCTTAAGGCAACAGCTTACTTGTGATCCTGGTTTTTCTAAACTCTGTGTTACTCCATTAAGGTGGAATTCCAGTTAGCATTCCTGGAGCGATATTCAACATCACCTAAGAGGGACTTTTTCTTAAAGGGACAAATTGATAAATTGCAGCTAATTACATCAACAGCTGAGGGACTTTGAATACCACTGGTTGTTTACTGATTCTAATAATGATCTGTGACTTGATCTTGCTAAACTTCTCTCACCCCGAGTTCAGGCAGCAAGCCCTTGTTGCATATCTTTAAAGTAACTTTCTGAAGTCTGTACTAATTCTCCCAAGAACTGAAGTGTAACCAAACCTGTTACTCTTATGGTTCCCTTGCATTTGCAACATTTTTCATTGGACTGAATTGACAAGTTTGGGTTATGGCAATCCTTGGGTGCCTCCTTGTTTTAATCCTTATTTGTGTTTTATGATGTATGTGTAAATTGTTTTTTTTGTGATTACATTGATAAATAGCAGATAGTAAGTTTCATAGGCCTAAAAATTACAATTGATTTAAACAATCTAAAAATGGGGGAGATGTTGTGGACCGTTCAGCCTGGTTTCAGGAGTTGTAACCCTCACCCCATGGTGGGCTGTGTAAGAGCCCAAGGGACTCACTTCATTTGGGTCTGTTCTGTCACAAGGATGTGACCTACTAAGGAGACAAAGCTTATCTCCCTGGCAGGAGCACTGCTTCTGCCTCATCCATCTCTGGCCCCAATGCTTGGTTGGCAGTCAATGACGGGTAAGACTCCTCATGGGAGGGGCAACCTAAGCCAGACGCGACCACTTGGGAGGCGTCATGGAAGGACTCTGGGGGGCTGCAGCAAAAAGGATATGATGGACCTCGTCCCCCCCCCCCCCCCCGGCTATTCTGACATAGCCCGAGTCCTCATTTCCATCTGGGAGATGTCTCCTGCTTCCTAATAGGCTTAAAGCCTGAAACTGTGAGGGCAAGAGGTGCAGCCCTGTGCTGGCCAGGACGGCTCCCTGGGTGATTGGGCATAAGAAAGAATTCCTAAAGTCCTGTGAAACCTGCTTTGTTAAGAGTGCTCTCACTTAGGTGATAAGTGTCCCAGGAGGAAATGAGTATGTCTCCCAAAGTTTGGAAACCCCCTTTCCTGACAAACACTGACTCAGATTAAGCCCTCAGATTTAAAATGTTAACCATTGTTTGATCCTTGCTGCCTGACATACCTATATTCCTGTGTATTTGAGCCCAATAAAAGCCTATTGAGGATGGGGCTCTGGGTTATTCTCCTCTGAGAGTTTGACCACCTTTCCTCCCCAAGCAGATCATGTCTTGGTAGTTTTTATTCTCATCCATGACAGAAGGAAGGGGCTCTGCGGGCGCAGCCCCCCCACACTGGCGCCCAGGACAGAGGCCCCTGCATGAAAGAACTAACCCATATCCTTCACAGATTATTCCAAAACATCCAAGAAGATGGAAGACTCCCAAACTCTTTTTATGAAGCCAGCATCAGACTAATTCCAAAACCAGATAAAGACATAACAAAGAACTAAAACTTCAGGCCAAAATGGCTGATGAACACAGATGCTAAAATCTGCAACAAAATATGGGCAAACTGCAACTGGCAATACATTAAAAAGATCATACATCATGACCAAGTGGGATTCATCCCAGGGATGCAAGGATGGTTCAACATTCGCAAATCAGTAAATGTAATTCATCACATAAACAAAAGCAAAGACAAAAATCACTTGGCCCTGCCCCAGGTCTGTTCTATAACAACACCTCATTATGGGGGCCTGTATACCTTTGCCCCACCATCAAACAACTTGATCTCACAGGATGTCATCTTGTAATGGTCAGAGCATGGGTCACTTGGAAAGCAGGGAACCCCACCAATTCCCCAAATCTGGAAAAAGGCAGGAGGGGGTGAGGGAAGAACGCCCACAGATCAGAAGGCACATCATTTGATGAACATTGCATAACAAAGGAAGCTTAAGAGCCCAGGCTTTCTTGAAGGGATGGGCTGCAGAAGAAGGCTGTTGCCTAGGGCAGAGTGACTCATGACTTAGAGGTGGGAGAGAGCTCATACAGTGCCTGCCTGAGCTGCAGGGGCCAGATGCCCACCATAGATGCATGTGTATGGATAGGATACTCTTGCCCTGACTAATGATGGCAGCTGAAAGAGGGTCAAAGACACTGGGGAGATGACAAAAACAGTGGACACTAATGCTCCATAGAAAGAGCCAGATGTTCAGCTGCACAGGAAGTTCTGAGTCAAGCCTTTAAATTGGAGTGCACTGAGAAACACAAGGTCTGTTTGTTGGGCTGGAGGTGTGGACGCCCACTGGAAACATCTAATGGTTTGGGGGTAGGGCTTGAAAAATCTGCATTTTAACAAGATTCCAGGTGATGCTAAGGCCACTGGTCTGGACTACATTTTCTATAGCAGCAATCTACAGTAGAGGTTCTCAGAGGGTGGTTCCCAGACCATCAGAATCAGCACCACTGGAAACTTGAGAAAAATGCACATTCTAGGGCCCCAACCCAGACCTTCTGGATCAGAAACTCTGGGGGTGGATGTTCATATACATATAACGATCCAAGGAAAAACCTGAGACTCAAAATCTACCTCTGAATGTAGAAGACAGGGAAAGACTACAGAAAGGAGCTGGCCACTTCAGTGTGGTGATTAATAGAGTTTATTAAGGGAAGCTTACATACAAGGTGTGCCTTGGGCAAATACAGTACAAAGTGGCCCCTCACTTCTTGGCAAGTGCTAGAAAATTATATAAGGTAAAGGTGTAGATAGTCATAGGTACAAGTGTGTTAATGCTACCAGGTACAGGAATTACTTTACATGCTTGACCAAATCAGGAACCTGTTCCAGGAATCGACACATAGCAGGAGGCAGGGGAAGGATGCTTATTTGTCAGAATGAACATGAGTTACCATCAGACAGTCTCTAAGGGGGGTTTGCAGAAAGCAGTGTCCATTCTGGCCTGGGGACAGATGGTGATTGTGTCATAGAACTGCCTCTCCTTCACAGTAGAGCCCATCAGTATGTTTTAACCCAGGGGTCCCTAAACCCCAGGGCAAGGACCTGTACCAGTCTGTAGCCTGTCAGGCACTAGGCCACACAGCAAGAGGTGAGCGGCAGGCTAAGCTTTGCTCGCATTACTGCCTGAGCTCTGCCTCATGTCTCCCTCACCCCAACCCCCAGAAGCCTATCTCTCCTACCTCCACCAATCCCCTCCCTGACCCCTTGCAGTCCAAAGAAAAATTATCTTCCATGAAACAGCCCCTCAAACCAAAAAGGTTAGGGATTGATGTTTTAATCTATCCTCCAGGTGATTCTTACGCATGCTCTAGAGCAATTTTTTTCATCTCATGGCACACATAAACTAATTACTTAAATTCTCCAGCACACCAAAAACATTTATATCAATTCATTCATTCCAGACAGTTCTTGTTGTGTTGACTGTTGTCCTTTTTTTAATTTGATGATCTAAGGAAAAAGAGGTCAGAACCCCTGACTAAATAGCAAGTATTGCATGTTTTAAAAATTCTGGAGGCACACCTGTTGAAAAATCACTGCTCTGGAAAATTTGAGAACCATTGCTCTAGTGTTCCAGAGGGAAGGAATCTGACCTCCTATTATTGTGGGAGTAAGACAGAATCAAAGAAAGATCACGTTTGGCTCTTTTTATGTTCCAGGTATGAACAGTAAGACATTGTAATCTTGGAATCTGCACACACTTGCTTATAAAAATTTTTGTTCCCCTATCATCACAAGTAGTAGAACTTCGAACATTTTCAGATGTTTGGAACATGCACATGCACTGCAAAGGTGAGAGAAAAGAGATGACGAATTGTGGTCCTGGTACAGATGCAGGAGGGCATGTCTAGGGCTGGGGATTAAGGACAAGGAAAGGGAAACTGGCTGCTCTGAGGCCACCACAACATAGCTAGGGGTCTTAGCAAGAGGATGTATTGAGTATGGTAATAATTGCTCCAGTGTCACCACATTAACCCACAACTGCCTTATGCCTAGATTATGGCAAACAACTGTTCTCAACTGGTCTCAACCGGCCTCTCAGACTCAGGCTCTACCCCACCCTCCACGGTGAGGTGTTTTGTAGACTCCAGCTCCTGGTTACGACAGGCACTCTTGCTTTCCCCCTCTCCTTTTGCCTACAAGGCCCTGTGTCTACTTCCTTCAGCACTCTCTCCCTGTGCGCTCCTTTTTTTGCTCCTGTCTTGTGCCTTCCCTTGTACTGGCTAGTCACAGAACAGACATTTTAGTCATCTGCTAGCTCAGCCTCCATCTGTTGGTCCTGGGGTACAGATCCTTGTCCCCTCCCTTGCATCCAGCTGAATTCAACACACATTGTTTACCTGGGCAAGAGATGCCAAGGGGGAATAAAATGCAGTCTGTTCTTAGGAAGCAACTTACAACTCCTGGGAACTAGCCACTGCCATGTAACACACTAAGTGCCATGAAAGAGACTCCAGCCCACACTCAGTTCTCCTATTTTGGCTGGCACGTTTTAGCCTTTAAAATTACACAGGAGTCCATTAGTCTTCAAAAGGTGTGTGCTGCTTTACTAAGAAGTTTCCGAGTAGAGTCAGGCTCTGCCACTTCCTTGCATCTTACACAGAGCCTGAGACACACTGAGTGACCACAAAGCATGCCCATGGAGCTCATGCTTGCTGTATGACAAATGTTCCTGTGCTCCTAGTAGAGGAAAAGCTGATATTGGAAGGTTGCTTAGAGCTGACCAAGGTCTGTGTAATATTTACAGTTCAGAATCTTTAGAAAGTTCACAATTACAAATTGCCTTACATCTATGTTTAAAAAAGCCTTTTTAAAAGCACTATTTAAAACACTTGACCTGTTCAATCACTATCACTCATATACAAAAAGCTTCCACATTCTGACAAATGTTACTATAACATGAATAGAAATGGCCAGGAAAGGCCATGTTCAAACTTTAAACATCATTAACATGCTGCTCTCATGTCCCCTTGAAGACCTGGTACAGGGGGCCTTTGGCTCCTAGGAGATGCTGTGAAATAGGTTCTTTAAATATTTCCTTCAGAAGTGAAAATGTCTCATGCAGAAAAGGAGGAATGTCTGTGTGGAAGACACTAACCTTATATTTGGTAGGTCCATTTGATGTAAGTGCTTTTATTAACCTGTGAGCTGAGTCCATGTTTAGTCCAAAGGCACCATCACACTCCAAACCCAAAAATGCATTAAAAAGTTGATTGATTTGTATACCATGACATGAGCTAATTTTTCTAGTATATTTGGTCATACACATCTAGCACTTAGCAGTTGCTTGGTAAACATCTGCTACTTGAATTCATGAAACATAAACCCTTCCCCAAGGTTGGTGCCTCACCCAATACAAGCCGTGTGGCCTGTAGAAGGGAGAGGGGCCTCAAAGACAACCTTGTAGGGATGCCAGTATAGGGCTCTGTGTGCAGGGAGAGATCCTGAGGTGCAGTCTTTGTGATATGGCCCTGGGGAGAAGGAAGGCCCAGGACTGAAAACCATAGCCTGCTGTCCTTCCTCAGTGGTGTTCCAGGACTCCCCTCCCACTTTATAGCCAGTTATAACAGCAGGAGAAGAACACTCTCTGCTGGGGTGCAAAACAATTTTTCAAATATTTTTTACCATGACCCACAGTAGGAAAACATTTTATTTTGTGAACCAGGAAAGATACCAACCAACACGTAATTGAAACAAAGGTTTCACAATACAAGTTACTTTTACTATACAGGATGTGCTGATTCTTGCTCACTCTTCCCATTAGAAAAAAATGTGTGACCCATTCCACTGATTTCACAATCCACTAATGGGTGAGACCAGAATTTTGAAAACAACCACACAGTGATCCGCTGGAGGGATGGGCTCAGGCACTCCATCTCAGGGACCTTTCAGTGAAGGAAGGGTGATTCCTCCCTCAGGCCCACACAACATAACACTTTTAAATCACAGGAGAGTGAGAATTCGAACAAGAAAGCTTCAAGGAGAGGTTTTCTGTCTATATCTAAAATATTATATTACAAAGGAAATATAATAATGTTCTTAACCATGACCTTCCCATAGACTGTTTTCAAATAATCTTTGAAAATCTGCACAAAAGAGCTTAGGGACTGCTGTCCCAAGTGGCTGCTCTCTGCTTCTTCCACTAGTAGGGAGAAATACATGATAGAGGAGAGACTTCTTCAGTGATCCATGGGAGGTCAGGGTCAGCGAGTTAGGACATTTCAAGGGGACTTGAAAGCATCATTTGTACTCAGCTAATCTAGTGCCAAAGCAGAATTTTTCCAGCATGTTGAGTGATCCTTGTTTACTTGTACTTTACAACCTCCAGGGAGCGCCATTCATACAGACCATGTCATGAATGAGGGCCTCTGGAAACAGGTTTAAGTTTCAAACTGTAAAAAACAAAACAAAGTTACTGAGTTGTTGGTTAAAATGTCCAACATTCTCTTTCACCCTTGACTACATACATAGTAACCAAAACAGCATGGTACTGGCATAAAAACAGACACATAGATCAATGGACAGAACAGAGGGCTCAGCCCTAGCTGGTGTGGCTCAGAGGATTGAGTGCCGGCCTTGGAAACAAAGAGTCACTGGTTGGATTCCCAGTCAGGGCAGGTTATCTGGGTTGCAGGCTAGGTCCCCAGTAGTGAGCATGTGAGAAGCACCCACACATTGATGTTTCCCTGTCTTTCTCCCTTCTCCTTTAAAAATAAATAAATCTTAAAAAAAAACAAAAACAAAAACGGAATAGAGAGCCCAGAAATAAACCCATACCTTTACAGTCAATTAATATTCAACAGAGGTAGCAAGTAAGGAAGCACACGATGGGCTAAAGATAGTTTATTCAATAAATAGTGTAGGGAAAATTGGACGGAAATGTGCAGAAAAATGAAACTAGACCACCTCCTTATACCACACATGAATAAATCCAAAATGGATTAAAGACTTAGACCTGAAACCATAACAATCCTAGAAAAAAGACATAGCAAAATCTTGAACATAGCTCATAGCAGTATTTTTTCAGATATTTCTCCCCAAGCAAGAGAAACAGAAAAAATAAACAAATGGGACTACATCAAACTATTTTGCACAGAAAAGGAAAACATTAACAAAACTAAAAAGAAAACCCAGAGAATGGGAACATATTTGTCAATACATCTGATAATGTGTTAATATCCAAAATTTATAAAGAACTTATAAAACTCAACACCAAAAACATAAACACCCCATTAAAAAATGAGCAAAAGACCTGAATAGACACTTCTCCAAAGAGGACATATGGATGGCCAATAGACATACGAAAAGATGCTCAATGTCACTAATAATCAGAGAAATGCAAATTAAAACCACAATGAATTATCATCTCACACCTTTCAGAATAGGTATCATTAATAAATCAACAAACAAGTGCTGGCAAGGATGTGGAGAAAGGGGAACCCTTCTGCATTATTGGTGGGAATGCAGATTGGTGCAGCCACTGTGGAAAGCAGTATGGAAATACCTCAAAAAATTAAAAATGGATCCAAAAGGATCTCTGCCCTTTGACCCAGAGATTCTACTTCTGGGAATATATCCGAAGGAACCCAAAACACTAATTTGAAAGAACATAAGTACCCCTATGTTTATTGCAGAATTATTTACAATTGCCAAGATATGGAAGCAGCCCGTGTCCATCAGTAGATGAGTGGATAAAACAACTATGGAATGTTTACACAATGGAATACTATTCGGCTGTAAAAAAGAAGAAAGTTTTACCCTTTGTGATAGTATGGATGGACCTAGAAAACATTATGCTAAGTGAAATAAATCAGCCAGAGAAAGACAAATACCATATGATTTCACTCATATGTGGAATCTAATTAATTAACTGAACTAACAAGCAAAACAGAGAGACTCAGAGATACAGAGCAGAATGACGTTAAGGGGCAGTGGAAAAATGGAGCAAAAAGGAAAAAGGATCATAGACATGGACAACGGTGTGGTGATTGTGGGGTGTAGGGGAGTATAAGGTGACTAAATAATAATGGAAAAATAAAAAGTAAATAACTTTTTTAATTAAAAAAACAAACTGTAAAAAACTAAGTTGCGGAATTGTTGGTCATAATGTCCAACACATTCTTTTTCACCCTTAACTACATCCACTCACTTGTGTTTTTCAGTAAGAGCAGCTTTTCATGGTGGGATTTTAAAGACTGGAGTTCTTATTTAGACCTATCAGTTTCTGTTTGGGAAATCTAAAACTCAGTTTTGTCACTACTAAAACAGGAATGATGTTAACACTCAGACACCAAGCTGAGGAGAATAAGGCATATTAAAGCTCTTCATAAATGTCTGAAAGTAAGGTCCTGCTGCAGTTTTCTGACCTCAGGCTTCCATGCCCAGGTTTGCTTCCATGCCCAGTTTTGCTTCCTCCTGGCCAATGGCACTGAGAAAGCTCCATGGACAGTGTCAGGGAGAAGTGGGTTGTAACAAAGTTGCTTATGCATAGCAATTCTGCAGGAGAGTACTGTGCCTGGACTTTGGGATTTGCTCTGAGCCAGGAAAGAGGTGGGATGTGGAACATTGGACTCAACCCTGAATTCCTTTCACTTACTTTTAAAAATTGTTGCTGCCACAAATAGGCATTACATAATTTTTGGGATCAGAGACTTCCAGCCAAGATAGAGGCATAGGTAGATACACTTTGCCTCCTCTCACAACCAAAAGAAGGACAACAACAAATTTAAAAACAAAAAATAACCAGAACTTCCAGAAAAATCAAACTGTATGGAAGGCCAACAACCAAGGAGTTAAAGAAGAAACATTCATCCAGACCGGTAGGAGGGATGGAGATGGGCAGCCAGGTGGAGAGGACTCGAGGCAAGGCAGCAGGTAGTGGACTGGATAGTCCCACATTTGCATGCAGATAAATCGGGAGGAAAAACTCAGAAGCAAGACAGACTGTGCAAGCCAGGGTTCCAGTGCAAGGAAATAAAGCCTCATAACCTCTGACTGAAATAACTTGTGGGGGTTGAGGCAGCAGGAGAAACTGCCAGCCTCACTGAAGAGTTCATTGGAAAGACCCAGAGGGTCCTAGAATTACACAAAACCACCCATCTGGGAATCAGCACCAGAAGGGCCCAATTTGCTTGTGGGTAATGGGGGAAGTGACTGAAAGCCAGCAGAAACCTGAGTAAGCAGCACTGTTCCCTCTCATACCCCTCCCCCACATATAGCACCACAATGCAGAAAAGTGGGTTGGCCGGGGTGAATACATAAGGCTCCAGCCCTTACTACATAATAAGCATGCTGAGACAAAAAAAATATGGCCCAAATTAAAGAACAGATCAAAGCTCCAGAAAAAATACAATAAGTGATGAAGAGATAGCCAACCTATCAGATGCACAGTTCAAAACACTGGTACTCAGGATGCTCACAGAAAATGGTTGAGTATAGTCACAAAATGGAGGAAAAAGTGAAGGCTATGCAAAGTGAAATAAAGAATAATATACAGGGAACCAACAGTGAAGGGAAGGAAACTAGGACTCAAATCAACAGTTTGGAGAAGGAAGAAATAAACATTCAATCAGAACAGAATGAAGAAACAAGACTTCAAAAAATGAGGAGAGGCTTAGGAACCTCCAGAATGACATTAAATGTTCCAACATCTGAATCACAGGGGTGCCAGAAGAAGAGGAAAAGAAAGAAATGGAAAACTTATTTGAACAAATAACAAAGGAGAATTTCCCCAATCTGGCAAAGGAAATAGACTTCCAGGAAGTCCAGGAAGCTCAGAGAGTCCCAAAAAAGTTGGACCCAAGGAGGAACACACCAAGGCACATCAGAATTACATTACCCAAGATTAAAATGAAGAAGAGAATTCTAGAAGCAGCAAGATAAGGGGACAGTCACCTACAAAGGAGTTCCCATCAGACTGTCAGCTGATTTCCAAAAGAGACCTTGCAGGCAAGAAGGAGCTGGAAAGAAGTATTCCAAGTCATGAAAGTCAAGGACCTACATCCAAAGTTACTCTATCCAGCAAAGCTATCACTTAGAATGGAAGGGCAGATAAAGTGCTTTCCAGACAAGGTCAAGTTAAAGAGTTGATCATCACCAAGCACTTATTATATGAAATGTTAAAGGAACTTATCTAAGAAAAAGAAGATCCAAAATATGAACAGTAAAATGACAACAAACTCACAACTATCAACAAATGAACCTAAAAAAAAAAAACAAAAAACAAAAATGAACTAAGCAAACACTAGAACAGGAACAGATTCACAGAAATAAAGATCTCATGGAGAGTTATCAGCAGAGAGGTGGAGAGTGGGGAATGAGGGGAGAGGTACAGGGAATAAGAAGCATAAATGGTAGGAACAGAATAGACAGGGGGAGATTAAGAATAGTATGGGAAATGGAGAAGCTGAAGAACTCATATGTACGACCCATGGACATGAACTAAGGTGGGGGAATGATGGTGGGTACAGGGTGAAGGGTAATAAAGGAGAGAAAAAAATGGGACAACTTTATAGCATAATCAATATAACATTAAAACTTAAAAAATAAATTAAAATACTAAAAATTAAAAAATATTTTCTTGCATCAATACTGTCATTATCTTGGGTTCCGTGTATATACACCATTACATTTACATCCAAAACATAAAAATGAAATACACCTTTGATCTCATCTCTCTGTATCTTATTAAATGTAAAATGAGCAACCATATTTTCAAAGACTAGGAGAATGAAGACTTGTAAAACCTCCCAAGGGCACATTTTGTGAGGTGGGATTTCATGAGGCTAAAATGAACATCTCTGAGGAGGTAAATGGAAAAAAAAAAACAACTAGAAAAATTGGTACACTTTCTTTTTGTACCTAGGTTGAAAAACAATCATGCTGACAAAGTTACTGGCCAATTTGCTAAATATCAACCACTTTCTAATTCCTCCCAACAGCATCAGTTCCCCCATTTCAGTCCTTATGGCCTACAGACCTGTTTTCTCTGAAGTCCCAGAACTGTGGAGGATGCGATTTGGTTGGCCATGCTTGTAGCAGGCATCGACATGCTGATGGTGGTGTCGGTGTGGCCGGCAGCGTTTCTTCCCGTGGTCCCCTCTGTGTTTCTGCTTCTAAAGAAACCTCTCTGTGTGGATTGTCTCCACCGCAGTAGTTTCCAGGCCACAGTTCTATACTTCTTTGAAATGAGGTTGTAGAGGATTGGGTTAATGGATGCACTTAGATAGAAAAGTTGCAACGCAACAATATTAAAGTACTGAGAAAAGTACATCATCTGAGAATCTTCTGTATTTATGTAAATGATTCTGCCAACGTGGAAAGGCAACCAACAAATTATAAATACCAGAACCACCACCACTGCAAAACAAGACATAGGCACCAGAATTAGCTAAAGTGATCGAAAACAAAAAAGGGATCCCCGAAAAGCTATCAGAGGTAATAAGTAACAACGAAACAAATTCCATAAAGCTTTGACCTAGCCAAATCCCCACCCAGATAAATACCAGACTGCAGACAGCATCTATATTTGCTTTAAAGTTTAATATTTGGCTCATTTATGTGTTATCAAGGTGGACATAAAAGCAGAAGGAGCTATTTCTCCTAACAAGCTGGCAGGTTTCCTTCCCCACTTCAAAGACACGTACTCTCCTTTCTGTTGAAGAAAACACTGCAACAGGTCTGCACAATCTTAATTTTGGAATAGACATGGTTCACTTTAACCTTCAGGAAAACTTAGCATTAAGTAAAGAAATTTTAGCTTAATGCGATCTACCTTATCTTCTCAAGGATACTGTGAGATCCACATCCGCAGTACCTAATGGGGACTGGCAGTTGCCTTAAGAGCCTCCAATTTCCTGTCCTGGATCAGCCTAGCTCTCTGATACCAGAGGCTCTGGAAAATCATCGATGTTTAGCGGACCTGGGTATCCTACCACCGTCAGGGACGCCTTGGGGACGTAGCTAGGGTAGGCGCCAAGGTCTGGGAGACTAGCGGGTTGGTGTGTTTGGAACACAGGTGTCTCCACTTACACAGGACGCGGACCGTCTGCCGGTGGCCCCTCTCCCGCCTAGAGGCGGCCGGGCCACGCAGCGGCCCCCGGTTCCTCCACAGCTCCCGCCCGATGAGTCCGTAAAGAACGCTGAGGCACAGGAAGGGCAGAAAGAAGTAGGCGGTGGTGACCCACAACATAACACGCAGCGCGCCCAGCTGGGCAGGACTCGGCCGGCACTCGCGGCTGAACAAAGCCGCGGCCTCGGCTGCCTGGCGCCACGACAGCGGGGATAGAGTTAGCAGCACTCGAGAGGACCCGAGGGGCGACGCAGTAGGTAGTGGTGAGGTGCGTGGCGAGGGGGTGAGCTGCGCGGTGCTGTTAAGGTCTGAGAACGCGTTTACGCCCGGGTCCTGCTCAACGCCCACCAGAAAGAAGAATGGTCCAGCAGATATCAGCGCCACGGCCCAGAGGGCTGCGATGAGAGCCCGGACGCGGGGCCGAGTGATGACAACGCGGGCTCGGAGCGGGCAACAGATGGCGAGGTAGCGCTCGACGCTGAGCGCCGTCATGTGCAGCAGCGTAGCATAGGTGCATCCCTCGCCCAAATAGAGAGAGAGGCGGCAGAGCATCGGCCCGAAAACCCAGGGCCGCGAGCGCCAGAGGCGGTACAGGTCGAAGGGCAGCCCGAGCAGGATAAGCAAGTCGGACACCGCCATGCTGCCCAAGTATAAGTTGGTGGTGGTCCGCATCTCCCTGTAGCACCCAATCAGCAGCACCGTCACCACGTTGCCGCTTACCCCGACGGTAAACAGGCCCAGGCACACGGCGGTCACCGGCACCAGTGCCCTCAGGGGGAAGGGCGAGCAGCGGTGTTCATCGCAGGACAGCCTCGCGGTCCATGGCAGCTCCTGTGCGCCCTCCTTGCTGTTGTTGCTGTTCCAGGAGCTGCCCATCGGCGCGCTGCGGTGGGTCCGGAGCCTAGGTCATGGCCCTACTGACGAAGCGCTCCTTTGGCAGTTCATGCGGGGTAGGCGTGCTCAGCTCTTGCAGGCTCTACGAGAGCCCAGGCAGCACGGCCCGAGCCCTGCCCCGCGGGAACGCAGCTCCGCAAGGTCTGCTTTTGAGGCGCTATCGATTGGGTGGCGCGCTGTCTCCGCCCCTGGCCACCGCCCGCCCCACTCTCTAAACCCTCCCAGTCCAGTGTGACCTTCCAGAAGTGACCTTCCAGGACACTTCTGCACCAAATTGGAACAGGGCGGGGGAGGGGCCGCAGCGCACCAGCCCCGCCTAGTCCCAGGGAGCGATTTCTGAACCCCAGTGACGTTGATTATTGCGCTCAGCAGAGCACTGGCGCTTTCGTTGGCCTGGTAGAGCGGACACCTGGTGACTGCTTCCTGACGATTAGGGAAGACTGCTGCAATACTAAAGAGTAGAGGAACAGTTTAGACCAGAATCTAGAGTTCCTCCCAGGTTCTAGTTATGGCTCTACAACCGAGTGATCTTGGATCAGCCTCAGCATTGCCATGCCCAGTTCTCTTTTGCAAATTCTCGAGTGATGCTGGTGGAGCTGACCAAATAATTTCAGCGATCTCTAATTCTGAGATCTGTGGTCATGACCATGTCTACTCATCTTAAAGAACAAGGATTAAGCATTTACTTGTACATTTGAGTACCTAAACAGGTGCTATATTGTACCTATGTACAAAATATTTTACAAACTTAATAAACAGTATTTTCCAACACCAGAAAGAACTAAAATTCCGGGGGAAAGACTCAAACCGAGTCAATTCATGTGCTTTTAATGTCAATAGCTGACGCTGATTTAGTACTCAGGATGTACTTCATTTAATCATGTCCTTAGGAGCTGGTGAACAAAGTGGGATTTGTTTGAGATCACACTGGCAGCAAGACACAGGACTGGGATTTCAACCCTAGTCAGCCTGATTCCAGGGCCTTCAGGTGCCCTGATGTTCCACCAAAGTGCCCTCTGTGCCTCCGTAGTGGTTCTAGCATTGCAGTCCTCACCCAAAGCACCACAGATTGCTTTGGAACTTTTCTGGGAGTTCTTTTATCTCTTTGTGTGCATGGACATCACCTGCATGCACCCAACCTACTGTGGCTAAGATCCTCAACTTCTTTTTCCCAGCGTTTCCTTCTCCTTTCTGAAACTGAAACTTGGCTTTGCCCTGGAGATATGCTTCCCTGTAGTCCTCTCTTGCACATAGGAGACATGGGCTTAGAGGAGGTGTACCTGTCACCTTCCTCATCATTGCTATTTCCAGCAATCCTAAAACTTAGTCTTGAATCTAAGTTCCTCAGACATTCCAGCCCTCCCTCATCACTCAGCCTCACTATCTGAGGATTTTGCTCCCTGTCTCTTACTCTTTCAATCGCTCCTTATAAAATTTATACTCCAAATATGAGTCTGGCAATGCCTTGGTCTCTGCTTTCTACCAGTGATCTTGCCCTTCACCCCATCTCAGGCATTGTCGCCTATGGACATCCCTTACATCTTATTCAATAATCTTATGTAATCTTTATTCAAGGATCTGGGAGCCCTCTTTCATCTCCATTTCAGTCACCCCCGTTTCTGACTTCTCCCAGGATCTTTCTAGCTTACTTTCTCTAATACTCAACTGCTGCAATCCAGTGATACTGGAACCTTCAATAGGTTGCTCCTCTCTTTCCTTGTCTCTCACATGCCTCGGGTCTTTACTTTACCCAATTTAAACTCCTTAAGTGCTCCTGTTGTCAACCTGTTTCCTGGACCAGAGCACAACCACACCCTGGCTAAGCGAAATTCTCTGCCTATCCATGCACACTCCAAAATAGCTGTCGTTTCACTTGAAATTACAACCTCTAGAGTGGTGCTTTAGTGGTTCTCCCCCCCCCCAACTACCATCCTCATACTTAACCCTATTTCATTCAGTCTCCTACCCTCCAGACCACTCTTTTGAACATCCTCTTCTCTCCTCAATCCCCAAGAACTCCTCCCCCTCACTCTCAGCTGGTGATCTTGCACTCTGATTCTCAGAAACAATAGAAGCAATCAGAAGAAAACTTCTACATACTCTCACTACCACACGCACCCATCTTCCCTCATTCCCCCTTGACAGAAGAATGGAGTAGGTGGTACTTAAACCTGAAGTCAGTTCTGCCCCTTCAGTACTTCATTTACTTCTTCAAGGACATTGCTCTTGTAGTTCTCTCTCCTGTATCATCGTATTTTCTCCCTCTTCTGGTTTGTTTTCATGTTTTGAGCAAAACTCCTTAAAAGATTTTTTGTATTTACTATTTTTATGTTTTTCCCCTCCCTCCCTCCTCCTTTAAGCAGAGAAATTGTAATTTCTTCATCTATAATTGATCTGATCTTATCTTGCTTACCTACTGGGTAGCAAGATAACATTAATTATCTAGCCCAAGTAAAATATAGTCTAGTTGGATGAATTAAACAGTTCCTCTTCAGGGATGTCAAACTAATTTTCACTGGGGGCTACATCAGCTTCACAGCTGCCTTCAAAGGGCTGAATGTAATTTCAACTTCTTAACAGTTAAGTAGTTAATTTTTACAGTCCTAAAATTATATCGGCCCTTTGAGGGCAACTGCAAAGCTGATGTGGCCCACGGTGAAAATGAGTTTGACACTCCTGCTCTAAGTAATGTGCAGTTCTAGTGGATAACATGGGTATCCTTTCCCACACTCTCTTCTCCCTTCTTTAGCCTTTACGTAAGTGGGTCCAGGTGCACGGGGAATGCCAGCCAGGTGGCTTAAAGGTCCTTATGAAACCAGAAGGTGTTGCGGACCATTCAGCCTGGTTTCAGGAGTTGTAACCCTCACCCCATGGTGGGCTGTGTAAGAGCCCAAGGGACTCACTTCATTTGGGTCTGTTCTGTCACAAGGATGTGACCTACTAAGGAGACAAAGCTTATTTCCCTGGCAGGAGCACTGCTTCTGCCTCATCCATCTCTGGCCCCAATGCTTGGTTGGTAAGTCAATGACGGTTAAGACTCCTCATGGGAGGGGCAACCTAAGCCAGACATGACCACTTGGGAGGCCCTCATGGAAGGACTCGGGGGGCTGCAGCAAAGAGGATGTGATGGACCCTCGCCCTCCAGCTATTCTGACATAGCCCGAGTCCCCATTTCTGTCTGGGAGATGTCTTCTGCTTGCTAATCAGCCTGAAACTATGAGGGCAAGCGGTGCAGCCCTGTGCCGGCCAGGACGGTTCCCTGGGTGATCGGGCATAAGAAAGAATTCCTAAAGTCCTGTGAAACCTGCTTTGCTAAGAGTGCTCTCATTTAAATAAGGGTCCAAGGAGGAAATGAGTATGTCTCCCAAAGTTTGGCGACCCCCTTTCCGGACAGACATTGACTCAGATTAAGCCCTCAGATTTCTTTGACATGTTAAGCCTGTATTCCTGTGTATTTGAACCCAGTAAAAGCCTAGTGAGGAAGGGTCTCTGGGTCATTCTCCTCTGAGAGTTTGTCCACCTCTCCTCCCCAAGCAGATCATGTCTTGGTAGTTTTATTTTCATCCATGACGAAGGGATGGGGCTCTGCAGGTGGAGCCCCCCGACATCTGGTGCCCAGGACAGGGGCCCCCACAAGAAGGGAGAAGAGCACCTAGTTTCATGCTGGTTCCTGGGTGTGCATGGGCTGGCATTTGTTACAGGCGGTTTAATATCCCTTTCCTGTTTGGCCACCAGGTACTCTGCTAACCCCAGAGGCAGAGATCTGTGGCTAGTGAATTTGTGGTCCCTTTCTTTGACACAAGTGATACTTTTGTGAGCACCTGACACCTTCCCCCTTGGCTCTCACAAACTGCAAATCTCTGAGTCTCCTTCTTTTTTTTTCTATTCTACTACATGGTCTGGTGGTCGCCCCAGCCTCTGCTGAGGGGTCCCTCATTCCTTTTCCCACCTACCATGGAAGCTCTGAGAAAGGCTAACTGAGTCTCAGATTAGTGCCTGTGCCACACAGGTTCACCATGCTAACTATAACCTGTAGACTATTTTGCGCTACTCACCCTCCACTTACATCTCCCTTCTCTGTTTCATTCTTTCCATACAGGCTATTATAACCAATTTAACTGCTGTTTAATTTACTTAGCTATTTGTTATCTATCCCCCTCCATTTCCCAATATCATGTGCTGTAGAAGGCAGGGCTTTAATCTGTTGTGTTCCATGCTCTTTCCCTAGTGCCTGGCTCAGTACCTGGTACAAAGTGAGAATTTAATAAATATTTGTTAACTCGGAATGAATAAGCTTCTGTTCTTTACAATTCTTTACCATTCCCAGCAGTTGAGACTAGTACTCTGATTACAGTGGTGCTCAATAAGTGTTGTTTGATAATTAGTTCAAGATAGAATACTGATATCAAGAGATGGAATCAATGCATGCTTTTCTACAATACAGGTATATTGCAGCTCAAGTATGACTGGGCCCATAAGGCAAATCTAAACCCTTATAATGGCTCTATAGTCCATGTTTTAGGAAAAAATAGGATCAGATATCTGAAGAATGACTACATCTGCTTTCTATTTTGTATTTTTGGTTTTTTTTTTCTTCTTATTTTTTGAAAAGGGTATTTCTCAGAGGGCTCAAACAAAAAGGGATAGGAAACTGTTGAGGTTTATTAGAGACCCACTATTTGAATTGTTGTCAGTACTTCAAGGCAGGGGCATCTTTATAGCAAGCAGTAGGGTTGAGCACCAGGAGTGTAGCTCAATAAAGCCACAGGTTCATTCCCAGTTTGGGGAGTGGTTTCTCCAAGCAGATTAAAAAAGAAGAATGGCAGAAGCCCCTGTAGCTCCTCAGAGTCCCCTCATCTGCAATTAGGGAGACATTGGAAAGCCTGGTTAGCTGAAAGCACCCGAAGCACACAAGTTTGTGACATCTTTTCCAATGTCCTGTCTCATTGCAATAACAGAAACTAAGAGGTTTCTGGTTTTTTTATAGGGACTTTCATCTACTGGAGTTCCAATTAAGAAGTTTAGAAATTTTTCATTCGGGTGACTCATCTAGGGTGTGAGCAAGCTTATTTGTCAATTTGACCAACTCTAGAGTGACCATGGCCTCCCATTCCATCCTGGTCCTTTTAACTAAAAGAGGAAGGTCTCAATTCAGCCAGTTTATAAACAGAGTTAAAAGCTATTCAAGTGGAATCAACATCTAAAGGATAACCAGCCCTGGCCAGTGTGGCTCAGTTGGTTGGAGTGTCCTCCCATAATCAAAAGGTTGTGGGTTCGATTCCCAGTCAGGGTACTTACCTATGTTGTGGGTTCAATCCCTAGCCCAGGTGCATAAGGGAGGCAACCAACTGATGCATATCTCTTGGACTGATAATTCTCTGTCTTCCTTTGTCTCTCTCCAAAAATAGTGAAAAAATGTTCTTGGATGAGGATTAAAAAAAAAAGGAAAACCAGAATTTTCTTTGAAAACAATCTGAATTACAACAGTTATGAGCAAGTTCATCAGACTTTTGTGAGCAAGCTTGAATTTTGTTCCAGTCAATAGGCTTTGGGAAAGTCTTGGTATTGCCTGATTATATAATAAATCAAGACTACAACTGGGAGTGGCTACCCAACTCTAAAGATTGTTTTAATGCAGCCAAGAGTTTCTATTACTTTCTACCAAAAATTATGTGTATTGATCCATTCAAAATAAGTGCACTCTGTAAATTTTAACCGGTCACCTACAAGGGGGATCCCCCAAGTTGAATTTATTTATAAAAATTGTATATTTATTCTTACATGTTTAAACTTCAAGTACCTTCAAAGTACTTTCCATTTGATCTAATAAACCTACTGAGATATTTTTTCTTTTTTCAGCTAATAACAAAAATTTTAATATTTTATTGTTTATGCTATTACAGTTGTCCCAATTTTCCCCCTTCAACTTGTCCCCCACTTCCATAGTTAATCCCCACACCATTGTCCCTGTCCATGGGTCCTTTATATATGTTCTTTGACTAATCCCTTCACCTTCTTTCAGTAAGTCCATTCTGCCCTCCTTCCCTCTTACATCTGTCAGTCTATTTCATGATTTTATGCCTCTGGTTCTATTTTGCTCATTAGTTTGTTTTGTTCATTAGATTTCTCTTGTGAGATCACATGATATTTGTCTTTCACTGACTGTCTTATTTCATTTAGCATAATAGTCTCCAGTTCTGTCCATGCTGTCACAAAAGGTGGGGAATTTTTCTTTTTCTCTGCTTCATAGTATTCCATTGTGTAAATGTACCAGTTTATTAATCTACTCATGTACTGATGGGCACTTAGGCTGTTTCTAAATCTCAGCTATTGTAAACAGTGCTGCTATGAACATAGAGGTGCATAAATTCTTTTGATGTGGAGTTTTGGAATTCTAAGGGTATATTCCCAGCAGTGGAATCACTGGATCAAACAGAAGTTCCTTTTTTAAATTTTTGAGGAAACTCCATACTGTTTTCCACACTGGATGCACCACTCTTGCATTTCCACCAATGGTGCACTAGGGTTCCCTTTCTCCACATTCTCACCAGCACCTGCTGTGTGTTGATTTTTAATGATAGCCATTCTGACAGGCATGAGGTGATACTTCATTGTGGTTTTAATTTGCATCTCTCTGATGGTTTGTGATGTTGGATATTTTTTCATTTGTCTGTGGGCCTCGGTATGTATTCCTTGGAGAAGTATCCGTTTAGGTCCTTTGTCCATTTTTTAATTGGATTGTTTGTCTTCCTGGTGTTGAGTCATATGAGTTCTTTATGTATTTTGGAGATTAAACCCTTGTCCAGTGTTTCATGGCAAACATGTCCTCCCATGCAGTTCGTTCTCTTTTCATTTTGATGATGGTTTCCTCAGACACACAAAAAGCTTTTTAATTTGATGTAGTCCCATTTGTTTATTTTTTTCTTTATTTCCCTTGCATGGGAGATGTATCAGCTAAAATATTGCTATGTGAGATATCTGAAATTATACTGCATATGTTTTCCACTAGGATTTTTATAATATCATGACTTATTTAAGTCTTTTCTCCACTTTGAGTGTATTCTGGTGTATGGTTTAAGTTGGTGGTCTAGTGTCTTTTCTTTTCTTTTCTTTTTTTTTTTTTTTTTTTGCATGTACCAGTCCAGTTCTCCTAACACAAATTATTGAAGACACTCTCTTTACTCCATTGTATGCTCATGCCCCCTTTGTCAAATAGTCATTGACCATAAAGGCATGGGTTTATTTCTGGGGTCTTTAGTCTGTTCCATTGACTATGTGTCTTTTCTTATGCCCGTACCAATACTTTGATATAAGGTATAGTAATCCTTCCAACTTTGTTCTTCTTAAGATTACTGAGGCTATTTGGGATCTTTTTTGGTTCAATATAAAATTTTGGAGTATTTTTTCTAGATGTGTGAAATATGCCATTGGTATTTTGATAGGAATTGCGTTGAATCTGTAGATTGCTTTGGGTAGTATGGATATTTTAATGATTTTAATTCTTCCAATTCATGAACATGGTATATGCTTCCATTTATTTGTATCTTCCTCAGTTTCTTTCTTCAGTGTTCTATAGTTTTCTGAGTATAGGTCTTTTACCTCCTTCATTAAATTTATTCCTTGGTACTTTAATTTATTTTTTGGTAGCTGTAGTAAATGGGATATTTTTTGAGTTTCTCTTCCTGATAGTTCATTGTTGGTTTACAAAAATGCTATTGATTTCTGATTGACTTTGTGTCCTGTTACTTTGCTGAATTCACTTACTAGGTCAAGTAGTTTTTTTGGTGGAGCCTATAGGGTTTTCTATGTACACTATCATGTCATCAGCAAGTAATGACAGTTTTACTTTCTCCTTTCCAATATGGATGCCTTTTATATCTTCTTGTCTGATGTCTGTGGCTAGGACTTCCAGTACCATGCTGAATAAGATTGGATGAAAGTGGACACCCTTCTCTTATTACTGATCTTAAGGGAACTTTTTTTTTAGTCTTTGCCCATTGAGTATAATATTGGCAGTAAATTTTGGGTATATGACCTTTATTATATTTAGGTATACTCCCTCTATTTGCGTTTTCCTGAGTGTTTTTATCTTAAATGTGTGCTATATTTTATCAAATGCTTTTTCTGCATCTATTGATATGGTCATGTGTTTTCTGTCTTCCATTTTGTTATGTGATACATCATGGTTATTGATTTGTAAACATTGTACCATCCTTGCATCCCTGGGATAAATCCCACTTGATTATGGTGTATGATCTTTTTAATGTGTTACTGGATCAGGTTTGCTAATAGTTTGTGGATGATTTTAGCATATATGTTTATCAGAGACAGTGGCCTATAATTTTCTTTTTTTGTTGTGTCTTTACCTGGTTTGGTAAATAGGATAATACTAGCCTTGTAAAAAGATTTTGGGAGTCTTCTCTGTTCTTGAATTTTTGGAACAGTTTGAGAAGGACAAGTGTTAGTTCTTCTTTGAGTCTTGGTAAAATTCACCAGTGAAGCCATTTGGTCCAGGGTTTTTGTGTGCTGGGAATTTTTTGATTACTTCTTCAAATTCACTAGTTTTTATCAATCAATCTATTAAGGTGTTTTGCATCTTCCTGATTCAATTTTCGAAAACTGTATGTTTCTAGAAATTTATCCATTTCACCCAGGTTGTCTGATCATTACAATCCTTTGTATTTCTATGGTATGAGTAATTATATCTCCTTCTTCATTTCTAATTTTATTTATTTGGGCCCTCTCTTTTTTTTTTCTTGATGAGTCTGGCTAAACATTTGTCAATTTTATTTATCTTTTCAAATAATCAGCTCCTAGATTCATTGATTCTTTGAATTGTTCTTTACTCTCTCTGTCATTTAATTCTCCTCTGATCTCGATTATTTCCTTCCTTTTACTCACTCTGGGCTTTGTTTGTTGTTGTCCCTCTATTTCTTTTAGTTGTGACTTTTTCCCACTGCTTGAAACAATTTTTAAACTCATCAATTTTAATGCCATTTAGTTCTGCAGATTTTTGTTTTACCTCTTCTATCAACATGTTTCTTTTTGAGGACTTTTTTCCTCCAGGGAAACAAAAAAAGTGTCACTTGGGGTAAAATCAGGTGAATATAGAGGGTCAGGCATGGGGGTCATGCAGTTTTTCATCAAAAACTTCTAAATTTTCAGCGTGGTGTGGACAGGTGCACTTGTAAATCACCCATCATTAAATGGGAAAACACACTGAAAGAGTCTTCAAGACAAATTCACTGAAGCTGAATGCAGCCTCTCACAACAACACCTGCTAGTACACTGATAAAGATGGGTTCCTAGAACACTCACCAGCTGGGGGAAGCCTGTACTACAAGAGGCCTGCCCTCCAGAACATAATTCTGTTTTTTTTCATCCCCCCTCATAGTTTTTAAGAGTTTTTAAGGAAGAGATGGACTCTTCCCCAGGGAGATATATTAAGTATGGAGATATATAGTAGAAGACTATTACAGATGTGGAAGAATATCAATGGCAGTACTGAGCAAAGGGGAAATCCCATTGGAGAAGGAAAAATTGGTGTTAATTAGCAAGAATGTGTAAAGTTGATGAACTCAGGAAAATTAGTACTTTGTGAAGAAAATAAACTGAGGGACTGAAGATAGTGGAAAGACAAGAGTCGACTTCCTCTCAAAGCTTAGGAAAGAGAGAAGCAGATGTAAGGATCAATTTCATTATGGCAGCGGGGAGACTCACTGAGCCCTGGAAGACCATCATCCCTAAGTTCTCAGCCAAGCTTTGTATTTCTAAGGTCATTCACCAGTTTATTGATTTCATACTTCATGTGACGAGAGGGAAAAAAAACATTCTCAGTAGAGCAAGTATGTGGATACCTCCCTACTCCACCTTATGAGTACCTCTCCACCTGGTGCCTGTGTGGGGCAAGAGTGAGTATAGATCTGGCCTGGGTATGGCTCTGTGTCCCTGGATGCAAGAGGTTGGTGTCATCAGTACACTCTTGGTTCCTGACTTGAAGTGTCAGAGGCTGACCTTGTGAAGGCTGGGATGTCATCAATAAAAATAAAGCCAACACTTGCTGTTGGCTTTGCAAGGTGCTATTTTAAGTACTTGCATATGTTAACTTGTATAACATGACCTTTGACAGCAGTGCTATGAGGTGGGTCCTTTGAGTATGTCCATTTTATAGATGAAGACATGAATGTATAGAGAAACTATCTCAGGTCATGCAGCCAATAAGTGGAAGGGCTGTTTGCTCCCTGAGTCTGTGGACATAACCACTATGGCCTCTGGCTTTACAGACCATAGCACTACCAGCCTTAAAAGTGCTCTGCATGACCTGGATTCTGCTAGGAAAGTGTCATTCACTTTTATTCCAGAAACCAGATTTTTTGGACAAATGGAAGGATAAGGAAAGTTTTTTATTTAAAAAATTTTAAATTTTTTGATGTTAGAGGGAAAGAGGAAGTGTGAGGGAGAGAAAAAGAGAGGGAGTGAAAGAAACATTTTGTTGTTCCACCTAATATTGCATGTGCCTTGATCAGGGATGGAACTCGAAACCTTGAAGTATTAGGGTGATGCTCTAAACAACTGAGCTACCTGGCCAGGGTTGATATGGAAAGTTTTAAGGAGCAATAGGATAGATCTATAACTCACAATGTGCCTGTTGAAACTTGTACAGTCTCCATAGGTTTCACAATCTTTTCTCCACAGAAGAGCAGGTTGTGAAGCAGAATTTAAAAAGTGAATTTGCACAGCAATTGATCCATATTTCCTAATATTTTGAGCCTGTATTTTTGCCAGAAAAGTCTAGATAAATTTATTGTCATTCAAACATCTTTATGCAAAGAGTTACATAGCAAAACAGTCAGGTTTATGACAAACTTAAAAAATGCAGGTTTGTACATGTTGCTCTATTACTTCAGGGAGCAGGCTCCCTCACATCAGTCACAGCAGCTGCACTTGTCTGATTCCTTTACAGATGCAGTCCTGGGTGCACTGGGCACAGCCCACGGGGCAGCAGAAGCAACAGCCCTTCTTGCAGGAGGTGCATTTGCAGAAGCCACTAGTGGAGCAGGAGCACTGGGGGTCCATTTTGATCAGAGGCAAGGCTTGCGGTCCAAAGCAAGAGAAGACGAGGCACTCATCCTTGTGCAATGTGTGGTTGAGCCAATCTGTTACAGTTGGGAAATTTCACGTAGAGTTCTGGATTTTCAGCTTGTCTTGCAAAATGGGAAGATCTGGCAGCTCTGGACACACGTTCCCCAAAGGTGGTGGCAATCCAGGCTTAGAAGCAGCTGCCACCTTCGGACACTCACTCTGCATGTGCCCCACAGCCCTCATCACTCAGACAGTGGTTGCATGGGCTTCACATCCAGTCTCTTCCTCATTTGCAAGATCTGCCAGCTCCTCTAGATCCCAAGCACCAGGAAATGGCATCTAATTTAATAAAATGTGGAGATGGCAATGCTGGCCCCAGAAGGGGAAGTCCTGGCAAAGAATACCAAGGACAGGACTTGACTGATACATTTACTTGTGGCCTCAGGCTTTTCCAGGTTTCTGTTGGGAGGTACATAGCAGGAAAAGTTCAGGGAAATTTCAGGCAACTGTTGCATTAGCAATTTCTCTTGGTCCTAGTTTTTTCTGAGAGAGATGGGCTCACCCTGGCAACAATTATCAAAGGGGTGGTGGAGAAGGAGTGAATCCCTGTAAGGGGTTGCTGGGAAGAGGGTATAGGACTTGAACAAATCCCTCTTGGTGATTCCTATATGCCCCTCTTGGCCCTAGTTGACAATCCCTGATCAGGAATGACCATCCTGGCTCCCATGACACAGCAGCTCCCTCAGGGCCCAGCTTGGGGTCCCTTCACCAGGCCCTCTCTGCTGTGAGGTGATGTGGTTGGTGACATCTTCCGCACTCATCAGTCACAGGATCACAGCTGTCTTGATCCTGCCACATACAGATTTAGAGCATTGAGCCTCCCTTAAAGTCAAGGAGCCCATGAGATGCAAGCCAGAAGTGTCTTAGTTTTGTAATTGCAAAATCTCAACATTTCCATGAAGATGAAAAAGAAGAAAAACTATAAACACTGTTAACAAAGCAACTGCTTGAAATGCAACATCTGGAAAAGCCTACAAGTACCACCTCTCAGTAATCTGCTTCACCACTGGTCTTTCAGTTTTTAAAAAATACCACCTGTCCTTCAGATCTCAACAGAGCCTTGTCAGAGTGTTCCACCTGGCCATGTACATCCGGTAAATACTTGCATTAAGTAACAAGGAATGATTTCTTGTGATCTCTCTCAACCCACTATTCATCTTCCAGGTGGATAGAGTTGTTGGTTGTTACTTTTACTTCATAAGGGGGCTGCATGGTTGTAACTGTCTGTCTCAGATTAGACATATGACTGGAGTGAGAATGAAGTTCACCCTTGGGGATTACTCCATTCTCCATGTGGGTGATTTCCTCAGGTGTTCTGAACTGAGTGAGGATGTGGATGCTGACAAGCTCCCAGGGGTACAGTTCATCACTTAATATGTGAACTTGGGCAAATTAAATAATGTTTCTAAACTTCATATTCCTCATCTGTAAAAAGGGGTGCTTATTCCAGGACACTCCTCCACTGGGTTGTTCCAATCCATAAACCTAAGTCCTTAGCTCGGTGCCTGGAACATAGTGAGTCTTGTATAACTGTTCTTATTAATCATAATAATAGAAGAAAGAGGCTATGCTTGGATCTAAACAAGCCTACTATTTAGTTTTTTTCCTCAGTCAAATCTTATGGTTTCTGGCCCCCCTGCTTTTGCCCTTGCTCTTAGCTCTCCTTCCATTTCTGTCTGTCAAAAGCCCAACTCATTTGTCCTTCAAGGCACCCAAAATGTCTCCCTTTCCAGGTCAAATTTCCCAAGTCCCTTAATGGGATATGAGTGTTGTCTTTGGTTCTCTCAGAGTGAGTAGACTCTTCCCTCTCACCTTCACCTCACTAGAGAGCTGCCCCCTATAGCCCCTTGCACCTGTGCAGGTGGCTGGGGCCTGTCCATGGTAAACAGGCTGTGTCTGCAGGTGGAACCAATGGCCAATGCAAAAAGCTGAAGTTATGCTGCCCGATCCAACAGCTTCCAAAGAAAGGCCAGTGACCCAACACCTCAGGTTTATTTCTTGCTCTCCTGGGCAGTATCTTCTCTCTTTTTAATTTTAATTTTTTTTCCATTTTTTAAAATTTTAATTGTTGTTCTTGTACAGTTTTCTGTCTTGTATTCCCATCACAGCCCACCACCCTAGCCCTCCCCACCTTCCTCCCATTTCCACCCTCCATAGTTTTTGTCCATGTGTCCTTTACACTTGTTGCTCTAATCCCTTCCCCTTTTCCCCTGAAATTCCCTCCCCTTTCCCCTCTGGTCACTGTCAGCCTGTTCTCAATTTCAGTGTCTTTGGTTATATTATGCTTGTTTGTTTTGTTGATTAGGTTCCTGTTAAAGTTGAGATCATATAGGATTTGTCTTTCACTGCCTGGCTTATTTCACTTAGCATGATGCTCTTCAGTTCCATCCATGCTGTAGCAAAGGGTAGGAGCTCCTTCTTTCTTTCTGCTGCATAGAATTCCATTGTGTAAATGTACCACAGTTTTTAGATCCATTCATTTACTGATGGGCACCTAGGTTGCTTCCAACACTTGGCTATTGTAAGTTGTGCTGCTATAAACAAGGGGTGCATAGGTTCTTTTGGGTTGGTGTTTCAGGATTCTTAGGATATAGTCCTAGCAGTGGAATTGCTGGGTCAAAAGGTAGATCCATTTTTAGTTTTTTTGGAAAATTCCATACTGTTTTCCATAGTGGTTGTACCAGTCTGCAACCCCATCAACAGTGCACTAGTGTCCCCTTTTCTCCACAACCTCTACAACACTTGCTATTTGTTGCTTTGTTTATGATGGCCATTCTGACAGGTGTCAAATGGTATCTCATTGTGGTTTTAATTTGCATCTCTCTGATAGCTAGCAATATTGAACATCTTTTCATGTGTCTCTGGATCCTCTGTATATCCTCCTTGGAGAGGTGTCTGCCCAAGTCCTTTGCCCATTTTTAATTGGGTTGCTTGTCTTCTTAGAGTGGAGTCATGTAAGTCCTTTTTATATTTTGGAGATTAAACCCTTGTCTGAGGTATCATTGGCAAATATGTTTTCCCATATAGTTGGTTCTCTTTTTGTTTTAATACTGTTTTCTTTAGCTGTGCAGAAGCTTTTTATTTTGATGAGATCCCATTTGTTTATTCTTTCCTTTATGCCCCTTGCTTTAGGGGACATATCAGTAAAAATGTTGCTGTGTGAAATATCTGAGATTTTCCTGTCTATGTTCTCCTCTAGGACTTTGATGGTGTCACGGCTTATCTTTAAATCTTTTATCCACCTTGAATTTATTTTTGTGTATGGTGTAAGTTGGTGCTCAAGTTTCATTTTTTTAATTTTTATTTTAATTGCTGATTTTGTATAGTTTTCTGTCTTTTACTCCCACCCCAGCTCACCACCCCAGCCCACCCCACCTACCTCCCATTTCCACCCTCCATAGTTTTGTCCATGTGTCCTTTATACTTTCTTCCTTTAAACCCTCCCCCTTTTCCCCTGAAATTCCCTCCCCTCTCCACTCCGGTGACTGTCAGCCTGTTCTCAATTTCAGTGTCCTTGGTTATATTATGCTTGTTTGTTTGTTTTGTTGATTACGTTCCTGTTAAAGGTGAGATCATGTGGTATTTGTCTTTTACTGCCTGGATTATTTCACTTAGCATGATGCTCTCCAGTTCCATCCATGCTGTTGCAAGGGGTAGGAGCTCCTCCTTTCTTTCTGCTGCATAGAATTCTATTGTGTAAATGTACCACAATTTTTTGATCCATTCATTTACTGATGGTCACCTAGGTTGCTTTCAACACTTGGCTATTGTAAATTGTGGTGCTATAAACATAGGGGTGCATAGGTTCTTTTGGGTTGGTGTTTCAGAGTTCTTAGGATATAGCCCTAGCAGTGGAAATGCTGGGTCAAAAGGTAGATCTATTTTTAGTTTTTTTAGAAAATTCCATACTGTTTTCCATAGTGGTTGTACCAATCTGCAACCCCACCAACAGTGGGAGTTTTTTGATTACTGCTTCAGTTTCATCAGTTGTTATTGGTCTGTTCATGCTTTCTGCTTCTTCTTCATTGAGTTTTGGGAGATTTTATTTTTCCAGAAACTTCTTCATTTCACCTAGGTTTTCAAATTTCTTGGCATACAGTTCTTCATAGTAATTTCTTACAATCCTTTGTATTTCTGTGGTGTCAGTTGTAATCTCTCTTCTTTCATTTCTATTTGTACCTATTTGAGTCCTCTCTCTTTTTTACTTGATGAGCCTGCTTAAAGGCTTGTCTATTTTGTTTATCTTTTCAATGAACCAGCTTCTGGATTCATTGATCCTTAGAATTGTGCTTTTAGTCTCTATGTCATTTAATTCTGCTCTGATTTTTGTTATTTCCTTCCTTCTCCTTACTCTGGGCTTTCTTTGTTATTGTTCCTTGAGTTCTTGTAGGCGTAGGGTTAAGTTGTTTGTTTGAAATGTTTCTATCTTTTTTAGGTAGGCCTGTATCGATATGAACTTCCTTCTCAGGACTGCCTTAGCTGTGTCCCATAAGTTTTGGGTCATTATGAGTTCATTTTCATTTGTTTCCAGAAACTTTTTGATTTCTTCTCTAATTTCATTCTTGACCCATTCATTGTTTAATAGCATGCTATTCAAGCTCCATGATTTTGAGGGTTTTGGGTTTTCCCCCTGGGGATTGGTTTCTAGTTTCAGTCTCTTGGGGTCAGAGAAAATGCTTGGTATGATTTCAATTTTCTTGAATTTGTTGAGGCTTGTTTTGTGTCCTATCATGTGGTCTGTCTTTGAAAATGTTCTATGTGCATTTGAAAAGAAAGTGTATTTAGTTTCTTTGGGATGAAGGGCTCTTTATATATCAGTTAATTCCATTTCATCTAGAGTGTTGTTCAATGTCACAATATCTTTGTTGATATTTTTTTGGAGGATCTGTCCATTTTTGACAGTGGAGTGTTAAAATCCCCTACTATAATTGTGTTGCTGTTAATCTCTTTCTTGAAGTCCTCTAAGATTTTCTTTATGTATTTGGGTACTCCTATGTTGGGTGCATATATATTTACAATGTTTATGTCTTCTTGGTGGATTCTTCCCTTGAGTATTATGAAGTGACCTTCTGGGTCTCTCTTTATGGCCTTTTTTTGAAATCTATTTTGTCTGATATTAGTATTGCTACCCCGGCTTTTCTTTCTTGTCCATTTGTTTGGAAAATTTGTTTCCAGCCCTTCACTTTGAGCCTGTGTATGTCTTTTGTCCTGAGGTGGGTCTCTTGTAGGCAGCATATGTGTGGGTCATGCTTTCTTATCCATTCAGCTATTGTATCTCTTTTGATTGGAGCATTTAACGCATTTACATTTAAGGTTATTATCAATAAGTACTGATTCATTGCCATTTTTGTACCTGTGTTCCCCTCTCTCTCTCTCTTTTTTCCTTTATTTCCTTAAAGCAGTCCCTTCAGTATCTCTTGCAGAACTAGTTTGGTAGAGGTATATTCTTTTAGACTTCTTTTGTCTGGGAAGCTCCTTATTTGGCCTTCTATCTTGATTGAAAGCCTTGCTGGGTAAAGTAGTCTTGGTTGCAGGCCTTTGGTTCTCATTACTTGGAATATTTGTTGCCATCGTCTTCTGGCTTGGAGCGTTTCCATTGAGAAGTCAGCTGCTAACCTTAGCAGGGCTCCCTTATATGTTATTTCCTTTTTGTCCCTTGCTGCCTTTAAGATTCTCTCTTTGTCTTGGAATTTTGCCATTTTAATGATGATGTGTCTTGTTGTGGACCTGTTTGGGTTCCTCTTGATTGGGACTCTCTGTGTTTCCTGGATTTGTGTGACTTTTCCTGTCATCAAATTAGGGAAATTTTCCATCATTACTTTTTCAAATAGGTTTTCTATCCCTTGCTCTTCTTCTCCCTCTGGTATCCCTATTATACGGATATTATTACGTTTTATATTGTCTTATATTTCTCTTAATCCCTCTTCATTTTTTCTGATCCTCTTTTCCTTTTCTTGCTCTTTCTGGGAGTTTTTTTCTACTTTGTCCTCCACCTTGCTGATCCAATCTTCTGCTTCATCGATTCTGTTTTTCATTCCTTCTACTGTGTTCTTCAGTTCAGAAATTGTATTCTTCATTTCCTCTTGGCCCTTGTTGATAGTTTCTATTTCCTTTTTCATGTTGATGTAGTTTGCAGTGAGTTCATCGTAGCTTCCCTGTAGTTTCTGGTAGCGCATTGAGAGCTCATGGAGCTTTCTGACAACCATTGCTTTGAACTCAATATCTGACAGTTGAGTTGCCTCTGATTCATGTAATGTTCTTTCTGGGGCTTCCTCCTTTCCTTTCATTTGGGGATTGTTTCTGTCTTCCTATTGTTTGTGAGACTCTTCTTGTTAGCCTCAGCTTCTTAAATTGATCTGTTCTGGCTCCCTGGGTTTATGGTGTGAACTTCTGTAGTAGAATACCTGTGAGATTCAGTGATACAGTCTCCTTCTGGTTTCATGGTGTTCACAGCTTCCACTGTCTCAGCTGTTGGGATGCCCCTTCTTTGGGTCCAACTCTGGTTTTTTCACAGTTCCAGGGTTTTTTTTTGTTTGTTTGTTTCATTCATGGGTATTTAAAAAGAGAAAAGAAAAAAATGAAAAAAGAGGAAGGAAGAAGAGATAAAATCGGAAAGAAAGGAAGAAGGAATACAATGAGAAAGAAGAGAAGCGAAAGGAATTGAGGTATTAAAAAGATAAAAATAATAAAATAATAAAAAATACATAATTAAAACAAAACAAAACAAAAAACAACCCACAAAACAAAAAGTGGACAAAGAAACAAAACAAACAATAAAAAAACCTCTCTCTCTTTTCAAACTAGCCAAACTGGTTTGTGTGGTCTTGGTGGCTGCAACAGACTGAGGGGGAACTGGTATTGCTTTTCTCCCTGTTCTGCACTCAGTCAGCTTTGTGCTACTCTCCTCAGTGCCTGCTGTGCACTCTCCCCAGGGCTAGGGATGCAGTCTCCATGCAGGGCCTTGGGCGTGGTTTCTGAGCCTCCTGCAGAGTACATTTTCCCAGGTTTATGCGTTTGAGCTGGTATCTTCTGGATATAACACTCCCCACGTTTATTGTTGTGAGCTCCAGGTCTCCTACAGGGCACATGTGCCTACCCGAGTTTAAGGGCATGGGCTCTGCGAGTTTCCTGATTTGCGAGCACTCACCCTAGGATCGAGGGTGTGAGCTCCGGGTCTTCCACAGAGTCCCCTCCTCGGTTCGCAGGGCCACCTCCCATCATAGGGCCACCTCCAGTCACTCGACTGACACATCTGGTTTTCCAATGTCCGCTACAGATTTTGATCTCCTATTTTTATGTATGCTGTGGTACTGTTGGCTGTCTGCTCTGTTCCTCTGTAGATTGGCTAGGTTTTTCTCCTGTGTGTAGGGAGAAATGGAATCTGCTTCCTCCTACCATGCCACCATCTTCCCCTCTTTTTTCTTTTTTATTGAATCTATTGAGGTGACACTGGTTAACAAAATTATACAGGTTTCAGGTGCACAATGCTACCCTGGAGTGTATCTCAAGTCTGGGTGATGGTCTAAAGCCATTTTCTCCATTTGGTGGCTCACTGTTCTAGGTTGTCCTAGACCGCATTGATCCTATGGCATCTCTGTAAGAGGTAATCTGCCATAATCTGCAAGGCAAGGAAAGAGAGAACATGGAGGCTATCTCTTAACTGTTTCCACCTCAAAGTGACTGTGCCACCTTTAAGCCATTGTTTCTGGCTCCAAATCCACCCTTGAGGGACTCTTCAAACTACTCATTTCCTTTGCCTTGTTATGCTTGTCAATAAGGGTGCTGGAGGGCAGGGGGAGGGCAGAGAGCACCTGCTTCTTTCTGTTTGCTCCTCTTCCTTTCATTGTCCTGCAATAGCCCTGTGCCCTCCCAGCAGTATTGACTCCAGTCTCCAGCTCCTTTGGACACAAACAGAAGCCCCACAAACAGCAGTCAAGCAGTAGTCCCTCTTCAGAAATATGACTTCCTGTTCCTGGGGCTCTTCCTCTAACCTTGGTTCTGATACCCTCAACAGCTTTTGCTCTAAGCCCAAAGAGTGGCAGCTTTTCCCTGTAGTTACTGTGTTCTTATTGGATGGAGTCTGGACCTGGAGTGGGTTTGCCTCAAGCTGACTGGATAATGTGGGTTCTTGACTATGTGCAGGAAAGATTTCATGAGTCTAGGTGAGAGTGTGTTTATTAAAGCCGGAGACAGTAAAACAATGAAAGAACTTAAGGTAGAAGAAGCAACAGGAGAGAGAAACTCAGAGAAAAATGGGGCCTTGGAGACAGGTTCCAAGGGTAAGCCAAGGATGAGTGGCCATTGCCCACTGCTTCCCTACTTGCTAGTCTGTTCAGGACCCTTAGAGTTTAGGAGAAAGAGAGCAGAGATACAAGGTGTGGGCATGATCTAGCTAGAGTGTGTCATGTGTCCTTTGTCTTGAGGCTTTTTATTTTTCTTTGAATGCAGCTGGAATTCTAGGGGAGATCTCCAGGGAGGCTCTTAGCAGAATATTCATTAGCTTTCCACATGTGTCCTTCAATATATTGATTCATCAAAATACAGAGGTTTAGGGTTATTTTTCTGGTTAGTTTTACTTTTAAAGAACATCATTGAGGAGGGACTGGGACCGAGGCCATTCTGACCTGGGACAGTCTGAAGTGTGTAAACCATTTGCTCCTAAGTGTCCTTCAGGGAAGATAAAACCTTGTGATCATTAGCTGGCTATTAATTGCTCAAACTGTTTGGCCTTGTTTATTTGTCTCAGCTTCCCTTATTCTACTTGTCAAGGAATTTCTCTAGCTTCTCACTCTCCTTCCCCAATATCACCTCAGTTTCACCTGCTTATTTTTTCTGTTCCCTAATGCTTGTCCAATGTTAGTAATGATGCCCAATGTTAAAAATGATGTGCAATGTTAATGATTCCTGTTAAATACCTAGTGTGGCATCTGTTTTCCTGACTGAACCCTAACAGATATGGAGACAGACGTCTTTTCTGCTCAAATTGCATTGGCCAGAATAAGTCACCTGGCCTCTTTCAACCTCTGTGGTAAGGGGTGGGGTGGGTGGGAAGTGCCCTGAAGGGGGAGAACCAATATTTGACAAATGTCTTTGTATTTCGGAATTCAAATTGTGTCCTCCAGTAACTATTGCTGCATAACACAATTTCCAACCACTAAATGGCTTAAAATAACCATTTTATTGTGTTCACTAATTTTGTGGGTCAGGAATTTGGGGGTGGCTTATTTCTGACCCATGATGTCTGGGACCTCAGCTGCAAAGACCCAAAGGCAGGAAGTGGCTTCACATCTGGGGTCTGGTATCATCTGAAGGCTCATTCACTCACCTGTATGGTGCCTGGTCCCAGGAGACTCAAAGACCAGGACACCTGGAAGAGAGTGCCTATATTATTCTTCACTTTGCTTTTTAACTTAATCTTGGCATTCCTTCCAGATCAGTAAGTAGAAGGCTACAATATTCTTTTTGCTACAGCTACACAGGATGCTTATTTAGGTAATTTAGTCTTTTACTGTTACAAATAGCTTTGCAAAAAATAGTGTTGTCCATTATGGCACAAGTGGGTGAATAGATTTGTAGGATAAACATGTCAGTGGACCTGCCTGATGCAATGTGTAGTTATCTCTTCATAGGGGCTGTATAGCTTAAACTCCACAGCAATGTGTCGTTTCTCTATAGTGTTGCCAACATAGTGTGTAAGCAAAGTTTTGCACTTTGCCAACGAGAGTGAAAAATGTTTCTTTCCATGTTTTAATTTAGCATTTCTCTTATTGTGTGAGACTGAACATCTTGTCATACGTTTGAGTTCTTCGTAATATTTCCTTCACTGTGAATTGCCAGTATTCTTTGCCTGCTTTTATATTAGGTGATTGGTCATTTCATCTCCATATTTTGGAACTCATTGGTTTCCTATATTAGATTACATTAAACCTTTTTGGGATGTGAGTTGAAAATATTTTTTTTTCCTGTTTGCTATTGGCTTTAAATTCTTTTTATTGCTATGGAGAAGTTTTTATTTTTATGGTGTTAAAATGATCAATCTTTCTTTTTGTGGCTTCTGTATTATGAGGCATGATTTGAAAGGCTACCATACTCCAAGACTAAGGAATTCCCTGGCTGGTGTAGCTCAGTGGATTGAGCGCGGGCCTGTGAACCAAAGGATCGCGGTTCGATTCCCAGTCAGGGCACATGCGTGGGTTGCAGGCCAGTTCCCAGCATGGGACACATAAGAGGCAACCATACATTGATATTTCTCTCCTTCTCCCTCTCTCCTACCCTTCCCCTCTAAAAATAAATAAATAAATATTTAAAAAAAAAAAAAAGACTAAGGAATTCTCCCACATCTTCTAGTTTTAGTTTCATTGCTTACATTTAAATGTTTAATTCATCTGGAATTTATACTGGTGTAGTGTGTATGATTTGGATCCAAGTTTAATTTTTAAGATGGAAATCCAGTTGTCCCAACATCATTTATTTACTGTATTTTTCCATGTATAATGTGCAACTTTGGCCAAATTTTTGGAGGAAAAATAAGGATGTGCATTATATGTGGGTAGTACTAAATCTATAGCTATATAAATGTTTTCAATTCTTTTATTTATGCTTATGTGTTAAAAGTGTAACTCTAGAAAGCAATAATGATAGCTGCATGCAAAATAATACCCTGGAATATGATAACTGGTTTTCTTTCTAAATACAAATAAATAAATAATTGAATTAAAAAATTAAAATGATTTTTTTTTCCTGAAAGTTTGGGCCAAAAACAGGGGTGGGCATTATACACAGTAAAATATGATATGGTATGCATTTTTACTCTACTGACCTGAGGTGACAGCTTTATCAAATACTAAATTCCCGTGTGAGGGGGACCCCCCCCAAAATGCAAAATTGATTTATATTGTGTATTCTTTATTTTTAATTGTTGATCTTGTACAGTTTTCTGTCTTTTATTCTCACCCGAACCCACCACCCCAGGCCTCCCCTCCTCCCTCCCATTTCCACCTCCCCATAGTTTTTGTCCATGTGTCCTTTATACTTGTTCCTGTAAATCCTTCCCCTTTTCCCCTGAAATTCCCTCCCCTCTCCACTCTGGTGACTTTCAGCCTGTTCTCAATTTCAATGTCCTTGGTTATATTATGCTTGTTTGTTTGTTTTGTTGATTAGCTTCCTGTTAAAGGTGAGATCATGTGGTATTTGTCTTTCACTGCCTGGCTTATTTCGCTTAGCATGATGCTCTCCAATTCCATCCATGCTGTCGCAAAGGGTAGGAGCTCCTTCTTTCTTTCTGCTGCATAGAATTCCATTGTGTAAATGTACCACAATTCTTTGATCCATTCATTTACTGATGGTCACCTAGGTTGCTTCCAACACTTTGCTATTGTAAATTGTGCTGCTATAAACATAGGGGTGCATAGGTTCTTTTGGATTGGTGTTTCAGGGTTCTTAGGATATAGTCCTAGCAGTGGAATTGCTGGGTCAAAAGGTATATCCATTTTTAGTTTTTTTAGAAAATTCCATACTGTTTTATTGTGTATTCTTATGTTGAAACTTCAGTCACCTTCAGAGTACTCTCCATTTGATGCAATGCACCTATTGAAACTTTTTCCACTGCTCAAAACAGTTTTTAAACTTGTTGATTTTGATGCTTTTTAGGGCTTCTGCTTTTTGTTTCACTTCTTCCATGTAGGCAAAACATTTCCCTTTGAGGACTTTTTTCATCTGGGGAAACACAAAAAGTTGCTTGGGGCAAGATTGGGTGAATAGAGAGGGTGGGTGGGGCATGGGGGTCATGTCATTTTTGGTCAAAAACTCCTGAACACTCAGCACAGTGTGCGCGAATGTACTTGTAAATCACCCATCATAAAATGGGCAACCACACTGTTAAAAAAAATTCACTGACACTGAATGCAGCCACTCACAATGCCAGCTGGTACACTGATACAGATGGGTTCCTATAGCACTCACCTTGTGGGGGAAGCCTCTACAAGAAGGGTCCTGCCTGAAGATAAATCCCTCTTTTAGTGTCCTTCCTTGTATGTACTTGGGAGTATAAACTTCTTTTCTATTGTGTTTCTGTATTTTTGTGCTGATATTGGAAGTTACTGAGGCTTTATAATTTAGTGGGACTAATACCTTCTCATTGCTTTTTGTTCAGTTTCTATATTTTTATTTTTCCAAATGAATGATAGTATCATATCTTTTCCTTAGTAGATTTATAGCATATTTAAAAACTTGGTGTCCCTTCTTTTTTTATTTATTCTTTTATTATTTTAATCTTCACCCAAGGACACTTTTTCATTGCTTTTAGAAAGACAGGAAAGGAGAGAGAAGTATTGATGAGAGAAACAATTGGTTGTCTCCTGTATGCACCCTATAGGGATCGAACCTACAACTAAGTATGAGCGCTGACCAGGAATTGGCAACATTTTGGTGTATGAGATGATGCCTCAACCAACTGAACCACCCATCCAAGGCGTCTCTTTTCTAAAATATTTTTTTATATTGTCATAAACTGTATGGTTTTTTTTTTTTTTTGGAAATGTGTATACTACCTATTTCTTTGCACTTTTACTCTCTTCACCTGAGGTTATTTTGAGCCAGATATACAATGAATATACTCCAAGTTTTTCATAGCATGATTGGACACTAAACTTCATGCTGGTTTAAATGAGTCTGAATCAAATTTAGAGAATTATAAATTAATTCTATCTATAAATTGTTACTTGAACACCTCATACATGGATTTTCCTTAAATGTTGTTTTCTAGGTTACTTTTCAGAATATAGGCTGTGAGAAAAGATCTTATACTACTATATTTGAACATTCTTACTGCAAAGCAGCTACCACAGGTAAACTGTGAAACTGTACAATAAAATTTCTTCTCTGTGACCACTGAATCATCCGAGAAATATTAAGAATCAGATAGAGCTGATAACTTAGGTCCGGGAAGGCCAAATCATTAGCTATCAAGGGAAAAACATTAAAAAATCAGTTGTAAACTAGGCACAACCCACCCATTCGAAGGAGTAGGAAGACCTAAGGAGTTCTGGGACATTTGAAAGGAAGTGAGAAGCAGCCTGTTCCCTTTGCAAAATGGACTTACTGGCTAGGTAAATTTATTTTGACTTGCTGATGTACAGGATTCTCTAGTCCTATGCTGTTCGTCAATCTTTAAAAAAATTTATGTGAAATTTGCGTAACATAAAATTAGTCATTTTAAAGTGAACAATTCAGTGGTATTTAATATTCACAATGTGAAAGTACCACAGCGTTCCAAAAACATTTCCAAACTAAAACTTCATACCCATTAAGCAGTTACTCTGCATTTTCTCTTCCTTCCAGGCCCTGTCAACCACTAATCTCTTGTCTTTATGGATTTACCTATTTTAGACATTTCATCTAAGTAGAATCAGACAGTATGTGACCTTTTGTCTTTTTCTCACTTAAATTTTTTGAGGTTCATCCACATTGTAGCTATATTCCCTTTTTAAACAGCTTGTCTCATTTGTAGTAAGGGACTATTAATAAAGGTACTTTCAAGATAATGGGTATTCCTAGAGCTGTGTGTGGGCTCAAAATGAGAGTCAAAGTATCAAATGATGAAATTTTAGAGGAAAGAAACTAGAGCTCATTTGTCTGACATACCAGATTCTCCTTATCTGATTCCTATGTCCTCAGAAGGCTGTGGGTTGTTTTGAATATGGGCAAGTGGTTAGCACCATGTGTGGCAAACAAAGTGCTAAATAAATACTACCATAAATAAATGCATTATTAAAGTCAATTGTTAATTTCTTAGAATCCAGGACTTCCAGGAGACACATGGGAGGATAGTGGTCAAGGGGCACTAGACCAATCACCTGGATTCAAATCTCAGCTGCATTTGTTAGCCATGTGACCTTTGAGAGAATGCTTGATTTCTCTGTGCTTCAGTTTATACTTATTAGGGCAATTAGGAAGATTAAAGCACTGAGCACAATGCCTAGCACACACTGAGTAATTAACAGATGCTAGCCATGATTTGAATGGGTCAGATGGCTTCAAAATCTATCCACTTTTGAAACTCTTTTATGGCAAATTTCCCACAGCAAGTATCATCCTGTTGATTATGTAAGATGAAAAATAGCCCTTTGTAACATGTAAACATTTGAAGGCACCACTCTGGACAGTGAGAATTTGATGACAACTATTAAAATCTTAGTTCTTGTCAACTTTTCTTTATTCTGAGTCTTTTCTCCCCTTTACGAGTATCAGGGATGTAGTCCTAAAGGGAAACATCAACAAAATGAAAACACAATCCACAGAATGGGAGAACATATTTGCTGATACATCTGATAAGGGGTTAATATCCAAAATTTATAAAGAACTTACAAAACTCAACACCAAAAAACCAACCCCCCCCTAAAAACCACCCAATAAAAAAAATTGGCAAAGGACCTGAATACACTTATCTAAAGAGGACATAGATGGCCAATAGACATATGAAAACATGCTCAGCATCTCTAATCATCAGAAAAATGCAAATTAAAACCACAATGAACTATCATCTCACACCTGTCAGAATGGCTATCATCAATAAAACAACAAACAACAAGTACTGGCAAGGATGTGGAGAAAGGGGAACTCTTTTGCACTATTGGTGAGAATGCAGATTGGTGTGACCACTGTGGAAAGCAGTATGGAGATACCTCAACAAATTAAAAATGGATCTGCCTTTTGATCCAGCAATCCTACTTCTGGGAATATATCTGAAGGAATCCAAAACAGTAACTAGAAAGAACATAAGCACCCCTATGTTCATTGCAGCATTATTTACAACTGCCATAATACAGAAGCAGCCCAAGTGTCCATCAGCAGATAATAAATAAATATGGGACATTTACACAGTGGAATACTACTCGGCCAGGCAAAAAAAGTTTACCCTTTGCAACAGTGTGGATGGACCTGGAAAAGATTATGCTAAGTGAAATAAATCAGACAGAGAAGGATAAATATCATATGATTTCACTCATGTGAAATCTAATGGACAAATTGAACTGAAAAGCAAAATAGAGACAGACTCATAGTGATTAGGATGACAGCTAAAGAGGGGGTTAGGGGTGGAGGGATTGAGCGAAAAAGGAAAAAGGACTCATGGACATGAACAACAGTGTGGTGATTGCTGGGGGAGGAGGAGTATAAGGGAACTAAATGGTAATGGAATAAAGAATGTGTGTTGAATCTTGTCAAATGAAAAAAAATAAAGTCTATTTTGGCTGATTAAAAGACTATCAGGGAGAAAATAATGAATAAATATTCCTTAGAGCAGATACATTATCTTAAAAAATGTGTATAAAAAAAGAGCATTTAAAAAGTTCTTTTAAAATGAAGCCTTATCATCACTTATGTTGATGGTAGGTGGTTAGGTTACAGGATGACAGATTCTAGGCTTTGAGGAATCATTTTCTTCTCAATCTGTTTGCCTGAGACATCATATATATGGGATTCTTTTGCAGAGAATTCATTCATTATGGTGAGAAAGGTATTTCTGTGTTGGAAACCAACCCCTGGAATGCTCAAACATGATGTGTGTATCTCATTTTTAATTTACAGGGAAAAATGAGATGGGCAAAACTGTAAACTAGTGTCATATATTTTTCAAGGTTGGACTCATACTTAGCTGCTTCTGTGGATTGATGCTCCAACAAGAATGATTTGTGTAATATTGATGTAACCTGACAGCCACAGAGGGTGGGGTGGAATGCATGTGTATGAATGACAACTTCACTGTACTAGTCAGTGGGGGCGGCAGATGCTGTTGACTAAGGATGTGTACTGTATGATCATCACATTCAAAATGACTAAGAAGAGCAATGAATCTGCATCATATTTTGTGTTAACCTTGAACATTCCTCCACAGAAACTATTTGGACTATTCAGACTTTCGGGGATGATGTAATGAGTGCAGAGCAACTAAAAGTGTGGCACAAACACTCCAAAGATAGTCAAGAAACTGTTGAAAGTGATCCACATTCTGGAAGACCTGCAACAAAAGAACACCTGAGAATGTTCAATGTGTACAGACTGCAATCAACAAAGGGTGGCGACTGACAATGTGAGAACTAGAAGCTGATCGGGGGATTCCAAAAAACTACCGTGGTTTTGATGCAGGATCTTGGCATGAAATATGTCGTGGCAAAATTCATTCTGCAGCTTCTGTTACCAGAGAAGGAACATCATGCTGCAGTTGCTAATGACTTAATTCAAACCAGTACCAATGAACCATATTTCCTCAGCAAGGTCATAACTTTGAAGGGATCTGATGTATCATTGTCCTATGTACAATGTTTATTGTATCTTCTTCAATGAATGTCTTTTTTTCATATTACATGGCTAAATACATTCTGGATAGCCTTCGTACACAAAATCTCTCTTCCCCAGCTTAAATTTTGAAAATTTAAAATTTCACTGTGGTTTCTGCATTTGTGGCAATTAGAAAACTACTTGGATTTAAAAAAAACAATGCATCCCCAGATTAAGTCTGTGGAATGGAAATTTTAATAGGGGATGAGTGAGAGGGAATGTTAAACTTTCTTGTGGAGGGCAGACCTGGGGGCAAATGGCAGTGCCAGCACAGGTTCTGAGCCCCTGGGGGTGGGAGACAGGAAGTACTAGGAAATAGGTGAAGGTATAGGAAAGATGAGAAGTTAGAGATTTTCTTTTCAAAGGAAAGTTTACCTAAGACTCATCCTTATACTTTCTATGTATAAAGAAAGCAAGATATTTAATGAACTACACAAAATCAATTAGAATAAAACTTCTAATTTTATTCTTTAATCTACTGGTATTTACCTTCTTGAATATGGGTCCTCATATCTTCTGTTGGGAAAATTATTGTAAGCACATCTGCAAGAGGGGATACCTTCACATTATCCAAATGAGGAAGCAAATAATGGATGTATATGAATACAATGAACATACCTCAAAAAGAATGATATAACTTTTATTTTCCATGGATTTTAAAGATACTTTTTGCTACATAGTTTATGTATTTTTCTGATAATATTTTTCATATGTATGAAGTTCAACCTTATACAATTTTAAGATGATATGTTTGGTAGTGTATCTATAATCTTTAAAAGTTTAGAGTTTTTGGAATGTACAGTATATGAGGTAAAATCAAGATTACATTAAAAATTATCTCTTCTGCACTAATTTTGCAGTGAGGCTCAAATGGCAAGTACACTATTAAATGGCATTTACTATAAAAATAGGAGTTCATTTGCATTACTATGAAAAACATAAGCCACTGTTAACTGCCACAGTGGCACATTTTACCATTTTAGACATTCAACTATTATAGAAATCTCTGGGCTATTACACTCAAACTCATTTGTACTGCCAAATGTGGCACCTTGAAGAAGTTTCTAGAAAACAATCACTTGTTTTGGGGGAAGTTATCAGCCTATATGTAAGAGATTAAATTTAAATAAAATGTAAACATACAGTATATTATAGTGACAGATCATTCTTACCACTTAGAAAGGCCAAGTTTATCCATTTCTCTTTTGAACAAAGATTAATGTTTTTTTCTACAGCATGGATCATTTGACATAAAACAATTACAATACATGACCATTCTAATATAAGATAAATTCTTCAGAGATCTTCAAAGTACAAAACATATGTCCTTTACCAAAGACTGACACAATTGCTTAGTAATCACTAAAACGCTAACTTAAGCAACTAAAAATTAGTGATTCACTATCCTAAAATTCAAATAATAAATTAAAAAGGCTAGTTACAAGTGTTTTACAGATAACAGATGTGCTAAAACAAGAATTTTAGAAAGTTTCATTACAAATTGTATTATTACTGGCAGCCATTGACATCCATATAAGATGTACAATGTGATACTTGACAAAAATACAATCCAATCATCCAAGAACTCACAAATGCAAGCTCACAAAACAATGAATTCTGCTATTGCAAAGTGCATTAATGCAACCTTGACCACATGCTATCAGCAATTTGGAAGCATCCAAACAGACATTACATTAAACATTAGTTTTTTAAGAAAGAAAGCAGCTTGAAGTTTATTGGTACAAATTAATTTTGTCTTTAAATCTGGTGTCCCAAACAAAAAGGTTAGGTTCGATTATGAATTCTGATGGTGATGGCAGTAGTTATGGGGGAAGCAGCACAACTTATGGGAGTTCTTCAAAATTAGCTGATACCAGATAGATAAGAGTGTGTGTGTGTGTATTTCTACACTTGGTATGTATAGTTTATATAGAAGCCACATATGTACATGTATGCTCTTATACACATACATATAGTTCAAAGGTTCACACAACTAAATTAAATAGGTTTGAAATTCAGTTATGATTACTTAAAAAAACTACCTAAAAGCTTTCTGTTCTTTACCATGTCCTCAAAACCCGAAGAGGTGCCTTCTGAATAAGCATTAAATTATTTTAGGCCAAATAAACTGTCTGTGTTTTAAGTGACTTATCTGTGAATTCATGAATATATATATAGTGTAATAGAGAAAGAACTCCACATTCATCAAACAAGAGGCTTTTTTCCAGGCATATTTTCATCCAGTTTTTTGCTAAGCTTCTCCAGTTATTTATCATAATCCCACTTACCAAATAATTAAGACAAATGAGGAGGTAGAAATATAGCACTAGATTGCTTTCACAGCATCAGACTTTAACATTTTTATATAGCATATTAGTGTAAATTTTAATCATTCTGAAACATTTACTAGGTGATAATCTTTAAAACAGATCAGGTTGTCAGTGTTATACTCATGCTGACTGGTCAAAATATCAATTATATATTCTTGCCTCTTAGAAAGTCTGTTTGACAAGAAGGCATGTCAAAATAAGAAAAGAAAGATAAGGGGAAAAAAGAAAAAAGCTCAGCCAAACAAAAAACCAAAAACTGTTATTTCTGGCTTATATTCTATTAAAGTGCCTCTACCTAACAATATAAGCACTGAAAAATGGCAAAATGATGTAGTCTCAATGCCAGTGCTAAATGCCATTGTTTTTGTAAAAGCAATACAGAAATAATTTTAGTACATGACAAAATAAAATGTAATACAGTATTAAAAATAAAGTTATATTTTCACTTGATTACGAAGTACTGAATGATAAAGGCAATCAAAATGGAAAAGAAAGCAAATAGCACAAGGATGACAGCTGCACACTGCTCGTCACTAAGTGCTCGCCGGGTCCTCGTGCTTTCCACAGTGTCTCTGTTGGTGCTGGCTGGTGGTTCAGTCCTCTGAGAGATGAAGAAAACTGTTGTGCTGTAGGGACCTACTAGGTCCTGATGCCCCACAGGGTCCTGGCACTGTCGGATGGCACATACGCGGAAACGATATTCACAGTTCAGCTGAAGGCTTGAATACCGGAATGAAGAATCGGGACCCTTGTAAATCTGCACATAAGATGTTAGTGAAAGAATTATATAGGAGGCTGGGCAGAAAATCTGTGTTAAAATTGGCTAGTTTTAGAATTACCTTGTGACATGGAAGCTAGTGAGTACCTTTTATCTTTTTAATAGTATTTAAAAATACTTATCCAGAACTTATCTGTCTGCTATATAAGGCAGGGGAAATTGAAAAGTTACAATGTAAGATCTACCCTCACAGAGCCTGTAAGGTAAGAAGTGAAGATGTGCTCCTGAAGTAGCTAGAGAACAAGCAAAATCAGCCCACGGGCATTTTCCCGGTTTCCTCAAATGTAAGAAGAAAACTTTTGTGAAATCATTCCATGAAAGGAGGAAGGGTGGCTAATCTTGCTCCCCCATTACAGCTTTACATAACTGGTTTCTGCATAATTTCAAATATATCTGTTGAATGAAACAATTAATGAATAAATAGGGAGATTTCTACAGCTGTCTATGGTAAATCATTTAGTAAGCTTTAAAGAAGAGAGAGCACTTAGAATCACAGAACTGGATCTTAAAACCCAAGTTTTCTGCCTATCCCTTAGAAGGAAGTAACAAGAATGGAATTCCATGGATTTTCAGAGACTATGTATTAGAACTCATCACCCCTGGGTCCAAGCTGTGCTCTACCACTTTGCACTCCATATGATCTTGAATGGTAATTATGATAATGAAATAAATTACTACTTGTTAAAGCACTTAGCACAGTGCCCAGCATATAGTGAGTGCTCAATATATGAAGCTATCATTTTTTTATTGAGTCCCTCCCCGCAAATTCTGTATGTGGGAAAACCAAGGCTCACAGTGATGTTCCAATTGAGTTCTCCCAGCTAGTTGGTATCTAAGTCAGATTAACTGAAACCTGGGCTAGCATTCTTTCAAGTAATTTTAGCTGCCCCAATTGTATCTGTGTTGTGAATCTAAATCTTTTACATACTGGTTTGCTACAGAATGCTTATGAATGTGTGTAAGATGAAGTTCTAAGGAAATCAGTATTTGAAGTTTTCCAATGTGCTTACAATCTAAAGTACTTGAAAGTGATGATAAGGTTTAGCTTTTAAGTTGAATTAGAATTAGCACTGCTTTTTTATGTACTAATATGTTTATTAAAATTCATATACTACTCAAATGTGGGGTCCCTATTTCCTTTAAACATGTAATATGATTTCTTTAATATTAATTTTGCTTCCTCCTTGGAAGGAAACCTGCTTACTTGTAAATTATATTCAAATCTAATTATCATGTCAATTTGCAATGGCATAATAAAAAAAACAATCACATGCCAAATTTAGTATGGGCCTGTTGTAATTTCAGTTACAAAATTACACTTCCACACTTAACAAAATTCAAAAGAAAAATATATCTATATTGGAAAATATTCCATTATTAATAGTTATAATGGAACACCCAAATAAAGATGAATGACTGGTTTTCTAGTGGGAAGAAAAATGCAGGATGAGATACTATAATCAAATAACCCAGCTTTAAAGTGCTGGGTTGAGAGCAAAATCAAGGTTGAGAGCAAAAACAGAAAATAAGATGAAATAATTATATAAATTAGGCTTTTGAGTCATACAAAAAAGTTCTTTGTCTTTAAAATTTCTTGGCCAGGAAGCTGATATTTCCTCTAGGCTTCCATAGTAAGTGTGTCTACTGTTGTATTCACAACACAGCATTATGACTATTACTATTAATGCAGAAGCCTCCTTAATGGTCTCTCTGCTCTGCCCTTGTCTCACTCTAGTCAAAATGACCTTGTGTCTGATCATGTAACAACTCTGGTCAAAATCCTCTACCAGCTTCTCATTTTACATGGAGTGCAAAGTTCACTGTACGGCCTATTAATGCCTTACATGATATCCACACCACTTAGACCCCTACTCCTACCTTTCTTCCCCTTTCTCACACTGACCCAGCCATACTGGCCTCCTTGTTGCTCATTAAATTTAACAATCATACTCCTGCCTCGTGGCCTTTGCACCTGTTGTTTCCTCTTCTTGGAACACTCTTTGCCCCATATTTACTTCGTTCAGGTCTCTGTTCAAATGTCATTGATTCCCTGTATAAAATAACACTAGTGATCCCTCCCCACAGTACTCCCTATTCCTTTTACCCAGTTTTATTTTTTCTCCACTGCAATTATCACTATCTAACATTGAATATACTGATGTGTGTTTTGTTGCTTTGTTTCTCTTTTTCTACTAGAATGTAAGCTCCATGGAGGCAAAAACTTTTTATTCATGTACCAGAGTGCATGGTACAGAGTTCAATAAATACTTGTTAAATGAAGGAACAATATGTTTAAATGTAGTTCATATCCAAAATATTTTGAATTCTGAGGTACTGTGTAGTTACTAATCTTTGGAACACTGTTAAGTATTGAACAAATTGTTTTTCAATTCCAATTGACATACAATATTATATTAGTTTCAGGTGTACAACACAGTGATTAGATATTTATTTAACTTGTGAAGCGATCATCTTGGTAAGTCTAGTGCCCATCTAATACCATACATAGTTAATATAGTATTATTGACTATATTCCCTATGTTGTATTTTACACATCTTCTATTTTTATAACTGCTAATTTGTACTTCCTAATCCCTTTACCTTTTCCACTCCCATCCCATAATCTTGAGACTATCAATTTGTTCTATCTATAAGATGAACAAATGTTTTTGAATTAGGAAGATAAAAATAGTCAAATCTGGCATTGAAAAGTTTATAAAAATGAGAAAGGAAAAACACACATATCCACAGAATAGTATCTTGGCACGTACCTGTTTGAATTCAGAATCTTTTCCCACCATAACCTGAAGACTGTAAATAACTGGATCACCTTTCATTGGCTGTAAACACTCCCATGTAATCTCACAAACGTGATCATTTACTTTCTCTATTTTGGGGGCTATAGAGAATAAAGAAGTAAGTAAAATCTGCTCTACCTCATTTTTACTTGAAACATTACACATACACTTGTTTTAATCAGTATCACCAAAACTTTAAAACTCAATTATTAAGAAATAAATATCAGTGAATTTTAAAAATTTGCAGAAAAATGGTTAATAGTTCATTCTTATTATCTTCAGGCCATGCAGTCTGCGGATGCTTATAAAGTGGCTAGACTGACTAAAAGATCTGTCAAGATAAGCATTTTTTTATTGAGCTAAGAAGCCAATAGAGGGGTATATGACAATTCAAAAACAACTACGATGGTACTTTTAAGAACATAAGTAGAGCATGAAGTTTATAATTTAATCTCCTAAGAGGATGAGTTGAAAAATACCCCTAGTTCTTTCACCATATATGACTATTTCCATCAATATTACTAGAAACACTATTCAAGAACAGTCCTGTTAACTACGAATCTCCTAAACAAATGGTATATTTAAACATGATCTACAACACTGTATTAAAAGTCTTTGTGATTTGTCCTCAGAGTGAGGAATTTTAGCGTTTCTGGCTAAATGCACAAAATACAATCTTGCTGCATTCACTTTAAATAAGAACCCCTCTGAAATTAATTTTAAGATATTTGTATATACAAATGTGTATGTGTTTGTGTGTACAAATTTACTTTAAAAATTCAAGTCAACTAAGAATTCATGTCTGCTTAACAGACAACCTGGCTCTCTCCCAGAAATCCAAATGAATGAAGTAACAATGAAAGAAAAACAATCAGAATTTGTGATTTTTTCTTTAAATAACAATAGCAGAAACAGCTAATAACCCTATTAGAAAACCAGCCTATCTATTCAATTTAATATTTTTGTTAGATTATTAAAAAGGTCAATGACAAAAACCAGTACTTGTCTGAGTATCAATGACTCAGATAAAATAACTTTTATTACTGAGTGAAACTACCAGTAGTTTGTCTATCAAATTTCTTTCTTATAATTTACTTGTTGGACATATGCTGGATGATAAATTTTAATAACAATACATAAAGCACCTGATGAAAATGCATTTAAAAGTAATTTGTTATTAAAGAAAATAACTTGAGTAGGTATAACTTACCTTTCAAGGCAGCTGGGACAGATTTTGGAGTAGTGAAAATATATTCTTGGGACAGAGGACCTTCCCCTGCTTCATTACAAGCTTGAATACAGAATTTATAGGATGTTGACTCATTAAGTCTTTGTACTTTGTATGTATGACATGGACCTCTGTACAAGGATATAAACCTAAAATGGAAATGGTTCATTAAAAATACTCCTTGACTACCTTATATTTAAAAACTACTAAGAAGTATACGGGGGACATTATTTAGGAATAATTTAGTCCTAGAATTTAATGCCAGGATTGGTTTGTCACTCCAAATAAATAAACAAACAAACAAACAAATAAATAAGTGTTTTTGCATCACATGATGAAAATCACAGAACTGGTAAATTTCTTAATCTGACACAGTTTTCTGAAAAATTATTGCTAAATTTCATATCCAACCATGGTAACTATTTCTTTTCAGGCTTCCAATTGCTGTGTTTTAATGTGTATATTTTTAAATATAATGAAAACACCACAATTTTCATTATAAATTATTTCTAACTGGAGTCATAGGCATACAATTTGTCACATAAAAAAGAAAACTCTCAATTCCCAGGCATAATTTTAGCTGATTTGGTGATGTTTTATAGACATTTACATAGTAGTATGACAGAATATATTATTTCCCATAAATTATTCACCTGAACTGTTTGATAGGAAGTTTAGTATTATATATGTTAAGTATAACTTGAATGTTCCTCACTATTTTTGATTGGTTGTTTTTAAAATTTTTGGATATTGGGGAATGAATAATGAATGCTCACATAGTTCTAACAGTCTGAAAACTGTAGTTGGGTTTTCAGTTTTACTGAACTTCCTATTACTGATCTGAAGTAACAGTAATTTCCAAGAAGCAATCATTGCATAAGCCTTGCCTTTTTAATCACATGTATGCACATGTGTGTATATTTAAAGATAGCAAAAAAACAAAAACGAAAACAAAACCCCAGTTTTAAAACCACTGTTGAAAAAGCCAAACAATGACACAACCTGTGGTCAGGAAATAGCTGAAATAGCATTGTGACCTTATCCCACAGCACGTATAAATAGGCCAGTAACTACAGATATTAAACTAATTTATTAAATTTATACAGTAAATTCACAATACCATAAAAATTTTAATTTATTTTCCATAGCCAAGGGCACTAACCATACCCTATAACAATCCTCTGGGTGCTAGCTAAATATTAATTAAGTGTCAAGTATTATAATAGAATACAGACTATTGTATAACCCATCTTTAATAGAATTTTTATTATTTTTCAAATACTTATTAGACATGTTTCCAGTAAACCTTCTTGTACTGCCCTCAAAGTAAATACTAGACAGGGAATGAAAATATTTTAAAAATTAATTCACCCAACAATAACAATATATATTGAAGATAAATGGCTATACCAAAACTCTGTGGTAAAACAAACTCCTTCTAGAGATAAGGCTAAAAAGAGTACGTAAAATTCTGCCAAGAACAAAAGTTAACATTCACAGAGGCATACATTTCAGGAAATGATCAATGCCGTTTGCTCTGTGTACTGCTCTTACCTGGTGATAAAGTATGTTTAATTCCTTACATTTTCTAAATGTGTAAGTATTTCTCATAGGGGGTACTTATATTATGAATAAAATGTCCATTATTGAGTACTTGACTAACGTATAAACCCAACACCAAAAACAAAGTGGCCTTGGGAAAAACTGTTGCTAGTACTCTGAATCCATCAGATATACAAATTGTTTACAATAAATTGACTGAAAATAGAAAAGTAATATTTAAATTCTTCAAACAGTAGAAGAGTAACAGCTGTGCAGGGTATACGGCATTAGTTGTATGGGATATATTATCAATTAACAGCCCTAGAGTGGCATCTGAATAATGCATATTACAAATATTTTGAATAACATTTTAATTTAAATGCATGATTTAGTGGGGTAATTTATGGCATGAATATAATGAAAATGGAAAGAATGGTGGCATAGATAAGAACCTGAATAGCAAGTAAACCATATAATTAATCACACAGTTTGACTGAGATCTGACAGTGAGGAACTGAACTGTATGGGGTGTGGAGGAGAGTGAGACACAATCCCTGACCTGAGGAATCTCAGAGGCCTTAGTCAATCATTTACTGTAAAAACTGCCTCTTGCTGGAAATAAGCATTCAAGAATTAGCAGGAATTGTCTTTTACTAGTATAAAGAGAGTAAATGCATTAAAGCAGCCATTTTAAATGGGTGTGTCATAAGAATTTTTAAAACACGCAATACTTGTCAAATGAAAATGTGACAAGAGCCAACACAACAGCTCTCCAGTGTGAACAGGTCACAATTAAACCGTGTGCGCACGCGTGCTGCAGAACTTTACTAATTAGTTTACGTGTGCCATGACATGAAAAAGGCTGAAAATCACTGGGTTACCAATGTGAGCCAAAGAATAGATCCCTTAATTTTCTCTCATTTGGCATCCCACTCACAAGTTAAAACCAGAAAATCTTCACTGTGTCTTCTAGTGCTTCAAATATACCACATTTAAAAATTCTTATGCAAATTCTGTTTTTGAAAATGTATTTACCTTTATTTATAAAATATATATATACTTAAAACCCAAGAAACTACAAAGAAGCACTTAAAAACACCTACCTTCCATTCTTATCCACCATCTGAAGGTGGTACTGAACAGAATCTGTTGACAGTATCTTTGGGGTTCCTTCTCCCCATTTCAACTTAAGGTTCTGGTGGCTGAAGGCAACACATTCCAGACGAGGTGGATCGGGAGGGAGGGGCTTGGTTTTTAATTTTATCATGTGGCTGAAAGGACCAGCTCCAAGGCTGTTCAAGGCTTGAATTCGTATTCTAAATGCCACATAAAAGAAAAAAAGTTTAGCTTATGATTATTCTATTAAAATATCTCTTTGGTCTAGGCAAAAATTAGCATAGTTTTTATAGTGTACCTGTATGTTGTATCCGGTTGCAAACTGTCTATAATATAGCTTGTAACTTTTCCTACTGTCAAAGGCTGTTTATCTCCAAAGTCTATGCTGTAGGCAAGGATTTCTGAACCATGGTCACAAGGCTTTTCCCAGCTTATTGCAAGGCATGTAGATGGTGAATAATCGGGATTTTCTATATCATCATCACTTATTTCTTGAAGACAAGTCACAATAGCAGGAACTGATGGTGGAGTCACACAGGCTACTACTTCACTGAAAGGGCCTGCACCCACAATACTCAGAGCCTACAAATTAACAGAGCTCATAGTTAACAAAGACGTGATATGAAAATATTCACAAAACCCTGGACAGTGTGACAAGGCTCAGGTTGCCTTTACCTGGACTCTGCAGTAATAGGTCATTGCTGGTGAAAGTCCTTTCAATTCATAACTGAGACCAGGCCCACAGTAACACATCTGCATACTTCCTTCAACTCCTCCCCACTCCAATCGATATTCAGTGACATCAGTTCCATTACTCAAAGGGACCTTTTAGTTAAGAAAAGGGTAAAGGTATAAAGGTATTACGTTTTGACATTGAGTAAATAGCTTTTGGGCAAAAATACTCTTTACCTAAACATTGAAAGCCAGATTGCTTCTGAATTTCTTTAAAATGTTTAAGCAGAATTGAGACTACTCAATATTAAATTTTTATTTATTAAGACTGCCTGAATTTAAAATTGGTCAAAAAATATAACTTTGTTTTCAATCAGAATTAGAAATATCACTGAATCACTTTAGAAAGAATAAATATATTTAAGGTAAATATAAATATATATTTAAGATAAATATATTTCTAAATGTTTTAGAAATATATTTCTAAATAATTCAGTGATAGTAAATAATATACAATGGTAATTCATACAAGGATATTTTTCTTGCTAAATTTCAAAGAAAACTGAAAATGTTAATTATTACTGATTATCACTATATACAATAAATACATGGACGGAATAATTATGAGAAATAGTATTATACTAATTTCTATTAATGTTTGTTCTGAACATTAAGCTGGCCACTGGTTAAATATGTCAGTTTTGAGACAAAGCCTTTGATAAAATACAATATACATCATGAACAAGAACCTAAATACTCACAATGCAAATATACCTTACTTAAATGCTTCAAAGAGAAAAAGCAGTTCAGTTTTTGCTATGTAAATTTAATGAGACTTACTCTTTATATAACTTAAGAGAGGATGTGAACTACTAGAGCATATAAAGTTTATTATTTTATATAAACTTAATTTCCTAAGAAAGTAAACATAAGTCAATGGAAATTACAATACCTCCCAATTTACTTGTGCGCAAGTTGCAGATCTGCATATTACTTGAGGAGGCTTGCACTGATCTGGTGGTCCAGGGGCTGTAGTAATATCACATTTTTCTGAAAATGGTCCAAACTAGAAAAACAAATATAACCAGTGTTTTCATTTTTCACATACTGATGGTATACTCTCCATAAAAATTAACGAATAGTTAAGCATAATTCCTCTCCTTCAAGACTAATTGGTCGTAATATAATTCTAAAAGCATTCACAGGAAGTAAAATGATTTAATGATCATGGAGTGAATATGTGGGGTATTTTTAAGTTTCATTTACTGTACTTTCTTCTCCTGTCCCTTATTCCTTCATGAACTGTTTTTTGTAAGAAAGGCAGGGCATAAGGGAACTAGGTAGGTAGAATCAGTCAGAAGAAGTTATGTGAGTGAAGAAATGGATACTAATTAAAAGCATGAGAGATGGTAGGCATAAATTCTATCTTAAAATTTACAATAACTTTACAAGGGTCTAAAAGATATATTCTTTGGAAATATAGAAAGCAAGCATTTACTTCAGATGATTTGGACAAATTATTATAAACCTGAAAATACAGATTAAAGATACTAGCATTTTTTAATGCTATCCAAATACACTGCTGCCTTGTGGGGCTGACAAGATGATGACTTATGTAAAAACTGCCAACAAAGTACTTTATAAACTTGACACATAAGAAATTGAAAAGGTTACAGATAGAAATACTGAATTCAATTGGAGAATGTAAAATATAGTACAGTTCATTAAAACCCTAAATAATGTGAAGAAAAGAAGCTTAATTTAAATTTGTGGAATTTTAATTATAGAATAGTTCAAAGAAACAGCGATACTCAACTGAGGTAAGAAATTACTGCTTTGATCTTAGAGAACTTGCTTTAATGCAGGGACATAAGAGGTTGTCATAGTTGGGTGGAAAGGGCTTCAGCTCTGGAGTCTGACAAACCTAAGGTCCATCTCTATCACTTTTAGTCTGTGTGACTGTGGGCAAGATATTTAGTTTCTCCAAGCCCTAACAGCTTCAGTTGTAAAATGGAGATATTATCTATTTTGTCCATTTTATGGAGTTGTACAGATACATATTTATTTATTTTATCCTCACCTGTGGACATTTTTTTCATTGCTTCTAGAGAGAGAGAAAGGAAGAGAGAAAAACAGCAACATGAGAAACATCAATTGGCTGCCTCATGTATGCACTTGGATGGGGATTGAACCCGCAACCTAGGCATGTGCCCTTGCTGGGAATTGAACCCACAACCATTCACTTACGGGACAATGCTCCAAACAATTGAGCCACACAGACCTGGGCTAGATACTTAGAAAATATTTTTTTTAAAAATCCACACAAAACCAGGAAAGCTTAAAATGTAAATTCTTCCTCAGGCAAAAAAATGAATGTCACAATTAGTTGCCAATGGAAAGTAAATGCTGCATACTGCCAGCCTCAAAAAACAAATTTATCATCTTATGATCTAGTTTCTATTCTTAAATATACTAAGTAAAGCCTATTAGCACCACCTGAAAGGCCAATTCTAGCCCAGCTCAAGTCTAAAGTGTCACAAATTATAAGTGGGATTTGAAAATACAGATGTTCTATAACAATTAAATTATGGTATATATTGACCTCATTCTTATTTATCAATATAGGCTTAAAATAGCAAATTATAAAATATGAAGTCACAAATAAGAGATGTAGTTACATATATTACATGAAACACCACTGTGATTTATAATTGAGTCATCATGGTCTTCCTACCCCCATTTTATTAGCTGCGTGCAGTCTGAAGCTGTAAGTCTTTCCAGGAAGAAGATTGCTCACTGTACATTCTACTTCAGAACCTTGGTAAACTTCTCTGGGTTCATCGTTTTCTACAGGAGACATTTCCACACCATAGCAGGAAATGGGAGCTCCACCATCGACCAGAGGGGGTCCTAAAGGTGGAAAAAGATTTATGCAACTTAACAAGAGGAATATATTTAGTGCTAACTTAATTATAATTTATTACCAAAATGGAAATTACCCCATCGTAATTGTATTTCTTTTGCTTTGGGTCTAGCCTGTAATCTGGGAGGGAGGCATGGGCCAGGAGGCACAGCTGAAGTCTGGACAAGTAAAGTTTCAGATACCTGCAAAAACAAAAGCAAAAACAAAACAAAAATGCCCCAAGCTAAATAATCAGATTGATTTTTATTAAAGAAAAATAACATAAACACAAAGATTACACCAAATTTGAAACTGCACTTGACTATCAACTGAAAATAAAGTTCTGAGTAAAATCAAACCCAATTAATTCATAAAAACTCAAATTTTATATAGACGAATAAAATAAAGACACCACAAATACAAGTACAAAATAAATAAAAACTTTTCTTATTTCCATAAATAAAAAATAGAAAGCCCTACCTCCAACACAACCTAATGGGCATTACTTTTGACCATGTCCAAATGGATCCACAAATCTCTTCTAAGAAGGATGTTTTAATATTCTGTGAATGCTATCTGCCATATTTTCAGGAGGTTTAGACTATTTTGGCAACTTCACTGTATACTGTACTTCTAACCTAAACACTAATTTATTTATTAAAAAGGTTCTTCTTTCCATCTAAAAATAATTTTAAAATCAGGTAAGCTTTTCCAAGTATTTGTTATTATTCCAGGTGTTTGGTATTACTTTTAGCTTTTATATTAATTTTAAAAGTCTTTTAGTTTTAATTTAAAAGACATTTCTTTAAAAATACTGACACAAACCCAGTGCCATATTCCTTATCTGCAATGTATTAAGGTATACACTTAACTTTCTTTCCAAACATAAATAAAATATTCAGTTATCACCTTATTCTGAAAGGTATCCTATATAAGAATGTTATAATGTTGTATTAGAAAAATGTTTGTAGGGGCAGGACAGGTTAGCTTTTTCTAAAAACCCAGAAAGAGTTTCTGATTAGATAAAATTAAACAACTGGATCCCGAACCTGTTGGGCAGGACTTGCATTCAGTTTCACAGTACTTGCATTTTCAACAAAAAGCTTAGAACTCATTTTTAAAAAGTACTTTTACTGTACTAAATTCCATTTGAAAAATAGTAATTATGAATACTCTAAGAAATCATTCCCATTAAAAAACATTCTTCTCCAGAACATTATGTATATCTCACATACAGTCAGTGGCACATTTTAAGTTCATTTTGGTTATTGGGTCTCTAAGAATAAAAATAATTACCAATTTTTCTGAAATAAGTAAATATTAGAATTTGTATTTAAATAGTAAATGATTATTTTATAGTTTCTACTGATACACATAATTTATAGAGCAGTAAATCAGTTTACAGTTATTTTATTTCTATTTATTAGGTATGGTTATTGGGCAAATTCCTAAAATTTATCTTTATAAAATTTTCTGCAATGTTTTTGTATATTTGTTTTTCCAATGCTAAACACCAAGTAGAAAACAGATATTCATTAATAAGGACTAATATGGACTATTCATTAATATGGACTACGGACTATATTAAACACTATTATTAGAATATTTTGGTCACTATGAAATTAACCAGCTGGGTCACACAAATTACTTTTATACATGTGTAAATACATTTTAATATTTGAAGCGGCATCTGGTTATCTCATCTCATTTGAGCAAACTTAAAAAAAAAAAAAATCTCTCCGTAAGTATTACCGCACTCTGTCCTCCATCACTGATGCAGTAAACCCGTAAGCGATAGAAACAGCCTGGACTCAGTCGATCACAAAGATGTTCCCTAGTAGCTCCACTGTATATCATATCCCATTTGTTACCTGGTAAGGTAAAGAATTATGTTCAATCAGCTCCAAGGTAATGTTTAACATTTTGGTATCATGGACCTGGCAGGTGTCCTAGTTTCACTAATTAGTGTTTATGTAATCTGTCAGAATCAATTTAAGTTTCTTTAGCGTTTCCTGGAAATGATCTAATTTTCTGTGTGTAGCTTCCTAGACAAATTTGCATGGCTCTGTTGAAAGGAAATTATCTCTGTAACTTTGTACGGACTTTGGCTTAGATTGATAATTTGCTTTTAATTAAGCATTTAAAATGTGTTTACTGGTCCAGTAATAACATTATAACATACAAAGAATAGGAAAAAAATCAATACCATAGGAAGTTTAGTCTTAATTAAAAGACATCCTTATGTTTTGCAGGCAATAGATCATTTCATACAAATAAAGATTATTAAATGTGTCATTTAAGAACAAAGTTCACTAGGCATACAATTTATTATTAAAACTAATAATGTAAGTTAAATGAATTTTATAAGATAAATTTTCTCTGATACATCTGGGTATAAATCTAACTGAATAAACTAACTTCAGAAGACTTTAGTGATATTGGACCTGAGCAATGTAAACAAACAAAAAAAATAATAAAATGTAAATGTAATAATACAGTTGCACAGCAGTCCTACTTTTGATTTGCTATATTTCTGGAGATTACAACTTAAAGTGGGTCATAATAGGCAAAATCCTAACTACTATAAACAAAAGAAAAAAAAACAAGCAGAAAGAAAAGAGATCATGTAAGATGTTAAGCCATGAGGAGTAGAGGCAGACTGGTATAAATTATTATTTTTTAATAGTTATTATTACCATTAGAACCTTCTGCCATCTCCACTATGTATTTACTGATGGCTGCCCCTCCATTGTCTTTTGGTGGATCTATCCAAAGAAACAAAAGTGGTATTAGGCAAAGTACATGCAATTTAAAACAACAGAAAATCCTAATAAACATAGTATCAAATCTAGGATTGCTTAGAAAGAAAAAGAATCACCTGCAATGCTTTTTAAAAGATTGATTTTTTTATTTGTTTATTATTTATTTGTTTGTTTATTGACAGAAGGGAAAGGAGGGAGAAAGAGGGAGAGAAACATCAACGTATGACTGCCTTCTCACACATCCCCTACTAGGGACCTAGCCCAGGCACATGTCCTGACTAGGAATCGAACTAGTGACCCTCTGGTTCATAGGCCAGCACTCAATTCACTGAGCCACACCAACCAGGGCAGCTTTTTAAAAATCAGTATCATCATCTCATTGCTCTACTGTTTTTGCATTAAGTAGTATATAAGCAGGTGCTCAATAAATGTTTGCTTTAATGAGTGATTTTCATTTTTCATGAGGGGCAGGATGACCTAGGTGACATTAACTGTAAGTTCAGTATCTTCTATTTCACACAGTGCTGCTCCCACTAACAGTCCTGCTAATAGTGGATTCCAAGTTCTTCCTCTATCAAATCCGAGCCTAGTATGTGTGAGTACACAGTTGTCTAAAAAAAAAGATACACAAACAAGGACTCTCACATTTCCTATTAAACTTGCTCGAGCTAACATTTACTTAAATATCTTAAAAATTAGCTTAATATTGAAGTCATTTTAAACAAATATGAAAGTAATGATGTACAGATATGCCTAATGTCTTACCCCAAGTTATTTTAAAACTGTGTGAATGTATCTTTCCTTTAACTGAAGGCTTTACAGGTACTCCTGGTTTATCAGGGCATGTTGTGAATTCTACTACTTCACTTGGATTACTTTTACCTTCTGAGTTGTAAGCGATAACCTGTGATAAGAAAATAAAAACATAAAATAATTAATGTTTGATACCTAATGATATTGGCTTAATGAACAAAAGGATGACAGATAAATCAAATGATAAAGTTTTCACATTGTAATGACTTATTTATGTGAGAACTGTCATTGAAGTGACTCAGTAAATATGAAGAGTATTCAGTCCTGAGAATACAAGCATAAATTTAACAATTGTGATCCTAAACAAGAGTCATCAGATGAACAAACTATAATCTGATAATACTTGATGGGCTTTAGGTTTATTTTACTAATTCTTTCAGTGTTCTTCAGGGGTTTAATAAGATACCCACAAATTCCTTGAATATCTTTTTTTTCAAAAGACAAAGGCTCTGACTTCTCAATGGAAACGCTCCAAGCCAGAAGACAATGGCAAGAAATATTCCAAGTAATGAGAACCAAAGGCCTACAACCAAGACTACTTTATCCAGCAAGGCTTTCAATCAAGATAGAAGGCCAAATAAGGAGCTTCCCAGACAAAAGAAGTCTAAAAGAATACACCTCTACCAAACCAGTACTACAAGAGATACTAAAGGGAATGCTTTAAGGAAAAAAAGGAAAAGAGAGAGTGAGGAACACAGATACGAAAATGGCAATGAATCAGTACCTATCAATAGTAACCTTAAATGTAAATGGATTAAATGCTCCAATCAAAAGACATAGAGTAGCTGACTGGATAAGAAAGCATGACCCACACATATGCTGCCTACAAGAGACCCACCTCAGGACAAAAGACCTACACAGACTCAAAGTGAAAGGCTGGAAACAAATTTTCCAAGCAAATGGACAGGAAAAAAAGGCCGGGGTAGCAATACTCATATCAGACAAAATAGACTTCAAAAGAAGAGCTATAAAGAGAGACCCAGAAGGTCACTTCATAATACTCAAGGGAAGAATCCAACAAGAAGACATAAACATTGTAAATATATATGCACCCAATATAGGAGCACCTAAATACATCAAGAAAATCTTAGAGGACTTCAAGAAAGATATTGAGTGGTCGCCGCGCGACTACGAAAGCATAGGCGCCCCAAGAGAGACAGAGGCGCGGGCGAAGTGAGACAGCTGAATGAAAACAGACACCCTCAGGGGACCGCACACGGTCTCGGGCTAGTGGACACTCGCGAAAACATAGGCGCAGGCCACTGGAGACAGCTGTGGAGCCAGAGGTGCCAGTTCACCGGCGGGTTCGCAAACGCGGACAGCTCAGGCCCAAGGTGCAGGCGCCGGATAGCAGCTGGAACGCAGGCCTCTCTCAGATCCGAATGCAGGCAGCTGTGCCCGAACACTGAAAGCCTCCCAGGGACAAAGGCAGGCGGCTGTGCACGTCTGGAGAACCTAGCTCACACCCATAACCTCGGAGAAGTGCGCACACACCAGGAAGTTCAGATCACACGCTGGAAACCCTGTGGGGAGAGGTGCCCACTAACGCTGGGATACATAGCACAGTGAGGACTGAGTTCTGAACACAGAGAAAAGCAATAAGATCACCCCTCGGCCATTGCAGCCAGCAAGACCTGAAAAACCGGCTGGCAAGTTTGAAAACAACAAGAGGGTTTCTTTTTTTCTTTTCTTTTCTTTCTTTCTTTTTTTTTTAAATTAATAATTTTTTAAATTTTTTATTTCTTTAATATATTTTTATTTTTTTAAATATTTTGTTGTGCTTTGCTTGTTTTTTTTTTTTTTTTCTTTTTCCCCCCTTTGGCTGCTTATATTTGTGTGGGGGTGTCTGTGTGCGTGTCTCTTTTTTGTTTTGCCAGTTTGTTAGTGTCTTTTTGTTTGTAAGCCTGTCTATCTATATGAGTTTTTAACTACTCCTTCTTCATTGTTTATATCTTCTTCTTTACTCCCCAACTCCTTTTGCCTTCCTTGAATTCCTTCTTCTCTTATCCCCTCTTCCTTTCTCTTCAATTTTATCTTTTCTACCTTCCTCTTGTTTCCCCTTTCTTCTTTTTTTCATTTTCCCCCCTCTTCTTTTTGTAAATACACACGAGTGAGACAAAACAAACAAACAAGCAAGCCTGGAACTGTGGCGGGGGGAGATCCAGAGTTGGCCCCCAAAAGAGGGTATTCCAGCTGATGAGTCAGTGGAAGCAGTGAACAACAGGATATCCGAAGGAGAATCCACCATTGAATCTCACAGATATTCTACCACAGAAGGTCATACCACAAACCCAGGGAGCCAGAACAGATCAATTTAAGAAGTTGAGGCTAACAACAAGAGTCTTACAAACAATGGGAAGACAAAAGAACAATCCCCAAATGAAAGGAAAGGAGGAAGCTCAAGAAAGAATGCTAAATGAAACAGAGGCAACTCAACTATCAGATATCGAGTTCAAAGCAATGGTGGTCAGGAAGCTCAATGAGCTCTCAATGAGCTACCATAAACTACAGGGAAGTTATGATGAACTCACGGCAAACTATATCACCATGAAAAAGGAAATAGAAACTATCAACAAGGGCCAAGAGGAAATGAAGAACACAATCTCTGAACTGAAGAACACAGTAGAAAGAATGAAAAGCAGAATCGACGAAGCAGAAGATCGGATCAGCGAGTTGGAGGACAAAATAGAAAAAAATACTCAGAATGAGCAAGATAAGGAAAAGAGGCTTAGAAAGAATGAAGAGGGTTTAAGAGAAATGCAAGACAACATGAAACGGAATAATATCCGTATAATAGGAATACCAGAAGGAGAAGAACAAGAACAAGGGATAGAAAACCTGTTTGAAAAAGTAATGATGGAAAACTTCCCTCATTTGGTGAGAGAAAAAGCCACACAAATCCAGGAAACACAGAGAGTCCCAATCAAAAGGAACCCAAACAGGCCCACTTCAAGACACATCATAATTAAAATGGCAAAATTCCAAGACAGAGAGAGAATCTTAAAGGCAACAAGGGAGAAAAAGGAAGTAACATACAAGGGGGCCCCAATCAGGTTAGCATCTGACTTCTCAATGGAAACGCTCCAAGCCAGAAGAGAATGGCAAGAAATATTCCAAGCAATGAGAACCAAAGGCCTGCAACCCAGACTACTTTACCCAGCAAGGCTTTCAATCAAGATAGAAGGACAAATAAGGAGCTTCCCAAACAAAAGAAGTCTAAAAGAATACACCTCTACCAAACCAATGCTGCAAGAGATACTAAAGGGACTGCTTTAAGGGAAGAAAGGAAAAGACAGAGAGAGAAAGAGAGAGAGGAACACAGGTACGAAAATGGCAATGAATAAATACCTATCAATAATAACCTTAAATGTAAATGGATTAAATGCTCCAATCAAAAGACATAGAATAGCTGAATGGATAAGAAAGCATGACCCACACATATGCTGCCTACAAGAGACCCACCTCAGGACAAAAGACATACACAGGCTCAAAGTGAAGGGCTGGAAACAAATTTTCCAAGCAAATGGTCAGGAAAAAAAAGCTGGGGTAGCAATACTCATATCAGACAAAATAGACTTCAAAAGAAGGGCCATAAAGAGAGACCCAGAAGGTCACTTCATAATACTCAAGGGAAGAATCCACCAAGAAGACATAAATATTGTAAATATATATGCACCCAACGGAGGAGCACCTAAATACATCAAGAAAATTTTAGAGGACTTCAAGAAAGATATAGACAGCAACACAATTATAGTAGGGGATTTTAACACCCCACTGTCAAAAATGGACAGATCTTCCAAACAAAATATCAACAAAGATATTGTGGCACTGAACAACACTCTAGAGGAAATGGACTTAACTGATATATATAGAGCCCTTCATCCCAAAGAAGCTAAATACACTTTCTTTTCAAATGCACACGGAACATTTTCAAAGATAGACCACATGATAGGACACAAATCAAGCCTCAACAAATTCAAGAAAATTGAAATCATACCAAGCATTTTCTCGGACCACAAGGGACTGAAACTAGAAACCAACCCCAAGGAGAAAAACCCAAAACCCTCAAAATCATGGAGATTTAATAGCATGCTATTAAACAATGAATGGGTCAAGAATGAAATTAAGGAGGAAATCAAAAAGTTTCTGGAAACAAATGAAAATGAACTCACAACAACCCAAAACTTATGGGACACAATGAAGGCAGTCCTCAGAGGGAAGTTCATAGCAATACAGGCCTACCTAAAGAAGACAGAAACATTTCTAACAAACGACTTAACCCTACGCCTACAAGAACTCGAGGAACAACAACAAAGACAGCCCAGGGCAAGTAGAAGGAAGGAAATAACCAAGATCAGAGCAGAATTAAATGACATAGAGACTAAAAGCACAATCCTAAGGATCAATGAATCCAGGAGCTGGTTCTTTGAAAAGATAAACAAAATCGACAAGCCTTTAAGCAGGCTCATCAAGAAAAAAAGAGAGAGGACTCAAACACAATCAGAAATGAAAGAGGAGAGATTACGACTGACACCACAGAAATACAAAGGATTGTAAGAAATTACTATGAAGAACTGTATGCCAAGAAATTTGAAAACCTAGGTGAAATGGACAAATTTCTAGAAAAATATAACCTTCCAAAACTCAATGAAAAAGAAACAGAAAGCCTGAACAGACCAATAACGGCTGGTGAAATTGAATCAGTAATCAAAACACTCCCGACGCACAAAAGCCCTGGACCAGATGGCTTCACAGGAGAATTCTACAAAACATTTAAGGAAGAGCTAACCCCTATCCTTCACAGACTATTCCAAAAAATCCAAAATGATGGAAGACTCCCAAACTCTTTTTATGAAGCCAGCATCATCCTAATCCCAAAACCAGATAAAGACATAACAAAGAAAGAAAACTTCAGGCCAATATCACTGATGAATGTAGACGCTAAAATCCTCAACAAAATATTGGCAAACCACATCCAACAATACATTAAAAAGATCATACACCATGACCAAGTGGGATTCATCCCAGGGATGCAAGGATGGTTCAACATTCGCAAATCCATAAATGTAATACATCACATAAACAAAAGCAAGGACAAAAATCACATGATCATATGAATAGATGCAGAAAAAGCTTTTGATAAAGTACAACACCCATTTATGATAAAAACACTCAGCAAAGTGGGAACAGAGGGAGCATTCCTCAACATAATAAAAGCCATATATGAGAGACCTACAGCCAACATCATACTCAATGGGCAAAAACTGAAATCTTTCCCACTAAGATCAGGAACAAGACAAGGCTGTCCACTTTCACCACTTCTATTCAATATAGTATTGGAAGTCTTAGCCACAGCAATTAGACAAGAAAAGGAAATAAAAGGCATCCAAATTGGAAAGGAGGAAACAAAACTATCATTGTTTGCAGATGACATGATAGTGTACATAGAAAATCCTATAGACTCGGCCAAAAAGCTGCTCGACATAATAAATGAATTTGGCCAAATAGCTGGATACAAAGTCAATATCCAAAAATCAAAGGCATTTTTGTATACCAACAGTGAAACAGCAGAAGCAGAAATCAAGAAAAAAATCCCATTCGATATAGCAAAAAGAAAAATAAAATACCTAGGGATAAACCTAACCAAGGAGGTAAAAGACCTGTATGCAGAAAACTACACAACACTGAAGAATGAAATCAAGGAAGACACAAACAAATGGAAGCATATACCATGTTCATGGATCGGAAGAATTAATATTATCAAAATGTCCATACTACCCAAAGCAATTTACAGATTCAATGCAATACCTATTAAAGTTCCAATGGCATATTTCACAGACATAGAACAAACACTTCAAAAATTTATATGGAATCATAAACGACCCCGGATAGCGGCAGCAATTTTGAGAAAGAAGAGCAAAGTAGGAGGGATCACAATACCTGATACCAAACTGTATTACAAAGCCACTGTAATCAAAACAGCCTGGTACTGGCACAAGAACAGACACGTGGACCAGTGGAATAGAACAGAGAGCCCAGAAATAAACCCAAGTCTCTACAGTCAATTAATATTCGACAAAGGGAGCAGCAACATAAAATGGAGCAAAAATAGCCTCTTCAATAAGTGGTGCTGGGAGAACTGGACAGCTACATGCAAAAAAATGAAACTCGAGCACCAACTTACACCATACACAAAAATAAATTCAAGGTGGATAAAAGATTTAAATATAAGCCATGACACCATTAAAATTCTAGAGGATAATATAGGCAGGAAAATCTCAGATATTTCACGCAGCAATATTTTCACTGATACGTCCCCTAGAGCAAGGGACATAAAGGAAAGAATAAACAAATGGGATCTCATCAAAATAAAAAGCTTCTGCACAGCTAAAGAAAACACTATTAAAATAAAAAGAGAACCAACTGTATGGGAAAACATATTTGCCAATGATACCTCAGACAAGGGATTAATCTCCAAAATATATAAAGAACTTACAAGACTCTACTCTAAGAAGACAAGCAACCCAATTAAAAAATGGGCAAAGGATTTGAACAGACACTTCTCCAAGGAGGACATACAGAGGATTCAGAGACACATGAAAAGATGCTCGATATCTCTAGCTATCAGAGAGATGCAAATTAAAACTACAATGAGATACCACTTGACACCAGTCAGAATGGCCTTCATAAACAAAGCAACAAACAGCAAGTGCTGGAGAGGTTGTGGAGAAAAGGGGACCCTAGTGCACTGTTGGTGGGATTGCAGATTGGTACAACCACTATGGAAAACAGTATGGAATTTTCTAAGAAAACTAAAAATGGACATACCTTTTGACTCAGCAATTCCACTGCTTGGATTATATCCTAAGAATCCTGAAACACCAATCCAAAAGAATCTATGCACCCCTATGTTCATAGCAGCACAATTTACAATAGCCAAGTGCTGGAAGCAACCTAGGTGACCATCAGTTAATGAATGGATCAAAAAACTGTGGTACATTTACAGAATGGAATTCTATGCAGCAGAAAGAAAGAAGGAGTTCCTACCCTTTGCGACAGCATGGAAGGAATTGGAGAGTATCATGCTAAGCGAAATAAGCCAGGCAATGAAAGACAAATACCATATGATCTCACCTCTAACAGGAAGCTAATCAACAAAACAAACAAACAAGCATAATATAAACAAAGACACTGAATTTGAGAACAGTCTGACAGTGTCCAGAGTGGGAGGGGAGGGAATTTCAGGGGAAAAGGGGAATGGTTTAGAGCAACAAGTATAAAGGACTCATGGACAAAAACTATGGGGGGGTGGAAATGGGAGGAAGGTGGGGAGGGCTGGGGTGGTGGGCTGGGGCGGGGTAAAAGACAGAAAACTGTACAATATCAACAATTAAAAAATACTGATTAAAATAAATAAATAAATAAATGTCACAAGGAAAAAAAATAAAAAAATAAAATGTCAAAAAAAAAAAAAAAAAAAGACAAAGGCTCATTCCTCTTCCCTTCTAAATGTACTTAACTGCTTACTTCTAGAAATGCAATGTAGCAAATATGATGGTGTGTGTAGCTTCCCTATGGAGAAACTTATACGATGAAGAACTGGGAAGAACTGAGGGATCCTGGCAACAATTACTTGAATGAACTTGGAAGCAAGTTCTCCAACCACACTTAGCCTTCAGATGACTGCAGCCCCAGCTGACATCTCAACAACAACCTCAAGAGAAATCCTGCATCAGAAACCCCTAGCCAAGCCACTCTTGAATTCCCAACTCACAGAAACTGTGAGGAAAAAGATGTTCATTTTTTTAAGCTACTATGTTGTGCAGCAACAAATAAATATAATTCATATCTAGGTATTACTGTATTTGACTTTAGCAATTTAATTATATTTATATTTTAACCTATCTCCTCTAAAGAACTTAAAGCTCCTCAAGTCCAGTGTCAAACCTGATACGGTTTTCACTTCTCCAAACCAGCTCCATCTCTTTTCTTCCCTATTGGGGAAAAGCACTACCACCTATCTACTTGCGCAAGTCAAACATCTAGGAGAATCCTTGATTTTCCTTCTCTAAACCTACATATCAAAATCTACAGCAGTTTCCCTCTCCCCATCTGTGGTTATACTTTTTGCAGTTTCAGTGATCTGTGGTCAACCACAGTCTGAAAATATTAAACGGAAAATTCCAGAAATAAACAATTTGTACAGTTTTAAATTGTGCTGTTCTGATTAGCATGATGAAAGCTTGTGCTGTCGCACTACACCCTGCCCAGGACATAAATCATCCCTTTGTCCAGTGCAGTTACAATGTATATAATGCCCACCTGTTGAGTCACTTAGTAGCCCTCTTAGTTATATGACAGAGATATACAGGGGAGAGGGAAAGGGGGAAGGAGATGGAGAGGGGCAGAGAGATACTTCACTTAGCCATAAAGGTATAAAGCCATAAGGCTATTTCTTCCCATCCCAATTTTACAAATAAAACAATCATTTAGTGCCCACTACATAGGGAACATGGTGCTAAAAATTTCTAGGTGCAGGTGCACTCTTTATCTTCATTATACTCTTTATGCAGAAGACAGGCAATATGCTTATCAAAAGAAGCAGGTAAGAGAGGAAAGATGACTATGGCTTAAAATGGTCCAGAGAAGCTTTGAAAAGGGAAATAAAGTAAATATGGGGTCTTCACGGGCAATGGAAGTGAAACAGAAGCTTGGGTAAGAGAGAGAACAAAAAGCCCGGAGTGTAGGAGCAGAAGTGAACAGTGAAATAGAAAGCTCTGCTTAGGAAAGGAATAATTATCAATCTCATAAGGTAGCCTGTTCACAGAAGGAGTGAAAGGCAGTATATTTAAAAAAACTAAATTGGTCAGAATAAAAATAACCTATGCCAAACTAAGGAAACTGTTTTTCAGAGGGAAAGCTGTTTCAGAAAGGTTAATCTAGGTATAAAACAGAACTTAAATTAGAAGGGAAGAGAATAGCCTGAATGAAAGCAATACAGAACAGATTAGGAGATTTGGTATTTCAGGACAGAAATGACAGCAGAGAAAGGAAGGCAGACAAGATGAGAAAAAGGAAAGGAACATGACTATGTGCTGTCACAGATGCTGACATGTATGTGAATTTCAAGAACAGAAGATAAGAGAAGTTAATGAATCCAAAAACCATTTTGATTTCTCTCCATTGATGAAAGGCCTCAAAAACAGGTAATAAATTGAAGTAAAAGTACCTAAGGTAGGGGTGTCAAACTCATTTTCACCAGGGGCTGTATCAGCCTCGCGGTTGCCTTCAAAGAGCTGAATGTAATTTTAGGACTGTATAACTGTAACTTGCTCCTTAACAGTTAAGTGAGAGCTCGGTGCTGCTGCCGGGTAGAAACAAGGTGCTGATCTGGATAAAACAAGGGGGAGGGTGGGATTCAGATAGAGGGCCTTGTGTTTGCCACCTGTGACTTAAGGGCTCTCAGCCCTTACATTGTGAAGAAGCTTTGTTAATTGAAAAACTATTTTTCATGAATTTCAGGTGATAAGGCCAGTTTTCCAGTGGCTCAGAATCATAAAGACTGTCTACTAGCTTCTGAAGCCTTCCTGCCTTTCTTTCCTTTCTCCTCCCCCTACTTTTTTTTCTTTTTTTAAATTTGGACACCAGGTCTTGGGCCCAGCTTCCAAGTGAACCACCCGATGCAATCAGCATTGTTAGCTTTATTTTACCTGATTTCAAGAAATGACTGCTTTCTTATGTGTAAAATTTTCATTTTTAGTTATCCTGTAAATCCTTTCATCGTTCCAATTTTGTTTTAGTATTTTGAGTATCCTAGGATTGCCCTTTGTATCGGATCTAGAACTCTGGCATTTGGAAAACTTTGTCATATTAGAATATTATGTAATTCATACCCTTATTGTTTCTTTAAAAACAATAACATACTATTTAGGAATTACCTCCTAAATTATAGTATTTTTATTGCTTTGTTTAGTATTGTAAGATTCCTTTAGAGTGTTAAGATTTTATTTTAGTAATATGTTTCCTTGAAAGGGGAGTCTGCAGTATCAAGCTAAAAAGGAAGACAGACATAGCAATGATTTAATGATTTAAAACTCTTGGTACCCATAGTAGATTCAAAATAAATGTCTGGGTTTCCAGAAGCCTTTATAGAGTTATCATTTTCTCTCTCCTAGTATATGTTTTCTCCTATAGAACAGTGGTTCTCAAATTTTAGTAAACATGAGAATCATTTGGAGGGCTTGCTAAAATACAGATTGCTAGGCTTTACCCTTAAGAGTTCCTGATTGCATAAATGTGGGGTGGGGCCAGAGAACAATTCCCAGGTGATGCTGATAGAGTGGTCTGATGATCACATTGAGAACTACTATTCTAGATCTTGGATTTGTATACCTTGGAATTTCAGAGTGACTGCCACAATGAAAACAGTTTTAAATATAAATGGGTGATTTGTTTATAGTAGATCAGTAAGGAATCTAACCCCTATTTGTGTGTATACATTTTTGTTCCTATGTGACAGTAACACCGTATGTTATATAGTAGTAGAATTCTAAGAATTCTAATAAACTTACTGAATTATGAAGACACTAACAACTTCTCTTAGAAGACCTGTTGATATGATAATTATTACTGAAGCAAAAATACAATCCAACATCATCATATGAGGACAACTGGAATAAGTGTATACACTTCTCAGGTATTTCATAACTCCTATAGATGTGAAAGCTACTTAGAAATTAAAATGACATAGTGTTATTAGAAGTTTTTAAAAAGAAGCTAATATATAAAGCAAAGAATAACATATAATTATGCACTGCATAATCAAATTTCCCATTATTATTAAAATTTTCTTTCGAAGGTTCTTAAGGAGTAATAAATTTATCTTAGTTCTTTAAAAATTAAAAAAAAATACAGTGGCTTCTATCATTTATCTGAAATAATCTGATTAAACAAACACTGTAGGAAAATTTACATGCTGAGTTTATCAACTGATGAGCATCCTATTACATTTCTGGGAAAACTTCTGCACAAAAAAGTAGGCTGGCTTATATTAACTGGTATATTAATTAATTCAAGCACTGTCTGACAAAAAATAGCAATGTATATTATGGACCAAGTCAGAGCTAAAATATATCCTAGAGGGGATGCCATACTAGGAAAGACAGAATTTCAGGAGTCTCCATACAGAAGAATTTCCAAGTGAGCAAGAATAATATGTAGGGTTCCATGCCTCAAGCAAGAAAGAAGAACATGTATTCTTCTCTATCTTCCTCCCAAAATAATTCAGTCCAAAACCCAATAGATGGACTTTAAACAAGGCAAGCTCTGTGCTGGGGGGGAAAGGGTGGGTTGGGTGGAGGCAGGAGAATCTGCCTAGTAGGAACTCAAGCACCCTGAATAGGGAAGGGTATTTAGGGAAAAGGGAGGAGTTTGATCCAATAAGTAAATATACTGAACCTAACTGGGGCAATTTTTCTCACTGATAATGAAGGGAATCAGAAATAAGGAAAGGGAGAAAACTACAATTAACCTGTGGCATTGGTTTAAAACTGGAGCTATTTGGTAGGAACTCATTATTAAAAAAATACATGTATATATACAGATGTAAATGTGTGTGTGCATGTAAATTATATACACAAAAACACAGAGTTCCTAGGCTCTCTTTTCAATGAGACGGTACCCAGAAGTAGCAAAACCCTTACAGCACAGCAACAAGTATACTGCCAGATCTTGGCTTCTAAATACCATTGTCTACTAAAAGGACTGAGGTACCTTGAGAAATAGACAATTCTAAAGTTAAAGAAAGTAAAGTATGAGACTGGAAGAAAGGGCTCAAAGAATAATGGCGGGGGGCGGAGGTTTGTCAAAAGGATTCAGAAGCCAGACTGAAGGGGCTCCCAAAGCTAAGAAAATTTGAGCCTCATTTCATAACTGATAACCTCCACATAATGACATAAATAAAAGAGAGAGCTTTTTCTTACAGTGTCAACTAATAAATGTAGAAGGAATGATAAAATTTTAAAAAATCACCAGTTGGCAATGATTAATCGCAGTAATGATTCAGGCAGGAATTATCAATGGGTGTTAAAACTAGTGGGTAAGTTTGATGACAAACAAGATGTTTACATAATATTTACAAAGCACTTACTATAAAGGAAAAAAAGAACAGCTTTACATTGTGAGAAACATGGTAGATAATCACCTTCACCAAGTGACTACCAGGAGTGGGACAAATTGAAATTGTGTACCACTTGATAAGATACACTGAGAGAAAAAAGAGCATGACTTCTTCTGATATCCCTGCCAAAAAACATATTCTGAGTATGTTTAACAACATGTACATTCTAATATTTGCTCATATTATACAAACAAGAATCCCATAAAACATTATTAACTGCTATGAACTTAAATACAGTAGTCCCCCCTTATGTGGGGTATAAGTTCCAAGACCACCAGTACATGCCTGAAACTGCAGATAGTACTGAATCCTACATCCACTATGTTCTTGCCTATACGTACCTACCAATGATAAAATTTAATTTAAAAATTAGTCACAGTAAGCGAGTAACAGCAATAACTAATAATAAAATAAAACAAGTATAACAATATGCTGTAGTTAAAAGTGTGAATGTGGTCACTCATTTCAGGGGATCCCTTGTTCAAGTCTACATAAAGGCTCAATACTTTGTGGCACATGTTGCCAATAGCTGGAACATGTTTTCTGTTCATGTCTTCCACAAATTTAATGCCTTTTCCATTGTAACTAAGCATTTATCATATACCGTGGCCATAAACTTTTGCAGTTTGAGGTGTGACAGTAAAACAAGCATGAATTTTTTTCTTCACAATTTTATGGATAAAAGATTTGTTCTTACTGTGTAGAAGTTAGGAGCCTCAAAATACATTTTCTTCCCTTTCCTTATGAAGTAGAGAACTTTCACCTTTTCACTTAAGGGACACCCTTTATGGCTTTGTTTTGGAATATCCAAATTGCCTGCCTTACCATTCTTGTGCTTTGGGACCATAACTACGTAAAATAAGGGTTACTTGAAACATGAGCACTGTGATACCTTGACAGTTGATCTGATAAGGGAAATGGCTAGTAAGTGATTAAAGGGATAGGTAATGTACACAATGTAGATACACTGGACAAAGGGATGATTCATGTCCAGGGCTTTATGGAACAGGAAGGTGTGAGATTTCATCATGCTACTCAGAATAGTGAGCCATTTAAAGTTTATGAATTATTTACTTTTGGAACTTTCTATTTAATATTTTCAGACCTCTACTGACCATCAGTAACTGAAACTGTGGAAAGTAAAACCACAGATATGGGGGATAGGGTTAGGTATATAAAGTGTGAGAAGCACTGGTATGCAGTAAGAAAGTAAAACAAAACTCATTAGAAAAGGCCAAAATTATTTAAGACTATAAATCAAGGGAGTGAAGTATATACTTAGTCTTAAAACAATAGGAATAGTAACAAACATCTTTTATGGGCTCTCAAAGCCTACCTTAAATTTATACTTTGTACTACGTCTGAGATTTTTCACTGTGTAAGCAAGATCTTCTCCATCGTATTTAGGTTTAAAACCATATCCCTAGAAAGGGAAAACAAATCTTCATTAGATGTTTAACAGCAGAAATATGGGGAATAATGAATATGTGCAAAACTCCAGATGTTCTTCATCTTTTACTATGTGCTATGTGATCAATGCTTTGTTGAGTGCAATCTTCAATGTTGCTGCTTCTAACATGAGTGAATGGATCCAGAAATGATGGTAACACATGTAGAAGGATGAAGGAGACCATGTATTCTCAGTAAAAACAGTAGCCAACAGGAGATTTTTGTATTGAGGGAAGAGTCAAAGCCAATGATAACTTTACCATCAGTAAAGATATTCCTACCATCCCTAGAATTAACAGAAATTTCACAGACATATGTTATAAGAACTAAACGCAACTATAACTAATATGTTTAAGTTGCCCTGAACAATTAGTTGAATAAATGAATGGTTCATTTGCTGGCAGATAGGAATGTCACTTAGGTTTGGGACTGCTATTTATAGCCCAGTGACAATGCCTCATTATTTCCCATATGCTATTTTTAAAGTTTTGAAGAACTGGCCAAATGACATTCCATTGTATAGCTGTATCACATTTTGTTTATCCATTCAGTAGCTGACTGACATTTGGGTTTCCACTTTTTGACTATTATGAATGACGCTGTTATGAACATCTGTATAGAAATTTTTGTGTGAATATGTGTATTCAATTCTCCTGGATCTATACCTACCAGTAAACCAATGCTATTTTTCATTCATATTGTTTCAAAGTAGCTCTAAAAAGCTATGGAACTACACAGAACTAATATAAGACACCCTAACTCTTGTTCAGCTCGATGCTAGCTCACAGAAATGAGCCACTAGTAACCAGATGTAGGTTGTACTACAGAATACCATGTTAGGCTCTTCAAATCTTCTGTGGCACCTGGGAAAGCAATATACGAACACAGTTGGAGAAGGCAGATACATTAGTTCCTTAACTTTACAGTAGTTTAGTTTAGAAGGCTGAGGTGATATGTCCCTCTCTTTATTTTTCCCAAAACATGTATTTTTCACATACAGTCCATGTTGTTCTCCAGCACAAACATAAATACAAACACATAAAAAACAAAACTCATTCCTACACTTCACGAAAACCAAAGACAGCTCTCTTCACTCCCAACCCCTCCTAAACAATAACCAACCAAGGATTCAAAAAATTTGGGGAAGGATCTAACTATTATGGCAATATGCACTCCATTATGATTAATACTATATGAAAATATGTTTTAAATACTCTATTTAAAATACATAGTCATACTCACTGAGGTTTCTTCCTCCATCTCTAAAATGTAAGAAATTCCTTCATCTGATGGTGTTCCTGAGGGCTTACTCCATTGTAAAGATAACCAAGTAACCCCAGCCTTAGTTAATACAGGACTTGCTGGCATAGAAGGGGCACAGCCTGAGGTGTAATATAAAACTTCTTCACTAAAACCACTGTTGAAACAAATGTTTTTTTTAAGAAGGAGTGAAAAAAAAGTTATTGTTACAGATAAACAATTTTATTAAATGGTATTTTAAAAAAATGACAATTTTTGATAACTAATTTAAATAATATATCTTAAATTTGGTTAATATCTTGATGGTAACCGAGTCAGATACCTAAATGTAAATTAGCATTCTTTTAACACTGCAGTTTAGTAACTAAACACACTGTCTTACAGCTTTTAACATAACTATATCAACAAAATAACTTCAAACAGAATTTTAGTAGGTAATTTGGACTGTAAATAATTCATACAAATGAAGCTGACAAATAATCTAAAACATCTATATTAGAATGTACCTTACCTTGTACCATACTCATTTTTGGCGGATAGTCTAAATTTGCAACCCATTGCTGGTGACAGTTTAGTAATTTTAAATTGCTTCTGTAAGCCCATGTAACACTGACAAAATTCTCCATTTCCTTTTCCCTAAAAGAAATGGCTAATTATTATATATCATATACATTATTGCAAAAATACAGACCTACATATTCCTATTTGATAGATAGTAACATATTATCTGGCATATATTAAAAGTTATCTTTGTTATATGCATATCATGGATCTCAAGAGAAAGTTGAGATGACACACATCTTTTATATGATATTTACTGTTTGTTAAATGTACAATTCAAAAACTGGAGTATAGGTATCTTTTACAGCTTCTTGAACTAAGTACCTTGTTTTAGCCAGTGCTAAACCTCTGGCTTTAGTAAAAGAAACCCCACAATCTCTACAGGGGGACTGGCAGTGGTAAAAACAGGGTGATCTTTGAATATGCACAATTGGTGGTGCTCCCCAGCTTATGAAAAGGTCTATGAAAACAATTTTAAGAAAATGTCCTTCCCATCTCCAAACCTCCTAGACAGTTAAGTTTCTTTACAATGAAAATTTTGGAGTTACTAGTGCTTAGATTTAACACTTAAAGAATATAAGCAGAGAGAAAAGCCAAATTATAGACAATAAAATGGGAAAGAGAAAAGTCTGCTGCTTGGGACAACTAAAGAGTTTTAGAAATTTAGGGAGCTACATAAAATGGACTAGTTTCTCATTCTCCACCCATATTTGCTCATTGTGTTGGTAGAAGTAAAGGGTGGTTAGGCTAACTTCTGTTTCAAGAATACCTTTAGTCTGTTATCAGGCTGTTTTACTGAACTTTTGTTAATTTTTCTTAAAAAAATTTTCACTTGAGGATACATTTATTGATTTTAGAGAGAGAGAAAGGGAAAAGAAGTAGGGAGGGAGAAAGGAGGGAAGGGTGAAAGAGAGGGGGGAGATGGGGAGGAGATATTGATGTGAGAGAGATACACATTGATATGAAAGAGGAACATTCATTGGTCACTTTCCGAATGCACCTGGATCAGCGACCGAACCCACAACCTAGATATGTGCCCTGACTGGGAACTGAATCCAGAATTCTTTGGTGCTTGGGAGGACACTCTGAGCCACAATGGCCAGGGCTGAACTCTCTTGTTAGTTTTAATAGTGTTTATAGTTGATTCTACTGAGTAGTCTAAATAGAAAATAGTATCATTTCTAAATAATGATACTTTTGGCCCCCAGGCTAGCTATCACGGCTAGACCTCTTGTTTCGGTTCCAAAGCATACTGCATTAACTATAACTTCCTAAATAATATTAAATAAAGGTTGGGATAACTGGTAACTTTCACTTGTTTCTGCTTTGAACAGAAATGCTTTCATTATTTAGTGATGATACTTTGCTTAATACAAATAACTATCAGCTCTGGCTAGTGTAGCTCAGTGGATTGAGTACCAGACTGAACCAAAGGGCTGCCAGTTCAATTCCCAGTCAGGGCACAGCCTGGGTTGCAGGCAAGGTCCCCAGTAGGGGGCACTCTAGAAGCAATCACACACTGATGTTTTTGTCCCTCTCTCCCTCCTTTCCCCTCTCTAAAAGTAAATAAATAAAATCTTAAAAAAAAAAAAAAACAGGAAAAAAAAGATCAAATAAGGAATTACCTTTTAATTACTAATTTGCTTTGAATTTTAACTGGAATGGATGCTAAACTTTTATTAAATACCTTTTCATAATTTATGAAGTTGATAACAGTTTTTCTTCTAAATTACTATTATTTAATAATAGGTTTCCTAATTCTGAATTCTCTTAGAACTTTGGGAACAAAACCCACTTGGTTGGGCCTCATTACTCTTCAGTAGTATACTACAGAATTCCCAAATTAACAATGGAATTTCTTCTGTTCTCTCTGGCCCCCACTATTAGCTGTGGTATAGGCATAAGAAAATATAAATAACCAATAAAGCCCAGAATGCTTGCTGTGGTAGGCTGAATAATGGCTCCCAAAGATATCCAGGTCCTAATACCTAGAACCTGTGACTGTTACCTTATATGGTAACAGGGACTGTACAGACAGAGAGATCACCCTGGTTTTCTGGATGAGCCCTAATTGGAATTACATGGTCTTTTTTAGAGGGAGGCAGAGAAGAGAAGGACTTGGGAAGACAGAAGAGGAAAAGGCAATGTAATAATGGCAGCAGGGAAAAAAGGCATCTGATGTTGCCATTAACCAAGTAACAAGAGAACCTCCAGAAGCTGGACAAAGCTAAGCAATGTATTCTTCTCTAGAGTCTCTGGACAAAGCATGGCTATGGTGACATCTTGTTTTTGGTTCAGTGAAAGCCACTTTAAATTTCTGGCTTCCACAACTATAAGAGAATACAGGTATGTTGTTTTAAGTCACCAGGTTTGTGGTAATTTGTTAGAACAGGCATAGTAAATGAATATGTTGCCTTTAAGGGTGATGTAAAAACTCAATTCTTTAGTCAATGTAATTAATTACCCAAGTGACAGCTTGATGGTAGTTTAGTTGGGAAAAAACAAAACAAAACAAAACAAAACACATAGGGAGGTCCAGTCAATAATATTTTCTAAGAATAAGATCAATTTACTCATGTAACACACAAAATCACTCACACTGTTTTTAAAGAGAAAAAACTTAACTATTAAACAAAAAACTCATTTCTGCTTGAGGATATGCACACAATTTTAGCCCAATTTAAAGATTCAATTTACTTACCTCATCCCATTCTAAAATAAAGCTTTGGATTTTAGAACCATTGTCACTAGGTGTCTAAAACAAACAAAAGGAATACAAATTAGTACTTTTTTTGTAAAAGATTCTGGGATGATCTAACCTAAGGAACCTATACTGTTGTAGATGTATTCTATGACTTAGCCCTAGAAAAAATTGCACAGAAAAATAAAGAAATATATGTATTATATAACACATAACCCTTTTAAACACAAGGAAAGAACAAAGCCAAGAGGGTTACTCAGGTATCTATCTTTTTAATTAAGCAAAAACTGTATTAACTTTTATAACCCTTTAAAAAAATCAGTTTGCCTTTTATCAAGTTTTACCATCTTTAGGCTGCTAGGATCATGTTTTCATTAAAACTCACCTTATACCTAAAAGTAATATTGTGTAATATGCCAAAGGAAAAACTAGGTGCTAGCCCTGGCTGGTGTGGCTCAGTTGAGTGAGCACTGGCCTAGGAACTATAGGGTCACTGGTTCAATTCCCAATCAGGGCACATGCCTGGGTTGAGAGCCAGGTCCCCAGTAGGGGGCATGCGAGAGGCAACCACACATTGAAGTTTCTCTCCTTCTTCCTCCCTCTAAAAATAAATAAATAAAATCTTAAAAAAACAAAGGGGAAAAAACCTAGGGTGCTGCAATGAACACCAAAAGGGCATACTATCTAGATCGCTGCTTCTAGACAGACTCAATGTATCTTAAACTGCTAATTCACAAGTCTGTTAATCTTCAGTCTCCCTTGGCATTTTATTCCAGTATTTAATGACTCAAGATTTTTAACCTTATTTCGGTCTGAATTTTCTTTCTACAGTTTCAACCTATTTCCTTTTTATTATTATCCACTTTGATTCAGAACAAGTGATCATTACTGTCCTTCTAATTATGCCATCTATCTGAACACAATTGATTCTAAAAGTTCTCTTATCAAAATTAAATAATCTACAGATGATGTATCATGTAATTGTACACTTGAAACATACAGTTTTATTAATCAATGTCACCCAATAAATTTAATTAAAAAATAAAGTGATAAAAGTTTCCAAGGGGAAAAATAATCTTAATTTTTAAATGGATCTCCAGAGAACTTCTATAATTTTTGGGACTCTATCCTGTTTTTATAGAATATTGCCAACTACTATGTAAACAGTAATCAAGGATTGTGAATTTTCTTTTTAAAAGATTTTATTTTTAGAGAGAGGGCAAAAGAAGCAGAGAAACACTGATGTGAAAGACAGACATCAATTGGTTGCCTCTTGTATGCACCTCGATCTGACTGGGAATAGAAATGGTAACTTTTTGCTTTGCAGGGCATTGGCCCAACCAACAGAATCAGACTGGTCAGGGCAAGGATTGTCAAGTTTTTAATAGAATCTTTTATAACATGGAGTTTCAAATTATTAGTTGAACACTAACACAGATCTTGTATTTAAACATTTTTTTAAATTGTAATTTTTAACTGGTTAGAATGACCAAAATTTGCTATGTAAGTTACAGGAATATCTCACAGACTGGTACAGCAGTGACAAGTAAAAGTGATTCTAAGGAGAAGGGGGTAGAAGAATCCTTGGGAATCTCAAACTCTTATATAGCAGGGGAACAGAATCCCAAAGTAGAGAAGGTTGCAAGTCTTAGCAGGCAGTGAGTGCTATAAAAACTTATTTCTTCAGAGTAAATGACTCCAGATTGTTTCAGGCTAGTTGATAAGGTCTCATATTTACTTTTCCTATTTTTTCTACTTCTTTGTGAAGTTGTTAAAATATCTACTCTCATTGATCTGTGTGTGACCTATCTCTAGCTTTTCTCTGAATCAGGGGGGAAACTATTATGTGTGAAGTGTTTTTATCTTATTTCATTTCATACTCACATCAATTTATGATCCAACTGAAAGAGGAAAGGAGGTCATATGGTATTTGTCCTTCATTGCCTGGCTTATTTTGCTTAGCATAATGAGAACAGGCTGACAGACACCAGAAGGAAGAGGGGAGGGAATTTCAGAGGAAAAGGGGAAGGGTTTAGAGCAACAAGTATAAAAGACACATGGACAAAGACTAGGGAGGGTGGAAATGGGTGGGAGATGGGGAGGGCTGGGGTAGGGGGCCAGAATGGGAGTAAAAGACAGAAAACTGTACAAGAACAACAATTAAAATAAAGATGGGGGGGGGGGAGAAAGGAGGCTTTAAAGAGCACAAGTAAGTTGCCCCACACCACAGTCATCAAGAGTGGAGTGGAACTGAATTTGGTCTTGTGACACAAAACCAGTGTTCCTACCCAGCAGTATTCCAGTGGCTGAGCAATAAGTAGACAATAAATGACCAATTTCAGTCAACTTTTTTTATCATCACCATGCAATAGCAATTTTAAACAATGTCAGTTAATAAAGTACATCTCTCAATTGCTACTGTATATGACTATTCTCATACCATATTAACCCTCATAGTCATGCCTTTAGATTATATGAGACAGTAAAGTCAAAAAATCTGATATTTAAGACACTAAGCTGTTTTCTTCAACTTGAAAATTAAATAACAATAGTTATTATGCTTTTTATGTTCCAGGAACTGTGCTATAGGCTATACAGATGTTATGTGATAATCTTCCTAACAACTCTGAGGTACAGTTATGCACTGCTTAACAATGGGGATATGTTTTAAAAAGTGCATCGTTAGGTGATTTTATCATTATGCAAACATTTTAGAGTGTGTTCACACAAAACTGGATAGTATAGCCTAAGACACACCTAGGCTATAAGTCTGTAGAGGATGTTACTATATAAAACAACAAGAGATTAAATGAAGCACAAGAAACAATGATGTAACCAAGAGGTGTTGTAAACATGAGATGTATTTAGGCTGCTGCTGGACTGATGGCACACTGTTTTGTTGCAAACTTTTCTTTTTAGCAAATAGAAAGAGTACACTCTAAAATAACAACAATAAAAAGTATAGCGTAGTAAATACCTAAATCAGTAACAGTTGTTCATTATCATTATCAAGTATTATGTACCGTACGTAATTGTATGTGCTACACTTTTATACAACTGGCAGTGCAGTAGGTTTGTTTACACCAGGATAACTACAAACATGTGGATAATGTTTGTAGATCAAAAGATACACAGACTAAAAATAAAAAGATGGAAACAATATTTCATGCAAATGGAAAGGATAAAAAGTTGGGGTAGCAGTACTTATATCTGACAAAATAGATTTAAAACAAAGGCTGTAATAAGAGATAAAGAGAGACTAGATATGATAAAGGGAACAATCCCACAAGAGGATATAACCCTAGCAAACATATATGAACCTAATACAGAAGCACCTAAATATGTGATGCAAATCTTCATGGACATAAAAAAAGAGATTGACAGAAACACAGTCATAGTTGCATATTTTAACACAGCATTGACTTCTATGGATTAATCTTCATAGAAAGTCAAAAGAAGACAGTGGCCTTAAATGACATAGTAGATTAAATGAATTTAATTGATATTTTCAGAGGATTTCATCCCAAAGAAACCAAATATATATATACTTTTCAAGTGCACATGAAATGTTTTCTAGGGCAGTCCACCTGTTAGACAACAAACAAGTCAAGAAGTTTAAGAAGACTGAAATCATTTATCAAGCATCTGCTCTGACTACAATGCTATGAAACTAGAAATCAATCATAAGAACAGTGAAAAACATGCAAAGACATGGAAGGTAACTAACATGTTTATTAAACAATGAATGGGTCAACAACGAGATCAAGAAAAAAATCAAAGGATACCTTGAAACAAATGAGATAGTGGGGACACAATTATCCAAAATCTGTGGGACACTAGGAAAGCAATCCTAAGAGGAAAATTCATAGCAGTACAGGCCTATCTCAAAACACAAGAAAACACTCGAATGAACATTTGAACTTTACACATAAAGGAACTTAAAAAAAACAACAACAACATGCAAAGCCCAAAGTAGATAGAAAGAAGGAAATAATAAAGATCAGAGCAGAAATCAATGAAGAGTCTAAGAAAACAACACCAAAGATCAATGAACCCAAGAGCTGGATCTTGGAAAAGTAAACAAGATTGACAAATCTTTAACCAGACTCATAAAAAAAAAAAAAAAAAAAAAAAAAGAGGAGAGAGAGAGAGAGGACCCAAATAAATAATACCAGAAATGAAAGAGAAGAAGTAATGACCAACACCAGAGAAATAAAAAGAATAGTAAGAAATTACTATGAATAACTGTATGCCAAGATTGGACAACTTGGGGGAAACGGATACATTTGTACAAACATACAATCTTTCAAAACTGAATCAGGAAAAGCAGAATACCTGAATAGACTGATAACAACTAGCAAAATTGAAAATATTGAAAAGTAATTAAAAATTACAAAATTGAAAAGTAATTAAAAATATCCCAACGAACAAAAGTACTGGACTGGATGCCTTCAAAGGTGAATTTTACCAAATATTCTGAGACGAGCTAACACCTTTCCTCCTCAAACTACTTCATAAAGTTCAAGAGAAGGGAAGGTGCCCAAACTCATTTTACGAGGCCACCATTACCCTTATTCCAAAATCAGATAAAAACAGTACAAAGAAAGCAAATTATAGAACTATAAGCTTGATGAACTTAGATGCTAAATCCTCAACAGAATATTAGCAAACCAAATATAGCAATGTTCATACACCACCACAATCAAGTGGGATATATTCTGGGAACGCAGGGTTAGCACAATATTCACAAACTGATATATGTGATTCATCAAATAAACAAAATGAAGGATAAAAACCTATGATATCAATAGATGCAGAAAAAGCATTTGACAAAATCCAGCACCCATTTATGATAAAAATTCACAGCAAATTTGGATTAGAGGGAACATACCTAAACATAATAAAGGCCACATATAACAAACATACTGCCCATCATACTCAATGGGCAAAAACTGCATGTGTTCCCCTAAGATCGAGAACAAGACAGGGATGTCTGTGTTTACCTCTCTTATTCAACATAGTATTGCAAGTCCTATGTGATCGGATAAGAAGAAGAAATAAAAGGCATCCAAATTGGAAAGGAAGAGGTACAACTGTCATTGTTTGCAGATGACATGATACTATACAGAGAGAATTCCAAAGATTCCAGTAAGAAACCACCGGAACTGATAAATGAACTCAGCAATGTAGCTGGACACAAAATTAATACCCAGAAATCAGGTATATTTTTATATAGCAATAATAAACTAACAGAAAGGAAAATTAAGAAAACAATCTCATTCACAACTGCTACAAAGAGAATAAAATACCTAGGAATAAACCTAATCCAACATGTAAAACACTGGTACTTGGAAAATTATAAGACATGGGGACAGAAACTGAAGAGGGTACAAATTAAGTGGAAGCACATACCGTGTTCATGTATAGGAGGAATTAAATTATTAAAATATTCATACTACCCAAAGCAATCCATAAATTCAAATGCAATTCATTCGTGATGTAGAGTCGTGTGAGTTCTTTATATATTTTGGAGATCAAACTCTTGTCTGAGGTATCATTGGCAAATGTTTACCCATATTGTTGGTTCCCTTTACATTTTGCTGATATTTACTTTAGTCATGCAGAAGCTTTTTATTTTGATGAAGTCCCATTTGTTTATTCTTTCCTTTATTGTCCCTTGCTCTAGGGGACATACTGGGGAAATACTGCTGTGTGGAATATCTGAGATTTTCCTGCCCATGTTCTCCCAAAGGACTTTCCTGGTTTCACAACTTATATTCAAATCTTTTATCCATCTAGAGTTTATTTTTGTGTATGGTGTAAGTTGGTGGTCAAGTTTCATTTTTTTTTCTTTTTTTTTTGGTATGTAGCTGCCCAGATCTTCCAACACCATTTGTTGAAGAGGCTATTTTTACTCCATTTTATGCTGGTGTCCCCTTGGGCAAATAGTAATTGACCATAGAGACATAGGTTTATTTCTGGGCTCTCTATTCTGTTCCATTGATCTATGTGTCTGTTCTTACGCTAGTAACAGATTGTTTTGGTTACCGTGGCCGTGTAATACAGTTTGATATCAGGTATTGCAATCCCTCCTACTTTGATCTTCTTTCTCAAAATTGTTCAGGGTCATTTATGGTTCCATATAAAATTTTGAAATGTTTGTTCGGTATCTGTGAAATACATCATTGGTATTTTAATAGAGATTGCATTGAATCTGTAAGTTGCTTTGGGTAGTATGGACATTTCGATGTTAATTCTTCCAATCTATGAACATAGTATATGCTTCCATTTGTTTGTGTCTCCCATTTCTTTCTTTAGTGTTATGTAGTTCTCTGAGTACAGGTCTTTTACCTCCTTGGTTAGGTTTATTCCTTGGTACTTTATCTTTCTTGTTGCTCTATCAGATGAGATTTTTCCCTGACTTCTGTTTCTAATATTTCATTGTTGGTATAAAAAAATGCCTTTGATTTCAGAATACTGACTTTGTATCCTGCTGTTTTACCAAATTCATTTATTAGGTTGAACAGTTTTTTGATGGAGTCTATAGGGTTTTCTATGAACACTATCATGCCATCTGCAAACAATGACAGTTGTACTTCATCCATTCCAATTTGGATGCCTTTTATTTCTTTTTCTTGTCTGACTGCTATGACCAGGACTTCTACTACTATGTTAAATAGAAGTGGTGATAGTGGATACCTTTGTCTTGTTACTGATCTTAGTGGGAAAGTTTTTAGTTTTTGCTCGTTGAATATAATGTTGGCTGTAGGTTTCTTGTATATAGCCTTTATTATGTTGAGGTATGCTCCCTGTACTTGCACTTTGCTGAGAGTTTTTATCATAAATAGATGCTTTTTCTGCATCTATTGATATGATCATGTGATTTTTTCTTTTCCTTTTGTTTATGTGATGTATTACACTTATTGATTTGCAAATATTGTACTGTCCTTGCATCCTTGGCAAGAATCCAATTTAAAAAAATGGGCAAAGGATTTAAACAGACACTTCTCCAAGGAGATCATACAAAAGGACCAGAGACATATGAAAGGATGCTGAATATCACTAGCCATTGGAGAGATGCAAATTAAAACCCCAATGAGATACCACTTCACACCAGTTGGAATGGCCATCATAAACAAATCAACAAATAATAAGTGCTGGCGAGGTTGTGGAGAAAAGGGAATCCTAGTACAGCGTTGGTGGGCATGCAGACTGGTGCAGTCACTGTGGACAATAGTATGGAACTCCCTGAAAAAACTAAAAATGGAATTGCTTTTTGACCTGGCAATTCCACTGCTGGGATTATACTCTAAGTATCCTGGAATACTTATTCAAAAGAAGCTATGCTACCCAATGTTTATAGCAGCACAATTTACAATAGCCAAGTACTGGAAAGAGCCTAAGTGCCCATCAGTAAATGAGTGGATCTAATAACTGTGGTATATTTACACCATGGAATACTATGCAGCAGAAAAAAGGAGCTCCTACCCTTTGGGACAGAATGGATGGAACTAGAGAGTATCATGCTAAGTGAAATAAGCTAGGTGGTGAAAGACAAATACCATATGATCTCATCTCTAAGTGAAACCTAATCAACAAAAGAAACAAGCGGGCAAAATAGAATCAGAGACATGGAAATAAGCAACAAATTGAAAGTAACCATAGGGGAGGAGGGAAGGAGATAACAGGGGAAAGAAGGGGAAGGGTTGACAAGGAACATGTATAAAGGACCCATGGACAAAGACAATGGGGGAACTGAACTCGGGAGGTGGTGATGGGTAGGGCGGAGGAGAGTAATGGGAAAATGAGGAAAACTGTAATTAAACAACAATAGAAAGAAAGAAAGAAAGAAAGAAAGAAAGAAAGAAAGAAAGAAAGAAAGAAAGAAAGAAAGAAAGAAAGAAAGAAAGAAAGAGGAAGGAAGGAAAATAAATTTAGTGCAATTCCTATAAGATTCCAAAGACATATTTCACACCACTAGAACAAATATTTCAAAAATTTATATGGAACTACAAGAGGTCCTGCATAGCAGCAGCGATCCTAAGAAAGAACAGTGTTGCAGGAATCATACTACCTAATATAAAACTATAATACGAGGCCACAGTATTCAAAACAGCATGGTACTGGCATAAAAACAGACACATAGATCAATACAACTATGTGGTACTGGTAGAAAAACAGACAAGTAAATCAATGGAACAGAAATAAATCTTCACCTTTACAGTCATAATATTCAACAGAGGAAGCAAGCATATACACTGGGATAAAGATAGTTGGTTAAATCAATGGTATTGGGAAAATTGGACAGATGTGTAGAAAAACAAAACTAGACCAACTTCTTACACCACACACAAAAATAAATTCAAAATGAATCATACTTAAATGTTAGACTCTAACCATAAATATTCCAGAATAAAACATAGGCAGTAATATCTTGGATGCTGCTTGTTGCAACAGTTTATCGGATGTATCTCCCCAGGCAAGGGAAATAACAGAAAAAATGAACAAATGGGACTTATCAAACTAAAAAGATTTTCATAGCAAAGGAAATCATCAACAAGATAAAAAGTCAACCCACAGAATGGGAGAACATATTTGCTGATACATCTGATAAGGGGTTAGTATCCAAAATTTATGAAGTACTAACAAAACTCAACACCAACTCTCCCACACCCCCCAAAAAAACCCAACAACTCAATTACAAAATGGGCAAAGGACCAGAATAGACACTTTTCCAAAGAGGACACATGGTTGGCCAATAGGCATATGAAAAGATACTCAACGTCACTAATCATCAGAGAAATGCAAATTAAAACCACAATGAGGTACCATCTCACACCTGTCAGAATGGCTATCATCAACAGATCAACAAACAACAAGTGTTGGTTAGCACATGGAAAAAAGGGGAACCTTCATGCACTGTTGGTGGGAATACAGATGGGTGCAGCCACTGTGTAAAGCAGTATGGAGATACCTCAAAAAATTAAAAAATGGATCTGCCTTTTGACCAAGTAAGTGATCCCAGTTCTGGGAGTATAACCAAATGAACCCAAAATACTCATTTGAATGTACATAAGCACCACTATGTTCACTGCAGCATTATTTACAATTGCCAAAATATGGAAGTGGCCCAAGTGTCCATGAATAGATTAGTGGCTAAAACAACTATGGGACATTTACACAATGGAATACTACTAGGCTGTACAAAAGAAGTCAGTTTTACTTTTTGCCTCAGTATGGATGGACCTGGAAAAAACTATGCTAAGTGAAGTAAGATAGTTAGAGAAAGACAAACACCACATGATTTCACTCACATGTGGACTCTAATGAACTAGCTGCACTAACAAGGAATATGGGGACAGACTCATAGATGGAGAGCAGGATAATAGCTGACTGGTGCAGGAGGTTAGAGGAACTAAACAAAAAGGAAAAAGGAAAAAGGAGACATAGAACACAGTGTGATAATTACTCAGGAAGGGTGGGTGCCATGGGACTAAATGGTAATGGAAAAAATACCATAAAATTAATTAAAAAGAAAAAAAGAAAGAAATCCCAACCAGTTTGAAGGGCACTGGGCTGCTACACCACTACCCTACCAAAGCAAAGGGCCGTAGCATACTTATAGATAAAATGCTTCTCTAAGTGACACGAAATAAAAGTAATCATTTTGTCTATATGTACATACTTGTTTGATTTACATGTGCTAAAAGAAGTTTTTAACTACCCACATCATCTAATATCCTCAAAAGAACTGGGGACTAATGAACTCTAGATTAGCAAGCTCCAAGTATTCAAAAGCATTTTGCAAAGAAAGCTAGTCCATAGTTTTAGTCTTGAGATAAAATGGGATGATTAAATCAAGATAAGCAATTATTTTCTCACTGCAAACCAATGGTTGCTAACAGTGGTGGTACTCCCTTTCAAGGAATGTTTTGAAATTTTGTGGGAGGTGTTTCTGATCACCACCATAATGGCAGGGGTGGAGGAGCTGATGAGTAGACGGTAGGAATCAAGATGCTAACAGTCCTGCAGAGAGTATGAGACAATCAGTAAAGTAACTGTTCTCTCCCTCTAGCATGGACTTTTTGTTGTCTTAGTGTATATCTAAGTAGATGAAATACCTGTTTATAATTATGGATGCACCTAATCCATTTCACAAGGTATTTTTTGTAGAGTTTTAACAGTTATCAATTTTCCCCATATGCAATTACTATGCAATTTGGGAAAAACTGTACTTTTGCTCAGAAATTTCCCAAGACCTATATATTATGTCAGAAAATCATGTCATCCATGACAATGTTTTCTGTGGTGTTTGAATTACCAATTCTACCTACAGTGTCTGTTCACTTCACTGTATCTTGTGTAGGTAGAGGTCCAAACACTTACGTATTGACACATATTATTCTATTGAAAATAATTTTACTCCTCCTTTAAGGTATCATATTGACATTTTAATTTTTTCATATTGATATTTTTAAAACCATGTGTCTACTTATTATCAATTTCATTTAGGATAAAATTCAGGATATAAAGGTGTCATTACAAAATATTTTAAAAAGGAGTAGTGAACTTGAGAATTACTGTTGTGACACTCAAAAGTTATCACATGTCCAGTATAATATGAAGTCTTAATTATCAATCAGTCTTTTCTCCTATATTTACGTAAGGTAGGGAAAACCAGTAACAGTGTTATTTTAAGATGTAAGAAACAAAGGCTTTCATATATGTAAAGAGCCAAGAGAAAGTTTGTCTTCCAAACTAACTGAAATTTAATTCTATGGTGGGGGGAGGGGGAAGGAAATCCATGTCCAGTTAGAAATATTCCAGAGAATATCCTTACCTTCCATTGCAAAGTAAGTGAATTTTTGGTCCGATTGGCTATCCTTGGTGGATTAGGTATGTCAGGTTCACAGCTCAAGGTGGTAAAGCTTTCGGTTTCTGAAGCAGTTCCCTTTATAGAATTATATTCCGCCTGGACTCTATGGTGATAAAATAAATAGTTTTATCCTGCAGAATCATTGTATCTGGCCCTTTAACAGTATCACCTTTAAGTACTTGCAAGTTAGTACGTTGCTCTCTAAATGTTCTATTAAGAAAATATGCATATTAGAAGGGTGGTCCTTAAAAAGAATAAAAGGACAGACCAGTGGTGTTCATCTTTTTCTGACTGCAACTGAAAGTAAAAAATACATTTTAAATTGTGACATAACTGTGTCTGTGCATTATATATTTACACACAAGCACACAACCACTACTGCATGTGTACATGTGTGTAACAAGTATATTGAAAAAATACCATTAACTAGAGTAATATACTCCATTTCTATTACATTTGATTATATGTAATTTTTAAAAATGCTGAATATAACTTACAAAATTAATTATACGATCCAATAATGGTTGCAATCCACAGTTTGAAAAATACTATTTTGAATAATACACTAGGTTCATCTATAGGAAGTATAATTGAAAATTTATTTAATACATTAACAGAAATAAAAGTTCTTTTCAAAACGGAGGTAACTAACTAAATGCACTATACTCAGTACCAACCAGAGAAGTCTCTAGAGTGTATAAAACCTTGGTAAATTACAATGGAATTTACAATGCGTTACAATGCACAATAAAACAGTATCTAAGTTATTTCCAATTAGGTGTGAAATTCTATTAGCTTTAATATCTTAAACTCTTTCTAAAACAAAATGGAGTAAAAATATATAATTATAAGCCAAACATTATTTATGATTCTGTTTTATAAAAATTTCAAAAGCTGGGACCATTTTCTAGCACTAAGTTGGATAATGTAGACATATTGTACATATTAGCTATACTTTCATTCCAATCTCTAGGTCCTACAAACAGGCTAATTAACCCTTAAATGTAACATCTGAGTTAAAATGTTTTACTTTTAGAGCAACAAGTATAAAGGACTCATGGACAAAAACTATGGGGGGTAGAAATGGGAGGAAGGTGGGGAGGGCTGGGGTGGTGGGCTGGGGTGGGGTAAAAGACAGAAAACTGTACAATATCAACAAAAAAAAATCAATTTTGAAAATTAAAAAAACAAAACAAAACATATAACCCCCCCCCCAAAAAAAAAAGAAAAGAAAAATAGGCAGAGCTTTATGGATCTTGAGTATCCTCAATAGGTAAACTTCTAAAACCAGAAGTTCTGTTTCCAATGGCTACTGACGTTCAAGTACAAATGTATGAATGCTGAGAGGGAAGAGCCTTCTCCTCTTCTGAAAGACCCAATAATACAAACCCTTTTTCTGTACTGTCGAAATGTGGAATGAATCTAAACATCAGTTTTCATTCATCAAAAGTATTTGTGCTTTGTAGATATTCCCAAAACTAAAACTCTGGTAATAGTGGGCAACTCAGTGAATACACCTTTGATTTCTGTTACTGTCCTGCTATCATCCCATCATCTAAGTCCAATCTATGCCTAATAAATGTACTAAGGAAAAAAAAGGTTTTACTTTTTTTTGAAAAGTGTTGATAATTGTACCAAAAGAAAAACCCAAGTTCATATTTTTAATACAAAGTTAATAATTAAACTTATTCTAGACTTAAGAAAATGATTAAAAATAAAACTATTTATGGTATATCATAGAAAAGCAACACGTAGGAGTTCCTTACTTTGCATGGTATTCTGTGGCTGGTTTCAGATCATTTAAAGTGACACCTGTTTCTTCTCCTCTGGGTGGGGGGAAAAAGACAGTATTTCATTGCCTGATAAATAAAGCATTTCTGGAGGATATGCATTATGTGCCTCATAGGTAATTTATGAAATTATATTGCTTCTTACTTTACAAACTGTGGCCATATTAAAATTCTGTTAATGTGGCATTTGTGTAATTAGGATGTGTGGCCAACTTAAGTATTACCTGCATACCACTTTAAAACAAATAGGTATGGTAAGCAAATCAAGAACCATTTTATTTTATATTATTTAAAAATCCATTTCCCACATATTTAAAATGCAAAATAACATATTAATACTGAAGTCAAAACTACTAAATTTTTACAAGAAGTCTGCCAAACTCTTGCATTTTATTAGACTACAACATGGAACTTTATTTTAAATGTTAGTTTAATGAACAGATAAAAAATAGTAACCATAATTTAAAGTAAAGCATTTCCCATGGCCACTATTACATTTTAAAATACAACAGGGCTCATCTTCTTAAAATAATCATTTCTTACAATTGGTATGTAGCTAACAAATCAGCCTTTTTCTATTTCTTTTTTAATAATCACTGTTCTCTTTCCATTTCCTTCATCCAAGTTTCTCTCCTCTCCACTCCATGGACTTCTGCAATCCCCTCTTCTCTACCCTCCCAGATTACCAGCTACTATGTTTCTCAAATCAAAGCCAGTAAATATTATGAGAAAGAAAACATGTCTCATTGGTGAAAATACACTTTAATCATTTGGGCAGTTGCAGTAGCATCCTCAGAGAGACCTTAATTAGTGTAGAGTAAAGGAAGTGACTGATGTCTGTCTCCTGCTCTCTGGTCAGGTTGCAAATGGAGATAAACCCTTTTAACATGCAACCACAGCTAATTAGAATCCACCATTAACACACAAAAAACCCCTTTATGTTGATGTCCTTCATATCAGACTTACCCCTTAGGTAGGTTTGTCTCTTTTAAGAAAAATGAATAGAATAAACACAGGGAAGTCTCAATAGAGATAAAGAGACCCTTTTTATAACCTTATGTTACTAGATGACAGTCACTGGGCTAGTTTTACTTTCCTTTCTTCCCTATACTACCTATTCTTTTTTTGAAAAAAGATAGCAAGAAGGTTGATGTATCCAGTGTTCTGTGTCAATTACCATCATTTGAATAACTAAGCACCCTCGTTTACAATCTTCCTGGTGCTCACATTATAACTAATAATCAACTTTACTCTTTATTTTTTCATTAGAATAAGCAATGTCTATATAAGGACAGCAAAATTATTTTATGAATGCCAATCATAAATGTCACAACTTTAGCCACTGACTCTAAGGCTACTTGGCATATAATAAACACATTTTGTACCACGGAAAGAGAACTATGATAGGTTTTCAAAATATGATTAACAAACCAACAGAGAAATGAAGAATAATGATACTAAACTCATTTTATAGTAGGATATGAGCTTTTACACATAAGAATTAACTCCAATTCTTCAGAGGAGCAATACCATATTTCACAAACTCATAGTTTAAGAGTTCTTCATTTTTGGTCCTGGTTTCTACATAATACAATTTAAATTTATGCCTCAGGAATATGTGAATAGTAAAATATCTGTTAGGGGGCCTACTGAAAAATAAAAGGTGAATGTGGCCAATGAAAGCAATTATTCCAATAGTATGTAGACAGAACTATGTTACAGCTGGCATTTGGACTATTTATATTGAAATCACTATCACTGGTCAATTATAGGTTCAAAATAAAAGCATGAAGAGAGAAAAGAATAAAATCAGTATCAAGCTTTTTATGACAAACCATTAACTCAATAATGGGAAGGAGTAAAAACATAACAAATACCTACACATACACACTTTTATATTTCCCATCTTTTCCAGTACTTGAGACGAGAATTTCATAACCATAGAGCTCTGGTACAGTAGTCTCATCTTTTTCACCATTAATGAAGCTGGAGGGAGGTGACCAGGTAAGTACTACTGACCTTGCCTGGATGTCTGAGGCCTGCAAGAACATAGTATTTAAAAGCTCTATGAAAGAACTGTAATGTGCACAATGAACAGTGAAAAATCTAATTAGGGTTTCAAGAGTAAATAAAATATATCTGTATCTACTTATTTCAATGAGTCAAAAATAGAAACCTGTCCATTCGCAGATGAAATATGATTTGTTCTGAATAGGCAGATGGGTTAAAAAATTTAAAGATTACATGGACCATTCAAAACTATTAGTGAAAACACCATATACAAATATAGTCAAAAGAAATAATTAAAGAAAAAACCCACTTGTAAGATTTGAAAGGGTTCATTTCCTCAATTTATAAAGTATCTTACAATAAGAAAAAGATGAGAAACTCATGAGAAAAATGAGGAAAGGACATGGACTGTCTGGATACATAAATATAAATATAAATAAGATACCACTTTTTACCCCCCAAATATATAATACCATTATACTCTATTTTATGGAAAAAGAAAGATTCAAAAAGCTTAAGTGGCTTGTCCCAGGCCATTCAACTCCTGAGTATAAGCTAAGGCTGAGACTAGCACAATGTTCTCCCTTACACACTACACTTGAGTCATATCATTGAGTACTCTTCTTTTATTTTTGGTTGGTTCCTCAATTGCCATGTTTCACTTCTTCTTACACGTGGGTTAATGTTTGTAATACTGTCCCCACACTTCCCCACTGTTCACAGCGGACAGTGCCCAAACCACTACTTTTTCTTTACATTTCAATTCAATCATCCCTAGGGAACTGCTTTAACATCCCATGACAAGGTCCACCTATATTATATATTCTTATAGCACTGTACTGTTTTCTTGACACTTCACAGATAAAACATTACATGTATTGCCTGATGCTTACTCCACACTAACTAAGGTTCTGAGGGCAAAGGCCATGCCTGCTCTTTGCTTCCTATTCTATCTCCAGCTTCTATCACAGTATCTGGCATTCTGTCACCTATTTATGGAATAATCAGGTGAATGAATATATTTAATTTGGTATTCTAAATGAACTACAGCATGCAAAAACTACACAAAACCAATTAAAAGTCCTCACCTAGACTTCACAGCTGAATTTATTAAATTTATAAATTTAATAAAAAAGGCATAGCTACCCAAACTGTAAAACAAAAACAAAACCCCCCTAAAAAACAAAGCAAAACAAAGTCATAAGCAGTACACTTTATGTTTTAAGATGCAGAGGTATTGTTTTAATAAATTACCTCCTTCCTCATAATATTGAGCAAGAAATTCTTTTGAAAAATTGTTTTAAGCTTTGTGTGCCTGAAAAACTAGACCTTTAATATTATATAGTGTAACAAGTAAATGCTGCTAGCATTAGCTATCATTATCATTCAAACAATCCTATTAAGGCTATCAAATTCTTTTTTAAATTAATCTAGTGATATACATTTGGATATATATAGAACTTCAAAGGATAATGCCTGAATTTCAATCCCAACTTCAATACAACTTATTAAACCTACTCTTTCCTAATCTGTAAATAGGGAAACCAGTTCTGAGGGTTGTTGCCGAAATGAAAGAAAGTAATGCATTTATGTATTCAAAGTGTTTTGGAAAGATTCTGACACTAGGAAAGTTGTATTAGCTATTATTATGAAATAATTCTGTATATGTTTACATTAATTTACATGTATAGAAGGAATTAGAAATAAAATAAAACTAAAGCATCCAAATCTATTTAACATGGTCAGAACAAACAGGACCATAGTAGCCTATTAGACTAGTGAATGTCTTACTAAAATGGGGTAAAATGAAAAAGTAACCCTTTGTGGAAGTATTAAGAGCAACAATTTTTCTACTCTGTTCTTGTACAAAAATTACAGCAAAGTATTTTTTTAGATAACTTAGCACAAAATATTTTACCAAGGACTTTTTGGGGGGAATGCAGAACTTTTTCTTTTGGAAACCAGAAATAGTTTTATCAGTGTTTAATCAATGGCCTTACTGTGGCTGAAAAAGTCCTACTGTCTACTATTTTCCATCTTGTGCTACTTTTCCCTACATTTTAATACACTCCAGTGATAATTGTTCTTTCTATCTAGAAAACTTGTCATGATTATTCCTGCTCTCCCATTCCTATTCCTTCCACCTTTTGTGCCTTTTCTAACTCTTCAGAGGCTCACGGAAAGGCTTCCTGATTGCTGTATTTAAATAACTCCCCTTTCCTCAATAATTCATCACATTGCCTTATTTCTGTAATAGCACTTTTTATGACCATGCACAATTTGCATATTTGTTTTTTATTTATTGTGTACAGTAAGGACCAAATATATATTTTAATTGGTTGTCATGATTTATGTAGCCCTTTGAAGAAAAATGTAATGACATAGAAAGATTACTAAGGCATTACACAGTAAGTAAAAAAAAGCTTGCCATAAGTAGGGTACAGTATAATTCCCTTTTCATAGTGGTCAAAGAAAAAAATGTATATTTTGCTGGACACATAGAAATGAATTGAAACAGGACTAGAAAGAATCCTAAACTGTTGGTTGTGATTAAATTGGAGGAGTGGGTAAAAAGAGATATATTTTTACTCTATATTTATGTATTATTTACATATTTTATCATATTAATTATAAAATATCCAGATTCAATCAGTCACTGGCACTTCTGTTACCTGCTTTTAAAATGGAGTGAAGTTATAATTCTTATAAAAAGTAGAGAGAGACTAATAGTCTGAATAACTACTGTGATATCTGATTTCTCCTTCTAGTCTTACTCTAACTTTTTCTAAAGCTTTTTCTTCATAAGGCTGTAATCACAGTGTTCAAATACTGGGTTGGCCAAAAAGTTCGTTTGGTTTTCTCCAAAAGATGGCTCCAGTAGCGCTTAGTTGTCTTTAACTTCATTTGAAACAATTTTCTTAGATTGTATTGTGACAGCTTATATCAGTGTGCATTAAAAGAAAGTCAAAATTGGTGAATTTTTGTATAGCCATTTTAATACTGAAGATGGAAGAAAATACACATTTTCAGCATATCATGCATTATTATAAGAAAGGTAAAAAAAAAAAAAAAAGATTTGTGCAGTGTATGGAGAAAGTGCCGTGACTGGTTGAATGTGTTAAAAGTGGTTTGTGATGTTTTGTGCTGGAGATTTATTGCTGGATGACCTTCCACAGTTGGGTAGACCAGTTGTACTTGATAGCAATCAAATTGAGACATTAACTGAGAAACATGGGACATAGCTGACATACTCAAAATATCCAGATCAATAAAGTTATTGGCGAAAATGAAAAATGTATCTTTTATTTTATGGAAAGAACTAAACAGAATTTTTGGCTAACCCAATAGTTTGATCCCCAGCATTTTTCCCTACAAAAGCATTGTTGCAAATCAAAACTGTATTTTTAAGTGGCTAAATCATTCTGTCCAGTAAAACATTCCAATTTATCTACGCATTCCTTTGTTTTATTTTTGTTAATATTAGTGCTGCAAATACATCTTTGTGTAGCTATTTATTGAAACAGGACTGCACAGTTTCAGTAAAGTTCAATTTATATTTCTTTTGATTACTAGTGAAGAATCCTTTATAGTCTTAATGAGTTTAAAAAATACAATTGTATGAGAATTTCACCTAAGGTTAATCTAGTCATATATGATGCAATTTTTTCCCATTAGAATGATAGCCTTTATGAAGGCTATAAAATAATATGCAGACAATTGTATGTATACAGTTTTGTTGCCGTATCTTTTTCTGATTTTTTTGAATTCTTCTATTACATTTATACTTACAAAGATTGAGGAATATTAACTGTCTTTTATAGTTCGATATTGTTTAACTATTTTTGCATCTGGAGTTAATTGGACATATTTATATAAAACTCATATAAATGGGTTTTTAAAAATTTGATAATTAGTTGTATCCACACTCTTTTATGAGATCTTTGTCCAATCCAGTGATTTTCAATGTCATTTAGTATATATTACATCCTTGTTTAAAAAATGGATTCTTGGTTGAATATCTACTTTACTGATAACATTTCTGTCCTTATGTTATATCCATACAGATCCATTACTGACTCCATATTCCTTACATAGAATAAGTTTTATGTAAGGCCTGAGTAGAAAAATACCAAAATCCTATATGAGTATACTAAATCTAAATGTAAAGAAAATATATAAAATACTTACTACCGGTTTGACAATGCTGGAAAGAAGAGCTTCCAAAGCTTTAGTTTCTTCATCTTTTTCTTAAAAAAAAATTAATTAAAAAATGAGTGTAAATGCAATATCCCACTCCCTCCACAATAATGTCTTCTGAAACTAGGTTAGTATTTGAGATTTTTATTTTCTAGTTTTTACTCCTTAGTTGATATTCAGCAGCTTATGGATATCCAGGATTCTTCTGCTTCGGTTTCTACTTCCATTTTAACCACAATTACTAACTGTAACACACACACACACACACACACACACACACACTAGCTAGCATGTTTTTCTTATAGACAGTATATTTTTATTCAGCTGTAAAAAACCCTTATTGTCTGCAAAGTTCTCATTTGCTCATCTCATACCTCTTAATGTTAACTGAGTATTTGTTTCATGAAATGCCTTATTTGTGGTGGTTCCCAAAAGAGAAGTATAATTGACTTGACCATAATTTATAGTCACCAATGACATATCTGAAACTTTAGCTTAACTCTTCTGAAACATCAGTGCTGAAAAAGAATGATCAGGAGGTCTCAAAAATATGCAAGAATATTTTTGTAAACATTAATATATAAGCCTTGAGGCCCCTAAAACAATAAAACTTATTGGTAGGAAAAGAAACTTTTAAAGAAAAAGTAGTACTACTCAGAGTTCTATTGAGGAAGTCACAGATAAGGGAAACAAGGGGATTTTAAGAGAAATAACCTTTGAAGAATTGAATGGAGAATACTCTATCCTACTATAAAGTATACGAATAGACTGGTTAACAATGTAACTAGTTACATAAAGACACTAGAAAGAGTTTTGATAAAAACCAGTATAGCCTTATCAAAGGCCCAGAAAGAGAAGAAAGATAATCAGGATGAACTCTGGAGTTTTTCTACAAATAAAAATTTCTCTTGTTTAGTACACTTTATGATATAGGTAAAATTACTAATTGAGTTCCCCCCAAATTGTACAAAGAGGTAGTCTAGTAACAATTTAGGTTCTAAAACATTTTCTTACATTTAGGGAGTGTTAGGCTAATAATCTACAGTTTATTTTGAGCATGACAACATGACTAAAGGTTAGCATGTACTTTTTGTAGGTTAAATATTGATGAAAATACCAAAAATAATAGCTGAATATTTTAAATAGTTACCTTTGATTTCTGTATCAATTTGTGCACCACCTTTCCCTTTCCCTGACTTGTTCTTTGCTAATCCTGTGTTTACCCCACTAGCATTCTGCCCTTTTATAAGTCCATTATGTTCACTTATGGGAGAAGGGCATTTCTGGGGTGATGATGGTGGACTGCTCATTTTCTCTTTTTGTGTTCCTTGGCGATCCTTTAATTTTTTCTGCAAACGTTCATACGTTTTACTAGATCTTTCATCTCTAAAGTTGGACCTTCCATGAGTAGAGTGAGTATCTAGGAAGAAATATAAAATTAAAAACATTTAGAAGGTCAATTTCTCCAAATACATTTGTGGCATGAGATAGAATAGGAAATAAATTTGTCATAATTATATAAAACACAACATATGTTGAAGAATAATTTTGCAAAAAAAAAAAAAAAAAAAGGCACTATTTCTGTATATCTGCCATCTGATAAAACCAAACTTTGTGACTTGATTACACATATACAGACACAACATAAATTTATGGAGACATTCCTTCACCTTTTCCAAAGTAACTATTATTCTTCATAGGAATAAGCTTGGTGGTATGCTATAATTATTACAGGTGGGGAATAAGACCTGAATTCAGTTATCTTTTACTCTTTTTAAGCCATTACTTTTAGCATCTCTTTCAACTTCAAACATATAAAATAAGTAAAAACGAAACTGCCATCTGCCTAAATTCTCTTATGCTTCAAAACCACAAATCATCACTAAAAAAATAAAGTTTTAAGAGTTACCAAAAAGAAATGGATTGTTTATTAATAACAGAATCTAGGTATACAAAGCATTACATCTTGAGATATTGTAAGTCACACAATATAATAAAATTAACAATAAATATTGTTAAATCAATTGTCCTCAGTTTATTTTTAAAGAACAAAATTTATAAAGAACTTATAAAACACAACAAAAAAACCCAAACAACCCAATTAAAAAATGGGAAAAGGAACTTCTGGTCAAAATGGAGGCAAAGACGGACATGCTTCATTACCTTGCACAGCCATAAGAAGGATCGCAACTAACCTCAAAACAAAAAACACCCAGAACTGCCAGAAAATTGAACTGTGAAGTCTGACCACCAAGGATTTAAAGAAGCCATATTCATCCAGATGGGTAGGAGGGGCAGAGATGGGGAGATGGGACAGAGAGGTTACAGTGTGGTGGAGGTGAGGTAGCAGCAGCTGGCAGAATGGGTGTTCCTACATTCATGAGTGGTAGATAAAAATCTGGAGGGAAACCTTGGGAACAAGCGATCCCAGATCCAGGCCAGACCACGTAGCCCAGGGTTCCTGTACCAGGAAAATAAAGTCTCGTAACTTTTGGTTATAAACGCCGGTAGGGGTTGGAGTGGTGGAGGAAACTGCCAGTCTCTTGGCAGAGTCTGTGTAAAGGGTCTGCATTGTTGTAGAACATACTCAAACCCATCCACTCTGGGAATCACCACCAGGGCAACAGCTAGAGGGGCACCAGTCACAGATGGGAAAGTGGTGAAGTGACTGAAAATTTGGCAAGTGCTGAGAAAGCCTTCAGCAGCCAGATAGGGCATTATCCCCTCTCCAACCCCTCCCCTACATGCAGAGCCACAGAGTGGTGAAGTGGGTTGCCCTGCACTGATGAATACCTAGGGCTCCACCCCATAAAACTTAACAGGTACACTAGGACAGGGAGTCAAAGCAGCTCTATCTAATACATAGAAACAAACACAGGGGACTGCCAAATTGAGGAGACAAAGAAATATGGCCCAAATGAAAGAAAAGAACAAAGCTCCAGGAAAAGAACTAAATAAAATGGAGATAGCCAATTTATCAGATGTAGAGTTCAAAACACTAGTGATAAGGAAGCTCACAGAACTCATTGAGTATGGCAAAAGCATTAAAGAAATGAAGGCTATACTAAGTGAAACAAAGAAAAATCCATAGGAAACTAACAATGAAGGGAAGGAAGCTGGAATTCAAACCACCGATTTGAAACATAAGGAAGAGATAAACAATCAACCAGAAAAGAATGAAGGAACAAGAATTCAAAAAAAGGAGAGAAAAAAGACGACTCTGGGACATCTCCAAAAGTGCCAACATCCGGATCGGAGTGCTGCCAGAAGAGGAAGAGCAAGAAGTTGAAAACTTATCTGAAAACATAACAAAAACATCCCTAATTTGGCAAAGGAAATAGACATACAAATCCAGGAAGCAGAGAGTCCCACAGAAATTGGACCCAAGAAGGAACGCACCAAGACACATCATAATTAAAATGCCAAAAGTTAAAGATAAAGAGAGGACCTTAAGAGCATCAGGAGAAAAGCGAGGAGTTACTTACAAAGGAGTTCCCATAAGACTGTCAGCTGATTTCTCAAAAGAAACTTTGCAAGCAAGAAGGGACTGGCAAGCAGTATTCAAAGTGATGAAAAGCAAGGACAGACATCCAAAATTAGTCTATCCAGCAAAGCTATCATTTAGAATCGAATGGCAGATAAAGTGCTTCCCAGACAACGTAAGCTGAAGGAGTTCATCATCACCAAGCCCTTATTATATGAAATGCCAAAGGGGCTTATTTAAGAAAAAGATAAAAGCTATGAACATTGAAATGACAACAAACACAACTATCAACAACAAAATCTAAAACAAACAAAACAAAAAAAAACAAATAAGCAAACAACTGGAACACAAACAGAACCATAGACACAGAGATCATTTGGAGGGTTATCAGCTGGGAGGTGGAAAGGGAAGATTAGGAAAAAAGTACAGAGATTAAGAAGCATAATTGGTAGGTACAAAATAGGCAGGGGAATGTTAAGAATAGTATAAGAAATGGAGAAGCCAAAGAACTCATATGTATGACCCATAGACATGAACTAAGGGGTGACTGCTGGAGGCAAAGGGTAGTACTGGGAGGAGGGGGGCAAAGGAGGAAAAATTGGGAAGATTGTAATAGCAAAATCAATAACATACACTGATGAAAATGGGCAAAAGTCATGACTAGAGACTTCCAGCCAAGATGGAGGTGTAGGTGGACACATTGTGCCTCCTCTCGCAACCAAAGTTAAGGACAAGAAATATTTAGAAACAAGAAAACAACCAGACCTGATAGAAAACTGAACTGTATGGAAATCCAACAACCATTCATCCAGACCGGTAGGAGGGGCAGAGGTGCAGCAGGAAAAAGTGGAGGTGCAGAGCCAGGCACGCAGGTAGCAGTGGCTGGCAGTTCCCAGGCGTACAGGTGACGGATAGCAGACCCCAGGCACAGGGTGGCAACTGTGCAGACCCAGTAAGGCGGCGCAAGGTGGCTGACTGACCAGGTGGTCTTGCATTCGTGCACAGATAATCCAGGCGAAGGGGAAGCAGCAGAAGGGACTGGAATCCAACAGAGAGCGGAGCAAGCGCCACTGTTCCCTCTCAGACCCCGCCCCCACATACATAGTCACAACTTAGCAATTGGGCTGCCCTACCCCGGGGAACACCTAAGGCTCCACCCCTCACTACATAATAGCTGCAACCAGACAAAACAAAACAAATTAAAAAAACCCCACCAAAAATGGCTCAAAGGGGAGAACAAATCAAAGCCCCAGAGCTAATTTCTCTAAGCCATGAAGAGACAGTTAACCTATCAGATGCACAGTTCAAAGCACTGGTGATCAGGATGCTCACAGAATTGGTTGATTTTGCTCACAAATTAGAAGAAAAAATGCAGGCTACAATATATGAAATGAAGGAAAACACACAGGGAACCAATAGTGATGGGAGGAAAACTGGGACTCAAATCAATGGAGTGGACCAGAAGGAAGAAACAACCAAACAGAAAACAAGGAAAAACAAGAATTCAAAAAAAATGAGCAGAGGCTTAGGAACCTCTGGGACATCTTTAAACGTCCCAACATCTGAATTATAGGGGTACCAGAAGGGGAAGAAGAAGAGCAACAAGTGGAAAACTTATTTGAACAGATAATAAAGGAAAACTTCCCCAATCTGGCAAAGGAAATAGACTTCCAGGAAGTCCAGGAAGCTCAGAGAGTCCCAAAGAAGTTGGACCCAAGGAGGAACACACCAAGGCACATCGTAATTACATTAGCCAAGATGAAAATGAAGGAGAGAATTCTAGAAGCTGCAAGGGATAAGGGGACAGTCACCTACAAAGGAGTTCCCATCAGACTGTCAGATGATTTCTCCAAAGAGACCTTACAGGCAAGAAGGGGCTGGAAAGAAGTATTTGAAGTCTTGAAAGGCAGGGACCTACATCCAAAATTGCTCCATCCAGTGAAGCTGTCATTTAGAATGGAAGGGAAGATAAAGTGCTTCCCAGATAAGGTCAAGTTCAAGGAGTTCATCATCACCAAGCCCTTATTCTATGAAATGTTAAAGGGACTTATCTAAGAAAAAGAAGATAAAAAACATGACAGTAAAAAGACAGCAAACTCACAGCTATTAACAACCACACCTAAAACAAAAGCAAACAAGTAGAACAGGAACAGAACCACAGAAATGGAGATCCCATGGAGGGTTAGCAACAGGGGAGTGGGAGGAGGAGAGAGGGGGAAAAGGTACAGAGAGTAAGTATCATAGACGGTAGAAAACAGATGGGGGAAGGGCAAGAATAGTGTGAGAAAAGTAGAAGCTAAAGAACTTATGACACATGGACATGAACTAAAGGGGGGAATGTGGGTGGGAGGGGGTGTGCAGGGTGGAGGGAAATGATGGGGGAGAAATGGGACAACTGTAATAGCATAATCAATAAAATATATTAAAAAAGTCACGACTAGAAACTTTTTGAAGGAGGACATCATAGATGGCCAATAGACATATGAAAAGATGTTCAATGTTACTAATCATCATAGAAATGCAAATTAAAAACACAATGAGATATCATCTCACAGCTGTCAGAATGGCTATCATCAACAGATCAACAAACAAGTACTGGAAAGGATATGGAGAAACGGGAACCTTTCTGAAGTGTTGGTGGGAATGCAGATTGGTACAGCCACTGTGGAAAGCAGTATGCAGATACCTAAAAAAGTTAGAAATGGGTCTGCCTTTTGAACCAGCAATCCCCCTTTTGAGAATATATCTGAAGGAACCCAAAACACTAATTCAAAAGAACATAAGCACCCCTATGTTTACTGCAGTGTTATTTATAATTGCCAGGTTATGGAAATAGCCTAATTGTTCATCAATAGATGAGTGGCTAAAACTACTATGGGACATTTACACAATGGAATACTACCTGGCTGTAAAAAAGAAGAAAGTTTTACCCTTTCCCTCAGTATGAATAGACCTGGAGAAAATTATGCTAAGTGAAATAAGCCAGTCAGAGTAACAAAAATACTGTATAATTTCACTCATATGTGGAATTTAATGAACAAACTGAACTAAGAAGCACAACAGAGACAGATTCCCAGATAGGATTACAATTAAAGGGGGATCGTAAGGGGTGAAGGGATTAAGCAAAAAGGAAAAAGGACTCTTGGATATGGACAACAGTGTTGTGATTGTGAGAGGAGTGGTAAATATTATTTAAAAATAAAAAATAAAATCTGCAAAGACAATATTTTAAAGTCTCAAAAATCCCAGTAAAGTGTTAATTTATCAATGTTTTAAGAATATTGGTATAATATTTTTCTATATAGTGTTAAGTATATATTCATATAGTCTAATGCATATCCCCTTTGAATAACAATGGGTATTAACAATGCAAAACAGTAGTAATTGTAACATCCAGTATTTTCTTAAATTTTCTCAAACACAATTTTAAAAACTAAGTCATAATTAGCAGTAAGAAAATAAGAGACTAATTTATACTATACACTTGAAAATGAATATTGTAACATTATATACAATAACATTAGGATAAAAACAGAAATTTGGCTACCTACATGTAAAAAAAATGAGTTTTGACTCCTTCACACTGCAACCTTACTTAACACTGTACAGAAAAATTAACTCAAATGTCATCTAAGACCTAAATGTAGACATTAAAACTGTAAGACTTAAAGAAAACATGAGAAAAATCTGTGTGACATTTGATTAGACAATAGTTTCTTGGATATGACAACAAAAGCACAAGCAATTAAAATAATCTGGCTTTATCAAAATTAAAAACTTTTGTACAACAAAGGATACCATCAAGAAAGTGAAAAGACAACATGGGAGAAAAATCTGTAAATCATGTATCTTAAAAGAGTCATATCCAGAATACATAAACACTCTTACAACTCAAAAATAAAAGGACAATAACCCAATTTAAAAACATGGTTAAAGATCTGAATAGATATCAATAATCAACTGAAAAGATTCCCTACACCTGTAGCTTGTTAGAGGCAAGCAAATCAAAATCTTAATGAGATAAAACTTCACACTCTAGCAGGGCTAGAATTAAAAAGCTGACAATAATAAGTTTTGGTAAGTATATGCAGAAATTAGAGCCCTCATATATTGCTGGTGAGAATGTAAAATAGGGCAGTCATTATGGTAAACAATTTTATAGTTCCTCAAAAGGTAAATACAGAATCACCATATGAGCCAGCAATTCCACTCTTAGGTATATACCCAGAAGGAGTAAAAACATATGCCTGCCAAAACCATATACAAATGTCAAAACATTGATATTCATAATAGACAAAAAGTGGAAATAACCCAAATGTCCAACAAGTAATGAACTGATAAACAAAATTATACCCACATAATGAAGTATTTTTCAGAATAAAAAGAGAGTACTAATCATGCTAAAACCTTGAAATAAACCTTCAAAAAATACACTGAGTGAAAAAAAGCTAGACATAAAAGGCTACACATTGTATGAACATTTACATAAAATATATACACCATATGTACCTTTATATGAAATGTCTATAATAGGCAAATACATAGAAATATATAAAGTAGATTAGGAGATGGGGTAAAGGAAATTGGGGCTGACTTAATAGGCACAGAGTTTCTTTTTGGGATGAAATGTTCTGGAATTAGCATTAATAAATATGGTATATAATGAATATACTAAAAAACCACTGAATTGTACATTTTAAAGCGATGAATTTTGTAATGTGAATTATATCTCAATAAAAAAGCAACTTTAGTGTATACTTTTAAAATGTAGTTATCCAAATGGTTTTATACTTCATTTATTACTCAAGATAAATAAAATAATAAAGCAACTATGGGGAGTTATATAAAGAATATGTAGTATAAAGAGCAGGAACTTTATGATCAAAAAGCTCTGAGAAAGTAAGATCCTCAGCAGTGAACTAGCAGTGGCCATGAAAAAATTAATTGACATTTCCAAGCCTCAGTTTCTTCATCTGTTATCTTGCAGAATTTTGTTGAGGATTAAGTGATCTAATACATGTTGAGCAAAGTTCAGATTCAGCAATGGTCGTTGTTGACAATGAAAGGTAGGATTAGGTCCCACTCTGAGAATCTATACAAAATGTGGAAAAATATCAAGGAGGTAGTTACCAGTTATAAAACTGCTGTCCGTTATAATTTCCTTGGCTTATAACCTCAAATACAGTATGTCTCTTGTCTTCCACCACGAGGTAGTTTGTAGAGATGTACTCTTTGTAGATTTATATGCTTTACTTTTCTTCACATCATTGTTAATTGTATTTATGAAGTCTAATGCATATCCCCTTCGAATAACAATGGGTTTTAACAATGCAAAATAGTAGTAATTGTACCATGCACTATTTTAAATTTTCCAAACACATTTTTAAAAACTAAGTCAAAATTAGCAGTAAGAAAATAGAAGAGACTAATTTGTAGTATAAACTCTTGCTACTCAAAATTATGTTCAAAATTGGACATACTGCATAAGCCTCACATGGGAGTTTGTTAAAATGCAGAAATCCAAACCCCACTCTGACCTACAGAATCAGTAAGCATCACTTGGGGGATAGAAATTAAGTTTAAAATAAGATAGAATACAACATTATATATATAATATATAATGTACCTATTACTTACAGATTGTGCTGCATATTTTAAACTTTGTACTTAAGAGTTATATCTTCTACAAATTTACTAAGTATAAATGACAGGTTCTGCTAACTAATTGCAAGGAAAACTGATGTATCAAACAGATTCAGTTCTTTGGGGATTTATAAGCAAATGTGGGAGAAAGTCATACAAAAAATAAAATTGCGTTTGGTTCTGTGAAAGAAACAGATTTCAGTGCTAGATTAATAATGCAGGGTCATGGATAGTTTTTCTGAGAGCTGAAATCTAAAGGAAAAAAATGAGCCTTTCAAGGAAAAGAGGGAAGAGCATTCCTGGTAGAGAGAACACTATGTACAGAGTCCATGAGGCAAGAAAGAGCTTAGAGGTTCTGAAAAACTGAAGCAGGGTGGTGGGGACAAGAAAGACAAGGCAATGAAAGACAACAAAACAGAGCCTTGTCCAGGGCAGTGGTTTGCAACCAGGGCCAATTTTGGCTCCCAGGGGTCATCTGTCAATGCCTGGAAATATTTTTAGTTGTCACAACTGGGTGAAGTCAAAGGTAAGGGTGAGGGGAGGGTTGGAGTAGTGTGTTACTGAAATCTAGTGGGCAGAAGGCAGTGATTCTGCTAAACATCCTGCAAAGTACAGTCCTGCCCTCCGTAACAGACACTTACCCATCCTCATATATTAAGAGTGCTAAGGTTGAGAAACCCTGATCTGGTGAAGGGTTTAGGACTTTATACAATTGCAAATGGAAGTCACTGAAACAGAATAGTTTGATTTATATTTTTAAATGATTACTCTGGCTGATCCTGGATGGCTGGGGGCAAGAATAACAGTAGAAAACTGGGAGGCTGACATTGCACTTGTCCTGACAAGAGCTGATGGTGGATTAGATCTGAGTAGCAGTAAGAAAAAGTAGATAAATTTGGGAAATTTCTAAAAATAAAACTAATACCAAATGATGTAAAAGAATCAAATTTTACCATCTGGTTTTCATTTGAGCAAATTGAATAGACAGTGGTACCATATATTGAGATGAAGGTGACAGAGAAAAGCAGGTTCCATAATTAGATTTATGTTTAGAAATGCTATAACTTGAGATGCATGAAAGTATATAGATGGTATTTAAAGCCACAGGAAAGAATAAGATTACTATTTTGTGTGTATTTTGTTTCTACTCTTCCCAACAATTTATTAACTCCCTCAGGGCAGAGGTTATGTCTTACTGTTTTTTTTTTAAAACTCTCAATAGAACTTAGCAACTTTGGTTAGTAGCAGGACAGCCTTCAGTATTTAACAATGATGTGATTATTCCTCGATGAAAATTTTCCTCAGAGCCTAGATAGCATAACAGAGGAGAAGACATCTTCTTTGAATGTATCCCCACTAAATATTACTACATGATATAAATCACTTCCTTCTCTTTGATTTTTCTTTACTCATTTGCCTTGAAGGATGATCATGAGGATGAAATACTTAGTACTTAGATAACAAAAAATAATCGATATTGTTAACCATTTTTGATTTCTTTTAGATAGTATGATAATAGCATCTATTATATCCAAGCAAAGAATAGCCAACTCCATAAAACAGGCATATTGTTAGATGTCTTACCTACATCTCCATATACTTGTGAAGACTGATACTGTGGCATATACTGTGTTGCCATGTCACCAGCTCCAGTCACTGGTGAATACATATGGCGTGGTGGAGGCGGCATCATGGTTGGGACAGGAATGAAACCTGGCAAAGGAGGATGTGTAGAACGATGTATGACTGTGTGACCACCAGGATGAAACTCTGGTGCTTGAGGAACCACAACAACTCTTCGAACACCATTGTCTTCAATAACCTATAAAATGAACATTAGAAATTTCTTTCATAAATATAAGCAATTCTTTTGAAATATGTTACAGTAAGAATTTTTATACCATTAGGAGTTGATTTGAGAAATACTATATAATCAACATAAAGACTTTATTAAATATATTAAGTACATATGAATTAACACTGAACAACATGAAGCAGTTTTTGTTATATAATGCAATGTATATCTTAAAACACTAACAAGACTAGCAAAATAATAATATAAAAATGATCTATGATATTAAGTATTAATCTTATGTATTACATGTATTTAGTGATGTAATGAAAATGAAGGGACACTCAAGGGAATTTTTCGTTTGGACATAGGAGGGGTCAGGATGGGTGAGAGTTGAGGGAAAAGAAGTTGTAGAAACACAAGTTGTGAAATAGAAATAGAGAAAAAAACTAAATCCAGACTCCTAAGATCAACCATATATTGAATTTAGATACAAAATTTATATGACCATGACCAGGACAATTTCAACAGGTAAAGATTATTTTAAGGGAGACAAACATCTAATACATTAACTCTCATTTAGGAAAAACAATATTTGTGGCTTCAAGTCTTAGAATTACACATTTTTGAATAGGGGTCACACTTGGGAAAGGATGTTTTTTAAATGACAGATTCCCTCTGCCCTCTTTGAATCTCCCTGTAGCAGCAAGGACACAGAGGAAAGCCTAAAAGGATATAGTATTTATCTCAAACACTGGAATCCTTCTCTATTAAAATAGGGTCTTGACCCTTTTTAGACTTGAATGGTTACTATTGAGGTATAAAAAATGGCTGATAATACCTTTCCTGAGGAAATACAGAAATGTTAAATAACTTGCTAAGGTTACACAGATAGTATTCGAACTCAGGTAATTTGTCTTCAATTCTATGTTCTTATCCTCTTTATGAGTATAGAATCCACAAGTACTTGGTCTGTTAGTCTTATTTATTTTTTAAGAATTTCACAAGTGAGAGCTCACTGGTAAAAAGGAAATGGCTAAACTGCTTATGATATTCAAACCATTTTTTTCCTTGCTGAAAAACAACATTTCAAATACAAAGGTTAGCTGGAGGGGAGGGAGACTACGGAGTTATTGTTTAATAGGTACTGTTTCAATTTTGCAAGATGAACAAATGGTAGCAATGGTAGAACAACAGTGGGAACGTACTTAATGTCACTGAACTGTCAATCTAAAATGGTTATGGAAAATTTTGTTATATGCATTTTAACACCATTAAAAATAATAAAAAGCTAAGATGCTGGTGGGGGGGAATGCCAGACCAGGACTAAGTGGGTAATGGAGAACTCTACCACGTCAAGTAACCCTCTGAGCATCCAATAATTTGAGAGTGAGGCTGGAGAACTCAAAACTATCTGCTAAGTCTCCAGCTGCTGAGAAATTAGACATTGAATTTTACACCAACACAGTACAATGATGGTGATGATTTAAAAAAATAAAATAAAATCAACAAGTTGTGGAAAGGAAAAAAAAGAGAAAATATAATCTGAATTAGTTTATGTAAATAAGTGAAAAAAAAAAAACAAGGGAATATAGCCCTGGCTGGTGTAGCTCAGTGGATTGAGTGCGGGCCTGCGAACCAAAGGATCGCGGTTCGATTCCCAGTCAGGGCACATGCCTGGGTTGCAGGCCAGTTCCCAGCAGGGGACACACAAGAGGCAACCATACATTGATATTTCTCTCCCTCTCTCTCTTTCCTACCCTTCTCCTCTAAAGATAAATAAATAAATTTTTAGAAAAATAAATAAAATATTAAAAAAAAACAAACAAACAAGGGAATATAAATCAAATGGGGATATCACAGCATAGTCTGATCACCTAACAACATATGCCGCTTAATTTCTAATTAGGGAAGGATCTGTTTTCTTTCCTTTGTTGAATGTAGACATAATTGAGAAGGGCTGCAGAGAAATGAGGTTGTGTTTACTGACATTTAATACTGTGTATGTATCTTCTCCACAATAATATACAGTCCATGTTTTGTTTTATTACCATTTTCTCTCCAGTGCCAGGTGCAGTACACTCAGCATATGCCCCCAAAATTTCTGCTGACTCAATGATATGAACATAAATAAATGTATTCTATCAGTTTATTAGAATGCTGCATTTCTTTCCCTCCTTACAAGACACCAAGCTAACAGGGTTCTGTGACTTTTTCAAGTCTTAGAAATTTTGCTTCTTGTCTATTCTGTGGCCTCACCCTAAACCTGAAAGTATTCCTTCTTTAAGCTATTCAACAACACAGCGATTTCTGACCATTTATGCAGTAGACTTTAATATATCTAAACACACACACGAGCAGGTAACCACAAACATTCTCTCTAGTTCTAACTATAATCCTTTATCTTCATCTAAGCCCTCTACCTTCTAGTTTCTAATGTTGCCCACCTTTTTTGGCTATTTTCCCCAGGAGAAGACTGAACTCACACTGGTTTGTAGTATCTCTGGAAAATTTACTGACCTAATTGCTGCATGCTGACATAAAGGCCAAGCCCAGCTCAAAATCGTAATCTGAAACTTTTCCTGAGCTGATATAGGCCCTTTCCCTACATTATGAGACCTGCAATCCCCTTCCTATTAAGTACTCTTTCATCACCGTAACAACCCACAGTCCATAAAAAACTGGGGAGCCATTACTAAAAAAGCATAAAGAGAGAACTTTTGATGGTTCAGGAGTCCCATTGGGGTTGTCTATACTATTTTCTTGACATGCCATCAACTTTATCACTAAATACCAAGTGTTGAAATAATAATTTATGCTTTTTGTGCCTGTAAATTAGTATTATTTTCCAGCCAGTTCCTTTGAATCCTGTCATCTTTTACTTTGTGTCATTAAATGCTTTCTTTGTGTTTGAGTTTTACAGATTTTGTTTTCCCATTTGATAGTTCAGTTGGCACAGATTACTACCTTTATGCAGTATGTCAAACTCTCACACACTTTCCTTTTATTTACTAGAACGCAATAATAAAGCTCATTGAGGTTATGTCTAGAATTATGTTTACAAATAGAAAAAAGTTTAAAGGAAAATATATGCTAAAGTATCTCTAGGTTACAATATTCAGTGTAATTTTTTTCTCTACTCTTTTATGCATTTTCCAAGTTTTTCTACACAATAATGACCAGTAGATAGAAAGCAGACTGACAGCTTTGGGAGCAGGGGGAAGGTGGAAGGATTGAGCAAAAGAAAAATCTCATGGAGAAGGACAACAGTGTGGTGATTGTGGGGGTTTTGGGGTGGGTGGAGGCAGAAGAGAGTATAGGGGAATAATAGTAAGGGAAAATTAAAAAATAAAAAATGATCAGAAAAAGTTTAAAACAAACATTTGTTTTTTATCACTATTTTAACTGTCTTGCTTGCAAAATTATTTCTTTATACATAAGCTTCTGCTGAACAATTTTACTTTGCTTTATGCATGCATATCATTTTAATTAGCTTTAGGTCTTCCTAGCATGAACAGTATTATATATAACTTACATAGGTGTAATGATAAATTTTTTTTAAAGTACATTTTATTGATGTTATTATAATTGCCCCAATTTTTCCCACATTGCCCACCTCAATGTAGTAACCCCTATCACCTCTGGCAATCACACCACTTAGTTCATGTCCATGGGTCATGCATGTAAGTTTTTTGGCTATTCCATTTCCTATATTGTTCTTAACATTCCCATCTATTTGGTACCTAATTTGTACTTCTAAATTGCTGCACCTTTTCCTCATTCTACTACCCCTTCCTCCTCCCAACTGATAACTCTTCAAATGATCTCCATATTTATCATTTCTGTTCTGATTGTTTGCTTAGTTTGTTTTTTTGATTTAATTGTTGATAACTGTGAATTTATTGCCATTTTAATGCTCACAGCCTTGATCAACTTTTCCTTAAATAAGTCCCTTTAACATTTTATATAATAATGGCTTGGTGATGATGAAATCCTTTAGCTTTACCTTGCCTGGAAAGCAGTTCATTCCACAGGGTCCTTAAGCATATCCTTGTTGTTGTTGTTTTCTTTTTTTTCTTGTTGTTCTGAGTGAATCCTTTTTTCTTCCTTATGTTCCAAATTATTGATTTGATGCTCAGCTTTATCCACTCCACTACCGATTCCTTGTACAATTTTCTTTTGTTTATTTTTAAGTATATTTTATTGATTATGCTATTACACTTGTCCCATTTTTTTTCTCCCCTCTAACCTCCTCTACCCCACAACACCCCTCTCTCCAGCATTCCCCTCCAACCTCGCTTCAGTCCATTGGTTGTACATATAAGTTCTTCCGCTTTTTCATTTCCTATATTATTCTTAACCTCCCCCTTGACTATTTTGTGCCTACCAATTATGCTTCTTATTCCCTGTACCTTTCCCCCCATTCTCCCCTTCACTCCATGTGATCTCCATTTCTCTGGTTCTGTTCCTGTTCTAGTTGTTTGGTGTGTCTTTGTTTTTTAGGTTCAGTTGTTGATAGTTGAGAGTTTGTTGTCATTTTGCTGTTCATATTTTTTTTCTTAGACAAGTCCCTTTAACATTTCATATAATAAGACCTTGGTGATGATCAACTCCTTTAATCTGACCTTATCTGGGAAGCACTTTACCTGCCCTTCCATTCTAAATGATAGCTTTGCTGGATAGAGCAATCTTGGATGTAGGTCCTTGCCTTTCATGACTTGGAATACTTCTTTCTAGCCCCTTCTTGCCTGTAGGGTTTCTTTTGAGGAATCAGCTGACAGTCTTATGGGAACTCCTCTGTAGGTAACTGTTTCCTTTTCTTTTACCGTTTTTAAGATTCTCTCCTTACCTTTAATCTTGGGTAATTTAATTATGATGTGTCTTGGTGTGTTTCTTCTTGGATCCAACTTCTTTGGGACTCTCAGAGTGTCCTGGACTTGTGTGTCTAGTTCCTTCACCAGACTAGACTGCAGAAGTTTTCCTTTATTATCTGTTCAAGTAAAGCTTTCAATTTCTTTCTCTTCCTCTTCTCCTTCTGGCACCCTTATGATTTGGATGTTGAAATGTTTAAACTTGTCCCAGAGGTTCCTCAGTCTCTCATTTTTTTTTTTTTTTGAATTCATGTTCCTTCATTCTGTTCCAGTTGAATGCTTATTTCTTCTTTCTGTTCCAAATCTTTGAGTGCCAGTTTCCTTCCCTTCACTGTTGGTTTCCTGTATAATTTCCTTTATTTCACTTTGTATAGCCTTCATTTCTTCCTTTATGACCACACTCAATAATTTCCATGAGCATCCTGATTACCAGTGTTTTGAACTCTGCATCTGATAGGTTGACTACCTACTTGTTGCTTAGTTCTTTTTCTGGAGTTTTGATTTCTTTCATTTGGGCCATATTTCTTTGTCTCAGTGCACCTGTTAGGTTGTAAGGGGCCTTAGGTATTTGCCAGGGTGGATGAACCTACTTCGCTGCATTGTGGCGCTGTATGTGGGGGAGGGGTCCAAAAGGGAACAAAGCCATTTGCTAGCTTGTTCAGCTCTCATCCCACTTTCAGTCACTTCCTTTGCTTCCCATAAGCAGATTGTGTACTTTCAGGTGCTAATTCCTGGGTGGATGGGCTTCTGTACATTCTAGGATCCCATGGGCCTCTCAAACAGACTCTCCTGTGAGACTGGCAGTTTGTCCCACTGCCGTGACCCCCATGGATTTTTACAGCCAGAGGTTTCGAAGCTTTATTTCCTTGTGCTGGGACCCTGGGTTGTGCAGTTTGTCTCATTCTCCAGTTGTTTCTCCTGGCTTATCAGCAAGCAAATGTGGGACTGCTTGGTCTCCCAGCCACTGCTTTGTCACACGTCCTCTCCCAGCTTCCCATCTCTGCCTCTCCTTACACCTTGGGTGAATGTTTCTTTTTTAACTTCTTGGTTGTTGGACTTCTATACATTTTGATTTTCTGGAAGTTCTGGTTGTTTTTTTTTGTTTTGTTTTGTTTTTAAATTGGCTGTTATCCTTCTTTTGGTTGTGTGAAGAAGCCAAGCATATCTACATACGCCTCCACCTTGGCTGAAATGCACAGGATTCTTCCCCGTAAATTTTTCTTTATTTCATTTAGTATAAACCTCATTTCTGCCTCAGTCTTTTTTATGCTGTTAAAGTACCCAATGAGTTGAGAATCCTCATAACCAGTGTTTTGAACTCTGCACCTCATAGATTGCTCATCTCCATTTTGTTTAGTTCTTTTTCTGGAGTTTTGTTCTGCTTTCTTTTGGGCCATATTTCTTTGTCGCCTCATTTTTGGTAGTCTCCCTGTATTTGTTTCTATGTATTAGGTAGAGATGCTCTGAATTCTTTTAGTAGAAAGTGCACCTGTAAGTTGGATGGGGCGGAGCCTTAGGTAATCACCAGGGCAGAGCAACCTGTGTGAACCAGGTTGACAAGACTCTCAGATATGGCCTCTGGAGTTTTGTCATGGAGGAAGGTGCATGGACTCTGGAGTTTTGTCATGGAGGAAGGTGCCCCCTGGCATTTGCCCTGATGACAGATATTTCAGTTTCTCCCTGTATTCCACTGGTGCCTTTACAGCTTCTGCTCCAGTGCTGGAGTCCAGAAGGAGTCAGTGTGCGTAAGTTGTAAGATCATGGAAGGCCCTTTTAGAGGAGATGCCTGAGAATCCTGCAGTTTCTTCCACTGCCCCAACCCCTATTGGTTTTTATAGCCAGAAGTTATGTGGACCTGTCTTCCTAGAACTGGAACCCTGGGCTGAGAGGTCTGGTGTGGGACTGTGATCCCCCACTCCTGAGGTACCTGTCCTGATTTTTATCTACCACACAGGGGTGTGGGATTGCCTCTTCTGTGTTTCCCCGCCCCCACCTATCTAGATGAATGTTATTTCTTTAGTTCCTTGGTTGTCAGACTTCCATACAGTTCAATTTTCTGATGATTCTAGGTGATAGCTGTTTTGTAATTTAGTTGTAATTTTTGCTGTGGTTGTGGGAGGGGATGAACCATGTTTACCTATGCCTCCATCTTGACTGGAAGTTTAAAAATTAAAAAAAAAAGTAATATTTTAAAATGATTATCCACCCTGGCTGGGTGGCTCACTTGATTGGAGCATTGCCCCATACACCAGAAGGTTGTGGGTTCAATCCCTAGTCAGGGCTCATAGTTTGTATCTCACATCAATATTTCTTTCTTTGAAATTTTAATTACACATTATTTTCTTTTTTGAAATAGGTAATTATTATCTGGTCCTGTTACCTCTCTTAAACACTTTCTGCTTTGAGAACTCAGTCTAGCCACAGTGGCCTCCTTGCTGCTCCCAGGCATGTTTTTATTTTAGGCTATTTGAACTGCTTGTTCCTGTTCTCAGAATCCTCTTCCCCTTCAAAAATGCATGGCCAACTTTTAACTGTCCTTCAAGATTTTGCTCAAACGTCACCTTTCCAATGAGACCTATCCTGACCACCCTATTTTAAAATGTAACCAGCTTTATTTTCTCTTTTCCTTCCCATATCACTTACCACATAATACATTCTGTAATTCATCCATTCATTATGCTTATTGTTTGCTTCTCCTCACAAGAATGTAAACTACAGAGGGACAGATGTCTGTGCCTCTTTTACTCATGGACATATCTCAAACACCTAGAAGAGTCCCTGGCATATATGAGCATTCAATACATTTTTGTTGAACATTGTTGAATATGGGAAACTGTAAGAATTCATAATCTTCTCAGGAAAGAGAACTTATGAACTGAAGTGTGATTCATTCAGTGAAAGATGGATCTACACAATGTGCCAGGAGAACCCAAAAAGAGAGACACCTGGATAATTCTAAGGATAGCTACTTCTCGAGGTCATGCATGAATGAAAAGGGCAAGAACTTGCCAGAAAAATAAAAATAAAAGGTACTGTTAGCTGAGAGAACAGCAGGATACCCTGTAATTACACCGAAATAATTTATCTTAATTATATTTCTGTCACTAGCATTCAATATAGAGCTTGGCACATGGTGCCATTCAATACATGATTGTTGAAAAAAAAAAAGGAATGGTCTATATAAGTGAAGAAAGGTCTGTGAATAAGTAACTAGAGAAATAGAATCAGGACAGCATTATGGAAGTCTAGGGCAACACATTTCAATGATATTGAATGTTTAGAAGTCGAAGAGGACAAGGTTAGAAAAAAATGCCTTTGGGGTTGGTACATATCAAAGAGATTTACTTGCATAACAGAGGCAGAATGCACACTACAATAAATTAAGGAGTCCATGTACTAAAGAAAAGTAGAGACAGTAAGCAGAATATTTTTCTGAAAAGCATACAAAGTACTTTCACATGTTACCATCTCTTACAGTGAAGACACTGAGACTCAAAGACATTGATTTGTCCGAGGCCATGCAGCCAGCTAGGGTTTAAAATGAGATATGAATTCAGCTTTTCTGACTCTAATTCTCACACTACTTCCATTCTCCCCACTAGCATGGTCTTCTTTTGCTGTCATTCATATAGTGGTGGGCTTCATAGAGCAGGCAATGAATCCACTACAATATCCCACCAATATTCTGGCATAATCAGGAAGGAAACTTCCCAACTGGTATACAGAAAAGGCTTACAGATATGTGTTGATATTGATTCCCCTAGCCCTTAGAGTTACAGATCTACAGGTTTCAATTCTCTTTGATTTACCACAATGTACCATACAGTTATTATAAGTATCTGTGAGTCACTGTATAAATAAAGTTGGAAACATTATCTTGCATTACTTTTAAGAAAATTATTAATTTAAAAAAGTTAGCGTAGGCACCTTTAAATCTTAAAATAGTATTTATGTTATTAACATGTTCAGGGAATACATCTCTAGAATTAATTCTTTACTATAATTCAACACCCAAACTAAAAACAAATAATGAGTGCTGTTGATTTAATTCCCCTCCCCCCCCTCCCCCGCCCAATACACTGTACTAAAATACTTGAGAAAGATTTACCAAAGATATACTGTACTGGGTAAGTTTTAGCACTTAAATTGTATTTTTAATTGAAATTAAAGTAACATTACAATCACTATTATATAGGTATAAAAGAAAAATAACATAAAAACATACCTGTGGGGCATATCCAGGAGGCACATAAATAGGAGGCACAGAACCATTTGGAGACATCATTGGAACCTGAGCAGGACCTGAATGGGCCATAAATATGATGTATTAATCCAGGATAATTTAGCAAACTAAAGTTGAAAACAACTTGAATTACCCTTGAATATTTCATCTCAACTAAACACTCAACCTAGCAAGGACTGTGTAACTATGAAAAGAAATTCAGATGAGCAACTGTTATAAAATGTAAAATTTTATAAAGTGCACTGACTGATTACCCTTTACCTACAGTTGTGTTTCTCAAACTTGACTGGTGATCATAAGTTACCTGGGAAGCTTTTAAACAAATTCCCAGGCTCTCCTAAACACTTTTATTTAGTATGCTTACAGTAAATAGGGGTCTTGAGTCAATATATTTACTTTACAAATATCCCAGGTAATTCTTACTATGTGCAAATTTAGAAACACTGACCTATAGGAAAATGAAACCAAACGTTACATATAAAAATCAATGAAAGATACTGAAGGGAAAATTTAAAAAGCAATAGGGAAAAAAATCAAGAAAAAGTCAAGAGGGAAAATCAACAAAAGAAAGAACAGTTAGGAATTTGGAACTTGCTATGTTAGGGTTAAATAACCATTTGTGTAATGTGTAAGTCATGTCTGTGGAGGCTTGAGAACAAGCGAAAATTCCACATATGTATATTTAGCCAAAGAAACTTTTTTGTTTCTTATACTAAAAAGTTCTTTAAAGAGGAAAATTCAGCTTGTCTTATTCTGTATTTCCTTTCATTTTTATAGTATAATCTTTTCCAAACAACTTTTATAAATATCTCATTTACCTTTTCTCTTAACCTTTCTGGGATAAAACAGGTACTTTTGGAAGGTGTGTTTTATTCTTTCTAGGAATAAAATCTTACTTGCTTTACCTAACTTAAAAAAAAAAAATCTCACCTTCAGATCCCCTTTTCTCAGTATCTAGACTGCATTGTCCTGTCACCCACTAGTTTTAATAACTTGCAATGAGATCTTCTCTTTGAGGTTTCTCCAAGGAAATAAGAGGTACTCAAGAGTCTGATGATTAATGTAATGGGGAAAGAGTTCCTTTTATACATAGAATTTCTACCTGAAGTATGTATATACAGTGCATCTTAGTTATAAAAGAAATAAAAAAGCTTAATCGTAGGGCAGAAAAGAAACAAATTTCACTGGTAACAGTAAACATATTTCAGAAAAAAACAAAATAAGGAGCATGGAGGTGGCAAGCAAACCAAGATATAGTCACTCTTCTCTTTTTAGGAAAGGAAAGGGGTAAGGATCAAACAACAAAGTGGTGGTGCGAGCAAGGAAAGGGAGGTTAGAGGTATGGAAAGAGAAAGAGAATGTAGGAAAAGGGGGATCTAGGAGAATTACTTAACAGTGAGGGAGAAAGGAGAGAAAGGAGGGAGGGTGGTGGTGAGGGGATGGAAGGGAAGGAAAGAGTAAGAAGGGACAGAGGAAGGGGCAAAGGAGGAGAGGGAAGAGGAGAATGGGGATGGTAAGGGAGAAGACAGGAGCGAGTGCAGAGGGCTGGAATAGAGGGAGAGAAGGGGAGGGGAAAGAAAAGGGACAGAAAGAGAAGAGACAGGGTAGGGAAGGAAAAGAGTGGGAAACCACTCAAGTGGTTAAGAGGAAGTAAGGAGTGTGTGTATGGGGGGGGGCAGACTACCAAGTTATACTATGTAATATGTAATTATAAAAATTACGTTTCAATAAAACTCTTCTTCAAAACAACCCCATCAAATACATGAAGCTGTTCAAAATGTTATTTTACAATAGCTAATTACATACAGCTAATACTAACTTACCAGGCCTTTTATATATTTTTTCTATTCATGCGTATTGTATTAGGGAAATATTATTATTACTCCCATTTTCCTGATGTAGAAATTCAGGCAGAGAGATTAAGCTCACCTAAGTGGTAGACGTATGACTCAAAACCAGGCAGTTTCATGTCTAAGGATATAGCTCTACTACATATTCAGGAAACATTAAAATATTATGCATTATTGACAACTGATGTAATTTGAGATGTAAGCATGCTTATAAAATTAAGGCCTCATCTTTATATCCTTGGAAAAAAAGTAAAGAACAACAAAGTTTTCCTACATTTAAGACACTACCTATTAACTTACTCAATAAAACTTGTGAGGTTCTTTATACTTCTAAACAACAAAGGCTTCATCCAAAACTCACCTTTCAACTTCTATATGCTGGACTCAACAGAAAATGAGAAGAGTTTTAAACTAATGCTGGTTTACTTCTATTAGCTAATTTATATAAAACTATAGCAAATTAGCTTTCAGAATCTTTAGAACTGGCTTAGATACTATTCATCATATGTGAAATTTAACTGAGAACTGGAAAAAGAATTCCTTGAAAACTTTGTTTGTAATCTTAATAAAGGAATTTAACATTTATTGAGCTTTCAGGGACTGTGGTTCCTTTCATGTGCTGTCAAATTTCATCCTTATATCATCAGTATAGTGGTTTTTTTTTGTTTTTTGTTTTTTTTTGGTCATCAGAGTAAAAAAGTTATTGCTGATGAAATCTAAATCTGTAAAACTACGTAACTGCTTTTGGGTTGCCCTTCTTTTACTAAAAATATGAATAGGTAAGTACTACATAGTTATAATTCCAACCGTATTATACTTTAAAAGCTGTCAAATAGTTTATAACTTAGTCATATGAAATTCTACTTTATGCTTTAATTATATTTAAGTGTAATACTGAAAACAGAATAAAACAAACCCAACCCAAAATAAACCAATGATAAATACATTACTACTGCAGTGCAGGAATAATGATGAACTCATTTCCTTAGGAAGCAATCATTTCACTCTAGCAAGTAAATTTTCTTATCCACAGACAGAAATGGTACATGACTAGATTTTTTAAAAAGACAAATCAGGGATACCATACTTTTACCTATAAATATTGGTGTAAATTAACAATGAACACAGAATTTTATGTAAAACTCTGATCATATAAACACAGTAAATACAAGTATTGAGGTTTGGAACTATTTGTTGCTGCTACTGTCTACAGCAGCAAAATCCTAAAACCCGACATACTTGATGCAAATGTTTGATTACCTCCTTAGTACCAATAATACTTTTTAATTTAGGAAGTCCTAAAAGATTAACTACAGATTCTAATTAAATGCACTGAGGAAGATTTTATTCCAATGAAGAAAATAAATCTGTTACAGATTGTACCACTAAATGCACATCTGCACAAGAATGGCTATATCTGGATAACTGTAGATGCATCTAACAGATTCTGAATAATCTACATGATTTGAGCAAAATCTTCCCCCAAGTCACAGAGCTATTGTATTATTTTTTAAGTTCATATTTCCTATTTCCAAATCTTACAGAAGAGGAAACTCTATTCACTAATTGTCTTAAGAAATCTGAGAGCCCCTTACTTCAATTCCTTGTAAGTGCCATCAATGACATATTAAAAGATATTTCAACTGGTATAGTTCTTATTTTCTTTATTAGCAGATGTTCACATTTAATTTTTTAAAACGAATCTACAAATATTTATGGGTTTAAACTCTTAAAATGAAAGGGGCTGCTGATGCACTACTACACAACCTCTTTATAAACAAGATTTAACAATGGCTTCCAAATAATCTGATGCCAATTTTCAGATTTTAGTTATAAAAAAACCTAGTAAAATAAAAAACACTGGAAAAGGATATTTGGTGGAATGCAAAATCAGCCCAACTCTAGAGTCTTATCCTACTTTATAACTAAGTGGCAACAATTTAAAGTATTTTTATAGCGACAGATTTGGCAGCTTTTGAAAACACACACATACGCCATGACCTTAGCTTTCTGTGTTTTTAAAAAAAACCCCAGAATGCTCAAAATCAGCCAGCAAACCTTACCACTCATTTTCTTTTTACAGTAGCAGCAAAGAACAAGAAAATCCAACAAAGAAATAGCGTAGTAGTACACGTTAACAGGTTTAATTGGGGAACGGTTCCGCATTCCCCCCTCCTCAAGCTGACAGGAAGCGCCTTTGAGCGAGTCACGTGATGCCTATCTCATCACGTGACTTCAGTTAACAGCGGAAAAGGAAAGGGGGTGAGCAAAGGTTCCTGCTGCTAGCGTTTTGGATACCGTACATTATTTCTACTGCTGCTGCCTTGAATTTGACACTCTTTCAGACTTCCTTAGGGAACCAACTCAAATTTTATTAACCAGCCTGCTGCTTTTTGTTTAGAAAGTTTAGGGTATGTACATATAACATGAATTTAGAAGATTCACTCTGAAATATATTTGTAACTTATAATGCCCACAAAGAACCCACTAAGAATGTAAGCTTGGCCCTGGCTGGTGTAGCTCAGTGGATTGGGTGTGGGCCTGCGAACCAAAGGATCATGGTTGGATTCCCAGTCAGGGCACATGCCTGGGTTGCAGGCCAGTTCCCAGCATGGGACACACAAGAGGCAACCATACATTGATATTTCTCTTCCTCTCTCCTATCCTTCCCCTCTAAAGATAAATAAAAATCTTAAAATAAAAAAAATCCAGAAAATAAAAAGAATATAAGCTTGATCAGTGTGTTCCTCAAACTTGGGATTTACGTTTCAGGCTGGCATTTACCCCTCAAATTAATAATAAAGGCAACCACTTTTACTGTTTTCTTTTCTTTCTTCTTCCTTTTTTAAAAGATTTAACCTGTACATTAACACTGATACTTGGTGGATAGCATTTCACTCATTTATGAAATCTGAAAGCTCAGCACTCCACCCAAGCACAGCTGAAGACCAGGAAGGAGACCAAATATTATGAGAGGGGAAGAAGCCTGTAAAAAATGTTAGAGGCCTTTTCATTATTTATGGTGCTATGTATGTTAAATAATGACGATTATGATTTGTAACAAGTTGCAGAATGGAAAGAAAATGGATTTCGGGTCCTGGATGGTATGGCTCAGTTGACTAGAGTGTCATCCCACAAACTGCAAGGTTGCAGATTAGATTCTGGTCAGGGCACATGCATAGGTTGTGGGCTTATTCCTGTCAGGGAATGCAAGAGAGGCAACTGAGCAATCTTTCTCTCTGACACTGATGCTGCTCTCACTCTCTCCTCTTCTCGCTAAAATCAGTAAGCATGTCCTCAGGTAAGGATTAAAAAAAATAAAAAGAAAAATGAAGGATTTTGGTATCAAAAGATAAGTTTTAATAACAGCTTTAATATTTATTAGCAAGGCAATTTACTATTCTTTGATTCTGCTTCCTTTTGTAAAATGGTTAAAATAAACTCAGCATTATTGTGAGAATCATATTAGATAAATTTAAAGTACCAAGTGCACTGGCTGGCACTGCTCAATAAATGAGAGTTAAAATAAGTAAAAGTGTAACTTTTTTTTCAAAAATAAAGATTATATAGTGTAGAGTGCTAGGCATCATTTGGAGTGTTTTATATGTTAACTCAATCCTCATCATAACTGAAGTAGGCATCTGTCAGGTAAAGAAACTAAAGCAGAATGCAGTTAAATAATTTAAGATTAAATTACACCAAGGGTACACAATGAGGAAAAGCCAGTTATTATATAACAAAAAGACTATATGGAAAAGTAACCCATGTTCAAAAGGCCAGGCTTAAAAACAAAACAAACAACAGCAAAAAAAAACAGTGAACAAGAACTGGCAAGGAATAACTTAATTTCAATAAATAAATGGTAGACACTTCAGAAGAGGCAAGATACTGAAAGACCACTCTCACATGCTGGGAGGGGTAATTGTTGACTTCTGAATTCCTACTAAAAGGCAAGGCTGGCCTGAAGAGCAAGAATTAATGGCAGTCTCCTGGTAAATGTTGAACTAAGCATCTCAGTAATTCCAACCATGTCTCAGATCTTCAGTACCTAAACAAAAAGCAAGCCCCTGCAAGCCCACTTCCTTATTTTGGCTCATGTTCTCACAGGGCTGTGTTTCCATTTCTTGAAGCTTCCTTTAACTGGTTACCTTTGTGTCAATTGTTTCCATTGTGCTAATTAAACCATTTCCCCTGTTATATGTTCCCTTCTGTACTCAACCTTTTCACAGAACACTTGTTTACGTGCTTCCTTTAAATGAAACCTTGCTATCCCCTAGAATAGTTTCTTCAGCAGCCCTTGAAAGCAGAGGCCTCCATTCCCTCCTGAGACAGTCTCCAGACACCCTAAGGCTGCTTCCACATCATCACTGCTGTTCTCATTTGATACTGAAGTTTCTTTTTCCTTAAGGTTACACCATATGAGTATATTACCCTCTATCTCATCTAACTGCTGTCATGCTTGGTTCTCACTGAGATGTTTGGCACCATTTTACAGTTCTTTTGTCTCCAACCCAACTTTTGCCCATGAGCATGATGACTAATGTCCACAAAACCTAGTCTCAAACTTTTTTGAACTCTTCTCTTCCATTCTGTTTTTAATAAACCATTTTCCAACACACATCCTGAGACTTTCACCTAGAATTTCATTCTCATTTTAGAAATCTTCAAAGATTCATGTTTCATTCTCTGGTCACTATATCTATCTTTCATCTTTCCAGTTCTCTTCCACATCATTTGTTTTTCTTCATAATGACCTCCCCTTTTCTTCTGATCCAACACCGACTTCATAGACTGATTTCCTTTCCCATCCTCTCCCCTGAAAATCCCCAATTTTAATCAATCAGATAATTACCTTCCCTTCTCTTAGACCCGAACTATAGAAATCAAATAGTGCTCAGACTGGCATGTTTATAAATGTAGGTATCTAGAACTTTAACTCAGCTGTCAGCATTGCTCAGGAATCCTTTCAGAAATCCATCCCTGGTTAATAACCTATCCTGTTTTCTAGAGTGATTATCAGAGATCCTTACCACTCTTTAAGAAGTTCATCCACACTGACCTTAACCACCTATCTCAGCATGAAACTGAACACTTTTGATGTTATTTTTAGAAGAATCATTGTCCCTTCACCAGGGCAGAACTATCTCTCCACTTCTATCCTTGATATGACCTCTTCTTCCTCCTTTCTGGGGTCTTTGCTTTATTGGTCATTTCTGTCCCATACAGTATTTTTACTTGTCTTTAGTGCCCTTCTAACAAGACTTAGTTCTAGACCCTTATTATTGTCATAATTGCCACAAAGTACTAATGCTGGAGGATTGGTGACATCATCCATACTTTTCAAGGATCTTTCAGCTATAATAGGGAAAATATAAGATAGATGTACTTTATGAATATTTCTTAAAAGCCTTGTTAATTCAAGTATGTGCATCAGTCAAAAATTTTCCTATAAAAATAAAGTGAGAGGATGCATTGACAGTATTATAATTACAGGAATATATTACACAGTGATGAGCATAACGTACCTTTTTTACATTTTCTTTTTATATATCTTCAATTACAGTTTACATTCAATATAACAGTGAACCTCAGTTCTCTCCCATCTCCCATCTCAAACAATTCGGTTCAGGACCAAGGTGTTCATGGAAAAAATGTCTCAGTTGTTTTGAACAAAAACTTTGGTTCTTGACTTGACAACCCTTTTATGCTAATAACTGTATGATTAGGCATGCGCCTTTCAGTGATAAACAAAGAAGATGTACGAGTATGAGTATGGTTCAGTTTTCCAACAAGTTGCTTCTTGAACAGAGTTCTGGAATGAATTAAGTTCTAGAACTGAGGTTCCATTGTATTTTGTATTAATTTCAGGCATACAGCAAAGTGGTTAGACAATCATATACTTTACAAAGTGTTCTCTCTGATATTTCAAGTACCCACATGGCACCATATATAGTTATTACAATATATTGACTATATTCCTTAAGCTGTACTTTATATCCCTGTGACTATTTTGTAAACTACCAGTTTGTGTTTCTTAATACCTTTACCTTGTACACCCAGTCTCCCCTCTTCTGGCTACCATTAGTCTGACCTATAAGTCCATTTCAATTTTGTTCATTTATCATTTTTTTAGATTCCACATGTAAGTGAAATCATATGCTATTTGTCTTTTCCTGATTTACTTCACTTAGTGTAATACCCCCTAGGTCCAACCATGCTGTCACAAATGTTAAGATTTCATTCCTTTTAACGGCTGAGTAATATTCCATAGCACCATGGCTTTTTAATCCATTCATCTATTGATAGGCACTTGGGTTGCTTCCATATTTTGGCTATTGTAAACAATGCTGCAATGAACATAGAGGTATATACACTCTCTCAAATTAATGTTTGGGTTTTTTCAGCTATATACTCAAATAGAATCACAGGGTCATAAGGCAGTTGCATTTTTAAGTTTTTTGAGGAACCTCCACAATGTTTTCCACAGCTGCCCCAATCTCCATTTCCACCAGCAGTGCACAGGGGTTCTCTTTTCTCCACATCCTTGCCAACACTTGTTATTTGTTGACTTATTGATGATAGCCATTCTGGCAGGTGTGAGGTGATATCTCATTGTGGTTTTAATTTACATTTCTCTGATAAATAGTGACATTGAGCACCTTTTCATATGTCTATTGGCATGCTCTTTTTTGAGAAGTGTCTATTTAGGTCCTCTACCCAATTTTAAATTGAATTGTTTGGGTTTTTTTGTTTTTTGTTTTTGTATTGTTATATAAGTTCTTTATAAATTCTGTATCTTAACCCCTTATGAAATATATCATTGGTGAATATCTTCTCCCATTCAGCAGGTTTTCTTTTTATTTTGTTGATGGTTTCCTTTGATGTGTGAAAACTTTTTAGTCTGATGTAGTTCTAATTATTTTTTCTTTTGATTCCCCTGCCTGAGGAGATATATCAGAAAAAAAAATTGCTAAGAGAAAAAAAAAGTCACGAGATTTTACTGCCCATGTTTACTTCTAGAAGTACTATGGTTTTCAGCCTTACATTTAAATCTTTAACTTATTTTGAGTTTATTCTTGTCAACAGCTGTCTGGCTTCATGCTTTTGCACGTATCTGTCCAATTTTCCAAACATCATTTACTGAGTACACTGTCTTTACCCCATTTTATGTTTTTGTACTTTGTCACATATTAACTACCCATTCAGGCATGAGTTTATTTCTGGGCTCTCTATTCTGTTCCATTGATCAATATGTCTGTTTTTATGTCACTACCATGCTATTTTGATTAATGTAGCCATGTAGTATAGTTTGATATCAGGTAGTGCGATACCTCCCATTTTGTTCTTCTTTCTCAAAATTGCTGTGGCTATTTGGGGTCTTTTGTAGTTCCATATAAATTTTTGCATTATTTGTTCTGGCTCTATGAAATATGCCATTAGTATTTTTGATAGAAATTGCACTGAATCTAAAGATTTTAGGGTAGTATGGACATTTTAATGATGTTAACTCTTTCCATTCATGAGCATAGTACAATAATCCCACTTATTTGAAACTACTTCTGTTTCTTCAGTGTCTTATAATTTTCCAAGTACACGTCATTTATATCCTTGATTAAATTTATTATTAGGTATTTTTATTCAATTGTAAAGTAGACTTTTTCTAGTTTCCCTTTCAGATAGTTTATTATTACTGTATAAAAACTCAACTGATTACAAAATATTAATTTTGTATCTTGCTTCTTTACCGAATTCATTCATCACTTCTAGTAGTTTTTTGGTGGAATCTTTAAAGTTCTCCGTATACAATATCATGTCATATGCAAATAATGGGAGCTTTATGTCCTCCTTTCCAATTTGAATGCCTTTCATTTCCTCTGATTACTGTGGCTAGGATTTTGGTACTATGTTGAACAAGAGTAGTGGAAGTGGACATCCCTGTCTTATTCCCAATCTTAAGGAAAACAATTTAGTTTTTCTCCCATTGAGTATGATGTTAGCTGTAGTTTTGTCATATATGGCCTTTATTAGGTATGTGGAGGTATGTCCCCTGTATTCCCACTATGTTGTGAGTTTACAACATAAATGGTTGCTAAATTCTGTAAAATGCTTCTGCATCTATTGATAGGATCATATAATTTTTATTTTTCATTTTGTTTATGTGGTGTATCATGCCATTTGATTTGCAGATATAGAATCACCATGTATCCCAGGAATAAATCTCACTTGATCATGGTGTATGATCTTCCTAATGCATTCCTGAATTCACTAATTTATTTGCTAATAATTTATTATTAGCAATAATTATTTGCTAATATTTTGTTGAGAATTTATGCATCTATGTACATCAGGGATATTTACCTATAATGTCCTTTATTTGTAATGTCTTTATCTAGTTTTAAAATTAGAATAATGATGGCCTTCTGAAATAAGCTTGGAAGTCTTCCCTCCTCTTGAATTTCGGGAACAGTTTGAGAAAAATAGATGTTATTCATTCTTCGAATGTTTGGTAAAATTCACCTGTGAAGTCATCCAGTCCAGATATTTTGTTTGTTGGAGTTTTTTAATTACTGCTACTATTTCATTGGTTACCATGTTTGTTTAAATTTTCTTTTTCTTCGACTCAGTTTTGAAAGACTGCATATATCTAGCAATTTACGCAAGTCTTCCAGATTGCCCAATCTGTTGGCACATAGTTGATCACAGTATTTTCTTATAATCACTTATTATTATTTTTTTTCTGTGGTGTCAGTTGTTAGTTCTATCATTTCTGATTTCATTTATTTGGGTCTTCTTTCTTGATGAATCTGGTTACAGGCTTATCAATCTTGTTTATCTTTTCAAACAGCCAGTTCTTGGTTTCATTGATCTTTTGTACTTTTTTTGTTAAGACTTTGATCATTATTATTTCTTTCTTCTATTCACTTTGGGCCTTGTTATTTCTCTAGTTCCTTTAGGAGCAAAGTTAAATTTTTTTTTTAAAGATTTTATTTATTTATTTTTAGAGAGGGGAAAGGAGGGAGAAAGAGAGGGAGAGAAACATCAATGCGTGGTTGCCTCTCACGTGGCCCCCACTAGGGGCCTGGCCTGCAACCCAGGCATGTGCCCTGACTGGGAATCGAACCTGTGACCCTTTGGTTCACAGCCCGCGCTCAATCCACTGAGCTACGCCAGCCAGGGCTTTTTTTTTTTCAAAGTTAAATTTTTTATTTGAGATTTTCCTTGTTTCTTGAGGTGGGCCAATAATTTTATGAATTTCTTTCTCAGGGCTGCTTTTGCAGGGCTATTGGGGATTTTGAGTTGTGTTTTCATTTTCGTTTGTCTCAAAGTATCTTTTGATTTCTTCTTTGATCTCATTGTTAACCCATTCATTGCCTAGTAACATGTTATTTAGCTGCCATGTGTTTGTGTGTTTTTAAGTTTTTCCTTGTATTGATTTCTAGTTTCATACCATTGTGGTCAGCGAAGATGCTTGTTATGATTTCAATCTTCTTAAATGAACTGAGACTTGTCTGGTGTTCTAACATGTCTGTCTATCCTGGAAAATGTTTCATATGCACCTGAAAAGAATGTATATTCTTTTTTTGGGTGAAATGCTCTAAAAATATCAATTAAATCCATCTGGTCTTGTTTGTCATTTAAAGCCACTGTTTCCTTGTTAATTCTGTCTGAATGATCTATCCACTGATGCCAATGGGGTGTTAAAATCCCCTATGATTGTATTACTGTCAATCTTTTCCTCTATGTCCATCAACATTTGTTTTATATATTTAGGTGCTCCTATGTTGTGCATAAATGTTTACAAAGCTTATATTCTCTTGTTGAACAAATCCCTTTTATCATTATGTAATGTCCTATTTTTCACTTATTTTAGTTTTTGTTTTAAAGTCTATTTTGTCAGATATAAGTAATACTAACCCACAGTTTTTCTGTCCCCATTTGGGTAAAATACTTTTTCTATCTCTTTAAGTTGAGTCTTGTGATGTGGGTCTCATGTGGACAGAATACATATGCATTTTGTTTTCTTATCCATTCAGCTACCCTATGTCTCTTTATTGGAGCACTTAATCCATTGACATTTAAAGTGATTATTGACAGTTATGTATTTACTGCCATTTTATTCCTTATAATTCTGTTCCTCTTCATTTCCTTTTCCCTTAAAGAAGTCCCTTTATCGGACTTCCGGCCAAGATGGAGGCATAGGCGGACACACTGTGCCTCCTCTCACAACCAAAATTAAGGACAACAAATATTTAGAAACAAGAAAACAACCAGAACTTATAGAAAATTGAACTGTATGGAAGTCCAACAACCATTCATCCAGACCGGTAAGAGGGGCGGAGTCGCAGTAGGAAAAAGTGGAGGTGCGGACCCAGGAACGCAAGTAGCAGCGGCTCGCAGTTCCCAGGTGCACTGGCGGTGGCTGGCGGTCCTGGGGCGCCCAGGCGGAAGCTGGCGGACCCCGGGCACAGGGGGGCAACTGTGCGGACCCAGTGAGGACGCACAAGGCGGCTGGCTGACCAGGGGGTCCCACATTCGTGCACGCAGACGGTTCAGGCAGAGGTGAAGTGGCGGAAGGGACTGAATCCAGGAGAGAGCGGAGCAGGTGCCATTGTTCCCTCTCAGACCCCGCCTCCACATACAGTGTCACAACCCAGCGACTGGGCTGCCCCACACTGGGGAGCGCCTGAGTCTCCACTCCTCACTACGTAACAGCATGCGCACGTGCGCAGATAATCCAGGTGAAGGGGAAGCAGCGGAAGGGACCGGAGTCCAGAAGAGAGCGGAACAGGCGCCATTCTTCACTTTCGGACCCCGCCCCTACCTATAGCGTCACAACCCAACGACTGGGCTGCCCCGCCCTGAGGAACACCTAAGGCTCCACCCCTCATACATAATAGCTGCGACCAGACTAAAACCAAACCAAAACAAAACAAAAAACCCCACCCAAAATGGCTCAAACCAGAGAAAAAATGAAAACCCCAGAGTCAATTCCTCTAAGCAACGAAGAGATAGCCAACCTATCAGATGCACAGTTCAAAGCACTGGTCATCAAAATGCTCACAGAATTGGTTGATTTTGCTCATAAATTAGATGAGAAAATGCAGGCTACAATACGTGAAATGAAGGAAGACGCATGGGGAACCAATAGAGATGGAAGGAAAACTGGGACTCAAATCAATGAAGTGGACCAGAAGGAAGAAACAAACAACCAAACAGAAAACGAGGAAGAAACAAGAATTCAAAAAAATGAGGAGAGGCTTAGGAACTTCCGGGACATCGTTAAATGTCCCAACATCCGAATTATAGGGGTCCCAGAAGGGGAAAAAGAGCAACAAGTAGAAAACTTATTTGAACAAATAATAAAGGAAAACTTCCCCAATATGGCAGAGGAAATAGACTACTAGGACATCCGGGAAGCTCAGAGAGTCCCAAAGAAGTTGGGCCCAAGGAGGAACACATCAAAGCACATTGTAATTCCATTAGCCAAGATTAAAATGAAGCAGAGAATTCTAGAAGCAGCAAGGGATAAGGGGACAGTCACCTACAAAGGAGTTCCCATCAGACTGGCAGCTGATTTCTCAAAGGAGACCTTACAGGCAAGAAGGGGCTGGAAAGAAGTATTTGAAGTCTTGAAAAGCAGGGACCTACATCCAAAATTGCTCTTTCCACCAAAGCTGTCATTTAGAATGGAAGGGAAGATAAAGTGCTTCTCAGATAAGGTCAAGTTCAAGGAGTTCATCATCACCAAGCTCTTATTATATGAAATGTTAAAGGGACTTATCTAAGAAAAAGAAGATCAAAAATATGACAATGAAAAGACAGCAAACTCACAGCTATCAAGAACCACATCTAAAACAAAAGCAAACTAAGCAAACAGCTAGAACAGGAACAGAACCACAGAAATGGAGATCATATGGAGGGTTAGCAACAGGGGCGTGGGAGGAGGGGGAAGGTACAGAGAATGAGTAGCATAGATAGTGGGTAGAAAATAGACAGGGGCAGGGTAAGAATAGTATGGGAAATGTAGAAGCTAAAGAACTTATGACACATGGACATGAACTAAAGGGGGGAATGTGGGTGGGAGAGGGTGTGCAGGGTGGGGGGAATGATGGGGGAGAAATGGGACAAATGTAATAGCATAATCAATAAAATATATTTAAAAAAAAAGAAGTCCCTTTATCATTTTTTTTTAATACTGGTTTGGTAATAATGAACTCCTTTAGCTTCTGGCCTGGGAAGCTCTTTATTTCTCAATTTTAAACGATAGCCTTGTTCTATAGTTTTGGTTATATAGGCCCTTGCTTTTCGTCACTTTAAATATTCCATGCTAATCCTTTCTAGCCTGAAATGTTTCTGTTGCAAATTCAGCAGACAGTCTTATGGGAGCTTCCTTGTAGGTAACTAACTTTCTCTTGTGGCTTTTAAGATTCTTTGTCTTTCACTTTTGTTTCTGCGCATTAAGTACATTTGCTATGTCTCCCAGTCTTGGTACGGTGGTCTTGAGTAGTAGGTGTCTTATGGGTTTCAGTGGCAAAATCTCCTGGTCATTTGAGCTAGGTGCTCCAGAATGTCCATTGTGTGGGTTATGTGAGCCTCCTGTTGTAGTTGAGTATTGAGTGCTATTGGCTTGTCCATGGGTGGGGTTAACATTCAGGTGGCTGACTATGAAGACTCACCACAGTGTACAAGCTGCTGTGTGAGAACTGATCCCATAAAGTGAAATTTGCCCTAGCATGGTCTGGTGGGTGCTAGCTCTTTAGGTGTGCTGCCTGCGGAGCTAGTTGGGTTGTACTCTGATATGGTATGAAGTTTGTCACTGGGCGTATTGATTCTTGGCCCTCCTGGGAGGATCTCCGGAGCAGATCAATATCAGGTACTGCCTGCAATGGGCCCCGGACTATACTTTTGGAACTACAAAGTGATCCACAGTTTGCAGCTGCCTCTCCTGAGCCTGGGTGTGCATGGGAAGAGCCAAGCTGCATGCCAAGATGGGCTGCCACCAGCACCAAGCCCAGGAAAAGGTCAGCAAAAATCACAAGGCATCCTGAAATTTGCCTCTAACTTCCATCTGCTCTAACAACTTGAGTCTGCCTTTCAAGCATGTCTGTACACTGGGTCCCAGCTAGCCTTAGCCAGCAGACTCAACTGTAGGGTACAAGACTGGCAGGGTGGGGACACAGGGAGTTGAGAGGGTGGGGTATAGAATCTCCTGTGGCAGAGTTCACTGATCAGGTGCATAGGGGAGAAAAATGGCTCCTGCTCCAGAGCCACACAACTCAAGTCTCTCCACATGCCCATCTCTGATACCCCAAGCCCACCCAAAGCTCCTCAAGAGCACTCCAAGAAAGTCTGCATTGTGGGCCCATGATGGCTGCATAGTTTTCATTTTTCCTTTCTTACCTGATAAAATGACAATTTTAGTGAACTTAAAATGTACCTGATTTTTATTTGTCAACTCTCAAATAATTTGCAAAGGACTCTCTTAAATTAGCAGCATGACAAACACATCAATTGTTTGGACTTCTTGATAACATTTTAACACATTTCAGAACTACTGTTTTCAGGTAGGCTTATCAACATAAACACTAACACTAACACTCAGGTGACATTTTTTTTAGAAGCACTTATGGGATACCAGGCACTGGTCTAACAGTTTTATAGATGTTAGCTTATTTAATCTGAATAATATCCCTATGAAGTAGAGTAACTATTAATTCCATTTTATAGGTGAGGAAACAAAGATACAAAGATGTTAAGTAACTTGCAAAGTGTCACAACTAGTAAGCTTAAATAGATTAGATTCCCTAGCTCTGAAATCCATGCTCTTCACCATTACATTATGCTACCTCTGCTGTTCAGAATATATTACAAATTATAAAATGAATGAGAAAATCACATCACAATAATACAAAAATTTACTTGACGATAAACCACAAATAGATTAAGTACCAAACATTTGGGTGTTTGGTACTTTAATATACCCCAAATATGTGCTGGTAACATACAATAATAACCAACCAAAGTATGCCTAAATGTATGTATCACACTGAACTGTGGCAAAGATAGATTCTGGAAGTTTCTTAAGTGAGGATATCTCGTGGAAAATAGTCAGTGAATCACTTAATTGCCAAACTTGTTCTAAAAAATAATTTAAGGAGATTTAAGAGACACAGCACCAAAATCAAAAGCTAATAATCCTCCTCCACAAATAAAAAACTCAACAAAACAGGCAATGAATTGAAAAAAAGGGAAGATTATGATAGAAGAACACTATAGTAAGGAGTGAGGCTGGTCTTATGCCTCTTCTACAGTGGAGACATAAAACCTCTCTGGGTTATATGAGTTAAAATGTGATTAAAATTAAGACTCCAAGAGCCACACTGTGTTAAGCCAGTCTTTATCTTCTACAGATCAGGAACTTTATGTCTCAAAATGCCATAGTGTATGCTCCAATGACTTGGCACATCAATGTCACTAATCATCAGAGAAATGCAAATTAAAACCATAATGAGATATTACCTCACATCTGTCAGAATTGCTATCATCAACAAGCTAACAAATAAAAAGTGTTGGTAAGGATGTGGAGAAATGGGAACTGGCAAACATGATTGCTGGGAGTGCGATAGGTGCAGTTGCTATGAAAAACAATAAGGAGGTTCCTCAAAAAATTAAAAATTCAATTGTCTCGTGATCCCACATTTCCATTTCTGGGGACCTATCTGAAAACCCCCAAAACATTAACTTGAAAGAATATATGAACCCCTATGCTCATTGCTACATTATTCGCAATAGCCAAGATATGAAAGCAAACCAAGTGCCGATCAAAAATGAGTGAATAAGAGAGTTGTTGTACCATGGAACAATACTTACCCATTAAAAAAACCACAATGAGGGGAAAAGGAAGATGGCAGCCTGGTAGGAGGGAGCAGATTCCACTTCTCCCTACTTACGGGAGAAAAACCTGGACTATCTATGGAAGAACAGAGCAGACAGGGAACAGTAACACAGCATATTAGAGAATAGGAGATCGAAAATTGTAGTAGAGATTGAAAAACTATTCGGTAAGGAGAGTACTTCAGAATAACAGGAGCCCAGGGATCAGCGTGGAGACCATGGCAACTGAGGCCCGGGTCTGGTGCTTGCCAGGCCTGCCCTAAGACTCTAGGAAGGGAGCTGGGTCAACGGCTGAAACAGACTGAGCAATCCTGGTCCCACCACCCAACTGTGGGCTAAGCGATCCTGGTCGCCACAACTGCAGACGGCTGTGCACGTGAATTGAGACAGCTGCATGAAATCAGGCACCCATATGTGACCGTGGACAGTCACAGGATCATAGGGACCAGCGAGATCATAGGTGCTTGCCACTGGAGACAGCTGTGGGACCATAGTTGCATGCACGCCAATGCAGACAGCTGGGGGCCATATGCACGCAGGCCAGGGATGGCCACATAGGCCAGACGCGACCACAGAAAGCTGGACCAGGGCCAACGGAAATGGATGCGTGTGACCAGAGACCCGAGCTCACACCCATAAATTTGAGAAAGTGCGCCCACTCCAGGAGGATCAGAAAACACGCTGGAAGCCGTGGGCGGAGAGGCACTGGACTAACTCTGGGGACAGAAGCACAATGATGACTCAGTGCTGAACACAGAGAAAAGCAATACTGTCACTCCTCGACCATTGCAGCCAGCAAGACCAGAAAAACCGGCTGGGTAAGTTTGAAAACAGCAAGAGTTTTTTGCTTGGTGTTTTTTTTTCTCTTTTTTGTTTGTTTGTTTTTTATTTATTTTTTTGTTTTCTGTTCCTATTTGTTTTGCTTTTTAGTTTGTGTGTCTGTCTGTTTATAATTGTTTTTAATTATTATTTCTTTATTATTTTAATCTTCCTTTTTACTCAACTCCTTTTGCCTCTCTTTACTTCTTTCTTGTCTTATTCCCTCCTCCTTTCTTTTCAATTTTATCTCTTCTACCTTCCTCTTTTTTTTCTATCCTCTCTTTTCAAATACCCACAGAGTGAGACAAAAACAAACAAATAAACAAACCTGGAACTGGGAAAACAAGAAAAAACAGAGTGGATCCCAAAAAGAGGGTATCAAAGGAGCTCAGACAGAGGAAGCTGTGAACAACAGGATACCCGAAGGAGAATCCACCACAGAATCTCACAGGTATTCTACCACAGAAGGTCACACCACAAACCCAGGTAGCCAGAAGAGATCAATTTAAGAAGCTGAGGCTAACAAGAAGAGTCTTACAAACAATGGGAAGACAAAGAAACAATCCCCAAATGAAAGGAAAGGAGGAAGCCCCAGAAAGAATGCTAAATGAAATGGAGGCAACTCAACTGTCAGATATTGAGTTCAAAGCAATGGTTGTCAGGAAGCTCCATGAGCTCTCAATGCGCTACCAGAAACTACAGGGAAGCTATGATGAACTCACTGCAAACAATATCAACAGGAAAAAAGAAATAGAAACTATCAATAAGGGCCAAGAGGAAATGAAGAATACAATTTCTGAACTGAAGAACACAGCAGAAGGAATGAAAAGCAGAATCGATGAAGCAGAAGATTGGATCAGCGAGTTGGAGGATAAAGTAGAGAAAAACACCCAGAAAGAGCAAGAAAAGGAAAAGAGGATCAGAAAGAATGAAGAGGGATTAAGTGAAATGCAAGACAACATCAAAAGTAATAATATCCATATAATAGGGATACCAGAAGGAGAAGAAGAAGAGCAAGGGATAGAAAACCTATTTGAAAAAGTAATGATGGAAAACTTCCCTAATTTGATGAGGAAAAAAGGCACACAAATCCAGGAAACACAGAGTTCCAGTCAAGAGGAACCCAAACGGGTCCACTTCAAGACACATCATAATTAAAATGGCAAAATGCCAAGAAAAAGAGAGAATCTTAAAGGAAGCAAGGGAGAAAAAGGAAGTAACGTACAAGGGAGCCCTGCTAAGGTTAGCAGCTGACTTCTCAATGGAAACACTTCAAGCCACAAGAGAATGGCAAGAAATATTCCAAGCAATGAGAACCGAAGGCCTCCAATCAAGACTACTTTTCCCAGCAAGGCTTTCAATCAAGATAGAAGGCCAAATAAGGATTTTCTAAACAAAAGAAGTCTAAAAGAATACACCTCTACCAAACCAATTCTGCAAGAGATACTAAAGGGACTGCTTTAAGGAAAGAAGTAAAAGACAGAGACAGAGACAGAGACACAGACAGAGAGAGAGCGAGCGAGAGAAAGAGGGAGGAACACAGGTACGAAAATGGCAATGAATAAATACCTATCAATAACCTTAAATGTAAATGGATTAAATGCTCCAATCAAAACAGATACAATAGCTGAATGGATAAGAAAACATGACCCACACATATGCTGCCTACAGGAGACCCACCTCAGGACAAAAAAGACCTACACAGACTCAAAGTGAAGGGCTGGAAACAAATTTTCCAAGCAAATGGACAAGAAAGAAAAGCCGGGGTAGCAATACTCATATCAGACAAAATAGACTTCAAAAGAAGAACCATAAAGAGAGACCCAGAAGGTCACTTCATAATACTCAAGGGAAGAATCCACCAAGAAGACATAAACATTGTAAATATATATGCACCCAAGAGAGGAGCACCTAAATATACCAAGAAAATCTTAGAGGACTTCAAGAAAGATATTGACAGCAACACAATTATAGTAGGGGATATTAACACCCCACTGTCAAAAATGGACAGATCTTCCAAACAAAATATCAACAAGGATATTGTGGCACTGAACAACAACCTACAGGAAATGGACTTAACTGCTATATATAGAGCAGTTCATCCCAAAGAAACTAAATACACATTCTTTTCAAATGCACATGGAACATTTTCAAAGATAGACCACATGATAGGACACAAAACAAGCCTCAACAAATTCAAGAAAACTGGAACTATACCAAGCATTTTCTCTGACCGAAAGGGACTGAAACTAGAAACCAATCCCAAGGGGAAAAACCCAAAACACTGAAAATCATGGAGATTGAATAGCATGCTATTAAACAACGAATGGGTCAAGAATGAAATTAGAGAAGAAATCAAAAAGTTTCTGGAAACAAATGATAACGAACTCACATCGACCCAAAACTTACAGGACACAGCAAAGGCAGTCTCAGAGGAACTTTATGGCCACACAGGCCTACCTAAAAAAGATAGCAATATCTCAAACAAACAACCTAACCCTACACCTACAAGAACTCGAGGAACAGCAGCAAAAACAGCCCAGAGCAAGGAGAAGGAAGAAAATAAGCAAGATTGGAGCAGAATTAAATGACATAGAGACTAAAAGCACAATTCTAAAGATCAATGAATCCAGGAGCTGGTTCTTTGAAAAGATCAACAAAATTGACAAGCCTTTAAGCAGGCTCATAAAGAAAAAAAGAGAGGACTCAAATAAACACGATCAGAAATTAAAGAGAAGAGATTACAACTGACACCACAGAAATACAAAGGATTGTAAGAAATTACTATGAAGAACTGTATGCCAAGAAATTTGAAAACCTAGGTGAAATGGACAAGTTTCTAGAAAAATATAATCTTCCAAAACTCAACGAAGAAGAAGTAGAAAGCCTGAACAGACCAATAACAGGTGATGGAATTGAAGCAGTAATCAAAAAACTCCGGGCACACAAAAGTCCTGGATCAGATAATTTCACAGGAGAAATGTACAAAAACATTTAAGGAAGAGCTAACCTCTATCCTCCACAGACTATACGAAAAAATCTAAAATGATGGAAGACTCCCAAACTCTTTTTATGAAGCCAGCATCATCCCAATCCCAAAACCAGATAAACACACAACAAAGAAGGAGAACTTCAGGCCAATATCGCTGATGAACATAAATGCTAAAATCCTGAACAAAATATTGGCAATCTGCATCCAACGATACATTAAAAAGATCATACACCATGACTAAGTGGGATTCATCGCAGGGATACAAGGATGGTTCAACATTCCCAAATCAGTAAATGTAATTCATCACATAAACAAAAGCAAAGACAAAAATCACATGATCATATCAATAGATGTGGAAAAAGCATTTGATAAGGTACAACACCCATTTGTGATAAAAACACTCAGCAAAGTGGGAATAGAGGGAGCGTTCCACAACATAATAAAGGCCATATATGAGAGACCTACAGCCAACACCATACTCAATGGGCAAAAACTAAAATCTTTTCCACTAACATCAGGAACAAGACAAGGTTGTCCACTTTCACCACTTTTGTTCAATATAGTATTGGAAGTCTTAGCCACAGCGAGTAGACAAGAAAAGAAAATAAAAGGCATCCAACTCGGAAAGGAGGAAACAAAACTATCATTGTTTGTAGATGACATGATAGTATACATAGAAAATCCTATAGACTTGGCCAAAAAGCTGCTTGACCTAATAAATGAATTTGGCCAAACAGCCAGATACAAAGTCAATATCCAGAAATCAAAGGCATTTTTGTATACCAACAATGAAACAACAGAAGCAGAAATCAAGAAAAAAATCCCCTTCGATATAGCAAAAAGAAAAATAAAGTACCTAGGAATAAACCTAACCAAGGAGCTAAAAGACCTGTATGCAGAAAACTACACAACACTGAAGAAAGAAATCAAGGAAGACACAAACAAATGGAAACACATACCACGTTCATGGATCAAAAGAATTAATATCACCAAAATGTCCATACTACCCAAAGCAATCTACAGATTCAATGCAATACCTATTAAAGTACCAATGGCATATTTCACAGACATAGAACAAACACTTCAAACATTTATATGGAACTATAAATGATCTCAAATAGCTGCAGCAATCTTGAGAAAGAAGAGCAAAGTAGGAGGGATCACAATACTTGATACCAAACTGTATTACAAGGCCACTGTAATCAAGACAGCCTGGTACTAAAATAAAAACAGGCACGTGGACCAGTGGAATAGAACAGAGAGCCCAGAAATAAACCCAAGTCTCTACAGTCAATTAATATTCGACAAAGGTGGCAGCAACATAAAATGGAGCAAAAATAGCCTCTTCAACAAGTGGTGTTGTGAGAACTGCACAGCTACGTGCAAGAAAATGAAACTCGAGCACCAACTTACACCATACACAAAAATAAATTCAAGGTGGATAAAAGATTTAAACATAAGCCGTGACAGCATTAAAGTCCTAGAGAAGAACATAGGCAGGAAAATCTCAGATATTTCACGCAGCAACATTTTTACTGATATGTCTCCTAAAGCAAGGAACATAAAGGAAAGAATAAACAAATGAGATCTCATCAAAATAAAAAGCTTCTGCATGGCCAAAGAAAACAGTATTAAAATGAAAAGAAAAGTGACGGTGTGGGAAAACATATTTTACCAATGATACCTCAGACAAGGGTTTAATCTCCAAAATATACAAAGACCTTACACGACTCTACTCTAAGAAGACAAGCAACTGAATTAAAAAATGAGCAAAGGACTTGGGCAGACACTTCTCCAAGGAGGACATACAGAGGATCCAGAGACACATGAAAAGATGCTCAATATCGCTAGCTATCAGAGAGATGCAAATTAAAACCACAATGAGATACCACTTGACACCAGTCAGAATGGACATCATAAACAAAGCAACAAACAGCAAGTGTTGGAGAGGTTGTGGAGAAAAGGGGACCCTAGGCACTGTTGGTGGGATTGCAGACTGGTACAACCACTGTGGAAAGCAGTATGGAATTTTCTAAGAACACTAAAAATGAATCTACCTTTTGACCCTGCATTTCCACTGCTAGGAGTATATCCTAAGAACCCTGAAACACCAACCCAAAAGAACCTATGTACCCCAATGTTCATAGCAGCACAATTTACAATAGCCAAGTGTTGGAAGCAACCTAGGTGACCATCACTAAATGAATGGATCAAAAAACTATGGTACATTTACAGAATGGAATTCTATGCAGGAGAAAGAAAGAAGGAGCTCCTACCCTTTGCAACAGCATGGATGGAAATGGAGAGCATTATGCTAAGCGAAATAAGCCAAGGCAATGAAGGATAAATACCATATGATCTCCCCTTTAAACAGGAACCTAATCAACAAAACAGACAAACAAGCAAAATATAACCAAAGAGATTGAAATTGAGAACAGGCTGACAGACACCAGAGGGGAGAGGGGAGGGAATTTCAGGGTAAAAGGGGAAGGGTTTAGAGCAATAAGTATAAAAGACACATGGAGAAAGACTAGGGAGGGTGGAAATGGGTGGGAGGTGGGTAGGGCTGGGGGGGGGGCTCGGATGGGAGTAAAAGAGAGAAAACTGTACAAGCATAACAATTAAAATAAAGAGAAACTCCCTCCCCCCACAATGAAACTGTAGCATTTGTGTCAGTAAATAAGATGGACCATTTCCCAGGATTGACCTAGAAAATATTATAGTCAGCAAAATAAGTTAGTCAGAAAAAGACAAATACCGTATGGTACATTTATCTGTGAAATCTGAAGAACAGAATAAACAAACAAACAAAACTGAAACAGACTCACTTATACAGAGAAGAGACTGATGGTAGGCAGACCGGAAGCAGGTAGGGGAACTGGGTAAAAGTTGATGGTATTTAGAACTACAAAGTGTGGGATCCAAAATGGTAGAGTAGTGGAAGCTGCACTAACTTCCTCCCCAGACCAATCTGGAATTATCAATAAACTGCAGAGAAAGCATCCTGAATAACCAACTGAACACTAGCTGGAAAGAAGCATTAAAACCACAGACAGACATTAGAAACTACTACATAACAAAGTGACTGGCAGAGAGTGTGGAGATTGGAGAGGGCTGGCTGGGCTCCCAGAGGTGGCAGCTAAAGTTCTGGAGGGATATATCAGCAGCCAGGGGGTTCTCCCTGAGAAGAGTGGAGTCTAAACCACAAGCTGGGCTCCCTAGCCTATAGCACCAGAGTGGGATAGGAACCCAGAAAATATCCAGCTGTGAAAAAACAGCAGGATTTCTATCTCCCAGGTAGAGATGGCTAGAGTCGCAGAAAGCCTTTTAAGGGGCTCTTAAAATTTGCTTTGCTGCCACTTACCCTGGGTTCCAGCAGAGGGAGGGCAGAGTGGACTAGAGATGTTTGAATCTGGGGTTGGTGGCTCTGTGGAGAAAACTGAAGGAATAGCCACCAGGATACCTTGGATGAGTCATCCCGCATACCGCAGAAGTCAGTATTCCCAGGCAGAGCACAATGAGAGGCATGAGCCTGAGGGGAAGAAAGATTGTCCCTCCAGGAATTACTTTGCCCACCCTGAGGAGTTTATACCTGGCCGCTGATTACAGTTTCATTAGTTTCCAACAACTGATCAGTTTAAACAACTGATTAGTTTAACAACGTCAGAATACCCAAAGAAGCAGTGAAAATGGGAAGGGAAGGAAAGAGACCCCAAATGAAAAAGCCAGAGCATTCTCCAGACAAAGAACTAGATAAAAGGGAGGGAAGCAATTTATCAGATAGTTTAGTGTAATGACTATAAGAATATTCAAAAGCATGAAAAAAGGGATAGAAACCATAAAAAAGGACCAAAGTAAACAAAGCAATATCTGAAATAACTAATACACCAGAAGGAATAAACAGTAAATTAGATGAAGCAGAGAACTAAATCAGTGTTTTGGAAATTAAGATAGAAAAAAACACCAAGGTACAGCAGGAAAAAGAAAAAAGAATTAAATAAAATGAGGACAGCTTAAAAGCATTTTGGACACATTCAGGTGAAACAATAGCTGCATCATGGGAATACAAGAAGGAGAAGAGTGAGCAACTGATTGAGAACCTATTTGAAGAAATAATGACTGAAAATGTTCCTACTCTGGTGAAGGAAAAAGTCAAACAAGTCCAGGAAGCTCAGAGAGTCCCAAACAAGTTGGACCCAAAAAGGCCCACACTGGCTACATCATAATTAAAATGACAAAGCTTAAAGATAAGGAGAGAATCCTAATAGCTGCAAGAGAAAAGCAGGGAGTTACCTATAACGGAGCACCAATTAGACTGCCATCTGATTACTCATCATTAACATTTCAGGCTAGAAGGGAGTGGCATGAAATATTCAAGGTGATGAGAGCAAGGACCTACAACCAAAGTTACTTTACCCAGTAAGGCTATCATTTAAAATCAAAAGGGAAATAAGCTTCCCAGACAACAAAAAGCTGAAGGAGTTTGTTAACACCAAACCAGTATTAAGACAAACATTAAAAGGCTTTCTTTAAGGAGAAGAAAAAATAGAGGGGGAAAAATACCCCCAAAACAGGAGGAAAAGAGTCTAACAATGTATTACATATGTATCTATCAATAGTCACCCTTAAGTGTAAATGATTAAATGTTCCAACCAAAAACACTGGGTTGCTGAATGGATAAGAAAACAAGATCCATATATATGCTGCCTCCAAGAGACCCATCTCAGATCAAAAGATACACACAAACTAAAAGTAAAGGGATAGAAAAAGATATTTCATGCCAACAGAAAAGAAAGAAAAGCAGGTGTAGCAATACTTATATCTGACAAAACAGACTTTAAAACTAAGGCTACAGTAAGAGACAAAGGGCATTACATCACAATAAAGGGAACAAACCAAGAAGAGCATGTAACCCCCTAGTAAACATTTATGCACCCAAAATAGGAACATTCAAATATGTGAAGCAAATCTTGAGGGGCATAAAGGGAGAAATCAACAGAAATATAGTCACAGTTGCAGATTTTAACACAACACTGACTTCAATGGATAGATCTTTAAGACAGAAAATCAATAAGGAGGCAGTGGCCTTAAATCAACACATTAGCTCAAATGGATTTAACTGCTATCTTCAGAGCATTTCACCCTAAAGCAACAGAATATGCATAATTTTCAAGTACACATGGAACATTTTCTAGGATAGACTGCATGTTAGGAGGTTAAACAAGTCTCAATAAGTTTAAGAAGACTGAAATCATATCAAGCATCTTCTCTGACCACAATGCTATGAAACTAGAAATCAACCACAAGAACATTGAAAAACATGCAAAGACATGGAAGCTAAATAACATATTATTAAACAATGAATGGGTCAACAACGAGATCAAGAAAGAAATCAAAAGATAACTTCAAAAAATGAGAATGAGGACACAACAATCCAAAATCTGTGGGACACAAGGGAAGCAATCCTAAGAGGGAAATTTTTAGCATTCCAGGCCTATCTCAAGAAAACAAGAAAAAGCTCAAACAAACAATCTAACTTCACACTTAAAGCAAATTGAAAAAGAACAACAAAGCCCAAGTAAAAGGAAAGCAATAATAAAGACCAGCGCTGAAATAGATGAAAATAGAATCTAGAAAACAATACAAAAGATAAATGAATTTATGTGATGGTTCTTTGAAAAGATAAACATGATTGACAAACCTTTTACCAGATTCATCAAGAAAAAAAGAGAGAGAACCTAAGTAAATAAAATCAGAAACGAAAGAGGAGAAATAATGACTGACACTAGAGAAATACAAAGGATTGTAAGAAAATATGATGAACTATATACCAACAAACTGGACAACCTGGATGAAACGGATACATTGCTAGAAGCATACAATCTCCCAAAAATAAATCAGGAAGATTCAGAGACTCTGAATAAACAGATTACACCACCTTGTGCAATTGAAGCAGTAATCAAAAAGCTCCCAACAAACAAAATCATGGACTGGATGGCTTCACAGGGGAATTTTACCAAACATTCTGAGAACTATCATCTCTCCTTCTCAAACCATTTCATAAAATTCAAGAGGAGGGAAGGTTCCCAAACTCATTTTACAAGACCAACATTATCCTAATTTCAAAACCAGATAAAGACACTACAAAGAAAGAAAATTATAGGCCAGTATCTTCGATGAACATAGATGCTAAACTTCTCAACAAAATATTAGCAATCCGAATATAGCAATGTATCAAAAGATCGTACGGTATGATCAAGTGCATTTTATTCCAGGAATGCAAGGATGGCACAACATTTGCAAATCAATGTGATTCACCACATAAACAAAATGAAGAATAAAACCCATATGATCGTATCAATAGATGCAGAAAAAGCATTTGATAAAATCTAGCACCCATTTCTGATCAAAACTCTCAGCAAAGTGGAATAGAGGAAGGGAACATACCTGAACATAATAAAGGCCATATATGAAATTTCCACTGCCAGCATTATATTCAACAGGCAAGAACTACAAGTGTTCCCTCCCTTCAAGATTGGGAACAAGACAGGGATATCTGCTTTCTCTTCTCTTATTCAACATAGTATAGGAAAGTCCTGGTTACAGCAATCAGACAAGAAGAAATAAAAAGCATCCAAATTGGAAATGAAGTAGTAAAACTGTATTTGCAGATGATATGATTCTAGATAGAGAACCCAAAGGTTCTATCAAGAAACTACTACAACTCTTAAATGAATTCAGCAAAGTAGCAGAATTCATATTAATATCCAGAAATCAGTTTTACCTTTTTATGCCAATATCAAACTAACAGAAAGGGAAATCAAGAAAACAAACCCACTCACAACTGCTTCAAAAAGAATAAATATCTAGAAGTAAATCTAACCAAGGATGTAAAAGACCTGTCCTCAGAAAATTGTGAGACACTGAAGAAAGATACTGAAGAAGATACAAATAAGTAGCAGCACATACTGTGTCCATGGATAGGACGAATTAACATCATTAAAATGTCCATACTGCTCAAAGTAATCTATAGATTCAATGCAATTCCTATCAAGATTCCAATGGCAGATTTCACAGAACTACAACAAATATTTCAAAAATTTATATGGAACCACAAAATGCCCTGCATAGCAACTGCTATCCTCAGAAAGAACAAAGTTGGAGGAATCAAGCTACCTAATATCAAACTGTACTATAAGGCCATAGTAATCAAAACAGCATTGTACAGGCATAAAAACAGACACATAGCTCACTGGAACACAACAGAGAGCCCAGAAATAAACCCACACCCTTATAGTCAATTAATATTTGACAGAGAAAACAAGCACATACAATGCACTAAAGATTGTTTATTCAATAAATGATGTTGAAAGAACTGGACAGATATGTGCAGAAAAATGATGATGAAAGAACTGGACAGATATGTCCACGTCCTTACACCACACACAAGAAATAAAGTCAAAAGGGATCAAACTCAAGTGTCAGACCCAAAACCACAAAAATCGTGAAGAAAACATAGGCAGCAAAATCTTGGAGATACTGCTTGTAGCAATATTTTAATGGATATTATCTCCCCAAGCAAGGGAAAGAAAACAAACAAATGAGACTACATCTAACTAAAAATTTCTACACAACAAAGAAAATCATCTACAAAATAAAAAGACAACCCACTGAATGGGAGAACATTTTTGCCAACACGTCTGATAAGGGGTTAATATCCAAAATTTACATAGTACTTACAAAATTCAACACCAAAAACCAAACAACCCAAGTATAAAATGAGCAATGGACCTTAACAGACACTTCTCCAAAGAGGGCCTATATGAAAATATGCTCAACATCACTCATCATAAGAGAAATGTAAATTAAAATTACAATGACATATCATCTCATACCTGTCAGAATTGCTTTCATCAATAAATCAGCAAACAATAAATGCTGCCAAGGATGTGAAGAAAGGGGAACTCTTTTATACTGTTGGTGGGAATGCAAGTTGGTGCAACCGCAGTGGAAAGCAGTATGGAGATACCACAAAAAATTAAAAATGGAACTGCCCTTTGATCTAGAGATCCCATTTCTGGGAATCTATCCAAAGGAACCCAAAGCACTAATTTGAACAAACATAAACACCCCTATGTTCACTGCAGCAATATTTACAGTCACCAAAATATGGAAGCGCTCAAGTGGCCATCAACAGACGAGTGGCTAAAACAACTATGGGACATTTACACAATGGAATAGAACTTGGCCATAATAAAGAAGAAAATTTTACCCTTTGCAACAGTATGGATGGATCTGGAGAATATCCATGTTCTACTTATTCCACTTATTCCACTTAATCCACTTATTCACTTTGCTAAGTGAAATAAGCCAGTCAGAGAAGGACAAATACTACCTGATTTCACTCATATGTGGAATATGATGAACAAACTGAACTAACAACTAAAATAGAGACAGACTCACAGATGGACAATGGGTTGACAGCTAGTGGGGATGTGGGGAGGTTACAGGGTGGAGGGATTGGGCAAAAAAGAAAAAAGACTCCTTGGACAATAGTTTGGTGATTGCTGGTGGGAGGGGGATATAAAAGGACTAAAAGGTAATGTAAAAAAATACAATAAAGATTAAATTTTTAAAAAGGTACAACTCATAGTTACAAAATAGTCACAAGGATGTAAAGTACAGCATGGGGAATATAGTCAATAATATTGTAATGACTATATAGGTGCCAGCTGGGTATTTGAAATATCAGGCGGAACACTTTGTAATGGGTATGACTGTCTAACCATTATGCTTTACACCTGAAACTAATAAAAAATAAAACTCAAAGTAAACTGTAACTGAAAAAAAAAAAAAAACCCAAAACAACTAAGCAGGTATAACCAACACTGACTTCTGCCATACCATATATAAAATTTAGTAAAGCATCAATGAATGTCTGACATTAAGCAATGTCAGAATAACTAGTTGAAAAATGAACAGCAAAGATAGCAAGAGAGCTGAATCAATTGACTTACATAAAGGGATTGTTGACTATGAGGCAAAATAAAAGTTGGAAGAATTGACATTGATTTTACAAAATTCTTTCTGGCAATAAATAAACAAGATTAGTTATTCATTAAAGCTGCTCTTAGACTCTAATAAGTCTGAGTCATTTCCATGTTAGAAAATTTAAGAGCCAGATTCATTTAGCTCAGCAAAAAAAGGTTTCAAGTCATTAAGATAAAAATTTAAAAGAGTGGGGATGTGAAATATGACCCTCTTCTACTCCTTTACAAATAATATCTACCCAGTCCTTCAAAAGACTGACTTTAACTATGATGGTGCCCCTGATTCTGTGGCAATATTAAGTTACAGTTTCCAAATAAGTATCTAAATAACTGTGTTAAACTCATGAAGCTTAGACCACATGATTCATGTCCATAGGATCAAGGACCAAAGAAAGATTAATGAAATTTATTCCTGGGGAATGACTGATAATGATATATACAAATAATCTTAGGAAGATAAGTGAAGCAAAAAGATCAGAACCTATAATTTTGTTCTTGGGCACAAATCAAACCTTGTTTCTATTAAGTCTCTCTTATTGGCTTGCCCATGTGGTCCTCTGTCATCTTTCAGGGGCTTTAGTCACCTTGCAAATCTGGTGATAAAATAATTTCTTTGCTATAATTTTCTACTTTATGTTTCCTTATATTAAACTAAGGTATCAAACAAAAATTTTACTTTATATGATATAGGCCAACAGGAAGCAAATAAGAGGATTACCCTAATATCAGATATACAAGTGTTTCAGATTGACCAGGGTTGGGGGGTAAGGGTGGCTGGATGAATCAGGAGTCCATACAGACAGACAACTATATTCTAATATAGTATTACCCAAGTACTGGAATTTATGTTCCAGTAAAATCTCAAAACAAACTCTGGAGACTAATTTAGGTAACTAGGTTTCCCTTTTTCTTTTTCTTTTAAATTAGGCCAAGTAATGAATAAAAATGAAAGAAGGAAGAATTAGAAGGAAGTCAATCCTATATTACCACATAATTTCATAAACAAAGGGTATTTTAAGTCTCAAACATTAAAAGGACATTAACTTCATTAATTGACAAATTACTTTCATTAACAGGAATATAAAGAGAAATTCTATTAAAAATATTTTAAAGTAAGGCCTTCTGGCCAAAATGGAGGTGTAGGTAGATACACTTTGCCTCCTCACACAACCAAAAGAAGGAAAACAAATTTAAAAACAAAAAACATAACCAGAACTTCCAGAAAACTGAACTACATGGAAGTCTGACAACCAAGGAGTTAAAGAAAAAACATTCATTCAGACTGGTAGGAGAGACAGAGAAGGTGCAGGGCAAGATGGCAGCTGGCAGACTAGGTCGTTCCACATTTGTATGATGATAAACTGGGAGGAACAGCTGGGGAGCAAGGCAGACTATGCAACCCAGGGTTCCAGAATCAGAAAAGAAAGCCTCAAAACCTGTGGCTATAAATACCTGTATGGGTTGTGGGGGTGGAAGAAACTCCCAATCTCACAGGAGAGTTCGTTGGAGACCCACAGGTTCCTAGAATGTACACATATACACCAATATGGGAATCAGCATCAGAAGGGCCCAATTTGCTTATGGGCAGCAGGGGAAGTGACAGAGAGCCCAGCAAGCGGCCTTATTCCCTCTCTGAGCCCTCTCCCACATAAAGTGCCACAATGTATTCCCTGCCCTAGTGAATACCTAAGGATCCACCCCTTACAACAGAACAACTGAGCTGAGACAAAGAAATATGGTCCAAATGAAAGAATAAATCAAAACTCCAAAAACAGAACTAAGCAATGAAGAGATAGCAAACCTATCAGATGCAGAGTTCAAAATACTGGTAATCAGGATGCCCACAGAAATGGATGAGCACAGTTGCAAAACAGAGGAAGAAGTGACAAGCACAGTACAAAATAGATGAAGAAAGTGAAATAAAAATGTACAGGGAGCCAACAGTGAAGGGAGGGAAACTGGGACTCAGATCAACAGTTTGGAGCGAAAGAAATAAACATTCAACTAGAACAGAATGAAGAAACAAGAATTCAAAAAAAAAAAAAAATGAGACGCTAAAGAACCTCTGGAACAACTTTAAATGTTCCAACATCCGAATCATAGGGGTGCCAGAAGGAGAAGAGGAAGAGCAAGAAATTGAAAACTTATTTGAACAAATAATGAAGAAAAACTTCCCCAGTTTGGCAAAGGAAGTAAAATTCCACGAAGCCCAGAAAGCTCAGAGAGTCCCAAAGAAGTTGTGTCCAAGGAAGCACACACCAAGGCACATCATAATTATATTACCCAAGGTAAAAGAGAAGGAGAGAATCTTAAAGGCAGCAAGAGAAAAGGAGACAGTTACCTATAAAAGAGTTCCCCTAAGACTATCAGCTGATTTCTCAAAAGAAACTTTGCAGGTAAGAAGGGGCTGGAAAGAAGTATTCAAAGTCATAAAAAGCAACAACCTACATCTACAGTTACTCTGTCCAGCAAAGCTATCATTTAGAATAGAAGGGCAGATAAAGTGCTACCAAGATAAGGTCAAGTTAAAGGAGTTGATCATCACCAAGCACTTATTAAATGAAATGTTAAAGGGAATTATCTAAGAAAAAGAAGATCAAAAATATGAACAATAAAATGACAACAAACTCACAACTATCAACAACTGAACCAAATTGAACAGGTAACTCCCACCCCCCCAAAACTAAGCAACAAATAGAACAGGAACAGACTCACAGAAATGGAGATCACATGGAGGGCTATCAGTGGGGAGGGAGAAGGGGGAGAATGAGGGAAAAAGTACAGGGAATAAGAAGCATAAATAGTTGGTACAAAATAGAGGGAGGTTAAGAATATATGGGAAATGGGGAAGCCAAAGAACCAATATGTACAAACCATGGACATGAACTAAATGGTAGAAATGCTGGTGGGAGGGGGTTACAGGATGGAGGGGAATAAAGGGGAGAAAAAATGGGACATGTGTAATAGCATAATCAATAAAATGTACTTTAAAAATATTTAAAAGTAAAATATTTTATTAAAAAATACACAAAGTACATTAGAGAGTATTTATAACTGCTTTATACTGAATATCTGAACACTAAAAAGTAGTATAAGCAGAACAATTATTAGCACATATCCATTTATTTTAATCAATTTGTCAGTAAACTGTATTTTTTCTTTTTCAATACAGTCTTTTTCTTTTTTTTTTTTTCATAAAAATGCCTGCAACTGTTCTATTTTATTGTTAATTATTTTGAGGCTGAGGATACCTTCAATTGCCTCTTTTCTATAATATTTTAATTTAGTACTGTAGTATTTCTATTAAAATACTTTGATTCTGAGGTGCTGTTTGGTGAGCTGGGGGCAAATTGTGCTATGTGAAGGATAGTCTCAGTGCTGTTTTTTAATCTTATTGAAATGTGTAAATATTCAGTACAAATATTTTCATTGATGCTATAAATGTCTTTAAATATTTTTACAAACAAAAGTCACTAAATTTTATTTGATTCTTTTGAATGTTTCACCAAAAAGTGTTTTAGTTCATTGTTGCTGAAAGGGTTTACTGCAAAATAAAAAAGCACTGCCAATAGTAGTTTAGACTTATACAATAAATTAGAAAAACATACAAATTATTTTTAAATACATTCTATAATAGGAATATTTAGTTTAAACTTTTTTTTAAATCTTCACCCAAGGAGGGTTTTTTTTTTTTTTTTTTTTCCCATTGTTTTCAGAGACAGGAAAGGGGGAGGGAGGGAAGGATGGGGTGGGGGAGAGGAGAGGGAGAGAGCGAGAGAGAGACAAAAAGAAACATCAGTGTGAGAAGATTGGCTACCTTCTTATGTGCACCTCCATCAGCGACTGAAGCTGCAACCTAGGTAATTCCTTGACCAGAGTTGAACTCACAAACCCTTTGGTCTATGGAAAGACACTGCAACCAACTGAACCATTACAGCCAGGGCTACATTTTAAAAAATTTTATTGATTTTTTTTTTTAGACAGAGCAACAGCAAAGTGGAGAAAGAGAGAGGAAGGGGAAAAGACAGGAAGGGAGGGGACAGAGAAACAGAGACCTATTGTCCAACCCACTTACACACACATTGGTTGCCTCCTGCATGTGCCCTGACCAGGGATTGAACCTGCAACCCTGGCTGCATCGGCTGCACTAGGGACTAGTGCAACCAACTGAGCTACCTGACTAGGGCAGGAATATTTAGATTTTATTTACTGTGTATATTTCACATTCACTTAACCAATATATTTCCCACTTAACCCTCTAACTGGTGGCCTGATGATACCAAGTAGTCAGCATGGCAGCAGCTTCAAATACGACTTCTGCCATCACTTCCTCCAGGAGACCGAAAAGAATCAGCAGTCCTTAGCCTTCTTTACTAGCAAACCCCTGAACTGCTCCCCTTGATGTGCTTCTGGCAAGGGTCAGGAAAAGAGAAATGTTTATTCTGATTGCCTTTAAGACTTAATCACAGTTTAAAGTAAAAACAAGAGATGAATAACCTGCTTACTTAGAATTCTGAGACCATGGCAGAAGCTGGAAATATAATGTGATGGTCAACCAGATATACCATGCCTTATTTTACCGTTTAACTACTAATTATACTCTGATTAAAATGAAAAGTCTGGGACAAATGTTAAATTGGTTACATACCAAGATGTTAGGTATAAATTAAGACTGAAATGCTTATTTGTTAAGGCTACAAAACACCTGGCAACATTTATTTACATGAGGCAGGCAATTAGCACACGCCTTGAGTCTAGGAATATAACAAATTGGTGATTATAATATGAGAACAGAATGATGCAGGAAATTATAGAAGAAAAAGATTAAGGTCGTTATTCACTGCTTAGATTACATGGAGCTTCAGTATGATTCAGAATTATGGGCAGTTTTATTTATCTGTGAACAGGTAAGTGGAAATTTCTATAATTATATTTGTTAAGGATTTAGATTGTATTAGTGATAAGCACAGTAAGAAAGTTTGAAGAATGACTTTATATTATGGTTAGAACCTACCTTTAGCACAAAACTGAACTATATATAAATAAAAAACTGGAAATAGGAGATGTGTTTACCAAGCACCTGCTTCTAAACAAAAAGTATTTTTAGTGCTTTTATTTAGAATACTACAAAGGCTGTGATGTTAATGTGCATGCATACAGCAGCTTGTGAACACTGTTATTTTTAGTATCAGTCTAATGTGAACAATGATGAATCATTCTTTGTTATTCTAGTAGGAAATAAGGTTTGGGACTTATTGAAGCACATTAGGTTAACTATGTCTCAATAACTGTACACCCACATGCTGATATCACACAGGCAGTGATATGGATCAGTGACGCAAATCCTGTCAGAATCAAACATTAAGGCCACAAGGGTTGAATAAAACGTGCCCATGTGACAGGGCAGAATAGTCATCCAACATGTACAGATTGCATTAAATCATTACTGCTGATGTTGAAAAGGGTTGTGCTAGGTTCTTTTTACATATTAGCTAAGCTTTCAAAATTTTCACTATAGATTTCCCACATAACAGACTATATTTTATCTTTAAGTTTCCTCACAGTTTCTGTGGTTTAAGGTCTGGACCTTTTAAAACATGTCTTAACTTCCCACCAGCCACATGGGTGAATTATCTAGAATATGGTCCTGTAGTCAGGTTCTTTAGACAAATCTTTTGCAGAATATGCCACCATTAATTAAGCATTTTACATAAGATGTTGTGCTTGACACATAACATGTAGGTGTAGATTTGGAGAACTACAGGGTGGCCTCACAATTCATTGTCACCTTGGAGTATTTTTTCCACTTCATCTTTTGTGGGGGGAGCTTCTACTGTTCTTAGTTTTATTGACATCAAAATATTATTTTTTTATGGTTATAGGTAGATTAGAGAAGATGGCTTATTATGAGTAACCATATATAAGGTTTCAAAATTATCTTCTCCCTGAATTAAACATACCTACCTGAAATTAGAGATTTCCTCTCCTGTAACAGGAACAGAACCTATCCCTGGAGGCTTGGCATAGAATGCTCATATCATCCTGTAGGTTCTTCTGAAAAGAAACTGGGCTTTTGGGCTTAAAGCACTACCTTTCCTTCTATTTTATCACTTCCCAGGAGAATGAAAGCTAGAGGTGTTTAATAATCTTTTGTTGTATAATCATTAATTAGATATAATAAGACTAACTTGAAACATGAAAAGGACCCTTTCCCTTGCTCTTAGGAACTTGCTTTCATGTTTCCTCAATTAGTTTGGTTCTTATGAGAAATTAAAAAAAATAAATAACTAACTAAAAGGAAAAGCAAATGCACCCCCCATCCTAAGTTCATTTGTTTTTTTAAACTGTTAATCATCTAAAAGAAAGACTTGGAAAACATAAAAATTACTGAGATAGTTGTCTTCATATTTCTTTTTGAGGGCTACTCCTTAAATCTAGATTTTCTATGGTAAAAACAAAATGCTATTTCACAACTGAAAACATTTTTATACTTATTCAACTTCCATCTGGAGAAGATTGGACTAAAAAGGTCTTATTTTTCCTCTATCATGATTTATGTATATTTTGAGCATCTGTTTTTTTCTCCTATTTTCCCCTACTCATCCCCACTTCCCCAGGGTAAGTTCCTACCAACTAACAGGGTCTTAAATGAAAAAAGGGAGATTAATGTCCCCTTTTCTCCACAACCTCTTCAACACTTGCTGTTTGTTTATGAGGGCCATTCTGACTGGTGTCAAGTGGTATCTCATTGTGGTTTTAATTTGCATCTCTCTGATAGCTAGCGATATCAAGCATCTTTTCACGTGTCTCTGGATCCTCTGTATGTCCTCCTTGGAGGAGTGTCTGCCCAAGTCCTCTTCCCATTTTTTAATTGGGTTGCTTGTCTTCTTAGAGTGGAGTCGTGTAAGTTCTTTGTATATTTTGGAGATTAAACCCTTATCTGAGATATCATTGGCAAATATGTTTTCCCACACAGTTGGTTCTCTTTTTATTTTAATATTGTTTTCCTTGGCCATGCAGAAACTTTTTATTTTGATGAGATCCCATTTGTTTATTCTTTCCTTTATGTCCCTTGTTTTAGGGGACATATCCGTAAAAATGTTGCTGCGTGGAATAGCTGAGATTTTACTGCCTGTGCTCTCCTCTAGGACTTTAATGGTGTTACGGCTTATGTTTAAATCTTTTATCCACCTTGAATTTATTTTTGTGTATGGTGTAAGTTGGTGCTGGAGTTTCATTTTCTTACACGTAGCTGTCCAGTTCTCCCAACACCACTTGTTGAAGAGGCTATTTTTACTCCATGTTATGTTGCTGCCCCCTTTGTTGAATATTACTTGACTGTAGAGACTTGGGTTTATTTCTGGGCTCTCTGTTCTATTCCACTGGTCCACGTGCCTGTTTTTATGCCAGTACCAGGCTGTTTTGATTACAGTGGCCTTTAATACAATTTGGTATCAGGTATTGTGATTCCTCCTACTTTGCTCTTCTTTCTCAAGATTGCTGCCGCTATTCTGGGTCGTTTATTGTTCCATATAAATTTTTGAAGAGTTTGTTCTATATCTGTGAAATATGCCATTGGTACTTTAATAGGTATTGCATTGAATCTGTAGATTGCTTTGGGAAGTATGGACATTTTGATGATGTTAATTCTTCCGATCCATGAACACGGTATGTGTTTCCATTTATTTGTGTCTTCCTTGATTTCTTTCTTCAGTGTTGTGTAGTTTTCTGCATACAGGTCTTTTACCTCCTTGGTTAGGTTTATTCATAGGTACTTTATTTTTCTTTTTGCTATATCGAAGGGGATTTTTTTCTTGATTTCTACTTCTGTTGTTTCATTGTTGGTATACAAAAATGCCTTTGATTTCTGGATATTGACTTTGTATCCAGCTGTTTGGCCAAATTCATTTATTAGGTCGAGCAGTTTTTTGGCCGAGACTATAGGATTTTCTATGTATACTAACATGTCATCTGCAAACAATGCTAGTGCACTGCTGGTGGGAGTGCAGGCTGGTACAACCACTATGGAAAACAGTATGGAATTTACTAAAAAAACTAAAAATGGATATACCTTTTGACCCAGCAATTCCACTGTTAGGACTATATCCTAAGAACCCTGAAACACCAATCCAAAAGAACCTATGCACCCCTATGTTTATAGCAGCACAATTTACAATAGCCAGGTGTTGGAAGCAACCTAGATGCCCATCAGTAAATGAATGGATCAAAAAACTGTGGTACATTTACACAATGGAATTCTATGCAGCAGAAAGAAAGAAGGAGCTCATACCCTTTGCAACTGCATGGATGGAATTTGAGAGCATCATGTTAAGCGAAGTAAGCCAGGCAGTGAAAGACAAATACCATATGATCTCACCTTTAACAGGAACCTAATCAACAAAACAAACAAACAAGCATAATATAACCAAAGACACGGAAATTGAGAACAGGCTGAAAGTCACCAGAGGGGAGAGGGGAGGGAATTTCAGGGGAAAAGGGGAAGGAATTACAGGAACAAGTATAAAGGACACATGGACAAAAACTATGGGGGGGTGGAAATGGGAGGGAGGAGGGGAGGCCTGGGATGGTGGGTCCGGGTGAGAATAAAAGACAGAAAACTGTACAAGATCAACAATTAAAATAAAAATAAAAAAAAAAAAGAAAAAAGGGAGATTAAAAACTCACTGTTTGTTGACATGCTATAAAGACTGCAAAGAGTTAGAAAAAAACTCCACAAAAAGCAAAGATAGCAATAGAAGCTTGATTTCTCTCTCATCCACTCCAAGTTCAAACATTAGCAGATTAGGCAATAGAGTATTATTTACACAGATAATTTACAATAAGATTAAGCAGAGAAAGGAAGGAGACACCCCTTTCCCCAGGCTCTTTGCTTATGACTATTAAACATTTTGGAGATATTTAGATTGCAGGTTTGGAGCCTTCTTTTTCTTGTAGCTGAGCTATATAGTTTCCCATCCCAAAAGCATCCTTTTTTTGTTTCTTATAAATCTTTCAGAGATAGTCTATGCATACAAAAGCAATTATGTGTATACTTAAAAATACAAATGATGGTATTTTTTCTGCACCTTAATAATATAGCTTAGAGATCTTTCCATATTGTTCCTGTAGAGCTACTTCAATCTCTAAATGGCTGTGAAGTATTCCACTGTAACAATGTATCATAATTTATCTAACCATTCTTCTTTCTATTGGTAGTCAACTTATTTTCAATGTTTTGCTATTACATACTATACTGCAATGAATATCTTTGTGTAAACATTTCATAGTTGTGTTAGTGTATCTATAGGATAAATTACTAGAAGCAGAATTGCTATCTCAAAGAGAATTTACATTTTTAACAGTACCAAATCTCTGAGTTTTGGTAATGTTAAACATTACCAAATGTTTAACATTAACATACCCCTACTAGTTCAAATATTTTGATACTTGCCAACCTGAAAGGTGAAAACAGAATCTCAGTGTAGTTCAGTTTGCATATTTTTATGAATAAGATTAAACATCTATATTAAATGTTTAAGAGCCATTTATTTTTCCTTTTCTGTAAACTGTCTGTTCCTAGACCTTGTTTATTTTTCTACTTGAGTAATAAAGACTCTTTATACATCAAAGAAGTTAGATCTTTGTGATAAGCTGCAAATATATTTCTTTATCTTTTACCTTTCTTCATGTTGTCCCCCTCCTCTGCTCTCTAGAGCAGGGGAGGGGAACGATGTAAAGAATATATATATATATTCTTCATATATATTCTTGGATGCTAAGTGGGCTGGTTGGGGTGGCACTGGGAATTAGTATCAAAACATTAGAAGTTGAAAGCTGAAACTTACAGTGCTCAAGGACAGTGTTTCTGAAAAATGTGTTTTATAAAACCCGGTTTCATAAGGTGCTTCTAATAAAGAATTCCATCTTCAAAAGAATTCAGAACATGCTGCAAACAACAACCACTTCTTGAAAATTCATTATGAATATTAGCATGTAAAGACATTAGTAAGACCTACATAGCAAATAAGTTTCTTTTGCTTTCTTCTTAACACCTCAAATTTATTGGCCTTTTTTCCTCCTGTAACACCTATTAACAATCCTACGGTACCTGTTACACTGCTCAATCCTTAAAGGAAAAGGATTAGAGAGACCTGTATGTTTCTCTACATGTTATCTTATACACTCATCTTCTTTTACCCATCTTTGAAATGTTACATGTCTCTCATACCTCCAACTTCAATCTTCTTTTTCTTTGTGTTTTGCATACTTGTCTTTTTTTAAGCTACTTTTAAAAAATATTTCATTTCTTTATTTTTAGAGAGAGCGGAAGGGAAGAAGAGAGGGAGAGAAACATCAATGTGTGGTTGCTTCTTGAATGCCCCCTACTGGGGACCTGGCCCTCAACCCAGGCATGTGCCCTGATTGGGAATTGAAGTGGCGACCCTTTGGTTTGCAGCCTGCACTCAGTCTACTGAGCTACACCAGCCAGGGTTGCATACCCCTCTTGAAGAATACATTCAAACTCATGGCTTCAAATTACATACTGACAAATTCACTATTTCTCTTCTGTAATGGTTAATTTTATATATCCATTTAACTGGACTAAGAGATGCCCAAAGAGTTGGTAAAATATTATCCCTGGGTGTGTCTGTGAGGGTGTTTCTAGAAGAGATAAGCATTTGAATTTGTGAACTGAGTAAAGCAGATGGCCCTCCTCAGTATGAGTGGGCATCATCCAATTCTGATCATGTATGTTCAAACAGAACAAAAAGTCCGAGGAAGGGCAAATGTGCTTTCTTCGATTGAGCTGAGACATCTATCTTTTTCTGCCCTTGGATATTAAGCATTCCAGGTTTCTCAGACTTTCAGACTCAGACTAGGGTAGCACTGATCTACCAATTCTCAGGCCTTCAGATTTGCACTGAATTACCACACCAGCTTTCCTGGCTCTCCAAAGAGCTAATTCCCATAATAAGTTTTTTCTTTTATATCCCTCTATAGCCTATTGGTTCTGTTGCTGTAAAGAACCCTGACTAATACAATACACATTCCAAGCCTTTCTTACAAGCAAGAGCCTAAAACCAAAAGTTATTTTGAAACTAACATGCTCAGAAATAAATCCATCATTTCCATCCTTCTACCCAAACCAGTTCTTTTATATAAATATATAGATATATATTTATATTTATATAATATTTATATAATATATATATTTTAGCATAGTGAAAGGCACTGCCATTTATCTTTCTGTTCAAATGACTGTGAAATTTGTAAATCATCCTAGTCTCTTCTTACCCGCCGCATTTAGCCCTCAAGTCTCATCCACGTTACTTTGTTTTGGTTATTTTTATAATTAAAATCCTTTAGTGGCTCCCCATTTCTTTCAAGATAATATCTAAAATCTTTGGCATGCCATATAAAGGTATTAGTAACATAGCCTATGTTTCCATTTTTAGTCTTATTTTCAGATAATCCTTCATGAACTATGTTCCCTAATCTCTCTAATCATAGCTTTTCAGTCTTCTCTAATTTTTGTGTTATATATTTGCATATGCTATTCTTTCTGCCTCTAAGGTATTTCCCTATTTTTTCTTCCTGGTTGCCTTCTACTTCTTTAAGCATCAAGCTGGGTTAGGCATTTGTCCTCTGGCCTCCTACATATATCTGAGCATTACTAATTTCATCATACCACCTACTACTCACTGTATTTTAACTGCGGATACTTTCCTGTCTCTTCCACTAGGTTGTGTTATCTTTTAAATGGCTTTTAAGAGTGAGCTGTTGATTAGGACAGGGAGAAATTCAGAGCAAAGTCTCTCTACAGGAAATGAGCAGGCTTTTAGTTGTGTTTTCTGTATTCTGTCAAGTACCTAAGCACAAAATGGTGACGAATTTCTACATATTAAAACAAAAGACAATGCTATAATATAAAAATGTGATGATCTTTCATTGTAATGATAAAGGGATTTTCCAAAAGTGTTGAAGGATTATATAATAAAATGAAGCAGAATGGGATGTCAAAGACAGATAACTGCTGATCCATAAAGAATGAAGATAGGATTTATTAAAATTACTCTCTAAAAGTGAATCAATATCTTTAAGGTTTTTAGATCAGAGTCCTATGTTAAAATTATGACTCTGGCACAGGCTTGTTTAACCTCTGGAGTATTAGATAAACTAATAATACTTTTAAGGAAATCTTTTACCACCATTTGATGTGTATTAATATAACATCATAACCACAACAGGAGCCACAATTCATACTTGTAGATATAAAAAGAGCCTTTCTAAGAAATGAAATTATGCCTACTATTGATGAAAATGAGAATTGTGAGGATAAATCTTAGATAAGTTGGAAAAAGACAGATTTTTTCCTGTCTCTATATATGTACTAAAAATTACCACTAATATGGTGCCATATAAGGAAGGGTATTTTTTTGTTTGTTTCCTGGACAATCTCTGCATTTTCTAATTCAGTTACCCTTTTCACCAGGAAATTCTTCTACAGATGCTAACTTTAGAGAGTCTGGTTTTTGTTTTTAATAAGAAAAGTGATTTATCTAGACACTCTTACATAGGGTTAGGAAAACATATACAAAGCACAAAGTAGTTTTATAGTAAATACTGGTTCTCTTCTCCTGTATTCCTTCACAGAAAGGTTTGGTTACATAGAGAGGAACCAAACAAATACATCTTCTTCTATAGTACAACCTTGCTTATACTGACACTTTTGGGGTATTGACAAAATCCTAACCTTTTCATTTCTTTTTGCCTTGGGTTTCCTATCTGTCCTTCCTAATGTCAGAATTTTAGACAGCCAGTTCAATACTATGACGTCAAATTTACACATTTCTTTTTCCACACCCTTGGTTTTCAAAAATTTTCAGATTATTATTATGTACTTATAAGCTTGGAATGTCCCACTCTTTACTACTTAAAAAATTCACTTACTTGCACCAAAATAGATTGTATGGTTCACCATTTTCCTTAATGAGCTTTAAAGAAAATCCGTAAGTTTCATAAAACAAAAATGGACAAAATTTAAAGGGATTAAAACATCATTTACATGATTATTTAATCAATTAGTACTCATCCAAATTATCAAATTATACAAAAAATATAAAGAAGAAAAAATTCTGTAAGACTACAATACCGGGAAAGGCACTTGAAGGAAATGTGCCACATTATTTCTGATGCACATATTCATCAAAAGTAATACCTTTTTTTAATTACAAGAGGGCCAATTCTATTGATATTCTTTTTCTTAAATATATTTTATTGATTATGCTAGTACAGTTGTCCCATTTCTCTCCCATCATTCCCCTCCAGTCTGCACACCCCCTCCCACCCACATTCCCCCGCTTTAGTTCATGTCCATGTGTCATAAGTTCTTTAGCTTCTACATTTCCCACACTATTCTTGCCCTCCCCCTGTCTATTTTCTACCTACCGTCTATGCTACTTGTTCTCTGTACCTTTTCCCCCTCTCTCCTCCTCCCACGGCCCAGTTGCTGACACTCCATGTGATCTCCATTTCTGTGATTCTGTCCCTGTTCTAGTTGTTTGCTTTTGTTTTAGGTGTGGTTAATAGCTGTGAGTTTGCTGTCTTTTCACTGTCTTATTATTTATCTTCTTTTTCTCAGATAAGTCCCTTTAACATTTCATAGAATAAGGGCTTGGTGATGATGAACTCCTTGAACTTGACCTTATCTAAGAAGCACTTTATCTGCCCTTCCATTCTAAATGACAGCTTTGCTGGATAGAGCAATTTTGGACGTAGGTCCTTGCCTTTCAAGACTTCAAATACTTCTTTTCAGCCCCTTCTTGCCTGTAAGGTCTCTTTGGAGAAATCAGCTGACAATCTGATGGGAACTCCTTTGTAGGTGACTGTCCCCTTATCCCTTGCTGCTTCTAGAATTCTCTCCTTCATTCTAATCTTGGCTAATGTAATTATGATGTGTCTTGGTGTGTTCCTCCTTAGGTCCAACTTCTTTGGGACTCTCTGAGCTTCCTGAACGTCCTAGAAGTCTTTTTCCTTTGCCAGATTGGGGAAGTTCTCCTTTATTATTTGTCCAGATAAGTTTTCCACTTGTTGCTTTTCTTCTTTCCCTTCTGGTACCCCTATAATTTGGATGTTGGGATGTTTAAAGATGTCTTGGAGGTTCCTAAGCCTCTGCTCATTTTTTTGAATTCCTATTTCTTCCGTGTTTTCTGTTTGGTTGTTTGTTTCTTCCTTCCGGTCCACTCCATTGATTTGAGTCCCAATTTTCCTCCCATCTCTATTGGTTCCCCATGCATTTTCCTTCATTTCACATTTTGTAGACTTCATTTGTTCATCTAATTTGTGAGCAAAATCAACCAATTCTGTGAGCATCCTGATCACCAGGGCTTTGAACTGTGCATCTGATAGGTTGGCTATCTCTTCATCACTTAGAGGAATTGCCTCTGGGGCTTTGATTTGTTCTCTGGTTTGAGTCATTTTTGGTGTTTTTTTGTTGTTTGTTTGTTTTTTGTTTTTGGTCTGGTCCCAGCTGTTACATAGTAAGGGGTGGAGCCTTAGGTGTTCCCCAGGGCAGCCCAGTCTCTGAATTGTGACGCTGTATGTGGGGGTGGGGTCTGAGAGGGAAAAATGGCACCTGCTCCACTCTCCCTTGGATTCCAGTCCCTTCCCCCACTTCCTCTTCATCTGGATTATCTGTGCAGGAATGTGGGACCACCTGGTCAGCAAGCCGCCTTGCTCGGCCTCACTGGGTCTACACAGTTGCCACCCTGTGCACCTGGGGTCTGCTAGCCACCGCTTGTGCTCCTGGGAACTGCCAGCCACTGCTGCCTGCATGCCTGGCTCTGCACCTCCACTTTTTCCTGCTGCAACTCTGCCCCTCTTACTGGTCTGGATGAATGGTTGTTGGACTTCCATACAGTTCAACTTTCTATCAGTTCTGGTTGTTTTCTTGTTTCTAAATATTTGTTGTCCTTAATTTTGGTTGTTAGAGGAGGCACAGTTTGTCCACCTATGCCACCATCTTGGCCGGAAGTCCTGATAATCTTAATAATGTGCAATCAAATAAATGGCTGTGAAGATTCAAGTCCAAAGGAATGGTCCCATGAGAGGTTCCTCTGGGCTCTCCCCTTGAAGTTACAATATGAACAGCTATAATTCAACAAAGGATTCACTTGCTCAACACACAAAAACAAGTGAGAAACCCACTCATTGTAGTATCTGTAGTAGGTGGGTAGTCTGAGCAAGTGGGAAGGAGGGAAAGAAGAACAGCAGAGAGTTGAAACAGCCCAGAGCTTATTGTTGCTCTTGGGACAGGGAAGGAATCAGGTTGTCACCTGTACTCCTTGTAGCTGGGAGGAACAGGGAGATTTAGTGAGGCAAGTGTTCCTATCAGAGTGGTCCTCATGTGCTGCAGCCAAATCCAATGACCTGGTCAGGGATGGAGTACAGAGGTACAGCCCTACTTGTCAGGCAGAAGAACAAAGCAATGGAGCCTGACCACCTCCCTTCACCCTCCCAGAGTGAGCAGTGGGGCCCAGAAGAAACTGTAGCAGAGAGCTCCAGGCTGCAGGGCACATTATCTGCAACACGAAGAACTTAGGTGACAGCATCATTTTTTACCCTAAACAGTAGCAGGTTCATGCTGAGGAACCTCTGGCAGTCACCATTACTGGGAGAACAAAGCCACAAATGCACCAGAGCTGCCTTTCACAGCTCACTATGTTCCTACCCACAGTGGCTGTACTGCTGGCAGCATGTAGTTGCAGTGGGCAGCACTGGGATATTCACAGGCTCGAAAGCCCATCATTCCCCATGTTTCCCCATGGGAGTGGTACCCTGAGACCAAAGCAACTGGTCACTGAAAAGATGCTAAACCTCCACAGGGAATACTAGGCTATTTCACTGCCCGGCAAAGATCTGAGAAGCGAGAGCAGCACAAGAGAAACTCAAAACTTTATGCTTCAGGGCCACCTACTGCAAAATAAAAGAAAGACTTTTTATCAGCCTACCAAATGGGTAAGTACCACTCTTAAAAATAAAAAGCAGGTCTCAGTCGGCCTGAGCATGATGGCTGCTACCCTCTGGTAGATAATTCAACACCAAGATCCCAGTGTCCACTTTCTCAGTTCTCTCCCAAAGCCTCAGTCCGTAGTCTCTCCTCAGGCGTCACCAGTCCACTCTGCCCCCACCTTTGCCAGAGTGCAGGTACCTGCACAACAGCATAAAAGATGTGGTGGGCAGAATGACCCTCAATCAACCAGCTGGAGGGAAGGATCTACCAAAGAAAGACCCAACAATAATCATAACCCAATTAAATCCAGACAACCAGCATAAAAGGCACAAAGGGTATCCCAAGAGCTTCAAGTTCAGGTGATCAAGGAGACTGCACCACTGAATCTCACAGGCCTCCTACCATAGAAGTTCACACGAAAAAGTCAGAAAGTCAAAACATTAATTTAAGAGAGAAAAACAAACACAAGAAGACTCCCACAGATAATGGAAAGACAAAGAAAGAACCCCCAATCAAAAGGAGAGGAGGAATCCTCAGAAAGAATGCTAAATGAAATAGAGGCAAGTCAACTATCAGATACTGAGATTAAAATGATGGTTATAAGGAGGCTAAATGAGCTGAGAATTACCAAAAACTACAGAGAATCTATGAAGAACTCACTGCAAACTGTATCAGCATGAAAAAGGATATAGAAACAATCAAGAAGTGCCAACAGGAAATGAAGTATAAAATTATTCAATTAAAGAACACAAGAAGGAATCAAAAGCAGCTAGATGACCTGGCTGGTGTAGCTCAGTGGATTGAGCGCGGGCCTGCGAACCGAAGGATCGCGGTTCGATTCCCAGTCAGGGCACATGCCTGGGTTGCCAGGCCAGTTCCCGGCAGGGGACATACAAGAGGCAACCGCACATTGATGTTTCTCTCCCTCTCTCCTTCCCTTCCTCTCTAAATATAAATAAATAAAATCTAAACGAAAAAAAAAAAAAAAGCAGGCTAGATGAGGCACAGGGTCAAATCAGTGAGCTGGAGGACAAGGTAGAAAAAAACTCCCAGAAAGAGCAAGAAAAGGAAAAAAAGACTCAAAAAGACTGAAGAGGGTTAAGGGAACTGCAGGACAACATGAAACATAATAATATCTGTGTAATAAAGATACCAGAAGGAAAAGAAAAGGAGCCAGGGATAGAAAATCTGTTTGAAGAAGGAATGATGGAAAACTTCCCTAATTTGATGAAAAAGAAAGTCACACAAATCCAGGATGCACATAGGGTCCCAATCAAGAGGAAACTGAAGAGGCCTACTCCAAGACACATAATAGTTAAAAAAAAAAATCGAAGACGAAGAGAGAATCTTAAAGGCAGCAAGGAAGAAACAGGAAGTAAGATACAAGGGAGTCAAGACAAGGCTAGCAGCTGATCTCCCAACAGAAACACTATAAGCCAGAAGGGCATAGCAAGAAATATTCCAAGTAATGAAAAGCAAAGGCCTGCAACCAAGATTACTCTACCCAACAATGCTACCAATTAAAATGGAAGGCAAAATAAGGACTTTCCCAGAAAAAAGAAAGCTAAAAGACTACACCTCCACCAAACTAGCACTGCAAGACATGATAAAGGGGCTACCTTATGAAAAGGAAGAAAAAGAGTGTGAGAGAGAGGAACACAGGAACAAAGGGAAGAAAATGAATAAGTACTTATCAATTACAACCTTAAATGTAAATGGATTAAATACTACAATCAAAATACATAAAGTAGCTGAAGGGAAAGAAAGCATGACCTGCACTTATGTCGTCAACAACAGACACACCTGAGAACAAAGGACCTGCATAGACTGAAAGTTAAGGGATGGAAAAAAGTATTCCAAGTAAATGTACAGAGATGAAAACCTAGGGTAGAAATACTTATATCAGACAAAGTAGACTTCAAAAGAAAGGCCAGAAAAAGAGACACAGAAGGACACCTCATTATACTCAAGGGGAGAATCCATCAAGAAGTCATAAAAATTAAAAATATATAGATAGCCAACATAGGAGAACCAATTACATAAAAAAAAATTTTTGGAGGACTTCAATAAGGATATAGATAAGCAACCCACTTGTACTAGGGAATTTTAACAACCACTGTCAAAAATGGATAGATATTCCAAACAAAATATCAACAAGGATATTGAGGCATTGAACAATTCCATAGATCAAATGGACTTAATTGATATATATAGAACCTTTTATCCCAAAGAAGCAAAATACACATTCTCTTCAAAGCTCATGGAACATTTTCAAAGAACACATGATAGGATACAAAACAAGATTCAACAACTTCAAGACAATTGAAATCATATCAAGCATCTTCTCAGACCACAAGTGCCTGAAACTAGAAAACAACCTCAAGGAAAGAACTCAAAAACACTCAAACTCATGGAGATTGAATAGTGTGGTATTAAAAAATAAATGAATCAATAATGAGATCAAGGAAGAAATCAAAATACCAATGACATATTTCACAGGTATAGAACAAACATTTCAAAAATTCACATGGAACCATAAACAACCCTGAATAGTCACAGCAATTTTGAGAAACAAGAACCAATTAGTAGGGATCACCACACCTGACATCAAACCTTATTATAAGGCTGCTGTCATCAAACAGTCTGGTACTGGAATAAGAACAGACACATGGACCAATGGAACAGAACAGAAAGCCCAGAAATAAACCCAAGTCTTTATGGTCAAACAGTATTCCACAAAGGGGGCAGAAACATAAAATGGAGCAAGAATAGCCTCTTCAACAAATGGAGTTGGGAGAACTGGATAGCCACACGTGCAAAAAAATGAAACTCGAGCACCAACTTACACCATACACAAAAATAAATTCAAGGTGGATAAAAGATTTAAACATAAGCCATAACACCATTAAAGTCCTAGAGTAGAACACAGGCAGGAAAATCTCAGATATTCCATGCAGCAACATTTTTACTGATATGTACCCTAGAGCAAGGGACATAAAGGAAAGAATAAACAAATGGGATCTCATCAAACTAAAAACTTTCTGCATGACTACAGAAAACATTAGCAAAATGTAAAGGGAACCTACTTTTGGGAAAATATATTAGCCAATGATATCTCGGACAAGAGTTTGATCCCCAAAATATATAAAGAACTCACATGACTCCATACCAGGAAGACACACAATCCATTTAAAAAATGGGCAAAGGACCTGAACAGACACTTCTCTAAGGAGGACATACAGAGGGTCCAGAGACATATGAAAGGATGCTCAGCATCACTAGCCATCAGAGAGAGGCAAATTAAAACCAGCAAGAGATACCACTTCACACTGGTCAGAATGGCCATCATAAACAAATAAATAAGTGCTGGCGGGGTTGTGGAGAAAATGGAACCCTAGTGCACTGTTGGTGGGAAAGCAAACTGGTGCAACCTCTGTGGAAAACAGTATGAATTTCTTCAAGAAACTAAAAATGGAATTGCCTTTTGACTCAGCAATTCCACTGCTGGGTTTATACCCTAAGAATCCTGAAACACTAATTCAAAAGATCCTATGCACCCCATTGTTCATAGTAGCACAATTTACAATAGCCAAGTACTGGAAGCAGCCTAGGTGTCTATCAGTAAATGAGTGAATCAAAAAACTGTGGTACATTTACACAATGGAATAGTATGCAGGAAAAAGAAATAAGGAGTTCCTACCCTTTACAACAGCATGGCTGGATCTGGAGAGCATTAAGTTAAGTGATGTAATCCAGGCGGTGAAAGACAAATAGCATATGATCTTACCTACATATGGAACTTAATTAACAAAATAAACAAGCAAGCAAAATATAACCAGAGACATTGAAATAATGAACTGACAGTAACCAGTGGTGGGGGGAGGGAAATAGTGGGAAAGAAGAGAAAGTGTCATTAAAGAAAATGTATAAAGGACCCATGGACACATCCTAAAGGGGGTAGGATTGAGGGTGGGAGTGGAAGGGTGGGGGAAAGAGATGGTGGGAAAATGGAGACAACTATATTCAAATAGTAATTAAAAATGTTTAAAAAAAGCAGGTCTCATTCTCACAGATGCCTAGACAGAGAATGACTCCATCAAGTAGCATGAATAACGAAGGTAATGAGACAGCTCGGAAAGAAAATTGAAAACTCTCCAGAAAATAAATTTAAATACATGGAAATATTTGATTTAAATGAGAGAATTTGTGGTGAAAGAGAAATACCATATGATCTCACCTATAAGTGGAACCTAATCAACAAAACAAACAAGCAAAATAGAACCAGAGATACGGAAATATAGAACAAACTGACAGTGTCCACAGGGGCAGGGGGAGGTGGTTAATAGGGGAAAGAAGGGGAAGTGGCAAATCAAGGAACATGTATAGGGGACTCATGAGCATGGACAGTGGGGTAGGGAGTGACTGTGGGAGCAGGGTGGGAGGGTAGGTGGAGCAAAGAAGAGCATAGGGTAAAATGCAGGACAACTGTACTTGAACAACAATTAAAAAAAGGAAAAAATGACAGAGAATTCAAAATGCAGTTCTGAAAAAAAAATGACATACGAGAAAACAGGCAGTTCAATGAGCTCAGGAATAAAATCTGTGAACCAAAGAAGTACTTTACCAAAGAGACTGAAAATTGAAAAACATTACTTATAGATGTTGAATCACTTTTAAGAGTAAATTTTAATGAAATAGAAATTCTGGATATGAACAACTCAATAAAAGAGATGAATGAACTAGCAAACTCAGAAAACAGAGTTGGGTAGGTAGAGGGAAGAATTAGTGATATTGAAGATTGAAATCTAGAAAGGACACAGATGGAAGAATAGAGAGAACTGAGATTAATAAAAGAAAAAAGAAAGAAGAAAGACTCTAAGAGAACTATTTGAGTACATCAGAAAGAGCAGTATTAAGAACGGGGATACCAAACTTCTGGCCAAGATGGAAACACATAAAGATATGCTTTACTTCCTTGCACACCCAAAAGAAGGATAACAACCAACTGAAAAACAAAAAACATCTAAAACTTCCAGAAAGTTGAATTGTATGGAAATCTGACAACCAAGGAGTTAAAGAAGAAACATTCATTCTGACTGGTAGGAGGAGTAGAGACAGGCAACCAAGGTGGATGCGTAGCCAGGCCTCGGCTGGCAGACTGGGAGGGAAATGTGGCAGCTGGAGGATGGGGCAGACCCTCATTTGCATGCGGATATGTGGAGAGGAACAACTGGGGAGCAAGACATACCACTCGACCCAGGGTTCCAGTGCAGGAAAAGAAAGCTTCAAAACCTTTGGCTGTAAATGCCTGTGTGGTTTTGACAGTGGGAGAAACTGCCAGTCTCACAGAATAGTGCACTGGAGGGGTGTGCAAAGGCCTAGAACTTACACAAGCCCACACACCTGGAATCAGCACCAGAGCAGTACCTGAAAGGGCTCAATTTACTTGTGGGTAGCAGCCAAAGTGATTGAAAGTGGGACAAGAGCCAGCAAGTGGCACTGTTCTTTCCTTAACACCTCCCCCACATACAGCATTGTGCAAAATGCTGTGAAGTGGGTTGCCCTGCCCTGGCGAATACCTAAGACTCCACCTCTTACTACATAGCAGGAGTGCTGAGACAAAGAAATATGGCCCAAATGAAATAACAGGTCAAAACTCCAGAAATAGAACTAAGCAATGAGGAGGTAGCCAACCTATCAGATGCAGAGTTCAAAACATTGGTAATCAGGATACTCACAGAAATGATTGAGTACAGTCACAAAATAAAGAGGTGAAGGCTATGCAAAGTGAAATAAAAATATAGAGGGGTCCAATAGTGAAGGGAAGGAAACTAGGACTCAAAGCAATGGTTTGGACCAGAAGGAAGGAATAAACATTCAACTAGAATAGAATGAAGAAATAAGAATTCAAAAAAATAAGGAGAGGCTTTGGAACCTCTGGGACAACTTTAAACATTCTTTTTTTTTTTTTTTTTTTAATTTTTATTTTAATTGTTGATCTTGTACAGTTTTCTGTCTTTTATTCTCACCTGAACCCGCCACCCCAGCCCTCCCCACCTCCCTCCCATTTCCACCCCCCCCATAGTTTTTGTCCATGTATCCTTTATACTTGTTCCTGTAAATCCTTCCCCTTTTCCCCTGAAATTCCCTCCCCTCTCCCCTCTGGTGACTTTCAGCATGTTCCCAATTTCCGTGTCTTTGGTTATATTATGCTTGTTTGTTTGTTTTGCTGATTAGGTTCCTGTTAAAGGTGAGATCATATGGTATTTATCTTTCACTGCCTGGCTTACTTCGCTTAGCATGATGCTCTCAAGTTCCATCCATGCTGTTGCATAGGGTATGAGCTCCTTCTTTCTTTCTGCTGCATAGAATTCCATTGTATAAATGTACCACAGGTTTTTGATCCATTCATTTACTGATGGGCATCTAGGCTGCTTCCAACACTTGGCTATTGTAAATTGTGCTGCTATAAACATAGGGATGCATAGTTTCTTTTGGATTGGTGTTTCAGGGTTCTTAGGATATAGTCCTAGCAATGGAATTGCTGGGTCAAAAGGTATATCCATTTTTAGTTTTTTTAGAAAATTCCATACTGTTTTCCATAGTGGTTGCACCAGTCTGCACTCCCACCAGCAGTGCACTAGTGTCCCCTTTTCTCCACAACCTCTCCAACACTTGCTGTTTGTTGCTTTGTTTATGAGGGCCATTCTGACTGGTGTCAAGTGGTATCTCATTGTGGTTTTAATTTGCATCTCTCTGATAGCTAGCGATATCGAGCATCTTTTCATGTGTCTCTGGATCCTCTGTATGTCCTCCTTGGAGAGGTGTCTGCCCAAGTACTTTAAACATTCTGACATCTGAATCAGGGGTGCCAGAAGGAGATGAGGAAGAGCAAGAAATTGAAATAGACATGAAAGTCCAGGAAGTTCAGAGTCCCAAAGATGTTGGATCCAAGGAGTAACACACCAAAAAAATCATAATTACATTACCCAAGATTAAAGATAAGGAGAGAATCTTAAAAGGAGCTAGAGAAAAAGAGACAGGTACTTGCAAAGGAGTTTCCATAAGACTATCAGCTGATTTCACAAAAGAAACCTTACAAAAATGGAGGCAGCTCCTACGTCATGGGGCCATAACAATGGCAGCCAAGAAGGGCAGGAGATATGGGAAAGAAAGATGTAACCCAGTGTGGGAGGACTTGGAAATGGGGTTATGGAGGAAGATCTGTGTCATGATTTAAAGGCAACTGCAGGGCAGCCATTGCTCTTTTAACCATGCAGCTTGGGAGCAAATAGGGCTCTATTGGCCATGAGGTTTGAAAGGATGTACAAGGACCCTCCCTGGCCCACCATGAGGAGGGGTCATGTGGTTCTAGATTAAGAACAGGAGCCTAGACAAGCACAGAAAACTGGAAGAAGCCAGAATACAGATGGGAATCTGCCCAGCTAAGCTACAGACTTCTATTGTGTTTCCTAAAAGATGGTACCTCTAACTGGACTGGTTTGGCAGGAGGAGGTAGGACTGAGTGATTATGGTTTTTTTGTTTGTTTGTTTGTTTGTTTGTTTGTTTCTAAAAGGAGTTGGATTTAATGGGAGAATTTTACCATTATTCTAAACCTGTGTAACTTCTGAATAAACAGTTCCTTTCTTTTTCACAAGACTTGGCATTAGAAGTCATGGTTTTTTCAGCAGTAGTCAACAGAACCCAGAGAAATAGAACCCAGAGTAGTTCTGTTTCACTACTACCTTAGGACATGGTACCAAGACATGGAGTCACGGCAGCTCTACATAACATGTATAAATAAACACAAGGAGGCTGCCAAAACAAGGAGACAAAGAAACATGGCCCAGATCAAAGAACAGATCTAAACTCCAGAAAAAGATCTAAACAAAGTGTAGATAAGCAATCTATCAGATGCATACTTCAAAACACTGGCTATAAGGATGCTCAAGGAATTTAGTGAGGACCTCAACAGCATAAAAAAGACCCAGTTAGAAATGAAGGATACACTAATTGAAATAAAGAACAATTTAAAGGGAAACAAGAGTAGAGTGAATTAAAGCCAAGAATCAAATCAATGATCTGAAACAAGGAAGCAGAAAACAACTGATCAGAACAACAAGAAGAAAAAAGAATCCAACAGAAATGAGGACAGTATAAGCAGCCTCTCAGGACAACAAGAGGCCCAACATTCGCATCATAGGGATGCCAGAAGAGATAAGTAAGAAATTGGGAAACTATTTGAAAAAAGTAATGAAAGAAAACTTCTCTAATTTGGTGAAAGAAATAGACATGCAGTCCAGGAAGCACAGAGTCCCAACAAGATGATTGCAAAGAGGCCCACAACAAGACACATCATAATTAAAGTGCTGAAGTTTAAAGATAAAGAGAGAAGCTTAAAAGCAGCAAGAGAAAAGAAGTTGGTTACCTACAGGAGGGTCCCCACAAAACTGTCAGCTGATTTCACAAAAGAAACTTTGTGGGCTAGAAGGGATTGGAAAGAAATATTTAAAGTCATAGAAAGCAGGGACTTACAGTCAAGATTGCTCTGTCCAGCAAAGCTATCATTTAGAATCAAAGGGCAAATAAAGAGCTTCTCAGAGAAGAAACAACTAAAGGAGTTCATCATCACTAAACCATTATTATATGAAATGTTAAAGGGACTTACGTAAGAAAAAGGACATCAGCCCTGGCTAGTGTGGCTTAGTGGATTGAGTGTCAGCCTGTGAACCAAAGAGCCACTGGATTGATTCCCAGTCAGGGCATGTGCCTGGGTTGCAGGCCAGGTACCTAGTAGGGGCATATGAGAGGCAACCACACATTGATGTTTCTCTCCCTCTCTCTCACTCTTGCTCTGAGTATCAGTAAATAAAATCTTTTAAAAAAAGAAAAAGGAGATCGAAACTGTGAACAATAAAATGGCAAAAAATATGTATCTATCAACAATTGAGTCTAAAAAGCAAACTAAGCAAACCAGAAGAACGGAGACAGAATCATGCGTACAGAGTGTTTTGATAGTTGCCATATGGGAGGGTGATGTAGAGGAATGGGTTATGAGGTGAGGGTATTAAGAAGTACAAATAGCTAGTTACAGAATAACCATGGGGATATAAAGTACAGTATAGGAAATGGAGTATCCGAAGAACTTATACATATGAGTCATAGGAACAAAGGTGTAGGGATTGCGTGACGGAGTGGGGGTTCTGGGTGGAGGGTGGCAAAGGGGGAAAAATCAGGACAACTGGAATAGCATAATTAATAAGATATAATCTACATAAAATATACAATCATGTAAGGATAAAAAATAATAATATATCCAGCAAAGTTGTCCCTTAAATATGAAGGAGAAATGAAGACTTTGGCAAACATATAGAAACTGAGTAGATTTACTACCACAAAACCTCCGTTATGGGAAATAACTGAGGAAATGTTATTCTACCTGAAACAAAAGATAAAGGGATACAAAACTATCTATAAAATTGCTAACAGATATAAGCAGGATATTGGCTTTCAGTAAATTTGATTCTAATAAAAATCCAATCATCATAATGTAGGGAGAAGCACAAATCTGAGAAATTAAGAACAGATAGCAAATTTTTTTTCTATAGAAAACATATCATTTCCCATTTTCAATCCATTATCTAAAACATAACAACTACCTTGAAACAAAGATAACCTCTTAACCTCTCCCTCAAAACAACATGTTATCATTTTCTTTTACTTAGATAGACTTCTTATACAACTGTTTAGTACAATGTTTTCAAAAAGTAGTTTTAAAAACAAAACTGAACATAAACTACGCTAGATATGTAGTTCTTAGAGTAGTTTAAAAGCTGCTTAAAATGAAGATTCTCTAACTCTTCATTTACTTTTGATTCTCCTAATTATTTAAAGCATTCAAATTCATTTTTCTTTCTTGCCTTTAAAATTATCTAATTTTCCATATTTTTACCTATTCCAAGTCAATCTGTTTTCTTATCCTCCTCATTCCCCAGCTCTTATGTACCTTTAAGAGGTTCTCTCCTAAAAGGGAAAAAAGAGTCACTTAAAAGGGACAGAACTGTACCCCAAATAAATGTTTTATATTCATATTACTGCTCACACTATCAGAGAGCTAGGTAGTAGCAGTAGCGGTGGTGCACACAACTCCTGTTCACAATAGTGCCAGTGGTCACAATCAGGCAGCAGTGGTGGCAGAGCTCAAGACCTCAGCTCACCTTCCACCCACCCCACTCTTGGAGCCTGAGACTAAGGTGACCCCCTGATACAGTGGGGACACCCACCTTCCTGGTGAGACAACAGCAACAGTCATGACTACAGCATCATCATCAGCAGAAAGCCACTAGTGACCCTAGAGACACAAGCAATGATAAAGAGAGCACCTGCAACATCTCTGGCAGAGGTGGTGGAGTGTCAAATGCTGGCTCTCAAATATAGTGAATAAATCCAGGTAAGAAAAACCAACAACCTGTAAAATAGTGTCACCTACTGGAGAACAAAAGAAAGGCCTGTAATTACCAACCTGTTAAACTATTAAAATAAAAGTAAACAAAACTTTATCTAAATAAGAAAGGTGTTCACCACTGCAGAGGCACTGGTAGAGAACCCAACAAGCACAATGAATAATCATAATATCACAAAACAAAAATGACAATTCTCCAGAAACCAAACTCAAAGTCACTTAAGACTTATATACATGAGAGAGAATTCAAAATAACTGTCATGAAGAAACTCAACAGATACAAGAAAACTCAGAAAGGCAGTTCAATGAGTTCAAGAATAAAATTAAAAACAGAAAGAGTACTTTACCAAAGAAGTTAAAACTCTAAAAAAGAACCAAACAAATTCTGGAGCAGAAAAACTGAATAAATGAGATGGAGAATGCATCAAAAAGCATTAGAAATAGAGCAGATCCTATGGAAGAGTTAACTAGTGAGCTCAAAGACAGAAATGCAGATATAAAGTTATCCTTTACATATAAAGGAGAAATAAAGGCTTTACTAGACAAACAAAAGCTGAGGGAGTTTTCCACAAGTCCTGCCTTGTAAGAATGTTGAAAGGAGCACTTCTACCTCAAGAGGAAAGGTAAAAGTACATAAAACTGTGATAAGGTGGTAGACAGAATCAGAAAATTTTAACCATCTTCCACAATATGGTGTTAAACATTTAATTATAGTATAAAGGTTAAAGGGGGGAAAAGCATTAAAAGTAACTATAGCTACTTCAAGTTAGTAACACGCAACATAAACAAGGATAATTCATGACAACAAAAATATAAAAAAGGAGGAGGAAAAGGAAAAAACTTATACAGGCAAATGAAAATAGATGCTATCAAGAGAAAAATGACTATTTGATTATGAGATATTCTATGCAAACCTCATGGTAACCACAAATATAAAAGAGTAAACAGAAAATATCACAGAAAACTACCAAATAAAATTAGCAGACAAAACGGAAAAGAAACAATGGAGATATATAATAATCAGAAAACAAAAGATAAAAATGGCAGTAGTAAATCCTCACATAGCAATAATCAGCCTAAATATAAATGGACTAAATTCATCAGTCAAGAACAGCTGGATGAATTAAAAAACAAGACACAACTAAATGCTGCTTTCAGTAGACTCATCTCAGTGCAAAAGACAGACACAGGCTCAGAGTGAAGGAGTGGAAAATGAGACTCCAAGCCAATGGAATCTCATCTTCCAAGCCAATGGTATCCAAAAGAAAGAACATATAGCCATACTTTTATCAGACAAAATAGACTGCAAACTCCAAGAAGTAACAAAAGACATAGCTGGACATTATATAATGATAAAGGGGACAATCCATCAAGAAGACAACATTTATTAATATATATGCATCCAATTCAGAAATACCAAAATATATAAAGCAATTATTAACATAGCTAAAGGGTGAAATACAGCAACACAATAATATTAAGACACTTTAACACCCTATTTAACTAAAGGATAGATGATCCAGACAGAAAGTCAACAAGGAAACATGAGCCTTAAGTGGCACACTAGACTAAATAGACTTAATAGACATACAGAGGATTTCATACAAAAGCAAGAAAATACAAATTCTTCTCAAGTGCATTTGGAATATTCTGAATGACAGACCAGACGTTGAGAAATAAGTCAAATCATATCAAACATCTTTTATAACCGCAAAGATATGAAACCAGAAATTAACTACAACAAGAAAGATGAAAAAACTACAAATATGTGAAGATTAAACAACATGCTACTGAACAATTGGATCAATGAAAAAAACAAAGGAGAAATAAAAAATACATGTAGATGAATGAAAATAAAAACTTGAGATGCCAAAATCTATGAGATGCAGCAAAAGTACTACCAAGAAAGAAGTTTATAGCAATACAGGACTACTTTAAGAAACAAATAAAAAATCTCAAGTAAACAATAACCTTACTCTTAGAGGGACTAGAAAAGGAAGAAACAAAGTCCAAAGCCAGTACATAAAAAAAAAAAAATCAGAGAAGAAATAAGTGAAATGGAGACTAAAAAGACAATAGAAAAGCTCCATGAAGCAAAGAACTGGTTCTTTGAAAACAAGAAACAAAACAAACCTTTAGTTAGACTCACTAAGAAAAAGAGACATGACTCAAAATTAGAAATGAAAGAGAAATTACAACAGATACCACAGATATGCAAAGGAGCATAAGAGAGTACTATGAAAAACTACATGCCACCAAATTGGACAACCTAGAAGAAAGATATAAAGTCTTAGCATCATACAACTTTCCATGACTAAATCATAACAAAAGAGAAAATCTGAATAGACCACTCACTAGTAAGGAAAAACAGTTATCAAAGAAAACCCCTCCCCCGAATCAGTGTGGTCAAATGATCAACATCCAGGTGTTACGTATGGTTCACTATTTATGTATTTAAATTGACATTTCCATATTATTCTACAATCTTAAATGGTGCTCATATTGAAGACTCTGAGGTACCAATATCCCTCCATGTAAAACTATATTTTTAGTATATAGGAATTGTCAAACAAAAAAGTATACAAATATACTTAAAATATTTTAGAAGGTAATTTTAATAAATACTGACAGCATGCCTTCTATGCAGAGAGCATTATTTTTGCACATATGATCACAGATGAAAAAGAGACAATTTCTGTTAAGAAATAGAAGGAAACTAATATTCCTTAAAGACTTTAGTAAAGTAAGGTTTTTATGTAGTAAGACAGCATCATTATTCCTGCCTCTGTAAGATTCAGAAGTTTAGGGGAAATTTCTTTCCCAAGTGTTTATTTCATTAGAAATGTGAATTAGATGTTCAGTCAAGATGAAGGCATAGGTAAACACGGCTCACCTCCTTGCACAACCACAGCAAAAATTACAACTAGCCTACAGAACAAATATCACCCAGAATCATCAGAAAACTGAGTCCGGCAACCAAGGAGCTAAAGTCATCACATTTATCCAGATGGGCAGGAGGGAGAGAGACACGCAGACACACAGAACAGGTCGTCCCGCATCCATGTGTGATGGATAAAAATCAAGATGGATACCTTGGGAGCAAGGGGTCTGAGCCCCACACCATACCACCTAGTCATGGGTTCCAGTGTCAGGAAGATAAGTCCACATAATTTCTGGCTGTAAAAACAAGTCAAGGTTGGAGTAGTGAAGGAAACTGTAGGATTCTCAGTCTCTCATCTTTAGGGCCCACAGAAGACTTAGAACTAACGCAGACTCACACCCTCTGGGCTCTAGCACTAAGGGAGCAGCTGGAAGGGCAGCAGTGACATGTAGGAGAAACTGAAGTATCAGGCATCAGGGAGAGTGCCAGGGGCAGCTTCCTCCCAGATAATACTCCAGTGGCCATGGAATGGCATTGTCCCTTTTCTGAGTCCTCCCACACATAGAGCCACAGAGCAGCGACACCATATCAGACTCCATTAACCTGGTTCACACAGGCTGCCCCACCCTGGAGATTAGCTCTCCGTGGGCACTAGAACCCATGACTAGGTAGTGTGGTGTGGGGCTGAGATCCCTTGCTCCTGAGGTATCCATCCTGATTTTTATACATCACACATGGATGCAGGACCACCTGTTCTGTGTGTCTACATGTCTCTGTTCCTCCTGCCCGTCTGGATAAATGTGATAACTTTAGTTCCTTGGTTGCCGGACTTCCATAAGGCCCCTCTCCATCCAACTAACAGGCATGCTTTTCTACAATAGGCCAACCTATTAAGATGGAACCAAAGCAGTTCTACCTAATATCTAGAAACAAACACAGGGAAGCTGCTAAAATGAAGAGACAAAGAAATATGGCACAAAAGAAAGAACAAAACAAAACTCCAGAAAAAGAACTAAACAAAATGGAAATAAGCAATTTATCAGATGCAGAGTTCAGAACACTGGTTATTAGGATTCTCAAGGAACTCATTGGGTACTTCAACAGCATAAAAAGACCCAGGCAGAAATGAAGGGTTACACTTAGTGAAATAAAGAAAAATTTACAGGGAATCAACAGTGAAGTGGATGAAGCTGAACATCAAATCAATGATTTGGAACATAAGGAAGAAAAAAGAATTCACTCAGAACAGCAAGAAAAAAGTATCCCAAAACAAACAAACAAACAAAAAAAAACAAACAAACCAAGAATTGGCTAAGGAGCTTCTGGGACAACTTCAAGAGGTCCAACATTCGCATCATAGGGGTGCTAGAAGGAGAAGAAGTAGAGTAAGAAATTCAAAACTTATTTGAAAAAATAATGAAAAAAAATTTCCCTAATTTGGTGAAGGATGTAGACATACAAGTCCAGAAAGCACAGAGAATCCCTAACAACATGGACACAAAGCACACCACACCAAGAGACAATGCCAAAGGTTAAACATAAAGAGAAAATCTTAAAAGTAGCAAGAGAAAAGCAGATAGTTACCTACAAAGGATTTCCCATAAGACTGTCAGCTGATTTCTTAAAAGAAATGTTGCAGGCAAGAAGAGACTGGCAAGAAGTATTCAAAGTAATGAAAAGCAAGAATATACAACCTAAATTACTCTATCCAGCAAAGCTATCATTTAGAATCAAAGGGAGGATGAACTGTTTCCCAGACAAGGTAAAGCTAAAGGAGTTCACCATCACCAACCCATCATTATATAAAATGTTAGAGGACTTACTTAAGGAAAAAAAGATCAAGACTATGAACACTAAAATGGCAATAAATTCACAGCCATCAACACTTGATTCCAAAAAACAAATTAAGCAAACAAGCAGAACAGAAACAGAATGATAAAAATGGAAATCGTCTGGAGTGTTATCAGTTGAAAGGGGAAAGAGGTAGAATGGGGGAAAAGGTTGAGGGGTTAAGAAGTACAAATTAGGAGAAGATGGCAGAGGAGTAAGTGAAAACTACATTAATCTCATCCCAGGACAAATGTGGAATTACAACAAAATTGTAGAGAAATCATCTTGAATAACCAACTGAACACTAGCTGAAGAGAAGCCTTACAACCACGGACAGAGAGAAGAAAACACTTTAGCACAACATGACTGGTAGAGAGTGTCGAGATGTGAGAGGGCTGGCTGGGCTCCCATGAATATCAGCTGAAAATTGAGAAGGGTATTTCAGCAGCGAGGTGAATTCCCCTGAGAAGTGTGGGTTCTAAACCCAATCTGGGCTCCCCAGCCTATAGCGCCAGAGCTTGAAAGGATCCCAAATCACATCCCAAATCACATCCAGGCTAGAAAGCAACAGGGGCTCTGTTGACTAGGGGAAGACAGTTGGAGATGCAGAGTCTTTTAAAGGGCCGAAGCATAAAATTTCTATTGCAGCCACTTACTCTTGGTGCTGGCAATGAGAAGGCAGAGTGGACTAGAGATGCTTGAAGAGAGTCTAGGGTTGGTGGCTCTTGGAAGAGAAATCAGGGATGGCCACCAGGAAACCCGTGCTGAGTCATTCACCACACTGCATGAGTCATCTTTCTCAAGCACAGCACTTTTCTGTGAATGGCCTCATCCTGAGGGGAACTAATCACCTCCATCCCCATGAATTACTACGCCCCACTCTGTGGTGCTTAAGCCTGACTGTTAATCACAGACTGATGAGATTAACAACTGATCAGTTTGACAACTGACTGGTTTAACTGTGGTGGTGGAAAATACAAAGCAGCACTCAAAATCGAAAAGACAAAGAAATAGATCCCAAATGAAAGAACGAGAATATTTTCCAGAAGAACCAAATGAAATGGAAGTAAGCAATTCACAGATAGAGAGTTTAGAGTAATGATTATAAGGATACTCAACAGCATGAAAAAAGACATAGAAACCATAAAAAAGGATTAGTCAGAAATAAAGAATGCAATGTCTGAGATAAATAATACACTGCAAGGGATAAACAATAGGTTAGATGAAGCAAAGGACTGAATCAGTGCTTTGGAAGTTAAGGTAGAAAAAAACAATCAGGCAGAGTAGCAATTAGGACAAAAAATAAAATGAGAGCTTAAAAACATCTTTGACAACATGAAGTATAACAACATCTGCATCATGGGAATACGAGAAGAAAGTGTACAAGATATTGAGAATCTATTTGAAGGAATGATAACCGAAAACTTTTCTAATCTGGTGAAGGAAAAGTTATGCAAGTCCAGAAAGCTCACAGAGTACCAAACAAGTTGGACCCAAAGAGGCCTACAATAAGAAATATCGTAATTAAAAGGTCAAGACTTAGAGATGAGAGAATCCTGATAGCTGCAAGAGAAAAGCAAGTACTTACAAAGGAAGCACCAATTAGACTGTCATCTGATTACTCATCAGAAACACTTCGGGCCAGAAGAGGGGCATGAAATACTCATGTGATGAAAAGCAAGGACCTACAACCAAGACTACTGTACCCAGCACAACTATCATATAAAATCGAAGGAGTAATAAGGAATTTCCAGACAAGAAAAAGCTAGAAGAGTTTGTTAACACCAAACCAGTACTACAGCAAATGTTAAAAGGCTTGCTTTAAGAAGAAAAAAAAAAGAGAGAGAGAGAGAGAAAAAAGAAAAACAGAGTAATACAGCCTAACAACAAAACGGCATTGCATACATATCTATCAATAACCACCTAAAATGTAAATGGCTTAAATCCTCCAACCAAAAGACATAGGATAACTGAATGGGTAAAAAAAACAAGACCCGTACATATGCCGCCTTCAAGAGACCCACCTCAGATTGAAAGATACACACGGACTAAAAGTAAAGGGATAGAAGAAGATATTTCATGCAAATGCAAAAGAAAAAAAAAGCTAGGGTAGCAGTACTTTGAAAAAACAGACTTTAAAACCAAGGCTATAGTAAGAGACAAAGAAAGCCACTACATAATGTTAAAGGAACAATTCAAGAAGAGAATGCAACCCCAGTAGACATTTATGCACCCAATATAGGAGCACCTAAATGTATGCAGGGCTGTCCAAACTTTTGGCGCCTCTAGGACACAAAGGAAGAAGAGTTGTCTTTGGTCACATGTTAAATACACAAATTCTAACGAAAACAAAAAAAAAAAATCTCACAATGTTTCAAGTAAATTTACGATTTTGTGTTGGGCTGCATTCATAGCCATCCAGGGACACAAGCATCCTATTAGCCATGGGTTGGACACTGCTAATTATAGTAAAGCAAATCTTGATGGACATAAAAGGAGAGATTAATAGAAATACGGACATAGTTGGGAATTTTAACAATGCACTGACTTCAAAGAATAGGTCTCCCAGGTAGAAAATCAAGGAGACAGCAGCCTTAAATGACCGCAAGAATAAATAGATTTAATTGATATCTTTAGAGCATTTCACCCCAAAGCAGCAGAATATACACAATTTTCAAGTGCACATGGAACATTTTCTAGGGTAGACAACATGGTAGGACACAAAATAAGTCTCAATAAATTTAAGAAAACTAAAATCATATCAAGCATCTTCTCTTACCACAATGTTATGAAAATAGAAATCAATCACAGGAACATTGGAAAACATGCAAAGACATGGAAGCTAAATAACATGTTATTAAATAATGAATAGGTTGACAAGATCAAGAAAGATCAAAAGATACCTTGAAACAAATGAAAATGAGCACACAACAATCCAAAATCTGTGGGACACTGGGAAAGCAATCCTAAGATGGAAGTTCACAGCATTCCAGGCCTATCTCAAAAAACAAGACAAAGCTCAAATAAACAATCTAACTTTACACTTCAAGAAACTTGAAAAGTAACAAAAAAGGGCAATGTGAGTAGAGGAAGGAAATAATTAAGATGAGACCAGAAATAAATGAAATAAGTCTAAAAAAATACAAAAGATCAATGAATCAAAGAGCTTGTTTTTGAAAAGCAAGACTGATAAACCTTTAACCAGACTCATCAAGAAAAAAACAGAAAGGACCTAAATAAATAAAATCAGAAATGGAAGAGAAGCCCTGGCTGGTGTAGCTCAGTGGACTGAGCGTGGGCTGCAAACCAAAGGGTCGCCAGTTCGATTCCCAGTCAAGGGCACATGCCTGGGTTGCGGGCCAGGACACCAGTGGGGGCCACGTGAGAGGCAACCACACATTGATGTTTCTATCTATCTTACTCCCTCCCTTCCCCTCTCTCTAAAAGTAAATAAATAAAATCTTAAAAAGAAAAAGAAATGGAAGAGAAGAAATAACTATTGATACCAAAGAAATACAAAGGATAGAAAATATTATGAATAATTATATGCCAACAAACTGGGCAATCTAGATGGAATAATGATAAATTCCCAGAAACACACAATCTTCCAAAAATGAATTGGGAAGATTCAGAGAATCGGAATAGGCAAATTACACCTAATGAAATTAAAGTAAAAATAAAAAAACTTCCAACAAACAAAAGCCCTGGATCAGATGGCTTCACAGGTGAATTTCACCAAAAATTCTGAGAACTAACACCTCTTCTCAAACTATTTCATAAAATTCAAGAGGAGGGAAGGCTCCCAAACTCATTTTACAAGGCCAGCATTATTTGAATTCCAAAACCAGATAAAGACACTCCAAAGGGAGAAAATCATGCACCAATATCACTGATGAACATAGATGCTAAAATCCTCAATTAAATACTAGCAATCCAAATATAGCAATGCATCAAAAGATCACACACTATGATCAAGTGAGATTTATTCCAGGAAAGCAAGGCTGGTAAAACATTTGCAAATCAATAAATGTGATTCATCGCATAAACAAAATGAAGGATATAAGCACATGATCATATCAATAGATGCAGAAAAAGCATTTGATAAAATCTAGCATCCATTTATGATCAAAACTCTTGGCAAAGTGCAATTAAAGAGAACATACCTAAACACAATACAAGCCATATATGGCAAACCCACTGCCAGCATCATACTCACTGGGCAAAAACTACACTTTCCCCTTAAGATGTCCCCTTTCACTTCTCTTATTCAACACAGTACTGGAAGTCCTAGCCACAGCAATCAGACAAGAAGAAGAAATAAGAGGTGCCCAAACTGGAAAGTAAGAAGTAAATATGTCTTTATCTGCACATGGCATGATACTGTACATAAAGAACCCCAAAGAACCACCAAGAAACTATTAGAAGTAATATATGAATTCAGCAAAGCAGCAGGATACAAAATTAAAACCCAGAATCAGTTGCATTTTTATATGTCAATAATGAACTAACAGAAAGGGAAATTAAGAAACAATCCCATTCATGATCACTTCAATAAGATTAAAATTCCTAAGCATAAAGTTAACCAAAGATGTAAAAGACCTGGACTTGGAAAATTATGACACTGAAGAAAGAAACTGAAGAGGATACAAACAAGTGGAAGCACATACCATGTTCATGGATAGGACGAATCAACATCATTAAAATGTCCACACTACCCAAAGTAATCTACTGATTTTAAACAACTCCTAAAAGATTCAATGACAAATTTCACAGAACTAAAACCAATATTTCAAAAATTTACATGGAACCACAAAAGGCCCTGCATAGCAACTGTGATCCAGAGAAAGACCAAAGTTGGAGCAATCATGCTACGTAATATCAAGCTGTACTGTAAGGCCATAGTAATCAAAACTGCATTGTATTTGCATAAAAACAGACACAGAGATCAGTGGGACACACTAGAGAGCCCCAAAATAAACAAACCATTAGAGCCAATTAATATTTGACAGAAGAAGCAAGCACATATAATGGGATAAAGATAGTTTTATTCAATAAACGGTGTTAGAAAATTGGATAGTGCAGAAAAATGAAACTAGACTTTCTTACACCACATACAAGAATGAATTAAAAATGGATTAAAGACTTAAATGTCAGCCCCAAAACCATAAAATCCTAGAAGAAAACACAGGAAGCAAATTATCGGTCATTGCTCATAAAACTTTTATCAGATATATCTCGTCAGGCAAGGGAAACAAAAGAAAAAATAAACAAATGGGACTTCATCAAACTAAAAGGTTTTGCACAGCAAAGAAAATCATCAACAAAATTAAAAGACAACCCCCAGAATGGGAGACCATATCTGCCAATACATCTGATAAGGGGGTTAACATCCAAAATTTAGAAAGTACTTATAAAACTCAACACACACACACACACGCCACACGAAAAACACAACCCGATAAAAAAATGGACAAAGGACCTGAATAGATATTTCTCAAAGAGGACATACAGATGACCAACAGACATATGAAAGAATGTTCATATCTGTGAGTTTGCTGTCTTTTTACTATCATTTTTTATCTTCTTTTTTTTAGATAAGTCCCTTTAACATTTCATAGAATAAGGGCTTGGCGATGATGAACTGCTTTAACTTGATCTTATCTGGGAAGTACTTTATCTTCCTTTCCATTCTAAATGACAGCTTTGCTGGATAGAGCAATCTTGGATGTAGGTCCTTGACTTTCATGAGTTGGAATACTTACCTAAAACAAAAGCAAACTAAGCAAACAACTAGAAGAGGAACAGAAACACAGAAATGGAGATCACACGGAGGATTAGCAACAGGGGAGTGGGAGGAGGAGGGAGGGGGAAAAGGTACAGAGAATAAGTAGCACAGACGGTAGGTAGAAAATAGAGGGATGGTAAGAATAGTGTGGGAAATGTAGAAGCTAAAGAACTTATGACATGTGTAGAAGCTAAAGAACTTATGAACTAAAGGGGGGGAATGTGGGTGGGAGGGAGTGTGCAGACTGGAGGGGAATGATGGGGGAGAAATGGGACAACTGTACTAGCATAATCAATAAAATATATTTCAAAAAGAAAAAATGTTCAACATCACTAATCATCAGAAAAATGCAAATAAAAAACTCAATGAGATACCATTTCACATCTTTCAGGATGGCTATCATCAGTAAATAAAGAAACAAGAGCTGGTGAGGATGGGGAACCCCTTTGCCCCATTGGTGGGAATGCAGACTGGTACAGCCACTGTGGAAAGCAGTATGGAGAAAACCTCAACAAATTTAAAATGGATCTACCCTTGGACCCAATGTTCCCACTTTTGGGAATATATCTGAAGGAACCCAAAAAACTAATTCGAAAGAACATAAGCAATCCTATGATCATTGTGGTGTTATTCACAATAGCTAAGATATGGAAGCAGCTGAAGTGTCCATCAATAGATGTTTGGCTAAAACATTTATGGAACATTTATGCGATGGAATTCTACTCGGCTATGAAAAAGAAGGAACTTTTACTCTTAGAGACAGTATGGATAGACCAGGAGAACATTATGCTAAATGAAATCAGTCAGAGAAAGACAAATACCATAATGATTTCATTCATATGTGTAATCTAATGAACAAACTGAACTAACAAGGAAAAGGGGGAAAGACTTTATAGATGGAGAGCAGGATGACAGCTAGTGTGGAGAAGAAGGTTAGAGGATAGAGGGACTGAGCAAAACGGAAAAAGGACTCACAGATATGGACAACAGTATGGTGATTGTTGTGTAGAGGGGATTATAAGGAGACTAAATGGTAATGAAAAGAATTTAATAAAGATTATGTATTAAAAAAAGGAGTACTAATTGATAGGTACAGAATAGGAAGAGGAATGTTAAGAACAATATAGGAAATGGAGCTGCTAAACAACTTATATGCATGACCAATGGACATGAACTAACGTGGGAATTATCAAAGGTAATGGCAAGTGCTGGGTGGAGCGGGGCACTGGGTGTAAAACTGGGACAAATATAATAGCATAATCGATAAAATACAGGGTCTGGGAGAAGTAGTGCCTGCTTGCATGTGGTTGGTAGGTTAATAATATGGGCATAATAACTTACTGTTTAATTTGAACATTTCACCTAAAATGTTATAGGTATGTTTGAGTATGATATTGTTATGTTACAGAATTACATGCTTATGATTTTGTAATAAAAAGGGGTGTTATTTGTGCCAGATCCTGTATATTAAAAAAAGAAAATGTGAATTAATGAATTAATTAGTTGGCATCCTAATGTTTATGGGTCTATTATTAACAATAACCAATCACTGGCTCAATCACTTTATAAATGTGTCTATGCACAGATATACTTGTTAAATTTAACTTTCATTTAGTGTTTTCATCCCAAAAGTAACTAAAATGGTCTCAGTCTAATTAACTGGTTATTTCAAATCAAAGAATCTTTAGTTAGAATGAATGCTGACAATTATCAATAAAGCTTCTTCTACATAACAATACTTTTCATAATATCATTTAACCATTGCATAAGCACTTATAATGATGGGATTCTGGCATAACAGTGTAATGACTCCATTTATATACAGCTATAATTATTGGATAGTTCTTCCCCCTGAGTTGAAATTTGCTTTCCATTAACTCTCACCTCTTAGCCTAAATAAAGTCTACCCTCTAAAAAAGTAGAAAACAATACCTTCCAAGTCACAGCTTTTTTCTAAGTTAAACATCTTTTACATAATTTTATAGTCTTTTATAATAATTTCACAATTCTATGCTCTCCTAGTTACATTCCTGGGTTCAATCTATTTGTCAATACTTTTTTTAAAACATGTTAAAAGGATTTCCATAAAACCATACTACTAACCCATCTGTATGAACTTATATTTACTTATGTAATCTAAGATTTCATTTGTTTTCACTTTTGCAAATGAGGTTCACTAGGTAACTCGTATCTACCTCTAGTTCTACTAAAATAAGCAAGTTCTATTTACAAAGTTAAGTCCTCCATTCTTGCAGGTAGTGGACACTGTCATTTGTTTTGGTACATAGGATCTGAAGCCCCTTTGTGAATTAGAGGAGTCACCTTGGTACGAAAGGTTCTTTTAGGGGGGTTGTAGAGAGAAGAGAGGGAACACACTTAAAAGAATATTTGTGACATTTCATTGAGTATTTCTAGATGTTTGTGAAGACTTTTAAGTTAACAGGTAATCTAAAACAGGAAGACATTACTGATCTTTCCCAACCATAAAATGGATTTTAACTCTCCTGTATAATCTCCTTCAATGGTTCTCCCTCACCTTTACAATAAAGTTCTTGGTATGGCAATGAAGCCATTTTAATTTCTGACTACATTTTCAGATTTGTATCCATTCACATTCTCTGTATACAGCTTTTTAGCAATTCCGATCTCTTTGCAGTTATTCAAATAAATCAAGCTATTCTTTCCTTCTGTTACTTTTATACACTGTTCCCTCTCCCTAAAATGCTCTCTTGAGCTCTTTTCCTACTTGACCAACTACTATTTTGCTTAAAGGTCAATTACCTTCTCTTTGAAAATTTTTTCCCTAATATATTACTTTGCATTATAGCACCCCTCCTATGCTCCCATAACACTTTATGCAGGTCTCTAATGGTTCTGTTTATACTGTAATACAATTCCCTCTTTCTTCCTTACTACACTGTGTTCTTGAATGGCAGGACCTGTGTCTTAGTTTTCTTTGAGTCCCCTGGAGCTGCTACAGCAAACCTCAGTAGATACTTAGTAAATTCATGAAAAAATATTGGCAATCTGTCTCTCCAAGCAGTATGCTTTAGTACAAAAAGTACTATATTGAGCATTGCCAATAACTAGCTTTAACTAACAAATTCTGAACCTCCTCTAAAGTAAGTGGATTATTCAGATCTCTAAATTCCCCTATGATCTCTTTTAACTTGTAGTTTTGTTTCCATAAATTCCTGATACGTAATAAAACTACTTTAAAAAGATGTCTTTAATTCAAATGCTTTATACTGGATTTACCTCAATTCTGCTTTTTATACTGGATATACTTTTTCTCAATTTATGCTTTTTATACTGGATTTACCTCAATTCTCTTTTTTATTCTCACCTGAGGGTATGTTTATTGATTTTTTTTTTTTTTTTACAGAGAAAGTGGCAGTGGGGGAGGAGAGAGAAAAAGGCATCAATGTGAGAGAGAAACATCGATTGGTTGCCCCCTGCATACACTCCAACCACAGATTGAACCCACAATGAACCCACAACCTAGGTATGGCCTCAAATGGGAATCAAACCTGTAACCTTTTTGGCATACAAGATGACACTCCAACCAACTGAGTAACCTGTCCATGACAATTCTTTAGGTTTCACTAGAGGGTTTTTTTCTTAGTATAGTGGCTGTGAAAAGATAAGCTTTCCTAACTTGATGGCCTTAAGTTTATAGGGTCCCATTTTTCTCTCAGGTTCACTGGCATATTATTTTCCTCCCTTAAAACTTTCTCTTACCTGCTGCCTCCACTTCTACTTCTACTCTTACTTTTTTACCTAGCTCCAGAACTAGTTCAGGAAGATGACTGCCATGGTATAGAAACTAGTGATGGCAAAAGGGAAGAAAAGGAAGAAGATGAGCTCCAGCAGTTACATTCTTTTCTCATCCTATTTTATTTTCTTGCTTGGCTTGAGGACACACCGGTCTTTACAAAAATTTAAACCCCAATCCCTCATTCTTTCCACCTATATCCCATATTTCAATTTTGTATTAATAAAAATAAACAGAGGGAAGAGCTTTTTACTTTGTCTGGTTCCCCTTATCCTTTCCCATGTTTTAAAAAACTCCATCTCATAATTTTAAAACAAAGCTTCCACTCTTGTAATTGGTAATATAAAGAGAGGAGTCTCCTGTTTCTACTGCCTAAAAATATCTTCACATGGTAGGCACTTTCTACTATTAGGAAATTGTTAGTATTACAGGCACACCATAAATTAGATTGGCTTTTTTGGTCCTGACTGAAGGGGTAATTGCCACATAAAAATCAATTTAACTAACTTTATGAGGGAGGGGATTTAAACCTTGTAGTTACAGTTGACTTTTAAAATACAAGACTTAAAAACCAGAAGTTTTTGTATTTTAAGTCACACTAAAATAGCAGGCAATGTGTACAGTATCCTCATTTGTAGATGTGTTTAAAAAAACAATGTTAGCCCTGGCTGGTGTAGCTCAGTGGATTGAGCGCGGGCCTGCGAACCAAAGGATCACGGTTCGATTCTCAGTCAGGGCACATGCCTGGGTTGCAGGCCAGTTCCCAGCAGGGGACACACGAGAGGCAACCCTACATTGATATTTCTCTCCCTCTCCCTCTCTCCTACCCTTCCCCTCTAAAGATAAATAAATAAAAATCTTTAAAAAAAAAAGGATAAAAAAAACAATGTTATATTAGTTAAAATACCTCCAACATAAACAGTATTTATTGTAAACAATTTGAAAAGGGATGTATAAACAAACCTCAGGTGAGTGCTCCCTTAGAAACTTAAATTCTAAAAGGTACCCAGTATAAAACTAAGTATCATGAAAACCTAATTGCCAAGTGAAGACAGGCAAAGTTAATCATATTGCCTAAAAATCTACTACATGGTTTCTTTTAAGCTCATAGTATGTGGAACCATCCTATTTTGAAGTTATCTTATTTGCCATATAAAAGATTTACATTAACTTAGAGAAATGCTTACTCTAAGGCATGTAAGGTTTAGATGACAGGCTAAAAATTTTTATTGTAATTACTGAGCTAATTGCCTCTCCAGAAAGAGTTAGGTCTATTTCTTCTTGGATTAAATCAAGTAGACAAACTTGGTAAATAGGAGGTACCATTAGTCCTGGTTTGACTGGGACAGTCTTGGCTGATACCACTTGCCTTAGAGTAATTGCTAGGGTCTCTTTCATTCTCAGAAGTATGCTAGGTTGAATGATGAAGCATATGGAAACCCTACTTCTAATGTGCTCTTTTCAAATGAAAGCAACACTATTATTTAGGTACTGAACACGTGGAAGGCCAATAACTGAAGGGTATACAAAGAACTGTAAGAAATAGCACCTGCCCTCAAAGTGCTTGAAGTCTAAAGAGATTGAATGAACATCTCAAGTTAAACAACAAAATTTAAACAGTTTTTAAAAATAAAACTAGAAAAAATGTTTTAAAAAGAACATAGATATTTGCTAAATGAATGGCACAATAATAGGTATTACAGGGTTTCACAGGTGATGGGGGTACCTTTCTATTAAGCAACACCACAGCACCCAACATCATCATTTATTGAGTGCCTCATACATGCTGGGTCTGGTTTACTGTGCTTTACATGCACATTAGTTAACCCTCACGATTATCCTATGAGGTGTACTATTACCACAAGGATGGAAATTTTATTGATAAGAAATGTACCTGATAGAGGTTAAATAACATGAAAGTTTATACAGACAATAAACGACAGAGTTAGGATTTAAACCTAATTTCTCTAATTACAGAGCCAGTGACCTTTTTAGCTCTTGCCTTCACACAGGGTGGTTTTTTTCATCTGGGGGTGATTTTGTCCCCCAGGGAACATCTGCAGATATCTGGAGACATTTTTGTTTGTCAAAAGCTTGTGCGTTGGGTGGCTAGACAGTAATGCAAAAAGAATACTGACTAAAAATTTTACAAAAAACCTTTTAAAGATAAGATCTGACATCAGTCTTGAATTATGGATAGACTGGGGGGTGGTAGTGATATGTATGAATTCTAGGTAAGAAGAACAGTATACAGTAAGTACAAGACAGTTCAAGAGATAGTGAACAAGTTAACTTAACAAACTAGAAGTAAAACAGTATTGAAGTGAAAGTGGGAAGAAAGTCTAAAAGATGAAATGATCTTTTAAAAAGACTAAGGAACCTGAACTGGATTCACTGAAGATTTTTGAGCAGGGAAGTGACATAAACAATATAATATTATAGTAAGATTAATCAAAGAAACAGGGCAAAGAAACTAATTAGGATGCTATTGCAATACTTAAGCCATAAGGTATAAAAAGTTTGCGTTGATGTAGTGTTAGTGAAAAAGAAAGGAAGAAACCAGAAGCATATATACTTTTATGTATCATAAGTTTTTCTGTTGTCTCAAACAATAATACATTACCATTCTTACCTGTAATGCACTGAAACTGTCCATCTTCTCTTCTTATTGTAAATGCTTCCCCTGGGTTAACTTGTACCAAAATAACCTTAAAATGAAGGGAAGAAGTATTAATCAAAACAACAGTAGAGCAAATTAGTATATCAAGATACTAAATGTTGCTAGTAAGAGCGTAGTTGTGAGCTATTTAACCCTATTAAACTGGGAAGAAAAATGGGGGTTACATATTTTATACATTAATTTAAAAAGTATTATTTAACTTTTCTGGAGCTGAGAGTTAAGCCAAAAGTAAGGGAATAAAAAAACAGTTGCTAACTTTTATTGGAAAATCAATAAATATCACTACGAAAAAAATGGAGTGAAACCACAGAATATTTGGGTCACCTATGCTTAGATCATCAGTTGTGAAGTACTGTGCTTTTTAAAATATAGTATACACTTATAGGAAGAGCATATTTGAATTAGTATGAGTTTTCAAATCATATTTAAGAATCCTACCACTTTAAGTATTTTATTTTATCATATAGGTAATACTCACTAATTTTATGACATTTGAAAAACAGAAAATTGGAAAATAATCTGAGGTCCTAAAATAAACACTGTTTACAGTCTGATAAATGACTTAGTCTTGTTCTCTAAACATAGGCTTGATTTTTCTCCATAAACACAGATATAAGATCTCCAATTCTGTATCTTTTTCCAGATTAATATTATAGAAAGACTTTTTGTGTTACTCCTCACAATATTTCATTAGATCACTATACCATAAACTACAATAATCTTCTCTAATAAGGAAATTTTTAGTATGTAGTTTTTCCCTCTATATAATATATTCCAGGAAACAGAATTTTTGTGCCTGTTGCTAAACTGCTTTTTTTTTTTTTTAATTTATTTTTTTAAGATTTTTTTATTTATTTATCTTTAGAGGGGAAGGGTAGGAGAAAGGGAGAGGGAGAGAAATATCAATGTAGGGTTGTCTCTCATGTGTCCCCTGCTGGGAACTGGCCTGCAACCCAGGCATTTGCCCTGACTGGGAATCGAACCTCGATCCTCTGGTTCGCAGGCCCGCGCTCAATCCACTGAGCTACACCAGCCAGGGTGCTAAACTGCTTTTTACAAAGGTTTTACCAATTCATATTCCCCCCCATGTTTGATGAGAACACCCTTTGACTGCATTTTCCACAACCCTGGAAACTATAGTTTTAAAATCTTTGCTACCTTGATAGATGAAAATAGTATATTACTATTTTTTTTAAATCTGCACTTGATTATTAATGAGGTTAAATGCTATCTTTTATGTTTGTTGCTAGCTCTTTTGTAAACTGGCTGTTATCTTTTTGGGGGCTTAAGTGTTCCTACTGATGTGTATTAATTCTTCACATAGTAATAATATTACACTATATTATGCTGCAAATATATTCCTACTTTGTTTCTTCCTTATTTTTTAATACAATTGTTTATTTTCTTATAGCCAATGGTATCTATTTTTTGCCTTTGTGACTATCTTCTATTGCTCCTAAATTTAACTTGTGGCTACCTATCAAGCACTTGAAATGTGGCTAGTCTGTATTTACAAGTGCCATAAGTATAAAATACATACTGGATTTCAAAGAGTAAAGAAAACCTCAACAATGTAAAATACCTTCCTGATAATTTTTATATTGATTATATGTTAAAATAATATTCTGGACATACTAAGTTAAATAAACATTATTACAATTAATTTCACCTATTTTTAGTTTTTAAATGTGCCTATTAAAAATTTTAAATATAGACACAAGCCAGTTATAAAGGGTCTTGTGAGCAATTTGAAGGGCAATGATGAATGTTACTTATGCAGGTACTGCTAGGGAGACCTGTCAGGAGGCTATAGTAGTCACCTAAGTAAGATTCTTTTAATGCATTAATTTTGATTTTCAGCTCCTATTATTTCCTTTCATTTTCCTTAGGTTTACCATGATGTTTTTCTAACTTTTTCATTTGAATACTCTATTTCATTCTTTCTTTAGAAATATATGGAGTTAAGGCTATGTATTTTACTTAACTCAGCTTTAACCATATCCAGTATTTTCACTATTACTTCTTTTAGAGTTTTCTGCTATTTTGATTTCCTGAGATCCAAGAATTGTTTTAAAGAAAATATATAATTTTAAAAGTGGGCTAAGAGATTTTCAGTTTGCTCTCATTTCCAATACATTTTTATCAATCCCAACAAATCCTGATTCTTTAAAAAAATTTTAACGCATTCCATATTTTTCACTCCTTTCCTAATTTGGTAGAGGTGAAGAATTACTGAAAGATGTTACCTGAGGCCAGCATTGGGTTAAAGCCCAAGTTCTTAAATTGGGGCCATAGATAATCATTCACAGTGTCTGTGAACTACCCAGAATTGTAATGTGAAACTTTGTGTAGATATTATATTTTTTACAAAAAGGGTTCACTGTTTTCTTTGGATTTCATTAAATTCTTAATGAGTACTAAGACCCAAAGTAGTGCTTACTCTGTCACACTATGCTGTATAATTTATATAGATGTTACTTCTTTTAAATTATAATCATCTAGCAGTACTAGTACTGTGAAATTCTATAAAATACTGTTTCTCATGAATTCATTAACTACAAAGTTGGCAAAAACATAAAATTAAGAAAACAAAACATGAAATCAAGGAAGACACAAACAAATGGAAGCATATACCATGTTCATGGATTGGAAGAATTAATATCATCAAAATGTCCATAATACCCCAAGCAATTTACAAATTAAATGCAATACCTATTAAAGTACCAATGGCATATTTCACAGACATAGAACAAACACTTCAAAAATTTACATGGAACCATAAACGACCTCGAATAGCTGCAGCAATTTTGAGAAAGAAGAGCAAAGTAGGAGGGATCACAAAACCTGATACCAAACCATATTACAAGGCCACTGTAATCAAAACAGCCTGGTACTGGCATAAAAACAGGCACATGAACCAACAGAACAGAAGAGAGAGCCCAGAAATAAACCCAAGACTCTATGGTCAATTAATATTCGACAAAGGGGGCAGCAACATAAAATGGAGCAAAAATAGTCTCTTCAACAAGTGGTGTTGGGAGAACCGGACAACTACGTGCAAAAAAAATGAAACTTGATCACTAACTTACACCACACAGAAAAAGTAATTCAAGGTGGATAAAAGACTTAAATATAAGCCATAACACCATTAAAATCCTGGAGGAGAACATAGGCAGGAATATCTCATATATTCCATGCAGCAACATTTTTACTGATATGTCCCCTAAAGCAAGGGACATAAAGGAAAGGATAAACAAATGGGATCTCATCAAAATAAAAAGCTTCTGCACATCTAAAGAAAACAGTATTAAAATAAAAAGAGAACTGACTGTATGGGAAACCATACTTACCAATGATACCTCAGACAAGGGTTTAATCTCCAAAATATATAAAGAACTTACACGACTCCACTCTAAAAAGACAAGCAACCGAATTAAAAAATGGGCAAAGGACTTGGGCAGACAGTCTTCCAAAGAGGACATACAGAGGATCCAGAGACACATGAAAAGATGCTCAGTATCGCTAGCTATCAGAGAGATGCAAATTAAAACCACAATGAGATACCACTTGACACCAGTCAGAATGGCCATCATCAACAAAGCAACAAACAGCAAGTGTTGGAGAGGTTGTGGAGAAAAGGGGACCCTAGGGCACTGTTGGTGGGAGTGCAGACTGGTACAACCACTATGGAAAGCAGTATGGAATTTTCTAAGAAAACTAAAAATGTATCTACCTTTTGACCCAGGAATTTCACTGTTTGGATTATATCGTAACAACCCTGAAACACCAATCCAAAAGAACCTATGTACCCCAGTGTTCATAGCAGCACAATTTACAATAGCCAAGTGTTGGAAGCAACCTAGGTGCCCATCAGTAAATGAATGGATCCAGAAACTATGGTACATTTTCACAATAGAATTCTATGCAGCAGAAAGAAAGAAGGAGCTCCTACCCTTTGCTACAGCATGGATGGAACTGGAGAGCATCATGCTAAGCGAAATAAGCCAGGCGGTGAAAGACAAATACCATATGATCTCACCTTTAACAGGAACCTAATCAACAAGACAAACAAACAAGCATAATATAACCAAAGACACTGAAATTGGGAACAGGCTGACAGTCATCAGAGGGGAGAGGGGAGGGAATTTCAGGGGAATAGGGGAAGGGTTTGCAGGAACAAGTATAAAAGACACATGGACAAAAACTATGGGGGGTGGAAATGGGAGGGTGGTGGGCTGGGGTGGGAGTAAAAGACAGAAAACTGTACAAGATCAACAATTAAAATAAAAATTAAAAAAAGAAAACAAAACATGACATAAATATATAATTAGTATATCCTGCCATTAAGTAAAAACAAACAAAAAAAGGGTAAGGAGGTCTCTTTTAAATTAGAATAAGACGTTCCATAAAATAGTAAGTGATGAAATTTACTCATTTATTTAAAAATCATGTATTAAGCATCCACTGTTGGCACGTATTCTTATATGTACTGTGGATACCAAGAAAAAAATAAATCATAGTCCAAGAACCAAAGAAGATCATAGTCTAGTGAGACATACCAAGTACTCAGCCGATAAACTGTACTATGTCATAAGTTGTATAATAGGCATATGAATGAACAATGTCCTACAGGCTCCACTCAGTCCAGGATAATCAGAAAAAGTTCATGTAGATGATAGCTGCATAATGTTCAGAAGGACAGCTAGGAGTTAAGCTAAAAACAAGAAGAGGACATTTCAAGAACTACATAGCATGTATGATGTCAAAAAAGTGAAAGTAATCACTGACAATTTGAAAATGGTGAAGAAGTGTGGTATAGCTTAAGTTTAAACTAGTTTGAGAAATGCAATGGAAAGAGGTAACATTGTGATAATAAGCATGGGCTAGATCATGAAGATTGATAAATATCAAGCTAAGGAGTTATATCTTTAGATAAGACTATTAAAAAGGGAAAGTCATATTCAAATTTCATCTGTACCAAAAATTCTTATTTTGTTTGTGTGTGTAAATACTTTTTATTTTTATTTTACTTTTTTATTAAATACTTTTGAATTTTATTATGTTTAAATAGTTTTCTGCCTTCCCCCGCACCTCTTCCTCCGACCCCAGCCATCCCCCCCACCTCGCTCCCGATTCCACCCACCCTTGTTTTTGTCCATGTGTCCTTTATAGTTGTTCCTAAAAATCCTTCCCCCTCCCACCCATTACTCCCTCCCATCTATCCTCTGGTTACTGTACATCTGTTCTTAATTTCAATGTCTTTGGTTATATTTTGCTTGCTTGTTTGTTTTGATTATGCTCCACTTAAAGGTGAGATCATATAGTATTTGTCTTTCACCACCTGGCTTATTTCACTTAGCATAATGCTCTCCAGTTCCATCTATGCTGTCGCAAAGGGTAGGAGCTCCTTCTTTCTTTCTGTTGTGTGGTATTCCATTCTGTAAAAGTATCATAGTTTTTGATCCATTCATTTACTGATGGGCACTTAGTTGGCTTCCAGCACTTGGCTATCATAACTTGTGCTGCTATGAACATTATTGGGCTGCACAGGTTCTTTTGGATTGGTGTTTCAAGGTTGTTAGGATATAATCTTAGCATTGGAACTGCCAACTCAAAAGGCAGTTCCATTTTTAGTTTTCTGAGGAAATTACGTACTGTTTTCCATAGTGGCTGCACTATACACAAAAATAAATTCAAGGTGGATGAAAGAGTTAAATATAAGTCATGAAATCATAAAAGTCCTAGAGAACAACATAGGCAGGAAAATCTCATATAGTCCATGCAGCAATATTTTCACTGATATGTCCCCTAGAGCAAGGGACATAAAGGAAAGAATAAACAAATTTATTTTTATCTCATAAAAATAAAAAGCTTCTGCACAGCTAAAGAAAACAGCATTAAAGTGAAAAAAGAACCAACGGTATGGGAAAACATATTTGCCAATGATACCTCAGGTAAGGGTTTGATCTCCAAAATATATTAAAAAACTCACATGACTCCACTCTAAGGAGACAAACAACCCAATTAAAAAAATGGCAAAGGACTTGAGAAACAAAATCTGAGTTCTGGTCAAGATGGAGGTGGAGGTTGAAACCCTTCGCTTCCTCACACAACCAAAAGGAGGATAACAACCAATCTAAAATCAATAAACAACCAAAAGCGCCAGAAATTCAAACTGCATGGAACTCTAACAACCAAGGAATTGAAGAAAAAATCAACCAGAACAATCAGACCGGTAAGGCAGTGGACCGTGCCATCCAGGCTGGCTCAAAAAAACTGAGGTGAGGTGGCGGACCTCATGGGCAAGGCAAGCTGAAGGAGAAACTGAGACTCAGAGTTGACTGTGGAATATGGCAGGGGTTACTGTGGTGGGAGACACTCCCAGTCGCAAACAAGTCAACTAGAAAGTGCACTAGAGATGAGCAGGTGAGTTGTATTGTCCCCTCCCTGGCCCCTTCCCCACAGGCAACCCCAAAGCACAGCGAAGAGGGCTGCCCTGCCTGGGTGAATACCTAAGGCCCTACCCCCTTACAACTTATCAGGTGTGCCAAGACGGCCCAAATGAAAGAACAGAGCAAAACCTCAGAAAGAGAACTAAGCAAGGAGGAGATAGGCAACCTATTCGATGGAGAATTTAAAGTATTAGTAATCAAAATGCTCACAGATCTGATTGAGTTTGGTCAAAAAATGAAAAAAACAAATGAAAGTTATCCAAAATGAAATAAAGCAAAGTATTCAGGGAACCAACAGTGACAGGAAGGAAACCAGGACTCAAAGCAATTATTTATAACAAAAGGGGAAAATAAACATCCAGCCAGAACAGAATGAAAAAACAAATCAAAAACAGTGAAGAAAGACTTATGAACCCCTGGGACAACCTGAAATATTCCAATATCGGAATTATACGGATGCCAGAAGGAAGATAACAGCAAGAAATTGAAAACTTATTTGAACAAATAATGAAGGAAAACTTCCCCAATCTGGCAAAGGAAGTAGACTTCCAGGAAGTCCAGGAAGCCCAGAGAGTCCCAAAGAAGTTGGACCCAAGGAGGAACACACAAAGGCACATTATCATTAAGTTATCCAAGATTAAAGAAAAAGAGAGAATCCTAAAAGAAGCAAGAAGAAAGTAGAGACTTACCTACAAATGAGCGCATATAAGGCTATCAGCTGATTTCTCAAAAGAAACCTTGCTGGCAAGAAGAAAGGCAAGGACCGACATCCGAGATTACTCTATCTAGCAATGCTTTCATTTAGAATGGAAGGGTAGATAAAGTACTTCCCAGATAATGTCAAGTTAAAGTTCATTATCACCAAGCCATTATTATATGAAAGGTTAAAGGGACTTATCTAAGAAAAATAAGATAAAAAATATGAACAGTAAAATGACAAAAGACTCACAACTATCAACTAGTGACCTAAAAGAAAAGGAAAACAACAAAAACAAGACTAAGCAAACAACTAGAACAAGAATAGAATCAGAGAAATGGACATCACATGGAGGGATTTCAGTGAGGAGGAGGAAGGGAGGAATAAGGGGGAAAATGTACAGGGAAGAAGAAGCATAATTAGGAGGCATAAAATAGATGAGAGGTAAAAAATGATACAGGAAACAGAGGACTCAAAGAACTTTTATGTACAACTCACGGACATGAACTAAGGGGGGTAATGCTGGAGGGTTGTGGGGGTAGAGCAGAGGGGGAATAAAAGGAAAAAACTGGAAAAACTATAATAGTATAACCAAAACAAAATACTTAAAAAAAGAAAAAGGAAACAAAATCTTAAAAAAAACAGGCAAAGGACTTGAACAGACAATTCTCCAAGGAGGACCTACAGGGGATCCAGAGACATATAAAAAGATACTCAGCATCAATAGCCATCAGAGAGATGCAAATTAAAACCACAATGAAGTAACACTTTAAACCAGTGAAAATGACGATCATAAACAAAGCAACAAATCAGTGTCAGAGAGGTTGTGCACAAAAGGGAACCCTAGTGCACTGTTGGTGGGACTGTAAATTCTTATTTTGAAATATTTAATATGTACAGAAAAAACGCAAGATTGGTTCAATGATTGCCCATATACCCTTCATCTAGATTCACCAACTGTTAACATGTTGCCACATTTAATCACTTTCACACTCACTCTTTTTTGATAAACCATTTTAGAATATGTGAGTGCTGTTAAGTTTGATCACTTGGTTTAGGTGGTATCTGTCAGATGTCTTTATTAAAAAGGATACCATTTCCCTTTCAAAGCAATACACAGTCAACATGGTTGTACTTTGAGACTATGAATATCCTATTTCGCAACAATTTTTCACTCAATGGTCAGCAATTATTACTAAGTCATTACTGTAATAAATGTAAAATGATGATTTAAAAAAAGAATCTATTCTTTATACATTCACCAGTTAGCATTCTTCTACTGAGTAGAAACTTCTTTTCTATATTCTTCCCCTTATCCCACACCCCTATTTCGGTGTTTCTTAGTATGAATAAGCTCATGGATTCTTTTAAAAATCAATGTTATAGAGGAACCACTATGGAAAGCAGTAGGGAATTTTCTATGAAAACTAAAAATGGATCTACCTTTTGACCCAAGAATTTCACTGCTTGGATTATATCCTAACAACCCTGAAACACCAATCCAAAAGAACCTATGCACCCCAGTGTTCATAGCAGCACAATTTACAATAGCCAAGTGTTGGAAGCAACCTAGGTGCCCATCAGTAAATGAACGGATCCAGAAACTATGGTACATTTTCACAATAGAATTCTATGCAGCAGAAAGAAAGAAGGAGCTCCTACCCTTTGCTACAGCATGGATGGAACTGGAGAGCATCATGCTAAGCGAAATAAGCCAGGCGGTGAAAGACAAATACCATATGATCTCACCTTTAACAGGAACCTAATCAACAAGACAAACAAACAAGCATAATATAACCAAAGACACTGAAATTGGGAACAGGCTGACAGTCATCAGAGGGGAGAGGGGAGGGAATTTCTGGGGAAAAGGGGAAGGGTTTAGAGCAACGGGTATAAAGGACATATGGACAAAAACTAGGGGGTGGTGGAAATACAAGGGAGGTGGGGAGGGCTGGGGTGGTGGGCTTGGATGGGAGTAAAAGACAGAAAACTGTACAAAAACAACAATTAAAATTTTAAAAAAAACTTTTTTCATCAACACAGAGACACAAACAGACACATGTGCACAGAGAAAGAAACAGCATGAGTACCAAGAAAAAAATCATGTCAGCAGATATATAGAACTATAAATCAAAAAGAGAAAGACAAAACAATTAAAAATGGACAAAATAAACTAAAAAGTACTACAAAATGAAAAAAAATCAATGTTACAATCTACTGCTGCCACTATTAACATTTTCAGTGAAGTGCAATTCATATTACATAAATTAAATTAATTTTCATTTAATATTAAAGTATTTAATTCTGTGGCATTTAGTACGTCCACAGCATTGTGTAATTACTACCAATATCTAGTTCCAAAACTTTCAACTGCTCCAAAATAAAACCCCGTATCAATTTTTTTAATATATTTTATTAATTATGCTATTACAGTCGTCCCATTTCTCCCCCATCATTCCCCTCCACCCTGTACACCCCCTCCCACCCACATTCCCCCCTTTAGTTCATGTCCATGTGTCTTAAGTTCTTTAGCTTCTACATTTCCCACACTATTCTTGCCCTCCCCATCTATTTTTGACCCACCATCTATGCTACTTGCTCTCTATACCTTTCTCCCCTCTCTCCTTCTCCCACTCCCCTATTGATAACACTCCATGTGATGTCCGTTTCTGTGTTTCTGCTCCTGTTCTAGTTGTTTGCTTAGTTTGCTTTTGTTTTAGGTGTGGCTGTTAATATCTGCAAGTTTGCTGTCTTTTTCCTGTCATATTTTTTATCTTCTTTTTCTTAGATAAGTCAATTTAACATTTATAGAATAAGGGCTTGGTGATGATGAACTCCTTGAACTTGACCTTATCTGAGAAGCGCTTTATCTTCCCTTCCATATTGGATAGAGCAATCTTGGATCCATATCCTTGCCTTTCAAGACTTCAAATACTGCTTTCCAGCCCCTTCTTGCCTGTAAGGTCTCTGGAGAAAACAGCTGACCGTCTGATGGGAACTCCTTTGTAGGTGACTGTCCCCTTATCCCTTGCTGCTTCTAGAATTCTCTCCTCCATTTTCACCTTGGCTAATGTAATTATGATGTGCCTTGGTGTGTTCCTTCTTGGGTCCAACTTCCTTGGGACTCTCTGAGCTTCCTGGAGTTCCTGGAAGGCTATTTCCTTTGCCAGACTGGGGAAGTTCTCCTTTATTATTTGTTCAAATAAGTTTTCCACTTGTTGCTCTTCCTCTTCCTCTTCTGGTACCCCTATACTTCGGATGTTGGGAAGTTTAAAGATGTCTTGGAGGTTCCTAAGCCTCTGCTCATTTTTTTGAATCCTTGCTTCTTCATTCTTTTCTGTTTGGTTGTTTCTTTCCTCCTTCTGGTCCACTCCATTGATTTGAGTTCCAGTTTTCCTCCCATCACTATTGGTTCCCCATGCATCTTCCTTCATTTCACATATTGTAGCCTGCATTTTTTCATCTAATTTGCGAGCAAAATCAACCAGTTCTGTGAGCATCCTAATAACCAGTGCTTTGAACTGTGTATCTGATAGGTTGGCTATCGCTTGGTTACTTAGATGAATTAGCTCTGGGGCTTTGATCTGTTCTCCAGTTTGAGCCAATTTTTGTTTTGTTTTGTTTTGATCTGATCGCGGCTGTTATGTAGTGAGGGGTGAAGTCTTAGGTGTTCCCCAGGGCAGGGCAGCCCAGTTGCTGGGTTGTGATGCTGTATGTGGGGGCAGGGTACAAAAGGGAACAATGGCGCTCTCTCTCGGATTCCAGTCCCTTCCGCTGCTTTCTCCAAGCAAACTGGGCCGTTCTGGTGCTTATTTCTGTGTGGGTGGACTTGTGTACATTCTAGGACCCTGTGGGTCTCTCCAACAAACTCTCCTGTGAGGCTGGGAGTCTCTCCCAGCACTTCAACCGCCACAAGTGTTTTCAATTGGTGCTTTTACGCTTTATTTCCTGGTGCTGCGGCCCTGGGTTGCTCAGACTGTCTGGCTGCCAGTTTTGGCCTGGTTTATCTGTGTGTGAATGTGTGACCACGGTCAGTCACCTTGTGCACCTCTCTGTTGCCTCTCCGCACCTGGGGTGTGCCAACCACCGCCTTTAAGTCCGGGACCACTAGCCACTGCTTTTTCCTGCCGGGATCCCTCTCTGCTGGCCGCTGACTCCGCCTCTCTTATTGGTCTGGGTGAATCGTTGTCAGACTTCCGTACAATTCAATTTTCTATCTGTTCTGGGGGTTTTTTGGTTCTAAATTTTTGTTGTCCTTAATTTTGGTTGCGAGAGGAGGCACAGTGTGTCCACCTACGCCTCCATCTTGGCCGGAAGAGCAAAATCCCATATCTATTAAGGAGTAACTCCACTTTTCCCACTCCAAAGCCCTGGTAATCACTGAAATTTGCTTGTCTCTCTATAAATTTACCCATTTTGGATGTATCATATAAACAGTATTATATAATGTATGATCTTTTGTGACTGGTTTCTTTCAGTAAGCATGTGTTTGTAATTCATTCAGGTTGTAGTATGTATCATACTCCATTCCTTTTTATGGATATACCAGAATTTGTGTATCCATTCAAACACTGATGAGCATTTGGACTCTTTGACCTTTATGCGATTGAGGATAGTGCTGCCATAAACATGCATGTTTGAAATCTCTGGGATATATACCTAGGCACTGACTTGCTGGTTCATATAGTAATTCTATGGTTAACTTTTTGAGAAATGACCAAACTTTCCCACTTTAGCTGCATCATTTTACATGCACAGTAACAATATACAAGGGTTCCAACCTCTCTACATGCCAATGCTTGTTATTGTGAGTATAGCCATCCTGTGGGCATGAAGTGGTACCTACTTCATTGTGGTTGATTTGCATTTCCCTAATGATCATTGATGTTGAGCATCTTGCCATGTGTTTGTTGGGTATTTGTACATCTTCTTCGGAAAAATGTGTATGCAAGTAATTTGTCCAACTTTACTTTGGTTGTTTGTCTTTTTGTTTCTTTATCAAAAAATTCCTTACATATTATGGATACTAAACTCTTATGACACAGGATTTGCAAATATTTTCTCCCATTTTGCAGGCTATCTATTCACTTACTTCATTACGTTGTTTGATGTACTAAAATTCTTAACTTTGATGCAGTCCAATTTATCTATTTTTGTTGTTGTTGTACTTTTGTGTTTGTACTCCTAGGGTCATATTTTCGACTCCATTGCCAAACCCAAGGTCAAAAAGATTTCCTCTGGTTTTATAGTTTTGGCTTTCATATTTAAGTTGCTGATCCACATGGTGTGCAGCAAAACTGCAGATTTTTCTTTTTCTTTTTTCTGCATGTGGATATCCAGTTGCCCTAGCACCATTTATTGAAGAGACTATTCTTTTCCCACTGAACAGTTTCAGCACCCTTGTCAAGAGCAAATTAGCAATAGATATATGGGTTTATTTCTGGACTCTCAATTCTATTTCATCGGTCTATATATTTATTCTTATGGCAGTACCAAACTGGTTTGACTACTGTAGATTTTAGTAGATATAAAATTGAAAAGTGTTACTCCTACTTTGATCTTTTTCAAAAGTGTTTTGGCTATTCAGAACCCCTTGTGATTCCTTAAGAATTTGATGATTAGCTTTTGTATTTCTGGGGGGAAATGGCTAGAATTTTGTTAATACTTGTATTGAATATGTACATTCCTTTGGGCAGTGTTACCATCATCATAATATTAAGCTTTCCGGACCATGAACATATGTCTTTCCATTTAGTTAAGTCCTCTATCATTTCCTTTGTCATGTTTCATTAGTTTTTCACATACAAGTCTTTCACCAACTTGGGTAAATTTATTTTGATATACTTTACTCTTTTGGATGCTATGGTAAATAAAATAGTTTTAATTTCCTTTGCAGATTCTTCATTGCTAGTGTGTAAAAAGGTTGCACTTTTTTTTTTAAGATTTTATTTATTTATTTTTAGAGAGGGGAAGGGAGGGAGAAAGAGAGGGAAAGAAACATCAATGTGTGGTTGCCTTTCACGTGGCCCCCACTAGGGGCCTGGCCTGCAACCCAGGCATGTGCCCTGACTGGGAATCGAACCTGCGACCCTTTGGTTCACAGCCCGCACTCAATCCACTGAGCTACGCCAGCCAGGGCAAAAGTTGCACTTTTGTGTTGACCTTATATATTACAATTTATTGAATATGTTTACTAACTGTAGTTATTTGTAAATATTTTTATTTTTCAATTATAGTTGACATACAATATTATACTAGTTTCAAGTGTACAACTCAGTGATTAGAAATTATGTAACTAAGTGATAGCTCATAAATCTATTACCCTACACCATAGTTATTACATTCTTATTGATATTTTCTATGCTGTACTTTACATCACTGTGACTATTCTGTAACTAACAATTTGTACTTCTTAATCCCTTTGCCTTTTCACCCCTTCCCAAAGGTGCCCCCCCATGTGGCAACTGTCAAATGTTCACTGTACCTATGAATCTGTTACTGCTTTGTTTGTTCATTTAGTTTGGTTTCCAGATTCAATTGTTGATGGATGGATAGATATGTATTTTTTGCAATTTTATTACTCATATTTTTAACCTTTTTTCCTTCTTCTTAAAGACACTTTAACATATGTAACACTAGTTTGGAGGTGATGAACTCCTTTAGCTTTTTCTTGTCTGGGAAGCTCTTTAGATGTCCTTTAATTCCAAATGATAGCTTTGTTGGGTAGAGTAATCTTGGTTATATTGGGTTGGCCAAAAAGTTTGTTTAGTTTTTTTCTGTAAACTAAAGACACATTTTTCATTTTCACCAATAATTTTATTGATTTGGATATTTTGAGTGTCTCCCGCATGTATTAATGTTGATTGTTGTCAATGTCTTCATTTGACCCCTATCAACTTCAACTGATCTACCCAACTATGGAGTATAATCCAGCAAGGAATCTCCAGCATAAAACTTTGCAAACCACCTTTGACATGTTCAATCAGTCACAGAACCTTCTGCATACACTGCACAAATTTTGTGTTTCAGTTGCATTTTTACCTTTCTTGAACTAAAAATACATAATATGCTGATAATGGTGCACATTTTCTTCTATCGTCAATAGTATAATAGCTACACAAAACTTCACTAATTTCGATGGTTTTTTTTAATGCATGTTGATATGAGAGCTGTCACAATACAATCTAACAAAATTGTTTCAAATGAAGTTTAGGACAACTAAGCACTACTATAGTCATCTTATCGGAAAAAAACTTTTCGAGGGGCAACCCAACAAGTCCTTGCTTCTCATCACTTAGAATACTTTGGGTTATCCCTTCTGGTCTGTAAAGTTTCTGTTGAGAAATCAGCTGACAGTCTTATGGGAGCTCCCTTGTAAGTAACTAATTACTTTTTCTTGCTACTTCTAAGATTCTTTGTCTTTAACCTTTGACCTTTTAATATAATGTTTCTTGGTATGGGTCTCTTTGGGTTCATCTTATTTGGGACTCTCTGTGCTTCCTGGACTGCTATGTCTATTTCCTTCACCAAGTCAGGGAAGTTTTCTTTCATTATTATTTCACATAGGTTTTCAATTTCTTGCTCCTTCTCATCTCCTTCCAGCATCCCATGATGTGGAAGTTCATACCCTTGAAGTTGTCCCAAAGGCACTTTACACTATCCTCGTTTGGGAGGGAGGTTCATTTTTTTTTTTTTTTTTTTTTTTTTTGGTGTTCTGAATGGAAGTTTTCTGTTTCCTTATCTTCCAAATCTCTGATTTGATCCTTCACTCCATCTATTCCACTGATGATTCCCTGTAATGTATTCTTCATCTCTAGTTCTTTATTTCTTCTAGTTGTTTTTGTTTCCTATCTCGTTGTTGAAGTTCTAAGTTCAACTACTCCTCCTCTAAGTACATTGAGCATCCTTACAAACAATATTTTGAACTCTGACTCTAGTAGATTGCTTGCCTCCATTTTGTTTAATGCTTTTTCTGCAGTTTAGTTCTATTATTTCATTTGGGACATGTTTGTCCTCTCATTATGGCAGCATTCATGTGATTATTTCTATGTATTAGGTATAACTCCTATGTCTCTTGGTCTTGGTAGAGTGGCATTATATACAATAGTGTTGTTCTGTACAATCCATTGACACAGCCTTCCTGATCACCCAAGCTAGGCACTTGTCTGCTATCCCACCCAGAATATAAGCTGTGTATACCCTCCTGTTGTAGTTAGGCCTTGACTGCTGTTGGCACCTCAATGGAAGGGATTTACCCCCAGGTCAATGAGCTGCAAGGACTGGCTGCAACCACTTTGGGGAATAATCTGTACAGAGGCCCATCCCATGGAGCAGGACTTGCTTCAGTGGTGCCCGCTGCGTCTGCTCCTTGAGTACGTCACTTATGAGGTGGTTGGGTGGTGTTTTAATGTGGTCTGAAGCTGTCCACTGGGTGCACTGGCTCAGGGGCTTCCTGAGAGGTGCCGGCGGTAAAGGCCAGTCACCACCAGTGTTCTAACTGGGGCCATCTGGTATGAGGTACACAGCCAATCTGCACATGGCTATTACTTGAACTGGGCTTGGAGGTGCCGAGGAGAGCCCAAGCTGCGTGGATGCCACTAGTGCTAGGCCCGAGGCCACTTAGAGGTATGGAGCATGCTTAGGCCAGGTGCTGCTTATTTGAGAGATGAGAGGTTTTAGGAAAGTCTGAATGAAGGATTAACCAAGATAAGCCACTGGTATGGAAAAGCCACTGGAAACAGTTTGGGTGGCCCTGCAAGTTGGGTGGGGGAGAGTCTTGGGGAATCACCAGGGCAGGGCAAATAGCTTTAGCAAGGTTGATGGAGACTGAAGATATGGCACCTTCCTGCTGGCTCTGTGGGGGAGGGCTCAGAAAAGGCACAATAGCCTCCACTAGCACTTCTGCTTGGGAGAAAGCTGTCCCTTCAGAACTTGCCCTGGTGCCAGACACTTCAGTTCCTTCCTATATGTTCCAGCTGCCTTTCAAGCTGCTGCCCCAGTGCTGGAACTTGGAGCAAGTGAGTCTGAGTAAGTCCACACACAGTTCCTGTAAGATGAATGCCTGGGACTCCAGAAACCTTCAGTTTCAGTCAGCCACAGTCCCACTGGTTTTTACAGCCAGAAGTTATAGGGACTTCTCTTCCTGGCACTGAACCTTGAGCTGCAGGGTTCAGTGTGGGCCTGGGACTCCTCACCCCTAAGTTGGGACTTCTGCAGCTGAGATATCCATCCCACTTTTTATCCGCCACACATGGGTTTGGGACCAGTACATTCTGCATCTCTGCCCCTCCTACTAGTCTTGATGTGGCTTCTTCTTTATATCCTTAGTTGTAGACTTGTTTCAGCTGGGTTTTAAGAAGTTCTGAATGATGGTTGTCCTGTAGCTTACATATAATTTTGATCTGGTTGTGAGAGATGTGAGTACTGCATTGACCTATACTACCATTTTGACCAGGAGCCTCTGGTCATTTTTTTGAGGATTCTTTGAGATTTTTTATATAGAGGATCAAGCCATGTGCGAACAGACAAATCTTTTTTTTTTTTAAAAAGATTTTTTATTTATTTATCTTTAGAGAGGAAGGGTAGGAGAGAGGGAGAGGGAGAGAAATATCAATGTATGGTTGCCTCTCGTGTGTCCCTTGCTGGGAACTGGCCTGCAACCCAGGCATGTGCCCTGACTGGGAATCGAACCACGATTGTTTGGTTCACAGGCCCGCACTCAATCCACTGAGCTACACCAGCCAGGGCCGAACAGACAAATCTTTAACTAAACTAACCAAAGAAAAAAGAGAGAACTCAAATCAACAAAATTATAAATTAAAGAGAATACAATACAAATCAAACCACAGAATTACAAAGGATAAGAGGCTACTATGAACAACTCCATACAAAAACTGGACAACCTAGAAGAAATGAAAAATTCTTAAAGACATACTCAACCAAGACTGAGTCACGAAGAATTAGACAATATAAACAGACCAATTAGCAATAAGAGTAAATCAGTAATTAAAAATCGCCCAATGAAGAAAAGCCCAAAATAGGATAGCTTCATTGGTAAATTTTACCAAACATTTAAAGTATAATTAATGTGAATCCTTCTCAAGTTCTCCCCCCAAAATTAAAGAGGAGGTAACACTCCCAAATTCATTTTATGTGGCCAGCATTACCCTGATGGCAAAGCAAGAAAGTAACACTACAAGGAACCAACCCCCTGACACAAAACTATAGGCCAATATCTCTGATGAATGTAAATATAAAAATTCTCAATAAAATTCTGGCAAACCAAACTTAGTAGCATATTAACGTGATCATTCCTTTTAAAACAAGTGGGTTTTATACCTGGGATGCATGGTTTACCACACATAATAAATGTGACATATCACATTAACAGAATAAAAGAAAAAAGAAATCGATCAACTCAATAGATATGGAAAAAAACCTGACAGCATTCAAGATCTATTCATGATAAAAACTCTTTTAACAAATAAGGTACAGAAGAAAGGTATCTCTATATAATAAATGCTATATACGACAAGCTAAAAGCTAACATCATACTCAACAGTAAAAGTTTGAAAGCTTTTCCTCTAAGATCAGGAACAAGACAAGGGTGTCCACTCTCACCATTCTTACTCACCAGTACTACTCCAAGTCCTAGCCACAGCAATTAGGAAAGCAAAACAAAGAAAAGGCATCAGAATAGGAAAGGAAGAAGTAAAACATCTCTATTTATAGATGACATGCTTTTATATTTAGAAAATCTTAAAAGACTCTACAAAAAATTGTTAAGTTAATCAATGAATTCAGCAATAGTGCAGAATGCAAAATTAACATACACAAATGTACTCTGTCTATACAATAACAACGAATTATCCAAAAAGAAAAAAGATCCCATTTACAATAGCATCAAAAACAATATTTATGAATAAGTTTAACCAAGAAGGTGAAAGATTTGGACACTGGGAACTATAAAATATTTATAAAAGAACTAAAGAAATATACAAATAAATGAAAAGGTATCTTGTGTTCATAGACTAGAAGAATTATTGTTAAAATGTCCACACTACCCAAAGCCACCTACAGATTCACTGCAATCTCTATCAAGTTTCCACAAGCAATTTTACAGTAGTAGAATAAATAATCTAAAATTTATGTGGAACCACCAGACCCCAAACAACCAAAGCAATCCTGAGAAAGAACAATGTAGGAGGCATAGATTTCAAGCCTATCTTATGGCACTGGCAGAAACATAAACAAATAGACCAACGGAACAGACTCCAGAGCCCAGAAAAAAACCCACACATACAGAGCTAACTAATATTTGACAAGTAAGCCAAGATCAAGGCTTTTCTGTAAGAGATTCCAGCAAAATTGGATATTCACATGTATAAGAATGAAACTATCTTACACCACTCACAAAAATGAACTCAAAATAGATGAAAGGCATAAACATACTACCCCCTAAAACCATGAAACTTCTAAAAGAATGCATAGGAAAAGCTTTTTGACATGTGTCTTGGCAATGATTCTTTGGACATCACACCTAGAGCACAAATCAAAAATAGTAAGTGGGACTTTATCAAACTGAAAAGCTTTTGCATAAAAAGTAAAAGAAATGATCCACAAAATGAAAAGACAACCTGCAGAATGGGAAAAAATATTTGCAAATCATGTTTGATAAAGAGTTAATATCCAAAATATATAAGGAACTTTTACAACTCAACAGCAGAAGAATACTGCAATTTAAAAATGGGCATAGGAACAGAGTGGAAATTTTTCCAAAAAAGATACACAAATGGCCAACAGATACATGAAAAGTTGCTCCACATCACTAATCATTAAAGAAGTGAAAATGAAAACCACAATGAGGTATCACCTTGCATCTGTTTTTATTGACATCAAAGAGACACTAGATAACAAATGTTGACAAGGATGTGAAGAAAAGGAAACCTTTGTGCACTGTTGGTGGGACTGTAAATTGGTCAAGTTACCATGGGAAATAGTATGGATGCTCCTTAAAAAATTAAAATTAGAACTACCATATGATCCATCAATTCCACTTGTAAGTACAGATCTGAACAAAATGAAAACACTATGCCAAAGAGATAGCTGCACTCCCATATTCACTGCATCATTATTAATAACACCGAAGACATAGAGACAACCTATGTGTCCATCACAGATGAATGGGTAAAGAAGTTGTGGTGTATGTATCCAATGGAATATTATTCAGACATAAAAAGAAGAAAATCCTGCCATTTATATCAACATGAACAAACGCTGAGTGTACTATGCTAAGTGAAATAAGTAAAACAAAGAAAGACAAATACTGTGTGATCTCATTTATATGTAAAATCTTTAAAAAAACTCATAGGAAAAAAGATCATATTTGTGGTTAACAGAGGTGGGTGTGGGTGGGATTAGAATGTCCCCCTTATAAATAAAGTACTGGGAGTGTAACACAAAACAAAATGACTACAGTTAACAGTGCTGTATGGTATATTTCAGTGTTGCTTAAGAGGACATTAATGTTGCTGGACAGTCAATGTTGCTTAAGGGGACATTAATGGACATTAATACAATGTTCCTTCAATGTAGCCATCCAAGATGGTGGGGTAGGTAGGAGACACACTTATCTCCTCACAGGATCATTTCAGAATTACAACTAAATTATAGAACAACAAACCTGTATAACCATCTGAAGACTAGCTGAACAGAAGTCTTATAAATAAGGATATACAGAAGTCACAGACTCTGGTAAAAGGGTGGAAATATGTAAAAGGGCTGGCCCAGCATCTATGTTTGGCAGTTGAGAATCTGAAAGAATATTTCAACTGCTGAGGTCTCCCCCTGAAAAGCAAAAGGTCTAAACTCCATGCCAAGCTCCCCAACTCGGAGTACCAGGGATGAGAAAAGGAGCCCACATAACATCTGGCTGTGAAAATCAGTGGGGATTCCCTTCTCCTGGGTGAGACAGGACTACATTAGAAACCCGGGAGTCTTTTTTAAGGGCAAGCACACAAAAATCTCACTTGCAAGCATTTACCCTGGGCTTCAGTGGAGGGATGGCTACAAAGGGGACCAGACAACACAGGGAGAGATTGAGTTGTGTGGCTTTGGGGAGAGGGCTAGAGGGACAGCCGTCAATATCCTTGTGTTGAGTCTCTTTTCCACACCATCCTTAGATGCCATCTTCCCTGTATTCCGCACTTCCCTACATATGAAATTAGTCTGGGGAGCTACATTAGCTCCACCCTACCAAATGGCTGAAGGATCTGCTGGGGGCAGCCAGTCTAAGCCCACATTGCAGTCTTTCTTAAAAAACTCTTGGGAATTCTATGCAAACCCAGGGGGTGCCAGAGACACACAGGGAGAGACTTGAGTTGTGTGGCTTTAGGGCAAGGGCCACCTACGTCACTGTCACCGCTCCTGGCATGGACACTCCATGATGGTTGGAACCCCACCATCATGGCATTAACCTGGGGAACTATATTAGTCCCACCCTGCTGACTCCAAGAGGCCCCATCTTGCCAAGTTCCCAAAGAGCTGCAGGATATGCTAGTGGCAGCCAGCCTGGGTCCATGTAGCAGTCTTTCTTAAAACAAAACAAAACAAAACAAAACAAACAACTCTTGAGGAATTCCAGGCAAGCTTGGGGGTACCAGAGGCACACAGGAAGACACATTGAGTTGTGTGGCTTTAGGGCAAAGGCCACATTTCACTACACACCTGAATGGTGTCACCATTTCTGCATTATAAGCCACCCCCCCCACCGCCCCGCAACAGCATTAGCCTGGGGAGCTGCACTAGCCCCACCCTGCTGATTTACTAAAGCCCATACCACCAATCTTGCACATGGGTGTGGGATCTGCTAGCAGTGACCAGGCTGGGCCCACAGTGAAGTCTTTCCTAAAATATTCTCAAGAAATTCTAAGCATGCTGTGAGGGATGCCAGAGATACACAGGGAGAGGCTAAGTTGTGTTGTGTAGCTTTAGGAAGAGGGACTTCTTTCCTCCTGATCAACAGACACCACTGTGCAGAGCCTCCTTCAACACGGACAAATTTTAAAACTGTTTTAGCCTGATGAACTCTATTGGCTCCAACCTGATGACTTCCTGAGACCTCACACCACTGCAAAAAAAAAGTACAGGCCCCAGGTGGGTGGCAGCTGCCCTTGGGTTATCCTGAGACTTTTGCTGAGTGGCCACAGACCCAATACAGGCACCAAGTTTTAAATCAACCTAGTGATCACCATGGCCCCTACACCTGGTGACTCACTAAGCCTGCCTCACACAATTCTTGTAAAGCTTGAGGCTTTTCAGTGGTTGAGCAGCCAGTAGGTAAAAGAAAATCTCCAGGTGCTTTGAGCCTTTTGGTACCTGTCCCAGGACAGGTACTGCAGGCAGCCAGCCTTGATACACAGATTGGCTCCTCTCAAATATACCCAGGTACAGCAGAGGCAGCTACAAACAGTGGATCCCTTTGTTGCTCCAAAAATGTAGCTCAGTGTTGATTACAGTCAGTGTCTAACATTTACCTGCATGAAATTCCCTTCCAAGAAGTGCCAGAATCAACACACCTGGTGACTGGCTTCAGATCACATCAAAACACAACCCGATTAGCTCTACTACCAGCACACCCAAAGGGAGGTCTTGGCAGGCACCAGAGCCTGCTGGGACAAATTCTGCTTTGATAGTTAAACCTCCACACAGCAACTCATACACTGTGGTCAGGGTCAATCCTCACATTCAGCCAGACTGAAGATTAACCCCACACACAGTTGGGCCAACAGCAATCGAGACTCAACAACAACAGAAGGGCTCATATAACCACACAAGGAACAGTCTTGAAGGACTCAGCTCAGTTAATAGGGAGACTATGCCACTGAGCCCCCACAAGAGACCTACTATTTTAAGGCTACCCTACCAAGACTCAGAGACATAGCAGATCTACCTGCTACACAGAAATAACATAAGAGAGGCAGCAAAAATGGGGATACAAAGAAACATGCCCAAAAAGGAAGAGCAAGAGCAATCCAGGGAAAAAATGAAATGAAGGCATGAGAACTATCAGATATAAAATTCATAACAATGATTATAAGAATACTTAAGGAATCTAGGGGGGAAATGGATGAACTCAGTGAGAAATTCAACAAAGAAGTAGTTAGTATAAAGGACATAGAAACCATAGAAAATAACCAGTGAGAAATGAAGAATACAATATCTGAAATGAAGAATACAGTAAAAAGTAAGTAACAGCAGATTAGATGAAACAAATTAACGATTTGGAAGACAAAATAGCAGAAAACACCCAATCAGACCAGCGGGGGGGGGGGGAAGAATTTTAAATAAAAAGGATAGTTTAAGGGACCTCCGGGACAACATCAAACATTACAACATCCAAATTATAGGGATACCAGATGCAAGAAGAGAACAGAACAGAAGATAGATAATCTAGTCAAAGTAATGATGGGAAACCTCCCTAACCTGGTGAAGAAAAAAAATGCACAAGTCCATGAAGCACAGAGTTCCAAACAGATGAACCCAAAGAGACTCACACCAAGACACACTACACTTAAAATGGTAAAAAATTAAAGAAAAATAGAGAACCTGAAAAGCAACAAAAGAAACACACCTAGTTACTTGCTGGGGAGTTCCCATAAGAAGGTCAGCTGATTTCTCAACACAAACATTCAAGCCAGAAGGCATTGGTACTGAATATTCAAAATGAGAAAAAGAGCAAGACTGACATATTGAATACAAAAATGCATTTAAGAACAATACATCACAAACAAGTGGGGTTCATTCCAAGGGCACAAGATGGTTCAACACATGCAAATCAATTGTAATATAGCATATTAACAAAACAAAGAATAAAAATAATATGATATCATCAACAGATGCAAAAAAAGCATTTGAAATACAATATTCATTTATGATTAAAATACCCAGTAAACATAGGTATAATAGGAAAAGTACCTCAACATAATAAAGGCCATATAAAAAAACTCTCAGCCAGTATCATACCCTATGGTGAAAAACTGAAAGCTTTTCCTTTAAAAGCAAGAACTAGAAAGGATACCCACTCTCATCACTCTTATTCAACATAGTTCTGGAAATCCCACCCAGAGCAATCAGGCAAGAGAAAGAAGCAAACAGTATCCAAATTGAGAAGGAATACGTAAAAATATCACTTTTTACAGATGAGATGATTCTATATAGAGAAAACCCTAAAGATTCCACCAAAATACAATTAGAAACAATAAGCAAATACAGTAAAGTTGCAGGATACAAAATCAATGAACAAAATCCACTGTTTTCATATATACTAACAATGAAACTTCAGAAAAATAAATGAAAAAAATTCTTTTACAATTACAATCAAATAAAATACCTTAGGAATAAACCTAACAAAGTATGTAAAGGACCTATGTACTGAAAACTACAAAGCATTATTTAAAAAAGACTGAAAAGGACACAACAAAATGGAAAGATATCCTGTGTTCATGTTACCCAAAGCGATTTACAGATTTAATGCAATTCCCATCAAAATCCCAATGTCATTTTTTAAAGAAATATAAGAAAAATTCAGCAGATTTGTACTGAACCATAAAAGACCCAGAATAGGAGCCCTGGCTGGTGTAGCTCAGTGGATTGAGTGAGGGCCTGCGAACCAAGGGATCGCGGTTCGATTCCCAGTCAGTGCACATGACTGGGTTGCAGGACAGCTCCCAGCTGGGGACATACAAGAGGCAACCATACATTGATGTTTTTCTCCACCTCTCCTTCCCTTCCCTTCTACAGATAAATAAATAAAATCTTAAAAAAAAAAAAAAAAAAAAAGACCCAGAATAGCCAAAGTAATCCTGAGATAAAAGAACAAAGCTGGAGTTATCACACTATCTGACTTCAAATTATACTACAGAGCTACGATAATCAAAACAGCATGGTACTGGCAGAAAAACAGACACACAGACCAATGGACCAGAACTGAAAGCCGAGAAATAAAACCGTGTATGTGTGTGTGTGTGTGTGTGTATGTGTGTGTGTTCACAAAGACACACAATGGAGAAAACAAAGTCTCCTCAATAAATGGTGCTGGGAAAATTATACAGCCTTATGGAAAAGAATAAAACTAGATTACAGTTTGTCTCCATATACAAAAATTAATTCAAAATGGATCAAAGACGATCTGAAGCAATAAATTACATAGAAGAAAACATAGGTGTTAAGATCATAGACCTTACTTATGGAGAAAAACATTTTATGATTTTTACCTCAAAGGCAAAGGAAGTAAAGGCAAAAATAAATGAATGGGACTATATCAAACTTAAAAGCTTCTGACAGCAAAAGAAACTGACAACAAAACAAAAAGGTGAACTTATACAACCCAACACCAAACAAACAATCCAATTAAAAAATAAGCAGAGGACATGAACAGACAGCTCTCCCAAGAAGACACACAAAAAGCCAACAGATATATGAAATCATGTTTGACTTCACTAGCTATTAGGGAAATAGAAATCAAAACTACAATAAGACACCATCTCACACCTACTATAGTGGCTGTTGTCAATAAGTAATAATAAGTGTTGGATAAGTTGTAGAGAAAAGGGAACCCTCATTCATTGCTGGTGGGAATGTAGACTGGTATAGCCACTATGGAAAACAGTTTGGTGTTCCTGAAAAAATTAACAATAGAGTTACTACATAACCCAGAGACCCCTCTTCTGGGTATGTACTAAAAAAACTCAAAATCATTTATTCGGAAAGATATACGCATCCCTATGTTCACTGCAGCATTATTCATTGTGACCAAAACAAGAAGACAACTAAAAAGTCCTTTCAGGGGAGGGAATTTCAGGGGAAAAGGGGAACGGTTTAGAGCAACAAGTATAAAGGACTCATGGACAAAAACTATGGGGGGTGGAAATGGGAGGGAGGTGAGGAGGGCTGGGGTGGTAGGCTGGGGGCGGGGTAAAAGACAGAAAACTGTACAATATCAACAATTAAAAAATACTGATTAAAAAAAGGCCTTTCAATAGAGGATGGGATAAAGAAGATGTGATACATATATAAAATGAAATACTACTCAGCCATAAGAAAAGATGAAGTATTGACATTTATGACAACATGGATGGACCTTGAGAATATGCTAAGTGAAATAAGTCAGTCTCAAAAGGCTAAGAACCATATGACTTCATTCATATGTGGGATATAAAATTGAAACTTGGGGACACAAACAGCAGTGTGGAGGGTGCCAGAGGAATGGGTGAGTGTGGGACACAGAGCAGGCCTGGTATATGGTGATGGAAGATGGTTTGATTTTAGGTGGCAGGCACAGAGTGCACTATACAGATGTGGTGTTATGGAGATGTACATGTAAAACCTATATGAAAGCTATATGACCCTATAAACCAAGTCACCCCAATAAATTAATAAGAATTATAAAAAAAGAAAAAACTAAAAACCATAGGATTTCACCTATGTGGGGTATAAAACTGAAACTCAGGACAGACAACAGTATGGTGGTTACCAGAGGAAAGGGGTTAGGGGGATAGTAAAGTGTAAAGGGAACCAAATATATGGTGATAGAAGATGGTTTGACTTTTGGTGGTGCACATACTATGCAATATACAAAGCATGTATCATAGAAATGTACACTTGAAATGTAAATGATCCTATTAACCAATGTTACCCCAATAAATTTAGTAATTAAAAAAGAGACTTACAGTTACAATGGAAAGATTGAAAATTAATATATTAGTGTCTGACTCAGTAAATGAGAAAAGGCAGAGCTAATTCAAAAAAATACTAAGAAACATACAAAAATAAGAACAGAAAAAAAAGAAAGAAATGCTGAAGGATAAAAAATAACTTTTAACAGTATAAAAGTTAAGCAAGAGAATGATTGAAGAGGAAAAAGTAGTGACCTCTTCCAGCTCAGGGATTTTTTTCCTCAAGGAAATTCTCAGACCTTGGAAGATTTTATGCAAGTAGATGGCTTTAAAATGCATTTTATAAAATGAAGGAACTTACCTCTCTACATAGGTTTTATTTAGGGGAATATTAAAATTATGGCTCCATTCCCAAGATCTTTAAAAAGCTGACTCCTTACTACTTAACTATCACAAATACCAAACCCATAGAGAGACTTACCCTATCCACCAATTCGGGGATGGAGATTATGTGTGTGTGTGTGTGTGTGTGTGCGCGCGCGCGCGCGCATAAAGTATTTTCTACCATATCAATCTACTTTATTTTTTTACCTAGCACTTATAACTATCTGAGATTATTTTGTGCAGTTACATGGTTAGCTGTTTACTGAGCAGTTTCCACTCCACTAGAACAAAAGCCCCCAAAGGCAAATATATCTTGTCTTCTCCTGTAAAATGCACTACCTTAGAGCCTGGCTCACAATAGGTTTTTAAATAAAATTCTGTATAATAAATAAACGGAGTAACACTGAACACTGGAAGGTATGTGGTATTAGTACATTCATTAAAAAAACAATTACTGAGTTTTTATCACACATGAGGCTCTATTCTAGGTAATAAGCTGAAAAAAATATGCCTTCATGTTATCAGAGAGAAAGTTACAGAATTCAAGTATGCTATTGAGTAATTCCAGTTGAGATTATTATTTTTAAAAGTCTAAATGAAAATGTTGGCTGATTAGAAGTGAGCACACATGTAGATGTATGTGCAATTGAGAATCCCTTCGTTGCTGTCAACACCACATTTCAAACCAGGGCTACTGTGTAATAAAAGAGCCTGCCTGAATTCTAAGCCAATTAATAGTTTTCTGGTAAGTAACAGTTTTCTCCAGCTTCAAAACGCAGAATTCACATATCTTTAAATCAACTGGATTCCTATACTGTTTATATTCATCTGCACAAACTTAGTAGAATTATCTACAATCTCATTATAAAGAATAGCAGTGTATGAGAATCCAAGGTGGTAGAGGAGTAAGTGGAAGCTACATTAACCTTCTCCTGGGACCAATCTAGAAATTATACCTAAACTGTAGAGAAAGCATTCTGAATAACCAACTGAACATGAGCTACAGAGAAGCCTTATAACCACAGACAGACAGATGAAACCACTTTACCACAATGTGATGGGTAGGAAGAGTGGAGGAGGCATGATATGGCTGGCAGGGCTCCTGCAGATGGCAGCTAAAAATTAAGAGGAGTATTTCAGAGGTTGGGGGTTCCCCCTGAGAAGTGTGAGGTCTAAACCCTAAGCTGGGCTCCCTAGCCTATAGCACCAGGTCTGGAAAGGTACCCACATAACATCCAGCTGAGAAAAGCAACAGGGTTTCTGTCTGCCAGCAAGAGATGGCTAGATACTCAGAGAGTCAATGCACAAACTTCTGTTGGAGCCACTTACCCTGGGCTCCAGCAGAGGGAGGGCAGAGTACACTGAAGACGCTTCAGGAGAGTCTATGGGTGGTGGCTCTGGGGAGAGAACTGAAGGAATACCCACCAGGAAACCTGTGCTAAGCCATTCTAAGTATTGCAGGAGCCATTTTTTTTTCCAGGCAGAACTCTTTTTTTTTTTTTTTTTTTTTAAATCAGTATTTTCTAATTGTTGATATTGTACAGTTTTCTGTCTTTTACCCTGCCCCAGCCCACCACCCCAGCCCTCCCCACCTTCCTCCCATTTCCACCCCCCATAGTTTTTGTCCATGAGTCCTTTATACTTGTTGCTCTAAACCGTTCCCCTTTTCCCCTGAAATTCCCTCCCCTCCCACTCTGGACACTGTCAGACTGTTCTCAAATTCAGTGTCTTTGTTTATATTATGCTTGTTTGTTTGTTTTGTTGATTAGCTTCCTGTTAAAGGTGAGATCATATGGTATTTGTCTTTTCTTCAAGTAACATCAGCCTGAGGGGAAGCAAGAGCCCTGCCCTGTGGTGCTTTAAGCTAGGCTACTCATTACAGATTTATTAGTGTAAAACCAATCAGTTTAATGACTGCTTAGTTTAACAACTAAGGTAAAAAACACAAAGAATTGGCCAAAATAGGAAAACAAAGAAACAGACCCCAAATGAAAGAACCAGCGCATTCTCCAGAAGAACAGATATAATAGAGGCTAGCAATTTATGAGATAGAGAGTTTAATGATTATAAGGATACTCAAAAGAATGAACAAAGACATCGAAACCATAAAGAAGGTCTAGTTAGAAAAAAAGAACGCAATATCTCAAATAAATAATACACTGAAAGGAATAAACAATAGATTAGATGAGGGAGAGGATTGCACCAGTGATTCTGAAGACTAAAAAAATAAAAATAAATAAAACCCCACCCAGGAAGAGCATGAAAAATTAAAAAAAGAATTAAATAAAATGAGGACAGCTTAAGAAACATTTTAGACAACATGAGGTTGAACAACATCCACATAATGGGAATATCAGAAGGAGAAGAGAGTGAACAAGGGATTGAGAAGCTATTTCAAGAAATAATGACTGAAAAATTCCCTAATCTTGTGAAGGTAAAAGGCACATAGATCAGGAGGTCCAGAGAGTCCCAAAGAGTTGGACCCAAAGAGGCCTATATTGAAACACATCATAATTAAAATGACAAGGCTGAAAGGCAATGAGAGAATCCTAAAAACTGCAAGAGAAAAGCAGGTAGTTACCTACCAGAAAGCATCAGTTAGACTGTCATCTGATTTACTCATCAGTAACATTTCAGGCCAGAAGGGAGTGGTGTGAAATATTTGAGGTGATGAAAATCAAGGACCTACAACCAAGCCTCCTTTATCCAGCAAGGCTATCATTTAAAATCAAAGGAGAAATAAGGAGCTTCTCAGACAAGAAAAAGATCAAGGAGTTTGTTAACACCAAACCAGCACTGCAACAAATGTTAAAGGGCTTTGAGAAAGAAAAACAAAACACAAACCAGAGGAAAACAGTCTAACAATAAAATGGCACAACATATGTATCAATAATTAGCTTAAATGTAAATGGCTTAAATCCTCCAACCAAATACACAGAGTAGCTGAATGGAGAAAACAAAACCCATATATACGCTGCCTCCAAAATGACCCATCTCAGATCAGAAGATATACACAGATTAAAAGTAAAAAGATGAAAAAAGATATTTCATGCAAATGGAAAAGGAAAAAAAGCTGGGGTAGCAGTACTTATATACAACAAAATGGAATTTAAAACCAAGGCCACAGTAAGAGAAAAAAGGACACTACATAATGATAAAGGGAACAATCCAATGAGAGTCTTTATGTAAACATTTATGCACCCAGAACAGGAACACCTTAGGTATGTAAAGCAAATTTTGATGGACATAAATGGAGATCATCAGAAATACAGTCATAGTCTGAGATTATGAGACACCACTGACTTCACAGGATAGATCTCCAGGCAGAAAATCAACAAGGAGACAGCAGCCTTAAATGACCAACTAGATCAAATGGATTTAATTGATATCTTCAGATCATTTCACTCCAAAGCAACAGAATATACATACTCTTCATGTGCACATGGAACGTTTTCTAGGCTAGACCACCTATTAGGACACAAAACAAGTCTCAATAAATTTAAGAAGAGTGAAATCATATCACACATCTTTCTGACTATAATGGTATGAAAATAGAATCAATCACAAAAAGAACACTGAAAAACACACAAAGACATGGAAGCTAAATACGATATTATTAAACAATGAATTGGGTAAACAACAAAATCAAGGAAGAAATCAAAAGAGACCTTGAAATAAATGAAAATGAGGACACAACAATCCAAAATCTGTAGGACACTGGGAAAACAATCATAAGACAGAAATTCATAGCATTACAGGCCTATCTCAAAATACAAGAAAGATCTAAAACAATCTAACTTAACACTTAAAGGAAACAAAAACAACAAACAGAACCAAAGTAAGTAAAAGGAAGGCAGTAATAAAGATGGAGCAGAAATAAGTGAAATAGAGTTTAAAAAAATATGAAAGATCAATGAAACCAAGAGCTGGGTTTCTAAAAGATAAACAAGATTGACAAACCTTTAACCAGACTCATCAAGGAAAAAAGAGAAAGGACCCAAATTAATAAAAGCAAAAGTAAAAAAGGAGAAATAACGACTGACACCAAAGAAATATGAAAGAATTGTAAGAAAATATTATGAACAACTATATGCCAACCAACTGGACAACTTAGATGAAATGGGTAAATTCCTAAAAACATACACTCTTCCAATACTAAATCCTAAAGAATCAGAGAATCTGAATAAACAGATTACACCCAGTGAAATTAAAGCAGTAATAAAAAAACTTCCAACTAACAAAATCCCTGGATCAGATGGCATCATAGGGGAATTTTACCAAAGATTGTGAGAACTACCACCTCGCCTTCTCAAACTGTTATACAAAATTCAAGAGGAGAGAAGGCTCCTAAACTCATTTTACAAGGCCAGCATTATCCTAGTTCCAAACCAGATAAAGACACTACAAAGAAAGAAAATATAGGCCTATATCTCTGATGAACACAAATGCTAAAATCCTCAACAAAATATTAGCAATCCAGGTCCATCTAGGAACATGTATAAAGGACACATGGATAAAGCCAAAGCGGGTAGGCTTAAGGGTAGGAGACAGGGATGAGTAGGGGGGCGGTGAAAATGGAGACAACTGTACTTGAACAACCTTAAAAAAGAAAAATAGCAATCTTACACCTGACCCACAGCACCACTCTAGTGGATTAAATGAAAAGATGTGCATGGACTAGATTAAAGGGAATATATCCTAGAACCACCCTGGAAATTCTTCCAAATACTATATAAATATTATTCAGAAGGTGAAAAGTTTGGTATTTTTCCCTAACCTGAATCCCAGTGTAATAATCAGTTTTCTAATGTGATTACTCATAAGTTGCTAAGGTGGCCATCGCAAAAACCCTATTATTTATTTTTCTAGAGTATCACTACTTTAAATCCTCAAAAGTCGGGTAAGAGATAAAAGGGTACTGCTAATATTCTATAATCTCTAAAGGAAACAATAATAAAAAAACAGGTTATTGTAAGTAATTTGTTACGTACAGTTAATAAAACTTTTAGGAGCTAATTTTAAAGTTTGTTTCAACTATCAGCTTAAATTGTTTATTTTGAGGGATATATACTTACTTATAAAATATTTAAGGATGTATTAATTTCTAAAAATGTTCACCTACATTTTTGCAAAATATAATCTATAAAACCAAATACAATCACTTGAAAAATAAAGAAAAATGTTTACAGACAGCATCAATCTTACAGAAATAATTTAGTATCTCCTCTCTACCAGAAAGGACATCCAACCTATACTCTTCATTGTATATTAAGACTGACATTAAGTTAGATCTGAGGAGAACAAAGCGAACACTTCCCAATTCTATTTATGAAACTCAGTTGGGGGTCTAGCAGACAGAGCAAGAAAATCAACCCAGAAATCAAAAACATATATTCAGTGCTTTCCAGTATTTACAAATGTATCATCTTTGCTACCATATTAGTTTACTGGGGCTGCCATTTAAGTCCCACAAATGAATACTTAAAGTTTGTTTTCTCACAATTCTGGAGAAGTTAGACATCAAGATGTACAAAGGGCTGATCTCTTCTGACGCCTTGCTCCTTGGGTTGTAGATGGACACATTCTTCCTATTTTTTCCACATGATCTACCCTCTATGCCTCTGTCCTTATATCCTCTTACTATAAACACACCAGTAAAAGGAAAAATCCTATGAGATTTAGAGTCCACCCTAACAAACTTATTTTAGCTTAATTACCCCCTTAAACACTCTATCTCCAATACAGTCATATTCTGAGGTATTGTGGGTCAGGATGGACTTCAACAACATGAATTTTGGAGTAGGGAGCACAATTAAGCCCATAACCACCACCCTCAAATTACAGAAAGCACATGAACAAAATTGTCTGGAATGCCTAATCCTTTTCTCCTTCCTTATCCAACTTCTTCATGCTTGCTTGAGGGTGCTAATTTAATGAAATTTATAACAATGATAAAAAAAAATCTTTCAGGATTTGTACCTTTGAATAATAGTTAACATACCTTTAACAATGGAGTGTTCCATTCCATGGTTAAAGGCCTTCAGATTAACTGAATTATCACTTGGTTATTTATAGGAGACTGCCCACGGATAGGTTCTACCATGAGGAATCAGGCCTGCAATGTACCTAGACTGCTATAAGACTTACTTTTGCAAAAACTCCCTCACCGTGAATTGAGGCAGCAAATGTTTACTGCATATCTTTAAAGTAACTTCCTAGAATCCATGCTGAACGTTCCAAGGATGAATGTAACCAGTTCGACCACTTTTCCTTTTGCATTTGCAAATATCCTTCTTCTGTGATGTGATTAGCGGCATCCTCTCCAATGTTTTCTGTAAAAGGTAACCACCTAAAGCGAACCTGTGCATAACAAATGAGGACGATCATGTCATGTGCCCAGAGATGCAATAAAAAGTCTGTCAAGGCAAGGGTCAAGGCGCTCTCTCCTTGAGAGAGTGGCTGTGCCGTCATCCCTTTTCCTCCACAGGACTCGGCAGTCCATGTGAATTTGTTGTGTCTCATCCACAATGTCTCAGACCCCACAAGCCAGGGTCCACATCAGTTGTTGTGATGAGTAAATGTGCTAACACATGTCAAGTGCTCCGGACAGTGATTGGCATACAGTAAGCACTATTTATTTACATGTTAGCTATTGTTATTATAAGCTCTCTCTATATTATCTTAGTATTTCTATTTTTATCAATGTGCACCTGTTGCTTTGAGAATTTGCCCTTAGCCTTGAAGAAGGGGACCAATTTGCACATAAGAGAGAATACACCCAGAACAGTATTTATGAGATTTCTCTTAATCTGGTCTGTAACGTATCTGCTTCTTACTTTCCATATTTCCCTGTACTGACCACCCTTGACTTTCCAGCTATCCATCCGCTCTATTCATTTCAATCTAGTATTCCATGGTCAATAGCTTCATCTTCATTTTCTGGCCTGTGACTTATTTACAATTCTCTAGTATGACATTTGATTCAGACTTAACTTCTGCCAATTAACATTTGCCTATACTGAACCTTGCTACAAATGAAGACTCACCCTATGAACAAAGAATTTCTTTTTCATGCAATTCTACTCATCCTTCAAGATGCTTACACCCTAAAGCAGAGTTGGATTATTCCTGTATCAAGACTCACAGCACTTTGTACATCTTTCCAACAGTTATCACATAACTGTATTTAGTTGTTTGCATGTTGTCACATCCACTACACCCATACAGGGGCTACAGAAGTTGAACAAATGTTTGTTGAATTAACTACTGTCCATATCTAAAGAACTCCCTAAATCTTATCCTCTGGCTTTGAGACCAGTACTAGCTGATAGAACTTTGGAATGATGGGAAAATTCTATATTCATGCTGTCTGGTAATAGCCTCTGGCTACATGTAGCTATATAAGTAGTGTATGTATGCCACACTACCAAGAACTTAAAATGTGACTAGTTCAATGAAAAACTGAATTTGTAATATTATTTAATTTTAATGAAACAGGCACACACACACAGTTAATGGCTACTATGTTAGACAGAACAGCTCTACATTCCCCAAGTGACAAAATTACATTTCCAATTACTTTTTGGATTTATTCACCTTGATAAACTGTAGGCACCTCAATCTTACTATGTCTAAGTTTGAGCTTTTTATCTGATTTTCCTGGGGAGTTAAGCTGGGAAATTCATTTCACCTGAATATACTATCAATTCACAAATAAGTCTGAATTATTTATTCATTCATCAAAGCACTATTAAATTTACATTATTATAAGAACTTTGACTCAAGCTTTGTACTTCACTAGATCCTATAAATCTGTGGATGGACAGGCTAATCATGCATATTTCAGCTAAAATCTAAATAGACATTAATGTTTGTAAATAAAATAAGAGGACAATGATCAAACTCATGAATCTGAGTTTAGTTTTCAGTCCTATAATGGATAATAATTTGCAGGTTTAAGTATATATAAGTCTGTCCAGAAAAAGTCCAGCCACTGTTAATACAAAAAGTACAGTTTGCACAACATCGATGTAACCTGGAGGGCAAAGAGAGTGGATTGAAATGCACATGTGTGAACGATGACTTCACTCTACTGATCAGTGGGGGCAGTAGAATTTGCTGAGTGAGCATGTGTACTGTGTGGGTATTGCATTCAAAATGACTGAGCAAGTACAGCAACAAATCTGGATGGAATTTTGCATTAAGCTTGCACATTCCTCTTAGGAAACTATTAGGATGATTCATAAGGCTTTTGGGGATGATGCAATGAGTACAGCACAAAACTTTAGCACGAACATTTCAAAGATGGCTGAGAATCTGTTGAAAGTGATCTATGTTCTGGAAGGCCTGCAACAAGCAGAATACCTGAGAATGTCGAACCTGTATGGGCTGCAATTAACAACGATCAGCAACTGACACTGCAAAAACTAGAAGCTGATCTGGGGATTCCAAAAAGTACTGTGTCAGATTTTGACACAGAATCTTGGCATGAAACATGGGGAAAAATCTGTTCCACACCTTCTGCTACCAGAGTAGAAGGAACATCATACGGTGGTTGCTAATGACTTGATTCAAACTGCTACCAAATGAACCAGATTTCCTCAAGAAGGTCCTAAGCAGAGATGAATCATCAGCCTATGGCTATGATGCAGGATCCAGAAAGGAAAGCCCACTCATTCCAATAGACGTCAACTGGCTCTCCATGCCCAAAGATGGTGTGGTAAAGTCGCAGCAAGATCAAGAAGACCATGTTAACTGTGTTTTTTGTGGGAAGGTGTTGTCAATCATGAGTAAGTTCCTCCAGGCCAAACAATTAATCAATGTTTTATATCTGTTGAGAGAGGCAATACGACAAAAAACAGCAGCAGCTATGAGCTGCTGGTGATTGGAAACTTCATCAAGACAATGCACCCCATCATGCAACACATCTTCTGCAGAGTTTTTTGTGAAATCAAATTACTCAGGTGAGCTCAGCCCTTCTGCAACCCAGATCTGGTGCCCTACAACTTCTGGCTTTTCCCAAAACTAAAATCACCTTTGAAAGGGTAGAAATTTCAGACCATCAATGAGTTTCAGGAAAATACAATGGGGGCAGGTGATAGAGATTAGAACTGTGTGAGGTCCCAAGGTGCCTACTTTGAAGAGGACTGAGGCGTCACTGTCCTATGTACCATGTTTCTTGTATCTTGTAACTTCTTCAAAAATTGTCTCTATTTTCCCTCTCATTGCATGGCTGGATCCTTTCTGAACAGACCTCATATGTTTGATAACAGTATACAAACTGAGATCTGTTAACTATCCACCTATTTAATTCATTATTAGGCAAACAATTAATGAGCAAATAATATATGTTAGGCACTATTTGCAGAATTGGGGATAAAAGAATGAATCAGTGAGAGAAATAGTTACAGTAAAATACAATGCTAAGATAGAAGAGTACAGAGTACATAATTACAAAATACTTTAAAAAAATTATTCTTTTTAGGCTCATTGTCCCCACAGTTTCTTTCTAGAAACAAAAGTACTGAGACAGAAAAATACTAGAATTCGAATCAGGCAACTCTATGTTTATTTTTTATTTATTTTATTGTTGTTCAAGTACAATTGTCTGCATTTGCCCCCCACCAGTCATCCCTACCTCCCTCCCCTGATGACAACCCCCCCTTAGTTTTGTCCATATGTTCTTTATACTTGTTCCTGAAATCCCCTCTCCTTACTGTCAGATTGTTCTTAATTTCAATGTCTTTGGTTATATTTCACTTCCTTGTTTGTTTTGTTGATTAGATTCCACTTAAAGATGACATCATATGGTATTTATCTTTCACCACTGGGTTTACTTCACTTAGCATAATGCTCTCCAGGTTCCATTCCTGCTGTCACAAAGGGTATAAGCTCCTACTTTCTCCCTGCTGCACAGTATTCCATCACGTAAATGTACCACAGTTTCTGATCCATTCATTTACTGATGGGCACTTAGGTTGCTTCTAGCACTTGGATATTGTAAATTGTCCTGCTATGAACACTGGGGTGCATAGGTTCTTTTGGATCGGTGTTTCAGGCTTCTTAGCATATAATCGCATAAGTGGAATTGCTGGATCAAAAGGCAGTTCCCTTTTTAGTTTTCTGAGGAAATTCAATACTGTTTTTCAAAGTGGCTGCACCAGTCTGCACTCTCACCAGGATTCCCTTTTCTTCACATCATCTCCAACACTTGCTGTTTGTTGATTTGTATATGACAGCTATTCTCACCATTGTGAAGTGGTATCTCATTGCAGTTTTAATTTACATCTCTCTGACAGCTAGCAATATTGAGGATATTTTCATATGTCTCTAGGCCCTCTGTATGTCCTCCTTGGAGAAGTATCTGTTCAGGTCTTTTGCCTGTTTATTAACTGGGTTGTGTGTCTTCCTGGAGTGGATTCATGTGAGTATATATTTTGGAGATCAAACCCTTTTCTGAGGTATCACTGGCAAACAGGTTTTCCCATACAGTTAATTCCACTTTCATTTTAATGCTGTTTTCTTTAGCCATGCAGAAGCTTTTGATTTTGATGAGATCCCATTTGTTTATTCTTTCCTTTATGTCCCTTGCTCTAGGGGACATATCAGTGAAAATGTTGCTGTGTGGAATATCTGAGATTTTCCTGCCTATGTTCTCCTCTGCGACTTTCATGGTGTCATGACTTATATTTAAGTCTTTTATCCACCTTGAATTTATTTTTGTGTATGGTTTAAGTTAGTGATAGAGTTTCATTTTATTTGCATGTAGCTGTCCAGATCTCCCAACACCATTTGCTGAAGAGGCTATTCTTGTTCCATTTTATGCTTCTGCTACCTTTGTTGAATATTAATTGACCATAGAGACTTGGGTTTATTTCTGGGTGCTCTGTTCTGTTCCATTGGTCCATGTGTCTGTTGTTATGTAAGTACCAGGCTGTTCTGATTACAGTGGCCTTGTAATACGGTTTGATATCAGGTATTGTGATCCCTCCTACTTTGTTCTTTTTTCTCAAAATTGCTGCAGCTATTTGGGGTATTTATGAATCCATATAAATTTTTGAAATGTTTCTTCTATATATCTGTGAAATATGTCATTGGTCATATAAATATGTCATATGCCATATAAACCCCCATTTAATAGGGATTGCACTGAGTCTATAAATTTCTTAGGGTAGTATGCACATTTTGATGATGTTAATTCTTCTAATCCATTGACATGGTACATGCTTCTATTTGTTTGTGTCTTCCTTAATTTCTTTCTTGAGTGTTGTGTAGTTTTCTGAGTACAGGTCTTTTACCTTCTTAGTTAGGTTTATCCCTAGGTACTTTATTTCTCTTGTTGCTATAGCAAATGGGAATTTTCCTCATTTCTGTTTCTAGTATTTCATTGTTGATGTAAAAAATGCCTTTGATTTCTGAATATTGACTTTGTATGCTGCTGTTTTGCCAAATTCACTTATTAGGTCAAGTAGTTTTTTTCGTGGAGTCTATAGGATTTTCTATGTACACTATCATGTCACCTGCAAACAATGACAGTTTTGCTTCCTCCTTTCCAATTTGGATGCCTTTTATCTCTTATTCTTGTCTGATTGCTGTGGCTAGGACTTCCAATATGTTTAATAGGAGTGGTGAAAGGGGACATCCTTTCCTTGTCCCTGATCTTAGTGGGAAAGCTTTTAGTTTTAGGCAACTCTATGTTGAAATCATACTGTATTACTTAATAAGTGTTGTGGCTTTAAGCAAATTATTTAAACTCTATAAACTTTAGTATCCTTTCCAAAATGTAGTGTTTTTGAAAGATTAAGGAAAACACAATATGCAAAACTCCAGCACAGTGCTTTTTGACATACAGCTGACTCTCAAAAATAGTTTTTCCTTTAAATCCAGTACTAAGAGAATCCTACCTAATCAGTCATCTGGACAGTCTGAAATAATTTATTTCCTGACAACAGTAGAAAAATGAGGCAATATCCCATACCTAAAATATATATATATATGCAATGTATGCATGTATGTGTATATTCAGATGTGTGTATGCACACACATATGGTCTCTGTGTATATATAGCAACTAAGGATATGTGTCTTCACTTACTTCAGAATGGCTTATAAGTAGATTTGTTCTTCATTCTCTCATTAATACTACTAGAAAGGGACATGCTTGCACAAGTGTGTCATGTATTCCACTGAAGATATATGTAAAAGTTGACAACAATTAAATCTTTAATTTCTAAAGCCAATACTACTAAAAGATCATACTTAATTTTTTCCATTTTAAATAAAATTAATTTAAAGAACAATTATACATAGACTTTACAATAATTAGACTATCACTGTCCATTCAAATTCCCACATGTCAATATTTGGGTTTGCATGTGCATATATTTTTAGCAATTCTATTCTTTAAAACTTGCATTCAAAATAAGTCCAAGGTATCAAGATTATCCTAGAGGATGATTACAACATTACCAGCTCAATGTTGTATTTTACTTTATTGTTAACAAGTATTTTCACACTTATTATTTATTTTGTTCATTTTAAGATTAAGTTTAAAATATTAATTCACTGTTTATATAGATTATATTTGAGTTATAATATACTCCCTTAACATGAACACTCTTAGTATGAATGACTACATCTGAAAATGAACTGATTTATCTAATAAAAATTACTTCTTTACATTTAAAAAGTAAAATAAAAAGTTAACTTAAAAATAAAAATAAAAAATTAAATGCTGACAGTCTTCTGAGAGAAGAGTAAGTTTTCTTACATAAGTTGCATCAAAATTATTGAAATCAATTCATTATTCACAAAACTAGATAAGCTCTTAAAGTATAATACAATCAAGTGAAAAGAAGTTGCTGAAGTTTCAAAAGTTTTATAATGACACAGTTATGTGGATAACAAATACTATTAGGTTATTTTATACTTAGTAATAAATTCTCCAAATGAGAAGTTTGTGTGTATGAAATACAGTCATTTCAAACATATTAACAAATTAACAAAAAAAATAATGATAACAATCTTTAAACATGAATGGTAAAACAGTGATTCTTTCTGGTGTCTTCCAATAGTCTATATCATAGCTTTCCCTTTTCATAATAAACCTTATGAATGAAAATCTTCCACTTGTAATTTCAGAGTGCAGCTGGACTGATCATTTTTAATCAATATAAACTCTGAAACTCTGTACCCAAATTATAAATGCTTTAAATAGACCAGTAAAACATAGAAACTTTAAAGATTCCACAAATTTTAATTTATGGTATAATGACAAAATATAATTTTCTTAGCAATAAATGTAAGCTATAGGCTAAAATAACTTCATTTATATACAATGTACATACTTAAAATATTAGTGTTTTTACAGCTTTAACTGCAGAGTTGTAAGATTTTAAAAATTTAAATTGCAGTATTATTTCAAAATACAGGTATCAGTAACTATAGATTTCATAAAATTGACCCAGGGGAAACATAGCCAGTGACTTTAAGTTTAGCATAAAATTGGCAAATTTTTAGTTTTTATCCCCTCTCAAAATCTTTATTGTAAAAAAAGTAACATGATTTTACTTCCTTAACTATAAATACATAGGCTTTTGATATAAATTACAATATAAAATATGATTTAAGTGCTAAATGAGAAATATGATTATCTAGTAAAGGTACTTTAAACCTTAGCACTTAATTTACTCTTGTTTGCATCCTCTTTAATTTTCTTATTCAGCTGTTGCTACTACATCTACCAAAGGCTGCTTGTAAAACTCAACAGTCTGCTCCAGGTGTTTCAATTTGTTCCATTCAATAAATACTGAGGTAATCTTTACTGCCAAGTTGGACCTCAGACAGCCTTAGTCTAAGAAGTCAACCTTTACAAACTCCATTCCAGGCATCACCTTAAAGCATTTCATAGCTATCTGTTGAAAATACACATAGAGGCAGGATGTTAAAAGGTATAATCATTTATCAGTATATTCATCAATTCCTACTTCACACCTTACTTTCTATCAAATTAGCCAATGTACAGTAAGATTCCTGTTAACATGAATCTATTTGGTCACCATAGCAACAAAACCAACAAATCTGGCTAGTAGCATATGTTTCTGGATCATCCACTATCAATTAACAAGCTGGAAGTTAAGAGTATGCTGTTTCCAAATAAATTTCATTTTAAAACCACAGTTTTAGTAAGTTTATCTATTTTTGCTTTCTGATCTTGGAGTATTTCAATATATTTACAATTTATAAATACTGTAATTCTATATATGTAAGAAAGTAGACAGTGTTCACTATACAAACATCATGTCAGTACTTAGAAATAACCTATTAATGTGTTAATTCTGCAAATGACTCTAAATTTAACAAAGTTATCAAAGAAAAACTGTAAGCCTTATAACAATAACTAATTTCTGGACTCCTAACAACACATTAATACTAAATAAACACATCTCTAAAATATGCAGAGGTGTTTTAGAATATTTTTGAGATATAAATCATATGCCATAAAATGTACTCTAAGGAGTATAATTCAGTGGTTTCCAATACAAACAGAGTTCGATGACAAGCTACAAGGTAAATTTTAGAACATTTCTATCACCTCAAAATGTTTTTGTAAATGATTATGACTGGCTTTTCTAACTCAGTATAAAGATATTTTTTTTATATTTTATTGATTATGCTATTACAGTTGTCCCATTTCTCCATCATTCCCCTCCACCCTGCACACCCCCACCCACCCACATCCCCCAATTTTGTTCAAGTCTATGTGTCATAAGTTCTTTAGCTTCTACATTTCCCCCACTATTCTTGCCCTCCCCCTATTTTCCACCCACCGTCTATGCTACTTATTCTCTGTACCTTTTCCCCCCTCTCTCCTCCTCCCACACCCGTTACTAACCCTCCATATGATCTCCATTTCTGTGGTTCTGTTCCTATTCTATTTGTTTGCTTAGTTTGTTTTTGTTTCAGGTGTGGTTGTTAATATCTGCGAGTTTGCTGTCTTTTTACTGTCATATTTTTTTATCTTCTTTTTATTAGATAAGGCCCTTTAACATTTCACAGAATAAGAGCTTGGTGATGATGAACTCCTTGAACTTGACTTTATCTGAGAAGCACTTTATCTTCCCCTCCATTCTAAATGAAAGCTTTGCTGGGTAGAGCAATCTTGAATGTAGGTTCTTGACTTTCATGACTTGGAATACTTCTTTCTAGCCCCTTCTTGCCTGTAAGGTCTCTTTGGAGAAATCAGCTGACAGTCTGATGGGAACTCCTTTGTAGGTGACTGTCCCCTTATCCCTTACTGTTTTTAGAATTCTCTCCTTCATTTTAATCTTGGGTAACTTAATTATGATGTGCCTTGGTGTGTTCCTCCTTGGGTCCAACTTCTTTGGGACTCGCTGAGCTTCCTGGACTTCCTGGTAGTCTATTTCCTTTGCCAGGTTGGGGAAGTTCTTGTTTATTATTCGTTCAAATAAGTTTTCCACTTGTTCCCTCTTCTTCTCCCCCTTCTGGCACCCCTATAATTCGGATGTTGGGACGTTTAAAGATGTCCTGGAGCCTCTCATTTTTTTGAATTCTTGTTTCTTCCTTTTTCTCTGTTGGGTGTTTGTTTCTTCCTTTTGGTCCACTCCATTGATTTGAGTCCCAATTTTCCTCCGATCTCTACTGGTTCCTTGTGAATCTTCCTTCATTTCACATATTGTAGCCTTCATTTGTTCATCTAATTTGTGAGCAAAATCAACCAATTCTGTGAGCATCCTGATCACCAGTGCTTTGAACTGTGCATCTGATAGGGTGGCTATCTCTTCGTGAAGGAACTGGCACTGGAGCTTTGATTTGTTCTCCCGTTTGAGCCTTTTTTTTTTGTTTTATTTATTTGGGGGGGGGGGTCTGGTCGCAGCTGTTAAGTAGTGAGGGGTGGAGCCTTAGGTGTTCCCCTGGGTGGGGCAGCCCAGTTGCTGGGTAGTGACGCTGTATGTGGGGGCAGGGTCTGAGAGGGAACAATGGCGCTTGCTCTGCTCTCTCTCGAATTCCAGTCCCTTCTGCCGCTTCCCCTTCTCCTGGATTATCTGCACACAAATGTGGGACCACCTGACCAGCCAGCCACCTTGTGCGGCCTCACTGGGTCTGCACAGTTGCCACCCCATGCCCAGGGTCCGCTCCCCACCACCTGTGCACCTGAGAACTGCCAGCCACTGCTGCTGCTGCCTGCATGCCTGGGTCCAAACCTCCACTTTTCCCTGCCACAACTCCACCCCTCTTACTGGTCTGGATGAATGGTTGTTGGACTTCCATACATTTCAATTTTTTATCAGTTCTGGTTGTTTTCTTGTTTCTAAATATTTGTTGTCCTTAATTTTGGTTATGAGAGGAGGCACAGTGTGTCCACCTATGCCTCCATCTTGGCCGGAAGAGCAGTAGAAAGTTTTAAGGTTCATCCAAGTTGCAGCAAATACTTAAGTACTTCATTCTAGTTTATGTATGAATAACAACACATTTTGTCACTATATCGCATTTTGTTTATCCATTCATCTGTTGGTGGAAATGTAGATTGTTTCCACCTTTTGGCTACCATGAATAATGCTGTACAAGGTTTGCATGGACATAGATTTCATTTCTGTTGAGTATATATTATATCTAGGGGAACTGTAGGGTCATATGGTAACTATATTTGTTTGAGAAACTTCCAGATGGTTTTCCAAAGTGGACTTCCCACCAGCAATGTATGAGTGTTCTAATTTCTCCACATCCTTACCAATGCTCGTTAATGATGTTTTGATTCTAGCCATTCTAGTAAGTGTGAAGTGGTATCTCATTGTGGTTCTCATTTGCATTGCCCTAATGACTAAGGATGTTGAACAAGTTTCCATGAACTTATTGGACACATACATAATTTCTTCAAAGAAATGACTATTTAAAACCTTTGCCCATTTTTTAATTGGGTTGTCTTTTTACTGCTGAGTTGTAAGATTATGTATATTCTAAATATAAACCCCTTATTGAATACATACTCTGCAAATATCTTGTAATTTTGTGGGTTGTCTTCTCTGTTTCATGATATTGTTCCTTAAAATTAAAAAAAAACCCTCAATTTTGATGAAGTATACTATGTTTCATTTTTTTCTCTTGTGCTGTTGGTAACGTATCTAGGAAACCACTGCTTCATTCCAGATCATGAAAACACGCTTTTTTTTTTTTTTACTTGACAACTTTATTATTCCATACAGTGGCAAACTTTGTTATTAAAATTCAAGTACCTGTTTTGTATTCTTTTTTTAATGTCCTTTTTTTAATCAGTATTTTTTTAATTGTTGATATTGTACAGTTTTCTTTTACCCCACCCCCAGCCCACCGCCCCAGCCCTCCCCACCTTCCTCCCATTTCCACCCCCCATAGTTTTTGTCCATATGTCCTTTATACTTGTTGCTCTAAACCCTTCCCCTTTTCCCCTGAAATTCCCTCCCCTCTGGTGACTGTAAGCCTGTTCTCAATTTCAGTGTCTTTGGTTATATTATGCTTGTTTGTTTGTTTTGTTGATTAGGTTCCTGTTAAAGGTGAGATCATATGGCATTCGTCTTTCACTGCCTGGCTTATTTCGCTTAGCATGATGCTCTCCAATTCCATCCATGCTGTCGCAAAGGGTAGGAGCTCCTTCTTTCTTTCTGCTGCATAGAATTCCATTGTGTAAATGTACCACAGTTTTTTGATCCATTCATTAACTGATGGGCACCTAGGTTGCTTCCAGCACTTGGCTATTGTTAATTGTGCTGCTATGAACATAGGGGTGCATAGGTTCTTTTGGATTGGTGTTTCAGGGTTCTTAGGATATAATCCAAGCAGTGGAATTGCTGGGTCAAAAGGTATGTCCATTTTTAGTTTTCTTAAAAAATTCCATACTGTTTTCCATAGTGGTTGTACCAATCTGCAATTCCACTAACAGTGCCCTAGGGTCCCCTTTTCTCCACAACCTCTCCAACACTTGCTGTTTGTTCCTTTGTTTATGAAGGCCACTCTGACTGGTGTCTAGAAAACTAGCTTTTACATGGATATAGGTTTTTGTTTCTCTTCAGTATATACCTAGAATTGCTGAGTCATATGGTACTGTATATACCCCTATATTTTACTGTAAGAGTTTTATAGTTCAGCTTTTATTTCAGGTCTTTGATTCATTTTGAGTTGGTTTTTTTCATTTTTATTGAATTGAGAGAGAGAAAAGAAGGGAGGGAGGAAAGGAAGGGGAGGAGCAGAGGGAGAAGGGGCGGGGGGAAAGAGAGAGAGATAGAAAAAGAGATACTGATTTTGCTGTCCCACTTATTTATGCATTCATTTGTTGCTTTCCATATGTGCCCTCATTGGAGATCAAGTGCACAACCTTGGTGTATGAGTACGCCACTCTAACCAAATGAGCTATGGGGCCAGGGCCTTGAGGTGATTTTGTATGAGGTAGAAATCCAAATTCATGCTTTTGTGTGTGTATATTTAGTTGTCTCAGCACTAGTTGTGGAAAAGCCTATTCTTTCCCCCATCGAATCATTTTGGCACCTATGGCAAAAGTCAACTATCCATAAATGTGAGGGTTTATTTCAGGACTCTCAATTCTATTCCACTGATGTGTGTGTGTGTACGCGCACGCGTGTGTGTGTGTGTGTCTATCCTTATGCCAGTACCACACTGTCTTGATTACTGTAACTTTATAGCAAGTTTTGAAATTATAAAATACTGAGTCCTCCAACTTTGTTCTTTTTAAAAACTGTTTTAGCCATTCTGCACCCTTTCCATTTCTATATGAATTTCAGGATCTACTTGTCAATTTCTACAAAAAATTCAGCTTGGATTTTGGTAGGCGATGTGTTGGATCTGTATGATTTAGAGAGTTCTGCTATCTAAACGATATTATATATTCTAATCTAAGATCAGGGGGTGTCTTCACATTTATTTAGGTCTTCGTTTCAATAATGTTTTGCAATTATCAGTGTATAGGTCATGTACTTCCTTTATTAAAATTCCTATTTTATTCTTTTTGATAGCTCTGTAAATGGAAATTTTTTTAAATTTCATTTTCAGATTGGTCATGGCTAGTATAGAAATACAACTGATTTTTCTATATTGAACTTGTATTCTACAACTTTGCTGAACTCATTTATTAGTTCTAACAGGTTCTTTTTTTTGGGGGGGGGGGTCCTCAGGATTTTTTAAAAAACATCCTGTCATCTGATAAGAGATAGTTTTCTTTCTTTTCTAATGCAATGTATTTAATTCCTTTATTTGCTTATTTGCCCTGACTAGAACCTCCAGTATAATGCTGAATAGTAGTAGGGAGAGCAAGACACCCATGTCTTACTCTTTATCGTAGGGGAAAAAATATTCGGTCTTTCACCATTAAGTATGCTAGCTGTAAAGTTTCTTTTTTAAAATAAAATCCCTTTATAAGGTTGATAAAATTCCCTTCTGTTCCTAGTTTATTGAGTGTTTTTATCATGGATGGGTGTTGAATTTTCACAAATCTTTTTCTGAGTCTATTGGGATAACCATGTTTTTTTTTCCTCCTTTTCTATTATTTGGTGTATTACACTGAATGCTTTATGTATGTTGAACCTGATACAGGGTGCAGCCAAGAGGTGGGGCACCCAAAGATAGGGATTTGGAATGGGGCCCAGAACGCAGGGTGTCCAGGAAATATTAGAAAGACATATACAAGATGTACTCACCCTTTCCCCCTCAGGTGTGAGTTGGGGGAAGGGACAAATGGAGCAGGGCCATTGAGAGCAGTTTTGCGTATCAACAGCTTTGCAGCTAACCTCTGGCATGGTCATTTAACATATCTATAACCTTTAACTGGGTTCACAGATATGCTGAATAGCTGTGGCCATGCTTTCAGCCAGGGAGAATGGAATGACTTCCACCCAAGATGTAACTGGGAGGCAACTCCCCCTGTTTATGGCACCTGTGTAAGAGCTTGGAGATGACTGGCACCATGCCATGGGGCCATACCTGCCCAGACTCAGTATGGTAGCCCAGTAAAGCTGGAACGATATGGGAGTGCTGGCAAGTGTAGCCAATTGTGGGAAGACTTGGAAATGGGGCTGCAGAGGAAGATTGGCACAGGGATTTAAACCCAGACACGGCAGCCATTGAGGAGAGTGCCACAAGGTTTTGCCAGAGTGGGGACAGACCCCTGCAGCCAGGTGTAGAAAGAATCACCATGCGGCTTTAGCAGAGAACTGCCACTCAGCTTTGCCAGAGTGGCGACCCTACCCTCTCCGAAGCTTTGTGGGGAGATCCACGTGGTTTTGGCCAGAGTGCAGACCCCCGCAGCTTTGGTAGAAGAGGACCATGTGGCTTCAGGGCGCTCCCTTTGACCGCATGGCCTGGGAAGCAGGAGAAACTTTGCCTGGAAGAAGGGTGAAAGAACTCTTGCCAGTAGGCCATGAGAAGGTACTACATGGCTTTGGATTGATTAGTGATCCTGCCTGGACAGCAACACAGCTGACGGTGTCAGGAGCCTGGATCCCAGACATTTGCTTCTTTGCCTGAGTTATGGTACCCTGAATTACGGCAGGGGCAGAAGGAAGCACTGTGGGCATCTGTGGGTATCTTAAAGGACTTTGATATTTCAATGAAGACGTTAGGTCACTACTTTAAGTCTGTATAGCATTAGATAAACATTTCCTTTCCTTTTCACAAATCTCTGGCATTGAGAGCTATCTTTCCTATCTGGTGATAGACAATTGAGCCCAGTAGGGGGTCCTTTTGGGAATAGTATATCGTGACCCCTGGGCCCCTTGGCCCTGTGTGTGAGTGGCATATGCCTGCTCGGTAACAAACCCATTTTGTACTCTTGGGATAAACTGTACTTAGTTGTCATATACCATTCCCATTTTATATATTGCTGCATTTGGTTTGTTGGTATTTTATTGAAGATTTTATCTATACTCATTCAGGATAATGATCTGCAGTTTTCTTATGATGTCTTTAACTTGCTTAAGTTTGGTGTTAATTCTCCTTTTAATTTCCCCATTTATTTATACTTCCACAGTTGGTGTTTTCTAAACTCTCATTATACTAAGTCCTCACTTAGCCTAGGTCTGGACTTTAAGTGAAATGACAAATAATGAAATCAATTTTAATTTAGGCTAATTGATATAAACAAGAGTTAAACCTAAGTATAATTTTAACCAAGTAGGTAAAAGACCTGTACTCAGAAAACTATAGGACACTGAAGAAAGAAAATGAGGAAGATACAAATAAATAGAAGTGTATACCATGCTCATGGATGGGGAGAATTAACATCACTGAAATACACATACTACCCAAAGCAATCTACAGATTCAAAGCAATTCCTATTAAAATACCAATGGCATATTTCATACTACAACAAATATCTCCAAAATTTATATGGAATCATAAAAGACCCCAAACAGCCTCAGCAATCTTGTGAAAAGAACAAAACTGTAGAAATCACACCTGATATCAAACGATATTATAAGCCCACTGTAATCAAAAACAGCCTGGTACTGACATAAGAACAGATAAACAGATCACTGGAACAGAACGCCCAGAAATAAATCCATGCCTATATGATCAATTGATATTTAACAAAGCAGGCAATAACATACAATGGAACAAAGACAGTCTATTAATAAATGATGCTGGAAAAACTGGACTGGTACCTGAAAAAACTTAAACAAGACCACCAACTTACACCATTCACAAAATCAAACTTAAAATGGATAGAAGACTTAAATGTTAGCCGTAAAACCATAAAAATCTTAGAAGAAAACATAGGCAGTAAAATCTCAGATATCTCATGTAGCAATATTTTTGGCGATATATTTCCTAGAGCAAGGGAAAGGAGAAAAATAAATAAATAGGACTACATCAAATTTAAAAGCTTCAGCACAGCTAAAGAAACCATCAATGAAAAGGGAACCCACTGTATGGGAGAACATACTCACCAATGATACATCTGACAAGGTTTTAATCTCCAAAATGTACAAAGAATTAATACAACTCAACACCAAAAAGACTCATAATACAATTAAAAATGGGCAATGGACTTGAGTAGATACTTCTCCAAAGAGGACATACAGATGGTCCATAGTCATATGAAAAAATGTTCAATATACCATACATCCTTGCATACATGCATAAAATTTTATGTTGAATAAATATCTAGAAAAATAGATATTAAAGTTTAAGTATGTACTTTCAAAGCTGTATTAAATAGTGCCAGATCATTCCACCAAATGGGTATACCAGCAGTCTATGAGGGGAGTCCATGCTCCACAGCCTTATTGTATTGTCAAATTTCTTAATATTTACATCCTCTTTCAGGTTATAATTCACATTTACCTCCTTCAAAACATAACCCCAATCTGCCTTCCTCCCTCAAACCTTTAATTAGTCCCATGAGTCACCTCCAAGAAGATAGGGTACTCTGTCTATATACAGGCACTTTCTGGCCAACTTTGCAGCTAATGTGAAATTCTTTCTTCATATGATAAGCACTCACTAATGTGTCATTAATTTTACCAGCTGTTTCAACTTTAAAATGCCAGATTCTATATTATATAGATATACAAAGTATTAAGTGGTCAATAACATGTTTATAGATACATATGAGATACTGGGATGGATGATTACTAGATAAATAATAGGTATTTATGCAGACATTCCCAAAGAAAAGGCATAATGGATAATTTAGAGCCAGGCTGAAAAATCTTAGGAAAAAAATGGCACTTCCGGAAAAGATGGAGGTGTAGGAGGACACACTGTGCCTCTTCGCACAACCAAAAGGAAGACAACAACTTAAAAAAAAAAAAAAAATCCAGAACTAACAGAAAACCAAACTGCATGGAAGTCTGACAACCAAGGAGTTAAAGAAGACACATGCATCCAGACTGGTAGGAGGGGCAGAGATGGGCAACAGGGTGGAGAGGACTCCTGGCAAGGTGGTGGATGGAGGGCTGGGGTGGACAAGGTGGCAGTTGGTGGACCCCGCAAGGTGGCTGCTGCTGGAGTGGGTAGTCCCACATTCATGCGCAGATAAACCAGGAGAAACAACTGGGGAGTGGGATGGACTGTTCAACCCAGGGCCCCAGTGCAGGGAAATAAAGCCTCAAACCACTGATTGAAAACACCTGTGCGGGTTGAGGCAGCAGTGAGAGAAACTCCCAGCCTCACAGGAGAATTCACTGGAGAGACCCGCACGGTCCTACAACCTACACAAACCCACCCACATGGGAATCAGCACCAGAAGGGCCAAATTTGCTTGTGAGAAGTGGGGAAAGTGACTGAAATCTGGCAGAGAGCAGAGCAAGTGCTATTGTTCCTTCTCCAACCCCTTCCCCACATACAGCGTCACAATGCAGCCACTTCACTGCTCTACCCTGAACACCTAAGGCTCTGCCCCTCACTACATAACAGCCACATCAAGACCAAAAAAGAAAATGGCCCAAATGAAAGAAGAGATCAAAGCTCCAGGAAAAAAATACAACTAAACAATGAAGAGGTAGCCAACTGATCAGATGCACAGTTCTAAATACTGGTAATCAGGATACTCACAGAATTGGTTCAATTTGGTCACAAATTAGATGAAAAAATGAAGGCTATGATAAATGAAATAAAGAAAAATGTACAGGGAACCAATAGTGATGGGAAGAAAATGGACTCAAATCAACGGTTTGGACCAGAAGGAAGAAACATCCAACCAGAAAAAAATAAGGAGAGGCTTAAAACCTCCAGGATATCTTTAAATGTTCCAACATCAGAATTATAGGGGTACCAGAAGGAGAAGAGGAAGAGCAACAAGTGGAAAAGATATGTGAACAAATAATAAAGGAGAACTTCCCCAAGCTGGCAAAGGAAATAGACTTCCAGAAAGTCCAAGAAGCTCAGAGAGTCCCAAAGAAGTTGGACCCAAGGAGGAACACACCAAGGCACATCATAATTAAGTTACTTAAGATTAAAATGAAGGAGACAATCTTAGAAGCAGCAAGCGAAAAGGAGACAGTCACCTACAAAGGAGTTCCTATCAGACTGTCAGCTGATTTCTCCAAAGAGACCTTACAGGCAAGAAGGGGCTAGAAAGAAGTATTCCAAGTCATGAAAGCTAAAGACCTACATCCAAGATTGGTCTACCCAGCAAAGCTGTCATTTAGAATGGAAGGGCAGATAAAGTACTTCTCAGGTAAAGCCAAGTTCAAGAAGTTCATCATCACCAAGCCCTTATTCTATGAAATGTTAAAGGGACGTATCTAAGAAAAAGAAGATTATCAAAAATATGAACAGTAAAATGACAGGAAACTCAGTTATTAATAACCACACCTAAAACAACAACAACAAAAAAATAAGCAAACAAACAGAACAGGAACAGAACCACAGAAATGGAGATCACATGGAAGGTTATCAACAGGGGAGTGGGAGGAGGAGAGAAGAGGAAAAGGTACAGAGAATAAGTAGCATAGTTGGTAGGTAGAAAATAGACAGGGGGAGGGTAAGAATAGTATAGGAAATGTAGAAGCCAAAGAACTTACACGTATGACCCATGGACATAACTAAAAGGGGGCAATGTGGGTGGGAGGGGGTATGTAGGGCGGAGGGGAGTGCAGGGGGGAAAATGAGACAACTGTAATAGCATAATCAATGAAATACATTAAAAATACTTTTTTCAAGTATAATCAAGTATTTCCAAGGTAATAGTGAAGAGAAAAGCATTCTAAATCACTTTTGGCCTTTAACCATAAACTGATTAATAATAGTGTATGTATGGTGTGGGTATACTCACACTTAATTTTAAGTCTTTATATCTTACACTTAGTATTTCTTATACAACTTAGTAACCCTAGTAAATGCTTGTGAAATTGAATTGTATTTCAGTTCCTATAAAAGAACTATTTGAGAACCATATTACCTAGCCAATTTTAAATTTAGTCATTTATGATTTGTTATACATTCATGATTCCTACCTGTCCATGTGGTGCAGGCAAACTGAAGATATTTAGGAAACAATTTAAAATAGTAAAGAAAATATTAATGCTCGCTCTAACCACCATTGTATTTTACAATAGTAAATAATACAGTATTTTTTTCTTGTTAGAAAGGGAGGGAATGGGGAACACATAAGTTACTACTCTAAAATTAATTAAACAAAACAACAGTGTGAACTGGCAAATTCTGAACTCCTCAAAACCAATTATTTCCAAGATTGTATCATAGAGATGATCCTCTGTTGTGGACCGTTCAGCCTGGTTTCAGGAGTTGTAACCCTCACCCCATGGTGGGCTGTGTAAGAGCCCAAGGGACCCACTTCATCTGGGTCTGTTCTGTCACAAGGATGTGACCTATTAAGGAGACAAAGCTTATCTCCCTGGCAGGAGCACTGCTTCTGCCTCATCCATCTCTGGCCCCAATGCTTGGTTGGCAGTCAATGACAGGTAAGACTCCTCATAGGAGAAGCAACCTAAGCCAGACGCGACCACTTGGGAGGCCTCATGGAAGGACTCAGGCGGCTGCAGCAAAGAGGATGTGATGGACCCTCGCCCCCCGGCTATTCTGACATAGCCCGAGTCCTCATTTCCATCTGGGAGATGTCTCCTGCTTCCTAATAGGCTTAAAGCCTGAAACTGTGGGGGCAAGTGGTGCAACCCTGTACCGGCCAGAACAGCTCCCTGGGTGATCGGACATAAGAAAGAATTCCTAAAGTCCTGTGAAACCTGCTTTGCTAAGAGTGCTCTCACTTAAGTGATAAGTGTCCGAGGAGGAAATGAGTATGTCTCCCAAAGTTTGGCAACCCCCTTTCCTGACAAACACTGGCTCAGATTAAGCCCTCAGACACTTCTTTGACATGTTAAACCTGTATTCCAGTGTATTGGAACCCAATAAAAGCCTAGTGAAAAAGGGGCTCTGGGTCATTCTCCTCTGAGAGTTTGACCACCTTTCCTCCCCAAGTAGTCATGTCTTGGTAGTTTTTATTTTCATCCGTGACGGAGGGATGGGGCTCTGCGGGCGGAGCCCCCCCACATCTGGCACCCAGGACAGGGGCCCCCGCAATCCTCTCATGTCCCTCACCAAAAAACAATGATTTAAAAAAAACCTTAGGAAATGCTCTGATATATTCACTTTACTCACACAGGAGTTACATAGACATTTCCTCTAAAATTCAAATAGTACATACACCCACCATAATAGCTAAAATGAAAAAGACAAGCAATTCCAAATATTGATTTGACTGTAGAGCAACTGACAATAATACAGTGTTTATGGGAATGTAAACTTCACAAAACTTTTTTTGCCATTAATGGGGTAGGGAAAAACAGCGTGGAGCAGTGATTTTCAACCTTCTTTATCTAATGGCACACATAAACTAATTAGTAAAATTCTACAGCACACCAAAAAATTTATTTTTTGATGATCTAACAAAAAAAGTTATAATTTTCATTCACTCACACTGGACAGCTATTGTTGTATTGGCTATTGTCATTTTTTAAAATGTGACACAATCTAAGGGAAAAGAAGTCAGTGCCTCTGACTAAATAGTCAGGTGTTGCTTGTTTTAAAAATTCCTGCAAGGGCTGGGGGAAGGTAGAAGAAGGTATAGGGAAATAAATGGTGAGAAAGGAGACTTGACTTATCCACAGCATGTGATAGGGAACACACAATACAATATGCGGATGATCTAGTATGAAGTGTACATCTGAAACCTATATAAATTTTATTAACCAATGTCACCCCAATAAATTCAATTTAAAAAAAATTCTTGCAGCACAATGGTGGAAAATCACAGCTCTAGATGAAGACAAGTAGATATCTAGAGAAAATAGTCCTCTACAATAAGAAACACAGAAGTAACAAGTCTGGCTGGTGTTTGTCAAACTATAAGAGCAGTTCAATTGTATTTGAGATATGTAAGGATGTATTAGTAGAGATAAATAAAAATATTAAGTTACTAGTAGAAAATAAACATTCCCTATAACTCACACATTCCACTTCTAGGTATGTAACATTGGTCCGGGTAAAGTTTAGCCATTGTTAATGTAACGAGAATGGTCTGTGTGACAATGATGTAACCTGGCAGCCAAGGAGAGTAGATTGGAATGCACGTGCATAAACAATGACAACTTCACTGTACTAGTCAGTTGGAGTGGTAGATGCCAGCTGATTGAGCATGTGTACTCTGTGGTCATTGCATTCAAAATGACTGAGTAGAGCAATGAATCTGCATCAGATTTTGCATTGCTCCATGCAAACTATCTGGATGATTCAAAAGGCCACAGGTATGGGCATTCTAGTGACTAGCAACTTCATCATGATCACAGCATGCCTACTCATGGCATCATGTCCATGCAGAGTTTTTTGGTGAAACATCAAATCACCCAGGTGACTCAGCCCTTCTACAACCCAGATTTGGTACTCTGAAGCTTCTGACTTTTTCCAAAACTAATAACACCTTTGAAAAGGAGATTTCAAAGCATCAATGAGATTCAGGAAAATACGACAGTACAGCTGATGGTGATTGGGAGAACTGTGTGAGGTCCCAAAGTACCTACTTGAAGGGTACTGAAGTGTCACTGTCCTATGTACAATGTCTGTATCTTGGATCTGCTTCAATAACATGCCTCTATGTCATAGTATGTGGCTGGATACTTTCTGGACAGGGGTGTGTGGGTGTGTGTGTGTGTGTTTACTGTGTGTTAAAAATACACACTTGATAGAAAAGGAAACTTGCTTCTTAAGCATATGAAAAGATGCTCAAACTCCCCTTGAATAATAGAAAAGGGGCTCTCTAGCACTGACTGGGTCTGGGGCAGGTGTGGCCTTTACAGGGTGCCACACCCCTATCCCTGTGTCCAGCAGAAGTAGAGTCCGCACGCTTAACAAGGGGTCAGCGGCATCTTGTTGCAGTCCTCACTCTTGGGGACTGCAGGTGCTTTGCACAATCATGATCCATACCAAAGGTCAATGCCAGCAGAAAACAGGTAAAGAAGGTGGAGTATGCACATATACAACAAAAGCCACATAAATCCCAAATGTTCTTGAGGATTTTTTGTGATAGTCAAAAACATCCCCAATTTCCATCACAGTAGAATGAAGCAATTAAAGTATATTCACAAAATGGAATATCATGCAGTAAATGTTATACTAGAGGTGGTAACATGGATAAATCTCACATACATAATGTGAAGCAAAATAAACCAGAGACAAAAAATACATATTGTATAATCTATTTATATGAAATTCAACATCAGGCAAAAAATTATCTTTGGTTTGAGGAAAAAGAAGATACTGAGTAGAAGAGAGGAGGTACTTCTTGGAAAGTGGTACAAGGGAAAAATCTTTTAGGGGAGCTGGTAAAGTTCTATTCCTTGACCTGAGGGTGATTATAAGGACTGTGTTCACTTTACTTTTTTCTGGGCATACAAAAATGTTCTGTGCACTTTTCCAGTGTACACTGGTCTTAAATAAAACACCTCTTACCAACCAATCCCTCTCTCCTAAAAAGAAGCACTATTCACAGATATGGATATGTATCTGTCTGGGACTACTTTTCTGTGATATATGTGTATGTACATTTGGAATTACGTATGGTTATTTTCCATTTTTCAATTGTTAGAGCTTTTCTTTAATTGAAAAAGTAATGAATTAAAAAAATTAAAAACTATCAGAACAGCACAAAAGGCTGTATGGGAAAATGCACGTTCTTTTTTATGGGATCAGCCCCTGTTTATAATTTCTTGTACATTTTTCTGTCCTGTATTTACACATGCATGTACATTTGTCCTATTTTCAAAATGTTCTTTATTGAAAAATCACACAAATGTAGCATTTCAGGAATCTGTATCTTGAGCATTCTATCTGGAGGTAAAGAGAGAGAGAACAGTGAGACAGTTACAAAATAATTTTTTAAAAGATTAATAAACAGAGAAGACTATTAAAGAAGATAACTAGGCAGAGTTTTGAAAAGTCCTTGCCAAGGTTTAAATGTATTTATTCCTTTTAAAAGGTAAAATGAGTAGAAATTAGAGACGGCAAAGTTAAATTAGGAAGTGTTGAAACCCATAACAAAAAATATCTGAACTTTTCTTTTGTTCATGGCAACAGTGAATAGAGCTGGGAGCACTCGTGCTCAAAGCTCAAATACCCTAAAGCAGATTTGGAGTTTCTGACAAGGCAGTATAAGCATTGATACATACTGTTACTTTGCCATGTCTAATCCACACTTTTTTGCCCTGATTTTTGAGGGAAAAATAAGAATGCACATTATACATGGGTATAATGAGGACATACATACCATGAGCATAATAACCCTGTGTATAATGCCCACAAAAATGTAGGTATGCATTACACACAGCAAAATACAGTGCTTTACCTCCTCTATCAAGAAAAAAATGTAAGCTGGGTTCCAGTCAAGATGGAGAAGTAGGTAAATGCTGTGTTCACCTTCTCCAAAGTAGATAAATACTATGCTCACCTTCCCCCATTACCATAGCAAAATTAAAAATAAACTACAGAACAACCATCCCTGAGAACTGCCTGAAGTCTAACAGAGATCCTGTTACTAAGGATATACAAAAGAAGTCCTGTGGAGAGTGGAGGGAGGGATGGAGTTGCAGAACAGGCTGGGCCCATACCACATAGAGTAGTTAAAGACTGGGAGAAATATCTTGGCTATGAAGGTTCCCCCTGAGGAACAAGGGGTCCTTGCCCCACACCAGGATCCCCAGCCCAGGGTTCCAGTGTTGAAAACAGAAGTATCCATAACTTCTGGCTGTGAAAACCAGCAGGAATTGTGGCTGAGAAAGACAGGATTTCTGGAGGCCCAGGTGTTCCTCTTAAAGGGCCTGTGCATGAACTTACTTTTGCTGATGGAATCACTCACTTTGGGCTCCAGGAATGGGGCAGTGGCTCAAAAGGCACCAGAGACATACCATGGTGATTCTGTGAAACCCCAGCCCACCCAATTTGCAGAACCACCCAAACTACTTCCAGTGGCTTTTCCATACAAATGGCCAGTCTTGGCTCATGCTAAAGAATTTCCTAAGATCTCTCAAAGGTTCACACACCCCAGACAATTTGCTTCTGGCCTCAGCATTCCCCATATCACTTGCTAAGTAGCCCCACGCCTGGAACTAGAGGCAGCCAGCTTCAATTCAGAGCAAATTCAGAGCGGGCATCTCCAAGTCCAGTACAAGTAGAAACCATGGGCAAATTACTTCGTAGCTCATACCAAGTGGTCCTGAGCAAGACACAGGCAGCAGCTGACTTTGGCCTGCACAAGAGCTCCTCCTAAGAGGCCCCAGAAACAACACACTTAATGGCAACCTGACTAGTGTATCACCCAACCATGTTCACAAGCAACATACCCAAAGAGCAGTCTCTGCAGGCACCAGAGCCCTGCTAAAGCAAATCCTGCTCCACAGGGTCACCTCCTACACAACAGCTCCCCCACTGTAATCATGATCCATCCTCACAACAAATCAGTGCGGGCTCAATCCCTTCCATGATATACCAATAGCAATCAATGCTCATCTACAACAGGAGGGCACACAAAACCCACACACAGGACACTCCTAGAGTACCCAGCTCAAGAGACCAGGGAGACTGTGCCACTGGGGCCCAAAGAACACCTACTAAATAAGGCCACTCCAACAAGATCAGAAGATACAGTGGCTCTACCTAATACACAGAGGGAAAAAAAAAAACCCCCACAGGGAGGCAGCCAAAATGAGACAAACATACCCCAAATGAAAAAACAAAACAAAACTCCAGAAGAAATACAACTAAACAAAATGGAGACAAGCAATCTAACAGATACAGTTCAAAACACTATTATCTGCTCCTTTCTATAAATCCATTTACATCACTTCTATTACATGCCAGCCATGGTGCCCTCAAGAATTCAGGAAAAATTCTGTCTACAGAATCTTGTTTTTCTGAGGACAAGAAAGAAGAAAGTCTTAAGAGCGCACGTGGTCTTGTTTCAGCCTACTGTCTTCCTTTTCAAAGACTATACACCATAGCAATATCAATGTACTATAATTAACTGCTTAACAGTTTATTTTATGCATTAGAGTGTATAAACAGCACAAAGCCAGTGACCTGCCTGAGGCAACAATGACAACTGAAGACACTCCTAGAAACTCAAAGTAAATGAATATCTGCCACATTTATTATGTGTATAAGGAAAAAATCTTAACAGGTATAAATCTGATCATAAAAAGATATGAAATGAAGTTGCTGCTATAAGCTATCTGAGAACATGTGAAAGCTAAAACCAGGATATACTTTTCATGTTATGCTTATTAAAAACAAAAATTTACAACTTAAGCCACTGTTCTTGAATTTTCAATAGCAAAGTTGCCAAGAGGCCTCTTACCTTGTAAGTAAATCATAATTGTCTACTATAGATACTAAGTTTAAAAAGTAATAAAATATGACTTTTTTCTTAGTTTCTCAGGGAGGCAGTATGATTAGGAGCAAAAGCTTTATGTGGTCTTGAGTCTTTTATTTTGTTTCATCTGTTAAGTGAATTCAGGTATACCTATCTCATAGGATTGTTGAAAAAATTAAATAAGAACATAAAGTTCTTAATATGATGTTTCTTACATAGTGAGCCCTCAAAGTGTTCTTTTTCTTTCTCATTATCACTTTCATGTCCTTAGTCTTTGTTTCCACACCTATGATATTAAAATCGCTATCATATGGTTGCTGTGAGAACTTAGCCCATTGCTTGGTGAGTAACAGGTACTTATGAAAGCCCAACATTCACATCCCTTTACAGAACTATATTTATAAAGCCATGGGTTTGGGAAAAATTACCATCTTTTCAAAAATTATGTATTTTCATTTGGGAGGAGGGAGTGTGGAGAGGAGAAGAAGAAGAAAAATAAGTTTAATTATTATATAATATAGGAAGTTACTTAATCACATCGTTAAATCATGACTTCAATGGTTTAAAGTCATGATTTGTAATAATCAGTAAGGTACAAGGTTAAACTTAGTTAAAAATAACACTCACCAGCCAAGATGGAGATGTAGGGTAGATATGATTTGCTTCATTGCACAACCAAAAGAAAGATGACAATATTTTTAAAAAACGAAACAACCAGATTGCCAGAAAATTGAACTTTATAGAAGTCTGATAACCAAGGAGTTAATAAAGATTCATTCAGACTGGTAGGAGAGGCAGAGACAGGCAGCTGGGCAGAGAGATTGCACGGCAAGGAGACTGACCAAGTGGGTGAGGTGGCAGCTGACAGATGGGGCATTCCCATATTCGTGTGCAGGAAATCTGGGAGGAACAACTGGGGAGCGAGACAGACCAAGCAACCCAGGGTTACAGCGCAGGAAACTAAAGCCTCAAAACTTCTGGCTGTAAAAACCTGTGGGAACTGCTGCAGAAGAAGAAACTCCCAGACTCAGAGGAGAGTTCACTGTTGAGATCCAGGGGTCCTAAAAAGTACACAAACCCACCCACCCAGGAATCAGCACCAAAAGGGCCCAATTTCCTTGTGAGTATCAGGGGAAGTCACTGAAAGTGGGGTGAGCCAAGCAAGTTAGCCAGCAGCACTGTTCCCTCTCTTATCACTCCCCTACAGACAGCACCACAATGCTGGGACATGGGTTGCCCTGCCTGGTGAATACCTAAGGATCCATCCCTTACAGGTGCACTAACACAAAGAAATACGGCCACAAATGAAAGAACAGATCAAAATTCCAAAAAAGAACCAAGCAACAAGGAGATAGTCAAACTATCAGATGGAGAGTTCGAAACACTGGTAAATAGACTACTTGCAGAAATATTTGAGTATGGACACAAAATAGAGGAAGAACTAAAGGCTATGCAAAGTGAAATAAAGCAAAATAGACAGGGAACCAACAGTGAAGAGAAAGAAGCCAGGACTCAAATCAATGATTTGGAACAGAAGAAAGAAATAAAGATTCAAGCACAACAGAATGAAGAAACAAGAATGCAAAAAAAAAATGAGGAGAGACTTTGGAACCTCCAGCACAACTTTAAACATTCCAACATCTGAATCATAGGGGTGCCAGAAGGAGAAGAGGAAGAGCAAAAGATTGAAAACTTATTTGAAAACATAATGAAGGAAAACTTCCCTAATCTGGCAAAGTAAATAGACTTCCAGGAAGTCCAGGAAGCTCAGAGAGTCCCAAAGCAGTTGGACCCAAGGAGGAATACACCAAGGCACATCATGATTACATTACCCAAGATTAAAGAGGAGAGGATCTTAGAAGCATCAAGAGAAAAGGAGACAGTTACCTACAAAAGAATTTCCATAAGACTACCATCTGATTTCTCAAAAGAAACCTTGCAGGCAAGAAGGGGCTGGAAAGAAATATTCCAAGTCATGAAAGTTCAAGTCATTTAGGTCAAGTCAAGGACCTAAATCCAAGATTACTCTACCCAGCAAGGCTATCATTTAGAATGGAAGGGCAGATCAAGTGCTTCCCAGATAAGGTCAAGTTAAAGGAGTTCATCATCACCTGGCCCTTATTACATTAAATGTTAAAGGGACTTATCTAAGAAAAAGGAGAAGATCAAAAATATGAACAGTAGAATGACAACAAACTCACAACTATCAACAACCAAATCTAAAAAACAAAACAAACAAAAAAAAAAACTAAGCAAACAACTAGAACAGGAACAGAAATGGAAATCACATGAAGAGTTATCAGAGGGGAGGAGGAGAAGGAGGGAGAATAGGGAAAAGGAAGCATAACTGGCAAGTACAAACCAGACAGGGGGAAGTTAAGAATAGTATAGGAAATACAGCAGCCAAACAATTTATATGTACAACTCATGGATATGAACTAAGGAGGAGGGATGCTGGTGGAGGGAGGGTCCAGGGTGGAAGGGAATAAAGGTGAGAAAAATATGGGAAAAATGAAATAGCATAATTAATAAAATATACTTAAAAAAATTAACACTCAGAGATGATGACATTCTGACATTTTAAAAGTGGCTTCAAAAAGAATCTCATTATTTCGCTGTCTTATGGAACCAAAACAACATTTTGAACTGGAGTTCAATACCTGAATTAAAGGGGACCAGACCTAAGATGATGGAGGAGTAAACAGAAGCTTACACTAACCTCCTCCCAAGACCAAAATGGAATTAAAACTAAATTATACAAAAACAATTCTGAATAATCAATTGGATACGAGCTGGAGAGAAAGAAGCCTTACAACCAAGAATATATTGAAGAAACAACTTCACCACAACATGACCAGTAGGGAGTGTAGAGGAGGTGTGAGAGGGCTAGCTGGGCATCTATCAGTGTCAGCTGAAGTACAGGAGGGATATTTCAGCAGCCAGGGTTTTTCTCCCTGAGATGTATGGGGTCTAAACCCCAGGCTAGGCAACCCAGCCCACAGCACCAAAGAAAGTGAAATGATACCCAGCTTTGAAAAGCAGCAGGGTTTCTGTCCACCAGAGAGACAGCTAGAGATGCAGAGAGCCTCTTTAAGGACCAACATACAGAATTTTGCCTGCAGCCATTTAACCTTGGCTTTGGCAGAGGGAGGAAAGAATGAACTAGAGACCGTGAATGGACTAGAGTCAGGGGCTGGTGATTTGGGGAGAGAACTGAAGGAACAACCTCCAGGATACCTGTGCTGAGTCACTCTCCATATTGCAGAAGCCATCTTTCTCCAGCAGAGCACTCTACTCCATGAAGCATCAGCTTCTGGGGGCCCTCAGGAATCCTACCCTCAGGAATCCCTCTTGCTAGACACTGTGGAGATTAAGCCAGGCCACTGAGTACAGCTGGAGTCTGTATCAGTGATTAAGCCTAACAGTGGAGGTGGATCTCTTTGGGAGCTCTGAGACTTTGGCTGACCCTCCCCTGCACTCAGGGCTGGTAAAAGTTAGCCTTAGTGAACAGTTTGATTCTTTCTGCACACAAACAGGTGCAGCAGAGGGAGCCACCAGCTGTGGATTACTGATAGCTCCAAAGAAGTTGCTCAGAGCATCTGACATAGATCTGCACCAGATTCTTTCTTTGTGGATCTACCAAATACGTAGATACAAATAAGTACAAAGAAGCAACCACAACAGAAAGACAAAGAAACAGGCTGGAAAAAAAAAGAACAAGGTTAATTCTCCGAGAAGAATTAATGGAATAGAAGCAAGCAATTTATAAGACAGTTTAGAGTAATGATTATAAAGGTAGTTAACATCATGAAAAAAGGCATAGGAACCATAAAAAAGGACCAGTCAGAAATAAAGAATGCAATATCCAAAATAAGTAATGCACTAGAAGGAATAAACATGAAGCAGAGGATCAAACCAGTGATTTAGAAGACAAGGTAGAAAAAAACACGCAAGCAGAGCAGCAAAAAGAAAAAAGAATTAAAAAAAAAAAAAGAACTTAAGAAACATCTTGGACAACATGAAGCATAAAAGCATCTGCATCATGGGAATACAAGAAAGAGATGAGAGTAAGCAAAGGATCGAGAACCTATTTCAAGAAATAATGATCAAAAACTTCCCTAAACTGGTGAAGGAAAAGGAAAGACACACAAGTCCAAGAAAAACCAAGAGTTCCAAACAAGATGGACCAAAAGAGGCCTATACCAAGACACATCATAATTAAAATGGCAAAGCCTAAATACAATGAGAGACTCATAAAAGTGGCAAGAGAAATGCTGTTAGTAACCTATAAAAGAGCTACAATTAGATTATGATCTGATTTTTCAATAGAAACATTTCAGGCAAGAAGTGATTGACATGAAATATTCAAGGTGCTGAAAAACAAGGACCTACAATTAGCAATGCTATCATTTAAAACTGAAGGAGAAATAAAGAGCTTCCCAGATAAGAAAAACCTAAAGACGTGTATTAACACCAAGCCAGTACTGCAATAAAGGTTAAAGGACTTGCTTCAAAAAGAAGAAAAAAGAAAACAAAGAAAAATAGTTAAAACATAAAATGGCAATCAATACATATATATCAATAATCACCTTAAATGTAAATGGCTTAAATGCCCCAACCAAAAGACACAGGGTAGCTGACTGGATTATAAAACAAGATTCATATATACGAGGGGAGAACTCCGACCCTGAAAAAATGGAACATTCTTCTGAAAGGTGAACCCTATGTAATACACACTTCCCCCACTATGAGTGTCCTAGAAACCCATATGTATCAGTGTACCAGCTAGCATTATTGTAAGAAGTTGCATTAGGCTCCTTTTTCTTAAATTTTTTTGAAGATTCTTAAAATGCGTTTGTCCATTTAATAATGGGTAATTTACAAGCACATCTGCCCACCTCAGTACCCCACCCTCCCTATTCACCTGATCTCACCTCAAGTGACATTATTTTTTTTAATTTTTATTTTAATTGTTGATCTTGTACAGTTTTCTGTCTTTTACTCCCACCTCAACCCACCACCCCAGCCCTCCCCACCTCCCTCCCATTTCCGCCCCCATAGTTTTTGTCCATGTGTCCTTTATACTTGTTCCTGTAAACCCTTCCCTTATTCCCCTGAAATTCCCTCCCCTCTCCCCACTGGTGACTTTCAGCCTGTTCTCAATTTCAATGTCTTTGGTTATATTATGCTTGTTTGTTTGTTTTGTTCATTAGGTTCCTGTTAAAGGTGAGATCATATGGTATTTGTCTTTCACTGCCTGGCTTATTTTGCTTAGCATTATGCTCCCCAGTTCCATCTATGCTGTTGCAAAGGGTAGGAGCTCCTTCTTTCTTTCTGCTACACAGAATTCAATTGTGTAAATGTACCACAATTTTTTGATCCATTCATTTACTGATGGGCATCTAGGTTGCTTCCAACATTTGGCTATTGTAAATTATGCTCCTATAAACATAGGGGTGCATAGGTTCTTTTGGATTGGTGTTTCAGGGTTCTTAGGATATAATCCAAGCAGTGGAATTGCTGGGTCAAAAGGTAGATTCATTTTTAGTTTTTTTAGAAAATTCCATACTGTTTTCCATAGTGGTTGTACCAGTCTGCACTCCCTCCAGCAGTGCACTAGTGTCCCCTTTTCTCCACAACCTCTCCAACACTTGCTGTTTGTTGCTTTGTTGATGAGGGCCATTCTGACTGGTGTCAAGTGGTATCTCATTGTGGTTTTAATTTGCATCTCTCTGATAGCTAGCGATATTGAGCATCTTTTCATGTGTCTCTGGATCCTCTGTATGCCCTCCTTGGAGAAGTGTCTGCCCAAGTCCTTTGCCCATTTTTTAATTCGGTTGCTTGTCTTCTTAGAGTGAAGTCGTCTAAGTTCTTTGTATATTTTGGAGACTAAACCCTTATCGGAGGTATCATTGGCAAATATGTTTTCCCACACACTCAGTTCTCTTTTTATTTTAATACTGTTTTCCTTGGCCATACAGAAGCTTTTTATTTTGATGAGATCCCATTTGTTTATTCTTTCCTTTATGTCCCTTGCTTTAGGGGACATATCAGTAAAAATGTTGCTGCGTGGAATATCTGAGATTTTCCTGCCTATGTTCTCCTCTAGGACTTTAATGGTGTTATGGCTCATGTTTAAATCTTTTATCCACCTTGAATTTATTTTTGTGTATGGTGTAAGTTGGTGCTCAAGTTTCATTTTCTTGCACGTAGCTGTCCAGTTCTCCCAACACCACTTGTTGAAGAGGCTATTTTTACTCCATTTTATGTTGCTGCCCTCTTTGTTGAATATTAATTGACTATAGAGACTTGGGTTTATTTCTGGACTCTCTGTCCAGAAATCAAAGGCATTTTTCTATAGCAACAATGAAATAACAGAAGCAGAAATCAAAAAAAAAAATCCCATTCGATATAGCAAAAAGAAAAATAAGGTACCTAGGAATAAACCTAACCAAGGAGGTAAAAGACCTGTATGCAGAAAACTACACAACACTGAAGAAAGAAATCAAGGAAGACACAAATAAATGGAAACACATACCATCCTCATGGATCGGAAGAATTAACATCATCAAAATGTCCATACTACCCAAAGCAATCTACAGATTCAATGCAATACCTATTAAAGTACCAATGGCATATTTCACGGACATAGAACAAACACTTCAAAAATTTATACGGAACAATAAACGACCTAGAATAGCAGCAGCAATCTTGAGAAAGAAGAGCAAAGTAGGAGGGATCACAATACCTGACACCAAAATGTATTACAAAGCCATTGTAATCAAAACAGCCTGGTACTGGCATAAAAACAGGCACATGAATTAAGTGACATTATTTTTATTTCCCCCAATGAAAACAGTCCTCAGAGGGAGACATTTTACTGATGAGGAAGTGGTGAAACAAAATATGGCAGAAACACTAAAAGGCATCAAAATTGATGAGTTCAAAAACAGCTTAGATATTTAGGGGTGAAAAGTGTTAAGTAATTAAATTAATTGCACTCATGCAATAAATTATTTGGAGCTATCAAAAATTGTTTTAATAAGAATATTTAATGGCATGGACAACTACTTAATATCTAATGTCTAGTTAAAGTGGATAGAAATTATATTATCTAAATTATAGAATTAAAAATTGATGGGAGTGGGTTTTAAAAACCTATATGTGTATAAATGGCGGGATTATAGATTTTAAAAATCTTTTCTTCTCTATGATTCTGTATTTTCCTAATGTTTTTACAATGAATTGGTTTATTTAATTAATTGAACAAACCAATATTCACTGTATGCCAATTATGTACTAGGTACTATGCTATGCCTATAGCTAAGTGATATTTACCATTATGAAAAATAAAACAAATGAAATTTGAAAAAAATGGTTTTGTGAGCAGGGGAAAAATGTTTTGATAGGTGTACTGCAACAAATGGAGAGTAGCTTGAAGTGACTGAATGTTAAACATGTAAAAATAAATACACAATTTTTAATAAATAAATTCCATTTAATTGGGTACCCCCTCGTATGCTATTTCCAAGAGATCCACCTCAGACCAAAAGATAAATAGACACTAAAAGAATGAAAAAAGATATTTCATGCAAATGGAAAGGTAAAAAAGCTGGGGTAGCAATACTTTTATCCAACTAAATAGACTTTAAAACCAAGGCTATAGTAAGAGATGAAGAAGGATACTACATAATTATAGAGAACAATCCAACAACAGCATATAACCCTAGCAAACATTTATGCATCCAACACAGGAGCACCTAACATGTAAAGCAAATTTTGATGACATAAATGGAAGATCAACAGAAATGCAGTCTTTGTAGGGAATTTTAACACCCCATTGACTTCGATTGATATATCTTCTAGACAGAAAATGTAAAGGAGACAGTGGCCTTAAGCGACACAATGAATCAAATGGATGTAATAGATACCATGGGTGCATTTGACTCCAAAGCAGCAGAGCATATTCTACATACTTTTAAATGTATATGGAACAATTTCTGGGATTGACCACATGTTAGGACACAAGTCTCAATAAATTTAAGAAAACTGAAATCATATCAAGCATCAACTCTGATCACAATGATATAAAACTAGAAATCAATCGTAAGAGGAAAAGTGAAAAATACAGACACAGAAGCTAAATGTTATTAAACTATGAATGGGCCAACGATGAGATCAAGAAAGGTATCAAAGGCACCTTGAAACAAATGAAAATGAGAAGACAACAACCCCAATTCTGTGGGACACAGGGAAAGCATTCCTAAAAGGGAAATTCAGAGTATTATAGGCCTATCTCAACAAAAAAGAGAAAGTTCAAATAAACGATCTAACTTTACCCTTAAAGGAACTTGAAAAATAACAACAAACAGAGCTCAAAGTTAGTACAAGGAAGGAAATAAAGATCAGAGCACAAATAAGCAATATATAGTCTTTAAAAAAGATATTAAAAAAGCTAGTTCTTTGAAAAGATAAACTAGATTGACAAACCTTTAACCAGAATCAAATCAAGAAAAAAGAAAGAAGATCCAATAAATAACATCAGAATGAAAGAGGAAAGATAACAAGTGACACCAAAGAAATAGGAAGAATTTTAAGAGCATATACGAACAACTATATGCCAACAAATGGAACAACCTGGATGAAGTGGATAAATTCATAGACACATACAATTTTCTATAGCTTATTGGTTAGAATCTGAGAATCTGCATACACGGATTCTGCCTAGTGTAATTCAAGCAGTAATCAAATAACTCCCAGCAAACAAAAGCCCTGGATCAGATGTCTTCACTGGGGAATTTTACCAAACATTCTGAGAACTACCACCTCTCCTTCTCAAACTATTTCAAAAAATTCAAGAGGGAAGACTCCTAAGCTCATTCTATCAGGTTATCACCATCCTAACTCCAAAACCAGATGAAGACATTACAAAAAAAGAAAATTATAAGCCAATATCCTTGATGAACATAGATGCTAATATCTTCAACAATATAAGAGCAAATCGAATAAAGCAACACTTCAAAAAGATTATATACATCATAATCAAGTAGGATTTATTCTGAGAATGCAAGTTTGGTACAACATTCACAAATAAATATATTGTGAATGTTGTGTGATACACCATACACAAACCAAAGGATAAAACCACATGACCATTATCAATGGATGCAGAAAAAGCATTTGATAAGATATAGCACCCATTTATGACTAAAACTCTCAGCAAAGTGGGAAGAGGGAACATACCTAAACATAATAATAAAAGCCTTAAATGACAAACCATCTGCCAACATCACAATCACTGGTCAAAGACTTCAAGCACTCCCCTTAAGATTGGAAACAAGGTAGGGATGTCTGCTTTCACCTCTCTCATTCAACACAGTAACAGAAGTCTTAGTTATAGCAATGAGACAAGAAGAAATTAAAAGCATCCAAACTGGAAAAGAAAAAGTAAAACTGTTTTTATTAGCACATGACATGATACTGTACAGAGAACCCTAGAAGATTCCATCAAGAACCTACTAGAACTGATATATGAATTCAGCAATGTAGCAGGACACAAAATTAGTGTCCAGAAATCAGCTGCATTTTATATGCCAATGAACTATCACAAAGGGAAAATAAGAAAATAATTTCATTCATGATCACTTCAAAAAGAATAAAATACTTAGGAATAGATCTAACCAAGGGTGTAAAAGACCTATACTTGGAAAATTATCAGACACTGAAGAAAAAACTGAAGAAGAAACAAATAAGTAAAAACACATACTGAGTTCATGGACAGGAAAATTTAAATCATTAAAATGTCCATGCTACCCAAAGTAATCTATAGATTCAGTGCAATTCCTATTAAGATTCCAATGACACATTTCATAGAACTAGAACAAATATATCAAAAATTTATTTAGGTGTGGTTCTTAATAGCTGTGAGTTTGCTGTCTTTTCACTGTCATATTTTTGATCTTCTTTTTCTTAGATAAATCCCTTTAACATTTCATATAATAAGAGCTTGGTGATGATGAACTCCTTGAACTTGACCTTATCTGAGAAGCGCTTTATCTGTCCTTCCATTCTAAATGACAGCTTTGCTGGAAAGAGCAATTTTGGATGTAGGTCCCTGCTTTTCAAGATTTCAAATATTTCTTTCCAGTCCCTTCTTGCCTGGAAGGTCTCTTTTGAGAAATCAGCTGACAGTCTGATGGGAACTCCTTTGTAGGTGACTGTACCCTTATCCCTTGCTGCTTCTAGAATTTAAGAACCACAGAAATGGAGATCATATGGAGGGTTAGCAACAGGGACGTGGGAGGAGGAGGGGGGGGAAGGTACAGAGAATGAGTAGCATAGATAGTGGGTAGAAAATAGACAGGGGGAGGGCAAGAATAGTGTGGGGAATGTAGAAGCTAAAGAACTTATGACACAAGGACATGAACTAAAGGGGTGTATGTGGGTGGGAGAGGGTGTGCAGGGTGGGGGGAATGATGGGGGAGAAATGGGACAACTGTAATAGCATAATCAATAAAATATATTTAAAAAAAAAAAAAAAAAAATTTATATGGAACCACTATGAGCCCTGCATAGCTATAGTGATCCTGAGAAAGAAGAACAAAGTTGGAGGAATCACGCTACCTAGTATCAAACTATACTACAAGGTCATAGTAATCAAAACAGCATGATACTGGCATAAAAACAGACACACAGATCAATGGCACAAAAGAGAGAGCCCAGAAACAAACCCACAGCTTTATAGTCAATTTATTTGACAGAGGAAGCAAGCACATACAATGGGCTAGATAGTTTATTCAATAAATGGTATTGGGAAAATTGGACAGATACATGCAGAAAATGAAACTAGACCACCATCTTACACCACACACAAGAATAAATTCATAATGGATTAAAGACCTAAATGTTAGACTGGGAAAAATAAAAATCCTAGAAGAAAATACAGATAGCAAAAACTCAGACACAGCTGGTAGCAATATTTTATCAGATATATCTCCCCAAGCAAGGGAAAGAAAAGAAAAAATAAACAAATGGGAATTAATCAAACTAAAAAGCTTAGCACAACAAAGAAAACCATCAAGAAAATAAAAAGATGACCCACAGAATGGGAGAACATATTTACTAATACATATGATAACGGGTTAATATCCAACATTTATTAAGAACTTATAAAGCTGAACACCAAAAAAAACAAACAACCCAATTCATAATGAATTAAGGACCTGAATAGACACTTTTCCAAACAGTACATGTTCAACAGACATTATGACAACAAGTTCAAGGTCACTAATCATCAGATGAATGCAAATTAAAACCACAATGAGATACCACCTTACACCTGTCAGAATGGCTATCATTAATAAGTCAACAAACAACAAGTGTTGGTGAGGATGGGAAGAAAAGAACCCCTTTTCACTGTTGGTGGGAATGCAGACTGGTGCACCCATTGTGGAAAGCAGTATGGAGACATCTCAACAAATTAAAAATGGATCTGTGTTTTAACCCAGGAATCCCACATCTGGGAATACATCCAAAGAAACCCAAAATGCTAATCTGAAAGAACATAAGCACTCCTATGTTCATGCAGCATTATTTACACATTAATCAAGATACGAAAGCAACCCAAATGTCCATCAATAGATGAGTGGATAAAACATCTATGGGATATTTACACAATGGACTGACACTCTGCTATAAATATGAAGAAAATTTTACCCTTTGTGACAGCATGGATGGACCATTATGCTAAGTGAAATAAGCCATTCAGAGAAACACAAATACCATATGTGGAATCTAATGAACAAACTGAACTAAAAAGGAAAATAGAGACAGACTCATAAACAGAGAGCAGGTGTGGGGAGTTTAGTGGGTGGAGGGATCCAGCAAAAAAGGATAAAGGACTCATGGACATGGACAATAGTGTGGAGAAAGTGGACAAGGGGGAGAAGGGAAGTATAAAGGGAATAAATGGTAATGGAGAAAATACCATTAAAAAATAAAACATGAATTAAGAGGAATCCATTAATGTGAAGTTTAATTCCATTGAACATTTTGCATTCTTTTGAAAGAAATACATGTGTACTGGACATAAGGAATAAATATTGGTTTCCTTACCTGTTGTGTTCCATCTGCACTTACAATAGGGGCAGATAGAAGAGAAATATCACTAGTTAAAATCTGAGATGTATCCAGTAGTGGTGGATGTTCTGCCATTATCAGTAAGACATTAATATACCGGATAACTCTCCAACTCTGAAAAACAAAAATATATAGCAATGTGTACATATCCTTAAAAATATATCAAAATATAATACATTCAAGATTTGTCTTATCCTTTTTAAAATTTTTTTTAATTTTGAGAATACATTAAGGCTGCAGACAGTGAAACAAAGGAAGGAGTTAGGCTGGAAGAAGCAACAGAAGAGAGCCTAGGTGGTACTCTGCTTTGGTTCTCTAGAAATGTACAGGAAGAAGTGAGCCAAGGCGAGGCTGCTGCTACTTCACTGAAGATTCTAAGATAGAAGAATCAACAAGAGTGAGCTTGGACCGTGCTCTACTCTAGTTCTCTGGAAATGTAAGAAATAAGTGACCCACAGCAGGCTGGTGTTAGCCCACTGAAAAGTAAGCTCACTGAAATGGTGCCTTGGAAACAGGTTCAGGGAGTAAATGCAGGATGAGGTGCTGCTACCTGTTGCTCCCCTGGCTGCAAGTCTTGTGGGAAACTTTAGTGCTTAGAACAGAAAAGTAAAGATGCATGCTGTGAGGGAACAAAGGCATGTTTATGCTCCAAAAAGAGCCCCAAGATTTGTTTTATTCCTTAACCTAAACAGATATTCTTATCAAAGGAAATTTCTACAATATTCTATGACTACTTTTTAGTCAACAGAGATTTACAGGAATTCATTTCTTCCAATTTAACCAACTGTCTGTCAATGTATACAATAAACTAAGATATATATAATAAAGCCAATATTATCAGCATCTTCTACTTAAATTGTCTATACCTTTCATCTCTGTACACTATTTATTTAACCACCATCATTTTTTAGTTAAAACACAGGGATAAGCACTAAAATGCAGTAAATGAGTGAAGCAATCCTATCACTAATTTTTTTCTATGAGAGAAGGTGACAATGAACACCCAGTCCACCCACATCATCATATCAGTCTCTAGGATGATGACTCCAGAATTATGATTTTTCATTGATTCTTCAGAGAGATCAAAATAGTAGAAAAATTTGTTCAGAATTAGAATAAGACCCTTCAAGCTTTTTGTTCTCACTCTGGTCTCTTACCATTACAGTTTTATTTTTCTTTTCTAAATGACACCCACTTTATAATAAACCCTATCATTTCAGTGATAAAAGCACGTACATTTACAATAGAAACCCTTAACTGTAAATAGAATATCCTGATATAAAAAGGACTTGACGTAAGCAATATTAATCTACCGTATACAATGCCAACCAATAAAACAGCAGCCGATTACATGACAAGATGAGTACAACTGAGCTCAAACATAAATTTCTTTGAATCTACACTGAAAGGAAAAATAAACATTTTTGGATGTTTGCAGCACTCTACAATTTCAGTAGTGTCAAAATGTTTAGCTTTTATAAGACATCAAAGTCTTGACTGAGTCTTTCCAGAAACTCTTATATGAGTTGATTTAACCTAAAAACAATTTTCTATTTAGATATATAAAAACCGCTACAAGATTTTAAAAAACACTCAATATAGGTATCTACTTCAAGGTTTTATACATAAAACCACAGTACAAAATATTCTCATAAAATGCATACAATGTAGACATAAGATATATATTTATATAAACTTACCTATTGTATATACTCATATATACACATGCGCATGTACATATGTGTATACAGATACACACCTGTACGTATATATGTATCTACACACATGTGCATATATATGGGGAATGCAAATCTAACTTCCGACTTAATCTGTATTGCTCTATTTCTTAAAGTTCAATAAAATCACTGAGTACTTTAAATCATCAAATAATTTCACTCTGTGAACTATACAAAGAATTATAAGATGGGAAATGGTCAATATATTATTTTCACTCTTGCACTTGCATGTCACATAACTTAGTTTAAGAAGAAATATTTTTATGGGAGGGAGTAGTGGGGGGAAATGGAGACAACTGTACTGGAACAACATAAAAAAAGAAAGAAAATAAATAAATATGTTGACCTTAAAGAAAAAAAGAAACATTTTTAAGGAAGCTAACTAAGGATGATTAACAGGATTAACCACAGTTAGAAGTTTATAAGCAGTTAATGTTTTGTAAATTAGTAATGTTTTAAAGTAACCATGAAGTAATTTTTATTTTGTCATTTTATTCTACCTGTAATATTTTAATACATCTAACTAAAACTCCAAATCACCATTATAACTTACATTTAGAATGTAATGCTGAAGTTACAACCATAGTTGGGTTTTAAGAGGTGGACTGGAAGTTTACAAATACGAATTTCTTCTGAACCTCCAAGAACAATGCTATTATAAATGGGATCTGAAGACACATGCTATGTTTTAATATTATCATCCAATATAAGTTATCTCCAATTTTATTCTTTGTAAAGTTATAACACATCAAAAGTTTCACTTATGAACTAATTCCTTATATGCCTGTATTCACCACACAATATGCAAAGGAGCTGGTTTTATTTCAGCTTACAAATCATAAACTTCAGTCACACATATGAAATGCTGCATTTAGACAGCTAAAAATTCCCTTCATATCTGCATAGAGAACACTGTTAGCTTCTTTCAAGAAATGGCTCCTAATTTGTTACTATTCATTTCCTACACTCTCATCTTATTTTGGTGGCTACAAACACCCACTTTAAGTTAACCTATCTTTACTTGCTTTTTAATTTTTTAAAAATATATTTTATTGATTATGCTATTTCTCCTCCAGCCTGCACACCCCCTCCCACCCACATTCCCCCTTTAGTTCATGTCCATGTGTCATAAGTTCTTTACCTTTTTTCTTTTTTTAATATATTTTATTGATTATGCTATTACAGTTGTCCCACTTCTCCCCCATTATTCTCCCCACCCTGCACACCTTCTCCCACCCACACTCCCCCCTTTAGTTCATGTCCATGTGTCATAAGTTCTTTAGCTTCTACATTTCCCATACTATTCTTGCCCTCCCCCTGTCTATTTTCTACCCACTATCTATGCTACTCATTCTCTGTACCTTTTCCGCCTCTCTCCTCCTCCCACTCCCCTGTGGCTAACCCTCCATATGATCTCCATTTCTGTGGTTCTGTTCCTGTTCTAGCTGTTTGCTTAGATTGCTTTTGTTTTAGGTGTGGTTCTTAATAGCTGTGAGTTTGCTGCCTTTTCACTGTCATATTTTTTATCTTCTTTTTCTTAGATAAGTCCCTTTAACATTTCATAGAATAAGGGCTTGGTGATGATGAACTCCTTGAACTTGACCTTATCTGAGAAGCACTTTATCTGCCCTTCCATTCTAAATGACAGCTTTGCTGGATAGAGCAATCTTGGATGTAGGACCTTGCCTTTCAAGACTTCAAATACTTCTTTCCAGCCCCTTCTTGCCTATAAGGTCTCTTTGGAGAAATCAGCTGAGTCTGATGGAAACTCCTTTGTAGGTGACTGTCCCCTTATCCCTTGCTGCTTCTAGAATTCTCTCCTTCATTTTAATCTTGGCTAATGTAATTATGATGTGCCTTGGTGTGTTCCTCCTTGGGTCCAACTTCTTTGGGACTCTCTGAGCTTCCTGGACTTCCTGGTAGTCTATTTCCTTTGCCAGATTGGGGAAGTTCTCCTTTATTATTTGTTCAAATAAGCTTTCCACTTGTTGCTCTTCCTCTTCCCTTTCTGGTACCCCTATAATTCGGTTGTTGGGATGTTTAAAGATGTCCTGGAAGTTCCTAAGCCTCTCATTTTTTTGAATTCTTGATTTTTCCTTTTATGTTTCGTTGCTTCTTTCTTCCTTCTGGTCCACTCCACTGATTTGAGTACCAGTTTTCCACCTATCTCTATTGGTTCCCTGTGCATTTTCCTTTATTTCACTTATTGTAGCCCTCATTTGTTCATCTAGTTCATGAGCAAAATCAACCAATTTTGTGAGCATCCTGATCACCAGTGCTTTGAACTGTGCATCTCTGATAGGTTAGCTATCTCTTTATCACTTAGATGAATTGGCTCTAGGGCTTTGATGTGTTCTCCCGTTTGAGCCATTTTTGAGGTTTTTTTGGTCTGGTCGGGGCTGTTACGTAGTGAGGGGCAGAGCCTTAGGTGTTCACCAGGATGGGGCATCCCAGTTGCTGGGTTGTCACGCCATATGTGTGGGTGGGGTCTGAGAGGGAACAATGGCACTTGCTTCACTCTCTCAGATTCAGGTCCCTTCTGCCACTTCCCCTTTGCCTGGATTATCTGCACGCGAATGTGGGACCACCTGGTCAGCCAGCCACCCTGCGCAGCCTCACAGGGTCTGCACTGTTGCCACCCTGTGTCCGGGGTCCACTAGCTGCTGCCTGTGAGCCTGGGGTCTGCTGGCCGCCACCTGCACACCTGGGATCCGCCAGCTGCTGCTGCCTGCGTGCCCAGGTCTGCCAACGTCCACTTTTTCCTGCCGCAACTCCGCCGCTCTTACCGGTCTGGATGAATGGTTGTCAGACTTCCATACAGTTCAATTTTCTATCAGTTTTGGTTGTTTTCTTGTTTCTAAATCTTTGTTGTCCTTAATTTTGGATGTGCGAGGAGGCACAGTGTGTCTACCCATGCCTCCATCTTGGCTGGAAGTCCTTTTTAATTTTTTTTAACTTGCTTTTTTTAAATCCTCACATAAAGATGTGTTTATTGATTTTTAGAAAGAGGAAAGGAGGGAAAGAGGAGGCGGAAGAGAGAGTGGGATGGGGAGGGGAAGAAATATCAACATGACAGAGAAACAAGGATCATTTGCCTCCTGTACACTGCCTGACTGGGGATCAAACCTGCAACTTAGGTATGTAGCATGACCAGGATTGAAACTGCAACTTTTTGGTGTACAGCCTGACACTCCAACCAACTGAGCTGCCCAACCAGAGCTATTTGTTTTTTTATAATGTAACGTATGATACATGTGAAAAAAAAAAAGAGAGAGAGAGGAGTGATTTCTTGTGCTCGCTAATTTCCATAAAATAATATTCACCCATGGCCTATTCCAGGGTATCATGATTTAAAAATCTAACTGAAAATTCCTGAATTTTTAACAATATCTGAATACAAGGACAAGATGGCTCCAGCATGTTACTATTTACATCTGTATCTGTATATCAATATTCACCTATCTTTGTAGTAATAATATACTAAAATGTTAACATTTCAGGAATTGGATGGAGGCACAGGTAGATACTTTGCCTCCTTGCACAACGAAAAGAAGGACAACAAATTTAAAAACAAAATCAACCAGAAGTGCCAGAAAATTGAACTGTATGGAAGTTCGACAACCAAAGAGTTAAAGAAGAAACATTCATCCAGACCAGTAGGAGGGGCAGAGATGGGCAGTCATGCTGGAGAGGACTCAAGGCAAGGCAGTGGCTGAAGAACCAGGTCCGGCTGTCCCACTTCTGCATGTGTATAAACAGGAAGGAATGACTGGGGAGCAAGACAGACTGAGGAACCCAGGGTTCCAACATAGCGGGAAATAAAACCTCAAAACCTCTGACTGAAGAAATCTGTGGGGGTTGCAGCAGCAGGAGAAAACTCCCAGCCTCACAAGAGAGTTGGTTGGAGAGACCTGCAGGGTCCCAGAACATACACAAGCTCACCTACCCGGGAATCAGCACCAGAAGGGTCTTATTGGCTTCTGGGTAGTAGAAGAAGTAACTTAAAGCCAGCCAAGAACCAAGCAAGCAGCACTATTCCCTCTCTGACTCCTCCCGAACATACAGTACCACAGGTAGCCCTGTCCTGTCAAAAACCTAAAGCTCCACCATAAGATTATCAGCTGATTTTTCAAAAGAAATTTTATAGGCAAGAAGGGACTGGAAAAAACAATTCAAAGTCTTGAAAGGAAGGACTTACACCCAAGATTACTCTATCCAGCAAAGCTATCATTTAGAATGGAAGTGCTTTCCAGATAAGGTCAAGTTAAAGGAGTTCATCATCACCAACCACTTATTACATGAAATGTCAAAGGGACTTATCTAAGAAAAAGAAGATCAAAACTATGAACAGTAAAAGACAACAAACTCATAACTATCAACAACCAAATCTGAAAAACAAACAAACAAAAGAAAACTAAGCAAACAACTAGATCAGGAACAGATTCACAGAAATGGAGATTGCATGGAGGGTTTTCAGTGGGGAGGTGTGGGGGGAGAATGGGGAGAGAGGTACAGGGAAAAAGAAGCATAAATGGTAGGTAAAAAATAGAGGGAGGTTAAAAATAGTATGGGAAATGGAGAAGCCAAAGAACTCATATGTATGACCCATGGACATGAACTAAAGTGGGAGTAGGAGGGTAAAGAGTGGAGGAGAATAAAGGGGAGGAACTGTAAGAGCATAATCAATAATATATAATTTTTAAAAATTTCAGGAATTTGAGGGAAGACAAGCTGAATGTTTTTGTACTATTCTTGCAACATTCTGTAAGTTTGAAATTTTAAATAATGTCAAATTAAACAATATTTTTAAAATATTAATGCCAGGTTGCTGATCTGAATGTAAATGTGAAACAAAAAAGCTTCTAAAAGAAAACACAAAAGAACATCTTCATAACTGTGGAACTCAGAAAGATCTTTCAAACATGGTACAACTTACATTTCTTAAATCACAGAGGAAAAAAAATGATAGGCTGAACTTCAATAAAATTAAGATCTCTTATTAAGAAATAGCTTTAAGAGACTAAATCAGACAGAAAGATATTTACCACATATATAACTGAAAAATACTACATACTTAGAATATATTAGGGGGGATACAAAAATACCCAGAATTATCATCTGGAGGGTGGGTCCCTTGTACTACAAGCACCCCCTGCTAGATGAGTGTTCTAGGAACTCATCTGTATCAGTGTACCAGCTAGCATTGTTGTGAGAAGCTGCATTCACCTTCACTATATATATTTTTTGAATACTCTTTCCGAGTGTTTGCCCATTTCATGATGGGTGATTTACAAGAGCATCTGCCCACACAGCACTCGGTGTTCAAATGCTTTTGACCAAAAGGACACAACTCCCATGCCCTAACCTCCCTACCCACCCGATCTCTTCCCAAGTGATCTTTTTTTGTTTACCCAGAAGGAAATAGTCCTCAAAGGGAAAGGTGTTCCCAATGTGGAAGAGGTGAAACAAAAAACAGCACAAGGACTAACAGGCATCAAAATCAATGAGTTCACAAACTGTCTTGAGCAGTACAAAAATGTCTTGATAGGTGTATTTTGTTGAATGGAGAGTACTTTGAAGGTGACGAAAGTTTAAACATGTAGGAATAAATACACAATTTTTTATAAATAAATTCAGATTTATTTGGGTGTCCCCCTTGTATACAGACTTCCTACAAATTGATTTTTAAACAACAGAAAAATGTCAAGAGTCTTGAATATACACTTCACAAAAGTGTAAACTCAAGACAGCTTGTATATGTAAATATATAAAAAGATTCCCAAATTAACAAATTACTAGGAAAAAGCTAATTAAAAACCATATAATACTACCACATACTCAATAGGATAATAAAAATGAAAGAGACCGACAATATCAAATATTAGTGACTGGCATACTCATATAGAATGAAAACTCGAAATCACTTTGGACACCAAATTAATATTATCTACCCAGGGTGAACATATAAATATTCTATGATCCAGTTATGATCCAAGTATTAGACTCCTACTGTATACCAAAAGGAAATAAACGGGACTTCTGGCCAAGATGGAGGCGTAGGTAGACACACTGTGCCTCCTCTCACAACCAAAATTAAGGACAACAAATATTTAGAAACAAGAAAACAACCAGAACTGATAGAAAATTGAACTATATGGAAGCCCAACAACCATTCATCCAGACCGGTAAGAGGGGTGGAGTTGCAGCAGGAAAAAGTGGAGGTGCAGACCCAGGCACACAGGCAGCAGCAGCTGGCAGTTCCCAGGAGCACAGGTGGCGGCTGGAGGACCCCAGGCATGGGGTGCCAACTGTGCGGACCCAGTGAGGCCACGCAAGGCAATTGGCTGACCTGGTGGTCCCACATTCATGCGCAGATAATCCAGGCAAAGGGGAAGTGGCGGAAGGGACTGGAATCTGAGAGAGAGGGTGGAGCAAGTGCCATAGTTCCCTCTCAGACCCCACCCCCATATACAGCATCACTATACAGCAACTGGGCTGCTCTGCCCAGGGGAACACCTAAGGCTCCACCCCTCCTACCTAACAGCTGCGACCAGACCAAAAAAAGAGAGAAACAAATACAGCTCAAATATGGCTCAAACCGGAGAACAAATCAAAGCCCCAGAGCCAATTCCTCTAAGTGACCAAGAGATAGCCAAACTATCAGATGCACAGTTCAAAACCCTGGTGATCAGGATGCTCAGAAAATTGGTTGATTTAGCTCACAAATTAAATGAACAAATGAAGGCTACAATAAGTGAAATGAAGGAAAACGCACAGGGAACCAATAGAGATGGGAGGAAAACTGGGACTCGAATCAATGGAGTGGACCAGAAGGAAGAAAGAAACATCCAACCAGAAAAGAATGAAGAAACAAGAATTCAAAAAGATGAGGGGAGGCTTAGGAACCTCCAGGACATCTTTAAATGTCCCAACATCTGAATTATAGGGGTACCAGAAGGGGAAGAGGAAGAGTAACAAGTGGAAAGCTTATTTGAACAAATAATAAAGGAGAACTTCCCCAATCTGGCAAAGGAAATAGACTTCCAGGAAGTCCAGGAAGCTCAGCGAGTCCCAAAGAAGTTGGACCCAAGGAGGAACATGCCAAGGCACATCATAATTACATTAGCCAAGATTAAAATGAAGGAGAGAATTCTAGAAGCAGCAAGGGATAAGGGGACAGTCACCTACAAAGGAGTTTCCATCAGACTCAGCTGATTTCTCCAAAGAGACCTTATAGGCAAGAAGGGGCTGGAAAGAAGTATTTGAAGTCTTGAAAGGCAAGGTCCTACATCCAAGATTGCTCTATCCAGCAAAGCTGTCATTTAGAATGGAAGGGCAGATAAAGTGCTTCTCAGATAAGGTCAAGTTCAAGGAGTTCATCATCACCAAGCCCTTATTCTATGAAATGTTAAAGGGACTTATCTAAGAAAAAGAAGATAAAAAATATGACAGTAAAAAGACAGCAAACTCACAGGTATTAACAACCACACCCGAAACAAAAGCAAACTAAGCAAACAACTAGAACGGGAATAGAACCATAGAAATGGATATCACATGGAGGGTTAGCCACAGGGGAGTGGGAGGAGGAGAGAGGGGGTAAAGGTACATAGAATAAGTAGCATAGATGGTAGGTAGAAAATAGACACGGGGACGGCAAGAATAGTGTGGGAAATGTAGAAGCTAAAGAACTTATGACACATGGACATGAACTAAAGGGGGAATGTGGGTGGGAGGGGGTGTGCAGGCTGGAGGAAAATGATGGGGGAGAAATAGGACAACTGTAATAGCATACTCAATAAAATATATTTAAAAAAAGAAATGCATGTACATGTGCACCAACAGACAAGTACATGATGGTATACAGCAGTATTACTCTTTAATAGTCCAAGACTATACCCTAACCAATCCTCTGAAGTAAATGGTAAACTGTATCTGATTCATCCAACTGGACAACTATACAACAATGAAAATTAATGAACTAGTGTGTGATACAGGGAACAACATGAACTTCACAAATAAAAGTGAGTGAAAACAGACTCAAAAGAATACATACTACATAACCATTTTATAATAGAAAGTTCCAAAGCTGATAAATCCAATCTATAGTATTAAGTCAGGACAGCAATTGCCTTTGGAGAGGAAGAAAGAATGGAGATTGGAAGGGGCATGAAGGCAGTTTACAGGGTGTGAGTACTGCTCTATATCTTGACTTGTGATGCTGTTATGTTAACTGCCACTACATTATGTATTGAGCTGTACACTGATATAGAGGGTGGGGCAAACTAAGTTCAAGTTGTTCTTACGGTAAACAATACAATAATTAATAAATAATAATACAAGAATAAACTGTTTCATGTACTCAAAACTGTAAAACTAGTTTTGCCCCACCCTATCTATATACTTTTCTGTGTATACTTCAATAAAATTAATTTTTAAAGCTAAAATGACATGATTGTCTTAACTGATGCAGAAGCATTTGACAAGATTCAATGCCCTTTCCTGCCTAAAAAAACAAAACAAAACAAAACACTGAATAAACTACGAATAGAAGGAAACTATCTCAACATATTAAAGGCCACACATTAAAACCCCACAGCTAATATCATACTCAGTGACGAAAGACTGAAAGCTTTTTTTCTACAACAATGCCACATGCCCACTCTCTTGCCACATCCATTCATAGTACTGGAAGTCCTAGCCAGGGCAATTAGGCCTGAAAAAAGAAATAAAAGACATCCAAATTGAAAAGGAAAAAGTAAAACTATCCCTGTTCACATACAACATGATCTTCTATGTAGAAAATCCTAAAGATTAAATAAAAACTGTTAGATCCAATCAACAAATTCAGTAAAAGTGCAAGATATAAAAACCAAGATATGCAACAATCAGTTGACTTTCTATACACTAACCAAATAATTTGAAAAGGAAATTAAGAAAAAAAAAATGCCATCTACAATTGCATCGAAAAGAATACAATACTTAGAAATAAGTCTAATCAAGGAAGTGAAAGATTTGTACACTGAAAACTGGCAAAGTATTGCTAAAAGAAATTAAAGAGGACATTCCGGAATGATATCCTGTGTTGACAGACTGGAAGACAATACTGTTAAGCCCATACAAACCAAAGCAATCTACAAACTCAATGCAATCGCTGTCAAAATCTAGATAGTATTTTTTTCTTTGCAGAAATTTGAAAATTCATTCTAAAATTCATATGGCATGTCAAGGGTATCCTGAATAGCCAGAACAATTTTGAAAAAGAAAAACAAAATCTGAAGACTTAAATTTTTTGATTTCAAAACATATTACAAAGCCACAGTAATCAAAACAGTGTGGTAATGGCATAAAGACAAGACAAACACACCAACAAAAATGAATAGAGAGGCAAGAAATACTCTCATGTATATGGTCAAATGATCAACAAAAGGGTCACAACCACACAGTGGACAGTGTCATCAACAAACAGTGATGGAAAAACTGCTTATTTTTTTCAAAAGAAAATCAGAATTGTAACTTATACCATATACAAAATTAACTTAAAATCTAAGTGTAAGACCCAAAATTATAAAACTTCAAAAAGAAAACAGAGGAAAAGCTTTCTGGCATTGGTCTTGTTAATGATATGTAAGACATGACAACAAAAGCAAAGATCATAAAAGCAAAAATAGACAAGTGAGCCCTGGCCAGGTTGTTCGGCTGGTTGGAGTGTTGTCCCATATATCAAAAGGTTGCAGGTTCAATCCCTGGACAACGTACATGCCTAGGTTTTGGGTTCAATACCCAGTTGGCCCATGTATGGGAGACAACCAATCAATGTTTCTCTCTCACATCAATGTCTGTCTCTCTCTCTCTCTCTCTCTCTCTCTCTCTCTCTCGTCAATAATAAACATATCCTTGGGTGAGGATTAGAAAAAAATAGGCAAATTAGACTACATCAAACTTGAAAACTCTTCTGTATCAGAGAACACACTCAACATAGTGAAAATGCACCGTAAGGAAAGGAAGAAAATATTTGCAAACTTTGCTCTAGTTGCTATAAAATACCACAGACTGGGTAGCTTAAACAACAGATGGTTATTTCTCATGATCCTGAGGTTTGGGAATTCCAAGATCTGGGTAAGAGCATCATCAGGTTCTTGGTGATAGCTCTCTTCCTGGCTTGCTAAACAAGAGCCACATTATTGCTATACCCTCACATGACCAAGAAACAGAGGGTTCTGGTCTCTCTTCCCTCTTCTTATATAATAAAGGCACTAATCATATCATGGGAGTTCCACACTCATGACCTCATCTAAACCTAATTACCTCCCAAAGGCTGTACCTCTTAAGTATCTGACCTATCCATTTCAGAAGAACAAGTATTTATTCCATACATTCTTTCATTGGCCCCCCCAAATTCATGTCCTTCTTGTATGCAAAATACATTCATTCCATCCCAACAAAAGTCTTTTTTTTTTATTTTTTTTATTTATTTTTAGAAAGAGAGGAAAGGAGGGAGAAAGAGAGAGAGAAACCAATGTGTGGCTGCCTCTTGCATACCCCACACTGGGGACCTGGCCCTCAACCCAGGCATGCACTCCAACTGGGAATTGAACCTGTGACACCTTGGCTCACAGGCTGGCACTTAATCCACTGAACCACACCATCCAGGGCCCAACAGAAGTCTTAATTATCTCAATATAAACTCTAAGGTCTAAAATTTTAGCTAAATCAGATTTAAGTTAGACTTGGATACAATTCATCCTGGGGCAAAATTCCTCTCCAAAAATGAACCTGTAAAATGAGAAAACTTCTATACTTCTGAAATACAATGGTGGGACAGGCCAAAATTAGAAATCAAAAGAAAGGGCTTCTGGTCAGATGGAGGCATAGGTAGAGACACACTTCGCCTCCACATGCAACCAAAAGAAGAATTACAACTAAACCTCAAAACAAAAAACACCCAGAACTATCAGAAAATCGAACTGTTTAGAAGTCCAACACCTAAGGATTTAAAGAAGCCACATTCATCCAGATGGGTAGGAGCGACAGAGATACAGAGTTGGGATGGAGAGGCAAAGAGACATGGTGTGGTGTGGAAGCAGCAGTGGTGGTATAAGGGGCAGTCCCACATTCACGTATCATGGATAAAAATCAGGAAGGATGCCTTGGAGCAAGCAATCCCAGCCTCAGGTCAAGCCATACAGTCCAGGGTTCCAGTGTCAGGAAGATAAAGCCCCATAACTTCTGGCTGTAAAATCCAGTTGGGGTTGAGGTGGAGGAAGAAACTGCCAGTTTTTCAGGAGAGACTGTTTAAAGGACCTGCACAGACTTAAAACATATGCAAACCCATCCACACTGGGATTCACCATCATGGCAACAGCTGGAAGGGCACCAGTCACACACAGAAGTGGGTAAAGTGATTGGAAATGAGCAAGTGCCAAGCAAACCTCAGGCAGTGGCATTATGCTCTCTCTGAACCCTCCCCTCACACAGAGCCCAAAGCAGTGAAGTGGGCTGCCCTGGCAAATACGAAAGGCTCCGCCTCATACAACTTAACAGGTGTGCTAAGACAGGGAGTCAAAGCAATACTACCTAATACAGAAACAAATACAGCATGGCTGCCAAATTAAGGAGACAAAGACATATGGCCCAAATGAAAGAGACTAAAACCCCAGGAAAAGAACTAAGCAAAATAGAGATAGCCAACTTATCAGATGCAGAGTTCAAAACACTGGTGATCAGGATGCTCAGAGAACTGATTGAGTCAGTCAACAACATAAAGGAAGAAATGAAGGTTACACTAAGTGAAATAAAGAAAAATAAACAGGGAATCTACAGTGAAGGAAGGATGTCAGGATTCAAATCAACAATTTAGAACATAAGAAAGAAATAAGACTCAACCAAAACAGAAAGAAGAAACAAGAATTCAAAAAAGCAAGCACGGTATAAGAAGCCTCTGGGACCTCTCCAAACACACCAACATCCAAGTTATAGGGCTGCCAGAGGAAAAGAGGAACAGCAAGAAATTGAAACTTATTTAAAAAAAATAATGAAAGCAAACTTCCCTAATTTGGTAAAGGAAATACACATACAAGTCCAGGAAGCACAGGGAGCCCCAAACAAGTTGGACCCAAAGAGGAGACACATCTTAATTAAAATGCCAGAGATTAAAGATAAAGATAAAGAGAGAATCTTAAAAGCAGCTAGAAAAAAGCAGAGTGTTAACCTACAAAGAAGTTCCCATAAGACTGTCAGCTGATTTCTCAAAAGAAACTTTGCAGGCAAGAAGGGACTGGCAGGAAGTATTTAAAGTGATAAAAAGGATCTACAACTTAGATTACTCTATTCAACAAAACTATCGTTTAGAATCAAAAGGCAGATAAAGTGCTTCCCAGACCAGGAAAAGCAAAAGGAGTTCATCATCACCATCTCATTATTACATTATGGAATGTTAAAGGGATTTATTTACAAAAAAGATGATCAAAACTATGAACACTCAAATGACAACTCATGACTATCAACAACTGAACCTAAAAAAAGCAAAACAAAACAGCCCTGGCTGGTGTAATTCAGTGGATTATTGAGTGCCAGCCCAAGAACCAAAGGGTTGCTGGTTAAATTCCCAGTCAGGGTACATGCCTGGGTTGTAGGCCAGGTCCCCAGTAGGGGGTGTGGAGAGGAAACCACACATTTATGTTTCTCTCCCTCTCTCTAAAAAGAAATAAAATCTTCAAAAAATAAAGACAAAATAAACAAACAAAACAAGCAAACAACCAGAACAGGAACAGAATTATAGATATGGAGATCATTTGGAGTGTTATCAGTTGGGATGGGGAAGGGGAAGAATAAGGGAAAAGGTGCAGAGACTAAGAAGTATAATTGGTAGGTACAAAAGAGGCACAGGGGTGTTAAGAATAGTACAGGAAATGGAGAAGCCAAATAACTTATATCGAGACACATGGACATGAACTAAGTGGGGGGAATGCTAGAGGGAAGGAGGGTACCAGGCAGAAGAGGGCAAAGGGGGGGAAACTGGGACAACTGTAATAGCATAATCAATAAAATATACTTAAAAAAAAAAGAAATTGGAAGAAAGAATGACAGGTCCTACATATATGAGTCCAAAACCTAGCAAGGCAAGTACCATTAGACATTAAGGCTTGATAATAATCTCTTTGGTTCCATACTCTAGTCTCTGGACTCAACTGGGTATGGCATTACCCCTACAGATATTCCTTCAGCTTGGTGGAGACAGGCCCATATGGCTCCCCTGGGCAAAAGTCTTATCCTTTGAAACTGGAAGTAGCCCTCCCTCAGACCTGTGCAACCTAGACCTGTGGTGGAAATAGCAGTCCTGATGATCTCTGAATCACCTTTTGGGTCCTTCTTCCCTTTTCTTAAAGGATACTGCATGTTCACAGCCTTCCCTCATTCCAAACCATTTTGTTTCTTTTAGTCACAGCTGGCAGCATTTCTACCAGCTGTGGTATAATTCCACCTCTTTTCCCAGCTTCTGTTGAGATAATTAGGTTCATGGCTCATGCTAACATCCTTAACAAATGGTTAGTCAGCCACATTCTTGGTGTTTTCTTCTAAACATGCTTCCCTATTTTTTAAAATACGGATAGGCTGGGAATTTTCCAAATCATTAAGTTATGATTTCTTATTGTTTAACAAATCCTTTTCAATTCATTTCTCTCCTCTTACATTTTACTGTAAGCAGTTAGAAGGAACTAAGCCACTCCCCTTTAACATTTTGCTTAGAAACCTCCTCAGCTAAATATCCAATTTTATCACTCCCAAGTTCTACCCCCCAAAAAACACCAGAATATGAATACTACTCAGCCAACTTCTTTTTTCCTTTATAATAAGGGTATCCTTTCTCCGCTATCCAGTAACAGTCCTCATTCCCCCATCTGAGAACTCATCAATCCATATTTCTACCAACATTCTGCTGTTCATGATTGTTCATGATTATTCATGTATTCCCTAGAAGATGGAGGTTTTCCCTTCAGCTCTCCTTTTTTCATTCTGAGCTCTAACCAGTCACCATCAGCAGTCCCTTAACAGCAAGCTCAGCTTTTTCTAGCAAGCACTTCAAAACTTTTCCAGCTGTAGTATACATTACCCAGTTCCAAAGCCACTTTCACATTTTTGGATATTTGCTAAAGCAGCACTCCATGTATTGGTACCAATTACTGACTTAATCAGCTTGAGCTGCTAGAACAAATATCATAGGCTGGGTGGCTTAAGCAACAGAAATTAATTTCCAACAGTTCTGGAGTCTGGGAATTCCATGATCTATGTGCCAGTATTACTAGGTTCTTGGTGAAGGCTTTCTTCTTGGCCTATAGATGGCTATCATTATATCTTCACAAGGCAAGAGAGAGAAAGAACTCTGGTCTCTTTGACTCTTCTAATAAGGGCACTAATCCATTATGGGGGCTCCACCCTCATGACCTCATCTAACCTAAGTACCTCCCAAAGGCCCCACCTCCAAATATGATCACGCTGAGGGGTTAAGGCTTCAATATATACATTCAGTATATAATTCTATCAGGGTTAGAAACAATACTGTGTTTTCTTAGTCACTGCTATAATTCTCAATCTGTACTAGCTTCCATACTCATATTCTGCCAGTTTTTCTTTCTTAACCTCTTCATTCATATCCATTCACTCTATATGAATTTGTTCTAAGAATGCTGCTATTATGGATAGAACCTAGACATAGCATCTAAGGTAGCTAGCTCATGACAATAAACATGGCTTAGTGTTTGAAACTTCACCTCTACTTCTTTAAAAATATGTGGGAAAATACAAGGCAAGATCCTACTTGGATTACGGCCACAGCATAACTGAGATACCTACAGGAATAATACTGATGTTCAGACTGAGAAATTCAATGCGTTGTTCAGTTCTTTTCACTTGTCAAATTCAACAAAACTAGAAGTTAAAGGACTCTAAGGTCATATCTGAAACCAGAAGACTACTATACATTCCAAGGAGTTTTAGCATCACAGTTAAATCCAGAATTTCGGAGTACTTGAAAATATACATATGAAAAAAATTAGGTAAAAACAATTAAATCATAGAAGCAATTGTATTAAGATGATGGAATTACAGTAATTTTCTCTACCAATTTTTTTTGTAATGTGGATATGGTTTTACCACTTTCATCAAACTTTTGATTAGAAGTGGTCAGTATTGAAAAGCCCTAGGCAATGACAGTCACATTTGGCTTATCAACTATTTAAATATCTTTTCAGGTAAATTCCAATAAATTTTTCTTGAATTTGGAACTTATCCAAATTACTAATTCATCTTACAAACTGATATCCTAAAATGCATTTTTCTAATTTACCCTTGTATTTTATTTTTTTAACTTTTGGATTTTTTATCTTCTAAACTTGACTACATTCAATTTTAAAAAGGCTGCTTTAAATCACCTGCAGTGGAATTTCCTGAGATGAAAGTCACAGAAATCAATCTGTAAAATCATCCTGTCATTTTTAATCAGGAACCTACAAAATACTTCACAGATTATAGTTAATAAAAATATATTAGATTTTTATATGTTTTCTAACACTAATTAATTCTTGCAAACACTGTCTGATGTCAACTGTCCTCCAGAGAAATGGTTAAAAATATATGAATTAATTAAATGCATTATTTTGTTTCACCTAAGTTTCCACATCTTAAGTGTAAACTTCCATTCAGGCATAGAAGGATTAATTGTGCTTTTTAAAAATGTATAAAAGAAATTTATACTTGTACAAAAATTAAGACAGGAAGGATAGTAAGGAGAGACAGTGCTATCAGCGATTTTAAATGAATGATATCGAAAAGAAAAAACAAGACAATTTAGTTGTTGAAAAGACATGATTAATTCAGGCTTCTTATTCTTGCTCTCCCCAATTTTTAAAAATTCTTTGATCCTTGAAAGTATGAGTTGGTAGAAAATTTCGTGTGTTTTTTCCCATAAAGTAAAACACACATTTTTTATTTTCACCAATAACTGTATTAATTCGGATATTTTGAGTATGTCAGCTATCTATTGCATGGTATAATGTTGATTGTTCTCAATTAATGTCTCAATTTGATCTCTATCAACTTCAACTGGTGTACCCGACTGTGGATCATCATCCAGCATGAAATCTCCAGCATGAAATCTCCAGCGTGAAACTCTGCAAGCCACTTCTGACATGTTAGATCAATCACAGCATGTTTTCCATACATTGCACAATCGTTTTTTGCATTTCATTTGCATTTTTACCTTTCTTGAAACAATAAAGCATAATATGCCAAAAATGTTTCATATTTTCTTTCATCTTCAATATTAAAATGGCTACACAAAAATTTACCAGTTTTGTTAAGTGTTGTTTAAACGCACACTGATATGACAGCTGTCACAATACAATCTAACAAAATTGTTTCGAAAAAAGTTAAAGACAACTAAGTGCTACTAGAGCCATCTTAGGGGGAAAAAATAACAGACAAAATTTTTGGCCAACCCAAAAGAACTCTGGTACAAGATTTGGTACAAAAATATTACAACTAAATTATTTTAAATTAAAAAAACAAAAACAAAAAAACAGAGGCAGTCCTTGACTTAGAAATAGGTTGTCTTCCAAAACTGCATTTAGATCACAAATAACTGGAAAAAACATTCCTATAGAAACATGTAAGAAGTGGGAGTTAGAGTCTTAGGATCATACTGCAAAAGGTCAATTTAACCTCTACTATATCTTTCTTATTTTTATTTCTGGAAAATTTCCAAAATAACCATAAGAGTATAATGAATTCCCATGTTCTCATCACACAGATTCAACCATTTCAACTCATAGCCAAGTCTTGTTTCATCTACACTACCACCTGTGTACAATGATCCCTCACCTATTGTGGGAGTTACATTCCAGAGACCTCCACAATAGGTGAAAATCCGCGAAGTAGCGGCGTTATATTTATTTTATTATTATATATATTTTAAGGCTTTACAAACCCTTGCCACACTCCTATAAACCTTTCCCACTCTCTTATAAACATTTCATATGCTCTTAAACACTTTCTACACTCTTAAACCTATGTAATTTTAACAAGATATAAAATTCTCTATGGGTACTCACCAGTGAAGTATACAGTCATCCCTCACACACGATACAGTGAAGTCATAGTAAGTGAACTGCGATACAGCGAGGGATGACTGTTTTCCTATTTTGTATTATTTTCAAGTACAATAATTTCACCTGCAAATGTTTCAGTGTGTATCTCTGAAAGACAGGAATCCTTCTTCAAAACATAACCACAATGCTCAATATCATTAATGATCCAGAGTGTAAATTTAAATATTCTAGACTATTAAAAATGTAACTGATTATAAAAAATGTTAGCAAGGGAAAAAATAACTGAAAAACCATTATCAAACATAAATATTAATAATTATTAATAGTCAAACGTAGCAGTATTCAAATTTCAAACTCTCATTACTTTTTATTAAAATTTGTTTGAATCAGAATTCATACTAATTCCGTACACCATTATTGGCTTTCATGTCTTCTAAAACCTCTTTTAACCTCCCCTGGCTAGGTGGCTCAGCTGGTTGGAGTGTCATCTGGAACATCAACAGGTTGTAGGTTGATTCTTGGTCAGGCGAATACCTAGGTTATAGGTTCAGTCCCCCATCAGGGCGAGTGCAGGAGGCAGTGGATTGATGTTTCTTTCTCTCCTGTGCTCACCCTAAAATCAATAAATGCATCCTCAGGCGAGGATTAAAAAATATGTATTAAAAAAAAAACACACCTCTTTTAACCTAAATACATTACATTTAATTGTTACGACTTCTATACAATATTTTAAAAATCATAATTTATGCCTGCTCTTTAAGGTGGCAATAACTAGATCATGTAGGTATAACCAATGAAGCTTTTTTCATCTTAATATATTGAATAAATCTATGCAGATAGTTTAGAAAACATTAGGCTTCTGGTCAAGATGGCAGTACATAAATGCAGTACTTGGAACCTCCCACACTCACATCAAAATACAGCTAAACTACAGAAAAACAATCATTAAGAAACACCTGAAATCTGGCTGAACAGGTCATATAAATAAAGATAGAAAAGAGAAGCTACACTGAGACTGGTAGGAAGGGCAGAGACATAGAATGAGCTGGTCTCACACCCACATGTGGCAGTTAAAAAACAGGAATATCTCGACTGCAGAGGTCCCAGCTGAGAAGCAAGGGTCCCAGCCCCACACCAGGCTCCCCAGCCAAGGATTCCAGTGCCAGAAAGAGAAGTACCCATAATTTCTGGCTGTAAAAACCAGCAGCCATTGTAGCTGAGCGAGATAAAGGAGTTCTAGAGTCCCAGGTATTCCTCTTACACGGCCCCCAGAGACTTTCTTGGACTTATTCTGAGCTCCAGCACTGGGGCAGCAGCTTGAAAGACCCAAGGACAGACGGGGAGGAACTGAATTTTTTGGCAGAACAAGAGATACAGTGGCAGCTCACTACCAGAGAGAAGTGCTGGAGAGGCCACTATTCCTTTGCTAAGCAATCCCCCATCCCCTGCAAAGAGCCACTATGCTGGTGCCATATCTGAGTCTCCAACTACCAGGCTAACACTGTTAGCCCCATGCGGTAACTCTCTGAGATCTTACCCCATCCAACTTGCGGGTCCACGCAAGCTGTTTCCAGTGGCTATTCCATACAAATGGTATGTTTTGACTCATGCTGCCAACATTCCTTAAATCATTCAAACAAGCAGCATCTGGCCTCTGTGTACCTTGTACCTCTTGCTAACTAGTCCCAAGTCTGACACTAGTGGCAGCTGGCCTTAATTCATAGCTTGACCTCTCCCAGGCACTTCCAGCCCAGCCAGCACAAGTTAAGAGCAATCTTTAGATTGCTTTGCTGCTCATGCCAGATACCTCCAGACAGGGCACAGGTGGCAGCTGACGTTGGCCTGCACCTCTGCAGATCCCCCAGAGCCTGCCCACCCAGTAGATGGCTTCACACCACAATGAAGCACCATCCAACCACCTCCATGAGCAACACACTCAGAAGTTGATTCCAAGGGTACCTGAGCCCCCCCACTCAATTAAGTTCTGCTCCATGGGGTGAGCTCCCAGCACAGCAGATCCTCCAAGACTGTTGTGGCCAGTCTTCACAGCTGATCAGCCTTGAGGTAAATACCTCCAACTGAAATGTTAACAGCAATCAAAGTACAACTACCAGAGGAGGATGTACACAGCCCACACGGGGATAGGGGAGCACTTAGAGCACTCAGCTTGGATGAACGAGGAAGCTGTGCCAATGGGCCCTACGGAACACCTACTATAAGAGGTCACTATATCAAGAGTGGGAGACATAGTAGTCTACCTAATACATAGATAGAAACAAAGGAAGGTATCCACAATGAGGATACAAAGAAACATGTCCCAAATGAAACAACAGAACAAAACTCCAGAAAAAGAACTAAATTAATGGGAACAAGCAATCTACTAGATGAAGAATTCAAAACACTGATTATAAGGATGCTCAATAAACAAGGGAAAAGTAGAAGAATTTAGTGAGAACCTCAACAAAGAGACAGGACACATAAAAATAAAGATAGAAAACTTAAAAAATCAGTCAGAAATGAAGAATACAATAAATTAGAGGGAATAAACAGTAGATTAGATGAAGCAGAGGACTGAATCAGCAACTTAGAAGACAAGGTGGCAGAACATACCCAATCAGAACAGCAAAAAGAAAATAGAATTTTAGAATATGAGGATAGTTTAAGGGGCCCTGGAACAAAATCAAACGTACCAATATTTGCATGATAGGGACACTAGAAGAAGAGGGATAGCAAGGACTTGAAAACCTATTTGAAGAAACGATGATGGAAAACTTCCCTAACCTAGTGAAGTACACATACAAGCCCAGGAAGTGCATAGTCTTCCAAACAAGATGAACCCAAAGAGGCCCTCACTAATACACATCATGATTAAAATGCCAAAAGTTAACCACAAAGGAAGAATCTTAAACGCTGCAGGAGAAAGGCAGTTACCTATAAGGAAGTTCACTTAAGACTGTCAGCTCATTTTTCAACAAACTTGCAGGCCAGAGGGGACTGGCACGAAATATTCAAAGTGATGAAAAGTAAGAGCCTACAACTAAGATTACTCCACCCAGTAAAACTATCATTTAGAAGGAAAAATAAAGATCTTCCCAGAGAAGAAAAAGTAAAAGAGTTCATCACCACCAAAACAGTATTACACAAAATGTCATAGGGTCTTTTTAAGAAGGAAAAAAGATAAAATATGAATAACAAAACAGCAATACATATCTATTAACGATTACTTTAAAAGTAAAATTTAAATGCTCCAATCAAAAGATATAGGAAGTGTGAATAAATAATAAAACAAGACCATTACATATGCTGCCAAAAGAGACCTACTTCAAATTGAAAGACACACACAGACTGAAAGGGATGGAAAACGATATTTCATAAAAGTGAAAATGAAAAGGGAAGCTGGGTAGCAATATCTATACCAGAGAAAAAAGACTTTATAGCAAAGGCTATAACAACAAAGAAAGATCCATTAATCCACTTCTGGGTACTTACCCAAAACACTAAATCAAAGATGCATACATTCATTCATATGTTTATTGCAGCATTTTCACAATAGCTAAGATAGAGAAGCAACCTAAGTGTCCATCAATAAATAAAGAAGTGGTGCACATACACGATGGAATATGATTCTACCATTAAAAAAAAAAATCTTGCTATCTGCAACATCATGAATGAACCTAGAGGGTACTGTGCTGAGTGAAGAAGTCAGAGAAAGACAAATGCCAGATGATATCACTTATCACTTATAGGTGAAATCTAAAAGACAAAATCAATGAACAAGCAGGACAGAAACAGTCCCATAGATTCAGAGAATATTTTGACAGTTGTCAGGTGGGAGGGTATAAGGGAGGATAAGTGAAAAAGGGGAAGGGACTTACATGTACAAATTGGTAATTACCGAATAGTAATGGGGATGTAAAATAAAGCATTGGAAATACAATCAAAATACTGTAATGGTGTACAATCAAAATACTATATATGGTATAAGGTGGGTACTAGTTTATTGAGGTGATCACTTTATAAGTTATATAAATGTCTAATCACAGTCATACACCTGAAACATAATATTGTACATAAAGTATAATTTTTAAAAATATTTTAAAAATCAGGGAGCTCAAATTTTAGCATCTGATTTTAATTTGACCAGAAAATAATCAATTACTGAAATATAAACATAAATGCAGTGTCAATGTATTAATTAGTCTTCTATATCTACCCATGATTATAAAGGTATTAATTAGTCTTCTATATCTACCATGAATCATCATTTTGTATAAAGCATATCTGGGCACAATTCATTTTCTTGTAGAAAAACGTAAAAAGGAGCCATGTGAGGATTTTACATTTCATCATGAAATGTCTTAAGCCTACAGGGAAGCTGAAATAATTCAAAAGTTATTATCATATATGTGTAACCTAGATTCTAAAATCAACATTTATCTTCATCACATGCATTCCTCTATCCATCTTTTTTGAAAAAAATGCATTTCAATTGTGAATATCAGTTTACTTCACCCCTAAACAGGTCAGGCTTCATTAACTACTATTCAGTATCTCTTTCGTTGTTTTCAAAAGAGATGTATGAAGACAAAATTAACATACGATGAAATGCATACATTTTTTTAAGTATTTATTTATTTTTGGAGAGCAGGAAAGGGAGGGAGAAAGAGAGGTAGAGAAATATCCATGTGTGGTTGCCTCTTGTGCACCCCCTACTGGGGACCTGGACGGCAACCCAGGCATGTGCCCTAGACCAAACCCAACTGGTGACCCTTTGGCTCACATGCCCACACTCGGTCACTGAGCCACACCAGCCAGGGCAAGATGCACAAATCTTAAGTATGCCATCATGTGAGATTTCTTGCAACAAAGTTTACCACTACCAATATCTAAGCATCTAAAGACCCACCGCTGCTCTAAGATCATTGTTTTCAAACTCCGGCATGTTATCAGAATCACTGTAGAACTTATTAAAACACAGACTATTTGGCTTCCACACCTAGAGTTTCTGATTCAATAGGTGTGTGGTAAGGCCCAATAATTCATATTTCTAGTAAGTTACCAGTTGAAACTGATGCTGCTAGTCCCATGGACATACAGATCTAAGACTAAACTAATTTGTACTTAAGTATTAAGTGATAATGAGAATGTCAGGTTGATAACAATATAAAGTATACTTCATTGTTGAAAGTCTCATCCCTGATGTGAATACATTTCTCGTTTTAAACTAGAAATAGATAAAAACAGTCTCCATAAGAAGAAAGTGTTTGCAAAGTAATCAAGTTTAATGAGTCTTTGAAACTGCCCCTCAATATTTCAGCCAAATAAATATAACTATGAACCAAATTAATTTTCCTCTGAAACTGTTTCCTATAGTTTTTTAAATGTTTTATTGATTGTGCTACTAAAGTTGTCCCATTCCCACCCCACTTTATTCCCCTCTGCCCTGCACACCCCCTCCCACCCACATGCCCCCTCTTTAGTTCATCTCCACGGGTCATACATATAAGTTCTTTGGCTTCTACAATTCCTACACTATTCTTACCCTCCCCTGCCTATTTTCTACCTATCATTTATGCTACTTATTCTCTGTACCTTTCCCCACTCTCTCCCCCTCCCATTCCCCTGCTGATAACCCTCCATGTGATCTCCATTTCCGTGATTCTGTTCCTGTTCTAGCTGTTCGCTTAGTTTTTGTTCTATGTTTGGCTGTTAACAGCTGTGAGTTTGTTGTCTTTTCACTGTTGGTATTTTTTATCTTCTTTTTCTTAGATAAGTCCCTTTAACATTTCGTAGAATGAAGGCTTGGTGGTGATGAACTCCTTTAACTTGACCTTATCTGAGAAGCACTTCATCTGCCCTTCCATTCTAAATGATAGCTTTGCTGGATAGAGCAATTTTAGATGTAGGTCCCTGCCTTTCAAGACTTCAAATACTTCTTTCCAGCCCCTTCTTGCCTGTAAGGTCTCTTTGGAGAAATCAGCTGACAGTCTTATGGGCACTCCTTTGTAGGTAACTGTCTCCTTTTCTCTTGCTGCTTCTAAGATTCTCTCCTCTTTAATCTTGGGTAACTTAATGATGATGTGCCTTGGTATGTTCCTCCTTGGGTCAACTTCTTTGGGACTCGCTGAGCTTCCTGGACTTCCTGGAAGTCTCTTTCCTTTGCCAAATTGGGGAAGTCCTCTTTCATTATTTGTTCAAATAAGTTTTCCACTTGTTGCTCTTCCTTTTCTCCTTCTGGTACCCCTATGATTCAAATGTTGGAACATTTAAAGTTGTCCCAGAGGTTCCTAAGCCTCTCCTCATTTTTTTGACTTCTTGTTTCTTCATTCTTTTCTGCTTGGATGTTTCTTTCTTCCTTCTGGTCCACACCGTTGATTTGAGTCCTGGTTATCTTCCCATCAATGTTGGTTCCCTGTACATTTTCCTTTATTTCACTTACCATAGCCTTCATTTTTTCATCTAATTTGTGACCATATTCAACCAATTCTGAGAGCATCCTGATTACTAGTGTTTTGAACTGTGCATTTGATAGGCTGACTATCTTTTTGTCGCTTAGCTGTATTTTTTCTGGTGCTTTGATCTGTTCTTTCCTTTGGGCTTTTTTTTTTTTTGCTTTGGCGTGCCTGTTAGGTAGTAAGGAGCGCAGCCTTTGGTGTTTACCAGGGCCGGACCACCCATGTCGCTGCACTGTGATGCTGTATGTGGGGAAAGATTCCAAGAGGAAACAATGCTGCTTGCTCCGCCCTCTGCCAGTTTTCAGTCACTTCCCCCACTACCCATAAGCAAATTGGGTGCTGATTCCCACGTGAGTAGGCTTGCGTACGCGTTAGGATTCGGTGGGTCTCTCCAAAGAACTCTCCTGTGAGGGTGGAAGTTTCCCTGGCTGCTGCCTCAACCCCCACAGGTGTTTTCCGTCAGAGGTTTGAGGCTTTATTTCCCCGCACTGGAACCCTGGGTTGCACCATCTTCTTGCTCCCCAGTTGTTCTTCCCATTTTATCTGCACTAGAACGTGGGACTGCCCGGTCCTCAATCCACCACCTGGCTGGGTCCACCAGCAGCAGCCTTGTCACGAGTCCTCTCTGCCCAGCTGCTTATCTCCACCCCTCCTACTGGTCTGTATGAATGTTTCTTCTTTAACTCCTTGATTGTTAGACTTCCACACAGTTCGATTTTTTTTTCTGTCAGTTCTAGTTGTTTTTTGTTTTTGAAGTTGTTGTTGTCCTTCTTTTGGTTGTGCAAGGAGGCACAGTGTGTCTACCTATGCCTCCATCTTGGCCAGAAATTAGTTTTATTTATTTTTAAAAGATTTTATTTTCATAGAGGAGAGAAGAGAAGGGAGGGAAAAAGAAAGGGAGAGAAACATCGATTGGTTGCTTCTTGTTTGCCCCCAAATGGGAACCTGCCTCACAACCCAAGCATATGCCCTGAACAGGGAATGGAAGCGAAGACCTTTTGGGTTGCAGCCCAGGGCTCAATCCACTGAGCCACACCAGCCAGGGCATACTTCCTATAGTTTTAAAAAATATATACAAACTTTTAAATGTTCTTGGGAAATGGCAGAGTAACAAGTTAAATGTATTAAAGAAATATGTAATAATCGAATACAAAATGGTAACTACGATACTCTAGATTTTTAAAATTGCTTTATTGAGGTAAATTGATATATATCAAGTGACACATTTAAAATATATGACTTAAATTTTGATACATGAATATACCCCAAAACCGTTACTACAATGAAGAATATAAACCTATCCATCACCCCTGAATTTTCCTACTATCTGTAATCCCAGCCTTTTCATTTCCAGTAACGAATAATATTAAACATGTTTTTCTTTATGTGCTTATTTGCCACCTATAGCTTTTCGGTTAGGTATCTGTTCAATACTTTGCTCCAAAATGGACTTTGGTCCATTTTGTTATTTTTGTTTTGTTTTGTTTTCTTATTATTCAATTTTGATAATCCTTTATATAATCTGGATACCAGTCCTTTATCAGTTAAGTGGTTTACAAAGATTTTTTTCTCTGTCAATGGCCTGTCTGTGAATTCTCTTACCACTGTCTGTGAATTGTCTTTTTGAAGAGCAGAAACTTTAGTTATAATGAAATCCAACTTCTCAATTTATTATTGAAAAGTTGGATTTCATCAACTTCTCAATAACTTTTGTTATTTTAGGGTGTTTTTGGTTTTTTTATCTAAGAGATCTCTGCCTAATATACAGTCACAAAAATGTTCTTATGTTTTCTCCATGAAATTTTATACTTCCAAGTTTTACATTCAGCTTGTTCTATCAATTATTAAGAGAGGTACATTGGAATCTGTTAAAGTTGCATATTATGCCCCAGCTGGTATGGCTCAGTGGACTGAGTACCAACCTGCGAACCAAAGGGTTGCCCGTTAGATTCCCAGTCAGGGCACAAGCCTGGGTTGCCAGCCAGGTCCCCAGTAGGGGGTGCGTGAGAGGCAACCACACGCTGATGTTTCTCTCCCTCCCTTCCCCTGTCTAAAAATAAATAAATTCTTCTTTAAAATTGTATATTATTTCTCTTTGCCATTCTATCATGTAATTTGAAGCTCTTTTATTGGATGCATAAAAATTTAGGATTATGTCCTCTTGATGAATTAATCCCTTTATTATTACGAAATGACCCTCTTCATCCTTGATAATAGTCTCCAATGTGAAATAGAACTTCTAATATAATACAGTCACTCCACCTTTCTTCTGCATAGCGTTAGTAAATATTTTCAAACCTTTTACTTACATTTAAAGTGGAGCTCCTGTAGATGTGAAATACTTGGGTTTTGACTTTTTAAAAGCTTAATCCAATGATCTCTGACTTTAAGTAGTGTTTAGACCATTTGGATGTAATGTGATTTTTGATATGGTTGGGTTTAAATCTACCATCCTGCTATTTTTTTCCTTTCTGTCCCATATGTTCTTAATTCCCCTTTCCCTCTTTATCTGTTTTGTTTTGGATAACTTCTATTGTATCATTTTATAATATCTCCCTTCTTGGCTTACACAGTATAATTCTTTGATGTGTTCCTTTGGTGGCTGCTTTAGGGTTAATATACATGTTAAACTTACCACTGCCTAACTTTTCAAAATCTAATTTATCACCATATAGGTAGCATAAGTTCACTTACACTATTCCAATGTAACTATCAGAATCTTATAATAATATACCTGCAATTTCTCTCCTTCTTTGTGCTATTATTATATGTTTTACTTTTACATATGTTAACTCTACCATCATTATCATTTTTACATTAGTTGCTTGTCTTATAAAAATATCTGTAAATTTTTAAAGAATCTTATATATTTACCCATGCAGTTATTACCAGTGCTCTACATTCTTTTCTCTAAGTCCAGGTATTTATATGGTTTCCTTTCTGCTTAAGAACTCCATGTTAGTAAAGGACTAAAGGTAATGAGTCCCTGCAGTTTTGTATGTTTGAAAGTCTTTATTTTACCTTTGTTCTTGAAACATAATTTTGCTGAGTAAAGAATCCTAGACTGACAGTTAAATTTTTTTGCAAATATTTCAATTACAGTTGACATTGAATATTGTATTAGTTCAGGTGTTCAGCATAGTGGTTAGACATTCATATAACTTAGTTACAAAGTGATCCTCTCAGTAAGTCTAGTACTCATCTGATACCGCATATAGTTAACACAATATTACTAACTATATTCACTAGGTTTTACTTTATATCTCAGTGATGATTCTGTATCTGCCCATTTGTACTTCTTAATTTCTTCATCTTTTATAACCACCCTCCTACCTGGTAGCCATCAGTTTGTTCTCTGTGCCTGTAAGTTTGATTCTGTTTTGTTTGTTCATTTATTTTGTTTTTTAGATTCCTCATTTAAGCAAAATTATATGGTATTTGTCTTTATCTGTCTAATTAGCATAATTCCCTCAAGGTCCAACCATGTTGTCACAAATAGTTAAAATATCATTCTTTCAAAAAAAATTTTTATCCTTACTTGAGAACATTTTCCCATTGCTTTGAGAGACAAAACAGGGAGAAAAATATTGATGCGAGAGAGAAGCATCAGTCAGTTGCCTCCCTCTGTGCCAGGACCAGGGATGGAGCCCATAACAACCTAAGTATGTGTGCTGACTGGGAATCAAACCCACAACCTTTTCGTTATGGGATGACATTCCAACTGAGCCACAGCTGCCAGAGCAAGATTTCATTCATTTTTATGGCTGAGTAATATTCCATTGTATATATGTACCAATTCTTCTCTATCCAATCATCCACTGACGGGCACTTAGGTTACTTTCATAGCTTGGCTATAGTAAATAATGCAGCAATGAACATAGGGATGCATATATCTTTTCAAATTAGTGATACAATTTTGTTAGTAATTATCAGACTGTTCATGCTCTGTTTCTTCTTGATTCACTCTGGGAAGACTGACTGTTACGTTTCTAAAAATTTATCCAATTCTTCCAGCCTGTCTAACTTATTGGCATATAGTTGTAGTATTTTCTTATAATCCTTTCTACTTCTGTGATGTCAGTTTAATTGGGTTCTCTCTCTTTTTTTCTTGTTGAATCTGGTTACAGGTTTACCAATTTTATTTACCTTATCAAAGAACCAGCTCTTGGTTTCATTTATCTTTTGTTTTGCTTTTGAGACTCTGTTTCAGACTATGAAATAGTCTTTATTTCCTTCCTTCTACTCATTCTGGGCTTTGTTCTTTTTCTAGTTACTTTAGATTACATTATTTATTTAAGATTTTTCCTGTTTCTTAAACTAGGACTGCAGTTCTATGAATTTCCCTTAAAAGTGTTTTCACTGTGTCCCACAGATTTTGAGTTCCTGTGTTTTCATTGTCATTTGTCTCAAGATATCTTTTGATTTCCTCCTTGATCCTATCAATCCAGTGTAATACATGTTATTTAGCTCCATGTGTTTGTGTGTTTTTCAGTTTTCTTCTTGTAATTGATTTCCAGTGTCATACCACTGTGATTGAAGAAGCCTGGTATAATTTCAATCTTCTTAAATTTATTGAGACTTGTTTTGTGGCCAAATATGATCCTGGAAAACGTTCCATGTGTGCTTGAAAAGAATGTATACTCTGCTGCTTTGGGATGAAATGTTCTAAAAATACCAATTAAATCAATCTGTTCTAATACATCATTTAAGGTCACTGTTTCTTTGTTCATTTTCTTTCTGAATGATCTGTTCATAGGTGTCAATGGGCTGTTAACATCCTGTACTGTGCCTGTATTACTATCAATTTCTCCCTTTATGTCCCTCAATATTTGCTTTATATATTTAGGTGTTCCTGCATTGGGTGCTTTGATGTTTACAAGAGTTATTTCCTTTTGCTGGACTGATCCATTTATCATTATGTAATGCCCTTCTTTGTTGCCTGTTATAGCCTTTGTTTTAAAGGCTTTTTTTTCCTATTTCCACTTGCATTAAATGTTTTTCTACCCCTTTACTTTGCGTGTGTATTTTGATTTAAAGCAGGATTCTATGTATAGGTCCTATTTTCTTAACCATTTAGCCACCCATTCTTTTCATTGAAGCATTTAATTCATTTACACTTAGAGTGATTATTGATAGGTACATAGTTATTGCTATTTTATTATTCACATTTTTAAAAGTCTTTTTTTCTTAAAGAAATCCCCTTAACATTTCTTAAAATACTAGTTTAGTGGTGACTAACTCTTTTAGCTTTTTCTTGTCTGGAAAACTCTTTTATCACTCCTTTGATTCTAAATGATAGCCTTGCTGTGTAATCTGAGTTGAAAGTCTTTAATTTTCATCACTTTGAAAATATCATGCCAATCCCTTCTGGCTTGGAGTTTCTCTTAAGAAATCAGCTGACAGTCTTATGGGAGCTCCCATGTAAGTAACTAACTGCCTTTTTCTTGCTCCTTTTAATATTTTCTCTTTGTTTTTAACCTTTGGCATTTTAATATTGGCATGTCTTGATGAGAGCCCCTTTGGGGTTATCTTGTTTGAGACTCTCCACACTTCCCAGACTTGTGTGTCTATTTCCTTTACCAGATTAGGGAAGTTTTCCATCATTATTTCTTCAAATAGGTTTTCAGTTCCTTGCTCTCTCTCTCTTCTCCTTCTGGTACCCCTATGATGTGAATGTTTTCATGCTTAAAATTGTCCCAGAGGTCGCTTACGTATCCTTTTTTTTTTTAATTTTGCTGTTATAATTGACTATTTTCTGCTACTTTTGTCTCAAATCACCGATTTGATACTCTGCTTTATATATTCTTGTTTACTCATGTAATGTATTTTTCATCTTAGTTATTGTATTCCTCACTTATGACTGGTTCTTTTTTATGGTTTCTACGTCCTTTTTTTTTTTGGTACTTCCTATCTCTTTGTTGAAATTCTCACTGAGTTCATCTATTCCTCCCCTAAGTTCATCGAGCATTCTTCCAATCAGTGTTTTGAACTATGTATAGGATAGATTGCTTTCCTCCATTTTTTTTTTCTGGTGTACTGTTCTTTCATTTGGGACATTTGTGGCTCATCCTGGCTACCTTTCTTTGTTTATTTGTTTCTACATATTAGATACATCTCCCAGTCTTGGCAGGGTGGGCTTATATATTAAGTATCCTGTGGGGCCCAGTGGTACAGTATACCTGGTCAACTGAGCTGGTGGTTTAGGGTGCCATTTGTGTGAGCTCTAGATGAGCCTTGATTGCTTTTCTCAAATGAGTGGGTAGAGGTGACCTTCAGGCTCATTGGCTGTGAGGACTGGCCATGACTACAGCAGATGAGCTGTTGTGTGTATACTGGCCCAACAGAATGGGATTCATTGTAGCAGGGCTTAGGGGCCTCCTGGGACCATCCTTCACTATGTGTTGTTGTGGAGTTAACTGGGTAGTGGTCTGGTGTGATCAGAAGCCAGTCACCAGTATGCTGATTTTGAGGACTCTTGAGAAGGGCTCCAGTATAGGCCCAGGTCAGCCACTGCCTGTTTCTGGCTGGCACGACCTAGTAGGAGCTACAAAGTGATCTGCATTTGGTAGCTGCCTATGTTGAGTTTGGAGGTACCTCAGAGAGGCTATGCTACAAACCAAAGTTAGCTTCCACTAGTGTTAGGCTGAGGGTCACTTAACAAGGGGAGCAGGACACACTGAGGAAAGTGCTGCTTGTTTGGAGTTTGTAGACCTTTCAGAGGTTTTAGAAAAGTCTATTAGCATGGGCCAAGGACAGCCACTTGTAATAGCCACTGAAAGAGGTTCCAGTAGTTGTGCAACTTGGGTAGGGCAGATTCTTAGGGAATCATCAAGGTAGAGCAAGTTTGCTGAAAACTCATATTTGGCACCTGCCTGTGCCTGAAAGCTGGGTAGGAGCAGGGCTCAGCAAATGCATTTGGTGCCCCACTGCCAGCTCTCTGTGGGGAGAGCTCCACAAAAGAATAAAATGGCAAAGAGTACTGCCCCTTCAGCCCTCGCCCTGAAATCAGACAGTCAGTTCCTCTCTACGTATCTGGCTTCCACCCAGCACTGGAGGTCAGAGTGTGTATTTCAGCAAATAAGTCCATGTGTGGGCCTTTTAAGATGAACACCTGGAACTCCAGCAGCCTTCCATCTTACTCAGACAGAATTCCCCTGACTTTCAAGCTACAGGTTGTAGGGACTCCTGTTCCCAGCACTGCTGGTCCAGGCTGGGACTGCCTGGTGTGGGGCTCAGACCCCTTGCTCCTCATGAGGATGTCCGCAACAAGATATCCCTCCCTACTGTTAACCACCACATGTGGGGTAGGAACCAACCCATTTTGTATCTCCAACCCTCCTACCAGTCTCAAAGTGGTTTCTTCTTTATATCCTTAGATATAAGAATTCTGTTCAGCTAGTCTCCAGGCAGTTCTCAAGGGTGGTTGTTCTATAATTTAGTTGTAATTCTGATGTGGTTGTAGGAGGCAAGCACATTTACCTACTCTGCCATCCTACCAGACGTCTGATAGTTCTTTCTTTCAGTGTTCTAAAAATATTGCTCCATTATCTTCTAGCTTACACTGCTTCTGATGAGAAGTCTGCTATTACTTTTATCTTTGTTCTGTTTTTTGTTGTTTTTCTTTGGCTGCTTTTAAGATTTTTTCTCTTTATCACTTGTTTTAAACAATTTGCTTATGACGTTCCTTGGAGCCATTTTCATTCATCTTATTGCTTACTGTGTTTATTTATTGGTTTATAGGGATTATTTCCTCAAATAATTTGGGATTATTTCTTCAAATATTTTCACTTCATCTTTTAAACAATTCTGTTTCCTGTTTTTCATTTTAGGTAGTTTCTATTGCTATGTTTTCATGTCTACTAATCTTTCTTCAGCATGTCATACGTTGTGTCTTATCTTTGACACTGTAATTTTAATCTAGAAGATACCCTTACTGAACATGTTTAATTTTTCCTCTAGCTTCTCCAATGTATCATACACAGTCATAACTGTTTAAATGTTCTTAACCATTCAATTCATCACCTTAGCACCTATATTCACATCAGAATGATTTGAATCCCTCTTTTTAAAAGCTACTGGCTTATTATAAATTCACCATATTTAACATGTTTCCTTCATTAATTACTTCCAAATATATCATTTTATCATAAGAAAACCAAGAAACATTTCTGTATTTTCCATGAAAAAAAAGAAATTTGTAGAACCCAGTATTTTAGTATCACTTCTGAAATAACCAAATTCTTTGTTTATAAATCTACAACTATTCCTGAGTTAAAAATTGCCTAAACATGCTCACATTCCCTCATCTTATTATTTTTCATTGCTTTTAAAGAGAAAGGAAGGGAGAAACATTAGTTGGTTGCCTCCAACACGAGCCCTGAGGAGTTCGAACCCAAAACCTAGGTATGTGCTAGAACCAGGAACTGAACCCTATACTTTTTGATGCATGGCCGATGCTCCGACCAACTGAGCCACCAGGCCAGGGCTTCCTTCATTGTATTTTTAAAGAACATTCTTTCTCTTTACTCTGTCTTCATCTTAAGCTGATATTCACCAACCTTCTTAAAATATTAGGTTCTAATATTAAAAGGGGGGGTCAAAATATCCAGGTACTTGAGATTGTCTTATAATTGAGAACAATCACTTTTATATTAGAGATTCAGAAAATAATTACACTAAAATTGTCTTGACTGGCATGTATGGTTACAAAGGCTGAGAATCACTCATGTATAAGTCTCACTTCAATCCACTGTAACATAGCTTTAGACCCAATATTATACTGAAGATGCTGTTTTTAAAAGTACCAATGACTTTAGACACCAATTGGGAAGGTTTTGAGAGTGAAAGGAAGTGCTATTAAAAATTACACAGGGAAAACAGACATAAATCAAGGCTGTCCAACTAGCAGTTATTGTTCTAACAAGGACTAATCATAATTACCAAATTCCAACCCTCTTATGTTTTATTTTAGTACTAAAAAACATACATACAGACATTATTTTTAATTCTTCCTCCTGCCCCTAAATGAAATTCCTATTTCTACAGCTCCCCACTGTGGAATGTACTCTTTCAGACTTCTCTGCACTTACTTGCATATGAGGTTTTCCAGCAGTAGTTGTTACATAAATGAAATTACATGTACTAGTCAGTGTCTTGCTTTTGCATTAAGATATCTTTAAGATTTTCTTAAAGAATGACATCTGTATCTATTTTATTCTTTTTTCATAGCTGCCTAATGTTTTACTCTAAGGACATGTCATGATTTCACTATTCTATGCTTCCATTTTTCTTCAAAGGTTTCTCCCTCTGCAGAAAATAATCATGTAACATTCTCTATGAACCTATGACAGCATTTTTGTATTATAGATATATAGAAGTGAAACTTCTGGTTTAGAAGTATGCACTTTTAAAATGGATAGATACTGCCCTGACCAGATGGTTCTGTTAGTCAGAGCATCATCCTGTACACTAAAAGGTTGCGAGCTTGATTTCTGTTCAGGGCACATACCCAGGTTGTGGGTTCCATCCCCGATAAGGATGTGTTGGAAGGCAACCCATCAATGTTTCTTTCTCTCTACAATCAATAAAAATGTATCCTCTGGTGAGGATTAAAAAAATAATAATTAAAAAATAAAAGTGATAGATACTACCAAAATCTTCTCCTAAAAAAATAAGCTATTTATTCTCATTTCAGTAGTTTGTGAGTGCCTGGTTTACAATTTGAGACTAATATCAAAATTTTCCAGATTTTGCCAATTTTATTACTATGGAGTTTTTAAAAAATCCTATCACACTGATGTTTTAATTGGAATTTCTCAGATTACTGGTGTGGTTGAGTATCTCTTAAGAACTTTATAGGCTAGATTTCTACTTTGATGCATTTTCTACTTACATTCTTTCTCATTTTCTACCAGGTTGCCTTTTTCATTTCGTACTGAATTGTAGGCATATCTTGTATACTTTGAATATTAGCCTTGTATATTACACATCAAAAAGTTTATCACAATCTATTGCTTGCCTTTATAAATGGCATCTAAGTTTGATGTCTCACCCGAAATGGCTTTCTTTACCCTGCCCCCCCCAATTAATTTTAGATTCACTTCTGAAAGTTTTGCCATTTTGTTTTTTACTTATATATAATCCATTTGAGAAAAGTGTCATATAGTTTTCCCTTTAACCTATGAATATAGTGAATTACATTAACATGCTTTCTAATACTGAATCAATATTACACTCCTAGGATTCAAAATGAGAATTGGTGTAACTTAATGATTAAAAGCCCAGGCTCTGGAGTCAGAATGCCTGAGTTCAAATCCCAAATCTTTCACGAACTAGTTGCATGACCTTATGCATGTTATCTAACTTCTCATGCTTTAGTGTCCTCATTTTTAAAGTGGTGACAATAGTGTGTACCTCAGAGCTTTGTTTTAAGGATTGAGTAAACTGATATATGTAAGTTGTTTAGAGAAGCACCCAGAACACATGATTTAACACATACTCTTATTGTTTACCAAGTGCCTTATATTTGCCAGGCATAGGGTAGGCAGCATTGCCAAAGTTGGCAAAGTAAGGTCAAATCTGGCTTTCTGCCAAAATATTAAAAAAAAAAAAAACGTTTTACTGGAACACAGTCACACACAATGTTTAGAATTTATCTATGGTCACTTGTATGCTCCTACAGCACAGTTAAGTAGTTGCAACAGACTCCATGTGGCCAGTAAGCCTGAAATATTTATTATCTGTTCTGTTATAGGAAAAATATTGCCAACCCAGAACTATTCAAACTCAAGAAGTTCATAGTTTAACAGTTGAAAGGTAAAGAAATATAAATGCTATAGTATGACATTGTGTTATCATGGAAACAGGGCAATTTAGTATTAAATGACAGAAAGGATTCACACCAATGAAGAGGCCAGAGAAGAGATATTTCATTTATTTAAAAATATGCACTTGTTTACATGTCTTTATATCTTATCCCAGTGTGATATTTACTAGAGGAAAGGGAGGATGGCCTTCATTTTTCTGACATGCATATTTTAAACATCTAGGACATTTAAAGTTTTTAACATATGACAGATGGATAACTAACTGGTAAAAACAAAAACAGAATACCTAGGTGACAATGATTAGACATGTCTGACAAAGTTCTAGATATAAATATTCTGTGGTATTTTACCATATTTTGCCATATTAAATGGACTCTCTCTTATAATCTTTATAATAGCCAATTCTATGAGATAGATTCTATTAGTACCCTTCTCCCAAGTGAGAAACTAAGACTCAGAGGTAAAGTAACATACTCATTTGTGTAAGGTCAGTAAGGGAAGAAGTCAGCATAACAAACCTGGATCTCTCTAATGTAAAACATATGCTACAAAGTTAGAAAGTGGTGGGAAATAGATACAGTCACAGGACAAAGAGAGATGCAGCAGAAATCGTGGTATGATTTTCATTTCCAAAATTAAATGGGAGTAGGAGAGTGAATTGTTAATTTCTCCTTATAGCACAATTTAAAAAAATAAATTTTTATTAGGTTGCAATTTATGAAGGCTAAACTTTAGTTCAAAAGGTTTATAGTGCCTTAAAACTTAAGTAAGTATATATATTTACAAAGTATAGAAAATGCTGGTATAAAAAATGTGTACAAGTTAATGTAAGTTTTGGAGTTTTGTTTGGCTTTAATGCTTTTAAAAGGAAGAAAATAAACACTAATTTCATCCAAGCATCCAGATCTCCATCCTATACATCTTCATTTTTCCAGCATGTAATACTATCCCTGATATACAGAATGTATTTACTAATGCCTTCCTTTTTTTAGAGGAACATATCTTTTATTTTTTTTCTCATTCTCATTTTACTTTTGTAAGTATATTTTATTGATTATGCTATTATAGTTTTCCCAACTTTTTCTCCCCTCTGCCATGCACCCCCCCCAGCCCTCCAGCCTCCCCATGCCCTTAGTTCATATCCATGGGTTGTACATGTAAGTTCTTTGGCTTCTCTGTTTCCTATACCATTCTTAACCTCTCCCCATCTATTATATGCCTACCATTTGTGCTTTTTATTCCCTGTACCTTCCACCCCCTGCCTATTCTTCCCCTCTCCCCCGCCCCACTGAAAACCCTCCATGTGATCTCCATTTCTCTGGTTCTGTTCCTGTTCTAGTTGCTTGCTTAGTTTGTTTTTGTTTTTTAGGTTCAGTCATTGATAGTTATGAGTTTGTTGTCATTTCACCGTTCATAGTTTATCTTCTTCAATTTCTTACGTAAGTCCCTTTAATATTTCAATATAATAAGAGCTTGGTGATGATGAACTCCTTTATCTTGACATTATCTGGGAAGCCCTTTATCTGCCCTTCCATTCTTAATGATAGCTTTGCTGGCTAGAGCAATCTTGGACATAGGTCCTTGCCTTTCATGGCTGAATTCTTCTTTCCAGACCTGTTTCTTTCGAGAAATCAGCTGATAGTCTTATGGGAACTCCTTTGTAGGTAACTCTTTCCTCTCCTCTTGCTGCTTTTAAGATTCTCTTTTTATCTTTAATCTTGGGTAACTTAATGATGATGTGCTTTAGGGTTTTCCTCCTTGAGTCCAATTTCTTTGGGACTCTCTGAGCTCCCTGGACTCCTGGAAGTCTATTTCCTTTGCCAGATTGGGGAAGTTTTCCTTTATTATTTGTTCAAATAAGTTTTCAATCTTTTTCCCTTCCTCTTCTCCTTCTAGCATGCCTATGATTCGGACGTTTAAAGTTGTGCTGGAGGTTCCTAAGCCTCTCACTTTTTTGAAATCTTGTTTCTTCATTCTGTTCCAGTTTGATGTTTATTTCTTCCTTTTGTTCCATGTCATCGATTGGAGTCCAGGTTTCCTTCTCTTCACTGTTGGTTCCCTGTATATTTTGCTTTATTTTCCTTTGGGTAGCCTGCATTTCTTCCTTTATTTTGTGACCAAGCTCAATCAGTTCTGTGAGTACCCTGATTACCAATGTTTTGAACTCTCCATCTGATAGGTTGGCTATCTCCTTGTTGCTTAGCTCTTTTTCTGGACCTTTGATCTGTTCTTTCATTTAGGCCACATTCTTTTGTCTCAGCAGACCTGTTATGTTGTAAGGGAGCAGGGCCTTAGGTATTTGCAGGGTGTGGCAACCCTCTTTGCTGCCTTGTGGTGCTGTCTGTGGGAGAGGAGTCAGAGAGAGAACAATGCTGCTCTCTTGCTCCACCCTAGCCCCATTTTCCAATAAACTCTCCTGTGAGGCTAGGATTTTCTACCACCATGGCAACCCCCACAGTATTTTACAGCTAGCTTCGGGTCTTTATTTCCCCATTCCACCAGCCAGGCCTCACCTGTATAGTCCACCACCTTGCCACACCTCCTCTCTGCTCAGTTGCCCCTCCTACCAGTCTGGGTGAATGTTTCTTTAACTCCTTGGTTGTTGGGATTCCATGCAATTTGATTTTCCAGCACTTCTAGTTGTTTACGGTTTTTTCAACTGGCTGTTATCCTTCTTTTGGTTGTGTGAGGAAGCAAAGAGTTTCTACCTATGCCTCCATCCCTTACTAATGCCTTCTGAATGAAAAAAAAATTATCTAGCCAATTGATTCATACAGTATAACTCAAGGCACCACTTCACCTGGCAATGATAACATGAAACACAATGTGCAGAAGAAAACAGAATGCCTTAGAAATACTCATCCATAAATTTATCAACTTCAAAAAGATATTTCATGTAAATGAGTTTTCAAAGTAAGTCACTATATTGTTTAAGCAATCTTAATGAAGATATTCTCAAAGAAATTTCTAGTCTTTCTTCTCTGCCTTAATCTGTACACAGTACAACCTTTTTTGATGACTCAAGCTCTTCAATGTAAATATCAATTATTAGACTGCTCTACAAACAGTGGCCTTCTTGGAGTTACTGAAGGATATCCAATTGTTTTGTCTCTTCACTAACTTATCTTACACTACTTGTAAAAACAAGGTTTCCTACTGTCTGCTTTCCTTTTGTCACTTACAGGCCACTAGCATCTTACCCAAAGTTTCCAAAATGGCAATTGTAGTTTAAAATATGTAAAACCAGAATAGGCAGTTGATATACTTAACCATATACAAATTATAAGTCAAGCCTGGGTATAATGGTTTTCACTGCTCTAAAGTCTGACTCAAAAGCTTTTCTTCTTTCGCTTCCTAGTTTTGCAACCTATTCTGGGCTATTGCTCAAAATATGGCCACAAAACAATAGTTACAATAGTAGTTATTTCTGCATATTTTCTTCATTCTTACTACTGTATAGAAAAAACCTAAATGATATTCATAACAAAACATACTAAACAACCATGAACACAAATGATGTAAGGTGCCTCACCTTATACGCTATATGGACAATTACCTAGCCAATTAATTATTAACCAAGAGTCAGCAAACTAGGCCCACTGGCCAAATCCTGCCCAAAGCTGGCTTGTTTTTGTTTGACTCTTGAGCTAAAAATGTTTTTTTATATTTTTGAAAGGCTGTAAAAATACACAAAAAAAGAATATTCAGCAGAGACTCTAAGTGGCCAGCCTGGCCTAAATTATTTACTATCTCACACTCTACAGAAAAAGCCTGCCAACCCCTAATGGAAACTATAATAAACAAACACATATAAGACATATAAGCCATCCCTTATAAATACAGCTTAAGCTATAAATATATCGAAGTAGATATACAGTTCTTTCAGTGATGAGTTCATAATGATACAAAGTATCTTGTCCAGCCCTGCTTATTCCTCTCTTGACCATAGCCTTAGCCAAAATCTCTACCCTTCTTTCTTCCTCCTAATGCTTGTTCTTGGATGCTCTGAGAATGATCTCCTTGCTACTAGTACCAGCTACATCTGTCAGTCTTTTAAAGAATATCATTCCTTTTGCTATCTAAATATTCCTAAGCTTCAAGTCTGACTTCCGCCATCCAAACACCATTCAGGATCTTTCTAGCTCTTTAGTGGCCTCACTTTCCTTTAAATTATATAGTCCTTGCCACACAACTTAATAATACCATCTTATTTTTTGCTAATGATTTCCTGTGTGTTAGTCTAGTATCTCCAACTAGTTTGTAAATTACTTGAAGGAAGGAAACACATCACATTGCTTTTATCTGTATCCCCAATTTAATAATAGCTCATCATCTTCTAAGAACATGTCATCTCCTAAGCACACCTTTCTATCTCATAGAAAAATAGTCTGAGGGCTGGTAAAAGGTAAAAAGTGACAGGAAATATCAAAGGATGACACACAGAAACACCTGATGTAAGATCAGAGGCCACACTGAGAACTTAAAAAGTGTATGTGGAAAAAAAAAACAAAACTATAATAGGCAGTGAACAGAGAAAGATCAAAAGATAAAAAGAGACCACTAAATAATACTCTGAAATAAAATAAGACCAAAATATTAAGAAAATTATAAAAGCAAACTTTCTTAAAAAAAAAAAACACCCGCAGGCAGTGAAAGACAAATACCATACGATCTCACCTTTAACAGGAACCTAATCAACAAAACAAACAAGCATAATATAATCAAAGACACTGAAATTGAGAACAGTCTGACAATGACCAGAGGGGAGAGGCGAGGGAATTTCAGGGGAAAAGGGGAATGTTTTAGAGCAACAAGTATAAAGGACACATGGACAAAAACTATGGGGGGTAGAAATGGGAGGGAGGTGGAGAGGGCTGGGGCGGTGGGCTGGCGGGGTAAAAGACAGAAAACTGTACAAGATCAACAATTAAAATAAAAATTAAAAAAATTATACATATAAAATAGACAGGGAGAGGCTAAGAATAGTACAGGAAATGTAGAAGCCAAAGAACTTATATGTGCATGAATTAAGGTGTGGGGTGGGGGTGAATGCTGGTGGGAGGGCAGGTGCAGGGCAGAGGTGAATAAAGGAGAGAAAAAGTGGGACAACTGTAATAGCATTATCAATAAAATATACTTTAAAAAAATATCCTCAAATTTGCCTTTCAACACTATTGACCATTCATTTCTTTTTAACAAGCTCTTGACACCAATATCAATAAAATATACTTTTAAAAAAACACCGTCAAATTTGCCTTTCAACACTATTGACCATTCATTTCTTTTTAACAAGAAGCTCTTGACACCAATATCCATAACAGCCATTTTTCTTTCTTTTCTCTTTTTGCGTTTCTTTCTGTCTGTCTTTTGTTTTTGCAATGTCATAAACTGAAGCACTAAAAGATTCAATGAAGTAGACATGCACAGTATTCTCAATCTTTGGATTTATAATACTGTGAATTTATTTGAAGTCTGCTAGACAATGCTAAAAATAAAAAAAATAAAAAAAAAAAAACACTTATCTTTTGATTACCTAAACTTGGAACTCAAGTGTATATTACTACATCACTCTCAAAAATACCATCTGCACTCATTTTCACTAAAAAAAGCACCCAAGACATCACAATTCATCAAACTGCAGTTTAAAAATATAAGCAAAATATAAGGTGCACAAGCCTTGGATGTATAAACAAACAAAATTTAAAGCATAAACACAGTTTGGAGCAAAAGGACGTTTATAGCTGAGAGTACGAGAAACAGTTTATTCTTGTATTATTATTTATTATTTCCCATATGAACTGTAAACCTACTTTTGCCCCACCCTGTAATACCCATGAGGCTAAACTAAAAATAGACAAATTATAAATTAAATGCTCTTAAGTAAAGCCACAAGAGACAGTAAGAATATTAATCATGCATCCCTTCTCTTTTTTCTGGGTTTTAAAGTCTCTTTACCTAACCTATACGTAGCTTGTCAGAAAACAGGGAGAAGTTTTAAAATTAGTAATAAGATATGCTTAATATCATACTGTAGAAATTTAACAATTAAAACAATTATTGAATGAATGTTAAAAGAAATCAGCTCTCAATTACTCTTATGAAGAGTGGAAGTGATAACAGATGATACTGAAAGACAATCATAAAATCAGTTTTTTTGAAGCCATATCATTAATTTGGAGAAACAAATTACCCTCACAATTATGTTTGATTGAAGGCAATATTAACCAAAAGTTTATTTTCCCCCAACTTTCAATAATTCAGACAAAAGGGAAAAAGAAGGAGTTAATCTAGAAGCACACAAGTGGCTAAAGGCAGCCAGCCTGGGATAAAAAAAAAAACTTCAGTTAACCTACACAAGAAAACTTGGATAATCTATGCAGGGAAAGAGGGACATAATAGTAAAATTTACTATGATAGTGCTTAAGAGTTTAAATATAAAATTATTTATTAAAAATTTTAGAAGATATTTTCCTGTCAAGTTATCATCCCTTCTTCCTACTAACTGGTATTATTCATGAAGACAAGATTATCAGTGGGCTAAAAAGTTGAAAGCAAAATTTTAGTTTCCATGTTATGAAAGATGTATTAAAAATACTTTTTATCATTGTTTTCTGTGAAGTCCACCATCTGTCTCAGAGATATATCATTACATGAGAAAAATCAATTCAACCAAGAAAACATCAAAAAGCAGGGGGACTCATTTCTCTTCAATATTTTTAGGTGATTTAAATAACATATGACGGCAAGAATTACAGATTAAGCAAATACAAAAAACTAAATATTCATCTAAATATCCCTTAGCCACAAAACTCAGTAAGTTTCTGCCTAACATATGGCTCCAACTCCTGACTGGCATATGTTCAGCACTGGTGCTGGTAACAGCATGGAAATAAAATATTATAGAAACAGCTTGACTTTTACGATTTCATCCTTATAATACAGAAAAACACATACCAACTCTGGTTTCAAGAACTAAAACCAAAGACCACAATTAAGCAGCAAAACAACTATGTTGCTCAGTTTTAAAAGTCCACAGTGAAATACATACACGAGAATTATACTGTAAAAAATAAAATAACCTTGTCAGCCTGTTTCTTAGTTAATAGAAGCTCAGACACAAGTTTTCACAGAATTTCTCTAAAGAAAATTTCTTAATTCACAATTCTTAGCAACCCAGCAACCATTACACACCCCTCCCCCCACACAAAAATATCCCAAGGTTTTTAACGCTAACAGTTTAATGAAAGAACGATTACATTAATTAAAACAGCCATCACTGTGCCCGCTATTTTATGACGAAATTATTTGTTCATTTTCCTTTACCTAACGTTTGACGTCCCTCCACAGCTCTGTCAAAAGTTCAACGTTCAGGCTGTTGAAAGACAGCGAGGACTGCAATCTCCAGACACCCTCCTGACTGAACAGGTGGCTAAACCCGCAGGCTAGAGAGACAGCCAGGTACTGACACCAACCAAACAAGCTCAAACACAAAAGGGCGGGTTGTCGAGGTTTTAACCCTGAGATGAGCGGGGGAAACTCTCTTCAGAAGCATTTCCAATTCTGCAGCAGGGGGGAGGTCGCTCTGCGGCCCTTTCCAGAGGGTTATGCTCTCTACCCCTACGACTGCTGGAGTGGTGCCGCTCGCTCGCCACGGGCTGCAGGCCAAGGGGGCTTTGAGCCCCGCGCTACCTCCTCAGGCTGGTGGAGGGGCCGCGCCCCAGCGATAACTTGGACATGAGACTCCCATTAACAGGTACCCGGCCAAAGGCTGGGTTTCTGTCCCAGGCCCCGCTCCTTCGGCCCAAAGCGCGCCCACAGGACGGGGTGGTCCAGGCCCTCCACGGCTCCGAGCACGTCTCTTCAGCCCCAGCCTAACGGTTTCCGTGACGCCTAAAGGGCGGGAAGGGAAGTAGTAGTGACCATAGTGTCTCCCTTACCTTTCCCTGAGGGAATGCCCGCGCTTTCACCTCGGAGTCTTCACCTCGGAGTCTTGCTGCTTTGGGGCAGAGGAAAGCGACTACTGCGGCGCCTCTTCTTCAGGTTACTGATCGTTCTCGCTCTACTTTAGAGGCAGAGCCGGCTATCCAGGCCGCAGCGGCCACCGGCACACTGACTATTAGGGTGGTTTCCTGGCTGTGACAGCGCAGCCTCAGCCCTGCTCTTCGCTCCTTCTACCCGAAGCTCCTGCTTTCTGTTTCACCCGAGAGACCGCCAACGCCGCCATGTTTACTAGGGAGCCAGGAGGTGGAGCCCGGATTGGGCGCTCTCTCTGCGCCTGCGCGAGCTCCGCTGTGCGCCCTTGGCTGGTACCGACAGCCAGTGCGATCCGATTCAGTGCGTGGTAGCCAAAACGTTCACTGAAGTGTTAGTCGCCTACTTAGCTGTGGCGTCTAAGCTCCCCCTCACCTCCCACAGCCTTGCTGGGCTGCAGACTCTCTCCTGAGGCCCAGCTGCTCCTGTTTCATCGTAACCTCTGCCAGCCTGAGAACCACACTAGGGAAATGTGGCGTTAATTGATGGTCCTAGGGCTACTCATACAATTCTCAGACCAAATTGTAACAGCTTCCCCATCCGTTCCCCGCGGGATGCACTGGGTCAGCCTTTTTCTGAAACTGATAGGGGACTCAAGACTTGGAAAATTTTAGCTTAAGGAAAAAGTTATTAAGCCTATCAAGTAATGTGTATGTTAAAGCTTTTGTTTCAGAAACTGGCTCCTGGGAAACAGCTGGCCTCCTGGGGCGCTGGCTAAAGATTACTTCCTGGGGACCAGTTGGTGGCATCCATGCCTTTGTATCAATGAGGAGACAGACAGACAGACAGACGCTCTCTCTCCCTTGGGCACAACTAAATGCCCAGAACAGGAAGGCCATGACTTCTGCTCACCTAATCCTCCCTGAATTTCAAAGCCCTCACTGCACCTTGTTTGTCTTCCCCCATCTCCCTTATAAAAATTCTGGCTAGGCAAGAGAAGGGAAGATGGTTTGTTAGGGTATGAACCCGCCATCTTCTCAGATGGCTAGCCATCTGAATAAAACGCCCATAAAGATTCAGTCTGTCATTGCTTATTAAATTTGGTAGTAACAGGCAGCCCGAACACCGGTGTCTTTTCCGGTTACAAAACCACAAGAATTTAATGAGGGGCAAGTAGGAAGACAACCAAAGTGGGCTTGAATGTTTTCAGTCCTAAACAATTGGAGGTTGGGATCTCTCTAACAAGCAAAAATATTTAGACATTTACTTCAGTTGACAACTTGGGGGTTAGTTTATTAGTCTCTTCCCCAGTCAAATCGCACTGAAACCCATTACGTTAATTGATACAACAGCATGAAGACTTACCAGTGAACAGCAGCAGAGATTTTCTTAAACCTCCAGCAAATGGGGGGGGGGGCAATATTGCCTGAGGGCTGGCCAGGGCTGCTTACTTCCGCAGTATCCATTGGTGGACTTGGGAAGGGGATAGTCCTTGGGACCAAGAGTCCAGCACCAGTAATTTTCCCTTCAAAAGCAATGATGAATATTACCAGGATCCATATGGGCGGGGGGCGGGGGTGCGCGCGTGCACACGCGCTGCCTTTTAAAATAGTAGTATTTTTATTTTATTTTTAACTTTTTCACAGAAGTCCTTTTAAAATGTACTCACTCCCTGTATTCTTAAATACAGTGGTCTATGACTGACAGTCAAATTCCATACCTTGGCCATGCCCTAAAGTCCCAGGGGATTGTTGAAATATATATATATATATAGGATCCCTACTTTGGTAGTCTATTTTTTTCCTTTGAAATGTTCTCATCACCTTTTCTAGTGTCTATCACTGCTCATCTCATCTGCCTTTTTTCCACTCTGATCCTTCCTCTCATCCTTTCTATTTTACACTTTGTTTTTTCTTATTTTCTCCTTTCTTGGCTACTTTTCTCTGTGTTCCAGGTGATGATTGATCGGATGTTTCTATCCACAGCTAGCTAATGAGAGATTTTTCTTTCTTCCAATCAGTAAATAGGACAGTGACTCTATAGCAAGTGGTCTTGAGATATTTTCATTGCTATTCATTATCAAAAGGTTTTTCCGTAAGAGATGTTTCCTTTTCTTTTTTTAACTTAATATGTTTTTAAATTTTTATTTTAATTAAAGTTGATATACAATATATTAGTTTCAGGTGTACAACATAGTGATTCAACATTTACAAAGTGACTACCATAGTAAGTCTAGTAACCATCTGTCATCATACATAGTTATTATATCATCAATTTTCTTCCCTATATTGTACATTATATTCCTATAACTTATAAATGGATGTTTGTACTTCTTGGTCCTCTTCCCCTTAGGTGTTTCCTTAACTTCCAGATTTGGCCCTCTTTCAGACAAAATTAATGGAAAGCTGATCTCTGAATAACTGAAACATAATTACATGTTGTTTTAAAATATGAGGATGTATCAGAATGTGTGTGAGTTGGATGATTTCTTCACATTGCTGCCCCAGTTCTGTTTGGTCTGAGTTAAGCTAGTGGTTTCCAAACCGACTCTAAACTAGTAATTTCCAAAGCTTCCTACTTGGGAGCTTTTTTAAAAGACAGAATCTTGTAACCCACTCAAGATTTTGATTCCTTTGTGTATGTTGGGTTGGGGAAGGTTGCAAAATACCATTAAAAAACTATTTTTTAAAAGTATGTCTTGGGCATACCTGCATATGTATACACAACAATGAAAAACAACTATTTTGAAGAAGACTAAGATATCATTCAGGAATATCATTGAAATATACCTGGAGATTGTAGTTAACAATATGCAATGCTGTAAGGTTGAGTCAAGTGAGGACAAGAGAATTTATGTCCTGTGAGGAGAATGGATCACACACATAACCCTAGAATGGGCACCAGTATGAATTTTCTGAGAATCCAGAGGACAAGAATTTGTATTGGCTATGAACAAATCACTTTTCAGTGTTTCAACTTTCTTTTCAATAAAATAATGGTCATTTTCAGTCCTCATCTTTACTGAGCTTTAAACAATGTTCAACATTTTGACAACGTATTTTCTTGAATATTTTTTCTTCCTTCGGCACTATACTTTCTTGGCTTTTCTCCTATATTTCTGGGAACTGCTTCCCTAATTTCTTTACAGATTCCTTTTCCTCTCCCTAGCTATTAAATTAGGAGTATCTCACAATTTTGTATAGGTTCTTTTCTGTTTTCATTATAATCTCTCAGTCTAAACATTATCACTCACACGAGTGGTTTTAGTTATCATCTATATGCTGATGATTTCCACATGTGTGCCTCTAGCTCAGACCTCCCCCTAAATTCCAGATCTGATACCAAATGCTTCATTCACATATTCACAATGTCTGAACAGTTCAGTCCAACTGAGTTCATAAACTCTTCTTATTTTCCTTTCCTCTCAACTATTCAATTGTTCAAGTCAAACATGCAGTAGTCATTCATGATATGTTCCTCACTTTCAATGCCTGTATTTGTTGCAGCATCAAATCCTGGCAATTTTCTCTCCAAAATCTTGCAAATTGGTCTACTTCTTTCCAATTGCCACAAATTTAATCTGTTTTCACTGTATACCATTAGAACTCTGTCATTCATTTTCTACTTTGCAGCCAAAATGATTTTTCTAAAAGCAAGAAAGACTATATCATTTTTCAGATAAAACCCTTACACAGCTTCTCATTGCTCTGAGATAAGACTATAAAGTTTTTAATATGGCCCACCAGACCATGTGAAAGGTCTTGCCTTTTCCAGTTTCACCTCACACCATTCTCCCCTTCCTTACTGTGTGGAAGACTTCCTCACCTTCCTCACATAATTTCTCAAATGTGGTCTGATCCCAACAGCCACAGCCTCTCTGCGCATATTTATTCTTCCACCCCCTTTCAACTATCTTCTCTCACTAATCCAAGTAAGCAAAAATATTTCTGAATTCTCAGACAAGTTAAAGAACTCTTGTTGATGTCAACTCTTCTACTAACATGACCCTTTCCCTCAGACTCACCCTCAACTTGTAGCATATTGGTATGTACAAATACTAGGTGTATGTCTGTTGCTTCTTTCATTAGATGAATGATAGCGCCTGTTTTTGCTAACACATATACTAGGTGTCCAACAAATATTTGTTGAATGATTAAATTTTAATCTTTGAGGTTCCTTTCAGGATTCTAGAAGGTTGTTGAATCATATGATTAGATTACTGATCATTTTTGAGACAACAGCCTTCTGTTTGATTAGTGATAAGAGACACAGGAATATGTTAGGACACTATTCTCCTTGGGACTGTCAAATTTCTGTACATCTTGAGAACAGTGGCACTAGCAGCTCTTGTTTCAGACTGTATTTTTCAAGATGTTTGTATAGCAAACAGCCTGGGAAGACAGAAATAGTGTTTCCCACAAGAGTAACAGGCATCTTTGTTTACCATCCAATATAATGTCTCCTCCTGTGGTGACAGTTGAACAGGTTTGCTTGCAAGCGCATTATAAAAGATTTCTAATCTTGGGTTTCCTCAGCTGTGATGCAAACCCACATGCAGCATCACCTGGGCAACTCCATGTTGCTCCTGGGTGAGACCTGGGAGACAAAGGAATTGGCATGAACATGAAGCTGTTGCTACCTGCTGTGCCATGCATAATACAGTCCTTTGACCCAGAAGATTCAGATTTTCTGCTAGCATCCACGAAATTGTAGCAAGCTAAGTTATTAGCTTGCAAGGAGCATAAAATCTCAGACCCTTCACAGCTCTTGGCAAGATACAGTGGGTTAAGGAGAAAGAAGGAGATGAAGAATTCATCTGTGAAGATTCACCTTTTAAGAAGTTGTGAAAAAAGTTTGGTGAGGGTCAAAGCTGGAACAACAGGTTGAGTGGGAGGATTATGCTGACTGAATTCTCTGAACAATATTGGGATTGGGGATCTTCTGAACATAGCCAGGGAGAACACAGTCATTGTTTTTGTCTTTCGATGGAGGACTGGTGCAAGTATATAAGAGGAAAAGGAGGTGAAAGCAGTTGATCTGGAGGTACATGAATTAAAGCAGCCAGAAGATTTTTGTCTCTGAAGAGTGTGGTATAATGTGGGGAAAGGGAGACAGATTTTGGAGTTTGGTAAATGTGGGCTTAAATCTCTGTTCTATTACTGACTGATTGATCTTGGGTCTGTTATTCTTCTGAGGCTCAGTTCTTCACCTATAAACTAGGAAGAATATACCTACTTTGTAGGATTAGTTGGCATAGTGCACGAAAATGCCTGACACATAACTGATGCTCAATAAATAAATGATAGCTATATGATTAGAATGTCCTGGCTAATTGTGACTTGGTAAGGTTAGGGGAGTCCGGGACTTTCCTTGATGTTTCCGAAGACACTTGGGAAGGGTTTTGGCCAAGGTCAATTCTTGCTCCAAATTCTTAATCCTGTTGCAATCTCTATCCCTCACTTGCTTTCCCTGCCATGATTTACTCCATGAATGGAACAGCTTCATTCTTAATAGCAAAGGAAACAAGGCTCAAAATAAGAAACAATATGATATTTGATGGTGGCCATTTTCACCACAGGGAGTTTTTCATAAGCCACTATTCTTCTCACACCCCACCATGTCATGATGTGGCTATGGACCCTCATTCTAATAGGGATCTTCTCCATAGTTTTCTAAATTTCTGGGAGCCCCTTAAAGCCTTCTCCCTTTAAAGCTACTTGAAGATAATTCCCAGAAAAAATATGCTTTCTGTCCTCATTTTTATCAAGAATAGCCTTGGAAACCTTAGCTTTCTTTTTTCAAATAAAAAAAGATTTATTCAAGTGATTTGCTAAACTAAAGTAGTAGTTCTGTCCTAGAGAAGTAGTTCTTAAAGTTTACATGAATAAAAATCACCTAGGGTACTATTTTAAGATATAGTGGTTCTACCATGTATCCCTTACACTGAGATTGGGATACAGAAATCTGCATTTTTATAAGCACTCTAAGATATTCTGATGAGGATAGTCCATGAGTCATGCTTTGAGCATCTTACAGCAGCTCAAACAGCACTCAGCTTTCATGAATGAGATAATTTTTTCTCTGACTTGGTTGTTTAACAAAATGGTTCATCTATGGTTCAGGTGTTTAATATTTTTTCTCCTCTATAGAGAAAACAATTAGGAAAATCCAGGGAATTCCTTAATCATAAAATGATAATCCTGATAGTCCAAATTTGTCAATGTTAATCAAAGCATTGCTACTGGAGATGGTCTTACCTCCAAAGAATGGAGTTTTACCTGGTTACTAGCCAGGATTTACTGAATAGATTCCTGATCTGAATGAGTTATACAATAAAAGACAGATTATAATGATTTTCTTTTTTTATTGTATTTTAATTGTTGTTCATGTACAGTCCTCTGTCTTTTACTTCGATCCCAGCCCACCACCCCAGCCCTCCCCACCTCCTTCCCATTTTCACCCCCCCCCGTTTCTGTCCATGTGTCCTTTATACTTCTCCCTGTAAACCCTTCCCCCTTTCCCCTGAAATTCTCTCCCCTCTCCCCTCTAGTCACTGTCAGCCTGTTCTCAACTTCAGTGTCTGTCATTATATTTTGCTTGTTTGTTTGTTTTGTTGTTTAGGTTCCTGTTAAAGGTGAGATCATATGGTATTTGTCTTTCACCGCCTGGCTTATTTCACTTAGCATAATGCTTTCCAGTTCCATCCATGCTTTTGCAAAGGGTAGGAGCTCCTTTCTTTCTGAGGCACAGAATTCCATTGTGTAAATGTACCATAGTTTTTAGATCCATTTATTTACTGATGGGCACCTAGGTTGCTTCCAGCACTTGGCTATTGTAAATTGTGTTGCTATGAACATTGGGGTGCATAGGTTCTTTTGGATTGGTGTTTCGGGGTTCTTAGGCTATAATCCTAGCATTGGAATTGCCAACTCAAAAGGCAGTTCCATTTTTAGTTTTCTGAGGAAATTCCATACTGTTTTCCATAGTGGTTTCACCAGTCTGCAATCCCACCAGCAGTGCACTAGGGTTCCTGTTTCTCCACAACCTTTCCAACTCTTGTGTGCTGCTTTGTTTATGATGGCCATTCTCACTGGAGTAAAGTGGTATTTAATTGTGGTTTTAATTTGCATCTCCCAGATGGCTAGTGATATTGAGCATCTTTTCATGTGTCTCTGGAATCTCTGTATGTCCTCCTTGGAAAAATCTCTGTTCAACTCCTTTGCCCATTTTTTAATTGGGTTGCTTGTCATCTTAGAGTGGAGTTGTGTGAGTTCTTCATGTATTTTGGAGATTAAATGCTTGTTTCAGGTATTATTGGCAACTATGTTTCCCATACGGTTGGTTCTCTTTTAATTTTAATGCTATTTCTTTACCCATGCAGAAGCTTTTTATTTTCATGAGACCCATTTGTTTATTCTATCCTTTATGTCCCTTGCTCTAGGGGACATATCAGTGAAAATACTACTGAATGAAATATCTGAGATTTTCCTGACTATGTTCTCCTGAAGGACTTTTATGGTGTCATGGTTTATATTTAAATCTTTTATCCACCTTGAATTTATTTTTGTGTATGGTGTAAGTTGGTGATCAAGTTTCATTTTTTTGAATGTACCTGTTCAGCTCTCCAAACCTCATTTGTTGAAGAAGCGATTTTTGCTCCATTTATGCTGCTGCCCACTTTGTCAAATATTAATTGACCATAAAGACTTGTGTTTATTTCTGGGCTCTCTATTCTGTTCCATTGGTCCATGTGTCTGTTCTTATGTAAGTACCAGGCTGTTTTGATTACAGTGGCCTTGTAATACAGTTGAATATCAGATATTATTATCCCTATTTGCTCTTCTTTCTCCAAATTGCTGTAGCTATTTGGGATCTTCTGTGGTTCCATATAAATTTTAGAAGTGTTTGTTCTATATCTGTGAAACATGACATGGGTACATTAATAGGGATTGGGTTAAATCTAAAAATTGCTTTGGGTAGTATGGACATTTTGATGATGATAATTCTTCCCATCCATGAACATGGTACATGCTTCCATTTGTTCCATTTGTGTCTTCCTTAATTTCTTTCTTGAGTGTTGTGTAGTTTTCTGAGTACAGGTCTTTTACCTCCTTGGTTAGGTTTATTCCTAGGTACATTATTTTTCTTGTTGCTATATCAAATGGGATTTTTTCCTGATAACTGTTTCTGATATTTCATTGTTGGTATAAAAAATGGCTTTGTTTTCTGAATATTGACTTTGTATCCCACTGTTTTGCAAAATTCACTTATTAGCTCAAGCAGTTTTTTGGTGGAGTGTATAGGATTTTCTATGTACACTATCATGTCATCTGCAAACAATGACAGTTTTGTTTCTTTTCCAATTCAGATGCCTTTTATTTTCTTCTCTTGTCTTATTGCTGTGGCTAGGACTTCCAATACTATGTGGAATAGAAATGGTGAAAGTGGACATCCTTGTCTTGTTCCTGATCTTAGGGGGAAAGCCCTAAGTTTTTGTCCATTGAGTATGATGTCAGCTGTAGGTCTCTCGTATATGCCCTTTATTATGTTGAGGAATGCTCCCTCTATTCCCACTTTGCTGAGTGTTTTCATCATAAGGGGAGGTTGTACCTTATCAAATACTTTTTTCCACATCTATTGATATGATCATGCAATTTTTGTCTTTGCTTTTGTTTATGTGATGTATTATGTTTATTGATTTATGAATATTGTACCATCCTTGCATCCCTGGGATGAAACCACTTGGTCATGGTGTATGATCTTTTTAATGTATTGTTGGATATAGTTTGCCAATATTTTGTTGAGGATTTTAGCATCTAAGTTCATCAGCAATAGTACCCTGAAGTTTCCTTCCTTTGTTGTGTCTTTATCTGGTTTTGGGATTGGGATGATGCTGGCTTCATAAAAAGAGTTTGGAGACTTCCAGCCAAGATGAAGGCATAGGTGGACAAACTATGCCTCCTCTCACAACCAAAATGAAGGACAACAAAAATTTAGAAACAAGAAAACAACCAGAACAGATAGAAAATTTAATTGTATGGAAGACCGATAATGATTCACCCAGACCAGTAAGAGGGGTGGAGTCGGCGGCCAGTGGAGAGGGATCGTGGCAGGAAAAAGCAGTGGCTAGTGATCCTGGACACGCAGGTGATGGTTGGCACACCCCAGGCACACAGGTGGTGGTTACTGGGTGCAGGGAGGCAATGGGCAGACCCAGTGAGGAGCACAAGGTGGCTGACAGTGGTCATACATTCGTGAGCACAGAAACCAGGCAAAAATGGGCAGAGAGACAGACTGCGCAACCCAGGGCTCCAGTGCCGGGAAATAAAGCCTAAAACACCAATTGAAAGCACTGTGGCTATTGAAGTGCCATGAGAGACTCCCAGCTTCACAGAGGGGACTGAAATCCAAGAGAGAGCAGAGCAAGCACCATTGTTCCCTCTCTGACCCAACCCCCACATACAACATCACAACTCTGTGACTGGGTTGCCTCACCCTGGTGAACACCTAAGGCTCCACCCCTCATACATAACAGGCATGACCAAACCAAAAAAAAAAGAAAAAAATGGCTCAAAAGAAAAAACAAATCAAATCACCAGAGCCAATACTTTTAAGTGACCAAGAGATAGCCAACCTATCATATCAGATGCACAGTTCAAAGCACTGGTGATCAGGATGCTCACAGAATTGGTTTATTTTGGTCACAAATTAGATGAGAAAATGAAGGCTATAATAACTGAAATGAAGGAAGATGCACAGGGGACCAATAGTGATGGGAGGAAAACTGGGACTCAAATCAATGGAGTGGACCAGAAGGAAGAAAGAAACATCCAACCAGAAAAGAATGAAGAAACAAGAATTAAAAAATTGAGGGGAGGCTTAGAACCTCCAGGACATCTTTAAATGTCCCAACATCTGAATTATAGGGGTACCAGAAGGGGAAGAGGAACAGCAACAAGTGGAAAACTTATTTGAACAAATAATAAAAGAGAACTTCCCCAATCTGGCAAAGGAAATAGATTTCCAGGAAGTCCAGGAAGCTCAGAGAGTCCCAAAAAAGTTGGACCTAAGGAGGAACACACCAAGGCACATCATCATTAAGTTACCCAAGATTAAAATGAAGGAGAGAATTCTAGAAGCAGCTGGAGATAAGGGGATAGTCACTTACAAAGGAGGTCCTATCAGACTGTCAGCTGATTTCTCCAAAGAGACCTTACAGGCAAGAAGGGGCTAGAAATCAGTATTTCAAGTCATGACAGTCAAGGACCTACATCCAAGATTGCTCTATCCAGCAAAGCTGTCATTTAGAATGGAAGGGCAGATCAAGTGCTTCTCAGATAAGGCCAAGTTCAAGGAGTTCATCATCACCAAACCCTTATTCTATGAAATGTTAAAGGGACTTATTTAAGAAAAAGAAGATAAAAATATGAACAGCAGAAAGACAGCAAACTCACAGTTCTTAACGACCATACCTAAAACAAAAGCAAACTAAGCAAACAACTAGAAGAGGAACAGAAATACAGAAATGGAGAGCACATGGAGGGTTAGCCACAGGGGAGTGGGAGGATGAAAGAGGGGGAAAAGCTACAGAGAGGTAAGTAGCGTAGATGGTAGAGAGAAAACAGGGAGAGGGCAAGAATATTATGGAAAATGTAGAAGCTAAAGAACTTATGCTACATGGACATGAAGGGGGGAATGTGGGTGGGAGGGGGTGTGGGTGGTGGAAACGAATGAAACAACTATAATAACATAATCAATAAAATATCTTTAAAAAAGAGTTTGGGGGTCTCCCATCACTGTGGATTTTTTTTTTTTTTTTTTTTTTTTTTGGAATAGTCTCTGAAGGACAGTGATTAGTTCTTCCTTAAAAAGCTTTGTAGAATTCTCCTGTGAAAGCATCCCGTCTAGGGCTTTTGTGTGTTGGGAGTTCTTTGATTACTCCTTCAATTTTGTCTGTTGTTATTGGTCTGTTCAGGATTTCTGCTTCTTCTTCATGGAGTTTTGGAAGATTATATTTTTCTAGAAATTTGTCCCTTTCCCATAGGTTTTCAAATTTCTTGGCATGTAGTTCTTCATAGTAATTTCTTATAATTCTTTGTCTTTCTGTGGTATCAGTTGTAATCTCTCCTCTTTCATTTCTGATTGTTTTTATTTGGGGCCTTTCTCTTTTTTCTTCATGAGGCTGCTTAAAGGCTTCTCGATTTTTTTTATCTTTTCATAGAACCAGCTCCTGGATTTATTGAGCCTTAGAATTGTGCTTTTAATCTCTATGTTGTTTAACTCTTCTCTGATGTTGGTTATTTCCTTCCTTCTACTTCCTCTGGGCTATCTTTGTTGTTGTTCCTCCAGTTCTTATAGAAGTAGTGTTAGGTTGTTTATTTGAAAGGTTTCTATTTTTTTTTTTTTTTTTTTTTTTTTTAGGTAGGCCTGTATTACTATGAACTTCCCTCTCAGGACTGTTTTTGCTGTGTCCTATAAGTTTTGGGTTGTGAGTTCATTTATTTTCCAGAAACTGTTTGATTTCTTCCCCAGTCTCATTCTTGACCCATTCATTGTTTAATAGCATGCTATTCAATCTCCATGAGTTTCAGTGTTTTTGAGTTTTTTCCTTGAGCTTGTTTTCTAGTTTCAGTTCCTTGTGGTCAGAGAAAATGCTTGATATAATTTCAGTTTTCTTGAATTTGTTGAGGCTTGTTTTGTGTCCTATCATGTGGTCTATCTTTGAAAATATTCTATGTGCATTTGAAAAGAATGTGTATTTTGCTTGTTTGAGTTGAAAGGCTCTCTGTATATATCAGTTAAGTTCTTATGACCTATGATAGTGTTCAATGCTGCAATATCTTTGTTGACATTTTGTTTAGAAGATCTATCCATTTTTGACAGTGGGGTGTTGAAATCCCCTACTATAATTGTGTTCCTGTCAACATCTTTCTTGAAGTCCTCCAAGATTTTCTTTATGTATTTGGTTGCTCCTATGTTAGGTTCATATATATTTACAATGTTTATGTCTTCTTGATAGATTGTTCCCTTGAGTATTATGAAGTGACCTGACCTCTCTTTTTATGGCCCTTTTTTTAAAGTCTGTTTTGTCTGACATGAGTAATGCTACCCCAGCTTTTGTTTTTGAATGCTTGCTCGGAATATTTGTTTCCAGCCCTTCGCTTTCAGTCTGTATAGGTCCTTTGTTCGGAAGTGGGGCTCTTGGAGGCAGTATATGTGTGGGTCATGCTTTATTTATTTATTTATTTATTTATTTAAACATATGTTATTGATTATGCTATTACAGTTGTCCCATTTTCCCCCCTTCACTCCCCTCGGCCCTGAACACCCCCTTCCACCCACATCCCCTCTCCTTTAGTTCATCTCCATGGGTCATACATATAAGTTCTTTGGCTTCTATATTTCCTATACTATTCTTACCCTCCCCCTGTCTATTTTCTATCTACCATTTATGCTACTTATTCTCTGTTTCTTTTCTCCCTCTCTATCACTCCTCTGTTGATAACCTTCCATGTGATCTTCATTTCGGTGGTTCTGTTCTTGTTCTAGTTGTTTGCTTAGTTTGCTTTTGTTTTTATTTTAGGTGTGGTTATTATTAACTGAGTTTGCTGTCATTTTACTGTTCATATTTTTGATCTTCTTCTTTTTCTTAGATAAGTCCCTTTAACATTTCCAATAACAAAGGCTTGATGATGATGAACTCCTTGAACTTGGCCTTATCTGAGAAGCACTTTATCTGCCCTTCCATTCTAAATGAAAGCATTGCTGTATAGAGCAATCTTTGATGTAGGTCTTTGGCTTTAATGACTTGGAATACTTCTTTCTAGCCCCTTTTTTCCTGTAAGGTCTCTTTTGAGAAATCAGGTGACAGTTTCCTGGGCACTCCTTTGTAGGAAACTGTCCCCTTATCTCTAGCTGCTTCTAGAATTCTCTCCTTCATTTTTAATCTTGGGTAACTTAATGATGATGTGCCTTGGTGTGTTCCTCCTTAGGTCCAACTTCTTTGGGACTCTCTGGGCATCCTGGACTTCCTGGAAGTCTACTTCCTTTGCCAGATTGGGGAAGTTCTCCATTATTTGTTCAAATAAGTTTTCAATTTCTTGGTCTTCCTCTTCTCCTTCTGGTACCCCTATAATTTGGATGTTGGGACGGTTAAAGATGTCCTGGAGGTTCCTAAGCCTCTCCTCCTTTTCTTGAATTCTTTTTTCATTCTTTTCTGGTTGGATGTTTCTTTCTTCCTTCTGTTCCACACCATTGATTTGAGTCCCAGTTTCCTTCCCATAAATGTTGGTTCCCTGTACATTTTCCTTTATTTCACTTATCATAGCCTTCATTTTTTCATCTAATTTGTGACCAAATTCAACGAATTCTGTGAGCATCCTGATTACCAGTATTTTGAACTGTGTATCTGATAGGTTGGCTATCTCTCTGTTGCTTAGTTGTATTTTTTTCTGTAGCTTTGATCTGTTCTTGTATTTGGGCCTTTGTTTTTTGGTCTTGGCATGCATGTTACATAGTAAGGGACAGAGCCTTAGGTATTCACCAGGGTGGGGCAACCCGCATTGCTGCGTTGTGATGCTGTATGTGAGGAAGGTGTCAGAGAGGGAACAATAGTGCTTGCTCTACTCTCTGTCAGATTTCAGTCACTTCCCCCACTACCCACAAGCAACATGGGCCCTTCTGTTGCGGATTCCTGGTTGGGTGGGCTTGTGTCTGTTCTAGGACCCTGTGGGTCTCTCCAACGAACTCTCTTATGAGGCTAGGAATTTCTCCCACTGCTGCTTCAATCCCCACAGGTGTTTTCAATCCGTGATTTGAGGCTTTATTTCCCTGTGCTGGAACCCCAGGTTGCATGGTCTGTCTTGCTCCCCCACTGCTCCTCTGGGTTTATCTGCTAGTGAAAGTGGTACCACCCATTCCACCAGCTGCTGCCTTGCTCGGTCTGCCAGATGCTGCCTTGCCTGCCCTGGGTCTCCAGCTGCCACGTTGCTGTGAGTACCCTCTGCCTAGCTGCCTGTCTCTGCCCCTCCTACCAGTTTGGATGAATGTGTCTTCTTTAACTCCTTGGTTTTCAGACTTCTATATAGTTTGATTTTCTGTCAGTTCTGGTTGATTTTGTTTTTAAATTGTTGTTGTTCTCCATTTGGTTGTGCAAGGAGGCACAGTGTGTCTACCTATGTGTCCATCTTGGCCTGAAGTCCAGTCATGCTTTCTTATCCATTCATCTATTGTATGTCCTTTTTTGGAGCATTTAATCTGTTTACATATAAGGTTATTATTGATAGGTACGTATTCATTGCCATTTTCATACCTGTGTTCCTCTCTCTCTCACTCTTTTTCTTCTTTTTCTTAAAGCAGTCCCTTTAGCATCTCTTGCAGAGCTGGTTTTATGGAGGTGTATTCTTTTAGACTTCTTTTGTCTGGGAAGCTCCTTATTTGGCCTTCCATTTTAATTGAAAGCCTTGCTGGGTAGAGTAATCTTGGTTGCAGGCCTCTGGTTTTCGATACTTGAAATATTTCTTGCCATTCTCTTCTGGCTTGGAGCATTTCCATTGAGAATACAGCTGCTAGCCTTATCAGGGATCCCTTCTATGTTACCTCCTGTTTCCCCCTTGCTACCTTTAAGATTCTCTCTTTGTCTTGGAATTTTGCCATTTTAATGATGATGTGTCTTGAAGTGGGCCTCTTTGGGTCCCTCTTGATTGGGACCCTCTGTGTTTCCTGGATTTGAGTGACCTTTTCTCTCATCAAATTAGGGAGGTTTTCCATCATTACTTTTTCAAACTGGTTTTCTATCCCTTGCTCCTCTTCTTCTCCTTCTGTAATCCCTATTATTCGAATATTGTTATGTTTTATGTTGTCTTGCAGCTCCCTTACCATCTGTTCTTTCTTTCCAAGTTTCTTTTTCTTTCCTTGCTCTTTCTGGGAGTTTTTTTCTACCTTGACCTCCAACTCTCTGATTCAGTCCTCTGCTTTATCCAGACTGCTTGTAATTCCTTCTAATGTGTTTGTTTTTTTTCCGTGATTTTATTGTTCATTTCTTCTGGGTTTTGTCTATAGTTTCTATCTCCTTTTTCATGCTGATGTAGTTCTCTCAGTTCCTTGTAGTTGTCTGAGTTCCTTGAGCATCTTCATAACCATTATTTCGAATATCTGATCTATCTGATATCTTATATCAGATAGTTATATCAGATAACTATATCTGATAGTTTGGTTACCTCCATTTCCTTTAGCTCTTTCGGTGGGCAGTCTTCCATTCCTTTTGTTGCATGGTCTTTTTTTGTCTCCCCATTTAGGTGACTCTTTTTGTTTGTTTCTGGGCTTCCTGATGTTTTGCTTTGGTAGCTGTCTTTCTAGAGTGAACTTCTATGGTAGTTTTACAGTGTTCAGTTTTGTGGTCTCTTTGATCTCCTTCTCTGGACCCTCTAGGTTTGCCCTTTCTTCTGTTTATGTGGGCTTTCTTGTTGTACTTGGGTTTTTACCTTTTTGTGGTTCCTTTGTTGGTGGTTTCTCTCCTCTAGCAGGTATACTGATGTTTGCAGCTCCCACCTATTCTTGTATGTGATCAGTGGCAGGGGGTAGGCAAAATAGATTGACAGGAGGAAGAGTATTTTATGGGGTTTAAAGTACCAGCAAGTACAGAAGAGATAGGAGATTCTTTGGATAAGTATAGAGTTAACTGAGACATTTCACCCAACTATCCACTTTTTATAAAAGGTAAAAGAGAGATAAGACTCTTATTAGAGGGGAGGAGGATTGTGAGCTGAATCCAGAAAACAGAGCACTTGTGCAAGGTTAGATGATGAGATATAGTGAGCTTAAAGGATAGAAAGTAGGAATAGTGTGAGAGAATCGAGTTAACCACAACAATAATAATGCTCAGGATTAAAGTGAAGTGGGCTAAGATCAGGGAGGATTGCTGTGTAGTATGTACAATTGTATGGAACAACAATTATTTACAATAGTACTGGAACAACAATAATATGATGAGAAATATATGATTTGGATAACTAGAATAGAAAATACCCAAAAAAGAGTTGTGTGTTATTGGAACATGGGTGAAGTGAAAGAATGAAAATTAAAATACAATAAAGAGAGAATAAGGAAAACCAGTCAAACAATTCAATTAAACAGAGAAATAAAATGAGGAAAACTAAACATAAGGAAAAGAAATAAAAAATACTAATAAAATAAAAGTGGTAAAAATAATGAAAGGGTAACAATAATACAAATAAACAATAAAATGCCAGCTCTATGGGATACCAAAGTGACATTTGTCTCAGTTTCTCAGTTTTTGGGGTTAGCCTTGTGCTCCCCTTTTTGATCTGTCTCTGGACCCTTCATAACTCCATGTTTTCCTGTCTCACCTGGGGAAAGAAAAAAAGGAAAAAAAAGAGGGAGGAACCTCTCTCTTATTATTATTTTTTTCCTCAAAAAGAAAAATAAAAAAATAAGCCTCCTGGTTACTTTAAACCTGTTCGGTGAGTTCTGCTGGCTTTCCTAAATGCCACAGGAAGAGGTGAGCTGGGCTTTGCTTTCTCCCTTCCTATGGTTTTGAGGGTATGGGGACCAGGTCTGGGCCACAATATTCACAGTTTCCCAGCCTCCTGCCCAGGTCCTCTGTGAGCTGCCAGGCTCAAATCAGCCACTTAGCTTCGTGCAGCATGGAACAAGCTGGGAGGAGTGGTTCCAGACTTGGCCACTCAGTCTCTGGACCCATAGCAGCTGAAATCATCCTCTAGGCAAGCCAGCCACTGCTGGAGACAGCTGCCTGAGGTTCTTAACAAGTGCACATCTTTCACACAGCCCAACTTTCCAACCAATCTGGAGACTATCTGAGTCAGGGTCCGACATGGCCCAACCTATCCTTTCTCCAGGTATTACCTGGCACCTTTATTTCTCTGGTGCCCGCATCCACATTGCTAGCGGATGTGTACTGCCTCTGTGTCTCCCACTTCATCTCTATTCCCTCCAATGACTTCCAGCATCCAGGTCCCTCCTGGTGCCAGGCTGCCTTCCTGCATGCTCTGGTAGGGGAGGGAGCTGGTTATGTAACTCTCCTCCCCATGTCCTGCAGTAGATGACAGGCCGGGGGCTGGGGGCTGCAGCAGCCTTGGTCTCTGCGCAGATTCCAGGGTCCTTACCATCCCAGTGAAATCTTCTCACCATCTGTTTTTCAATGTCCTCTGTAATTTTTGGCCTCCAAATTTCATATAAGCTGGGATTTTGTTGGCTGTTCACTCTGTTCCTCAGATGATCAGCTAGGTGTTCCAGCTGGGCACAGGGAGAACTGGGCTCCTCTCTCACCTATTTCACCACCATCTTTCTCTCTTACGTATAAACAATTTTTAAATTAAGTTACATCTGACCTTTGATCTTATTTTCTCTTTCACTATACATATAAGATATAAACAGAGTTCCATTACGTCGAAAAGACAAAAGCTAAAATTAATTACTTATAGTAATTACCATTACTAAAAGAAAGTAAAATTAAAAACTTATTTAGAGTCTTCAAATTAGAGAAGCTAATGACTTAAAACTTTGGAAATTTAAATCTAATCCATTTTCCCAAGCTACTGGTACATTAGATTAAGAATAAAATTGTGATAGCACTCTCAAACAGTAGTCTCTCTCTCTTCTCCCATCTACACTCAGATTTGTTCCAGATGATTCTAAGTATCCCAGAGATTTGCACAGGTGCATTTTAAGAATTTGTTTCCTGAACAACTGCATGACATTCACCATCTTCCTCTTTTCTTCTTTTGACTTACTGAGGTGTTTTCTCCTATTGTTTACAAAGCCAGCAAAACTTTCCCCACTGCAGTGCTTTTTGTGCTAAGATTATCAACCCCTGACTTGAAGGACACCCATGCCTATACCATGATACAGCTTTCCATGGGCATCATCTCTTATTGCTGTATCTCCAAAACTCCCTTGTCCATCATAGTGAAGCATATATAATTGCAGCTCTAGGACTCAGGATATGAATTCATAGAATAGATAACATGTTGCACTAAGCCTTTTCCCTTAACTCAGGGCAATTGATCTTGAAGCAAACTTTTCATATTTGTCTTCACTTAGGATAAATTTTTTTATTCCTCTTTTAGTAGGCCTGCTCTACCAGCTCTATAGACATGCCCAGGCATGCTGGAATCCTAGGGCAAAAACCAGTTTAAACTCAAGTTGTGATCCCAGCTACAAAAACAATTAAGTACTTTGGATGAGGGATGTTAATTAAATGGCATACTACATCAAATTTCTTAATAACAGTGTGTACTGAACATTTATATTATACTGGTCATCTTTCTCAATATAAAATAAGAGCATACTCCTTTCTTGTAAGAATCTAATTTAAGTTGATGATCCAAATGTGATTCAGAGAGGGGTTCAGTGCAAAGGAGAAATTCAATCCAGACATATTTGTATAGAATACCTTTTTTGATGAAGTCTCTGTACAAAGAAAAAAATGTCCTGGGAGTAATACATATGTACTTTTCGTGCTGATTATTTACCTTTTGCTCTCAGCTCCAAGCCCATCCTTTAACATTCTGCTCGGGGATGCTGTGGCTAGGTATGGAAACCACATTTCCAGACCTTTTTACCAGCAGCTTACCTGTTAGAATTGGCCAATGGAAACTGTGGTAACTAGAGAGAGATTAGAAAGCAAGTGAAGCAGAACAGGGCTTGCTTCCTAATTGCAATTCCTGTCAAAAATAAAAATAAAAAATAACATCTGCTACAAAATAGTTTTAATGTCTTGAAATATTTAGCACTAGCCGTCCCATATCCCTTCATGGCAACCAGGACTAGTCCACTATTCTCTGGTTAGCGTAAGCATTAGCCATACCTCCCTCCGAGTATTAAGTACCTGAATGAGTACAGAGGACCCCTTCCTCCAAGCAACTAGATTTTTAAAAATTGTGTTTATTTCCATTACCATTTATCCTCCTTATAACCCCAGCCCCTCAATAACCATACTGTAGTGCATATCCTTTTTCCTTTTGGCTCAATTCCTCCACCCACTAACTCCCACCCTGTCTTATAAAAAGATAAATTTGTCTTATAAATTTGTCAATGGTTTGTTCTGTTTTTGCTGTGCAAAAAGTTTTTAGTTTGATGTAGTCCCATTTGTTTATTTTTTATTTTGTTTCCCTTGCCAGAGGAGATATATCTGATAAAAAAAATTGCTATGAGCAATGTCCTAGATTTTGCTGCCTATGTTTTCTTCTAGGATTTTTATCCAAGAAAAATCCTAGGTTTCAGGCCTAAATTTTTAGTCCATTTTGAATTTATTTTTGTGTGTGGTGTAAGAAGGAGGTCTAGTTTCATTTTTTTCTGCATGTATCTGTCCAATTTTCCCAACACCATTTATTAACTAAACTATTTTTAGACCACTGTATATGGTTGCTTGCTCTATAGAATATTAATTGACTATAAAGGCATAGTTTTATTTCTGGGTTCCCTATTCTTTGCCATTGTCTGTTTTATGTATATGTCTGTATATGTCTGTTTTATGCCATTGCCATGCTGTTTTGATTACTACAGCCTTATAACATACTTTGATATTTGGTAGTATGATTCCTCCAACGTTCTTCGTTTTCAAGATCACACTTGCTAGGCAGGGCCTTTATGGTTCCATATAATTTTTTAAAATAGTTGGTCTAGTTTTGTGAAATATGTCATTGATACCTTGATAGAAATTGTTTAGAATCTATAGATTGCTTTGGGTAGTATGGACAGTTTAATGATGTTAATTCTTCCTATCCATGAACATGATGTGTGTTTCCACATATTTGTATTTTCTTAAATTTCTTTTTCCAGCGTCTTATATTTTCTGAATACAGGTCTTTTACATCTTTGGTTAGACTTAGTCTTAGATACTTTATTCTTTTTGAAGCAACTGTAAATGGGATTGTTTTCTTAAATTCCCTTTCTGATACTTCATTACTGACATATAAATATGTAACTGGTATCCAACTAATTGTGAATATTAATTTTGAATCCTGCTTACTTTACCGAATTTCTATATCAGTTCTAGTAGTTTCTTGGTGCAATCTTTAGGGTCCTCTATGTACGTTGTCATGCCATCTGCAAATAAAGACAGTTTTACTCCTTCCTTTCCAATTTGAATGCATTTCATTTCTTCTTCTTGTCTGATTGTTATGGCTAAGACTTGCAGTACTGTATTGAATAGGAGAGGTGAAAGCAGACATCCCTGTCTTGTTCTGATCTTAAGGGGGACGCTTGTACTTTTTGCCTATTGAGTATGATGCTGGCAGTGGGTTTGTCATATATGGCCCTTATTATGTTTAGGTGTGTTCCCTTTATTCCCATTTTGCTGGAGTTTTTATTATAAACTGTATTTTATCAAATGCTTTTTCTGCATCTATTGATATAATCATGGGTTTGTATACTTCACTTTGTTTATGTGGTGTATCACATTTGTGAATATTGTATGAACCTCATATTTCCAGAATAAATCCAAGTTGACCATGGTGTGTGACATTTTTTATGTATTGCTGGATCTAGTTTGCTAGTGTTTTCTTGAGGATTTTAGCATCTCTGTTTATCAGGGATATTGGCCTACAGTTTTTATTCTTTGTAGTGTCTTTATCTGGTTTTGGGATTAGGATAATGCTTGTCTTGCAAAATGAGCTTGAGAGTCTTACCTCCTCTTGAATTTTATGAAATAGGTTGATAAAGAGAGGTGTTAGTCTTCTTGAATGTTAAGTAAAATTCAACTTCAAAGGCATCTGGTCCAGAGCTTTTGTTTTGGGGAATTTTTTTTAAATTACTGCTTTAATATTGCTAGTAGTTATGGGTCTATTCAGATTTTTGGCTCCTTCCTGATTCAGTTTTGGAAGATTGTATGTTTCTAGAAATGTATCTATTTCACCCAGGTTGTCCAATCTTGGCATATAGTTGTTCATAGTAATTTCTTATAATTCTTTTTATTTATTTTATATCAGTTGTTATGCCTTCTCTATGATTTTATTTGAGTCCTCTCTCTCTTTGTTTTTGATGGGTCTGGTTAAAAGTTTTTCAGTCTTGTTTATCTTTTCAAAGAATGAGTTCTTGGATTCATTGATCTTTTGTATACTTTTTTAAAGATCTTTTTTGTTTATTTCTGATCTTTATTATTTTCTTTCTTCTACTCACTTTGGTCTTGATTTTTTGTTCTTTTTCAAGTTACTTTGTGTGTAAAGTTAGATATTTATTCAAGCTTTTTTTTTTTTTTTTTCCCTTGAGGCAGGCCTGTAATGCTATGAATTTCCCTCTTAGGACTGCTTTTGCTGTGTCCCACAGACTTTGGATTGTCGTATTCTCATTTTCATTTTTTTCAAGGTATCTTTTGGTTTCTTCCTTGATCTCGTTGACCCATTTATCATTTAATAACATGTTATTTAGCTTCCAGGCCTTTGTGTATTTTTCCATTTTCATTTTGTGATTTTTAGTTTCATTGCATTGTGATCAGAGAAGGTGCTTGATATAATAACAATCAAATATGCTGAGACTTGTTTTGTGTCCTAACATGTGGTGTGTCCTGGAACACATTCCATGTACACTTGAAAAGTATGTAGAACATATTCTTCCACTTTGGGGAGAAATGCTCTGAAGCTATCAATTAAATTCATTTGATGTAGTGTGTCACTTAAGGCTACTTTCTCCTTTAGATTTTATGTCTGGAAGATTTATCCACTGAAGTCAAAGTGGCATTAAAATCTCCTACTCTGACTGTATTTCTCTCGACCTTCTCTTTATAGCCATAAAGATTTGCATGACATATTTAGGTACTCCTGTGTTGGGTGTATAAATGTTTACTAGGGCTATACCTCCTTGTTTCATTGTTGCCTTATCATTATGTAGTGTCCTTGTTTGTCTCTTACTATAGCTTTAGTCTTAAAGTCTGTTTTGTCAGATGTAAATATTGCTACCCTAGCTTCTTTTACTTCCCATTTACATGAAATATGTTGTTCCATCCCTTTACTTTTAGTTGTGGTGTAGCTTTCATTCTGAGGTGTCTCTCTGGGAGACAGAATATATGTGGGTCTTGTTTTCTTATTCATTCAGCTACCTTATTGCGAGGCCCCTGTCCTGGGCACCAGATGCAGGGGGCCTCTGCCCGCAGAGCCCCATCCCTCGTGATGGATGAAAATAAAACTACCAAGATATGATCTGCTTGAGGAGGAGAAGTGGACAAACTCTCAGAGGAGAATGACCCAGAGCCCCTTCCTCACTAGGTTTTTATTGGGTTCAAATAAACAGGAATACAGTTATGTCAGGTGGCAAGGATCAAACAATGGTTAACATTTCAAAGAAATCTGAGGGCTTAATCTGAGTCAGTGTCTGTCCAGAAAGGGGGTTGCCAAACTTTGGGAGACATACTCATTTCCTCCTCGGACCCTTTTCATTTAAATGAGTGCACTCTTAGCAAAGCAGGTTTCACAGGACTTTAGGAATTCTTTCTTATGCCTGATCACCCAGGGAACCATCCTGGCTGGCACAGGGCTGCACCACTTGCCCTCATAGTGTCAGGCTTTAAGCCAATTAGGAAGCAGAAGACATCTCCCAGATGGAAATGAGGACTCGGGCTATGTCAGAATAGCTGGGGGGTGAGGGTCCATCACGTCCTCTTTGCTGCAGTCCCCTGCGTCCTTCCATGAGGGCCTCCCAAGTGGTTGTATCTGGCTTAGGTTCCCCTCCCATGAGAAGTCTTAACCGTCATTGACTGCCAACCAAGCACTGGGGCCAGATATGGATGAGGCAGAAGCAGTGCTCCTGCCAGGGAGATAAGCTTTGTCTCCTTAGCAGCTCATGTCCTCTTGACAGAACAGACCCAGATGAAGTGGGTCCCTTGGCTCTTACACAGCCCACCATGGGGTGACGGTTTCAACTCCTGAAGCCAGGCTGAATGGTCCACAACACCTTATGTCTTTTGATTGGACCATTATATTTAGAGTGATTATTGATAGATATTTATTAATTTCCATCTCATTTTTTAAACTATTTTCCTCTGTTTCTTTCCCTATTTCTTCTTCTTCTTAGTGCAAGCCTTTTAACATTTGTTCTAATACTGGTTTATTGTTAACACATTGCTTTAATTTCTTCTGGTCTGGGAAACTCTTCTTTTTGTTTTTTTTTTTTGGTCTTTTTAAAAAATATATTTTATTGATTATGCTATTACAGTTGTCCCATTTCTCCCCCATCATTCTCCTCCACCCTGCACATCCTCTCCCACCCACATTCCCCCCCTTTAGTTCATGTCCGTGTGTCATAAATTCTTTAGCTTCTACATTTCCCACACTATTCTTGCCCTCCCCCTGTCTATTTTCTATCCACCGTCTATTTATTCTCTGTACCTTATTCTCTGCTCCTTGTCCTGTGTACCTTTTCCCCCTCTCTCCTCCTCCCACGCCCCTGTTGCTAACCCTCCATATGATCTCCATTTCTGTGGTTCTGTTCCTGTTCTAGCTGTTTGCTTACTTTGTTTTTGTTTTAGGTGTTGTTGTTAATAATTGTGAGTTTGCTGTCATTTTACTGTACATATTTTCCATCTTCCTTTTCTTATGTAAGTCCCTTTAACATTTCATATAATAAGGGCTTGGTGATGATGAAATCCTTGAACTTGACCTTATCTGAGAAGCACTTTATCTTCCCTTCCATTCTAAATGACAGCTTTGCTGGATAGAGCAATTTTGGATGTAGGTCCCTGCCTTTCAAGACTTCAAATACTTCTTTCCAGCCCCTTCTTGCCTGTAAGGTCTCTTAGGAGAAATCAGCTGACAGTCTGATGGGAACTCCTTTGTAGATGACTGTCCCCTTTTCCCTCGCTGCTTCTAGAATTCTCTCCTTTATTTTAATCTTGGCTAATGTAATTCTGATGTGCCTTGGGGTGTTCCTCCTTGGGTCCAACTTCTTTGGGACTCTCTGAGCTTCCTGCACTTCCTGGTAGTCTATTTCCTTTGCCAGATTGGGGAAGTTCTCCTTTATTATCTGTTCAAATAAGTTTTCCACTTGTTGCTCTTCTTCTCCCCCTTCTGGTACTCCTATAATTCGGATGTTGGGAGGTTTAACGATGTCCTGGAGGTTCCTAAGCCTCTCCTCATTTTTTTGAAGTCTCGTTTCTTTCTTGTTTTCTGTTTGATTGTTTGTTTCTTCCTTTTGGTCCACTCCATTGATTTGAGTTTCAGTTTTCCTCCCATCTCTATTGGTTCCCCATGCATCTTCCTTCATTCGATGCATTGTAGCCTGCATTTTTTCATCTAATTTGTGAGCAAAATCAACCAATTCTGTAAGCATCCTGATCACCAGGGCTTTGAACTGTGCATCTGATAGGTTGGCTATCTCTTCCTGGCTTAGAGTAATTGGCTCTAGGGATTTCATTTGTTCTCTGGTTTGAGCCATTTTTGGTGTGTTTTTGTTTCGTTTTGTTTTTATTTTGGTCTGGTCATGGCTGTTAGGTAGTGAGGGGTGGAGCCTTAGGTGTTCCCCACCTAAGGCCCTTAGTGTGGGGCAGCCCCATTGCTGGGTTGTGACGCTGTATGTGGGGGTGGGGTCTGAGAGGGAACAATGGCGCTTTCTCCCCTCTCTCCTGGATTCCAGTCCCCTCTGCCGCTTCCCCTTCTCCTGGATTATCTGCATGCACCAATATGGGATCACCTGGTCAGCCAGCCACCTTGCATGGCCTCACTGGGTCTGCAGAGCTGCCACCCCGTGACCGGGGTCCACCAGCCGCCACCTGTGGGCCTAGGGTCTGCCAGTCACCTGCACACTTGGGAACCGCCGGCTACTGCTGCCTACGTTCCCGAGTCCGCACCTCCACTTTTTCCTGCAATGACTCCACCCCTCTTACCGGTCTGGATGAATGGTTGTTGGATTTCCGTACAGTTCAATTTTCTATCAGCTCTGGTTATTGTCTTGTTTCTAAATATTCGTTGTCCTTAATTTTGGTTGTGAGAGGAGGCACAGTGTGTTCACCTATGTCTCCATCTTGGCTAGAAGTCCGTGGCCCTTTATTTTTATATATTGCTTTTCAAATACTTCATTTTGGAATTTCTTATAATGACAACCATACTGAAAATCATCAGCCTGAGAGTCAAAAGCCCTGGATGCTAGTTTACCCATTCAACAAGTATTTCCTGAGGGCCTTACGCGTAGTGTGTTCATTGTGTTCATTGCTATTCAATTCTACAACTGTTTTTTAATTTCTGTTATGATTTTTTCTGTAATCCATAGTTACTTAGTAATTAACATTTTTTTCTTTCCAAACATTTTAATTTTATTCAAATTTATTCTTTCATTTTCCTGAGGAGAGAGCATGTTTTTCAATTTTATTCTTTTATTTTCTTGAGCAGAGAGCATGTTTTCTATCAAAGCTGTTCCTTGAAGTTGTTGAGATCTCTTTGGTGATGTAATATGTGGTCATCTTTTAGAAAAATGGGCCCTTGAAAAGAGTTTGTGTTTTATTTGGTGCAAAAGTCTATTCATATCTAGTGAATGAAGCATGTTAAATTCGCTGCTCAATTCTTCAAATTCTTATTAATTATTTTTAGTTTGAGCTCTTAATTTAAATTTTGAGATGATCAGTTTGTCCATTTCTCTTAGTAATTCAGTAAGATATTGCTACATATTTTGGGGCAAGGTTTCTAAGTATATATATGATAAAGGTTACTGTATTTTCTTTTTTAAAAATTGAATTTATTGGGTGACATTGGTTTGCAAAACCATACATGTTTCAAGAGTACAACTCAATAAAACATCATCTGCACACTGAGCCCATTGTCCCAAGCCAAGTCTCTTTCTGTGCCCATTTTGCCCCTTTACTCACCTCTACCTAGCCCCCACCCGCTTTCCCTCTGGCTATCACCACACTGTTGTCTGTGTCTATGTGTTTTTTGACCAATCCCTTCACCTTGTTTTATCCAGGCTCCCTTCCAGGCTCCCTTCTGACAGCTTCTTGATGGATTATTTTTTCTTAGTATTGTACAATATCTCTATTAATGTTATTAATACTTTTTGCTTAAATTCTATGTTGGCTCATTTTATCTTTGTTTAAATTTTTTCCTATTTGTCTGATTTAGCATATATTATTTTTATATCTCATTTCTTTTAGCTTTTATTACAGCTTACAAGCAATATAGTGTATAGAGTTAAATTTTATTTATTTTTTAATTCATTCTGATAATCTCTTTTTATAGGTTAGTATTACCTATTTACATATTTATTGTGATTTTTTAACCTGTTTAAACATATTTCTACACTCTCAGTTGTATTTTCTTTTCATCATGTTTTTCTTTGCTTTCTCCGCCATTCCTGCTTTCTAATGGATTAAATGACATTTTCTATGTGACCTGTAATTTTCTCTGATGGCTTGAAAATTATAGATTATTTTTCTCTTCTTTTAATAGATTTATTTATTTATGTCTATTTCTATTCTGTTGATGAGCAAATACCTTTTTTGACATATATTACTCTTTAATATATACATCTCCTCTGTTTCCTTGGTACTCTCATTTTCTTACTGCTTTTGTTCCATCTAAACCTTTATTATACTAATTTTTCTTCTTTGTATTTTTTAATATATTTTATTGATTATGCTATTACAGTTGTCCCATTTCTCCCCCATCATTCCCCTCCACCCTGCACACCCCCTCCCACCCACATTCCCCACTTTAGTTCATGTCCATGTGTCTTAAGGTCTTTAGCTTCTACATTTCCCACACTATTCTTGCCCTCCCCCTGTCACTTTTCTACCCACCATCTATGCTACTTATTCTCTGTACCTTTTCCCCCTTCTCCTCCTCCCACTCCCCTGTTGCTAGCCCTCCATGTCATCTCCATTTCTGTGGTTCTGTTCCTGTTCTAGTTGTTTGCTTTTGTTTTAGGTATGGTCATTAATAGCTGTGAGTTTGCTGTCTCTTTACGGTCATATTTTTATCTTCTTTTTCTTAGATAAGTCCCTTTAACATTTCATAGAATAAGAGCTTGGTGATGATGAACTCCTTGAACTTGACCTTATCTGAGAAGCACTTTATCTTCCCTTCCATTCTAAATGACAGCTTTGCTGGATAGAGCAATTTTGGATGTAGGTCCCTGCCTTTCAAGACTTCAAATACTTCTTTCCAGCCCTTTCTTGCCTGTAAGGTCTCTTTTGAGAAATCAGCTGACAGTCTGATGGGAACTCTTTTGTAGGTGACTGTCCCCTTATCCCTTGCTGCTTCTAGTATTCTCTGCTTCATTTTAATCTTGGCTAATGTAATTATGGTGTACCTTGGGGTGTTCCTCCTTGGGTCCAACTTCTTTGGGACTCTCTGAGCTTCCTGGACTTCCTGGAAGTCTAGTTCCTTTGCCAGATTGGGCAATTTCTCCTTTATTATTTGTTCAAATATCTTTTCCACTTGTTTCTCTTCTTCTTCCCCTTCCGGTACCCCTATAATTCAGATATTGGGATGGTTAACGATGTCCTGGAGGTTCCTAAGCCTCTCCTCATTTTTTTTGAATCCTGTTTCTTCATTCTTTTCTGTTTGTTTGTTTCTTTCTTCCTTCTGGTCTACTTCATTGATTTGAGTTCCAGTTTTCCTCCCATCACTATTGGTTCCCTGTGCATTTTCCTTCATTTCACTTATTGTAGCCTTCATTTGTTCATCTAATTTGTGACCAAAATCCACCAGTTCTGTGAGCATCCTAATAACCAGTACTTTGAACTGTGCATCTGATAGGTTGGCTATCTCTTGGTTGCTTAGATGAATTTGATCTCTCCCATTTGAGCCATTTTTGGGTTTTGTGTGGGGGTATTTTTTTTTTTTTTTTTTTTGGTCTGGTCGCAGCTCTTATGTAGTGAGGGTCAGAGCCTTAGGTGTTCACCAGGGCAGGGCAGCCCAGGCGCTGTGTTGCTATGCTATATGTTGGGGCGGGGTCTGAGAGGGAACTATGGTGCTTGCTCCATGCTCTCATTCCAGTCCCTTCCACTGCTTTCCGGAAGCAAATTGGGCCCTTCTGGTGCAGATTTCCATGTGGGTGGGCTTGTGTACATTCGAGGACCGTGCGAATCTCTCCAACAAACTCTCCTGTGAGGCTAGGAGTCTCTACCGGCACCTCAACTCCCACAAGTGTTTTCAAATGGTGCTTTTAGACTTTATTTCCCAGCACTGGGGCCCTAGGTTGTGCAGTCTGTCTTGCTGCCCGTTTCACCTGGTTTATCTGCATTCGAATGTGTGACAGTGGTCAGCTGCCTTGTGCACCTTGCTTGGTCTGCTCCTTGCCTCCCCACGCCCAGTAACCGCCGCCTGTGTACCTGGGGTGTGCCAACCATTGCTTGCGTGTCCAGGACCACTAGCCACTGCTTTTTCCTGCCACAATCCCTTTCTGCTGGCTGCCGACTCCGGCCCTCTTACCAGTCTGGGTGAATCGTTGTCAGACTTCCATACAATTCAATTTCCTATTTATTCTGGTTGTTTTTTGGGGGTTCTAAATTTTTGTTAACCTTAATTTTGGTTGTAAGAGGAGGCACAGTGTGTCCACCTACACCTCCGTCTTGGCCGCAAGTGTCTTCTTTGTATTTTATTTTTTCCATTACCATTTACCCCTCAATATCCCCTCCCCCCAGCAATCACAGCCATGTTGTCCATGTCCATGAGTCCTTTCTCCTTTTCCTCAATCTCTCCACACCCTAATCTCTACCATTGTTGTCATCTTCTCTCTATCTATAAGTCTGTATCTGTTTTGCTTGTTAGTTCAGTTTGTTCATTAGATTATACGTGTGTGAAATCATATTGTATTTGTCTTTCTCCAACTGGCTTATTTCACTTAGCATAATATTCTTCAGGTCTATCCATCCTGTTGCAAAGGGTAAAATTTTCTGTTTTTATGGCCGAGTAGTATTCCATTGTGTAAGTGTCCCATAGTGTTTTATCCTCACCCATGGATATGTTTATTGATTTAAGAGAGAGAGGAAGGAGAGAGAGGAAGGAGAGAGAGAGAGAAAGAGACAGAGACAGAGACAGAGAGAGAGAAACACTGATATGAGAGAGAAACATTGATGTGAGGGAGAAACATCAATCGGTTTCTTCTTTTATGTCCCCTAACAGAGATTGAACCCACAACCTACATAGGTGCCCTGACCAGGAATGAAACCCTCAACCTATGATTAAAGGCATGATGCACCAACCAACTGACTCACCCAGCCAGGGCTACTGTATTTCTTAATTGAATATTAATATATTTATTTATGTATTAATAGATCCTCTTATTTATATTGACTAACATTTTTAGCTGTTTCTGTTCTCCTCATTGATTCACATACATTTTCCCTCTAGCTTCACTTTTCCTCTTGTAGACTGAAGCATGTATTCTAATACCTCTTTTAAGTGAACTTTTGTGAAAATTTTGGACTGAGTCAAATGGTCCTTAAGTCATATTAGACCTAGAGGAATCTTTTTGTGATAAATATTTTGTAGTGCCTTTTTTAGTTCATGAAATAAAATATATAGATAATATAACTATGTATAATTTTATAAGCTGTCAACACAATGCCATGATTGCTATATAATGTATTGATAAAAGGAAAGTAAGTTACCAAAAAGTTTACATTTTGATATGTAAATAAATACTTGAACATGACCACATAGTGAAGTAGTTGCATACTTTCACTGAAACATAAATTTAGTTTGGATTTAAAAGAAGTAAAACAATATTTGACTGAATATTATCAGTATTTTTACTTTACATTTTGTCATTTATCTTATTTACTACTTATTTTATATTTACTTTATACTTAACATCTTAATAAAAAGGCTAAATATAATATATATTCACATATGCATGTTGATATATAAAATCGCTGTTTATCATAGTTATGAGGTACAGATAGATGTGTTGTTATTTGAGACTCAGCTTCTTTGAATGGTGTTTCTATTGGTGACATAATTTTTCGAAATGGTGAACAACCCTTAGTAAAGTTTTAAACGAAACAAATTACAGATGTTCCTTAATTTGCATCATAATGGGATTTCTGAATGATTCAGCAAATATTCTTTGTGTTTATATGGAGATAGATTATAAAGAGGATTTTCACCTACATGTATATATGAAGGACATTAGGGAGTTGTGCAGGGCAGTAAAATGTTTTGTTGTATGGGACTTTCCCAGTATATTTTAAGCTATCTGGCATTCCTGGCCCTGCTGCCTTCTAACGATTAATAGCATTTCTCCAATTATTGTGATAATTCAGATTGCTCCCTCACTTTTCTCAAATGCACCACAGAGGGCAATACTGTTTGATTTGAAGACTATGCAACTACATAACCTCTTGTTAAGAGCTTTTTAATGTGTGGTCTACAGAGACCCATATGATTTCAGGAGGTTCCTGAAGTTGGAGGAAAAATGCATAGGCCTTCATGTTTGATATACCATATATGTTGCTTTGTCAATGCTTTTATTCAAGCTAAGCACATTAATGTTCATGTTAATATACTCTGCCTATCATTTTTATAATTTCTTGTTATTTAGTGTACTCAGAATCACATAGTAGTGGAAATTTATTTCCTTTTAAAATATGTTGATAACTCAATTTTAATATAATTGGTTTACTTCACTCTATGTATTTTCTTATTTTAAACAAATATCTTACATATTTTTTATTGTTGTTTAAGTACAGTTGTCTCAATTTTCCCCCTCCAAGCCGCTCTGTCCCACCCCTCCATGACTCCCACCCTTGAACCTACCCCCTTCGGCTTTGTCCACTTATCCTTTATACATGTTCCTTGATGGCCCTTCCCCTATTTTCCTCCATTATCCCTTTCCCTGGTCCCCTTCAGGTTACTATCGGTTTGTTCTTTATTTCAATGTATCTGGTTATATTTTGCTTGCTTGTTTGTTTTGTTTATTAGTTTCCACTTATAGGTGAGATCATACAGTATTTGTCTTTTACTGCCTGGCTTATTTCACTTAGCATAATGCTCTCCAGTTCTATTCATGTCAAGGGAGGCCAAAGCTCAATAGTTCAGAGGGAATGTGATGCTGCCTGACCTTTTGTGGTTCTCAGTACTGGCCTGTAGGAACTTGAGAACCATTTGACATATTTAAGTCTGTGTATTTCCATCCCTGCATTTGGGTTATTTGTTGTGTAGTCACTGGGAAAATCCTCTTAGGCAGACTATTCATAAAGGGAGGTCTCTTGCTCCTAAGCTAAAAAAAAATGCCTTGAAAAGAATGATCATATAATTCTTGATCGACTATCTCATGATAGCACATATAAAGGTCAGAATTTTTTCAGTTTGTGCACCCTGTCTTTATACATGTGTCCCTGAAGAACTCTGAGTTCCTGCAGGAGCTCCACATTGTCATTCTTTCTGTGGTTATTGGTGATGCTCATATTGTGTCCCTTTTTATTTAACTAAATATGAAAGTGACATCTGCTTGATACCTTGAGGGACATTTAGAATGCATAATACATAGGATTTCATAATGTCCATGGTAGCAGCCTACCCCTATCAAATATTTTAAAAATGATGACCCACCTGTTCATTTGTCTAGTATTTAGTACAGTACAACATATCCTAGATCAGCTTTTCACTATGCAAGCATTGGCCACGTCCTTGGTACCAGGAGACTCTTCCCATCCCTAGGTTTTGTCCTGGGAATATCCCTTATCTCTCTGAGGCTCAGATTGCTTGTATACAAATTGCATGTTAGAAACCAAACCTTGTATTATTTTGGTAGGATCAGTTGGATCAGCCATAGCAAGTGCTTACCTAGTACCTGGTCTTCTGGTATATACTGCTGGTTCTGCTGTGAGTTTCCATCTAAATAAATTTCAGCTACCCATGAAACTTTTCTGCCTTCTTCTTCACTGGCTTGTGGACCTTGTCAGTTTGAAATAGATGTAGAATGCAATTTTTCAATGAATTTGAGATGGTTTCCACCTGGTCTTGATATTTGTCCTTTCCGTGGCCAGATTAAAGATCTACCAGAGGAGTAGACAAGTAAAATGCCCACTGAAATAACCAGTACTATTTTGGATGAAGTTCACTCGTTCAACTATGTGATACATCTGGTACGCTGTGACAATTCAAGGCCAGACAGGTTCATGAGATTCAGGCAGAAAGAAGAAAATTCACGGAGTCATTGGGATGTCTGACATGCATTTATTCAAGGATGGGCAATCCACACAGTGCAGCAAGCTGTGTGTCTCCCTGTGTGTCCCTCCCTGTACATCACCTGTCCCCTTTGCACAGTGGATGCCACTCCAGCATGGCATCCACCATGGCCTACTGCATATCTCTTGTCACTGAGCATGGCAGCCAAAGGGATCCACTACATACTTAAATACTAGATTATAGACAAAGCCAGCAAGGTGCCAACAGAATGATGCAAAACAGAGCTTCATTGTATGCATGTGAGCCCTATCAAGGCCATGGGAATAGTTTTTCAGAAACAGTATCAAGGCTATGAGAAAAATACTTATCAGGCCTATTCTCAAGGTTATGGAGACTGCTTCACTTAAAAGCCCAGGCAGCTGGATGAGGAAGCCAGACTGCCTCTGTTTCCCTACATCTGGCATAAGTTAAAACACAAGGGGACTTAACCATGCCTGACATCAGTTGGAAAGCAGGGAACATAGGCAAGAAAGGCATTAGTTGGCAGGCAAAACGTGGTGGTTGGATCTAGAATTATCTGTGAAGCAGGGAACAGTGGGATGCTAACTTCTATTGAAAGGCAAGTAGATGTGGGTAGGAGAGAAGCAGGGCTGGCATCAGTTGAAAATGTGGAAGAAGTAGGCGAGGTTGGTATCAGCTTAAGTTTATTTTTCAATATGCTGTAAGAGAGTGTCCAGTTTCTCTTGATTACATACATTTTGTTTAACCAGGATGAGCTGTTGAAAAGTCTGTCAATTCAGTAATGTATATCTTTACCTTCTCTGTCATACATTAGTTATTCATATAAGAGGGCTTAATCCTGGACATTCTATACTGTTCCATTGTTTTAAGTGTCTGTTTTGTGCCAATACCTTTCTGTTTTGATTATTTTAGCTTTATAGTATAGTTTGACAACACAGAGAGTGACATCTATAACTTTGTTCTTTCTTCTCTAAATGCATTTACTTATTATTTGTTCTTCCATGTAAATTTTAAGATTTTCATTTCTGAGAAGAAAGTAAGTCATAGTTTGATAGGATTTCAGTTGAACCAATTGATTGCTTTGGGAGATATCGTAATTTTAACAATTTAATTTTTCTGATATATAGGAATTATTTATCCTTCCATTTTTTGTGTTAATTTCTATTTCTTCTTCCAATGTCCTATAATCTTGAGAGTACAGGTCTTTTACCTCTTCGTTGATGTCAATTCAGAGGCAATCATTTCTTTTTTACACAATTGTCATTGTCTTTGTCTCTTCTACCTGTGTTTATTATTCTATATCAATGTGACAGATTTCTATATAGTTTGCATTTTGTTTCTTAATGAATCATTTTATTAATTCAATTAATTTGTTGAATTCTTTAATTAATTCTATATAGAGCACCATGTCATCTGCAAATAATGTAAGTTTTAACTCTTTTTTATTTAGATGTGTTTTATTTATTTTCCCTTGTGATTTCTAGTGTAATTATTCCAATGCTATTTCAAATAATAGAAATGAAAGTGGATATTCTTCACTTGTTTTGATTTTTCAAAAGATCGCTTCCATTATTTCACAATTGAGTATATAATTTGTCATGAGATGGTTACATATACTCTTTATCAAGCTGAGATTGTTTCCTTGTAGAAGCCTACTGTGAAATAGTTTTATCAGTAATGCATATGGTATTCTATTTCTTTTTCTGTATCTCTTGAATTTTTTGAAGTGGTGAATCACATATTGTTGCTCCATTCTTACATGGCTTGTATAATTCACACTTGATTGAGGTGTGTACTCTTTTTACTGTAGCATTCAATTTGGTTTGGTGCAATTTTCTTGAGAATTTCAGTCTGTACATTTATCAAGAATAGGCCTGTAAGTTTCTCTCATTTTATTTTGCAGTTTCTTGCATTAGTTTTGGTATCAAAGTACTGCTGGCCTCATGAGATAAATTTGTGAAGGATATGTACTAACACTGTTATCATGTGTATTAGAATTTCCTCGTAAATCTCTGTGGGCTTGGGCTATTCTTTTTGGGTGTTTTAGTTACTGATTCAACTGTATTTCTAGTAATAGGTTTGTTCAGATAGTGTGATTTGTCATAATTTAGCTTTCAAAGGGAGTATGATTTAAATTTTTTTTCATTTTATTAGATGGTCAAATGTGTAGTATATAATTGTTGATGGTATTCTTTAAAAATTCTTTGTCTTTATAGTGCTGATTGTTGTTTCTCTTTTTTCTGCTTTTATTTATTTTTGTTTTCTCTCTTTACTGCTTGGTGGGTCTCATTAGAGGCCTTTCAAATTTACTTATCATTTGAAAGAAGGAGCCATTGGTTTTATTTATCTTTACACTTTTCTCTATTTTTTATTATGGCACTGATCTTTGTTTTCTTTTTAATTCAACTTATGTTTTTGTTAATTCTTTTTTAATGTATTTAGAAATTAAAATGATTTTATTGAAATTTTTCTGGTCTTTAGTTAGAACTTTATAGTTACAATCTCCTCTTATAAGAACATTTCATAAATGCATATTTTCTAAGACCATATTTGAATTTTTATTTGTCTCAGTGTAGTTGTGGTTTCTCAAAAAATATTTTATTTATTTATTTATTTATTTATTTATTTATTTATTTAGACTGGGGAAATTAGGGAGAAAGAGAGGGAGAGAAACATCAATGGGTGGTTGACTCTCACACACCCTCTACTGGGAACATGGTCTGCAACCCAGGCATGTGCCCTGATTGGGAATCGAACCAGCAACACTTTGGTTCACAGGCTGGCACTAAATCCACTGAGCCACACCAGCCAAGGCCTCTGTTTTAATTTTTGATTTACTGAGTGTTTCATAGTAGGTTGATTAATTTCCAAATGTACTGCTTGTTTTTGTTTTCTTTCCTATATTTGATTTCCAGTTTCTTACCATTATGGTCAGACAATATAGTTAACATAGCCCTGGCTGCTGTGGCTCAGTGGATTGAGCACCAGCCTGTGAATGAAAGGGTCACAAATTTGATACCCTGTCAGGGCACATGCCTGGGTTGCAGGCCAGGTCCCCAGTTGTGGGTGCATAAGAGGCAACCACACACTGATGTTTCTCTCCCTTACTTTCTCCTTTCTTCGTGCTCTCTAGACTAAAGATAAATGAATTAAATGTTTTTTCAAAAAGCAAAGAAACCTGGCTGGTGTAGCTCAGTGGATTGAGCTCGGGCCTGCGAACCAGAGGATTGAGGTTCGATTCCCAGTCAGGGCACATGCCTGGGTTGCAGGCCAGTTCCCAGCAGGGGACACACGAGAGGCAACCATACATTGATATTTCTCTCCCTCTCCCTCTCTCCTACCCTTCCCCTCTAAAGATAAATAAATAAAAATCTTTAAAAAAAAAAAAAGCAAAGAAAAATAGAATTAATATACCTTTAAAATTTTAAATGCACGGAGGGTTGTTTTTTCACCTAGTATAAGATCTATCATGAAAATTTTTCCATGTGAAAAAGAGAAAATGTGTGCACTGCAGTTTTAAATGCAATGGTCCATAAAAATCTATCAAGGATACCTGTTTTTCAGTTAGTCTAATTTTATGTTTTTAATTATCTAAAGCACAGTGATTTAAAATAAGATTATTCTTGTTTAATCATCTCATACCACATTTAATTCTTAAAAGAAACCCTTGAAATAAATGCTTTTTTACCTCCATATTACAGATGAGGAAAGCAAAAGGCCTCGTAGCTACTTTAAATTCACAAAACCATAGGCTATTGCCTTTCTTATTTTTCAACCAGGAACTGTCTATTTCCCCAGTCATCTGTATCTACTAATAATATAGTAAGGAAGTTTAAAAAGATTAGCAAAATGGATGGAAAAGAGAAATAGGTGGCTCTAGCAAGGGGTTCTGAGTAGTATTTTTACAAGTGAGTCTGTGGTCTGAAGTTCACAGAGTCTAGCCACAGGTTGTCTATATGGCACAGGATGAAGATGATACAGTTGATCATGCAAAAGTATTAGAACGAGGCCAGCAGTTGAAGTGTAAAAAATAACAAAGTGGCAACAAGTTTAGAAGGGGGTTGGACCAAATCCAGGGTACTTCCAGGATCTTATCACCCATAATGCCATTCTGTCCTCCCCGGCACATGCTATAAAAATGGGAGGCACTTCCTCTAGATTCCAAGACCACTAACCTATATCTGTTTTCTTGTGATCATTCACTCAAGTCCACATTTGGAAAATGCCTACACGTACAAAGAATGCTAAGAAAATACTTCATATGACATAAGTGGAAGAGACATCAAATGATTTGTATTTTGACTGCCTGAACCTCTGTCCAAAACTAAAGATCAATTATTGTGTCTGCTTTTTTTTTTTTTTTTTTTTTTTTACTGAGTTATGATGAGTATTTCAGGATTGGCCTTTTTGAAAGAGGCATATTAAGATACATAGTTAAATGAGTGAACTACATCCAAAATGATACCCAATATCTGAGTGGGCCTGGGGATTTTATGCTGCCCCCAGAAACCCCTAAACAGGCACACCAAAACCAAAAATCTGGACTAAATAAATGGCATCTGAAATTCCCTGGCAGTTTGCTTTACATGTGTTTGTTTCTAACTTTGGATGGCCACAGACAAGTGAAGATGGTGGCAGAAGGCCTTTTATGAGTGAGTGGAAAAATTTATAAAAATAAACAAGCACAGCAAGTCCAGCAATGTAGTCTATAAAACCAAGTACCAGGTAAACACTAGCCATGGCTGATTCAATATATCTACCCAAATTTATATAAAATATATATTCTAACATCTTTCACAGAAGCACAGTGAGACTCAGAGAGAGGAGCAGTTAGCCCCAAGACACAACCTAGAAATGGGCAGAGTCACCATGTGACATGCAGTTGGCCTGTGCTCACCTGGTGAAAAACTGGTCCAGGATATTTTGGGTGCTGTCTAATGTCAGAAAGGACAAAAGGTAGGTAGTGATGTAAATTAAGGCCCTACATGTGAAGTTTAGTAGCATGGACACTATGGGTACTTCAAGCACTATGTCTTTTGGAGATTCCTCAATGTTCAGGTCTCATCGAGGAACAAATTGATGTCATGCTCACAATGATGATAAAAAAGGGACATAATGTAAGCCACCTTACATTTACAAACAGAAGAATAAACTTTTGGAGTTCACCCCGAAACACTCAGCCCTTCAGAGATGTTTTTGTAGGCATGGGTATGCACAAGGTGAAAAATTTCTAAGCTATGAATGTATAATTTGAGTTTAATGGGTAGGAAAATTATGCAGTTATTGTTTTCAAGGCCTTCGGTTAGCTGAGGAACAACTGGTCCCCCTTTATGAGTAGTCTGTATTAAGAGCCTTGTCTCAGTGAGTCTGAAGCTGACAATCTGATTATAGAAATAAGAACAGGAGATAAGCGTACTTGAACAACAATAAAGAAATGAATAAAATAAAATTTAAAATAAATAAATAAAGAGTACAATAATAAAAAATGAATGGCTTAGAGATTATTAAACAAATAAAAGGGAAACTTCAAGATTTCAAATTGTCCTTCAAACGCTTACAGGCCAGAACTACAAACTCCCTAAAGTCTGGATGAGCGACATTTCATTTAAACTCTGAACCTCCATCAATCATGAAAATGAGGGAAATATTTGCAGAATGCCATTCCTTCCCAGTCTGGAGACAGTGTGCAGGAACACCACACACAGTGAGAAACTTCTTGATCTCAAATGAGGATACAGATTGCTTTTTGATTTACTTTAAATTGAATTTCAATTCTATTATTATGGAGATTCCAAATTTCTTAATGAAATACTTAATGATTTCAGGAAGAGAAACATACATTTCAATGAAGAATCTGTATGTTAACTCAGGATGGAAGAAATCTAATTTCCTGGTAAACCAGTTTATAGGTGCCTCAAAGTATCATTAAAACAACTGCTCATCAATCACCAATGGAAAAACACATTTGAGGACTAGAAAAGGAGGGCAGCTTCCATTTAAAAGAATGAAAAATTCAGTCAGTCTGTTTGTAATAAAGTAGCTAAAATCACAGAGCGATAATGCCAATGTGACAGCTACAGTCTATTCAGTTTGGAATCAGGCTATAGCTATAATATATATAAATATTTCACCTGCCTATCTTTCTATTCACAGCCCCATTTCTGAGTGAACTTATTGAGACAATGTGTTGTATGATACCAGTGTTCCTATGTATAACTGTCCTTTAGGAGACTGCCTACCTGCTCACTTATCTGGCATAACAACAAGCAACACATTCCAGATCTACTTTTCAAGAAAGTGGGCACTGGTCATTGTAGGGGACCAGTTTGTTTTAGTCTGACAAATGTGACTCAGCTCTGTATGAAAAACCTACAGAAATGAGGTGGTGGGCAGGAGCCAGACCTTCAAACAGAGTTTTCCCGTGGCAATCAGGCCTAGAAAATGCATACAGACTGTTATGGCTGCCTCTTGCTAAAACTCCATCACCCTGGTCTAAAACAACAAATGTGTATTGCCTATCTTCAAGGTAATTTCCAAAGCCTCTGTGAATCTTCCCCAAAACAGAGCTAATCAGCTCATCACCATTGCCTTTTGCATGTTATTTTCACTTCCTTGATTGTACCTAAAATGTAGACAATAATATTCTATGTAATAGATAATAAATCCTTCTCTGATGTAAGACCTGAGAGAAACAATAAAAGCCTGTCTGGGCAAGGGTTGGGGTGCTCTCCTCTTGAGACAGTAGCTGAGGCACTCATAGATGCTCTCCCCTTGAGAGAGTAGCCATGCCTGTCCCTTTTTCCCCACAGGATTGCTGTCGCCTGTGCATTTGTTCTCATCTCCAGCCACAACAGGCAGACTCTGCTGGTCAGAGTCTGCCACAGGTCATACCCTTGGCTCAAGATGACTCTGCCAGCATCTAGTTAGCATCATGGGAGTATCCCCTCATCTGTATGAGATTCAGTTTTCATGTCTGAAAATTGGGTTGTATAAAATAAACCTTCGGTAATTTTAGATGGATTAAATGGATCAGTCATGGCAGGTTTCCCCCTGTTGCTTCTTCCTGCAAAATATGCAGCTTTCCCAGCAGTGGTTGTTGTATTTCATGAATTCCAATGTTCCATAAAAATCACTTGCCTTTTTTCTCACTGACCTTTGGTCATTATGAGTTTTAAAAAGTACATGAAAAACACCCCTCAAAGAGTGTGTGATGCCACTTACGGGATCCTGGTGTGTTTTTCTGTAGCCAGATTAGGCATTTAGGCAGGCAGCAAGAATACCAAAGCCCACTCAGATTTTTCATATGATTTTGAATACACTTAATTCATAAAATTATATATTATACACCTGCTAATGCAGACATATTCTGAGACAACTTGCTACACTGGTGAAGGAGGCAGAAGAAAATCTGTTAGCTTCAGTTTTAGTAAGAGAGTCAGACAGTTGCAGAAGACACTACCTGAAATCTCTTATCATCATTTACTTATGCTATTTTCTTAGCTTTGTTGTATCTGGTAGCATTTTTCAAATGGTGACTAGAAGGGTGATCAGGATGGATCACAGGACCATATAAAAAGGGAGTGATTTTTGTGTCCAGAAGAAAAACCTCATGTTTCTACAGAACTTGGGTTTAATTGGAGAGCATTAGTTTGTGCCTGGCAGAATCCTGGATCTGCTCCAATCCATCCTAAATTGTGTCTTCTTCAATTTGTTCTCACTAGAGGCACTGTCCCCACTCTGGTGTCCATCAGCATTTCCTTCACCATCATCATTTTGTGCCATAAAAGGACATGCGGCCAGACCATGTAAAGTCAAGTTCTGAGAGTCACTTGTACAAACCTGGGTAGAACCACTAGTAAGAAAGCCCATTTCTTTTCCAGGTTTATACAAACTCTCCTTGAGTTTTTTCTAAACTTATAAAGGATTTGAAGAACTAAAAGCATACATAATTCCAAGTTTAAAATTTCAGAACAGCTGGAGATAGGTGGTCATTTTAATATACAAAATATACCTTTTGTTTCTTTATCTGAAATACTGAGATTAAAAAGGACTTGACTCAAAATGTCCTCATGATAATAAACATGGAGTGAAGTTCTTAAAAGCAGTAATTTTAATTTATAATACTATATGTTTATCAATTAATTATAAATAATAATTTCAACTGCCACTTTAAAACATGTAACATGATAGATATTTACAAAATCATTTCTTGCCCTGGCTGGTGTGGCTCAGAGGTTTGAATATCAGCCTGTGAACCAAATGGTGTCTGGCATATGCCTGGGTTACATGCCGGGTCCCCTTTTGAGAGCTCCTGAAAGGCAAAATATCAATGTTTCTCTCACATATTTATGTTACTCTCCCTTTCTCTCTCCTTCCCTTTCCCTCTCTCTGAAAGTAAGTAAATACAATCTTTTTTAAGAAGGCCTTTATTAACAATTTACTATGTGAATCATTGTGTAAGTTTTATTGCCTAAAAAATAAAAATACCTCAAAACAGCTGGCATTTCACTTTTATTATAATGGCTTTTAATTTGCATGTCTGTAATGATTAGACACATTGAGGATCTTTTCATAGTCTATTAACCTTTTATGCCCTATTTGCAGAAGGGTCTATTAAGGTTCTTTTTCTATTTTTAAAATTGCATTGCTGGGACTTCCAGCCAAGATGGTGGCATAGGTGGACACACTGTGCTTCCTTGCACAATGAAAATTGAAGACAACAAAGATTTAGAAACAAGAAAACAACCAGAACTGATACAAAATTGAACTGTAAAAAAGTCCAACAACCATTCATCCAGACCGGTAAGAGGGGTGGAGTCAAGGCAGGAAAAAGTGGAGGTTGGCAGACCCAGGTGTACAGGCGGCAGCAGCTGGAAGATACCAGGCATGCAGGTGGCAGCTAGTGTAGACCCCAGGTGCACAGGCGGTGGCTAGTGGACCCCGGGCACAGGGTGGCAACAGTGCAGACCCAGTGAGGCCATGCAAGGCGGCTGGCTGTCCAGGCAGTCCCACATTCAAGTGCAGATAGTCCAGGCGAAGGGGAAGCAGCAGAAGTAACTGGAATCTGAGAGAGAGCAGAGCAAGTGCCATTGTTCCCTCTTGGAACCCACCCCCCCACATACAGCGTTACTACCCAGGAACTGGGCTGCCTGCCCTGGGGAACATCTAAGGCTCCACCCCTCACTATGTAACAGCTGCGACCAGACCAGGAAAAACAAATGGCTAAAAGGGGAGAACAAATCAAAGCCCCAGAGCCAATTTATCTAAGTGACCAAGAGATAGCCAACCTATCAGATGCACAGTTCAAAGCCCTGGTGATCAGGATGCTCACAGAATTGGTTGATTTTGCTCACAAATTAGATGAACAAATGCAGGCTACAATAAGTGAAATGAAGGAAAACGCAGAGGGAACCAATAGATATGGGAGGAAAACTGGGACTCAGATCAATGGAGTGGACCAGAAGGAAGAAACAACCAACCAAACAGAAAGTGATGAAGAAACAAGAATTCAAAAGAAAGAAGGAGCTCCTACCCTTTGCTACAGCATGGATGGCACTGGAGAGCATCATGCTAAGTGAAATAAGCCAGGCAGTGAAAGACAAATACCATATGATCTCACCTTTAACAGGAATCTAATCAACAAAACAAATAAACAAGCATAATATAACCAAAGACACTGAAATAGAAAATAGGCTGACAGTCACCAGAGGGGAGAGGGGAGGGAATTTCAGGGGAAGGGTTTAGAGCAACAAGTATAAAGGACACATGGACAAAAACTATGGGGGGTGGAAATGGGAGGGAGGTGGGGAAGGCTGGGGCAGTGGGCTGGGATGGGAGTAAAAGACAGAAAACTGTACAAGATCAACAATTTAAAAATACTGATAAAAAAATTTTTTTAAAAAAACAAGAATTCCAAAAAATGAGGAGAGGCTTAGGAACCTCCAAGACATGTTTAAACATCCCCACGTCTGAATTATAGGGGTACCAGAAGGGGAAGAAGAGCAACAAGGGGGAAACTTATTTGAACACATAATAAAGGAGAACTCTCCCAATCTGGCAAAGGACATAGACTACAAGGACGTCCAGGAAGCTTACAGAATCCCAAAGAAGTTGGACCCAAGGAGGAACACACCAAGACACATTATAATTACATTAGCCAAGATTAAAATGAAGGAGAGAATTCTAAAAGCAGCAAGGGATAAGGGGACAGTCACCTACAAAGGAGTTCCCATCAGACTGTCAGCTGATTTCTCAAAAGAGACCTTACAGGTCAAGAAGGGGCTGGAAAGATGTATTTGAAGTCTTGAAAGGCAAGGACCTACATCCAAAATTGCTCTATCCAGCAAAGCTGTCATTTAGAATGGAAGGGAAGATAAAGTGCTTCTCAGGTAAGGTCAAGTTCAAGGAGTTCATCATCACCAAGCCCTTATTATATGAAATGTTAAAGGGACCTAAGAAAAAGAAGATAAAAAATATGACAGTAAAAAGACAGCAAACTTACAGATATTAATAACCACATCTAAAACAAAAGCAAACTAAGCAAACAACTAGAACAGGAGTAGAAACACAGAAATGGAAATCACATGGAGGGTTAGGAACAGGGGAGTGGGAGGAGGAGAGAGGGGGAAAGGTACAGAGAACAAGTAGCATAGATGGTGGGTAGAAAATAGATAGGGGGAGGGCAAGAATACTGTGAGAAAAGTAGAAGCTAAAGAACTTATGACACATGGACATGAACTAAAGGGGAGGAATGTGGGTGGGAGGAGGTGTGCAGGCTGGAGAGGAATGATGGGGGAGAAATGGGACAACTGTAATAGCATAATCAATAAAATATATTTTAAAAAATTGCATTGCTGCATATTTGGTGTTGATTATCTATGTTCTTTATAAATTAAAGAAAGGAGTATTAAACCCTTATCAGATATATTGGCAAATTCCATTATTTTTCTTTTCCAACCACGTTGATGTGATCATGGGTGAATCAGCACAATCATTTCATGGACACCAAGTCACTGAGGGAATAGAAGATAAAGCATGAAGTAGGGCAAAGCTCGCTGGCCTTCCTACCTCCCCCAAAGGCATCACATTTCTCTGAGAGACCCTAAATTATTTCTCATCAAAGCCTCTGGTAATCCACCTGCTCCCATTTCTTTGGTGGATTCTGTTCCCAAACAGGATGAGAATAATGTCAAATTGTCATCTTGCTCTTAACTTCATGCACACCCTCATGCCATGCAAGGAAGTGATCCCAGGGGACGGACAGAACATGTGAGGTTGGGGATCCAAGCATAGTGGTAGGGAAGAGTTATGCAAGGATTCCCCAAAAATGTGATCCTAGTACATTCTCGCTGCTTTACACCCAAAGACACTGTGACAATGGCTTCATACATTTTCTCCAGTCTGTCACGGAGTATGAAAGGCAGAGTAGTGTAGGAGCAAGCATTGGTAGTTGGTCACCCCAAGCCTAGTGGGACTAGGCCATTGGCCAAATGCTTCATTTTTGCTGTTGTGTGGTTTTAAGCAGATCCCTTGCTGCATCTATACATTTTTTAAAATTTTTTATTTTATGAATTTAATGGTTTGGAGAGAGAAATGTAGACACAGAGAGAGAAACATGAATTTGTTATTCCACTTATTTAGGCATTCTTTGTTCACTTTTTGTATGCCCTGACTGTGGGCATAAGACATATACAAAACCTGTAACCTTAATGTATAGGGATGGTACTGTAACCAGCTGAGCTACCTAGACAGGGCCAGATCAATTGGTTTTTAAGTTGCATAGGACATTTCATCACTTACTTACATTATTTCAAACCACATAATCCACATATTGCCCTCATGTTGCTGTCGTTATGGTAAGTAATGCTGAAATCCTCAACCATCAGACATTGTACCAATGTTGCCAACATCCATCCACTTGCTTTCTTTGGGCTTTGTTGTGGTATATGCAAAGACAGATTTCTCTTAAACTTTTTGAAAAAGATTTTATTTATTTTTATAGAAAGGGGAAGGGAAGGGGAAAGAGGGAGGGAAACATCAATGTGGGGATACCTCTCCTGTCCCTCATACAGGGGACCTGGCCTGAAATCCAGGCAAGTGCCCTGACTGGGAATCGAAGCAGTGACCCTTTGGTTTGCAGGCCGGAGCTCAAGCCACTGAACTACACCAACCAGGGTCAATTTTTTCTTAAACTTTTATGTGGCCTGGCTTCTGGTTCTTTGCCTTTATGGCTTCCAGTATCATTTGTATGCCTTGGAAAGACCTTCTACCTGTTCTGAATGTTGTAGATTTATGGTGGGGTGGGGGAAACCAAAGGAAAAACATGGGGATAAATCAGGAAGAAAAGAGACCTTATACTATGTGCCGTGAGTACTAGATGAGGTTTCTTTGAGATATAGACTTAAAAATCTGTAGGGGGTTTTAGTTTTTAGGAGTTCCATAGAAGGATTCTTTATTCTGCTTTATTACTTTCTTTAAAATCTGTATGGATTTATTAATTAATGTGCCCTGTTGCATTCACCGATGTGAGAAACAGATGCTCGGAAACTTTCAGGATCCAAAGATGTTACTTTATTGGCCAAAAGTTTTAACCTGCGCAGGGGCGGACTCCCAGAGTGTCCGGAGACACAATGCTCAGAAGAGCTACAGATGCAAACAAGTCCTTTTATATGCATAAGCAAGCAAGCATTTCACAGAAGCAGATGTAGCTGTTAGCTATTGGCAGGTAGGCTACTATGAGGAAGTCAGTAAACTCTTTGTTCTATTGGCAGTTAGGCTACTTGTTATCCCTTAGTTCCAGGAAGTGATCTCCTTAAATGGTAGTCTACCCCATTCCTTTGTTCCTGGACAGCCAGACCACATGGGGCTATCCCTTTATTCTTTCTCTAAGTTCCATTCCCAACATGCCCCAAATAAATTCAATATTTAAAAGTGGAAAAAGTAGGGCCAAGATGGAGACGTAGGCGGACACACTGTGCCTCCTCTTACAACCAAAATTAAGGACAACAAATATTTAGAAACAAGAAAACAACCAGAACTGATAGAAAATTGAACTGTACGGAAGTCCAACAACCATTCATCCAGACCGGTAAGAGGGGTGGAGTCTCGGCAGGAGAAAGTGTACCTGCGGACTGGGAATGCAAGCAGCAGCGGCTGGTAGTTCCCAGGTGCACAGGCGGCGGCTGGCGGACCCCAGGCCCACAGGCGGCAGCTGGCGGACCCCGGGCACAGGGGGGCAACTGTGCAGACCCAGTGAGGCTGCACAAGGCATCTCGCTGACCAGGTGGTCCCACATTCATGCGTGCAGACAGTCCAGGCAGAGGGGAAGTGGCCGAAGGACTGAATCCAGGAGAGAGCAGAGCAGGCGCCATTGTTCCCTCTCAGACCCCACCCCCACATACAGCCTCACAAGCCAGCGACTGGGCTGCCCAGCCCTGAGGAGTGCCTGAGGCTGCACTCCTCACTACGTAATAGCCGTGACCAAAGTAAAACCAAAACAAACAAACAAACAAAAAATCCACCAAAAATGGCTCAAACCGCAAATCAAATCAAAACTCCAGAGCCAATTCCTCTAAGCCATGAAGAGATAGCCAACCTATCAGATGCACAGTTCAAAGCACTGGTCATCAAAATGCTCACAGAATTGGTTGATTTTGCTCACAAATTAGATGAAAAAATGCAGGCTACAATACATGAAATGAAGGAAGATGCATGGGGAACTGATAGAGATGGAAGGAAAACTGGAACTCAGGTCAATGGAGTGGACCAGAAGGAAGAAACAAACAACCAAACAGAAAACGAGGAAGAAACAAGAATTCAAAAAAATGAGGAGAGGCTTAGGAACCTCCAGGACATCTTTAAACATCCCAACATCCGAATTATAGGGGTCCCAGAAGGGGAAGAAGAAGAGAAACAAGTGGAAAACTTATTTGAACAAATAATAAAGGAGAACTTCCCCAATCTGGCTAAGGAAATAGACTACCAGGACGTCCAGGAAGCTCAGAGAGTCCCAAAGAAGTTGGACCCAAGGAGGAACAGACCAAGGCACATCATCATTACATTAGCCAAGATGAAAATGAAGGAGAGAATTCTAGAAGCAGCAAGGGATAAGGGGACAGTCACCTACAAAGGAGTTCCCATCAGACTGTCAGCTGATTTCTCCAAAGAGACCTTACAGGCAAGAAGGGGCTGGAAAGAAATATTTGAAATTTTGAAAAGCAGGGACCTACATCCAAAATTGCTCTATCCAGCAAAGCTGTCCTTTAGAATGGAAGGACAGATAAAACGCTTCTCAGATAAGGTCAAGTTCAAGGAGTTCATCATCACCAAGCCCTTATTCTATGAAGTGTTAAAGGGACTTATCTAAGAAAAAGAAGATAAAAAATATGACAGTGAAAAGACAGCAAACTCACAGCTATTAAGAACCACATCTAAAACAAAAGCAAACTAAGTAAACAGCTAGAGCAGGAACAGAACCACAGAAATGGAGATCATATGGAGGGTTAGCAACAGGGGCATGGGAGGAGGAGAGGGGGGAAAAGGTACAGAGAATAAGTAGCATAGATGGTGGGTAGAAAATAGACAGGGGGAGGGCTAGAATAGTATGGGAAATGTAGAAGCTAAAGAACTTATGACATATGGACATGAGCTAAAGGGGGGAATGTGGGTGGGAAGGGGTGTGCAGGGTGGAGGGGAATGATGGGGGAGAAATGGGACAACTGTAATAGCATAATCAATAAAATATACTAAATAAAAAAAGAAAATAAATAAATTATACAAATATCTAACCAGTATGCTGTACACCTGAAACTAATAAAAAAAAAAAAAAAGGCAAAAAAAAAGTGGAAAAAGTAAAAGAAAAAACAGAAAATGGTTTTTCCGTTGTTGTCTCATGTATACTCACCTCACTTAGGTTTTGGAGTCCCCAGGCACAAAAATTTTCCTAGGTGCTCCTGGGAGCCCAGGAATAGCTGGTGTCTCACTGGGAAGCTTGGGCCTGCATGCATCAGACTTCAGGGAAATCTTTCAAATCCGTGATGCCTTGTTGGTCCCCTGTTTTGGCAGCTACCCACCCCAGAGAGCCAACTATTTTCCATAACCTCCTTTCCCTGCTATGGTCACAACATGCCAGCTGGGAACTCCCAGGTTGACTCTGCACCACCCACCAAGGATTGAGAAACTGGATCCCAGTTCTTTGGGGATGAGATAAGCCTGCAAGGAGGGCCAACCAGTTCAGTCCTGCTGACTTTCAAGACTCTTGTCTGGCACTATCTGTTGGCTGCTTGTATGTTTCTTTCCTCCAGAGCCACGAAGGAGGCGATTTGACCTTGGTGGTGGAGGAGGATGACTTTCAGTGCACCAGGGTCCCTGGGCAAAAGTGCATGTGGTATTAGGCATCAGCATTCAGCCTGTGTTCCGGAGGTTGGACCTGCAAAACTATTGAGGGAGTGGCTCCCCACATCTCCAAGGACACCTGGAAAGGTTGACCTACACTTGCTCATGCTGACCCTTCTCCCACTGGGACCCAAAGACCAAATAGTGATGCTGACTGGCAACAGTAGATGTTGATGCCTGGAGTCTGCTCCAAAGGTGCCTACTGGCTCTGGATGTGTGGGGTGGATGGACAGAGTGGCACATACCTGGCAGCCTTTGCTCCAGGTGTCCTTCCCTTTCTTGACAAGACCTCTGAAATGTTTCTAAGTCCTGATCTGAAGATGTGAAGACACAGGACACCCTCTGCCTATGTGGGTTCCAACTGCTGTCTACCTGGCCCATGTGTGTGTTGAACTAGGTGCTGTCACCAAAGCAGACTTTCTTGCTAAGTCAAGTTCCAGAGGTGGGGACAGCCATAGGCTCTGCATGGAGGCACTCCACGGAGGGCCAGTGTGTTTGGACATGGGTAAGCCTGAGTCCCAACCATTAGACTCAATTTTTCTACACTGTTTCCTCCAAAGTCCCCAATTTGGGAGGTGCAATGAGCTGTCCTATGGGTGAGGATGTCTGGACACTGTACTTGTCTCATCTGCTTCTTCCTATTCCCACATCCTTCCTAGGTGACCAGCTGAGCAGGTGTCCATGCCTGGTTCTCCATCACCACCCACCCATGGCTTTCAGCTTTACAAGGTGTGTCTCTGGCTGCCTGGATGACTGTTTACCTGGGTGTTGAAGTTGACCAATTGACTGGGCCTGAACTTAGATTTGTAGGCATGGCAACTGGGTCAAGAGACTGATTGGTCAGTCCCATACTTGCCAACTTCCTCACTTGAAAATACTGCACATAAGATGGTTAATCTTTCTCCAAGTGGAGGGGTGTGACACACTTCATCCAACAGAGTCTTCTTATTGTGACTGAAGATAAAAACAAATGCACACAGATTACAGCAGTCCTGTGGAGAAAAAGGGACGGTATGGTACTCTGTTAAGGTGAGAATCCTGTGGCCATTTCTCTCAAGGGGAGAGCCCCTTGGCCACTCTCTCAATGGGAGAGCCCCTTGGCCACTCTCTCAGTGGGAGAGTGTGCCGACTCTTGCCTGCACAGGCTTTTGTTGCTTTCCTCAGGTCTTACATCAAAGAAGGATTTATTATCTGTAGTATAGGAATGGAATCATAGTCTGTCATTTTTGATGACTGGGCTCATATTGTTGTGGACCGTTCAGACTGGTTTCAGGAGTTGTAACCCTCACCCCATGGCGGGCTATGTAAGAGCCTAGAGACCCACTTCATCTGGGTCTGTTCTGTCAAAAGGACCTGAGCCACTAAGGAGACAGAGCTTATCTCCCTGGCAGGAGTACTGCTTCTACCTCATCCATCTCTGGCCCCAATGCTTGGTTGGTTAGTCAATGACGGGTAAGACTCCTTACGGGAGGGGCAACCTAAGCCAGACACAACCACTTGGGAGGCCCTCATGGAAGGACTCAGGGGGGGCTGCAGCAAAGACGGGCCTTGCCCCCCGGCTATTCTGACATAGCCCGAGTCCCCATTTCCGTCTGGGAGATGTCTTCTGCTTCCTGAACCTAATCGGCTTAAATCCTGAAACTATGATGGCGAGGGGTGCAGCCCTGTGCCGGCCAGAACAGTTCCCCGGGTGATCAGGCATAAGAAAGAATTCGTAAAGTCCTGTGAAACCTGCTTTGCTAAGAGTGCACTCATTTAAATGATAAGGGTCCGAGGAAGAAATGAGTATGTCTCCCGAAGTTTTGCAACCCTCTTTCCTGACAGAAATTGACTCAGATTAAGCCCTTAGATTTCTTTGAAATGTTAACCATTGTTTGATCCTTGCCACCTGACATATCTGTATTCCTGTGTATTTGAGCCCAATAAAAGCCTAGTGAGGAAGGGGCTCTGGGTCATTCTCCTCTAAGAGTTTTACCATCTTTCCTCTACAAGCAGATCATGTCTTGGTAGTTTTATTTTCATCCGTGACGGAGGGATGGGGCTCTGTGGGTGGAGCCCCCCCACATCTGGCGCCCAGGACAGGGGTCCCCCGCATCATATCATATAACACAAGGTTTACTACATGTAGAGTCACCCAGGTTTGTGCATGTATTAGTGTTTTGTTCCTTTGTATGGCTTCAGAATTTCCCATCATAAGTCTTTCATCTCAAATAAATAGGTAATGGATTTTTGCACATGCTACCAAATCTGAGTCCCCCTTTTGCATTTGAGAAAATGTGAGTCAAACAACCTGATTATAGAAAAAAGAAGAGAGAAGCATACAGATATCATTTAGCTCCTCATGGTCATACAGGCCAGCACTGAGAACCCTCTAAAGTCTGCGTGAACCACATTCCCTTTATGCTATGAGGCTTTATTTACCCCTGACATCGAAGGAAATATTCTGGTGAATGTCACTTTGTCCCCAGTTTGGAGTAAGTGTGCAGGAACAACATGCACAACAAGAATGAATTTTAAATAAAGATATGACTTGTTCTTTATTTCACTTTAAACTGAATTTTGATTCTTTTGGGAGATTCCAGACTTAGAGAAGTGATAAATATTTTAAGATTTCAGGAAGATGGCCCATTCCAGTACAGAATCTCAGATGACTCAGGAAAAAGCACATCAGTTTTGATGTTAAACACCTGACAGGTGACTCAGAGTATCATTGAAAAAAAGTACAGATAAAAACCACTGTGATAGAATTGAACCTGAACACAAGAGAGGTTTAAATTTAAAGGAATGATAAATTCAATGTCAGGCTGCATGCAAGAAATTAGCCACCATCAAAGAGGGGTAATGGCATTGTCACAAATAGGTGTGTTTTCCTCAGGTAACAATGCTTTGAAGGAAACAAGTGGAGAATACGCCCAATTAACTAATCTCAAATTGTAGTTTCTAAGTCAGATTATTTTTTTTCTTCATGTCCCTCAAAAACTGGACATTTTGGTGTGAGCAACAGATATTAGTTCTTTCAGTGGTTTCTAGTGGTGTTCCTTAAGTTCTGTTTTATTTCTGTTAGTGTGGAGAGCACATCAACTTGCTTTGGCTACAGCTTGCATTTGCAAGGACCTTCAGAAAACCTAAAACTAGAGTTTTCTGTAGTATCCACAATACCATCTTCTCATGCAGAACCATTGTTTACATTGCTACTTACCTGTTCACTTCTCTGACATTCAACACAATCCAATACATCTTGTAAAGACTTGTTACTTAATGAGTACTGTTTTACTCCTCACAACAAGATGACACAGCCCACTTCCAGCTTCTGTCTTTGAAATATCCCTTCATCTCTCTGAGATTCATTTGGATTCTCTAAACAAGTTGATGGTAGAAAATAAACCTTGAATAGTTTGTGTAAATTTAGTTGGATTAGAGATGGCAGGTACTTCTCTGGGCCTCAGACTGTAACATATACTGCTTGATCCACTTTGTCTGTTTATCTTGTGAATTTTCCTTCCCGTATGACAAGTCTTCTTTATCACTGGCCCGTGGTCATTGTGATTTAGGGAAAGCTCATGCAAATTAACTGGCCCGAAGTTCATGGTGCCCTGTATCTGGTCCCAGTTTTCAGTGTTGGTGTGACAGATCAAAGATCTCTGGCAGCAGCAGAGAAACACCAGGCTCACCTAGAGTACTTGGAATGATTTTGGATGGAGTTCGTTCATGTACCTAGTGTTTAACACATCTGCTACCTGTGTTACTTTCTCTAACACATAGCATAACTCAATAAAAGTTAAAGACACAAGCCTAAAACTAAGTTTTAGTCAAAGGGTCAGACAGTCACATTAGAAGTTATTTGAAGTCACTTTTCTATTTAGTTGCAGATGTTATTTTTTTAATCTTTTCTGCATCTGGAAACATTGTATACATTATGACCAGAATTACAAATCTTAAGACTTTGAAATGTGTGTAACCTTTGTGTCCAGCAGAAAGGCATCATATTTCCAAAATCTTCTTTGGGGGGCGGGGGGAGAATTTGAGTGTTGGTGAGGAGAATCTGGTAGAAATTTAAATATAACCCAACCCTGTCTTAAGGTGTGGACCTTCTACCTTTTTCTAATAAAACTGCCTGCCCTGTCCTGGTGCCCTTCATCTTCAAATTCACTGTCACTGACCTATGCAGTATAGAGCGCATGAGGCCAGACTCTGTGGAAGTTCTACTGCACAAAGTCAGTTGTGAAAACCTGGTGAGAACACATGATAAAAGCTCCCCATATTTTTCAACTTTCTTGCATCTCTCATTGAATTTTCTTTCCAAACATTATAATGATATGGATTGAGAAAGAACATTTTCAGGTCAAATCTGGAATTGTCACAAATAGGTCATGTGGCTTGAAGGTAGCAAACTTACCTTTTGAATTTTTACCAATAATATTGAGTGCTACAAAGCAATGGATCTACAGTGGTTTTTTTCTAGTTACACGTGGAAAAATGTATTATATTTTAAAATATTGTGTTTTAAAAATTAATAGGAAAATACTGGCCTTAACTGCCATGTTAGATCACTTAGCCTTGACAGGCATTGTTAGAACACTTCATCAAAAAACTGCACTTTGATGGGATTCATCCCAGGGATGCAAGGATGGTTCAACATTCGCAAATCAGTAAACGTAATTCATCACATAAACAAAAGCAAAGACAAAAATCACATGATCATATGAATAGATGTGGAAAAAGCATTTGATAAGGTACAGCACCCATTTATGATAAAAACACTCAGCAAAGTGGGAATAGAGGGAGCATTCCTCAACATAATAAAGGCTATATATGAGAAACCTACAACCATCATTATACTCAACAGGCAAAAACTAAATTCTTTTCCACTAAACTCAGTAACAAGACAAGGCTGTCCACTTTCACCACTTCTATTCAATATAGTATTGGAAGTATTAGCCATAGCGATTAGACAAGAAAAGGAAATAAAAGGCATCCAACTTGGAAAGGAGGAAACAAAACTATCATTGTTTGCAGATGACATGGTAGTATACATAGAAAATCCTATAGTCTCAGCCAAAAAACTGCTCAACCTAATAAATGAATTTGGCCAAACAGCCGGATACAAAGTCAATATCCAGAAATCAAAGGCATTTTTGTATACCAACAGTGAAACAGCAGAAGCAGAAATCAAGAAAAAAATCCCATTCGATATAGCAAAAAGAAAAATAAGGTACCTAGGAATAAACCTAACCAAGGAGGTAAAAGACCTGTATGCAGAAAACTACACAACACTGAAGAAAGAAATCAAGGAAGACACAAACAAATGGAAACACATACCGTCCTCATGGATCGGAAGAATTAACATCATCAAAATGTCCATACTATCCAAAGCAATCTACAGATTCAATGCAATACCTATTAAAGTACCAATGGCATATTTCACAGATATAGAACAAACACTTCAAAAATTTATATGGAACAATAAACGACCCAGAATAGCGGCAGCAATCTTGAGAAAGAAGAGCAAAGCAGGAGGGATCACAATACCTGATACCAAAATGTATTACAAGGCCACTGTAATCAAAACAGCCTGGTACTGGCGTAAAAACAGGTACGTGGACCAGTGGAATAGAACAGAGAGCCCAGAAATAAGCCCTAGTCTCTATAGTCAATTAAGATTCGACAAAGGGGGCAGCAACATAAATGGAGTAAAAATAGCCTCTTCAACAAGTGGTGTTGGGAGAATTGGACAGCTACGTGCAAGAAAATGAAACTCGAGCACCAACTTACACCATACACAAAAATAAATTCAAGGTGGATAAAAGATTTAAACATAAGCTGTAACACCATTAAAGTCCTAGAGGAGAACATAGGCAGGAAAATCTCAGATATTCCACACAGCAACATTTTTTACTGATATGTCTCCTAAAGCAAGGGACATAAAGGAAAGAATAAACAAATGGGATCTCATCAAAATAAAAAGCTTCTGCATGGCCAAGGAAAACAGTATTAAAATAAAAAGAGAACCGACTGTGTGGGAAAACATATCTGACAATGATACCTCAGATAAGGGTTTAATCTCCAAAATATACAAAGAACTTACACGACTCCACTCTAAGAAGACAAGCAACCCAATTAAAAAATGGGCAAAGGACTTGGGCAGACACTTCTCCAAGGAGGGCATACAGAGGATCCAGAGACACATGAAAAGATGCTCAATATCGCTAGCTATCAGAGAGATGCAAATTAAAACCACAATGAGATACCACTTGACACCAGTCAGAATGGCCTTCATAAACAAAGCAACAAACAGCAAGTGTTGGAGAGGTTGTGGAGAAAAGGGGACCCTAGTGCACTGCTGGTGGGAGTGCAGACTGGTACAACCACCATGAAAAACAGTATGGAATTTTCTAAAAAAGCTAAAAATGGATCTACCTTTTGACCAAGCAATTCCACTGCTAGGACTATATCCTAAGAACCCTGAAACACCAATCCAAAAGAACCTATGCACCCCTATGTTTATAGCACCACAATTTACAATAGCCAAGTGTTGGAAGCAACCTAGATGCCCATCAGTAAATGAATGGATCAAAATATTGTGGTACATTTACACAATGGAATTCTATGCAGCAGAAAGAAAGAAGGAGCTCCTACCCTTTGCAACAGCATGGATGGAAACTTGAGAGCATCATGCTAAGCAAAATTAGCCAGACAATGAAAGACAAATACCATATGATCTCACCTTTAACAGGAAGCTAATCAATGAAACAAACAAACAAACAAGCATAATATAACCAAGGACATGGAAATTGAAAACAGGCTGAAAGTCACTAGAGGGGAGAGGGGAGGGAATTTCAGGGGAAAAGGGGAAGGAATTACAGGAACAAGTATCTCAGATAAGGTCAAGTTGAAGGAGTTCATCATCACCAAGCCCTTATTCTATGAAATGTTAAAGGGACTTCTCTAAGAAAAAGAAGATAAAAATATGACAGTGAAAAGACAGCAAACTCACAGCTATTAACAACCACACCTAAAACAAAAGCAAACTAAACAAACAGCTAGAACAGGAACAGAACCACAGAAATGGAGATCACATGGAGGGTTAGCAACAGGGGTGTGGGAGGAGGAGAGAGGGGGAAAGGTACAGAGAATGAGTAGCATAGATGGTGGGTAGAAAATAGACGGGGGAGGGCAAGAATAGTATGGGAAATGTAGAAGCTAAAGAACTTATGACACATGGACATGAACTAAAGGGGGGGATGTGGGTGGGAGAGGGTGTGCAGGGTGGGGGGGGAATGATGAGGGAGAAATGGGACAACTGTAATAGCATAATCAATAAAATATATTTAAAAAATGCTAAAAAAAGAAAAGGACACATGGACAAAAACTATGGGGGGGTGGAAATGGGAGGGAGGAGGGGAGGCCTGGGGTGGTGGGTTTGGGTGAGAATAAAAGACAGAAAACTACAAGATCAACAATTAAAATAAAAATAAAAAAAAAAAACTATGCATCTCTACAGGTCTGTCAGAAGAGAAAAAAAAAAAAAAAAAATCCCAGTGAAATAATTTAAATTTGCTAGTAAGAAAAGCAAACAAAATAAAAAGAAAGAAGAATAAAAAGATACTGAAAATCAGTGCAGAAAGTAATGAAATTTTAAAAAGAGGGAAACACAATACCTCTAGAGGATGGTTGTTTCAAAATATAAATACACTGAGAAATCATAAGATTCATAATGGCAAAAGAAAAAGAACACAAATGAATAAAATCAGGAATTAAAAAGGGAAAACTACAACTAACATAAAAAATAAAAGATTTGTTCATGAATACTATGATCAGGGACAGGGAAAGAAAGCTCACTCTTATCACTATTACTCAACACAGTGCTGTAGTTTTCTGGCCATAACAATGAAACAAGAAAAATAATTTAAAGGTGTCAAAAATATGGACAAAAACTGTCATTGTTGGCAGATGACATTACATTATATATACAAACCTTTGGTAATCCAAAAAAAGTAATATAATTATTGACAGAATTCAGTAGCCCTTCTGGTTTAGCTCAGCAGATTGAGTTGAGTGCCAGCCGGTGAACCAAAGTGTCCCTGGTTCAATTACCAGTCAAGGCACATGCCTGAGTTGCAAAGCAGGTCCCAAGTAGGGGGCGCACAAGAGGCAACCACATATTGATGTTCCTTTCCCCCTCTTTCTCCCTCCCTTCATCTCCAAAAATAAATAAAATAAAATCTTTAAAGATAGAATTAAGTAAAATAATAAAATAAAAATTATTATCTACCTATCTGTCATGTTTGTATACAATAATAACAATCAAGAGAAGATGGTGGTGATATAGGTGGGAGCAGCATCCACTTCCTTGTGCACCAGTGGAACAGCTAGCTGATCTTCTGGGAGTGAGCAACCAATTGTATCTCAGCATATATAAAGATTATAGGCCAAAACTGAAGAGGACATTGAAAAATCAGATGGTAAGGAGAGTGCTTTGGGACAGTAAGGTCCCTGGGACCAGCGAGGGGACCAAGGCAGCTACAACACCAGGCCTGGTGTCAACCGGGTCTGCCGCAGGATTCTTGGGAGAGAGCCGGGTCAACAGCTCCCACCCCTGCCAAACAAGGCTTGAGTAGCACCAGGATGGACCTGGATGCTTGAAGTTGCTGGGGAGAATGAGGAGGAAGTGGCAAACACACAAGGGTGATATGCATCTGCTAAGACTGTGGATGCTGGCTGGGAAGAGTTGGACTGCAATGGACTCTGACTTGTTCAGTCCCCAGTCTAGTTGGACAGCTGGGCAGTGGGAGAGGCCAGGTGCTTGTTTGGAGCAGCAGGCTTGAATAGGAGGAATTTTTCAAAAAGAAAAAGAAAAAAAGGCACTCAGCAGCTGTTTGGGGAATTCTCTCCCAGCAGCTGTACCTGCTTCCCCCGTCTGTGCTTGTGCAGCATCTACAGCCTCAGCCATGGTCCCAACTCTACTGCCAGAGCTGTGACTGCACCCTTCTGCCCAGCTGCTGTGGTGGAGGGTGTGCAACAACACCCATGAGCCCAGTGGTGTGCCAATGACTCAGCCACCCGCACCCTGTCATGGCTGCCACCACAGCAGCAAAGGCTGGTATGGGCCCTCACCATCACATGGTGACTGTGTTCACCATATTGGCAGCTGAGCACTCACAACCACAGCCCCAGGATTGGCATGCACATGATCATGCCATCCTGGCCACTGCTGGAGGAGCAGCAGAGGCTGCACACTCACACATGAAGCCCTGTGGATGGTGTACACCAGACCCCATGGCCCAGTGGCTACCCATCCTGCCCCTGCAGTGGAGTCTAAGCATTCATATCTGCAGTTCCCGGGGATGGAGTGTGCTTGACCCTGCCACCCAGAAGCACCTCCTGCCCAACACCACTGCCCCAGGTGCAGCTGCAGAGATGGTGTGTGACACATCCATCCAGGCAGTCACAGTGGTGCCTCCACCCTCTAGGTTTGACTGACTCACTACAAGAATGGTAGAGATGCCTGCAGAGAGGAGAGCAGCAGGGATCAGGAAGTCAGCAATCCCCAGAAGAACATAACTTCGCGGAGGGGCTGAGCTATCCTGACGAGACTCCCAGAGTCCCTAGCATCTAGGACAGCAATGAGTGAGAAGGTGGTGTATGAGTTGCCCCTAACTGGTACACTTCAAGGACAGCACAACTGGTGGACTGAAGGTGTAGGCCAGGCACAGAAAGCCATTGGGGTTCCATCAGTGAACTGAGGATATGGGTTGGAGGCTGGGCAAACTATGAAGAATGTGGTTCAGACCTAGCCCGCATCCCCAGAAAACCCTGGAAAGGGAAAAAAGTGAAACAATTCCCCACTCTTAGCCTGCTACAGCGAGGAAGATCAGCAGAATTTCCTTGGCTTGTTTAAAGCCAGCAAGAGGCTTCTTCTATTTTGTATTTACTTCTTCCTTTCTTTCCTTCTTTCTTTTTATTATTCCTTCTTCCTTCCTTCTTTTCAATCTTTTTTTTATTCCTTCCTTCTATCCTTTTTTTATTCCCACATGTGAGACAATAAAACCTGGAGCTCTGAAAGGACCAGAGTTAGACCTAAAGAGGGATCATCCCAACAACTGAGACAGTGAGACAAATTTCACTTTAATACTCTAGAGAAATTGCAAGTTATTATATATTTGTATTATGATTATTTTTAATTATTTTTACATCTTTTATTTTATTAGTATTTTTGTATTTCTCTTCTTTCTGTTCAGTCTTCTTCACTTGGTTTGTTAAATTGCATGACTTGACTGATTTCCCTTGTTCTTTCTTTCATAGTGTATTGTTAATTTTCCATCTTTCTCTTCACTTGTGTTCCAATAGCACACTACTCCAGGTCCTGTACTTCCAATTTTTGTTATTCAGATCACATAGATTCTGTCATATGATGGTTGCTCCATTACTATTGTAAATAATTGCTGTTCCATACAATTGTAAATACTACACAGCACCCCTGCTGGATCTTAGCTCCCTTCACTGTTTCCAGAACTTTATTACTATTGTGGTGAACTCTACTCTCTCACACACTACACCTATTTTCTATTCTTCACTCTCACTTTATGTCATTATCTGACATTCCACTAGCCCACCGCTTTCTAAATCCAACTCACAATCCTTCCCTCCCAACAAGACTCTTGATCTTTTTTCTACCCTTTCTAAAAAGTGGCTAGTTGGGTGAAATATTATGGTTAACACTATGTATATCCAAAAGATCTCCTACTTCTTCTCTATGGGTTGGTACTTTCAATGTCATAGAATACACTCCCGCTGTCTTAAAACATTTTGCCTTCCACCTCCAACTGCTCACAAAAAAATGTAGGTGGGAGCTGTGAACACCAGTATACCAGCTGGAACAGGAAACCCACCAACAAAGGAACCACCAACAAGATAACAATGGAAGAAGGTGAAGCAGTGAGTGGAAGCCATACTAACCTCCATTCAGGACCAATCTGGAAATACAACTAAATTGTGGAGAAATTACCCCCAACAAACAATGGAACAAGAGCAAAAGAGAAGCCTCAAAACCTCATACACACAGAAGAATCAGCTTCAACACAACCTGTCCACACCTGCACAACATAATAAAAGATGTGGTGGAAGGAGTGACCCTCAGTTAACCAACTGGAGGGAAGAACCCACCAAAGAATGACACAACAACAACCAAAACTAAAGACATACAGAGAACTGGCATAAATGACAGCCCAAGAACAGTGAGCTCAGGAGATCCAGGAGACTGCACCATTGAATCTCACAGGTATTTTACCATAGAAGTTCACACCATAAACCCAGAGAATCAGAACAGATCAATTTAAGAAGCAGAGGCTAACAAGAAGAGTCTCACAAACAATGGAAGACAAAGAAACAATCCCCAAATGAAAGCAAAGGAGGAAGCCTCAGAAAGAACGTTGAATGAAATAGAGGCAATTTAACGATCAGATATTGAGTTCAAAGCAATGGTTACAAGGAAGCTCAGTGAGCTCACAGAGAATTACCAAAAACAGGGAAACTACAATGAACTCACTGCAAACTATACTGTTGGGAATGGCCCTGCCTGGTTTCAGAAGAGGTAACCCACTATGGGTAAGGTCGAGTGAGGGAACTTGGAACCCTAAGCCACTAAGGAGACAAAGCTTATCTCCCTGGTGTGGGTGCAGCCTCTGCCCCTTTTACTTCACCCTGCTTGACCCCAGGCAGTTGACTCCTTAGCCAATGACAGGTAAGATTCCTCAAAGGAGGGATGACCTAAGACAGGCATGGTTTGGAAGGTCTCCCCAGGAAAGGAATTGGGGGGCTATACAAAAAGGGTTTGATGGACCCTCACCCCTCACCTTTGACGTAGTCTGAGTCCTCATACTCTTTGCCAGAAGTCTCCTAATCTCTTAGCTGCCCTACTTCCCCTACCCAACTTACACCTGAAACAATGCTGTAGGTGGGTGGGGCCCTGTGCTGCAAAGGGAGGGTTCCCCAGGGTGATCAGGCCTAAGGAAGAATGTATAAAATCCTGTGAAACCTGCTTTGCTAATACCCTCAGTTGAAATGATAAGGGTCAAAGCATGAAATGAATTTATTTCTCCAAAATTGTATGGCCTTTTAGCTATCTGGCCCTGACTCAAAATAAGTCCTCATAGTTTTTTGAATGTTATCCATTGTCTGATCATTACTGCCTGACAATGACTGATGAGCTTTACTTATAAACCCTGTATTGCTATGCAAATAAACCCTATAGAAGCCCACGGAGGAATAGGTTCCTGCCCCTTCTCTTTTGAGAGATTGGCCACCTTTCCTCCCCAAGCAGATCATGTCTTGGTAGATTTATTCTCATCAGTGGCAGGCAAGGAGGCCCTGTGGGTGGAGCCCACCCACACTATATTAACATGAAAAAGGAAAGAAACTATCAACAAGGGCCAAGAGGAAATGAAGAATACAATTTCTGAACTGAAGAACACAGTAGAAGAAATCAAAAGTAGGCTCAATGAAGTAGAGGATCAGATTAATGAGCTAAGGTCAAGGTAGAGAAAAAAACCTAGAAATACCAAGAAAAGGAAAAGAGTCTCAGAAAGAATGACAAGGGGTTAAGGAAAATGCAGGACAACATGAAACATAATAATATCCATATAATAGGGACACCAGAAGGAGAAGAAGAAGAACAAGGGATAGAAAACCTGTTTGAAAAAATAATGATGGAAAATGTCCCTAATTTGATGAGAGAAAAAGTCACACAAATCCAGGAAACACAGAGTCCTTATCAAGAGGAAACCAAAGAGGCCCACTTCAAGACACACCATAATTAAAATGGCAAAATTTCAAGACAAAGAGAGAATCTTAAAAGCAGGAAAGGACAAACAGGAAGTAACATACAAGGGAGCCCTGATAAAACTAGCAGCTGACTTCTCAATGGAAATGCACTAAGCTATAAGAGAATGGAAAGAAACATTCCAAGTAATGAAAGCCAGAGGCCTGCAACTAAGATTACTCTACCCAGCGAGGCTCTCAATTAAAATGGAAGGTAAAATAAGGAACTTCCTAGAAAAGACATGTCTAAAAGAATACGCTTCCACAAAACCACTTCTGCAAGAGATGTTAATGGCACTGCTTTAAGACCAGGGTCAAAAACAGTAAAAGGGAAAAAAGCACGATTGATAGCAATAGAGATACTGAAATCACTTTTCTGTCCTCAAATGAGTGAATGGATGCATAGGACTATGTCATCCTTAAAGTAGAATAGGCTTCCTCAATACCGTTTCTTCCAAAGTATTCTTTCCTCTTCTGGCCAAGATGGAGGCGTAGGTGGATACACGGTGCCTCCTCTCACAACCAAAATTAAGGACAACAAATATTTAGAAACAAGAAAACAACCCGAGCTGATAGAAAATTGAACTGTATGGAAGTCCAACAACCATTCATTCATCCAGACTGGTAAGAGGGGCGGAGTTGTGGCAGGAAAAAGTGGAGGTGCGGACCCGGGAACGCAGACACCAGTGGCTGGTGGTTCCCAAGTGTGCAGGTGACTGGCAGACCCCAGGCCCACAGGCCGTGGCTGGCGGACCCTGGGCATGGGGTGGCAACTGTGCAGACCAAGTGAGGCTGCACAAGGCAGCTGGCTGACCAGGTGGTCCCACATTTGTGGGCACAGATAATCCAGGTGAAGGGGAAGCAGCAGAGGGGACTGGAATCCAGGAGAGAGAGGAGCAGGTACCATTGTTCCCTTTTGGACCCCACCCCCACATACAGCGCCACAACCCAGCAACTGGGCTGCCCCGCACTGGGGAACACCTAAGGCTCCACCCCTCACTATGTAACAGTTGCGACCAGACCAAAAACAAAACAAAACAAAAAAACACAGAAAATGGCTCAAACCAGAGAAAAAATCAAAGCCCGAAACCAACTCCTCTAAGCGATGAAGAGATAGCCAGCCTATCAGATGCACAGTTCAAAGCCCTGGTGATTAGGATGCTCACAGAATTGGTTGATTTAGCTCACAAATTAGATGAAAAATGCAGGCTACAATACGTGAAATGAAGGAAGAGGCATGAGGAACCACTAGAGATGAAAGGAAAACTGGGACTCAAATCAATGGAGTGGACGAGAAGGAATTAAAAAAAAAACAAAAAAACTAAACAGAAAAGAAGGGAGAAACAAGAATTAAAAAAAAAATGAGGAGAGGCTTAGAAACTTCCGGGACATCTTTAAACATCCCAACATCTGAATTATAGGGATACCAGAAGGGGAAGAGGAAGAGCAACAAGTGGAAAACTTATCTGAACAAGTAGTAAAGGAGAACTTCCCCAATCTGGCAGAGGAAATAGACTTCCAGGAAGTCCAGGAAGCTCAGCACGTCCCAAAGAAGTTGGACCCAAGGAAGAACACACCAAGGTGTTTCGAACCATTCAGCCTCGTTTCAGGAGTTGTAACCCTCACCCCATGGTGGGCTGTGTAAGAGCCAAGGGACCCACTTCATCTGGGTCTGTTCTGTCACGAGGACGTGACGTACTAAGGAGACAAAGCTTATCTCCCTGGCAGGAGTGCTGCTTCTGCCTCATCCATCTCTGGCTCCAATGCTTGGTTGGCAGTCAATGATGGATAAGACTCCTCACGGGAGGAGCAACCTAAGCCAGACACAACCACTTGGGAGGCCTCATGGAAGGACTCGGGGGGCTGCAGCAAAGAGGATGTGATGGACCCTCACCCCCGGCTATTCTGACATAGCCCGAGTCCTCATTTCCATCTGGGAGATGTCTCCTGCTTCCTAATTGGCTTAAAGCCTGAAACTGTGAGGGCAAGCGTGCAGCCTTGTACCGGCAAGGGTGGCTCCCTGGGTGATCAGGCATAAGAAAGAATTCCTAAAGTCCTGTGAAACCTGCTTTGCTAAGAGTGCTCTCCCTTAGGTGATAAGTGTCCCAGGAGGAAATGAGTATGTCTCCCAAAGTCTGGCAACCTCCTTCCCTGACAGACATTGACTCAGATTAAGCCCTCAGATTTCTTTGAAATGTTAACCATTGTTTGATCCTTGCCACCTGACATATCTGTATTCCTGTGTATTTGAGCCCAATAAAAGCCTAGTGAGGAAGGGGCTCTGGGTCATTCTCCTCTGAGAGTTTGACCACCTTTCCTCCCCAAGCAGAAAATTTCTTGGTAGTTTTATTTTCATCTGTGACGGAGGGCTGGGGCTCTGTGGGTGGAGCCCCCCCACATCTGGCGCCCAGGATAGGGGCCCCCGCACCAAGGCACATCATAATTACATTAGCCAAGATTAAAATGAAGGAGAGAATTCTAGAAGCAGCAAGGGATAAGGGGACAGTCACCTACAAAGGAGTTCCCATCAGACTGTCAGCTGATTTCTCCAGAGACCTTATAGGCAAGAAGGGGCTGGAAAGAAGTATTCCAAGTCATGAAAGTCAAGGACTTACATCCAAAATTGCTCTGTCCAGCAAAGCTGTCATTTAGAATGGAAGGGTAGATCAAGTGCTTCTCAGATAAGGTCAAGTTCAAGGAGTTCATCATCACCAAGCCCTTATTATATGAAATGTTAAAGGGACTTATCTAAGAAAAAGAAGATAAAAAATATGACAGCAAACTCACAGCTATTAACAACCACACCTAAAACAAAATCGAACAACTAGAATAGGAACAGAACCACAGAAATGGAGATCATATGGAGGATTAGCAACAGGGGAGTGGGAGGAGGAGAGATGAGGAAAAGGTACAGAGAATAAGTAGCATAGATGGTGGGTAGAAAATAAACAGGAGGAGGGCAAGAATTGTCTGGGAAATGTAGAAGATAAAGAACTTATGACACATGGACATGAACTAAAGGGGGGGAATGTGGGTGGGAGGGGGTGTGCAGGGTGGAGGGGAATGATGGGGGAGAAATGGGACAACTGTAATGGCATGATCAATAAAATATATTTTTTTTAAAAAAAAACAATGCATTCTTTCCTGTATAAGAGCGTAGGGAAGCTAAGACATGCATGTACTCTGTAGTACTTGACTTGGGCAAAACAGTTTTGTGAATGTCAAAATGAACATGAAGCTAACAGTCCACTTTGTGTAACCAACTGCATTTCTCTCTGACAGAACAGTAATGAATCATGTGAACCCTTCTGAATCACTTAGGAATGAGCATGTTCGTACAAAGCAGGTTTTGGGCAAACTCGTCCTGCAATGTTTATAACACTGAAAGACTCAATGCAGTAGAAGCTGAAATGAATGGTGTGTCTGATAATAGGTACTGGTCTTAGCACTTCTGTTCAACTTTTTTCTGAAATGTCATTTTCGTGGTCAATTTGATAAAGAGCTACTGAATCAATGTTCTGGCACAAAATGAGTGAATGCATGCATAGAACTATGTCATCTCTGAACGAGATTAGGCTTCTACATCACAGTTTTCTCCCATGTATTTGTTCTAGGAGAAAAGTGCAGCCTAACTAAGAAATGCATTTGTACTGTACTACGTAACATGCATGTCTACATGAATGTGAACCTTAAAGAACTCTTTTGTGGCACCACATCCATTCCACTTTGATAATAAGTAGGGAAGAGTTGGCCCTCCTGTAAATCACTTGGGAATGAAAATACTACCTACGAAGCTGGTTTTCAAAGAACACCATCTACACAGTTGAATGCCTTATCAATGTTCTCTCTTCTGTAGAAGATGAAATGAGTGATGTCTCAGATAGTATGTACTGTTTTCAGCATTCTGCCAAAGAATCTCTCTAAAATGTCAATTCCATAGAATGAGTGAGAACAGAACAAATGAGCTCCTGAATTTTTCTGTCAGCCAATGAGTGAACACTAGCATCGGATGTGACCTTTGAAGTAGAAAATGCTTCTACTGTAGAGTTTTCTCCTGTGTATTTTTTCCAGCAGAAATACGTAGCCCAACTGAAACATGCATGTACAGCCTATGACATGATTTGGATGAAGCAGTTTTGTGAATGTGGAAATGAATATTTAACTAGCTGTCCACTTTCTGTCACCGAGTACATTTACCTTGGATAAGATAGAAAGGAATTGTTTGAACCCTTCCATGTCACTTGAGAATGAGACTGTCCCTACCAAGCTGGTTTTGAGCAATGAAATTTTGCAGTGGTTTTTCTTTTTAATTTTTAAATATATTTTATTGATTATACTATTACAGTTGCCCCAATATTTTCCCTTTTGCCCACCTCTGCCTATTACCCACTTCCTTCCAGCCATTCCTCCCCTTAGTTCACGTCCATGGGTTGTGCATATAAGTTCTTTGGCTTCTCTATTTTTTATACTGTCTTGACATCCTCCTGTCTATTTTGTACCTACCAATTATGTTTCTTTTTTTCAGTTTTATTTTATTTTCTAAATCAGTATTTTTAAAATTATTGATCTTGTACAGTTTTCTGTCTTTTACTCCCCCTGCAGCCCACTGCCATAGCCCTCCCCACCTCCCTCCCATTTCCACCCCCCATAGTTTTTGTCCATGTGTCCTTTATACTTGTTGCTCTAAACCATTCCCCTTTTCCCCTGAAATTCCCTCCCCTCTCCCCTCTGGTCACTGTCAGACTGTTCTCAATTTCAGTGTCTTTGGTTATATTATGCTTGTTTGTTTGTTTTGTTGATTAGGTTCCTGTTAAAGGTGAGATCATATGATATTTGTTTTTCACTGCCTGGCTTATTTCGCTTAGCATGATGCTCTCCAGCTCCATCCATGCTGTAGCAAAGGGTAGGAGCTCCTTCTTTCTTTCTGCTGCATAGAATTCCATTGTGTAAATGTACCACAGTTTTTTGATCCATTCATTAAGTGATGGGCACCTAGGTTGCTTCTAACACTTGGCTATTGTAATTTTGCTGCTATGAACATAGGGGTGCATAGGTTCTTTTGGATTGGTGTTTCAGGGTTCTTAGGATATAATCCAAGCAGTGGAATTGCTGGGTCAAAAGGTATGTCCGTTTTTAGTTTTCTTAGAAAATTCCATACTGTTTTTCATAGTGGTTGTACCAGTCTGCAACCCCACCAACAGTGCCCTAGGGTCCCCTTTTCTCCACAACCTCTCCAACACTTGCTGTTTGTTGCTTTGTTTATGATGAAATTTTGCAGTGTTTTTAAGTCCAGGACAATAGACTGATTTCAGAAAACATGAAAGGCATGGTGTCTCCAATAATACATATGCTTTTCAGCATTCTGTTGAAGAATCTTTCTGAAATATCAATTCTGTGGAGTATGTGAGGGAGAATGAGCTACTGAAAATATTTTCTGTCATCCAGTGAGTGAAGGTTGGCATAGGACTATGTGATCTTTGAAGGGGAATAAGCTTCTATAGTAGAGTTTTCTCCCGTGTATTTTTTTCCAGCAGAAAAACGTAGCCCAACTAAGACATGCATGTACAGCCTACAATATAATTTGGACAAAACAGTTTTGTGAATATCAAAATGAATATCAAACTAACGGTCCACTTTCTGTCACCAAGTACATTTCCCTTGGATAAGGTAGAAGGGAGTTATTTGAACCCTTCCAAATCACTCAGGAATGAGACTGTTTCCTACCAAGCTGGTTCTGAGCAAACACCATTTGCAGTGTTTGTAAGTCCAGGACAATGGATGCATTTCAGAGAACATGAAAGGTATGGTGTCTCTGATAATATATACTATTTTTAGTAATTTTGTTGAAGTATCTTTCTGAACCTTCACTTTCTTGGTAATTTGGATAGCAAAAGAGCTACTGAAATCAGTTTTTCTTCATCAAATGACTCAGCGGATGCATAAGACTATAGCACCTTTAAAGCAGAATAAAATTCCAGAGTACAGTGTCCTCCAAAGTGTTCTTTCTTGTACAAAAGCATAGGGAAGCTAAGGCAAGCCTATGCAGTGTACTATCTCAGTTGGAAAAACCTCTTTTGTTTAGGACAAAATGAATATAAAGCTAACAGTCCACTTTCTATCATCAAGTTCATTTGTCTGCTATAAAACAGTAATGAATTGTTTGAACCCCTCAGGTATGGAACGTTTCATATGAAGTGGGTTTTTAGCAAAAACCATCTACAGTGTTTATAATGCTAGGTCAATAAACTCATTTCAGTAGAAGATGAAATGAAATCTGTAGAAGAAAATATATATGGTTTTCAGCAGATACTCTGGTAGAGTATCTTTCTAAATATCATTTCAGTGGAAAGTATGATACTGTAGAAACTACTGAAATTTACTTTTCCATGGGTAAATGAGTGAATGGTTGCACTGGATGATGTCATGTTTAAAACAGAGTTAGCTTCTATACCCCAGTTTTCTTCAATGTATTCTTTCTAGGAGAAAAGCATAGCCTATCTAACAAATGCATATACAGTATACTACCTGAATTGGACTCCACAGGTTTATGAATGTCAAAATGAATGTGAACATAACAGACTACTCTCTGTGCTCCTATTGCTTTTCTCTCTGATAAAACAGTCGTGAATTATTTGAATCCCTCCAAGTCACCAGGGAAGGGAAACATTTTGAATGATCTGTATTTTTTAGAAATCCATCTTCAGTGTTTATAATGACACGTGGAAATAGTCATTTAAGTACAAGAACAATATTAAAGGTGTATGAGAACATAGACACAGTTTACAGCACTTCTTTTGAAATTTCTATCTGCAGGGTTTGTTAGGCAAGGCATGGGTGCTCATTTCAGTATACGATGAATTTTAGTGGTGTATGAGATCATAACTGCTGTTTCCATCACTTCTGTTGAAATATCTTACTGATATATGATTATTTCAGTGCTAAGGTTGATAGTGATAGAGCTACTGAAATCATTCTTCCATGGGCAAAGATCCTAAACCAGATCTAGAAAGAAAACAGAAAGACATTAACCTCAAAACAATAAAATGTCTAGCTTTATGCATTCTCCACACCTCCCCCTCCCACACTGCCAGACAGAAAAGGTTTATCTCAAGAATCTTCTCTATATAGCTTTCAGGTGGTCTTTTTTAAGTGGGTGCAAATTAGACGAACCTTGATCACCTAGCTACAGATGGATTCATCGTCCTTTAATTAGGATGACAGCCAGCCACACACTCCCCATTCCCTCCCTTTCCCAGTTATTACCTAGCGATTGATTTCTAAAAGGCTTCCACTTCATCTATTCTAGATCACATAAAGTTAAAGATACTCCGTATGATATGTCCAAATGACAGATAGGCAGACATTCTCATCAGACACTTGACACTATTTACAAAAGGGGAAATAAAGACCCAGGGCATTGGAAGACCTCCATGAATCCTCACAGAGTGGGATTTCTGAGGGGACTGGTGCTGCTGCTCTCACTTAGGGTCATCTGTGGCTGATCAGAGATGATTGGCCTGAGAGTCCCTGTTTAAGATTGAAAAAAAAAAAAATCCCCATACCTTCTCTAAGTGGAAGAATTGTAGGACTTGACCTTGGAGATTTCTCATTCCAACCACTGATGAAAAAATGAGTCTGAAAGTTTCAGGGTTTTTTCTTGAAAACACAAAGTACAGGGTCTGGCAAAAACTGCACCCGTTTCTTTATTACAAAAGCTTTTATCACAAAATCATGAGCATGTAATTCTGTAACAGAACAATATCACTTTCAAGCACACCATGTGACATTTTAGGTGAAAAGTTTAAATTAAAACTATAAATTAGTACAGCCACATTATTATGGTACCAACAACATTCAAGCAGGTGTCACTTCTGCCAGATGCTCTATTTTCAGAGATAGTTATTGTACCTCGGGATTTTGGTTTTGAATTGCAGACCAAGAACGAAGGAACATGGAGACGAGTATTTATTTATTCATTTATTTATTTAACAAGATTGAATATGTATGATTGACATTCACTAATAATTTTATATAGATTACAAATATAAAAGTTTATTATACATTATCTGAATATATAATTGTGTTCACCATCTAAGGTGGTCTATTTTTATCAACAATTAATTATTGTTACCCTCTTCTACTTTGCTCCACCCTTCTTCCCTGCTTTGACCACCATATTTTTCTCTTTGTTCATGAATTCTATTCTGCTTTATTTTACTCTCTGTTTATAAGCCTCTTTGAAAATCCATCTCCTCTGACATGTGTCAGACTGTCTTTAGTATCTACGACACTGTTTCTATTGTGTTTGTTTTGTTTATTAGGTTATAAATATAAGTGGCTTCATATGGTAGTTTTCTTTCTCTGACTTGCTTATTTTACTTAGCACAAAAAACTAAGGCCATCCCCATTGTCCCAAAAGTTACCTTTTCTTCATATTTATGGCTGAGGAATGTTCAATTGTGTACACACCCTCATGCACTCTTCTTGAGCATACAGGTTAATGCCACAACCAGAAGAAACACTATGTAGTTTCTTTAAAAAATTAAAACTTAAGCTGCCTAATGACCCAGCATTTCCACTTCTGAAAATCCGAAGAAAGCTGAAACATTAACTAGAAAATGTATATGCAACCCTATGTTCCTTGAAATGCTGTTTACAATAGCTGATATTTGGAAGCAGCCCAATTGCCCATCAGTGTGTGAGTGGATATAAACATGAGCTCTCAAATCCGATCCACTGTTTGATGTATCTGTTTTTTGCAAATACTTTACCATTTTGATTATTAGAACTTTGTGGCATAGTTTGGGACCATGGAAAGCAGTAACTTCAGTTTCATTCTTTTTCTCAAAATTGCTTGGAACATTTAGGATATTTTTTTGAAAATTATTTGAAAATTAATTTGAAAATTATTAAATCCAGTTCTGAGAAAAACTTGAAAATTATTAAATCCAGTTCTGAGAAAAATAACGTTTGCATGTTGAGAGAGATTTCACTGAACCTGTAAATTGACTTGGCAAGTACAGTCATTTTAACAATTTGAACTTATTGATCACTTCGCACAATTTTTTCCTTTAATTTTTCTTCTCTGTAAACTTTTTCAATGTCTTATAATATTTTTCATTATCTTATAATTTTGTTAGTACATGTTTTTTACCTCTTTGCATACATTAATTCCTCAGTAGTTCTTTCTCATGCAATTGTAAATGGAATTATTTCATTTATTTCTTCTTCTGATTATTATTGTATACAAACATGACAGGTAGATATTATTTTACTGAATTCTATTTTTAAAGATTTTATTTCTTTATTTTTAGAGGGGAAGGGAGGGAGAAAGAGGGAGAGAAACATCAATATGTGGTTGCCTCTTGCGCACCCCCTACTTGGGACCTGCCTTGCAACTCAGGCATGTGCCTCGCGTGGTAATCAAACCAGGAGCACTTTGGTTCACTGCCTGGCACTCAAGCCACTGAATCACACCAGCCAGGGCTACTGAATTCTTTCAATAATTATATTATTTTTTTGATTATCAAAGGTTTTCTACTTACAATGTAATGTTATCTGCCAACAATGACAGTCTTTGTCCATATTTTTGTTGTCTTTAAATTATTTTTCTTGTTTGATTGCTATGGCCAGAAAAATACAGTACTGTGTTGAATAATAGTGGTAAGAGTGAGATTTATTTTCCTGTTTCTGATCATAGTATTCATTAATGATTTTTTCCTTATTTTTGGTGATAATTGTAGTTTTTCCTTTTTAATTCCTGATTTTATTCATTGTGTTCTTCTTTTGCTGAATCTTATGGTTTGTCAGTGTATTTACATTTCAAAACAACCATCCTCTATAGGTATTGGGTTTCCCTCTCTTTTAAATTTTATTAGAGTATGCACTGATTTTTAGTGTCTTGTCTTCTTTCTTTTTATTTTGTTTGCTTTTCTTACTGCCAAATTCGAATTCTTTTGCTGGGATTTTTTTTTTTTTTTTTTACTCTTCTGACAGTCCTGTAGAGATGGAAAGTTTATTTTACAACTACTTATGATGCATCTTTGGTTTAGTAAGGTTATTTTCCTTCATTTGTATCAAAGAATGTTTTCTTTCTTTTTCTTTTTTTATTTTAATTGTGGTTCTTGTACAGTTTCTGTCTTCTACTCCCACCCCGGCCCACCTCCCCAGCCTTCCCCACCACCCTCCAATTTCCACCCCCCTAGTTTCTGTCCATGTGTCTTTTAGACTTTTCATTTTTTAAAAAAAAATTTCTTCTCTCTGATGTATTGGTTGCTTAGCAGCATGATGTATAATATCTTCATAATTTTTTGTTGTCATTGTTGTATCTATACTTGAATTTTAGTTACCACTGTGGTCAGAAAACAGTATTGATACAATTTCAAATGTTTTGAATTGTTTGAATCTTGTTTTGTCACTTTGTTAGTTATGTATTTTGAAAATATTCCACATGCACTAGAAAAAAATGGCAAAGTGCAGTTTTTTGATGAAGTGCTCTAACAATATCTGTCAAGGCTAAATGATCTAACATGGCAGTTAAGGCCAGTATTTTCTTATTAATTTTTAAAACAATATTTTAAAATAAAAATATACTTTCCACATTTAAAAAGAAAAATAACACTGTAGGATCATTGCTTCATAGCACTCAATATTATTAATAAACAATTAAAAAGGCAAGTTTGCTGCTTTAAAGACTGATCACCTAATTGCAACAATTCCAGATTTCACTTAAAACTGTACCTTATCAATTCACATCATCATAAAAATTAGAAAGATATTTCAATGAGAGGTGGGTGAAAGCTGAAAAAAATGGGAAGCTTTTAACATGTGTTCTCACGAGGTTTTCACAACTGACTTTGTGCAGTAGAATTTCTACAGAATCTGGCCTCATGCCCTCTGTATTGCATAGGTTGGTAATGGTGAATTTGAGGTTGATGGGCACTAGGTCATGGCAGGCAGTTTTATTGGAAAAAAGTAGAAGGTCCACACATTAAGACAGGATTGGGTTATATTTAAATTTCTACCATGTCCTCCTCAACAACAACTCAAATTCTGTTTCCCCCAAACAAGATTTTGGAAATATGAGACCTTTCTGCTGTACACAAAGGTTACACACTTTTCAGTGTCATGATTTGTCATTCTTGCCATGATTTATACAATGTTTTCAGATGCAGAGAAGATTATAAATATAACATCTGCAACTAAATAGAAAAGTGACTTCAAATAACTTCTAATGTGACTGTCTGACCCTCTGACTAAAACTTAGTTTTAGGCTTGTGTCTTCAACTTTTATTGAGTTATGCTATGTGTTAGAGAAAGTAACACAGGTAGCAGGTGTGTTAAACACTAGGTACATGAATGAACTCCATCCAAAATCATTCCAAGTACTCTAGGTGAGCCTGGTGTTTCTCTGCTACTGCCAGAAATCTCTGATCTGTCACACCAACACTGAAAACTGGGATCAGATACATGGCACCATGAACTTTGGACAGGTTTATTTCCATGAGCTTCCCCTAAATCACAATGACCACAGGTCAGTGATAAAGAAGACTTGTCATACGGGAAGGAAAATTCACAAGATAAACAGACACAGTGGATCAAGCAGTATATGTTACAGTCTGAGGCCCAGAGAAGTACCTGCCATCTCTAATCCAACTAAATTTACACAAACTATTCAAGGTTTATTTTCTACCATCAACTTGTTTAGAGAATCCAAATGAATCTCAGAGAGATGAGGGGATATTTAAAAGACAGAAGCTGGAGGTGGGCTGTGTCATCTGTGAGGAGTAAAACAGTGCTCACTTAGTAATCAGTCTCCTCAAGATGTTTTGGTGTTGAATGTCAGAGAAGTGAACAGGTAGGTAGTCATTGAAACAACGGTTCTGCATGAGAAGATGGTATTTTGGACACTACGGAAAACTCTGGTTTTAGGTCTTCTAAAGATCCTTTCAAAAGATCCTCAGCCAAATCAAGTTGATGTGCTCTCCACACTAAGAGAAATGAAACAGAAATTAAGGACCACTACCAGAAGCCACAGAAAGAACCAATATCTGTTGCTCACCCGGAAATGTCCAGTTTTTGAGGGACATGAAGGCCTGAACTAAAAAAAAATACCAGAGGAGAGAAGGGAGGGAATTTCAGGGGAAAAGGGGAAGGGTTTACAGGAACAAGTATAAAGGACACATGGACAAAAACTATGGGGGGTGGAAATGGGAGGGAGGTGGGGAGGGTTAGGGTGGTGGGTTTGGGTGGGAGTAAAAGACAGAAAACTGTACCAGATCAACAATTAAAATAAAAATTGAAAAAAAAAACACAAAAAAAATCTCATAGTGTTAATGTGAAGATTTGCTGTAATAAAGTATATAAAATAATAAAAAATATCTGACTTAGAAAACTACAGTTTGAGATTAGTTAGTTGTGTGTATTCAATTATTTCCTTTAAAGCATTGGGTTACCTGAGGAAAACATAACTATTTGTGACAATGGCATTACACCTCTTTGATGTTGGCTTATTTCTTGCACGCAGTCTGACATTGAATTTATAATTTTTTTAAATTTAAACCACTCTTGTGTTCAGGTTCAATTTATCACAGTGGTTCTTGTGTATACTTATTGCAATGTTACTTTCAGTCATCTGTCAAGTATTTAACATCAAAACTGATGTGCTAATTCCTGAGTGATCTCAGATTTCTTCCCTGGAATGGGCCGTCTTTCTGGAATCTTAAAATATTTGTCACTTTTCTAAGTCTGGGATCTCCAAAAATAGAGTTCACAATTAAGTTTAAAGTGAAACAAAGAACAAGTAGTATCTTTATTTCAAATTCACATTTGGGGAGGGCTAGGGTGGTAAGCTGGGAGGGGAGTAAAAGACAGAAAACTGTACAAGATCAATAATTTTTAAAAAATACTGATAAAAATATAAATAAATAAAAAATATTTCACATTCTCATTGTGTATGTTGTTCTTGCACACTGTCTCCAAATGGGGGACAAGTGACATTCACCAGATTATTTCTCTCCATGTTAGTGGCAGATCAAGCCTCAAAGCATAAAGGGAATATGGTTCATCCAGACTTTAGAGGGTTCTCAGTGCTGGCCTCTAGGACCACAAGCACCCAAATGATATCTATATGCTTCTCTCTTCATTTTTTTATAATCTTGTTTTTTGACTTGCATTTTCTCAAAAGCAAAAGGGGGACTCAAATTTGGTAGCATGTGCAAAAATCCATCACCTATTTATTTGAGATGAAAGGCTTATGATGGGAAATTTTGAAGCCATACAAAGAACAAAACACTGATACATGCACTAATCTGGATGACTCTACATGTAGTAAACCTTGGGCTACGTGATATTAGCCCAGTCATCAAAGATGACAGAGTATGATTCCATTCCTATGCCATAGCCCAAAGAGTGAAACCCTGTACCCAGACAGCAGATTGGGTTGTCTGGAATTGGGACTGGGAGAGATGTGGTCTTGGCAATGTTGGTGTGGTGTGACATGGGGTAGGATGGGTTGGGATGGGATAGGAGGGGAGACAAGAAAGGAGGAAGAGGGAGAACACCACAGAAGCTATGTACTTAATGACACCAAGAATGCATATTATTCTGAGTGTTTTGCTGGTTTTTTTTGTTGTTGTTGTTGTTGTTGTTGTTAATGTTTTCTCTGTCTGGAATAGAAAAGAAAATAACCTGTAAACTTAAACAAGGATTAGCCACTACACTGCCACTGGAATTTTTCAGAAAATAAAAAATGAAGGCAGGGGGAGGAGTGGGAAATAATCACATATTTACATTTCTGCAGGTACCAGGCATCAATATTCTGAAAGTGATATGATCTCATTTCACATGTGTATGCAATAAATTTATATTTGAGATACTTCTTTGTGTTATTTATAAATGATAGGAATAAATGAAAACAATGGCAATTGCTTTTATGAATACCTGCCATGAAGCTCTAAAACTGCCTTTTGCTCTCCACTGCTCAATATGTGCATCCAGCTCCATTCATTCCCTATACCCTTTGCCTGCTTGCCCCCATCAACCCCCTACATCTCCTGTTACTCTCAGCTTAGCCATGTGATTGACCTTTTTCCTCTGGAAGCTATAAAAGTGACCTCCAGTACAGTGGGGACTGACCACTGGGCTCCATACTGAGCCCTCCAGGTTGGAAACATTGCCAGCCACTCAGCAGCAGGCATCCTGTAGTACCATGGCAGCAGAAGAGGACTTTGGAAACTTTATTCTCTCTCTTCCTCTCTCCTCCTTGATTTGTCTCCTCTCTGTCAGTTTTTCCTTCCTTTCCTGTTCAAACACCACTGGGACTGGGATATGCTCCATGTCAAGGAATGACTCCTCCCCTATGCTTCTACAGTGGCAATGCAAGGGCATTTGGTGAACTTGAAAACTTCACACAGTGCTGCCACCTGGCGCAACTGGTTCTGTGCCAATTTAGAAATTTCCTCAAAGGAAAGGGTCAACTGGGTACCCTCTGTGGGCAGAGAACCTTGACTGAGGTTGCTTTGTGTTGTAGTAGCAGATGCCACTGTGAAGCATCCATAAACAATAAGCAGTAACAGAAATGGTAATCATTGCAATGATGATAGGATACATGGTCATGTGTTTACTGTTTTTTAAAAAAGAGAAGTATAGCTTTAATACCATCTTCATAAGTTTGCAGGGAGACCACTGAAAAGATATTGTGTGCTGATTGCAATATAGGCAAGGTAAATATCAAATCACTGTATTGTACATCTGCAAGTAACAGGCTGTTGTATACCAGCCATATTTGCAAAAAATAAAAAGTATTACATAGTGTTTATGCCTCTGCCTTCCATCCCTTTCCACTTGGAGAAAGCTTAACGATCCTATGTGCAATATTTTCAAGTGAGCAAGATGGCAAGTATGGAACTTACTGGTCAGTTTCTCATCCCAGTTGCTGTGCCCACCAGTATAAGTCCAAGACTGGTCAATTGGTCAAGTTCCACAACCAGGTAAACAGTGATCCAGTCAGCCAGAGATGCACCTTGTAAAGCTGAAAACCATGGATGGGTGGTGATGGAGAACCAAGAATGGAAACCTGTTCAGCTAGTCACCTAGGAAGGATGTGGGAATAGGAAGAAGTGGACAAGACAGCAGGCAAGACTAGAACAGTGTCCATCCTTCCTCCCCCACAGGCCAGCTCCCTGCATTCCCCAAATTAGGGACTTTAGAGGAAAAAGTGGGGAAAAAATGATTCGAATGGCTGAGACCAAGGCTTACCGATGTCCAAACACACTCACTCTCTGTGTGCCTCGATGTCCAAACACACTCACTCTCTGTGTGCCTCCATGCAGAGCCCATGGCTGTCACCACCTCTGAAACTTGACTCAGCAAGAAAGTTTGCTTTGGTGACAATCACCCAGGCCCACACATACGTGGGCCAGGTAGACAGCAACCTGAACCCATGTAGGCAGAAGATGACCTGTCTCTTCACATCTTCGGATCAGGACTAAGAAAAATTTCAGAGGCACTGCCAAGGAAGGGAAGGACCCCAGGAGCAAAGGTAGCCAGTTGTGTGCCACCCTGTCCTTCCACCCCATATACCCAGAAGTCAGTAGGCACCTCTGGAGCAGACTCCATGCATGAACATCCGCTGTTGCCAGGCAACATCACCGTGTGGACTTTAGGACACAGTGGGAGAAGGGGTCAGCGTGAGAGAGTGGAGGTCAATCCTTCCAGGTGTCATTGGTGATGTGTAGAGCCACTGTCTCAATAGTCTTGCAGGTCCAATCTCTGGAACACAGACTGAGCTCTGAGGCCCTGCACTGCCTGCATGATCGCCCCAGTGCCACTGGAGGTCATCCTCCTCCACCACCACTACTGAATCACCTCCTTCCAGCTGTGAAGGAAAGAAACACACAAGCACTGGCACATGGCACCTAAGAAGATGCTTTAATGTCAGTGGGACTGAACCAGATCACAGAAACAATCTACTTCTGCACCCATCCCTGGAATGGTACAGAAAGGATGTTTTAAAAGATTAAGGAGAAAGCTGGAAAAGAGAAGGGACTCTCAGCAAAGGACTCCCACTAGTGTCTGTACAACAGACTTTGTGGGTCTGAATTTCACAAAGTCAAGTTCCATGTTCTCTGAAGGCACAGGATGAACATAATACAGTTTATAGTGAATATGCATAAGCAAAACACCATCAGTTAAAGGAAATAGAACAAAGTGGCAGCAATTTTAGAAAGTCTATTCAATAAGTGGTCTTCAAAAATCAGAAAATAGGATATAATCCAAGCAGTGGAATTGCTGGGTCAAAAGGTATGTCCATTTTTAGTTTTCTTAGAAAATTCCATACTGATTTCCGCAGTGGTTGTACCAGCCTGCAATCCCACCAACAGTGCACTAGGGTCCCCTTTTCTCCACCACCTCTCCAACACTTGCTGTTTGTTGCTTTGTTTATGAAGGCCATTCTGACTGGTGTCTAGTGGTATCTCATTGTGGTTTTAATTTGCATCTCTCTGATAGCTAGAGATCGAGCATCTTTTCATGTGTCTCTGGATCCTCTGTATGTCCTCCTTGGAGAAGTGTCTGTTCAAATCCTTTGCCCATTTTTTAATTGGGTTGCTTGTCTTCTTAGAGTAGAGCCTTGTAAGTTCTTTATATATTTTGGAGATTAATCCCTTGTCTGAGGTATCATTGTCAAATATGTGTTCCCATACAGTTGGTTCTCTTTTTATTTTAATAGTGTTTTCTTTAGCTGTGCAGAAGCTTTTTATTTTGATGAGATCCCATTTGTTTATTCTTTCCTTTATGTCCCTTGCTCTAGGGGACATATCAGTAAAAATATTGCTGTGTGGAATATCTGAGATTTTCCTGCCTATGTTCTCCTCTAAGACTTTCATGGTGTTGTAACTTATTTAAGTCTTTTATTCCTATGGAGTTTATTTTTTGTGTATGGTATAAATTGATCAAGTTTCCATTTTTTGCTTGTGGCAGTGAGGATCTCACAACACCATTTGTTGAAGAAGTTATTTCCATTCTCCACTCTATTTTATGTTTCTGCTCCCTTTAGTGAATATTAATTGACCATAGATACTTGGGCTCATTTCTGGGCTCTCTATTCTGTTCCATCGATGTATGTGTCTGTTCTTATGACAGTGCCAGGCTGTTGTGATTACAGTGGCCTTGTAATATAGTTTGATGCCAGGTATTGTGATTCCCTCCTAACTTTGTACTTCTTTCCCAAAATTGCTGCAGGCTTTCAGGGTCATTTATGGTTCCAAATAAATTTTTGAAAAGTTTGTTCTATATCTGTGAATTATGTCATTGGTATTTCACCAGAGATTGTGTTGAATCTGTAAGTTGCTTTGGGTATTATGGACAACATGCTTCTAAAGAATTAATAGACTGATGGGGAAAACAAAGAGAAAACTAAATCTACCATGAGACACACACCAATGGAAAAACAACCTAACACAATTTAGTATTTTTTAAAAGTTAAAAAAGAAAAGAGTATAGCTATATAGGGCTACCAAAGAGAAGGAAAATAATCCAAAAACTCCATTAAATTTATCCCTGAATGAACCAGAGACATAAAAACACATAACACATAAATAGAAGAAAATTTATAGCAAAGATCTGAGTACAAATAAGTAAAAAATTATATAAGATAACAACTAATAAAATGAAGCCTGATTCCTTGAAAAAGAAATAGAATGAACAACCCAATAGTAAGACTCATCAAGGAGGGAGCAAAAAATGAATAATTTAAAAAATGAAAGTGAAAATCTCATCTGACACGACACATTTAAAAATCATTAAAAGTATTACAAACCATTACATACCAACACATTTGACAATCTAGGCAAAATACATTTTGCAGAAAAACATGCAGCCTCCGAAGGTTCAACTACAAAGAAACAGGAGATGTTTATAGACCAGTTCCTAGCAATGAAATGGAAGCAGTAATAAAAACTCCAAACAAAACTCAAAAATCTCAGGATCACATGACTTACAGGTGAAGTCTACCAGATATTTAAATAATATTCAGTACATTTTCCTTTCAAACTGTTTTAAAACCCATAGAATAACACTTCCAAATTTATATTATGAGGCCAGCACTAATCTGAAAACAATCAAAAAAGACAAAACAAAGGAAAAGTTTACAGGCCAACATTCCCAACAAACAAAGGTGCCACAATTCTATTTTTAAAATATATTTTATTGATTATGCCATTACAGTTGTCCCGTTTCTCCCCCCTCATTCCCCTCCACACTGCACAGTCCCTCCCACCCACATTCCTCCCCTTTAGTTCATGTCCATGTGTCATAAGTTCTTTAGCTTCTACATTTCTCACTCTATTCTTGCCCTCCCCCTGTCTATTTTCTACCTACTATCTATGCTACTTAGTCTCTGTACCTTTTCCCCCTCTCTCCTCCTCCTACTCCCCTGTTGCTAACCCTCCATATGCTCTGCATTTCCGTGGTTCTGCTCCTGTTCTAGTTGTTTGCTTGTTTGCTTTTGTTTTAGATGTGGTTGTTAATAGCTGTGAGTTTGCTGTCTTTTTACTATCATATTTTTTATCTTCTTTTTCTTAGGTACGTCCCTTTAACATTTCATAGAATAAGGGTTTGGTGATGATGAACTCCTTGAACTTGACCTTATCTGAGAAGCACTTTATCTGTTCATCCATTCTAAATGACAGCTTTGCTGGATAGAGCAATTTTGGATGTAGGTCCTTGCTTTTCATGACTTGGAATACATCTTTCCAGCCCCTTCTTCCTGTGAGGTCTCTTGTGAGAAATCAGCTGACAGTCTGATGGGAACTCCTTTGTAGGTGACTGTCCCCTTATCCCTTGCTGCTTCTAGAATGCTCTCCTTCATTTTAATCTTGGCTAATGTAATTATGATGTGCCTTGGTGTGTTCCTCCTTAGGTCCAACTTCTTTGGGACTCTCTGAGCTTCCTGCACTTCCTGGTAGTCTATTTCCTTTGCCAGATTGGGGAAGTTCTCCTTTATTATTTGTTCAAATAAGTTTTCCATTTGTTGCTCTTCCTCTTCCCCTTCTGGTACTCATATAATTCGGATGTTGGGGTGTTTAAACATGTCCTGGAGGTTTCTAAGCATTTCCTCATTTTTTTGAATTCTTGTTTCTTCCTTGTTTTCTGTTTGGTTGTTTTTCTTTCTTCCTTATGGTCCACTCCATTGATTTGAGTCCCAGTTTTCCTCCCATCTCCATTGGTTCCCCATGCATCTTCCTTCATTTTATGCATTGTAGCCTGCATTTTTTCATCTAATTTGTGAGCAAAACCAACCAATTCTATGAGCATCCTGATCACCAGGGCTTTGAACTGTGCATCTGATAGGTTGGCTATCTCTTCCTGGCTTAGAGGACTTGGCTCCGGGGCTTTGATTTGTTCTCTGGTTTGAGCCATTTTTGGTGGGTTTTTTGGCTTTGTTTTGGTTTTGGTCTAGTCATGGCTGTTACGTAGTAAGGGGTGGAGCCTTAGGTGTTCCCCAGTGCGAGGCAGCCCAGTTGCTGAGTTGTGATGCTGTTTGTGGGGGTGGGGTTCGAGAGGGAACAATGGCACCTGCTCAGCTCTCTCCTAGATTCCAGTCCCTTCTGCTGCTTCCCCTTCACCTGGATTGTCCGTGTACGGGAATGTGGGACCACCTGGTCAGCCAGCCGCCTTGTGCGGCCTCACTGGGTCTGCACAGTTGCCACCCCATGCCCGGGGTCTGCCAGCTGCCGCCTGTGCACCTGGGAACTGCCAGCTGGTGCTGCCTGCATTCCCGGGTCTGCACCTCCCCTTTTTCCTGCCGTGACTCCGCCCCTCTTACCGGTCTGGATGAATGGTTGTTGGACTTCCTACAGTTCAATTTTCTATAAATTCTGGTTGTTTTCTTGTTTCTAAATATCTGTTGTCCTTAATTTTGGTTGTGAGAAGAGGCACAGTGTGTCCACCTATGCCTCCATCTTGGCCCTGGAATTTTCTAAGGAAACTAAAAATGGATCTGCCTTTTGACCCAGCAATTCCACTGCTTGGATTATATCCTAAGAACCGTGAAACACCAATCCAAAAGAACCTATGCACCCCTATGTTCATAGCAGCACAATTTACAATAGCCAAGGATTCTTGAACAATAAAAAAGAAAAAAGAAAGAACAAAAAGAAATTCTGTGTAGAGTATTATGTCATCTAAAATTACTGACACTTTTCTTTATTTAGGTGCGCTTTATTGATATTCCTTTTTTATTATTGTGTCTAAGTATTCAATTATTGTTTTTAATAATAGTAATGAGAGTAGATATTCTCAACATGCTCCTGGTCTTAAAATTTTTTTCAGTATTTCACAATTGAGCATTAAGTTAGCTGTGAAGTTGTCTGCGGGGGGCTCCGCCCGTAGAACCCCCCGTTCATCATGAATGAAAATAGAAACTACCAAGACAAGATCTGCTTGGGGAGGAAAGGGGTCAAACTCTCATAGGAGAATGACCCAGAGCCCTTTTCTCACTGGGCTTTTATTGGGTTCAAATACATGGGAATACAGGTATGTCAGGCAACAAGGATCAAGCAATAATTAACATTTCAAAGAAATCTGAGGGCTTAATCTGAGCCAGTGTTTGTCAGGAAAGGGGGTTGCCAAACTTTGGGAGACATACTCATTTCCTCCTCGGACACTTATCACCTAAGGGAGAGCACTCTTAGCAAAGCAGGTTTCACAGGACTTTACGAATTCTTTCTTATGCCCGATTACCCAGGGAGCCATCCTGGCTGGTACACGGCTGCACCGCTCGCCCCAACAGTTTCAGGCTTTAAGCCTATTAGGAAGCAGGAGACATCTCCCAGACGGAAATGAGGACTTGGGCTATGTCAGAATAGCCAGGGGTGAGGGTCCATCACATCCTCTTTGCTGCAGCCCCCCGAGTCCTTCCATGAGGCCTCCCAAGTGGTTGTGTCTGGCTTAGGTTGCCCCTCCCATGAGGAGTCTTACCCATCATTGACTGCCAACCAAGCATTGGGGCCAGAGATGGCTTGAGGCAGAAGCAGTGCTCCTGCCAGGGAGATAAGCTTTGTCTCCTTAGTAGGTCACGTCCTCATGACAGAACAGACCCAGATGAAGTGGGTCCCTTGGGCTCTTACACAGCCCACCATGGGGTGAGGGTTACAATTCCCAAAACCAGGCTGAACAGTCCACAACAGTTGTCATATATAGCCTTTATCAAGCTGAGACCTTTCCTTCTATTAGCATTCTTTTGAAAATTTTTCAGTAATGCATATTTAGTTCTTCAAAGACTTTTCCTGTATCTCTCAAATAATCATGATCCTTGTTTTTCTTTTAGAGGTTATGGATCACATTGATGGTTTGCTAGCATTCAGACATTCTTGCATCAGTGGTAAAATACACAATTGATGAAGGTACATAATCCCTTAAAAATTTTATTGAATTTGGTTTGCTAGTGCTGTGTTGAGAATTTTGACCTGGACATTTATCAACAATACAGGCCTGTAAGTATTGCTATCTCTCTCTTTCTCTTCTTGCAGTGTCTTTGTGCGGTTTTGGTATTAGAGTAATGCTGGCCTTGTAAATTACATTTGGTGGTGTCCTTCTTCAATTTATTAATTATTTAAAAATAAGTGTTAGAATTCCCCTGTAAATCTATCTGATCCTGGACTTTTCTTCATTGGGTGTTGCTATTACTGTTTCAAATTTGCTGCTGGTAATTGTTAAGAATATGTAATTCTTACTGATTTAGCATTTAAAGGGTGCATTTTCTAAAATTTCCCCATTTTCTTAAATTGTCACATTAATTGAATATAATTGTTGTTGGTATTTCTCAAGATTTCTTTGTGCTTTGTGGTATCGATTGTAGCTTGTCTCTTTTTCTCATTTTATCTATGTTTTCTCAATTACTATTTGAAGAGTCTCACTAGAGACTTTTCAATTTTATCATTTCAAAGAAGGAGCCATTGCATTGATTTTATTAGTCTTTTCTATTATTTTTATACTTTATTTATAATGGCAGTGATCTTTGTTTTATAGCTCTTCAATTAACTTTTTTTCTTGTTACTTCATTTTTCATGTATTTAGAAATAAGTTCAAATGATTTTATTGAAATATTTCAGTGCTTTAGTTAGAATTGTATCTTTATAATGTTTCCTGTTGTAACAGCTTTTGCTAAATCCAGATTTCCTAAGACCATGTTTGCACTTTTAGTTCTTTCAATATAGTTGTTGTTTTTTAGTTTCCATTTTTGATTCATTGAGTGTTTGGTAACCTGATGTGTAATCTTCAAATATTTGTCTTTTTTTCTGTATTTGATTTCTAGTTTCTTACCATTCTGGACATAAAATATGGTTAATATAACTTTAAATAGTTATAACTTAATGAGGATTGCTTTTTCTCCTACCACAGAGCTATCTTGGGAAGTTTTGCACTTAAACTAGGGAAAAATAAGACTTCCGGCCAAGATGGAGGTGTAGGCGGACACATTGTGCCTCCTCTCACAACCAAAATTAAGGACAACAAATATTTAGAAACAAGAAAACAACCAGAACTTATAGAAAATTGAACTGTACGGAAGTCCAACAACCATTCATCCAGACCGGTAAGAGGGGCGGAGTCGCGGCAGGAAAAAGTGGAGGTGCGGACCCAGGAATGCAAGCAGCAAAGGCTGGCAGTTCCCAGGTGCACAGGTGGCAGCTGGCGGACCCCAGGCACAGGGGGGCAACTGTGCAGACCCAGTGAGGCCGCATAAGGCGGCTGGCTGACCAGGTGGTCCCACATTCGCACGCGCAGACAGTCCAGGCAGAGGGGAAGTGGCGGAAGGGACTGAATCCAGGAGAGAGCAGAGCAGGCGCCATTTTTCCCTCTCAGACCCCGCCCCCACATACAGTGTCACAACCCAGCGACTGGGCTGCCCCGAGCTGGGGAGCGCTTGAGGCTCCACCTCTCACTACGTAACAGCACGTGAGCATGCCCAGATACTCCAGGTAAAGGGGAAGCAGCGGAAGGGACCGGAGTCCAGGAGAGAGCAGAACAGGCGCCATTCTTCCCTCTCGGACCCCGCCCCCACCTATAGCGTCACAACCCAGCGACTGGGCTGCCCCGCCCTGAGGAACACCTAAGGCTCCACCCCTCACTACGTAATAGTCGCGACCAGACTAAAACCAAAACAAAACAAAACAAAAAACTCCACCAAAAATGGCTCAAACTGGAGAAAAAATGAAAACCCCAGAGTCAATTCCTCTAAGCCGTGAAGAGATAGCCAACCTATCAGATGCACAGTTCAAAGCACTGGTCATCAAAATGCTCAGAGAATTGGTTGATTTTGCTCACAAATTAGATGAAAAAATGCAGGCTACAATACGTGAAATGAAGGAAGACGCATGGGGAACCGATAGAGATGGAAGGAAAACTGAGACTCAAATCAATGGAGTGGACCAGAAGGAAGAAACTAACAACCAAACAGAAAACGAGGAAGAAACAAGAATTCAAAAAAATGAGGAGAGGCTTAGGAACCTCCGGGACATCGTTAAATGTCCCAACATCCAAATTATAGGGGTCCCAGAAGAGGAAGAAGAGCAACAAGTAGAAAATTTATTTGAACAAATAATAAAGGAGAACTTCCCCAATCTGGCAAAGGAAATAGACTACCAGGACATCCAGGAAGCTCAGAGAATCCCAAAGAAGTTGGACCCAAGGAGGAACACACCAAGGCACATCGTAATTACATTAGCCAAGATTAAAATGAAGGAGAGAATTCTAGAAGCAGCAAGGGATAAGGGGACAGTCACCTACAAAGGAGTTCCCATCAGACTGTCAGCTGACTTCTCAAAAGAGACCTTACAGGCAAGAAGGGGCTGGAAAGAAGTATTTGAAGTCTTGAAAGGCAGGGACCTACATCCAAAATTGCTCTATCCAGCAAAGCTGTCATTTAGAATGGAAGGACAGATAAAGCGCTTCTCAGATAAGGTAAAGTTCAAGGAGTTCATCATCACCAAGCCCTTATTATATGACATGTTAAAGGGACTTATCTAAGAAAAAGAAGATCAAAAATATGATAGTGAAAAGACAGCAAGCTCACAGTTATTAAGAACCACACCTAAAACAAAAGCAAACTAAGCAAACAGCTAGAACAGGAACAGAGCCACAGAAATGGAGAGCATATGGAGGGTTAGCAACAGGGGCGTGGGAGGAGGAGAGGAGGGAAAAGGTACAGAGAATGAGTAGCATAGATAGTGGCTAGAAAATAGACAGGGGGAGGGCAAGAATAGTATAGGAAATGCAGAAGCTAAAGAACTTATGACACATGGACATGAACTAAAGGAGGGAATGTGGATGGGAGAGGGTGTGCAGGGTGGCGGGAATGATGGGGGAGAAATGGGACAACTGTAATAGCATAATCAATAAAATATATTTTAAAAAAATAAACTAGGGAAAAATATATACCCTGCAGTTCTAAAGTCAATGCTCTATTAAAAAAATCTAGGACTTTCGGCCAAGATGGAGGCGTAGGCAGACACACTGTGCCTCCTCTCACAACCAAAATTAAGGACAACAAATATTTAGAAACAAGAAAACAATCAGAACCTATAGAAAATTGAACTGTAGGAAGTCCAACAACCATTCATCCAGACCGGTAAGAGGGGTGGGGTTGAGGCAGGAAAAAGTGGAGGTGCGGACCCGTGAACGCAAGCAGCAGCAGCTGGCAGTTCCCAGGTGCACAGGCAGCGATTGGCGGTCCCTGGGCCCACAGGCAGCAAGCAGCTGGCAGACCCCGGGCACAGAGGGGCAACTGCGCAGACTCAGTGAGGTCGCAAAAGGTGGCTGGCTGACCAGGTGGTCCCACATGGTCTTCGCACGCGCAGACGGTCCAGGCAGAGGGGAAGTGGCGGAAGGGACTGAATCTAGGAGAGAGTGGAGCAGGCGCCATTCTTCCCTCTCGGACCCCGCCCCCACCTATAGTGTTACAACCCAGCGACTGGACTGCTCCACCCTGAGGAATACCTAAGGCTCCACCCCTTATACGTAACAGCCATGACCAAACTAAAACCAAACCAAAACAAACAAAAGACCCACCAAAAATGGCTCAAACCAGAGAAAAAATGAAAAGCCCAGAGTCAATTCCTCTAAGCCGTGAAGAGATAGCCAACCTACCAGATGCACAGTTCAAAGCACTGGTTATCAAAATGCTCACAGAATTGGTTGATTTTGCTCACTAATTAGATGAAAAAATGCAGGCTACAATACGTGAAATGAAGGAAGACGCATGGGGAACTGATAGAGATGGAAGGAAAAATGAAAAAGAAACAATTCAAAAAAATGAGGAGAGGCTTAGGAACCTCCAGGACATCGTTAAGCGTCCCAACATCTGAATTATAGGGGTCCCAGAAGCAGAAGAAGAAGAGCAACAAGTAGAAAACTTATTTGAACAAATAATAAAAGAGAACTTCCCCAATCTGGCAAAGGAAATAGACTACCAGGACGTCCAGGAAGCTCAGAGAGTCCCAAAGAAGTTGGACCCAAGGAGGAGCACACCAAGGCACAGCGTAATTACATTAGCCAAGATTCAAATGAAGGAGAGAATTCTAGAAGCAGCAAGGGGTAAGGGGACAGTCACCTACAAAGGAGTTCCCATCAGACTGTCAGCTGATTTCTCAAAAGAGACCTTACAGGCAAGAAGGGGCTGGAAAGAAATATTTGAAATCTTGAAAAGCAGGAACCTACATCCAAAATTGCTCTTTCCAGCAAAGCTGTCATTTAGAATGGAAGGACAGATAAAGTGCTTCTCAAATAAGGTCAAGTTCAAGGAGTTCATCATCACCAAACCCTTATTGTATGAACTGTTAAAAGGACTTATCTAAGAAAAAGAAGATAAAAAATATGACAGTGAAAAGACAGCAAACTCACAGCTATTAGGAACCACATCTAAAACAAAAGCAAACTAAGCAAACAGCTAAAACAGGAACAGAACCACAGAAATGGAGATCATATGGAGGGTTAGCAACAGGGGCGTGGGAGGAGGAGAGAGTCGGAAAAGGTACAGAGAATGAGTAGCATAGATAGTGGCTAGAAAATAGACAGGGGGAGGGCAAGAATAGTATGGGAAATGTAGAAGCTAAAGAACTTATGACACATGGACATGAACTAAAGGGGGGAATGTGGGTGGGAGAGGGTGTGCAGGGTGGGGGGAATGATGGAGGAGAAATGGGACAATTGTAATAGCATAATCAATAAAATATATTTTAAAAATCTAACAAGTAAATATGGTCTAATACTGCACTTGAATCTATTTATATTTTAACTCATTATAATACAGTGGTTTTAAATAAGATTACGTTTCTTTAATCACCTCATATGCCACATAATTTTTAAAGGATCCTTTCAGATAAACAATTTTTCATCTCAGCTTTACACATAGGAAAATAAAAGGCATTATATCTACTTTAAAGTCACAACAATTTTCTGTATCCTTTCCAGATTTTCAACTTGAAGAAATCTGTTTCCCCAGCCATCCTTCAATGCGTACAGAAAAGGCATTTAAAAAGATTAAGGAGAAAGCTGGAAAAGAGAAGGGACTTTCAGGAAGGAAATCCCACTAGTGCCTCTACAACAGACTCTGTGGGTCTGAACTTGACGAAGTCTAGCTCGATGTTCTCTGTAGGCACAGGATGAAGATACTACAGTTTATGGTGAACATGCATAATCAAAACACGATCAGTTAAAGGAAACAAAACAAAGTGGCATCAATTTTGAAAATTAAAGAGAAGAAATTATTGAAGAAATAAGTGCTCTTCAAAAATCAGGAAAAAAATACATGCCAAAAATAAATGTGGCCTATAGGAGACAATTCTGCATGGTGTGGGCACAGCTCCCAATCAGAAAGGCAAGTGGCAAGTGAGGTCCAATGCACAGGACTCATGCCCTTGGATAGGTTCTCTCATGGGGAATCAGGCCTGCATTGTACCTAGGCCACTTTGAGACTTACTTTTGCTAAAACTCCCTCAACCTGAATTGAGGCAGCAGGTGCTTACAGTTACTCCCTAAAGTCTGTGCTAAACCTCCCCAGTATGAAGTGTAACTGGTTCAACAACTTTTGCCCTTGGTCTGCAACATCCTTCTCTTTGAAGTAATTAGTGCCATCCTCTCCTTTGTTTTGTTTAAAAGGTAACCACCTAAAACGAGCCTGTGTATAGTAAATGGTGACCATCATGCAACGTGCCCCAAAAAGCAATAAAAGCTTTTCAAGGCAAGGGTCGGGGCCTTCTCCCTTTGATAGAGTGACTGTGCTGTCTCTCCCCTTGAGAGAGGTGACACATCAGTGGGAAATTCCATGATAATATTAACAACAATAAAATGAAAATAGAAAAAAGAAAAAAAAAAACTAAACTAATGTCATACCTGCGTTCTGTACCAGAATTTCAACAGATGGAGATTCCATGCACCTACTATTTGTTTCCCATTCATTCTAGCCCTGTCCAATTTCCATTTCTTCAAACTGATAGCAGCACCATACCTCTCCATGCCTTCCAACTGATACTATTCCTGCCCACCTGTCTTTGTCTTCAAACTGACAGCAAGTCCACACACCATATTTAGGGGTTCAATTACTCCAGTCCTGCATACTTCTCCCTGTCTTCCTACTGAATCCAGTCACCCTTCCTTCCACCTTATGAAAGTCCCCCTTTCCTTCCAACCTGTGACAGTCCCCCCTGTGTATGCATAACTTCCAACTAACAGGAGCTCTGATCATTTTATTTTTACCAGCCCTGTTTCTATAAATATATTCACTCACTGAAAAAATTTCAGCGAGTGAAAAAGTTTCAGTGTGTGCCTTCTTCTTCAAAAGCACACAACATGGAAATATCAGTATGCTAACAACCTCATATTGGCTCCCCTTTATTATCTCTGAAGTCTGTGCTTCCTCAGGTGAGAAATGCCAAAGCAAGACACATCAGAGACTCTTGGTCCCAGTTCTTTAAAACTGGGTCTATTTTTAACTTCAAGTCTTTCTAGCTCTCCTCCTATGATATATTTTTGTAAGTTCCAATTCTCCCTTCTGAATGCTTCTATGCTTATGTGCCTAACATATCTCATGTAATATTTATTACATAGAATAGTACAACATGTAGCAAATCAAATTATTTTCACTAAATACCTCATAAAGGACACACATTTGACACATCGCAGACAACATCTACAGCTTATAATGTCCCAAAACTCACACCACATATAAATATTTTGAAAAGTAATTCCCAATAAGCACAGTGTATCCATCCATAATTGGGGCTCCTGATATGCATAAATTATTGATATTTTAAGTCAAATAATTTATTTTTTAGCTTCCTTCTATATCAAAAATATTGGGCAGGACCTTGGTCCCTACAGAAAAATCACCTCTAAAAACTCATCCTCACAAAGATATAGAGAAGAGAAAGACACAGATAAATCAAGAGGGAAAGAAGGTAAGATGAAGTTGAAAACAAGTAGAGCCATGACTGATAAGGCCCAGTGTGTTGCAGTTGCATATCATCCTGTGGACCTAAATGACACTGGTTCAGTTCCAGTCAGTGATCATGCCTCCCTTCCATGCCAGGCCCCTCTTTGGATAATGTGAGGCCATGCAAATTGATATATCTCTCCTTTTTTTCCCTACCTTCCTATCTCTTTAAAAATAAATAATTTTTTAAAAAGAGATAAAAATATTTAAGTGGAACCTAATTAAAAAAACAAACAAGAAAGCAAAATGTACCCAGAGGCATTGAAATTAAGAACAATGGACAAGATGGGAGATGGTAAGGCATAATGGTGGGAAAGAAGGAAAGGTTTTTCAGTAACTACTATAAAGGACACATGGAAAAAACAAAGGTGGGGGGAATCAGGGAAGGAAGGTGAGGATAGCTGGGTTGGGGGATAAATGCAGATAACTGTACTTGAATGTCAATAAAATAATTTTAAAAAAAGAAACAAAAAATAGATGAAAATATGTTTTGGATGTGAAACCCTTGTCTGAGGTGTCATTGGCAACTATGTTTTCTCATACAGTTGGCTTTTTCATTTTGTTGGTGCTTTCTTTACCCATGCAGAAGTTTTTGTTCACATGAAGTCTGATTTGATCATTCTTTCCTTTATGGTCCTTGCTCTAAGGGACATAGCGGTATAAATGTTGCTGTGTGGAATATCTAAGGTTTTCCTGCCTATGTTGTCCTCTAGGACTTCTATGGGGTTGTGAATTATTTAAATCTTTTATCCATATGGAATTTATTTTTGTGCATGCTGTAAGTTGGTGGTCATGTTTCACTGTTTTGGATGTAGCGATGCAGATCTCCCAACACCATATTTTCAACAGGTTATTTTCACTCCATCTTATGTTTCTGCCCCCTTTGGTGAATATTAATTGATCATAGAGACCTGTCTTATTTCTGGACTCTCTAGTATGTTCCATTGATCTATGTTTCTGTTCTGATGCTACTACCAGTCTGTTTTGGTTACCATGGTCTTGTAATATTGTTTAATGTCAGGTTTGTGATTTCTCTGACTTTGTTCTTCTTTCTCAAACTTGCTGCCAGATTTGGGGTCATGTATGGTTCTAAATAAAGTTGTGAAATGTTTGTTCCATATCTGTGAAATATGTCACTGGTATTTTAATAGGCATTGCATTGAATCCATAACTTGCTTTGAGTAGTATGGACATTTTGATGATGTTTAAACAGCATGCTTCTAAAGAGTTAATACATAAAAGAGGAAAATAAATAGCAATCTAAATTCACTGTGAGACTCATAGAAAATGAAAGATAACCTAACACAATCTAGTACAATGAAAAAACATGTAAAAGAGAAAAGTGTGTAGGTATACTGGGCAAACAAAAGAGCAGGAAAATAATCCCCAAATCTGCTAAATTTGTTTCCAAATAATCCAGAGAAATAAAAACACACAAACAAATGAGTAGAAGAAAATCTATAACAAAGATCTGAGTACAAATAAGTCCAATGTCAATATAAGATAAAAACTAATAAAGTGAAGCCTGAATCATTAAAAAATAAATGGAATGGATGTTCTAATAGTAAGACTCATTAAAGAGGGAAAAATGAATAGAATCAAAATGAAAATCCCAATTAATGTCACAGGGTAAAAAAATCATTAAAAATATTATGAACCATTACATACCAACACATTTGGCTGTGTAGGTAAAATGGATTTTGCAGAAAAAATACAGCCTCCCAAGGCTCAACTAGAAAGAAACAGACAATCTCTATAGATCAATTCCTAGCAATTTTATTGTTGGGAAGCAGTAGTAAAAACTCACAACAAAACACAAACTCCCAGGACCACAGCTTGTAGGTGAAGCCTACCAAATATTTAAATAATAATTAGTACATTTTCTCTTCAAACTATTTTATAAAAACATAGAATAACACTTTCAATTTCATATGCTGAGGTCAGCATTAACCTGATTAAAAATAAACAAACAAAGACACAACAAAGGAAAATATTACAGACCAATATTCCTAATAAATACAAGTGCCACAATTCTTAACAGAATATCAGCAAAATGAATTTATCAGAATGTTCAAAGAATTATACATTATAATTGAGTAGGAATTATACCAAAAATACATATGTAGTTCAACATCTTTTAAATATTGAGGTAACTTATTAAATCAACAAAATCAAGAATTCTACACATGTGATCGTGAAAAAGTTGCAGAAAAAGTATTTGGCAAAACTCAATATCACTTTATGATTGGAAAGCACTAAAAAATGAATATACAATGAAAATCTCTCAACTTGATAAAGGCTATATAAGATAAGTGCACAGCTATTAGCATACTCACTTGTGGGAGAAAAGGAAGCTTCCTTTTTAAGATCAGACAATAGGAAAAAAGTCCACTCTCTCCAATCTAATTCAAACTAGTGCTAGAACTTCTAGCTACAGCATATTAAAAAGAAAAAAAACACCAATGTATTTATTCAATAAATAAAAAAGTCAAATTGTCACTTTTTGCAGCTTATACCAAAAGAGATAGAGAAATCCAAGAGAATTAAAAAAATGGATACAATTAATAAGCCAACTTTACTGAGGTATTGAAATTCAACGTTAAAATGCCAAAGTTTGTCACATTCATATACAGAAATATGAAAAATCTGAAGACAAACCATGACTAGTGTGACTCAGTGGGTTGGGCATCATCTCAAAAGTTAAAAGTCACTTATTCACTCCAAAGTCATGGCACCTGCCCAGAATGCAGACAAGGTACTAAGTTGGGTATGGGTGGGAGGCAAGTGATCCATGATTCTCTCACACACTAATGATTTTTTCCCTCTCTTCCTCTCTCCCATTCTACCAGTGATGCAAGAATGGCTCAACATCCTGCAAATAATCAGTGTCATTCATCACATCAAAAACCAAAACAAAGAATCATATGATTGTTTGGGAGACAGGAATAGCCTTTGAAGAACTAAATATGCATCACTGATAAAAATATTTCAAAAGAATTCTAATAGAAGGAAAGATCACAGCTTGATAAAGGCAATATATGACAACCTCACAGCTAACATAATACTAACACAATACTAAACATAACATAATACAATAGTGAAATAATAAAAACATTTTTAAAGGTCAAAAAATGTCTACTCTCATACCATTACTAAAAATAATAATGGAATATTTAGACATAGCAGTCAAAAAATAAATAAAATGAATCTAAATAAAAAGGAAAGAAAACTGCCAGAATTTGGAGATGGCATGATGCTCTGTACAGAATTGCTTTTTTTCTTTCTTTTTTTCTCTTTTTTTTTAAGTTGTTCAAGTACAGTTGTCTCAATTTTCCCCAACTATTCCCCTCAGTCCAGCCATCCTCACCTTTCACCCTCAGTTCTATGCCTCTTTGTTTTTCTCCACATGTCCTTTATATATGTTCCTGAAAAACCTGCCCCATTTCCTTCCCCCATCTCCTCCCACCTCCTCTCTGCTTACTGTCAGTCTGTTCATAATTTCAATTCTCTTGTTATGTTTTGCTTGTTTGTTGGTTTTGTTGATTACAATCCACTTATAGATGAGATCACATGGTATTTGTCCCTCCCCGACTGGCTTATTTCACTTAGCATTTTGTTCTCCAGTACAATCCACACTGTCACAAAGGGTAGGAGCTCCTTCTTTCTTTCTGCTGCATAGGATTCCATCGTGTAAATGCACCATTGTTTTTTGATCCACTCATTTCCTGATGGGCACTTGGGTTGTTTCCAGCACTTGGTTATTATGAATTGTGCTGCTATGAACATTTGGGTGTGTAGGCTCTTTTGAATTGGTGTTTCAAGTTTCTTAGGATGTAATCCCAGAAGTGGAATTGCCAGGTCAAAAGGCAGTTCCATTTTTATTTTTATGAGGAAATTCCATACTATTTTCCACAGTGACTTTTTCCAGTCTGCTTTCCCACCTAGGGCACTAGGATTCCATTTTCTCCACACGCTCTTCAACACCTGTTTTTTGTCGATCTGTTTATTATGGCCATTGTCTCTGATGTGAAATGGTATTTCACTGCAGTTTTAATTTGCATCTCTCTGATGGCTAGTGATGCTGAACATTTGTTCAAATATCTCTGGGCCCTCTGTATGTCCTACTTGGAGAAGTGTCTGTACAAGTTTTTTTTTTTCCATTTTTTTAATTGTTTCATTTCTTCCTATCATTGAGTCATATAAGTCCTTTATATATTTTGGAGATAAACCCTTGTCCATGGTATCATTGGCTAATAAGTTTTCCCATGTGGTTGGTTTTCTTTTCATTTTAATGCTGTTTTCTTTAGCTGAGCAGAAGCTTTTCATTTTGATGAGATCCAATTTGTGAATCTTTCCTTGCTCTAGGGAACATATCAGTGATAATATGGCTGCATGGAATTTCTGAGAATTTCCTCCCTATGTTCTCCTCTGGGACTTTTATGGTGTCACGACTCATATTTGTCTTTTATCCACAGTGAATTTATTTTTGTGTATGTTGTAAGTTGGTGATTGAGTTTCATTTTTTTGCAAGTAATTTTCCAGCTCTCCCAACACCATTTGTTGAAGAGGCTCTTTTTACTCCATGTTATGCTTCTTACCACTTTGCCAAATATTAATTGGCTGTGGAGACTTGGGTTTATTTCCATGCTCTCTAATCTATTCCATTGGTCCATGTGTCAGTTCTTATGCCTGTACCAGAGTGTTTTGATTAAAGGGGACTTATAATACAGTTCGATATCAAGTATTGTTACCACTCCTACTTTGTTCCTCTTTCTCAAAATTGCTGCAGCTATTGGGTTTGTTTTGGATCCATACAAATTTTTGAAATGTTTGTTCTATATCTGTGAAATATGTCTTTGGTACTTTAATAGGGACTGTGTTCAATCTACCAATTGCTTTGGCCCAGGGAACAAACCCACCTCCACAAAAATATCTTCCACCACAATCTCAGGATCAAATGCAAATGAACAAGTATTAATTAGGATGTAAAGAGATTAAGGCTGTTATAAGAAAGGAGAGAAATAAACTATGGTATAATTTCTAGTGACTTATTATGCATGAACTTGTTGGACAAGAAATGGACATCGAAAAGCAATTCAGGAAAGAAAATATCACTATTCATGGAGAAAACCAAAGTCTATTTCATCTCAGTGGTCTTTACTACTTAGCACTGTTTTTTTCTTTCTGGATCCACCTCTAGTGGTGTGAGATGTTGACCCTGTCTGACCTTAGGCAGCCTGCTCTGAGACTGCCAGAGATCTGCTGTCTATTGTTGTCTCTTTCAGTTGGTAATTAGTCACTTTGCACTCAGCCGTCAGTCTTAAACCCCATAGCATGCTGCAGAATTCCTCCAGGGGTTGGGGCTATTGATTTCCCTCAGGCTGCTACTGCTGGGAGGGGAAGGGTCTGCCTGAACAGGATGGTTGCTGAAATATGGAAGACTACACAGCACCAGGATGCCAGTGGCCTGTCTCTCAGCTCTCTCCTCCATCCCCAGTCTCTCCTCAAGCCTCTCTAGTCCACTCTGTCCACACTTTGCCAGGGCTTTATATCTGTGGCTGACTGCTTGACTCATTAATTTAGTCTCTCTGCCTTCTGCAGTTAGGCTTAAGCAACATAGAGCCAGGGCAGAGTCTCTCTTGGGGACTGGGCTGTCATTTCCCCTCAGGCTGCTTCTGTTCAGATGGGCAAGGTCTGCCTTAGCACATTGGTTCCTTGGGCTTTGGAACTGACTCAGCACTGGGTTCCCTGTGGGTACCCTCTCTGCACTCTCCCCAAAGTTTCCATCCCCAGTCTCTCCTCAGGTATCTCCATGCCAATCTCTTCCCATGTTTGCTGGAAGCTGGGTAAGTGACAGGAAATAAAAAATTGTGTATCGGTCCTTTAAAGGGCTCTTTGCGTCTCCAGCCATCTGTCTCTAGCAAACCAACTCTGCTCCTTTTCATTGCAGGTTGTTATCTGTATACCCTTTTTGCTATAGTGTTCCACACTGGGGATCCCAGCTTATGGTTTAGAACCCATTCTTCTCAGTGGGGGTCTAATCTTCTGCTTAAGTATCCTATCCCTCTAGCACTGCTGCCTTTGGGCACCAAACGAGCAACCCACTCCACTCCTTACCAGACAGGTTGTGCTGAAGATAATTTTTTCTGTATGTCTGAGGTTATAAGGCTTCTCTCTCACTATAGTTCAGTTTTTTTTTTGTTGTGGTTAATTTCTCCACAATTTAGTTATAATTCCAGATTGGTCCTAGGAGAAAGTTAGTGTGGTCTCACTCACTTGCCCACCATCTTGCTGCCAATCCACAATTTCTTAAGCAGTTCAACAAAATTAATAGAATTAATAAAATAGTTCATTAAAGCACAAAATGCAAACAATGTACAGAAATCTGTCACATTGATAGCACTAATAAACAATGAAAGAAAAGGGTAAGAAAGTAATCCCATTTACAATTGCATGGAAGTGAAAGAAATGCCTGTGAACTGGAATAAAGAGGTGAAGTACCTGTGCTCTCAAAGTTAAAGGACATTGAAGAGAGAACGTGAAAAGAACACAAAAAATGAAGGATAAATCATTTTTATACAATGGGAAGATTAAGAACAGCCATGTTTGCAGAATTTTATTGTGGCTGAACACTGAACTTGCTCACGTGACACCTCCTTAGATGATTTTGCAGCTTTAAAGCTGGGACACCAACTTTATCCCAGGTTACTGTCCCCCTCACTCTTCTCTGAACATTTTCTATTCTTCTGAACTTCACATCTCCCTCATGCAATATTGATTGGAGGTAACAGGAAAAAATTTAACACCTCAGAGTTTTTTAGCTTATAAGTCATAAAGAATACATATCCGATCCAACAGAGAGGCCACATCAACAGCCTTCTGTTCTCCTGACGACAGACCACATATAAGGAATCTGAAAAAAATAGCATCCAGTAACACATCATGTGCATCAATGTTAGGGCCCTTGTCATGTGTTAACCATTGATATTTTAGGCCAAATCACTTGTGTTTTGCATGAGGCCTGCATGGAGGGTGTTTGGAAACATTTTTCCACAACCAAATACATGCCTATACAACACCAAAACCCTAAAGACATACAAAAAGAGAGAAATAAAGAGATAGAGAGTTAGAAAAAGAGAGGTTGAAACCAAGGAAGAGAAATAAAAGTAGAATATTCAAAGAAGTAAAGAAGTAAAAAGTGACATTTTAAAAAATAATTTTTAAAAAATCTTCACACAAAGATATATTTTATTTATTTTTCAGAGAGGGAGGAAGAGAGATAGCAACAGAGACAAAACATCAATGTGAGAGAGAAACTTTTGATCACTTGCTTTTTGTAAACCCTCCGTTATCAGGGATTGAACCCGTGATCTATGTAGGTGTCCTGACTTGGAACTAAACCAGCAACATATTGGTGAATGGAATGATGTTGCAACCAGCTGAGCCACTTGACCAGGATGTCTTTATTTTTACTTGGAACATGTATGTGACTTCACATCACTTTGTCTTTATTGTGAAGTGGCTAGTTAAAAACCCACTTTGTGGTGACACAAAATGTTCATATTGGCAGACAGCATCCATGGGAAACCATTATGTAGGCCGCACATCACCTAGGTTGATATGAACACAAGATCTATTTGAAGTACAACAGGAGTCCACGGAAAGTTATATGGAAGAAGTAAAAACGTTTAGATCTTTTCTTAATGTTAACCCCATAAAGGTGAGTACCAGAAAATGTTACCCACAGTAGTATGTTTCCAAAATCATATTGATGAATCTCAGAACTGATTTAATTAGTATTTTAGCTACATTTTACTTCTTTTGGAACTTTTGCCATGTCTGAGTTTTTCCACTGAACACATATAACAACAGACCTCAGTGTTTTTTGTGTGCTGTACACCTGTGACAATGTTTCTGGAAAGTAGTTCCAGTCCTCATCCACAGTGAGCCAGTTGGGTCACTTGACACTCCAAGGAAACACAATGGTACTAATGTGATCACAAAACAAGTGTTTGTACTCAGCTTTTCCTTCTGAAACCTGGGACCCTTGTTACCTTCCTAGGAATCTTTGGAAAATCTGTGCCTAATACAGTTGAATATTAATGGAGCAGTCACAGGTGACAAGTTAAGTGCCCTGAGAACCTTTCAGGAAAGACTAATTGGAAAAAAAGCACCCAGTTAATGCAACTTTCAAAACGTTAAGCTCACATCCACATTGGGAGAACAGAACAGAAGAAATCTGGTACTTGCAAATATTCTAGGAACAGATTCCTATGAAGTTTACCTTACTGAACAAGGTTGAGATCAAAATGTTTCCCTGCTGTCTCCACACATTCTCAGGATGTGTGTTTTGGAAAAGGCCATAATAAAACTCCCTAACTATAAACACTGAATCTAGCTTCCCCTCTAACAAGTTTGCTCACTCAGCTGTGAGTATTCTCAGGTACTTTAGGCGATTACTGTGACCCCACGTGGGCAGCATTGTAGCCATTGCCATTTTTTTGTGTTGTTTTGTGGGGAAAATGTCAGGGGAAAATGTCAGGAGAAATGGGTGACTTTTCTGGTTAGAAGCAGTTTGATAGGTATTGAAATCCAGCTGGGTCTGTCCGTTGTGTACCTAGTGTCATGGCTTAGAGAATAGAAGGAAGTGGAGAACCAGCTACTCTACGTTCTTATAATTCTGAGTTAATGACGTGTCGTTTGGTTTGTCTTAATGTTTAATGTATGTGTAGTTTTTCCTCTGTACCTGATTAGAATAAAGTTTAAAAATTATGGTGGTGTTCCATACTGTGGCAATGCCTAGGCCACCCCGATATTACCTGACTGAATACCAGGCAACATCTTTACAAAGCTCCACACAGAAATTCATAGAGGAGCAGTTAGACAAGTACAAATTCTCTATAGCTGTAGACAGGGGGGCAGGTACAACAACAGTCAAAAATGTCATAGGTGACATTGTGAACACAAGGTCTGTATGGCCCAAATCTTAAGATGACAAGTGCCAGCCCATATTCCAGACTCAAGTCTCTGCAGTCATTGGGACACTCCCAGAGTCTCACACTAGATCTCTCTTTATCCCAATCCCAATGGAATCTGAGCGTCCATTTTCTCCATCACCAGCTGCTAAATGAATGCGTTCAAAGTCAGTGCTCACATATTTGTTGCAATATTAGTGAAAATGATATGTTGCTTGACTTCACAGCAAGCCATAAGCATCTTGCATTTGGCCACAGTTTTCATGGAACTTTCTTCCTAAGGTGTTTGTGTAGCAGTCAGCTCCATTGTCCTTTCATTCCTGGTCAGACACTTATATACTATCACACTTTAGAGCATCATTTATACAAAATGGCACATGTGATTAAACTATTCCAGCTGATTTTGTGCTACTTATCACATAACAAACCTAGACCCTCAGGTCAGAATCTGTGACATGACTTATTTTTATGAATTCCCAACAGGGAGACTGTTTTTCACAGATTCACAGTCTAACAATTTTGATAGACCATGACTTGAGTACATTCAGTTGACATATCTGCGGTTCTGCCAAAAATATCTGAATTGTCTCCTGATAAGGAATATTAGTTTCCTTGTGCTGTCAGAATGTAGTGCAATGTTGGTGTAACACTTTTCTAAAAATTTTTATTTATTTTACTTATCTTATTTTTTTGCGATCATTCATTTCTTTTTTTTCTTCCTTTATTTTAATTGTTGCTCTTGTACAGTTTTCTGTCTTTTACTCCCATCCCGGCCCACCGCCCCAGCCCTCTCCACCTCTCTCCCATTTCCACCACCCTTAGTTTTGTCCATGTGTCCTTTATACTTGTTCCTGTAAACCATTCCCCTTTTCCCCAGAAATTCCCTCCCCTCTCCCCTCTGATTACTGTCAGCTTGTTCTCAATTTCAGTGTCTTTGGTTATATTATGCTTGTTTTTTGTTCTGTTGATTAAGTTCCTGTTAAAGGTGAGATCATATGGTATTTGTCTTTCACTGCCTGGCTTTTTTCACTCAGCATGATGCTCTTCAGTTCCATCCATGCTGGTGCAAAGGGTAGGAGCTCCTTTTTTCTTTCTGCTGCATAGAATTCCACTGCGTAAATGTACCATCGTTTTTTTTTCTTGTACAGTTTTCTGTCTTTTATTCTCACCCTAACCCACCACCCCAGCCCTCCCCTCCTCCCTCCCATTTCCACCCCCCCATAGTTTTTGTCCATGTGTCCTTTATACTTGTTCCTGTAATTCGTTTTTTGATCCATTCATTTACTGATGGGCATCTAGGTTGCTTCTAACACTTGGCTATTGTAAACTGTGCTGCTATGAACATTGGGGAGTATAGGTTCTTTTGGATTGGTGTTTCAGGGATCTTAGGATATAATCCTAGCAGTGGAATTGCTGGGTCAAAACATAGATTCATTTTGAGTTCTCTTAGAAAATTCCATACTGCTTTCCATAGTGCTTGTACCAGTCTGCACTCCCACCAGCAGTGCACTAGGGTTCCCTTTTCTCCCCAACCTCTCCAACACTTGCTGTTTGTTGCTTTGTTTATGAGGGCCATTCTGACTGGTGTCAAGTGGTATCTCATTGTGGTTTTAATTTGCATCTCTCTGATAGCTAGCGATATCGAGCATCTTTTCATGTGTCTCTGGATCCTCTGTATGTCCTCCTTGGAGGAGTGTCTGCCCAAGTCCTTTGCCCATTTTTTAATTGGGTTGCTTGTCTTCTTAGAGTGGAATCGTGTAAGTTCCTTGTATATTTTGGAGATTCAACCCTTATCTGAGGTATCATTGGCAAATATGTTTTCCCACACACTCGATTCTCTTTTTATTTTAATACTGTTTTCCTTGGCCATGCAGAAGCTTTTTATTTTGATGAGATCCCATTTGTTTATTCTTTCCTTTATGTCCCTTGCTTTAGGGGACATATCCGTAAAAATGTTGCTGCGTGGAATATCTGAGATTTTCCTGCCTATGTTCTCTTCTAGGACTTTAATGGTGTTATGGCTTATGTTTAAATCTTTTATCCACCTTGAATTTATTTTTGTGTATGGTGTAAGTTGGTGCTCGAGTTTCATTTTCTTGCACGTAGCTGTCCAGTTCTCCCAACACCACTTGTTGAAGAGGCTATTTTTAGCCTCCATTTTGTGTTGCTGCCCCTTTTGTCAAATCTTAATTGACTATAGAGACTAGGGTTTATTTCTGGCTCTCTGTTCTAGTCCACTGGTCCACATGCCTGTTTTTATGCCAGTACCAGGCTGTTTTGATTATAGTGGCCTTGTAATACATTTTGGTATCAGGTATTGTGATCCCTCCTGCTTTGCTCTTCTTTCTCAAGATTGCTGCCGCTATTCTGGGTCGTTTATTGTTCCATATAAGTTTTTGAAGAGTTTGTTCTATATCTGTGAAATATGCCATTGGTACTTTAATAGGTATTGCATTGAATCTGTAGATTGCTTTGGGAAGTATGGACATTTTGATGATGTTAATTCTTCCGATCCATGAACACGGTATGTGTTTCCATTTATTTGTGTCTTCTTTGATTTCTTTCTTCAGTGTTGTGTAGTTTTTTTGCATACAGGTCTTTTACCTCCTTGTAGTTTTTTTGCATACAGGTTTATTCCTAGGTACTTTATTTTTCTTTTTGCTATATCGAAGGGAATTTTTTTTCTTGATTTCTGCTTCTGTTGTTTCATTGTTCGTATACAAAAATGCCTTTGATTTCTGGATATTGACTTTGTATCCGGCTGTTTGGCCAAATTCATTTATTAGGTCGAGCAGTTGTTTGGCCGAGACTATAGGATTTTCTATGTATACTAACATGTCATCTGCAAACAATAATAGTTTTGTTTCCTCCTTTCCAAGTTGGATGCCTTTTATTTCCTTTTCTTGTCTAATCGCTATGGCTAATACTTCCAATACTATATTGAATAGAAGTGGTGAAAGTGGACAGCCTTGTCTTGTTCCTGATTTTAGTGGAAAAGATTTTAGTTTTTGCCCATTGAGTATGATGCTGGCTGTAGGTTTCTCATATATAGCCTATATTATGTTGAGGAATGCTCCCTCTATTCCCACTTTGCTGAGTGTTTAAATCATAAATGGGTGCTGTACCTTATCAAATGCTTTTTCTGCATCTGTTGATATGGTCATGTGATTTTTGTCTTTGCTTTTGTTTATGTGATGAATTACATTTACTGATTTGGGAATGTTGAACCATCCTTGCATCTCTGGGATGAATCCCACTTGGTCGTGGTGTATGATCTTTTTAATGTGTTGTTGGATGCGGTTTGCCAATATTTTGTTGAGGATTTTAGCATCTATGTTCATCAGCGATATTGGCCTGAAGTTCTCCTTCTTTGTTTTGTCTTTATCTGGTTTTGGGATTAGGATGATGCTAGCTTCATAAAAAGAGTTTGGGAGTCTTCCATCTTTTTGGATTTTTTCAAATAGTCTGTGGAGAATAGGGGTTAGCTCTTCCTTCAATGTTTTGTAAAATTCTCCTGTTAAGCCATCTAGTCCAGGACTTTTGTGTGTCGGGAGTGTTTTGATTACTGCTTCAATTTCATCAGCTGTTATTGGTCTGTTCAGGCTTTCTGTTTCTTTTTCATTGAGTTTTGGAAGGTTATATTTTTCTAGAAACCTGTCCATTTCACCTAGGTTTTCAAATTTCTTGGCATACAGTTCTTCATAGTAATTTCTTACAATCCTTTGTATTTCTGCGGTGTCGGTTGTAATATCTCCTCTTTCATTTCTGATTGTGTTTATTTGAGTCCTCTCTCTTTTTTTCTTGATGAGCCTGCTTAAAGGCTTGTAAATTTTGTTGATCTTTTCAAAGAACCAACTCCTGGATTCATTGATCTTTAGGATTGTGCTTTTAGTCTCTGTGTCATTTAATTCTGCTCTGGTCTTGGTTATTTCCTTCCTTCTACTTGCTCTGGGCTGTCTTTGTTGTTGTTCCTCGAGTTCTTGTAGGCGTAGGGTTAGGTTGTTTGTTTGAGATGTTTCTGTCTTTTTTAGATTGGCCTGTATCGCTATAAGCTTCCCTCTGAGGACTGCCTTTGCTGTGTCCCATAAGTTTTGGGTCGATGTGAGTTCATTATTGTTTGTTTCCAGAAATTTTTTGATTTCCTCCCTAATTTCATTCTTGACCCATTCATTGTTTAATAGCATGCTATTCAATCTCCATGATTTTGAGGGTTTTGGGTTTTTCTCCTTGGGGTTGGTTTCTAGTTTCAGTCCCTTGTGGTCAGAGAAAATGCTTGGTATGATTTCAATTTTCTTGAATTTGTTGAGGCTTGATTTGTGTCCTATCATGTGGTCTATCTTTGAAAATGTTCCATGTGCATTTGAAAAGAAAGTGTGTTTAGCTTCTTTGGGATGAAGGGCCCTATATATATCAGTTAAGTCCATTTCCTCTAGAGTGTTGTTCAGTGCCACAATATCTTTGTTGATATTTTGTTTGGAAGATCTGTCCATTTTTGACAGTGGGGTGTTAAAATCACCTACTATAATTGTGTTGCTGTCTATATCTTTCTTGAAGTCCTCTAAAATTTTCTTGATGTATTTAGGTGCATATATATTTACCCTCCATTGGGTGCATATATATTTACAATATTTATGTCTTCTTGGTGGATTCTTCCCTTGAGTATTATGAAGTGACCTTCTGGATCTCTCTTTATGGCCCTTCTTTTGAAGTCTATTTTGTCTGATATGAGCATTGCTACCCCAGCTTTTTTTCCTGACCATTTGCTTGGAAAATTTGTTTCCAGCCCTTCACTTTGAGCCTGTGTATGTCTTTTGTCCTGAGGTGGGTTTCTTGTAGGCAGCATATGTGTGGGTCGTGCTTACTTATCTATTCAGCTATTCTATGTCTTTCGATTGGAGCATTTAATCCATTTACATTTAAGGTTATTATTGATAGGTGTTTATTCATTGCCATTTTCGTACCTATGTTCCTCTCTCTCTCTCTCTCTGTCTTTTCCTTTCTTCCCTTAAAGCAGTCCCTTCAGTATCTCTTGCAGAACTGGTTTGGTAGAGGTGTATTCTTTTAGACTTCTTTTGTCTGGGAAGCTCCTTATTTGGCCTTCTATCTTGATTGAAAGCCTTGCTGGGTAAAGTAGTCTGGGTTGCAGGTCTTTGGTTCTCATTGCTTGGAATATTTCTTGCCATTCTCTTCTGGCTTGGAGCGTTTCCATTGAGAAGTCAGCTGCTAACCTTATCTGGGTTCCCTTGTATGTTACTTCCTTTTTCTCCCTTGCTGCCTTTAAGATTCTCTCTTTGTCTTGGAATTTTGCCATTTTAATTATGATGTGTCTTGAAGTGGGCCTGTTTGGGTTCCTTTTGATTGGGACTCTCTGTGTTTCCTGGATTTGTGTGGCTTTTTCTCTCACCAAATGAGGGACGTTTTCCATCATTACTTTTTCAAACCCACATTTAATTTTCAAAAGGAACTTTTGAAATAAATGCTTTTTCACCTCAGCATTATAGATAAGGAAAGTAAAAGAGGATTTAGCTACTTTCAATTCCCAAAACCATTAATAGCATTTCCTATTTTTCATCCATGAACTGTCTGTTTCCCCAGACATTCATGTCTAGTAATAATATAATAAGGAAGTTTTATAAAGTTAGTAAGATGGATGGCAAAGAGAACTACTTGGCTCTAGCAATGGGTTTTCAGCAGTATTTGTACTACTGATTTTGTAGGTCTGAAGTTCACAAAGTCTAGCCACAAGTTGTCTATATGGCACAGGACAAAGATGATACAATTGATCATGGAAAGGAATAAGAAAAAGACCAGCAGTTGAAGTGTAAAAAAATACCCCAAATGGCAACAAGTTTAGAAAGGGGTTGGATCAAATCCAGGGTATTTTCAGGCTATTCTCACCCATAATGCCATTCTCTCCTCCCCAGGGCATGTACTATAAAAATTGGAGGTACTTTCTCTGCAGTCAAAGATCACTGACTTCTATTTTCTTGTGATCCTTCAATCAAGTCCATATTTGGAAAATTTCTACAGATACAACAATGCTAAGAAAATACCATATATGACATATGTGGAGAAGACATCAAGTGATCCTCTGTCTGATCCTCTTGTACCCAGAAAAGACACTGGCATTTGGGCTTCCTGTCACTACCAAATCCAATAACCAATGACAGTGATTGAATCTTTCATGGGCACTATATTTGGATGGCCAGCAATCCAAGAAGATGGTGGGTTCATGCCCTAACAGACCATCTTGTATTTTCTTTCTAGGCCAGATCTTTTATAAGGCCAGGGGGAGATAAACAATGTAAAGTGAGGGCTTTGAGATTCAGAGGTTGCAACATTCCTGTCCTGGGGCAGTTAGCTGTTCTCAGGGGAGGGTGGTCATCTGCTCTTCCTGAAACACAAAGGCCCAGATGCCTCCAACTTGTCCCCAGGTGGTAATCTCTATCAGCACCCCAGGAGCTCAGCTGTTTTCCCAGGAGCCAGAATGGGCCTTATCTGTAGTTTCTGAAAAGCTTTAACATACACATTACTTGCTAGACTTATAACTTTTTATCATAAGCTAAAATTTTCCAAGTCTTGAGTCCCCTATCACTGACTAAAACTAAAGACCAATTGTTGTGTCTCCCTTTTTTCCCCACTGAGTTATGTTAAGTGTTTTATGGTGGACCTGTTTCAATGAGCTACATAAGATATAGAGTTGAAGGAGTGAACTGCGTCCAAAATTGGTGGTACCAAATATCTGAGTGGGCCTGAGGATTTTCTGCTGTCCCTGGAAATCAATAAACAGCCACACCAAACCTTAACACCCAAAGTAGATAAATGGCATTTGAAACTCCTTGACAGTTTGCTTTTTGGGTGATTTTTTCAAGCTTTTGAAGGCCACGGTCAAGAGCAGATGGAGGCAGAAGACCTTTTATGAGTGAGTGGAAATTTGTAAAGATCAACAAGCACATCACGTCCAGCAATATATTCTGCAAAATCAAGTACCAGGTCAACACCAGCCATGGCTGATCCAATATAGCCATCCAAATACATACAAAATATATTTTCTAACAATGTTCACAGGAAAAAACTGACACTCAAGAGAGATGAGGGGTTAGCCCCAAGACACAATCTAGAAATGGGCAGAGTCCCCTTGTGACATGGAGTTGGCCAGGGCTTACCTAGCCAAAAACCGGCCCAGAATATTTTGGGTGCTTTTGAATGTCAGAAAAAAAATAGGTAATTAGTTCTGGGGAGGCTTTGCCCACAGGGCCCCTCTGTCCACCATAGATGAAAATAATTCTACCAAGACATGATCTGCTTGGGGAAGAAAAGTAGCCTATTTCTCAAAAGAGAAGGGCCAGGAGCCTGTTCTTCAATGGGCTTTTATTGGGTTCAATTTGCACAGGAATACAGGTCAAGCTCATCAATCACTGTCAGGCAGGAACAATCAAACAATAGATAAGATTCAAAGAACTATGAGGGCTTATTCTGAGTGAGGGTCTGTTAGCTAATGGGCCATAAAACTTTGGGGAAACAAATTCTTTCTATATTTGGACCCTTATCATTTATTGTTTAAGAGAATTTTTTATTATTTTTAATTTTAAGTGTTTTTCAAGTGCAGTTTTCTTCCTTTTGCTCCTATCCCAACCCTTCCTCCACCCCTCCCCACCTGCTTCCCATTTCCACCCCCAATTGTTTTTGTCCATGTGTCCTTTTTCTTGTTCCTGCAAAGCCTTCCCCTTTTCCCCTGAAATTCCCTCCCCTCTGTACCCTTATCATACATTGAGGGTATTAGCAAAGCAGGTTTCATAGAATATTATACTTTCTTTTTTAGGCCTGATTGCCTGGGGAATCTGCCCTTTCCAGCACAGGGCCCCAGTAACCTCTGGCATTGTTTCAGGCTTAAGTCAGGCAGGGGAAGTAAGTAAGGCAGCCAAGAGCTTAGGAGACTTCTCACAGACAAAATGAGGACTCTGTATATGTCAAAGCCAAGGGGTGAGGATCCATCACCCCCTTTTTCTATAGCTTGTCTCCTTATTTTATTTATTTATTTATTTATCTTTAGAGGGGAAGGGTAGGAGAGAGGGAGAGGGAGAGAAATATCAATGTATGGTTGCCTCTTGTGTGTCCCATGCTGGGAACAGGCCTGCAACCCAGGCATGTGCCCTGACTGGGAATCGAACCGCGATCCTCTGGTTCGCAGCCCGCGCTCAATCCACTGAGCTACACCAGCCAGGGCTCCTTAGTTTCTTATGGTCCCAAGTTCTCTTTACTCAGTCTTAGCCATGGGGGTTACACCTTCTGAAACCAGGCAGGGCATTTCCCAACAACTAGTCATGTAAACCATGATCCTACATGTGAAGTTTAGTACCATGGACACTATGGGCACTTCCAGCATTATGCCTTCTGAAGATCCCTCAATTTGCAAACCTCATCCAGGGACAAACAGAAGTCATCCTCACAATAAATGATCCAAAGGGACCTAATGTCAGCCACATTACATTTAAAAAGCAGAACAATTAACTTCCAGAGGTCACCCAGGAATACTCAGCACTTCAGAGATGTTTTTGCAGGGACAGATGTGTACAAGATGAAGAAACTCTAAGCTATAAATATGTAATTTGAGTTTAATGGTGAGGAAAATTATTCAATTATTGTTTTCAAGGCAGTTAGCTGAGGAAAACTGACCTCACTTTATTGGCAGTCTGTATTTAGAGCAGTCCCCCAATGAGTCTGAAATCAACAACTGATTATACAAATAAGAATGGAAGACAACTGTACTTGAACAACAATAAAAAAATTAGTAAAATACAATTAAAAAGAAATAACTGAGTGCATAAAAATAGAGGCTTAGAAATTATTTAAAAGGAAGGAAAGAAAGGTCTTAAGATTTCAAGTTGTCCCTCAAAGGCCTACAGGCCAGAACTACAAATCCCCTAAATTCTGGATGGGCCATATTTGGTTTAAACTCTGCAAATTCATCTACCTGTGAAATGGAGGAAAATAACTGCAGGATGCCTTTTCTTCCCAATTTGGAGACAGTGTGCAGGAATAATACACACAATGAGGACCTTCTTGATGTCAAATGAAGATACTGATTGCTTTTTGGTTTACTCTAAATTGAATTTAGATACAACTATATGGAGATTCCAAATTTCGAAAAGTGGCAAATACTTACTGATTTCAGGAAGAGAAATAGCACATTCCAAACAAGAATCTGTATAACTCAGGATGGAAGAAATCTGTTTTGCTGGCAAACCAGTGTACAGGTGCCTCAAAGTATCATTAAAACAAGTGCTCATCAATGACCAATGGAAAAACATATTTGAGGACTAGAACACCAGGGTGCTTTCCATTTAAAAGAATGTGTGCTGGACCATAATGAACAAAATAAAAAAGTGAACAAAATATAACCAGAGTCATTGAAATTAAGAACAATCTCACAATAGACAGAGAGGAGTAGGGAGGGGATAATGGGTTGAAAAGGGTTTTCAAGAACCACTATAAAGGACACATGGACAAAACCCAGGGTGGAAAAAAGGGAGGGAAGTGGGTTTGGAGAGGGTGGAGGGAAGGGTGGGGAGAAAACATAGACAACTGTAATTAAGAAACAATAAAATAATTTTTAAAAAGAATACTAAATTAACAGGCTGTTTGCAATAAAGTAACTAAAATCGGAAAGCGATAATGACAATGTGACAGCTACTACCCATTCAGTTTGGAATCAGCCTATAGCTAATATCTATATCATCTATATCTATATCTATATCTATATCTATATCTATATCTATATCTATCTATCAATATTCCTATCTTTATATCCACAGCCCCATTTCTGAGTGAATCTATTCAGGAAATGTGTTCTATGCTCCCAGCCTTCCTATGTACAATCATAGTTTACATGGCTACCTACCTGCTCACTTATCTGTCATAACACCACACAACACATTCCAGATCTACTTTACAAGAAAGTGGGTACTAGGTCATCCCCTTGGCTCAAGATGACTCTGCCAACATCTAGTTTGTGTAATGGGAATATCCCCTCATCTGTATGAGACACAGTTTGCATGTCTGAAAATTAGGTGGTAAAAAATAAACCTTGAGGGGCCTGGAAGATGGTGGCACAGTAGGAGGAGGTGGACTCCACTTCCCCCTACACACGGGAGAAAAACCTAGCTGATCTACAGAGGAACAGAGCAAACAGCCAACAGTACCACAGTATATATGAAAATAGGAGATCAAAAATTGTAGTGGACATTGACAAGCCAGACGGTAAGGAGAATTCTTCAGGACAATAAGAGCCTAGGGATCAGCACGGAGACCATGGTGGTTGAAGCCCCAGGCCTGGCACTTGCTGGGTTTGCCACAGGGCTCTAGGGAGGTAGCCAGGTGAACCGATCACTCCCTGGACAAACAAGGGTTGAGCAGCAACAGGAGAGACCTGGTTGCTTGCAGTCACAAGGAGAGAAATTAAGGTCTGAGTGGCAGACACACTGGGGCTGTGAGCACCCAAGCAAAGCCCTGGGTTGAGTGCACAGCAGAGCCTATGTGACCAGAGGCGACCATAACCGGAGGAGGGGGCTTTGTGGAAGATCCATAGCCCGTGCCGGGAACCCGGGGAGTGCGAGTGATCTGTGGGAGAACCAGAGCTCATGCATGTAAACCCAGGGAGTGTGAATGATCCCTAGGGAAACCCGGAGCTCATGCCTGTGAATTTAGGTTGAGCACATGCACCACAGGAAACCCGGAACATACACACATAAACTCGGGCAGTGTGCCAAGTTCCCCTACATAGGAGAATCAGAGCTCACACCTGTAAACCAGGGGAGTGCACACAATGAGGAAACCCGCAGAGCCCACACTCATAAACTCTGGCAGCGCACACGCTCCGTAGGAAACCTGGAACCCACACCTATAAACCAGGGATGAAAGGCGTGTCCGGGAGGAGACCCAGAGCTCACACCCATAAACACCAGGGAGTGCTCGATCCACGGGATACTGTTGTGGACCATTCAGCCTACTTTCAGGAGTTGTAACCCTCACCCCATGGTGGGCTGTGTAAGGTCCCAAGGGACCCACTTCATCTGGGTCTGTTCTATCACGAGGACGTGACCTACTAAGGAGACAAAGCTTATCTGCTGGCAGGAGCACTGCTTCTGCCTCATCCATCTCTGGCCCCAATGCTTGGTTGGCAGTCAATGATGGGTAAGACTCCTCATGGGAGGGGCAACCTAAGCCAGACACAACCACCTGGGAGGCATCATGGAAGGACTCGGGGGGCTGCAGCAAAGAGGATGTGATGGACCCTCACCCCCGGCTATTCTGACATAGCCCGAGTCCTCATTTCCATCTGGGAGATGTCTCCTGCTTCCTAATAGGCTTAAAGCCTGAAACTGTGGGGGCGAGCGGTGCACCCTGTACCGGCCAGGATGGCTCCCTGGGTGATCGGGCGTACGAAAGAATTCCTAAAGTCCTGGGAAATCTGCTTTGCTAAGAGTGCTCTCCCTTAGGTGATAAGTGTCCCAGGAGGAAATGAGTATGTCTCCCAAAGTCTGGCAACCCCCTTTCCTGACAAACACTGGCTCAGATTAAGCCTTCATATTTCTTTGACGTGTTAAACCTGTATTCCTGTGTATTTGAGCCCAATAAAAGCCTAGTGACGAAGGGGCTCTGGGTCATTCTCCTCTGAGAGTTTGACCCCTTTCCTCCCCAAGCAGTCATGTCTTGGTAGTTTTTATTTTCATCCATGATGGAGGGATGGGGCTCTGCAGGCAGAGCCCTGCCACATCTGGCACCCAGGACAGGGTCCCCCGCAGGATACCAAGGCTCACACCCATAACCTCCGGGAAAGAATGCGCTCTGCAGCAGAAAAGCAATACCATTGCCCCTTGGCTCCTTGCAGCCAGGAAGACCATAAAAACTGGCTTGGCAAGATTGAAACCAGCAAGAGGTGGGGATTTTTGTTTGTTTATTTGTTTGTTTGTTTTTTAATATTTATTATTATTTTATAATTTTTATCTTTTTTATCCCTCAACTCCTTCTTTTCTTTACTTCTTTCTTGTTTTGTTCCTTCTTCTTTTCTTTCCAATTTTATCTCTTCTTCCTTCTTCTTTTTTCATTTTTTCTCTTTTCACTTTTTAAGTACCAATGACTGAGACAAAATAAAACAAACCTGGAACTGTAAAAAGGAACCAGAGTTCGACCCTAAGAGGGGGCATCCCAACAGCTGAGACGGTGGAGGCTGTGAACACCAGGACACCCAAAGGAGAATCCACCACTGACTCTCACAGGTATTCTACCACAGAAGTTCACACCATACACCCAAGGAACCAGAACAGACCAATTTAAGAAGCATAGGCTAATAAGAAGAGTCTCACAAACAATGGGAAGACAAAGAAACAATACCCAAAGGAAAGCAAAGGAGGAAGCCCCAGAAAGAATGCTACATGAAACAGAGGCAACTCAACTATCAGATATCGAGTTCAAAGCATTCATTGTCAGGAAGCTCCATGACCTCTCAATGAGCTACCAGAAACTAGAGGGAAGATATGATGAACACACTGCAAACTATATCAATATGAAAAAGGAAATAGAAACTATCAACAAGGGCCAAGAGGAAATGAAGAATACAATTTCTAAACTGAAGAACACAGTAGAAGGAATGAAAAGCAGACGTGATGAAGCAGAAGATCGGATCAGTGAGTTAGAAGACAAAGTAGAAAAAACACCCAGAAAGAGAAAGAAAAGGAAAAGAGGCTCAGAATGAATGAAGAGGGATTAAAAGAAATGCAAGAGAATATGAAACGTGATAATAGTCGTATAATAGGCATACCAGCAGGAGAAGAAGAAGAGCAAGGGATAGGAAACCTATTTGAAAAGGTAATGATGAAAAACTTCCCTAATTTGATGAGAGAAAAAGTCACAAAAATCCAGGAAACACAGAGAGTCCCAATCAAGAGGAACCCAAAGAGGCCCACTTCAAGACACATCATAATAAAAATAGCAAAATTCTAAGACAAAAAGAGAATCTTAAAGGCAGCAAGGGAGAAACAGGAAGTAACATACAAAGAAACCCCAATAAGGTTAGCAGCTGACTTCTCAATGGAAACACTCCAAGCCAGAAGAGAATGGGAAGAAATATTCCAAGTAATGAGAATCAAAGGCCTGCAACCAAGACTACTTTACCCAATCAAAACAAAAGGCCAAATAAGGAGCTTCCCAGACAAAAGAAATCTAAAAGAATACATCTCTACTCAACCAGTTCTGCAAGAAAACAGACTGCTTTAAGGAAAGGAAGGGGGGGGGGAGAGAGAGAGAGAGAGAACACAGGTATGAAAATGGCAATGAATAACTACCTATTAATAATAACCTTAAGTATAAATGAATTATATGCTCTAATCAAAAGACACTGAATAGCTGAATGGATAAGAAAGCATGACCCACACATGTGCTGCCTGCAAGAGACCCACTTCAGAACAAAAGACCTACACAGACTCAAAGTGAAGGGCTGGAAACAAGTTTTCCAAGCACATGGACAGGAAAAAAAATGCCTGGGTAGCAATACTCATATAAGACAAAATAGACTTCAAAAGAAGAACCATAAAGAGAGAAGAAGAAGGTCACTTCATAATACTCAAGGGTACAATACACCAAGAAGACATAAACATTGTAAATATATATGTACCCAATTAATGAGCACCTAAATACATCAAGAAAATCTTAGAGAACTTCAAGAAAGATATTGACAGCAACACAATTATAGTAGGCGATTTTAACACCCCACTGTCAAAAATGGACAGATCTTCCAAACAAAATATCAACAAAGATATTGTGGCACTGAACAACACTCTAGAGGAAATGGACTTAACTGATATATATAGAGCCCTTCATCCCAAAGAAGCTAAATACACTTTCTTTTCAAATGCACATGGAACATTTTCAAAGATAGACCACATAATAGGACACAAATCAAGCCTCAACAAATTCAAGAAAATTGAAATCATACCAAGCATCTTCTCAGACCACAAGAGACTGAAACTAGAAACCAACCCCAAGGGGGAAAACCCAAAATGCTAAAAATCATGGAGATTGAATAGCATGCTATTAAACAAGGAATGAGTCAAGAATGAAGTTAGGGAGGAAATCAAAAAGTTTCTGGAAACAAATCATAATGAACTCACATCGACCCAAAACTTATGGGACACAGCAAATGCAATACTGAGAGAAAAGTTCATAGCGATACAGGCCTAACTAAGAAAAGATAGAAACATTTCAAACAAACAACTTAACCCTACTAGTACAAGAACTCGAGGAACAACAGCAAAGACAGCCCAGAGCAAGTAGAAGGAAGGAAATAACCAAGATCAGAGCAGAATTAAATGACATAGAGACTAAAAGCACAATCCTAAAGATCATTGAATCCAGAAGTTGGTTCTTTGAAAAGATCAACAAACTCGATAAGCCTTTTTTAAGCAGGCCCATCGAGAAAAAAAGAGAGAGGATGCAAATAAACACGATCAGAAATTAAAGAGATTACAAACGACACCGCAGAAATACAAAGGATTGTAAGAAATTACTAGGAAGAACTGTATGCCAAGAAATTTGAAAACCTAGGTGAAATGGATAAGTTTCTAGAAAAATATAATCTTCCAAAACTCAATGAAGAGGAAACAGAAAGCCTGAACAAACCAATAACAGCAGATGAAATTGAAGCAGTAATCAGAAAACTCCCGACACACAAAAGCCCTGGACCTAATGGTTTCACAGGAGAATTCTACAAAGAATTTAAGGAAGAGCTAAACCCTATCCATCACAGACTATTTGAAAAAATTTAAAATTTTGGAAGACTCCCCAACTCTTTTTATGAAGCCAGCATCATCCTAATCCCAAAACCAGATAAAGACACAACAAAGAAGGAGTACTTCAGGACAATATTGCTGATGAACACAGATGCTAAAATGCTCAAAAAAATATTGGCAAACCACATCCAACAATACATTAAAAAGGTCATACACCATGAGTAAGTGGGATTCATCCCAGGGATGCAAGGATGGTTCAACATTCACAAATCAGTAAATGTAATTCATCACATAAACAAAAGCAAAGACAAAAACCACATGATCATATCAATAGACGGGGAAAAAGCTTTTGATAAGCTACAACGCCCATTTTTGATAAAAACACTCAGCAACCTGCAAATAGAGGGAGCATTCCTCAACATGATAAAGGCCATATATGAAAGACCTACAGCCAACATCATACTCAATGGGCAAAAACTAAAATCTTTTCCACTAAGATCAGGAACAAAACAAGGTGGTCCACTTTCACCACTTCTATTCAATACAGTACTAGAAGTTTTAGCCACAGTGATTAGACAAGAAAAGGAAATAAAAGGCATCCAACTTGGAAAGGAGGAAACAAAACTATCATTGTTTGTAGATGACATGATAGTGTACATAGAAAATCCTATAGACTCGGCCAAACAACTGCTTGACCTAATAAATGAATTTGGCCAAATAGCCAGATACAAAGTCGATATCCAGAAATCAAGGGCATTTTTGTATACCAGCCATAAAACAGCAGAAGCAGAAATCAAGAAAAAAATCCCATTCAATATAGCAAAAAGAAAAATAAAATACCTAGGAATAAACCTAACCAAGGAGGTAAAAGACCTGTATGCAGAAAACTACACAACACTGAAGAAAGAAATCAAGGGAGATGAAAACAAATGGAAACACATACCGTGTTCATGGATAGGAAGAATTAATATCGTCAAAATGTCTATACTGCCCAAAGCAATTTACAGATTCAATGCAATACCTATTAAAGTACCAACGGCGTATTTCACAGACATAGAACAAACACTTCGAAAATTTATAGGGAACCATAAATGACCTCTAATAGCTGCAGCAATCTTGAGAAAGAAGAGCAAAGTAGGAGGGGTCACAATACCTGATACCAAAATGTATTACAAGTCCACGGTAATCAAAACAGCCTGGTGCTGGCATAAAAATAGGCACGTGGACTAGTGGAATAGCACAGAGAGCCCAGAAATAAACCCAAGTCTCTATAGTCAATTAATATTCGAGAAAGGGGGCAGCAACGTAAAATGGAGTAAAAATAGCCTCTTCAACAAATGGTGTTGGGAGAACTGGACAGCTACGTGCAAGAAAATGAAACTCAAGCACCAACTTACACCATACACAAAAATAAATTCAAGATGGATAAAAGATTTAAATATAAGCCATGACACCATTAAAGTCCTAGAGGAGAACATAGGTAGGAAAATCTCAGATATTCCTCACAGCAACATTTTTACAGATATTTCCCCTAGAGCAAGGGACATAAAGGAAAGAATAAACAAATGAGATCTCATCAAAATAAAAAGCTTCTGCACAGCCAAAGAAAGCAGTATTAAAATAAAAAGAGAACTGATGATGTGGGAAAACAAATTTGCCAATGATACCTCATACAAGGGTTGAATCTCCAAAATATACAAAGAACTTACACGACTCCACTCTAAGAAGACAAGCAACCCAATTGAAAAATGGGCAAAGGACTTGGGCAGACACTTCTCCAAGGAGGCCATACAGAGGATCCAGAAACACATGAAAAGATGCTCAGTATCACTAGCTATCAGAGAGATGCAAGTTAAAACCACAATGAGATACCACTAGACACCAGTCAGAATGGCCCTCATAAACAAAGCAACAGCAAGTGTTGGAGAGGTTGTGGAGAAAAGGGGACCCTAGGGCATTGTTGGTGGGATTGCAGGCTGGTACAACCACTGTGGAAATCAGTATGGAATTTTCTAAGAAAACTAAAAATGGATCTACCTTTGACCCAGCAATTCCACTGCTTGGATTATATCCTAAGAACCCTCAAGCACCAATCCAAATGAACCTATCCACCCCAATGTTCATAGCAGCACAATTTACAATAGCCAAGTGTTGGGAGTAACCTAGGTGCCCATCAGTAAATGAATGGATCAAAATCTATGGTACAACAGCATGGATGGAACTTGAGAGCATCATGCTAAGCGAAATAAGCCAGGCAGTGAAAGACAAATACCATATGATCTCACCTTTAACAGGAAGCTAATCAACAAAACAAACAAATAAGCATAATATAACCAAAGACATGAAAATTGAGAACAGGCTGAAAGTCACCAGAGGGGAGAGGGGAGGGAATTTCAGGGGAAAAGGGGAAGGATTTACAGGAACAAGTATAAAAGACACATGGACAAAGGTATGGGGGCGGTGGAATTGGGGGGGTGGAATTGGGAGGGAGGTGAGGAGGGCTGGGGTGGTGGGTTGGGGTCAGAGTAAAAGACAGAAAACTGTACAAGATCAACAATTAAAATAAAAATTAAAAAGAAAACTATGGTACATTTACACAATGGAATTCTATGCAGCATAAAGAAAGAAGAAGCTCCTACCCTTCGCAACAGCATGGATGGAGCTGGAGAGCATTATGGTAAGCAAAGTAAGCCAGGCAATGAAGGACAAATACCATATGATCTCACCTTTAACAGGAACCTAATCAATAAAACAAGCAGAAAAGCAAAATATAACCAAAGGCATTGAAATTGAGAACAGGCTGACAATCATCAGAGGGGAGAGGGGAGAGAATTTCAGGGGAAAAGGGGAAAGGATTAGAGGAACAAGTATAAAAGAAACATGGACAGAAACTAGGAGGGGTGCAAATGGGAGGGTGCTAGAGAGGGCTGGGGTGGTGGGCTGGGATGGGAGTAGAAGACAGAAAACTGTACAAGAACAACAATTAAAATAAATAAAGGGAAAAAAAGAACTGTATGCCAAAAATTTGAAAACCTAGGTGAAATGGACAAGTTTCTAGAAAAATATAATCTTCCAAAACTCAGTGAAGAAGCAGCAGAAAGCTTGAACAGACCAATAACAGCAGATGAAATTGAAACAGTAATCAAAAATTTCCCAACACACAAAAGCCCTGGATGAGATGGTTCCAAAGGAGGGTTCCACAAAGCACTTAAGGAAGAGTTAACCCCTATCCTTCACAGACTATTAAAAAAAAATCCAAAATGATGGAAGTCTCCCCAACTCTTTTTATGAAGCCAGCATCATCCTAATCCCAAAACCAGATAAAGACACAACAAAGAACTTCAGCTAATATTGCTGATGAACATAGACGCTAAAATCCTCAAGAAAATATTGGCACACCGCATCCAACAATACATTAAAAAGATCATACACCATGAGCAATTGGGATTCATCCCTGGGATGCAAGGATGGCTCATTATTCACAAATCAGTAAATGTTATACATCACATAAACAAAAGGAAAGAGAAAAATCACATGATCATATCAATAGATGTGGAAAAAGCATTTGATAAGGTACAACACTCATTTATGATAAAATCACTCAGCAAAGTGGAAATAGAGGGAGAATTCCGCAACATAATAAAGGCCATATATGAGAGACCTACAGCCAACATCATACTCAACACACAAAAACTAAAATCTTTTCCACTAAGATCTGGAACAAGACAAGGTTGTCCACTTTCACCACTTCTATTCCACATAGTATTAGAAGTTTCAGCCACAATGATTAGACAAGAAAAGGATAGTAAAGGCATCCAATTTGGAATGGACGAAACAAAACTATCATTATTTGCAGAAGACATGATAGTGTACATAGAAAATCCTATAGATTCGGCCAAAAAGCTCCTTGGCTTAATGAATTTGGCCAAACAGCTGGATACAAAGTCAATATCCAGAAATCAAGGGCATTTTTGTATACCAGCAATAAAACAGCAAAAGCAAAAATTAAAGAAAATTCCATCTATTTAGCAAAAGGAAAAATAAAGTACCCAGGAGTAAACCTAACCAAGGAGGTAAAAGACCTGTATGCAGAAAACTACACAACACTGAAGAAAGAAATCAAGGAAGACACATATAAATTGAAACATATACTGTTTTCATGGATAGGAAGAATCAACATCATCAAAATGTCCATATTACCCAAAGCAATTTACAAATTCAGCACAATACCTATTAAGGTACCAATGGCATATTTCACAGGTATAGAACAAACTCTTCAAAAATTTATATGGAACCATAAACAACCCCGAATAGCAGCTGTAATTTTGAAACAGAAGAGCAAAGTAGGAGGGATTACAACACCTCATACCAAACTATTAAAAGGCCACTGTAATCAAAACAGCCTGGTACTGGCATAAAAACAGGCATGTGGACTAGAAGAAAGAGCCCAAAAATAAACCTGTCTCTATGGTCAATTAATATTTGATAAAGGGTACAGCAACATAAAATGGAGTAAAAATAGCCTCTTCAACAAGTGGTGTTGGGAGAACTAGACAGCTATGTGCAAAAAAAAAAAAAAAAGTGAAATTGGAGCACCAACTTACACCATACACAAAAATAAATTCAAGATAGATAAGATTTAAATATAAGCTGTGACTCCATTAAAGTCCTAGAGGAGAACATAGGCAGGAAAATCTCAGATATTTCACGCAGCAACATTTTTTTACGGATATGTCCCTTAAAGCAAGAGACATAAAGGAAAGAATAAACAAATGGGATCCCATCAAAATAAAAAGCTTCTGCGTGGCTAAATAAAACAGTATTAAAATAACAGAGAATCAAGTGTATGGGAAAACATATTTACCAATCATACCTCTGACAAGGGTTGAATCTCCAAAATATATAAAGAACTTGCATTAATCCACTCTAACAAGGCATGCAACCCAATTGAAAATTGGGCAAAGGACTTAAAGAGATACTTCTCCAAGGAGGACATACAGAGGATCCAGAGACACATGAAAAGATGCTCAGTATTGCTAGCTATCAGAGAGATGCAAAATAACACCGAAATGAGATACCACTTCACACCAGTCAGAATGGCCCTCATAAACAAAGCAACAAACAACAAGTGTTGGAGAGGTTGCTGAGGAAAGGGGACCCTAGTGCAGTGTTGGTGGGATGCAGACTGGTACAACCACTATGGAAAACAGTATGGAATTTTCTAAGAGAACTCAGAATGAATCTATGTTTTGACCCAGGTATGCCACTGCTAGGACTATATCCTAGGAACCCTGAAACACCAATCCAAAAGAACCTATGCAGCCCAGTGTTCATAGCAGCACAATTTACAATAGCCAAGTGTTGGAAGCAACCTAGGTGCCCATCAGTAAATGAATGGATAAAAAAACTATGGTACATTTACACAATGGGGTTCTATGCAGCAGAAAGAAAGAAGGAGTTCCTACCCTTTGTAACAGCATGGATGGAAGTGGAGAGCATCACGCTAAGCGAAACAAGCCACTCGGTGAAAGAAAACACCATATGTTCTCACCTTTTACATGAACCTAATCAACAAAACAAACAAGCATAATATAACCAAAGACACTGAAATTGAGAACAGGCTGAGAGTCAACAAAGGGGAGAGGGGATGGAATTTCAGGAGAAAGGGGGAATGGTTTAGAGGAACAAGTAAAGGGCACATGGAGAAAAACTGGGGGGGAGGTGGAAATGGGAGGGAGGTGGGGAGGCCTGGAGCGGTGGGCTGGGATGGGAGTAGAAGATAGAAAATTGTACAAGAACAACAATTAAAATGGAAAAGAAAGAGAGAAAAAGCACAAAAAAATACAAACCTTGAGTAATTTTAGGTGGATTAATTGGATCAGTCATAGCACGTTTTTTCCTAATGCTTCCTCCTGCTGAATATGCAGCTTTCCCAGCTGTGGTTGTTGTATTTCATGAATTTCAACTTTCCATAAAAATCATTTATCTTTTTCCCCAGTTTCCTGTTGCCAGTATGAGTTTTACAAAGTACACAAAAAGCAACCTTGCAAGAGATTGTGATGCCATTCATGGGGTCCTGGTTTGTGTTTTCATGTAGCCAGATTAGGCATTCATGCGGGCAGCTAAAGTACCAAAGCACACTCAGATTTTTCATGTGGTTTTATACACGTCATTGAGAAAACTATATATTATACACATGCTAATGCAGACACATTCTGAGACAACTGAAACACTATTGAAGGATGCAGACAAAAATCTGTTAACTACAGTTTTGGTAGTAGAGTCCAACAGTTGAAGACATTATGAAATCTCTTTCCATATGTTACTTTTGGTATTTTCATAGACTTTGTAGCATCTGGTGGCATTTTTCAAATGGGGACTAGAAGCATAGATCAGGATGGATCACAGGACCATATACAAAGGGAGAAAAATCTCATGTTTCTACAGAACATAGGTTTAATTGGAGAGCATTATTTTGTGGGTGAGGAAGGCATGGCATAATCCTAGATTTGTTCCAAGTCCATCCTAACTTGTGTCTTCTTCTATTTGCTCTCACTTCAGGAGCTGCCCCCCACTCTGGTGTCCATCATCATTACCTTCACCATCATTGGTTTGTGCCATAAAAGGAATGTGGCCAGACATTGTAAAGTCAACCTCCACCAAGTCACTTGTACAAACCCAATTATAACCACTGGCAAGAAAACCCATTTCTTTTTTCAGGTGAATCCAAAATCCCTTTGAGTTTTTTCTACACTTACAGATCATAAATATTGCATGAGTCATGGTAGGCACCGAAGATTCGAAGCATTCAAATGGAAGCCTTTGGTTTTGTAAAGAGGGACACATCATTCTTGGAGAGCTATAAAGAGCTGAATTTAAAAAATAGACCCATTTTTAGAGAACCGGAAGCCAGAGTCTTTGATGTCTTGCTTGGGCATTTTCTTGGGATGTCTGACCTAAGGAAACTCAGTCTTCAGAGAGAATAAATGGGAGCCAATGCTGGTGTTTTCTGCATAGTGTTTTCAGGTTGTGTGCTTTTGAAGAAAAATGTGAGTGAAAAATTTTATAGAAACATGACTGGAAAGGAAAAATAAATAGGGCTCTTGTTATAAGCTTTTACAGGAATACTGTTACAATTTGGAAGGTAAGGACACATGGGTGAGACTGCAATCAGTTGGAAGACATGGGGAAGTATGTGGGGCTGGAGTAGTGGACCCCTGAAAAAGATGCGTGGACTTGATGTCACTTTTAAGGCAAACACAGGTGGGCAAGAACACTATCAGTTGGAAGGCAGGGAGAGGTATGGGGCTGCTGTCAGTTTGAAGACATGGAAGTTGGACAGGGCTAGAATGAATCAGAAATAAATTTAAGGTGCATAGAACTTCATTCCATTGGAATTCTGGGAGAGGAGGCAGTCCTGAAATCAGGATAAATGTTTTCCTTGTTAATGTTTTTATAGAGTAGCCCACATTTATTTGTGGTGTGTATTATTTTCTAATTTTTGAAGAACACTTATTGAAGAGACTTTCAGAAATGTTGCTACTTTGTTTTATTTCCTGTAACTGATGGTGTTTCAATTATGCATTTTCACCATCAACTTTGTAGGCACAAAGTTGGTGCCTACCTTGCCTACAGAGCATATCAAGACAGACTTTGCGAAGTTCAGACCCACAGGTTGATTGTACATACAGTAGTAGTAAGAGCCCCTTGCTGAGAGCCCCTTCTCTTTACCAGCTTTCTCCTTAATCTTTTTAAACATCCTTCCTGTACCCTTAGAGAAATGACTGTGGAAATACCTTGTTCCACTTTGAAAACCTGGAAATGACATGGATAATTGTTGTGACTTTCAAGTAGATATAATACCAGTTATTATCCTATCTGTAATGTTGAGATGAAAAAATCATTTATCTCAAAGGGTCCTTTTGAACATCAAATGTGGTATGAGATGATTAAACAACAATAATTTTTATTAAAAACACTGTGTTTTAATAAATTAAGAAATAAAAATAGACTCAACTGCAATATTAGATCAGGTTTACTTGAGAGATGTCTACAGAGCACTGCAGTTCAAACTCATGGTACACATTTTTCTCTACTTTACATTCGTGCAAAGATTTCCAAGATAGAACTTCTATGAGCAGAAAAAAACAGTGTTCAATAAATTTTAACTATTTACAGTTATGTGAACCACATATTCTGACCACAACTGTAATATACTAGAAAAAGAATATAGGAAAAATACCACAAATATATGGAGATTCCTCATTAGGTGACCAAACACCCAATAAATAAAAAATGAATCCAGGAAAAACAACAAGTATAATGAAAGAAATAAAAATGCAAACACAGTCTTAGGAAACCTGGATTTAGCAAAAGCTTTTATAACAGTAAACATTATAACTAAACAATTCTAACTAAGCAGCTGAAAATTTTCAATAAAATCATTTTAATTTCTTTCTAAACACATTAAAAACAAAGTAACAGAACAGAGGTAAATTGAAGTAATAAAAAGCATAGATTACTACCATAATAAATAAATTAGAAAAAATAGAAAAGACTAATAAAACTTATGGCTCCTTCTTTGAAATGATAAATTTGAAAATCATCTAGAAATCCTCATCAAGCAGTAAGTAGAGAAAACATAAACAGGTAAAATGAGAAAAAGAGACAAACTACCATTGAGACCACAAAAGCACAAAGATTTCTTGAGAAATATCATCAATTATATACATTTAATCTGTCAATTTAATAAAATGGGAAAATTTTTGAAAATTCGCCCTTTGAAAGCTTAACCAAGAAGAAATACATAAGATTATCAAAGCAATTACCAAAAACTAATTTGAAGCAAAATCACAACACCCAAAGGGCAAAATCCCTGGACCAGATAGACTGAGAAGTGAATTCTAACACTTATTTAAAAATAATATACTGAAGAAGTACACTTCCAAATTTAATTTACAAGGACAGTATTACTTTGATACCAAAACTACACAAAGACATAGCAAAAAAGAGAAAGTGAGAGTTGACAGAGACAGAGAGACTTACAGGCATATATTGTTGATAAATGTGGGTTGAAATTCTCAACAAAAGAGTAGCAAACAAATAAACAAACAAGCATAATATAACCAAAGACATGGAAATTGAGAATAGGCTGACAGTCACCAGAGGGGAGAGGGGAGGGAATTTCAGGGGAAAAGGGGAAGGATTTACAGGAACAAGTATAAAGGACATGTGGACAAAAACTATGGGGGGTGGAAATGGGAGGGAGGTGGGGAGGGCTGGGGTTGTGGGTTGGGGTGAGAATAAAAGACAGAAAACTGTACAAGATCAACAATTAAAATAAAAATTAAAAAAAGAGTAGCAAACCAAATTTAATATTTTTCAATGATTATACACCCTGATCAAGTGTGAATTTTACCACTGAAGCAAGAATGGCTCAACATCAAGCAATCAATGTGATTCATCACATCAAAAACAAGAATCATGTAATTATTTGAGAGATACAAAAAGCCTTCGAAGAACTAAATATCCATTATTGAGAAAAATATTTCAGAAGAATTCTAATAGAAGGAAAGGTCTCAGCTTGATAAAGACAATATATGACAACCTCACAGCTAACATGATACTCAATTATGAAATAATAAAAACATTTTTAAACATCAAAAACTAGTCAAGAATGTCTACTCGCATTACTATTACTGAAAATACTAATGGAATATTGAGACATAGCAATCAAAAAAGAAAAATAAATAAAATACATCTAAATAAAAAAGAAAAAATCCTGTCAGCATTTGGAGATGACATGATATTCTATACAGAATTTATTTTTTCTTTTTAAAAAAATTGTTGTTCAAGTACAGTTGTGTACACTTTCCCCACACCACTCATCCCAGCCTATCCATCCACGCCTACCAACCTTGATTCTGCCCCATTTTGGTTTTGTCCATGTGTCCTTTATATATGTTCCTGAAAACCTTTCCCCCTTTCCCTCCCATTATCACCTCCCACCTCCCCTCTGGTTGCTGTCAGTTTGTTCTTAATTTCAAAGTCTCTGGTTATATTTTGCTTGTTTGTTTGTTTTGTTGATTAAGTTCCACTTATAGGTGAGATCATATGGTATTTGTCTTTCACCATCTGGCTTATTTCACTTAGTATTATGTTCTCCAGTACCATCCATGCTGTCACAAAGGGTAAGAGCTCCTTATTTCTTTCTTCTGTGTAGTATTCCATCTTGTAAATGTACCATTGTTTTTAGATCCATTCATTTACTGATGGGCACTTAGGTTGCTTCCAGCATTTAGCTATTGTGAATTGCGCTGCTGTGAACATTGGTTCTTTAGAATTGGTTCTTCAGGTTTCTTAGGATATAATCCAAGAAGTGGAATTTCCAGGTCAAAAGGCATTTTGATTTTTAGTTTTCCGAGGAAATTCCATACTGTTTCCCACAGTGGCTGCACCAGTCTGCTTTCCCACCAACAGTGCACTAGGGTTCCATTTTCTCCACACCCTCTCCAACACTTGTGTGTTGATTTGTTTATGATGGCCATTATAACCAGTGTAAAGTGGTATCTCTGTGGTTTTAATTTGCATCTCTCTGCAAATTTGCTAGTGATTCTGAGCATTTTTTTCATATGTCTGTGCCCCTCTGTCCTCTTTGGAGAAGTGTCTGTTTAAGTCCTTTGCCCATTTTATAATTCAGTTTTTGTCTTATTGGAATGGAGGCATGTGACTTGACTATATATTTTGGAGATCAAACCCTTCTCCGATGTATTATTTGCAAATATGCTTTCCCATATGGTGGGCTCACTTTTCATTTTAATGATGTTCTATATAGACAAGCAGAAGCTTTTAGCTTTAATAAGGTCCTATTTATTTTTTTTCTTCCCTTTGTGTCCCTTGCTCTAGGGGACATATCAGTGAAAATATTGCTGCACGAAATATCTGAGATTTTCTTACCTATGTTCTCCTCTAGGACTTTTATGGTGTCAAGAGTTGTATTTAAGTCTTTTGTTCACCTTGAATTTATTTTTGTGTATGGTTTAAGTAGGTGATCAAGTTTCATTTTTTTGTGTGTGTAGCTTTCCAGCTCTCCCAACACCATCTGTTGAAGAGGCTATTTTTATTCCTTTTTATGCTTCTGCCCCCTTTATCAAATATTAATTGACAATAGGGACTTGGGTTTATTTCTGAGCTCTCTAGTCTTTTTCATTGGTTAATATGTCTGTCCTTACACTGTACCAGACTATTTTGATGGGCCTTGTAATGCAGTTTCATATCAGGTGGTCATCCCTCCTATTTTGTTCTTCTTTCTCAGAATTACTGCAACTATTTGGAGTCATTTATGGTTTCATATAAATGTTGAAATGTTTGTTCTTTATCTGTGAAATATTTATTTGGTAGTTTAATAGGGATTTCAGTGAATCTATAAATGGCTTTGGCCCAGGGAACAAACCCAGCACCATAAAAAGTATCTTTTTACCACAATCTCAGTATCAATGGCCAATGAACAAGTATTAGTAAGAATGTAAAGAGATTAAAAGTCTTATAAGAAAGAAGAGGAACACAAAGTTGCTAGACAAGAAATGAATGTTGAAAAGCTACACAAGAAGGAAAACTCGCACATGGAGAAGATGGTAGTTGATTCTGTCTTGGTAGTCTTTAGTATTTACCAGTGGTTTTTTTTTTTCTTCTTTCCAGATCTGCCTCTAGTGGTGTCACATGTTGACCCCATCTGACCTTAAGCAGCCTGCTCTGAAACTGCCAGAAATCTACCGTGTATAGTTGTCTGTTTCAGTTGTTAATTATTCACATTGCACTCAGTCATCCCGTTTAAACCCCATAGGGTGGGGCAGAATTCCTCCTGGGGTTCGGGCTATTATTTCCCCTCAGGCTGCTGCTGTTTTGAGGTGTTTGGTTTGCCTCAGCAGGTTGGCTGCTGCAGTATGGGAGTTGACTGAGCACCAGGATCCGGGAGCCAGACTCTCAGTTCTCTCCCTCAAGCCTCCATTCACAACCTCTCCTCAAGCATTTCTGGTCCACTCTGCTCCCATTTTTCCAGGGATTTACATCTATGGCTCTCTCCTTTAGTTATTAATCTAGTATCTCTGCACTCAGCAGTCAGGCTTAAGCAAAAGAGAGCTGGGCAGAGTCTTTCCTGGGGGCTGGGCTGTCATTTCCCATCAGAGTGCTGCTCATGTCTTCCCGAACATGATGACAGCTTGGGCTTGGGGGCTGATTCAGCACTGGTCCCTCTAGCTACTCTCTCAGCACTGTCCCCAAAGTTCCATACCCAGTGTCCTCTCAGGTGTCTTCTGCACAATCTGCTCCCACCTCTGCTGGAACACTGGATGAGGGACAGCAAATATAAGTTTGCCCATTGACCCTTTAAATGACTTTTTGCATCTCCAGCCATCCATCGTTGGCAGAGAGCAACCCTGCTGCTTTTTGCCATCAGTTGCTTTCTGTATACTTTTTGGGGTCTGGTGTTGTAGGCTGTAGATACCCACTTGGAGTTCAGACCCTATTCTTTTCAGGGGCTGCCTACCCTGCTGCTTAATTATCCTTCCAGGGTAGCAACTTCTGGATGCCCAGCCAGCCCTCATGAATCCCCATAGCACTCCTCACTAGATAGCTTGTGCTGAAGGTGGTTCTTGTGTCTGTTCAAGGTACTAAGGCTTCTCTCTTGCTATAGTTCAGTTATTTGTTCTGGGTAATTTCTACAAAATTTAGTTGTAATTCCAGATTGGTCCTGGAAGGAGGTTAGTGTGGCTTCCACACAGTCCTCTGACATCTTGCAGCCTTTTCAGAATTTCTTAAAGAATTCAATAAGACTAATAGAATTAATAAAATAATTCATTAAGAATGAAATGCAAACTAAAATTACAGAAATCTGTCTCACCCATAGCATTACTAAATAATGAAAGAGGAAGTAAGAAAGTAATCCCATTTACAATTGTGTGGAAAAGAAATAAATGCCTGTGAATTGGGATAAAGATAGAGACGAAGAACCTGTACTCTGAAAATTAAAGGATATTGAAGATAGAAAGTATAAAGGACATTGAAGATAGAAAGTATAAAGGACATTGAAGATAGAAAGTATTAAACTTCCCAACATGGCAACAATGGAAGGCTAACTCATTCCTGTAAAATGGGAAAATGAAATTGGTATAATTATAATACTTCTCAAAGCTATTAATTCAAGTCAAAGCATATTAAACTATTTCTCAGAAGAAAAAAAAAACTGAAAATTTACATTTAACTATAAATACTTTAAATAGCCCAATATATTTAGAGAAGAAAATGTTAAGAAATCACAATCCCTGTACTCAGATTATACTATAAAACTATAATAATCAAAATTCTGGCCAAGATGGAGGTGTAGTTGGACACACTGTGCCTCCTTGCACAAACAAAGTTAAGGACAACAAGGATTTAGAAATAAGAAAACATGCAGAACTGAGAGAAAATTGAACTGTATGGAGATCCAACAACCATACATTCAGACCAGTAAGAGGGGGAGAGTCTCGGCAGGAGGATGGTGGTCCTGAGCCTTCAGGTGGCGGGTAGGAGACCCCAGATGCACCAGCGGTGGCTGGTGGACCCGAAAAGCAAAGTGGCTGGCTGGCCAGGCGGTCCCACATTCACACGCAGATAATCCAGGAGAAAATGGGGAACAAGACAGAATTCGCAACCCAAGGCTCCAGCGCTGGGAAATAAAACCTAAAAACAGCGAGACCCTGCCCCCACATACAGCATCACAACCCAGCAACTGGGCTGCCCTACCCTGGGGAACACTTAAGGCTCTGCCCCTCACTACATAACAGCTGCAACCAGATCAAAAAACAAACAAACGAACAACAACAACAACAACAAAAAAAAAATGGCTCAAACCAGAGAACAGAGCAAAGCCTCAGAGGCAATTCATCTAAGTGACCAAGAGATAGCCAACCTATCAGATGCACAGTTCAAAGTCCTGGTGATCAGGATGCTCACAGAATTGGTTGATTTTGGTTGCAAATTAGATGAACAAATGAATGCTACGATAAGTGAAATGAAGGAAAACACAGGGAACCAATAGTGATGGAAGGAAAACTGGGACTCAAATCAATGGAGTGGACCAGAAGGCAGAAACAAACATTCAATCAGAAAACAATGAAGAAACAAGAATTAAAAAAAAACGAGGAGAGGCTTAGGAACATACAGGACATCTTTAAACTTCCCAACATCCGAATTATAGGGGTACCAGAAGGGGAAGAAGAAGAGCAACAAGTGGAAAACTTATTTGAACAAATAATAAAGGAGAACTTCCCCAATCTGGCAAAGGAAACAGACTACCAGGAAGTTCAGAGAGTCCTAAAGAAGTTGGACCCAAGGAGGAACACACCAAGGTACATCATAATTACATTAGCCAAGATTAAAATGAAGGAGAGAATTCTAGAAGCAGCAAGGGATAAGGAGACAGTCACCTACAAGGGAGTTCCCATCAGACTGTCAGCTGATTTCTCAAAAGAGACCTCCCAGGCAAGAAGGGGCTGGAAAGATGTATTTGAAGTCATGAAAGGCAAGTACCTACATCCAAGATTGCTCTATACAGCAAAGCTGTCATTTAGAATGGAAGGGCAGATAAAGTGCTTCTCAGATAAGGTCAAGTTCAAGGAGTTCATCATCACCAAGCCCTTATTCTATGAAATGTTAAAGCGACTTACCTAAGAAAAAGAAGATAAAAAATATGACAGTAAAAAGACAGCAAACTTGCAGATACTAACAACCACACCTAAAACAAAAGCAAACTAAGCAAACAACTAGAACAGGAACAGAAACACAGAAATGGAGATCACATGGAGGGTTAGCAACAGGGGAGTGGGAGGAAGCAAGAGGCAGAAAAGAGACAGAGAATAAGTAGCATAGAAGGTGGGTAGAAAATAGACAATGAGAGGGCAAGGATAGTGTGGGAAATGTAGAACCTAAAGAACTTATGACACATGGACATGAACTAAAAGGGGGGAATGTGAGTGGGAGAGGGTGTGCAGGGTGGAGGGGAATGATGGAGGAGAAATGGGACAACTGTAATAGCATAATCAGTAAAATATAATAAAAATAAAAAAACTAGAATAATCAAAACAGAATGGTATTGGCACAAAAAAGATGCCTAAATCAATGGAGGAGTACACGCAGCCCAGAATTTAACCCTGTACTGTGAACAACTAATTGAGATAAAAGGCAAAATTAAAAACTGAAGAGTTGAGAGACTTTTCAAAAACTGGTCTTGGAAAAACAAAATTTACATATGCAATAAAGCTTGTCCACATTCTTACATCATATACAAAAATAAATTTAAACTGAATAGCTCTGCCCATCTCTTCCATATTTTCAAATAACACCAGCCCTGCTTCCCTCTTACCTGTCTCTCCCAGCCTTCCCATTGAAGTCAGCACCTAACTGATCCCTGCATCACAGAAATTTCTAACCCACCATCTCTCTTTGCCTTCAGAATGACTCCATCCCTGCCTATATTCCAGGCTTTCCAACTGCTATCAGGCATGGTTAAATCTCCTTGTTTTTTAATTTCCACTAGTTTGCCTCCTCATTTTCAGTGCTCGCCCATTCTGTATAGTTTTCTTTCACTCAGATCCTTTTCCTTCAACAGCTCAAAACATGGGAACAGGAGTGTGTAAGACCATCAGTGTTTACAGACTTTCATTGTGGCTGATGACTGACCTTGTTCAGGTGACACCTCCTTAGATGATTTTGCAGCTTTAAAACTGGGACACTCACTGTCTCTCAGGCTGCTGGCTCCCAGGCCCTGCTCTAAGCATTTCTATTCTTCTGAACCTCATATCTCTCTCATGCAGTATCGACTGGAAGTAACATGACAAAATTTAACAACTTAGAGTTCTTTAGCATATGTCATAAAGAATACACATCTGATCCAACAGAGAGGCCACATCAACAGTCTTCAGTTCTTCCAACTACACACCACATATAAAGAATCTGAAAACTAACACTCAGTAAGTACTACATGTGCATCAACTACATGTTAGGGCCCTTGTCATGTTTTAACCATTGACATGTTTGGCCAAATTACTTGTATTTTGGGTGATGCATTTTTCATGGTAGGACATTTGGTAATATTGTTCACAACCAAATACATGCCTAAAGAACACCAATACTCTACAGGTATTTAAAAAAGAGAGAAATAAGTGTGGCCAAGATGGAGGTATAGATGGATACACTGTGCCTCCTCTCACAACCAAAATTAAGGACAACAAATATTTAGAAACAAGAAAACAACCGGAATTGATAGAAAATTGAACTGTATGGAAGTCCAACAACCATTCATCCAGAACCAGACCAGTAAGGGGGCAGAGTCATGGCAGGAAAAAGTGGAGGTGCAGACCTGGGCTCGCAGACAGCAGCGGCTGGCAGTTCACAGGTGCACAGGCGGCAGCTAGCAGACCCCAGACACACAGGTGGCAGCTAGTGGACCCCGGGCACAAGGTGACAGCAGTGCGGACCCAGTGAGGCTGAGCAAGGTGGCTGGCTGACCAGGTGGTCCCACATTCTCGCACATATAATCCAGGCGAAGGGGAAGCAGCAGAGGGGACTGGAATCTAGGAGAGAGCAGAGTAGACACCATTGTTCCCTCTTAGACCCCGCCCCCACATACAGCATCACAACTCAGTGACTGGGCTGCTCCGCACTGGGGAACACCTAAAGCTCCATCCCTCACTACGTAACAGCTGTGACCAGACCAAAAACAAAACAAAACAAAAAAACACCAAAAATGGCTCAAACGGGAGAATAAATCAAAGCACCAGAATCAATTCCTCTAAGTGATGAAGACATAGCCAACCTATCAGATGCACAGTTCAAAGCCCTGGTGATCAGGATGCTCACAGAATTGGTTGATTTTGCTCACAAATTAGATGAAAAAATGCAGGCTACAATGCATGAAATGAAGGAATGCATGGGGATGCACAGGGGACCAATGGAGATGGGAGGAAAACTGGTACTCAAATCAATGGAGTGGACCAGAAGGAAGAAACAACCAACCAAAGAGAAAACAAGGAAGAAGAATTCAAAAAAATGAGGAGAGGCTTAGGAACCTCCAGGACATCTTTAAACATTCCAACATCCGAATTATAGGGGTACCAGAAGGAGAAGAGGAAGAACAACAAGTAGAAAAGTTATTTGAACAAATAATAAAGGAGAACTTCCCCCATCTGGCAAAGGAAATTGACTTCCAGGAAGTCCAGGAAGCTCAGAGTCCCAAAGAAGTTGGACCCAAGGAGGAACACACCAAGGCATATCATAACTACATTAGCCAAGATTAAAATGAAGGAGAGAATTCTAGAAGCAGCAAGGGATAAGGAGACAGTCACCTACAAGGGAGTTCCCATCAGATTGTCAGCTGATTTCTCAATAGAGACCTTGCAGGCAACAAGAGGTTGGAAAGAAGTATTTGAAGTCTTGAAAGGCAGGGACCTACATCCAAAATTGCTCTATCCAGCAAAGCTGTCATTTAGAATGGAAGGGAAGATAAAGTGCTTCTCAGATAAGGTCAAGTTCAAGGAGTTCATCATCACCAAGCCCTATTTCTATGAAATGTTAAAGGAACTTACCTAAGATAAAGAAGATGAAAAATATGACAGTATAAAGACAGCAAACACAGCTATTAACAACAACACTTAAAGCAAAAGCAAACAACTAAAACAGGAACAGAACCACAGAAAGGGAGATCATATGGAGGGTTAGCAACAGGGGAGTGGGAGGAGGAGAGAGCGGAAAAAGGTACAGAGAATAAGTAGCATAGACGGTGGGTAGAAAATACACAGGGTGAGGGCAAGAATAGTGTGGGAAAAGTAGAAGCTAAAGAACTTATGGACATGAACTAAAGGGGGGGAATGTGGGTGGGAGGGGGTGTGCAGGGAGGAGGGTAATGATGGAGGAAAAATGGGACAACTGTAATAGTATAATCAATAAAATATATTTTTAAAAAAGAGAAATAAAGAGAAAAATAGTAAGGAAAACAAGGAGAGTGGTTAAAACAACATTAGAAAAATATAATACCTAAGGAAGTAAATAAGTGAAAAGTGACATTTAAAAAATAATTTTTTAAAAGAATGCTTTTTTTTAAGATTTTATTTATTTATTTATTTATTAGACAGAGGGGAAGGGAGGGAGAAAGAGAGAGAGAGAGAAACATCAATGTATGGTTGCCTCTCACGTGGTCCCCACTGAGGACCTGGCCCGAAACCCAGGCATGTGCCTCAACTGGGAATCGAACCTGCAACCCTTTGGTTTACAGCCCGAGCTCAATCCACTGAGCTACGCCAGCCAGGGCTAAAAAATAATTTAAAAAAATCTTCACACACAGATTTATTTTTTAGAGAGGGAGGAAGAGAAAGAGTATCAGAAAGAAAAAATAAATGCATTAGAGAGAAACATTGATCACTTTCTTTTTGCATACCCTCCCTTCTCAGGGATTGAACCCCTGACTGGAATCCAATCCAGCAACATTTTGGTGAATGCAATGATGCTGCAACCAACTGAGCCACCTGACCAGGATGACATTAATTTTACTTGGAACATATCTGTGACTTCACATCACATTGGCTTTATTGTGGAGAAGCTAGTTCAAAGCCACTTAGTGTTGACACAGATATGTTCATATTGACAGATGCCATCCATGGGCAACCAATGTGGAGGCTGCTCATCACATAAGTGGATAATAGCACAAGGTCTGATTCAAAGCAAAACAGGAGTCCATGGAAAGTTATACAGCAGCAGTAATAACATTTTGATATTTTCTTAATGTTAACTCCATGAAAGTGAGTAACAAAAAATTGTCCAAAGTCATATGATTTTTCCAATATCATATTGATGAATCTGAGACCTGATTTAATTAGCATTTCAAGCTACATTTCACTTTTGGGGGGGTAATTTTGCCATGTCTGAGGTTTGCCACTGAACACATATAATATCATCCCACAGTGTTTTTGTTTGTATATGATACACTTGTGACAATGTCTCTAGAAAGTAGCTCCAGTCCTGATACCCAGTGAGACAGTTGAGTGACAGGAGAGTCCGAAGAAACACAATGGCACTAAACTGATCAGAAAACAAATGTTTGAACTCAGCTAGTCATTCGGAAACCTGGGACCCTTGTTACCTTCCTAGGAATCTGGGAAAAACTGTGTCTGATGCATATTAATAAAAGTTTGATTACCTGATTTGTACATTAACGGAGGTGTCCTGGGTGAGCAGTCAAGAGCCCTGAGAACCTTTCAGCTAAATCTAATTAGAAAACAGAACCCAGGTAATGAAACTTTTAAAAGTTGGCTCACTTCCTCATTGAGAGAACAAAAGAGAAGGAATCTGATAATTAGACACCCACATTTTAGAGACAGGTCCGTAGCAAGTTTACTTTTCTGAAGATGGTTGAGAGAACAAGATGTTTGCCAGTTGTGTCCATACTTTCTCTGCATGTGGCTTTTGGGAATGGTCATAATAAATCTGTTTTCCTCACTATAAACAGTGAAAATGTCTTTCCCTCTAACAACTTTGTTCATTCACCTGCGGGCATTCTAAGGAAATTTAGATCACTACTGTGATTCCACGAGGGCAGCACTGCAGTCATTGCCAATTTGTTGTGTTGTGAAGGGCGGAAAATGTTGAGAGAAGAGGGTGACTTTCCTGGTCTGAAACAGTTTTTTAGGTATTACAGTTAGGTGAAGAAGGTTGCTAGGGCTGTCAGGTGTGTAGCTCCAATCATGACGTGCAGAATAAAAAGGGAGTGCTGGAGAATATACTAATCAATGTTTTTGTAATCCTGAACTACGGTGGTGCCTTTTGGTTTGTTTTAAAGTTGGACATTTGTGTAATTTTTTTCTTCATACCTAACCAGAATAAATTTTAACAAATTATATTACTGGTTCATTTTGCATCAATGCCACCATAGCAGCTTCTTCTCCACCACAATCCCAAAATCTACCCTAGCGTTCAACCGTTGGCTGACGGATAATCGTGCCAGTGCCTCATTCCATCTTCCGCGTTCTTCCGAACTGATATTTCGGAATGATTCTTCGCCATAATTGTGAACACACCACGTAGGAGAGAATGCACCGTTTCTTTCCTCTTTTCTGAGACGAGTCCTTAGTCCCGAATGTAGAGTTGCTCCGAAAACTCTCTGCTCAGAAACAACTGGGTGGGAGACAGTTGATTCGTGAGTGATTTGGAAGGCTACAAACATTTCTCTCTTGTCTAAAGAAAATGTACTGGGTAACAGAAAGTGGACCTTGAACTGGCTATTCACTGTGGCATTCGAAAGCTGTTTGTTCCCAGTCACGTTGTAGGCTGGACGTGCTTGCCTTAGCTCGGCTTGATTTTCTGCTTGGGAAAAACACAGAAGAGAGATCTCTACCATAGTACCTCATTCCCCTTCAAAGTTCAAATCGTCTGCGCTGGTGTTCACTCATTTCTTGATGGAAAATCATGTCAGTAGAGCAGGCTCTCTCACAGATTTTTCCGAACTGATATTGCCAAATGATTCCTCCACTCAGACTGAAAAGAGCACGGAAAATGTAAGATGGCGTTTCCTTCATCTCCTTTGGAATGAGTTCATTGTCCCGGGCTTCTAAACACTGCAGATGGTCATTTCTCAGAGACAGCTTATTATGTTAAAGTTGATTCGCCAGCGCTTTGGAAGCGTTCAAAGTATTCTTTTGTATATTATGCCAGGAAACAGCACTGGGCCATAGAAACACGTTTTTATAGTTGGATATTGATTTCGAGATTCACAAAGCTGTTTGTTCCAAATCGCGTCCCAGGTTGGAAGTGCTTGACTTAGTTGGCTTCAGTTCTCTGCTTAAGAAAACACATAGGAGGAAACGAGAGCAAAGCAGCTCCTTCTCCCTCAAGGACCCCCAGTCTATACTAGAGTTCATACATTGCGTGACGAATGATCATGCCGGTACCTCATTCTATCTTCAGCATTCTTCTGAGTGGTATTTCAGACAGGTTCTTCTACAAAATAGTGAAAACACTACGTGTGGTAGAATCCACCATATCTTGCATCTGTTCTGAAATGAGCCCATTGCCCTGGACTGAGAATCACACCAAAAGTTCTTTGCTCGGAAACAACAGCGTAGCAGACAGTTGATTCATGAGTGCTTTGGATGGTTTCAAGAAATACCTTCCTATCTTCTCTAAGGAAAGTGTACTAGGTCTCAGAGAGGAGACCTTCACGTGGGTACTCACTTCGATGTTCACTAGCAGTTTGTTCCCCACCCCCATTCACGATGTGGCCTGGAGATGCTCGTATTTGTTGGGGTTGGTTTTCTACTTGAAAAGATACACAGGAGAAAACTCCACCGTAGTAGCTCAACCCCCTTCAAAGTTCAAATCGTCTAGGCTGGCGTTCACTCATTTCCAGATGGAAAGTCATTCCAGTAGGGAATTCTCTTTCTAGGGTAGTGTTTTGCCCTTGTATTTTCTCAGACATAAATGTGAAGCTTAGGTAAGAGAAGTATGTACAGTCTATGACATGATATGGAAGAAGCACCTTTGTGCATGTCGCAGTGTATATCCAACTAAAGGTCCACATCCTTTCACTCAGTTTTCCTTGGAAAGATAAACAGGTAGTGTTTGAAACCTATCAAATCATTCCTGAATCTATTGTCTCCTACCATCTGTTTCTGAGCAGATTCTCCAGTACTTTTCAGACCAGGACTGTGGACTCATTGGAGAAATAACGAAAGAAATGGTGTCTTTGCTCACACATAATTTATTCACCATTAAGTAGAAGACTCTTTCAGAAATGTCAACTAGGAGAAGCGTACGAGAGGGAATGAGCTACTGACATGATGTTCTGTCAGCCAATGAGTGAACGCTAGAATGGGCTATATGATCTTTTAAGGAGAGTAAGATACTATGGTAGAGTTTTCATCTTTGTTTTCTCCAGCAGAAAAGTGAAGCCCAGCTACTACAAGCATGTATAGCCTACGACGTAATTTGGAGCAAGCAGCGTTGTGAATGTCACAGTGAATATCCAACTAAAGGCACACTTTCTATCACCAAGTGCATTTTCTTGCGATAAGATACAGAAGAATTCTTTTAATGCTCCCAAATCACCGGTGAATAAACTGTTGCCTACAAAGCTGTTTCTTAGAAAACACCTTGTGCAGTGTTTTTAAGCCCAGGACAATGAACTCAATTCAAAGAAGTTGAAGGATATGCTGTCTTATATGATACGTGCTCTTTTCACCATTTTGCAGCAGAATCACTCTGAAATATCAATTCCCATGAAACTGTGAGAGAGAATGCTCTGCTGACATGATTTTCCATCAGCAAGTGATTGTACACTAGCATAGTCAACTTTTTTGAAGGAGAATAAGCTACTATGGTCTTGTGAACTGTCCAGCCTGGTTTCAGGAGTTGCAACCCTCATCCCATGGTGGGCTGTGTAAGAGCCTAGGGACCCACTTCATCTGGGTCTGTTCTGTCAAGAGGAGGTGAGCTACTAAGGAGGCAAATCTTATCTCCCTGTCAGGAGGCCTGCTTCTGCCTTATCCATCTCTGGCCCCAAGGTTTGGTCGTTAGTCAATGACAGGTAAGACTCCTCACGGGAGGAGCAACCTAAGCCAGACACAACCACTTGGGAGGCCCTCATGGAAGGACTCAGGGGGCTGCAGGAAAGAGGGGGTGATGGACCCTCGCCCCCCGGCTATTCTGACATAGACCGAGTCCTCATTTCTGTCTGGGAGATGCCTTCTGCTTCCTGAGCCTAATCGGCTTAAAGCCTGAAACTATGATGGTGAGCTATGCAGCCCTGTGCCGGCCAGAACAGTTCCTGGGTTGCTGTGGATTGTTCAGCCTGGTTTTAGGAGTTGTAACCCTCACCACATGGTGGGCTGTGTAAAAGCCCGAGGGACCCACTTTATCTGGGTCTGTTCTGTCAATAGGATGTGAGTTACTAAGGAGACAAAGCTTAGCTCCCTGGCAGGAGCACTGCTTCTACCTCATCCATCTCTGGCCCCAATGCTTGGTTGGTTAGTCAATGATGGGTAAGACTCCTTACGGGAGGGGCAACCTAAGCCAGACACAACCACTTGGGAGGCCTTCATGGAAGGACTCGGGGGGGCTGCAGCAAAGACGGGCCTTGCCCCCCGGCTATTCTGACATAGCCCGAGTCCTCATTTCCATCTGGGAGATGTCTCCTGCTTCCTAATTGCCTTAAAGCCTGAAACTGTGGGGGCAAGCGATGCAGCCCTGTATCGGCCAGGATGGCTCCCTGGGTGATCAGGCGTATGAAAGAATTCCTAAAGTCCTGTGAAACCTGCTTTGCTGAGTGCTCTCCCTTAGGTGATGTGTCCCAGGAGGAAATGAGTATGTCTCCCAAAGTTTGGCAACCCCCTTTCCTGACAAACACTGGCTCAGATTAAGCCCTCAGATTTCTTTGACATGTTAAACCTGTATTCCAGTGTATTGGAACCCAATAAAACCTAGTGAGGAAGGGGCTCTGGGTCATTCTCCTCTGAGAGTTTGACCCCTTTCCTCCCCAAGCAGTCATGTCTTGGTAGTTTTTGTTTTCATCTGTGATGAACGGGGGGTTCTACAAGCAGAGCCCCCCACATCTGGTGCCTGGGAGAGGGACCTGAAACCTGCTTGACCAGAGGCTACAAGCCATCGTCATCGGACAGTACGTCTAAGTGGTACGGAAATCAGCGCTTCATCCCCATAGGGATCCAGGGGCACCTTTTGGTAAGGCCCCCAGGCGTGTTACAGATCAGAGGAAAGGTTACCGTTGCCACCTCTTGAGTGGTTTTCTTCTCATTTCTCTCCCCTGCACTCTCTTTCATAATGAGTCTTGCTTTCTCCTCCCAAGCATTCGCTGTATCTTGTGGGTATGGGTCAGTCATTTAAATGCCATTAGAACGACTGCCACTAGAAGACTCCCATGAAAGGCATGAGTTGGTCGTGGGATGGGTTAGAACATTAGGTTACACGCCAACTACAAGAAAAACCCACGCAATGAGAAGGCACACTGTAAAAGCATTCACAGTTCCATTCCCTGCAGCCCAATCCCGGCTAGGTTTTTTTTAGCTTGGGAGGAGAAAGCAAAGACTTCCCCTTTTAGCAGCAAGGTATTTATGAGTGTTTCAGCTTCTTGTTAAAACGCTGAAGAAAAGAGGCATTTCCTCCCTCCAGCTCGAGATCTCGGGCGTCCCTACGTGAGTTGGGACCCTGCGGAGGTGTCTGGGGTCCAATCCCTAAGATGAGTAGGCATCTCATAAGGATTTCCATCTCACATAAATCTTTTGGCTCAGTCAGGGAAGCCCGATATAAAGGCTGGTCACCTAGCACTCTGAGCCGCCTGGAGTCTTAGACACCTGGAATTTAACCTGAAACCCATAAGCAGGATTGGGGTCTCCTGGCTTCCAGGTAGCCCTTCCTGATGGTTTTACACCAACGGAACATCTCTGACCCACCACACTCTATCACTAGTAAGAAATAGAATTTGAGGGTGCAGGTGGAGAGAGTGATCAAAATCCGCCACCTCTTGCAGCAGAAGGAATTTGTAGAAAGCAATTCTTTTGTTCGGGGCTGGGGCATGGAGCAGGGCTGGGCGCATGCAGTACTCATTGCTCCATCCCCCTTTCCCCGGTGCGCTGCCAAAACCCCGGTGGCAGTGCAGTGCCGGGAGCTACAAGGGCGAGTACCCCCAGGCCGCTTATTCTCCCCGAGTTGAGCTGTAGCTAGATCTCTCCACCGGGAAGTGCAGTTGGCACATGCCCTCTGCTGCTGCAGCTGCGGCCTCCACGGCTGCAGCAGAGAGGTGTACCTGGCTCGCCTGCTGCCGAGGCTGCCGCCCACGCCGAAGTGGGCCTCCTCGGTCCTCCGAGGTGGACCCTGGCTAGGGTCCATTCTCTGTTGTTCGATCTGGCTTTTTAAGCACCGCGTTTGGCTGCGGGAAGGATTTTTTTTTTTTTTTTTTAAGGAGGACTGCTCTGTTTGTTAAGGAATTTTTCTAAGAGCCATGGGCAACGGGCTTTCTAAAAATCAATACCTTAAGGAAATCCAGCAGCTTCTCAAAGCCTCGGGAAGTCATATTAAAAAGAAGAACTTAGTTAACTTAATTCTTATTGTTAAAAAATATTGCCCATGGTTTCCCGATAAAGGGACTTTAGATTTAGAAATATGGGAAAAGGTAGGACGGGAATTGAAGTCACACCAGGAAAGTGGCACCCCTATCGGGCATCAGAATCTTTCTACTTGGGGGATCGTGAGGACTGCTTTAACGCCCCTTCATATTCGCAACTCAGATACTAAGATCGAGGGGGCAGGGAAAGATCCGTGTCAGATGAGGGAGAAGGGAGTCACTATGAAGGCGGAGGAATCCACCTTTATTACCTCCGGTCAGGAAGGCTCAAGTCCACTCCTTAGTAACAAGGAGATACCTTCCTCACCTCCGATCCCCCTCCCTCCGCTCCTGCATGGGAGGAAAACTTAAGCCCCTCAGGATCTCCTTGCAAATCTTTCTACCCCCACGGTGGCAGCAGTTCAAGCCCCTTTGCCAGTAACCACTGCCATGTATCAGTGTCTTCAAGACTCGATTAGGGATGGGGACTGGCAGTCCTTTACCGCCTTCCCTGTCATTACTCGGCAAGGCAGGCAAAATCCGGTGCATGAACCTCTACCTTATGGATTGTTCAAGGATCTAAAGAAAAGTATAGGAGACAACGGGCTCCAATCCCCTTATACAATAGGGTTATTAACAGCTGTGACAGAAGCATATCAAATGGCTCCCTGTGACTGAGTTGCCTTAGCCAGAACAACTTTAACCCCCAGTCAGTACAGTGTCTGGCACTCTGAATATATGGTAAGATGCCGCCTTCAGGCGAGTGAAAATGAAAGGACAGGAAATCCAGTCACTCAGGATATGCTTTTAGGGCTAGGGCCACATACTAGACCAGATCGGCAAGCTCGTAGGAACCCTCAGACTTTTACCCAATGCTCTGCTGCGGCTTTTCGAGCCTTCAAGACCGTACCTGACACTAAGCCCCGCAGCACTGGGTCCTATATTAATGTTAGACAAGGGCCCGATGAGACATATCTAGATTTTATTGACAGATTACAAGAGGCAATTCAGAGACAAGTTGAAAATCAGGATATTGCTGACGGTCTCCTATTGCAGTTAGCTTTGGAGAATGCTAATCATGATCGCAAAACTGTTCTTCAACCGATTCGGTTAACTACTACCGATGTTGGTCCGTTTATAAAGCCCTGTCAAAATGTAGGAACCGAACAGCATAAAGCAGCATTGCTTGCCGCGGCCTTGAGAGGTGAAATGAAATGTTTCAATTGTGGCAAGGCTGGACACACTGGGAAGCAGTGTCATATTAAAAACAAAAGGCTTCCTGGAGAAGGAAGATGGCGGCGTGGTAGGAGGGAGCAGCCCCTACCTATTCCCCCTCTACACACGGGAGAAAAACCAAGCCAATCTATGAAAGACCAGAACAGACAAGGAACAGTAACACAGCATATTGGAGAATAAGAGGTCGGAAATTGTAGTGGACACTGAAAAACAAGCGGTAAGGAGAGCTCTGTGGAAAAATAAGAGCCCAGGGTTCCAGCGCGAGGAGAGCGGGGCGGCTGAGGCCCCGGCCTGGCGCTCCGCCAAGCCTGCCCCAGGGCCCTGGGGAGGGAGCTGGGTCAGCCGCTGAACCGGCTGGGAGATCTCAGGGGCCACCGCGCGACTGCGCACGAGCAAAAGTGGGTGCCCCGCACCAGGTCACTGCGCGACTGAACCGAGTATTCGTGGTCGCCGGGCGACTACGAAAGCACAGGCCCCCCAACAGAGACAGAGGCGCGGGCGAAGTGAGACAACTGCATGAAAATAGACACCCTCAGGGGACCGCACACGGTCTGGGGCTAGTGGACACTCGTGAAAACATAGGCGCAGGCCGCTGGAGACAGCTGTGGAGCCAGAGGTGCCAGTTCACGGGCGGGTGCTCAAATGCGGACAGCTCAGGCCCAAGGTGCAGGCGCCGGATAGCAGCTGGAACGCAGGCCCCTCTCAGAAGCAAAGGCAGGCAGCTGTGCCCGAACACTGAAAGCCTCCCAGGGACAAAGGCAGGCTGCTGTGCACGTCTGGAGAACCTAGCACACACCCATAAACTCAGAGAAGTGCGCACACACAAGGAGGCTCAGATCACACGCTGGAAACCCTGTGGGGAGAGGCGCCCACTAACGCTGGGATACATAGCACAATGAGGACTGAGTTCTGAACCCAGAGAAAAGCAGTAAGATCACCCCTCGGCCATTGCAGCCAGCAAGACCTGAAAAACAGGCTGGCAAGTTTGAAAACAACAAGAGGGTGTTTTTTGTTTTGTTTTGTTTTGTTTTGTTTTTTAATTTTTTTAATTTTATTTTTTTAATATATTTTTATTATTTTTTAAATATTTTGTTGTGCTTTGCTTGTTCCTTCCCCCCCCCCCCGGCTGCTTATATTTGTGTGGGGGTGTCTGTGTGCGTGTCTCTTTTTTGTTTTGCCAGTTTGTTAGTGTCTTTTTGTTTGTAAGCCTGCCTATCTATATGAGTTTTTAACTACTCCTTCTTCATTGTTTATATCTTCTTCTTTACTCCCCAACTCCTTTTGCCTCCCTTGAATTCCTTCTTCTCCTATCCCCTCTTCCTTTCTTTTCAATTTTATCTCTTCTACCTTCCTCTTGTTTCCTCTTTCTTCTTTTTTTCATTTTCCTCCCTCTTCCTTTTGTAAATACCCACGAGTGAGATAACAAACAAACAAGCAAGCCTGAAACTGTGCGGAAAAAAAAAAAAAAAAAAAAAAAACCAGAGTTGGCCCCCAAAAGAGGGTATTCCAGCTGATGAGACAGTGAAAGCGGTGAACAACAGGATATCCAAAGGAGAATCCACCACTGAATCTCACAGATATTCTACCACAGAAGGTCATACCACAAACCCAGGGAGCCAGAACAGATCAATTTAAGAAGCTGAGGCTAACAACAAGAGTCTTACAAACAATGGGAAGACAAAAGAACAATCCCCAAACGAAAGGAAAGGAGGAAGCTCCAGAAAGAATGCTAAATGAAACAGAGGCAACTCAACTATCAGATATCGAGTTCAAAGCAATGGTTGTCAGGAAGCTCCATGAGCTCTCAATGAGCTACCACAAACTACAGGGAAGTTATGATGAACTCACGGCAAACTATATCCACATGAAAAAGGAAATAGAAACTATCAACAAGGGCCAAGAGGAAATGAAGAACACAATCTCTGAACTGAAGAACACAGTAGAAGGAATGAAAAGCAGAATCGATGAAGCAGAAGATCGGATCAGCGAGTTGGAGGACAAAATAGAAAAAAACACTCAGAATGAGCAAGATAAGGAAAAGAGGCTTAGAAAGAATGAAGAGGGTTTAAGAGAAATGCAAGACAACATGAAACAGAATAATATTCGTATAATAGGGATACCAGAAGGAGAAGAACAAGAACAAGGGATAGAAAACCTGTTTGAAAAAGTAATGATGGAAAATTTCCCTCATTTGGTGAGAGAAAAAAACCATACAAATCCAGGAAACACAGAGAGTCCCAATCAAAAGGAACCCAAACAGGCCCACTTCAAGACACATCATCATTAAAATGGCAAAATTCCAAGACAAAGAGAGAATCTTAAAAGCAGCAAGGGAGAAAAAGGAAGTAACATACAAGGGGGCCCCAATTAGGTTAGCATCTGACTTCTCAATGGAAACGCTCCAAGCCAGAAGAGAATGGCAAGAAATATTCCAAGCAATGAGAACCAAAGGCCTGCAACCCAGACTACTTTACCCAGCAAGGCTTTCAATCAAGATAGAAGGCCAAATAAGGAGCTTCCCAAACAAAAGAAGTCTAAAAGAATACACCTCTACCAACCAATGCTGCAAGAGATACTAAAGGGACTGCTTTAAGGGAAGAAAGGAAAAGACAGAGAGAGAAAGAGAGAGAGGAACACAGGTACGAAAATGGCAATGAATAATTACCTATCAATAATAACCTTAAATATAAATGGATTAAATGCTCCAATCAAAAGACATAGAATAGCTGAATGGATAAGAAAGCATGACCCACACCTATGCTGCCTACAAGAAACCCACCTCAGGACAAAAGACATACACAGGCTCAAAGTGAAGGGCTGGAAACAAATTTTCCAAGCAAATGGTCAGGAAAAAAAAGCTGGGGTAGCAATACTCATATCAGACAAAATAGACTTCAAAAGAAGGGCCATAAAGAGAGACCCAGAAGGTCACTTCATAATACTCAAGGGAAGAATCCACCAAGAAGACATAAATATTGTAAATATATATGCACCCAACGGAGGAGCACCTAAATACATCAAGAAAATTTTAGAGGACTTCAAGAAAGATATAGACAGCAACACAATTATAGTAGGTGATTTTAACACCCCACTGTCAAAAATGGACAGATCTTCCAAACAAAATATCAACAAAGATATTATGGCATTGAACAACACTCTAGAGGAAATGGACTTAACTGATATATATATAGAGCCCTCCATCCCAAAGAAGCTAAATACACTTTCTTTTCAAATGCACATGGAACATTTTCAAAGATAGACCACATGATAGGACACAAAGCAAGCCTCAACAAATTCAAGAAAATTGAAGTCATACCAAGCATTTTCTCTGACCACAAGGGACTGAAACTAGAAAACAACCCCAAGGGGAAAAACCCAAAACCCTCAAAATCATGGAGATTTAATAGCATGCTATTAAACAATGAATGGGTCAAGAATGAAATTAGGGAAGAAATCAAAAAGTTTCTGGAAACAAACGATAATGAACTCACATTGACCCAAAACTTATGGGATACAGCAAAGGCAGTCCTCAGAGGGAAGCTTATAGCGATACAGGCCTATCTAAAAAAGACAGAAACATCTCAAACAAACAACCTAACCCTTCGCCTACAAGAACCCGAGGAACAACAACAAAGACAGCCCAGAGCAAGTAGAAGGAAAGAAATAACCAAGATAAGAGCAGAATTAAATGACATAGAGACTAGAAGCACAATCCTAAAGATCAATGAATCCAGGAGTTGGTTCTTTGAAAAGATCAACAAAATTTACAAGCCTTTAAGCAGGCTCATCAAGAAAAAAAGAGAGAGGACTCAAATAAACACAATCAGAAATGAAAGAGGAGATATTACAACCGACACCGCAGAAATACAAAGGATTGTAAGAAATTACTATGAAGAACTGTATGCCAAGAAATTTGAAAACCTAGGTGAAATGGACAGGTTTCTAGAAAAATATAACCTTCCAAAACTCAATGAAAAAGAAACAGAAAGCCTGAACAGACCAATAACGGCTGGTGAAATTGAATCAGTAATCAAAACACTCCCCACACACAAAAGCCCTGGACCAGATGGCTTCACAGGAGAATTCTACAAAACATTTAAGGAAGAACTAACTCCTATTCTCCACAGACTATTCCAAAAAAATCCAAAAAGATGGAAGACTCCCAAACTCTTTTTATGAAGCCAGCATCATCCTAATCCCAAAAACAGATAAAGACAAAACAAAGAAGGAGAACTTCAGGCCAATATCGCTGATGAACATAGATGCTAAAATCCTCAACAAAATATTGGCAAACCGCATCCAACAATACATTAAAAAGATCATACACCACGACCAAGTGGGATTCATCCCAGGGATGCAAGGATCGTTCAACATTCGCAAATCAGTAAATGTAATTCATCACATAAACAAAAGCAAAGACAAAAATCACATGATCATATCAATAGATGCGGAAAAAGCATTTGATAAGGTACAGCACCCATTTATGATTAAAACACTCAGCAAAGTGGGAATAGAGGGAGCATTCCTCAACATAATAAAGGCTATATATGAGAAACCTACAGCCAGCATCATACTCAATGGGCAAAGACTAAATTCTTTTCCACTAAAATCAGGAACAAGACAAGGCTGTCCACTCTCTCCACTTCTATTCAACATAGTATTGGAAGTATTAGCCACAGCGATTAGACAAGAAAAGGAAATAAAAGGCATCCAACTTGGAAAGGAGGAAACAAAACTATCATTGTTTGCAGATGACATGTTAGTATACATAGAAAATCCTATAGTCTCGGCCAAAAAACTGCTCGACCTAATAAATGAATTTAGCCAAACAGCCGGATACAAAGTCAATATCCAGAAATCAAAGGCATTTTTGTATACCAACAATGAAACAACAGAAGCAGAAATCAAGAAAAAAATACCATTTGATATAGCAAAAAGAAAAATAAAGTACCTAGGAATTAACCTAACCAAGGAGGTAAAAGACCTGTATGCAGAAAACTACACAACACTGAAGAAGGAAATCAAGGAAGACACAAATAAATGGAAACACATACCGTGTTCATGGATCGGAAGAATTAACATCATCAAAATGTCCATACTTCCCAAAGCAATCTACAGATTCAATGCAATACCTATTAAAGTACCAATGGCATATTTCACAGGTATAGAACAAACTCTTCAAAAACTTATATGGAACTATAAACGACCCAGAATAGTGGCAGCAATCTTGAGAAAGAAGAGCAAAGCAGGAGGGATCACAATACCTGATACCAAAATGTATTACAAGGCCACTATAATCAAAACAGCCTGGTACTGGCATAAAAATAGGCACGTGGACCAGTGGAATAGAATAGAGAGCCCAGAAATAAACCCCAGTCTCTATAGTCAATTAATATTCGACAAAGGGGGCAGCAACATAAAATGGAGTAAAAACAGCCTCTTCAACAAGTGGTGTTGGGAGAACTGGACAGCTTCGTGCAGGAAAATGAAACTCGAGCACCAACTTACACCATACACAAAAACAAATTCAAGGTGGATAAAAGACTTAAACATAAGCCGTAACACCATTAAAGTCCTAGAAGAGAACATAGGCAGGAAAATCTCAGATATTACACGCAGCAACATTTTTACTGATATGTCCCCTAAAGCAAGGGACATAAAGGAAAGAATAAACAAATGGGATCTCATCAAAATAAAAAGCTTCTGCATGGCCAAGGAAAACAGTATTAAAATAAAAAGAGAACCGACTGTGTGGGAAAACATATTTGCCAATGATATCTCAGATAAGTGTTTAATCTCCAAAATATACAAAGAACTTACACGACTCCACTCTAAGAAGACAAGCAACCCAATTAAAAATGGGCAAAGGACTTGGGCAGACACCTCTCCAAGGAGGACATACAGAGGATCCAGAGACACATGAAAAGATGCTCGATATCGCTAGCTATCAGAGAGATGCAAATTAAAACCACAATGAGATACCACTTGACACCAGTCAGAATGGCCCTCATAAACAAAGCAACAAACAGCAAGTGTTGGAGAGGTTGTGGAGAAAAGGGGACACTAGTGCACTGCTGGTGGGAGTGCAGACTGGTACAACCACTATGGAAAACAGTATGGAATTTTCTAAAAAAACTAGAAATGGATCTACCTTTTGACCCAGCAATTCCACTGCTAGGACTATATCCTAAGAACCCTGAAACACCAATCCAAAAGAAACTATGCATCCCGCCCTGGCTGGTGTAGCTCAGTGGATTGAGCGCGGGCCTGCGAACCGAAGGATCACGGTTCGATTCCCAGTCAGGGCACATGCCTGGGTTGCCAGGCCAGTTCCCGGCAGGGGGACATACAAGAGGCAACCACACATTGATGTTTCTCTCCCTCTCTCCTTCCCTTCCCCTCTAAAGATAAATAAATAAAATCTAAAAGAAAGAAAAAAAAAAGAAGTTGAATTTAAAAAAAAAAAAAAAGAAACTATGCATCCCTATGTTTATAGCAGCACAATTTACAATAGCCAAGTGTTGGGAGTAACCTAGATGCCCATCAGTAAATGAATGGATCAAAAAACTGTGGTACATTTACACAATGGAATTCTATGCAGCAAAAAGAAGGAAGGAGCTCATACCCTATGCAACAGCATGGATGGAACTTGAGAGCATCATGCTAAGCGAAGTAAGCCAGGCAGTGAAAGATAAATACCATATGATCTCACCTTTAACAGGAACCTAATCAACAAAACAAACAAACAAGCATAATATAACCAAAGACATGGAAATTGGGAACATGCTGAAAGTCACCAGAGAGGAGAGGGGAGGGAATTTCAGGGGAAAAGGGGAAGGATTTACAGGAACAAGTATAAAGGACACATGGACAAAAACTATTGGGGCAGGGGTGGAAATGGGAGGGAGGTGGGGAGGGCTGGGGTGGCGGGTTCAGGTGAGAATAAAAGACAGAAAACTGTACAAGATCAACAATGAAAATAAAAATTAAAAAAAAAAAAGGCTTCCTGTAAAGGATTGCCCTCACTGCCATAAAGGCAAACATTGGGCCAATCAGTGCAAGTCCACCTATGATAAGGATGGAAACTTGCTGCCCCCATTACAGGGAAACGAGAAGTGGGGTGTGAGCTCCGGTGCCCCGAAACCAAACAGGAGCCCAAACAGCAACCAGCTGTTGTGGACTCGGGACAATGCCGGGTCTCCGACCTCCGTGCCGCCACCCGGGGGAGCGCAGGATTGGACTTGGTCAGCACCTCTGAACTCATCTTAAAAGAGCAAGATGAGGTGGTCACCGCTCCAACAGGAGTATGGGGGCCATTACCCCAGGGACTAGTAGAGCTGATTTTAGGACCATCTAACATGACCAATAAGGGCATCCTTGTCCAACCTGGAGTTATTGATTCTGACTATCAAGGAGAAATTAAAATTATGCTCAGGACACTCGGGTATTGTATCATTCCAGCTCAGACCCGCATTGCCCAGCTCCTCCTCATGCCTTACAAGGTACCAAACACTCAAGAAGTGGTCAGAGGGGAGCACGGCTTTGGCAGTACTGATAACCAGTCAATATTTTGGACTGCCTCCATTGATCTAAAAAAGCCTATATTGAGCATTAAGGTAAAAGACAGAGAATTCCATGGCCTCTTAGACACAGGGGCTGATGTGTCTGTTATTTCCAGCCGATACTGGCCCCCAGAGTGGCCGGTAATTTAAACAAACACTTCTATAACTGGAATAGGGGGCATCTCTCAGCCCCACAAAAGTATGTGGACTCTTAAATGCTTTGGTCCAGATGGGCAGGTTGGACGAATTCAACCTTACATCCTCCCCGCCCCACTTAATATCTGGGGCAGGGACCTTCTCACTCAGTGGGGAATGCAAATCACCCTGCCGCCTTTTCCTTAGCGGCCACTGTCCAGGCTTCTCCTTTATCCCTCACTTGGTTGTCTGACACACCTGTGTGGGTTAATCAGTGGCCGCTGAAGAAGGAGAGGCTAGAAAAACTTCAAGAGCTTGTACAACAACAATTAGAGGCAGGGCATATAGAACCATCCAGTAGCCCATGGAATACTCCTATTTTTATAGTTCCTAAGAAAACAGGGAAATGGAGACTTATACATGACCTTAGAAAAGTTAATGAAATCTTTCAACCTATGGGAGCCTTTCAGCCAGGAGTTCCACATCCAGCATGCATACCAAAGGAATGGCCTCTTATTGTCATTGATTTAAAGGACTGCTTCTTTTTTATTTTTATTTTTTAATCAGTTTTTTTAATTGTTGATATTGTACAGTTTTCTGTCTTTTACCCCGCCCCCAGCCCACCACCCAGCCCTCCCCACGTTCCTCCCATTTCCACCCCCCATAGTTTTTGTCCATGAGTCCTTTATATTTGTTGCTCTAAACCGTTCCCCTTTTCCCCTGAAATTCCCTCCCCTCTCCCTCTGGTCACTGTCAGACCATTCTCAAATTCAGTGTCTTTGTTTATATTATGCTTGTTTGTGTTGTTGATTAGGTTCCTTCTTTACCATTCCTTTGGCTAGGAGGGACCATGAGAGATTTGCCTTCTCAGTCCCAGTACTTAATAACTCTCAATCATTAGAGAGGTTCCAGTGGAAAGTCCTGCCACAGGGCATGTTAAATAGCCCCACCATCTGCCAACATTTTGTTCATCAGACCCTTCAGCCGGTACGGACTCAGTTTCCTCAAAGTATTATTTATCATTACGTGGATGATATCCTAATTGCTGCAGCCTCTCAGGAAGAGCTAAAGCAAGTTTACCTCTGTCTTGAGAGCAATGTCTCCTCAGCGGGACTAGTAATAGCCCCAGAGAAGGTACAGCATTATCAGCCTTGGCAGTATTTAGGACATGTCTTATTTCACCGTACAGTTAGGCCTCAGATAGTTCAGATCCAGGTACCGGACCCTTTAACGCTTAACAGTCTGCAACAGCTCTTAGGCACCATTAACTGGATCCGTCCCAGTTTGGGGATCACCACGGGGAAGTTAACTAACTTATTCAACACCCGTAAAGGGGATTCAGACTTAAGTTCTCCCAGATTCTTAAGTGATCAGGCTAGACAGGAATTGGATTTAGTGAACCAATATCTTTCTTCCAGGCAGCTCACTAGGGTAGACAGACAACTACCTGTCGGATTTTTTTGCTTTCCCACACTGAAAACACCCACTGGGCTGATAGGACAGCTGGCACCTAATTTAGAAATGATTGAATGGCTATTTTTATCCCATCAACCCCAGCGCATTATTACCACCTATATTACTGCACTATGTCAGCTTATTATTAAAGGCCGTGATAGAGTCATTCAGCTTTTTGGCCACGACCCAGCTGCTATACACGTACCACTCACACAAGTGTATCTACAGCAACTTTATAGTCAATCTTTAGAATTTCAGTGTGCACTCGCTGATTTTTGTAGGCGATCTTAATATTCATTTAACTTCTGATATACTTCTCCAGAACCTCCCCACTCTTAATATCCGTTTGGGGGAAAAATTCAGTGCCACTCCTATTCCTAAAGCTGGAACCATCTTTATTGATGGTTCAGGGAAAACAGGGAAAGCTGCTATCACCTAGAAAGAAGAAAATGAGTGGAAACATTTTCTTTCCGGAGGGCACTCCTCCACGAAGCGGGCGGAAATTTCAGGGGCTATTCTTGCCCTCCAACATTGGCCCAAGGAGCCTCTTAACTTAGTATGTGACTCTGGTTATACTGTATATACACTCCTTCATATAGATCAGGCCCTATTAAAAGGATCCGTTGAGCCTCAGTTACTAAGCCTATTTCTAACCTTGCAAAATCTTTTAGATAAAAGGAAGCATCCTTTGTTTGTTACTCATATCCGATCTCATTCGGGCTTGCCTGGACCTATGGCAGAAGGTAATTCTCAGGCTGATGCCCTTGTAAGCCTAGCAGATACTTTCCAATCTGCAGTTATGTCTCACCAGTTTTTTTTTTTTTCACCAAAATAGTCAGGCCCTACGCAAAGAATTTAATATTCCAAGGGCCCAAGCAAAGCAAATGATCAGAGAATGTCCAGATTGTCAAGCGCTTTCAAAGGTGCCTCCTTCTCTTGGAATCAACCCTAGAGGGTTGCAACCTCGAATGATTTGGCAGACAGATGTTACTCATTACCCCCCTTTTGGAAGATTAAAATATTTACATATATCTGTAGACACTTACTCAGGTATTCTACATGCCACTCCCCTTTCTAGGGAGTCAGCGAAGAATAGTAGAACTCATTGGCTTGAGACCTTCAGCCACCTAGGCCGCCCACAGGAAATCAAAACTGATAACGACCCAGGATCTATTGCCCAAGCTACTCAGGCTTTCTTAGAAAAATGAGGAATTCGACATAACACAGGTATCCCCTATAATCCTACAGGCCAAGCAATTGTTGAAAGAGCTCACCAGACCTTTAAAACATTATTAAATAAACAAAAAAGAGGGAGTCAGGAAATATCCCCCAGAAATTTAAACATGCTAGCAATATATACATAAAAATTTTTTGAATTTTAATGATAATCTGTAGTCACCCATAACAAGCACCTTGTGCAATACAGGCCTGCCTTCCCACACCATTTGAGTCTTATATAAAGACCCTTTAGGGGAAGGAAGATGGAAAGGCCCAGTTCAACTATTAATTTGGGGAAGAGGGTATGTCTGTATTTACTCTGCAGAAAGATCTCTGGCACTGCTGGCAAAGAAGATGAAGCCATATCACAGAAAAGGCTTCCCTGGCCACGACTCACCTCCACTCATTGGACCCTCCTTGATCCAGACTTTTCCAAGCTATGTGTCATCACACTCCAGTGGAATTCCAGCCAGCATTCCTGGAGCAATATTCAACATCACCTAAGAGGGACTTTTTCTTAAAGGGACAAATTGATAAATTGCAGTTAATTACATCAACAGCTGCGGGACTTTGAATACCACTGGTTAACTGATTTTAATAATGTTTTCTGACTTGCTCTTGCTGCATATCTTTAAAGTAACTCCCTGAAGTCTGTTCTAATTCTCCCAAGAATTGAAGTGTAACCAGACGTGTTACCCTTATTGTTCCCTTGCATTTGCAACATTTTTCATTGGACTGAATTGACAAGTTTGGGTTATGGCAATCCTTGGGTGCCTCCTTGTTTTAATCCTTATTTGTGCTTTACAATTTATGTGGAGATGGTTTTCTCGTAATCGCATTTGTGAACAGCAAACAGTAAGTTTCACAGGTCCAACAGCTACAATTGATTTAACAGATAAGAACGGGGGAGATGTTGTGGATCGTTCAACCTGGTATCAGGAGTTGTAACCCTCACCTATGGTGGGCTGTGTAAGAGCCCAAGGGACCCACTTCATCTGGGTCTGTTCTGTCAAGAGGACATGACCTACTAAGGAGACAAAGCTTATCTCCCTGGCAGGAGCACTGCTTCTGCCTCATCCATCTCTGGCCCCAATGCTTGGTTGGTTAGTCAATGACGGGTAAGACTCTTCATGGGAGGGGCAACCTAAGCCAGACATAACCATTTGGGAGGCCTCATGGAAGGACTCGGGGGGCTACAGCAAAGAGGATGTGATGGACCCTCGCCCCCCGGCTATTCTGACATAGCCCGAGTCCTCATTTCCATCTGGGAGATGTCTCCTGCTTCCTAATAGGCTTAAAGCCTGAAACTGTGGGGGCAAGCGATGCAGCCCTGTATCGGCCAGGACGGCTCCCTGGGTGATCGGGCATAAGAGAGAATTCCTAAAGTCCTGTGAAACCTGCTTTGCTAAGAGTGTTCTTCCTTAGGTGATAAGTGTCCCAGGAGGAAATGAGTATGTCTCCCAAAGTTTGGCAACCCCCTTTCCTGACAAACACTGGCTCAGATTAAGCCCTCAGATTTCTTTGACATGTTAAACCTGTATTCTGGTGTATTGGAACCCAATAAAAGCCTAGTGAGGAAGGGGCTCTGGGTCATTCTCCTCTGAGAGTTTGACCCCTTTCCTCCCCAACCAGATCTTGTCTTGGCAATTTTTATTTTCATCCATGACGAACAGGGGGTTCTACGGGTGGTTCCCCCTGCACCGGGTGATCGGGCATAAGAAAGAATTTGTAAAGTCCTGTGAAACCTGCTTTGCTAAGAGTACTCTCATTTAAATGATAAGGGTCCAAGGAGGAAATGCGTATGTCTCCCAAAGTTTGGCAACCCCCTTTGCTGACAGACACTGGCTCAGATTAAGCCTTCAGATTTCTTTGACATGTTAAACCTGTATTCCTGTGTATTTGAACCCAATAAAAGCCTAGTGAGGATGGGGCTCTGGTTATTCTCCTCTGAGAGTTTGACCACCTTTCCTCCCCAAGTAAATCATGTCTTGGTAGTTTTATTTTCATGACAGAGGGATGGGTCTCTGTGGGTGGAGTGCCCCCCCATCTGGCACCCCAGACTCGGCACCTTCCCCCCCCCCGCATCTGGCACCCAGGACAGGGACCTGAAACCTGTTTGACCAGAGGCTAGGAGCCATCGTCACCAGACAGCATGTCTAAGTGGAGAGGAAATCCGAGCTTCATCCCCATAGGGACCAGGGGAACCTTTCAGTAATGCTCCCAGGCATGTTACAGATAAGAGGAAAGGTTCTGTTGCTACCTCTTGAGTGGTTTTCTTCTCATTTCTTCTCCCTGCACTAAGGAAGTTTAGAAAAAATTCTTTTGTTTGTGCGCAAAGTAGGGCACCACCACACTCATTGCTCCATTCCCCTTCCCCGGCACCAGCAGGCCTAGAGAGCCCCTGTGGCAGGCCAGGGGAGGGGCACTGAAACTGTTTTTGTAAGTGCCACATCACAGCGGGAGGAATTTTAGAAAAAATTATTTTGTTCATTAAAGAACGAGCTCTTTTTAGACTGAGAGCAATGATTTAGGTTCAGCAGTTACGGGCCTGCTGTCTCCCACATAAGGGGATTTTTACGTTTTGGAGGTATGGAAGGGAGGGGAGCGGTTGGTGCCTGTGGGAGTGGGAGAGCTCCCAGCACGGCTGCGCCTCCGGTGCATTCAGCGAGTTGAGTTGTGGCTGGATCTCTTTGCTGGGCTGAGAGGCAGCGCACACTGTGAAGAGTCCCCAGCACCAGGTGTAGCTAATGCAGGTGGGACCAGCTAGGCACAATAGCGCACCTGTGCTGGGCTGCGCCTCGCCAGCTGGTGACTCTTAACATGGGCGGGAGCTTTCCGTGAATCGCCCCGCCTAGGGAAGGTGTCCCGCAGCACCTGGGAAGCCCGGTGGACGCTCAGCGGCTGGGTGCCATGGCGCCAGGAGAACAGCAAGGACACCCGTGCACAAGCATGTGAGACCTGTGACTCGCGGGTCCAGGCTGGGGTCCATTCCCCTTCCTGCGCCTGCATCTCTCTCCCCGTGCACTCAAGGGAGCAACTTTTCCACGCATTGCGTTGGTGGCACTGGGCGCTCGGCTCAGTTCCGACCCCGGGGGTTGGGGTTCCCTGGCTATTGCCTCGGCGGCACCTAGCAGCCTTAGAACTGACAGACAGCAGTCGTCAAAGGGATTTCCAGCCAGGTCATCTCTGAGATAAGGAACAGCAGCTTTCGTGTTTTTAACAAGCTGCCAGCATTCTTAATTTCAAACAGGAGATTTTTTATTTTTGTTTGCATTTCTATACCTTGGATAGGGGGCATTTCTCAGCCCCACAAAAGTGTGTGGACTTTAAATATTTTGATCCAAATGGAATAGTTGGACGAATCCAGTTTTTTTCACCAAAATAGTCAAACCCTACGTAAAGAATTTAATATTCCTAGGGCCCGAGCAAAACAAATTATCAGAGAATGTCCAGATTGTCAAGCGCTTTCAAAAGCCCTCTCTATTTTTGGGATTAACCCTAGAGGGTTGAATTGCAACTTCAAATAATTTGATAAACAGGTGTTACTTACCATCCACCTCTTCATTTGATAATATACTCCTTGAGCGAAACATTTGGCAATATAATTGGGCTTGTTATGCTTATGTTATATGGATTATGTATCTTGCAGAAAGTTCAAGTAAGCCACAGATGGTCAGTAAGGAAGGAATTAAGAAACTGAAGGAAAGGAAAGTATAGGATTGTGTCGGAGAAAAGTAAGAAGGAATAAAGAAAAAAGATAGATACCACATTTATGTGTGGCCTGGAAAGAAAGGACATTAAAGTGAATAGTTGAAAAGAAGAAATGCAAGTGGAAAGGAAGTAAAAGGAATAATAAGCATCTAAGTCTTTGAAACACTCCAAATTCTAAACCTAGGATAATTTACTCATTGCAGCTTGCAGGAACAGCAGGAGGCCTGTCTTTCCAAGCAAGCACTTACTCAGGTGTTCTACATGCCACTCCCCTCCCTGGGGAGTCAGCAAAGACTATTAGAGCTCATTGGCTTGAGGCCTTTAATCATTTAGGATGGCCTCAGCAAATTAAAACTGATAACAGCCCAGGATATATTGTGCAAGCTACTCAGGCTTTCTTAGAAAAATGGGGAATTTGACATAAAGCAGGTATCCCTTATAACTCTATGGGCCAAGCAATTGTTGAAAGAGCTCACCAGACCTTTAAAACGTTATTAAAAAGGGTGGAGTCAGGAAACATCCCCCGGGAATTTAAACATGCTAGCAATATATACATAAAATTTTTTGAATCTTAATGATAACCTAGTCACCCATAGACAAGCACCTTGTGCAATACAGGCTTGCCTTCCCATACCCTTTGGTCTTATACAAAGACCCTTTAGGGGAAGGAAGATGGAAAGGCCCAGTTGAACTATTAATTCGGGGAAGAGGGTATTCTGTATTTACTCTGCAGAAAGATCTCTGGCACTTCTGGCAAAGAAGATGAAGCCATATCACAGAAATGGCTTCCCTGGTCACGACCCACCTCCACTCATTGGACCCTCCTTGATCCAGATTTCTCCAAGCTATGTGTTATCACACTCCAGTGGAATTCCAGCCAGCATTCCTGGAGCAACATTCGACATCACCTAAGAGGGACTTCTTCTTAAAGGGACAAATTGATAAATTGCAGCTAGAATTACATCAACAGCTGCGGGACTTTGAATACCACTGGTTGTTTATGGATTCTAATAGTGCTTTCTGACTTGCTCTTGCTGCATATCTTTAAAGTAACTTCCTGAAGTCTGTTCTAATTCTCCCAAGAACTGAAGTGTAACCGGACCTGTTACTCTTATTGTTCCCTTGCATTTGCAACATTTTTCATTGGACTGAATTGACAAGTTTGGGTTCCTGCTTTGCTAATACCCTCAATTTAAATGATTATGGTCCAAGCATAGAAAGCATTTGTTTTCCCAAAGTTTTATTGCCCTTTAGCTAACTGACCCTCACTCAGAATAAGCCCCCATACTTCTTTGAATGTTACTTATTTAATCATTCCCACTTGACAATGATTGATGAGCTTTACCTGCATTCCTGTGCAAATTGAACCCAATAAAAGACCATTGAACAACAGGCTCCTGGCCCTTTTCCTTTGAGAAATTGGCCACTTTTCCTCCCCAAGCAGATCATGTCTTGGTAGAATTGTTCTCATTCATGGTGGACAGGGGTGTCCTGTGGGTGGACCCCCCCAGAACTAATTATCTTTTTTCCTGACATTCAACAGCACCCAAAATATCCTGGGCCAGCTATGGGCTAGGTGAGCACTGGCAGACTCCATGTCACATGGTGACTCTGCCCATTTCTAGGCTGTGTCTTGGGGCTAACCCCTCATCTCTCTGAGTCTCAGTTTGTTTCTGTGAAAGTTGTTAGAAAATATATTTTGTGTGTATTTGGATGGCTATATTGGATCAGCCATGGCTGGTGTTGACCTGGTACTTGGTTTTGTAGAATATATTGCTGGACCTACTGTGCTTGTTGATCTTTATAAATTTCCACTCACTCATAAAAGGCCTTCTGCCTCCATCTTCACTTGACCGTGGCCTTCAAAAGTTTGGAAAAATCACCAGAAAGCTAACTGTCAAGGAGTTTCAGATGCCATTTATCTAGTTTGGGTTTTAGCGTTTGGTGTGGCTATTTATTGATTTCCAGGGGCAGAAAATCCCTAGGCCCACTCAGATATTTGGTGGTATTTTGGATGCAGTTCACTCCTTCAACTCTAACAGGCCCACCCTAAAACACTTATCATAACTTGTTGGGAACCACCCTGCCTGGTTTCAGGAGCTGTAACACCCTCATGGCTAAGGCTGAGTGAGTGACCTTGGGACCCTAAGCCACTAGGGAGACAAAGCTTATCTCCCTCACAGGAGTGCCACTTCTACTCCTTTTACTTCATCCATAACTGGCCCCCAATGTTTGATAAGTTAGCCAATGATAGGTAAGATTCCCCATAGGGGGAAAACCTAACACAGGCATGATCATGAGGAGGCCCCAGGGAAGGACTTGGGGGGCTACATCAAAAGGGGGTGCTGGGCCCTCGCCCCACAGCTTTGACATAGCCTGAGTCCTCATTCTGTCTGCGAAAGGTCTCCTAATCTCTTGGCTGCCCTGCTTCCCCTTCCTGATTTAAGCCTGAAACAATGAAAGAGGGCAGTGCAGTCCTGTCCTGGAAAGGGTGGGTTCCCCGGGTGATTAGAACTGAGAAAGAATATATAAAATCCTGTGAAACCTGCTTTGCTAAGAATGTTCTCAATTAAATGATAAGGGTCAGAGCAGAAATGAGTTTGTTTCCCAAAGGTTTGTAGCCCTTTAGCTAACAGACCCTCACTCAGAATAAGCCTTAGCAGTTCTTTGTATGTTATCTATTGTTTGATCCTTACTGTCTGGCAATGATTAATGAGCTTTTCCTGTGTAAAATGAACCTAATAAAAGCCCATTGAGGAAAAGGCTCTTGGCCCTTCTTCTCTGAGAAATCGGCCACCTTTCCTCCCCAAGCAGATCATGTCTTGGTAGACTTACTCTCATTCATGGCAATTGGGGTGCCCTGCAGATGGAGCCCCACCCCTCCATGATAATTCTGTAAAAAAAAAAAAAGGCAGACACAACAATTGATCTTTAGTTTTCATCACAGGATCAGGCAGTTGAACTATACCACACCTGATGTCTTCTCCACATATGTCATATTGTAACAGTGTGCAGCCAAGAGCAGGGGCCAAAAAACAGGGATTTGAAATGGGGTCCAGAGCTCAGGGTGTCCAGGAAATATTAGAGGGACATATAAGATGTCCTCATCCCATTCCCCCACAGGTACAAGTTGGGGGAAGGGACACATGGAGCAGGGACATGCAGGGCTGTTTTGTACAGCCACGGCTGTGCAGCTAATCCATGGCATGGTCATTTCACTTATCTATAGCCTTTTTCTGGTGGCTTAGATGTGTTAAATAGCTGTGGCCATGCTCTGAGCCATGGGGATGGAAAGGACTCCCCCCAAGATGTAACAGGGGGACAGGAACCCCAAGTTACAGCACCTGCGTGGGAGCTTGGAGAAGATTGGCTCCAGAACATGGGGACACACCTGGGAGACTCATGATGGCAGCCCAGTAAACTTGGAATAATACGGGAATGCTGGCAGATGTAGCTGATTGTAGGAGGAGTCGGAAGTGGGGGTACAGAGGAGAATTGGCGCGGGGATTTAAACTGAGAAGTGGCAGCCATTGAGGGAGATTCCACGCGGTTTCACCAGGGTGCAGACCCCCGCAGCTTTGATGGGGAGGGAGAGCCAGGAGGTTTTGCCAGAGTGGGGAGCCCTTCCCTGCAACTCTGGTAGAAGAGGACCATGCAACTTTGGGGTGCTCCCTTTGGCTGCGTGGCCTGGGAAGCAAGAGAGACTTTTCCTGGAAGAAGGGGGGAAGGAGGGGGGAAAGGACTCTTGCCAGTAGGCCATGAGAAGGGGCCACATGGCTTTGGATTAATTAGAGATCCTGCCTGGAAGACGACACAGCTGACGGTGTCAGGAGCCTGGATCCTGGACGTTTGCTTCTTTTCCTGAGTTAAGGTACCCTGAATTAGGGCAGGAGGGAGATAGGAAGCACTGTGGGTGTCTGTGGGTATCCTAAAGGACTTTGATATTTTAATGAAGATGTTAGGTTGCTACTTTAAGTCTGTATAGCATTAAATAAACATTTCCTTTCCTTTTCACAAATCTCTGGCTGTGAGAGACATCTTTCCATAAGGCGGCAGACATAATGGACCTTGGCCCCTGTGGCCTCTGTGTTCTGTCACAGCTTTGGGGGGCTCATCTGGGATTTTAATTGTCAGTGGCTGACCGACCCCCCTCAGGTGCGAGAGAGTGAGACTTCGGAATTTTTTTCCAGTCTTGAGAATTTCTCTGCACTCCTCCTGAGGGCATCCTTCACCTAATCACGCCCATAAAGGTGAAAAGGAAACAAAATGGGGAAGGAGCAGAGAGGCGAAAATGGTTTGGTTGAAAACTGGTTTCTGAGTACTGTTTTGGGAATAATGGAGCTGTGGATAATGGTTTGGTTAGTATGCTGCTTCCAGGTTGCCCTGGTCTGCTCACTTACAGTTTTGGTGAGTCCAGGTGGCACTAAGGGAATCTGCACTCAGGTTTGGGGAGGAAGCAAACCCCTAGGCTCTGTAAGCCGAGCCTGCATGTGTTTCGGGGATTGGACAGTATGCTGTGTGGGTGCACCGCCACTTTGGGTAAAGTGGAGGATGAGTCACGTGAGTGCCCCACTATGGAGGATGGTTCGTGCATGGGTGCTGCCAGTTTGTATGACCCAGTGTGCATGGGTGCCACCATCTTGGACAACCCCAGGTGCATGGGCGCTGCCATCTTGGAACTGAGCAAGGTGGTGGGCTAGGGTTTCTCTCTTCAGTTTGAACTATATGATGCTGCTGCATGGGTGCTGCATGGTTACTGCATCAGTCAGGTTTTCTGTGTAACTGGTTCTGGTAGGAATGGCTCTGGTTCTGAAGGTCTTTAACTGAGGTCCAAGGGTGACCATCTGATTCATACGGTGTTTGCAAGGTCTAAGCTTTAGAAAACTGCAAGATATCCCTGTGAATTTAGGGACTTTTTTAGTGGAAGGTACCTGTAGTGCTAGGAATTTTTATTTTATTTTTTTCCTGCTGCATACTGAGTTTAAGTACTGAGTTTAAGTACAGCCCTTTCCCAGTGTGGGAAAGGAACAAGGATTATGTATAAAGGATGTGAAAGTTTTAAACCTGGAAGAAAGGAAACCTCAACTGCTCTTTTTCTGGTATTATGGGAAAGTGGTTTCAGTATGGTATTGTTTCTGATCAGAATCCTGTATCTGTAAGACCTAGTTTATGGTCACTGTAACCAGTTGGGGAGAATGCCTTTGCCGCTTGGGACCCAGGAAGGGTCATTTGGGGCTGATGTGTTTCAGCCTGAGGCAAAGGAGCATGTCTCTGCCATGAGACCAGGCTTGAAAGAACATGTCTCTGTAAGGCACCAATGGACGCATTGGTGCAAGAGAATGCCTCTACCTGTGTATTGTTCCAGAACTCTGTGTTTTGGATTTTGCTCTGTATCTGCTCTGAAAAGGAAATTGAGGGTTCCAGGGAAGGTTGGCACTTCATACTCTGTAGGAAATTGAACAAGGAAAAGGATTTTCCTTCACACTTTGTATTTTTCTCCCTACCTGATCCCTCCAGAATTTGGCATTCTGAAGGAGTGAGTGATGACATGAGGTTTCTTTGCATAAATCCAATAAGACCAGTCGTTAATAGTGATTTTGTTAACCAAGACTTTGACTGGAATGTCACACCTGAAGGAGGCACATATGGGTTCTGGTCATTACCAGAAAGCCCTGGGGAACTGGGATTGACTTGCAAAGCTAGTGAAAGCCCACGAGAAAAGCCTGGTACTTTGGTTGGTTGTGCAGTTCGTGCCAGTCTTTCCAGAGAAGGAGTGAAGGTTGCTTTCCTGAATGTTGCGGACTGTTCAGCCTGGTTTCAGGAGTTGTAACCCTCACCCCATGGTGGGCTGTGTAAGAGCCCAAGGGACCCACTTCATCTGGGTCTGTTCTTTCATGAGGATGGGACCTACTAAGGAGACAAAGCTTATCTTCCTGGCAGGAGCACTGCTTGTGCCTCATCCATCTCTGGCCCCAATGCTTGGTTGGCAGTCAATAACGGGTAAGACTCCTCACGGGAGGGGCAACCTAAGCCAGACACAACCACTTGGGAGGCCTCATGGAAGGACTCGGGGGGCTGCAGCAAAGAGGATGTGATGGACCCTCGCCCCCCGGCTATTCTGACATAGCCCGAGTCCTCATTTCCATCTGGGAGATGTCTCCTGCTTCCTAATTGCCTTAAAGCCTGAAACTGTGGGGGCAAGCGATGCAGCCCTGTACCGGCCAGGACGGCTCCCTGGGTGATCGGGCATAAGAGAGAATTCCTAAAGTCCTGTGAAACCTGCTTTGCTAAGAGTGCTCTTCCTTAGGTGGTAAGTGTCCCAGGAGGAAATGAGTATGTCTCCCAAAGTTTGGCAATCCCTTTTCCAGACAGACATTGACTCAGATTAAGCCCTCAGATTTCTTTGAAATGTTAACCATTGTTTGATCCTTGTCACCTGACACACCTGTATTCCCATGTATCTGAGCCCAATAAAAGCCTAGTGAGGATGGGGCTCTGGGTCATTCTCTTCTGAGAGTTTGACCACCTTTCCTCCCCAAGCAGTCATGTCTTGGTAGTTTGTATTTTCATCCGTGATGGAGGGATGGGGGTCTGCAGGTGGAGCTCCCCCACATCTGGCGCCCAGGACAGGGTCCCCCGCACCTGAAAGATGGCTAAAAGGGACCCTGTAGGCACAATGGAAGGCTCAATGATTTGAGTGCAATGACTGGTACAGGCGAAGCCAGATGGCAGATGTGTGGCTCTGCTTCTGTGCCCCAAGGGATGGGCTGAGAAATTGATCTAAGGGTTCCATGTGTGAGTTCCAGCAAAGTGGACTTAAAGATCATAGGTGATCTAGGCTGTTCTTGGTGTGTTTATGCAAATGAACAGTGAAAATTAAAAGTGGGACCCAAAGTAGTCCCTGTAATAACAATGAGGGTGATTTTAAGGAGAAAAAATGTGGTTTAAGGAAAATCACAATGCTCAGTATTGGACACCAGAATGGCTCAGCTAACTGTCTTGAAAGTTTGCTTTCATTCGAAAGTTGAAACTGGGTCAGTAATATCACAAAGATGTACAATTTACAGGTGCAAAGGACCTGTCAAATTGCCATTGCTAAATGTCATTGCAGGAAGGACCTTGCAACTGGATGTCTTCCCAAAAGACAGTCTCAGACACAAGAGACTGGTTTGGGGATTGTTGTGTGATTTAACCTGTGTGTTCTTCTGTTTTCATAGGGCATATGCCTATGACCTCATTACCTGAGTGATTGGTTGCAATATAGGCCTTACTTGAGGAGCCCATCTTCATCATCGCCCCCTGAGACTCAACAGTTTGGTTGAACTCAGTGGTTCGGTTGGTGAAGGGTTGGGGAGGTCTGTAGGCTTCACTTTAGAACTGATTTGCTCTTTTCTGTATTGATGGCTTGGACAGAAAGGGCCCAGGTTATCTGAAAGGAGGGAAATCCTAATATATTCCCCTCAGCCAAAGTTAAGTATAGTGGGCCACAAGAGTTTTGGATAGGTGTAGCATACCTCCTTGTACACTTTCCTCCAGATAAGCCATTTCTTTACCCAAGACCCTGCCTTGGTCATTTAGTGGTTATGATTTAATTGTGCTTCCAGCTCTCTTTCCAAATGTGTCTTGTCCAGAATATGACCTGACCAGAAGGCCAACTGTCCAGTAATGCCAGCCTTTGGACACCATGCCTGTGACTTTCTGGTGACTGCTGACTGACCAGGATTCAGTATTCAGTAAAGTCCTTCCCCTTATAGGAAGGACTCCCTCTGTGCTGCACCCTTTCCCTTTCAGGGCACCCCTGACACAAAGGTACATAGGATGACGTCCATGTCCAGCCATAAGTAGTTAAAAGAAGATGAGAGCTTCGTCCATTCTCCTTTATATGATTATAAAGTGGGTGTATATCTGAAAGGAGAGATTGTAACAGAGTGCAGCCAAGAGGGGGGCAGCCAAAAACAGGGATTTGGAATGGGGCCCAGAGCTCAGGGTGTCCAGGAAATATTAGAGGGACATATAAGATGTCCTCATCCCATTCCCCCACAGGTACAAGTTGGGGGAAGGGACACATGGAGCAGGGACATGCAGGGCTGTTTTGTACAGCCACGGCTGTGCAGCTAATCCATGGCATGGTCATTTCACTTATCTATAGCCTTTTTCTGGTGGCTTAGATGTGTTAAATAGCTGTGGCCATGCTCTGAGCCATGGGGATGGAAAGGACTCCCCCCAAGATGTAACAGGGGGACAGGAACCCCAAGTTACAGCACCTGCGTGGGAGCTTGGAGAAGATTGGCTCCAGAACATGGGGACACACCTGGGAGACTCATGATGGCAGCCCAGTAAACTTGGAATAATACGGGAATGCTGGCAGATGTAGCTGATTGTAGGAGGAGTCGGAAGTGGGGGTACAGAGGAGAATTGGCGCGGGGATTTAAACTGAGAAGTGGCAGCCATTGAGGGAGATTCCACGCGGTTTCACCAGGGTGCAGACCCCCGCAGCTTTGATGGGGAGGGAGAGCCAGGAGGTTTTGCCAGAGTGGGGAGCCCTTCCCTGCAACTCTGGTAGAAGAGGACCATGCAACTTTGGGGTGCTCCCTTTGGCTGCGTGGCCTGGGAAGCAAGAGAGACTTTTCCTGGAAGAAGGGGGGAAGGAGGGGGGAAAGGACTCTTGCCAGTAGGCCATGAGAAGGGGCCACATGGCTTTGGATTAATTAGAGATCCTGCCTGGAAGACGACACAGCTGACGGTGTCAGGAGCCTGGATCCTGGACGTTTGCTTCTTTTCCTGAGTTAAGGTACCCTGAATTAGGGCAGGAGGGAGATAGGAAGCACTGTGGGTGTCTGTGGGTATCCTAAAGGACTTTGATATTTTAATGAAGATGTTAGGTTGCTACTTTAAGTCTGTATAGCATTAAATAAACATTTCCTTTCCTTTTCACAAATCTCTGGCTGTGAGAGACATCTTTCCATAAGGCGGCAGACATAATGGACCTTGGCCCCTGTGGCCTCTGCTTTCTATTACAGTATGTGGTGATTTCTTAGCATTGTTTGTATCTGTAGGCATTTTACACATATGGACTTGATTGAAGGATCATAAGACAACAGTAGAGGTTGGTGATCTTTGACTGTAGAGAAAAGCCTCCCACTTTTATGGTAAATGCCCTGGGGAGTAGAGAATGACATTATGGCTGAGAAGGGCCTGCAAGTACCCTGGAGTTGGTCCAACCCCTTCTTCAATTTGTTGTCTTTTTTTTTTTTACACTTCAAAGGCTGGCCTTTTCTTATGCCTTTGCATGATTAACTGTATCATCTTCATCCTGTGCCATATAGACAACCTGTGGCTAGACACTGTGAACTTCAGACCCACAAAGTCAGTAGTACAAATACCGCTGAAAGCCCCTTGCTAGAGCCAAGTAATTCTCTTTTCCATCCATGTTACTAATCTTCTTAAACATCCTTACTATATTATTACTAGACATAGATGTCTGGGGAAACAACAGTTCATCAGTACAAAATTGGAAATGCTATTAGTGGTTTTGGGAATTTAAAGTAGCTAAAACACCTTTTACTTTCTTCATCTATAATGCTGAGGTCAAAAAGCATTAATTTCAATAGTTGTTTTTGAGAATTAAATATGGTATGGTATGGATAAAGAAGAATAATCTTATTTTAAAACCCTCTGTTTTAGAAAATTAAAAAAATAAAATTAGATTAACTGCAAAACAGGTATTCTTGATATATATTTATAGACCATTGCATTGAAATGACAGGGTACACATTTTTTTCTCTATTTCACATGAAAAATTTTCCAACACAGATCTCGTACTAAGAGAAGAAACATCCCTCAATAAATTTAAAATTTTGAAGTTATATCAATTATGTTTTCTTTTGATTTTTTGCAGTTAGGTTTTAATATATTATATTGATTATGCTATTACAGTTGTCCCATTTTCCCCCCAAACCCTGCACAACCCCTCCCACCCACTTCCTCCCTTTAGTTCATGTCCATGTGTCATACATGTAAGTTCTTTGACTTCTACATCTCCTGTACTATTCTTACCACCCCCCCCCCGTCTATTTTCTACCCACCATCTATGCTACTTATTCTCTGTACCTTTTGCCCCTCTCTCCTCCTCCCACTCTCCTGTTGCTAACCCTCCATGTGATCTCAATTTCTGTGGTTCTGTTCCTGTTGTAGTTGTTTGCTCGGTTTGTTTGTTTGTTTGTTTTGTTTTCGGTGTGGCTATTAATAACTGTGAGCTTGCTGTCATTTTACTGTGTATATTTTTTATCTTCTTTTTCTTAGATAAATCCTGTTACTATTTCCTATACTAAAGGCTTGGTGATGATGAACTCCTTTAACTTGATTTTCTCCGAGAAGCACTTTATCTTCACTTCCATTCTAAATGGCAGCTTTGCTAGATAGAGCAATCTTGGATGTAAGTCCTTGACTTTCATGACTTGGAATACTTCTTTCCAGCCCCTTCTTGCCTGGAAGGTCTCTTTTGAGAAATCAGCTGACATTCTGATGGGAACTCCTTTGTAGGTGACTGTCCCCTTATCCCTTGCTGTTTCTAGAATTCTCTCCTTCATTTTAATCTTGGCTAATGTAATTATGATGTGCCTTGGTGTGCTGCTCCTTGGGTCCAACTTTTTTGGGATTCTCTGAGCTTCCTGGACTTCCTGGAAGTCTATTTCCTTTGCCAGATTGGGGAAGTTCTCCTTTATTATTTGTTCAAATAAATTTTCCACTTGCTGTTCTGCTTCTTCCCCTTCTGGTACCCCTATAATTTAGATGTTGGAATGTTCAAAGATGTCCTGGAGGTTCCTAAGCCTCTCCTCATTTTTTTGAATTCTTGTTTCTTCATTCTTTTCTGATTGGATGTTTCCTTCTTCCTTCTGGTCCACACCATTGATTTGAGTCCCAGTTTCCTTCCCATAAATGTTGGTTCCCTGTACATTTTCCTTTATTTCACTTAGTATAGCCTTCATTTTTTCATCTAATTTGCAACTGAATTCAACCAATTCTGTGAGCATCCTGATTACCAGTGTTTTGAACTGTGCATTTGATAGGTTAGCTACCTCTTGGTTGTTTAGTTATATTTTTTCTGGATCTTTGAGCTGTTCTTTCTTTTGGGCCATTTGTTTTTTGCCTTGACATGCCTGTTACATAGCAAGTGGCAGAACTTTAGGTATTCACCTGGGTGGGATAACCCAGGTCACTGCGTTGTGATGCTGTATATGGGGAAGGGGTCAGAAAGAAAACAATGGCACTTGCTCTACTCTCTGCCAAAGTTCAGTCACTTCCTCCACTTCCCACAAGCAAATTGGGCCCTTCTGGTGCTGATTCCCATGTGGGTTGCCCTGTGTATATTCTAGGACCCTGAGGGGGTAAAGTTTCCCTCCTTGGAAAGTTCCTCTCCAAGGAACTTTCCTGGGAGGCTGGAAGTTTCTCCCAGCACCTCAACCTCCACATGTGTTTTCAATCAATGGTTTGAGTCTTTATTTTCCCTGGGTTGTGCGGTCTGTCTTGCTCTCCAGTTTCACATGGTTTATATGCACACAAATGTGGGACTGCCTGGTCTGCCGGCCACCTTGCCTGACCCTCCCCGTTCCACAATCCCCCGCCTTGGTGGGTCTGCCAGCCACTGCCTTGTGCACCCCAGTCCTCCTGCTGCAAGTCCTCTCCACCCCAGCTACCCGACTCCACTCTTCCTACTGGTCTGGATGAGTGTGTCTTCTTTATCTGCTTGGTTGTCAGATTTCCATTCAATTCTATTTTCTGTCAGTTCTGGATGTTTCTTTGTTTTGAAATTCTTTCTGTGCTTCTTTTGATTGTGCAAGGAGGCACAGTGTGTCTACCTGTGTCAGAAGTGTCCTCTTTTGCATTTTTAAAAAAGATTTTATTCATTTTTTTCCTACAGAAAGCACAAAGAAAGGAGAAAGTGAGGGAGAGAAACATCAGTGTGTGGTAGCCTCTCCTGCATACTCAACTGAAGACCTAGCCTGCAACCCAGGGCTGTGCCCTGACAGGGAATCAAAGTGGTGATCCTCTCATTCACAAGCTGGTGCTGAATCTGCTGGGGCACAGCAACTAGGCCTATGTTAACAATATTTTCTGACCACAATGATAAGAAACTGGAAATCAAATATAGGAAAGAAAACAAAAACAAGCAATATATTTGGAAATTAATCACTACCAAACACTCAACAAATAAAAAATTAAAACAGACAGAGCTGCTGGTGTGGTTCTGTGAATTTAGTGCCAGCCTTTGAACCAAAGTGTTTCTGGTGGAATTTCCAATCAGGGCACATCCTTGGGTTGCAGGCCAGGTCCCCAGTAGGGAATGTGTGAGAGGCAAGCACCCATTGATGTTTCTCTCCCTCTCTTTGTTCCTCCCTTTCCCAAGTTAAAAATAAATAAATAAATAAATAAATAAATAAATAAAGTCTTTAAAATATTAAAAGAAGCAAAAACCCCACAACTACACTGAGACAAACATAAATTCAAACAAATATGGTCTTGGAAAATCTGCATTTATGAAAAGCTCTTATAAGAGGAGACTATAACTGTAAAGTTCTAACTAAACAGCAGAGAAATTTCAATGAAATCGTATGAATTTTTAAATACATTAAAAAACAATTAACCAAAAAAAGTAAGTTGAAATAAAAATAAAAAAGGATCAGTGCCATAATAAAGAAAATGGAGAAAAAAATGTAAAGACTAATAAAAGTAATGGATGTTTCCTTGAAATGGTAAATAGGTTTGAAGAGCCTCTAATAAGACCCGTCAAGCTGTAAAGAGAGAACAAAAAGAAATAAAACCAGAAAAAAAAAGAAACAACAATCAACACTACAAATACACAAAGAAATTTTAAATTTTATTTTAATTATTGTTCTTGTGTTGTGGACCGTTCAGCCTGGTTTCAGGAGTTGTAACCCTCACCCCATGGTGGGCTCTGTAAAAACCCAAGGGACCCACTTCATCTGGGTCTGTTCTGTCACAAGGACGTGAGCTACTAAGGGGACAAAGCTTATCTCCCTGGCAGGAGCACTGCTTCTGCCTCATCCATCTCTGGCCTCAATGCTTGGTTGGTTAGTCAATGACGGGTAAGACTCCTCATGGGAGGGGCAACCTAAGCCAGACACAACCACTTGGGAGGCCTCATGGAAGGACTCAGGGGGCTGCAGCAAAGAGGATGTGATGGACCCTCACCCCCCGGCTATTCTGACATAGCCCGAGTCCTCATTTCCATCTGGGAGATGTCTCCTGCTTCCTAATTGCCTTAAAGCCTGAAACTGTGGGGGCAAGCGGTGCAGCCCTGTACCGGTCAGATGGCTCCCTGGGTGATCGGGCGTACGAAAGAATTCCTAAAGTCCTGTGAAACCTGCTTTGCTAAGAGTGCTCTTCCTTAGGTGATAAGTGTCCGAGGAGGAAATGAGTATGTCTCCCAAAGTTTGGCAACCCCCTTTCCTGACAAACACTGGCTCAGATTAAGCCCTCCGATTTCTTTGACATGTTAAACCTGTATTCCAGTGTATTGGAACCCAATAAAAGCCTAGTGAGGAAGGGGCTCTGGGTCATTCTCCTCTGAGAGTTTGACCCCTTTCCTCCCCAAGCAGATCTTGTCTTGGTAGTTTTTATTTTCATCCATGATGAACGGGGGGTTCTACGGGTGGAGCCCCCCAAATTCTTGTACAGCTTTCTGTCTTTTACTTCCATCCCAGCCCACTGCCCCAGGCCTCCCCACCTCCCTCCCATTTCCACCCCCCCTCCAGTTTTTGTCCATGTGTCCTTTATACTTGTTCCTGTAAACTCTTCCCCTTTTCCCCTGAAATTCCCTCCCCTCTCCCCTCTGGTGACTGTCAGCCTGTTCTCAATTTCAGTGTCTTTGGTTATATTTTGCTTGTTTGTTTGTTTTGTTGATTAGGTTCCTGTTAAAGGTGAGATCATATGGTATTTGTCTATCACTGCCTGGCTTATTTCACTTAGCATGATGCTCTCTAGCTCCATCCATGCTGTTGCAAAGGGTAGGAGCTCCTTCTTCCTTTCTGCTGTATGGAATTCCATTGTGTAAATGTACCATAGTTTTTTGATCCATTTATTTACTGATGGGCACCTAGGTTGCGTCCAACACTTGGCTATTGTAAATTGTGCTGCTATGACCATTGGGGTGCATAGGTTCTTTTGGGTTGGTGTTTCAGGGTTCTTAGGATATAATCCAAGCAGTGGAATTGCTGGATCAAAAGGTAGATCCATTTTTAGTTTTCTTAGAGAATTCCATACTCTTTTCCGTAGAAGTTGTACAGGTCTGCAATCCCACCAACAGTGCACTAGGGTCCCCTTTTCTCCACAACCTCTCCAACACTTGTTGTGTGTTCTTTTGTTTATGATCGTCATTCTGAGTGGTGTGAAATGGTATCTCATTACACAAAGAAATTTTAAACAATACCATCAACAATTATGTACAACACATTGAACCATCTAAAAAATTGAAATATTTTAAATTATACTCCCTGTGAAGGCTGTATCATGACAAATCACACTATCTGAACAATCCAATTACTAGCAATACATTTGAATCAGTAAGTAGAACACTCAAAAATGAAATTCCAGACCCAGAGAGATTTATGAGGGAATTCTAACAAATATGAAAACAATGATTAATACATAGACTTCTCAATTAATCCATAAATTATGAAGTTCACTTACAAATTTATCTTCTGAGGCCAGCATTACTTTGATACTCAAACTAATACAAAAAACTGCAAAGAGAGAGAGGGAGAGGGAGAGGGAGAGAGAGGGGGAGAGAGAGAGAGAAAGAGAGAAAGAGACAGGCCTGTATTCTTGATAAATGTACATACAAATTTGCTGGGGACCCTGGCCTGGGTGCCAGATGTGGGGGGGCTCCGCCCGCAGAGCCCCATCCCTCCGTCACGGATGAAAGTAAAAACTACCAAGACATCTTGTGCTTGGGGAGGAAAGGGGTCAAACTCTCAGAGGAGAATGACCCAGAGCCCCTTCCTCACTAGGCTTTTATTGGGTTCCAATACACCGGAATACAAGTTTAACATGTCAAAGAAATCTGAGGGCTTAATCCGAGCCAGTGTTTGTCAGGAAGGGGGGTTGCCAGACTTTGGGAGACATGCTCATTTCCTCCTGGGACACTTGTCACCTCAGGAAGAGCACTCTTAGCAAAGCAGGTTTCACAGGACTTTAGGAATTCTTTCTTATGCCAATCACCCAAGGAGCCGTTCTGGCCAGGACAGGGCTGCACCGCTCACCCCCACAGTTTCAGGCTTTAAGGCAATTAGGAAGCAGGAGACATCTCCCAGATGGAAATGAGGACTCGGGCTATGTCAGAATAGCCGGGGGGCGAGGGTCCATCACATCCTCCTTGTTGCAACCCCCCGAGTCCTTCCATGAGGCCTTCCAAGTGGTCGCGTCTGGCTTGGGTTGCCCCTCCCATGAGGAGTCTTACCCGTCATTGACTGCCAACCAAGCTATAGGGCCAAAGAGGCAGAAGCAGCACTCCTGCCAGGGAGATAAGCTTTGTCTCCTCAATAGGTCACATCCTTGTGACAGAACAGACCTAGATGAAGTGGGTCCCTTGGGCTCTTACACAGCCCACCATGGGGTGAGGGTTACAACTCCTGAAACCAGGCTGAACGGTCCGCAACACAAATTCTTGACAACATAGTGCTAAACCAAACTGCGTGATATAGTAAAAATGTATACTCCCTGATCAAGTGTTAATTATACCAATGATGCAAGAATGGCTCAACATCCAAGAAACAATTTATGTGATACACCACTTCAAAAAATCATGTGAATATTCAAGAGATACAGAAAAAGAAACAGAATACTATGTGCGTTACTGATAAAAATATTTCAAAGATGGCTTCTAGAGGAAACAATCTCAGCTTGACAAAGAGTGTATGTGACCACCTCATGACAAACTATATAGTCCATTGTGACATAATGAAAGCATCCTCTTGAAAATTGAAAGCAAGCCAAGAATGTCCATTTTCATTACTATTATTTGAAATAGCATTGGAATAATTACACTAGCATTCAGAGGGGAAAATAAATAAAACACCTCTAAATGACAAAGAATTAAAACTGTCATGTTCTGTAGATGATATGATACACTATATAGGATTTCTTAAAGAATTAAACACAATTGAATTAATGACATGATTTATTAAGAAACAGGGGAGAGGGGAGGGAACTTCAGGGGAAAAGGGGAAGGGTTTAGAGCAACAAGTATAAAAGACACATGGACAAAAATCAGAGAGGGTGGAAATGGGAGGGAAGTGGGGAGGGCTGGGGTGGTGGACCGGGATGGGAGTAAAAGACAGAAAACTGTACAAGAACAACAATTAAAATAAAGGAAAAGAAAAAGGAAACAAAATGCAAATGTACAGAAATCTGTCACATTGATATACAGCAATAAACACAGGAACAAGAGGTAAAGAAAATAATCCCATTGACAATTGCATGAAAAGGAAATAATTGCCTCTGAATTGAAATCAACGAAGAGGTGGGAGACCTGCACCCTCAACATTATAGGACATGGAAAAAGAAATTGAAATTAAAACACACAAAAAATGGAAGGATAAACAATTCTTTGATACTGGGGACTTCCGGCCAAGATGGAGGCATAGGTGGACACACTGTGCCTCCTCTCACAACCAAAATTAAGGACAACAAGTATTTAGAAACAAGAAAACAACCAGAACTTATAGAAAATTGAACTGTACGGAAGTCCAACAACCATTCATCCAGACCGGCAGCAGCTGGAGGACCCCGGGCACAAGGGGGCAACTGCACAGACCCAGTGAGGCAACACAAGGCAGCTTGCTGACCAGGTGGTCCCACATTCGCGAGCACAGACGGTCCAGGCAAAGGAGAAGTGGCAGAAGGGACTGAGTCCAGGAGAGAGAGGAGCAGGCGCCATTGTTCCCTCTCAGACCCCGCCCCCACCTATACTGTCACAACTCAGTGACTGGGCTGCCTCGCCCTGAGGAACACCTAAGACTCCCCCCCTCACTACATAATAGCCGCGACCAGACTAAAACCAAAACAAGACAAAAAAAAAAATCCACCAAAAATGGCTCAAACCAGAGAAAAAATGAAAACCTCAGAGTCAATTCCTCTAAGCTGTGAAGAGATAGCCAACCTATCAGATGCACAGTTCAAAGCACTGGTTATCAGAATGCTCACAGAATTGGTTGATTTTGCTCACAAATTAGATGAAAAAATGCAGGCTACAATACGTGAAATGAAGGAAGATGCATGGGGAACCGATAGAGATGGAAGGAAAACTGAGACTCAAATCAATGGAGTGGACCAGAAGGAAGAAACTAACAACCAAACAGAAAACGAGGAAGAAACAAGAATTCAAAAAAATTAGGAGAGGCTTAGGAACCTCCAGGACATCGTTAAACGTCCCAACATCCGAATTATAGGGGTCCCAGAAGGGGAAGAAGAAGAGCAACAAATGGAAAACTTATTTGAACAAATAATAAAGGAGAACTTCCCCAATCGGGCAAAGGAAATAGACTACCAGGACGTCCAGGAAGCTCAGAGAGTCCCAAAGAAGTTGGGCCCAAGGAGGAACACATCAAAGCACATTGTAATTACATTAGCCAATATTAAAATGAAGCAGAGAATTCTAGAAGCAGCAAGGGATAAGGGGACAGTCACCTACAAAGGAGTTCCCATCAGACTGTCAGCTGATTTCTCCAAAGAGACCTTACAGGCAAGAAGGGGCTGGAAAGAAATATTTGAAATCTTGAAAAGCAGGGACCTACATCCAAAATTGCTGTATCCAGCAAAGCTTTCATTTAGAATGGAAGGGAAGATAAAGCGCTTCTCAGATAAGGTTAAGTTCAAGGAGTTCATAATCACCAAGCCCTTATTCTATGAAATGTTAAAGGGACTTACCTAAGAAAAAGAAGATAAAAAATATGACAGTGAAAAGACAGCAAACTCACAGCTATTAAGAACCACACCTAAAACAAAAGCAAACTAGCAAACAGCTAGAACAGGAACAGAACCACAGAAATGGAGATCATATGGAGGGTTAGCAACAGGGGCGTGGGAAGAGGAGAGAGGTGGAAAGGTACAGAGAATGAGTAGCATAGATGGTGGGTAGAAAATAGACAGGGGGAGGGCAAGAATAGTATGGGAAATGTAGAAGCTAAAGAACTTATGACCCATGGACATGAACTAAAGCGGGGAATGCGGGTGGGAGAGGTTGTGCAGGCTGGGAGGAATGATGGGGGAGAAATGGGACAACTATAATAGCATAATCAATAAAATATATTAAAAAAACAATTCCTTGATACTGGAAATATTAAACTGTTATAATTATGATATCTCCCAAAGCAATCAATTGGTTCAACTGAAATCCTATCAAACTATGATATGCTTTTTTTCTCAGAAATGAAAATCTTAAAATTTATATGGACCAACAAGTACCTTAAAGAAGCAAATACATTTAGAGAAGAAAGAACAAAGTTATAGATGTCATGCTCTGTGTTCTCAAACAATACTACAAAGCTAAAATCAACACAGACAGAAATTGGTACAAAACAGACACTTAAAACATGAGAACAGTATAGAGTGGCCAGGATTAAACCGTCTTCCATGAACAACTCATGTATGACAAAGAAGGTAAAGATATATACTGCTGAGTTACCAGATTTTGCAAAAGCTCATCCTGGCTAAACAAAATATACATAATCAACAAAAACTGGATACTCTCTTATATCATATTCCAAAATAAGCTTAAACTGATACCAGCCTGGCAAACCTCTTCTACATCTTCAACTGATGCCAGCCCTGCTTCTCTCTCACCCACACCTGCTTGCCTTCCAATAGAAGTTAGCACCCCACCATTTCCTGCCTCACAGATAATTCTAGATCCACCCACCACTTCTGGCCTTGCAACTGACTCCATTCCTGCCTATATTCTCTGATTTCCAACTGATGTCAAGCATGCTTAAGTCTCCTTGTGTTTTAACTTGGGCCAGTGGTAGGATAGAAGGAAGCAGTCTGGCTTCCTCACTCAGATAGCTGGGCAACTAAGGGAAGCAGTTTCCCATACCCTTGAGAATGGGCCTGAAAAGTAATGTTCTCATAGCCTTGAGACTGGGTCTGATAAACTGTTCCCATAGCCTTGAGTGGGCTCACATGCATAGTATGAAGCTCTGTTGCATAATTCTGTTGGCAACTTGCTGGCTTTGTCTATAATCTAGTATTTAAGGACATAGAGGATCTCTCTGGGTGACGTGCTTGGTAATGAGAGACATGCAATGGGCCAAACTGGGTATCATACTGGGATGCCACACAAAGGGGACAGGTGACAATCAGGGGGACATACAACTTGCAATGGGTGTCCTTCACCCTCTCTTGGATAAAGGCATGTCGGATACCCCAAGTTCTCCATAAATATTCTTCTGTCTGCCCAAATCTCATTAAATTGTGTTGCCTTGAACAGTTGCAACACACCAGATGTATCACATACAGTGAAATCAGTGAACCTCATCCAAAATAGTATCAGTTATCTCAGTGGGCATTATACATATTTACTGCCCGGAAAGATCTTTAATCTTGCCATAGAAAGGACAAAAATATAGATGAGATGGAAACCATCTCAAATTCCTTAAAAATTGAGTTCTACCTCTTTTTCAAACTCACAAGGTCCACAAGCCAGTGAGGAAGAAGGCAGATAACTTTTCATGGGTGACCGAAATTTATTTAGATGAAAGCTCACAGCCGGTCCAGCAGTATAAACTGCAAGACCAGGTCCTAGGTACACACTTGCTATGGTTGATCCAGTTGATCCTACCAAAAATAACACAAGGTTTGCTTTCTAATACCCACTTTTATATAAGCAAACAGCCTCAGAGAGATAAGGGATGTTCCCAGGACACAATCTGGTGTTGGGAAGAGTCATGTGGTACCAAGGACATGTCCAATGCTCACGTAGTAAAAAGCTGGTCTAGGATATGTTGAACTATACTGAATAACAGACAAAGAACAGGTGGGTCATCATTTTGAAAGTGTTTTGAAAGGGGTAGGCTGCTAGACATTATGAAAATACTCTATATTATGCATTCTAAAATATCATCAAGGTGACAATCAGATGTCACCTTCATATGTAGTTAAACAAAAAGAGATACAATTTAAACAGCATGGCCACTATGTAAACAATGTAAACAATAACCACTAAAAGAATGACAATGTGGAGGTCCTGCAGTAGCACAGAGATCTTCAGGGACACATGTATAAAGACAGGGTGTCCACACTGAAACAATTTTTGAGCTTTAAATGAGCTATCATGGGATAGTTGATGAAGAGGAATTAGATGATCATTCTTTTCAAGGCATTTTTTAAAGCTTAGGAACAAGGGACCTCGCTTGTTCCTAAGTATGAATAGTCTGCATAAAGAGAATTTTCCCAGTGACTGCACAACAAATGATCCAAATACACAGATGGAAAAATACAGACTTAAATATTTCAAATGGTTCTCAAGATATTTCATGCCAGCATTGAGAACTGGCAAAAGTTTGGTAACACCACATTCCCTCTGAGCTAGAGGCTTGACTTTCCCTGCCATGAAGCAAGAGTTTCTGGAGAATTGTATGCCTCTGCAATTTAAATGCCCTGTACAAGAAACACACACATTAATGGAATTCACTTGATTTTTTAAAAGGCACTGATTGTTTTTATTTAATTGAGGTTTGATATCTTCATTGTAGAGATTTCAGACTTAGTAAAGACAAATACTTGGAGATTTAAGGAAGAAATATAGTCCTTTCACAGGATAGTATCTGATCACATGACTTGTAAAACAAAAAATTTCTATCACTTGTAAAAGGCTGACATCTGCCACAAAATATTGGTCAAATGTAGTACACAACCACGATAACTGTGATAACATTGGACAACTCCACACTATGAGGATTGGGTTTGAAATAATTATAAATTTCAAGTAAGGCTTGATTCAAAAGGTAACCACCATCAGAGACTGCTGGTGGCAATGTCATGGGCACAGAAATTTTCATTCAAATTTGGCTGCAGCTCTGACACGTGGATATATTACAAACATATCTTTCCACCTGCCGTCTCATTTCTGTGTGTCTTCAGCCAAGCAGGAGCATTCATGAAGTGCTCAAATGTGTTTTCAAAATTTACAATTTGAAGTCTAAAGGCCCTTTACCTCACAGTGTGCCTGTATTCTGATGGATAGTTTTGAGTGGAATAATGATAAGTGAGTTAATTAGGGGGTGTCCTCAACCAATAAAAGTGAAGCTTTTACCAAATGGTCCCATCACAGAAAAGCACAGAGGAAACACCTTGGAACAAGAGCTTTAAACATACTAACCTGCAAGAGAGCAAAAGGGTCCTCAGGAGAAAACAATCCAGCCCACAACCTGATCTCAAAATTTGAGGTGACAAAACTATAAGTTAAAAGGTAAGTTCTTTACCCCCACCAACATAGCACTACATTTTGACAGCATAAGCAAACAAATATTCCTTATCAGGAGACAATTTAGACATATTTGGCAGAATTGCAGGCATGGCAACAGAATGTAATCAAGTTAAGGTGTAGCGGCATTGTTAGATTGTGACCCTATGAAAAATGCTCTCCCTTGTGGGAATTCATGAAATAAGTCATGTCACAGATTCTGACCTGAGGGGTCTAGGTTTGTTATGTGATAAGTAGCACAAAAACAGCTAAAATTGTTTAATCACATGTGCCATTTTATGCATAAATGATGCTATAAAGTGTGAAAGTGTGTGTCTGAGAAGGACAGAAAGGACAATGGAGCTGACTGCTATAAAAAAACACCTTAGAAAGAGAGTTCCATGAAAACTGTAGCCAAATGCAAGATGCTTATGGCTTGCTATGAAGTCAAGCAACATATTATTTTCACTAATAATCCAACAAATATGTGAGCACTGACTTTGAACACCTTCATTTAGCAGCTGGTGATGGAGAGAATGGATGCTCAAATTCCACTGGGAGTGGGGCAGAGTGAGATCTAATGTGAGACTCTGGGAGTGTCCCCATGACTGCATAGACTGGAGTCTGGGATATGGGCTTTCCCTTGTCATCTTAAGATTTGGGCTGTACAGAGGTGTACAATCTCACCTCTGATAGTTTTTGACTGTTGTTGTTTTGGTGTACCTGCCTCCTGTCTAAGGCTACAGAAAATTTGTACCTGTCTAACTGCTCCTGCACGAATTTCTGTGTGGAGCTTTGTAAAGATGTTGTCTGGTATTCACTCAGGTAACATTAGGGGGCTGCCTGGGCATCACCCAGAATGGAACACCACCATAATTTTTAAAATTTATTCTTATCAGGTACAGAGGATAAACTACATATACTTTAAACATTAAGACAAACCAAAGGACACCTCAGTATCTCAGAATTATAAGAATGTAGAGTAGCTGGTTCTCCAGCACTCTCTTCTTTTTTTAAAATATATTTTATTGATTATGCTATTACAGTTGTCCCATTTCTCCCCCGTCATTCCCCCCACCCTGCACACCCTCTCCCACCCACATTCCCCCCTTTAGTTCATGTCCATGTGTCATAAGTTCTTTAGCTTCTACATTTCCCATACTATTCTTGCCCTCCCCCTGTCTATTTTCTACCCAGTATCTATGCTACTCATTCTCTCTACCTTTTCCCCCCTCTCCTCCTCCCACGCCCCTGTTGCTAACCCTCCATATGATCTCCATTTCTGTGGTTCTGTTCCTGCAAGCCATGACCCTAGGTGCACAACTGACAGACCCAGTCAAATTTCAATATCTAACAAACTACTTCTGACCAGAAAAGTCACCCACTTCTCTTGATAGTTTTTCCAACAACACAAAAAAATTGGCAATGGCTACAATGCTGCCCACGTGGGATCACAGTAATGGCCTAACCTACCTGAAAATACTCATGGCTGAATGAGCAAACTTGTTGAAGGGAAAGCTAAACTCAGTGTTTATAGTTAGGGAAAGAGTTTTATTATGGCCTTTCCCAAAACACACATGCTGGGAATGTGTGGAGGGAGATGGCAAAGATTTTGATCTCTTAATCTTGTTCAGTAAAGTAAACTTGATAGGAATCTGTTCCTAGAATGTTGGCAAGTACCAGATTTCTTCTGTTTTTTTTTTCCCCCTCTTAATGTGGAAATGAGCTGACTTTTTAAAGTTGCATTAACTGGGTGCTTTTTTTTCCTACTAGACTTCCCTGGAAGGTTCTCAGGGCACTTGTCACCTATGACCTCTTCATTAACATTCAACTGCATTAGGCAAAGCTTTTCCACAGATTCCTAGGCAGGTAACAAGGGTCCCAGGTTTCAGAAGGAAGAGCTGAGTACAAACATCTGTTTTGTGTTGCGGACCGTTCAGCCTGGTTTCAGGGGTTGTAACCCTCATCCCATGGTGGGCTGTGTGGGAGCCAGGGGACCCACTTTATCTGGATCTGTTCTGTCACAAAGACGTGACCTACTAAGGAGACAAAGCTTATCTCCCTGGCAGGAGTACTGCTTCTGCCTCATCCATCTCTGGCCCCAACGCTTGGTTGGTAGTCAATGACGGGTAAGACTCCACATGGGAGGGGCAACCTAAGCCAGACACAACCACTTGGGAGGCCTCATGGAAGGACTCCCTCACCCCCCGGCTATTCTGACATAGCCCGAGTCCTCATTTCCATCTGGGAGATGTCTCCTGCTTCCTAATTGCCTTAAAGCCTGAAACTGTGAGGGTGAGTGGTGCAGCCCTGTGCCGGCCAGGACGGTTCCCTGGGTGATCGGGCATAAGAAAGAATTCCTAAAGTCCTGTGAAACCTGCTTTGCTAAGAGTGCTCTCATTTAAATGATAAGGGTCCAAGGAAGAAATGAGTATGTCTCCCAAAGTTTGGCAACCCCCTTTCCTGACAAACACTGGCTCAGATTAAGCCCTCAGATTTCTTTGACATGTTAAACCTGTATTCCTGTGTATTGGAACCCAATAAAAGCCTAGTGAGGAAGAGGCTCTGGGGCATTCTCCTCTGAGAGTTTGTCCACCTTTCCTCCCCAACCAGATCATGTCTTGGTAGTTTTTACTTTCATCCATGATGGAGGGATGGGGCTCTGCGGGCGGAACCCCTTCATATCTGGCGCCCAGGACAGGGGCCCCTGCAGTTTTGTGATCACATTAGTGCCATTGTGTTTCTTTGGACTGTCAAGTGACCCAACTGGCTCACTGGGGATGAGGACTGGAACTACTTTCTAGAGACATTGTCACAGGTGTATAACATACAAACAAAAACACTGAGGTCTGTTGTTACACGTGTTTGGTGGATAACCTCAGACATGGCAAAATTTCCAACAAGAAGTAAAATGTAGCTAAAATACTAATTAAATCAGGTCTGAGATTCATCAATATGATTTTGGAAACATCATACATTTTTCCAAAAAATGTGGGCAACATTTTTTGTTACTCACCTTTATGGGTTTAACATTAAGAAAACATCTAAATGTTACTACTTCTGCCATATAACTCTGTGGATTCCTGTTGTACTTCAAATAGATCTTTTGCTCATATCCACCTATGTGATGTGCAGCCCACATAATGGTTTCCCATGGATGCTGTCTCCTGATATGAACGTTTTGTGTCACCACACAGTGAGTTTTTAGCAAGCTACTTTACAGTAAAGTCAAAGAGATGTGATATCACATACAAGTTCCAAGTAAAAATAATGTCATCCTGGTCAAGTGGCTCAGTTGGTTGCAACATCATTTCATTCACTGATATGTTGCTGGTTTAGTCCCCAGTCAGAGCACCTAACTAACTTGTGGGTTCAATCCTTGATAAGGGAGGGTATACAAAAAGCAAGTGATCCAAGTTTCTCTCTTACATTGATATTTTCTGTCTCACTGTTGCTATCTCTCTTCCTCCCTCCCTGAAAAATAAATAAAATATATCTTTGCATGAAGATTTTTTAAAAATTATTTTTAAAAATGTCACTTTTAACTTATTTACTTCTTTGAATGTAACACTTTATTTCTCTACCTTTGTTTCAACCTCTCTCTTTCTCTTTATAACTGTCTATCTCTTTATTTCTCTCTTTTGTATATGACTTTAGGGGTTTGGTGTACTATAGGCATGTATTTGGTTGTGGACAAATGTTACCAAATGCCCTACCATGCAGAAGACCTCATCCAAAACACCAGTGATTTGGCCTAACATGTCAATGGTTAACACATGACGAGAGCCAGAACACTGATGCACATGATGTGTTACTACTGGGTGTTATTTTTTTCAGATTCTTTATATGAGGTGTGTGGTTGGAAGAACTGAAGGCTGTTTATGGGGCCTCTCTGTTGGATGAGATGTATATTCTTTATGACTTATATGTCAAATAAACTCTGAGGTGTTAAATTTTGTCATGTTACTTGCAGTCAATATTGCATAAGGGAGATGTGAGATTTAGAAGAATAGAAATGTTCTGAGCATATCCTAGGGGCCAGTAGCCTGAGAGACAGTGGATGTCCCCGTTTTAAAGCTGCTAAAGCAGCTAAGGAGGTGTCACTTGAGCAAGGTCAGTATTCAGCCACAATAAAATTCTGGAAACACAGGTGTTCTTACACACTCCTGTTCTCAGGTTCTGAGCTGTTGAAGGAAAAGGATCTGAGTGAAAGATAATTATAGGGAGAGGGTGAGCACTGAAAATGAGGAGGGAATTAGCATAAATTTAAAAACAAGGAGATTTAACCCTGTGTGGCATCAGTTAGAAAGCAGGGAATATAGGCAGCAATAGAGTCAGTCAGAAGGCAAAGAGATGGGTGGTCTAGAAATTTCTGTGTGGTAGGAATCAGTGAGGTTGTGACTTCAATGAGAAGGCAAGGAGAAGTAGGTAAGAGGGAAGCAGAACTGGAGTCAGTTGAAAATATGGAAAAGGTGGGAACACCTGTTACAAGTTTAAATTTTTGTATATGATGTAAGAATGTAGAAAAGTTTTATAGCATGCATAAATTCTGTTTTTTCAAGACCCATTTGAGAAAGGTCTGTCAACTCTTCAGTGTATATTTTTACCTTCTCTCTCGTAGATTACTTGTTCATGTAAGAGGGTTTAATTCTAAATTCTCTATACACTTGCATTTACTTAGAAATCAGTTTTGTGCTGATACATTTCTGTTTTTATAATTTATTATCATTTTAAATTATTATCATACTTTTGTCATATATTATTTTATATATTTAATTATGCATATGTAAATTATATATACAATTCATATTATATATTTATTAAAGTATAACTTTTTAAGTTTTCTTTTCTTCTGAGAAGTAGTTTGATAATGTTTGAGTTGAACTCATAGCTTTGGGAAATAATGCAATTATAAGAATTTAATCCTCCCATTGTATAGGAATGATTTACCCTTCCATTTTTTGTGTTCTTTTCACTTTCTCTCTTCAATGTCCTTTAAATTTGAGAGCACAGGTACTTCACCTCTTTGTTTATTCCAATTCACAGGCATTTCTTTCACTTCCATGCAATTGTAAATGGGATTACTTTCTTTACTTCTTCTTTCATTGTTTATTAGTGCTGTGAATGTGACAGACTTCTGTACTTTCAGTTTGTATTTCGTTTCTTAATGAATTATTTTATTAATTCTATTAATTTTGTTGAATTGTTTAAGAAATTGTGGATGGGCAACAAGATGGTAGATGACTGAGTGGAGGCCACACTAACTTTCTCCCAGGACCAATCTGGAATTACAACTAAATTGCGGAGAAATCACCTAGAACAAAAACTGACCCATAGTGAGAGAGAAGCCTTATAACCTCGGACATACAGAAAAATTATCTTTGACACACCTGTCTGGTAAGGAGTGGGTTGGAGATTTGGGAGGGTTTGTGGGGTGCCCAAAGGCTGCAGCACTGTAGGGATACTTAAGGAGAAGTTTACCACCCTCCAGAAGAATGGGATCTAAATGATAAGCTGGGATTCCCAGTGTAGAACACCAGCGCCAAAAGGGTATACAGATAACAACCTGCAATGAAAAGGAGCAGAGTTGGTTTGCTAGAGACAGATGGCTGGAGACGCAAAGAGCCCTTTAAAGGACCGATACACAATTTTTTATTTCCTGTCACTTACCCAGCTTCCAGCAAACATGGGAAGAGATTGGCGTGGAGATACCTGAGGAGAGACTGGGGATGGAAACTTTGGGGAGAGTGCAGAGAGGGTACCCACAGGGAACCCAGTGCTGAGTCAGTTCCAAAGCCCAAGGAACCAATGTGCTAAGGCAGACCTTGCCCATCTGAACAGAAGCAGCCTGAGGGGAAATGACAGCCCAGTCCCCAAGAGAGACTCTGCCCTGGCTCTATGTTGCTTAAGCCTAACTGCAGAAGGCAGAGAGACTAAATTAATGAGTCAAGCAGTCAGCCACAGATATAAAGCCCTGGCAAAGTGTGGACAGAGTGGACTAGAGAGGCTTGAGGAGAGACTGGGGATGGAGGAGAGAGCTGAGAGACAGGCCACTGGCATCCTGGTGCTGTGTAGTCTTCCATATTTCAGCAACCATCCTGTTCAGGCAGACCCTTCCCCTCCCAGCAGTAGCAGCCTGAGGGAAATCAATAGCCCCAACCCCTGGAGGAATTCTGCAGCATGCTATGGGGTTTAAGACTGACGGCTGAGTGCAAAGTGACTAATTACCAACTGAAAGAGACAACAATAGACAGCAGATCTCTGGCAGTCTCAGAGCAGGCTGCCTAAGGTCAGACAGGGTCAACATCTCACACCACTAGAGGTGGATCCAGAAAGAAAAAAACAGTGCTAAGTAGTAAAGACCACTGAGATGAAATAGACTTTGGTTTTCTCCATGAATAGTGATATTTTCTTTCCTGAATTGCTTTTCGATGTCCATTTCTTGTCCAACAAGTTCATGCATAATAAGTCACTAGAAATTATACCATAGTTTATTTCTCTCCTTTCTTATAACAGCCTTAATCTCTTTACATCCTAATTAATACTTGTTCATTTGCATTTGATCCTGAGATTGTGGTGGAAGATATTTTTGTGGAGATGGGTTTGTTCCCTGGGCCAAAGCAATTGGTAGATTGAACACAGTCCCTATTAAAGTACCAAAGACATATTTCACAGATATAGAACAAACATTTCAAAAATTTGTATGGATCCAAAACAAACCCAATAGCTGCAGCAATTTTGAGAAAGAGGAACAAAGTAGGAGTGGTAACAATACTTGATATCGAACTGTATTATAAGTCCCCTTTAATCAAAACACTCTGGTACAGGCATAAGAACTGACACATGGACCAATGGAATAGATTAGAGAGCATGGAAATAAACCCAAGTCTCCACAGCCAATTAATATTTGGCAAAGTGGTAAGAAGCATAACATGGAGTAAAAAGAGCCTCTTCAACAAATGGTGTTGGGAGAGCTGGAAAATTACTTGCAAAAAAATGAAACTCAATCACCAACTTACAACATACACAAAAATAAATTCACTGTGGATAAAAGACAAATATGAGTCGTGACACCATAAAAGTCCCAGAAGAGAACATAGGGAGGAAATTCTCAGAAATTCCATGCAGCCATATTATCACTGATATGTCCCCTAGAGCAAGGAAAGATTCACAAATTGGATCTCATCAAAATGAAAAGCTTCTGCTCAGCTAAAGAAAACAGCATTAAAATGAAAAGAAAACCAACCACATGGGAAAACTTATTAGCCAATGATACCATGGACAAGGGTTTATCTCCAAAATATATAAAGGACTTATATGACTCAATGATAGGAAGAAATGAAACAATTAAAAAATGGAAAAAAAAAAACTTGTACAGACACTTCTCCAAGTAGGACATACAGAGGGCCCAGAGATATTTGAACAAATGTTCAGCATCACTAGCCATCAGAGAGATGCAAATTAAAACTGCAGTGAAATACCACTTCACACCAGAGACAATGGCCATAATAAACAAATCAACAAAAAACAGGTGTTGAAGAGGTTGAGGAGAAAATGGAACCCTAGTGCACTGCTGGTGGGAAAGCAGACTGGAAAAGTCACTATGAAAATAGTATGGGAATTTCCTCATAAAAATAAAAATGGAACTGCCTTTTGACCTGGCAATTCCACTTCTGGGATTACATCCTAAGAAACTTGAAACACCAATTCAAAAGAGCCTACACACCCAAATGTTCATAGCAGCACAATTCATAATAACCAAGTGCTGGAAATAACCCAAGTGCCCATCAGGAAATGAATGGATCAAAAAACAATGGTACATTTACACGATGGAATCCTACACAGCAGAAAGGAAGAAGGAGCTCCTACCCTTTGTGACAGTGTGCATGGTACTGGAGACCATAATGCTAAGTGAAATTAGCCAGGCGGGGAGGGACAAATACCATATGATGTCATCTATAAGTGGATCCTAATCAACAAAACATACAAGCAAGCAAAATATAACCAGAAACATTGAAATTACGAACAGACTGACAGTAACCAGAGGGGAGGTGGGAGTGCACAATGTGGGGTGGAATAGGCAAGGTTTTTCACAAATATATATAAAGGACACATGGAGAAAAACAAAGAGGCATAGGACTGAGGGTAGAAAGTGGGGATGGTTGGACTGAGGAGAATGGTTGGGAAAAAATTGACACAACTGTACTTGAACAACAATAAAAGAAGAAAAAAGAAGGAAAAAAGAGAAAGTTTGTACAGAGTATCATGTCATCTCCAAATGCTGACAGTTGTCTTCCTTTTTATTTAGATGCATTTCATTTATTTTTTGACTGTTATATCTAAATATTCCATTATTACTTTTAGTAATAGTAATGAGAGTAGACATTTTTGGCATGTTTTACACCTTTAAAAATGTTTTCATTATTTCACCATTGAGGATTATGTTAGCTGTGAGGTTGTCATATATTTCCTTTATCAAGCTCAGATCTTCCTTTCTATTAGCATTCTTTTGAAATATTTGTATCAGCAATGCATATTTAGTTATTGAAATGCTTTTCCTGTCTCTCAAACAATCATATGATTCTTTCTTTTGGTTTTATGTGACGAATGACACTGATTGTTTGCTGGATGTTGAGCCATTCTTGCATCACTGGTAGAATGGGATGGAGAAAGAGAGGGAAAGAATCATCAATGTGTGAGCGAAGCCTGGATCACTTGCCTCCCACACATACCCAACCTGGACCTTGCCTGCATTATGGGCAGGTGCCATGACTTTGAAGTGGATCCGTGACTTGCAATTTTTGAGTAGATACCCAATCCATTGAGTCACACTAGTCACAGTTCTTCAGATTTTTCGTTATCTCTGTATACGAATGTGACAAATTTTGGCATTTTAACATTGAATTTCAATTCGTCAGTAAATTTGTTTTATGAATTGTATCCATTTTTTTTATTGATTCTCTTGGATTTCTCTGTCTCTTTTGGTATAAGCTGGGAAAAGTGGCAGTTTGACTTTATTTATTGAATAAATGCATCCTTTTTTTTTCTTTTTAGTATGCTGTAGCTGAAAGTTCTAGCACTACCTTGAATTAGAGTGGAGAGAATGGACTTTTTTTTTCTTTTGTCTGATCTTAAAAACAAACCTACATATTTTTCAACAATTGAGTATGCTAAAAGCTGTGTGCTTATCCTATAAAACCTTTAACAAGTTGAGGGATTTTCTCTGAATATTCATTTTGAGTGCTTTTTAATCATAAATTGGCATTGAATTTTGCCAAATGCTTTTTCTGCAACTTTTTCATGATCACATGTGTAGAATTTTTGATTTTGTTGATTTGATAAGTCACCTCAATGTTTAAAACATGTTGAACTACATATGTATTTTTGGTATAATTCCTACTCAATTATAATGTATAATTCTATGAACATCCTGATAAATTCATTTTGCTGTTATTCCGCTAAGAATTGTGGTACCTATATGTATTAGGAATATTGGCCTGTAATCTTTTCCTTTGTTATGTCTTTTTTTTTTTAAATCAGATTAATGCTGGCCTCAGAATATGAATTTGGAAGTGTTATTCTATGGTTTTAAAAATAGTTTGAAGAGAAAATGTACTAATTATTTAAATATTTGGTAGGCTTCACTTACAAGTTGTGGTCCTGGGAGTTTGTGTTTTGTTGGAAGTTTTTACCATTGCTTCAATTTTATTGCTAGGAATTGATCTATAGAGATTCTCTGTTTCTTTCTAGTTGAGTCTTGGGAGGATGTATTTTTTCCTGCAAAATCCATTTTACCTAGACTGTCAAATGTTTTGTTATGCAATGGTTCATAATATTTTTAATAATTTTTTACCCTGTGGCATTAGTTGAAATTTTCATTTTCATCTTTGATTCTATTCATTTGTGTTCCCTCTTTGATGAGTCTTACTATTGGGTCTTCCATTCTGTTTAATTTTCATTGATTCAGGGTTCACTTTATTAGTCTTTATCTTATATTGACATTGGACTTATTTGTACTCAGATCCTTGTTATAGATTTTCTTCTACTTATTTGTTTGTGTGTTTTTATTTCTCAGGATTATTCAGGGATAAATTTAGCAGATTTTTGGACTGTTTTCCTGCTCTTTTGTTAGCCCTTTATACCTATATTCTTTTCTCTGATAATGCTTTTTCATTGTACTAGATTGTGTTAGATCATCTTTCAATTTCTGTGAGTCTCATTATGGATTTAGATTTCTATTTGTTTTGCTCTTTGATCTATTAATTCTTTAGAAGCATATTGTTTAAACATCATCAAAATACCGATACTACCCAAAGCAATTTATGGATTCAATGCAATGCCTATTAAAATACCAGTGACATATTTCATAGATATGCAACAAACATTTCACAACTTTATTTAGATCCATAAATGACCCCGAATATGCTAGCAAGTCTGAGAAGGAAGAACAAAGTCAGAGAAATCACAGTCCTGACATCAAACAATATTTCAAACCATGGTAACCAAAACAGACTGGTAGTAACATAAGAACAGAAATATAGATCAATGGAACATAGTAGAGAGCCCAGAAATAAGCCCAGGTCTCTATGGTCAATTGATATTCACCAAAGGGGGCAGAAACATAGATGGAGTGAAATCAACCTCTTGAAAATATAGTGTTGGGAGATGTGCACTGCTACATCCAAAAGAGTGAAATGCGACCACCAACTTATAGCATGCACAAAAATAAATTCCATATGGATAAAAGATTTACATAAGTCCCAACTCTATGAAAGCTCTAGAGGACAACATAAGCAGGAAAATTTCAGATATTCCACACAGCAATATTTCCACCGCTATGTCCCCTGGAGCAAGGGCCATAAAGGAAAGAATAATCAAATGGGACTTCATCTGAACCAAAACTTCTGCATGGGTAAACAGAGCATCAGTAAAATGAAAAGGGAACCAACTGTATGATGGTTGCCAGTGATACCTCAGACAAGGGTTTCACATCCAAAATATATTTTCATCCAGGCTTCGTCTCTTTTGGTTCTTTAAAAATTATTTTATTGACGTTCAAGTACAGTTAACTGCATTTACCCCCACTGCACTGCCCCCCCACCAGCTATCCTCACCTCCCTCCCCTGATTCCACCCACCTTTTTTTTTTCCATGTGTCCTTTATAGTAGTTCCTGAAAACTTTTCCATCTTTCCCACCATTTTGTCCTACCATTGCCCCTCTTAGTGTCAGATTGTTCTTAATTTCAATGCCTCTGGGTATATTTTGTGTGATTTTTTAAAATTAGGTTCCACTTAAATATTTTCATCTTTTAAAAAATATTTGTTTTCAGAAAGACAGGAAGTTAAGGAATAAAAGGAGAGAAATATCAATTTGCACGGCCTCACATTATCCAAAGAGGGCCCTGGCATGGAACGGAGGCATGAGCACTGACTGGAATTGAACCAGTGACATTTAGGTTCACAGGATGATGCCCAACACATGGGGCCATATCAGTCATGGCTCCACTTGTTTACAACTTCATCTTATCTTCTTCACCTCTTGATTTATCTGTGTATTTCTCTTCTCTAACTCTTTGCAGGGTTGAGTTTTTAGAGGTGATTATTCTGTAGGGACCAAGATCCTGCCCAATATTTTTTATATGGAAGGAAGCTGAAAAATAAATTATTTGATTTAAAATTTCAATAATTTATGCACATCAGGAGCCCCATTATGGATGCATACACTGTGCTTATTGGGAATTAGCTTTCAAAATATTTATATGTGGTGTGAGTTTCAGGACATTGTAAATTGTGGATGTGGTCTCTGCCATTTGTCAAATGTATGTCCTTTATGAGATATTTAGTGAAAAGAATTACATTTTGTCCTATTCTACATAATAAATATTGCATGGGATATGTTAGGCATGGAAGTATAGAAGCAGTCAGAAGGAAGCTTTGGAACTTATAAAAAGAAATATAGCATAGGTGGAGAGCAAGGAAGAGTTGAAGTTAAAAATACACCCAGTTTTAAAGAACTGGGACCAAGAGTCTCTGATGTGTCTTGCTTTGGAATTTCTCACCTGAGGAAGCACAGTCTTCAGAGAGAATAAAGGGGAGCCAATACTACGTTGTTTTCATGCTAATATGTCCACATTGTATGCTTTTGAATAAGAAGGCACACACTGAAATTTTTTCACTCACTGAAATTTTCTCAGTGAGTGAAAATATTTATAGAAACAGGGCTGGTAAAAATCAAGTGAACAGAGCTCTTGTTAGTTGGAAGTTAAGCATACACAGGGGTGTCTGCCACAATTTGGAAGGAAGGGGGCATGGGTGAGACTGGATTCAGTGGGAAGACAGGGAGAAGTAGGAAGGGCTGGAGTGATTGAACCCCTAAACAAGGTGTGTGGACTTGCTGTGATTTTTAAGGACAAAGACAGGTGGGTAGCAATAGTATCAGTAGGACGCATGGAGAGCTATGGTGCTGCTATCAGTTTGAAGAAATGGAAGCTGGACAGGGCAAGAATGAATCAGAAATAAATCATAGGTGCATGGAATCTCCATCTGTTGAAGGAGGCAGACCTGACATTAGTTTAGGTTTGTTTTTGTTGTTGTTGTTGCTGCTGTTAATGTCATGAAATTGCCCACATTTATTTTTGGCATGTATTATTTTCAGATTTTTGTAGACCTCTTATTGAAGAGACTTTCATAATTGTTTCTACTTTGTTTTATTTCCTTTAAGTAATGGTGTTTTGAGTATGCCTGTTCACCATAAACTGTAGTATCTTCATCCTGTGCTTACAGAGAATATAGAGCTAGACTTTATGAAAGTTCAGACCCACAGAAACTGTTGTAGAGACACTAGTGGGAGTCCCTTGCTGAGAGCCCCTTCTCTTTTCCAGCTTTCTCCTTAATCTTTTTAAATGTCTTTTCTGTACCCTTCGAGGGATGGTTGGGGAAATAGATTGCTTCAGGTGAAAAACCTGGAAAGGATATAGAAAATCATTGTGACTTTAAAGTAGATAGAATGCCTTTTACTTTCCTATATGTAATGCTGAGATGAAAAATCATTTATCTGAAAAGGTCCTTTTAAAAATTATGTGTTATATGAGATGATTAAAGGAAAGTAATCTTATTTAAAAATACTGCATTATAATGAATTAATATATAAATAGACTCAAGTGCAGTATTAGACCAGGTTTACTTGGTAGATTTTTATACAGCATTGCCATTAAACCTGCAGGATGTATATTTTTCCCTAGTTTACATGCAAAACTTCCCAAGGTAGCTCTTGTGCAAGGAGAAAAAATAATCCTCATTAAATTATAATTACTTAAAGGTATATTAACCATATTTTCTGTCCACAATGATAAGATGCTAGAAATCAAATACAGAGGTAAACCACAAATATTTGGAGATTACACATCAGGCTACCAAACACCCAATCAATCAAAAATGAAAACTGAAAAATGACAACTATATTGAAAGAAATAAAAATGCCAACAGAGTCTTAGGAAACCTGGATTTGGCAAAAGCTGTTGTAATAGAAAACATTATAAATACACAATTCTAACTAAAGCACTGAAAAATTTCAACAAAATCATTTGAACTTATTTCTAAATACACAAAGAATGAAGTAACAAAATGAAAAGTTAATCGGAGTGATATAAAACAAAGATCACTGCCATTATAAATAAAGTATAAAAATAATAGAAAAGAATAATAAAACCAATGCAATAGCTCCTTCTTTGAAATGATAAATCGGAGAAAATGAAGATGGTGGCATGGTAGGAGGGAGCAGGTTCCACTTCCCCTTACACATGGGAGAAAAACCTAGCCAATCTATGGAGAAATAGAGCAAGCAGCCAACAGTACCACAGCATATATGAAAATAGGAGGTCAAAAATTATAGCGAACATTGAAAAACCAGATGTTAAGGAGAGTACTTCAGGACAATAAGGGCCCAGGGATCAGCAAGGAGACCAGGGCAGCTGAAGCCCTAGGCTTGGCACTTGCTGGGTCTGCCACAGGGCTCTAGGGAGGGAGCTGGGTCAACCGCTCCCTCCCCAGACAAACAAGGTTTGTGCAGCAACAGGAGAGACCTGGTTGCTTGAAGTCGCAGAGAGTGAGATTAGGGTCTGAGTGGCATACATGCTGGGGCTGTGAGTACCCATGCATAGCCCTGGGAGTAGTGCATGCCAGAGCCCATAGGACCAGAGGTGCCCGCAACTGGAGCAGGGGACTTTGTAGAAGGCCCGGAGACAACACCGGGATCTCAGAGAGTGCGCTTGATCCTTGGGAAACCTGGAGCTCACGCACGTGAACTTAGGGTGAGCACCTGCAAGGCAGGAAACCCGGAACCCACAGCTGGAAACTCAGGGTCAGCACACACCCTCTAGGAGACCCAAGCTCACACATAAACTCAGGAAAGCACGCACTCCCCAGGAGGCTCAGAACCCACGCCCAAAGCCCTGCATGGTCAGGCGCCAGGCTAGCTCTAGGGAGAGTGCATGGCTAGCCATGGGGAAAGTAGCCCAAATCTGACTGGGTGCTGAACAAGGAGAAAAGCGATACCATCGCCCCTCAGCATTTTGCAGCCAGCAAGACCAGAAACACTGGCTTCGCAAGCTTGAAACCAGCAAGAGTAATTTTTTTGTTTGTTTGTTTAATTATATATTTATTATTATTTTATTATTTTATCTTTTTATCCCTCAATTCCTTTTGCTTCTCTTTACTTCTTTCTTGTTTTATTCCTTCTTCCTTTTGTTCCAATTTTATCTCTTCTTTCTTCCTCTTTTCTTCATTTTTCTTTTCTCTTTTTAAATACCCAGGAGTGAGACAAAAAAAACCTGGAACTGTGAAAACAACAGAGTTGGACTCAAAGAGTGGGCATCCCAACAGCTGAGACAGTGGAAGCTGTGAACACCAGGATACCCGAAGGAGACTGCACCACTGAATCTCAGAGGTATTCTACCACAGAAGTTCACATCACACCATAAACCCAGGGAGTGAGAACAGATCAATTTAAGAAGCTGAGGCTAACAAGAAGAGTCTCAAAAATAGTGGGAAGACAAAGAAATAATATCCAAATGAAAGGAAAGGAGGAAGCTCCAGAAAGAATGCTAAATGAAACAGAGGCAACTCAACTATCAGATATTGAGTTCAAAGAAATGGTTGTCAGGAAGCTAAATGAGCTCACAAAGAGTTACCACAAACTACAGGGAAGCTACAATGAACTCACTGCAAACTATATCAACATGAAAAAGGAAATAGAAACTATCAACAAGGGCCAAGAGGAAATGAATACAGTTTCTGAACTGAAGAACACGGTACAAGGAATCAAAAGGAGGCTACATGAAGCAGAAGATCGGGTCAGGGAGTTGGAGGACAAAGTAGAAAAAAACATCCAGAAAGAGCAAGAAAAGGAAAAGAGGCTAAGAAAGAATGAAGAGGGGTTAAGAGAAAGGCAAGACAATATGAAATGTAATAATATCCTTATAATAGGGATACCAGAAGGAAAAGAACAGCAAGGGATAGAAAACCTACTTGAAAAAGTAATGATGGAAAACTTCCCTAATTTCATGAGAGAAAAAGTCACTCAAATCCAGGAAACACAGAGAGTCCCAATCAAGAGGAACCCAAAGAGGCCTACTTCAAGACACATCATGGTTAAAACGGCAAAATTCCAAGACAAAGAGAGAATCTTAAAGGCAGCAAGGGAGAAACAGGAAGTAACCTACAAAGAAACCCCAATAAGGTTAGCATCTGACTTCTCAATGGAAACGCTCCAAGCCAGAAGAGAATGGCAAGAAATATTCCAAACAATGAGAACCAAAGGGCTGCAACTAAGACTACTTTACCCAAAAAGGATTTCTATCAAGATAGAAGGCCAAATAAGCCACATAAGGAGCTTCCCAAACAAAAGAAGTGTAAAAGAATACACCTCTACGAAACCAGTTGTGCAAGAGATGCTAAAGGGACTGCTTTAAGGAAAGGAAGGTAAAAAGAGAGAGAGGAACACAGGTACAAAAAAGGCAATGAATAAGTACCTATCAATAATAACCTTAAACATAAATGGATTGAATGCTCCAATCAAAAGACATAGAATAGCTGAATGGATAAGAAAGCATGACTGATACACATGCTGCCTACAAGAGACCCACGTCAGGACAAAAGACCTACACAGACTCAAAGTGAAGGGCTGGAAACAAACTTTCCAAGGAAACGGACAGGAAAAAAAAAGCCGGGGTAGCAATATTCATATCAGACAAGAGATTTTAAAAGAAGGGCCATAAAGAGGAACCCAGAAGGTCACTTCATAATATTCAAGGAAAGAATCCACCAAGAAGACATAAACATTGTAAATATATATGCACCCAACATAGGCGCACCTAAATACATCAAGAAAATCTTGGAGGACTTCAAGAAAGATATTGATCACAACACAATTATAGTAGGCGAATTAACACCACATGTCAAATATGGACAGATATTCCAAACAAAATATCAACAAAGATATTGTGGCACTGAACAACACTCTAGAGGAAATGGACTTAACCCACATATATAGAGCCCTTCATCCCAAAGAAGGTAAATATACATTCTTTTCAAATGCACATGGAACATTTTCAAAGATAGATCACATGATAGGACACAAAACAAACCACAACAAATTCATGAAATTTGAAATCATACCAAGCATTTTCTCCAACCACAAGGGATTGAAACTAGAAACCAACCCCAAGGGGAAAACCCCCGAACACTCAAAATCATGGAGATTGAATAGCATGCTATTAAACAATGAATGGGTCAAGAATGAAATTAGGGAAGAAATTGAAAAGTTTCTGGAAAAAAATGAAAATGAACTCACAATGACCCAAAACTTATGGGATACAGCAAAGGCAGTCCTCAGAAGGAAGTTCATAACAATACAGGCCTACCTAAAAAAGATGGAACCATTTCAAATAAAAACCTTACCCCTACAAGAACTTGAGGAACAACAACAAAGACAACCCAGAGCAAGCAGAAGGAGGGAAATAAGCAAGATCAGAGTAGAGTTAAATGACATAGAGACTAAAAGCACAATTCTAAGGATCAAAGAATCCAGGAGCTGGATCTTTGAAAAGATAAACAAAATCAATAAGCCTTTAAGCAGGCTCATCAAGAAAAAAAGAGAGAGGACTCAAATAAACACAATCAGAAATGAAAAAGGAGAGATTACAACTGACACCACAGAAATACAAAGGATTGTAAGAAATTACTAGGAAGAACTGTATGCCAAGAAATTTGAAAACCAAGGTGAAATGGACAAGTTTCTACAAAATATAATCTTCCAAAATTGAGTGAAGAAGAAGCAGAAAGCCTGAACAGACTGATAACTGCAGATGAAATCGAAGCAATAATGAAAAAATTCCTGAAACACAAAAGCCCTGGAGCAGATAGTATCATGGGAGAATTCTACAAAGCATTTAAGGAAGAGCTAACCCCTATCCTTCATAGACTATTCCAAAAAATCCAAAATGATGGAAGACTCCCAAACTCTTTTTATGAAGCCAGCATCATCCTAATCCTAAAACCAGATAAAGACACAACAAAGAAGGAGAACTCCAGGCCAGTATTGCTGAAGAACATAGACGCTAAAATCCTCAACAAAATATTGGCAAACTGCATCCAACAATGCATTAAAAAGATCATGCACCATGACAAAGTGGGATTCATCCCAGGGATGCAAGGATGGTTCAATATTGACAAATCAGTAAATGTAATACATCACATAAAGAAAAGCAAAGACAGAAATCACACGATCATAGCAATAGATGTGGAAAAAGCTTTTGATAAAGTATAATACCCATTTATGATAAAAACAGTCAGCAAAGTGGGAATAGAGGGAGCATTCCTCAGCATAATAAAGGCTATATATGAGAGACATACAGCCAACTTCATAATGAACAGGCAAAAACTAAAACCTTTTCCACTAAGATCAGGAACAAGAGAAGCTCGTCCACTTTCACCACTTGTATTCAATACAGTATTGGAAGTCTTAGTCATGGCCATTACACAAGAACAGGAAATAAAAGGCATCCAAATCAAAAAGGAGGAAACAAAACTATCATTGTTTGCAGATGACATGTTAGTATACATAGAAAATCCTATGGACTCAGTCAAAAAGCTGCTGGACCTAATGAACGAATTTGGCCAAACAGTGGAATACAAAGTCAATATCCAGAAATCAAAGGCATTTTTGTATACCGACAACGAAACAGCAGAAGCAGAAATCAAGAAAGAAATCTCATTCAATATAGCAAAAAGAAAAATAAGATACCTAGGAATAAACCTAACCAAGGAGGTAAAAGACCTATATGCAGAAAACTACACAAAGCTGAAGAAAGAAATCAAGGGAAGCACAGACAAATGGAAACATGTATGTGTTCATGGATTGGAAGAATTAACATCATCAAAATGTTCATACTACCCAAAGTAATTTACAAATTCAATGCAATACCTGTTAAAGTACCAATGGCATATTTCACAGACATAGAACAAACAATTCAAAAATTTATATGGAACCATAAATGATCTCGAATATCTGCAGCAATTTGGAGAAAGATCAAAGTAGGAGGGATCACAGTACCTGATAGCAAACTGTATTACAAGGCCGCTGTAATCAAAACAGCCTGGTACTGGCATAAAAAGAGGCACAGGGACCAGTGGAATAGAACAGAGAGCCCAGAAATAAGCCCAAGTCTCTACACTCAATCAATGTTTGACAAAGGGGGCAGCAACATGAAATGGAGTAAAAATAGCCTCTTCAACAAATATTTTTTGGAGAACTGGACAGCTACGTGCAAAAAAATTAAACTCAAACACCAACTTACACCATACACAAAAATAAATTCAAGATGTATAAAAGATTGTAATATATGCTGTAACAACATTAAAATTCTAGAGGAGAACATAGGCAGAGAAATCTCAGATATTTCACACAGCAACATTTTTACTGATATGTCCCCTAAAGCAAGGGATATAAAGGAAAGAATAAACAAATAGGATCTCATCAAAATAAAAGGCTTGTGTATGGCTCAAGATAACAGTATTAAAGTAAAAAGAGAACCAACCGTATGGGAAAACATATTTGCCAATGATAACTCAGAAAAGAGTTTAATCTCCAAAATATAAAGAACGTACAGGACTCCACTCTAAGAACACAAGCAACCCAATTAAAAAAATGGGCAAAGAACTTGAACAGACACTTCTCCAAGGAGGACATGCAGAGGATTCAGAGACACATGAAAAGATGCTCAGTATCGCTAGCTATCAGAGAGATGCAAACTAAAACCACAATGAGATACCGCTTGACACCCGTCAGAATGGCCATCATAAACAAAGCAACAAACAGCAAGTGTTGGAGAGGTTGTGGAGAAAAGGGGACACTAGTGCACTGCTGGTGGGAGTGCAGATTTGTACTACCACTATGGAAAAGGGTATGGAATTTCCTCAGAAAACTAAAAATGGATCGACCTTTTGGCCCAGTAATTCCACTGCCTAGATTATATACTAAGAACCCTGAAACACCAATGCAATAGAACCTATGCACCCCAATGTTCATAGCTGCACAATTTACAATAGCCAAGCATTGGAAGCAACCTAGGTGCCCATCAGTAAATGAATGGATCAAAAAACTATGGTACATTTACTCAATGGAATTCTATGCAGTAGAAAGAAAGGAGTTCCTACCCTTTGCAATAGCATGGATGGAACTGGAGAGTATCATGCTAAGCAAAATAAGCCAGGTTGTGAAAAACAAATACCATATGATCTCACCTTTAACAGGAACCTAATGAACAAAACAAACAAACAAACAAACAAACAAGCAAAATATAACCAAAGACACTGAAATTGAGAACAGGATGACAGTCACCATAGGGGAGGGAATTTCAGGGGAAAAGGGGAAGAGTTTACAGGAACAAGTATAAAGGACACATGGACAAAAACTAGGGGGGGATGGAAATGGGAGGGAGGTGGGGAGGGTTTGGGCGGTAGGCTGGTATGGGCGTAAAACACAGAAAACTGTACAAGAACAACAATTAAAATAAAATTTTTTAAAACGTGAAAAAAGGACTTCCAGACAAGGTGGAAGCGTAGGTGGACACACTGTGCCTCCTCTCTCAACCAAAATTAAGGACAAGAAATATTTACAAACAAGAAAACAACCAGAACTGATAGAAAATTGAACTGTACCGAAGTCCAACAACCATTCATCCAGACCAGTAAGGGGGGCAGAGTCACGGCAGGATAAAGTGGAGGTGGGGACCTGGGAACTCAGGCAGTAGTGGCCAGCAGTTCGCAGGTGAGGTGTGCAGGCAGTGGTTGGAAGACCCTAGGCCCACAGGTGGCAGCTGGTGGACCCCAGGCACGGAATGGCAACTGTGCAGACCCAGTGAGGCCGCACAAGGCGGCTGGCTGACCAGGTGGTCCCACATTCGCACGCACAGATAACCCAGACAAAGGGGAAGCAGTGGAGGGGACTGGAATCCAGGAGAGAGCGGAGCAAGCGCCATTGTTCCCTCTTGGACCCCGCCCCCACATACAGGGTCACAACTCAGCTACTGGGCTGCTCCGCACTGCAGAACACCGAAGGCTCCACGCCTCATTATGTAACAGCCTGGACCAGATCAAAAACAAAACAAAACAAAAAACCACCAAAAATGGCTCAAACTGGAGAACAAATCAAAGCTCAAAGCCAATTCCTCTAAGCAACAAAGAGATAGCCAACCTATCAGATGCACAGTTCAAAACCCTGGTGATCAGGATGCTCACAGAATTGGTTGTTTTTGCTCACAAATTAGATGAAAAAGTGGAGGCTACACTAAGTGAAATGAAGGAAAACACACAGGGAACCAATAGAGATGTGAGGAAAACTGGGACTCAGATCAATGGTATGCACCAGAAAAAAGAAACAAACAACCAAACAGAAAACTAGGAAGAAAAAAAATTCAAAAAAATGAGGAGAGACTTAGAAACCTCCAGAATATCTTTAAACATCCCAACATCTGAATTATAGGGGTACCAGAAGGGGAAGAAGCAGAACAGCAAGTGGAAAACTTATTTGAACAAATAATAAAGGAGAACTTCCTCAATCTGGCAACGGAAATAGACTACCAGGAAGTTCAGGAAGCTCAGAGAGTCCCAAAGAAGTTGGACCCAAGGAGGAACACACCAAGGCACATCATAATTACATTAGTCAAGATTAAAATGAAGGAGAGAATTCTAGAAGCAGCAAGGGATAAGGGGACAGTCACCTACAAAGGAGTTCCCATCAGACTGTCAGCTGACTTCTCAAAAGAGACCTTACAGTCAAGAAGGGGCTGGAAAGTAGTATTTGAAGTCTTGAAAGGCAGGGACCTACAACCAAAATTGCTCTATCCAGCAAAGCTGTCATTTAGAATGGAAGGGAAGATCAAGTGCTTCTCAGATAAGGTCAAGTTCAAGGAGTTCATCATCACCAAGCCCTTATTCTATGAAATGTTAAAGGGACTTATCTAAGAAAAAGAAGATAAAAAATAGGACAGTGAAAAGACAGCAATCTTACAGCTATTAACAACCACACCTAAAACAAAAGCAAACAACTAGAACAGGAACAGAACCACAGAAATGGAGATCATATGGAGGGTTAGCCACAGGGGAGTGGGAGGAGGAGAGAGGGGAAAAGGTACAGAGAGTAAGTAGCATAGAAGGTGGGTAGAAAATTGACAGGGGGGACAAGAATATTGTGGGAAATGTAGAAGCTAAAGAACTTATGACACATGGACATGAACTAAAGTGGGGGATTGTGGGTGGGAGAGGGTGTGCAGGGTGGAGGGGGAGAAATGAGACAACTGTAATAGCATAATCAATAAAATATATTTAAAAAATAAAAAAATAGAAAAAATGATAAAATTGAAAAGCCTCTGGTAAGACTAATTGAGCAGTAAGTAGAGAAAACATAAATAGATAGAATGAGAAAAAGACAGACGCTACCATCGATACCACCCAAAAAGCACAAAGAAATCTTGAGAAATACCAACAACAATTATATTCAATTAATGTGAGAATTTAAGAAAATGGGGAAATTTTAGAAAATGCACCCTTTAAATGTTAAATCAGTAAGAATTACATATTCTTAACAAAACAATTACCAGCAACAAATTTGAAACACTAATCACAACACCCAATGAAGAAAAGCCCAGGATCAGATAGATTTACAGGGGAATTCTAACACTTATGTTAAAATAATTAATAAATTGAGAAAGTACACTACCCAATGTAATTTATAAGGCCAGCATTACTCTGATACCAAAACTGCACAAGGACATTGCAAGGAGAGAGAGAGAGAGAGAGAGAGAGAGAGAGAGAGAGAGAGAGAGAGAGACTGACTTACAGGCCTATATTGTTGATAAATGTCCAGGTCAAAATTCTCAACAAAACACTAGCAAACCAAATTCAATAAAATTTTTAAATGATTTTGTACCTCCATCAGTTGTGTATTTTACCACTGATGCATGAATGTCTCAATATTTAGCAAAAAAATCAATGTGATTTATTACATGTAAAAGCAAAAACAAGGATCATGATTATTTGAGAGATATAGGAAAAGCCTTTGAAGAACTATATATGTGTTACTGATAAACAATTTCAAAAGAATGCTAATAGAAGGAAAGGTCTCAGCTTGAATAAGGCTATATACAACTTCACAGCTAACTTAATGCTCAATTGTGACATGATGAAAACATTTTTAAGACCAAGAACATGTCAAGAATATCTACCCTCATTACTATTTTTAAAAATAATAATGGAATACTTAGACATAGTAATAAAGGAATATCAGTAAAATGCATCTAAATAAAAACAGAAAGAAAACTGTCAGCAATTCTAGATGACATCATACTCTACACAGAATTTCTTTTTGTATTTTCTTTTTTCTTTTTTAGTGTTGTTTAAGAATCCTTTTCTCCTTTTTCCCTCCAACACTTCCTCCAGCCCAACAATCCCCACCTCCCAACCTCTATGCTACCTGCTTTGGATGTTGTTTATGTGTCCTTTACGTATGTTCTTGAAAACCCTCCCCACTCCCTCCACTATCATCCCCTCCCAACTCCCTACTGGTTACTGTCATGTTGTTCTTAATTTCAGAGTCTCTGTTTATATTTTGCTTGTTTGTTGGTTTTGTTGATTAGGTTCCACTTATAGGTGAGATCATATAGTATTTGTCTTTCTCCATCAGGTCTCATTTCACTTAGCAGTATGGTCTCCAGTTCCATCCATACTGTTGCAAAGGGTAGGAGCTCCTTATTTCTTTCTGCTGCATAGTATTCCATAATTTAAATGTATCATAGTGTTTTTGACCCATTCATTCACTGATGGGCACTTAGGTTATTTCCAGCACGTGGCTATTGTGAATTGTGCTGCTATGAACATTGGGTGCATAGGTTCTTTTGAATTGGCGTTTCAGGGTTCTTAGGGCATAATCACAGCAGTGGCCTTGCCATATCAAAGGCAGTTCCATTTTTAGTTTCCTGAGGAAATTCCACACTGTTATGCACTGTGGATGCACAAGTCTGCATTCCCACCAACAGTGCACTAGGACTCCCTTTTCTCCACACCTTCTTCTTGTTTCATTTTTTAATTATTTTATTGTTGTTCCATTATACTTGTCTTTACTTACCTCCCACCAGTAGCCCCCAATCCAGTCAAACCCATCTCCCTCCTTTGTTTCCACATCCTCTTCAACACGTTGTTTATTGATTTCCTTATGATGGCCATTGTCACCGGTCTGAAGTGGTATCTCGTTGTAGTTTTAATTTGCATCTCTCTTATTGCTAGTGATGCTAAGCATCTTTTCACATGTCTCTGAGCCCTCTGTATGTCCTCCTTAGAGAAGTTTCTGTTCAAATCCTTTGCCCATATTTTTAAAAATTATTTTATTTTTACTCATTTACAGTTGTCTGCATGTTCTCCCTACAACTCTCCCCTCCTCGTCCAATCCCATCTTCCTCCCTTGCTTCCACCCTTCCACTTGGTTTTGTCCATGTGCCCTTTATAGTAGTTCCTGAAAACCCTTCTCCTCTTTGTCCCCATTCCTCCCTTCTGGCTATTGTTAGATTATTCTTATTTTCAATGACTCTGGTTATATTTTGTTTGCTTTTTTCATTTGTTGATTATGTTCCAGTTAAAGGTGAGATCATATGGTATTTGTCCCTCACCACTTGGCTTATTTTACTTAGCATAATTCTCTCCAGTTCCATCCATGCTGTTGCAAAGGGTCTAAGCTTTTTCTTTCTCTCTGCTGCATAGAATTCCATTGTGTAAATGTACCATAGTTTTTTGGTCCACTCATTTCCTGATGGGCACTTAGGTTTCTTCCAGCACTTGGTTATTGTAAATTATGCTTTGATGAACATTGGGGTGCATAGGTTATTTTTGATGTTTCAGGGCCCTTAGGGTATAATCCCAGCAGCAGAATTGCTGTATCAAAATGCAGATCCATTTTCAGTTTTCTGAGGAAATTCCATACTGTTTTCCACAGTGGCTGCACCAGTCTGCATTCCCAGCAACAGTACACTAGGGTTCCCTTTTCTCCCCATCCTCTCAAACACTTGCTTGTTGATTTGTTTATGTTGGCCATTCTGACATGTGTGAGGTGGTATCTCATTGTGGTTTTAATTTGCATCTCTCTGATGGCTAGTGATGGTGAGCATCTTTTCAAGTGTCTCTGAGCCCCCTGTATGTCCTCCTTGGAGAAATATCTGTTCAAGTCTTTTGCCCCTTTTTTAATTGTTTTTTTTTCTTCCTGGAGTGGAGTCATGTGAGTTCTTTAAATATTTTGGAGATCAAGCCCTTGTCCGAGGTGTCATTGGCAAATATGTTTTCCCATACTGTTGGCTCTCTTTTCCTTTTACTGCTATTTTCTTTAGCCATGTATAAGCTTTTTAATTTGATACGGTCCCATTTGTTTATTTTTTCTTTATGTCCTTTGTTTTAGGGGACATATTCATGAAAGTGTTGCTGCATGGAATATGTAAGATTTTTCCTTCCAATGTTTTCCTCTAGGACTTTTATGGTGTTACGACTTATATCTAAGTCTTTTATCCACCTTGAATTTATTTTTGTGCATAGTGTAAGTTGGTGATCAAGTTTCATTGTTCTGCATGTAGCTGTCCAGTTCTCCCAACACCATTTGTTGAACAGACTATTTTTGCTCCATTTTATGCTTCTTCCCCGTTTACCAAATATTAATTGACCATACAGTCTCGGGTTTGTTTCTGGGCTCTCAGTTCTGTTCCACTGGTCTATGTGCCTGTTTTTATGCCAGTACCAGCCTGTTTTGATTACAGTGGCCTTGAAATACACTTTGCCATCAGGTATTGCGATCCCTCCTGCTTTGTTCTTCTTTCTCAAAATTGCTGCAGCTCTTCGGGTCATTTATGGTTCCATATAAATTTCCGAAATGTTTGTTCAATATCTGTGAAATGTGTCATGGGTACTTTAATAGGGATTGCATTGAATCTATAAATCGCTTTGCATAGTATGGCCATTTTGATGATGTCAATTCTTCCAATCTATGAGCATGGTACACACTTCCATTTGTTTGTGTCTTCCTTAATTTCTTTCTTCAGTGTTGTATATTTTTTCTGAGTACAGGTCTTTTAGCTCCTGGTTAGCTTTATTCCTAGTTCCTTTGTTTTTCTTGTTGCTATATCAATGGGAGTTTTTCCTGATTTCTGTTTCTGATGTTTCATTGTTGATACACAAAAATGTTTTTGCTTTCTGAGTATTGACTTTGTATCCAGCTGTTTTGCCAAATTCATTTATTAGGTCGAGTAGTTTTTTGGTGGAGTCTCTAGGATTTTCTAAGTACACTATCATGTCATCTGCAAACAGTAACAGTTTTGTTTCCTCCTTTCCAATTTGGAAGCCTTTTATTTCTTTTTCCTGTGTGATTGTGTTGGCTAGGACTCCTAGTACTGTGTTGTATAGGAGTGGTGAAAGTGGGCATCCTTGTCTTGTTCCTGATCTTAGTAGGAAAGCTCTAAGTTTTTGTCCATTGAATATGATATTGGCTGTAGGTGCCTGATATATGGCCTTCTTTATATTGAGGAATGCTTCCTCTATTCCCACTCTGCTGAGTGTTTTTTATCATAAATGGGTGCTATACTTTATCAAATGCTTTTTCAGCATCTATTGATATGATCATGTGATTTTTATCTTTCATTATGTTTATGTCGTGTATTATGTTTATTGACTTGCAAATATTTTACCATCCTTGCATTTGTGGGATGAATCCCACTTGGTCATGTTGTATGATCTTTTAAACATATTGCTGGATGCGGTTTGCCAGTATTTTGTTGAGGATTTTAGCATCTATATTCATCAGCAGTATTGGCCTGAAGATTTCTTTCTTTGTTACGTCTTTATCTCATTTTGGGATTAGGATGATATTGGCAACATAAAAAGAGTTTGGGAGTCTTCCATCTTCTTGAATTTTTTGAAATAATCTGTGGAGGATGGGGGTTAGTCCCCCCTTAAATGCTTTGTAAAATTCTCCTGTGAAACTGTCTGGTCCAGGACTTTTGTGTGTCAGAAGCTTTTCAATTATTGTTTCAATTTCATCAGGTGTTATTGTTCTGGTCAGGCTTTCTGCTTTGTCTTTATTGAGTTTTCATAGATTATATATTTTTAGAAATTTCCCCATTTCATCTAGGTTTGCAGATTACTTGTCATATAGTTCTTCATAATAATTTCTCACAATCCTGTGTATTTCTATGATATCAGTTGTCATCTCTCCTCTTTCAATTCTGATTGTGTTTATTTGGGTCCTCTCTCTTTTTTACTTTTTTAAACAATATTTTATTGATTATGCTATTACAGTTGTCCCATTTTTCCCCTTCACTCTCCTATGCCCTACACACCTGTGGGGGCCCCTGTCCTGGGCACCAGATGTGGGGGGGGGGCTCAGCCCGCAGAGACCCATCCCTTCATCACAGATGAAAATAAAAACTACCAAGACATTTTCTGCTTGGGGAGGAAAGGAGTCAAACTCTCAGAGGAGAATGACCCAGAACCCCATCCTCACTAGGCTTTTATTGGGCTCAAATACACGGGAATACAGGTATGTCAGGTGACAAGGATCAAACAATGGTTAACATTTCAGAGCAATCTGAGGGCTTAATCTGAGTCAGTGTCTGTCAGGAAAGGGGGTTGCCAAACTTTGGGAGCCATACTTATTTCCTCCTGGGACACTTATCACCTAAGGAAGAGGACTCTTAGTAAAGCAGGTTTCACAGGACTTTAGGAATTCTTTCTTATGTCCGGATCACCTAGGGAGCCGTCCTGGCCAGGACAGGGCTGCACCGCTCACCCCCACAGTTTCAGGCTTTAAGGCAATTAGGAAGCAGGAGACATCTCCCAGATGGAAATGAGGACTCGGGCTATGTCAGAATAGCCGGGGGGGCGAGGGTCCATCACATCCTCTCTGCTGCAGCCCCCCGAGTCCTTCCATGAGGCCTCCCAAGTGGTCCCATCTGGCTTAGATTGCCCCTCCCATGAGGAGTCTTACCCGTCATTGACTAACCAACCAAGCATTGAGGCCAGAGATGGATGAGGCAGAAGGAGTGCTCCTGCCGGGGAGATAAGCTTTGTCTCCTCAGTAGCTCACGTCCTTGTGACAGAACAGACCCAGATGAAGTGGGTCCCTTGGGCTTTCACACAGCCCACCATGGGGTGAGGGTTACAATTCCTGAAACCAGGCTGAACGGTCCACAACACCCCCCTCCCACATTCCCCCCCTTTAGTTCATGTCCATGGGTCTTACATATAAGTTCTTTGGCTTCCACCTTTCCTACACTATTCTTACCCTCCCCATCTATTTTCTACCCACCATTTATGCTACTTATTCTCTGTACCTTCCCCCCCTCTCTCCTCCTGCCACACCCCTGTTGCTAACCCTCCATCTGATCTCCATTTCTGTGGCTCTGTTCCTATTCTAGTTGTTTGCTTTTGTTTTAGGTGTGGTTGTTACTATCCGTGAGTTTGCTGACTTTTCACTGTCATATTTTTATCTTCTTTTCCTTAGATAAGTCCCTTTAACATTTCACATAATAAGGGCTTGGTGATGATGAACTCCTTCAACTTGACCTTATCTGAGAAGCACTTTATCTTCCCTTCCATTCTAAATGACAGCTTTGCTGGATAGAGCAATTTTGAATGTAGGTCCCTGCCTTTCAAGACTTCAAATACTTCTTTCCAGCCTCCTCTTGCCTGTAAGGTCTCTTTTGAGAAATCAGCTGACAGCCTGATGGGAACTCCTTTGTAGGTGACTGTCCCCTTATCCCTTGCTGCTTCTAGAATTCTCTCCTTCATTTTAATCTTGGCTAATGTAACTATGATGTACCTTGGTGTGTTCCTCCTTGGGTCCAACTTCTTTGGGACTCTCTGAGCTTCCTGGACTTCCTGGTAGTCTATTTCCTTTGCCAGATTGGGGAAGTTCTCTTTTATTATTTGTTCAAATAAGTTTGATGCTTCACTTGTTGCTCTTCTTCTTCCTCTTCTGGTACCCCCATAATTCGGATGTTCAGACGTTTAACGATGTTCTGGAGGTTTCTAAGCCTCTCCTAATTTTTTGAATTCTTTTTTCTTCCTTGTTTTATCTGTGGTTGTTTGTTTCTTCCTTCTGGTCCACTCCATTGATTCAAGTCCCAGTTTTCCTCCCATCTCCATTGGTTCCCCATGCATCTTCCTTCATTTCATGCATCGTAGCCTGCATTTTTTCATCTAATTTGTGAGCAAAATCAACCAATTCTATGAGCATCTTGATGACCAGTGCTTTGAACTGTGCATCTGATAGGTTGGCTATCTCTTCATTGCTTAGAGGAATTGGCTGTGTGGCCTTGATTTGTTCTCCAGTTTGAGCCATTTTTGGTGTTTGTTTTGTTTTGTTTTGCTTTTAGTATGGTCACGGCTATTACGTAGTGAGGAGTGGAGCCTCAGGCGCTCCCCAGTGTGGGGGCAGCCCAGTCACTGGGTTGTGACGCTGTTTGTGCGGGTGGGGTCTGAGAGGGAACAATGGTGCCAGCTCCATTCTCTCCTGGATTCAGCCCCTTCCGCTACTTCCCCTTTGCCTGGACCGTCTGTGAGCACGAATGTGGGACTACCTGGTCAGCCAGCCGCCTTGTGCGGCCTCACTGGGTCTGCACAGTTGCCCCCCGTCCCTGTCCCAGGGTCCGTCAGCTGCCTCCTCTGGGCCCGGGGACCGCCAGCTGCCGCCTGTGCACCTGGCAACTGTCAGCCGCTGCTGCTTGCGTTCCAGGTTCGCACCTCCACTTTTTCCTGCTGCAACTCTGCCCCTCTTACCAGTCTGGATGAATGGTTGTTGGACTTCTTTACAGTTCAATTTTCTATCAGCACTGGTCGTTTTCTTGCTTCTAAATATTTGTTGTCCTTAATTTTGGTTGTGAGAAGAGGCACAGTGTGTCCACCTACGCCTCCATCTTGGCCAGAAGTCCACTTCTCTTCTTATGGTTCTTTTATTGAAGTCTGTTTTGTCCAATATGAGTATTACTACCCTAACTTTTTTCCTGTCCATTTGCTTGGAATATTTGTTTCCAGCCCATCACTTTCAGTCTGTGTAGGTCTTTTGTTCTGAGGTGGGTCTCCTGTTGGCAGCATATGTGTGGTTTATGTTTTCTTATCCATTCTGCTATTCTGTGTCTTTTCATTGGGTCACTTAATCCATATACTTTTAATGTTATTATTGATAGATACTTATTCATTGCCATTTTTTTGTACTTGCGTTCTTCTGCCTTTCACTATTTTTCTTCCTGTTCTTAAGGAAAACCCTTTAGCATCTCCTGCAAAGCTGGTTTGGAGGAGGTATATTTTTTGAGGCAGCTTTTGCCTGGGAAGGTCCTTATCTGGCCTTCTATTTTGATTGAAAACCTTGCTGGATAAACTAGTCTTGGTTGCTGGCTTCTTGTTTTCATTACGTGGAATATTTCTTGATATTCCCTTCTGACTTGGAGTGTTTCCATTGAGAAGTCATCTGCTAACCTTATCGCAGCTCTCTTGTACATGACTTCCTGTTTTTTCCTTGCTGCCTTTAAGATTCTCTCTCTTTGAATTTTAACGTTTTAACGATGATGTGTCTTGAAGTGGGCCTGTTTGAGTTCCGCTTGATTGGGACTCTCTGTGTTTCCTGGATTTGTGTGACTTTTTTCTCTCATCAAATTAAAGAAGTTTTCCATCATTACTTTTTCAAGTAGGTTTTCTATCCCTTGCTCCTCTTCTTCTCCTTCTGGTATCCCTATTGTATGAATATTATTATGTTTCATATTGTCCTGCAATTCCCTTAATCCCTCTTCATTCTTTCTGAGCCTCTTTTCCTTTTCTTGCTCTTTCTGAGTGTTTTTTCTACTTTGTAGTCCAACTCCCTGATCTGATCTTCTGCTTCATGTAGCCTGTTTTTTATTCCTTTTACTGTGTTCTTCAGTTCAGAAATTGTATTCTTCATTTCCTATTGGGACTTGTTAATAGTTTCTACTTCCTATTTCATGTTGATTTAGTTTTCAGTGAGTTCACTGTAGTTTCCCTGTAGTTTTTGGTAATTCTCTGTGAGCTCATTGAGCTTCCTGGTAACCATTGCTTTGAACTCAATATCTGAGTGGTGACTTTCCTCTCTTTCATTTAGCATTATTTCTTAGACTTTCTCCTTTCCTTTCATTTGGGGACTGTTTCTTTGTCTTCCCATTGTTTGTGAGACTCTTCTTGTTAGCCTCTGCTTCTTAAATTGATCTGTTCTGGCTCCCTGAGTTTATGGTGTGAACTTCTATGGTAGGATACCTGTGAGATTCAGTGGTGGAGTCTCCTTGATCTCCTGAGCTCACTGGTCTTGGGCTGTCATTTAAGTTGGCTCTGTGTATGTCTTTGGGTTTTGATTGTTGTTGGGTCTTTCTTTGTTGGTTCCTTCTCACCAGCTGAATAACTGAGGATTACTCTGTCCACTATCTCTTGTATTTTGTTGTGCAGACATGGGCAGGCTGTGTTGATGCTGGTTCTTTCATGTGGACAAGGTTTTGAGGATCCTCTCTTGCTCTTGTTCAGTTGTTTGTTGTCAGTTATTTCTCCACCATTTAGTTGTATTTCCAGATACATCCTGGGTTGAGTTAGTGTGGCTTCCTCTCCCTCCTTCACCTTCTTATGTTGTTTTCCTTTGGTGATTCCTTTGTTGGTGTATTTCCTCTTCCAGCAGGTATCTTGGTGTTTACAGCTTCAACCTACTCTTTTTTTGTGATCAGTTGGAGGGGGAAGGCAATATGGTTTAAGACAGCATGAGTGTATTTTATGAAAGTTATAGTAGCAGACCATAGAGAAGAGATAGGAGATCCTTTGGCTATGTATATTGTTCAGCATAATATTCCACCCAATAACTCACTTTTTATTTTTTATTTTTTCCAATTTTTATTTTAATTGTTGATCTTGTACAGTTTTTTTCTTTTACTCCCACCCCAACCCACCACCCCAGCCCTCCCCATCACCCTCCCATTTCCGCCCCCCATAGTTTTTGTCCATGTGTCCTTTATACTTGTTCCTGTAAACTCTTCCCCTTTTCCCCTGAAATTCCCTCCCCTCTCCCCTCTGGTGACTTTCAGCCTTTTCTCAATTTCCATGTCTTTGGTTATATTATGCTTGTTTGTTTGTTTTGTTGATTAGCTTCCTGTTAAATGTGAAATCATATGGCATTTGTCTTTCACTGCCTGGCTTATTTCACTTAGCATGATGCTCTCAAGATTTTAGAAGGGTGGAAAGAAGATAAGACTCTTGTTGGGCAGGGAAGGATTGCTAGTTCGATCTGGAAACCAGTGAGCTTGTGGGAGGTCAGATTATGAGGTAAAATGAGAGTAAAGTATAGAAAATAGGTGCAGTGTGTGAAAGAATAGAGTGAATCACAACAGTAATAAATTTCAGGAAACCGTGAAGTGGGCTAAGATCTGGGAGGGGTGCTGTGTAGTATTTAGAATTGTATGGAACTGCTATTATTTACAATAATAATGGAGTGATAATCGTATGACTGAATCTATGTTATCTGGATAACAAGAATAGGAAGTATAGGACCTAGATTAGTGTGCTAATGGAATACAAGTGGAGTGAAAGTAAATTAAAAATACACTATGAAAGGGACAACAAGGGAAAGCAGTCAAACAATACAATTTAACCAGCCAAGCAAAGAAGACTAAATAGATAGAGAAACACAACAATAGTAATAAAATAAAAGATGTAAGAATAAAAAAGATGTAAGAAAAAATAATAATACAAATGTACAATAACTTGCAAGTTCTGTATAGTAGTGAAGTGAAATTTGTCTCACTGTCTCAGCTGTTGGGATGCCCCTTTTTTGGGTCCGTCTGTGATCTTTTCACAGTTACAGGGTTTTGTTTTGTTTTTGTCTCACTTTTGGGAATTAAAAAAGAAGAGGAGGAAGGAAGAAAGATGAAATGGGAAAGAAAGGACGTAGAAATAAAACAAGAGAGATGGAAAGAGGGGGAAAAGGAGTTAAAAGAGAAAAAATAAAATAATAAAATAATAAGAATTACTTGGAAAAAAAAAAGAAAGAAAAACCCTCTTGCTTACTTCAAACTGGCCAAACTAGTTTTGCTGTTCTTTCTGGCTGCAGCAGGCTGAGGGGTGATTGGTTTTGCTTTTCTCTCTTCCTGATCAGTACTCAGTCAGCCCTCAGTGCATTTCCCCAGCAGCCTCTGGTCCTGCAGGTTCTATGTGTTTGGGCGCACACTCTTCCCTTGGCTATGGGAGTGTGCACAGGTCCTTCTATGCCACCACCACCTCAGGAGCTCTGTGCAGCTAAGTGGGTAGGAGGCTGGAGTGTCTGCTGCAGGGGAATTCCCCAAACAGTCACGGGGTGTCTCTTTTTTCACTTTTTCTTTTTGAGAAATTCCCCCTGCTCAAGCCTGCCACTCCATACAGAGGCCTGGCCTCTCACACAGCCCAATTCTCCAGCCAGACCAGGGATTATCCGGGTCAGGTGCTCTTCATGGCCCAACTCTCAACTCTCCCCAGCCTGTGTCCACAGTCTCCGTGGGTGCTCACGACCCCTGTGTATTTGCCACTTAGTCCTTATTCCCCTCTCTGTGACTTCAAGCAACCAAGTCTCTCCCAATGTTACTCAAACCTTGTTTGGCAGGGGAGGGAGCTGTTGACCCAGCTCTCTATCAAAAACCAAGAACCAAGAACCCTGTGGCAGACCCAGCGGGGGCTGGGCCTGGGGCTGCAGCTGCTCTGGTCCCCATGCTGGTCCCAGGGACCTTATTGTCCCAAAGCACTCTCCTTGCCATCTGGTTCTTCAATGTCCTCTACAATTTTTGGTCTCCTGTCTTCATCTATGGTGAGGCACTGTTGGCTGTTTGCTCTGTTCTTCTGTAGATCAGCTAGGTTTTTCACCCATGTGTAGGGGGAAGTGGAATCCACTCCCACCTACCTCGCTGCCATCTTGTCTCCCCTTTGCCCATTTTTAAATTGGGTTGCTTGTCTTCTTCCAGTGGAGTCCACTTTATATATTTTGGAGCTCAAACCTTGCCCAAGGTATTATTGGCAAATATGTTTTCCCATATAGTGGGTTCTCTTTTCAATTTCATGCTGTTCTCTTTAGCCCTGCAGAAGATATTTGTTTTGATGAGATCCCATTTCTCTATACATTCCTTTATGTTCCTGCTCTAGGTGACATATTGGTAAAGATATTGATGCAGGGACTATCTGTGATTTTCTTGGCTTATGTTTTCATCTAGGACTTTTATGGTGTCAGGTCTTATATTTAAGTCTTCTATCCACCTTGAATTTATTTTTGTGTATGGTGTAAGTTGGTGATTGAGTTTCTTTTTTTTTTTTTTGTATGTAGTTTTCCAGGTCTCACAACACCATTTGTTGTAGATGCTCTTTTTCCTCCATGTTATGCTTCTGCCCCCTTTATCAAATACTAATTGAACACAGCAACTTGGGTTTATTTCTTGGCGCTAGCTCTGCTTCACTGGTCCATGTGTCTGTACTTACACCCCTACCTGAGTGTTTTGATTACAGTGGACTTGTAATATAGTTTAATAACAGGTATTGTGATCTCTCCTACATTGTTCTTCTTTTTCAAAATTGCTGCAGCTATTTGAGGTTATTTATGGTTCCACATACATTTTTGAAATGTTTGTTCAATATCTGTGAAATATGTCATTGATATTTTAAGAGGGATTACATTGAATCTATCAATTGCTTGGCTGTGGGAATACACCCACCTGCACAAAAATATCTCACCCCCATTATCTCACTGTCAATGGCTAATGAACCAGTATTAATAAGTGTATAAAGAGATGAAGACTAGTATAAGAAAAGAGAGGATTAACCTATAGTATAAATTCTAGTGACCTATTCACTAAATTGCTGGACAAGAAATGAATGTTGAAAAGCTATGCAGGAAAGAAAGTACCACTAATTATCGAGAAGACCACAGTTGATTTTGTCTCAGTAGCCTTCAGTATTTAGCACTGTTGTTTTCTTTTTGTATCTGCCTCTAGTGGTGTCAGATGTCGACCCTGTCTGACCTTTGACAGCCTGCTCTTAGACTGCCAGTTGTCTGCTGTCTACAGTTGTCGTTTTTTATTGTTAATTAGTCACTTTACACTCAGCAGTTAGGCTTAAGCCCCATAGGGCAGGGCAGAATTCCTCCTGGGGTTGTGGCTATTGTTTTCCCAAAGGCTGCTGCTGATTGGAGGAAAACAGTCTGCGAGAGAAGGATGGCTGTTGCAGTATGGGTGTTGATTAAGCACCAGAATCCATGTGCCTAGTCTCTCAGTAATGCATATACTATTCTATTTCTTCTCCTCTATCTCTTGAATAGTCACAAGATTATTTTTGATGTATTGAATCACATCAATTTTTCCCTGAAAGTTGAGCCTTTCTTGCATCACTGGTATAATTCACACTTGATCAGGATGTACGATCATTGTAATGTATCACTCAATACGGTTTGGTGTGTTTATTGAGAAGTTCAGCGTGTACCTTTATCAAAAATATAGGCCTTGCACAACAATTATGGAAAACAGTATGGAATTTTCTAAAACTAAAAATGCATCCACATTTTGACCCAGCAATTCCTCTGCTTGGATTATATCCTAAGAACCCTGAAACACCAATCCAAAAGAACCTATGCACCCCAATGTTCGTAGCCACAGAATTGACAATAACCAAGTGTTGGAAGCAACTTAGGTGCCCATCAGTAAATGAAAGGATCAAAACTATTGTACATTTACACAATGGAATTCTATGCAGCAGAAAGAAAGAAGGAGTTCCTACCCTTTGCAACAGCATGGATGGAACTTGAGAGCATCATGCTAAGCTAAATAAGCCAGGTAGTGAAAGACAAATACCATGTAATCTCACCTTTAACAGGAACCTAATCAACAAAACAAACAATCAAGCAAAATATAACCAAAGACACTGAAATAGAGAACAGGCTTACAGTCACCAGAAGGGAGAGTGTAGAGAATTGCAGGGGAAAAGAGGAAGGGGGCTGGGGCGGTGGGCTGGGAGGGGAGTAAAAGACAGAAAACTGTACAAGAACAACAATTAAAATAAAATTTTTTTAAAAAAGAATATAGACCTGGAAGTCTATTTATATTGCAGTGTCTTGCATTAGGTTGGGTATCACAGTAATGCTGGCTTCACAAAACTGATTTGTAAGTGAACTTCATCAATTTATGGAATAGCTGAGAAGGATATGTACTAATCATGTTTTAATATTTGTTAGAATTGTTCAGTAAATCTCTCTGGGCCTGGAGTTTTCTTTTGGATATTTGAATGACTAATTCATATATATTGCTAGGAATTTGTTTGTTTAGATAATGTGATTTGTCATGATTTAGTCTTCAAAGTGAGTATGACTTAAAATTATCTATTTTACCTAATGGCCAAATTAATTGTATGCAATTGTTGATGGTATTCTTTAAAAATTCTTTGTGTTTTTTGTTTGTTTGTTTGTTTTTGATTTATTTATTCATTCACTGGTTGATTCTTTTTTTAAATATATTTTATTGATTATGCTATTACAGTTGTCCCATTTCTCCCCCATCATTCCCCTCCACCCTGCAAACCCCCTCCCACCCACATTTCCCGCCTTTATTTCATGTCCATGTGTCATAAGTTCTTTAGCTTCTACATTTCCCACACTATTCTTGCCCTCCCCCTGTCCGTTTTCTACCCACCATTTGTGCTACTTATTCTCTGTACCTTTTGCCCTCTCTCCTCCTCCCACTCCCCGGTTGCTAACCCTCCATATGATCTCCATTTCTGTGGCTCTGTTCCTATTCTAGTTGTTTGCTTTTGTTTTAGGTGTGGTTGTTACTATCCGTGAGTTTGCTGACTTTTCACTGTCATATTTTTTTATCTTCTTTTTCTTAGATAAGTCCCTTTAACATTTCATATAATAAGGGCTTGGTGATGATGAACTCCTTCAACTTGACCTTATCTGAGAAGCACTTTATCTTCCCTTCCATTCTAAATGACAGCTTTGCTGGATAGAGCAATTTTGGATGTAGGTTCCTGCCTTTCAAGACTTCAAATACTTCTTTTTTTTTCAGTTATCTTTCTTTTTTATTTTAATTGTTGATCTTGTACAGTTTTCTGTCTTTTATTCTCACCCGAACCCACCACCCCAGCCCTCCCCTCCTCCCTCCCATTTCCACCCCCCCATAGTTTTTGTCCATGTGTCCTTTATACTTGTTACTTCCCCTTTTCCCTTGAAATTCCCTCCCCTCTCCCCTCTGGTCACTTTCAGCCTGTTCTCAATTTCTGTGTCTTTGGTTATATTATGCTTGTTTGTTTGTTTTGTTGATTAGCTTCCTGTTAAAGGTGAGATCATATGGTATTTATCTTTCACTGCCTGGCTTACTTAGCTTAACATGATGCTCTCAAGTTCCATCCATGCAGTTGCATAGGGTATGAGCTCCTTCTTTCTTTCTGCTGCATAGAACTCCATTGTGTAAATGTACCACAGTTTTTTGATCCATTCATTTACTGATGGGCATCTAGGTTGCTTCCAACACTTGGCTATTGTAAATTGTGGTGCTATAAACATAGGGGTGCATAGGTTCTTTTGGATTGGTGTTTCAGGGTTCTTAGGATATAGTCCTAGCAGTGGAATTGCTGGGTCAAAAGGTATATCCATTTTTAGTTTTTTTAGAAAATTCCATACTGTTTTCCATAGTGGTTGTGCCAGTCTGCACTCCCACCAGCAGTGCACTAGTGTCCCCTTTTCTCCACAACCTCTCCAACACTTGTTGTTTGTTGCTTTGTTTATGAGGGCCATTCTGACTGGTGTCAAGTTGTATCTCATTGTGGTTTTAATTTGCATCTCTCTGATAGCTAGCGATATCGAGCATCTTTTCATGTGTCTCTGGATCCTCTGTATGGCCTCCTTGGGGAAGTATCTGCCCAAGTCCTCTGCCCATTTTTTAATTGGGTTGCTTGTCTTCTTAGAGTGGAGTCGTGTAAGTTCTTTGTATATTTTGGAGATTAAACCCTTATCTGAGGTATCATTGGCAAATATGTTTTCCCACACAGTTGGTTCTCTTTTTATTTTAATATTGTTTTCCTTGGCCATGCAGAAGCTTTTTATTTTGATGAGATCCCATTTGTTTATTCTTTCCTTTATGTCCCTTGCTTTAGGGGACATATCAGTAAAAATGTTGCTGCGTGTAATATCTGAGATTTTCCTGCCTATGTTCTCCTCTAGGACTTCAAATACTTCTTTCCAGCCCCTTCTTGCCTGTAAGGTCTCTTTTGAGAAATCAGCTGACAGCCTGATGGGAACTCCTTTGTAGGTGACTGTCCCCTTATCCCTTGCTGCTTCTAGAATTCTCTCCTTCATTTTAATCTTGGCTAATGTAATTACGATGTGCCTTGGTGTGTTCCTCCTTGGGTCCAACTTCTTTGGGACTCTGAGCTTCCTGGACTTCCTGGAAGTCTATTTCCTTTGCCAGATTGGGGACGTTCTCATTTATTATTTGTTCAAATAAGTTTTCCACTTGTTGCTCTTCTTCTTCCCCTTCTGGGACCCCTATAATTTGGATGTTTAAAGATGTTCCGGAGGTTCCTAAGCCTCTCCTCATTTTTTTGAATTCTTGTTTTTTCCATGTTTTCTGTTTGGTTGTTTGTTTCTTCCTTCTGGTCCACTCCATTGATTTGAGTCCCAGTTTTCCTCTCATCTCTATTGGTTCCCCATGCATCTTCCTTCATTTCACATATTGTAGCCTGCATTTTTTCATCTAATTTGTGAGCAAAATCAACCAATTCTTTGAGCATCCTAATGACCAGTGCTTTGAACTGTGCTTCTGATAGGTTGGCTGTTTCTTCGTCGCTTAGAGGAATTGTCTCTGGGGTTCTGATTTGTTTTCCGTTTTGAGCCATTTTTGGTGTTTTTTCTTTTGTTTTGTTTTGTTTTTAGTCTGGTCGCGGCTATTAGGTAGTGAGGGGTGGAGCCTTAGGTGTTCCTCAGGGCGGGGCAGCCCAGTCGCCGGGTTGTGACACTATAGGTAGGGGTGGGGTCTGAGAGGGAACAATGGCGCCTGCTCTCTTGGATTCAGTCCCTTCCGCCACTTCCCCTCTGCCTGGACCCTCTGCGAGCACAATTGTGGGACCACCTGGTCAGCCAGCCACCTTGTGTGGCCTCACTGGTTCTGCACAGTTGCCCCCCTGTGCCCAAGGTCCGCCAGCTTCTGCCTGTGGGCCTGGGGACCGCCAGCTGCCGCCTGTACACCTGGGAACTGCCAGCCGCTGCTGCCTACGTGCCCAGGTACACACCTCCACTTTCTCCTGCCGCGACTTCGCCCCCTTACCGGTCTGGATGAATGGCTGTTGGACTTCCGTACAGTTCAATTTTCTATAAATTATGGTTGTTTTCTTATTTCTAAATATTTGTTGTCCTTAATTTTGGTTGTTAGAGGAGGCACCATGTGTCTGCCTACGCCTCCATCTTGGCTGGAAGTCCCAAATTTCTTATTTTTGATTTTTATTTATCTTTGAAAACATTTTTTATTTTTATTGTTAAGTACAGTTTTCTGCTTTTCCTTGCACCCCTCCTAGCACTGCAGCCTTCCCCACTTCCCTCCCCTGTTTCCACCCTACTTGTTATTGTCCGTGTGTGGTTTATAGTTGTTCCTGTAAACCCTTCACCCATTTTCTCTATTATCCCCTTCCCTCTCCCCTCTGGTCACTGTCAACTTGTACCAATTTCAATATCTGTAGTTATATTTTTTTGCTTGTTCATTTTGTCGATTACCTTCCAATTTAGGTGAGATTGTATGGTATTTGTCTTTCATCACCTGGCTTATTTCACTTAGCATAATGGTCTTCAGCTGTATCCATGCTCCGGCAAAGGATAAGAGCTCCTTCTTTCTTCCTGCTGTGTCGAAATCCATCGTGTAAATGTACCACAGTTTCTGATCCATTAATTTCCTGATGGGCACTTGGGTTGCTTCCAGCGCTTGGCTGTTGTAAATTGTACTGCTATGAACATTGGAGTGCATAGATTCTTTTGGATTAGTGTTTCAGGGTTCTTAGGATATAATCCAAGCAGTGGAATTGCCAAGACAAAAGGCAGTTCCATTTTTAGTTTTCTTTTCTTTTCTTTTTTTTATATTTTATTTATTTATTTTTATTATTTATTTATTTTTAGAGGGGAAGGGAAGGAGAGAGGGAGAGAAACATCAGAGAAACATCAATGTGCGGTTGCCTCTTGTATGTCCCCTGCCTGGAACTGGCCTGGCAACCCAGGCATGTGCCCTGACTGGGAATCGAACCGCGATCCTTTGGTTCGCAGGCCCGCGCTCAATCCACTGAGCTACACCAGCCAGGGCCCATTTTTTAGTTTTCTAAGGAAATTTCATAATGTTTTCTATTGTGATTGCAACAGTCCCACCAACAGTTCAGTAAGGTTCCCTTTTCTCCACAACGTCTCCAATAGTTGTGTTTTGTTTGTTTGTTTATAATGACCATTCTCACTGGTGTTAATTTACTATGTGAATCACTGTGTAAGATTTATTGCCCCCAAAAATCCGCACTTCAAAACACCTGGCATTTGACTGTTAATATAACAGCTTTAAGTTTGCATTTCCCTCATGATTAGTGACATTGAGATTCTTTTCATAAGTCTATTAACCTTTTATGCCCTCTTTGGAGAAGTATCTATTCAGGGTCTTTTTCTATTTTTTTAAAATTAGGCTGCTTGTGTTTTGGTGTTGATTTTCTACATTCTTTATAAATTTTGGATGTCAAACCCTTATCAGATATTTTGGCAAAATCCATTGTTTTCCTTTTCCAACCATGCTGATGTGAGCATGGGCCAATCTACACAGTCTCTCCACTGTTATTATGTGGTTTTTAAAACATTTTGAAGAGAAAATATACTAATTACCACTTAAATATTTGGCAGACTTCACCTATAAGCCATCTTGTCCTAGAATTTTGTTTTGGGGGAGTTATCATTCGGCTTCACTTTCACTGCTGGGAATTGTTCTATAGATATTTCCTGTTTTGTTTTTTTTTCTGGTTGAGATTTGGAAGACTCTATGTTATTGAGAAAACTCTGTTTTGTCTAGATTGTTAAATGTGTTCATATGTAATTTTCTTAACTTTTTTCATGAATTTTTAAACCTGTGACATCCTTTGAAAATTTTATTTTCATTTTTGCATCTATTTCTTGATTATGCTATTACAGTTGTCCCATTTGTTCCCTTTTATTCCCCTCCACCCTGTACTCCACCTCCCAACAGCATTCTCTCACCTTAGTTCAAGTCCATGGGTCATACATATGACCTTTGTATTCCCGTTTTCCTTTACTATTCTTAACCTCTCCCTGTCTAATTTGTACCTACCATTTATGCTTTTTATTCACAGTACCTTTATCCCCATTATGCTCCCCACCCGCCCCCTGCTGAGAACCCACAATATGATCTCTATTTCTGTGAATCCATTCTTGTTCTAGCTGTTTCCTTAGTTGTATTTTTTTTTTATGTTTGGTTGTTACTAGCTGTGAGTTTATCATTTTAGTGTGGATACTTTTGATCTTCTTTTTCTTAGATAAGTCCCTTTAGCATTTCATATAATAAGGTTGGTGATGATGAACTACTTTTTCTTGACCTTGTCTATGAAGCTCTTTATCTGCTCTTCCTGTCTCAATGATAGCTTTGCTAGAGTAATCTAGCTTGAAGATCCTCCTTGACTTTCATGACTTTGAATATTTCTTTCCAGCCCTTTCTTGTCCATATGGTTTCTTTTGAGAAGGCAGCTGATAGTTTTATGGGAACTCCTTCATAGGTAACTGTCTCCTTTTCCCTTGCTACTTTTAAGATTCTCTCCTTATCTTTGATCTTGGTTAATGTAATTATGATGTGCCTTGGTATGTGCTTCCTTGGGTCCACCTTCCTTGGCACTCTCTGAGATTCCTGGACTTCCTAGAAGTATATTTTCTTTGCTATATTAGTGGAGTCCTCCATTATGTTTTCAGATAAATATTCAATGTCTTGCTCTTCCTGTTCTCCTTTTCATACCCCTATGATTCGGATGTTGGAATGCTTAAAATTCTCCGGGAGGTTCCAAAGGCTCTTTTCATTTGTTTGAATTCTTGTTTCTTCATTCTGTTCAGGTTGAATGTTAATGTCTTCCTCTTGTTCCAAATCATTGATTTGAGTCTAGGTTTCCTTCCCATCACTGTTGGTTCCCTGGATATTTTCCTTTATTTCACATGGAATAGCCTGTCTATACTTCTATTTTGTGACCATACTCAACCATTTGTGTGAGCATTCTGATTACCAGGGTTTTGAACTGTGCATCTGATAGGTTGGCTATCTCTTCATTACTTAGTTGTACTTTTTCTGGAGCTTTGATCTGCTCTTTCATTTGGGAGATGTATATGTATATGTATATGTATATGTATATGTATATGTATATGTATATGTACACACACACACACACATACACATACACATGGCTTCCATGCGCCTGTTACCTAGTAAGAGGTTGAGCCTTAGGTATTTGCCAGGGTGGGACACCCCACATCACTGCATAGTGGGGCTGTATGATGGGGAGGGGTCTGAGAGGGACCAATGCTCCTTGCCTGACTCTAGGGTGCTGTCAATCACTTCCTCTGCTACCCACAAGAAAATCAGGCCCTTCTGGTGGTGATTCCTTCTTGCGTGGTTTTGTGTACTTTTTAGGACCCTATGGGTCTCTCCAATGGACACGCCTGTGAATCTGGGAGTTTTTCCCGGCAACACCACACCCACAGGTGTTTTCACTCAGGGGTTTTGCGGATTTATTTCCCCACTTCAGAACCCTTGTTGCTTGGACTGTCTTTTCCCCCAGGTGTTTCTCCCAGTTTATCCACAAGTGAAGGTGGGACCACCAGATCATCAGCCACTGGCTCACCAGGTCCACTAGCCACCCCACTGCCTGCCCTGGTATTGCAGCCAATGCCTTCCTATGACTACCCTCCACTGAGGTTGCATGTCTCCGCCCCTCCTCCCTGTTGGGGTGGGGCCTGAGAGGGAACAATGCAGCTCACATGCTCAGCTCTAGACCACTTTCCAAAGAACCCTGCTGTGAGCCTGGGAGTTTCTAGCACCATGGCAACCCGTACCTGCTAAACAGCCAGCTGTGAGTCTCAGTTTTCTATTAGTCAGCCCCTCACACATAGTCCATCGCCTCACCACAGTTTCTCTTGGCCAGCCACCCCCATGCAGTCCAAAGCCTCATTGTGTTCTCTCCATCCATCCATCTTACAGGTCTGGTTGGCCTGGTTGACTGCTTCTTTAATTCCATGGTTGTTGAATTTTCATGAAGTTTTATTTTATGGCACTTTGGTTGTTTATTGATATTACATTGGTTGTTCTCTTACTTTGGTGTGGGGGCCCCTGTCCTGGGCGCCAGATGTGGGGGGGCTCTGCCCACAGAACCCCATCCCTCCATCATGGATGAAAATAAAAACTACCAAGACATGATCTGCTTGGGGAGGAGAGGTGGTCAAACTCTCAAAGGAGAAGGACCAAGAGCCCCTTCCTCACTGGGCTTTTATTGGGTTCAAATACACAGGAATACAGGTATGTCAGGTGGCAAGGATCAAACAATGGTTAACTTTTCAAAGAAATATGAGGGCTTAATCTGAGTCAGTGTCTGTCAGGAAAGGGGGTTGCCAAACTTTGGGCTACAATCTCATTTCCTCCTCAGACCCTTATCATTTAAGTGAGTGCACTCTTAGCAAAGCGGTTTCACAGGACTTTAGGAATTCTTTCTTACGCCCGATCACCCAGGGAACCATCCTGGCCAGCACAGGGCTGCACCACTTGCCTTCATAGTTTCAGGCTTTAAGTCCATTAGGAAGCAGAAGACATCTCCCAGATGGGAACGAGGACTCGGGCTATGTCAGAACAGCCAGGGGATGAGAGTCCATCACATCCTCTTTGCTGCAGCCCCCTGAGTCCTTCCATGAGGGCCTCCCAAGTGGTCGTGTCTGGCTTAGGTTGCCCCTCCCATGTGGAGTCTTACCCATCATTGACTAACCAACGAAGCATTGGGGCCAGAGATGGATGAGGCAGAAGCAGCGCTCCTGCCAGGGAGATAAGCTTTGTCTCCTTAGTAGCTCATGTCCTCTTGACAGAACAGACCCAGGTGAAGTGGGTCCCTAGGCTCTTACACAGCCCACCATGGGGTGAGGGTTACAGCTCCTGAAACCAGGCTGAATGGTCCGCAACACTTTGGTATGTGTATGGAAGTGAAGGGTTTCTACCTACTCCACCATTTGGCCAAAACAAGCACTTGGTCCTGAGGGTTTTTTTTTTTTTAATGTTTTATTTCTTTATTTTTATAGGGGAAGGGAAGAACAAAAAGAGAGAGAGGTAAACATCAGTGTGTGGTGGCTTCTTACATACCCCCTAATGGGGACTTGACCCAAAAGGCAGGCATAATTATTCTTTTAGTTTTAAACCTCCCTGGTGTCAGGTTGTCCATGCTCTCTCAGCGCTCCTTCATAGTCCCTTGTTTCATTGACATTATATTTATCAGATGTTCATTGGCCACACCATGGCTTGTCTATTCCCATGTTATTGGCTCAAATTCTTTCCCTGTAATGGGCTATCTTACCAACTAAATTGTCCAATTACCCCTTTGCTAAATCTAAAATGTTCCCAAGGAGGGTATGAAACCTTGATTTATTGTAAAATTAAAAACAATCAACATCCTTAACACCAGTCCCAAAGAACCTGTGCAGCCCAATGTTCATAGCAACAAAATTTACAATAGACAAGGGCTGGAAGCAACCTAAGTGCCCATCAAGAAATTAATGGATCAAAAAACTATGGTACAGTACACAATGGCATTCTATATAGCAGAAAGAAAGGAGCTCCTACCCTTTGCGAGAGCATGGATGGAACTGGAGAGCAGTATGCTAAGTGAAATAAGCCAGGTAATGAAAGAAAAATATCATACAAACTCACCTTTAACAGGAAGCTAATCGACAAAACAAACAAGGAAGCAAAATATAATGAAAGACATTGAAATTGAGAACAGGCTGACAGTGACCAGAGGGTAGAAGGGAGGGGATGATGGGGGAAATAGGTGAAAGGTTTACAGGAACAATTATAAAGGACATATGGACAATAACAATGGGGGTTGGAAACAGGGGAAGGTGGGGAGGGCTCAGGTGGTGGGGAGTTGTGAGGAGAAATGGCAGAAAAGTGTATATGAACAACAATAAAAATGTTTAAAAAATAAATAAAAATGTTAAATATGAAAAAGTAAAGTGATTATAATGTCTTTTTTTTTTTTTGCACCGTGTTTCCAAATTGTAAAGCAATGACGTTTTGCAGATCATTCTGCTTCATGACAGAGGCAGATCAAGACTCATTAGCTTAGAGGGAATGTGGAAAGATGTGTTTTAGAGGGTTGCAAGTTCTGATCTGAAGAAGCTTGAGCAGCCATTCAAATTCATAAGCTTCTGTATTCTAGTCTCTATACTCAGGGTGTTTCTTGCAGACTCACTGGGACAATGCTCTTAAGACAGAGTATTGCTACAGGAAGATCTGTTGTTCCTCACCTAACAAAATGCCCTGAAGGAAATAATTGTACGTATTTTTTTCAAACCAGTAAACAGAAATTGTACAGTGAGAGCTCAGAATATTTTCATGTTAAAAATTTCCATTCTTCCACCCATGTCCATAAAGAACTCAGAGCTCCTGGGTGATGTTCACCCCATGATCCTTTTGATGGTTCCTAGGGATGTTGCCTGCATTATATCTCTTTTCTTACTTAGTGTGAAGATAAGACCAGCTTATCTGTGAATGAAACTTGCACCTAAAGAGCTGTTCAGGAGGCATTAGACAGAGGTGTCCCATGTACCTGTGGCAATAACCATTCAATGTAAAATAACCATGTACATGACTACTTAGCTGTTCAACTATCTGGCATTTAATACCATGCAGTATATCATGGACCAGCTTTTCACTATGTGATTACTGGCTTTCTCCACAGCACAAGGTGACCCTGTCTACATTTGGCTTCTATCCTGGGAACATTCACCATCCCTTTGAGCCTCCATTTGCCTCTCTGAAAGTGGGTAGTTAAATAAAATTTGTGTAATTTTTAGTTGGATTAATTGTATAAACCATGGCCAGGGCATACCTGGTGCTTTGTTGTGCACAATATACTGATGGAAATACTGTGGTTCTTCATATTTATAATTTTCCATTTTCTCATGAGAAGTTCCCTGCTTTTTCCTCCCTAGACTGTAGCCATTCAGACATTGGAAAAATCACCTGGAAAGCAACCTGTTAAGAAATTATATATGCTACTTTTCTTGTCATTCGTTTTGTCCCACTTGTGGCCAGATTAAGTATCTCTGGGGGCTTCAGTGAAGCCCCACACTAACTCAAATATTTCCTACAAAGTTCGATGGAGTTTACTTATTCAAATACACACACACAAATACACACATATAAATGTGTATATATTTTTTAATGCTAGCTGCAGGCACTTTCTGTGGCACATCATAACTCATGAAAAAAATGCACACCATTTTGGAGCTTCAGTTTTAGTAAAAATGCAGAGAATATAGTCATCACACGGTTCTCTTCACCTTATATAGCACAGATGGTATCTTTGGAGCTCTCTATGCACCTGAAGGGTTTTTCCCAATGCTGCCCACAATGAGGGATCACAGGAACATTTAACAATGTGATTAAGCTTTGACTCTCGAAAAAGGGCCTCATGTTACCACAGAGCATGTGCTGGAAAGAAAAGCCCTGCATTCTGAGTGAGAGGAGGTCCTTGTCAAAGTCTGGATTCTGTACAAGTCTATCTTATGGCTTGGACTGTTTTTATCCTTTTCAGTGCAGCTGATAGCTTTGGTGTTGTGCCCTTCACACACAAATTCCTCATTACCAGCCTGTGCCAACCAGTTTGTGAGGCCAGAGTCTCTGAAGTTCAGCTCCACAAAAACAGTTGTACAAAACATTATGAGTTCCCAGAGCAGAATACTCCTATTTCACCCACATTTTTCTGCACTCTGAGTTTTTCTGCTACAGTTTAAAAAAGAAATTGAAGGGTAATGTGTCTGGAAATTTCATGTTAGAATCTTAACTGCCACAGAGTACAGAAGTTACATTTTGCCCCTTTTTTCTCTAACAATGTAATTTAAAAAGCACTTATCTCAGAGGCTTCTTTTGAGAGTTAAATGTGAAATAAAATGGTTATATAGCAATAGTTCTGTTTTTAAGTACTGAATTTTAGTAATATTACCAAGATAATAATGGTCAGAATTGTAGGAAACTAGAATCAGCAGTATAAAAGAGGAAAATTCAAACATAATTGCTATTACCTCAAACTGTGTTTTCTGGGAAATCCCAAAATTGCAAACAAAATAATTGAAGGAGCATAACTTAAACAGAATTCCTCCAACTTTTCTTCCCATTCATATACTGATGGTCTCTAAGTCTGCCTACAAATATTGGCTAATGTAAATCTTATTGCAATAAAGATGGGTATTACTGAACAATATTTTGCATTCTGCTGCCCACTACCACTCTCCAGAGGCAAAAAACATCAGAGCCAATGGCCTCTTTTCAAAAACAGATACTGAAGCCTATCAAGTCACAGCTTTAATCACTTAAGCCCACCAATTAAAGCTAAACTCTCATAACTGTGTTTTCCAATCATTTCCCTTAGTTTTAGTGTCGTCTTGTTTCTACAAGGTTAGCTTAAAAAATTAAAACAACATAATATTCAAAATATACAATTCTGGAAGAATGGCAGGCTTCCGTCTCAGAGCCTGTTCCCTGGAGAATACATAAAAAAATAAAAAATAAACCTGTTACCCTCTGCCAGGGCATTCTGACCCTGAGCTTTGACCTGAGTTTCTACCCATAAAAAATCTGATGCATTTGGAAATGCGGGCAGCAGCAACACAATTATTCACACTTCCTTCTTAAAAAAAAAAAAAAAAAAAAAGCTTGAAGGCACAAGACTGAGTGCCCCACCACAGGAGCCAGAGAATTCCAGCAAGAACCAGAACCTCCCAGTTAGAGAGAATCAGTGCTCTTTTGTTCCCACTGGCTCTAGAAGCTTTCAGCTTCTCAGACAATCCCCTCCTAGAGTACCCAACATTGTCCTTGAAAACTCATCCTATTGCACCTCTTTACTTTCCCAATGATCTGAGTTATCTTAATCAGATGTATCTGTATCAGGGATACATATATTTTCTCTAATTAATGTTTCCAGTTTCCTCAGACATTCCAGAAGTGGGAATGTTTCCAATTTCTTCACAATTCCAGAAGTGGGAATGTTGGGTCTTTAGAAAATTTAATTTTTAATATTTTGAAAAAAACTACCTAGAATTTTTCTATGGTTGCTGCAGTAATCAACATTCTCAAAAATAGTGTTTGAGGTCCTGGCTGGTAAGGCTCAGTGGATTGAACACCATCCTGTGAACCAAAGGCTTGCTGGTTCGATTCCCAGTCAGGGTACATGCCTGGGCTGCTGACCATGACACTGGACACTGGTGGCGGACTAGTGAGAGGCAGCCACACATTGATGTTTCTCTCTTTCTCTTCTTCTACCTGCTTCCTCTCTAAAAATAAGTAACTAAAAATCTTTTTAAAAAGCAGTTCATGAAGAAATTTATTTTTTTTATTTTATTTTATTTTTTATAAAGGGTGTTGTTTATTTTTTTTTAATTTATTTATTTATCTTTTAGAGGGGAAGGGTAGGAGAGAGGGAGAGGGAGAGAAACATCAATGTATGGTTGCCTCTCATGTGTCCCCTGCCGGGAACTGGCCTGCAACCCAGGCATGTGCCCTCACTGGGAATCGAACCACGATCCTCTGGTTCGCAGGCCCGCGCTCAATCCACTGAGCTACACCAGCCAGGGCTCATGAAGAAATTTAAACAATTCAATACTCCTTGGCCATAAAAAAGATATCTTTTTTAGTGCCACTGATGGGTGTAGGATGTATTTTGCTAATTGAAGTAAGACAGAGAAAGAAATAAAATCACATGGATTTATTTATAAGTATAATATAATGAGAAAAATAGACAAACAAAATACAAACAGAATCATAGAAACTAAATAGAGACTGACAGATGTCAGGAGAGGTGGATTTGAAAGTTCTTCAGAAATAATGAAAAAAAAGAAGTAAAAATCCTCATGGACAAAGAGAAATGTATGACGATCAAAGAAGGGATGGGGTAGAAGAGGGAAAAAATAAGTATTGATAGAAAAAGACTTGACTTTGGATAATGAAAACACAATAATATACACCAATAATGTGTAATAAAATCGTACACTTGAAACCTTTATTGATGTATTATGCAACATCAACTCTATAAATTCAATACACAATAAATAAAGCTCTGCCACATTTCTCTAGTTCTTGTTCTGGAATTCAAACACCGAAACCTGAGGTAAAATAGCTCTCCCCCAAAATACATTGTCTTTCAAAAAGAAAAAAAAAAAACCCTTGAACTCTTGAGAGTAATTGTCATCATCAGTAAACTTAAGTCAAAAATCTCCAAGGAAAATTTCTATAATTCTGCCACCTTTGAGAAAAGAAGGCATTACCCTTGTATCCCACACTGGGCTTCTCAGGCCAACCCCTTCTGATCAGCCACAGCCAGCCCTAAGTGAGAGCAGCACCCATCCTCTCAGAAACCCAGGTATTGTGGATTCGCGGAGGTCATGCAGTCCCTGAGAGTTTATTTCCTCCTTTAGGAAATAGAAAGATGCATTTCTATTTCTCAAGTGTGTGTTGAGACTGCTCACTTATGTGCCACTTGGACATAGAAGTCTGTATTATAGTGGTGCACTGTGCAATGTTTGGGCATGTGTGCTTATCAACAAACTAGGACTCATCCTCGGTCCAGTATAGACACCACACTGAGTTGACTGCTCCATATTGTCCCTTCAGTTAAACTCATTACCTCACTTTTTGACCATATTTTGTGTTTGTGATGGGAAAATGCCTTCAAGTTTCAAAGAGTTTATTTTTAATTTCATACGTGTGTATGTGTGTGTGTGAAAATTTATCTTAAATTATGTTTAATTAGTATAAAGCTATTTTATCCTTATATTGAGGCAGTTTCTCTGAGGACTCTCATTTGGATCCAAAACCTAAATACTACTTTATTTAGAAGGTGAACCACTGTAATTGTTATTTGTGTCTCCATATTTAAGAAGTAAGGGCAACATTGACAGGATCAAGACTCCTTCTCTTTCAGTGTCAAATATGGAGAGGAAATTTTTAATCTATATGTTATTTGTACTCCTTAACTGAATGTGAGTTATAACTTCCACTATGTGTGATATGCTTGTGGGAAATAAAATAAACCCTAGAGAGAAACTTCGCTCTTTGAAATTTCTGAATGAGAAAGAGAATCTGTGCCACAGTAATTAATTTTTTGTATTTAGGTAACAGCCATCAGCAGACAGAGAAAATAATTGGTTAGTTGCCTGTATACTGAAGTAAAATATTCAAGATAGAAAAGAAAAAGTATCTTAAATTATGTGCCATAGAATAAAAAGAGATGTCATTAAAACTACAATTATGAGGGAAGACCTGGGCAAGAGAGATAATGGGGAGTGTGAGAGGTTCTCATTCTAATTAAACAATGTTGAATCCACTTCTAGCTAGTTGATCACAATTACTGGTCTGCTACCAATTTCAAAAGACTGTGTAAAAACTGTATATAGAACAATCTCTAGATAAGACTTGTGATATATTTCCCTCTGTCTTGGCAGCATGGGGTCAAGGATATAGAGCTAGATTCTTATTTCTTCTGATATTTGTGTCTTTTGGTCTTTATTTCACATATGATTGAGGAAAGACAGCACCCAAGGTGCATAACAGAGCAGATGGGGCAACCTAGATGTTTTTGGAACAAGTTACAGATGCTTTGTCATTTCTCTTAAACAAGAGAAACCAAAGAAATGATGGTTCTCAGCAACTTTCATTATTTTTCTTCCTTTTGTTTTTCCTATAGAATACAATCCTTTTTAGCAAAAACATTTCCTTTTTTCTTCTTTATTGTTCTTGTTTTTGTGACTCTTTAGAAAATGACAAGGTCAAGGATTTTGTCCAGGATATACAAGCTGTGTAGTGAGATGATAAAACATTTGAAACACTTGTCAACTGGAGCGGCATTTAAGGAAGCTTCTTATTTATAGTTTTTTTCTGACCCTCAGGGGAAAAAAAGCACATCCTTACACAGAAGCAGCACTCTATCACCACAGTTCTGGTTTTTCAAGGCTCTACACTCTGCATGCAATGGTGCTACAAGAGCCAATGAGTTGGCAATGCGAAGAGTGGACACCAGACTATTATGCCACCTTACCACACTGGAACATTACGCAGAAACTGTGATGATCCTAGAAAAATTATTCTCATCCACCTTTCTATAGGACCAGAGAAAAGCATTTCTAAAAAAATACACAAAGGAAAATGATACTTAACAATACAAATATTATCTTTCAATAAGATTTTTCAGGCTCCAGTGGACATGTTGTAAAGTTACCAAAACCCTAGATTCCATATGGACCTAGAGTCCATAGTGACTCTAAAGCTTTAGGATGCTGTAAATCTCTTCTCATATTAAAGTAAGACCAAAGCTGATAGGTGTAGCCATCACATGAACATTTTTTCCACAAAAGTTTTCATCTCCATGTGGTGTGTTGCTTTATTTCTTTAGTAATTGTTGTCAAGCCCCAAGCCACACAGGTTTTCCAACAACACCTATAAGCCCCAATAAATAGCTGCCCTCTCTAAGTACTGCATAACAAAACAAATAGATTTCTCATGAGAAACATGAATTCTGCATGCTGTTAATAATTGTGTTGCTAGGCAATTTCCAGGACTGTAGACAAAGCAAGGCAACAAGAACAGCTTAGAAAACTCTGGTTTTGTTGTGGACTTTTGGCGCAAGGCTTTTATTACAAACTATTAATACATCTACAAAATTGTTTGACAATCATAATTGGATAATACTTTCCCAGCCACTGAAATCATACATTTAAAACCCAATCTTTTTAACCTTGTGACATCTGTCCCTCCACACATGTTCTGAAAGGCTGTCAGTTTCGGGGTGAGCTCAAGATGTTAATTCTTTAGTGGTTCATGGTGATGTTGCTTACAATAGATTCCTCCCAGGTTCACAGAGTGTGAAAATGACAATTGCTTGTCCTTAAGAATGGTTCTCACCTCCAGAGTCCACTAGAAGTGTCCCATATTGTACTGAGTTACCATATGGAAATATTTACATGACCAGCAATCTAATCACCTATATGGTATTCAGTACCATTCAACATATCCTATTACAATATACCCTTTTGCTATGTGAACACGGAGCACCTTCTCAACAAAAACTGACTCTGCTCACCTCTAGATTTTGTGTTGGGAATATCTCCTCATTGCCATGGGCTTTAACTAGCTTATATGAAAAGGAGATATTAGTAAATTAATCTAGTATAATGCCAGCCATGACAGCTTACTTCTCTGGTTCTTCAGGAGATACAATTGGACCTGCTGTCACTGTGCAGGTCCATGTATTTCTACTCACACCTGGAAAGCCATCAGTCTATTTCTTCACAGGCCTGTTGACATTCTGAGTCTGGAAATGCACACTGAAAACAACCTGTCATGTATTCTGAGATATCATCCTAGAAGTCCTATTTCTTTTCCTGCACATGGAGCCAAACTAGGGATCTCTGAAAGTGGCAATGAAGCTTTAGGCCAAATCAAATATTTGGGATAAATTTGGGTTATTTCCTCTTGCAAGAATGCATATGATACACCTGCTACCTCCAGGCATGTTGTGATTCATTTGGCATAACTCAGTGAAACAAGGGGACACAATCCTGGACTTTAGTTTTAGTCAGAGTGTCAGTCACCTTAGATATCACTGAAGTCTCTTTTATATATGTCACAGATGGTACCCTCATAGCCTTCTGAACATCTGGATGCATTTCCAAATGCTGACCTGAAATATGGGTCACAAGACTATGTACAAAATTAATTGATTTGGTATTCATAATAAATTCTTCATATGTCTACAGAAGATGGCTTTTGACACAGCATATATAGAGTGTATGAGATGGGCCTGGTATGACCCTGTGCTTGGTATGAGCCATTCTGAAGGTGTGTCCTCTTCTTTTCTTTCCCACCGAAGCAGTTGGCCTGTCTCTACTGAGGTCCCCCTCAAATCTACCATCACTGACTTGTGCCATATAGAGAACTTGTGCCATATAGAGAATTTATAAGTGAGCACAATACAGTTAGGTGTGCATAGACAGATGAGAGCACCCTGAGGAGAATACCCCATTTCCTACCATCTAGGTATTTTTTAATCTCTCTGAGCTTAACTTCTACACCATTGGAAGATATGAAGCACTGCTGAGGCAGAGAATTTCACATTCAAACTTGAACCCTCCTCTGATGAGGGATGAAATATTAAAGGGAAGATCTTGTTGATTACATTCTCATTTGTAGGGGGGATGGAAACGGGAGGAGGTTAGAATGGCTCGGGTGATGGGAAGAAGTCAGGGAGGGGCAGAAATTCAGAAAACAGTACTTGATCAATAAAAAAGATGATAGAAAGTAAGTACTTGTAGCCTTTTACAGTATAATTTTTCTATGAAAATATGCATGCCTGTAAACAAAAGTGAACTGTGATGCTAAATAAATTTATTCCTAAGCCTTAAAAAACGAATAATAATACATAAGTCCATAAAAATTTAAGAAAGATAAGATCATGATTAAAAAACAGTTACAATGGGAGAATGGTTTTCAGCAACTAATGTAAAGAATACATGGACATAACCAAGGTGGAGGGTGGAAGCACTGCAGGGAGGAGGGTCTTGCTGGGGTTGCAGGGGAGTGGTGGGGGGAAACTGCAGCCAACAATAATTGAAAAAATAAAATAATTTAAAAAATAAAAGAAAGACAAAAAGAAAAATTACACTTACCTCAAAACGTCATTTTTTAACATTTTTAGTAAAATATATTGGTGTGGCATTAGTTATTATAATTATAAATATTTCAAGTGTATAATGTTACAATAAGGCATATGTATAATGCGTTGTGCCCACCACATAAAGTGAAGTCACCTAATGTTTCCAATCAACGTTAAATGCAGTATGAGTTGCTTTTTTTAAAAATAAATGTTGTTTTATTTTTAAATTTTTTCACTTTTTTCTTGGTATACAAGTACAGTTCTTATTTTTTAAATACTGTACTGTTAATTATTTAAGAATAATTAATATTATTCTTAATAATAATTAGGAATACTCCCTTTGGCCATGTGGCCCAACTCGTTTAAGTGTTCCACCGAAAGACTGTGAGTTCAATTGGTCAGGGCACATACATATGTTTCAGGTTTGATCCCCACTCAAGGTGCACAGGAAAGACAACTGATTAATGTTTCTCTCTCATATCAATATTTCTCTTCGACTCTCTCTCTCTCTCTTACTCTCTGTCTCTCTCTTTCTCCCCCACTCTCTCTCTTCTGTCATTCTCAACAACTTCCTTTGTTTCCCTTTATTACTCTCAAAAATCAATGAAAAATATATGTTGAGTTGAGGATTAAAAATATTTAAAATGATACTAATGACATTATCTGCAACATTGGACCATATTGTTATGGAAGACCTTTAAAGAATATTTAAAGATAAACTGAATTTTATGCATATTCTTGTGTACATGGAACATTTTCAAAGACAAATCTTGTATAAGGCAACAAATCAAGTCCCAAGAAATTTTAAAAATATGAAATTATATCTACCTCATTACCTGACCCCAATTGTAAGAAACTTGATATCAAGTATCAAGAAAATAAAACAGAAATAACACAAGTAATTGCAAATTAACCAACAGTTTTTATTTTTTTAATTTTTATTTTAATTGTTGATCTTGTACAGTTTTCTGTCTTTTATTCTCACCCGAACCCGCCACCCCAGCCCTCCCCACCTCCCTCCCATTGCCACCCCCCCCCATAGTTTTTGTCCATGTGTCCTTTATACTTGTTCCTGTAAATCCTTCCCCTTTTCCCCTGAAATTCCCTCCCCTCTCCCCTCTGGTGACTTTCAGCCTGTTCCCAATTTCCATGTCTTTGGTTATATTATGCTTGTTTGTTTGTTTTGCTGATTAGGTTCCTGTTAAAGGTGAGATCATATGGTATTTATCTTTCACTGCCTGGCTTACTTTGCTTACCATGATGCTCTCAAGTCCCATCCATGCTGTTGCATAGGGTATGAGCTCCTTCTTTCTTTCTGCTGCATAGAATTCCATTGTGTAAATGTACCACAGTTTTTTGATCCATTCATTTACTGATGGGCATCTAGGCTGCTTCCAACACTTGGCTATTGTAAATTGTGCTGCTATAAACATAGGGATGCATAGTTTCTTTTGGAATGGTGTTTCAGGGTTCTTAGGATATAGTCCTAGCAATGGAATTGCTGGGTCAAAAGGTATATCCATTTTTAGTTTTTTTAGAAAATTCCATACTGTTTTCTATAGTGGTTGTGCCAGTCTGCACTCCCACCAGCAGTGCACTAGTGTCCCCTTTTCTCCACAACCTCTCCAACACTTGTTGTTTGTTGCTTTGTTTATGATGGCCATTCTGACTGGTCTCAAGTGGTATCTCATTGTGGTTTTTAAATATTTTATTTATTTATTTATCTATCTTTAGAGGGGAAGGGAAGGAGAGAGGGAGAGAAACATCAATGTGTGGTTGCCTCTTGTATGTCCCCTGCCGGGAACTGGCCTGGCAACCCAGGCATGTGCCCTGACTGGGAATCGAACCGCGATCCTTTGGTTCGCAGGCCTGCGCTCAATCCACTGAGCTACACCAGCCAGGGTCATTGTGGTTTTAATTTGCATCTCTCTGATAGCTAGCGATATCGAGCATCTTTTCATGTGTCTCTGGGTCCTCTGCATGTCCTACTTAGAGAGGTGTCTGCCCAAGTCCTTTGCCCATTTTTTAATTGGGTTGCTTGTCTTAGAGTGGAGTCGTGTAAGTTCTTTGTATATTTTGGAGATTAAACCCTATCTGAGATATCCTTGGCAAATATGTTTTGCCACACAGTCGGTTCTCTTTTTATTTTAATACTGTTTTCCTTGGCCATGCAGAAGCTTTTTATTTTGATGAGATCCCATTTGTTTATTCTTTCCTTTATGTCCCTTGCTTTAGGGGACATATCAGTAAAAATGTTGCTGCGTGTAATATCTGAGATTTTCCTGCCTATGTTCTCTTCTAGGACTTTAATGGTGTTACGGCTTATGTTTAAGTCTTTTATCCACCTTGAATTTATTTTTGTGTATGGTGTAAGTTGGTGCTTGAGTTTCATTTTCTTGCACGAAGCTGTCCAGTTCTCCCAACACCACTTGTTGAAGAGGATATTTTTACTCCATGTTATGTTGCTGCCCCCTTTGTCGAATATTAATTGACTATAGAGACTAGAGTTTATTTCTGGGTTCTCTATTCTATTCCACTGGTCCACGTGCCTGTTTTTATGCCAGTACCAGGCTGTTTTGATTATAGTGGCCTTGTAATACATTTTGGTATCAGGTATTGTGATCCCTCCTGTTTTGCTCTTCTTTCTCAAGATTGCTGCCGCTATTCTGGGTCGTTTATGGTTCCATATAAATTTTTGAAGATTTTGTTCTATATCTGTGAAATATGCCATTGGTACTTTAATAGGTATTGCATTGAATCTGTAGATTGCTTCGGGAAGTATGGACATTTTGATGATGTTAATTCTTCCGATCCATGAACACGGTATGTGTTTCCATTTATTTGTGTCTTCCTTGATTTCCTTCTTCAGTGTTGTGTAGTTTTCTGCATACAGGTCTTTTACCTCCTTGGTTAGGTTAATTCCTAGGTACTTTATTTTTCTTTTTGCTATATCAAATGGTATTTTTTCTTGATTTCTGCTTCTGTTGTTTCATTGTTGGTATAAAAAAATGCCTTTGATTTCTGGATATTGACTTTGTATCCAGCTGTTCAGCTAAATTCATTTATTAGGTCGAGCAGTTTTTTGGCCGAGACTATAGGATTTTCTATGTATACTAACATGTCATCTGCAAACAATGATAGTTTTGTTTCCTCCTTTCCAAGTTGGATGCCTTTTATTTCCTTTTCTTGTCTAATCGCTGTGGCTAATACTTCCAATACTATGTTGAATAGAAGTGGAGAGAGTGGACAGCCTTGTCTTGTTCCTGATTTTAGTGGAAAAGAATTTAGTCTTTGCCCATTGAGTATGATGCTGGCTGTAGGTTTCTCATATATAGCCTTTATTATGCTGAGGAATGCTCCCTCTATTCCCACTTTGCTGAGTGTTTAAATCATAAATGGGTGCTGTACCTTATCAAATGCTTTTTCCGCATCTATTGATATGATCGTGTGATTTTTGTCTTTGCTTTTATTTATATGATGAATTACATTTACTGATTTGCGAATGTTGAACCATCCTTGCATCCCTGGGATGAATCCCACTTGGTCGTGGTGTATGATCTTTTTAATGTATTGTTGGATGCGGTTTGCCAATATTTTGTTGAGGATTTTAGCATCTATGTTCATCAGCGATATTGGCCTGAAGTTCTCCTTCTTTGTTTTGTCTTTATCTGTTTTTGGGATTAGGATGATGCTGGCTTCATAAAAAGAGTTTGGGAGTCTTCCATCTTTTTGGATTTTTTTGGAATAGTCTGTGGAGAATAGGAGTTAGCTCTTCCTTAAATGTTTTGTAGAATTCTCCTGTGAAGCCATCTGGTCCAGGACTTTTGTGTGTGGGGAGTGTTTTGATTACTGATTCAATTTCACCAGCCGTTATTGGTCTGTTCAGGCTTTCTGTTTCTTTTTCATTGAGTTTTGGAAGGTTATATTTTTCTAGAAACCTGTCCATTTCACCTAGGTTTCCAAATTTCTTGGCATACAGGTCTTCATAGTAATTTCTTACAATCCTTTGTATTTCTGCGGTGTCGGTTGTAATATCTCATCTTTCATTTCTGATTGTGTTTATTTGAGTCCTCTCTCTTTTTTTCTTGATGAGCCTGCTTAAAGGCTTGTCGATTTTGTTGATCTTTTCAAAGAACCAACTCCTGGATTCATTGATCTTTAGGATTGTGCTTTTAGTCTCTATGTCATTTAATTCTGCTCTTGGTTATTTCTTTCCTTCTACTTGCTCTGGGCTGTCTTTGTTGTTGTTCCTCGAGTTCTTGTAGGCGAAGGGTTAGGTTGTTTGTTTGAGATGTTTCTGTCTTTTTTAGATAGGCCCGTATCGCTATAAGCTTCCCTCTGAGGACCGCCTTTGCTGTGTCCCATAAGTTTTGGGTCGATGTGAGTTCATTATCATTTGTTTCCAGAAACTTTTTGATTTCCTCCCTAATTTCATTCTTGACCCATTCATTGTTTAATAGCATGCTATTCAATCTCCATGATTTTGAGGGTTTTGGGTTTTTCTCCTTGGGGTTGGTTTCTAGTTTCAGTCCCTTGGTCAGAGAAAATGCTTGGTATGATTTCAATTTTCTTGAATTTGTTGACGCTTGCTTTGTGTCCTATCATGTGGTCTATCTTTGAAAATGTTCCATGTGCATTTGAAAAGAAAGTGTATTTAGCTTCTTTGGGATGAAGGGCTCTATATATATCAGTTAAGTCCATTTCCTCTAGAGTGTTGTTCAATGCCACAATATCTTTGTTGATATTTTGTTTGGAAGATCTGTCCATTTTTGACAGTGGGGTGTTAAAATCACCTACTATAATTGTGTTGCTGTCAATATCTTTCTTGAAGTCCTCTAAAATTTTCTTGATGTATTTAGGTGCTCCTCCGTTGGGTGCATATATATTTACAATATTTATATCTTCTTGGTGGATTCTTCCCTTGAGTATTATGAAGTGACCTTCTGGGTCTCTCTTTATGGCCCTTCTTTTGAAGTCTATTTTGTCTGATATGAGTATTGCTACCCCAGCTTTTTTTTCCTGACCATTTGCTTGGAAAATTTGTTTCCAGCCCTTCACTTTGAGCCTGTGTATGTCTTTTGTCCTGAGGTGGGTTTCTTGTAGGCAGCATAGGTGTGGGTCATGCTTTCTTATCCATTCAGCTATTCTATGTCTTTTGATTGGAGCATTTAATCCATTTACATTTAAGGTTATTATTGATAGGTATTTATTCATTGCCATTTTCGTACCTGTGTTCCTCTCTCTCTTTCTCTGTCTTTTCCTTTCTTCCCTTAAAGCAGTCCCTTTAGTATCTCTTGCAGCATTGGTTTGGTAGAGGTGTATTCTTTTAGACTTCTTTTGTTTGGGATGCTCCTTATTTGGCCTTCTATCTTGATTGAAAGCCTTGCTGGGTAAAGTAGTCTGGGTTGCAGGCCTTTGGTTCTCATTGCTTGGAATATTTCTTGCCATTCTCTTCTGGCTTAGAGCATTTCTATTGAGAAGTCAGATGCTAACCTAATTGGGGCCCCCTTGTATGTTACTTCCTTTTTCTCCCTTGCTGCTTTTAAGATTCTCTCTTTGTCTTGGAATTTTGCCATTTTAATTATGATGTGTCTTGAAGTAGGCCTGTTTGGGTTCCTTTTGATTGGGACTCTCTGTGTTTCCTGGATTTGTGTGGCTTTTTCTCTCACCAAATGAGGGAAGTTTTCCATCATTACTTTTTCAATCAGGTTTTCTATCCCTTTTTCTTGTTCTTCTCCTTCCGGTATCCCTATTATACGAATATTATTCCGTTTCATGTTGTCTTGCATTTCTCTTGAACCCTCTTCATTCTTTCTAAGCCTCTTTTCTTTATCTTGCTCATTCTGAGTGTTTTTTTCTATTTTGTCCTCCAACTCGCTGATCCGATCTTCTGCTTCATCGATTCTGCTTTTCATTCCTTCTACTGTGTTCTTCAGTTCAGAGATTGTGTTCTTCATTTCCTCTTGGGCCGTGTTGATAGTTTCTATTTCCTTTTTCATGTGGATATAGTTTGCCGTGAGTTCATCATAACTTCCCTGTAGTTTATGGTAGCTCATTGAGAGCTCATTGAGCTTCCTGATAACCATTGCTTTGAACTCGATATCTGATAGTTGAGTTGCCTCTGTTTCATTTAGCATTCTTTCTGGAGCTTCCTCCTTTCCTTTCGTTTGGGGATTGTTCTTTTGTCTTCCCATTGTTTGTAAGACTCTTGTTGTTAGCCTCAGCTTCTTAAATTGATCTGTTCTGGCTCCCTGGGTTTGTGGTATGACCTTCTGTGGTAGAATATCTGTGAGATTCAGTGGTGGATTCTCCTTTGGATATCCTGTTGTTCACCGCTTTCACTGTCTCATCAGCTGGAATACCCTCTTTTGGGGGCCAACTCTGGTTTTTGTTTTTTTTTTTTTTTTCCGCACAGTTTCAGGCTTGCTTGTTTGTTTGTTATCTCACTCGTGGGTATTTACAAAAAGAAGAGGGGGGAAAATGAAAAAAAGAAGAAAGAGGAAACAAGAGGAAGGTAGAAGAGATAAAATTGAAAAGAAAGGAAGAGGGGATCAGAGAAGAAGGAATTCAAGGGAGGCAAAAGGAGTGGGGGAGTAAAGAAGAAGATATAAACAATGAAGAAGGAGTAGTTAAAAACTCATATAGATAGACAGGCTTACAAACAAAAAGACACTAACAAACTGGCAAAACAAAAAAGAGACACGCACACAGACACCCCCACACAAATATAAGCAGCCAAAGGGGGGAAAAAAAAGAACAAGCAAAGCACAACAAAATATTTAAAAATAATAAAAATATATTAAAAAATAAAATTAAAAAAATGAAAAAACAAAACAAACAAACAAACAAAAAAAACACCCTCTTGTTGTTTTCAAACTTGCCAGCCAGTTTTTCAGGTCTTGCTGGCTGCAATGGCCGAGGGGTGATCTTACTGCTTTTCTCTGGGTTCAGAACTCAGTCCTCACTGTGCTATGTATCCCAGCGTTAGTGGGCACCTCTCCCCACAGGGTTTCCAGCGTGTGAGCTGAGCCTCCTGGTGTGTGCGCACTTCTCCGAGTTTATGGGTGTGTGCTAGGTTCTCCAGACATGCACAGCAGCCTGCCTTTGTCCCTGGGAGGCTTTCAGTGTTCGGGCACAGCTGCCTGCCTTTGCTTCTGAGAGGGGCCTGCGTTCCAGCTGCTATCCGGCGCCTGCACGTTAGGCCTGAGCTGTCCGCGTTTGAGCACCCGCCCGTGAACTGGCACCTCTGGCTCCACAGCTGTCTCCAGCGGCCTGCGCCTATGTTTTCATGAGTGTCCACTAGCCCGCGACCGTGTGCGGTCCCCTGAGGGTGTCTATTTTCATGCAGTTGTCTCACTTCGCCAGCGCCTCTGTCTCTATGGGGTGCCTGTGCTTTCGTAGTCGCCCGGCGACCACGAAAACTCGGTTCAAAGTCGAGCAGTGACCTGGTGTGGGGCACCCACTTTTGCTCAGGCCGCAGTCGCGAGGTGGCCCCTGAGATCTCCCAGCCGGTTCAGCGGCTGACCCAGCTCCCTCCCCAGGGCCCTGGGGCAGGCTTCGCAGAGCGCCAGGCGGAGGCCTCAGCCGCCCGCTCTCCGCGCGCTGGAACCCTGGGCTCTTATTGTTCCAAAGAGCTCTCCTTACCACTTGTTTTTCAGTGTCCGCTACAATTTCCAACCTCTTATTCTCCAATATGCTGTGTTACTGTTCCTTGTCTGTTCTGGTCTTTCATAGATTGGCTTGGTTTTTCTCCCGTTTGTAGAGAGGGAATAGGGTCTGCTCCCTCCTACCACGCCGCCATCTTCCTCTCCAAAAATCCTTACCAACAGTTTTTAAACAACCAATAAATTAAAGATACTAACAAAAAAACACAGAATCTACTTTGAGACACATGAAAATACAAAAACAACATAACTAAATCTGAGACACAAAAAAAGCACATATAGAAGAAAATGTATACATTTGAGGACTACCTCAACAGGAAAAAATATGAAAAACACATTTAAAATATCAAACAATTCATGTAGAAGAATAAATAAAACATATATAAGACCACAAATAAATACAACTGGGACACAAAGAAGAAGCCAATGAAACTAAGTACTAATTCTTTGAAAAAATGTTTAAAATTTACAAGCTTCTTGTAACTTGTCATGCAGGAAAAGACAAATAAATAAGCAAAATTTCTTTAAAAAAGTTTTAAACTCACACCACAGATAAGAATCATTAAAAAAAAATCTGTGAACAATTACTTGCAGTTTCATCCACTCCAACACTCACAGGAGGAGGAGAAGTGGCAGGGACTGGTAAGATTCCCACATGGGATTACAGTCATGGTGTTACCTTGGTTGGTCTGCCCTGGACAGCCAAACTGACCTGAGGATTCACACTGCTGACTGACCTCAGACCTTAAAGAACAGGTTAGAGGCACTGTCTATAGTCAGTGAACCATTTTAGTATAGGATTTTCAAATGCTAAAGTCTAAGAAATTCTGGAGATGATTGGACAACATCCTGCTCTCTCAACTCTCTTCACTCAAGTAACTTAATAGGGGACAGTCTCAGAAATGTGGTGCCTGGTTACCAGAGTTCTAATGTCTGTATTGTGCTGTCACCAAAGAAGTGAAGTAACTTCTTCAACATTCTATTCCATGGCACTTTTCCTTTAAAAGACTTACCAGTAAACAACTCAGGCCTTTCACCTGCTCACTTAAAATACCTCCATAAATATACAAATATTTCCAACACAGCCCTCCCCATGATTTCTTTCTTTTTAATTTTTTATCTTAATTGTTGATCTGGTACAGTTTTCTGTCTTTTACTCCCACCCCAGCCCTCCCCACCTCCCTCCCATTTCCACCCCCCATAGTTTTTGTCCACGTGTCTTTTATACTTATTCCTGTAAACCCTTCCCCTTTTCCCCTGAAATTCCCTCCCCTCTCCCCTCTGGTGACTGTCATGACTTCTCAATAGTGACACCAGGGTCCTATCTTTCAGGAGAAAGAGCGGCAGTTAGACTTTTGATTTCTGATTCATTTAGTTTCCTGCATAATGCACTTGTCTTCCTGATCCTCCTGAGTAACCACGGCTGCACGGTGGAGATTTCGGGGGCCCCTGTCCTGGGCACCAGATGTGGGGGGGCTCCGCCCACAGAGCTCCATCCCTCCATCATGGATAAAAATAAAAACTACCAAGACATGACTGTTTGGGGAGGAAAGGTGGTCAAACTCTCAGAGGAGAATGACCCAGAGCCCCATCCTCACTAGGCTTTTATTGGGGTCAAATACATGGGAATACAGGTATGTCAGGCGACAAGGATCAAACAATGGTTAACATTTCAAAGCAATCTGAGGACTTAATCTGAGTCAATGTCTATCCAGAAAGGGGGTTGCCAAACTTTGGGAGACATACTCATTTCCTCCTGGGACACTTATCACCTAAGGAAGAGCACTCTTAGCAAAGCAGGTTTCACAGGGCTTTAGGAATTCTTTCTTATGTCCGATCACCCAGGGAGCCGTCCTGGCTGGTACAGGGCTGCACCGCTCACCCCCACAGTTTCAGGCTTTAAGGCAATTAGGAAGCAGGAGACATCTCCCAGATGGAAATGAGGACTCGGGCTATGTCAGAATAGCCGGGGGGCAAGGGTCCATCACATCCTCTTTGCTGCAGCCCCCCGAGTCCTTCCATGAGGCCTCCCAAGTGGTCGTGTCTGGCTTAGGTTGCCCCTCCCATGAGGAGTCTTACCTGTCATTGACTAACCAACCAAGCATTGGGGCCAGAGATGGATGAGGCGGAAGCAGCGCTCCTGCCAGGGAGATAAGCTTTGTCTCCTTAGTAGGTCACGTCTTTGTGACAGAACAGACCCAGATGAAGTGGGTCCCATGGGCTCTTACACAGCCCACCATGGGGTGAGGGTTACAGCTCCTGAAACCAGACTGAATGGTCCACAACAGGAGATGATTCAAGAAACTAATTCCTAGAGACATTAGTTACATATAACAAAAAAAACTATAACATCTGTGGGCCATTGTTATATATGTTTGATGCAAAAACTCAGAGATGGCAAAATTATAAGACAGGCTTAGGCTTGAATTTCACCAATGTGATCCTCAGAGAGGCATGCTACACTGAGCCACATATTGAAATCTTCCCCTTAAGGAAGTTCAAGTTAAGAGGACAAGGATGTTCTTTATTTCATACAATATTCTGTTATACTTATCATCAGGCCTTGTGCATGATATAAGCCTACGTGGTGGGAAGTCACCTATTTAGTTCTCAGTAGGCCCTTCCTACTCATATGTCTATCTTAGTTTCACCACTAAGTGGTTACCAACCAGACCCTCCACAACGGATAACAGCCAAGGTGATGAGAAATCACACACAAGATATATTTAAACACAATGCCACATTTATTTACTCTTTGAGTTGTTTTGCTCATTTTATTTTGTTTCAGTCTCTTGTTTTGTATCTCTCCTTGTCTCTTTCTCCTTTTTTGGGTCTATATTGGAAGTTTTGGGCCTATAAGCATTTTGAGAGAGGTAGAGGACAAGATGCTAATGAATATTCTTTGCTTCAGAAGACAGCCACCCAGAGCAAGCATACTAGACCTAGAATGTCAATAGTTACTATACTTGAAAAGCCCAGTGCAGATTCATACTAAGTGTTTGCTCTTCTTTAGTCTTCAAAAATATTTATATATGTTGTGCATTTGAAGACACCGTAGGCTGTGGATGTGGCTCTGTGATGGATCAAAGCTGTGTCATCTATGAGGAATTTGGTAAACATTTCTGCATTGCTACAATATGTCATTTTGAATTTGGTAGATATGGCATGAAAACTGAGATTCAGGAGGGTAGAGAGGTCAGTAGCGGGGCCCAGGTGCCAGTTACTACAGAGACAATGGCTGTCAGGGTGGAAAGCTGGAAAGATCTGAAGCCATAAATAAGACCCAGTCTTAGAAAATGGAAAGAACCTCCAATGTGCTTCTCTGGGGCATCTTCTCTGAAGGTCTCAATGAGTCAGGTCAGGCCTCAGCCAGAATAGGTGTGTTGCAGCTCTGGTATTCTTTAACTCTTGTAATCCCAGGTGTGGAGCTTTTGAAAAATGAAGTGTGTGGAAATCATTAGAAGAACAGAGGCAGGTCTGGGATAAGACAGATGGGGCTGTCATCAGTTGGAAGACATGGAGATCATCAGTTGGATTGCAGAAATGGGAGCAGGGTTGGAGTCAGCAGGAAGATAAACAGATGTGGAAAACCTGTCATCAGTTTAAAGACAAAACATGTATAGGGGACTGTTCTGCATGGCATGGGGAATGTAGCCCAGCCCGTGACTCAGAAAATCCAGTGGGGAGTGAAGCAGCACATAGGATGCAATCCCACGGATAGGTTCTCCCATGGGAAATCAGACCTGCATTGTACCTAGGCAGCTTTGAAGCTTGCTTTTCCTAAAACTTCCTCACCCTGAATTGGGCTAGGAAAGTTTCAGGTAACTTCCTAAAAATCTATGCCAAACCTCCTGTGGACAAGTGTAACCAGTTCAACCACTTTTTCCTTCACATTTGCAAATATCCTTTTTCTTTGCAGTAATTAGCAACTTCCTCTCCTTTGTTATCTGTAAAAGGTAACCACTTAAAGCGAACCTGTGCATAGTAAATGAGGACCATCCTGTTGCAATGTACCCAGAAAAGCAATAAAAGCCTGTCCAGGCAGGGATCGGGGCCATCTCTCACTCAGAGGGGCCATGCTGTCCTTTTTTTCTCCACAGACTTCTGTAGTCTGATTGAAATTGTTCATTGCATCGACAACACATGGACACTTCAGGCTGGGGCCACATCAAAAGTGGTGAGTAGGGCTGCTGTCAGTTGGAATTCTGGGAAAGTTGTATAGTGCTGGCTACAGTGTAAGCATATTTCTGTATCTTGCTTAGGAGATTGTTTCAGTCTGTTTTGAGCATGTGCCTGTTCTGTTTCCTGAAGACCACTTGTTGAAGAGACTGTCTGTACTGCAGGGCATATTTTTACATTGTTTGTCATACATTACTTGTCCATAAAAGTGAAGATTGATCTGCCTTTTGACCCAGCAATTCCACTGCTAGGATTATATCCTAAGAACCCTGAAACACCAATCCAAAAGAATCTATGCACCCCAGTGTTCATAGCAGCACAATTTACAATAGCCAAGTGCTGGAGGCAACCTAGGTGCCCTTCAGTAAATGAATGGATCAAAAAACTGGTACATTTACACAATGGAATTCTATGCAGCAGAAAGAAAGAAGGAGCACCTACCCTTTGCAAAAGCATGGATGGAACTGGAAAGCATTATGCTAAGTGAAATAAGCCAGATGATGAAAGATAAATACCATATGATCTCACCTTTAACAGGAATCTAATCAACAAAACAAATAAAACAAACAAGCAAAATATAACTAAAGACACTGAAATAGAGAACAGGCTGACAGTGACCAGAGGGGAGAGGGGAGGGAATTTCAGGGGGAAAGGGTAAGGGTTTGTAGGAACAAGTATAAAAGACACATGGACAATAAAAAGGGGGAAGTGGAAATGGGAGGGTAGTGGGGAGGGCTGGGGGTGGGCTGGGATGCAGGTAAAAGGCAGAAAACTGTACTTGGACAAGTAAAAGAAAAATTAAAAAATATTAAAAAATAGTGAAGGTTTATTTCTGGGCTCTCTATTTATTTCCATCAATCTTCGTGGACTTTTTGCACCAATACTATACTGTTGTGATTAGTATTTCCTTGTAGTGTGGTTTGAGATCTAGGATTCTGACCTTTCCAACTCTATTCTACTTTCTCAATTGTTTTGATAATTTTGTGTCTTTTTGGGTCTATGTAAACTTTAGAATTATTCATTGTGCTTCTGAGAAGACTAAAATTGGTATTTTGATAGAAATTGCATTAAACCTGTAAATTGCTTTGGAAAGTATAATCATTTGTAATAATCTAACCTTTCCTATTTATCAGCATGATTTTTTCTGTTTCCTTTTCAAATTTTTATTCATTGTCTTATAAGTATGATTCTAGAGTACTTTCACATATTTAATTCCATCGGTTTCCCAACATTTCATTCTTTTTTATGCAGCTGGAAGTGGGATTATTTCCTCTATTTCTTCCTTGGATTTTTTTTTAGATTTGATTTATTAATTTTTAGATAGAATGAAAGGGAGGAAGAGTGGGAAAGAATCATCAGTGTGTGAGAGAAACACGGATCACTTGCCTCCCACACATACCCAACCTGGGACCTTGCTTGCATTCTGGGCACATGCCCTGACCTTGAAGTGAATCAGTGACTTCCAATTGTTGAGATGATGCCCAACCCACTGAGTAACACTAGTCAGATTTCTTTTTCAGATTTTTTACTTGTGTATACAAATGCGACAAATTTCTGCATGTTAACATTGTATTTTGATACTTCAGTAGGTTTGTTGTATTAATTATGTCCATTTTCTTGATTCTCCTGAGTTTCTCTATACTGGTATCACCTAAAAAAGGGGGCTATTTTACTTTTCTACTTATTGATTAAATGCACTGATTTTGTTTTGTTTTGTTTTCAGTATGTTGTATCTAAAGTTCTAACAGTAGGATGAAACAGAGTGGAAAGAGTGGACATTTCTTTTTCTTCTTTTCTGATCTTAGGAAGAAAGCTTCGTATTTTCCACAATTGAGTATGATAATAGATGTGAGCTTAGCCTGTACAGCCCTTATCAACTTGAGAGATTTTCATTGTATATTCATTTTTTAATGTTGTTTAATCATAATAGATATTGAGTTTTGCCAAATGGCTTTTCTGCAACTTTTTGATGATCGTATGACTATAATCCTTGATTTTGTTGATTTGTTTAGTCACCTTAATGTTTTAAAATGTTGAAGCAGATATGTGTTCTTGGTGTAATTCCTACTTGATTATAACATACAGTTCTTTGAACATACTGATAAATTGTTATTTTTAAGATTTTATTGATTTAATTTTTAGAGAGGAAAGGGAGGGAAAAACAGAGGGAGAGAAACATCAATGTGTGAATGCCTCTAGTGCATCCCCTACTGGGCATCTGGCCCCCAACCCAGGCATGTGTTCTGATTGGTAATCGAATCAGCAACCCTTTGTTTCACAGGCCAGCACTCAATCTACTGAGCCACACCACCCATGGCATACTGAAAAATTCTGTTTGCTATTATTCTGTTAAGAATTGTGGCACCTGTGTTTCTTAGGAATATTGGACTGTAAGCTTTTCCTTTGTTTTATGTTTCTTTGGTTTTATTATCAGATTAGTGCTGGTCTTATAACATAAATTTGGAAGTGTTATTCTATGGTTTTTATAATAGTTTCAAGAGAAAATGTACTAATTATTATTTAAATATTTGGTTGACTTTACCTGTACATCATGTGGCCCTGGGACTTGGGGTTTGTTGGGACTTTTTATTGCTGCTTCAATTTCATTGCTAAGAATGGGTCTATAGAGACTCTCTGTTTCTTTCTAGTTGAACCTTGGGAGGCTTCATGTTTTTCTGTGAAATCTATTTTATCTAAATTGTCAAGTATGTTGGTATGTAATGGTTCGTAATATTTTTTAATGATTTTGTCAACATGTGGCATCAGATGACATTTTCATTTTCATTTTTGATTTTATTCATTTTTTTGTTCCTCTTTGATGAGTCTTACTATTGGGTTGTTCATTCTATTTCTTTTGAATAAATCAGGTTTCACTTTATTAATTATTACCTTAGAGTTTTGTTTTACATATTTGTACTCAGATCTGTGTTATAAATTTTCCTCTCCTTAGGTGTTTGTGAGTTTTTATGTGTCTGGTTTCTTCAGGGATAAATTTAACAGATTTTTTTTTTTTGTATCATATTTCTGCTCTTGGTAGTCCTATGTAGCTATACTCTTCCCTTTTAACTGCTTTAACGTACTAAATTTCATTAGGTTGTTTTTTCATTGGTGTGAGTCTCAAGGTAGATTTAGTTTTCTATTCGTTTCCCTCTTTGATCTATTAATTCTTGAGAAGCATGGTGTTTTAACATCAAATTCTCTATACTACCCAAAGCATATGCAGGAAAACCTCAGATATTCCACAGAGCAAAATTTCACTGATCTTTCCCCTAGGGCAAGGGCCATAAAGGAAAAAAATGAACAAATGGAACTTTATCAGAACAAAAACTTCTGCATGGATAAACAAAGCATCAGCAAAGTGCAAAGGGAACCAACTGTATGGGAAAACATACTTGCCAATGATACTTCAGACAAGGTTTTGATCTCCAATATACATTTTCATTTTTTAAATTTTTTAAAATTATTTTATTGTTATTCAAGCACAGTTGTCTGCAATTAACCCCTGCCAATACCCCCCACCCAAGCCATCCTCACCTCCCTCCCCCAATTCCACCCCCCTTTTGTTTTGTACATGTGTCCTTTATTGTTCCTGAAATCCCTTTCCACAGTTCACCCCATTATCCACTCCCACCTCCCCTCTGGTTACTGTCAGATTGTTCTTAATTTCAATATCTTTGGTTGTATTTTGCTTGCTTGTCTGTTTTTTATTAGGTTCCAAATAAATATTTTCATCTTTTTAAAAATTATTTTATTTATTTGTAGAGAGATGGGAAGGTAGGGGAAAAATGGAGAGAAATGTCTACTTGCCCCCATGGCATTCTCCAAAGAGGGGCCTGGCCTGCAACCCAGGTATGAACCCTAACTTGAATGGAACCAGTGACATTTAGGTTCACAGGATGATGCCCAACACAGTGGGACACAGCAGTCATGGCTCTACTTGTTTTCATCTTTCTCTGGTCTTTTAACACTCTCAATCTGTGTCTTTTTCTTCTCTATGTCTCTGTGGGGTTGAGTTTCTAGAAGCATTTATTCCGTAGGGACCAAGATACTGCAAAATATTTTATGATGTGGAAGGAAGCTATAAATAAATTATTTAACTTAAAATGCCAATAATTTATGCACATAAGAGCCCCAGTGTGAATACATACACTGTGCATGTTGAGGATTAGCTTTCAAAATATTTATATGTGGTATGGGTTTTGAAATGCTGTAAGCTGAGGATGTGCCCTTTGTGATGTATCAAAGGTGTGTCCTTTATAAGGTACTTAGTGAAAAGCATTCGATTTGCTACATTTTGTCCTGCCCTATGGAATAAATATTGCATGGGATATATTAGGCACCAAAGCTTGGAAGCATTCACAAGGAAGCATTGGGACTTGTAAAGAGAGATACATCCTAGGTAGAAAGCTAGAAAGCTGAAGTTTAAATACAGGCCCAATTTTAAAGAACTGGGAGCAAGAGTGTCTTATGTGTCTTGCTTGGGCATTTTCTTGGGATGTCTTACCTGAGGAAGCTCAGTCTTCACCCAGAATAAAGGGGAGCCAGTACTGGTGTGTTTGCACACTGGTGTTTTCAGATTCTGGGCTTTTGAAGGAGTTGAGTGAAAAAAAATGCATAGAAACAGGGCTGGTAAGGATCGAATGAACAGGGCTCTTGTTAGTTGGTAGTTAAGCATACATGGGCAGTATTGTCACATGTTGGAAGGTAGGCCAACATGGATGAGACTGGGTTCAGTTGGAAAACATGGAGGAGAATGCAGGGCTGGCATAGTTGAACCCTGGAAAAAGGAGTGTGGACTTGGTGTCAGTTTGAAGGCAAAGACAGGTGGCAGGGACAGTATTAGCTGGAAGGCAGGGAGAGGTATGGTGCTGCTGTCAGTTTGAAGAAATGGAAGTTGGACAGGGCTAGAATGAATTACAAATAAATGTAAGGTACATGGAATTTCCATCTGTTGAAATTCTTGGAGAGGAGGTACCCCTGACATTAGTTTAATTTTTTTCTTGTAAATGCTGTTATAGAGTTGCCCAGATTTATTTTTGGTATGTATTATTTTCTGATTTTTGAAGACCACTTATTGAAGAGACTTTCTAAAACTCTTTCCACTTTGTTTTATTTCCTTTAACCAATGGTGTTTTGATTATGCTTGTTCACCAAAAACTGTACTATCTTCATCCTCTGCCTACAGAGAACATGGAACTAGACTTCGTGAAGTTCAGACCCACAGAATCAGTTGTAGAGACACTAGTGAAAGTCCCTTGCTAAGAGCCCCTTCTCTTTTCCAACTTTCTCCTCAATCTTTTCAAATGCCTTTTCTGTACTGTTTGAGGGATAGCTGCAGAAATAGATTGTTCCCTGTTGAAAATATGGAAATGAAAGGGACAACTGTTGTGACTTTAAAGTAGATGTAATGCCTTTCCCTTTCTAATCTGTAATACTGAGATCAAAAATTATTTACCTCAAAGTGTCTTTTAAAAATTGTGTCATATGAGATGATTGAGGAAAAGTAATCTTAGTTAAACACTGCATTTATTTTTTCCAACTCTTTTGTTATTTATTATTCATTCATTCATATTCCAATTATTGTATTGTTGTTCTGTGTTTAAATGAATTAAAAATAAAAATAGACTCAATTGCAATATTACACCATGATTACTTGATAGATATTAATAGACCACAAGAGCACAAAGGATTACTGGGAAATACCATAACACTTATAGTCAAATAATTTGGCAATTTAATAAAATGGGACATTTTTTAAAAATTCACCCTTTGAGGCTAAACCAGTAAGAATTACATGAGTTTAACAAAACAATTACCAGCAACAAATTTGAAGCAATAATCAAAACACCGAAAGAACGGTCACTAGAGGGGAGAGGGGAGGGAATTTCAGGGGAAAAGGGGAACGGTTTACAGGAACAAGTATAAAGGACACATGGACAAAAACTATGGGGGGTGGAAATGGGAGGGAGGTGTGGAGGGCTAGGATGGTGGGCTGGGGTGGGAGTAAAAGACAGAAAACTGTACAAGATCAACAATTAAAATAAAAATTAAAAAAGAAAATAACACAGGACTAAGTAGATTTACACAGAAATTCTAACACTTAATTTTAAATAATTAATAAATTGAATAAGTTCACTTCCAAATTTAATTTACAGGGACAGTATTCCTCTTCTACTAAAACTACAGAAAGACACTGCAGAGAGAGAGAGAGAGAGAGAGAGAGAGAGAGCGAGAGAGACTTATAGACTTATATTCTTAAAAAGTATCCAAGCCAAAATTCTCAACAAAATAGTAGCAAACCAAATTTAATATTTTTTAAATGATTATACACCCTGATCAAGTGTGAATTTTACCACTGATGAAAGAATGGCTCAATAGCCAGCAATCAGTGCAATCCACCATATTAAAAATCAAAAACAAGAGTCATATGATTATGTGAGAGATACAGCAAAAGCCTTTGAAAAACTAGATACACATTACTGATAAAAATATTTCAAAGAATGCTAATAGAAGGAAAGATCTCAGCTTCAAAAAGGCTATATATGATGGCCTCACAGCTAACATGATACTCCTTTGTGAAATAATGTAACCATTTTGAAGATCAAAAACATGTCAAGAATGTTTACTCTCATCACTATTATTAAAAATAATAATGGAATATTTTTAAACATAGCAGTCAAAAATAAATGAAATGCATGTAACTAAAAAAGAATGATAACTAAGAGTATTTGTAGCTGACATGATACTCTATACGGAAGTATTTTTTTCTCCCTTTTCTTATTGATGTTTGAGTACAGTTGTCTCCATTTCCCCCTACCATTCCCCTCAGAGCAGCCATCCCCACATTCCACCCTCAATCCTAACCCCCTATGTTTTTTTTCACGTGTCCTTTATAGATGTTCCTGACAACCCTTCCTCCTTTTTCTCCCCAATATCCCCTCCCACCTCTCCTCTCTTTGCTGTCAGTTCGTTCATAATTTCAATGTCTCTGGTTATATTTTGCTTGCTTGTATGTTTTGTTGACTAGGTTCCACTTATAAGTGAGATCATATGGTATTTGTCTTTCACTGCCTGACTTATTTCATTTAGCATTATGCTCTGCAGTACCATCCATGCTGTCACAAAAGTTAGGAGCTCCTTTCTTTCTGCTGTGTAATTGTACCACTGTTTTTTAAACCATTCATTTACTGTTGGGCACTTGGGTTGCTTCCAGCACTTGGCTATTATGAATTCTGCTGCAATAAACATTGGGGTGCATAGGTTCCTTTGAATTGATGTTTCATAGTTCTTAGGATATACTCCCAGCAATGGAATTGCCATGTCAAAAGGCAGTTCCATTTTTATTTTCCTGAGGAAATTCCATACTGTTTTCCACACTGGCTGTACCAGTCTACATTCCCACCATAGTGCACTAGGGTTTCCTTTTCTCTACATCCTCTTCAACACTTGATTGTTGCTTTGTTTATGATGGCCACTCTAACCAGTGTGAAGTGGTATTTCATTGTGGTTTTAATGTGCATTTCTTTGAAGGCTAGTGATGCTAAGCATCTTTTCATACATCCCTGGGCCCTCTGTATGTCCTTCTTGAGAAGTCTCTGTTCAAGTCCTTTTTCAATTTTTTAACTGGGTTGTATGTCTTCCTGTCATTGAGTCATATAACTTCTTTATACACTTTGGAGATCAAATCCTTGTCCAAGTTATCATTGCCTAATTTGTTTTCCCATATAGATTGTTCTCTTTCTTTTTAATGCTGTTTGTTTAGCCGTAGAGAAGCTTTTCATTTTGATGAGATCCCATTTGTGAATTCTTTTCTTGCTCTAGTGGACATATAGGTGAAAATATGGCTGCATGAAATATCTGAGATTTTCCTGCCTATGTTCTCCTCTTGGCCTTTTATAGTGTCACGACTTATATTTCTTTTATCCACCTTGAATTTATATTTGTGTATGGCTTAAGTTGGTGATTGAGTTGGAATTTTATGCATGTAGCTTTCCAGCTCTCCCAACAACATTTGTTGAAGATACTATTTTTTACTCCATTTTATGCTTCTTCCCACTTTGTCGAATATTAACTCACCATAAACACTTGGGTTTATTACCAGGCTCTCTAATATGTTCCATTGGTCTAACTGTCTGTTCTTATGCTTGTACCAGAGTGTTTTTTTAAATAATATTTGTTTTTATTGAAAGAGAACATTTTGTTAAACTTTCACATTATTGCCAAAGAGTTCCAGTTAACTTTTTAAAAGATATATCTATTGACTTCTTTAGCTGATGGATAGATAGTAGCCTGAAAAATTATGCCTGCCTTATAAATAGTATTCTGCTTCTCTGTCATTCAGCCATTAAATGTCCCATATCCAGGTGACAGCCTCAGCAAAACACATCTAGTAGTATATTACTAGAAAGCTTGTCATTCTCCTTGCCAAGGGCCTGACTATCAAAGGTGTCTGAATCTGAGTAAGCTACTGAAATTAAATTGAAATAGAAAGCATGTACTGGGAGATTAGGGACAGTGAGGATCAGAGTCAGAGGGAAGGCAAAGTTTTATATTTGCTGCAAAGGTTCGGGGCAAATTTCTCATAGTTATAATGAAAACAGTTCCTCCTTTTAATTAGAAATAGAACAATTGCTTGCAGAATCACATTTGTACATAAAAGATAATATATATATTTAGTCATTATTAAAAAAAAATTGATTAACTTAGGACAGTACACGAATGATATGTAAAAGAGATACAGACCACTGTAACAATTTGGAAAGTCCCATGTAGGACACAGTGAGAATTTAATTAACAAAGGCAGCATTCTAATAACTATAGTTAAGATTTTCTTTTTCTATTTTTTTTGTTCTTTTTAAAAGTAAATGATGTTTGGAAACTGAGATGCAGTAAGAATGATGGAGGAACTCAAGAGTTGTAAAAATTTTGGTTTTAAGTTATAGTTCATAAGCTTAGTAATTAATACATGTAAAAAACTATTGTTTCAGGAATTGAAGGTATGACCCATCCTGATTCCAGGAGACAACAGGAAATTTGTCCTTTGTGCCCTGAGGGCACTGCAAGCAATCAAGGTAGTATCTTAGCCATGTGCTCCAGAGATAAAGAATAGCTGGTCAACAGATGAAATGAGGCTAGGAAAATCACCACTCTGGCGCATTTATCTGATCCTTTCCCCTAAATTCCAAACCCCTTACCCACACTTTTTTCCTGAATCCAAATCCCTTTCTAGCGCTTTTTTCCCCCCCTCCTTATAAAAACCTCAGCTTGGAATGAAGTGTAAGATGGTCTTGAGGGTACCTAACCCACAGCCCTCAGATCTCAGCCATCTGAGTAACACCCCCATAAAGATTTAATCCTTGTCTCTACTTCCTGGTTCTGGTAGTGACATGCAGCAGAAACACGGACTTTTCCAGTTTCACGACCACTTTATAACAGATTTATGTAGGTCTTGTTACAGTACTTTCTTACCACAGTCTCTGTCTGCCATAATGAATGAAAACAACAAATAATTCAGACAAAGGTGATTGTAATTAAAATAAACAATGCTAACAATATTGTATGCATTATTTCAAATATTAAAAAATATATGAACAGTAAAATGACAACAAACTCACAGCTGTCAACAACCGAACCCAAAAATAAACAAAAACAAAAACAAACTAAGCAAACAATAGAACAGGAGCAGAACCACAGAAATGGAGATCACATGGAGCGCCATCAGTGGGGAGGAGGAAGGAGGAGAATGGGGAAAAGGCACAGAGAACAAGAAGCGTAAATAGTAGGTACAAAACAGAGAGGGGGAGGTCAAGAGCAGCATGGGAAATGGAGAAGTCAAAGCACCCATATGTACTACCCATGGACATAAACCAAGGTAGGGGGAGGGAATGCTGATGGAAGGGAGTGCAGGGCAGAGGGGAGTAAAGGGGAGAGAAAATGGGACAGCTACAATAGCACAATCAACAAAATATACTTTTAAAAAATAAATATCTTACATTAAAATTTTTCTCTAATCTTTTCTATGCAGTGATTCTTAAAAGAAAACAATTCACATTTTTAAATGTTTTCTTTTTCCTCAACCCTTTCAACCTGGATAGGAAAGCAAGAGATAAGCATGTTTATTCCATGCATATTTAACCTGTTATTGTTTTTAAAATATATTTCATTGACTATGCCACTACAGCTGTATCATCTCTCCCTCATCATTCCCCTCCACCCTGCACACCCCCTCCACCCACATTCCCCACCTTTAGTTCATGTCCATGTATCACAAGTTCTTTAGCCCCTACACCACCGACACTATTCCCACCCTCCCCCTGCCTATTCCCCACCCACCATCGAGGCCACCCATTCCCTGCAACCCTCCCCCTTCCTCCTCCTCCCACTCCCCTGTTGCTAACCCTCCATGTAATCCCCACCTCCACAGCTCCGCTCCTGCTCCAGCTGTCCACCCTTGTTTTAGGTGTGGTTGTTAATATCTGTGAGTTTGCTGTCTTTCCATTGTCATATTTTTTATCTTCTTTTTCTTAGATAAGTCCCTTTAACATTTCATGTAATAAGGGCTTGGTGATGATGAACTCCTTGAACTTGACCTTATCTGAGAAGCACTTTATCTTCCCTTCCATTCTAAATGAAAGCTTTGCTGGATAGAGCAATCTTGGATGTAGGTCCTTGCCTTTCAAGACTTCAAATACTTCTTTCCAGCCCCTTCTTGCCTGGAAGGTCTCTTTGGAGAAATCAGCTGACAGCCTGATGGGAACACCTTTGTAGGTGACTGTCCCCTTATCCCTTGCTGCTTCTAGAATTCTCTCCTTCATTTTAATCTTGGCTAATGTAATTACAATGTGCCTTGATGTGTTCCTCCTTGGGTCCAACTTCTTTGGGACTCTCTGAGCTTCCTGGACTTCCTGGTAGTCTACTTCCTTTGCCAGATTGGGGAAGTTCTCTTTTATTATTTGTTCAAATAAGTTTTCCACTTGTTGCTCTTCTTCTTCCCCTTCTGGTTCCCCTATAATTCAGATGTTGGGATGTTTAAAGATGCCCTGGAGGTTCCTAAGCCTCTCCTCATTTTTTTGAATTCTTGTTTCTTCCATGTTTTCTGTTTGGTTGTTTGTTTCTTCCTTGTGGTCTACTCCATTGATTTGAGTGCCAGTTTTCCTCCCATCTCTATTAGTTCCCCATGCATCTTCCTTCATTTCATGTATTGCAGCCTGCATTTTTTCATCTAATTTGTGAGCAAAATCAACCAATTCTGTGAGCATCCTGATCACCAAGGCTTTGAACAGTCCATGTAATAGGTTGGCTATCTCTTTGTTGCTTAGAGGAATTGGCTCTGGGGCTTTCATTTGTTCTCCAGTTTGAGCCATTTTTGGTGGGTTTTTTTGTTTGTTTGTTTGTTTGTTTGTTTTTTGGTCTGTCTGGTCGAGGCTGTTATGTAGTGAGGGGTGGAGCCTTAGGTGTTCCCGAGTGCGGGGAAGCCCAGTAGCTGAGTTGTGATGCTGTATGTGGGGGTGGGGTCCAAGAGGGAACAATGGTGCTTGCTCTGCTCTCTCTGGGATTCCAGTCCCTTCTGCTGCTTCCTTTTCGCCTGGATGATCTGTGCATGAATGTGGGACCACCTGGTCAACGAGCTGTCTTTTGCAGCCTCACTGGGTCTTCACAGTTGCCACCCCATGCCTGGGGTCTGCTAGCCACTGCCTGCACACCTGGGAACTGCCAGCCGCAGCCACCTACATGCCCTGGTCCACATCTTCACTTTTTCCTGCCAAGACTCCTCCCCTTCTACCGTTCTGGATGAATGGTTGTTGGACTTCCATACAGTTCAATTTTTCTATCAGTTCTGGTTGTTTTCTTATTTCTATATATTTGTTGTGAGAGGACACACAGTGTGTCCACCTATGCCTCCATCTTGGCCGGAAGTCTCTAACCCATTCGTACCAGAGTGTTTTGTTTACAATGAACTTGTAATACAGTTTGATATCAAGTATTGTGACACCTCTTACTTTGTTCTTCTTTCTCAACATTGCTGCAGCTATTCAGGGATGTTTATGGTTCCATATAAATTGTGGAAATGTTTGTTTCACATCTGTGAAATATGTCATTGTTATTTTTAGTTTGGATCGAGTTGAGTCTATAAGTTGCTTTGACTCAGGAAACAAGCCCACCTCCACAAAAACATCTCCCTCTACAATATCAGTGTCGATGGCAAATGAACAGTATTAATAAGGATATAATTTGATTAAGGCTATTTTAGGAAAGGAGAGAAATAAACTACAGTATAAATTCTAGTGACTTATTATACACTAACTTGCTGGACATGAAATGAGCATTTAAGTGCTGTGCAGAAAAGAAAATATTACTAGTCACGGAGAAGACAAGAGTCAATTCCATCTTGGTATGTTTTAGTATTTAGCATTTTTTTTTTCCTTTCTGGATCTGCCTCTAATGGTGTCAGATGTTGACCCTGTCTGACCTTAGGCTGTCTGCTCTGTGACTGCCAGAGTTTTGCTTATTATAATTGTCTGTTTCAGTTGTTAATTAGTTTGCATTCAGCAATCAGGCTTAAGTGCCATAGGGAGGACCATAATTCCTCCTGGAGTTGACATTATTGTCTTCCCTCATGCTGCTGCTGAGAGAGGAGAGGTCTTCATGGATAGGATGGCTGCTGCAGTATGGGAGATGACTAGGGACCAGGATTCTAGTGGCTGGTCTCTCAGTTCTCTCCTCCATCCCCAGTCTCTCCTCAAGCATCTCTAGTACACTCTGCCCACACCTTTGACAGGGATTTACATCTGTGGCTGTGTCCTTTACTTATTAATTTAGTCTTTCTGCACTCCACAGTCAGGCTTAAGAAACAGAGAGCAAGGCCAGAGTCTTTCTTGGGGGCTGGGCTGTTGTTTCCCCTCAGGCTGCTGTCACTCAGAAAAGCAGGGTCTGCCTGAGTACATTGGCTACTGGGGTTTTGGGGCTGACAGAGCACTGGGTTCCCTGTGTTTACTCTCTAACTCTCCCCAGCATTTCCATCACCAGTGTCTCCTCAGGCATATCCAGGCCAAACTGCTCCCACCTTTGCTGGAACCCCAGGTAAGTGATAGCCAATGAAAATGTGTGCTATGGCCCAGTAAATGGCTGTTTGTGTCTCCAGCCATCTGTCACCGGCAGAGCCAACCCTGCTGCTTATTGCTGCTGGTTGTTATCTGTATACTTTCTGGCTCTAGTGTTCTAGACTGAGGATCCCAGCTTAGGGTTTAGACTCCATTCCTCTCAGGGGCGTCTAATATGATGCTTAATTATCCCTCATGTATTGCTGCCTATTAGAACCAAGCCAAGGCTGTTGGGACTCCACCGCACTTGTTACCAGACAGGTTATGCCAAGGGTGGTTCTTCTATCTGTCTGAGGTACTAATGTTTCTCTCTTGCTATAGCTCAGTGGTTTGTTCTGGGCAATTTCTCTACAATTTAGTTGTAATTCCAGGTGGGTCCTGGGAGGAGGTTAGTGTGGCCTCTACTCACTCCTCTGCCATCTTGCTGCCCATCTACAATTTCTTAAAGAATTCAACAAAATTCTTAGAATTAATAAAATAATTCATTAAGAATGAAATGAAAACTAAATGTACAGAAATCTGAAACATTCATAGCATTAATAAACAATGAAAGAAGTAAAGAAACTAATCCCATTTACAATTGCATGGAAGAGAAATAATGCCGGTGAATTGGAATAAACAAAGAGGTGAAGGACCTGTACTCTCAAAATTAAAGGACATTAAAGAGAGAGAGTGAAAAGAACACAAAAAATGTAAAGATAAATCATTCCTATACAATGGGAAGATTAAATTGTTATAATTGTAATACTTCCCAAAGCTATTAATTCAATTCAAACATTATCAAGCTACTGCTCAGAATTTAAAAAAAAAAAAAAACCTTAAAATGTATAAGGAACCACAAATAAGCGAAATATATTTGGAGACCAAAACACAATGTTGGAGATATCACACTCCATGTTCTCAAACTGTACTATAACAGCATAACAATATTTTAATAAATATATAATATAAATTATATATTATATATGCATCATAATATGCAATGAATATATAACAAAGTATAATAATACTTTAGTACCATATTAAACTATCAAAACAGAAAGGTATCAACCCAAATCAGACATCTAAATCAATGGAAGAGTATAGAGAATTCAGAATTAAACCCTCTGACATTAATAAGTAATCTGTGAGATAGAAGGCAAAAATACACACCAAATATTTGAGAGACTTTTCAAAAACTAGTCTTGGAAAAGCAAAATGTATGCATTCAATAAAACTTGTCTACATTCTTACATCACATATAAGAATAATTTTAACCTGATAACAGCTCATCCCACCTCTTCCATATTTGCCACTGACACCAGCCCTGCTTCTCTCTTCCCCACCTCTCCCTGTCTTCCCATTGAAGTGAGCACCTCACCAATCCCTGCCTCACAGAAATTTCTAGAGCACCCATCTCTTTGCCCTCCAAATATTGCTGGCTATATTCCCTGCTTTCCAACTGATGTCCAGCATGGTTAAGTCTCCTTGTGTTTTTTAATTTATGCTAGTTTTCCTCCTCATTTTTCATGCTCACCCTCTCTCTATAATTACCTTTCACTTAGCTCCTTTTCCTTCAACAGCTCAGAATGTGAGAAAAGGAGTGTGTAAGAACACCTGTGTTTGCAGACATTCATTCTGGCTGAAGACTAAGCCTGCTCAGTGACAACTCCTTTGATGATTTTGCAGCTTTACAACTGGTACAGCCCCTGTCTCTCAGGTTACTTGCCCCCAGGCCCTCCTCTGAATATTTCTATTCTTCTGAACCTCATATCTCCCTCATGCAATATTGACTGGAAGTAACATGACAAAATATAGCACCTCAGAGTTTTTTAGCATATAAGTCATAAAGAATGCCATATCTAATCCAACAGAGAAGCTTCATGAACAGCCTTCTGTGATTCCAAACATACACCACATATAAAGAACCTGAAAACTAATATACAGTAAGTACTCCATGTGCATCACTATTGGGGCTCTTGTCATGTGTTAACCATGGACATTTTAGGCCAAATCACTTGTGTTTTGGGTTATGCCTTCTGCATGGTAGGATACTTGGTAGCCTTTTTCCACAACCCAATACATACCTCTAGTACCCCAACCCCATATATATATGGAAGAGAGAGAGAACCAGAGAGAAGCAGAGAGACATATATATGGGTAGAAGAGAGAGAGAACCAGAAAGAAGCAGAGAGACAGATATCATCTATGTGAAAGAGAACCATTGATCACTTGCTTTTTGTATGCCCTGCCCTACCAGGGATTGAACCCACAACCTATATCGGTGCCCTGACTGGGGCATGGAATGATGCTGCACCAACTGGGCTCCCTGATCAGGATGACAGTTTTTTTACTTGGAACATGTACGTGACTTCACATCACTTTGGCTTTATTGTGGAGAAGCTAGTTCAAAACCACTTTGCGGTGACACAAAACATTCATATCAGCAGGTAGCGTCTATGGGAAACCATTATGAAGGCTGCATGCCATGTAGGCTGACATTAGCACAAAGTCCAATTCCTAGTATAACAGGAGTCCACAGAAACTTATATGGCAGAAAGAATTACATTTAGATGTTTTCTTAAGGTTAACTCCATAAAGGTGAGTAGCAAAAAATGGTTATCCACATTTGTATGATTTTTCCAAAATCATATTGATGAATCTAAGACCTGATTTAATTACTATTTACAGCTACATTTCACCTTTTTTTGGTAATTTTGCCATGTCTGAAGTTTTCCACCAAACACATATAACACCACCCTCCAATGTTTTTGGTTGTATGTGGTACACCTGTCACAATGTCCCTAGAAAATTGTTCCAGTCCTCATCCCCAGTGAGCCAGCTGGGTCACTGGAGAATCCAAAGAAACACAATGTCACTAATGTGATAAAAGTGTTTGAACACAGATCTTCCTTCTGAAACTTGGAGCCCTTTTTACCTTCCTAGGAATTGTAGGAAAAGCTGACCCTGATGCATTTGTATATTAATGGAGGGGTAATGTGTGAGCTGTCAATATCCCTGAGAACCTTTCAGGGAAGTCTAATTGGAATTAGACTTCCCAGTTAATTAGCACCCAGATAATGTAACTTTTTATTTTATTTTATTTTATTTTTAATCAGTATTTTTTAATTGTTGATATTGTACAGTTTTCTGTCTTTTATCTCGCCCCCCAGCACACCACCCCAGCCGTCCCCACCTTCCTCCCACTTCCAGCCCCCTTAGTTTTTGTCCATGTGTCCTTTATACTTGTTGCCCTAAACCGTTCCCCTTTTCCCATAAAATTCCCTTCCCTCCCCCTCTGGTCACTGTCAGACTGTTCTCAAATTCAGTGTCATTGTTTATATTATGCTTGTTTGTTTGTTTTGTTGATTAGGTTCCTGTTAAAGGTGAGATCATATGGCATTTGTCTTTCACTGCCTGGCTTATTTCACTTAGCATGATGCTCTCCAGTTCCATCCATGCTATCGCAAAAGGTAGGAGCTCCTTCTTTCTTTCTGCTGCATAGAATTCCATTGTGTAAATGTACCACAGTTTTTTGATCCATTCATTAACTGATGGGCACCTAGGTTGCTCCCAGCACTTGGCTATTGTAAATTGTGCTGCTATGAACATAAGGGTGCATAGGTTCTTTTGGATTGGTGTTTCAGGGTTATTAGGATATAATCCAAGCAGTGGAATTGCTGGGTCAAAAGGTATGTCCATTTTTAGTTTTCTTAGAAAATTCCATACTGATTTCCGCAGTGGTTGTACCAGCCTGCAATCCCACCAACAGTGCACTAAGGTCCCCTTTTCTCCACACCCTCTCCAACACTTGCTGTTTGTTGCTTTGTTTAGGAAGGCCATTCTGACTGGTGTCAAGTGGTATCTGATTGTAGTTTTAATTTGCATCTCTCTGATAGCTAGAGATATCGAGCATCTTTTCATGTGTCTCTGGACCCTCTGTATGTCCTCCGTGGAGAAGTGTCTGTTCAAATCCTTTGCCCATTTTTTAATTGGGTTGCTTGTCTTCTTAGAGTAGAGTCTTGTAAGTTCTTCATATATTTTGGAGATTAATCCCTTGTCTGAGGTATCATTGTCAAATATGTTTTCCCATACAGTTGGTTCTCTTTTTATTTTAATACTGTTTTCTTTAGCTGTGCAGAAGCTTTTGATTTTGATGAGATCCCATTTGTTTATTCTTTCCTTTATGTCCCTTGCTTTAGGGGACATATCAGTAAAAATATTGCTGCATGAAATATCTGAGATTTTCCTGCCTATGTGCTCCTCTAGGATTTTAATGGTGTCACAGCTTATATTTAAATCTTTTATCCACCTTGAATTTATTTTTGTGTATGGTGTAAGGTGGTGCTCGAGTTTCATTTTTTTGCATGTAGCTGTCCAGTTCTCCCAGCACCACTTGTTCAAGAGGCTATTTTAGCTCCATTTTATGTTGCTGCCCCCTTTGTCGAATATTAATTGACTGTAGAGACGGGTTTATTTCTGGCCTCTCTGTTCCGTTCCACTGGTCCATATGTCTGTTCTTGTGCCAGTACCAGGCTGTTTTGATTACAGTAGCTTTGTAATACAGTTCGGTGTCAGGTATTGTGATCCCTCCTACTTTGATCTTCTTTCTCCAAATTGCTGCAGATATTGGGGGTCGTTTGTGATTCCACATAAATTTTTGAAGTGTTTGTTCTATGTCTGTGAAATATGCCATTGGAATCTTAATAGGTATTGCATTGAATCTGTAAATTGCTTTGGGTAGTATGGACATTTTGATGATATTAATTCTTCCAATCCATGAACACGGTATATGCTTCCATTTGTTTGTGTCTTCCTTGATTTCTTTCTTCAGTGTTGTGTAGTTTTCTGCATACAGTTCTTTTACCTTCTTGGTTAGGTTTATTCCTAGGTATTTTATTTTTCTTTTTGCTATATCAAATGGGATTTTTTTCTTGATTTCTGCTTCTGCTGTTTCACTGTTGGTATACAAAAATGCCTTTGATTTTTGGATATTGACTTTGTGTCTGGCTGTTTGGCCAAATTCATTTATTATGTCGAGCAGCTTTTTGGCCGAGTATATAGGATTTTCTATGTACACTATCATGTCATCTGCAACCAATGATAATTTTGTTTCCTCCTTTCCAATTTGGATGCCTTTTATTTCCTTTTCTTGTCTAATTGCTGTGGCTAAGACTTCCAATACTATATTGAATAGAAGTGGTGAAAGTGGACAACCTTGTCTTGTTCCTGAGCTTAGTGGGAAAGATTTCAGTTTTTGCCCATTGAGTATGATGTTGGCTGTAGGTCTCTCATATATGGCCTTTATTATTTTGAGGAATGCTCCCTCTATTCCCACTTTGCTGAGTGTTTTTATCATAAATGGGTGTTGTACTTTATCAAAAGCTTTTTCTGCATCTATTGATATGATCATGTGATTTTTGTGTTTGCTTTTGTTTATGTGATGAATTACATTTACTGATTTGCGAATGTTGAACCATCCTTGCATCCCTGGGATGAATCCCACTTGGTCATGGTGTATGATCTTTTTAATGTATTGTTGGATGCGGTTTGCCAATATTTTGTTAAGGATTTTACATCTATGTTCATCAGTGATATTGGCCTGAAGTTTTCTTTCTTTGTTGTGCCTTTATCTGGTTTTGGGATTAGGATGATGCTGGCTTCATAAAAAGAGTTTGGGAGTCTTCCATCACTTTGGATTTTTTGGAATGGTCTGTGAAGGATAGTAGTTAGCTCTTCCTTAAATGTTTTGTAGAATTCTCCTGTGAAACCATCTGCTCCAGGGCTTTTTTGTTTCAGGAATTTTTTCATTATTGCTTCGATTTCATCTGCAGTTATCAGTCTGTTCAGGCTTTCTGCTTCTTCTTCACTCAGTTTTGGAACATTATAGTTTGAAGAAACTTGTCCATTTCACCTAGGTTTTCAAATTTCTTGGCATACAGTTCTTCCTACTAATTTCTTACAATCCTTTGTATTTCTGTTGTGTCAGTCGTAATCTCTCTTCTTTCATTTCTGATTGTGTTTATTTGAGTCCTCTCTCCTTTTTTCTTGATAAGTCTGCTTAAAGGCTTGTCTATTTTGTTTACCGTTTCAAAGAATCAGCTCCTGGATTCATTGATCCTTCGGATTGTGCTTTTAGTCTCTATGTCATTTAATTCTGCTCTGATCGTGGTTATTTCCTTCCTTCTACTTGCTCTGGGCTGTCTTTGTTGTTGTTCCTCGAGTTCTTGCAGGCGTAGGGTTAGGTTGGTTGTTTGAGATGTTTCTGTCTTTTTTAGATGGGCCTGTATCGGTATAAGCTTCCCTCTGAGGACTGCCTTTGCTGTGTGCCATAAGTTTTGGGTCGATGTGAGTTCATTATCGTTTGTTTCCAGAAACTTTTTGATTTCCTCCCTAATTTCATTCTTGACCCATTCCTTGTTTAATAGCATGCTATTCAATCTCCATGATTTTGAGGGTTTTGGGTTTTTTTCCTTGGGGTTGGTTTCTAGTTTCAGTCCCTTGTGGTCAGAGAAAATGCTTGGTATGATTTCAATTTTCTTGAATTTGTTGACGCTTGCTTTGTGTCCTATCATGTGGTCTATCTTTGAAAATGTTCCATGTGCATTTGAAAAGAAAGTGTATTTAGTTTTGGGATGAACGGCTCTATATATATCAGTTAAGTCCATTTTCTCTAGAGTGTTGTTCAGTGCCACAATATCTTTGTTGATATTTTGTTTGGAAGATCTGTCCATTTTTGACAGTGGGGTGTTAAAATCACCTACTATAATTGTGTTGCTGTCAATATCTTTCTTGAAGTCCTCTAATGTTTTCTTCATGTATTTAGGTGCACCTCCGTTGAGTGCATATATATATATTTACAATATTTATGTCTTCTTGGTGGATTCTTCCCTTGAGTATTATGAAGTGACCTTCTGGGTCTCTCTTTATGGCCCTTCTTTTGAAGTCTATTTTGTCTCATATGAGTATTGCTACCCCAGCTTTTTTCCCTGACCATTTCCTTGGAAAATTTGTTTCCAGCCCTTCACTTTGAGCCTGTGTATGTCTTTTGTCCTGAGGTGGGTTTCTTGTAGGCAGCATATGTGTGGGTCATGCTTTCTTATCCATTCAGCTATTCTATGTCTTTTGATTGGAGCATTTAATCCATTTACATTTAAGGTTATTATTGATAGGTAATTATTCATTGCCATTTTCGTACCTGTGTTCCTCTCTCTCTTTCTCTCTCTGTCTTTCCCTTTCTTCCCTTAACGCAGTCCTTTTAGTATCCCTTGAAGAATTGGTTTGGTAGAGGTGTATTCTTTTAGACTTCTTTTGTTTGTGAAGCTCCTTATTTGGCCTTCTATCTTGATTGAAAGCCTTGCTGGGTAAAGTAGTCTGGGTTGCAGGCCTTTGGTTCTCATTGCTTGGAATATTTCTTGCCATTCTCTTCTGGCTTGGAGCGTTTCCATTGAGAAGTCAGATGCTAACCTAATTGGGGCCCCCTTGTATGTTACTTCCTTTTTCTCCCTTGCTGCTTTTAAGATTCTCTCTTTGTCTTGGAATTTTGCCATTTTAATGATGATGTGTCTTGAAGTGGGCCTGTTTGGGTTCCTTTTGATTGGGACTCTCTGTGTTTCCTGGATTTGTATGGTTTTTTTCTCTCACCAAATGAGGGAAATTTTCCATCATTACTTTTTCAAACAGGTTTTCTATCCCTTGTTCTTGTTCTTCTCCTTCCGGTATCCCTATTATACGAATATTATTCCGTTTCATGTTGTCTTGCATTTCTCTTAAACCCTCTTCATTCTTTCTAAGCCTCTTTTCCTTATCTTGCTCATTCTGAGTGTTTTTTTCTATTTTGTCCTCCAACTCGCTGATCCGATCTTCTGCTTCATCGATTCTGCTTTTCATTCCTTCTACTGTGTTCTTCAGTTCAGAGATTGTGTTCTTCATTTCCTCTTGGCCCTTGTTGATAGTTTCTATTTCCTTTTTCATGTGGATATAGTTTGCGGTGAGTTCATCATAACTTCCCTGTAGTTTGTGGTAGCTCATTGAGAGCTCATGGAGCTTCCTGACAACCATTGCTTTGAACTCGATATCTGATAGTTGAGTTGCCTCTGTTTCATTTAGCATTCTTTCTGGAGCTTCCTCCTTACTTTTCATTTGGGGGTTGTTTCTTTGTCTTCCCATTGTTTGTAAGACTCTTGTTGTTAGCCTCAACTTCTTAAATTGATCTGTTCTGGCTCCCTGGGTTTGTGGTATGACCTTCTGTGATAGAATATCTGTCAGTTTCAGTGGTGGATTCTCCTTTGGATATCCTGTTTTTCACAGCTTCCACTGTCTCATCAGCTGGAATACCCTCTTTTGGGGGCCAACTCTGTTTTTTTTTTTTTTCACAGTTCCAGGCTTGCTTGTTTGTTTGTTTTGTCTCACTCGTGGGTATTTAAAAAAAGAAGGGGGGGAATGAAAAAAGAAGAAAGAAGAAAAAAGAGGAAGGTAGAAGAGATAAAACTGAAAAGAAAGGAAGAGCGGATAAGAGAAGAAGGAATTCAAGGGAGGCGAAAGGAGTGGGGAGTAAAGAAGAAGATAAAAATAAAGAAGAAGGAATAGTTAAAAACTCATATAAATAGGCATACAAACAAAAAGACACAAACAAACTTGCAAAACAAAAAACAGACACACCCACACAAATATAAACAGCCAAAAAAAAAGAACAAGCAAAGCAAAACAAAATATTAAAAATAAAAAATAAAAATAAATAAAAATATATAATTAAAAAAAGAAACAAAAACAAAACAAAACAAAAAAAACCTCTTGTTGTTTTCAAACTTGCCGAGCCGGCTTTTCTGGTCTTGCTGGCTGCAATGGCGGAGGGGTGATCTTATTGCTTTTCTCTGTGTTCAGAATTCAGTCCTCATTGTGCTATGTATCCCAGCGTTAGTGGGCGCCTCTCCCCACAGGGTTTCCAGGTGTGTTCTGAGCCTCCTGGTGTGCGCGCACTTCTCTGAGTTTATGGGTGTGTTCTAGGTTCTCCAGTTGTGCGCAGTTGCCTGCCTTTGCCCCTGGGAGGCTTTCTGTGTTCAGGCGCAGCCGTCTTTGCCTCTGAGTGGGGCCTACACTCCAGCGGCTTTCTCACGCCTGCGCCTTGGACCTGAGCTGTCTGAGTTCGAGCACGGGGCCCGTGATCTGGCACGGGCGCTCCACAGCTGTCTCCAGTGGCCAGCGCCTATGTTTTCACGAGTGTCCACTATCCCGAGACCGTGTGGGGTCCCCTGAGGGTGCCTATTTTCATGCAGCTGTCTCACTTCCCACGCGCCTCTGTCAGGGGTTGGAGCGACTGTGCTTTCATAGTCCCCCGGTGACCACGAAAACTCGGTTCAAAGTTGCTTAGTGACCTGGCGTGGGGGCATCCACTTTTGCTCTGCCACGTGCGGTGGCCCCTGAGATCTCCCAGCCAGTTCAGCGGCTGACCCAGCTCCCTCCCCAGAGCCCTGGGGCGGGCTTGGCGGAGCGCCGGGCCGGGGCCTCAGCCGCCCCGGCTCTCCGCGAGCTGGAACCCTGGGCTCCTATTGTTCCGAAAAGCTCTCCTTACCGCTGGTGTTTCCAGTGTCCGCTACAATTCCCAACCTCTTGTTTTCAGATATGCTGTGTTACTGTTCCTTGTCTGCTCTGATCTTCTGTAGATTGGCCTGGTTTTTCTCCCGTGTGTTGAGGGGAAATGGGGTCTGCTCCCTCCTACCACGCCACCATCTTCTTCCAGCTCTCATAATTATAACAATTTAATCTTTGAAATATAAACGAATATTTTATCCTTGCATTTTTTATGTTAATTTCAATTTCTTTCTTCAAAGTCCTATAATGTTGTGAGTACAGGTCTTTCGCCTCTTTGTTGATGTCCCTTCAGAGGCAATTATTTCTTTTTCATCTTATCTCACACCACCTGATGCTACAAATGACCCTGAGAAGATTTCAGTGGTGTGAAGCCCAAACAGTAGAGACTATCTCGCACCAACCAGTACAGTGAATAACTTTTAAAGGCTCAAATAGCACAGCCCTAACTGCAGAGGCAGAAGATTCTAAGGTTATACAAAACAACAAATATCAAACCAAGTTTCCCAAAGGACAAAAAAAAGAAATAGCCCTGGTTCTGCTTATCTAATGCAAAACAGCCGCAACTGATGTCAATTAATCAGAAGATGCTTACAGAACCAAGCTAGGCAGAGAGAGGCTTAGGGAGGGTGAAACCAAATGTAAATTGGCCACAAGATAGGCAGCCCTGGAAGAAATCCCCTTGCCCTTATCATAGACATGCCGGCAGAATAACCAAAAACCTCTGGGTACTGCTGGTCCCTTACTTGGGATGAAAGACACTGAATCTCATGTCTTAGATCTGTTCCAGTAGTTTCTAACAATGCTAAGGCAAATGGAGGAGTTGGTCCATACACACTGGAAGCAGTTTTTAGCTCTTCAAGGGTGTTAAAAGACAAGGGGTCATGGACTTTCTGAAGCTGATTGGCATTATTTGGAGCTGGCCTCTCAATCACTGGATAAAAAGCAAAACCTGTTACATCTTCACCTTCTTCATGAGCATTCTGCAATGCTCTTGGTAAAGAAGATGTTTCCCTGGGCATAGGAACCTCAGACCTGTTTTTTTTCCTTGGCCCCTTAGGTTCGGTGGTGAGCCTCGTAGGGTGTGGCCTGATGGCAGCCTGAAGGAGGCCCTTGTCCTTCCTTGGACAGCACCAATAGTTGGTGCACCAGTCCCTGCATATGGGAACTTTTAGGATCTGGAAAATCATTATTTTCCTCCTGCTCAGAATCATCCTCCTCTCTCTCCCTCTCCACCTTCCAAGCCTCCTCCTCAAGCTCCTTAGCATAATCTGGTGGAAGAGGCTCATCATCACACTCAGCCAGGGGTGCCAGCAGAGCCATTGGCAGTTTTGGCAGGAGGGAGGTGTACCCTTCCACTGTTGAGGCCAAAATACCTGCTATTCATTTTTTTACTTCCAGTTCCTTCTGTGAATTGAGCGCATCACAAAGGAGAGCCTACGAAGTGAAAATAAAAATGGGCATTTGCACCAGCCCCTTAGCAGTATACCGATCTCACAATTTTTCACCTTCCCTTGCCACATAATTACATTAATAGTTCCCTCATCTGGAAACTGAGGACAAGTCTGCTGGACAAAGTCCAAGAATAGCTCTGATTGGGAGCTACGCACCGTAGTTCCTTTTACTGTAAGCATAGATTTGAACATTTGCACATACAGCCACCTCTCAGCAGATCCTGCATTCCCCACATTTTACACCTGGCTGAAAACTCAAATCATTCCTCCTCTCACTTCAAGGCTTGTGGACACACTCAGGAGTATCTCCTCACCTGGACTGATGAGTTCCCCCATACTCAAGACCCTACATTGGGTGCCACTTGTTGCATCCAGCACAGAATGGGGGTCCCCAAGTGGGGAACAACAGGAGATGAAGAAAGGTACAACACAGTTTAAGGAAAAGCAGGGACCTAGTGGGACATTGTCCTCTGATGGAGAGACAATAAACCACAAACATGGTCTCCACGTTTATTTTATAGGTGTTGGTTAGATAGAGGTCAAGGGCATTTTGCAAACTTAGGGAGATGCCGCAGACACAGATTGTTCCATTCCCAGGCTATCTAACTGATACATGTGTCTTCTGCAAAAGTTGCAGTCACATTCAGCTGATGCTTGCAGCTATCTATTTCATTGTCAACCCCCAAAGGTTCTGTCTTCTGTTGCTGCCAGCTTGGATCCACTTTGCAGATGCAAGCAGTCAAGTGCAGCTTTGTCAAGCACTCAACCTTAGCCAGAATTCAACAGAATTGTTAGAATTAATAAAATAATTCATTAAGAGTAAAATGCAAACTAAATATACAGAAATCTGTCTCACCCATAGCAATAATAAACAATGAAAGACAAAGTAAAGAGAGTAATACGACTTACAATTGTGTGGAAAGGAAATAAATACCTGTGAACTGAAATAAAGAAAGAGGTGAAGAACCTGTACTTTGAAAATTAAAGGACGTTGAAAAAAAGGAAGTATAAAGAACACACAAAACAATGAAAGGATAACTCATTACTATACCATGGGAAGATTAAACTGTTATAACTGCAATACTTCCCAAAGCTATTAGTTCAAAAAACCTTATCAAACTATTTCTCAGAAGAAAAAACTTAAAATTTATATTTAAACACAAGTACTTAAATAGCCAAACATACTTGGACAAGAAAAAACAATCTGTGTACTCAAATTATACTACAAAACTATAATCATCAAAACAGAATGGCATTGGCATAAAACAGATCTCTTAATCAATGGAAGAGTATACAGAGCCCATAATTTAACCCTCTTTCTTGGACAACTAAACTATGAAATAGGAGGCAAAAATATACACTAAAGAATTGAGAGACTTTTCAAAAATTGGTCTTGGAACTGAAATCCAGCAGAGAGCAGAGCAAGAGCCATTGTTCACTCTCGGACCCCTGCCGCACACACGTCACAACCCAGCGACTGGGTTGCCCCACACCGGCAAACACCTAAGGCTCCAACCCCACTATAAAACAGGTGCAATGAAACAAACAAAAAAAAAAAATGGCCCAGATGAAAGAACAGATCAAAGCTCCAGAAAAAAAATACAACTAAGTGACAAAGAGATAGCCAACCTATCAGATGCACAGTTCAAAACACTGCTAATCGGGATGCTCACAGAATTGGTTGAATTTAGTCACAAATTAGATGAAGAAATGAAAGCTACACTAAGTGAAATAAAGGAAAATGTACAGGGAACCAAGAGTGATGGGAAGGAAACTGGAACTCAAATCAATGGAGTGGACCAGAAGAAAGACACTTCCAATCAGAAAAGAATGGAGAAACAAGAATTCAAAAAAATGAGGAGAGGCTTAGGAACCTCCAGGACATCGTTAAACATTGCAATATCTGAATCATACAGGTACCAAAAGGAGAAGAGAAAGAACAAGTGGAAAACTTATTTGAACAAATAATAAAGGAGAACATCCCCAATCCAGCAAAGGAAATAGACTTCCAGGGAGCTCAGGAAGCTCAGAGAGGCCCAAAGAAGTTGGACCGAAAGAGGAACACACCAAGGCACATCATAATTATATTAGCCAAGAATAAAATGAAGGAGAGAATCCTAGAAGCAGCAAGGGGTAAGGGGACAGTCACCTACAAAGGAGTTCCCATCAGACTGTCAGCTGATTTCTCAAAAGAGACCTTCCAGTCAAGAAGGGGCTGGAAAGAAGTATTTGAAGTCTTGAAAGGCAAGGACCTACATCCAAGATTGCTCTATCCAGCAAAGCTTTCATTTAGAATGGAAGGAAAGATAAAGTGCTTCTCAGATAAGGTCAAGTTCAAGGAGTTCATCATCACCAAGCCTTTGTTATTAGAAATGTTAAAGGGATTTATCTAAGAAAAAGAAGATAAAAAAACATGTACAGTAAAATGACAGCAAACTCACAATTAACAACCACATCTAGAACAAAAACAAAAACAAACTAAGGAAACACCTAGAACAGGAAGAGAACCACAGAAATGGAGATCATATGGAGGGTTAGCAACAGGGAAGTGGGAGGAGGAGAGAGGGGAAAAGATACAGTGAATAAGCAGCATAGATGGTAGGTAGAAAATAGACAGGGGGAGGGCTAGAATAGTATGGGAAATGTAGAACCTAAAGAACTTATAAGTAAGACACATGGACATGAACTAAAGGGGGGAATGTGAGTGGGAGGGGTTGTGCAGGGTAGAGGGGAGTGAAGGGGAAAATGGGACAATTGTAATAGCATAATCAATAAAATGTATAAAAAAGAAAAAATTGTTCTTGGAAAAACAAAATTTATGTGTGGTGTAAAATTGTCTACATTCTTACATCATATACAAAAATAAATTTAAATGATATCAGCTCTGCCCATCTCTTCCATAGTTTCAACTGACACCACCCCTGATTCCCTTTTACCTACCTCTCCATGCCTTCCCACTGAAGTCAGCACCTGACTGATCCCAGCATCACAGAAAATTCTAGACCACTCATATCTCTTTGCCTTGTGACTGACTCCATTTGTGTCAATATTCCCTGCTTTCCAACTAATGTCAGGCATGGTGAAGTCTCCTTGGTTTTTAATTTATGGTAGTTTTCCTCCTCATTTTCAGTGCTCACCCTCTCCCTCTAATTATCTTTCACTCATTTCCTTTTCCTTCAACAGCTCAGAACCTGAGAACGGGAGTGTGGAAGAACACCTGTGATTGCTGACTCTCATTGTGGCCGAAGAGTAACCTTGCTCAGATGACACCTTCTTAGATGATTTTGCAGCTTTAAAACTGGGACACCCACTGTATCTCAGGCTACTGGCCCCCAGTCCCTGGTGTGAAAATGTCTATTCTTCTGTACCTCATATCTCTCTCACACAATACTGACTGGAAGTAACATGACAAACTTTAACACCTCAGACTTTTTTTTTAACCATATAAGTCATAAAGAATACACATCTGATCAAACAGAGAGGCCCCATCAACAGCCTTCAGTTCTTCCAACCACACAGCACATCTAAAGAACCTGAAAACTAACACACAGTAAGTACTTCACATACATCAGTGTTGGTGCTCTAGTCATGAGTTAACCATTGACAGTTTAGACCAAATCACTTGTGTTTTGGGTGGTGGCTTCTGGATGGTAGGACATTTGATAACATTTGTCCACACTGAATACATGACTATAGTACACCAAGCTTCTAAGTATATATAAAAAAGAGAGAAATAAGAGACAGATAGGTAGGAAAAGAGAGAGGTTAAAACAATATTAGAGAAATATAAGTATAATATTCAAAGAAGTAAATAAATGAAAAGTGACCTTTTGATAAATAATTTGTAAAAAAGTTTTCACACAAACATATTTTATTTATTTTTCAGAGAGGGAGGAAGAGAGAAAATAACTGTGTGAGAGAGAAACATTGATCACTTGCTTTTTGTATACTCTCCCTTATCAGGGATTGAATCCCTGACCGGAGACTAAACCAGCAACATATTGGTGAATGGGATGAGGCTTCAACCAACTGAGCCACCTGATCATGATGATATTATTTTTACTTGGAACACATATCACTTCACATCACATTGGCTTTACTGGGAAAAGCTAGTTCAAAACCACTCACTGTTGACACAGACATGTTCATATCGACAGACAATACCCATGGGAAACCAATATGGAGGCTGCTCATCATGGAAGCCGATATGAGTACAAGGTCTGATTCGAAGAATAACAGTAGCCCATGGAAAGCTATATGTCAGAAGTAATTATATTTATTTTTAATAGATTTTTATTGATTATGCTATTACAGTTGTCTGATTCCCTCCTTCATTCCCCTCCACCCTGCACAACCCCTCCCACCCACATTCCCCCCTTTAGTTCATGTCCATGTGTCATAAGTTCTTTAGCTTCTACTTTTCCCACACTATCCTTGCCCTCCCCCTATTTTCTACCCACCACCTATGCTACTTGTTCTCCGTACCTTTTCCCCCCTCTCTCCTCCTCCCACTCCCCTGTTCCTAACCCTCCATATGATCTCCATTTCTGTGGTTCTGTTCCTCTTCTAGTTGTTTGCTTTTGTTTTAGATGTGGTTGTTAATAGCTGGGAGTTTTCTGTCTTTTTATTTCATATTTTTTATATTCTTTTTCTTAGATAAGTTTCTTTAATATTTCATATAATAAAGACTTGGTGATGACGAACTCCTTGAACTTGGCCTTATCTGAGAAGCACTTAGTCTTCCCTTCCATTCTAAATGACAGCTTTGCTGGATAGAGCAATCTTGGATGTAGGTCCTTGCCTTTCAAGACTTCAAATACTTCTTTCCAGCCCCTTCTTGCCTGGAAGGTCTCTTTGGAGAAATCAGCTGACAGCCTGATGGGCACTCCTTTGTAGGTGACTGTCCCCTTATCCCTTGCTGCTTCTAGAATTCTCTGCTTCATTTTAATCTTGGCTAATGTAATTACGATGTGCCTTGGTGTGTTCCTCCTTGGGTCCAACTTCTTTGGGACTCTCTGAGCTTCCTGGACTTCCTGGTAGTCTATTTCCTTTGCCGGATTGGGGATGTTCTCCTTTATTATTTGTTCAAATAAGTTTTCCACTTCTTCCTCTTCTCCTTCTGGTACCTATATGATTCAGATATTGGAATGTTTAACGATTTCCTGGAGGTTCCTAAGCCTCTCCTCATTTTTTTGAATTCTTGTTTCTCCATTATTTTCTGTTTGGTTGTTTCTTTCTTCCTTCTGGTCTACTCCATTGATTTGAATTCCAGTTTTCCTCCCATCACTCTTGGTTCCCTGTGTGTTTTTCTTCATTTCACTTAGTATAGCCTTCATTTTTTTCATCTAATTTGTGACCAAAATCAACCAATTCCATGAGCATCCTGATCACCAGTGCTTTAAACTGTGCATCTGACAGGTTGGCTACCTCTTTGTCCCTTGGATGAATTGGCTCTGGAACTTTGATCTGTTCTCCCGTTTGAGCCTTTTTTTTTTTTTGGTCTAGTCTCAACTGTTACATATGAGGGGTGTAGCCTTAGGTGTTCACTGGGGGGGAAGCCCAGTCACTGGGTTGTGATGCTATATGTGGGGCCCGGGTCCGAGGGAACAATGGCGCTTGCTCCACTCTCATATTTCAATCCCTTCTGCCGCTTCCCAGAAGCAAATTGGGCCTTCTGGTGCTGATTTCCATGTGGGTGGGCTTGTGTACATTTTAGGACGCTGTGGGTCTCTCCAACGTACTCTCCTGTGAGGCTGGGAGTCTCTCCCGGCACCTCGACCCTCACAAGTGTTTTCAATTGGTGTTTTTACGTTTTATTTCCTGGCACTGGGGCCCTGGGTTAAGAGGTCTCTTGCTTCCTGTTTTCACCTGGATTATCGGCACACGAATGTGGGACCACCTGGTCAGCCAGGCCTTGCTCGGCCTCACTGGGTCTGTCCGTTGCCACCCGATGCCTGGGGTCTGCTAGCTGCCACCTGTGGGCCTGGGGTCCGCCCACCTGCACTTTTTCCTGCCGTGACTCCGCCCCTTTTACAGGTCTGGATGGATGGATGTCGGACTTCCATACAGTTGAATTTTCTGTTAGCTCCGGTTGTTTTCTTGTTTCTAAATCTTCATTATCCTTAATTTTGGATATGCGAAAAGGCACAGTATGTCCACCTACACCTCCATCTTGGCCAGAAGTCCAGGAGTAATTACATTTAGATGTTTTCTTAATGTTAACCCCATAAAGGTGAGTACCAAAAAACTGTTGTCTAAAGTAGTATAAATCTCAGATCTGATTTAATTAGTATTTCCAGCTAGATTTCACTTTTTGTTTTTGGAACTTTTGCCATGTCTGAGGTATTCCACCAAACACATGTAACACCAGCCCACAGTGTTTTTGGTTGTATGTGATACACTTGTGGCAATGTCTCTAGAAAGTTGCTTCAGTCCTCATCCCAGTGAGCTAGTTGGGTTATTGGAGACTCTGAAGAAACACAGTAGCTCTAAACTGATCAGAATACAAATATTTGAACTCAGCTCTTCCTTCTGAAACTTGGGATCCTTGTTAACTTCCTAGGAATCTGAAAAAACCTGTGCCTGATGCATTTGTATACTAACGGAGGTGTCCTGGGTGAGAAGTCAAGAGCCCTGAGAACCTTTCAGCTAAATATAATTAGAAAACAGCACCCAGGTAATGAAACTTTAAAAAAGCAAGCTCACTTATTCACTGAGAGTACAAAACATAAGGAATCTAGTAATTGGACACCCACATTCTAGAGACAGGTCATTATCAAGTTTACATTACTGAAGACCGTTGAGAGAACAAAATGTTTGCCAGTTGTCTCAATAGTTTCTATGGATGTATCTTTTGGGAAAGGCTATAATAAAATTGTTTCCCTCACCATAAAGAGTGAACCTGGCTTTCCCTCTGACATCCTTGTTCATACACCTGTGGGTACTCTCAGGAAATGTAAGCCATTACTGTTACTCCACCTGGGCAGCATTGCAGCCATTGCCAGTTTTTTTTTCTGTTGTCTTGCGGGGAAAACATCAGGAGAAGAGGGTGGATTTCTTCATCAGAAGCAGTTTGTTAGGTATTGGATTCCTACTAGGTCTGTCAGTTGTGTACTTCAGGTCATGGCTTGCAGAATAAGAAGGGAGTGCTAGAGAACATACTAATGTACATTTTTATAATCCTGAGCTACTGGTGTGTCCTTCGATTTGTTTTAAGGTCGGACGTTTATGTAGTTTTTCCTCTCTGTGGGGGGCTCCACCCATAGAACCCCCCCATTCATCACGGATGAAAACAAATACTACCAAGACAAGATCTGCTTGGGGAGGAGAGGTGGCCAAACTCTCAGAGGAGAATGACCCAGAGCCCCTTCCTCACTAGGCTTTTAGTGGGTTCCAATACACTGGATTATAGGTTTAACATGTCAAAGAAATCTGAGGGCTTAATCTGAGCCAGTGTTTGTCAGGAAAGGGGGTTGCCAAACTTTGGGAGACATGCTCATTTCCTCCTGGAACCCTTACATTTAAATGAGAGCACTCTTAGCAAAGCAGGTTTCACAGGACTTTACGAATTCTTTCGTATGCCCGATCACCCAAGGAGCCATCCTGGCCGATACAGGGCTGCACCACTCGCCCCCACAGTTTCAGGCTTTAAGCCTATTAGGAAACAGGAGACATCTCCCAGATGGAAATGAGGACTCGGGCTATGTCAGAATAGCCGGGGGCGAGGGTCCATCACATCCTCTTTGCTGCAACCCCCTGAGTCTTTCCATGAGGCCTCCCATGTGGTTGTGTCTGTCTTAGGTTGCCCCTCCCATGTGGAGTCTTACCCATCATTGACTAACCAACCAAGCATTGGGGCCAGAGATGGATGAGGCAGAAGCAGTGCTCCTTAGTAGGTCACGTCCTTGTGACAGAACAGACCCAGATGAAGTGGGTCCCTTGGGCTCTTACACAGCGCACTATGGGGCGAGAGTTACAACTCCTGAAACCAGGCTGAATGCTCCACAACATCTCCCCCATTTTTATCTGTTAAATCAATTGTAGCTGTTAGACCTGTGAAACTTACTGTTTGCTGTTCACGAATGTGATTACGAGAAAACCATCTCCACATATATCATAAAGCACAAATAAGGATTAAAACAAGGAGGCATCCAAGGGCTGCCATACCCAAAATTTGTAGATTCAGTCCATCAAACCAGTTCTTAGAATTCATTCATTGTAGATTATTGTTCAGAGTCTGGAACACCTTTTGTTCAGTTAGGCATTTGATGTCACTGAGCTTTTGGTGGAGCTCAAGCTGAAGCTGATCAATTTGTCCCTTAAGACTGGTAGAAAATGCTCCCTGCAGGCGATGACGAATATCTGCCCAAGAATGCTGACTGGAATTCCACCTTAATGGAGTAACACAGTTTAGAAAAACCAGGATCACAAGTAAGCTGTTGCCTTAAGGCAAGAGCATCCTGTCGCTCTCCAAGCCAGACAATGGCAGATTCTGTGGCAGAGAGCCGAGTAAGAATCTTCTAATCAATTTGGCTTTGTAGAATCATTTGCTGAGTAGTATTAGTGAGAAGAACATCAACTGCGTGCGCAGTTTGAATGGATTCAGTAAGGGCTACAGATGCAGTAGTCGCGGCCCCAATTATTATAATAGCAGAAACTATGGAGGCAATAAGCATGCCTATAAATCGGCGGGTTCTGACATGGGCGAGGGCCTTATTGAGGGCACTTAATCCTCCTGGATCAGCCCACTCCCGGGCAAGGTTAACAGGAACCCAAGCCTGGGCCTGTCGGCGAATGACAAATATGGAGGTAAGATTTAATTGAGTGACATTTGCACGGGTTAAGCAGCTAGTATATATAGTGCCAGGAGTAGTAGTAAAAGTATATACAGTGGAAGTCTCATTATACATAAATTGAATTGTACCAGGGATGGCTACAAATAGATAAGGATGAGAAGTACATACAGTAACCCAGGTACGTTTATTATTCCAAATGTTAAAGTAACCAAAGGCATTGTCTTTCTTTTGGATGAGTTGAAATTGTCCTGTCTAACGGTCAACAAAAGGGAGCCCATCTTCCAAGTAGAAGTATGCCATGGGCTAGTATGATTAAGACCCTTTATTCTGAGAATAGGGACTCCTGCTCCTCCACTATGCCAACTAAATTTATCATACGCTGTGAGGGGCACTGGGTTTACTATTCCTGAGTCTGCTATGGCATATATCTTCCAATTTGCACCCCAGTTTTCTGCTACAAGAGGGGTGCTACTAATATTAATTAACGATGGTGTTTGATCACGGCATAGTTTCCAAGTGACTGGCTTGGTTGATCCACCATCTATATGACATAAAGGAAGATTGGGTGGTTTGGTACTGTCCCCTGGTCTTTCTCTATAAATCCTATTGCTCCAACTAAGGAAAGATTTACTGCAGGCAGAGACTGCTGGGTGGTATAATTAGTTATTGCATAGGCATACCACTTAGACATAACAGGCAAGCAGAGGGTATTGTTAACACAGAAAAACAAGCAGGCAAATGGTTAGAGACATATACAGTGCTTTCCGGAGCAGACAGCCAATGATGTTTTTCCTCTAGGGGTCCGTCTGGGGGGAGCCAGGTGCCTCTGGTCCACTCAGTATCATCACTAGATAAAGGAGGCTCAGGATTCCACCATGTATGGAGTTTAAACATAGGTGGGTCTATAACATGGCTCCAATATATATGTTCAGTTTCAGAGGCTAAACCTAGTTTTCCAAGGCAGATAAGCAGGCCCAAGAGTAGGGCTACCTTGGAGAAGCTTGAAAAAAACAGTTGAAAAATAAGCTAAGAACGTGTTCTTTGGGGCATCCCTGACTCTTACTTGTTGGGTCATCTTCTCCGCTCTTATCTTAAGGGTTTAAAGGTCACCCCAAATTACTCCCTGAGGTTGATCCAGGGAGTTGCTCCTGTGAGTCTGTGTTTTCTGGTGGCGGGATTCTTCTGCCTTGGTCCTTGGGGACATCTGCTCCATCTGTTTCTCTGCTTTCTGTCCGAGCTTTCGGGTCCTGATGAGCTGCCACATCTGTTTTCAGGGTGGCTCTGGTATGATATGGCTTCACTCTTTTTGCTGGGAGCCACAGTGGTGGACCTGTGGGAATTGAAACACAAGCGTACCCTCTTCCCCATGTTAATAGTTCAACTGGGCCTTCCCATTTTCCTTCCCCTAATGGGTCTTTATATAAGACCAAAGGGCGTGGACCTGCTGGCCTGTTTTCTATAAAGTGTTGTCTATGGGTGACTACAGATTATCATCACAATTCAAAAAATTGTACATATATATTGCTAGCATGGTTAAATTTCTGGGGGATATTTCCTGACTCCCTCTTTTTTTGTTTATTTAATAATGTTTTAAAGGTCTGGTGAGCTCTTTCAACAATTGCTTGGCCCGTAGGATTATAGGGGATACCTGTGTTATGTCGAATTCCCCATTTTTCTAAGAAAGCCTGAGTAGCTTGGGCAATATATCCTGAGCCATTATCAGTTTTGATTTCCTGTGGGTGGCCTAGGTGGCTGAAGGCCTCAAGCCAATGAGCTCTAATATTCTTCGCTGACTCCCCAGAGAAGGGAGTGACATGTAGAACACCTGAGTAAGTGTCTACAGATATATGTAAATATTTTAATCTTCCAAAAGGGGGGTAATGAGTAACATCTGTCTGCCAAATCATTCGAGGTTGCAACCCTCTAGGGTTGATTCCAAGAGAAGGAGGCGCCTTTGAAAGCGCTTGACAATCTGGACATTCTCTGATCATTTGCTTTGCTTGGGCCCTTGGAATATTAAATTCTTTGCGTAGGGCCTGACTATTTTGGTGAAAAAACTGGTGAGACATAACTGCAGATTGGAAAGTATCTGCTAGGTTTACAAGGGCATCAGCCTGAGAATTACCTTCTGCCATAGGTCCAGGCAAGCCCGAATGAGATCGGATATGAGTAACAAACAAAGGATGCTTCCTTTTGTCTAAAAGACTTTGCAAGGTTAGAAATAGGCTTAGTAACTGAGACTCAACGGACCCTTTTAATAGGGCCTGATCTATATGAAGGAGTGTATATACAGTATAACCAGAGTCACATACTAAGTTAAGAGGCTCCTTGGGCCAATGTTGGAGGGCAAGAATAGCCCCTGAAATTTCCGCCCGCTTCGTGGAGGAGTGCCCTCCGGAAAGAAAATGTTTCCACTCATTTTCTTCTTTCTAGGTGATAGCAGCTTTCCCTGTTTTCCCTGAACCATCAATAAAGATGGTTCCAGCTTTAGGAATAGGAGTGGCACTGAATTTTTCCCCCAAACGGATATTAAGAGTGGGGAGGTTCTGGAGAAGTATATCAGAAGGTAAATGAATATTAAGATCGCCTACAAAAATCAGCGAGTGCACACTGAAATTCTAAAGATTGACTATAAAGTTGCTGTAGATACACTTGTGTGAGTGGAACGTGTATAGCAGCTGGGTCGTGGCCAAAAAGCTGAATGACTCTATCACGGCCTTTAATAATAAGCTGACATAGTGCAGTAATATAGGTGGTAATAATGCGCTGGGGTTGATGGGATAAAAATAGCCATTCAATCATTTCTAAATTAGGTGCCAGCTGTCCTATCAGCCCAGTGGGTGTTTTCAGTGTGGGAAAGCAAAAAAATCCGACAGGTAGTTGTCTGTCTACCCTAGTGAGCTGCCTGGAAGAAAGATATTGGTTCACTAAATCCAATTCCTGTCTAGCCTGATCACTTAAGAATCTGGGAGAACTTAAGTCTGAATCCCCTTTACGGGTGTTGAATAAGTTAGTTAACTTCCCCGTGGTGATCCCCAAACTGGGACGGATCCAGTTAATGGTGCCTAAGAGCTGTTGCAGACTGTTAAGCGTTAAAGGGTCCGGTACCTGGATCTGAACTATCTGAGGCCTAACTGTACGGTGAAATAAGACATGTCCTAAATACTGCCAAGGCTGATAATGCTGTACCTTCTCTGGGGCTATTACTAGTCCCGCTGAGGAGACATTGCTCTCAAGACAGAGGTAAACTTGCTTTAGCTCTTCCTGAGAGGCTGCAGCAATTAGGATATCATCCACGTAATGATAAATAATACTTTGAGGAAACTGAGTCCGTACCGGCTGAAGGGTCTGATGAACAAAATGTTGGCAGATGGTGGGGCTATTTAACATGCCCTGTGGCAGGACTTTCCACTGGAACCTCTCTAATGATTGAGAGTTATTAAGTACTGGGACTGAGAAGGCAAATCTCTCATGGTCCCTCTTAGCCAAAGGAATGGTAAAGAAGGAACCTAATCAACAACACAAACAAGCATAATATAAACAAAGACACTGAATTTGAGAATGGTCTGACAGTGACCAGAGGGAGAGGGGAGGGAATTTCAGGGGAAAAGGGGAACGGTTTAGAGCAACAAGTATAAAGGACTCATGGACAAAAACTATGGGGGGTGGAAATGGGAGGAACGTGGGGAGGGCTGGGTGGTGGGCTGGGGGCGGGGTAAAAGACAGAAAACTGTACAATATCAACAATTAAAAAAACTGATTAAAAAATAAAAATAAAAAAGAAGCAGTCCTTTAAATCAATGACAATAAGAGGCCATTCCTTTGGTATGCATGCTGGATTTGGAACTCCTGGCTGAAGGGCTCCCATAGGTTGAAAGATTTCATTAACTTTTCTAAGGTCATGTATAAGTCTCTATTTCCCTGTTTTCTTAGGAACTATAAAAATAGGAGTATTCCATGGGCTACTGGATGGTTCTATATGCCCTGCCTCTAATTGTTGTTGTACAAGCTCTTGAAGTTTTTCTAGCCTCTCCTTCTTCAGCGGCCACTGATTAACCCACACAGGTGTGTCAGACAACCAAGTGAGGGATAAAGGAGAAGCCTGGACAGTGGCCGCTAAGGAAAAGGCGGCAGGGTGATTTGCATTCCCCACTGAGTGAGAAGGTCCCTGCCCCAGATATTAAGTGGGGCGGGGAGGATGTAAGGTTGAATTCGTCCAACCTGCCCATCTGGACCAAAGCATTTAAGAGTCCACATACTTTTGTGGGGCTGAGAGATGACCCCTATTCCAGTTATAGAAGTGTTTGTTTAAATTACTGGCCACTCTGGGGGCCAGTATCGGCTGGAAATAACAGACACATCAGCCCCTGTGTCTAAGAGGCCATGGAATTCTCTGTCTTTTATCTTAATGCTCAATATAGGCTTTTTTAGATCAATGGAGGCAGTCCAAAATATTGACTGGTTATCAGTACTGCCAAAGCCGTGCTCCCCTCTGACCACTTCTTGAGTGTTTGGTACCTTGTAAGGCATGAGGAGGAGCTGGGCAATGCGGGTCTGAGCTGGAATGATACAATACCCGAGTGTCCTGAGCATAATTTTAATTTCTCCTTGATAGTCAGAATCAATAACTCCAGGTTGGACAAGGATGCCCTTATTGGTCATGTTAGATGGTCCTAAAATCAGCTCTACTAGTCCCTGGGGTAATGGCCCCCATACTCCTGTTGGAGCGGTGACCACCTCATCTTGCTCTTTTAAGATGAGTTCAGAGGTGCTGACCAAGTCCAATCCTGCGCTCCCCCGGGTGGCGGCACGGAGGTCGGAGACCCGGCATTGTCCCGAGTCCACAACAGCTGGTTGCTGTTTGGGCTCCTGTTTGGTTTCGGGGCACCGGAGCTCACACCCCACTTCTCGTTTCCCTGTAATGGGGGCAGCAAGTTTCCATCCTTATCATAGGTGGACTTGCACTGATTGGCCCAATGTTTGCCTTTATGGCAGTGAGGGCAATCCTTTACAGGAAGCCTTTTTTTTTTTTAATTTTTATTTTCATTGTTGATCTTGTACAGTTTTCTGTCTTTTATTCTCACCTGAACCCGCCACCCCAGCCCTCCCCACCTCCCTCCCATTTCCACCCCTGCCCCAATAGTTTTTGTCCATGTGTCCTTTATACTTGTTCCTGTAAATCCTTCCCCTTTTCCCCTGAAATTCCCTCCCCTCTCCTCTCTGGTGACTTTCAGCATGTTCCCAATTTCCATGTCTTTGGTTATATTATGCTTGTTTGTTTGTTTTGTTGATTAGGTTCCTGTTAAAGGTGAGATCATATGGTATTTATCTTTCACTGCCTGGCTTACTTCGCTTAGCATGATGCTCTCAAGTTCCATCCATGCTGTTGCATAGGGTATGAGCTCCTTCCTTCTTTTTGCTGCATAGAATTCCATTGTGTAAATGTACCACAGTTTTTTGATCCATTCATTTACTGATGGGCATCTAGGTTACTCCCAACACTTGGCTATTGTAAATTGTGCTGCTATAAACATAGGGATGCATAGTTTCTTTTTTTTTTTTAAATTCAACTTCTTTTTTTTTTCTTTCTTTTAGATTTTATTTATTTATCTTTAGAGGGGAAGGGAAGGAGAGAGGGAGAGAAACATCAATGTGTGGTTGCCTCTTGTATGTCCCCCTGCCGGGAACTGGCCTGGCAACCCAGGCATGTGCCCTGACTGGGAATCGAACCGTGATCCTTCGGTTCACAGGCCCGCGCTCAATCCACTGAGCTACACCAGCCAGGGCGGGATGCATAGTTTCTTTTGGATTGGTGTTTCAGGGTTCTTAGGATATAGTCCTAGCAGTGGAATTGCTGGGTCAAAAGGTAGATCCATTTCTAGTTTTTTTAGAAAATTCCATACTGTTTTCCATAGTGGTTGTACCAGTCTGCACTCCCACCAGCAGTGCACTAGTGTCCCCTTTTCTCCACAACCTCTCCAACACTTGCTGTTTGTTGCTTTGTTTATGAGGGCCATTCTGACTGGTGTCAAGTGGTATCTCATTGTGGTTTTAATTTGCATCTCTCTGATAGCTAGCGATATCGAGCATCTTTTCATGTGTCTCTGGATCCTCTGTATGTCCTCCTTGGAGAGGTGTCTGCCCAAGTCCTTTGCCCATTTTTAATTGGGTTGCTTGTCTTCTTAGAGTGGAGTCGTGTAAGTTCTTTGTATATTTTGGAGATTAAACACTTATCTGAGATATCATTGGCAAATATGTTTTCCCACACAGTCGGTTCTCTTTTTATTTTAATACTGTTTTCCTTGGCCATGCAGAAGCTTTTTATTTTGATGAGATCCCATTTGTTTATTCTTTCCTTTATGTCCCTTGCTTTAGGGGACATATCAGTAAAAATGTTGCTGCGTGTAATATCTGAGATTTTCCTGCCTATGTTCTCTTCTAGGACTTTAATGGTGTTACGGCTTATGTTTAAGTCTTTTATCCACCTTGAATTTGTTTTTGTGTATGGTGTAAGTTGGTGCTCGAGTTTCATTTTCCTGCACGAAGCTGTCCAGTTCTCCCAACACCACTTGTTGAAGAGGCTGTTTTTACTCCATTTTATGTTGCTGCCCCCTTTGTCGAATATTAATTGACTATAGAGACTAGAGTTTATTTCTGGGCTCTCTATTCTATTCCACTGGTCCACGTGCCTATTTTTATGCCAGTACCAGGCTGTTTTGATTATAGTGGCCTTGTAATACATTTTGGTATCAGGTATTGTGATCCCTCCTGCTTTGCTCTTCTTTCTCAAGATTGCTGCCGCTATTCTGGGTCGTTTATAGTTCCATATAAGTTTTTGAAGAGTTTGTTCTATACCTGTGAAATATGCCATTGGTACTTTAATAGGTATTGCATTGAATCTGTAGATTGCTTTGGGAAGTATGGACATTTTGATGATGTTAATTCTTCCGATCCATGAACACGGTATGTGTTTCCATTTATTTGTGTCTTCCTTGATTTCCTTCTTCAGTGTTGTGTAGTTTTCTGCATACAGGTCTTTTACCTCCTTGGTTAGGTTAATTCCTAGGTACTTTATTTTTCTTTTTGCTATATCAAATGGTATTTTTTTCTTGATTTCTGCTTCTGTTGTTTCATTGTTGGTATACAAAAATGCCTTTGATTTCTGGATATTGACTTTGTATCCGGCTGTTTGGCTAAATTCATTTATTAGGTCGAGCAGTTTTTTGGCCGAGACTATAGGATTTTCTATGTATACTAACATGTCATCTGCAAACAATGATAGTTTTGTTTCCTCCTTTCCAAGTTGGATGCCTTTTATTTCCTTTTCTTGTCTAATCGCTGTGGCTAATACTTCCAATACTATGTTGAATAGAAGTGGAGAGAGTGGACAGCCTTGTCTTGTTCCTGATTTTAGTGGAAAAGAATTTAGTCTTTGCCCATTGAGTATGATGCTGGCTGTAGGTTTCTCATATATAGCCTTTATTATGTTGAGGAATGCTCCCTCTATTCCCACTTTGCTGAGTGTTTTAATCATAAATGGGTGCTGTACCTTATCAAATGCTTTTTCCGCATCTATTGATATGATCATGTGATTTTTGTCTTTGCTTTTGTTTATGTGATGAATTACATTTACTGATTTGCGAATGTTGAACGATCCTTGCATCCCTGGGATGAATCCCACTTGGTCGTGGTGTATGATCTTTTTAATGTATTGTTGGATGCGGTTTGCCAATATTTTGTTGAGGATTTTAGCATCTATGTTCATCAGCGATATTGGCCTGAAGTTCTCCTTCTTTGTTTTGTCTTTATCTGTTTTTGGGATTAGGATGATGCTGGCTTCATAAAAAGAGTTTGGGAGTCTTCCATCTTTTTGGATTTTTTTGGAATAGTCTGTGGAGAATAGGAGTTAGTTCTTCCTTAAATGTTTTGTAGAATTCTCCTGTGAAGCCATCTGGTCCAGGGCTTTTGTGTGTGGGGAGTGTTTTGATTACTGATTCAATTTCACCAGCCGTTATTGGTCTGTTCAGGCTTTCTGTTTCTTTTTCATTGAGTTTTGGAAGGTTATATTTTTCTAGAAACCTGTCCATTTCACCTAGGTTTTCAAATTTCTTGGCATACAGTTCTTCATAGTAATTTCTTACAATCCTTTGTATTTCTGCGGTGTCGGTTGTAATATCTCCTCTTTCATTTCTGATTGTGTTTATTTGAGTCCTCTCTCTTTTTTTCTTGATGAGCCTGCTTAAAGGCTTGTAAATTTTGTTGATCTTTTCAAAGAACCAACTCCTGGATTCATTGATCTTTAGGATTGTGCTTCTAGTCTCTATGTCATTTAATTCTGCTCTTATCTTGGTTATTTCTTTCCTTCTACTTGCTCTGGGCTGTCTTTGTTGTTGTTCCTCGGGTTCTTGTAGGCGAAGGGTTAGGTTGTTTGTTTGAGATGTTTCTGTCTTTTTTAGATAGGCCTGTATCGCTATAAGCTTCCCTCTGAGGACTGCCTTTGCTGTATCCCATAAGTTTTGGGTCAATGTGAGTTCATTATCGTTTGTTTCCAGAAACTTTTTGATTTCCTCCCTAATTTCATTCTTGACCCATTCATTGTTTAATAGCATGCTATTAAATCTCCATGATTTTGAGGGTTTTGGGTTTTTCCCCTTGGGGTTGTTTTCTAGTTTCAGTCCCTTGTGGTCAGAGAAAATGCTTGGTATGACTTCAATTTTCTTGAATTTGTTGAGGCTTGCTTTGTGTCCTATCATGTGGTCTATCTTTGAAAATGTTCCATGTGCATTTGAAAAGAAAGTGTATTTAGCTTCTTTGGGATGGAGGGCTCTATATATATATCAGTTAAGTCCATTTCCTCTAGAGTGTTGTTCAATGCCATAATATCTTTGTTGATATTTTGTTTGGAAGATCTGTCCATTTTTGACAGTGGGGTGTTAAAATCACCTACTATAATTGTGTTGCTGTCTATATCTTTCTTGAAGTCCTCTAAAATTTTCTTGATGTATTTAGGTGCTCCTCCGTTGGGTGCATATATATTTACAATATTTATGTCTTCTTGGTGGATTCTTCCCTTGAGTATTATGAAGTGACCTTCTGGGTCTCTCTTTATGGCCCTTCTTTTGAAGTCTATTTTGTCTGATATGAGTATTGCTACCCCAGCTTTTTTTTCCTGACCATTTGCTTGGAAAATTTGTTTCCAGCCCTTCACTTTGAGCCTGTGTATGTCTTTTGTCCTGAGGTGGGTTTCTTGTAGGCAGCATAGGTGTGGGTCATGCTTTCTTATCCATTCAGCTATTCTATGTCTTTTGATTGGAGCATTTAATCCATTTATATTTAAGGTTATTATTGATAGGTAATTATTCATTGCCATTTTCGTACCTGTGTTCCTCTCTCTCTTTCTCTCTCTGTCTTTTCCTTTCTTCCCTTAAAGCAGTCCCTTTAGTATCTCTTGCAGCATTGGTTGGTAGAGGTGTATTCTTTTAGACTTCTTTTGTTTGGGAAGCTCCTTATTTGGCCTTCTATCTTGATTGAAAGCCTTGCTGGGTAAAGTAGTCTGGGTTGCAGGCCTTTGGTTCTCATTGCTTGGAATATTTCTTGCCATTCTCTTCTGGCTTGGAGCGTTTCCATTGAGAAGTCAGATGCTAACCTAATTGGGGCCCCCTTGTATGTTACTTCCTTTTTCTCCCTTGCTGCTTTTAAGATTCTCTCTTTGTCTTGGAATTTTGCCATTTTAATGATGATGTGTCTTGAAGTGGGCCTGTTTGGGTTCCTTTTGATTGGGACTCTCTGTGTTTCCTGGATTTGTATGGTTTTTTTCTCTCACCAAATGAGGGAAATTTTCCATCATTACTTTTTCAAACAGGTTTTCTATCCCTTGTTCTTGTTCTTCTCCTTCTGGTATCCCTATTATACGAATATTATTCCGTTTCATGTTGTCTTGCATTTCTCTTAAACCCTCTTCATTCTTTCTAAGCCTCTTTTCCTTATCTTGCTCATTCTGAGTGTTTTTTTCTATTTTGTCCTCCAACTCGCTGATCCGATCTTCTGCTTCATCGATTCTGCTTTTCATTCCTTCTACTGTGTTCTTCAGTTCAGAGATTGTGTTCTTCATTTCCTCTTGGCCCTTGTTGATAGTTTCTATTTCCTTTTTCATGTGGATATAGTTTGCCGTGAGTTCATCATAACTTCCCTGTAGTTTGTGGTAGCTCATTGAGAGCTCATGGAGCTTCCTGACAACCATTGCTTTGAACTCGATATCTGATAGTTGAGTTGCCTCTGTTTCATTTAGCATTCTTTCTGGAGCTTCCTCCTTTCCTTTCGTTTGGGGATTGTTCTTTTGTCTTCCCATTGTTTGTAAGACTCTTGTTGTTAGCCTCAGCTTCTTAAATTGATCTGTTCTGGCTCCCTGGGTTTGTGGTATGACCTTCTGTGGTAGAATATCTGTGAGATTCAGTGGTGGATTCTCCTTTGGATATCCTGTTGTTCACCGCTTTCACTGTCTCATCAGCTGGAATACCCTCTTTTGGGGGCCAACTCTGGTTTTTTTTTTTTTTTTTTTTTTTCCCGCACAGTTTCAGGCTTGCTTGTTTGTTTGTTATCTCACTCGTGGGTATTTACAAAAGGAAGAGGGAGGAAAATGAAAAAAAGAAGAAAGAGGAAACAAGAGGAAGGTAGAAGAGATAAAATTGAAAAGAAAGGAAGAGGGGATAGGAGAAGAAGGAATTCAAGGGAGGCAAAAGGAGTTGGGGAGTAAAGAAGAAGATATAAACAATGAAGAAGGAGTAGTTAAAAACTCATATAGATAGGCAGGCTTACAAACAAAAAGACACTAACAAACTGGCAAAACAAAAAAGAGACACGCACACAGACACCCCCACACAAATATAAGCAGCCGGGGGGGGGAGGAACAAGCAAAGCACAACAAAATATTTAAAAAAAAATAAAAATATATTAAAAAAATAAAATTAAAAAAATTAAAAAACAAAACAAAACAAAACAAAACAAAAAACACCCTCTTGTTGTTTTCAAACTTGCCAGCCTGTTTTTCAGGTCTTGCTGGCTGCAATGGCCGAGGGGTGATCTTACTGCTTTTCTCTGGGTTCAGAACTCAGTCCTCATTGTGCTATGTATCCCAGCGTTAGTGGGCGCCTCTCCCCACAGGGTTTCCAGCGTGTGATCTGAGCCTCCTTGTGTGTGCGCACTTCTCTGAGTTTATGGGTGTGTGCTAGGTTCTCCAGACGTGCACAGCAGCCTGCCTTTGTCCCTGGGAGGCTTTCAGTGTTCGGGCACAGCTGCCTGCCTTTGCTTCTGAGAGGGGCCTGCGTTCCAGCTGCTATCCGGCGCCTGCACCTTGGGCCTGAGCTGTCCGCATTTGAGCACCCGCCCGTGAACTGGCACCTCTGGCTCCACAGCTGTCTCCAGCGGCCTGCGCCTATGTTTTCACGAGTGTCCACTAGCCCCAGACCGTGTGCGGTCCCCTGAGGGTGTCTATTTTCATGCAGTTGTCTCACTTCGCCCGCGCCTCTGTCTCTGTTGGGGGGCCTGTGCTTTCGTAGTCGCCCGGCGACCACGAATACTCGGTTCAGTCGCGCAGTGACCTGGTGCGGGGCACCCACTTTTGCTCGTGCGCAGTCGCGCGGTGGCCCCTGAGATCTCCCAGCCGGTTCAGCGGCTGACCCAGCTCCCTCCCCAGGGCCCTGGGGCAGGCTTGGCGGAGCGCCAGGCCGGGGCCTCAGCCGCCCCGCTCTCCTCGCGCTGGAACCCTGGGCTCTTATTTTTCCACAGAGCTCTCCTTACCGCTTGTTTTTCAGTGTCCACTACAATTTCCGACCTCTTATTCTCCAATATGCTGTGTTACTGTTCCTTGTCTGTTCTGGTCTTTCATAGATTGGCTTGGTTTTTCTCCCGTGTGTAGAGGGGGAATAGGTAGGGGCTGCTCCCTCCTACCACGCCGCCATCTTCCTTCTCCAGGAAGCCTTTTGTTTTTAATATGACACTGCTTCCCAGTGTGTCCAGCCTTGCCACAATTGAAACATTTCATTTCACCTCTCAAGGCCGCGGCAAGCAATGCTGCTTTATGCTGTTCGGTTCCTACATTTTGACAGGGCTTTATAAACGGACCAACATCGGTAGTAGTTAACCGAATCGGTTGAAGAACAGTTTTGCGATCATGATTAGCATTCTCCAAAGCTAACTGCAATAGGAGACCGTCAGCAATATCCTGATTTTCAACTTGTCTCTGAATTGCCTCTTGTAATCTGTCAATAAAATCTAGATATGTCTCATCGGGCCCTTGTCTAACATTAATATAGGACCCAGTGCTGCGGGGCTTAGTGTCAGGTACGGTCTTGAAGGCTCGAAAAGCCGCAGCAGAGCATTGGGTAAAAGTCTGAGGGTTCCTACGAGCTTGCCGATCTGGTCTAGTATGTGGCCCTAGCCCTAAAAGCATATCCTGAGTGACTGGATTTCCTGTCCTTTCATTTTCACTCGCCTGAAGGCGGCATCTTACCATATATTCAGAGTGCCAGACACTGTACTGACTGGGGGTTAAAGTTGTTCTGGCTAAGGCAACTCAGTCACAGGGAGCCATTTGATATGCTTCTGTCACAGCTGTTAATAACCCTATTGTATAAGGGGATTGGAGCCCGTTGTCTCCTATACTTTTCTTTAGATCCTTGAACAATCCATAAGGTAGAGGTTCATGCACCGGATTTTGCCTGCCTTGCCGAGTAATGACAGGGAAGGCGGTAAAGGACTGCCAGTCCCCATCCCTAATCGAGTCTTGAAGACACTGATACATGGCAGTGGTTACTGGCAAAGGGGCTTGAACTGCTGCCACCGTGGGGGTAGAAAGATTGGCAAGGAGATCCTGAGGGGCTTAAGTTTTCCTCCCATGCAGGAGCGGAGGGAGGGGGATCGGAGGTGAGGAAGGTATCTCCTTGTTACTAAGGAGTGGACTTGAGCCTTCCTGACCGGAGGTAATAAAGGTGGATTCCTCCGCCTTCATAGTGACTCCCTTCTCCCTCATCTGACACGGATCTTTCCCTGCCCCCTCGATCTTAGTATCTGAGTTGCGAATATGAAGGGGCGTTAAAGCAGTCCTCACGATCCCCCAAGTAGAAAGATTCTGATGCCCGATAGGGGTGCCACTTTCCTGGTGTGACTTCAATTCCCGTCCTACCTTTTCCCATATTTCTAAATCTAAAGTCCCTTTATCGGGAAACCATGGGCAATATTTTTTAACAATAAGAATTAAGTTAACTAAGTTCTTCTTTTTAATATGACTTCCCGAGGCTTTGAGAAGCTGCTGGATTTCCTTAAGGTATTGATTTTTAGAAAGCCCGTTGCCCATGGCTCTTAGAAAAATTCCTTAACAAACAGAGCAGTCCTCCTTAAAAAAAAAAAAAAAAAAAAAAAAAATCCTTCCCGCAGCCAAACGCGGTGCTTAAAAAGCCAGATCGAACAACAGAGAATGGACCCTAGCCAGGGTCCACCTCGGAGGACCGAGGAGGCCCACTTCGGCGTGGGCGGCAGCCTCGGCAGCAGGCGAGCCAGGTACACCTCTCTGCTGCAGCCGTGGAGGCCGCAGCTGCAGCAGCAGAGGGCATGTGCCAACTGCACTTCCCGGCGGAGAGATCTAGCTACAGCTCAACTCGGGGAGAATAAGCGGCCTGGGGGTACTCGCCCTTGTAGCTCCCGGCACTGCACTGCCACCGGGGTTTTGGCAGCGCACCGGGGAAAGGGGGATGGAGCAATGAGTACTGCATGCGCCCAGCCCTGCTCCATGCCCCAGCCCCGAACAAAAGAATTGCTTTCTACAAATTCCTTCTGCTGCAAGAGGTGGCGGATTTTGATCACTCTCTCCACCTGCACCCTCAAATTCTATTTCTTACTAGTGATAGAGTGTGGTGGGTCAGAGATGTTCCGTTGGTGTAAAACCATCAGGAAGGGCTACCTGGAAGCCAGGAGACCCCAATCCTGCTTATGGGTTTCAGGTTAAATTCCAGGTGTCTAAGACTCCAGGCGGCTCAGAGTGCTAGGTGACCAGCCTATATATCACACTTCCCTGACTGAGCCAAAAGATTTATGTGAGATGGAAATCCTTATGAGGCGCCTACTCGTCTTAGGGATTGGACCCCAGACACCTCCGCAGGGTCCCAACTCACGTAGGGACGCCCGAGATCTCGAGCCGGAGGGAGGAAATGCCTCTTTTCTTTGGCGTTTTAGCAAGAAGCTGAAATGCTCATAAGTACCTTGCTGCTAAAAGGGGAAGTCTTTGCTTTCTCCTCCCAAGCTAAAAAAAAAAAAAAAAAAAAAAAACCTAGCCGGGATTGCACTGCAGGGAATGGGACTGTGAATGCTTTTACAGTGTGCCTTCTCGCGTGGGTTTTTCTTGCAGTTGGCGGGTAACCTAACGTTCTAACCCGTCCCACGACCAACTCATGACTTTCATGGGAGTCTTCTAGTGGCAGTCGTTCTAACGGCATTTAAATGACTGACCCATACCCACAAGATGCAGCGAATGCTTGGGAGGAGAAAGCAAGACTCATTATGAAAGAGAGTGCAGGGGAGAGAAATGAGAAGAAAACCACTCAAGAGTTGGCAACAGTAACCTTCCTCTGATCTGTAACATGTCTGGGGGCCTTACCAAAAGGTGCCCCTGGATCCCTATGGGGATGAAGCGCTGATTTCCATACCACTTAGACATACTATCCGATGACGATGGCTCGTAGCCTCTGGTCAAGCAGGTTTCAGGTCCCTGTCCCGGGTGCCAGATGCGGGGGGCTCTGCCATAGATACCCCCATTCGTCATGGATGAAAACAAAAACTACCAAGAGAAGATCTGCTTGGGGAGGAGAGGTGGCCAAACTCTCAGAGGAGAATGACCCAGAGCCCCTTCCTCACTAGGCTTTTATTGGGTTCCAATACACCGGAATACAGGTTTAACATGTCAAAGATATCTGAAGACAATCTGAGCCAGTGTTTGTCAGGAAAGGGGGTTGCCACACTTTGGGAGACATACTCATTTCCTCCTGGGACACTTATCACCTCAGGAAGAGCACTCTTAGCAAAGCAAGTTTCACAGGACTTTAGGAATTCTTTCTTATGCCTGATCACCCAGGGAGCCATCCTGGCTGGTACAGGGCTGCACCCCTTGCCCCCACAGTTTCAGGCTTTAAGCCTGATTAGGAAGCAGGAGACATCTCCCAGATGCAAATGAGGACTCGGGCTTTGTCAGAATAGCCGGGGGGCGAGGGTCCATCACACCCTCTTTGCTGCAGCTTCCCGAGTCCTTCCATGAAGCCTCCCAAGGTTGTGTCTGGCTTAGGTTGCCCTTCCCATGAGGAGTCTTACCCGTCATTGACTAACCAACCAAGCATTGGGGCCAGAGATGGATGAGGCAGAAGCAGGGCTCCTGCCAGGGAGATAAGCTCTGTCTCCTTAGTAGCTCACGTCCTTGTGACAGAACAGACCCAGATGAAGTGGGTCCCTTGGGCTCTTACAGAGCCCACTGTGGAGTGAGGGTTACAACTCCTGAAACCAGGCTGAACGGTCCACAACACCTCTGTACCTGACCAGAATAAATTTTAACAAATTCTGGTACTGGTTCATTCTGTGGCAATTCCATGGCAGCCCCCTGAATTTACATGATTGAAAACCACACAACAGCTTCACAAAGCTCCACACAGAAACTCATGGTGGAGCATTTAGACAAGTACAAACTTTCTGTAATCTCATACAGGGGGCAGATACACCAAAACAACAACATTCCAAAACTGTCAAAAGTGATTGTGGGCACAGAAAGTCTGTACAACCCAAAGCTTAAGATGGTAAGGGCCAGCCCATGTCCCAGACTCCAGTCTATGTAGTTATTGGGACACCCCCAGAGTCTCACAGAAGGCATCACACTGTCCCACTCCCAATGGAATCTGAGCCTCCATTCTCTTCACCATCAGCTGCTAAATGAAAGTGTAGAAAGTCAGTCCTCACGTATTTGTGGGAATATTAGAGAAAATGGTATGTTGTTCAACTTCACAGCAAGCCATAAACATCTTGCATTTGGCCAGTTTCTGTGGTATTCTCTTCCTAAGTTGTTTGTGTAGCAGTCAGCTCCATTGTACTTTCTGTCCTTCTAAGACACATATGGATTATCGCACTTAATTGCATCATTTGTACACAAAATGGTAGATGTGATTAAGTTATTGCAGCAGTGAAGAGGACTCTGACAAGCAGTGTCCGTGGTGTTGTGGATGAGCCGACATAAATTCACATGGACTACAGATTCCTGTGGAAGAAAAGGGACGGCAGAGCTACTCACTCAAGGGGGGAGCACACCAACACTTGCTTTGACAGGTTTGTATTGACTTTCTAATAGCATCCATCAAAGAAGGTTTTCATTATACTTAGGTTTGTTTTAGGGAATTGCTTTTTACGGATATCAATGGAAAGGATGTTACTGATTACTTCTTACAAATTAACAAGGAAAATATGTTGCAAACTCAAGGGAATGATAAGAGTAATTGGTCTGGTTACAGTTCACTCCTTGGGAGAATTAGCACAGACGTCAGGAAGTTACTTTAAAGATATGCAGTAAATATTTGCTGCCTCAACTCAGGGTGAGGGAGTTTTAACAAGAGTAACCCTCAAAGCAGCCTAGGTATAATGCAGGCCTGATATTCCATGGGAGAACCGATCTGTGGGTTTGGCACCCTGTGTGCTGCCAGGCGCCTATCAGGCTTTTCAATAGAGCTGGGCTACATTTTCCAACTCATGTAGACAGGTTCCCTATACAGCAGTTTTTGTGCAAATTGTCTCATAACAAACCTAGACCCCCAAGGTCAGAAGCTACAACCTCACTTCCTTTCATGAATTCCCACAAGGGAGAACATTTTTCACAGGGTTACATTCTAACAATGCCACTAGAGCATGACTTGATTACACTCAGATGCCATGTCTGAAGTTCTGCCAAATATCTAAATTGTCTCCTGATAAGGAATGTAGTTTGCTTGTGCTCTCAGAATATAGTGCTATGTGGGTGGGTGTAAACAACATGCTCTTTAACTTACACTTTTGCAAGCTTGAATTTTGACATCAGGTAGTAGGCTGGATTTTCTCCTAAGGACCCTTTCTCTGTCTTGCAGGTGAGTGTGTTTAAACTTCTTGTTCCAAGGTGTTTTGTTGTAGACCATTCAGCCTGGTTTCAGGAGCTATAACCTGCACCCCATGGCTAGGCTGAGTAAGAGCCCAGGGACCTGATTCATCTGGGCCTGTTCTGTCAAGAGGACCTGAGCCACTATGGAGACAAAGCTTATCTCCCTGGCAGGAAAACCACTTCTGCTTCATCCATCTCTGGCCCCAATGCTTGGTTAGTTAGTCAATGACAGTTAAGACCCCTCATGGGAGGGGCAATCCAAGCCAGACACGACCACCTGGAAGGCCCTCATGGAAGGACTCAGGGGCTGCAGCAAAGAGGGGGTGATGGACCCTCACCCCCTGACTATTGTGACAACCCAAGTCCCCATTCCCACCTGGGAGATGTCTCCCTGATCTCTTGCTTCGTGGATCTAATCAGCTTAAGCCTGAAACTACGACAGTGAGCAGTGCAGCCTTGTGCCAGCCAGAGTGGCTTCTCAGGTGATCAGGCATAAGAAAGAATTCATAAAGTCCCGTGTAAATGGCTTTGCTAAGAGTGCTCTCATTTAAATGATAAGGGTCTGAGGAGGAAATGAGTATGTCTCCCAAAGTTTTTGCAACCCCTTTTCCTGACAGACACTGACTCAGATTAAGCCCTCAGATTTCTTTGAAATGTTATCCATTTCAAAGATCCTTGCCACCTGACATACCTGTATTCCTGTGTATTTGAACCCAATAAAAGCCTAGTGAGGAAGGGGCTCTGGGTCATTCTCCTCTGAGAGTTTGTCCACCTCTCCTCCCCAAGCAGATCATGTCTTGGTAGTTTTATTTTCATCCGTGATGGAGGGACGGGGCTCTGCAGGCCGAGCCCCTCCACGGTGTTTCCTCTATGCTTCTCTGTGTCCTGACCATTGGGTAAAAGCTCCTCTTCTATTTGATTAGGACCCCCAAAGTAATTCACTTAGCATTATTCCCCTAAAAACTATCAATCCAAATACAGGCACACTGTGAGGTAATAGGCCTTTACACTTCCAATGGTGAATTTGGAAAACACATTTGAGCTCTTAATGCATGCCACAGCTTGACTGAAGAGACTTACACAGAAATGAGGCTGCAGGAAGAAAGATTTCCATATGTAATATATTCATATATTTTATAGCTATAGCCAAATTTTAACCAAAAATTCTATCCCAGTTATAATGCCACCAACATTCTCTGATGGCGGTTGTTTTTGAATCAAGCCTCACATGTAATTTATAATTGTTTCAGACTCAGTTCTCATGGTGTCAAGTTGTCCAATGATTTCACTGTTGTCATTGATGTGCACTATTTTTTAACAATATTTTGTGTCAGATGGCAGCCATTTATTAGCAATGTGGATTTTTTATTTTACAAGTCATGTGATCAGATACTGTCCCTGGAAAGGGCTGTATTTCTTTCTTAAATCTTCAAGTATTTGTCTTTTTTTAAGTCTCAAATTTATACAATAAAGGCTTCAAAACTTGATTAAATAAAAAATCACTGTCTTTCTAAATATATTTTTTGATTATGTTATTACAGTTCTCCCACTTCTCCCCCGTCATTCCCCTCCACCCTGCACACCCCCTCCCACCCACATTCCCCCCTTTAGTTCGTGTCCATGTGTCATAAGTTCTTTATCATCTACTTTTCCCACACTATCCTTGCCCTCCCCCTGTCTATTTTCTACCCACCATCTATGCTACTTCTTTTCTGTACCTTTTCCCCCTCTCTCCTCCTCCCACCTCCCTGTTGCTAACCCTCCATGTGATCTCTGTTTCTGTGTTTCTACTCCTGTTATAGTTGTTTGCTTAGTTTGCTTTTGTTTTAGGTGTGGTTGTTAATATCTGTGAGTTTGCTATCTTTTTACTGTCCTATTTTTTATCTTCTTTTTCTTAGATAAGTCCCTTTAACATTCCATATAATAAGGGCTTGGTGATGATGAACTCCTTGAACTTGGCCTTATCTGAGAAGCACTTAGTCTTCCCTTCCATTCTAAATGACAGCTTTGCTGGATAGAGCAATTTTGGATGTAGGTCCTTACCTTTCAAAACTTCAAATACTTCTTTCCAGCCCCTTCCTGCCTGTAAGTTCTCTTTTGAGAAATCAGCTGACAGTCTGATGGGAACTCCCTTGTAGGTGACTGTCTCCTTATCCCTTGCTGCTTCTAGAATGCTCTCCCTCATTTTAATCTTGGCTAATGTAATTATGATGTGCCTTGGCGTGTTCCTCCTTGGGTCCAACCTTTTTGGGACTCTCTGAGCTTCCTGGACTTCCTGGAAGTCTATTTCCTTTGCCGGATTGGGACGTTCTTTTTTATTATTTGTTCAAATAAGTTTTCCACTTCTTCCTCTTCTCCTTCTGGTATCTGTATGATTCAGATATTGGAATGTTTAAAGATGTTCTGGAGGTTCCTAAGCCTCTCCTCATTTTTTTGAATTCTTGTTTCTCCATTATTTTCTGTTTGATTGCTTCTTTCTTCCTTCTGATCTGCTCCATTGATCTGAGTTCCAGTTTTCCTCCCATCACTCTTGGTTCCCTGTGCATTTTCCATCATTTCACTTATTGTAGCCTTCATTTTTTCCTCTAATTTGTGACCAAAATCAACCAATTCTGTGAGCATCCTAATAACCAGTGCTTTGAACTGTGTGTTTGATAGGTTGGCTATCTCTTGGTCCCTTAGATGAATTGGCTCTGGGACTTTGATCTGTTCTCCTGTTTGAGCCACTTTTTTTCGGGGAGGGGGGTCTGGTCTCAGCTATTATGTAGTGAGGGGTGGAGCCTTAGGTGTTCACTAGGGTGGGGCAGCTCGGTAGCTGGGTTGCGATGCTGTATGTGGGGGTGGGGTCCAAGAGGAAACAGTGGCACTTGCTCCACTCTCTCAGATTCCAGTCCCTTCAGCCATTTTCCCCAAGGGAATTGGGCCCCTCTGGTGCTGATTTCCATGTGGATGGGCTTGTGTACTTTCTAGGACTCTGTGTGTCTCTCCAATGTACTCTCCTGTGAGGCTTGGAGTCACTCCCAGCACCTCAATCCCCGTAAGTGTTTTCTTCTTTTTTTTAATGACACAAACTGTAAATATTTATTTATTTTTTAAATTTTTATTTTCAGCCCTGGCTGGTGTAGCTCAGTGGATTGAGCGCAGGCCTGCGAACCAGAGGATCACGGTTCGATTCCCAGTCAGGGCACATGCCTGGGTTGCAGGCCAGTTCCCGGCAGGGGACACACGAGAGGCAACCGTACATTGATGTTTCTCTCCCTCTCCCTCTCTCCTACCCTTCCCCTCTAAAGATAAATAAATAAATTCTTTTAAAAAAATTTATTTTCATTGCTGTTCTTGTACACTTTCCTGTCTCTTACTTCCATCCCAGCCCACCACCCCAGCCCTCCCCACCTCCCTTTCATTTCCACCCCCCCTCATTTTTTCCCATGTGTCCTTTATATTTGTTGCTTTAAACCCTTCCCCTTTCCCCCTGAAATTCCCTCCCCTCTCCCCTCTGGTGACTGTCAGCCTGTTCTCAGTTTCAGTGTCTTTGGTTATATTTATGCTTGTTTGTTGATTAGGTTCTTGTTAAAGGTGAAATCATATAGAAAGAATGAGCTCCTACCCGTTGCAACAGCATGGATGGAACTGGAGAGTATCATGCTAAGCAAAATAAGCCAGGCAGTGAAAGACAAATACCCACAAGTGTTTTCAATCAGTGCTTTTAGGCTTTATTTCCCAGTGCTGGGGCCCTGTATTGTGCAGTCTGTCTCGTTGCCCATTTTCACCTGGTTTATCTGCACGCGAATGTGTCACAGTGGTCAGTCTCCTTCTTTGCCTCGCTGGCCCTGCTTGTTGCCTCCACGAGAACAGCCGCCTGTGCACCTGGGGTGTGCCAACAGCTTCCTGCGCATCCAGGACCACTAGCCACTGCTTTTTCCTGCTGTGATCCCTCTCTGCTGGCCACCAACTCCACCCCGCTTACTGGTCTGAGTGAATTGTTGCCAGAGTTCCATACGGTTCAATTTTCTATCTGTTCTGTTGTTTTTTTTGTTGTTGTTCTAAATTTTTGTTGTCCTTAATTTTGGTTGTGAGAGGAGGCACAGTGTGTCCACCTATGCCTCCACCAATCACTGGAAGTCAAAACTCACTGTCTTTTTAAAAGACTCCAGTGGATTCCTTTCATGTGTGTTTCCTGTACACTGTTGTTGATTGGCGGAGGCATAAAATCCTCCAGAGGTTGTCCTTTCAGTTGTCAGGGGAGTCCAAGGCTCAGTAGCTCAGAGGTAATGTGCTGTTACCAGACTTTTGGTGGTTCTCAGTACTGGCATGAAGGAACTTGAGAACCCACAACGAACCCATGACATATTCAAGTCTGTGTATTCCCATTCATGCATTTGGGTTTTTCTTTGTGCAGTCACTGGGAAAATTATCTTTATACAGACTATTCACACTAAGAAACAAGGGAGGTCTCTTGTTCCTAAGCTAAAAAAAAAAATGCTTTGAAAAGAATGATCATATAATTCCTCTTGATCAACTGTCTCATGATAACTCATTTAAAGGTCAGAAATTGTTTCAGTCAAAGCACTGTGTCTTGATACATGTATCCCTGAAGAACTCTGAGTTCTGGCAACAGCTCCACATTGTCATTTTTTTAGTGGTTTTTGGTGATGTTCACATTGTATCCTTGTTTGTTTAACTAAATATGAAGGTGACATCACATTGTCACCTTGAGGATCCTGTAGAATGCATAACAGAGTATTTTCATAATGTCCATGGTAGCAGCCTACCCCTGTCAAAACATTTTCAAAATGATGATCCACCCCTTTATTTGTCTGGTACTTGGTACAGTACAACATATCCTAGACTTCATTTTTACTATGTGAGTATTGGCCATGTCCTTGGTACCACATGACTCTTCCCAACACCAGGTTGCATCCTAAGAATAACCCTTATCTCTCTGAGGCTCTGTTTGCTTCTATAAAAAGTGGGTATTAGAAAACAAACCTTGTATTATATTGGTAGGATCAGTTGACTCAGCCATGGCAAATACTTATCTATTACCAGGTCTTGCAGTGAGCTTGCTGGATCTGCTGTGTATTTTCACCTAAATAAATTTTCACTCACCCATGAAAAACTTTCTGCCTTCTTCCTCACTGGCTTGTGAGCCCTATGAGTTCAAAAAAGAGGTAGAATGCAAATCTGAAAGAATTTGAGATGGTTTCCATCTAGTCTTGATCTTTGAAATTTGTGGCCAGATCAAAGATCTATCAGGGCAGTAAATATGTATAACACCCACTGAGGTAACTGGTAGTATTTTGGATGAAGTTCACTCATTCAACTATATATGATACATCTGGTGTGTTGTGACCATTCAAGACCAGACAGGTTCATGAGATTCTGCCAGATGGAAGTATATTCATGGAGCTTTTGGGATGTCTGACATACCATTATTCAAGGGTGGGCAAAGCAACATGCTGTCAACTGTCTGTCTCACTGCATGTCACCTGTCCACTGTGTGGGGTAACCCAGGGTGGCATGTTGTGGACCGTTCAGCCTGGTTTCAGGAGTTGTAACCCTCACCCCATGGTGGGCTGTGTAAGAGCCCAAGGGACCCACTTCATCTGGGTCTGTTCTGTCACAAGGATGTGACCTATTAAGGAGACAAAGCTTATCTCCCTGGCAGGAGCAGTGCTTCTGCCTTACCCATCTCTGGTCCCATAGCTTGGTTGGCAGTCAATGACGGGTAAGACTCCTCAAGGGAGAGGCAACCTAAGCCAGACGCGACCACTTGGAAGGCCTCATGGAAGGACTCAGGGGGTTGCAGCAAAGAGGATGTGATGGACCCTCGCCCCCTGGCTATTCTGACATAGCCCGAGTCCTCATTTCCACCTGGGAGATGTCTCCTGCTTCCTAAGCGGCTTAAAGCCTGAAACTGTGGGGGTGAGCGGTGCAGCCCTGTCCTGGCCAGAACGGCTCCTTGGGTGATGGGCATAAGAAAGAATTCCTAAAGTCCTGTGAAACCTGCTTTGCTAAGAGTGCTCTTCCTGAGGTGACAAGTGTCCCAGGAGGAAATGAGCATGTCTCCCAAAGTCTGGCAACCCCCCTTCCTGACAAACACTGGCTCCGATTAAGCCCTCAGATTTCTTTGACATGTTAAACTTGTATTCCGGTGTATTGGAACCCAATAAAAGCCTAGTGAGGAAGGGGCTCTGGGTCATTCTCCTCTGAGAGTTTGACCCCTTTCCTCGCCAAGCACAAGATGTCTTGGTAGTTTTTACTTTCATCCGTGATGAACGGGGGGTTCTACGGGAGAAGCCCCCCGCATCTGGCGCTCAGGACAGGGACCTGAAACCTGCTGGACCAGAGGCTACGAGCCATCGTCATCGGACAGCACGTCTAAGTGGTATGGAAATCAGCGCTTCATCCCCATAGGGATCCAGGGGCACCTTTCGGTAAGGCCTCCAGACGTGTTACAGATCAGAGGGAAGGTTACCGTGCCACCTCTTGAGTGGTTCTCTTTTCATTTCTCTCCCCTGCACTCTCTTTCATAATAAGAGTCTTGCTTTCTCCTCCCAAGCATTCGCTGCATCTCGCGGGTATGGGACAGTCATTTACATACCAATAGGGTGGACTGCCGCTAGAAGACTCCCATGAAAGGCATGAGTTGGTCCTGGGACGAGTCAGAACGTTAGTTACTCGCCAACTGCAAGAAAAACCCACGCAACGAGAAGGCACACTGTAAAAGCATTCACAGTCCCATTCCCTGCAGCGCAATCCCGGCTAGGTTTTTTTTTAGCTTGGGAGGAGAAAGCAAAGACTTCCCCTTTTAGCAGCAAGGTATTTATGAGCGTTTCATCTTCTTGCTAAAACACCGAAGAAAAAAGGCACTTCCTCCCTCCGGCTCGAGATCTTGGGCGTCCCTACATGAGTGGGGACCCTGTGGAGATGTCTGGTGTCCAATCCCTAAGACGAGTAGGCGCCTCATAAGGATTTCCATCTCACATAACTCTTTTGGCTCAGTCAGGGAAGCGCGATATAAAGGCTGGTCACCTAGCGCTCTGAGCCGCCTCGCAGTCTTGGACGAGTGGAATTTAACCTGAAACCCATAAGCAGGATCAGGGTCTCCTGGTTTCCAGGCAGCCCTTCCTGACGATTCTTTGCACCAACAGAACACCTCTGACCCACCACACTCCGTCACTAGTAAGAAATAGGATTTGAGGGTGCAGGCGGAGAGAGTGATCAAAAAACCGCCGCCTCTTGCAGCGGAAGGAATTTGTAGAAAGGAATTCTTTTGTTCGGGGCTGGGGCGGGGAGCGGGGCTGGGGCACACGCAGTACTCGTTGCTCCATCCCCCTTACCCCTGGCAAGCTGCCAGAACCCCGGCGGCAGTGCAGTGCCGGGAGCTACAAGGGCACGCACCCGGCCGCTTGTTCTCGGCGAGTTGAGACGTAGCTAGATCCCTCCACCGGGAAGTGCGGTTGGCGCCGCGCCCTCCTCTGCGGCTGCCCCAGAGATATAGTTAGCGCCGAGCCCTCCGAGGTCCTTCTCAGTCCTCCGAGCCCTTCTCAACCCTCCCCGCCGCTGCGGTGGAGATAGTTAGCGCGCACCCTCCCCAAGGCTGCGGTGGAGAGGTATATTTGGTGCGCGCACTCCCCGGACCTCCACGCCGGGTCACGCCGTGGTCCGGTCCGAGGAGTCGCCGCTTCCCGAGCCTCTTCGGGCCTCTGCGCCATTCGCGGGATTCCGCGCCGTTCACGCCGTTGGCAGCGGCTGCGGCTTTGCAAGCATCCGCGGCGGCCGGGGGCGGCTGCTGGCTAGGGTTCATCCGCTTTTGTTTGATCTGGCCTTTTAAGCGCTGCGTTTGGCCGCGGAAAGGATTTAATTTACAATAGCCAAGTGCTGGAAGCAACCTAGGTGCCCATCAGTTAATGAATGGATCAAAAAACTGTGGTACATTTACACAATGGAATTCTATGCAGCAGAAAGAAAGAAGGAGCTCCTACCCTTTGCGACAGCATGGAAGGAATTGGAGAGTATCATGCTAAGCGAAATAAGCCAGGCAATGAAAGACAAATACCATATGATCTCACCTTTAACGGGAAGCTAATCAACAAAACAAACAAACAAGCATAATATAAACAAAGACACTGAATTGGAGAACAGTCTGACAGTGTCCAGAGTGGGAGGGGAGGGAATTTCAGGGGAAAAGGGGAACGGTTTAGAGCAACAAGTATAAAGGACTCATGGACAAAAACTATGGGGGGGTGGAAATGGGAGGAAGGTGGGGAGGGCTGGGGTGGTGGGCTGGGGCGGGGTAAAAGACAGAAAACTGTACAATATCAACAATTAAAAAATACTGATTAAAAAAAAAAAAAAAGGGGACTGCTCTGTTTGTTAAGGAATTTTTCTAAGAGACATAGGCAACGGGCTTTCTAAAAATCAGAAGCGATACCTTAAGGAAATACAGCAGCTTCTCAAAGCCTCGGGCAGTCATATTAAAAAGCAGAACTTAGTTAATTTAATTCTTACTGTTAAAAAATATTGCCCATGGTTTCCTGATAAAGGGACTTTAGATTTAGAAATATGGGAAAAGGTAGGACGGGAATTGAAGTCACACCAGGAAAGTGGCACCCCTATCTGGCATCAGAATCTTTCTACTTGGGGGATGGTGAGGACTGCTTTAACGCCCCTTCATATTCACAACTCAGATACTAAGATTGAGGGGGCAGGGAAAGATCCATGTCAGATGAGGGAGAAGGGAGTCACTATGAAGGTGGAGGAATCCACCTTTATTACCTCCGGTCAGGAAAGCTCAAGTCACTCCTTAGTAACAAGGAGATACCTCCTCCGCCTCCCATCCCTCCCTCTGCTCCTGCATGGGAGGAAAACTTTAGCCCTCAGGATCCCCTTGCCTATCTTTCTACCCCCACAGTGGCAGCAATCCAAGCCCCTTTGCCAGTAACCACTGCCATGTATCAGTGTCTTCAAGACTCGATTAGGGATGGGGACTGGCAGTCCTTTACTGCCTTCCCTGTCATTACTTGGCAAGGCAGGCAAAATCCGGTGCATGAATCTCTACCTTATGGATTGTTCAAGGATCTAAAGAAAAGTATAAGAGACAATGGGCTCCAATCCCCTTATACAACAGGGTTATTAACAGCTGTGACAGAAGCATATCAAATGGCTCCCTGTGACTGGGTTGCCTTAGCCAGAACAACTTTAACCCCCGGTCAGTACAGTGTCTGGCACTCTGAATATATGGCAAGATGCCACCTTCAGGCGAGTGAAAATGAAAGGACAGGAAATCCAGTCACTCAAGATATGCTTTTAGGGCTAGGGCCATATACTAGACGGATCAGCAAGCTCGTATGAACCCTCAGACTTTTGCCCAATGCTCTGCTGCGGCTCTTCGAGCCTTCAAGACTGTACCTGATACTAAGCCCCGCAGCACTGGGTCCTATACTAATGTTAGACAAGGTCCCGATGAGACATATCTAGATTTTATTGACAGATTGCAAGAGGCAAATCAGAGACAAGTTGAAAATCAGGATATTGCTGACGACCTCCTATTGCAGTTAGCTTTTGAAAATGCTAATAATGATTGCAAAACTGTTCTTCAACCCATTCGGTTAACTACTACCGATGTTGGTCAGTTTATAAAGGCCTGTCAGAATGTAGGAACGGAACAGCATAAAGCAGCATTACTTGCTGCGGCCTTGAGAGGTGAAATGAAATGTTTCAATTGTGGCAAGGCTGGACACACTGGGAAGCAGTGTCATATTAAAAACAAAAGGCTTCCTGTAAAGGATTGCCCTCGCTGCCATAAAGGCAAACATTGGGCCAATCAATGCAAGTCCACCTATGATAAGGATGGAAACTTACTGCTCCCGTTTCAGGGAAACGAGAAGTGGGGTGCGAGCTCTGGTGCCCCGAAACCAAACAGGAGCCCAAACAGCAACCAGCTGTTGTGGACTCAGGAAAATGCCGGGTCTCCGACCTCCGTGCCGCTACCAGGGGGAGCGCAGGATTAGACTTGGTCACCACCTCCGATCTCATCTTAAAAGAGCAAGATGAGGTGGTCACCGCTCCAACAGGAGTATGGGGGCCATTACCCCAGGGACTAGTAGGGCTAATTTTAGGACGATCTAGCATGACCACTAAGGGCATCCTTATCCAACCTGGAGTTATCGATTCTGATTATCAAGGAGAAATTAAAATTATGCTCAGGACACTCGGGTATTGTATCATTCCAGCTCAGACCCGCATTGCCCAGCTCCTCCTCGTGCCTTACAAGGTACCAAACGCTCAAGAAGTGGTCAGAGGGGAGCACGGCTTTGGCAGTACTGATAACCAGTCAATATTTTGGGCTGCCTCCATTGATCTAAAAAAGCCTATATTGAGCATTAAGATAAAAGACAGAGAATTCCATGGCCTCTTAGACACAGGGGCTGATGTGTCTGTTATTTCCAACCGATACTGGCCCCCAGAGTGGCCGGTAATTGAAACAAACACTTCTATAACTGGAATAGGGGGCATCTCTCAGCCCCACAAAAGTATGTGGACTCTTAAATGCTTTGGTCCAGATGGGCAGGTTGGACGAATTCAACCTTACATCCTCCCCGCCCCACTTAATATCTGGGGCAGGGACCTTCTCACTCAGTGGGGAATGCAAATCACCCTGCCGCCTTTTCCTTAGCGGCCACTGTCCAGGCTTCTCCTTTATCCCTCACTTGGTTGTCTGACACACCTGTGTGGGTTAATCAGTGGCCGCTGAAGAAGGAGAGGCTAGAAAAACTTCAAGAGCTTGTACAACAACAATTAGAGGCAGGGCATATAGAACCTTCCAGTAGCCCATGGAATACTCCTATTTTTATAGTTCCTAAGAAAACGGAAATGGAGACTTATACATGACCTTAGAAAAGTTAATGAAATATTACAACCTATGAGAGCCCTTCAGCCAGGAGTTCCACATCCAGCATGCATACCAAAGGAATGGCCTCTTATTGTCATTGATTTAAAGGACTGCTTCTTTACCATTCCCCTGGCTGAGAGGGACCATGAGAGATTTGCCTTCTCAGTCCCAGTACTTAATAACTCTCAACCATTAGAGAGGTTCCAGTGGAGAGTCCTGCCTCAGGGCATATTAAATAGCCCCACCATCAGCCAGCATTTCGTTCATCAGACCCTTCAGCTGGTACGGACTCAGTTTCCTCAAAGTATTATTTATCATTACGTGGATGATATCCTAATTGCTGCAGCCTCTCAGGAAGAGCTAAAGCAAGTTTACCTCTGTCTTGAGAGCAATGTCTCCTCAGCAGGACTAGTAATAGCCCCAGAAAAGGTACAGCATTATCAGCCTTGGCAGTATTTAGGACATATCTTATTTCACCGTACGGTTAGGCCTCAGATAGTTCAGATCCAGGTGCCAGACCCTTTAACGCTTAACAGTCTGCAACAGTTCTTAGGCACCATTAACGGGATCCGTCCCAGTTTAGGGATCACCACGGAGAAGTTAACTAACTTATTCAACACCCGTAAAGGGGATCCAGACTTAAGTTCTCCCAGATTCTTAAGTGATCAGGCTAGACAGGAATTGGATTTTGTGAACCAATATCTTTCTTCCAGGCAGCTTACTAGAGTAGACAGACAACTACCTGTCGGATTTTTTTGCTTTCCCACACTGAAAACACCCACTGGGCTGATAGGACAGCTGGCACCTAATTTAGAAATGATTGAATGGCTATTTTTATCCCATCAACCCCAGCGCACTATTACCACCTATATTACTGCACTATGTCAGCTTATTATTAAAGGCCGTGATAGAGTCATTCAGCTTTTTGGCCACGACCCAGCTGCTATACACGTACCACTCACACAAGTGTATCTACAGCAACTTTCTAGTCAATCTTTAGAATTTCAGTGTGCACTCGCTGATTTTGTAGGCGATCTTAATATTCATTTACCTTCTGATAAACTTCTCCAAAACCTCCCCACTCTTAATATTCGTTTGGGGGAAAAATTCCGCACCACTCCTATTCCTAAAGCTAGAACCATCTTTATTGATAGTTCAGGAAAAACAGGGAAAGCTGCTATCACCTGGAAAGAAGGGAATGAGTGGAAACATTTTCTTTCCGGAGGGCACTCCTCCACGCAGCGGGCGGAAATTTCAGGGGCTATTCTTGCCCTCCAACATTGACCCAAGGAGCCTCTTAACTTAGTATGTGACTCTGGTTATACTGTATATACACTCCTTCATATAGATCAGGCCCTATTAAAAGGGTCCGTTGAGCCTCAGTTACTAAGCCTATTTCTAACCTTGCAAAGTCTTTTAGACAAAAGGAAGCATCCTTTGTTTGTTACTCATATCCGATCTCATTCGGGCTTGCCTGGACCTATGGCAGAAGGTAATTCTCAGGCTGATGCCCTTGTAAGCCTAGCAGATACTTTCCAATCTGCAGTTATGTCTCACCAGTTTTTTTTTTTCACCAAAATAGTCAGGCCCTACGCAAAGAATTTAATATTCCAAGGGCCCAAGCAAAGCAAATGATCAGAGAATGTCCAGATTGTCAAGCGCTTTCAAAGGCGCCTCCTTCTCTTGGAATTAACCCCAGAGGGTTGCAACCTCGAATGATTTGGCAGACAGATGTTACTCATTACCCCCCTTTTGGAAGATTAAAATATTTACATATATCTGTAGACACTTACTCAGGTATTCTACATGCCACTCCCCTCTCTGGGGAGTCAGCAAAAAATATTAGAGCTCATTGGCTTGAGGCCTTCAGCCACCTAGGCCGCCCACAGGAAATCAAAACTGATAATGGCCCAGGATCTATTGCCCAAGCTACTCAGGCTTTCTTAGAAATATGGGGAATTCAACATAAAACAGGTATCCCTTATAACTCTAAGGGCCAAGCAATTATTAAAAGAGCTCTCTAGACCTTTAAAAAATTATTAAAAAGGGTGGAGTCAGGAGATACCCTCAAGAAATGTAAACATGCTAGCAATATATACATAAAAATTTTTTGAATTTTAATGATAATCTGTAGTTACCCATAGTAAGCACCTTGTGCATTACAGGCCTGCCTTCCCACTCCCTTTGGGTCTTATATAAAGACCCTTTAGGGGAAGTAAAATGGAAAGGCCCAGTTGAATTATTAATTCGGGGAAGAGGGTATGTCTGTATTTACTCTGCAGAAAGATCTCTGAAACTGCAGGCGAAGAAGATGAAGCCATATCACAGAAAAGGCTTCCTTGGCCTCAACCCACCTCCACCCATTGGACCCTCCTGATCCAGACTTCTCCAAGCTATGTGTCATCACACTCCAGTGGAATTCCAGCCAGCATTCCTGGAGGATATTCAACATCATCTAAGAGGGACTTTTTCTTAACGGGACTTTAAATTGCAGCTAAACAGCTGCAGGACTTTGAATACCACTGGTTATTTACTGATGCTAATAATGTTTTCTGACTTGCCCTTGCTGCATATCTTTAAAGTAACTTCCTGAAGTCTGTGCTAATTCTCCCAAGAACTAAAGACCTGTTATTATTATTGTTCCCTTGCATTTGCAACATTTTTCATTGGATTGAATTTACAAGTTTGGGTTATGGCAATCCTTGGGTGCCTCCTTGTTTTAATCCTTATTTGTGCTTTATGACGTATGTGGCAATTGTTTTCTTGTGATTACATTTGAAAATAGCAGATAGTAAGTTTCACAGGCCTAACAATTACAATTGATTTAAACAATCTAAAAATGGGGGAGATGTTGCGGACCGTTCAGCCTGGTTTCAGGAGTTGTAACCCTCACCGCATGGTGGGCTGTGTAAGAGCCCAAGGGACCCACTTCATCTGGGTCTGTTCTGTCACAAGGATGTGACCTATTAAGGAGACAAAGCTTATCTCCCTGGCAGGAGCACTGCTTCTGCCTTACCCATCTCTGGTCCCATAGCTTGGTTGGCAGTCAATGACGGGTAAGACTCCTCAAGGGAGAGGCAACCTAAGCCAGACGCAACCACTTGGAAGGCCTCATGGAAGGACTCGGGGGGTTGCAGCAAAGAGGATGTGATGGACCCTCACCCCCTGGCTATTCTGACATAGCCCGAGTCCTCATTTCCACCTGGGAGATGTCTCCTGCTTCCTAAGCGGCTTAAAGCCTGAAACTGTGGGGGTGAGCGGTGCAGCCCTGTCCTGGCCAGAACGGCTCCTTGGGTGATGGGCATAAGAAAGAATTCCTAATGCCCTGTGAAACCTGCTTTGCTAAGAGTGCTCTTCCTGAGGTGACAAGTGTCCCAGGAGGAAATGAGCATGTCTCCCAAAGTCTGGCAACCCCCCTTCCTGACAAACACTGGCTCCGATTAAGCCCTCAGATTTCTTTGACATGTTAAACTTGTATTCCGGTGTTTTGGAACCCAATAAAAGCCTAGTGAGGAAGGGGCTCTGGGTCATTCTCCTCTGAGAGTTTGACCCCTTTCCTCCCCAAGCACAAGATGTCTTGGTAGTTTTTACTTTCATCCATGACGGAGGGATGGGGCTCTGCGGGCGGAGCCCCCCCACATCTGGCACCCAGGCCAGGGTCCCCAGCAGTGGCACCCAGTGTAAACCACTCACTGCATATCTCTCATCACACAGCTTGGAACCCTTACATTGTGAAATACTAGATTATAGAAAAAGCTGGCAAGGTGCCAACAAAATTATGCAACAGAGCTTCATGCTATGCATGCAAGCCCACTCAAGGCTATGGGAGCTCTTATCACACCCAGTCTCAAGGCTATTAGAACAATACTTTTCAGGACTGTTCTCAAGTTTATGGGAAACTGCTTCCCTTAGTTGTCCGTATATCTGGGTGAGCAAACCGATCTGCCTCATTTTACCCTACAACTGGCCCACGTTAAAACACAAGGATATTTAAGCATGCTTGACTTCAGTTGAAAAGTAGGGAATGTAGGCATAAATGGAGTCAGTTGGGAGGCAAAAAATGGTGGGGGGATCTAGAATTATCAGGGAATGATGGTGTGCTAACTTCTATTGGAAGACAAGCAGATGTGGGTAAGAGAGAAGCAGGGCTGGCATCAGTTGAAAATGTAGACGAGATTGACAAGGCTGGAATCAGTTTAAGCTTGTTTTTCAATATGATATGAGAGAGTATCCAGTTTTTGCTGATTATGTATTTTTGTTTAGCCAGGATGAGCTTCTGAAAAGTCTGTTAACTCAGCAGTTTATATCTTTACCTTCTCTGTCATACGTTAGTTGTTCATGTAAGAAGGTTTGTCCTGGGAACTCATAGTGTTCCCATGTATTAAGTGTCTGTTTTGTGTCAATAACTTTCTGTTGTGATTGTTGTACCTTTATAGTCTTGTGTGAGAACATGGTGAGTGATATCTGTAACTTTTCTCTTTCTTCTCTAAATGTATTTGCTTCTTTAAGGTATTTGTTCTTCCATACATTTTTTTAAAAATTTTCACTTCTGAGACGAAAGTGCATAGTACTTTGATAAGATTTCAGTTGAACCAAATACATTGTTTTGGCAGATATCCTAATTATAACAATTTAATCTTTCCAATATATAGGAAGGGTTTGTCTTTCCATATTTTGGTGTTATTTTTCAATTTCCTCAATGTTCTTTAATCTTGAGAGTACAGATCTTAAACCTCTTTGTCGATGTCAATTCAGAGGCATTTATTTATTTTTCATGCAAATGTCAATGGGATTACTTTGTTTACCTCTTCTTCCTGTATTTATGATTGTATATGAATGTGGCAGGTTTCTGTACAGGTTACATTTTGTTTTTTACTGAATTACTTTATTAATTCAACTTTCTTGAATTCTTTAGGATATTCTATATAGAGTATCATGTGACCTGCAAATGTTGACAGTTTTTATTCTTTTTTCTTGAGCTGTATTTTATTTATTTCCCCCTCTGATTGATAGTGTAATTATTCCAATCTGTTTCAAATGATAGTAATGAAAGTGGACATTCTCTATGTTTTTCATTTTAAAGAAAACTCTTATTTCACAATTGAGTATACACTTAGTTTTGAGTTTGACACATATACTCTTTGTCAAGCTGAGATGTTTTCCTTCTATGTGTTCTTGAAAATATTGTTCATGAGTAATGCATATAGCATTCTATTTCTTTTCTGTATCTCTTGAATATTCATGTGTTTTTTTTTTGGATGTGATGAACGATGACAATTGTTTCCTGGATATTGAGCCAGTCTTACATCCCTGGTATAATTCACACTTGATCAGGACATATAATTATTTTAATATACCATTCCATTTGGTTTGGTATAATTTTGTTGAAAATTTCAGTGTGTACATTTATCAAAAATATAGGTTTGTAAGGCTCCCTCTCTCTGTCTTTTTTTTTTCAGTGACTTGCCTTAGTTTGGCTATCAGAGTAATGCTAGTATCATAAAATAAACTTGTAAGTGAATTTCATCAATTTATGGATTAGTCGAGAAGTATGTGTACTTCATATTAAAAATATTTGTTAGAATTGCCCTGTAAAGCTACTTGGGACTGAGCTTTTCTTTTTGGGTTTTTTTAATTACTGGTTCAAATGTATTGCTAGTAATTGGTTTGTTCAGATAATGTGATTTGTCATAATTTAGCTTTCAAAGGGATGATTTAAAATATTTTAATTTTATTAGATTGTCAAGAATTGTTGATGGTATTCTTTAAAAATTCTTTCTGTTTTTGTAGTGTTGGTTGTTTCTCTTTTTTTTGGTTGTATTTATTTTTGTTTTGTCTCTTTACTACATGATGGGTTTTATTAGAGGCTTTTCAACTTATTTAGCATTTAAAAGAAGGATCCATTAGTTTTATTAGTCTTTACATTCTTTCTCTTTTTCCTTATTGTGGCACTGATGTTTGTGGGTTATTTTTTTAATTCAACTTACTTTTTGGTTTGTTACTTCTATTTCTAATGTATTTAGAAAATGGAATAATTTTATTGAAAATTTTCTGCTCTTTAGTTAGAACTGTATAGTTATAGTGTCCTCTTATAAGAGCTTTTCATAAATGTCGATTTTCTGAGACCATAATTGCATTTTTATTTGTCTCAGTGCAGTTGTGGGTTTTCTATTTCTTTTAATCTTTTTAAAAGACTTTATTCATTTAATTTTTTAGACTGGGGGAAGTTATGAGAAAGAGAGGTAGAGAAACATCAATCGGTGATTGCCTCCCATGTGCCTCCAACCAGGGACCTGGTCTGCTACCCAGGGATGTGCGCTGATTGGGAATCAAACCAGCAAAAGTTTGATTCACAGGCTGATGCTAAATCCACTGAGTCACACCAACCAGGGATGTTCATTTTAATTTTTGATTTATTGAGTGTTTGGTAGTACGTTGAATACATTCCAAATGTATTATTTGTTTTTCTTTTCTTACCTATATTTGATTTCCAGTTTCTTACCACTGTGGTCAGAAAATATGGTTAATAGAGCCCTAGCTGATAGGGCTTAGTGGATTGAACACCACCCTGTAAACGAAGAGTCACCAGAGAGATTTATAGGCCTATATTATTTTAAAAATTCCAGGCCCAAATTCTCAAAATATCAGTAGGAAACCAAATTTAATGATATTTTTACAGGATTATGCACCCCGATCAAGTGAATTTTACCACTGAAGCTAGAATGACTCAACATCCAGGAAACAATCAATGTAATCCATAACATTGAAAACCAAAAACTAGAATCAGCCCTGGCTGGTGTAGCTCAGTGGATTGAGTGCGGGCCTGCGAACCAGAGGATCGCGGTTCGATTCCCAGTCAGGGCACATGCCTGGGTTGCAGGCCAGTTCCCAGCAGGGGACACACAAGAGGCAACCATACATTGATATTTCTCTCCCTCTCCCTCTCCCCTACCCCTCTAAAGACAAAAAAAAAAAAAAAAACTAGAATCATACGATTATTTGAGAGATACAGGAAAAGCCTTTGAGGAACTAAATATGCATCACTGATAAAAGTATTTCAAAGAATACTAACAGAAGTAAATATCTCAGCATGATAAATGCTATATATGACAGCCTCTCAGCTCACATAATACTGAATTGCAAAATAATGAAAGTATTTTTAAAGATCAAAAACATGTCAAGAGTGTCTACTCTCATTACTATTATTAAAATAATAAAGGAATATTTAGACATAGCAATCAAAAAAGAAAAATAAATAAAATGCATCTAAATAAAAATGAAAGGCAACTGTCAGCATTTCTAGATGACATGATACTCTATACAAAATTTCTTTTTTCTTTCTTTGACTGTTGTTCAAGTACAGTTGTCTCCATTTTCCCTCCACCATGCCCCTCGGGCCAATGATATTCACCTCCAGTCCTGGATCCTACCCTCTTTTGGTTTTGCCCATGTGTCCTTTATATTTGTTCCTGAAGAACCTTCCTCATTTTGTCTCCCATTGTCCCATCTCACCCCCACTCTGGTTTCTGTCTCATTGTTCTTAATGTCAATGTCTCTGGTTATGTTTGGCTTGTTTGTTGGTTTTGTTAATTAGGTTCCACTTATAGGTGAGATCATACGGTGTTTGTCTTTCTGCCTGGCTTATTTCACTTTGCATTATTCCCTCCAGTTCTGCTCCACACTTTTGCAAATGGTAGGAGCTCCTTATTTCTTTCTGCTGTGTAGTATTCTGTCGTGTAAATGTACCATTGTTTTTTGATCCATTCATTTAGTGATGGGCACTTAGTTTGCTTCCAGCACTTGGCTTTGTGAATTGAGCTGCTATGAACTTTGGGGTGAATAGGTTCTTTTGAATGGGTGTTTCAGTGTTCTTAAGGTATAATCTCAGCAGTGGAATTGCCAGGTCAAAAGGGAGTTCCATTTTTAATTTTCTGAGGAAATTCTATACCATTTTTCACAGGGGCAGCATCAATCTGCATTACCACTAACAGTGCACTAGGGTTCCATTTCTCCACGTCCACTCCAACACTTGTTTGTTGCTTTATTTATGATGGCCATTCTAAACAATGTGAAGTGGTATGTCTTTGTGGTTTTAATTTGCATCTCTCTGGTGGTTAGTGATGCTAAATGTCTTTTCAGATGTCTCTGACCCCTCAGCAGGTCCTCCTTGAAGAAGTGTCTGTTCAAGTCTTTTGCCCATTTTTAATTGGGTTGTTTGTCTTCCTGGAATGGAATTGACTTCTCTATGTATTTTGGAGTTCAAACCCTTCTCCACAGTATTATGGGAAAAATATTTTTTCCCATGTTGTTGGTTTCTTTTCATTTTCGTGCTGTTCTCTTTAGCCATGAGAAAGCTTTTTATTTTCATGAGATCCCACTGTTTTTTCTTTCCTTTTTTTGCCTTCAGTCTAGGGGACATATCAGTGAAAATATTGCTCTGTGAAATATCTGAGATTTTCCTGTCTATGTTACCCTCTAGGTCCTTTATGGTATCCAAACTCATGTTTAAATCTTTTATCCACTTTGAATCTGTTTTTGTGTATTGTTTAAGTTGGTGATCAAGTTTCATTTGTTTTTCATGCAGCAGTCCAGCTGTCCCTACACTATTTGTTGAAGAGGCTATTCTTACTACATTTTATACTGCTGCCCTCTTTTTTGAATATTAACTGACCATAGATTCTTAGGTTTATTTCTGGACTCTCTATTCTGTTCCATTGGTCTCTCTATGTGTCCTTTCTTATGTCATTTCCAGGCTCTTTTGATTAGAGAGGCCTTGTAATTCTCTTTCACATCAGGTATTGTGATCCCTCCTACTTTGCTCCTCTTTCTCAAAATTGCTGCAGGTATTTGGTGTAGATTTGGTTCCATATAAATTTGTAAAGTGTCTGTTCTACATCTTTGAACTATATCATTAGTACTTTAATACTTATTGCATTGAATCTATAAATCTCTTTGGGTAGTATGGATGTTTGATGATGTTAATTTTTTTAATTAAAATTTTTATTTTAATTGTCGATCTGGTACAGTTCTCTGTCTTTTACTCCCACCCCAGCCCACCACCCCAGCCCACTCCCCTCCCTCCCATTTCCACCCCCCATAGTTTTTGTCCATGAGTCCTTTATATTTGTTCCTGTAAACCCTTCCCCTAATTCTTTTGATCCATGAACACGGTATATACTTCCATTTGTTTGTGTCTTCCTTAATTTCTTTGTTGAGCGTACTGTAGTTTTCTGAGCATTGGTCTTTTACCTCCTTGGATAAGTTTATTCCCAGGTATTTCATTTTTCTTCTTGCTATAGCAAATGGGATTTTTTTTTCTAATTTGTGTTTGTGATATTTCATTGTTGGTATACAATAATGGTCTTGACTTCTGAATATTGAGTGTGTATCCCACTGTTTTGCCAATTTATTAGGTTGAACCTTTTTTTTTTTTGTGGAGCCTATTGGATTATCTATGTACACTATCATGTCATCTGCAAACAATGACAGTTTAGTTTCCTCTTTTCCAATTTGTATGCCTTTTATTTCCTTTTCTTGTCTTTTTGCTGTGACTTCCAATACTATGTTGAACCAAAGTGGTGAAAGTTGACAACCTTATCTTATTCCTGATCTTAGGGGGAAGATTTTAGTTTTTGTCCTTTGGGTATGATGTTGGCTCTAGGTCTCTCATATATGGCCTTTACTATATTGAGGAATGCAACCTCTATTTCCACTTTCCTGAGTGGTTTTTTTAATCATAAATGGGTGCTCTACCTTATGAAATGCTTTTTCCACCTCTACTGATATGATCGTGTGATTTTTTTTGTCTTTGCTTTTGTTTGTGCAATGTATTACATTCATTAATTTGCAAATACCTACCAGCTTTGCACCCCTGGGGTGACTCTCACTTGGTCATGGTGTATGCTCTTTTTAATGTATTGCTGGATGTGGTTTGTCAACAATTCATTGAGGATTTTAACATCTATATTCATCAGTGGTATTAGCCTGAAGTTTTATTTGTTTGTTATGTCTTTATCTGCTTTTGGGAACAGAATGCTGCTCCTTCATAAAAATAGCTTGGGAGTCTTCTGCCTTCTCGGAATTTTGGAATACTCTGTGAGGAATAGGGGTTATCTCTTCCTGAAGGGCTTTGTTAAAATCCCCTGTGAAACTGTCTGGTCCAGGGCTTTTTTGTGTTGGAAGTTTCTTTTTTCCTGCTTCAATTTCATCTGCTGTTACTGATCTCTTTGGTCTTTCTGCTTCTTCCTCATTGAATTTTGGGAGATTATATTTTTCCTAGAAATTCGTCCATTTCACCTAGGTTTTTAAATTTCTTGGCCTATAGTCCTTGATATTAATTTCTTACAATCCTTTGTATTTCTGTGGTATCAGTTGTAATCTCTCCTCTTTCATTTCCAATTGTGTTTATTTGGGTTCTCTTTTTTTCTTGATGAGCCTGTTTAAGGCTTGTCAATTTTGTTTATCTTTTCCAAGAACCAGGCCTTGGATTTATCAATGCCTAGATTTGTTCTTTTAGTCTCTATGTTGTTTAATTCTGCACTGATTGTAGTTATTTCCTTCCTTCTACTTGCTCTGGGCTGTCTTTATTGTTTCTCTTTAAGTTCTTGGAGATGTAGGGTGAGATTGTTTATTTGAAATGTTTCTATCTTTGTAAGGTAGGCCTTTATCGTTATGAATTTCACCCTCAGGACTGCCTTCACTGTGTCCAGTAAGTTTTGAGTTGCTGTGAGTTCATTTTCTTTTGTTTCTGGAGACTTTTCTATTTCTTCCTTGATCTCACTCTTGACCCATTCATTGTTTAATAGCATGCTATTAAATCTCCATGACTTTGAGTGTTTTTCAATTTTGTTCTTGAGGTTGGTTTCTAGAGTAAGTCCCTTGTGGTCAGAGAAAATGCTTGATATGATTTCAATTTTCTCATATTTATTCAGGTTTGTTTTGTGTCCTATCATGAAGTCTCTCTTTGACAATGTTCCGTGTGCATTTGGAAAAAAATGTATATTTTGCTTTTTGGGGATGAAAGGCTCTATATATATTTGTTGCGGACCATTCAGGCTGGTCTCAGGAATTGTAACCCTCAACCCATAACTAGGCTGAGTAAGAGCCAAGGGACCCACATCATCTGGGTCTTTTCTGTCAAGAGGATGTGACCTACTAAGGAGACAAAGCTTATCTCCATGGCAGGAATGCCACTTCTGCCTCATCCATCTCTGGCCCCAATGCTTAGTTGGTTAGTCAATGACGGGTAAGGCTCCTCATGGGAGGGGCAACCTAAGCCAGACACAACCACTTGGGAGGCCCTCATGGAAGGTCTCGGGGGGCTGCAGCAAAAAGTATGTGATCGACCCTCACCCTCTGGCTATTCTGACAGCCTGAGTCCCCATTTCCATCTGGGAGATGTCTTCTGCTTCCTGGGCCTAATTGGCTTAAAACCTGAAACTATGACGGCAAGTGGTGCAGCCCTGTGCTGGCCAGAATGGTTCCCTGGGTGATTGGGCATAAGAAAGAATTCCTAGAGTCCTGTTAAACCTGCTTTGTTTGCTAAGAGTGCTCTCATTTAAAATGATAACGGTCCGAGGAGGAAATGGGTATGTTTCCAGAAGTTTAGCAACCCCCTTTTCTGACAGACACTGACTCAGATTAAGCCCTCAGAAGTTCTTTGAAATGTTAACCATTGTTTGATCCTTGCTGCCTGACATACCTGTATTCCTGTGCATTTAAACCCAATAAAAGCCCAGTGAAGAAGGGGCTCTAGGTCATTCTCCTTTGAGAGATTGGCCACCTCTCCTCCCCAAGCAGATCATGTTTTGGTAGTTTTATTTTCATCCGTGACAGAGGGATGGGGCTCTGTGAGTGGAGAGAGAACTGATCCATGAACTTAACATGTATCAGTTAAGTTCATTTGATCTAGGGCATCATTCAATGCCAAAATATCTTTGTTGATATTTTGTCTGGAAGATCTATCCATTTTGAAAGTAGGGTGTTGAAATGCCCTAATATAATTGTGTTGCTGTCAATATCTTTCTGGAAGTCCTTCAAGATTTTGTTGATGCATTTGGGTGCTCCTAAAATAGGTGCATATATATTTACAAGATTTACATTTCCTCGATGGATTCTTTTCTTGAGTATTAGAAAGTGGGCTTCTTGATCTGTTTTTATGGCCCTTTTCTTTTTTAAAATATATTATTTTTAATTTCATTTTAATTGTTGTTCCTGTACAGTTTTCTGTATTTCACTTCCATCCAAGCCCACCCCCAGCCCTCCCCACCTCCCTCCCATTTCCATCCCCCCTAGTTTTTGTCTGTGTGTCCTTTATACATGTTCCTGTAAACCCTTCCCTTTTCCCCTGAAATTCCCTACAGCTATGTGCAAAAAAAAAAAAAAAAAAGAAAGAAAGAAAGAAAGAAAATATGGCCCTCTTCGTGAAGTCTGATATGAGTATTGCTACCCTGGCTTCTTTTTTCCCCCTCCATTTGCCTGGAGTATCTGTTTCCAGCCCTTAACTTCCAGTCTGTGTAGGTCTTTTGTTCTGAGGTGGGTCTCTTGTAGGCAGCATACATGTGGGTCGTGATTTCTTATCCATTCCACTATTTTATGTCATTTGATTGGAGCATTTACTACACTTATGGTTAGGTTTGTTTGATCGATACTTATTTATTACCATTATTTTGTACCTGCGTTCCTCTTTCTCTCACTTTTTTCCTTCCTGTTCTTAAAGCAGTGCCTTTAGCATCTTGCAAATGTGGTTTCTTAGAGTTGTATTCTTTTAGACTTCGTTTGTCTGGGAAGCTCCTTATTTGGCTTTCCATTTTAATTGAGAGCCTTACTGGGTAAACTAGTCTTGGTTGCAGGCCGTTGGTTTTCATTACTTGGAATATTTCTTGCCATTCTCTTCTGGTTTGGAATGTTTCGATTGAGAAGTCAGCTGCTAGTCTTATTATGGATCTCTTGTATGTTACTTTCTGTTTCTCCCTTGCTGCCATTAAGATTCTTTCTTTGTCTCGGAATTTTGCTAGTTTATGCATGATGTGTCTTTAAGTGGGACTGTTTGGGTTCCTCTTGATTGGGACTCTCTGTGTTTCCTATATTTGTGTGACTTTTCCCTTCATCAAATTATGGAAGTTTTCCATCATTACTTTTTTTTTAATTTTTATTTTAATTGTTGATCTTGTACAGTTTTCTGTCTTTTATTCTCACCCGAACCCACCACCCCAGCCCTCCCCACCTCCCTCCCATTTCCACCCCCCATAGTTTTTGTCCATGTGTCTTTTATACTTGTTCCTGTAAATCCTTCCCCTTTTCCCCTGAAATTCCCTCCCCTCTCCCCTCTGGTGACTTTCAGCCTGTTCCCAATTTCCATGTCTTTGGTTATATTATGCTTGTTTGTTTGTTTTGTTGATTAGGTTCCTGTTAAAGGTGAGATCATATGGTATTTGTCTTTCACTGCCTGGCTTATTTCGCTTAGCATGATGCTCTCAAGTTCCATCCATGCTGTTGCATAGGGTATGAGCTCCTTCCTTCTTTCTACTGCATAGAATTCCATTGTGTAAATGTACCACAGTTTTTTGATCCATTCATTTACTGATGGGCATCTAGGTTGCTTCCAACATTTGGCTATTGTAAATTGTGCTGCTATAAACATAGGGGTGCATAGGTTTTTTTTGATTGGTGTTTCAGGGTTCTTAGGATATAATTCAAGCAGTGGAATTGCTGGGTTAAAAGGTATATCCAGTTTTAGTTTGTTTTTTTTTTTTTTTTTTTAAGAAAATTCCATACTGTTTTCCATAGTGGTTGTACCAGTCTGCACTCCCACCAGCAGTGCACTAGGGTCCCCTTTTCTCCACAATCTCTCCAACACTTGCTGTTTGTTGCTTTGTTTATGAAGGCTATTCTGACTGGTGTCAGGTTGTATTTCATTGTGGTTTTAATTTGCATCTCTCTGATAGCTAGCGATATCGAGCATCTTTTCATGTGTCTCTGGATGCTCTGGATGCCCTCCTTGGAGAAGTGTCTGCCCAAGTCCTTTGCCCATTTTTTAATTGGGTTGCTTGTCTTCTTAGAGTGGAGTCGTGTAAGTTCTTTGTATATTTTGGAGATTAAACCCTTATCTGAGATATCATTGGCAAATATGTTTTCACACACAGTCGGTTCTCTCTTTATTTTAATACTGTTTTCCTTAGCCATGCAGAAGCTTTTTATTTTGATGAGATCCCATTTGTTTATTCTTTCCTTTATGTCCCTTGCTTTAGGGGACATATCAGTAAAAAATGTTGCTGTGTGGAATATCTGAGATTTTCCTGCCTATGTTCTCCTCTAGGACTTGAATGGTGTTACAGCTTATGTTTAAATCTTTTATCCACCTTGAATTTATTTTTGTGTATGGTGTAAGTTGGTGCTCGAGTTTCATTTTCTTGCACGAAGCTGTCCAGTTCTCCCAACACCACTTGTTGAAGAGGCTATTTTTACTCCATTTTATGTTGCTGCCCCCTTTGTCGAATATTAATTGACTATAGAGACTAGGGTTTATTTCTGGGCTCTCTATTCTATTCCACTGGTCCACGTGCCTGGTTTTATGCCAGTACCAGGCTGTTTTGATTACAGTGGTCTTGTAATACATTTTGGTATCAGGTATTGTGATCCCTCCTGCTTTGCTCTTCTCTCTCAAGATTGCTGCCGCTATTCTGGGTCGTTTATGGTTCCATATAAATTTTTGAAGAGTTTGTTCTATATCTGTGAAATATGCCATTGGTACTTTAATAGGTATTGCATTGAATCTGTAGATTGCTTTGGATAGTATGGACATTTTGATGATGTTAATTCTTCCTATCCATGAACACGGTATGTGTTTCCATTTATTTGTGTCTTCCTTGATTTCTTTCTTCAGTGTTGTGTAGTTTTCTGCATACAGGTCTTTTACATCCTTGGTTAGGTTTATTCCTAGGTACTTGATTTTTCTTTTTGCTACAGCGAATGGTATTTTTTTCTTGATTTCTGCTTCTGTTGTTTCATTGTTGGTATACAAAAATGCCTTTGATTTCTGGATATTGACTTTGTATCCAGCTGTTTAGCTAAATTCATTTATTAGGTCGAGCAGTTTTTTGGCCGAGACTATAGGATTTTCTATGTATACTAACATGTCATCTGCAAACAATGATAGTTTTGTTTCCTCCTTTCCAAGTTGGATGCCTTTTATTTCCTTTTCTTGTCTAATCGCTGTGGATAAAACTTCCAATACTATGTTGAATAGAAGTGGAGAGAGTGGACAGCCTTGTCATGTTCCTGATTTTAGTGGAAAAGAATTTAGTCTTTGCCTTTGAGTATGATGCTGGCTGTAGGTCTCTCATATATGGCCTTTATTATGCTAAGAAATGCTCCTTCTGTTCCCACGTTGCTGAGTGTTTTTATCATAAATGGGTGCTGTACCTTATCAAATGCTTTTTCCGCATCTATTGATATGATCATGTGATTTTTGTCTTTGCTTTTGCTTATGTGATGAATTACATTTACTGATTTGCGAATGTTGAACCATCCTTGCATCCCTGGGATGAATCCCACTTGGTCATGGTGTATGATCTTTTTAATGTGTTGTTGGATGCGGTTTGCCAATATTTTGTTAAGGATTTTAGCATCTGTGTTCATCAGCTATATTGGCCTGAAGTTCTCCTTCTTTGTTGTGCCTTTATCTGGTTTTGGAATTAGGATGATGCTGGCTTCATAAAAAAAGTTTGGGAGTCTTCCATCTTTTTGGATTTTTTGGAATAGTCTGTGGAGAATAGGGGTTAGCTCTTCCTTCAGTGTTTTGTAGAATTCTCCTGTGAAGCCATCTGGTCCAGGGCTTTTGTGCGTCGGGAGTGTTTTGATTACTGATTCAATTTCACCAGCCGTTATTGGTCTGTTCAGGCTTTCTGTTTCTTTTTCATTGAGTTTTGGAAGGTTATATTTTTCTAGAAACCTGTCCATTTCACCTAGGTTTTCAAATTTCTTGGCATACAGGTCTTCATAGTAATTTCTTACAATCCTTTGTATTCCTGCGGTGTCGGTTGTAATATCTCCTCTTTTATTTCTGATTGTGTTTACTTGAGTCCTCTCTCTTTTTTCTTGATGAGCCTGCTTAAAGGCTTGTCGATTTTGTTGATCTTTTCAAAGAACCAACTCCTGGATTCATTGATCTTTAGGATTGTGCTTTTAGTCTCTATGTCATTTAATTCTACTCTTATCTTGGTTATTTCATTCCTCCTACTTGCTCTGGGCTGTCTTTCTTGTTGTTCCTCGAGTTCTTGTAGGCGAAGGGTTAGGTTGTTTGTTTGAGATGTTTCTGTCTTTTTTAGCTAGGCCTGTATCGCTATAAGGTTCCCTCTGAGGACTGCCTTTGCTGTGTCCCATAAGTTTTGGGTCGATGTGAGTTCATTATCGTTTGTTTCCAGAAATTTTTTTGATTTCCTCCCTAATTTCATTCTTGACCCATTCCTTGTTTAATAGCATGCTATTCAATCTCCATGATTTTGAGTGTTTTGGGTTTTTCTCCTTGGGGTTCGTTTCAGTCCCTTGTGGCCAGAGAAAATGCTTGGTATGATTCCAATTTTCTTGAATTTGTTGAGGCTTGATCTCTCCTCTCAAGTGGTCTATCTTTGAAAATGTTCCATGTGCATTTGAAAAGAAAGTGTATTTAGCTTCTTTGGGATGAAGGGCTCTATATATATCAGTTAAGTCCATTTCCTCTAGAGTGTTGTTCAATGCCACAATATCTTTGTTGATATTTTGTTTGGAAGATCTGTCCATTTTTGACAGTGGGGTGTTAAAAATCACCTACTATAATTGTGTTGCTGTCTATATCTTTCTTGAAGTCCTCTAAAATTTTCTTGATGTATTTAGGTGCTCCTCCGTTGGGTGCATATATATTTACAATATTTATGTCTTCTTGGTGGATTCTTCCCTTGAGTATTATGAAGTGACCTTCTGGGTCTCTCTTTATGGCCCTTCTTTTGAAGTCTATTTTGTCTGATATGAGTATTGCTACCCCAGCTTTTTTTTCCTGACCATTTGCTTGGAAAATTTGTTTCCAGCCCTTCACTTTGAGCCTGTGTATGTCTTTTGTCCTGAGGTGGGTTTCTTGTAGGCAGCATATGTGTGGGTCATGCTTTCTTATCCATTCAGCTATTCTATGTCTTTTGATTGGAGCATTTAATCCATTTACATTTAAGGTTATTATTGATAGGTACTGATTCATTGCCATTTTTGTACCTGTGTTCCTCTCTCTCTCTCTCTCTGTCTTTTCCTTTCTTCCCTTAAAGCAGTCCCTTTAGTATCTCTTGCAGCATTGGTTTGGTAGAAGTGTATTCTTTTAGACTTCTTTTGTTTGGGAAGCTCCTTATTTGGCCTTCTATCTTGATTGAAAGCCTTGCTGGATAGAGTAGTCTGGGTTGCTGACCTTCGGTTCTCATTGCTTGGAATATTTCTTGTCATTCTCTTCTGGCTTGGAGCGTTTCCATTGAGAAGTCAGATGCTAACCTAATTGGGGCCCCCTTGTATGTTACTTTCTTTTTCTCCCTTGCTGCCTTTAAGATTCTCTCTTTGTCTTGGAATTTTGCCATTTTAATTATGATGTGTCTTGAAGTGGGCCTGTTTGGGTTCCTTTTGATTGGGACTCTCTGTGTTTCCTGGATCTGTGTGGCTTTTTCTCTCACCAAATGAGGGAAATTTTCCATCATTACTTTTTCAAATACGTTTTCTATCCCTTGCTCTTCTTCTTCTCCTTCTGGTATCCCTATTATACAGATATTATTCTGTTTCATGTTGTCTTGCATTTCTCTTAAACCCTCTTCATTCTTTCTAAGCCTCTTTTCCTTATCTTGCTCATTCTGAGTGTTTTTTTCTATTTTGTCCTCCAACTTGCTGATCCGATCTTCTGCTTCATCGATTCTGCTTTTCATTCCTTCTACTGTGTTCTTCAGTTCAGAGATTGTGTTCTTCATTTCCTCTTGGCCCTTGTTGATAGTTTCTATTTCCTTTTTCATGTGGATATAGTTTGCGGTGAGTTCATCATAACTTCCCTGTAGTTTATGGTAGCTCATCGAGAGCTCATGGAGCTTCCTGACAACCATTGCTTTGAACTCTGTATCTGATAGTTGAGTTGCCTCTGTTTCATTTAGCATTCTTTCTGGAGCTTCCTCCTTTCCTTTCATTTGGGGATTGTTCCTTTGTCTTCCCATTGTTTTTAAGACTTGTTGTTAGCCTCAGCTTCTTAAATTGATCTGTTCTGGCTCCCTGGGTTTGTGGTATGACCTTCTGTGGTAGAATATCTGTGAGCTTCAGTGGTGGATTCTCCTTCGGATATCCTGTTGTTCACAGCTTCCACTGTCTCATCAGCTGGAATACCCTCTTTTGGGTGCCAACTCTGGTTTGTTTGTTTTTTTTCACAGTTCCAGGCTTGCTTGTTTGTTTGTTTTGTCTCCCTCGTGGGTATTTAAAAAAGAAGAGGGGGGTGAAAATGAAAAAAGAATAAAGAGGAAAAAAGAGGAAGGTAGGAGAGATAAAATTGAAAAGAAAGGAAGAGGGGATAAGAAGGAATTCAGGGGAGGCAAAAGGAGTTGGGGAGTAAAGAAGAAGCTATAAACAATGAAGAAGGAGTAGTTAAAAACTCATATAAATAGACAGGCTTACAAACAAAAAGACACTAACAAACTCTCAAAACAAAAAAAGTGACACGCACACAGACACCCCCACATATATATAAGCAGCGAAAAAATAAAAAAGAACAAATAAAGCACAACAAAATATTTTTAAAAATTAAAAATATATAAAAATTTTTTTAAAAAAAATTAAAAAAAGAAAACCCTCTTGTTGTTTTCAAACTTGCCAGCCTGTTTTTCAGGTCTTGCTGGCTGCAATGGCTGAGGGGTGATCTTATTGCTTTTCTCTGCATTCAGAACTCAGTTCTCATTTTGCTATGTATCCCAGCGTTAGTGGGTGCCTCTCCCCACAGGGTTTCCAATATGTGATCTGAGCCTCCTGGTGTGTGCGCACTTCTCCGAGTTTATGGGTGTGTGCAGCCATTCTCCAGATGTGCGCAGCCGCCTGCCTTTGTCCCTGGGAAGCTTTCACTGTTCCGGCACAGCTGCCTGCCTTTGCTCCTGAGAAGAGCCTGCATTCCAGCTGCTATCCGGCGCCTGCACCTTGGGCCTGAGCTGTCCGCGTTTGAGCACCCACCCGCGTTTGAGCACCCGCCCGTGAACTGGCACCTCTGGCTCCACAGCTGTCTCCAGTGGCCAGCGCCTATGTTTTCATGAGTGTCCACTAGCCCGCGACCGTGTGCGGTCCCCTGAGGGTGTCTATTTTCATGCAGCTGTCTCACTTCACCCGCGCCTTTGTCTGCTGTTGGGGCGCCTGTGCTTTCATAGTTGCCTGACGACCATGAAAACTCGGTTCAAAGTTGATCAGTGACCTGGTGCGGGGCACCCACTTTCGCTCCCTTGGGGGGCACCCACTTTTGCTCAGGCCGCAGTCGCGCGGTGGCTCCTGAGATCTCCCAACCGGTTCAGTGGCTGACCTAACTCCCTCCCCAGGGCCCTGGGGCAGGCTTGGCGGAGCGCCGGGCCAAGGCCTCAGCTGCCCCGTTCTCCGACAGCTGGAACCCTGGGCTCCTATTGTTCCGAAGAGCTCTCCTTACCGCTTGTTTTTCAGTGTCTGCTACAATTTCCGACCTCTTATTCTCCAATATGCTGTGTTACTGTTCCTTGTCTGCTCTGATCTTCTGTAGATTGGCCCGGTTTTTCTCCCTTGTGTAAAGGGGAAATGGGGTCTGCTCCTTCCTACCACGCCACCATCTTACCCTCTTCCATCATTACTTTTTCAAACAGGTTTTCTATCACTGGCTATTCTTCTTCTCCTGCTGGTATTCCTATTATAAAGCTATCATTACTCTTCATGTTGTTTAGCAGCTCCTTTACCACCTCTTCATTCTTTCTGAATCTCTTTTCTGTTTCTTGCTCCTTCTGGGTGTTTTTTCCTACCTTGTCCTTCAGCTCGCTTATTCAGTCCTCTGCTTCTTCCAATCTGCTTGTAATTTCTTCTAGAAAGTTTTTAATTTCTGAGATTTTATTGATAATTTCTTCCTGGTTTTTATTTACATTTCTATTATCTTTTTCATGCTGATGTAGTTCTCACTCAGTTTCTTGTAGTGGTCTGTGAATTTCTTGAGCGTCTGTGTAAACATTATTTTGGATTTTATGTCTGATAATTTGGTTACCTCCATTTCATTTAGCTGTCTTATTGGGGAGTCTTTCATTCCTTTTGATTGCATGTTCTTCTGTCTCCCCATTTTAGGTAAGTCTTTTTGTTTGTTTCTGAGATTCTTGATGATTCCCTTTGCAAGCTGTCCTTGTAAGATGATCTTTTGTGGTAGGCATTCTACGATGTGTGTGGTGTGGTGACTTTGATCTGCTTGTCTAGATGCTCTAGGTGTACCCTTTCTTCTGTTTGTGTGGGCTCTCTTGTGTACTTGGGTTTTTACCTTTTGGTGGTTTCTTTGTTGGTGGTTTTTGTCCTCCAGCAAGTATATTGATGTTTGCTTCAGCCAGTATACTGATGTCTTCTTGTATGTGACAGTGGCAGGGTTAGGCAAAATGAATTAAGACAGGAGGAGAGTATTTTATGGGATTTAAAGTACCATCAGGTAGAGAATAGAGAGGAGATTGTTTGGATATGTATAGCTTTAAGTGTGATATTTCATCCAACTAGCCACTTTTTGTAAAAGGTGAGAGATAAGACTCTTGTTAGAGGGGAGGAGGATTGTCAGCTGAATCCAGAAAACAAAGTTTTGTAAAGTTAGATGATGAGATATAGTGAGAGTAAAGGCTAGAAAGTAGGCATAATGTGAGAAAGAATAGAGTTAACCAGAAAAATAATAATGCTCAGGATTGAAGTGAAGTGGGATAAGATTGTGGAGGGTTGCTGTGTAGTATGTACAATTGTACGGAACAACAATTATTTACAATAGTACTGGAATAACAATAATATGACAAGAAATATATGATTTGGATACCCAGAATAGAAAGTACCCAATCAAGAGTTGTTTGTTGTTAGAACATGGGGGAAGTAAAAGAAGGACTATTAAAATACAGAAAGAGGGAATGAGAAACCTGTGAAACAATGCAATTAAACAGAGGGAAAAAAAGAAGAAAACTAAAACATCAGGAAGGCAAGATTAAAAAAACACTAGTAAAATAAAAATGGTAAAGCAATGAAAAATAATAATAAACATAATAAAATGCCAGCTCTATTAAACAGAGTGACATATCCTCAGTTTCTCAGTTTTTGGATTTAGCCTTGTGCTCTCCCTTTTGATCTGTTCTGGAACCTTTGTAACTTCAGGTCTCATTGTCTCACTCAGTGTAAGACAAAAAAGGAAAAAAGGAGAGAGATGGAAAAAGAAAAAAGTAATAATAAGCCTCCTGTTGACTTTAAACCCATTCAGAGATTTCTGCTGGTCTTCTTAGATGCCACAGGATAAGGGATACTAGGCTTTGACTTTCTCCCTTTCTATAGTTTTGAGAGGATGGGGACCAGGTCTGGGCCACAATATTTACACTTTCCTGGCTGCTGGCCTTAGTCCTCCAAGAGCTACCATGCTCAAATCAGCCACTTAGTCTCTGGGCACAGAGCATGAGTCAATCTCGGGCATGCCATTTCACTCATCTGCTCAGTCTCTGTTGCGCAGCTTCAATCAGCTGCAGTTCCACTTAGCCACTCAGTCTGGGCTTCTGCAGCTTAAATCACCATCAGGGCAAGTCAGCCAGTGCTTGACAGTTCCTTACAAAGCAGCTTCCCACCATTCTTAACAAGTGAACAGCTCCTCACACAACCCAACATTCCAACCAGTGCAGACACTATCTGAGTCAGGGTCCAACATGACCCAACTCCCACATTCTCCAGGTGTCAACTAGCACCTCAGTTTGTCTGGTTTGGGCGTCCACAGTCCAAGCAGATGTGAACTTCCTCCATGTGTCTCCCACTTCATCTATATTCCCCCCAGTGACTTCCAGGATCTAGGTCCCTCCTGGAGTTGGCCATCTCTCACTTCTCTAGTGGCGGAGGGAAGCCAGTGATCAAACTCTCCTGCCTATATCCTGTGGAAGGTGCCAGGCCAGAGGCAACTGCAGCTTTTGTCCCTGTAAAACTCTCAGGGACCTTTCTGTGCCAGCACAATCTCCTCACTGTCTATTTTACAATATCCTCTAAATGTTTGGCCTCCAAACTTCATATGAGCTGACATTCCGTTGGCTGTTCACTCTGTTCCTAAGAATATTGTCTACGTGTTCCAGCTGGGCACAGGGAGAACTGGGCTCCACTCATACCTAACTCACTGCCATCCTCTCAATCCTTCCCTGTTAGTTTCAATACTTGTCTTGTTTCTATATGTTAGCTTACAAAGTAAAAGCAACATAATATACAAAAACCAAACAGTTCTGGAATAATGGCAGGCTTCTGCCTTAGAGCCTGTCCCCTGCACAACACCAAAATAAAAAATAAAAACAAAACACCTACCACCCTCTGTTGGGACAGTCTAACCCTAGGCTTTGCACAGTGTTCCCACCCACAGAAAATATGATCCATTGGGAAATTCAGGCAATTGCAGCACAGTCATCTCGTCCTCCTTCTGGAAGAACAGCCTGAAAGCACAACACAGAGATCTCCACCTCAGGAACCAGGGAGTTCCAGCAAGACCCTGAACCTCCCAGTTAGAGAGAGACAATGCTCTTTTTTTTCTCACTGATTCGAGAAGCTCTCAGCTTATTGGAAAATCCCATCCTAGATGGCCCTTCATTTTCTAAGCAAACTCTTCCTATTGCCCCTGTATACTTCCCCAATGATCTGAGTTCTCTTAATCAGATCTACGTGAATCAGGGGTGCATATATTTCCCAATTAGTGTTTTGAGTTTTTTCAGATACAGTTCCACAGGTAGAAATGCTGGATCATTAAGAAATTTAATTTTTAACATTTTGAAGAAACAACCTACCTCTCTAAAAATTAAGTAACTAAAAATCTTTTTTAAAAGCAGTGCATGAAGAAATTTACACAACCCAATACTCCTTAACCTTAGAAAAGAAGATATCTTTTGTAGTGGAATAGATGGGCATAGGGTTTATTATGCTAAACAAAATAAGTCACAGAAAGAAAAAGACCATATATATTCATTTACAAGTATAATATACTGAACAAAATAGATGAACAAACAAAATCCAGAGTCATAGAAACTAAATAGAGACTGACAGATGTCAGAAGAGGTGAGTTTGAAAGCTCTTTAGAAATAATGAAAAAAATAGAAAGAAAAATGCTCATAGATAAGAAAAATGTATGATAATCAAAGAAAAGAAGGGCTAGAGTGGGGGAAGTAAGTATTGACAGGAAAAGATGACTTTGGATAATGAAAACACAATAATGTAAACTAATACTGTGTAATAAAATAGTACACTTGAAACATTTATTTTTTTATACCATATCAGTACTATAAATTCAATACACAATAAATAAAAACTCCTCCACATGCTTCTCTGGTCCTTGTTCTGGAATTCAAACACCAAACCCTGAGGTAAAATGGCTATCCCAAAAAATACATTGTCTTTCAAAAAGAAAAAAAAATTGAAGTCTTGAATGTGTCATCATCAGTGAACTGAAGTCAGAAATTTCCAAGGTCAATTCCTACAATTCTGCCACCTTTGTAAAGAGGAGGCATTTCCCTTGAATCCCACAATGTGCTTGTCAGGCTATAACTTCTGATCAGCCACAGCTACCCCTAAGTCAGAGGAGCACAAATCGTCTGAGAAACCCAGGTATTGTGGACTCATGTAGGTCTTCCAGTACCCTAGGGGTTTATTTCCTTATTTGAGAAATAGAAAAATGCATTTCCATTTCTCAAGTGTGTCTTGAAAATGTTCTCTTATCTGGCACTTGGAGATAGAAGTCTGTATTATAGTGGTGCACTGTGCAATGTTTCGCCATGTCCTTATCAACAAACTAAGACTCATCTTCGGTACAGCATAGACACTGCCCTGAATCAACTGCTCCATATTGTCTCTTCAGTTTTAAACTCATTGAGTAACTCCACTTGTAACTAGTTGATCACAATTGCTGTATTTTGCTACCAATTGCAAAAGACCATGTAAAAGCTGTATATAGTACAATCTCTAGATAAGAGTTTTGATATATTTCCCTCTGTCTGGCAGCATGGGTAAAGGATATAAAGCTGGATTCTTATTTTTTCTGATATATGTGTCCTTCTGTCTTTATTTCACATATGATTAAGGAAAGACAGCACTCAAGATGCAGAGAAGAGCAGAGCAGAGCAGAAGTAGCAACTTAGATATTTTTGGCACAAGCTGTGGATTCCTTTGTCATTTCTGTTAAACAAAGAAACCAAACAAACGATGATTCTTAGCATATTTTATCATTTTTCTCCCTTTTATTTTTCCTGTAGGATTCACTAATTTTTTCCCCCAGTATATATAGTTTATTTTTTTCTTTTTTATTTTAATTGTTCTTGTACAGTTTTCTGTCTTCTACTCCCATCCTGGCCCACCACCCCAGCCCTCCGCACAACCCTCCCATTTCCACCCCGCCTAGTTTCTGTCTGTGTCTTTCATACTTGTTGCTCTAAACCCTTCACCTTTCCCCTGAAATTCCCTCCCCTCTCCCCTCTGATGACTGTCAGCCTGTTCTCAATTTCAATGTCTTTGGTATTATTTTGTTTGTTTGTTCTGTTGATTAGGTTCCTGTTAAAGGTGAGATGGTATGGTGTTTCTCCTTCATTGCCTGCCTTATTTCACTTGGCATAATGCTCTCCAGTTCCATCCATGCTGTTGCAAAGGGTAGGAGCTCCTTCTTTCTTTCTGCTGCATAGAATTCCATTGTGTAAATGTACCACAGTTTTTTGATCCATTCATTTACTGATGGTCACCTAGGTTGCTTCCAAAACTTGGCTATTGTAAATTGTGCTGCTATGAACATTGGGGTGCATAGGTTCTTTTGGATTGTATTTCAGGGTTCTTGGGATATAATGTTAGCAGTGGAATTACTGGGTCAAAAGGTAGATTCATTTTTAGTTTTCTGAGGAAATTCCATACTGCTTTCCACAGTGGTTGTACCTGTCTGGAATCCCACCAACAGTGCCCTAGAGTCCCCTTTTCTCCACAACCTCTCCAACTCTTTTTTTTTTGGTTGCTTTGTTTATGATGGCCATTCTGACTGCTGTCAAGTGGTATCTCATTTTGGTTTTAATTTGCATCTCTCTGATAGCTAGCGATATCGAGAATCTTTTCATGTGTCTCTGGATCCTCTGTATGTCCTCCTTGGAGAAGTGTCTGTTCAAGTCCTTTGCCCATTTTTTAATTGGGTTGCTTGTGTTCTTAGAGTGGAGTCCTGTACGTTCTTTATATTTTGGAGATTAAACCCTTTTCTGAGTTATCATTGGCAAATATGTTTTCCCATATGGTTGGTTCTCTTTTTACTTTAATACTGTTTTCTCTATCTGTACACAAGCCTTTTATTTTGATGAGATCCCATTTGTTTATTCTTTCCTTTATGTCCATTGCTTTAGGGGACATATCAGTAAAAATGTTGCTGTGTGAAATATCTGAGATTTCTTTCCCCTATGTCCTCCTCTAGTACATTAATGGTATTACAGCATATATTTCAATCTTTTATACATCTTGAATTTATTTTTTGTATGGTGTAAGTTAGTGTTCGAGTTTAATTTTTTTGCATGTAGCTGTCCAGTTCTCCCAAAAACACTTGTTGAAGAGGCTATTTTTACTCCATTTCATGTTGTTGTCCACTTCGTCAAACATTAAGTGTAGAGACTTGGGCTTATTTCTGGACTCTATTCTATTCCCCTGGTCCATGTGCCTGTTTTTATGCCAGTACCAGGTTGTTTTAATTACAGTGGCCTTGTAATAAAGTTTGCTATCAGGTACTGTGATCCCTCCTACCTTGCTCTTCTTTCTCCAAATTGCTGCAGATATTCAAGATCATTTATGGTTCCATATAAATTTTTGAATTGTTTGTTCTATGTCTGTGAAATATGCCATTGGTACTTTAACAGGTATTGCATTGAATTTGTAAATTACTTTGGGTAGTATGGACATTTTGATGATGTTAATTCTTCCAATCCATGAACACATATATGTTTCCATTTGTCTGTGTTTCCCTTGATTTCTTTCTTCAGCACTGTGTAGTTTTCTGCATACAGGTTTTTTACCTCCTTGGTTAGGTTTATTCTCAGGTATTTTATTTATTTATTTATTTATTTATTGCTATATCGAATGAGTTTTTTTCTTGATTTCTGCTTCTGCTGTTTCATTGTTGGTATACAAAAATACCTTTAATTTCTGGATATTGACTTTGTATCCGGCTGTTTGGCCAAATTTGTTTATTAGGTCGAGCAGTTTTTTGTCCGAGTCTATAGGATATTCTATGTATACTACCATGTCATCTGCAAACAATGATAGTTTTGTTTCCTCCTTTCCGAGTTGGATGCCTTTTATTTCCTTTTCTTGTCTAATCACTGTGGCTAAGACTGCCAATACTATATTGAATAGAAATGGTGAAAGTGGACATCCTTCTCTTGTTCCTGATCTTAGTGGAAAGGATTTTAGCTTTTGCCTGTTGAGTATGATGTTAGCTGTAGGTCTCTCATGTATGGCCTTTATCATGTTGAAGAATGCTCACTCTATTTGCACTTTGCTGAGCGTTTTTATCATAAAAGGGTGTTGTACCTTATCAACTTCTTTTTCTGCATCTATTGATACGATCATGTGATTTTTGTCTTAGCTTTTGTTTATGCGATGAATTACATTTACTGATTTGCCAATGTTGAACCATCCTTGCATCCCTGGGGTGAATCCCACTTGGTCGTGGTGTATGATCTTTTTAATGTATTGTTGGATGCGGTTTGCCAATATTTTGTTGAGGATTTTAGCATCTATGTTCATCAGCGATATTGGCCTGAAGTTCTCCTTCTTTGTTTTGTCTTTATCTGTTTTTGGGATTAGGATGATGCTGGCTTCATAAAAAGAGTTTGGGAGTCTTCCATCTTTTTGGATTTTTTGGAATAGTCTGTGGAGAATAGGGGTTAGCTCTTCCTTAAATGTTTTGTAGAATTCTCCTGTGAAGCCATCTGTTCCAGGACTTTTGTGTGTTGGGAGTGTTTTGATTACTGATTCAATTTCACTGGCTGTTGTTGGTCTGTTCAGGCTTTCTGTTTCTGTTTCTTTTTCATTGAGTTTTGGAAGGTTATATTTTTCTAGAAACCTGTCCATTTCACCTAGGTTTTCAAATTTCTTGGCATACAGTTCTTCATAGTAATTTCTTACAATCCTTTGTATTTCTGCGGTCAGTTGTAACCTCTACTCTTTCATTTATGATTGTGTTTATTTGAGTTCCCTCTCTTTTTTTTCTTGATCTGCCTGCTTAAGGGCTTGTCAATTTCGTTGATCTTTTCAAAGAACCAGGTCCTGGATTTATTGATCTTTAGAAGTGTGCCTTTAGTCTCCATGTGATTTAATTCTGCTCTGATCTTTGTTATTTCCTTTCTTGTACTTGCTCTGGGCTGTCTTTGTTGTTGTTCTTCGAGTTCTTGTAGGTGTAGTGTTTGGTTTTTTTTGTTTGTTTGTTTGAGATGTTTCTATCTTCTTAGGTAGGCCTGTATTGCTGTGAACTTCCCTCTGAGGACTGCCTTTTCTGTGTCCCATTAATTTTGGGTCAATGGGAGTTCGTTATTATTTGCTTTCAGAAACTTTTTAATTTCCTCCCTAATTTTCTTCTTGACCCATTCATTGTTTAATAGCATGCTATTCAATCTCCATGAGTTTCAGTGTTTTGGGTTTTTCCCCTTGGGGTTGGTTTCTAGTTTCAGTCCCTTGTGGTCAGAGAAAATGCTTGGTATGATTCCAATTTTCTTGAATTTGTTGATGCTTGCTTTGTGTCCTATCATGTGGTCTATCTTTGAAAATGTTCCATGTGCATTTGAAATGAATGTGTGTTCACTTTCTTTGGGATGAAGGGCTCTGTATATATCAGCTAAGTCCAATTCATCTAGAGTACTGTTCAATGCACAATATCTTTGTTGATATTTTGTTTGGAAGATCTGTCCATTTTTGACAGTGGGGTGTTAAAATCTCCTACTATAATTGTGTTGCTGTCAATATCTTTCTTGAAGTCCTCTACAATTTTCTTGATGTATTTAGGTGCTCCTCCGTTGGGTGCATATATAGTTACAATATTTATGTCTTCTTGGTGGATTCTTCCCTTGAGTATTATGAAGTGACCTTCTGGGTCTCGCTTTATGGCTCTTCTTTTGAAGTCTATTTTGTCTGATACGTGTATTACTACCCCGGCCTTTTTTTCCTGTCCGTTTGCTTGGAAAATTTGTTTCCAGCTCTTCACTTTGAGTCTGTGTATGTCTTTTGTCCTGATGTGGGTCTCTCGTAGGCAGCATATATGTGGGTCATGCTTTCTAATCCATTCAGCTATTCTATGTCTTTTGATTGGAGCATTTAATGCATTTACATTTAAGGATATTATTGATAGGTATTTATTCATTGCCATTTTCATACCTATGTTACCCTCTCTCTGTCTTTTCCTTTCTTTCCTTAAAGCAGTCCCTTCAGTATCTCTTGCAGACTTGGTTTGGTAGAGGTGTATTCTTTTAGATTTGTTTTGTCTGGAAAATTCCTTATTTGGCCTTCTATCTTGATTGAAAGCCTTTCAGGATAAAATAGTCTTGCTTGCAGGCTTTCGGTTTTCATTGCTTGGAATATTTCTTGCCATTCTCTTCTGGCTTGGAGCATTTCCATTGAAATCAGCTGCTAACCTTATCAGGGCTCCCTTGTATGTTACTTCCTTTTTCTTCCTTGCTGCCTTTAAGATTCTCTTTGTCTTATAATTTTGCCATTTTAATGATGATGTGTCTTGAAGTGGGCTTGTTTTGGTTCCTCTTGATTGGGACTCTCTGTGTTTCCTGGATTTGTGTGACTTTTTCTCTCATTAAATTAGGGAATTTTTCCATCATTACTTTTTCAAATAGGTTTTCTAGCCCTTGCTCTTCTCCTTCTCCTTCTGGTATCCCTATTACACGGATATTATCACGTTACATGTTGTCTTGCATTTCTCTTAATCCCTCTTCATTCTTTCTGAGCCTCTTTTCCTTTTGTTGCTCTTTCTGGGTGTTTTTTTCTATTTTGTCCTCCAACTTGCTGATCTGATCTTCTGCTTCATCGATTCTGTTTTTGATTCCTTCTACTGTGTTCTTCAGTTCAGAAATTGTATTCTTCATTTCCTCTTGGCCCTTGTTGATAGTTTCTATTTCCTTTTTCATGTGGATATAGTTTGCAGTGAATTCATCATAGCTTCCGTGTAGTTTCTGGTAGCTCACTGAGACCTCATGGAGCTTCCTGACAACCATTGCTTTGAACTCAATATCTGATAGTTGAGTTGCCTCCATTTCATTTAGCATTCTTTCTGGGGCTTCCTCCTTTCCTTTCATTTGAGGATTGTTTCTTTATCTTCCCATTTTTTTGTAAGACTCTTGTTGTTAGCCTCAGCTTCTTAAATTGATGTCTTCTGGTTCCCTGGGTTTGTGGCATGGTTTCTGTGGTAGAGTACCTGTGAGATTCATTGGTGGATTCTCCTTCAGATATTCCTGTTGTTCACAGCTTCCACTGTCCCATCTGCTGGGATACCTGTTTTTGGGACCAACTCTGTTTGTTTTCACATTTCCAGGTTTGTTTGTTTTTTGTCTCACTGGTGGGTATTTAAAAAGAGAAAAGAGGGCAAAAGGAAAGAAGAAGAAAGAAGAAAAAAGAGGAGGGTAGAAGAGAAAAAAATTGGAAAGAAGAGAGAATAAAACAAGAAAGAAATAAAGACAGGCAAAAGGAGTTGAGGAGTAAAAAAGAAGATAAAAATAATTAAGAAATAATAATTAAAAACAATTATATAAAGAGACAGACACACAAACAAAACAAAAACAAATAAACAAGACATAAAAAACAACCAAAGAAGAGAAAAAACAAACAAACAAAAAAACACCAAATAAAAAATTCTTGCTGTTTTCAAACTTGCCAAGCCCGTTTTTCTGGTCTTGCTGGGTGCAATGGCTGAGGGGTGATGGTATTGCTTTTCTCTGTGTTCAGCACACAGTCATCATTGCGCTGTTTCCAGAGTTAGTCTGGTGCCTCTCCCCACTGGGCTTCAGGCGTGTATTCTGAGCATCCTGGTGTGCACGCACTTTCCCAAGTTTATGGGTGTGAGCTGGGGTCTCCAGTCATGCACAGCCATCTCCGTTGGCTCCTGCACAGCTTTCGGTGGTTGCTTGGGGCCTACGATCCCACAGCCATCTCACACCTGTGCCTGTGGCCCTGAGCTGTTTGCGTTCCCTCACGCGCCGGTGACTATGGACCCACAGCTGTCTCCAGTGGCCAGTGCCTATGCTCTCCTGCGTGCTTATGGTCCCACAACCATGTGCGTTCACATGTGGGTGCCTATTTTCATGCAGTCATCTCAGTTCACACGCGCATCCGTCTGCAGTTGCGCGGCGACTGTGATCACTCAGCTTGCAGTCACGGAGCGACCTCACTCAGCCTGTAGTTGTGGGGTGACCACGATAGCTCAGCTCACAGTCCTGAGGTGATCTGGCTTAGCCCACCGTCGTGGGGCAACCATAATGGCTCCACCCACAGTCTCGTGGCAACCTCAATCACTCAGCCCCTTTCAGCGGTTGACCCAGCTCCCTCCCTAGAGCGCTGGGGCAGGCCTGGCAAGCGCTGGACCTGCCAGGGCCTCAACCGTCCTGGTCTCTGCACTGATCCCTGGGCTCCTATTGTTCTGAAGTACTCTCCTTACCTACTGGTTTTTCAATGTCTGCTACAGTTTTTGATCTCCTGTTCTCAAATATGCTGAGTTACTGTTCCTTGTCTGCTCTGTTCTTCCGTAGATCAGCCAGATTTTTCTCCCATGTGTAGGCGGACTTGGAATCTGCTCCCTCATACAATGCTTCCATCTTCCAAATCCAGGATTCACTAATTTTTAGAAGCAACATTCCTTTTTCTTCATTGTTCTTGTCTTGGGGGTTCTTTAGAAAATGACGTGGTCAAGAATTCTGTCTAGGGCACACAGGCTATGCAGTGAGATGATAAAACTTTTGAAACACTTCTCAACTGGAACAGCATTTGCAGAAGCTTCTATCTCACAGTTGTGGGTTGTTTTTTTCTGACACTCGGGGAAAAAAAGTACATCCTTACACAGAAGCAGCACTCTGGCACCACAGTTCTGGCTTTGCAAGGCTCTGCACTTTGTATGCAATGGTGCTACAAGAGTTTCTGAGTTTTTAACATGAATAGTGGGTAGCAGATAATTCTGCCGCCTTTTCACACAGGGACATTATGCACTAACTGTAATGATCCTAGAAAAATTATTCTCATCTCCCTTTCTATGGAATCAGACAAAAGCACTTCTTAAAAAAAACACACAAGGGAAAATGAGACTTTAACATGAGAAATATTATCCACCAATAAGAAGATTCTTTAGGCTCTAGGGGACATGCTGCAGAGTTACCAAAAATGTGAGATTTAAAATGAGAAAGGCATCCTTATTTGCATCTACATGAAGTTGAGTTTGTGTAAAGGGTGAGTGGGTGCAAATCCATAGTGACAGCAAAGCTTTAGTATGCTGAAATACAAATCTTGTGTTAAAGCGAAAGCAAAGCTGATAGGTGTATCTGTCATATGAAAATTTTTTTAGCAAAACTTTTTTATTTTTATGTGGTTTGTTGCCCTTTATTTCCTCAATAATTTTGTCAAGCCCCAAGCCACACAGGTTTTCTGATAGCACTATTAGCACCAAACAATAGATAGCCTCTCTAAGTTCTGAATAAGAAACCTAGTAGATTTCTTATGACAAACAGGAATTCCTCATGCTGTTAACAATGATTTTGTTGCTAGGCAATTTCCAGGACTGTAGACAAAGCAAGGAAACAAGAACAGCTTGGAAATCTCTGGTTTTGTTGTGGACTTTTGGCACAATTCTTTTATGACAAGCTATTAATACATGTATAAAATTCCTTGACTATCATAATTGGAAAATTCTCCCCCACCCACTAAACTCAAATTATGCATTTAAAACTCAATCTTTTCAATCTTGTGTCCATCTGTCCCTCCACACATGTTCTGAAAGTCTGTAAGTTTTGGGGTGAGCTTCAGATGCCAGTTCTTTGGTGGTTCAATGTGATGTTGCATGCAGTGGATCCATCCCTGATTCACTGAGTGTGAAAATGACAACCTCTTGTCCCTAAAGAGGGTTCTTATATCCAGGGTCCACCAAAAGTGTCCCATATTGTCTATGGTACTGAGTTTCCATGTGGAACTATTTAAATCACTAGCTATCTATTCACCTATATGGTATTCAATACCATTCAACATATCCTAATGCAAAGTTTTGCTATGTGATCATGGGACACCATCTGAACAAAAACTGACACTGCTCACCTTCAGATTGTGTGAAGGCAATAAACCCTCATCGCCTTGGGCTTTAATTTGCTTATATGAAAAGGAGATAATAAATTAATCTAGTATAACACCAGCTATGACAGGTTAGTTCTCTGATGTCTAGTTCTTCAGAAGATACAATTGGACCTGCTGTCGCTGTGCAGGTCCATGTAGTTCCACTCACATTTGGAAAGCCATCCGTCTATTTCTTCACAGGCCTGTTGACATTCTGAGTCTGGAAATGCACACTGAAAGCAACCTGTCATGTATTCTGAGATGTCATCCTAGGATCCTATTTCTTTTCCTGCACGTGGAGCCAAACTAGGGATCTCTGAAAATGGCAATGAAGCTCTAAGCCAAATCAAATATTTGGAATGAATTTGGGTGAATTCCTCTTGCAAGAATGCATATGATACACCTGCTACCTCCAGGCATGTTGTGATTCATTTGGCATAACTCAATGAAACAAGGGGACACAATCCTGGGCTTTAGTTTTAGTCAAAGTGTCAGTCATCTTAGACATCACTGAAGTCTCTTTTCTATATGTTAGAGATGGTATCCTGGTAGCCTGCTCTGTGTGCCTGGATGTATTTCCAAATGCTCACCCTAAAGACGGATCCCAAGACCAGGTACATAATTAACTGTTTTTGTACCCATAATAAACTCTTCATATGTCTACAGAACATGCCTTTACAAAGAGCATATAAGTGTATATGAAAAGGGCCTGGCATAACCCTGCACTTAGTCTGAGACATTCTGGAAGTGGGATCTCTTCTATTTTTTCCCCACTGAAGCAGTTGGCCTAGCCCTGCTGCCCTCCACCCTCACATTTATCATCACGGATCTGTGCCATATCGACAACTTATGGCCAGAATTTATAAAGTGAGCTCCTAACAGTTAGTTGTACAAAGACCGCTGAAAGCACTCTGATGAGAACACCCCATTTCTTGTTATCAGGGTATATTTTTACTGCCCTTGATCTTAATTGCCACACCATTGGGAGATACGAAGCACCTGGTGAGGTAAAGAACTTCATATTCAAACATGAATCTGCCCCTGATAAGGGATGAAAACCTAAAGTGGAGGACTTGTTGATTGTATTCTCACTTATAAAGGGGTGTGGAAACATGGGAAGGAGATGGGGAGGGCTTGGGTGTTGGTGAGGCATGGCGGGGGGGGGGGCGTCAGAAAACTGTACTTAAAAACACAGTAGAAAAACACGATATTCAGACTTTTGGCCAAGATGGAGGCGTAGGCGGACATACTGTGCCTCCTCTCACAACCAAAATTAAGGACAAAAAATATTTAGAAACAAGAAAACAACCAGAACTTATAGAAAATTGAACTGTACGGAAGTCTAACAACCATTCATCCAGACCGGTAGGAGGGGCGGAGTCGAGGCGGGAGAAGGTGGAGGTGCAGACCCGGGAGCGCAAGCAGCAGCGGCTGGCAGGTCCCAGGTGCACAGGCGGCAGCTGGCGGTCCCCGGGCACAGGGGGACAACTGTGCAGACCCAGTGGGGCCGCACAGGGTGGCTGGCTGACCAGGTGGTCCCACATTCGTGCGCGAAGACGGTCCAGGTGGAGGGGAAGTGGTGGAAGGGACTGAATCCGGGAGAGAGCGGAGCAGGCGCCATTGTTCCCTCTCAGACCCTGCCCCCACACACAGCATCACAAACCAGAGACTGGGCTGCCCCGCCCTGAGGATCACCTAAGGCTCCACCCCTCACTACGTAATAGCCTCGACCAGACTAAAACCAATACAAAACAAAACAAAAACAAACAAAAACAAAAAACACCAAAAATGGCTCAAATGGGAGAACAAATCAAAGCCCCAGAGCCAGTTCCTCTAAGCAGTGAAGAAATAACCAACCTATCAGATGCACAGTTCAAAGCCCTGGTGATCAGGATGCTCACAGAATTGGTTGATTTTGCTCACAAATTAGATGAGAAAAAGCAGGCTACAATACGTGAAATGAAGGAAGATGCATGGGGAACCAATAGAGATGGGAGGAAAACTGAGACTCAAATCAATGGAGTGGACCAGAAGGAAGAAATTATCAACCAAACAGAAAACGAGGAAGAAGCAAGAATTCAAAAAAATGAGGAGAGGTTTAGGAATCTCCAGGACATCGTTAAATGTCCCAACATCCGAATTATAAGGCTCCCAGAAGGGGAAGAAGAAGAGAAACAAGTGGAACACTTATTTGAACAAATAATAAAGGAGAACTTCTCCAATCTGGCAAAGGAAATAGACTACCAGGACGTCCAGGAAGCTCAGAGAGTCCCACAGAAGTTGGACCCAAGGAGGAACACACCAAGGCACATCGTAATTACATTAGCCAAGGTTAAAATGAAGCAGAGAATTCTAGAAGCAGCAAGGGATAAGGGGACAGTTACCTACGAAGGAGTTCCCATCAGACTGTCAGCTGATTTCTCAAAAGAGACCTTCCAGGCAAGAAGGGGCTGGAAAGAAGTATTTGAAGTCATGAAAGTCAAGGACCTACAACCAAGATTGCTTTACCCAGCAAAGCTTTCATTTAGAATGGAAGGGAAGATAAAGTGCTTCTCAGATAAGGTCAAGTTGAAGGAGTTCATCATCACCAAGCCCTTATTATATGAAATGTTAAAGGGACTTACCTAAGAAAAAGATTAAAAGTATGACAATGAAAAGACAGCAAACTCACAGTTATTAACAACCACATCTAAAACAAAAGCAAACTAAGCAGACAGGGAGAACAGGAACAGAACCACAGAAATGGAGAACATATGGAGGGTTAGCAACAGGGGCGTGGGAGGAGGAGAGGGGGGAAAGGTAGAGAGAATGAGTAGCATAGATACTGGGTAGAAAATAGACAGGGGGAGGGCAAGAATAGTATGGGAAATGTAGAAGCTAAGAACTTATGACACATGGACATGAACTAAAAGGGGGAATGTGGGTGGGAGAGGGTGTGTAGGGTGGAAGGGAATGATGGGGGAGAAATGGGACAACTGTAATAGCATAATCAATAAAATATATTTAAAAACACGATATTCTGTAACTATAGCCATTTACAGTATAATTTTTCTATGAAAGTATGTATGCCTGTAAACAATAGTGAACTGTGAAGCTTATTAAATTTATTCCTAAGCCTTTAGAAAAAGAATAATAAATAAAATAATCGAAATTAAAAAGAACATGATTAAGAAACACCTCAAAGGTCATTTTTTAGCACTTTTGTAAGATGTATTGTTATAGGATTAGATATAAAAATTATAAATATTTCAAGGCTATAATGCTATATAATAAGGCATATGTATATTGTCTTGTGTCCACCACAGCGAGTGAAGTCACCTAATGCTTCCCATCAAAGTTAAATGTGGTATGAGTTGTTTTTTAAAGTAATGTTATTTAACTTCCTTAACTTTTTTATTATTGTTCAAGTACAGTTCTTATTTTTCTAAATACTGTACTGTTGGCCATTTAATAACTCCCATGTCCAGGAGGCCAAATTGGTTTGAATATTGCACTGAAAGATTGTGAGTTTGGTTAGGACACATTCATATGTTGCAGGTTTGACCCCCACTCAAGGTGCACAGGAAAGACAACTGATTAGTGTTTCTCATAACAGTATTTCTCTTCAACTCTCTCTCTCTCTCTCTCTCTCTCCCCCTCTCTCCTCTCCCTCTCTCTTTCTTTTTAATGAGTTTGCTTCTAGGTATTGTGGTCCCTCTTACTTTGTTCTTCTTTCTCAAAATTGCTACAGCTCTTTGGAGTCATTTATGGTTCCATATAAATTTCTGAAATGTCTTTTTTCTGTATCCATGAAATATGTCGTTGGTACTTTAATAGAGATTGCATTGAATGTATAAATCACTTTGGGTAGAATGGACATTTTGATGATGTTAATTCTTCCAGTGCATGAATATGGTACATGCTTCCATTTGTTTATGTCTTCCTTAATTTCTTTCTTCAGTATTCTGTAGTTTTCTGAGTACAGATATTTTACCTCTTAGGTTTATTTCTAGGAACTTTATTTTTCTGGTTGCTGTATCAAATAGCTGTTTTCTCCTGATTTCTGTTTCTGATATTTCATTGTCAGTGTACAAAAATGACTTTGATTTCTGAATATTGACTGCGTATCCTGCAGTTTTGCCAGATTCATTGCTTAAGTCAAGTAGTTTTTTTTTGTTGTTGTTGAGTTTACAGAATTTTCTATGTATACTATCATATCATCTGCAAAAATGAGTTTTACTTCCTCCTTTCAAATCTGGATGCCTTTTATTTCTTTTTCTTATCTGATTGTTGTGGCTAGGACTTCCAGTACTATGTTGAATAAGAGTGGTGAAAGTGGGCATCCTTGTCTTGTTCCTGATCTTCTTGGGAAAGCTCTTAACTTTCTGCCCATTGAGTATGATGTTGGCTGTAGGACTTTCATATATGGCCTTTATTTTGATGAGGAGTGCTCCACCTATTTCCACCTTGCAGAGGGTTTTTATCATAAATGGGTGCTGGACATTATCAGAAGTTTTTTCCCACATTTATTAATATAAGCATGTGATTTTTGTCTTTCATTTTATGAGATGTATTACAGTTATTGATGGTGAATATTGTACCATCCCTGCATCCTTGAGGTGAATTCCACTTGATCATTGCATATCATCTTTTTATTTTATTGCTGGATGTGGTTTGCCAATATTTTGTTGAGGATTTTCGTGTGTGTGTTCATCAGCAATATTGGCCTGGAATTTTCTTTCTTCATTATGTCTTTATCTGCTTTTGGGATCAGGATGTTGCTATTTCATAAAAAGAGTTTGGGAGTCTTCCATCTTCCTCAAATTTTTAGAATAATCTCAGAAGGATGAGTGTTAGCTCTTCCTTAAGTGATTTGTAAGATTCTCCTGTGAAACCATCTGGTTCAGGGCTTTTGTGTCAGGAGCTTTTTGATTACTGCTTCAATTTCATCTGCTGTTATTGGTCTGTTTGAGATTTCTGCTTCTTCATTCAGTTTTGGAAGATTATGTTTTTGTACAAATTTGTCCATTTCACCCAAATTTTCAAATTTCTTGGCATATACGTCTTCATAGTAATTTCTTACAGTCTTTTGTATTTCTGCCATATCAGTTGTAATCTGTACTCTTTCATTTCTCATTGTGTTTATTTGGGTCCTCTCTCTTTTTTTCTCAATGATTCTGCTTAAAGGCTTGTCAATTTTGTTTATCTTTTCAAAGAACTGTCTCCTGCATTCATTGATCTTTAGAATTGTGCTTTTAGTCTCTTATGTTAAACTCTGCTCTGACTTAGTTATTTCCTTCCTTCTACTTCCTCTGGGCTGTGTTTGTGTTGTTGGTTCCTTGAGTTCTTGTAGTCATAGGGTTAGGTCGTTTATTTGATATGTTTCTTTTTTAGGCAGGCCTGTATCCGTAAAAACATCACTCTCAGGACTACCTTCATTGTGTCCCATAAATTTTGGATTGCTGTGAGTTAATTTTTATTTGCTTCCAGAACCTTCCTGATTTCGTCCCTAATTTCTTTCTTGACCCATTCATTGTTTCATAGTATGCTCTTCAATATGCATGAGTTTGAGTGTTTTTTATTTCTTTGAGGTTGGTTTCTAGTTTCAGTCCCTTGCGGTCACAGAAAATGCCTGATACGGTTTCATTTTTTTTTTTTTTTTTTTTAGTTTGTTGAGACCTCTTTTGTATCGTATCATATGGTCTGTCTTTGAAAATGTTCCATGTGCATTTGAAAAGAATGTGTATTTTAGGATGAAAGGCTTTAAATATATCAGTTAACTCCATTTGATCTAGTGCATCGTTCAATTCCACAGTATCTTTGTTGATATTTTGTTTGGCGTATCTATCCATTTTTGACAGTGGGATGCTGAAGTGCCCTAGTATAATTGTCTTTTTTTCATACCTGTGTACCTCTCTCTGTTTCTCAGTGTTTTTCTTTTCTTAAGGCAGTGTCTTTAGTGTATCGTGCAGAGTTGATTAAGTGGAGGTGTATTCTTTTAGACTACTTTTGTCTAGGAAGCTCCTCATTTGGCCTTGCATTTTTAATTGAGAGCTTACTGGATAAACTAGTCTTGGTTGCAGGCCTTTGGGTTTCATTACTGGGACGATTACTTGCATTTTCTTTTAGCTTGAAACATTTCCCTTGAGAAGTGAGCTGCTAGTCTTATTGGGACTCTCTTGTATGTTACTTTCTGTTTCTTCCTTGCTGCCATTATGATTCTCTTTTTATCTTGGAATTTTCCATTGTAATCATGAGGTGTCTTGAAGTAGGCCTCTTTGTGTTCTTCTTGATTAGAACTCTCTGTTTTTCCTGGGTTTGTGTGACTTTTTCTCTCATCGAATTACAGAAGTTTCCAATCATTACTTTTTCAAATAGGTTTTCTATCCCTTGTTCTTCATCTTCTTTTTCTGGTATCCCTATTACACAGATGTTATTATGTTTCATGTTGTCATGCATTTTTCTTAAACCCTCTTTGTTCTTTCTCAGCCTCTTTTCCTTTTCTTCCTGTTTGTGCATGTGTGGTTTTTGCAACCTTGTTTTCTGGCTTGCTGCTCCAATCCTCTGCTTCGTATAGCCTGCCTTTGATTCCTTCTACTGTGTTCTTCAGATTAGAAACTGTATTCTTCACTTCCTCTTGGCCCTTGTTGATAGTTTCTATTTCCTCTTTCATGTTGAGATAGTTTGCAGTGATTTCATTGTAGTTTCCCTGTAGTTTTTGGTAGTTCTCTGTGAGGTCACTGAGCTCATTATAACCCTTGCTTTGAACTCAATCTCTGATAGTTGACTCTGTTTCATTTAGCATTCTTTCTGAGGCTTCCTCCTTTCCTTCCATTTGGAGTGTTTCTTTGTCTTCCCATTGTTTGTGAGACTCTTCTTGTTATCCTCTGCTTCTTAAATTTATCTGTTCTGACTCCCTGGGTTTCTGGTGTGAACTTCTATGGTAGAAAACCTGGGACATTCAGGGGTGCTGTCTCCTTGATCTCCCAAGCTTTCTTGTCTTGGGCTGTCATTTAAGTTGGTTCTTTGTATTTCTTTGTGTTTTTGTTGTTGTTGGGTCTTTCTTTGGTCGGTCCTTCCCTCCAGCTGCTGAACTGAAGGTTACTCTGTCCACCACATCTTGTATTCTGCTATGCAAGTGTGGACAGGTTGTGTTGAAGCTGCTGCTTCTCTGTGTACGAGGTTTTGAGTCTATTGTCTCACTCTTTTTCAGTTATTTGTTCTTGGTAATTTCTCCACCATTTAGTTGTATTTCCAGATTGGTCCTTGGTTGAGGTTAGTGTGGCTTCCACTCCCTCCTTCACCTTCTTCCATTGTTACTATTGGTGGTTTTTTTTTTTTTGGTTGGTTGCCTCTTTCAGTAAGTATTCTTGTGTTCACAGCTCCCTGTTGTGGACCATTCAGCCTGGTCTCAGGAGCTGTAACCTGCATTCCATGGTAGGCTGAGTAAGAGCCTAGGGACCTGCTTCATCTGGGTCTGTTCTGTCAAGAGGACATGAGCTACTAAGGAGACAAAGCTTATCTCCCTGGCAGGAGAACCGCTTCTGCTTCAACCATCTCTGGCCCCAGCGCTTAGTCGTTTTGTCAGTTAGTCAATGATAGGTAAGACTCCTCATGGGAGGGGCAACCTAAGCCAGACATGACCACTTGGGAGGCCCTCATGGAAAGACTTGGGGGGCTGTAGCAAAGAGGGGGTGATGGACCCTCGCCCCCTCCCCAGCTATTCTGACATAGCCTGAGTCCCCATTTCCATCTGGGAGATGTCCTCTGCTTCCTGAGCCTAATCAGCTTAAAGCCTGAAACTATGAGGGTGAGTGGTGCAGCCCTGTGCCAGCCACAGTGGTTCCCCGGGTGATCGGCCATAAGAAAGAATTCCTAAAGTCCTGTGAAACATGCTTTGCTAAGAGTGCTCTCATTTAAATGATGAGGGTCAGAGGAGGAAATGAGTATGTCTCCCAAAGTTTCGCAACCCCCTCTCCTGACAGACACTGACTCAGATTCAGCCCTCAGATTTCTTTGAAATGTTAAACCTGTATTCTTGTGTATTTGAACCCAATAAAAGCCCAGTGAGGAAGGGGCTCTGGGTCATTCTCCTTTGAGAGTTTGGCCACCTTTCCTCCTCAAGTAGATCATGGCTTGATAGTTTTACTTTCATCTGTGATGGAGGGATGGGGCTCTGCTGGCACTGCCCCCCACAGCTCCCACCTACACTTTTTTCTGATCAGTTGGAGCAGGAAAGCGAAATGATTTAAGACATCAGGAGTGTATTTTGTGGTATTTAAAGTACTAACCTGTAAAGAAGAGATAGGAGATCCTTTGGATATGTATAGTGTTGATCGTAATATTTCACCCAACTAGCCACTTTTTAGAAAGTGTGGGGAAAAAGGTAGACTCCTGTTACAGGTGGAGAAGGAGTGTGAGTTGGATCTAGAAAGCAATGAGCTTGTGGGAGGTCAGATTACGAGGTAAAGTGGGAGTGAAGGATACAATGTAAATGCAGTATGCAAGAGAATAGAGTCAACCACCATAGTAATAAAGTTCCTCAAAAAGCGAAGTGAGCTAAGATCTGGGAGTGGTGCTGTGTAGTATTTACAATTCAATGGAGGAGCAATTATTTACAATGGTAATGGAGCAACAATTGTATGACAAAATCTATGTGCTCTGAATAACAAGAATAGGAAGTAAAGGACCTAGAGTAGTGTGCTTTTGGAACACAAGTGAAGAGAAAGTTGGAAAATTCAAATTACACTTTGAAAGAGAGAAGGGAAACTTGTCAAACAATGCAATTTAATAAATCAAGCAAAGAAGACTAAGTAGAAAAAAAAGAGGAATACAAAAATACAAATAAAATAAAAGATTGAGAATAATGAAGAAATAACCATAATACAAATATACAATAACTCGCAAGTTCTCTGGAGTAGTAAAGTGAAATTTGTCTCACTTTGTCAGTTGTTGAGATGACCTTTCTTTGGGTCTAACTCTGCTTTTTTACAGCTCCAGGTTTTATTTTTCACTTTTGGGAATAAAAAAAAAAAAAAGGAAGGAAGGAAGAAGTAATGAAAAAGGGAAGGATGGAAGGAAGGAAGAAGGAATAAAAAAGGAAAGGTAGAAGGAATTTTAACAAAACATTTTTCAAAAGAGCCCTCTGCTGCCTTTAAACCAGCCAAGCCAGTTCTGCTGGTATTCCTGTCTGCAGCAGGCTGAGGAGGAAAGCGTTTTGCTTTGCTCCCTTCCTGAGCCACACTCTTCCCAGTTTTCCAGGCTCCAGCCAAGTTCCTCAGTTCCCTACCAGTCCCCAGTGCCCTTCTGTGCCCAGCTTCTGTGCTTCAATCCACCAGTTGCACTGTCCTTGATGTGCACCAATTAGGGGCAACTCACACATCACCTTCTCACTCCTTGCTGTCCTAGATGCTAGAGACTCTCAGAGTCCCTTTCAGGGTAATTCAGTGCCCCCACTGAGTTAAGTCTTTCTGTGTATTTCTGACTCCTTGAACCCTGCAGCTCTCCTCCTAGGGGGCATCTCTGCCTTCCTCTTACAGAGCCAGTTGGCCTTGCAGGGCGCTGGGAGCAGGAACTGGGTGGGAGGTACTTCCGAGCTTTGGGTAAGGTCTGCTCCATTCTTGGGCTGTGGGCATGAGTGTTGAGCCTCCACTGCTGGGGTGGAAGGAGCAGCCACTGGGCTGTGTGCTCAGGATGTGCAGTCTCAGGGTCTGTGGTTGTGAGTGATCAGCCTCCACTGCTGGGTTGGGGTGGGCAGCCACCAGTCTGTGGGATACATTGTGCATGTTCCCCAGGCTTCTGGTGCAAGCACATAGCCAGGAGGGTGTAGGGGTGCAAAAGGTGGGGGAAGAGGTGCAGAAGGTGAGGGCAACTGCTGCAGAGAATTCTCCAAACAGCCACTGAGGGCCTCTTTTTCTCATCTTTTTGAAAAACTCCTATTCAAGTCTGCCTCTCCAAACAAGTGCATGTCTTCTCACATAGCCTAACTATCCAACCAGACAAGGGACTGAAAGAGTCAGGGTCTCTCACTGTCAGCATCCACAGTCTCAATGGGTGCACACCACCCCTCTATATTTATCACTTTGTGCTTATTCTTGCCCCCTCTCCGCCTGTGACTTCAAGCATCCAGGTCCCTCTTGGTACTGATCAAGCCCTGTTTGGCAGGAAAGGGAGCCTGTGACCCGGCTCTCTCCCAAGAATCTTGTGGCAAATCCACAGGGTGCCAGGCCTGGGCCAGGAGCCCCCTTGGTCCCTGCGCTTGTCCCAGGGACCTTATTGTCCTGAAGCATTCACTCTGTTCTTCAGAAGATCAGGTAGGTGTTTCACCCATGTGTAGAAGAAAGAAGTCTCCGCTCCCACCTAACTCACTGCCATCTTCACCACAGTCACCTTAATGTTTTAAAATGTTGACACAGATATGTAGTTTTGGTGTAATTGGTACTTAATTATAATGTGTGATTCTTTCAACTAATTGATAAATTCTTAAGATTTTATTTAATTCTTAGAGAGGAAAGGGAGATAGAAACAGAGGGAGAGAACATCAATGAGTGTGCACCTCTTGTGCTTCCCCTACTGGGGATCTGGCCCCAACCCAGGCTTGTGTCCTGACTGGTAATTGAACCAGCAACCCTTTGGTTCACAGGCTGGTACTCAGTCCATGGAGCCACACCAGTCATGGCATACTGAAAAACACTGCTATTATTCTGTTCAAAATGGTGGCACCTGCGTTTGTTAGGAATGTTTTTCCTTTCCCTTTGCTTGTCTCTGGTTTTCTTATCAGATTAGTGCTGGCCTCATAATATGGATTTGGAAGTGTTATTCTATGGTTTTTAAAGTAATTTGAAGGAAAAAATGTACTAATTATTATTTAAGTATTCATAGGTTTCACCTGCAAGTCATGTGGTCCTAGTATTTTGAGTTTCATTGGGAGTTTTTATTACTGCTTCAATTTCTTGCTAGAAATCAGTCTATGGAAATTGTTTCTAGTTGAGCTTTAGGAAGTTGCATGTTTTTTTTGAAAAATCTATTCCATCTAGATTGTTAAATATGTTGGTATTTAATGGTTTGTAATATTTTTAAACCTGTGGCATCAAATGAGATTTTCATTTTTTATTGTATTCATTTTTGTTCCTCTTAGATGGGTCTTACTATTGGGTTGTCCATTCTATTTATTTTCCAATAAATCAGGCTTCATTTTATTAGTCGATATCTTATATTCTTGTTTTACTCATTTGTACTCAGATCTTTCTTATAAATTTTCTTCTACTAATGTGTTTGAGTCTTTTTATGTGTCTCATTTCTTCAGGCATTTAACATGTGTCTCATTTAGCATATTTTTGGATTATTTCCCAACTCTTTTTGTAGTCCTATATACCTAAACTCTTTTAATATTTAATTGCTTTACCATACTAAATTTTGTTAGGTTGATTTTCCAATTGTGTGGTTCTCAAGGTAGATTTAGTTTTCTCTTTTTTTTCCTCTTTGATCTATTAATTCTTTACAAGCATGTTGTTTTAACATCAAATTATCCATACCACCCAAAGCAACTTACACATTCAATGCAATCTCTGGTAAAATACCAACGACATAATTCACAGATATAGAACAAACATTTCAAAAATTTATTTGGATCCATAAATGACCCTGAAAACCTGCAGCAATTTTGAGAAAGAAGAAAAAAGTAGGAGGTATCACAATACCTGGCATCAAACTATTTTACAAAGCCATAGTGATCAAAACACTCTGGTACTGTCATAAAAACAGACACATAGATCAATGGAACAGAATAGAGAGGCCAGAAAAAAGCCCAAGACTCTATGGTCGCTGAATATTCACCAAAGGGGGCAGAAACTTAAAATGGAGTGAAAATAACCTCTTCAATTGATGGTGTTGTGATATCTGCACCGTTACAAGCAAAAAATTGAAACTCGACCAACTTATACCATACACAAAAATAAACTCCATACAGTTAAAAGTCTTAAATAATTTGCAACCCCATAAAGGTCCTACAGAAGACCATATGTAGAAAAATCTCAGCTATTCCATCCAGCCATATTTTCACCAATTTGTTCCCTAGATCGAGGCCCATAAAGGAAAGAATGAACAAATGCGGCTTCCTCAGAACAAAATCTTCTGCATGGATAAACAAAGCATCAGCAAAGTAAAAAGGAAACCAACTGTGTTTGAAAACATATTTACCAAGGATACCTCAGACATGGTTTTGATCTCCAAAGTATATTTTCATCTATTTTTTTATGTTTTTAATTATCTTATTGTTGTTCAAGCACAGATGTCTACATTTACCTCCCACCACTCCCCACCCCAGCCATCCTCACCTCTCTCCCACGATTCCATTCCCTTTTGGTTTTGTGCATGTGTCCTTTATTGTGGTTTTTTTTTTTTCTTTTTCTGAATGCCTTCCCTGCATTCCCCCCATTATGCCTTGCTACTTCCTCTCTGGTTAGTATCAGATTCTTTTTCATTTCAATGTCTCTAGTTATAGTTTGCTTGCTGGGGTTTTTTTTTTAATTAGGTTCCACATAAATATTTTCCTCTTTTTAAAAGCACTGTATTTATTTTGGAGGGACTGGAAGGTAAGGAGAAAAACAGAGAGAAATATTTATTTGCACTCACTGACATTTGCCAAACAGGGTCGTGGCCTGCAATTCAGGCATGAGCCCTGACTGGAATGGAATCAGAGACATTTAGGTTCACAAGATGATGTCCAAGATGCTGGGACACATCAATCATGGCTCTACTAGTTTTCATCTTTCTCAACTTCTGATGCTCTCAATTAATCTGTGTCTTTCTCTTTTTGTAGCGTTGAGATTCTGGAGGCATTTATTCTGTATGGACCAAGGTGCTGCCAAATATTTTATGATGTGGAAGGAAGCTAAAAATAAATCATTTCACTTAAAATGTCTATAATTTATGAACATAAGAGCCCCAGTGTCAATGCATGCACTGTGAATGTTGGGGGATTTCAAAATATTTATATGTGGTGTGGGTTTCCAGATGCTGTAAGCTGTGTATGTGGCCTTTGCGATGTATCAAAGGTGTGTCCTTTATGAGGTACTTAGTGGAAAGCATTTGATTTGATATATTTTGTCCTCTATATGATAAATATTGCATGGGATTTGTTAGGCCCCAAAGGTTGGAAGCATTCAGAAAGAAGCATTGGGACTTGTAAAGAGAGACATATCCTGTGTGAAGAGCTAGAAAGAGCTGAAGTTTAAAAACAGATCCAGTTTTAGAGAACCTGGAGCAAGGGTCACTGATGTGTCTTGCTTGGGCATCTTCTTGGGACGTCTCACCTGAGGAAGCTCAATCTTCACTCAGAATCAATGAGAGCCAATACTGGTGTTTTTGCACACCAGTGTTTTCAGATTCTGGTCTTTTGACAAAAAAAAAAAAAGAGTTGAGTGAAAAAATGTATAGAAACAGGGCTGGTAAGGATCAAATGAACAAGGCTCTTGTTAGTTGGAAGTTAAGCATACACAGCGGGGACTGTCACAAATTGGAAGGTAGGCCAATATAGGTGAGACTGAATTCAGTTGGAAGACAGGGAGAAGCATGCAGGGCTGGAGTACTTGAACCAAGGTAAACAGGGTGTGGACCTGTCAGTTTTAAAGCAAAGACATGTGGGCAGAAATAGTATCAGTTTGAAGGCAGGGAGAGGTATGGTGCTGCTGTCAGTTTGAGGAAATGGAAGTTGGACAGCACTGGAATGAATCAGAAATAAATGTAAGGTGTGTGAAATTTCCATCTGTTGAAATTCTGGGAGAGAAGGAAGGACTGACATAGTTCAATTATTTTTTTTCTTGAAAATGCTGTTACAGATTTGCCCAGATTTATTTTTGGTATGTAGTACTTTCTGATTTTTTGAAGGCCACTTATTGAAGAGACTTTCTAAAATTGTTGCCACTTTGGTTTATTTCCTTTAATCAATGGTGTTTGGCTTATGCACGATCACTATAAACTGTACTATCTTCAACCCGTGCCTATGGAGAACATGGAACTTGACTTTGAGAAGTTAGGACCTACATAGTCCATCATACAGACACTAGTTAGAGCCCCTTTCTGAGAGCTCCTTCTCTTTTCCAGCTTTCTTCTTGATCTTTTTAAACATGCTTTCTGTACCCTTTGGGATATGGCTGTAGAAATAGATTGTTTCTGCAATCTGGTTCAATCCCATTGACATTCAAGCCACTTGTTGGGAGCCACCTGTTAGCTGCTTGTATGTCTCTTTCCTCCAGAGCTTCGAAGTTGGCAATTTGTCAGTTGTGATGGAGGAGGAGGAATTTCAGTGTTTAGTGCCACTGGGATGACTGTGCAGGTGGTGTGGGTCATCAGCGATCAGCCTGTTTTCCAGAGATTGGACCTGCAGGACTACTGAGAGAGAAGCTCCCCGCATCTACAAGGACACCTGGAACAGTTGAACTGTACTCGATCATGCTGCCCCTTCTCCCAATGGGAACCAAAGACCAAACGGTGATGCTCCCTGTCAACAGCAGATGTTGATGCCTGGAGTCTGCTCCAGAGGTGCCTACTGACTCTGGTATATGGGGTGGATGGACAGGGTGGCACATACCAGGGCGCCTTTGCTCCTGGGATCCTTCCCATCCTTGGCAGGGCCTCTGAAATATTTTTAAGTCCTGATCAGAAGATGTGAAGAGAAAGGCCAGCCTCTGCCTACATAGGTTATGGCTGCTGTCTGACTCCCCCGTGTGTGTGTAGTCCTGGGTATTTGTCACTAAAGTACACTTTCTTGCCAAGTCAAATTCCAGAGTTTGGGACAGCCATGGGCTCTGCACAGAGGGACTCAGAGGACGTGTGTTTGAACATGGGTAAGTCTGGGTCCCAGCCATTGGATTCATTTTTTTTTTACACTCTTTTCTCCAAAATCCCCAATTTGTGGAGTGCAGTGAGCTGTCCTGTGGGTGAGGAAGGCTGAGCACTGTCCTTGCCTTGCCTGCTGTCTTGTCCACTTCTTCCTATTCCCAAACCCTACCTAGCTGACCATTGAAGCACCTGTCCATGCCTAGTCCTCAAGCACCATGACCCATGGCTTTTGCTTTGTGCATCACTGGCTGCCTGGATGACTGTTTACCTGGGAGATAAAAGTGATGAATTCAGCAGTCCTGGACGTAGATTGGTGCACGCAGCAACTGGGATGAAAAACTGACACTGCAGTCCCATACTTGCCAAGTTGCTCACTTAAAAACACTGCACATAGGATTGTAAAACTTTCTTCAAGTGGACACAGATGGAAGGCAGGTGCATAACTGTTATCTAATACTTTCTATTTTTTGCAAATATGGCTGGTATTTGCAATTGTACAATAGATAATTCAGACAGATTCTACTACATAATAGTGAAAACACTACAAGTGATAGAAGACACCATTTCTTTCATCTTTTCTAAAATGAGTCCATAGTCCAGAAATTAAAGTCACTCCAAAAACTCTTTGCTCAAAAACAGCTGATTAGGAGACATTTGATTCATGAGTGATTTGGAAGGTTTCAAACAATACCATTCTATCTCTGTAAGGAAAATGTACTGGGTATCAGAAAGTGGACATTTAGTTGGATATTCACTATGACATTCACAAGCTCTTTGTTCCCAATCACGTTGTAGACTGGACATGCTTGTCTAAGTTTGGCTTGACTTTTCTGCTAGAGAAAATACACAGGAGAAAATTCTACCGTAGTAGCTTATTATCCTTCAAAGTTCAAATCATCTATGGTGGTGTTCACGCATTTCCTGATGGAAAACCAGGTCAGTGGACCATTCTTTCTCATGGGTTCTTCGGAACTGATATGTCTGAATGATTCTTCAACATAATGCTGAAAAGAGTACGTATCACATAAGACAGCATATCCTTCAACATCTTTGAAATGAGTTCATTGTCCTGGGCTTTAAAACACTGCAAAAGGTGTTTGTTCAGAAACAGCATTTTATGTGCCAGTTGATTCACCAGTGCTTTGGAAGCCCTCAAGGCATTGTTTTGTATCTTATCCCAGGAAAATGCACTGAGGAGGAGAAACTGGTTTTTTAGTTGCATATTCATTTGGGCAGTCACAAAGCTGTTTGTTCCAAATCACATCATAGGCAGGACATGATTGACTTACATGGGCTTCACTTTTTTGCTTGAAAAAATACATAGGACAAAACCGCAGCATAGCAGCTTCCTTTCCCTTAAGGAACCCTAGTCTATGCTAATGTTCACACATTGGTTGACTGATAATTATGTCAGTACCTCATTCTATCTCCCACCTTCTTCCGAATGATATTCCATACAGATTCTTCTACATAAGAGTGAAAACAGTATGTGTGATAGAAGACACCATTTCTTTCATCTTTTCTAAAATGAGTCCATAGGCTTTGACTGAAAAATCACTCCAAAAATGCTTTGTTAAGAAACAGCTGGGTAGGACACAGTTGTTTCATGAGTGATATGGAAGCGATCAAACAATGCCTTTCTCTTTAAGGAAAATGTACTGGGTAACAGAAAGTGGACCTTTAGTTGGATATTTACTATGATATTCACAAGCTGTTTGTTCTCAATCACATTGTAGACAGAACATGCTTGTCTTAGTTGTGCTTGACTTTTCTTTTTGAGAAAATACACAGGGAAAACTATACCATAGTAGCTAATTCTACTTTAAAGTTGAAATGGTCTAGGCTGGCGTTCATTCATTTCCAGAAGGAAAATCATACCAGTAAAGTATTCTCTCTCACAGGTTCTTCGGAACTGATATGTCTGAATGATTCTTCAACACAATGATGAAAAGTGTACATGTCATATAAGACAACCTTTCCTTCAACTTCCTTGAAATGAGTACATTGTCCTGGGATTTAAAACACTGCAAAAGGTGTTTGTTCAGAAACAGCATTTTATGCAACAGTTGATTCAGGAGAGATTTCGAAGTGTTACAAGAATTCTTTTGTATCTTATCCCACGAAAATGCACTGGGCAAGAGAAACCGGCTCTTTAGTTGGATATTCATTTTGACATTCTTGAAGCTGTTTGTTCCAAATCACGTCGTAGCGTGTACATACTTGACTTAGTTGGGCTTCACTTTTCCTCTTGAGAAAATACAAAGAAGAAAAATATACCATAGCAGCTTCTTCTCCCTCATGATCCCATAGTCTAAGACAGCGTTCACACATTGGCTGATGCATAATCATGTCAGCACCTCTCTGTCTCCCCCATTCTTCCGAACTGATATTTCACAATGATTGTTCTACATGACAGTTAAAAACAGCATTTGATAGAATACAGCCTTTCTTTCATCTTTTCTGAAATCAGTCCATAGTCCTGGACTTAAAGTCACTCCAAAAAAATCTTTGCTCAGAAATAACTGGGTGGGAGACAGTTGTTTCATGAGTGATTTGGATGTTTCAAACAATACTTCTCTATGGTCTCTAAGGAAAATGTACTGGGTAAAAGTAAGTGGACCTTTAGTTAGATATTCACTATGATGTTCACAAGCTGTTTGTTCCCAATCACGTTGTGGACTGCACATGCCTCTCTTTGTTGGGCTTGACTTTTCTGCTTGATAAAATACAAAGGAGAAAATTCTACCATAGTAGCTTATTCTCCTTCAAAGTACAAATGGTCTATGCTAGTAATCACTAATTTCCTGATGGATAATCAAGTCAATAGAGTATTATCTCTCACAGGTTCCTCAAAACTGATATGTCTGAATGATTCTTGTACATAATGCCCAAAAGAGTACATAACATGTAAGACAGCATTTCCTTCAACTTCTTGAAATGAGTTCATTGTCCACTGTTTTAAAACACTGCAAAAGGTGTTTTTTCAGAAACAGCATTTTATGTGCCAGTTGATTCACCAGTGCTTTGGAAGCATTCCAAGAACTCTTTAGTAGCTTATTCCAGGAAAACGCACAAGGCAATAGAAACTGGTTTTTCAGTTGGATATTCGTTTTGGCTTTCTCGAAGCTGTTCTAAACCACATTGTAGGCATTGTAGACATGCTTGATTTACTGGGCTTCAACTTTCTGGTTGAGAAAATACACAGCAGAAAACTCTACCATAGTAGTTTATTCCCCTTCAAAGTTCAAATCATCTATGCTGGCCTTCACTCATTTCCTGATGGAAAAATCATGTTAGTAGAGCATTCCCTCTCTCAGGTTTTTAAAATTGATATTTCTGAATGATTCTTTTACATAGATCGAAAAGACAACGGAAAATATAAGACGGCATTTCCTTCATCTGCTTTCAAATGAATTCATTTCCTGGGCGTAAAATCACTGCAAAAGGTATTTTCTCAGAGACAGGTTATTATGTGAATGTTGATTCACCAGAAATTTGGAAGTGTTCAAGGTACTCTTTAGTATATTATCCCAGGAAATGGCACTGGGTAATAGAAACTCGTGTTTTAGTTGGATATTCATTTTGACATTCACAGAGCTATTTGTTCCAAATCACGTCATAGGCTGGACATGACTGACTTTGTTGGGCTTCACTATTCTGCTTGGGAAAATACATAGGAGGAAACTATACCATAGCAGCTTCTTCTCCCTCAAGGACCCCTAGTTTATGCTAGCGTTCACACATTGACGGATAATTATGTCAGTACCTCATTCTATCTCCCACAATCTTCTTAATGATATTTAAGACAGATTCTTCTACATAATACTGAAAACACTACGTGTGATAAAACGCACCATATCTTTCATCTGTTCTGGAAATAGTCCATCATCCTGCACTGAAAATCACTCCAAAAACTCCTTGCTCAGAAAGAGCTGTGTAGGAGACAGTTGATACATGAATGATCTGGAAAGTTTCAAACTACCTTTCTATGTTTTCTAGGGAAAATGTACTAGGTATCAGAAAGAGGACCTTTACTTGGATATTCACTTTGATATTCACTAGCATTGTTTTCCCATTCACATAGTAGACTGGAGATGCTTGTATGCGTTAGGCTTGATTTTCTACTTGAGAAAATACTCAGGAGAAAAAATCTACCATAGTACGTTACTGTCCTTGAAATCTCAAACCGTCTAAGCTGGTTTCACTCATTTACAGATGGAAAATCTCTTAGTAGAGCATTCTATCTCTTACAAGTTCTGTGGACCTGATATTTCCAAATAATTCTTTTACATAAGGCTGAAAAGTGTACGTATCATAGAAGACAGCATTTCCTTTCAACAGATAAGAAATGAGTTCATTGTCCTGTGCTTTAAAACACTGCAAGGTTTTCATTCAGAAACAGCATTTTATGGGCTAGTTGATTGACCATTGATTCAGATGCGTTCCAAGAATTCTGTTGTACCTTATTCCAGGAAAATGCAGTGGGCGGCTAGAAACCTGTTTTTTTAGTTGGCTATACATTTGACTTTCTCAAAGCTTTTTTTTCCAAATCACGTGGTAGGCTGGACATGCTTGTCTTATTAGGCTTCCCTTTTCTGCTCTAGAAATACATAGAAAACTACACCATGGCTGCTTCATCTCCATCACGATCTCAATAACTACCCTAGCATAAACACATTGGGTGACTAATAATCATGTAAGAAACTAATTCTGTTTCCCATGTTCTTCAGAATTTATATTTCAAAAAGTCTTCTACACACTTGTGAAAACACTACAAGTCATAGAATACAACGTTTCCTTCATCATTTTCACAAAGAGTCCATAGTCGTTTACTTAAAGTAACTCCACAAATTCTTTGGTCATAATCATCTGGGTAGGAGACAGTTGACTCATGAGTGATTTGAAAGATATCAAACAATACCTTCCTATCTTCTCTGGGGAAAATGTACTGGGTAACAGAAAGTGGACCTTTAGTTGTATATTCACTGTGACACCCACCAGGGGTCGGTCCCCAATCGCGCTGTAACTGGACATGCTTGTCTTAGATGGGCTTGTCTTTGCTGCTTGAGAAACTACGCAGCAGAAAGCGCTACCACAGTAGCGTAGGTGCCCTGAGGGTTCAACTCGTCTATGCTGGCGTTCACTCATTTCCTGCTGGAAAATCATGTCACTTCGAGCATTTTCTCTCTCTCGGGTTCTTCAGAACTGATACGTCTGAATGAAACGTCTGCATAAGGTGGGAAGCAGCATGCATCCTATAAGGATAGCATTTCCTTTACGTGCTTTGAAAGGAGCTTGTTGCCCTGGGCTTAAATCCACGTCGAAGCCTGTTTCCTCAGAGACAGCATCTTACCCCACTGTTGACTCACCAGTGATTTGGACGCGTTCCAGGTATTCTTTTGTATCTTTCCCAGGAAAATGCCCTGGGCTACTGAAACTGCTGCCGTACTTCCATATTCGTTAGGACATTCACTAGGCTGTTCGTTGGGAATCACGTCGTAGGCTGGACATGCTGGATTTAGTGGGGCTTCACATTGGTACTTGAGAAAATACATAGAAGGAAACCGCTCATAGCAGCTTCTTCTCCCAATAGGATCTCATCCTCTGCGCTAGCGTTCACATGCTGGCGGAGGATAGCCATGTCACTACATTGTTCTGTCCCCCACGTACATCCGAATTGATAGTTCAGAATGATTCTTCTACGTAATCGTGAATAGGCTGCGAGTGATAGAAGACAACATTTCTTTCATTTCTTCTCAAACGAGTCCATAGTCCTGGACTCCAACTCACTGCAGAAACTCTATGGTCAGACACAGCTAGGTAGGAGACAGTTAATTCATGAGTGATTTGGGAGGTTTCAAGCAATACCTTTCTACCTTCTCTGAGGAAAATGTACCGGGCAACAGCGGTTGGCCCTTTAGTGGGATATTCACTACGACCTTCGCCAGCTGTTTGTTCCCAATCACGTTGTAGCCTGGGCATGCTAGTCTTCTTTGACCTTGCCTTTTACGCTTGAGAATATAATACACGGGAGAGAAAACGCTACCATAGGAACTTATTGTCCTTCAAAGTTCACATCTTCTTTCGCAGCATTCAGTCATTTCCTGGTAGAAAATCATGTGCGTGGAGCATTCTCTCTCGCGGCCTCTTCGGAACTGATACGTCCGAATGATACCTCTAGGGATGCTGGAAAGATTACGTATCCTATAAGACAGCATTTCCTTCAACGGCTTGGAAATGACTTCATTGTCCTGGGCTTTAAAACACTGCAAAAGGTGTTTGTTCAGAAAGAGCATTTTACGCAACGGTTGGCTCACCGGTGATTTGAAAGCGTTCAAAGAATTCTTCTGTATCTTTTCAGAGGAAAACGCACTGGGCGAGAGAGTCCACTTCTTTAGTTGGCTATTCATACGGACATTCCCAAAGCTGTTTGTTCCACATCACGCCATAGGCTAGACATGCTTGACTTGGTTGGGCTTCGCTTTTCTGCTTGAGAAAAGGTACGGGGGGGGGGGAACTACACAGTAGCAGCTTCTTGTCCCTGAAGGAGCCCTAGTACATCGACGCCAGCGTTCACCCTTGGGTGGAGGTGAGTCGTGTCAGTACCACATTCTGTCTCGCACCTTCTTCCATCGTGATGTTTCTGAATGATCTTCCACGCAACGGTGGAAACACTTCGTGTGCTAGAAGACACCGTTGCTTTCCTCCTTTCTGGAATGAGTCCGCAGTCCAGGACTCAAAATCACTCCCAAAACTCTTTGCACAGAAACAGCTGGGTGGGAGACATTTGACTCATGAGTGATTGGGAAGGTCCTATAGGATGTGCACTCAATAAAACAGGGTCTATAGAACGGATTCAGAAATATCCATTCCAAAGAGCCTGTGAGAGGCAATGAGCAACTGATACGACTTTGCTTCCAGCAAAGAGAGAACGCTAGCATAGATTATGTGAATTTTGAAGTAAAATAATCTACTGTGGTGTAGTTCTCTTCCGCGTATTTTCTGAAGGGAAAAAGTGTAGCACAATTGAGATGAGCATCTACGGTCTGCAACGCCACTGGGAACAAACCGCTTTTTGAGTGTCATGGTGACTACCCAACCAAAAGTCCACGCTTCCTCACCCAGTGCATTGTCCTTGGATTAGATGAAAAGGTATTGCTTGAAACCTTACAGATCACATGGGAATCAACAGTCATTTACCGAGCGGTTTCGGAGCAAACCGTTTCTGCGGTGATTTTTCAGACCAGCCCTGTGGACTCATTTTAGAAAAGTAGAAATGAATGGTGTCCTATATCACACGAAATGGGTTCACTATTACTAGAAGGATCGTCCTGAAATACCAATTCGGCGGGATGTGTGGCAGAGGAAAGGAGCTACTATAATGATCATCCATCAGCAAGTGAGTGAACGCCAGCATAGGCTACTTCTTGTGTGAGGAAGAATATGCTGCAATGGTGTGGGTTTATTTATTTATTTATTTATTTATTTATTCTGCTGTGTATTTCTTCAAGCGGAGACTTGAGGAACAGCTAGGACGAGCATGTATAGCCTACTATGTGATTTAGAGCTAGCACCTTTCAGAATATCACAGTATCCAACTAAATATCCACATTCTCTCTCCCAATGCATTTTCCGTGGCAAGATAATATAGTAATGTTAGAAACCTTTCAATTTCCTCATGAATCAACTGTCGCCTGAAAGGCTGTTTCTGAACGAATACCTTTGACTGTGAGTTTCAACGCAGGAAAATGGACTCACCTCAGGGAAGTGGAAGACAATGCTGTCTGGTATGATACGTACTCTATAAACCAGTGTGTAGAAAACGGATTTGGAAATATCAATTCTGAAGAGGGCATGAGAGAGAATGTGTGCCTGACATGATTTCCCATGTCCAAATGAGGGAGCGCTAGCATACACTATGTGATCTTGAAAGGGTAATCATCTGCTATGGTGTAGTTTTTGCCTATGTTTTCTCTAAATAGGACAACGCAGCCCAGCGAAGATGAGCATGTAGAGCCTAGGAAACGATTTGGAACAAAGACCTTTGTGAATATCAACATGAATGTGCAAGGAAAGGCCTACTTTCTAAGGCTCAGTGCGTTTTGCAGGGATAAGATACAAGAGAATTCTTGGAATGCTTCGAAATCGCCGGTAAATCAACTGACACCCAAAAGGCTGTTCCTGAGCAAATAACGTTCGCAGTGTGTTTAAGCCAAGAAATATGGACTCAGTTCAGAGAAGCGGGGAAAAAAAGTGGTGTCTTATATTACACGTTATCCTTTCACCATGATGGGGAGCAATCATTCAGAAATATCAACTCCGGAGAGGGTGTGGCGGAGAATTGTCTACCGACATGTTTCTCCATCAGCGAACGAGTGTGGGCTGGCATAAACTATGCGAAGTTTCAGGGAGAATACGCTACCTTCGGAGAGCTGTACCCTAAATATTTTCTAAGCGGAAGAGTGAATTTGAAGCTCATCAAAAACAAGCATGTGCCTGGTACCATGCCCCGTGGACCAAAGAGCTTTGGGAATGTTCTAGTGAATGTCCACCGAAAGGCCCCCTTTCAGTTACGCGGTGCATTTTCCTTGGAAGGCTGTAAAGGTGTTGTTAGAAAGCTTCCAAATCACTCCTGAATCAACTGTCGCCTGAAATCTCTTTCTGAATAAGCGCCTTTTGGGGTGTTTTGAAGCCAAGGCGAATAGACTCATTTCAGAGAAGTTGAAGGAAATGCTGTCTGATAGGACATGTACTCTATTCAGCAGTATGTAGAAGTGGGATTCAGGAATATCAATACCGCCGAGACCGTGAGAGCAAATGAGCAACTGACATGATTTTCCAACTTCCGATGAGTGACCGCTAGCGTGGTCTATGTCATGATCGAAGGAGAATAACCTGCTGCAGTGTAGGTCTCTTCTGTGTATTTCGTCAAAGAAAAAAGTGAAGCACAACCAATAGGCGAATGTACCGCCTACAACGTGATTGGGAACAAACAGCTTTGCCAATGTCAGGTTGAATATTCAGCTAAGAGTCCTCTTTCTGTCACCCAGTGCATTTTCCTTGGATAAGAAGAAAAGGTATGGCCTGACACCTTACACATCGCAAGGTAATCCAATGTCTCCTAACGAGGCAGTTTCTGTGCAAACTGATAGGTCAGTGATTTTCATTCCAGGAGTATGGACTCACTTCAGAAAAGTAGAAACAAACGGTATCTTATTTCACACATAGTGTTTTCACTATTTCGTGGAGGCACAGTTCTGAAATGCCAGTTCAGAAGGAAGTGTGGCGGAGTGAATGAGCTACTGATAATGATTTTCCGTCAGCAAGTGAGTGAACTCTAGCATAGACTACATGATGTTTGAAGGAGAATAAGCTGCAATTGTGTAGTGTTTTGTTTTGTTTTGTTTTTTTCCTTCCCTTCGTATTTCCTCAAGCAGAGAATGAGGAACAACCAGCACAAGCGTGTACAGCATACGAGGTGATATGATGCCAGCACCTTTGAGACGATCACAGTGAATATCCAACTAAATGTCCACTCTCTGTCACCCAACGCATTTATTTCCATGGAAAGATAATATGGTAATGTTAGAAACCTTCCAAATGACTCATGCATCAACTGTTGCCTCAAAGACTCTTCCTAAACAAATACCTTGGCGGTGTGTTTCAACCAAGGACAACACACTCACTTCAGAGAAGTGGAAAGCAAAGCTGTCCTATAGGATATGCACTCAATAAAACAGGGTCTATAGAACGCATTCAGAAATATCCATTCCAAAGAGCCCGTGAGAGGCAATGAGCAACTGATACGACTTTGCTTCCAGCAAAGAGAGAACGCTAGCATAAAGTATGTGAATTTTGAAGTAAAATAATCTACTGTGGTGTAGTTCTCTTCTGCGTATTTTCTGAAAGGAAGAAGTGAAGCACAACTAGGACGAATATCTACGGTCTGCAACGCCACTGGGAACAAACCGCTTTTTGAGTGTCATGGTGAATACCCAACCAAAAGTCTCAAAAGAGACCTTCCAAGCAAGAAGGGGCTGGAAAGAAATATTTGAAATCTTGAAAAGCAGGGACCTACATCCAAAATTGCTCTATCCAGCAAAGCTGTCATTTGGAATGGAAGGACAGAAAAACGCTTCTCAGATAAGGTCAAGTTCAAGGAGTTCATCATCACCACACCCTTATTATATGAAATGTTAAAGGGACTTATCTAAGAAAAAGAAGATAAAAAATATGACAAGGAAAAGACAGCAAACTCACAGCTATTAAGAACCACACCTAAAACAAAAGCAAACTAAGCAAACAGCTAGAACAGGAACAGAACCACAGAAATGGAGATCATATGGAGGGTTAACAACAGGGGCATGGGAGGAGGAGAAGGAGGAAAAGGAACAGAGAATGAGTAGCATAGGTAGTGAGTAGAAAATAGGGGGAGGGCAAGAATAGTATGAAAAATGTAGAAGCTAAAGAACTTATGACACATGGACATGAACTAAAAGGGGGAATGTGGGTGGGAGAGGGTGTGCAGGGTGGGGGGAATGATGGGGAAGAAATGGGACAACTGTAATAGCATAATCAATAAAATATATTAAAAATAAATAAATAAAAATAAAAATATTACATTGTAAAAACAAACAAAAAACTCTGTTGTTCTTTTCAAACTTGTGGAGCCGGTTTTTCTGGTCTTGCTGGCTACAATGGCCTAGGGGTGATCATATTGCTTTTCTCTGTGTTCAGTACTCAGTCCTCATTGTGCTAAGGTCCCCAGAGTTAGTAGGTGCCTCTCCCCACAGGACTTCCAGCGTGTGTTCTGAGTCTCCTGGTGTGCACGCACTTCCCCAAGTTTATGAGTGTGTGCTGGGTTCTCTGGTCATACGCAACTACCTGTATTCGGTCCTAAGCAGCTTTCCGTGGTGGCCGGGCAGCTATGATCCCGCAGCCATCTCACACCTGCAGCTATGGCCCTGAGCTGTCTCTGTTCGCCCACCTGCCCATGCCCTGGCGACTGTGGTCCCACAGTTGTCTCCAGTGGCCAGCGCCTATGCTTTCACACATGCCTATGACTGTGCGACCGTGTGCGTTCCTGTGTGGGTGCCTATTTTCATGCAGCTGTCTCACTTCACACGCGCCTCCGTCTGCAGTCGGGGCAATTATGATCGCTCAGCTAGCATTCACCTGGTGACCACGAAAACTCAGTTCAAAATCACGCAGTGACCTTGCGTGGGGCAACCACTATTGCTGGCCCGCAGTTGCGTGGTGACCCCTAGGATCTCCCAGCCCTTTCAGCAGCTGACCCAGCTCCCTCCCTAAAGCCCTGGGGCAGGCTTGCTGGAGCACCGGGGCAGGGACCTCATCTGCCCTGCTCTCCGTGCTCCTATTGTTCTGAAGTGCTCTCCTTACCAACTGGTTTTTCAGTGTCCACTACAATTTTCCATCTGTTATTCTCATATATGCTGTGTTACTGTTCCTTGTCTGCTCTGTTCTTTCCTAGATCGGCCGTTTTTCTCCTATGTGTAGGGGGAAATGGAATCTGCTCCTTCCTACCACACCACCATCTTCCCTCTCTGTGCAAATTTATTTTCAACAGCCAATATTTGGAATCAGCCCAAAGTCCCATCAGTACATGAGTGGATATAAACATGAGCTCTCTATTCTGATCCTGTTTTATGTGTCTATTTTTGTGAAAATACTTTACCATTTTGATTATTAGAACTTTGTAGCATAGTTCGAGACTCTGGAAAGCAATATCTTCAGCTTTAGTCTTGTTCTCAAAATTACTTGGAACATCTTGGCTCTTTCTTGGTTCCATATAAATTTGAAAATTATTCAATCCAGTACTGAGAAAAATAACATTTGCGTATTAAGAGGGATTTCCTTGAACCTGCAAATTGATATGGGAAATACAGTTATTTTAACAATTTGAACTTATCAATCACTTCACACAATTTATTCTTTTATTTTTTTGTCTGTAAATGTCTTCAGGGTCTTATTATTTTTTCATTATCTTATAATTTTGTTAGTACAAGCTTTCTACCTTTTGTGTACATTAATTCCTAAATAGATCATTTTTCTAAGTATAAATGGAATTATTTCATTTATGTGTTCTCATAATTTTTAAAAATTATTGCATTGTTCAATTACACTTCTATGCATTTACCACCTACTACTCCACCCCAGCCCAGCGAGAGCCACCTCCCTTTTTTGATTCCACCCTCCCCCTTGGTTTTGTCCATGTGTCCTTTATAATAGTTTATGAAAACCCTTCCCGCATTATGCCTTCCCACCTTGCCTCTGGTTACTGTCAAATTGTTCTTAATTACAACCTTTCTGGTTATATTTTTCTTGCTTTTTTTCTTTTGTTGATTATGTTGCAGTTAAAGTTGAGATCATATGGTATTTTTCCCTCACCGTCTGGCTTATTTCACTTAGCATAATGGTCTCAGTTCCATCCATGCTGTCGCAAAAGGTAGAAGCTCCTTCTTTCTCTCTGCTGTGTAGCATTCCAGTGTGTAAATGTCCCATAGGTTTTTGATCCACTCACTTACTGATGGGCACAAGTTGCTTCCAGCACTTGGTTATTGTAAATTGTGCTGCTATGAAAATTGGGTTGCATAGGTTCTTTGAAATGGTGATTCAGGGTTCTTAGGATATAATCCAGCCAGTGGAATTGCTGGGTTAAAAGGTAGTTCTATTTTTAGTTTTCTGCAGTGGCTGAACCAGTCTGCATTCCCACCAACATTGCATTAGGGTTCCCTTTTTTCACATCCTCTCCATCACTTGTTTGTTGATTTGTTTATGATGGGCATTCTGATTGGTGCGAAGTGGTATTTTCTTGTGGTTTTAATTTGCATTTCTCTGATGGCTACTGATGCTGAACATCTTTTCCTATATCTCTGAGCCCTCTGTTTGTCCATCTTGAAGCAGGATTTGATCAAATCTTTTGCTCAATTTTTAATCAGCTTTTTTGTCTTCCTGCAATGGAGTCATGTGAGTTCTTTACATATTTTAATAATCAAACCCTTATTCGAGGTATCATTGGCAATATGTTTTCCCATATATTTGGTTCTCTTTCAATACTGTTTTCTTTAGCCATGCAGAAGGTTTCCCTATTGATGAGGTCCAATTTGTTTATTCTTTCCTTCATGTCCCTTGCTTTAGGGGACATATCAGTGAGGATATGGATGTGTGGAATGTCAGATTTTCCTGCTGATGTTTTCCTCTAGGACTTTTATGGTGTCACAACTTACATTTAACTATTTTATTTCCCTTGAATTTATTTTTGTGTATGTTCTAAGTTAGTGAAGGACTCCCATTTTTTAATTTTTGGCATGTAACTGTTCAGATCTCCCAAATTTGTTGAAGAGGCTACTTTTACTACATTTTATGCTTCTCCCCACTTTGTCAAATATTAATGGACCACAGAGAGTTTAGTTTATTTCTGGGCTCACTATTCTGTTCCATTGGTCTATGTGTCTGTTTGTATGCCAGTAACAGACTGTTTTGATTCCAGTGGCCTTGTAATACTGTTTGATATCAGGTATTGTGATCTCTCCTACTTTGCTCTTCTTTCTCAAAATTCCTTCAGGTATTTGAGGGCATTTGTGGTTCCATATAAATTTATGAACTGTTTGTTCTATATCTGTGAAATATATCATTGGTACTTTAATAAGAATTGCATTGAATCTATAAATTGCTTTGGGTAGTATGAACATTTTGATGATGTTAATTCTTCTAATCCATGAGCATTGTACATGCTTCTATTTGTTTGTGTCTTCCTTCATATCTTTCTTCAGTGTTGTGTAGTCTTCTGCATAAAGGTCTTTTACATCCTTGGTGACATTTATTCCTAAGTGCTGTATTTTTCTTGTTGCTATATCAAATGGGATTTCCCCCCCTGATTTCTGTTTCTAATATTTCATTTTTGGTGTACAAAAATGCCTCTGATTTCTGCATATTGAGTTTCTGTCCTGCTGTTTTGCCAAATTCACTTATTAGGCTGACTAGTTTTTTGGTGGAGTCTAGGATTTTCTATGTACACTGTCATATCAGCTCCAAACAATGACAGTTTTGCTTCCTCCTTTCCAATTTGGATGCCTTTTATTTCCTTTTCTTGTCTGACTGCTGTAGCTAGGACTTTCCATACTGTGTTGAATAGGAGTGGTGAAAATTGGCATCCTTGTCTTGTTCCTGATCTCAGTAGGAAAGCTCTAAGTTTTTGCCAATTGAATATGATGTTAGCTGTATGTCTCTCATGTATGGCTTTTATTATGTTGAGGAATGATCTCTCTATCCCCACTTTGCTATGTGTTTTTATCATAAATGGGTGCTGGACCTTATCAAATGCTTTTTGGCATCTATTGATACGATCATGTAAGTTTTATCTTTTCTTTTGTTTATGTGATGTATTACATTTCTTGATTTGTGAATATTGAACCATCCTTGCATCCCTGGGATGAATTACATTTGATCATGGTGTATGATCTTTTTACATATTTCTAAATGCAGTTTGGAAATATTTTGAGGTTTTAGCATCTATCTTCATCCCTGAGATTGGCCTGAAGTTTTCTTTCTTTGTCATGTCTTTATCTGGTTTTGGGATTAGGATGATGTTGGCTACGTAAAGAGTTTGGAAGTCTTCCATCTTTAATTTTTTAGAATAATCTGTGTAGATAGGGATTAACTCTTCCTTAACTACTTTGCAAGATTCTCTTGTGAAACCATGTCATCCAGGACTTTCATGTGTTAAAAGCTTTTTGATTACTGCTTCAATTCCATCAGCTGTTATTGGTGTATTCAGGCTTTCTGCTGCTTCTTCATTGCTTTGGAAGATTATATTTTTCTAGAAATTTGTCCATTTCTCCCAGGTTTTCAAATTTCTTAGCATATAGTTCTTTGTGGTAATTTCTTACAATCCCTTGTATTTCTGTGGTATCAGTTTTAATCTCTGCTCTTTCATGTCTGGTTGTGTTTATATGGGGACTGTCTTCCTAATGAGTCTGCTTAAAGGCTTGTCAATTTGGTTTATCTTGTCAAAGAAACAGCTCCTGAATTTATTGATCCTTAGAATTGTGCTTACGGTCTTTATATCTTTTTTCCTACTCTAATCTTGGATATTTCCTTCCTTCTATTTGTTCTGGGCTGTGTTTGTTGTTGTTCCTCGAGTTCTTGGAGGCATAGGGTTAAGTTTTAAGTAGGATTTTATTTTAAATGTTTTTTTTTTTTAGGTAGGCTTGTATTGCTTTGAACTTCCTCCTCAGGGATGTCTTCACTGTAGTACTTAAGTTTTGGATTATTGTGGGTTCATTTTCATTTGTTTCCAGAAACTTTTTGATTTCTTCCTTAATCTTCTTGACCCATTCATTGTTTAGTAGCATGCTATTCCATCTCTATGAGTGAGTGTTTGGGGTTTGTCCCTTGATGTTGGTTTCTAGTTCAGGCCCTTTTGGTCAGAGAAAATGCTTGATATGATTTCAATTTTCTTGAATTTGTTGAGGCTTGTTTTGTGTCCTATTATGTGGTCTATCTTTGAAAATGTTCCATGTGCATTTGAAAAGAATATGTATTTTGCTTCTTTGGGATGGAAGGCTCTCTCTATATAAGTTAAGTGCTTTTGGTCAAGGACATCATTCAATGCCACAATGTCTTTCTTGATTTTTTTTTACAAGTATGATGGTGCTCTTTATTACTTTTTCAGTAGTATATGATAACAAGAGACAAAACCTAATATAATTTAACTTAAATATGGTACAGGTTCCACCTAAATAGTCTCCATGTTTATTATGCTTTTATATCAATAGAACTTATTCTCTAATCTTGTCTTTCTTCTTTTAATATATTTTATTAATTATGCTATTACAGTTGTCCCATTTCTCCCCCATCATTCCCCTCCACCCTGCACACTCCCTCCCACCCATATTCCCCCCTTTAGTTCATGTCCATGTGTCATAAGTTCTTTAGCTTCTACATTTCCCACACTGTTCTTGCTCTCCCCTGTCTATTTTCTACCCATCGTCTATGCTACTTATTCCCTGTACCTTTTCCCCCTCTCTCCTCCTCCCACTCCTCTGTTGCTAACCCTCCATATGATCTCCATTTCTGTGTTTCTGCTCCTGTTCTAGTTGTTTGCTTAGTTTGCTTTTGTTTTAGGTGTGGTTGTTAATAGCTTGAGTTTGCTGTCTTCCTACTGTCATATTTCTTATCTTCTTTTTCTTAGATAAGTCCCTTTAACATTTCATATAATAAGGGTGTGGTGATGAGGAACTCCTTTAACTTGACCTTATCTGAGAAGCGTTTTATCTGTCCTTCCATTCTAAATGACAGCTTTGCTGGATAGAGCAATTTTGGATGTAGGTCCTTGCCTTTCAAGACTTCAAATACTTTTTTCCAGCCCCTTCTTGCCTGGAAGGTCTGTTTTGAGAAATCAGCTGACAGTCTGATGGGAACTCCTTTGTAGGTGACTGTCCCCTTAGCCCTTGCTGCTTCTAGAATTCTCTCCTTCATTTTCATCTTGGCTAATGTAATTATGATGTGCCTTGGTGTGTTCCTTCTTGGGTCCAAGCTCTTTGGGACTCTCTGAGCTTCCTGGACTTCCTGGTAGTCTATTTCCTTTGCCAGAGTGGGGAACGTCTCCTTTATTATTTGTTCAAATAAGTTTACCACTTGTTGCTCTTCCTCCTCCCCTTCTGGTACCCCTATATTCAGATGTTGGGATGTTTAAAGGTGTCCTGGAAGTTCCTAAGCCTCTCTTCATTTTTTTTGAATTCTTGTTTCTTCTCTGTTTTCTGTTTGCTTGTTAGTTTCTTCCTTCTGGTCCACTCCATTGATTTGAGTCCCAGTTTTCCTCCCATCTCTATTGGTTCCCCATGCATCTTCCTTCATTTCATGTATTGTAGCCTGCATTTTCTCATCTAATTTATGAGCAAATAAACCCTAGACTCTATAGTCAATTAATATTCGACAAAGGGGGCAGCAACATAAAATGGAGTAAAAATAGCCTCTTCAACAAGTGGTGTTGGGAGAACTGGACAGCTTCGTGCAAGAAAATGAAACTGGAGCACCAACTTACACCATATACAAAAATAAATTCAAGGTGGATTAAAGACTTAAACATAAGCCGTAACACCATTAAAATCCTAAAAGAGAACATAGGCAGGAAAATTTCAGATATTACACGCAGCAACATTTTTACTGATATGTCCCCTAAAGCAAGGGACATAAAGGAAAGAATAAACAAATGGGATCTCATCAAAATAAAAAGCTTCTGCATGGCCAAGGAAAACAGTATTAAAATAAAAAGAGAACCGACTGTGTGGCAAAACATATTTGCCAATGATATCTCAGATAGGGTTTAATCTCCAAAATATACAAAGAACTTACACGACTCCACTCTAAGACAAGCAACCCAATTAAAAAATGGGCAAAGGACTTTGGCAGACACCTCTCTAAGTAGGACATGCAGAGGACCCAGAGACATGAAAAGATGCTCGATATCGCTAGCTATCAGAGAGATGCAAATTAAAACCACAATGAGATACCACTTGAGACCAGTCAGAATGGCCCTCATAAACAAAGCAACAAACAGCAAGTGTTGGAGAGGTTGTGGAGAAAAGGGGACACTAGTGCACTGCTGGTGGGAGTGCAGACTGGTACAACCACTATGGAAAACAGTATGGAATTTTCTAAAAAAACTAAAAATGGATATACCTTTCGACCCAGCAATTCCATTGCTAGGACTATATCCTAAGAACCCTGAAACACCAATCCAAAAGAAACTATGCATCCCTATGTTTATAGCAGCACAATTTACAATAGCCAAGTGTTGGGAGTAACCTAGATGCCCATCAGTAAATGAATGGATCAAAAAACTGTGGTACATTTACACAATGGAATTCTATGCAGCAGAAAGAAAGAAGGAGCTCATACCCTATGCAACAACATGGATGGGACTTGAGAGCATCATGGTAAGCGAAGTAAGCCAGGCAGTGAAAAACAAATACCATATGATCTCACCTTTAACAGGAACCTAATCAGCAAAACAAACAAACAAGCATAATATAACCAAAGACATGGAAATTGGGAACATGCTGAAAGTCACCAGAGGGGAGAGGGGAGAGAATTTCAGGCGGAAAGGGGAAGTATTTACAGGAACAAGTATAAAGGACACATGGACAAAAACTATGGGCGGTGGAAATGGGAGGGAGGTGGGGAGGGCTGGGGTGGCGGGTTCGGGTGAGAATAAAAGACAGAAAACTGTACAAGATCAACAATGAAAATAAAAATAAAAAAGAGAAATTCCTATAGACTGGGCAAAAAGCTGCTCGACATAATAAATGAATTTGGCTAAACAGCTGGATACAAAGTCAATATCTAGAAATCATAGGCATTTTTGTATACCAACAATGAAACAGCAGAAGCAGAAATCAAGAAAAAAATCGCATTCAATATACCAAATAGAAAAATAAAATACCCGGGATTAAACTTAACCAACGAGGTAAAAGACCTGTATGCAGAAAACTACACAACACTGAAGAAGAAATCAAGGATGACACAAACAAATGGAATCAAACTGTGTTCATGGATTGGAAGAATTAACATCCTCAAAATATCCATAGTCCCCAAAGCAATTTACAGATTCAATGCAATACCTCTGACAGTACCAATGGTATATTTCAGACATAGAACAAACACTTCAAAACTTTATATGGAACAATAAACAACCCTGAATAGCTGCTGCAATTCTGAGAAAGAAGAGCAAAGTAGGAGGGATCGCAATACCAGATACCAAACTGTATTACAAGGCCATTGTAATCAAAACAGCCTGGTACTGGCATAAAAACAGGCATGTGGACCAGTGGAATAGGACAGAGAAACCAGAAATAAACCCAAATCTGTACTTCACATTCAATTAATATACAACAAAGGGGGCAGCAACATAAAATGAAGTAAAAAATAGCCTCTTCAACACGTGGTGTTCGGAGAACTGGACAGCTCCATGCCAAAAAAAAAAAAAAAAAAAAATGTAACTCAAGCACCAACTTACATCATACACAAAAATAAATTCAAGGTGGATAAAGGATTTAAATATAAACCATGACGTAATTAAACTCCTAGAGGAGAACATAGGCAGGAAAATCTCAGATCTTTCACGCAGCAACATTTTTACAGATATTTCCTCTAGAGCAGGAGATATAAAGGAAAGAATAAAGAAATAGAATCTTATCAAAATAAAAAGCTTCTGCACGGCTAAAGAAAACAGTATTAAAATAAAAATAGAACGAACCGTATGGGAAAACAAATTTGCCTATGATACCTCAGACAAGGGTTTAATCTCCAAAATATATGAAGAACCTATATGACTTCAGTCTAAGAAGGCAAGCAACCTAAAATAGGCAAAGGACTTAAACAGACACTTCTCCAAGGAGGACATATAGAACATCCCGACACACATGTAAAGATGCTCAATATTGCTAGCCATCAGAGAGATACAAAATAAAACCACAATGAGATACCACTTCACACTTGTCAGAATGGCCATCATAAACAAAGCATAGTAATTTCTTACAATCCTTTGTATTTCTGCGGTGTCAGTTGTAATCTCCCCTCTTTCATTTTTGATTGTGTTCATTTGAGTCCTCTCTCTTTTTTTCTTGATGAGCCTGCTTAAAGGCTTGTCAGTTTTGTTTATCATTTCGAAGAACCAGATTGATTCTAAGTATTCATTGATCCTTAGAATTGTGCTTTAGTCTCTATGTCATTTAATTCTGCTCTGATCTTGGTTACTTCCTTCCTTTTACTTGCTCTGGGCTGTCTTTATTGTTGTTCCTAAAGTTCTTGTAGGCGTACGGTTAGGTCGTTTCATTGAAATATTTCCCTCTTCTTTAGGTAGGCCTGTATTGCTATGCTCTTCCCTCTGAGGACTGCCTTCATTGTTTCCTATAAGTTTTGGATCATTGAGAGTTCATTTTCATTTGTTTCCAGAAACTTCTTGATTTCCTCCCTAATTTCACTCTTGACCCATTCATTGTTTAATAGCATGCTATTCAATCTCCATGATTTTGAGGGTTTTAGGACTTTGTCCATGAAGTCGGTTTCTAGTTTGAGTCCCTTGTGGTTGGAGAAAATGCTTGGTATGATTTCAATTTTTTTGAATTTGTTGAGGCTTGTTTTGTGTCCTATAATAGGCTCTATCTTTGAAAATGTTCCATGTGCATTTGAAAAAACTGTGTATTTAGTTTCTTTGGAATGAAGGGCTCTGTGTATATCAGTTAAGTCCAATTCATCTAGGGTATTGTTCAATGCCACAATATCTTTGTTGATATTTTGTTTGGAAGATCTGTCCATTTTTGACAGTGGGGTGTTAAAATCACCTACTGTAACTGTGTTGCTGTCAATATCTTTCTTGAAGTCCTCTAAGATTTTCTTGATGTATTTAGGTGCTTCTATGTTGGGTGCATACACATTTACAATGTTGATGTCTTCTTGGTGGATTCTTCTTTTGAGTATTATGAAGTAACCTTCTGGGTCTCTCTTTATGCCTCTTCTTTTGAAGTCTATTTTCTCCGATATGAGTATTGCTACCCCGTCCTTTTTTTCCTGTCCGTTTGCTTGGAAAATTTGTTTCCAGCCTTTCAATTTGAGTCTGTGTACGTGTATTGTCCTGAGATGGACCTCTTGTAGGCAGCATATATATGGATCATGCTTTCTTATCCATTCAGCTATTCTATGTCTTTTGATTGGAGTATTTAATCCATATACATTTAAGGTTATTATTGATAGGAACTGATTCATTGCAATTTTCGTACCTGTGTTCCTCTCTCTCTTTTCCTTTCTTTTCTTAAAGCAGTCCCTTTAGTATCTCTTGCAGAACTGGTTTGGTAGATGTGTATTCTTTTAGACCTTTGTTGTCTGGGAAGCTCCTTATTTGGCCTTCTATCTGGACTGAAAGACTTTCTGGGTAAAGTATCTTTGGTTGCAGACCTACGGTTCTCATTACTTGGAATATTTCTTGCCATTGTTTCTGGCTTGGAGCATTTCCATTGTGAAGTCACCTGCTAACCTTATCGGGGCTCCCTTGTATGTTACTTTCTTTTTCTCCCTTGCTGCTTTTAAGATTCTCTCTTTGTCTTGGAATTTTGCCATTTTAATGATGATGTGTCTTGAAGTGGGCCTGTTTGGGTTCCTCTTGATTGGGACTCACTGTGTTTCCTGGATTTCTGTGACTTTTTCTCTCATCAAATTAGGGAAGTTTTCCATCATTACTTTTTCAAATAGGTTTTCTATCCCTTGTTCTTCTTCTTCTCTTTCTGGTATCCCCATGATACGGATATTATTACGTTTCATGTTGTCTTGAATTTCTCTTAAACCCTCTTCATTCTTTCTGAGCCTCTTTTCCTTTTCTTGCTCTTTCTGGCTGCTTTTTTCTACTTTGTCCTCCAGCTCTCTGATTCGATCTTCTGCTTCATTGATTCTGCTTTTCATTCCTTCTACTGTGTTCTTCATTTCCTCTGGGCCCTCTTTGATAGTTTCTATTTCCTTTTTCATGTTGATATAGTTTGCAGTGAGTTCATCATAGCTTCCCTGTTGTTTCTGGTAGCTCATTGTGAGCTTGTGGAGCTTCCTGACAACCATTTCTTTGAACTCAGTATCTAATAGTTGAGTTGCTTCCATTTCATTTATCATTCTTTCTGGGGCTTCGTCCTTTCCTTTCATTTGGGGATTGTTTCTTTCTCTTCTCATTGTTTGTGAGATTCTTCTTCTTAGCTTCAGCTTCTTAAATTAATCTGTTCTGGCTCCCTAGGTTTATGGTGTGACCTTCTGTGGTAGAATACCTTTGAGATTCAGTAGTACATTCTCCTTTGGATATCCTGTTCCTCACAGCTTCCACTGTCTCATCTTTTGGGGTGCCCTCTTTTTGGAACCAACTCTAGCTTTTTTCACAGTTCCAGGTTTGTTTTTTTGTTTGTTTGTTTGTTTTTGTGTCATGAATTGGTATTTAAAAAGAGAAAAAAGAAAAAAGGAAAAAGAAGAGGAAAGAAGAAGAGATAAAATTAGAAATAAAGGAAGAAAGAATAAAACAAGAAAGAAGTAATGAGAGGCAATAGGAGTTGATGGAAAAAAAGATAAAAATAATAAATAATGTTTTTTTAAAGTATACTTAAAAAAAACCCACCAAACAACAACAACAAAAAAACTCTTGCTGTTTTGAAACTTGCCGAGCAGGTTTTTCTGATTGTGCTGGATGCAATGGTCAAGGGTTGATGGTGTCGCTTTTCTCCCTGTTCAGCACTCAGTCATCTTTGGGCTACTGTGCCCAGAGTAATGGCCATTCTGACTGGTGTCAAGTGGCATCTCATTGTAGTTTTAATTTGCATCTCAGATAGCTAGCAATATTTAGCATCTTTTCATGTGTCTCTGGATCCTCTGTAAGTCCTCCTTGGAGAACTGTCTGTTCATGTCCTTTGCCATTTTCTAGTTGGATAGCTTGTCTTCTTAGAGTAGAATCCTGTAAGTTCTTTGTTTATTTTGGAGATTAAACCCTTGTCTGAGGTATCATTGGTAAATGTTTTCCCATACAGTCAGTTCTCTTTTTATTTTAATACTGTTTTCTTTGGCTGTGAGACGCTTTTTATTTTGAAGAGGTCTCATTTATTTATTCTTTCCATTATGCCCCTTGCTTTAGGGGACATATCAGTAAAAATGTTGCTACATGAAATATCTGAGATTTTCCTGCCTATGTTCTCCTCTAGGACTTTCATGGTGTCCCAGTTTATATTTAAATCTTTTATCCTATTCACTTTGAATTAATTGTTCTATATGGTGTAAGTTAGTGCTCGAATTTCATTTTTTTGCACCTAGCTGTCAACTTCTCAAAACACCACTTGTTGAAGACGTGATTTTTGCTCCATTTCGTATTGCTTCTCTCGTTGATGAATATTAATTGACCGTGGAGACCTAGGTTTTATTTCTGGGCTCTCTGTTCTATTCCATTAGTACATGTGCCTGGTTTTATGCCAGTACCAGGCTGTTTTGATTACAGTGGCCTTGTTATACAGTTTGGTATCTGGTATTGTGATTCCCTCCTACTTTGCTTTTCTTCCCCAAGATTGCTGCAGCTATTCAAGCATGTTTATGGCTCCATATAAATTTTTGAAGTGTTTATTCTAGGTCTGGGAAACATGCTATTGGTACTTTAATAGGTATTGCATTGAATTTGTAAATTGCTTTGGGTAGTATGGACATTTTGATGATATTAATTCTTCTGATTCATGAAGACAGCATATGTTACCATTTGTTTGTGTCTTCCTTGATTTCTTTCTTCAGTGTTGTGTAGTTTTCTGCATACAGTTCTTTTACCTCTTTGGTTAGGTTTATTCCTAGGTATTTTATTTTTCTTTTTGCTATATCGAATGGGATTTTTTTCTTGATTTCTGCTTCTCCTGTTTCATTGTTGGTATACAAACATGCCTTTGATTTCTAAATATTGACTTTGTGTCCGGCTGTTTGGTCAAATTCATTTATTATGTTGAGCAGCTATTTGGCCAGGTCTATAGGATTTTCTATGCATACCATCATGTCATCTGCAAACAATGATAGTTTTGTTTCCTGCTTTCTAATTTGGATGCATTTTATTTCCTTTTCTTGCCTAATCACAGTGGGTATGACTTCCAATAATGTATTGAATAAAAGTGGTGAAAGTGTATAACCTTGCCTTGCTCCTGATCTTACTGGAAAAGATTTCACTTTTAGCCTGTTGCGTATGATGTTCGTTGTAGGTCTCTCATATATGGCCTTTATTATGTTGAGGAATGCTACTTGTATTCCCACTTTGCTGTGTGTTTTTATCATAAGTGGGTGTTGTACCTTATCAAATGCTTTTTCTGCATCTATTGATAAGATCATGTGATTTTTGTCTTTGCTTTTGTTTATGTGATGTATTACATTTACTGATTTTCGAATGTTGAACCATCCTTGCATCCCTGGGATGAATCCCACTTGGTCATGGTGTATGATCTTTCTTTTTCTGGTGCATGATCTTTTTAATGTATTGTTGGATGCAGTGTGCCAATATTTTGTTGAGGATTTTAGCATCTGTGTTCATCAGCAGTATTGGACTGATATTCTCTTTCTTTATTGTGTCTTTATCTGGTTTTGTGATTGGATGATGCTGGTTTCATAAGGAGAGTTTGGGAGTCTTCCATCATTTTGGATTTTGGAATAGTCTGTGCAGGATAGGGGTTAGCTCTTCTTAAATGCTTTGTAGAATTCTCCTGAGAAGCCATCAGGTCCAGGGTTTTTGTGTGTTTGGAGTTTTTTGATCACTGCTTCAATTTCATCAGCTGTTGTGGACCGTTCAGCCTGGTTTCAGGAGTTGTAACCCTCACAGGTTGGCTGTGTAAGAACCCGAGGGACCCACTTCATCTGGGTCTGTTCTGTCACAAGGACATGAGCTACTAAGGAGACAAAGCTTATCTCCCTGGCAGGAGCACTGCCTCGGCCTCATCCATCTCTGGCCCCAATGCTTGGTTGGCAGTCAATCACGGGTAAGACTCCTCATGGGAGGGACAACCTAAGCCAGACACAACCAATAGGGAGGCCTCATGGAAGGCCTCAGGGGGCTGCAGCAAAGAGGATGTAATGGACCCTCGCCTCCCGGCTATTCTGACATAGCCCGAGTCCTCATTTCCATCTTTGAGATGTCTCCTGCTTCCTAATCGGCTTAAAGCCTGAAACTGTGGGGGTGAGTGGTGCAGCCCTGTACCAGCCAAGATGGCTCCCTGGGTGATCAGCCATAAGATAGAATTTCTAAAGTCCTGTGAAACCTGCTTTGGTAAGAGTGCTCTCACTTAGGAGATAAGTGTCCCAGGAGGAAATGAAGATGTCTCCCAACGTTTTGCAACCCCCTTTCCTGACAAACATTGGCTCAGATTAAGCCCTCAGATTTCTTCGACATGTTAAACCTGTATTCTGTTGTATTGGAACCCAATAAAAGCCTAGTGAGGAAAGGGCTCTGGGTCATTCTCCTCTGAGAGTTTGGCCACCTCTCTTCCCTAAGGAGATCATGGCTTGGTAGTTTTTATTTTCATCCATGATGAACGGGGGGTTCTACAGGTGGAGCCCCACGCAAGCAGCTGTTATTGGTATGTTCATGCTTTCTGCTTCTTCATTGAGTTTTGGAAGATTATATTTTTCTAGAAACTTGTCCATTTCCCCTAGGTTTTCAAATTTCTTGGCATACAGTGCTTCATAGTAATTTCTTACAGTCCTTTGCATTTCTGTGGTGTCAGTTGTAATCTCTCCTCTTTCATTTCTCATTGTGTTTATTTGAGTCCTCTCTCTTTTTATCTTAATGACCCTGCTTAAAGGGTTGCCCATTTTGTTTATCTTTTCAAAGAACCAGCTCCCAAATTCATTGATCCTTAGAATTGTGCGTTTAGTTTCTCGGACATTTAATTCTGCTCTGATCTTGGTTATTTCCTTCCTTCTACTAGCTCTGGGCTGTCTTTGTTTTTGATCCTCAAGTTCTTGTAGATATCAGGTTAGGTCGTTTGTTTGAAATGTTTCTATCTTTTTTAGGTAGGCCTGTATTGCTATGAACTTCTATCTGAGGACTACTATAAGGTTTCAGTCATTGTGAGTTCATTATCATTTGTTTGCAGAAACTTTTTGACTTCCTACCTAATTTCATTCTTGACCTATTCATTGTTTAGTAGTATACTATTCAATCTCCATAATTTTGAGTGTTTTGGTTTTTTCCCCCTTGGGGTTGTTTTCTAGTTTCAGTCCCTTGTGGTGAGAGAAAATGCTTGGTATGATTTCAATTTTCTTGAATTTGTTGAGGCTTGTTTTTTTGTCCTATCATGTAGTCTATCTTTAAAATGTTCCATGTGAATTTGAAAATAATGTTTATTTAGTTTCTTTGCGATGAAGGGCTCTATATATATCAGTTAAGTTCATTTCATCTAGCATGTTGTTCAATGCCACAATATCTTTATTGATATTTTGTTTGGAAGATCTGTCCATTTTTGACAGTGGGGTGTTACAATGCCCTACTATAATTGTGTTGCTGTCAATATCTTTCTTGAAGTCCTTCAAGATTTTCTTTATGTATTTGGGTGTTTCTTTGTTGGATGCATACATATTTACAATGTTGATGTCTTCTTGGTGGATTCTTCCCTTGAGTATTATGAAGTGACCTTCTGGGTCTCTTTTTATGGCTCTTTTTTTGAAGTCTATTTTGTTTGATATGAGTGTTGCTACCTTGGTGTTTTTTTTGTTTGTTTGTTTGTTTGTTTGTTTTTGTCCTGTCCATTTGCTTGGAAAATTTGTTTTTGAGTCTGTGCAGGTCTTTTGTCCTTAGGTGGGTCTCTTGTAGACAGCATATATGTGGGTCATGCTTTCTTATGCATTCAGCTATTCTATGTCTTTCGATTGGAGTATTTAATCCATTTCATTTAAGGTTATTATTGATAGGTACTGATTCATTGCCATATTTGTACCCGTGTTCCTCTCTCTCCCTCTCTCCCCCTCTCTCTCTCCCTCTCTCTCTCCCTCTCTCCCTCTCTGTCCCTCTGTCCCTCTCTCCCTCTCTGTCTTTTCCTTCCTTTCCTTAAGGCAGTCCCTTTAGTATCTCTGCAGAACTGGTTTGGTAGAGGTGTATTCCTTTAGACTTCTTTTGTCTGGGAAGCTCCTTGTTTAGCCTTCTATCTTGATTGAAAGCCTTGCTGGGTAAAGTAATCTTGATAGCAGGCCTTTGGTTCTTATTGCTTAGAATATTTCTTGTCTTTCTCTTCTGGCTTAGAGTGTTTCCATTGAGTAGTCAGCTGCCATCCTTATCGCGGCTCCCTTGTATGTTACTTCTTGTTTCTCCCTTGCTGCCTTTAAGATTCTCTCTTTGTCTTGGAATTTTTCCATTTTGTTTATGATGTGTCTTAATGTGTGCCTCTTTTGGTTCCCTTTATTGGGACTCTCTGTGTTTCCTGGATTTCTGTGACTTTTTCTCTCATCAAATTAGGGAAGTCTTCCATCATTACTTTTTCAAATAGGTTTTCTGTCCCTTGCTCTTCTTCTCCTTCTGGTATGCTTTTGATACCGATATTATTACGTTTCATGTTGCCTTGCATTTCTCTTAATCCGTCTTCATTCTTTCTGAGCCTCTTTTCCTTTTCTTGCTCTTTCTGGCTGCTTTTTTCTACTTTGTCCTTCAACTCGCTTATCAGATCCTCTGCTTCATTGATTCTGCTTTTCATTTCTTCTACTGTATTCTTCAGTTCAGAAGTTGTATTCTTCATTTACTCTTGGCCCTTGTTGATGATTTCTATTTCCTTTTTCATGTTGATGTAGTTTGCCGTGAGTTCATTGTTTCTTCTCTGTAGTTTCTGGTAGCTCGTTGAGAGCTCATGGAGCCTCCTGACAAGCATTGCTTTGAACTCAATATCTGATCATTGAGTTGCGTCCATTTTATTTATTATACTTTCTGGGGCTTCCTCCTTTCCTTTCATTTGGGTTTTGTTTGTCTCCCCATTGTTTGTGAGACTCTTTCTGTTAGCCTCAACTTCTTAAATTGATCTGTTCTGGCTCCCTGGGTTTATGGTGTGACCTTCTGTGGTAGAATACCTGTGATATTCAGTGGTGCAGTCTCCTTCAGGTATCCTGTTGTTCACAGATTCCATTGTCTCAGCTGTTGGGGTGCTCTCTTTTTGGAACCAACTCTGGTTTTTTCACAGTTCCAGTGTTTGTTTTGTTTTGTTTTTGTCTCACTTGTGGGCATTTAAAAAGAGAAAAGAGGAAGAAAGAAGAAAAAAGGAGGAAGGAAGAAGAGATAAAATGGGAAAGAAAGGAAAAAGAAATAAAACAAGAAAGAAGTAAAGAGAGACAACAGGAGTTGATTGGTAAAAAAGATAAAAATAGTAAAGAAATAATAATTTAAAAATTATATTAAAAAAGAAATCCACCAAACAAAAAAACTCTTGCTGTTTTCAAACTTGCTGAGCTGGTTTTTCTGGTCTTGCTGGCTGCAAAGGCAAAGGGGTGATGGTATGGCTTTTTTCTCACTGTTCAGCACTGAGTCATTTTTGGGCTAGTCTTCCCAGTGCTAGCCATGCACTCTCCCCAGAGCTAGCCTGGCACCTCTCTGCACAGGGCCTCAGGTGTGTGTTCTGAGGCTCCTGGGAATGCACACTTTCCCGAGTTAATGGATGTGAGCTCAGGTCTCTATTCAGACAGTTGTCTGCAGTGGCACGTGGGTGCCTATGGTCGCACAGCTGTCTCCATTTGTGTCTGTGCAGCTGTCTGCCCTGTTTAGTTTTTTCATTTTTTCTTTGATTGACTGCATTGTTTGATTTTTTTCTTTATTCTCCCTTTCATATTGCATTTTAACTTTTCTTCTTTCACTTCAATAATTTTCCAATAACACACTAATCTTTGTCTTTTACCTTCATTCTTTTTATGCAGATTGTGTATTCCTTATCATATTATTGTTATTCAAAATGCCACACTGCACCTTTCCCTAGCCTTAGTGCATTTTGCCAACTTCCTGAGCTTACTGTTGTGGTTAACTTTATTCTCTTACACACTATGCCAAGTTTCTATTCCTTACACTCACTATCTCTCCATCTAACCTCATATAAGCACTCAGCTTACTAACATCAGCACACATTCTTTTCCCTTTATAATACGAGTCTTATCCATTTTTCACCTTTTCTAAAAATTGGCTAGTGGAGTGAAATATCACGGTTATTGCTGTACTTCTCCAAAGGATCACCTATGTGTACTCTACCTGTAAGTACTTTAAATACAAGAGAATACTCTCCTGCTACCTTACCCCATTTCACCTTCAGCATGCCCCTGATCACACACAAGACAAAGTGAAAGTTATAAGTACCATTAAACACTCTAGAGGAGAGAACATACAAACAAAGGGGCCACCAACAACTAAATCCCAAGTACAAAGGAGCACTAACAAACACAAGAAAGGACAATCCTAGAACATCCAAATTAGGATATCAATGAGAGCACACCACTGAGTCCCACAGATGTTTACCCTATGAAGACAGCTGGCAAAGCAGAGCATTGATAATCAGAGAAACAAACAAAAAGAGCCACCTACAATGGGGAGACAGAACACCTGATCAAAAGGAATGGAATACTCCTTACTAATAGTACTAAATGAAATGGAGGCAAGCAAACTGTCAGATATACACTTCTAAAGAATGGTGATAAGAATGTTCAAGGAACTCACAGACAACTACAAGCAACTGAGTGGGAATCACAACAGCATGAAAAAAGAAATAGAAACTATAAACAAGAACTACGATGAAATGAAGAATACAATTTCTGAAATAAAAAACACACTAGAAGGAATTACAAGGTGGCTGGATGAAGCAGAAGACTGAATCAGTGAGCTGAAAGACACAGAAGAAACAAGCAGGTAGAGAAATTGTACAAAAAAGATTCAAAAATTAGGAGGACAGCTTAAGGAAACTGCAAAATAACATGAAATGCAACAACATTCAAATCATAAGAACACCAAAAGGAGAAGAAAAGGAGCAAGGCATAGAAATGATATTTGGGGAAAAAAATGACAGAAAACTTCCTGAATCTGGAGAGGGGGGAAAGTCAGGACAGAGGATCCCAGTCAAGATGAACCCAAAGAAGCCTACTCCAAGACACAGCATAATTATAATGCCAAAATTTAAAGACAAAGAGAGCATCTTCAAAGCAGCAAGGGAGGAACCAGAAGTAACATATAAGGGAGCTCTATTAAGACTAGCAGCTGATTTCTCCATAGTCACACTACAGGCTAGGAAAGAATGGCAAAAAATATTCTAACTAATGTAAACCAAAGACCTGCCACCAAAAGTACTCTACCTAGTGAGACTCTCAAGAAAAATGGAGGGTGAAATAAGGAGTATCCCAGAGAAAGTATGGGTAAAAAAATACACCTCCACCAAATCAGCACTGCAAAATATGCTAAAGGGACTGCAAGGAGAAGGAGAAGGAGGAGGAGGAGGATGAGGAGGAGGAGAAGAAGGAGGAGGAGGAAGAAGAAGAAGAGAAGAAGAAGAAGAAGAAGAAGAAGAAGAAGAAGAAGAAGAAGAAGAAGAAAGAGTGAGAGACAGAGGAACAGAGGAACACAGGTACAAAGGAGGAAAAATGAAAAGTACCTATTGATGATAACCTTAAATGTAAATGGATTACATATTCCAATCAAAAGACATAGAGAATCAAAGAAAGAAATCAAATCAAAAGAAAAGAATCTACGTACCTCAATGTTTTTACCAGCACAATTTACAATAGCCAAGTGCTGGAAGCAACCTAAGTGCCCATCAATAAATGAGTGTATCAAAAAACTGTGGTACATTTATCTTTAATATTCTTGAGCTTTTTCTCTCCTGGTTACATCTCAAAGAGACACATCAAAATCAAAATTATAGCTTATCTTGGCAGGGCAGGTACGTTTGTAGATGTGGCAAGAGGCTTGTCTATGGAAATCCCTTTCCTATGTACTGAAGACTTGCCCCTGAATGTTCTTAGATGCCAGAATCTTCTTCAGAATCCACACTACCACCTCCTTGAAATCCTCCACTGATGCAGACACTGGCCCGCAGTGCCCACATCATTATGAATGAAATGAGACATTCACATGGACTACTGAGTCCAGTGGAGGAAAAGGGACAGCATGACTTTTCTCCCAAGGGGAGCAAAAGCCTTGGCCTTTGCCATGACTGGCCTTTATTGGGTCTCCCGGCACATTACATGAAGGTCCTCATTTACTATGCACAGGTTGGCTTTAGGTGGTTACCTTTTACAGACAACAAAAGAGCCAATGCCCCTAATCACATCACAGAAGAAGGATATTTGCAAATGAAAAAGGGAAAAGTGGTCGAACTTACACTTATGGAGAGGTTACACTCCATACTGGGGAGTTTTAGCATGGATTTAAGGAAATTACAGTAAGCACTTGCTGTCCCAATTCAGGGTGAGAAAGTTTTAGCAAAAGCAAGTCCCAAAGCGGCCTAGGTACATCGCAGACCTGATTCCCCATGGGAGAACCTATCCATTGGCATGCGTCCTGTGCATCTCTGAGTGGGAGCTGGGCCCATGCCACACAGAACAGTCTCCTACACTCCACTCCAGGGACAGGAAGGAGAGAGGCCCGTCTTCTATATATGTCTGATGGTTGAGGCACCTCCTGAACGCAATTACATCCTCCATCACTATTTATTTGCAAACTAGATTGGTTCCAAATTCCTTTCTTGATTACATATAAATAAAGTCACCATTTCTTTACCAGATTTAACTCTGTATCATATCATTTGCCTACAAAATAACACAGCTATTATTCAGTACAAGTTCTAATGAAATGTGTTTCCCCATTTTAAAAAAGAATACTAAGGAAGATTTTTCTTCACTTTTGTGGGTCTCTCTCCCATACTTTTCTACTTGGCATCCCTCAGGTCTAGAAATCTCCATGTCCCTCATACTGTGCTCACTGCTTGCTTCCACAATATGTGCATTTGTGTAGTTCACCATATGAACTAGAGTTGGAATGACATAATGGCATTTTTAATTCCATACTGCTTTGTTGAAGAGGTCTAGGCCTACACCCCTTGGGAGCAGGGCTGCTCAAAACAGTCCCCAAAGTTCACATGGATATATCAATACTGGACTATTTTAGATTTCCCAAAGTTAAAAGAAACAGATCTTTTGATAATTATGAGCACAATCTTAAAAGACTACGAGGCTAAGCAAAGGTAATCAGGGGATGGTATTAATGATTTTCAAACACTGCAGAGCCTCTTTTTTACACAGCTAAAAGCATCTGGGCTGAAAAAGAGATTTATAGAGTACCTATTTATAGAGTACCTATTTTCCTTAAACACCACCTGGGCACATGACCTATTTCACTCTTTGAAACAGTGACATGAGGCTCATATGTGATATTTTCCCAACATCTGTAGGCTTGAAAAAAATTTTTGAAAACCTTCAGTTCAACACTCAGCATCTCACCAGAACTTTGCAAACTCCCAAAAGCCAAATCTGTTTCTTATTCCAGTATTAACTGCCTTGCTTATCTTTCTCAAAAGAAGAGGTAATAAAGACCAGAGCATTTGGTTTAGATGATTATATTATAATAGGAAAGTTAAAATTATCATAGCAGCACAATTTACAATAGCCAAGTGTTAGAAGCAACCTAGGTGCCCTTCAGTTAATGAATGGACCAAAAAACTATGGTACATTTACACAATGGAATTCTATGTAGCAGAAAGAAAGAAGGAGCTCCTACCCTTTGCAACAGCATGGATGGAACTGGAGAGCATTATGCTAAGCGAAATAAGCCAGGAGGTGAAAGACAAATACCATATGATCTCACCTTTAACAGTAATCTAATAAAACAAACAAACAAGCATAATATAGCCAAAGACACTGAAATTGAGAACAGTCTTACAGTGACCAGAGGGGAGAGGGGAGGGAACTTCAGGGGGAAAGGGGAAGGGTTTAGAGCAACAAGTATAAAGGACACATAAACAAAAACTATGGGGGTGTGGAAATGGGAGGGAGGTGGGAGGGCTGGGGCGGTGGGCTGGGATGAGAATAAAAGAGAAAACTGTACAAGATCAACAATTAAAAAATACTTATTTAAAAAATTATCTTAGAATAATAGTTTATTATGAAAATTATATCAGACCTAAATTTTTCTAAGAATATATATGATAACAATCTAGTGCCCCAAATTTTATTTCCTTTGACATCGTTAATAGATTAATAAAATATCATATAGAGAAAGCAACATAGCTAAAAACAAAGAGCCAGAGACCACATGTCTATTAGTATAACTATTTATAGAGTCCTGAGAATACATTTTAAACTATTGCTAATATTAGACTTTTATTGAAGAAGGGACAAAAAGATTTGGTACCATATTTATAGCATATGAAAAATTCACTTCGTCTTATTAAAAAAGGAGATAAAATTGATTGGATACCATTCCTTGATTTAAAAAAAATGAGTTTCTACTATGGGAGCAAAATTGAATATTGTGGCCATATTTACATTTGCTGAATTCTAGAGATACAGATTTAAACTGCCCCTTTAGTGATCACATTTATTTCCATAAGAATAATCTGGAAAACTTCTATACATGTATAACCATCATGGGATTCAGGGTGGCAAGTGGCCTGATAGGTCTGGTGATTTTAAACATGTGCCTATATTATTTTGACCAAAATTTTGAATACTATCAAAATATTTGAAAATATTCAAATTAAAAGCAAATTTTCATTTCCAGATAGGTGTGCAAAATGCGGGGCATAATCATCTCAATCACCTTAGTCACCTGCTTTGTCAGTGGCGAAATCTTTCCCCTGTAACTGTCTAAAAAGTGCCCAGTTAACCATTTTTCCTAGGTCTCTGGGTGAGGTGAAGTGGTCAAAAGTCAACAGCTACTCAACTGCTTAAGCTGGCCCACCGTGGACACTGGAGATAAAGCAAGATAAACCAAAGAACCTGTTGCCCCAGGCTAGAAGAAAGCTGTCTTCCAACTGAGACCAAGATATTGCAAGATATTCCAACTGAGACCACCTGTACTTTGAGTAGTTGTCAATGCTTTCATGACCTGTGGAGAACAAGCAGGTTCAGCTGGTAGTGATTATACACACATTCATACTTTCAGCTATTTGTCTTCCTGCACAACTTATGCTATAAAATAAGAATTTCCTAGTTCATCATCAAGGGAAAGGCCAGAGTGAGATGTCTTGTTCACAGAAAAAACTTATCCACTGTTGCCTTCACAAAGATTACCTTGGAAGACAAAGAATCTGTGGCTAAACTGGTGGAAGCCATCAAGATCAGTTATAATAACAGATATGATGAGATCCATCACTAAAAGGCAATATCAAAAGTTTAAAAAAATCTGTGGCTCCCTGCCAGAAGAGCAAAAGCTAAAGATTTTACCACCAAAAAACAGTAAATAGGCAAATGAGAAATGCCAAAACAGAAACCCATGAATTCCATCATGGGCCCACTTCTACAGCAGATATCAATGTCCCTGTTTCTGGGATTATCTCAATACCACAAGTGGCAAATGTGTTCATAGTTCCCAATTTACCATGGATGTAAGATGATTTATAAGAGTCAACCTAACACTAGCCTGTTCTACAGTAACAACTACAATTTCAATGATCTATCAAGCAAAAGTTTCTTTCCAATTCATAACATGTCCTTGATATCATTACTCAGAGATACATTGCTTCAACCTTCACCCCTCATGTCCAAAGAGTCACAATTAATGGAAAGAAGATTATGAAATCTTAGACTTCTTTTTAAATTTTTTTTGTTACGGTACAGTTTGCATACAATATTATATTAGTTTTAGGTGTACAACATAGTGATATAAAATAAGCCACAGGGATGTAGTGTACACAGGGAATATAGTTAATAGTATCAAAATAACTTTACGCAGTGACAAATGCTTTCTACACATATTGTGGTAAATCATTGTAAGGTATATAAGTGTTGATATACTTATACACTTGATATACTTATATACCTTACAATGATTTACCGCAATGTGTCTAGTAAGCATTTGTCACTGCGCAAAGTTATTTTGATATTATTGATTATATTCCCTGTGTACACTACATCCCTGTGGCTTATTTTATTTTCAAAATTTCTTTTAAATACCATATGATCTCACCTATAAGAAGAACCTAATCAACAAGACAAACAAGCAAGCAAAATACAACCAGAGACATTGAAATAAAGAACAAACTGACAATGGCATATTTCACAAACATAGAACAAACACTTCAAAAAATTATATGGAACAATAAATGACCTAGAATAGCTGCAGCAATCTTGAGAAAGAAGAGCAAAGTAGGAGGGATCACAATACCTGATACCAAACTATTACAAGTCCACTGTAATCAAAGCAGCCTTGTAATGGCATAAAAACAGGCACGTGGAACAGTGAAATAGATTAGAGAGCCCAGAAATAAACCCAAGTCTGTATAGTCAGTTAATATTCGAGAAAGGGGGCAGCAACTTACAATGGAGTAAAAATAGCCTCTTCAACAAATGGTGTTGGGAGAACTGGACAGCTATGCGCAAGAAAATGAAACTTGAGCACCAACTTACACCATACACAAAAATAAATTCAAGGTGGATAAAAGATTTAAATATAAGCTGTGACACGATTAAAATCCTAGAGGAAAACATAGGCAGGAAAATCTCAGATATTTCATGCAGTAACATTTTTTACTGATATGTACCCTAAAGCACAGGACATAAAGGAAAGAATAAACAAATGGGATCTCATCAAAATAAAAAGCTTCTGCACAGCCAAAGAAAACAGTATTAAAATAAAAAGAGAACTGACTCTGTGGGAAAACATATTTACCAATGATACCTCAGATAAGGCTCTAATCTCAAAAATATATAAAGAACTTACACGACTGCACTCTAAGAAGACAAGCAACCCAATTAAAAAGTGGGCAAAGGACTTGGGCAGGCACTTCTCCAAGGAGGAATACAGAGGATCCAGAGACACATGAAAAGATGCTCAAAAATGCTAGCTATCAGAGAGATGCAAATTGAAACCATAATGAGATACCACTTGACACCAGTCAGAATGGCCATCATAAACAAAGCAACAAACAGCAAGTGTTGGAGAAGTTGTGGAGAAAAGGGAACCCTAGTGCACTGTTGGTGGGAGTGCAGACTGGTACAACCACTATGGAAAACAGTATGGAATTTTCTAAGAAAACTAAAAAATGGACATATCTTTTGACCCAGCAATTCCACTGCTAGGACTATATCCTAAGCACTCTAAAACACTAATCCAAAAGAACCTATGCACCCCTATGTTTATAGCAGCACAATTTACAATAGCCAAGTGTTGGAAGCAACCTAGCAACCATTCATCAGTAAACAAATGGATCAAAAAACTGTGGTACATTTACACAATGGAATTCTATGCAGCAGAAAAAAAGAAAGAGCTCCTACCCTTCACAACAGCATGGAAGGAACTGGAGAGCATCATGCTAAGCGAAATAAGCCTGGAAGTGAAAGACAAATACCATGTGATCTCACCTTTAACAGGAATCTAATCAACAAAACAAACAAACAAGCATAATATAACCAAAGACATTGAAATAGAGAACAGGCTGACAGTCACTAGAGGGGAGAGGGGAGGGGATTTCAGGGGAAAGGGAGAAGAGTTTATAGGAACAAGTATAAAGGACACATGGACAAAAACTATAGGGGGTGGAAATGGGAAGGAGGTGGAGAGGGCTGGGGTGGTGGGCTGGGGTGGGAGGAAAGGACAGAAAACTGTACAAGATCAACAATTAAAATAAAATTTAAAAAATCATAAAGAGCCTCCATGGACACTGAAAAATAAAAAGAACAAACTGACAGTAACTAGAGGGGACTGGGGAGAGGGATAATGAGGGAAAATATGGGGAAGGCCATCAGGGAATATTCATAAGGGATACATGGACAAAGACAAAGGGGGCAAGTTTGAGGGAGGGATGGGTGGGAAGGGTTGGGCATTGTGGGGGGAAATGGAGAAAACTGTACTTGAACAGCTAAGTGTGAGAGATACATCAATTTGGTTGCCTCTCACACACCCCCATCCAGGGACCTGGCCCACAACCCAGACATGTGCCCTGACTGGGAATGAACCAGTGACCTTTTGATTTGCAGGCTGGCACTCAATCCATTGAGCCAAAACAGACAGGGTGTGTTCAATATTTTTATATCAAATTTCATATTTTACACTTCCCTTATTTTACTCCATTTTGCCTTCTTGCTTCTCTTACTTTCAGTTTAAATTTTTTCCTTTTTCACCTTATTTTTATTCCTTAATCTTGTTTCTTCTCCTCCCTCTATCCTCTCAAAATCATTTTTCTTTCCTTTTGTCACCTCATATCCTTTTTTGTCTCATAATATTCTCTTTCCACATTTGTTGATCTTTGCTCACTGGTCATTGATATTGCTGTGGCTGTTGTTTTTCTTCAATTATTTTACTATTTTTTGAATTTTTCTCTTTCCTAACTATTTTAAACATCATATTTTACTCTTCACTTTTCTTGTTATATTTTGCTTTCTTCTTTCCCTTTCTTATTTACATTTTAGATTTTATTTTTCCCTTTTTTGCCTTGTTTCTAGTCCTTGTCCTTTCTCCTCTCTCTACCCACTCAAAATCATTTTTCTTTCATTTACTCATCTCATATTCTTTTTAACCTTTCTTATAATAGTCTTTTCACTTTCCAACTTTATTAATCTCAGCTAATTTTTGTTGATATTACTGTTGTTGCAGGGGGGTATTTTTGCTGATGTGAGAATTATTTTCTGTGTTGTTTTGTTTTGTTTTGTTCTGTCAACATCTATACAGCAGTGCAGAATGTTGCGGACCATTCAGCCTGGTTTCAGGAGTTGTAACCTGCACCCCATGGTGGGCTGTGTAAGAGCCTTAGGGACCTATTTCATCTGGGTCTATTCTGTCACAAGGACGTGACCTACTAAGGACACAGAGTTTATCTCCCTGGCAGGAGCACTGTTTCTGCCTCATCCATCTCTGGCCTCCAATGCTTGCTTGGTTAGTCAACGATGGGTAAGACTCCTCATGGGAGGGGCAACCTAAGCCAGATATGACCACTTGGGAGGCCCTCATGGAAGGACTCAGGGGGCTGCAGCAAAGAAGGGGTGATGGACCCTCACCCCCGGGCTATTCTCACATAGCCCGAGTCCGCATTTCTGTCTGGGAGATGTCTTCTGCTTCCCGAGCCTAATTGGCTTAAAGCCTGAAACTGTGACAGCGAGTGGTACAGCCCTGTGCCAGCCAGAATGGTTCCCCGGGTGATTGGGCATAGGAAAGAATTTATAAAGTCCTGTGAAACCTGCTTTGCTAAGAGTGCACTCATTTAAATAAGGGTCCAAGGAGGAAATGAGTATGTCTCCCAAAGTCTTGCAACCCCCTTTCCTGACAGACACTGACTCAGATTCAGCCCTCAGATTTCTTTGAAATGTTAAACCTGTATTCCTGTGTATTTGAACCCAATAAAAGCCTAGTGAGGAAGTGGCTCTGGGTCATCCTCCTCTGAGCGTTTGACCACCTTTCCTCCCCAAGCAGATCATGTCTTGGTAGTTTTACGTTAATCCATGACAGACAGGATGGGGCTCTGTAGGCAGAGCCCCCCCCCCACATCTGGCACCCAGGACAGGGCCGCCCCACAGCAGGAAATCAAGGAGATGGCACCACTGAGTCCCACAGGACACCTATCATGGAAGGCCACCCCATGAAGACAGAGAGTCAAAGATCAATCTAATATGTAGAAATAAAAAAAAAAGAGAGTCACCTAAATTGCGGAGAACAGAAAACAACCTTCAATTGAAAGGAAAGGAGGAATAACCCCCAAAAAAGAGCTGAATGAAATTGAGGAAGGCAATTTATCAGATATACAGTTTAAAGTAGTATTTATGAGGATGCTCAAGGAACTTAATGGGACCAATGCCAGCATGACAACAGATAGAAATTAAGAATAAGAACCTGGGGGAAATGATGGATACATTATCTGAAATGAAGAATACACTAGAAGGAATTACAAGCAGGCTAGATTAAGCCAAGGATCAAATCACTGAGTTGGAAGACAAAGTAGAAAAATCACCCAGTAAGAACAATAAAATGGGGGGAAAGAATCAGAAAGAATGAAGATAGTTTGAAGGAGCTCCAAGACAATAACAACAACAACAAAAAAAAACACTATTTGCATCATGGTCACACCAGGAGAAGAAAATAAGCAAGTGATATTAAAAACCTGTTTGAAAAAAATGACAGGAAACCTCCCTAGCTTAGTGATGGGAAAAGTCACACAATTTCAGGAAGCATAGAGGGTCCCAATGAATATGAACCCAAAGAGGCCCACTCCAAGACACATCATAATTAAAATGGCAAAATTTAAGGACAAAAAGAGAATCTTAAAGGCAGCAAGGGAAAAAAAGGAAATAACATACAAGGGAACGCCAATAAGGTTAGCAGCTGACTTCTCAATGGAGACCCTCCAAGCCAGAAGAGAATGGCAAGAAATATTCCAAGCAATGAGAACCAAAGGCCTGCAACCCAGACTACTTTACCCAGCAACGCTTTCAATCAAGATAGAAGGCCAAATAAAGAATTTTCCAGACAAAATCAGTGTAAAAGAATACACCTCTACCAAACCAATTCTGCAAGAGATACTAAAGGGACTACTTTAAGGGAAGAAAGGAAAAGACAGAGAGAGAAAGAGAGAGAGGAACACAGGTATGAAAATGGCAATGAATAAATACCTATCAATAATAACCTAAAATGTAAATGGATTAAATGCTCCAATCAAGAGACACAGAATAGCTGAATGGATAAGAAAGCATGACCCACACATATACTGTCTACAAGAGACCCACCTAAGGACAAAAGACCTACACAGACTCAAAGTGAAGGGCTGGAACCAAATTTTCCAAGCAAATGGACAGGAAAAAAAAGCTGGGGTAGCAATTCTCATATCAGACAAAATAGACTTCAAAAGAAGGGCAATAAAGAGAAACCCACAAGGTCATTTCATAATACTCAAGGGAAGAATCCACCAAGAAGACATAAATATTGTAAATATATATGCATCCAACGGAGGAGCACCTAAATACATCAAGAAAATTTTAGAGGACTTCAAGAAAGATATTGACAACAATACAATTATAGTAGGGTATTTTAACACCCCACTTTCAAAAATGAACAAATCCTCCAAACAAAATATCAACAAAGATATTATGGCATTGAACAACACTCTAGAGGAAATGGACTTAACTGATATATATATAGAGCTCTTCATCCCAAACAAACTAAATACTCTTTCTTTTCAAATGCACATAGAACATTTTCAAAGATAGACCACATGATAGGACACAAAACAAGCCTCAACAAATTCAAGAAAATTGAAATCATACCAAGTATTTTATCTGACCACAAGGGACTGAAACTAGAAACCAACCCCAAGGGAAAAAACTCAAAACCCTCAAAATCATGGAGATTGAATAGCATGCTACTAATCAATGAATGGGTCAAGAATGAAATTAGGGAGGAAATCAAAAAGTTTCTGGAAACAAACAATAATGAACTCACAGTGACCCAAAATTAATGAGACACAGCAAAGGCAGTCCTCAGAGGGAAGCATTTAGCGATACAGGCCTACCTAAAAAAGATAGAAACATCTCAAACAAACAACCTAACCCTACGCCTACAAGAACTCGAGGAACAACAACAAAGACAGCCCAGAGCAAGTAGAAGCAAAGAAATAACCAAGATCAAAGCAGAATTTAGTGACATAGAGACTGAAAGCACAATCCTAAAGATCAATGAATCCAGGAGCTGGTTCTCTGAAAAGATCAACAAAATCAACAAGACTTTAAGGAGGCTCATGAAGCAAAACAGAGAGAGGACGCAAATAAACACAATCAGAAATGAAAGAGGAGAGACTACAACGAACACCACAGAAATACAAAGGATTGTAAGAAATTACTATGAAGAACTGTATGCCCAAAAATTTGAAAACCTAGGTGAAATGCACAAGCTTCTATAAAAATATAATATTCCAAAACTCAATAAAGAAGAAACAGAAGCCTGAACAGACCAATAACAGCTGATGAAATTGAATCAGTAATCAAAAAGTCCCGACACATAAAAGCCCTGGACCAGATGGTTTCACAGGAGAATTCTACAAAACATTTAAGGAAGAGTTAACTCCGACTCTTCACAGACTATTCCAAAAAATCCAAAATGTTGGAAGACTCCCAAACTCTTTTTATGAAGCCAGCATCATCCTAATCCCAAACCAGATAAAGACACAACAAAGAAGGAGAACTTCAAGCCAATATCGCTGATGAACATAGATACTAGCATCCTCAACAAAATATTGGCAAACCGCAACCAACAATACATTAAAAAGATCATACACCGTGACCAAGTGGGATTCAAGCCAGGGATGCAAGGATGGTTCAATATTTGCAAATCAGTAAATGTAATTCATCACATAAACAAAAGCAAAGATAAAACCACATGATCATATCAAAAGAGGTAGAAAAAGCATTTGATAAGGTACAACACCCATTTATGATAAAAACACTCAGCAAGGTGAGAATAGAGAAAGCATTCCTAAACATAATAAAGGCCATATATGAGAAACCTACATTCAGCATCATACTCAATGGGCAAAAACTAAATTCTTTTCCAGTAAATTGAGGAACAAGACAAGGCTGTCCACTTTCACCACTTCTATTCAATATGATATTGGAAGTCTTAGCCACAGCGATGAGACAAGAAAAGGAAATAAAAGGCATCCAACTAGAAAAGGAGGATACAAGACTATCATTGTTTGCACATGACATGACAGTATACATGAAAAATCCTATAGGCTGGGCCAAAAAACTGCCGGACCTAATAAATGAATTTGGCCAAATAGCTGGATACAAAGTCAATATCCAGAAATCAAAGGCATTTTTGTATACCAACAATGAAACAGCGCAAGCAGAAATCAAGAAAAAAATCCCATTCGATATAGCAAAAAGAAAAATAAAGTACCTAGGAATAAACTTAACCAAGGATGTAAAAGACCTGTATGCAGAAAACTACACAACACTGAAGAAAGAAATCAAAGAAGGCACAAATAAATGGAAACACATATTGTGTTCATGGATCGGAAGAATTAACATCATCAAAATGTCCATACTTCCCGAAGCAATCTACAGATTCAATGCAATACCTATTAAAGTTCCAATGGCATATTTCACAGAAATAGAACAAACACTTCAAAAATTTATATGGAACAATAAACGACCCAGAATAGCTGCAGCAATCATGAGAAAGAGGAGCAAAGTAGGAGGGATCACAATACCTGATACCAAACTGTATTACAAGGCCACTGTAATCAAAGCAGCCTCGTACTGGCATAAAAACAGGCATGTGAACCAGTGGAATAGAAGAGAGAGCCCAGTAATAAACCTAAGTCTCTGTAGTCAAGTACTATTCAACAAAGGGAGCAACAACATAAAATGGAGTAAAAATAGCCTCTTCAACAAGTGGTGTTGGAAGAAGTTGACAACTATGTGCAAGAAAATGAAACTTGAACCCCAACTTACACCATACACAAAAATAAATTCAAAGTGGACAAAAGATTTAACCATAAGCTGTAACACCATGAAAGTCCTAGAGGAGAACATAGGCAGGAAAATCTCAGATATTTCATGCAGCAACATTTTTACGGATATGCCCCCTAGAGCAAGGGACATAAAGGAAAGAATAAACAAATGGGATCTCATCAAAATAAAAAGCTTCTGCATGGCCAAGGAAAAGAGTATTAAAATAAAAAACAGAACCAACAGTGTGGGAAAACATATTTGCCAATGATACCTCAGATAAGGGTTTAATCTCCAAAATATATAAAGAACTTACATGACTCTACGCTAAGAAGACAAGCAACCCAATTAAAAAATGGGTAAAGGACTGGAACAGACACTTCTCCAAGGAGGACATACAGAGAATCCAGAGACACATGAAAAGATGCTCGATATTGCTAGCTATCAAAGATGCAAATTAAAACCACAATGAGATGCCACTTGACATCAGTCAGAATGGCCATCATAAACAAAGCAACAAACAGCAAGTGTTCGAGAAGTTGTGGGGAAAAGGGGACCCTAGTGCACTGTTGGGTGGATTGCAGATTTGTACAACCACTGTGGAAAGCCATATGGAATTTCCTAAGAAAACTAAAAATGGATCTACCTTTTGACCCAGCAATTCCACTGCTAGGATTATATCCTAAGAACCCTGAAACACCAATCCAAAAGAACCTATGCACCCCGATGTTCATAGCAGCACAATTTACAATAGCCAAGTGTTGGAAGCAACCTAGATGCCCATCAGTAAACGAATGGATCAAAAAACTGTGGTACATTTACACAATGGAATTCTATGCAGCAGAAAGAAAGAAGGAGCTCCTACCCTTTGCAACAGCATGGATGGAACTGGAGAGCATTATGCTAAGTGAAATAAGCCAGGCAATGAAGGACAAATACCATATGATCTCACCTTTAACAGGAACCTAATCAATGAAACAAACATACAAACAAAATATAACCAAAGACATTGAAATTGAGAACAGGCTGATAAACACCAGAGGGGAGAGGGGAGAGAACTTCAGGGGAAAAGGGGAAGGGTTTAGAACAACAAATATAAAAGACACGGGGATAAGAACTAGGGAGGGTGGAAATGGGAGGGAGGTGGGAAGGACTGGGTGGGTGGGCTGGGATGGGAGTAAAAGGCAGAAAACTGTATTTGAACAACAAATTTTTTAAAGAAATTTAAAAAAGAAAAGAAACTAAGAAATAATCCCATTTACCATAGCAACAAAAATTACCTGGGAATATATTTAACCAAGGAGATAAAAGACCTGTACTCAGAAAACTATAGAACACTGAATAAATAAATTGAATAAGTGAAAGCATATACTGTATTCATTAATTGAAAAAATTAACATCATTAAAATGTTTTTCCTGGATTATGTGGCTCAGTGGATTGAATGCCTACCTGGGAACCAAGTGGTCACAGGTTCTATTCCCAGTCAGGGCACATGCCTGGGTTGCAGGTCAGGTCTTCAGTGTGGGCACATGAGAGCCAACCACACTTTGATGTATCTCTCCCTCTCAGTCTCCCTTCCTTCCCCCTGTCTCTAAAATTAAATAAATAAAATCTTTTTAAAAAGTAAAAAAAATGCATACTATTCAAAACAATCTACACATTCAACATAGTTTCTATTAAAATGACAATGGCATATTTCACAGACTTAAACCAAATATACCAACAATTTATATGGAACAAAAAAAAGACTCTGATTAGCCTCAGTAATCTTGAGAAAGAAGAGCAAAGTAGGAGGGATCACAATACCTGATATAACCTGTTCTATGAGGTCACTGTAATCAAAACAGTCTAGTACTGGCAGAACAGCAGACATATAGTTCAATGGAACAGAATAGAGAGCCCAGGGGAAAAAACCATGTCTCTATGGTCGATAAATATTTGACAAAGAGACGTTGGAAGATGGTGGCAAGGTAGGTTGGAGCTTAACCCACTTGCTCAGTCACAGAACTGGGACACTTAGCTGATCTTCTAAAGAACTAGTGAACAGCAAATGGAATCACAGCTTATATTAGCTTTGGAAGGCAATAATTGCAAAGGATGCTTAAAAACAGATGGTAAGGAGATTTTGGAGGCCATCAGGAAGGTCCCCAGGCTCTATACTTTGGACTGTAGCTGTTGCAGTCCCTGGGCTCTGCTCCTAGAACCATGGCTGCTATAGGAGCTTTGGAGGAGAGCTGGGTCAGTGATTGTAACTTTGCAGCTCACCTCTCTCCCAGAGGAGGGAAGTGAGTGCTGCCTAGGAAAGACCAGGATTCTGGAAGTCTCTGGGAGGGATAAAGATGCAATGGGAGACAAACAGCAGAAGGCATTCCCCAGCTTGGTCTATGGTCTCTGGCTGACAGTAATAGAGAAATTGGGGAGCGGGAGACACCTAGAGATGGGGTAAGAGTTGAGCCATGACTGTTCATGACCCAGAGAGTCTCAGGACTGGTCAGAGAATTGGGCTATGTGAAAACTTGGGTGGCTGTTAAGAAAGGCAGCACACAAGCAAGGGAAACTCACTTAAAAAGGACAGCATGCAGCTGCTGTGCAAGGACCTCTCCTGTGCAGTAGCTAGGCCAGCAAAGAGGGAGGAGGAGGGGCACTGCATAGAATGATAGGAGGAGGGCAGCAAGGACTCAGAGTGTTAGCAGTCCCCAAAGAGACTTACTTTAATAGGGGAACTAAACTGCCCTGAAAGGACTTTGAGAGTATGGAGCACTCAGGCTAGCAAAGAAGGAGGCAGAGGGTTGCAAGTTGCTTCTAATCAGTGCACCTCATGGGCAGCACAATGTGGTGAATTAAAGATGCCGGCCTGGTGCAGATGGATAGTGAGGGCCGCGCAGTCCTCAGAAGGCTTGAGCTGGAAGCTGCACACCTCTGAGTATTATAGCCCAGACCTAGCTCCCACCCTTGCACAACCAGATGAAAGGACAAAAGCAAAGCCCAGCCCCACTGTATCTACAGCACCCAGAAAGACCATCGGAACTCCCTTGGCTGGTTTAAAGTCAGCAGGAGGCTTATTTTTTCCAACAAGTGTTAGACAATTAGACCTGAACCTTTGAAAGAACCAAAGGCAGATCAAGACAGGGATCACAAGACTAACTCCAACAACTGAGAAACTAAGACAAATTTCAATGTACTACCCTACAAAACTTACATTTTAATTTTTATATTTATTATTATTTTTATTTCTTTAATTTTATTTTTTTAATTTCTCTTCTGAGAATTTCTTCATTTTGTCTGTTTAATTGCATTATTTGACTGGTTTTCTTTGCTCTCCCTTTCACATTGCATTTTAATTTTTCCTCTTTCACTTCACTCATATTCCAATAACACGCTAGTATTGGTCTTTTACTTTCCATTCTCTTTACTAAGATCATATATTCCTTATCATATTATTGCTGTTCCCGCATTATTGTAAATAATTGTTGTCCCATATTATTGTAAATTCTACACAGCACCCCTCCCTGGTCTTGGCCTATTTCACTATCTCCCTGAGGTTTATTACTGTTGTAGTTAACTTTACTCTCTCAGACACTATGTCTAGATTTTTTTAAATATATTTTATTGATTATGCTATTACAGTTGTCCCATTTCTCCCCCATCATTCCCCCCACCCTCACACTCTCTCCCACCCACATTCCCCCCTTTAGTTCATGTCCATGTGTCATAAGTTCTTTAGCTTCTACATTTCCCATACTATTCTTACCCTCCCCCTATTTTCTACCCACTATCTATGCTACTCATTCTCTGTACCTTTCCTCCCCTCTCCTCCTCCCACAGCCCTGTTGCTAACCCTCCATATGATCTCCATTTCTGTGGTTCTGTTCCTGTTCTAGTTGTTTGCTTTTGTTTTAGGCGTGGTTCTTAATAGCTGTGTTTGCTGTCTTTTCACTGTCATATTTTTTATCTTCTTTTTCTTAGATAAGTCCCTTTAACATTTCATATAATAAGGGCTTGGTGATGATGAACTCCTTGAACTTGACCTTATCTGAGAAGCACTTTATCTTCCCTTCCATTCTAAATGACAGCTTTGCTGGATAGAGCAATTTTGGATGTAGATCCCTGCTTTTCAAGATTTCAAATATTTCTTTCCAGCCCCTTCTTGCCTGGAAGGTCTCTTTTGAGAAATCAGCTGACAGTCTGATGGGAACTCCTTTGTAGGTGACTGTCCCCTTATCCCTTGCTGCTTCTAGAATTCTCTGCTTCATTTTAATCTTGGCTAATGTAATTACGATGTGCCTTGATGTGTTCCTCCTTGGGTACAACTTCTTTGGGACTCTCTGAGTTTCCTGGACGTCCTGGTAGTCTATTTCCTTTGCCATATTGGGGAAGTTCTCCTTTATTATTTGTTCAAATAAGTGTTCCACTTGTTTCTCTTCTTCTTCCCTTTCTGGGACCCCTATAATTCGGATGTTGGGACGTTTAACGATATCCCGGAGGTTCCTAAGCCTCTCCTCATTTTTTTTTAATTCTTGTTTCTTCCTCGTCTTCTGTTTGGTTGTTAGTTTCTTCCTTCTGGTCCACTCCATTGATTTGAGTCCCAGTTTTCCTTCCATCTCTATCAGTTCCCCATGCGTCTTCCTTCATTTCATGTATTGTAGCCTGCATTTTCTCATCTAACTTATGAGCAAAATCAACCAATTCTGTGAGCATTTTGATGACCAGTGCTTTGAACTGTGCATCTGATAGGTTGGCTATCTCTTCGTTGCTTAGAGGAATTGACTCCGGGGTTTTCATTTTTTCTCTGGTTTGAGCCATTTTTGGTGAGGTTTTTTGTTTTGTTTTGTTTTGGTTTTAGTCTGGTCCAGGCTATTATGTATGAGGGGTGGAACCTTAGGTGTTCCTCAGGGCGGGGCAGCCCAGTTGCTGGGTTGTGACGCTATAGGTGGGGGCAGGGTCTGAGAGGGAACAATGGCGCCTGCTCTGCTCTCTCCTGGATTCAGTCCCTTCTGCCACTTCCCCTCTGCCTGGACTGTCTGCACGCGCGAATGTAGGACCACCTGGTCAGCCAGACGCCTTGTGCGTCCTCACTGGGTCTGCACAGTTGCCCCCCTGTGCCCGGGGTCCGCCAGCTGCCGCCTGTGGGCTCGAGGACCACCAGCCATGGCCTGTGCACCTGGGAACTGCCAGCCGCTGCTACTTGCATTCCCGGGCCCGCATCTCCACTTTTTCCTGCCGCGACTCCGCCCCTCTTACTGGTCTGGATGAATGGTTGTTGGACTTCTGTACAGTTCAATTTTCTATAAGTTCTGGTTGTTTTCTTGTTTCTAAATATTTGTTGTCCTTAAGTTTGGTTGTGAGAGGAGACACAGTGTGTCCGCCTACGCCTCCATCTTGGCCGGAAGTCCTATGCCTAGATTCTATCCCTTACTCTCACTATATCTAACCATGTAACCTCACAGAAATGCACCGTTTTCTGGATTCAGCTCACATTCTTTCTCCCCTCTAATAAGAATCTTATCTCTTCTTCATCTTTTATAATAAGTGTCTACTTGGGTGAAATATCATGGTTATTGCTGTAGTTCTCCAAGGGATGCCCTACCTGTTCTCTATTTGTTGATATTTTAAATCCAACAGAATAATCTCCCGCTGTCTTATTCCGTTTTGCCTTCACCCTGTCACTGATCACATACAGAATAAGATAGGAGTTATGAATACTTGTAAACCCACTGGAGAAGAGAAACCAACAACAAAGGAACCACCAAAAGTTAAAAGCCCCAATACAACAAAGAGCCCACACAAAATGGAGGAGAGGCAACCCCAGAGCACCCAGACATGGAGATCAAAGGGACCACAGCACTGAATCCCGTAGAATTCGTACCATAGAAGTTCACCCTACAAAGACAGCTAGCTAAGCAGAGCATTAGGAATTGCAGAAACAAACAAAAAGAGTCACCTACAATGGGGAGACAAAGAAAGAACCTGCAATCAAAAGGAATGGAAGACTCCCCACTAATAGAACTAAATGAAATGGAGGCAAGCAAACTATCAGATATAGAATTCAAAAGAATGGTGATAAGGATGTTCAAAAATCCCGCAGACAACTACAAGAAACTGAGTGAGAACTGTAACGGTATAAAAAAGGAAATTGAAACTATAAACAAGAACCAGGAAGAAATGAAGTATATAATTTCTGAATATATATAAATATCACAAAGGCTTTAGAGGCAATGAACAATGCTCTAGGTCAAATGGACTTAACTGGTATGTATTGAAATTTTCATTGCAAAGAAGCAAAATACATATTCTTCTCAAATGCATGTGGAACACTTTCAAAGATAGACCCCATGATAGGACACAAAAGAAGCATCAACAAATCAAGAAAACTGAAACCATATCAAGCATTTTCTTAGGACACAAGGGCTTGAAACTAGAAATTAACTTCAAGGAAAAACTCAAAAACACACAAATTCATGGAGATTGACTAGCATGACATTAAACAATAATGGGTGTATAATGAGATCAAGGAAGAAATCAAAAAATTTCTGGAAACAAATAAAAATTAAAACAAAACACTTCAAAACTTATGGGACACAGTAAAGGCAGTACTGAGGAGGAAGTTCAGAGCAATACAGGCCTACATACAAAAGATAGAAACACTCCAAATAATCAACCTAACCCTACATCTACAAAAACTGGAGGAACAGCAAAAATAAAGCCCAAAGAGAGTAGAATGTAGGAAATATTGAGATCAGAGCAGAATTAAATGACATAGAGATTAAAAGCACAGTTCAATGCATCAATAAATCCAGGAGCTGGATCTTTGGAAACATAAACAAAATCAGCAAGCCTTTAAGTAGACTCACCAAGAAAAAAGAGAAAGTATCCAAACAAATAAGATCAGAAATGAAAGAGGAGTGATTACAACCAATACTACAAAATACAAAGGACTAAAAGAAAATGCTACAATGATATGCCAAAATTTGAAAACTTGGGTGAAATGGATAAATTTCTAGAAAAATATAATCTTACCAAACTGAATGAAGAAAAAGCAGAAAGCCTGAAAAGACCAATAACAGCTGGTGAAATCAAAACAGTAGTCAAAAATCTCCCAGTACATGAAAGCCGAGACCAGACAATTACACAAGAGAATTATACAAAACATTTAAGGAAGAGCTAATCACTATTTGTCTCAGACTATTTGAAAATTCCAAGAATAAAAAGGACTCTTAAAGTCTTTTTATGAAGCCAGCATCATCCTAATCTCAAAATCAGATAAAGACAACAAAGAAAGAAAACTTCAGGCCAATATCGCTGATGAATATAGATGCTAAGATCCTCAACAAAATATTGGCAAACCGCATCCAGCAATACTGTAAAAAGTTCATACACCATAATCAAGTGAGATTCATCCCAGGATGCAAGGATAGTACAACATTTGCAACTCAATAAATGTAATATATCACACACAAAAAAAACAAAGAAGACAAAAATCACATGATCATAAAAATAGATGTGGGAAAAGCGTTTGATAAGGTACAGCTCCTGTCTATAATAAAAATACTCAGCAAAGTGGGACTAGAGAGAGCCCTTCACTTTCATCTGTGTAGGTCTTTTTTGCCTGAGGTGGGTCTCTTGCAGGCAGCATATGTGTGGGTCATGATTTCTTATACATTCAGCTACACTATGTCTTTTGATGTTTATTTATTTTAGAGAGAGAGGAAGGGAGGAAGAAAGGGAGAGAAACATCAATGCGTGGTTGCCTTTCATGTGTCCTCTATAGGGGACCTTGCCTGCAACCCAAGCATATACCCTAGAGTAGGAATTGAACTGGAGACTTTGTTTCACAGACCAGCGCTCAGTCTACTGAGCCACAGCAGCCAGGGCTCTGTGCAGATTTTTAATTTGATGTAGTCCCATTTATTTATCCTTTTCTTTCCCTCTTTGCTCTAGGGAATATATCAGTGAAAATATTGCTGCATGGGATATGTGAAATTTTCCTGCCTATGTTCTCTTCTAGGACTTTTATAGTGTCATGACGTATTTAAGTCTTTTATTCATCTTGAGTTTATTTGGTGTATAGTGTATGTTGATGATCTAATTTTGGTTTGGTTTGGTTTGGTTTTGCATATACCTGTCCAGATCTCACAAACCCATTTGCTGAAGAGATTATCTTTACTCCATTTTATGCTCCTACCCGCTTTGTTGAATATTAATTGACCATAGAGACTTGCATTTATTTCTGGGTTTTCTAGTCTGTTCCATTGATCTATGTGTCTATTCTTCTCCCAGTATCAGACTGTTTTGATTAGAGTCACCTTATAATATAGTTTTATATCAGCTATTGTAATCCCTCCTACTTTGCTCTTCTTTCTCAAAATTGCTAAGTTTACTACAGATCATCTATGGTTCAATATAAATCTTTGAAATATTTCTTCTATATCTGTGAAATATGTCAATGGTATTTTTTAATAAGGATTGCATTGAATCTTTAGATTGCTTGGGGTATTATGCCATATTAGTGATGTTAATTCTTCCCATTTGTGATCATGGTATATACTTCCATATGTTTGTGTCATCCTTAACTTCTTTCTTCAGTGTTCTGTGGTTTTTCTAAATACAAGTCTTTTACCTCTTTGGTTATGTTTATTCCTAGGTACTTTATTTTTCTTGTTGCTATAGCAAATGGTTTTTTTTTCCAGTTTCTAATTCATTGTTGGTAGACAAGAATATCTTAGATTTAACAACATTAACTTTTTATCCCATTGTTGTGCCAAATACACTTATTACATAGTTTTTTGGGAAGTCTATAGGGTTTTCTATGTCCACTATAATGTTATGTGAAAAAATGATAGCTTTACTTTGTCCTTTTCAGTTTGGATGCCTTTTACTTCTTATCTGATCACTGTGGCTAGAATTTCCAATACTATGCTGAATAAAGAGGTGAAAGTGGACAACCTTGTCTTGTGACTGATCTTAGTGGGAAAGGTTTTAGTTTTTGCCTGTTAAGTATGATATTGGCTGTAGGTTTCTCATATGTGGCTTTTATTGTATTAAGGTATGCTCTATTTACTCCCACTTTGCTGAGTGTTTTTATATAAATGAGTGCTCTACGTTATCAATTGCTTTTTCAGCATCTATTGGTTCGATTATGTAATTTTTATTTTTCCTTTTGTTTATGTTATGTATTACACTTATTGATTTGTGACTATTGTACCACCCTTGCATCCCTGGGATAAATCCCTCTTGATAATGATGTATGATCTTTTTAAGGTATTGCTGGATGCAGTTTGCCAATATTTTGTCGAGTGCTTTAGCATCTAGGTTCATTAATGATACTGGCCTGTAGTTTTCTTTCTTTGCACTGTCTTTATCTGGTTTGGGATGCTGATTAGGATGATGCTGATTAGGATGATTTATCTCATAAAAAACGTTTGGGAGTCTTCTTTCTTCTTGGATTTTTTTTTGGAATACTTTGAGGAGGCTAGGGGTTAGCTCTTCCTTAAATGTTCTATAAAATTCTCTTATGAATCCTTCCAGTTCAGTGCTCTAGATTGCCAGGAGTTGTTTTTTTTTTGTTTATTTTTATTACTTCTTCAATTTCCCTAGGTGTTATTGCTCTGTCCTACATTGTGCTTCTTCTTGATTCAGTATTGGGAGATTTTTATGTTTCTAGAGATTTATCCATTTCACCCAGGTTTCCAAAGTTCTTGGCATTTAGTTCTTCATAGTAATACAATCTGTGGTATGAGTTGTAATTTCCCCTCTTTCAATTCTGACTTTATTCATTTGGGCCCTATCTCATTTTTTTCTTGATAAGTCTAGTCAACGGCTTTTTAATTTTGTTTATGTTTTCAAAGATCCAGCTCCTGGATTTATTGATCCTTTGAATTGTGCTTTTAGTCTTTATGTCATTTAATTCTTCACCAATCACCATTACTTCCTTTGTTCTGTTCACTCTGGGAATTGTTGTTCTTCTTCCTGTTCTTGTAGATGGAGGTTTAGGTTGATTATTTGTAGTGTTTCTATCTTTTGTAGAGAGGACTTTATTTATATCAACTTCCCTCTAAGGATTGCATTCACTGTGTCCTATAGGTTTTGGACTGTTGTGTGTTCATTTTCATTTGTTTCCAGAAACTTTTTGATTTCCTCATGATTTCATTATTGGCCCATTTATTTGTTAATAATATGTTGCTCAGCTTCTGTGAATTTGATGCTTTTTTAAATTTTTTTCTGAGGTTGGTTTCTAGTTTTAAACCATTGTTATCTGAGAAAATGGTTGATATGATTTCAATTTTTTTTGTATTGGTTGAGACATTTTTTGTGTCCTATCATGTGGTCTATCTTTGAAAACGTTCCATAAGCATTTGAAAAGAATGTGTATTTTACTTCCTTGGTTTGAAAGTTTCTACATAAATCATATAAGTCTATTTGATCTATTGGGTCATTCAGTGCACAATAGTCTTGCTGATATTTTGTTTGAAAGATCTAGCCATTGTTCACAGTGGGGTGTTAAAATCTACTAATATGAATGTATGGCTGTCTACATTTTTCTCAATGTCCTCCAAAATTTGTCTTACATATTTGGGCACACCTAGGTTGGGTGCATATTAGTTTACAATGCTTATGTCATGTTGATGAATTCTACACGAGTATTATGAAGTGTCCTTCTATGTCTCTTTTCATACTTTTTGCTTTAAAGTCTATTTTTTCTGATATAAATATTGCTACCCTGGCTTTTTTTTTCCTGTGTGATTGCTTGGCATATGTTTTCCACCCTTCACATTGAGTCTGTGTAGGTCTTTTATTCTGAGGTGAGTCTCTTGTAGGCAGCATATATGCATGATATGTTTTCTTGTCCATTCAACTACCCTATCCTTTTTTTTATTGTTCAAGTACCGTTGTCTCTTTTTTCACCCCACCAAGCCCTCCCACTTCACACATCCCTTCCTCCCACCCTCAAACCTCCCCCCTTTGGGTTTATCCATGTGTCCTCTATACATGTTTCTTGATGATTGTCCTTCCATTTCCCCCCATTATCCTTATACCCCCATCCCCTGGTTAAAGTTAGTTTGTTCTTTATTTCAATGTTGCTGGTTCTATTTTGCTTGCTTGTTTGTTTTGTTGATTAGGATCCACTTATAGGTGAGATCATATGGTATTTGTCTGTCACCACCTGCATATTTCACTTAGTGTAATGCTCTCCAGTTCTATGCATGCTCTCTTGAAGGATATTCTTATTTCTTTCTGCTGGGTAGCATTCCATTGTGTAATTGTACCACAGTTGTTGTTGTTTTTTCACCTGAGCTTTTTAAAAATCACTTTACTGTTGTTCAAGTACAATTGTCTGCATTTACCTTCACCATTCCCCCACCCCAGCCATCCCATCTTCCCCCCATGATTCCACCCCCAGTTGGTTTTGTCCATGTGTCCTTTATAGTTGTTCCTGAAAACCTTTCCCCACTTTCCCTGCATTATCCCCGCCTTCCTCCCCTCTGGTTACTGTCAGATTGTTCTTAATTTCAATGTCTCTGGTTATATTTTCCTTGCTTGTTTTGTTGTTTAGGTTCCATTTAAAGATAAGATCATACGGTATGTGGTTTTCACCACCTGGCTTATTTCACTTAGCATAATGCTCTCCAGTTCTATACATGCCATTGCAAAAGGAAAGAGGCCTTTCTTATTTCTGCTGCATAGTATTCTTTTGTGTACCACAGTTTTTGATCCAATCATATACTGATGGACACTTAGGTTACTTGCAACAGTTGGCTATAGTAAATTGTGCTGCTATGAGCATTGGAGTCCATAGATTGTATTGAATTGGTGTTTCAGGGCACTTAGGGTATAATCCCAGCAGTGGAAGTGCTGGGTCAACAGGCAGTTTCAGTTTTAGTTTTCTGCGGAAATGCCATACTCTTTTCCAGAGTGGCTATACCAGTCTGCATTCCCACCAATGGTATAGTACAGTTTCCTTTTCTCCACAAGCTCTTGAGCACTTTTTGTTTGTTGATTTGTTAATGATGGCCATTCTGACAGGTGTCAAGTGGTATCTCATTGTGGTTTTAATTTGCATCTCTCTGATGGCTAGGGATGCTGAGCATCTTTCCCTATGTCTCTGGACTCTCTGTATGTCCTCCTTAGACAAGCGTCTGTTTAGGTCCATTGCCCATTTCTTACCTGGGTATTTTGTCTTCCTGGAATGGAGTTAGGTGAGTTCTTTATGTATTTTGAAGCTCAAACCCTTCTCCAAGGTATAATTGGCAAATATTTTTTCCCGTACGGTTGGTTTTCTTTTCATTTTAATGCTGTTTTCTTTAGCCACACAGAAGCTTTTCATTTTGATGAGATCCCATTTGTTTATTCTTTCCTTTATGTCCCTTGCTTTAGGGGACATATCAGTGAAAATATTGCTGTGTGGAATGTCTGAGATTTTCCTGCTTATGTTTTCCTCTAGGACTTTCATGTTGTCACTACTTATATTTATAAGTCTTTTATCCACCTTCAATTTATTTTTGTGTACGGTGTAAGTTGGTGATCAAGTTTAATTTTTTTGCATGTGGCTGTCCAGATCTGCCACCATTATTTCTCAAACATGCTATTCTTACTCCATTTTCTGCTTCTGCCCCTTGTTTGAATATTAATTGACCATAGAGACTTAGGTTTATTTCTGGGCTCCCTGTTCCGTTCCATTGCTTTATGTGTCATTGCTTTATGTGGTACTTACATACTCATGTAAGTACCATACTTTTTTGATTACAGTGGCATTGGAATATAGTTTTATACCAGGTATTGTGATCCCTCCTACTTTGTTTCCTTTCTCAAAATTTCTGCGACTATTCAGGGTCATTTATATTTCCATACAAATTTTTGAAATGTCTGTTGTATGACTGTAAAATATATCATTCGTATTTTAATAGGGATTGTGTTGAATCTATAAATTGCTTTGGGTAATATGGATATTTGATGATAATAATTCTTCTAGTCCATGAACACTTTATATGGTTCCATTTATTCATGCCTTCCTTAATCTCTTTGTTCAGTGTTGTGTAGTTTTATGAGTACAGGTCTTTCACTTCCTTGGTAAGGTTTATACCTAGGTATTTTTCTTGTTGCTATAGCAAATTGGATTTTTTTTTCCCTGAATTCTTATTCTGATCTTTCATCGTTGGTGTATAAAAATGTCTTCAATTTCTAAATATTGACTTTGAACAATGCTGGTGTGCCAAATTTGCTTATTTGCTGGAGTAGTTTTTGGTAGAGTCTATTGGTTTTTTTTTCTGTACACTATCATATTATCTGCAAATAGCGACAGTTTTATTTCCTTCTCTCCATTTGGATGATATTTGTTTCTCTTTCTTGTGTGATCTCTGTGGCTAGGACTTCCAATACTATATGGAATAGAAGACATCCTTGTCTTGTTCCTAATTTAGTGGAAAAGCTTGTAGTTTTTGCCCATTGAGTACGATGTTGGCTGTAGGTCTCTCATACACGGCCTTTATCATGTTGGGGAATTTCATCTCACCTTTAAGTGGAACCTAATGAGCAAAAGGAAAAAAGTAAGGAAAATCTAACCAGAGACATTGAAACTAAGAACAATCTGACAGTAACCAGAGGGGAAGTGGGAGGGGATAATGGGAGAAACGGTAGAAGCATTTTCAGGAACAACTTTATGGGACACATGGACAACACCAAGGAGGGGGTGGAAGCAAGGGAGGGAGGAGGGTTTAGCTGGGGTGGGGTGGGAGTGGTGGGCAGTAAACGCAGACAACTATACTTGAACAACAATAAAATAATTTAAAACATAAATAAATAAAAATAAAATCTAAGAGAAAAAAGCTTCTGCACAGTGAAGGAAAACATCAGCAAAATTAAAAGGAAACCAACCACATGGGAAAATATATTTGCCATAATCCCTTGGACAAGGGTTTGATCTTCAAAATATATAAAGAATTCACGTGACTCCACACCAGGAAGACTAACAATCCAAATAATAAATGGGCAAAAGACCTAAACAAACACTCCTTTTAGAAGGACAAACAGAGGGCCCAAACACATATGAAAGGATGCTCACATCATTAGTCATCAGGTAGACACAAATCAAAACCACAATGAGATACTACTTCACACCATTGAGAAAGGCCATTATAATCAAAATAACAAACTAAAAGTGCTGGTATGGTTGTGGAGAAAAGGGAACTCTAGGATACTGTTGGTGGGAATACAGACTGATGCAGCCACTGTGAAAAAATAGTATGGAATTTCCTCAAAAAACTAAAAATTGAACTAGTCTTTGATCCAATGATCCCACTGCTGGGATTATACTATAAGAATCCTGAAACACCAAACCAAAAGAATCTATGCACCACTATGTTCATAGCAGCATTATTTACAGTAATGAAGTGCTGAAAACACACTAAGTACCCATCAGTAAATGAGTGGGTCGAAAACTATGGTTCATTTACAAATGCAATACAACACAGCAGAAACAAACAAGGAACTCCTACTCTTCATGATAGCATGGATTGAACTTTGAGTATTATGCTAAGTGAAATAAGCCAGGCAGTGAAAGAAAAAATACCACATGATCTCACCTACAAGTGGAATCTAATCAACAAAGCAAACTAGTGAGCAAAATAGAACCAGAAACATGGAAATAAAGGACAAACTGATAGTGACCAGAGGGAATCGGGCAGGAAGATAATGGGGGAATGATGGGGAAGGGTGAAGTCAAGGATCCATGGACAAGGACAACAGAAGGGGAGGGTTGAATGTAAGAGTTGGGTTGGGGAATGGCATGGGAGAGCAATAAGGGAACAATGGGAACAACTCTAATTAACTAACAATAAAATTATTAAAAAGAAAACTACAGTAAGAACTATGTCTCCTCCTGTCTACCCATTTTTTCATCCTAGAGGCAATTATTGTTATAAAATTTTTTACAATTGTAACTCTATACAATTTACTTAATCATTTTGTTTTAGACTGTGTCAATTACTGCCATTATGAGCAACAATAAAATTAATATACTTCTTTTCTTTCCTTGTCCCCACCATCACCTTATTTTTGTTAATCATATATTTTTCTTAGTGTTTACTCTTATTCTTTAAGCATATTTTACATCTATGCATTGACATACCAGATCTCAATGATTTCTTGTACCTCTGTCATTAAATGTTGAAAGTATAGTGTTTAGATCGCCTTGCACCTTCTTATAATCTCACCTCCCAAATTTTGATAGCAATGTCATTTCTACATTGTCAAAATATATAGCGTTATCTTTTCATTCCTCAACAATTTAAAAAAATATTTTATTTATTTATTTTTTAGAGAAAGAGGAACGGAAAGAAAAAGAGGGAGAGAATCATCAATGTGTGGTTGCCTCTTGTGCACTCCCTGATGGGGACCTGGCCTGAAACCCAGGCATGTGCCATGAATGGGAATCAAACATGTGACCCTTTGGTTTGCAGACTGGCACTCAAACCACACCAGCCAAGGCCAGTCCTCAACAGTTTAAATGAGATCAGTTTTACTCTCTTTTTTTAACATTTTCTTTTTTATTGTTCAAGTACAGTCGTCTCTACTTTCCCCTGACTGCTACCCCCTCCCCACACATCCCCATCTCCCACCCTCAATGCAGTCCCATTTGGCTTCATCCTTGTGACCTTTACACATGTTCCTTGACAACCCCTCCCCTTCTTTCCCATGTTATCTCCCTCTTTCTTCCCCTCTGGTACTATCAGTTTATTGTTTTTTTTCAATGTCTCTGGTTATATTTTGCTTACTCGTTTGTTTTGTTGGTTAGGTTCCATGTATAGGTGAGATTATATGGTATTTTTCTTTCACCACCTGTGAGTAGAAGTCTTATTCATAAATTACTTTTTCCATTGAACTTCTATTTGGCTGAAGTTTGTTTTAAATGAAAAGTCAGCATTTGTGCTGCCTGTCACAACCAGAACAAATAAGTAAAGACAAGAACTGATTTTTTTAATGGGTGGTTTATTCAAATATGCTAGCAATCTGAGAAGACAGTGGGTTATGTACCCTAAAAACCATTTTAACATCTCATCTTAAGCTGACCTTTTTATAAGAAGAAGTGTAAGTATGGGGTTTAGAAAAAAGGTTAATCAGATAAGAGGCAGTCTGAAGGTGATTTTCCTAGTATTTCTTTATCTGCTAATCAACACTTCTTTTTCTGTGTCCTGGACATTCCTTCCCCAGAACACAATGGCTCAGATACTATCTCCATTACTTACAAACCCCCTAGGGCACAAAGGTTGAATTGCTTGTTGACCTTGTACAGTCACATAACTCATGTATTCCAGGAATAACAGCTTTCCACATGCATTAGTCACTTAAGGCTATCAACTAAAATGACAGCTAAAATCTTAACTCTTGAGTTCCCCTATCATTCCCCACTATTAGCATTTAATTATTTCAAGTCTATGAAATTAGTTTCATATGGAAGTAATCATTTTCCTGTTGAATAGTCTTTCCATGTATCAGAAACCATTCTGCAGGCAATTTGACATGATTAAAAGCATAAGGTACATTAGCAGTGGTGTTGCAATTCATCTCCATGTCTGCTGAAAGCAAAAAAGCAGTTTTTTAGTACAGTTGACAAAGTTGCACACTCTCCACCTGGGGATACATTAATGATTTTTAAAGTATATTTTATTGATTATGCTTACAGTTTTCCCACTTTTTCCCCTTTATCCTCACTCCACCCTGCACCCCCAACCCTCCAGCATTCCACCCCGCCTTAGTTCATGTCCATGGGTTATACATGTAAGTTCTTTGAGTTCTCTGTTTCCTATATGATTTTTTGATCTCTCCCCATCTATTTAATGCCTGCCAATTATGCTTCTTCTTCCCTGTACATTTCCTCCCCTATGCCTCCCTTCTCTGCCACCACTGAAAATACTACATGTGATGTCCATTTCTCTGATTCTGTTCCTGTTCTAGTCGTTTGCTTAGTTTTTGTTTTCATTGTTTTTTCCTTTTATTTTTTCAGGTTCATTTGTTGATAGCTGTGTTTGTTGTCATTTTACTGTTCATATTTTCGATCTTCCTTTTCTTAAATAAGTCCCTTTAACATTTCATATAATAAGGGCTTGCTGATGATGAACTCCTTGAACTTGACCTTATCTGGGAGGCACTTTATCTGCCCTTCCATTCTAAATGATAGCTTTGGACTTCTGGCCAAGATGGAGGCATAGGTGGACACACTGTGCCTCCTTGCACAACCAAAATAAGGACCACAACAATACAAACAAAAACAAACCAGTGCTGACAAAAAAAAAATTGAACTGTATGGAAATCTGACAACCAAGGAATTAAAGTAGACACATTCATCCAGAGCAGTAGGAGGGCCAGAGTCCGGCGCACAGGTGGAGAGGGGTCATGGCAAAGCAGTGGCTGACACCACCTGGGAACCCATTGCAACAGCAGGCAGACCCAGCAAGGTGGTGGATTGTGGAGGGGAGCAGCACACAAGGTGGCTGGCAGACTGGGTGGTCCCACATTCACGTGCAAATAAACCAGGTAACATTGGGGAGTGAGACAGACCTCACAACCCAGGGTCCCAGTGTGGGGAAATAAAGCCTCAAAACAATTGAAAATACCTGTAGGGTTTGAGGTACCAGGAAAAACTCCCAGCCACACAGCAGAGTTCACTGGAGAGACCCACAGGGTCCTAGAATGTACACAAACCCACCTACACAGGAATCAGCACCAGAAGGGCCCGATTTGCTTGGGGGAAGCAGGGGAAGTGACTGAAATCCGGCAGAGAGCAGAGCAAGCACCATTGTTCCCTCTCAGTCCCTGCCCCCCCATACAGGGTCACAATCCAGCAACTGGGTTGCCCCGCTCAGGTGAACACTTAAGGCACCACTCCTCACTATGTAACAGGAGCATCAAAAAATAAATAAAGAAAGAAAGAACCAAACAAGAGATCAAAGCTCCAGAAAAAAATACTACTAAGCAACAAAGAGATAACCAGCCTATCAGATGCACAGTTCAAAACACTGATAATCAGAATGCTCACAGAATTGGTTCAGTTTGGTCATCAGTTAGATGTTAAGTGAAATAAAGGAAAATGCACAGGGAGCCAATAGTGATGGGAAGAAAACTGGGACTCAAATCAATGAAGTAGACCAGAAGGAAGAAAGAAACATACAATCAGAAAAGAATGAAGATACAAGAATTCAGAAAAATGAAGAGAGGCTTAGGAACATCCAGAATATCTATAAACATTCCAACATCCAAATTATAGGGGTACCAGAAGGAAAAGAGGAAGAGCAACAAGTGGAAAGCTTATTTGAACAAATAAAAAGAACTTCCCCAACCTGGAAAAGGAAATAGACTGCCAGGAAGTCCAGGAAGCTCAGAGTCCCAAAGAAGTTGGACCCAAGGAGGAGCACACCGAGGCACATCATAATTACATTAGCCAAGATTCAAATGAAGGAGAGAATTCTAGAAGCAGCAAGGGATAAGGGGACAGTCACCTACAAGGGAGTTCCCATCAGACTGTCAGCTGATTTCTCAAAAGAGACCTTACAGACAAGAAGGAGCTGGAAAGAAATATTCCAAGTCACAAAAGTCAAAGACCTACATCCAAGATTATTCTATCCAGCAAAGCTTTCATTTAGAATGGAAGGGCAGATAAAGTGCTTCTTAGATTAAGGTCAAGTTAAAGTTGTACATCATCACCAAGCCCTTATTATATGAGATGTTAAAGGGACTTACCCAAGAAAAAGAAAATAAAAAATATGTACAGTAAAATGACAGCAAACTCACAATTATTAACAACCACACCTAAAACAAAAACAAAAACAAACTAAGCCAACAACTAGAACAGGAACAGAACCGCAGAAATGGAGATCACATGGAGGATGATCAACAGGGAAGTAGGAGGGGAGAGAGTGGGAAAGGGTACAGAGAATAAGTAACATAGAAGGTAGGCAGAAAATAGACAGGGGGAGGGTAAGAATAGTATGGGAAATGTAGAAGCTAAAGAACTTATAAGTATGACACATGGACTCATATGAACTAAAGGTGGGGAATATGGGTGGGAGAGGGTGTGCAGGGTGGAGAAGAATAAGGGGGGACAATGGGAAACTGTAATAGCATAATCAATAAAATATATTTTTAAAAATAAATAAATAAATAAATATGATATGTTTGCTGCATAGAGTATTCTTGGAGATAGGTCCTTGCCTTTCTTGACTTTGTTTACTTCTTTCCAGCACCTTCTTGCCTGCAAGGTTTGTTTTGAGAAATCAGTTGGTAGTCTGATTGGGCACTCCTTCGTATGTAACTCTTTCCTTTCCTCCTGCTTTTAAGGTTCTCTCTTTGTCTTTAATATTGGGTAACATAATGATGATGTGCTTTGGTGTGTTTCTCTTTGGGTCCAACTTCTCTGGGACTCTCTTGGCTTCCTGGACTTCCTGAAAGTCTATTTCCTTCACCGGATTGGGGAAGTTTTCCTTCATTATTTTTTCAAATAAGTTTTCAACTTCTTGCTGTTGTTCTTTTTCTGGCATCCCTATAATTTAGATATTAGAACACTTCAAGTTGTCCCAAAGGTTCAATAGTCTCTCTTCATTTTTTTGAATTCTTGTCTCTTTGTTCTGTTCCAGTTGGATATTTCTTCCTTTCGGTCCAAATCATTTATATGATCTTGGTTTCCTTCTTGTCACCGTTGGTTCCCTGAATATTTTGCTTTATTTCACTTTGCGTATCTTTCATTTGTTCTTTCATTTTTTGACTAAGCTCAATCAGTTCTGTCAGCATTTTGATTACTATGGCTTTAAATTTTCCGTCAGGTAGGTTGGCTATGTCATTCCTTAGCTCTCTTTCTGAAGATTTGCTCTGTTCTTTCATTTTGGCCCTTTTTCTTTGTTCAGGGCCCCTTTCAAGCTGTCAGGTGCAGGTCCTTAGGTATTCATCTGGGCAGGCAGGGCAACCCTCCTCACTGCACTGTGGTGCTGCTTGTGGGAAAGGGGCAAAGAGGGAACAGTACAGCTCCCATGTTCACATATAGCCCACTTTTCAACAAACTCTTGTGTGAGACTGGGATTTTCTCCCACCTCAGCAACCGCCATAGCTCACAGCCAGCTCTGAGTCTCAGTTTCACCTTATGTCAGCCCCTCCTGCGCAGCCTGCCACCTTGCCACAGCCAGCCCCACCTGCATGGTCCTTGCCAAGGGTTCTCTCTGTCCACCATCTTACCAGTCTGGTTGTTCTGCTTGATTGTTTCTTTAATTCTGTGGTTGTCAGAGTTCCATGCAGTTTGATAATCTGGTACTTCTGGTTATTTATTGATTTTAGATTGGTTGTTATCCTTCTTTTGGTTGTGTGAAGAAGCGAAGGGTTTCTACCTAAGTTTCCATCTTGGCTGGAACTCTGGCATTAATGATTTTTAAAGAAAACACTTCCCTGTCCTTTAGAGTTGTTACCACAGGTCCCCAATTATAAATATTGGACATCCCAAAGTCCAGTCTACTTTTCTTCTAGTTGGCTTTCTGGGGATTCTCTCTTCCAAGTCTCGAGTATTATCTTATCTACAGGCTCAAAGGAATATGGTGAGCCTGTGATACAGTGATCTCTGATACAGCAAGGTCATTAAACACAGCTGAGGTCTGACTTGGATCTTGTACAATATATACATCTTTACCTTCACTTCTTGACCTACATACATGTCTCCTACACCAATCATATACTGAAATGGTTGCCCATACACAAATTCATAAGAACTCAATTGAATCCCATTTTGAGGAGCCACCCTTATCCTGAGCAGGGCAATAGGTAAAACTTGATCCCAATACTGGTGAGTTTCTTCATATAATTTGGCTACATTTTTCTTCAAGGTGTGATTCATCTTTTCTACTTTCCCAAAAGTCTGAGGTCTCCATGACATGTGGGGTCTCTGCTTGATTCCTAAAAATTTAATAACTTTCCACATAATTTCTGAAACAAAAGCAGGTCCATTATCACTCTGGATGCTGCTTGGTAGGCCAAAGCGAGGGATTATTTACTTCAATAGGGCTTTCACTACCTCCCAGGATTTCTCAGTTCTAGTAGGATTAGCCTCTACCCATCCTGAAAAAGTATGAACAAAGGCTAACAAATATTTCCATCCTTGGACCCTCAGCTGATCAAGCAGTGAAGAGGCTGCTAAAGGAATATTTATAATGCCTTTGATACATGTTCTTGACTTGTCAATATTTGACCCTGAATATCTGAGCACAGACTTACCCTCAGACTGATAAAGTCTATTTGCCAATCCTCAAACAGGTGCTGCCCTTGATATTGTTTCCCTTCTTTTTTCCTAAATGGGATCTGTCTTAGAATTGTTCTTCGGGCATACATGGCTTTAGAAATTCCAGGACCTGTGAACCTGGCTTAATAAAGGTGATTCAAAACTCCAGCTCGTAGCTATGTCTAAGTCTGCACTCAAATATTCAAGGTCAAATATTGACAAGTCAAGAACATGTACCAAAAGCATTATAAATGTTCCTTTAGCAGCCTCTTCACTGCTTGATCAGCCAGAATTTTTCCTTTAGCCCCTTCAGTGTCCTCTTTCTCATGTTCTGGTAGTGCATAACTGCCACATGTAAAAGTACTTGAACAGCCTTAATAATTTGAAATTTCTGTTGCATGCTTCATTTTCATTTATTTGGAGATTAATAGTTCTGTTTCCTCCCAGATACACACTCATTATCTTTTAAATAAGTTCAGCCAGAGCCCTGGCTGGTGTAGCTCAGTGCATTGAACACAGGCTTGAGAACCAAAGGATCGTGGTTCAATTCCCAGTCAGGACAGATGCCTGGGTTGCAGGCCAGTTCTTAGCAGGGGACACACGAGAGGCAACCGTACATTAATATTTCTCTCCCTCTCCCTCTCTCCTACCCTTCCCCTCTAAAGATAAGTAAATTAAAAATCTTTAAAAATTTTAAAAAGAGAGAAAAGAGAAACCATGCCACAAAATACTTTAAAAAATAAAAAATAAGTTCAGCTAGAATAAATTTCATCAATTATTTCTAAACAGTCATACATTAGCATGGCTAAGCCAGGCTCCAGGAAAAGGGAGGCAGGATTTAATCTTACATACAGTTTTGAATTGCTTGGTACTTGCCCATTCTTCCAGCAGTAAGCCACAGATTTCCTTTTTGCTCTAGCAGACTCAACACTTTTGGGGAGCATAAATAGTGATAGTCTGTCTCAAGGAGAACTTTTTAGCTTCCTGTGAAAGCTCACAGGGTACTGCCACAGCTCTCAAGCAAGCTGGTCACCCTTGGACATAGTGTGATATAGTTTCTTTGATGAGTTCAATAACTCTTTTGCCAGGTTCAAGCAGGAACCCAACAAACCTTACTGACTGCGGGGGGTGGGGGGCACCGCCCACAGAACCCCTCTGTTTGTCACAAATGAAAATAAAACTACCAAGACATCTGCTTGGGGAGGAGAGGTGGACACTCTCAGAGGAGAATGACCCAGAGCCCCTTCCTCACTGGGATTTTAGTGGGTTCAAATACACAGGAATACAGGTTTAACATGTCAAAGAAATCTGAGGGCTTAATTTGAGTCAATGTCTGTCCAGAAAGGGGGTTGCAAAACTTTGGGAGACATACTCATTTCCTCCTGGGACCCTTATCATTTAAATGAGAGCACTCTTAGCAAAGCAGGTTTCACAGGACTTTAGGAATTCTTTCTTATGCCGGATCACCCAGGGAACCGTCCTGGCCAGCGCAGGGCTGCATTGCTTGTCCTCATAGTTTCAGGCTTTAAGCTAATTAGGAAGCAGAAGACATCTCCCAGACGGAAATAAGGACTCGGGCTATGTCAGAATAGCAGAATGCGGGGGGGGGGGGGGGGGAGGGGGCACGGCGACGGTCCATCACATCCTATTTGCTACAGCCCCCTGAGTCCTTCCATGAGGGCCTCCCAAGTGGTTGTGTCTGACAGGTTTCTCCTCCCATGAGGAGTCTTACCCATCGTTGACTAACCAACCAAGCACTGGGGCCAGAGATGGATGAGGCAGAAGCAGCACTACTGCCAGGGAGATAAGCTTTGTCTCCTTAGCAGGTCACATCCTCTTGATAGAACAGACCCAGATGAAGTGGGTCCCTTGGGCTCTTACAGAGCCCACCATGGGGTGAGGGTTACAACTCCTGAAACCAGGCTGAACAGTCCGCAACAACTGACTTTTGGCAAATCTGGGCCTTCTGTGCTGATATTTTATAGCCACAATATGCCAAGTGGTTCAAGGTAGCTATCATATTAGTTTAATTATTCATCTACATATTGTAACTAAGTTCCTCCTTTCAGTTTTAGATCTTTAAGTCTTGTCTCAGTGCCTTCCCAAAAATCATGAGGGAGGTCTTGAACCCTTGTGGTAAGAATGTCTATTAGTACTGAGTCTTCACCCAAGATTCCAGTTCCTACCATTCAATGCAAACAATGGTCAAAAGTTATGATCAACTGGAATACAAAAGAAGGCCTTTTTTAAAGTCCAATACTGAATACCTGAAGCTTTTCCAGGTATACTGTTCTGTACATGTCATTTATGGCACTAAATCTTGTATTATATGGGGAGCAGCATGGCCAAATGTGTTCATATTCACGAAACATCTGAATTTTGGGGTGTATTCCTTGTAGGGTCTCCTTTCACAAGAGATACTGCCTCTTACTGAGAGTCCCTGTCCCTTGTTTGAGGTCAGCCATAAAGACAGAGGCACTCGTAGCCCTCCCTGGCCTCCCAGCAGCCCACACAATGAGGTTTACCTGATTCTCAATTTCTTCTGGCCAGGGTCACTTTTCTTCACAGTTTTATAAGGAATGCAGTGCATGCTCTGGAGAGATCTGTAGGTGGAGCTGTTGTTCTTCTGGAGCTAAAGTGATTTGAGCATGGAGTTTTGACAAAAAAATCCCTTCCCCGAAGAGTAATACCATATTTCTCACAGCACATTCTAATAACTTCAAGAAAAACTGGCTTTCAGGGCTTCCAGATATTCCAGTTACAGTTCAGTTAGAGGTCTACTGACCACAGAATATGTCACTTTCATATCAATCAAAAAGTTCTACAGTTTCACACATGCAGTTAGAAAATATTCATGGAGATGGAATGTACAGCATAGGAATTATAGTCAATAATATTGTAATAACTATATACAGTGCCAGATCTCACAGATAATAGAATTATCAGTGAGATCACTTTCTAAATTTTATAAATGTCTAATTACTATGCTGAAACTAATATAAAATAATATTGAATGTCAACTGTAATAAACTTTTTAAAAAATGTCTATGACTTGTCCCCCCAATGTCAGTTTTACCTGAGGTTCCTGGAGATGACTTTAACAGGTTGTGGTAATGAATGAAACTCTGGGCCCCATCATTCATTGTTATTTCCCCAGAATAACTCTTGAGTTCTCAGACTCTGACCTCCTTTTCTCTTATTTGGGGCACTCATTTTTTTCCAGTGCCCTTTCCCTTTGTGATACGAAGCGCTTCCCCAGTAGGGGTTGTCATCTACTGATATTGGCTTCCTGAGGGCTTTGGGAGGGACCAATTTAGCCTCATCTCCTTTGACTCCCTCAGCTGAGTAAGGAGGAGGATCCCCCAGGGATGGAGGGTCCATGTGAACACCTGCCATGCTCACAGCAGCTATCCTGATCTTCTTGGTCCTTCTCTTCTGAGTTTCTGCCATATGCCACAGAAAAATTCCCTTTCTCTGGATCATTGATCCATTTCCTTTTGTCTACATCTTTATTATGTAAAGTCATAAAAGCCTATACATAAGGTATTTCATCCCATTTCTCTGAAGTCTGACAAAACAACTCTAATTGCAGTATAGTATGGTGTAAGATAAAGACCTGTTTAACAGCTAGTGTTCCCCTGAGTTCAGATTATACATAAGCCAAACAGTATTACACTAAAATGGGGAAAAACATGTCCTTAGGTTTGTGGTGGGGCTCCACCCACCACTGGTGAAAATAAGTCTACCAAGACATGATCTACTTGGGGAGGAGAGGTAGCTGATCTCTCAAAGGAGAAGGGCCAAGAGCCTCTTCCTCAATGGCTTTTATTAGGTTCGTTTTACACAGGAAGTGGAATACAGGTAAAGCTCACCAATCATTGTCAGGCGGCAAGGATCAAACAATAGATAACGTGCAAAGAACTCTGAGGGCTTAATGTGAGTCAGGGTCTGTCAGCTAAGGGGTTACAAAACTTTGGGATACAAACTCATTTCCTGTTCAGACCCTTATCATTTAAATGAGAGCATTCTTAGCAAAGCAGATTTCACAGGATTTTGCACGAATTCTTTCTTATGCCCGATCACCCGGGGAGTCCACCCTATCCAGCACAGCACTGCACCACCCTCTGTCAATGTTTCAGGCTTAAGTGGAGCAGAGCCAGGAAGCCAAGAGATAAGGAAACTTCTCCCAAATGGATTGAGGACTCAGGCTATGTCAGGATAGCCAGGGGGCAAGGGTCCATCACCCCCTTTTGCTGTGGCCCCCCGAGTCCTTCCTTGAGGGCCTTCCACGTGATCATGTCTGTCTTAAGTGACCATTCCCTTAAAGGAATCTTACCCATCATTGGCTAACTGACCAAGCATTGGCAGCCAGATATGGATGAAGCAGAAGCGGCCCTCCTGCCAGGGATATAAGCTTTGTCTCCTTAGTGGCTCACGGTCCAAAGGTCACTCACTCAGCCTGAGCCATGGGGGTTACAACTCCTGAAACCAGGCAGGGCAGTTCCCAACATAGGTTCATAAGCATAGGTTGACAGATCAGCCAGAATTTTTGCCCCAAAGGGCTGTTTCCCAGAATGGAGGCTCTCCAACCCATTCTACCAGACAGAGCTCTGTAATATCACAAAAACCAGAAGGCACCTTAATTGCTGATGACCAGTCTAAGCCATAATGTGGGACTAATCCTGAACCAGAAAGTGGAACAATTTGACTGAAAGCGAAAATAATGGGCAGTGCCAAAAATTGGAGAAGTCCTCAAGTGAAATCACTTGGCAGCTGCTAGGGAGTCTCCAAATCTGCATCCTGGGGCCCCCCACTGCAGGTAGCCAACTGGACTCCCCACCAAATACCCAGACTTACCAGAGAACCCCAGAGGTGTCCCAGAAAATGAAACCAAAAAAGTCAGTATTTGTGTTGCCTGTCACTACCAGAACAAAAAAGTAAAGACAAGGGCATTTTATTCAGATGTCAACAATATAAGGTGACAGGATATGTATCCTAAAAACTGTCTTAATATCTTATTTCAAGACACCTTTTTTATAAGGAGAAGAAAATGTTAGATAAGAGGTTTGGGGAAAAGTTTAATCAGATAAGGACACCTTGTGTCCAAGGTGAGTTTCCTAATATTTCTTTATCTGCTGATCAACAATTCTTTACCTGCATCACCAAAGTTTCCTTCCTGGAACACAGTGGCTCAGATACCATCTCCTTCTCTTTCAGACCCCTTGGGAAACAATGTTTGAATTGCTCGTTGAGCAGCTGGAGTTACATAGGTCAGCAGTCCCCAACCCTTTTGGCACCAGACACTGGTTTCATGGAAGATAACTTTTCCATGGATGGGAAGGTGGGGGCAGGATGAGAAGGAATAGGAAGTGGAGCTCAGGCAGTAATGTAAGTGAAGCTTTGCTTGCCTGCAGTGATAAGGGGTGGAGCTCACCCACCACTTCCCTCCTTAGTGCAGCCCAGTTCCTAATAGGCCAAGGACTGGTACTGGTCTGCAGCTCAGGGTTGGGAACCCCTGATATAGGTCATGTATTCCAGTTCCTGGAATAATAGCTTTCCACATGCATTAATTACTTAAGTCTTTCAACTAAAATCTTTAACTCTTGAGTTCCCTTATCAGTTCCACATAGTTTCTTTAAGAAGGACTCACTACATTCTTAATTATTCAAAAATGTTTGTGGTTTGCCTTTATATTTTAAAATTATAGCAAGGTACAAATGTTTGGTCACACTTTCTTTCTCTGGGGTTCTGTGAACAAAGCTCCATTGTCTTCTAAGATTGTCCCCTAGAGTAATCAGAGCCCAGACAGATCTTTTCCCTCTTATAAGTGGCTTAAAGTCCTCCCTTTCCACCCACAAAATGCCAGAGATTCTTGTTTTGTCTTCGTAGACCAATAACTTTACCAGGATGCATATTGCTGTTAGTCTATGTCAGATAAAAGGGTTCTTTCAAACAGCAGATTCAAGACTTCTACTTCTAAATAAATAAATATCTGAGATATTTTGTTTCTCCTTTTCTAGACAACTGAACTTGCAAATCTCTTATTATTGGAAATGATTCTTACGTATATCCTTAAATATTTTCCAGTCCTATTATTTCAATTCTCTTTTTTATGTAACCACTTATGTATATATTAACTATCCTTTGTCTTCCATAGCTCTCAATTTCTCCTTAATCCTTCTTAAATTTGTTCATTTATATTACATTTTGTTTGCTATTCTCAATGTTACAAATATGCTCCTTCAAACTACTTTTAATAAGACTTTTACACCTATAATGGCCATATTCAGTTTCCTTTTCTTTCCTGAAGTGTGCTAGCTTACATTGTCAACATAGGAAATGTTCAAACTTGTAGAGGATTTTTATAAAAATTTACTTGAGCCAAACAGAGGTTATACCTAGAAGCAAGATCTCAACAGACTTAGACAAGTGCTTCAGAGAATAAGAGTTTGTAGTGTCTTTTCAGAATTTGAGCTATAGGAAGAAAGGTAAGGAAGATTACATGAGGGTAAGAGGAAGCAATGCGTAGATGGGGTTACAGGATACTTGAGATTATGTGTTTTCCTGAAGGTGCTCATGTAGAAATTGGACTACGGGGTAGTTAACATTATGTGCTTACCAAAGAATGGTTACCATTTATTTCAAAGTTGCATTAACCTAGATGCACAGAAACAATGGACTGAATTTGTTGAGGGTTAAGATAACATATTTAGAAATAAATGCAAATGATTTTATTAAAATTTTTCTGCTCTTTAGTTAGAATTCTATAGTTACAATGTTTCCTCTTGCAACAGCTTTTGTTAAATCCAGGTTTTCTAAGACTGTGCGTTTTTATTTCTTTCAATATAGTTGTTTTTCTGTTTTCATTTTCCATTTATTGGCTGTTTGGTAGTCTGTTGTATAATCTCCAAATATTTGTGATTTTTCCCTATATTTGACTGTTGGGAACTATCCTTCCTCTTTTCAGGAGCTGTAACCCCACTGACAGGTGAAAACACCCCATAATTAGGGGACCTTGGTACCATAAACCACTAAGGAAGCAAAACTTATCCTCCCAGCAGGGGCACAGCCTCTGCCCCCTTTACTTCACCCTGCTTGGCTCCTGGAGGATGGCTGGATAGTCAATGACAGGTAAGATTCTTCAAGAAAGGAATAACCTAAGACAGGCACAGTCACAAAGGAGCAATCAGGGAAGGACTTAGGGGATTGTGGAGAAGGGACAAGAAACCCTCACCCCTCAGCTTTATCATAGCCTGAGTTCTCATTCTATCTGTAAAAAGTCTCCTAAGCTCTTGGTTATCTGCCTTCCCCTGCCTGATTCAGACCCAAAACAATGCTGAAGGGGATGCAGCCCTATACTGGAACCAGTGGTTCCCAGCAATGGGCTATCAAGCCTAAGAAAGAAGGTATAAAGTCCTGTGAAACCTGCTTTGCTAAGATTGTCTTCAGTTTAAATGTTAAGGACCCAAGCACAAAATAAGTTTGTTTCCCAAGGTTTTACAGCTAGCTGATTAGCATCATTCTATCTACCAGACCCTGACTAAAAAGGACCCCAGTGATCACAGAAATGTTATCTGTATACCATGCCTCCTTTCTTTGATATGCACCCCTATGCAAGATAAACTCAATAAAAGCCCATTGAGAGAGAGGCTAAATTCCTTTCCCCTCTGAGAGAACGGTCAGCCTTTCCTCCCCAAGCAGATCATGTCTTGGTAGACTTATTCTTATCCACAGTGGCTGGGGGAAGCTCTGCTGGACAAAGCTTCCCCTCATTTGATATCTAGTATATTACCATTGTGATCAGAAAATATAGTTAATAAAACTTTAAATATTTTTAAAAAATTTTAAAGGAAGATAACCTTTTATTTAAAACTTTTATGCCTTGGGAGTGACTACCCACCATGACTTCGTCAGTTAGGAATTTATGATCAGGTCACGTTGTGAGGTTACTTTCCATAGAACTCCTTTTTTGGCCAGTCTTTCATCTCCTTCTGTTGCTTTGCTGTATTTTTCCTGAATTTCCTATACTTCTTCAAGCTCTTGTTTTATAAACACAATCAAACAAAGCATTAGTTTTTGTGACTTTTTAGTTTTAATGCTGCTTATGTTTGGACACAATTTTGAACTGTTTTGAAGTAATATGTTTTCGATTAGTATTTATTGGGTGACATTTGTTTTCTTTCTTTCCTCATTTCTTCCTACAGGATCTTCATATGACTACAATTACTATTTGTTACAATATGTTATAGATTACAAGTTACAGATTATTAATATTTGGTGTTACTCATTGAATAATCAGCTCTTTTTACACCAAATAATTTCAGAAATTTTATAGCAGAAGGTGAAATTTCCAGAACATCAGGTTAACAGATTTTTTTGACATAGGATTTTGTGTGAGGTATTTTGTTTGGTTGTTGGGTTTTTTTGTTTTGTTTTGTTTTTCAGTATCAAGCTTTTTCCAGGCAAGAATAGTATGAATATGCTGTTCCATGCTATCCCTAATATGGAGTCAGTCTCTCATTTCCACTTCTCTTCAAGCAAATATGAGAGGTCTCTCTGTTTTCCATTATTACAAATGAGCCATTGTTCATTTTGCTCTGCTGACATTCTGACAGTTTGCACTCCAGGCACCACCTTTTATTATTACCCAAGCCCATGTTTTACTTTCATTGAATTTGGCCACCATAGCTCATAAATTTCAGATCAGCATTATAGCTATCTCCTAGCTTGAAATCTCAAGCATGGAGTTTTCTATTTATATTTTTTAGTAGGTATTCCTTTCCCTTATTTAAATTGTTGTTCTTCTACAGTTTTCTGTCTTTTACTCCCACCCCAGCACACAGCCCCAACCCTCCCCACTTCCCTCCCATTTCCACCCTCCCTAGTTTTTATCCATGTGTCTTTTATACTTGTTACTCTAAACCCTTCCCCTATTCCCCTGAAGTTCCCTCCCCATTCCCCTCTGCTGCCTGTCAGCCTGTTCTCAATTTCAGTGTCCTTGGTTATATTTTGTGTGTTTGTTTGTTTGTTTTGTTTTGTTGTATGTTTACTTGTTTGATTGGTTCTTTCTTTTGTTAGGTTCCTGTTAAAGGTGAGATCATGTGGTATTTATCTTTCACTGCTTGGCTTATTTCACTTAGCATGATGCTCTACAGTTCCATCCATGCTGTCGCAAAGGGTAGGAGCTCCTTCTTTCTTTCTGCTGCATAGAATTCCGTTGTGTAAATCTACCACAGTTTTTTGATCCATTCATTTACTGATGGGCACCTAGGTTGCTTCCAACACTTGTCTATTGTAAATTGTGCTGCTATAAACATGGATTCTTCTGCATGGATTCTTTTGGATTGGTGTTTCAGAGTTCTTAGGATATAGTCCTAGCAGTGGAATTGCTGGGTCAAAAGGTAGATCTATTTTTAGTTTTCTTAGAAAATTCCATGCTGTTTTCCATAGTGGTTGTACCAGTCTGCACTCCCACCAACAGTGCACTAGGGTCCCCTTTGATCCACAACCTCTCCAACACTTGCTGTTTGTTGCTTTGTTTATGATGGCCATTCTGACTGGTGTCAAGCGGTATCTCATTGTGGCTTTAATTTGCATCTCTCTGATAGCTAGCAATATCGAGCATCTTTTCATGTGTCTCTGGATCCTCTATATGTCCTCCTTGGAGAAGTGTCTGCCCAAGTCCTTTGCCCATTTCTTAAATGGGTTGCTTGTCTTCTTAGAGTGGAGTCGTGTAAGTTCTTCGTGTATTTTGGAGATTAAACCCTTGTCTGAGGTATCATTGGCAAATATGTTTTCCCATACAGTTGGTTCTCTTTTTATTTTAATACTGTTTTCTTTGGCTGTGCAGAAGCTTTTTATTTTGATGAGATCCCAGTTGTTTATTCTTTCCTTTATGTTCCTTGCTTTAGTGGACATATCAGTAAAAATGTTGCTGCATGAAATATCTGATTTTCCTGCCTATGTTCTCTTCTACAACTTTAATGGTGTCATAGCTTATATTTAAATCTTTTATCCACCTCGAGTTTATTTTTGTGTTTGGTGTAAGTTGGGGCTCAAGTTTCATTTTCTTGCACGTAGCTGTCCAGTTCTCCCTACACCACTTGAAGAAGCTATTTTTACTCCATTTTATGTTGATGACCCCTTTGTCAAATATTGATTGACTGTAGCGACTTGGGTTTATTTCTGGGCTCTCTGTTCTATTCCACTGGTCCACGTGCCTGTATTTATGCCAGTACCAGGCTGTTCTGATTACAGTGGCCTTGTAATACAGTTTGGTACTGGGTATTGTGATCCCTCCTACATTGTTCTTCTTTCTCAAGATTGCTACAACTATTTGAGGATGTTTATGGGTCCATATAAATTTTTGAAGAGTTTGTTCTATGTCTGAGAAGTATGCCATTAGTACTTTAATATGTAATGCATGAATCTGTGAATTGCTTCGGGAAGTATGGACATTTTGATGATGTTAATTCTTCCTATCCATGAACACAGTATGTGTTTCCATTTGTTTGTGTCTTCTTTGATTTCTTTCTTCAGTGTAGTGTAGTTTTCTGCATATAGGTCTTTTACCTCCTTGGTTAGGTTTATTCCTAGGTATTTTATTTTTCTTTTTGCTATATCGAATGGGATTTTTTTCTTGATTTCTGCTTCTGCTGTTTCATTGTTGGTATACAAAAATGCCTTTGATTTCTGGATATTGACTTTGTAACTGGCAGTTTATCTAAATTCACTTATTAGGTCCAGCAGTTTTTTGGCCAGCAGTCTACAGGATTTTCTATGTATACTATCATGTCATCTGCAAACAATGATAGTTTTGTTTCCTCCTTTCCAAGTTGGATGCCTTTAGTTTCCCTTTCTTGTCTAATTGCTGTGGCGAAGACTTCCAATACTATATTGAATAGTAGTGGTGAAAGTGGACAGCCTTGTTTTGTTCCTGATTTTAGTGGAAAAGAATTTAGTTTTTGGCCATTGAGTATGATGCTGGTTGTAGGTTTCTCATATATGGCCTTTATTATGTTGAGGAATGCTCCCTCTATTCCCAACTTGCTGAGTGTTTTTATCATAAATGGGTGCTGTACCTTAACAAACACTTTTTCCGCATCTATTGATATGATCCTGTGATTTTTGTCTTTGCTTTTGTTTATGTGATGTATAACATTCACTGATTTGCAAATGTTGAACCATTCTTGCATCCCTGGGATGAATCCCACTTGGTCATGGTGTATGATCTTTTTAATGTATTGTTGGTTATGGTTTGCCAATATTTTGTTGAGGATTTTAGCGTATATGTTCATCAGTGATATCAGCCTGATATTTTCTTTCTTCGTTGTGCCTTTATCTAGTTTTGGGATTAGGATGATGCTGGCTGCATAAAAAGAGTTTGGGAGTCTTCCATCATTTTGGAGTTTTTCAAATAGTCTGTGAAAGAGAGGGGTTTGCTCTTCTTTAAATGCTTTGTAGAATTCTCCTGTGAAACCATGTGGTGCAGGACATTGTGTGCTGGGAGTTTTTTGATTACTGCTTCAATTTCTTCTGCTGTTATTGGTCTGCTGTTATTTATCTTTTCAAAGAACCAGCTTCTGGATTCATTGATCCTAAGAATTGTGCTTTTAGTCTCTATGTCATGTAGTTCTGCTCTGATCTTGGTTATTTCCTTCCTTTTACTTCCTCTGGGCAGTCTTTCTCGTTGATCCTCGAGTTCTTGTAGGCGTAGGGTTAGGTTTCTTATATGAGATGTTTCTATCTTTTTTAGGTACTCCTACATTGGGTGCCTATATATTTACAATGTGTATGTCTTCTTGGTGGATTCTTCCCTTGAGTATTATGAAGTGACCTTCTGGGTCTCTCTTTATGACCCTTCTTTTGAAGTCTATTTTGTCTGATATGAGTATTGCTACCCCAGCTCTTTTTTTCCCCTGACCATTTGCTTGGAAAATTTGTTTCCAGCCCTTCACTTTGAGTCTGTTTAGGTCTTTTGTCCTGAGATCGATCTCTTGTAGGCAGCATATGTGTGGGTCATGCTTTCTCATCCATTCAGCTATTCTATGTCTTTTGATTGTAGCATTTAATCCATTTACATTTAAGGTTATTATTGATAGGTGTTTATTCATTGCCATTTTCTTACCTGTGCTCCTCTCTCTCTCTCTCTCTCTCTCTCTCTCGCTTCCTTCCCTTCCTGAAAGCAGTCCCTTTAGTATCTCTTGCAGAACTGGTTTTGTAGAGGTGTATTCTTTTAGACTTCTTTTGTCTGAAACATTTCTTCTTTGGCCTTCTATCTTGATTGAAAGCCTTGCTGGATAGAGGAGTCTTGGTTGCAGGCCTTTGGTTCTCATTGCTTGGAATATTTCTTGCCCTTCTCTTCTGGCTTGGAGCGTTTCCATTGAGATGTCAGCTGCTAACCTTATCGGGGCTCCCTTGTATGTTCTTTCTTTTTCTCCCTTGCTGCCTTTAAGATACTCTCTTTGTCTTGGAATTTTACCATTTTAATGATGATGTGCCTTGAAGTGGGCCTGTTTGGTTTACTCTTGATTGGGACCCTCTGTGTTTCCTGGATTTGTGGGACTTTTTCTCTCATCAAATTAGGGAAGTTTTCCATCATTACTCTTTCAAATAGATTTTCTGTCCCTTGCTCTTCTTCTTCTCCTGCTGGTATGCCTATTATACAACTATTATCACGTTTCATATTCTCTTGCATTTCTTTTAATCCCTCTTATTAATTCTGAGCCTTTTTTCCTTTTCTTTCTCTTTCTGGGTGTTTTTTCTACTTTGTCTTCCAACTCACTGATCCGATCCTCTGCTTCATCGATTCTTCTTTGCATTCCTTCTACTGTGTTCTTCAGTTCAGAAATTGTACTCTTCATTTCCTCTTGGCCTTTGTTGATAGTTTCTATTTCCTTTTTCATGTTGATGTAGTTGGCAGTGAGTTCATCATAGCTTCCCTGTAGTTTCTGGTAGCTCATTGAGAGCTCATGGAGCTTTCTAACAACGATTGCTTTGAACTCAATATCTGATAGTTGAGTTGCCTGTGTTTCATTTAGCATTCTTCCTGGGGGCTTCCTCCTTTTCTTTCATTTGGGGATTGTTTCTTTGTCTTCCCATTGTTTGTGAGACTCTTCTTGTTAGCCTCAACTTCTGAAATTGATCTGTTCTTGCTCCCTGGGTTTGTGGTGTTACCTTCTGTGGTAGAATACCTATGATATTCAGTGGTGGAGTCTCCTTCGGATAGCCTGTTGTTCACAGCTTCCACTGTCTCATATGCTCGGATACCCTCCTTTGGGGGTCCAACAAAACAAGCAAACTAAAACAAAAAACAAAACCAAAAAACAAACTAAAAAAGAAGAACAAAAAACAAACAATAGCAGCAAAAAAAAAATCAAACAAAAACTCCTGCTGTTTTCAAACTTACCATGCCGGTTTTCTGTTGTTGCTGGCTGCAATGGCTGAGGGGTGACTGTATTGTTTTTCTCTGTATTCAGCACTCAGTCATCATCGTGCTACTGTCCCCAGAGTTAGTCTGGTGCCTCTCTGCACGGGGCTTCTGGCGTGTTTTCTGAGTCTCCTGGAGTGCCTGCACTTTCCTGAGTTTATGGGTGTGAGCTCGAGTCTCCGGTCGTATAAGCTGTCTCTGTTGGCCCCAGCGCAGCTTTCTGTGGTGTCCTGGCGCCTATGATCCTGCAGCAATCTGGCACTTGCGCACCTATAGCCCCGAGCCGTCTGAGTTAGCGTGTGAGCTACTATGGTCCCACAGCTGTCTCCAGGGGCAAGTGCCTATGCTCTCACTGGTGCCTAAGATCCCGAGACCATCCGCAGTCACGTGTGGGTGCCTATTTTAATGCAGCCATCTCAGTTCACATGCACAGCTGTCTGCAGTAGCGCGAGACCAGAATTGCTCAGCCTGCAGTCACAGGAACCAGGATTGCTCAGTCCACAGTCACATGGGGGCGACCAGGATTGCTCAGCCCGTTTCAGTGGCTGACCCAGCTTCCTCCCTAGAGCCCTGGGGCAGGCTTGGGAAGTGCCGGGCAAAGGTCTCAGCCGCCCTGGTCTCCACGCTGATCTCTGGGCTCCTATTGTTCTGAAGTACTCTCCTTACCAACTGGTTTTTCAATGTCAGCTACAATTTTCGATCTCCTATTCTCAAATATGCTGTGTTACTGTTCCTTGTCTGCTCTGTTCTTCCATAGATTGGCCAGGTTTTTCTCCCATGTGTAGGGGAAAGTGGAATCTGCTCCCTCCTACCACACCACCATCTTCCTTCTCTCTGTTTTCAGGTATTTTTTAGAGAGGAGACTGGAGAAAAACTTCTTATTGTGCCATTTTCAACACAAATATTATCTTTATAAAACACAAAATGATTACTGACTTTTGCTTATCAATGTATAAAAAGAAAGTGGAAAACCTTACATGTCTACAAGACATTTTATTTATAACTTTAAAAAAATTTTTTTTACAGTTGTCCCATTCTACCCCCCTTATCTGCCTCCCCCCGCACACCCTCTCCCACCTGCACTCCCCTGCTTTAGTTCATGGCTATGGGCCATACATGTAAGTCCTTTGGTTTCAACATTTCCTATACTATTCTTAACCTACCTCTATTCTCTACCTACAATTTATGCTATTTATTCTCTGTAACTTTTCCCTCTCTCTCCCTTTCCCACAACCCCACTGATAGCCCTCCATGTGATCTCTATTTTCGTGATTCTGTTCCTGTTCTAGTTGTTTGCTTAGCTTGTTTCTTTTTTAAAGTTCGGTTGTTAATAGCTGTTTGTTGTCATTTTACTATTTATATTTTTGATCTTCTTTTTCTTAGATTAGTCCCTTTAACATTGCATATCATAAAGGCTGGGTGATAATGAACTCCTTTAACTTGACCTTATCTGATAAGCCCTTTATCTGCCCTTCCATTCTAAATGAAAGCTTTGCTGCATAGTTTAATCTTCGGTGTAGGTCCTTGCCTTTCATGACTTGGAATACTTCTTTCCAGCCCCTTCTTTTTTGCAAGGTTTGTTTTGAGAAATCAGCTGATGGTCTTATGGCAACTCCTTTGTAGAGAACTGTCTCCTTTTCTCTTGTTGCTTTTAAGATTCTCTCCTTATCTTTAACCTTAGGTAATGTAATTTTGATGTGCCTTAGTGTGTGTTTCCTTGGGTCCAACTTCTTTGTGACTCTCTGAGCTTCCCGGACTCCCTAAAAGTCTATTGCCTTTGCCAGACTGGGGAAGTTCTCCTTTATTATTTTTTCAAATAAGTTTTCAATTTCTTGCTGTTTCTCTTCTCTGTCTGGCACCCCTATGACTCGGATGTTGGAACATTAAAAGACATTCCAGAGGTTCCTTAGTCTCTCTTCATTTTTTTGAATTCTTGTTTCTTCATTCTGTTCTGGTCGAATGTTTATTTCTTCCTTCTGCTCCAATTCTTGATTTGAGTCCAGATTTCCTTCCTATCACTGTTGGTTCCCTGTACATTTTCCTTTATTTCACTTTTCATAGCCTTCATTTTTTTCCTCTAATTTAGGACCATATTCAACTAATTCTGTAAGCACCCTGATTACCAGTGTTTTGAACTCTACATCTGATATGTTAACTATCTCTTTGTTGCTTAGTTGTATTTTTTTGCAAGGGGAGCTGTGATCTGTTCTTTCATTTGGGACTTTTTTTTCTCTTGGCATGCCTGTTACATAGTAAGGAGGGAAGTCTTAGGTTTTCCCCAGGACAGGGCAACCCATGTTGCTGTGTTGTGGCACTGTATGTAGAAGGAGTCTGAGAGGGAACAGTGCCATTTGCTCTGCTCTCTGTCAGTTTTCAGTCACTTCCCCTACTACTCACAATCAAACTGGGCCCTTGTGGTACTGATTCCCAGGTGGATGGGCTTGTATACATTCTAGGACCCTGTGGGTGTCCCCAATGACCTCTCCTGTGAGGTTTGGAGTTTCTACCACTGCCTCAACCCTCACAGGTTTTTTTTTCAGTCACAGGTTTCGGGGCTTTATTTCCCCACAATTGAACTCTGGGTTGCATGGTCTGTCTCACTCCCCAGTTGTTCCTCCCAGTTTATCTGCACACAAATGTGGGACTGCCCTGTCTGCCAGTCACCACCTTGCCCACCCAGGACCTCCAGCGGCTGTCTTGCTGCAAGTCTTCTCTGCCACACTGCCCATCTCTGTCCCTCCTACCGGTGTAGATGAATATTTCTTCTTTAACTCCTTGTTGTCAGACTTCCATACAGTTCATTTTTCTGTCAGTTCTTGTTGTTTTTTGTTTTTAAATTTGTTGTTGTCCTTCTTTTGATTGTGTGAGGAGGCACCGTGCGTTTATCTACTACTCCATCTTGGTGGAAGTCTCTCTCTCTCTTTTTTTAAGATGTTATTTATTTATTTATAGAGAGAAGTAACGGGAGCTTCAAGATATTTTATATTCAGACCCCAGCCTGTTTCTAGTCTTCATCTTCTGCTCTTGCCTCCCAGTACCTTTGTACTGGCCAGAAGACAACTTCATTCAAGTCATCCATGATAAAAGTATTTTCTTCTCCTGAAATTTATAACATATACAAATTATTAAAAATGCTAGTCATACTTGAAAAAAGCAGAATTTAGGTATAAAAGAGAAGAGTTTATTAAAAGCTAATAAGAACTGTCACACAGAGAATATTTAACAGAATTAAGCCAAATTCTCCCTAAAGACATTGGGATATATAAATTTAATGTCCTAGATTCTGCATTAAAAAAACTAATTTCTCCCTTTATTAAATTCATATATTAATCTGAGATCCCTTTCTTTAAAATGAAACTGTTTAGGGAGGCAAGATGGCAGCAAAGCAGGGGAGAGCAGAGACACTGGTTTGAGCCCCCAACTGGAACACTTAGCTGCCCTTGTGAAGAACAATGTGAACAGCCAACAGAATCTGAGCTGATATGAAATTTGGAAGCCAAAGTGAGCAGAGGATGCTTCAAAATGGTGGTAAGGAGATGTTATAGGCAGATGAGGAAAGCCCCAGTGTGGCGCCTTAGGCTGCGGCTTCCAGTGGACAACATCAGACTTCAGAGGACAGCCAGGTCCATGATTGTAGCCTAAAGGCTCCCTTTCCTCCCAGGACAAGCAAGACACAGACCTGCACTTGAAGATGCTTGACTGCACAAAGCTGCTGGGGTGGAAACAAAAGGCACCCATACAAACACACAGCTAGCTGTGCACCCAAGCCCAGGTAATGGTTGCCAGGTGGCCCAGGATATTCCTTGGGCAGGGCACCCTAAGCTGCAGCTTCTGGAAGGACAACATCAGGCTTCAGAGGAGAGATGGGTAGGCCCATTGTAGCAGCCTAGTGGCTCCTTTCCCTCCCAGGATGAGAAAAATGCAGAACTGCCTGGAGAGGCTTGAGCAGGTAAAGTTGCTGGGGTGGAAACAAAATGCGCACAGGGCTTGGAGGCATTCATGCAGCAGTCCGTGCACCCAAGCTGGGGCGATAGTCACTACAGCCCGCCACCCCCCCCCTCCCCGAACAGTGCCAGAGAAGAGTTGAGACCCTAGGCACACCGGGAGCTAGGAGAGGAGGATGGCCACAACTGGCTGTGTCTCAGATAGACTCTAGACATACCTCACAGATTGATCAAAGGGGTGCAAAGTGAGGTAGTTTCTACACATACAAAGGCACCAAGTGAAGTGTGAGGGTCACACAGCACTCCGAGGGTGTGGCCTGGAAACTGGTCCCCTGTAATTATTGCAGCCCCAAGTGAATCCACTTCCAAGAAGAACTACTACAAAGTAAAAATGGAGCCCAAGCCCCACTGCCTGGAGAAGCCTAGAAGACCTGCAAAACCCTTGTTAGCAACTACCAGCAGGAGATGCTCTTTTTTCTTTTCTTTTCTTTTTTTATTGGAATAACACAATGAGGGAAGATGATAATGAGGTAGGTAGGATCTGAACCCACTTGTTCATGCACCCAACTGGGACACCTAGCTGATCTTTCGAGAAACAAAGTGAACGGCCAACAGAATTCCAGCTGATAGGAAGTTTGGAAGCCGAAAGTTGCAGAAGATGTTTAAAAACAGATGGTAAGGAAATTTTGTGGGCCAACAGAAGGGTCCCCTGGACCTGCCTCAGAGACTGTGGCTGCTGCAGCAGCTTTGGAAGAGAACTAGATCAGTGATTGTGATTTTGCAGCCTCCTCCCCTCCCAAAGCAGCGAGTTCACAGACCCACGCCAGGAGAGACCTGGACACTTAATATTGCTGGGGGGATAAATATGCAGTAAGAGACACACAGATGGCCACGTATCCCAGCTGGGACTATGATCACCAGATGGAAATCAGATGGAAAGCACATTTCATTCCCACTTGTAGGGAACCACTTCACATGGCATAGAATTGTAGCTCAGCCTCCACATGGAAAACCAGTGGAGAGCAAGTAGCACACAGGACCACGCCCATGGAGAACTTTTCCCATGGGGAATCAGGCCTGCATTGTACCTAAACTGCTATCAGACTTGCTTTTGCTAAAACTCCTTCACCCTGAATTGAGGCAGCAAGAGCTTACTGCAACTTCCTAAAATCTGTGCTAAACCTCCCAAGTATGGAGTGTGACCAGTTCAACCACTTTCCCCTTTGGTCTGCAACATCCTTCTCTTTGAAGTAATTAGCAGCATTCTTTCCTTTGTTATCTGTAAAAGATAGTCCCCTACAGTGAACCTGTGCATAGTAAATGAGCACCATCATGTAATGTACCCAGAAAAACAATAAAAGCCTGTCCAGGCAGGGGCCCCCTGGCCCTCTAACCCTGCCTCTCTCTCTCTCTCTCTCTCTCTCTCTCTCTCTCTCTCTCTCTCTCTCAGAGAGTGGCCATGCCATCCCTTTTTCTCCACAGGACTTCTGTTGTCCATGTGTATTTGTTCACTAGCAGCCACAACATACACAGATCCCGCAGGTCAGGATCTGCATCACTTATTAGTACTTTAAATCCCATAGAATACTCCCCCACCATCTTATTCCATTTTGTCTTTGCCCTGCTATCACATACAAGATTAGGTTGGAGGTGTGAAAAACCTGTAAATCCACTGGAGGAGAGAACCCACAGACAAAGGAACAACCAACAGGTAAAACCCAAGTACAACAAGAGAGGCCATGCAAACAGAAGGTCAACCCTAGAGCATCCAGACAAGTAGTTCAAACAGACTGCAACACTGAGTGCCACAGAACTCCTACTAAAGAAGTTCACTCTTTGAAGACAGCTGACAAAGCAGAGCATCAGGAATCACATAAGCAAACAAAAAGAGTCACCTAAGAAGGGGAGAAAAAGAATGAACCCACAATCAACAGGAATGGAAGACTCACCACTAAAAGAGCTAAATGAAATGGAGGCAAGCAAACTATCAGATATAGAAGTCAAAAGAATGGTTATGTGGATGCTCAAGGAACTCACAGACAACTACAAGCAACTGAGTAGGAACTACAACAGGATGAAAAAAGAAAAAGAAACTATAAACAAGACTAGGAAGAAATGAAGAATACAATTTCTGAAATGAACACACTAGAAGGAATTACAAACAGGCTGGATGAAGTGCACTGGAAGATACAGTAGAAGGAAACACCCAGGTACAGCAGCTACATGAAAAAAACCTCCAAAAATATTAAGATAGCCCAAGGGAACTCCAAGACAACATGAAATGCAACAGCATTCAAATCATAGGAATACCAGAAGGAAAAGAAAAGGAGGAAGGGATAGAAACCCTGCTTGAAAAAATAACAACAGAAAACTTCCTGAACCTGTAGAGGGTGCAAGTTCATGAAGTACAGAGGGTCCCAATCAAGATGAACTAAAAGAGGCCTACTTCAAGACATAGCATAATTAAAATGCCAAGTTTTAAAGACAAAGAGAGAACCTTAAAAACAGCAAGTGAGAAACAAGAAGGAACATACAAGGTAACTCCCATAAGTCTAGCAGCTGATTTCTCAACAGAAACACTACAAGCCAGAAGGGAATGGCAAGAAATATTCCAAGTAATGAAAAGAAAGGCCTTCCAACCATGAGTGCTCTAACCAGCAAGACTCTCGATTAAAATGGAGGGTGAAATAAGGAATTTTGCAGAAAATAAGCAGGCTGAAAGGATAAACCTACACCAACCAAGAACTGCAAGATATGCTTAAAGGACTGCTTTAAGAAGAAAAAGAGACTTCTGGCTAAGATGGAGGCATAGGTAGACACACTGTGCCTCCTTGCACAACCAAAATAAGGACAAAAACAATTTAGAAACAAAATAAGAACCAGAACTGGCAGAAAAATCGAACTGTATGGAAATCCAACAACTATGGAGTTAAAATAGATACATTCATCCAGACCAGTAAGAGGGGCAGAGTTGGGCAGCTTAGCGAAGAGGGGACACATCAAAAAAAAAAAAGTGATGGCACGACGGAACCTGTGTATGCAGGCGGTGGCTGGCGGACCCAGGCACAGGGTGGCAATGGGCAGACCCAGAAAGGCAGCAATTGTGAAGCCAATCAGGGCTCACAAGGTGGCTGACTGACTGGGCAGTCCCACATTCACACACAGATAAACCAGGTGAAACTGGGGAGTGAGACAGAACATGCAATGCAGGGTCCCAGCATGGGGAAATAAAGCCTCAAAACACCAATTGAAAACACCTATGGGGTTTCAGGTGCAAGAAGAAACTCCCAGCCTCACAGGAGAGTTCATTGGAAAAACCCACAGGATCCTAGAACATACACAAGCCCACCCACATGGGAATCAGCACCAGAAAGGCCCAGTTTTCTTGAGGAAGTGGGGAAGGGCCTGAAATCCAGCAGAGAGCAGAGCAAGCACCATTTTTTCCCTCTCGGACCCTGCTCCCACATACAGGGTTACAACCCAGCAAGTGGGTTGCCCCGCCATGCTGAACACCTAAGGCTCCACTCCTCACTATGTAACAGGTGCAACAAGACAAAAAAAAAAAAAGGCCCAGATGAAAGATCTAGAAAAAAATACAACTAAGCAACGAAGAGATAGCCAACCTATCAAACGCACAGTTCAAAACACTGGTGATCAGGATGCTCACAGAATTGGTTCAATTTGGTCGCAAATTAGATGAAAAAAATGAAGGCTACACTAAGTGAAATGAAGGAAAATGCACAGGGAACCAATAGTGATGGGAAGGAAACTGGAACTCAAATCAATGCAGTGGACCAGAAGGAAGAAAGAAATAACCAGACAGAAAAGAATGGAGAAACAAGAATTCAAAAGAATGAGGAGAGGCTCAGGAAACTGCAGGATATCTTTAAATGTTCCAATATCTGAATTATAGGGCTACCAGAAAGAGAAGAGGAAGAGCAACAAGTGGAAAAGTTATTTGAACAAATAATAAAGGAGAACTTCCCCAATCTGGTGAAGGAAGTAGACTTCCAGGAAGTTCAGGAAGCTCAGAGAGTCCCAAAGAAGTTGGACCCAAGGAGGAGCATACTGAGGCACATCATAATTACATTAACCAACATTAAAATGAAGGAGCGAATCCTATAAGCAGCAAGAGATAAGGAGACAGTTATCTATAAAGGAGTTCCCATCAGACTGTCAGCTGATTTCTCAAAAGAGACCTTGCAGGCAAGAAGGGGCTGGAAAGAAGTATTCCAAGTCACGAAAGGCAAGGACCTACATCTAAGATTGCTCTATCTAGCGAAGCTGTCATTTAGAATGGAAGGGCAGATAAAGTGCTTCTCAGATAAGGTCAAGTACACAACAAAGAAAAAAAACTGTCAGTATCGCTGATGACTATAGATGCTAAAATCATCAACAAAATATTTTCAAACCACAAACAGCAATACATTGAAAAGATCATACACCATGGTCAAGAGGAATTCATCCCAAGAATGCAAGGACAGTACAATATTCACAAATTGATAAGTGTAATATATCATATAAACAAAAGGAAAGACACATGATCATATCTCTAGATGTGGAAAAAGCATTTGATAAGGTACAGCATCCATTTATGATAAAAACACTCAGCAAAGTAGGAATAGAGGGAACATACCTCAACATAATAAAGGCCATATACAAGAAACCTACAGCCAACATCATACTCAATGGACAAACAGACCTTTCTCACTAAGGTCAGGAATGAGACATGGGTGTCTGCTTTCACCACTTGTATTCAACATTGTGTGGGGAACCATGTCCTGAGTGCCAGATGTGGGGGGCTCCGCCCGCAGAGCCCCATCCCTCCGTCACGGATGAAAATAAAAACTACCATGACATTTTCTGCTTGTGGAGGAAAGGGGTCAAACTCTCAGAGGATAATGACCCAGAGCCCCATCCTCACTAGGCTTTTATTGGGCTCAAATACACAGGAATACAGGTTTAACATGTCAAAGAATTCTGAGGGCTTAATCTGAGCCAGTGTTTGTCAGGAAAGGGGGTTGCCAAACTTTGGGAGACATACTCATTTCCTCCTGGGACACTTGTCACCTAAGGAAGAGCACTCTTAGCAAAGCAGGTTTCACAGGGCTTTGGGAATTCTTTCTTATGCCAATCACCCAGGGAGCAGTCCTGGCCAGCACAGGGCTGCACCACTCGCCCCCACAGTTTCAGGCTTTAAGCCTATTAGGAAGCAAGAGACATCTCCCAGATGGAAATGAGGACTCGGGCTATGTCAGAATAGCCGGGGGGCGAGGGTCCATCACATCCTCTTTGCTGCAACCCCCTGAGTCCATCCATGAGGCCTCCCAAGTGGTTGCGTCTGGCTTAGGTTGCCCCTCCCATGAGGAGTCTTACCCGTCATTGACTGCCAACCAAGCACTGGAGCCAGAGATGAATGAGGCAGAAGCAGCACTCCTGCCAGGGAGATAAGCTTTGTCTCCTTAGTAGCTCACGTCCTCGTGACAGAACAGACCCAGATGAAGTGGGTCCCTTGGGCTCTTACACGTCCTCATGACAGAACAGACCCAGATGAATGGGGTGAGGGTTATAACTCCTAAAACCAAGCTGAATGGTCCGCAACAGTATTGGAGTACCTAGGCATTGTGATCAGACAAGAAAAAAAAGTCATCCAAATTGTAAAGGTGGAAGTAAAACTGTCATTGTTTGCAGATGACACTATAGTGCACATAGAAAAACCTATATATTACATGAAAAAACTATTTAACCTAGTAAGTGAATTTGGCAAAACATCAAGATACAAAGTCAACATCCAGAAAGTGAAGGCATTTTTTGCACACTAACTGAAATATCAGAAACAAAAATCAGGAAGAAATCCCATTTGCTATAGCAACAAGGAAAATAAAGTATCTAGGAATACACCTACCCAAGGAGGTAAAAGACCTGTACTCAGAAAACTACACAACACTGAGGAAAGAAATTAAGAAAGACATAAATAAATGAAAGCACATACCTTGTTCATAGATTGGAAGAATTAACATCATCAAAATATCCATTCTACCCAAAGCAGTTTATAGATTCAATGAAATATCTATTAAAACGCCAATGATGTATTTCACAGATATAGAGAAAATATGTGTGTGGAACCATAAACAACCCTAAATAGCTGCAGCAATTTTGAGACAAATGAACAAAGTAGGAGGGATTACAACTCCTGATATCAAACTTATTATAAGCCCACAGTAATTAAAACAGTCTCATACTGACATAAGAAAAGACACATGAAGAACAGAATAGAGAGCTCAGAAATAAACTTAAGTCTCTGTGGTCAATTAATATTTTACCGAGGGGGCAGAAGCAGAAATGGAATAAAAATAAACCTTTTCAATATATGGTGTGGGGAGACCTTTACAGCTACAAGCAAAAAATGAGACTTCACCACCATCTTATTACACCATACACAAAAATAAACTCAAGATGGATAAAAGACAAATATAACTCACAACACCATAAGAGTCCTAGAGGAGAACATAAGCAGGAAAATTTCAGATATCCCACACCGCAATCTTTTCACTTACATGTCCCCTAGAACAAGGGATATGAAGGAATACATCAAATTAAAAAGCTTCTGTACAGCTAAACAAAACATCTTCAAAATCAAAAGAGAAACATCCATATGGAAAAATGTATTGGCCAATGATACCTCAGGCAAGGGTTCAATCTCCAAAATATATAAAAAACTCTCATGACTCAACACCAGGAAGGCAATCATTCCAATTAAAAAATGGGCAAAGCACCTGAACAAATACTTCTCCAAGAAAGACATACAGAGCCCAGAGACATGTGAAAGGATGCTCACCATCACTAGACATCGGAAAGATGCAAATTAAAATCATAATGACATACCACTACACACCTGTCATAATGACCATAATAAACAAATCAACAAACAAGCGTTGAAGAGGATGTGGAGAAATGGGAACCATAGTACACTGTTGGTAGGAATGCAGACTGGTGCAGCCACTGTGGAAAACAGTATGGAATTTCCTCAAAGAACTAAAAATGGAACTACCTTTTGACCTGGCAATTCCACTGCTGGGATTATTGCCTAAGAATTCTGAAACACCAATACAAAAGAACCTATGTACCCCAATGTTCATAGAAGCACAATTTACAATAGCCAAATGCTAGAAGCAACCTAAATGCCCATCGGTAAATGAGCAGATCAAAAACTGTGGTACAATTACACAATAGAATGCTACCCAGCAGAAGGAAAGAAGGAACTCGTACCCTTTGTGACAGCATGGATGGAACTGGAGAACATTATGCTGAGTGAAACAAGCAGGTGGTAAGAGACAAATACCATATAAATACCTATAAGTGGAAACTAATCATCAAAACAAGCAAGAAAGGAAAATATAACCAGAGACATTGAAATAAATAACAAACTGACAATAACCACAGGAAGGGGGGGTTAGGGACAATTTGAGGAAAATAGGGGAAGGACCATCAGGAAACATTTATAAAGGACACATGGACAAGGACAATGGAGGAGGGAGAGGACTGAATGCAAAAGATGAGGGTGGGTATGGTGGGGGAGAGTAATAGGGGAAAAATAAGGAGAACTATAACTGAATAATTAATAAAAAGATTTCAAAGAGGAACCCTTTATATCAAATTATATCATACATACTGGTAAATGCATAAACCATAAGTTTATAGCTCAATGAGTCACAAAATGAATGCACCATCATTATCCCCATCCATATCAAAAAAACAGTATGTGACCATCCCCCCCCAGAATCCCTACATGGGCCTCTTTCCAGTCATCACTTTCGCTTTCATTTGAGTTGAGCTTTTTCACTTAACATTATGTTTGTGAGATTTATCCATGTAGCTTTCTATAGTAGTTTTTTCATTTTCTTTTCTGTATAGCATTCTATTGTAGGAATATATCACAATTGATTTATTCATTTTACTATTGATGGAAATTTGGAGGCCGACAGTTTGGGATTATTACAAAGATATAGTATATGTCTTTTAGTGAACATATGTACATATTTTTATTGTGTATACCTAAGAGTAGATAGAGCTGCTTTTAGTAGATACTACTTCAGTTTTTCAAGGTAGTTGTACTGGGAGACTTCTGGAAAGGTTTTATTCTTGTGGTAAATTTGCATCAGGAATTTATATATCAGTTACTCTTGGTGCCATAACAAACCATATGAAAATGGCTTAAAGCAACTATTTTGCTGTTGTTATTCATAATTCTGTAGGTCAATAATTTTTGTGGCTAACCCAATCAAGATTTCTGCTAGGACCACTCATGTGGCTGTAGTCATCTAGCAGCTCAACTAGGGCAAAAATGGGATAAAATGTCCTCACTTATGAGCTGTCTCCAGCAGGCCAACTGGGGCTTTTCAAACAGGGCAGCATTCTAAAAGGACTGTAATACTTCCTGAGTCCTTAGCAAAGCAAGTCACAAGCCCAATTCACATTCAAGAGGGGAACAACAATAACAAGAATATATTGTTCCCCTCTTGGAAAGGAAAACAGTGAAGTATTTTGCCCATTTTGTTCCAAGCTACCATTCAGTGTCTTCCACCTAACTGCAATTATTTATTTTCCTCTCACATTCAAAATATGGTCATGCCCATCCCAGAAATCTCACATATCTTATCCACTTATGGCATTGTGCTCAAAATCTAAGATCCCATCATCTGCATCCGGTCCAAATGAGGCTCCCTGGTTACATAGCCTCAGGTGAAGCTCCTCTCATTCTGGACACCTACACAATAAAAAGGAACATATTCCACCCTTTACACACCCATATATATTAGTAAGGCAGAATAATCACAGTAGATAACTCCTATTCAAGAGATTGGCAAAAATATAGAAGTCACTGTTCCATGTCAACTATGCAATGTAGTAGGACATATGCTGCCACTTCCCTTTAAACTAGAAGCAGGGAAGGTTTTTTGATTAGGGTCCATTGCTGTTCCCTTGGTATCAAACAATCAAGGCTCTCTTGGCTTTATACTTGGGGTTCTTGGCTCAGCCTTCTGAGACAACTTTTCTTTTCCATCAGAAATGGCCCACTTTACAGCTGTGTCATTTTCTCAGTTTTTCTCCTACCTATAAAGAGCTGAAAGCCTGGAGATAATGTTTGCATTTTGAACTGTCTCTGTTCTGTTTAGTCTAAATGGGCAATGCTTTTCCCAGGAACCCTGTCTTTAAAATGTTGTGGATTTCCTATACTCTAATACAGATCTACTAAATGGGGCAGAAGTTATATTTGCGATTCTTTCTGAGAAAGGTTTCTTCCTATTTTGGGTTATAAATCAGGCAGCAGGGGGACAATGCTATTTTGTCTGCAGAGAAAATCTATTTGGCACTGCCTTATATTTTTCAACAATCCTAGGCATAATGTTACAACCATTCACTTAATTTGGACTTTGTCTTCTGTTCTCATTTCATTTTGAAAAATTTTTATTATCTGTGGACACTGAGGATAATAAACAATTTTATTTTCCAGTCCACAAAATCTTTGATCCTTTATGTTTTCTCTAAAGTCTGCTTGAAAATTCAACAGTTGCATTTTGACTTCATCTGTCTCTTTCTATACCTTTTCATATGCACTTAGAACCAACATAATGATACTTTTAACATTCTACCTGGTCATTTCTTTAGCCAGATCCAAAAGTTTATTAGTAACATTTCCTGTCTTCCAAGTTATTATATAAAACAGTTTTGCAAATTGCTATGCCACTACACAATGCTTCTCACATTTACCCAGATTTGGGGAGGAGTTTCCTCACTGCTTTTACATTCTCCACTAACAATTGATTTGACACTAATCAAACCTTTACTGAAAGCTTTCTCTTCACTATCTGCTTTGTTTTCCTGGGACAATATTGTTTACTCAGCTGATAACCTGAGATGAGGTAATATCTCCCAGAGGAAAAGGAGCAAACTTGATTACTACTTGCTCTAAAAGTGGTGCATTCCCCTAGCTCAGTGTTTCTCAGCTGGATCTCAAACCCACTGCATAAATAGCAGTCATCTGGGCCATATCACATCATCACAGTAGGACCTGGGGCAAAGAAAGATGAAGCAAATATGCTGATACTCATGCTGCTTGCTCTGCAATGAACAGTAGAGTTATTTATCTCAGCTGAGGAATCTTTGTCTATCGCTGGCACTGGTGAAACAGTAACAGGTTTACTTATTAGCTTGTAGGTAGGGAAAAAATAAACCACAAGTTTGACAGTTACCATATCCAAAAAACATTCTCAGAGTAATTTTTAATAAAATTAAGACTAGCAAAATCTGGCCATGACCTCAAAAATGGCTCAATTTCAAAGATTAATTCATGGCAAACATTTTTTCCCCAAAATTTAGAACTATATCATAATTTACAAATTAAATTCTATTGACATCCATGTGCTCATATTACCGTATATCTCTGGAGCTAGCCTAGCCTCAGATCAAATAAAATATTGCAGCATTGTTGAAAATTGTGTATTCTCTTCCAGAAAATTGTATCTTTGGGATATTATCAATGCAGCAATGAAAAAATTTCAACAATTGCCAACTTCAATGGTTTACATAATTTCTAAACAAACACAGTAATCTTTAACTCTGTGATTCCCAAATATGTTTTCCTTGCAAAATAATAAGTTAAGGTAGATCAAGGATGTTATGAGATTTTTAAAAATGGGCAAATACAAACAAGAAAAAGAAACAAAAGGCATCCAAATTGAAAAGGAGAAAACAAAACTGTCATTGTACTGTGCATGATACTGTACATAGAAAATCCTATAGACTCTACAAAAAAACTATTTGACCTAATAAGTAAATTTGGCAAAACAGCCAGATACAAAGTCTATATTCAAATCAAAGGCATTTTTGTAAAACAATAATGAAACATCAGAACCACAAATCGGGGGAAAAAACCCATTTGATATAGCAACAAGAAAAATAAAGTTCCTCAGAATAACCCTAACCAAGGAGGTAAAAGACCTGTACTCAGAAGACTACACAATGATGAAGAAAGAAATTAAGGAAGACACAAACAGGAGAAGGAAGATGGCGGTGCGGTAGGAGGGACCAGATTCCACTTCCTCCTACACACAGGAGAAAAACCTGGCCAATCTATGGAAGAACAGAGCAGACAAGGAACGGTAACACAGCATATTTGAGAATAGGAGATTGAAAATTGTAACTGACATTGAAAAACCAGTTGGTAAGGAGAGTACTTTAGAACAATAGGACCCCAGGGATCGGGGCAGAGACCAGGACAGCTGAGGCCTCCGCCCGGCACTTGCCAGGCCTGCCACAGGGTTCTAGGGAGGGAGCTGGGTCAACCACTGAAATGGGCTGATCGAACGTGGTCGCTGCGAGACCGCAGACAGTTGCGAGCGTGAACAGAGAGGGCTGCATGACAATAGGTGCTACATGACTACAGACACCGCAGGATCATAAGCGTACGCCAGATCATAGGCGTGCACCACTGGAGACAGCTATGGGACCATAGTCGCCTATGCGCGCTCGACCATAGATGGCCGTGCACGTGAGATGTGCACATGGAAGACAGCCGTGAGATCATAGGCCCCACACAACTGGAGACATCTGTGGGTCCGTAGTCGCTTGCACAACCGCAGATGGCTACAGGAACATGGGTGCCTGTGCCACCACAGAAAGCTGTGCAGGGGCTAACAGAGATGGTTGCGCAACCAGAGATCCGAGCTCACACACATGAACTCAGGAAAGTGCGAGCACTCCAGGAGGCTCAGAACACACGCCCAAGGCCCTGTATGGAGACACACCAGACTAGCTCTGGGGACAGTAGCCCAAAGATGACTGAGTGCTGAACACAGAGAAAAGCGATACCTTCACCCCTCCAGCCAGCAAAACCAGAAAAACTGGCTCGGCAAGTTTGAAAACAGCAGGAGTTTTTTTATTTGGTGTTTGTTTTTTTGTTCTTGAGGTTTTTATTTGGGGGGGTTGTTTTTTTGTTTTTGTTTATGTTTTTTTTGTTTGTGTGTTGTTTTGGGGTTTTTTTGGTTTGTTTTTTGTTTCTGCTTGCTTATATAATTGTTTTTAATTTTTTTATGTTTATCTTTTTTACCCTCAACTCCTTTTGCCTCTCTTTAGTTCATTCTTGTTTAATGTGCTCTTCCTTTCTTCCCAATTTTCTCTCTTCCTCTTTTTTCCTTCTTTTTTCATTTTTACCCTCTTTTCTCTTTTTAAATATGCATGAGGGAGACAAAAAAAATTTGGAACCGTGGGAAAAAACAGAGTTGGTCCCCAAAAGAGGGAGTCCCAGCAGATGAGATAGTGGAAGCTGTGAACAACAGGATAATAAAGGAGAATCCACCACTGACTCTCACAGGTATTCTACCACAGAAATTCACACCATACACTCAGGGAGACAGAACAGATCAATTTAAGAAGCTGAGGCTAACGAGAACAGTCTCGCAAACAATAGGAAGAAGAAGAAACAATCCCCAAGTGAAAGGAAAGGAGGAAGCCCCCAGGAAGAATGCTAAATGAAACAGAGGCAACTCAACAATCAGATATTGAGTTCAAAGCAATCATTGTCAGGAAGCTCCATGAGCTCTCAATGAGCTACCAGAAACTACAGGGAAGCTATGATGAACTCACTGCAAACTACATCCACATGAAAAAGGAAATAGAAACTATCCACAACGGCCAAGAGGAAATGAAGAACACAATCTCTGAACTGAAGAACACAGTAGAAGGGATGAAAAGCAGAATCGATGAAGCAGAAGATCGGATCAGCAAGTTGGAGGACAAAATAGAAAAAAACACACAGAAAGAGTAAGAAAACGAAAAGAGGCTCAGAAAGAATGAAGAGGGATTAAGAAATGAAAGACAACATGAAACATAATAATATCCATATAATCGAGATACCAGCAGAAGAAGAGCAACAGATAGAAAACCTATTTGAAAAAGTAATGATGGAAAACTTCCCTAATTTGATGAGAGAAAAAGTCACACAATCCAGGAAACACAGAGAGTCCCAATCAAGAGGAACCCAAACAGGCCCACTTCAAGACACATCATCATTAAAATGGCAAAATTCCAAGACTAAGAGAGAATCTTAAAGGCAGCAAGGGAAAAGAAAGAAACATACAAGGGAACCTCGGTAAGGTTAGCAGCTGACTTCTCAATGGAAACGCTCCAAGACAGAAGAGAATGACAAGAAATATTCCAAGCAATGAGAACCAAAGGCCTGCAACCCAGACTACTTTACCCAGCAAGGCTTTCAATAAAGATTGAAGGCCAAATAAGGAATTTTCCAGACAAAAGAAGTCTAAAAGAATACACCTCTACCAAACCAATTCTGCAGGAGATACTAAAGGGACTGCTTTAAAGGAAGAAAGGAAAAGACAGAGAGAGAAAGAGAGAGAGGAACACAGGTACGAAAATGGCAATGAATAAATACCTATCAATAATAGCCTTAAATGTAAATGGATTAAATGCTCCAATCAAAAGACAGAATAGCTGAATGGCTAAGAAAGCATGACCCACACATACGCTGCCTACAAGAGACCCATCTCAGGACAAAAGACCTACACAGACTCAAAGTGAAGGGCTGGAAACAAATTTTCCAAGCAAATGGACAGGAAAAAGAAAGCCCAGGTAGCAAGACTCATATCAGACAAAATAGACTTCAAAAGAAGAGCCATAGAGACCCAGAAGGACACTTCTTCATAATACTCAAGGGAAGAATCCACCAAGAAGGCATAAACATTGTAAATATATATGCACCCAACGGAGGAGCACCTAATACATCAAGAAAATCTCAGAGGACTTCAAGAAAGATATTGACAGCAACGCAATTATAGCAGGCGATTTTAACACTCCACTGTCAAAAATGGACAGATCCTACAAACAAAATATCAAAAAAGACATTGTGGCATTGAACGATACTCTAGACAAATTGGACTTAGCTGATATATATAGAGCCCTTCATCCCAAAGAAGCTAAATACACTTTCTTTTCAAATGCACATGGAACATTTTCAAAGATAGACCACATGATGGGACACAAAACAAGCCTCAACAAATTCAAGAAAATTGAAATCACACCAAGCATTTTCTCTGACCGCAGGGACTCAAACTAGAAACCAATCCCAAGGGGAAAAACCCCAAACCCTCAAAATCATGGAGATTGAATAGCATGCTATTAAACAATGAATGGGTCAAGAATGAAATTAGGGAGGAAATCAAGAAGTTTCTGGAAACAAATGATAATGAACTCACATCAACCCAAAACTTATGGGACACAGCAAAGGCAGTCCTCAGAGGGAAGTTTATAGCAATACAAGCATACCTAAAAATGATAGAAACATCTCAAACAACCTAACCCTAGGCCTACAAGAACTCGAGGATCAACAACAAAGACAGCCCAGAGCAAGTAGATGGAAGAAAATAACCAAGATCAGAGCAGAGTTAAATGACATAGAGACTAAAAGCACAATTCTAAAGACCAATGAATCCAGGGGCTGGTTCTTTGAAAAGACCAACAAAATTAACAAGCCTTTAAGCAGGCTCATTAAGAAAAAAAGAGACTGTCATATGGTATTTGTCTTTCACTGGCTGGCTTATTTCGATTTGCATGATGCTCTCCAGTTCCATCCATGCTGTTGCAAAGGGTAGGAGCTCCTTCTTTCTTTTTGCTGCATAGAATTCCATTGTGTAAATGTACCACAGTTTTTTGATCCATTCATTTACTGATGGGCACCTAGGTTTCTTCTGTTGCGGACCGTTCAGCCTGGTTTCAGGAGTTGTAACCTTCACCCCATGGTGGGCTGTGTAAGAGCCCAAGGGACCCACTTCATCTGGCTCTGTTCTGTCACAAGGATCTGACCTATTAAGGAGACAAAGCTTATCTCCCTGGCAGGAGCACTGCTTCTGCCTTGCCCATCTCTGGCCCCATAGCTTGGTTGGCAGTCAATGACGGGTAAGACTCCTCATGGGAGGGGCAACCTAAGCCAGACGCGACCACTTGGAAGGCCTCATGGAAGGACTCGGGGGGTTGCAGCAAAGAGGATGTGATGGACCCTCGCCCCCCGGCTATTCTGACATACCCCGAGTCCTCATTTCCATCTGGGAGATGTCTCCTGCTTCCTAATCGGCTTAAAGCCTGAAACTGTGGGGGTGAGTGGTGCAGCCCTGTACCGGCCAGGACGGCTCCCTGGGTGATGGGGCATAAGAAAGAATTCCTAAAGTCCTGTGAAACCTGCTTTGCTAAGAGTGCTCTTCCTGAGGTGACAAGTGTCCCAGGAGGAAATGAGCATGTCTCCCAAAGTCTGGCAACCCCCCTTCCTGACAAACACTGGCTCCAATTAAGCCCTCAGATTTCTTTGACATGTTAAACTTGTATTCCGGTGTATTGGAACCCAATAAAAGCCTAGTGAGGAAGGGGCTCTGGGTCATTCTCCTCTGAGAGTTTGACCCCTTTCCTCCCCAAGCACAAGATGTCTTGGTAGTTTTTATTTTCATCTGTGACGAATGGGGGGTTCTACGGGCGAAGCCCCCCGCATTCTTCCAACAGTTGGCTATTGTAAATTGTGCTGCTATAAACATAGGGCTGCATAGGGTCTTTTGGATTGGTGTTTCAGAGTTCTTAGGATATAGTCCTAGCAGTGGAATTGCTGGGTCAAAAGGTATATCCATTTATAGTTTTCTTAGAAAATTCCATGCTGCTTTCCACAGTGGTTGTACCAGTCTGCAATCCCACCAATAGTGCCCTAGAGTCCCCTTTTCTCCACAACCTCTCCAACACTTGCTGTTTGTTGCTTTGTTTATGATGGCCATTATCATTGGTCTCAAGTGGTATCTCATTGTGGTTTTATTTTGCGTCTCTCTGATAGCTAGTGATATTGAGCATCTTTTCATGTGTCTCAGGATCCTCTGTATGTCCTTCTTGGAGAAGTGTCTGCCCAAGTCCTTTGCCCATTTTTTAATTGGGTTGCTTGTCTTCTTAGAGTGGAGTCATGTCAGTTCTTTGTATATTTTGGAGATTAAACCCTTGTCTGAGGTATCATTGGTAAATATGTTTTCCCACAGAGTTGGCCCTCTTTTTATTTTAATACTGTTTTCTTTGGCCATGCAGAAGCTTTTTATTTTGATGAGATCCCATTTGTTTATTCTTCCCTTTATGTCCTTTGCTTTAGGGGATATATCAGGAAAAATGTTGGTGCATGAAATGTCTGAGATTTTCCTGCCTATGTTCTGCTCTAGGACTTTAATGGTGTTACGGCTTATATTTAAATCTTTTATCCACCTTAAATTTCTTTTTGTGTATGGTGTAAGTTGGTGCTCGAGTTTCATTTTTTTGCAAGAAGCTGTCCAGTTCTCCTAACACCACTTGTTGAAGAGGCAGTTTTTACTCCATTGTATGTTGCTGCCCCCTTTGTCAAATATTAATTGACTGTAGAAACTTGGGTTTATTTCTGGGGTCTCTGTTCTATTCCACTGGTCTACGTGCCTGTTTTTAATGCCAGTACCAGGCTGTTTTGATTACAGTGGTCTTGTAATACAGTTTGGTATCAGGTATTGTGATCCCTCCTACTTTGCTCTTCTTTCTCAAGATTGCTACCGCTATTCGAGGTTGTTTATGGTTCCATATAAATTTTTGAAATGTTTGTTCTATGTCTATGAAATATGCCTTAGTACTTTAATAGGTATTGTAATGAATTGTAAATTGCTTTGGGTAATATGGACATTTTGATCATGTTAATTCTTCTGATGCATGAACACGATATGTGTTTCCATTTGTTTGTGTCTCCCTTGATTTCTTTCTTCAGTGTTGTGTAGTTTTCTGTATACAGGTCTTTTACCTCCTTGGTTAGGTTTATTCCTAGGTATTTTATTTTTCTTTTTGCTATATTGAATGGGATTTTTTTTCTTGATTTCTGCTTCTGCTGTTTCATTGTCGGTATACAAAAATACCTTTGATTTCTGGATATTGACTTTGTATCCGGCTGTTTCGCCAAATTCATTTATTAGGTCCAGCGGTTTTTTGGCCGAGTCTTTGTGATTTTCTATGTACACTATCATGTCATCTGCAAACAATGATAGTTTTGTTTCCTCCTTTCCAAGTTGGGTGCCTTTTATTTTCTTTTCTTGTCTAATCGCTGTGGATAAAACTTCCAATACTATATTGACTAGAAGTGGTGAAATTGGACAACCTCGTCTTGTTCCTGATCTTAGTGTTAACGATTTTGGTTTTTGCCCATTGAGTATGATGTTGGCTGTAGGTCTCTCATATATGGCCTTTATTATGCTGAGGAATTCTCCCTCTATTCCCACTTTGCTGAATGTTTTTATCATAAATGGGTTCTGTACCTTATCAAAAGCTTTTCCCCGTCTATTGATATGATCATGTGATTTTTGTCCTTGCTTTTGTTTATGTGATGAATTACATTTACTGATTTGCGAATATTAAACCATCCTTGCACCCCTGGATGAATCCCTCTTGGTCATGGTGTATGGTCTTTTTAATGTGTTGTTGGATGTGGTTTGCCAATATTTTGTTGAGGAGTTTAGCATCTATGTTCATCAGTGATATTGGACTGAAGTTTTCTCTCTTTGTTGTGTCTTTATCTGGTGTTGGGATTAGGACGATGCTGGCTTATAAGAAGAGTTTGGGAGTCTTACATCATTTTGGATTTTTTCGAATAGTCTGTGAAGGATAGTGGTTAGCTCCTCCTTAAATGTTTTGTAGAATTCTCCTGTGAAACTATCTGGTCCAGGACTGTTGTGTGTCGGGAGTTTTTTGATTACTGCTTCAATTTCATCAGCTGTTATTGGTCTGTTCAGGCTTTCTGATTCTTCTTCATTGAGTTTTGAAAGATTATATTTTTCTAGAAACTTGTCCATTTCACCTAGGTTTTCAAATTTCTTGGCATGTAGTTCTTCATAGTAATTTCTTACAATCCTTTGTATTTCTGTGGTGTCAGTTGTAATCTGTCCTCTTTCATTTCTGATTGTGTTTATTTGAGTCTTCTCTCTTTTTTTCTTGATGAGGCTGCTTAAAGGCTTGTTAATTTTGTTGGTCTTTTCAAAGAACCAGCCCCTGGATTCATTGGTCTTTAGAATTGTGCTTTTAGTCTCTATGTCGTTTAATTCTGCTCTGATCTTGGTTATTTCCTTCTTTCTACTTGCTCTGGGCTGTCTTTGTTGTTGATCCTTGAGTTCTTGTACTCGTAGGGTTATGTTGTTTGTTTGAGATGTTCCTATCTTTTTCAGGTAGGTCTGTATTGCTATAAACTTCCCTCTGAGGACTGCCTTTGCTGTGTCCCATAAGTTTTGAGTCGATGTGAGTTCATTATCATTTGTTTCCAGAAACTTCTTGATTTCCTCCCTAATTTCATTCTTGACCCATTCATTGTTTAATAGCATGCTATTCAATCTCCATGATTTTGAAGGTTTTGGGTTTTCCCCTTGGGATTGGTTTCTACTTTGAGTCCCTGCGGTCAGAGAAAATGCTTGGTGTGATTTCAATTTTCTTGAATTTGTTGAGGCTTGTTTTGTGTCCCATCATGTGGTCTATCTTTGAAAATGTTCCATGTGCATTTGAAAAGAAAGTGTATTTAGCTTCTTTGGGATGAAGGGCTCTATATATATCAGCTAAGTCCAATTTGTCTAGAGTATCGTTCAATGCCACAATGTCTTTTTTGATATTTTGTTTGTAGGATCTGTCCATTTTTGACAGTGGAGTGTTAAAATCGCCTGCTATAATTGCGTTGCTGTCAATATCTTTCTTGAAGTCCTCTGAGATTTTCTTGATGTATTAGGTGCTCCTCCGTTGGGTGCATATATATTTACAATGTTTATGCCTTCTTGGTGGATTCTTCCCTTGAGTATTATGAAGAAGTGTCCTTCTGGGTCTCTATGGCTCTTCTTTTGAAGTCTATTTTGTCTGATATGAGTCTTGCTACCTGGGCTTTCTTTTTCCTGTCCATTTGCTTGGAAAATTTGTTTCCAGCCCTTCACTTTGAGTCTGTGTAGGTCTTTTGTCCTGAGATGGGTCTCTTGTAGGCAGCGTATGTGTGGGTCATGCTTTCTTAGCCATTCAGCTATTCTATGTGTTTTGATTGGAGCATTTAATCCATTTACATTTAAGGCTATTATTGATAGGTATTTATTCATTGCCATTTTCGTACCTGTGTTCCTCTCTCTCTTTCTCTCTCTGTCTTTTCCTTTCTTCCTTTAAAACAGTCCCTTTAGTATCTCCTGCAGAATTGGTTTGGTAGAGGTGTATTCTTTTACACTTATTTTGTCTGGAAAATTCCTTATTTGGCCTTCAATCTTTATTGAAAGCCTTGCTGGGTAAAGTAGTCTGGGTTGCAGGCCTTTGGTTCTCATTGCTTGGAATATTTCTTGCCATTCTCTTCTGGCTTGGAGGGTCTCCATTGAGAAGTCAGCTGCTAACCTTATTGGCGTTCCCTTGTATGTTGTTTCCTTTTTTTCCCTTGCTGCCTTTAAGATTCTCTCTTAGTCTTGGAATTTTGCCATTTTAATTATGATGTGTCTTGAAGTGGGCCTGTTTGGGTTCCTCTTGATTGGGACTCTCTGTGTTTCCTGGATTATTGTAGCTTTTTCTCTCACTAAATTAGGGAAGTTTTCCATCATTACTTTTTCAAATAGGTTTTCTATCCCTTGTTCTTGTTCTTCTCCTTCTGGTATCCCTATTATACGGATATTATTCTGTTTCATGTTGTCTTGCATTTCTCTTAAACCCTCTTCATTCTTTCTAAGCCTCTTTTCCTTATCTTGCTCATTGTGTGTTTTTTTCTATTTTGTCTTCCAACTCGCTGATCTGATCTTCTGCTTCATCGATTCTGCTTTTCATTCCTTCTACTGTGTTATTCAGTTCAGAGATTGTGTTCTTCATTTCCTCTTGGCCCTTGTGAATAGTTTCTATTTCCTTTTTCATGTGGATATAGTTTGCCGTGAGTTCATCATAACTTCCCTGTAGTTTGTGGTAGCTCATTGAGAGCTCGTTGAGCTTCCTGACAACCATTGCTTTGAACTCGATATCTGATAGTTGAGTTGCCTCTGTTTCATTTAGCGTTCTTTCTGTGGTTTCCTCCTTTCCTTTCGTTTGAACATTGTTCTTTTGTCTTCCCATTGTTTGTAAGACTCTTGTTGTTAGCCTCAACTTCTTAAATTGGTCTGTTCTGGCTCCCTGGGTTTGTGGTATGACCTTCTGTGGTAGAATATCTGTGAGATTCAGTGGTGGATTCTCCTTTGGATATCCTGTTGTTCACAGCTTCCACTGTCTCATCAGCTGGAATACTCTCTTTTGGGGTCAACTCTGGTTTTTTTTCACAGTTCCAGGTTTGTTTGTTTGTTTTGTTTTTTCTCACTCGTGGGTATTTAAAAAAAGAAGAGGGGCGGAAATGAAAAAAAGAAGAAAGAAGAAAAAAGAGGAAGGTAGAAGAGATAAAATTAGAGAGAAAGGAAGAGGGGATAAAACAAGAAGGAATTCAAGGGAGGTAAAAGGAGTTGAGGAGTAAAGAAGAAGATAAAAATAATGAAGAAGGAGTAGTTAAAAACTGATATAAATAGACAGGCATACAAACAAAAAGACACAAGCAAACTGGCAATACAAAAATCAGACACACACACAGACACCCCCACACAAATATAAGCAGCCAAAAAAAAAAAGAACAAGCAAAGCAAAACAAAATATTTTAAAAAATATATTAAAAGAAATTTAAAAAATTAAAAAAACACCCTCTTGTTTTTTTCAAGCTTGCCAGCCAGTTTTTCTGGTCTTGCTGGCTGAAATGTCTGAGGGGTGATCTTATTGCTTTTCTCTGTGTTCAGAACTCAGTTCTCATTGTGCTATGTATCCCAGAGTTAGTGGGCACCTCTCCCCACAGGGTTTCCAGTGTGTGTTCTGAGCCTCCTGGTGTGTGCGCACTTCCCCGAGTTTATGGGTGTGTGCTAGGTTCTCCAGCATGCCCAGCCGCCTGCCGTTGCCTCTGGGAGGCTTTCTGTGTTAGGGCGCAGCTGCCTGCCTTTGCCCCTGAGAAGGGCCTGCGCTCCAGCTGCTATCTCACGCCTGCACCTTGGGCCTGAACTGTCCGCGTTTGAGCACCTGCCCGTGCACTGGCAACTCTGGCTCCACAGCTGTCTCCAGTGGCCAGCGCCTATGTTTTCATTAGTGGCCACTATCACGCGACCGTGTGCGGTCCCCTGAGGATGCCTATTTTCATGCAGCTGTCTCACTTCACACTCGACTCTGTCTGCGGTTGGGGCGACTGTGCTTTCCTAGTCACCGGGCGACCATGAAAACTCGGTTAGCGCAGTGACCTGGTGTGGGGCACCCACTTTCGCTCCGTCGTGGGGCACCCACTTTTGCTCAGCCACAGTTGCGCAGTGGCCCCTGAGATCTCCCAGCCGGTTCAGCAGCTGACCCAGCTCCCTCCCCAGAGCCCTGAGGCAGGCTTGGCGGAGCGCTGGGCCGGGGCCTCAGCCGCCCCGCTGGACCCTGGGCCCCTATTTTTCCGAAGAGCTCTCCTTACCGCTGGTTTTTCAGTGTCCGCTACAATTTCCAACCTCTTATTTTCCAATATGCTGTGTTACTGTTCCTTGTCTGCTCTGATCTTCCGTAGATTGGCCCGGTTTTTCTCCCGTGTGTAGAGGGGAAGTGGGGTCTGCTCCCTCTTACCATGCCACCCAGGAAAACATTTTTTAAAAGAAGAAATGGGCAAAGGATCTGAACAGATACTTCTCCAAGGAGGACATTCAGAGAACCCATAGGCATATGAAAGGATGCTCAGTATCACTAGCCATCAGAGAGAGGCAAATTAAAACCACAATGAGTTACCACCTCATGCTGGTCAGAATGGCCGTAATTAAGAAATTAGTAAACAGGCGCTGGTTAGGATGTGGAGAAAAGGGAACCTTGTGTAGTGTTGGAGGGAATGCAGACTGGTGCAGCCACTGTGGAAAAGAGTATGGAGTTTCCTCAAAAAGATAAAAATGGAACTGCCTTTTGACCTGGCAATTCCTCCACTGGGATTATAGCCTAAGAATCCTGAAACACCAATTCAAATGAACCTGTGCACCCCAATGTTCATAGCAGCATTATTTACCATAGCCAAGTGCTGGATATAGCCTAAGTGCCCATTATTAAATGAGTGGATCAAAAACTGTGGACATTTACAAATGGAATAGTATGGAAAGAAAGAAGGGAGGATCTCCTACTGTTCATGACAGCATGGATGAAACTGGAGAGCATTATGCTAATTGAAAAAAAGCTAGGCAGCAGAAAGCAAATACCATGTAATCTCAAATATAAGTAAAGCCTAATGAACAAAGCAAACAGATGAGTAAAGTAGAACCAGAGACATGGAAACAAGGAATAGACTGGCATGAACCAGAGAGAAAGTGGGAGGAAGATAAGGGAGGTAAGAAACGGAAAGGCCTAGTTAAAGAACAAGATAAATGACCCATGGAGATGGATAACAGTGTGGAGATTGACTGTGGCAGTGCAGGTGGGCGGGGTAGGGGAGAGCTACAGGGAAAAATTTGTACAACTGTAATAGAACAACAATAAAAATAATTAAAAGAAATTTTAAAAATAACAGCTTATAAGGAAGAAAAAAGGGGTGGGGGACATTGCTAATTCTTCAACTTCCATTTCAGTAGGTGTACCCCAGCCAAAGAATTAAATTCAGAGTTAACAAAAGAAAAAGATTCTCTCTTCATTATGATGCGTCTCGGTGGGAACTCTTTGCATCCATTTTGTTTGGGACTCTGTGCTTCCTGGGCTTACATTTCTATTTCCTTCACCAAATTAGATATGTTTTCTTTCATTTTCTTTCAAATAGATTTCCAATTTCTTGCTCTTTCTCTTCTTCTGGCACCCCTATGATGGGAATGTTGGAATGCTTGAAGTTGTCCCACAGACTACTACACTATCTTTGTTTTTCTTGGGATTCTTATTCTTGTTCTGATTGGTTGTTTGACTTTTTTTTTCACTTCCTTATGTTCCAAATCATTGATTTGATTTTCAGCCTTACCCACTCTACTGTTGTTTCCCTGTAGATTGTTTTTCATTTCAATTAGTGTATACTTGGTTTCTGACTGGACCTTTTTTATGCCATTGAGGTTCTCACAAGCTCCTTCAGCATCCTTATTACTAGTGTTTTGAACTCTGCATCTGACAGATTGCTTGTCCCCATTTTGTTTAGTTCTTTCTGGATTTTTGATCTGTTCTTTTCATTTGGACAATGTTCCTATGTTTCCTCATTTTCGCAGGCTCACTGTGTTTGTTTCTATGTATTAGGTAGAGCTGCTTTTTCTCTCCATCTTGGTAGGGTGGTGTAATGTAGTAGGTGTCCTGTAGGGTCCAGTGGCACAGCCTCCCCTATCACCCAAGCTATGTACTCAAGGTACACCCTCCATATGGGCTGAGTACACCCTCCTCTTGTAATTGAGGCTTCATTGGTGTTAGCGGGTTAATGGGAGGGATTTATCTAAGCCAATCAGCTACAAGGACTGGGTATGACCTTTGACTACCAAGCTGTGCCCTCCACTGAGCATCAGCTGTGCAAGGACAGGGTAGTGGTGCTCCGAGGTAGTCTGTAGTTGTCCACTGGGTATTCAGGCTCTGGGATTTCCTGGATAGTGCAGGCCAAAGTCAGCCCCCAACCTGTATTTTGCCTGGGGCCACCCTGCATGAACTGTACCACAGTTTGTTTGACCATTCACCCATTCAAGAACATTTTGGTTGTTTTTTTTCTTTTTTGCTATTATGAAGAAAACTGCAAACATTTGTGTACAGAGTTTTGTGTGGGCTGTTTTTCCATCTTGTGATAATGGCTAGGAGTGCAATTGCTGGCTTACATAGTAATTGTATGCTAAGTTTATGAGAAACTACCAAAGTGTTTTTCCAGAGTGGCTGTATCTTTTTACATTCCCACCAACAATGTGTGAGAATCTGGGTTCTCTGCATCTTTGCTGGTATTATTATTGTCATTTTTTTAATTTTTATTTTAACTGTTGATCTTGTACAGTTTTCTGTCTTTTATTCTCACCCGAACCCACCACCCTAGCCCTCCCCTTCTCCCTCCCATTTCCACCCCACATAGTTTTTGTCCATGTGTCCTTTATACTTTTTCCTTCCCCTTTTCCCCTGAAATTTTCTCCCCTCTCTCCTCTGGTGACTTTCATTATTTTTAATATGAGCTGTTCTGATAAGTGTGTAATGATATGTTGTCATGGTATTAATTTTCATTTTGTTAGTGGCTAGTGATAATGAATATCACTGGACAGGGTGATGTTCTTTCTTCTGACTTGAAGACTGCTTACTTTAGAATTTTGTATATTTTTTATACTTGGCTTTGTGGTTGGTTCATATTTCACAAGAGAATAATTAACAAAAGAAGAAGAAAGATGGAACACTGAGTTTAATTTATTTTTAAAAGTTTTAAAATTTTATTTTTATTAAGCTGTTACAGTTGTTTCTGTTTTGAGTTTAATTTTTGGAGATATTATTTCTCTTCATATTTTAAAAAGAGCAACCATAAGAAAGTCACTGAAATAACCAGCCAGTGGTAGGTAAGATAGGAAATCAGGAGGGCCCCAGTGGGAAGCCTGTGCTATATTCAACTGACCACAGAACCTCTGTGTAAAACAACCTCCCAAAAAACCAAAATTCCTTCCAAAGAAGATCGACATGGAGTTGCTCAAACACAGGAAAAAATTTTATTATGCACATGCATGGTATAAAAGTTTCATGCACTGCACAGAGGAATGTTCATATCAGAATAATTTGAGTAAAAATGAGAAACCAAACACCTTATTTCTAGGTAATTGGAAAGGGTTTTGAAGAGGTGGAAATTTGAGCTCTTTAAAAGCCTCTTTAGGATGTGACAATGAGATGGGAGGGATGAGGCACAAAGTTGTTACGTGTCATTATAAGCACTTTGGTACTAGTCTTACTTTGATTAGAAAAGAAAATGACAGAAAAGGTAGAAGAAGTTTGTCACAGCATCTTGTATTTATTTTGTAGGGCTGTCATAACAAAGTACCACAGACTGGGTGGCTTTGAGAATAGAAATGTATCAACTCACAGTTCTGGAGGCTAAAGAAATTAGACTCCTGTATTTATTTTATTTATTATTATTATTTTATTTTATTTTAATTGTTGATCAATTACAGTTGTCCACATTTACTCCCCACCACTCCCCCGACCCCAGCCATCATCACCTCCCTCCCTTGCTTCCAATCCATTCTTGGTTTTGTCCATGCATCCTTTACAGTTGTTCCTGAAAACTCTTCCACCCAGCTGGAATCTAATCAACAAAACAAAGCAAGCAAAATATAAACAGAGATACTGAAATTAAGAACAATCTGAGTGTAACCAGAGGGGAGAGGGGAGGGGATAATGGGGGGAACATTTCTATATTTTAGAAAGATGTTGAATCAAGAACAAAAAAGTTTCTGAATCCAATTTATAGTCAACCACAAATTCGGGCATTCAAGATGTTAGTTGTTGGTCCTTCATTACAGTCTTGGAATTTTAAGAGTGTACTGCAAATGTTCATTCATTCTCCTGTGTATTGCAACAGTTTTTTTCTCTTATCCTCTTCACTCACCTACTGTCTTTGACCTAGAAACTATTCATTGAAATTAAACAGCACTATTATAAGAATTCTACATATGTTAACCCTTTTAAGTCAAATAACACAACAACTCAATAAAGTGGAAGCCAATATTTCCATTTTACAGATGAGGAACCAAGGCATAGAGAAGCTATGTAACTTACCCCTTGTTTCAGAGCTAATTACCAGTGAGGTAAGCAGGGATGGTTCCAGAGCCTGTGTTCTCAGGCACTAAAATATTACTTAGTTACTATTCCTTAGAACATCAAAACAACGATTATAATAAGATTTTACAATAATGTCACCAAAGTACTTTTTACAGTTTCTTGGCAATAGTAGGGACTATATGAATGCATTTTTCCCAGTATTATTGAAATATAATTGACAGCATTGGATAATTTTAAGGTGCACAATGTGATGATCTGACATATGTAAATAATATGAAATGATTATCACAATAAAGTTAGTGAACATATCCATCACCTTGCATAGTTAACGTGTGTGTGTGTGTGTGTGTGTGTGTGTGTGTGTGTGTGGTGAGAACACTTAAGATCTATTCTCTCAGAAACTTTCAAGTAGACAATAGAAAGTTGTTAACCATAATCACCAAAGTGTAAATTAGACCCCCAAAACTTATTCATCTTATAACTGGAAGTTTGTAACCTTTGATCATGATCTCCTCTTTTCGCAAAATCTTCCAAACCACTGGCACCATCAATTTACTCTCCGTCTCTACATATAAGTGATTCTACATGTAAGTGGCATCATACAGTATTTACCTTTCTTGTATGAAAATTATTTAACCTTCTTTAAAATTACTTTATTACTGTTCAATTACAGTTGTCTGCATTTACCAATACCCCAGCCATCCCCACCTTCCTCCCCTGCTTCCACTCCGCCTTGGTTTGGTCCATGTGTCCTTTATAGTTGTTCCTGAAAACTCTTCCTCCCTTCCCTACATTATCCCTTCCCACCTCCCCTTTGGTTACTGTCAGTGTTCTTAATTTCAACATCTCTGGTTATATTTTGTTTGCATGTTCTGTTGATTAGGTTCCAATTAAAGGTGAGATCATATGGTATTTGTCCCTCACCACCTGGCTTATTTCACTTAGTATTAATGCTCTCCAGTTCCATCCATGCTGTTGCAAAGGGTAGGAGCTCCTTCTTTCTTTCTGCTGTTTAGTATTCCATCATGTCAATGTACCATTGTTTTTTGATCCATTCATTTACTGATGGGCACTTAGGCTGCCTAAGCACTCAGCTATTGTAAATTGTGCTGCTGTGAATATTGAGGTGTATAGGTTCTTTTTGATTGATGTTTCAGAGTTCTTAGGATATAATCCCAACAGTGGAATTGCCAGGTCAAAAAGCAGTTCCATTTTGAGTTTTCTGAGGAAATGCCATACTGTTCTCCAAAGTGGCTGAAATAGTCTGTGTTTGCACCAACAGTGCACTAGGGTTCCCTTTTCTCCACATCCACTCCAACAGTTGTTGTTTGTTTATTGGTTTACGATGAACATTCTGACCAGTGTGAAGTGGTATCTCATTGTGGTTTTAATTTGCATCTCTCTTCTGGCTAGTGATGCTGAGTATCTTTTCATATATCTCTGGGTCCTCTGTAGGTCCTCCTTGCAGAAGTGTCTGTTCAAGTCTTTTGCCCATTTCTTATTGGGTTGTTTGTCTTCCTGAAGTGGAGTTGTGTCAGTTCTTTATATATTTTGGATATCAAACCCCTGTCCAAGGTATCATTGGAAAATATGTTTTCCCATATAGTTAGTTTTCTTTTCATTTTAATGCTGTTTTCTTTAGCCATACAGAAGCTTTTTATTTTGATGACATCCCATTTGTTTGCTCTTTCCTTTAAGTCCCTTGCTTTAGGGGACTTATCAATAAAAATATTGCTGGGTGGAATGTCTAAGATTTTTTTCTGCCTATGTTTTCCTCTAGGACTTTTATGGTGTCACAACTTATATATAAGTCTTGTATCCACCTTGAGTTTATTATTGTGCATGGTGATCAACAGCCATTTTTTTTGCATGTAGCTGTCCAGATCTCCCAACACCACTTGTTGAAGAGGCTATTTTTACTCCATTTTATGCTTCTGCTCCCTTTGTCAAATATTAACTGACCATAAGGCTTGGGTTTATATCTGGGCTCTCTATTTTCTCTGGGCTATATCTGTTCCATTGGTCTAGGTGTCTCTTCTTATGCCAGTGTCAGCCTGTTTTGATTACAGTGGCCTTGTAATATAGTTTGATATCACGTATTGTGATCCCTCCTACTTTGTTCTTCTTTCTCAACACTGCAGCAACTATTCGGGGTCATTTATGGTACCATATAAATTTTTGAAATGTTTGTTCTATATTGGTGAAATATGTCATTGGTACTTTACTAGGGATTGTGTTGAATCTATAAACTGCTTTGGGTAGTATGGACATTTTGATGATGTTAATTCTTGCAATTCATGAGCATGGTACATGCTTCCATTTGTTTGTGTCTTCCTTAATTTTTTTCTTCATTGTTATGTCATTTTGTGAGTGCAGGTCATTTACACTCTTTGTTAGGGTTATTCTGAGATACTTTATTATTTTTGTTGCTATATCAAATGGGTTTTTCCCGATTTGTGGTTCTGATATTTCATTGTTGGTTTGCAAAAAATGCCTTTGATTTGAATATAGACATTGTATCTGTCTGTTTTGCCAAATTCACTTACTAGGTTGAGTAGTTTTTTGGTGAAGTCTATAGAATTTTCTATGTACAGCATTATGCCATCTGCAAACAATGATAGTTCTGCTTCCTTCTTTCCAATATGGATGCCTTTTATTTCATTTTCTCATCTGATCGCTGTGGCTAGGCTGCCAATACTATGATGAATAGGATTGTTGAAAGTAGACATCCTTCTCTTATTCTTGATCTTACTGGGAAAGCTCTTATGTTCTTGGCCATTGAATACAATGTTGGCTGTAGTCTGTTGTATATGGCTTTCATTATGTTGAGGAATGCTTCTTCTATTCCCACTTTGCTGAGTGTTTTTATCATAAATGCATAATGTACCTTATCAAGTGCTTTATCCACATCTATTGTTATGATCATGTAATTTTGCCTTTCATTTTCTTTTTGTGATATATTACATTTATTGATTTGCAAATATTGTAACATCCTTGCATCCCTGGGATGAATCCCACTTGATTATGTAGTATGATCTTTTTAATATATTTCTGGATGTTGTTCGGCAATATTTTGTTGAGGATTTTAGTGTCTATGTTCATCAGCAATATTGGCCTAAAGTTTTCTTTCTTTGTTATGTTTTTATCTGGTTTTGGGATTAGGATGATGCTGGATTCACTAAAAGATTTTGGGAGACTTCCATCTTCTTGAATTTTTTTTGGAATAGTAAGTGAAGGATAGGGGTTAGCTCATCCTTAAATGCTTTGTAAAATTCTGCTGAGAAATCATCTGGTCCATGACTTTTATGTGTTGGAAGCTTTTTGAATACTGCTAAACTTTGTCAGTTTTTATTGGTCTGTTTAAGCTTTTTGCCTCTTCTTCATTTAACTTTGGAAGATTATATTTTTCTAGAAACTTGTCCTTTTCACCTAGGTTTTCAAATTTCTTGGCATACAGTTCTTCATAGTAATTTCTTACAATCCTTTGCGTTTCTGTGGTGTCAGTTGTAATCTCTCCTCTTTCATTTCTGATTGTGATTATTGGGTCCTCTCTCTTTTTTTCTAGATGAGTCTGTTTAAAAGCTTGTTTATTTTGTTTATCTTTTCAAAGAACCAGCCCCAGGATTTACTGATCCTTAGAATTGTGTTTTTAGTCTCTATGTCATTTAACTCTGCTCTGATCTTGGTTATTTCGTTCCTTCTACTTGCTCTGAGCTGTCTTTGTTGTTGTTCCTCCAGTTCTTGTAGGTCTAGGGTTAGGTTGTATATGTGAAATGTTTCTATCTTGTTTTAGGTAGACCGATATCACTATGAACTTCTCAACTTCTCTCTCAGGACTGCTTTTGCTGTGTCCCATAACTTTTGGATTGTTATGAATTTATATTCATTAGTTTCCAGAAACTTTTTGATTTCTTCCTTAATCTCATTCTTGACTCATTCATTATTTAATATAATGCTATTCAATCTCCATGAGTTTGAGTGTTTTTGAGTTTTTTCCTTAAGGTTGGTTTCTAGTTTCAGTCCCTTGTGGTGAGAGAATGTGCATGATATGATTTCAATATTCTTGAATGTGTTGAGGCTTGTTGTGTCCTATCATGTGGTCTATCCTTAAAAATGTTCCATGTGCATTTGAAAAGAATGTGTATTTTGTTTCTCAGATGAAAGGCTCTATATATATCAGTTAAGTCCATTTGATCTAGGACATCGTTGAATGGACCCATATCTTTCTTGATATTTTGTTTGGATGATCTATCCATTTTTGAAGTGTATTGTTGAAATCCCCTACTATAATTGTGTTGCTGTCAATATCTTTCTTGAAGTCCTCCAAGATTTTCTTTATGTATTTGGGTTCTCCTATGTTGGATGCACATATATTTACAATGTTTATATCTTCTTGATGGATTCTTCCCTTGAATATTATGAAATGACGTTCTGGGTATCTTTTTAGGGCCCATTTTTTGAAGTCTATTTTGTCTGATATGATTATTGCTATCCCAGCTTTTTTTTCCTTGTCCATTTTGCTTGGAATATTTTTTAAGGCCCTTCACTTTCAGTCCATGCAGGTGTTTTGTTCTGAGGTGGATCTCTTGTAGGCAGCATATGTGTGGGTCATGATTTCTTAACCATTCAGCTATTCTATGTCTTTTGATTGGGGCATTTAATCCCTTTATATTTAAGGTTATTGATAGGTACATATTCATTGCGATTTTTTGTACCTGTGATCCTTTCTCTCATTCTTTTTTTTCTTTTCTAACGCAGATTCTTTAGCATCTCTAGTAGAGTTACTTTGGTGGAGGTGTATTCTTTGAGGCTTCTTTTTTCTGGGAAACTCCTTATTTGGCCTTCCATTTTAATTGAGAGCTTTGCTGGATAGAGTAGTCTTGTTTGTAGGCCTTTGTTTTTCAATACTTGGAATATTCCTCGCCATTACCTTCAAGCTTGGAATGTTTTCATTGAGAAGTCACCTGCTAGTTTTACTGGGGCTCCCTTGTATGTTACTTCCTATTTCTCCCTTGAATCCATTACGATTCTCTCTTTGTCTTGGAATTTTGCCATTTTAATTATGATGTGTCTTGAAATGGGTCTCTTTGTGTTCCTCTTGATTAGGACTATCTGTGTTTCCTGTATTTGTGTGACTTTTTCTCTCATTGAATTGGGAAAGTTTCTAATTTTCACTCATCATTACTTTTTCAAACAGGTTTTCTATCCTTTGCTCCTATTCTTCTCCTTCTGGTATCCGTATTATACAGATATACGGATACCAGGACAATTTATATTGTCCTGCACTTCCGTTAATCCCTCTTCATTCTTTTTGAACCTCTTTTCCTTCCCCCCCCCCCCTTCTGGGTGTTTTCTCTCTACCTTGACCGCCAGCTCACTGACTCAATCCTTTGCTTCATCGATCCTGCTTTTGATTCCTTCTACTGTGTTCTTCAGTTCAGAAATTGTATTCTTCATTTCCTCTTGGCCCTTGTTGATAGTTTATATTTCCTTTTTCATGTGATATAGTTTGCAGTGATATCATTGTAGTTTCCCTGTAGTTTCTGGTAATTCTCTGTGAGTTCATTGAGTTTCCTTATAACCATTGCTTTGAACTCAATATCTGATAGTTGACTTGCCTCTATTTCATTTAGCATTCTTTCTGAGGTCTCCTCTTTTCCTTTCATTTTGGGATTCTTTGTCTTTCCCTTATTTATGAGCCTCTACTTGTTAGCCTCTGCTTCTTAAATTGATATCTTCTGACTCCCTGGGTTTATGGTGTGAACTTCTATGGTAGGAAACCTGTGAAATTCCATGCTGCAATCTCCTTGACCTCCTGAACTTGATGGCCTTGGGCTGTCATTTCTGTTGGCTCTCTGCATGTCTTTGTGTTTTGAATGTTGTCTAGTCTTTCTTTGGTGAGTCCTTCCCTTTAGCTGGTTAACTGAGGGTCACTCCACCCACCACTCTTGTATGCAACTGTGCAGTTGTGGGAAGGTTGTGTTGAAGTTGGTTCTTCTGTCTTTATGAGGTTTTGAGTCTTGTCTCTTGTTATTGTTCAGTTGTTTGTTCTGGGTAACTTCTCCATCATTTAGTTGTAGTTCCAGATCAGTCCTAGGTGGAGGTTAGTGTGGCTTCCATTCAATCCTTTACCTGTCTCTGTTTTTATCTGTTGGCAGTTCCTTTGTTGGTGGGTCTCTTTTAGACAGAGGGAGTGTATTCTATGGGATTTAAAGTACCAACCCATAGAGAAGAGATAGAAGATCCTTTGGATACATATAGTGATAACCAGTTTATTTCACTCAACTAGCTACTTTCCAGAAAGCATGGGAAAAAGATAAGATTATTGTTAGAGGGAGGAAGGATTGTGAGTTGGATCCAGAAAACAGTGAGCTTGTGGGAGGTTTGATTATGAGATATAGTAAGATTAAACGATAGAAGGTAGGTGTGGGGTGCGAGAGAATAGAGTTAACCAAAGCAGTAGTAACTTTCCAGAAGACAGTGAAATGAGCTAAGATCCAGGAGGGGTGCTGTGTAGTATTTACAATTGTATGGAACAAAAATTACTTACAATTATACTGGAACAACAATCATATGACAGAATCTATGTGATCTGAATAAAAAGAATAGGAAGTATAAAATCTAGAGTAGTGTGCTACTGGAACACAAATGAAGTGAAGAAGGAGAATTAAAAATACACTATGAAAGAGAGAACAAGGAAAACCATTCAGACAACAGAATTAAACAAAGAAAATGAAGAAAACTAAACAGAAAGAAGAGAAATACAAAAAATGCTAATAAAATAAAAGAAATAAAAATAATGAAAATAATAATAATAGAAACTAACAATAACTTGCAAGTTCTCTGGAATAGCAAAGTGATATTTGTCTCAGTTTCTCCGTTGTTGGGATGACTCCTCTTTGGATCTGACTCTGGTCCTTTCACAGCTCCAGGTTTTATTGTCTCACTTCTGGGGGTGGAAGGGAAGGAAGAAAGAAGAAAAACCCTCCTGCTATCTTTAAACTGGCCAAGCCAGTTTTGTCTTACTGGCTGCAGCAGGTTGAGGGAAGTTGGGTTTTGCTTTTCTCCCTTCCAGTGATTTTGCTCAGATGGGGGCCAGGTCAGAGCAGTACTCTTCACAGTTGTCCAGCCTCCAGCCCAGTTCCTCAGTTTACTGCCGTGCCTGCACTGCCCTTCTGAGCTAGCCTTACACCTTCAGTCCACCAGTTGTGCTGTCCTTGAGGTACAGCAATTAGGGGCAACTCACACACCACCTTCTTGCTCTTTGCTGCCCAAGGTGCTAGGGTCTCTCGAAGTCTCTTCAGGGTAGTTTGGCTCCCTCACTGAGTTAATTCCTTCTGGAGACTGCTGACTCCCTGAACCCTGCTGCTCTCCTCTGCAGGAGCAGGGGAGGTGGGAGGTGAGAGAGCACCTCTACCTTCCTCTTAGCCAGCCAGTCTGCCACTCAGGGCAGGAGCACAGTGCTAGCAGAGATGGTGGTCACTGGTGTGAGCCTCCAGGGTGGCAGGTATGTGCACTGCTGCTGTGGTGGAGCAGTGGGTCAAGTGCACAGCACCCCTGGGGCTTTGGGCGTAAGTACACAGCCTCTGCTGCTGCAGCTTGGGAAAGGATAGGGACACTGCTGCAATACTGGCAGCAGTGGCCAGACCCCTGTGGAAGCTGCAGAGGCAGCAGGGGTGCCACCTGGGGAAGCAGTGGGAGACACTATGAGAGAGTTCCCTAAAAAGCCACAAAAAGCTTTTTTTTTTTTTTTTTTTTTTTTTTTAATTCCTCCTGTTCAAACCTGCTGCTCCAAACAAGCATCTGGCCTCTCACACAGCCCAACTCTCCAGCCAGACTGGACACTATCTGGGTCAGGGTCTGTCATGACCCACCTCTTCTTTCTCCAGGTGTCACCTGCCTTCCCAATTTCTCTGGTAATGACCCAGCTGGTGTCCAGTCTCAGATAGTGCACAACATACCTACACGTTTGCCGCACTGTCTCTATTCCCCTCAGCAACTTCAAGCATCCAGGTCCATCCTGGTGCTGCTCAAACCTTCCTGTTTTGCAGAGCAGGGAGCTATTGACCTGGCTCTCCTCCAAGAATCCTGCAGCTGGCCCGGCAAGCACTAAGCCTGGGGCTGCAACTGCCCTGGTCCCCACACTGGTCCCAGGGACTTTCTCATCCCAAAGCAATCTCCTTACCATCTGATTTTTCAACGTCCTCTACAGTTTTGGCCTCCAACTTTCATATATGCTGGGATAATGTTGGCTGTTCACTTTGTTCCTCAGAAGATCAGCCATGTATTCTACCTGTACACAGTGGGGAGTGGACTCTGCTCCCACCTATCTCACTGCCATCTTCTGAGTCCCCTTTGCCCATTTCTTAATTGGCTTTTCTTCCTGGTGTTGATCATATGAGTTCTTTATATATTTTGGAGATCAAACCCTTGTGCAATGTATTGTTGGCAAATATACTTTCCCATATTGTCATATGGTTGGTTCTCTTTTCATTTTGATGTTTCTTTAGCTGTGTAGAAGCTTTATAGTTTGATGTGGTCACACTTGTTTCTTTTTCTTTCCTTTGCCCTAGACGATGTATCAGTGAAAATATTGCTGTATGGGATATCTGACATTTTTTTTCCCATAGGACTTTTATGGTGTCATGGCCTATGTTTAATCCTTTTATTCATTTTGAGTTTATTCTGGTATATGGTGTAAGTCGGTGGTCTAGTTTTTTTTTCTTTTCTTTCTTTTTTTTTTTTTTAATGTACTTGTACAGATTTCCCAGCACCATTCATTGACGGGCTACTTTTGTTTTATGCTTCTGCTCATTTTATCAAATATTAATTGACCATAGAGACATGGGTTTATTTCTGGGCTCTCTATTTTGTTCCATTGATCTATATGTCTGTTCTTATGCCACTACCAGACTGTTTTGATTACAGGGTACTTGTAGTGTAGTTTGATATCAGGTATTGTGATCCCTCCGTCTTTGTTCTTCTTTCTCAAAATTGCTGTGGCTATTCTGGGTCATTTTTGGTTCCACATAAATTTTTGAAATATTTGTTCTAAGTCTGCGAAATATATAATTGGTGTTTCAATAGGCATTGTGTTTAATCTATAGAATGCTTTGGGTAATATGGACATTTTGATGATGTTGAGTCTTCCAACCCATGAACACAGTATATGCTGCTTCCTTAGTTTGTCTGTATCTTCCTTAATTTTTTCCTTCAGTATTCCATAGTTTTTGAAGTACAGGTCTTTTGCCTCCTTGGTTAAGTTTATTCATAGGTACTTTATTTTTCTTGTTGTCGTTGTAAATGGGATTTTTTTCCTAGTTTCTGTTTCTGATATTTCATGGTTGGTGTACTAAAATGCCTTTGATTTCTGCACATTGATTTTGTATCCCACTGTTTTACCAAACTCACTTGTAAGTCAAGCAGTTTTTTTGGTAGAGCCTATAGGGTTTTCTATGTACACTATCAAGTTGTCTGCAAACAGTGACAGTTTTACTTCCTCCTTTCCAATTTGGATGCCTTTTATTTCTTTTTCTTGTCTTATCATTGTGGCTAGAACTTCCAATTCTGTGGTGAAAGCAGACATCCTTGTCTTTTTCCTGTTTTGGGTGGCAAGCTTTCAGTTTTTGCCCATTAAGTATGATGTTGGCTATAGGTTTCTTGTATATGGCCTTTATTATATTGAGGTATGCTCCCTCCATTCCCACTTTTCTGAGCATTTTTATAATAAATGGGTGCTGTACTTTATCAAATGCTTTTCAGCACATCTATTGATAAGATCATGTGCTTTTTGCCTTTCATTTTGTTTATGTGGTTTATTATGTTTATTGATTTGAAAATATTATACCATCCATGCATCCCTGGAATGAATCCTACTTGATCATGGTATATGATCATTTTAATGTATTGCTGGATACGGTTTGCCAATATTTTGTTGAGAATTTTAGTGCCTCTGTTCCTTAGTGATATTGGCCTGTAGTTTTTGAAGAGACAATCTTTTTTTAAAGATTTTATTTATTTAATTTTGCAGAGAGTGGAAGGAGAAAGATGGAAAGAGAAACATCAATGTGTGGTTGTCCCTCACACACGCCCAATTAGGGACCTGGCCCACAACCAAGGCATGTGCCCTGACTGGGAATCGAACTGGTGACCCTTAGGTTCACAGACCTACACTCAATGCACTGAGCTACACCAGCCAGGGCTATTACAGCCTTCTATAATAAGAGAAAAGCAGCTAACTACATGCAGGATTGTCCCTATAAGTCTGTTAGCTGATTTCTTAAAAGAAACTTTGGAAGCTTGAAGGAATTGGCAAGAAATATTCAAAGTCATTAAAAGCGGGGGCTACAGCTAAGATTACTCTACTAGGTGAAGATATCATTTAGAATCAAAAGGCAGATAAAGTGCCTCCTAGACAAGAGAAAACGTGTTCATCATCACCAAACCAGTATTATATGACATATTAAAGGGACTTATTTAAGATAAAGAATGAAGATCAAAACTATGAACAATAAAATGGCAATAAATACATATCTATCAACAATTGAATCTAAAACACAAAGGCTGTCAACTTTTGCAGTGGTCCAACTGGCACCCACATTACCAGTGATGGTGCCAGCTATAATGGTGGAGAAATGAGGCAGAAATGGAAAGGAGATCTCAGCCCTGCTGAGCTAATGATGCTGACCACAGGAGATGTTATTAAACAACTAACTGAAGCCTGTGAACAGGGGAAAGATATCGATCTAAGTAAGGTGAAAATGAAGACAGCTGCCAAATATGGCCTTTCGGCATGGCCTCACCTGGGCTATTACAGCCTTCTATAATAAGAGAAAAGCAGTTAACTACATGCAGGAGTGTCCCTATAAGTGTCCCATCATTACCATAGTCCTGCCTCAGTATCGAAAGGTCCTGGTCCCCAAGTTAAAGGCCAAACCCATCAGAACTGCCAGTGGGATTGCAGTTTTGGCAGTGATGTGCAAGCCCCACAGATGTCCATACATCAGTTTTACAGTCAATATATGTGTATACTGCCCTGTAGGACCTGATTCAGACTTTGAATAGTTGTCATGGTCTTACACTGGATTTGAGCCAACCTCCATGCAAGTTATTTGTGCCAGATATGACGCTTATCTACAGACGAGACACTGAATAGAGTAGTTGAAACAGCTTGATCTCAGTGTGGATAAAGTGGAGTTTATTGTGATGGGTGAAACATTTGGGGCCCTCCCAAAAGAATACAGAGATTAGTTTATTCAAAACTTACACGATGCCTTATCAAGACATACCTCCAACAATATTTACAAGGTAATCAAGTATTCTGAGAGGAGCCTCACAAAGTGTATTAGGATTACCATTGAGACCAGACCTGATTATTGCATGAAGCAGCAGTTAAGTGACATGTTGACCTGTGGCTGCAAAAGGCTGGAGATTGGGGTGCAGAGTGTCTATGAAGATGTGGCCAGAGATACCAACAGGGACCACACTGTGAAGGCAGTGTGTGAGTCATTTCACCTGGCCACTCATATGATGCCTGATCTGCTGAATGTGGGGTTGGAGAGAGACACTGAACAGTTTACAGAGTTTTTTGAAAACACTGCTTTTCATCCTGTTGCTTTAAAACTTTACCCCACCCTAATGATTCATGGAACTGGGCTGTATGAGCTGTGGAAATCAGAGAGATATAAGAGCTACTCTCCTAGTGACCTGATCGAGTTGGTGGCTTAGATTCTTACCCCTGTGCCTCCATAGACTCGAGTGTACCAAGTGCAGAGGTAGTGTGTTATCTTTTATGCCATAAATAATCAGTGACTACCTGTTGACAATTTCTAATGAGAGTAGTCTGATTTCATATGGAGGGGTTTGACATTTTTTTTAATTAAAAAAGGGACACCTGGAATACCAACTATAAACAGGAAGGGATGGACATGAAAGGATACTATATCCAAGCCACTTTGCCAGTATAATATGCATGGATTTCCCTTTCCCTTCATTCATGATCCAGGAGGTGGAACTATGAAGGTAATAGGTATGGGGCCTGGTTCCAGGAGCTTATGATCTAGGTCAGGATTTCCTTTCCAGTACTTCAGTCTAGGTACATACAGAGTGAGTATGGGGGGTGAATTGTGGCCATATGTATATTATCCCTGTTCTAGAGTCTCTGAAGATAAAGCAAAGAGTGTCAACAATCATTCTTTTCAGAGATGCAGATTAAAACCACAATGAGATACCACTTCACACCAGTCAGAATGGCCATCATAAACAAAGCAACAAACAACAAGTGTTGGAGAGGATGTGGAGAAAAGGGAACCCTAATGCACTGTTGGTGGGAGTGCAGACTCATACAACCATTATGGAAAACAGTATGGAATTTTCTAAGAAAACTAAAAGTGGATCTACTTGTTGCGGACCATTCAGCCTGATTTCAGGAGTCGTAACCCTCACCCCATGGTAGGCTGTATAAGAGCCTAGGGACCCACTTCATCTGGGTCTGTTCTGTGAAGAGGACGTGACCTACCAAGGAGACAAAGCTTATATCCCTGGCAGAAGTGCTGCTTCTGCCTCATCCATCTCTGGCCCCAATGCTTGGTTGGTAGTCAATGACAGGTAAGACTCCTCATGGGAGGGGCAACCGAAGCCAGACACAACCACTTGGGAGGCCCTCATAGAAGGACTTGGGGGGCTGCAGCAAAGAGTGGGTGATGGACCCTTGCCCCTCTCCCCCGCCAGCTATTCTGACATACCCTGAGTCCTCATTTCCATCTGGGAGATGTCTTCTGCTTCCTGAGCTTAATTGGTTTAAAGCCTGAAACTATGACAGCAAGCGGTGCAGCCCTGTGCTGGCCAGAAGGGTTCCCCGGGTGATCAAGCATAAGAAAGAATTTGTAAAGTCCTATGAAATCTGCTTTGCTAAGAGTGCTCTCATTTAAATAAGGGTCCAAGGAAGAAATGAGTATGTCTCCTAAAGTTTTGCAACCCTCTTTTCTGACAGACACTGACTCAGATTAAGCCCTCAGATTTCTTTGAAATGTTAACCATTGTTTGATCCTTGCTGCCTGACATACCTGTATTCCTGTGTATTTGAACCCAATAAAAGCCTAGTGAGGAAGGCGCTCTGGGTCATTCTCCTCTGAGAGTTTGACCACCTTTCCTCCCCAAGCAGATCATGTCTTGGTAGTTTTATTTTCATCCATGACGGAGGGATGGGGCTCTGCAGGTGGAGCCCCCCCCCCACATCTGGCTCCCAGGACAGGGGCCCCCTGCATCTACCTTTTGACCCAGCAATTCCACTGCTAGCATTACATCCTAAGAACCCTGAAACACCAATCCAAAAGAACCTATGCACCCCTATGTTCATAGAAGCACAATTTACAATAGCCAAGTGCTGGAAGCAACCTAGGTGCCCATCAATAAATGAATGGATCAAAACATTATGGTATATTTACACAATGGAATTCTATGCAGCAGAAATAAAGCAGGAGCTCTTACCCTTTGCAACAGCATGGATGGAACTGGAAAGCATTATGCTAAGTGAAATAAGCCAGGCAATGAAAGACAAATACCATATGGTGTCACCTTGAACAGGAACCTAATCAATAAAACAAACAAACAAGCATAATATAACCAAAGACACTGAAATTGAGAACAGGCTGACAGTGACCAGAGGGGCGAGGGGAGGGAATTTCAGGGGAAAAGGGGAAAGGTTTACAGGAACAAATATGAAGGATACATGGACAAAAACTAGGTGGGGTGGAAATGGGAAGGAGGTCAGGAGGGACGGGTGGGTGAGCTGGGAAGGGAGTAAAGGACAGAAAACTGTACTTGAACAACAATTTAAATAAAATTAAAAACAAAAAACAAAATAATCATTCTTTGCAGATATTAATGTAACTATGGAGAAAGAGTGACATATTCCCAATGGCATGAAGGAATACAACTGTTTTTTTCATAGAGAGAAATTAAGGTCTCATTTGCAATTATGAGCCTTTTTTTTTTTAAACTGGAAATAGACCATTGTGGGGGGCATTTAGAAGCCATAAAATTAGCTATCTACCTACAATTCAAACAAAACCATTCCTGTATTTGCTGATTATTAGGCACATTTTCACCACCCTGTGAAAAGCTGCCTGGATTCTTGTATTACCAATACAGTAGTCCCCCTTTACCAGCAGGGGATATGTCCCAACTCCACAGTAAATGCTTGAAACGGCAGATAATACTGAACTTATAGAAAAAAAACTATATTTTTTCTATACATACATATCTACGTAAAGTTTAATTTATAAATTAGGCACAGTAAATGATTAACAACAATAACTAATAATAAATAGAGCAAATTTTTTTTAAAATTAATTAATTAAATAAAAAGCAAACTAAACAAACAAGAAGAATAGAGACAGAATCACAGATATGGATAGGTTTTCGAGAGTTGCCAGATAGGAGTCTTGTGGAGGGCTGTGAATAGGTGAGGGGATTAAGAAGTACAAATTGGTAGTTATAGAATAGCCATGGGAATGTAAAGTATAGTATAGAAAACGGAGTAGCCAGATAACCTATATGCTTGACCCATGGACATGTACAATGGTGTGGGGATGGCCTGGTGCTGTGTGGAGAGGGGCAAAAGGGGAAAAGTTGGGAAAGTTGTAATAGCATATTCAATAAAAACTAATTTAGAAAAACAAAAGGCATTTAAAAAAAGAAATGAGTTTGATTAGAGTGAACTAAAGCAATAAGGTGAAAAAAAAAACAGAATTTTCTGGTAGGCAGGATAATAAAAAACTGAGATAGGAAAGCTAAAGATATAATTCACAAACCATACAATTTACCCTTTAAAGTATATGATTTGTTTGTTTTCAGTATATTCACAGTGGTGAAATGAGAAACATAATCCATTTTAGAACACTCCCATCAACTGAAAAAAGCCCATGCCTTTTAGCTGTTATTCCCTGTTTTCTCACCTCCCCCAGCCTTATGTAACCACTAAATAACTTTGTCACATAGATTGGCCTATTCTGAACATTTTGTGAATTATATAATATATGGTCTTTTGTGACCATCTTCTTTCACTTAGCATAATGTTTCAAAGTTTATCTATGTGTAGTATGCATCAGTACTTAATTCCTTTTCATTGTCAAATAATACTTCATTGTGTGGCTATATGACTTTTTTTACCCATTCATCAGTTAAGAGACATCTGAGTTGTTTTCCATCTTTTGATTTCTATGAAATATGCTGCTATGAATATTCATATGCAAGTTCTTATGTAAATATATGTTTTTATTTCTCTTGGGTATATACCTAGAAGTAGAATTGCTGGGTCAAATAGTAACTCTCTATTTAACTGTTTGAGGAACTGCCAGACTGTTTTTTAAATTGGCTGAACCATTTTACATTTTCACCAACAGTGTAAGAGGGTTCCAATTTCTGTGCATTCTCACCAACATTGTTATAATGACTTTTTAATTAAAGTAATTTTAGTGGGTGAAGTGGTATCTCATTGTGGTTTTGATTTGCATTTCTCTGATGATTAATGATTTTGAGCATCTTTTCATGCACTTCTGGCAATTTGTTTATCTTCCTTGGAGAAATGTCTTTTCAGATCCCTTATCCATGAAAAATTTCTTTTTGAAAGATCAGGTGAAGATCAGATTCTTAACTCTTGGTTACTTCATATCTAGTCTTCTACTATATGAATTATATTAGTCCTAGTTGAATGAATTTGAATTCTTCCAATCCTAGCTAGGTCCATGAATCTACGGATTGAAAGAAATCACACGTCAAGTTGGATTTTCACTGAATGGAAGCTGAAGATAAAGTGCTACAAAAGGTCTCCACTTTCTACAGAAATGAACTTTTGATAGAAGATCCATGCAGATGAATTTCAGGTCGTTTGAGTGCTAAGTCCTGCCAAACAAGTCCTCTATATTAGTACAAAAACTGGCACAGAAAGGAGCCAGTGGGGAAAATGTGCTTCATTTTCTGTGGCACAATGAAATTATTGCCTGAAAAAATTAAATCCAGTTTTCATCTGAATTACATTAAGGGTGGTCCATCTTCCACCCCAGGTAAGACTGTAGCTGAGCGATTTCACTAAATGTATGATGCAGCATAAAAATATGCACCCCAAGAAAAGCAATGCAGCAGGGTCTCATCATAAACATGTTCATGAAGGGGCAGCCATGGATGGGAAAAGCTCATATTTTGCTTCCAGGCCTTTCTATTCAACTCTGTAATAAGTTATTATGTTGTCTCATTTAAATATAAACATTTAAAACATATTTGGTTTTTTTTTTAAGTGGCTAGGCTCAACATTTCAAAAAATAAGGCTAATGATGGTAAGAAGGAAATAAGTATGTACCCACTTGTGAATAGATGGATGTAAATGTAAGGTTTGAGAATAAAGAGTGAAAAGTTATGACAATATCTGGGGCAGCTGAGGGCATCAACAGTTGATTACTTGAACACATTATGAACTCACTGAATACTTAATAATTAAGAACAGGGATTTTCCTTTTTCAAAAAACACAAAAGGCCATTTATATTATCCATCACTAACATGCACGCCACCATCCCAAAGGGTAGTATTAAAGGAAATGTTGTGAGGGTTATATAAAAACAGTTTAAAGAATCTAAACCTATCATTACATGAAGAAGGACAAATATTCAAATGATTATTGGAAACTTTATATTTTTAAAGAGAAAATAAACAAGTCATAGAGTTTATTGATTATCCGAAATTCTCACAACTCATCTGGTTCTAGCCATAAAGTGGAAAAAAAAGGCCAGCAGGGCCTTAATGCAAAATAACCCCCACAGTCCTCTGTACACCTGGTTTTTTGGCCTACCTTTATCTACCTCATGCTTCCTAGTCAACTAACTGTTCTTCCACTTGTTGGGTGCTCGCTGATGGAGAAATCAATAGATAGTCCTCTAAATCCAATCTCTGTTGTAGGTTTGGCATGCCCAAATATCAGCCAGGGCAGCTGAAGTCAGCCAGCACCTTCCATAAAATTAAGCAACTATCAATACCATAGGGGCTGGAGGAATGGCTGGGATTCATTCTTTCAATGTGTCCTTCATACATCTTATAACCATTCAATTACTTAACCTGCATAATTTCTGGCTTTGGACTCTCGGTAGGATCCTCGAGCAAAGAGCCATGAGGACACCTCACTGCCATCACCCCTGCCCATGAGCCAAAATATCAGAATAAACTACAGGTGATAGACATGAGGATGAAGAAGCAATGAATGGTGCTTAAGAGCTTTCAAGATGTCTAAAGTACTTGTACTTCACATTTTACCAAGAAACACTGTGACCCATCCAAAGAGGCCTGTGTACATTTTCTGAAATGATTCTAAAAACCAAGAAGTTTGTTTTCAATTAACTATCTATTAAAATTTATAAACAGAATGATGGAATTCTAAGTGTAGTGAAACTGCGTCATCCAGGACCAGGATAATCTAGGCCAAACCTACAAAGTTAATATATCACATAAAAATTTAACTACCAAATGCCACAAAATCGTTTAATAGGAAATTTTCTTTTTTCCATATAAAATTTCCTTTGTCTCTATGAGAGATCAGTTTTTTCCCCTCAATATTGAGTAGTAGAACAGAATATAAATTCGTAGGTAAAGAAACTACTGTTTCAAAATGGAAATTGATATATTTGTATCCAATTTGAGAAACCCTCAAAAACATGAGTTTTTCTTTGAGTTCTCAAAGGCCAGAACTCCCTTTTGCAGGGGACCCTGTCCTGGGCGCCAGATGGGGGGGGGGCTCCGCCCGCAGAGCCCCATCCCTCCGTCACGGATGAAAGTAAAAACTACCAAGACATCTTCTGCTTGGGGAGGAAAGGGGTCAAACTCTCAGAGAATGACCCAGAGCCCCATCCTCACTAGGCTTTTATTGGGCTCAAATACACTGGAATACAAGTTTAACATGTCAAAGAAATCTGAGGGCTTAATCCGAGCCAGTGTTTGTCAGGAAGGGGGGTTGCCAGACTTTGGGAGACATACTCATTTCCTCCTGGGACACTTGTCACCTAAGGAAGAGCACTCTTAGCAAAGCAGGTTTCACAGCGCTTTAGGAATTCTTTCTTATGTCCGGATCACCCAGGGAACCGACCAGGCCAGGACAGGGCTGCACCGCTCACCCCCACAGTTTCAGGCTTTAAGGCAATTAGGAAGCAAGAGACATCTCCCAGATGGAAATGAGGACTCAGGCTATGTCAGAATAGCCGGGGGGCGAGGGTCCATCACATCCTCTTTGCTGCACCCCCCCGAGTCCTTCCATGAGGCCTCCCAAGTGGTCGCGTCTGGCTTAGGTTGCCCCTCCCATGAGGAGTCTTACCCGTCATTGACTGCCAACCAAGCTATGGGGCCAGAGATGGGTAAGGCAGAAGCAGTGCTCCTGCCAGGGAGATAAGCTTTGTCTCCTTAATAGGTCACATCCTTGTGACAGAACAGACCCAGATGAAGTGGGTCCCTTGGGCTCTTACACAGCCCACCATGGGGTGAGGGTTACAACTCCTGAAACCAGGCTGAACGGTCCGCAACACCCTTTCCCTTCCATGTCTTTGGAAACAGTTGGGTTAGCTTATAATATGTGAATGCCTGAACACCCTGTAAAACTTGTTTGTAGGGAAACTAAAATATGCCAACAGCAAAGCACTTCTTACCTGCAATGGGTCACAATTGCTGTCAGATGTCTCCATGGTGACCTCCCTGAGCCATGAGAATGGAACTGTGGTGTTCATGACATGCCACGACAGGAGTGACCACAGTGCCGAAAACAGCTTTGACTACTGTAAGCCATCCCCAAAACTCAAATTCAGATGAAAAAAATTAAGAATTTAATCCATATTGAGGGATAGATAAGGGTGATTCTGGGGGGAAAGTATCTCTGTGTGAGATCCAGGGGGCCATTGCAACTCTGTTACCTTCCAGAGTCCCCATAGTAGTACCTAAGAAGGAAAGACCAGAAAAAAATTATTTTGAGCACTGACTGGAAAGACATCAAGAATGAAAGAATACGAATTTCATGATTGCTCATTGTTCTTTGATAGTGTGTCCTAAATTACCTGATGACTGTCTCCGTGTACTTAAGAAAGTATCATTTTATTAGAATTGCCCAAAATAATGTAAACTATTGTCCTAATTATTTGTGTAGCCTTCTTGAAACAGCCAAAATGAGTTTTTATTTCATTTAGGTGGTTCCGGAGAGAAAACTTTCCAGGACCCATGTATAGGCATAGCTATTTTCCCTGATCAGGATCCTTGTAGTATATACTGAAGTAAGATACATTTTATTCCATCTCTGCTACTGCTAATTGTGTTCTTTATTTCCTTTCTAACAGAAAATTCTTATTATAATATTTCTTTTTTTCATTGATTTTGAGAGAGAGATTTGTTACTCCATTTATTTTTACATTCATTGGTTGATTCTTGTACTTGCCCTGACCAGGGATCAAACTTGCAATTTTGGTGTATTGGAATTATGCTCTAATCAACTGAGCTACTTGGACAGAGAATTTTTATTTCTTGATCATTTCCCCTTCTATTCACCAATTAATCAAAATCCAATTCACCAGGACATTTTATCTGACTTTCCTCTAGAAAAAAGAGCACTTAAAGCAGTATGACACAAGGGTGCTTAACTTTATCAAGTGTCTCAAAGTTCTGTTTAAAATTTTTAGAATCCCCATCTTAGGCTTCTGTACATTATGGTTGTGTCCTCTCAGAGGCTGAGTACATTTTATCTTAATTTTCAGAGATCAAGTGAATGAGAGAAAACATAATTCATTTTCATTGTAGAAAAATTTATCACTAAGTAGTCAAAAGACTACCTTCCCCTAGAATGTAATTCTCTAAGTAGGCATAAAAATCCAAAATGTCATCTTACAAAGAAAATTAGATATAGGGGATTTGTCAATGGCAAAGACTTTATTATATAAAGTTTAATTTAGACCTCCCTGAGCAGTTTTGCTCTACTGCTTTGTCACTTAAGTGTTTCTGCCTATATATGTTGGAACTTTCATAACATCAGTAGTCTAGTTAATCCTCTATAACATAGTTATGAACCACCAAATGAAAAATACCTGAGTGGCCAAATAATTGTCAAGCTGATGCATAGTACTCTACAAGAAATATACTCGGCTCTCTACTTTGTGCCTATTTCACATACCATCTAATGCACTTGGTCATCTGGTTTCCAAAACACATAGATAACAAGATAATGATAGCAGCTGATAAGCAGAGACAGCTGTCATTTTATGTTGGCAGCTCCAGTAAGTGGCAGTTGACTGACAGGGAAAACAGAGGGAGAGAAATCTTCTAAAATACAAGTAGAGATGTAAGACCTCAGGTCCCAGAGATCCAGAGTAATTTAGTTTCTGGAAGAGCATCCCCAAGTCTGTAATGGGACCTTTAAAATGATGGTGCTTATATACGAGGACTAATATTTCATTTTTAAGCTATATTCTATCAATATTTTATAAATGTAGTTATGTTTTAAGAGAAAATACTTGGCCTATGGTATAGTTGAATCCCTGTAACACAAGTATTTTTATAACATGGCTCCAACATCACTCTTATTTTAGATGGCAGATAAAACATCACTCTTATTTTAGATGGCAGATAACACATTCCTGCCTTTATCATTCCTTTTCTGCATTCTTTAAAAAAGCAGGCATATTATCTCTGATAATCAAGCAAACTTAAGCATAAACAAAATTAATTAGAAAAATGCTTAAAATAAGATGGAAAAACATCATTTGGCATCTTAGTATTAGTTTGACCTCATTTCTTTGTAAAACATCCTTTCTAAGTGAGAAGTAGAGAAATATATTAGATTATATGGTTGAAGATGTAGAGAAGCACTGAGAAAATACCACTTCTTAAAGTATCAAAAATAAAAATGAAAGTAGCCCCTTAACATAAAATGTTGTGTAATTTACTTTAACATTGTGCTTACTTGTTCTTCCACTATCTTTACATTCATTAGTGGATTCCTAGATATTAAAGAAACCCTTGCAATCGGAGATCAAAAGGGAATTAGAATTTAAGGTGACTAATGTTCAATGTACTGCCACTAGTTCCCTCTTATGATATTTATATTATGAATTAAAAAACCTCCTCTGCCCAGCCTCCAAGTGTTGAAATGTCTCAGGACTGAGTCCTTTGCCCTCTTTTTTCTTCCCCAGGTGATGTCATCCACTTCCACAGCTTCCAATGCCATAAATGTGATGACTTAAATTATTTCCAACTCTGCCCTCTTCCTGAGCTCCTGGCCCTTCTGTCCAACTGCTTGTTGGACATAACCTTTTGGATGTCTACTAGGCATCTCAAACTTCCTATGAAGGAAACCTGACTTATTTTCTTTCCAGACCATAACCAAAGACATTCTCATTTAATGGTATCACAACTGCTCAGATCAAAAACCTAGGCATCCTTGACATGTCCTCTCACCCCTGTCAGAGGTGAAGCCACCATGAAGCTCATTACGCTTAAGCTGCTGAGCCCTTCACATGCACAGAAACCTTCTAAGGCACTTCATTTTGTATCGTTTTTCTTATAGATGGCCCTCAAATTATGTAAATTTCATGTCCCACAAAAACTGGATCTACCTCTGCACCCTATATCCAGCTCTATTTTCAAAAGAAAAGTTATCTAAATCTGACCACTTCAGACACTGGTGATCACTGTAGCCCAAGCCACCATCTTCTCTGACCTGGAGTGCTACAATGACATCCTAATGCTCACCCACCTTCCCCACTTCCCTCCTACAGTTTATTTCCTATATAGCAGACAAAATGATCCTTTAAAGCTGTTTTCCAGGTCATATCTCTTACTTAATCATCAAATGCCTTCCCATTCCACTTACAATAACTCATAATACTGTAGTATTACAATGCCCTACATGATCTGGCCCCTACTTACCTCCCAGCACCTTCCCTCATAGCTCACCCCACTCTATACCAGTCTTTCCTTGCTGGAATACATTAGACTCATTTTTGACTTGGGGTTTTTGCACTGACTGTTTCCTGTTTGGTGGAATTTCATTTTTTTTTGTTTTTATTTATTTTTTTAACCTTTTTAAATTTTAATTGTTGATCTTGTACAGTTTTCTGTCTTTTACTCCCACCCCAGCCCACCACCCCAGCCCTCCCCACCTCCCTCCCATTTCCACCCTCCATAGTTTTGTCGTTTTCTTCACTTATCCCCTCATCTTTCAAGTCTCAGCTCAGATACCACCTCCCCTCAAAACATTGTGTCCCTTAAGTAGTGCCCAACTCTGCTTCAGTCATTCTTGATCCCATTATTCTTTTTTTTGCCAGTGGTCAGTTTAAAAATACCTTTTCTACTCAGTTTACTTGTTCATTGTCTGATTTCCTTGAAAAGATTTTGAACTCCATGAAGGTGGGAACTCAGTCCACTTGCTCACCACTGAATCCCCACAGCCTATGAGTGCCCACTGCAGAGAAGGTGCCCAATAAATATTTGCTACGTAAATAGTTTGTTGAATAAATACTAACAGTGAAGTGTAGCGTGTAGCATAAAGCAGTACTACACATAGAGTGAGTAAAAATGAAGAATATGAACTACTGTAAAATTCCTTTTGTTTCTTCCTTACTAACTTTAGACCATTAAAAAATCTATCTTGCCAGGGGATGCAAATTTGAGATGTAGATTTATGTCACAATTAATATTCCACCATGTAAGCCGTCATAATGTATGAGGTAAAATGTGTATGTCGTTGCATCCAAACTGTAAGATACTTGCTTCAAGTAGCAAATAGATGGAGAGCAAATTATAGAAATTAAATCATACATGAATCTCCAATTTCTCTTCCTCCCCCCACCCAAATAATGGTTTAGGAATGTTCAGAAGGTTTGAGAACTGTGAATGTTATCATCCATTTATTCTGAACTGAGTTCAAAATATTGTGAAAAATAGAAAAAAGTCACTAATCAAGGTCTAGATCAAGTTCCTTCAGATCTCTAAGAAAAAAAATGATTTTTTAAAATAACAGCTTTCTTGAGATATCATTTACATACAATAAAATTCACGCTTCTACAGTGTACAATAGAGTGTTTAGTATATTTAGAGTTGTGTATCCTTACCACTATCAGATTCCAGAATAGTTTCATCACCCCAAAATGAAACTCCATACCCATTAGCAGTCACTCTATATTCCCTCCTCTCCTCTTCTACTTACTTTCAGTCCCCTCAGGCCCCTAACAACCACTATTGTACTTTCTGTCTCTATGGATGTGCTGATTCTGGACATTTCATATAAAAGGAACCAAAAAATGTGATTTTTTTATGTCTGATTTCTTTAACTTATCATATTTGTAGTTATTTCTTTACTTGTTTGTTTGTTTACTTGTTTATTTGGGAAAGGGAAGAGAAAGACAGGGAGAGAAACATCAATGTGTGGTTGCCTCTTATACACTCCCTACAGGGGATCTGGCCTGCCACTCAGGTATGTGCCCTGACTAGGAATCAAACCAATGGCCCTTTGGTTCACAGGCTGGCACTCAATCCACTGAGCCACACGAGCCAGGGCACTTACCATGTTTTTAAAGTTTATCCATGTTGTAGCATGTATCAATACTTAATTTCTTTTTATTGATAAATAACATCTCATTGTATGGTTATACCACATTTTGTTTATCTGCCCATCAATAGATGTACATTTGGCTTGTTTCTACTTTATGGCCATTACGAATATGTATAAGTTTCTGTGCATGCATGTTACCATTTCTCTTGAGCATATACTTAGTAGTAGAATTGCTGCATCATATGGTAACTTTAAGTGTAACTTTTGGAGAAGTACCAAACTGTTATCTAAATTGACTATACCATTTTATATTCCCATAGACAGTGTATAAGGGTTCCAATTTCTCCACATCTTTTCCAATACTTGCTATTGTCTTTTTTAATACAGCCATCCTAGTGGGTATGAAGTGACATTTCATTGTGGTGTTAATTTTTATATCCCCAATGAAATGATGTTGAACATCTTTTATTGTACTTATTACTCATTTGTATTCTTATATCTTCTTTGGGAAGTAGTCTACTCAAATGTTTTACCCACTTTTTAATTGGGTTGTCTTTTTATCATTGAATGTAACTGTTCTTTATATATTCTGGATACAAGTCCCTTATATGATTTGCAAATATTTTTGTCCATTCTCTGGGTTGTACTTGCACTTTCTCGATGGTTTCCTTTGAAGCCCAAAAGTTTTTATTTTTTTTTATAAAGTTCAATTTTATCTATTTTTTTCCTTTTGCCTTTTGTGATTTGGGTATTACATCTAAAAAACTACTGTGTAACCCAAGACCATGAAGATTTGGTCTGTTTCCTTCTAAGAATTTTATAGTTTTAGCTCCTACAATTAGGTCTGGGTTCTATTTTGAGGTTTGTATATGGTATGAAGTAGCAGTCTAGCTTCATTCTTTTTCATGTGGCTATCCACTTCTGTTGCGGACCGTTCAGCCTGGTTTCAGGAGTTGTAACCCTCACCCCATGGTGGGCTGTGTAAGAGCCCAAGGGACCCACTTCATCTGAGTCTGTTCTGTCACAAGGATGTGACCTACTAAGGAGACAAAGCTTATCTCCCTGGCAGGAGCACTGCTTCTGCCTTGCCCATCTCTGGCCCCATAGCTTGGTTGGCAGTCAATGACGGGTAAGACTCCTCATGGGAGGGGCAACCTAAGCCAGACGCGACCACTTGGGAGGCCTCATGGAAGGACTTGGGGGGTTGCAGCAAAGAGGATGTGATGGACCCTCGCCCCCTGGCTATTCTGACATAGCCCGAGTCCTCATTTCCATCTGGGAGATGTCTCCTGCTTCCTAATCGCCTTAAAGCCTGAAACTGTGGGGGTGAGCGGTGCAGCCCTGTCCTGGCCTGGTCGGTTCCCTGGGTGATCCGGACATAAGAAAGAATTCCTAAAGTCCTGTGAAACCTGCTTTGCTAAGAGTGCTCTTCCTGAGGTGACAAGTGGCCCAGGAGGAAATGAGCATGTCTCCCAAAGTTTGGCAACCCTCCTTCCTGACAAACACTGGCTCGGATTAAGCCCTCAGATTTCTTTGACATGTTAAATTTGTATTCCGGTGTATTGGAACCCAATAAAAGCCTAGTGAGGAAGGGGCTCTGGGTCATTCTCCTCTGAGAGTTTGACCCCTTTCCTCCCCAAGCAGTAATGTCTTGGTAGTTTTTATTTTCATCCGTGACGAATGGGGGGTTCTACGGGCGAAGCCCCCCGCACACTTCTACCAGTAACTCTTGTTGGAAACTTTGCTCTTTCATACTGAATGGTATTACACTTTTATTCATCAGGGTTCTCCAGAGAAATAGGATCAAGAGGATACAGAGAGAGATATTTAAGAAATCAGCTGACATGATTGTGGGGCGGGTATATTTGAAATCTATAGGGGCAGACCAGCAAGTGGAAATCCAGGTAAAAGCTGATGTTGCAATCCTGTGTCTGAAATTTGCAGAGCAAGCCTGAGGGTGTTTCTGTACTGCAGTATTGAAGCAGAATTGCTTCTTCCTCTGGAAACTAGTCTTTGCTTTCCATCAAGGCTTTCCACTACTTGGATGAGACCCACCCACCTTTTGGAAATTAATCCGCTCTACTTAAATTCAAGTGATCTTAAATGTCAATCACATCCACAAATACCTTCACAGCAACAACTAGCATTTGACCAAACAGCTAGGTACCATAGCCTGGCAAAATTGAAACGTTAAATTAACCATCACAGCATTCTTGTCAAAAATCAATTGACCACAAATATAAGATTTATTTCTGGATTCTCCATTCAATTCCATTGATCATATGTCTATCCTTAAGCCAGTACCGCAGTGTCTTCATTATTGCAGTTTTGTAGTATGCTTTAAAATCAAGATGTGAATCTTCCAACTTCTGTTTTGTTCAAGATTGTTTTGGATATTTGTAGTCTCTTACAATTAATATGAATTTTAGATTAGCTTGTCCATTCCTTAAAAAAAAAGCAGTTGAAATTTTGATAATTACTTTAAATCTGTAGGTCAATTTAAAGAGTGTTGCCATCTCGATATGAAATCTTTTAATTCTTGCATATGTAATGAGTTTTCATTAGTTTAGACCTTCCTAAATATCATAATAAATGACCTCCTTTGTCTCTGATAACTATTTCACTTTAAAATCTATTTTGTGTGATACTAGTACAGCCATTTCAGGTCTCTTTTTTTATTGTTGTTCAGTTATAGCTGTCCCGCCTTTTTCCTCAGTGCTCTCCCCTGTCCCATCACTCCATTTCCATAGTTGACCCCACCATTTTGAACACTGTTTTCATGGTACATCTTTTTCCATGCTTTTACTTTAAACCTATCTGTGTTCTAAAACACACACACACACACAACTTAAAAATGAAATTCTTCTGCTAAGCATGTCTTTATTTCAGGTGTTAAAATGCAGCCAATGATGGTTTTTAAATTCATTTACCACATTTAAAAGAAAATAATCAAAAAAATAAAAGGTATTGTTTCTTCCCCCAACCCTTAACCAGTCCTTGATTTAAGTTATAGGTATTTATTCTACAGGATCAAATCTGGAGTCTTACCTTCTAAAGGTTAACGAATCTGTTTAATGTCAAACCAGCAGGGAAAGAAAATTCCTCAGCAAGGAACACTGCTCAGAAAGTAGTGCCATGTCACCAAATTCCTAAGAATCCATTGGGAAAACTGGAAGCAACGGAAAGCACTATAAGGTAGATAATTTTCACTTTGTAACAAATCACTTACTGAATCTAAATGAACAAAGTATGGAGGACACCTGTGTATAGCTAGCTAGTTATTTTATTCTCTAGTAAAGCACTGTCCAATGAAAATATAATGTGACTCACAAATGCAAACTACATATGTAACTTTAAAATTTCTAGTAGCCATATTTTAAAAAGTAAAAACAGGCAAAATTGTTAATATAATTAATAATTGTAGTTTATTAATAAATATAATCAACACATTTAAAACAGTACATTATCATTTCTAATGCGATCAGTATAAAATTGTTAGTTATTCTTAATTTCTACTATGTCTTTGAAATTTAGTGGGTTTTTTTTATATTTAAAACACACCTTAATTTGAACTTACCACATTTCAAGTGATCAATGGCCATAATGGCTTGTGGCTACCACATTGGACAGTGCAACTATAGCATATAAAGTTTAAAATGGCCTTAAAATACTCTATGATGATCATATCGAACTGAAAAGTTTTTTCTTAACTATAATTATTATGCATTGCTGTAACATGACTGCTTATATAATAGGATTATAAAAATGTAATAATCTAATAGGTAGATGTGCAATCAAAATTAAGTTTACAAATTTTGGAGGTTTCAATCTGCATTAGTAATGACAGCTAATATTTATTAAGCATTTACTTTGTACCAGGCACTATGTCAAGTATTTTAACACATAGTGAAAGGTACTTCTGTTATCTCCATTTCATAGAAAAGGACATGGGGACTGAGAAGTTACTTAACTTGGGCAAGATCACATAAGCACATAAGTTGTGAGGTCATAATTTGAACTCTCATTCAGGCTGGCTCTGCAGTCCGTGCTTCTAGCCTTCAAACTTGACTGCCTCCCTAAAATGTATCCTACTATCTATAGTCATTCAGCAACTTTCATAAATAAAACTATGAAAGAAAGCAAAAGAAGTCACCATAATTGAGTTCACATTTCCTCTGCCTGTGCTCAACTCAGCAATTTGTTGAGGGCCTTTTGCACACAATGCTTTGCACACAAGGGAATGTGAAGGTTTCCCCTGCCCCTGGCCAGAATACTTTAAGTAACACACTGCTTCAGAGATCAGGGACTTGAACGTTTTGATAAAAAGCAGCTGAAGAAGTGTGAACAGTTTAGCATTTTTATTTTCAGTAAATAACCTTTTAAACCAGGGGTCTCCACCTCCAGGCCTGTTAGGGACCAGGCTGCACAGCAGGAGGTGAGCATGAATGTAATACACTTGAATCCTCTACAAAACATACCCCGTCCCCAGGTCTTTGGAAAAACTGTCTTTAATAAATCTGATCCCCGGTGCCAGAAAGGTTGGGGACCAGCGTTTAAACTGTTCTCATTTTTTTTTTTTCCTGGCTTTTATCTAGGCAACAAACAATATTATTATTAGAAAAAGTTAAAAATTATATTTATCAGCCAAGTGTCTATGAACTATCCTTAATCCATTCCACATACTATTTTATTCTGCACAATTGGGAGACAAATAGAAAATATACACATATATTTTAAAAACACAAAAATGTGACCCACACATTTATACCACATGTAGCTTTAAGGGTAATTATTTGCTTAGGTTTATTTCTTATTTAACCCCAAAATCCATCTAATTAATCAACAGCTAAAAATTACTACTCTGCAGACACCATGCTATGTGGATTTAACAAATATTACCTTAACTTTTACAACACCCCTATGAAGAAGTATTATTCTCATTTTCAGGTAAGGAAATAATGCCAATTTTTTTATTGTAGCATGTTAATACCTGTAAATAATACCATCAACATACACATGTGTACAGTTACAGATTCTCATTTATATTATTTAAACTGACTCTCATAAGTTATGAGATAGAGGGCACATGTACTTACAACTACCAGGACAAGTGGTTAGTTCTTTTTGGAGTCTTGGGGCAACTTTTAAAAAATTATGATTGTTCATTTGGAAGAATCTTTTGTTTACATTTAGCACCCAAAAACTAGAAATAGGCAAGACCAAATTCTACCACAGCTGAGAGATGCTTTCACAGAGGTTTTAAAAGCCTAACTTCTCCAGCCACCTCCCATTTCTAAGACACTTTCACCAACATGGAAGTCCATGTTGAACTTCCATGGAAGTCCATCGAAGAACAGTTGCTAGAGAACATTCTAATGCTCTCTTTTTTAAAAGATGTTATTTATTCATTTTTAGAGAAAGGGGAAGGGAAGAAGAAAGAGAGGGAGAGAAACATCAATGTGTGGTTGCCTCTTGCACACCGTGCACCAGGGAACCTGTCCCACAACCCAGGCATATGACCTGACAGGGAATCAAACCAGTTAACCCTTCCATTAGCAGGCCCAGGCTCAATCCACTGAGCTACACCAGCCAGGGCCTAGTGCTCTGTTTTTAAGGAGTCTTGCCTTCTGTGGTATTATAAATGTCATGACCAGACTGTGCAGAGACTTTTGACAAACATCAAAAATCCTAAATTAGCTAGATTTCATGAACCAGTTAAGAGAAACTTCCAGTCTTCTATTTTCCCAACCTCACCCTTTTTCACAAGGGGTTTTAAATGCTGTAAGCAAATATGCTGCAAAACTTAACAGAGGTAAAGTCAGGTCTAATAAGCTGAAGGGAAAGGCATCAGGAGCTGGCCACTCACAGTAAATCAGCCCAAAGCAATGGCAGCTGTCAGGAGTAAGCAAGATTTAAAGTTTTCTACCCTTCCATTTTATTTCCAAGTATAATTTAATGTTAGAACTTTTGTGAGTAATAATACCATACCTTAACAGTCATTATTATTCCATTTTATAGATGAGAAATTGAGGCTTACAGACATTATGTGCTCACTCAAGTTTACATAACTAGAGACTAAAGACCCAAATCCACTCAAGTTCAAGGTTCTTTACCTTCTATCATCTATTCCTGAAAAATAAACTCTCTATTTTGAAATGTGCAGACTTAAGTTGGAATGCCTATTATTTAATAATTACCGAACAAATATATATACTCTATGGAGTCACTGCCAATAAAAACACAACAGCAGGTGTTAAAAAATAACTGGAGATCAGGCCCTACTCTTGAGCAAGATTCTAGGCAATTTACCTTATTTCACTGGTAACCTAGTCATTAAAAATGGTCTATAGCATGTGATTCCCCATATCTTAATTACTTTGGGTGAGGAAAAAGCGTTCTCTGAATACAGACATTCCCACTGCTAACGATCTGTTTTTGAAGAAATGTGTCATAAGAATGATAAATTGCCACATCTAAGAAACATCAATTCTAGAAGGATAGGTCTGCAGACTTTTTGTAGAGAAACCTATCACTGTTACAGCTAAAACTTAGGGGAGATTAATTAAAATCTTTTAAAATGACTTGGCTGATAATCGCAATTGCATGGAGATCCCAGGAACTCTGCCCAGAGATTCTGGACACAGCGGCCCAGATTCTAATGTACAGCCAATGTTTTAAATCCTTCGCCTAAAAGCAAATATTTTAAGTAGACTTTCAAAGAGCAGAACTTGAGCAAAATAGTCAACAGGAAATTTAATTTCCTAAATTAAATGAGATGGCCTGCCAGAAGTGTACTAACCTCCATCTCACCCAACGTGTAACCTCATTAGAAAAGCTGTGTCCTTTTAAGGCAAAGATGAATTATTTTCTTCACTGTCAACTTCACCCCAGTGCGATGGACAAAGTAGGGGCTGCTCTCTCAGCCTTTGGCAGCTACAGTAGTAAAGGAAGATTGGGTATATTACCTAAGCAGTAGTGCGCTGCAATTGAAATAAGGTCTCCGGGCCCGCAGTACCTGTGGGAATCAGTAACTCTTGGGTCAATCCTACAAATGCTGCTTTAGGAAGAGGGGTGTCTCTCTCAACTTCCCCAATCGTTTAAAGAACAGGACCCCAAAACCCGGAATTTAAAGAAATAGTCACGGATCCTGAGGTGGGGAGAGAGTGGGAACGTGTGCGATACACACACATCTCAAGCTGGGTAGGGAAGGCCTGGAGAGAGAGCCCAGGGCTGAGTATCCCCTCTTCCCGGTATGCCCAGGGCGTGAGTCACTGGTGAGCGGGGCGGAAGGGGCGGTCTGAGGGAAGTCAGAGGGTCCGACAGATGGAAGGCTCTGGGGAGGCAGGGCGTGGAATTTAAGTGTGAAGTGGGATTCAAAGGAGCTCTCGCCCAGAGGAGTGGGAGTACGCTATCGCAGGGGCGAAAGGGCTTGGAACTGGGAGCGCTCCCCGTCCTGCGGCGAGGGACTGGAAGCCATGAGGCCAACTAGCGGGAGAGAGGCCGGCTACTCGGGGACGCCGAAATCTCCCGCGCTCTGAGCTGGCCCCTCCTCCCCCGCCGGGGCTCAATTCCTTGAGGCGGGCAGTCCAGTCAGCCAACACCTCCCTCCACCCAGGCGACGCAACCCCAGCAGTATTCACGCTGCTAAATTCCCTACTCGCCGGGCCCACTCCAGATCCCAGCAGCACGCCACGCGCCGCCAGTGACGGCACTGCAGGGTGCGTGGCCAATCCGGACGACCCGGCCCCGCCCCACACTCCCAGGGCCAATGAGGCGCAGACGCCGGCGGCCACGGCGGGGGTGAGGGGTCGAGAGGCCCCGCCCCATTCTCCTCTTTGCCCCTTTGGCCCGCCCTTTCCCGCCCGGCTCCCCAAGTCCCGCGCAAGGCTAGTGCGGGGTCCCCGCGCAGGGCCCGCCCCCACCCCTCCCTCCAGCCGCCAGCCGCCAGCCGCCAGCGCGCCTCACGGCTTCTGTCTCCCCTCCCTTCTCCTCTTTCTCTCTGTCTCTCTTTCTCACGCCTAGCGCAATGGCGGCATCCGCGGCGGAGCAGCAACAGTTCTACCTGCTCCTGGGAAACCTGCTCAGCCCCGACAATGTGGTCCGGAAACAGGCAGAGGTAATCGAGCTTGTCGACCAGACTCCTTGCCCCGGCCGGCGCGCTGACTCTTCCAGCGACACTGCCACACCAGGCCTTGGCTTCTCAGCCGCCACGGCGCAGGCCGGGACCGGCGAGCGGTGGCTGCTCAATCCACGTGTGAGGGGCCAAAGGATCCCGGAGGTGCCCAAGGATCCCGGAGGTGCCCTGGGGCCCTTCTGACTCTTGCAGTCAGGGGGGCCGGCGCCAGTTTTTTCCCAGCCGCGCCTCGCACACACGTGTGCGGCCGCTGCTGACATACAATCCCCGACCAGATGGGGAAGCCAGGCAGCTGGGAGGGAAGTGGGGCGTGGGGCGGGCCCCGGGTTTCCCCTCGCCCCTTTCTGGCTCTCTCCCATTGGGAGCCTCCCCACGGTATCCACCCAGCCCAACCTTCTTGGTTCCCCAAACCCTGGCTGCTACCTAACCCGTTACCCCTGTTTCTCTCCTGACCCCTCATTTTAAGCTACCATTTGTCCTTCCGTTCACCAACCTCTCCTTTTGAAATGTGTTTCTAGCCCTTTCGCCTTTCCGCTTATTTCCATTTAGTCCTCTTGCCTAGTTCTTAACATGGAAAGCTGGGTTTCTCCCACATCTCTCACAGTCTTGTGAAGTTATCTTTATGGTTTCTTTCTAAGCAGCTTCTACTTTACTTTGCTCTTCAGAGAAATCTTTGATCTCAAGAGATTTGTGGTCTCATAAGTGGGATGTCCTGGGACTTCCGTTGTTTAACTGGGCCAATGCTATATGCTTAAATGTATATGATTTCGTTAAATCTAATCTGAACCTCTAGTTTTTTAATCACCTCTGACTCCTGACCTACAAAATGTGCATCTGTGATACAATTTCAAACGACGATGTTTCATATGCATTTGCAAGTTCATTTACCAAGTAATAGTAAGACATATTTGGTGCATATAAGACTAATGTTATTCTGTCAATGTTGAGACCACAATTTGACACTTTAAGGGAAGGGCAGAAACTTTACAGTTTCTTTGAAATGCATTATCAGAACCTATCTTCAGACTTGATTATATCCGGTCTTTGCCACCATGTGATTGAAGATTTCTATGATTCGGTGAGGGAAGCTCAGCCCTATCTTTTTACAGAGTAAACATTTATATTACATATAGCTAATGAATTGGGGGGACACTCCCTCCTCTGGAGTCACAAGATTTGTAGTCTTTAAAATCACAATGTTGTTAATAGATTTTGAATAGATTTAGGGATGCTGGTTACACTTAAGTGGTTTTATAATTTGCAACATAAATACACTAGAAGTCAGTTCTGTATGAAAAAGTACTTTAAATAGCTGTTAACTTTATCGTGATGATTTTTGATCGATTTGTTTATTGTACTTGTAATACTTGTTTGGGGTAAAAATTCAAAAGGTGCAGATACTTTTTTATCTCATACTCTAAAGGTAACCACTTCTTAAGTTTCTTGTGTATCATCTCTGAAATCATTTTACAAGAAGTGTTTATATGCATATGTGTGTGTGTGTATTCATTTTTTTACATGAATGGGTTTCTAATACACATACCGTTGGTGCACTTTGAATATTTCACTCAATATATTTCAAATTGCCACATAAGAGATTTTGTTAAAGCAGCTAGCTATGTAGTATTCCATCCAATGGATGTATATATTGTTTATGCAACTAATCCTCTATGAATGGACATTGAGGTGTCCAGGGTCCTGCTCTTGAAAACAGTGCTATACATAGAGGTACATGTATCCTTATCTTTTCAGGTTTTGCCAGGTTTATTTGTAGAATACCTAAAAGGAACATTTGACCTTAGAAGTAATATGCATTTATTAGTTGCATCAAATTGCACTCCTATCAGTGTCATGTAATGATGCCTAATAAAACATTTTAGTGCTTTCTGTTAGCTCTAAGGTAATTTTTCACAGAAATAAGTTATTAATCCCAACTCATAATAGAAATTGTCATGTGTTACAAAGCAGAACAGCATTGTATTTAGTAAGCTAGTTTAATTCTGCCTCTTCCCTCCAGTTGCTTAAGTCTGTATTGGGGAATCTTTCTTCTATTGAACCAAATATGCATATGCTTCACCTTGAATTCCAGTTGGTGCCTCTTGTAAATCTTTTATCACTTTGCGGGTAGTTAGCAGCATTCAGTCCACTTTCTCATTATAGAACAACAGAAAATAAGTACTATTATTCTCTTAAGTCTCTTTATTCCTAGTGAAAACATTAAAATATTATATTTTCACCTTTTTTGTATAGCCTTGGAATATACAGCTATATATTTAATCCTCACTCAGGTGAGAGAGGAAAGGAAACAAACATCGATTGGTTACTTTCCATACATACATAACCTTGACTGGGGCTCGAACCCACAACCTAGGTATATGCCTGACCAAGAATCTAACCTACAGCCTTTTTTGGTGTACAGAGCAATGCTCCAACCAACTGAGCCACTTGTCCAGGGCTCTTCAAATGATGCCTTAAACCCCTTTTTTTGCATCATGAAATGGTCCTTTTATTATAGTCTTTTATAGCAAATACAGATTTTTTTTTAAAAAAACTAAAGGCTTGGCAAGAACTCAGTGAATATCTTTCTAATTTAACCAATCAAAATAAAAGTACATAGCTGACACATACATACCAAACTGTTGACTAAGATGACTTGCTTTATATTGAAATATGGAATCGAGTACAATCAAAGGTTCATTTATAGTAATTACTGCTGAAATCATTGAAGGGCTTTGAAACTTTTAAAAGTTTTTCATTGTTCTCCATTGTAAACCATTTGGTAGGATCTGTATCTTCCTTTTTTTTAATGAAGAGAGGAAGGTACAGAGAAAAACATCGATGTGTTGTGCCACTTATTTATGCATTCATTGATTGCTTTTTTTAAAAAAAAGATTTTATTTACTTATTTTTAGGGGGGGAGGGAGGAAAGGGGAGAGAAACATCAATGTGTGATTGCCTCTATGCTTCCCCAACTGGGGACCTGGTTTGCAAGCTAGCATTCAGTCCACTGAGCCACACCAGCCAAGGCATGATTGCTTCTTGTACGTGCTCTGACTAAGGTTCAAACCCACAACCTTGGCATAGGCGGATGGATGATGCTCTAACCATCTGAGCTATACAGCCAGAATCAGGCTCTATATCTTTTACTAAAAAAATCTTAGAGGATTTTTCTCTTTAACTTAAAAAAAAATTGTGATATTTGAAGAAATCATTTAATGTCCTTGTCTTAATATGAATAAACAATTGAATAATTGACAAGTAATCCAAAATTAAATATCCATGACATTCACAATGATATTTTATATAAAATAAGTATTTTATCAATCATATGCATGGATTTTATATTTTCATTAATTTTTTGCATTGACTTTGTACCTCATTGATTCTTAAGTATTTTTTATTGATTATGCTATTACAGTCTTTCCAATTTTTCCCCCTTTATCCTCCCTTCACCCTGCATGCCCCAACCCTCCAGCATTCTCCTCCCCTTAGTTCATGTCCATGGGTTGTACATATAAGTTCTTTGAATTCTCTGTTTCCTATACCATTTTTTATCTCTCCCCATCTATTTTGTGCCTACTAATTATGCTTCTTCCCTGTACCTTTCCCTATTCCTCCCTTCCCCCCCCCGAAATCCCTCCATGTGATGTCCATTTCTCTGATTCTGTTCCTGTTCTAGTTGTTTGCTTAGTTTTTGTTTTCATTGTGTTTTCTTTTAGGTTCATTTGTTGGAAGTTGTGAGTCTGTTGTCATTTTACTGTTCATATTTTTGATCTTTTTCTTAAATCCCTTTAATATTTCATATAATAGTGGCTTGGTGATGATGAATTCTTTGAACTTGATCTTCTCTGGGAAGCTCTTTATCTATGCCTTCCCAATCTAAGTGAAAGCTTTGCTGGATAAATTAATATTGGATGTAGGTCCCTGCCTTTCATGACTTCAAATACTTCTTTCCAGCCCCTTCTTGCCTACGAGGTTTGTTGTGAGAAATCAGCTGATGATCTTATGGGAACTCCTTTGTAGGTAACTTCCTTCCTTCCTCTTGCTGCTTTTCGGATTCTTTCTTTATCTTTAATCTTGGGTAGCTTAATGATGATGTGTCTTGTGTTTCTCTTTGGGTCCAACTTCTTTGGGACTCTTGGGGCTTCCTGGAAGTCTATTTCCTTTGCCAAATTGGGGGATTTTTCCTTCATTATTTTTTCAAATAAGTTTTCAACTTCTTGCTGTTGTTTTCCTTCTGCCACTCCTATAATTCAGATACTGGAACGTTTCAGGTTGTCCCAGAGATTCCTAGGTTTCTTCTCTTCATTTTTTTGAATTCTTGTTTCTTCATTCTGTTCTGGTTGGATGTTTATTTTTCCCTTTTGTTACAAATCACTGCTTTGAGTCCTGGTTTCCTTCCTCTCACTGTTGGTTCCCTGAATATTTTGTTTTATTTCATTTTGGGTATCTTTCATTTTTTCTTTCATTTTGTGACCAAGCTCAATCAGTTCTGTGAGCATTTTGATTACCACGGCTTTAAATTCTCCACCAGATAGGTTGTCTGTTTCCTCATCGCTTAGCTCTATTTCTGAAGTTTGGCTCTGTTCTTTCATTTGGGCCATATTTCTTTGTTTCAGTGCACTGGTTTAGTTATTCTGGTTGACTTTTTCTTAAATTCCTTGGTTGTTAGAGTTCCATGCAGTTTGATTTTTCTGGCACTTCTGGTTGTTTATTGATTTTAGATTGTTTGTTACCCTCCTTTTGGTTGTGTGAGGAAGCAAAGGGTTTCTACCTATACCTCCATCTTGGCCTGAACTCTCTCATTGATTCTGTAGAACTTCATTAGCAAGATTTGACTTGAAGGAAAGTAAGGAGGGTATACTTGAAAAATGTACTTGAATTTGTCTCCTCTTCTACATATCTGTATACAAAGTAGGCTTCCTACATATTTAGGGAATGAGGGAGAAGAGTATATGGGGTGAAATGTGCTTTACATTGTGTGATTGTTCATAGGAGAATTCAAATGGAATTGAAATTTTATTTGCCACACACTGGTAACATTCATTGAACCTGCCTGGGCTAGTGCTGGGAATAGCCTTAGATATTTGCTTAGAAATATTATTTCTGTTTGCTTAGAAATATTCTTTATACTGTAATGTTCTATATGCTGGGAATACAGATATGAAAAAAATACCATACGTGTCTTTGTGGAACTCAGCTGTTTCGGCTTAGAAAAAGTTACACTTTAGATTTTAAAGCTGTGTTGTTTTTGTCAAACTATTATCCTTTTTTTCCACCCAAACTGTTATCCTTGACCCATGTTTTATAACAATATATCTGGATTGCTACAGAGGAACATATCAAATAAGGAGAATCCTCTCTTAGGAGTCAGATGTCACTCGTACTATACTCTTCTTCCTTGATTTCTAATTCATTATGGAATAGAGTTTAATATTTAATTTAATGTTTACATGTCTCTATTAGAATTAGCACTGGATAACTCACATTCATAGTCTCAGCAGGGCCGAGGGTAGAGACCATCAAAATTCATAACAGGTTTTCTGAGAGTGGTATCCTAAGAATTTTTTCCCAAAACTTGATTTAGCCACGGAAAATTTAAGTGTTAAACACTTACAACATCTACAGTACATGAGGGGCTAAGCTAAACATTGTTACAAGGAATAAAAAGATATTTTTAGTGTACTGTGAGATATTATGTTCAAATGAAAAGGCTATAGTTGCTTTGATAAAGATAAATGAAAAACCCGAAGGTACTATATCCATTTTTGCAATCTTTTGAATATCTTTACATAAATTATCTCATTTCTGGATAAATATATTTAAACCATCTTCTCTCCTCAGCCGGGAATACTTTGTGTCACCGTTTTCAGCATTATTATGTTCCCATGTGCCTGTGTATTTAAGAGGAACCTGAGGTTATCAGAAGATACCAAGTTCTTTCTCCCAAATTTGTTCTTCCCCAAATTGAGATATGTTCGAGAAGTTTGAAAACTGTGTAGCACTGCATAAATAGAACTGGTTATTTGGTGGTGTCAGTCCTCAGGGGTGAAACCCAGAGAGCATTTAGTGCCAAGCAGATTTTGAGTACAGTTTGGCCTCAGAAGACCAAGCAAGATCTTGGGCAAGTCATTTAACTTTTGAGCCTTTATTTCCTTATCTGTCAAATATCTCAAGGATGCTATGGAGCAAGCACTTAACTAAAGGTGTAAGGTAGATGAGGATACAGAGAAGCCCTGTTTTCCTCTTTTGTTGTTATCACTTCAGAGAAATTTTATGGGTGGTAGTTAGTAGAGAATAGACAAGCTCTTTTTTTTTTTTTTTTTACACAAGAACTTAAGTTTATTGCAAACAAAAACAAAACGAGAGAGAGAGGGAAAGAGAGAAAATGGTCAGAAGCATAACACAGAAGGTTAAGAATTTAAAAGCATCTTATATTCTGCCCTAATGGCAGCATAGTTAATAGGAACAAACGGCAGTCTCGCTGCCTGCCGCAGCCAGAGGGAATTTTTGCAGACCTGACGAGCAAATTTTGTGAAACACGTAGTGTGAAGGAAGAAGGCCTGGCGGGTCTTCACAGCAGACTTTGGGCTCCCAGTGTTCCGGACCGGCATCCCCTGCATGGCCTGGCGCGACACGTGGCTGCGAACACGGGGGTCCTCCGTAGGTGGGCTGGGAGACAGCTTCTCCTCTTCTGACTGGGTAGGCATTTTCAGGCCTCCATATTTTTTCCAGTAAAGCCAACAGGTTGCACACAGTCTACACTGCATGTTAGGTGGGCCCCAAGAATACCACTGATGAGACTGTGTAGCGTAGCAGCTCTCACAGGCACGCCCTAAGAGGGGGTTCTGCGGCTGGAATGTGGTCCCCACAGCTCCATTCACAGCACCAGGTTTGCCATTGCTGGTAGATATTTGGTTGGGATTTGGTCAGTTTACTCTCAGCTTCTGCAGCTTTTAGACGTTTCTGTTGTACATATCTGTCAGTAGTTTTCCACATGTAATAATATTCAATGATGCTCGTCAATGATTTCCAAGGCAGAAAGTCTTGGCGTATATCGTTGAAGTCTTTGCCATATTTTTCCAGGGCCTCTTCAAATAAACTAGCTTCAGAGGCTGACCATTCTTCCATTTCATCTCTGCATAAAACAGGTCCTCCAAGTGGCACTAAGACACTAATTGCACTGCTCAAATCATAGCTGTGTCTATACAGTGTATCCATAGCATGAAACGGTGATGTCTCGAGAAGCCACAGCTGCGCTCATGTGCAGACTAGGCTGCCTCACAGAACTGCTGCAGTCCAGGGCCCAGGCGAACGTCCCAACAGCACGTGCTACAACTAAAAACTGGTCAATCTGTCGGTCTGTAAGTGGGCTATTTGGGTCCCAAACTTTAACTTCCAATTTTGACTGTTCCCTCTCATCTGATTCTCCTTCTGAGAGCATTTCTGGAATGTCTGCTTAGTATCTAGGTCCCACTCTGATTTCACCTTTGTCAGCTAACAGTGTTTTCACTGAGGGGTCATAGACCAGTGAGTAGAAAAAGCTATCCTCTTTATCAAGATATGACAATACTGACTCTGTCTTCTCATTCAGAAGGGCAACAGTGCATTTCCCCCTGATATGCGTTGCAGGCAGAGATTCCTACTGGCGTGACAAAAAGAGCTCCCTGTGCTTCAACTGATGTTTCTGTTTATCAGTCAAGTTGGCCTCCACTGTTGTTTCAGATTCTTCCTCAATTTCTTTAGCATGCTTGTCTGCAAGCATTATAAGAGTGTTGGAAATATCTCGTCGTCTATAAAAGCACACTACTTTTGCTTCCACGTTGCCAGTTGCGGTCTAGGTTGCGAGTTCGAACCCCAGTCCGGGTGAGTTTGATCCCTGTCCGGCGCTTGTGGGAGGCAACCAATGGATGCTTCTCTTTCTCTCACATTGATGTTTCCCTCTCTCTCTTGTTGAGTTCTTCTATCCTCCTGATTAAGTATGGGTTGCTGGAGGAATTCTCAAAGTAGACAATCTCCGACCCGGTACATGTTGGCCGCCGTGTCCGCCCGTCCGCCCGTCCGCCCGCCCGCCTGCCTGCGGAGCCCAAGCGAGCCGAGCCCCGCCCGCCGCCGCCGCCTCAGCCGCTGCTGCCCTAGACAAGCTCTTTGAACTCAGACTGCAAAGAAATTAAAGTTATCTACAATACCCTTAAAGTGGATTGATCAGAGTGGACTATCTTTGCTTATTTACTGATTGCCAATTCTAGTCAATCAGTTTAAAGAGACCTTTGTGGAGTGGGGAGCGGGAATCAAAGTATACCTAAATGGTTTCTTTTCCATAGTAATACTACTATTGTTAGAATTTTTTACACATGCACATGAATCTATATTTCCACTCAATTTTATAGACATCATATACTTAGGCCTTGTCTTTTGATCCATTTAGATCATCTGTCTTTTTTAATTGGTGTCAACTTAGTTTTTATTGTTAACCAATTTGCTCTCATTTTACATTGTTAATGGAGAAGAAGACCTGAGTCTCAAAATCTAGATTTCGAGATCTAGTAAAGTCTTCTGGCCAAATTTCTTCTGACTGTATTCATTTATCGCTGTATAAAAGTGTGGTTTTAATATAATCCTGGCTTTAAAGAAAAGGTAGCATGAAGAATTTGACTACTTTCTTTTCCTTTCTCTGACTTCCTTCATCTGAGGTAGTCTCTGGTGGTTCTTAGTGCACATTTGAACCAGTTCTACATCTTCTGATCTAAAAAATGTTGACAAGATAACCAGTTGTCCATGTCATAAGGAGATACTCAGCACTTACTTTACAGCAGGGTAGCTCAAGTCACACTTAACACCTACCTTCTTAAACTTTGAGTCTTTTTAATCAGGATATTAACAAAAGCTGGGGAAGTGTATGCACCCATCATTTTTAAGAAGTAAAGGTAGAAAGGAACTTGAAAGTAACTCCTTGAATTATCTTCTCTTAATCTATCTGAAGTATATTTTATGTTACACAACAAATTTTTAATACTAGTTCTAGATTATATGACTTCCCAAGAATGGATCTTTCCCACCCTTCATTTCTTTCCCTAATATAATCATGAGGCTTTCTAATATTATACTCTAACCTTTAGTGTTTTTCTTTTTTATGTAGGAAACCTATGAGAATATCCCAGGACATTCAAAGATCACGTTCCTTTTACAAGCCATCAGAAATACTACAGCTGCTGAGGAGGTACTGTAATATTTGAGAATATATTCTTAGAAAACAAGTTGGGTATTAGATTGTGGTAAAAGTAGGTAGTAAGAACTGTTGTTTACTGCCTGGATGTTACCAGAATTTTGAACTTTTTTGCTAAAAGCTATTTAGAGTTAAAATTTCTGAAATACTCATTAAGAATGAGAATATTTTTCCCCATGTCAAATGATGTGTCCAGGATATTTTAAAAATTATATTAAAATTATTAAATATAAGTGATTTCTATAGCTGTAAAAAATTTTCTTCCCAAATTCATTCTAAAAGGAGAAAATTATTCAGTGTTTTAATGTGTTGCCAAATGATTTTGAAAAACTGCTTTTTATCTATCTTTAAAAATGCTACACTTACAGCCATCTCTAAGTGGAGAATAATATGGGCTATAAAGATGTTTAGGAAACAAAAGACACTTTGTAGAGTCCTTTAAAAACCCTGGCTTTTAGCCCTAACTGGTATGGCTCAGTCTGTTGGGCATGGGTCTGCAAAGCAAAAGATCACTAGTTCAGTTCCCAGTCAGGGAACTTGCCTAGGTTATGGGTTTGGTCCCTGAGGTAGTATAAAAGAAGCAGCCCATAGATGTTTCTCTCTCACATCTATGTTTCTTTCCTTTTCTTTCTCCCTCCCTCTTCCTCTCTCTAAAAAAGTAAATAAGTAAAACCTTTTTTTAATAAAATCATGGCTTTTAGCAAATAACTAGTTACTGTACCAAATCAAATATATAGTTTCTTACTGCTTTTCTGTGCATTTACAAGCTATTCTTTCTCTTTACAAAAAGTAATATCTGTGTATAACATTGAATGTTAACCAAATATTCTGTTTGTTTCAGGAAAAATATCAAAATACCCAAGTGTCTAAAACTTACCCCATCTATGAAATGCACTTAGAATTTGTAAAGTGAGGAGGCTCCTTTATTAACAGTCACACTATATATAAAATGCTTATATTAACACATGATGGAAATGAAGTCACACTAAACTGCATAGTTATACACCTGATTTTAAGTTGGCAATTTATTATTCTCTGAAAGCACTTAGAAAACAATATACACAAGCCCTAGTTTTTTAAAGTACATGACAAAAGATGCTCCTTCAGCTTTGTAACATTCTTTTTCTTTAATTCAAAATGAATGTCAAATATAAACAACAAACAGATAGTATTTGAATCTCTAAACATATTGGCTTTTTTAATTCTTGAAGATGGATGCAAGTTAGCTACAAAACAAAAAAATTTTTTTTTCATATTACAAGAGAAGGTTTATTTCTGAAGTTACAGAGGTAATAGAAGTAAGCCAACTGGGCTGCATAGGCTCAGGAAACAAGTTACAAAAGCAAAAGAAGGGCCCTTGGAGCTTGGGAGAGAGAAAGGCAAAGGTAATGTGCCTGGTGGGAAGAGGGAGGGGAAGGAAAGGTGCAAGCATGCTCCCCAGAGGGAGAGTGCACCACTAGGAAACAAATTTTAAAGCTGAGAATATTATAAAAAATACTGAATTTTATTTTTAAAAAACCTATATTGAACCCCATTTAAATATTTATTTAGGAAGTAGATGATGATTGTGAACTAGCCTCATCGTCTTGATTGTGGCTTCATAGTTTTCAGTGTTTATGTGAGAATTGCACAAATTTCAGCTGCATTTATGGGAATGTTAACCACTTTGAATTCTTTCTAGAACATAAATTTTTAATATGTTGGCTATCTGCCAAAAGTATTTCAGATGAAAAGATTTCTCAGTGAAAAGTAAATGGGAAAAAAAGGCAAATTTTATTTGTATAGCTTAATTCCTTTTGTTGATCATAGTCCTGAAGTAATTATACTGATAATGAATAGCTGCAGCCCAGAAAAGAGAAAAAAATCTGAATAATTCGGTTTAATGTTTTCAATGGCTTATAGATTTAATATCAAGTTTTAGAAAGGTATACATCTCAACTTTTTTAAAAATATATTTTATTGATTATGCTGTTGCAGTTGTCCCTTAGTTTTCTCCCCTTTATTCCCCTCCACCCTGCACTCCCCTCCTACTAGCATTCTCTCTCTTAGTTCATGTCCATGGGTCGTACATATAAGTTCTTTGGCTTTATCATTTCCTATACTATTTTTAACCTCCCCTGTCTTTTCTGTACATACCATTTATGCTTCTTATTCCCTATACCTTTTCCCCCATTCTCCTCCCACCCTTTCCCCACTGGTAACCCTCCATGTGAACTCCATCTCTGATTCTGTTCCTGTTCTAGGTGTTTGCTTAGTTTGTTTCTGTTTTTGTTTTTTTAGGTTCAGTTGATAGTTGGGAGCTTCTTTGCATTTTACGGTTCATATTTTTGATCAACATTTTCTTAGATTAAGTCCCTTTAACATTTCATATAATAAGGGTTCGGGAATGATGAACTCTTCCATTAACTTGACATTTTCTGGAAAGCACTTTATCTCCCCTTCCATTCTAAATGATAGCTTTGCTGGATAGAGTAATCTTGGATGTAGGTCCTTGCCTTTCAAGACTTGGAATACTCCTTTCCAGCCCCTTCCTGCCTGCAAGGTTTCTTTTCAGAAATCAGCTGATAGTCTTATGGAAACCCCTCTGTAGGTAACTCTCTCCTTTTCTCTTGTTGCTTTTAAGATTCACTCTTTATCTTTAATCTTGGGTACCTTAATGATGATGTGCCTTGGTGTGTTCCTCTTTGGGTCCAACTTCTTTAGGACTCTCTGAGCTTCCTGGACTTCCTGGAAGTCTATTCCCTTTGCCTGACTGAGGAAGTTCTCCTTCACTGTTTCTTGGTTTTTGCTGTTTTGTTTTGTTTTGTTTTTTATAATTGTTGATCTTGTACAGTTTTCTGTCTTTTACTCCCACCCCAGCCCACCACCCCAGCTCTCCCCACCTCCCTCCCGTTTCCACCTCCCAAACTTTTTGTCCATGAGTCCTTTATGCTTGTTCCTATAAACCCTTCCTTTTTTCCCCTGAAATTCCCTCTCCCCTCTGGTGACTGTCAGCCTGTTCCCAATTTCAGTGTCTTTGGTTATAGTATGCTTATTTGTTTGTTTTGTTGACTAGGTTCGTGTTAGAGGTGAGATCATATGGTATTTGTCTTTCACTACCTGGCTTATTTCGCTTAGCATGATGCTCTCCAGTTCCATCCATGCTTTTGCAAAGGGTAGGAGCTCCTTCTTTCTTTCTGCTGCATAGAATTCCATTGTGTAAATGTACCACGGTTTTTTGATCCATTCATTTACTGATGGGCATCTAGGTTGCTTCCAACACTTGGCTATTGTAAATTGTGCTGCTATGAACATAGGGGTGCATAGGTTCTTTTGCATTGGTGGTTCTTAGGATATAATCCAAGCAGTGGAGTTGCTGGGTCAAAAGGTAGATCCATTTTTAATTTTCTTAGAAAATTCCATACTGTTTTCCATAGTGGTTGTACCAGTCTGCACTCCCACCAACAGTGCACCAAGGTCCTCTTTTCTCCACAACCTCTCCAACACTTCTTTGTTGTTTTGTTTATGATTGCCATTCTGACTGGTGTCAAGTGGTATCTCATTGTAGTTTTAATTTGCATCTCTCTGATAGATACCGATATCGAGCATCTTTTCAGGTGTCTCTAGATCCTCTGTATGTCCTCCTTGGAGAAGTGTCTGCCCAAGTCCTTTGCCCATTTTTTAATTGGGTTGCTTGTCTTCTTACAGTGGAGTCGTGTAAGTTCTTTATATATTTTGGAGATTAAACCCTTGTCTGAATATCATTGGCAAACATGTTTTCCCATACAGTTGGTTCTCTTTTTATTTTAATACTGTATTCTTCAGACGTGCAGAAGCTTTTTTATATTGATGGGATCCCATTTGTTTATTCTTTCCTTTATGTCCCTTGCTTTAGGGGACATATCAGTAAAAATGTTGGTGCGTGAAATATCTGAGATTTTCTTGCCTATGTTCTCCTCTAGGATTTTAATGGTGTAATGGCTTATATTTAAGTCTTTTACCCACCTTGAATTTATTTTTGTGTATGGTGTAAGTTGGTGCTCAAGTTTCATTTTTTTTGCACATAGCTGTCCAGTTCTCCCAATACCACTTGTTGAAGAGGCTATTTTTGCTCCGTTTCATGTTGCTGTCCCCTTTGTCGAATATTAATTGACTGTAGAGACCTAAGCTTATTTCTGGGCTCCCTGTTCTGTTCCACTAGTCCATGTGCCTGTTTTTATGCCAGTACCAGGCTGTTTTGATTATAGTGGCCTTGTAATACAGTTTGCTATCAGATATTGTGATCCCTCCTACTTTGCTCTTCTTTCTCAAAATTCCTGCAGCTATTCGGGGTCATTTAAGGTTCTATATAAATTTTTGAAGTGTTTGTTGTATGTCTGTGAAATACATCATTGGTACTTTAATAGGTATTGCATTGAATTTATAAATTGCTTTGGGTAGTATGGACATTTTGATGATACTAATTCTTCTAATCCATTAACTCGGTATAGGCTTCCATTTGTTTGCATCTTCCTTGATTTCTTTCTTCAGTGTTGTATAGTTTTCTGCATACAGGTCTTTTACCTCCTTGGTTAGGTTTATTCCTAGGTATTTTATTTTTCTTTCTGCTATATCGAATAGGATTTTTTTCTTGATTTCTGCTTCTGCTGTTTCATTGTTGGTATACAAAAATGGCTCTGATTTCTGGATATTGACTTTGTATCCAGCTGTTTAGCCAAATTCATTTATTATGTCGAGCAGCTTTTTGCCCAAGTCTGTAGGAATTTCTGTGTACACTATCGTGTCATCTGCAAACAATGATAGTTTTGTTTCCTCCTTTCCTAGTTGGATGCCTTTTATTTCCCTTTCTTGTCTAATTGCTGTGGCTTAGACTTCCAATACTGTATGGAATAGAAGTGGTGAAAGTGGACATCCGTGTCTTGTTCCTGATCATAGTGGGAACGATTTTAGTTTTTGCCCATTGAGTATGTTGTTGGCTGTACGTCTCTCATATATGGCCTTAATATGTTGAGGAATGCTCCCTCTATTCCCACTTTGCTGAGTGTTTTTATCATAAATGGGTGCTGTACCTTATCAGAAGCTTTATCTGCATCTATTGATATAATCATGTGATTTTTGTCTTTGCTTTTGTTTATGTGATGAATTACATTTACTGATTTGTGAATGTTGAACCGTCCTTGCATTCCTGGGATGAATCCCACTTGGTCATGGTGTATGATCTTTTTAATGTGTTGTTGGATGCGGTTTCCCAACATTGTGTTAAGGATTTTAGCGTCTATGTTCATCAGGGATATTGGCCTGAAATTTTCTTTCTTTGTTGTGTCTTTATCTGGTTTTGGGATTAGGATGATGCTGGCTTCATAAAAAGAGTTTGGGAGTCTTCCATCATTTTGGAGATTTTCGAATAGTCTGTGAAGGATAGGGGTTAGCTCTTCCTTAAATGCTTTGTAGAATTCTCATGTGAAACCATCTGGTCCAGGGCTTTTGTGTGCTGGGAGTTTCTTGATTACTGCTTCCATGTCATCTGCTGTTATTGGTCTGTTCAGGTTTTCTGCTGCTTCTTCATTGAGATTTGGGAGATTATATTTTTCTAGAAATTTGTCCATTTCCCCTATGTTTTCAAATTTTTTGGCATATAGTTCTTCATAGTAATTTCTTACAATCCTTTGTATTTCTGTGGTGTCAGTTGTAATCTCCTCTTTCATTTCTGATTTTGTTTATTTGACTCTTCTGTCTTTTTTTCTTGATAAGCCTGCTTAAAGGCTTGTCCATTTTGTTTATCTTTTCAAAGAACCAACTCCTGGATTCATTGATCCTTATAATTGTGCTTTTAGTCTCTATGTCATTTAATTCTGCTGTGATTTTGGTTATTTCCTTCCTTCTTCTTGCTCAGGGCTGTCTTTGTTGTTGTTCCTTGAGTTCTTGGAGGTGTCGAGTTAAGTCGTTTGTTTGAATTGTTTCCATCTTTAGGTAGGCCTGTATTGCTATGAACTTCCCTCTGAGGGCTGCCTTTGCAGTGTCCCATAAGTTTTGAGTCGATGTGAGTTCATTATCATTTGTTTCCAGAAAGTTTTTGATTTCCTCCCTAATTTCCTTCTTGACCCACTCATTGTTTAATAGCGTGCTATTCAATCTCCATAATTATTTATGGTTTTGGGGTTTTTCCAGTGGAGTCCGTTTCTAGTTTGAGTCCCTTGTGGTTGGAGAAAATGCATGGTATGATTTCAATTTTCTTGAATTTGTTGAGGCTTGTTTTGTGTCCTATCATGGGGTGTATCTTTGAAAATGTTCCATGTGCATTTGAAAAGAAAGTGTATTTAGTTTCTTTGGGATGAAGGGCTCTCTATATATATCTGTTAAGTCCATTTCATCTAGCGTGTTATTCAGTGCAACAATATCTTTGTTGATATTTTGTTTGTAAGATCTGTCCATTTTTGACAGTGCAGTGTTAAAATCCCCTACTATAATTGTGTCGTTGTCAATATCTTTCTTGAAGTCTTCTAAGATTTTCTTGAAGTATTTAGGTGCTTCTCCGTTGGGTGCCTATATATTTACAATGTGTATGTCTTCTTGGTGGATTCTTCCCTTGAGTATTATGAAGTGACCTTCTGGGTCTCTATGACTCTTATTTTGAAGTCTATTTTGTCTGATATGAGTATGGCTACCCTGGCTTTTTTTTCCTGTCCATTTGCTTGGAAAATTTGTTTCCAGCCCTTCACTTTGAGTCTGTGTAGGTCTTTTGTCCTGAGATGGGTCTCTTGTAGGCAGCGTATATGTGGGTCATGCTTTCTTATCCATTCAGCTATTCTATGTCTTTTGATTGGAGCATTTAATCCATTTACATTTAAGGTTATTATTGATAGGTATTTATTCATTGCCATTTTCTTACCTGTGTTCCTCTCTCTCTCTCTCTCTCTCTCTCTCTCTCTCTGTCTCTGTCTCTCTCTCTTTCTCTTTTCCTTCCTTTCCTTAAAGCAGTCCCTTTAGTATTTCTTGCAGAATTGGTTTGGTAGAGGTGTATTCTTTTAGACTTCTTTTGTCTGGAACATTCCTTATTTGGCCTTCTATCTTTATTGAAAGCCTTGCTGGAAAGAGTAGTATTGGTTGCAAGCCTGTGGTTCTCATTGCTTGGAATATTTCTTGCCATTCTCTTCTGGCTTGGAGCATTTCCATTGCGAAGTCAGCTGCTAACTTTATCGGGCCTCCCTTGTATGTTACTTCCTTTTTCTCCCTTGCTGCTTTTAAGATTCTCTCTTTGTCTTGGAATTTTGCCATTTTAATGATGATGTGCCTGGAAGTGGGCTTGTTTGGGTTCCTCTTGATTCGCACCCTCTGTGTTTTCTGGATTTGTGTGATTTTTTTTCTCACCAAATTAGGGAAGTTTTCCGTCATTACTTTCTCAAATAGGTTTTCTATCTGTTGCTCTTCTTGTTCTCCTTCTGGTATTCCTATTATACGGATATTATTACGTTTCATGTTCTCCTGCATTTCTCTTAATCCCTCTTCATTTTTTCTGAGCCTCTTTTCGTTTTCTTGCTCTTTCTGAGTGTTTTTTTCTATTTTATCCTCCAACTCGCTGATCCGATCCTCTGCTTCATCGATTCTGCTTTTCATTCCTTCTGTTGAGTTCTTCAGTTCAGAAATTGTATTCTTCATTTCCTCTTGGCCCTTGTGGTTAGTTTCTATTTCCTTTTTCATGTTGATATAGTTTGCAGTGAGTTCATCATAGCTTCCCTGTAGTTTCTGGTAGCTCATTGAGAGCTCATGGAGGTTCCTGACAACCATTTCTTTGAACTCAGTATCTGATAGTTAAGTTGCCTGTGTTTCATTTAGCATTCTTTCTGGGGCTTCCTCCTTTCCTTTCATTTGGGGATTGTTTCTTTGTCTTCCCATTGTTTGTGAGGCTCTTCTTGTTAACCTCAACTTCTTAAATTTGATCTGTTCTGTCTCCCTGGGTTTATGGTGTGACCTTCTGTGGTAGAATACCTGTGAGATTCAGTGATGGAATCTCCTTCGGATATCCTGTGTTCACAGCTTCCACCTCTCAGGTACTGGGATACTCTCTTTTTGGAACCAACTCTGTTTGTTTGTTTTTCACAGTTCAGGTTTGATTTTTTTTGTCTCACTCGTGGGTATTTAAAAAGAGAAAAGAGGGATAAAAATGGAAAAAGAAGAAGGAAAAAAGAGGAAGGTAGGAGAGATAAAATTGGGAAGAAAGGAAGAGGGAATAAAAGAAGAAAGAAGTAAATAGTCGCAAAAGGAATTGAGTAAAACAGAAGATAGAAATAATAATTAAGAACAATTATATAAACAGACACACAAACAAAAAACAAAACAAGCAAATAAACAAAAACAACAAACTAAAAACAAAAACAAACAAAAGAAATCCCAAAACAGCAAAGGAAAAATTCTTGATGTTTTCAAACTTGTCGAGCCGGTTTTTCTGGTCTTGCTGGTTGCAATGGCTGAGGGATGACGGTACTGGTTTTCTCTGTGTTCAGCACTCAGTCATCCTTGTGCTAAGGTCCCGAAAGTTAAACTGGTGCCTGACCAAAGGGCTTCAGGTGTGTTTTCTGAGCCTCCTGTAGTGCGCACAGTTTCTGGAGTTTATGGGTGTAAGCTCAGTTCTCCGGTTGCAGGTAGCTGTCTGTGTTAGCCATGGAGCAACTTTTTGTGGTGTCCTGGGGCCTACAATCCCGCAGCCATCTTGCGCCTGTGCACCTGTGGCCCACAGCTGTCTGCATTCGCGACTATGGTCCCACAGCTGTCTTCAGGGGCAAGCATCTGTGCTCTCACTCGTGCCTATGATCCCGCAACCATCTGCATTCACGTGTGGATGCCTATTTTCATGCAGCCATCTCAGTTCACACACACAGCTGTCTGCAGTTACGCGCGACCAGGATTGCTCAGCCCGTAGTCACGGGCACCAGGGTCGCTCAGTCCACAGTCGCGTGGTTGTGCCCAGGATTGCTCAGCCGGTTTCTGCAGTTGACCCAGCACCCTCCCTAGAGCCCTGGGGCAGGCCTGGCAAGCACCGGGTGAAGGCCTAGGCCACCCTGGTCTCCACACTGATCCCTGGGCTCCTATTGTTCTGAAGTACTCTCCTTACCAACTGGTTTTTCAATGTCCGCTGCAATTTTCGATCTCCTATTCTCAAATATGCTGTTACTGTTCCTTGTCTGCTCTGTTCTTCCATATATAGGCCAGGTTTTTCTACCATGTTTAGGGGGAAGTGGAATCTGCTCCCTCCTACCTCGCCGCCATCTTTCTTCTCCCACTGTTTTTTCAAATAGATTTTCCATTTCTTGGTCTTCCTCTTCTCCTTCTGGCGCCCTTATGATCTGGATGTTGGAACATTTAAAGGCTCCTAGAGGCTCCTGGGGGGGCTCCACCCGCAGAGCCCCATCCCTCTATCACGGATGAAATTAAAAACTACCAAGACATGATCTGCTTGGGGAGGAAAGGTGGTCAAACTCTCAGAGGAGAATGACCCAGATCCCCATTCTCACTAGGCTTTTATTGGGCTCAAATACACAGGAATACAGGTTTAACATGTCAAAGAAATCTGAGGGCTTAATCTGAGTCAGTGTCTGTCCGGAAAGGGGGTTGCCAAACTTTGGGAGACATACTCATTTTCTCCTGGGACACTTACCACTTAAGTGAGAGCACTCTTAGCAAAGCACATTTCACAGGGCTTTAGGAATTCTTTCTTATGCCCGATCACCCAGGGCACCATCCTGGCCGGTACAGGGCTGCACCGCTTGCCCCCACAGTTTCAGGCTTTAAGCCTATTAGGAAGCAGGAGACATCTCCGAGATGGAAATGAGGACTCAGGCTATGTCAGAATAGCCGGGGGGTGAGGGTCCATCACATCCTCTTTGCTGCAGCCCCCCAAGTCCTTCCATGAGGCCTCCCAAGTGGTTGTGTCTGGCTTAGGTTGCCCCTCCTATGAGGAGTCTTACCCGTCATTGACTGCCAACCAAGGATTGGGGCCAGAGATGGATGAGGCAGAAGCAGCACTCCTGCCAGGGAAATAAGCTTTGTCTCCTTAGTAGGTCACGTCCTTGTGACAGAACAGACCCAGATGAAGTGGGTCCCTAGGGCTCTTACACAGCCCACCATGGGGTGAGGGTTACAACTCCTAAAACCAGGCTGAACGGTCCACAACAGGCTTCTAAGCCTCTCCTCATTTTTTTGAATTCTTGTTTCTTCATTCTGTTCTGGTTGAATGTTTATTTTTTCCTTTTGCTCCAAATCGTTGATTTGAGTCCCAGTTTCCTTCCCTTCACTTTTGGTTCCCTGTATAATTTCCTTTATTTCACTTTTCATAGTCTTTACTTTTTTCTCTCTTTTGTGGCCATACTCAACCATTTCTGTGAGCATCCTGATTACCACTCTTTTGAACACTGCATCTGATAGGTTGACTCTCTCTTCTTTGCTTAGTTCTATTTTTGGAGCTTTGATCTGTTCTTTCATTTGGATCATCTTTTTTGTCTCAGCTTATCCGTTAATATTCAGAGGGGCAGAGCCTTAGGTATTTGCCAAGGTGGGGCAACCCCTTCACTTTGCTGTGGGTATGGGGTCCAAGAGGGAACAATGTGTCTTTCTCAGCTATGGGCGGCTTTCAGTCACTTGTGCTGTTACCCACAAGCAAATTTGGCCCTTCTGGTGCTGATTCCCAGGTTGGTGGGTGTGTGTACATCCTAGGACCTCGTTGGTCTGTCCAACAAACTTTCCAGTGAGGCTGGGAGTTTCTCCTACCACCGCAACCCCCACAACTTTTATGGTCCGAGGTTTTGAGGCTTTATTTCCCTGCACTGGAACCCTGGGTTGCACAGTCTGTCTCTCTCCCCAATTGTTTCTCTGTTCATCCACACGCAAATGTGGAACCACCCAGTCTTCCAGCCGCTGGCCTGCCTGCCCTTCTCCACCCCTCCTACCAGTCTGGATGAATGTTTCCTCTTTAAGTCCTTTTTTGTCAGACTTCCATACCGTTTGATTTTCCAGCACTTCTGGATAGTTTTTGTTTTTATATTTGTTGTTGTCCTTCTTTTGGTTGTGTGAGGATGCAAAGTATATCTACCTATGCCTCCATCTTGGCCGAAGTGCTATTTGTCTCAACTTTTATAATCCAAAGGAATATTATACAGAAAATGACGATCTTCAATCAGTTCTACAGGTTTGAAAATGGGATAAGAATATACACATTTAAATTAATTCACTTTTTAGATGTTGGGACCTTGTAGTGTTTCTTTGTATGAATGAGGCATAAAGATAAATAGATTGCATAGCATTCTATCTCAGAAGTTAATGAAAGGTCAGTAATATACCAAGGTAGTTCAAGCTGGGAGTATTAAGATTATGTAGGAAAGGTACTTCAGATACTAGAATGAGAGCCAAATGGAGAAGTAGGAAAAGAGCATTATAGGGTTTGCAATTTATATTAAGATCTGTTTTTCTCCAAAGAATGTATTAAAGATAGGAATTTTAAACAGGTTTATTATTGCTATGATAGGTGTTCTGTTTGAGATTTAATATGTTCAGGGCTTTTCCTCAGGTATAAACAAATACAGCTTTGGGGTGGCATTTTCTATACAGTAGGCTAATGTGATTACAAAGTTCTGTTTTTCACAGAATCTAATAAAATGCTTTCAGAATTAATTGGAATTAATGGAATAGTAAAATCAGTCAGTGGCAGAGTGAATCTAGTATGTTGGAAATTTTTTCTCTAGTATGACACCAGTATATTAACCATGTTCTCTGTTTATAGGCTAGACAAATGGCTGCTGTTCTCCTAAGACGTCTTTTGTCCTCTGCATTTGATGAAGTCTACCCAACTCTTCCTTCTGATGTCCAGACTGCTATTAAGAGTGAACTACTAATGATTATTCAAATGGAAACACAGTCTAGCATGAGGAAGAAAATTTGTGATATTGCTGCAGAGCTAGCAAGAAATTTAATAGGTGTGTATGCAAAAGTACTTATTATGTTATAAAAGAAAATGAACACAGTCAACCCTTGAATGACACAGGTTCAAACTCTGTGGGTCCACTTATATGGGGATTTTTTGCAATAAATAGCTGTACCTTTTTGAATTTATTGTTGGGAGTCTAGATGCAGAAAGTTGACTGTATGCATTGTTCTACACCATTTGATATGAGACTTGAGCATCTGTGGATTTTGTTATCTGACACAGGTCCTGAAATCAATACCCAGCAGGTAATGAGAGACAAATTAGTTTTAGGGGAGTCAAAAGTTACGTGCAGAGTTTTATTGTGTTGGGGATCGGTATCTCTAAACCTCCACATTGTTTAAGGGTCAAGTATATACGAGGTCTGTCTGAAAAAAGTCCAGCCATCGTTAATATAATGAGAGCCATTTGCATGACATCAGTGTAACCTCACAGCCAAGGAGAGTGGACTGGAATGCACATGGTGAATAATGATGACTTCACTGTACTAGTCAATGGGAGTTGTAGGCTCTGATGAGTGAGTATGTGTACTGTGTGGCTGTCACATTCAAAATGACTGAGCAAGGAGAGCAATGAGTCTGCATCAAATCTTGCATTAAGCTTCAACATTCCTCCACGGAAACTATTTGGATGATCCAGAAGGCTGCAGCTATGGGCAACTGGTGATTGGCAGCTTTATCACAACAACACGCCTGCTCATTCTTTATGTCTCATGCAGAGTTTTTAGTGAAACATCAAATCACACAGGTGCCTCAGCCCCCCTACAGCCCAGATTTGGTGCCTTGTGACTTCTGGGTTTTTCCCAAAATTAAAAACACCTTTGAAAGTGAAGAGATTTCAGACTGTCAATGAGATAGATTCAGGAAAACATGATGGAGCCACTGATGGTGATTGGAAGAATAGCATGAGGTCCCGAGGTACCTACTTTTAAGAGGATTGGGGTGTCATTGTCCTGTGTACAATGGTTCCTGTATCTTCTTCAATATCTGTCTCTATTTTTCATATAACATAACGGGATACCTTCTGGACAGACCTTGTAAATATATTTTTTAAGTGGAATCTTTAGAAGAAAATCCCCAGCTGCCTAAGTACCATTTATTCTGTTGAAAATGAGAGTGATTATGAATTTTGCATTTGGAGCCAAAAATTACAGATGTTTATGAAATGCAGTCATAATACCATTGGTTCTAATACATTCATGTGCAGAAGTTTTTGTAGTTTGCTTGAAAGTTGTCTGTTTTATTCCCTCTTAATCTGTAAAGTTTTGAAAGCATAGTCTAATTTAGAACCTTCTTTACAGACTTGCCAATAGAAGTAGAAATCAGTGGAATCCAGGTGCTTTTGCTGTTATATTTGTATTTGTAAATTACGTACATATGCTTTTATGCTACTATAATAATTACATTATAAAACACCCAAATATAGTTTTAAAGGAAAACATCTAATATTGCATTTTATCAATTGTCAAAACCTTTTGGTCACTTTAAATAATAAAATAATTAAACATATTTTTTTTTGACAGATTCATAAATATGATTTTAAACTTAATTCATTTAGGTGGAATTTTTAAACGTTGAAAAGGATATCTCACTAAGATAAGGGCTAAATGAGAGAACTTTGTTGATTGCGCTTAGTGTATCCTAACACTAACTCTTTAATTTCAGCTACCTACTGAGTTCAGAACTCACTGAAACTCTTAATGTTGAATTATGTAAAAAGCTTCGAAGATTCTATTAAAAACATTTTAAGTGTACAAATAAGAGTTTTTATAGGTGACATTTGTAACTCAAAACCATTTAATAATGGAAACATTTTCAAAATATTTCAGAGGGTCTTCATAGATTTTTTTAAAGCAGTTATTTTAAACCTCCTCAAATCATTTTTATGTTGGAGGGACAAATTAAGTATATTATTTTTTAACATCAGCCAAGTAGTGTTCATTTCAGAAAATGTCAGTAAATATGGAGGGAAATGTTTAACAAGAAAAAGTGTATAACTTGAGTGTAATTTCTGTTGGGATGGCCAAAAAATCCACTTAGTGGTTTGGTTGGTTGGTTGGTTTTGTTTTGTTTTTTTTTCCATAAAAGACACTTTTTTTTATTTTCACCAGTAATTTTATTGATTGGGTATTTTGAGTATGCTGGTTATCTCCTGCTGTCTTCTAGTGGAAAAGGCCAAGGGTGCTGCTATACATCTTCCAGTATATGACAGCACCACAGCAAAGAATCATTTGGCCAAAACATCGGTAGTACCAAGAAACTTTGCAGACCACTTTGATACTTTCAATCAGTCACAGCACCTCCTCCATACATTGCACAAATCTTTTTTTTTTTGCACTTCAGTTGCGTTTTTACCTTTCTTGAAGTAGTAAAGCATAATATGCCAAAAATGTTGTGTATCTTCTTCAGTATTAAAATGGCTGCACAAAAATTCACCAGTTTTGATTTTTCTTATTACATCCTGATTTGACAGCTATCCCAGTACAATCTAACAAAATTGTTTGAATGAAGTTAAGACAACTAAGCACTGCTAGAGCCATCTGATTTAAAAAAAAACTTAAATGAACTTTTTGGCCAACCCAGTACAACTCAAGTTCTTTGTAAGAGTACAACTAATGAGTCTCTTAACCAATATAGTAGTTTATTGAGATTTCTCATTTTTATTATAAAGTACCACAAAGATTTTATTAATTTAAAATCTTGTTGAAAAGTAAATACATTGATAACATCTGATAGGACTTAAAACTGGAAAGCGTGAGCCCCCCACTCTGAGTCCTGGTTTCAAGACTTTGTTACCATATATTAACTTTGCCTACTTTTTAAACTCTTAAATAACAATAGTATATATTAAAGATTCAACCAAAGAGTCATAGTGATACCTTTTCTCAATCCCCCTCCTTCTAAATGACCACTGTTAATATTTGTACTTAAGTAACTCAAATATAAACAGTTGCTTTTTACAAGATTATTATGTCATTTTTAGGTTAAAGGACCTAATTGTACTGGAATTTTTAAAAAAATACGGAGCAAATGACATTTTCTACTACTGCATATTTCAAATAAGACTTATAATGAAAGGATTCACCCTTTAGTTTTGACTTACATACTTTATGCCTGGACTTCTTTATTTTTAGATGAGGATGGTAACAACCAATGGCCTGAAGGTTTGAAGTTCCTTTTTGATTCAGTCAGCTCTCAAAATGTGGGACTGCGAGAAGCCGCCCTTCACATTTTCTGGTATATACACTGATCTCATTTTTTATTTTTTAAACTTGAACATCATGAATATGCAAAGAACATTTTGATTTTTTTAGTCTAACTTAACTATTTTTTATTTTTTTAGTTTTTTAAAATAGTTTATTGATTATGCTATTACAGTTGTCCCATTTTCCCTCCGTTATTCTCCTCTGCACTGCACATCCCTCCCACCAGCATTGCTGCCCGCCCCCCCCCCCCCCCTTAGTTACTGTGCATGGGTCATACATGTAAGTTCTTTGGCTTCTACATTTTCTATACTATTCTTTTTTTTTTTTTTTTTATGAATTTGTTTATTTATTTTTTAAAGATCTTATTTATATTTAGAGAGAAGGGAAAGGAGGAAGAAAGATGGGGAGAGAAACATCAGTGTCGGGTTGCCTCTTGGGGGCCCCTCACCAGGGACCTGGCCTGCAACCCAGACATATGCCCTCACTAGGGAATCAAACCTGCAACACTTTGGTTCATAGGCTGTGCTCAATCCACTGAACTATACCAGCCAGGTTTCCTATACTATTCTTAACCTCTCATGTCTATTTTCTACATACTATTTATGCAACTTATTTCCTGTATTTTTTCCCCTATTGCCTTCTCCCCTTCCCTGCTCATAACCCTCCAAGTGATCTCAATTTCTGTGATTCTGTACCTGTTCTAGTTTGCTCAGTTCGTTTTTGTGTTTGTTTTTTTAGATTTGGTTGTTGACAGTTGTGAGTTTGTCATTTTACTGTTCCTATTTTTGATGTTCTTCTTCTTCTTCTTAAGTCCCTTTAACAAAATATAATAAGGGCTTGGGGTCGATGAACTCCTTGAACTTGGCCTTATCTGGGAAAGCACTTTATCTGCCCTTCCATTCTAAATGATAACTTTGCTGGATAGAGTAATCTTGGATGTAGGTCCTTGCCTTTCATGACTTGGAATACTCCTTTCCAGCCCCTTCCTGCCTGTAAGGTTTCTTTTCAGAAATCAGCTGATAGTCTTATGGGAACTCCTTTGTAGATAACTTTCTATTTTCCTCTTGCTGCTTTTAAAATTCTCTCCTCTTTAATCTTGGGTAATATAATTATGAAGTGCCTTGGTGTGTGCTTCCTTGGGTCCACCTTCTTTGGGACTCTCTGAGCTTCCTGGACTTCTTAGAAGTCCATTTCCTTTTCCAGATTGGGGAAGTTTTACTTCGTTATTTTTCAAATAAGTTTTCAGTTTCTTGCTCTTGCTCTTCTCTTTCTGGCACGCCTATGATTTGGATATTGGAACATTTAAAGTTGTCTTGGAGGCTCCTAAGCCTCTCCTCATTGTCTTGAATTCTTGTTTCTTCATTCTGTTCTGGTTGAATGTTTATTTCTTCCTTTGGTCCAAACCATTGATTGGAGTCCCTGTTTCTTTCCCATCACTGTTGGCTCCCTGTACATTTTCCTTTATTTCAGTTTTTATAGCCTTCACTTTTTACTATGCTTTGTGACCATACTCAACCAGTTCTGTGAGCATCCTGATTATCAGTGGTTTGAACTATGGATCTGATAGGTTGGCTGTCTCTTCATTGCTTTGTTGTATTTTTGGGGGGCTTTTATCTGTTCTTTCATTTCGTCCATATTTTTTTGTCTTGGTGGGCTTGTTACATTCAGAGGGGTGGAGCTTTAGGTATTTGCTAGGGCTAGGCAACCCACATCACTGGGTTTGGCACAGTATGTGGGGTCTGAGTGGGAACAGTGCCACATGCTCTTCTCTCTGGTGGTTTTTGGTCACTTCCTCAGCTACCCATAAGCAAATTGGGCCCTTCTGGTGTTTATTACCCAGGTGGATGGTTTTGTGTACATTCTAAGACCCTGTACGTATCTCCAGCGAATTCTCCTGTGAGGCTGGGAGTTTCTCCTGCCACCTCAACCTTCACAGGTTTTTTCGGTCAGGTTTTGAGGCTTTATTTCCCCATCCTGGAACCCTGGGTTGCATAATTTATCTCACTCCCGAGTTGTTCCTCCACATTTGTCTGCACGTGGATATGGGACTGCCCGCTCCACTAGCCACCACCTTGCCAGTCTCAGTCCTCCAGTTGCCACCTTGCTGTGAGTCCCTCTCCACCAGGCTTCCCATCTTGGCCCCTCCTACTCATCTGGATGAATGTTTCTTTAACTCCTTGGTTGTTGGACTGCCATATAGTTTGATTTTTCTGTCAGTTCTGGTGTTTTTTGTTTTTAAATTTGTTGTTGTCCTCCTTTTGATTTTGCGAGGAATCACAGTTTGTCTACCTATGCCTCCATCTTTGCCAGAAGTCTCTGCGAAGTTCCTAACAACTTTTTAGACTTAACATAATACCTTCGATAAACTTTGTATTTGATTTGGAAGTAAAACTGAAAAAAAAAACCACCTTTTTATTTCATATTACGATCCTCATTTGTATATAAGGTTTTCTGGAGCTTGATTTCTTTCCTTTGTTTTTTTATGATTGTGAAAGAGTTTCTGGAATGGTTTCTTCTGCTTTATTTGGAGATTGACACAGTACTAAATGTAACTCTGAGAAAGCTGCTTTAATAATGACATCTTGAAGAAGAGAAAGAAAATGCTCCTGAATCCCCATTGTTTTCTGGGTCTTCTATGATCAAGCTTTATAAAATGTAACATTTTAATAAACTATGTCTTTATAAGAAGATGATCAAGGTTTAGAATGCAAAAACTGTCTGCATTAAGAAAAATTTTACCCTGTTGTGTAATTCAGTATACTACATTTAAAACATAAGTAGATACATAATTTTTTAAGATCATATACTTTTTTTTCAGTAAGATTTATCTTGAGCATCAGAAGAGGATAGGGTGTATATTAACACCATTGTCTGCTTTCTTTGTCAAATGTATCTTATTTATATCCATAATCTAGAGTAGAGGATTAAGTAAAAGTATTTAGTTGTTTACCTAATATAAAGTATAGCAGAACTTAAACTGCCCTGGATCACGAAGACTGTTTTGGGAACCAACAGCAGCACTACTTAGACACCAAAACAATCACCAGGAGCAGATTACCAGAAAGCATGGTTATTACAGTACCACCTGAAACTGTTTGCTCTTATCCTATCCTGCCCTCTAAATTAGTTTCTTACTGAGACAGTGATAAGAATAAAATACTGGACTAGGGTGGGTGGCTGAGTCCTGTACAACTGGGTCTCTCCAGTTTCCTAGTCTAATCCTCTTTATTGTGTTTGTTTCCATTCATCCAACGCGGAAAGAGGATTGCTTGGAGGGGGAATGGGTCTTCAACCTTAAGTACTAATACACATTCTTTGAGTCATGCAGACATTTAATTAGATATTCTAGCTGATACTTTACTAACATGTAATGTACTTTTTAAAAACCACTTTGGATCATTTTTTAGGAACTTCCCTGGAATTTTTGGGAACCAACAGCAGCACTACTTAGATGTCATCAAACGGATGTTAGTTCAGTGTATGCAAGATCAGGAACATCCATCGGTGAATCATTTTAATTTCATTAATATTAACACCTAATTTAAGATAATATCTAATTCGTGAAAGAAATTTATGTATTTGGAGATTGTCTTTCATACTTTAAAATACAAATACTAGTTTTTACTGCTAAAGGAAAATTACTAGTTTTACTGATAAAGAAAAATTTCATTTTGTGTAAGAAAACTTGAACTTGGCATCCATCTAAAATGTCCCATTTGTCATTTTTTTACTCTCTTCATTTTAGATCCGAACATTATCTGCTAGAGCTACAGCTGCATTTATACTTGCAAATGAGCATAATGTTGCTCTGTTCAAACATTTTGCGGACTTGTTACCTGGATTCTTACAGGTAAGAAAACTGTTTAAAATAGGTGATAATTATATTTTCATTGGTTTCTGTAGTTTAATAAATTGACATCAGAGTTCTCTAGTGCATTCATTTATTCAGTAAATATTGATTGTCCACTGTGTGCTGGTACTAGGCACTGGGGATACAGCAGTGAACAAAACATGCAGATTTTTGTCCCCATTGAACTTACATATCTACTAGCTTTGATAGATTCTTAGTCTTTTCAAATATTTAGGTTAGAGTTTCAGAATTTTTCTATAATGCAAATGATATAAGCAACTTATGCTTATTGAATATATAATTACGTAGGTTATTTCCATTGAATCAACCAAATAACCTATGAATTTTAGCCTATGAATCATTTTACCTACGGTGAAACCAAGGTCACAATGTTGGTTAGTGGTAGAATCATGCATGATTCACACCCAGATCAGACTGCAGTTCTTACTGTTAACCAGAGAGTTTAACAGTTTGTATTATAAAGTAAATAGTTTATGGTTAATTCCCATTATTAGATGTTGAGGATAAGTTATTATTTTAAGGACACCTTCTGCCTCATTGAGAAGATAAAATAAGATTGGATGAGTTGGAGCAGTTATTCTTAGCCTTGTCAAACCCCAAACCCATTTTAATACTTTGTAACTTCTCATATTCTGCCCTAAAATGAAATGCATAAATAACATAACTCACATATACGCATGTTTTTAAAGTATTAATACATGTTTTAAAATGTCCAAAGAAGAAATAAAAAGAAAGTAATATATAATAAAAACGGCATGCTTTCCACATACAAATTCTAGGGCATGACTACCACAAGAGACATAGGAGATGAAGTGTTTTTTTAAAGTGATCTATACAGATGTAATAGCTAAAAATATGAGTGAACAGATACAGAGGTCTCGTTGACAAGTCAAACACCGCAGTTGCTGTTACTACTCACTACTGATTTGATTTCCAGAAGCGGTAAAGTTTTGAACAAAACAAAAGATTCATTCTTAATTTATACATTATTTACATTTAGGAGGGGTGCATTATGGTGCATTTTTTAAATGATGCAAAAAATAATTTGTGAGTTAGGTTCTAAGTACAGATAATTATGAGTTTTTTAATTTTTATAAGTGTCAGACATTTACGATCATAAGAAATGTATAAGAAAGTCTTGTGACTTCCTCAGAAGCATTTGTGTCACGGATGCAGACTATCTAGTACTCCCGGATTTTGCCCATCTTCAGTCATGACAATCAAGAAAATACCTCCTAGGAGAAATAGCAACCCTGTTGAGAACTGGGTTAAAAAGGATTTATAGGAGCTAAAACTGAAACATCCTGCATGGGTCAAAGGATTTAGTAGAAACTTTTCTCCCTATGACATCAAACTAAAAAGATAGTTTAGGTCAATGACAAAACATTAATTGTTCCATTCTATTTCAGCAGTTTTTATTATCAAAAAATCTTGAATTACTCACTAAGCCTGATTTCAGATTTTGTTCCTCTGAATTTAGAGTAAGTTAAAATGTTAGACAAAACTTCTAGGAGTTGTCACTCTGAAATAGGTAGTGGTAAATACAAAATGCGTACTTAAGTACTATGGTGACCAAGCTTGACATCAAAGAGAAATAAATTGGGTAACATGGGACACTTTAAATGTATCAAATGTATTTTTACTGTATGTGTAAAAAGACTAGGGCATGGATGTAGGAAGGATAGAGGAAAGGGATTCCTTTTGGTTATGAAAAAAATTCCTTGATAGCCTTAAATTTCATTGTGGTGGTTATTGTAGTTTCACTGAGTTTAATATTGAGTTAGAATTAAATCCTTATTTTGTATGTTTCAAGTTAATATTAGTTAAAAGGAGGTGTACATGGGGCTGTAGGTGGAACAAACATTTGCATAGTGTAGATTGCTAAGTTATTATTTAGTGAAAAATATTCTAACAGTATTTCTCTGTTGTCTGCCTCTTAATGTTTTAGCTAATGAGTCATCATAAAGTGACTCTTGAGCACACTGTTTAAAATTCTCTTTCATCTTTTCTAGGCTGTAAATGATTCATGCTACCAGAATGATGATTCAGTCCTTAAATCCCTTGTTGAGATTGCAGATACTGTTCCAAAGTATTTGCGTCCTCATTTGGAAGCTACTTTACAGCTAAGTCTAAAGGTAAAGTAAATAGTTCAGTAAATGTTCTGTTTATTATTTTCAGTGAATAAACTACTAAATGTATGCAAATGTGTCTTTGTAGTTGTGTGGAGACACTAGCCTCAATAACATGCAACGCCAGCTTGCCCTTGAAGTAATCGTGACGCTCTCTGAGACTGCAGCTGCTATGTTAAGAAAACATACCAATATTGTTGCACAGACTAGTAAGTCAAAGATCTTTAAATAGTTTATATTAATGTGGAAAAATTGTTAAGTAAATTCGCCGAGAGTTGTATAAGTTCACAGATTTGTTGATACAATGAATGTCCTTTTGAAACCAGAAGAGTTTGGGAAAGTGCATCTCTATGTGCATGTACTCAACTTGATGGATTTGCTTCAGCTCTCCAAATACTCCTGTGATAACAGGCATGACATGTGATACCTGGAAATCACTTAGAAGATGTTTAAGAACTTGATGGAGATAATTGGGTGAGATATTGGAAGACTAAAACATTGAAAGAACTAAATATTAATTTTCCTCAAATTAATCTATAAATTCAATATAATTTCAGTCAAACCCCAATACAGTTGGTCATAAGATTGATCCTGAAATTCCAAGTCAAAGAAAATGGGACCGGGAGTCGCCAAGAGAATTTATACAAACAAAATAGAGATCTTACCCTGTCAGCTGTGAAGATTTAGGAGTAGGAGCAGATCCACTCACATGGAAGCAAAAGCTGATTTAAAAAGATAATTCATGAAAGGTCATTGTAGCAACTGGTTAATTCTATCTTAAAAAATATACCAATCTTAAATATTCTATAACCATCAGTTGGGGTTGATAAAAACTAAATACAGATAACATTTTAAAAGTAAAGCTTGATAGTAGGGAAGTATTATTTTTAAAGACTGGATCAGAAACCATAGACACAAAAACATTGCTAAATTTGCTAAAAGGAAAACAATTTTTTGACCAAGTACACCATAAGTGAAATTAAAAGATAAGTTACAGACTGGAAGAAAATAATTGTAATGCACACAATCAACAAAGATTTGGTATCTGGACATTAGCCAAAGGTTAGTAATAGAAAATTTACAAAAGAAGAGTCTGAAATAGCTAAAGAACAATGCTCCTTCTCAAGAAAAACAAGTGTAATTGTAGAATATAACTTGTTAGAAACTTTGACAATATCAAGTGTTGATAAAGGGTGTGGTTAGAAGACTTTTTTCACAGCTCCTGGGCACTTCATACATTGTTGTGAAATAAGATAGGCCTTTTAAACTTAGAAATATAGGCTTATGCAACCAGTATGGAATGCAGTTCAGTGATTTTTTTTTTTTTTTTAAAAGATTTTTTTTATTTGTCTTTAGAGGGGTAGGGGAGAGGGAGAGAAACATCAATGTACGGTTGCCTCTTGTGTGTCCCCTGCTGGGAACTGGCCTGCAACCCAGGCATGTGCCCTGACTGGGAATCGAACCACGATCCTCTGGTTCGCAGGCCCGCGCTCAATCCACTGAGCTACACCAGCCAGGGCCAGTTCAGTGATTTTTAATACTGTTGAAGATACCTGCAGCAATTTCATGTCCTGAACTAATACTTTTCAAGGAACTAAGTATAAAAATTTCATCAAAGCGAATTTTGTAATTGGAAAAAACCAAAATATCCATCAACAGGAAAGCATTCATATAATGCATTGTTGTGAAGTAATTAAAATGAAATCAACATGTGTTGAGAAAAAAAGAAAACTGCCAGAGGATACATATAGTATGATATCATGTATTATATAAAAAGTAAAATCTTGAAATAGTACTATCTTTGTATATACATACTGAGATCTGTAGTTCAAGTGTAAAAACAGTTTGGGAATGGAACTATTTATCTTATCATGAAGCTCACTTATGCTGAGTGGGAAAGAGAATGCAATAGAACACGGAAAGTTTGATTTTTTTCCTTAATGTTACTTCTTAAAAAGAATAAGATCTAAAGCAAATGTGGCCCTCCCTAAAAGGTTAAAATTTAACAAAACAGGTGTTGGGGACACAGGCAAATAGTTTTTTTGTTTCACTCTTTTAGAGGCAAAGTAAATTCTTTGTTTTTTACTAATTAAAATTCTTGTTTGTAAATGATTATATTGACAGTAAAAAAGCAATGGTGTTCAAGTGTGAAATTATTTTTTCTTTTAGTTCCTCAGATGTTAGCGATGATGGTTGATCTAGAAGAAGATGAGGACTGGGCAAATGCAGATGAACTAGAAGATGATGATTTTGACAGGTAGTCATATATACCAAATACATTATAGAGGTTCCTTGACAGGGAAAAGCAACATCAGGTGGCAGTGAGAGATCTCTTTCCTGCTGTATTCTATAATCTTAAGTTAAACTTTTAAGTTTAGCCTGTGGGACACTTAGGCTTTCTGTTGTATGCATTTCTGCATCACCATTTTACTTTAAATTTTCTTCAAAATTTTTTGAGTATCTTAAAATATGTATAAAGAAGCTTTATTGTGCTAAATACCTTTATATGCATATGCTTCATTTAGAACGGTTGTTTCAGCACAGTTCCCAGTGAAATTTCTTATTTTTCTAATATAATACAATTTAACTTGAGGCTAGAGAGGACAGTAATGGTGAGATTTGAACAGTAGGTGACAGTACCACTGGAATTACTATTTTACTTGTGACTTACGAGTCCCCCATGAATACTAATTCCTATGGAGAAGTCAACCAAAATCTATATTCACTGTCCAATAGCAATGATGACCCCTTACATGTACATGAAACAACACTTCAGAGCTCTGCTGATTTAATAGATTCTTTCAGCAGTCATAAAGGTATATTATCATATTATTAGATGCAAAATGGAGTGAGAAGGTTGAGTGATTTGTTCAAGATTACATAACCAGTTGGTAGACTGGGCTTTAATACCATTTCTCTTACTCTTCCTAGGGTATCATACTATCTCCTTCTTAAAAAAAAAAAAAAAAAAAAAAAAAAAATTATTCCCCTGAAAGGCTGGCAGTCAGTTTAAGTTAGCTATAACAATACTAGAAGTGAAAGACATTTCACTTACAGAATATATGGTAGTTTCTGAGGCTAATTGCCATCATTAAAAAATGACTGACTTCTGGCTTAAATACTGTGTTGGATTGTATGAAGGTAGTCCTTCACTGGATATAACCTAATAGGGCTCAGGAGAAAACCAGGCTCAGATCGAGTTTCCTTTTTCCAGTTCAGTTACTGTAATGTGCTGCTACCTGGCCCGTAATTTGCTCTGTAAAAGGCACTTGACTTTATACAGTTTATGAAGCTATTTTTTTTCTGGACCAAATGAATACAAATTTTATGTGAGTAAATGGTCATGAGTATATTTTCAAGATCAGTTTAAGTCTAAGAACCTCTTCTAAAGATTATTCGTACTTTATCTTTATATACTGATGTGGGCAAAAGTAGTTTTATAGTTGAGAGTAAGCAAAACAAGTTTATTGTATTATTTTCCATATGAACAACTGTAAACCTACTTTTGTCCATCCTGTATAGTCTTGTCCTCACAAAACAGCTAAAGATTATGCACATGACAAACTCTCGACTTAATCTTGGAGTTCTAAGAAATTACAATGACTTTTATGCCAGGTTTTTTTCAGTTTTCAGTGAAAACACTGGAATGGAGTTTCATTTATACATAATTTTTGACAATGCAATTTATACCTCTTTAAACATAAATAAGCTTACAGTGAGGAAGAAAATCATATACAGTCTCAGCACCCCTTTCCGTTTTCTGTGTTCTGTTCACTGATAAGTTTAAAGGATATACGTCCAGGAAATGAGAAACACAAGACTTCTAAATGCTTTGCTCACACTCCTGAGTCTTCAAAGTATCAGAAGCTACGTTTTAGCCAGTGAGAGTTTGTGCATGTAAAAAGAGAGGGGAGAAAGCCTTGAAAAATAAGATGCAGACATAGGATTTTTTAAATTACAATGAATCATGATAATTTTATTTGCCTTCCTCCCCCTTTTAACTTTAGGGTTTTTAACCCACAACTTACTGCATACATTCAGGACTCCTTGACTTACTCTTTTTCAGTCCTAATTTAATAACATGTACTGTTCTTGCGTATTTTGAATATGTTGAAAACATTAAATTCTGTTGGTGTGTAGCAATGCAGTTGCTGGTGAGAGTGCTTTGGACCGAATGGCTTGTGGACTTGGTGGAAAGCTCGTTTTGCCGATGATCAAGGAACACATTATGCAAATGCTTCAAAATCGTAAGCTATAACTCTTTCAAATGATAAAATACTGGAAAGTGGCTTCTAAATCATAAACTCTAACAAATGTTTAGGCTGTCTAAAAAATTAATCTTTATCTTTTTTATATTTTCTTTAACCTCATTTTAAATTACACTGATAAAATTCTTGTTAGTTGTCTTTCCAACTGTTCGCTCTTACACCAAAAATACTTTCCTCTATGAAAAGTACTCAGACGCTGACCGGTTGGGCATCAACCCACAGAGCAAAAGGTCAGTGGTTCGGTCCCCAGTTGGAGCATGTGCAAGAGGCAACTGATTGAAATTTCTCTCTATTTTTGGTGTTTCGCTTTCTGTCTTTCTCCTTCCCTTCTTCTCGCCCTTAAGTGTGCGCTCAGGTGAGGCTAAATAATCAATCAATCAATCAATCAATCTATCTGTCTTACCCGACACCCATGATTGTGATTAGAATCCAAAGCTGTATTTAATATTGGTGAAAAGTACTTTAACAATGATAAATGGTATATATTTCTTAGCTAACATAAGCCCCACTTTGTTGTTTTAAATAATGAACTGCAAAATTCTTTTAAATCTTTAAGTTCAGAGAAGGAAAACCATTTCCAAATCCCCATAGCATGCCATCATCACATTTTATGCAGCATTCGTCTAGAAACCTTGCACATTGAGAATATATGAGGCATAAGGTCAAGTTAAAGGAGTTCATCATCCCCAAGCCCTTATTATATGAAATGTTATGGGGGGACTTACCTAAGAAGACGATCAAAAATATGAACAGTAAAATAACAAACTCACAACTATCAACAACTAAACCTAAAAATCAAAAGCTAAGAAAACAACTAGAACAGGAACAGAATCACAGAAATGGAGATCACATGGAGGGTTATCATTTGGGGGAGAGGGGGAGAATTGGGGAAGATGGTACAGGGAATAAGCATAATTGGTAGGTACAAAATAGACAAGGGGAGGTTAAGAATAGCATAGGAAATGGAGAAGCCAAAGAACTTATGTGTACAAACCCATGGACATGTAAGGGGAGGGTGATAAAGGGGAGAAAAAAATGGGACAACTGTAATAGCATAATATACTATATTTATTGATACACTGTCAATAAAATATACTTAAAGATTTAGGTATATAATCTTTATGTATTTTAAGAGGGGGGTAGGGAAGGAGAAAGAAATATCAATGTGTGGTTGCCTCTCGAGCTCCCCTTCCTGAGGACCTGACCCACAACCCAGGCATGTGCCCTAACTAGGAATTGAACCGGCAACCCCTTGGTTCACAGGCCTGCACTCAATCCACTGAGCTACACCAGCTAGGGGTAAAACATAATGTCATTGTGAGTGATAAAGTTTTAATGTTTAAGATCAGCATTTGCAATTTTTCAGAAAATCTTTACAGTAGAATTAGTTTCAACAGAGTTCTTTTTGCATGGGTTTTGGACTCCCCAAAGTGAAAAATTAAGTATGATTTATTTTAGGATTTTTGTATAACATGCTTAACTCTTATAATACCAGTTCTTGAACTTTCTCTTCTCAGGATCCCTTTACAATCTTAAAAATTACTGAGGATTCCACAGTGCTTTTGTTACATGTGTTCATATGGGAAACAATACAATAATTAATAATGCAAGTGTATGTTTTGTGTTTCATGTACTCAAAACTGTAAACCTGCTTTTGCCTTGCCTTGTATTTATGTATATTTTGCCTTGTTCTACAAGGAAATTGAAACAGCCTGAGGCGAACAATAATATATAAATATTTAGAAGTGAGAGTCATAGAAATTATATATTAGAATAGGATATGAAGTCTAGTAAAAATAAGCATTGCTTAACTAATATTCTGTTAACCAAAAAGCACATGTACATAGTTAATATAAGAATACAAATAAGGTTCACCCATATTCATTTACCACATTACTAAACAAAGATTCTTTAAAAGCAGCATTTTTTTCTTCTTGGCTTTTATTCTTTTTAAGGAAATATGATTGAGGGAATCAGTAAATGTGTATTCAATAAACAGCAGTGTGTGAAACAGAAAATCCAGATATTTATTGCTTGTAGTAAAATATTAGGAGAAAAGTCTCTTTATTATAAGTAGTTTATAAATACTAATTAATATTAAAGCTTTTAGCTTTCATATATTGCCTTTTAACTCTTGGCATAGAAATGCTTATGTGACATAACCACTGTTACAATACAATGAAATGACCTAGTCAGGTACTTTTTCTACCCAGTTTTTTTAATTAATAAATGTATAAAAAATATTTCGTTACTCTTTTCAAAATAAGAACTTTTTATACTTCTACTAGAATGGCACATTTGTAGTGTCTCATTGCTGTTCTTTGATTTTTAATTTTCTATAGCTGACTGGAAATATCGGCATGCAGGATTAATGGCTTTATCTGCCATTGGTGAAGGATGCCACCAGCAGATGGAAGGAATTCTAAATGAGATAGTAAATTTTGTATTGCTTTTTCTTCAGGATCCTGTAAGTACCAATAAATGTTTGGTTCATAATTATTACTACAGTTTCACATGGGAAATGGATAGCCTTTACTAATACCAAGGAGTATATTCCAGCATCCAAGAGTAAGGTACGCAGCCTGTAATGCTGTGGGGCAGATGGCTACAGATTTTGCACCTGGTTTCCAGAAGAAATTCCATGAGAAGGTAAATAACAAGTGCTCAAACACTTAAACTTTAAGAAGAGTCGTGATATTTCAAACTGTATACTTACATGATTTCATTTCACAGGTGATTGCAGCCCTGCTGCAGACCATGGAAGACCAAGGTAATCAGCGAGTGCAGGCCCACGCTGCTGCTGCTCTCATAAACTTTACTGAGGACTGTCCCAAGTCACTACTTATTCCATATTTGGATAATTTGGTGAAACATCTGCATTCCATCATGGTACTTAAGCTTCAAGAGGTAAGTTTCAAGGTCTTTAAGCTCCCTAGTTAGATATTAATTTAGGTCAATTTGATGAATAAGACTCCTGGAGAAAGGGGGACTTTTCAGCATGGCTATAAAGAATAGAAAGTTAGAAGGATGTTCTAGGCCTGACCAGAGAATGAGCCAGTTTTGGAATAGGGAAGATAACGGCCTAAAGGTTAGGTAAAATCGGTATATGGAATGCCTTGAACACAAAATTATTTTTTTAACTAATTTATTTAAACTTGGAAGAACCAGTTTATGTTCTTAATTGCTGTGAGAAATCATGATATGATTTTAGGAAATCAGCACAGTAGCATTGTGGAACAAATGAACAGTCAATTTAAGGCAAGACCATCTTGATTATTGTTCAAGGACCTTGGGTGGTAATACTGGAAATTGGGGACAAGGTGACTAAAAAACATTTCTTGGGAAGCATTAGCAGTTTCTACCGGTTTGAATTTTAAAATATGCAAGAGAAGGAAGTAAAAATATTGACCACTCTCCTAGTGTAGGTGATAGAAATAAAGGAGATGTAAAAAAGAATTCTTTCACATTCCATTCTTTTTGCTTTAAATATGTTATTTTTAAAATACAGCCTGGCCATTCAAATAGAAAATGATTTGTAGTTATAGCTTAAATAAGAGAGGCAACCTACAAAAAATTGAATGGTGTTGTTACAGCAGTGTGTGTGAGAAAAGATGTGGGTAAGGAAAGCAAAGATTGGGTCTCAATGAAAATAAATTGCTACTATAAAAATAAAATGCATAAAAAGGACATAAAAGCCTTTTTTTACTATTTAACATATAAAGTTATTGTTAAATTGCTATTAAAGTTTCTAACTCTCAATTCCTCCAATTTAACATGAACTAGTAACAGACGGTTCTTAAACCACATTTTGCATAGCACTGGTGTAAAGAAGAATAAAAAAGAAAACAAGACAAGCCAAAAGAAAAAAAAAGGCCTCATAGACACAGACAACAGAATGGTGCTTACCAAAAAGGAGAGGGGGTGGTGGGAGGTGGAAGAGGGTAAAGGGGGGATAAATGGTGATGGAAGAAGACTTAGGGTTGGAGGACACACAATACAATATACAGATGATGTATTACAGATTTGTACACCTGAAACCTATATAATTTTATTAACTAGTGTCACCCCAACAAGTTCAATAACTAAAAAATAAAGATACAGTGTCTCAGCCCTGGCTCACGTGGCTTGGTTAATTGAGCACTACCCTGGGAACCGAAAGGTCACCAGTTCAATTCCAGACCAGGGCACATGCCTGGGTTGTGGGGTAGGTCCCCAGTTGGGGATCCCCAGTTGGGGGTGTTGGAGAAGCAACCAGTCCACGTATCTCTCACACATCTATGTTTCTCTCCCTCTCTTTCTACCTTCCTGCCCCTCTCTCTAAAAATAAATAAAATCTTTAAAAATATATGTCTTAGAAAGCAAAGAAATGGGTTTGAAACAAAGGATGTGTTCAGTGCCATATGATAGAAGAATAGGAATATGATAAAGGAACATGAGTGTATCTGAGTATAAAGATGTAGACCCAGGTTGAAGGCAGATTGGTTGGCTAGTTAAAGTAGGAATAGATAACCAAACATGATTTTACAAATAAGCTTGCACAGAGAGCTTAAACATAGAGATAGAGAAGGGAGTGAGTTAACCTCTTAAAGCAATGGTGGAATTCGTAATACAAGGTGAGGAGCTCTGTGAAGAGTGTGGGTGTAGTTGATGAGGGAAATGGAAAAAACCTGGAGTAGTTATTGGGTCAAGTATTCAGATTAATCCTTAGGAATCATAAGTAGTATTACCAGGTGACAGCATGAGCTTAGTTGCAAATACCCAGGTAGCACTTGTTACTAGCAAGGTCAAAGAGTACTGTAGATCTTTGGTGCAGGAGAAAGGATGACTACATTGAAGATGTAGAATGGAGAAATGAGTGAAAAAGAGGGCGCCAGTGCTATCATTAGTGGTATCTTCTCAGAAGAGTCAGATTAGAAGATAAAGGAATGGATCAAAAAGGGAATTTCCTCCGTGACATAGAACAGGACAAAATATAGGGTAGGGGCAATAAATGGAAAAAAATGAGTAAGAAGGATAGGCATATACTTGGTGGCAGTTTTGTGCTCAAGGACTAGCTTTGCTTTGAGATAAAGCAAAAATAAGTAAGGAGTACTGTAGTAACAGAAGAAGGAGGATCCTACATAAATAGTTCAACAGGGATTCTTAAATTTGTTCCAAAACCTGTCATCTCCACTCTGGCTGCTGAAAGGTGGTTGCAGCTTACTGTTTCAGAAAAGCATTTGGAAACCAGAGTATTTCTTCCAGTTTCTCATTTATGTAATGTATTTTGTGTGTCTTCCTTCTAGTTGATTCAAAAAGGCACCAAGTTAGTTTTGGAACAAGTTGTGACATCTATCGCATCAGTTGCAGATACTGCAGAAGAAAAATTTGTCCCCTACTATGACTTATTTATGCCATCACTAAAACACATTGTTGAGAATGCAGTTCAAAAGGAACTTAGACTTCTCAGAGGAAAAACTATTGAATGCATCAGCCTCATTGGTCTGGCTGTTGGAAAGGAAAAAGTAAGTGATTTTGTAGTATGTTGAAATTACTGTATATAATTTTTCTATGGAGGCATTTAGGGTACAAGAAGGTTTTTGGATGCTTGTTTTTTCTCATTATCTTACTCTTTCATTACTCCTATTTTCTTTAAAAATTAAATTGTTGCCTTTATTTTTTTCATTGTTAATATTAAGGTTCTTAACTCAGTTATGCTCTTGAGACCTCTTCCTTTTCTTACCACATGGACAGTCCAGGAGTTCAGAATCCATGTTTAGTGTCACACATTTAAACATTTGCCTGGAAACATTCCAGTTGCTTTCCTGTTCACTAAAAAAGAATCAAGTGTCCTCAGAGAGAAATTTAGCTTTTCAGAAAATAATTAGGAAAGGCCATTGGGCCATTGTGTTTTTTTCTTCCCAGCCAACATCTCAGAGTTGTCAAAGCTAATCTAAAAATAAATTCTTGTCATCAAACCCTTGTGTTCTCAGAATTATCAACATAGAATCCCTTACTATGGTTTCCAAAACCAGCATCAGTATTAACTTATTACAAATTATTTTCTGTGGGTTACCAAGAAGCTAACCAGCAAAACGTTTTTATGTTTCGTACTCTATATATGGCTTTCAAACTATTTTTAAAACCCTGCCTGATTATACAGTGGAGATTGCCAGAACCACAGAGTTAATTGAAAATCATATAGATTTATAGAGCAATCCAAAATTTTCTTTCTGAATTGGTATTGTCATTTTTACTGCTGGAAATGCATAAGCCATAGACCAAAATTTGATGCCATTAGGAATATCTTTATATTGCAGTTTACTTTGACTTAACAGAATATATTTTTCTATAAAGAGCACTGAGTCTTTTGAATATGATGAAAAATTTTCCAGATAATACTTATTATATCTGAGGGGTTATGACCCATATGGGAAATGTAATAGATCTTTTGGGAAAGTTTCTTGTTACTACACAAGAAACATAAAATGCCTCTCTGATTTGAGTAATATACATGAGTAATATTGGTATTGCTTTTCTTAAATATTTTCTTTCTAGTTCATGCAAGATGCATCAGATGTGATGCAGCTATTGTTGAAGACGCAGACAGACTTCAGTGATATGGAGGATGATGATCCTCAGGTAAAGCAGCCTTCACACATTCATCTTGATCCACTTAGGAGTTGCAGCTCGTGCAAGGCTAAATGTACAAGGAAGGAAAGAAGGAAGGCAGGAAGGGGGAGGGAGGGAGGGGAGAGAGAGAGAAAGAAAAAGAGAGAGAGGGAGGAGAGAGGAAAAGAAGGAAGGAAGGAAGAAAGAAAAGAAGGAGTGGGAGGGAGGGAAAGAGAGAGGAAGGGAGAGCAAGGGAGGAAGCGGGGAAGGGAAAGAAAGGGAAGAAATTGAGTAATAGGTTTCCTGAGATACCAGCCCCTGGTTTCATAGACATTCTTCATTGGTTTGACTTCAACTTCTCATAATAATACTCATAATGCCTAACATAAATAAAATAGGCAATTGTCCTGGCTGGTGTGGCTCAGTTGGTTGGGCATTGTCCCACAATGTGAAAGGTCACCAGTACGATTCCTGGTCAGGCCACATGCCTAGGTTGCAGGTTGAATTCCTGGTCAGGGCAAGTGCCTAGGTTGCAGGTTTGGTCCCTGGTTGGGGAGCAAGGCTGCTCTCTCGCATCAGTGTTTCTTTCCCCATCTTTCTCCCTCTCTTCCCTTCTCTAAAAAAAAAATAACAACAGCAATAATTTCAAAAAACAGGCAATAAATAGTTGTATTAAATTTTGACTTTTTTTTTTTTTTAGTTTGTTGTGGCTCTTCTCTGACTCTCAAGGTTCTGTTGCTCTTGAGAGTTCTGTCCTAGGCACTCGTTTCTTCTCACACCTCTTAAGCAGTGCCATTCATAATCATGGCTTTGGTTTTCCTATATATGCTTGTCACTTCAGCTCTTTCTCTAAATTCAAGATTTATTTGTCTAAATACTTACTAAACATCTCCATTTGGATGTCCCCTGGTCTTTTGAATGCCATGAGTTCCCTCCCCTGTCAGAAGAAAAAGAAATACAGAAACCTAATGATCTTAGAACATGCCATGCTCTCTTCTCTCTGCCTACGAATAAACTTAGACTCCCCCACTCAAACTGGCCAATAACTCCTCGTATTTCACATCCAGTACAAGCTTCGATGGTAGGTGCTTAATTTCATTGTGTTGTAACATTTGTAATAATTGTAAATGTTCATCCTAATCTTAATAGTATTCACAATGCCTAAATAAAACAGGCACTCAGTTTAATTAAATTTTGACTTTACACAGTCACATTATATTTTCCACACATTTAAAAAAATTTTTGTTTTGATTTTCTAAATTAAGAGTGGGAAGTGTATGCATGTGAGATAGATAGATAGATAGATAGATAGATAGATAGATAGATAGATAGATAGATAGATATTGGAGAGTAAAAATCATTTTCTGGGTTATAGGGAGGATGAATTAGAACCAGATCTCTATAGGTACTTTGTAGATAATTAAGTCTATATAAAAACAGTAGAAGTGTTTTAAATAGACCCAGCCACTTACACAGAAAATGACAGTATCTAGGAGAAATAGATATATTGTTTCTTGACTGTTAGTAAATATTTAATGAATGGAATGCTAGGCAATAGGGATACAAAGTCAAATAAAATGTGTTTGCCTTCAAGGAAATTAGTGCCTAGGAATTGATATGTGTAAATGGGTTTTATTTATGTGATTTAGATGACAGTAGAGAAAACAATATATTGCTCATTGAAAGTAGGAAAAAATTAATACAATCCTAGTCTTCCTCTTCTGCCTCACTTGCTGACTATATTCCAGTGTAGAGGTTCACAGTGATTTTGTTACTATTTTTGAACATTTTAAGTTTATGACCTTAGAAAATGCAAGTATTGCTGAAAGAGCCGTGAATGTAAAAAAAACATTATTTCTATGAGATAGGAAAATGTCTTCCTTTATAATATCTTATTTATCTGTTGTTTTAAAATCAATTTTAATTTAATTTTAACTTTCCCCCCAGATCTCTTACATGATCTCAGCATGGGCCAGAATGTGCAAGATCCTTGGAAAAGAATTCCAGCAATACCTTCCAGTGGTCATGGGGCCTTTAATGAAGACAGCTTCAATTAAGCCTGAAGTAGCCCTGTTAGATAGTAAGTGTCTTCCTTAAGACAGCAATTGTAAAATTTCTTTTTGTTATTAATTTTAACATGAATTTGGCTATTTTCCCTGTTAATAGCCCAAGACATGGAGAATATGAGTGATGATGATGGTTGGGAATTTGTGAACCTTGGAGATCAGCAAAGTTTTGGTATTAAAACTGCAGGACTGGAAGAAAAATCAACTGCTTGTCAGATGCTGGTAAGTGGTAATAATGTTTATACATTGTTTAACAACTTCTCATAACACACTTACATACTTTTCATCGATGCTAAAAAAATTATTTTGAGGAGTAGGAATATATTCTTTAAAAAAACGTAGAAACCTTTTGACCCAACATTTCTACTGGATTTCCATCCTAAAGAAATCATGTGGATAAAACTTCATTATCAGTGCTTTTTCTAATAATCAAAATAAAAAAAAGGACAACAAAGAACAAAAAGCCAGATGAATAATGCCTATTATTAGGAAGATAATAACTATAGTACTTTGGAGTATTATATACTATTACAAAGCCATGGAGGGCAAGAATTTTTGTGTTTTGTGCTTAGTTTATAAATAGGTGGCCAAGGAATTATTTTTTGAAATGTACTCCATTAAAAATGAAAACTGGAGATGCAAATTAAAACCACAATGAGATACCACTTTATGCAGGTCAGAATAGCCATCATAACCAAAAAAGGAGAAAAAAAATGAAAACTGGTATGATTTCAACTGTAGAAGTAAACATGGTAGGAAAATGTAAATGTTTACAATTATTATCTTCTGTGGTATTATGGAGGATGTGTGTTTAATTTTTAGTATTTTATTCTGTTTTTTTTCTTTATGAACATATTATAGATAGTGAGGGTTAATATATTTCACCACTGAAATTATTATTTTTTTTTAAGTACAAAATAGTAGATAAGCCTGTTGGCTACAGATTTGCAAACATAAGTGATGTGCTACAATTGAGTTTTAGGGTTTTTATATCTTTTTAAATTATTTTTTTCTTAAGTGATATATTTTGTTTGGAGTATTTTAAGAGTGTTGAAACTTTTGCTAAACTCAGGTAAAAATATGGAGTATTTCAGACTTTAAATGACTATATACTATAATTCATGACCCTTTCCATTTTACTGTATTTTATTTCATTTATTTAATGTTAGAAAACTAATTTGACAGTCTTGCATGCATTAAATGTAAATGCATTTAGTCAGGATACAACATTGTGTGGTCCTTATGATTTTGCTGTTTGTTAATAAAAATACATACGAACTAACATGGACTTGATTTCTTTTCCAATACTTTGGTTTCAGGTTTGCTATGCCAAGGAGTTAAAGGAAGGCTTTGTGGAGTACACTGAACAGGTTGTCAAACTGATGGTCCCTTTACTGAAATTTTATTTCCACGATGATATCCTACAGTTTTTAAATGCAAAATATGTCTAGATTTAGTTAAATTGTAGTTTGTTCAAGTATTATTAGACTTTGTGTTAACTGAAGGGTATACATCACCATTATTGTTTGTATTTACACTAACTATACTTTCAGGTTATAAACTTGGTCCTTTGTTTCACTTGAGCCAAAAACATGAAAAAGAAATGTTACCTATCTAGTTCAGCAGTGCTCAACCTTTTTGGCACCAGGGATCAGTTTTGAGGAGGGAGCGGGGCTCAAGCTCACCTGCTATGGATGGGGGAAGAGACGAGAAGCAGAGCTCAGGTTGGGACCCCTGCTCTAGTTGGTAGTTTTCTATGACCCACTGAAGGATTTTAAGGATTAATGTTTTATTAGCAAATGTTTACATTGTATATAATTGCTACTTTTCCCAAATATCTTTTGGTAATCTTTAAAAAGTAAGGCCTTTCTTAATAGGTCAGAAACCCACTGATACTTAACTTTCTGTAGCGCAGAATCCTACATTGCAAATATGGGTAGAACTTTTGGAAATAAGACGTCTCTTAGTAAATCTGCATGTTAAATGTTTTATTGTTTGACCTGGTGATAGTAAATAATATGTATACGTGCATTCTTAGCCTTTACACACATAAAATTTCATAGATGGGCTATAAATAAACAAACAAACGAACAAACAGAGTGGTAGAGCCCAGACTCAAACCTAGATCTGTCTGCTTCTGGAGTCCCTTTATTGTTGTTCCTGTTGGAGTATTCTGGGTGGCATCCTTTACAGAAGATGGCTTTTGCCTAGCAGACACTTCTCCTGTTACAAGAGGACAAAACATAATTATTGTTAAGAGGAAGTCTCAAGACCTTACTTTATAAGGTTTTAGATAGGGAGAAGCAACTTAATCTTTACTGAATACTGAAAAGGCTAGTAGAGGAAGCAATCCAAGAGTCCCAGGTCTTTTCACAGTCATTTTTATGTTTTTGGTTTACATTTGAGATTCATTCTTGCTGTATTGCAGGTGACAGAACAAATAGGAGTCATGTCTTACGAGCAGGGAGACTTCTATTTTTATACACACAGATTTAACACAAGCTCTTGGATGGTGGTCTTAGACAAGGAGGTTGCCTAGAGCACGTTATAACTCAGTGATCACGTTAACATTTAAGTGAGCAAAACGAAAGAGCAGTCTTTTGAGGATAACGATTACTATTTCCTTAACAATAAAACGTGTTCGAGTGGCGGCAGCAGAATCCATGCCTCTTCTGTTAGAATGTGCAAGAGTTCGAGGTCCTGAGTATCTCACACAGATGTGGCATTTTATGTGTGATGCTCTAATCAAGGCCATTGGCACAGAACCAGATTCAGATGTCCTCTCAGAAATAATGCATTCTTTTGCAAAGGTAAATATCTTTCTCTGAAAAGTATATATAAGGTGGTGTGTTCATTTATTAGTCTTGCTAATACATTGGGAGAATTTTTGAATGTGTGCTCTAACAGTTTTTTTAAACCAAATATGTTCAGTTCTTTTTAAATATTTTGGTGTTGTCATTTTGTTTTTTAAGAGTAATGTTGTCCAGTCTTGATTAGTTTCCACCATCATTTACCTATAATCCAGTTACAAAAGCTTGGGTATCATCTCCAGCTCACATCTAGTTTCTATCCTAGTTTCTCTACTAAATTCTTTTTTCCCCATTGCCTTATCTCTCCTTTTTGCTTTTGAAGTGGCCTCAGTTAGTCTGTTCCAGAAGTCATTTTTTCTTTTCCTCCCAGTTTATTCTCCTTTTCTTGAGTATTAATTTATCTTTTATTTGAGTCATTCGCCTTCCCATATCCTTGGTCACCCCCATTGCTCACAGCTCCATAGATTGTTCCACAGTTTGTTTTTAAAGATCTTCAGCATCTTTATTTGTCCCTATTTACATTCCACATTTCAAAATTTCTCTATTTTCCCAAAGAATGCATGCTTCCATGCTTCCATGCCTGCCCATATCATTCCCTCTGCCTGTAATGCTCTTTCCTGGCAGTCGTACCTTTTCTCCAGTGCTGTCTTTTATAGAGTATATATGTGTAATTGAGCTCCTAGATGCTAGTTGGTCTGTTTTATCTTTGAAGCCTCAGCACCTACCATAATGCCTAGCATTTAAGATATGCCAAGGACAAGCATATTTAAAAGGAAAGTTTTTTAAAATTTTTTGAATACTGGCATTTTGGGAAAAACAAAAACCAAGTGTACTCTACTCATTTAATCATTGGTTTCCAGGGTAGTGAGTTATGTTAATTATCTCATGTTTCTATGTGATTCTTAATGAAGTTTAACTTCTGACTCTTAAAAACACCTAAATCTCATTAGTTGCTTTCTTTCCTCAACCACATTTTAGTGCATTGAAGTAATGGGAGATGGATGCCTTAATAATGAACACTTTGAAGAATTGGGAGGTATACTGAAAGCTAAACTGGAAGAACATTTTAAAAATCAAGAATTGCGGCAAGGTACCTTTTTTATACTTCTATTTCTGAATGTAATCCTTGACCATTTCGGCAACCATTTAAAAAGACATTTATTTGGATGTGTTTTAGTGAAAAGACAAGATGAAGACTATGATGAACAGGTGGAAGAGTCACTACAAGATGAGGTAAATTACTCCCTTCAGAATTTAATTTACATCACCATTTATACTGGGAAGATTTTTAAATGCTTAAGTTTCTAATACATCGACTTGTCATTTTGATGTAGTTATCAGTAATCTTTAGCAGAAGAAACTGACTTGTATTTTATTCATTAATTTAGGAAATAAGTAATTTGAAATTAGCTGATTTGTGTTTTGGATGCTGTGTGTGCATTTTGTTGCAATACTTCACATATAAAAGTACTTTGGAGTTTGCCTAGTATTTCCTATTACATACTCCTTGTAGCTGCTAGTGTTTTCACTATCTTAAGATACTAACTCAGACTCAGATGTTAAATGACTGCCTAAAGCCACACTTGATGACCTAGGGCATAAGGCCAGATCTTTCTGTAATGTGGGCTGTCTTTCTAATGGACCATAGAATAATGCAAATTTCCTTCCAGTAAATAATATATAATAGAATTCTTTACCTTGTTACTCAGTTCTCTCCTCATCAAACCACTTAACACCATCAAACATTTAAAATGTGTATTTAGGATCCAGAATACGTAGTATTTGGCCATCCTGGTGGACCAATGCTGGTATATGCAGGTCATCCTAATTCTCTGCAGGTTGCTTACAGCATGCTGTACACAAATCATTCGCAGGGATGAGATGTTGTAAGTAATTGACCCCACATCTGCCCACCATCCCACCCCAAAATTCAAACCTTCTTGCAAAAAAAAAAAAAAAAAAAAAAAATGCTAAAGTAAAAACACCATTTTTTCAGAACTTTGAAACTTAGGATAATTATTAAACTTAGGATAATTATTAGTCATGTTTTTTAAGTACGTACCAAGAAAAGTCTTTGCCCTGGCTGGTGTAACTCAGTAGATTGAGCACGAGCTGTGAAGCAAAGTTGTCACTGGTTCGATTCCCAGTCAAGGCACATGCCTGGGTTGCAGGCCAGGTCCTCAGTAGGGCACATGTGAGTGACAACCACACATTGACGTTTCTCTCCCTCTCTTTCTCCCTCCCTTCCCCTCTCTTTAAAAATAAATTAATTAATTTTAAAAAGAAAAGAAAAGTCTTTGTAGTAAGTGCAATACTTGGGATACACATTTATCTTTCCATAGGCACTAAGAGACATGACACCTGGTTGGTGAGGTAACCTGTCTGTCGATTCTTGCTATGCCCTTAAGAAAGTGATGAAAGTGTGCTGATTTCAGGGTCTGTGTGTGGATGTGGAAGAGAGGGTATAAGGGGGATAAATGGTAATGGGAAAAAATACAATATAAAATAATTTAATATTCTAAATTTCTTAGATTTTTAAAAATAAACGTTATTGTTAATAATAGTGGGGATACTTTTTAATATATACGGGTGTGTTTTGTTTTGTTTTAGGACGATAATGATGTTTATATTCTGACCAAAGTGTCAGACATTTTACATTCAATATTCAGTAGCTACAAGGAAAAGGTGTTACCGTGGTTTGAACAGCTGCTTCCATTAATTGTTAACCTAATTGTAAGTGTTGCCTCTCTTTAACAGTTACTTTAGATAATTGATCTGGAGTTCTTTCATTACACCATTTGAAAACTTACACTTCCAAGTTAAAATGGACCTTTGAAATCAGCAGTTTTCCTCTGTGCATCTTTAATTTTGTCAAATTTATTGCATTGCTCTGGATATTTTCTCACTCGATATATACTTAAAGTTTGCTAATTAGGTTTTCCACAATTCAGTTAAATCATAATACATTCTGAAGACATGCAAGTGATTTTTTTTAAAATTATTTCAGATTATATATGTCCTGCTAAGTTAGTAAATGAAAACAGAATGATTACATTTTTTGCAGTGGACCTTCAAGAATTCATTTAGGACTTTTGTTGTATACAACCAGCAGTCAGATTCTGTTCTTTTGTTTTATTTTGTTGTATAGGAAGATACTTTTATTACATAGTTCAATCAAAGCAGTGGGAAAGAGGTGCTTAGGACAGAGGCCAGTTTCAGTCAGAGAGCTGGCTGTCCAGGCAGTGGAGGGGCCATTGCTGCCAGATTCTGGATGATGGCCTGGTATTTCAGTTTTTTAAAATGTAAATGTATATACATTGTTGCCCCTGTCAGTTCTTTCTGGTATATGGCAATGTCAGATTGTGGAATTCTGTAGCAGATTACACCAGAATTCCACAAAGTCTTTTTTAAACCTGTACTTACTTAAATCTGTGATTGTTGCTAAATTGTTTTTTGTTGCCTGTATCAGGAATATTTGTGTAAACCAATAGTTTGTAGTGACTATTTATTTCTTTACCTTTTTATGTATTTCAGTATTCAGAGTTTAAAACAGTATCTCTTTTATAGTGTCCACATAGACCGTGGCCAGACAGACAATGGGGATTGTGCATCTTTGATGATGTTATAGAACACTGTAGCCCAGCCTCATTTAAATATGCAGAATATTTCTTAAGACCAATGCTCCAGTATGTATGTGACAGCAGCCCAGAAGTAAGGCAAGCAGCTGCGTATGGCCTAGGAGTCATGGCACAGTATGGTGGAGATAGCTATCGTCCTTTTTGTACAGGTACTGATGTTTATTTGGTTACCTGCATGTCCTTCCAGGCATCCCATTTGTTTTTACGTCATTCTCCCTACCATACACCCAAACATTGTCTACCTATTTCTGCTTTATTGTCTTTCTCTTTTTCAAAAACTCCATCTGTAGCACTTAAGAATTTACAGTTTTTATTTTCATAGAAATGGAAATGAAATCTGAATGGAATCAGAGCCTCCCCACCTTGATTTCATTTGGGTTTGGGAGGTATACCACAGCTCCAACACAGGATTTTTAAAAAATACTGGAGGTCCCTGTATGTTTAGCACAAGAATATAGTTAGGTGGCTTTAAAAAAACTTAAATATCCTGAGGTGACCAAGAGTGTGTAAATCTGGAGGCTACTAACTTCTTGGGGTAAGTTAGTGAAATGCTAGTGTTTCTGACTGTTGGGACAGTCTCTCTTCCACTTTCTTCCATTATATGTTAGTCATTCTGTGGACAAGATAAAATATTCCTTACACTTTAACATTTCCTTACTATAAAGAATAACTGGACTAAAGATAAAAGAAATATTTATTTTCATTTGCATAAAAATGTGAGCTTTTAACTGGCCTTTTTTAAATGCTTATTTTAGAAGCACTCCCACTATTGGTAAGAGTTATTCAGTCTGTCGGTTCTAAGACCAAAGAAAATGTTAATGCTACAGAGAACTGCATCTCAGCAGTAGGGAAAATTATGAAGTACAAACCTGACTGTGTGAACATTGAAGAAGTCCTACCGCACTGGTTGTCATGGCTTCCACTACATGAAGATAAAGAAGAAGCTGTTCAGACTTTCAATTATCTGTGTGATCTGATTGAAAGGTAAGAAAGAGAACAGCCCTGACTGGTGTGGTTTAGTTGATTGGGCGTTGTCCCACAAAGTGAGAGGTCAGCGGTTCAATTCCAAGTCAGGGCACATCGGTCTCCAGTCACAGGCATGTACAGGAGGCAGCCAATCAGTGTCTCTCGCATTGATGTTTCTCTTCCTCTCTTTCTCCCTCCTCTTTGCTCTGTAAATGAGTAAATAAATACATAAATAATTTTTTATAAAGAGAACAGATAGACCTTATTTCTTTCCCTTTCACATATAACAGTGCTTCCAGTGTACAGCCCTCAGGTCTGTAGGTTTGTAATAAAACCTTACTCCTTTCCTTTTCACATAAAACAGTTCTTCCAGTGCATAGCCCTCAGTTCTATAAGTTTGTAATAATGCCATCTTTATAAATCATGCTAAGAAACCAAATTACAGTTAAGATTGCCTCATAATCTAATTTAGATTATTTATGGAATTAAATTGAGCAGATGAGGCATTATAGAATGTATTAAGGCTTCCTTTTATTCTCTCTCCCACCTCATCCATCCAATTCATTCATTCATTTGGCTTTACATTTTTTTTTTACTTTCCATTTTACTGAGATATAAATGATGATTAGTAGATGAGATTGAAGTATTGGGTTGGCCAAAAAGTCCATTTAGTTTTTTTCATAAAATGGAAGACACATTTTTTTCATTTTCACCAATAACTTTATTGATTTGTATATTTTGAGTATGTCAGCTATCTCCTGTGTGGTATCGGATCTAGGCTCTGTCGCTATTAATTACTTCTTTTAGTTCATGAATAAATCGAACGGCTACAACCACTCATCTCTTGGAGTTTTTAGAAATGGACCAATGGTCATATTTCTTCATGCTTGTAAGTTCACATTCACACAAATTATGTTTGAGCCTTCCTGCTGAGAACAGCCATCCTAGAGACTATGCATTCCTTACCTGCTTCTGCCTCTAAAGTAACCATTTTCCACCATGCTGTTTGATCATCTCTTTTGGAAATGACTGCTCTGGAAATCTAATTAAATTCACTGTTACATTTCTTTGCATTAAACCTACCTGGAGTTTATTTCCTGGCTTATTCTCAAAATGCCCATCTATCATTGTGATTTATTTTAGAAACCTTTTGCAGTATATGAATGAAATTTATATGAAGCTGTTACTCTTGTTAATATCTGTTTTAATAAGTCACATTATTTTTAAAGCAGTTAGAGTATTTTATTCTATTTTTTGGCCCTTAAGCAGCCCTGAAAGATGAGCCAAGTTTTTTTTTTTTGTTTGTTTGTTTGTTTGTTTGTTTTTGTAATTTACATGGGAAAAAAACCAAAGAGCTATTAAGTAAAATCAGCTGGGTTTCCTCCTACTGAATTTTAAAAAGCAGTTGATTTTAGTAAGTGCATAATCACTCTGGTAAAACCTTATAACAAAATTCAGTGTTAGAGGAAGAGTGTAGGAAAGTACGAGTGCTTGAGTGATTTCTTTTTGTAATTTTCATTTATAATGTGTTTCTTCTCTTTCGTCAGTAATCACCCAATTGTTCTTGGCCCAAACAATACCAATCTGCCCAAAATATTCAGTATAATTGCTGAAGGAGAAATGCATGAGGCAATTAAACATGAAGATCCTTGTGCCAAACGTTTGGCTAATGTAGTTCGCCAGGTACAGGTAAGCTGATCTGGTTAAATTGGTAAAGGGGAAGTAAAATGGTTTGGTATTTCTGTTATTTTTATATTCTTTATTAGAAGGAAATAGAGATCTAATGAGCTAAGGAAATTTTATTTTTATATTCTCTTATCTCAAATGGCTTATACTTATTTTATTTTTATATTCTCCATTTATATATATTTATATATATCCATTTATATATATATCCATTTATATATAATCCATTTATATAAATGGCTTATACTTTATTTTTATTTTTATATTCTTTATATGATTATACTTATCTTATTTTTATATTATACTTATTTTATATAAAAAATTTATATAAAAATTTTATTTTTACATTCTCAAACCTCAGATGGATTATACTTATCTATATGTCCTCATTATATATTAGAGCTAAAACCTTTCTCTTCAGTTTGAGACATTTTGAACCTTCAGTTGTTGCTTAGCACATACTCATTATGTACAAATTTGTTTGTGTAACTGGAGAAAAGAAGATGCAGCTGGTCTCATATTTTTTTAATGATTTTTACTTTCTAAATTAATGTGTGTTGGCTACTTGACTGTGTCATCTACCAATTGTAGCTTTATCAGTGCAAAAATGAAGAAAACTTACTGTAAATACAATAAACTTGAAAGAAATGAATAGTTCTTACTTTTACAGTGACACTACTTGGGAAGAAAATATTTTGGCATCATTACCATCTGCTAAATGATGATTATTAAAATATTTCCAAATGACCATTTCACCAAATCTAAATCTGTGAAAATGTTTTTTCCCTAGACTTCTGGAGGATTGTGGACTGAATGCATAGCACACCTCAGTCCTGAGCATCAGGCAGCCATACAGGAGCTCCTGAACTCTGCTTGAAGGGCCTTAATATCACCACCAGAAAACTAACTGCAAATAAATGTTACCATTTTGTTTAGGTTTCTTTGTTTTGTTTTTAAGAAAAAGAGAACAGTAGAGTTGTGTGTAGGCTATTCTTCTGCAAAGCTGCAACAACAGAAAGAGAAGCACTGGGTTTTAGAATGGTATTTAAATGGATTTCTATCATACCACTGAAGAAGTTCCCATAAGCCCTACAGTAGCACTGAAGAGTATTTTTTTATTGGTATTACCCACCGATCTGAAAGTGAAAGGGAGATTAAATTAATTTTTCTCTTTAGACAAGGAAATTTAAAACAAACAGCTTTAAGATCCATTACTCACCATAGATATATGTTAGAATTAATTAGAGTGTGATTCTTTTTGTAAGGTAGAAAGAAGCCTACCCTGCAAACTAGTAGATCCAAAAATTGGAGGGGAAAAAAAACTGAAGATAAAAACAAGCATGAAGATGTCATATTTTATCTCACTTTCAGTTTTTTTTCCCAAAAGGCTTATGTGGTGGGTGACTCAGATTGGAAAGCTTTTTAGCTTCCAGCCCTTGAATGTGAGGTGTCGTTGGCGTGTCGTTGGCATGTCTGGCAGTAGTTTCTCATTTGCTCCTCAATAAACAGCATTGAAATACAAAAGAAGTCTGTGTAAAAATTCCATATTGTCTGGCTTTGATTCATTTAATGTTTTTAATGTAAGAATAATATTTTTTAAAGTAGTTACTATGGCTCTGAATGTTTTTTCCCTAATATTTTCCTTGTGCAGTTCAAACTTGAAAACATCTAGTTTTTACCATCTACTTTAATTTAAGCTAAGTTATGATACATCTACTATGTTCACAATTGGTGACATTTTAAAACTAGTATTGTTATGGTTAGATATAAAAAGATTTGGTTTAGTATTTTCATTACAAATTGTAATTGCTATAAAGCCACACACAACTTTTAAGCATTTAATTTTATGAGAAATGTGATGACTAAAATTATTTTCTAATTCAGTAAAATGTTTGCTTTTTTTATGTATTAACCTCATAGCAGTAAATGGCTTGTTTTCTCAAATAATTTTTCTAAAAGATCTTAATAGACTTCTGTTGAAACATCAGTGTTAACATTTTTATGGTTTGTACTAAATTCAACCGTGGTATAAAAATGCATTTTATGCTTAGATCAGAATTTAAATTAAAGGTTTTTTTTTTTCCGTAAGTGATTTGCATTACTTTATTAAAACTGACTCTGAAATAGAATATAAAGTAGAATGGATTATATCAAGATGGTTCACTTGGTAGCAGCTTTGAATACATTTTCAGTTTTCAGCACATTATTATCCTGGAAACATCAGTGTCTGGCAGAACAACATGTTGAATAATTTCACTATCACAGTCATTGCTTTCAGTGGGTACCTATTTGACTTGTAATGTTTCTGGGTAATATTTGGAGTACTTTATACTCTTTATTCTTTTATATTTTTATTTTTATTTTTAAAATTTTTATTGAATTCATTGGGTTAACATTAGTTAATGAAATTATATAGGTTTCAGGTACAGTTCTATAATACATCATCTGTATTGTATGTTCACCACCCAAAGGCAAGCCTCCTTCCATCACCATGTATCACCTCGATACCCTCTTCTACCTCCTCACATCCCCCTTCCCCTCAGGTAATCACCATACTCTTGTCTCTGTCTACATACCCCATATTCTTGTTGGAGTAAAAATGTGTCAAAACAAACCTCTTCTGCTTTCTTACATAGACTAGAGTTTGAAAGGCCAGTCAGCTGGAGCCATTTGGGTTTAATTATTACTACACTTAAAGAAAACATGTTTAAAATGTGGCCTACCTGCCTACATTCAGATGGAAGTGTGATCTGAAGATGGCTACATTATTTTGGAGTGTGTAGTGTTTGCAAAGCACTATACTAAGCACTTATGGGTAAGAACCTTCTAGCTCCTGTTTTAAATATTAATGGAATAATCAGAAGATGGATCAGTAAAAAGAGTCTAAGGTCACCAAAAAGAGTAAATGGGCATAAATCGATCAAAAGCTGACTGAATCCTTCTTGATAGAAAAATAAGTGGAGTTGAGTCAAGATAATCAGGGAAGATTGGTACAAAAGGCTGTTACTATGACATGGTCTGTAATCCCGGGCTCATAATTAATTGTAATATGTTTATTCCATTAATTATCTGAGGGAAACTTAATACTTGGTTTTATCTACGCTAAGATGAAAGTTTATGATTTTTTCTTTCATACCAAAGTTAGCGGCCTTGCGTTTCAGCCAGTAATGTTGTAAACCCAGCTATGTCAAGGAAGAGAGAAAATATGTGTGGCTTTTAGATTTTCTAACAGAGGATTGAGTTACATGCATAAATTAGAAAATTTTTAACAAACTTAGTTTGTAGTATTTTTTTAATGCTGTCAACTTGAAAAGTAAAATTGTCAAAGTTAATTTGACAGTTTTGTAATGGGAGGCAACTGTATCAAAATGTTGGAGTTGTAGTTTGACTAACAGAACCATCAGTATATACATAAGCAAATATTCTTGATGCACCTGGTCTTCAAACAAATAAGGGGAAAGCATATCTACAGTGCTGTTGTAAGCATATTTTTATGATCTAATCTTTAATGATGGATTACTCATAATTAAAGCAATTTGAAAGGCTAAGGAGCTAGCTAAATGTTTTGCTTAAATTAGTACTACTTCATTCTACCTACAAGTATTATATCAAAAGATCTAGCTCTTGTCTTGTTCCACAGAAATCACTTTACTCTTCTTACTCTCTTTGCCTAAAATAAACAACACCCAAAACCTGCCATCATTCATTTTCTGAGCCCTGAAAGTATGAGTACCAGTTTTTTAGAAGTGAATTATCTTCAAGGAATAGGCACTTGAACTTCCAAATGGGTGGAAAGGGGGCTGGTTAACTCTAAAACCATCAGTTGTAACCCTAACAGTCATTTGCTAGATAATATTTGGAATTATTCTATATATTATGTGTATTGCTATATATTTGAATGAACAAATACCAACACTGAAAATAAATTGTAGCTCTACTTCTAAGAATAAAACCAAAAGCAGTGCAACAATGGGTTTTATGTAAAACATCGCAAAAATGGTCTTTAAATTCCAGTTGAGGCAGCAGAGTGGAATTGTGAAATGTTCTTTGATAATTCTGGTTCTTTCACTGCGTGTTACCTGTTGACTGATCTAGACATCTGTTTTTGTCCTCTTAACTAGCATTCAGAACCTTACTGAAATTGAGACTAGTGCTATTTGATATTGTTTAGAAATTAGTTCCCCCTACTTCCCTGGAAATTTTGTACCAGATGGGTAGAAAATACAAGTTTTGATACACAGCCTGACAACATCCTATGGTCTTAAAGTATACCTTGAAAGATTATACAGTTGAATGGTTAAGACCAGGGATCAACAAATTCTAAAGGACTAAACAATAAATACTTTATATAGGGCATTGCAGGCTCCAAGGTCTCTGTCTCAACTACCGCAGCCATTCTAGCACGATGCTAAATAAGTGTGTAGCTGTTTGATTAAACTTCAAAAACAGGCTGCCCAAAGTTTGCCTGACACCTGATTAAAAACCACTGACTGGGTTCAGAAATTTGCATTGTACATGTATTGACACCTTGGACAAATTCACCTGTGCCATAGTTGCCCACTCTCTAAAATGGGGATAATAGGACACATGTAGTCCTAACGGCTTATGAGTCTGGGCCTATGCCAAGCTCCTTAACCTCTTTCTGTATCAGTATTTGTAAAAGTTCAACTGTATCTACCCACAGGTTGGTTGTGAGGCTTGAGGTAGTAGGTATATATAATATATAGAAATGCCTAGGACAGTGGCAGGGAAGGTCCATTAAAAGTACACGTTTGAAGAGATAGAGTTAAATTGCATTATATGTGTTTTTACAACAGTTGATTGTCATATTCCATGGAAAATGCAGTACTCGTGAACCAAAAAGAATCCAGTCGTTTTTATTATGTAACAAAAACCATTGGGTTGGCCAAAAAGTTCATTTGGTTTTTTTCCATGATGGCTCTAGTAGCGCTTAGTTGTCTTTAACTTCATTTGAAACAATTTGTTTAGATCGTATTGTGACAGCTCTCATATCAGCATGCATTTTTTTAAAAATAATCAAAATTGGTAAATTTTTGTGTAGCCGTTTTAATATTGAAGATGGAAAAATACACAACCTTTTCAGCATATTATGCTTTATTATTTCAAGAAAGGTAACAATTGAAACAATGATTTGTGCAGTGTATGGAGGAGGTGCTATGACCGATCAAATCAAAAGTGGTTGGCAAAGTTGCCTGCAAATTTCTCGCTGGACAGTGCTCCACAGTCGGGTGGTAGACCAGTTGAAGTTGATAGCAATCAAATTGAGGCATTAATTGAGAACAATGGTTATACCACACAGGAGATAGTCAACATACTCAAAATATCCAAGTCAATAGTTACTAATCAAAATGAAAAAACTGTCTTTTTACCTAAATGGACATTTTAGCCAACTCAATACAATGGCTCAAGTGTAAGTGCTGATGAAAGTACATGGTCTGCCTTCAGGTAGAGAACACAAATTACATAGCAAGGAAAAGCATAGAATGCTGAGTGTAATGGGAAGAAATCAGGGAAATAAGTCATTAAATAATGCAAGTAGGATGTACATACTCTGGCTTTGAGACAGGATGGTAAGAAGCTAGGCAAGTGCCATTGGGAAGTAGCTGAAAATTTACAACCAGGTGCAGAGTGTCACCAGAACAGAAGGCTCCTAGTGCCAGTCAGTGCTCAGGATAACCTCTTCTCCCCTAGCCTTTCCTTCCTGGAGATAACATTTAGGCCTCAGTTGTATTTCAGCTCCAGGCCCAGAAAAGTGGCAAAACCAGGTGGGGCAACGCCAGAACCAACTACAATAACTGAAGACCCCCTACCCTGGCACTGAACATTCAGTAGAGACCCTGACCCTGGAGAACTGATAAATATTCTACTGAAATTCTCCCCTGAGACCTTTAAGATTCCCGCCTGCAAGAAAGAAAAAGCCTCAAGACAAAGGACCTCAACAAATGTACATGCTCTCCCCTGGGGAGAAGCCTGCACTATTCTCTTTCTCTTGCCCCTCACTTCTTTCCTCACAGGCACCAGTGTCCTAAACTCTAAAGCAAATGGGCATCTGGCAGCTTGTCCCAGGCTAACCCTTGTACCTGTCCCAAAAGCCCCCTTTCCTCTGACTTCCCAATGAGCTAAGGCAGCCCAGTCTAGGCTCTCCTGTTGGCTGCTCCTATGCCAAGCCCTCGTTTCACTGTCCCCAGGTTTAATAAATGTATATTCATAGTCAACTAGACTTGTGAAGTCTTTCCTACAAGAAGTCAAGAACCCACTACAGCTGCCCCCCAGGCAGATCCTTTTGGGGCCAGGCTCCTGTCTGATAACAGCTTCAGTGTAGGCATTCTAGCAAACTGCACCAGAGACAAAATATGCCCACTCCTGGTCATTGAAAAACTCTCTCTGGTGGGAGGCTTTCTATCCAGCCTTGCCACTATTGTGATTTTCTAGGGCCTGTGTGACAGAAATGGCCCACAGTGGGGCACTTGGGACCAGTGCATAACAGGAGGAAATATGGTTATGATTATGTTGACAGTGAAGAGAGGTCATACCAAGTCATTTGTACCCCATTTAGACTTGGCCCAAACCTCCAATTGCAGTTACCCTCATGTTTCACTGTATCTAGAAAACTCCCAGTGGAGCAGGTGGTCTTTGTTGTTTCTGTTCATCCCAGTTGCATGTGGCTGCTGTTTACCACTTAAATTTCACACTCCCAGATTGTCTCAAACCCATCTCCTCTTGGCCTCAGCTCTCATTTTTCTTGTAGATTTTAAACATTTAGCCATTGAAATAAAGCCCTCTTTGGTCAGAAAATAGTGAAAGAATAGTTATGATGATGTTTCATTTTCTGATTATAAAAAGATTTGAAGTGTATTAAATGTTCAGAAAAGATAGGTCCATTTTCAAAAATATATAGCCTATCAATACTTTTAGTGCTCTTAAGTTGGGTCTCATGGAAAAAGTTACTATAAATGATCAATAAGCTCATACTGTAGCTGGCGTTTTAAGAAGAAAGTAAAAGTATAAAATAGCAACATAAATGTAAAGACATAATGGTTTGAAATAACTTTCTGTAGAGAGCCATATTAACCTAAATAGCAATAGTGAAGGATTCTGAGGAGGAACAAGGTTTGCATTTGAGAACACTTAGTTTCTGGTTCACAATAGGGATCATTTCTTCCCTCTAGAGACCATGAGTCAGACGCTCTGGGCAGGCCTTCAGGGATCCCACTCACCCTGAAGTGAAGTTCTTCCCCAAACTACTCAATGTGAATGTAATGATCATCTCCAAAAAGTCACTCAGATGGAATACAAAGCTGGAGGAATGGTCAGCACTCCCTGATTCCATCCTAGCATTTGATTCCAGTCCCCATATCATCCCTTACAGCCACAACTTCCTTCCCACCTGGTAAGGGAATCCTGGACCCACAGGCTTTCTGCTGTTTAAAAACTGCCTCAACTTGGAGATAAGGGACTATTTTTCTTTGTATCCACTTCTGTTTTATTGTACTAGGAAAGCATTTGCTTCTTGCCTGAACCTGTTTTCATAGCAAACATCCCATCTTGGCCTTTGAGTTATCTAGAACAGGTTATTTCTAAGCAGTTTCTTTTGGATGCTTCAAAGACTTCCTCTGATTTGTGTGTGGAAGTGAGTACTGAGTGAGAGTTCAATGAAATAATGTAACCAAAGTGCTCAGGGGGTGAAGGGTAGTGGGTATTATTGTGAAAGCTACATCCAGGCTGTGGGGACAAGCCCCAATCATTCAAACATTCCAAAAACCCACCAAGATTGAGAACCGATTGATAACCTAAACTTCCTATTTCTGAACTCATCTGAACATTTTGCTGGAAATAGTTTATTTGTGAAAAGACTCATGACATATTTTATCAAACCAGATGGCATGGGTAAGTGGATAAATAAGGAAGGAATGCTCCCTTTAATTTTCATACATTACAAAATGTGAAGGTATTTTGAGGAGAGGCCCAAATTCTGGAGAGTCTTCATTTTTATTTAACTTTTTTTTAAGATTTATTTATTTTTAGAGCAAGGGGAAGGGAGGGAGAAAGAGAGGGAGAGAAATATCAATGTGGGAGGCAGCCATCAGCTGCCTCTGGTACACACCCAACCAGGGACTGAACCAGCAAACTCAGGCATGTGTCCTGACTAGGATCCAACTTTATAGGAGACCTTTCACTTTATAGGATGACACCCAACCAACTGAGTCACACAGGTCAGGGCTTACTTAACTTACTTTTACGCAAAGGATCACCTCTACTTCATTCAAAATTCAAAATAGATAAAATTTCCACTCTGTCCTTCAGCTACCCCCACTCAGTTCCTTTGTGAAAGAGAAATTCACAGAACTTGGTTCCAACAGAAGCTTTTTGCTACCTGTAATTCATAACCTCCTTCTGGAAAGAAGTTAGCACTCCTGATGAAATACCTGAGTGTCTTTCTAGTAGGTAGAAGTCAGGTTAAAAGCTGCTGAGAAAATACCCATCCACCTCATTAACCAAGTCTGAATTGTTTAACCAGACATTTGAGTTATTTTTTTAATAAACCAATGATCATCTATTGTAATTTTTTGGCCTCTAAGTGCTTCTTAGAAATTGGCCTGCTTGAGGCCTGTGTCTTTGCAGTAAATTTATAGTAAGATTCCAACATAACTAAATTGTCTAAAAGGATTTTTTAAACATCCTTCACAATAGGAAAGATTATCCTTCTGTATCCTTCCAGGATTATTCATATTCAAGTGGCTTTCTGTAATAAAAACTACTTCATTTTGGCTAGGGATAAGTTCTCAGTGAATATAGAGATTGAGCCCTGACTGGTGTGGCTCAGTGGGTTGGGTGTTGTCCCACAAATCGATGTTTCTCTCCTCCTTTTTCTCTCTCCCTTCCCCTCTCTCTAAAAATAAATAAAATATTTTCTAAAAAAAGATAGAGGTTGAACGTCCTTTGCTCTTTAATTGACAACATTTAAATTGATATGCTTAGCACTGGTTACCATGAAAATGTTAAAACTAGGTCATTACACTGACTTAGAACCTCATTTCATCTTAAACTAAGTGGCATCAGGCTAAATATTCCTTTACTATTAAATCAGCACAAAAGGTTTCATTCTCATTAGCATATTTTAATTACATGTGTTCATAAAATTATATTTTACTATTTACTAGCAATTTCATGTTATTTTTTTTCAAAATAATGGTCTGGTTTTAGTATATTTTTGTGGTTGCCTACTGTTTTTTCATTTGTGATAATGATTTAAATTTTCCTTTAAAGCACTTTTTGAAAAAAAAAAGTGAATTGATTTTTTAAAATAGTGTAATGTAAACGATTGCTTTGGGGGTGTGACAGAAATATACAGATGGTACTCATGATTGAAGTCTAGGAAATACATTTTCTTGGCCATGGTTTACAATGCTATCATATAGGTTCAAGAAGTTTTGTTTTACCTAGTGATGAGAAATACAATGCAATAATTCTGTCACATTAGATGAACAAAAGTCAGCAAGAATATGATTCACCCAACGACACTGGGAGGCATGAACAAGACAAAAAACAACAGAACCATACAGGTTTGTGTGGGAGTTTTTAACTTTTTTTTTAAGTGAGAAAAAAACGAGTTTTATTCTTAGTGTTTGGATAAAACTTTAAATGGAAGAAAGTGATTTTCATTCTTTTAATCAACATGTGGAAAATTTATTCAATAAGATTTCAAAGTAATGCATAGAGTAATACTATTTTTGTAAAAATAAAAAAAAGTAGAGCTTGTGTTCGTGTGCTTGTCACTCAAGTGATTCAGAAAATACAGTAAATAGGAAAAATGGCAGCGAGATAGGTGGGAGCTGGGTCCACTTCTCCCTGTGCACAGGTGAAACACCTAGCCGATCTTCTGAGGAACCGAATGAACAGCCAACGTTATCCTAGCATATATGAAGATTGGAGGCCAAAACTGTAGAGGTCATTGAAAAATCAGACCGTAAGGAGAGTGCTTCAGGACAATAAGGTCCCTGGGACCAGCACAGGGACCAGGGAGGCTGCAGCACCAGGCCCGGCACAGGCAATGTCTGCTGCGAGATTCTTGGGAGAGAACCAGGTCAATGGCTCCCTCCCCTGCCAAACAAGGTTTGAGCAGCACCAGGAGGTACCTGGATGTTTGAAGTCATGGGGGGAGAATAAGGATGAAGTGGCAAACACACAGGGGTGGTGTGCACCCACTGAAACTCCGGACACCAGCCAGGAAGAGTTGGGCAGTGACGAACCCTGACCCTGTCAGTCCCAGGTCTGGTTGGAGAGTTGGGCTGTTCAAGAGGCCAGGTACTTATTTGCAGCAGCAGGCTTGAATGGGAGGAATTTTTGAAAAAGAAAAAGGAAAAAAAAGCCACTCAGTGGCTGTTTAGGGAATTCTCCTGTAGCAGCCACCCCCGCCTCTGGTGCCTCTACCCGCTCTATCCCGGGCCACAGCGGCTGCACTCCCACTGCAGCAGTGGAGGCCGAGCTCTCACATTCAGAGGCCTAGAGGTGGAAAGCCCCTGACCCCACCATCCCTGCTGCCACAGCAGTGGAGGCTGAGCACTCACACCTGAAGCTCCAGGGACAGTAAACAGGTGGCTCAGATGCTGACAATCCCACCCCAGCAACAGAGGTCAAGCACTCATGCCTGCAGCCCCATGACAAAGCATTCCTGACCCCGCTGCCCAGAAGCACCTCACATCCAACCCCAATGCCCCTGGCACAGCAGCGGAGGAGGTGGACGCCCATATATGAAGCAGCAGCAGTGGGTAATCCCTGCAGAGGACAGCTGCAGGGCTCAGGGAGTCAGCAATCCCTAGAAAGACTTAACTCAGTGGAGGGGGTGGGGCTGAACTACCCTGAGGAGACTCTAAGAGTCCCTAACATCTAGGATATCAAAGAGTGAGAAGGTGGTTTGTGATTGCTCTTAATTGGTGCACCTAAAGGACACCACAACTGGTAGACTCAAGGCACAGGTTGGGCACAGAAAGGCACTGGGGGCCCAGCAGCAAACTGAGGAACTGTGCTGCAGGCTGGGCAACTGTGAAGAGTACTGCTCAGACCTGGCCCCCATCTGCACAAAATCACAGGAAGGGAGAAAAGTGAAATCAACTCCCCCTCAGCATGCCACAGCCAGGAAGACCAGCAGAACTGTCTAGATTGGTTTAAAGCCAACAGGAGGCTTCCTTTTTTTAATTCCTCCTTTTCTTCCTTTCTTTTTCATTCCTTCTTCCTTTCTTTCTTTTTTTTATTCCTTCTTCCTTTCTTCCGACCCCCCCACCCCACTGCAAGTGAGACAATAAAATACAGAGCTGTGAAAGAACCAGAGTTAGACCCAAAGAGGGACCATCCCAAAACTGAGACAGTGAGACAAATTTCACTTTGCTACTCCAGAGAACTTGCAAATTATTGTACATTTGTATTATTATTTTTCATTATTCTTACATCTTTTGTTTTATTAGTATTTGTTTCTCTTGTTTCTGTTTAGTCTTCTTCACTTGGTTTGCTAAATTGCATTGTTTGACTGGTTTCCCTTGTTCTCTCCTTCATAATGTATTTTTAATATACTGTCTTTCACTTCACTTGTGTTCCAATAGCACACTACTCTAGGTTGTGTACTTTCTATTCTTGTTATTCAGATCACATATGTTCCATCATATGATTTTTGTTCCATTATTATAGTAAATAATTGTTGTTCCATACAATTAGAAGTACTAAACAACACCCGGATCTTAGCCTATTTCACTGTCTTCTGGAAATTTATTACACTTGTGGTTAATTCTATTCTCTCACACACTACACCTATTTTCTATCCTTTACTCTCACTTTACCTCATAAGGTGACCTCCCACAACCTCACTGCTCTCTAGATCCAACTCACAATGCTTCCACCCAGTAACAAGAGTGTGATCATTTTTCTACCCTTTCTAAAAGTGGCTAGATGGGTTAACACTATATGGGTTATCATACAGTGGGTTATCATGGCTAACACTAGATGGGTTATCATGGTTAACACTGTACATATCCAAAAGATCTCCTATCTCTTTCCTATGGGTCAGTACTTTAAATACCATAGAACATACTCTCGCTGTCTTAAACTATTTTGCCTTCCCCCTCCACTGATCAGAAAAAAAGAGTAGGTGGGAGCTGTCAACACCAGTATACCTGCTGGAAGAGGAACCCCACCAACAAAGGAACCACCAAGAGATAACAACAGATGAACATGAAAGAGGGAATGGAAGCCACACTAACCTCAACCCAGAACTGATCAGCAAATATAACTAAATGGTGGAAAAATTACTCAGAACAAACCACTGAACAAGATTGAGAGAGAAGCCTCAAAACCATGTACAGAAAGAAGAAACAGCTTCAACACAACTTGTCCACACCTCCACAACAGAATACAAGATGAAGTGGATGGAGTGACCCTCAGTTAATCAGTTGGAGGGAAAGACCCACCAAGAAAGACCCAACAACAATCAAAACCCAAACACATACAGAAAGCCAACATAAATGACAGTCCAAGACCAGCAAGCTCAGGAGATCAAGGAGACTGCACCACTGAATCTCACAGGTCTTCTACCATAGACGATCACACCATAAACCCAGGGAGTCAGAAGAGTTCAATTTAAGAAGCAGAGTCTAACAAGAGGAGTCTCACAAACAATGGGAAAACAAAGAAACAATCCCCAAATGAAAGGAAAGCACGCAGCCTAACAAAGAAAGCTAAAAGAAATAAAGGCAAGTCAATTATCAGATGTTGAGTTTGAAGCAAGGGTTATAAGGAAGCTCAGTGAGCTCACAGAGAATTACCACAAACCACAGGGAACCTACAATGAAATCACTGCAAATGATATCAACATGAAAAAGGAAATAGAAACTATCAACAAAGGCCAATGGGAAATGAAGAATACAATTTCTGAACTGAAGAGCACAGTGGAAGGAATCAAAAGCAGGCTAGATGAAGCAGATGATCAGATCAGCAAGCTGGGGGACAAACTAGAAAAAAAAACACCCACATAGAGCAATAAAAGGAAAAGAGACCCAGAAAGATTGAAGAGGGGTTAAGGGAAATGCAGGACAACATGAAACATAATAACAACAGTATAATATGGATACCAGAAAGAGAAGAAGAGCAAGGGATAAAAAACTTGTTTGAAAAAGTAATGACGGAAACTTCCCTAATTTGATGAGAGAAAAAGTCACATAAATCCAAGAGACACAGAGAGTTTCAATCAAGAGGAACCCAAAGAGGCCCACTTCAAGACACATCATAATTAAAATGGCAAATTTCCAAGACAAAGAGAGAATCTTAAAGCCAGCAGGGGAGAAACAGGAAGTAACAAACAAGGGAGCCCCAATAAGGCTAGCAGCTGACTGCACAATGGAAATGCTCCAAGCCAGAAGGGAATGGCAAGAAATATTCCACGTAATGAAAACCAGAGGACTGCAACTGACACTACTCATCCAGGAAAGCTCTCAATTAAAATGGAAGGCCAAATAAGGAGCTTTCTGGAGTAAAGAAGGCTCAAACAATATTCCTCCTCCAAACCAGCTCTTCAACACATGCTAAATGACCTGCTTTAAGAACAGTAAGAAAAAGAGTGAGAAAGAGAGGAACACAGTTACCAAAAAATGCAATGAATAATTACCTATCAATAATGACCTTAAATGTAAATGGTTTAAATGCCCCAATCAAAAGACATAGAATAGCTGAGTGGATGTACTTGTATACCAATGTTCACTGCATCATTATTTATAATTGCCAATAGCTGGAAACAACCAAGTGTCCATCAACCAATGAATGGATAAACAAAATGTGTTATATAAACACAACAGAATATTACTTAGCCATAAAAAAGAATGAGGTTCTGATACATACTGCAACATGTATGAATCTTGAAAACATTATGCTAAATGTAATAAGCCAGTCATAAAAGGACAAATATTTTATGATTATACTTATGTGAAATATCTAGAATAGGCAAATTCATAGGCCCAGGATGTAGATTGAGGTTTCCAGGAGATAACGGAAGGAGGGTTGTGGAATTAGTGATTCCTAATTATAGATTTTCTGTTTCGGGTGATGAAAAAGTAGAAATAGTGGTGATGGTTGCTCGATACTATCAATGTAATTAATGCCACTGATTTATACACTAAAATATGGTTAAAATGGCAGAAAAAAAAGAGAAAGCATTACCCACACATATGATGCCTACAAGAGACCCATGTTAGACCAAAAGACCTACACAGACTGAAAGAGAAGGGGGCTGGAAACAAATATTCCAAGCAAATGGACAGGGAAAAAAGCTAGGGTAGCAATTCCTATATCCAACAAAATACACTTCAAAAAAAAGAGCCATAAACAGAGACCCAGAAGGCCACTTCATAATACTCAAGGAAAGACTCCATCAAGATGACATAAACATTGTAAATATATATGCATCCAACATAGGAGCACCAAAACACATAAAGAAAATCTTAGAGGACTTCAAGAAAGGTATTGACAACAACACAAATATACTAGGGGATTTCAACACCCCACTTCAAAAATGGATAAATCTTCCAAACAAAATATCAACAAAGATGTTGTGGCATTGAACAATGCCCTAGATCAAATGAACTTAACTGATATATATAGAGAGAGCCTTTCATCCCAAAGAAGCAAAATACACATTCTTTTCAAATGCACAGGGAACATTTTCAAAGATAGACCACATGATAGGACACAAAACAAACCTCCACAAACTCAAGAAAATGGAAATCATATCAAGCATTTTCTCTGACCCCAAGGGACTGAAACTAGAAACCAACCTCAAGGAAAAAAACCCCAAAACATTCAGACTCATGGCAATTGAATAGTATGCTATTAAAAAAAGAATGGGTCAAGAATGAGATGAAGGAAGAAATCAAAAAGTTTCTGGAAATAAATAAAAATGAACTCAAAACAACCCAAAACTTATGGGACACAGCAAAGGCAGTCCTAAGAGGGAAGTTCATAGCAACACAGGCCTACCTAAAAAAGACAGAAACATTTCAAACAAACAACCTAACCCTACACCTACAAGAACTCAAGGAACAACAACGAAGTCAGCCCAGAGCAAGTAGAAGGAAGGCAATAACCAAGATCAGAGCAGAATTAAATGACATATAGGCTAAAAGCACAATTCTAAGAATCAATGAATCCAGGAGCTGGTTCTTTGAAAACATAAACCAAATTGACAAGCCTTTAAGTAGACTCACCAAGAAAAATAGAGAGAGGACCCAAACACAATCAGAAATGAAAGAGGAGAGATTACAACTGACACCATGGAAATACAAAGGATTGTAAGAAATTACTGTGAAGAATTGTATGCCAAGATATTTGAAAACCTAGGTGAAATGGACAAGTTTCTAGAAAAATAGAGGAATAGAGGAAGCTTTTCTCAACGTAATAAAGGCCATATACGAGAGATGTACAACCAACATCATACTCAATGGGCAAAAACTAAAGGTTTTCCCACTAAAATCAAGAATAAGACAAGGTTGTCCACTTTCACCACTTCTATTCAACATAGTATTGGAAATCCTAAATGGATCAACCAGACAAGAAAAAGAAAAGGCATCCAAATTGCAAAAAGAGAAAACAAAACTGTCATTGTTTTCAGATCACATGATAGTGTACATGGAAAATTCTATAGACTCTACCAAAAAAACTGCCCAACCTAAAAAATGAATTTGGCAAAACAGTGGTATACAAAGTCAATATCCAGAAATCAAAGACTTTTTGTATACCAACAATGAAATATCAGAAACACAAATGAGAAAAATGTCCCATTTGATATAGCAACAACAACAACAAAAAAATACCTAAGAATAAACCTAACATAATCGCCCCAACTGCAGACAGAGGTGCCTGTGAAGTGAGACGGCTGCATGAAAATAGACACCCACACGGGAATGCACACGGTCGCGGGATCATAGGCACGAGTGAAAGCATAGGCGCTGGCCACTGGAGACAGCTGTGGGATCATAGTCACTAGTGCACAGGCGGGTGCTCGAACCCAGGGAGCTTAGGGCCATAGGCTCAGGGGCCAGATGGCTGTGGGATCATAGGCCTAGAGCCACCACAGAAAACTGCGCAGGGGCCAAGGCAGGCAGCTGTGAGCGACCGACCGGACAACCGAGCTCACACCCATAAACTCAGGGAAGTGTGCGCACAATAGGAGGCTCAGAACACACGCTGGAAGCCCTGTGGGGAGAGGCGCCATTCTAACTCTGGGGACCCTGTTAACTCTGAGGATGGTAGCACAATGATGACTGAATGCTGAACACAGAGAAAAGCAATACAATCACGCCTCAGCCATAGCACCCACCAAGACTAGAAAAACTGCCCGACAAGTTTGAAAACAACAAGAGTTTTTTTTTTCCCCCCTCTTTTCTTTTTGGTTTTGGTTTTGTTTTTTTTTTCTTTTCCTTTTTTGGTTGTTTTGTTTTTTGTTTTGCTTGTTTGTTTTGGAGGTTTCTTTTGTTTCTGTGCCTGTCTATTTCTATAATTGTTTTTAACTATCATTTCTTTATTATTTTTATCTTCTTTTTTACTCAACTCCTTTTGCCTCTCTTTACTTCTTTATTGTTTTATTCCCTCTCACTTTCTTTCCAATTTTATCTCTTCTACCTTCCTCTTTGTTCTTCTTTCTTCTTCTTTCATTTTTTCCCCTCTTTTCTCTTTTTATATACACACAAGTGAGGCATAAAAACAAACAAACCTGGAACTGTGAAAAAAACCAGAGCTGGTCCCCAAAAGAGGGTATCCCAGCAGGTGAGACAGTGGAAGCTATGAACAACAGGATATCCGAAGGAGAATCCACCACTGAATCTCACAAGTATTCTACCACAGAAGGTCACACCATAAACCCAGGGAGACAGAACAGATCAAATTTAAGAAGTTGAGGCTAACAACAACAGTCTTACAAACAAAGGGAAGACAAAGAAACAATCCCCAAATGAAAGGAAAGGAGGAAGCTCCAGAAAGAATGCTAAATGAAATGGAGGCAACTCAACTATAAGATATCGAGTTCAAAGCAATGGTTGTCAGGAAGCTCCATGAGCTCTCAATGAGCTACCAGAAACTACAGGGAAGCTATGATGAACTCACTGCAAACTATATCAACATGAAAAAGGAAATAGAAACTATCAACAAGGGCCAAGAGGAAATGAAGAATACAATTTCTGAACTGAAGAACACAGTAGAAGGAATGAAAAGCAGAATCGATGAAGCAGAAGATCGGATCAACGAGTTGGAGGACAAAATAGAAAAAAACACCCAGAATGAGCAAGATAAGGAAAAGAGGCTCAGAAAGAATGAAGAGGCAATAAGAGAAATGCAAGACAACATGAAACAGAATAATATCCGTATAATAGGGATATGAGAAGGAGAAGAAGAAGAGCAAGGGATAGAAAACCTATTTGAAAAAGTAATGATGGAAAACTTCCCTAATTTGGTGAGAGGAAAAAGTCACACAAATTCAGAAAACACAGAGAGTCCCAATCAAGAGGAACCCAAACAGGCCCACTTCAAGACACATCATCATTAAAATGGCAAAATTCCAAGACTAAGAGAGAATCTTAAAGGCAGCAAGGGAAAAGAAAGAAACATACAAGGGAACCTCGATAAGGTTAGCGGCTGACTTCTCAATGGAAACGCTCCAAGCCAGAAGAGAATGGAAAGAAATATTCCAAGCAATGAGAACCAAAGGCCTGCAACCCAGACTACTTTACCCAGCAAGGCTTTCAATAAAGATTGAAGGCCAAATAAGGAATTTTCCAGACAAAAGAAGTCTAAAAGAATACACCTCTACCAAACCAATTCTGCAAGAGATACTAAAGGGACTGCTTTAAAGGAAGAAAGGAAAAGACAGAGAGAGAAAGAGAGAGAGGAACACAGGTACGAAAATGGCATTGAATAAATACCTATCAATAATAGCCTTAAATGTAAATAGATTAAATGCTCCAATCAAAAGACAGAATAGCTGAATGGCTAAGAAAGCATGACCCACACATACGCTGCCTACAAGAGACCCATCTCAGGACAAAAGACCTACACAGACTCAAAGTGAAGGGCTGGAAACAAATTTTCCAAGCAAATGGACAGGGAAAAAAAAAGCCCAGGTAGCAATACTCATATCAGACAAAATAGACTTCAAAACAAGAGCCATAAAGAGAGACCCAGAAGGACACTTCTTCATAATACTCAAGGGAAGAATCCACCAAGAAGGCATAAACATTGTAAATATATATGCACCCAACGGAGGAGCACCTAATACATCAAGAAAATCTCAGAGGACTTCAAGAAAGATATTGACAGCAACGCAATTATAGCAGGCGATTTTAACACTCCACTGTCAAAAATGGACAGATCCTACAAACAAAATATCAAAAAAGACATTGTGGCATTGAACGATACTCTAGACAAATTGGACTTAGCTGATATATATAGAGCCCTTCATCCCAAAGAAGCTAAATACACTTTCTTTTCAAATGCACATGGAACATTTTCAAAGATAGACCACATGATGGGACACAAAACAAGCCTCAACAAATTCAAGAAAATTGAAATCACACCAAGCATTTTCTCTGACCGCAGGGACTCAAAGTAGAAACCAATCCCAAGGGGAAAACCCAAAACCTTCAAAATCATGGAGATTGAATAGCATGCTATTAAACAATGAATGGGTCAAGAATGAAATTAGGGAGGAAATCAAGAAGTTTCTGGAAACAAATGATAATGAACTCACATCGACTCAAAACTTATGGGACACAGCAAAGGCAGTCCTCAGAGGGAAGTTTATAGCAATACAGACCTACCTGAAAAAGATAGGAACATCTCAAACAAACAACATAACCCTACGAGTACAAGAACTCAAGGATCAACAACAAAGACAGCCCAGAGCAAGTAGAAGGAAGGAAATAACCAAGATCAGAGCAGAATTAAATGACATAGAGACTAAAAGCACAATTTGAAAGATCAGTGAATCCAGGGGCTGGTTCTTTGAAAAGATCAACAAAATTGACAAGCCTTTAAGCAGCCTCATCAAGAAAAAAAGAGAGAAGACTCAAATAAACACAATCAGAAATGAAAGAGGACAGATTACAACTGACACCACAGAAATACAAAGGATTGTAAGAAATTACTATGAAGAACTGCATGCCAAGAAATTTGAAAACCTAGATGAAATGGACAAGTTTCTAGAAAAATATAATCTTTCAAAACTCAATGAAGAAGAATCAGAAAGCCTGAACAGACCAATAACAGCTGATGAAATTGAAGCAGTAATCAAAAAACTCCCGACACACAACAGTCCTGGACCAGATAGTTTCACAGAAGAATTCTACAAAACATTTAAGGAGGAGCTAACCACTATCCTTCACAGACTATTCGAAAAAATCCAAAATGATGTAAGACTCCCAAACTCTTCTTATAAGCCAGCATCGTCCTAATCCCAACACCAGATAAAGACACAACAAAGAGAGAAAACTTCAGTCCAATATCACTGATGAACATAGATGCTAAACTCCTCAACAAAATATTGGCAAACCACATCCAACAACACATTAAAAAGACCATACACCATGACCAAGAGGGATTCATCCAGGGATGCAAGATGGTTTAATATTCGCAAATCAGTAAATGTAATTCATCACATAAACAAAAGCAAGGACAAAAATCACATGATCATATCAATAGACGGGGAAAAGCTTTTGATAAGGTACAGAACCCATTTATGATAAAAACATTCAGCAAAGTGGGAATAGAGGGAGAATTCCTCAGCATAATAAAGGCCATATATGAGAGACCTACAGCCAACATCATACTCAATGGGCAAAAACCAAAATCGTTAACACTAAGATCAGGAACAAGACGAGGTTGTCCAATTTCACCACTTCTAGTCAATATAGTATTGGAAGTTTTATCCACAGCGATTAGACAAGAAAAGAAAATAAAAGGCACCCAACTTGGAAAGGAGGAAACAAAACTATCATTGTTTGCAGATGACATGATAGTGTACATAGAAAATCACAAAGACTCGGCCAAAAAACCGCTGGACCTAATAAATGAATTTGGCGAAACAGCCGGATACAAAGTCAATATCCAGAAATCAAAGGTATTTTTGTATACCGACAATGAAACAGCAGAAGCAGAAATCAAGAAAAAAAATCCCATTCAATATAGCAAAAAGAAAAATAAAATACCTAGGAATAAACCTAACCAAGGAGGTAAAAGACCTGTATACAGAAAACTACACAACACTGAAGAAAGAAATCAAGGGAGACACAAACAAATGGAAACACATATCGTGTTCATGCATCAGAAGAATTAACATGATCAAAATGTCCATATTACCCAAAGCAATTTACAATTCATTACAATACCTATTAAAGTACTAAGGCATATTTCATAGACATAGAACAAACATTTCAAAAATTTATATGGAACCATAAACAACCTCGAATAGCGGTAGCAATCTTGAGAAAGAAGAGCAAAGTAGGAGGGATCACAATACCTGATACCAAACTGTATTACAAGACCACTGTAATCAAAACAGCCTGGTACTGGCATAAAAACAGGCACGTAGACCAGTGGAATAGAACAGAGACCCCAGAAATAAACCCAAGTTTCTACAGTCAATTAATATTTGACAAAGGGGGCAGCAACATACAATGGAGTAAAAACTGCCTCTTCAACAAGTGGTGTTAGGAGAACTGGACAGCTTCTTGCAAAAAAATGAAACTCGAGCACCAACTTACACCATACACAAAAAGAAATTTAAGGTGGATAAAAGATTTAAATATAAGCCGTAACACCATTAAAGTCCTAGAGCAGAACATAGGCAGGAAAATCTCAGACATTTCATGCACCAACATTTTTCCTGATATATCCCCTAAAGCAAAGGACATAAAGGGAAGAATAAACAAATGGGATCTCATCAAAATAAAAAGCTTCTGCATGGCCAAAGAAAACAGTATTAAAATAAAAAGAGGGCCAACTCTGTGGGAAAACATATTTACCAATGATACCTCAGACAAGGGTTTAATCTCCAAAATATACAAAGAACTGACATGACTCCACTCTAAGAAGACAAGCAACCCAATTAAAAAATGGGCAAAGGACTTGGGCAGACACTTCTCCAAGAAGGACATACAGAGGATCCTGAGACACATGAAAAGATGCTCAATATCACTAGCTATCAGAGAGACGCAAAATAAAACCACAATGAGATACCACTTGAGACCAATGATAATGGCCATCATAAACAAAGCAACAAACAGCAAGTGTTGGAGAGGTTGTGGAGAAAAGGGGACTCTAGGGCACTATTGGTGGGATTGCAGACTGGTACAACCACTGTGGAAAGCAGCATGGAATTTTCTAAGAAAACTATAAATGGATATACCTTTTGACCCAGCAATTCCACTGCTAGGACTATATCCTAAGAACTCTGAAACACCAATCCAAAAGACCCTATGCAGCCCTATGTTTATAGCAGCACAATTTACAATAGCCAACTGTTGGAAGAATGCGGGGGGCTTCGCCCGTAGAACCCCCCATTCGTCACAGATGAAAATAAAAACTACCAAGACATCTTGTGCTTGGGGAGGAAAGGGGTCAAACTCTCAGAGGAGAATGACCCAGAGCCCCTTCCTCACTAGGCTTTTATTGGGTTCCAATACACCGGAATACAAGTTTAACATGTCAAAGAAATCTGAGGGCTTAATTGGAGCCAGTGTTTGTCAGGAAGGGGGGTTGCCAGACTTTGGGAGACATGCTCATTTCCTCCTGGGACACTTGTCACCTCAGGAAGAGCACTCTTAGCAAAGCAGGTTTCACAGGACTTTAGGAATTCTTTCTTATGCCCCATCACCCAGGGAGCCGTCCTGGCCGGTACAGGGCTGCACCACTCACCCCCACAGTTTCAGGCTTTAAGCCGATTAGGAAGCAGGAGACATCTCCCAGATGGAAATGAGGACTCGGGGTATGTCAGAATAGCCGGGGGGCGAGGGTCCATCACATCCTCTTTGCTGCAACCCCCCGAGTCCTTCCATGAGGCCTTCCAAGTGGTCGCGTCTGGCTTAGGTTGCCCCTCCCATGAGGAGTCTTACCCGTCATTGACTGCCAACCAAGCTATGGGGCCAGAGATGGGCAAGGCAGAAGCAGTGCTCCTGCCAGGGAGATAAGCTTTGTCTCCTTAATAGGTCACATCCTTGTGACAGAACAGAGCCAGATGAAGTGGGTCCCTTGGGCTCTTACACAGCCCACCATGGGGTGAAGGTTACAACTCCTGAAACCAGGCTGAACGGTCCGCAACAGAAGAAACCTAGGTGCCCATCAGTAAATGAATGGATCAAAAAACTGTGGTACATTTACACAATGGAATTCTATGCAGCAAAAAGAAAGAAGGAGCTCCTACCCTTTGCAACAGCATGGATGGAACTGGAGAGCATCATGCAAATCGAAATAAGCCAGCCAGTGAAAGACAAATACCATATGACAGTCTCTTTTTTTCTTAATGAGCCTGCTTAAAGGCTTGTTAATTTTGTTGGTCTTTTCAAAGAACCAGCCCCTGGATTCATTGGTCTTTAGAATTGTGCTTTTAGTCTCTATGTCATTTAACTCTGCTCTGATCTTGGTTATTTTCTTCCATCTACTTGCTCTGGGCTGTCTTTGTTGTTGATCCTCGAGTTCTTGTAGGCCTAGGGTTAGGTTGTTTGAGATGTTTCTATCATTTTTAGGTATGCTTGTATTGCTATAAACTTCCCTCTGAGGACTGCCTTTGCTGTGTCCCATAAGTTTTGGGTTGATGTGAGTTCATTATCATTTGTTTCCAGAAACTTCTTGATTTCCTCCCTAATTTCATTCTTGACCCATTCATTGTTTAATAGCATGCTATTCAATCTCCATGATTTTGAGGGTTTGGGGTTTTTCCCCTTGGGATTGGTTTCTAGTTTGAGTCCCTGCGGTCAGAGAAAATGCTTGGTGTGATTTCAATTTTCTTGAATTTGTTGAGGCTTGTTTTGTGTCCCATCATGTGGTCTATCTTTGAAAATGTTCCATGTGCATTTGAAAAGAAAGTGTATTTAGCTTCTTTGGGATGAAGGGCTCTATATATATCAGCTAAGTCCAATTTGTCTAGAGTATCGTTCAATGCCACAATGTCTTTTTTGATATTTTGTTTGTAGGATCTGTCCATTTTTGACAGTGGAGTGTTAAAATCGCCTGCTATAATTGCGTTGCTGTCAATATCTTTCTTGAAGTCCTCTGAGATTTTCTTGATGTATTAGGTGCTCCTCCGTTGGGTGCATATATATTTACAATGTTTATGCCTTCTTGGTGGATTCTTCCCTTGAGTATTATGAAGAAGTGTCCTTCTGGGTCTCTCTTTATGGCTCTTGTTTTGAAGTCTATTTTGTCTGATATGAGTATTGCTACCTGGGCTTTTTTTTTCCCTGTCCATTTGCTTGGAAAATTTGTTTCCAGCCCTTCACTTTGAGTCTGTGTAGGTCTTTTGTCCTGAGATGGGTCTCTTGTAGGCAGCGTATGTGTGGGTCATGCTTTCTTAGCCATTCAGCTATTCTGTCTTTTGATTGGAGCATTTAATCTATTTACATTTAAGGTTATTATTGATAGGTATTTATTCAATGCCATTTTCGTACCTGTGTTCCTCTCTCTCTTTCTCTCTCTGTCTTTTCCTTTCTTCCTTTAAAGCAGTCCCTTTAGTATCTCTTGCAGAATTGGTTTGGTAGAGGTGTATTCTTTTAGACTTCTTTTGTCTGGAAAATTCCTTATTTGGCCTTCAATCTTTATTGAAAGCCTTGCTGGGTAAAGTAGTCTGGGTTGCAGGCCTTTGGTTCTCATTGCTTGGAATATTTCTTTCCATTCTCTTCTGGCTTGGAGCGTTTCCATTGAGAAGTCAGCCGCTAACCTTATCGAGGTTCCCTTGTATGTTTCTTTCTTTTCCCTTGCTGCCTTTAAGATTCTCTCTTAGTCTTGGAATTTTGCCATTTTAATGATGATGTGTCTTGAAGTGGGCCTGTTTGGGTTCCTCTTGATTGGGACTCTCTGTGTTTTCTGAATTTGTGTGACTTTTTCCTCTCACCAAATTAGGGAAGTTTTCCATCATTACTTTTTCAAATAGGTTTTCTATCCCTTGCTCTTCTTCTTCTCCTTCTCATATCCCTATTATACGGATATTATTCTGTTTCATGTTGTCTTGCATTTCTCTTATTGCCTCTTCATTCTTTCTGAGCCTCTTTTCCTTATCTTGCTCATTCTGGGTGTTTTTTTCTATTTTGTCCTCCAACTCGTTGATCTGATCTTCTGCTTCATCGATTCTGCTTTTCATTCCTTCTACTGTGTTCTTCAGTTCAGAAATTGTATTCTTCATTTCCTCTTGGCCCTTGTTGATAGTTTCTATTTCCTTTTTCATGTTGATATAGTTTGCAGTGAGTTCATCATAGCTTCCCTGTAGTTTCTGGTAGCTCATTGAGAGCTCATGGAGCTTCCTGACAACCATTGCTTTGAACTCGATATCTTATAGTTGAGTTGCCTCCATTTCATTTAGCATTCTTTCTGGAGCTTCCTCCTTTCCTTTCATTTGGGGATTGTTTCTTTGTCTTCCCTTTGTTTGTAAGACTGTTGTTGTTAGCCTCAACTTCTTAAATTTGATCTGTTCTGTCTCCCTGGGTTTATGGTGTGACCTTCTGTGGTAGAATACTTGTGAGATTCAGTGGTGGATTCTCCTTCGGATATCCTGTTGTTCATAGCTTCCACTGTCTCACCTGCTGGGATACCCTCTTTTGGGGACCAGCTCTGGTTTTTTTCACAGTTCCAGGTTTGTTTGTTTTTATGCCTCACTTGTGTGTATATAAAAAGAGAAAAGAGGGGAAAAAATGAAAGAAGAAGAAAGAAGAACAAAGAGGAAGGTAGAAGAGATAAAATTGGAAAGAAAGTGAGAGGGAATAAAACAATAAAGAAGTAAAGAGAGGCAAAAGGAGTTGAGTAAAAAAGAAGATAAAAATAATAAAGAAATGATAGTTAAAAACAATTATATAAAGAGACACACAAGCCAAAAAACCTCAAAAAACAAAACAAAAACAAAAAGAAAAAAGAACGAAACAAAAAAGAAACAACAACCAAAAGAAAAACAAATTAAAAAAAAAAAACCGAACAAAAAACTCTTGCTGTTTTCAATGTTGCCTAGCTGGTTTTTCTGGTCTTGCTCGCTGCAATGGCCGAGGAGTGACGGTATTGCTTTTCACTGGGTTCAGCATGCAGTCATCATTGTGCTACTGTCCCCAGAGTTAGTCCAGCACTCTATGCACAGGGCTTCCAGCATGTGTTCTCTGCCTCCTGGAGTTCTCGCACTTTCCCAAGTTTATGGGTGTGAGCTCGGGTCTCTGGTCACATGCAGCCGCCTCCATTGACCCCTGCACAGCTTTCTGTTGTGGTGTAGGGCTTACGATCCAGCAGCCATCTCACGCCTGTGTGCCTATGGCCCGGAGCTGTCTGAGTTAGTGCATGCGCGCTGGCGACTGTGGTCCCACAACTGTCTCCAGTGGCAAGCGCCTATGCTCTCTTGTGTTCCTCTGATCCCACGACCATGTGTGTTCACATGTGGGTGCCTATTTTCATGCAGCCATCTCAGTTCATGCGAACATCCATCTGCAGTCATATGGTGACCACCATTGCTCAGCTGGCAGTCGCCTGACAACCTCGATTGCTCAGCCCATTTCAGCGGTTGACCCAGCTCCCTCCCTAGAGCCCTGCGGCAGGCCTGGCAATCGCCAGACTGAGGGCTCAGCCGTCCTTGTCTCCCCACTGATCCCTGGGTTCCTATTGTTCTGAAGTACTCTCCTCACCAACTGGTTTTTCAACATCTGCTACAATTTTTGATCTCCTATTCTCAAATATGCTGTGTTACTGTTCCTTGTCTGCTCTGTTCTTCCCTAGATCGGCCAGGTTTTTCTCCTGTGTGTAGGGGGAAGTAGAATCTGCTCCCTCCTACCATGCCGCAATCTTCCTTCCCAGAACTAGAGATTTGAAAAAAGAACAAACTCACAGTGACCAGAGGGTAGGGGGTAGGGGAATAATGAGGGAAAGAAGGGAAAGGGATAATGAAAGGAACATGAATAGGGGACTCATGGGCACAGACAATGGGGGATAATGACTGTGCAAGTGGGGGGATGGGAAAGGGTGTGTAATAGGTAAAAAGATGGGAAAACTGAAACCGAACAACAATAAATAAAAATAAATAAATAAAATAAAAAAGTAGTATGTATACATGATGGAATATTACTCAGCCATAAAAAAGAATGAAATGTCACCATTTTGCGGATGCATGAATGGACCAAGAGGATATTATGCTAAGTGAAGTAAATCAATCAGAGAAAGGCAAATACGATAAGATTTCACTTTCATGTGGAATCTAAGGAACGAAATAAATATAACTGAAACAGACTTATAAATATAGAGAATGGTTGTAGAGGGGAGGGATTTGGGGAGATTGGCTGAAAAAGGTGAAGGGATTAAGAAGTACAAATGGGTAGTTACAAAATAATCACAAGGATGTGAAGTACAGCATAGGGAATATAGTGAATATTGTAATAACTATGTATGGTACGAGGTGGGTATTAGAAATATCAGGCAGTGGGAAACGCTCTATAAGGTATTTGATTGTCTAATTATTATGTTGTACACCTGAAACTAATACAAAATAATATTGAAAGTAAATTGTAATTGAAAAATAATGAAATATTTAAAAATTTTTTTTCTTTACATCCAATGCTTGAAAACTATTTGTCCCTCAATAATGGTGGAAGGAATTCATTGCTATTTGATATCTAGCATTATTTTTAGTATAATTTATTGATTATTGTCTTACAGCTGTCCCATTTTTTTCTCACTTTATCCCCCTCCACCCTGTACCTCTCCCCCCTCCAGCGTTCTTCCCACTTAGTTCATGTCCATGAGTCGTATATGTAAGTTCTTTGGCTTCTCCATTTCCTATACTATTCTTAACTTCACATTGTCTATTTTACGCCTACAAATTATGCTTCTTATTCTCTGTACCATTTCCCCCCATTCATTCCCTTCTTACTCGCTGCTGATAATCCTCCATGTTTTCTTGATTTCTGCGATTCTGTTCCTGCTCTAATTGTTTGTTTAATTCATTTTTGTTTTTATTTTTCTTTTTAGATTCAGTTGTTGATAGTTGTGAATTTGTTGTTGTTTTACTGTTCATAGGTTTGATCTTCTTCTATTTCTTAGATAAGTCCCTTTAACATTTCATATAATTAGGGTTGGGTGATGATGACCTCCTCCAACTTGACCTTATCTGAGGGGCATTTTATCTGTCTTTCCATTCTAAATGATAGCTTTGCTGGATAGAGTAATCTTGGATGTAGGTCCTTGCCTTTCATGACTTGCAATACTTCTTTCCAGCCCCTTCTTGCCTGTAAGGTTTGTTTTAAGAAATAAGCTGATAGTCTTATGGGAACCCCTTTGTAGGTAACTGTCTCATTTTCTCTTGCTGCTTTTAAGTATCTCCTCTTTAATCTTAGGTAAGGTAATTATGATGTGTCTTGGTGTGTTCCTCCTTGGGTCCAACTTCTTTGGGACTCTCTGGGCTTCCTTCACTGGCATGTCTATTTCCTTTAACAGATTGGGGAAATTTCCCTTCATTGTTTTCTCAAACAAGTTTTCAATTTCTTGATTTTCTTGTTCCTTTTTTATTTTTTTTGCACCCTTATGATTTGGATGTTGGAACATTAAAATTGTCCCAGAAGTTCCTAAGCCTCTCCTCATTTTTTTAAATTCTTGTTTCTTCATTCTGTTCTAGTCGAATGTTTATTTCTCCCTTATATTCCAATGTGTTGATTTGAGACCCGATTCCTTCCCATCACTATTGAATCCTTGTATGTTTTCTTTTACTTCACTTTGTATAACTTTCGCTTCTTCCTTTATTTTGTGTCCATACTCAGTCATTTCTGTGAGCATCCTAATTACCAGTGTTTTGAACTCTGCATCTGATAGGTTGGCTATCTCTCATTGCTTAGTTCTTTTTCTGGAGTTTCAATCTGTTCTTTCATTTGTGCCATATTTCTTTGTCTCAGTATACCTGTTACATTGTAAGGGGCAGAGCCTTATGTATTCATCAGGGTTCGGCAACCCACTTCATTTTGTTGTGGTACTGTATGTGAAGGAGTGGTCAGATAGGGTACAATGCCCCTTGCTTGGCTTTCATTCCACTTTCAGCCACTTCCCTCACTTCCCACAAGTGGATTGTGCCCTTTCAGGTGTTGTTTTCCAATTGGACAGCTTGTGTATATTCTAGGATCTCATGGGCCCCTCAAGGAGACTCTCCTGTGAGACTAGGAGTTTTTCTTGTCACTGAAACCCTCACATGTTTTTACAGCCAGAGATTTTAAGGTTTTAGTTTCCTGCACTGGAACCCTGGGTTATGAAGTCTATCTCATGCCCCAGTTGTTCCTCCAGGTTTTTCTGCATGCAAATATGGTACCATTTGTTCCCCCAGCCACCACCTTCCTGCATGTCCTCTGCTCCCCAGCTGCCCATCTCCACCCCTCCTACGAGTCTGGATGAATGTTCCTTCTTTAACTCTTTGGTTGTCAGACTTTCACACAGTTCAGTTTTCTGGAAGTTTTGATTGTTTTGTTTTTAAATTTGTTGTTACCTTTCTTTTGGCTGTGCAAGGAAGTGAAGCATATCTACCTATGCCTCCATCTTGGCTGGAAGCTATTCCTGATATCTATCGTTATTTTTGAAAGCAATGTACAGATCCCAGTTAAGCACATGTGTAAGAAGAATTTGGAGAAGCCATGAGAGTTTTATGATCAAAATAACAACAGTAGGATTAAGGAAATCAGCTAGGATGCATATTAGAAAATATAAAAAATAATGTTACCCTAAAATACAGGTGAACACATTTCTGCAAGGAAATATGTATACCATATTGTTAATGCCTTTTACATCTTTATAAATTTAGCGTATGCCTGTGAAGAAAATAGTAGCCTTTATATATGATAAAATATGTAATTTTGACAAAACACTGGATTTTTTAATTGTCTTCATTCTCCCACACTAAGCAGTCAACATGAACACTCAATCTTTTAATTTCTGTGTATCATGAAAACTTATGTATACTAAAATATGATATAGTTGAACATGTTTTCATGTGCTATTTGCCATGTATATCTCCTGTGCGGCAAAATATTTGTTTATATCTTTTGCCTTATTTACAACTTGACTGCTAATCTATGCATGTAGGGGGTTTTTTCTGTCAAGTTTGGAAAGTTCTTTGCATTTATAGATATAAGATCTTTGTTCGATATCTAATTTTCTAATATTGTTCACAGTTAGTATCTTTCTTTTCATCCTCTTAACAGTGTTTTTTGCAGCACAAAATAAGATAGGATCTGTATGCTGAAAATCACCACATGCAGATAAAATGAATCAGATAAGATTTAAATAAATGGAGTGATATATTGGACTTATGAATTGGAATACTCAATATAGTGACACATCAGTTTTCCCAAAATTAGCACCTAGATTCAACACAGTTCCTATCAAAAACTCAGCAAGTTTATTTTGTAGATATAGAGTCTTATTAAAAAATGCATATGGAATTGCAAGCTAGAATAACCAAAACAATTTTGACAAAGAATTAAGTGTGTGGAAGGGAAATACTCTACTTGATGTTAAGACTTACTATATACCTATAGTAACTAAGACCCCTAGTACTAGAAGAGAAATAGACACAAAAGTAATGGATAAAAAATGAGAACCCAGAAATAGATCAATGAAATATATACAATTAATTTTTGAGAAAGGTACAAATCAATTCAATGAAGGAATTATAGTCTTTTCAACAAATTATATTGGAGAATTGGACACTTATAGACAACAAATGAAGTTCAACTTAAACTTTATACTAGATACAAAAATTCATTAAAAATGAATATGAATTTAAATGTAAGATGTAAAACTATAATGCTTGTTGAAGAAAGCATAGGCAAAATCTTTAAGTCCTAGGGCTAGACAGAGATTTTAGACAAGGAAATCAGAGTAATTGATAGGTTTTACATGTTCTTCCTTTGGGATGGTAGTGCAGGTTGATCCTACCCCTTCCCCAGATCTGAAAGGAGGAATATCCCAACCCACCTGTAACCCATGCACAGTATACTCTTCAAGAAGCTCTGCCATAGCCACCAAGCCCCCCTCTTTGTATACGCTGTTTGGGTTAGATTCTTGTCAGTTGCAATGAAAAGAATTCTGATTACTTCAGGGCAAGTTAATCTGTGGGCCCAGGACTTTCTGATTTGGAAAGCTGTGGAGTTCTTTTTACCACCACGGGTGCCCTCATGTTGTTGAAACATTCTAGAGATACCTTTTTCTTTTCTTAGAAAATTGCCCTTTTGAAGGAATCATCATCTTTATGTCTAATGTGGCTTCCACTACCTTTTCAAGTAAAATGAATGTTCCTTTTAGTAAAGACTATTGAGATTTAACTAACTATTGTTGATTGTTTACACTATGCCAGAAAGTATACTTTCTCATGTTTTTTCATATAGTAATCAAGTATTCTTTAATGTCATAATTTCTGTGTTTGACCAATGAGGACACAAAAAGTAAGGAATTGGCCCAAGACCAAAGGTAATCTCTTTTTTTTTTAAATCTTCACCTGAGTATATGTTTTATTGATTTTAGAGAGAGAAGAAGGGAGAGAGAGAGATTTAAAAAATCAATGTGAGAGAGAAACATCAGTTGATTGCCTTCCATATATTCCCCAACTAGGGATCAAACCCACAATCTTTTGGTGTATGGGATGATTCTCCAACCAACTGAGAACTTAGCCAGGGCAAAGGTAGTTTTCATCTCATTAATAATCCTGTGTTCCCTGTGAACACTGCCCTTCATGAGCTCCAAGAATTTATATCCTCTATAATGCCTTTTTTTAAATAATAAAAAAAAATCCTATTGGAACCTCCATATTACTGGTGGAAACGTAAAATTGTTCAACTACTGTGGAAAATTGTGCTGGCTCCTCAAAAATTAAACATAGACCCAGTCTCCATAATTGTGAGAAAAAATATCTGTTGTTTATAAGCTAAAAAAATTAAGTACTGAATTACTGTATGACCCAGAAATTCTATTCCTATGTAAATTCACAAAAGAATTGAAAGCAGGTACTCAAACAAATACAAGTACATGCAGGTTCATAGCTGTACATTTCATAGTCAAAAGGTGGAAACATCCCAAGTGTCCATCAGTAAATGAATGGATAAACCAGATTGGTATATCTATACAAATGGGATATTACTCAGTCATGAAAAGGAATGAGGTATTAATACATGCTACAATATGGATGAACTTGAAAAACCTTATGCTAGCAGTTGGGCCAGATGGAGGGAAAGGGAAAAGTTGAGACAACTGTAATAGCATGAGCAATAAAATATTTAAATAAAAAACAGTATGCTAAGTGAAAGAAGTCAGACACAAAAGTTCATATATTGTATGATTCCATTTATAGGAAATATCTAGAATAGGTAAATCCATAGAAACAGATTGCAGATTGTGGCTGCCAGGGGCTGGAGTCAGGGGTAGAAAAGGAATAGGGAGAAACTGCTTAATGGATATAGAGTTTTATTTTGGAGTGATAGGAATATTTGGGAAATAGGTAGAAGTATGGTTGTACAACATTGTCAATGCACTAAATACCACCAAATTTTTCACTTTAAAATATTTAATTTTATATTATGTAAATTTCACCTGAATAAAAATTTTAATATTCTCATGCACACATATAATACATATCACTGAAATGTATGAAATTTACAGTCATTCTATACTGTGATGATTTTATGTGTCAACTTGACTGGGCTAAGAGATTCCCAGACAGCTGATAAAGAAAACATTACTTCTAGTTGTGTCTGTTAGGGTGTCTTTGGGAGAAATTAGTGTTTGAATCAGTAGACTGAGTAAAGATCAACCTCACCAATGCCACTAGGCATCATCTAATTTGTTGAGAGCCTGGAATAGAACAAATAGACAAAGGAAGGGCAAATTTTCTCTCTACTTGAGCTGAGACATCCATCTTTCCTGCTGAGACATTGGTGTTCCTGGTTCTCAGGCCTTAGATTTCAGACTGAATTACACCACCAGCTTTCCTGGTTCTCCAGTTTACAGATGGTAGATTATGGGCCCAACCTCCATAATCCTGGTGTGTGTGTGTGTGTGTGCACGCGCGCGTGCAGGTGTATACACATATATACAGTGTTGACTGTGTTTACCTAGAGAACCCATTGTAGCTTGGCTTTCTTTTTTCCCTCCTCTATCTTCATATCATGTATTCCCCAAAGAAACTCATGTTAATACTCTGTGTGTGTATACATATATGACATGTATACATATATACATAGATATATACAAAGGTTTTTGGTTGTCTTCTAAAATGGGATCATATTATACATGCCTTCTAGATCTTGCTCTTTTTTTCATCAGAAATTTCTACTGAATTAGATCCAACCACTGATATAACCCTAATTTATTAATTTTTAATGGCTATGTATTGCCCTTCCAGCAAAAACTGAAAGAAGACACTCATTCAATCTACAATGTTTGCTATTTCTTATTTTATTCATCCTTTTCATTTTCTTAAATGTCCTCCGATTCCGCTCTTCATCTACTGAAAATGCAAGATCAATGAGTCAGGAGTTTTAAGTTGCTTTTCCAATTGTGCTGATGAGCATAACCATGCTATCTCACCAAGGCTCTCTTGGGACCTGGAACATATATTTTCAAGAAGACCAAAGTTGAGGTGCAGTTTGTCATTGTTAGGAGCAAAGTTACTTGTCAACATGGCAACTGAACCCAAGGCCTAGGCCTCGTTACTACCATGCTTAACCCATGGAGAGAGCCAGTGGCTGAAGATAATTAGCTGTGTAGATAGACTCTCTCCCATGGGACCCTAAAAACCAAAACAATCTTTTAAAACAAATAAAACAAGCTCATATTGTTTTTCTGCATTAAAATGAAATCTTTTTACTCAGCTTCCTCCAAATAACATTTACCAACTCTTATGAGTTGGTTTCAGAGGTTAGTTGCACAGGTAGTAAAAAGGAAGAAATAACCCCTTATTTTGTTTATCCAACTTGCCAACAGCTGAAAGTTTTTTTCAATTTTTGTTTACAGCAACAGAGAATTCAGGGAACACTTTCTTCTTAAATTTGTAGAGCATGTCCAGCATAGCAGCTTGTCCAGCAATGTTCTTCCCACAATATTCTTTGTAATGTTCTTCCTCGCAGAACATTATTATTGCTCTGCAGAATGAATGAGTGGTCTTCATTAATGAAGACTGAGCCATATGCCGGGTAAGTGTATAATCCTTGAGGGTGAGATAAGAATGAAATATGGTGTTTGAGCTGAGACTTGCAAAGTCACAGTGGCCTCAGATGTTTCCACACACCTCCTCATAGATAGAAAACATGACTTTGCTTATCAAAGGAAGGAAAACAACTACAGTTTTATAGCATGGAAGTTCTAGGTTTTGTGGCACTTAAAGTTTTAAAATTCAACTTGGACTCCATTTATTTTCAATCTTTTTTGGGGGTTCAATATTCTTTTATTGTTATTCTAGTACACGTCTCTGCTTCCCCCCCACACGCAACTCACCCCCACCCCAGCCATCCCCTGAATCCACCCCCTCCTTGGTTTTGTCCATGTGTCCTTTATACTTGTTCTTGAAAACCCTTCACCTTTTTCCCCTCATTACCCCCTCCCATCTCCCCTCTGGTCCCTATCCATTTGTTTTTAATTCCAACATCTCTGGTTATATTTTGCATGCTTGTTTCCTTTATTAATTAGGTTCCACACAAAACTGAGATCATATGGTAATTGTCTTTCACTGCCTAGTTTATTTCACTTAGCATAAGGCTCTCCAGTTTCATCCATGCTGTCACAAAGGGTAGGAGCTCCTTCTTTCTTTCTGCTCCATAGTATATGATTGTGCAAATGTACCATCATTTTTTGATCCATTCATTTGCTGATGGGCATGTAGGATGCTTCCAACACTTGGCTATTGTAAATTGTTCTGCTATGAACATTGGGGGCATAGATTCTTTTGGATTGGTGTTTCAGGGTTCTGAGAGTGCAATCCCAGCAGTAGAATTGCCGGGTCAAAAGTCAGTTCCATTTTTAGCCTTCTGAGGAAGTTTCATCCTGTTTTCCACAGTGTCTGCACCATTCTGCATTCACACCAGCAGGGCACTAGGATTCTCTCTTCTCCACATCCTTTCCAATACTCGTTTGTCACGATTTGTTCATGATGGCCATTCTGACCGATGTGCGGTGGTATCCCCTTGTGGTTTTAATTTGCATCTCTCTGATGCCTAGTGATGCTGAGTATCTTTTTATATGTCTCCAGGCCCTCTGTGTGTCCTCCTTGGAGAAGTATCTGTTCAACTCTTTTGCCCATTTTTTAATTGGGTTTTTTATCTTTCTGGAGTGGAGTCATGTGAGTTCTTTATATATTTTGGAGATCAAACCCTTGTCTGAAGTATCATTGGCAAATATGTTTTCCCATATACTTGGTTCTCTTTTCATTTTAATGCTGTTTTCTTTAGCCATGCAGAAGGTTTTTAATTTGATAAGGTCCCATTTGTTTATTCTTTACTTTATGTCCCTTAGTTTAAGGGACATATCCATGAAGATGGTCCTGCATGGAATGTCTGGGATTTTCCTGCTGATGTTTTCCTCTAGGACTTTTATGGTGTCATGACTTATATATAAGTCTTTTATCAACCTTGAGTTAATTTTTGTATATGGTATCAGTTGTTGATACCATATACAAAAACTGTCATTTTTTTTGCCTATAGCTGTCCAGATCTCCAACACCATTTTTTGAAGGGGCTAGTTTTACTCTGTTTTATGCATCTTCCCCCTTTGTCAAATATGAACTGACCATAGAGACTTAGGTTTATTTCTGGGCTCTCTATTCTTTTCCATTGGTCTATGTGCCTGTTTTTATGCCAGTACGAGGCTGCTTTGATTACAGTGGCCTTGCAATACAGTTCGATATCAGGTATTATGATCCCTCTTACTTTGCTATTCTTTCTCAACATTGTGGAATCTATTCAAGGTCATTCATGGTTTCACATAAATTTCTGAAAAGTTTGGTCTGTATCTTTGAAATATGCCATTGGTATTTTAATAGGTATTGCATTGAATTTATAAGTTGCTTTGGGTAGTATCGACATTTTGATGATGTTAATTCTTCCAATCCATGAACATGGTATATGCTTCCATTTGTTTGCATCTTCCTTAATTTCTTTCTTTGGTGTTGCATAGTTTTGTGAGTACAGTTTTTTTACTTCCTTGGTTACGTTTATTTCTATGTATTTTATTTTTCTTGTTGCTATATCAAATGTTTTTCCCCCTGATTTCTGCTTCTGCTGTTTCATTGTTGGTATACAAAAATGCCTTTGATTTCTGGATATTGAATTTGTATTCCACTGTTTTGCCAAATTCATTTACTAGGTCAAGCAGTTTTTTTGGTGGAGTCTATAGACTTTCCTATGGACACTATCATGTCATCTGCAAACAATGACAGTTTTGTTTACTCTTTTCCAATTTGGATGCCTTTCATTTCCTTTACTTGTCTGATTGCTGTCACTAGGCATTCCAGTACTGTGTTGAATAGAAGAGGTGAAAGTGGACATCCTTGTCTTGCTCCTGATATTAGTCAGGAAGTTTTTAGTTTTTGCCCATTGAACATGAGGTGGGCTGTAGCTCTGTCATATATGGCCTTTATTATGTTGAGGAATGCTCCCTCTAGTCACACACTGCAGAGTGTTTTTATCATAAATGGGTGCTGTACCTTATCAAATGCTTTTTCCGCATCTATTGCTATGATCATGTGATTTTTGTCCTTGCTTTTGTTTATGTGATGAATTACATTTACTGATTTTCAAATGTTCTACCATCCTTGCATCCCTGGGATGAATCCCACTTGGTCATGGTGTATGATCTTTTTAATGTATTGTTGGATGCGGTTTGCCAATATTTTGTTGAGGAGTTTAGTGTCTATGTTCATCAGGGATATTGGCCTGACGTTTTCTTTTTTTGTTGTGTCTTTATCTGGTGTTGGGATGAAGATGATGCTGGCTTCATAAAGAGTTTGGGAGTCTTCCATCATTTTGGATTTTTTTGAATAGTCTGTGAAGGATAGGGGTTAGCTCTTCCTTAAATGTTTTGTAGAATTCTCCTGTGAAACCATCTGGTCCAGGGCTTTTGTGTGTTGAGAGTTTTTTGATTACTGCTTCAAATTCATCAGCTGTTATTGGTCTCTTCAGGCTTTCTGATCCTTCTTCATTGAGTTTTGGAAGATTATATTTTTCTAGAAATTTGTCCCATTCACTTAGGTTTTCAAATTTTTGGCATATAGTTCTTTGTAGTAATTTCTTACACTCCTTTGTATTTCTATGGCATCATTTGTAATGCACCCTCTTCCATTTCTGATTGTGTTTACTTGGGTCCTCTCACTTTTTTTCTTGATGAGTGTGCTTAAAGGCTTGTCAATTTGGTTTATGTTTTCAAAGAACTGGCTCCTGGATTTATTGATCCTTAGAATTTTTCTTTTAGTCTCTATGTCATTTAATTCTGCTCTGATCTTGGTTATTTCCTTCCTTCTATTTGCTCTGGGTTGTCTTTATTGTTATTTTTCAGTTCTTGTAGGTGTAGGATTAGGTTGTTTATTTGAAATATTTCTTTTTTTTAAAAGTAGGCTTGTATCGCTATGAACTTCCCACTCAGGACTGTTTTTACTGTGTCCCATAAATTTGGGGTTTTTGTGATTTCATTTTTATTTGTTTCCATAACTTTTTGATCTCTTCCTTGATATCATTCTTTACTCATTCATTATTTAATAACATGCTATTTAATCTCCATGAGTTTGAGTGTTTTTGAGTTTTTTTCCTTCAGGTTGGTTTCTCGTTTCAGTACTTTGTGGTGAGAGAAAATGCTTCACATGATTTCAGTTTTCTTGAATTTGTTGAGGCTTGTTTTGTGACCTATCATGTGGTATATCTTTGAAAATATTCCATGTGCATGTGAAAAGAATGTGTATTTTGATTCTTTGGGATGAAAGACTCTATATATGTCAGTTAAGCTCATTTCATCTAGGACATTGTTCAATGATGCAGTATCTTTCTTGATATTTTGTTTGGAAGATCTATCTGTTTTTGAAGTGGGGTTTTGAATTCCTCTGCTATAATTGTGTTGCTGTCAATATCTTTCTTGAAGTCCTCCAAGATTTTCTTGATGTGTTTTTGTGCTCCTATGTTGGATACATATATATTTACAATGTTTATGTCTTCTTGATGGATTCTTTCCTTGAGTATTATGAAGTGGCCTTCTGGGTCTCTGTTTATGGCCCTTTTTTTGAAGTGAATTTTGTCTGATATGGGTATTGCTACCCGGGCTTTTTTTCCTGTCCATTTGCTTGGATATTTGGTTCCAGCCCTTCCCTTTCAGTCTGTGTAGGTGTTTTGTTCTGAGGTGGGTCTCTTGTAGACAGCATATGCATGGATCATGATTTCTTATCCATTCAGCTATTCTATTACTTTTGACTGGAGCATTTAAACCATTTATGTTTAAGGTTATTATTGATAGGTACTTATTCATTGCCTCTTTTTCTGTACTTGTGTTCCTCTCTCTCTAACTCTTTTCCTTCCTTTTCTTAAAGCAGTCCCTTTAGCATCTCTCGCAGAGCTGGTTTGGTGGAGGTGTATTCTTTTAGACTTCTTTTGTCTGGGAAGCTCCTTATTTGGCCTTCCATTTTAACTGAGAGCCTTGCTGGGTAAAGAAATCTTGATCTTAGGCCTCTGGTTTTCATTACTTGGAATATTTCTTGCCATTCTCTTCTGGCTTGGAGTGTTCCATTGAGAAGTCAGCTGCTAGTCTTACTCAGGCTCCCTGATATGTTACTTCCTGTTTCTCCCTTGCTGCTTTTTAGATTCTCTCTTTGTCTTGGGATTTTGCCATTTTATTCATTTATTTTTTTATAGTGAAACATCTTTATCGAGGGTATTTTATATGCCAGGTACTATAAAGATGTTTTATAGATCACAACAGCCTTGCGATTTAGGAATCAGTATCCCTCTTACAGTTGAGAAGACTACAGGCAAGAATTTTTATATATACAGGGTACGACACAAACAATACCACTTTTCATTACAAACTCTTTTTTTTTTACAGTTCAATTTTTAGTTCTTTCTTTTTTTTAATTTTTATTTTAATTGTTGATCTTGTACAATTTTCTTTTATTCTCACCCCAACCCATCAATCCAGCCCTCCCTACCTCCCTCCCATTTCCACCCCCCATAGTTTTTGTCCATGTGTCCTTTATACTTGTTCCTGTGAATCCTTCCCCTTTTCCCCTGACTTTCCCTCCCCTCTCCCCTCTGGTGACTTTCAGCCTGTTCCCAATTTCAGTGTCTTTGGTTATATTATGCTTGTTTGTTTGTTTTGTTGATTAGGTTCCTGTTAAAGGAGAGATCATATGGTATTTGGCTTTCACTACCTGGCTTATTTTGCTTAGCATGATGCTCTCCAGTTCCATCCATGCTATTGCAAAGGGTAGGAGCTCCTTCTTTCTTTCTGCTGCATAGAATTCCATTGTGTAAATGTACCACAGTTTTTTGATCCATTCGTTTACTGATGGGCACCTAGGTTGCTTCCAACATTTGGCTATTGTAAATTGTGTTGCTATGAACATAGGGGAGCATAGGTTCTTTTAGATTGGTGTTTCAGGGTTCTAAGGATATAGTCCTAGCAGTGGAATTCCTGGGTCAAAAGGTACATCCATTTTTAGTTTCTTTAGAAAATTCCATACTGTTTTCCACAGTGGTGGTACCAGTCTGCACTCCCACCAACAGTGCACTAGGGTCCCCTTTTCTCCACAACCTCTACAACACTTGCTGCTTTGTTTATGAGGGCCATTCTGACTGGTGTCAAGTGTATCTCATGGTGGTTTTAATTTGCATCGCTCTGATAGCTAGCAATATCGAGCATCTTTTCATGTGTCTCTTGATCCTCTGTATGTCCTCCTTGGAGAAGTGTTTCCCCAAGTCCTTTGCCCATTTTTTAATTGGGTTGCTTGTCTTCTTAGAGTGGAGTCGTGTAAGTTCTTTGTAGATTTTGGATATTAAACTCTTATCTGAGGTATCATTGTCAAATATGTTTTCCCACAGAGTCGGTTCTCTTTTTATTTTAATACTGTTTTCCTTGGCCATGCAGAAGCTTTTTATTTTGATGAGATCCCATTTGTTTATTCTTTCCTTTATGTCCCTTGCTCTAGGGGACATATCCGTAAAAATGTTGCTGCATGAAATAACTGAGATTTTCCTGCCTATGTTCTCCTCTAGGACTTTAATGGTGTTACGGCTTATGTTTAAATCTTTTATCCACCTTGAATTTATTTTTGTGTATGGCGTAAGTTGGTGCTCCAGTTTCAATTTCTTGCACGAAGCTGTCCAGTTCTCCCAACACCACTTATTGAAGAGGCTATTTTTACTCCATTTTATGTTGCTGCCCCCTTTGTCGAATATTAATTGACTATAGAAACTAGGGTTTATTTCTGGGGTCTCTGTTCTATTCCCCTGGTTCACATGCCTGTTTTTATGCCAGTACCAGGCAGTTTTGATTACAGTGGCCTTGTAATACAATTTGGTATCAGGTATTGTATCCCTCCTGCTTTGCTCTTCTTTCTCAAGATTGCTGCTGTTATTCTGGGTTGTTCATTGTTCCATATAAATTTTTGAAGTGTTTGTTCTATGTCTGTGAAATATGCCATTGTTACTTTAATAGTTATTGCACTGAATCTGTATATTGCTTTGGGAAGTATGTTCATTTTGATGATGTTAATTCTTCCGATCCATGAACACAGTATGTGTTTCCATTTATTTGTGTATTCCTTGATTTCTTTATTCAGTGTTCTGCGGGGGACCCTGTCCTGGGTGCCAGATGTGGGGGGGCTCCGCCCGCAAGAGATCCATCCCTCTGTCATGGATGAGAATAAAAACTACCAAGACATCTTCTGCTTGGGGAAGAAAGTGGTCAAACTCTCAGAGGAGAATGACCCAGAGCCCCTTCCTCACTAGGCTTTTATTGGGTTCCAATACACCGGAATACAAGTTTAACATGTCAAAGAAATCTGAGGGCTGAATCTGAGCCAGTGTTTGTCAGGAAGAGGGGTTGCCAGACTTTGGGAGACATGCTCATTTCCTCCTAGGACACTTGTCACCTCAGGAAGAGCACTCTTAGCAAAGCAGGTTTCACAGGACTTTAGGAATTCTTTCTTATGCCAATCACCCAAGGAGCCGTCCTGGCCAAGACAGGCCTGCACTGCTCACCCCCACAGTTTCAGGCTTTAAGCCGATTAGGAAGCAAGAGACATCTCCCAGATGGAAATGAGGACTCGGGCTATGTTAGAATAGCCGGGGGGCGAGGGTCCATCACATCCTCTTTGCTGCAACCCCCCGAGTCCTTCCATGAGGCCTCCCAAGTGGTCGCGTATGGCTTAGGTTGCCCCTCCCATGAGGAGTCTTACCCGTCATTGACTGCCAACCAAGCTATGGGGCCAGAGATGGGCAAGGCAGAAGCAGTGCCCCTGCCAGGGAGATAAGCTTTGTCTCCTTAGTAGGTCACATCCTTGTGACAGAACAGAGCCAGATGAAGTGGGTCCCTTGGGCTCTTACACAGCCCACCATGGGGTGAAGGTTACAACTCCTGAAACCAGGCTGAATGGTCTGCAACAGTTGTCTGTAGTTTTCTGCATACAGGTCTTTTACCTCTTTGGTTAGGTTTATTCCTAGGTACTTTATTTTTCATTTTGCTATATCGAATGGGATTTTTTTTCTTGATTTCTGCGTCTGTTGTTTCATTGTTGGTATACAAAAATGCCTTTGATTTCTGGATATTGACTTTGTATCCGGCTGTTTGGCCAAATTCATTTATTAGGTCGAGCAGTTTTTTTGGCCGAGACTATAGGATTTTCTATGTATACTATCGTGTCATCTGCAAACAATGATAATATTGTTTCCTCCTTTTCAAGTTGGATGCCTTTTATTTTCCTTTCTTGTCTAATCGCTGTGGTTAAAACTTCCAATACTATATTGAATAGAAGTGGTGAAAGTGGACAGCCTTGTCTTGTTCCTGATCTTAGTGGGAGAGATTTCAGTTTTTGTCCGTTGAGTATGATGTTGGCTGTAGGTTTCTCATATATAGCCTTTATTATGTTGAGGAATGCTCCCTCTATTCCCACTTTGCTAAGTGTTTTTATCATAAATGGTTGCTGTACGTTATCAAAAGCTTTTTCCACATCTATTGATATGATCATGTGATTTTTGTCCTTGCTTTTGCTTATGTGATCAATTACGTTTACTGATTTGCAAATGTTGAACCATCCTTGCCTCCCTGGGATGAATCCCACTTGGTCATGGTGTATGATCTTTTTAATGTATTGTTGGATGCAGTTTGCCAATATTTTGTTGAGGATTTTAGCATCTATGTTCATCAGCGATATTGGCTTGAAGTTCTCTTTCTTTGTTGTGTCTTTATCTGGTTTTGGGATTAGGATGATGCTGGCTTCATAAAAAGAATTTGGGAGTCTTCCATCATTTTGGATTTTTTCGAATAGTCTGTGAAGAATAGGGGTTAGCTCTCACTTAAATGTTTTGTAGAATTCTCCTGTGAAACCATCTGGTCCAGGACTGTTGTGTGTTGGGAGTTTTTTGATTACTGCTTCAATTTCATCAGCTGTTATTGGTCTGTTCAGGCTTTTTGTTTCTTCTTCATTGAGTTTTGAAAGGTTATATTTTTCTAGAAACCTGTCCATTCCATCTAGGTTTTCAAATTTCTTGGCATACAGTTCTTCATAGTAATTTCTTACAATCCTTTGTATTTCTGCGGTGTCGGTTGTAATCTCTCCTGTTTCATTTCTGATTGTGTTTATTTGGGTTCTCTCTGCCCCCCTCCTCTCTCTCTCTCTCTCTCTCTCTCTCTCTCTCTCTCTCTCTCTGATGAGCCTGCTTAAAGGTTTGTCCATTTTGTTGATCTTTTCAAAGAACCACCTCCTGGATTCATCGATCCTTAGAATTGTGCTTTTAGTGTCTATGCAATTTAATTATGCTCTGATCTTGGTTATTTCCTTCCTTCTACTTGCTCTGGGCAGTCTTTCTCATTGATCCTCCAGTTCTTGTAGGTGTAGGGTTAGGTTGTTTGTTTGAGATGTTTCTATCTTTTTTAGGTAGACCTGTATCGCTATAAGCTTCCCTCTGAGGACTGCCTTTGCTGTGTCCCATCAGTGTTGAGTTGATGTGAGTTCATTATCATTTGTTTCCAAAAAAGTTTTGATTCCCTCCCTAAGAACATTCTTGACCCATTCATTGTTCAATAGCATGCTATTCAATCTCCATGATTTTGATGGTTTTGGGTTTTTCCCCTTGCGGTTGGTTTCTAGTTTCCGTCCCTTGTGGTCAGAGAAAATACTTGGTATGACTTCAATTTTCTTGAATGTGTTAATGCTTGATTTGCGTCCTATCATGTGGTCTATCTTTGAAAATGTTCCATGTGCATTTGAAAAGAAAGTGTATTTAGTTTCTTTGGGATGAAGGGCTCTATATATATCAGTTAAGTCCATTTCCTCTAGAGTGTTGTTCAATGCCACAATATCTTTGTTGATATTTTGTTTGGAAGATCTGTCCATTTTTGACAGTGGGGTGTTAAAATCGCCTACTATAATTGTGTTGCTGTCAATATCTTTCTTGAAGTCCTCTAAAATTTCCTTGATGTATTTAGGCACTCCTCCGTTGGGTGCATATATATTTAGAATATTTGTGTCTTCTTGGTGGATTCTTCCCTTGAGTATTATGAAGTGACCTTCTGGGTCTGTCTTTATGGCCTTTCTTTTGAAGTCTATTTTGTCTGATATGAGTATTGCTACCCCAGCTTTTTTTTCCTGACCATTTGCTTGGAAAATTTTTTTCCAGCCCTTCATTTTGAGTCTCTGTATGTCTTTTGTCCTGAGGTGGGTTTCTTGTAGGCAGCATGTGTGTGGGTCATGCTTTCTTAGCCATTCAGCTATTCTATGTCTTTTGATTGGAGTATTTAATCCATTTACATTTAAGGTTATTATTGATAGGTATTTATACATTGCCATTTTCGTACCTGTGTTCCTCTCTCTCTTTCTCTCTCTGTCTTTTACTTTCTTCCCTTAAAGCAGTCCCTTTAGCATGTCTTGCAGAATTGGTTTGGTAGAGGTGTATTCTTTTAGACTTCTTTTGTCTGGGAAGCTCCTTATTTGGCCTTCAATCTTTATTGAAAGCCTTGCTGGGTAAAGTAGTCTGGGTTGCAGGCCTTTGGTTCTCATTGCTTGGAATATTTCTTTCCATTCTCTTCTGGCTTGGAGCGTTTCCATTGAGAAGTCAGCCGCTAACCTTATCGAGGTTCCCTTGTATGTTACTTCATTTTTTTCCCTTGCTGCCTTTAAGATTCTCTCTTTGTCTTGGAATTTTGCCATTTTAATGATGATGTGTCTTCAAGTGGGCCTGTTTGGGTTCCTCTTGATTGGACTCTCTGTGTTTCCTGGATTTGTGTGGCTTTTTCTCTCACCAAATTAGGGAAGTTTTCCATCATTACTTTTTCAAATAGGTTTTCTATCCCTTGTTCTTCTTCTTCTTATTCTGGTATCCCTGTTATATGGGTATTATTCCGTTTCATGTTGTCTTGCATTTCTCTTAAACCCTCTTCATTCTTTCTGAGCCTCTTTTCCTTATCTTGCTCATTCTGGGTGTTTTTTCTATTTTGTCCTCCAACTGGTTGATCCGATCTTCTGCTTCATCGATTCTGCTTTTCATTCCTTCTACTGTGTTCTTTAGTTCAGAAATTGTATTCTTCATTTCCTCTTGGCCCTTGTTGATAGTTTCTATTTCCTTTTTCATGTTGATATAGTTTGCAGTGAGTTCATCGTAACTTCCCTGTAGTTTATGGTATCTCATTGAGAGCTCATGGTGCTTCCTGAGAACCATTGCTTTGAACTTGATATCTGATAGTTGAGTTGCCTCCGTTGCATTTAGCATTTTTTTTGTAGCTTCCTCCTTTCCTTTCATTTGGGGGTTGTTTTTTTCTCTTCCCATTGTTTGTAAGACTGTTCTTGTTAGCCTCAACTTCTTAAATTGATCTGTTCTGGCTCCCTAGGTTTGTGGTATGACCTTCTGTGGTAGAATATCTGTGAGATTCAGTGGTGGATTCTTCTATGGATATCCTGTTGTTCATAGCTTCCACTGTCTCATCAGCTGGGATACCCTCTTTTTGGGGCCATCTCTTGTTTTTTTCACAGTTCCTGGCTTGTTTGTCTGTTTGTTTTTTCTCACTCATGGGTATTTATAAAGAGAAGAGCGGGAAAAATGAAAAACGAAAAAAGAAGAAAAAAGAGGAAGGTAGAAGAGATAAAATTGGAAAGCAAGGAAGAGGGAATAAAACAAGAAAGAATTAAAGAGAGGCAAAAAGGAGTTGGGGAGTAAAGAAGAAGATAAAAATAATAAAGAAGGAATAATTAAAAACACATATAAATAGACAGGCACATAAACAAAAAAACACAAACAAACGTTGGTTTTTCAATGTCTGCTACAATTTTCGACCTCTTATTTTCAAATATGCTGTGTTACTCTTCCTTGTCTGCTCTGTTCTTCTGTAGATGGGCCAGGTTTTTCTCCAGTGTGTAGGGGGGAATGGGATCTGCTCCCTCCTACCACTCCGCCATCTTCCCTCCAGATTTTGCCATTTTAATTATGATGTGTCTTGAAGTGGACCTTTTTGGGTTCCTCTTGATTGGGATTCTCTGTGTTTCCTGTATTTGTGTGACTTTTTCTCTCATAATATTAGGAAAGTTTTCCATTATTACTTTTTCAAACAGGATTTGTATCCCTTGCTCTTCTTTTCCTTCTGTCATCCCTGTTACACAGATATTGTTGTTTCATGTTGTCTTGCTGCTTTCTTACCATGTGTTCATTCTTTGAGTCTCTTCCTTTTCTTGCTCTGTGGGTGTTTTTTTCTACCTTGTCCTCCAACTTGCTGATTCAATCATTTGCTTTATCCAACCTTCTTGCAATTCCTTCTAGTATGCCTTTTATTTCTGAGATTTTATTGTTCATTTCTTCCTGGTTTTTGTTTACAGTTTCTACTTCCTTTTTCATGCTGATTTAGTTTTCACTAACATCTGTGTAGTTGTGTCAGTTCCTTGAGCATCTTTATAACCATTAATTTGTATTCAATATTTGATAGTTTGGTTCCCTCCATTTCATTTAGCTCTTTTAGTGGGAGTCTTCCCTTCCTTTTGATTGCATGTTCTTTTTTTTTTTTTGTCTCACCATTTTTGTTGACTCTTTTTGTTTGTTTCTGCACTTCCTGATGTTTCACTTTGCCAGCTGTCTTTGTATAGTGAACTTCTATGGTAGGAATTCTATGAGGTTCAGTGGTGTGGTCTCTTTGATCTCTTCTCTGGACCCTCTGGGTTTTCTTCCATTTGTGTGGGTTCTCTTCTTGTACTTGGGTTTTTACCTTTTGGTGGTTCCTTTGTTGGTGGTTTTTCTCCTCTAGCAGGTATACTGATATTTACAGTTCCCACCTATTCTTGTATGTGATCAGTGGCAGTGGGTAGGCAAAATGGATTAAGACAGCAGTAGAGTATTTTATGGGATTTAAAATACCAGCAAGTAGAGAAGAGATAGGAGATTTTTTGGGTAAGTATATCGTTAACTGTGCTATTTCACCCAAGTAGCCAGTTTTTGCAAAAGGTGAAAGAGAGATAAGACCCTTGTTAGAAGGGAGGAGGATTGTGAGCTGAATCCAGAAAACAGAGCGCTTGTGCGAGGTTAGGTGATAAGGTATAGTGAGATTAAAGGATAGAAAGTAGGCATAGTGTGAGAGAGAATAGAGTTGACCAGGACATTAATAATGCTCAGTATTAAAGTGAAGTGAGCTAAGATCATGGAGGGTTGCTATGTAGTATGTACAATTATATGGAACAATAATTACTTACAATAGTACTGAAACAACAATAATATGAGAAGAAATATATGATTTGGATAACCAAAATAGAAAGTACCCGATTAAGAGTTATGTGTTATTGGAACATGGTTGAAGTGAAAGAGGGAAAATTAAATACAATAAAGAGAGAATAAGGAAAACCAATCAATGCAATTTAATAGGAAAATAAAATGAAGAAAACTAAAGGAAGAGAAATAAAAAAATACTAATAAAATAAAAGTGGTAAGAATAATGAAAAAGTAATAATAATACACATGCACAATAAAATGCCAGCTGTATGGGATAGCAAAATGACATTTGTGTCAGTTTCTCAGTTTGGGGGGTTAGCTTTGTGCTCCCCCTTTCGATCTGCCTCTGGACCCTTTATAACTCCACATCTTATTGTCTCACTTGGAGGAAGAAAAAAGAAAAGAAAAAAAAGAGAGAGGATCCAAAATGAAAAAAAGATAATAATAAGCCTTCTGCTGACTTTAAGCCTGTTCAGTGAGTTCTGCTGATCTTCCTAAATGCCACAGTAAGAAGGGGACTGGGGTTTGCTTTTCTCCCTTCCTTTGGTTCTGATAGGATGGGGACCAGATCTGGGTTGCAATATTCACAATTTCCTGGCCTCCAGCCCAGGTCTTTCATGAGCTGCCAGGCTCAAATCAGCCACTCAATTGCTCACAGTGTGAGTCAATCTCCGGCGTGGAGCCAAAGACAAATGGGGTGCATGGTTCTGGCCAGCCTCTCACTCTTGGTGCACAGTACGAGACAAGTAGGGTGCACAATTCTGGTCAGCTACTGTCTCTGTGTGCACAGTGTGAGAGAAGCAGGGCATATGGTTCTGTTCAGCCACTCATTCTGGGTGTGCACAGCTAAAATCACCCTTGGGGTGAGCCTGCCACTGCTGGAGAGTTCCTTATGAAGCAGCTGCTTGCAGTACCCAACAAGTGCATGGTTTTTCACAGTCACACTTTCCAACTAGTCCAGAGACTATCCAAGCCAGGGTCAGACATGGCCCAACTTCTCCCTTCTCCAGGTGTTGCCCCACACACCAATTTCTCTGGTGCCAGTGTCCACAGTCCCAGAAGATGTGTACCCCCTCTGGGTGTCTCCCACTTCATCTCTATTAGAGACTTCCAACATCCAGGTCCCTCCTGGTGCTGGGCTGCCCTCCCTGCTCTGGTAGGGGAGGGAGTGGTGCTCTAACTCTCCTCCCTGTATCCCTGGGCAGGTTCTGGGCTGGGGACCACAGTAGCCTTGGTCCCTGCACAGATCCCAGGGACCTTACTGTCCCAGCACAATCCCCTCACCATCTGTTTTTCAATGTCCTCTGCAATTTTTTACCTCCAGACTTCATATAAGCTGGGATTCCATTGACTGTTCACTCTGTTCCTTAGAAGATCAGCTAGGTGTTCCAGCTGGGCACAGGGAGAACTGGGCTTTGCTCCTACCTACTTGTCACCATCTTCTCCAACTTGATGTTTTCTCTTGATTAGAATGATGTTATAGTTTTTTAGCAAGAATACCATAGAAAAGGTATTGTGTGCTTTTCGGTATGGTAGACACAAGGGTGCATAATGTCAAAAGACCTTACTATTGGTGATATTAATGAACCTTCATTGCTTGGTTGTGGTGGTGTCTTTTGGCTTTCTCCAGTGTAAAGTTACTCTCTTTCTCCCAGGGACATACTTTCAAGCTATGACAATATCTTTCCATCTCTCAAAGTTTCACCACTAATTTTAGCATCTATTAGTTCAATGGATCTTGTCTGTCACAATTACATGTTAGCCTAGTGGCAATTTTCTATTTCTCTCTCTTCTTTATTAATTGTAATTCTCTTATAATGAAGAGATGCACCTTCTGCCATATATTTGTTTATTTCTATCAGTATGGAATCCTGGAAATTATTTTATTCTGTGTACTAAAATCCAATACTGTATTAATTAATTAATTTAAAAGTTAATTAATTAACTTTTCAGATTGTTTCAGCTTTGGCCATGAGAAACCCCTTCAGATTGAATCCTGCATTTTTTCAACAAGCTCCCTGACATTTTTTTAAACATTTCCTTACTTCTAGGTCCAAAAAATGTTCCGAAATCATCTTGTGTTTTCCCTACCCAGCTCTGGAACTAACTAACAAATTATCCAAGGAATCCTGGCTCCTTTCATTGGAGATTGGTATTCAGAACCAAGATCGGGATGCCAGGCATTCCCATTGTTATTAAAGTGTCATTGCTTCTAGGCCCTCTTAATAGACAACTCTAGGAAAAAGATGTATACATATAAATTAACCTACACAGTCACATGGACACACACACACACATCTACATGTATATTTCTATATCTATATGTATGTATATATTTTTAAAATCATAAATTTAAACTGATATCTTTGATTCTAATCTTATACCACAGGGATCATTTTAGCCTTTACTTGGAACAACTTTTACCAATGATAAAAATCCTGGCTTTTATTATCTATAGTATATTCACTTATTTGCTCAATTCTAGTACACCCATAGTAATTTTGGAATCGCTAACCCATACCCCTGTGAGAAGCACATTTACAAACAATATTATAGCATTCATGTACTGTTCTGTTGGTGTCTAGTAAAGATACTGTTTATGAAAGCTACTTACATTAGATCTTTTCTTGCTGATCGCCTTCAGTGTTGTTAATGATTCATTTGTGATACAGTTAAGGGTGATTTGTTGGCATTTATATTTTATTTTGGGTATTTGAAGGGTTTATGAAACATTACTGTAGTTCTAAGAGTCAGAGCTATACAAAAGACATACTCAGAGAATTGTCACTCCCTCTATATCCATAATTTGATTTCATTAACCTCTTTTTCTCACTCCTTTTCCATCTCTCTCCCCCATTGATAATTGGTGTCTGTATTCCTGATTGATCCATCTTCCTTTTCTTTGGACACATAAACAGATACAGGTATATTTACTTACAATCCCTTCTTTCTTACATGAAGCTTAACATACTGTAGATAGGCTCCTGTTCTTTGCTTTTCACTTCACAAAGTCATTCACAGAGATATTCCTCATTTTTTACTTTTTATTTTATTTTTAAATATATTTATTGATTATGATATTTCAGTTGTCTTAATTTTTTGCCCCCCCCAACCTGGTACCCCCATTCTCTCCAACAATCCCACCTTACTTCATGTCCATGGGTTATGCATATAAGTTCTTTGGCTTTTTCATTTCCTATACTATTTTTAACATCCCCTGACTATTTTGTACCTGTCAATTATGTTTCTTAATCCCTGCACCTTTTCTCCTATTGTCCCCCTTCCTGCTCCCAACTGATAACCCTCCAAATGATCTCCATATCCATGATTCTGTTCCTGTTGTGGTTGTTTGCTTAGTTTATTTTTTTAGATTCGGTTGTTGATAGTTGTGAATTAGTTGCCATTTTAATATTAGTAGTTTTGAACTTCTTCTTTTTCTTAAATAATTCCCTTTAACATTTCATGTAATAATGACTTGGTGATGATGAACTCCTTTAACTTTACCTTATCTGGGAAGCACATTATCTACCCTTCCATTGTAAACAATAGCCTTGCTGGATAGCGTAATCTAGGTTGTAGCTTTTTGCTTTTCATCACTTCGAATACTTCTTGCCGAATACTTCTTGCCAAACCCTTCTTGCCTGCAAAGTTTCCTTTGAGAAATCAGCTAGAAGCCTTATGAGAACTCCTTTGTAGGTAACTGTCTCATTTTCTCTGGCTGCTTTTAAGATTCTCTCATCTTTAATCTTGGGTAATATAATTAAGAAGTGCCTTGGCGTGTTCCTCCTTGGGTCCAACTTCTTTGGGACTCTCTGGGCTTCCTGGACTTCCTGCAAGTCTATTTCCTTCACCAAATTGGGGAAGTTTTCCTTCATTATTTGTTCACATAAGTTTTCAATTCCTTGAACTTCCTCTTCTTCCGACACCCCTATGATTTGGATGTTGGAACACTTAAAGTTGTACTCACAGTTCCTAAGGCCCTCTTTTTTTTTTTTTTTTTTTTTTTTTTGAATTCTTGTTTCCTCATTCTGTTCTGGTTGAATGTTTATTTCTCCCTTCTGGTACAAACCGTTGATTTGAGTCCTGGTTTTCTTCCCTTCACTGTTGGTTTCCTGTATATTCTCCTTTATTTCACTTTGTATAGCCTTCACTTCTTCCTTTATTTTGCATCCACACTCAGTCATTTCTGTGAGAATTCTGATTACCAGTGTTTTGAACTATGCATCTTGTAGGTTGGTTATCTCATTGTTTCTTAGTTCTTTTTCTGGAGTTTTGATCTGTTCTTTTGTTTGGACCACATTTCTTTGTTTCAGTGTACCTGTTATGTTTAAGGAGTGGAGCCTTAGGTATTTGCCAAGGCAGGGCAAACCACTTCACTGCATTGTGGTGCTGTATGTGAGGGAGGGGTCAGAGAGGAAACAATGATGCTTGCTTGGCTCTGGCCCTTATTTTGATCACTTCCCCCATTACCCACAAGCAAATTGCACTCTTCTGGTGCTGAATCTCATGTGGGTGGTTTGTGTAGGTGTAGGACCCCACGGGCCCTTATAATGGACTCTCCTCACTGACTGGAGTTTCTCCTGCTGCCACAACCCCCACAGGATTTTACAGCTAGAGATTTTGAGGCTTTTTTTTTTCCTCCACGCTAGAACCCTAGGTTTCAAGGTCTGTCTCACTCCCCAATTGCTCCTCTCAGTTTATCAGCACTCAAATATGGCAGTGCCCAGACCATCAGCTACCACCTTACCCACTCAGGCATGTTCTCTCCTCCCCAGCTGCCCATCTCCACCTCTCCTACCTGTCTGCATGAATGTTTCTTTAATTCCTTGGTTTTAGGACTTCCATACACTTCAATTTTCTGGGAGTTCTGGTTGTTTTTTGTTTTCAAATTGGTTGTTATCCTTTTCTGTTTTTGCAAGGGATTGAAGTGTATCTACCTATGCATCATTCTTGGCCAGAAGTCCTAATTTAAATCTTTATAGTATTTTTTCATTACCATTTAGTCTTCTTATCTGTCCCTCCTCCCAGTAGTTACTACACTGTTATCTATGTCCATGAGTCATTTCTCCTTTTTGCTCAATCCCTCCATCCCCTCAACTCTCACCCCATACTAGCTATTATTCTGCTCTCCATCTATGAATCTGTCCTGATTTTCCTTGCTTGTTCAGTTTGTTCATTGGATTCCACATATGAATGAAATCATATCATATTTGACTTTCTCTGACTGGTTTATTTCACTTAGCATAATGTTCACCTGATCCATCTATATTGTTGCAAAGGCACGAGATTTTGCTGCCTCTATTTTCTTCTAGGATTTTTATGGTTTGGGGTCTAACATTTATGTCTTTGATCTATTTTGAATATATTCTTTGTGTGGTAAGAAGGTGGTCTAATTTCATTCTTCTGTACATATCTGTCCAATTTTCCCAATGCCACTTATTGAATAAACTATCTTTAGCCCATTGTACCTGCAGGGAACCCTGTCCTGGGTCCCAGATGCAGGGGGGCTCCGCCCGCAGAGCCCCATCCCTCCGTCACAGATGAAAGTAAAAACTACCAAGACATCTTCTGCTTGGGGAGGAAAGGGGTCAAACTCTCAGAGGAGAATGCCCTAGAGCCCCATCCTCACTAGGCTTTTAGTGGGCTCAAATACACGGGAATACAGGTATGTCAGGTGACAAGAATCAAACAATGGTTAACATTTCAAAGCAATCTGAGGGCTTAATCTGAGCCAGTGTTTGTCAGGAAAGGGGGTTGCCAGACTTTGGGAGACATGCTCATTTCCTCCTGGGCCACTTGTCACCTCAGGAAGAGCACTCTTAGCAAAGCAGGTTTCACAGGACTTTAGGAATTCTTTCTTATGCCAATCACCCAAGGAGCCATCCTGGCCAGGACAGGGCTGCACCACTCACCCCCACAGTTTCAGGCTTTAAGGCAATTAGGAAGCAGGAGACATCTCCCAGATGGAAATGAGGACTCGGGCTATGTCGGAATAGCCGGGGGGCAAGGGTCCATCACATCCTCTTTGCTGCAACCCCCCCGAGTCCTTCTATGAGGCCTCCCAAGTGGTCGCATCTGGCTTAGGTTGCCCCTCCCATGAGGAGTCTTACCCGTCATTGACTGCCAACCAAGCTATGGGGCCCGAGATGGATAAGGCAGAAGCAGTGCCCCTGCCAGGGAAATAAGCTTTGTCTCCTTAGTAGCTCACATCCTTGTGACAGAACAGAGCCAGATGAAGTGGGTCCCTTGGGCTCTTACACAGCCCACCATGGGGTGAGGGTTACAACTCCTGAAACCAGGCTGAACGGTCCGCAACATGTACGTGCTTGCTTCCTGTCACATATTAATTGACTATAAGTGTATAGGTTTATGTCTGGGCTCTCTATACTTTTTCCACTGATCTGTATGTCTGCTTTTATGCCAGTACCACATGATTATATTAATAGATGCAGAAAAAAATCTGATAAAACCCAACACCCATTTATAATCAAACTCTCAGCAAAGTGGGATTAGAGGGAACAAACCTAAACATAATAAAGGCCATATATGACAAACCCACTGCAAGCATCATATTCAATGGGCAAAAACTATAAGCATTCCCTTCAAAATCAGGAACAAGACAGGGATTTCTGCTTTCACCTCTCTTACTCAACATAGTACTGAAAGTCCTAGCCACAGCAATCAGACAAGAAGAAAAAGAAATAAAACGCATCCAAACTGCAAGGAGAAGTAAAACTGTCATTTGCAGAAGGCATCATACTGTACATAAAGAACCCCAAAGATTCCACTAAGATAGCACTATAACGAAAAACTGAATTAAGCAAAGTAGCAGTATACAAAATTAATACCCAAAGAGAGTTCCATTTTACATACCAATAACAAACAGAAAGGGAAATTAAGAAAATAATCCCATTCACAATTGCTTCAAAAAGAATACCTAGGAATAAACCAAACCAAGAATGGAAAACACATGATTTCTGACCAAGATGGAGGCGTAGGTGGACACACTGTGCCTCCTTTCACAACCAAAATTAAGGACAACAAATATTTAGAAACAAGAAAACAACCAGAACTGGTAAAAAATTGAACTGTATGGAAGTCCAACAACCATTCACCTGGACTGGTAAGAGGGGCAGAGTCGCGGCAGAAAAAAGTGGAGGTGCAGACCCAGGCATGTAGGCAGCAGTGGCTGGCAGTTTCCAGGCATACAGGTGGCAGCTAGCAGACCCCAGGCGCACAGGTGGCAGCTAGCAGACCCTGGGCATGGGGTGGCAACTGTGCAGACCCAGTGAGGCTACACAAGGTGGCTGGCTGACCAGGTGGTCCCAGATTCACGAGCAGATAATCCAGGTGAAGGGGAAATGGTGGAAGGTACTGGAATCCAAGAGAGAGCAGATCAAGTGCCATTGCTCCCTCTCAGACCCAGTTTTCCCATACAGTGTCACTACCCAGGGACTGGGCTGCCCCACCCTGAGGAACACCTAAGGTTCCATCCCTCACTACATAACAGCCGCAACCAGACCCCCCCCCCAAAAAAAAACCCACAACAAAAACCCCCCACAAAAATGGCTCAAACTGGAGAACAAATCAAATCCCCAGGGCCAGTTCCTATAAGTGACAAAGAGATAGTCAACCTATCAGATGCACAGTTCAAAGCCCTAGTGATCTGGATGCTCAAAGAATTGGTTGATTTTGCTCACAAATTAGACAAAAAAATGCAGGCTACAATACATGAAATGAAGAAAAATGCATGGGGAACCAATAGAGATGGGAGGAAAGCTGGGACTCAAATCAATGGAGTGGACCAGAAGGAAGAAACAATCAAACAGAAAACGAGGAAGGAACAAGAATTTTAAAAAATGAAGAGAGGCTTAGGAACCTCCAGGACATCTTTAAATGCCCCAACATCTGAATTATAGGAGTACCAGAAGGGAAGAAGAAGAGCAACAAGTGGAAAACTTATTTGAACAAATAATAAAGGAGAACTTCCCCAATCTAGCAAAGGAAATAGACTTCCAGGAAGTCCAGGAAGCTCAGAGAGTCCCAAAGAAGTTGAACCCAAGGAGGAACACGCCAAGGCACATTGTAATTACATTAGCCAAGATGAAAATGAAGGAGAGAACTCTAGAAGCAGCAAGGGATAAGGGGACAGTTACCTACAAAGGAGTTCCCATCAGACTGTCAGCTGATTTCTCAAAAGAGACCTTACAGGAAAGAAATATTTGAAGTCTTGAAAGGCAAGGACCTACATCCAAAATTGCTCTATCCAGCAAAGCTGTCATTTACAATGGATGGACAGATAAAGCGCTTCTCAGATAAGGTCAAGTTCAAGGAGTTCATCATCACCAAGCCCTTATTATATGAAATGTTAAAGGGACTTATCTAAGAAGAAAAAGATACCAGAGGGGGAGGGGAGGGAATTTCAGGGGAAAAGGGGAATGGTTTAGAGCAACAAGTATAAAGGACACATGGACTAAAACTATGGGGCGTGGAAATGGGAGGAAGGTGGGGAGGGCTGGGGTCGTGGGCTGGGGGTGGGGTAAAAGACAGAAAACTGTACAATATCAACAATTAAAAAATACTGATTAAAAATACTGATTTAAATAAATAAATAAATACTTGTTAAATTAAAAAAAAGATAAAAGTGTGACAGTGAAAAGACAGCAAATTCACAGCTATTAAGAACCACACCTAAAACAAAAGCAAACTAAGCAAACAACTAGAACAGGGACAGAATCACAGAAATGGAGATCATATGGAGGGTTAGCAACAGGGGCATGGAAGGAGGAGAGAGGGGGAAAAGGTACAAAGAATAAGTAGCATAGATGGTGGGTAGAAAATAGGGAGAGGACAAGAATAGTGTGGGAAATGTAGAGGCTAAAGAACTTATGACACATGGACATGAACTAAAAGGGGCGGAATGTGGGTAGGAGAGGGTGTGCAGGGTGGAGGGGAATGATGGGGGAGAAATGGGACAACTGTAATAGCATAATCAATAAAATATATTTAAAAAAAGAATGTAAAACACCTGTGCCCGGAAAATTATAAGGCACTGAAAAAAAAAAGGAGAAGAAGATGCAAATAAGTGGAAACATATACTGTGTTCATGGACAGGAAAAATTAACATTATCAAAATGTTCATACTTCCCAAAGCAATCTATAGATTCCAAGCAATTCCTATCAAGATTCCAATGATGTATTTCACAGCACTAGAACAAATATTTCAAAAATTTATATGAAACCACAAAAGGCCCCATAGCAACAGTGATCTCAACAAAGAAGAACAAAATTGGAGGAATCATGCTACCTAATATCAAACTATACTATGAGGCCATTAGTATTCAGTGATTTCTCTTTCATAGAAACAATGTTATGGTCACCAATTTTATAGTCAGTTTCTTCTACTCCAGGGAACACTAGAAAAGTATTCCAGGGAGTACTTCCTCCCTTCTTACCCAGTCTACAGCCCCATTTAATGTTGATTTGAGTAGTGGATGTCATACCTAGTAATTCTTCTTCAAGAATTTATCCTCTAAATATACTGACACATGTGGTGGGAAACTCATATGCAGGAAGATTTGGTGCAGGTTGTTTGTAAAAGCAAAACATCAGTTACAAAACAGATGTCTATCATAGGGAATAGTAAATAACATGGAGCCCATCCATGCCATAGGTAATGTGGCACAGTGAAGATGGGAAGTAGGTGTGTAAGCACTCACAGTGAGGCAAATTAAAATATATTCTTGGTTAAAAGACTTCCGGCCAAGATGGAGGCGTAGGCGGACACACTGTGCCTCCTCTCACAACCAAAATTAAGGACAACAAATATTTAGAAACAAGAAAACAACCAAGCCCTGGCTGGTGTAGCTCAGTGGATTGAGTGCGGGCCTGCGAACCGAAAGATCGCGGTTCGAATCCCAGTCAGGGCACATGCCTGGGTTGCCAGGCCAGTTCCCGTCAGGGGACATACAAGAGGCAACCGCACATTGATGTTTCTCTCCCTCTCTCCTTCCCTTCCCCTCTAAAGATAAATAAATAAAATCTAAAGAAAAAAAAGTTATAGAAACAAGAAAACAACCAGAACTCATAGAAAATTGAACTGTAGGGAAGTCCAACAACCATTCATCCAGACCGGTAGGAGGGGCGGAGTGGCGGCGGGAGAAGGTGGAGGTGCGGACCCGGGAGCGCAAATAGCAGCAGCTGGCAGTTCCCAGGTGCACAGGCGGTGGCTGGCGGATCCCGGGCACGAGGGGGCAACTGTGCAGAACCAGTGAGGCCACACAGGGCGGCTGGTTGACCAGGTGGTCCCACATTCGCGCGTGTGGACGGTCCAGGCGGAGGAGAAGTGGCGGAGGGGACTGAATCCGGGAGAGAGCAGAGCAGGCGCCATTGTTCCCTCTCAGACTCTGCCCCCACATACAGCGTCACAACCCAGCGACTGGTCTGCCCCGCACTGGGGAGCGCCAGAGGCTCCACCCCTCAGTACGAAACAGCCGAGACCAGACTAAAACCAAAACAAAACAACAACAACAACAAAAACACACCAAAAATGGCTCAAACCGGAGAAAAAATGAAAACCGCAGAAAAAATGAAAACCGCAGAGTCAATTCCTCTAAGCAGTGAAGAGATAGCCAACCTATCAGATGCACAGTTCAAAGCACTGGTGATCAGGATGCTCACAGAATTGGTTGATTTTGTTCACAAATTAGATGAAAAAATGCAGGTTACGATACGTGAAATGAAGGAAGACGCATGGGGAACCGATAGAGATGGAAGGAAAACTGGGACTCAAATCAATGGAGTGGACCAGAAGGAAGAAACTAACAACCAAATGGAAAACAAGGAAGAAACAAGAATTCAAAAAAATGAGGAGAGGCTTAGGAACCTCCGGGACATCGTTAAACGTCCCAACATCCGAATTAGAGGGGTCCCAGAAGGGGAAGAAGAAGAGCAACAAGTGGAAAACTTATTTGAACAAATAATAAAGGAGAACTTCCCCAATCTAACAAAGGAAATAGACTTCCAGGAAGTCCAGGAAGCTCAGAGAGTCCCAAAGAAGTTGGACCCAAGGAGGAACACACCAAGGCACATCATAATTACATTAGCCAAGATTCAAATGAAGCAGAGAATTCTAGAAGCAGCCAGGGATAAGGAGACAGTCACCTACAAGAGAGTTCCCATCAGACTGTCAGCTGATTTCTCAAAAGAGACCTTACAGGCAAGAAGGGGCTGGAAAGAAATATTTGAAATCTTGAAAAACAGGGACCTACATCCAAAATTGCTCTATCCAACAAAGCTGTCATTTAGAACGGATGGACAGATAAAGTGCTTCTCAGATAAGACCAAGTTCAAGGAGTTCATCATCACCAAGCCCTTATTATATGAAATGTTAAAGGGACTTATCTAAGAAAAAGAAGATAAAAATATGACAGTGAAAAGACAGCAAACTCACAGCTATTGAGAACCATACCTAAAACAAAAGCAAACTCAGCAAACAGCTAGAACAGGAACAGAACCACAGAAATGAAGATCATATGGAGGGTTAGCAACAGGGGTGTGGGAGGAGGAGAGAGGGGGGAAAAGGTACAGAGAATAAATAGCATAGACGGTGGGTAGAAAATAGACAGGGAGGCCCTGGCTGGTATAGCTCAGTGGATTGAGCGCAGGCCTGCGAACCGAAGGATCGCGGTTCGATTCCCAGTCAGGGCACATGCCTGGGTTGCCAGGCCAGTTCCCGTCAGGGGACATACAAGAGGCAACCGCACATTGATGTTTCTCTCCCTCTCTCCTTCCCTTCCCCTCTAAAGATAAATAAATAAAAAAAAAAAAAAGAAAAGAAAATAGACAGGGGGAGGGCAAGAATAGTATGGGAAATGTAGAAGCTAAAGAACTTATGACACATGGACATGAACTAAAAGGGGGAATGTGGGTGGGGTGGAGGGGAATGATGGGGGAGAAATGGGACAACTGTAATAGCATAATCAATAAAATATATTAAAAATATATATTCTTATTTATGTAAAGACAGTGACTCATGTATAATAATAAAAATCAGTAGCATTTATAATTATGTGTAATATTCCAGGCTCAGTTCCAAATATTAATACATAATTTATACTGTATGAATCAGCTCATTTAATCCTCTTATCACACTATGAGGTAAATTCTATTATTATCCTCCTTTTTACAACTGAGAAGACTGAACCTGGTCAATGTTGCACAGTTAGTGGCTGAGCCAGGGATCAAACCCAGAATTCTGCATTCACCAAGGAGGAGTGAGTGCATGTGCACACACACATACTTACACACTCATATATCAGTGGTAATATTAGTTGTTGCCTCTGGGGAGGGAAGATTTTAAAGGATAGGTGTCTCAGGTGCAATCAAAATATTTGTTATTGAATCCCTTTTGTGTTATTGGTATTTATCATATTCTTCTCAAATAACAAAAACGTTAGTACATTTTAAAAATTCACATGGTATGAAGAAGAAAACAAAATCAGTAAAATATCACATCTATGTTTTTATTATGTGGAATACTTTTCTTGTCCCTCATTGTTTACCCCAAACTCCCTGTCAGCCTACAATTGGCCAAGCAAAACACTAAGAATTCTTGTAAAAATAGCTTCTCATATTTAGGGGCAGTTAATGACACATTTTTAAAATGACAGCTTTGGAGTAGTTTTTGTAACAATTGTATGACAAATAAAATAATTTTCCTCTAATAGCAATCATACTTATGTAAAGCAATTACTAAACCCAGCTAATCATTGTAAAGAAAGAGTTTTATTATTTACTTGTACATATCATTCCACAAAAAGTACTGCACATAGTAAGTATACAAATTGTTTTTTTGTCTGTGATGTGACCCAGGGGAAAACCCAAAATGTGACCAACCAGCCCTCTTACTTATGGGATTGTGGTTGTGACAAATTACAGATGAATCAGTCCTTATGTAGCTTATATGTTTCCTAGAGAATGTTTAGCTATTCGTGAAGTGAGTTAACTAAATATGTGATTTAGGTGATTTAGGCAGTAGAAAACTGTTTCAAACTGACCACTGAGCCAAAAAGTTTCTTGGAGATTCATGGAATCAGATTGTAATAAAGGACTTCAAGACATCTGCTAGTGTAGTCATTCCTTAATCTAACTGGGCACCAGAATCATCTGGGAAATCTTTTGTTGTTATTGTTTCTACAAATTGCTGAGTCCTCCCTAATAATTCAGTAGCTCTTGGGTAGGACCCAAAAATGTGCAGTACATCATAATTGATTTCTGATGCTCAGCCAAGTTTGGAATCACTGGTTTGGCTTATCCCACTCTCTTTAGTAATGTAGTTTTGACTCATCTAATTGTGCTTTAGTGAAGTAGCTGGTAAATCAATGAATAATGAAATGTACTTGAACAACAATAAAAAAACATTAAAAAAAGAAATGCTCTATAATGTGTTTTAAGATAAAGTCCACCCCATTTATATGGACTATATCAATTATAATACAAAGAACAATATGTATTATAAAATATACACATTCAGCACTTTATAGTTAAAAAAGCATTTGCAGATATTGTAGTAGAAGCAATATAATGTAGTGATCAAACAATAGGTTTTTAACTCAGGCCTTTTAGCTTGTGAAGGCACTCAGAATTTGCCACCCCAAAATATACCACTTCGGCATAAGGATTGTGTTGAGCTGAAAGTTCTCAATCCTCTCTTATCTACCTAAAAGCGGGGCATAAATTTCCTTTGGTGAAGATACATTACCCTCATACCAGAGAAAGAAGAGCAACCCCTATCACTGGAGACAGGGAAGTGACACTAAGATATATTTGCATAAACAGACCTTACTAAAAACAATCCTTGGCTTTCATTAGTCCTCCCATATATTTCCTAGTCACTTCCCCATGATTTATCGTCTATCAAAGCCCAAATCCTCTTTTCTTTGTTAAAATGGTATAATAGCCCGAGTCAAACTATTTCTTTGAATTTCATTCTTTATTGTGAGCTCTCATGCACATGAATATTATTAATCGTATACTTTTTCTCCTGTTAATGTCTTTTGTTAGTTTAATTCCCAGACCCCCAGTGTAAGAGGGTAAAGAAAAAGGTTTTTCTTTACTAATTTCAAACCTCAATTCTACATTTCCTATTTATGTGAGCTTGGACTCATTTTCTTTTTAAAATTTTCTCTGTGCATCATTTTGTTATCCATAATATTATGGTAATAGTACTATCATGGGTTTGTAAAGTTCAAATAAGTTAATACTTTTAAGTCCTTAAAATTACAAATGAGTTAATACTTTTAAGTTTGGAATATAGTAATTAGTTGGCAGGCATTAACTATTATTTTATGTGATTGTCACAAGGTATTACAATCAAAATTTCATGGCTATGTAAATTGAAATTTGGAGAGTTTAATTACTTGCCCCAGGCCAGATGAAAAATAGTGGAAACTCAAAACCACCTCTTTCATTTTCTAGTTCTAAAACATTTTTTATTGATTATGCTATTGATTGTTCCAATTTTTCTCATTTGCCCCCCTACACTCAGCAACCCCCACTTCCTCTGGCAATCCCCGCTCCTTTCTTTGTGTCCATGGGTCATGCACATAAGTTCTTTGACAACTCCATTTCCTATACTTGCTCATAATATCCCCTTGCTTATTCTTTAATTATGAATTTATACTTCTTACTCCCTTCACCTTTTGCCCCATTACCCTAGACACTCTTCCCCACTGGCCACCATCCCAATGTTCTCCATATTTATGATTCTGTTTCTGTTCTGCTTGTTTGCTTAGTTGGTTTTTAGATTGTTTTTTATAGTAAAGTGTTTATTGCCATTTTAGTGTTCATAGTTTTGATCTTTTTCTTAATCAAGTCCCTTTAACTGACATTTTATATAATGATGATTTGGTGATGATGAACTCCTTTAGCTTTACTTTCTCTGAGAAGCGCTTTATCTGCTCTTGGATTCTAAATGATAGCTTTGCTGTATGGAATAATCTAGGTTCTAGCTTCTTACTTTTCATCACTTTGAATACTTCTTGCCAATCCCTTTTAGCCTGCAAAGTTTCTTTTGAGAAATCAACTGACTGTCTCATGGGAACTCCCCTGTAGATAACTAACTACTTTTCGCTTGCTGCTTTTAAGATTTTTCTCTTTACCCTTAACCTTTGGCATTTTAATTGTGATGTTTCTTGGAGTGATGAGGCCCATAACTCCTTGTTTGGTACTCTCTGCTCCCTGGACTTGTATGTCTCTTTCCTTTGCCAAAATAGGGACGTTTTCTTTCATTATTTTTTTCAAATAGATTTCAAATTTCTTGCTCTTTCTCTTCTCCTTCTAACACCCTTATGATGTGAATGTTGGCACCCCTATGATGTGAAGTTGTCCCAGAGGCTCCTTACAGAATCCTTAATTTCTTGGATTTTTTCTTCTTGCTGCACTGATTGGATATCTTTTTCTTCCTTATATTCCAAATCACTGATTTGATTCTTGGCTTCATCTCTCCTCTGTTGATTCCATGTAAATTGTTCTTTATTTCAGTTAGTATGTCATTCATTTCTGCCTGGATCTTTTAATGCTATTGAAATACCCACTGAGTTCCTTGAACATCCTTATAACCAGTGTTTTGAACTCTGCACCTGATAGATTGCTTATCTCCATTTTATTTAGTTCTTTTTCTAGAGTTTTGTTTTGTTCTTTCATTTAGGCCTTATTTCTTTGTCTCCTCATTTTGGCAGCCTCCTTGTGTTTGTTTCTATGTATCAGGTGAAGCTGCTTTGACTCCATGTCTTGGTAGCTTAATGTAGTGTGGCACAGCCTCCCCTATACCCAAGCTGAGTACTTGTAGTACTCCCCCAGTGTAGACTGAGTACTCCCTCCTCTTGTAGATGAGTCTTGATTGCTGTCAGCTGGTCAACAGTAAGGATTTACCCCATCCACACAGCTGGTATGACTGGCTGTGACCCCTGGCCAAAAACTACCTCCCTCCATGGCTTGTGGAGGTGTTTGGGTGGTGCTCTGACATGGCCTGTAACTGTTTGCTGGATGTGCAGATTCTGAGGTTTCTTAGGTGGTGCAGGCTAAGGTCAGCCTCCCCCATGCTCTACCGGGGCCCCTTGGCATAAGCTATAAAGCAATTTGCAGATGGCTGTTGCTAGTGCCAGGCCTGGGGCCACTCAGCAAGAGGCGTGGTGGCTGGGGCCAGCTGTTGTTTTTTTTAGAAGATTTAGGAAGGTTTGAAGCCTCTGCCTAGCCCAGCCCTTCATGTGGGAAATCCACTTTTACTAGGGTGGGAGCGTTACTTGGGCAGGCCTATACATTGGATGGGGCATAACCTTAGCTAATCATCAGGGTGGGACTTACATTGTGAGACAGGTTGATGGATTTCCAGATATTGTGCCACCGCCCTGTGGTTCTGTGTGAGAGAGGGCTCAGCAAAGGTACAATGGCCACTGTCTGCAGTTCTGTCTAGGAGAAAGCTGTCCCCCAGCTCCTGCCCTGATGCCAGACACTTCAGTTCCTCCCTGTATGCCACTGGTTCCCTTCAAGCAACTGCCCTAGTGTTGGAGCCCAGAAGGAGTGAGTCTGAGTAGGTCCATGTGAGAATCCCACAGTTTCTTCCACTGAAACAACTCCCACTGGTTTTTATGGCTAGAAGTTATGGGGACTTATCTGATGGTATGACACTGGAACCCGGGGCTGAGCTGTCTGGTATGCGGCTGGGATCTCTCACTCCCAAGATATCCCTCCATTTTATATCCACTACACATGAGTTTGGGACAGGCTGGTTCCATGTTTACATATGTCCACCTCTCCATTCCTCCTACCTGTCTGGATGAATGTGTTTTGTTAAAATTTCTTAGTTGTTGGCCTTCCATACAGCTCGATCTTCTGAGATTTCTGAATGATGGCAGTTCTATAGTTTAGTTGTAATTTTGCTGTCGTTGTACAAAGAGATGAGCCACCTTTACATATGCCTCTATCTTGCTGACCAAAACCAGATCCTTTGACTCCAGATTTCATATTTTCTAGTTTTTAAATATTTATTTAATTTTCTAGAGTTGTCTATAACTTTGATTCTTGCCAAAAGGATTTAGGACAAGTGTTTAATTCTGAGAACCAGAGGACTCTTGGTAATATACAAAAAAATGGAAAAATATAAAACAGGAGAGATAACTCACTTTAAAAACATCTATTGACAAACAAATAGGATAAGCTTTAAACAACAATAAGTAAATTATATATGTAAGGATAAGTATGGGTATGAAGTGGAATTAGCAAGTGAGATTACAACAAATATTAAAAAATCAGGTATGCTTTTGCCAAATCTGCCATAAATGAGGGTAATATCAAAGAGTAGACAAGAGAAGAAGTTCCATCCTACAGTTACCTCCTCCCACGTATCATTCAGTTGACCTGGAGACTATTCATAGACTTTTACTATATTATTGTAAGATATGGCTCACTCAAATCAATCATCTCAACACTGGGGTGAAATTGAATAGTGATCCAACTAATGTTCTTATAAAAATAGCTTCATGTGGGAACAAAAATTATAAACCTTATATTCTTTCATTCAAACTTGGAAACAGATTATAACTGAAGCCAGAAACTACAGGCCTGCAATTTAATTTTTTTAATTAAAAGAAAGATGAAATGGGTTTTTCGAGATGAGCAAGCTTTCAGTCAGCTATTAGTCTTTTTAAATAGACAGGGAAAAATTTACCAAATATTTACAAGCCTGTTACCATAATTTAAGTTAAATCTATATTTATTCTGTAACTTGTTGTCTTAGCATTATGTTTTTAAATTCTTTAAGAATGACAAAGAACTTTCTTCTAAATTAAGAGGTAATTTTCAGTACTTCTAGGGAATATTCACTTGTAATTTTGAATCAAAATATTTGTCATATAAACCTCTTAAAGTTTATAGTTTACACCAAGTTTACAGCTTATGTCACTTGTAGCTATGATTGAAACATGGCTTGATTTTTACCTACCATGTTGGTAATAATTTATTGTCCTCACTAATCTAGCCTGTTTAACTAAAGACCTGTGTAAATTCTCTTAAATCACAAATCAGACTAAAGAAAACACTTACTATTTGTAAAATTCTAGAGGTTTTCTTTTGTTTTACTGATAGTTCAAAATGGTATTACAATTCTGTGTTTTTATAAATAAAAATAATAGATTTCTAATTGAGTAAAATCTTGGCAGGTACATTTGTGGCTAGTACACAAGACTTGTAAATCTTGGCCAAATTTTGAAATGCCTATATTTAGGTACTAAAATCAAACAATATAAACAAGGAGGAGAGAGACTTAGATCAGTGGAGTATGGCTGATTGTGAGTTAATTATAAACCAAAAGGGTGACAGGCTGCTAGAATACCCAAGGCAGACTCAAGCTAGATCACTGGACAAGTAGAGAACAGGGAATTAGATAAAGGCTTGCTTTATTTTGTTTTCATTTTTAAACTTTATTTTTATTGTTATTCAAATACAGTTGTCTCCATTTTCCCCCCACCACAACACCACCACCCCAACCATCTCCACTTCCCACCCTTGATCCTATCCCCATTTTGGTTATGTCCGTGTGTCCTTTATAGATGTTACTAAAAATCATTCCCATTTTTGCCCATATTATCCCTCCTACCTCCCCTCTGGTTACCACCAGTTTGTTTATAATTTCAATGTCTCTGGCTGTATTTTGCTTGCTTGTTTGTTATGTTGATTAGGTTCCACTTATAGGTGAGATCATATGGTATTTGTCTTTCACCACCTAGTTTATTTCACTTAGCATAATGCTCTCCAGTTCCATCTATGCTGTTGTGAAGGGTAGGAGCTCCTTCTTTCTTTATGCTGGATAGTATTCCATTGTGTATGGTCCACAGTTTTTTGATCCAATCATTTACTGATGGGCACTTAGATTACTTCCAGCACTTGGCTATTGTAAATTGTGCTGCTATGAACATTAGGGTGCATAGGTTCTTTTGAACTGTTGTTTCACAATCCTCAGGGTATAATCCCAACAGTGGTATTGCTGAGTCAAAAGGCAGTTCCATTTTTAGTTTTCTGAGGAAATGCCATAGAGTTTTCCACAGTGGCTGCACCAGTCTGCATGCCCACCAACAGTGCACTAGGGTTCCCTTTTCTCCACAGCCTTTCCAACACTTGTAGTATGTTGATTGCTTTACTTTTATCACAACTGGATTGTATATTGAGGCCATATTTTGCAAGGGACTGTGAGAGTACAGAGTGTGGCTACACGTAGCAGCCATGGGGTTATACATCCGGTTTCTTGCTGCAAGAACTTTTGGTCCAGCAGTTGGAGATACAGGAAACAGGTAGCCTCCATCTGCAGCACTTTTAGTCTCTACCTCAGGTTTCAGACTGAAGCCACACTCTGCCCAGGGATCCCCCAGCCCATGATTGGGCGCACAGGGAGTGTGAGGCATAGCCATTTCTTTCCAGCAAGACTCCTCTCATGGTCAATCTTTGAGCTCCTAACTGGGTTCAGCAAGACTCTGAGACCTGCAAACTAGGCTGAGGCTCTGTCCAATCCTACTTCTTTCTTCCTCTCATTCTCCAGATGTCAGATTAGCATCATAATCTTGTCTTTTTCTGCACAATTAATATTCGTCCCCCTTTTCTTCTCACAGGCATTACCCCCATCCTACCTGCGGGAAAAAATAGTTTACACTCCTAACTGCATCTCAGCTTCTGTTTCCTAAGAAACCCAAAATGAAGGACATGATCAATAGTCCTTTAATTAATCAACCAATATTTTTTCCTTCCAGTTACTATCAAAAAATCAGGTTACAGCATGAAGAAACCAAAATTCTATTTTTTTAAAAGACTGTTTTAATGTTGGCAGTCTTCTTGTTAATCTTTGATATAAAAACCATGGGTCTTGCCCTGGCCAGCTGAGCTGGTTGGAGTGTCATCCTGTATACCAAAAAGTTGCATGTGCAATCCTGATCAGGCATAAACCTAGGTTGCATGTTTGATTCCCAGTCAGGGCACATACAGGAGGCAGCCACTCAGTGTTTCTCTCCCACATCTGTGTGTGTGTGTGTGTGTGTGTGTGTGTGTGTGTGTGTGTATTTCTCCTTCTCTCTAAAATCAATAAACGTATCCTTGAATGAGGATTAAAAGAAAAACATGGGCCTTTGTGTAACAGCAGTGGGGTGTAAACCTTTGGTGATACTCCCTGCATGATCTTTTCAGATACTTTCTAGATTTAAAGTTATTTGGTTCTATGAATAATCGAACATTGTCACATACAGTGGAGACAGCTGCTTTTTTCCTGGGTTGCTCTCACAGGTAGAAATAAAAGTAGTTATGGGGAGGTAGATTTTATTCCATATAGAGAAAAACATTTTAACAACCAGAAGAGCCCAGAACTGAAAGGCACTGCCACTAAAAGTTGTAGGCTCCTGTGTTAGTTTGTGAGGGGTGCCACAAAAAACTATGACACATTGTGTGTCTTAAACAACAAAAGCTTATTTTCTCACAGTTATAGAAGCTAGAAGTCCAAGATCAGTGTGTGAGCACACTTGGTTTCTTCTGAGGCCTCTCTCCTTGGCTTGCAGATGGCCACCTTCTTGCTGTGACTTCACATAGTCTTTCTTCTATGTGCATGTATGTCTGTGACCAAAGTGATTGTTCTTATAAGGACACTATTTATGTCATATTGTATTAGGGTCCACCTGTCCCGATGACCTCACTTAATTACCTCTTTAATGATCTTATCTCCAATACAGTTATATTTTGAGATATAAGAGATTAAGGCTTCAATATATAAATGTTGTGTAAGAAAAACAATTAAGCCCAAACTAGCACCCTCCATGGAAACTTTCAGTCGGAGCCCTGATATGGCTGTCCAAAAGTTGTAGACTATGTTTCCTGCATTAGTGTGCTTGGCCCCCTGGTGTGCCACTAGCCCCTCTAGGTGTGAGGCCCAATTTTGATTAATGTGCATGTGTTTCATGGGTTCCCCTAGAAACCAACCCTTAGACAAGAATTCAAGTGCAAGTAGTTTCTTTAGGCAGTGGTTCCAAGAAACACTGGTCAGGCAGGGAGTAGGAAAATGATGCAGAAAAGAGAAAAACAGTAAGAGGTACTCTTTTAACAAAGTTCAAGCCTGCTGGAGATGATGTGGAGCTGCACGTCACTTATCTCACCCTAGGGGTGAAACAGCTGGAGCATTTGTCCACTGGCACTACAGTGAGGGCTGTTTCCTGGGAACATTCACTCACTGGTGGTTCCATCCTGCCCTGTGAAACCAGAGCAAGCAAGTTGCCCAAGCCAGAAAGAGCCTCACAGTAAAGAGGTGCAGGTGCTAACAGTGAGAAATCAGAGTCTATATCTTTATGAAGTGTCTGAATCACTGTACTTAATCCCTATTTCTAAAGACTATTAAAAATTATTAAGCACGTTTAGGACTTTGAGCCAAGATGGAGGCATAGGTATCTATGCTTCACTTCCTTACACAATGAAAAGAAGGATAGAAACCAATTTAAAAACAAAACACAACCAAAACTGCCAGAAAATCGAACTGTAAGGAAGTCTGACAACCAAGAAGTTAAAGAAGAAACATTCATCTAGACTGGTAAGAGGGGTGGAGATGGGCAGATGGGGTGGAGAGGATGCATGGCAAGAGGGAAGCTGGTGGATAGGGTAATCTTACTTTCATATGCTGATAAATCAGGAGAAACAACTGAGGAGCAAGACAGACCATGGAACCTAGGGTTACAGCATGGGGAAATAAAGCCTCAAAACCTCTGGCTTCAAAAAGCTGTGGGGGTTGCAGTGGTGGGAGAAACTCTTAGTCTCATAGAAGAGCCCATTGGAGGGACCCACGGGGTCCTAGAAGGTACACAAACCCACCCACCTGGGAATCAGCACCATAAGGGCCAATTCACTTGTGGGAAGCAAGGGAAGTACTGAAAGCAGGACAAGTGCTGAGAAAACAGCATTATTCCATCTCTGACCCCTCCTCCACATACAGCACCGATACAGTGAAGTGGGTTATCCCACTCTGGCAAATACCTAAGGCTCTGACCATTATAATGTAACAGGTGCACTAAGACAAAGAAATATGGCCCAAATGAAAGAACAGATCAAAACTCCAGAAAAAGAACTAAGTGACAAGGAGAGACAACCTGTCAGATGCAGGTCTGGTTCAAATCACTGGTAATCAGGATGCTCACAGAAATTATTGAATACAGACACAAAATAAATGAAGAAGGCTATACAAAGTGAAAGAAAGAAAAATATACAGGGAAACAACAGTGACAGGAAAAAAACTGGAACTCAAATCAATGATTTGTAACAAAAAGAAGAGTAAATATTCAATCAGAACAGAATGAAGAGACAAGAATTTTAAAAAATGAGGAGAGGCTTAGGAACACCAGGGACAACTTTAACCATTTGAGCATCCAAATCATAGAGATGCCAGAAGGAGAAGAGGATGAGCAAGAAATTGAAAACTTATTTGAGAAAATAATGATGGGCCCTGGCTTGTATAGCTCAGTGTATTTAGTGCCATCTTGCAAACTGAAAGGTTACCAGTTTAATTCCCACTCAGGGCATACGGGACCAGGTCCCTGGTTGGGGGCATGTGAGAGGCATGTGATTGATGTATGTCTCACACGTCATGTTTTTCTCCCTCTTTTTTCCCTCCACCCCCCCTCTCTAAAAATAAATAAACAAAATATGTTGCAGACTGTTCAGCCTGGTTTCAGGAGTTGTAACCCTCACCCCATGGTAGGCTGAGTAAGAGCCTAAGGACCCGCTTCATCTGGGTCTGTTTTGTGAAGAGGACGTGAGCTACTAACTATGAAGACAAAGCTTATTTCCCTGGCAGAAGTGCTGCTTCTGCCTCATCCATCTCTGGTCCCAGTGCTTGGTTGGTTAGTCAATGAGGTAAGACTCCTCATGGCAGGGGCAACCTAAACCAGACACAACCACTAGGGAGGTCCTCATGGAAGGACTCGGGGGCCTGCAGCAAAGAGGATGTGGTGGACCTTCACCCCCTGGCTACTCTAACTTAGCCCGAGTCCCCATTTCCGTCTTGGAGATGTCTTCTGCTTCCTGAGCCTTAATTGGCTTAAAGTCTGAAACTATGACGCCGAGCAGTGAAGCTCTGTGTGGGTCAGAATGATTCCCCGGGTGATCGGGCATAAGAAAGAATTCCTAAAGTACTGTGAAACCTGCTTTACTAAGAGTGCTCTCATTTAAATGATAAGGGTCCAAGGAGGAAATGAGTATGTCTCCCAAAGTTTTGCAACCCCCTTTCCTGACAGACACTGACTCAGATTAAGCCCTCAGATTTCTTTGAAATGTTAAACCTGTATTCCTGTGTATTTGAACCCAATAAGCCTAGTGAGGATGGCGCTCTGGGTCATTCTCCTCTGTTAGAGCACCTTTCCTCCCCAAGCAGATCATGGTAATTTTATTTTCATCCATGACGGAGGGATGGGGCTCTATGGGCAGAGCCCCCCCGCCCCGCATCTGGCACCCAGGACAGGTCCCCCCCCCACCCCGCACAACATGGACCAGTGGAATAGAACAGAGAGCCCAGAAAGAAACCCAAGTCTCTATGGTCAATTAACATTCTACAAAGGGGGCAGCAACATAAAATGAAGTAAAAATAGCCCCTTCAACAAGTGTTGTTGGGAGAACGGGATAGCTATGTGCAAAAAAATGAAACTTGAGCACCAACTTGCACCATAAACAAAAATAAATTCAAAGTGGATAAAAGATTTAAACATAAGTCATGACACCATTAAAGTCCTAGAGGAGAACATAGGCAGGAAAATCTCAGCTATTTCATGCAGCAACATTTTACTGATATGTCCCCTAAAACAAGGGACATAAAGGAAAGAATAAACAAATTGGATCTCATCAAAATAAAAAGCTTCTGCATGGTCAAAGAAAACAGTATTAAAATAAAAAGAGAACCAACTGTATGGGAAAGCATATTTGCCAATGATAACTCAACAAGGGTTTAAGCTCCAAAATATATAAAGAACTTACTACTACATAACACCACTCTAAGAAGAAAAGCAACCCAATAAAAAATGGGCAAAGGACTTCAACAGACACTTCTCCAAGGAGGACATACAGAGGATCTAGAGACACATGAAAAGATGCTCAGTATTACTAGCTATCAGAGAGATACAAATTAAAACCACAATGAGATACCACTTGACACCAGTCAGAATGGCCATCATAAACAAAGCAACAAACAACAAGTGTTGGAGAGGTTGTGGAGAAAAGGGAACTCTAGCACACTGTTGGTGGGATTGCAGACTCATACAACCACTATGGAAAACAGTATGGAATTTTCTAAGAAAACTAAAAATGGATCTACCTTTTGACCCAGCAATTTTACTGCTAGGATTACATCCTAAGAACCCTGAAACACCAATCCAAAAGAACCTATGCACCCCAATGTTCATAGCAGCACAATTTACAATAGCCAAGTGTTGGAAGCAACCTAGGTGCCCAACAGTAAATGAATGGATCATAAAACTATGGTATATTTACACAATGGAATTCTATGCAGCAGAAAGAAAGAAAGAAGGAGCTCCTACCCTTTGCAACAGCATGAATGGAACTGGAGAGCATTATGCCAAGCGAAATAACCCAGGCAGTGAAAGACAAATTCCATATGATCTCACCTTTAATAGGAACCTAACCAACAAAACAAACAAACAAGCAAAATAGAACCAAAGACACTGAAATTGGAGACAGGCTGACAGTAACCAGAGGGGAGATGGGAGGGAATTTCAGGGGGAAAGGGGAAGGATTTACAGGAGTAATTATAAAGGACACATGGACAAAAACTAGGGGGAGGTGGAAATGGGAGGGAGGTGGTAAGGGCTAGGGAGGTGGGCTGGGATGGGAGTAAAAGACAGAAAACTGTACAAGAACAACAATTGAAATAAATTTTTTCAAAAATCTAAAAAAAAAAAAAAAAACGAAGAATATCTTCTTTCAGCCAAATTCAGTACCAGTAGTCTTACAGTTATGAGTATGTGAAACAGAATTAATAAAGCTAGTGTAAATAAAAAAGTAAAGCAATGTGAGTAAGTCAGTCCATTTATTGTCAGAGATTAGTAAATTAGCATCCTGGTTTGTATATTATTAGTTTCCTCTGAATTTTGTTAGCATTGTCTGACCAACTATGGAACATGACAAGATTGTGCTTTACAATATATAAGACAGAGTATCAAGTATACGATTGAGATTCTAGATTCTGGTAAGTTACTGAGATGATATACAATGTACAGTCAACCTTTTGGGGGCAGGCTGCCATTTCTCCCTGAGCTTATTTCAAAATATAGCAATTACTTCACCTTGTCTTTCATTTAGAAACACTCCATCATCTCAACATAGGTTTTTCCTGTAAACCATGTAAAAATGGATGGGGAAATAGTTGCTTGAAATTTCTCTCATCTTTCAATATGGTATCACAAGGATTTAAGTGGACTTGTCCAAACATTACAAGAAATTACTTCTTTTCTAAAACTAAGAGCAGTTTATAACCATCAGATTGCATTTCTCTTTCTTTCTGATTTATAAAAGTAACACTTTCCAGGACACATTCTAAAAGCCAAGACAAAAGGAAAGAGTTACACAGTGCTAATTCAGTTATCTACTCTGAATGACATTAATTTTTTTTTAAGGACAGCTGTCTACCATTAAGTCTGGAAGCAGTAGCAGTTTTCAGCCAGGCTATGATTTCTGCAAACCTATAAGCCAAATATTAAGTGCATTTAGGTAATATTCATAAAAGTTATCAAGCTCATCATAGTAAAGGTATTATTAAGTCAACATCTGTGACATCTTCCAAATTTCTAATATTATCTTTGAGGGGAAGTTTATTCTTTCATTATTCTGTATTTCAAAATCATTAGTTTTTATATAACATCTAAAGGTTGAGACTGATGTATTAGTTCAAAGTAAAAGGAGATAGTAGCTTGCTTCTCTGCCTTCTACTTTGTTATATAAGTATATGCTGTACAGACAATGATTGTAATATTTGTTAAATTTTTCCTCAATCAGGGAACGTATTAAAATACCCCCTAACTACTGACCAGCCTACTCATATTTTCATGTAAACTGGGTAAATTGACTACAGAAATAGGTACATACATATTTGAATTCTTTTAAAACTGTTACAAAATAAAAATGTTATAAGACAACTATTTTCAGTGTATCACCATAATTTAATTAGTTTTTAAAAAGGGAATCTGACCCAGAATCATAGTTAAGTCATTTTTAAAAGGTCTTTGAATCTCCAGTTGACTGAAAACTAGAATTTTCTTTTCTGTGCCCTACTTCAGGGAAAATTGTGCAATGTTTATTTTTATGGAAGGAAAAGCTACAAAGTAATGTCATACTTGGTTTCTCTGGCTGTTATTGTTACTTGTCATCTATTCTCATTCTTAGGCTCTCCACAGAAAAATAATTCACTATTAGCAAATGGAGATATTTTCAGTTAAGCAGTCATTCTTACAAGCTTTCAGAGTATTCTGGAGAGTCCAGGAATGCTTTGATTAGAGCCCAGCTTTCGTATTATTATGAAGGAATATTTGTCAAGGTAGGAAGGTAGAACATATTTTACTTATCAATTTGTTAGCTTGGCAAATTATATAGCTAGTCCAGCCTACACCCCAACCCAACCATACACAACAGTTATCAAGATTTTGCCAATCTTAATCAGTAAAATTTTATTGAAGACCTACTATGTGCCAACTATTGCACTAGGTCATGTGGTCCAAAGATAAAGAAGGTATAAATCTGTTTTTTGATGTCCTACAGTCAAGTATAAATAAAATGGCTAGATATAGCAAATAAAAATGCAGGATTCCTGGTTAAATAAGGTCTCAGTTTAAGTAAGCCCCAGATATAAAATTTGGTCTCCAAGTTTTTCTGATGACCACCCTGCCAGTAAAGTTTAGGGGACATAAACTCCAATATTTCCCTGCACTGGAACTCTGGGTTTCTTGGTCTATCTTACTATCCAGTTGTTCCTCCTGGTCCACACTCAAATGTGGGACAGTCTGGTCCACCAACTGCCACCTCTCCTGCCCAGGTCCTCCAGCCACCACACTGTACAGAGTCCTTTCCACCCTGGCTGCCCGTCTCCACCCCTTCCACGAGTTTGGATGAATGTTCCTTTTTTAACTCCTTGGTTGTAAGATTTCCATGCAGCTCAATTTTCTGGAAGTTTTGGTTGTTTTTAGTTTTTAAATTTCTTATTGTCCTTCTTTTGGTTGTGTGAGGTGGCATGGTATGTCTACCTATGCCTCCATCATGGCTAGAAGTCACAATTTACTATCTCAACAATTTCTAAATGTACAGTTGAGTAGTGTTATTTTCACATTGTTGTAGTACCAATCTCCAGTGCTTTTTTATCCTACTAAACTGAATCTATACCTGTTTGAGAATAACTCCCATTTGCCCTGCCCTCACACAAAACCACTACTGCAGCCAACTACTCTTCTTTCTTTCTTCATGAGTTTGAGTACTTTATTTTTTTTTTAATTATTGTATTTTTCTAGATTACCATTTAGTCCCCTAATAAGCCCCTAACCCCTGCATCACCACACTGTTGTCCATGTCCATGAGTCCTTTCTCATTTTTAATCCATCCTCCTGCCCCCTAATATCCCCACCTTAGCTGTCATCCTGCTCTGTGTCTATGAGTCTGTCTCTATTTTGCTTGTTAGTTCAGTTTGTTAATTAGATTCCACATATGGGTAAAATCACATGGCATTTTTCCTTCTCTGACTGGATTATTTCACTTAGCATAAAGTTCTCCATGTCCATTCATACTGTCACAAAGGCTAAAATTTTCTTCTTTGTATGGCTGAGCAGTATTCTATTGTGTAAATGTCCCTTAGTTGTTTGATCCACTCATCTATTAATGAACACTTGGGCTGAGTCCATATTTTTTTTAATATATTTTATTGATTATGCTATTACAGTTGTCCCATTTCTCCTCCATCATTCCCCTCCACCCTGCACATCTGCTCCCACCCACATACCCCCCCTTTAGTTCATGTCCATGTGTCATAAGTTCTTTAGCTCCTACATTTCCCACACTATTCTTGCCCTCCCCCTGTCTACTTTCTACCCACCATCTATGCTACTTATTCTCTGTACCTTTTTCCCCTCTCTCCTCCTCCCATGCCCCTGTTGCTAACCCTCCATGTGATCGCCATTTCTGTGGTTCTGTTCCTGTTCTAGTTGTTGGCTTAGTTTGCTCTTGTTTTAGGTGTGGTTGTTTGCTGTGAGTTTGCTGTCTTTTCACTGTCATATTTTTATCTTCCTTTTCTTAGATAAGTCTCCTTCACATTTCATATAAGAAGGGCTTGGTGATGATGAACTCCTTGAACTTGACCTTATCTGAAAAGCACTTTATCTTCCCTTCCACTCTAAATGACAGCTTTGCTGGATAGAGCAATTTTGGATGTAGGTCCTTGACTTTCAAGACTTCAAATATTTCTTTCCAGCCCCTTCTTGCCTGGAAGGTCCCTTTTGAGAAATCAGCTGACAGTCTGATGGGAACTCCTTTGTAGGTGACTGTCCCCTTATCCCTGGCTGCTTCTAGAATTCTCTCCTTCATTTTCATCTTGGCTAATGTAATTACGATGTGCCTTGGTGTGTTTCTCCTTGGGTCCAACTTTTTTGGGACTCTCTGAGCTTTCTGGAGTTCCTGGTAGTCTATTTCTTTTGCCATATTGGGGAAGTTCTCCTTTATTATTTGTTCAAATAAGTTTTCCACTTGTTGCTCTTCTTCTTCCCCTTCTGGGACCCCTATAATTTGGATGTTGGCACATTTAAAGATGTCCCAGAGGTTCCTAAGCCTCTCCTCATTTTTTTGAATTCTTGTTTCTTCCTTGTTTTCCATTTGGTTGTTAGTTTCTTTCTTCTGGTCCACTCCATTGATTTGAGCCAGTTTTCCTCCCATCTCTATTGGTTCCCCATGCATTTTCCTTCATTTCACATATTGTAGCCTGCATTTTTTCATCTAATTTGTGAGCAAAATCAACCAATTCTTTGAGCATCCTGATCACCAGGGCTTTGAACTGTGCATCTGATAGGTTGGCTATCTCTTCATGGCTTAGAGGAATTGGCTCTGGGGCATTCATTTTTTCTCCGGTTTGAGCCATTATTGGTGGGTTTTTTTGTTTTGTTTTGTTTTGGTTTGGTTTTGGTTTGGTCTGGTCGTGGCTGTTACGTAGTGAGGCGTGGAGACTTAGGTGTTCTCCAGTGAAGGGCAGCCCAGTTGCTGAGTTGTGACACTGTATGTGGGGGCAGGGTCTGAGAGGGAACAATGGCACCTGCTCCACTCTCTCCTGGATTCCAGTCCCTTCCGCCGCTTCCCCTCTGCCTGGACCATCTACGTGTGTGAATGTGGGGCCACCTGGTCAGCCAGCCACCTTGTGCAGCCTCACTGGGTCTGCACAGTTGCCACCCCGTGCCCAGGGTCTGCCAGCTGCCACCTGTGGGCCTGGGGTCCGCCAGCTGCCACCTGTGCACCTGGAAACTGCCAGCCGCTGGACTTCTGTACAGTTCAATTTTCTATAAGTTCTGGCTGTTTTCTTGTTTCTAAATATTTGTTGTCCTTAATTTTGGTTGTGAGAGGAGGCACAGTGTGTCCACTTATGCCTCCATCTTGGCCAGAAGTCCTGATTCCATATCTTGATGATTGTAAATAATGCTGCAGTGAACATAGCAGTGCTTATGTTCTTGTGAATTAATGTCATGGGTTCCTTCAGATATATTCCCAGAAGTGAAATCACTGGGTCAAAAGACGGATTCATTTTTAATTTTTTTCAGGTATCTCCATACTGCTTTCTACAGTGGCTGCAAAAGTATGCATTCTCACCAACAGTGCAAAAGGGTTCCCCTTTCTCCACATCCTCACCAGCACTTGTTGTTCGGTGATTTATTGATGATAGCCATTCTGACAGTTGTGAGATGGTATCTCATTGTGTTTTTTAAATGCAAATGTTGATTAAGAATATTTATTTTTTCTTTTTATTATTGTTCAACAACAGTTGTCTCCATTTTCCCACACCACTTTACCACCCCCCACCGTGCCCACCTCCCATCCTAAATCCTACCCCTCTTTAGTTTTGTTCATGGGTCCTTTATACATATTCCTTGATGGACCTTGGTTACATTTTGCTTGCTTGTTTGTTATGTTGATTGGGTTCCACTTATAGGTGAGATCATATGGTATTTGTCTTTCACAACCTGGCTTATTTCACTTAGCATAATGCTCTCCAGTTCCATCCATGCTGTCCCAAAGGGTAGGAGGTTCTTCCTTCTGTTGCGTACTATTCCATTGTGTAAATGTACCATAGTTTTTTGATCCAATGATTTACTGATGGGCACTTAGATTACTTCTAGCACTTGGCTACTGTAAATTGTGCTACTATGAACATTGGGGTACATAGGTTGTTCTGAATTGGTGTTTCAGGATCCTTAGGGTATAATCCCAGCAATGGTATTGCCACATCAAAAGGCAGTTCCATCTTTAGTTTTCTGAGGAAATTCCATAGAGTTTTCCACAGTGGCTACACTGGTCTGCATTCCCACCAACAATGCACTAGGGATCCCTTTTCTCCACAACCTGTCCAGCACTTGTTTGTTGATTTGTTTTGATGGCCATTCTGACTGGTGTGAAGTGGTATCTCATTGTAGTTTTAATTTGTACGTCTCTGTTGGCTAGTGATGATAAGCATATTTTCATATGTCTAGTGGCCATTTGTATGTTCTCTTTAGAGAAGTGTCTATTCATGTCCTTTGCTAATTTTTAATTTTTATTGAGCTTTGTAAGTTCTTTATAAATTTTGTGTATTAATAACCTGATGTGGAACCTGGCCTGCAGGATCCGTGTATGTTGTGGCTGCTAGTGAACAAATACACACGGACAACAGAAGTCCTGCGGAGGAAAAGGGATGGCATGGCCACTCTCTGAGAGAGAGAGAGAGAGAGGGCCAGAGGCCCCCCAGTCTCTGCCTGGACAGGATTTTATTGCTTTTCTGGGTACATTACATGAACAGTAGTCCTCATTTACTATGCACAGGTTGGCTGTAGGGGATTACCTTTTACAGATAACAAAGGAAAGAATGCTGCTAATTACTTCAAAGAGAAGGATGTTGCAGACCAAAGGGGAAAGTGGTTGAACTGGTCACACTCCATACTTGGGAGGTTTAGCTCAGATTTTAGGAAGTTGCAGTAAGCCCTTGCTGCCTCAATTCAGGGTGAGGGAGTTTTAGCAAAAGCAAGTCTGATAGCAGTCTAGGTACAATGCAGGCCTGATTCCCCATGGGGAAAGCTCTCCGTGGGCATGGTCCTGAATGCCACTTGATCTCCACTGGTTTTCCACGTGGAGGCTGAGCTACATTTCCACTCCATGTGAAGCAGTTCCCTACGTTAACCATTATCAGATGTATCAGCAAATATGTTCTCTCATTCTGTGTTTGTCTCGTTATTTTCTTGATGATTTCTTTGCTGTGCAAAAAATTTTCAGTTTGATGTAGTCCCATTTGTTTATCATTTTTCTTTTGTTTCCCATGCCAGTGGAGGTACATCCAATAAAATATTGCTACAAGCGAGTCCAAGAGTGGCTGTTTATGTTTTCTTTTAGAATATTTATGGTTTCTGTTCTAACATTTAAGTCTTTAATCCATTTTGAATTTATTCTTGTATGTTGTGTAAGAAGACGGTCTAGTTTCATTTTTCTGCACTTACCAGTACAATTTTTCCAACATTGTATATTGAACAAACTATCTTTATTCTATTGTATGTGCTCACTTCCTCTGTCAAATATTAATTGAGTATAAGGGTGTGGGTTTATTTCTGGGCTCTCTATTGTTTTCCATTGATCTACATGTCTGGTTTTATGCCAGTACCATAATGTTTTCATTTCTATGGTTTTATAGTATAGTTTCTCTTTTTAAAAAATATTTCAATTATTTATTTTTAGAGATAGGAAAATGAAGGGAGAAAGAGAGGGAGAGAGACATCAATGTGTGGTTGCCTATCATGGGCTGCCCACTGGGGACCTGGCCCACAACCCAGGCATGTGCCCTGACTGGGAATTGAACCAGTGAACCTTTGGTTTGCAGGCCAGTGCTCAATCTACTGAGCCATACCAGCCAGGGCTATATAGTATAGTTTCATATTGGTTGCATGGTTTTCTTCTACCTTTGTTCTTCTTATTCAGGATTGCTGCTGCTCTGGAGGGTCTTTTGTGGTTCCATATAAATTTTTGACATATTTGGTGTGGTTCTGTGAAATACATCATTGGAATCTCAATAAGAATTGCCTTGAATCTATAGATTGCTTTGGGTAGTATGGACATTTTAATGATCTTAATTCTTTCTATCTATTAACATGGTGTGTGTTTCCCCTCATTTGTATCATCCTCAATTTCCTTCTTCAGTGTCTCATGATATTCCAAGTGCAGGTTTTTTACATCCTTGGTTAAGTTTATTCCTAGGTATTTAGGAATACCTAAATTCTTTTAGGTATTACTCTTTTTGAAGCAATTGTGAATGGGAATGTTTTCTTAATTTCCCTTTCTATTAGGTCATTATTGACATATAAAAATGCAACTGGTTTTTGAATATTAATTGTGTATTATGCCACTGTGCTGAATTCATGTATCAGTTCTAGTAGTTTCTTGGTGAAATCTCTGGGGTTCTATATATATAGTATAATGTCATCTGCAAATAAAGACAGTTTTACATCTTCCTTTTTAACTAGGATGCTTTTTCTTTTTTCTTCTTGTCTGATGGCTGTGGCTATGACTTCCAGTACTAGGTTGAATAAGAGAGGTAAAAGTGGACATCTGTGTTATGTTCCTAATCTTAAGGAGAATGCTTGTAGATCTTACCCATTATGATGCTGGCAGTGGGTTTGTCATATGTGGCCTTTATTATGTTTAGGTATGTTTCTTCTGTTTCCACTTTCCTGAGAGTTTTGATCATAAATGGGTGCTGGATTTTATTAAATGCTTTTTATGTATCTATTCATGTGACCATGTGGTTTTTATCCTTCATTTTGTTGTGTGGTGAATCACATTTGTTGATTTGTAAATGTACCAACCTTGCATTCTGGAATAAATCCCACCTGATCATGGTGTATGATCTTTTTGATGTGTTGCTGTTTTTGTTTTTTTAAAATATTTTGTAAGGATTTTAGCATCTATGTTCATCAGAGACATTGGCATATAATTTCCTCTCTCTCTCTCTTTTTTTCAGTGTCTTCATCTGCTTTTGGAATCAGGATAATGCTGACATCATAAAATGAGTTTGAGAGCCTTCCCCCATCTTGAATTTTTTGAAGTAGTTTGAGAAGGAGAGGTACTAAATTTTCTCAAAATGTTCAGTTAAATTTGCCTTTAATGCATCTGGTCCAGGGCTTTTAATCATTGGAAGCTTTTTGATTACTGTAATTTCATTCAGTGTAATTTATCTATGCAGACTCTCAGATTCTTCCTATTTAGTTTTGCAAGAATGTGTTTCTAGGACTATATCCACATTGTCTAGGCTGTCCGCTTTGTTGCCTTATTGTTGTTCATAATATTTTCTTACAATCCATTTTATTTCTCTGGTGTGAGTGGTTATTACTTCTCTGTCATTTCTGATATTATTTATTTTTGTCTGCTCTCTTTTTTTCTTGATTAGTGTGGTTAAGTGTTTGTCAATCTTGGTTATCTTTTCAAAGAACCAGCTCTTGGATTTGTTGATTTTTGTATAGTTTTTTTTAAGACTCTATTTCATTTATTTCTGCTCTTATTTCTATTATTTCCTCCCTTCTACTTACTTTGGGCTTGTGTATTGTCTTTTTTCAAGTTCCTTTAAGTGTGAAGTTAAATTGTTTATTTGAGCTTTTTTTTTTTTTTTTTTGAGATAGTTCTGTAATGCTATGAATTTACCTATTAGGATTGACTTTTCTGAGTGAAACAGTTTTGGGATGTGTGTCCTTATCTGCATTTGTTTCAAGGCATTTTTTTCATTTCTCTTTTGGTCTTGTGGTTGACCCATTCATTGTTTAATAACATGTTATTTAGCTTCTATGTCTTTGTGTGTTTTTCAGTGTCCTTGTGATTGATTTCTAGTTTCATAGCATTGTGGTCAGAGAAAAGGCTTAACATGATTCCAGTCTTCTTAAATTTATTGAGACTTGTTTTGTGTTACAGCATATAGTCTTTCCTAGAAAACATTCTATGTGCACTTGAAAAGTATGTACATTCTGCTGTGTTGGGGTGAAATGCTCTGAAGATATCAATTAAATCCATTTGATCTAGCCAGTCATATAAGGCTGTTGTCTTCTTATTGATTTTCTGTCTGGACAATCTATCCGCTGAAGTCAAGGGTCTGTTAAAATCACCAACTATGATGGTATTTCTGTCTATCTCTCTTTATGTCCATCAAGATCTACTTTACATATTTAGGGGCTCTATATCAGGGATATATATGCTTACTTGGATTATTACCTCTTGTTGGATTGTTCCCTTTATCATTATGTAGTGTCCTTATTTGTCTCGTACTATAGTCTTGATTTTAAAGTTAATTTTTTCAGATGTAAGTACTGTTACCCCAGTTTTTTTTTCTTTCCATTTGCATGAAATATCTTTTTCCATCCCTTTATTTTTAGTCTGTGTTTATCTTTCAATCTGAGATGGGTTTCTTGGAGGCTGCATATTATGGGTCTCTGTTTCTAATCCATTCAGTCACCCCACATCTTTGGTTGGAGCATTTAAGCCATTTACATTTAAGGCGATTATTGACAGATGTGTATTTATTGCCATTTTATTGTTAGACTACTTTCTTGTTTGTTTTTTTATTCTTTCTCGTTTTCTTCTTCTTCTTCTTCCTAAAGCAAGTCTTTTATCATTTGTTGCAGAATTGTTTTGGTGTTAACAAACTCCTTTAGCTTTTTCTTGTCTGGGAAGCTCCTTATTCCACCTTCTACTTTAAATGATAACTTTGGTGAGTAAAGTAGCCTTGGTTGTAGGTTCTTGCTTTTCATCACCTTAAATATTTCACACAACTCTGCTCTGGCCTGAAATGTTTCTGTTGAGAAATCGGATGTGAGCCTAATTGGTGCTCCCTTGTATGTAGCTACCTACTCTTAGGATTCTCTTTCTGTCTTTAAGCTTTTCCATTTTATTATGATGTCTCTTGGTGTATGCCTTTTTGGATACAACTTGTTTGGGATTCTCTTATCTTCCTGTTTATGTTTGTATTTTTCCTTCACCGGATTAGGGAAGTTTTTAGTCATTATTTCTTTAGATAGGTTCTCAATGCCTTACTTACTCTCTTCTCCTTCCAATATTCTCATGATATGGACATTGTCATGCTTCATATTGTCCAAAATATTTCTTAAGCTCTCCTCATTTTTTTTCATTCATTTTTTTCTTTTTGCTACTCTGCTTGGATTTTTTTTTCTACCTTTTCTTTCAAATCATTGATTTGATCCTCTACTTCATCTAAACTACTGTTTATTCTTTCTAATGTGTTTCGCATAATTCATTTTTTGTTTCTGACTTGTTCTTTATTTATTATTTCTATTCTTTTTTTCATGCTGTTGAGTATCCTTATAATCATTACTCTAAACTCTCTATCTGATAAATTGTTTTCCTCCATTTCTTCTAGTTCTTCTTCTGGAGAATTCTCTTGATATTTTACTAGAGACCTGTTTCTTTGTCTTCCCACTTTGGCTGCTTCTTTGTATTTGTTCCTATGAATTATGTAGATCTGCAAAGACTCTGGTGCATATCTTTGTCAAACACTGCTTGCGACTGGCCCTGGGCAACCTGTTTGGAGATATCAATAATACTCAGCCTGTGGTATGTATCTGCTGGGTGTGTTTATGTCTATGCAAAACCAGGTTGTGCACTAAAGCTGGCTTTTGCCAGCACTGGGCCCTGCTAAGGGTCAGCTAAACTCTCAGATTTCCCAAAGATCCACTTTAGCTGCTACATTTAATCTTTGATACAGCCTCAAGCTGTACTTAGCAGCCCAGTTTAATCTCCACAGGGTGGGGTAGAGTAATTCCTGCATTGTTTCCCCTCAGTCAGTTGCCACTTGGAGGGGAGTGCTCTGCCTAAGAATGATGGCTTCTGCAGAATGAGGAGTGACTCAGTACAGGGATCTTGTTGGCTGTTCCTCCAGTTCTCCCCCCATAGTCACCAACCCCAGATCTCCACAAGTGTGTCTATTCTACTCTGCCCTCCTTCTGCTGGAGTCCAGGGTAAGTGGTTTCTAATGGAATTTTTGCATTGGCCCTTTAAAAGGTTCTCAGAATCTCTAGCCATCTCTCCCTTGCAGAGAGAAATGCTGTTGCTTTTCACAGCTGGATGTTATTTGGGTTTCTTTCTTGACTCTGGTGCTATAGGCTGGGGAGCTCAGCTTGCAGTTTAGACCCTGGAGGAACTCCCCGACCCAACAGCCATTGATATATCCCTTCAACACTTCTGTTGCCACCTATGGGAGCCCAGCCAATCCTCTTGTGCCTTTTCTGCACTCCCTATCAGTCTTGCTGTGGTGAAGTGGTTTCTTCTGTCTGTCCTTGGTTATAAGTCTTCTCTCCAGCTAGTATTCAATTGGTTATTCAGGATGATTTCCCTACAATTTAGTTGTGATTCCAGATTGGTCCTGTGTTGCGGACCGTTCAGCCTGGTTTCAGGAGTTGTAACCCTCACCCCACGGTGGGCTGTGTAAGAGCCCAAGGGACTCACTTCATCTGGGTCTGTTCTGTCACAAGGATGTGACCTACTAAGGAGACAAAGCTTATCTCCCTGGCAGGAGTGCTGCTTCTGCCTCTCTGGCCCATAGCTTGGTTGGCAGTCAATGACAGGTAAGACTCCTCATGGGAGGGGCAACCTAAGCCAGACTCGACCACTTGGGAGGCCTCATGGAAGGACTCAGGGGGTTGCAGCAAAGAGGATGCGATGGACCCTTGCCCCCCGGCTATTCTGACATAGCCCAAGTCCTCATTTTCATCTGGGAGATGTCTCCTGCTTCCTAATTGCCTTAAAGCCTGAAACTGTGGGGGTGAGCGGTGCAGCCCTGTGCTGGTCAGGATGGCTCCCTGGGTGATCCGGACATAAGAAAGAATCCTAAAGTCCTGTGAAATCTGCTTTGCTAAGAGTGCTCTTCCTGAGGTGACAAGTGTCCCAGGAGGAAATGAGCATGTCTCCCAAAGTCTGGCAACCCCCCTTCCTGACAAACACTGGCTCAGATTAAGCCCTCAGATTTCTTTGACATGTTAAACTTGTATTCCGGTGTATTGGAACCCAATAAAAGCCTAGTGAGGAAGGGGCTCTGGGTCATTCTCCTCTGAGAGTTTGACCCCTTTCCTCCCCAAGCAGAAGATGTCTTGGTAGTTTTTACTTTCATCCGTGACGGAGGGATGGGGCTCTCGGGCGGAGCCCCCCCCACATCTGGCACCCAGGACAGGGTCCCCCGCAGTCCTGGAGGAGGAAGTTTGTTCAGCTTTCACTTACTCCTCCACCATCTTAGGTCTCCTCTGACTGCTTTAGATATCTCACATAAGTGTAATCATGCAATAATTACCTTTTAGTGGCTTGCTTATTTTACTGAGCATAATGTTCTCAAGCTTCTTCCATGTTGTAGCATGTGACAAGATTTCCTCCCTTTACAAGGTCAAATAATATTCCATTTTATGTAAATACCACATTTTGTTTATCCATTTATCTGTTGATGGGTACTTGGGTTGCTTCTTTCTCTTGGCTATTGTTATTGATGCATCTATGGACATTGATGCCTGCATGTTTCTTAATCAATTAATTACATAATTACCAGTAACCTTAGTCACAATTATTTAATTATTTGCATAGCTCAGTCTTATGCAATCAGGAACTAGAAGGGAAAACCTCTAAACCTCCGGAACATCTATCTAAAATCTGAAATCTGGCCCTTGAGCAAAATAAATATTTTTTTGAACAAACAAGCCTGAGAAAGGACTACTTTGTAATATCTTAAGGAGATGTTTTTAGACTCAAATGAGACAATGCACTTTGAAAATGGGAAATCTATAGGGAGTTGCAAGATGGTGGCAAAGTAGGAGGCTATATCATGTACCTCCTCCTAGAAACTAACTGGAAATAAAACCAAAGAGAGGAATAGTCACCTGAAATAAACCAAAGACTAACCAAAAAAATGATTTAACCAAGGACAGGTAAAAACCACCACAAGACCAGTAGGAAGAGTGAGGCTGTTTAAGGGGCTGGCCTCATTCACACAGGTGGTGGGCCAAAGTGGCAGCACAGTGTGGGAGTTTCCCCTTGAAAGGAGAGAAGCCAGGACAACTAACTGGGCTCCCAAGCACAGAGCACCAGTGCTGGGATCAGCTGATTTTGTAGCATCCAGCATTGGAAGGCTGCTGGGTTTTATACTGCTGGGGAGAAATGAGACCCAGTGGAGAAAAGCCACTAATTTTCTTAATTTTTAAAGGGGCCAAAGAACAGGTTTTGAGTTTGCAACCACTAGCCTTGGTCCCAGTGAAGGGAGGGTGGTGGGAACTGCAGTCACTTAAGGAGATTCTGGAGTGGGAGACATTGGGGAGAAGAGACATGGGGAAGAGACCATGGGGTTTTCTGTGCTGAGATATACCTGGATTTCATAGCAGCCATCTTTCTTGTGAAGAGGAAACCTTTCTCAGGGGAAAATAAATTATCTTACCCCATAGGATACCTCTTGCCCCACTCTCTGGAATCTTGCTCACACCATCCTCTGGAATCCAGCTCATCCACCTTCTGGAATCCTGCTCAACCTGCCCTGTATTTATTTATGTTTTTGTTTTTTCTGTTTTATCTGGGATTTTTCTTTTTCTCTTCTTATTTCTATTCTCCCCTCCTGCATCTTAACTCCTGCTGATGAGATAGCAACATGTGCAGACTCAAGGAGTGTCAGAGACAGGCTGTAGGGTCGAAGCCATTCCACACACTTTCTCAGTAGATAGACTGGCAATTCACCCTCACAGGAGAGCCATAGAAACACACTCCTGGTTTCTGGCGGACCCAAAGTTTGGGCTCTGGATACTCACCCATTAGCATACCAGGGGCCCCACACTGCTGAGTACAGGGAAATATTCCCAGACAGACCCAGACTAGTGACTGGGGCAGTGGCACACATCCACCACCTTCTCTGAAGTCTGAAAGGCAACTGCCATGGGAGATCCAGGAGTCCCAATCACCTGCCCCCCTGATTCTTCTAGAAGCCTTCTCAGAAACAGTCAGGTCTGCAACTAGTCTAAGACTGACAACAGGGTAGGAGGCAGAGACAGGCAGAGGCAGAACCTGCAGTGACAGGACATTTGCTGACATACCCCTAATCCAAGGGCTGATAAACCCAGTTTTGCAGAGCAGCCTGGCCCAACCTGGATGCAACCAAGCTGGAGGAATCAGCCACAAACTGTGGGTCACTTGTAGCTTTGAACAAGCTGCTGAGAGTTAGACATGGACTGAACCTGACACTGGCTTACACCAGCCTCACATATCAGATGTATCCAAAGGGACAACCCAGCAGGCAAGCAGTAAACTCTGCTCAGATGAATTCCAGTTTGTTCTTTTTCATTATTTTTCTTTTTATAACCTTTTTATTATTTTTTATTTTTCTTCTATTTTTGTCTCTCTATTTTTTTCTTTTATATCTCTTATGTAACACTAACCTTTGATAGGCCATTGTTCCCTTCTTTCCTTTTCTTGTATTTGTTATTATCTTTCTTTGCATTTTTCCCATTTCCCCCTTTTAATTTCTTCTTTATTTTAGTTTATTTTTAATTTTATATCTTTTAAAGATTTTATTTACTTATTTTTAGTGAAAGGAGAAGGGAGGGAGAAAGAGGGAGAGAAACATCAATGTGTTGGTTGCCTCTTGTGTGCCATCCACCAGACACCTGACCTGCAACCCAGGCATGTGCCCTGACTGGGAATCGAACCAGTGACCCTTTGGTTCACAGGCCTGCACTCAATCCACTGAGCCACACCAGACAGAGCTCCTGTTTTCCTCTTTCACTTCATTATTCACAGTAGTTATTTTTCCTTTTTGTCCTCCCATAATTACTTTTCTGTCTTTGGTCTTCTTTTATTCTTTTCCTATTTTCCCCCTTTCTCTAATATTCCATTTCTCATTTACTTTTATTATTCCTTGACTATTTTTTTCATTGATATTGCTGTTGTTGTTCATAGTAGGGGAGTTGCTTGATTGAATTTTGTTTTTTGTGTAGTTTTGCTTTTTGTCAACTCATGTACAACAGCATACAAGATGTGATGGGGGTTAAGCCTCTCACTCAGACAGTGAGAGGGAAGATCTCTCCTAAAATAGACCAACAACATTCAGGACCAAGTACAACAGGAGAGCCCACATAACCCACCCTGAGCATCCAGATCAAGAGATCAAGGAGTCTGCACCAGTGACTCCCACCGAACTCCTACCACATAAGCCTACCTCACAAGACAAGGAGTCAAAGAAGATGTATTTAACACATAGAAATGAACAAAAAGAAAGAGTTAAAACTGGAGGAAAAGAACCTTCAAACTAAAGAAAAGGAGGACTCCCAGAAAAAAGAGCTTAATGAAATTGAAGTGAGCAAATTATCAAGCATAGAGTTCAAAATAATGGTTATAAGGATGCTCAAGGAACTTAGTGAGAACTATATCAGCATTAAAAAGGACATACAAACTATGAATAAGAACCAGTTGGAAATAAAGAATGTGATATATGAAGTGAATACACTAGAAGGAATTAAAAGCAGGCTAGCCAAAGTCCCTGGTGGGGAGTGCACAAAAGACAACCACACATTGACTGAATCAGCAATTTGGAAGACAAGATGAAAAAAAAAAAAAAACCACCCAGTCTGAGCAACAAAATAAAAAGAGGACTTAAAATGTGAAGGATAGTCTAAGAGAGCTTTGAGACACCATGAAATGTAACAATATTTGCATCATAGGGACACCAGAAGTACAGGAAAAAGAGCAAGGAATAGAAAGCATGTTTGAAAAAATATACCAGAAAGCTTCTGGTTTTACGTTGATGAGGGAGAGAGTCACAAAGGTACAGGAAGCAGAAAGGGTCTCAATCAAGATGAACCCAAAGAGGTGTACACCAAGACCATCATAATTAAAATGGCAAAGTTTAAAGGCAAAGGGAGATTCTTAAATAAAAGGCAGCAAGACAGAAGCGGTTAGTTAACTACAAGAGAGCTCCAATAACGCTTTCAGCTGATTTCTTAACAAAAACACTACAGATCAGTAGGGACTGGCAAAAAGCCTTCCAACTAGTGAAAAGTAAGGATATGCAACCAAGATTACTCTATCCAGCAAGGCTCTCATTTAAAAAAGAAGGTGAAATAAAGATCTTACCAGAGAAGGAAGAATAAGGATAAGAATAAGAATAAGAATAAGAATAAGAATAAGAATAAGAATAAGAATAAGAATAAAATAAGGAGAAGGAGAAGAAGGAGAAGGAGAAGAAGAGCAGCTAAAGGAGAACATTTTACCAAACCAGCAATGCAAGACATGTTAAAAGGACTTCTTTAAGAGAGGAAGAAATAGAGAGGGTAGCACACATACAAATGGAAAAAATGGCAAAGAATAAGTACCTATCAATAATAACCTTAAATGTAAATATTAAGTGCTCCAATCAAAAGACATAGTGTTTCTGAATGGATAAGAAAATATGACCCACATATATGCTATGTACAAGAGATCCACCTCAGAAATAAAGATTTACACACGTTGAAAGAAAAGGATGAAAAAAAGTATTCCATGAAAATGGGGGCAAAAGGAAACCTGGAGTAGCAGTACTTCTATCTGACAAAATAGACTTCAAAACAAAGACCATAACAAGAGAAAAATAACTACATAGTACTTAAAGGGTCAGTCCAACAAGAGTCTATAACTCTTATAAACATATAAGCACTCAATACAGAAGCACCTAAGGATTTGAAGAAAATCTTGGAGGACTTTAATAAAGAGATCAACAGCAATATAGTCATTTTTTATAGTCAGATATTAACAACCTTCTGTCAACAATGGACAAATCTTCAGACAAAAAATCAACAAGGATACAGCAGCATTAAACAACACACTAGATCAAATTGATGCAACTGGTAATTACAGAACAGTTCACACCAAAGAAGTAGAATATATATTCTTCTCAAAGGACATGGATCATTCTCAAAGATAAGACCACATAGTAGGACATAAAATAAGCCAAAGAAATTAAAAAAAAATAATACAATCACATCAAGCATTTTCTTAGATCACAATAGCTTGAAACCAGAAATCAACTTCAAAACAAAAAAACTCAAAAACTTTCAAATACATAGAGCAGGGGTGTCAAACTCATTTTCACCAGGGGCCACATCAACCTCATGGTTGCCTTCAAATGGCTGGGTGTAATTTTAGGACTGTATAAATGTAACTACTCCTTAACTAGGGGCAAGGAGCTGGGCACTGCCACTGGGTAGAAACAAGGTGCTAGGCTAGAGAAAACAAGCTGCAGAGCTGGATTCAGCCCACAGGCCTTGTGTTTGCCACCCATGACATAGAAGCTAAACAATATGTTATTAAATAATGAATGGGTTAACAAGGAGATAGAGGAAAAAATTAAAAAGGACCTGGAAATACATGAAAACAAAGACACAATCCAAATTCTATGGGATGCAATGAAAGCAGTTCTAAAAGGAAAGTTCACAGCAATTCAGGCCTACCTAAAGAAGACAGAAAAAAATCTCAAATAAACAACCTAACCCTTCACCTAAAAGAACTAGAAACAACAAAAACCAAGCCCAGAGTGAGTAGAAGGAAGGAAATAATCAAGATTAGAGCAGAAATAAATGACATAGAGACTAAAAATACAATTCAAAAGATTGGTAATTTCAGGAGCAGATTCTTTGAAAAGATAACAAAATTGACAAGCCTTTAACAAGACTCACCAAGAAAAAAAGAGAGATGACCCAAATAAATAAAATCAGAAGTGAAAAAAAGAAAGTAACAACAGATATCACAGAAATACAAAGGACTGTAAAAAATTATTAGGAACAAGTGTATGCCAAGTAATTGGTCAACTTGGGTGAAATGGATAAATTTCTAGAAACATGCAATCTTCCAAAAGTGAATCAGGAAGATGCAGAAAACCAGAATAGACCAATAATAACTAGTGAAGTTTAAGCAGTAATAAAAAACACTCCAGGCATACAAAAGCCATAGACTGGATGGCTTCACAGGCAAAGTTTACCAATCATTCAAAGAACTCACACCTATCCTTCTCAAACTATTCAAAAAAAAATTCAAGACTTCTGGTGAAGATGGAGGCAGAGGGAGACACACTGTACCTCCTTGCACAACCAAAATAAGGACAACAAAAATTTAGAAACAAACAACAAAACCCAGTACTGACAGAAAATTGAACTGTATGGAAGTCCAACAACCAAGGAGTTAAAGTAGACACATTCATCTGGACTGGTAGGAGGGGTGGAGTCGGGAGGCTGAGCTGTCCGGTCAAGGCGAAAAAAGCGGTGGCTGGAGAACCCTGGGCATAAGGCAGTAGCTGGTGGACCCCGGGCATGCATGTGATAGCTGGAGGACCTAGAGAGGTGGTGGACTGTGGAGTGGAGCCCAGGTTGCAAGGCGCTTGGAAGACTGGCGGTCCCACATTCACACACAGATAAACCAGGCAAAACTGGGGAGCGAGACAGACCTCACAACTCAGGGTCCCAGTGAGGAAAAATAAAACTTCAAAACACTGATTGAAAACACCTGTGGTAGTTGAGGTGGCAGCAGGAGACACTCTCAGCCTCACAGGAGAGTTTGATGGAGAGAACCACAGGGTCCTAGAATGCACACAAACCCACCCACATGGGAATCAGCACCAGAAGGGCCCAATTTGCTTAAGAGAAGTGGGAGAAGTGACTGAAATCTGGCAGAGAGCAGAGCAAGTGCCATTGTTCCCTCTTGGACCCCTGCCCCACATAAGCATCACAACTCAGTGACTGGGTTGCCCTGCCCAGGTGAACACTTAAAGCTCCACCCCTCACTATGTAACAGGTGCATCAAGACAAAAAAAAATGGCCCAAACGAGAGAACAGATTAGAGCTCCAGAGAATATACAACTAAGCGATGAAGAGGTAGCCAAACTATCAGATGCACAGTTCAAAACACTGGTAATGAGGATCCTCACAGAATTGGTTCAATTTGGTTGCAAATTAGATGAAGAAAATGAAGGCTGCGCCAAGGGAAATAAAGGAAAATGTACAGGGAACCAATAGTGATGGGAAGGAAACTGGGACTCAAATCAATGGAGTGGACCAGAAGAAAGAAAGAAATATCCAATCAGAAAAGAATGAAGAAACAAGAATTCAAAAAAAATGAGGAGAGGCTTAGGAACCTCCAGGACATCTTTAAACGTCCCAACATCCGAATTATAGGGGTGCCAGAAGGAGAAGAGGAAGAGCATCAAGTGGAAAAGTTATTTGAACAAATAATAAAGGAGAACTTCCCCAATCTAGCAAAGGAAATAGACTACCAGGAAGTCCAGGAAGCTCAGAGAGTCCCAAAGAAGTTGGACTCAAGGAGGAACACACCAGGGCACATCATAATTACATTAGCCAAGATTCAAATGAAGGAGGGAATTGTAGAAGCAGCAAGCGATAAGGAGATAGTCACCTACAAAGGAGTTCCCATCAGACTGTCAACTGCCTTCTCAAAAGAGAACTTCCAGGCAAGAAGGGGCTGGAAAGAAGTATTCCAAGTCATGAAAAGCAAGGACCTACATCCAAGATTGCTCTATCCAGCAAAGCTGTCATTTAGAATGGAAGGGAAGATAAAGTGCTTCTCAGATAAGGTCAAGTTGAAGGAGTTCATCATCACCGAGCCCTTGTGGTATGAAATGTTAAAAGGACTTATCTAAGAAAAAGAAGATAAAAGACATGTACAGTAAAATGACAGCAAACTCACAATTATTAACAACCATACCTAAAACAAAAACAAAAACAAACTAAGCAAACAACTAGAACAGGAACAGAAACACAGATATGGAGATCACATGGAGGGTTAGCAACAAGGGAATGGGAGGAGGAGAGACAGGGAAAAGGTACAGAGAATAAGTAGCATAGACGGTAGGTAGAAAATAGGGTAAGAGGGTAAGAATAGTCTGGGAAATGTAGAAGCTAAAGAACCTATAAGTATGACACATGGATATGAACTAAAGGGGGGGAATGTGGATGGTAGAGGGTGTGCATGGTGGAGGGGAGTGAAGGGGGAGAATGGGACAACTGTAATAGCATAATCAATAAAATATGTTTTTTAAAAAATTCAAGAAGAGGAAATACTTCCAAACTTTTTTTATGAGGCCAGTATTATCCTAATTCCAAAGACACAACAAAGAATAGTACAGGCCAATATCTCCAATGAACATGGGCCCTGAAATCCTCAACAACATATTAGCACACTAGATCCTGCAATACATTAAAATGATCTTACACCAGACAGGATAAGGAACAGCCAACTAGGTGGAAGCTGAGACCTCTTTCTCATGCTCCAAGCACAAATTTTTGGCTTATCTTCCAACAAGTGACCTGAACAATCGATGGAATCTCAACTGATATAAGTTTTTGAAGCCAAGAAGTACAGAGTATGTTTTTGCACCATCTAGTAAGAGATTTATAAGTTGAGGGGGAAATGCCCTTTATAAGGCCCCGGCAGCAGTGGAAAGACCAGACAGAATAAAACAGCTCAGGGCCTCCCTCCCCTCAAAGAGTGGGGGCTCTGGCCCCACACAGGGAATCCCCAACCCTAACAGGAGAGACTTGAGAGGATATAGAGTCTGGCAGACACAGGCAGCACACAATGAGCATATGTCCATAGCTGCAGTGCCAATCAGGAGAATCCAGAGAGAAACTTTATCTCCTAAAACTTTTGGAAGTACTGGCAGGCTGCAGCCAGCCCTGACAAAGAGAGACGTTTTGTTTTGGGGGAGGTGGAGTGCATGGATAACCAGTTGGTAACTCAGGGTAGAGTATAGGTGCCACACAGAGACTTTTTAAAAGGGGAGCTGAAGGGTGGCTGAGCAGGGACTCCACTCATATATGTACAATGGCTATGCCAGCAAAGAAATCAGATGGAAAGCACACTTCATTCCCACTTGTAGGGAACTGCTTTGCATGGCATGGAATTGTAGTTCAGCCTCCACATGGAAAACCAGTGGGGAGCAAGTAGCATGCAGGACCTCGCCCATGGAGAGCTTTTCCTACGGGGAATCAGGCTTGCATTGTACCTAGACTGCTATCAGACTTGCTTTTGCTAAAATTCCCTCACCCTGAATTGAGGCAGCAAGGACTTATTGCAATTTCCTAAAATCTGAGCTAAACCTCCCAAGTATGGAGTGTGACCAGTTCAACCACTTTCCCCTTTGGTCTGCAACATCCTTCCCTTTAAAGTAATTAGCAGCATTCTTTCCTTTGTTATCTGTAAAAGGTAATCCTCTACAGTGAACCTGTGCATAGTAAATGAGGACTACTGTTTGTGTAATGTATCCAGAAAAGCAATAAAAGCCTGTCAAGGCAGAGACTGAGGGCCTCTGGCCCTCTCACCCTCTCTCTCTCAAAGAGTGGCCATGCTGTCCCTTTTTCTCCACAGGACTTCTGTTGTCCATGTGTATTTGTTCACTAGCAGCCACAACATACATGTATTCTGCTGGCCAGGATCTGCCACACCCACTAAAGCCAGCTGCACAGGATTAACAGAAAGTGGGACATCAGAGGGATTGCAGGACCCCACCCAACACAGCTTGTGAGTGGGGGGCTGTGCAGAACAGAAAGTTTAGGTGTGAATCACCTGTGAGAGCAGTGGGCTAGGAGCTAGATGGACAAGAGCTGAGTTCCTGAAATTCTTTGCAGCCAGGAAGTTCTCCTCACAGACAGGTGTGCCCAATCCCCCATTTGTGGCATCAGACTCTGCAGAACAGTGAGACCAGGCTCAGGAGGCCCCTTCTGGGTACATACCACAGGGGATGAAGGAGAATCTCCAAAAGGACCATTTCTAAATTTTTATCAAATGCTATGGGCTACCTCTGGTTCTTCAGGCTCTAATCCACTGAAAACAGCAGAGCAGAGAGATTAGAGATAGATGCAGCAAGGGACGTTCAGGGCCCTGCCCAGTCTCAGCTCTTATACATAGCTGCCATCAGTACCAAGGAAAGAACATGCCCTTTTCTCTCTCTTTTTTTTCATTAATTGTTGTTTACTTACAGTTGTCCTCATTTTTGTCCACATCACTCTCTCCTGCCCTACACTCTCCCATCTTTCACATTCAATCCTCTGTTCTCCGTTGTCTTTGCCCATGTGTCCTTTATACATGTTCCTTGACTCTTTTCCTTCTTCCCGCCATTATCCCCTCCCCCATCCCATCTGGGACTGTTTGTTTGTTCTTTATTTTCATGTCTCTGGTTCTACTTTGTTCACATGTTTGTTTTGTTGATTAGGTAACATTTATAGGTGATATCATATGGTATTTGTCTTCCACAGCCTGGCTTATTTCACTTAGCATAATATTCTCCAGTTCCACTACCACTGTTGGGATTATACCCTAAAGATCCTGAAACACCAATTCGAAATAAGTTATGCACCCCAATATTCATAGCAGCACAATTTACAATAGCCAAGTACTGGAAGCAACCTAAGTGCCCATCAGTAAATGAGTGGATCAAAAAACTGGTACATTTACACAAAGGAATACTATGCAGCAGAAGGAAGGAGCTCCTACCCTTTGTGACAGCATGGATAGAACTGGAGAGCATTATGCTAAGTGAAATAAGCCAGGCGGTGAAAGACAAATACCATAGGATCTCATATATAAATAGAACCTAATCAACAAAACATACAAGCAAGCAAAATATAACCAGGGACATTGAAATAAAGAACAAACTGACAGTAATCAGAGAGGAGGCTGGAGAGGGATAATAGTGGGTAATAGAGGAAGGGCCATCAAGGAACATGCATAAAGGACACATGGACAAAGCCAAAGGGGGAAGGTTCAAGGGTGGGAGGCAGGGATGGGTGGCACAGGGGGTATGGTGGAATGAAAATGGTGACAACTGTACTTGAACAATAAAAAGAAAAAGAAAAAAATGTTCTCCAGTTCCATCATGCCGTTGGGAATGGTAGGAGTTCCTTTTTTCTTTCTGCTGTGTAGTATTCCAGTGTGTAAATGTACCACAGTTTTTTGATCGACTCTAACTGATGGGCATTTAGGCCGTTTCCAGCATTTGGTTATTGTAAATAATACTGCTATGAACATTGGGGTGCATACATTTTTCTGAATTGGTGTTTCAGGATTTGGGGGTATAATGCCAGCAATGGGATTGCTGGGTCAAAAGGCAGTTTCATTTTTAGTTTTCTGAGGAAATTCCATACTGTTCACAGGGGTTGTACCCGTCTGCATTCCCACCAACAGTGTACTAGGGTACTCTTTTCTCCACAACCTGTCCAGCACTTGTTTGTTGATTTGTTTATGATGGCCATTCTGACTGGTGTGTAGTGGTATCTCCTTGCGGTTTTAGTGGGCAGCTCTCCAATGGCTAGTGATGCTGAGCATCCTTTCATGTGTCTCTTGACCCTCTATATGTCTTCCTTGGAAAAGTGTCTGTTCAGCTCCTTTGCCCATTTTTTAATTTGATTGTTTGTCTTCCTGTTATGAAGTCACATGAAGAACTCACCCTTTTACACAGATTGGCCCCTCACATGAAACAGACAGCTAATTCATCAGAAACTATACATCACTGGAAATTATCTGAGGCAGACCAAAACAGACAGGGAAACACACCTACCATATTCCCTGAAGACTGAAGAGCACCCCCCAGGGGTGATCCAGTGATCCCACCTTCACAACGACTCCAAAGACCCCTCTGGAGGCAAATAGAAGTGGTACTTGCAGTGCTGTCAGATTTATATAAACCAAACCTGGACCTTGTGCTGATGAAAAGCCAGCAGGTCAAAACATCAAAGAACAGCCAGGTGTGAAGAAGATAACCATAGACTGCAGATCACTTGTAGCCTCAAACAGGCTGCCTAGGACTAGACTGGGACACCATCTAACTTCACGAGCAGATACAGAAGAAGAGAGTGGCAAACACTAGACTCTGCTGAGATGAATTCCACCTCATTCTACTTCATTATTTGTGTTATATTTTTCTCCTACATAGCTTTTTAACAGTTTTTTTCTCAATTTTGTTCCTATTATTTCACTACTCTTTATTTTAGTTTTATTTCAAATCTCATATTTTAGTCCTCCTTTCTCTTACTCCACTTTTCCTTCGTCCTCCCCTCTCTTATTTTCATTTAAAAATTTTCCATTTCTATAGCTTGTTACTATTTTTCACTCTTACTATTTCTCCTCCCTCCAGTCTCTAAAAAGCATTTTTATTTCCATTAGTGATGTCACACTTTTTTATTTTCTATAAGATTCTTATTCTCTTTCCCCCTTTATTAATATTTGCTCATTTGTCATTGATATTGTGGTTGTTGTTGTACTTCTTCAATTCTATTCCTAAATATTCACTATTTTTGTATTTCAAATCTCAAATTCTACTGTTGCCCTGTCCCACTCCGCTTTGTCTTCCTCCTGCCCTTTCTTATTCTCATTTTAAATTTTATTTTCCCCATTCTTAGCCTGACTTCTATTTCTTACTCTTGTTATTTCTCCTCCCTCTATCCTCTCAAAATCATTTTTCTTTCCTTTAGACATCCTATCATCTTTTTTCTTTTTTCCTTCTTATAGTATTCTTATACTCTTTCCACCATTATTAACCTTTCTCATTTTTATTGACATTGCTGAAGTGGTTATTTTTCTTCAGTTTTGTTCTTATTTTTTCACTATTTTTTCAATTTCAAACCTCATATTATACTATTCCCTTTTCTTACTCCATTTTGCTTTATTCCTTCCCTTTTTTATTTAGGTTGTAAATTTTATTTTCTCACTCTCTGCTTTGTTTCCATTCCTTACTCTTATTATTTGTCTTCCAGGTACCATCTCAGAATAATATTTCTTTCCATTGGTCATCTCATAATTTTTCTTTTTTTATAATATTCTTACTCTCTATCCACCTTTACTAATCTCTGTTCATTTGTTGTGGATATTGCACATGTTGTTGGGGGCTATTTTTGCTTGCGTGAGTTTTGTTTCCTGGGCTGTTTGTTTGGTTCTAGCAGCACCTGTACAACAGAATACAAGATGTGGTGGGTGCTGTGACACTCAGTCAGCCAGCTAGAGGGGAGTACACAGCAATGAATGAGCCAAAAACAACAAAAACCCAATTACAGTAAGAGAGCACAGGTAAACTGCAAAAAAAGTCATCCCTAGAGCATCCAGCTCAGGACATCAAGAAGACTGCACCACTGAGTCCCACTAGTCTCCTACCACAGGAGTCACCCCATGAAGACAGGGAATAAAAGAAGATCAATATGGTATCCTGAAACAAACAAAAATAGGGACACAAAGAAACAACCCCCAATAAAAAGGAAAGAAAGAATTCCCAGGAAAAGTACTGAGTGAAATTGAGGCAAGTGATTTATCAGAATAGAGTTCAAGAGGACTGCTTTAAGAAGAAAAGAAAGAGAAAGAGAGAGAAATTCAGGTACAAAAGGGAAAGTGGCAATGAATAAGTACCTATCAATAGTAACCTTAAATGTAAATAGATTAAATGCTTGAATGAAAAGACATGGTGTAGCTGAATGAATAAGAAAACATGAACTGCATATATGCTGTCTACAGAAGACCCATTTCAGGACAAAAGATTGAAACAGGCTGAAAGTAAAAAGAAGGAAAAATATTGTCCAAGCAACTGGACACACACAAAAAAGGTGGGATAGCAATGCTAATATCAGACAAACTTCAAAACAAAGGTCATAACAAGAGACAAAGAAGGTAACTACATAACACTTAAGGGAGTAGTCCAACAAGAGGATATAATCCTTGTAAATATATATGCACCCAACAGAGGAGCACCTAAGTGTATAAGGAAAATCTTGGAGGACTTTAAGAAAGAGATTAATAGCAATAAAGTCATCATAGAGGATTTTAACACCCCACTGTCAGCAATGGATAGATCATCCAAACAAAAAAATCAACCATGATATTGTAGCATTGAACGACAGTCTAATTCAAATGGATTTAATTGATATTTACAGATCATTTCACCCTAAAAAAAGCAAAATATACATTCTTTCCAAGTACACATGGATCATTCTCATAGACCACATGGTAGGACACGAAACAAGCCTCAACAAATTCAAGAAATTTGAAACCATATCAAGCATGTGCTCAGATCACAATCGATCGAAACTTTAGAAATCAACCTCAAGGGAAAATCTCAAAAACATTCAAATACATGAAGACTGAATAACATGTTATTAAATAATGAATGGGTTAACAAAAGGATCAAGGAAGAAATAAAAAAAGTATTGGGAAACAAATGACAATGAACACACAACAACTGAAAACTTATTTGACACAGTGAAGGCAGTCCTCAGAGAGAAGTTCATAGCAATACAAGCCTACCTAAAGAAGATAGAAAAAAATCTCAAATAAATAACCTAACCTTACAGCTACAACTACTAGAGGAATAACAAGAAACAAAGCCCAGGGTGAGTAGAAGAAAGGAAATAATCAAGATCAGAGCAGAAATAAATGATATAGAGACTAAAAAAATTTTAAGGAATTAACTAGGAATTAACTAAGATCTGGTTCTTTGGGAAAAAATAAACAAAATTGACAAATCTTTGACCAGACTCATCAAGAAAAATAAAGATAGGACCTAACTGAAAAAAATCAGAAATGAAAGAGGAAAAGTCACAACCTATACTACAGAAATACAAAGGATTGTAAAAAAGTTACTATGAATAACTCTATGCCAAGAAATTAAACAACCTGTGTGAAATGAATAAATTGCTATCACCATACAATCTTTCAAAACTGATTCAAGAAGAAGCAGAAAACCTGAACAGACCAATAATAACCTGCAAAATGGAGCAGTAATAAAAAAAAAAAATCTCCTGGCATGCAAAAGCCCTGGCCAGGTGGCTCCACAGGCAAATTTTACTGAACATTCAAGATGAATTAAAAATTTTGAATTGAAATCAATTCACCCTTCTCAAACTGTTCTAAAAAAATTCAAGAAGGAGAAAGACTTCCAAACTCTTCTTATGAGGCCAGTATTCCTAATTCCAAAAACATGTAAAGACACAACAAAGAAAGAAAATTACAAACCAATATCTTTGATGAACATTGATGATAAAATCCTCAACAAAATACTGGCAGTCTGAATCCAGCAAAACATTCAAAAGATCATACACCATGATCAAGTGGGATTTATCCCAGGGATGCAAGAATGGTATAATATTTGCAAATCGATATATGTAACACACCACGTAAACAAAATGTCTAGCCACAGCAATCTGACAGGAAAAATAAATTAAAAACATGCAAATTAGAAAGGAGGAAGTAAAACTGTCATTTGAAGACAACATGATAGTGCACATAGAAAACCCTATGTACTCCACCAAAATACTACTCAACCTAATGAGTGATTTTGGCAAAATAGTGGCATATAAAGTCAATATTTAGAAATTGATGGCATTTCTGTGCACCAACAAAAAATTATCAGTAAGAGAAACTATGAAAAAAGTCCCATTTAACGCAGCAAGAAGAAAAATAAAGTACCTAGGAATAAACTTAACCAAATGGATAAAATAAAAAACCTGTACTCAAAAAACTACAGAACACTAAAGGAAGAAATTGAGGAAGCTACAAATAAGTGGAAGCATATACTGTGTAAAAAGATAAGAAAAATTAACATAATTAAAATGTCCATATTAAAATGCCCAAAGCAATCTATAGATTCAATATAATTCCTATTAAAATACTAATGACATGTATCACAGACCTAGAAAAATATTTGAAAAATTTATATGGAACACAGAAAATCCAAAATAGCCTCAGCAATCTTGAGAAAGAACAAAGCTGGAGGGATACCTGGTATCAAACTGTACTACAAGGCCACTGTAAACAAAGTAGTCTGGTACTGGCATAAGAACAGACACATAGATCAATGATACAAAATTGAGAGCCAGGAAATAAACCCATGTCTCTATGGCCAATTAGTATTTCACAAAGGAGGCAAGAGCATACAATGAAGAGGCATAAAATGGCATCTTCAATAAACGGTGTTGGGAGAAGAGGACTAGTACATGCAAATAAATGAAACTAGACAACCAACTTACACCATACACCAGAGTAAACTCAAAATGGATAAAAGACTTAAACATAAGTTGTGATTCTATAAAGATCCTAGCAGAAAAGATAGGTAGTAAAATCTCAGATATCCCATGTAGCAAATGGGACTACATCAAATTAAAAAGCTTCTGTACAGCTAAAGAAACCATGATCAAAATGAAAAAGGAATGATTCTATTGGAGAACATATTTGCCAACTATATATTGGTCAGGGGTTTAATCTCCAAAATATATACAGAACTCATAAGATTCAACACCAGGAAGACAAACAATCAATTGTAAATTAAGCAAAGGACCTGAATAGACACTACTCAAGGAGAACATACAGATAGCCCACAAACATGAAAAGTGGCTCAATGTCACTAGCCATCAGAGAGATGCATATTAAAACCACAATAAGCTATCACCTCAAACCTGTCAGAATGGCTATCATTTATAAATCAACAAAGAACAAGTGCTGACAAGGATGTAGGGGAAGGGAAACCCTAGTGCCCTGTTGGTGGGAATGCACAGTAGTGTAGGTACCATGGAAAACAGTGTGGAATTTCCTCAAAATTAAAAATAGAACTGTCTTTTTAACCCAGAAATTCCACTGCTGGGAATATACCCTAAGAATCCTGAAACAACAATTCAAAACAACTTATGTACCATGTTCATAGTAGGACTATTTACAATTAGGCAGGTTTTGGAAACAGCCTACGTAACCATCAGTAGATGAGTGGATCACAAAACTGTGGTACATTTACATAATGAAATACTATGCAGCAAAAAAAAGGGGAATTCCTACTTTTTGCAACAGCATGGATAGAACTGGAGGCTATTATACTAAGTAAAACAAGCCAATCAGTAAAAGATAAATACCATATGATATCATTTGAAGAGGAATCTAATGAACAAAATAAATGGGAAGCATGGAATAAACTGACAGCTGTAATAGGGAAAAGGGGAGATGCAGACTGATTAAAAGAAACTGAAGGGATTAGTTCAAGAACATAGGAGAAGGTCCCATGGACATGGACAATGGTGTGGGGACCAACTATGGAAATGGAGAGTGGGATGGCTGTAGAGAACCAAAGGGGAAAAGTGGGACAACTGTAATAGCACAAACAATAAAATATTGTAAAAATAAAAATAATTTAAAATAAAAAGAATAAAACTGAAAGAAAAGTAAAAGCAAATGGAGAATTTATGTAAAAATATAGATATTGGTGTTATTTATTAGAATTGCCTTATCTAGCCTGTGTTTTATTCACTGTACCTGTTTTCACTGTCCCTACCTACTTTAGAGAAGGATAAAAACACTCCTGTAGTCTATACTTCCCTATATCTCTCAGATTCTGTTCATCAGATTTTGTTCAACCTTCTCTAGTTTACTGTCTAATTTCCTCATTCTTCTCTTCTTGGCACCACTTCCTCATGGGGTCTAAGCAGCCAGCCCCACTGGGTCATCCATGATCCCTGCAGCTTTCCCATGGCTAAGGTGAGAGCTACTGACTGGCTCTCCCTAATAACTGCTCAGTTGGGGGTTCCTGATGAGAAGTTAAAGGCACAAGAAAAGTGGCTTGCAAAGTTTCTTGGTACAATTGACATCTTGGCCAAATATCTCTTTGCTGTGGGGCTGTCTTACTCATTGGTAGATGTTTAGAAGTACCCCTGGACTCTATCTACTAGAAGCTAATAATAGAAGATAGCTTACAAACCGGTACTCAAAATATCCGATCAATAAAGTAATAGGTGAAAACGGGGGAAAAAAGTTAAAGACACAGGAAGCTTGTCTCCCTGGAGGTGGAAGGGGGAGACATGGCTGCATATTAATTATTAATACTGTAGAAGGCCAGTTTTATGAGTAATTAATTTAGAAGGCCAGTTTTATGAGTAATTAAGACTGTCAGATCTCCAAACAAAAGACCCATTCATAGAAGTCATAGGACCCTTGAGTACCCTAGCGATAACCGCAACTTCCGCTTCTGTAAACTGCTTGCTTGCTAATCATGCATAAAAGGAGCTCACTACAAGTGCAGGGCGCGACTCCCATTTGTATCTCCTGCTTAGGCAGTCGGGAGTTCGCCCCTGCGCAGGTTAATAAAACCCATCCTCATTTTCACCTGTCTCCAACTTGGTCATTTGTCTCGCGATAGGGATACAACAAATACATTTCATTTACTAACAATGTGTCAGGACCAATTAATTCTCCTTTTTTAAAGTGTCTTCTCATTTCTGTGCAGCAGCCTTAGGATGGTTTCTTAAGGTCTGTGAGTCTCCAGGTGTTGAGAGCTGCGTACCTATGCAGTAGTAACGCCAATGCTTTCCACTGCTGGAGTCAGTCTCCATTCTCACCATTGTCTGAGGCTGGGATTGGGTGGGGTGGAGTGAAGCTAAGGGTTTCTCCATACCCTGTAAAACAGGGAATGCTAATGAAATACGTCAGGTAAGTTGGATCAGTTATTGAATTCCCAGGTGATAGAAGAATCAACAAAGAATGTTCACCATTGTCTTCTTATGAACACAATTCATTTCCTACTCAGGCACCTGCATCTTAATTTTAATAGAGAAATGTGGGGGCAGCTGGGCTTAGGTCTTTTATCTTAGGTAGGCACTTAAATAAAGTGAGGGAAATGGCTCTTGATGTGTGAAGGCTCAGTAGAGCCCTATACAGGTTGCATATGGATTAGCTGGGGTGAGGCCTCACATTTTCTCATTCTCCCAGTCAGGCCTCTGAAAGCCATAGCACAGAAGGTACTTGGGAAATTCAACATTAGATTTTCTTATTTTGAAATTTCTTGCTTGCTTTTTTCCCTAATGCATTTCCTCATTATGCTACATTTTAACATTCATTTTTCCTCTCTCTTCTCTGTTACCCTATTATTTTTTACTGTTGTTTCTTTGAAAAAATAATTATAATAAGAAAATTACTACTATAGCTGTGTAGGCCTGAGTACAGCATTCTAAAGTTTTTGAACCAAATATACAGTTTCACACATCAAATATATTAAAATTCATGAGTCCAGATTACAACTGTTTAAAAATATAAATGACCAATCCCTAGGAGTCCTATAGAACCAACTTATTGTTATATAATTGGTAACTAAGATTTGGTCTGTCTTTCTAAAAGAACTGTGTTCCTCTACACGTTTCTTTTTCTAGAAGTGATTCAGTCTCAGCTCCTATAAATGAAGAAAGAACAACAGAATTAATATATATAAATACTTCGTTATATTTCTATAAAAAGTAAAAATCTTTTTGCACACATAACCATGATTTATTTTTTATTTTTAAAGTATATTTTATTGATTATGCTATTACAGTCTTCCCAATTTCCCTCCCTTTATTCGCCCTCTGTCCTGTACCCCAACCCTCCAGCATTCCCTTCCACTTTAGTTCATGTCCATAGGTTGTACTTATAAGTTCTTTGAATTCTATTTACTATACCACTTTTGACCTATTTGTGTCTATTTTATGCCTACTAATTGTGCTTCTTATTTCCTGTACCTTCCCCCCATTCCTCCCCTCCCCCTCCCCACGAAAAACTCTCTATGTGATGTCCATTTCTCTGATTCCATTCTTGTTCTATCGTTTGCTCAGTTTTTGTTGTTTTTCTTTTTTTCAGTACATTTGTTGATAGTTGTGAGTTTCTTGTCCGAATACTGTCATAGTTTTTGATCTTCAATTTCTTAGATAAGCCCCTTTAACTTTTTTAATTTTTAATTTTAATTGTTGATCTTGTACAGTTTTCTGTCTTTTACTCCCACCCCAGCCCACCACCCCAGCTCTCCCCACCTTCCTCCCATTTCCAACCCCCATAGTTTTTGTCCATGTGTCCTTTATACTTGTTCCTGTAAACCCTTGCCCTTTCCCCTGAAATTCCCTCCCCTTTCCCCTATGGTCACTGTCAGCCTGTTCCCAACTTCAGTGTCTTTGGTTATATTATGCTTGTTTGTTTGTTTGTTTTGTTGATTAGGTTCCTGTTAAAGGTGAGATCATATGGTATTTGTCTTTCACCGCCTGGCTTATTTCGCTTAGCATGATGCTCTCTAGTTCCATCCATGCTGTTGCAAAGGCTAGGAGCTCCTTCTTTCTTCCTGCTGCATAGAATTCCATTGCGTAAATGTACCACAGTTTTTTGATCCATTCGTTTACTGATGGGCACCTAGGTTACTTCCAACACTTGGCTATTGTAAATTGTGCTGCTATGAACATAGGGGAGCATAGATTCTTTTGGATTGGTGTTTCAGGGTTCTTAGAATATAATCCAAGTGGTGGAATTGCTGGGTCAAAAGGTAGATCCATTTTTAGTTTTCTTAGAAAATTCCATAGTGTTTTCCATACTGGCTGTACGAGTCTGCACTCCCACCAACAGAGCATAGGATCCCCTTTCCCCACAACCTCTCCAACACTTGCTGTTTGTTGCTTTGTTTTTTTTTTTTAAATATTTATTTATTTATTTTTAGAGGGGAAGGGTAGGAGAGAGGGAGAAGGAGGGAAATATCAATGTATGGTTGCCTCTTATGTGTCCCATGCTGGGAACTGGCCTGCAACCCAGCCATGTGCCCTGACTGGGAATCGAACCATGATCCTTTGTTTCACAGGCCCGCGCTCAATCCACTGAGCTACACCAGCCAGGGCTGTTGCTTTGTTTATGATGGCCATTCTGACTGGTGTCAAGTGGTATCTCATCGTGGTTTTAATTTGCATCTCTCTGATAGCTAGTGTTATCAAGCGTCTTTTCATGTGTCTCTGGTTCCTCTGTATGTCCTCCTTCGAGAAATGTCTGCCCAAGTCCTTTGCCCATTTTTTTAAAAAATATATTTTATTGATTATGCTATTACAGTTGTCCCATTTCTCCCCCATCATTCCCCTCCACCCCACCCACCCTCTCCCACCCACATTCCCCCCTTTAGTTCATGTCCATGGGTCATAAGTTTTCTAGCTTCTACATTTCCCATACTATTCTTGCCCTCCCCCTGTCTATTTTTTTTCCCATTATCTATGCTACTCATTCTCTGTACCTTTTCCCCCTCTCTCCTCCTCCCACGCCCCTGTTGCTAACCCTCCATATGATCTCCATTTCTGTGGTTCTGTTCCTGTTCTAGCTGTTTTCTTAGTTTGCTTTTGTTTTAGGTGTGGTTCTTGATAGCTATGAGTTTGTTGTCTTTTCACTGTCATAGTTTTATCTTCTTTTTCTTAGATAAGTCCCTTAATATTTCATATAATAAGGGCTTGGTGATGATGAACTCCTTGAACTTGACCTTATCTGAGAAGCACTTTATCTTCCCTTCCATTCTAAATGACAGCTTTGCTGGATACAGCAATTTTGGATGTAGGTCCCTGCTTTTCAAGATTTCAAATATTTCTTTCCAGCCCCTTCTTGCCTGGAAGGTCTCTTTTGAGAAATCAGCTGACAGTCTGATGGGAACTCCCCTGTAGGTGACTGTCCCCTTATCCCTTGCTGCTTCTAGAATTCTCTGCTTCGTTTTAATCTTGGCTAATGTAATTACAATGTGCCTTGGTGTGTTCCTCCTTGGGTCCAACTTCTTTGGGACTCTCTGAGGTTCCTGGACGTCCTGGTAGTCTATTTCCTTTGCCAGACTGGGGAAGTTCTCCTTTATTATTTGTTCAAATAAGTTTTCCACTCGTTGCTGTTCTTCTTCCCCTTCTGGGACCCCTATAATTCGGATGTTGGGACATTTAAAGATGTCCCGGAGGTTCCTAAGCCTCTCCTCATTTTTTTGAATTCTTGTTTCTTCCTCGTCTTCTGTTTGGTTGTTAGTTTCTTCCTTCTGGTCCACTCCATTGATTTGAGTCCCAGTTTTCCTTCCATCTCTATCAGTTCCCCATGCATCTTCCTTCATTTCACGGATTGTAGCCTGCATTTTTTCATCTAGTTTGTGAGCAAAATCAACCAATTCTGTGAGCATTTTGATGACCAGTGCTTTGAACTGTGCATCTGACAGGTTGGCTATCTCTTCACTGCTTAGAGGAATTGGCTCTGGGGCTTTTATTTGTTTTCCGGTTTGAGCCATTTTTGGTGGGTTTTTTTTTTGTTGTTATTTTGGTTTTAGTCTGGTCGCGGCTATTACGTAGTGAGGGGGTGGAGCCTTAGGTGTTCCTCAGGGCGGGGCAGCTCAGTCGCTGGGTTGTGACGCTATAGGTGGGGGCGGGGTCTGAGAAGGAGCAATGGTGCCTGCTCCGCTCTCTCCTGGACTCCGGCCCTTTCCGCTGCTTCCCCTTCACCTGGATTATCTGCGCACGTGCGCGTGCTGTTACGTAGTGAAGAGTGGAGCCTCTGGCGCTCCCCAGTGCGGGGCAGCCCAGTCGCTGGGTTGTGACGCTGTATGTGGGGGTGGGGCCTGAGAGGGAGCAATGGCGCCTGCTCCGCTCTCTCCTGGATTCAGTCCCCTCCGCCACTTTCCCTCCGCCTGGACTGTCTGTGCGCCCGAATATGAGACCACCTGGTCAGTCAGCCAGCCGCCTTGTGCGGCCTCACTGGGTCTGCACAGTTGCCCCCTGTGCCCGGGGTCCGCCAGCTGCTGCCTGTAGGCCTGGGGACCGCCAGCCGCTGCCTGTGCACCTGGGAACTGCCAGCCGCTGCTGCTTGCGTTCCTGGGTCTGCACCTCTACTTTCTCCTGCCTCGACTCCGCCCCTCTTACCGGTCTGGATGAATGGTTGTTGGACTTCCGTATAGTTCAGTTTTCTATAAGTTCTGGTTGTTTTCTTGTTTCTAAATATTTGTTGTCCTTAATTTTGGTTGTGAGAGGAGGCACAGTGTGTCCGCCTATGCCTCCATCTTGGCCGGAAGTCCCTTTGCCCATTTTTTAATTGGGTTGCTTGTCTTAGAGTGGAGTCATGTCAGTTCTTTATATATTTTGGAGATTAAACCCTTGTCTGAGGTATCATTGGCAAATATGTTTTCCCATACCGTGGGTTCTCTTTTTATTTTAATATTGTTTTCTTTAGCCGTGCAGAAGCTTTTTATTTTGATGAGATCCCATTTGTTTATCCTTTCCTTTATGTCCCTTGCTTTAGGGGAAATAACAGTAAAAATGTTGCTGTGTGAAATATCTGTGATTTTCCTGCCTATGTTCTCCTCTAGGACTTTAATGGTGTCATAGCTTATATTTAAACCTTTTATCCACATTGACTTTCTTTTGTGTATGGTGTAAGTTGGGGTTCAAGTTTCACTTTTTTTTTTCCATGTAGGTGTCCAATTCTCTCAACACCACTTGTTGAAGAGGCTATTTTTGCTCCATTTTATCTTGCTGTCCCCTTTGCCAAATATTAATTGACTGTAGAGACTAAGGTCTATTTCTGGGCTCTCTGTTCTATTCCACTAGTCCATGTGCCTGTTTTTATGCCAGAACCAGGCTGTTTTGATTACAGTGGTCCTGTAATACAGTTTGGTATCAGGTATTGTGATCCCTCCTACTTTGCTCTTCTTTCTCAAAATTGCTGCCGCTATTCGAGGATGTTTATGGTTCCATAAATTTTTGAAATGTTTGTTTTATGTCTATGAAATATGCCTTAGTACTTTAATAGGTATTGCAATGAATTGTAAATTGCTTTGGGTAATATGGACATTTTGATCATGTTAATTCTTCTGATGCTTGAACACGGTATGTGTTTCCATTTGTTTGTGTCTCCCTTGATTTCTTTCTTTAGTGTAGTGTAGTTTTCTGTATACAGGTCTTTTACCCCCTTGGTTAGGTTTATTCCTAGGTATTTTATTTTTCATTTTGCTATATCGAATGGAATTTTTTTCTTGATTTCTGCTTCTGTTGTTTCATTCCTGGTATACAAAAATACCTTTGATTCCTGGATATTGACTTTGTATCCGGCTGTTTGGCCAAATTCATTTATTAGGTCGAGCAGCTTTTTGGCTGAGTCTATAGGATTTTCTATGTACACTATCATGTCATCTGAAAACAATGACAGTTTTGTTTCCTCCTTTCCAAGTTGGATGCCTTTTATTTCTTTTTCTTGTCTAATCGTTGTGGATAAAACTTCCAATACTATATTGACTAGAAGTGGTGAAATTGGACAACCTTGTCTTGTTTCTGATCTTAGTGGAAAAGATTTTAATCTTTGCCCATTGAGTATGATGTTGGCTGTAGGTCTCTCATATATGGCCTTTATTATGCTGAGGAATGCTCCCTCTATTCCCACTTTGCTGAGTGTTTTTATCATAAATGGGTGCTGTACCTTATCAAATGCTTTTTCCGCATCTATTGATATGATCATGTGGTTTTTGTCTTTGCTTTTGTTTATGTGATGAATTACATTTACTGATTTGCGAATGTTGAACCATCCTTGCATCCCTGGGATGAATCCCACTTGGTCATGGTGTATGATCTTTTTAATGTATTGTTGGTTGCGGTTTGCCAATATTTTGTTGAGGATTTTAGCATCTATGTTCATCAGCGATATCGGCCTGAAGTTCTCCCTTGTTGTGTCTTTATCTGTTTTTGGGATTAGGATGATGCTGGCTTCATAAAAAGAGTTTGGGAGTCTTCCAACATTTTGAATTTTTTGGAATAGTCTGTGAAGAATAGGGGTTAGCTCTTCCTTCAATGTTTTGTAGAATTGTCCTGTGAAACCATCTGGTCCAGGGCTTTTGTGTGTCGGGAGTTTTTTGATTACTGATTCAATTTCATCAGCTGTTATTCGTCTGTTCAGGTTTTCTGTTTCTTCTTCATTGAGTTTTGGAAGATTATATATTTTTAGAAACTTGTCCATTTCACCTAGGTTTTCAAATTTCTTGGCATATAGTTCTTCCTAGTAATTTCTTACAATCCTTTGTAGTTCTGTGGTGTCAGTTGTAATCTCTCCTCTTTCATTTCTGATTGTGTTTATTTGAGTCCTCTCTCTTTTTTTCTTGATGAGCCTGCTTAAAAGCTTGTCCATTTTGTTGATCTTTTTCAAGAACCAGCTCCTGGATTCATTGATTCTTACAATTGTGCTTTTAGTCTCTATGTTATTTAATTCTGCTCTGATCTTGGTTATTCACATCCTTCTACTTGCTCTGGGTTGTCTTTTAGTTGTTCCTCGAGTTCTTGCAGGTGTAGGGTTAACTTGTTTGTTTGAGATGTTTCTATCTTTTTTAAGTAGGCCTGTATCGCTATGAACTTCCTTCTCAGGACTGCCTTCACTGTGTCCTATAAGTTTTGGGTCATTGTGAGTTCATTTTCATTTGTTTCCAGAAACTTTTTTATTTCCTCCCTAATTTCATTCTTGACCCATTCATTGTTTAATAGCATGCTATTCAATTTCCATGATTTTGAGGGTTTTAGATTTTTCCCATTGAGGTTGGTTTCTAGTTTTGAGTCCCTTGTGGTTGGAGAAAATGTTTGGTACGATTTCAATTTTTTTGAATTTGTTGAGGCTTATTTTGTGTCTATCATGTGGTCTATCTTTGAAAATGTTCCATGTGCATTTAGTAAAAATGTGTATTTAGTTTCTTTGGGATGAAGGGCTCTATATATATCAGTTAAGTCCATTTCATCTAGAGTGTTGTTCAATGCCATAATACCTTTGTGTTGTGGACCGTTCAGCCTGGTTACAGGAGTTGTAACCGTCACCTCATGGTGGGCTGTGTAAGAGCTCAAGGGACCCACTTCATCTGGGTCTGTTCTGTCACAAGGATGTGACCTACTAAGGAGACAAAGCTTATTTCCCTAGCAGGAGCACTGCTTCTACCTCATCCATCTCTAGCCCCATTGCTTGGCTGGCAGTCAATGACGGGTAAGACTCCTCATGGGAGGGGCAACCTAAGCCAGACGCAACCACTTGGGAGGCCTCATGGAAGGACTCAGGGGGTTGCAGCAAAGAGGATGTGATGGACCCTCATCCCCCGGCTATTCTGACATAACCTGAGTCCTCATTTCCATCTGGGAGAGTGTCCTGCTTCCTAGCAGGAGCGGCTTATAGCCTGAAACTGTAGGGGTGAGCGGTGCAGCCCTGTGCTGACCAGGACGGCTCCCTGGGTGATCCGGACATAAGAATGAATTCCTAAAGTCCTGTGAAACCTGCTTTGCTAAGAGTGCTCTTCCTTAGGTGATAAGTGTCCCAGGAGGAAATGAGTATGTATCCCAAAGTTTGGCAACCCCCTTTCCTGACAAACACTGGCTCGGATTAAGCCCTCAGATTTCTCTGACATGTTAAACTTGCATTCCGGTGTATTGGAACCCAATAAAAGCCTCATGAGGAAGGGGCTCTGGGTCATTCTCTGAGAGTTTGACCCCTTTCCTCCCCAAGCAGATCTTGTCTTGGTAGTTTTTATTTTCATCCGTGATGAATGGGGGGTTCTACTGATGGAGCCCCCCGCACCTTTGTTGATATTTTGTTTGGAAGATCTGTCCATTTTTGACAGTGGGGTGTTAAAATCACCTACTATAATTGTGTTGCTGTCAATATTTTTCTTGATGTCCTCTACGATTTTCTTGATGTATTTAGGTGCTCTATGTTGGGTGCCTATATATTTACAATGTTTATGTCTTCTTGGTGGATTCTTCCATTGAGTATTATGAAGTGACCTTCTGGGTCTCTCTTTATGGCTCTTCTTTTGAAGTCTATTTTGTCTGATATGAGTATTGCTACCCTGGCTTTTTTTCCTGTCCATTTGCTTGGGAAATTTGTTTCCAGCCCTTCACTTTGAGTCTGTGTATGTCTTTTGTCCTGAGGTGGGTCTCTTGTAGGCAGCATATGTGTGGGTCATGCTTTCTTATCCATTCAGCTATCCTATGTCTTTTCATTGGAGCATTTAAACCATTTACATTTAAGGTTATTATTGATAGGTACTTATTCATTGCCATTTTTGTACCTGTGTTTCTCTCCCTCCCTCCCTCCCTCCCTCCCTCCCTCCCTCCCTCCCTCCCTCTCTCTCTCTTTCTCTCTCCCCCTTCCTTTCCTTACAGCAGTCCCTTTAGTATCTCTAGCAGAAATTCATTTGGAGGAGGTGTATTCTTTTAGACTTCTTTTGTCTGGGAAGCTCCTTACTTGGCCTTCTATCTTGATTGAAAGCCTTGCTGGGTAAAGTAATCTTGGTTGCAGGCCTTTGGTTCTCATTACTTTGAATATTTCTTGCCATTGTCTTCTGGCTTGGAGCGTTTCCATTGAGAAGTCAGCTGCTAACCTTATTGGGACTCCCTTGTACATTACTTCCTGTTTCTCCCTTGCTGCCTTTAAGATTCTCTCTTTGTCTTGACATTTTGCCATTTCAATTATGATGTGTCTTGAAGTGGGCCTGTTTGGGTTCCCCTTGATTGGGACTCTCTGTGTTTCCTGGATTTGTGTGGCTTTTTCTCTCACCAAAGTAGGGAAGTTTTCCATCATTACTTTTTCAAATAGGTTTTTTATCCCTTGCTCTTCTTCTTCTCCTTCTGGTATCCCTATTATACGCATATTATTATGTTTCACATTGTCTTGCATTTCTCTTAATCCCTCCTCATTCTTTCTGAGCCTCTTTTCTTTTTCTTGTGCTTTCTGGGTGTTTTTTTCTAGTTTGTCCTCCATCTCACTCATCTGATCCTCTATTTCATGGATTCTGCTTTTCATTCCTTCTACTGTGTTCTTCAGTTCAGAAATTGTGTTCTTCATTTCCTCTTGGCCCTTGTTGATTATTTCTATTTCCTTTTTCATCTTGATATAGTTTGCAATCATTTCATCATAGCTTCCCCGTAGTTTCTGGCAGCTCATTGAGAGCTCATGGAGCTTCCTGGCAGCCATTGCTTTGAACTCAATATCTGATAGTTGAGTTGCCTCTGTTTCATTTAGCATTCTTCCTGGGGGCTTCCTCCTTTCCTTTCATTTGGGGATTGTTTCTTTGTTTTCCCATTGTTTGTGAGACTCCTCTTGTTAGCCTCAGCTTCTTAAATGGATCTTTTCTGGCTCCCTGGGTTTATGGTTTGAACTTTTGTGGTAGAATACCTGTGAGATTCAGTGCAGTCTCCTTCGGGTATCCTGGTGTTCAAAGCTTCCACTGTCTCAGCTGTTGGGATGCCCCCTCTTTGCATCCAACTCAGGTTTTTTCAGTTCCAGTTTTTTTTGTTTGTTTGTTTTTGTCTGACTCGTGGGTATTTAAAAAAAGAAAAGAAAAAAGTGAAAAAAGAAGAGAAAAAGAGAGGGAGGAAGAAGAGGTAAAATTGGAAAGAAAGGAAGAAGAAATAAAACAAGGAAGAAATAAAAAGCAGAAGGACTTGAGGGATAAAATAGATAAAAATAATAAAAAATATATAATTAAAACAAAACAAAAAACTCCACAAAAACAAACAAAGAAACAACCCTCTCCCCCCCATAAAAGAAAACAATCAAACAACAACAACAAACACCTCTTGCTGTTTTCAAACCAGTCAAACTTGTTTTTCTGGTCTTGCTGGCTGCAACAGGCTGAGGGGTGACTGGTATTGCTTTTCTCCCTGTTCTGCACTCAGTCAGCTTTTACCTACTTTCCCCAGGGCTAATCGTACACTCTCTATGCAGGGCCTTGGGTATGATTTCTGAGCTTCCTGCAGAGCGCATGCTTTCCCGAGTTTATGGGTTTGAGCTGGGATCTCTTAGAGATCCAGCGCTCCCCGAGTTTACTGCTGTGAGCTCCCGGTCTCCTACAGGGCACACACGCCTACCTGAGTCTGAAGGCATGGGCTCCCCAAGTTTCCCGAGTTATGCGCAGTCACCCTAGGATCACAGGTGTGAGCTCCAGGTTTTCCACAAAGCCTCCTCTTCTCGTCGTAGGGCTGTCTCCGCCTTTGAGCACTTGGCCACCTCCAATCAGTTGCAGAGCGGCTTCCGGTAGGTCACAGAGCCACCTCCGATGGCAGAGCCGCCTCTGGTCCACCATGGCAGCTTTGAAGGAGAGTTGGGCCAGTGATTGTGACTTGGTGGCTCCCTCTACTTCTAGAGTGGCAAATTTATAGACCCCTGCCGGGAGCGACCTGGACACTAAATGTCCTTAAGAGGATAAAGACTCAGTAAGAGACAAACAGCTGGCAGTGTACCCCAGCTGGGAGTGTGGTTGCTGCCTGAGACAGTACCAGAGAAATTGGGGAGCCGAGTGATACCTGGAGGTGGGAGAAGAGAAGGACCATGACTGGCCAAGATTCAGATAGTCTCTGGACTAATAAGAGAGTTGGTCTGTGTGGAAAGCTGAGTGCTAGATAGAACAGCCTGCCTGCCGAAAACAAAGGGAATTCACAAAAAAAAAAAAAAAAAAAGCCTCCCAGCTGCTGTGCAAGGACCTCTCACTAAGTGACAGGGTAAGTGTAGAGGGAGTGGGGGGGGAGGTGCGGTTTGCTCCCGTGCATGGCACCTCATGGATTGATCAAAAGTGAGTACCAGGGGCTCAGAGAGGTAGCAGTGCTCAGAGAGACTTAATAGGGAAACTTAACTGCCCTGAAGGAATTTGCTCCCATGCAGGCCCAAGCAAACAAATAGGGAAAAGGATGGGGTCCATTTGCTCCCACTCAGTGCACCTCATAGACTAATCAAATGGTTGCACAATGAGATGGATTAGAGTCAATGGCCAGGCACATATATGCAGTGGACAACGTGAGCCACACAATGCTCTGAGGGAGTGGGCCTGAAACTTGGCACCCATAAATACTGTAGCCCAGACCAAGCACCCACCCTCGTGGAAACAAAGGAAAGGGGGAAAAATACAACATAACCAAGCTCCACCCAAAAGGCCTCCAGGAAAACAGCAAAACCCACTTGGCCGGTTTAAAGTCAGCAGGAGGTTTTTCATTTTTGTTTGTAAGTGTAAGACAAAAAGACTTGGAACTGTGAGAAGACCAAAGACAGGTCCAGAAAGAAGTCAGAGGGCTAACACCAACAGTTGAGAAAATATCACTTCACTGTCCTTCAGAACTTTCATTTTTAATTTTTTAATTTTTATTTTTTTACTTTCTCCTTTCAGTCTAGCTTATTATGGTTTTGTTTGTTTAATTTCATTGTTTCATTGGTTTTCTTTACTTTCCCCTTCATATTGCATTTTAATTTTTCTTTTTTCACGTCACTCATATTCTAATAACACACTACTCTTGATCTTTAACTTTCTATGCTTTTTATTCAGATCATATATTTCTAATCAAATTATTGTTATTCCAAATCCCACACAGCACCCTTCCCTGGTCTTAATCCATTTTGCCATCTTCCCGAGCTTAATTACTATTGTGGTTAACTTTATACTCTCACAACTATGCCAGGTTTCTACCCCTTGCTCTTACTATATCTCATCATCTAACCTCACATAAGCACTCTGCTTTCCAAAGTCAGCTAACATTCTTTTTCCATTCTAATAATAGTCTTATCAGTTTTTCACCTTCCCTAAAGTGTTAATTTGGTAACACATCATGGTTATTGTTGTACTTCTCCAAGAATCTTCTAGTTGTTCTATACTTGTTATATTTTAAATCACAAAGAATACTCTCCCACTGTCTTACTCCATTTCCCCTTTGCCTTGCCTCAATCACATACAAGCCAAAGTGGGAGTTGTGCATAACAGTTAACCTGCTGGTGGGGAGAATGCACCAACAAAGAAACCACCAACAGATAAAGACCAAGAAGAACAAAAGGGTCCACACAAACAGAAGTAAGGGCAATGCTAGGGCATCCAGACCAGGAGGTCAAGTAGAATGCAACACCGAGTCACACAGAACTCCTACAAATAAGTTCACTCTTTGAAGACAGCTGACAAAGCAGAGCATCAGGAATCACATAAACAAACAAAAAGAATAACCTAAAATGGGGAGACAAAGAAAGAACCTGCAAATGAAATGAATGACTCCACAGTAAAAGAGCTAAATAAAATGGAGGTAAGCAAACTATCAGATATAAAATTCAAAAGAATGGTGATAAGTATGCTCAAGGAACTCAGACAACTACAAGCAACTGAGTGGGAACCACAGCAGCATGAAAAAAGAAATAGAAACTATAAACAAAACCAGGAAGAAATGAAGAATACAATTTCTGAAATAAAAAATACACTTGAAGGAATTACAATCAGGCTGGATGAAATGAGCTGGAAGACACAGTAGAAGAAAACACCCAGGTAGAGCAGCTACATGAAAAAAGACTCCAAAAATATGAAGATAGCCCAAGAGAACTGCAAGACAACATGAAATGCAACAACTTTCAAATCATAGAAATACCAGAAGGAGAAGAAAATGAGTAAGGGACACAAAACTGCTTGAAAATACAACCACAAAAATTTCTCAAAACTGGAGAGGGGAAAAGCCATACAAGTTCATGAAGCATAGAGGGTCCCAATCAAGATGAACCCAAAGAGTCCTAATCAAAGACACATCATAATTAAAATGGCAAAATTCAAAGACAAAGAGAGAACCTTAAAAGCAGCAAGGGAGAAACAAGAAGTAACATAAGAGGGAACTCCAATAAGGCTAGCAACTGACTTTTCAACAGAAACACTACAGGCCAGAAGGAAATGGCAAGAAATATTTCAAGTAATGAAAAGCAAAGGCCTGCAACCAAGAGTACACTTCCCAGTGAGGTTCTCAATTAAAATGGAAATTGATATAAAGAATTTTGCAGAAAAGAAAAGGAGGCTGAAAGTATACACATCCACCAAAATAGCATTACAAGATATGCTAAAGGGACTGCTTTAGGAGGATGAAAAAAGAAAAGAGTGAGATAGATTTACACAGGTATAAAGGAAAAAATGAATAAGCACCTATCAATAACAACCTTAAGTGTTAATGGATTAAATGCTCCAGCCAAAAGACATGGGGTAGGTGAATGGATAAGAAAACATGACCCACACATATGCTGCCTAAAAGATACCCATCTCAGAAAGAAAAGACTTACACAAACTGAAAGTAAATGGTTGGAAATAATATTCTGAGCAAATAGGCAAGAAAAGAAAAAGATGGTATAGCAATATTTATATCAGACAAAGTAGATTTCAAAAAAAGGCCATAAAAAGAGACACAGAAGGACACTTCATAATACTGAAGGGAAGAATCCTTCAAAAAGACATAACATTGTAAAGATATATGCACCCAACAAAGGAGCACCCAGATATAAAGGAAAATTTGGGGGGACTTCAAGAAAGATATAGACAACACACTTCTACTAGGAGATTTTAAGGCCCCATCGTAAACAATGCACAGACCTTCCAAAAATATATCAACAAGCATATTGTGGCATTGAACAATGCCCTAGATCAAATGGACTTAACTGGTACAGAGAGAGCCTTTCATCCCAAAGAAGCAAAATACACATTCTTTTCAAATGTACATGGAACATTTTGAAAGATAGACCACATGATAGGACACAAAACAAGCCTCAACACATTCAAGAAAATTGAAATCATATCAAGCATTTTCTTAGACCACAAGGGCCTAAAACTAGAAAACAACCTCAAGGAAAAACTCAAAACACTCAAATTCATGGAAATTGAATAGTGTGCTATTAAACAATGAATGGGTGAATAATAAGGCGAGGAAGGAATCAAATGTTTCTGTAAACAAATGAAAAGGAACTCACAACAGTCCAAAACTGACGGAACAGAGCAAAAGCAGTCCTGAGAGGAAACTTTATAATGATACAGGCCTACCAAAAACAAATAGAAACATTTGAAACAAACAACTTAACCCTACATCTACAAGAACTGGAGGAACAACAACAAACAAGCCCAGAGCAAGTAGAAGGAAGAAAATAACCAAGATCAGAGCAGAATTAAATGACATGGAGACTAATAGAACAATGCAACGAATCAATAAATCCAGGAGCTGGTTCTTTGAAAAAATAAAAATCAACAAGGCTTTATACAAACTCATCAAGAAAAAAAAGGAAGGGCCAAAATAAATAAAATCAGAAATGAAAGAGGAGAGATTACAACTGATAACAGAAATACAAAGGATTGTAAGAAATTGCTATGAACAACTACTATATGCCAAGAAACTAGAAAACCTAAGTGAAATGGAGAAATTTTAGAAAAATATAATCCTCCAAAACTGGACGAAGAAGAAACAGAAAACCTAAACAGACCAATAGCAGCTAGTGAAATAGGAACAGTAATAAAAAAACTCCCTGCACACAAAAGCCATTGTTTTGGTGGTTTCACAGGAGAATTTTACAAAGCATTTAAGGAAGAGCTAACCCCTATACTTCTCAGACTATTTCAAAAAATCCAAGAAGAGCCAAGACTCCCAAACTCTTATTACAAAGCCAGCATCATCCTAACTCCAAAACCAGATAAAGACACAATAAAGAAAGAACGACAAGCCAATATTGCTGATGAACATAGGCACTAAAATTCTCAACAAAATATTAGCAAATTGCATCTAGGAAGACACTGAAAAGATCATACACCATGATCAAGAGGGATTCATCCCAAGGATGCAAGGATGGTACAACATTTGCAAATTGATAAACATAATGCATTACATAAATAAAATGAAAGACAAAAATCACCTGATCATATCAACAGATGTAGAAAAAAAGTATTTGATAACATACAGCACCCATTATGATAAAACACTAGCAAAGTGGGAATAGGGGAAGCATACTTCAACATGATAAAGGCCATATAACACAGCGAACATCATACTCAACAGGCAAAAGCTAAAAGCTTTCCCACTAAAATCAGGAACAAGACAAGGATGTCCACTTTCACCACTAGTATTCAACATAGTATTGGAAGTCCTACCCACAGAGATCAGACATGAAAAAGGAATAAAAGGCATTTAAATTGGAAAGGAAAGAAAACTACCACTGTTTTTAGATGATATGATAGTGTACATAGAAAATCCTATAGATTCCACTAAAAAAAGGACTTGACCTAATAAGTGAATTTGGCAAAACAGTAGGATACAAAGTCATTATTCAGAAATCAAAGACATATTTGTATAACAACAATGAAACATCAGAAACAGAAATCAGGAAAAAAAATCCCAGTTCCTATAGCAACATGAAAAATAAAGTACCTAGGAATGAACCTTACCAAGGATGTAAAAGACCTGTACTCAGAAAACTACACAACACTGAAAAAAGAAATTAAGGAAGACATAAATAAATGGATGCATGTACCATGTTCATGGATTGGAAGAATTAACATAATCAAAATGTCTATACTACCCAAAGCAATAAATATCAATGGCATATTTCACAGATAGAGAACAAACATTTCAAACATTTTTATGGAACCATAAATGACCCCAAATAGCCACAGCAACTTTGAGACAGATGAACAAAGTTGGAGGGGTCACAATACCTGATATCAAACTATATTACAATGCCACTTTAATCAAAACAGTCTGATACTGGCATAAGAACAGACACATGGCCAATGGAACAGAATAGAGAGCACAGAAATAAACCTAAGTCTCTAGGGTCCATTAATATTCAACAAAGGGGGCAGACATCAAAAGGAGTAAAAATAGCCTCTTCAATAAGTGGTGTTGGGAGATCTGGACAGCTACATGCAAAAAAATGAAACTTGAGCACCAACTTACATCATACAGCAAAATAAATTCAAGGTGGATATTAGGCTTAAATATAAGTCCTAACACCATAAAATTCCTAGAGGAGAACATAGGCAGGAAAATCTCAGAATTTCACGCAGCAACATTTTTACCAATATGTCCCCTAAGAAATATGATGTCAAAGAAAGAATAAAAAAATAGGATCTCATCAAAATGAAAAGCTTCTGCACAGCTAAAGAAAACAGCATTAAAAGGAAAAGGGTAACAACTATATGGGAAAACATATTTGCCAATGATACCTCAGACAAGGGTTTAATCTCCAAAATATATAAAGGACTCACATGACTCCACACCAGGAAGACAAACAATTCAATTAAAAAATGGATAAAGTACCCTAACAGACACTTCTCCAAGGAGGACATACAGAGGGCCCAGAGTCATACGGTGAGATGCTCAGCATCATTAGCTATCAGAGAGATGCAAATTAAAACCACAATGAGATATCACTTCACACTGGTCAGAATAGCCATGATAACCACACCAACAAACAACAAGTGCTGGTGACGTTGTGGAGAAAAGGGGACCCTAGTGCACTATTGGTGGGAATGCAGACTGATGCAGCCACTGTGGAAAACAGTATGGCATTTCCTCAGAAAACTAAAATGGAACTGCCTTTTGACCTGGAAATTCCACTACTGGGATTATACCCTAAAAATCCTGAAACACCTATTCAAAGAACTGATGCACCCCAATGTTAATAGAAGCACATTCATGACAACCAAGTGTTGGAAACAGCTTAAGTGCCCGTCAGTAAATAAATGAATCAAAAAAAAAAATCTGGTACATTGGGAACAGGAAGGAAAAGCATTTCTCATAACTATCAAAATGAAAAACAACAACAACAACAAAAAAAAAAACCTCTGGTACATTTACACAATGGAATTCTATGCAGCAGAAAGAAAGAAGGAGCTCCTACCCTTTGCAACAGCATGGATGGAACTGGAGAGCATTATGCCAAGCGAAATAAGCCAGGCAGTGAAAGACAAATTCCATATGATCGCACCTTTAATAGGAACCTAACCAACAAAACAAACAAACAAGCAAAATATGACCAAAGACATTGAAATAAAGAACAAATTGACAGTAACCAGTGGAGGAAGGGAGAGGGATAATGGGGGGAAATAGTGGTAGAGTTGTCAAGGAACATATGCAAAGTACACATAGTCAAAGCCAAAAGGGGAAAGATAGAGGGTGGGAGGTAAAGAGGGATGGGGGAAAATGGAGACAACTGTACTTGAACAACAGTAAAGAATAAATAATAAATAAAATTTTTTAAGAAGTGTAAAAAAAAAAAATGAAAGGGACAACCAGATATTATCTGCCTCCTGGTTAGAAGTTTACAATATCCACTTCTAAAGTATTCCTGCCTAAAAAGAAGAAAGAAAATAAAAACTGAACTAAATCTGATCGGATATTTATTTATTTATTTTTATTTTTGTTCAAGTACAGTTTTCTGTCTTTTCCCCCCAGACCTCCCCACCACCCCAGCCTTCCCCACCTCTCTCCCCTTTTCCACCCATCCTTGTTATTGTCCATGTGTCCTGTAAACCCTTCACCCTTTTCCCCCATTATCCCCTCCCCTCTCCCCTCTGGTCACTATCAGCCAGTTCTCAATTTCAATGTCTTTGGCTATACTTTGCTTGCTTGTTCATTTCGTTGAGTAGATTCCTGTTAAAAGTGAGATCATATGGTATTTTTCTTTCACTGCCTGGCTTATTTCACTTAGCATAATGCTCTCCAGTTCCATCATGCTGTGTCAAAGGGTAGGAGCTCCTTCTTTCTTTCTGCTGCATAGAATTCTGTTGTGTAAATGTACCATAGTTTTTTGATCCACTCATCTACCGATGGGGACTTACATTGCTTCCAGCACATGGCTATTGTAAATTGTGCTGCTGTGAACATTGGGGTGCATAGGTTCTTTTGGTTTGGTGTTTCAGGGTTCTTAGGATATAATCCTAGCAGTGGAATTGCCAGGTCAAAAGGTAGTTTTTAGTTTTCTGAGGAAATTCCATACTGTTTTCCACAGTGGCTGTGCCAGTCCGCATTCCCACCAACAGTGCACTAAGTTTCCCTTTTCTCCACAACCTCTCCAACATTTGTTTGTTGCTTTGTTTATGATGGCCATTCTGACTGGTGTGAAGTGGTATCTCATTGTGGTTTTAATTTGTATCTCTCTGATTGCTAGCAATACTGAGCATCTTTTCATATGTCTCTGGAGCCTCTGTAGGTCCTCCTTGGAGAAGTCAAAACAGCCTGGTACAGGAATAAGAAGAGACACATGGGCCAATGAAACAGAATAGAGAGCACAGAAATACACCAAAGTCTCTATGGTCAATTAATATTCGACAAAGGGGGCAGCAGCATAAAATGGAGTGAAAATAGCCTCTTCAACAAGTGGTGTTGGGAAAGCTGCAGAGCTACATGCAAAAAAATGAAACTTGAGCACCAACTTATATCATACACAAAAATAAATTCAAGATGGATAAAAGTTTTAAATATAAGTAGTGACACCATTAAAGTCCTAGAGGAGAACATAGGCAGGAAAATCTCAGACATTCCACCCAGCAACACCTTCACTGATATGTCCCCTAGTGTAAGGGGCATAAAGGAAAGAATAAACAAAGGGGATCTCATCAAAATGAAAAGTTTCTGCACAACTAAAGAAAACAGCATTAAAATGAAAAGAGAACCAAACGTATGGGAAAACATATTTGCCAATGATACCTCAGACAAGGGTTTGATCTCCAAAATATATAAAGAACTCACATGACTCCACTCTAAGAAGACAAGCAACCCAATTAAAAAATGGGCAATGGACTTGAACAGATACTGATCAGGTATTTAAATCTAACTACTTGTTACAGCAAATATTGAACTCAGTGGAACATATTAATACCATAAGCATGTGATTAGCAAAATCCAAAATATGAGAAGCTATACAAGGCAAATAATTTCATTTGTTTAACAACAAAATAATGGAAAAAATACAGTAAAAAGAACCTATACATTAAAATCGATTTATGAGACAACTGAAGCAATTTGCATATGGATATGTTTAGTGAAAATAATGGTATTGTGACTAGTTTAAAAAATAATCATGCAGAGAGAGAGGGAAGATGGCGGCATGGTAGGAGGGAGCAGATCCCATTCCCCCTACACATGGGAGAAAAACCTTGCCCATCTACGGAAGAACAGAGCAGACAAGGAACAATAACACAGCATATTTGAGAACAAGAGAACGAAACTTGTAGCAGACATTAAAAAACCAGCGGTAAGGAGAGCTCTTCAGAACAATAGGAGCCCAGGGATCAGCGAGGAGAGCGGGGTGGCTGAGGCCCCAGTCCTGCACTCCGCCAAGCCTGCCCCAGGGCTCTAGGGAGGGAGCTGGGTCAGCCTCTGAACCGGCTTGGAGATCTCAGGGGCCACCGCTCGACTGCAGCCCAGTGAAAGTGGGTGCCCCACGCCAGGTCACTGCGTGACTTTGAACCGAGTTTTCGTGGTCCCTGGGCGACTGCAAAAACATAGTTGCCCCAACCGCAGACAGAGGCGCGTCTGAAGTGAGACAGCTACATGAAAATATGCATCCACACGGGACGCAAACACGGTCGGGGGAATGTGGGCATTCTCGAACACATAGGTGCTGGGCACTGGAGACAGTTGTGGAGCCATAGTTGCCAGTGCACGGGCGGGCGCTCGAACGCAGACAGCTCAGGACCCTGGGCACAGGCACCAGATAGCTGCTGGAGCATAGGCCCCAAGCAGGGGCAAAGGCAGGCGGCTGCCAACGACTGGAGAACAGAGCACACACCCATAAACTCAGGGAAGTGTGCACACACCAGGAGGCTCAGAAAACACGCTGGAAGCCTTGTGGGGAGAGGCACCTACTAACGCTGGGATACTTAGCACAATGAGAACTGAGTTCTGAACACAAAGAAAAGCAATAAGATCACTCCTCGGCCATTGCAGCCAGCAAGACCAGAAAAACCGGCTCGGCAAGATTGAAAATAACAAGAGGGTATTGTTTGTTTGTTTGTTTGTTTGTTTGGGGTTTTTTTTCATTATTTTGTTTTGTTTTGTTTCTTCCTTTTTTTTGGTTATTTGTATTTTTGTGTGTGTGCTTGTTTTTTGTTTCTCTAGTTTGTTGTGTTTTTTTTTGTTTGTGTGCCTATCTATATAAGTTTTTTTAATTATTCCTTCTTTATTATTTTTATGTTCTTTTTTACTCCCCAACTCCTTTTGCCTCTCTTTAATTCTTTCTTGTCTTATTCCCTCTTCCTTTCTTTCTAATCTTATCTCTTCTACCCTCCTCTTTTTCTTCTTTCTTCTTTTTTCATTCCCCCCCTTCTCTTTTTAAATACCCACGAGCAAGACAAAACAAACAAACAAGCCTGGAACTGTGAAAAAAAACAGAGTTGGCCCCAAAAAAGAGGCTATCCCAGCTGATGAGACAGTGGAAACTGAACAACAGGATATCTGAAGGAGAAGCCACCATTGAATCTCACAGGTATTCTACCACAGAAGGTCATACCACAAACCCAAGGAGGCAGAACAGATCAATTTAAGAAGTTGAGGCTAACAACAACAGTCTTACGAACAACGGGAAGACAAAGAAACAACCCCCAAATGAAAGGAAAGGAGGAAGCTCCAGAAAGAATGCTAAATGAAACGGAGGCAACTCAACTATCAGATACAGAGTTCAAAGCAATGGTTGTCAGGAAGCTCAATGAACTCTCAACGAGCTACCAGAAACTACAGGGAAGTTATGATGAACTCACCGCAAACTATATCAACATGAAAAAGGAAATAGAAATAATCAACAAGGGCCAAGAGGAAATGAAGAACACAATTTCTGAACTGAAGAACACAGTAGAAGGAATGAAAAGCAGAATCCATGAAGCAGATCGGATCAGCGAGTTGGAGGACAAAATAGAAAAAAACACCCAGAATGAGCAAGATAAGGAAAAGAGGCTCAGAAAGAATGAAGAGGGTTTAAGAGAAATGCAAGATAACATGAAACAGAATAATATTTGTATAATAGGGATACCAGAAGGAGAAGAAGAAGAACAAGGGTTAGAAAACCTATTTGAAAAAGTAATGATGGAAAACTTCCCTACTTTGGTGAGAGGAAAAAGTCACACAAATTCAGAAAACACAGAGAGTCCCAATCAAGAGGAACCCAAACAGGCCCACTTCAAGACACATCATAATTGAAATGGCAAAATTTCAAGACAAAGAGAGAATCTTAAAGGCAGCAAGGGAGAAACAGGAAGTAATGTACAAGGGAGTCCCAATAAGGTTAGCAGCTGACTTCTCAATGGAAACGCTCCAAGCCAGAAGAGAATGGCAAGAAATATTCGAAGTAATAAGAACCAAAGGCCTGCGACCCAGACTACTTTACCCAGCAAAGCATTCAATCAAGACAGAAGGCCAAATAAGGAGCTTCCCAGACAAAAGAAGTCTAAAAGAATACACCTCTACCAAACCAATTCTGCAAGAGATACTAAAGGGACTACTTTAAGGGAAGAAAGGAAAAGACAGAGAGAGAAAGAGAGAGAGGAACACAGGTATGAGAATGGCAATGAATAAATACCTATCAATAATAACCTTAAATGTAAATGGATTAAATGTTCCAATCAAAAGACATAGAATAGCTGAATGGATAAGAAAGCATGACCCACACATATGCTGCCTACAACAGACCCACCTCAGGACAAAAGACATACACAGACTCAAAGTGAAGGGCTGGAAACAAATTTCCGAAGCAAATGGTCAGGAAAAAAAGCCAGGGTAGCAATACTCATATCAGACGAAATAGACTTCAAAAGAAGAGCCATAAAGAGAGACCCAGAAGGTCACTACATAATACTCAAGGGAAGAATCCACCAAGAAGACATAAATATTGTAAATATATATGCACCCAACGGAGGAGCACCTAAATACATCAAGAAAATTTTAGAGGACTTCAAGAAAGATATTGACAGCAACACAATTATAGTAGGTGATTTTAACACCCCACTGTCAAAAATTGACAGATCTTCCAAACAAAATATCAACAAAGATATTGTGGCATTGAACAACACTCTAGAGGAAATGGACTTAACTGATATATACAGATCCCTTCATCCCAAAGAAGCTAAATACACTTTCTTTTCAAATACACATGGAACATTTTCAAAGATAGACCACATGATAGGTCACAAAAGAAGCCTCAACAAATTCAAGAAGATTGAAATCATACCAAGCATTTTCTCTGACCACAAGGGACTGAAACTAGAAACCAACCCCAAGGGGAAAAACCCAAAACCCTCAAAATCATGGAGATTGAATAGCATGCTATTAAACAATGAATGGGTCAAGAATGAAATTAGGGAGGAAATCAAGAAGTTTCTGAAAACAAATGATAATGAACTCACATCAAGCCAAAACTTATGGGACACAGCAAAGGCAGTCCTCAGAGGGAAGCTTATAGTGATACAGGCCTACCTAAAAAAGATAGAAACATCTCAAACAAACAACCTAACCCTACGCCTACAAGAACTTGAGGATCAACAACAAAGACAGCCCAGAGCAAGTAGAAGGAAGGAAATAACCAAGATCAGAGCAGAATTAAATGACATAGAGACTAAAAGAACAATCCTAAAGATCAATGAATCCAGGAGCTGGTTCTTTGAAAAGATCAACAAAATCGACAAGCCTTTAAGCAGGCTCATCAAGAAAAAAAGAGAGAAGACTCAAATAAACACAATCAGAAATGAAAGAGGGGAGATTACAACTGACACTGCAGAAATACAAAGGATTGTAAGAAATTACTACGAAGAACTGTATGACAAGAATTTGAAAACTAGGTGAAATGGACAGGTTTCTAGAAAAATACAATTTTCCAAAACTCAATGAAGAATACATGGAAAGCCTGAACAGACCAATAACAGCTGATGAAATTGAAACAGTAATCAAAACACTCCCGGCACACAAAAGCCCTGGACCAGATGGTTTCACAGGAAAATTCTACAAAACATTGAAGGAAGAGCTAACCCCTATTCTTCACAGACTATTCCAAAAAATTCAAAATGTTGGAAGACTCCCAAACTCTTTTTATGAAGCCAGCATCATCCTAATCCCAAGACCAGATAAAGACACAACAAAGGAGAACTTCAGGCCGATATCGCTGATGAACATAGATGCTAAAATCCTCAACAAAATATTGGCAAACCGCAACCAACAATACATTAAAAAGATCATACACCATGACCAAGTGGGATTCATCCCAGGGATGCAAGGATGGTTCAACATTCGCAAATCAGTAAATGTAATTCATCACATAAACAAAAGCAAAGACAAAAATCACATGATCATATCAATAGATGCGGAAAAAGCATTTGTTAAGGTACAGCACTCGGTTATGATAAAAACACTCAGCAAGGTGGGAATAGAGGGAGCATTCCTCAACATAATAAAGGCCATATATGAGAAACCTACAACCAGCATCATACTCAATGGTCAAAAACTAAATTCTTTTCCACTAAAATCAGGAACAAAACAAGGCTGTCCACTTTCACCACTACTATTCAATATAGTATTGGAAGTCTTAGCCACAGCAATTAGACAAGAAAGGGAAACAAAAGGCATCCAACTTGGAAAGGAGGAAACAAAACTATCATTGTTTGCAGATGACATGATAGTATACATAGAAAATCTTACAGTCTCGGCCAAAAAACTGCTCGACCTAATAAATGAATTTGGCCAAACAGCCGGATACAAAGTCAGTATCCAGAAATCAAAGGCATTTTTGTATACCAGGAATGAAACAACAGAAGCAGAAATCAAGAAAAAAATTCCATTCGATATAGCAAAAAGAAAAATAAAATACCTAGGAATAAACCTAACCAAGGAGGTAAAAGACCTGTATACAGAAAACTACACAACACTGAAGAAAGAAATCAAGGAAGACACAAATAAATGGAAACACATACCGTGTTCATGCATCGGAAGAATTAACATCATCAAAATGTCCATACTTCCCAAAGCAATCTACAGATTCAATGCAATACCTATTAAAGTTCCAATGGCATATTTCACAGACATAGAACAAACACTCCAAAAATTTATATGGAACAATAAATGACTCAGAATAGCGGCAGCAATTTTGAGAAAGAAGAGCAAAGTAGGAGGGATCACAATATCTGATACCAAAATGTATTACAAGGCCACTGTAATCAAAACAGCTTGGTACTGACATAAAAACAGGCATGTGGACCAATGGAATAGAATAGAGAGCCCAGAAATAAACCCAAGTCTCTACAGTCAATTAATATTCGATAAAGGGGGCAGCAATGTAAAATGGAGTAAAAATATCCTCTTCAACAAGTGGTGTTGGGAGAACTGGACAGCTATGTGCAAGAAAATGAAACTTGAGCACCAACTTACACCATAAAAAAATAAATTCAAGGTGGATAAAAGATTTAAACATAAGCTGTAACACCACTGAAGTCCTAGGGGAGAATATAGGCAGGAAAATCTCAGATATTCCACACAGGAACATTTTTACGGATATGTCCCCTAAAGCAAGGGACATAAAGGAAAGAATAAACAACTGGGATCTCATCAAAATAAAAAGCTTCTACATGGCCAAGGAAAACAGTATTAAAATAAAAAGAGAACCGACTGTGTGGGAAAACATATTTGACAACTATACCTCTGATAAGGGTTTAATCTCCAAAATATATAAAGAACTTACAAGACTCCACTCTAAGAAGACAAGCAACCCAATTAAAAAATGGGCAAAGGACTTGGGCAGACACTTCTCCAAGGAGGACATACAGAGGATCCAGATACATATGAAAAGATGCTGGATAGCACTAGCTATCAGAGCGATGCAAATTAAAACCACAATGAGATACCACTTGACACCAGTTAGAATGGCCATCATAAACAAAGCAACAAACAGCAAGTGCTGGAGAGGTTGTGGGGAAAGGGGACCCTATGCACTGTTGGTGGGAGTGCATACTGGTACCACCACTATGGAAAACAGTACGGAATTTTCTAAAAAAAAAAAACATAAAAATGGATGTACCTTTTGACCCAGGAATTCCACTGCTAGGACTATATCCTAAAAACCCTGAAACACCAATCCAAAAGAACCTATGCACCCCTATGTTTATAGCAGCACAATTTACAATAGCCAAGTGTTGGAAGCAACCTAGATGCCCATCAGTAAATGAATGGATCAAAAAACTGTGGTACATTTACACAATGGAATTCTATGCAGCAGAAAGAAAGAAGGAGCTCCTACCCTTTACAACAGCATGGATGGAACTGGAGAGCATCATGCTAAGCAAAATAAGCCAGGTAGTGAAAGACAAATACCATATGATCTCACTTTTAACAGGAATCTAATTAACAAAACAAACAAAGAAGCATTCTATAACCAAAGACATTGAAATTGAGAACAAGCTGAAAGTCACCAGAGGGGAGAAGGGAGGGAATTTTAGGGGAAAAGGGGAAGGATCTACAGGAACAAGTATAAAGGACACATGGACAAAAACTATGGGAGGTGTAAATGGGAGGGAGGTGGGGAGGGCTGGGGTGGTGGGTTGGGGTGAGAGTAAAAGACAGAAAACTGTACAAGATCAACAATTAAAATATAAATTGGAAAAAAAATCATGCATACATTATACACCAAACTATTTAAATGAAATTATGCGCTATTTAGAATTCACTTCAAAATAATGCTTTATTGTGTGTATATGGGGAGCGGCATGTGTGGGATTATAAACGAAACAAGATTGGGCAGGAGTTGGTAAATATTGAAGTCAACCTTTGAAAGTTTATTATATTGTAATAGAGGAGTCTGGCCAGATGGTTGGGCGTAAGGAAGATACCGGGAGAGCCTAGAAAGGAGGGGGTTAAAGGAAGCATTGAAGGCACCCCAGGATTGAAACTGGAGCTGAGGTTTATAGGCTTCCATGCCTTAGGGGAATTGTAAAGAAGGCCAAGGCAGCTGCAGGAACCAGGTGCACTGCCCCAGCAGTTGAGCAGTTCATGACACAGACTACACAGAGCCTGTGCTGCCTGTGGGGGCCAGACACTACACTTTAGGCTGAGACATTTATGCCACTGTTTGTGGCCTGTGAACCTCCTCCCCTCTAGCAACAGGGTGACCAGAAGAGGGGCAAAGACCCTGGCAGGCTGACCAACATGGCGGACATTAGCACACATTGATTGAATAGCCTGATGCTCCGCTGCAAATGAATTTGTGGGTGGAAACTTTAAAACAGAGTGTGGGCAGAAGCGCTCTTTCTCTTCCTCACCCCTCACCCTTGGGGTGTGGCAGAGTGTTTTGTGGGAGCCTGCGAGATGCTGGGCCCTGCTTGTGGCTCTTGCCTTGCCCTGCTGGCATAGTTTGGAGCAGGCCAGGAGGCACACTTTGCCAGTAGTGGGTGGCAGGATACTGCAACCTGTGGAAGGGTCCTGGACTGCTTCTATTCTCTCACCCTCAGAGCAGCACACAGACACATAGGCTGGTAGAGTTCCTCTGCCCCAGGGGAACACACAGCTTTGGGCCCTGGGTCCCCATGGAGGGAGCTTCTTCTGCATGGCCACCTGGAGTGAACTGGCAGCACACCCCAGATCCCAGGAGAGAAGAAACTGCATGAGGCAATGTCAACTCTGGAGCCCACAAGTATATAGCCCTGAGAGGGAGAACCTGAAAGCTGGAGTATGGAGACCTATCCATATAGACTGTGTATTCCAAAAATGACAGATAAGCCTAATAGTGACCCTCTTCAGGAAAGTAGCAACTTGGAATAAAATCTGGCATGCCTCAGCTCTTCAGGGCAGAAGGTCATGTGCAATTTCCTTTGCCTTCCTTTGGCTGCCTACATGTAAAAAATAAATAAATAAAAAATAAAAAACTCAAAAATGACAGATAAGCAGGATGGGAAACTTCTGGGTGTACATCTGGATTCAGTCTTTCTGGGAACAATGGGATTTCTGTGTTTTGCAAGAGAATGGCTTGGAGAAAATGAAACCTCAGCTCCCCCCAGTTAGAAACCCTGTTGATAAAAACCTTTTTCCCATCCTCACCTATTTCCGTGTTATGCTTGTGCATGGGGGCAAGCAACCAAACCCCGGACTGCTTGGTTACAATATTATTCTTCCTATTTTTGTATATGTCTGAAATTTTTCCATCAAAGAGGAAAAATGAATGAAAGCAGCTAAAGCAGCTAAAGCCTTGACATTCATTTTTCAATTCTCCTAAGTCAGAACAAAAGCCTGTATTGATACAAATCATGCCAAACTTTAAAAACAATTAAATGTACATTTCATAAAGCAGAATTAGTCCACATGTAAATATCATGTGGTCCTTAAATAATTTTTAATATTTTTCTTCCGAGGCCTTAAAAACGTTCCCTGTTTTCACCATAGCTTACTTGGAGATTTCACATGTAATATGTATGTAATATGTATTATATTTGTTAAAAAATATCTTTCCCTGGATGTTATATAACATTTTTACTACCAACCTGCCTTGAAATTAGGTCAGCATTCATTGTTTAGGACTTGATTTTTCTCCATTGTGTTCCTCACGCTGTTGGCCTAGTTAATCTTGGCTGATGTTCTCTCTCTTTTAGCCAAACTGCAGGGATCCGACTGAATTATTGACCCTGAAACAACACTTCTGACTCCCTGCCTTCCTTTGTAGGATGTAGAGCCCACTCCCAAAGTCTGCTGCCCTCTGCTTTTTACAATAAACAGGACAAAGCAGATTTCTTGGATTAGGAGAACAGGTTTTTAATTTTTTTCCGAATTGAAAGGCTGCTAATTTTCAAGAACATTCACAATTTGAGACTTTTTTAAAAGGAAAACAATACAAAAATTATTTTGAGGCACTTTTTAACATTTATTTGTTGTGCTGAGAAAAAATAGCCCTTGCATGCAATAAAACCACATAAAAACATAGAATAGGCAAGGTATGATAATTTCTTTTTTTTAATTAAAGTAAAATGGCTAGTTCCTAGTCTTTAAATTAAAAAGAAAACTGGTGTCATGGCTTATATTTAAATCTTTTATCCACCTTGAATTTATTTTTGTGTATGGTGTAAGTTGGTACTCAAGTTTCATTTTCTTGCACGTAGCTGTCCAGTTCTCCTAACACCACTTGTTGAAGAGGCTATTTTTACTCCATTTTATGTTGCTGTTCCCTTTGTTGAATATTAATTGACTGTAGAGACTTGGATTTATTTCTAGGCTCCTACCCTTTACAACAGCATGGATGGAACTGGAGAGTATTATGCTAAGTGAAATAAGCCAGGCACTGAAAGACAAATACCATATGATCTCACCTTTAACAGGAACCTAATCAACAAAACAAACAAACAAGCATAATATAACCAAAGACATTGAAATTGAGAACAGGCTGACAGTCACCAGAGGGGAGAGGGGAGGGAATTTCAGGGGAAAAGGGGAAGGGTTTACAGGAACAGGTATAAAGGACACATGGACAAAAACTATGGGGGGTGGTAATGGGAGGGAGGTAGGGAGGGCTGGGGTGGTGGGCTGGGGTGGGAGTAAAAGACAGAAAACTGTACAAGATCAACAATTAAAATAAAATTTTATATATATATATATAAATGACAAAAACATTAAAAAGAAAACTGAACTTTCAAGTCCTTGTAGAGGCTTTATTTTAAAAGCAGCATTTATTGCTTTAATAAAAACCTGTGCTGGTTTAATACTTCTGTATTCTAATTTGGGAAGCATTCATGAGAAATGTTAAAGCATTTCACTATGTCCGAATTGGAAGTAGAGGCTGAGAAAATAGAGATTAACTTTTAAAATAGTTTTGCTTCTAATTTTATATTTATCAGTTTTAATTTTTCTTACTTTCAAATTCTCTAAACTATGGGCCATATTCATAGTTTTGATACTACTGAATGCCCAGAATCCACTAATTTTAACATGCTGGGAATATTATGCCATGACTCACCAGTAATTACAACTTTGCTCTGAATGACTGTCATTGCCATGTTAAACTCCCAGATTCTCATACATTTATCAGTAAAATGAAATTTTATGGAGCTATAAGTAACAAATCTTAGTTTCAGCAAATGGGGGTTCCAATTTTTCAAAAGGAGTTAAATGTTTGGCAAAAACTTAGCCCAATGTTTGGCAAAAATTTCTTGCAAGCATTTAAGAAGTAACATGATTATGAAAGACCATATGGATCAATTAAGCATATCATACAAAATTTGTATCATTTGTTTTTTTGAGGCAGATTCTAGGTTAATAAAGTGATGTTATAGTTCAGTGTTCTGAATTTCACCAGACCATTAACATCATCTCTCATGTTATAAGATAGAGAAATGTAAGGCTTGTGATAAGATGTTAAGAGAAAGTAAGTTGATGTCACCCTAATGTTATGTAATGTCAGTGGACTAATTTAGGGAGTTTCTAGAGGAATGTCATAGTGTGGCTTGTGATTCCTCCTAGTGATGTCATGTGAGATGAGTACGAACATGGACATGCAGAAGACATTTTGCAACTGGGCAGATAACACAAAGATGGGAGGGATATGTACTATGATAAAAGACTATCCAAGAGTTTCAAATGATCATGACAGCTTGGAACACTGGGCCAAGGCTAACAGGAAAAATTGTAATGAAGATAAATGGTAAACTGTTTAAAAATTTACCAGAGATTTGTTTTAATTAGTGATGGCAATACAACAGAAATGGAAATGACTGTCAATAAGGCAAAAGTTTTCATTATACTTGCAGATCCCTAGAAACAGGAGGCAGAGCGTGCCATGCAGAAACACATAGGGAAGCAGTAGGGTCAATTAGGTGGCAGAAAGAGCCAGGGGGAAAGGTGGACAAGAAACTTTATCATGGTTTCCTTGAAAAAGGCAAGGCAAGGAACAATGAGCTGGTTTGGATAATTCTAGCAGACTCTCTGGGGCACAGTGGCTGTCTGTAGTTGTCTTGAGATGATAAAGGCAGGTTACCGTTCCAGAGCGTAAAAATGCACTAGAAGAGGTAGTTGGAAGTGTGGGCTCTGGAGGGTTGTTTTGCATTAGAAAGGTGTATTCGAAGGCAGGTTTACTATCTTCAGAAGTTTGCTAGTCCCAATGGGTGCTGTCCCTCCAGACTCAGCAAGGCTTCAAGATATCAAAGCATCAGATAGAAAAACTATGGAATTCTATGCAGCAGAAAGAAAGAAGGAGCTCCTACCCTTTGCGACAGCATGGATGGAATTGGAGAGCATCATGCTAAGCGAAATAAGCCAGGCAGTGAAAGACAAATACCATATGATCTCACCTTTAGCAAGAACCTAATCAACAAAACAAACAAACAAGCATAATATAAACAAAGACTGAATTTGAGAACAGTCTGACAGTGACCAGAGGGGAGAGGGGAGGGAATTTCAGGGGGAAAAAGGAACGGTTTAGAGCAACAAGTATAAAGGACACATGGACAAAAACTATGGGGGGTGGAAATGAGAGGAAGGTGGGGAGGGCTGGGGTGGTGGGCTGGGGGCGGGGTAAAAGACAGAAAACTGTACAATATCAACAATTAAAAAATACTGATTAAAAAATAATAAAAAATTTAAAAAAGGTAAAAAAATAAAAATGAAAAACTAGAAAATGTGGTTACCACATAAATACAATGCATAAATCTCTTGCTGAGGAAAGGATAAGATTAGGCATTTTTAAAAATATTTTTTACTGTTCAGTTACACTTGTTCCCATTTTTCTCCCATTAGTCTCCCCTGCCCTACCCACCACCAACTTTCACATTCATCCCTCACAACCATATTTATCTTTGTCGATAGGTCCTTTATACATGTTCCTTGACTTTACCCATCTCCTTCCCCCACATTATTCACCCCTCTCTCCCCTCTGATCACTATCAATTTGTTCTTAATTTCCATGTCTCTGGTTATATTTTGCTCACTTGTTTGTTTTGTTGATTAGGTTCCACTTATACGTGAGATTATATGGTATTTGTCTTTCACCGCCTGGCTTATTTCACTTAGCATAATACTCTCCAGTTCCATCCATGCTGTCACAAGGGTAGGAGTTCCTTCTTTGATTCTGCTGCATATTAGTCCATTGTGTAAATGTACCACAGTTTTTTTTTGATCCACTCATTTACAGATGGGCACTTAGGCTGTTTTCACCACATGGCTATTGTAAATAATATTAATATGACCATTGGGGTACAAAGGTTCTTTTGAATTGGTGTTTCAGGGTTCAGAGGGTACAATCCAAGCACTGGGATTGCTGGGTCAAAAGGCAATTCCATTCTGTTTTTTTGAGGGAATTCCCCAGTGTTTTCTACAGTGGCTACACCAGTCTGCATTCCCATCAACACAACCATAGGGTTCTCTGTTCTCTACCACCTCACCAGCACTTTTTGCTTGTTGATATGTTTATGATGGCCATTCTGACACATGTGAAGTAGTATCTCACTGTGGTTTTAATTTGTATCTCTCTGATGGCTAATGATGCTGAGCATCCTTCTATATGTCTCTGGGCCCTCTGTATGTCTTTCGGAGAAGTATCTATTCATGTCCTTTGCCCAATTTTTAATTGGATTCTTCCTGGAGTGCAGTCATATGAGTTCTTTATATACTTTGAAGATCAAACCTTGTCTGAGATATCATTGGAAAATATATTTTCCCATACAGTTGGTTCTCTTTTCATTTTGCTGATGCTTCCTTTAGCCATGTGGAAACTTCTAATTTGATGTAGTCCCAATTGTTTATTCTTTCCTCTATATCCCTTGCCCTGGGGACATATCAGTAAAAATATTGGTGTGGAGTATCTCAGATTTTCCTGCCTATGTTCTTGTATCTTAATAGAGTCATGACCTATATTTAAGTCTTTTATCCATCTTAAGTTTTTTTGTGTGTATGGTGTATGTTGGTAGTTGAGTATCTTTTTTGTTTGTTTGTTTGTTTGTTTGTTTGTTTTTTGGGTTGTTTTTGTTTTTGTTTGGCATGTAGCTGTCCAGATCTTCCAATATAATTTGTTAAAGAGGCTATTTTTACTCCATTTAATGCTTCCATCTCCTTTGTCAAATATTAATTGTCCATAGAGACATGAGTATTTTGGGGCTCTCTATTCTGTTCCACTGATCTGTGTGTCTGTTCTTATGCCAGTACCAGACTGTTTTGATTACAGTGGCCTTTCAATATAGTTTGATATCTGGTATTGTGCTCTGGTATTGTATTTTGTTCATCTTCTCAAAATTGCTGAGCCTGTTCAGGGTTGTTTATGGTTCCATATAAATGTTTGAAATGCTTGTTCTATCTTTGTGAAATGTGTCATTGGTATTTCAATAGGGATAGCATTGAATCTACAAATTGCTTTGGGTAGTATGAACATTTTGATGATGTTAATTCTTCTAATCCATGAACACAGTATACTTCCATTTATTTGTGTCTTCCTTAATTTCTTTCTTCAGTGTTGTGTAGTTTTCTGAGTAAAGTTTTTTTGCCCCTTTGGTTAGGTTTATTACTAGGTACTTTATTTTTCTTGTTTCTATAGCAAATTGATTTAGTTTCTTATTTCTGTTTCTGATATTTCATTGTTGGTATACAAATATGCCTTTGATTTCTGAATAATGACTTTGTATTCTGCTGTTTTGTCAAATTAACTTATTAGGTAAAGTAGTTTTTGGTGGAGTCTATAGAATTTTCTACGTACACTATCATGTCATCTGCAAACAATGACAGTTTTACTTCCTCCTTTCCAATTTGGATGACTTTTCATTCTTTTTCTTCTCTGATCACTGTGGTTAGAACTTCCAATATTATGTTGAATAGAAGTGGTAAAACTAGACACATTTGTCTTGTGCCTGTTCTTAGTGGGAAAGATTTTAGTTTTTGCTCATTGAGTATGATGTTAACTGTAGGTTTCTCACATATGGCCTTTATTATAGTGAGGTATGTTCCCTCTATTCCAACTTTGCAGAGTGTTTTTATCATAAATGGGTACTGTACGTTACAAAATGCTTTTTTCTGCATCTATTTATATGATCATGAGATTTTTGTCTTTCCTCTGGTTTATGTGATGTATTACATTTATTGATTTGTCAATATTGTACCATCCTTGCATCCCTGGGATGAATCCTAATTGATCATGATGTATGATCTTTTTAATGTCTTGCTAGATGCAGTTTATCAATATTTTGTTGTGAATGTTGAAGTTTTTATCTATGTCAATGTTGAAAATTTTGTTGTGTATATTCATCAGTGATATCGGGCTGTAGTTTTCTTTTTTTGTTTTGTCTTTATCTGGTTTTTACATTGATGCTGGATTCATAAAAAGACTTTGGGAGTCTTCCCTCTTCTTGGATTTCTGGAATAGTTTGGGCATTATAGGGGTTAGATATTCCTTAAATGTTTTGTAAAATTCTCCTGTGAAACCATCAGCTCCGGGACTTTTGTGTGCCAGGAGTTCCTTGATCACTGCTTCAATTTCACCAGCTATTATTGGTCTGTTCAGGCTTTCTGCTTCTTCATTCAGTTTTGGAAGATTGTATGTTTCTAGAAATGTGTCCATTTCACCCAAGTTTTCAAATTGCTTAGCATATTATTGTTCATAGTAATTTCTTAAAAGCATTTATATTTCTCTGGTATCAGTTATAATTTCTCTCATTTCATGTCTAATTTTACTTATTTGGGTCCTTTCCCTTTTTTTTCCCTTGATGAGTCTGCTTAAAGGTGTGTCAGTTTTGCTTAGCTTATCATTAACCAGCTCCTGGTTTTATTGATCCTTTGAATTGTTCTTTTAGTCTCTATGTAATTTAATTCTGCTCTGATCTTGATTAATTCCTTCCTGCCATTCGCTCTGGACTGTTTGCTGTTGTTCCTCCAGTTCTTGTAGATATAGGGTTAGGTTATTTTTTTTGAAATGTTTCTCTCTCCTTTATATAGGCATGTATTGTGAACTTCCCTCTCAGGACTGCCTTGGCTGTGTCCCATAGATTTGGGACTGCTGTGAGTTCATTTTCATTTGTTTCCAGAAACATTTTGATTTCTTTCCTGATCTCATTGTTAACCCATTTGTTGTTTAATAACATGTTATTCAGTCTCCATGAATTTAACTGTGTTTGAGTTTTTTCCTTGAGGTTGTTTTCTAGTTTTAAGCCATTGTGATCTGAGAAAAGGCTTGATGTGATCTCATTTTTCTTGAATTGGTTGAGGCTTGTTTTGTAGCTTATCATATGGTCTATCTTTGAGAATATTCCATGTGCATTTGAAAAACATGTGTATTTTGCTCTTTGCAATGAAATATTTTATATATATATATAAATATAAATATATATATATATATATCAGTTAAGTTCATTTGATCTAGTGTGTCCTTCAGTTCAACAATATCCTTGTTGATGCTTTGTTTGGAAGATCTGTCATTGTTGAGAGTGGGGTATTAAAATACCCTCCTATTAGTGTGTTGCTATCTTTATTGAAGTCCTCCAAGATTTCCTTATAGATTTGGGTGCTCCTATTTTGGGTGCATATATGTTTACAATATTTATGTCTTCTCGATGGATTCTTCACTTCAGTATTATGAAGTGTCATTGTGTGTCTCTTCTTATGGACTTTGTTTTGAAATCTATTTTTTTTCTGATATAAATATTACTATGCTGGCTTTTTTTTCCTGTTGATTGGCTTGGAATTTTTTTCCAACCTTTTGCTCTGTCTTGTAGGTCTTTTGTTCTGAAGTAGGTCTCTCATAGGGAGCATATGTGTGGGTCATGATTGCTTATCCATTCAGCTATCCTATATGTTTTGATTTGATGGAGCCTTTCATCAATTAACACTTAAGATTATTATTGGTAGGTCCTTAATCATTTTTTCCCTTTGTACCTGTGTTCCTCTCTCTCTCACTCTTTTCTTTATCTTCTCAAAACAGTGCCTTTAGCATATCTTGCAGTGCTGGTTTTGTTGAGGTTTATTCCTTTGGTCCTATTTTGTTTCTTATTTTGCCTTCCACTTTAATTGGGAGCCTTCCTGGGTAGAGTAGTTTTGGTCACAGGCCTTTGCTTTTCATTACTTGGAATATTCTTTGCCATTCCTTTCTTGCTTGTAGTGTTTCTGTTGAGAAGTCAGCTGCTAGTCTTATTGGAGCTCCCATTTATGTTACTTCTTATTTCTCCCTTGCTGCCTTTAAGATTTTCTCTTTATATTTGAATTTTGCCATTTTAATTAGGATGCATCTTGGAGTGCACCTCTTTGTGTTCCTCTTGACTGGGACCCTCTATGCTTACTGGGCTTGCATGATTTTTTCTCTCATCAAATTATAAAAGTTTTCCATGATTAATGTTTCAAACAGGTTTTCTATCCCTTGCTCTTCTTCTTCTTCGCCTTCTGGTATCCCTATTATACTGATATTATTATTTTCATGTTCTTGCAGATCCCTTCAAACATCTTCATTCTTTTTGAGTTTTTTTTACTTTTTTTTGCTCTTTCTGGGAGTTTTTTTTTCCACCTTGTCCTCCAGCTCACTGATTAGATCCTCTGCTTCATCTAGCCTGGTTTTGATTCCTTCTACTGTGTTCTTCAATTCAGAAATTGTATTCTTCATTTTATCCTGGCTGTTGTTGACAGGTTCTATGTTCTTTTTCACGCTGATGCAGTTCATTGTAGCTTCCCTGTAGTTTTTGGTAATTCTCACTGAGCTTATTGAGCTTCCTAGTAACCATTGTTTTGAACTTGGTATCTGATAGTTTCCTTGACTCTAATTCATTTAGCACTCTTTTTGAATATTCCTCCTTTTTCTTTCAATTGGGGTTGTTTCTTTGTCTTCCCATTTTTGGGGGGGACTCTTGTTGTTTGCTTTGCTTCTTAAATTGATCAGTTGACTCCCTGTCTTTGTGGTGTGAACTACTATGGTAGGAGACCTGTGAGATTCAGTGGTGCATTCTTTTTCATCTCTTGAACTTGATGCTCTTGGGATGCCATTTATACTCTTTATGTTGGCTCTGTAGATGTAATTGGGGTTTGATTGTTATTGGCTCATTATTTAGTGGGTTCCTCCTTCCAGCTGATTTTCGGAGGATCGCTCTGCCCACCACGTCTTGCATGCTGTTGTGCAGGTGCTATCAGGACAAAACCACAAAGCCCAGGAAATAAATTCACACCCACAAAAATAACTCCCCCCACCTGGCAATCCCACCATCAACAGCAAATGAACCAGTATGAAGAAGAATATAAAGAGATTGGACTATTATAAGAAAGGAGAGCAAAGAGGAGATGATCTACTGAAAGAAAAATGATTTTGAGAGGGTAGAGGGGAAAGCACTGCTAAGAGTTTGGAGTCAGGGCAATGTGAAGAGGAAAAGTAAAATTTACATCATGAATTAAAAAGTGAAATGAAGAAGGCAGAATGGAGTAAAAGAAGGAAGCAGATAGTATTAGGTTTAAACAGAAATTAAAATAAAATACAGTTAGAAAGAGAAAGAAAAAAGTTCAGTAAATACATATTTTAAGAAGGTGGGGAGGGCTGGGGCGGTGGGCTGGGGGCGGGGTAAAAGACAGAAAAATGTACAATATCAACAATTAAAAAATACTGATAAAAAATAGGAACGAAATTGGAGAGAAAGATCCACCACAGCACAATCAACAACAAATGAGCTAAAGTTAATATAAGTGGGATGGGAGTCAGAGAGGAAAAAAGATGGATGAAAGGAAGGAAGGAAGGAAGGTAGGTAGGTTTAAGAGAAATCTAGTGGAAAGCGAAGTGATTTTGAGATGATAAAGGGAGAAGAAATACTAAGAGTGAGGAATGAAAACCAAGCTAAGACAGGGGAAAAATTAAAATTTGAGACAAAAAAAGAGTAGGAGAAGAGAATGATAAAATTTAAGTTTTGAAATACAGAATTAGTGAAGATGTGGATATAAAATTGAAGAAATGCAATAACAACTACCTTATCCACAACCAATGAGCAAAGATTGCTAAAGGTAGAGAGAGAACATGGTATTTTAAGAGCAGAAAAAAAGATGTGGGGTGACCATTGACCAGAATATTGGTTTTGAGAGGCTTAATGTGAGAGAAATAGTAAGAGTTCAGACTGGAAACAAATTGTAGCAAGAGAGAACACAAAATTTAAAATGAAAATAATAAGAGGAAAGAAGGTAAAATGGAGTAAGAGAATGGACTGGCAAAACATGTGAACTGAAATAAACTATAGTATAGAATCTAGTGACTTAATATGCACAAACTTAATGGACAAGAAATGAATCTTAAAAAACTATGCAGGAAAGGAAATATCAGAAATCATGAAGGAAATATCAGAAATTGTGAAGAAAATATCACAAATCTGGTGGATTTTGTCTTGGTAGCATATATATTTATCACTGTTTTTTTCTGTCTGGATCAGCCTCTTAAGAAGTCAGATGGTGACCCCATCTGACTTTAGGCAGCCTGTTTGAGACTTCCAAGGATCTATTGTCTGTGACTGAATCCTTCAGTTGTTAACCCAGTCATTTCTCACCCAGCAGTCAGACTCAAGCACCACAGAGAGGGGAAGAATCCCTCCTGGGGTTGGAGTATTGTTTCCCCTCAGGCAGCTGCCACTAGGAGAGGAGTAGAGTCTGCCTGAGCATGGTGGTTGCTGCTATCTGGGGGATGATTCAGGACTGGGATCTCAGTGGGTGCTCTCTCAGTTCTGTCCCCAAATCCTATATCCCCAGTCTTACCTCTAATGTCTCTAGTCCACTCTACCCCCACCTTTTCCAGATCCCAGGGTAAGTGGCTGCAAATGAAAATTTATGTATTGGCCATTTAAATGGTTCTTTGTGTCCCCAGCCATCCACTTCTGGTAGAGAGCAACCCTACCACTTTATGATGCTGGATGTTATCCATGTACTTTTGGGACTCTGATGCTCTAGGCTGGGGATCTTAACTTAGGGTTTTGACCCCACAGTTCTCCGGGTGATCCATCAGGCCACTTAAAAATATCCCTCCAGTGCTTTAGCTGCTGCCTGTGGGCACCCTACCACTGCTCTCACATCTCCACCACACTCCCTATCAGTCAGATTGTGCTAAATCTTATTCTTCTGTCTGTCTGAGGTTATAAGGTTTCTCTGTCATGCAATTTGGTGGAATTTGAACTGGGCTTGAAGAAAGTAAAGGAGCTTTTCAAACAGAGATTGAGATTTCCAGCAGAAGGAACTTCACATGCAGAGACCAGAGTTGTATAAAGTGGAGATCAGATTTAGGTGATTGGAAAATGTACTGGAGTATGATGGTGGTAGGCCAGAAGATTATGCTTACTAATTTATGTTAAAAACAAATCTAGGATTTCCACCAGCATGAAAAAGAACATGGAAATTATCAGTAAGAGCCAGGAGGAAATGATGAATACAATTTCTGAATTAAATAACGCAGTAGAAGGAATCAAAGCAGGCTAGATGAAGGAGAAGATCAAATGAGCAAGCTGGAGGACAAGGTAAAAAATATCCCAGAAAGAGCAAGGAAAGGAAAACTGACCCAGAAAGAATGAAGCGGTGTTAAGGGAACTGCAGGACAACATTAAATGTAATAATATCCATATAATAGGGATATTAGAAGGAGAAGAAGAGGATCAAGGGATAGAAAACCTGTTTGAAAAAGTAATGATGGAAAACATCCCTAATTTGATGAGAAGAAAAGTCACACAAGTCCAGGAAGCACAGAGGGTCCCCAATCAAGAAGAATCCAAAGAGATCCACTTCAAGACACAAAATAATTAAAATGCCAAATTTCAAAGACCAAGAGAGACTCTTAAAGGCAGTGAGGGAGAAACAGGAAGTGACATACAAGGGAGCTCCAATAAGCAGTTGACTTCTCAACAGAAATACTACAAGCAAGAAAGGAATGGTAAGAAATATTCCAAGTAATGAAAACTAATGGCCTACAACCAAGACTACTCTACCCAGCAAGGCTATCATTTAAAATGGAAGGCCAAATAAGGATTTTCCTTAACAAAAGAAGGTTAAAAGAATATGCCTCCACCAAACCAGCATTGTAAGTCATGATAAAGGGACCACAGTAAGAAGTTGGAGAAAAAGAGTGAGAGAGAGAGGAGCACAGGTACAAAGGGGGAAAATGGCAATGAATAAGTACCTATCAATAATAATGTTAAATGTAAATGTATTAAATATTCCAATAAAAAGTCATAGTGTAGCTGATGGATAAGAAAACATGACCCACACATATGCTGCTTAAAAGAGACCCATGTCAACACAAAAGACCTACATAAATTGAAAGTGAAGGGTTGGAAAAAAATATTCCAAGCCCATAACCAGGAGAAAATGCCAGCATAAAAATACTTATATCAGAAAAAATGGATTTCAAAACAAAGGTCATAAGAAGAGACAGATGAGGTCACTTCATAATTCTGAAGGGAAGAATTCATCAAGAAGACATAAACATTGTAAACATATATGCACCCAAAATAGGAGCACCCAAATATATAAGAAAATCTTCGAGGACTTCAAGAAACATATAGACAATAACACGCTTATAGTAGGGAATTATGACACCTGTTGTTAACAATGGACAGATCTTCCAAACAAAGCATCAATAAGGATATTGTGACACTGAACCACATCCTACGTCAAATGAACATAACTGATATAAATAGAACTTTTCATTGCAAAGAGGTAAAATATACATTCTTTTCAAATGCACGTGGAATATTCTCAAAGATAGACCATATGATAAGATACAAAACAAGCCTCAACCAATTCAAGAAAAATGAGATCATATCAATGAGATCATTTTCTCAAATCACAATGGCTTAAAACTAGAAAACAACCTCAAGGAAAAAACTCAAACACAGTTAAATTCATGGAGACTGAATAACATGTTATTAAACAACAAATAGGTTAACAATGAGATCAGGAAAGAAATCAAAATGTTTCTGGAAACAAATGAAAATGAACTCACAGCAGTCCCAAATCTATGGGACACAGCCAAGGCAGTCCTGAGAGGGAAGTTCACAATACATGCCTATATAAAGGAGAGAGAAACATTTCAAAAAAAATAACCTAACCCTATATCTACAAGAACTGGAGGAACAACAGCAAACAGTCCAGAGTGAATGGCAGGAAGGAATTAATCAAGATCAGAGCAGAATTAAATTACATAGAGACTAAAAGAACAATTCAAAGGATCAATAAAACCAGGAATGGTTCCATGAAAACATGAACAAATTGACGTCTTTAAGTGGACTCATCGAGAAAAAAAGAGAGTGGACCCAAATAAATAAAATCAGAAACAAAAGAGGAGAAATTACAACTGATACCACAGAAATACAAAAGGTCGTAAAAATTGCTACAAACAACAATATGCCAAGAAATTTTAAAACCAGGATGAAATGGATAATTTTTAAAGGCATATAATTTTCCAAAACTGAATTAAAAAGAAGTAGAAAGCCTGAATAGACTGGTAACAGCAAGTGAACCTGAAGCAGTAATCAAAAAACTTCCAGCACATAAAAGCCGTGGACTGGATGGCTTCACAGGAGAATTTTACAAAACACTTAGGGAAGAGCTGACCCCTATCCTGTCTGAACTACTCAAAAAATTCCAAGAAGAGGGAAGACTCCCAAACTATATGCATGAGTCCAGCATCATCCTAATCCAAAAACCAGATAAAGACACAACAAAGAAAGAAAACTATAGGCCAATATCACTAGTGAATATAGATGCTAAAATCCTCAAAAATATTGGCCAAACACATCTAGCAATGCATTAAAGAGACATACACCATAATTAATTGGGATTCATTCCATGGATTTAAGGATGGTATAATATTCACAAATCAATAAATGTAATACAGCACACAACATGTTCTCCTATGTGTTGGAGAAAAGGGAACCTTTGACACGGTGGGAATGCAGACTGGTGCAGCCACTGTGGAAAACAGTATGGAATTTCCTCAAAAACCTAAAAATGGAATTGCCTTTTGACCCAGCAATTCCACTGCTGGGATTATACCCTAAGAGTTCTGAAACAACAATTCAGAAGAACCTGAATGCATCCAAATGTTCATAGCAGTGTTATTTATAGTAGCCAAGTGCTGGAAACAGCCCATGTGACCATCAGTGATTGAGAGGATCAAAAACTGAGGTACATTTACACAATGGACTATTATGTAGCAGAAAGAAAAAGTACCTCCTACCCTTTATGGGTAGCATGGATGGAGCTGGAGAGTTTTATGCTAAGTGAAATAAGACAGGCAGTGAAAGACAAATACTGTATGATTTCACATATAAATGGAACCTAATCAACAAGACAAAAAAAAAAAAACAAGCAAAAAATGGTCAGAGACATGGAAATTGAGAATAAACTGACAATGACCAAAGGGAGGGGTTGCTGCGAATAATGGGGAAAAGATAGGGGAGGGTCAAGTCAAGGAACATGTACAAAGGACACTTGGTGAAAGGCAAGGGGGTGGGGATTGTCTTAGGGAGTGGGGGTTGAATGGGACAAGGGAGAGCTACAGGTTGAAACATGGGGACATTGTAAGTGAACAACAATAAAAGAAAATCTAGGGTTTCATTCTATTTTATTTTTGGTAAATGATCCCTAACCAATGTAGCAGAGTAGCAAAGAAGTGTTGTACTTTGCTTTTCATATAGCAACTTCTCATCATTCAGGTCTCTGCTCATAAATCACCTCCTCAAAGGTCCTCCCTAACTACCCGGCCTAATACTGCTCCCCCCTCCTAGTCAATCCCCATGACATTTGACTGTTTCATGTCCTCCTGGCACTTACTCTCTGAAATGATCTGAGTTACTTACCTGTCTGCTTGTATATCTGTCTCCCCTAACAGGAATGCAAGCTCTAATTTACCTCTGTATCCCTAGTATCTAGAATAGTACCTGGCACATAATAGGTAACTCAATAAATTTTTGTTGAGTGAGAAAATGCAGAGCTAAAATAAAACACAGCTGCATCTTGTAGTTGATTTCAAAATTAACATTTCCTGTGATTTTGTTAGTAAACACAGAGGACAATATAATGAATTTTAGGTGCCACACATTTTAGAAAAATATTGACAAAATAGAGAGAAGATACCAGACCATGGCTATGTACACCTAGGATAGTCTAAATATTATCTCATATAGAATTAAGGCGGAGTGAATGGACATCTAATTCACAGGTGCTATGTACCAAGAAGTGTGTTAAGTTGTAAAAGAACAAACTTCTTGTTGTCACAGGTGGGTAACTTTCTTCTGTATATAACTGGCTGGAACAAGGATTTGATCTCCAAAATATATAAATAACTCACGCAACTCCACTCCAAAGAGACAAACAATCCAATTAAAAAATGGACAATGGACTTGATGGGTTGAGGAGAGGGATAATGAGGGGAAATAAGGGAAGGGTCATCAAGGAATATTATATAAAGAACACATGGACAAAGCCAAAGGTGGTAGAATCAAGGGTGGGAGGCAGCCGTGGGTAGGATGAGGGGGTGAAATGGAAAAAACTGTGCTTGAACAACAATAAAAAAACTGGCTGGAGTTGAGATGTGAATGTACCATTAGAAAATAGGCCCCCTAGGCCTATAATAGTAAAGCCCTATTCTTTTGTTTCCTGGGAGAATGTAGACTTCAGCAAAAGCCACATGGGGAGGGCTCTCTTCTTGGCTTAGAGGCAGCAGCCTTCTTGCTATATCCTCACACTGGGTGGGGGAAGGGTGAGAGGTAGAGAAAATGCTCTCTGGTGTCTGTTCTTATGAGGGAACAAATCCTGTGATAAAAGTCCTCACCCCCATAACCTCATCTAAATTTAATTCTCGCCCAAAGGCCCCATCTCCAAATATCATCACATTGGAGGTTAGGACTTGGATTTGCGTTGTGGGGGGCAGGGGACACAATTCAGTCCATAGCAAGGGTTTTAATTTCCTTGTGGCAGGATGGGAAGGGACCCCAGAATTATACTCTGTTCTCCAGATGTGTGCTATTCTCTTCTGTTAAGTATTTAGTATTGTTTTAGTCCCTAGGTTGGTAACCACTGAAATGTGACTGTCCCCATCCAGTCTTCTGGGATGATATACTAACACCTGGCACTGGACTCTGGCACATGGCTACCTCCTTTGATTCTGCATGGACATCCACTAGCTTATAATCTCTCAGAAGTTCCCCATCTCAGTAGGCTTCAAATGACTTAGGGACCTCCTATAGGCACACCTAGGCTGTTGGGGAGGTAGGAACACCTTTGTTTCCAGTACAACTCACTTATTCACATGCTTTGCTGAAAGTGTACTGGATCCTAGAGGTGTGGAGGGTCCAGTGCCCAGGGAAGCACTAGCATTGACATTCTCGTGGGTATACGTCCTCTTGTAATGCTCCTATGATTCCTGGAGTGTGAAAAAATGGTGACTCTGGCACCTCCATTTCCATCTTCCCATACTCCAGAATTATTATCACTGCCTTCAAGGCCCTTCTTCAGAGAAGAGTTAGCACAGCAGCCCTGACCACTAATTTGAGAGAGGCCTGTTTACAAGGTTATCTATTGGAGGATACCAGAATTTAGATTTTGGGCAGGTTCCCATCATTAACTGGTAAGAATAGGTCATTGTGCCCAAATTATTTGTACAAACAATATAGTTTACACTAAATACTTTCTTTTCTTCTGGAGTCTGGAATTTGGGTACATTTCAAGCAGAGAGTATTGTGTGCTCATCCAATAAAAACCTTGGGCACTGAATCTATGAGTTTCCCTGGTATACAACTGTTTGCACATGTTGTCATAACACCTTGCTCAGAAAATTAAGCGTGTCCTGTAAGGCTCCACTGGGAGAGAACTCTGGATTTGTGCCTGGTTTTCCAGACTTTGCCCCATGTGTTTGATTTCTTTGCTAATTTAGCTTTGGATTCTTTGTCTGTAATAAGCCATAGCCAAGATTATGACTATATGCTGAAACTATAAGTCCTTCTATGAATAATTGAACCTTGGAGACGTTTTGGGGACCCCTGACATACCCTATATCATCTAGGCTAGGCACCTCTCTGACCTTATTGCCTATCATACTCTTGCCACAACTCTCTCCAAACTCAGGCAAATCCACTGTTCCCTCTATCTGGAGCACTGTGCCCCACACTACCATGTGGCCTATTTCCTCACTTTATCAGCTGTTTCCTCACTATGTGAGGTCTCTGCTCTAATATCACCCATTCAGGAAAGAATTCCTTGTCCACCCCACCCCATCATTCCCTATTATCTCACCCTGCTTTTATTATTCTTCTTAGCACCTACCACCACCTGATACATTCATATTTATTAATTTCTTGACTTATGCCCACCCCCAACTGTCTGCAACATAAGGAAACTTCTATAATGTTTTTTCATTTCATTTCTGAATTGAGCAAACCTTCGCAAAGGATGCCTGAGTGAAATGACATGATGTCTGGGATTTGATTTAAAGAGTTTATTGAATTAGAAAGACACCGCCATGGCCAAGAGCACCAAGAACTCACTTGCGAAATTATCTAATATAAACTGTATGTTTGACTTCCGGCCAAGATGGAGGCGCAGGCGGACACACTGTGCCTCCTCTAACAACCAAAATTAAGGACAACAAATATTTAGAAGCAAGAAAACAACCAGAACTTATAGAAAATTGAACTGTATGGAAGTCCAACAACCATTCATCCAGACCGGTAAGAGGGGCGGAGTCGCAGCAGGAGAAAGTGAAGGTGGGGTCCCGGGAACGTAAGCAGCAGCGGCTGGCAGTTCCCAGGAGCACAGGTGGCGGCTGGCAGTCCCCGGGCCCACAGGCAGCAGCTGGCGAACCCCAGGCACAGGGGGGCAACTGTGCAGAACCAGTGAGGCCACACAAGGCGGCTGGCTGACCAGGTGGTCCCACATTCGCTCGCGCAGATGGTCCAGGCAGAGGGGAAGTGGCGGAAGGGACTGAATCCAGGAGAGAGCGGAGCAGGCGCCATTGTTCCCTCTCAGACCCCGCCCCCACATACAGCATTACAACCCAGCGACTGGGCTGCCCCGCCCTGAGGAACACCTAAGGCTCTACCCCTCATACGTAATAGCCGTGACCAGACTAAAACCAAAACAAAACAAAACAAAACAAACCCCACCAAAAATGGCTCAAACCGGAGAACAAATAAAAGCTCCAGAGCCAATTCCTCTAAGCAGTGAAGAGATATCCAACCTATCAGATGCACAGTTCAAAGCACTGGTCATCAAAATGCTCACAGAATTGGTTGATTTTGCTCACAAATTAGATGAAAAAATGCAGGCTACAGTACGTGAAATGAAGGAAGAGGCATGGGGAACCAATAGAGATGGAAGGAAAACTGGGACTCAAATCAATGGAGTGGACCAGAAGGAAGAAACTAACAACCAAACAGAAAACGAGGAAGAAACAAGAATTCAAAAAAATGAGGAGAGGCTTAGGCACCTCTGGGACATCGTTAAACGTCCCAAATTCCAAATTATAGGGGCCCCAGAAGGGGAAGAAGAACAGCAACGAGTGGAAAACTTATTTGAACAAATAATAAAAGAGAACTTCCCCAATATGGCAAAGGAAATAGACTACCAGGACGTCCAGGAAGCACAGAGAGTCCCAAAGAAGTTGGACCCAAGGAGGAACACACCAAGGCACATCGTAATTACATTAGCCAAGATTCAAATGAAGCAGAGAATTCTAGAAGAAGCCAGGGATAAGGGGACAGTCACCTACAAAGGAGTTCCCATCAGACTGTCAGCTGATTTCTCAAAAGAGACCTTCCAGGCAAGAAGGGGCTGGAAAGAAATATTTGAAATCTTGAAAAGCAGGGACCTACATCCAAAATTGCTCTATCCAGCAAAGCTGTCATTTAGAATGGATGGACAGATAAAGTGCTTCTCAGATAAGGTCAAGTTGAAGGAGTTCATCATCACCAAGCCCTTATTATATGAAATGTTAAAGGGACTTACCTAAGAAAAAGAAGATAAAAATATGACAGTGAAAAGACAGCAAACTCACAGCTATTAAGAACCATACCTAAAACAAAAGCAAACTAAGCAAACAGCTAGAACAGGAACAGAACCACAGAAATGGAGGTCATATGGAGAGTTAGCAACAGGGGTGTGGGAGGAGGAGAGAGGGGGAAAAGGTACAGAGAATAAATAGCATAGACGGTGGGTAGAAAATAGACAGGGGGAGGGCAAGAATAGTGTGGGAAATGTAGAAGCTAAAGAACTTATGACACATGGACATGAACTAAAGGGGGGAATGTGGGTGGGAGAGGGTGTGTAGGGTGGAGGGGAATGATGGGGGAGAAATGGGACAACTGTAATAGCATAATCAATAAAATATATTTAAAAAATAAACCGTATGTTTGAGTTTATTATTGCATGATAAAGACAGGTTATCATGTGATAACTACTATTTTACTCACGTGTATCTTTTAAGTGACCATGAAAATTTTAAAACAAAGTAGAAGTAATAGTAGAATTAATTCCCATGAAACAAAACCTAGATTATCATCAAGATTTTTGTCACATTTGCTTCCTCTTTTCCTCCTTATCTGTAATATTTTAAAGCACATTTCAGATTTTATGTCACTTTACTCCTATATTCTTCATAATGTGTCTCTAAATATTATGGACATTTTCTTACATAACCACAAGGCCATTTACATACCTAACAAAATTAACAATAATTCCTGGAATCATAATACCTAGACCATAATAAAAATTCCCTGGTTGTCTCAGAAAATCTTTCTACATTTGTTTTGTTGGAATCAGACTCTAAACAAATGCCACACATGTCCTTTTGTTCTGTCTCTTAAGTCTTTTTCAATCTAAAACAGCCCCCCTTTATTTCTTTTTCATGCTAATTGTTGCATAATATGTTTTTTAACTAAAGTTTTTATGTCAGAAACACAGATGAGGACAAAGAGAGGAACAAGAATGATATTTCCATGTATAGTAGAAATACAGTCTGGTTAAAAACACTTGGAAACATAGAATGAAGGAGTAAGGATCTCACTGGTTTCTTGCATAGTGATTGCTCTGTGGAACCTTGATTGAATTACAGTTTACTTTCTGCTTCTCTAAAGATAATATTTATTGATAGATTTGAGAGAGGGGGGGGGAGGGGAGAGAGGTGGGGGAGAGAAACATCAATTTATTGTTCTATTTATTTTTGGATTCACTGGTTGATTAGTGTATGTACACTGACCTTGGCATATTAGGATGATGCTCTAACCAACTCAGCAATCTAGCTGGGGCAAGCCAATAATGATTTTAAATTTATGTGCTTTGCACGTGTTGGTGGTGATCTCTGTCTCTGGAACATCTAGCTTATGCCTGGTACATGGGAGGCTCTCTGTAGATAGTTGAAAAATCTGACAGTTTTATCATTAGATATTGTAAAACAATACATTAGTATTTTGTCTTAACATTGAACATAATTGTTAAGATTTAATCATTAAGTGTAGTGAAGAGAACATATTTCCTATCTCAGGTTTCCTGGTTCGGGATGTGAGCCTTTGGGCAAGACAATAATCTTCCAAGTGCTCAGTTTCCTTAATCATAACATCTTATAAAATTAATTTTAAGTGAAACAATCTTTGGTGTAACTTTTTTAATGAAACACCATTTTGTATGATATAGTTTAGAAAATGCTATCTTTAGTGCTAGCTTCAGCAGCACATACACTAAAATTCGAATGATATGGAGAAAATTAGCATGGCCCCTGTGCAAGGATGACATGCAAATTCATGAAGAGTTCCATATTTTTAATATATAAAGAACGCACATGACTTCACACCAGTGAAACAAACAATCCAATTAAAAATGGGCAAAGGACCTGAACAGACACGTCTCTAAGGAGAACATATAGAGGGCCCAGAGACATATGAAAGGATGCTCAGCATCACTAGCCATCAGAGATACAAATTAAAACCACAGTGAAGTACTACTTCACACCGGTCAGAATAGCCATCATAAACAAATCAACAAACAAGTGAAGGAGAGGTTGTGGAGAAAAGGAAACCCTAGCACATTGTTGGTGGGAATGCAGACTGGTGTAGCCACTGTGGAAAACAGTATGGAATTTTCTCAGAAAACTAAAAGTGGAACTGCTTCTTGACCTGGCAATTCCACTGCTGGGATTGTACCCTTAGAACCCTGAAACACCAGTTCAAAAGAACCTATGCACCCCAATGTGCATAGCAGCACAATTTACAATAGCCAAGTGCTGGAAGCAACCTAAGTGCCTATCAGTAAATGAGTGGATCAAGAAACTGTGGTACATTTACACAATGGAATCCTATGCAGCAGAAGGAAAGAAAAGGCGCTCCTACCCTTTGGGACAGCATGGATGGAACTGGAGAGCATTATGCTAAGTGAAATAAGCCAGATGGTGAAAGACAAATACCATACGATCTCACCTATAAGTGGAACCTAATCAACAGAACAAAGAAGAAAGCAAAATATAACCAGAGACATTGAAATAAATAACAAACTGACTGTAACCAGAGGGGAAGGGGAGGGGATAATGGGGAAAAAAGGAGCAGGGTCATTAAGGAACACTATAAAGGACCCATGGACAAAGACAGCAGGGTGGGGGTTAGGATTGAGTATGGGAGGTGGTGGTGGGTGGGGCAGGGAGAGTGGTAGGGGAAAATGGGGACAACTGTAGTTAAACAACAATAAAAAAAGAAAAAAAAGAAAATGCTGTCTTTAGATATCAGGTATAGTAGGACAGGCACATAAACCTGATATAAGCAGGCAGAAATCAGGTCAGAAAACCTGCATTTTGTTACTTACACCTTTATATTTGTTCCCTCTTTGCCCCTTTGTAATTTAGTGAACAAATGTAAAAGTTGTAGCATGTCTCAGATGTAAAAAGAAGAAACAATAACAGGGGGTTGGGCCATACCTAGCATATTAATTAGGACTCTGTTGATAATAAGTAGCACAAATCAGCTCTGACCAGACTACCCTAGGACTTTATTACTGGAGTACTACTGGAATGCAAAGGCCAGGCTACAGCTGGGTCTTAGAGATGGAACCAGGGCCTATAAGCAGTAGATAGTCCAAGAACTCCTTAAGTTTCGGATTAAATTGTGTACCTTGAAAAGATATGTTGAGCTCTTAATCTCTGGTACCTGTGAACGTGACCTTATTTGGAAATAGAGTCTTTGTAGAAGAAATCAAGTTAAGATGAAGTCACACTGAAGATGGGCCCTAATCCAACAGGACCGGTGTCCTCATAGGAAGGAAAAAAGAGACACAGATAGACACAGGGAAGAATACCATGTGACTATGAGGGTAGGGACTGGAGTAGAGTGTTTGCAAACCAAGCAGCACAAGCATTGCCAGCAACACAAGAAGCAAAGAAAAAGGCATGGAAAAGATCCCCCCCTAGATTCTTCAGAGGGAGTATGGCCCTGCCAATTCCTTGATTTCAATCTTCTAGCCTCCAAAACTGTGACAGCATACATTTCTAACATTTTAAGCCATCCTAGTCTAAGACACTTTTTTATGGCAGCTCAGAGAAACAAATACACCCTCTGCCTCTTTGCGTCTGCCTTCCTCCAAATATCTGTGTCACTCTTCTTTCATTCTGCAAACTGAAGGTTTCTGTTTCCTGGTTCATGTGGTAGAAAACAATTGTCAACAACAATTTTCAAGTTTATATCATATAGCAATAGAGATACAGAGAGATTAAACAGTTTTCTTTATTCCTATTCCAAATTCTCAGGGAAGATATGTTACTAGTATTGTGAGTCTTGGGTTTCCTGAGATAAAAATCAATAGGGAATCCCAGAGAAATTTCCAGGCAGGTTTTGTTAAGCCTATGCTCAGGTACAAGAGAGACAGCACAGAGATAATAAAGGAAGGTCCTCTGAACTGGCTCAGGGGCTGGCTCTACTTGGCTACTTTTATAAGCTGGGGACAAAGCAGGCTTTCCAAGAAAAGGTGAGTTTTTGTTTTTTTTTTTTTTTTTAAAGGCAGTCTTGCAGATTTTCCATTTCAGGGTTGGGTGACTTCCTTTTCCAGCTGCATTGCCTGGTAACTATGTTTGCACTTGCCCTGTGAGGGCAAGATGGCAGACTGTTCATTACCACCACCCTAGGAAGGGCAAATAGCAATCAAACCCAGATCAACTGTGCATGCAACTAAGTAATTTGAACAGGCACTTAGTAGGGAGTTAAAATCAGCTACTTCTGTGTTTTTGAGTAGAGAGTGGAGGGGTGGTGACATTTTTGTGTTCCTTCTGATGACCAGGTCTTAACTTGGCTTACTTAGCCACTCAGTATTTTCCATTTCCAAGTCCAAATCCCTCTGCTATCTCAGGGACACATGGTCCATCTTGGATTGAGTACTCATCTTAGGTCCTGTCAGATGCTGCCTGGGTTGTATGATTTAGGATTACAGCTATGCAGGAGGCAGGGTCTAATGCCCAAGTAATCAAACAGATGTCCACTAGATAGGTTCAGCAGAGAAGGAGGAGCAAGAGCAAAGCTGGCCAAAGTCAGTGAAGTGAGAAAACCCCAACGGAAAGAGAAAGTTGGGGAGAAAGAGATAACTGACCAGGTCAGCTAACACTTCCCAGCAAGATATTTTCCTACCTATTGGGGTTTTGTCAATCCTTCCCTTTTTAAAAAAAAAGAAAGATATTTATTTTGCATAAATGTTTTAGTTGTATGGTTTTATTTAATCCACCCAAGAGCCATGTAAAGAAACAACTTTCATTTCCACAAATGCAGAAACAAAGGCTATAAAAAATGAAGTTAGATGTTCAAGGTTAAATTGCAAATATGCAACAGAGTAAAGATAGCACATAAATGTAAGAGAGATTCTGGCTAGTGATGGGCGAGCTGAACAAAATACATTTTATGGCCTACAAAACTAAAAATTCTAGGATGTTAATTCATAGCAATACTAACAATACCCTTATGTAACATCTTTTTTATAAGTATCTTGAAGTACTTCTCATATACTCCCATTTGATTTTATGTAGTATCCTAAGATTTTTTTATATAAAACTAGTTTTTAAAACACAAAATCATGATTATGTTCTTCTGACCTAATCTTTCAGTTACCATTGGTTTTAATGGACATATATTTCTGTCTTTTTTAAAGAATATTTTATTGATTATGCTATTATAATTGTCCCATTTTTTTCTCCCTTTTGTTCCCCTCTGCCCTGCTCCACCATCCCTCCAGCATCCACCCCTCCCCCCACCTTAGTTCATGTCCATGGGTCATATATATAAGTACTCTGGCTTCTCCATTTCCTATACCATTCTTAACCTACCCCTGTCTATTTTCTACCTACCAGTTATGCTTCTTATACCCCGTAACTTTACCCCCGTTCTCCCCCCACTCACTCCTCACTCATAACCCTCCATGTAATCTCCATTTCTGTGATTCTGTTCCTGTTCTAGATGTTTGCTTAGTTAGTGCTTTTTTTTTTAGGTTCAGTTGTTGATAGTTGTGAGCTTGTTATCATTTTACTGTTCTTATTTTTTATCTTCTTTTTCTTAGATAAGTCCCTTTAACATTTCATATAATAAGGGTTTGGTGATGATGAACTCCTTGAACTTGACCTTTTCCGGGAAGCGCTTTATCTGCCCTTCTATTCTAAATGAAAGCTTTGCTGGATAGAGTCATCTTGGATGTAGGTCCTTGCCTTTCATGACTTTAAATACTTCTTTCCAGCTTCTTCTTACCTGTAAGGTTTCTTTTGAGGAACAGCTGATAGCCTTATGGGAACTCCTTTGCAGGTAACTGTCTCCTTTTCTCTTGTTGCTTTTAAGATCCTCTCCTCTTTAATCTTGGGTAACTTAATTATGATATGCCTTGGTCTGTGTTTCCTTGGGTCTAACTTCTTTGGGATTCTCTGAGCTTCCTGGACTTCCTGGAAGTCTATTTCCTTTGCCAGATTGGGAAAGTTCTCCATCATTATTTGTTCAAATAAGTTTTCAATTTCTTGCTGCTGTTCTCCTTCTGGCACCCCTATAATTTGAATGTTTGAATGTTTAAAGATGTACTGGAGGTTCCTAAGCCTCTCCTCATTTTTTTGAATTTTTGTTCCTTCATTCTGTTCCGAATGAATGTTTATTTCTTCCTTTTGTTCCTAATTGTTGATTTGAGCCCCAGTTTCCTTCCTGTCACTTTTGGTCCCCTGTACATTTTTCTTTATTTCACTTTTCGTAGCCTTCACTTTTCCTCCATGTTGCAACTATACTCAACCATTTCTGTGAGCATCCTAATTAGCAGTGTTTTCAACTCTGCATCTGATAGGTTGGCTATCTCTTCATTGCTTAGTTCTATTTTTGGAGATTTGATCTGTTCTTTCACTTGAACACACACACACACACACACACACACACACACACACACACACACACACACACACACAGAGTCTCTGCATGCCTGTTATGTTGTAAGCAGCAGATCCTTAGGTATTTGCCAAAGTGGGGCAACTCACGTCACTGCATTGTGGCGCTGTATGTAGGGGTTGGTCAGAGAGGGAACAATGCTGCTTATTTGGCTCTCACCCTGCTTTCTGTCACTTCCCCTGCTACCCACAAGCAAAATAGGCCCTTCTAGTGCTGATTCCCAGGTGGGTGGGTTTGTGTATGCTCTAGGACCCTGTGGGTCTCTCCAATGAGCTCTCCTGTGGGGCTGGGAGTTTCTCCCACTGCTGCAACCCACACAGGTTTTTACAGCAAGAGGTTTTGAGGCTTTCTCTTCCCACGCTGGAACCCTGGATTGCTCTGTCTCACTTCCCAGTTGTTCCTCTCAGTTTATCCTCATGCAAGTGCGGGATCACCAGCCAGTGCCTCACCTACCCTGTTCTCTAGCCACTGCCTTGCTATGCCTCCTCTCTGCTCTGTCTGCCTGTCTCTGCCCCTCCTACCAGTCTGGGTGAATATTTCTTCTTTAACTCCTTAGTTGTTTGACTTCCATACAGTTCGATTTTCTAGAAGTTCTGGTTGTGCTTTGTTTTTAAATTTGTTGTTTTCCTTCTTTTGGTTGTGCAAGGAGGCAAAGTGTATCTACCTATGCCTCCATCTAGGCCAGAAGTGCTATATTTTTTTTCAAATATTTCTATTCTGTTTTTAAATGCCAAAATATCAAACTACAATATATTAGGGAGTACCTATTTTAGAGATGCCCTGAATCTTACCACTTCTACCAAGGAATAGTAATTTATTCTTATTTTCTTCTAGTAAGGATTGTTAGGTTGAGGTCAGATTCTGGATTTTGTTTTGTTTTCCCATCACTTACTTTGTATTTCTATGTTATTCCCACATCATTCTCCTTGGCTCTTTTCTCATATTTCTTAAAGACTTATGCTGCTTTTTAGGTGTGTGTGCCTCACATGTACTTTTCTGCATAAAGGAGAGTCTCCATTTCAGGGCTCCTATTCTGTTTTAGTGCCTTGATCCTTCTATGCTCTGCAGATTGGGCTCCAAATACTGCACATTTTGCAGTCTCAGACATCAAGCAATGTTTTTCATTTTGGCTGAGTTATAGGGACCCAAATGAGTGGATTTGGGTCTCGTATCTTTTGGCCTTCCTAGTTGCCTATTCAGAATGAGTTTGCTCTCAAGGATAGGGATTTGATGAAGTAGTTGGAAAATGGGAGTGCTTTTATACCAGGCTTTATCTAGTTTTCTCCTAGTCATCTAAGATCAACCCATCTTCCCCTTGTAGGATTTTAATTAATTAATTAATTCATTCATTTTTGCTGATTCTCTCTCCTCCTCCTCCATCTGGTCCACTAGAGTGATTCACATTTCTTGTATTAACATTACTTTGATTCTAGTTTTGCTAAATATACTCTAGCTTTATTTTGCTAAGAAAGCATCTGCCTCTCCTCTCCTCAACAAATTTCCTTTGTTGCTTTTTAGGCTAATTGACAATAAATTGTGTCATTTCCAAACCAACTCTTTGTAATCCTTTGTGCTTTAGGGCAATAGAGAAGCCTCTGTTTACCCATCATGGAAACACTATAAAATAGAATTCACATAAAATGTAACCAGATGAACTCTATCATTGCAGCATCTGTAAGTCAATGTAGTTTGAGTCCAACTGTTCCCAGGATTTAGATAATAGAAGAGTAAGGCAAATAATAAAAAGGTGTTTAATTACATCTCATGATAACTTTTTCCCACACAAAAAAGGAAGTTCTCATTCAAGGTAGGTTATCATTCAGTCTCGAAGAGACAGCTCTAACGACAAACTTTAACTGATGTACTATCAAATGCAGTTAGAAGAAAATTTAAAGAATATTAAGTAGGCAATAACTATCATTTTATATTAGAAAACACCCCAAAATCTTCACTGAGATAGAAAAGAGGGGGTCTCCTAAAATTCAAATATTCTCAGAGACACTCAGCAGCAAGAGTTGAGATAATGCAAGGTGTAACTAATTCCACAAATATTTGAGCAAATGGTATTGAGAAAAGCAATTTTGAAGTTAAACACTGCTGGGACCACCTTTTCCATTACTTGCCAAATCCACTAACTGTTTCTACACCTTCAGGTCCCAGTTTAGTATACTTTCCTCCCAGAAGTCTTCTGATGCATCTAGGGCTTCTTGCCTCCCAGGTCCCCAGTCCCACCTTCACAGCACTTACCTCGCAGTATCATGCTTGCTGCTAGATAAGTGCATCTCCCTGGCTACACAGGGAACTCCTCCTCAGTAGGGGCCACCTAGCACACATCCATGACATTCAGGTGTTTGAGGTAAAATGGATGGTGGAAATTTGAGGGAAGATTTTCAAATTTTCAAAAGCCAAAACCATAATTATATTCAACGCTCTGTGGCAGCAGGGGAGAGAGAGGAAATGCCTCTGAAGAAAATGAGAAAAAAGTAAGGGTTTTTCTCCAAGCTAAAAAGGAAAGAGGTGTCTGTGGTCCTGTAGGTGGCAGAGACCTGGCCTCATCTGTGGTCACCTGTGGTTGCCAGCAGTGTCCCTGCCTAGGCTGAGTATGGGAGTAGCATATCTATTGCACTGAACCAAGATGCAGCCCAAGACAGTGATGTGGTCCTGAGAGGGTCTCCCTGACACCTTGATGCTAGCTGAGCTGCTGAGACCCTGCTCTCCTACAAGAGGCACAGGGGAGGGACTGAGGTAAACCCTGCAGTGACTGGGGTTAAGTTCTCCCTGCCTGGTGGGATGAAGTTTGGAATAGAAATTGATTTAAATGATATTTTTGCATGCCTGAATTTGGAAATGAATATAGAGTTGTTTCCACCATGGAAAGAAATCAAAGTCTGTCAATTCCACTATGGGGGAAAAGAAAAGGAAAATCACAAGTTAATTACAGTATGAATCTGTTTTGATGACTAATTTGTGAGAAATGAAGAAAAATTTAGGAGTAATTAGCATCAAATTATGTTAAGACAGTCAATGAGATCATTTTGAGGTGATGGGAGGTGGAAAGTTATTTAGATGACTGTATCATAAAAACTGGAACGGAAGATTGTTGAGAAAATTATAGGTTTTTCCTTGAAAATGCTTTAACATAAGAAAGATTGAAAGCCTCTGTCTAGCAAGGAGCCTGGGGGGGTTCACTAGATTTCAGTAGAAAGTCCTTATTAGGTCTCTAATTTATACCAAAAAACTTAAATAAGAGAATACATACACATAAAGTTCTCAAATAAGAAAAGGCTTTGGGGAAATAATAGTAAAGTGTAAATCAGAAATTTTGTTCTTTAGCATTGTAGGAAAATGCTAAAAGTGTAAAGGTTGTATTTGTAGAAACATTACTTTCAAATATTGGATAATTAGCTCAGTTGGATTAGCTTAATGCAAGGAAAATGGGAAAAGTATGAAATGGTAGTTTAATTTTGACTAATGATGGTCTTAGTTGCACATCAATACCCCCAAAAAGAAACATGTATGAATATTGGTAGAAAGACTTCTACAATTACAATGCAATTTTGAGCAATACCTCCTAATTCCTCTGTGCTTTCATCTTTCACCCATAGGCTATGATTTGTATGTAGCAGTAGGCATTCAATTAATATTATTGCAATGAACAAATGATGGGGTATAATGACCCCTTGGGCATGAAACTAGTGTGTCCCTTTTGTCAAGGTTGGAGAACTTCTACCTTTCTGTCTGTCCATCTGTCTACTCATCTCCTTGTTCCTCATATAATTGATAAATTGTTGGATTGTGTGAGCAGTAGGGAAAATTGCATGCCCTGAGATCATCTCTTCCTTTGGTGCTGTTGCTGGGCCACAAAAGATATGAGCGTATAATGACAGGAGAGGAAATAAGAAAAGCTCTTTTAAAAAATTAATTAATTAATTATTTTTAGAGGCAGGGATAAGAGGGAGAAAGAGAGAAAGAAACATCTATTGAACATCCATTGATTGCCCCTCCCATGCATCCCAACCTGGGACCAGCCCACAACCCAGAGATGTGCCCTGACCAGGAATCAACCAGGTGACCTTTCAGTTTTTGGGAGGACACTCAACCAACTGAGCCACACAGTGGGTCAGGGCAAGAAATGTTCTTAAACATACAAAAATACATACAACTTCGTAAGTGAGAAGAAAAATAAACCAAACTACACTGATGTTTGTTTGTTTTGCTTTTTGGTGGTTTTTTTCCTTATAAGACTAGAAAAAATATTAAAACTGTGACAACCCACCTTATGGTGAGGCAGTGTTGAAGCAGAAACTTTCATACATTGCTAGTCTAGTGTGAATTGCAACAACCCCATGAAGAGCAGTTTTAAAATGTGCATCAGTTATATTCATGTACGTGCAAAATGGCACATGCAGAGTTATTTGTGGGCACACTGGCTATAACACCAAACAGGAAACAATATTAATGCCCATCAATAATTTGTTTTTAAAATAAATTCTGGTGTATCCATATAATGGAGTACTATGCAGACATGAAAAATGAGGAAGCTCATTAAGCATTGATATAAAATTATTGCCAACATTTTCCCAGAAAAAAATAGCATTAAGTTCTACCATTCCTGTTTTTTATTTTTAAAGGGAAAACGAATATATATATATATATATAGATTGGCTTGCATTCTCTAGAAAAAGAAACTATTGATAGTGGCGACCTCTTTGAGGGCTGGAAGTGGAATGAGAATTGAGCAATAGGGGAACAAGAAAACAGGAAAGCTTTTCATAAAACACATTTTTAAATAGTTTGATTTAGAATCATGTATTCTCTTTCGAAATTGAAAAGAGGTTGATGGTGTCATGCTCTGCCATGTTGTTGTCTATCTGCACATACTCGCCCCTGCTGGAGGTTCTTGTATCTTGGGTCCACCTAGAGAGGAGTGAGACCCCACCATTTGGATTTAGGTTTTGAACCAAGCCTCTGCCACCTCTCCATGAACTCAGGATATTGTCCCAGGACAGTGATTCTCAACTCTACTGCACGTTCAAATCTCCTAGGCTTTAAAAAATCCTGATGCCCAGATTACACTCCGTATCAATTACATCTGGAGCTCCAGGAGGGGGAGGAGGATGACTCAGGTGTCAATGCTTTTTTTTTTAAGCCACCCAGAAGATTCCAATATGCATGCAAGTTTGAGAACTGGTGGCCTACATAAATAATACCTTTCTCATTTCACATGTACTCTCAATCCCTGTGTCTCTCTGTTCCTTTGGGACTTTACAGGTATCCAGAGTGAACAGCAGAAAGTGTTTAGTCATTCCTAACTCACTTGCCTGAGACATTTGTAACTAGGAATTGTTAAAACAAATAAACAAATAAACAAAAAAAACAAACACCCAAAACAAAAAATAACCCAAAAAACCCATCTGCTAGAATATTTGTCGCTCAGTTAGAGTAAGTTTGATGAATCGAAGATTAATGTTCATATGTTCATATGTTTTATGAATTTAGAAATTCCTGATTAAGAAATTTGTATTAAAATATACACATTGGAAAATACGACAAGGATGTTTTCTCTTCATTTAGCTGAAGAGATCTGTAGTTCACAGGGCAATAAAGTTGTGATAATAAGTCTGATCCTAAACATTTTCCAGTGTTTTATTGACTATAATTCATAAACCACACAATTCACTCATTAAAAGTATACTATTCAATAGGTTTTAATATATTCAGTTTTACAATGATCTTCACAATCAATTTTTGTACATTTTCATCATCCTAAGAAGAAACCTGCTACCCATTAGCAGGTTAGTCCCCATTTCCCTCCAACTCTTCCAGCTTGAGGCAACCTCTAATCTACTTTCTGTCTCTTTAGATTTGCCTATTTTGACCTTTCATATAAATGCAATAATAATATTTGCTCTTTTCTGACTAATTTCATTCACTTAGCATAATGTTTCAAGGTTCATTGCGATTTTAACACACATTAGTATTTCATTTCTTTTTATTGCCAAATAATATTCCATTATACAGATAGAGTATTTGGTTTATCTATTCATCATCTGATATTGGGTTGTTTCTACTTTTTGCCATCATGAATAATGCTCATATGAATATTCATGTATAAGTTTTTTTAATCAGTATTTTTTAATTGTTGATATTATACAGTTTTCTGTCTTTTACCCCACCCCCAGCCCACCACCCCAGCCCTCCCCACCTTCCTCCCATTTCCACCCCCCATAGTTTTTGTCCATGAGTCCTTTATACTTGTTGCTCTAAACCGTTCCCCTTTTCCCCTGAAATTCCCTCCCCTCCCCCTCTGGTCACTGTCAGACTGTTCTCAATTTCAGTGTCTTTGTTTATATTATGCTTGTTTGTTTGTTTTGTTGATTAGATTCCTGTTAAAGGTGAGATCATATGGTAGTTCTCTTTCACTGCCTGGCTTATTTCGCTTAGCATGATGCTCTCCAATTCCATCCATGCTATCGCAAAGGCTAGGAGCTCCTTCTTTCTTTCTGCTGCATAGAATTCCATTGCGTAAATGTACCACAGATTTTTGATCCATTCGTTTACTGATAGGCACCTAGGTTGCTTCCAACACTTGGCTATTGTAAATTGTGCTGCTATGAACATCGGGGTGCATAGGTTCTTTTGGATTGGTGTTTCAGGGCTCTTAGGATATAATCCAAGCAGTGGAATTGCTGGGTCAAAAGGTAGATCCATTTTTAGTTTTCTTAGAAAATTCCATACTGTTTTCCATAGTGGTTGTACCAATCTGCAATCCCACCAATAGTGCACTAGGGTCCCCTTTTCTCCACAACCTCTCCAACACTTGCTGTTTGTTGCTTTGTTTATGAAGGCCATTCTGACTGGTGTCAAGTGGTATCTCATTGTAGTTTTAATTTGCATCTCTCTAATAGCTAGAGATATCGAGCATCTTTTCATGTGTCTCTGGATCCTCTGTATGTCCTCCTTCGAGAAGTGTCTGTTCAAATCCTTTGCCCATTTTTTAATTGGGTTGCTTGTCTTCTTAGAGTAGAGTCTTGTAAGTTCTTTATATATTTCGGAGATTAATCCCTTGTCTGAGGTATCATTGTCAAATATGTTTTCCCATATAGTTGGTTCTCTTTTTATTTTAATACTGCTTTCTTTAGCTGTGCAGAAGCTTTTTATTTTGATGAGATCCCATTTGTTTATTCTTTCCTTTATGTCCCTTGCTCTAGGGGACATATCAGTAAAAATATTGCTGCGTGAAATATCTGAGATTTTCCTGCCTATGCTCTCCTCTAAAACTTTAATGGTGTCACGGCTTATATTTAAATCTTTTATCCACCTTGAATTTATTTTTGTGTATGGTGTAAGTTTGTGCTCGAGTTTCATTTTTTTGCATGTAGCTGTCCAATTCACCCAGCACCACTTGTTGAAGAGGCTATTTTTGCTCCATTTTATGTTGCTCCCCCTTTGTCGAATATTAATTGGCTGTAGAGACTTGGGTTTATTTCTGGGCTCTCTGTTCTATTCCACTGGTCCATCTGTCTGTTCTTGTGCCAGTACCAGGCTGTTTTGATTACAGTGGCTTTGTAATACAGTTTGGTATCAGGTATTGTGATCCTACTTTGCTCTTCGTTCTCAAAATTGCTGCCGCTATCCGGGGTCGTTTATGATTCCATATAAATTTTTGAAGTGTTTGTTCTATGTCTGTGAAATATGCCATTGGAACTTTAATAGGTATTGCATTGAATCTGTAAATTGCTTTGGGTAGTATGGACATTTTGATGATATTAATTCTTCCGATCCATGAACACGGTATATACTTCCATTTGTTTGTGTCTTCCTTGATTTCTTTCTTCAGTGTTGTGTAGTTTTCTGTATATAGGTCTTTTACCTCCTTGGTTAGGTTTATTCCTAGGTATTTTATTTTTCTTTTTGCTATATCGAATGGGATTTTTTTCTTGATTTCTGCTTCTGCTGTTTCACTGTTGGTATACAAAAATGCCTTTGATTTCTGGATATTGACTTTGTATCCGGCTGTTTGGCCAAATTCATTTATGATGTCGAGCAGCTTTCTGGCTGAGTCTATAGGATTTTCTATGTACACTATCATGTCATCTGCAAACAATGATAGTTTTGTTTCCTCCTTTCCAAGTTGGATGCCTTTTATTTCCTTTTCTTGTCTAATTGCTGTGGCTAAGACTTCCAATACTATATTGAATAGAAGTGGTGAAAGTGGACAGCCTTGTCTTGTTCCTGATTTTAGTGGGAAAGATTTCAGTTTTTGGCCATTGAGTATGATGTTGGCTGTAGGTCTCTCATATACGGCCTTTATTATGTTGAGGAATGCTCCCTCTATTCCCACTTTGCTGAGTGTTTTTATCATAAATGGGTGCTGTATCTTATGAAATGCTTTTTCTGCATCTATTGATATGATCATGTGATTTTTGTCTTTGCTTTTGTTTATGTGATGAATTACATTTACTGATTTGCAAATGTTGAACCATCCTTGCATCCCTGGGATGAATCCCACTTGGTCATGGTGTATGATCTTTTTAATGTATTGTTGGATGCGGTTTGCCAATATTTTGTTGAGGATTTTAGCGTCTATGTTCATCAGTGATATTGGCCTGAAGTTTTCTTTCTTTGTTGTGTCTTTATCTGGTCTTGGGATTAGGATGATGCTGGCTTCATAAAAAGAGTTTGGGAGTCTTCCATCATTTTGGATTTTTTGGAATAGTCTGAAGAATAGGGGTTAGCTCTTCCTTAAATGTTTTGTAGAATTCTCCTGTAAAACCATCTGGTCCAGGGCTTTTGTGTGTCGGGAGTTTTTTGATTACTGATTCAATTTCATCAGCTGTTATTGGTCTGTTCAGGTTTTCTGTTTCTTCTTCATTGAGTTTTGGAAGATTATATTTTTCTAGAAACTTGTCCATTTCACCTAGGTTTTCAAATTTCTTGGCATACAGTTCTTCGTAGTAATTTCTTACAATCCTTTGTATTTCTGTGGTGTCAGTAGTAATCTCTCCTCTTTCATTTCTGATTGTGTTTATTTGAGTCCTCTCTCTTTTTTTCTTGATGAGCCTGCTTAAAGGCTTGTTGATTTTGTTTATCTTTTCAAAGAACCAGCTCCTGGATTCATTGATCTTTAGGATTGTGCTTTTAGTCTCTATGTCATTTAATTCTGCTCTGATCTTGGTTATTTCCTTCCTTCTACTTGCCCTGGGCTGTCTTTGTTGTTGTTCCTCGAGTTCTTGTAGGCGTAGGGTTAAGTTGTTTGTTAGAAATGTTTCTGTCTTATTTAGGTAGGCCTGTATTGCTATGAGCTTCCCTCTGAGGACTGCCTTCATTGTGTCCCATAAGTTTTGGGTTGTTGTGAGTTCATTATCGTTTGTTTCCAGAAACTTCTTGATTTCCTCCCTAATTTCATTCTTTACCCATTCATTGTTTAATAGCATTCTATTCAATCTCCATGATTTTAATGGTTTGGGGATTTTCCCCATCAAGTCGCTTTCTAGTTTCAGTCCCTTGTGGTCGGAGAAAATGCTTGGTATGATTTCAATTTTCTTAAATTTGTTGAGGCTTGTTTTGTGTCCTATCATGTGGTCTATCTTTGAAAATGTTCCATGTGCATTTGGAAAAAATGTGTATTTAGTTTCTTTGGGATGAAGGGCTCTATATATATCAGCTAAGTCCAATTCGTCTAGAGTGCTGTTCAATGCCACAATATCTTTATTGATATTTTGTTTGGAAGATCTGTCAATTTTTGACAGTGGGGTGTTAAAATCCCCTACTATAATTGTGTTGCTGTCAATATCTTTCTTGAAGTCCTCTAAGATTTTCTTGATGTATTTAGGTGCTCCTATGTTGGGTGCATATATATTTACAATGTTTATGTCTTCTTGGTGGATTCTTCTCTTGAGTATCATCAAGTGACCTTGGGGGTCTCTCTTTATGGCTCTTCTTTTGAAGTCTATTTTGTCTGATATGAGTATTGCTACCCTGGCCTTTTTTTCCTCTCCGTTTGCTTGGAAAATTTGTTTCCAGCCCTTCACTTTGAGTCTGTGTATGTCTTTTGTCCTGATGTGGGTCTCTTGTAGGCAGCATATGTGTGGGTCATGCTTTTTTATCCAGTCAGCTATTCTATGTCTTTTGATTGGAGCATTTAATCCATTTACATTTAAGGTTACTATTGATAGGTACTGATTCATTGCCATTTTCGTACCTGTGTTCCTCTCTCTCTCTTTTCCTTTCTTTCCTTAAAGCAGTCCCTTTAGTATCTCTTGCAGAACTGGTTTGGTAGAGGTGTATTCTTTTAGACTTCTTTTGTCTCGGAAGCTCCTTATTTGTCCTTCTATCTTGATTGAAAGCCTTGCTGGATAAAGTAGTCTTGGCTGTAGGCCTTTGGTTCTCATTACTTGGCCTATTTCTTGCCATTGTCTTCTGGCTTGAAGCGTTTCCATTGAGAAGTCAGCTGCTAACCTTATCAGGGCTCCCTTGTATGTTACTTCCTTTCCTCCCTTGCTGCCTTTAAGATTCTCTCTTTGTCTTGGAAGTTTGCCATTTTAATGATGATGTGTCTTGAAGTGGGCCTGTTTGGGTTCCTCTTGATTGGGACTCTGTGTTTCCTGAATTTGTGTGACTTTTTCTGTCACCAAATTAGGGAAGTTTTCCATCATTACTTTTTCAAATAGGTTTTCTATCTGTTGCTCTTCTTCTTCTGCTGGTATCTCGATTATATGGATATTATTATGTTTCATGTTGTCTTTCATTTCTTAATCCCTCTTCATTCTTTCTGAGCCTCTTTTCGTTTTCTTACTCTTTCTGTGTGTTTTTTTTGTATTTTGTCCTCCAACTTGCTGATCTGATCTTCTGCTTCATCGATTCTGCTTTTCATCCCTTCTACTGTGTTCTTCAGTTCAGAGATTGTGTTCTTCATTTCCTCTTGGCCCTTGTTGATAGTTTCTATTTCCTTTTTCATGTGGATGTAGTTTGCAGTGAGTTCATCATAGCTTCCCTGTAGTTTCTGGTAGCTCATTGAGAGCTCATGGAGCTTCCTGACAATGATTGCTTTGAACTCAATATCTGATTGTTGAGTTGCCTCTGTTTCATTTAGCATTCTTCCTGGGGGCTTCCTCCTTTCCTTTCATTTGGGGATTGTTTCTTCTTCTTCCTATTGTTTGTGAGACTGTTCTCGTTAGCCTCAGCTTCTTAAATTGATCTGTTCTGGCTACCTGGGTTTATGGTGTGAACTTCTGTGGTGGAATACCTGTGAGATTCAGTGGTGTAGTCTCCTTCAGGTATCCTGGTGTTCACAGCTTCCACTGAATACCCCCTCTTTTGGTCCAATTCTGGTTTTTTCACAGTTCTAGGATTTTTTTGCCTCACTCGTGGGTATTTAAAAAGAGAAAAGAATAAAGTGAAAAAAGAAGAGAAAAAAAAAGAGGAAGGAAGGAGAGATAGAATTGGAAAGAAAGGAAGAAGGAATAAAGCCCGAAAGAAGTAAAGAGAAGCAAAAGGAATTGAGGGATAAAAAAGGTAGAGGTAATAAAAAAATAAAAAATATATAATCAAAAGAAAACACAAAGAACCCCACAAAAACGAAAAACAAACCAAAACAAACAACCAAACAAAAAACTCAACTAAACAGACAAAAAACAACTATCAAAAAAAAAAAAACCCCACAAAACACCCAAAAACCAAAAAAAAAAAAAAAAAAAATCTCTTGCTATTTTCAAACAGGTCAAACTGGATTTTCTGGACATGCTGGCTGTAGCAGGCTGTGAGACGACTCGTACCACTTTTCTCTCTGTTCCTCACTCAGTCAGCTTTGGGCTACTGTCCTCAGTGCCAGCCTCGCACTGACCCCAGGGCTAATGGCGCACTCTCCATGCAGGGCCTTGGGTGTGATTTCTGGGCCTCCTGCAGAGGGCGCGCTTTCCCGAGTTTATGGGTTTCAGCTGGAATCTCTTACAGATCCGTCCCTCCACGAGCCTATTGCTGTGAGCTCCGGGTCTCCTACAGGGTGCGAGTGCCCACCCGAGACTACGGGTATGGGCTCTGAGAGTTTCCCGAGTTGCTCGCACTCACCCCAGGATCACAGATGTGAGCTCCGGGTCTTCCAGAGTCCCCTCCTCTAGTTGCCGGGTCGCCTCTGGCCCCAGGGCCGCTTCCGACCCGGTCGCAGAACCGCCTCCGGTCGCCGGGCTTCCTCCGTCCCGGTCTCAGGGCCGCCTCCGGTCGCTCGGCTGCCACGTCTAGTTTTCCAATGTCTGCTACAGATTTTGATCTCCTATTTTCATATATACTGTGGTATTGTTGGCTGTCTGCTCTGTTCCTCTGTAGATCAGTTAGGTTTTTCTCCCATGCGCAGGAGGAAGGTCAATCTGCGTCCTCCTAACATGCCGCCATCTTGAACCCCCAATCATGTATAAGTTTTTGTGTTGACATATGTTTTCATTTCTCTTGGGTTTATAACTAGCAGTGGAATTCATCATTTTACTATAAAATGATGTTCCTCATCCTATTCAGGGAGGGGCAAGTACGTAGATGATTTCTTCTTTAATTTACCCTTTGACAATCCTTCAGCATGCATTAGATTTTATAGATTTTCAGCAGCAATTATTAGGGGGAAGGGAGAGAAGGACATTATTATTTTTTGCCTTAAGATGTGTGTAGGTACAATTTTTAAAAGGAGATAATTACAAAAAGCATATGAAACTCCTACAGATTTCTACCGTATTTTTTGGACTATAAGATGCCCCCCCCACTGCAATTTGGGAGGAATAATGGTTGTTAATGCTGATGTTGAGTTCTGTTTACATTTACATTGGTGAAATATTATGTATTTATGTTACTAAATATTTTACCACATTTTTTGCTTCAAAAATTTTTTTCCTATTTTCCTCCTCTAAAACCTAGGTGCATCTCATGGTCTGAAAAATGCAGTAAGTGCTAGAGTCATTTTGCATGGGGCATCATCCAAAAAATCAATAACCCAAAGGGATTTGCTATCTTGATTATGGAGACAAACACACACACACATATATACTCCCTGTACCCCCACAATCCTATTTCAATTTTAAATGCATTTTGAAGAATGAAAATGCTTCAAGTAACCATCAACAATGATATACTTTCCCCTTATGTGCCATTTCATTCTGTGAGAGTCAAAGTACAAGATCACAGGCCAGATTCAAAATGGCTGTAGTCTAGGACCTCCCTCAGGTTTCCTTCTAAATTTCTCCTTTTGAAAGGAAAGTAAAAAAAAAAAAAAAAAAAAAAAGACAAAAAGTTCTTCTTTTATCCTATTTTCTACCCTAAAAGAAGTATGTTTTCAATAGTTTTCTTCAGTTTTCCTAGATTTATAAATCCAGAGCTGCAACACAGCATGGTTAAGAGGATAGCCTCTGAAGCATCATGACCTGAGTTTGAAGTCCTTCTCTACCATTTACTTGCTTTATGACCTTGGAAAAGTTACTGAGCCCCTCTCGGCCTCAGTTTCCTCATCTGTAATACAAGGTAAAAAAAGAGGACCTAGGTAATTATAAATTTGTATAGTTTGAAAGTTAGGCATACATGACACAAAATGATAAGAAAACACCTCAATTAATCAGGGTTTGATTGTCTAGGTTGAAGATTTTCTAGTGCAGGTACCCCTGGCTTTTCAGGAAGAAGAATTTAAAAAGTGCTTTCAACATTCAAAGCACAGAATGTTTGTTTGAGCTGGAAGGAAGCTGGGGCTTCTCTAGCCTCTGGTAGCTGGAGCCCCCAAGCCTCCCTTTTATTGTCTCCTGTATTAACTCTTTCCCCACAGGCTCCTACCCTCAGTCTACAAACCCCTCAGATGGCCTGTTTTAAAAGTCACCTTCTGAGAATGGCCATCATAAACAAATCAACCAACCTGTGTTGGAGAGGTTGTGGAGAAAAGGGAACCCTAGTGCACTGTTGGTGGGAATGCAGACTGGTGCAGCCACTGTGGAAAACAGTATGGAATTTCCTCAGAAAACTAAAAATGGAACTGCCATTTGACCCAGCAATTCCACTGCTGGGATTATATCCTAAGAGCCCTGAAACACAATCCAAAAGATCCTATGCACCCCAATGTTCATAGCAGCACAATTTACAACAGCCAAGTGCTGGAAGCAGCCTAGGTGCCCATCAGTAAATGAGTGGATCAAAAAAACTATGGTACATTTACACAATGGAATACTATGCAGCTGGGAGAAAGAAGGAGCTCCTACCCTTTGGGACAGCATGGATGGAACTGGAGAACATTATGCTAAGTGAAATAATCCAGGCGGTGAGGGACAAATAGCATATGATCTCACCTTTAACTGGAACCTAATCAACAAAAGAAAAAAGCAAGCAAACTATAACCAGAGATATTGAAATTAAGAACAATCTCATAGTAACCAGAGGGGAGGGAGAAGGCATCATAGGGGAAGGGTTTTCAGGAACTACTATAAAGGACATGTGGACAAAAACAAGGGGGCAGGGTGGAAGCAAGGGAGGGAGGTGGGTTTGGCTGGGGTGGGGGGAGTGGTAGGGGATAAATGCAGACAACTGTAATTGAACAACGATAAAGTAATTTTAAAAAATCACCTTCCCTCAATAATGCTGGTAATATTAAAATAATCAAACACCATTAGATGTTATATACAATAGGTCCTCAAAAATAATGTTTTATTCAATCTTGTTTTGTTGTAACGTTGAGAACCTCTGGCAAAATTGGTTTCATTGTGGTGGTGTCACTTCAAGGTGCAGAACCTATCACTGGCAATAAAAGAGGACTTACTGCATTATGATCATATGTATGCAAAGAGCAAACAGCCCAAATCTTATTCCAGTCTACAAAGAAGATAAAAGAAACACTGTAGAAAATACTTGTCTTTCAAAGACAGTGACTGGGTTAATGTCACTTTTCTAATTTTTTGTGAGTTCCAAAATTATTTTTAGTTGTGAGCTATTCATGGCACCTTGCTTGCTACTCCTCAGTGTCATCCCTGGACTAGTAAAAACCACAGCACTTTAGAGCTTGTTAGAAACAAAGTCTCATACTTACTGAACCATAATATGCCACTTAACAAGGTCCCCAGGTGACTCATATATTTTAAAGTTTAAAAAGCGTTGTCTACAACAATTTTTCTCAAACCCAGCTGCGCACTGAAATCACCTGCAGAACTTTAAAACTACTGAGGCGTGGGTCCCAACCCCAGAAATCCTGATGTATTTGGCTCAGCAAAGCCTGGGCATTGAGGCTTTGTTTGTTTGTTTGTTTGTTTGTTTGTTTTTTAAACAATCGTAGGTGATTTTATGAATTTGAGACCCATTAATCTAATATAATGATTAGGTCCTCAAAGTTAGGCCCAGCACTATCAAGGAACCTGTTAGAAATGTAAATTTTCAGGCCCCACTTCAGCTCTAACCAGAAAGTTGAAATTAGCCCTCCAGCGATTACAATGCACACAAGGTTGAAGAATCTGAGAAGGTAGGTTAGCAGTGGGGCCCAAGAATTTGCATTTCTCAGTTTCCAGGTGCTCCTGCGGCATGTATGAGGACCATATTGTATCACTGGCCTAAAACCTCTGATCCACGGTTTGTCTAAAGTAGGGGTCCCCAACCCCAGGGCCACGGACAGGTACCGGTCCGTTGGCCTGTTAGGAACCGAGCAGCGAACAAAGCTCGCCCGACCTCGGCCTGGCGTCTCCGCGTCACACCCGCGCCCCGCTTGCATCTGGGCCTGCACCGGTCCACGGCACAGGTGAACCCTGTGAGCAAGTGAAGCTCTCCTGATCTCCGACCCCTGACCATCACTACCCCCGCCTGAGCTCCGCCTCCTGCCCTCTAGCCCCTCCATCTGTGAAAAATTGGGAACCCTGTGCCAAAAAGTTTGGGGACCGCTGGTCTAGAACTACACAGCTGTTAGATCAGAGCCAAACCTGGAACCCACTGTTTCTCTTCAATCAGAAATTACCTATCTGCCGTTTCTTCCTAGACCTAAGGCCTATATGCCTTCTTTACCTTCCCCTGCACCAAATATACAGGCGGTTGAAAAAAAAAAATACAGTTCTCTGCTCTTCTCCAGAAACCATTCACACTAGCTTTGCGCAAACACCCTTACTTGTAACAAGCCCTGCTCTTGTGTTAGACACTCTTCCTCAAGGAGCTCCTGCCCTGCTTTTATTCATCTGCAGGTTCACCTGAGGCCTCTCCCATGAAATCTACACTCTGTGCTTGAGGCCACTGGTCACAAAACGACCAGGGCTCTGGAGTCAGGGGCTTCAGAGGCAGACGCCCACTAGTCTTGGGAAGTAGCAGTGGGTTGCTTTCTTACCTAACCTGCTGCCACCAGACCTTTTCCCTCCACGAGCAGAGGGCCTACTGCGACAGGGAGACCAGAGGTTCAGAAAGGGGAGATGGTAAGGCAGCAGAACTCAGTTGGACGGTGGGTCAGTGACTGTCTCCCTTTAGGTCCTGCATCCTCGGTTCTGAATCTTGCTCCCACCTTTATCCACTTCCACAAACCCCGAAGGCAAACAAAATCTGTAAACCAGCTCCTAATACATTCCACGCCTTTCCCCCAGAGAGGGGGTGGGGAGGGGGTTGCCTTGGGATTTACCGGGGTGGAGGACGCTGCACCCAGGTAGTAAGATGAGGAGGCAGAAGGCAATTACCCCTCCGTGGTTAAGTCCCTCACAACCCAGAGTGGCCCGCTCTTGTAGCCCTGGGAGGGAGGGGTGCTCGTAGGTCCCTGCAAAGCGCCGCTCCCCGCACGACGTCGTAAAATCCTAGGTGGGCACACAGGCAGTGCACCCCCATTCATAACCTCAACAAGTGACTTGCAAAACCTGCGCCACCGATCGCCCTCCCGCTGCTCCTGGTTTCGTCCGTGCGCCAGTCTCCGGCTCTCCTTGTGTCACTTGCAACCACAGCAGCAGGACTGGCGTGTCCCTGGTGGCGCAGCGCACTCCCCAGCGCTTGCAGCGCTCGGTTCGGTGGCGAAGAGCGTACAGACTGGCTCTGGCCGTTGGACCAAGTAAGACACAAATCTAAGGTGTGCCAGTCCCGGTCGTGGAGGGGCACAGTGGACCCGGTGTCCCAACGCTCACCAGTCCCCAAGCCGGAGAGGGGCGGGGCGTGCCGGCGCGCAGCTCCTGGGCCTGAACGCTGGAGGGGGCTGTGGCTCTTCCACTGTCCCAGTGGCTCGAACTGCGCGGCGCTCCAGCTCCCCCGGCTGAGGAGCGATCCCAGGTCCGGGGAGGGGCGCGAGCGCTTTCACTTCCCCCTCGCAGGCTTCAGAGGCGGCGAATCCTGTGTGGGCACAGGTTGCTAGCGCTCCGCTGGGGCTCGGGGTTGGGGACGCGGCCATCGTCAGCTTTGCGCCGCTTCTCCGAGCGCTTGGGGCGCTCGGCGGGTCGTCGAGGCGGCCATGGCGACCCTGAGCACGCTCTCCACCCACTGTGACTGCTCCGCCCTCTCCTCCGCCCCACGCCACCTTTGATGGCTCGGACCTCGGTCTGCCACCGCCAACCCTGCTCGCGCACTCGCGCCGCAGCCGCCGCCCGCGGGTATTAATAGCCAAGCGCCCCAAGCCACAGCGCCCTTTGCAGCCAAGGGCCCAGAGCTGCTGAACGTGTAGGCCGGGAGTAGGAGGGACCAGCCGGTGCCTGGAGGTAGGAGGCGCAGGGAACAATGACCGCTGTGGGGCGGGCGGGCGGCAACTTGTGCGAGTCTGGGCCCCCGGAGCTGACCCATCTGGGGTGCGAGTGAAGGTGGGAAAGTGGCCTGTAGGGTCATTCCTGAAAGCTGGGGGGGCGGGGGGTAGGGGGGACTGGGCTTCTCCATCTAAAGCAGAAGATTCGCTCTCCGGGCCCAGGGGAGCCCCGGCAACAATAGCAGGAGCTCGGAGCCTCTGGGCTTCGCGCTGCCCTTTGCACCTTTGTCCCATTCCCGGGCTCCGGCTGCCCGGCTCTGCCTGAGTCTCCCTCTTGCCTTCCCCACCCCACGGCGCCCTTCCTCCCTTTTCGTCCCATCCCACCCAGCGCCCTGACAGCGCCGGACGTCGCTTCCGGACCTCCGGCAGCAATCTCAGCCCCCGAAACAGATCGCGGGCCGGGAAGGTGGCCGCTGGTGTGGGTACCACCGCGCTGCCAGGTGCCCCTAGCTCGCCCACGCACGGCGCTAAGACTCTGGTGGGTGACAGAGAGCAACACACCCAATGCCCGCGTTAGATTTTTTGTCTCTTTCCCTCTTGCCTTTATGAAGAGCAGATTTTTTTTCTTATTTTAAAGCAAAGGACACAGATTTTTGTGGTGAGCGTTTCAAAAACAACTTCTGATTGTGGTTTTACGATATAAGTTCCGGAAACTTCAGCTGTGTGATCTGGCCAGAGCTTTCAGTGTACGTGTATGTTTTATTTGAGGGGGGAAAAGGAGTTCACCGTAATGGGTTTGGCTTTTGTTTATGGCAGTTAGCGGCTGTTGGGGTCTGTGCACCGTTCCTCCAAAAGAAGAGAAATGAGGCTCACAAAGAAACGGGGGCCATGGTATCACGTGCTCCTTGAGATGTGGAGAGCTTGTGTCTCATCTGGAACAGTTTATCCATCTCAGCTTGTCTCTCTGAGCCTTCTGGAGTACCATATTGGCCTCTGGCTCTTTTGTTTTATTGTTGTTAATGTCTTTCTTGTTAGTTTCCCAGGTTTGATTGTTCAGTATGGCCCTCTTCTGTTTCCTCTTCCTCCTGAGCCATGGCTTTTATAGACCTCCCATCTTCTCGATTATTCAGGCAGTGCCTTCACCCTGGCTGTAGCTTTGGGTTATGTTTAATGTGTGCAGTGGTGACTTGCTAAGCCCATTTCAGGACATCCTCAAGCTTTGTCTTGCTTTTTTAATTCAGTCTAAACAGGCTTTTTTAGTCCTGAGAGCTTTCGGGGAGTGGCATTAAAATTTGTCCTCATTGTTTGGATCAAGTGGGTCCTTGTGGAGTCCTGTATTTGGCTTTCTCCCCTCATTCTACAGCCTTCCTACTAGGGGATGGGGGTTATTACCATTAGCCTTTCCAAAGGGTTGGTTTTTCTGGGTATTACATTTTGTGATGATGCACTTCATATGTGGGTTCAGCATCCACATGGCTTACTTTGTATTCCTGCAGCATGGTTCTGCAGCAAGGCACCAATATTGGAGTTATTCCAAGCACAATGAAACGTTTGTGCTTTTAGAATGTCTGGCTAATAGATCGGCTTCTGGGTAAGATAAATAGACACATTATTGGCCAGTTGTTGATTTGATGAGTGAAGCGTTTGGGAAGATAGTGATATCTTTCCAGCCCAGCTCTTCCCAGAATCTCTTGTTTCTTTTATGTGGATGGGAAACTTCAAATACTTGGTTATGTTGTAGCTGTACCCCTTAGGGTCACAGGTTCTATAGCAGGCCCCCTGCAATTTAGGGTATGGTTTTTCATTTAGGAGTTGTGTCCCTGCAGAAATTTTAGAGTTAGGTATATAATGCCCCTTTCATAGTAATAGTCTTATCCTGGAATTTATACATGGATTTAATTCCTTGGTTCATAAATGAATGTTAATGTTCCTCTATTGCCAAATGTACTAAAAGGAGATTTAAAAATCTCTCCCAGACAATTTTCTTCTGGTTTATGGCAGTTATTTCAGAAGTGAGAGTATAAGGAACACAAGTGAATATTTTTGTTTTGCTTTTCATGAAAGAAATTTTCCAAGAAAAATGGCTTTTTAAAAAGATAAGAATTAAATAAGAATATTGAAATGTTTTCTTTTCAAAAAGTGAAATTAATTCTCTAACATTCATTGAGCATAGAAAAGTTTAATTCATTTGGAAAATTTTATATATATACACACACATATATATGTATATATACATATATATGTGTGTATATATATATTTGAATGAATGAGGAGGGTACTTGTGATAAAATCAAAAGAGAAAACCCATTCCCTGTCTAGAGGAAGTAGAGAACGCTGGACAAAAGAACCTAGTGTTTGATTGCTGAATGCTCTTTAGGAAAGGTGGCATTGTGACTTTTCCAGCGCATCAGGGAAGTTTTATGGATTCATAGGTACCTGGCTAAATGCTTTGACTGCATGGTGTCCCAGCCATTGAAACAAACCCCTTGTAACTGGCCTTGCTTATTTTAGAGAACTGCCTAGTATTTTGAGAAATGCACTTTCCCTCCTAACTGAAGATGCTACAGGTAAGAGAGGGGCACAGAATAATCCCAAGATACAATTGCTTGAGTTCTTTCTACTTTGGGTACCTAGGTATTCCAGGTGTTCGTTACCACTGCCTGGGGAGAGGTAGAAGACTTGCAGGTTCCTGTGTCTGTCTCTTCTATTGTTTGGTGCTTTCTATTGAAAGGACAGCTCACCAAGCCTGGAAAGTGGTGGATCAATTTCTTTTCCTGTTCTTTAGTGGTTAGGGTTTCTGCTGGGGCCTTACTTCATCATAGTCTGCACCCTCTGTTTCTGCCAGGTTACTGTGTTAACCACTTCTACGTGTCCACGATGATCAGAGCCCAATAGTTTCCATTCAGGTACTTGACATACTGATTTTGCCAGTCCTTTTATTCCAAATGCAACCTTTGTTTTTAATCAAGAAGCCCCCAGAAAATGTTTAGCATGAAGTAGGGCAGTTGGCCTTTTATAGGCTGCCTTTGTCCTGGTTTAAGTCAGTTAAGTGCTTTGCAAAATGGGTACTTTCAGCAAAAGTGAATGATTGATACATATTAAATACAGTGCTCTAAGTTTTTGATACTTGTGAAATAAGCCAGGGGACCATCAAATACAGTTGCCTCTCACACACCCTCAGCTGGGGATCTGGCTTGTAACAGAGGCATGTGCCCTAACCAGGAATCAAACCAGCATCCTTCAGGTTTGCAGATCAATGCTCAATCCAGGAACCACAACAGCCACAGCCTGCAGTTTTCTAATTTTAATGTGAGATGGAAATTGTAGACAAACTGCAAGACTGGCAATTAAATTAATGTGAGAATACATCACTGACACTGAATTAATTTCATGTGTGAAATTGTCATATTTTTGCATGCATTTTCAAACAAAAGAACTACAGATCAAACTAGATTGCCTTTAACTATTGCCTTTATATATCTGTTACAGTAACATTCCTTGTGAGAAGAGTTACTTCACTTTACATGTAGATTTTTGGTTTTCCATACTGGTATCTTAGAAGATTTATAAATCTGGTATGATAATGACTTTCATTTTTTGTTCTCAAACTATTAATTGAGGATCTAGTGTAGTACCTGGCACATAGCAAACCTTCACTGAACACTTGTTGAGTGACTAAGCCTAGTTTTTTATGTCCTTTCAAATTACTCTTTAAGGTTTTTATGGGAAATTTGATATTAGCACTGATATATTAGCACTGACAGGTAGCTGTTATGGGAATTTTAAAATTTGATATTTGATTTTGATTCTGTTTCATTCTAATCTAAAAATTTAAACTACACTTTAAAGCTGAGTTATATTGTAAAAAGATTCAGGTTTATTTTAAAAATCAGACAATAAAAGCATGAAGAAGAAAGTAAAACTTACCTGAAATTCTACCACACAAATCCACCGTTAACCTTTTAGTGCCTGTTCTTTTATATATCCTCATTTTTTAGCCTCCTTCAAATTGTCATTGTTTTTATGTAGTTCTTATCTGTATAGATTTAATGTGCTCACCATGTATACTTATATGTTGAAGCTTGATTCTGTGATAATATTCCTTCTTCCAGAGAGATATTTTTTAGATGTTCCATTAGTAAGCATCTCTTAGTGGTAATGTCAATTTTTGTATGCCTTTAAATATGTCTGTTCTTGAATGATAGATTACCTGGGTGCGCAAATCTGGATTGTTTTTCCTGTATCGCACATATTAGCTGTCAGGCTTTTTTTTTTTTTTTTTTTTTTTGTAAATAGACTGTCTTTTCTCCCTGGCTGTTTTTAGGTGCTCTGTAGTTTCACTATGTCTAGCTGTAATTTCTTTTTTCTTCTTTACTTTTATTTCTTTCTCCTTTCCTACTCCATGCCTCTTCTCCCTCTCATTTCCTTTCTGTTGTTCAGTAGTATTTCGGTGTCTGGATTATGCTACAGTTTGATTATCTATTCACCTTGGGCCACTCTGGTTGTTTCCAGTTTGGACTATCATGAGTAAAGCTGCTATGAACATTTGTGAACAAGTGTTTGTGTGATCTATTTTCATTTTTATCAATGGGTCTTATAATAAGTGTATGCTTAACTTTATAAGAAACTGCCATTGTTTTTATCCTGACGCGTTTGCCATTTTACATTCCCACCAGTGATGTATGAGCCAGGCAGTTACTGTAATCCTCACTAACACTTGAAATGATCAGTGTCTTTCATTTTAGCCATTTTGCTTGCTGGGCGTGTAGTGGTATCTAATTATGGTTCAATTTTATATTTCCCTGATGACTCATGATGGCTTTTCATGTGCTTATTAACCCTTTGTATATCTTCATTAAGTCTTCTGTCTTTCTAATTTTTAAAAAAATTTAATTGACTCTATTGGGGTGACTCTATTGGACTTCGGTTAATAAAATTAAATAGGTTTCAGGTGTCTACTTCTTTTTTTAAAGAATATTGTATTGATTATGTTATTACAATTGTTCAGTTTTTTTCTCCACTTTATCCCCCTTCTACTCTGCACCTACCACCCTCCAGCATTCCCCCCACCCTTAGTTCATACCCATGGGTTGTAAACATAAGTTCTTTGGATTCTCCATTTCCCATACTATTCTTAACCTCCCACTGTCTATTTTATGCTTACCAATTATGCTCCTTATTCCCTGTACCACCCAGCACTCTTCCTCTTCCCCTTCCCCTTCCCACTGATAACCGTCCATATGATCTCCATTTCTGTGATTCTGTTCCTGTTCTAGCTGTTTGCTTAATTTTTGTTTCTGTTTTTTAGATTCGGTTGTTGATAGTTATGAGTTTGTTGTTACTTTGCTGTTCATAGTTTTTGATCTTCAATTTCTTAGATAAGTCTCTTTAACATTTCGTATAATAAGGGCTTGGTGATGATGAACTCCTTGAACTTGACGTTATCTGGGAAGCACTTCATCTGCCCTTCCATTCTAAATGATGGTTTTGCTAGATAGAATCATCTTGGATGTAGGTCCTTGCCTTTCATGACTTCAAATACTTTCTTCCAGCCCCTTCTTACCTGTAAGGTTTCTTTTGAGAAATCAGTTGACAGTCTTCTGGGAACTCCTTTGCAGGTAACTGTCTCCTTTTCTCTTGCTGCTTTTAAGATTCTGTCCTTCTCTTTAATCTTGGGTAATGTAATTATAGTGTGTGCTTCCTTGGGTCTAACTTCTTTGGGACTCCCTGAGCTTCCTGGACTTCCTGGAAGTCTATTTCCTTTGCCAGATTGGGGAAGTTCTCCATCATTATTTGTTCAAATAAGTTTTCAATTTCTTGCTTTTCCTCTTCTCCTCTGGCACCCCTATGATTCAGATGTTGGAGCGTTTAAAGATGTACTGGAGGTTCCTAAGCCTCCAGGTTTTTGTTTTTGTTTTTTAATTCTTGTTTCTTCATTCTGTTCCCATTGGATGTTTATTTCTTCTTTTGGTTGCAAATCTTTGACTTGAGTCCTGGTTTCCTTCCCCTCTCTATTGGTTCCCTGTACATTTTTCTTTATTTCACTTTTCATAGCTTTCACTTTTTCCTCCATTTTGCAACCATGCTCAACCATTTCTGTGATCATCTTGAATATCAGTGTTTTGAACTCTGCATCTGATAGGTTGGCTATCTTTTCATTGCTTAGTTCTATTTTTTCTGGAGCTTTGATCTGTTCTTTCATTTGGACCATATTTCTTTTGTCTAAGGGAATCTGTTATGTTGTAAGCACTGGAACCAGGGCGGAGCAACCCACCTAGATGTGTTGTGGCCCTGTCTGTGGGAGAGGGGTTGGAGAGGGAACAATGCCCCTTGTTCAGCTCTTGTCCAGCTTTCAGTTACTTCCTCCACTACCCACAAGCACAAGCAGTTGGGCCCTTTTGGTGCTAATTCCTGGGTGGTGGGTTTGTGTACATTTTAGGCCCCTGTGAGTCTCTCCAACAAACTGTCCTCTGAGGCTGGGAGTTTCTCCTGTTGCCTCAATCCCCACAGGGTTTTTTCAGTTAGAGGTTTTGAGGCTTTATTTCCCCACACTGGAACTCTGGGTTGTGTGGTGTGTCTTGCTCCCTAGTTGTTCCTCCTGGTTTATCTGCACACAAAGGTAGGACCACCTGCTCGGCCAGCCACTGCCTTGTGCGCCCTGGTCCTCCAGCCGCTGCCTTGCTGTGAATTCTTTCCACCAAGGCTGCCTGCCTCCATCCCTCCTACTGATCTGGATGAATGTTTCTTCTTTTTTTTTTTAATTTTATTTATTTGTTAGAGAGAAGGGAAAGGAGGGAGGAAGAGCGAAAGAGGAACATTGATGTTCACATATTGATCAGTTGCCTCTTGCACACCCACATCTGGACCTGGCCCTCAACCCAAGCATGTGCCCTGACTGGGAATCATATCCGTAACCTTTCACTCTTTCAGGCTGCTGCTCAACCTAGTGAGCCACACCAGACAGGGTGAATGTTTGTTCTTTAACTCCTTGGTAGTTGGACTTCCATACAATTTGATTTTCTGAAAGTTCTGGTTATTTTTTGTTTTTAAATTTGTTGTTGTCCTTCTTTTGGTTGTGGGAGGAGGCAAAGTGTATCTACCTATGCCTCCATCTTGGCTGGAAGTGAGAAGTTTTTTTATTTTTATTTTTAAAGAAAATGCTTACTTATGAAAGTAATTTAAAAATACACAAATCAACAACCATTGGCCTATTGGCATAATCTAAAAAGCTTTCCTTTTTGAAGTGATTGTAATGTGGGATAATGCAATTCTGCCTGTTATTACTGTAATGGAAAAGAAGGGTGGCTGAAAGAAATCTGGAGTCTTTGCTCCATTTTCTTTCCAGGCCTCCTGTATTTTACCCTTTCCCTTGACTTGCCCTCCACCCTCATGCTGATCTGTGTGATGTTCCTGAACTAAATTGCAGGAGCCCTACTGTCTTCCATCTTCTCATCTCTACATCTTTTACTTCCTCTGCCTGGAATGCAAGAGCTTTTTATTCAGTTCCCATCTTTGATATCCACCCAGTTTCTGCCCACCTCCTTCCAGAAGTCCCTCCTGAAGCTAACTTCTATCTCTGCTGCTAACCTGGACCTTCTGCGTTTCTACCAGTGTGTTTTCTCTCTTATCTACCCATTTTATTTATTTGAGCACTTTTATTGAGTACCTCTGAGTCACAGGCCAAGTTCTAATTACTTTGTATGTAGAAAGTCATTTAAACACCCCAACCTCACTGATTTTCAAACACAGCTTATAACTGGCAGAGCCAGGAAACAAGCTCATGAAGTCTTTCCCCACTTATTGAGAGCATATTCTACTTAAGTATTTTACACCTCTGCATTGGCAAAATTTTCTGAATGTGGGTAGGTTCTCAATAAATATTTGCTGAAGCTTAACTCTCTTTAAAGGTACACCTTGTCACAAATTATTTCTTTATATTTCTCTGTAAAATGTGGTTTCCCCTTGGCCTTCTGCAGGATAATGAGGGTCTGAGATTACTTCTAATGCTATTTGTTGAACCTTTCATGTCTGGGGTTCACCTACCTCTTTTGTTATTTTATTTTGCTGCTTAAGAGATGAGCACATATGTTTAAAATTCTGTGTAGTCTGTATGTTTATATGTATCACAAATAATTTTTTTAACCTGTTATTTTCTTTGGATAGGACTAACATATTTTTTATTTTTCCTGTTTTTTAAATGTTCTATAATAAATTTTTATGGCTTTTATAATTAGCCAGCCATGTTATTTGAAATGATAAAAGTAAACTATTTTTTAGAGATTGAGGAGCAGGAAAACCTTTTGAGATTTTTTTCTGCAGATTAAGCCAATCCTGTCACATATGTAAATAGTCACATGATATATATACTTTGGGCTTTGCAAATCTTTTCCCTCTGTATTATTGAAACCATCTACTCAAAGACCATTTCTTCTTTCTAGTGTATCTAAAGCACATAACAAAGGAATATAGGTCTTCATGACACTTGGGTAAGATGTGGTTTTCTAAGGGAGATGGCTATCAAAAGGATTTGTTTGTGATTTGGAAGTTCAACTTTGTCTGAGGCCTGTGGTCCAGATCAGTATGTTGCTTTTGTTTAGGAGGTAGAATGACTTACAAGTCTGAACTCAGACCCTAGGTACCATTTGAGAGCAGTAATTTCCAGGTAGTATAAATAAATCAGAGTCAATGTTATCAGGTCTAAAGTTGACAGTAAGACTCGGTGCCTGTTGCAGAAGAACAGGATGGAGGAACAGTTTCTTTTCCCAGATTTCTTAGGTAAATTAGCAAGAACTGTGGGGTATGATTCCTGTTATTTAAAATATGGCCATACTTTACTGTTGGTCAGAAAATTCTGAGACTCAAAGAGATTGTTTTTGTCTTCTAGTCATGCTATGCTATTTGAGTATCACCTGCCTGTTCATCTTGAGGAGCTAACCAGAGTAGATATCATCCTAGTTCTCCAGAACCCCCTCACTCTTCTTCCCCTAGCATTATTCTGTGCTGGGAATGGCCATCAGTTCTAAAAACTGAAGAGACAATAAGGAAAATCTGTCTTCAGGGTGATATAGTAGGGAAAACCCAATAACCAATCAAAACCATCCATGAAAATTGCTTGAAAGTGTATTGTGTGAGCTGGAAGGGCAACCAGCACATAGAGCACACATTCTGGTTTCCCCTTGGAACTGGGATACCAAGTGTGATGCTGTATGGATTACCAGTTTCCTACTAGGTACTGTGCTAGACAGTGAGCTTGGCACTTGCATATATTTTTATTTTATTTAAGGAGGAAGGTATTATGTCCATTTTAAAGAAGAAGAAACTGAAACTTAGATTAGTGGATAGCATGCTCAAGTCAAGCAGTTAAATAAGTGAAATCAGGTTTTCTTAAAGTCCACACTCTTCTCTATGCTCAGTTTGGGGTCTTCTGCCAGGACAGCTATAACTGAGCATGCTGAAATTAGGATGTGGTGAAATGGTTCCTGCAAATTCAGAGTCAGATACTGTCTTTATTTAAAAATTGTATTACTTTGTTCATTGTGAAGTTTTTTACTTTTGATGTTGAAAATATTCTAAAAAGATTGTCTTAATTATGGAGTGTTTTGGTGTCCCCTTAAATTTTGTACCCAAGGCAAGGGCCTTACCTGCCTCTTAGTAGCAAGCAGTTCTGGAGTCAACAGGCTGGTGGTTTAATCAGCCAATAGAGGATTTCGTCAGTGTTTTTAGCATTGTAATACTGTTTTTCACCCCTTCAGGGCATTTTGAGGGATAAATCATAAAGACATATCTTGACTTCACCTTAAAATATACTTCTTTGCTCCTGATAGACACAATTATTGGTACTGTTGCTGGAAATGGGGCTCTTTCAGGGGATAGTGAGAAAAACATTTCACGGACCCACACATGGGAGATTGTTGTGTGGCAAGATTTATTATGGTGGAAGTAGAAGACTTCCCTTGTGTCCCATCTCTGTTGTCCTGCCATGGAAAAAGTCCAATTTTGTCTTCATCAAGGCTAAAACATATGCTAGTGTCCAGAGTTTCTGTTTCATATTAAAGCTTAGTCCTTTGGAGTCCAGGTGGCTGGTAGATGGTCACAGTCCCCATCCAGGTAGCTTAATAGTATTCTGAGCTGTTCTGCTATACCCAGGGTCTCACTTGGAGCCTGTGTTGGGAGTCCAGGGGGCTGCTAGACACACATGGTTGCTATGGAAAGAAGGGGGAGGGGCAGAGAGAGAGAGAGAGAGAGGGAGAGAGATGGAGGGAGAGGGAAGGAGAGAGAGGTGGGGAGAGGGAGAGAGCAGCACTTCTTTGTTAAGCTGGGTTATATTATTTTGAGCTTGGGAAGGCCCAGGCATTTTTTCAGAAAAACCAGTCATCTTTCCGAGCTTCCCAGGCTTCTGAGGGCATCCATCTGAGGGTTCTATCTCCCACCTAATTGATCCCTTTCTAGGTTAAACTGACAGGCCTCTATGGTCAAGCACCTCCCCCTATGCCATTTTGACTTGTACTGCACATGTGCTTATTTCCCCTCACAGTGTTCTGGGCAAGTGGTGGGGAGATTGAAAAGATGGTCCTTCCTATCTGTATGGGGGAGGGTTGTTAATCCCCTTTGCAGGGCAGTGCTCTGATCCTCTGGGGAGTATGTGAAGCTGTAACTTTCTAGTGGAACAAGTTTATGCTCCTCAGTTGATTATGCTTAATAATGTCTGATTCCCTTTGCTTCTTTCCTTTTTAATGTCTAGCTGCCTATGCTAATAGTACCACCATAGGTTACTCAAAGCAGTTTGGCTCTGAGAAACTGAGACTTAGGTCCGATGAAAACCTGTTATACTCACCATTGCTACAAAGCTGAGGATTTTGTACAACAGCTCAGTGCTAATGCTTTGTAGTGGGCAGAGGCAGGAAGGATTTCTGTTTTTGAATTAAAGCAACATAATAAAGGAGCTGTGAAACTAGGCTTTCCCCAAATACTAAGGCCAGCCTTCTGGCAGGTAGGTGCTATTGGTCATCACCTGATGACAGGGGCCAGTGCAGGATAGAACAGGGCTGCAGTATGGGCCAGCCTGGTGCAGGGTGATGCTGGCTGTGCCTCTCCCCTGCGTTGCTTACAAGAATGGCTTGAGAGTTCTGCTTGTCCTAAATAGATCACAAGTCTAGCTTAATATATTTCATGTGGGAATTGGCTTTGTTTAATGGAATGTTTCTTTTTATTAATAAAACATTTAAATGTTGTTTTGTGTGTGTGTCTCTTTTTAAATTCCCAAGATAACAGGGTCATCATAGAAATTATGAAAATGAAGACAAGTAGTCTGGCAAAACACACATACATAGATGGACATTGCTTTCTTCACATTCACCTTATATAGTTTATTTCTCCCTAAATTAAAACAAATCGACTTTTTTTTTAAAGCAGTTTTAGGTTCACAGCAAAATGGAGTGGAAAGTTCCATTTTGGAGTGGAAAGTTCCATTTGGGAACAGAAGGTTCCCACAGACATTCTACCTTCCTCCATTGTCAGCCTCTGGCATTTTAAATTTCTAGATTTTTTTTACAATGTTTATTTTTTTTCCCAATTTGTAATATAGTGTGCATATATTTTGTGAATTTTCCCGTCCTTAATTTTTCCCATCCTTCAGTTTTCCTTAATATTCCTTCAGTTTTCCTTAATATGATTAAGGTCAAAGGTTTTATGAGGTCATTTCCTGTTGACCTTTCCTCAGAGGAATGCCACTTAGCTCACCATGGAGAGGACTTGGTCTCCAGATGACTTATTCTTTGAATATTTATCATGTGCAGACTTTCCAAAATGGGCTTAGAAAGTTTTAGAGGCTCTTAACATTCTGCCCTCCCCACTGTATTTTTGTTTTATCACTGGGGTTTTTTCTCAGTGCTGTTTGGAGGATGAGATTTCAGATCCATTCTCTATTAGAAGTGTTAGCCTTCCTCACAAGTTAGAAAATAGAACTGTAGCAGGAGTGTTTCCAGAACAGTCTTGAGTGTTAAGAGAAATACCTAATTCTGATGGATGCCTCTGGCAGTTAAAACTCCTGGGGGCATGCTTGCCAGTTTGGGCTGCAAAGTGGTGCAGTATTTCCAAGGTAGGAGGCAGGGGAGAATTGGGAACATGTCTGCCTCTTTTGTGATGTGTGCTGAAAAAAAAAAACAAAAACAAAAAACATCATGCCATTGCATACCTGTAGACGCTGGTTTGTTTCTGTGTAACTTCTGCCTAGCACAGGCCATATGGCCCATTGATAGGGGTCACTAAATCTTTGTTGAATGAAGGAAAATGAGACCCCCTTCTGGGGCTTGGTAAAATTACCTTGAACTTCTCATACCTGAGCTGACTTTCTCACCAGCTTTTTGGCCCCTAGGGTCTGTGAGATCCTTGAAATTATAGCCATAGTTGATCCAAATCTAAATTTATACATGTATAAATTTATAGACCCTATTCCTTAGACTATGTTCATCTACTTTAGAGTACCTGTCTTTCCTTCCTTTCCTCCCTTCCTCCCTTCCTCCCTTCCTTCCTTCCTTCCTTCCTTCCTTCCTTCCTTCCTTCCTTCCTTCCTTCCTTCCTTCCTTCCTTCCTTTCCCAAGGACATAAACATCGATCAGTTGCCTTTCCTAAGCGCCCAGCCAGGACTGAACCACAACACAGACATGTGCCCTGACCAGGAATTGAACCCATGACCTTTTGGTTTACAGGACAATGCTTCAACCACCTGAGCCTCACTGGCCAAAGAAAAGCATATCCGTTATTTAGCTTCTGGGCTTTATTTTATCCTCAGTCAGGTACAGGCCTGCTTAACCTCTAGTAACTTTATAGATTCCTTAACTGTTCTGTAATGCCTGAGGTGCCTTGTAAATCAGGAGCTTTAAGATCTTAAAAAAACAAATACCCCATTTAGAGGAAAAAAATTACTTGTTTGGCAATCACGATATTCTACATCATTAGCCTGTGAATTTAACCTGGCATAGCCTTTTCTGATATTTCTGTTTGCCTCTTTACTTGAACTCTGAGTAAATCACTAGATTGCTTGATTCTATGAGTAAGGCTGTTGGCACCAACTCAAATAAATTGTAGTTTAGTGAACAGTATACCTAATAGCATTTTAGATTGTTGGGGAGAGGAGGAAAAGAAAGGATCAGGAAACTGGCATATGAGTATTTGCCTCCATTTATGTTTGTTGATTTTCTAGCTACCATGGTGTCTTGTGAGGAAATGCCATTTGTTTAAACCATAAAGAGGTTGGTTGAACATCTGGACTCTGTTTACCCGATACTCACTGGGCAGTATTTCACGAACTTTTGTTTTCAGAATGAAGGAAAGAGCATTTTAGTTTGAGACCAAAAGAACTAGAAAGTCTTGCTCTTGGCTGGTTTATGTTGAAGTCAAAGTCTCCTGATTGTTCTTAATTGAATCTCTCAACTGCAACATAGTGCCACATCTGTGGCCTTGACTTCCTGTGCATTTTTATTTTTTCCTTTTGGTGTGAATCCAGTGGAGGCATTATTAATCTGTTAGAGAACTTAGATTTTTGTTTAATATGAAACAAGCTCATATTCTTAGTTGTTTTATAAATTATATAGCACTCTTTATTACTGTTGTTATAGCTTCTTCCTCTGTCATCAAATGTGTATTTATGTGAGGGGGAAGTCTCTGTCTCTCTGAAACAGAGCCATCCTGGTTGGTCAAGGTGTTCAGCACTTAGGATTGTCGAAAGTGAATGATATGAATATTCCTTTAATGTTATCATTTATCTCCAAATACTATGATGTTTAGTTTGATTTAAAATTCTGCTTTTGAGTCCATTTTTGAGTTTGTTATTTATCTTTTAAAAAACTTACAATTGTACTGTAATTTGGTACATTATGCTGATATTAAAGAAATGAAACTTTTTTGAGAAACATCAGTGCTTTAAGATGACTTGTAATTATTGATGTATTCATAGATATTGTGAGCATACCACTGCACACATGAACCGACATGTCTTGGTTTTAATCCCCACTAATCAAGAGTTTAAGACCATTTGAATTGTGTCAAGCTAAGTTTGTTTTAACCCATTGTTTGTTAAGAAAATGGTGAAAATAAAGTTACATGGGGAAAGTTGACTTTCTTTAAGAGAAGATACTTTTCCATCACTTTGGCAAAAATCATTCATGATTCTTACCCATTAAAACAAATTTGATAGAACCTTTATATGATAATCTTCGTTAAAAAATTATTCCCAAAATATTTTATGTAGCAACAACACAAATGGTAGCATTTACTATATGGTGTTGTTATTTTGTTCTCTTCACTTAATACACTCTTAAGATTGTTATATAGTGGTACATACACATGTGCTTCATTCTTTTTATTGGCACACAATATTTCATTTTATAGAGGTACCTTTAATTATTTGTAAACTTGCCCTATTGATAGATATTTAGGTTTTTCCAAATATTTTGCTGTTATAAACAATACTGCAATGAAGATCCTTGATGTCTTTTTGTGAGTATATCTGAAATATAAATTCAAGAAGTGGAATCTGTGGTCAAAGGGTGTATACTCTGGTCAAAGGGTACATTTGTTCTTAATATAGATAGATATTGCCATATTTCTTTTAAGAGTTTATACTCATTTGTTTTAGTAACTCTTATATAGTGATTACTTTGTGCCAGAAACTATTTCAAGTGCTTTACAAATATTAACTTGCTTAATCCTCAGAGCAACCCTTGAGGCACTATTATCATCACAGGTTTACAGATGAAGAAACTGAGGCAATAGATATGACATAACTTGTCCACAGGCAGCATTCAGTAAGTGACAGAGTAAGTGGATCCAGAGTTAAATCTTCTGTTTACTAATCTGATCAGTGAGAGGTCAGTTTTTCTTAATTGTTATTTTGCATTTTTCTTATTACTAGTTGAGGTTGGACACATTTTCATTGGTGGCAAACTATGTGGATTGTCTTGACTATCTATCTATTCACTACCCGTTCCTGTCTTTTGCTCATTTTCTATTAGGTTGTAAATATTTTTCTTACTGATTTGTAGGAGTTCCTTTGCACATGGAGAAAATTAGCTGTTCGTCAGATGTATTTCAAATGCTTTGTGCTACTTTGTACTTTGCTTTTGGCTTTGTACTTTATCAGTCTTTTCTTTTATGGCATTTGGGATCTAGGTCATGTTTAGAGAGATCTTCCTCAGTCTGAGAGCATTTAAAATCTCATGTTTTCTTAGAACTTTATGGCTTACTTTTTTTCTTAAAGATTTTATTTATTTTTAGAGAGGGGGGAAGGGAAGGAGAAAGGGAGGGAGAGAAACATCAATGTGTGGTTGCCTCTTGCATGCCCCTTACTGGGGACCCGGCCCAACAGCTCAGGCATGTGCCCTGACTGGGAATCGAACCAGCAACCCTTTGATTCCCAGGCCTGTGCTCAATCCACTGAGCTATACCAGTCAGGGCTATGGCTTACTTTTTAAAATTTATGTTGCTTCAAAGCATAATATGGGATCTAACTTTAGTTTTGTTCTAATTATAATCAGTGGCCATGATGTGCAGCTATACAAAAATGAAAACACACCTCAAAATAGCTACTTGCAAGTCCTGCTATTGTAATAGACTCTGCTTTGACTATTGACAGTAGAGCCTTGCAGTTAGCATATGGCTTATGTTCACACCATGTCTGCTTTTCATATTTTGCCCAATTTTGCTTTCTTTGGAGTTAATAATTTTCTAGCTTTCCCTCTGCTTCAATTTCCATATACGTACCTAATTCATTCTAAGATTCTCACCTCTTACCTGAATCCCTTTCAGTATATTCAAATTCATCTGTTGCTCAGATATTCTGTGTTTTATCCATGAGGAGATTTAGTTTTTGAAGTCTTTTGAGTTGCTTCCTTTTGGGCTGGGTTTCTCTCTTGGCCTGGTCAGCATCAGGGGTCTCTCTGGCTTAATCTGGGAACCCACCTTGCTTCTCTTTATGGCATCTGTTTCCTAGAGTCTGTGTCTTTCTATTTTCATGTTTTGTCCCTCATTTTGGTGGATCTTCTCCCTCAGTGTGTAGGGAGACCTTTTGGCCTTGGTGGAAAATCTGAAAACAGGATGATGAGTTGAAAGGCTGTTTAAGTAGTTAAAACTTTCAGATCCCCCTCTGTCCTTCGTAATGCACACAGTGATTTAGCAATCTGAACCCTTATCTTACCCTTCTTTCCTCTCCCTCCATGTAATTATAGTACAGTGTTTTATTAACGCAGTCATTGTTGGATACATCATTATCACTTAGTGGTGGTATTCACTGCTTTTTTTTTTCAAAAAACTTTGCTTTTCATGGAGATAATTTATTCCTTAAGATTTACTTATTTTTAATGTACCCATTGCTATTTTCTTCCAAATAACTTCAACAAGCCTGTCAATTTTCTTTCTATTTTTCCAGTATTTTTTATTACCAAACCCCCATATTTTTTTTAATATAGTGTACTACCATCTGCATCACTTCCATCCTCAGACTCCTGTCTGAATGTGTTGTACTTAACCATCATTCAGGGACTTTCCTTAATTAGTCTTCTTTCCTGGGCTCCCTCTTTTCTAGATTACATATCCTCTAATTTCATGGTTTACCCCATTGTTTTGATAGAACTCAGAAAGATTCAAGGGAGCTAATTGCTTTTGAATCTTTGCATGTAAAAATGTCTTTAATGCCTACTTAGGATTGCTTGATAATTTTACTACAAGTGGAATTAAAATTTAAAAATATTATCTTTTTTAAAAATGTATAATCTTTATTATATTTTTTCATTATCGTTTAGTCCCCTTATACCCCGCTCCACCCAGCAATCACCACACTGTTGTCCATGTCTATGAGTCTTTTTTATTTTTTGCTCAGTCTCTCCACCTCCTCATCTGCCTGCCTCACTAGCTGTCATCTGCTCTCCATCTATGAGCCTGTCTCTGTTTTGCTTGTTTGTTCAGTTTGTTCATTAGATTCCGCATATGAGTGAAATCATACGGTATTTGTCTTTCCCTGACTGGCTTATTTCAGTTAGCAAAATGTTCTCCAGGTCCATCCATACTATTGCAAAGAGTAACATTTTCTTCTTTTTTATGGCTAAGTAGTATTCCATTGTGTACATGTCCCATAGTTGTTTTATCCATTCATCTGTTGATGGACACTTGGGCTGCTTCCATATCTTGGTGATTGTAAATAATGCTGCAGTGAACATAGGGGTGCTTATGGTCTTTAGAATTATGGTTCGGGTTCCTTTGGCTATATTCCCAGAAATGGGACTGCTGGGTCAAAAAGCAGATCCATTTTTAATTTTTTGAGATATCTCCATACTACTTTCCACAGTGGCTGCACCAGTGTGTATTCCCACCAACAGTGCAAAAGGGTTCCCCTTTCTCCACATCCTCACCAGCACTTGTTTGTTGATTTATTGATGACAGCCATTCTGACAGATGTGAGATGGTATTTCATTGTGGTTTTGATTTGCATTTTTCTGATGATTAGTGATGTTGAGCATCTTTTCATATGTCTATTGACCATCTGTATGTCCTCTTTGGATAGGTGTTTGTTCAGGTCTTTTACCTATTTTTTAATTGGGTTGTTCGTTGTTTTGCTGTTGAGTTTTGTAAATACCCCTTATTAGATGTATCGGTGAATATGTTCTCTTATTCTGTGGGTTGTCTTTTTATTTTGTTGATGATTTCCTTTGCTATACAAAAACTTTAGTTTGATGAAGTCCCATTTGTTTATTTTTTCTTTTGTTTCCCTTGTCTGGGGAAATATATCCAATAAAAAAATTTCTGTGAGCAATGCCTGAGATATTGCTGCCTGTGGTTTCCTCTAGGATTTTTATGATTTCAGGTCTAACATTGAAGTCTTTGATCCATTTTGAATTTATTCTTGTGTGTGGTGTAACAAGGTGGTCTAGTTTCATTTTTCTGCACTTATCTGTCCAGTTCTCTCAACACCATTTATTGTCTGTATTTAGCACATCATATGCACTTGCTTCCTGTCAAGTATTAATTGACTATAAAGGCATGGGTTTATGTCTGGGCTCTCTATTCTGTTTCATTGATCTATGTGTCTGTTTTTATGCCAGTACCAGGCTATTTTGATTACTATGCCCTGTATTATAGTTTGATATTGTATAGTGTGATTCTTCCAACTTTGGTCTTCTTTTTCAGGATTGCTGCTGCTCTGTGGGGCCTCTTGTGGTTCTATATACATTTTTCAAATATCTGTTCTAGTTCTGTGAAGTATGTTATTAGAATCTTGATAGGAGTTGCCTTGAATCAATAGATTGCTTTGGGTAGTGTGGACATTTTTATGATGTTAATTTGTCCTATCCATGAACACGGTATGTGTTTCCACTTAGTTCTATCTTCTTCAATTTGTTTCTTCAATCTCCTATAATCTTCTGAGTACAGGTCTTTTACATCCTTGGTTAAGCTTATTCCTAGGTATTTTTATTCTTTTTGAAGCAATTGTGAATGGGAATTCGTTCTTAATTTCCCCTTCTTTTAGTTCATTATTGACATATAAAAATGCAACATTTCTGAGTATTAATTTTGTATCCTGCTACTTTGCTCAATTCATGTATCAGTTCTAGTAGTTTCTAGGTCGTGTCTTTTGGGTTCTCTATGTACAGTATCATGTCATCTGCAAATAAAGACAGTTTTACTACTTCCTTTCCAATTTGGATGTCTTTTATATTTCTTCTTCTTGTCTGATTGCTCTGGCTAAGACCTCCAGTACTATGTTGAATAAGAGAGATAAAAGTGGACATCCCTGTCTTGTTACTGATCTTAAGGGGAACGCTTGTGGTTTTTGCCCATTGAGTATGATACTGGCAGTGGGTTTGTCATTTATGACCTTTATTATGTTTAGGTATGTTCCCTCTATTCCCACTTTGCTGAAAGTTTTTATCATAAAAGGGTGCTAGATTTTATCAAGTGCCTTTTCTGCATCTATTGATATAATCATGTGGTTTTTATCCTTCATTTTGTTTATGTGGTGAATCACATTCATTGATTTGTGAATGTTGTGCCATCCTTGCATTCCCAGGAAAAGTCCCACTTGATCATAATATATGATCTTTTTGATGTATTACTGTATTCGGTTTGCTAATATTTTGTTGAGGATTTTAGCATCTATGTTTATCAGTGATATTGGCCTATAATTTTCTTTCTTTGTAGTGTCTTTATCTGGTTTTGGAATTAGGATAATGCTGGCCTCATAAAATGAGGTTGGGAGCTTCCCCTCCTCTTGAATTTTATGGAATAGTTTGAGAAGGAGAGGTGTTAGTTTTCTTTGGAATGTTTGGTAAAATTCACCTGTGAAGCCATCCAGTCCAGGGCTTTTTGTTAGGAGTTTTTTTTTTTTTTTTTTTTTTTTAATTACTGCTTCTATTTCACTAGGTTTAAGCTGTCTATTCAGAATCTTAGATTCTTCCTCATTTATTTTTGGAAGACTGTATGTTTCTAGGAATTTATTCATTTTGTCTAGGTTGTCCAGTTTGTTGGCATATAGCTGTTCATAATATTTCTTACAATACTTTGTATTTCTTTAGTGTTAGTTTTTATTTCTCTTCCTCCATTTCTGATTTTATTTATTTGGGTCCTTTCTCTTTTTTTCTTGATGACTCTGGTTAAAGGTTTGTCAATCTTGTTTATCTTTTCAAAGAACCAGTTCTTGGATTCATTCATCTTTTATATCATTTTTTTAGACTCTATTTCATTGATTTCTGCTCTGATCTTGATTAGTTCCTTCCTTCTACTCACAGTGGACTTTGTTGTTCCTTTTCAGGTTCCTTTAAATGTGCAGTTAGATTCTTTATTTAATCTTTTTCTTGTTTTTTTTGAGATAGACATGTAATGCTATGAATTTCCCTCTTAGGATCACTTTCCCAGTGTCTCACAGATTTTGGATTGTTGTATCCTCATTTGCACTTGTAGCAAGGTATCTTTTGATTTCTTCCTTGATCAGATTGTTGACCCATTTATTGTTTAATAACATGTTATTTAGCTTCCATGTCTTCGTGTGTTTTTCTTTGTGTGTTCTGGTGTTTGATTTCTAGTGTCATAGCATTGTAGTCATAGAAAATGCTTAATATGATTTCAGTCTTCTTAAATTTATTGAGACTTGTTTTGTGTTCTAGCATGTGGTCTTTCCTAGAAACATTCCATGTGCACTTAAAAAGTTATTTATTCTGCTACTTTGCATTGAGATGCTCTGAAGATATCGATTAAATCCATTTGATCTAGCATGTTATTTAAGGCTGCTGTCTCTTTGTTGATTTTCTGTCTGAAAGATCTATCCATTGAAGTCAATGGGGTGTTAAAATCCCCAACTATGACTGTATATCTATCAGTCTCTCCTTTTATGTACATTAAAATTTGCTTTACATATAGGTGCTCCTATTGGGTACATTAATGTTTACTAGGGTTATATCCTCTTGTTGAATTGTTGCCTTTATCATTATGTAGTGTTCTTATTTGTCTGCCTGAGTTTTAAAGTCCGTTTTGTCAGATATAAGTACTGCTACCCCAGCTTTCTTTTCTTTTCCATTTGCATGAAATATCTTTCTCCATCCCTTTACTTTTAGTTTGTATGTGTCTTTCCATCTGAGATGGGTCCCTTGGAGGCTGTATATATATGGCTCTGTTTTCTTAACCATTCAGCCACCCTCTGTCTTTTGGTTGGAGCATTTAAGCCATTTACATTTAAGGTGATTATTGATAGATACTCTGTAGTGCCATTATCATTAGACTGTTATCCTCTGTCGTGGTCTTCTTCTTCTTCTTCAGTCAAGCCATTTAACATTTGTTGCAGTATTGGCTTGGTGTTAACAAACTCCTTTAGCTTCTTATGTGAGAAACTCCTTATTTCTCCTTTGATTTTAAATAATAATAGTCTTGGTGGGTAAAGTAGCCTTGGTTGTAGGTTCTTGCTTTTCATCACCTTGAATATTTCATGTCACTCTCTTCTGGCCTGAAATATTTTTCTTGAGTAATCAGATGACAGTCTAATTGTTGGTCCCTTTTAGGTAACTACCTACTTTTCTCTTGTGGTTATTAGGATTCTCTCATTATCTTTAAGCCTTGTCGTTTTAATTATGATGTGTCTTGGTGTAGGCCTCTTTGGGTCCAACTTGTTTGGCACTCTCTGAGCTTCCTGGACTTGTGCAACTTTTTTCTTCACCAGAATAGGGAAGTTTTCAGTTATTATTTCTTCTAATAGATTCTCAATCCCTTGCTCACTATCTTCTCCTGGTATTCCCTTGATGTGGATGTTGTTATGCTTCATGTTACGCAAGATGTTTCTTAAGCTCTCCTCATTTTTTAAGATTCTTTTTTGTTTTTTGCTGCTTCATATGGGTGTTTTTTTCTACCTTGTCTTCCAAGACACTGATTTGATCTTCTGCTTCATATAACCTACTGTATATTGTTTCCAGTGTATTATTTTTATCGGATATTGCATTTTTTATTTCTGATCATTTTTATGTCTTTTTTTCATGCTGTTGAGAATGCTTATAATCATTACTCTAAATTCTCTGTCTGATAAATTGCTTATTTCCATTTCATCTAGTTCTTCTGGAAAATACTGTTTTCCAGAAAATTAAAATTGTTCTTTCATTTGGGATCTGTTCCTTTGTCTACCCATTTTGACTGCTTGTTTGTATTTTCTGCCTTAGGTGTTAAACCAGTTACCTGTTAAACCGTTCAATTGTTAATCTAATCAATCCCTAATCTGCATTCAGGTTTAAGCACCACAGGGTGTGGCAGAGTAATTCCTGGTGGGGGCGCTATTTCTTCCCGTCAGGCTGATGCCATTCAGAAAGGACTGCTTTGCTTGAGAGAGGTGGCTCCTGCAAGATGGGGGATGACTCTGCACATGGATTCTGGCAGCTGTTCCCTGAGCTCTCTCCCCAGAGCCACCTACCCCAGACTCTTCTCAAGTATTTCTAATCCACTCTGCCCTCCTGTTGCCGGCACCCAGGGTAAGTGGCTGCAAATGAAATTTTGTGCTTTGGCCCTTTAAAACATTCTCTGCATCTTCTGCATTCTCTCCCTGGCTGACCGAAACCCTGCTGCTTTTCACAGGTGGATGTTATTTGGGTTCCTTTCTGCTCTGGTGCTGTAAGCTGTGCACCCCAGCTTGGGGTTTAGACTCCACACTTCTCAGGGGGTATCCTCCGGCTACTGATATATCCCTCGAGCACTTCAGCTGCCACCCATGGGAGCCCAGCCAGCCCTCTTGTGTCTCCTCCACACTCCCTACTAGTCACGCTGTGCTGAAGTGTTTTTCTTCTGTCTGTCTGTGGTTGTAAGACTTCTCTCCAGGTACTGTTCAGTTGGTTATTCAAAATGATTTCTTTACAATTTAGTTGTGATTCTAGATTGGTCCTGGGAAGAGGTTAGTATAGCTTTCACTTACTACTCCACCATCTTGGATCCTCAGAAAATATTATCTTTGAAATTCTGAAGACATTGCTCCATTATCTTCTAGCATCCTTTATATGTGATTTATTTTTCTTTTTTTTTAAAAGATTTTTATTTTGATGAGATCCCATTTGTTTATTCTTTCCTTTATGTCCCTTGCTCTAGGGGACGTATCAGTGAAAATATTGCTGCGTGAAATATCTGAGATTTTCCTGCCTATATTATCCTCTAGAATTTTAATGGTGTCACGGCTTATATTTAAATCTTTTATCCACCTTGAATTTATTTTTGTGTATGGTGTAAGTTGGTGCTCGAGTTTAGAGAGGGGGAAGGGAGGGAGGAACAGAGGGAGAGAAATATCAATGTGTGCGTGCCTCTCAAACACCCCCCCTACTGGAGACCTGGCCCACACCCAGGCATGTGCCCTAACTGGGAATTGAATTGGTGACCCTTTGGTTTGAAGGCTGGCACTCAATCCACTGAACCACATCAGCCAGGGCTGATTTATTTTTTTCTCTTTATCTCAGAAACATTTTAGAATCTTCACTTAACCTATTATATTTTGAAGTTTCACAGTTTTTGGCATATATCTCAATGGGTCCTTTTAAAATTACATATGGTGGGTATTGCTTTTCTTTTAAAACTAGAAACCCTTGTTTATCACTGGGCTATTTCTTGAATTTTGAAAAATAAATTATTTTAATTCTTTCTGTAATTCTCCCTATTTGAATATTAGGCCTTTTAGAAGATGCCCTATTTATTTTTTAAAATTTTCATATATTTATTTTTTGCCTGACTTTCTATGAAATTTCCTGAAATTAACCATTCATGTAACTATAGAAACAAAAATTTCAGGTATCTGTATGTTAACTTCTAATAATTCTTGGCCTTTTTTCATAGCATCTCTCCCTGTAGTCTGAGACATGATAATCTCTCTGGGGATTTGAATTCTAAATTAAAAGACTTTTTCCTCTGCTTTCTGTAATGTCTGCATGGTTTCAGAAGGTTGTTTTCCTCTGCTTTGGTCCCAACTTTCATTTTGTAAGTTATCCTTAATTTTTGCTGATTGTTGGCTATTTATTAAGAGCAAATATTAAGAGTAAGTTACAAAAAACTCAAATCTGTATCTTTGTGCATGTGGACAGGGCTTTTCAACTATTGATTTTTCTTTGTAGAAATGAAGCAGCAACCGGTCTTTTTGTTGGAAGAAGCCCTCAAATATTAGTATGTGGGTTCATACAAATTCTGCAGAGAAAAATTTCACCAGGCTTGCCTGGGACAAACCTGGGATAAGTTATGAGTTTCTGGAAGTAGAATGGAGGAAGGAGACTTGGGTCCCTTGGGATATTAAATATATCCTTCCTTAATTCCCACCACCTCTTGCAGCATTTTCAGCCCTGAATCATGTCACTTTTTCATTGTTCCTAGTGTTGTATGAGTTTTTAATCTCCTTGGTTCAGCTTCTCTGAATAATAAACCTCTTCATTGGCAGTTAGGGCAGATGAGGAAGGTGACCTAGGGCCCCAAGGTCCATTCTCTTTGTATCTGATTTGCACCCTCTGTTCCACCCCACCCAACCGTTCCCTTTAGCAGGAGCCTCCCAGGCACTATGGGTGGGAACTGGCCTATTTGTTGAAACCCCTTTGAACATAACTTAGAACACAAATCATCTCTTCCTCCTCTCTGCTACCTATCATCCAAGAGTCAGTTGAATGTCTTGTTTCTGCTGCTATATATTTTTTTGTTCTTTTAAAAAGATAGGTATCCTTTTATTTTGGTAGGATTTTTGGTGAGAGAGGTGATACAGGTATGTCATTTTTCTGCCATGTTCAAATTTTATTTTGAACATGTTCATTTTATTTTGCCAAGGTACAATAGAAGTTGATCAAAAAATTTACTGTAGAAGCAGTAATACCAGATCTAAATTGTTTAAAAAAGATGTAAAATTTTCATTTTTCTAAGGGTACATATTCAGTCCAATATTTATGGATTAGTCAAAGAGAATTTATATGATTTGTTATATGATAGGTTTGCAGTTAAACATACTTGTGCCTCTACATGCTCATGTGTTCACATTTTTCTATGTCATTTTTCTCACTATCACACAGAAAATTAAATACAGTCTGTCTGAGAGGTTTGTTCTGGTTTTTGGTTTTGTTTTTAATCTCTTGACCACAGATGTTTTCACTGTCTCTGTGGGTGCCTGTCAATGTCACATTAGTTTAGCAATTTTCTGCTGGATGGAACAAAGAGAGGATGTCACTGACAATTTGGATCTGGAAATCCTGCTGTGCTTTCTCTGCTCAGTTCTGTTGGGTGGGGTGGGAAAAAGTATGAGAATTATAGTTCTGACTGGCCATGAATGACACAGTTCTGAGTAGGAATCCAGGAGATACCAGGCTATCGGCTTAACTTTGGGCTGCTCAGTTTTTGTTGGCATGGGGAGGAAGTGATGGGGAGGAGGAATAAACTGGCAGAATAAACAAGGCTCTCAAAATAGAGTGTCATGGGGATTGGTAAGAGGGATGGGACTGGTCTCAGGCTACTTTACCAGTGTCACTGAGCATTTATGTCACACCCTTGGAATTTCCCCATGACCTAACCTCCCAAGGACTGTAGCCAAAAGAATGAGAATCACAGGCTGCCTCCAGCAAAGCATCTTTCAAATACTCACCCACAATACTAACAGCTTCTTAAAAGATCAGCATAAAAACCCAGAAATACTGCCTATAACCTGCCTACTTCTGGTTTTTTCGTAAGACCTTGGGCTAGTGTGATGGTTCCCATGTTTACTTTTTTGGACGTGGAGAAACTGGAGAGAGAAGGAAGTGAGCTAATTACCAGTTTTTGAACACACTGCTGATTTTGGCATTTCTTTGTATAGTATTTTGCCAAGCCCTTGAGATTGGTTTAAAGAAAAAAATTATTTCTCCCTGAACATCTGTGGGAGTGTTTAGAGCTCAGTGAGAGTATGGGATAATTTAGCACTTTTTTTTTAATGGGAAGGGAGGGAGGAATGAGGGTGAGCAATGTTCATGTGCAGGAAATACTTTGATCAGTTGCCTCTGGCAGGTTCCCAGCTGGACACCTGGCCAGTAACCCAGGCATGTGCCCTGACTGGGAATTGAACTGGCAACCTTTCAGTTCGCAGGCTGGCAGTCAATCCACTGAGCCACACAAGCCAGGACTAATGTAGTACATTTTTGAAAGTTAGAGTGGAGACAACAGATACACTCTATTGTATTTACGGGCAAGCACCCAGTAGTGAAGGCAGGCAGACAAATTGTGCCAAAAAGATGCATTCATAGTGCTGCATGATCACATTTTGAAAAATGTGCAGTAGATAAGTGGCAAAATCTGCATTCTGTTTGCTTCCTAAATAAAAGTAGTTAAGGATATCTGTCATCCGTACATACTAGCACTAATGTTGGATATGCATGTCAGAAAAAAGCATACCCAGTTCACTCAATCTGCCCCTTTCAAACTCAGCATCATTTAATTTCATGTTAGTCTCTCACCTAGCCCTAAGTTAGGAAATCTCAGGTTTAATTAGGTCATTCGTTCTTGAGTTCTGTCCTTGCAAAGCAAAAGAGGCATTTTATGGGCATTTGGCCTAAGTAAAAAGTCAATGGCAGATAGTTCCATGGTTTGCTTAAATTTCAGGTGATATTTATGAAAATACCTTAGGAGGAATTTTGTGTGTTTTGGGATATCAATCAACCAGGGTAAAATTTCTTCAAGTTTTGATTTTCATATATTCTAGGTCTTTGGATTCTTAAGGGGTTTGCAACCTGGGAATGAAGGCGTGTGAGGTATGTTCAGAATTTCAGAAAGCTTGTAACGCAGGGGTGTCACCCTCATTTTCACCGGGGGCCACAGCAGCCTTGTGGTTGCCTTCAAAGGGCCGAATGTAATTTTAGGACTGTATAAACGTAACTACTCCTTAACTGGGGCAAGGAGCTCAGCACTGCCACCAGGTAGAAACAAAGTGCTGGGCCGGATAAAACAAGGTGGAGGGCTGGATTCAGCCCACGGGCCTTGTGTTTGCCACCTGTGCTATAACCAGAGTCCCTCAGACATGGCTGCTGGAATTGGTCCTGGGAGAGGGCAGCACATCAGTAAGTCCCCAAAAATCAAGGGAAACTTCCACATGTTGTTGGGCTTGGCCAGATCTTTCTCACCTGGATGTGGTAACAGGCACTCTCATGCTGATCAGAGGACTTACTGACCAGTCACTACCTGTGCCCTTCAATGAACAAAAAGGAAGTAGAGTTAGTTGTTGCTTTTTAACTTGCTGCCTGGCAGTTGTGCTATTCGATCAAGGGATTGTGACTAGGATGTAATGTGGTAAGAGACTAGTGAAAGGGACCCCAGATTCAGAGAGAATGAAGAACTGGTGACCACAGTCCCCATGCTGCCCTGTTCACATCCTCTCAGTGTGCTGTGACAAAGATCACCCTCAAAGGGGAGTGTTCTCATCCCTATTTGCTATTATTTAAGCAAAAGCCAGGCATCTGCCACAGGTGTGATCTTGGAGTATGGTGATGGGAAGGACGCAACTGCCAGTAATGTGTGGATTCCACTGGAATCTTGGCTTTCTTCTCTCCAACCCTAGAATGTTATTTCATGTAGTAAAAATACATAGTAAAAACTGACAGGAAATTGACCAAAGGATTAACTTTTGTTTAGCAATTGTATACTGGTAAGTCAAATCACCACATTTAGCAATGCTTTGCAGGGATTGCCTTTCTGCTTTTATTTTGCAAGTAAAATAATGAGGTCTATAATGAGATTTATTCTGTCATTTTAAAGTGGGAGAAAAATATGTATTGGTTTCATGTGTATTTGGAATGTTTTCAAAGGTGATGTGTTGAAGCACCTGCTAGTGTTCATGAGGTATAGCTGAGCCTAGCACACCTCAGGAATTCTAATACACCCCTGAAGTGTTGTGACAGAAAGTCAAGTGAGAGTTGTAAAAAATACTACTCTGGGGCAGAAGCTTAGAATTTCTGCATATCACTGCCTTAAAGTTTCATATTCTTCTTTTGAGCAGATTCTGCATGTCTTTGGAAGGCTTGAAAAGTGAATAAAATAATCCTTTGACAGAACTGACAGGAATGGAGGGATGGGGGTACAGTGACGTGTTGTATAGGAGCAATGTAAGAAAACTGTGAAATGACTCTCTTCTTGGGACGATTGAACTCTCTGCTTGTCTCCTACCCCATTGCCATTTTCCCTCCTAGAAAATAATAACCACTGTGTTTAGAGCACATACTATATGTCAGGCATAGTACTCAGGTAGGTTTACAGCTGTTCATATGAAAAATAATACCGTAATTAATAAGTGATAATATAAGAATAAATTCTGTTTTACATATTTACAACTGTAAACCTACTTTTGCCCCATTCTGCATTGTTTTCTCAAAACAACACTGAAAGGTAGATGCTACTACATATGAGGAAACTAAGACACAGAGAGTTCAAGCAACCTGCACACAGTCAAAAAGCTGGTGATCAGCAAAGTCATGATTTGAACCCAGGCTGGCTCCTGTGCCTTCAGCCACTACCATGCCTCAGACTGAAACCTGGGCTGATTGGGATTGGGTGGGTGTGATTCAAGAGTAAAGTCAGATTGAAGTTTTTGCTGAAGCCTTCTGTGTAATAGGTGCTTGGGTCACAGACTGCTAGGTAACTGAATTAACTTTTTGCTTACCATTCAGTCTTTTTTGAGGCAGCTATTCTGTTGGCCATTCAAAAACAGGAAGTATAAGAAATGGTTTCTGTCTTCAGGGAATTGACAGCCAAAGTTGAGATATGAGAGATGTTCCTGTGAAAATTTATATAATACATGACACAGTTTCTCTTAAGAGACTTAATGTGAGTATGTGTTTGTGTTTGTCTTGGGAGAGGAATAAGTTGCTGTCTTAAGTGAGAGATGGGACTATACCTAGAAGTGGGGTGGCTGAAGTTCTAATAGCTCTTTACTCCTCTTCTTCAACTGTCTTCTTCTCCTTGTTCATAAACAGACTTAAGTCTTTCATCTTTAAAAACAATAGTGAACTGAAAAATTTCTTTCCCAATGATGACTGATTTCTTTCCCAATATTGACCTTTCCCTATATTGACTGATTTCCTCATTCTCATGTGGATTTCTTGAAAGAATCCTCATTTGCTGCTCAACTCCCTCAATTAACGTTTGTTAGCATATTCTAACATGTCTTCCAATGGAGTCATTCCACTGTAATAGTGGTTATCCTAAAACACATACACTTACAAAAGATTTAAACATAGTGTGCGCTCAGTGCAGAAAATAAAAGCACATCTGCACACAAATACAAAGAAAAGTAAGACATCTATAATCCCACTCCTCAAAGTTAACTAATATGAGTATTAACAGTTACATGCATATTCTTTCTGTTATGTTTTCCACGTAGTTGTTTATTGACTGTCATATCACACAGCATATATAATTTTACAGTCTTGTTTAATTTTTTATAAAAGAAATATATGCACATATTAAAAATTTTTTAAACATTCATTTTATAATGAAAATCGGCTGTTCTATACCCAGCCTCTCTACACACTAATACCTAATACCTAGAGGTTATCATATTAAAATTTTTTAACTCTTTTTTAAATGTTTATATTCATAAGTTTTGAAATAATTTGTTTATATAATTTTAATTGATTATAATTCTTAATTGTTCAGCAGACTTATACCATAAAGTTGTCTATGTAACTTCTTGATTTCTTTTTCAAATTTAAGCTGCTTCTCTTTACTTACTAGTATGGAAGATTAGAGATAACTCACTTGCATAGTCCCCCTAGTGCTGCTTCTATGGGATAAGGGAGAAGCTGTCAGGGTTTCTAGGTATTCTTAGACCTGAAAACATCCCCAGTTGGAGCAAGTGAGATGAATGAGCTTTCAATGAACCATTGATCATTTGTCGATCCTCCCTTTATTTCCTTCAGTTGTTTTTTTGTTCTCATCTTTCATGTTGGAATTTTTCCTAAAATATCTGGTTATCTCTGGCTGTTTACATCTGAGAGTGAGACACTTAAAAGCTGATTGGAATCCATGTGTGTTGATAGGGTTTGTACACTGGTGGGCCTCTCCTTTGTGTGATTGTGTTGGAGTTCATTATTACTATTATTTTTTTGTAGGGGAAGGGACTCCCAGGTTCAGTCTCCACAGGGGCTGGGAGATATTCCAGATTTCAGCCAGCCTCCCTCCTATGTTCACTACCCTCTATTTTTATTGCTATCTGATGATGCCTGTAGTTCCTGAGCTTTCGAGTTTCTCTTAAAATTAATGTACTGTTTCTCGTCATCTTCCCTTTTAGGCTTAGGTTTCAGCGTTCTTCTATATCAGTTAACATTCTTCAGTTTACTTTTTTCCTTCAAAAATATTGACATTCTTGTTTTCTACTTTCTTCTGACTCCTTTTGTGGGACCCTGCCTTTTTTATATAATTATTATCATTGAGGTGGAGTTTGAAGAGGAAATAGAGATAAATTCTTGAGCATAATCATCTGTATTTAAGTAGGAGTGCTAGTGGGCTGTCTTCACTTGGTGAGGTTTTTCCTATGGCACTTAGTATTTTTCATAATGTGCATTTTAATACCTGCATAGTGATCAAGTGCATGAGTCTACTATGCCTTATTGTACCAATTCTCTTGTTAGACATTGTGTAGCTAATTTTTTTTGCCATATAAATAATCCTCCATTTAATAGCTTCATTTAAATACTTTTTCTTGTCTTTGTGATTGTTTTCTTAGATTGGATTTCTGAAAATAGAATTACTGTGTGTGTATACATCTATGCATTTTTAAGCCTCTTGAACATATATTTCCAGCTTGCTTTCTGAAAGACTTGTACCAGTTTCCACATCCACCAGACATGAATAGATAGATGCACCCATTTCATTGCAGGTCACTCTTTCTTTTTTGTCATTAGAGGCACAGACAAGCCTACTGATTGGAAAAAAGAATTGGAGTGAACCAAATTAACTCCAGTAATTCTGTTAGCACACCTGTTTTGAAGCCTGGCTACTAAGGTCACATCCTGGCTGGGCGACGTTGAGCAGATTTATGGGTTTCAGTTTTCATCCCCTATAAAATGGAGATAATAGGCATAATAAGTGACTAGACTTAAATTTAGATATTTGTTTGGCTGACAGGAATGGAGAAGAGCAAAGCCAGTAAAATTGTTTTGTAGGTAGTAATGATAAGATTTTCTTTGTTGTTGTTAAACAGTGATTTGTTTGAGGGAAATGATAACATTCTTATTACAAAAAAGGTCAAATAGTACAAAAAAAAGAAGAAATTTAAAAACTTACCCCAAATCTCACCATTAAGAAATACAGTTGAATCTTCAACCACACAGGGGTTAGGGGTTGTGTAGTCAACAATTCATGTATAACTTTATACTCTTCAAAAATGCTCATGTTGCCCTGGCTGGATTGCTCAGTTGGTTGGAGCATTGTCCTACACACGAGTAGTGTACAGGTTTGATCCCCTTGGTTATGGGTTTGATTCCCTATCAAGGTACCTATGGGAGGCAACCAATTGATGTTTCTCTTTCACATTGATGTTTTTTCTCTCTCTTCCTTCTTCTGTCTCTAAAATCAATAAACATATCCTTGGGTGAAGATTAGACAAAAATCCCTATGTTAATGTTTTGTGAATTCCACATAGAACTTGCCATAGGTAAAGTCAAGGATGGATGAAATTTACTATACATGTTGTTTTACTTAAAGGTATAAAATAAAATTCACTATAATTAAAGCAAAGAAAAAGAAATTAAAGTAAGACTGAAAGAATTGCTGACTTTCTTCATCAGGAGATATACTATTAGAGTTATCTTTTAGAAGCCTAATTTATGAAAAACGATGAAATATATTGAGAATGAAATAATTTCTTATAAACCGCTTGTTTCAAATGGAGACAGTCACTTCCTTGAAAGGTAAAAACATTAACACTGACCTTATGCCACCTCTCTTCCCACCACTTCCAAATTTTCATCAATTATGAATTTTATTTTATTTTATTTTTTTTAAGATTTTTTTTTTCCTTTTTTAGATTTTTTATTTATTTATCTTTAGAGGGGAAGGGAAGGAGAGAGGGAGAGAAACATCAATGTGCGGTTGCCTCTTGTATGTCCCTTGACGGGAACTGGCCTGGCAACCCAGGCATGTGGCCTGGCAACCCAGGCATGTGCCCTGACTGGGAATCGAACCGCGATCCTTCGGTTCGCAGGCCTGCGCTCAATCCACTGAGCTACACCAGCCAGGGCCAATTATGAATTTTACAGTAGAAAGGATTATAGCATTTATATAATGTTCAAATAATCACAATTCCCATAGCTCTTTTACTAGTCTTTTTTTTTTTTTTCAGTACTTTTTACTGTGGTTTTGCCATTCTTGAGTTTTTTTAATTTTGATTCATTCTAGGTTGGCTGGATTTTATTGTCAGATTAAAGTCTTTGTGGGTACTGGGTTTCCTGAGTTCTTTTTTAAAAAACATATTTTATTGATATGCTATTATACTTGTCCCGTTTTTTTGTCCCTTTTATTCCCCTCCACCCTGCACCTCCCCACCACCACCACCAGCATTCCCACCACTTAGTTCATGTCCATGGGTCATGAACATACAAAGAACATACAAGTTCTTTGACTTCTCCATTTCCTATATTATTCTTAACCTCCCCGTGTTTATTTTGTACCTACCATTTATGCTTCTTATTCCTTGTATTTTTTCCCCCATTCTCTCCCTTCCCCCTCCTTCTTGATAACTCTCCATGTGATCTCCATTTCTGTGATTCTGTTCCTGTTCTAGCTGTTTGCTTAGTTTGTTTTTGTTTTTATTTTTATTTTTTTAGGTTCGGTTATTGATGTGAGTTTGCTGTCTTTTAACTGTCATATTTTTATCTTCTTTTTCTTAGGTAAGTCCCTTTAACATTTCATATAATAAGGGCTTGGTGATGATGAACTCCTTGAACTTGACCTTTTCTGGGAAGCACTTTATCTACCCTTCCATTCTAAATAATGGCTTTGCTGGATAGAGTAATCTTAGATGTAAGTCCTTGCCTTTCATGACTTGGAATACTTCTTTCCAGCCCCTTCTTGCCTGTAAGGTGTCTTTTGAGAAATCAGCTGATTTATGTGAACTTCTTTGCAGGTAACTGTCTCCTTTTCTCTTGCTACTTTTAAGCTTCTCTCCTTATCTTTAATGTTGGGTAATGTAATGGTAATGTAGTTAGTGTGTGCTTCCTTGGGTCTAACTTCCTTGGGATTCTCTGAGCTTCCTGACTTCCGGGAAGTCTATTTCGTTTTCCAGATTGGGGAAGTTCTCCTTCATTATTTTTTCAAGTAAGTTTTTCATTTCCTGCTCTTCCTCTTCTCCTTCTGACACTCCTATGATTCAGATGTTGGAATATTTAAAGTTGTCCTGGAGGTTCCTAAGCCTCTCCTCATGTTTTTGAATTCTTGCTTCATTCTGTTCTGGCTGAGTGTTTATTTCTTCCTTCTGGTAAAAAACCATTGATTTGAGTCCTGGTTTCCTTCCCTTCACTGCTGGTTCCCTGTACATTTTTCTTTATTTTAGTTTGTATAGCCTTAACCTTTTCCTCTATTTTATGACCATATTTAACCATTTCTGTGAGCATCCTGATAACCAATATTTTGAACACTGCATCTGATAAGTTGGCTATCTCTTCATTGCTTAGTTTTATTTTTGGAGCTTTGACCTGTTCTTTCATTTGGGCCATTTTTTTTTTGTCTCCCGTGCCTGCTATGTTGTAAGCAGCAGTGCCTTAGGTATTCACCAGAGCGGGGCAACCCATGTTGTTGCATTGCAATGCTGTATGTGGAAGAGGGGTCCAAGAGGGAACAATGCTGCTTGCTCAGCTCTCAGCCAGCTTTCAGTCACTTCCCCCACTACCCACAAACATATTGGGCCCTTCTGGTGCTGATTCCTGGGTGGGTGGGTGGGTTTGCATACGTTCTAGGACCCTGTGGGTCTCTCCAACAAACTCTCCTGTGAGGCTGGGAGTTTCTCCCAGCAATGAATTCTCCTGTGAGGCAGGGAGTTTCTCCTTCTACCACAACCCTGACAGGTTTTTTTTAGTCAGAGGTTTTGAGGCTTTATTTTCCTCTTCTGGAGCCCTCGGTTGCTCAGTCTCTCTTGTGTCCCAGTTGTTCCTCTTGGTTTATCTGCATGCAAATGTGGGACCACCCGGTTCTCCAGCCACTGCCTTACCCTGTGTCCTTGCTGCCCCAGCTGCCTGTCTACACCCCTCCTACCAGCCTGGATGAATATTTCTTTTTTAACTCCTTGATTGTTGGACTTCCATAAAGTTCGATTTTTCTAGAAGTTCTGATTTTTTTTTAATTTGTTGTTGTCCTCCTTTTGGTTATGCAAGGAGGCAAAGTGTATTTACTTATGCCTCCATCTTTGCCGGAAGTTTCCTGAGTTCTTAACTGATTCAGAATGGCTATTTCTTGCCTTTATATTTGAAGGAGAATTTGCCTGAGTAGCAAGTCTTGGGTCATATTTTTTTTGCCCTTGAATTTCAGACATTCATCTTCATTTTTGTTAGTGGGTACTTGCAGAGGAAAAGGCTGAGGCCAAGTTAGTATTTTCCTCTCTTACACATTACTAGCTTTTTCTATGTGATTTGCCCCTAATATTCTTTCATTCTCTTGGAGTTTCGAGCTTTTTCAGCTTTTTGGGCATTGGTTGTTTTATGTCTATAGATTTAAGTCTGTCTTTGCATCAAAAAGTTTTCCTCTATTAGCTCTTGTTTTCTTTTTTCAAAAAGTTTGCTTTTATTGTAATTTTTTCATTACTATTTATCCCCCCGATACTCTCTTCCACCTCCACCCCCTTCACATGCCCTACAATCACTACACTGTTTTCTGTATCCATGAGTTCTTTCTCTTTTTGGCTCGCTCTCTCCACCACTGAAACCTCCACCCCTTAACAGCTGTCGGCCTGCTCTATATCTATGAGTCTGTCTTTATTTTGCCTTTTAGTTCAGTTTATGGCCAATAGACTTATGAAAAGATGCTCAGTATCATTAATCATCAGAGAGATGCAAATTAAAACCACAATGAGATATCACCTCATACCTGTCAGATTGGCTATCATCAATAAATCAACAAACAAGTGCTGGTGAGAATGTGGAGAAAGAGGAACCCTACTGCACTGTTGGTGGGAATACAGATTGGTGCAGCCACTGTGGAAAGTAGTATGGAGATACCTCAAAAAATTAATAATGGATCTGCCTTTTGACCCAGTGATCCTACTTTTGGGAATATATCTGAAGAAACCCCAAACCCTAATTTAAAAGAACATAAGCACCCCTATGTTTATTGCACCGTTATTTACAATTGCGTAGATATGCAAGTAGCCCAAGAGTTCATCAGTGGATCAGTGGATAAAATAGCTATAGTACATTTACACAATGGAATACTACTTGACCATAAAAAGGAAGAAAATCTTACTGTTTGAGACAACATGGATGGACTGGGAGAACATTAGGCTAAGTGAAGTAAGCCAGTCAGAGAAAGACAAATACCATATGATTTTACTCATATATGGAATCTAATAGACAATCTATTAGATCTTTTAATATTTTTGTACATATTTTGAATTGTATTCACTTTTCAAGAACTACAGTTGCTGTGTTCTATCCCCTTCATCTTCTAAATCTAGTATTTGTTCTTGTATCATTTATATATCTTTGTTTCTTTCCATTTAATTTTGAGTGACTTCCTCAGTTTGCTTCCTATGTCTTTGTGTTCAGGTACTTAGTCTATATTTTATTGTTGTAGTTGTATGACTTCTGTAATTTTTTTCTAATCCATTTCTTTAGCCCTTTTAGTCCATTCAAAATCTCATATTACTGACCATCATGTCTTGGAAACTTTATGTCTAGTGTCTGAGTCCCCTTTTTTTTTTAGAGAGACAATTTTTTCTTTAATATTTTTCAAACAATGGAGAGCTATTTTTTTCTGAACTGTGTGTCTGTTACCTTTGTTGATTTTCATGGCCAGCTTCATGGTTGTGTCCTGTGTCAATGCACAGTTAAAGATCACACAGTTAAATTAATGCTGTGCTGTTACTGTCTTGAAAATCTGAACAGTTTTTGAACAAGAGACCTGGATTTTCATTATGTAATTACTCGTGTTGATTATTTTTACAATGCATATTGTCATCTCCTTTTTACCTGTGTTCTTCATAGTCCATGATTACTCATTTTTTAATGAGGCTGAGCTATTTGCTAAAAAACTGATGTGTGAGATATATTGAGGGTCTGAAGGCTGGAGTAGGGAGTATTGTGAAACATCTATTCATATTCATTGCCTCCACTATCCTTTTTACCAATTGTTATTTCTTTTACCTTAAGAATTATGTTCCTTTATTTTTAGCAAGTATTTTAACATGTTATTTTAAACTTATATAATAAGGGTGAGGGAGGATACTTAATAATTGGAAAATTGTTAATTTGATATTAAAATTTAAATGCAATTTATAAAACAGTATGTGTAATATGATCCTGCTTTTGCTTTTTAAAAAAGTATGACTGCATTTAAAAATATGGGAGGGAAAAAAATACCAAAATGTCATTTCCTGATTTCTAAAATTTATTCTACTCTTGTGGTGACTGTGGGTAGTGATAGCAGGCTCTGTGTCCCTTAGGGTATCCCAGTAATAATCTCTAAGAATTTGTGAGAAACTTCTAAAAGATTGTTTCAGTTACCCTACCTGTGGATTGAAATAAAATTCATTTTTATGTTTTAGACAAATACTAAAGGTTTGTCACCTTTAAGCTTATAACTGTTTTTTAAAGGTACATAATTTTATTGATGAGGTAGTTTGAATGGGGAAGAACCAGTTTAACAACCAGCTCTCTGGAAAAACAAAAACAATACTCTGGTCCATCAGTTCACTGATTTCTATAGTGTAAATATTTCCACCATTGGCTGGATTTCAGCCTACTGATGTGACATCATTGAACACAGAAAGGGTTGTGCAGTAGTACATTGTTCTATAATATTGTCACTGTAGAAGTACAATAGGCAAAAAATAACCTCAAGATCATAGAAGAAATATAGGAAAATAATTAGGAAGTAATAACATTTGAGTAGTTATTACCCTTGTTTTAAATATAACTTAACTATAACTTTATGTAATATAGTGTTTAATAATGTATTTAGCAACCAATTGGTAAAAATTCCTGAAAAGTTGCTCTCATGAGCTGATACAAACTGACTCTAGCATACCACTGAAAATAATCTTTTTTAAAATAGTTTTGCTGATTGAAAATATTTATTTTCACGCCCTGGCTGGTGTAGCTCAGTGGATTGAGCGTGGGCCTGCGAACCAGAGGATCGCGGTTCGATTCCCAGTCAGGGCACATGCCTGGGTTGCAGGCCGGTTCCCGGCAGGGGACACATGAGAGGCAACCATACATTGATATTTCTCTCCCTCTCCTTCTCTCCTACCCTTCCCCTCTAAAAGATAAATAAATAATAAATTAAAAAAATCTTTAAAAAAAATTCTTAAAAAAAAAGAAAATATTTATTTTCACAATGACAGTTTCTGTCCCCTTCTTTCTTCCTTCAGACCAACATACATAAACACATACCTACAGAGACTGGAAATAAACAAACATTTACTTGTCATATGTAGAAAAAAGGTAATCCAAGGTATAGCTTGTCATCTTACAAGATCTTATGAAGATCAAACTACTTTGGGTAACTTTCTTTGTCTTTTGTAATAACAAAGGTAGGTTAAGAACATATCTTGATACTTGAGTGAATATTTTTCCTTCAAATTTCCTAGGTATTTTTGAATGGCTGTTGACATAATCCAGTGGAGAGGTCTGGTGGGGAAATGGAAAGTTCTTTTATTCCCATTCTTCTTGATGCTATGTCCAGGACCAGAGTTTTAATTTTTGTCTATGACCTTTTTACTTTTATTTATATCATTCAATTATATGACATAATACATATGTTGAACATTCTCTAGGGAGTTATTCAAATCATCAACGCAGTTAGTTGTGGCTTGAGAAAAATAAAACAGCCCTCACTGGTGTGGCTCAGTTGATTGAGTGCCAGCCTTCAAACCAAAGGATTGCTGGTTGAATTCCTAGTCAGGGCACATGCCTGGTTGGCAGGCCAGGTCCCCAGTGGGGGGATGCATGAGAGGCAACCACACATTGATGTTTCTCTCCCTCTGTTTATCCCTTCCTTCCCTTCTCTCTAAAAATAAATGAATAAATAAAATCTTAAAAAAAATAAAACACAAATCCTGAGGAGAATATTGTTCAAATGTGAGATTTCAACCTGTGAGAGCAAATATTCTCCATTGTCTAATGTTTCTTCCAATGGGTGCAGTGTTTGTTCTGCGGAACATAAGTTGGCAGTATTACCAACTTGAAGATTGCAGTCTGTTGTACTTCCTGGTGTATTGCCTCTCCTAGTGAGGCTGTCCCATATTTCACATTTTGACAGTGCCTATGAGAGCAGGGACTCTGTTTTGTTCACAGATCCAGCCAGAAAACCTACAACAGTTCCTATAAGCAAGAAGCCCCAATAAATATTGTTGAATGAATGAAGTTTCAAGATACAAAGGTGAGGGTTAATATTTAAAGGTTTTTAGTAATATTTTCTCTCATGCCTTGAGTACTTCCTGAACTGTCCAAATGTAGGGCCTGATGTGGGTCCCTCTGTGACTATGAGGACAGTGACAGCTGAGCTGGATACAGTTAATGCTCTTTGAAGGACCCACCGCTTCCTAGAGATCCCTGAGTAATTAACAAGAATGTTAAACAGGAGGGCTTGTCCTGGATATCCAAGATACACCTAGTGGGCTTAGACTAATTCTTTAATTGACATTGACCTTATGTGTGGTGGGGAAAAGCTTGGGCCTCTTGCTCCAGGATGTTTGCAGGGTTGAAACTCCAGGTTGGCTGCAAACCGATGTGGTGCAGAGAGGTTTCCCAGCAAGTCTGACACCCCCAGCAAGTCTCTGGGTGTCAGACTTGCATCAGCTTCATAGCATCCGTGTGCATGGGGTAGTATAGTACTTCCTCTTCAACCATTTTTGCTTTCCCAGGCCTCTTGCCAGTATGTTCTCAGTGAGTGACCAGTGCTGGGTAGCCTGCTGAGTGCTGACTGATGGAGATGTGCTTGATAACTAGGAGATAGAGGTGAGCAGGAGGCATGAACTCATGCCCTCTGAAGAGTTTTAAGTAGATTGGGCACCTGAGACAGGCTTCTTAAGGTTGTGGTGGTCAGAAATAAGTTCTTTGTGGGTGTGTTGTTTTTTGTAATCATGAAGCCATATAAGAAAAGCATTTTAATTATACTTAAGGCCTTTTAAATATATTCCTAAGTAAATGTTTAATGTTTACTTAGATTACCATTGACTGCTTTAGACTAAGTTCACTTGAGTATACCTGTTTATTTTTTTCACACTTTGATTACTGTTACAGGTAGACAGTAACTGTGTTTAACTATGTGAAAATAATTAAAGATTCTGCTAAGACAGCTGGTAATTACACTGAGCAATACGAATACAGATTTGGATAAATTAGTTAGCCAGATTATATAAATCATAGAAATAGAAATTCCCAAATCAAATGTATTAAAATTAAGTGTATATTCAATACACAGAATGTGTACTTATTATTACCATGCATATTACAAAGACTTATTAAGTTGCACATAATTGAATTTTTAATATAAAAACTAGTTTGAGGCCTATATAATAAATATATTTTAAATTTTTATTTTCAGTTGCCCAGAAAATATTTCAAATGTAGTAGTGTATTATTAGAAATTTAGGAACAATAGTTGAAGTTTGTGATTTCAGTCAGCAGAAGCCTTTGGGGTGATTCTTTTTTTTTTTCTTAATGTTTTTCAAGTATAGTTGTCTCCATTTTCACTTCACCACGGCCCCCCACCCCACCCAACCCCACCCCACCTCCCACCCCCGAAACTACCCCCTTTGGCTTTGTCCATGTATCCTTTATACATGTTCCTTGATGGACCTTCTTTTTTTTTTTAAAGATTTTATTTATTTATCTTTAGAGGGGAAGAGAAGAAGAGAGGGAGAGAAACATTAATGTGTGATTGCCTCTTGTGTGTCCCCTGTCGGGAACTGGCCCGCAACCCAGGCTTGTGCCCTGACTGGGAATCGGACCGCAATCCTTTGGTTTGCAGGCCCGTGCTCAATCCACTGAGCTACACCAGCCAGGGCCCTTGATGGACCTTCTTAATGAAAAGTTTAGGACTTCCGGCCAAGATGGAGGCGTAGGCGGACACACTGTGCCTCCTCTCACAACCAAAATTAAGGACAACAAATATTTAGAAACAAGAAAACAACCAGAACTTATAGAAAACTGAACTGTACGGAAGTCCAACAACCATTCATCCAGACCGGTAAGAGGGGAGGAGTCGCGGCAGGAGAAAGTGGAGGTGCGGACCTGGGAACGGGAACGCAAGCAGCAGCGGCTGGCAGTTCCCAGGTGCACAGGCGGCGGCTGGAGGTCCCCGGGCCTACAGGCAGCGGCTGGCAGACCCCGGGCACTGGGGGGGCAACTGTGCAGACCCAGTGAGGCCGCACAAGGCGGTTGGCTGACTGACCAGGTGGTCTCGCATTCGAGCGCGCAGGCGGTCCAGGCGGAGGGGAGGTGGTGGAGGGGACTGAATCCAGGAGAGAGGCACCATTCATTGCTCCTTCTCAGACCCCACCCCCACCTATAGCGTCACAACCCAGCGACTGGGCTGCCCTCCCCCCGGAACACCTAAGGCTCCACCCCCTCACTACGTAATAGCCGCGACCAGACTAAAACCAAAACAACAACAACAAAAAAAACCCACCAAAAATGGCTCAAACCGGAAAACAAATAAAGCCCCAGAGCCAATTCCTCTAAGCAGTGAAGAGATAGCCAACCTGTCAGATGCACAGTTCAAAGCACTGGTCATCAAAATGCTCACAGAATTGGTTGATTTTGCTCACAAACTAGATGAAAAAATGCAGGCTACAATCCGTGAAATGAAGGAAGATGCATGGGGAACTGATAGAGATGGAAGGAAAACTGGGACTCAAATCAATGGAGTGGACCAGAAGGAAGAAACTAACAACCAAACAGAAGACGAGGAAGAAACAAGAATTCAAAAAAATGAGGAGAGGCTTAGGAACCTCCGGGACATCTTTAAATGTCCCAACATCCGAATTATAGGGGTCCCAGAAGGGGAAGAAGAACAGCAACGAGTGGAAAACTTATTTGAACAAATAATAAAGGAGAACTTCCCCAATCTGGCAAAGGAAATAGACTACCAGGACGTCCAGGAAGCTCAGAGAGTCCCAAAGAAGTTGGACCCAAGGAGGAACACACCAAGGCACATTGTAATTACATTAGCCAAGATTCAAATGAAGCAGAGAATTCTAGAAGCAGCAAGGGATAAGGGGACAGTCACCTACAAGGGAGTTCCCATCAGACTGTCAGCTGATTTCTCAAAAGAGACCTTCCAGGCAAGAAGGGGCTGGAAAGAAATATTTGAAATCTTGAAAAGCAGGGACCTACATCCAAAATTGCTGTATCCAGCAAAGCTGTCATTTAGAATGGAAGGGAAGATAAAGTGCTTCTCAGATAAGGTCAAGTTCAAGGAGTTCATCATCACCAAGCCCTTATTATATGAAATGTTAAAGGGACTTATCTAACAAAAAGAAGATAAAATTATGACAGTGAAAAGACAGCAAACTCATAGCTATCAAGAACCACACCTAAAACAAAAGCAAACTCAGCAAACAGCTAGAACAGGAACAGAACCACAGAAATGGAGATCATATGGAGGGTTAGCAACAGGGGCGTGGGAGGAGGAGAGAGGGGGAAAAGGTACAGAGAATGAGTAGCATAGATAACGGGAAAAAAATAGACAGGGGGAGGGCAAGAATAGTACGGGAAATGTAGAAGCTAGAAAACTTATGACCCATGGACATGAACTAAAGGGGGGAATGTGGGTGGGAGAGGGTGGGTGGGGTGGAGGGGAATGATGGGGAAGAAATGGGACAAGTGTAATAGCATAATCAATAAAATATATTAAAAAAAAAGAAAAGTTTATTTTTTTCCTTTCTGATTTAAGTTCTTCATTTGCATGCTATATAATATTTCCTTTACTAGAAACGTCTATGTTTAATGACTGAGATTTGTACCCTCTGTCTTCAGCCTATAACCATGTGTCATTCCCTCTCGTTCCTATCACTTTGGTTTTCTTTACCCTTTCTAGAGTAGCCTTTTTTAAGCTTTTCTCTTTCTGAACTGACCTACAGAAGAATTGTTGCTTAGCAATGCCTAGATGTCTGTGGTAGTAGTGGGATTAAAGTAATCTCCAGATCTTTGTTATTTTTTTAAAAAAATATTTTACAACAGTTTCTTTTCTCCCAGGTAATTTTGCATTGATATATGAACAGAATTGATTCTCTTCCTATGTTATACCTCTAATCATCTTAATAAACAGTAAAACTGAACAAAATCTTTTTCCTTAGGCCATTCTTTCAAGAGATACTTCTATTTTAAATCAATATTCAAAAAAGATCCTACCTCACGTTACAAGTTTTTAACTCTGTGTATGTTTATTTTGTACCTTTTCCTCTCTCCCAAATGTATCAGAAGCAGAATCAAGGTTGACTGATAGATTTGTGCAATCCAGTTCCTTCTTAGCCAGGTAATTGATAGATAGCCAACATAGTATGACATTTGACGTAGATCCATAAATGTAGTGTCTTAGTTAGCTCAGGCTGCCATAACAATATACCATAAACTGATAACTTAAGAGAAATGTATTTCTCACAGTTCTGGAAGCTGGGAAGTCCAAGATCAAGGTGCCAGCTTATTTGATTCCTCGTGAGGGCTCTCTTTCTGGCTTACAAATGGTCACCTCACTGTGTTGTTACATGGTCTGGTCTTTCCTTGGTGGGTACATGTGGGGAAGGGGCTTTTTCTCTCTTCCTTTTCTTATCAGGCCACCAACCCTTCCAGATTAGGACCCCATCCTTATGACCTCTTTCATCCTTAGTTAATTCCTAAAAGCCCTCTCTTCAAATATAGCCATATTGGGAGAGAGGGCTTGAACATATTTTTTTGGAGGAGGACAATAGTTCAGTTCATAGCATATGGTTTCCTTTTTTTCTCCACTAAAAATGGTTACATAGTTAGTTCTTGACTTCAGAATACCAATCACGAATGCTCTAAATACACAGATACTGGTCTTCTACCACCTCCCCTATACTGGTTCCTGGATCTGTTGCTCACCTGTGCCCCAACCCTTCATAAGGGTAGAAACTTGACAACACAACATGGCCAGGACTTTTACTCCTCCCGTCCCACACTGCTGGAGGCATTATGGGAACTTCCAGTCCTGCCTCAGCCCTCATGTGACCTCTGATGCTGCTGGGTTCCCCACAGTGGTCCCAGTTCTTCCTGCTTCCAAAAGCTTTGATCTGCAGAACCCTTAATGTTATGAGCTGTTGAGAAGTTTCCAGGATTCTCAACATTAAAGACACTTCCTTGACTGGTCCTTTCCATTACCCTGCCCTTAGTGGAGCAAACTTAGGAGTCTGTGAAACAGATGAAGTGAGTATTAGGGACATTGACTTGGGCTGCAGAATATAATTTTTAATAAAAATGAAACTATAAAATAGTAGTTAGATCTTGTTGATACTGTTCTAAGCTTCATTGTGCTGAAATGGGCTTCCCAAGGCTGGCTTAAGAACCCTTCTACTGTAACAGTGGAAAATGCATTTTGGGTTCCAAATATTCATCAATGTGGAAGTAAATATTTGGAATATAACCTGTTCATAATCTATAGACTACCAAGATGGATTTTATCTCATTTTCATCAACACCAGCAATGTAACGTTGAGTTTTTCTTTTTATTCTACTTATGAAAAGAATAATCTCCAAAAAATTCATTTTGCCATTAAAAATCATTGAATATAGGTGTGTATTTTAAACTGATGAGAAAAATGAGGAAGCTAGAGAAATTTACCCATATAAGTAATAAAAGAGGACACTGTCCTTCTAATTTTCAGTGGATATTTTATCAAGCAAAGTTAGTTTTATGAGATGTATGTTTTTCTCCATTTCCTTACCTAAGCAATAAGTTGCAGATAGATGATAGATAGATAGGTAGGTAAGGTAGGTAGATAGATAGATAGATAGATACAGCTCACCATTCTTTCACAGTAAGATGCCACACTGCTAATTCTTGTCTTCTGATAATTATGGTTATCTAGTCACTAGCAAACCAGGTTCTTCTTACATTTGTTTATTTCCCCTCTTAGAAGTGTGCTCGAATAGCCAGCTGACTTCTTTATTTAGAGCAACATGTCAGAGTGGTGGCATACACTACAAAGAGATATAACATGGGGTGTTTCGCACATTCTTATTAAATTCCTTTTTGGTGTTTCTATGTTAGTGCTTTGTCATCCATAAATATGATTTGTATGCCACTAAAACCTTCACTGAAGCAATTAATGAAAGATACCAGGTAAGTTGCAATAAAGATACTTTTTAATTATGCAAGACTTTTTTGTCACATGGTTCAGTAGCAATACACTTAACTATACTGTCACCCAGCCCTCTATTGCACCTCTTTGAAACACCTTGCTGAAATCTAGCTATGTTATAGCTCACAGAATTTCCTGATCTCCCAGAGTAGAAATCTGTCAAAGACAGAGAAGTGATTGTGGCCTAATTTGTTCTTACCAACCCCTTCCTAATTTCTAGTGATCATTGCTTCCTTTTCCCAGTCCTCTTAGCTATAATGATCCATTTTGACAATTGTCCCTTAGCAATGCATTTTAAGTTCTGGAACTACAAAAAATACATTCTTTAGTTTTACTGCCTGCTTATTTTCTAGATGGATTTTCTGTTGCTTTGCCGTGCTTTATAAATATTCTTCATTATAAATATTCTTCATGGATTTTTATATTGCAGAGAATGTATATATTCATTTAAAGAAGACGGTCATAGCTATTATATTGGTTCCTTCTGAACACTAATAGGATTTTCTTTCTATTTATCTGTCTTCTTTAAATTGCTAACTAGCCATAATTGATTATCAGGATTGATCTAGGTTAATTATGATTAATTACAATTAAAAAGTTTAGTAGAAATAAAATAATGTTGAATGCAATGGCCACACAGTAAACATGCTCACTCAATGGCATCCACCATCCCCACTGACTGTTACAGTGGTAAGTCATTGTTGTTCATGCATGCACATTTCAGTCCACTCTTCTTGGCTACCAGGTTACATCGATATCACTCAAACCATTCTTATTATATTAACAATGGCTGGACTTTTTCTGGACAAACCACATACACACATGCACATATTAACTTTTCTGTTTTAAAGTAGTAACAACTCTAAGACATGAAGTTGATGTTTGATTCCTTAGCACAGTGGAGTTGAAATTTGTATTTGTGGTTTCTTTTATCCATCCACTGGGTCCAGTGTTCATGGCAGCCTCTATAGATGGGCAGCCATATGTTCTGACTTGACGTAGATTTAACCTACCCATATAGGCCCAGCCCTCTTGCCTTAAAGTGGTGGGGAGCTTTCTGGAACTTTGTCTTCTGCTCTGGAGTATGACTGGGCAGCTTTTCTGGATATTCCTCACAGGTATGCATGCCTGCCTTTCCCTGTTGAACAAGAAAGGTTCTCTACCATTTTTCCTGCATAGGGTCAGACTCCCTTTATTGGCTTCAGGTGGGTATCCATTTTAAACTGACTTTTGGATCGTCACAAAAGAACAAAAATAAAAATCACTTAATAATCACACTTCCCAAAGAAAAACTGTATTGCTACATCTACTACTAGTCACTATTCAGTGTTCCTATAAATAATGAAGAATATAGATAATAAAAAATATAGATTCAATTTCTGAATGCCTTTTTGATATCTACTAGTCATTATATAATTGATACTATAATTTCCAGTTATAATGAATTAAGTGGGTAGTTTTCCATGGGTTATCCCATCTCAGAATTCCCAGTTTAACTCTTAACTTGATCATAGTAGATTTTCTTTTTGCATGTTTTTCACTACTTAGGTAGGACTTTATTAAGAATTTTTGAGTATAAAGAATATTTTTAAAATATTTTATTTATTTATTTTTCGAGAGAGGGGAAGGGAGGGAGAAAGAGAGGGAAACATCAATGTGTGGTTGCCTCTTGCACGCCCTTTACTAGGGACCTGGCCCACAACCCAGGCATGTGCCCTGACTAGGCATCGAACTGGCAACCCTTTGGTTTGTGGGCTGGCACTCAATCCAGTGAGCCACACCAGCAAGGGCAAAAAGAACATTTCTTTAAGAATCTTCTTATTTTGCTTGGCTCAAGTAAAATGAGTTTGAGTAAAGAAAAGATTGTTTATCTGTTGAAAGTTTGGAAAATTTCCCCAGGCTTATTTATTTACATAGACTTGGGGGAGAGGAAAATTCTGTAACTATTTTCTGATGTTTTCCTTGCTTTTTTATGTTTTTCTGTAATATGTAATATACTTTGTTGTTTAATTTTTACTTTAGTTTGTTTTTGTATCCTCTTATCAATTTCAAAATTCTTTAGATAACAGCTTTGTACATTCTTGCTAATAGTGCTGTAGAGGACAATATATTTTCCTTCCAATGGGACTTTGGTAGAATACCACATAGTTACATTTACATTTTCAATGTTAAAAATATTCTTAGTGACTTAAAATAATTTTTTTCAACCAGTGGCTTAACATAATACAGGGTATACGAGCTTGCAAATGATGGCTGGGTTTTGTTCATTTCAAATTTTGTGTTATGATCTGACAATGTATACCATGTACATAGAACTTCTGTTATTGGTAAATTTTTGAGTTTCAGCAGAATTGTTATGATTATTTGAAAGTATAATATAAGAACATGTATGTTCCTTGTTTGCTAGTTGTTGCTGTCCAGAGATTATTATTTCAGCTCTTTTTTTTAAAAAAAATTTTATTTATTTATTTATTTATTTATCTTTAGAGGGGAAGGGTAGGAGAGAGGAAGAGAAACATCAATGTACGGTTGCTTCTTGTGTGTCCCCTGCTGGGAACTGGCCTGCAACCCAGGCATGTGCCCTGACTGGGAATCGAACCGCGATCTTCTGGTTCGCAGGCCCGCGCTCAATCCACTGAGCTACACCAGCCAGGGCTCAGCTCTTTTTTATTATACTGGATAGATTGGTATTTCCTTAAATAATGGCATGTTTGAGTGGATAATAAATAGAATGTTGGTGCCACCTAGATTTTGGTTGTTACCTACCCGAGCCTTAGACACTCTGTCCTAGAAGCAGATCAGGGCCAGGCCTTTAGCCAAGAGTTTTTATGGGGTTCCCCTTTTCCCTTCTTGGTGTTCCAGTTTTTCACTGATTCTTAAAGTAAAACTTTGTTTTGTAGATACCTACCCTGTGTGGTAGTTGTATAGAATTTTTAATAGTAAATGAAATAAAGCAAATGAATGCTTAATGAGTGACACCTGTTATTAGGTGACAGCACTCTGTGAGAAGATGAAATGATTTGAATGACAATTTATATTTCTCAGTAGTTAGGAAAATAGAATTCCATGCTTTGATGTCTCATTTCACATGTGGTTTTTCCTTTGAGCAGGAGAGTGATCTGGAACTTACTCTTCAATCCCACTTCACTGTCAACTTTTCTCTTTTGTGACTTGTAGCTGCAGACAAGATCTTTATCAGTTTTGTATTTGTTTTAATCAAGCAGTGTATTCCATTGGAACTGAGCCTTTGCATTGGGACAGGAAAGGTTGTTTTTATTGTCCCTGTGGGCTGTACTTGACTTTTCCTGGTAGTGTCTACTGTTTGTATTTCAGTCTTCCATGAAGCTCTGTAGTTCAAACTACTTTTAAGAGTGATGCTTTTGCCTGTGTGTCAGGTATCTTTAGTTCTAAGAACCCAAACTTCAGTAAGGGTTTCTGGAGCCTTGTCATAGGACCTTACTGATTGTACAAAGCAAGAAGAGCATGGGAAGCTGACATCAAAGGGTCTTTCTCTTTGTATTTGGTAGATGCTCTGATCTCCTACGTGAATAGACATATAGACATTTGTGAGAAATTCTTGCTCATAGAAGAGAGAAAGATTTTAAGACATTTAAAAAATTCATAATTTAGACAATACACTACCTCTTTATATATCTAATGATAATTCAGTAGGCATTTTTATTATTTGATGGGTTTTTTCCCTTGGTTGTCCTTAGTAGCTTACATTGGTGATTATCCCATAGGTTGACTGGCACCTCTGTTCTAGAAAAGGTGAGAGGTTTGGTGGAGACTGAATTATAAGGTCACTGAATATTAGAGAGGCCGACAATTTTAGAAATTATCTAAAGAGCCAGGAGGGCCTCTGCCATGGTGAAGACCAGCCTATCTGTGATCTGGTCCCATATTTCCACTTTACTAGCTGGGTAACTATGGGAAAGTTGACTTAATCTCTTTTGCCTCGGTTTCCTCATCTGTAAAAGGGGTTAATAATAGTATCTACCTAATGGAGATTGTGAGGTTTAACTAAGTTAGTGCATATGTGTATATACATATATGTATATACATGTTTGTGTGTGTGTGTGTGTGTACACACACTCATAGAACAGTGCTTGCTGTGTTTTATAAAGTGCTACATAACCATTGGTTAAATTTAAATAATAATAACATTTTTCTACATTCTAGTAATGAAAAGTCTAAAAGTGAGGAAAGATTAAGTTAATTTTATAATGTCTTCAAAAAGTATATAAAATTAGGATTAGAACCTGGTGGACGATCGATAGGATCTAAATCATTGTCCTTCTGTTTCTGCAGTTCATGGCAAAATGTGCTATTTACAATTGTTACTTTTTTTAATGGACAGCATTGTTTAATCAAATACCTTATTTATTTACCAGGCTCACATTTAATGTTCTAATTTTTTCACAAGGGTTTTCACTTTTTTATTTTATATTTGTCTTTTCTTGACATTTCACTGTTTTAATTAATAATTAATTCCAGGGGAAGTGTTCCTTGGTGTGATACTTTTTACACTTCTATTGTATTTTATTCTATAATTTGGTCCATGATAATACTGCCTAATTTTTTTCTTGAATAATATTGAAACTGTGAGAGAATTTAGTATCCTATTCTTTAATGGTTTAATAGAAATCACCTTCCTTTTCACATCCTGAAGGGAAGCCCTGTCATGTTTCCTTGGATTTGGTAATCTTTAGGAAAGCTTTCTTTTTTCTTAAAATTGTATGACATCATGTCATTACTCACTCCAGGATACATGTCAAGAGATATGTTATATAGAATACAGGACATGTTTAAATTTGGGTGTTTGTTTATTTATTTATTTATATATCTTGACATCAGTAATTGTTAAACAATTAACTTGTTTCCCCATTTCCCTCCTTTGCCTGCCTCCACCCAGCCCCCACACTCCCTTCCCTCAACATTTATTTCTTAAACATCATTTCCAGAGCATTTGAAACTTCAGCAGAGAATGATAGACTGTGGGATAACTTTACTAAAACCTTCCTTATTTAATAAAGAGGCTGTTGGGAATATCCTGACTTATTTTGAATACAAACTTAACAATGCTTTGTAGTTTACTAAAGAAAATACCTAATGCTTTTTACATTCTAGAAATATTTTTAGCTATTTTATTAAGTCCTGCCATTTTCACTTAGTAAAGGAAGAGAGTTGTCTCTTAGGACCTGTGAAATAAGCTAAATTAACTGCCAAGATACTGGCTTGACTGAACTGGAAATTAGCCACACAGTGTCTTCTCATTAAGCTCCAGGCCTTGCCTCTCATTTCTGAGTCAAGCTGAGCTACTGCTTTTGAGGTAACATCTATACTCTCTCATTTGTACGACAAAAAAGCATTTCAGAGTAGACCCAAATGGAAGCAACCATGCCCTGGCTCAGTTGGTTGGAGCATCGTCCTGTAAACCAAAAGTCTGCGAGTTTGATCCCTGATCAGGACACATAGCTAGGTTGCAGTTTCAATCTCCAATCGGGGTGCATATGGAAGTAACCAATTGATGTTCTCACTCACAGTGATGTTTCCTTCTCTCTCTCCTTCTCCCTCCCCCTCTCTTTAAAAAAGCAGTAAATGTCCTCGGTTGAAGAAAAAATGGCAGCAACCACAATGTGTTTTGTGTGTGTGTGTGGGGGGGGGGGGCTCTGCCCGCAGAGCCCCATCCCTCCGTCACGGATGAAAATAAAACTACCAAGACATGATCTGCTTGGGGAGGAGAGGTGGTCAAACTCTGAAAGGAGAATGACCCAGAGCCCCTCCCTCACTAGGCTTTTATTGGATTAAAATACACAGGAATACAGGTATGTCAGGCAGCAAGGGTCAAACAATGGTTAACATTTCAAAGAAATCTGAGGGCTTAATCTGACTCAGTGTCTGTCAGGAAAGGGGGTTGCCAAACTTTGGGAGACATACTCATTTCCTCCTCAGACCCTTATCATTTAAATGAGAGCACTGTTAGCAAAGCAGGTTTCACAGGACTTTACAATTTCTTTGTTATGCCCGATCATCCAGGGAACCGCTCTGGTAGGCACAGGGCAGCACTGCCCGAGGTCATAGTTTCAGACAGGTTTAAGCAGATTAGAGCCAGGAAGCATCACCCAGATGGAAATGGGGACTCAGGCTGTCAGAATAGCCAGGGGGCGGGGGGTGTCCATCACTCCCTTTGCTGCAGTCCCCTGAGCACTTCCATGAGGGCCTTCCAAGTAGTCATGCCTGTCTTAGGCGACCCCTCCCTTGGGGAATCTTACCCGTCATTGGCTAACTGACCAAGCATTGGGGCCAGAGATGGATGAAGCAGAAGCAGTGCTCCTGCCAGGGAGATAAGCTTTATCTCCTTAGTGGCTTAGGTCCTCTTGACAGAGCAGACCCAGATGAAGCAGGTCCCTTGGGCTCTTCTGCAGCCTACCATGGGGTGAGTGTTACAACTCCTGAAACCAGGCTGAATGGTTACCAACAGTGTTTCATTAGGTGAATAGGTGAACAAACTGTGGTACATCCAGACAATGGAATATTCTTCAGTGATAGGAAGAAATGAGCTTTCCAGTCATGAAAATCAATGAAGGAATCTTAAATACATGTTTCTAAGCCAGTCTGAAAAGACTGTATACGGTGTGATTTCAAGTATGACTTTATGCAAAAGGCAAAATTACAGAGACAGTAAAATTATCAGTGGCTGTTGGGACAAGATGGGGCAGGGGAGCAGGGATGAGTAGATGGAGAATAGATTTTTAGGCCAGTGGAATTATTCTATTTATGATGTTATAATGGTAGATGCCTGGCATTTTGCATTTGTCAAAACCCACAGTATTGTACAACACAAAGAGTAAACCCTAATATAAACTATGGAATTGACTTAATAATAATGTGTCACTATAGGTCCATCAGTTGTAAAAAATGCAAGATGTGAATAGGAAAATTGCGTGGGGGAAAAAGAGTGTGTTTAGGAACTCTGTATTTTTTGGAAACATAAAAACTGCTCTAAAAACTAAAGTCTGTTAAAAATATTTTTGCTGGAGAGGGAAGATGGCAGCACGGTAGGAGGGAGCAGATTCCACTTCCCCCTACACACAGGATTAAAACCTGGCCAATCTACAGAGGAATAGAGCAAACAGCCAACAGTACCACAGCATATATGAAAATAAGAGATCAAAAATTGTAGCGGACATTGAGAAACCAGATGGTAAGGAGAGTACGTCAGGACAATAAGAGCCCAGGGATCAATGCGGAGACCAGGGTGGCTGAAGCCCCGGGCCAGAGCTTGCTGGGTCTGCCACAGGGGTCTAGGGAGGGAGCTGGGTCAACCGCTCCCTCCCCGGCCAAACAGGATTTGAGCAGCAATGGGCGAGAACTGGTTGCTTGAAGTCGCAGAGAGGAGAGTTAAGGTTTGAATGGCAAACACGCTGGAGCTGTGAGCACCCATGCATAGCACTGGATGGAGTGCACGTTGGAGGCCTTTTGACCAGAGGCGCCCTCAACCGGAGAATGGGGCATTGTGGAAGACTCAGAGCCCATGCCGGGAACTTGGCGAGTGCGAGCAATCTGTGGGAGAACCAGAGCCCACCCATGTGAACCCAGGGAGTACGCACGATCATGGGAAACCTGGAGCTCATGCCTGTGAACTTAGGGTGAGCACAAACAAAGTAGGAAACCCAGAACCGACACCCGAAAACTCAGGGTCAGCGCAAGACCCGTAGCAGACCCGAGCTCACACCCATAAACTTGGGAAAGCGTGTGCTCCCCAGGAGGTTCAGAACCCACTCCTGAGGCCCTGCGTGGAGAGGAGCAGGCCTAGTGCTGGAGAGTAGCTCAAACCTGACTGAGTGCTAAACAGGGAGAAAAGCAATACCAACGCCTCTCAGCCCGTTGTGGCCAGCAAGACCACAAAAACTGGCTTGGCCAGTTTGAAACCAGCAAGAGGGTTCTTTTATTTATTTATTTTTTTAATGTGTATTTCTAAATTTTTTATTCTTTTTATCTTTCAATTCCCTTTGTTTCTCTTTCCCTCTTTCTTCTTTTATTCCTTCTTCATTTCTTTCCAAATTTATGTCTTCTTCCTCTTTTTCTTCTTTTCTAATTTTTTCTTTGCTTTTTCTTTTTTGCTTTTTTTTTCTCTTTTAATTTTTTTAATATATTTTATTGATCATGGTATTACAGTTGTCCCATTTCTCCCCCATCATTCCCCTCCACTCTGCACACCCCCTCCCACCCATATTCCCCCTCTTTAGTTCATCTTCATGTCTCATAAGTTCTTTAGCTTCTACATTTCCCACACTATTCTTGCCCTCCCCCTATTTTCTACCCACTGTCTATGCTACCTATTCTCTGTACGTTTTCTCCCTCTATCCTCTTCCCACTCCCCTGTTGCTAACTCTCCATGTGATCTCCATTTCTGTGTTTCTGTTCCTGTTCTAGATGTTTGCTTAGTTTGTTTTTGTTTTAGGTGTGGTTCTTAATAACTGTGAGTTTGCTGTCTTTTTAATGTCATATTTTTTATCTTCTTTTTCTTAGATAAGTCTCTTTAACATTTCACATACTAAGGGCTTGGTGATGATGAACTCCTTGAACTTGACCTTTCTGAGAAGCACTTTATCTTCCCTTCCATTCTAAATGACAGCTTCCCTGGATAGGGGAATCTTGGATGTAGGTCATTGCCTTTCATGACTTGGAATACTTCTTTCCAGCCCCTTCTTGACTATAATATCTCTTTTGAGAAATCAGCTGACAGTCTGATGGGAACTCCTTTGTGGGTGACTGTCCCCTTATCCCTTGCTGCTTCTAGAATTCTCTCCTTCATTTTAATCTTGGCTAACATAATTATGATGTTCCTTGGTGTGTTCCTCCTTGGGTCCAACTTCTTTGGGACTCTCTGAGCTTCCTGAACTTCCTGGAAGTCTATTTCCTTTGCCAGATTGGGGAAGTTGTCCTTTATTATTTGTTCAAATAAGTTTTCCACTTGTTGCTCTTCCTCTTCCCCTACTGGTTCCCCTATAATTCAGATGTTGGGACGTTTAAAGATGTCCTGGAGATTCCTAAGCCTCTCCTCATTTTTTTGACTTCTTGTTTCTTCATTCTTTTCTTTTTGTTTGTTTCCTTTTTCCTTCTGGTCCACTCCATTGATTTGAATCACAGTTTTTCTCCCATCACTATTGATTCCCTGTGCGTTTTCCTTCATTTCACTTAATGTAGCCTTCATTTGTTCATCTAATTTTCGACCAAAATCAATGAAATCTGTGAGCATCTTGATCACCAGTGGTTTCAACTGTGCCTGTGATAGGTTGACTCTGTCTTGGTCACTTAGACAAATTGGCTCTGGGGCTTTGATCTGTTCTCCTCTTTGAGCCATTTTTGGTTTTTGTCTGTTTGGGTTTTTTTTTTGGTCAGGTCCCAGCTGTTAAATAGTGAGGGGTGGAGCCTTAGGTGTTCCTCAGGATGAGGCAACCCAGTTGCTGCGTTGTCACACTGTATGTGGGGGCGGGGTCCAAAAGGGAACAATGGCGCTTGCTCAGCTTACTCTCAGATTCCAGTCCCTTCCACTGCTTCCCCTTCACCTGGATTATCTGTGTGCAAATGTGGGACCACCTGGTCAGCCACCTGCCTTGTGCAGCCTCACTGGATCGGCCTGTTGCCAAGCCGTGCCTGGGGTCTGCCAGACGCTGCGTGGGCACCCAGGTCGACCAACATCCATTTATTCCTGCCACGACTCCACTGATCTTAGCAGTCTGGATGAATGGTTGCCGGACTTCTGTACAGTTCAATTTTCTGTTGGTTCTGGTTGTTTTCTTGTTTCTAAATCTACCTTGTCCTTAATTTTGGTTGTGCGAGGAGGCACAGTGTGTCCTCCTATACCTCCATCATAGACGGACTCTTTGATCTTTTTAAATACCCACGAGTGAGACCAAAAAAAATAAAACAAAACTGGAACTGTGAGAAAACCAGGGTTGGACCCAAAGAGGGGGCATGCCAACAGCTGAGACAGTGGGAGCTATGAACAACAGGATACCCAAAGGATACTGCACCACTGAATCTCACAGGTATCCTACCAGAAAAGCTCACATAAACTCAGGGAGCCAGAACAGATCGATTTAAGAAGCTGAGACTAACCATATGAGTCTCACAAACAATGGCAAAACAAAGAAACAATCCCCAAATGAAAGGAAAGGAGGAAGCCCCAGAAAGAATGCTAAATGAAACACAGGCAACTCAACAATCAGATATTGAGTTCACAGAAATGGTTGTCAGGAAGCTCCATGAGCTCTCAATGAGCGACCAGAAACTACAGGGAAGCTACAATGAACTCACTGCAAACTATATCAACCTGAAAAAGGAAATAGAAACTATCAACAAGGGCCAAGAGGAAATGAAGAATAAAATTTCTGAACTGAAGAACACAGTAGAAGGAATGAAAAGCAGAATCGATGAAGCAGTAGACCTGATCAGCGAGCTGGAGGACAAAGTAGAAAAAACCACCCAGAAAGAGCAAGAAAAGGAAAAGAGGCTCAGAAAGAATGAAGAGGGATTAAGAGAAATGCAACACAATAGAGAAACATAATAATATACATATAACAAGGATACAGAAGGAGAAGAAGAGCAAGGGATACAAAACCTATTTGAAAAAGTAATGATGGAAAACTTCCCTAATTTGAAGAGAAAGAGTCACACAAATCCAGGAAACACAGAGAGCCCCAATCAAGAGGAACCCAAAGGGGCCCACTTCAAGACACATCATAATTAAAATGGCAAAATTCCAAGACAAAGAGAGAATCTTAAAGGCAACAAGGGAGCAACAGGAAGTAACCATATAAGGGAGCCCCGAAAAGGTTAGCAGCTGACTTCTCAATGGAAACGCTCCAAGCCAGAAGAGAATGGCAAGAAATATTCCAAGTACTGAGAACCAAAGGCCTACAACCAAGACGACTTTACCCAGCAAGGCTCTCAATCAAGATAGAAGGCCAAATAAGGAGCTTCCCAGACAAAAGAAGTCTAAAAGAATACACCTCTACCAAAGCAGTTCTGCAAGAGATGCTAAAGGGAATGCTTTAAGGAAAGGAAGGAAGAGAGAGAGAGAGAGAGAGAGAGAGAGAGAGAAATAGCATTGAATAAGTACCTATCAATTTAACGTAAATGGATTAAATGCTCCAATCAAAAGACATAGAATAGCCAAATGGAAAACAAAGCATGACCCACACATATGCTGCCTACAAGAGACCCACATCAGGACAAAAGACCTCCAGAGACTGAAAGTGAAGGGCTGGAAACAAATTTTCCAAGCAAAGAGACAGGAAAAAAAAAGCCGGGGTACCAATACTCATATCAGACAAAATAGACTTCAAAAGCAGGGCCATAAAGACAGACCCAGAAAGTCACTTCATAATACTCATGGTAAGAATCCACCAAGAAGACATAAACATTGTAAATATATAAGCACCCAAATACATAAAGAAAATCATAGAGGACTTCAAGAAAGACATTGACAGCAACACAATTATAGTAGGGGACTTTAACACCCCACTGTCAAAAATGAGCAGATCTTCCAAACGAAGTATCACCAAAGATATTGTGGCAGTGAACAATACCCTAGACAAAATGGACTTAACTGATATATATAGAGCCCTTCATCCCAAAGAAGCTAAATACACATTCTTTTCAAAAGCACATGGAATATTTCAAGGATAAAACACAAGATAGGACACAAAACAAGCCTCAACAAATTCACGAAAATTGAAATCATGTCAACCATTTTCTCCAACCATGAGGGACTGAAACTAGAAACCAACCCCAAGGGGAAAAACCCAAAACACTCAAAATCAAGGAGATTGAATAGCATGCAATGAATGGGTCAAGAATGAATATTAAGGAAGAAATCAAACAGTTTCTGGAAACAAATGAAAATGAACTAAAAAACCCCAAAACTTAGGAGACACAGCGAAGGCAGTCCTGAGAGGAAAGTTCATAGCAATACAGGCCTACCTAAAAGGGATAAGAACAATTCAAACAAACAACTAAGCCCTACACCTACAAGAATTTGAAGAACAACAACAGAAACAGACCAGAGCAAGTAGAAGGAAGGAAATAACCAAGATCAGAGCACAATTAAATGACATAGAAACTAAAAGCACAATTCTAATGATCAATGAATCTAGGAGCTCGTTCTATGAAAAGATAAACAAAATGGACAAACCTTTAAGCAGGCTCATCAAGAAAAAATGAGAGAGGACCCAAATAAACACAATCAGAAATGAAAGAGGAGAGATTACAACTGACACCACAGAAATACAAAGGATTGTAAGAAATTACTATGAAGAACTGTATGCGAAGAATTATGAAAACCTTGGTGAAATGGACAAGTTTCTAGAAAAATATAATCTCCCAAAACTGAATGAAGAAGAAGCAGAAAGCCTGAACAGACCAGTAACAGCAGATGAAATTGAAGCAGTAATCAAAAAACTTCTGACACAGAAAAGCCATGGACCAGATGGTTTCACATGAGAATTCTACAAAACATTTAAGGAAGAGCTAACCCCTATCCTTCACAGACTATTCCAAAAAAACCTAGAAGATGGAAAACTTCCAAACTCTTTATGAAGCCAGCATCATCCTAATCCCAAAACCAGATAAGGACACAACAAAAGACAGAAAACTTTAGGCCCATATCGCTGATGAACATAGACGCTAAAATCCTCAACAATGTTGGCAAACCGCATCCAACAATACATTAAAAAGATCATACACCATGACCAAGTGGGATTCATCCCAGGGGTGCAAGGATGGTTTAATATTCGCAAATCAGTAAATGTAATACATCACATAAGCAAAAGCAAAGACAAAAATCACATAACCATATCAATAGATGTGGAAAAAGCTCTTGATAAGGTACAACACCCATTTATGATAAAAACACTCAACGAAGTGGGAATAGAGGGAGCATTCCTCAACATAAGAAAGGCCATATATGAGAGACCTACAGCCAACATCGTACTCAATGGGCAAAAACTAAAATCTTTCCCCCTAAGATCAGGAACAAGACAAGGTTGTCCAGTTTCACCACTTCTATTCAACATACCATTGGAAGTTTTAACGACAGCAATCAGAGAAAAAAAAGAAGGGAATAAAAGGGAAACAAATTGGAAAGGAGGAAAAAAAAACTGTCATTGTTTGCAGATGACATGAGAGTCTACACAGAAAATCCTATAGACTCAGCCACAAAGCTGCTTGATCTAATAAATGAATTTGGCAAAAACAGCGGGATACAAAGGCAATGTCTGGAAATGAAAGGTGTTTTTGTATACCAACATTGAAACAGCAGAAGCAGAAATCAAGAAAAAAAATCCCATTTAATAGAGCAACAAGAAAAATAGAATACCTAGGAATAAACCTAACCAAGGAGGTAAAAGACCTGTACCCAGAAAACTACACAACACTGAAGAAAGAAATCAAGGAAGACACAAACAAATGGAAACATGTACCGTGTTGATGGATCAGAAGAATTAACATCATCAAAATGTTTATACTATGCAAAGCAGTTTACAGATTCAATGCAGTACCTATTAAAGTACCAATGGCATATTTCACAGACATGAATGAACACTTCAAAAATTTATATGGAACCATAAAAGACCCCAACTAGCTGCAGCAATCTTGAGAAAGAACAGCAAAGTAGGAGGGACCACAACACCTGATTCCAAACTGTATTACAAGGCCACTATAATCAAAACAGCCTGGTACTGGCATAAAAACAGGCAAATGGACCAAGGAAACAGAACAGAGAACCCAGAAATAAACCCAATCTCTACAGTCAATTAATATTCGACAAAGCGGGAAGCAACATAAAATGGAATAAAAATAGTCTCTTCAACAAATGGTGTTGGGAGAACTGGACAGATACATGCAAAAAAAAAATGAAACTCAAGCACCAACTTACACCATACACAAAAATAAATTCAAAGTGCATAAATGATTTAAATATAAGCTGTCACACCATTAAAGTCCTAGAGGAGAACATAGACAGGAAAATCTCAGATATTTCATGCAGCAACATTTTTACTGATATGCCCCCTAGAGCAAGGGACATAAAGGAAACAAGAAACAAATGGGATCTCATCAAAATAAAGACCTTCTGTACAGCTAAAGAAAACAGTATTAAAATAAAAAGAGAACCAACCATATGGGAAAACATATTTGCCAATGATGCCTCAGACAAGGGTTTAATCTCCAAAATATATAAAGAACTTACACAAGTCCACTCTAAGAAGACAAGCAACCCAATTAAAAAATGGGCAAAGGACTTAAACAGACACTTCTCCAAGGAGGACATACAGAGAATCCAGACACACAGGAAAACCTGCTCAGTATTGCTAGCTATCAGAGAGATGCAAATTAAAACTACAATGAGATACCACTTGACACCAGTCAGAATGGCCATCATAAACAAAGCAACAAACAACAAGTGTTGGAGAGGGTGTGGAGAAAAGGGAACCCTAGAGCACTGTTGGTGGGATTGCAGATGAGTAGAACCACTATGGAAAACAGTATGGAATTTTCTAAGAAAACTAAAAATGGATCTACCTTTTGACCCCACAATTCCACTGCTAGGATTACATCCTAAGAACCCTGAAACACCAATCCAAAAGAACCTATGCACCCCGATGTTCATAGCAGCACAATTTACAATAGCCAAGTGTTGGAAGCAACCTAGGTGCCCATCAGTAAATGAATGGATCAAAAAACTGTGGTACATTTACACAATGGAAGTCTATGCAGCAGAAAGAAAGAAGGAGCTCCTACCCTTTGCGACAGCATGGAGGGAAGTGGAGAGCATTTTGCTAAGCAAAATAAGCGAGGAGGTGAAAGACAAATACCATATGATCTCACCTTTAACAGGAACCTAAACAAGGAAACAAACAAACAAGCAAAATATAACCAAAGACATTGAAAATGAGAACAGGGTGATAGACACCCGAAGGGAGAGGGGAGGGAATTTCAGGTGAAAAGGGGACAGGTTTAGAGCAACAAGTATAAAAGACAGAAGGGCAAAGACCAGGGAGGGTGGAAATTGGTGGGAGGTGGGGAGGGCTGGGTTGTGGGCTGGGATGGGAGCCAAAGACAGAAAACTGTACAAGAACAATTAAAACAAAGAAAAAAAAAAAAAAACCTTGGTACATTTACACATTGGAGTTCTATGACAAAGAAAGAAAGGAGCTCCTACCTTTTGTAACAACATGGATCGAACTGTAGAGCAGTGTGCTAAATGAAGTAAGCCAGTCGGTGAAAAATACCATATGATCTCACCTTTAACAGGAACCTAATCAACAAAAGAAACAAAATATATCCAAAGGCACTGAAATTGAAAACAGGCGGACAGTCACCAGAGGGAAGAGGGGAGAGAATTTCAGGGGGAAAGGGGAAGGGTTTACAGGAACAAGTATAAAGGACACATGGACAAAAACTAGGGGTGGTGGCAATGGGAGAGAGGTGGAGAGGGCTTCGGATGTGGGCTGGGTAGGGAGTAAAAGACAGAAAACTGTACAAGAACAACAGTTAAAATAAAAATAATAAAAAATAAAATAAAAGTCAACGGAATGGGTAAAATAAAACAGGACACAATAGAAAAGATCAGAGATCATCCAAGTAAGGACTGCTAAAAAAACATATTTTTGCTATCTGCATTACTCATAATGAGTCTGGCTTCTGCCTCCATTTCTTAGTTGAAACTCTCTGCATACAACTGATTACCCAATCATACTGGACCGAATGAACAAACTTTTCTTAATCCCTATTTCCTTATTTATTGCCCCCACAGCACTCAGCATTGTGGTTCAACCTCTTATTCTTGATGCTGTTGCCTCCTTGGTTTTCTGCTATGACTTTAGAATGATTGTCAGGCTCAGTCTTCTATAAATATAGGATTTATCCATCAGGGAAAAGGTTGTCATAGATGTTCTCCCAAAGTCTTTCTAACACTGAGACTCTGATTCCTTCACTGATTCTACATCCTCCCACTCATGCATGATGGCATGAGCTTCTGGCTGCCATCTTTGCACTTTATTTTTGTTCTATTTCCAGACTCTCCAAGATGATACCTGTTACAGTGTCACCTGACTCTTGTGTGTGGATGACTTATAAAATTACTTTCTGGAGCCTCAGGCCTTATGCTCACCTTACCAATGTGACAATTTGGAGAAAGCACTTGAGAGGGGATAGCAAGGGTCTGAGGAAAGGCCAGTGTTGAGAAAATGGCGGTCATGACTTTTCAAATATTATAGGACATCCTCCATGCCCCGCAGTGACCTTCAGTCAGCCATAACTTGGACGTCTGGGTACTTCTCATCCTGTTGCTTACCTCCATCAAAGTTCTGGATTTCTCCATAATTCCATCTATTGCCACATCTAATTTGTCAAGAATTTGTAAGGATTCTTTTTTTTTTTTACTTCTTTATATATCATCTTTTTTTATTGTTGTTCAGTTACAGTTGTCATACCTTTTTCCCCATTGTTTTCCCCTGATCTATCTCCCCCAACCCTCACTCTTATATCAATTCCTACCCAGTTGTCCATGCCCATGACTCCTCCATTTGTGTTCCTTTTTTTAAAGTGTTTACCAATTGTTTATTGAGAAGGATTTAGCGTTACTGTCAGAACTATATGGTATTTGTAGGTATAATTTACAATAATTTACCTATTAATGATTCTGTAAAGTCATTCCCAGTGTGGATTTAGGCTTTCTTATTTTGCCCTATCCATTACCATTTCAAAGGTTGTCATTACAAGAAGTCCCTGTGGTGATAGTAACATCGATAGTGAAAAGAGTGAAACAGTAGATGCATCTGATGACTCAGAAATGATTTGGCCCAGAAGGGGTAAAGCAAGGAAGCAGCTCCTTCTACCCAAAAGCATATCCTTTGTGAGTGCCACATGTAAATTATCATTTCACACTCCAAAACTGTGTATACCTCTTTGAATTTTTATTCATCATGTAAGGATATAATTACAATATTTATTCCAATGAAAATAAGTCTGCATTTAGAGGTTAATATTTTTGGTGGGTCATGAAATTAAATTTCCCTTCAGTAGTGAGCCTATGTTGACAGTACATGACAGAGCTATGTATATGTGTCAGTATGGTTGGGAAGGTGAAAAGAGGCCTTCTATCTTTTATATGCATATTCATGGGGAAACTCAAAGTTCTTTGAAGAAAGTTTCATTTATATATTTGATTCTTGATAATTAAAGCAATTAACTGAAAGGGAACCATTAAGTGCTGCACATTTTCTTTGTAATTTAACGCATGGCAACTAATATATTTGATGTATTCTTCAACATTTGTTTTCTGGTTGTTTTATATTTTTGGGTTTTTTTTTTTTTATTTAGCTGTTGTTCAAGTACAGTTTTCTGTCTTTTACTCCCATTCCAGCCAAATCCGTCAGCCCTCCCCATTTCCTTCCCGTTTCCATCACCCCTAGTTTTTGTCCATGTGTCCTTCATACTTGTTCCTGTAAACCCTTCGCCTTTTCCCCTGGAATTCCTTCCCCTCTCCCCTCTGGTGACGGTAAGCCGGTTCTCCATTTTAGAGTCTTTGGTTATATTTTGCTTGTTTGTTTGTTTCCTTGTTTAGGTTCCTGTTAAAGGTGAGATCATATGGTATTTGTCTTTCACCTCCTCGCTTATTTTGCTTAGCAAAATGCTCTCCACTTCCCTCCATGCTGTCGCAAAGGGTAGGAGCTCCTTCTTTCTTTCTGCTGCATAGACTTCCATTGTGTAAATGTACCACAGTTTTTTGATCCATTCATTTACTGATGGGCACCTAGGTTGCTTCCAACACTTGGCTATTGTAAATTGTGCTGCTATGAACATCGGGGTGCATAGGTTCTTTTGGATTGGTGTTTCAGGGTTCTTAGGATGTAATCCTAGCAGTGGAATTGTGGGGTCAAAAGGTAGATCCATTTTTAGTTTTCTTAGAAAATTCCATACTGTTTTCCATAGTGGTTCTACTCATCTGCAATCCCACCAACAGTGCTCTAGGGTTCCCTTTTCTCCACACCCTCTCCAACACTTGTTGTTTGTTGCTTTGTTTATGATGGCCATTCTGACTGGTGTCAAGTGGTATCTCATTGTAGTTTTAATTTGCATCTCTCTGATAGCTAGCAATACTGAGCAGGTTTTCCTGTGTGTCTGGATTCTCTGTATGTCCTCCTTGGAGAAGTGTCTGTTTAAGTCCTTTGCCCATTTTTTAATTGGGTTGCTTGTCTTCTTAGAGTGGACTTGTGTAAGTTCTTTATATATTTTGGAGATTAAACCCTTGTCTGAGGCATCATTGGCAAATATGTTTTCCCATATGGTTGGTTCTCTTTTTATTTTAATACTGTTTTCTTTAGCTGTACAGAAGGTCTTTATTTTGATGAGATCCCATTTGTTTCTTGTTTCCTTTATGTCCCTTGCTCTAGGGGGCATATCAGTAAAAATGTTGCTGCATGAAATATCTGAGATTTTCCTGTCTATGTTCTCCTCTAGGACTTTAATGGTGTGACAGCTTATATTTAAATCATTTATGCACTTTGAATTTATTTTTGTGTATGGTGTAAGTTGGTGCTTGAGTTTCATTTTTTTTTTGCATGTATCTGTCCAGTTCTCCCAACACCATTTGTTGAAGAGACTATTTTTATTCCATTTTATGTTGCTTCCCGCTTTGTCGAATATTAATTGACTGTAGAGATTGGGTTTATTTCTGGGTTCTCTGTTCTGTTTCCTTGGTCCATTTGCCTGTTTTTATGCCAGTACCAGGCTGTTTTGATTATAGTGGCCTTGTAATACAGTTTGGAATCAGGTGTTGTGGTCCCTCCTACTTTGCTGTTCTTTCTCAAGATTGCTGCAGCTAGTTGGGGTCTTTTATGGTTCCATATAAATTTTTGAAGTGTTCATTCATGTCTGTGAAATATGCCATTGGTACTTTAATAGGTACTGCATTGAATCTGTAAACTGCTTTGCATAGTATAAACATTTTGATGATGTTAATTCTTCTGATCCATCAACACGGTACATGTTTCCATTTGTTTGTGTCTTCCTTGATTTCTTTCTTCAGTGTTGTGTAGTTTTCTGGGTACAGGTCTTTTACCTCCTTGGTTAGGTTTATTCCTAGGTATTCTATTTTTCTTGTTGCTCTATTAAATGGGATTTTTTTTCTTGATTTCTGCTTCTGCTGTTTCAATGTTGGTATACAAAAACACCTTTCATTTCCAGACATTGCCTTTGTATCCCGCTGTTTTTGCCAAATTCATTTATTAGATCAAGCAGCTTTGTGGCTGAGTCTATAGGATTTTCTGTGTAGACTCTCATGTCATCTGCAAACAATGACAGTTTTTTTTTCCTCCTTTCCAATTTGTTTCCCTTTTATTCCCTTCTTTTTTTTCTCTGATTGCTGTCGTTAAAACTTCCAATGGTATGTTGAATAGAAGTGGTGAAACTGGACAACCTTGTCTTGTTCCTGATCTTAGGGGGAAAGATTTTAGTTTTTGCCCATTGAGTACGATGTTGGCTGTAGGTCTCTCATATATGGCCTTTCTTATGTTGAGGAATGCTCCCTCTATTCCCACTTCGTTGAGTGTTTTTATCATAAATGGGTGTTGTACCTTATCAAGAGCTTTTTCCACATCTATTGATATGGTTATGTGATTTTTGTCTTTGCTTTTGCTTATGTGATGTATTACATTTACTGATTTGCGAATATTAAACCATCCTTGCACCCCTGGGATGAATCCCACTTGGTCATGGTGTATGATCTTTTTAATGTATTGTTGGATGCGGTTTGCCAACATTGTTGAGGATTTTAGCGTCTATGTTCATCAGCGATATGGGCCTAAAGTTTTCTGTCTTTTGTTGTGTCCTTATCTGGTTTTGGGATTAGGATGATGCTGGCTTCATAAAGAGTTTGGAAGTTTTCCATCTTCTAGGTTTTTTTGGAATAGTCTGTGAAGGATAGGGGTTAGCTCTTCCTTAAATGTTTTGTAGAATTCTCATGTGAAACCATCTGGTCCATGGCTTTTCTGTGTCAGAAGTTTTTTGATTACTGCTTCAATTTCATCTGCTGTTACTGGTCTGTTCAGGCTTTCTGCTTCTTCTTCATTCAGTTTTGGGAGATTATATTTTTCTAGAAACTTGTCCATTTCACCAAGGTTTTCATAATTCTTCGCATACAGTTCTTCATAGTAATTTCTTACAATCCTTTGTATTTCTGTGGTGTCAGTTGTAATCTCTCCTCTTTCATTTCTGATTGTGTTTATTTGGGTCCTCTCTCATTTTTTCTTGATGAGCCTGCTTAAAGGTTTGTCCATTTTGTTTATCTTTTCATAGAACGAGCTCCTAGATTCATTGATCATTAGAATTGTGCTTTTAGTTTCTATGTCATTTAATTGTGCTCTGATCTTGGTTATTTCCTTCCTTCTACTTGCTCTGGTCTGTTTCTGTTGTTGTTCTTCAAATTCTTGTAGGTGTAGGGCTTAGTTGTTTGTTTGAATTGTTCTTATCTCTTTTAGGTAGGCCTGTATTGCTATGAACTTTCCTCTCAGGACTGCCTTCGCTGTGTCTCCTAAGTTTTGGGGTTTTTTAGTTCATTTTCATTTGTTTCCAGAAACTGTTTGATTTCTTCCTTAATATTCATTCTTGACCCATTCATTGCATGCTATTCAATCTCCTTGATTTTGAGTGTTTTGGGTTTTTCCCCTTGGGGTTGGTTTCTAGTTTCAGTCCCTCATGGTTGGAGAAAATGGTTGACATGATTTCAATTTTCGTGAATTTGTTGAGGCTTGTTTTGTGTCCTATCTTGTGTTTTATCCTTGAAATATTCCATGTGCTTTTGAAAAGAATGTGTATTTAGCTTCTTTGGGATGAAGGGTTCTATATATATCAGTTAAGTCCATTTTGTCTAGGGTATTGTTCACTGCCACAATATCTTTGGTGATACTTCGTTTGGAAGATCTGCTCATTTTTGACAGTGGGGTGTTAAAGTCCCCTACTATAATTGTGTTGCTGTCAATGTCTTTCTTGAAGTCCTCTATGATTTTCTTTATGTATTTGGGTGCTTATATATTTACAATGTTTATGTCTTCTTGGTGGATTCTTACCATGAGTATTATGAAGTGACTTTCTGGGTCTGTCTTTATGGCCCTGCTTTTGAAGTCTATTTTGTCTGATATGAGTATTGGTACCCCGGCTTTTTTTTTCCTGTCTCTTTGCTTGGAAAATTTGTTTCCAGCCCTTCACTTTCAGTCTCTGGAGGTCTTTTGTCCTGATGTGGGTCTCTTGTAGGCAGCATATGTGTGGGTCATGCTTTGTTTTCCATTTGGCTATTCTATGTCTTTTGATTGGAGCATTTAATCCATTTACGTTAAATTGATAGGTACTTATTCAATGCTATTTCTCTCTCTCTCTCTCTCTCTCTCTCTCTCTCTTCCTTCCTTTCCTTAAAGCATTCCCTTTAGCATCTCTTGCAGAACTGCTTTGGTAGAGGTGTATTCTTTTAGACTTCTTTTGTCTGGGAAGCTCCTTATTTGGCCTTCTATCTTGATTGAGAGCCTTGCTGGGTAAAGTCGTCTTGGTTGTAGGCCTTTGGTTCTCAGTACTTGGAATATTTCTTGCCATTCTCTTCTGGCTTGGAGCGTTTCCATTGAGAAGTCAGCTGCTAACCTTTTCGGGGCTCCCTTATATGGTTACTTCCTGTTGCTCCCTTGTTGCCTTTAAGATTCTCTCTTTGTCTTGGAATTTTGCCATTTTAATTATGATGTGTCTTGAAGTAGGCCCCTTTGGGTTCCTCTTGATTGGGGCTCCCTGTGTTTCCTGGATTTGTGTGACTCTTTCTCTTCAAATTAGGGAAGTTTTCCATCATTACTTTTTCAAATAGGTTTTGTATCCCTTGCTCTTCTTCTCCTTCTGTATCCTTGTTATATGTATATTATTATGTTTCTCTATTGTGTTGCATTTCTCTTAATCCCTCTTCATTCTTTCTGAGCCTCTTTTCCTTTTCTTGCTCTTTCTGGGTGGTTTTTTCTACTTTGTCCTCCAGCTCGCTGATCAGGTCTACTGCTTCATCGATTCTGCTTTTCATTCCTTCTACTGTGTTCTTCAGTTCAGAAATTTTATTCTTCATTTCCTCTTGGCCCTTGTTGATAGTTTCTATTTCCTTTTTCAGGTTGATATAGTTTGCAGTGAGTTCATTGTAGCTTCCCTGTAGTTTCTGGTCGCTCATTGAGAGCTCATGGAGCTTCCTGACAACCATTTCTGTGAACTCAATATCTGATTGTTGAGTTGCCTGTGTTTCATTTAGCATTCTTTCTGGGGCTTCCTCCTTTCCTTTCATTTGGGGATTGTTTCTTTGTTTTGCCATTGTTTGTGAGATTCTTCTTGTTAGCCTCTCCTTCTCAAATTGATGTGTTCTGACTCCCTGGGTTTGTGGTTTGATCTTCTCTGGTAGAATACCTTGGAGATTCAGTGGTACATCTCGTTGATCTCCTGAGCTCACTTGTCTTGGACTGTTGTTTAAGTTGGCCCTGTGTTTTTTTGTGTGTTTTGATTGTTTTGGGGTCTTTCTTTGGTGAGTCCTTCTCAGCAGCTCGTTAACTGAGAGTCACTCTGTCCACGACTTCTTGTATTTTGTTGTGATTGTGAGGGCAGTTTGTGTCAAAGCTGCTTTTTCTGTCTTATGAGGTTTTGAGTCTTGTCTCTCATCATTGTTCAGTTGTTTGATCTGGGTAATTTCTCAAATATTTAGTTCTATTTCCAGATATGTCCTGGATTGAGATTAGTGTGGCTTCCACTCCCTCCTCAACCTCCTTCTGTTGTTTTTTGTTGGTGGTTCCTGTCTTTTTGGGTTTCCCAACATTCCTGTGGGTATCCTGGTGTTCACAGCTTCCACCTACTTTTTTTGTGATTAGTTTGAGGGGGAAGGCAAAATGGTTGAAGACAGCAAGAGAGTATTCTATGATATTTACAGTAGCAGCCGTTAGAGAAGAGATAGTAGATCTTTTGTCTATGTGCAGTGTTAACTGTGATTTTCCTCCTAAATAGCCACTTGTTTAGAAAGGATGGAGAGTAGATAAGACTCTTGTTGGGGAGGGAAGGGTTGTGGGTTTCATCTAGAAGGCAGTGGGAAGGTTTTTGGAAGTCAGATTCTGAGGTAAGGTGATAGTAAAGGATATTAAATAGGTATTAACTAGGGAATAGAGTTGTCCACTACAGTAATTGAGTTCAGGAAACCATTAAGTGGGGTAATATCTGGGATGGGTGTTGTATAGTATTTACAATTGTGTGGAACATCTATTATTTACAATAATATTAGAGCAACAATCATATGACAGAATCTATGTGATCTGGATAACAAGAATAAGGAGTATAGGACCTTGAGTAGTGTGATAATGGAACACAAGTGAAGTGAAGGATAATAAATTAATAATGCAGTATGAAAAAGAGAACAGGGGAAACCTGTCAAATGATACAGTATATTCAGCCAAGCAAAGAAGACTAAACAGAAATAAGAAGAATACAAAAATACTATTAAAATAAAAGATGTAAGAATAATAAAAAAGTAGTAATACAAACATGCATTAACTTGTAGGTTCTTTGTAATAGCAAAGTGAAATTTGTTGTACTGTCTCAGATACTGGGGTGCCCCCTCTTTGGGTCCAACTCTGGTTTTTTCAAAGTTTCAGATTTTTTTGTCTCACTTGTGGGTATTAAAAAAAAGTTTTCAATTCCCAGTCAGGGCACATGCCTGGATTGTGGGCCAGGTCCCCAGTTGGGGGGTATGCAAGAGGCAACCACACATTGAGTTTCTCTCCCTCTGTTTCTCCTTTCCTTCCCCGCTCTCTAAAAATTTATAAATAAAACCTTAAAAAGAGAGAGAGAGAGAGAAGCAGAAGAAGGAAGGAAGAAGAGATAAAATTAGAAAGAAAGGAAGAAGGAATAAAACAAGAAAGAAGGAGGGAGAGGAAAAAGGAATTGTGAGATAAAAAAATAAAAAATAAAAAATTGCTTAAAACAAAAGAAGCTTCTTTATGGTTTCAAACTGGCCACACTGGTTTTTCTGGTCTTGGTGGCTCCAACAGGCTGCGGGGCTTTTCTCCCTTCCTGATTTGCACTCAGTCAGCCTAGGATGTGCACTCTCCCCAGTGCTAGCCTGGCAGGTCTCCACTGGGCCTTGGGTGTGGGTTCAAGGCCTGCCTCAGAGCGTACTCTCCCCTGGTTTTCCCCTGTTGGGCTGGGGCCTTCTGTAGAGCTCACTCTCCCTGGGTTGTGGGCACGCACACTTGACCAGGCTGCCTCCAGCCCCTTGAGTTTTGGGCGCGTACCCTTCCCAGTGCTACGGGGGCGCACAGGGCTTCCTGGCGCCTCTTTGGAGGCGCTGCCCAGCTGGGTGGGGAGGAGGCCGGGGCAATTTCTGCAGGAGAATTCTCCAAACAGTGTCTCTTTTTTAACTTTTTCTTTTTGAGAAATTTCTCCTAATCAAGCCTGCCGCTCCATACAGCGGCCTGGCCTCTCGCACAGCCCAATTCTCCAGCCAGACCTGGAACTATCAGGGTCTGGGGCCATCATGGCACGATTCTCAACTCTTCCCAACCAGTGTCTACAGACCTTGTGGGGGCTCGCAGGCCCTGGATGTTTGCCACTTAGTCCTTATTCCCCTCTGTGCGACTCCAAGCAACCACGTTTCTCCAGGTGCTGCTCAAACCTTGTTTGGCTGGGGAGGGAGTAGTTGACCCAGCTCTCTCTCAAGAGCCCTGTGGCAGACCCATGGGGTACCTGGCCTGGGGCTGTAGCCACCCTGGTTCTCTCGCTGGTCCCTGGGACCTTAATTGTCCTGAAGTACTCTCCTTACCATCTGGTTTTTCAATATCCACTACAATTTTTGGTCTCCTATTTTCATACATGCTGGGGTACTGTTGGCTGTTTGCTCTGTTCTTCCGTAGATCGACTAGGTTTTCCTCCCGTTGTGTAGGGGGAAATGGAATCTGCTCCCTCCTACCTTGCCTCCATCTTCCTCCTCCCTCTATTCATGTTCCTTCACTTGACTCTTCCCCTTCTTTCCCCTGTTATCTCCCTGAACACTCCTCTGTGGTCACTGTCAGTTTTTTTTATTTCCAAGTCTCTTGCTCTAGTTTGCTTGCTTTCTTGTTTGTTTGTTTGTTTTTTTGTTGTTGTTGTTGATTAGATTTCACTTAGAGGTGAGATCATAATGGTATTTGTCTTTTACCTCCTGGCTTATTTCACTTGGCATAATTCTCTCCAGTTACATCCATGCCAATGCAAAGGGTAGGAGTTCCTTCTTTCTTTCTGCTGCATAGTATTCCATTGTGTAAATGTACCACAGTTTTTTGATCCACTCATCTACTGATGGACCCCTAGGTTGCTTCCAGCACTTGGCTATTGTAAATAATGCTGCTATGAACATTGGGGTGTATAGGTTCTTTTGAATTGGTGATTCAGAATTCTTAGGGTCTAATCCCACCAGTGGAATTGCTGGATCGAAAGGCAGTTCCATCTTTAGTTTTTTGAGGAAATTCCATACCATTTCCTACAGTGGCTGGACCAGTCTGCATTCCCACCAACAGTGTCCTAGGATTCCCTTTTCTCTGCAACCTCATTAGTACTTGTTGTTTGTGATTTGTTAATGATGGCCATTCTGACTGGTGTGAAGTGGTATCTCATTGTGGTTTTAATTTGTATCTCCCTGATGACTTGATGCTGAGCATCCTTTCATATGTCCCTGGGCCCTCTATATGTCTTCCTTGGAGAATTGTCTGTTCAGATCCTTTGCCCATTTTTTAATTGGAGTGTTTTTCCTCCCAGAGTGGAGTCATGTGAATTCTTTATATATTTTGGAGATCAAACTCTTGTCAAAGGTATCATTGTCAATTATGTTTTCTCATACAGTTCGTTGCCTTTCTTTCCATTTTGTTGGTGTTTTTTTTTTTTTTTAGCCATGCAAACGCTATTTAATTTGATGAAGTCCCATTTGTTTCTTCTTTTCTTTATGCCCCTTCCTTTAGGGGATTTATTAGTGAAAATATTGTTGTGTGTGATGCCTGAGATTTTCCTGCCTATATTCTCCTCTAGGATTTTTATGGTGTCGTGACTTACATTTAAGTTTTTGATCTATCTTGAGTTTATTTTTATATATGGTGTAAGGTGGTGGTCGAGTTTTATTTATTTATTTATTTTTTGCATGTAGCTGTCTAGATCTCCCAACACCATTTTTTGAAGAGGCTATTTTTACTCCATCTTACGTTCCTGCCCCCTTTGTCAAATATTAATTGACCATATTGACATGAGTTTATTTCTGGTCTCTCTATTCTGTTCCATTGATCTATGTGTCTCTTCTTATGCCAGTTCCATAGTATTTTGATTATACTGGTCTTGTAATATAGTCTGGTATCAGGTATTGTGAATCCTCCCACTTGGTTCTTCTTTCTCAAAATAGCTGAGACTGTTTGGGGTCTTTAATGGTAATAAATTTTTCAAATATTTGTTCTATACCTGTAAATTTGTAAAGCTTCTTTATGGCCAAGTATTTCCCAAATAAGCCTCCTTTCCCTCTATTCTCATCATCTCCATCATCCTTTCTTGCATGGTGTATTGCAGTTGTTTCCTAATTGACTCATGTCTAAACCTAGCCAACACCTCACTGTCACTTTTTTTCTTAAAACTGCATGGTTTCACCTTGGCTTATAAACCACAGTGACTCATTCTAATCCATTAAATGAACATCCTACACCTTAAAAAACTATTATTTCAGGCAGACCAAAAGCTGCCACTCACCTACCTTTCTTATATTCTTTTTACTAATTGCTTGCTTCTGTTGGTCTGCATCCATCATCAGAAAAACTCCTGCCCTGGCTGGTGTAGCTCAGTGGATTGAGCGCGGGCCTGCGAACCAAAGGACCACGGTTCGATTCCCAGTCAGAGCACATACCTGGGTTGCAGGCCAGTTCCCAGCAGGAGATGCATGAGAGGCAACCATACATTGATATTTGTCTCCCTCTCTCCTTCTCTTCCCCTGTAAAGATAAATAAATAAAATCTTTAAAAAAGAAAAAGAAAGAACGAAAGTCTCCTGGCACGTGGTGGACACTTCCTTGTTGAATGCGAGAAGGAACTCAAGCAAAAATGTGTGTTGTGTACACTGTTTCCCTACCGTCGGGGCTATTGAAAAACAGCCTTTTCCAAAGGATCAAGTGATTTCCCATTTCTCAATGTGGTGGCATTCTGTGTTTCTGTAGCTTTTAAAGTTCATGTAATATACCCATTGTCAGAAGTAAACAAATTGCCTTTATTGATTATCTTGTGAGTACCCGTTCTCTCATCTGATAGATTATATATCACATAAAGATAAATCATATGGTGCCATATTACTGTTTTGTGTCCCATAAAGTGCTAAGTGTAGTTGCTGCAACATAATAGGCCCTCCTCAATACTCGTTAATGGTCATCCCAATTATTATGATATTTGAAAGATGTTGAGCAAGTGACTCCAAAAATATACTGAAGTCTAATTAGGGGCTAAATAAGAGGTGCTTTCCACAATATTTGGAGAGGCTGACCAGCATCAACTGCAGACAAAGAAAGAGGACTTTGGTGAGTGGTTTGGAATGATGTGTGTTACATAGAGTGTACTTGGCAGCAGCCTAAGAATGTAGCCCATTTACACTGCAGCAGCATTGGAATGGAGGAACTGGTAGAGGATGCAAATGATTGGGAGAACTTGAGTTAAACTTTTTTAGTTTTAGGTTACAATTAGTAGGCTTAGTGATTAATGCATGTAGAAAGCTGTTGTTCAAGGAACTAGAATGTATGACTGGACCTGTCTTGACTCCAGGAGACAGGTAAGCAATTCGACCTTTGTACTCCAGGAGGACTGCAAGTGATCATGATGGTATATTAGCCATTGTGCTCCAGAGAGGGAATGTCCACCAACCAGGTGGACAGATAAAGAGTGCACAGATAAAGAGTCACTTGGATGCTAGGAAAATAGCCAGACTGCAACTTTTATCTGAGTAATCTTTTCCCCTAAATTCTAACCCCCTTACCTACCCTTTTCTTCTCCTTATAAAAAAGGTAGGCTTGAGATGAGATGTTAAAAGAGTGTATTTAGGGTACATAACCTGCCATCTTAGATTGCCAGCATCTGAATAAAGCACTTGTAAAGATTCGATCCTTGTCTCTACTTTTTGGTTCTGATGGTGACAGGCAGCACACACACCATCTATTCTAGTTTCACAGAATAGATGACTCTGCCGGAGTGCTTCAGGACTCTCTGGTAAGTCAGGGTATTTGGTGGAGAGTCCAGTTGAGTGGCTGAACTGGGGAGCCTTGTAGTGTGGATTTTGAGAGTCTCTAGTGGCTGCCATGTGATTTCACATGGGGACTCTCCTTCTCTGACTCTTGGCACTCCCTGTTGCCTTCACTTTCACTTGAATCACTGCGCATTCTGGTTCAGGATACAGTACTGAGTTATGACTAGACTGGTCATCAGGAATTAAGATGCCTTATGGTTTGTGTGATATTATAGAGCTCTGTCTGGTAGAAATGTGGGTGAGCGTCCCTTCTGGGAAAAGGCCCTTTGGGGTGAATTCTAGCTGATTGGTAGACCTATTCTTATGAACCCATGACTAAAAAGAAAATGATTTTTTATTGTAATGTTGTTTGACTTATGTATAATCTGGACTCAGGAGAGTTCAGGCTGTTGAACAGGTAAATTACTATAGAATACTGCAATTAGAGTTGTTTTGTCAAAGACCAGGGAAATGGGATAAAATACCTTACATATAGGCCTTTGTGACTTTACATAATAAAGATGCAAGATTAGTTTCTTGTCAAGATGGAGATGTAGATAGATAAAGTTTCGCTTTCTCACATAACCAAAAGAAGGATAACAACCATTTAAAAACAATAACAACAACAACGACGACAACAACAAAAACCAACCAAAATTTCCAGAAAATCGAACTGTGTGGAAGTCGAACAACCAAGGAGTTAAAGAAGAAACATTCATTCAGACTGGTAGGAGGGGTGGAGACAGGAAGTAAGGGTGAGAGGACATGCAACAAGGCAGCAGCTGGTAGACCGGGCTGGTGGACCTGGCAGTCCCATGGTCTCATGCAGATAAGCCTGGAGGAAAAAACTGGAGAGTGAGACAAACTGAGCAACCCAGGGTTCCAGCACAGGAAACTAAAACCTCAAAGCCTCTCTCTGAAAAACTGTGGAGGTTGCAGCAGCAGGAGAAACTCCCAGTATCACAGAAGATCCTGTTGAAAGGGCCTACGGGGTCCTACAATGTACATAAGCCCACCGACCCCAGAATCACCACCAGGGCAGCACCTGAAAGGACACAGTCTACTTGTGGGAAGCAGTGTAAGTGACTGAAAGTGGGATGAGAGCCGAGCAAGTGGCATTGTTCCCTCTCTGTCCCTACCCCACAGACAGGGCCACAACACAGCAAATTGGGTTGCCTCACTCTGACGAATACCTAAGGCTCTACCCCTTACAATGTAACAGGTGCACTGAGATGGAAAAATAAGGCCCAAATAAAGAACAGATCAAAACTCCAGAAAAAGAAATAAGTGACAAGGAGATAGACAACCTATCAGACACAGAGTTCAAAACACTCATATCAGAATGCTCACAGAAATGATTAAGTATGGTCGAAGAATAAAGGAAGAAATGAAGGCAATATTTGAAGTTATATAAATAAAAAACACACGGAACCAACAGTGAAGGGAAGGAAACTAGGACTGAAATCAACAATTTGGAACAAAAAGAAGAAATAAACATCCAATTGGAACAAAATGAAGAAACAAGAATTAAAAAAAAAATGATGAGAGGCTGAGGAACCTGTGGACAACTTTAAATGTTCCAACATCTGAATCATAGGGGTGCCAGAAGGAGAAGAGGAAGAGCAAGAAATGGAAAACTTATTTGAACAGATAATGAAGGCACACAGATAATGTGTGCTTTCCCAAACTGGCAAAGGAAATAGACTTCCAGGAAATCCAGGAAGCTCAGAGAGTCCCAGAGAAGTTGGATCCAAGGAAGCACACGTCAAGGCACATCATAATTACATTACCCAAGATTAAAGAGAAGGACATAATCTTAAAAGCAGCCAAAGAAAAGGAGACAGTTACTTGCAAAAAGTTCCCATAAGACTGGCAGCTGATTTCTCAAAAGAAACCTTACAGGCAAGAAGGGGCTGGAAAGAAGTATTCCAAGTCATGAAAGTCAAGGACCTACATCCAAGATTGCTCTTTCCAGCAAAGCTATCATTTGGAATGGAAGGGCAGATAAAGTGCTTCCCAGATAAGGTCAAGTTCAAGGAGTTCATCATCACCACACCCTTATTATATAAAATGTTAAAGGTACTTGTCTAAGAAAAAGATAATCAAAACTTTGAAAGTAAAATGACAACAAACTTACAACTATCAAAAAGTTAATCTGAAAACAAACTAAATTAACAACTAGAACAGGAACAGAATTACATAAATGGAGATCACATGGAGGATTATCAGTGGGGAGGGTGAGCGGCAGAATTGGGGGAAAAAGTACAGGGAATAAGAAGCATTATTAGTTGGTACAGAATAGATACAAGGAGGTTAAGAATAGTATAGGAAATGGAGAAGCCAAAGAATTTATATGTACAACGCATGGACATGAGCTAAGGTAGAGGGATTAAGGAGTGGAGTGGGGGGGATTGGACACTGTAATAGCATAATCAGTAAAATACACTTAAAAATATAAAGATGCAGAGTTAAAAGGAAATAGATTAATGGTCCAGAAAAAAAAGGGAATTTTCCTCTGGTACATATCAGAAGTTCAGAAGAGAGAGACCAGGAATGTCAGGATGTTGTGGCTATTGTGAGCATGGTCAGTGTTCCCACAGCCCCTTCAACCCTGGGTGATCTTCCGTGTTACTTGGCTGAGGAAGCTGGAGGATATAAGTCTGAACTGGTCTCTGTCCCAAACCTGTCAGTTTTCTGATGCTCGTGGAGGGCAAGCCCCTAGGGCAGGGTAAAGTCTTTGTAGATTTCCAGTGGGAGTAGGACCAGATGGCCAATCTAGTGGATATTATTGGGTATATACTCTGTGTTCTAATTTAGACTTGTTAAACTGGAAAATCTCATATTCTTCTTATAGGGATGATCCTACTAAAATGACTGACTTATTTATGTCAATTTTTGCCACGTACCTTCACAACTTGGGAGACATAGAAACCTTACTGAATGTTTTTCATTTGGGGGATGAATGAAGGTTGGTATTGTATAAGGCAAATGAAGAGGCTTGAAGACTGAAAAAAAAAAAGCTGTCAGATGGGGCTCCTAACCCTCCTGAGGCAATTCCTTTAACCAAGCCCAACTGGGACCCTAATGAAATTGGCCTTCCTCTCTCAGAGCATTATAAGAGGTGCATCCTTGAGTGAGAGAAGAAAGGAGTCCGGAAGCAGAAAAGTCTGAATATAGTGCAGGTGGTACAACAAAAGCTCACAGAGAACCACTTTGGGTTTCTTTAAAAATTATACCAGGCATATAGAAAGTATACTGATTTGGCCCTGGCTGGTGTGGCTCAGTAGATTTAGTATCGGCCTGTGGACCAAAAGATTGCTGGTTCAATTTCCAGTCAGGGCACATGCCTAGGTTGCAGGTCAGCTCCCCAGTTGGTGAGAAGCAACCTATCTCTTTCTCTTGCGCATCATTTCTCTCCCTCACTTTCTCCTTCCTCCCTCTCTATAAAAATAAATACATAAACATATTAAAAATAAAATATACCGGTTTGGATCTACAAGCCCCTATAAATATTAGAATGTTGAATATGACCTTTATCTCTCAAAGTGCACCTGATATCAGAAAGAAACTTCAGAAATTAGAGGGAGGAATAGGCATGAATCCTTCCCAATTAGTAAACATTGCCTTCAAAGTTTATAATAACAGAGAACATAAGAAGGCCCAAGCACCCAGTATTTTCTTGGAACAGGCCTCAGGGCAATTCCATCAGTGGGTAGGAGGTGCCCAACCCTGTCTAAAATGCATGCCACTGATCAGTGTGCATATTAAAAAGGAAAGGCGCATTGGAAAAATGAGTGTTCCAAGCCAGGGAAAAGGAAGTCACAGTCTGAGAATTTGAGAGTTATGCTGGGGACAGGAAATAGCTCTGATGATGAATGATGCGGTCCAGAGGTTCTATCATTACAACTACCTATTAAAGTCACCCCCCAACCCAGAGAGGTTAGGGGATGGAAGGAGTGAGCAAAAAGAGTTCATGGACATGGACAACAGTGTGATTACTGGGAGGAGGCAGGTGTAAGGGGACAAAATGATAATGGAAAAAAATACAATAAAGATAAATAAAGTTACCCCCAGGAACCTCAGGTAAAACTAACAGTTGGAGGACAAATTGTAGACTTTTTGATTGATACCAGAGCAGTGTATTCCATGGTCAGTAGACCTCTGATTCCTCACAACGGCCTGTAACTGTAACTGGAATTTCTGGAAGCCTTGAAAGCCAATTTTTCTTGAAACCATTAGAATGTGCTGTGAGAGATATGCTTTTTTAACTCATAGGTTTTTATATATTCCTGAGTGTCCAATTCCTCTTCTGGGAAGGGACTGGCTGTCTAAATTTGATGCTCAGATCACTTTCTCCCTAAAAGAATAACAGCTCCACCTTCAGGTTCCTGCAGAGCATGCTTGGCAGTTCCTTATGTAACCATAGGGGAAAGAAAAAAAGTTACTCTGGTCTGAAGAAATTGAGAATCAGGTAAACACCTTTGTGTGGGCTGCTGGAAAGCCAGGTTGGGCTAAACAATCCTCTCCTGTTAAAGCTGACCAAAAATCAGGAGCAGGGACTCCCAATAAGAGGCAGTGTCCCTTGTGGAATGAGATCCTAGAAGGAATTGCCCAATAATTCAGAAGTTTCAGGAAATATGGATTTATTTGGCCCCACTGCTTCCCATACAATACAGTCATTTGTTAAGAAACCCCACTCAAATGAGTATCAATTTGTACAAGATTTAAGAGCCATAAATCACATTGTACAGGATATTTACCCCATTGTCCCAAATCCTTATACCTTGGTGAACAGTATACCTGGTGACAGCCTATGATATTCCATATTGGACTTAAAAGATGCCTTCTTTTGCATTCCAGTTGATCAAAACTCTCAACAGCTGTTTAATTTTTGAATGGCAGGACTTGGAATCTCAGTTCAAGACTCAGTACTGCTGGACAGTCTTTCCACAAGGGTTCAAGAACTCCCCCATGATTTGGGGGGAGACCCTGAGCCAGTATTTAAAGGATCTAAACCTAGAAGGATGAAGTGTGTTACATTATGTAGATGACTTCTTAATTACAGTGACATCATTTCAGTGATGTTTAATACTATAGCTACCTTGAACCATCTGGCATCTTTTGGCTATAAAGTATCAGCACAAAAGGCATAGATTTGCCAACAAGGAGTAAGTTTTCTTGGGTTCCTGCTTGAATCTGGCAAAAAGAGTCTTACTGGAAACCAAAAAGAAACCATAATGCAAATGAGAGTTCCCAGTTCCAGGAAACAGTTAAGAGGATTTCTGGAAATGGTGGGCAATTGCTGCATTTGGATTACAATCTGGGCTCATTGCTAAATCATTGTATGAAGTTCTGAAAGGACCAAAATATAGCACTTTAGCATGGATGAAGGAGTGCACTCAGGCTTGTGAGCCTCTGAAGATGCACCTGCCTTCTGCACCAGCCTTGCAGCTTCCAAACCTACTAAAGCCCTTTCAGTTATATGTTCATGAAAGGCAGGGAATTGCTGTAGAAGTCCTCACCCAAATGCTTAGTGACATTCTGCAAGCCATCACATAATTGTCAAATTAGATCATGCTGTTTAAGGTTGCCAGCCTGCTTGAGGGATGTGGCAGCCACCTTTGAGCTTTTACAGGAAGCTGAAAAGTTTTCTTTGGGACAGCCTTTCACCATTTATACATCCCACCAAGTGTTGAGACTGTAGAGCAAAAAGGAAATTTGTGGCTCACTGTTGGAAGAATGGGAAGGTACCAAGCAATTCTTGACAATCCCAATGTCTCTCTCAAGACTGTAAGTTAAATCCCACCTCTCTTCTCCCTGAGCCTGGCTTGGCTACACTAATGCGTGACTGTGCTGAGGTAATTGATGAAATTTATTCTAGCAGAACTGATTTCCAGTACCATCCTTTAGAAGTAGACTGGACTCTGTATGCAGATGGAAGCAGTTATAAGGACAAAGGAAACAGAAAGGCTGGGTATGCAGTTGTGACTTTTGAAGGAACAGTAGAGGCCAAGGCCTTAGCGCTGGAAACCTCTGCTCAGAAAGCTGAACCAATTGCATTGACTAATGCACTGAAATTGTTCCATGAAAAGAGTGAATGCGTATACCTAATTTTTGCACGGTTCCATATGAAAGGAAAGAGGACTATGAACCTCCACAAAAAAAAAATTTAAGCATGCAGTAGAAATTTTAAAATTATTGGAAGCTGTCCAGGTACCTTTATAGGTGGCTGTTATGTATTGCCGAGGGCATCAGAAACAGGACACTGAAATGGCTACAGGAAACAGTCTGGCCAATTGAGCAGTGAAAGAGACTGCTAAAGGAACATTTACAATGCCTTGGGTATCTGTTATAGACTTGTCACAATTCTACCCTGAATATTCTACTGCAGACTTAGAGAAAACTAAGAGCTGGGGTTGTGATGAAGAGGTCCCAATAGTAGATGGAGAAAGAATAAAAAAAGAATAAGAAATGTACTGCTTGCTGAACATTTAGTAGAGCCAATCATGAAGCATTTGCATGAGGCTACTCACTATGGAAGGGATTCATTAACCACCTATATTAAACCATGGCTCACAGGTCCTGGAATTTCTAAAGCCATACAAAGAGTAATAGCTAGATGTGTTGTGTGGCAGAAGAACAACCACAAGATATATCCCCATGAAAAGAAAGAAGCGAAATAATACCAAGGATTGAGCCCATTTGAGGACTTGCAAAAACCCAGATGCCAAGGGTCTTGAGGATGAAAATGTTTGTTAGTCTTTGTTGATACCTTTTCAGGATGGGTAGAAACCTATCATACTAGAACTGAGAAATCCTTGGAGGTAGTGAAAACCCTACTGCAGGAAGTAATTCCTCACTTTGGCCTACCTGGCAGCATCCAAAGTGATAATGGACCTGCTTTTAATTCAGAAATTACACAGAAGGTTACTGAATTTTTAGGAATCAAGTGGAGACTCCACATGGCACGGAGACCTCAGGTTTCTAGGAAGATGGAAAAGATGACTCACACCTTAAAGAAAAATATAGCCAAACTGTGTCAAGAAACTCATCTCCATTGGGATTAAGTTTTACCTATTGCCCTGCTCAGGATAAGGGTGGCTCCTCAGAAATTGATTCAATTGAGTCATTATGAAATTGTGTACAGGTGACCATTTCAGGCTGTGATTTGGGTGGGAGATCTGTCTGGATGTGAAGGTAAAGAACTATGTACAACATTTAACTGAGACCTTAGCTTTAATTAGTGACCTTGCTTGTATTAGAGACGTCTACTTCGTAGGTTCACTACATTCCTTTGAGTCTGGTGATAAGGTGCTACTCAAGACATGGAAGACAGGATCCCAAATGAGCCAACTAGATGAAAAGTGGACACAATCTTGGGACATACTCATCACCCCAACCGTGGTGAAATTAACAGGAATAAAACCTTGGATTCATCACACCAGAGTAAAAAAAGCACCAGAAGAACAATGGGCCACCGAACTGTAAAAAGACCTGAAAGTCATCTTTCAAAAGCACTGACATACTTTTTTCATTACTTATTGTTTAACCCCTTGTTATAGACAACTTATTGCTTTCAAATGAAATGAAAATAACAGGATTCTTTGGTATTAGCTTAATCTAAACTAACCTCCTAGCTGCCTAGTATTGGTGGTCTAAGAGAGGCATTTGTTGTTTTCATTCTTTTTATCTTTTTCAGTATCATAGCTTATTGCATACAGTATGCTTCTCTATGTGGTTCTCTAATTTAACATATTCCTAAACCCCCTATTGAGACTATCTAATGCTAAGATACAGGCTTAACAGCAAAATGATTACTTCCATGTGAAACTAATCTCATAGAAATAAGCTAGTTAGAGGCTAACAGTAGGGAATGATGGGGGAACTCAGGAGTTAAAATTTTTTAGCTTTGGTATAGTTAATAGGCTTAGTGATTAATGCAAGTAGAAAGCTGTTATCTCAGAAATTGGAATGTATGACAGGACCTTCCCTGACTCCAGGAGGCCTGTAAGCAATTCAGCCTTTGTGCCCCAGGAGGACTGCAAGTGATCAAGATGGTATCCAGTAACCTTTTTCTCTGAATTCCAAACCCCTTACCTACCCTTTTCTTCTCCTTACAGAAAAGGTAGGCTTGAGATGAGATGTTAAGATGGCATAACCTGCCATCTTCTCAGATTGCTAGCGTTTGACTAAATTCTCCCGTAAAAATTGAATCCATGTCTCTACTTCTTGGTTCTGGTAGTGACAGGCAGCATGAACACCAACTTTTCTGGTTTCATAACCTAGTTTCTTGTCTTCAAGAAGACCACCTATCTCCTTACATTTTGTTTATTACCCTGGCCTTTCACTTAAAGGTATAACAGAGTGGGGAGCTAAAGTTGAAATTTTTACTCTCAGAATTATCAAGAAATTAACATTAAAATTGGAGATTTCTTCCTAGTTTTCTGATTTTTTTTTTCTACTTGGATAAAGGAGCCTTCTCTTAACAGCACCTTTTACTTCCACCTCCATTCTATACATTTTTGTCTTTGCCTATTCATTTAATTGAGGTAAAATGCTCTACCAAATCAGTGAAAATACAAACAAAAGTATTGTCTTAAACTGTTTTTATTTATTTTTAATGATTTTTAAAAAACATTTTTTAGAACAAGGTTAGAGTATAGGTGAAAATTTGATTGGAAAAGGAATGCCACTTTTTCTTGCCAGGAGCTATTAAAAAAATCAGACACTTACTACATTTGGTGCACATGTGAAACGCGGAGTAGAGTTTTTTTTTGAAATTATCTAACCAAATAGATGCTTGAAGTGTGTCCGTTGGATTTACTTATGTTAGCTAATTCTCATTGGGAACCTTTGAAGGTTCTCAGCCTGTGGAGCCTGCATCAGAACCCCTGGAAGGCTTATTGCAACCCAGGTGCTGGGCCCAGCCTTTCATAAAAAGTTAGCATTTCTAACAAGCTCCCAGGTGATGCCGATGCTGCTGGCTGAGTTGCGAGCACATTTTAAGAAGCTCTACTTTATTAGCCTGCTGTATATGGTTGACTTTTTTTTGTTTGTTTGTTTTCTAGGCAAGTAACATGATGGCTAGAATGGATACAGGATTGCCTGAAGTTCTTACAGTCCCCAGGTCTGAGGCTACGGCTGTCTCTTGCAATAAAACAAGAAGAGCACATCATGCTCCTAGGTTATATAGATAGTACCATTCCTACCATTCTGGACTTGACATCTAGTTGACAATGCAGGAAAAGAGGAGCAAGGCCTGGAGAGCAAATGAAATACAAGCCAAAATACACACAAAACTCCAAGGAGAATAAAGCAAGCTGTTCCCCCCACCCCTGAATCCCTCCCCACCACCACCATTTAAAGAGTACATAAGGAAAGGCTTTCTGGAGCATATGTCATTAGAGCCAGGTAGACAAGACAGCATTTTGGGAGGAAGAATGTGTTGCCACCCTTCAAAGCCAGGCAGGTTCATGGTATTCCTGCAGAAGGAAAAATATTCACAGACCTGTTGGAATGGCTGGCATGCCTTTATTCGTGGGTGGGTGAGCCACACACACTGCAAGCTGCATGTCTTTCTGCATGTCTCATGTCATGGCACCTGTCCCCTTGCATGTCTCTCATCGTCACCAACTGCAGGGAGTCCCTACCTGTTTAAGTACTAGAGAGGGGGAAAAAGCTGGCAAGATGCCAGAACATTACATAACATAATTCTGCGCATGCAAGTTCACTTCATGTTATGGGAACAGTTAATCAGACCCAGTCTCCAGGCTGTAAGAACACTAGTTGTCAGGCCCCTCCAAAGCTACGGGAACACTTGCTTTCCTTAGTTACCCAGACACCTGGGTGAGGAAGCCAGACTCCCTCCACTTACCCTACAAAGAAACAAAATCAACAGCACAACACCAGGAAAATGCAGGTGTGCTGAACAGCAGAGTCCAGTTGGATTAGCAAACAGTTTATTTACAAGGGGGAGAAATCAGGGCAAACTATTGAAGTGCCTTACTGGAAATTTTCGCATTTAACTTGGTATTTATTATACTCAAGTTTTTGAGTAGAAAAGGGATATGGTTAAAAGTAGACTTTTGAAATAACCTCTGTGAAAAAATTTCTCTTCTGCTTGGAATTTCCAGAGATTTGTCAGGGGCATTTAAGATAGTCTGTTTAATTTAATTTTATTTTCTAGGAACAGAGAGGAAAGACAGTGAAGGAATAATCTTTATGTAGCTGCCACAGTTTAGTTCTCTTTTCCTTCTTTTGCATCTGCAATAGGGTACCTACTTGTAAACAGTATCCTGGTCTCTCAAATGATCAAAAACGCCGGACAGTCTCTGGCCTGTTTGAAGTGTCTGGTTGATGTAAAACAGCTGATCTGCAGTTGTTTCTTTTGCTCACAGACTTTTATGAAATAAGCAAATCTATCCACACAGATAGCTATTTTTGAACTTGCTGAAAATCCCTTATCTAAAGTCCCTGTGAAAAAGCCAAACTTGGCTGGTTGTACTCTTGAGACAGTGCCTTACAGCCAGCTCTTCTGGGGTATATCGTCCCTATCTTCTTCCTCCCATTCCCACAGTCAACTCCTGGTCTTTGGTTCCCTGAGGAACAGGAGTACAAGGTGGCTTTGTAACCAGGCAGTGTGTGGCTTCTAAAGGAAGAGGCAAATTTGAATGGAGCTGGTAGGAATCATACACTTTTCACCCTTTGCTCTCCTGGATGTCTGACATAGCTGATTTTTGTTCCCACAAAATGGCAAATTCATGATCCTTCATGCTCTGTATGGGGCAGTTAGAAGTGCTTTGGTGGCCGTAGAGTCAAGTCCTGTAGCTTCTTACCAGTCTACCTTGTGGGCTTCTCTTCTCCTGTGAATAAACACTTTCTATGAATTTTTCTTTACCTAGTATTTTTAAGTGGCTTATATTTAAAACTGGAGGGAAAACTCTTGTCAGAGTTCTCGATCAGCCTGTTTTGATAGTTGTCACTCTTTACTGTGATTTCATCTTACTACATTTAATTCTCTAAGTGGGGTTGGAGTACCTGGCAGGATGTTCTTAGTAGATTCATTCATTTTATGAAATTGTTTATTTTTTAATAGGTAATATGTATGTATGGTATAGATTTAAAAGGTCCAAAATGTGTACAATTATAACCAAGTTTTAGGTCACTATTCTTCTGTGCCAGACTGGTTGCCTCAGTGGAGCCAGCTTTCCTACTACTTATGTCTTTGTCCTTCTACAGAGATTGTGTGTGTTCACAAGAATATTTGTGTGTATGTGTCCATTTACATATCATAAAGTTCACCTATTTTAAGTGTACAATTCAAAGGTTTTTAGTAAATTTACAGAATTGTGTGACAATCTAGTTTCACCACAATGTAGTTTTGGAACATTTCCATTACCCTTCAAAAGATCTTCATTCCTATGGCCCTTTGCTATCAGTCCCAGCTCTCGTCCCTAACCCCAAGCACCTATTTTCTGTCTCTACAGATTTGACTTTTTGGATATTTCATATCAATAGGATCATATGCTATGTATTCTTTTGCATCTGTCTCCTTTCATTTAACAAAATGGTTTTGAGGTTCATCTATGTCGTAACATGTATCATCATTTCATTTCTTTTTGTTGATGAATAATAGTTCCTTGTGTCAATGTAAGAAACATTCAGACCTGTAGAGAATTTTTGTGAGTTTATTTGAGCCAAACTGATGACAATTGCCCGGAAGCAAAACTTCAATAGACTGAGAAAATGCTCTGGAAAATGGCAGTTTAACACCTCATTTTATACATTACAATCAAAAGAGGAGGTGTAAGGGGGTTATCAGAAATCCACTGGTGATATATTAAGGAGGTGGGAGAAAGCAAAGTGGGGGGTAGGGGGAACCTCTGCAATTGGATAAAAAGTGAAATGCCAGATACTTACTTTTACATAGGTGAGAATAGGATAGTTAATAGTCAACAATTAACATGATAATGATAACAATGAGGGGATTTGTGGTCTCCCCCTGGTGCGGTACCTGGGCTTTGAGGGATCTGGAGAAAGAAATATGACATTCCGAAGGTATGTTATCATAGCTGCAAAAAGACAACAGACAGGCTCAGGTAAGGTAAAGATTGACCTTTCTTAGGAAGAAATACCAGCCTAGGAAACTACCTGCCATGACCTGCTTTTAGTTAGAAAGTTTTAATTTCAGACCATCCTATCTGGTTACTTTAGGACTCTGAGTTTATAAGGCTGCCATACAGGCCTCTCCTGAGCTTGTTAGATTTTGCATGTGGCCCCTTTTCTGCCACACTTGTATAGACATACCACATTTCGTTTATTCATTCACCAGTTGATGAATATTTGGGTTATTTCCACTTGCTGGTAATTTTTAGCTGTGAACATCTGCATTAATACAAGTCTTTTTGTGGACGTTAGTTTTCATCCATCTTAGCGTGATACCTAGAAGTGGAATTGCTGAGTCACTAAGAAAACCTAACAGCTGGGTTCTGTGCTAAATTTGTGATTACATTTTTTAATATATTTTATTGATTATGCTATTACAATTGTCCCATTTCTGCCCCATCATTCCCCTTCACCCTGCACACCCCCTCCCACCCACATTTCCCCCCTTTAGTTCATGTCCATGTGTCATAAGTTCTTTAACTTCTATATTCCCCACACTATTCTTGCCCTCCCCCTGTCTATTTTCTACCTACCATCTATGCTACTTATTCTCTGTACCTTTTCCCCCTCTCTCCTCTTCCCACTCCCCTGTTGCTAACCCTCCATGTGATCTCCATTTCTGCGGTTCTGTTCCTGTTCTAGTTGTTTGCTTAGTTTGCTTTTGTTTTAGGTGTGGTTGTTAATAGCTGTGAGTTTGCTGTCTTTTCACTGTCATATTTGTTATCTCCTTTTTCTTAGATAAGTCCCTTTAACATTTCACATACTAAGGGCTTGGTGATGATGAACTCCTTGAACCTGACCTTATCTGAGAAGCACTTGATCTTCCCTTCCTTTCTAAATGACAGCTTTGCTGGATAGAGCAATTTTGGATGTAGGTCCTTGCCTTTAAAGACTTCAAATACTTCTTTCCAGCCCCTTCTTGCCTGGAAGGTCTCTTTTGAGAAATCAGCTGACAGTCTGATGGGAACTCCTTTGTAGGTGACTGTCCCCTTATCCCTGGCTGCTTCTAGAATTCTCTCCTTCATTTTAATCTTGGCTCATGTAATTACTATGTGCCTTGTCATGTTCCTCCTTGGCTCTAACTTCTTTGGGACTCTCTGAGGTTCCTGGACTTCCTGGGAGTCTATTTCCTTTGCCAGATTGGGGAAGTTCTCCTTTATTGTTTGTTCAAATAAGTTTTCCACTTGTTGCTCTTCTTCTTCCCCTTCTGGGACCCCTATAATTCGGATGTTGGGACGTTTAAAGATGTCCTGGAGGTTCCTAAGCCTCTCCTCATTTTTTTGAATTCTTATTTCCTCCTTGTTTTCTGTTTGGTTGTTAGTTTCTTCCTTCTGGTCCACTCCATTGATTTGAGTCCCAGTTTTCCTCCCATCTCTATTGGTTCCCCATACATTTTCCTTCATTTCACGTATTGTAGCCTGCATTTGTTCATCTAATTTGTGAGCAAAATCAACCAATTCTGTGAGCATCCTGATCACCAGGGCTTTGAACTGTGCATCTGATAGATTGGCTATCTCTTCATTGCTTAGAGGAACTGGCTCTGGGGATTTGCGTTGTTCTCCAGTTTGAGCCATTTTTGGTGGGTTTTTTTTTTGTTGTTGTTGTTTGTTTGTTTGTTTTAGTTTGGTTGCAGCTGTTATGTTGTGAGGGGTGGAGCCTTAGGTGTTCCCCAGTGAGGGGCAGCCCAGTCGCTGCATTATGACGTGTATGTGGGGGTGGGGTCCGAGAGGGAACAATGGCGCTTGCTCTGCTCTCTTTGGGATTCCAGTCTCTTCTGCTGCTTCTCCTTTACCTGGATTATCTGTGCGTGAATGTGGGACCACCTGATCAGCCAGCCGCCTTGCACAGCCTCACTGGGTCTGCACAGTTGCCACCCTGTGCCTGGGGTCTGCTAGCCACTGCCTGCACGCCTGGGAACTGCCAGCCACTGCTGCCTGCGTGCCAGGGTCCACGCCTCCACTTTTTCCTGCTGCGACTCTGCCCCTCTTACCAGTCTGAATGAATGGTTGTTGGACTTCTGTACAGTTCAATTTTTTATCAGTTCCGGTTGTTTTCTTGTTTCTAAATCTTTGTTGCCCTTAATTTTGGTTGTGAGAGGAGGCACAGTGTGTCTACCTATGCCTCCATCTTGGCCAGAAGTCTGTGATTACATTTTTAAAAAAGATTTTTATTTAATTTTTTTAAACAAGGGGTGAAAGGAGGGAGAAGGATAGGGAGAGAAACAGTGATGTGAGAGAGAAACAATAATGAGTTGCCTCTCATCTGCTCTCTGACCAGGGATTGAACCGGAAACCCAGGCATGTGCTCTGACTGGGAATCAAATTGGTGACCTTCGCTTTGTGAGAGAATGCCCAACCAACTGAGCCACTCTGGTCAAGGCTTTGATTTAATTTTTAAAAAACTACCAGTATGTTCACTAATGTGTGTGTACCATTTTATATTGCCACCAGCCACTGGGCACCAGTGTGTATGAGAATTACAGTTTTTTCACATTCCTCATAATAGTGTTAGTGTTCATTCAGTGGCTGTGAAGTATTTTCTCATTGTGGATGTAATTTGCATTTCCTAATGACTAAGAAACAATGTTCTACATCTTTTCATGTGCTTATTAACCATTCGTTTATCTTTGGAGATTTGAATTTTCTTATTATTAATTTTAAAGTGTGTGCTAATAGTTAACTTACAGTGCCTCTAGGGCTCATTGAAGCCAGCTGTTGCTTGTTTGACAGGATTTAGGAGATAAAACCAGCTGTTCTTATGGAAAAGCAGCTTGAGTTGGCTGGTAAATTGGGCGGTGGGTAGAGCCTCTGTGGATCTTCAAGTTGGGTCACACAGTGTTAGCCAGGTTGATGGAGTCTCAGAGATGGCACCAGCCTACTGGCTTTGAGCTCAGCAAAGCGATAATGACCTCTCCTCACCTTGATGCCACACTTCAGTCTCACCCTGTATACCACTGGTGCCCTTCAAACTGCCACCCTGGTGCTGGAGCTCAGAGGGAGAGAGTCTGACAAGGTGAGTCTGTGTGTGGGTTCCCCAAGAGGAACTGGTTAGGGCTCCAGCAACCTCCTCTACCAACTCAATTCCTGCTGGTTTTCATACCCAGAAGTTGTGGGGACTTATCTTCCTGGTGCTGGAATCCTGGGCTGGGGGACCTGGTGTGAGTCTGGGACTCCTTGCTCCCAATATTTCCCTCCCAAATTTTTATCCACGTGGGTGTGGGGCCAGTCCATTCTGTGCTGGCACCCCTCTTGCCAGTCTGGATGGATATAGTTACTTCAGTTTTGTAGTTGTCAGATTTCCATTCAACTCAATTTCTGACGTTCCTGAGTGATAGTTGTTTTATATTTTAGTTGTAATTTTGATGCGGTTGTGCAAAGAGGTGAGCCATGTCTGCCTATGTCACCATGTTGACCAAAAGCCTTGTTTTAATATTTTTTAGTATTTCCCCTGAAAACCCTCATAGTTTCACCAGTGCTACTTTCATCTTGATAATTATCTTAAGCTGATTGGGTTGCTATAATAAAGCATCAAAAAGAAGAGAAATTAAAAACAACAGAAATTTATTTCTCATAGTTCTGGAGGCTGGGAAATTGAAGATCAATGGCTAGTGGCTTCAGTATCTTGTGAGGTCCCTTTTCCTCTTCATAGGTGGCTGGTTGTCTTTTCATTTTGTCTTCACATGACAAAAGGGACAAGAGAACTCTTTGGGGACTCTTTTTAAAAAAATGTATTTATTTTTAGAGAGAGGGGAAGAGAGGAAAGAGAGAATGAGAAACATCAATGTGAGAGAAAAACATGGATTGATTGCCTCTCACATGGTACCCTACTAGGGGCCAAATCTGCAACTCAGCCATGTGCCCAGACTGGGAACTGGAGAACTGTCACTTTACAGGATGACTTACGCCCAACCAATTGAGCCACACTGGTCAGGGCTGGGGCCTGTTTCTATAAGGACACTAATCCCATTCATAAGGGCTCCTCTTTCACCATCTAATCACCTTCCCAAGGCTGTACCTCTTCATACCATCACATTGGGGATTCAGTTTCAAAATACAGATTTAGTGGTGAGGCACAAACATTCTGTTTATAACAGAGATATTTTTACTCATCTTCCTTTTTTCCCCTCTCTCAGGTCTGCCCTCCTACTTTATTTCCTTCTCATGTTTTTCCATAACTTCCCTAAAATCTTTTAAATTTTCTTACGTTTTTATTTGTAGAATTGGTTATTTTATTGCTTTGTTAATATATGACAATACGTTTGTGCAAAATTTTGATCTGCATGTAACATTTCTTTTGTGGGTGTTGTTCATCTATCATTCATTTTCATTTTTCTCTCCTAGCACATCTTTGTAAACATCACTTTTTGTTACCATGCAAGTTTTTATGAAGTTGCTGTTTGCAGGAGCTTCCTATGGGCCAGTAGACAGGGCCATGTCCTATGCTAGTAAAAATTCTTGTGACCTGAGGAGGGTGTGTGTGTCTACGTGTGTGTATGTACAGGTAACATTTTCAACCTTTTTCTCCTGGTTGCTGACACTGATATTATTTCCAATGCTGTCTTTCTCTTTTTTTCACCTTGCCTTAGCAAATAGATTGCTTCCTACAAATATGGTTTGGCTGTATAGTTTCTCATTCAAGTCCAACTTTAGTGCTTCTGGAGATTTCCCACCACAATGAATCCAGTGAAGCTCTTAGTGCTAATCTGTATGTCTGTTCCCCTTGTTCCCAGAAAGCTGTTGCTGGGTTTGTTGCTAAGAATATTCTGCTTATTGGGGAGTGTGGCTCTGCAGTCATGGGCAGCCTCTTAAAGCATTTTTCTCTTCTCTCTGAACTTTCAGTGCATTTTGGGCACCTCTTTGTCACATTTTGTGGTTCAGGATTGCAAATGTCCTTGTCTAGTTTCCTCAGTGAGAGTTGCATTTGTGTGTATGCTTTTGGGTGACTTCCAAGAGGAAGAAGTCTTTAAGCCAGGACACTATGACAAGACAACACTAGTTTTTTATCTTTTCTCTGCCAATGAAAAATATTATTACTTTTGTTGTAGCTACTATTTCCTTTTAACTAACTTTTCACATAGATCTAAAGGATAAAGTCATTTCACAAATAGTTTTTTTATTTTTGGTCTGGAATGATCATGTTAGTACAGTGTACACAAGAAAATTTCCTTTACTCTGACTCTTGCTTAAAGCAATCAGAAGTCAGAGGAAGTTTTGGAGGTAAAAATCAGAATAGAGCATGGCTTGATATTTATAAATAGGAGGCTTTTAGGTTTGTTAGATTTCTAGTTATGACCTCAACAGTTTTGATATCAAGTATCCATTATGGTTACTCACTTATGACTTTGCCAGTGTTCCTCAGATATTTCCTTGACATTCTTAGGATGCTCAACTCAGAACTCTTGGCTGCATTTATGTTTGAATTAAACAGTACTTTCTATGTACAGCAACAGTCTGCATACAAGTATGAAAGCAAAAGAAAGTCTGATATACTTTGTTTAAACGTTAATATCCAGAGTAGAAATAATATAGGCATGAATGAAGTCAATCAAAGACTAAAGAAAAAGTAAGTTAAAGTAGCAAGTATCTATGAATCACCAGATCAGTTTGATTTTTAAAGGTGCTAAAAATGACAATATTCATCTGGAGATCTTGGGTCAGAGGGAGAGACAGGATTTAGTTTAGGGAATTAGAGGCCTTGCTTTTTGCTTGGGTAGGACAAGGAGAAAATGCATTTGTGGGGAGAGGCCCTAACACCTTTGAGATGGGGTGACATGGGAGAATAGGCCCTTCCATCAGCTCCCTAGATGGGTGTCAGAGCCACAGCTGGACCCATATTTCCCTGACTCAGAGCAGTGGTAAGCAAAGTGTCCAGGTCCAGCATCAGCATTCAAGGGTAGGACCCATTCATTCTGATGGTGTGCAGGGCAGAGAAGGCAGGTTCAGAGGTGGGATGCTTGGAAAGGCAAGGAGAGGTGAACACCAAAGTAGGGAAGAGAGCAAAGAAGACAACTGGGAATGGGGGGAGGGAGGCATCTGGACTGATGTCATAGTTTTCTCTGGAAGTTGCATCTATTGGGTTTGCCAAAAAGTCTGTTTAGTTTTTTCTGTAAAACAAAAGACATTTTTCATTTTCACCAATAATGTTTTTGATTTGAATTATTTTGAGTATGTTGGCTATCTCCCATTTGGTATAACACTGATTGCTCTCAATTAACGTCTCGATTTGATCGCTATCAACTTCATTGGAGCATTGTCCAATGAGAAATCTCCAGCACAAAACTTCACAAACCACTTGTCTAATCAGTCACAGCACCTAGTCCATACACATCACAAATCTTTATTTTGCATTTCACTTGTGTTTTTACCTTTCTTGAAATAATAAAGCATAATATGCCAAAAATGTTGAATATTTTCTTCCATCTTCAATATTAAAATGGCTACACAAAAATTTACCAGTTTTGATAAGTTTTTTTAAATGCATGCTGATATGACAGTTGTCACAATACAATCTAGCAAAATTGTTTCAAATGAAGTTAAAGACAACTAAGCACTATTAGAGCCAGCTTACGGAAAAAACTAAACAAACTTTTTGGCCAACCCAATATTTTTGACCATGAGACAATGAACAGAAAACATACAGGGAAGTGCTTTCTGGGGCTCCAGCTGGTTTGTGAAGATTATTTTAAACACAGCTGATTTCATAATTAACTAAATGTTTGCCATCTAGATTTGATTCATTTACTAAATATTGATGATCTCTTTTTCACTTGGTGTAAGGTACTGTGCTAAGCTTTATAGATGAACAAGGTCTAATCATGTCTCTTAAGACTAATGGAGGAATTAAGCAAAGCACAGATCACACAACCAAACCGACTAGAGTTATGTTCTTTAAAAAACTTTATTTGGGGCAGAAATTAGAAAGGTACTTAAATAACAGACCTGTGAAATCACAAATGGGTATTCAAAAAAGATAGAGCAATTCTCAGAAAGGCTAGTCCTTAACTAGCAATGCCTTGTCATAGTGCCTGAACTTTAAAGGATTGCATAAGAATGAACAATAATCTCTTACAGGCTCGGGTGGAAGGTTGGTGGGGAAAGTGTTGGGAGATGTTAAATAAATACTGTTTCCTATGTGGTGATCAGACCCTTTTCCTGCCCCATCAAAGGACATGTCTTTTTATTATAGGGTGGTTTGAGGTGACTCCATTGCTTTTGATCTTCTACTTCATAGATAGCCCTCCATGTCCTGGTAGGAAGGTCAGAGGTTTTGCTGAGAGGAAGGGAGTGTTTTCCATATGGAATTTTTTTGGGAAACTTCTGGAATCTGACTCTTAAGGAGAAGGATGAACATGAGTTGGGCAAGAAGAACCTACAAAATAAGATTTCACACTGGATAGTTTTTCCTGAAGAAAAGAGCTGAAGAGAGACTCATTTTCAAATGTTCAGGTAATACACAGCCCCCTCAGTTTTGTCCCTCAGACCACAGGTGACCCCTTGATGGCTTTCTTTGTCACTAAATGTCACTGGGTCATTCTTCCCATGCCTCTTTCCCATCTTCTCCATTGCCTTGTATGAGTTTGCTGGGGCTGCCACAACAACGTGCCAGACAAGTACTTTGTCTTAAGAGAAATTTATTTTCTCACAGTTCTGGAGGCTAGTAGTCTCAGATCAAATGTCAGCAAAGTTGGTTTCTCCTGAGGCCTCTCCTTAGCTTGCACATGGTTGCCTTCTTGCTGGGTCCTTACATGGTCTTTCCTCTGTGTTCTCATATCCCTGGTGTGTGTCTGTACAAAATTCCTTTTCTTGAAAGGACAACATATTGGATTATGACCCGACCCATCTTAATGGCCTTATTTTAACTTAATCACAGCTTTTAATTTCTGCAAATATAGTCACATTCTGATATTACTGGAGGTTAAGGCTTCAGCATAATTTGGGGGTTCAGCAAATAATAGACTTGATGACTGGGCATGTTTGTTATTTTTACTCTTTTGGTTCTGTGTCCCGACTTTCCTTCACTTTCATCTTGGCTTTCACTTATATAGTGAGATGGATTCTGAACCCATAGTTCACATCCAGCTCCACCTTCCTGGCAGCCTACTGTATGTCCTTTTATAACCCTGAAAAGCGTCTCCAATCAAACGCACACCTCCCCCTCCTACTTCCTCTCCTCTGCCCTCATTTAAAATTTTCTGATTATTATTATGTTTTTTATCTCCTGTCAGTAGCTAACCAATTACAACATCGGGTTAATTTTTTCACATAAGTGGATTTTATACATTCACCTTTTCATTTTCATCGCTGCTGTCCAGGTTATCCCCTCAAGCACAAATTGTTGCAATAGCTTTGTAACTAAATGCTCCCAGCTCTTGCCATCCCATCTCTCTTTTTGCACTCCCTATTATATATTATTTTTCAGATTCATTTTTCAAAAGTCCTGTTTTGTGTCATTATTCTTACCCCAGTAGCTCCCTACCATCTACAACGTGAAGACCATATTTCTCAGTGGGCATTTGAAGTTCTTCATCATCTGATTCCAAATTATTTTCTAAATGTATTTTTAACTTTTTGGCATTAATTCTCATTCTTCTTCCTTTATGACATCTAATATCTGTCCCATAGCTTTGTTGGTGCTGTTGGCATTCTGGCATGCCTTCTCCTTGTGCATTTCTGTCTTCTTTCAAGTATTACCTGACATCTGATACTAAATTGAATTGAATTCCTACTTTCTCCATGATGGAAGCCCCCTGCCAAAAACAAAACAAAACAAAACACTTCATCTTACATTGAAATCTCATTTCTTTGTGCTCTTGTCACATTTATAATATTGGCCATAGTATAAATGTTCTGGCTGATTGATCCAATCATCAAGCATCCATTATTGAATTCTAGTCTGTGCCGGGCATTGTGCCTAGGTAGATGCTGAAGTCCCAAGAACATTCAAAATTTGGTTTCTGCTTTAGGGTTATCATGATGTCATGGCAAATGTAGATGGAACTGACCACTGTGTTGAAGCTTGCCAGGGTAATGAGCAAGAGTGGCAGCAACACCTGAGCTCTGCCCCGCTGTCAGGGATGAGACATTTTAACTGAATTTTAAAGCTAAGGTAGAAGCTTCAGATGGAGAGTGAGTGCAGAGCATTTATACAGAGAGAGCTACACATGCAAAGACCTGGAGAAAGAGGCAGTAACAGAGTGGGAAGTGGGTTTGTGGCATGAAAGAAGAGTAGACAATTTGGGAAGATTATTGTTTCATTTTTAGGAAAATAACTTTAAAAAAGATTTTACTTGTTTATTTTTAGATAGAGGGGCAAGGGGAGAGAGACAGAAAGAGAGAGAGACAGACAGACAGACATTGATATGACAGAAATGATCCATTTTCTTTCGTATGCGTTGACCAGGGACTGAGACCACAGCCCAGGCATGTGTCCTGACTGGCAATCGAATGGGCAACCTTTCACTTTTCAGGATAACATCCAACCAACTGAGCCACACTGGTTGGTGCAGGACAATAACTCTTCATACAATAATATGTACTTGGGAAAGGGGTTACAACTTTGGGTGGATGGTAGCAAAGAAATGAATTAGGAGGTAATTGCCATGGAAACAAGTAGAAGAAATCAAAAGACCCTACATTATTTCGCCTGTGTTTATGTGAGTGTACATTTAGTTTCCTCAACCAGATTATAAACTTGGGAGCCACAATGTATGTTATCTTTATAATACTTATATTATTTAGTATGTTAGTGTGTCTATAAAAGATAATTAATGCATGCTAATGATATGGCTTAGGTATCGTTAATCATCTTCCCACCAGACTCCAAATGTGTAAAAAGCAGTGCCTGGCTCATTGTGGACACCGAATATTTTGAACACAACTGACTCTATGGTATGAATAATGGCAAACTGACTGTAAAATCAGGAAAGAATAAAATATGTAAAAATTTGCAGAAGAATAAAATATGCACCACTATTTCATTCCTTGAGTGGTTAAAGGGGATGTTGTTGGTAAATGGACTAAAGCCTCATCCTGTGTGGTTCCTATGCAGACAATGGAAAGCCTGGTGTGATTTGGGGAAATACCTAAAATGAAGGGCAGAAGATGACAAGTGTTACTTAGGTAGTTTAAATGAACAAGTCGTCGTCTTCTGATTGATGCATTTCTCTTTGTTTCTGCTTCCTACAGATATTATATAATCCGCTTTCATCATGGGAGAAATAGAGCAGAGGCCAACTCCAGGATCACGACTGGGGGCCACAGAAAATTCAGGCATCAGTACCTTGGAACATGGACAGAAGCTGCCCCCACCACCTTCTGGAAAACTCATGTCCATCAAAATCCAGATGCTAGATGACACCCAGGAGGCATTTGAAGTTCCAGTAAGTTGGGAATATATCTGTTAATTCAAGTGTGTGGGCAGCCTTCGGCATGGGGAGGTTCATCTCATTCACAAGTTTCAGTGACACAAGGTGTCAGGAAGAAGGTCTGTGTATTCTGCACCACCCTACTAGGCCCCCCAACTTGCTCCTCTGACCTGCTGTAGTTCTGAACTGTCTCATATTTAGATTATGCATGAACTGCCTATATAGTGATATCAGTGGGTACATCACTTGAATTTTACTGATGTTCCATATATAAATATTCAGGGTCTGGCAGAAGTAGGGCCTGTTTGAGTGTGGTTGGTAGGGTAATAATGGTGTGATAATTTATAGTTTTAATTTGAACATTTTACCTAAAATGTCATATGGTATACCACTTGACTGTGGTATTGCTATGTTACAAAATTACATGCTTATGATTTTTGTAATAAAAAAGGGGCGTATTTTGTGCCGAACCCTGTATATGTGTGTATATGTGCATATATATTATATATATTTGTATTTGAGAGAATTGTGGTATTGTGACTGGATCTCAGTTTAATTTGCTTATTATAGACAGTTTCTTTCTGTGTGTGCATGTGTACGTGCACCACTTCTATAAAGTACTGGCAAGAAGAATTCTGAGAAGACCATGGAAGACCTGTATGGGTGTTCTCATATCAGAAGAGAAGTTGATGACCATGTTTGTGGGGAGTAGAGTATAAAAAAAATCCTGATCCAAGGGCACAGTGTGGCAGCTCTAGAGTGGAAGAGGCTCACTATCCCAGGGGTGGAACAAAGGAGTGTCTGGGAGTTGGGCAGTGAAGAAGAACTCGCCAGCCTCAGCTTCTTCCATCAGTTGGAGCTCCATGCTCCCATGGTTCTGCTATTTACCTCAGGGTACCTGCCTCATCATCCCCTGCTCTCCCTCATCCTTCTCCACAACCTCCTTCATAAACGGAACTCCTGCTAGAGGTTAGGGACCCACCATCAGTTATGTACAGATGGAGGATTTCTTTTTCCCAAGGCAGGGAGGGTCAGATGTGTGTGTCCAGCTCTCCAGAACTTTGACTGCACTTTCCTCAAAAATCATTATTCCTTACGTGGATCAGAGTCCATAGAATTCTTAGTACACTTGGGCTTTCATTTTTTGTGTTCTGTCTTGGATACTAAGCGCTACATCTGACATCGTTTGGGGAGGAATAAAGTAACTCAAATTGTAACAGCCAACTTATAAACAAACTTTGATCCTGTTGACTAGAGCAACTGAAATTTAAGTCGGTGTTGTCATCATTTAATCATTTAAGTGATATAATTCACTGAATATATTCATTTCAAGGAATATTATTGAGAGAGTGTGAATTATCATTGTCTCAGGGAAAGATAAACCTTAGAATAGCTATGTGTTAAAACCACCAATTTATTGCATATCACAAACAACCTTTGTGTATTTCTAATTTTTTTGTTTCAGAATTCATATCTCTCAAGGCCTTGGAAACATCTTTGTATTTTTGTGAACAGAACTTGCTGATCTGCTGAAATTATAAAAATAAATTGAGGAGTGCACCTGCCAGCCTGTTAGAATTAGGTCTTTTAGAATGTGTGGCCCCGCCCTCTCTTACCCCCAGGCAGTTTTTTCTCTGCTGGACTGGTTTGGTGAGGTATTTAGTTTCATTGTTTCAGAATTTCCTGTTTGGTACTGCTGAGGACTTCTGAGCCCAAGTCTCTTCTAGCAACAAATTCTATTAAATGGTGTTTCTGTATGTGGTTTGGGCTGGAGAGCTATCAAATTCTGCTGTTGTGTGCATGAGTTATAGGAAGCATTGTACTATATTCAGTTGCAGTTCTTCAGTTTCCCTAAACCAAGGAATGTCAAGCCTCTGTTCTTAACTACTATTTAGAAACTGTATAGGAGCTCCCTGCTGGAGAAATAGGAGTGGAAATATGTTTTTATCTTTTAAATTTGTATTACTTGACAATTTCTGATGTCTGTGCCTTGTATTCGTAACTCCTCTGCCTGGAGGGAACCTTTCAACTCCCTCACCCATAAACTCATATGCACCCTTAAAGGCCCTATCAGTTATATTCAGATACTAACTCCTTGAGGCAGTGGCTGAGGATTATTTTATATATATTTTATTGATTATGCTATTATAGTTGTTCCATTTCTCCCCCATCATTCCCCTACACCCTGCACACCCCCTCCCACCCACATTTCCCCCCTTTAGTTCATGTCCATGTCTCTAGCATTTCCCCGCACTATTCTTGCCCTCCCCCTGTCTATTTTCTACCCTCTGTCTGTGCTACTTGTTCTCTGTACCTTTTTCCCCCTCTCTCCTCTTCCCACTCCCCTGTTGCTAACCCTCCATGTGATCTCCATTTCTGTGGTTCTGTTCCTGTTCTAGCTGTTTGCTTTTGTTTTTAGGTGTGGTTGTTAATAGCTATGAGTTTGCTGTCTTTTCACTATCATATTTTTTATCTCCTTTTTCTTAGATAAGTCCCTTTAACATTTCACATAATAAGGGCTTGGTGATTATGAACTCCTTGGACTTGACCTTATCTGAGAAACACTTTTATCTTCCCTTCCATTCTAAATGACAGCTTTGCTGGATAGAGCAATTTTGGATGTAGGTCCCTGCCTTTCAAGACTTCAAATACTTCTTTCCAGCCCCTTCTTGCCTGGAAGGTCTCTTTTGAGCAATCAGCTGACAGTCTGATGGGAACTCCTTTGTAGGTGACTGTCCCCTTATCCCTGGCTGCTTCTAGAATTCTCTCCTTCATTTTAATCTTGGCTCATGTAATTACTATGTGCCTTGTCATGTTCCTCCTTGGCTCTAACTTCTTTGGGACTCTCTGAGGTTCCTGGACTTCCTGGGAGTCTATTTCCTTTGCCAGATTGGGGAAGTTCTCCTTTATTGTTTGTTCAAATAAGTTTTCCACTTGTTGCTCTTCTTCTTCCCCTTCTGGGACCCCTATAATTCGGATGTTGGGACATTTAAGGATGTCCCGGAGGTTCCTAAGCCTCTCCTCATTTTTTTGAATTCTTGCTTCTTCTTTGTTTTCTGTTTGGTTGTTAGTTTCTTCCTTCTGGTCCACTCCATTGATTTGAGTCCCAGTTTTCCTCCCATCTCTATTGGTTCCCCATACGTTTTCCTTCATTTCACGTATTGTAGCCTTCATTTGTTCATCTAATTTGTGAGCAAAATCAACCAATTCTGTGAGCATCCTGATTACCAAGGCTTTGAATTGTGCATCTGATAGGTTGGCTATCTCTTCATTGCTTAGAGGAACTGGCTCTGGGGATTTGAGTTGTTCTCCAGTTTGAGCCATTTTTGGTTTTTCTTTTCTTTTCTTTTCTTTTCTTTTCTTTTCTTTTCTTTGTTTCTCTTTCGTCTGGTTGTGGCTGTTATGTAGTGAGGGGTGGAGCCTTAGGTGTTCCCCAGTGAGGGGCAGCCCAGTCGTTGAGTTGTGATGCTGTATGTGGGGACGGGGTCCGAGAGGGAACAATGGCACTTGCTCCACTATCTTTGGGATTACAGTCTCTTTTGCCGCTTCCCTTTCACCTGGATTATCTGTGCGTGAATGTGGGACCACCTGGTCAGCCAGCCGCCTTGCACAGCCTCACTGGGTCTGCACAGTTGCCACCCTGTGCCCGGGTTCTGCTAGCCACCGTCTGTGTGCCTGGGGTCTGCTAGCCACCGCCTGCATGCCTGGGAACTGCCAGCCTCTGCTGCCTGTGTGCCAGGGTCCACACCTCCACTTTTTCCTGCTGCGACTCTGCCCCTCTTACCAGTCTGGATGAATGGTTGTTGGACTTCTGTACAGTTCAATTTTCTATAAGTTCCGGTTGTTTTCTTGTTTCTAAATCTTTGTTGCCCTTAATTTTGGTTGTGAGAGGAGGCACAGTGTGTCTACTTACGCCTCCATCTGGGATGGTTGTCTGAGGCTCTTTCTTCCCTCAATCAGACCTGTTTGCTCATACACTCATTAGGGTGGAGCTTGACTGCCTGGGTTCAAATCCCAGCTTCTTTTACTAACTTATGATCACCCTGAACAAGGTATTTAACCTCTTTATATCTCAATTTTTCACCTTTAAAATGAGGCTAATAATAAACCTTACCTCATTTTCTTTTTTAAAAAATGTATTTTATTGATTATGGTATTACAGTTGTCGCATTTTTTTCCTCCCCTTTATTTCCCTCTGCACTGTAACCTGCCTCCTACCATCATTCTCCCACCTTAGTTCATGTCCATGGGTTGTACATATAAGTTCTTTGGCTTCTCCATTTCCCACACTATTCTTCACCTCCCCCTGTCTACCCTTTATGCTTCTTATTCCCTGTGCCTATACCCCCATTCTCCCTTGCCCCCTCCCCACTGATTATGCTCCATGTGATCTCCATGTACGTGATTCTGTTCCTGTTCTATTTGTTTGCCTAGTTTTTGTTTCTGTTTTTTAGATTCAGTTGTTGGCAGTTGTGAGTTTGTTGTTACTTTACTGTTCATAGTTTTTGATCTTCAATTTCTTAGATAAGTCCCTTTAACATTTCATATAATAGGGGCTTGGTGATGATGAACTCCTTAAAGTTGACCTTTTCTGGGAAGCGCTTCATCTGCCCTTCCATTCCAATGATAGCTTTGCTGAATAGACTAATCTGGGATGTAGGTCCTTGCCTTTCATAACTTGGAATACTTCTTTGCAGCCCCTTCTTGCCTGTAAGGTTTCTTTCGAGAAATCAGTTCACAGTCTTCAATGGGAACTCCTTTGTAGGTAACCGTCTCCTTTTCTCTGGCTGCTTTTAAGATTCTGTCCTTCTCTTTAATCTTGGGTAATGTAATTATGATGTGGCTTCGTATGTCCTTCCTTGGGTCCAACATCTTTGGGACTCTCTGAGTTTCCTGGACTTCCTAGAAGTCTGTTTCCTTTGCCATATCAGGGAAGTTCTCCTTCATTATGTGTTCAAATAAGTTTTCCCTTTCTTGCTCTTCCTCTTCTCATTCTGGCACCCCTGTGATTTAGATGTTGGAATGTTCAGTTGTCCTAGAGATTCCTAAGCCTAAACCCTACCACATTTTCTGAGAATGAAAAATAGTTGATACAACTGAAGTGTTTGGAACAATTCTTGACACATACAATGAGCTTGACACAAGAATGATTAGAAGAATTGACGTTTATTTGTCACCTACTGTTGGCTTCTTGGCACAGGGGCCTTATCACATCCCTAGGACCTTGGCGTGTAGTGGGTGCTCATTAACTGTTTGCTGACTGAATGTTGGGCTGAGTTTATCTTACAAGTAGAATTAATTGTTAGTGTTTCATGTGCCTCATCCATTCATATTTTATTTTTATTTTTCTAGTTTGGTTAGAATATTCCTTCTTAACCAATGGGCAACAGATGTTTTTATAATCACTTGTAGAAAGGCAGTTATCAGCATTTTTATTGACTAACCTGATTCTCAGTTGCTACGTTGTACTCTTTAAGAACTGAAGCAGCCAGGTCCTTAGGCAGTTGGAAGGCATCAGGCTGGCCATGGTGACACAGGATTGCAAGAGACCCAGCTCCCCATAACTGCTTTAAAACTTTGCTCCAAAACTATGCTGTGAATTCATTAAGGCTGAGTGACCGTAGAAGTGCCCCCCTTCCCACACGTGATCCCTTCTTCGATGGGTGCCCCAAGAGAATGAAGTCTCCTTGCTCACTCACATTTGCCACGCAGATGAGCAGGACACATGGCCAGAAGTCATTACAGTTTTCCTTTGGGAACATTGTTCTCTGAAACATTTTTTTCCCTTGGGGATTGAACTTCCTGGGTGTTGGGTTTGTTTTTTTTAATAACTTTAGTTTGGATACAGGGAAAATAATCTTTGTAAATGCAAATTCCCTAAACATTTCTGGCACAGATAATCAAACCATACTTTCCATGGTTGTCTCTATGGCAATTGGTATATAGGCTTTAAAAATTACTTAAGGGTTTAACCTTTCGAAAGGCCTCAGCAGTGAGCATCATACTTTTCTACTCTGTAGCTAGTTTTACCACTACCTTTGCTCTTGAACTTGGGCAATCTTTTTAGGTATTTCCTATGCAGAGTTGAAAGTTCAAAAACAATACTTAGAGTAAATTCTTATATGAAGTTTTATCATCTTTATGTGGATAAAGCTGTGCAAATAAGCCTTACCCTGTGGTTTATGATATATATAGCTTTACTCTTTGAACCAGAGGTTATAAAACCAACTGACTCTTAAGGATTTGAAAGGGTTAATTATATCCCTCCACTCCCCCGCAATTATCATCACCCCATAAGGTCCTTGGGAAGGTTTTATGTGTCCTGTCCTCATGACCCTGCTGGTAAACAAACATGGTTCCTACTGACATTTGGAGGATGAAGCAGATGGTTTCCTCTTGAAGTGTTTATTCAGTTTGTGTGTTTGCATTAGCAAGGTCACTCTAGGAAGAGCCAGGAAGAACAGAGGAAGTAAAACGAAGCCATCTTTTGCTTCTCTTGAGCAGACCAAGTGAGAATGGTTGAGAAAGGTGCTCATGGGTGACAAGGAGACTCCTAGTCTTTGTTAAGGAGTGAGCGGGAGTGGCCTGGGTGCAGGTGTGTGGAAAGTGGTGCGGCCTTTTTAACGGCTGACCGCAGTATTATTTGCGGCAGAAAGACCTCAGTGTAAACAGTGGTCATACCAGGAAGTAGTCATTTTGTGTTTTGGTTTTTTTTTTTTTTTGTCGTCGTGTCTTGTCATCACTTTACTCAGATGCTTTATAGCTTCCAACTGCTTGAGGGTAAACTATGGACTTCTGAGTTGGAGAGGCTGGGAGAGACCAGTGATCCCTCATTGAGGGTCCGCTGTAGACTACTCAACTTTTTGAGCTGCTTCCATTGTTATCCACCATTTTTCTAGGTGTGTTAACCTTTTGCATGAGCATCTCATGCCAGAAAATTCTTTGTTTACTTGCTAATTCTTGGCTTCCTACAAGCAGAGTGTGAATTCTTTGGGGAGCAAGGCCTCTTCTGTTCTTTTTTGTCATTGGATCCTGCACCTGTGACCAACTGCTGTACCTGTGTTCAGTCATTTAACTCTCACACATTATAAGACAAGGTTGGTGCTGTCTTCCCATTGAGATGAGGGAACCCATGAGAGGACCTTTTAGTCACTTTCTCACATTTGCACAGAGTTAAGATAGGACTGGGATAGGAAGTAACCGCAACCCGGGTGACTGCAACACTGTCTGCCTTCACTGCACTAAGTAGTAAGTACCTTATAAGATCCATGGGCTTCCACCATCTCACGCCACTGGGTTTTTTCATACTTGCCTCCAATGGCTCCCAAGTGGGAGTTGACCACATTCTTCCCTTTGTGCTGCTATGGATAATTTCCCATTCTAAATACCACTTATCCTCCACTTCTAACAAATTGATAAAATTTCCACCAACTGTCCAGGCTGCTACCCAAACCCTGCTTTCACTGGGGGTCATTTTTCTCTTCCTACAGTACTAATTGTCTGTACTTCTAACTAGATTTTGAGTCACGGTCCCTAATCTTGCTTCTCTCCCTAATTAGTTCCTTTATATCCCTGCTGAGACTTTGTTTGCTCATCTGCAAAATGAGATGTTTGGTCCAGATGATATTTAAGGCTTTTCTTCTCCTTTCCATTTTTTTTGGAAGTTGGGACCCTGTGTTGACTTCTTTGTTGATGAATTGTTTAACTCTTTGTGGCTGGATTTGTTAATTCCTCAGGTAGATGGTGAACTGAGAAAACGGATTTTTAATTAATACCTCCCCAACCACCAACCTTCCCCCTCCTCACCCCCTGGCCACCTTCCAAAGCCTGTTCAGACATAGTAGTTACGGTGTACCTGGTAAGTGCTAAAAAGAATATGTGGTAAGGATAAATCAGCATGCTATGATTCCTATATGAAATGCTACTTAAGGAGCATCAGGAAATGTCAGCATTTAAATTGTGTGTGTGTCTGTGTGGTGGGAAGTAGTATACATAAACCTCACTGAACTAAATTGGACTGAACTATATGCCACTTGACAATGGGTGACAGAAGACTAAAAGAAATCAAATACATTCTAGAAGACACATTAGTAGTAGGAAATAAACAGTTTTTTTGAAAATAGAGAAACATCTAAAAAATTTTAAGAGAAGCAATTAGTTTGCATGTCATAATAAAAAAGACTGCAAAAGTTTTTTACTAGGTGCAAAATTGCCTCTGCTCTCCGGGCAACCTAATGAGGAATCTCATATTGCCAACCCTTCAATGAGGAAATGTTTATTTCATTTTCTTACCTTTTGAAATTAAAGTCATTTAATTTCTTTAATTGTCACTGAAAACTGGGCTTGATACCAGTTCAGAGCTTATTCTTCCAAGAGTTTTGCGATTCCAGGAAACATATGATCGTAGAATTCTAATGCTGTCTATATAAGCTTTAGCTCAGAAAAAAGTATGAGGGAAATTCAAGGTGGTGGAGGAGTTAAGTGGAAGCTACACTAACCTCCTCCCAGGACCAATCTGGAATTACAGCTAAATTGTACAGAAATCATCCTGAATAACCAATGGAAAACTAGCTGTAGAGAAGCCTTATAACCACAGAGAGACAGAACAAAATACTTTACTACAACAAGACTGGTAGGGAGTACGGAAGAGGTGCAGGAGGTCTGGCTGGGCTCCCATGGGAGGCTGCTCAAGTTCCAGAGGAATATTACAGCAGCTGAAGGGTTCTCCCTGAGATGTATGGGGTCTAAACCCCAAGCCGAGCTCCCCAGCCTATAGGACCAGAGCTGGGAAAGAAACCCAGATAACATCCAGCTGTGAAAAGGAGCAGGGTTCCTGTCCATCAAGGAGAGATGGCTAGACTTGGAGAGCCTCTTAAAGGGCCAACACTCAAAATTTCATTTGCTGCCACTTACACTGGGCTCCAGCAGAGGTAGGGCAGAGTGGACTAGAGACACTTGACGAGTCTGGGGTTGGTGGCTCTAGGGAGAGAACAGAAGGAACAGCCAACAGGATCACTGTGCTGTCATTTCCCATACTGCAGAGGCCATCTTTCTCAGGAAGAACACTCCCCTCTAAATGGCATCAACCTGAGGGGAAGCAATAGCCCTGCCTGCAGGAATTACTCTGCCCTATCCTGTGGAGCTTAATCTAGACTGCTGATTACAGCTGGAGGCTATATACTGATTAGTTTAACAATGGAGATACAATGGGGAGCTCCATGAGACTTGAGGTGACACTCCCCTAGACCCCAGTGGTGGTAAAAGCAGGCTTTGGTACACAGCCTGGTTCTTTCTGCACACAAAGAAGCCCAGCAGAGGGAGACACACACTGTGAATTTCTAATAGCTCCAAACAGGTTGACCAGGACCAGTCACAAGCAGAATACGACAAAGGTATACACCACAGCCTTTGCAGATCTACCTAATACATAGAAATACAAAAAAGTAGCCAAACTGGGAAGACAAACACACCCCAAATGAAAGAACAAGAGTATTTTCAAGAAGAACTAGCTGAAATGGAGCAGGCAATTTATGAGATAGGGAGTTTAGAGTAATGGTTAGAAGGATACTCAACAGCATGAAAGACATGGAAATAAGGTAGGTGTTCAACAAATATTGGTACTTACCTTTTATTCTTTTAAAATCCAATTCAAGAATGAAAAAAAAAGACATGGAAATCATAAAAAATGATCACTTAGAAATAAAGAATGCAATATCTGAGATAAATAATACACTGGAAGGAATAAACAGTAAGTTAGATGAAGTAGAGGATTGAAGCAGTGATTTGAAAGACAAGGGAGAAAAAAACACCCAGGCAGAAGAGCAAAAGAAAAAAGAATTTTAAAAAATGAGGAGAGCTTAAGAAACATATTGGACAACATGAAGCAAAACAGTATTGCATCATGGGAATGCCAGAAGGAGAAGAGAGCAAGCAAGAGAATGAGAACCTATTTGAAGAAATAAGGACCAAAAACTTCCCTAATCTGGTAAAGAAAAAGGACACACAAGTCCAGGAAGCTCAGAGAATCCCAAACAAGTTGGACTGAAACAGGCCTACACCAAGACACATCATACCAAAGCAGCAGGATATATATACTTTTCAAGTGCACATGGAACTTTTTGTAGGATAAACCACATGTTAGGACACAAAACAAGTCTGAATAAATTTAAGAAGATTGAAATCATATCACACTTTTCCTCTGACCACAGTGCTGTGAAACTAAAAATCAAACATAAGAACAACACTGAAAAACATGCAAAGACATGGAAGCTAAATAATATGGTATTAAACAATGAATGGGTCAACAACTAGATCAAGAAAAAAACTAAAACATACCTTGAAACAAATGAAAATGAAGACACAAAAATCCAAAATCTATAGAACCCTGGGAAAACAATTCTTACTTTTTCAGTTTTTATTTTTATTGTTCAGGTACAGTTGTCTCCATTTTCCCCTCACCACTCTCCCCCAGCCCAGCCATCCCCGTCTCCTACCCTCGATCCTACCCCGCTTTGCCTTTGTCCATGGGACCTTTGTAAATGTTCCTTTACGATCTTTCCCCTTCTATCCTCCATTATACCCCTTCTCTCTCTCCTCTAGTTACTGTCAGTTTGTTCTTTATTTCAGTGTCTCTGATTCTATTTTGCTTGCTTGTTTGTTTTGTTGACTAGTTTCACTTCTAGGTGAGATCATATGGTATTTGTCTTTTACCTCTCGGCTTATTTCACTTAGCATAATTCTCTCCAGTTACATCCATGCCAGTGCAAAGAGTAGTAGTTCCTTCTTTCTTTCTGTTACATAGTATTCCATTCAGTAAATATACCATAGTTTTTTCAACCATTCATTTACTGATGGGCACTTAGGTTGCTTCCAGCACTTGAGTATTGTAAATTGTGTTGCTATGAACATTGGGGTGCAAAGGTTCTTTTGGTTAGATGTTTTCAGATTAGTCGGGTATAATCCCAGCAGTGGGATTGCTGGATTGAAAGGCAGTTTCGTTTTTAGTCTTCTGAGGAAATTCCATACTGTTTTCCACAGAAGCTTTACCAGTCTGCATTCCCACCAACAGTGTATTAGAGTTCCCTTTTCTCCACAACTTCACCAGCACTTATTGTTTGTTATTTTGTTTATAATGGCCATTCTGATAGGTGGGAGAAGGAATCTTATTGTGATTTTAATTTGCATCTATCTGATGGCTAGTGACTCTGAGCATCTTTTCATATGTCTCTGGGCCCTCTGTATGTCCTCCTTGGAGAAGTGTCTGTTTAGCTCTTTTGCTCATGTTTTCATTGGATTGTTTGTTTTCCTGGTGTGGAATCATATGAGTTTTTTCATATTTTGGAGATCAAACTCTTGTCTGAGAAATCATTTGCAAATATATCTTCCCACACAGTTGCTTCCCTTTTCATTTTGCTGATGTGTTCTTTAGCCATGCAGAAGTTTTTATTTGATGTAGTCCCATTTGTTTATTCTTTCCTTTATGTCCCTTGATCCAGGGGATTTATAAGTGAAAATATTGCTGTGGGGGATATCTGAGATATTCCTGCCTATGTTCTCCTCTAGCACTTTTATGGTGTTGTAACTCACATTGGAGTCTTTTATCTGTCTTGAGTTTATTTTTGTGTATGGTATTAGTTGTCTTTTTTTTTTTTTTTTTTTTGCATGTAGCTATCTAGATCTCCCAACACCATTTGTTGAAGAGGCTATTTTTACTCCATTTGATATCTGCCCCCTTTGTCAAATATTAATTGACCATAGATACTTGGGTGAATATCTGGACTCTATTCTGTTCCACTGATCTATGTGTCTGTTCTTATGCCAGTACCAGACTGTTTTGGTTACAGTGGCCTTGTAATATAGTTTGATGTTAGGTATTGTGATCCCTTCTACTTCGTTCTTTCTCAAAATTGCTGCAGCTGTTCAGGATCACTTATGATTCCATATAAATTCTTAAAATGTTTGTTCTTTATCTGTGAAAAATGCCATTGATGTTTTAATAAGAATTGTGTTGAATCTATAAATTGCTTTGGGTAGTATCGACATTTTGATGATGTTAATTTGTTTTAGTACATAACATGCTATATGCTTCCATTTATTTGTGTCTTCCTTAATTTCTTTTTTCAGTTTGCGTAGTTTTCTGAGTCTTTTACTCCCTTGCTTAGGTTTACTTCTAGTTACTTTATTTTCCTTGTTGATACAGCCAGTGGGAGTTTTTTCCTGATTTCTGTTTCTGATATTTCACAGTTAGTGTACAAAAATCCCTTCCAATTTCTTAATGTTAACTTTCTATTCCACTCCTTTGCCCAACTTACTTATTAGTTTGAATAGTTTTTGGTGGAGTCCATAGGGTTTTCTATATATACTATCCTATCATCTATAAACAGTGACAGTTTTATTTCCAATTTGAATTCCAATTTGAATTCCAATTCCTCCTTTCCAATTCGAATGCCTTTCATTTCTTTTCTTGTCTGTTCACTATGGCTAGGACTTCAAATACTATGTTGTATACAAGTAGCAAAAGTAGATACCCTTGTCTTGTTCCTGATTTTAGTGGGAAAGCTTTTAGATTTTGCCTTTTGAGTATGATGTTGGCTGTAGGTTTTTCATATATGGCCTTTATTATGTTGAGATATGCTTCCTCTACTCTCACTTTGCTGAGTGTTTTTATCCTAAATTGTTGCTGTACCTTATCAAATGCTTTTTCCTTATTTATTGATAAAGTCGTGATTTTTGTCTTTCCTTTTGTTTATGTGCTGTGTTACATTTTTTGATTTACAAATATTGTACAACCCTTGCATCCCTAGGATAAGTCTCACTTGATCATGGTGTATAGTCTTTTTAATGTGTTGCTGGATGCAGTTTGCCAATATTTTGTTGAGGATTTTATCACCTATGTTCATCAGCAATATTGGCCTGCAGATTTCTTTCTTTGTTATGTCTTTATCTGGTTTTGGAATTAGGATGATGCTGGCCTCATAAGAAGTGTTTGGGAGTCTTCCCTCTTCTTGGAATTTTTGAAATAGTCTGAGAAGAGTAGGGGTTAGCTCTTCCTTAAGTGATTTTTGAAACTCTCCTGTGAAACCATCTGGTCCAGGGCTTTTGTGTGACAGGAGTTTTTTTTTTTTTTTTTTTTTTTTTCTGCTTCGATTTCACCAGCTGTTATTTGGTCTATTCAAGCTTCCTGCTTCTTCTTCATTCAGTTTTGGAAGATTATGGTTCTTTAGAAATCTGTTCATTTCACCCAGGTTTTCAGATATCTTTTTCATAGTAATTTTTTACAGTCCTTGGTATTTCTCTGATATCACTTGTAATCTCTCCTCTTTCATTTCTGATTGTGTTTATTTGATTCATCTTTGTTTTTTTCCTGATCAGTCTGTGTAAAAGCTTTTCAATTTTGTTTATCTTTTTAAAGAACCAGCTCCTGGAATTTTTGATCCTTTGACTTATTCTTGTAGTCTCTATGTAATTTAATTCTGCTTTGATCTTGATTATTTCCTTCCTTCTACTCTATCTAGGCTTTGTTGTTTTTCCTCCAGTTCTTGCATATGTAGAGTTAGGTTGTTTATGTTAAATGTTTCTGCCTTTTTTAGGTAGACCTGTATTGCTGTGAATTTTCTTCTCAGCACTGCCTTCACTGTGTCTCATATGTTTTGGATTGTTGTGTGTTCATTTTCACTTGTTTCTGGAAACTTGTAATTTCTTCCTTCATATTATTGTTAGCCCATTCATTGTTTAATAGTGTGCTGTTTAGTCTCCATGAGTTTGAATGTTTTTTGTTTTTTTCCTTGAGGCATTGCCTTCTAGCTTGAAGCTTTGTGGTCTGAGGAAATCCTTCACAGAATTTCAATTTTCTTGAATTTGTTGAGGCTTGTTTTGTGTCCTGTCATGTGGTCTGTCCTTGAAAATGTCCCATCTATATTTTAAAAAATGTGTATTTTGCTTCTTTAGTATGAAAAGTTCTTTATATATTGGTTAAGTCCATTTGATCTAGTCCATCGTTCAGTTCCACGATATCCTTGTTGACATTTTGTTTACAAGATCAATGCATTGTTGATCATGGTGTGTTAAAATCACCTACTCTAATTGTGTTGCTGTCTATATCTTTCTTGATGTCCTCCAAGGTTTTTATATATTTCGGTGCTCCTATGTTGTATTCATATGTATATTCATGTCTTCTCAATGGATTCTTCCCTTGAATATTATAAAGTGGCCTTACGTGTTTCTTTTTATGGACTTGTTTTGAAGTCTTTTTTTGTCTGATATAAGTATTGCTACACTAGCTTTTTTTGGTATCCATTTGCTTGGAAATTTGTTTTTCCAACCCTTCAGTTTCAGGCTGTGTAGGTCTTTTGTTATGAGTTGGGTCATGTTTTCTTATCCGTTTAGCTACCTGAGTCTTTTGATCGAAGCATTTAATGCGTCTACATTCAAGATTGTTATTGATAGGTACTCCTTCATTGCCATTTTACCCTTTTTGTTCTTGTGCTTGTCTCTGTCTTGCTGTTTTTTCTCATGTTCTTAAAGCAGAACCTTTAGTGTATGTTGCAATACTGGTTTGGTGGAAGTGTATTAGTAAGTACACTAATTCAGTGTACTAATTAGTAAGTATACATTGTCTGGGAAACTCCTTATTTTGCATTCTATTTTCATTGAGAGCCTCACTGGGTAGTGTAGTCTTCCTTATGGGCCTTTGCATTTCATTACTTGGAATATTTGTTGCCATTCCCTTTGGCTTGTAGTGTTTCTCTTGAGGAGTCAGCTGCTAGCCTTATCAGGGCTCCCTTGTATGTTACTTTCTGTTTCTCCTCTGCTGCCTTTAAGATTCTCTCTTTGTCTTAAATTTTGCCGTTTAATTATGATGTGTCTTGGAGGTGACTCTTTGGGTTCCTCTGTGCTTCCTGAACTTGTGTGATTTTTTTTCTCTCATCAAATTAGGAAAGTTTTCTGTATTACTTTCTCAAACAGGTTTTCGTTCCCTTGCTTCTCTTCTTCTCCTGGTATTATACAGATATTATTATATTTCATGCTGTTGTGCAATCCCTTAATCCCTCTTCCTTCTCTTTGAGTGTTTTTTTTTTTTCCTTTTCTTCCTCTTTCTGGAGGTTTTTCCTACCTTGCCCCACAGCTTGGTGATTTGATACTCTGCTTTAGGTAGCCTGCATTTGATTGCTTCTACTGTGTTTTTTTAATTCAGAAATTGTATTCTGCATTTCCTCTTGGTTCTCGTTGACATTTTATATGTCCTCTGTCATGCTGATACAGTTTGCAGTAAGTTCCTCATATGTTCCCTATAGGTTTTTGATAATTCTCATTAGGCTCATGAGCTTCCTTATAACCATTGTTTTGAACTGAATATGTGATAGTTGACTTACCTGTTTCATTTAACACTCTTTCTGGGGATTCCTCTTTTCCTTTCAATTGGGGGTGGTTTCTTTTTCTTCCGGTTGATTGTGAGACTATTCTTGCTTGCTTCTGCTTCTTAAATTGATCTGTTTTGAGTCCCTGACTTTGTGGTATGAACTTTTATTGTAGGAGACCTATGCAATACAACGGTTTAGCGTCCTTGATCTCCTGAACTTGTGCTCCTGGGATACCCTTTATTCCATTTATGTTGGCTCTCTGGATATAGTTGGGTTTTGATTGTTGTTGGGTCGTTCTTTGGTGGGTCGTTCCCTCCATGTGGTTGATTGAGGGTCATTCTGCCCACCATGTCTTGTATGCTCTTGTACAGGTGCTGCCTGAAGAAAACCACAGGCCCAGGAAGTAATCCCACAGCTGCAAAAATAACTCCCTCCTGCAATCCCACTATCAACAACAAATGAAACATTATTAATAAGAGTGAGAAGGATTAAGACAATTATAAGAAATGAGAACGGATATGAGATGACCTACTGAAAGAAAACTTGTTTTGATAGGCTAGAGGGGAGAGCACTAGTAAGAGTTGAGAGTTGGAGCAATGTGAAGAGAGAAAGTAAAATTTATATCATGGATAAAAAAGTGCAGAAGGCAGAATATACATAAACTTGATGGAGAGGAAATGAATGTTAAAAAAAGCTATTCAGGAAAGCAAGTATCAGAAATCATGGGGAAGACCACAGTGGATTTCATCTAGGTAGCCTCTAGTATTTACCACTGTTTTTTGTTTATGATTCCACCTCTGGTGATGTCTGTTGTTGACCCCATCTGACCTTAGACAGCCTATCGAAGACTTATCGTGATCTACTTTCTATGGCTATCTCATTCAGTTGTTAGTCTAGTCACTCTGCACTGAGCAGTCAGGCTTAAGCACCATAGGGTGGGACAAAATCACTCTTGGGGTTGGAGGTATTTCTCCTCAGGCTACTGCAGCTGGGAGGGGTGTGGTCTGCCTGAGCAGGATGGTTGCTGTGTTATGGGGGATGACTCAGCACCTGGATCCTGGTGGCTACTATTCAGTTCTCTCCCCAAATCTTCCGCATCCTTAGTCTCTCCTCAAGCTCCTCCAGTCCACTCTGACCCCCCCTCCCCTTTGCCAGGGATCTACTGTCTGTGGCTGACTGCTTTGGTTGTTAATCTGGTCACTGTGCACTTAGTAGTCAGGATTAAGCACCACGGGTCAGGGAGAGTTCTTCCTGGGTTGTGGCTACTTTTTCTCCTCGGGCTGTTGGTGCTTAGATGAGCGTGGTCTGCCTGAGCAAGGTGGCAGCTGCTCTATGCGGAATGACTCAGCACTGGAATCCCAGCGAGTTTACTATCTGATTTCTCTCCCCAATGCTTCCATCCATAGTCTCTCCTCAGGGGTCTGTAGCACACTCTGCCCTGGCCTTTGCTGGAGCACAGGGTAAGAGGCAGTCAGGTGAAGCTGAATTCTTCTGTCTGTCCAGGATTATAAGTCTTCTCTCTCAATATTGTTCAGTTGTTTGTTCCATGTGATTTCTCCACAATTTAGTTGTAATTCCAGATTGGTCCTGGGAGGAAGTTAGCGTGACTTCCATTCATTCCTCCTCCATCTTACCCCACCTAGGAAAGCAATTCTAAGAGGGAAATTCATAGCATTACAGGCCTATGTCAAAAAAACAAAAAACCAAAAAAACAAGAAAAAGCTAAAATAAAAAACATAACATTATACTTGAAGGAACTGGAAAAAGAACAACAAGCAAAGCCCAAAGCGAGTAGAAGGAAGGATATAAAATTAGAGCTTAAATAAATGAAAATCTAAAAACAATACAAAAGATCAATGAATCCCAGAGCTGATTGTTTGAAAAGATAAACAAGACTGACAAACCTTTAACCAGACTCATCTAGAAAAAAATGAGAGAGGACCCAAATAAATAAAATCAGAAATGAAAGATGAGAAATAACAACTGATACCAAAGAAACACAAATGTTTGCAATAAATATTATGAACAACTAGAAGCCAACAAACTAGGCAACCTGGATAAAATGGATAAACTGCTACAAATGTACGATCTTCAAAAAATGAATCAAGAAGAATCACAGAATCTGAATAGACAGATTGCACCTAGAAAAATTGAAATGATGATCAAAATTCACTCCCCAAAATGAAAAACCCTGGATTGGATGGGATTCACAGGTGAATTTTACCAAACCTTGTGAGAAGAAATTAAACCTTTCCTCAAAGTATTTCATAAAATTCAAGAGAAGGGAAACTCCCAAACTCATTTTTTGAGGCCAGTATTATCCTAACTCTAAAAGCAGATATAGTTACTACAAAGAAAGAAAATTGTAGGCTATTATTCCTAAGGAACATAGATGCTAGAAACCTCAACAAAATATTAGCAAACCAAATTCATCAATGCATCAAGAAGATCATATATCATGATCAAGTGGGAATTGAGAGATGGTACAATATTTGCAAATCAGTAAGTTTGATTCACCACATAAACAAAATGAAGGATAAAATCACATGCTCATATGAATAGATGTAGAAAAAACATTTGATAAAATCCAGCAACTATATATGTTAAAAAACTCTCAGCAAAATGGAATTACAAGTAACATACCTAAACATGAAAAGGGTATATGTGACCAACACATGGGTAACATCCTACCCAATGGGCTGAAAGTACTAGCATTCCCATAAAGATTGGGCACCAAAAGGGATGTCTGCTTTCACCTCTCTTATTCAACATAGTAGTAGCCAGAGCAATCACACAAGAAGAAATAAAAGGCATCCAGAGTAAAACAGGATTACAGCTAAGGTGGGGTGGATAGGGGGTGGAGTAGTTGAGCAAAAAGGAAAAGGAGTGATGGACATGGTGATTTCTGGGATGAGGGGGATAGAAGAGGACTAAATGGTCACGGAAAAAGAATACAATAAAGATTAAATCAAAAAAGAAAAAAGGATGAGCAGAAGTGGTCTTTTCTAAAAGCTCTGTTTTTGTTTGTTTTGTGGGCCTCCAGTTTATACTAGGAAAAGCTGAGGTTGCCAGCTTTGAGCTTGAAATGTGCTCACTCATAGCCCCTTGGTCTTTAGGAAATCCCCTTCCTTTTCCCTTTGTTTTATTTATTTTGAAAGAATTTTGTGTTCGTTTTTTATTTTTCTTTCAGCCATCTTGGGAATATGCCATCTTTTTAAAGTACATTTTATTGTTTATGCTATTATTGTTGTCCCAATTTTTTCTCCCCTTTATTCCTCTCTGTCCTGCATCCCCTCACACCCTGCAGCATTGTGCCCCTTGCCTTAGTTCATGTCCATGGGTTGTACATTTAAGGTCCTTGGCTTCTCCATTTCCTATACTATTCTTAACTTCCCCCTCTCTACTTTGTGCCTACCAATTATGCTTCTGATTCCCTGTACCTTCCCCCCATACTTACTCTCCCCACTGATAGCCTGCCATGTGATCTCCATTTTTGTGATTCTGTTTCTGTTCTAGTGTTTGCTTTGTTTTTGTTTCTGTTTTTAGATTCAGTTGTTGATAGTTATGAGTCTGTTGTCATTTTATTGTTCATAGTTTCTGATCATCTTTTTCTTAGATAAGTCCCTTTGACATTTCCTATAATAAGGGCTTGGTGGTGATGAACTCCTGTAACTTTACCTCATCTGGGAATCATTTTATCTGCTCTTCCATTCTAAATGATAGCTTTGCTGGATAGAGTAATCTTGGATGTAGGTCTTTGCCTTTCATGACTTTGAATACTTCTTTCTAGCCCCTTCTTGCTTGTAAGGTTTCTTTTGAGAAGTCAGCTGCCAGTCTTATAGGAGCTCCTTTGCAGGTAACTCTCTCCTTTTTTTCTTGCTGCTTTTAAGATTTTCTCATTATCTTTAATCTTGGGTAATTTAATTATGTTATGCCTTGGTGTGTTCCTCCTTGGGTCCAACTTCTTTGGGACTCTCTGAGCTTCCTGGACTTGCATGTCTATTTTCTTTGCCAAGTTGGGGAAATTTTCCTTCATTATTTTTTCTTTATTATACTTTTATCAGAATCACATACGGAGCTTACAAAAAATATTCCTTGCCTTACCTCAATTTCAATTCAATTATTGCATAGGGTTTATCTGAGGCAGCTTGTATGTAGACTTAATGGCCTTAATAATTACTTCTCTCCTGTTTTCCCTAATCTGTGTGTTATTTTACCCACATAATTTTAGGTAGTTGCAAGCCTATAGCAACATACACTTTCCAATGTATTTAATATGCAAACAAAGTCAGATGACACAAGGCCTCATAATTTTGCTCTAACTTCATCTCTCACCACTTTCCTCCTCAATTTACAATGTTCTAGCCACACCAGATTTCTTTAATTTCCTCAATCCTGCCAGGACCCTCCCTGCCTTCTTGAACCTCACACAGTTCCTACCACGCATCATTAAAAAGAAAATTCCAAATGAGTTAAAGTCAATAAATAAAGCCATGAAAGCATTACAATATAACATGGGAGAATATGTATAACCTTATGATAGGGAAGGCATTTAAACATGTTAAAACACCAAACCTATTAAGCACAAGTTTGATATATTTCAGTGTGTGAAAAAATTGTACATAACAGAATAAGTCTTCAAGAATTAAAATACAGAGACAGAGTAGAAAAGTTATGTAGAAAATATAGTATAATGATATTTTTCAAATATGTTTTCAAATTCTTGCTCTTCCTCTTCTCCTTTTGACACATCTATGTTTCAGATGTAGGAATGTATAAAGTGGTCCTAGATGTTCCTCAGCCTCTCCTCATTTTTTTGAATTCTTCATTCTGTTATGGTTGAATGTTTATTTCTTCCTTCTGTTTGAAATCATTGTTTTGAGGCCCAGTATCCTTCCCTTCAATGTTGGTTCCTTGTATATTTTCCTTTATTTTATTTTGTATAACCTTCACTTCTTCCTTTATTTTGCAGTCGTACTCAGTCATTTCTGTGAGCATCCTGATTCCAATGTGATGAACTCTTCATCTGATAGGTTGGCTATCTCCTTGTCACTTAGTTCTTTTTCAGGAGTTTTGATATGTTCTTTCATTTGGGCCATATTTCTTTGTCTTGGTGCACCTGTTATGTTGTAATGGGTGGAGTCTTAGGTATTCATCAGGGCAGGATAACCCACTTCACTGTGTCCTGGCACTGTATGTGAGGGAGGGATCTGAGAGGGAACAGTGCCACTTGCTAGCTTGCTTGCCCCACTTTCTTTTACTTCCCTCACTTCCCACAAGTGGATTGTGCCCTTTCAGGTGCTGATTCCCAGGTGGCTGGACTTATTTACATTCTAGGGCCTCAGTGGCCTTTCCAAAGGACTCACCTGTGAGACTGGGAGTTTCTCCCACCACCACAACCCCCACAGAATTACAGCTAGTGATTTTCAGGCTTTATTTCCCTGCATTGAGACTCGGGTTTGCATGGTCTGTCTCACTCCCCAGTAGTTCCTCCAGGCTTATCCACTCATGAATGTAGTACCACTCAGTGTGCCTGCTGCCTCACCTGCCCCGTCTGCTAGCTGCTGCCTTGCCTTGTGTCCTCTCCCCTTTTACTTCCCATCTCCACCCTTCCTACCAGTCTGGATGAAGGCTTCTTCTTTAACTCCTTGGTTGTTGGACTTCCATACAGTTTGATTTTCTGGAAGTTCTGGCTGTTTTTTGTTTTTAGATTGGTTGTTATCCTTCTTTTGGTTGTGTGAGGAAGCTAAGCATTTCTACCTATGCCTCCATCTTGGCTGTAGCTCTGGAATATGCCTTTTTTGGTAAGCCAGTGATATTCTTTTTCTCTTGTTGCTGAAGTGGTGGGATGTACATTTAACTAAAGGCCTTGGGGGAAAATATGCCTTAATTTCTTATGTGTTCTACTTCTCACTCCAGTTGACCTGATTATAGTGATACTCTATAGTGAGGTATGAGTTCCTGGGCTACTTTATTTTCTTTCTTTTTTTAAACATTAACTTTATTGGCGTAACATTGGTGAATGACATACTATGTAAGTTTTAGGTATACAATTTTATAATACATTTCCTGTATATTGCATTGTGTGCTCACCAACCAAAGTCAGGTTTTGCATGACATGCCCATTAGAAGAAGTTTTGAGGGTGGTGGTGATATCTAAATAAAATATAATTGGCCATTTAAAACCAGAAGGAAGATATGTATGCCCAGAGCTATATTAACTACCTCTTAAGCAGCTACAGTTTAAACCAGAATGAGGAAAAGGAATGTCACAACTTCACTGAGCTTTTTAAAAATAAGTCGGTGTTTCTTCCTTATCGGTGTTGCTTTTGGCTCCTTTTATTAGCAAAGTCTTTGAAACAGTATTTATGTGCACTCTGCTCTGCATGCTCGTTTCTGTGTTTTATTTAACTTGAATGATAAATGGTGCTGTCTGGGTCTGGCCTCATGTGGATACATTTAAAGGCTATTTTAATAGATTAAAACTTTTTTCATAAATCATTTCAGCTCAATACCGTTAGCCTTTTTTTCTAGCTCCTTAGAAGCAAAGAGTGTTATTTAAATGTTGGCCCGAAATGTTTGTGTGTGCTCCTTTCAACTTTAGACAGTTGTGATCAAAGTCAGATCTGTAGCTCTGAAATGATGGCAAGAATTCTTTAACAGCTGTTTGCTATTTTCTCCCTGAAAAAAAGAACCACTGAGTAGAACCTAATAAATAAGAAGAATAAACTGTAATTGAGAAGGTCTGTATCTGACATTAAAGTGGCCAACATTCCGAGAAAAAGTAGGGAGTTAGAGAAGCTGCTCTTTTTCCTCTTTTATAAATGGAGATAAATTTTCCTAATGATAAGAAATAACAGGTTGAAGGGGAAAGTCTAGGACCTTGGATCCTGGCTGTGTGGCTTTGAATGAGTAGATAACCATTCTCAACCTATTTCCTTGTCTCTAAATAACGAGATTACCTACTTCATGCTGCTGAGGTGAAACTCAGATGAAATACACAATACAATCTGTACAAACACTTTGCAGAGTTCTGGACACATATTAAGTTCTCATAAAAATCAGTCCGTTTTTTTGTTTTGTTTTGTTTTGTTTTTTTGTCTTCATTCTAAGCTTTAGGTTCATTATTGTTCTTTAAAGAATTGAGAGTGCCTGCTTTCATTGTAGAGCTGTTGGGTAGGTGAAATGGAAAAAAGAAAGCATACAAAAACACTTTAAAATAAAAAATTGTATACCTGTGTTGGTGGAGGTGGGTGGTTAATTCTCTTCTCTCTGTCCCCAGCTTTTTGTAGTCTAACATTAGAGTTGAGCTTTCTTTGGAGGGTGCTTCATTAGCTAAAACAGATTACCCCAGGTGACTTTCAAAGGGCTATGAGAATGATGTGACTCTTGGACAGTGGTGATGAATTCCCAGTTTCTGATAGCATATTTACTTCCTTTTTTAAAAAAAAATATCTGCGGCTTGTCTGAGTTTAGTTAGGTTACTTTCTAAAATTGAGGGTGTTCTTTCAGCTTAAAATTCATATGTGCATTTTTGCTTTGCTGAGTTTTCTTGATCTATTTACTTGGCCCAAAGCTTTTCCATTTTCTTAGAGCCAGGATTTTCTAGGAGAACATTGCCTCTGTCTAGCATAGACCAGATGTTGGTTTTCAGGACCATCTGGGGCAGCTCTTCACATTGTGGGCTCTGTGGGCCCAGGTGAAAGGAATGCTTTGCTGGGTAGACACTCCTGTTTGAATGTTAATCTGAAACATACTGACATGCAAATGAGACTGATTTTTAAATTGGTAGCTTTTAAAATGATTCACTTATTTGCTGTCTTCCATCACCTTGAATATTTGAGTTGGGCATCATGGTTTTAACTCCTAAGAAAAATACGAAAGAAATTATTTAACTAATTTTGGGATTGTCTGTAACTAAAATGATTGTGTAGAGTGATTCTAAAAGTCTTTACTACTTTATATTTGTGAGAGTTTTGTAGGTTTGTCCTTCCTCATTTACACAAACAGGAAGTTAGCCTGGATACCCACAATGGAATTCTGTGGCTCTGGTGTTATTTAATGGAATGTGAACTTGGAAACATGATATGCATTCTACAAATGTTTGTGGACATATGAGGCAAGGTGCTGCTGGTGATAAGAAATGAATAAAAATAATGGCTACCCCTTTAAAAATCCTTTGCTGTGTGACAGACATTGTGCTAAGTCTGCACAGACATAATCCCATCGATGGCTGATCAGTGACCCTATGAGGCAGGCATGGATGACCCCGGTGAGACTTAAAGGGCATAAGGGATTTGGTCAGGGTCTTAGAACTGGGGACAAGGAGCCGGGTCCTGACCCAGCACCACCCCTCACTTATGTGCTTTCCCGGCACCATTAGATGGTTCTGGATCATAAGGACCCGCCAGAGAGGATAACCCAGAATGTCATTCATGCTATTCCCCAAGACAGATGCCAGTGATAGGCTCTCTTAAGTAGATAGGATATTGAACAGGGCTGAGTCTGTGGGAGGGATGCCCAGTGAACAGAGTACTTGCAGTGTGCTGTAAGCATGGTGGAGACTGGTAAGGGCCTCAGAAAGAATTCCAGGAACTGACAGACACAAGAGAAATGGAGGAGGTAGAATTGGTAAGACTTGGCAGCAGGTGGGAAGGGAGCACCCAGAGAGTGGGAGAACATAGACAGTCCTTAGGTTTACAAACTGAGTAGCGCTTTGCTGTCACAGAGGACTAGGAAATCAGATGGCACAGCCATTTTTATGACAACTGTTATACTTATAGGGAGCCAATCTGCCTGGCAATGGCAAAAGTAGTCCAGCCGTATCAGAAAGCCCATAGGCGTGTGGCAGCATACAGGATGCCAAACCCATGGATTGGTTCTCCCTTGGGAGACCAGGCCTGCACATTGTACCTAGGCTGCTTTGTGACTTGCTCTTTTTTTTTTTTTTTTTTTAATTTTTTAAATTGTTGTTCAAGTATAGTTTTCTGCCTTTTCCCCCTACACCCCAGCCCTCCCTGCCTCCCTCCCCCATTTCCACCCCCCCTTGTTGTTGTCCATATGTCTTTTATAATTGTTCCTGTAAACCCTTCATTCACTCTTTGCCCCCTTAATCCCCTCCCCTCTCCATTCTGATCACTGTCAGCCTGTTCTCAGTTTCAGTGTCTTTGGCTATACTTTGCTTAGTATGATTAGGTTCCTGTTAATGGTGAGATCATATGATATTTATCTTTTATCGCCTAGCTTATTTCACTTAATATAATGCTCTCCAGTTCCATCCATGCTGTCGCAAAGAGTAGGAGCGCCTTTCTTTCTGCTGCATAGAATTCCATTGTGTAACTGTACCACAGTTTTTTGATTCATTCATTTACTGATGGGCACTTAGGTTGCTTCCAACACTTGGCTATTATAAATTGTGCTGCTATGAACATTGGGGGGCATAGGTTCTTTGGATTGGTATTTCAGGGTTCTTAGGATATAATCCTAGCAGTGGAATTGCTGGGTTAAAAGGCAGATCCATTTTTAGTTGTCTGAAGAAATTCCATACTGTTCTCCACAGTGGCTGCATCAGTCTGCAGTCCCACCAACAGTGCACTAGAGTTCCCTTTTCTCCACACCCTCTCCAAAATTTGTTGTTTGTTACTTTGTTTATGATGGCCATTCTGACTGGTATGAAGTGGTATCTCATTGTGGTTTTAATTTGCATCTCTCTGATGGCTAGCGATACTGAGCATCCACATCCCTTTATGTGTCTCTGGACCCTCAGTATTTCCTCCTTGGAAAAGTATACTCATCTTTATTTTAATACTTACCCAAGGATATGTTTATTGATTTGAGAGAGAGAGGAGTAGGAGGAGAGAGAGAGAGAAAGAGAGAGAAACATCAGTGTGAGAGAGAAATAACGATTGGTTGCTTCCTGTATGCACCTTGACCTGGGATCAAATCAACAACTTTTTTGTGTATAGGATGACACTCCAACCAACTGAACCAACTGGCCAGGCCTTGTCTTATATTTTTTAATGCCAAACATTAACTTATATGTGTGGAATCACTAAAACTACAGTTATTTCTTTGTGACTTGCTCTTGCTAAAATTTCCTCACCCAGAGTTGAGGCAGCAAATGCTTATTGCATATCTTTAAAGTAACTTCCTGAAGTCTATGCTAATTTTCCCAAAGATTGAAGTGTAACCAGACCAATTACTCTTATGGTTCCTTTGCATTTGCAACATTTTTCCTTGTTAATTTGTAAGAAGTAATCAGTAACATCCTTTGTGTTGCTATCTGTAAAAAGTAATTACCTAAAGCAAATCTAAATATAATGAATGAAAACCTTCTTTGATGTATGCTATTAGAAAGCCAATAAAAGCTTGTCAAGGCAGGGGTCGGGGTGCTCTCCCCTTGAGAGAGTGGCCTTGCTGTCCCTTTTTCTCCACAGGACTCGGTAGTCTGTATGAATTTATCTCGTCTCATCCATAACGCCATGGACACTGTGGACTGGTGTCCACATCAGCTGGTGCCTGGAACAGAGACCCAGGGCTACAAGCCATCATTGTGGACAACACTCCAACTTGGTTGGAGTGCACGCATCAGCCCAGGTAAGGGCCGATGTCACCAAGTGCTTTTTGGTTAGGTCAGAGGGTGTGTTGGATTTCAGAGGAAAAGGGTTTTCTTCCTAGGTCACCCTCTCTTGCAACTGTTTTACAGCCGTACCTTCTTTAGTAAGCAGGAGCCTTGCTCTGTCTCCCAAGTATTTGCTGCAGACCCGCTGGCACAGGTAGAGCTGTTAAGAGCCACAAGGGTGCTTGCTGCTAGAAGACACCCGTGGGAGGAATGGCTGAAATGTGGACCGGGACAGAACACTAGGTTTCCTGCCAGCCTCAAGCAAAAGTCCAGCAGCAAGAGGCACACTGTAAAAACACTCACAAGCCCATCCCCACAGCACAACTCCCAACTAGGTCTAGGCTTGGGAGAAAGAGCAAAGATTTTCCCTTTAATCAGCTTTAAAAACAGCAACTAGTTACGGGGCTATTTACAAGCATATTAGCAAATTGTTTCTTTCAAGCTGCCTTTTGCGGTCCTTTCGATTTTGCCTTTCCCTCTGCTCACCTGCAGAAGGAAAAGCAGATAGTGAGTGAGTGTTTCGGTTTCAACCAGACCCTGAAGATCACTTTCCAGAAGAAACACAGGTTTTGTATGAGAGCTTTTGGCATTTACCGAGTTCCGAAGACAAAAGTTCCCCTCACTCGAGAAATCGAGTGTTCCCATGTGGGTTGGAACTTTGTGAGGGTGTCTGGGATCAATTCCCAAGACGTGCAGGGGCCTTATAGGGACCTCCAAAACCACTTAATCTAACTTCTGGCTCATCTGGGAAAGCGCAATATGAAGGTTGGTCACCTAGTGCTTTGAGCCCTACCTCGCAGTCTTAAACGCTTGGGGTAGGACCTGAGACCCATAAGTGGAGTTAGGGTACTGAGAAAGCCCCGGTACCCCCTCCCTGACTGTCTTCCACCAACAGCACATTTCAAACCACCACACTATGTCCCCCAGTAACTGACTAACTAGGGTGTAGTACAGACGGCGGAATCTGAAAAGACAATAATTGAAAGTAAAAAGGAGCCTTTTAATAGCAAGAATGGGCTCTGGTTTATCTATAGAGCAGGAAATCTACCTGTGTGTGTTGCAGCAACTCTTCCGGGGAGCGGGATGTAAGGTAAAGGAACAGCATCTCATTCAGCTTTTATAATCTATAAAGAATACTACCCTGCTTTTCCTGACAAGGGAACCTTAGATATTGAAATTTGGGAAAAGGCAGGTGACAAGTTGAAATCTTTACAGGACAGTGGTGTTTCTGTCAGAGTTCACAACTTAGTAACTTGGGTACTAGTCAGGACTGCTGTCATGCCCATGTGGGCTAAGAAAACAGAGTTAGTCACAGAGGGGAATGAGGAGTCTAGTTCAGAGGAGGAAGTCATATATGATATAATAGAACAGGTGAGGGAAGTTCTGCCTTCAGCCCCACCGGAATGCCTGCCGTGTAGTTATCTCTCCTTGTCCCAACTCTGGGAACGTTCCTCTTCGCAGGGTGTATCACCGCCAACAAAGCAAGAAAATTCAGACAAATATCCTATCAGGGCTATGCAACAGTGCCTTCAGCAGGCAGCAGAGGCTGGGGATTGGGATGCCCTTTTAGCCTTCCCCATTATAGTTAAGGGTCAAAGAAATGTGCATGAGCCCCTTTCCTTTTCTCTTTATAAGGATTTTTAAAAGAGCATTAAGGAAAATGGGCTTCAGTCTCCCTATACTAGTGGGCTATTTCAAGCCATTACTGATAGTTATAAAATGGCCCCTTGTGACTGGATTGCCCTTGCCAAGACTGTCTTAACCTCAGCTCTATTAATTCACTGTCTGGCATTCAGAATATTCCCAACGGTCTGGCACCCAAGTGGCTGAAAATGTACTAATAAATAATCCTGTCACCTTCCCAATGCTGCTTGGGTCTGGTGAATTTGCCACCACTGCAGATCAAGCCAGGCTTAATCCCCATGCTTTTGTCAAAGTGCTCAAATTGCTGTCAGAGCCAGGCCTGATTCTCAGACCAAGGAAACTTCTTCATTTATAAATATTCGTTAGGGTGCTACAGAAGCATATATTGACTTTATTGATCGCCTCCAAGAAGCTATTGAAAGACAAATAGATAATGACAGAGCGAGCAAAACTCTTTTGTGCCAGCTAGCTTATGAGAATGCTAAGGACCCCTGCAAACTACCACCAAAGACATCAGTGAGTTTATCAAGGCTTGCCAAGATGTTGGCACAGAGCAGCATAGGGCCTCTCTTAGCTGCTGCAATTAAGGGAGATTCGAAACGTTGTAACTGTAAGCAGCCCGGTCACCTGTGCAGGGACTGTCCGTCTACACCGAGAGGGGGAATAAGTAATGACAAGCCTCCCTTCAAGGATTGTCCGTGCTGTGACAAAGGCAAACACTGGGCAAGAGAATGCCACTCTAAATTTGACAATAACGGCCAGCCCACCATGCACACCCACTGGCTCCACTTCCTCCTTCTGTACATCTGATGGGCCCTCCTCCAGGCAGGCGCTGCTACAGTAGCCCCCGTACCCCTACATATAAGGAGGCAGCCCTCATCACCCTCCCTTCTGGTGTATATGCTGAGTCTCTACTGTGACCTGCCCCGGGTGGACATCATCCGCAGTTTGCAGGTACAAGATGTGGAGGTGGATGGGCAGAACTGGAAGATGTGGAGGTGGATGGGCAGAACTGGACCTTTGCTTTTGACTTCTCCTTCCTGAGCCAAGAAGAGGATTTGGAGTGGGCTGAGTCCCAGCCTCAGCTGTCCAGCCCTGTGGACCTTTCCCCTGATGTCCTGCTCTCTATTGAGATTTTCCATCAGCCAAAGCTGGAGGCAGATCAGGACCCAGCCAGCTGCCTGGAACATCTTCTGATGGAACTGTTTACTGTAACTCTGTCCCAGGTTACCTTTTCCTCAGGCAGCATGGTCCTGGAGGTGACCAGGCCCCTCTCCCAGTGGCTGAAGCACCCCAGGGAACTGAAGGAGCCGATGTCCAGTTTGGCTCGAGAGTGTTGGTAGTGGCCTGCTACGTCCCCTGTTACCAATGTGCTCCTCCTGCTCTACTCCAACCTCTCTCCTGACCAGAGGAGGCTGGGCAGCCCCACTTTGCTGTGGGAAGCTGCGAGCTCCTGGAGGGCCCAGGAGGGACAGCTCTTCCGGGAGAGGAGCAGGAGGCACCCTTGACATCCTTTGCCTGACAGAAGCCAACTATGTCAGACATTCAAGTTCCAGGTGGACTTCAACCTGATATCCCCTATAATCCTACAAGTCACAAAGCAGCCTAGGTATAATACAGGCCTGATCTCCCAAGGGAGAACCGATCTGTGGGTTTGGCATCCTGTGTGCCACCACACGCCTATGGGCTTTCCAGTAGGGCTGAGCTACAGTTGTCATTGCCAGGCAGATCGGCTCCCTACAATGCTAGTAATAATGTCTTCCTTCAGTTGATGTGAAAGGAGCATTGCTAATGTTGCTAACAAAGGCATTGCCTTCTTTTAATCACAAAGAAGAATGCGTGGCTCTGTAAATGAACTTCCAAGATTCATAGTGATTATGTAAATTGTACAAACAAGTATGAATTGGAGGTTAATTGCTTAGTTTCCAATTATATTATAAAAATTATATTTGCTCTTTGCATTTCAATTTCCTATCATCTAGAAGCTACTCAGTTCACCTTGCCACACACAACTGAAGGCTGGGCTGGGAAAACATTTAAATCCAGCATCTTCAACAGACTCTTCAAAATCACTGGAAAGGGTAGGGGTGATTGCTTTCATTAGCTTGTTTAATTTTGATGAAATTTACTTATGAAGTGAACCATGAAGTGCATTTGGCTATTATATAACCTTCCACTGGTCATTTGTCAGAATGTTTCTGACAGCAAACAGAACTCTAATTCTCAGTTACCTTTGATCTGGACATGAGACTGAATGTCTAACTCATTGAAAAGCAAGACCAGAGAGTATTGGTCATTAGGGTATCACAATACCTTTTTCATTGTTGAAGTTTGTGCTAATTTCCTAGGGCTGCTGGAACAGAGTGCCACAGATTTGGGGACAAGAGTGATTTATCCTCTTAAAGTTCTGGAGGCTAGAAGTCCAAGATCAAGGTGCTGGCAGGGTTGGTCCCTTCTGAGGGAGAATGTGTTCCACATCTCTTACCTTCTGATGATTTGCTGTCAATCTGTGGTATTCTGGGCTAGATGAAGGCCAATCCCTGCCTTCATCTTGACATGGTATGTGGGTGTCTCCAAATTTCTCCTTTTTATAAGGACACGGATCATATGGAATTAGGGTTCACCCTAATCACTTCATTTTAACTTAATTGCCTCTGTACAGAGCTTATTTCCAAATAAGGTCACATTCTGAAGTACTGAAGGTTAGGACTTTAATACATGAATTTAGGGAAACACATTTCAACCCTCAACAAAAGCACATTTAACATTGTAAAAAAAAGAACATGTATTTCACTGCGCACCTCAAGAAGGGTTTCCCTCAACACACAGCTGATTAAAATAAACCAGTTTAGATTTTACTCTCACTGCAAATTTTGTAGAAAGGTTTCCTTTTTAATACATTTTGAAAAAAAATAGTTAAGGCTTATTGTGTCTAAAATACTATCCGATAGATAACTTAAAGCATCCCTTAATTCCAAATTCTGAGTATGTGGAAAGCAAAAAAGGGCATGTGTGACTGGTCTCAGGGTACAGGGGACCCTTGAATGGAATAGATGTCCCATAGTAAATACTTAGTAACATTTCAGTGAAAGCTCATACCCTGGTGTTGGTGATATTTTTCCACTGAGGTAGTGTTCTGAAACCTAACTAATCTCCCTCTTTATCTTGTCCCTCCCATTATATCTGTCCTGTAGCCTGGTAGTGACCTCAGCCTTCTCCCAGACATCTGGCCCTCATTGATCCTGTGCTCTCTGCTCAGATCTCAGTGATTTAGCATTTAGGATATTCATCCTATACCAGCACCTCAGATCCTCCGTTGCCTTCCTGCAATTCTGGCAGTGGCCCCAGCTCCTTCCTTCTCTGCTGCTATACCCGGTCAGTTAAGAGCTGTTCGAAAAAATTGGCAGTTATCACCACTGTAAATTTACAAACTCAGATCTTACCTGGTCCTTGGAGCTTCCCTTGGACCACTGCTTTCCTGTATCCCATGGAGGCTCTTGCAGACCTTTCAGACCCTGCAGGTCCTTTTAGTCCTGTGACCTCCCCACCCCCACCACAAGTCAGATTCATGGCAGGAACACATGACACCATCAGAAAGTTTTACATGGAAATGATTTACCGACAGGACAGTTCATAGAATTGTGGACAGGAAGATTCAGAAATGCAGTAAGAGATAATGAAGCAGCACTGGGAAGCTATTATCACCCTTAGTCCTAAAGGGGCAAGGAGAAGAATTGGGTCTCAAGGCGGTCATGCTGTGGTTAGCAGGAGGGGCCAGTCAGCAGGAGCCAGGGCCACTTTTTCTTCCTGACCACCCATGAGAGCCTGTCCAAAGCCTGCAAGGGAACAAAGGTGGGCAACCTGGACAGGCCAGCCAGCAGGGGCAGTGAGATAATAATAATCATCTTTCTTTTAACAGATGACCAAGACTCCTGCCTCACAAAGAAAATCAAGGCCTTCAGGGGTGGGCTCCATCAAGGTCATACCTCTAAAACTTAAGCTTGTCTCCCTTTCTCCGCCTTCATTTCTCTCCCTGCAGTCTCAGGTGATGTGTTCCCCTTTATAACCACTGACTCTCTATCCTTTATCCCATCTTTTGTAGGATGTTGCTTCACATATGTGAGTAAAAGGTACCAAATACCTTTTATTCATATTAAGTTCACATGTGGACATGCCTTTATTTAATTTGTAGACAGTTTTATTGGTATAATCCAAATGAAGAATATATATGAGTTGAAACAAAACTTAGATCTATTAGCCATCTTATCATCCCTTAGCCTGATTTAATTAATTTTGTAAGTATGAAGATGACATATTTTAGTAGAGCAGTAATGTCTGGTTTCATAATATAGTGTGGAGAATTACTTTCCCTGTATTAATTGGGTTTCAGTTGTGTTTAATAACTTATTGGATCCAGATGTAGTTCACCTTGATGACTGGAGTTCCTGTGTGCTGACCACGTGATGAAGCATCTGGGTTCATGCCATTGACCTGCTCAGAGTCTTTTGCTGTGTTGAACTCACCCGTTAGTCACATCTAAAGAGAAATACCTTCATTCCAAGCAAAATTTGAGTGTTTCTTAACTGAACTTTCAGAACCCCTAGTGAAAAAGAGAGTCTTTTTTCCCAACCTTTCCATTCCAAGGATAGTTGATCTAAAGTTGGCTTTTCTGTCAGTGCCCCCTGCTGCCTTGCTTCTGTTGTGAAACTCAAAAAAGGTCCATGGCAGTTTTAGAAAGTAAAGTCCTAATTTTCTCCATAAAACTGGTTCATCAGAAACTAAGACGCCACCAGCAGCCCTCTGGCATCCTGCTAACCTAGGGCTGTTTAGAGAGAGGTTTTATGTGGGTACAAGTAGCATTGTTTAGTTGCCAAGCTTATTTTTGCCTTCTGCCTGGCTCCAGAAGGTTCCTGCGGTATTGGTTTATTTTTGGTCATTGTGTGGTGGAACATAAGCAAGTCCTTTTTTTCTGTGCCCTGTACCTATATGAACCCTTGGTGGTTGGTAATGGTTGTAAGTCATACTGGCAACACTTTCTGCTGTCACATCAAGATGACACTTCAGTGGTAGTCTATTTCTTTGGCTATTTCCTCACTTAATGACTCAATTTCACATTTTTTGAAATACAGATATTAGTTTACTATGGCTTCTGTAACAAAGTACACAGTTTCAAATCTATTGTCTCACAGTTCTGAAGGCTAGAAGTCCGAGATCAAGGTGTTGGAAGGCTTGGTTATATCCAAAGCCGTGAGGGAGAATCTGTTCCATGCCACTCCCCAGCTTCTGGTGATTTACTCGCAACCTCAGGTGTTCCTTGGCTTATAGTTGTATCTCTGCCAATCTCTGCCTTCATCGTCACATGATGTTCTCTCCGTGTGTGGTATCTGTCTCCCAGGTTCTTCCTTTTATAAGGCCACAGTCATTGGTTAAGGGCCCACACTATTGACCCTATCTCATGCTGATCATCTGCAAAGACCCTACTTCCAAGTAAGATCTCTGGGAACTGGGGCTAAGGACTTCAGCCTAAGAATTTTGGGGAGACACAATTCAAACTAAACATATAGCAGCTTTCACTATTTGGCTTTTTAACGAAACATCATTTGAGAAATGGTTGGGCCTTTTGCTGCTCTGACTTCTAGCTGTGCAACTTATATATCCAGTTTTCTTCTCTGGTTCCTTTGGAGCACAGTGTAGAATGGGACATTTTTTCAAAAATGGAAGCAAACGTTAACTCTCTAAACTCTCTTAAATCACACACATGCATAATTAAAATGAGACCTGTAATTTGGACAGCCATATTAGATGAGAAATCTTGGCTGTTAAATCAAGTGAACTGGGGGAATAATTTCCCTTTCTCCCCCAGAATATTTCAGTGACTCAGTAATGGGAGAGTGCTAGCTTGAAAGTAACTATATAGTACTTCCTAACATAGTCCTGTTGTGTTTCTAATATCACACACTTTGATTCTGGCAAATAGCCATTCTTTTGATGTATTGGTCCAGATTGAAAAAAATAAGTCTTCACTGTTATTCTAGAATTCTCTCAGTCTTCAGAGAGTTGTGCCAAAACTCATTAGTGAAATGCAAATTCAAACCACATTAGAATGGCTACTATCAAAAACAGAATATAACAAGTGTTAGTGAGGATATAGAGAAATTGAAACCCTTATGCCCAGTTGATGGGAATGTAAAATGGCAGCCTCCATGGAAAATATTATGGTTGTTGCTCAGAAAATTAAACATAGAATTTACTATATGATCCAGCAATCTCACTTTTGGGCGTATGTCCAAAATCATTGAAATCAGAAGCTTGAAGAGATATTTGTACATCTGTGTTCATTATAGCATTATTTATAATAGCCAGGAGGTGGAAATAACACAAATGTGTATCAAGGCTGAATGAATAACATACTTTGAGATATTATTCAGTCTTAAAAAGAAGGAAATCATGTAAAATGCTACAACATGGATGAACCTTGAGGACATTTTATGTTAAATGAAAAAGCCAGTCACAAAAAGACAAATACTATATGAATCCAAACACAGGAGGTAGCAAGGAGTAGTCAAATTCTTAGAGACAGAAAGTAGAATGGTTATTGCCAGTGGTTGGGGAGAGGGGGAAATGGACTGTTGTTTTTTAGTGGGAATGTAGTTTCATTTTTGCAAGATGAAAAAGTTCTGGAGATCTTTGTGAATATACTGTAACACTACTGAACTGTATACTTAAAAACAGTGAAGGTAGGAAATTTGATACGTTTTTTTTTTAACCACAATTTAAAAAATAAGGAAACTAGTGAAAATAGCCACAGCTAATTTCAGCTCTTGAGGAAACTAGTCTAGACCTTCATTTCTACTTGCACATACTGCAGTTGAATTCTGACAGTGCACCAGGCAGGTGCTGGAGGGATGTGGGAATAAATTCAACTTTTGGTAAGACTCAAGGATGGGAAAAATTCATTTCAATGAACTAAAATACTACTTCACAAGTATTGTGACAGTAGCTCTATAGGTGACTAATGAAAATGCTTTGAAGACATCCAAGGTAACTTTAAGTTTCACTGCCATGCAGGACATCACTGATATTTATCTTCTATTTATAAATCATTAGTTAATATTTTTACGGCTTTTATTTCCCAGAGAGATGTTAAATCCTTTAAGGCCGGAACTGGGTTCTTTGTGACCTCCACAGCTGCAAGTGTGTGTCTTGCACATACTAGAAATAGTTAATAGACCCTTTTTGTCCATTGATCTACTTGTGGGCCCTTTAGCAAATTACATAATTCTAAGGATAATTTCACTTTCGGTTGCATTATTTTCTGAGTTTTACACTATGTAATGATTGAAAACACTTTGCAAAGATAATTTCAAGATGATACTGAAGTTACCAAAGGAAGTGTATATTTATTAATATAGTTTTATTTTTTTAAGTTTTAAGATTATTTTGATGTTCTTTTACAGTTGTCCGCATTCCCCCAAGCCAAACCCATCTCCCTCCCTTGCTTCCACCTTCTTCCTTGGTTTCGTCCATGTGTCCTTCATACTAGTTTCTGAAGACCCTTCCCCCCATTATTCCCTCCCACCTTCCCTCTGGTTACTGTCAGACTGTTCTTACTTTCAGTGTCCCTGGTTATATTTTGCTTGCTCTTTTCCTTTTTGATTAGGTTCCACTCATAGGTGAGATCATATGGTATTTGTCCCTCACCGCCTGGCTTATTTCACTTAGAATAATGCTCTCCAGTTCCATCCATACTATTGTGAAGGGTAGGAGCTCCTTCTTTCTCTCTGCTGCGTAGTATTCCATTGTGTGAATGTACCATACTTTTTTGATCCATTCATTTACTAATGAGCACTTAGGTTGCTTCCAGCACTTGGTTATTTTGAATTATACTGCTCTGAACATTGGAGTGCATAGGTTCTTTTGGATTGGTGTTTCAGGGCTCTTAGGATATAATCCCAGCAGTGGAATTGCTGGGTCAAAAGGCAGTTCCATTTTTAGTTTTCTGAGGGAATTCCATACTGTTTTCCACAGTGCCTGCACCAGTCTGCATTCCCACAAAGAGTGCACTTGTGTTCCCTTTTCTTCACACCCTCTCCAAAATTTGTGGTTTGTGGCTTTGTTTACAATGGCCATTCTGACTGGTATGAAGTGGCATCTCATTGTGGTTTTAATTTGCATCTCTGATGGCTTCTGATGCTGAGCATCTTTTCATATGTCTCTGGGCCCTCTGTAAGTTGGTGATCGAGTTTCATTTTTTGGCATGTAGTTGTCCAGATCTCCTGACACCATTTGTTGAAGAGGCTATTTTTACTCCATTTTATGCTTCTTCGCCCTTTGTCAAATATTAATTGGCCATAGAGATGTGGGCGTATTTTTGGGTTCTCTGTTCTGTTCCATTCATATATGTGTCTGTTCTTATGGCAGTACCAGACTGTTTTGATTACAGTGGCCTTGTAATACAGTTTGATATCAGGTATTGTGATCCCTCCTACTTTGTTCTTCTTTCTCAACATTGCTACAGCTATTCAGGGTCATTTATGGTTCCATATAAATTTTTGAAGTGTTCGTTCTCTATCTTTGAAATATGTCATTGGTACTTTGATAGGGATTGCATTAAATCTATAAATTGCTTTGGGTAGTATGGCCATTTTGATGATGTTAATTCTTCCAACCCATGAACATAATACATGCTTCCATTTGCTTGTGTCTTCCTTAATTTCCTTGTTCAGCATTGTGTAGTTTTCTGAATACAGGTCTTTTAGATCCTTGCGTAGGTTTGTTCCTAGGTACATTATTTTTCTTGTTGCCATATCAAATGGGACTCTTTTCCTGATTTATGTTTCTGGTATTTCATTGTTGGTGTACAAAAATGCCTTTGATTTCTGAATACTGACTTTCTATCTGGTTATTTTGCCAGATTCACTTTAGATTGAGTATTTTTTTGGTGGAGTCTATAGGATTTTCTATGTACACTATCATGCTATCTGCAAACAATGACAGTTTTGCTTCCCCTCTTCCAATTTGGATGCCTTTTATTTCCTTTTCTTGTCTGATTGTTGTGGCCAGGACATCCAATACTATGTTGAATAGGGGTAGTGAAAGTGGGCATCCTTGTCTTATTCCTGATCTTAGCAGGAAAGCTGTAAGTTTTCCCCATTGAGTATTATGTTGGCTGTAGGTCTCTCATATATGGACCTTATTATGTTGAGGAATGCTCCCTCTATTCCGATTTTGCTAAGTGTTTTTATCATAAATGGGTGTTATACCTTAACAAATGCTTTTTCCACATCTGTCGATATGATCATGTGATTTTTGTATTTCATTTTGTTTATGTGATATGATACGTTTATTGATTTGTGAATATTGTACCATCCTTGCATCCCTGGGATGAATCCCACTTGATCATGGTGTATGAACTTTTTAACGTGTTGCTGGATACAGGTTTACCAATAATTTTTTTCAGCATTTTAGTGTCTATGTTCATCAGCAATATTGGCCTGTAGTTTTCTTTCTTGTATCTTTATCTGGCTTTGGAATTAGGATGATGCTGGCTTCATAAACAGTGTTTGGGAGTCTTCCATCTTCTTGAATTTTTTGGAATAGTCTGTGAGCATAGGGGTTAGCTCTTCCTTAAATGCTTTGTAGAATTCTCCTGTGAAACAGTCCAGTCCAGGGCTTTTGTGTGTTGGAAGCTTTTTCATTATTTCAAATATGAATTATTTTAATATATTGGTTCAAATATTTCAGCTGTTTTTGATCTGTTCAGGCTTTCTGCTTCTTCACTGAGTTTTGGAAGATCATATTTTTCTAGAAATTTGTCCATTTCACCTGGGTTTTCAAATTTCTTGGCATACGGTTCTTTGTAGTAATTTTTTACAGTCCTTTGTATTTCTGTTGGCTCAGTTGTAATCTCTCCTGTTTCATTTCTTATTGTGTTATTTGGGTCCTCTCTCTTTTTTTCTTGATGAGTTTGCTTAAAGGCTTGTTGCTTTGGTTTGTCATTTCAAAGAACCAGATCCTGGATTTATTGATCTTTGGAATTGTGCTTTTAGTCTTATGTCATTTATTTCTCCTCTGATCTTGGTTATTTCCTTCCTTCTACTTGCTTTGGGCTGTCTTTGTTGTTGTTCTTCTAGTTCTTATAGGTGTAGTCTTAGGTTGTTTGTTTGAAATGTTTCTATCTTTTTTTTGGTAGGTCTGTATTCCTATGAACTTCCCTCTCAGGACGCCCTTGGCTGTGTCACATAAGTTTTGGATTATTGTGAGTTCATTTTCATTTTCCAGAAACTTTTTGATTTCTTCCTTAATCTCATTGTTGACCCATTCATTGTTTAATAACATGCTATTCAATCTCCATGAATTTGGGTGTTTTGGGTTTTTTTTTTCCTTGAGGTTGGTTTTCTAGTATCAGTCCCTTGTGGTACAATAAAGTCCTTCATATGATTTAAATTTTCATAAATTTGTTGAGGCTTGTTTTGTGGCCTATCATGTGGTCTGCATTTGTAAATGTTCCATGTGCATTTGAAAAGAATGTGTATTTTACTTCTTTGTGATGAAAAGCTGTGTATATATCATTTAAGTCCATTTGACCTAGGGCATTGTTCAATGCCACAATATCTTTGTTGATATTTTGTTTTGAAGATCTATCCATTTTTTACAGTGGGGTGGTGAAATCACCTACCGTAATTGTGTTGCTTTCAATGTCTTTCTTGAAGTCCTTCAAGGTTTTCTTTATGTATTTGGGTGCTCCTATGTTGGGTGCCTATATGTTTACAATGTTTACATCTTCTTGATGGATTCTTCCCTTGAGTATTATGAAGTGGCCTTTTGGGTTCTTTTTATGCCTCTTTTTTGAAGTGTATTTTATCTAATATGAGTATTGCTACTGCAGCTTTTTTTCCCTGTCCTTTTGGTTGGAATACTTTTCCCAGCTCTTCACTTTCCGTATGTGTATGTCTTTTGTTCTGAGGTGGGTCTCTTGTAGGGTCATGATTTCTTATCCATTCAGCTATTCTATGTCTTTTCTTTGGGGCATTTTGTCCATTTACATTTAAGGTTACTATTGATAGGTACTTATTCATTGCCATTTTTTCACACCTGTGTTTCTCTCTCTCTCACTGTTTTTCTTACTATTCTTAAACCAGACCCTTTAGCATCACTTGCAGTTGTGGTTTGGAGGAGGTATATTCTTTGAGGCTTCTTTTGTCTGGGAAGTTCCTTATTTAGCCTTCCATTTTAATTGAGAGCCTTGCTCCATAGAGTAATCTCGTATGTAGGCCCTAGGTTTTCATTAGCTGGAATATTACTTGCCATTCCCTTCTGGTTTGGAGCATTTCCATTGCAAAGTCAGCTGCTAGTGTTATCGGGACTCCCGTGTATGTTTCTTCCTGTTTTTCCCTTGCTACCTTTAAGATTCTCTTTGTTCTGGAATTTTGCCATTTTAATTATGATGTGTCTTGAAGTGGGCCTTTTTGGGTTCCTCTTGATTGGGACTCTGTGTTTCCTGGATTTGTATGAGTTTTTCTCTCATCAGATTAGGGAAGTTTTCCATCATTACTTTTTCAAACCAGTTTTCTATCCCTTGCTCTTCTTCTTCTTCCTGTATCCTTATTATACAGATATTGTTATGTTTAATTTTGTCCTGCATTTCCCTTAACCACTCTTAATTCTTTCTGAGTCTGTTTTACTTTTCTTGCTCTTTTGGGGTGTTTTTTTCTACCTTGTCCTCCAGCTCACTGATCTGATTCTCTACTTCATCGATCCTGCTTTTGATTCCTTCTACTGTGCTCTTCAGTTCAGAAATTGTATTTTTCCTTTCCTCTTGAAATGAAGTTCACTGTGGTTTCCCTGTAGGTTTTGGTAATTTTCTGTAAGTTTGTTGAGCTTCCAGATAACTATTGCTTTGATCGCCATGTCTGATAGTTGAGTTGCCTCTATTTCCTTTAGCATTCTTTCTGAAGCTTCCTACTTTCCTTTTATTTGAAGATTATTTCTGTGAGACTCTTTTTGTTAGCCTCTGCTTCTCAAATTGATGTGGTCTGGCTCCCTGGGTTTGTGGTTTGAACTTCTGTGGTATAAGACCTGTGAGATTCAGTGGTGCCGTCTCCTTGATCTCCTGAGCTCACTGGTCTTGGACTGTCATTTATGTTGGCTCTCTGTATGTGTTTAGGTTTTGATTGTTGGGTCCTTCCCTCCAGCTCGTTAACTGAGGGTCATTCCATCTACCACATCTTGTGTTCTGTTGTGCAGGTGTGGACAGGTTGTGTTGAAGTTGATTCTTCTGTCTGTATGAGGTTTTGAGGCTTCTCTCTTGGTCTTGTTCAGTTGTTTGTGCTGGGTAACTTCTTCACCATTTAGTTGTATTTCCAGATTTTTCCTGGGTGGAGCGTAGTGGGGCTTCCACTGCCTCCTTTGTCTTCTTCTGTTGTGGTCTGTTGCTGGTTCCTTTGTTGGTACGTTTCCTCTTCTAGCAGGTATACTGGTGTTCACAGCTTCCACCTACTCTTTTTTGTGATCAGTTGGAGGGTAAAGGCAAAATGGTATTCAAGATAGCAGGAGTGTATTCTATGGTATTTAAAGTACCAACCCATAGAGAAGAGATAGGAGGTTCTTTGTATATGTATAGTGGTAACTCTGATATTTCACCCAACTAGCCACTGTTTAGAAAGGGTGGAAAAAAGATAAGGAATTTGTTGAGGGGAAAGGATTGTGAGTTGGATCTAGAAAGCAGTGAGCTTGTGGGAGGTCAGATCTTGATGTAAAGTGAGAGTAAAGGATATAAAATAGGTGTATTTTGTTAGAGAATAGAGTTAACCACAACAGTAATAAAGTTTCCAAAACAGAGAAATGAGCTAAGATCTGGGAGGGGTGGAGTATAGTATTGACAACAGTATGGAACAGTAATTATTTACAATAGTAACAGAGCAACAATCATATGACAGAATCTATGTGATCTGAATAACAAGAATAGGAAGTATGGGACCTGGAGTAGTATTGGAACACAATTGAAGTGAAAAACTGAAAATTAAAAATACACTATGAAAGAGAGGTCAAGGGAAATCAGTGAAATAATGTAATTTTTCAAACCAAGAGAAGAAGACTAAACAGAAAGAAGAGAAATAAAAATATTAATAAAATAAAAGATGTAAAAATAATGAAGAATTATAATAATACAAACATACAATAACTTGCAAGTTCTCTGGAGCAGCAAAATGAAATTTGTCTCACTGTCTCAGTTGTTGGCATGACCCCTCTTTGGGTCTAATTCTGGTCCCTTCACCACTCCAAGTTTTATTGTATCACCTGTGGGAATAAAATAAAAAAGGATGGATGGATGGAAGGAAGAAGGAATAAAAAAAAAAAGAAAGAAAGAAAGAACGGAGGATGAAATTAAAAAGAAGAAGAAGACTCTTCCTGCTGGCTTTAAACAAGCCAAGCCAGTTCTGCTGGTCTTCCTGGCTGTAGCAGGCTGAGAGGGGATTGGTTTTGCTTTTCTCTTTTCCTATGGTTTTGTGGGTATGGGGGCCAGGTTTGAGCTGCACTCTTCCTAGTTGCCCAGCCTCCAGCCCAGTTCCTCAGTTTGCTGCTGGACCCCCAGTGTCTTTATGCATCCAGCCTATGCCTTCAGTCCACCAGTTTTTCTGTCCTTGAGGTGTACCAATTAGGGGCAACTCACACACCACCTTCTCACTCTTTGCTGTCGTAAATGCTGGGACTCTCAGAGTCCCTTCAGGGTAGTTCAGACTCCGCCCCCAACACTGACTTAAGTCTTTCTGGGGATTGCTGACTCTCTGAGCCCTGCTGCTGTCCTCTGCAGGGGTGTCTCCGTCATCCTCTTAGAAAGCCAGTCAGCTCACAAGGCAGCAGTGGCGGTGCCTTGCCTGCCGTGGATGTGGGCACCCGCCTCTTCTGTTCATGCAACAAATCTAGTGTTGTCCGGCATGCTCTGCCCCCAGGGTTGCAGGCACGAGCACCTGGCCTCTGCTGATCCGCGGCAGCCATGGTGGGTTTCAGGGCATCTGTGTTGGTTGTGTACTACTAGTGTCTCCGGCGTGTTTGGGCTCCCTCTGCCACTGCAGTTGGGGGCAGGGGTGCAGTCACAGTCCTGGCAGCAGAGGTGGGTCCTCGGGTGATGCTCCAAAGGCTGCACAGATGCAGCCAGAGGAATAGGGGGTGGCTGCTGCAGGAGAATTCCCCAACAGCTGCTGAGTTCCTCTTTTTTTTCTTTTTCAAAAATACCTCCTATCCAAGCCAGCCACTCCAAACAGTTGCCTGGCCTCTCGTAGAGCCCAGCTCTCCAACCAGACTGGGGAGTATCTGAGTCAGGGTCCATCACAGCCCAAAGCTTCCCAGCCAGTGTCCACAGTCTCAGTGGGCCAACACCACCCCTGTGTGTTTGCCACTCTGTCCTTATTTCCCTCAACAACTTCAAGCATGCAGGTCCATCCTGGTGCTACTGAAACTTTCTTTTTTGGCAGGGGAGGGAGCCGTTGACCTGATTCTCTCCCACAAATCCAGTGGCAGACCCGGCGGGTGCCAGGCCTGGGGCTGCAGCTGCCCCGATCCCTGCACTGGTGCCCATAACGGTCCCAGGGACCTTATTTTGCCGAAGCATTCTCCTACCATCTGATTTTTCAATGTCCTCTACAGTTTTGGCTTCCAGCCTTCATATATGCTGGGATACTGTTGGCTGTTCACTCTTTTCCTCAGAATATCGGGTTTGTATTCCACCCATGTGCAGGGGGACATGGACTCCGCTCCCACCTATCTCGCTGCCATCTTCCAAGACTCTGAACTGTACATTTAAAAATTGTTTAAGTATATTTTATTCATTGTGCTATTATAGTTATCCCATTTTTTCTTCTCTTTATTCCCTTCTGCCCTGCACCCACCTCCCTCCAGCATTCCTCACTCCTTAGTTCATGTCTGTGGGCCATATATATAAGCTCCTTGGCTTCTCCATTTTGTATACTATTCATAACCTCCCCCTCTCTACTTTGTGCCTACCAATTTTGTTTCTGATTCCCTGTACCTTTTTCTCCCTTTCTTCCTCTTCCCACTGATAACCCTCCATGTAATCTCCATTTCTGTGGTTCCTGTTTTAGTTGTTTGCTTGGTTTTTGATTCTTTTTTTAGATTCAGTTGTTGATAGTTGTGAGTTTGTTGTCATTTTATTGTTCATAGTTTTGATCTTTTTCTTAGATAAGTGCCTTTAACAGTACATATGATAAGGGCTTGGTGATGGTGAACTCCTTTAACTTTACCTTATCTGGGAAGCACTTTATCTGCTCTTCCATTCTAAATGATTACTTTGCTGGATAGAGCAATATCTTGGATGTAGGTCCTTGCCTTTCATGACTTGGAATACTTCTTTCCAGCCCCTGCTTGCCTGTAAGGTTTCTTTTGAGAAATCAGCTGACAGTCTTATGGGAACTCCTTTGTAGGTAACTCTCCTTTTCTCTTGCTGCTTTTAAAATTCCTTATCTTCAATCTTAAGTAATTTAATTATGATGTATCTTGGTTTGTTCCTCCTTGGGTCCAACGTCTTTGGGACTCTGTGAGATTCCTGGACTTGTGTGTTTCCTTTGCCAGATTGGGGAAGTTTTCCTCCATTATGTTTTCAAATAAATTTTCAAATTCTTGCTATTGTCTTCTCCTTCTGGCACCCCTGTTATTCAGATGTTGGGATGTTTAAAATTGTCCCAGATGTTCCTCAGCCTCTCCTCATTTTTTTAAATTCTTATTTCTTCTTTTTGTTCCAATTGGATTGGATTGTTCCTTTTCCTCTACATCGTTTCCCGGTTTCCTTCCCTTCACTGTTGGTTCCCTGTGTATTTTCTTTACTTCATGTTGTATAGCCTTCACTTCTTTTATTTTGCAGCCATTCTAATCATTTCTGTGAACATACTGATTACCAGTGTTTTGAACTCTGCATCTGATAAATTGGATGTCTCCTCGTTACTTAGTACTTTTTCTGGAGCTTTGATCTGTTCTTTCATTTGAGCCATATTTCTTTGTCTCGGCACTCCTGTTACGTTGTAAGGGGAGGTGCTTTAGGTATTTATCAGAGTAGGGCACCCACACTGTATGTGGTGGGGGGTCAGAGAGGGAACAATGCCACTTATTACCTTGCTAGGCTTTTGCTTCAGTTTCCATCATTTACCCTGCTTCCCACAATCAGATTTTGTCCTTTCAGGTGCTGCTTCCCAGGTGCGTGGGCTTGTGTAGCTCTAGCATCCTGTGGGCCTCTTCAGCAGACTATCTTGTGAAACTAGGAATTTCTCCTGTTCTCGGAAACACCACATATTCTTTACAGTCAGAGGTTTTGAGGATTTACTTCCCTGTGCTGGAACCCTGGGTTTCGAGGTCTGTCTTACTTCCCTGTTGTTCCTCCTGGCATATCTGTATGCGAATGTAAGACTGCCTGGTCTACAAGCAGCTGCCGCCTTTCCTCTCATCCTCTCCGCCCCAGCTGCCCATTTTACATTGGTTGTTATCTTTCTTTTGGTTGTGCAAGAAAGTGAAGCATATCTACCTATGCCTCCATCTTGGCTGGAATGCCCAGGAACTGTGCTCTGTTTATTTTCTACCAATTTCTGTGTGAATTGACTAAATGAATAATAGATTCTCATAACCTCAAAAACAGAATCTTTTAATTTTGCGTAAAACATACCTTCCAGTAAGCAAGCCAAGTAGTATCTTCCTGCTCCATTTGGGTTTTGCAGATCTGTAGTTAAATATTTTTTTGAGAAATGTATGACATTCCAAGCAGAAACCTGTGAAGACACATACCATTTAGACCTTGCTCCAGTTAATTCCCTGCAAACAATAAATTTTGTATTCTTTGTTCTGTGCACACTTTTTCCTCCTTGGAAAGTTTCATGTGACAGAGAAGATTAAACAAGTCAAAATGGTATTTATTCTATTTCTGTTGTAGCATTTGGAAACCTGTAGTGAAAAATTTTTACAAGCAATTTTAAATTTTTGTCCCAAGAGGATAGCATTTGGGTAGATTTTCCCATCATGAAATTCTTTCTATTTATATTTTGTTCATCGCTCGAGGCCTCTGAATGACAATGAAAAATATGATTAACTTATGTTGGAAACAGGACATATAGCATAATCTCAGCAGCATTTTTTTCTAATAAGACAAAGTCATAGCACAGCATATGAGAGAAAGTAAAAGGGAGATGTCAGCAATATGAGTGGAAAGCCCTGGGATTTGCATTATCTCCCCTGAGTTACAAGACCTCATTTATCTCTATTGTATTGGCCATGGCAGGTTGGAGAAGTAGATTAAAAAGAACATGTAGATTGAATATATAATTTCTTGTGTGTTTTAAGACTTATTCAGAACAGAAGCATTATTTAAAATCCAAGTTGTGATGCCATGTTGACATTTCCTAGCAGATTGCTGGTCATGCCCAAGACCCAGGTGGCCATAGGATAAATGTCGTTGCTTTTTACTTGCCTCAGAGAATGTGGTATGCCCCTCCCCAGTGAGAGAGAGACAGACAGAGATTGATTTGGGCATTTTTGAAAAAATTATCATTGTCCATGAAGTTGTCATAGTAGCTCATATTAATAATTGCTTGTTAACATGATGACTTTGAGGTTTTAGCATCTTTGAACAGATTATAGGATTTAGTGAGAACCAGAGAAACATCTGGTCTTTAAAGAATAATAACCATAAAACCCTTTGAGTCCCTTAAGACCTCTAAAGCAATCTGTGTTTATTGTAGAAAATTGGGAAAAATACATAAAACTTAAAAAAAAACATTATTCAACCAGAAAAATGTATTGATATTTTGTGCTATTTCCATGTAGTTGTTTTATATATTTTCTCAGTCAAGAGTCTTTTTGAATAAAGCAACAGAAAATTGATTCTGGCTAATGTTAGCGTAGAAGGGGGCTTATTCAAAAGTCATTGGGGGACTTCCGGCCAAGATGGAGGCATAGGCGGACACACTGTGCCTCCTCTCACAACCAAAATTAAGGACAACAAATATTTAGAAACAAGAAAACAACCAGAACTCATAGAAAATTGAACTGTATGGAAGTCCAGCAACCATTCATCCAGACCGGTAAGAGGGGTGGAGTCGCGGTAGGAAAAAGTGGAGGTGCGGACCCAGGAACGCAAGTAGCAGCGGCTCGCAGTTCCCAGGTGCACGGGCGGCAGCTGGTGGACCCCAGGCACAGGGGGGCAACTGTGCAGACCCAGTGAGGATGCACAAGGCGGCTGGCTGACCAGGGGGTCCCACATTCACGTGCGCAGATGGTCCAGGCAGAGGGGAAGTGGCGGAGGGGACTGAATCCAGGAGAGAGCGGAGCAGGCGCCATTGTTCCCTCTCAGACCCTGCCCCCACATACAGCGTCACAACCCAGCGACTGGGCTGCCCCACACTGGGGAGCGCCTGAGGCTCCACCCCTCACTACGTAACAGCGCGCACGCGTGCGCAGATAATCCAAGTGAAGGGGAAAGCAGTGGAAGGGACCGAAGTCCAGAAGAGAGCGGAACAGGCGTCATTGTTCCCTCTCAGACCCCGCCCCCACATACAGCATTACAACCCAGTGACTGGGCTGCTCCGCCCTGAGGAACACCTAAGGCTCCACCCCTCATACGTAATAGCTGCGACCAGACTAAAACCAAAACAAAACAAAACAAAAAACCCCACCCAAAATGGCTCAAACTGGAGAAAAAATGAAAACCCCAGAGTCAATTCCTCTAAGCAGTGAAGAGATAGCCAACCTATCAGATGCACAGTTCAAAGCACTGGTCATCAAAGTGCTCACAGAATTGGTTGATTTTGCTCATAAATTAGATGAGAAAATGCGGGCTACAATACATGAAATGAAGGAAGACGCATGGGGAACCGATAGAGATGGAAGGAAAACTGGGACTCAAATCAATGGAGTGGACCAGAAGGAAGAAATTAACAACCAAACAGAAAACGAGGAAGAAACAAGAATTCAAAAAAATGAGGAGAGGCTTAGGAACCTCCGGGACATCGTTAAACGTCCCAACATCCGAATTATAGGGGTCCCAGAAAGGGAAGAAGAGCAACAAGTAGAAAACTTATTTGAACAAATAATAAAGGAGAACTTCCCCAATCTGCAAAGGAAATAGACTACCAGGAAGTGCAGGAAGCTCAGAGAGTCCCAAAGAAGTTGGGCCCAAGGAAGAACACATCAAGGCACATCGTAATTACATTAGCCAAGATTCAAATGAAGCAGAGAATTCTAGAAGCAGCAAGGGATAAGGGGGCAGTCACCTACAAAGGAGTTCCCATCAGACTGTCAGCTGATTTCTCAAAAGAGACCTTCCAGGCAAGAAGGGGCTGGAAAGAAATATTTGAAATCTTGAAAAGCAGGGGCCTACATCCAAAATTGCTCTTTCCAGCAAAGCTGTCATTTAGAATGGAAGGACAGATAAAGCGCTTCTCAGATAAGGTCAAGTTCAAGGAGTTCATCATCACCAAGCTCTTATTATATGAAATGTTAAAGGGACTTATCTAACAAAAAGAAGATCAAAAATATGAAAATGAAAAGACAGCAAACTCACAGCTATTAAGAATCACACCTAAAACAAAAGCAAACTAAGCAAACAGCTAGAACAGGAACAGAACCACAGAAATGGAGATCATATGGAGGGTTAGCAACGGGTGTGGGAGGAGGGGGGGGAAGGTACAGAGAATGAGTAGCATAGATAGTGGGTAGAAAATAGACAGGGGGAGGGCAAGAATAGTATGGGAAATGTAGAAGCTAAAGAACTTATGACACAAGGACATGAACTAAAGGGGGGGATGTGGGTGGGAGAGGGTGTGCAGGGTGGGGGGAATGATGGGGGAGAAACGGGACAACTGTAATAGCATAATCAATAAAATATATTTAAAAGAAAAAAGAAAAAAAAAGAAAAAAATAGCTCAACCTCAAAAAAACAAAACAAAACAAAACAAAAGTCATTGGGACAGCTTTCCATGACCAATATAACTTGGCCTGGAATTATTTTAAGACAGGCAACAACCCCTTTTGTCTTTTAGAATATCTTTTTATAAAACCAGAACATATTGTATATATTGGCTGTTCCTCATTCTATCCACCTTGAGAAAATACCCTGTTACTGATGAATGGAGGGAGTCTCGAAAAGGAAGAATCTAGGAATATAAGAGGTCACAAAGAAATTAACCTCTAGCTTGCCCACAGCACTGAGATTACAGGGAATGGTTTAGCAGTTCACTGTGATGGACTTGGGGAGCAAGGATAACTCCAAAATACTTCCTGGTCAAAGCTGGTATTTGGACAGAAGATAGAGAATGAATTCTTAAGACCTGGTCAAGAAAGGGATAGAAAGTGACAGCAGAAAAATAAAACCCTAAACAAATATATTGTCAGCTGGGGAAGGACAACAGAAGCAGTTTTTAGGACAACACATAGATCTTCCCACTTAGATGCTGTTTTGTAATCCATTTCTACTGCGGTTTTAGGAATCATGAAAGGACTGGAGTATTTTTCTCTTTCTTGTAGACAATAAAATATCCTCTTTAAAATTTGCCCTTGCACTTAGATATTTAATGATTATGAATCTTTAGAGCCCTATTATTTTTATTTTACATAGTCTTCTATTGCCATTTAAGCCTTCGTTGTTGTAAACCGCAGTTTGGTATGCAGTGACTTCAGTTTCATTTACTGTTATTTTGGAGAACTGCTAGAGTTTGTAGGGAAAAATCTTTTTAGATTTCCATGCTGTGAAGGCAGGTATAGATCATGTACTTTAAAATAATGTTTCTACTGAGAATTCAGTGCTTGGAAACTTTATAGAGTGAATAATATTTTTGATAGTATGGCCTAATTTCCCAGAAAAGGGCCCTAATAGTTACCCTGTCTACAGAAGATGGATCCCATGCAGGCCTTTTGTGATGTTGTCATTTAGGGGGACCTCTGTCTTAAGGCTTGCATTTCCTTCTGGGTCTGATGCCTGTAGGTTTTGTAGTTGAAAATTAGCAGTATTGCCATGGGTTTAAGTATCAGGGCCTATAGTTTGGCTTTTCTTCACAAGGTAGAGATAGCTGAGGGCATTGGCAAAGCACCTCATTCAAAACATCTTACTTTTTTGTTTATATAGTTCTTTGTTGAAATACAGGAATTGTGTAAAGAGCGGGTGGTGTTAATAACATCCTTTTCCTCTCCTAAATTCAGAACCAACTGAGGAGGAGTGGTATCCACTGCCAATCACAATGTCAGCACTAATACTGTTAATTAGACTTTGTTGCTGGCCGGCTATGCTGATAACTGTGTCCTGGGTTAGATAGACTCACCACCCAATCACTGGCGTACAGATGGGGCAACCACAGGTGCCCCCAAGGTGAGAACTGTCCAGACTATGTAGGCTGTGCCAGTAGGCAGGACTGACCAGACACAATAAGGAAAAAGTCTGAGCAAGGAGACGCAGATTGTTTCCCCCAATTCACCCATCAGATAGATAAACCCTACTGGGGAAGAGGCGAGTGAGGGATAGGGGAAAGGCCAAGAGGGTTCCTCAGTGGGGAACCGTGATTAGGAAATTATGTTTAATTGTTATTATAGGTACTGTAGGAGGATTCTGTATATGTGAAGAAATTTGACTTCTTGGGGGAAACTGCAAAGTTCTGTGACTCATTATGCCCACTACTTAATTCAGTGAGGAAGGAAATTCTGAGTTCCTAAGGAATATTTTTACTTGCTTTCAGACTTTAAAATTTGTGGTTAAGGAATGAGAGGGATTCTGACTTTTTATAGTATTATATATTCATCATTTGGAATCTTCTTGTAGTTCTCAGATCTCAGAAACTACTTAAATTTTCTTCTCAAATAAAGGTGCTCTGCTTATCTCAGGAAGGTTGTGACTGTCAATCCCGCAAAGACTCTCTTGTATATTTCCTTTTCAAGTTTGAAATTGGAAAGAGTGAGAAAGTTGTCTCACATCTTCACTTGGTATGAGTAAATATGTTACATCTGACTCTGAGGATTTCTTCCATAATCAAGAAAAGTTGACGTTTGCAACCTCAGTTTACTAACTTTCCTTTTCTTCTGGTAAGACTTATTTTGCATTAGCATCTTGGCTTTTTATACCCTGTGCAGGTCAACTGTTTCTTCAAGGAAACTAACCTGTGCTCGATAATGTCTTTGAACATTCTTGAATGTTGCATAATTACTTCTTTTCACCTTATCTCATCTTCATTCTCAGACCTTGTTTTTAGATGGGGAGTTGAATTTTTGGAAACTCTCAGTTAGACCAAGGAAGCTGGTCTTCATTGAATATTCTTTGAGGCAAGCTGGGAGTGGGTAAGTGGCTTTTTGGCCACCATTGGTCTTGAAACCAGAAAGGAAGGTATGGAGACTTAAACTCTCAGACATTAGAAAGAATGAAAATCTCAGAAGAGGCATCTCTGGGCTCTCTGTTGGGTCCTTGGCACTGAATCAGAGAAAAGTTCCTAGAGAACAAGCTGTGGTAAATAGGAGATTTCAGCTTTCCCTCCACCCCACTCTTTGTGAACTTTAAGATGGGAAAATCAAGTGTCAAGGCATGATTTCTCTGTTTACTACTTCCAAAGACTTGTAAAAAATTTAATCCTCCAATGTCCTCAATTTTAAACATAATGCAAGCAACACTCTCATTATAGAAAACTAGAAAATATAGAAAAAGAAGAAATATACCACCCATAGTATAAATTAACCTGTCAAAGAGTAAAAATACTTAAAATGAATTTAACTAAGAGGGAACATGTTTGATAAGAAGGAAAACTAAGGATGTAATTTAAACAAGATCTAAATAGTGGAAGAACACACCATACTCCTGGACAGGAAGACAGTATCATAAAGTGTTCTCTCCAAAGGAATTTATACATTTGATGCCCTTACAATCACAGTAAAACTTTTTTAGGGAGTGGGGAGGGGGAACCAGGCAAAATGATTTTAAGTTCATGTGGGTGAATAAATGTGTGAGAATCATTAAGACATTTTTGAAATGTATAAAATAGGGCTTTTTCTTCTAGATATTAGAATTTTAGAGCCACTGAATTAAAACAGCAGGTACTGATATAGAAATAGAATGAAAAGTCCTAGTACATATGGGCAATTACATATGGTAAAGCGCATTCATATTGGGTGGGAAAAGAATGGTTTCTTTAATAAATGATGTTGTGTTACTTATCTATTCATTTGGAAGAAAATATATAGCTTTTCAATCTCAAGCCCCATACAGTAAAAACTTTCAGACAGATGAAGCTCCAGTTTTAAATATGAAAATAAATAAAACATTAGGAAAATATTTGGTACACTATTTATATAGCCTTTGAGTCATACAGGATACTCTGAGACCATAAGGAAAAAGGCAAGTAATATATATCTAAATGTTCATCCATCCATTCATTCAATCATTCAGTTTCATTTTCGTACCAGAGATACACCAGCTTCACCCTAATTTGGCCATCTCTACACCCATACCCTGGCTGATTTTGACCAACACATTGATACAGCCTAATTAGTTTATATGTGTAATAATTCTCTGTAATATTTTTCATAAATACCACTTTTTAAAATAATCTTAGGTGGGTTTTTATTTAGTGGTGTACTATTGTGAATAAGATAAGGTAAGACATTATATTTATATCTCTTTGTTAGCATCAGGTACATGGATGCATTTAAGTAGCAATCAGTAATGGTGGTCCTCACATTTAATTAGAATCATTGGGCATCCAGTAGGCAGGCACAATTGCAATAGTCATCACCAACACTTAATACCCTTTTGCAAATTGATCTGTAGAGTCAGTGCAGTCCTAATCAAAATATCAGCAGGTTTTTGTAGCTATTGACAACCTAATTCTGAAATTCATACAGAAATGCAGAGTATTCATGATAGCCAAGACAAACTGAAAAAGAAGAGCAAAGTTGGAGGACAACCACTACCCGATTTCAGATCTCATTATAAAGCTATAGTATCAAGACAATGTGGTGTCAAAATAGATAAATATGTCACTCACACTGAATAAATATGCCACTTTTAATGTGAGTTAAACAATTCACTGAAGATGCTGTGGACCCTGGGAGAATTGAAGTTGATACATTAGCCCTACACTTACTGAAATTCCATTTGTAATTGAATAATTATAGCTAGCCCTTGAAGCTAGTCAAGTAGATGATAGATTTGAGAATTAAAACCCCTTTTGACTTGAGAACTAACATTGTCTCTCTACCTCTACCCATATATCCTAGATATCTCACTTCACTTCTATGTTCTTCTTGGTACAGTAGACCCAAGTTTTGTAGACAAAAATGTGCTCAGAGCATAATCCACCTACCATGCCCTTTATTTACATGATAGACTTACCAGCTTTCTAGGATGATCTTTGTCCAGCCTCATTTGAAATTCTGTCTATTCTTGGAACCTACTTCATCTGTGTTCTATATTAATATTCTAGTTCCAAATGGGTGCTCTGATTAAAGGGAAGAAGGAAAGTTACTATATGCCTGTGTATTTGCTCTAAAATTTCTGACTAGACATTTAACATTCTGCTGCTCTTTGGAGAGTTTAGCTGGGAGATAGGTAAGTAAGGGTAGTCGGCAAGGGCTGGAATTGCTGTAACAGAGGAATATGTCTAATAATATTTGTTGTTTATGCTCACTAATTCTCAGAATCATCAAAATACTTTTACTATATGTATGAATATACACATATATGCACTCATATTTGTACCATAATGAAAAAGGTGTATATGTCCTTTATACATGTTCCTTGATGGCTTTTCCCCTATTATCCCCTATTATCCTTCTCACCCCTTCTCTCTGGTTATTGTCAGTTTGTTCTGTATTTCAATGTCTTTGGTTGTATTTTGCTTGCTTGTTTGTTATGTTGGTTAGGTTCCACTCATAGGTGGGATCATATGGTATTTGTCTTTCACCTCTTGGCTTTTTTCACTTAGCATAATGCTCTCCAGTTCCATCCATGCTGTTGTGAAGGGTAGGAGTTCCTTCTTTCTTTCTGCTGCATAGTATTCCATTGTATAAATGTACCACAGTTTTTTGATCCACTCATTTACTGATGGGCACTTAGGTTGCTTCCAGCTCTTGGCTATTATAAATTGTGCCACTATGAACATTGGGGTGCATAGGTTCTTTTGAATTGGTGTTTCAGGATTCCTAGGGTATAATCCCAGCAGCGGAATTGGTGAGTCAAAAGGTAGTACTATTTTTACTTTGTTGAGGAAATTCCATATTGTTTTCCACAGTGGCTGCACCAGTCTGCATTCCCACCAACAATGCCCTAGCGTTCCCTTTTCTCCACAACCTCATCAGCACTTGTTGTTTGTTGATTTATTTACGATGGCTGTTCTTACCCATGCAAAGTAGTATCTCATTAAGGTTTTAATTTGCATCTCTCTGATGGCTAGTGACACTAAGCATCCTTTCATATGTCTCTTGGCCCTCTGTATGTTGTCCTTGGAGAAGTGTCTGTTCAGGTTCTTTGCCCATGTGTTAATTGTTTTTTTTTTTTTTTTGTCTTCCTGGAGTGGAGTCGTGTGAGTTCTTTATACATTTTGGAGATCAAACCCTTGTCTGAGGTGTCATTTGCAAATATGTTTTCCCATACAGTTGGTTCTCTTTTCATTTTAATTCTGTTTTCTTTACCCATGCAGAAGCTTTTCATTTTGATGAGGTCCCATTTTTTTAATTCTTTTCTTTATGTCTCTTGCTCTAGGAGGCATATCCAAAGGTGGTAGGTTCGAGGGTGGGAGGTGGGGATGGGTGGAGCGGGTGGGTGTGGTACGGTGAATATGGAGAGAACTCTACTTGAACAACAATACAAATATATAAATAAAAAATATAAGCTCTAATTACTTGGTACTGTTTCTTAAAAATAACAAGCAGTTTCATTTTAAGGTACACATGATTATTGAAACTTAGATTCTGTGTTACTTATCCAAAGGAATATTACCTAAGGGAGAGAGATGGGGAAGGAAAGAGAAGTCAGAACATGTACTTGCTTCTTGGTTTAAGAGGTAAGCAGAGAGGGGCTCTATAATTCTAGTTTGATATCTGTTTTTTAGTGTTCTTAAAGTTTTTGGCTCATTTCTACGTAGGAGGGAAATACAAGGCCTGTCCAGAAGGTATTCAGCCATGTAATATGAAAAATAGAGACATTTATTGAAGAGGATACAAGATACAAGAAACATGTACATAGGACAATGATGCCTCTGTCCCCTTCAAAGTAGGTATCTTGGATCCTGACAGAGTTCTCCCAATTGCCATCAGCTGCCCTGTCATATTTTCCTGAATCTCATCAATGGGCTGAAATCTCATCTCTTTCAAAGGTGGTTTTAGTTTGGGGAAAAGCGAAAAGTCACAGAGCACCAAATCTGGCCTGTAGGAGGACTGAGTCACCTGGGTGATTTGATGTTTCGCCAAAAACACTGCATGAGACGTGTGCATGAGCAGGTACATTGTCATGATGAACCTGCTAATCACCAGTTGCCAATAGCTGGCCTTCTGAATCATCCAAATAGTTTCCATGGAGGATTATTCCAGCTCAACACAAAATCTGATGCAGATCCGTTGCTCTACTCGTTCATTTTTGAATGCCATGGCCACACAGTACACTTACTCACTGAACAGTGTCTACTGCCGCCACTGACTGGTGCAGTAGTGGTGGCAATAGACAGGGATAGTGGGGGCAGTGACAGCAATGCAGTTGTCATTGTTTACATATGCACATTCCAGTCCACTCTCCTTGGCTGCCAGGTTACATCAATGTCGTGCAAACCATTCTCGTTATATTAACAATGGCTGGATGTTTTCTAGACTTTGTAAGGCACTCCATGTTAGTCTCAGCAACAGAGCTACTGCTACCCAACTGCTGGCTCCTGGCCCCCTGCCCCGCCCCACCATCTGCTTTCCCTTCCTCTCATACCTTTCAGAATAGCATTATGCTTTGTCTAATTGTTCTGGAGGAGTGATCCCCAATACAGAGCCCAAAGGAACAGAAAACAAGTCCCTTCCACATCGGTAGTTTCAATTCCTCGGGGACATTGACTGTACTTAATTGTGTCCATAAGATGTGTTTGGTGGGGTATACCCAAGCCTCTCCTCATCTTATTGCCTAGTTCTTTCTGTGAGCTGAGCATGTTCTTTTTCAACTACCTGAGAAATGTCTTTCTTTTGAATTTACTCCAAATTAGTTGTTTTTCTGTAATTGTTCTCCCCCCCCCCCCATTTTCTGGCATGTGTGCTCTTTCTCTTCTTTCTATAACAAAGGAAGTCACTGGAAGCAGACACCATCTACTGGAGATGGAAAACAGCCTCCTTATTCATTCCTCTCATCTTCTATACTACAACTCCTGCTCCAAGTTGCAAGAGTGTTGCACACAACATATTTTCAGGCCCAGAGTGGGAAGAATGGGTACTGGTGCCAAGTCACAAAGACAGTGTCCAGTTAGTCTACATTTTAGATAATGGCAGAGACAGGCCCACTATCAGGAGAGGTTTCTGCATCTCTTTGCCTGCAGAGCTTCCTAAGTAGCCAGCACCCCTCTGTGTGGGGTGGAGGAGGAGCGAGCCCTTTGGGGCAAAGCCAAGGCATGGAATTATAACAACTGGAGCCTGGCTCCTCAACGGTAACACTGGAAGGACATGAAAACTTGAAGCCTGGGGTCTTGAGTTTTTAATAGCCATTAATTAATTAAGCTCTTTGTCTTTTTATTGTGATAAGAAATAGAATATAGAAATCTTATCTTCCATGTTGATATGGGGTTGCCACGAAGACATGCCAGATGTCTCAGAACTTGGAGCAGTAGCTGAATTTGGCATTCACATATGAGGAGAATGTCTGGGTTTGAACTTGGTGTCCTATATGCTCTTTCCTCCCCTCTGTCTCTGTCCTCCCCCAGGTCCTTAGTACCTGGGAACAAAAACGCCCAGGAGGAAATGGTTGGAAGACCTGTTGATACATTTGTCTCTATCTATTGATGAGGACTGTCCTGCCTCTGATTCAGTTCATCTGGTGTTTCTTGGTGCTCTGTGCGACTCTTGGGGCCCCCTGCTCTCTTTGTTTTGGGCCTCTCCTTTCTTGCCAGTTTAGCAATGCAGCTAAAAAGATCATTTGAAAATTCTTTCTAGTATTGTCAGTAGTTTTCAGTAGTAGGGTTTGTTCAGGATGGCTTGTCTGAAGTATCCTAATAAAGTAAATTCATCATTTCCTTGGAGTAACTTGGAATAGTAGCAACAAGGAAATGATAAAAAGTTTTCTGAAGTAGACTCTTGTTACTGTTTACACATGGTATTTTATACTTACAGATGTGTATATTGCCTATTAGATCAGCAGAGAGGGAAACATTCTATACATTGATGTACCTCATCTATTTCTGAATAGCGTTAGAATTTACTTATTCTTTTTTTAATATATTTTATTGATTATGCTATTACTGAAAAATAGTTGTCCCATTTCTCCCCCATCATTCCCCTCCACCCTGCAAAACCCCTCCCACCCACATTCCCCACCTTTAGTTCATGTCCACGTGTCATAAGTTCTTTAGCTTCTACATTTCCTACACTATTCTTGCCCTCCCCCTGTGTATTTTCTACCCACCATCTATGCTACTTGTTCTCTGTACCTTTTCCCTCTCCCACTCCCCTGTTGCTAACCCTCCATGTGATCTCCATGTCTGTGGTTCTGTTCCTGTTCTAGTTCTTGGCTTAGTTTGTTCTTGTTTTAGGTGTGGTTGTTAATATCTGTGATTTTGCTGTCTTTTTACTCTCATACTTTTTATCTTCTTTTTCTTAGATAAGTCCCTTTAACATTTCATCTAATAAGGGCTTGGTGATGATGAACTCCTTGAACTTGACCTTATCTGAGCAGCACTTTATCTTCCCTTCCATTCTAAATGAAAGCTTTGTTGGATAGAGAAGTCTTGGATGTAGGTCCTTGCCTTTCATGACTTGGCATACGTCTTTCCAGCCCCTTCTTGCCTGTAAGGGCTCTTTTGAGAAATCAGCTGACAGTCTGATGGGAACTCCTTTGTAGGTGACTGTCCCCTTATCCCTGGCTGCTTCTAGAATTCTCTCCTTCATTTTCATCTTGGCTAATGTAATTACGATGTGCCTTGGTGTGTTCCTCCTTGGGTCCAACTTCTTTGGGACTCTCTGAGCTTCCTGGACTTCCTGGAAGTCTATTTCCTTTGCCAGATTGGGGAAGTTCTCCTTTATTGTTTGTTCAAATAAGTTTTCCACTTGTTGCTCTTCTTCCCCTTCTGGTACCCCTATAATTCGGATGTTGGGACGTGTAAGGATGTCCCAGAGATTCCTAAGCCTCTCCTCATTTTTTTGAATTCTTATTTCTTCCTCGTTTTCTGTTTGGTTGTTAGTTTCTTCCTTCTGGTTCACTCCATTGATTTGAGTCCCAGTTTTTCTCCCATCTCTATTGGTTCCCCATGCATTTTCCTTCATTTCACGTATTGTAGCCTGCATCTTTTCATGTAATTTGTGAGCAAAATCAACCAATTCTTTGAGCATCCTAATCACTAAGGCTTTGAACTGTGCATCTGGTAGGTTGGCTATCTCTTCACGGCTTAGAGGAATTGGCTCTGAGGCTTTGATTTGTTCTCCGGTTTGAGCCATTTTTGTGGGGGTTTTTGTTGTGTTTCTTTTGTTTGTTTTTGTTTTTTTGTCTGGTTGCGGCTGTTACGTAGTAAGGGGTGGAGCCTTAGGTGTTCCCCAGGGCAGGGCAGCCCAGTCCCTGGGTAGTGACGCTGTATGCAGGGGCGGGTCCGAGAGGGAACAATGGTGCTTGCTCCGCTCTCTCTAGGATTCCAGTCCCCTCTGCCATTTCCCCTTCACCTGGATTATCTGTGTGTGAATGTGGGACCACCTGGTCAGCCAGCCGCCTTGTACAGCCTCACTGGGTCCGCACAGTTGCCACCCCATGGCCCGGGTCCGCTAGCCACCACCTCTGTGCCTGGGGTCTGTTAACTGCCGCCTGTATGCCTGAAAACTGCCACCCGCTGCTGCCTGCATGCCAGGATCTGCACCTCCACTTTTTCCTGCTGCAACTCCACCCCTGTTACTGGTCTGGACGAATCGTTGTTGGACTTCCATACAGTTCAATTTTCTATCAGTTCTGGTTGTTTTCTTGTTTCTAAATATTTGTTGTCCTTAATTTTGGTTATGAGAGGAGGCACAGTGTGTCCACCTGTGCCTCCATCTTGGCTAGAAGTCGAATTTACTTATTCTTTATTTCCACTTTTTTTGATACTACAATTTCTGTCAAAATGGTATTTCAAGTTGTCATTTGTGGTGATTTTTCACAATTCGTGTTTTTAGGACTGCTAATGTCTATTTTGAGTGTTCCGTATTTTACTCTGTTTGGGTGTCTCTGGTTTATTTCAATGTATTTATAACCATTTGGGCTTTTAAAAAGATGGCATTTGCTTCTCCGTGAATAGGTAGGTCACTGCCTCTAACTGGGCATTCTCCACGTATGCCTGGGTTTGGTGGTGGTAGCAGCTGCCTGCCCCCCTCCTCCCATTGACTGAGCCTGGCAAGTGTATTAGATCTCAGCCTGTTTTCTCTCTAATCTTCATACAACTTTCAGAATGGTTATTATCTCAATTTTGCAAATAATGAAACTGAATATGTTGCCAAATCTGTCCATATCTGCCAGGGTTCTCCAGAGAAACAGAACAACTAGAATGTACAGGTATGTATAATATAGAAAAAGATTTATTACAAGGAATGGGCTCACACAATTATAGAGGCTGAGAAGTCCTAAGATCTGCAGGTAAGTCAGCAAAGTGGGAACCCAGGAGAGCCAGTGGTGCTAATTATGGTCTGAAGGCCAGCAAGCATGAGACCCAGGAAGAGCTGACGTTTTCAGTTTGAAGTCTGACATCAGGGGGAAAACCTAACTTCCAGGTCAGAAGACAGTCAGGTTTAGGGAATTCCCTGTTCTTGGAAGAGGGTCAGCCTTTTTATTCCTTTCTGGCCTTCAACTGATTGGATGAGGCCCACCCACATTAGTGATAATGTAAGTATGCTTGAGTGTGACATCTAAAAAGATAGACTAGAGTATGTTTAAAATTAAATGTGTAACTCTTCTTCATTGCTTTTGGATCTATACATGGAAAAGAGTCTGCTCAATTTTAAAAACAGAGCAAATACTATGAGATATATTGGATTAATAATCAATATCCTGACTTTATTTTATCAATACCAATTTACTGGAATTAATCTCAGATGTTTTAAAAAGAAAGAAATGAATATGGACAATTAGCTGAAAATGTAGTTCAGTGATTTTGTAGTATTTCTTTGAAAGATAATCTATAACAAAACAGCCTCATTTGGAGATAATAGATTGACCTGGGAAGTGCTCTGAGCCCATTTTTTATGTATGACCAAATTACTCTGAAATATTTCCAACCTCTTCACTTTTCTTTAGTATTTCCTAAAATCATTAGTTTTGTAATAATGTTTTTCCTAAGTCAAGCGTCGTAATATCTTATAATTCTAATGAGATGGCAAACAAAATAAATTTTATTATGTTATTTAGGGGATAAATATAGCTAAATCACCTTCTTCCTGTGCCTTTCATTGAGTAATAAAAAGTAGATCAACCCTGGCTGGTGTGGCTCAGTGGATTGAACGCAGGCTGAAAACCAGAGGATCGTCAGTTTGATTCCCAGTCAGGGCACATGCCTAGGTTGCAGGCCGCATCCCCGATGTGGGCCGTGTGAGAGACAACCACACATTGATATTTCTCTCCCTCTCTTTCTCCTTCTTTTCCCCTCTCTCTAAAAATAAATAAAATCTTTTTTAAAAAAGTAGATCAAACATTTTTTAGTCTCTTGACTTTGAAGGCTATGACATTTTTGTCTTGGTCTCAGAGTGGAAAGGGGAAATAGATTTGGTGACTAGTACTTAGAGAGAAGGTTGTGTTTGTTTGTGGTCCTGGAATGAGCCATTATATGTAAGTACAAAAATTTTCTTATTGATACTAGTTATTTGATTTCTAAAGTGATAGTTTATTTATCTGAGACCTTACTATTTTGTAATGGAAGCCCTGCTAGTCCAATTTTTCTAGATAATTCTGAGGCAATGCTATGAAGCACATATTGGAGAACATACTCTTACTACACTGGTTTACAGAGACCTCCTGTATGAACTTACAACTATTAATAATTTTATGTCCTTTTAATAATTTTATGTTTTAATTGTTGGGTTCTGTGGAAACCATGTCCATTTTTGTTCACTGTTGTTTCCTACCCCTTAGGCCCATGCATGGAACATAGATACTGTGTTAGTTTTCTTCTATGACTGCTGAGACACAGTACTACAACCTGGGGAGCTTAAACAATAGAAAATTATTATCTTACTATTCTGGAGGCTGGAAGTCCAAGATCAGGTTGTTGGCAGGGCCATGCTCACTCTGAAGTCTCTACAAAAGGATTCGTTCCAGGTCTCTCTCCCAGACTTTGGTTTGTAGCACCATAAATCTAATCTTTACATAGTATTCCCCCTTTGAGCATATGTGTCCAGATTTTCCCTTTTTATAGAGGCCCACCCTACTCCAGTATGACCTCATTCTAATTAATTCTGTCTGCAAGGATCTTCCTATTTCCAAATAAGGTCATAGTCTTTGGTCTTGGGGTTAGGACTTCAGCATATGAATATTGGGGAGGTGGTACATAATTCAACCCATAACAGGAACTTAAGGTTAAATCAGGTCATAAAGGTAGAGCCCTGATCCAACAGGACTAGTGTCCTTATAAGAGGAGAGCTCATTCTCTCTCTCTCCCCTGTCCGTCTCTACCATGTGAGATTACAGCAAGAAGGTGGCTGTCTGCCAGCAGGAAGAGAGCTTTTATCAGGAACCAGATTTGCTGGTGCCTTGACTAGACTACAGACTACACAATTCAGAAATAAATGTCTGTTGTTGAAGCTACCCAGGCTGTGGTATTTTGTTACAGCAGCTTGAGAAAACTCTTGTGAACAGAGTAAATTTTAAAATAACTTACTGCTTAATAATAACAAAAACAATAATAATAGCAATTTGCACTTACAGAAGCCAGGAGCTGTTCTGAGCTCTCAGAGAGGTGCTATTGTTATTCCCATTTTACAGACATTAGAAATCTGGTGCCCAAAGGTGAGCTAACTTGTGGCAAGTGGAGAGTCAGATCGATTCTAGCTAGTGTTTGGCTCCATGTTCTCTACCTTCAGGCTTCCTGTAGCTGCACAGAATTTCAGACCCCCTCACTTTTAACATCAATTGTATGAGGATTTTCTGTGGTTCTTCATTGGAGTGCCCCCAGAGCCACCGTGAGGCATATGAACCTCATTGCTGTTGGCCACATGGAACCCAGTATAATGTTGTAATAGAAATTAAAAGTCCTAAAAAGAGGCATGAATGATTTGACAGGCATTATCTGAGGAGAAATTCTGTTGCAGTAATTTGTATGTAACCTCTTGATTATAGCTGATATTTCTAATATAAAGAACTCTTGGGGATGTGTTTAAGGGAGCTAACCTGGTGCTAGAGAGGAAGGGGAAGCTGCCTATGCCCATAATGGGAGACAGCTTGTGAATGCTGTACCCAGGCCCTGAGCTGGAAGACAACACATAACAGCAGCTTTGAATCAATGTGGTATGTTTTTCCAGCTCCCTGTCTTTTTTATCCCAGGTCTTATCCAAGGATACGTTTATTGATTATATTGAGAGAGCAAGGGAGGGGGATAGAAAGAAAGAGAGAGAGAGAGAGAAACATTGATCCGTTGCCTTCTGGCTGTGCCCCGACTAGGGATTGAGCTCATAAGCAACACTTTTGGTGCACTGGATGACACTCCAACCAACTGAGCTGTCTGGGAGGGCACTCCCCCACCTTTTAAAAGTAAATTTTCAATTTCCACTTATCGCTTCAAAATGTACAATTTACCATCTTAACCACTTTTAAGTGTAGTTCAATAATGTAAGGTACATTTGCACTGTTGTGTAACCAAGTACCAGAACTTGTTCATTTCACAAATGAAACTGCACCCATTGAACAACTCCCATGCCCCCCTCCAAGTCCCTGGCAACCATCCAGGCTAATTTTTAAAACTGCTTTATATAATATAATTCACAAGCTATACATTTCATTCATTAGAGTACATATAATTCAATACATTTTAGCATATTTACAGAGTTGTGCAGCCATCTCCACAGTTAATTTTCAAATATTTTCGTCACCCACAAAGAATTCCCATACCTATCAGCAGTCACTCCCTATTTCCTCTCTTTCCCAGCCTCTAACAACCACTAACCTACTTTCTGTCTCTATAGAGTTGTGTATTCTGCTTAATTTCATATAAATGGAATCATACACCCTGTGGCTCTTTGTGACTGGCTTCACAAAGCCTTTTTAAAAAAATTATTAACTTATTGTGTAATTGAAGAACAGAGCATAATAAAAGTTTGTTTAACCATAACCTTTGTTCCAAAGGCACTTTTTTCCTTCAAAAATCTTAACTTGTAGACAGGAAAAAATGACCTTGCTAGGATGTCAAGATCTCCATCTAAGTGCCCTTTGCATGAACACTTAAGAAAAAGAAATATGCTTCCAAACAAGAGATTTAATTAAAACCATATATGGTGATAGATCTAGTTATGTTTTACCTGGTCAAAGACTTACTGAACTGGAACAAAAAAATGCATAAACATTGCTAACACCTCTTACATGTATTTCTAAAATAATACTCAAGTTTGCAAAGCAGGTAACCAAGAAAGTATGCTTTTGCCTTTGCTATTTTAGGGGAAAAAATAACAACTTTCTGCCTGGGAAAAACAGATATTGGTATGAACTAGATCTTACCTTTTAATCCTCATAGAGGATTTTATTTTCTTATGGGCTGTTGTGTCTTAAGAATCATAGCCTATTTTTAAAAAAGACTTTAGTTATTTTTAGAGAGATGGGAAGGGAGGGAGAGAAACATCAATGTGAGAGAGAAACATCAATCTGTTGCCTTTCCTACGTTCTCCAAGAGGGGACTGAACCCACAACCTAGGCATGTGCCCTGACCAAAAATCAAACTAGTGACCTTTTTCTTTGCAGGATGATGCCCAACCAACTGAGCCATACTGGTCAGGGCAGGTTTCAGCCTATTTTTTTAAGCCTTTCTGCAGCTGTGGGAAAATAATTAAACCCAGAATTCAGTACATTGGAACACTTGAAATATTAAAGTATCATGTCAGATAACTTTATGCAGATGTCTCCTATTTTACTTCTACTCTGGACAGATGCTGGGAGTGTTTCTTTCCTTTATCCCCGTCATAAAAACTGGAGCCCCAGGTTTAGCAAAGGCCCTCAGGACAAGAGTTGCCTCTGTTGTTCCATTTATTGCTTAGTCTTTGGATCTGAGTGTTCTTACTTTCTTGCAATGACAAAGGAGTTATACTTTATCTAGATTTTTAGTTATTTTCAAATTATTTCTGTACCATGAAAGAATGTTAAGTGGTTCAGGAAGAGGAGATGTATCAGAGCTGAAGGTCTAATCTTTCAGCATGGAAAGGGCTGTCAGGGCTAGGCAGAGCTATTTAGAAATTCTTTCAGGAGACCAGGCTAGAGAAGAAATTAGCAGGAGCCAATCACAGAGGACACTACCAGGGGACTAGGCAGGTTTGTAAGGTACAAGGAAGAAGATGCTCAGGTTTCTGACTAGGCTACTGCATGGTCAGTGGCATTGGGTATAGAGGTGTGCTCAGGGAGTTGGCAGAAGAGAACAAAGTCATTCTGAGTTAAGATGAAGTATCAGGGGAAGAAGGTTCAGCTGACTCTGCAGCTCCAAGCTAGACACTCCATCTGGAGTCCTGGGCACATGGTGGTGGTGCTCTTCTGTGCTGGGTTAAAGCTTTTCTAGAGGAGACCAGTGAGCAAAGGGATGCTGATTGTGTTCTTAGAGGTTAGCAAGGAGGGGTTGAGCCCAATTTCTCACTGGACAGGTACCCTTATCAGGAAGAAGGAGACTCTTCTTTTTTAGAGAGAGATGATAATGAGACAGGATAAATGCTATGACATGATCATTCCATGGAGGGAAGTTGGCCAAGTCAGAGAAGTTAGTAGGAGGGGAGGCCTCCTTGCTTTCTGCTGAGGCAGCCCTGAGTATGGGAAGGAGTCTCCCTCTCTTTACTCTGGAGCAGGTTTGGCTTTGGCTTAGGGTGAGGAGGCTCTTTGGCCAGTCCCTTTTGCTGGTTTAAAGTGTGAGTTTATTAACAGGGCAGGCACACATTTTGTGGGGCCTTCCTTTAAAAGAAAAGGAACACACAGTTATAAATGAAAAAGTAGGTGTGAGGCCTTGGAAGTGTAAGCAAATGACTACCTAAAGCTCAAGATGCTTTAGCTTCAGCATGAATGTCTCCACAGCCATTGTCTGAGTGGTATTCTAAGGCAGAACAGGAGAAAAAGATGAGTGTTTTTAGTTTGTTGAAACATGAATTTGTTACCCCTCTCTTGGCATTTCTGAGAGAAGAGCAAAGATGTAGGAAATTTTGGAGGCAAACAAATAAGAAGGGCAGTGATACATTCTTGTTATTTTAAGACTGACAAGTTAAAAAATTGAGTACTGTACTCAGTCCTTTGTTTGTGAATATTTTGGGTCATGTGGTGGAAAATAAAAATATTAAAGATGAGGTGAAAGGAAAAGAAGTCATTTGGTAAGAAGGGTTGGAGGAAAATTTGAACGGTGGTCAAAAAGAGGTCAGAAGGAGCCTATAGTTCTGAAATTTACTGTGTGATGAAATTACCTTACTGTTAATAAAGATAATTTTAATTATGTAAACATAAAGTCACCATATTGACAGTCATTACCCCAGAGAGTGACAGTTAATTCTGTAAAATTTTTCAGTACCTCTTTGTTCATAGTGAAAATTTTATGATGGGAGGGAGTGGTTAAAGACAGAATGCAAATAATTTAGTATAATCTGGAAGCTCAATATTCCTTTTAATCAGGTATCGAGGGCTCTCCTTTGACTTACTCTGAGGTATGTTATGTGAATCTACTATGCTAGATACTGTGGCAGGACTCTAGAGAGGTAATTAATAGAAAAAAGTTAGAGGGCAAGCTCCCTGCCCTAGCTAAGATTCTAATCTGATGTGTACATTCAACAACTGATGAATAGTGATAGTATAAAAACATGGGTGAATATAAATGACTGGAGTATGGTATAAAGCAAGTTCTTAAGCAGTGAGGGAGTGTAAAACCTGGGAGTATGAAGAGCTGGGTGAAGTTGAGGATTAGGTGGATTTCTGCCATAGATAAGCCCTAAATGAAGTTTTAAAAAAGGCCATGGATGAATTAGGCAGAGTTCCAGGGTCTCAGCTGGAAGGGGCCCAGAGTAGTTGCAGAGAGGTGCATGCCATGTTGCAGGAGTGGTCCAAGAAGACCCTTTGGAGGCTGTTTTGTGGAAGTGTTGAGCAGTTTCGATGAGTGAGGCGCTTACACCCCATTATGTTGTTTTGATGAACTTGACTACACTGCATGTAAATGGAAGAAGTGCCTCTTTGTGGGATATATTCTGTACACCTGGGCTAAAATGCAAGCCTCTGTTCTGTTAGCCATCTACTAACAGTGTCAGGCTCTAGGTATGTGGACTGCTGATTACCTGCAGTCTTCCACACAGTGGGCTGACATGCTTGTCCACTTTCGTTTCCACATAGGATTTCTTTTAACTGCTCTTCAAGACAGTCACACTGGCCCCTACTGACCAGGCCAGATCAGTAACCCTGACAGCACAGTCTTCAGTGTGACATGTATGAGCTCTGTAGTATGAAACATCCTGGGAGGATGCATGGCCATAGAAACACCAAGAGCAACTTAAACTAACATAGGGTAATGGCAGGAAAAAGGAGGAGATAAGTTCAGGGTTTTCTTGGAATCAAAAGTAGCCAAGAGACCTTCTGCAGGGGAAGTTAGGAGGGTGCAGCAAAGGTTAGATTATTTACCTTCTTCCCTCCAACTTTACAAAGGATTAAAGGTACTGACAAACAGTCAGAATATAGATAATGTAAATTGGAAGTAGGATGGAAAAAAAAGCAGAGCAAAGGGAGAACCAGGGGAAGATAAAAACTGGACCCAAGAATAAGGCTAGTTCATAAAACGAATGCCATCACTTCTTAAAGGTGAGCCGCCAATTTGACCGTGAGCTTCCCAGCAGTCCTTGTGAAGAGTGATATTAATTGGACACTTGATCCACAGATTGTGTAATAAGAGCACACCAATTCTCAGAGGACTCACAGAATTCTGACTCTAAGACCAGAAATGAACCTCTCCAAGGATCCTTATGAAGGGATCATGTATTATATATAATGAACAACACCCTCAACATCTTCAGTATTGTAGGGACAGGTTCAAGGGGCCAGTTTCTCCAGATAGGCAGATGGTCACACCCAATACCAGCCTAATAAACAGTTGTTTTAATGGGGGAAATGTGCCTGTTACATATCTAATACCAAGCTTGGGTTAGGTATAGATTACATAGTATCTCGAAGAATAACAAACCAGTTCTGTCCAAAGTATTCTGTGATTGTTGAGTTGTTTCTACTGTATTTTGGTGGAATGAGACTGAATGGTGGACTCAATCAAGACCAGATGGAGAAGTGGATGAAAAAATAGCTGCACATTAGACAGTATGAGAGTCTCTCAGAACATGAGGCTCACTCAACAGGATATTTATTATGGCCATGGAAGTGATAAGCTTTCCTTTTATAGGATGCAACAGTGTCAGGAAAAGATATGTCAGGTATACTTTTTTATCATAACAAAAACTTCAGAAACATTTTTAGATATTAATTTGTTAAAATTGATGTGCTGAATCATTAACACTTGTTGAACTATGGACGATCCTTATTATTCACAGATTCCAATGTTTGTGAATTCACTTACTCCCTCAAATGTATTTGTAACCTACAAATCACTACTCATGTTGCTTATGTGATCATTCATGGACATGCACAGAGGGGTGAAAAATTTGAGTTGCTCAATGTTTCCGGCTGAGATTGAACAAGGCAATGCTCTGCCTTCTTGTTTCAGCTCTTAGTGTCAACAGGTGTCCTTTGGTGGTCTCTTTAATGCTCCATTGTCCATGTTTTTGTGCTGTTTTTTGGTAATTTTGCTATTGAAAATGATCCCAAGGTATAGATCTGAAATGCTCTCTGATGTCCCTAAGCACAAGAAGGGTGTGATTGATATGCCCTATGGAAAAAGTGCATGTGTTTGGGAAGCTTCATTCAAGCATGAGTTACAGTGCTGTTGGCTATGAGTTCACTGTTAATGAATCAACAACATATAAATTAATAGTAGGTGTCTTTAGACAGAAACACAGATAAAAGGAGGTTATGCATTGATTGATGAAAATGTTGAGAGAGAGGCTCATATAAGCCTAACCCTGTATTTCCTATAGGAGCAATGGTTCAGTATTCCCTAATTTAGCAGTAACTTTATAGAACATAACACAGTGAAGAATGAGAATCAACTGTATTTTAATGAAATGAACACCCAAGTTAAGGAGTAACTGCTTTTGGTGTCACAGTTTTCATTTAATAATCTAATAGTAGTTTCCAGATATCTTGTATGCAAATGAGCACAGATCAGGTGCTCTTTACTTTTACAGCTTTACCTTTGGAGATATCCAAGCATAACAGTTCCTTGTTAATGTGTTAGGGACTTTTGGGGAAAATGTTTTGGATGGTGTGATACTTCTTTTACTTGATGAGGTAAGAACTTAAACATTTGTAATATAAAACTGTTTTTTGTAAGGATCAGTCTTTGATCCATTTATTTAGGGAAGAGATTTTCCGCATTTTTGCTTGAGAAATATAGCATTAAAAATAACCATTAAAAATAGTCAGCCTTTCTTTTTCCTTATGCCACAGTGATATTTAAATAGCAAAAAAAAAAAAAACCTTGTGTTTCTTCCCATGTCCTCTGTGCAAATGATGGTTCTTGATGACACATAAATTGTGTAGCTTTCAAATTGATTGATGTCACACAGAGCTGCATCTTGGGAAAGCAGGATGGTGACCAGGTGAGTGTTTATGACAGAAAGATCCCAGGAGTCCTGTGTTTATACCTGTCTTTGGGATAATAGAGGAAGAATGATCAGGGCAAACGTAAACAATGCTGTTTTTTAATGATGGTGTCCAGAGGTCATGTTTAAAAAATGAAATTCCAGTAGGAAATGAACACTGGTTCCCCACCTCTATCCTTTCAGTTACATGTGATGTTTGACAGCTCCTTCCCCAGATATCTTTTGGAAGTATTCAAAATTAAGCAGGCATTATGTTGTTGATCTTTTCAAAAACCAAATTTTTCATGTTTATAAGTTTTCAAGTCCTTGAGCCTTAGGTCTGGAAATGCATTTAATAAAAGAGAAAAATAATGTGTAATTATATATGTTAAATAATACATTACTTTAAATATGTTTAAGAGATTTACCAGTGATTTCCGAACATTCAACATTGGAGCTGTCCATTGACTTAATTGTAAGAAGTTTGGCACTTTGAAAAGAAATGTGGGATTAAACTGAAAACAAACCTGAAGTTTGTTGTTTTTTCACATATCATCTCAAGTGACATCCAAGCTATTAATCCTAAAATCTGAAACCATTTATGTTTTGGATGCTTTAGATTCAAAAGAAATGTTCTGTGATGCCGGTCTTCTGGGTTTGTACATGATTTTTTTCCTAAGTAATCTGTTGAAAAATGACATAGTTGCAAAAGAGGCTATAAAATGTGCAGTATAATTTTTCAAAGTACTTGCTGGAAGGTAATTTTGGTCTGTCTAAACTTCTCAATTATTTGGTGTGAGAATCTCATCCTAAAAGAAAATTAGTGTATTGGTATCACTCAGTAACTTAAGACTTCTAATGTGATCTTTAGTTGGTTGATATCCAGAGAGTCTTTGGTAGACTAAATACATATGAGATTTGTTACCTGACTTTTTTTTTTTTTTTTTATTCCAAAAGATGATGTTTCCCAAAGAGTAGGGCCTGAGTTTTGGTATTTGAAGATTCTCTCGACACATTCCCTTTTACCGGACAGGGTCTTGGACCCAGGACCTGCCAGTAGAGCGTGGGTTCTTAACTTCGTGTAGGAAAGATTTCACAACATGAATCCAGGCAACTCTAAGGATGTATTTATTAAAGCTGGGAACAGTGAAACAAGGAAGGGCCTAGCTTTGATGAAGCAACAGGAGAGCCTAAGCTGGGCTGCCTTAGGTCACTGGGAAGGCAGAGAAAAGGGGGCCTTGGAGATGGGTTCAGGGAATTAGGCTGGGATGAGCTGCTGCTGCCCATTTGTCCCCTGATTGCAAGTCTCCTGGGTACCTCAGAGTTGAAGAGACTTGTGCCTGTGGGGAAAGAAGAAAGGAAAGGGAATGGCTGGCCTGTTCCGAAAAGGGAGAGCTCTGGACCTGGGTCTTTTGTTTTGAGGCTTTTATCTTTCTTGCAACTGGGAATCTTTTTTAAAAAAAACTATTTTAAATATTTCATTTATTTATTTTTAGAGAAAGGGAGGGAGAAAGAGAGAGAGAGAGAAACATCAAATACATGGTTGCCTCTAGCATGCCCCTTCCTGGGGACCTGGCCCACAACCCAGACACGTGCCCTCATTGGGAATCCAACCTGCAACCCTTTGGTTCACAGGCCAGTGCTCAATCCACCGAGCCACACCAGCCAGGATAGCTGAGAATCTTAACAAAGGTCTCAGGAGAGGGTTTCAGTAAAATATGCATCAGCTTTCCAGATGTTCCCTTTTAGGGTCATGATCTCCACTGATTGGTCAGTGACAGGACATGGTGTCTTCAGTCATTACAGTTGGTTCTGGTGTCACCTACTTGTTTTTTTCTGCATTTCTGGCCCTGGCGCTGAACTACAACTGAGGCCTGGATGTTATCTATAGTAATGGGGTGACCTTCTGCATCTAACTGTAAATTGCTCAGCAAGTTTGTTCAGCTGCGTGTCTCAGTTTCCCTATTCTACTTGCCAAGGTAGCTTCTTTCTTGAGCATGCACAACTTACACACATACAGTGATGATTTTTTCACATTATTTTGACATGAACCCAAAGACAAGCCAACGTTGGTCCAGCAAAAGGGCAAGAGAGATATGATAGTAAACATTCAGGCCTGACCCCACAGAATGTTCAGATTCCCGCCTTAATGGGCTACTTTAGAACATGCCCTCTGAAAATGCCAGCCTGTATGTTGTGTTTTAAACACTTTTGTAGACTTTTATCTTTCATACCAACCAAGGGCCTGAAATTATATGTAAGTCACTGTTAAGAAAAGTGTCCAGTCTTTGAAGAAAACTGTCTATTAGACTACTCAGATATTCACATCCATGCTTCATGAACCCTGGTGATAACTTATACTTTAGAGGAAAATATACGTGCCTGATTCTTACAGTGTTATTTTTAGAGCACTTCCAAATTGTTTGACACCCAAAATTTTTCCACTTGATTTTGGCAGGCATAGAACTCTGAAATTTTCAAGTAGCTTTTATCAAAGTAAAACTGGCTACTTGGTTATAAGAAAGTAGAATTTCATGGTTGGCACTGATTTTATAAATGTGGAGTGCAATGAATTAATAACAGTATGTTGATTTAGCTGTAACAAAAGCAGTTTTCAAGCCAAGATGGTTCAGTAAGAAAAAATGTGAAGTTTCTAATCTTTGAAAAGGGTGTTTAGAGAGATGAAAATGATTTTAAGCCTTAAGAAATATTGTAAAATGTTTATTGGCAATAGCCCTAAGTTTAGTCTTTTATCCTCTGTAACATGATGATGTGGTGGTGGTGGTGGTGGTGGTGATGGTAGTGAGGATGATGATGAGGATGATGAAAACATCAGTAGCTAACATTTATTTTTTTTTATTTTTTATTGTTGTTCAATTACAGTTGTCTCCATTTTTCCCATTACTCTCCTCTGCCCTGCCCACCTCACCTCCCACATTCAAGCCTCCCCCCTCCCCCTCCCCCATTGTCCTTGCCCATGAGTCCTTTATACATGTTCCTTGACTCGACTCTTCCCCTTCTTTCCAACATTATCACCCTCCTCCTCCCCTCTGGTCACTATCAGTTTGTTCTTTATTTCCATGTCTCTGGTTCTATTTTGCTTGCTTGCTTTTTTTTTTTGTTGTTGTTGATTAGGTTCCACTTATAGGTGAGATCATATGGTATTTGTCTTTCACCACCTAGCTTATTTCACTTAACATAATACTCTCCAGTTCTGTCCATGCAGTTGCGGGGGTAGGAATTCTTCCTGCTGCGTATTATTCCACAGTTTTTTGACCCATATATTTACTGATGGCTATTTCCAGCGCAAGGCTGTTTCCAACACTTGGCTATTGTAAATTGCACAGCCATGAACATTGAGGTGCATAGGTTCTTTTGAATTGGTTTTTTAGGATTCTTAGGGTATAATCCCAACAGTGGAATTGCCGGGTCAAAAGGCAGTTCCATTTTTAGTTTTAGTTTTCTGAGGGAATTCCATACTGTTTTCCACAGTGGCTGTACCAGTCTGCATTCCCACCAACAGTGCACTAGGGTTCCCTTTTCTTCGCATCCTCACCAGTGCTTGTTGTTGATTTGTTTATGATGATCATTCTGACTTGTGTGAAGTGGTAACTCATTGTGGTTTTAATTTGCATCTCTCTGATGGTTAGTGATGTTGAGCATCCTTTCATATGTCTGTGGGCCCTTTGTATGTTCTCCTTGGACAAGTGCCTGTTCAGGTCCTTCACCCATTTTTTAATTGGATTGTTTGTCTTCCTGGAGTGTAGTCATGTGAGTTCTTCATACATTTTGGAGATCAAATGCTTGTCCAAGGTATCATTGGCAAATATATTTTCCCATATGATTGGTTCCCTTTTTATTTTGCTGATGTTTTCTTTAGCTGTGCAGAAACTTTTTATTTTGATGTATTCCAGATGTCATCTTTAAGTACAGTTCAATAAAGTAGCTACTGTTTATGAAGCCTTATATTTAAAGACAACATTCCACATTCTATATCTTGTCTCAGGAAATCACTGTAGCAGTCCTCTGAGTCAGATATTCTGATCTTGTTTTTCAATGAAAAAACTGAGGCTCATATCAAGAAACTAATGATAGACAGAAATTGGATTCGAATCCTGTTTCTGCCACATTTTTTTACTGTGTGCTGGGTTTTGCCCTTCTAAACATGAGGATAGTAGTTTCTACCTCAAAAGGTGGTTTTGAGGATTAAATGAGATGATGTATGTGGTAATGAAATGTAGCTTACAAGGTACAGTCAGTCCTTTGTATCCATATGTACTCCTGAATCCAGAGGAGAGTTGGCTTATATCCTTGGATTCAACCAACTGTGTATCAAAAATACTGTTTTTGATCCATGGTTGGGAATCTGAGGATACAGAGGGGTGACTATATGCATTGTTCCATGATATTTTATATAAGGGACTTGGGAATCCTTGAATTTGGTATCTGAAGAGAGTCTTCGAACCAACACCCCATGAATTTCAAACAATGACTGTACACGGTCAGTGTAGATTGCTGCTGGCATTGCTGTTTTTGCCCAAGGTCAAACCATTGGCAAATGTTGAGCTCATTTTTTAGTTTACTTTTTTTAGTTTATTTTATTGATTATGCTATTACAGTGGTCCCATATTTTTCTCTCCTTTATTCCCCTCCACCCTGCACCCTTCTTCCCTCCAGCATTTACCCCCCCCCCCCAAACATTAGCTCAGGTCCATATGTGTGGGTCATACATATAAGTTCTTTGGATTCTCCCTTTCCTATACTATTCTTAACCTCCCCTTGTCTATTTTGTACCTACCAGTTATGTTTCTTATTCCCTGTACCTTTCTCTTTTCCTCCCCCCACTGCCTCCCCACTGATAACCCTCCATATGATCTCCATATCTGTGATTGTGTTCCTGTTCTAGTTGTTTCCTTATTTGTGTTTGTTTTTCTTCTTTTTTAAGGTTCAGTTGTTGATAGTTGTGAGTTTGTTGTCACTTTACTGTTCATATTTTTGATCATCTTCTTTTTCTTAGGTAAGTCCCTTTAACATTTCATATAATAAGTGCTTGGTGATGATGAACTCCTTGAATTTGACCTTATCTGGGAAGCACTTTATCTGCTTTTCCATTCTAAATGATTGCTTTACTGGATAAAGTAATCTTGGATGTAAGATCCTACCTTTCATGACTTTGAATACTTCGTTCCAGCCCCTACTTGCCTGTAAGGTTTCTTTTGAGAAATCAGCTAATAGTCTTATGTGAACTCCTTTGTAGGTAACTGTCTCCTTTTCTCTTGCTACTTTTAAGATTCCCTCCTCATCTTTAATCTTGGGTAATGTAATTATGATGTGCCTTGGTGCGTACTTCCTTGGGTCCAGCTTCTTTGGGACTTTCTGGGCTTCCTGGGCTTGCATGTACATTTCCTTCTCCATATTAGGGAAGTTTTCCTTTATTATTTTCTCAAATAAGTTTTCCATTTCTTGCTCTTCCTCTTCTCCTTCTGGCACCCTTGTAATTTGCATGTTGGAACATTTAAAGTTGTCACGGAGGTTCCTCAGCCTCTCCTCATTTTTTTGAATTCTTGTTTCTTCATTCTTTTCTGGTTGAATGTTAATTTCTTCCTTCTGCTCCAAATCATTGATTTGACTCCCCATTTCCTTCCCTTCACTTTTAGTTCCCTTTTTGTTTTTCTTTATTTCACTTTGTGTAGCCTTCACTTTCTGGCAGTTCTTCTGTTATTTTGTGGTAATAGGCAATCATTTCTGTGAGCATCCTGATTACCAGTGTTTTGAACTCTGCATCTGATAGGTTTGCTTTCTCCTTGTCACTTAGTACTTTTTCAGGAGTTTTGATGTGTCCTTTCATTTCAACCTTATTTCTTTGTCTCGGTGCCACACCTGTTATGTTGCAAGGGGTGGAGTGCTCACCATAGTGGGGCAACCCACTTCCCTGCATTGTGGGACTGTATATGGGCAGGGGTCAGAGAGGGAACAGTGCTGCTTTCTTGGCTCTCACCCTACTTTTAGTCACTTCCTCCATTTTGCACAAGCAGATTGTGCCCTTTCAGATGGTGCTCTGTGCTCATTCCTGGGTGAGCTGGCTCATGTACATTCTGGGATCTTGTGTGCCCCTCCAGCAGAATCTTTTATGAGACTAGGAGTTTCTGCTGCTGTTGCAACCCCCACAGTTTTTTACAGTCAGAGGTTTTGAGTACTTAGTTTCTCACATTGGAACCCTGGGTTGTGCAGTCAGTCTTGCTGCCCGGTTGTTCCTCTTGGCTTATCTGCATAAGTTAGACCACCTGGTCCACCAGCCACCTCAGCTGCCTTGCCCACCCAGTCTCCCAGCCCAAATTTGCCAGCCACTGCCTTGCCTGTGTGTCCTCTCCATCCTTGCTTCCCTTCTCTGCCCTTCCTGCCAGCCTAGATGAATGTTTCTTCTTTAACTCCTTGGTTGTCAGACTTCCACACAGTTTGGTTTTCTGGCAGTTATGGTGTTTTTTGTTTTAAAATTGTTTGTTCTTCTTTTGGTTGTGCAAAGAAGCGAAATGTATCTGCCTATGCTTCCATCTTGGCTGGAAGTCTCTGTTGAGTTCATTTTTAGACTTCAGTTTTGATTCTTAGCTTTGAACAGGATTTCACCCATTCAACTTCATAGCCCTTCGTTAGTTCACAGCAAATTTTAATGTAATCTGGGCCTTGTGGGTTTTTTTTAGGTTGGTTATAACAAATACAGTATTTAATAGAGGAGTTATTTCTTGGCTTGAAATCCGAATCTCTAGTGTGTGTCTGTGTACATGCATTCACATATACTTTCCAAGTGGGGTTTGGAAGAAATTGATCAGCATTTTGTCTGTTCGTAGTACAGTGTGAGACATATCAGATCATTGAGAACATTTTGAAAAGAACACTCTCTGTAGTTGTTGTCCATGTGATCGTTCATTCCAGTTACTTGTATTCTGAGACTACCTCAGCTCACTCACTTCTCATATTGGGGACTCTGAGCATCCAGACAAAGTGGTGATATGAATGGGTACCCTTGAAAAGCACTGTGTCCTCCTCCACCATGCCCAAATAGCCATCTCATAATGATATGTACCATTATTGGTGTTTGTCTTGTCTTAGTATTTTGGGTTTGGTGCAAGAGGCAAGTGTTCAAATCTGAGCTCCACTCTTAATAACTGTGTGATTCTGAACAAACTGTTTTACTTTGGTGAGTCTCAGTTACATTAACTGTAAAATTATGAGAATAATATTTGTCTATTTTTGAGTTAGCAATAGTGCCTGTGAAGTGACTAGATAGCACATGTGAAATAATGGGATATCTCTGGGCACTTAATAGGTGCTCAATAAAAAGGAGGTCTTCTATCCCAGTGAAGTGAGGCTATTGGAAGAATTTTGTCGGTTGTATTTGTGTTGAATCTATTAATGAGATAAGTATTCTTCTGCCTATATTGCTCTAAATGCAGAATGAGATTTAAGCCAGATAAACCAAACGCATAATAGTTTAGCCCTAATCAGCTGTTTACACATTCATATTCAGCCTCTACATTAGTTACCTTACATGAATTCACAAGAAATTGTGGAGAATTCAGGAGTTAGTTCAGCGCTAGGATTAATTTCCTTTCAACAGATTGACTATCTAGAGAATATCCATAATACTATAAATGGAAAACATATGTTAGTATAACTGACAGTCCAGAAATTGGAAAAGTAACCACAGAGATTTTCAGGAACTAGTTCTTGGAGAAGAGCTGCTGGCTTTGCCACAGCTGGGGGAAAGAAAAAGACACATTTAGTACTAGTTCCTTTTATGGCAATCTCTTTTTTAAAGATTGTTTGCACTGAAAAGCAAAGGAAGTAATTTTAATTCCTAGAATAAAATAAGAAAACAATGAATTTCCAAAACCAAGAGAATTTAGCTACATTTAAGAAATGAGATTTTGGGCATGTAGGGGGAAGCAAGAGTGGGGAGGTCCCCTTTGGCCACCCCAAATTAGCTCAATTAATGAGCAAGACAGAAAATTTAAAAAGTAGAAAATGTTCATTTTGCAATTTCCTTGTGAATGCAAAAGTGGCTATGTAATCATAAGATACACTGATTTGCTGACAACTTAAAATATTACAAAACAGCTCTTTTTAATTGAATTTACTTTCCCTGGGTTGGTTTTGAAAAATATTAGTAATAAGAATTAGGTGGACCTGTGTATTTTATTTATTGTCTCTTTTATAGCCATTGTACATAGCAAATTTCTTTTAGCATTAGTAAAGCATGATATCTGTCAACCAATGATCGTTGGTGCGAATTCAACACCAACAGGAACCCCCAATTTGGGGTGCAGTAAAGAAGGAAATTATTTAGTGCAAACAGCTCAACAGTGATACAGCATGGCTATGAAAACAGCGCTGCTGTGGTACAGTTCAGTTGTGCTACGGGGTGGCCATGAAAACTGTGCCATGGTGAAGCTGCCCCAGGGTCAGGCCCCTCTTCAGCTAGGTGGCTCCACTCTGCACAGGTCCACTGAGACATCAGCCAGGAAAATGCAATCTATGGTTTTCAGTAGAAAGTGTGCTCCCCAATTCAGAGGGGAGCTAGCTTATACAGACAGAAGTCCCCATGCCCTGGTCTTTGGTTGTTCAGACTAGAGTAGCTCTGATTGGTCCAAGCCCATGCAGCTCTAATTGAATGGGGAAAGCCTCAGTCCTATTGGCTGAAATAGAACTTCAGGAACTCTTTATGAGCACTGGCTCAGAAAACACAGTTCAGGCAGGCAGTTAAGTACCTCCTTCTCCGGGAGGTACAGTTTTGTGGAAGGCCCCATCCCGCAGAGCTCTCCTCGCTGCCACAGGTGAGAATGAGTCGTCCTTGACACAATCTGTTACTCTGGCGGGAAAGTGGGTGGCAATTCCCACTAGTGGAAAATGCTAGAGCCTGTCTCCAAAACAGCTTTTATTGGGATCGGTATGCGCAGGGGTATACAGTATGTATGCAAAGCTCATCAATCAATATCTAAAGGCCATAGTTACAGAAAACAGATATAATCTATAGATAACAATTGAGGAAACACAGAGATCTGCCTCAAGTCAGGGTCTGTTAGAAATGCTGCTACCAGATGGTTGTTAAAGCGTGGTTTATGAGATTAGGAATTCACTCCCTTATGCTTTGAATTTAAACATCTGATTTATATCAACAGGGCTATACAAACAAAGCAAACTTCAAAGGATACAATGTATTCTTCAGGCCTGATTTCCCACAGGAACCCTCAGTGTTAGTATAGGGTTGTATTTACCTCATGCATCCCCTACATTCTGGTGGAGTGTTACAGGCAAGGTCTTGCTCTGGCAAGGCTACAGTTTCTGATACCACACAAAGTGGTCCCCAACACAGTTTGCCTGACAGAAATGGATACTAGCTTCTGCTTTTGTGCCTTTTTCATTTTTTTTGAGCCCAGATAGCCACCAGGAACCCTTCTTAGTTCTAAGGGTTCACACAATATAAATTCAAGTTTTTAAATTAAAAAAGGTCCCTTTCAGAAAATCTGATTCCTAGTTCATGACTATTCATGACCTTTGCAGATTTCATATACTGTATGTCAGACAGAGGTCATGTGGGAAAGATCTCTTATAACTACAAGAAAAGGATGTATAGCAGAAATATTTATTGAGAACTGTGGGTCATTGTTTGGGCATCATCTAGCTTTTTTCTCCACCCCCAAATCCAGAAAAACCTATTTGAATACTAGAAACATCACTGAAAATTAAAGCAAAGACCCTTTTGGTGGGCAATTTGGCAACTGGTCAAAAATGTTAAAAATGTGCATAGTTTGCTCCAGCAATTTCACTTCTAGAAAGTGCTCTTAACAGAGCTAATAGAAAGAAAGAGCCCATTGAAAGGTGTTCATGAAAGTGATGTTAATAATAAAACAAAACCATAAGTCTATTTCAATTATTGTTTAACCACACACAGAATCCTATGTAACTCTTAAAATGTCGATAAGTATTTTATTGCAAATAAAATAGGATATTTGTTATCCTGTTTAAAGTAATGAATCAGTATTTGAAATCTGAGAAATTTTTGTATGATGTTATTAATTCTGAATTCATGAAACTGTAAAATGTATGCATGGTAGAGACAGAAAGTAGAATGCTAATTGCCAAAGACTGGAGAGAGAGACAATGGGGAGTTGTTGGTTAATGGGTACTCAGCTACAGTTTTGCAAGATGAAAAAAGTTCTGGAGATGGATGATGATGATAGTTGCATGACCTTTATAGATTTCTTATACCATATGTCAGGCAGAGATTATATGGGAAAGATCTCTTATAACTACAAGAAAAGGATGTATAGTAGAAATATTTAGCGAGAACTGTAGTGAGAATGTGCTTAATGCCACTAAATGCACACTTAAAAATGGTTAAAATGGTAAAGTTTGTCGTACGATTTTACCACAGAAATTAAAAAAAGGAAATGTAATAAAAATAATAAATATTAGCAATAACTATTTTTAAAATGTGTGTGTGGTTGTCACTCACCATTGGAAAGATTTGCTTTCTGAAAGAAACTTTTGTTTTCAATTATAAGCATTTTAGTATGTATCTCTTAAAACATCAATTCTTTCAACACAGTTACTGTACCATTATCACATGTAAATACTTATCAAAAATACCTTAACATCATGAATATCAGAAAAACTTTTTTGTTAAAAAAGCACAGTATGTGTTCTCCACTTCCTCAAGCTTTTTTGGAGATGGAATCATTTGTGTTTTTAGAACACCACTGGTGTTGGCAGTGCCAAGAATCTGATACAATAGCCCTGACCAGTGTGGCTCAGTTGGTTGGGCATCATCCCGCAAAGCAAAGGGTAAGCTGGTTTGATTGCTGGTCAGGGCACATGCCTGGGTTCAGGTTCAGTCCCTGGTCAGAGCACATAGGAGAGGCAGTCAATCGATGTTTCACTCTCATATTGATGTTTCTATCTCTTTATTTTTCTCTCTCTTTCCCTCTATCTAAAAATAAATCTTTAAAAAAGAGAGAGAATCTGATACAATAGAAATATGTTCTGTTGGACATGGTAGGATTTTATGAAGGGTGAGGGAGAGTGATAGGATTTACTAATCTTTCTTCCTGACACAGTCTAATGATGTCAAGTTGAAAATAAGCATTTTTCTATTTTCTCTTTTGTTTTCATCACTTTTCCCTCATCCTTTACTACCTTCTTCCTGCTCTATATGCATATATCTGTTCAAATCCCTGTTTAAGAAGTAGAACCCTGATTGATGTTGTGGCTACAGTGAAGATATCCTAGCTAAAACTTTCAATCTCTCAGATGTGGATGTTTTAGTCATTATTTACCTAATAAATAGGACCTGTTAAGAGCAGGTGTGAAACCCTTTTATTCTCACTATGATTTTGCCTTTAAAAACTCTGATAGTAGAGTTTATAAAGCCACTAACCAGTATGGTTTCATGTCAAGATGTCAGTACAGCTTGATAATGTATTAGGCCACAGAACACAGTGCTTGTTAATTTGTTGCATTAAATGAGTATCATTTAATTTGAAAATGGCAAATTACCAAGAGTATAGGTTTCAAATGAGAAACCTGAATAATTGCAAAGAAGGTAAGGGAAGAAGAAAGCAAAAAATCAATCACTGCCTCTCTGTTGAGCCTCTCATTCTCTGCCAGGCATCTAATTTCTTGCCATCATAATGAAGTGACAAATTCTAGGTCAAGCAACCCAGGAATGTTGCCATCTAGTAGGATTCTTTATATGTATTTATGTGATTCTATTTGGTAGTTAATTCGAGAATTGGAAATGTTCTTGATTTCCCTTTTGTTTGTTTTGTTTGTTGAACCAGCAACACACATTTGCTTGTCTTAAGAAATTTATTTTGGGACTTCCGGCCAAGATGGAGGCGTAGGCGGACACACTGTGCCTCCTCTTACAACCAAAATTGAGGACAACAACAGATATTTAGAAACAAAAAAACAATCAGAACTGATAGAAAATTGAACTGTACGGAAGTCCAACAACCATTCATCCAGACCGGTAAGAGGGGTGGAGTCGTGACAGGAAAAAGTGGAGGTGTGGACCCGAGAACAAAAGCAGCAGCGGCTGGCAGTTCCCAGGAGCACAGGCGGCGGCTGGCAGTCCCCGGGCCCACAGGCAGCAGCTGGCGAACCCCGGGCACAGGGGGGCAACTGTGCAGAACCAGTGAGGCCACACAAGGCGGCTGGCTGACCAGGTGGTCCCACATTCGCGCGCGCAGACAGTCCAGGCAGAGGGGAAGTGGCAGAAGGGACTGAATCCAGGAGAGAGCGGAGCAGGCGCCATTGTTCCCTCTCAGACCCCGCCCCCACATACAGCATCACAACCCAGCTACTGGGCTGCCCCGCACTGGGGAGCGCCAGAGGCTCCACTCCTCACTACGTCACAGCACTCGCGCGTGCCCAGATAATCCAGGTGAAGGGGAAGAAGCGGAAAGGGCCGGAGTCCAGGAGAGAGTGGAACAGGCACCATTGTTCCCTCTCGGACCCCACCCCCACCTATAGCGTCACAATCCAGCGACTGGGCTGCTCCGCCCTGAGGAACACCTAAGGCTCCATCCCTCATACGTAATAGCCACAACCAGACTAAAACCAAACCAAACCAAAACAAAACAAACCCTACCAAAAATGGCTCAAACCGGAGAACAAATAAAAGCCCCAGATCCAATTCCTCTAAGCAGTGAAGAGATAGCCAACCTATCAGATGTGTTCAAAGCACTGGTCATCAAAATGCTCACAGAATTGGTTGATTTTGCTCACAAATTAGATGAAAAAATGCAGGCTACAATTCGTGAAATGAAGGAAGATGCATGGGGAACTGATAGAGATGGAAGGAAAACTGGGACTCAAATCAATGGAGTGGACCAGAAGGAAGAAACTAACAACCAAACAGAAAACGAGGAAGAAACAAGAATTCAAAAAAATGAGGAGAGGCTTAGGAACCTCCAGGACATTGTTAAACGTCCCAACATCCGAATTAGAGGGGTCCCAGAAGGGGAAGAAGAAGAGCAACAAGTGGAAAACCTATTTGAACAAATAATAAAGGAGAACTTCCCCAATCTGACAAAGGAAATAGACTACCAGGATGTCCAGGAAGCTGAGAGTCCCAAAGAAGTTGGACCCAAGGAGGAACACACCAAGGCACATCATAATTACGTTAGCCAAGATTCAAATGAAGGAGAGAATTCTAGAAGCAGCAGGGGATAAGGGGACAGTCACCTACAAAGGAGTTCCCATCAGACTGTCAGCTGATTTCTCAAAAGAGACCTTCTAGGCAAGAAGGGGCTGGAAAGAAGTATTTGAAATCTTGAAAAGCAGGAACCTACATCCAAAATTGCTCTATCCAGCAAAGCTGTCATTTAGAATGGATGGACAGATAAAGTGCTTCTCAGATAAGGTCAAGTTAAAGGAGTTCATCATCACCAAGCCCTTATTAGATGAAATGTTAAAGGGACTTATCTAAGAAAAAGAAGATCAAAAATATGACAGTGAAAAGACAGCAAACTCACAGCTATTAAGAACCACACCTAAAACAAAAGCAAACTAAGCAAACAGCTAGAACAGGGACAGAACCACAGAAATGGAGATCATATGGAGGGTTAGCACCAGGGGAGTGGGAGGAGGAGAGAGGGGGAAAAGGTACAGAGAATGAGTAGCATAGATAGTGGGTAGAAAATAGACAGGGGGAGGGCAAGAATAGTATGGGAAATGTAGAAGCTAAAGAACTTATGACACATGGACATGAACTAAAGGGTGGAATGTGGGTGGGAGAGGGTGTGCAGGGTGGAGGGGAATGATGGGGGAGAAATGGGACAACTGTAATAGCATAATCAATAAAATATATTTAAAAAAAGAAATTTATTTTGAAGGTGGGCTGGGCTTATGTAACAGCTGTCTACATGCCCATCTTCCCTCAGTGTTGGGCCTCCCTGGACTGAGCACAAGGGACCAGAAGTTTGTATGCCAAGGTTTCCTGCCCACTGGCAGCTCATACCATCCTCTTCACCAAGTTTCACAGTGTTTCATTATAAAAATAGGTGGCATTACATTTTTAAAATTAATATTCCAAAATGGTTTCTTGGAAACTTGATCTTGTGTGCACTTTAGAGAATCAGAAGAAAAGAGCTGGAGAGGCTCTTGGTATAAGCCAAACAGAGATTCAGACCAAAGAATCTGGGTGGAAAGGAGATGTTTTGGGGAATGTTCCAGGGTGTATAGAAATAGGAAATTTAAGAATGCATATAAAGGTTTCGTGTGTATGCATGTCTGTGTATGTGTCTATCTCAGTTTATGTCTGTGTGTGCGCATATGTGTGTGTTGAGAAGAGCTGTGTAACCTTGGCCAGTTAACCTCTGAACTTCAGTTCTAATGTTCATAAAACAACAAATAATTCACTCAGGTTCTTTTCTGCTGTTAAAACTCTAGGTTTCTGGACTATTTTCGATGTGCAAATTCCTGCATTTGCTAGATGGGCAGCCCATGTCAAGGGAAATTCTAGAATAACTAATCCTTACATTAGGTAAATGCCACAACAACAAAAAATCAGGCACTCATCAGGTTTTGTAATACATTTTTTCTTTCACTGTCCACTTACAGTCTGAGAGCCTTATTGCCTATTGCAAGGGAGGAGAGACACTTTTTACTTTTAATAAAATTATTGGTCTTTTCTGCCCCTGAAAAGAATTTTTGTGCTTCTAATGTTAGCTGGTTTAATAAATGACAGGGCTTTTTCCTTATTCCTTTTCTAATTTATGACTTAGAATACTTACCAGTTATCTTCAGTGGTTCTGGACACCATGCCAAAGGTATAATATGTTCTTTTGCATGTATTTTTGCTCATTATTCATCTGACTGCCTAAAATATATAAAGTTTGTGTAAATTCCAATATGCTATTAATCATTTCCTCTGTTGTCTAGTGAATGGTAAAACATTACTTCATTTAAAATATTTTTTATTTAAATTATTTTATTGTTGTTCAATTACACTTGTCTGTATTTTCTACCTACCCCTCCCAGTCACCCCCTCCAAACACACCTCCCTCCCTTACTTCCACCTTCCCCCTTGGTTTTGTCCATGTGTCCTTTATAGTAGTTCCTGAATAGTAGTTCCATTCTCCTCATTGTCTCCTCCTCCTCCCCTCTGGCTATTAGATTGTTCTCAATTTCAGTGACTCCGGTTATATTTTGTTTGCTTTTTTCTTTTGTTGATTAGGTTCCGTTAAAGGTGAGATATGGTATTTGTCCCTCACTGCCTGGCTTATTTCACTTAGCATAGTGCTCTCCAGTTGCATTCATACTGTCGCAAACGGTAGGAGCTCCTTCTTTCTGTCTGCTGCATAAAACTCCATTGTGTAAAATAGTTTTTTGATCCACTCATTTGTTGATGAGCACTCAGGTTGCTTCTAGCACTTGGCTATTGTAAATTGTGCTTCTATGAACATTGGTGTGCATAGGTTATTTTGGATTGGTGTTTCAGGGTTCTTAGGGTATAATCCCAGCAGTGGAATTGCTGGGTCAAAAAGCACTTCTATTTTTAGTTTTCTGAGGAAATTCCATACTATTTTCCACAGTGACCGTGCCAGTCTGCAATCCCACCAACAGGGCACTAGGGTTCCCTTTTCTCCACATCCTCTCCAACACTTGTTTGTTGATTCATTTATGTTGGCCATTCTGACCGGTGTGAGGTGGTATCTCATTGTGGTTTTAATTTGCATCTCTCTGATGCTTAGTGATACTGAGCATCTTTTCATGTGTCTCTGGGCCCTCTGTATGTAGTCCTTGGAGACGTGTCTGTTCAAATCTTTTGCCCATTTTATAACTGGGTTTTTTGTCTTCCTGGGGTGGAGTTGTGTGAGTTCTTTATATATTTTGGAGGTCAAGCCCTTGTCTCATGTATCATTTGCAAATATGTTTCCCCATACAGTTGGTTCTCTTTTCATTTTAATGCTTTTTCTTTAACCATGCAGAAGCTTTTTAATTTGATGAGATTCCATTTGTTTATTCTTTCCTTTATGTCCCTTGCTTTAGGGAACATATCCGTGAAGATGTTGCTGCATGGAATGTCTGAGATTTTCCTGCCAATGTTTCCCTCTAGGACTTTTATGGTGTTTTTATTTTCTTCATTTATTCCATTAAGAAAAAAGTAGAAGGTTCAATCAGTGTGGTCTCCTTCATCTATGCTGAGTTCAGCCATTGCAGATGTCCTCTTCTTCCCGGATGAACTGTACAAGCTTATGAAAGACCAAGGTTATGGTACGCAGAGATCTGGAACTTAACCCAGCTCCACTTTGAGCCTGTGAAAGGAAAACATGAGGGTAAATCTCACCTTGCCAGTACTTGGTTATTAAAACTGTCTGAACTCCCTCCTTCTCTACCCACTTTTTAGGCCCTTGTTCTTAGAATCCCTGACACTTTTAGCTAGAGCTGCTTGTTCATGTTCTCCCGAGGCAGTGAGTTCTAACATACACTGTATTCTTTCTTTAATTATCCTGTTCCACCAAGAGGCTGGCCAGTGTTTGAAATTGACTTTTTATCTGCTACTTGGGAAGTTTACCAGTTCAAGAGTAGTGTTAAATGAGGCCACAGGCAGGAGGCAAAGGGCCAAGTGCAATCTCAGAGCCCTACCCACTGGAGAGAGTCAAGGCTCTCAATATTAATCAGTTTGACAGACACAGAGGCAGAAGGAGAGGGCTCTGGAGACACTTGCACTGTCTGAGACTTATGTTCACATTTAATTCTTGCTCTCTTGTGCTGCTTATGAGGACATCTTAGACTCAAGTATGGACAGAAGTGGCAGTTTTCAGGAGAGGATTGGATTCTGAGCCCCCCCACCCCGCCGTGGGATTCACTATTGGTGATATAGGATGTGTTTTATAGGTAAAGCCAGAGTAGGGTAGAGAGGGAGATGTCTTGCCCAGGGCTCCATGAGGAAGTGCTGGTTTCACCTTTGAGTCCCTGAGCAGTTAGGATTTGTTGTGCAACTGGCTCATCTTGGAGGGGGTGGAATTTCTGCCTTCCAGGAAGAAATTGTGGTGTCTGTTTGCCTTCACCTCCCTTTGAATGCAACCTTTTCTTCCATACACTCCTCACTTCTTTGACCAGACAACATTCCTCCTAATAGATTTAAATCAACCCCCAATAATCTGCATGACTACTTTTTTGACCAGGAGCTTTGAAAGGAATGAGGATGTGGGGTGGCAGGGTTCAAGTGTGGGACAGAATTGGGTAGGAAGAGCAGTTTTTGATGTTTGTGAAAATAGCAGTTTTTAGTCTAGATGCTACCTTTTTCATATATAACATGCTCGTGTAGGACTGAGGAAAAGAAGGAAAAAGAAGCTATACATGGTTTGATTTTTTTCTGTGTGGATGATTCCTTGTACCATTTTGCTTCCTACAGGCTGATAACACATTACTTTTATTTGCCAACTGTTCCTATTCTTCCAGGCTCCAAACCAATAATGCTCACTACACACAGCTTATTTTAGGGATCTGTAAGTAGCTGGGCAGCAGCTTGTAACTGTGATTTACCTCTGTGTTGGGGTAGGTATTCAAGTATTTTTGCATTCAAGATCATGGAAAATGGAGCTTCTTGCAGAAGATCTTCAATTAGAAATGGGTCATTCCAGACAGTGTCCTTGGAATCTATGCATTTTGCATTCACTGGAGAAAACCTGCTAATATTACCAACATTGAATTATTGTGTTAAAATAGTGTGTTGATAATCTTAGTTGCACATGAATTTTAGTAGAAAATTTTTCCAAGAAGTATAGTTGTAACAAAGAGAATACAGTCTCTAATTTGTCAGACATAAGTTTAATTTACTAAACCATTCGATTACTGTTCTTTAGGATATAGAAGGATTGGATTTTTTTTTCCATTTTCTAATATTATTGTTGTTCAATTACAGTTGTCTGCATTTCCCTCCTACTACTCCCCCCACCCCAGCAATCCCCACCACCAACCCTGATTTAAACCTTCCTTGGTTTTGTGCCTGTGTCCTTTATACTTGTTCATGAAAACCCTCTTGCTTTTCTCCCCCATTATCCCTCCCCCGTCCCCTCTGGATACTGTCAGTCTGTTATTTATTTCAATGTCTCTGGTTATATTTTACTTTCTTGTTTGTTTTGTTGATTAGGTTCAACTTACAGGTGAGATTGTATGGTATTTGTCTTTCACCACCTGATTTATTTCATTTAGCATAATGCTCTTCGGTTCCACTCATGCTGTTGTGAAGTGTAGGAGCTCCCTCTTTCTTTCTGCTGCATAGAATTCCATTGTGTAAATGTACCACAGTTTTTTGATCCACTCATTTACTGATGGACATTTAGGTTGCTTCCAGCAGTTGGCTATTGTAAATTGTGCCACCGTGAACTTTGGAGTTCATAGGTTCTTTCGGATTGGTTTTATAGGGCTTTCAGGATATAATCCCAGGAGTGGAATTGCTGGGTCAAAAGGCAGTTCCATTTTTACTTTTCTGAGGAAATTCCATACTGTTTTCCACACTGGCTGCGCCAGTCTGCATTCCCACCAACAGTGCACTAGGGTTCCCTTTTCTCCACTTCCTCCCCAACACTTGTTTGTTGATTTGTTTATGTCGGCTATTATGTTGACTATTGAGAAGTGGTATCTCATTGTGGTTTTAATTTGCATCTCTCTGATGGCTGGTGATGCTGAGCATTTTTTCATGTGTCTCTGGGCCCTGTGTAAGTAGTCCTTGGAGAAGTATCTATTCAAGTCTTTTGCCCATTTTTTTTAAATTAAAGAAGTCCAAGTTTATTAAGATAATAGACACACATCACATATACAATTTAAGGTGTAGGATGTGAAGTATTACTACATGTATAATTGTAAAATAATTACCACAATAACATTAGTTAACACCTATGTCCCCTTCCATAATTACCATTTTTTGTGGTGCTAACATTTAAGATCTATTTTGTTAGTATGAGCAATACTTTAAACTCCTTTTATGGATATTTTAAAAAATATATTTTATTGATTTTGCTATTACAGTTGTCCCATTTTCCCCTTTATTACTCTCCACCCTGCACACCACCTCCAACACACATTCCCCTCCCCTTTAGTTCATGTCCAATGGTCATACATGTTAAGTTCTTTGGTTCTTCATTTCCTATACTATTCTTAACCTCCCCCTGTCTATTTTCTACCTATCATTTATGCTACTTATTCTCTGTACCATTTCCCCCGTATCCCCCTCCTACTCCTCTGCTGATAATCTTCCATGTGATCTCTATTTCTGTGATTCTGTTCCTGTTCTATTGTTTCTTTTCCTTAGTTTGTTTTTTTGTTGTAGGCGTGGTTAATAACTGTGAGTTTGCTGTCATTTTACTATCTATGTCTTTTATCTTCTTTTTCTTAGATAAGTCCCTTTAACATTTCATATAATAAGGGCTTGGTGATGATAAACTTGAACTTTACCTTATCTGAGAAGCACTTTTAGCTACCCTTCCACTCTAAATGAAAGCTATGCTGGATAGAGAAATCTTGGATGTAGGTCCTTGCCTTTCATGACTTGGAATACTTCTTTTCATCCCCTTCTTGCCTACAAGGTCTCTTTTGAGAAATCAGCTGACAGTCTGATGGGAACTCCTTTGTAGGTAAATGTCTTCTTTTCTCTTGCTGCTTGTAGGATTCTCTCCTTATTTTTAATCTTGAGTAATGTAATTATGACAGGCCTTGGTGTGTTACTCCTGCAAATGTGGGTCCAACTTCTTTGGGACTCTCTGAGCTTCCTGGACTTCCTGGAAGTCTATTTCCTTTGCCAGATTGGGGAAGTTCTCCTTCATTATTTGTTCAGATAAGTTTTCAATTTCTTGCTCTTCCTCTTCTCCTTCTGGTACCCATATGATTCAGATGTTCAAATATTTAAAGATGTCCTGGAGGTTCCTAAGCCTGTCCTCATTTTTTTTGAATTCTTGTTTCTTCATTCTTTTCTCGTTGCATGTTTCTTCTTTCTGGTCCACTCCATTGATTTGAGTTTCTTTCCCATCACTATTGGTTCCCTGTACATTTTCCTTTATTTCAGTTAGCATAGCCTTCATTTTTTCATGTAATTTGCAACCAAATTCAACCAACTCTGTGAGCATCCTCATCACCAGTATGTGATAGGTTGGCTGTCTCTTTGCCACTTAGTTGTATTTTTTCTGGAGGTTTGATTTGGTCTTTCATTTGGGCCATTTTTTTTCTTTTTTGTCTTAGCGCATTTGTTACATAGTAAGTGGCAGAGCCTTAGGTGTTCACCAGGGTGGGGCAACCCATGTCAGTATGTTGTGACGCTGTATGTAGGGGAGGGGTCCGAGAGGGAACAATGTTGCTTGCTCAGCTCTCTGCCAGTTTTCAGTCACTTCCTCCACTAACCACAATCAAATTGGGCCCTTCTGGTGCTAATTCATGGGTGGATGTGTTTGTGTACATTCTAGGATCCTGTGGGTCTCTCCAGCAAAGTCTCCTGTGTGTCTGGGAGTTACTCCCACTGCCACTTCAACCCTCACCGGTATTTTAAATCAGAGGTTTGAGGCTTTATTTCGCTGCTCTGGAACCCTGGGTTGCACAGTCTATGTCTCATTCCACAGTTGTTCCTCCCAGTTTATTTGTATGTGAAAATGGCACCGCTTGCTCCACCAGCTCCTACCTTGCTGGGTCTGCCAGATGCCGCTTTGCCGTAAGTCCTCTTTGCCTGGAATCCCATCTCCGCCTCTCCAATCGGTTTTAATGAATGTTTTTTGTTTAACTCCTTGATTGTGGGACTTTCATACAGTTCAATTTTCTGTCAGTTTCGGTTATTTTTTGTTTTTAAATTTTTGTTGTCCTTTTGGTTGTGTAAAGAGGCACAGTATGTCTACCTACTCCTCCATCTTGGCTGGAAATCTTTTGCCCAGTTTTTAATTGGGTGTTTTGTCGGCCTGGAGTAGAGTCATATGAGTTCTTTATGTATTGTGGAGATCGAGCCCTTGTCTGAGGGGTCATTGGGAAATATGTTTTCCCATATAGTTGGTTCTCTTTTCATTTTAATACTGTTTTCCTGGGCTGTGGAGAAGCTTTCTAATTTGATGAGGTCCAATTTCTTTATTCTTTCCTTTATGTCCCTTGGTTTAGAGGACATATCAGTGAAGATGGTGCTGCATGGAATGTCTGAGATTTTCCTGCCAATGTTTTCCTCTAGGACTTATATTGTGTCACAATTTATATTTAAGTCTTTTATTCCCCTTAAATTTATTTTTGCATGTGCTGTAAATTGGTGATTGCATTTCATTTTTTTGTCATGTAACTGTCCAGATCTCCAAACACCATTTGTTGAAGAAGCTATTTTTACTCCATTTTATGCTTCTCAACCCTTTGTCAAATATTAATTAACCATAGAGACTTGGGTTTATTTCTGGCCTCTCTATTTTTTTCCACTAATGTACTTGTCTGTTCCGATGCCAGTACCAGGCCGTTTTGATTACAGTGGCCTTGCAATACAGTTTGATGTGTCAGGTACTGAGAGCCCTCCTACTTTGTTCTTCTTTCTCAATGTTGCTCCAGCTATTTGGAGTTGTTCATGGTTCCATATAAATTTCTGAAATGTTTGTTCTAGATCTGTGAAATATGTCATTGATATTTTAATAGGGATTGCATTGAATCTATAAATTGTTTTGGATAGTATGGCCATTTTGATAATGTTAATTCTTCCAATCCATGAGCATGATACATGCTTCCATTTGTTTGTGTATTCCTTAATTTCTTTCTTCAGTGTTGTGTAGTTTTCTGAGTATAGGTCATTCACCTCCTTGCTAATGTTTATTCCTAGGTACTTTATTTTTCTTGTTGCTCTAACAAATGGGTTTTTTTTTCCTGATTTCTGTTTCTCACATTTTATTGTTGTTGTAAAAAATGCCTTTGATTTCTGATTATAGACTTTGTATCTGGCTATTTTGCCAAATTCACTTATTAGGTCTAGTAGTTTTTTGGTGGAGTCCATAGGATTTTCTATATACACTATCATGTCATGTACAAACAGTGATAGTTTTGCTTCCTTCTTTCCAATTTGGATTCCTTCTCTTTCTTTTTCTTGTCTGATTGCTGTGGCTAAGACTTCCAGTACTATGTTGAATAGGAGTGGTGAAAGAGGGTATCCTTATCTTAATAGGAAAGCTGTAAGTTTTTGCCAATTGATTATGATGTTGGCTGTAGGTCTCTCATATATGGCCTTTATTATGTTGAGGAATGCTCCCTATATTCCCACTTTGCTAAGTGTTTTTATCATAAATGCGTGCTGTACATTATGAAATGCTTTTTCCGCATCTATGGATATAATCATCTCATTTTTTACTCTTCTTTTGTTTATGTGGTGTATTACGTTTATTGATTTGTGAATATTGTACCATCCTTGCATCCCTGGGATGAATCCCACTTGATCATTTAGTATGATCTTTTAAGCATATTGCTGGATACGGTCTGCCAATGTTTTGTTGAGGATATTAGCGATATTGGCCTGAAGTTTTCTTTCTTCGTTGTATTTTTATCTGGTTTTGGGATTAGGATGATGCTGGCTTCATAAAAAGAGCTTGGCAGTCTTCCATCTTCTTGGATATTTTGGAATAATCTATGAAGGATAGGGGTTAGCTCTTCCTTAAATGCTTTGTAAAATTCTCCTGTGTAACAGTCTGGTCTAGGGCTTTTGGGTGTCAGAAGCTTTTTGATTACTGCTTCAATTTTGTCAGCTGTTATTTGTCTGTTCAGGCTTTTTTGCTTCTTCATTCAGTTTTGGAAGATTATATTTTTCTAGAAATCTGTCCATTTCACCTAGGTTTTCAAATTTCTCGGAGCATAGTTCTTTGTAGTAATTTCTTAAAATCCTTTGTTTTTTCTGTGGTATCAGTTGTAATATCTCTTATTTCATTTCTGAGTGTGTGTATTTGGATCCTCTCTTTTTCTTGATGAGTCTGCTTAGGGCTTGTTGATTTGGTTTATCTTTTGAAAGAACCAGCTTCTGGATTTACTGATCTTTAGAATTGTGATTTTAATCTCTCTGTTGTCTAATTCTGCTCTGATTTGGTTATTTCCTTCGTTCTGCTTGCTGTCTTTGTTGTTGTCCCTTCAAAGTCTTATAGGCGTACAGTGAGGTTGTTTATTTGAAATGTTTCTATCTTTTTTAGGTAGGCCTGTATCTCTACGAACTTCCCTCTCAGGACTGCCTTCTCTGAGTCCCATTAAGTTTTGGGTTATTGTGAGTTCATTTTCATTTGTTTCCAGAAAATTTTTGATTTCTTCCTTAATGTAATTTTTCTCTCATTCATTGTTTAAAAGCAGGGCATTCCGTCTCCATGAATTTCAGTGTTTGGGGTTTTTTTCCCTTGGCATTTGCTTCTTATTTCAGTCCCTTGTAGGTGGAGAAAATGCTTGATACGATTTCAGTTTTCTTGAATTTATTTAGTTTTGTTTTTGTCCCATCATGTGGTCTAATTTTGAAAATGTTTCATGTGCATTTGAAAAGAATTCGTATTTTGCTTCTTTAGGATGAAGGGCTCTGTATATATCAGTTCAGTCCATTTCATCTAGGGCATTGTTCAATGCCACAATATTTGTTGATATTTTGTTTGGAAGATCTATCCTTTTTTTACTGCGAGGGGTTAAAATGCCCTAGTATAATTGTGTTGCTGTCAATATCTTTCTTGAAGTTCTCCAAGATTTTCTTTATGTATTTGAGTGCTCCTTTGTTGGGTGCATATATATTTATTTACAATGTTTATGTGTTCTTTTTTTTTTTTTTAAACTATAATGCTGCTTTTTAATGGATGAATATAAAGCTTCATTTTATTGTTTATGTGTTCTTGATTAATTCTTCCCTTCAGTGTTATGAAGTGACCTTCTGAGTACGTGTTTTGGGATTTTCTTTTTTTATGTAATTATTTTATTTTAATTGTTCTTGTATAGTTTTGTCTTTTTAATTTTTTTAATTTAATATATTTTATTGATTATGCTATTACAGTTGTCCCATTTCTCCCCCATCATTCCCCTCCACCCTGCACACCCGTCCCACCCACATTCCCCCCTCCTTTAGTTCATGTCCATGTGTCATAAGTTCTTTAGCTTCTACATTTCCCACACTATTCTTGCCCTCTCCCTGTCTACTTTCTACCCACCATCTATGCTACTTATTCTCTGTATCTTTTCCCCCTCTCTCCTCCTCCTACTCCCCTGTTGCTAACCCTCCATGTGATCTCCATTTCTGTGGTTCTTTTTCTGTTCTAGTTGTTTGCTTTTGTTTTAGGTGTGGTTGTTAATAGCTGTGAGTTTGCTGTCTTGTAACTGTCATATTTTTTACCTTCTTTTTCTTAGATAAGTCCCTTTAACATTTCATCTAATAAGGGCTTGGTGATGATGAACTCCTTGAACTTGACCTTATCTGAGAAGCACTTGATCTTCCCTTCCATTCTAAATCAGAACTTTGCTGGATAGAACAATCTTGGATGTAGGTCCTTGACTTTCATGACTTGGAATACTTCTTTCCAGCCCTTTCTTGCCTGGAAGGTCTCTTTTGAGAAATCAGCTGACAGTCTGATGGGAACTCCTTTGTAGGTGACTGTCCCCTTATCCCTGGCTGCTTCTAGAATTCTCTCCTTCATTTTCATCTTGTCTAATGTAATTATGATGTGCCTTGGTGTGTTCCTCCTTGGGTCCAACTTCTTTGGGACTTTCTGAGATTCCTGGACTTCCTGGAAGTCTATTTCCTTTGCCAGATTGGGGAAGTTCTCCTTTATTGTTTGTTCAAATAAGTTTTCCACTTGTTGCTCTTCTTCTTCCCCTTCTGGGACCCCTATAATTCGGATGTTGGGATGTTTAAAGATGTCCAAGAGGTTCCTAAGCCTCATTTTTCTGAATTCTTGTTTCTTCCTTGTTTTCTGTTTGGTTGTTTCTTCCTTCCTTCAGGTCCACTCCATTGATTTGAATCCCAGTTTTCCTCCCATCTCTATTGGTTCCCCATGCGTTTTCCTTCATTTCACATATTGTAGCCTGCATTTTTTCATCTAATTTGTAAGCAAAATCAACCAATTCTGTGAGCATTCTGATAACCAGGACTTTGAACTGTGCATCTGATAGGTTGGCTATCTCTTGGTCGCTTAGAAGAATTTGCTTGGGGCTTTCATTTGTTCTCCGGTTTGAGCCATTTTTGTTTTTTGTTGTTGTTGTTGCTGTTTTTGGTCTGGTCGCAGCTGTTATGTAGTGAGGAGTGGAGCCTTAGGTGTTCCTCAGTGTGGGGCAGCCTCGTCACTGAGATGTGATGCTGTATGTGGGAGCGGGGTCTGAAAGGGAACAATGGCGCCTGCTCCGCTCTCTCCTGGATTCCAGTCCCTTCCGCCGCTCCCCTTCACCTGGATTATCTGTGTGTGAATGTGGGACCACCTGGTCAGCCAGCCCCCTTGCACAGCCTCACTGGTTCTGCACAGTTGCCACCTTGTGCCCAGGGTACACTAGCCGCCGCCTGTGGGCCTGCCAGCTGCCTGCACATTTGGGAATCACCAGCCGCTGCCGCCTGTGTTCCCGGGTCCACACCTCTACTTTTTCCTGCCATGACTCCGACCCTCTTACCGGTCTGGATGAATGGTTGTTGGACTTCCGTACAGTTCAATTTTCTATAAGTTCTGGTTGTTTTCTTGTTTCTAAATGTTTGTTGTCCTTAATTTTGGTTGTGAGAGGAGGCACAGTGTGTCCACCTATGCCTCCATCTTGGCCGGAAGTAGTTTTCTGTCTTTTATTCCCATCCCAGCTCACTGCCCCAGCCCTCCCCCACATCCTTCCCATCCCCCCGCCCCGAGTTTTTGTCCATGTGTCCTTTATGCTTGTTTCTTTAAACCCTTCCTTTTTTCCCCTGAAATTCCCTCCCATCTCACCTCTGGTGACTGTCAGCCTGTTCTCAATTTCAGTGTCTTTGGTTACATTATTTGAAGTCTATTTTGTCTGATATGAGTATTGTACCCCAGCTTTTTTTCCTGTTTATTTGCTTGGAATATTTGTTTGCAGCCCTTCACTTTCAGTCTATGTGTGTCTTTTGGTTTAAGGTGCATCTCTTGTAGGCAGCATATGTGCGGATCATCTTTTTTATCCATTCAGCTATTCTGTGCCTTTTGATTGGGGCATATAATCTATTTACATTGAAGGTTCTTATTTATAGGTGGTTATTCATTGCCATTTTTTTGTTCTTGTGTTCCTCTCTCTCTCACTGTTTTTCTTCCTGTTCTTAAAGCAGACCCTTTAGCATGTTTTGCAGTCCTGGTTTGGAGGAGGTATATTCTTTGAGGCTTCTTTTGTCCAGGAAGCTCCTTATTTGGCCTTCCATTTTAATTGAGAGCCTTAGTGGGTAGAATAGTCTCAGTTGCAGACCTCTGGTTTTCATTACTTGGAATATTTCTTGCCATTCCATTCTGGCTTGCAGCATTTCCATTGAGAATTCAGCTAATAGTCTTATTGAGCTCCTTTTTTCAATTTTACCTCCTGTTTCTCCCTTGCTGCCTTTAAGATTCTCTCTTTGTCTGAAATTTTGCCATTTAAGTATATGAGTCTTGCAGTGGGTCTCTTTGTGTTCCTTTTGAAGGGACCAATTTTGCCTCCTGGACCTGTGTGGCCTTTTCTGTTGTCAAATTGCAAAGTTTTCCATCATTAATTTTTCAAGAAGATTTTCTGTTCTTTGCTCCTCTTCTTTTCCTTCTGGTATCCCAATATTACATTTCGTGTTGTCCTGCATTTCCCTTAACCCCTCTTCATTGCTTTTCAGGGTTTTTTTTTTTCCTTTTGTTGTTCTTTGTAGTAGGTTTTTTCCTACCTTGTCTTCCATGTCACTGATTTGATCTGGTGCTTCATCAACCCTGCTTCGATTCCTTGTACTGTGTTCTCTAATTCAGAAATCGTATTCTTCATTGCTTCTTGGCCCTTGTTGATTGTTTCTATGCCCTTTTTTATGGTCACATATTTTTCAGTAAATTCCCTTTAGTTTCCCTGTAGTTTTTGGTAATTCGCTCTGACCTCATTGAGCCTTATTTTATAGCCCTTGTTTTCAAGTTGATATCTGATAGTTTAGTTGCCTCTCTTTCATTTAGGATTCTTTCTGAGGATTCCTCCTTTCCTTTTGATTGGGGGGGGGGGTCATTTCTTTGTCTTCCCAGTATATGTGGGACTGTTCTTGTTTGCTTCTCCTTCTTAAATTGATCTATTTTGACTTTCTAACTTTGTGGTGTGAACTTCTATTGTAAGAGGACTATGAGAGTCAGTGCTCCAGTCTCTTTGATCACCTGAACCTTGGTGCTGTTGGGATGACCTTTATGCTTTTTATGCTGGTTCTCTGGATATACTTTTCTTTTGATTGTTGTTGGGTAATTCGTGGGTCCTTTCCTTCAGTTGGTGGACTGAGAGTCACCCCACCTACCACTTCTTGTGTGCTGTTGTGCAGGTGCTCCCAGAATAAAACCACAAAGCTAAGGAAACTAACCCACACTCACAAATACAACTCCGCCCCCAGCATCCCACTATCAACAGCAAATGAACCAGTGTTAATAAGGGGTAATGAGGTTAAGTCTATTATAAGAAAGGAGAGCAGATATGAGATAACCTGCTGAAAAACAATTTTTTTTTGAGAAAGCAGAGGGAGGAGTACTAATAAGATTTAGAAGTTGGAGCAATGGAAAGAGAGAAAGTAAAATTTTCTCAGGAATAGAAAAGGGAAGGAAGCATGTGGAATGAAGTTTGAGAAGAGAAGCATGTAATATTATGTTTAAACAGAAATTAATATAATTTAAAGTAAAGTGAGAGAGATAAAAAACGAAGGAAAAGTAGTAAATAATTCATAAAAATGTAGGAGCCTAATTGGAGAGAAAGATCCACCACAGTACTATCAACAATAAATGAGCTAAAATTCGTATAGATGGTATAGGAATAAGAAGGGAAAAAGAAACAAAGAAAAGTGTAAGAGGTATTTAGAAGAATGGGAAGTGATTTTGAAATGATGGAGCAAGAGGGAATACTAAGAGTGTTAGCCTAGCAAACTAGGCTAAAAAGGTAAAAATTAAAAATGGAGTGAGAGGGAATACTAAGAGTGTTAGCCTAGCAAACTAGGCTATGAAGGGTAAAAATTAAAATTTGGGATGTAAGGAAAAAGATAAAAGGGGAAAAAAGGAGAATAAAGAAACATAAAAAGACCCTGGCTGATGTAGCTCAGTGGATTGAGTGCGGGCTGTGAACCAAAGGGTCGTGGTTCAGTTCCCCGTCAGGGCATATGCCTGGGTTGCGGGCCGGGTCCCCGGTGGGGGCCATGTGAGAGGCAACCACACATAGATGTTTCTCTCCCTCTCTTCCTCCTTCCCTTCCCCTCTCTCTAAAAATAAAGAAATAAAATAAAAAATAAAATTATAAAAAGAACACACACTTAAAACTTAAAAAAAAAGAAACATAAAAGGGAAGAATGAAAGAAAAATAGAAGAAAGAGAAAATGGAAAAACAGACTATGACAGAAAAATTGATATTTGAAACAAAAAAAAGAGTAGGAGAGGAGACCAGCAAAATGTGATATTTGAAATACAGAATTAGTGAACCTGTAGAGATAAAATTGAAAAAGAATGCAACAACAACTACCCTACCCACAACCAACTAGCAAAAATTGTTACAGGTGGAGAGAGAACATCAGTATTTTAAGAGCAGGGAAATGTGAAATGTCCCTTAACAAGAAAATTGGTTTTGTGTGTCTGGACGGTGGGGCGGGGGGGGGGGGATAATAAGAATATAAAATGGAAACAGATTGTAGCTAGAGAGAAAAACAAATTTGAAATGAAAATAGTGTGAGGAAAGAGGAAGATAGAATGGGGTAATATGAAGAGGGAGGGACAAAATATGTGAATTGAAATATACTATTGTATAAAATCTAGTGATTTATTATATACTAACTTGCTGGACAAGAAATGTGGTAAAAAGCTATGCAGGAAAGAAAATGTCGCCTATCATGAAGAAGACTGCAGTGGTTTTCGTCTCAGTAGCCTCTTGTATTTACCACTGTTTTTTTCTTTCTGTGTCTGCCTCTAGTGCTGTCAGATCCTGGCCCCATCTGACCTTACGCAGCCTGTTCGATACTTCCAGAGATCTGCTGTCCCTGGCTGTCTCTTTAATTGTTAATCTGGTCACTTGGTACTCAGAAGTCAGGTTTAAGTACCGCAGGGCAGAGCTGAATCCCTGCTGATGCGGGTGCTATTGTTTCCCCTCAGGCTGCTGCCACTCTGAGGGGAGTAGTCTGCCTGAGCACATGGCTGCTGCAGTATGGAGTATGTCTCAGCACTGGGATTCTGGTGGCCGCTCTCATTTATCTCCCCAAAGCCTCAGTCCTCAAGTCTCTCCTCAGACATCAGCAGCCCAGTCTGTCCCTGCCTTTGCCAGAGCCCAGTGTAAGTGGTTGCAAATGAAAATTTCTGTGTCAGTGCCTTAAATGTCTCTTTGCGTCTCCAGCCATCTATCTCTGGTAGAGAGCAACCCTGCCACTTTTTGCCATCAGTTGTTGTCTGTGTACTTTTTGAGCTCTGGTGTTCTGGGCTAAGGATCCCAGCTTAGGGTTTAGACACCATTCTTCTCAGGGGGGTCCAACCAGCTGCTTAATTATCCCTCTGGCACTGTCTCCTGTGGGCAACCTGCCAGCCTTCTCAAGTCTCTACCACATTCCTTACCGGACAGGGACAGGTTGTGCCAAAGTTGGTTTTTCTATCTGTCCAAAGTTAAAAAGCTTCTTTCTTGTTGTCGTTTAGTTGATTGTTCAGGGTGGTTTCTCCACAATTGGGTTGTCATTCTAGATTGGCCCTGGGAGGAGGTCACTGTGACTGCTGTTCACTCCTCCACCATCTTCCAGAATCCCCACTTCTGATTTCCAAAAACACATCACCCAGTATGCTGGGACATGGCCTTTGCATGTGCTGTTTCTCCAACTGGAATAACTTTCTTTCATGATCTCTTCTTCTCCACTGCCCCCATCTTGAAAATTATTCCCCTTCCAAACCTTGCTGGGGACATTTTCTCATTTGGGAGGTCCATGCCACTTCTGTATCTACAATGTGGTTTGTTATGGAACCTGAACAAATGGTATTGTTCGTACTTGCTTACATAGCACTATTCCTTCCAGACTTGTGCTCTTTAAAGGGCAAGATTTTGGTCTTAGTTAACCTTATAACCTGATGAGGCACCAAAGATGGAGCACAGGCATCAAGAAAGGGGTTATTACTTTATCAAGGTGTTTAGCAAATTAACATAGTAAGAAAATCTATTTTTGCATAAATAGTTGCATTATTTAGCCATAGGCTAATTCTGAAACAAGGGCCCCTGTTTTTTTCTAAAGAACCCCCCTCACTCTGACATAATCTGTTGGTTTGGGGGCAGACCGACTACAGTTGTTCTTGGAGGTTGTCTTCCTGCATCACAGTCTCTGCTTTGTGTAAACTTAGCCTCTCTACCTTTGTCTGGTTACTGGTGTGGAGGTGGAAAATGTGGCATTTGTAAATGTAGCTTGTTTATCCTTTGTTGATTGTGTAGATGCTTTCTATAGCCTGATTGTGTCTCTCCAAACTTGTACTTGGTTTTTGTACAGGTTCTCTCCTTTATCCATGGGATGATGGGGGACAGGGTGTGCAGAAGCCTGGAGCCCCTCCCCCTGCTACATTGCTGGGTAGTGCATCCTTAAAGGGCTAGCCGGGTGGCTGTCAAAAGGACATGAGCTCCCTTCCTCAAATCCAGTTTTTTTCCCTCTAGGAAGGGATTCCAGTTCTTGAAAGCTCAAATAGGCTAAAGGGATGTACCCTCAGTTCCCAACCCTTAGGCAACGTCAAAAGAAATATGACAGGAACCAAAACAATGTCTTTGCCCTCACACAAAGGGTTACAGGACTCTAGGATTCTGGTTAATTGACCTGTGATAGAAGCAATATCTGGTGATTCTGACTGCTATTTTCTAGTCATTTTTGGTGAACTTGCAGAACATCTCATGGCCTGTCTCATGATGAAGTTGAAAGGTGAGATTATGTCAAGAGGCCAGCAAAGTACTGGCCAGTGAGAATGGTTCTACTTTTTTAAAACTTAAAATAAGTTTTAATGGTGGTGAAATACACATGCCATAAAATTCACCATCTTAACCATTTTTAAATGTAGAGTTCAGAAGGGTTAGGTATGTTCATATCGTTGGGCCACAACAATTAAAACTCTATTACATCCAGAGAGCCAACATTAATGTCATAAAGAGATCCCAAGTGCACCAAGTACAGGAGATCAAGGAGACCATAGCACTGAATCCCACAGGTTTGCTACCATAGAAGTTAACACCACAAAGACAGGGAATCAAAGCAGATCAATTTAAGAAGCAGAAACAAACAAGAGGAGTCTCCCCTAAAATGGAGAGAAAAAGAAACAACCCCCAATCTAAAGAAAAGGAGGATTCCCTAGAGAGAGTGCTAAATGAAGTTGAGGCAAGTAAACTATCAGACATTGAGTTCAAAACACTGGTTATAAGGAAGCCCAATGAGCTCAGTGAGAGTTGCAAGTGACTATAGGAAAGCTACAAGATACTTACTGTAAAATACATCAGCATGGAAAAGAATATAGAAACTATCAATAAGACCCAGGAGAAATGAAGATATAACTTCCGAATTGAAGAACACAGTAGAAGGGGTAAAAGCAAACAGAGTGAAAGAGAGGATTGAATCAGCAAGCTGGAACACAAGGTAGAAAAAATTTCCCAAGAAGGCAAAAAAATGAAACATGACTCAGAAAGAATGAAGAGGGGTTATGGGAAATGAAGGACAACATATGATGTCATAATATCTGTGTAATAGCAATACCAGAAGGAGAAGAAGAGGAGCAAGGAATCGAAAACCTCTTTAAAAAAGTAATGACAGGATTTCCGGCCAAGATGGAGGCGTAGGCGGACACACTGTGCCTCCTCTAACAACCAAAATTAAAGACAACAAATATTTAGAAACAAAGACAACCAGAACTTATAGAAAATTGAACTGTACGGAAGTCTAACAGCCATTCATCCTGACCGGTAAGAGGGGTGGAGTCGCGGCAGGAAAAAGTGGAGGTGCAGACCCGGAACGCAAGTGGCAGCGGCTGGCAGTTCCCAGGTGCACGGGCGGTGGTTGGCGGTTCATGGGCCCACGGGCGGCAGCTGGTGGACCCCGGGCACAGGGGTGCGGCTGTGCAGACCCAGTAAAGCCGCACAGGGCGGCTGGCTGACCAGGTGGTCCCACATTCTCACGCGCAGACGGTCCAGGCAAAGGGGAAGTGGCGGAAGGGACTGAATCCAGGAGAGAGCGGAGCAGGTGCCATTGTTCCCTCTCAGACCCCACCCCCACATACAGCATCACAACCCAGCGACTGGGCTGCCCCACCCTGAGGAACACCTAAGGCTCCACCCCTCACAACATAATAGCCAAGACCAGACTAAAATCAAAATAAAACAACAACAACAAAAAAAACCCCCACCAAAAATGGCTCAAACAGGAGAACAAATAAAAGCCCTAGAGCCAATTCCTCTAAGCAGTGAAGAGATAGCCAACCTATCAGATGCACAGTTTAAAGCACTGGTCATCAAAATGCTCACAGAATTGGCTGATTTTGCTCACAAATTAGATGAAAAAATGCAGGCTACAATACGTGAAATGAAGGAAGATGCATGGGGAACTGATAGAGATGGAAGGAAAACTGGGACTCAAATCAATGGAGTGGACCAGAAGGAAGAAGCTAACAACCAAACAGAAGACGAGGAAGAAACAAGAATTCAAAAAAATGAGGAGAGGCTTAGGAACCTCCAGGACATTGTTAAACATCCCAACATCTGGATTATAGGGGTCCCAGAAGGGGAAGAAGAAGAGCAACAAGTGGAAAACTTATTTGAACAAATAATAGAGGAGAACTTCCCCAATCTGGCAAAGTAAATAGACTACTGGGATGTCCAGGAAGCTCAGAGAGTCCCAAAGAAGTTGGACCCAAGGAGGAACACACCAAGGTACATCGTAATTACATTAGCCAAGATTCAAATGAAGCAGAGAATTCTAGAAGCAGCAAGGGATAAGGGGACAGTCACCTAGAAAGGAGTTCCCATCAGACTGTCAGCTGATTTCTCAAAAGAGACCTTCTAGGCAAGAAGGGGCTGGAAAGAAATATTTGAAATCTTGAAAAGCAGGGACCTACATTCCAAATTACTCTATCCAGCAAAGCTGTCATTTAGAATGGAAGGACAGATAAAGTGCTACTCAGATAAGGTCAAGTTGAAGGAGTTCATCATCACCAAGTCCTTATTATATGAAATGTTAAAGGGACTTATCTAAGAAAAAGAAGATCAAAAATAGGACAGTGAAAAGACATCAAACTCACAGCTATTAAGAATTGCACCTAAAACAAAAGCAAACTCAGCAAACAGCTAGAACAGGAACAGAACCACAGAAATGGAGATCATATTTCTGCTGGTATATATAATGGAGGGTTAGCACCAGGGGAGTGGGAGGAGGAGAGAGGGGGGAAACGTACAGAGAATGAGTAGCATAGATAGTGGGTAGAAAATAGACAGGGGGAGGGCAAGAATAGAATGGGAAATGTAGAAGCTAAAGAACTTATGACACATGGACATGAACTAATACAGAGAATGAGTAGCATAGATAGTGGGTAGAAAATAGACAGGGGGAGGGCAAGAACAGAATGGGAAATGTAGAAGCTAAAGAACTTATGACACATGGACATGAACTAAAGGTGGGGAATGTGGGTGGGAGGGGGTGTTCAAGGTGGAGGGGAATGATGGGGGAAAAATGGGACAACTGTAATAGCATAATCAATAAAATATATTAAAAAAAAAGAAAAAGTAATCACAGAACTTCTCTAATTTGATGAGAGAAAAAGTCACAAAAGTCCAGAAAGCACAGATGGTCCCAATCAAGAGGGACTCGGAGAGGCCCACACCAAGACATATCATAATTAAAATGGCAAAATTCAAAGACAAACAGAATATTAAGGGCAGCAAGGGAGAAACAGGAAGTAACATACAAGGGAGCCCCATTAAGGCAAGTGGCTGATTTCTCAACAAAAACATAAGCCAGATGGGAATGGCAAGAAATATTCAAAGTAATGGAAGCCAGAGCCCTGCAACCAAGATTGCTCTACCCAGCAGAGCTCTCATTTAAAATGCAAGGCCAATCGCTTCTCGGCCTTTTGGCTAAGATCAAGTGTAGTATCTGTCCTTATCAGTTTAAAAAAAAAAAATGCAAGGCCAAATAAGAAGTTTCCCAAACAAAAGAAGGCTAAAACAGTACACCTCTACCAAACCAGCATTGCAAGACATACTAAAGGGACTGGTTTAAGAATATGAAGAAAAAGAGTGGGACAGAGAGGAACCACAGGTACAAAGGAGGAAATATGACAATAAGTACCTATCAATAATGACCTTAAATGTAAATGGATTAAATGCTCCAATCAAAAGACATAGGGTACCTGAATGGATAAGAAAACATGACCCACACATAAATTGCCCACAAGAGACCCACCTCAGAACAACAGACCTACACAGACTGAAAGTGAAGGGTTGGAAAAAAATATTCTTAGTAAATGGACAGGGAAAAAAATGGGGCAGAAATACTGAAATGAGACAAAATAGATTTCAAAACAAAGGGTATAAAATATTAGACATAGAAGGACATTTCATAATACTCAAGGGTAGAATCCATCCAGAAGACATAAACATTATAAACATATATGCATCCAATATAGGAGCACCCAAATATATAAGGAAAATCTTGCAGGACAAGGAAGATATAGACAGCAATAAATTTATAGTAGGGGATTTTAACACTCCACTGTCAAAAATGGATAGATCTTTCAAACAAAGATTCAACAAGGATATTGTGGCATTGAACAATGCACAAGATCAAATGTACATAATTAATATACATAGAACCTTTCACCCCAAAGAAGCAAAATACACATTCCTTTCAAATGCACAAGGAACATTTTCAAAGATAAACCACATAATTGGACACAATACAAGCCTCAACAAATACAAGAAAATTGAAATCATATCAGGCATTTTCTCAGACTACGATAGCTTGAAGCTAGAAACCAACTTAAAGGAAAAACTCAAAAACAGTCAAATTCGTGGAGACTGGATAACATGTTATTGAACAACGAGTGGGTTAACAATGACATCGAGGAAGAAATCAAGTGGTTTCTGGATGCAAATGAAAATGAACACACAACAGCTCAAAACCTATGGGACACAGTGAAGGCAGTTTTGAGATGGAAGTTCATGGCAATAAAGGCCTACCTAAAAAGGGTAGAAAAATTTCAAATAAACAACCTAACCATACATCTACAAGAACTGGAGGAACAACAACAAACAAAGCCCAGAGTGAGTAGAAGAAAGGAAATAATCAAGATCAGAGCAAAATTAATGGCATAGAGACTAAAAGAACAATTCAAAGGATCAATAAATCCAAGAGCTGGTTCTTTGAAAAGATAAACAAAATTGAAAAACCTTTAACCAGAGTCATCAAGAAAAAAGAGAGAGGACCTATAAAAGTAAAATCAGAAAAGAAAGTGGAGACACTACAACTGATACCACAGAAATATGTAGTATTGCAAGAAATTACTAAGAAGAACTATATGACAAGAAATATGAAAATGTGGGTGAAGTCAACAAGCTTCTAGAAAATTTTAATCTTCCAAAACTGAATCAAGCAAAGCAGAAAGCCTGAAGAGACTGATAACCGCTGGTGAAATTGAAGCAGTAATCTAAAGACTCTTGTCATACAAAAGCCCAGGACTGGATGGTTTCACAAGAGAATTTTAGAATACATTTCAAAAGAGCCTACACTATCCATAAACTATTCAAAAAACAATCCAAGAAGAGGGAAAACTCCCAAACTGTTTTCACGAGACCAGCATCATCCTAATCCCCAAACAAGATACAATGAAGAAAGAAAACTACAGGCCAGTGTCACTGATGAGCATAGATGCCAAAATCCTCAACAAAGTATTGACAAACTGCATCCAGCAATACATTAAAAATATCATACACCATGATCAAGAGGGATTTATCCCAGGGATGCAAGGATGTTACAATATTCACATATCAATAAACCTAATACATCACATAAACAGGAGGCAAAGCAAAAATCACATGATTGTATCAATGAATGCTGAAAAACATTGGATAAAGTACAGCACCCATTTATGATAAAAAGACTCAGCAAAGTGGGAGTAGAGAGAGCATTCCTCAACATAATAAAGGCCACATATGAGAAACATACAGCCAACATCCTAATTAACAGTCAAGACCTTAAGGCATTCCCTCTCAGATAAGGAACTAGACAAGAGTATCTGCTTTTACCACTTGTATTCAACATAGTATTGGAAATTCTAGCCATGGTGTTCAGACAAGAAAAAAAAAATTAAAGGCATCCAAATTAGAAATAAGGAAGAAAAACTGTCATTGTTTGGAGATGACATGATAATGTACATAGAAAACCCTGTGGCCCTGGCTCATGCAGCTCAGTGGATTGAAGGCTGACCTGTGAACTAAAGGATCCCTGGTTCCATTCCCAGTCTAAGGCACATGTCTAGGTTGCGGATCAGGTCCCCAGTAGGGGCCATGTGAGAAGCCTCCACACACTGATGTTGCTCTCCCTCTCTTTCTCCCTCCTTTCCCCTCTGTATAAAAAAAAAAGAGAGAGAAATAAATGAAATCTTAAAAGAAGAAAGAAAACCCTATTGACTCCGTAAAAAAATCTACTCAACCTAATAAGTGAATTTGGCAAAACAGCAGGATACAAAGTCAATATTCAGAAATCAAAGGCATTTTTGTACACCAATAATGAAATATCAGAAACACAAATTGGGAAAAATTCCCATTTACTATAACAAAAGGAAAAATAAAATATCTTGGAATAAACCTAACCAAGGAGGTAAAAGGTCTGTTATACTCAGAAAACTACACAACACTGAAGAAAGAAATTAAGGAAGATACAAATAAATAGAATTATGTACCGTGTTCATGGATTGGAAGAATTAACATCATTAAAATTTCTGTACTACCCAAAGCTATATATAAATTCAACACAATCCCTATTGAAATACCAATGACATATTTCGCAGATACAGAACACACATTTCACAAATTTTTAAAAAGATTTTCTTTATTTTTAGAGAGGGGGGAAGGAAGGGACAGAGGGAATAGAAGCATCAATGTGTGGTTACCTCTCATGTGGCACCCACTAGGGATCTGACCTGCAACCCAGGCATGTGCCCTCACTAGCAATCTAACTGATAACCCTTTGGCTCACAGTCCAGACTCAATCCACTGAGCTACACCAGCCAGGGCACATTTCAAAAATTTATGTGGAACCATAAATGACCCTTAAAGGCCTCTGCAATTTTGAGAAAGATGAATAAAGTAGGAGGAATTGAAATGCCTGATATACTATACTACAAGGCCACTGTAATGAAAACAGTCTTGTACTGGCATAACAACACACACATAGATCAACAGAACAGAATAGAGAGCCCAGAAATAAACCCATGTCTCTGGTCAATTAATAGTTAACAAAGGGGGCAGGAGCATAAAATGGAGGAAAAATAACCTCTTCAACAAATGGTTTTGAGAGACCTAGCCAGGTACATGCCCAAAAAAAAGAAGAAGAAAAGAAAAGAAAAAAAGAAATTAGATCACCAACTTACACCATACAGAAAAATAAACTCAAAATGGATAAAAGACTTAAATATAAGTTGTGACACTATCTAAGTCCTACAGGAGAACATAGACAGGAAAATTTCAGATAACCCATGCAGCAACATTTTCACTAATATGTCTCCTAGAACAATGGATATAAAGGAAAGAATAAACAAATGGGACTACATCGAATTAAAAAGTTTCTGCACAACTAAAGAAAATATCAGCAAAATGAGAAAGGAACCACAATATGGGAAAATATATTTGCCAGTGATACCCAAAACGTGGATTTGATCTCCAAAATGTATAAAGAACTCACACAGCTCTACACTAGGAAGACACACAATCCAATTAAAAAATGGGCAAAGGACCTGAACAGACGCTTTTCCAAGAACATACAGAGAGCCCATAGACATATGAGAGGATGTTCAACATCACTATCCATCAGAGAGATGCAAATAAAAACCACAATGAGCTTTCGGCCAAGATGGAGGCATAGGTGGACACACTGTGCCTCCTCTCACAACCAAAATTAAGGACAACAAATATTTAGAAACAAGAAAACAACCAGGACTTATAGAAAATTGAACTGTACGGAAGTCCAACAACCATTCATCCAGACCAGTAAGAGGGACAGAGTTGAGGCAGGAAAAAGTGGAGTTGCGGACCCGGGGACACAGGCAGCAGCGGCTGGCAGTTCCCAGGTACACAGGTGGCAGCTGGCGAACCTCGGGCACGGGGTTGCAGACCCAGTGAGGTTGCACAAGGCGCTGGATGACCAGGTGGTCCCACATTCCCGAGCGCAGACAATCCAGGTGAAGGGGAAGCAGCGGAAGGGACTAGAATCCAGGAGAGAGTGGAGCAGGTGCCATTGTTCCCTCTCGGACCCCACCCCCACATACAGCATCACAACTCAGCCACTAGGCTGTTCCACACTGGGGAACACCTAAGGCTCCACCCCTCACTACGTAACAGCCGTGACCAGACCAAAACCAAAACAAAACAAAAAAATAAAAACACCAGAAATGACCCAGACCGGAGAAAAAAATCAAAGCCCCAGAGCCAATTCCTCTAAGCAGTGAAGAGATAGCCAACCTATCAGATGCACAGTTCAAACCTCTGGTGATCAGGATGCTCACAGAATTGGTGGATTTTGCTCAAAAATTAGATGAAAAAAATGCAGGCTACAATATGTGAAATGAAGGAAGATGCATGGGGAAGTGATAGAGATGGAAGGAAAACTGGGACTCAAATCAATGGAGTGGACCAGAAGGAAGAAACTAACCACCAAACAGAAAACAAGGAAGAAACAAGAATTCAAAAAAATGAGGAGAGGCTTAGGAACCTCCGGGACATCATTAAACGTCCCAACATCTAAATTATAGGGGTCCCAGAAGGGGAAAAAGAAGAGCAACAAGTGGAAAACTTATTTGAACAAATAATGAAGAAGAACTTCCCCAATCTGGCAAAGGAAATGGACTACCAGGAATTCTAAGAAGCTCAGAGAGTCCCAAAGAAGTTGGATCCAAGGAGGAACGCACCAAGGCACATCGTAATTACATTAGCCAAGATGAAAATGAAGGAGAGAATTCTAGAAGCAGCAAGGGATAAGGGGACAGTCACCTACAAAGGAGTTCCCATCAGACTGTCAGCTGATTTCTCAAAAGAGACCTTCCAGGCAAGAAAGGGCTGGAAAGAAGTATTCCAAGTCATGAAAGGCAAGGACCTCCATCCAGATTGCTCTATCTAGCAAAGCTGTCATTTGGAATGGAAGGGAAAATAAAGTGCTTCTCAGATAAGGTCAAGTTCAAGGAGTTCATCATCACCAAGCCCTTATTAGATGAAATGTTAAAGGGACTTATCTAACAAAAAGAAGATAAAAATATGACAGTGAAAAGACAGCAAACTCACAGCTATTAACAACCACACCTAAAACAAAAGCAAACTAAGCCAAGGACTAGAACAGGAACAGAACCACAGAAATGGAGATTACGTGGAGGGTTAGCAACAGGGGATTGGGAGGAGGAGAGAGCGGGAAAAAGGTACAGAGAATAAGTAGCATAGATGGTGGGTAGAAAATTGCGGGGGAGGCAAGAATAGTGTGGGAAATGTAAAAGCTAAAGAACTTATGACACATGGACATGAACTAAAGGAGGGGAATGTGGGTGGGAGGGGGTGTGCAGGATGGAGGGGAATGATGGGGGAGAAATGGGACGACTGTAATAGCATAATCAATAAACTATATTAAAAAATAAAAAATAAATAAAACCACAATGAGTTGCCACCTCATAGTGGTCAGAATGGCCATCATTAACAAATCACAAACAACGAGTATTGGTGAAGATGTGAAGAAAAGGAACCCTAGTACACCGTTAGTGGAAATGTAGACTGGTGCAGCTACTGTAGGAAACAGTAAGGAATTTCCTAAAAAAACTAAAGAGGAAACTGCCTTACGATTCAGCAGTTTCACTTCGGGGATTATATCCTAAGAATCCTGAATCATCAATTCAAAAGAGTCTATGCACCCCAATATTCATAGCAGCACAATTTACGATAGCCAAGTGCGGGAAACATCCTAAGTGCCCATCAGTAACTGAGTGTATAAAAACACTGTGATGTCATCAAAATAAAAAGCTTCTGCACATCTAAAGAAAACAGTATTAAAATAAAAAGAGAACCAACTGTATGGGAAAACATATTTGCCAATGATACCTCAGACAAGGGATTAATCTCGAAAATATATAAAGAACTTACACGACTCCACTCTAAGAAGACAAGCAACCCAATTAAAAAATGTGCAAAGGACTTGGGCAGACACTTCTTCAAGGAGGACATACAGAAGATCCAGAGATACATGAAAAGATGCTCGATATCACTAGCTATTAGAGAGATGCAGATTAAAACCACAATGAGATACCACTTGACACCAGTCAGAATGGCCATCATAAACAAAGCAACAAACAGCAAGTGTTGGAGAGGTTGTGGAGAAAAGGGGACCCTAGTGCACTGTTGGTGGGAGTGCAGACTGGTACAACCAGTATGGAAAACGGTATGGAATTTTCTAAGAAAACTAAAAATGGACCTACCTTTTGACCCAGCAATTCCACTGCTTGAATTATATCCTAAGAACCCTGAAACACCAATCCAAAAGAACCTATGCACCCCTATGTTCATAGCAGCACAATTTACAATAGCCAAGTGTTGGAAGCAACCTAGGTGCCAGCAGTAAATGAATGGATCAAAAAATTCTGGTACATTTACACAGTGGAATTCTATGCAGCAGAAAGAAAGGAGGAGCTCCTACCCTTTGCAACAGCATGGATGGAACTGGAGAGCACCATGCTAAGCGAAATAAGCCTGGCAGTGAAAGACAAATACCATATGATCTCACCTTTAACAGGAACCTAATCAACAAAACAAACAAACAAGCATAATATAACCAAAGACTCTGAAGTTGAGAACAGGCTGACAGTGACCAGAGGGGAGAAGGGAGGGATTTTCAGGGGAAAAGGGGAAGGGTTTACAGGAACAAGTGTAAAGGACTCATGGACAAAAACTATGGGGGGTGGAAATGGGAGGGAGGTGGGGATGGCTGGGGTGGGAGTAAAAGACAGAAAACTGTACAAGATCAGCAATTAAAATAAAAATTAAAAGAAAAAACACAGTGGTACATTTGCACAATGGAATACCACACAGCAGAAACAAAGAAGGAATTCCTACAATTCTTAACAGCATGCACAGAACTGGAGAGGATTATGCTAAGTGAAATAAACCAGGCGGTAAAAGAAAAATACCATATGATCTCACCAATAAGTGGAATCTAATGAACAAAACAAACAAGCAAAAAGAAGCATAGACATGGAAATAAAGAACAAACTGACAGGGATTATAGGGGATGGGGAGGTGGATAACGGTAAGAAGGGGAAGCGTCAAATCAATGTATGTGTATAAAGGATCCATGAACAAGGACAATTGTGGGAAGGGGTTGAATGGGAAAGGGAAGGTGGCCAGGGCAGAAGAGAGCAATGTGGGGAAAATGGTGACAACTGTAACTGAACAACAATAAAAAAAATGTTAGGGTTTTATCTACACATTAGGTATATTTGATATTCACATCAAATCATTTCTTTCTCAAGGCTTTAATTTAGGTCAGGTAATGGAGATACTTGGCTAGAAAATGATTTGTTTGCAAATAATACGATTTTATTGAAAAGTGAATTTTATCCTCACGAAACTATTCACCTTGTTGCCCTTGAGTAGTCAGTAAATTAGCTTGTGACACAGGGCTGCATTTGTCTGGCAAATATCTTCTCAAAGGAACATCATGGTTATGAGAAGAGGACTGAGGTGATGGTTTCACTTACAGAGATTTTGTGATAAGTTAATGCCTTAGTTTAGTCTCTAATGCCACCAAATTTTTCAAACAATACCAAGAAGTGAATTCTGGTTCTTATCATTCAAAAATAGACTCAACATACTGAACTATTTACATACATGAAATAAATGATATCTGGGATTTTCTTCCACATAAAATGGGTGTTGCTATGTATGACTGCTGTTAACAGATATAAACTAAACAGGATCAATCATGGGTTGATTGTTGTTGAGGTTGGTTGATAATTTGGTATATGTTTTAAAATATTGTATACTAAAAAATTTAATGGATTTAATTGTTTTCCTAAGGGCAAAATCTTACAAGTTTCCAGGGAGGAAAATGCTTGGCCAAATAGAGTAATTTGTCATATTTTTACATTTTGAAAGGAAATTACTGCCTGCTCCTGCCCCCACCCCCTACTTATTTTTTTCTGTTACAGACTGAGCTGAACTATTGTGACAGTTAGTATAAAATGTCCCTCTTTCTGGATGACTGGTTGGCTTTTGGTGACTCACCAGTTTGGGGCCTGAGAAGAAAATAAAACGTTAGAGAGACTGATGAATGGCTGACCACTGATCTCCTGGTCACTTTCTGGGGCTGCAGGTAGTGTGACTTGTGTAATGTTTAAACACAGTTGAGAGACATAAAACGCTCTTCCTTGCCTGAATTTCTTAGTGCATTTTTAAAATGTTTTTATTGAAAAGCTGTGAAAGTTACAATCTGCATGTGAAACTAGCAGAGACATGGGATGCAATGGGCGTGATTATGAGAAGGTATAAGGGATGCTGGCAATCCCGTCTTCATTCTTCTCAGCCTTGTAGGCAGATGGAGTTCCACTTTGTTTGATTGTTGACAACTCTGTGTAATGTTTTCAGGGGCTCACAGGATCACAGTCCAGGCCATCACTGATGTCTTTGTTCCTGTCACCATTGTCATTAAACATAAGTGAAGCCTGGAGTGCTATGTTCAGCCTTCCCTTTATTAATGTACTTGATTGAATGAGGACCTAGATGCTAAGGATGAGATCAGTTTCTAGATTACTGTTTATTTCAGAGTCTCTGAATAAGACATTCAGAAGCATCCTAGCCTGCTGATTTTACTTGGGGTGTCCAGGGATTGTAGCAGTGTTAGAGAACAAGAATTCTTCCTGAGTCACTGTGTCTAGCTCTGCTTGTTTTATAGAGCTGTTGATTCATATATTACAGATTAACCTAACTGAAAATAGAAGAATTTAAGATTATATGTAAATCTTCATTACAAAACCTATATGAGAATATTGCACCAGCAAACAAAATAGAAGACCTAAACAAATTTATAAATAGTTGTTAGGGCAAAGGGAATATGGATGTTTTTCTTTTTTAATTTTATGTTCAATGTTGTATTGTTTTACAGTTGTATTTTTGTGGACAGAAGAAGTAAAATAAGTTGATATTCAAAAGTTCCAAAGATGAAGTTTCCTTTTATAGTGCAATGGTTTAAATGGTTAGGTATGTAGGAAGGATAAATAAACCCATAATGTAATTAAATGCCATTTAGCACATTCCTGTGCCATTCCTGAGACCTGAATATTACCTCCCAAACCCTAGGCAAGGGGAAGGGATTCCTGCTACTGCCACCTACCACTCACACTGGGTATTTTTCCAGTGAAACTGTAAAAAAGATTAGAAGAGGAGGGAGATTCCATTACTGCTTACATATAGGATTGTTTGGTATTCTGTTCTTAATTTTAAGATTTTCTGGTATTTTGTGTTGATAACAAAAGCAGATTGATATGAAAACTTTAACCTTATAAATACAAATATTTTGTTCAAAGTGATCTGTCAAATCAAAAAATAGCCTGGATATTGTTCCAGACTATATCAGAACTCTCGGATTGCCTTGAGAATGAAACATTTTAATTTACTCAACATGTATAAAAAGAATATTCATACCTACATAAATTGGTTCCATTTATTCAATAGGCCATCCTTGAGTGCTAATTATGGTCACATACTGTGAGGAGGTAGTACTGGGGAATTAGTGAAGGCTTGGTATGAACACCTGGATGCTACCCTCAGGATAAATTCATGTACTGGTGGCAAAGCTTTGGACAAATTCAATGGAGTGAGTGTGATTTCCTTGGGCTTATTTTGGGCACATGGCTGCTACTTCAGTTTCTCAAAAACAAGGCATTCAGTTCATCTGTTGCGGGAATACTCAATCTTCCCTGCCTCCTAGAGTCACATAGGAATCTTGTAAAACACACACATGCCCAAGTTTCAGTACAAGAAATAATGATACAGTTTATCTAGAGTGGGTCTGGGAATTCATATTTTCAATGAGCTTCCCACATGATTCTAACATGCAGCCAGGGTTAAAATCCAGTGTCCTGGTGGATAATAGGACATTGTTTTAAATTGAGCTTAAGAAAAATACTATTGTGGCTATTAAAAAGGTCTGTGTTTTCTCTCACAGGTCCTTAATAAGACTTTAATAGTTTGCACAAAGGCTATGTGAAAGCTTTGTCTAATTCCTGGAAGTTGTTTCCAGCCCTATCTGCATATTATGTTGTCCTCAGGGGCTCTTAAAAAAACACAAGTGCTCACCCCTGCTTGCCACCCCCAACCCATTCTGAAGGACATGATCTGGGACTGGGCAATGGTGTGAGTGTGCTCATGTGTGACTATGATTCCTCAGATGATTTCAATGTGCAGATAGGTTGAGATTCATCCCCCTTTATTGGAACACTGTTTCTACCTTCCAGGATTAGCAATTTGAATATGAACATTATATATTTATAGATATAACTACTGTTACCTGGCAATAAATTTATCAAAAGGCACACAGGGCTTGGTAGATTTAACAGTTTTAAATGCTACTTTCAGCAGTTCATCAATTTTAGTTTCATGGAATATGTCATAAATTTAAAAACTTGAATTATGAACATTTATGAAGGCTTCTTGATGCCTACAGTGACAAGACTGCAATATTGGTTTTCTAAACAATTTTTTCCTATTTCTACATTTTTATTTTTAATTATATTTTATTGATTATGCCATTAAAGTTGTTCCAATTTTCCCTTCTCCCTTCTCCACCAAGTACCCCCCATTCCCTCAGACAGTCCCCACACCGTTGTTCATGTCCATGGGTCATACATATAATTTCTTTGACTACAGCTTTTCCTATACTTTACATCCCCATGGCTATTCTGTAACTACCTATTTGTACTTAATCCCTTCACCTCTTCATCCATCCCCGAAACAACACCCCTTATCTGGCAACCATCAAAATACTCTCTCTATCCCTGATTTTATCTCTGTTCTTCTTGTTGGATTAGTTTGTTTTTTGACTCATTTGAGATGGATATGTATTTGCTACCATTTTATTGTTCATAGTTTTGATCTTCCTTTTCTTAAATAAGTCCTTTTAACTTTTCATATAATAATGGCTTGATGATAATGAACTCCTTTAGTTTATATTTGTCTGGGAAGCTCTTTATCTGCCCTTTGATTCTTCTTTTTTACAATTTTTATTTTAATTGTTGATCTTGTACAGTTTTCTGTCTTTTACTCCCACCCCAGCCCACTGCCCCAGCCCTCCTCACCTCCCTCCCATTTCCACCCCCCATAGTTTTTGTCTATGTGTCGTTTATACTTGTTGCTCTAAACCCTTCCCCTTTTTCCCTGAAATTCCCTCCCCTCTCCCCTCTGGTGACCATCAGCCTGTTGTCAATTTCAGTGTCTCTGGTTATATTATGCTTGTTTGTTTGTTTGTTTTGTTGATTAGGTTCCTGTTAAAGGTGAGATCATATGGTATTTGTCTTTCACTGCCTGGCTTATTTCACTTAGCATGATGCTCTCCAGCTCCATCCATGCTGTTGCGAAGGGTAGGAGCTCCTCCTTTCTTTCTGCTGCATAGAATTCCACTGTGTAAATGTACCAGAGTTTTTTGATCCATTCATTTACAGCTGGCACCTAGGTTGCTTCCAACACTTGGCTATTGTAAATTGTGCTGCTATGAACATAGGGGTGCATAGGTTCTTTTGGATTGGTGTTTCAGGGTTCTTAGGATATAATCCAAGCAGTAAAATTGCTGGATCAAACGGTAGGTCCATTTTTAGTTTTCTTAGAAAATTCCATACTTGTGGGGGTCCCTGTCCTGGGCGCCAGATGTGGGGGGGTTCCGCCCGCAGAGCCCACTCCCTCCATCACAGATGAAAATAAAAACTACCAAGACATGATCTGCTTGGGGAAGAAAGGTGGTCAAACTCTCAGAGGAGAATGACCCAGAGCCCCTCCCTCACTAGGCTTTTATTGGATTAAAATACACAGGAATACAGGTATGTCAGGCGGCAAGGATCAAACAATGGTTAATTTTTCAAAGAAATCTGAGGGCTTAATCTGAGTCAGTGTCTGTCAGGTAAGGGGGTTGCTAAACTTTGAGAGACAACCTCATTTCCTCCTTGGACCCTTATCATTTAAGTGAGTGCACTCTTATCAAAGCAGGTTTCACAGGACTTTAGAAATTCTTTCTTATGCCCGATCACCCAGGGAACCGTCCTGGCCGGCACAGGGCTGCACCACTTGCCCTCATAGTTTCAGGCTTTAAGCCCATTAGGAAGCAGAAGACATCTCCCAGATGGAAACGAAGACTCGGGCTATGTCAGAATAGCCGGGGGGTGAGGGTCAATCACCCCTCTTTGCTGCAGCCCCCCCAAGTCCTTCCATGAGGGCCTCCCAAGTGGTTGCATCTGGCTTAGGTTGCCCCTCCCATGAGGAGTCTTACCCGTCATTGACTACCAACCAAGCACTGGGGCCACAGATGGATGAGGCAGAAGCAGCACTCCTGCCAGGGAGATAAGCTTTGTCTCCTTAGTAGGTCACGTCCTCTTGACAGAACAGACCCAGATGAAGTGGATCGCTAGGCTCTTACACAGCCCACCATGGGGTGAGGGTTACAACTCCTCAAACCAGGCTGAACGGTCCACAACACATACTACTTTCCATAGTGGTTGTACCAATCTGCACTCCCACCAACAGTGCACTCGGGTCAACTTTTCTCCACAACCTCTCCAACACTTGCTGTTTGTTGCTTTGTTTATGATGGCCATTCTGACTGCTGTCAAGTGGTATGTCATTGTGGTTTTAATTTGCATCTCTCTGATAGCTAGCGATATCGAGCATCTTTTTATGTGTCTCTGGATCCTCTGTATGTCCTCCTTGGAGAAGTGTCTGTTCAAGTCCTTTCCCCATTTTTTAATTGGAGTGCTTGTTTTCTTAGAGTGGAGTTGTGTAAGTTCTTTATATATTTTCGAGATTAAACCCTTGTCTGAGGTATCACTGGTAAATATGTTTTCCATACAGTTGGTTCTCTTTTTATTTTAATAGTGTTTTCTTTAGATGTGCAGAAGCTTTTTATTTTGATGAGATCCCATTTGTTTATTCTTTCCTTTATGTCCCTTGCTTTAGAGGACACAGCACTAAAAATGTTGCTCCGTGAAATATCTGAGATTTTCCTGCCTGTGTTCTCCTCTAGGACTTTAATGGTGTCACAGCTTATATTTAAGTCCTTTATCCACCTTGAATTTATTTTTGTGTATGGTGTAAGTTTGTGCTCGAGTTTCATTTTTTTGCACGTGGCTGTCCAGTTCTCCCAAGACCACTTGTTGAAGAGGCTATTTTTGCTCCATTTTACGTTGCTGCCCTGTTTGGCAAATAATAATTGAACATAGAGACTTAGGTTTATTTCTGGGCTCTCTGTTCTGTTCCGCTGGTCCATGTGCCTGGTTTTATGCCAGTACCAGGCTGTTTTGATTACAGTGGCCTTGTAATATGGTTTGGTATCAGGTATTGTCATCGCTCCTACTTTGCTCTTCTTTCTCAAGGGTTGCTGCTGCTATTCTGGGTCATTTATTGTTCCATATAAATTTTTGAAGTGTTTGTTCTATGTCTGTGAAATGGGCCATTGGTCCTTTAATAGGTATTGCATTGAATTTCTAAATTTCTTAGGGTAGCATGGACATTTTGATGATATTAATTCTTCCAATCCATGAATACGGTATATGCTTCCATTTGTTTGTGTCTTCCTTGATTTCTTTCTTCAGTGTTGTGTAATTTTCTGTATACAGGTCTTTTACCTCCTTGGTTAAGTTTATTCCTAGGTAATTTATTTTTCTTTTTGCTATATCGAATGGGATTTTTTTCTTGATTTCTGCTTCTGCTGTTTCATTGTTGGCATACAAAAATGCCTTTGATTTCTGGATATTGACTTGTATCCGGCTGTTTGGCCAAATTCATTTATTAGGTCGAGCAGCTTTGTGGCTGAGTCTATAGGATTTTCTATGTATGCTATTATGTCATCTGCAAACAATGATAGTTTTGTTTCCTCCTTTCCAATTTGGATGCCTTTTATTTCCTTTACTTGTCTAATTGCTGTGGCTAAGACTTCCAATCCTATATTGAATAGAAGTGGTGAAAGTGAACAACCTTGTCTTGTTACTGATCTTAGTGGGAAAGATTTCAGTTTTTGCCCATTGGGTATGATGTTGGCTGTAGGTCTCTCATCTATGGACTTTATTGTGTTGAGGAATGCTCCCTCTATTCCCACTTTGCTGAGTGTTTTTATCATAAATGGGTGTTGTACCTTATAAAAGATTTTTCTGCATCTATTGATATGATGTCATTTTTGTCTTTGCTTTTGTTTATGTGACGTATTACATGTACTGATTTGTGAATGTTGAACCATCCTTGCATCCCTGGGATGAATCCCACTTGGTCATGGTGTATGATCTTCTTAATGTATTGTTGGATGCAGTTTGCCAATACTTTCTTGAGGACTTTAGCGTCTATGTTCATCAGTGATATTGGCCTGAATTTTTCTTTCTTTGTTGTGTCTTTATTTAGTTTTGGGATTAGGATGATGCTGGCTTCATAAAAAGAGTTTGGGAGTCTTCCATCATTTTGGATGTTTTCGAATAGTCTGTGAAGGATACGGGTTATCTCTTCCTTAAATGCTTTGTAGAATTCTCCTGTGAAACCATCTGGTCCACGGCTTTTGTGTGTTGGCAGTTTTTTTTTATTACTGCTTCAATTTCATCTGCCGTTATTGGTCTGTGCAGGCTTTCTGCTTCTTCTTCATTGAGTTGTGGGAGATTATATTTTTCTAGAAACCTGTCCATTTCACCTAGGTTTTCAAATTTCTTGGCATACAGTTCTTCATAGTAATTTCTTACAATCCTTTGTAGTTCTGTGGTGTCAGTTGTAATCTCTCCTCTTTCATTTCTGATTGTGTTTATTTGAGTCCTCTCTCTTTTTTTCTTGAAGAGCCTGCTTAAAGGCTTGTCGATTTTGTTGATCTTTTCAAAGAACCAGCTCCTGGATTCATTGATCTTTAGGATTGTGATTTTAGTCTCTACGTAATTTAATTGTGCTCTGATCTTGGTTATTTCCTTCCTTCTACTTGCTCTGGGCTGTCTTTGTTGTTGATCCTCGAGTTCTTGTAGGCGTAGGGTTAGGTTGTTTGTTTGAGATGTTTCTATCTTTTTTAGGTAGGCCTGTATCGCTATAAGCTTCCCTCTGAGGTCTGCCTTTGCTGTGTCCCATAAGTTTTGGCTCAATGTGAGTTCATTATCATTTGTTTTCAGAAACTTCTTGATTTCCTCCCTAATTTCATTCTTGACCCATTCATTGTTTAATAGCATGCTATTCAATCTCCATGATTTTGAGAGTTTTGGGTTTTTCCCCTTGGGGTTGGTTTCTAGTTTCAGTCCCTTGTGGTCAGAGAAAATGCTTGGTATGATTTCAATTTTCTTGAATTTGTTGAGGCTTGTTTTGTGACCTATCATGTGTTCTATCTTTGAAAATGTTCCATGTGTATTTGAAAAGAAAGTGTATTTAGCTTCTTTGGAATGAAGGGCTCTATGTATATCAGTTAAGTCCAATTCATCTACAGTATTGTTAAAATGCCAGAATATCTTTGTTGATATTTTGTTTGTAAGATCTGACCATTTTTGACAGTGGGGTGTTAAAATCCCCTACTATACTTGTGTTGCTGTCAATGTCTTTCTTGAAGTCTTCTAAGATTTTCTTTATGTATTTAGGTACTCCTCTGTTGGGTGCATATATATTTACAATGTTTATGTCTTCTTGGTGGATTCTACCCTTGAGTATTATGAAGTGACCTTCTGGGTCTCTCTTTATGGCTCTTCTTTTGAAGTCTATTTCGTCTGATATGAGTATTGCTACCCGGGCTTTTCTTCCTGTCCATTTGCTTGGAAAATTTGTTTCCAGCCCTTCACTTTGAGTCTGTGTAGGTCTTTTGTCCTGAGGTGGGTCTGTTGTAGGCAGCATATGTGTGGGTCATGCTTTCTTATCCATTCAGCTATTCTGTGTGTTTTGATTGGAGCATTTAATCCATTTACATTTAAGGTTACTATGGATAGGTACTGATTCATTGCCATTTTCGTACCTGTGTTCCTGTCTCTCTATATTTTCCTTCCTTTCCTTAAAGCAGTCCCTTTAGTATCTCTAGCAGAATTCATTTGGAGGAGGTGTATTCTTTTAGACTTCTTTTGTCTGGAAAGCTCCTTATTTGGCTTTCTATCTTGATTGAAAACCTTGGTGGGTGAAGTAGTCTTAGTTGCCCATCTTTGGTTCTCATTGCTTGGAATATTTCTTGCCATTTTCTTCAGGCTTGGAGCATTTCCATTGAGAAGTCAGTTGCTATTCTTATTGAGACTCCTTTGTATGTTACTTCCTTTTTCTCCCTTGCTGCCTTTAAGATTCTCTTTTTGTCTTGGAGTTTTGCCATTTTAATTATGATGTGCCTTGAAGTGGGCCTGTTTGGGTTCCTCTTGATTGGGACCGTCTGTGTTTCCTGGATTTGTGTGACTTTTTCTGTCATCAAATTGGGGAAGTGTTCCATCATTACTTTTTCAAATAGGTTTTCTATCCCTTGGTCTTCTTCTTCTCCTTCTGGTATCTCTATTATATGGATATTATTACATTTCATATTGTCTTGCATTTTTCTCAATCCGTCTTCATTCTTTCTGAGCCTCTTTTCCTTTTCTTGCTCTTTCTGGGTGTTTTTTCCTACTTTGTCCTCCAACTCACTGATTCGATCCCCTGCTTCATCGATTCTGCTTTTCATTCCTTCTACTGTGTTGTTCAGTTCACAAATTGTATTCTTCATTTCTTCTTGACCCTTTTTGATTGTTTCTATTTCCTTTTTCATGTTGATATAGTTTGCAGTGAGTTCATTGTAGCTTCCCTTTAGTTTCTGGTAGCTCATTGAGAGCTCATGGAGCTTCCTGACAACCATTGCTTTGAACTCAATGTCTGATAGTTGAGTTGCCTCTGTTTCATTTAGGCTTCTTTCTGGGGCTTCCTCCTTTCCTTTCATTTGGGGATTGTTTCTTTGTCTTCTCACTGTTTGTGAGACTCTTCTTGTAAGCCTCAGCTTCTTAAATTGATCTGTCTGGCTTCCTGTGTTTATAGTGTGAACTTCTGTTGTAGAATACCTGTGAGATTCAGTGGTGTGGTGTCCTTCAGGTATCCTGGTTTTCATAGCTTCCACTGTCTCAGCTGTTGGGGTACCCCCTGTTTTGGTCCAACTCTGGTTTTTTCACAGTACCCAGGATTTTTTTTATCTCACTTATGGGTATTGAAAAAGACAGAAGAAAATAGTGGAAAAAGAAGAGAAAGAAAGAGGAAGGAAGCAGAGATCGAACTGGAAAGAAAGGAAGAAGGAATAAAACAAGAAAGAAGTAAAGAGAAGCAAAAGGAATTGAGGGATAAAAAAATTAAAATAATAAAAAATATAAAATATATAATTAAAACAAATCAAAACGAAACAAAAAGAACCGCACAAAAACAAACAAAACAAACAAACAAACAAAAAAAAAACGACTATATATATATAATAAAAACTCCCTTGGTATTTTCAAAAGGGCCAAACTGGTTTTTCTGGTCTTGCTGGCTGCAACAGGCTGAGGGGTGACTGGTACCGCTTTTCTCCCTGTGCCACACTCAGTCAGCTTTGGGCTACTCTCCTTTAGTGTCAGTTGTGCACTCTCCACAGGTCTAGTGGTGCACTCTCCATGCAGGGCTTTGGGTGTGATTTCTGAGCATTCTGCAGAGGGCAAAGTTCCCCAAGTGTATGGGTTTTCGCTGGGATCTCTTACGGATCAAGCACTCCCCACGTTTATTGCTGTGAGCTCTGGGTCTCCTACAGGGTGCACGTGCCTACCCGAGTCTACAGGCGTGGGCTGTGTGAGTTTCCTGAGTTGCATGCACTCACCATAGGATCACGGGTGTGAGCTCTGGGTCCTCCAAAAAGCCCCCTCCTCTGGTCGCAGGGCCACCTCCGGTCCCAGGGTCACCTCCAGGAGCTTGGCCACCTCCAGTAGTTTGAAGAGCCACCTCCAGTCTCTGGGCTACCTCTGTCCTGGTCCTAGCGCTGCCTCTGGTCGCTTGGCTGCCACGTCTAGTTTTGCAGGGTCTGCTATAGATCTTGATCTCCTATTTTCATATATGCTGTGGTATTGTTGGCTGTGTGCTCTGTTCCTCTGTAGATCGGCTAGGTTTCTCTCCCATGTGCAGGGGGAAGTGGAATCTGCCTCCTCCTACCATGCCGCTATCTTGAATCTCCTCGTTGAAGCCTTCCTGCAGGACATCCAGCAAGTTCCCCCTGGTAAGGCAAGCTAGCAGTGTTCCTGCCCAAGGCTCCTGAGCAGGGCTTCCAGGCCAGGTTGCCGCGCGTCTTCCTCCCACTGCACACAAAGACTCTCGGTTCAGCGCATTGGCATTTTCTCTAGAGTCCCCCGAGCCACTTACTTGAAACCTGCCCTTTGATTCTAAGTGGTGGCTTTGCTGGGTAGAACAATCTTGGCTATTGGTCCCCACTTCACATGAATTTCAAAATTTCTTACCAATCCCAGCCTGCAAAGTTTCTTTTGATAAATCAGCTGACTTCTTACGGGAACTCCCCTGGGGTAACTAACTGCTTTTATCTTGCTGCTTTTAAGATGCTCTTTTTATTTTTAAACTTTGTCAATTTAATTATGATGTGTTGTGGTGTGGGCCTGTTTGCATCCATCTTGTTTGGGATTCTTTGTGCTTCCTGGATTTGCATGTCTAATTCCTTCACCAAGTTAGGGAAATTTCCTTTCATTATTTTTTCAAAGAGATTTCCAGTTTCTTGCTCTTTCTCTTCTTCTTCTGGTACCCATATAATGCGACCCATATGAGGTATGCATATGTTGGAATGCTTGAAATTGTCCCAGGCGCTACTTATAGCATCCTGGTTTGGGGGGATTCTTTTTTCTTCTTGTTCTGATTGGTTGCTTTTTACTACCTTATGTTCCAAATCATTGATTTGATTCTCAGCTTCGTTTACTCTACTGTTGTTTCTCTGTAAATTGTTTATTTCAATTAGTGTAAATTGTTTATTTCAATTAGTGTATACTTTGTTTCTGACTGGATCTTTTTTATGCTGTTGAGGTCCTCACTAAGTTCCTTGAGCATTCTTATAAAACAGTGTTTTGAACTCTGTATGTGTTACATTTCTTATCTCTATTTCATTTAGCTCTTTTTCTGGAGTTTTGATTTGTTCTTTCATTTGAGCCATGTTTCTTTGTTTCCTCATTTTGGCAGGCTCCCTGTGTTTTTTCCTATGTATTAGGTTGAGCTGCTATGACTCCCTGTCTTGGTAACATGGACTAATGTAGTAGGTGTCCTGTAGGTTCAAGTGGCACAGCCTCCCCATGTCCCAAGCTGGGTACTCAAGGTGTACCCACTGTGTGGGCTGAGTATACCCTTCTCTTGTAGTTCAGCCTTGATTGCTATTGACAGATCAATGGGAGGGATTTATCCAGGCCAGTCAGGTGCAAGGACTTGCTGTGACCACTGACCACCAACCTCCATTTTCCATGGAGGAACAGTTGTGCAGCGGCAGGAGGGTGGTGCTCCAATGGGTGCACAGGTGCTGAGGTTTCCCTGGAGGTGCAGGCCAAGGTCAGCCCTGTCTTATGTTTTGCCCAGGGTGACCCTGCATGAGATGTAAAGCAATCTGAGATGACTGCTACTTTTGCTGGGCTTGGAGATTCCCATGTGAAACTAAGCTGTGAATCTAGGCTGGCTGCTGCTACTGCTGGGCCTGGGGTCTCTTAGCAACAGTTATGGGGGCTGTGGACTGACTTAGGCTGGGGGTTGTTTATTTAAGAGAATTTAGGAAGTTGTGAAGCATGAGCCAAGATCAGCCATTTATATGGAAATGTTACTGTTAAATGTTTGGGTGGGCTGGTAAGTTTGGTGGGACAGAGTCCTAGGGGATCTCCAAAGCAGGACAAACAGTGTTAATCAGGTTAATGGAGTCTCACCTGTGGCACCAGCCTGCTGACTCTGTGGGGTGAGAGTTCAGAAAGGGGATAGTAGCCTCTGTCTGCCTTTCTGTCTGAGAGAAAACTGTCCCCCCAGCTCTCTCTTGATGCCAGACACTTCATTTTCTCCCTGTGTGCCACTGGTATCTTTCAAGCTGCTACACTGGTGCTGGAGCTCAGGAGTGAGTCTGAGTAAGTCTGTGCATGGGTCCTTTAAAAGGAACTGCTTTGGACTCCACAAGTTTCTTTCACCGACTCAATCCCTGCTGGGTTTTGCAGCCAGGAGTTATGGGGACTTATCTACCTGGCACTGGAACTCTGGGCTGGGGGCCCTGGTGTGGGACTGGGACTCCTCACTCCCAAGATATCCCACCCAAATTTTTATCTACCACACGTGGGTGTAGGACCCACCTGTTCTGTGTCTGCACCCCTCCTACCAGTCTGCATGGATGTGGTTTCTTTAATTACCTAGTTGTCAGACTTCCATTCAACTTGATTTCTTGTGGTTCTGAATGATGGTTGTTCTATAGTTGAGGTGTGATTTTGATGTCGTTGTGCAAGGAGGTGAGCCGTGCTTACCTATTCTGCTATCATGATCGAAAGTTTTTCTTAACATTTTAATGTTATTTATCTACATTGACAGCATAGCAAATAAATACTAAGTTTATACATATACACTAGGAAACATTTTTTTAATATATTTTATTGATTATGCTATTACAGTTGTCCCATTTTTCCCCCATCATTCCCCTCCACCCTACACACCCTCTCCCACCCACATTCCCCCCTTTAGTTCATGTCCATGGGTCAAAAGCTTTCTAGCTTCTACATTTCCCATACTATTCTTGCCCTCCCCCTGTCTATTTTTTTCCCATTATCTATGCTACTCATTCTCTGTACCTTTTCCCCCTCTCTCCTCCTCCCATGCCCCTGTTGCTAACCCTCCACATGATCTCCATTTCTGTGGTTCTGTTTCTGTTCTAGCTGTTTGCTTTTGTTTTAGGTGTGGTTCTTAATAGCTGTGAGTTTGCTGTCTTTTCACCGTCCTATTTTTATCTTTTTTTCCTTAGATAAGTCCCTTTAACATTTCATATAATAAGGGTTTGGTGATTATGAACTCCTTCAACTTGACCTTATCTGAGAAGCACTTTATCTGCCCTTCCATTCTAAATGACAGCTTTGCTGGATAGAGTAATTTTGGATGTAGGTCCCTGCTTTTCAAGATTTCAAATATTTCTTTCCAGCCCCTTCTTGCCTAGAAGGTCTCTTTTGAGAAATCAGCTGACAGTCTGATGGGAACTCCTTTGTAGGTGACTGCCCCCTTATCCCTTGCTGCTTCTAGAATTCTCTGCTTCATTTGAATCTTGGCTAATGTAATTACGATGTGCCTTGGTGTGTTCCTCCTTGGGTCCAACTTCTTTGGGACTCTCTGAGCTTCCTGGACATCCCGGTAGTCTATTTCCTTTGCCAGATTGAGGTAGTTCTCCTTTATTATTTGTTCAAATAAGTTTTCCACTTGTTGCTCTTCTTCTTCCCCTTCTGGGACCCCTATAATTCGGATGTTGGGACGTTTAACAATGTCCCGGAGGTTCCTAAGCCTCTCCTCATTTTTTTGAATTCTTGTTTCTTCCTCGTTTTCTGTTTGGTTGTTAGTTTCTTCCTTCTGGTCCACTCCATTGATTTGAGTCCCAGTTTTCCTTCCATCTCTATCAGTTCCCCATGCATCTTCCTTCATTTCACGTATTGTAGCCTGCATTTTTTCATCTAATTTGTGAGCAAAATCAGCCAATTCTGTGAGCATTTTGATGACCAGTGCTTTGAACTGTGCATCTGATAGGTTGGCTATCTCTTCACTGCTTAGAGGAATTGGCTCTAGGGATTTTATTTGTTCTCCTGTTTGAGCCATTTTTGGTGGGTTTTTTTTTTGTTGTTGTTGTTTTATTTTGGTTTTAGTCTGGTCTCGGCTATTACGTAGTGAGGGGTGGAGCCTTAGGTGTTACTCAGGGCGGGGCAGCCCAGTCGCTGGGTTGTGATGCTATAGGTGGGGGCGAGGTCTGAGGGGGAATAATGGTGACTGTTCCACTCTCGCCTGGACTCCAGTCCTTTCCGCCGCTTCCCCTTCACCTGGATTAATTGCACATGTGACTGTGCTATTACATAGTGAGGAGTGGAGCCTCTGGCGCTCCCCAGTGCGGGGCAGCCCAGTCGCTGGGTTGTGATGCTGTATGGGAGGGCAGGGTCTGAGAGGGAACAATGGCGCCTGCTCCGCTCTCTCCTGGATTCAGTCCCTTCCACCACTTCCCCTCTGCCTGGACCGTCTGTGCGCGTGAATGTGGGACCACCTGGCCATCCAGCTGCTTTGTGCGGCCTCACTGGGTCTGCACAGTTGCTCCCCTGTGCCTAGGGTCTGCCAGCTGCTGCTGCTTGCGTCTGCACCTCCACTTTCTCCTGCCGGAACTCCGACCCTCTTACCGGTCTGGATGAATGGTTGTTGGACTTCCGTACAGTTCAATTTTCTATAAGTTCTGGTTGTTTTCTTGTTTCTAAATATTTGTTGTCCTTAATTTTGGTTGTTAGAGGAGGCACAGTGTGTCCACCTATGCCTCCATCTTGGCCGGAAGTTAGGAAAACATTTTAAGTAGCTTTGTTGGCATTTGAAATTTATTGTTTTGAACATTTGTATATTTAAGACAATTTTGTAGTTGGTGTTTATATTTGTTTTCTACATTGATTCTCTTCACTGAAAATGTTGAAATAATCAGTAATGATTAAGTGAAATTTCTACCTTTTTATTAGTAAAATTAAATTTATTCACCCTTTGAACATGCCTGTTTGAGAGAAATTCCACACAGTGCTAGTTCACAGCAGCTCTGTGTGATAAAACTGTTATGAAGGAAATGCCTGCATCTGTGCTACTTCTAGTAGGTACTTGAAATGTGGTTCTTGACACAGAATGAATTTCTAATTTTATTTAAATTTAATTGATTTATATTGCAGTAGCCACATGTGGTTATTGGCTACTGAATAGGCATAGCAGGTTTCGAGGTTTGTTCAGCATAGCTTGAGAAGAGTTTTGGCTCAGCTGTGCTTTAGTGGCAGCTGTCCCATGTTAGAGGCCTTTGTTCCCATGGATGGCATGTCCTCTGCCATCCTCTGCTTTGGTACTCTCATAGAGACTTGGATAAGAATGTGTGATGTCAGAAAGGATATGGCTCTGTGGGATAGAGATGCAGTTTACATACCCGACCCATGTCCTCAGACAGCCTGCTCTAATGTGTGTACTGTTTTTCAGGCATTCTCAACCTCTGGCTTTGTCCTGCCTCCTTTCTGGCTGTATATAAGTATTGTCACATCAACGTCCCTATCTCTAACTCTGACTGCCTTCTTCCCACCCTTCCTCTTTAGTGCCCTGTCCCCCCACTTCTGTCACTTCAGCTGAGACCACAGTCAGTGGCTTCCCTAAGGAAACAAGCTCCTGAATACGATTCAGGGAACTCCAGGATCATTGTCTCCCCAGCTTCACCTTTGCTCCCACCCCTCAGCCCCAAAACCACTACAGTAAATACTGTGAACTGCTGCTGGGTCCTGCCAGCCCCTGGGACTTGGCAGCTCCCTAGTTTACATCTTCCTGAATTACACTCAGTCATGGTTGGTCTAAGGCTTGCTCCTTCTTGTATTGGGTGACATGACTTTGCAGGAAGCCCAGCCAATCCATCCAGGATGGTCAGGTATCCTTCTTGGGTGTCCAGTCCCTGTGGTACCCAGTCTGTTCCCATGTTGAATCTGTGAAGCCGAGCTATGCTTTGGAAGGACCCTGAGCACATGTTGTACAATTGGTGACTGCATTTGGTGAATGAGCAACATGAATAAGTTCATCATTAAACCCAAATTTTAACTGGTTTCTACTTGTGCACACTTCTTTAAATCCTAAGTGTGATAAATTAATAAATTTTATGGAGAATCCAACTGCCTGAACTTCATTCCTCATACTTTTTTATTGATTGCTAAATTTTATCAACTCCACATTTTTCTTTTTACAAAATACTATATTCTTGTTCCGAGGCTATTAAACTTGGGGCCCATTGTATTTTAATCATCAACTATAGATGACTGAATTCTAACTAAGAAAAGTGAAAATACAGATAGGATTGCCTTTGTTATGACTAAATTTTTAAAGGGCTTCATATGATAGTGTTTAAAAAAGTTTTTGTACAATTACTGTAAATGATGAAAGCAGAAACAAAAGAATATTTACATTTATAGATAACAGCTGATAAAAATCATTTGTTGTCTAAAGATAGTTTTCAGAGGAATAACTTCAATGACATTTAGTTCGTTCATTACTGTTCTCTTCAGTATATATAGTGCACATGTCTGCCCTCTAGCTTGCATTTTCTTGTTGCTCTACATTCAGGTACAGATACATTCACTCCATGTCCCCACCTCCTATAAAATCGGCACAAGAAGGTCATAAAAGAAGATCACCAAAATGCTTTATGCACTAGCTAATTTTAACAGGAAAAAATTAAATGGCCTAACTACAAAGAGATTCTGCCACATGGTCACCATTATAGATGATAAGCCTTTGGAATTGGAAAATTTATGGCAGAGGCATTCCTAAGCTGTTAATGAGCTATGCATCTCTCTGATTATCACAAGAATTATATGGTAAATGTAATTCTGTCTAATAATAAAATTGACCAATTAATTTTATATTAATTGAAATTGGGACGTTAGATGTTCATTGGAGACCACACTTTTTTGGCTTCCTCCTCAACTTCAGCACATGTCAAATTCTAATATGGGTGTGGGTGGGAAGGAGAGCAGGACCTGATCCTCTGAGTGCTTCAATTGACAGAAGTCCTCTGCCCCTCAGCCCTGAAATTTACTCTTTAGCTCCTCATTCAAACCATAATTAACTCAGTTAAGTTACACAGGCTTGGATATTGTTCTTACTCCATGGAAAATTGGAAGCTATAATCCGGAAGATTAGGCAAAGCAAGCTGTGAGGGTTGATAGCTGATGCTGATTTTGAAGAAGTAAAGAGTAACTAAAAAAGCAGCCACAGAGAGTTAGAAACTATAGTTGGAATAGTAATAATAAAATTTATGGATGTTCAGTGAAAAGTTCGAAATTCAGTTCTTATTCTTTAAGAACTCAAGGAATTATAAACATTTAAAAATGATTTTTATCAAAGAGGATTAAAAGAGATTTGAACTTCTTTTCTGAAAGCTGTATTTTTTGACATTGCTATATATATGAAATATTGTACCTACCACCTTAGAATATGCATTTCACTAAAATAATTGTTCAATATGTACGTTATGCATGTTTCTGTATAATAAGGGACTTTATGTGCACTCGAAAGGATTTATCTTTCTATACTTTAAAAAGGATAATTTTTCTTGATTAAACAGGATAACTACATAAAATAAATGCTGTGAAAGAAAATATCTTTCCTGTAAATGGCGAAAGAAAGTGTCTTTCCTGTAAATTGACTTAGTTTGAAATTTCCATGAAGTAATGAGGACATCTTTATCCATTCCAAGGAGAAAACCAAAGAGAAGTTTTAAAGGAAGCTATTTATGCAAAATTAATGTCAGGAAAGGCTAAAATTACTTGGGGATTTTTACCTATCTTCAGACTTTCAGAATAGTAGAATGCATTTTCTTCTGTAAAATGTCATACATGGTGGTTAAAACTTAGTATTTCCTCAAAATGCCTAAGGACTCAATAGAGTTTACTGAGGTATTGATATAATTACCCAGAATACCTTTTAGAGAGGCAAGATAAGAATTCAAGTCACCTGGTGTGGTCATGGCCAAGCCTGAGATTCATTATAGGATGCTATCACATTATTGTTTTGTTTTTTATCTTAAAAGGTTTTTTTATAATAAACCTTCTGATTTTATCAGGCAGGCTAGTACTATTTGCCTAGATATTTGTTTTTACTTATTTTGGAGAAATAAAACAAAAAATGTGTGCTTTTACATAATTGATGTACCTGTAAGTGAAAATTTGTTTGGTATGGATTGTCCGTATATCTCTGAAGATGAAGATTAATTAATTTGCTGGGTTTTACTGACTGTACTTGAGGACTTACACATTCCTTAAATAATCCTAACATTTTCAAGGTTAGAATTTATATTTGGGTGCACAGTTCACAAAGTATTTAGGTTGTATCTTGTAAGTCTACACTATTCAATATAGTGGTCAACAGTCACATGTGGCTATTTAAATTTAAATACACTTAAAATGTTAGTTCCAAAATCACACCTGTCATATTGTACATTCTCAGTTGCCACATAGAGCTAGTTAGTGGTTACCATACTGGGCAGTGCAGATATGTGTAGAACATTCCCATCATTATAGAAAGCTCTCTTTAGTCAGCACTTGACTGACCGTTGCTACCACCTCCTCTCTATGTTTAAGTGTCTTAAAAAGTTGGAGATGATACATACACCATAATTTTTCCTGCACTTGTCCTGTCCCTGCCCTGCTGTCATTTCTCTAGGCAACAAAGCTAACTTCATGATAAATGTTCACACCAACTTGAGAGTTAGAAATTGAGCCCCAAGAACTCGGTGGCTAAACTGGCTTCAACAGACACAGGATACTTGGGGGCAGGGGAAAGCAATAATTTTTTACAGGCTCAATAATTAGTTGAATAAACTGATTGCCCTTATCATTCTCCTGAGTGTAGTAGGGATTCATAGACTCTTCAGAATTATGAATCCCAGTTATTTATCTAGATTGCTGACTCCCTCTCTTCTTCAGTATCCTTTTCTGATTATATTTCCAAGTGAAGTTTGTTCTCATAATGAACTGAGAAGGCTAATTTTTAATATTCATAGGCTTTCAGTATGCCTCAGGATAATTTGAGTATGTTTGGAATTAAACAGGCACAGAAATGACTCTTTCATTGTGAATTACTGGTTGTAACTCTCCTTCAACTAAGGCACACATCTCACTAATGCTGAGAGTACTCATTCCCTATTGGATAGATGGGAAAACAGCAAACATCATGAGCTCACCTGGACCTGAAAGCCACATGGACTCTGTCTAACATTATGGTCTGGCTTGTGATCTGATTTTAGAACAAAAGATTTTGAAAGCTGCCTCCATGCTGATCTTCAAAAATGTTCCAGTGTTATTGTTTTAGTATCTAAAAAGTGGTGTAATGTTCTCATTGACATTATTTCATTCAGTAAAGAAGGCAGTCTAGATTATAACAGTGTAAATTTTCCTTTATCAGACTTAACAAAGCTGTTTTAATTTTGAAGAAAAAAAAGGCAACATGTACACATTTAAAAATTATTCCTAAATTTGTTCTAATTTGGAGAAGATCCTCTTCCCTCCAACCCGGAGACTATCTTACTTATAAGGAGTTAATAAAATTGTCATGAAACAAATGAATTTATATTTTCTAGTCATGAATATCCAGCCTCTTCCCAATAGCGACATTTTCTTTACCATGGGATTAGCTATTCACTTATTTCGTTCAGAATTATCTGAGTGATTTTTCTTCATCTCAGAGAGGCTCCAGAAATATGTAGTGAAAAAGCCAGGTGCTTACAAGACGTTAAAGCACACTCATTATCTTTCCTATAATCTGCTCCCTTATGTTCACAGAAACTCAGAACTTAAGTAGATCCTGGTTGCAATGAAGAGAGTCATCATTAGTCCTTTTGACATCTGATGTTGGACTAATTTTGTTGTGCATATTGTTTTCAACTGCTTTTTCATGCAATAGCCAGCATTCAAACGTCTGTCTTCTTTCTATGGACATAATCTAGTTCATGCTTGAGCTATTAGCAATCTTAGAAGTTGAAAGGAAATGCTTATAGCAAATTGCTCAGTAAGACCAGTTGTTGCTTTCCAATGATCATTTGCAATAATAAAAGGGAATTGGATGGGAGTTATTTGAGACAAAACCCTCCCAGTTTTTACAGCCTCAGGATTGAATCCTCCAGGCTGCTATGTCCTGCCTCACCTGTGGCCCCACAGACTGACATATCTCCAAAGCTCACTGCACTTCCTGGCTTTCCAGTCTGTGCTTCTTGGAATGTCTTGGCCCCTTGTTTCTTTGGCAGACTTCTGTATGGAGCTTACCACTGTCACTTCTTGTGAGCCTTTCCTGATATTTCATGTGTGATGTTTCTCCTTTGTGCTCCCATAGCTTCTCTATGCCCCATTACCCAAACAGTATTTATTTTCTCCTCCAGTAGATTCTGAGACCCTTGAGGCAGAGATGATATCTTCTATCAATTTATTCTTGGTAGCTAGCATGACATCTAACATATAATAGGTCCTTTGTAAGTCTAATGGTAAGAGGCCTACAAATGGAACCATTGTATTGATGGAGGTAGTAACATCTAGTTTCTGCAAGTGCTCAAGTAAACACCTAAACCCCTGTCAGATCCAAAGAGTGAGATTCTGTATTTGGTAGGATATTGGCCTACATGGCATTTAAATCTTCTGATTCTGAGTTGTCACTGCTTGGTTTTCACTACATTTTTTTCCCCAAGCTCCCAAATGTCTTCATTGAATCTGTCATATGTTATGAATTCTGTTTCTGGGTAGTGTAGGAACTACTGTCCTAGTGCTTTTTTCTGTTCATGAGTGATGGAGCTAAGTGGGATGATGATATTTTATTTTATAACTCATTAATATTTGTGATCCTATGTACCCAAATACTCACTGCCAGCTCTCAGTTACCATTGGGGTTGATTCCACAGAGCATCAGAATGTACTTTTCTGCTATAGTAGTTAGTCCTGTGCCAAGAATCAAGGGAGCATGAAGAATCCAGTAGCAGATGGGAACCACAGGCTCAGCCTGGTATGTGTACCAAATCCAACCATGCCTTTTTTTCTGCAAAAAAAGAATTAACTTAAATGCTGCTTTGGCAATGCAAAGTATCAAAGTTAAATTAAATACAATTAAACTAAATACAATATTTGAAATTCTAAAAGGTTACCCATAAAATGGAAAGTAGTTTCATTCCTATGGAGTATAAGTCTGGCTGCATGTGTGATGTCTTAAGATCATAAACTTAATGTGAACTCCCCTAACACATAGTGTGATACTTAAAAAAAATACATCAGTTTCCAACAGTAGATGAGAAACATTTGTGTGAACCATTCTTAAGTAGTAAACAACCTGAAAAATGTTTGGTTTACTACTAATTTTCAGTTGGTCAGTACTTACCACATCCTGTGACATTCCTCAATCTTTCATTGAGCTTTTACTATGCATTGGAAAAGGTCCCTGCTCACAAGGACATCACTGACTAGATAAATAGATGTCTAAGTACAGTGATATATTTACATGTGGCTGTTGGCCGGGTCTGTGCTGTATGCTTTTTCTTCAGCAGAGCTCTGGAGGAAGACCTGCTGTCCTAGAGGTTAAGTCATTTAGTTCAATACTGAGAGGATAAGCTTTGGCATCCGGGATTGTCAGCATTTATTATTAAAGAGATCTGTTAAGATGGAATTAAAATTAGCTTGTACTAGAAGAACATGGGACCCATCAGTGAGATACTTCTGTTCTGGAAATAAATGGGAAAAACTTCACTGTGTGGTCAACTTTCTCTCAAAAGTAAAAGCAACCATGTCCTCCATGATGTCTAAGATGCCATAGAGCTGTACAATCTCAGGGCTATTGGGGATAGATTATTAACTGTCAGGCCCTCCCAGCTCTGAACTGGTGCCTTCATTATTCAGCAGACATTTATTTGAGACCTTGCAATGTTCTGTGTTCTGTGAGAGGCCCTGGGTATAGATAGGTGAACCTAAAGGGGAAGTGTGCTGTCTTCACAGAGCTTAGAGCCTTCTAGGTGGTGACTGAGGTCAGGAACAGGTCTAGAGGAGCACAAAGCCTCCTTGTTGGTGATAGAGAAGGAGAACAGAATTTAGTATCTGTTGATAGACTTCTTGACAGAAAGGTAGGTGTTTTTCACACATGCCACATGCACATTCATTTTTGCACCTGACTGCACAACCCTTTGATGTAGACACATGTAGTAGACATTTCTCTCTCTCTTTTTTTAAGTGGGAGAGAACCATCTATGACCACTAAACCTTACTTTGTGGGGATTCCCTCATTTTATGTAGCTGAAGGCGAGCCAGAGTCCCACCTCTGACCAGAACAGCCCAATTGGGCACTTTGAGAACTGGAGGGAATGCCTCTGAGAAAGAACTATTTGAGGAATTAGGGAATATAATTTTGAGTCTGGAGCCAATTACATAGAACTATATTGTCTTAACTTTATTTGCTTTGCATAAATTAAATTATAATATTATGGTCCATAACTATGTGAGTCTTCTTCATGATGTTTACGAAGTCACAAAAATTTCATTTTGATAGAATTCTGCTTTATAAAGGACCAACCCAAACATTCAGAAGGAAAACCCACAGATATTTATTGAGTACCTTCTGTGTGCTAGGCAGGTCCTGATATAGCAGTGAACCAAACAGACAATACTCCTGCCCCCATTAAACGTATTCTAGTATAAAAAGATAGAAACAGAACCAAATACATCATATGCCAGGTAGTATTAAGTGATGAGAAGAAAAATCAAACAATGGAGAAAGGAGTATGTAGTGGTCCACACTTTAAAAAACTTGTAGTGTCCATATTTTAAATAAACTTGTCAAGGAAACTTCTATGATAAAATGGTATTTAGCAGACAGTATAGGAAATGAGGGAGCAAGTTCTACATTTTGGAGTGAAAGTCATTTCAGAGAGAATGAAGAGGATGTGCAAAGGCCGTGAGGCAGGAATGTGTTCAATGTATTTGAGGAACAGCAAGGCAATCACAGTGGCAGAATAGAATGAGCAAGAAATGGAATGGCAGGGGGTATGTTGCCCAGAGAAATAACAGGGTCTGGTAAGCCAGGAGAGGGAGTTCAGACTTTATTCTAATTGACATGAACCGACTGGACCTTATGCAAGGATCATACCAGCTGCTGAGTCCGGCAGACTATAGTGCTTGGGTGAGGAGGCCAATGAGAAAGCTACTGCAGTCAGGAGACTAATGGTGGCAATTAGTGGTTGTATCTGGGATATATTCTGAAGGTAAGGCTCACAGGATTAGCTAAGGAATTGGATAGTGGGTGATAGAGAAAGAAGCAAAGATAACTAGGTGGGTTTGGTCTGAGCATTTTTTGACATGGAGTTAGTTACAGTTTTGCATAGAGGAAGACCAAGAAGTAAACACAAGGAAAAGAATGTTAGCTCTGAATCTTATTTATTTCCTTTGCTCAATACCAGAGGAACTTGAAATTTGAAAGGATCCATATCTCTGAATGTAAAAGTAAATATTAACAATTGCCTAATGTCCGAGAGTATTTAGGTCTGTGAAGTTGTCCTTAGCTTTCCATCACTGGCAGAGTTTCTGATCACACAGTACGTTGGTTCCATGCAGCTTCTGTGGGTGTATTCCAGGTTTGTAGAGTAGCTCTCATAATGGGCAAGTTTCTGCCAGTGGGCACTTCCACACCAGCCCAAGTGCTCTACATGCCTAGCAAGAAGTTGCATCCCAATCGTAAGCAGAGTTGTTTTGGACTTTTCCCCAGCTAGCTACCCCCCAATATTGGGTGGGGAAGGTATTCTTGCCATGAGTTGCTTTCTCCCGTTTGGATGGAGTGACTGACACAGTCTCTGGTCTCAATTCTTTGGTGTTGGGTGACCCTGCCACCTCTCTCATGTTCATTCTGGGAACAGTCTGTAAACACCACCAAGCTGATACAATTTGACCCAATTATTCAGCAGCATTTTCTCCAAGATTGTTTCCGAAAGCATGAAGACAAAGCCTTATTTGAGAAGAGTTGGGGGAAACAATAGCATCTATGTTCTTTACAAGAACCTGTTTGAACAGCAAACTAAACTTGTGTGGGTGGACATTGAAAAGGCTTTCTCAAGAGTAGGAAACAAAATGTAATTCTCCTTTGCCAGGCTTTTTCTGTTGAAATTCCCTGCTCCTTAACAAAGCATAGTATGCACCCTGAAGTGGGTAGTTGTGGAAGCATCTATAGTCATTTCATCATCTCTTACATGCTGTAATCTAAAAGAACCCATTTATCACACAGGTGGGGGAAAGTGAGGCAGATAGCATCAGTAGTTTCAACTACAAACCTAAAGTTTTAATCTGCCTCCCATTTTTTCCATTGAACTATTAACATTTTCTTCAATGAGAGGAGGGGGGACTGTAAGTGATAGAAGATGATAAGTTCTTGGTGAAAATAGGATGGTGGAAAGCTGCAGAGGAAAATGGATTTGTCAAAACACATTACTTTTTAAATAAAAATAATTATATCTCATAGTCTGAAAGTGTGCCATCCAATGCAGTAGTCGATAGCCTCATGTGACTATTTAAATTTAAATGAAATCGATTAAAAATACTGTTGCCCTAGCCACATTCATGGGCTCAGTAGCCATTTGTGGCTCATAGCTACTGTATTAAGTCAGATGTAGAACATTTCCTTCATCATAGAACATCGTATTGGACAATACTGGTCTAGAGTATAAAATAAGAACAATCTATGATAAATTGTCATACATTTCACACATTGCCATCCAGCTTCAGACAGAGCCTTAAGGTAGGAGGAATGTGCTGAGAGGCTGAAAGAAAATCTCCAGTCTCCTGAAAATGGTATGATCTTGGAGATGTTGCATGAGAAGGGAGGGGCTCATTTTTGCATCCTTCAGTTTGCACCTTTATCCTGCTTGTAACTCGGGTGGAAGACAGTTAAAAGTTACCATGCAGTAACATGCTTGCTTCTTTCCACGATGCTTAAATAGAAACATAACCATTTTAGTAAGAAAGTATCATATTTTTCGGACTCTAAGATGCACTTTCTTTTCCCCAAATTTCAGAGGAATAATGGTTGTTAATGCTGCTGTTGAGTTCTGTTTACATTTACATTGGTGAAATATTATGTTATTTTTGTTATTAAATATTTTACCACATTTTTTTGCTTCAAAAAATTTTCCCCTATTTTCCTCCTCTAAAACCTAGGTGTGTCTTATGGACTGAAAAATACAGGTAATGGAGTAGTTTAAATTAATGAGGCCATAAATATACAAAGCAGAATGGGGGGAATTTTTTAAGTTCTACATGTATTGTGATCCGACTCGCAATAACAGCTAACCAGATGGAGGGATCTTTTCTTAACTTGATTGTGGATTACCAACATATCAGTTATGTTTAAATAGAGTCAATCATTTTCTCTTCTAGTGTGAAGAGTAGACAAAGCGTGGTTAGCATTCTTTTGCCTGGGTCAGGTATGCTGGGTAAATATTTACTAAGCTGGCTAGACCTGTAAGAACATGACTGGGTTGGGGTGTCTGAGAGCCAGTAACATTCCCCTCATAGCAGAGGTGCCTCACACCACTGCTCCAGATGCATCAGGTGTCTTGAGGTTATTACTTCAAAGGAGGTGACTTCCAGCCACTTAGTGGAAGGTACAGTGACTTTTAAATCAAGACCATTAAGGAAATGTGACCCTTCTCTGGGACACCAAACTCCATACCTCTGGTTGCCCCAAGAGCCCATGAGAAAATTTCCAGGTGTAGTGCAGCCCACCCACAGAGAGACTTGGAAACACAGGAAACAGTCAACACAGCATAAAATATAGTCAGTATAAGTAATTGGAATTTCTAAGTTCCCAGCTTATCAAGAATGTGTGCTGAAGCCAGGGATGTTCTAATGACAAACAGTAATAGGAGGAGGCTGGGGGAAGGCAGAGAAAGGATTTACCAGGTTAGCATGGGCCAGCAGATAAGGTTCCCTGGCTGGCCATGCTGCAGAGGGGTTGTAGTTTTACTTACCCAGATCTTTTCTCTCATGTTCACTACTAAATCAGTAAAACTTTTGGTCATGGCTATGTTTCCAGATGTGAAGTATATATGATGATTCCTGGGGATATGCTGGTCTAAAGACATGTTGGTAAAACAACCAACTTTAAAAACAACTAAGTTAGTGACTTCTGGCCAAGATGGAGGCGTAGGTGGACACACTGTGCCTCCTCTCACAACCAAAATTAAGGACAACAAATATTTAGAAACAAGAAAACACCCAGAACTGATAGAAAATTGAGCTGTATGGAAGTCCAACAATCATTCATACAGACCGGTAAGAGGGGCGGAGTTGTGGCAGGAAAAAGTGGAGGTTGGCAGACCTGGGTGCACAGGCAGGAGTGGCTGGCAGTTCCCAGGCATGCAGGCAGCAGCTAGCAGACCCCAGGCCCACAGGCGGTGGCTAGCAGACTCTGGGCACAGGGTGGCAACTGTGCAGATGCAGTGAGGCCGCACAAGATGGCTGGCTGACTAGGTGGTTCCACATTCGCATGCAGATAACCCAGGCAAAAGGGAAGCAGCAGAAGGTACTGGAATCCAAGAGAGAGCAGAGCAAGCACCATTGTTCCCTCTTGGACCCCACCCCCACATACAGCATCACAACTTAGCGACTGGGCTGCCCCGCACTGGGGAACACCTAAGGCTCCACCCCTCACTACGTAACAGCCGAAACCAGACCAAAAAAAAAAAAGGCTTAAACCAGAGAACAAATCAAAGCTTCAGCGCCAATTCCTCTAAGTAACGAAGAGATAGCCAACCTATCAGATGCACAGTTCAAAGCTCTGGTGATCAGGATGCTAACAGGGTTGGTTGATTTTGCTCACAAATTAGATGAAAAAATGCAGGCTACAATACGTGAAATGCAGGAAAATGCATGGGGAATCAGTAGAGATGGGAGGAAAACTGGGACTCAGATCAGTGGAGTGGACCAGAAGGAAGAAAGAAACAACCAAACAGAAAACGAGGAAGAAACAAGAATTCAAAAAAACGAGGAGAAGCTTAGGAACCTCTGGGACATCGTTAAACTTCCCAACATCCAAATTATAGGGGTCCCAGAAGGGGAAGAGGAAGAGCAACAAGTGGAAAACTGATTTGAACAAATAATCAAGGAGAACTTCCCCAATCTGGCAAAGGAAATAGACTTCCAGGAAGTCCAGGAAGCTCAGAGAGTCCCACAGAAGTTGGATCCAAGGAGGAACACGCCAAGGCACATCATAATTACATTAGCCAAGATGAAAATGAAGGAGAGAATTCTAGAAGCAGCAAGGGATAAGGGGACAGTCACCTACAAAGGAGTTCCCATCAGACTGTCAGCTGATTTCTCAAAAGAGCCCTTCCAGGCAAGAAGGGGCTGGAAAGACGTATTCCAAGTCATGAAAGGCAAGGACCTACATCCAAGATTGCTCTATCCAGTGAAGCTGTCATTTAGAATGGAAGGGAAAATAAAGTGCTTCTCAGGTAAGGTCAAGTTCAAGGAGTTCATCATCACCAAGCCCTTATTATATGAAATGTTAAAGGGACTTATCTAAGAAAAAGAAGATCAAAAACATGCACAGTAAAAAGACAGCAAACTCACAATTATTAACAACCACACCGAAAACAAAAGCAAACAACTAGAAAAGAAACAGAACCACAGAAATGGAGATCACATGGAGGGTTAGCAACAGGGGCGTGGGAGGAGGAGAGAGCGGGGAAAAGGTACAGAGAATAAGTAGCATAGATGGTGGGTATAAAATAGACAGGGGGAGGGCAAGAATAGTGTGGGAAATGTAGAAGCTGAAGAACTTATGACACATGGACATGAACTAAAGGTGGTGAATGTGGGTGGGAGGGTGTGTAGGGTGGAGGGGAATGATGGGGGAGAAATGGGACAACTGTAATAGCATAATCAATAAAATATACTTTAAAAAAAACAACTAAGTTAAAGACAGCAGATCATTGAATAGCCTGAAAGTCAACCATCACTTTTCAAGCATCCAAGAAATATTGATAAATGTTATTAATATATTTTTGTAAACTTTATTTATATCATGCCATGCAGTTGAGTTTTCCTAGATGTCATATTACTTAATTTTAAAAAATAACTTGCGAGGTAAAGTCAATATCCTCACCACTTACTTCTCTATGTGAGTTCTTGTATGGAGTGTTATAATGAAATAGACACAAACCTGACTCTTGGAATGAAAATGAATTCATATTATTACTTTTGAAGAGACTATGCTCAAAGGTTAGTACAAAAGGTTGTTTTAACATTTTTTTCCCTCATTTCTTCTTTCTCTTCTGACAGCAGTGAAAAGCATTTTATTCTTCCCCTAAAATTTATGTCTTCAAACATTTTTTTGCAAGTCCACTTCTTATCTAAAAGGGTATGCTGTTAGTTTAAATGAATGGAATCAATGTTCTGGGCTTTTTGCCTGGTATAAATTGGTATTGAAGTAGTCCTAGTGAGTGTTTTTTTTTTTTTTTTAAGTAGTATTAAATTATGGTGCAGGAATCATAAATTGGTTTTGATTTCATCGCTAATTCCAGATGATTCATGAAGCAACTGTACATGAAAGCAGCTGAAGGAGCACTCTGTTGAAAGACAGCAGGTGTCATTGTTTGTGGTGTCCTTGTTGGACGTGAGAAGAATGAAGGGGGAGTAAGCATGACCCTAATTTGCTGACCTTGCTACCTTAGGAGTGCTAGCCATTTAGATTTATGGAAGTATGCTGGGTTACTACCTCTGATTCACCTATTCTGCTTATAAACTGCAGATTTGTCAGTCAGATGACCTCTGAAAGCATTGAAACTTTTCAGATAAACATCATATCCTAGGTCTCCCTCTCTCCCCCATATTGTACTGGTGGGGTGAGTCAGTTTACAAAGTATATTGGACTTGATAATCTTGTTCAGAAAAGTATCATGGTCTTAAAGAATGGTTCTAAGTATAAAGAGATATTCACAATTTTTTTTCTACTCACATGATCCAGAAATAAAGGTCAGTTTGGATTCATTGGTATCCATATTAATTAGGACATCTTGCATATTAAATGAATGTTAAAATTCTAGCTGTAATGAAGAGCTATATCTGAAACATTGGTGTATGTGTTGTACTGAAAGCCTTCTCTCCGAATTCTTTTTTTTTTCACTCTTAAAATTGATATATGAAATTAAAGGGCAGTAATTGCTGCAGTTTAATGCTCAAGAAAGAGCCCTGAACTTGGATGACCTTAGGTGCCTGCTTAACCTTTAGGCTAGTGATTTTCTGCACCAACTGCACATTAGACTCATCTCTGGAACTTTTTAAGAAGAACATTGATGCCCAGATCCCACACCAAGCTAACTGAATCCAAGTCTTTGGAGGTGGGACCTGAGGGGCAATGCATTTCTAGAAGCTCCCCGCGTGGTCTTAATGCACATTGTGGTTTGAGAACAACTGCTCTAGCCATTCTGTGTCTTCAGCTTCCTTATCTATAAACTCCCAGTATCCACAGCAGGAAACACCATCCTTAGTTTGGTACACCTACTTCTGCGCCTCATCCCCTATCACTTCCACCCCTTGCCCTGGCTCCCCAGGCTCTTGTGCCTCTAGTCAACAGAAGAGTGCCCTTTCTCACCTCTCTGCCTTTGTATTTGCATACACTATTCTTTCTGACTTGAATGCCATTTCCCCAGTCTCTTCCCATTCCAATTCTTTGCACAAAGTTACTTTCCCCCTCAGAATCGTTGTGTCCTTCCCTCATAAAACCCTTTCTTCCCACTTCCCCTTTCGTCCCCGAGGCACACTTGGCATTATTCTTCTGTATTTCCATGACCACTGGAAGACAGGGATGACCCCTCTTTACTCTTCCACATCTAGCACAACCTATATTCAAAAAACGTTTGTTAATAAATGGTGAATTGGCAATAATATCTGCTTTTCTTTCTGAGATTCTGAACTATGTTAAAGTGCTTGTAAACTGTAAAGCGTCTTATAAATATAAAGTGGCTTATGATTATTATTCATTTTGATCCTTAAATGATAGTAAGTAAATATTCATTTGTCACCTTTATGTACACAAACTACTCTTCAAGTTAGAATGTGGGATGTTGTGCTTTGTTTATTGTTTACAATATAATCTGGTTGCCTTCCAGGTGGATGCAACAGCCCCCACGCTCTGAGAACAGGCTGTCTGGTACTCTACATGGGTCCACTGCAGAGTGCAGCTCAGCTAATTAGTTGAAGCTAATTAGATGCTGTTTGCCTTGGGCAGCATTTTCATAATTCCAAAATTATGTCCAAATAACTGAGTTGCCAGTGAACTTTTATTACATGAGCTTTCATCTCTCAAGGTCATCTGTGAGTTTGGTTTTGTGATGTAGTTATGTTGCAGGTATGCAACAGAGTTGAAGTAATGGCTTAATTATTTGGTGAAGCAGCAGGCATTTTTGGACCAGAGACTGGCTTCACATACCTCTAAGGTTTTCTTCATGCTATTTGTTCTTTGGAATATTAACACAACCTAGAGAGAGAGAATTATTGCAACTGCAGCCAGCTGTATGTACAATAATTTTTAAAAGTCAGATTGTTCCACATTTGAATTATAAGAAGGCCTGCCTAATTCTTTTATTACTGCTGTGGGGCAAGGGGATTTAGGATAGGGTTGTGTGTTTACGAATTGTCTGAAATGTAAGCAAAATTGGGATATGTGTATATGAGACAGGATAGTAAGAAGCTAGGAAAATTCGTTGGCGAGTGGAATAGGAAAACTGAGACAGGTAGCTGAACACACTGGCCAAGCAATTTACAACCAGATACAGATATACACCAGGGTAGAATGCCTGGCAGGGGGCAAAACTGGGAAAACAAGGACCTTACCCCCAAGGTAACCTGTCCTCTGCTGACCTTTTCCCCAGAGATTATATCTAGGCCTCAGTTGTATTTCAGCTCCAGGCCCAGAAAAGTGGCAAAACCAAGTGGGTAACACCAGAACCAACTGCAATGACTAAAGACACCCTGCGCTGGCACTGACCAATCAGTAGAGACCGTAACCCTGAAAGGGCACACCTGGAGAACTGATGAATATTCTACTGAAACTCTCTCCTGAGATCTCCCCTAGGATTCTTAGCTGCAAGAAAGAGATAAAAGCCTCAAGACAAAGGACCCAGCAGTGCTCTTCCTCTGGGGAGAGACTTAGCTATACCATTCCTGTTTCCTTCTCCTTCCCCTACTTATTTTCCCTACAGGTACCCCTGTCCTAAACTCTAAGGCAATGGGCAGCTGGCATCCTATCCCAGGCTAACCCCCTGAGCCTGTACCCAAAGCCCTCCTTTCTCTGACTTCCCAGTGAGCTAACGCATCCCAGCCTATACTCTCCTGTTGTTTCTTCTTTGCTAAGCCCTTTCTTGTTTCACTGTTCCCAGCTTTAATAAATGTATCCTAACAGTCACCTGAACTCATGCTGTGAAATCGTTCCTACAAAAAGTCAGGAACCCATACACTATAGCTGGCCCTAGGCAGACCTGCTCAGGGCTAGGCCACTGTCTGGTAACATATATACTGGCGGGAATGAGGCCTCTGTCTTTCATAAAATTCTCAACAGGATCCTGTGGAAAACCCTCCTCCAAAAGGAATGAGAGTATTACATGATTTATGTCTCTTGAAGTTGTCACTAATATCTAAGAGTTAAAGATAGATCTTAAATGAGTTTCTTGTCATTCTCTACGACATACAAGTAGATCTCCATCAGAAGCCAATTCTTGTAAATTATCCATAATCCTCTATCTTGTTTTCCATCATCCTATGCATTTGCATTTTGATCTTGGCATTTCTGATGAAGACAGACAGGGAGCGGGAAAATAAAATGAACCACAAAATAGGAAGTTAAGAAAAAGATGGTCCAGGATTTTCATGGAAGGCTGTTCAGATCTGTCCCCCACAGCCCCAGAGCTGTGTTACACAGTAGTCCTTGGTGTATCCTACATTTTTGAGTACCTGTCACATACCAGACCCTTCGCATATACGAGGTCTGTCTGGAAAAAGTCCAGCCATTGTTAATATAACAAGAACGGTTTGTAGGACATCGTTGCAACCTGGCAGCCAAGGAAAGTGGAATGGAATGCACAGGTATGAACAATGACAACTTCACTGTACTAGTCAGTGGGGGTGGTAGACGCTGTTGAGTGAGCATGTGTACTGTGTGGCCATCACATTCAAACTGACTGAGCAAGTAGAGAAACAAATCTGCATCAAATTTTGTGTGAAGCTTGGACATTCCTCTGTGGAAACCGTTTGGATGGTTCAGAAGGCTGCAACTATGGGCACCTGGTGATTGGCAGCTCCATCACAACAACGCATCTGCTAATGCATCACATCTCTTGCAGAGTTTTTGGTGAAACATAAAATCACCCAGGTAACTTAGCCTGTCTACAGCCCAGATTTGGCGCCCTGCAAATTCTGCCTTTTCCCAAAACTAAAATCACCTTTGAAAGGAAAGATATTTTAGACCATTGATGGGATTCAGGAAAATATGATGGGGCAGCCATTGGGAGAACTGTGTGAGGTCCCAAGGTACCTACTTTGAAGGGGACTGAGGCGTCATACAATGTTTCTTGTGTCCTGTATCTTCTTCAATAAATGTCTCTATTTTTCATGTTATATGGCTGGCTACCTTCTGGACAGACCTCATATTTTCATTTTTAGCCCTGAGATTGGCATTTTGAGGAGGCTTGATTGTCCACATCTACTGAGAAAAAGTGAAACTGTGGCATGTCACAGTATGGGGACTGCATTTGGGTAGTCCCATACCTGCATAGAGATTGGGCTCAGGAATAATTTGTCAAATTTAACCAACTAGCAGAGGAAACATAAATCCCAAAGTGGTAGACATAACCTCTTATGGACCTGCATTTCAAGATTCTTTGCTATATATCATCAGTTTATGTGAAAGATTTAGTTAAGGTACAACAATCAGCTTAATTCTTTTTGGCTTACTGTGTTGTTCAATTATTTGGAGTTAGTTCTGCCAACTGTTCCCAGGAATGCAGCAAACTCCTTATTTTGTCTTTATCTGTATTATTGTTGTTGACCTTTTGTGCAGTCTTTTCTTCATTAGACATGTATTAATTCTCTGGTCTAAGCACTGCACAGAGGAGTTAAACACAGTTCCTGTCTTGTAGTAGCTTAGACCATCATAATTTACTACATCATAAAGTAGTATTCTGTCTTTTCAGCAATTTAGTTTGCATAGTAACTTGGGCTGTAAATGAGGTGACTTTTACCTGCTGATGACTAATGTATTTCTTGCCTTAATGCTAAAATATAAAGGAACTAGGGAGCAGGGTTTAGGAACTAATTGGTCATGTATTAAGCTTGGTGTCTGTCCACGTAAGAGGTTTCTGGATCTCCGGCCAAGATGGAGGCCTGGGTAGACACACCGTGCCTCCTTGCACAACCAAAACAAAGACAACAAATTTAAAAACAAAAAACCAGAACTGACAGAAAATAAAACTGTATCTAAGTCCAACAACAAAGGAGTTAAAGAAGAAACATTCATCTGGACCAGTAGGAGGGGCAGAGACAGGCAGCCAGTTGGAGAAGACTTGTGGCAAGTCAGCAGCTGGTGAACTGGGGCAGGCAGGTGGCAGCTGGTAGACTGGGTGGTCCCACATTAGCATGCAGATAAACCGGAAGGAGCAACTGGGGAATGAGACAGATCCCTCACAACCCAGGGTTCCAGTACTGGGAAATATAGCTTCAAAGCCATTGATTGAAAACACCTGTGCATGTTGAGGTGCCAGCAGGAGAAACTCTCAGCCTCAGAGGAGAGTTCGTTGGAGAGATCCACAGGGGTGGGGAACATACACAAACCCACCTATCCTGGAATCAGCACCAGAAGGGCCCAATATGATTGTGGGATGTTGGGGAAGTGGCAGCAGAGAATGGAGCAAGCGGCACTTTTCCCTCTTGGACCCCTCCCCCACATACAGCATCACAACGCAGCAAAGTGGGTTGCCCCTCCTTGGTGAACACCTAAAGCTCCACCCCTTTCTATGTAACACATGCACTAAGGGGGAAAAAAGTCCCAAATGAAAGAACAGATGAAAGCTCCAGAAAATACAACTAAGCAATGAAGAGATACCCAACCTATCAGATGCATAGTTCAGAACACTGGTAATTAGGATGCTCACAGAAATGGTTGAATATGGTCACAAATCAGAAGAAAAAAATGAAGGCTATGAAAAGTGAAATAATGGAAAATGTACAGGGAAGCAACAGTGAAGGGAAGGAAACCAGAACTCAAATCAACAATTTGCAACAAAAGAAAGAAATAAACATCCAACTGGAACAGAATGAAGAAACAAGAATTAAAAAAATTGAGGAGAGGCTTAGGAACCTCCAGGACATCTTTAAACATTCCAATATCTAAATCATAGGGGTGCCAGAAGGAGAAGAGGAAGAGCAAGAAATTGAAAACTTATCTGAACAAATAATGGAGAACTTCCCCAATCTGGTAAAGGAAATAGACTTCCAGGAAGTCCAGGAAGCTCAGAGAGTCCCAAAGAAGTTGGACCCACATTTGGTGGAGGAACATACTAAGGCACATCATAATTACATTACCCAAGATTAAAAATAAGGAGGGAATCTTAGAAGCCGCAAGAGAAAAGAAGACAGTTACCTACAAAGCAGTTTCCATCAGGCTGTCAGCCGATTTCTCAAAAGACACCTTGCAGGCAAGAAGGGGCCGAAAAGAAGTATTTCAAATCATGAAAGGCAAGGACTTACATCCAAGATTGCTCTATCCAGCAAAGCTTTCATTTAGAATGGAAGGGCAGATAAAAGTGCTTCTCAGATAAGGTCAAGTTAAAGGAGTTCATCATCACCAAGCACATATGACATGGAATGTTAAAGGGACTTATCTAAGAACAAGAAGGTCAAAAATATGAACAGTAAAATGACAACAAAATCACAGCTATCAACAACTGAACCTAAAAAACAAAAACAAACTAAGGGAACAGCTAGAACAGGAACAGAATCACAGAAATAGAGATCACATTGAGGGTTATCAGAGGGGTAGAAAGGGTGGAGAAGGTACAGAGAATAAGTAGCATAGATGGTAGGTAGAAAATAGACAGGGGGAAGTTAAGAAGTGTTGGAAATGTAGAAGCTGAAGAACTTATATATACGACCCATGGACATGAACTAAAGTGGGGGGGGATGAGTGGGAGGGGGTGTGCAGAGCAGAGGGGAATAAAGCGGGTAAATGAGACAACTGTAATAGCATAATCAATAAGATATATTTTTGATTATGCTATTACAGTTGTCCTATTTCACCCCCATCATCCCCCGACCCTGCACACCCTCTCCTACCCACATTCCCCCCTTTAGTTCATGTCCATGTGTCATAAGTTCTTTAGCTTCTACATTTCCCATACTATTCTTGCCCTCCCCCTGTCTATTTTCTAACCACTATCTATGCTACTCATTCTCTGTACCTTTTCCCCCCTCTCCTCCTCCCACTCCCCTGTTGCTAACCCTCCATGTAATCTCCATTTCTGTGGTTCTGTTCCTGTTCTAGCTGTTTGCTTAGTTTGCTTTTGTTTTAGGTGTGGTTCTTAATAGCTGTGAGTTTGCTGTCTTTTCACTGTCATATTTTTCATCTTCTTTTTCTTAGATAAGTCCCTTTAACATTTCATATAATAAAGGCTTGGTGATGATGAACTCCTTGAACTTGACCTTATCTGAGAAGCACTTTATCTGTCCATCCATTCTAAATGACAGCTTTGCTGGATAGAGCAATTTTGGATGTAGGTCCCTGCTTTTCAAGATTTCAAATATTTCTTTCCAGCCCCATCTTGCCTGGAAGGTCTCTTTTGAGAAATCAGCTGACAGTCTGATGGGAACTCCTTTGTAGGTGACTGTCCCCTTATCCCTTGCTGCTTCTAGAATCCTCTCCTTCATTTTCATCTTGGCTAATGTAATTACGATGTGCCTTGGTGTGTTCCTCCTTGGGTCCCACTTCTTTGGAACTCTCTGAGCTTCCTGGACATCCCAGTAGTCTATTTACTTTGCCAGATTGGGGAAGTTCTCCTTTATTATTTGTTCAAATCAGTTTTCCACTTGTTGCTCTTCCTCTTCCCCTTCTAGGACCCCTATAATTCGGATGTTGGGATGTTTAATGATGTCCTGGAGGTTCCTAACCCTCTCTTCATTTTTTTTTGAATTCTTGTTTCTTCCTCGTTTTCTGTTTGGTTGTTAGTTTCTTCCTTCTGGTCCACTCCATTGATTTGAGTCCCAGTTTTCCTTCCATCTCTATCAGTTCCCCATGCGTCTTCCTTCATTTCACGTATTGTAGCCTGCATTTTTTCATCTAATTTGTGAGCAAAATCAACCAATTCTGTGAGCATTTTGATGACCAGTGCTTTGAACTGTGCATCTGATAAGTTGGCTATCTCTTCACGGCTTAGAGGAATTGACTCTGGGGTTTTCATTTTTTCTCCAGTTTGAGCCATTTTTGGTGGGGTTTTTTTGTTTTGTTTTGTTTTGGTTTGGTTTGGTTTTAGTCTGTTCGAGGCTATTACGTATGAGGGGTGGAGCCTTAGGTGTTCCTCAGGGTGGAGCAGCCCAGTCACTGGGTTGTGATGCTATAGGTGGGGGCGGGGTCCGAGAGGGAACAATGGCGCCTGTTCTACTCTCTCCTGGACTCCGGTCCCTTCCGCTGCTTCCCCTTCGCCTGGATTATCTGCACACGCGCACGTGCTGGTACATAACGAGGGGTAGAGCCTCAGGCGCTCCCCAGTGTGGGGCAGCCAAGTCACTGGATTGTGACGCTGTATGTGAGGGCGGTGTCTGAGAGGGAACAATGGCGCCTGCTCCGCTCTCTCCTGGATTCAGTCCCTTCCGCGACTTCCCCTCTGTCTGGACCGTCTCTGTGCTCGAATGTGGGACGACCTGGTCAGCCAGCCGCCTTGTGCGGCCTCACTGGGTCTGCACAGTTGCCCCCCTGTGCCCAGGGTCCGCCAGCTGCTGCCTGTGCACCTGGGAACCGCCAGCTGCTGCTGCTTGCGTTCCTGGGTCCGCACCTCCACTTTTTCCTGCCGAGACTCCGCCCCTCTTACCGGTCTGGATGAATGGTTGTTGGACTTCCGTACAGTTCAATTTTCTATAAGTTCTGGTTGTTTTTTTGTTTCTAAATATTTGTTGTCCTTAATTTTGGTTGTGAGAGGAGGCACAGTGTGTCCGCCTACGCCTCCATCTTGGCCAGAAGTCCAAGATATATTTTTTAAAAAAGGTTTCTGACTCTAGTCCCAGTAAGACTATCACATTGTATGTGAAGTGAGTTGCCAAATTTGGAGGCATCCTGCTCAGATGACATCTGGGCGGAGGAATGGAATAGGAAAGCAGAGGTTTGGTTAGGAGTATAGGGAGCAGACATACTAAGCATTCTAGCCACCATAATTCCCAACCTCAGAAAATGCTGATTGTATTATAATTTTTTAAAATTAACTTACTTTAATTCTGAGTAAGAAAGTAGTATCTCTCCTGTCTAGAAAAGTTGAGCCCAAAGAAAGTAAAAAGAAAGAAAAGAAATTCTACCATACATTGTTTACTGTAGTTATAAATTTTTGGTGTCTGTTTTCTCTGCATGGAATATCCTATTTTTTAAATATATTTTATTGATTATGCTATTACAGTTGTCCATTTTTTTCTCTCCCATTTATGCCCCTCTGCTCTGCACCCTCCTCCCGCCAGTATTCCCACCCACTTAGTTCATGTCCATGGGTGTATATATGTGGGGGAACTTTGCGTGCAGAGCCCCCCATCCACCACGGATGCGAATAAATCTATCAAGACATGATCTGCTTGGGGAGGAGAGATGGCCTCTCTCTCAAAGGAGAAGGGCCAAGAGCCCCTTCCTCAATGGCTTTTATTAGGTTCATAACACACAGGAATACAGGTAAAGCTCATCAATCAATGTCAGGTGGCAAGGATCAAACAATAGATAACATTTCAAAGAAATCTGAGGGCTTATTCTGAGACAGGGTCTGTTAGCTAAGGGGTTACAAAACTTTGGGAGACAAACTCATTTCCTGCTCGGACCCTTATCATTTAAATGAGAGCACTCTTAGCAAAGCAGGTTTCCCAGGACTTTACGAATTCTTTCTTATGCCCAATCACCCAGGGAGCCTGCCCTAGCCAGCAGAGCCCTGCACAGCCCTCTGTCATAGTTTCAGGCTTAAGTGGGTTAGAACCAGGAAGCCAAGGAATAAGGATAACTTCTCCCAGACAGATTGAGAACTCAGGCTATGTCAGGATAGCTGGGGGGCGGGGGGGCAAGGGCCCATCACCCCCTTTTTGCTGCAGTCCCCCAAGTCGTTCCTTGAGGGCCTTCCAAGTGGTCATGCCTTTCTTAGGTCCCCTCCCTTAAGGGAATCTTACCCATCATTGGCTAACGAACCAAGCATTGGGGGCCAGTTATGGATGGAGCAGAAGCAGTGCTCCTGCCAGAGAGATAAGCTTTGTCTCCTTAGTGGCTGGCTTACAGTCCGAAGGTCGTTCACTCAGCCTTAGCCATGGCGGGGTTACAACTTCTGAAACCAGGCAGACCGGTTCCCAACATATATATACATATATATATATGTATGTGTGTGTGTGTGTGTGTATTTATATATATATATAAAGTTCTTTGACTTCTCCATTTCCTATACTGTTCTTAACCTCCACTGTCTACTTTGTGCCTACCATTTATGCTTCTTATCTCCTGTACCTTTTCCCCCATTCTCCCCCTCTCCCTCCCAGTTGCTAACCCTCCATGTGATCTCCATTTCTGTGATTCTGTTCCTGTTCTGGTTGTTGCCTTTGTTTGTTTTTGTTTTTCTTCTTTTTTTAGGTTCAATCATTGATAGTTGTTTGTTTTCACTTTACTGTTCATATTTTTTATCATCTTCTTTTTCTTAGATATCTAAGTCCTTTTAACATTTCATATAATAAGGGCTTGGTGATGATGAACTCCTTGAACTTGACCTTATCTGAGAAGCACTTTATCTGACCTTCCATTCTAAATGAAAGCTTTGTTGGATAGAGTAATCTTGAATGTAGTTCCTTGTCTTTCATGACTTGGAATACTTCTTTCCAGCCCCTTCTTGCCTGCAAGGTTTCTTTTGAGAAATCAGCTGACAGTCTTATGGGAACTCCTTTGTAGGTAAATGTCTCCTTTTCTGTTGCTGCTTTTAAGCTTCTCTCCTTATCTTTCATCTTGGGTAATGTAATTATGATGTGCCTTGGTGTGTTCCTCCTTGGGTTTAACTTCTGTGGGACTCTCTGGGTTTCCTGGACTTCCTGGAAGTCTATTTCCTTTGCCAGATTGGGGAAGTTCTCCTTTATTATTTGTTCAAATAACTTTTCGGCGTGTTCCTCTTCCTCTTCTCCTTCTGGTACCCCTATAATTCAGATGTTGGGACGTTTAAAGATGCCCTGGAGGTTCCTAAGCCTCTCCTCATTTTTGTTGAACTCTCATTTCTTCATTCTGTTCTAGTTGAATGTTTATTTCTTCCTTTTCCAAATTGTTGATTTTAGTCCTGATTTCCTTCCCTTCACTGTTAGTTCCCTGTATATTTTTCTTTATTTCCCTTTTTATAGCCTTCAGTTTTTCTTCTAATTTGTGACCATACTGAACTATTTCTGTGAGCATCCTGATTACCAGTGTTTTGAACTATGCATCTGATAGATTGGCTCTCTCTTCATTGCTTAGTTGTATTTTCTGGAGCCTTGATCTATTCTTTCATTTGGCCCATATTTTTTTTTTTGTCTCTGTGCACCTGTTAGGTCGTAAGGGGCAGAGCCTTAGGAATTCACTAGGGCAGGGCAACCCACTTTGCTGCGTTGTGATGCTATATGTGGGGGAGGAGTCTGAGGGGAACAACACTGCTTGCTTGGCGTTGGCCAGCTTTCTGTCACTTACCCCACTACCCACAAGCAAATTGGGCCGTTCTGGTGCTGATTCCCAGATGGGTAGTTTTGCATAAGTTCTAGGACCCTGTGGGGTCTCTCCAGGGAACTCTCCTGTGAGGCTGGGAAGTTTTCTAGCCACCACAATCCTCACAGGTTTTTTCAGTCAGAAGGTTTGTGGCTTCATTTCTCCACACTGGAACCCTGGGTTACACAGTCTGCCTAGCTCTCCAGTTGTTCCTCCCAGTTTATCTGCATGCAAATGTAGGATTGCCCAGTCCTGCAGCCACCATCATGCCACTTGTCCTCTCTACCTTGGCTACCCATCTCTGCCCCTTCTACCAGTCTGAATGAATGTTTCTTCTTGAACTCCTTGGTTGTTGGGCATCCACAGAGTTCAATTTTCTACCAATTCTGGTCATTTTTTGTTTTTAAATTTGTGGTTGTTCTTCTTTTGGTTGTGCAAGGAGGCAAAGTGTATCTACCTGTGTCTCCATCTTGTCCAGAATTCTGAGTATCCTATTAATATTGACATTTGCTAAAAGCAACCTTTCTCTTTATACAATCTCTGTCATACACTGACAATAAATGTTAATGGCTTAGAGATATAAAACCTTTCCCTGGCCAGCTCCATTTGAAAGATGGATCCTGGCTGGTGAAGTGTATGGAAATACAGTGGGTGACCATCAATTTGAGGACTTCTACATTATTCATTCAAATGACTTCCCTCACCTGTTTTACATAGGACTCCTGAGCCTTGAGCATAGCGTATAGAGTTAAGTTCCTGGTGGCAGCATAATTGCTAAAGAAGGAAAAATATTAATAAAATATTGTCTGGGCTCAGAAGAACTACATTAAAGTCTTAAGTCCAGTAAATCAGCTTGGAAACCTGAATTCACAAACTTTAAAACGATCATTTCCTTCCTGACCTTCCTTCTTCCTTCCCCCCATCTCTCTTCCTCCTTCCTTGCTTTTCTTTTTGTAAGCAGCCTTAGCAAGAAATGTAATCATTTTAAATCATTCTGAGAGTTCAAGAATATAACTAGTAACAAAAAGTTCTTTGCTGGAGTGCATGTGAAAATTAAAGGTGTTCTGAAGTCATTGCTGTTTTAGTAACCAGTGCATTTGATTCAAGCTCTTTATTATTTTTAAATAGTTCATTGTTTATATGTCTTTCTTCTTCTCTGCTCAGATTACCTGATGCTTCAAGTATAGAGTGCTATTCAGTTGGGACTAAAATGCTCCAAGAGCATTGAAAATTCCCATTTTTTGTTCAAATCTCCCTTTTGAATAGTCACCAAAATACTCTCAAATAATCTTTTCAGAATTTGTTGATAAATCCCTGTAGGTCTCCATAGTATGGCAAGAATGCCACCAAACTCAGATTTTGAACAGACCCTTGCCCTAACAGCACTGTATGTAAATTAAGATATTTATTAAGACAAAGAGAAAGTAGGTCTTGAGTTAGCAGGTTAGTAGTCCATGCTGTCTCTAAACCATGCTGGTTTTGGTGATGACATCTGGGTTTCCTGTAAGTCACTCAGCAGTCACTCTGAACATGTGTCTCTCTAGATTTGGTATTCATTATCCAAACCACATCATTATCTTATTTTTAATAGGCTGTTCTTCAAATGACAGTAAAGGGGGCTGGCCAGACACTTGGGATCCCTCTTCAAAGAGCACCCAGGGTGTGTGTGCATTGAATTATTTTTTGAGTTGGTTGATATCTGGGAAAAATTTTTATTACATAAAGTAATAAATTTATAAACTTATATAAAATGTATTCTATAAATATAAACTATTTTTGCATTCTGCTTCTTGGCCTCATCAGATCTGCCATCTCAGCAGCTGGGACACTTGTCCCAGTAGAGCCACTCTTTCTTTCTCCCTCTGTACTTTTTTCTTTTAAAAATAAAGACAGAACTGCACTATGAGTGCTATTTCACTAACCAAATAGTGGTTTTAAACATTTATGATGCTCTTAAAATTCAGTCATTTTTTTGGAAAAAGATTTCTCCATGTCCTGATCAGGTATCATGGCTTCTGGTTTCTGTGCTACCACAAACTAGAGTTACCTTTTAAGGATCTTCCTAAATGATAGAACCTTGCCCTTGGCCTAGATAATCTCCTGGATCTCTCCAACCTGAAATTCTGTAGTTGTTCTAGACAAACGGTCCTCAACTGGGGCCTTTTGGCAATGTCTGAAGACTGTTTTAGTTGCTTTGTAATGGCATCTAGTGGGTATAGGCTAGGGAAGCTGCCGATCATCTTATAATGCACAGGGTAGCCCCTCACAACAAAGAATTACCTGCTCAAGATGCCAGTGGTGCCAAGGTTGAGAAACTCAATTCTAGAGGAAGCCAGCAGAGGTGAGTGACCAGCTCTCGACCTTCTCATCACATTTTCTGTCTCTTCCTTGGGCTTACAGGGTTCTCTCTGGTCCGTGTTTCACTTTCAGTATCCATTTACCATCTGAAACTTCTCTAGGTGAAAAAACGGAAGAGCTTGCTTCTAGAATAAGTGAGATGGGCTCAGTTAAAGAAAACAAAGTTTCTATTATGTGATGTTGCTGGCAAATGTGAGAAACCTGAAGTCACAACATACATGGAGGTGTTGGTTTTCTAAGCCATGTTAAAAATGTGTGGCTTGTTTTCTTCTCTCATTTAGAGTTTTCCTGGCAGTGACTTGGAAACTTGGTGTTGTTTACTTATCTATATTTCCAGTACATTTTGGGACTTGGATTGTTAAAGGCTTAGGATTTTCTAGATGATCATGTATCATTTAATCTTCCTGGGGCTGATGCCTGAAGAAGAGGCCTTTTGACAAAATAAATTGACATGATTGTATAAACTTTTCCATGGGCTTTCTCAGGGAGAAAAATAAGCCAAGAAATGATAGCACATTGAAAACACACAGAGGCATATGTAACTTGCCTTAAGGAGCACATGTTTTTATTGTTTATTTGTTTAAGGGTACATGTGCTTAGTGGCATATGGCTTAGACCTCTTTAAAAAGCAGAAATTGAAAATTGTCCCCTAAGCAAAAGCCAGGGCAAGAAGGTTGCCCAGAACAACCTTGTTAATTAGGGTGATCCAATTTCAGAAATAAAACAGATAGGCCTGGCAGTTTTCTCTAAGGAAGCTTGATTCCTTTTAAGGAATATTTGTAGACACATCTCAATTTTGACCCCATACACGGATACTCTCTGTACATCTCCTTAACTCCTCTGCCAAGAGGCAAGAAGCAGAAAGGAACTTTCTATGCTTTGGGTTCAGCTGCCACAAAAGCCGGGACCTGCCAGTTCACTAGTACTCCACTCTTTGATAGAAAGTCATCATCAAACCTCCAGAATAACAGGGCAAGTGCACCTAAGGAAATTCATTTCTGGCACTTCTATATATTCTCCTGTGAGGACCAAGTGCCACACTGTGCTTGTCATTTTGTCTGTCACAAGGAATGAATTTGTACCTCACCTGTATTCCTGCACTCTGCCAAATTACTGTAAATACCCATCCCCACCGGAACATACACATCTTTTTTTTAACGACTGCAGTCATGAGTGGCCAAAGATAGTCACTTTTGCTTTCCATGTGCCACTTCTTCCCAGCCACAGACAGATCTAGTTTGCTGAATCTTATCCTTTATGGGCATGATCATCAAGCACCATCTATTTTCTCTGTAATAATAGTTCTCTGAACTGATAGAGAAAAGGAATATGAAGAATAAGGAGGAACTGATGATCTGGTTAGGGTAAAAATGGTCACAATTACTTCTCAGTTATGGGACATATTCCTCTTCACCGGTGAATAGTAACCCCTCAGGTTGGAGGCAGGAATCTGAGCTGCAGCTGCGGATGCTTTGAAATCGGGCAATGGAGAGTTATAGTGAGTGAAATAAGCCCACTTGGGTGAATGAGAAGAGAGATGTCAGGTAGGTCCTGTTGTGGTAGTTCCTGAGACAAGAACTGAGCAGAGACTCTGTGCAGTAGTCTGCTCAAAGTCTGGAGGTGACCATTTGGCCTAGTGGAGTTTTTAGATTTTTCTTGGGTGTGCTTTCTGGGTAGCAGGCACTTTTTGATCCTAAAGGGAATATCAGTAAAACTTACCTCAATGGGCAGAAGGTATAAGGGGGACAAGTGGTAATAGAAAAAAATAAATACATACATACATACATACATACATACATACATACCTCATTTGAACAGGCTCACCTTGTATGAATCTCACAAACGTTATGATAAATGAAGGAAGCCAGGAAAAAATGACTTCCTGTCTGTTCCATTCATATGAAGTGTCAGGAAGTTTAAAGAGGCAGGAAGCAGATAATCATCATTGACTGCAAATTGGACTGGAGAACATTTAGGAGAGATGGAAATGGTTTAGAACTGGATTGTGGTGATGTTTACACAACCCTATGAATTTACTAAAAATCATTGAATTGAACACTTTTGGCTGAATTTTGTAAGACTTAAATTATACTTCAATGAAATTTTACTTTGATTGGATTTTGATGGTGGTCTTGTAGGAAGCAGCTGAGTAAGGCACAAAAAGAATTATATGATATGGAGTTGGTCCCCATTATATTGATTCTGATTTGGGAGAAATAGTCTATGAATGATGCTATTACCAGTTGAAACTTTTAAGCAAAGTCCTAGTCTGAACTTCCTCACCAGCTTTAGTCAGTAGACCTGTTATAATCCTCATTCATTTTCTGAAATGCTTAATATAAAATAATTCATAGTTTATATATATAGGCATACATCTGTTTAGATGGGAAGATCTCACTAATTTGGACATTGGAATATAGTCCAAATTAAGGACATCTCTGTGTGTAAAAGGAGTAAAATTCTGTAAGATCTCAGGGTTGGAAAGGACTTTAAAGGTTAAGAGCTGGAGGACAGACACTGAAAAATAGCCAATGATTAAAAAATTTAAAGAATCTGGAGTATATTTGATTAGCAGATTGAAAGACCTCAAATCTAATGAATGTCCCTTTAATTAGAAAGTTCTCTTCATCAGAGTTTATTCGTTATTTGACCACAGTGGTGGTCTGAATTTAATTGTGAGTCTCCTTTCCCTTGGTATTCAGATAATTCCACACCTAATGGTACTCCTGGGTTTATTTAGGGGAATGCTGTCTGTCATTATTAGTAGGGCTGCTGAGAGTCAATTCAGGTCTGGTGAAAATGTAAGCTTCCCTTTTTCTACTTCCACTGGTAGATTCATCTTGGTATGTAACTAGTGGGGCCTGAGCTCCCTTCCAGAAACTTCTCTTACATTGCTAGACTTGATTATAGAAGCCAACAGCATCACAGTTAATAGGCTAGGACTTTCTAGCTGCTTAATTGAAGGGAGGCCCTTGTTTTCACCCTTGTTCACCAGTTTTTCTTTGTGATTTTTACCTAAGGACCAGGTGGGCAAAAAATTTCTTTTCTTTTTTTTTCTTTTTTCGATTTTTATTTTAATTGTTGATCTTGTACAGTTTTCTGTCTTTTACTCCCACCCCAGCCCACCACCCCAGCCCTCCCCACCTCCCTCCCATTTCCGCCCCCCATAGTTTTTGTCCATGTGTCCTTTATACTTGTTCCTGTAAACCCTTCCCCTTTTCCCCTGAAATTCCCTCCCCTCTCCCCTCTGGTAAAATTTCTTTTTAAAAAGTTATAAAAGACTTCTGAAGCAATTTACATTCTTTACACTTATTTGTTCACTGGGGAGCTAGTATTAAGACTATACTTTACATAGTTATTCCCAGTTCTCAATTAGGGAAAGTATAACTGAAATTTGAATTGTGTTGTTGGGAGACTGGTGGTATTTAACCAAACTGTGGTACCTGAAATTGGTGCATATCAATTATACAAAGTGAGGTCTGCCTGCATTCTTAAAAATATGGGAAAAGGGGCAATTGCTTGACCCACTCTAGTACTTTTACTTAAAGTGAGGAAGTAACAATGCAAATTGCAGAGGAGCTTTAAGTCTAAACAGAGTCTAGTCATCCCTCATATGACTACCATGCTGTCTCATTGGTATTATTCTACAGCTTAATTCTTCATTTATAAATTGTAAGTGAACAGATTAGAAAGCTGGAAAAAAGCAAAGACTTAGGGCTTTACTTATAAATATTGATATTTTTCTCAAAAGGCAGTTTTGGTTAATATAAAATTAATGATTTTTTAATTAGGGTAGGAATTTTACAAAACTTATTAAAAATTGAATTTGAATGCCTCATGCAGATCATGTTATGGATGAGATTTATAGAAGTAATTCCTAATGAAAAGTATTTTCTTTTCCCCCTAAAACACATCTCTTGCCTTAGGTCCACCAGGTCCATGTCATTGACCGATTCCTATCCTAGATGCCCAACATTGTGAGTGCCCCTGAGGTTCTCTCTTAACACCTGCTATCACCCCACAGGCCTCACATCTTGGAGATCACCACACCAGACATACAGCAAATGAATTCACACCACTGTCTTATCTGTGTCCTCTTTTCTTCAAGGCTGCATCAACTTCCAGTGCCCCTCCTGCTAAATAATATCCCTTAACATCTATTTCTTCCATTTATTATCTCTGTTGCTGGTGATCTGTTTAGTTCTTTATGGCAGCTAACTGGAAATATGAGGCCTATTTTCCTTATATTTTTGTCTTCCCCCCTTCACTGTTACCGTACCTTCTACCAGAATTTCTAAATTCCAAATTCGACAATGTTATGCTTTTGCAATATACCTCTTGGTGATTGTTCATTGCCCACAGGACAAGTTCAAATTACTTAGCAGGACATACAAAATCTTTTACAATCTGACACTAGTCTAACTTCCTGCCTTATTCCCTCGTCATCTTTTTTGCATGTTGAATGTCATTTTGGAACAAAACTCTGCAAGTTCATGCTTCTCAGCCTTAGCTTAGTCTTCCCCTTGCCGTGGCCTCCCCTCCCTCATCTCTGAGGATTTCCTGGGCTCTGAAACCCACAGAATTCATTATAACTGTTTCTCCCACTGTGGTTCCAGCACATATGATATTCCTTGAACACATAACATTACTTGTATTATATTTTGCTTCATTTTCGTAGCTCCTCCCAAAGGATAGTATAAAGACCTTGAGGACAATTAACTGCCATGTCTGCATTCTTCATATAGTGGGTATTCAGTAAATATTTAGTCATAGAGTAGATTTCAAGACCACTGCTCCTCTGATGCTCATTTGGGTCCTGTTATATATGCCTAGAGAACCAAGTTAAAAGGACATTCTTTATTGATCCAGTAGTTGAGAACTATGACTTGGAGGGATTGACAGATCTGTACCCATTTAGATGATACGTAGAATGAATCATGAAGGAAGGATAGTGGATAAAGATAGAAGATAGGCTAACAGGCTACACCAATACAGTCACATGTTGCCAATGAGTACTTGAAATGTGACCAGTCTAAACTGATTTCAGACTTAGTTACTTCCCAAAAATAAAATAGTTCAATTTTAAAATATTGATTGTTAAAATGGTAGTATTTTGAATATATTGGATTAAATAAAGTATGTTAAGATTAATTTCGTTAGTTTTTTTAACTTTTAAAACTAGAAAAATTTTAATTTTATTTGTTTTTCACACTGCATTTCTCTTAGCTGGGCTAGAGAGATGCTGTAAGAAGCAGAGGATGATAGAAAGAACAAATGCTTAAAAAATAATCAAGGGAAAAGGAAGGGAAGTTGGGTGGTATATTTGACAGAGTGAGTAATAATATACTGTGGAAAGTTAAAAGGAAGACAGAAAACAGTGTATAGGCACTGTGGCTAAGTAATGTGGAACATAGACTAAGTAGGCAGCCCCTTACCTAAAACTTAGTTCAAATAGTAGATGAAAACTTGGATTCTTTTCCTTATGAAGTTATTGCTGTTTACTGTAGCATTATTAGAGAATGAAATAAGCAAGGGAGGAAACATATTTATTACCTATAGTTCTGGTCTTCAAAAACAATACCCTTAAACCTTGGTATAATTCCATCTTTCAGATCTCTCTGTATTCATATGCATTTATATTTGGTTTTTATGCAAGTGATATCATTCTTTATATACAGGGTCCAGCAGAATTAAGGCCTGATTGAGTGCGGTTGGTAGGGTAAGAATATGGGTGTGATCATTTATAGTTTTAATTTGAATATTTCACGTAACATGTCATGGTATGCTTGAGTGTTATATTGTTGTTACAGAATTACATGTTTATGATTTTGTAATAAAAGATTTTTGCCATGGCTGGTGTGGCTCAGTGGATTGAGTGCTGGCCTGTGAACCCAAAGGTTACTGGTTCGATTCTTGATCAGGGCACATGCCTGGGTTGCAGGCCAGGTCCCCAGTTGGGGGCGCATGAGAGACACAACTGAATCATGTATCTGTCACACATTGATCTTTTTCTCTCTCACTTTCTCTCTCCCTGCCCCTCTCTAAAAGTAAATAAATAAAATCTTAAAAAAAAAGAGTTTGTAATAACTCTTTTGTAAAGGGCATTATTTGTGCTACACCCTGTATACTTCTCATAATCTGCTTTTTTGTTCCACTTAAATAGATTAAATATTTTCCCACAGTAGCCTTAAATTTAAGATACTTATTGCTGGAATATATAGAAAAGTAAAGATAGAAAGTGAATGTTATTTTCATAATGCAGAATGTTTGGTTCCTTCCTTCTCTGGATTTCCTCTGTTGGGATGTCAGCATTTTTTTTGACTGACCTTGATCTGGGTTCATTAACTTTAGAGAGGCAGGTCACCTCTGTGCTCCCTCACGAATGACCCAGTTAGGGGCATTTCCTAAATTCCACTGCTTAAACCCTTTCTCCTTCTAAGAATTATAGCTATAGACTGCAATAAATCTGAATATCAGTAATTCAGATTCAAGGTTCATCATCGCACACAGCTGTGCATATGCCTGGGCACAGCTGTGTATGGGGCCCAGAGCACATTATACTGAAGAATTTGAAGTTAAAGTAATTTTTTGAAATTTCCTTGATGAAGTTTTTAGAATTACTCTTTTACTAATTCACAGGTTGTATGTCATGAAGACCTTAATATGACATTTGAAGGTGGAGTGGATATCAGTTACAAGTAGGAAAACTGGAGATTCTAGACAATGGGAAGAAATGTTACCTCCCAGGGCTGTGAAATCGGACCCGTGGCTTAACTGATTGTGGGTGAAAAGGATCATAATGCAGAGTTCTTCCAAACAGTAACTGTATCTCCCAAGAAATATAGTATTTTTAAGTACACTCTAATTGTTTACTAAGACTTCACTTTATTTGTTTGAAATTTCCCTTTTGAGAAGAATCTCAGTTTACATATCTTCCTAGTCTATCTCCTTTTAAAGGGGATCGAAGTCGTCCGTGGGGACAGGTGATCCCAATTACCTAAGAAGAAGAGGTAAAACTGCAGGCAATGGCATTCCCCAAAATTGTCTGGGTTCTGGGAGTGGGAAATGGGTTCCATTTTGAGGGCTTGTGGAAGACAGGGAGGTAGTTAGGATGATCAGAAGACTGGCCTTGGGATCTTGTACTCCTTAATAATGTCAATGACACATACAATTACAGCAGAAACAATAATACAATTGTATTATTCAATTTATTGAACTTCTACTCTGGGCCTGGTGCCCTACAGTGAACCTTTTACATGTGATAGTTTTTACCTTTACAACAAACCTGCAAGGGAAATTGTATGATACTCATTTTACAGATAAGGAAACTGAAGCTCCAAAAGTTCAATGTTTTATCCAGGTTATATGGCTACAGAGTGGCTAGATGGGATTAATTCCAGGATTTTGCCGAAAGGGATGTGATTGCCAAAATATCAGTAGATCTGAATCCCCCATTTGCACTCCCAACCCTGTTTGCTTTATGCTAGGGCAGTGAATTTTGGCCTTTGAGATTTTTAGCATCTGTTAGTTCCATGATAAGTGCTCTTAAACTTTTCCTGCCAGCTGAGAGCAAGGAAACATGACAGGTGGCAAGTCAGGGGTGTGTGCGTTAGTAAAATGGTGGCTTTTAAATATAATTCCATTGTTTTGGTAGGTGACCCTTTTAACTACTTTAAAAAAATCTTCTCTTTCTAGAGGAATTTTAAAGAGACTTTGAGATATATCTCTCAACTCCGAGAGAGAACTTGTACTTAAAAAAATAAACCTGGATGAGCAGGACTGGCCTTCTGTATGGTGGGTTTGCCTTGCATGCAATTTAAGCACTGATTTTAATGTGGCCTTTGCTAAATCGCCAAGGTTTGTGTTTGCTCTCCAAATTGTACAGATTAAAGATGGACACAGATAAATTTCTTCTACCATTTTATTTTTAGTTTTCATGATGTGTGAAGATATTTTGGAATGCTTTTTCATTTGAAAAGAGGTTAACATAACTCAGTGGAATAATTAGTATATTCAGTTGCAGCAGGGTTGTTTCATTTGTTTTAAAGTAGGAGGATTTGGAAGATGGGGACATTATTTATAACTGAAAATTTTAAAAACCAAGCATCATTTGCATAAAAACAATAGTAATTTTTTTAACAACAGTACATTTTGACACAGAACAGCTGAGTGCTGCTGATCTTCATTCTTGTGTTACTCTAATTTGACCAGCACAGGACTCTCTGCCTTCTCTCTCAGCCAGTGTGGCCAGCTTACTTGATATATTTATACTGTTGTTGCTGACTTCATTACATACAAAAGACATTTGCAATCCTAACCCTTGGGACCTGTAAGTGTGACCCTATTTGGGAAAAGGGTCTTTAAAAGAAAAGGCACACAGGGAATGGAATGCCACATGAAGACAGAGGCAGAGATCTGAGTGACAGGTCTACAGGTTGAGGAATATCAAGGATTGTCAGCGACCACTAGAAGTCAGGGATAAGTATGGAACTGGTTCTCTCTCAGTCTCCAGTAGGAATCAACCTGGTGAACATCTTGATTTCAGACTTCTGGCCTCCTGAATGGTGATAGAATATGTTTCTGTTGTTTTAAACCACCCAAATCCTAGTAGTTTGTCACAATAACCGTAGGAAATAGATCACACATGCCTGGACATGAGGCTGCTCTGGGTACTTACTTTATCTCTCTTTGTGATACGTGATAGCCCCCTTGCACCCTCAGTTGAGTTTTGCTTTGTTTTACTTGCCCTTCAGCATGAATCTAGTATCATTCCAGCAAACAAAGGAAAAGTGTCCTTCAGAAAAAGAAATACAGAAGAAATTATTCATCGCAGTACCAGGAAGGTATGAAAGGCAAAGAACCAGCCTCCATCCTCTCCGCTTATATTTTGCTCCCTTCTTCCCTCCACTGAAGGTCTTATGATATTTCACTTTTAGAAAAGCATGTATTTCGTAAAAACCACCTTGAAAGTTGTCGTAGTCTAAACAAAGACTGGATTTAGGATTGGGGGCTCTACCTCTTTGCCCGAAGACTTCCACAAGTTACCCTACCTCCCCAAAGTACGGTGTCCTCATGTGTACAATGAAAGAATCTGGGTCTAAGATCCTGTGTGGTGTGTGTGTGCATGGAGCTAGGTCAGGCCAGGTAGAAGTAGCAGACTTGACTACAGCCCTCACTCTTGCCTTCAGTGCATGACATGGAGGCACTTATGTAATTCTTGTTCTCCTCAGTAAGAAAGTAGAAGGAATGAACATTTTCCCAAGAGTCTACTATATACATGGTACTTCCCTGGGCAACAAAATGTAATACTTTATTTACTCTTTAAAAATACTTACAAATAAGTGATTTAGCCTAGTGTTTATGACATGACCTCATAATAATTAAAATTTTCTCAAATAATTCCTACCTCTCAGAGGTAGGATTTAGGATTAGGATTAGACAACGTAATATATATTATGTACCTATTACAATTCACATCATTCAGTAGGTACTTAGTAAATGCTAGTTTTCTATTTTTCACATCAAAAAACTGAAAAATTAAATAGTATAAGGGACAATGTTGACTAAATGGTATTTTGGTCTCTAAAATATTGTCATTGATTTTACAATTTCAAGGTAGCTCAAAAAAGAAAGAGAAGAAAATGTCTATGGTGGAATCCCATGTCGCTGGAATTGACAGCAGTATTTGCTCTAAGGAAATCTCAAATAAGGGGTGATATTTACTGGGAGACCCAGCTACCTCTGCCATGGAGAACGATCAGATTAGAGAAGAGAGAACAGCAGACCGTCTTTACATACTGTGTTTATGTGTGATCCACAGAAACTTTTTGTTTTCCTGAGGACTCAGATTGGAGGCAGCAGATGGCTTACAGATTTGGAAGGAGTCTGGAAACGGCCCAGGGCAACATGGGAGAGGAAGAAGCTCAGAGCCAGCACAGAGGGTTGAGCAGCAGATGGCTGGGGCTCCTCCACATACCTCTTGGGCATTTTCAGATGGTTGCATAATAACAAATGATCGCAAATTAAGGTTGAAATGTTGTAAGCAGAGATGTTCTATTAATGTGACTTCCATAGGGTCAGGTGCTTATCTGAGTTATGCTGGTGAACTTCACAATTCAAGTTACTTACCTGTGCGCATTTGCTTCCCACTCCAAAAGGAAATTGGGGGGGATAAATGTGTGACTATATGGTTCTATACAAAGGACAGTGTGTTCTAGAACAGCAATTTTCAACCTTTTTCATGCTATGGCACACAAATTAATAACTAAAATTCTGCGGCACACCAAAAAATATATATGTTTTACCAATCTAAAAAAAAAGGTCTAATTTTGATTCATTCATACTGGATGGCTATTGTTGTGTTGGCTGTAGTCATTTTTTTAATTTGATAGTCTAAGGGAAAAGAGGTCAGTGCCCCTTTACTAAATAGTCAGGTGTCACATGTTTTAAAAATTCTTGCAGCACACAGGTTGAAAATAGCTATTTTCAGCATCTAATTATCATTAATAATCTTAAATGGTTTTAGATATGCAGCAAATTTAATCCTAGCCCTCCTACAAATACAGCCAACCCCTTCAACTATAAACAATAAAGATAGTCTTATGTAATGGGTTTGGGGATGTCCATGAAGGGAGATAATTTCAGTTGGATTAAACAAACTCTGTTGGCTGTGATTGAATTCCTATCTGTGTCAGTGTTTGACTGGAGTCTGTTCTCTCATTCAGTATTTATGTTAAAGCCCATTTCAGCAAGGTGCCTAGGCTCTTTGGCATTATTGTGTGAATTTGAAAAAGGTCCCATTTGGAATGATGAATTACAGAAAGCTGAACTATCTGGGCAGACATGGTAGCCCCATGCATGGGATGAGTTGCACATGCATCCCCCACTCACTGGCTCAGCTCATTCTTAATGGTGTGACTAAGGCAGGAAAATCAATATCTTATCTGCTCCCTAGGATCCCACACCTGAGATTGTACTGTGCCCTGGGGTGAGCTTGGTATTTCTGTGTGCAGGGACTACCCGTAGACCTTGGAATTTTGGTATATCACAAGGGTTTGCCATGATTTCCTCCTGGTACTCTGAATTCCCTCTCAGAAGATAGGCCTGCCTCCTGGGCTGGGGTAAGTTATCCCACACCCCCACAGACTATTCTGCTAGGTCATCATCCTGCTCCTCGAGCAGACAGGCTTTTTAAATAATAGCCATGACACCACTGACAAACACGACCACCTACCCATAGCTATTTGCTATGACCCCTGTAAATTCTTAATATTTAATCTCCATAAGAACCCTGCTTGGTAGGTTCTTTTATCAACTCTGATTTTATAGATGAAGAAATGAAGGCACAGAGGGGTTGAAGAATTTGCCCAAGGTCACACAACTCACTTGTGGAAGACCCTGAACTCTAACAGCTATAGCAGACCCCCTGAAGCTCCTGGTGCTGCCCCTGTTAACATAGGGCTTGGAGCCCCCTGCCCTCACATGTGTGAGACCATCACCTTGGAGGGTGCAGCCAGCCCCAAGCAGTCCCATGTTTGTGCGGTCCCACTTCACTTCCGTTGGCAGCCTTCCATGCCCTACTCACCTCACCCTTGCTTCTTCCTTTCCCACAAGAGCACCTTTGAGTGACAGTTTGCTTCAGTGCCAAAGCCACCCATTAGCACAGCAGAATTTCACTAATAAGCTGATTCTAAATGACCACATTACAAGCATAATATAACTCTATCCAAGGATTATATTATTGGAAAATTTAGGCGAAATGGGTCTTGTCCCCTTAAATGGCATTTGAATGACCACAGATGTGATGTAGGCAGGGATAAAATTTGTTCTGACATTTGAGCCAAGTGTGTGTGATCCATAGGTTCATTGTAAAGAATCAACTCCTGCTCAGGAGCAACTGGTTGGAAAGCAAAGAGATGTGTTTTTTCCATCCTATTTTTATTATATGTTCTTGGTAGAGTAGTAAACCGAGGAAGGAGAACCTGTAAGGCTGATGCTTAAAATACCCCCAATATTGTACATTTTGGGAAGCAGAAACTCTGAGGGTAAGTTCAGGGGTTCCTCTCAGAAAACAAGCCACTAGATTCTCAGCACATGGAAGCCCCACAGCAACAATGAGTGCAGGGAAGCTTCTCTCCACTTCTAGGTCCCACTCCCTAGTCCCACCATTGCTTCCAGAAAGGTAGGTTCTTATTTTGACCAAAGCTAAGCACAAGGGAAATATACTGTTACCAGAGAGTGAGGGAGATTGTAAAATGAAATTCCATTTCAAGTGCCCTGTGCTGTTGCTTAGAACTGGAGGCATCGACTTCATAAATGTATTTGGAAGTGGACATTTGTTCCTGAGACAAAATGTCCTTCCTTACGTTATAAGACCTTTTCAGCTATAAAAGTGATATTTAGTTTTCAGTTGATCCCCTCTATCTTTTAGGTTAAGTGGCTGTCGGTCTTGGTCAGCTCAGGCTGCCATAATAAAATACCACAAACGTGGAGGCTTAAACAACAGAAATGTATTTTCTCACAGTTCTGGAGGTTGGGAAGTCCAAGATCAAGGTGCTGGCTGATTCAGTTCCTGGTGAGGACTCCCCTCACGGTTTACACATGGTTTCCTTCCCTTTGGTGTCCTCATATGGGATGGAAGAAAACAAGCTTGTGTCTCCTCCTACAGGGATACTAATCCTGCCAATCAGGGATCCATCCTTCTGACCTCACTGAACCTTAATTACTTCCTTACTCCAAATTCAGCCACAGTAGAGGGTAGGGCTTCAACATAGGAATTTTGGAGGAAAACACAATTCAGTCTATAAAAACTGTTACTTCACATAATCAGGTAGAAAAGTTCAGGAGGTGCTCTGGTGTAGAAGGTTGGACTACCGTGTGTTTCCTCAGGATCTGCCTTTTGAAAGTGGCTGTTGTTTTCCTGGACTTCTTGTCACTTTTCCTGTCTGGACTTGCATTCTGCCAGGTAGAGAGGGCTGGACTGATATCCAGGGTGCTGCCACTGCTCCACCAAGCAACCCATCTTTTCTTTAGTTTCTTTTGCCGTCTACCCTATTCCTTCTACGTTCCATGCCCCCACCTCCACTTTCAGGCAGCAGGTGATGAGTTCCCATTGCTTGACCATGTACCTTGTGGCTTTTGTATATGGAGTATGTGTATTTTGTGTATGCATCTGCATGATATGTAAAATACATATGTCTTCAGATATGTATATAGTACACCCTTTGTAGTTTGTTTTTTAAACAATTAGTAAAATACTCAGACAAGAAAAATACAATCCACTATAGAAAATCAAGAATAAATTCACAATCTTTACTTATTTCTCTAATTTCCCCCCCCTTAAATTATATATAAATCCATAGGAAAGAAAACTTTCAATTTAAGTATAACTTGGCAGGATCAAATTATTTTTGTTTTTCTCAAATAACTTGTTATAATCCACTATTCTAGAGTATTTTTAAATTTCAGCTTTATTGATATGTAATTGACATATAAAATTGTAAGATTTTGAAAGTGTACACCAGGCTGATCTGATATATGTATACGTTATGAAAAGATTCTCCCCTAGTTAATTAACATATCTATCACCTCACATATTTATCTCTTTTTTTTTTTTTTTTTTTTGGTGAGAACATTTAAGTTCTGTCTTAGCAAATTTCATTTATACAATACAGTGGTATCAACTATAGTTATCATTTGTTACATTAGATCCTCAGACCTAATACATCTTATAGCTGGAAGTTTATAACCTTTTACCAACCTCTTCCTATTTCCTGCCCTCCCCAGCATCTGGCACCCACTTTTCTACTCTGTTTCTATAAGTTTGACGTAGGTTTGTTTGTTTTAAGAGTCCATGTATAAGTGATACCATGCCTGGCTTATTTCACTTAGCATAATTCCCTCGGGAACAAAAATATTCCAGAATATTTTAAGTATAAATCCAAGCCTAGTTTTCATTTTTGAAATCTGGATACTATACTCACTAAGGAAAAAATTAAAAGTGTATTTCTTTTTTTTTTAATTTTTAATTTTTTATTTATTTATTTTTTTAATCAGTATTTTTTAATTGTTGATATTGTACAGTTTTCTGTCTTTACCCCATCCCCAGCCCACCACCCCAGCCCTCCCCACCTTCCTCCCATTTCCACCCCCCCATAGTTTTTGTCCATGAGTCCTTTATACTTGTTGCTCTAAACCGTTCCCCTTTTCCCCTGAAATTCCCTCCCCTCCCACTCTGGACACTGTCAGACTGTTCTCAAATTCAGTGTCTTTGTTTATATTATGCTTGTTTGTTTTGTTGATTAGCTTCCTGTTAAAGGTGAGATCATATGGTATTTGTCTTTCACTGCCTGGCTTATTTCGCTTAGCATGATACTCTCCAATTCCTTCCATGCTGTGGCAAAGGGTAGGAGCTCCTTCTTTCTTTCTGCTGCATAGAATTCCATTCTGTAAATGTACCACAGTTTTTTGATCCATTCATTAACTGATGGGCACCTAGGTTGCTTCCAGCACTTGGCTATTGTAAATTGTACTGCTATGAACATAGGGGTGCATAGATTCTTTTGGATTGGTGTTTCAGGATTCTTAGGATATAATCCAAGCAGTGGAATTGCTGGGTCAAAAGGTATGTCCATTTTTAGTTTTCTTAGAAAATTCCATACTGTTTTCCATAGTGGTTGTACCAATCTGCAATCCCACCAACAGTGCCCTAGGGTCCCCTTTTCTCCACAACCTCTCCAACACTTGCTGTTTGTTGCTTTGTTTATGAAGGCCATTCTGACTGGTGTCAAGTGGTATCTCATTGTAGTTTTAATTTGCATCTCTCTGATAGCTAGAGATATCGAGCATCTTTTCATGTGTCTCTGGATCCTCTGTATGTCCTCCTTGGAGAAGTGTCTGTTCAAATCCTTTGCCCATTTTTTAATTGGGTTGCTTGTCTTCTTAGAGTAGAGTCTTGTAAGTTCTTTATATATTTTGGAGATTAATCCCTTGTCTGAGGTATCATTTCCAAATATGTTTTCCCATACAGTTGGTTCTCTTTTTATTTTAATACTGTTTTCTTTAGCTGTGCAGAAGCTTTTTATTTTGATGAGATCCCATTTGTTTATTCTTTCCTTTATGTCCCTTGCTCTAGGGGACGTATCAGTGAAAATATTGCTGCGTGAAATATCTGAGATTTTCCTGCCTATATTATCCTCTAGAATTTTAATGGTGTCATGGCTTATATTTAAATCTTTTATCCACCTTGAATTTATTTTTGTGTATGGTGTAAGTTGGTGCTCGAGTTTCATTTTTTTGCATGTAGCTGTCCAGTTCTCCCAGCACCACTTATTGAAGAGGCTATTTTTGCTCCATTTTATGTTGCTGCCCCCTTTGTCGAATATTAATTGACTGTAGAGACTTGGGTTTATTTCTGGGCTCTCTGTTCTATTCCACTGGTCCACGTGTCTGTTCTTGTGCCAGTACCAGGCTGTTTTGATTACAGTGGCTTTGTAATACAGTTTGGTATCAGGTATTGTGATCCCTCCTACTTTGCTCTTCTTTCTCAAAATTGCTGCCGCTATCCGGGGTCGTTGATGATTCCATATAAATTTTTGAAGTGTTTGTTCTATGTCTGTGAAATATGCCATTGGAACTTTAATAGGTATTGCATTGAATCTGTAAATTGCTTTGGGTAATATGGACATTTTGATAATATTAATTCTTCCGATCCATGAACATGGTAAATGCTTCCATTTGTTTGTGTCTTCCTTGATTTCATTCTTCAGTGTTGTGTAGTTTTCTGTATACAGGTCTTTTACCTCCTTGGTTAGGTTTATTCCTAGGTATTTTATTTTTCTTTTTGCTATATCAAATGGGATTTTTTTCTTGATTTCTGCTTCTGCTGTTTCACTGTTGGTATACAAAAATGCCTTTGATTTTTGGATATTGACTTTGTATCCAGCTATTTGGCCAAATTCATTTATTACGTCGAGCAGCTTTTTGGCCAAGTCTATAGGATTTTCTATGTACACTATCATGTCATCTGCAAACAATGATAGTTTTGTTTCCTCCTTTCCAATTTGGATGCCTTTTATTTCCTTTTTTGTCTAATTGCTGTGGCTAAGACTTCCAATACTATATTGAATAGAAGTGGTGAAAGTGGACAGCCTTGTCTTGTTCCTGATCTTAGTGGGAAAGATTTCAGTTTTTGCCCATTGAGTATGATGTTGGCTGTAGGTCTCTCATATATGGCTTTTATTATGTTGAGGAATGCTCCCTCTATTCCCACTTTGCTGAGTGTTTTTATCATAAATGGGTGTTGTACTTTATCAAAAGCTTTTTCTGCATCTATTGATATGATCATGTGATTTTTGTCCTTGCTTTTGTTTATGTGATGTATTACATTTATTGATTTGCGAATGTTGAACCATCCTTGCATCCCTGGGATGAATCCCACTTGGTCATGGTGTATGATCTTTTTAATGTATTGTTGGATGCAGTTTGCCAATATTTTGTTGAGGATTTTAGCCTCTACATTCATCAGTGATATTGGCCTGAAGTTTTCTTTCTTTGTTATGTCTTTATCTGGTTTTGGGATTAGGATGATGCTGGCTTCATAAAAAGAGTTTGGGAGTCTTCCATCATTTTGGATTTTTTGGAATAGTCTGTGTAGGATAGGGGTTAGCTCTTCCTTAAATGTTTTGTAGAATTCTCCTGTGAAACCATCTGGTCCAGGGCTTTTGTGTGCCGGGAGAGTTTTGATTACTGACTCAATTTCACCAGCTGTTATTGGTCTGTTCAGGCTTTCTGTTTCTTTTTCATTGAGTTTTGGAAGGTTATATTTTTCTAGAAACTTGTCCATTTCACCTAGGTTTTCAAATTTCTTGGCATACAGTTCTTCATAGTAATTTCTTACAATCCTTTGTATTTCTGTGGTGTCAGTCGTAATCTCTCCTCTTTCATTTCTGATTGTGTTTATTTGAGTCCTCTCTCTTTTTTTCTTGATGAGCCTGCTTAAAGGCTTGTCGATTTTGTTGATCTTTTCAAAGAACCAGCTCCTGGATTCATTGATCCTTAGGATTGTGCTTTTAATCTCTATGTCATTTAATTCTGCTCTGATCTTGGTTATTTCCTTCCTTCTACTTGCCCTGGGCTGTCTTTGTTGTTGTTCCTCGAGTTCTTGTAGGCGTAGGGTTAAGTCGTTTGTTAGAAATGTTTCTGTCTTCTTTAGGTAGGCCTGTATTGCTATGAACTTCCCGCTGAGGACTGCCTTCATTGTGTCCCATAAGTTTTGGGTTGTTGTGAGTTAATTTTCATTTGTTTCCAGAAACTTTTTGATTTCCTCCTTAATTTCATTCTTTACCCATTCATTGTTTAATAGCATGCTATTCAATCTCCATGATTTTGATGATTTGGGGATTTTCCCCATCAAGTCGGTTTCTAGTTTTAGTCCCTTGTGGTTGGAGAAAATGCTTGGTATGATATCAATTTTCTTGAATTTGTTGAGGCTTGTTTTGTGTCCTATCATGTGGTCTATCTTTGAAAATGTTCCATGTGCATTTGGAAAAAATGTGTATTTAGTTTCTTTGGGATGGAGGGCCCTATATATATCAGCTAAGTCCAACTCGTCTAGAGTATTGTTCAATGCCACAATATCTTTGTTGATAATTTGTTTGGAAGATCTGTCCATTTTTGACAGTGGGGTGTTAAAATCTCCTACTATAATTGTGTTGCTGTCAATATCTTTCTTGAAGTCCTCTAAGATTTTCTTGATGTATTTAGGTGCTCCTATATTGGGTGCATATATATTTACAATGTTTATGTCTTCTTGGTGGATTCTTCCCTTGAGTATTATGAAGTGACCTTCTGGGTCTCTCTTTATAGCTCTTCTTTTGAAGTCTATTTTGTCTGATATGAGTATTGCTACCCCGGCCTTTTTCTCCTGTCCATTTGCTTGGAAAATTTGTTTCCAGCCTTTCACTTTAAGTCTGTGTAGGTCTTTTGTCCTGACATGGGTCTCTTGTAGGCAGCATATGTGTGGGTCATGCTTTCTTATCCAGTCAGCTACTCTATGTCTTTTGATTGGAGCATTTAATCCATTTACATTTAAGGTTACTATGGATAGGTACTGATTCATTGCCATTTTCGTACCTGTGTTCCTCTCTCTATCTGTCTTTTCCTTCCTTTCCTTAAAGCAGTCCCTTTAGTATCTCTTGCAGTACTGGTTTGCTAGAGGTGTATTCTTTTCAACTTCTTTTGTCTGGGAAGCTCCTTATTTGTTCTTCTGTCTTGATTGAAAGCCTTGCTGGATAAAGTAGTCTTGGCTGTAGGCCTTTGGTTCTCATTACTTGGAATATTTCTTGCCATTGTCTTCTGGCTTCGAACATTTCCATTGAGAAGTCAGCTGCTAATCTTATCGGGACTCCCTTGTATGTTACTTCCTTTTCCTCCCTTGCTGCCTTTAAGATTCTCTCTTTGTCTTGGAAGTTTGCCATTTTAATGATGATGTGTCTTGAAGTGGGCCTGTTTGGGTTCCTCTTGATAGGGACTCTCTGTGTTTCCTGGATTTGTGTGACTTTTTCTCTCACCAAATTAGGGAAGTTTTCCATCATTACTTTTTCAAATAGGTTTTCTATCCCTTGCTCTTCTTCTTCTCCTTCTGGTATTCCTATTATACGGATATTATTACGTTTCATGTTGTGTTGCATTTCTCTTAAACCCTCTTCATTCTTTCTGAGCCTCTTTTCCTTTTCTTGCTCTATCTGGCTGTTTTTTTCTACTTTGTCCTCCAACTCACTGATCCGATCTTCTGCTTCATCGATTCTGCTTTTCATTCCTTCTACTGTGTTCTTCAGCTCAGAAATTGTATTCTTCATTTCCTCTTGGCCCTTTTTGATAGTTTCTATTTCCTTTTTCATGTTGATATAGTTTGCACTGAGTTCATCGTAGCTTCCCTGTAGTTTCTGGTAGCTCATTGAGAGCTCATGGAGCTTCCTGACAACCATTTCTTTGAACTCCTTATCTGATAGTTGAGATGCCCCTGTTTCATTTAGCATTCTTTCTGGGGCTTCCACCTTTTCTTTCATTTGGGGATTGTTTCTTTGTCTTCTCATTGTTGGTGAGACTCTTCTTGTAAACCTCTGCTTCTTAAGTTGATCTGTTCTGGCTACCTGCGTTTATGGTGTGAACTTCTGTCGTGGAATACCTGTGAGATTCAGTGTTATAGTCTTCTTCAGGTATCCTGGTGTTCACAGCTTCCACTGTCTCAGCTGTGGGAATACCCCCTCTTTTGGTCCAACTCTGGTTTTTCCACAGTTCTAGGATTTCTTTGCCTCACTCATGGGTATTCAAAAAGAGAAAAGAATAAAGTGAAAAAAGAAGAGAGAGAAAAAAGAAAAAAAAAAGAAAAGAAAAAAAAGAAAGGGAAAAAAAGAAAAAAAAAAAAGGAGGAGGGAAGGAGAGATAAAATTGGAAAGAAAGGAAGAAGGAATAAAGCCAGAAAGAAGTAAAGAGAAGCAAAAGGAATTGAGGGATAAAAAAGGTAGAAGTAATAAAGAAATAAAAAATATATAACCAAAACAAAACAAAAAGAACCCCACAAAAACGAAAAACAAAGCAAAACAAACAAAGAAAAAACCCAACTAAGCAGACAAAAAACAAGTATCAAAAAAAAACCCCACAAAACAAAACACCCCCCCCCAAAAAAAAAAAAAAAAAAAAGAATAAGAAGGAAGAAAAAAAAAAAGAAAAAAGAAAAAAAAATCTCTTGCTATTTTCACAGAGGCCAAACTGGATTTTCTGGACTTGCTGGCTGTAGCAGGCTGCGAGGTGACTCGTACCGCTTTTCTCCCTGTTCCTCACTCAGTCAGCTTTGGGCTACTGTCCTCAGTGCCAGCCCAGCACTTTCCCCAGGGCTAATGGCGTACTCTCCATGCAGGGCCTTGGGTGTGATTTCTGAGCCTCCTGCAGGGGGCGAGCTTTCCAGAGTTTATGGGTTTCAGCTGGAATCTCTTACAGATCCATCCCTCCCTGAGCCTATTGCTGTGAGCTCCTGGTCTCCTACAGGGCGCAGGCGCCCGCCTGAGACTACGGGCATGGGCTCCGAGAGTTTCCCGAGTTGCGCGCACTCACCCCAGGATCACAGATGTGAGCTCTGGGTCTTCCAGAGTCCCCTTCTCTAGTTGCAGGGTCGCCTCCGGCCGCAGGGCTGCCTCCAACCCGGTCGCAGAGCCGCCTCCAGTCGCGCGTCCGCCTCCGGTCTGTTGCAGATCCACCTCCGGTCGCCGGGCGGCCTCCGGTCGGTTGTGGAGCCGCCTCCAGACGCCGGGCCGCCTCCGGTCGGTTGTGGAGGCCCCTCCGGGCGGCCGCGCCGCCTCCGGTCGGTTGCGGAGCTGCCTCCGGTCGCCGGGTCGCCTCTGTCCCGTCTCAGGACCACCTCCGGTCGCTCGGCTGCCACGTCTAGTTTTCCAATGTCTGCTACGGATTTTGATCTCCTATTTTCATATATACTGTGGTATTGTTGGCTATCTGCTCTGTTCCTCTGTAGATCAGTTAGGTTTTTCTCCCATGTGCAGGAGGAAGGACAATCTGCGTCCTCCTACCATGCCGCCATCTTGAACCCCCTAAAAGTGTATTTCTAAATTGGACATCTTAGGTTATAAATGAAGGTCTCTTAAGCAGAGGATGAAAATCGATTCCCAGGCTACAGGGGCATCCCAGCCACTTGGGTTGGAATGCATTTGAGGATTGTGAGTATTCAACCCTGGTCTGAGGGTCAGACACGCTGTCTCCTTCTCTTGTGGGCCTGCCTTTTTCTATCTGCAGAGGCCTAATGCAAAGTGAGAGATGCCAATTCTTGGAATTGAGTCCAGAATCACAAGGAGAGGTGTAATGTCATTTTCTCAGTAGTGATTCCAAATTCCTGAAAAGGCTCTCTGATCGGCCCTGTTGTGCCTAGGACTCCCTCTGTCTCCTCCCCCCTTCCCCCATAGAACAATCTGAATGTGCACCTCTTGTTTGTCTGAATATAGTTTTGCTCAACTTTCCAGATACCACTTGGGAATAACTCCTATAATCATCCTAAGCCATGCAAGACTGAATTTTATTTTTAATTTATTTTTATTTATTTATTTTTATTTTTTGTCTTTTAAGTGGAGAATTTAATGCATTTACATTTTATTATTATTTAAATATCACCTCTAGAAGATTAGAAGAAAATGGAAAAAGAACAGGTATTTTCTTCTCCTTAGACTTCTTTCATTCCCCATAGCTGGTGGCAAAACACCTAATGAAATACTAACATGGTTTCTTAAGTCAAATAAGAATAAGCAGATTCAGCTTGCTTTCCTGGTGTCCATGTGATACCTTAGACTGTTACATAAACTTCAGAATTTGTTAGAATTTGAAACATAGGCTCTTTTGTTTTTTTCTTTCTGTGTACATTTTTTCACTTTTATTTTTTATTTAATCTTTGTTGTATTTTTCCCCATTACCATTTAGTCCCCTTATAACCCCCTCCCCACAGCAATCACCACACTGTTGTCCATGTCCATGAGTCTTTTTTCTTTTTTGCTCAATCCCTCCACCTCCTAACCTCCCCACCCCCAGCTGTCATCCTGCTCTCCATCTATGAAGCGCTTGGACAGTCATTTTAGTCATTTATTCAGAACTTCTCCAACAGTGACCTTTGAAGAAATGCAGGCATTGTTCTTCTTATCCCCTTTCTGAAAAGCCACCAATTCTGCAGGTTGTTAGGAGTTTCTGGAACCAAATCCTGTATCAACAGCACCAATGTTATTTGGAAGTTAATTGTGAGCTCTCCATTGCCTCTGTGCCCTCTGGACAAGACCTGTGAATCTGAATACAAACTGGAGCTGACATTTACTTCCCAAGAGGCACCTCCAATTTGTGAAAGTACAATTGACCCCCATAGGTGCTTGTCATTGTCTGTGACTCAAAGACTTGGAGTCCTTTGAGTTATGTAAGAGGTATATGACTGGAACTTCTAACCTTCACAGGCTCCTTTTACAATGTTTAAAACTCTGTTATGCTGCTCTTAATCTGATTCAGACAAACCCTCCAGTCCTGCTGGTCTGGAAAGCCAGGGAAAGCCAAGCTGTCACCACTGACCTTACAGAATGAAGAAACCCCTTCTCTTTTCATTGTTTGTCACCTGTTGGCTGGCTTGCTCTGTACCTTGAAACTGAGGATCCCATTTCTTTTTGTAGAGTCATCAAGAAACATGCTCACAGCCCTTGGGCTAATGGATTGACTTATGAGAAAGCTCTTGAGTCCAAGTGACTAAAGCAAACTGAGTTACATATCAAAGCATTAACCTGAGTTTAAGTTAAATTTACACTTAGCGATGGTTAGGTCTGAAAAAAAAGATCTAAGAATTAAGCAGCGTTTTAGGGTAGGAAAAAGTCACCATTGGATTCATCCAAAGTTTGTGTGGTGTCATGTTCTTTAACTGATAGTTGGCTGATGCAGCAATACTCAGAGAAAATTCCAGGAGAAAAATGATGTGATGTTATTGCAGAAAAGAGCCATATTAATGTTGAGGTGGAGATAGAAGGCTGTGGAAAGTTAACAATAAGTAATAAATGGTTGACTCATCTAAAAAAATCAGTTGAAGAAAACCTCTTTGCTTGAAATGACCTTCATATTTTAACTTCTCAGTTACTAAAAGAAAAGCATAGTTTGTGTGAGCATTGCTATTTGGAAATCTTATGGAATGGAGGAATTCTAATTTTTTTTTTAATTTTTATTATTTTTTCAATTAAAGTTGCCATACAATATTATATTAGTTTCAGGTGCACATATTGATTAGACATTTACATAACTTTTGACGTGATCACCCCATTAAATTGTACCCATCTGACACCATACATAGTTATTACAATATTATTGATGATATTCCCTATGCTGTGTTTTACATGCCTGTGGCTGTTTTTGTAACTGGCAATTTGTACTTCTTAATACCTTCACCTTTTTCATTCATTCTCCCCAACCCTACATCTGTCTGGCACCCATCAATTTGTTTGCCATATCTATGAATTTGTTTCTCTCTTCTTTGTTCATTTATTTTGTTTTTTAGATACCACATGTAAGTGAAATACTATGATATTTGTCTTTGTCTGACTTACATAAATGTTTTTAACTCTTATTTATGCTTATGTGTAAAAAGTGTAATTCTAGAAAGCAATAATGTTATATCCATATGCAAAATAATAGCCTTTTAATATAAAAAACAAGTATCTAAATGTAAATAAATAAATAATTGAATTAAAAATTAAAATGAAGGATTTTTTTCCTGAAAGTTAGGACCAAAAACATAGGTCCACATTACACATGGGAAATCTGGTATTTCATGTAGCATAATACTCTCTAGATCTATCCATACTGACACAAATGGCAAGATTTCATTCTTCTTCTTTTTTTTTTTCAATTGTTATTTTTTAAAATTTAACATTTGCTTTATTTATTTATTTATTTATTTAATCGGTATTTTTTAATTGTTGATATTGTACAGTTTTCTGTATTTTACCCCATCCCCAGCCCACCACCCCAGCCCTCCCCACCTTCCTCCCATTTCCACCCCCCATAGTTTTTGTCCATGTGCCTTTATACTTCTTGCTCTAAACCATTCCCCTTTTCCCCTAAAATTCCCTCCCCTCCCCCTCTGGTCACTGTCAGACTGTTCTCAAATTCAGTGTCATTATTTATATTATGCTTGTTTGTTTGTTTTGCTGATTAGGTTCCTGTTAAAGGTGAGATCATATGGAATTTGTCTTTCACTGCCTGGCTTATTTCGCTTAGCATGATGCTCTCCAATTTCATCCATGCTGTCGCAAAGGGTAGGAGCTCCTTCTTTCTTTCTGATGCATAGAATTCCATTGTGTAACTGTACCACAGTTTTTTGATCCATTCATTAACTGATGGGCACCTAGGTTGCTTCCAGCACTTGGCTATTTTAAATTGTGCTGCTATGAACATAGGGGTGCATAGATTCTTTTGGATTGGTGTTTCAGGATTCTTAGGATATAATCCAAGCAGTGGAATTGCTGGGTCAAAAGATATGTCCATTTTTAGTTTTCTTAGAAAATTCCATACTGTTTTCCATAGTGGTTGTACTAATCTGCAATCCCACCAACAGTGCCCTAGGGTCCCCTTTTCTCCACAACCTCTCCAACACTTGCTATTTGTTGCTTTGTTTATGAAGGCCATTCTGACTGGTGTCAAGTGGTATCTCATTGTAGTTTTAATTTGCATCTCACTGATAGCTAGAGATATCGAGAATCTTTTCATGTGTCTTTGGATCCTCTGTGTGTCCTCCTTGGAGAAGTATCTGTTCAAATCCTTTGCCCATTTTTTTAATTGGGTTGCTTGTCTTCTTAGAGTAGAGTCTTGTAAATTCTTTATATATTGTGGAGATTAATCCCTTGTCTGAGGTATCATTGTCAAATATGTTTTCCCATACAGTTGGTTCTCTTTTTATTTTAATACTGTTTTCTTTAGCTGTGCAGAAGCTTTTTATTTTGATGAGATCCCATTTGTTTATTCTTTCCTTTATGTCCCTTGCTTTAGGGGACATATCAGTAAAAATATTGCTGCGTGAAATATCTGAGATTTTTCTACCTATGTTCTCCTCTAGGATTTTAATGGTGTCACGGCTTATATTTAAATCTTTTATCCACCTTGAATTTATTTTTGTGTATGGTGTAAGTTGGTGCTCGAGTTTCATTTTTTTGCATGTAGCTGTCCAGTTCTCCCAGCACCACTTGTTGAAGAGGCTATTTTTGCTCCATTTTATGTTGCTGCCCCCTTTGTTGAATATTAATTGACCATAGAGACTTGGGTTTATTTCTGGGCTCTCTGTTCTGTTCCACTGGTCCATATGTCTGTTCTTGTGCCAGTACCAGGCTGTTTTGATTACAGTGGCTTTGTAATACAGTTTGGTATCAGGTATTGTGATCCCTCCTACTTTGCTCTTCTTTCTCAAAATTGCTGCCGCTATCCGGGGTCGTTGATGATTCCATATAAATTTTTGAAGTGTTTGTTCTATATCTGTGAAATATGCCATTGGAACCTTAATAGGTATTGCATTGAATCTGTAAATTGCTTTGGGTAATATGGACATTTTGATGATATTAAGTCTTCTGATCCATGAACGTGGTATATGCTTCCATTTGTTTGTGTCTTCCTTGATTTCTTTCTTCAGTGTTGTGTAGTTTTCTATATATAGGTCTTTTACCTCCTTGGTTAGGTTTATTCCTAGGTATTTTATTTTTCTTTTTGCTATATCAAAGGGGACTTTTTTCTTGATTTCTCCTTCTGCTGTTTCACTGTTGGTATACAAAAATGCCTTTGATTTTTGGATATTGACTTTGTATCCGGCTGTTTGGCCAAATTCATTTATTACGTTGAGCAGCTTTTTGGCCGAGTCTTTAAGATTTTCTGTGTATACTATCATGTCATCTGCAAACAATGATAGTTTTGTTTCCTCCTTTCCAATGTGGATGCCTTTTATTTCCTTTACTTGTCTAATTGCTGTGGCTAAGACTTCCAATACTATATTGAATAGAAGTGGTGAAAGTGGACAGCCTTGTCTTGTTCCTGATCTTAGTGGGAAAGATTTCAGTTTTTGCCCATTGAGTATGATGTTGGCTGTAGGTCTCTCATATACGGCCTTTATTATGTTGAGGAATGCTCCCTCTATTCCCACTTTGCTGAGTGTTTTTATCATAAATGGGTGTTGTACTTTATCAAAAGCTTTTTCCGCATCTATTGATATGATCCTGTGATTTTTGTCTTTGCTTTTGTTTATGTGATGTATTACACTTACTGATTTCCTAATGTTGAACCACCCTTGCATCCCTAGGATGAATCCCACTTGGTCATGGTGTATGATCTTTTTAATGTATTGTTGGATGAGGTTTGCCAATATTTTGTTAAGGATTTTAGCGTCTATGTTCATCAGTGATATTGGCCTGAAGTTTTCTTTCTTTGTTGTGTCTTTATCTGGTTTTGGGATTAGGATAATGTTGGCTTCATAAAAAGAGTTTGGGAGTCTTCCATCATTTTGGATTTTTTGGAATAGTCTGTGAAGGATAGGGATTAGCTCTTCCTTAAATGTTTTGTAGAATTCTCCTGTGAAACCATCTGGTCCAGGGCTTTTGTGTGTGAGGAGTTTTTTGATTACTGCTTCAATTTCATCAGCTGTTAATGGTCTGTTCAGGCTTTCTGTTTCTTTTTCTTTGAGTTTTGGGAGATTATATTTTTCTAGAAACTTGTCCATTTCTCCTAGGTTTTCAAATTTCTTGGCATACATTTCTTCGTAGTAATTTCTTACAATCCTTTGTATTTTTGTGGTATCAGTTGTAATCTCTCCTCTTTCATTTCTGATTGTGTTTATTTGAGTACTCTCTCTTTTTTTCTTGAAGAGCCTGCTTAAAGGCTTGTCGATTTTGTTTATCTTTTCAAAGAACCAGCTCCTAGATTCATTGATTCTTAGGATTGTGCTTTTAGTCTCCATGTCATTTAATTCTGCTCTGATCTTGGTCATTTTCTTCCTTCTACTTGCCCTGGGCTGTCTTTATTGTTGTTCCTCGAGTTCTTGTAGGTGTAGGGTTAAGTCGTTTGTTAGAAATGTTTCTGTCTTATTTAGGTAGGCCTGTATTGCTATGAGCTTCCCTCTGAGGACTGCCTTCATTGTGTCCCATAAGTTTTGGGTCGATGTGAGTTCATTATTGTTTGTTTCCAGAAACTTTTTGATTTCCTCCTTAATTTCATTCTTTACCCATTCATTGTTTAATAGCATGCTATTCAATCTCTATGATTTTGATGGTTTGGGGATTTTTCCCCATCAAGTCAGTTTCTAGTTTTAGTCCCTTGTGGTCGGAGAAAATGCTTGGTATGATTTCAATTTTCTTGAATTTGTTGAGGCTTGTTTTGTGTCCTATCATGTGGTCTATCTTTGAAAATGTTCCATGTGCATTTGGAAAAAATGTGTATTTAGTTTCTTTGGGATGAAGGGCTCTATATATATCAGATAAGTCCAATTCGTCTAGAGTACTGTTCAATGCCACAATATCTTTTTTGATATTTTGTTTGGAAGATCTGTCAATTTTTGACAGTGGGGTGTTAAAATCCCCTACTATAATTGTGCTGCTGTCAGTATCTTTCTTGAAGTCCTCTAAGATTTTCTTGATGTATTTAGGTGCTCCTATGTTGGGTGCATATATATTTACAATATTTATGTCTTCTTGGTGGATTCTTCTCTTGAGAATTATGAAGTGACCTCCTGGGTCTCTCTTTATAGCTCTTCTTTTGAAGTCTATTTTGTCTGATATGAGTACTGCTACCCCGGCCTTTTTTTCCTGACCGTTTGCTTGGAAAATTTGTTTCCAGCCTTTCACTTTGAGTCTGTGTAGGTCTTTTGTCCTGAGGTGGGTCTGTTGTAGGCAGCATATGTGTGGGTCATGCTTTTTTATCCATTCAGTTATTCTGTGTCTTTTGATTGGAGCATTTAATCCATTTACATTTAAGGTTACTATGGATAGGTACTGATTCATTGCCATTTTCGTACCTGTGTTCCTCTCTCTATCTGTCTTTTCCTTCCTTTCCTTAAAGCAGTCCCTTTAGTATCTCTTGCAGTACTGGTTTGCTAGAGGTGTATTCTTTTCAACTTCTTTTGTCTGGGAAGCTCCTTATTTGTTCTTCTGTCTTGATTGAAAGCCTTGCTGGATAAAGTAGTCTTGGCTGTAGGCCTTTGGTTCTCATTACTTGGAATATTTCTTGCCATTGTCTTCTGGCTTCGAACATTTCCATTGAGAAGTCAGCTGCTAATCTTATCGGGACTCCCTTGTATGTTACTTCCTTTTCCTCCCTTGCTGCCTTTAAGATTCTCTCTTTGTCTTGGAAGTTTGCCATTTTAATGATGATGTGTCTTGAAGTGGGCCTGTTTGGGTTCCTCTTGATTGGGACTCTCTGTGTTTCCTGGATTTGTGTGACTTTTTCTGTCATCAAATTAGGGAAGTTTTCCATCATTACTTTTTCAAATAGGTTTTCTATCCCTTGCTCTTCTTCTTCTCCTTCTGGTATTCCTATTATACGGATATTATTACGTTTCATGTTGTCTTGCATTTCTCTTAACCCCTCTTCATTCTTTCTGAGCCTCTTTTCCTTTTCTTGCTCTTTCTGGCTGCTTTTTTCTAGTTTGTCCTCCAAATTCACTGATTCAAGCCTCTGCTTCATTGATTCTGCTTTTCATTCCTTCTACTGTGTTCTTCAGCTCAGAAATTTTATTTTTCATTTCCTCTTGGCCTTTGTTGATAGTTTCTATTTCCTTTTTCATGTTGATATAGTTTGCAGTGAGTTCACCATAGCTTCCCTGTAGTTTCTGGTAGCTCATTGAGCGCTCATGGAGCTTCATGACAACCATTTCTTTGACCTCCTTATCTGATAGTTGAGTTGCCTCTGTTTCATTTAGGCTTCTTTCTGGGGCTTCCTCCTTTCCTTTCATTTGGGGATTGTTTCTTTGTCTTCTCATTGTTTGTGAGACTCTTCTTGTAAACCTCAGTTTCTTAAATTGATCTGTTCTAGCTACCTGGGTTTATGGTGTGAACTTCTGTGGTGGAATACCTGTGAGATTCAGTGGTGTAGTCTCCTTCAGGTATCCTGGTGTTCACAGTTTCCACTGTCTCAACTGTTGGAATATGCCCTGTTTTGGTCCAACTCTGGTTTTTTCACAGTTCTAGGATTTTTTTGCCTCACCCAGGATCACAGATGTGAGCTCCGGGTCTTCCACAGAGTCCCCTTCTCTATTTGCAGGGTCTCCTCCGGTCCCAGGGCCGCTTCCAACCCAGTTGCAGAGCCACCTCGGTTTGCCAGGACGCCTCTAGTCAGTTGCACAGACCCCTCCGGTCACCCTGCCGCCTCCGGTCGGTTGCAGAGCCACCTCCGGTCGCAGGGTCGCCTCCGTCCCAGTCTCTGAGCCGCTTCCGGTCGCTTGGCTGCCACGTCTAGTTTTCCAATGTCTGCTACAGATTTTGATCTCCTATTTTCATATATACTGTGGTATTGTTGGCTGTCTGCTCTGTTGCTCTGTAGATCAGTTAGGTTTTTCTCCCATGTGCAGGAGGACGGGCAATCTGCATCCTCCTACCATGCCACCATCTTGAACCCCCTCATTCTTCTTTTTTCCTTCTTTCCCTGCTTCATTCCCCTCCACCCTGTATACCCTCTGCCACCCACATGCCCCCGCTTAGTTCATGTCCATGTGTCATAAGTTCTTTAGCTTCTACATTTCCCACACTGTTCTTGCCTTTCCCCTATTTTCCACTTACCACCTATGCTACTTATTCTCTGTACCTTTTCCCACACTCTCCTCCTCCCATTCCCCTGTTGCTAACCCTCCATGTGATCTCCATTTCTGTGGTTCTGTTCCTATTCTACTTGTTTGCTTAGTTTGTTTTTGTTTTTGTGTTAGGTGTGGTTGTTAATGTCTGTGAGTTTGCTATCATTTTACTATCCATGTCTTTTATCTTCTTTTTCTTAGATAAGTCCCTTTAACATTTCATCTAATAAGGGCTTGGTGATGATGAACTCCTTGAACTTGACCTTATCTGAGAAGCACTTTATCTTCTCTTCCATTCTAAATGACAGCTTTGCTGGATAGAGCAATCTTGGATGTAGGTCCTTGCCTTTCATGACTTGGAATACTTCTTTCCAGCCCCTTCTTGCCTGGAAGGTCTCTTTTGAGAAATCAGCTGACAGTCTGATGGGAACTCCTTTGTAGGTGACTGTCACCTTACCTCTTGCTGCTTCTAGGATTCTCTCTTTCATTTTAATCTTGGCTAATGTAATTATGATGTGCCTTGGTGTGTTCCTCCTTGGGTCCAACTTCTGTGGGACTCTTTGAGCTTCCTGGACTTCCTGGAAGTCTATTTCCTTTGCCAGATCGGAGAAGTTCTCCTCTATTATTTGTTCAGATAAGTTTTCCACTTGTTGCTTTTCCTCTTCCCCTTCTGGTACCCCTGTAATTCAGATGTTGGGACATTTAAAGATGTCCTGGAGGTTCCTTAGCCTCTCCTCATTTTTTTTGAATTCTTGTTTCTTCATTCTTTTCTGTTTCGTTGTTAGTTTCTTCCTTCTGGTCCACTCCATTGATTTGAGTCCCAGTTTCTTTCCCATCACTATTGGTTCCCTGTACATTTTCCTTTATTTCCCATAGTGTAGCCTTCATTTTTTCATCTAATTTGGGACCAAATTCAGCCAATTCTGTGAGCATTCTGATCACTAGTATTTTGAACTGTGCATGTGATAGGTTGGCTATCTCTTGGCAGTGAGTTGTATTTGCTCTGGAACTTTGACCTGTTCTTCTGTTTGGGCTTTTTTTTTTTTTTTTTGTCTTGTTCCACCTGATACACATGGGGGCAGAGCCTTAGGTGTTCACCAGGGCAGGGCAACCCAGCCGCTGAGTTGTGATGCTGTATGTGGGGTGGGGTCCGAGAGGGAACAATGGCCAATGGCACTTGTTTCGATCTCTGTTGGATTTCAGTCCCTTCTGCTGCTTCACCCAAGCAAACTGGGCCCTTCTGGTGCTGATTCCCATGTAGGTGGCTTGTGTACATTCTAGAACCCTGTGGGTCTCTCCAACGAACTCTCCTGTGAGGGTCGGAGTCTCTCCCAGCACCTTAACCACCACAAGTGTTTTCAATCAGTGATTTGAGGCTTTATTTCCCCGAGCTGGGACCCTGGGTTGCTTGGTCTATCTCACTTCCCAATCTTGCCTGGTTTATCTACAGGAGAACGTGGGACTGCCCAGTCAGCCAACCGCCTTCTGTGCCATGCCCCACTTCACAATGGCCCCCTCACTGGGTCTGCCTGTTGCCTCCCTGTGCTGGGGACCTGCCAGCCGCCACCTCCACACCTAGGGTCCGCCCACTGTCATCTTGCATGCCTGGGGCTTGTCAGCTGCTGCCTTGTGTGCCTGGTGCCACTGCTGTTTCTTGCCGTGACCCCTCTCCACCTGGCCACCCGACTCCGCCCCTCCTACTGGTCTGGATGAATGTATCTATTTTAACTCCTTGGTTGTCCGACTTCCATACAGTTCAATTTTCTGTCAGTTCTGGTGTTTATTTTGTTTCTAAGTTATTGTTGCCCTTATTTTGGTTGTGCAAGGAGGCACAGTGTGTCTACCTGCACCTCCGTCTTGGCTGGAAGTCCCAACACTTCTTATTCTTTTTTTTTAAATAGCCAAGCAATATGCTGTTGTATATATGTACCACATCTTCTTTATCCACTCAACTGTCAATGGACAGTTAGGTTGCTTCCACTTCTTGGCTATCATAAAATAATGCTGCAGTTAACATAGAGATGTACATATCTTTTCAAATTAGTGTTTTGGATTTCTTCAGATAAATACCCAGAAGTGGAATTGCTGGGTCATATGGTAGTTCTATATTTAAATTTTCAAGGAAACTCCATACTGTTTTCCATGTGGCTGCATCAATTTGCAATCCCACCAGCAGTTCATGAGGGTTCCTTTTTCTTTACCTCCTTGCCAGAAATTGTTTGTTGATGCATTGATGATAGTCATTCTGCCAGGTGTGAGATGATATCTCATTGCAGTTTTAATTTGCATTTCTCTGATGATTAGTAATGTTGAGCATCTTTTCATATATCTGGGTGGGCCATCTGTATGTCCTCTTTGAAGAAGTGTCTCTTCAGATCATCTGCCCATTGTTTAATCAGGTTATGTGTACACGTGTTAAGTTGTACGAGTTCCTTATATATTTTGAGTATTAATGCATTATTGGATGTGTCATTGGCAAATATCTTCTTCCATTCAGTAGGTTGTCTTTTTGTTCTGTTAATTGTTTTCTTCACTGTGCAAAAACTCTTTTAGTTTGATGTAGTACTGTTTGTTCATTTTTTTCTTTTCGTTTCCCTTGCCTGAGGAGACCTATCCAAAAAGAATTATATATATATTTATATAATATAGTATATATAATATTTATATATATATATATATAAAATTAAGAACAATGCCAAAATGTTTACTGCCTCTGCTTTTTTTCCTAGAATTTTTATGGTTTCAAGTCTTACATTTAAGTCTTTAAGACAGCTTGTTTATTCTTGTATATAGTGTAAGAAAGTGGTTTATTTATTTATTTTTTTTGGTATGTGTCTGTCTAGTTTTTCCAACACCATTTATTAGAGAGGCTATGTTTACCCCATTATATATTCTTGCCTCTGCTGTCATAAATTAATTAACCATACAGGTGGATTCTCCCTTCTGTTCCATTGGTCTTTGTGTCTGTCTTATGCCAATACCATACTGTTTTGATTACTATAGCCTTGTAGTATAGTTTGACACCTCCAACTTTGTTCTTTCTCAAGTTTGCTTTGTCTATTTGCAGTATTTTGTGGCTCACTATTTCTAGTTCTGTGAAAAATGCCACTGGTATTTTTTGATAGGGATTGCATTGAATCCTCAGATATTTTTGGTAGTATGGGCATTTTAATGATGTTAATTCCTCATATCAATGAACATATATCCTTCCACTTATTTGCATATTCTTCACTTTCTTTCTTCAATATCATAGTTTTCCAAATATAGGTCTTTTACTTCCTTGGTTACATTTATTCCTTGGTATTTTGTTCTTTTTGATATAATTGTCAGTGGATTGTTTTCTTAATTTCTCTTTCTGGTGATTCATTATTAGTATATAAAAATGTAATCAATTTCTGAATATTAGTTTGTATCCTGCTACTTTACTGAATTCACTTGTTAGTTTTAATTGGATTTTTGTGGCTTCTTTAGTGTTCTTTATATATTATCATACATCTGAAAATTATGATAGTTTTACTTCTTCCTTTCCAATTCAGATGGCTTTTATTTCTTTTTCTTGTCTAATTACTGTGGGTAGGAATCCCAATACTATGTTGAATAAAATTGATAATTGTGGACATTATTGTTTTGTTCCTCATCCTAAAGAAAAAGCTTTCAGCTTTTCAGTCTTCAGTATGATGTTAGCTGTGGGTTTGCCTTATATGACCTTATTGTGTTGAGGTATTTTCCCTCTGTCCCCACTTTAATGAGAGTTTTTATCATAAATGGATACTGGATTTTCACAAGTCCTTTTTTTTTTTAATCTATTGATATGATTATATGACTTTTATCCTTCACTTTGTTTATGTGGTATATCACATTAATTGATTTGTAGATATTGAACCAACCTTGCATCCCAGGAATAAATCCCACTTCAATCAGTTTTAGTAATATTTTGTTGAGGATGTTCACCTGGGATACTATATATATATATATATATATATATATATATATATATATATATATATATATATTTTTTTTTTTTTTTGTAATACCTTTGTCTGGTTTTGGTCAGGGTACTATTGCTGGCCTCATTAAATGAGATTGGAAACCTTCCCTTTCAATTTCAAAAATTTTAGGAAGCCCTCCCTGCAATTTTTTTTTTTAATAATTTGAGAAGGATATTAATTCCTCTTTGATAAAACTTACCTCTGAAGGCATCTGGTCAAGGACTTTGGTTTGTTGCAAGCTTTTTAATTAGTGATTCGATTTTGTTCTGATTTTCTCTTCTTGATTCAATCTTAGAAGATTGTGTTTCTAGGAATTTATCTATATCTTCCAGGTTGTTCGATTTGTTGGCATATAATTGTTTGTTGTATTTCCTTTTTCTTTTCTTTTTTATTGATTATACTGTTACAGTCCCATTTCTCCCCTTTATTCCCCTCCTCTCTCCACACCCCCCCTTACCCACATCCCCCCTACTTTAGTTCATGTCCATGGGTCATACATATGATTTCTTTGGCTTCTACATTTCCTATACTATTCTTAACCTCCCCCTGTCTATTTTCTACCTACCATTTATGCTACTTATTTTCTGTACCTTTCCCCTTCTTTTGCCCTCCTACTCCCCCACTGATAACCCTCCATGTGATCTTCATTTCTATGCTTCTGTTCCTGTTCTAGATGTTAGCTTAGTTTTGTGTGTGTGTGTGTGTGTGTGTGTGTGTGTGTTTTAAGTTCGGTTGTTAATACCTGTGAGTTTGTCATTTTACTGTTTATGTTTTTGATCTTCTTTTTCTTAGATAAGAACCTTTAACATTTCATATAATGAGGGCTGGGTGGTGATGAACTCCTTTAACTTGACTTTATCTGGGAAGCACTTTATCTGCCCTTCCATTGTAAATGATAGCTTTACTGGGTACAGTATTTTTGGATGTAGGACCTTGCCTTTCATGACTTTGTATACTTCTTTCCAGCCCCTTCCTGCCTGCAAGGTTTCTTTTGAGAAATCAGCCGATAGCCTTATGGGAACTGCTATGTAGATAACACTTTCCTTCCTTCTTGCTGCTTTCAAGAGTCTCTCCTTATCTTTAATCTTGGCTAATGTAATTATGATGTGCCTTGGTGTGTGCTTCCTTGGGGTCCAACTTCTTTGGGACTCTCTGAGCTTCCTGGACTTCTAGGAAGTCTGTTTCCTTTGCCAGATTGGGGAAGTTATTCATTATTTGTTCAAATAAGTTTTCAATTTCTTGCTCTTCCTCTTCTCCTTCTAGCACCCCTGTGATTTGGGTGTTGGAATGTTTAAAGATGTACTGGAGGTTCCTAAGCCTCTCCTCATTTTTCTGAATTCTTGTTTCTTCTTTTTTTTCTTGTTGAATGTTTCTTTCTTCCTTCTGCTCCAAACCATTGATTTGAGTCCTGGTTCCCTTCCTATCACTGTTGGTTCCCTGTAGATTTTTCTTTATTTCACATATTACAACCTTCATTGCTACCTCGGTCATTTTTATGCTGTTGAAGTACTCAGTGAGTTCCTGGAACATCCTGATAACCAGTGTTTTGTACTGTGTATCTTACATGTTGGCTATCTCCTCATCGCTTAGTTGTATTTTTTCTGGAGCTTTGAACTGTTCTTTCATTAGGGCCATTTTTTTTTTTTTTTTTTTTTTTGTCTTGGCATGCCTGTTACCTGTTTGTCATATTTTCTTATAATCATTGGTATTTCTGTGGTGTCAGTTGCCACTTGTCTTCTTTCATTTCTGATTTTATTTATTTGAGTCCACTCTTTTTCTTGATGAGTCTGATTAAAGGTTTATCAGTTTTGTTTATTTTTTTGAAGAAGTAGTTCTTGATTTTACTCTTCTATATTTTTTGGTGTTTATTTTGTTTATTTCTATTCTGATATTTATTATTTCTTCACTCTAATCTCTTTTGGCTTTCTTTTTGTTCTTTTTCTAGTTTCTTTAGGTGTAAGGTTAGTTAGATTGTTTATTTGAGATTTTTTTGTTGTTGTTTCTTGAGGTAGGCCTCTATTGCTATGGTTTTTCCCACTTAGAAATGGTTTTGCTATGTCCCATAGCTTTTGGTTCATTGCGTTTTCATTTTCATTTTTAAATATCTTTTGATTTCTTCCTTGATCTCATTGTTCACCCATTCTTTGTTTAATAACATGTTATTTAGCCTCCGTGTGTTTATAGTTTTCATTTTCCTTGTAATAGATTTCTACTTACATAGCATTGTGATCAGAGAAGATACTTGACATGATTTCAGTCTTCTTAAATTTACTGAGACTTGTTTTGTGGCTTAGCGTATGACTAGCCTAGAAAATGTTCCCTGTACACTTGGAAATAATGAATAGTCTGCTGCTTTGGGTGAAATGTTCTAAATATATCAATTAAATATCTCTGTAAGAGTCAAACTGAAGCTCATTGCCTGCCTTACTGTTTCATAGTGATGATCGCCTTACAGATTTACCCTTCAACATGTTAGACTAAGCAGGGGTTCTCAAATTTCACTGTGCACCAAATATCCTTGGAAGGTAGTTTAAGATAAAGATTCCCGGGTTAACAATAAGTATTCTGTGTCCATTAGGTTGCAGATAACAAAACCAATCTACTTAGTTTCAGAGGAAAGAGCTTTAAAGCAGGCAATTGGATACCCACACAATTGTTGGGGAGAGTTTGTGTACTTGGCTCCAGGTGTGACTTCCAGGAATAACTGCCCAAATAACATCATGGAACTTGGTCATCAAGGGAGCTTCTTTGCCTCTCCTGATTGGGCCATTAGGGAATTAGTCAATCTGTGCCGCCAAATATGCCAGCAAAATAGATGGCACTCCCCTCTCCCGGTGGCACCAGAAAGCTATGGAAGAAGCACAGGGAACACCTACAGTTGTCCCAGGAAAGTCTGACCATAACCTTAACCCTACATGCAACAGAAATAGGGAAAGTAGCAGCAAAGGGCTACTGCTTCATGATAGTCACTCCTTCCCTCACACCTCCATGGTTGTATCTATTTGCAGAAGAGGAAGCTAGTCTGAACCATCTGCTACATACTATAAGTAAATCTGATGCAAGTATCAATGATCCAAAAATTGAGAAACAAATTACCAGATTGTAACTCATTGGGTACAAGTTAGTGGATTCTAGAAAAGAAGAACCATAGAAGAGATGGTCTTTCTAAACATGTCTGCATTTTAGTGTTACTGCATATGTTATAGTTACTTGCGGGGGGCTCTGCCCGTAGAACCCTCCGTTCGTCACGGATGAAAATAAAAACTACCAAGACATGATCTGCTTGGGGAGGAGAGGTGGCCAAACTCTCAGAGGAGAATGACCCAGAGCCACTTCCTCACTAGGCTTTTATTAGGTTCAAATACACAGGAATAAAGGTGTGTCAAGTGACAAGGATCAAACAATGGTTAACATTTCAAAGAAATCTGAGGGCTTAATCTGAGTCAGTGTCTGTCAGGAAAGGGGGTTGCCAAACTTTGGGAGACATACTCATTTCCTCCTGGGACACTTATCACTTAAGTGAGAGCACTCTTAGCAAAGCAGGTTTCACAGCGCTTTAGGAATTCTTTCTTATGCCCCATCACCCAGGGAACTGTCCTGGCCGGCACAGGGCTGCACCACTCGCCCTCACATTTTCAGGCTTTAAGCCTATTAGGAAGCAGGAGACATCTCCCAGATGGAAATGAGGACTGAGGCTATGTCAGAATAGCTGGGGGGCAAGGGTCCATCACATCCTCTTTGCTGCAGCCCCTGGAGTCCTTCCATGAGGCCTCCCAAGTGGTTGCGTCTGGCTTAGGTTGCCCCTCCCATGAGGAGTCTTACCCGTCATTGACTGCCAACCAAGCACTGGGGCCAGAGATGGATGAGGCAGAAACAGCACTCCTGCCAGGGAGATAAGCTTTGTCTCCTTAGTAGGTCACGTCCTTGTGACAGAACAGACCCAGATGAAGTGGGTCCCTAGGGCTCTTACACAGCCCACCATGGGGTGAGGGTTACAACTCCTGAAACCAGGCCGACTGGTCTACAACAGTTACTGTAAAGTACATAAAGATACTATCTATGAAAAAAATAAAAATAAATAAATCTATCTAGTCTTACGTGTCATTTAAGGCCACCGTTCCCTTGTTGATTTCCTGTCTGGATCATCTATCAATTGATGTCAATGGGGTGTTAAAGTCCCCAACTATGACTGTTACTGTCAACCTCTCCCTTCATGTTCATCAATGTTTTCTTTATATATTTAGGTGCTTTTATGTTGGGTGCATAAATATTTATAAGAATTAGATTCTCTGTTGAATTGCTTCCTTTATCATTATAAAGTGTCCTTCTTTGTGTCTTACAGCCTTTGTTTAAAGTCTATTTTGTCTGATACAAGTATTGCTACCCTGCTTTTTTTGTTTCCATTTGCATGGAATATCTTTTTCCATCCCTATACTTTCACTTTGTGTGTCCTTCAATCTGAAGTGGGTGTCTTGTAGGCAACATAAATATATAAGCACAGCATGTCGTAGACAGCAACACCCACAAGGTAGTTCATGCATAATACTGCCAACTGTGCAGAAACTTCAGTGACATGCAGTTGACTCCCAAAGCAAATGCCAGCCTGCCTCTGGCCCAAGTCTGTATGCCTTTAACACTGTGATTTGGACCACTCTCCACCCTACTTTGCAATAGCAAAATGCTGTGATTTCTTTCTTTTCAGTCATCAGTGATCCTTGGCTTAATGTGGTTCCCTCTGAATGCCATGTGAGCAAGACCACGATGTTGCTTAGGTGTTCTTTATTGAAACAGAAGGCCAACTCTTGAGGAACACGGAAGAAGGTAGTAACTGCATAAAAGCTGTTGCTTGGGAATTATCCAAGGATCACAGCTTAACTGCAGAATTTTTAGTACTAGTGTGGAATTTACAAATTCTAATTTCATTTTTTTGTTGTAGCCATTTTGCATAAGAGGCAGCCAAACCCAACCAACTGGAGACATGTACACACCTACACACCATACATACCACCCACATTAATGACAGCAACAGAGAGAACTGCTTTACAGAAAAAGGTATATTTATCTCATTTGTAATGATCTGTGGTGAAAGAAAGCATTTGTTGCACTTAATAAATAAGATGATCAATATGTTTTAATACCTTTGCGAGAGGGCTGATTTTTGATTCAGTGTTAAAAGCGATTGCCATACAATTATTTCATAGAAGATTTTAGATATGTTATTGCAATTTTTATTAGTATATAATAGAATTAGAAAGGCAACTAGACTTTATTTAAAATGTGGTCCAAAAGGCCTATATAACAAATTCATTGACTTACATATTCTTTTTCTTTTTCTTGCTGGGTTTCCTACTGCCTTCAAAGGTGTAGTTATTTAAAGTAGTCTTTTTTTGCCCATTTGAGACTTCATCATTATTATATCAATAAGAAATATGTCAAATTTATGCCTATTAAATATTTTCTAGCTTCTTCCTAACACATAAAAATATCACATACTTTTCTTGGTCTACATGTCTTTTGTTTTTTTCTGGAATGCTTCATTTTAAAGGAAAATTCTTGAAGGCTATCTTTTAGATTTCCCTAATTGACCTATTTATGCTTATTAATGTTTTACTTTTTAAAAATTAATTAACTTATTACTTATTTTTTTAATTTTAATTGTATTTTTCCTATTATCATTTACCCACCTTATACTTCCCTCTCCCGCTGCAAATCACCACACTGTTGTCCGTGTCCATGAATCCTTTTTCCTTTTTGCTCAGTCCCTCCACCCCGTAACCTGCCCCCAGCAAGAGCTGTCATCCTGCTATCTATGTGTCTAATGAACAAACTAAACTAACAAGCAAAATAGAATTTTTTACTTTTAAAGGAGCCTAGAAAAGCAGGTCTTCAAACAAATATATGTCTAGTTTACTTGGTTACCGAAAACAACAAAAAAATTTAGATTCTTACTGTTTGCTTTTCACCTTATTCAACCTTTAAAGGGAACAAAAAATTATCTCCCTTTCTAGAGTAATTCAGAGAATATTTGCGATACCCCATAACTTTGTCTTCCTGTTGAGTGTAAAAAGTTTTATTTTTAATCCTCTAAGGAAGCTACCTTTATAGCAATTATATACTCAAGAACCAGAATAGAATTCAGTCATCTTTATATTTATAACTAATACACATTCTGAGATGCCTCACAACTGAACTATGTCTAAAGAATTGAACATAAATCAGAGTTGTATTACTTGGTTAATAGATTCAATGCAATAGGAAAATTTCCTCATAAGGTCTGGATTTAAGGGTTAAAACAGTTCTTCACTTTATTTCATCTATAACTTTGAGTTCTTGTATAGTGCTGCTTTTAAAGATGTTTTCTCAATTCTAGGTGGCTCTCGGTTTTCTTTGTGTTTTAATTTGTGGCTTGGAACAAAACAAAAGTTCAAGTTGCTCTCATACTTTATCGCCTAGTCTTTCATGAAGGAGATCCCATTTTCATGATGAAATCTTGGGGCACGTAATTCAGCCTGTGTATTTTGGCAACAGGGACAAGGAAAGTACAGTTCCTGCTGCTCCTTATATAAGATTTATTTTGTAGTGGGCAACCTTGGTACTTAGACTTTTCACATTTAATTTACAACTTATCCGCAAATTGTTACCAACCTGAAATTTCTGATCCATCAGTTTAGACTGTATAGTCTGATGGAATCATGTTTTGACATTTTCTGGAAGGAGTCTTCTTTTTGATATGTTGTCTTTACAGAACTCTTTTTATATGGCTTCAAAAGAGAAAAATTTTACCCTCATCAGGAAAAAATATGAAATACTCACTGGTCTATTTTCTGTGGTCAAAATCTGTTGACAAAACCACTGTGTTTCTGAGCATCATCACAGCCTCTGCCTTCACAACCATTCCCTTTCCAAACTCCTTTCCTTTCCCCTTTGGGTCAGTAAAGACTCCTGGAAGCATCAGGCCCTAATGAGCTAGAGCCCCATTTGGGAGCTCTGCAGGGTACTGTTGTTTCTGCTGTTCACTGGCTAGTGAGGACTTAACTGATCTATTGACCTCCATGAGTCTTGGCTGCTTTTCTAAGTATTATGATGGTAGGCATTGCCGGCCTCTATTTCATTGGCCATGTCTAACACTCTTGAGACATTAACAAGGTAATTGAAACTTCTTAGTCAAATTAGATAGAGAATGTGAAGTAGATACTGTTAAAGCAATTCAAGACACTGTTGAGAACCATCAGGAAATAAGGAAAATTTCTCAGCCTGGTTGGTAAATAACTTGTAAGGAATATTCCTGAAAGTAAAGAGTAAAAGAAAAATTGCCTGTTACACAGCGCCAATTATTATTATGAAGCAATAGTTAAATAGCACTGTCTTGAAACACCATTATGTTATGGGATTTCCTTCTGTGTGTTATGGAGAGACATACCAATCCTATTTGTACTAGAAATCCTTGAAGTATGTGATTTTTATTTGTTTTAGATGCCAAGAAACACATACTTCAGTAGAGGGTCAGCACTGGAGGGTGATTCTTCCGTCCTCGTATTCACTTTTCATAGCTCCTTTTACTGAAGTAGTATTAACAGGAGGTCAGTTTCCATGATATAGCAAGGGATGGTCAGCTCCTTCACTCTCTAGCTCTCATTCATCCCCCAGCCTGGGGCGATCTTGGCAGAAACTCACAGACCCACCAGCTGTGTAGGTCATCTTCGGCTCCTCCTCCTCCCAGACCCAACATTCAAGGGAAGGGAAGAAGCAGTAAGCAGTAACTGTCTACTTTAGGGTAACATAGAGGACAGCAACAGCATTCCTGTGGATACCCATGATACATCCCATAAGCAGGAAGTTTGTAAGGCCAGTGCGGCAGATTGCTATTCAAAACTACCCCAAGTTAATATTGCAGGAGCCTGACTAAAGGAGTGAAAATCTACAACTTAAGTATTTGTCAGATTTCAGGAGCAGAAAGTTAGGTCAATCATGAAAATAAATGAATTCTATCAAGTTATAACAATAATTCATACAGAAACATGCCCAAATCACAAGGTGAGCACACTCAGATCAAATAATAGATTTTCAGTCCCGGAAATTTTCTCCTGGTGACACTTGCTGGTCATTACTTCCCCCCCAAAGATAGCTACTATCCTGATTTGTAATACCATAGATTAGTATGACAGATGGATTCCTGAAGAGTGGAATGAAATGTTTATTCTTTTGTGTGAATTCTTTCATTTGGCTTTATATTTGAGAGTTTTATCCATGGTGTTACTGTGGCTGTAGTATATTCATTCTTATTGCTGGAATGAACACCACAGTTTAATCATTCGTTCTACTGACAATGGACATGTGGATTGTTTCTAACTTGGGGCAATTACACATGTTTTGGTGAATATATATACCAGTTTCTGTTGCATGTTTATGGAATTGTTGGGTCTGTACATACGTTCAGCTTAGAAACTGCCCAGTAGTTTCGCAAAGTACTCTCCCAACAGTTCCAGTTGTGTAATGTCTTCACCAATATTTAGTATTTTCTCTCTATTTCATCATAATATACTTTAAATATTTTTAAATTGTGGAAAAATACATACAACATGAAATTTACCATTTTAGCCATTTTTTAAATTTTAATTGTTGTTCAAGTACAGTTTTCTGTCTTTTACTCCCATCCTAGCCCACCCCCCCAGCCCTCCCCACCTCCCTCACATTTCCACACCGCCCCCCTAGTTTTTATCTATGGGTCCTTTATACTTGTTCCTGTAACAAGAACCTAAACAACAAAACAAACAAACAAGCAAAATATAACCAAAGATACTGAAATTGAGAACAGGCTGACAGTGACCAGAGGGGGAGGGGAGGGAATTTCAGGGGAAAAGGAGAAAGGTATACATTTTAACCATTTTGAAGTTCACTATTATTATATGTTCATATTGTTGTGCAATCTCCAGAATTTTTCCATCTTGCAAAACTGAAACTTTATACTCATGTACTGACAACTCCCTGTATGTCCCTCCCTAAAGGCCCTGGATACCACCATTGTATTTTCTGTTTGTATGAGATTGACTATGCTGGATACTTCATAAATATTATCATCCAGCATGTGCAATATTTGTCCTTGGTGTGACAATGAGATACTTTTTTTAATATATTTTATTGATTATGCTATTACAGTTGTCCCATTTCTCCCCCATCATTCCCCCCACCCTGCACACCCCCTCCCACCCACATTCCCCCACTTTAGTTCATGTCCATGTGTCATAAGTTCTTTAGCTTCCACGTTTCCCACACTATTCTTGCCCTCCCCCTGTCTATTTTCTCCCACCGTCTATGCTACTTATTCTCTGTACCTTTCCCCCTCTCTCCTCCTCCCACTCCCCTGTTGCTAACCCTCCATATGATCTCCATTTCTGTGGTTATGTTCCTGTTCTACTTTTTTGCTTAGTTTGCTTTTGTTTTAGATGTGGTTGTTAATGTCTGTGAGTTTGCTGTCTTTTTACTATCCATGTCTTTTATCTTCTTTTTCTTAGATAAGTCTCTTTAACATTTCATCTAATAAGGGCTTGGTGATGATGAACTCCTTGAACTTGACCTTATCTGAGAAGCACTTTATCTTCCCTTCCATTCTAAATGACAGCTTTGCTGGATAGAGCAATTTTGGATGTAGGTCCCTGCCTTTCATGACTTAGAATACTTCTTTCCAGCCCCTTCCTGCCTGCAAGATTTCTTTTGAGAAATCAGCTGACAGTCTGATGGGAACTTCTTTGTTGGTGACTGTCTCCTTATCTCTTGCTGCTTTTAGGATTCTCTCCTTCATTTGAATCTTGGCTAATATAATTATGATGTGCCTTGGTGTTTTCCTTCTTGGGCCCAACTTCTATGGGACTCTCTGAGCTTCCCGGACGTCCTGGAAGTCTATTTCTTTTGCCAGATTGGGGAAGTTCTCCTTTATTATTTGTTCAAATAAGTTTTCCACTTGTTGCTCTTCTTCTTCCCCTTCTGGTATCCCTATAATCTGGATGTTGGGACGTTTAAAGATGTCCTGGAGATTCCTAAGGCTCTCCTCATTTTTTTGAATTCTTGTTTCTTCCTTGTTTTCTGTTTGGTTGTTTGTTTCTTCCTTCTGGTCCACTCCATTGATTTGAGTCCCAGTTTTCCTCCCATCTTTATTGGTTCCCTGTGCATTTTCCTTCATTTCACTTATTGTAGCCTGCATTTTTTCATCTAATTTGTGAGTGAAATCAACCAAATTCTGTGAGCATCCTGATCACCAGGGCTTTGAACTGTGCATCTGATAGGTTGGCTATCTCTTGGTTGCTTAGAGTAATTGGCTCTGGGGCTTTCATTTGTTCTCTCATTTGAGCCATTTTTGGTAATTCTTTTTTTTTTTTGGTCTGGTTGCGGCTGCTACATAGTGAGGGGCAGAGCCTTAGGTGTTCCCCGGGGTGGGGCAGCCCAGTTGCTGGGTTGTGATGCTTTATGTGGGGGCGAGGTCCAAGAGGGAACAATGGTGCTTGCTCCACTCACTCTTGGATTCCAGTCCCTTCCACCGCTTCCTCTTCGCCTGGATTATCTAAGCATGAATGTGGGACCACCTGGTCAGCCAGCCGCCTTGCATGGCCTCACTGGGTCTGCACTGTTGCCACCCCGTGCCCGGGGTCCACTAGCTGCCACCTGTGTGCCTGGGATCTGCCAACCACTGCTGCCTTCATGCCCGGGTCCACCAACCTCCACTTTTTCCTGCCGCGACTCTGCCCCTCTTACCCGTCTGGATGAATGGTTGTTGGACTTCTGTAGAGTTCAATTTTCTATCAGTTTGGATTGTTTTCTTGTTTCTAAATCTTTGTTGTCCTTAATTTTGGTTGTGCGAGGAGGCACAGTATGTCCATCTACGCCTCCATCTTGGCTGGAAGACAATGAAATACTTTTAAAGAATAATGTTTACCTGCTTATATGTTGAATAGGTTGCACTCAACCTAAATTATGCAGTGTACAATTTCAAGATACTTCATTAGATTCAGTAATGGTATATGTGAGCACCCAAAGCTCTTGAGATAATGCGAAAGGCCTTGAGGAGTTCATCATACTAGAAACTTAAAGCAACTTCTCTGTGCTGTTTAAACGACTATGATTAATCATAGTACATTTTTCTTTCAGCTGGGAAAAAATTAAATTTATTCTTTCTTTAAAAACAGTGTATTATGGGAAATCCCAAACTGTAAGCCTCCCGCTCCACTCCCTTTATAACTACTATCTTTAAATTATTTTTCAGATGTTTCTTTAATGTCATGCATTTTCAATTCCATCCCGTCTTGTGTAACTTAAACAGATTTAACTAAACTTTGGGGGAGTTGTTTGTTTTGTTTTGTTTTTCCCAAAAAGTCACATACTTCTCTAAGTGCCATTTAAATAGTGATGGTAACATTGTTTTACTTGGGTGGGGGTATGTATGGAAGAAAGTGTGGAAAGATTTGGGTCCCAGATGCTGGGTGAAGCATCAGCACACTCTTTTACCTGGACTGACAGCCAGTACCAGGTGCGTTAGGAAACCAGCTGTCTCCTACAGTATAAATCCTTATGTGAGATACAGATCACTAAGCCACTTACAAATTTTATTGTGAAACTAATTTGTGGCCTTGTACACACAAACCCATGTATGCATGTCAATAGCTATTAATTCATAGATCCATTTATTCCTCAATGTTGCTCTAACCATATTGTTTCAAATGATATTCCATTTCCTCACTGGATCACAGTATCTTGGTATTTGATGGCACTTGAGACCTTGCTTATCCAGATACAGAGTATTCTGCTTCATATTACATTTTAGAACTGTAAAGAAATATATATATATAACCATGGGCCCTCTCAGGAGTCAGAAGAGAACTAGAAGGTAAAGCGAAAGAACCAATGTCTGGAATTTGGAGAGAAAAAAGTGCCATGAAGCAGGTAAAGCAACATTCTTCCAAATGCCAGTGTGTTTTCTATTATCCAATTTATATTTAAACCCTGTTGGAGGTGGCAGCTTACTTCTTTGTAAGGCACACTGTTAGGCTGTTGAATATTTTTACATCAGAAGGTTCATTTTCTCTAAACTAAAAATCTCCTTTCCTATACATTTTTTAATCCTCACCTAAGGATATTTTTATTGATTTTAAAAGAGGGGAAGGGAGGGCGTAAGAGAAACATTGAGTGGTTGCTTCTCATACTGGCCCCAACTGGGGATCCAACCTACAACTTTTTTGTTATATGGGATGATGCTTCAACCATCTGAGCCACCCGACCAGAGCCCCTTTCCTGTAATTTTTGAGGTTTCTTTAGCCTTTTGAGCCCTAGCCCTGCCCTTTCACTACTGGCTGAAACAACAGAACAACTCTCCATTATCAGCTACAACATTGGCTGCCCTTGAGCTTGGAGTCATCTGCATCCACATTATTTGTCATTTGAATGGTTTGCCCTCCTTGTGTCATTTTTAGAAAGTGAAGATCTGAATGTTAAGTTTTTCTAATGTTAAAGTTTGTACCTCTGAATTCAAAATCAGGTTTCTCACTTTAGTATTACATGTGTGTCAAAGGCATTGATAAAATGGAGAGGTACCTTCTTGAACACATACTCAGAAGTTTTCTCAATAATATTTACCTAATATTTCTAGCTTTTCCAGTTTGGTCTCAATAGAGCTGTCATACAGAAGGAATTTGTGGCTGGGAAGTTGATAAAACACAGTATCTTAGTTAAACTTATGTCTCCTGTTTTAAAGAAAGAAAAGTAAAAACTGAAACCATCAGAGTCTGAAAGCCGCACTTTTCCTAATACTCTGAAACAGCCACAGAGCATTTCAGCAGGGAAAACAAGCTTGTTTTGTTACTGCTTCTTTCTTTCCTTTCTTTTCTTTTCTTTTCCTTTCCTTTCCTTTCCTTTTCTTTTTTCTTTTCTTCTCTTTTCTCCTTTCTTCCTTCCTTCCTTCCTTCCTTCCTTCCTTCCTTCCTTCCTTCCTTCCTTCTTTTCTTTTTCTTTCTCCCCTCCCTCCCTCCTTCCTTCCTTCCTTCCTTCCTTCCTTCCTTCCTTCCTTCCTTCCTTCCTTCCTTCTTTCTTTCTTTCTTTCTCTCCCCTCCCTCCCTCCCTTTTCTTTCTTTCTTTCTTTCTTTCTTTCTTTCTTTCTTTCTTTCTTTCTTTCTTTCTTTCTTTCTTTCTTTCTTTCTTCCTTCCTTCCTTCCTTCCTTCCTTCCTTCCTTCCTTCCTTCCTTCCTTCCTTTCTTCCTCTTTCTTCTGTCATCCATTCATCCATTCAAGATTGGGGGCATAGAAAGAATGGAGTCCAGGTCTTAGCTTAGGTTCCACTGTCCTGTGTCCCTGCATCACCCTGTGTCTCTCAACCCATCAGAGCACTCAGCACATGGCATTGTCCCATCCTGCTTCATTACTGGTCCATCCTACCTGTAAACAAGATACATGTCTGATCTGGTCATCAGTGTATTCCCAGTGCCCTTGCATATGATGGGCATGTGATGAGGACTTCTGAACAGATAGATGGTAAAGGAATATTCCCCAGGTACATACTTTTTTGAAATTATATTTTATTCATAATGCTATTAGTTGTCCCAATTTCCCCCCCTTTGCCCCCCTCCACCCACTCCCCCCACCACTCCCTCAAGCCATATATTTGCCTAACAGGCTTGGAAGCACATTGAGTTAAATTGAAATTGTTAATATTATAATAAATGCTTTTGAAAATTTCCCATTGGGAATTCCACTAATAGATAGCTGCTTTGAAAAATGAATGAAAATCAAACATAAAGACACAAACTACTCACTCAGTAATAAGTAAACACATGCCAAAGAACATTCAAGTGCATGTGTGTCATGTGTCTACAGTGTTTTATTTCTGCTTTATATTTTTGTTCCATGCAGGTAATAAACCACCTTGGCCTATAGTATCATGAAGGGAAGATTCTATTCCACAGGCTCATACTTAGAGATTTAGTCTTCCTTACGTGCTTTTCTTAAAAATTGTGGTTAAAAAAAAAACACATAATATTTGCCATCTTAGCCATTTTAACACAGTTGAATAGTGTTAAGTGTATTCACATTGTTGTGAAACATATCTCCAGAACTTTTTCATTCTTCAAATCTGAAACTTGATACCAATTAAAAAAAAAAAAAACACCCCACTTCACCCTTCCCCCATCCCCTAATAACCACCATTCCACTTTCTGTTTCTGTGAATTTGTTCTTTTACAAACAATCACTCCCAAGTCTCCTCTCCTGCTTCAGTACCATTTAGACTAATCATGCCTTTAAGTAAGAGAGAACTCTATGTAATTTTCACAGTGACTTTATAAAATGGAGTGACAACTTACACCTAGGAATAAATGGGCTTCTAATTAAGTTTTAGCATGTAACATAAGTGTTTAAAATATATTCAAGTCATCTTGCATGATTAACTAAGAAATTAGATGGTGAGAGGCCAACCAAGCTTTAAAAACTAGATAATTCTCCTTTCTCTCTCAGCCAGAATTGTTGGACTATCCAATTACTAGGTAAAGCTGTTAACTCTGTTTCTTCTACCAGGGTGTATTTAATTTTGAACAGATGATGGGATCTGTTTCAAAAACATGTTTATTGCCCTCCGGTATTTTAGTTTGATTGGTTTTCAACACTAATGTAAGTGTTTATAAATTTGGACAAAATGCATTTAATGACTACACACTTGTTAGAATGTCACTTTGAATAATACCAACCTTATTTAGGGAACACACTGAATTCTCAGTGGCATGTATCCATTGCTATATCTCACCACAGCAGATGAATGTTTTGAATGCTGTGAAATCATGGAGGACTGTTTTTAAGCATAACCCTTAAAGCTTGGCTTTGTTATTGTTGTTGTTGTTGTTCTTCTTCTTCTTCCAGAAACATCTGTGTTTTTCAATATGACTTTTTCTCTCAGTGCTGATATTATGTCACTAGAGGCTGCGCCCGTTATTAATTTAGTTTATAAATTTATAATGAGCAGAATTTTACTCAAAAGGTGTACTCTGCACCCATGTTTTTTACTATCTTTTTAAAAATTATTTTATTGTTGTCCAAGTACAGTTATCTGCATTTACCCCGCATGACTCCATCCCCAGCCCCACCCATCCCCACCTCACTCCCCTGTTTCCAAACTCCCCTTGGATTAGTGTTTCAGGATTCTTAGGATATAATCCCAGCAATGGGATTACCAGGTCAAAAGGGAGTTCCATTTTTAGCTTTCTGAGGAAATTCCATATTGTTCTCCCAGTTGCTACACCAGTCTGCATGCCCATCAACAGTGCACTAGGGTTCCCTATTCTACACATCCTCTCCAACACTTCCTGTTTGTTGATTTGTTTATGATGGCCACTATTACCGGTGAAGTGAGAATGGTGAAGTGAAGTGGTATCTCATTGTGATTTTACTTTACATACTTCTGATGGCCACTGAAGCTGAGCATCTTTTCGTATGTCTCTGGGCCCTCTGTATGTCCTTCATGGAAAAGAGTCTGTTCAAGTCTTTTGCCTTTATTTTTTATTGAGTTGTTTGTCTTCCTGGAGTAGAATCATGTGAGTTCTTTATATACTTTGGAGATCAAACCCTGATCTGATATTATGGCAAATATGTTTTCCCATAGAGTTGATTCTCTTTTCATTTTAACGCTGTTTTCATTATCCATGAAGAAGCTTTTTAATTTTATGAGGTCCCATTGGTTTATTATTTCCTTTATGTCCCTTGCTTTAAGGGACGTATCCGTGAAGATGTTGCTGCATGGAATGTCTGAGATTTTCCTGACGATGTTTTCCTCTAGGACTTTTATGGCATCAGGACTTATGTTTAAGTCTCTTATCCATGTTGAATTTATTTTTGTGTATGGTATAAGTTGGTGATCGACTGTCATGTTTTTGCATGTAGCTGTCCAGATCTTCCAACACCATTTGTTGAGGCTATTTTTGCTCCATTTTATGCTTCTGCCCCCTTTGTCAGATATTACTTGACCATAGAGATGTGGGCTTGTTTCTGGGCCCTCTGTTCTGTTCTATTGGTCTATGTGTCTGTTCTTATGACAGTACCAGGCTGTTTTGATTCCAGTGGCCTTGTAATACAGTTTGGTATCAGGTACTGTGATCCCTTCTACTTTGCTCTTCTTTCTCAAAATTGCTGCAGCTATTCAGGGTCATTTAGACTTCCATATAAATTTTTGAAATGTTTGTTCTATATCTGTGAAATATGTCATTGGTACTTTAATAGGGATTGCATTAAATCTATAAATTGCTTTGGGTAGTATGGCCATTTTGATGATGTTAATTCTTGCAATCCATGAGCATGGTACATGCTTCCATTTGTTTGTGTCTTCCTTAATCTCTTTCATCAGTGTTGTGTAGTTTTCTGAGTACAGGTCTTTTACTTCCTTGGTTAGGTTTATTCCTAGGTATTTTATATTCCTTGTTGCTCTATCAAATGGGATTTTGTTTCTGATGTTTCATTGTTGGTATGCAAAAATGCCTTTCATTTCTGAATATTGACTTTATATCTGGCTGTTTTGCCAAATTCACTTATTAGGTCGAGTAGTTTTTTTGGTGGAATCTATAAGATTTTCTATGTACACTGTCATGTCATCTACAAACAATGATAGTTTTGCTTCCTTTTTTCCAATTTGGATTCCTTCTCTTTCTTTTTCTTGTCTAATTGCTGTGGCTAGGACTTCCAATACTATATTGAATAGGAGTGGTGAAAGTGGGCATGCTTGTCATGTTCCTGATCTTAGTGGGAAAGCTTTAAATTTTGTCCATTGAGTATGATGTTGGCTGTAGGTCTCTTGTAGATAGCTTTTATTAGGTTGAGGAATGCTCCATCTATTCCCACTTTGCTGAGTGTTTTGATGAAAATGGGTGCTGTACCTTATCAAATGCTGTTTCCACATCTGTTGATATGATCGTGTGATTTTTTCTCTTTCATTTTGTTTATGTGATATATTATGTGTATTGATTTGCGAATATTGTACCATCCTTTCATCCCTGGGATGAATCCCACTTGACCATGGTGTATGATCTTTTTAATGTATTGCTGGATGCGGTTTGTATTTTGTTGAGGATTTTAGCATCTATATTTATCAGCAATATTGGCCTGAAGTTTTCTTTCTTTGTTATGTCTTTATCTTGGTTTGGTATTAGGATGATGCTGACCTCATAAAAATGAGTTCAGGAGTCTTCCATTTTATTGGATTTTTTTGAATAGTCTGTGAAGGATAGGGGTCAGCTCATCACTAAATGCTTTGTAAAATTCTCCTCTGAAACCATATGGTGCAGGGCTTTTGTTTGTCAGGAGTTTTTTTATTACTGCTTCAATTTTGTCAGCTTTATTGGTCTGTTCAGGCTTTCTGCTTGTTCTTCACTGAGTTTTGGAAGATTATATTTTTCTACAAATCTGTCCATTTCATCTAGGTTTTCAAATTTCTTGGCATACAGTTCTTCATAGTAATTTCTTACAATCCTTTGTATTTCTGTGCTATCAGTTGTAATCTCTCCTCTTTCATTTCTGGTTGTGTTTGAGTCCTCTCTTTGTTTTTCTTCATGAGTCTGCTTAAAGGCTTTTCAATTTTGTTTATCTTTTCCAAGAACTAACTCCTGGATTTTGGTCCTTAGAATTGTACTTTTAGTCTCTACGTTATTTAATTCTGTTCTGATCTTGGTTATTTCTTTCCTTCTACTTGCTCTGGGTTGTCTTTGTTGGTGTTCTTCGAGTTCTTGTAGGTATAGTGTTAGGTTGTTTATTTAAAATGTTTCCATCTTTTTTAGGTAAGCCTGTATCACTATGAACTTCCCTCTCAGGACTGCCTTTGCTGTGTCCCATAAGTTTTGGAATGTTGTGAGCTCATTTTCATTTGTTTCCGGAGGCTTTTTTATTTCATCCTTCATCTCATTCTTAACTCTTTCATTGCTTAATAGCATGCTATTCAATCTCCATGAGTTTTGACTATTTTTGAGTTTTTTCCTTGAGGTTGGTTTCTAGTTTCAGGCCCTTGGGGTCTGAGAAAGTTCTTGATATGATTTCAGCTTTCTTGAATTTGTTGAGGCTTGTTTTGTGCCCTAACATGTGGTCTGTCTTTGAAAATGTTCCAATTGCATTTGAAAAGAATGTATATTCTGCTTCTTTGGGATAAAAGGCTCTATATATATCAGTTAAGTCCATTTGATCTAGGACATTGTTCAAACTGCAATAGTTGTTGATAGTTTCTTTGGAAGATCTATCCATTTTTGACAGTGGGATGTTAAAATCCCCTACTATAATTCTGTCAGTACCTTTCTTGAAGTCCTACAGGATTTTCTTTATGTATTTGGGTGCTCCTATGTTGGGTGTATGTATATTTACAATGTGTATGTCTTTTTGATGGATTCTTCCCTTGAGCATTATGAAGTGCCCTTCTGGGTCTCTCTCTTTTTTTTTTTTTTTTCAATATATTTTTTTTAATTTTTATTTTCATTGTTGATCTTGTACAGTTTTCTGTCTTTTATTCTCACCCGAACCCGCCACCCCAACCCTCCCCACTTCCCTCCCATTTCCACCCCCCCCCCATAGTTTTTGTCCATGTGTCCTTTATACTTGTTCCTGTAAATCCTTCCCCTTTTCCCCTGAAATTCCCTCCCCTCTCCCCTCTGGTGACTTTCAGCATGTTCCCAATTTCCATGTCTTTGGTTATATTATGCTTGTTTGTTTGTTTTGTTGATTAGGTTCCTGTTAAAGGTGAGATCATATGGTATTTATCTTTCACTGCCTGGCTTACTTCACTTAGCATGATGCTCTCAAGTTCCATCCATGCTGTTGCATAGGGTATGAGCTCCTTCTTTCTTTCTGCTGCATAGAATTCCATTGTATAAATGTACCACAGTTTTTTGGGTCTCTTTTTATGACCCTTGTTTTGAAGTCTGTTTTGTCTAATATGAGTATTGCTACCCCAGATTTTCTTTCCTGTGCATTTGCTTGGAATATTTAAGGTTTCCAGGCCTTCACTTTCGGTCTGTGTAGATCTTTTGTTCTGAGGTGGATCTCTTGTAGGCAGCATATGTATGGGGCATGATTTCTTATTCATTCAGCTGTTCTGTGTTTTTTATTGGAGCATTTAATCCATTTACATTTAAGGTTATTATTGAGAGGTACTAATTCGTTGCCATTGTACTTCCTTTATACCTGTTTTCCTCTCTCTCTCACTCTTTCCCTTCCTTTTCTTAAAGCAGACCCTTTTAGCATCACTTGCAGTACTGATTTGGAGGAGGTGTATTCTTTGAGACTTCTTTTGTCTGAGAAACTCTGTATTTGGCTTTCCATTTTAATTGAGAGCCTTGCTGGATAACTTAGTCTCAGTTGCCGACCCTTGGTTTTCATTAGTTGGAATATTTCTTGCCAATCTCTTCTGGCTTGGAGTGTTGCCCTTGAGAAATGAACCACTAGTCTTATTGGGCTCCCTTGTACGTTACTTACCATTTCTCCCTTGCTACCTTTAAGATTTTCTCTTTGTCTTGGAATTTTGCCATTTTAATTATGATATATCTTGAAGTGGGCCTCGTTGGATTCCTCTGGATTGGGACTCTCTGTGTTTTCTGGATTTGTGTCACTTTTTTTCTCATCAAATTAGGGAAATCTTACATCATTACTTTTTCAAACAGGTTTTCTCTCCCTCGTGCTTCTTTTTCTTCTGGTATCCCTATTATGCGGATATTGTTATGTTTCTTGTTCCCCTGCATTTCCCTTAACCCTCTTCATTCTTTCTGAGCTTCTTTTCCTTGTCTTGCTCTTTCTGGGTATTTTTTCTACCTTGTCTTCCAGATGCTTATCTGATCATCTGCTTTTGGTTCCTTCTACTGTGTTCTTCAGTTCAGAAATTGTATTCTTCATTTCCCCTTGGCCCTTGTTGATAGTTTCTATTTCCTTTTTCATGTTAATATAGTTTGCAGTGAGTTCATTGTAGTTTCCCTGTAATTTTTGGTAATTCTCGGTGAGATCATTGAGGTTCCTTATAACAATTGCTTTGAACACAATATCTGGTAGTTGAATTGCCTCTGTTTTATTTAACATCCTTTCTGAAGCTTCCTCCTTTCCTTTCATTTGTGGTTTCTTTGTCTTCCCATTGTTTATTATCTGCTTCTTACATTGATCTGTTCTGACTCCCTGGGTTTATGGTGTGGACTTCTATGGTAGAAGACCTGTGAGATTCAGTGATGCAATCTCCTTGATCTCCTGAACTTGCTGACCTTGATCTGTTGTTTATGTTGGCTCTCTGTATGTCTTTGGGTTTTGAATGTTTTGGGGTCTCTCTTTTTTTAAGATTTTATTTATTTTTAGACAGGGGAAAGAGAGGAAGAGAAATATGAGTGTGTGGTTGCCTCTCATGTGCCCCCCACCAGGGACGTGGCCCACAACCCAGGCATGTGCCCTGACTGGGAATTGAACTGGCAACCCTTTGGTTCACAGGCCAGTGCTCAATCCATGGAGCCACACCAGCCAGGGCTGTTGGATCTTTCTTTGGTGGGTCTTTCCCTCCAGATGGTTAACTGAGGCTCACTGAACCCACCACATCTTGTATGCTGTTGTGCAGGTGTGGACTGGTTGTGTCAAAGTTGGTTCTTCTGTCTGTATGAGGTTTTAAAGCTGGTCTCTTATTATTGGTAAGTTGTTTGTTCTGGGTAACTTCTACACCATTTAGTTGTATTTCTAGATAGGTCCTGGGTGCGGATTAGTGTGGCTTCCACTCACTCCTTCATCTTCTGTTTTCATCTGTTGGTGGTTCCTTTGTTGGTGGGTTCTCTTTTAGATAGGGGGAGTGTATTCTATGGGATTTAAAGTGCCCACCCTCAGGGAAGAAATACAATATCCTTTGTATATGTATACTGTTAACCATTCTATTTCACCCAACTAGCCACTTTTTAGAAAGGCTGGAAAAAAATAAGACTCTTGTTAGACAGGGGAAGAATTGTGGGTTGGATCCAGAAAACAGTGAGCTTGCAGGAGGCAGATTATGAGATAGAGAGAGAGTAAAGGATAGAAAATAGGTGTAATGTGCTAGGGAATAGAGTTAACCACAACAGTAATAAATGTCCAGAAGACAGTGAAATGGGCTAAGATCTGGGTGCTGTTTAGTACTTAACAATTATATGGAACAACAATTATTTCCAATAATAATGGAACAACAGTCATATGACAGAGTCTGTGTGATCTGAATAACAAGAATAGGAAGTACCTGATCTAGAGTAGGGTGCTATTGGAGCACAGTGAAGTGAAAGAAGGAAAATTAAAAATACACTATGAAAGAGAGAACAGGGAAAACCAGTCAAACAATACAATTAAACAAACAAGACAAAACTAAACAGAAGAGAAATAAAAATATACTAAAAATAAAAGAAGTAAAAATAACAAAAAATAATAATAATACAAATAAACAATAACATGCAAGTTCTCTGGAATAGCAAAGTGAAATTTGTTTCAGCTTCTCAGTTGTTGAGATCAATCTTGTGACCCCTCTTTGGGTCTGACTCTGGTCCTTTCACAGCACCAGGTCTTACTGTCTCACTTTGGAGAAAAAAAAAGGGCGGGGGGAAAAGCCTCCTGCTAACTTTAAACCAGCCAAGGGAGTTCTGGTGGTTCTTGCCTGCATCAGGCTGAGGGGGTTGGATTTTGCTTTTCTCCCTTGCTGTGGTTTTGGAGGATAGGGGCCAAGGCTCCATTCTTCACAGTTGCCCAGCCTCCAGCCCAGTTCCTCCATTTGCTTCTTGGCCCCCAGTGCTTGACTGAGCCAGGTCTGTGCCTTTAGTCCACCACTTGTGGCTTCCTTGAGGTGCACCAATCAGGGGCCACGCACATACCACCTTCTTGCTCTTTGCTGTCCTAGGTGCTACGGACTCTCAAAGTCTCTCTAGGGTAGTTCGGCTCCTCCACTGAGTCAAGTCTTTCTGGGGACTGGTATCTCCCTGAGCCCTATTGCTCTCTTCTGCTGAAGGTGCCTCCTCCTTCTTCTTACCAAGCCAGTCAGGCCCTGCAGGGTAAGAATGCCCTAGTGGCTGCCGCAGTGGGTGTGGTCTGCACCTCTTTTGCAGTGGTTGTGGTCTCAGGCTGCTGGGATGCCTGGCGTGGGCGTGGGCATGCAGCCTCCTCTACTGATGTGGCGGGTGCAGGGGTGCAGCTGCTGGGTGGCTGGTTCAGGCATGAGCAGCTGAGGCTGTGGACATGGGTACGGCTGGTTCAGGCATGAGCAGCTGAGGCTGTGGACATGGGTACACAGCCTCCTGTGCTGCCCATGGGGGCACAGTTGTAGGGCAGCAAGGTCAGGAGTGCACCACTCTTTGTTGCTGGGGCAGGGCAGAGGATGGGGCAAGGCCTTGGCTGTGGCAGTGGCTCCGGGGCACAGCTGAGAGAAAACTCCATAAACAACCATGGAGAGCCTCCCCCCACTTTTCTTTTTTTAACAAATTTCTCCTGTTCAAGCCTGCTGCTCCAAACAAGCACCCAGCCTCTCTCATAGCCCTACTTTCGAACCAGACCAGATACTATCCAGGTCAGGGTCCATCACGACCTAACTCTTCTCTACGTATCATCCAGCTCCCCAATTTGTCTGATAATGACCCAGCTGGCATCCACAGTCTCAGTGGGTAGACATTGTCCCTGTGTGTTTGCCATTTCACCTTTATTCCCTGCAGCGGCTTCAAGCATCCAGGTCCATCCTGGTCCCTCTCTATCCTCCCTGTCTGGCAGGGGAGGGAGCCGTTGACCTGGACCTCTCCCAAGAATCCTGTGGCAGGCGCTGGGCCTGAAGCTGCAGCTATGCTGGTACCAGGGATCTTATTGTCCCAAAGCAGTCTCTTTACCATCTGCTTTTTCAATGTCCTCTACAGTTTTTGGCCTCCAACTTTCATATATGCTGGGATACCGTAGGCTATTCACTCTGTTCCCCAGAAGATCGGCCAGGTGTTCCACCTGTATGCAGGGGGAAGTAGACTCCACTCCCACCTATCTCACCACCATCTTAAGACTCTGCTTTTTACTGTCTTACATTTCCATTTCCCAGTGTTGACTTTGAGCATTGGTGATATTACATAAAGGCGAGTGTCACTACAATGGTGATTTCTGGGATGTTCGGCTTTAAGGTAAGGTTTTATAACAAGGCTTTGAACTGAGCTAAAAGCCAGTATAGCATAATAACATAATGTACTAAATCCAAAGGCAATATTTTCTTTACCAAATTTTGAAGTAATTACACAGGAGTAAACTAGTGAACCTGCTCAAAAGGGAGTTGATGTTCTGGATCCTCCAAAAGCACTACACCAAAACAGCCAACACATTGATATGTCCTCTGGACATTTGAAAGAACATAAACCCTCCTTTCATTTCATTTGTTGTATGTATTCATAAAAGTCATCCGAGGGATAAGGCTACATGGCCCAGTAATACTGGTGATGTAACAGTTTTCACTGTCACTTCAGTCTTGTACATTGTTGCCCATTTGTTTCCTAATCAGTGGAATGGCATTCTATATTTTCTCATTTTCCTTTTAACATTTTTCCATGTAGTTTCTTGAAATAAAAATATACTCAAATTGACTTTAGAATCTAGACCCCAGCTTATAGTTGTAAATATTTGTTAAAGACTTTGTTATTATAGTATCTCCATGACAATTATAGTTTAAAGTAATTTCATACATTCATCCATTCAGCAAATCTTTATGAGCTCCCACTGTGTATCATGCTGTTCTGATGAACAAAACGGATGAAGATCCATGTGCTAGCAGAATATGTATTCTATCAGAGAAAGACTACCATGTATAAGAACCACCATAAACACATTGTTTTGGATACTGCAGAGTTCAAATTGAAAGTGAAAATGAAAAGAAATGGAGCAGAATAAGAGGGATGGAGGTGTGTGGGCAAATTTCAATTTTAAGTAGGCTATTTAGGGTCAGTGCTTTTGAGAAGCTGACATTTGTACAAAGATTGGGAAAAGGTGAGGAAATTATCCATAAAGATTTCTGGGAAAGAAAGTAGACCAGGCAGAGGGAATAGTCAGTGCAAAGGCCCTGAGGCTGGTATGTTTCTGATATGCTCAGAAAACAGCCAGGAGTCCTGTTGTTATGTGGCTGGAGCTGAATGAGCAAGAGGGAGAGCAATTTGATATGATCTTGGACAGATGACATGGGGTAGAGCAGATTCCCTGGGACTTTGTTTCCATTGACAGAATTCTCCCTGGCTTTTACTCTGAGTTCTGAGCAGAGGAGTCATACATTGGATTTAGTAAAAGATGACTTTCTGATAGAGCTGACTTGGGAATCTATTAGGAATTAATTATGTGGTAAGTCAGTAATTGTAAGTGACAGAGGTCAAATGCAACAGAGAAATACAAGGACATTTTCATGAAAAAATTTCATCAAGGTATTCAGATAGGTAAATTTGAGGATCATAAAAGGTAAGCTGAATGGTTTCCAAGTTCTTGTGTGCCATCTATGTGTGTATGAATCAGAATCATTGAGAGATACTTTCCCAAACCCTTAATACATGTGAAACTCTAGGTATGTATGAGGCTATACTTGGCTGTGGGTGATCTGAAGTTTCCAGGTAGACCAGATTTTCAGAGTCCCCTCAGAATCTCTGCTGTGGTAGAAGTAGCTCCTTAATTAAATCCTGGCTGCTTATCAGCATTCCTTCCTAGTAAGTTTGTAAAAACTTAAAGAATCTGTGATATAAGCCATACAGAAAGATCTTGTTTGTGAACACTGTAGTTTATTAGCACACAAGGGGTTTGTTGTATGATACTTAAAGGGAAAATGTGTTTAATGCATGCTCTTGGCAGTACTTCTAGTGGAGAATTTTTGGATGTGCTTTTCATACTTTTGCTATATACTTACTTGTATGTTTCTTTTTCCTAAATGTAGGGTCTGTGTGCTTATATTTTTATACTCTAGCAAGTTGCTGGTGGGAAGGGACTGTCATCAACAGTGAACACATATTTTTTTTTGCTTTTTTGTGGTTTTCAAGTTTGTAGGTCATGCAGTCTGTCTCTCCCCGCCCCAACCCCCAGCACACACTTTCTCTTCTATCCATTATCTCATTCCCTAACCCTTCATCAGAAGATATTTGAATATAAGGGAAAGTATATGTTTATTTTATAGTGGTTAAAGTAGTTAGGCTTAAAAATACTCAAGAGGGAGTTTGCATAGCAACCAAAAGTTGAAAATAATCTTGAAGAGGTTTCAGCTAAACTGAAGTATAATGGTTCACTGTGATTTTTTGAGTACCTGATAAACTTGGGCACTTGATGTGTCTTTACCTTATTTAATTATCCTAGCCACTTCTTTAGAGGGTACTATTATTTCATGGTATTCCATTGTTCACATGGGAAAATCAATGGTCAGGCAGGCCATTTAACTTGCCTGGGCCACATAGCTGGTAAATGACAAGTTGGGCGTCAAAGCTATGACCTGATGATACTTCATGGTGCTCTCAAATGTAATCTTATACATTTTTAAACCTAATAGTAATAGCTTCATTCATTAGAAAAGATGCAAAAGTTAGGTTTCCCTCTATTTTTATAATGAAAATTCTTTTTATGGGTCTTGACTCCCTCACCCCCCAAATTTACCAGTCCCTTAAATAGAGTATAAATATTTTTGGATTTTTTCCAACATTTATTGTGGTAAAAATATACATTTATTTAACCATTTGTAAGCATAGAGTTCAGTGTCATTAAGTATATTCACATTGTGCATCCATCACCACCATCCATCTCCAGAACTCTCTTTGTCTTCCCAAACTGTAACTCTGTACCCACTAAACAATAACTTCCCATTCCTACCTCTTCCCAGATCCTGGGAACCACTATTCTACTTTCTGTCTTTATTGCATATGCTTCTGGTACTTTTATTATATATTTACGTATAAGTTTCTTTTCCCTAAAAAGGAAATGGCTCTGTGCTTACATTAATCTGAGCATTTCAGTTTTTCAAAGGAAGAGGAGTATTAACTTTATGATTAGAACGCTGACTGCCTTGCAGATAAACAAATCTGAAGCTGGAGCCCACTCCCACCACAAGTTGCACGGTTAACAGAATACTAAACCTGAGAAGTATAAGAAACAGAATGAAAAATAGTATTGATTTGGGAGGTTTTCTGGGTATTCCAGAGCCAAGAATAAGTTCTTAAAGGAAACGGAAAGCCATTATTTACATTTTTTTACATTTGAAAGCCTTATGCATAAAATAATTTAAAAATCCTTATTTAGGATTGAAAAAACATTCCTAGTCTCTCTACTGACCAATTGAAAAGCACTAAAAATGTGTTCTGATTAAAGTGTCTGTAAACATTTAACAATAATTTTCTTTCATTGAATGTTCTTAGAAGTTCTCCAAGAACCTTAAGGAAAAGGCTGTATTTCAAAAAACATGGTATAAGAACTGTTCCTGAGCATAAGGAAAGATGAGAACCAAGGACCACATTTGTTGATTTTGTTTTACAAAGTCTTTACCTTTCTGTTCAAATGTTAAGCTAAATTCAATAAAATACCTACTTTCCATCTTCCTATAGAATAATCATTTTGGAGGCCAAGTGTATCATGTGAGGTATATTTTCAGAAAGTTTAGGCTCAGCAGGCTGAATGCACTTTTGAGGTTTAATTAGACCACTGAACCCAAAAAGAAAAGTGCCAAAGTAAATGAACATACAGAAAATGCAAGCATTTTGTTGCTGGAAAGGGTTGAATGCTTTCCTTGAGCAGTCATAATCTAGTTTCTACTCACTTCATTCAGTATTTGTGTGATATTTTAGCCCCTTACTAATGGATATTTAAAGTAGCAAGATTTTTGCTACTTTAAAGCAAGATTTTTTTAATTCTGCATTTTGGAATATTTTTTACTCATCTATTTCTAAAAGTGATCAAAAGACAATGAATTGCTCAAGGTCAAGAGCAGACAAAGCCAGCATCATGAATAGCCACATTCTCCATAAACATTCAGTGGCAATAGAAATCTGCCACTGAATGAGCGTGTGCACGCACACACACAGTCTTGGAGTGAAGGAAGAAGAGCAGTTCTCTACTAATGATGCCGTGGTTATAACATAGCTAAATTATAGTGAAGGAGCTGAAAGGGCCCGTTCTCTTCTTGGACTGGAGGTGGGACTCTGAAATCCAATCTGAAGTGTGTTTAATGAGTGTTCTGAACGCTAGGGCTCCGTTCAGTGGGGAACAAGGAGCACAGTGTGTCCTGGCAGACAGTGTGGCCACCCGTGGAGCCACAGCAAGGAGAAAGAATTGCTGCATTTGTGGACCCAGTACATGGGCAGGCTTAATAAATATTTAGCTATATTCTCTCAGAATGAAAGCCTTGTCCTGGTTCCCCAGACTTTGGTTTTAAAGTTGTAATTCCTATTCTTGCTCTGGTTGGCATTTCACAATGGTGATCATACTGTGTGTTGACCTGGCTACCACCAGGTCTGCTGTTTGGCATTTGAGTAATTTTCCTTCCAACTCCTCCTCTACCACCACCACTACCCTCCTCACCATCACCACCCCTCCCACCATCCACACTCTCACCTCCACTCTTACCCTCCCACCACCCAGGAGAGCTTACTTAGTACTAGATACCATTCTGAGAGCACAGTGTGTGCTAAGTCATTTAACCTGCACCACAACCCTTGGAAGTGATTCAGCCGTTACTCCCAGCCTACAGAAGAAGAAACTGAGACCCCAAGGGTAATGTGCCCAAGATCACACCTCCATGGACTAGAGATAGGGGACAAAGAAGCCTCCAGAGTTTGTATTTTTAATAATTAAATCATACAGCCTCTCCAAGTCGCTGAAGGGCTGGAGAAACAGTGAGAAACATCTCCCACATTTCAGCTGTCCCATTTCTATTTGTTAAAAAATTATTTTTTAATTATAATTGACATACAGTGTTGATTTTAGTTGTACAATATAGTGATTCAACATTTATATACCTTGCAAAGTAATCACCACAATAAGTCTAGTAACCATCTGTCACTGTACATAGCTATTATGATGTTATTGACTCTATTTCCTATGTCGTACATTTTAGCCCCATGACTTACTTTACAGCTGGAAGTTTGTACTGAATATAAGAAATACAAATGTTCCATTTCCTTGTTAACTAAGGATTCCTGCCTTTGCAGTGGAAGATCATGCTTGGCTTATGTGACTCTCACTGTAACTTGCAGGGACAGTGTCATACTATGATCATGCTAACCATATGTATCATACTAACTATATGTATCATACTGTATATCTTATTAACTAGCTTTTGTGCCTTAGCACTTGCAAAGCCTGAGCCTCTTCCCTTGGTTTTATCAGCAAGTTTTCTCCAGGACAGTTTGGTTCATCAAATTATGAATGTAAGTCTTGAAAGAGATTAAGAGAGTAAATAGACTCTGTGGTATAATGGTTAGGAGCAGATTCTCTGAAGCTGGGTTTGAATCTGAGCTCCACAGTGAGTAGTGAGTGTGACCTTGACAATGTTGTATCCTCCAGCCTGGTATGTTCCAGGGCATGTAGCCTAGATGAACTGCTGGTGTCAGATGTATTAGTCCCTCTGTCCACAGGGTGAGCCCCGTATTAATGTCCCATATGGTAAATGGTAGGGACTCATTGTTCTGGCTTCTAATGTGCTGTCAAGAAATCTTGTGCCATTTGATTCTAGCCTTTGCTTTTCTCATAACTTTTAGAATCATCTTTTCAATCCTTGCATTTCGGAATTTCTTTGCCTTGAAATGGGTTGTACTCCATTCTGTGAGATACTTGCTGGCCCTTTCAGTCTAGGAAGTTAAGCCTTTCAGTTCTAGAAATTTTTCTTATGTTATTTTTCCATAATTTCCTTTCCTCTTGGGTGTCTCAGTTCAGAAGTTACATTATTTAAATGTTGGAACTTTTTTTAAAATATATTTTATTGATTATGCTATTACAGTTGTCCCTTTTCTCCCCCATCATTCCCCTCCACCCTACACACCCTCTCCCACCCACATTCCCCCCCTTTAGTTCATGTCCATTTGCCATAAGTTCTTTAGCTTCCACATTTCCCACACTATTCTTGCCCTCCCCCTATTTTCTACCCACCGTCTATGCTACTTAGTCTCTGTACCTTTTCCCCCTCTCTCCTCCTCCCACGCCCCTGTTGCTAACACTCCATATGATCTCCATTTCTGTGGTTCTGTTCCTGTTCTAGCTGTTTGCTTAGTTTGCTCTTGTTTTAGTGTGGTTCTTAATAGCTGTGAGTTTGCTGTCTTTTCACTGTCATATTTTTTATCTTCTTTTTCTTAGATAAGTCCCTTGAACATTTCATATAATAAGGGTGCTCACTTCGGCAGCACATATACTAAATGTTGGAACTTTTGAACAGAGTCCAAAATGTCTTATATTCTCTCCTCATTGCCATTTCTATGTCATCAGGACTAGTTTTCTAGGAATTATCAACTGTATCTTTAGACTCTTATAATGCAAGTTTTATTTCTTCTGTGCTATTTTGTTTTTATTTTGAAGAGCTCTTTCTTGTTATCCAAACATACCTTTTTTATAACCTTCTAATTTTTTTTCTTTTTGTTGTAAACTCTTATGAGGATACAAATTACGTTTTCAAAAGCTTTTATGCTACCCTGCATTATTACCTGGCATCTCCCATTTCTGACCTTCTGAAGTTCTATGTGATTTGGCTGCTTCTTGTTCCTAACTCTCTCTCTCTTCTCCTCTGTAATTAGATTTCAGCTTCGTCCTCTGTCATCTTCTAGAATCTGGGGGAAATCTCATGCCTGCTGTCTATTCTTTAATTTTCACTGTTTTTTAATGAATTAATTCCTTTTCTTCTTTTACTGTTTTGTTTAAAGCAGGCTTTCTGGGTATTGCGGAGATAAACTTGCATGTATTCAGTCTGCCATATTTAGCCACAAGTCTGACGTTCTTTCCATCGTTTATATTAAGCCTCGGCTAGCCATGGCCTTTTGCTCAAACCGTACTTTACTTCATTGATAGCTCCAGACTGTGCGCAGAGGGGCTGAAATGGTGACGTCCTGGATGGACCTGGGGTGGAGTATAGGGTGTGATTTATGTGACTTTTTAGCCTCAGTTCCACCCTCTACATCATTAGGTAGAAGGCTCTCAAAAGAGAATGTTTCATAAAAAGAGCTTCAGTTGTAGAACACCATTCACATCTGAAGCAACAATAGTAAAAAGAACATCTTTTAACAGCAGGAGAAATGAATTATCTCCCAAATGAAATATACTCAACTACTAGCTGAGTATATTTGGTTGTCGAGGTAGACAAACTTAAAGCCAGAATTTTTATCTCAGATCCATTTATTGGGTTATTAACTTGTTGTAATCCCTTTATTCGAAAGGGACAGTGCTAAACATGAATTCTTTGTCCTTGAGAGGTGGGTAATGGCACCACTAAAAATGGCTGATAGAGTTTACAAGAGCTGCTGTGACAAAGTACCACTAATGGTTGCCTTACACTAGCAGAAATTTGGTCTCCCACAGTTCTGGAGGCTAGAAGTCCAAAATCAAGACATAGTCAGGGCTATGCTCCCTCTGAGACTCTGGTAGAAACTGGGAGAATCCTTCCTTGCCTCTTCCAGCTCTTTGAGAGGACCATCAAACCTTGGTGTTCCTTGGTTTGCAATTGTATCACTTCAGTCTCTGCCTCCATCATCATGTAACCTTCTCCCTTTGTGTCTGTGTCTCACATTATCTTCTTATAAGGGCACCAGTCCTATTGGGTTAGGTAGGGCCCACTCTAATGACCTCATCTTAATTTAGATACAGTGGCAAGACCCTGTTTCCAAATTCACATTCACAGGTGCCAGGAGTTAGGACTTCAACATATCTTTTTGAAGGACACAATTCAGCCCATAACAGTGGGTTTGGTGTTTTTTTGCAAGAAACCACAGAACCAGCCAGCCCTCCCTGTCGAGGATCCATCTGTCATTCAGTAGCAACTCATGCACATGTGTGCACCTTGCTATTCAAAGCATAGTCTTCACAAAACAGCAGCAGGGAGCTTGCTAGAAATTTAGATGCCCAGTCCTCACCCCTAGCTTATCAAGGTCTGCAAGTGATCAGTGAGCACATAAATTGGAGAAGTGCTGCTTGGAATCACCTCCCACAGCATTCTAGGATTGAATAAGCATGGACCCAAGTATAGGTTCTGTCCCTGGGGACATTGTCACACAGCACATCAGTGTGTTAGCCAGGCTTTTCATTCTGTGATGTTGCACAGACGACTTTAGGGTTAGTAAGTGGGCCCCCTCCTTTTCAATGTCAGTCCATTCCTCTGCCATGAAATCTATAAATTAAGATTTCCCCATCACGGTATCAGTAACAATAATGAAGAAGTTATGTTATATTGCCAGGCCCTTTTGTCAAACGTGTTGGGTTCATTGTTTTATTTAATTTTCGCATTGATCCTAGGAGGTAGATAGTCTCTCCAGTCTTTTCATGACTCCATGTGCTATGGACTGAATTGTGTCCCCCACTCCTCTCCCCAAATCATAAGTTGAAGGGCCAATTCCCAGTATTGTTGGATTTGGAGTAAGGAAGTGATTAAGGTCAAATGTTATCAGAGTGAAGCCCTAATCTGATAGGATTAGTGTTTTATAAGAAGAAATTCCAGAGAGCACATGTTTACTCATTCTCTCTTTCCACCCCCCCTCCACTTCCTGTACCCCTTTCTGCCCCTCGCCTTCTCCCCTTCTCTGTTTCTAACACAGCGCTTACCACATATTCGAATTTAGCTGGTTATTTGCACCCCAACTCAGAAAGAGATACTTAACTGATTTCCATTCACTCCGCACCTAGCACAGCGCCTGTGCATGGCTACTCACTTGGCAAGTGTACCCCAGGTGTCTCAAACCATCATAATTATTACTATTTCTACTCACCTGGTCAAAAATTGCCAAAGGGCCATTACAAAATCCACAACATTTTAATGCCCTAAGATCAGACATGTTGAAGGCTAGTGATTTATGGGAGTTAGAAGAATATTCTCATCAATAACTTTTAATGGTAGCAGAAAAGGGGCGAAGGCCTTTGAGAAATGCCCTTCCCTTCTGCTGGATAACAGCATACCCTGGTTGTCATGGTTATGTTGATCTCAAACCAGGAAAAAAAAACTTCTAGAAACAGCTCTCTGAAAGCGGCCAATGCAAATTTTATAAACCCGTTCCAACATAGTCTTCATAGATTTCTATGAAATTATTTCAGAAAGGCAGAACTTGCTTGTATCAAGTAGGGTGAACCATTCGTTCAGACCCTGTGAGGAGGTAGAGAGGGGAAGGTGAAGACACCCCAACCCAGAAAGAGTGGTGCCTTTATTCTTTTAGGGGAGGAAAAGAAGTACTCCCACATAAATCTTTATGTAACAGAAGTAACCTGAAGGCACAGAAATATTTTAAAAGCACAGTAAACTAAAGCAACTTTGGTTAACAGTTTTTAATAGCTCAAAGCTGTATGTGAATACAGCTTTTTTCTATAAACTGAAAGACATATTTTTCATTTTCACCAATAACTTTATTGATTTGGATATTTTCAGTATGTTGGCTGGCTTCTAGGGGGTAGTGGCCAGGGGTGCTGCTAAACATTTTCCAATGCATAAGACAGCCCCACAGCATACACTGTTTATTATTCAGTACTTACTTGTTAGATATTCCCCAAGAAGGTAAACCTCCTCCTAAAATTTAATTTCATAGCATTCCATGAAAATGTAATTCAAAATGCAGAAAGCATAAGGGCATACAGTTTGAAATCAGTCAGTTTATTTGTGTAATAGATTAAAATTCAAATGCCTTTGGGTGTTTAATAAAAGTTGCCAATAAGAAAAAAGTGATAAAATTTGATTATTTAGTTTCATTCATCACTGGGTTGTTCTCTAAAATATAACATATAATTACCATTTTGCTTCTTTTTTGTCAAGAGTACACTTCTAGAATATGTTAATCAAGGCTAGCAGTGTGTGTGGGTCACAGTTTTTTAGAGGCTCTGGTAATCTTATAGGTCTGCCCCTTCACTCCCACTTCAAACACTTGGGGTCAATCTTTTTTATTTATTTGTCAAAAGATCCCTTTCATATTAAATCATTACTAACAAATACAGGTTTTCAAAACATGCCTAAATAACTTGATTTCCCTTCATGTATGACAACTTATATAGCGGTAAATGTTAATAGTATATCTTTGTGTTTCTTTTTTTTTTTTTAATTTTTATTTTAATAGTTGATCTTGTACAGATTTCTGTCTTTTACTCCCAACCGAGCCCACCACCCCAGCCCTCCCCACCTCCCTCCCATTTCCACCCCCATAGTTTTTGTCAATGTGTCCTTTATACTTGTTCCTGTAAACCCTTCCCCTTTTCCCCTGAAATTCCCTCCCCTCTACCCTCTGGTGACTGTCAGCCTGTTCTCACTTTCAGTGTCTTTGGTTATATTATGCTTGTTTGTTTGTTTTGTTGATTAGGTTCCTGTTAAAGGTGAGATCATATGGTATTTGTCTTTCACTGCCTGGCTTATTTCACTTAGCATGATGCGCTCCAGCTCCATCCATGCTGTTGCGAAGGGTAGGAGCTCCTTATTTCTTTCTGCTGCAAAGAATTCCATTGTGTAAATGTACCATAGTTTCTTGATCCATTCATTTACTGATGGGCACCTAGGTTGCTTCCAACACTTGGCTATTGTAAATTGTGCTGCTGTAAACATAGGGGTGCATAGGTTCTTTTGGATTGGCATTGCAGGGATTTTAGGATATAATCCAAGCAGTGGAATTGCTGGGTCAAAAGGTAGATCCATTTTTACTTTTCTTAGAAAATTCCATACCGCTTTCCATAGTGGTTGTACCAGTCTGCACTCCCACCAACAGTGCACTAGGGTCCCCTTTTCTCCACAACCTCTCCAACACTTGCTGTTTGTTGCTTTGTTTATGAAGGCCATTCTGACTGGTGTCAAGTGGTATCTCATTGTGGTTTTAATTTGTATCTCTATGATAGCTAGCGATACTGAGCATCTTTTCATGTGTCTCTGGATCCTCTGTATGTCCTCCTTGGAGAAGTGTCAGCCCAAGTCCTTTGCCTATTTTTTAATTGGGTTGCTTGTCTTCTTAGAGTGGAATTGTGTAAGTTCTTTTTATATTTTGGAGATTAAACCCTTGTCTGACGTATCATTGGCAAATATGTTTTCCCACACAGTCAGTTCTCTTTTTATTTTAATACTGTTTTCTTTGGCCATCCAGAAGCTTTTTATTTTGATGAGATCCCATTTGTTTATTCTTTCCTTTATGTCCCTTGCTTTAGGGGACATATCAGTAAAAATGTTGCTGTGTGAAATATCTGAGATTTTCCTACCTATGTTCTCCCCTAGGACTTTAATGGTGTCATGGCTTATATTTAAATCTTTTATCCACCTTCAATTTATTTTTGTGTATGGTGTAAGTTGGTGCTCATGTTTCATTTTCTTGCACATACCTGTCCAGTTCTCCCAACACCACTTGTTGAAGAGTCTATTTTTACTCCATTTTATGTTGCTGCCCCCTTTGTCGAATATTAATTGACTGTAGAGACTTGGGTTTATTTCTGGGCTCTCTGTTCTGTTCCACTGGTCCATGTGCCTGTTTTTATGCCAGTACCAGGCTGTTTGATTCCAGTGGCCTTGTAATACAGTTTGATATCAGGTATTGTGATCCATCCTACTTTGCTCTTCTTTCTCAAGATTGCTGCAGCTATTCTAGGTCATTTACTGTTCCATATAAATTTTTGAAGTGTTTGTTCTATGTCTGTGAAATATGCCATTGGTACTTTAATAGGTATTGCATTGAATCTGTACATTGCTTTGGGTAGTATGGACATTTTGATGATGATAATTCTTCCGATCCACGAACACAGTATGTGTTTCCATTTGCTTATGTCTTCCTTGATTTCTTCAGTGTTGTGTAGCTTTCTGCATACAGGTCTTTTACCTCCCTGGTTAGGTTTATTCCTAGGTATTTTATTTTTCTTTTTGCTATATCAAATGGGACTTTTTTCTTGATTTCTGCTTCTGCTGTTTCATGGCTGGTATACAAAAATGCCTTTGATTTCTGGATATTGACTTTGTATCTGGCCGTTTGGCCAAATTCATTTATTAGGTAGATCAGCTTTTTGGCTGAGTCTATACGATTTTCTGTGTACACTATCATGTCATCTGAAAACAATGATAGTTTTGTTTCCTCCTTTCCAAGTTGGATGCCTTTTATTTCCTTTTCTTGTCTAATCACTGTGGCTAAGACTTCCAATACTATATTGAATAGAAGTAGTGAAAGTGGACAACCTTGTCTTGTTCCTGATTTTAGTGGAAAAGATTTTAGTTTTTGTCCATTGAGTTGATGTTAGCTGTAGGTCTGTCATATATGGCCTTTATTGTGTTGAGGAATGGTCCCTCTATTCCCACTTTGCTGAGTGTTTTTATCATAAATGGGTGTTGTACTTTATCAAAAGATTTTTCTGCATCTATTGATACGATCATGTGATTTTTGTCTTTGCTTTTGTTTATGTGATGAATTACATTTACTGATTTGCGAATGTTGAACCATCCCTGGGATGAATCCCACTTAGTCCTGGTATATGATCTTTTTAATGTATTGTTGGATGTGGCTTGCCAATATTTGTTGAGGATTTTAGCATCTCTGTTGATCAGCAATATTGGCCTGAAGTTCTCCTTCTTTGTTGTGTCTTTATCTGGTTTTAAGATTAGGATGATGCTGGCTTCATAAAAAGAGTTTGGGAGTCTTCCCTCTTCTTGGATTTTCTGGAATAGTCTTTGAAGAATAGGGGTTAGCTCTTCCTTAAATGTTTGGTAGAATTCTCCTGTGAAACCCTCTGGTCCAGGGCTTTTGTGTGTCGGCAGTTTTTTAATTACAGCTTTAATTTCATCAGCTGTTATTGGTCTGTTCAGGATTTCTGTTTCTTCTTCATTGAGTTTTGGGAGATTATGGGTTTTTTTTTAGAAACTCATCCTTTACACCTAGATTTTCAAATTTTTTGGCATACAGTTCTTCATAGTAATTTCTTACAATCCTTTGTATTTCTGAGGTGTCAGTTGTAATCTCTCCTCTTTCATTTCTGATTATGTTAATTGAGTCCTCTCTCTGTTTTTCTTGATGAGCCTGCTTAAAGGCTTGTTGATTTTGTTTATCTTTTCAAAGAACCAGCTCCTGGATTCATTGATCTTTAGAATTGTGCTTTTAGTCCCTATGTCATTTCATTCTGCTCTGATCTTGGTTATTTCCTTCCTTCTACTTGCTCTGGGCTGTCTTCGTTGTTGATCCTTGAGTTCTTGTAGGTGTAGCGTTAAGTTATTTGTTTGAATTGTTTCTATGTTCTTTAGGTAGGCCTGTATCGCTATAAACTTCCCTCTGAGGACTGCCTTTGCTGTGTCCCATAAGTTTTGAGTCAATGTGAGTTCGTTATCATTTGTTTCCAGAAACTTCTTGATTTCCTCCCTAATTTCATTCTTCACCTATTCAAGAATGAATGACCTATTCATTCATTGTTTAGGTCATTCCTGACCTATTGTTTAATAGCATGCTATTCAATCTCCATGATTTTGAGGGTTTTGTGTTTTTCCCCTTGGGGTTGGTTTCTAGTTTCAGTCCCTTGTGGTCGGAAAAAATGCTTGGTATGATTTCAATTTTCTTGAATTTGTTGAGGCTTATTTTGTGTCTTATCATGTGGTCTATCTTTGAACATGTTCCATGTGCATTTGAAAGGAATGTGTATTTAGTTTCTTTGGGATGAAGGGCTCTATATATATCAGTCAAGTCCGTTTCCCCTAGAGTGTTGTTCAACGCCCCAATATCTTTGTTGATATTTTGTTTGGAAGATCTATCGATTTTTGACAGTGGGGTGTTAAAATCGCCTACTATAATTGTGTTGCTGTCAATATCTTTCTTGAAGCCCTCTAAGATTTTCTTGATGTATTTAGGTGCTCCTACGTTGGGTGCATATGTATTTGCAATGTTGATGTCTTCTTGGTGAATTCTACCCTTGAGTATTATGAAGTGACCTTCTGGGTCTCTCTTTATGGCTCTTCTTTTGAAGTCTAGTTTGTCTGATATCAGTATTGCTACCCCAGCTTTTTTTTTTTTTTTCCTGTCCATTTGCTTGGAAAATTTGTTTCCAGCCCTTCACTTTGAGTCTGTGTATGTCTTTTGTCCTGAAGTGGGTCTCTTGTAGGCAGTATATGTGTGGGTCATGCTTTCTTATCCATTCAGCTATTCTATGTCTTTTGATTGGAGCATTTAATCCATTTACATTTAAGGTTATTACTGATAGGTATTTATTCATTGCCATTTTCGTACCTGTGTTCCTCTCTCTCTCTCTTTCTCTGTTTTCCTTTCTTCCCTTAAAGTAGTCCCTTTAGTATCTCTTGCAGAATCGGTTTCGTAGAGGTGTATTCTTTTAGACTTCTTTTGTCTGGAAAATTCCTTATTTGGCCTTGTATCGTGATTGAAACCCTTGCTGGATAAAGTAGTCTTGGTTGCAGGCCTTTGGTTCTCATTATTTGGAATATTTCTTACCATTCTTTTCTGGCTTGGAGCTTTTCCATTGAGAAGTCAGCTGCTAACCTTATCGGGGTTCCCTTGTATGTTACTTCCTTTTTTTCCCTTGCTGCCTTTAAGATTCTCTCTTTGTCTTGGAATTTTGCCATTTTAATGATGATGTGTCTTGAAGTGGGCCTGTTTGGGTTCCTCTTGATTGGGACTCTCTGTGTTTCCTGGATTTGTGTGACTTCTTCTCTCATCAAATTAGGGAAGTTTTCCATCATTACTTTTTCAAATAGGTTTTCTGTCCCTTGCTCTTCTTCTTCTGGCATCCCTATTATACGGATATTATTACATTTCATGTTGTCTTGCATTTCTCTTAATCTCTCTTCATTCTTTGTGAGCCTCTTTTTCTTTTCTTGCTCTTTCTGTGTTTTTTTTTTCTATTTTGTCCTCCAGCTCGCTGATCGGGTCTTCTGCTTCATTGATTCTGCTTTTCATTCCTTCTACTGTGTTCTCCAGTTCAGAAATTGTATTCTTCATTTCCTGTTGTCCCTTGTTGATCGTTTCTATTTCCTTTTTCATGTGGATATAGTTTGCAGTGAGTTCATCATAGCTTCCCTGTAGTTTCTGGTAGCTCATTGAGAGCTCATGGAGCTTCCTGACAACCATTGCTTTGAACTCAGTATCTGATAGTTGAGTTGCTTCAGTTTCATTTAGCATTCTTTCTGGGGCTTCCTCCTTTCCTTTCATTTGGGTATTGTTTCTTTGTCTTCCCATTGTTTGTAAGACTGTTGTTGTTAGTCTCAACTTATTAAATTGATCTGTTCTGGATCTCTGGTTTTGTCGTGTGACCTTCTGTGGTAGAATACCTGTGAGATTCAATGGTGGATTCTCCTTCGGATATCCTGTTGTTCACAGCTTCCACTGTCTCATCAGCTGGGATACCCTCTTTTTGGGACCAACTCTGTTTTTTTTCACAGTTCCAGGTTTGTTTGTTTTTTTGTCTCTCTCAGGGTGTTTAAAAAGAGAAGAGAGGGGAAAAATGAAAGAAGAAGAAAGAAGAAAAAAGAGGAAGGTAGAAGAGATAAAATTGGAAAGAAAGGAAGAGGAAATTAAACAAGAAAAGTAAAGAGAGGCAAAAGGAGTTGGGGAGTGAAAGAGAAGATAAAAATAATAAAAAAATAATCATTAATAACAATTATATAAACAGACAGGCACACAAACAAAAAACAAAAACAAACAAATGAAACAAAAACAAAAAACAAACGAACAACCAAAAAAAGGGAAAACAGAACAACAATAAACAAAAAACAAAGAACTTCCAAACAAAAAAACTCTTGTTGTTTTCAAACTTGCCAGGCCTGTTTTTCTGGTCTTGCTGGGTACAATGACCGAGGGGTGATGGTATTGCTTTTCTCTGTGTTCAGCACTCAGTCATCATTGTACTACTGTCCCCAGAGTTAATATGGCACCTCTCCCCACAGGGCTTCCTGCTTGTTTTCTGAGCCTCCTGGCGTGCGCACACTTCCCCGAGTTTATGGGTGTGAGCTCGGTTCTCCGGTTGCGCCACCTGTCTGCATTGGCCCCTACACAGCTTTCTGTGGTGGCTCGGGGCCTATGAAACCACAGTCATCTTGCGCCTGCGCCTATGGCCCGGAGCTGACTGCCTTCGTGCGCCGGCCCATGCACTGGTGACTGTGGTCCCTCAGCTGTCTCCAGTGGCCAGCACCTATGCTCTCACGTGTGCCTATGATCCCGTGACATGTGCATTCCCGTATGGGTGCTTATTTTCATGCAGTCATCTCAGTTCACACGCACCTCTGTCTGCAGTTGGGGCGACTATGATCTCTGAGCTCGTAGTCGCACGGCGACCACGAATACTCAGTTCACAGTCTTTCAGTGACCTGGCATGGGCCAACCACGATTGCTTGGCCCACAGTCACGGGGTGGCCCCCAGGATCTCTCAGCCTGTTTCAGCGGCTGACCCAGCTCCCTTGCTAGAGCCCTGGGGCAGGCCTGGCGAGCGCCGGTCTGGGACCTCAGCCACCCTGCTCTCCATGCTGACCCCTGGGCTCCTATTGTTCTGAATAGCTCTCCTTACCAACTGGTTTTTCAATGTCTGCTACAATTTACAATCTCTTATTCTCAAATATGCTGTGTTACTGTTCCTTGTCTACTCTGTTCTTTCGTAGATCGACCAGGTTTTTCTCCCGTGTGTAGGGGAAGTGGAATCTGCTCCCTCCTACCATGCTGCCATCTTCCTTCCCTCTGTGTTTCTTAAAGTTACTATTTGAGAAAAGTCCCTTTACAGATGAATTTTCCTCAGGATCTCTTACTTCCTGCCCTAGCAGTTTAATCTATGCTGTTGTCACCTTTTCTGCCATTCAGATTTTATTGACTTACATGTCCATTTTAGCAATATAGAGCTAGTGGATTTGTAAATTTTAACCTCATCATCAGTTTTTTTTCTTTTTTCAAAATGTTTCAAGTACAGTTGTCTCCATTTTCCCCCCAGAACTTCCCCCCACCCCACCCATCATGGACTCAGTGTCCATGAGTCCTTTATACATGTTCCTTGACAACCTTTCCCCTTCTTTCCCCCATTATTCCCTTCCCTCATCCCCTCTGGTTACTGTCAGTTTGTTCATCAGTTTTCATTGTAAAGCCTGCACCAAATGTATAATTTGTGGTTACTTCCAACAATGTTTATTTTATAGCTTTTTTGCCAGATACATATAAGAGCTCTTTATGCTTAGAAATATTAGCAAAATTTTAGTGCACACATGTGGATATTCACACATTCTTCCCATATGATAGGCTCTTCGTCACAGCCACTCTGCTGAAGCTGGGTCCAATCCCTCAATATTTTTCTAAGCTCTTGTATGAAGTAGATAGATTCTATGGTGAGTAACCCTCTCCAGTTGATTATAACATGAACCCCATTCCTCAGTTCTTTTTCCCTCCTGCATTTTTATATTGTGGCAAAACAGACATAATATAAAATTAACCATTTTAGCCATTTTTAAATATATACTTCAGTGGCATTAAGTACATTCACAATGTTGTGCATCACCACTCTGCATTTTACATTCTGTAATATGATTTTGAATAGAATGACTTCTATAGGGTTTGCCAAAAAGTCTCTTTAGTTTTTTTCGGTAAAATAAAAGACATATTTTTCATTTTCACCAATAACTTTATTGATTTGGATATTTTCAGTATGTTGATTGGCTTCTGGTGGGTAATGCCTGGGGGTGCTGCTAAACATTTTCCAATGCATAAGATAGCCCCACAAAAAAAAAGAATTATTTGGCCAAAATGTCAGTAGTACCAAGAAACTTCTCAAACCACTTTTGACATGTTCAATCAGTCATAGAACCTTTATACATTGCACAAATCTTTTTTTGCATTTCAGTTGCATTTTTACCTTTCTTGAAATAATAAATCATAATACACTGAAAATGTTGCATATCTTCTTCCATCTTCCGTGTTATAATGGCTGTACGAAAATTCAGTTTTGATAAGTTCTTTTAAATACATGCTGATAATGACAGCTGTCACAATGGGGTCTAACAAATTTGTTTTGAATGAGGTTAAAGACAACTAAGCACTACGAGAGCCATTATATGGAAAAAACTAAACAAACTTTTTCTCCAAACCAATAGTATGAAGCTCAAAAATTCATTGGAGACAAATGTAGAGAAATGATGTTGCACACTGATGAAGAAAATCCATAGTAAAAGGAAAAGGAGGGATAATTTTTCTTAAAGAATGAGGATGCAACTCCTTTGCTTCTTTTCTTCTTGAAGATGCTTTCTCTAAAGCAGAGTTTAGCCTTGGTACATGGATACTCCCAGACATTTCTACCCTAACTCCTAAAAGGAAGGTAAATCGGGTCCCTGAACTTTGGAATCATGATATCTAGAAGCATTTTTTACTGCAGTGCCTGGTACACATTGGAATGTTAATGGATGCTGAGGACCACTTACCCATGAAATTGTCATGTAGTAGCTCCATTGAAGCCTTATAAATACTTTCTAGCAATGCTACATATTGGCTTTCCTTATATCCCTGAATATTAACAGCATTCACAGAGAAATTAATATAATGCTACATAGACACTTATTTTATAGATGAATGTTAAGAAGTATAATGTCATTCAAACTCTAACTTTTTCGTGTATAAAAATTGTGGTATCATAAAAAAGTCATTTTGTACAAAGGAGTTGTACAAAATAAAAAACTTTAAGGAAGTTATTAAGAATTGAGACCAGATTTGTCATTTATCAACTAGATTTCAAGCATCTATTTCCAGCCTCTTAGTTTTACCAAGATATGTTTGATATGTTCACAAAAATCTCTGCAGACTCAGTAAAAGACCCACTTCAGGTGGTAAGTACACCTCATCTCAGTTTGTTCCACAAGGTGCTTAATAGAACATCATGTCTATAAAAACATTTACCACATATTGAATTTTTGTTGTTTACACTTCCAGCATTGAATTGTAAAATCTTATTTCCCAGACAGTAAACCCTAGATGAAGTTATCAAATTCACTAATTTCCAGGGATTCTTGGGAAATATGAATGCTTATCAGTTGGTCATGTAATTGGTAGCTTATATTTTAACAAGTAGGAAATATCAAAACTTGTGAGATGCAACTTTTGTCAAGATAGTGGCATAGGCAGACATAGCTCACCTCTTTGCACAACTACATCAAAATTACAATTAAAATATAGAACAACCATCATTCAGAACAGCCAGAAATCGAGTTAAATGGAAGTCTGACAACTACAGAATTAAAACATCACATCCATCCAGAGTAGAAGGAGGGATATAGACACGAAACAGACTGGTCCCATACTCATGTGTGGTGGATAAGAATTTGGGAGGGATATCTTGTGAGCAAGGAGTCTCCTCCCCACACCAAGCCCCCCGGCCAGGAAGGTAGGTTCCCCACAATTTCGGAGCAGGGGCGTTGAGCCAGTGGAAGAAACTTCTGGAGCCCCAAGCAGTTCCTCTTAAAGAATCCACACACGGACTCACCTACTCAGACTCACTCTGTCTGAGCTCCAATATGGGGTAGCAGCTTGAAACACCAGTGACATACTGGGAGAAACTGAAGGATCTGGCATCAAGGCAAGCAGAGGCCATTGCCCCTTTTCTAAACCCTCTTCCCACGGATCCACTGGGCCAGCAAGCTGGTGACATATTTCAGACTCCATCAACCTGACTAACACTGTTTGACCCACCTTGGAGATTCACAGAGATGCCCTGGACCCAACTTATGGGCCCACCTAAGCCGTTTTCCGTATGAATGGCTGGTCTTGTCTCACACTTAACAACTTCCTAAATCCTATCAAACAAGCAACAGCTGGCCTCAGTGAGCTCTAGGCCCAACACTAGTAGCAGCCAGCCTAGATTCACAGCTTGGCTTTAATGGGAATCTCCAAGCCCAGCATAAGTAGCAGTCATCTCAGATTGTTTTATGCCTCAGGTAGGGTAGCCTCAAGCAAAACAGACATTGGGGCTGACCTTAGCCTGCACCATCTAGGCAACCCCAAGGCTAGTGTACCCAGTGGACAGTTATAGACTATGTAGGATCACCACCATGCTGTCCCTGCACAGCTTATCCTCCACAGAGGGCAGATTGGTGGTGTGTGGTCACAGACAATTCTTGCAGGTTACTGGCCCAGGCAACTCCCTCCCTTGATCTACCAACAGCAACCAAACCTCAACTATAAGATGAAGGTATGCTCAGGCCTACAGACGAAGGGCACGCCTTGAGTTACCCACCTTGGGTGATAGGGGAGGCTGTGCCACTGGACCCTACAGGACAGCTACTATATTACGCCATACTACCAAGACACAGAGTCAAAGCAACTCTACCTATTACATACATACAAACAAACATAGGGAGTGGCCAAGATGGAGGCATAGGTAGATACACTTTGCCTCCTCACACACCAAAAGAAGGAAAACAACAAACGTAAAAAATAAATAAATAAATAAATAAAATAACCAGAACTGTCAGAAAATTGAACTGTATTTAAGTCTGAAAACCAAGGAGTTAAAGAACATTCATCCATAGTAGTATGAGGGGCAGAGATGGGCAGTGAGGGTAGAGAGGACTTGCAGCAAAGCAGTGGCTGGAGGACTAGGGCAGGCAAGTCAGCGGGCTGGCTGAGCTGGTGGTCCCACATTTGCATGTGGATAAACCAGGAAGAACAACAGGGAGCAAGACAGACCACTCAACCCAGGGTTCTAGCATGGAGAAATAAAGCCTCAAAACCTCTGAAAAAACCTGCAGGTGTTAAGGCGGCAAGAAAAACTCCCAGCGTCACAGAAGATTTCGTTGAAGAGATCCACAGGTCTTAGGATGTGCACAAACCCATCCACCCAGGTATCAGCACCAGATGGGACCAATTAGCTTATGCGTAGTGGAGGAAGTGACTGAAAGCTGGCCAAGAGCTGAGCAAGCAGCATTGTTCCCTCTTGGTCCCCTCCCCCATATACAGCATCATAACACAGTGAAGTGGGTTGCCCCACCCTGGTGAATACCTAAGGCTCCGCCTGTTACTACATAACAGGCATGCCAGGACAAAAAAAATATGGCCCAAATGAAAACAGATCAAAGCTCCAGGAAAAATACAACTAAGCAATGAAGAGATAGCCAACCTATCAGATGCAGACTTCAAAAACACTGGTAATCAGGATGCTCACAGAAATGGTTGAGTATGGTTGCAAAATACAGGAAGAAGTGAAGGCTATGAAACTGAAATAAAGGAGAATATACAGGGAACCAACAGTGAAGGCAAGGAAACTGGGACTCAAATTAATGATTTGGACCAGAATGAAAAAATAAACATTCAACCAGACAGAATGAAGAAACAAGAATTCAAAAAAAAAAAAAAATGAAAAGAGGCTTAGGAACCTCTGGAACAGCTTTAAATGTCCCAACATTCCAGTCATAGGGGTGCCAGTAGAAGGAGAAGAGCAAGAAATGTAAAACTTATTTGAATAAATAATCAAGAAGTTCCCTAATCTATTAGGCAAAGGAAATAGACTTCCAAGAAGTCCAGGAAGCTCAGAGAATCCCAAAGAAGTTGGACATAAGGAAGCATACACTGAGCCACATCAAAATTACATTACCCAAATTAATGGTAAGGTGAGAATCTTAAAAGCAGCAAGAGAAAAGGAGACAGTTACCTACAAAGGAGTTCCCATAAGACTATTAGCTGATTTCTCAAAAGAAACCTTACAGGCAAGAAGGGGCTGGGAAGAAGTATTCCAAGTCATGAAAGGCAAGGACCTACATCCAAGATTGCTCTATCCAGCAAAGCTATCATTTAGAATGGAGGGGCAGATAAAGTGCTTCCCAGATAAGGTCAAGTTAAAGGAGTTCATCATCACCAAGCCCTCATTATATGAAATATTAAATGTTCTTATCTAAGAAAAAGAAGATCGAAAATAGAAACAGTCATTTGACAACAAACTCACAACTATCAACGACTGAAACTAAAAAAGCATTAACAAAAACAAACTAATGAAACTACTAAAAGAGTAACAGATTCACAGAAACATAGATCGCAGGGAGGGTTATCAGCAGGGAGGGGAAAGGGGAAGAATCGTGGGAAGGTACAAGGAATAAGAAAAACAAATGATAGATACAAAACAGACAGGGGTAGGTTAAGAATAGTATAGGAAATGGAGAAGCCAAAGAACTTATATGTATGACCCATAGACATGAATTAAGGAGGGGGAATAAGAGTGGGCTGGGGGGTACAGGGTGGAAGGGAATAAAGGGGAGGAAAAAATGGGACAAATGTAATAGCATAATCAATAAAATACGTTTTAAAAACAGGCAACAAACAAACACAAAGAGACTGCCAAAACGAGAAGACAAAGAAGCATTACCCAAATGAAAGAATAGATTAAAACTCCAGAAAAAGAGCTAAATGAAATGGAGATAAGCAATCTATCAGACGCAGAGTTCAAAATACTGGTTATAAGGATGCTCAGGGAACTTAGCGAAGACCTCAACAGCATAAAAAAGATCCAGTCAGTAAAGAAGGATTCACTAATTGATATGAAGAACTAGTTATAGGGAAACAACAGTAAGTGGATAAAGCCAAGAATCAAATCAATGATTTGGAACATAAGGAAGCAAAAAACAACCCATCAGAACAGCAAGAAGAAAAAAGAATCCCAAAAAAGGAGGATAGTATAAGCAGCCTCTGGGACAACTTCAAGAGGTCCAACATTCGCATCATAGGGGTGCCAGAAGGAGAAGAGAAAGGGCAAGAAATTGGAAATCTGTTTGAAAAAATAATGAAGATTTCCCCAAATTGGTGAAGGAAATAGACATACAAATCCAGGAAGCATGGAGAGTTGCAAAAAGATGGATGCAAAGAGGCCCACTCCCAGACATATCATAATTAAAATGCCATTGGTTAAAAATAAAGAATCTTAAAAGTAGCAAGAGAAAAGCAGTTAGATACCTACAGAGGAGTTCCCATAAGACCATCAGCTGATTTCTCAAATGAAACTTTGCAGGCTAGAAGGGATTGGCAAGAAATACTCAAAGTCATGAAAAGCAGGGACCTACAGCCAAGATTGTTCTACCTAGGAAAGCTGTCATTTAGAATGGAAGGGTAGATAAAGAGCTTCCCAGACAAGAAAAAACTAGAGGAATTCATCATCTCCAAACTATTGTTATATGAAATGTTAAAGGGGCTTTTTTTAAGAAAAAGATCAAAACTATGAACAATGAAATGGAAAAAATACATATCTATCAACAATTGATCTAAAAAATAAACTAAGAAAACAAGAACAGAGACAGAATCATGGACATGGAGAGTGTGTTGATGGTTGCCAGATGGGTAGGGGATGTGGGGGAATGGATCTGAAGATGTGAGGGGATGAAGAAGTACCAGTAGGTAGTTACACAATAGCCATGGGAATGTAAAGTACAGTATAGGAAATGATGTAACCACAGAACTCATATGTATGACCCATGGACATGAACAATGTTGGGGGAATTGCCTGAGGTACTGTGGGGTCCTAGGTGGAGGGGACCACAGGGGGAAATTCAGGACAACTGCAATAGCATAAACAATAAAATATAATTGAAAAAAATTGTGAAAAAGAAGGATTGTGAAACTGGCATGTGGTCTTCTCTTTACAAAACATCTTATGATATAGGAATACTTCCACAACTTCTTACCTCCAGGCTGTTGTTTATTATGTTGTTATTAATGCCTGCAGATTTTACTGGACAGAGAAGATGACTTAGAACAAAGAGTTGTGTATCAGTTACTCATGCAGCTCTTTGGAGGCAGGTATGAGAACTTGCACCCAGGACCCTGCTTTAGCCTGGCTGAGGAATTCCCGAATGCTTTCAGCAAGATTGAATAGGGCACAGTGGTGCCACAAAGATGAAAAATAAGATTGGTGACCAGGAATTCATGTGGCTCTTACATCCACTGGGTAAATGCAGGTGTATGGGGGAGGGTATATTTGACACAAGAGAGTGGGATTTTCACTCAAGGAGTAATCACATGTTACTCCTGCCATCCATCAGTGCAAGTAAAATGACTCAGCCCTTGGACCAAGCATTCAAAGTGTGAAGCCTTGTGAGTTTGGAATTATCCATGGAGGGTGTTCTCCCTTAGATAGCTGTGAGTATCTTCTGGATTTTAATGATGAGTAATTATCGGAGCATAAATTGGTATCTGTTCAAAACAAAGATGCTTTTTTTTTTCTTTTTTTAAATATAATTTATTGATTATGCTATTACAGTTGTCCCATTTCTCCCCCATCATTCCCCTCCACCCTACCCTCCCTCTCCCACCCACATTCCCCCCTTTAGTTCATGTCCATGGGTCATAAGTTTTCTAGCTTCTACATTTCCCATACTATTCTTGCCCTCCCCCTGTCTATTTTTTTCCCATTATCTATGCTACTCATTCTCTGTACCTTTCCCCCCTCTCTCCTCCGCCCATGCCCCTGTTGCTAACCCTCCATATGATCTCCATTTCTGTGGTTCTGTTCCTGTTCTAGCTGTTTGCTTAGTTTGCTTTTGTTTTAGGTGTGGTTCTTGATAGCTATGAGTTTGTTGTCTTTTCACTGTCATAGTTTTATCTTCTTTTTCTTAGATAAGTCCCTTTAACATTTCATATAATAAGAGCTTGGTGATGATGAACTCCTTGAACTTGACCTTATCTGAGAAGCACTTTATCTTCCCTTCCATTCTAAATGACAGCTTTGCTGGATAGAGCAATTTTGGATGTAGGTCCCTGCTTTTCAAGATTTCAAATATTTCTTTCCAGCCCCTTCTTGCCTGTAAGGTCTCTTTTGAGAAATCAGCTGACAGTCTGATGGAAACTCCCTTGTAGGTGACTGTCCTCTTCTCCCTTGCTGCTTCTAGAATTCTCTCCTTCATTTTCATCTTGGCTAATGTAATTACAATGTGCCTTGGTGTGTTCCTCCTTGGGTCCAACTTCTTTGGGACTCTCTGAGCTTCCTGGACGTCCTGGTAGTCTATTTCCTTTGCCAGATTGGGGAAGTTCTCCTTTATTATTTGTTCAAATAAGTTTTCCACTCGTTGCTGTTCTTCTTCCCCTTCTGGGACCCCTATAATTCGGATGTTGGGACGTTTAAAGATGTCCCGGAGGTTCCTAAGCCTCTCCTCATTTTTTTGAATTCTTGTTTCTTCCTCGTCTTCTGTTTGGTTGTTAGTTTCTTCCTTCTGGTCCACTCCATTGATTTGAGTCCCAGTTCTCCTTCCATCTCTATCAGTTCCCCATGCATCTTCCTTCATTTCACGGATTGTAGCCTGCATTTTTTCATCTAGTTTGTGAGCAAAATCAACCAATTCTGTGAGCATTTTGATGACCAGTGCTTTGAACTGTGCATCTGACAGGTTGGCTATCTCTTCACTGCTTAGAGGAATTGGCTCTGGGGCTTTTATTTGTTTTCCGGTTTGAGCCATTTTTGGTGGGGTTTTTTTTTTTGTTGTTGTTGTTTGGTTTTAGTCTGGTCGCGGCTATTACGTATGAGGGGGTGGAGCCTTAGGTGTTCCTCAGGGCGGGGCAGCCCAGTCGCTGGGTTGTGACGCTATAGGTGGGGGCGGGGTCTGAGAAGGAGCAATGGCGCCTGCTCCGCTCTCTCCCGGACTCCGGCCCTTTCCGCTGCTTCCCCTTCACCTGGATTATCTGCGCACGCACGCGTGCTGTTACGTAGTGAAGAGTGGAGCCTCTGACGCTCCCCAGTGCGGGGCAGCCCAGTCGCTGGGTTGTGACGCTCTATGTGGGGGTGGGGCCTGAGAGGGAGCAATGGCGCCTGCTCCACTCTCTCCTGGATTCAGTCTGCTCCGCCACTTCCCCTCCGCCTGGACTGTCCGTGTGCGCGCTCGAATGTGAGACTACGTGGTCAGTCAGCCAGCCGCCTTGTGCGGCCTCACTGGGTCTGCACAGTTGCCCCCCTGTGCCCGGGGTCCGCCAGCTGCTGCCTGTGGGCCCGGGGACCGCCAACCGCCGCCCGTGCACCTGGAACTGCCAGCTGCTGCTGCTTGTGTTCCTGGGCCCGCACCTCCACTTTCTCCTGCCGCGACTCCGCCCCTCTTACTGGTCTGGATGAATGGTTGTTGGACTTCCGTACAGTTCAGTTTTCTATAAGTTCTGGTTGTTTTCTTGTTTCTAAATATTTGTTGTCCTTAATTTTGGTTGTGAGAGGAGGCACAGTGTGTCCGCCTACGCCTCCATCTTGGCCGGAAGTCCTAACAAAGATGCTTTATTGCTGTACACTGAGGCACCTTTGATGGCTCATCAGGTCACACTGGGGCAGGCCAGTGGACACATTCATCATTGTGCTTGTCAGACTCTGACTCAGTAACTGTCAGCTAGTCTCCTGGGTTGCTAATTGGTTCTTAAATGTTCTGCTCTTCTCAGAGGGGAGGTGAAGCTAGGAAAGTGGCAACTAGAGAAAACCATGTCTTTGAAACATTTTTCTTTCAGTGTTTGATGTGGTGGAGTTGGATATATTTTACTGGTGGGTCATTAGAAGTCCACTGGATAGTGAAGAGAAACCAAAGCATATGATTCTAAGCTTTTAGGGTAGAAGTCGGGTTCTTATGTATCATATTCCCTTTCCTTACAGATTCAGTGTAGTATTGATTTAGCATACATTGATCAGGTGCCAGGTGCTTTGCTAAGCAGTAGGACTATAAGGTGAATTAATAGTTCAGAATTTAATTAGAGAGATAGACTCATAGCTATTTATATATAATATAGTGGAATGAGAAACTTTTCTGGTTCATTCATTTTAACAAAATTGGTTGTTCTTTAAACATTGCACATAGAGGGATTAATAAAATATGCCCTTTACCTTCACTGTATGTGTAGTCTAGATGAGTCTGCACAAAATGCTATAGAAACCTAGAGAAAAAGCCATAAATTTTACCATATTCATGGAGGAGAGTGGCATAGGGCAGAGTTTCAATGGCCACAAAAAGGGAATGGGATCATGAATCGAAAACTTACATCCACCCAAAACGTACACACAAATATTTATAGCAACTTTATTCATAATTGCAAAAACTTGGGCAACCAAGATGTCCTTCAACAAGTGAATGCATAAACAAACTGTGATCAATTTAGAGAATGGGATATGACTCAGTGATAAAAAGAAATGAGCTATCAAGCCATGAAAAGACATGAAGGAAGCTTAAATGTACATTGCCAAGTGAAAGATGCCAGTCTGAAAAATCTACATACTTTGTAATTCCAACTATATGATATTCTTACAAATGTAAATATAAACACAATAAAAAATCATTGGTTGCCAGGGGTTAAGGAGGAGGCGAGTAAAGGTTGAAGAGGTAGAGCACAATAGACTTTTGGGATGATGCTACTGTTATGGTGGATACATGATTATATATTTGTTAAACTCATAGAACACAAAGAATGAGCACTACTGCAAACAGTGGACAAAGAATGAGCACTACTGCAAACAGTGGACTTCAGTTGATAGTAATGTATTATAATTGGCTAATTATAACAAATATATCACACTACTGCAGTGATCTTCAGCCTTTTTCATCTCATGGCACACATGAACTAATGACTAAAGTTCTGTGGCAAACCAAAAATATATTTCTTGCAAATCTGAAAAAAATAGGTACAATTGTGATTCATTCACATCAGATGGCTATTGTTGTGTTGGCTGTTGTCATTTTCTTTTACTTGACAATCTAAGGGAAATGAGGTGAGTACCCCTGACTAAATACTCAGGTATTACATGTTTTAGAAATTCTTGCAATGCACTGGTTGAAAATTGCTGCACTAGTGCAAGATGATAGTGACAGAGAACACTGTGTGTGGCAGGGAGAGGTATCTGGGAACTCTCTGTGCTCCTGCCTGCCTCAGAGGGCATAACTTCTCTTGTTTCCATTCCCAGCAAAGAGCCCCGGGGAAAGTGTTGCTGGATGCAGTTTGCAACCACCTCAACCTTGTGGAAGGTGATTATTTTGGCCTGGAGTTTCCTGACCACAAAAAGATCACGGTAGGTGATGTCATATTGATGTTGCTATTTTATTTCCTGTTTGACTTGGGAGAAGGGAATAATTGGGACCTCTCCTGACCATATAGAAATATACAGAAGAAAAACACTCAGAGAACTTTTAATCTTTTTCTGAAAGTAATGTGTGGATGGCATTAAAAGAGAATATACAAGAAAGACCATCTTCCTTTCACCCTTTTCCCACAACTTTCCCTCCAGGGCCACAATTACCAGTTTCTTGTGTATTCTTCTGATTAAAGTTCATGTTTACATATACATAAATACATATTTTTGAAATATGCTAATATAAGTGTCACACACATCCATACTTTTCATACCTTCCCCCATTAAAATGTCACTAAGATCATTCCTTTTCAGGACCTAGAAAGAATTCACTTCCTTCTTTTTAAATAGTTTCCTCTAATTCCAATGAACACATATGCCGTAATTAGCAACCTCTATTTTAAATGATGGGGTACTTAGGTTGTTCTCAGTCTTTTGCTGTTACAAATGATGCTGCTATAAACATACTAGTGCATTTGTATTTGCACTCATGGCCATGAATTTCAGTAGTTCAGATCCAAAAGCATTGACTTGCCTAATGCTTGGGTTTGCCCATTTCAAAGTTGGCTAAATACACAGTGGGACAAAAGTAGGTTTACAATTGTGAGTACAAAAAACAGTTTATTCTTGTATTATTATTAATTATTGTATTATTTTCCATACGAACATCTGTAAACTTACTTTTGCCCCACCCTGTGTGTCATATTCTTCTCTTAGAACATAGCTTACTGTTTTGTTTGGTTTCTTTTTTTAATTAATTTATTGTTCTTCAATTACACTTGTCTGCATTTTCTCCCCACTTATATCCCCCACCCCAGAGAAACCTGCCTCCCTCCCTTGCTTCCACTCTTCCCCTTGGTTTTGTCCATGTGTCCTTTTCCCCACTGTACCCTCCCTACTCCCTTCGGGCTATTGTTAAATTGTTCTTAATTTCAATGTTTCTGATATATATTTTGTTTACTTTTTACTTTTGTTGATTATCTTCCAGTTAAAGGTGGGATCATATGGTATTTGTCCCTCACCACCTGGCTTATTTCACTTAGCATAATACTCTCTATTTCCATCCATGCTGTGGCAAAGGATAGAAGCTCCTTTTTTTTCCCCCTCTCTGCTGCGTAGTATTCCATTGTGTAAATGTACCATGGCTTTTTGATCTGTTCATTTGCTGATGGGCACCTAGGCTGCTTCCAGCAGTTCGCTATTGTAAATTGTGCTGCTATGAACATTGGAATGCATAGGTTCTTTGGATTGGTGTTTCAGGGTTCTTAGGATATAATCCTAGCAGTGGAATTGCTGGATCAAAAGGTAGATCCATTTTTAGTTTTCTGAGAAAATTTCATACTGTTTTTCACAGTGGCTGCACCAGTCTGCATTCCCACCAACAGTGCACTAGGGTTCCCTTTTCACCACATTCTCTGCAACACTTGTTTGTTGATATGTTTATTATGGCCATTCTGACCGGTGTGAGATGGTATCTCATTGTGGTTTCCATTTGCATCTCTTGATGGCTAGTGATGCTGAGCATCTTTTCATGTGTCTCTGGATCCTCTGTATGTCCTCCTTGGAGAAGCATCTGTTCAAGTCTTTTGCCCATTTTTTAATAAATATTTATCAATTTATTTAACATTTTGAATGTCTATTATATATAAGGATTTTCCTTCACATTTTCAAATGCTTCATCATGTGTCATAACTCTTTTTTTTATTTTAATTGTTGTTCTTGTACAGTTTTCTGTCTTTTACTCCCATCCAGCCCACCACCCCAGCCCTCCCTACCTCCCTCCCATTTCCACCCCCCGCCTTGTTTTTGTCCATGTGTCCTTTATACTTGTTGTTCTAAACCCTTATCCTTTTCCCCTGAAATTCCCTCCCCTCTGCCCTCTGGTGACTGTCAGCCTGTTCTCAATTTCAGTGTCTTTGGTTATATTATGCTTGTTTGTTTTGTTGATTAGGTTCCTGTTAAAGGTGAGATCATATGGTATTTGTCTTTCACCACCTGGCTTGTTTTGCTTAGCAAAATGCTCTCCACTCCCATCCATGCTGTTGCAAAGGGTAGGAGCTCCTTCTTTCTTTCTGCTGCATAGAATTCCATTGTGTAAATGTACCATAGTTTCTTTTTTTTTTTTTTTTTTTGACGTTCAGGTATACTGACATTATTGGAACCTTTTCCAATTTTTTCATTTCTTTTTTTATGTTTCTTTCTTTTTTTTTAATATATTTGATTGATTATGCTATTACAGTTGTCCCATTTCTCCCCCATCATTCCCCTTCACCCTGCACACCCTCTCCCACCCACATTCCCCCCTTTAGTTCATGTCCATGTGTCATAAGTTCTTTAGCTTCTACATTTCCCATACTATTCTTGCCCTCCCCCTGTCTATTTTCTACCCACTATCTATGCTACGCATTCTCTGTACCTTCCCCCCCTCTCCCCCTCCCCCCACGCCCCTGTTGCTAACCCTTCATATGATCTCCATTTCTGTGGTTCTGTTCCTATCCTAGCTGTTCGCTTAGTTTGCTTGTGTTTTAGGTGTGGTTCTTAACAGCTGTGAGTTTGCTGTCTTTTCACTGTCATATTTTTTATCTTCTTTTTCTTAGATAAGTCCCTTTAACATTTCATATAATAAGAGCTTGGTGATGATGAACTCCTTGAACTTGACCTTATCTGAGAAGCGCTTTATCTGTCCATCCATTCTAAATGACAGCTTTGCTGGATAGAGCAATTTTGGATGTAGGTCCCTGCTTTTCATGATTTGGAATATTTCTTCCCAGGCCCTTCTTGCCTGAAAGGTCTCTTTTGAGAAATCAGCTGACAGTCTGATGGGAACTCCTTTGTAGGTGACTGTCCCCTTATCCCTTGCTGCTTCTAGGATTCTCTCCTTCATTTGAATCTTGGCTAATGTAATTATGATGTGCCTTGGCCTTCCTCCTTGGCTCCAACTTCTTTGGGACTCTCTGAGCTTCCTGGACGTCCTGATAGTCTATTTCCTTTGCCAGATTGGGGAAGTTCTCCTTTATTATTTGTTCAAATAAGTTTTCCACTTGCTGCTCTTCTTCTTCCCCTTCTGGGACCCCTATAATTCGGATGTTGGGACGTTTAATGATGTCCTGGAGGTTCCTAACCCTCTCTTCATTTTTTTTGAATTCTTGTTTCTTCCTCGTTTTCTGTTTGATTGTTAGTTTCCTCCTTCTGGTCCACTCCATTGATTTGAGTCCCAGTTTTCCTTCCATCTCTATCGGTTCCCCATGCATCTTCCTTCATTTCACGTATTGTAGCCTGCATTTTTTCATCTAATTTGTGAGCAAAGTCAACCAATTCTGTGAGCATTTTGATGACCAGTGCTTTGAACTGTGCATCTGATAGGTTGGCTATCTCTTCATCGCTTAGAGGAATTGGCTCTGGGGATTTAATTTGTTCTCCGGTTTGAGCCATTTTTGGTGGTTTTTTTTGTTTTGTTTTGTTTTGGTTTTAGTCTGGTCACGGCTATTACGTAGTGAGGGGTGGAGCCTTAGGTGTTCCTCAGGGCGGGGCAGCCCAGTCGCTAGGTTGTGACGCTATAGGTGGGGGCAGGGTCCGAGAGGGAAGAATGGTGTCTGTTCCACTCTCTCCTAGACTCCGGTCCCTTCCACCACTTCCCCTTTGCCTGGATTATCTGCGCACGCACGCATGCTGTTCCGTGGTGAGGGGTGGAGCCTCAGGCGCTCCCCAGTGCAGAGCAGCCCAGTCACTGGGTTGTGACGCTGTATGTGGGGGCAGGGTCTGAGAGGGAACAATGGCGCCTGCTCCGCTCTCTCCTGGATTCAGTCCCCTTCGGCACTTCCCCTCTGCCTGGACCGTCCACGTGCGCGAATGTGGGACCACCCCGTCAGCCAGCCCTGCCTTGTGCGGCCTCACTGGGTCTGCACAGTTGCCACCCCATGCCCGGGGTCTGCCAGCTGCCGCCTGTGAGCCTGGGGATTGCCAGCCTCTGCCCGTGCACCTGGGAACCGCCAGCCGCCGCTGCTTGCATTCGGGGTCCGCACCTCCACTTTTTCCTGCCGCGACTCCGCCCCTCTTACCGGTCTGGATGAATGGTTATTGGACTTCCGTACAGTTCAATTTCCTATAAGTTCTGGTTGTTTTCTTGTTTCTAAATATTTGTTGTCCTTAATTTTGGTTGTGAGAGGAGGCACACTGTGTCCGCCTACGCCTCCATCTTGGCCGGAAGTCTAAATGTACCATAGTTTCTTGATCCATTCATTTACTGATGGGCACCTAGGTTGCTTCCAACACTTGGCTATTGTAAATTGTGCTACTATGAACATTGGGGTGCATAGGTCCTTCTGGATTGGTGGTTCAGGGTTCTTAGGATATAATCCTAGCAGTGGAATTGCTGGGTCAAAAGATAGATCCATTTTTAGTTTTCTTAGAAAATTCCATACTGCTTTCCATAGTGATTGTACCAGTGTGCAGTCCCACCAACAGTGCCCTAGGGTCCCCTTTTCTCCACAACCTCTGAACACTTGCTGTTTGTCGCTTTGTTTATGAAGGCCATTCTGACTGGTGTCAAGCGGTATCTCATTGTGGTTTTAGTTTGCATCTCTCTGATAGCTAGTGATACTGAGCATCTTTTCATGTGTCTCTGGATCCTCTGTATGTCCTCCTTGGAGAAGTGTCTGTTCAAGTCCTTTGGCCATTTCTTAATTGGGTTGCTTGTCTTCTTAGAGTGGAGTCATGTAAGTTCTTTATATATTTTGGAGATCAAACCCTTGCCCGAGTATCATTGGCAAATACATTTTCCCATATAGTTGGTTCTCTTTTCATTTTAATGCTGTTTTCTTTAGCCATGCAGAAGCTTTTTAATTTGATGAGGTCCCATTGGCTTATTATTTCCTTTATGTCCCTTGCTTTAGAGAACATGTCACGGAAGATGTCGCTGCATGGAATGTCTGAGGTTTTCCTGATGATGTTTACTTCTATGACTTTTATGCTGTTACGACTTATATTTAAATCTTCTATCCACCTTGAATTTATTTTTGTGTATGGTGTAAGTGGGTGATCAAGTTTCATTTTTTGGCATGTAGCTGTCCAAGATCTCCCAACACCATTTGTTGAAGAAGCTATTTTTACTCCATTTTATGCTTCTCCCCACTTTGTCAAATATTAATTGACCATAGAGACTTAGGTTTATTTCTGGGCTCCCTGTTCTCTTCCATTGGTGTATGTGCCTTTGTTTATGCCACTGATTCCAGTAGCCTTGTAATACTGTGTGATGTCAGGTATTGTGATCCCTCTTGCTTTGTTCTTCTTTCTCAAAATTGCTCCAGCTATTTGGAGTTGTTTATGGTTCCATATAAATTTCTGAAAAGTTTGTTCTATATCTTTTTAATATGTCATTGGTACTTTAATAGGGATTGCATTGAATCTATAAATTGCTTTTGGTAGTATGGCCATTTTCATGATGTTAATTCTTCCTATCCATGAGTATAGTACATGCTTCCATTTGTTTGTGTCTTCCTTAATTTGTTTCTTCAGTGTTGTATAGTTTTCTGAGTACAGGTCTTTTACCTTCTTGGTTAGGTTTATTCCTAGTTATTTTATTTTATTTTATTTTATTTTATTTTATTTTATTTTATTTTATTTTATTTTATTTTATTTTATTTTATTTTATTTTATTTTATTTTATTTTATTTTATTTTATTTGCTATATCAAATGGGATTTTTGCCTGATTTCTGTTTCTGATGTTTCATTGTTGGTATACAAAAATGCCTTTGATTTTTTTAGTATTGACTTTCTATCCAGCTGTCTTGCCAAATGGATTTATTATGTCGAGTTGTTTTTTGGTGGAGTCCATAGGATTATCTAGATACACTATCATATCATCTACAAACAGTGACAGTTTTATTTGCCCCTTTCCAATTTGGATGCCTTTTATTAATTTTTTTCCTCTGGTTGCTGTGTCTAGGACTTCCAGTACTATGTTGAATAGGAATGGTGAAATTAAGCATCCTTGTCTTGTTCCTGATCTTAGTGGGAAAGCTCTAAGTTTTTGTCCATTGAGTATGATGTTGGCTGTAGATCTCATGTATGGCCTTTATTATGTGGAGGAATACTCCTTCTATTCCCCCTTTGCTGAGTGTTTGTATGATATATGGGTGCTGTACCTTATCAAATACTTTTTCTGCATCTATTAATGTGATCATGTGATTTTTGTCTTTGCTTTCGTTTATGTGATGTGTTACATTTATTGATTTGTGAATATTGTACCATTCTTGCATCCCTTCATCAAGTAAGATGAATCTCACTTGGTCATGGTGTATGATCTTTTTAATGTATTGCTGGATGCGGTTTGCCAATATTTTGTTGAGGATTTTAGTGTCTTTGTTCATCAGCGATATTGGCTTGAAGTTTTCTTTCTTGTGGATTTATCTAGTTTTGAGATTAAACTGATGCTAGCTTCATAAATGGAGTTTGGGAGTCTTCCATCATTTTGGATTTTTTGGAATAGTCTGTGAAGGATGGGGGTTAGATCTTCCTTAACTGCTTTGTAGAATTCTCCTGTGAAACCATCCAATCCAGGGCTTTTGTGTGTTGGGTGTTGCTTTTATTACTTCCTCAATTTTGTCAGCTGTTATTGGTCTGTTCAGGCATTCTGCTTCTACTTCATTCAGTTTTGGAAGATTATATTTTTCTAGAAATTTGTCCATTTCACCTAGGTTTTCAAATTTCTTGGCATCCAGTGCTTCATAGTACTTTCTTACAATTTTTTCTGTTTCTGTGGTATCAGTTGTAGTCTCTCTTCTTTCATGTCTGATTGTGTTTATTTGGGTCCTCTCTCTCTTTTTTTTTTTTTGATGAGTCTGCTTAAAGGCTTGTTGTTTTGTTTACCTTTTCAAAGAACCAGCTCCTGGAGTTATTGATCCTTAGGATTGTGCTTTTAGTCTCTATGTCATTTAATTCTGCTCTGATCTTGCTTATTTACTTACTTCTGCTTGCTCTGGGCTGTCCTTGTTGTTCCTCAAGTTCTTGTAGGTGTAGGGTTAGTTTGTTTATTGAAATGTTTCTATCTTTTTTAGGTAGGCCTGTATCTCTGAAATTCCTGCTCATGACTGCCTTTGCTGTTTCCCATAAATTTTGGATTGTAGTGAGTTCATTTTCATTTGTTTCCAGAGAATTTTTTATTTCCTCCTTGATCTCATTCTTTGCCCATTCAGTATTTAATGGTATACAGTTCAATCTCCATGGGTTCAAATGTTTTTGAGTTTTTTCCTTGAGGTTGGTTTCTACTTTCAGTCCCTTGTGGTCAGAGAAAATGCTTGATATGATTTCAATTTCTTGAATTTGTTGATGCATGTTTTGTGCCCTCTCATGTGGTCTATCTTTGAAGATGTACCATGTGCATTTGAAAAGGATGTGTGTTTTGCTTCTTGGGATGAAAGGCTCTGTATATATCAGTTAAGTCCATTTGATCTAGGACATTGTTCAAGCCCCAATATCTTTGTTGATATTTTGTTTGGAAGATCTATCCATTTGTTAAAATCCCCTACTATAATTGTGTTGCTGTCAATATCTTTCTTGAAGTCCTCCAAGATTTTCTTTATGTATTTGGGTGCTCCTATATTGGGTGCCTACATATTTACAATGTTTATGTCTTCTTGATGGATTCTTCCCTTGAGTATTATGAAGTGCCCTTCTGGGTCTCTTTTTATTGCCCTTGTTTTGAAGTCTGTTTTGTTTGATATGAGTATTGCTACCCCAGTTTTTCTTTCCTGTCCACCTGCTTGAAATATTTGTTTCCAGGCCTTCACTTTCAGTCTGTGTAGGTCTTTTGTTCTGAGATGGATTTCTTGTAGGCAATATATATATGGGTCATGATTTCTTATCCATTCAGCTATTCTATGTCTTTTCATTGGAGCATTTAATATGTTTGTGTTTAAGGTTATTATTGATAGGTACTTATTCATTGCCATTTTCTTGTACTGTTTCTCTCTCTCTCACTGTTTTTTATCCTGTTCTTAAAGCAGAACGTTTAGCATCTCTTGCAGAGCTGATTTGGTGGAGGTGTATTCTTTTAGACATCTTTTGTCTGGGCAGCTCCTTATTTGGCCTTCCATTTTGATTGAGAGCCTTTCTGGGTAGAGTAATCTTGGTTGCAGGCCTTTGGTTCTCTTTACTTGGAATATTTCTTGCCATTTTCTTCTGGCTTGGAGCATTTCCATTGAGAAGTTAGCTGTAAGCCTTATCGGTGCTCTCTTGTAGGTCACTTCCTGTTTCTCCCTTGCTGCATTTAAGGTTCTCTCTTTGTCTTGGAATTTTGTCATTTCAGTTATGATGTGTCTTGAAGTGGGCCTTGTTGGGTTTCTCTTTATTGGGACTCTCTGTGTTTCTTGGATTTGTGTGACTTTTTCTCTCATTACATTAGGGTATATTTCATCATTACTTTTTCAAACAGGTTTTCTATTCCTTGCTCTTCTTCTTCTCCTTCTGGTATCCCTATTATATGGATATTGTTACATTTCATGTTGTCTTACAGCTCCCTTACCACCTGTTAGTTCTTTCTGAGTCTTTTTTCCTTTTCTTGCTCTTTCTGGGTGTTTTTTCTGCCTTGTCCTGCAACACACTGATTCTAAACTCTGCTTCACCCAGCCTGCTTGTAATTCTTTCTAATCTGTTTTTTATTTCTGAGATTTTATTGTTCATTTCTTCCTGGGTTTTGTTTACAATTTGTATTTCCTTTTTCATGGCAACGTAATTCTCACTCAGTTCCTTGTAGTTGTCTGTTTGTTCCTTGAGCATCTTTATAACCATTAATTTGAATTCTGTATGTGATGGTTTGGTTACCTCCATTTCATTTAGCTCTGTTAGTGGGGACTCTTCCATTCCTTTTGGTTGCATGTTCTGTTTTTGTCTCCCCTTTTTAGGTGACTCTTTTTGTTTGTTTGTGCTCTTACTGATATTTCGCTTTGCTAGCTGTCTTTGTAGGGTGAACTTCTATGGTAGGAATTCTATGGGTTTCAGTGGTGCGGTCTCTTTGATCTCCTTGTATGGACACTCTAGATTTGCCCTTTCTTCTGTTCCTGTGGGCTCTCTTGTTGTACTTGGGTTTTTACCTTTGGTGGTTCCTTTGTTGGTGAGTTTTCTCCTCCTTCAGGTATACTGATGTTTGCAGCTCCCACCTATTCTTGTATGTGATCAGTGGCAGTGGGTAGGTAAAATGGATTAAGACAGCAGTAGAGTATTTTATGGGATTTAAAGTACCAGCAAGTAGAGAAGAGATAGGAGATTTTTTGGGTGAGTATATCGTTAACTGTGATATTTCACCCAAGTAGCCACTTTTTGCAAAAGGTGAAAGAGAGATAAGACTCTTGTTAGAGGGGAGGAGGATTGTGAGCTATATCCAGAAAACGGAGCACTTGTGCAAGGTTAGATGATGAGATATAGTGAGATTGAAGGATGGAAAGTAGGCATAGTGTGAGAGAGAATAGAGTTAACCACAACAATAATAATGCTCAGGATTAAAGTTAAGTGGGCTAAGATCATGGAGGGTTGCTGTGTAGTATGTACAATTGTATGGGACAACAATTATTTACAATAGTACTGGAACAACAATAATATGGGAAGAAATATATGATTTGGATAACCAGATAGAAAGTACCTGTCTGATCAAGAGTTATGTGTTATTGAAACACAGATGAAGTGAAAGAAGGGAAATTAGAATACAATAAAGAAAAAATAAGGAAAACCAGTGAAACAATGCAATTAAACAGGGAAATAAAATGAGGAAAACTGAACATAATGAATAGAAATAAAAAATACTAGTAAAATAAAAGTGGTAAATATAATGACAAGATAATACACATACACAATAAAATGCCAGCTCTGTGGGATATAGCAAAGTGACCTTTGTCTCAGTTTCTCAATTTTGGGGGTTAGCCTTGTGTTCCCCCTTTCAATCTGTCTCTGGACCCTTTGTAACTCCACATCTTATTGTCTCACTTGGGGGAAGAAAAAGAGGAAAAAAAGAGAGAGAGGATTCCCCCCCAAAAATAATAATAATTAGCCTTCTGCTGACTTTAAGCCTGTTCAGGGAGTTCTGCTGGTCTTCCTAGATGCCACAGGAACAGGGGGGCTAGGGTTTGCTTTTCTTCCTTCCTATGGTTTTGAGAGGATAGGGACCAGGTCTAGGTCACAATATTCACAGTTTCCTGTCCTCCAGCCCAGGTTCTCTGTGAGCTGCAAGGCTCAAATCAGCCACTCAGCTGCTCACAGCATGAGTCAGTCTTGGGCACAGAACCAAAACAAGTGGAGTGCGCAGTTCTGCTCAGCTACTGTCTCTGGGCGGGCACAGCTGTAATCACCCTCGGGTGAGCCAGCTACTGTTGTTCTTTAACAAGCCCACTGCTTTTAACGCAGCCCAACTTTCCAACCAGTGAGGACACTATCCAAGTCAGGGTCCGACATAGCCCGACTCCTCACTTCTCCAGGTGTTGCCTGGCACCTCAATTTTCCTGGTGCCAGCATCCACAGTTCCAGCGGATGTGTACCGCCTCTATGTGTCTCCCACTTTGTCTCTATTCCTCATAGTGACTTCTAGCATCCAGGTCCCTCCTGGTACCGGTCTGCCCTCCCTCCTCTGGTAGGGGAGGGAACTGGTGATCTAACTCTCCATCTTGTATCCTGCAGCAGGCACTGGGCTGGGGGTTGTAGCTGCTTTGGGTCCCATGCAGATTCCAGGGACCTTACTGTACCAACGCAGTCTCATCACCATCTCTTTTTTGATGTCCTCTGCAATTTTTTGCCTCCAGACTTCATATAAGCTGGGATTTCATTGGTTGTTCCTCAGAAGATCGGCTAGGTGTTCCAGCTGGGCACAGGGAGAACTGGGTTCCCACCCACCTCGCTGCCATCTTCCAACTCTGTTTTGTTTTGTTTTGTTTTAATTAATAGACTTTTTTTTTTTAGGAAAGTTTTAGGTTTAAAGGAAAACTGAATAGACAGTACAGAGAGGTTCCCATATACTACCCTCCCCCAACATGTGCACAAGTGACTTTTTTTATTAACAGCTTGCAATAATGTGATACATATGTTACAATTGATGAGCCAATATTTATACATTATTATTACAGTCCAAGGTTTACATTATGGTTCATTCTTTGTGTCATACATTCTACAGGTTTTCACAAATGTATAATGACATGTATCATAAGGGATAGCTTTACTGCCCTAAAAATCTCCTGTGTTCCACCTCTTGATCCCTCTCTTCCCACTGAGCCCCTAACAACCACTGATTTTTTAAAGAAATATTTTCTTGTTTTCTGTATTCTTGGTGTTCTGGTATCTGGGGTGTTGCTGACTGGGGAGTGACTACCCTTTCCAGGACTAGAGATAGGTGTTAAAATCTCAAACTAAAATTGTGAAATTGTCAGTTTCTTTTTGCAGTTTGATCAGTTTTTGCTTCATGTATTTTGAAGTTCTGCTTTTAAGTGTATAAATATTAAACACTTTTATATCTTCTTGATTAATTAATTTTTATTAGATAAAGAAATTATCTTCTTTTTTTAAAAATATATTTTATTGATTATGCTATTACAATTACCTTCTTTATCCCTAGGGATATTCTTTATTCTGATATTTACCTTATCTGATACAAATATAGCTTCTTTAGTTTTTAAAAAGTGTTATTGTTAGCATAATATACCTTTTCATCCTTTTCCTTTTAACTTATGTCTTTATGTTTATAGTGCATTTCTTACAGGAGGTGTACAGTGGGTCTTGTTTTGTTCAGTCTTGGCAGTCCTGCTTTTTAATTTGTGGTATTTAGACCATTTACATTTAATGGGATTGACGATATGGATTAAATCAGGCATCGTGTATTTGTTTTCTATTTGTCTTATTTATTCTTTGTTCCTATTTTTCTGCTTCTTTTTGATTAATAGAATATTTTTGATGATTCCACTTCACCATCTATGTTGGCTTATAAGCTATAACTCTGATTTGTCACTTTAGTGGTTGCTTTGGAGTTTGTATGCATCTGTAACTTATTAGAGCCTGCTTTCAGGGGATATTATGTCACTCACATACAGTGTAAAAACTTAAAATAATATACTTCCATTTTCCCCTTGCTGATCTTTTTGCATAAGTTATAAACCCCACATTATTATTACAATTTTTGTTGTCTTTTGTGTAGCTATGAATAATAAAAAAACCTTTAAAGCATCTTACCTGTATATCATGAGTTAACATTTTGGTATTCCTCATTCCTTTATGTAAACATAGATTTCTATCTGATATCATTCTTTCTGCTTGAAGGATTTTCTTTAATATTTTATGTTGCATGGGTCTACTGATGAATTCTCTCAAGTTTTATGTGTTTGAAAGAGTCTTTGCCTGCTTTTTTAAAAGGTATTTTTTTGCTGGATGTAAAATTGTAAGATGAATTTTGTGTTTTATTTCCAATATATTAAAATTTTGCTTCACTGCATTCTCGCTTGCATTGTTTCTGCTGCCGTGGTTATCTTTACCCTTTTTTTAGCGTGCAAAAATCAATAGCCTTTATTTTTTCTCTATAAACTTTTTTATTGTATTTTTCCATTGCCATTTAATCCCCCTGTACCCTCCCCCTGCAATCACCACACTGTTGTCCATGTCCATGAGTTCTTTTTTGTTTTTGCTCAATCTCTCCACCCCATAACCTCTCCCACTTAGCTGTCATTCTGCTAGTGATCTATGAATCTGTCTCTACTTTGCTTCTTAGTTTAGTTTGTTCATTAGATTGCACATATGAGTGAAATCATATGGTATTTGTCTTTTTCTGACTGGCTTATTAATATCATTTAGCATAATGTTATCCAGATCCACCCATACTGTTGCAAAGGGTAAAATTTTCCTCTTTTTTACAGCCACGTAGTATTCATTGTGTAAATATCCCATACTTGTTTTATCTACTCATCTTCTTGGGTTGCTTCCATATCTTGGCAACTGTAAATAATGATGCAGTGAACACAGGGGTGCTTATGTCCTTTCAAATTAATGTTTTGGGTCCCTTCGGATATAGTCCCAGAAGTAGGATCACTGAGTCTAAAGGCAGATCCATTTTTAAATTTTTGAGGTATCTCCATACGGCTTTCCACAATGGCTGAGCCAATCTGCATTCTCACCAGCAATGCAGAAGTGCTCCCCTTTCTCCACATCCTCACCAGCATTTGTTGTTTGTTGATTTATTGATAATAGCCATTCTAGCAGGTGTGAGATGATATCTCATTTTCATTTGGATTTGCATTTGTCTGGTGACTAGTGACGTTGAGCATCTTTTCATATGTCTATTGGCCATCTACATGTCCTCTTTGGAGAAGTGTCTATTCAAGTTCTTTGCCCATTTGTTAATTGGGTTGTTTGTTTTGGTGATGAGTTCTGTAAGTTCTTTACAAATTTTGGATATTAACCCCTTGTCACATGTATCAGCAAGTATATTCTCCCATTCTGTGGGTTTTTTATTTTGGTGATAATTTGCTTTGCTGTGCACAACCTTTTTAGCTTGATGCAGTCCCATTTGCTTATTTTTTCTTTTGTTTCCCTTACTTGAGAACATATATCTGATAAAATACTGCTAAGGGCAATGTCTGAGATTTTGCTGCCTATGTTTTCCTCTACAATTTTTATGGTTTCAGGTCTAACATTTAAGTCTTTCATCTGTTTTGAATTCATTTGTGTGTGCGGTGTAAGAAGGTGGTCTAGTTTCATTTTATGCACGTATCTGTCCAGTTTTCCCAATACCATTTATTGAATAAACTATCTTTAGCCCATTGTATGTACTTGCTTCATCTGTCAAATATGATTAACTATAAAGCTGTGGGTTTATTTCTGGGCTCTCAGATTTGACTTTTAACACCTGTTAGGTGGAACTGGTATAGTCTACAACATGGAATAAATTATTCTCTACTGCTTGGGATGACCCTTCAGCATTCTACCCAATGCCCATTAATCATGAAGTTTTCCAGTCTGCCTGATGCACATAAGTAATGTTCCTAGCCCTGTGTGAACACCAGGCACTGTGACATCTAATCTCTTTATTGTTTCTTTTTCCCAATCTTGGTAATTTTCTCACAAGCATATGTTGATCAGTATTCAGCTGATTACTGAAAGGTAACCCTCTTTATTGTCTTCAATGCTCTTTCTGTAGAGAACATTCTCCTCTTTGGAACTCTCCTGTGAACTCTTGCTACCCAGGTTCCCTATACTCTCAGCCCCATCTCTTCAACTCATGGATTTTTTCAGGTTGTTCCTCCCTGCACCACAGTCTAGAGACTTGCTCAAAGTGGAAGGCTGGGTCGACTGTAGTGATTGTGATTATATTGTTATCTCTCAGGAAATCACCGTTACTCATTGCCTGGTATCCCAGATCTGTTGTGTTCAGTATTGTTTCCATTTTTTTTTTTATTGTTTCATGTGGGAAGATCCTGTCCCCGTTACTCTATTTTGACCAGAATCAGAAGAAACCTCTAGTGGGTTTTAAAATGAAAGCCACACTTAACATATCTTTTAAATATAAAACAATGTAAAATTACTAAAAACAAAAATTCAAAGTAAAGTTATTTTTTTCTGGGAGTCTGCCTGAAGAAAGTCTAAATTGTTGCAATGATTTCTAGATACCAGATAATTTTTTTTAGTATTCAATAAATTTTATTTTTTTAAATATATTTTATTGATTACATTATTACAGTTGTCCCGTTTCTCCCCCATCATTCCCCTCCACCCTGCACACCCCCTACCACCCACATTCACCCCCTTTAGTTCATGTCCATCTGTCATAAGTCCTTTAGCTTCTACATTTCCCACACTAATCTTGCCCTCCCCCTATTTTCTACCCACCATTTATGCTACTTATTCTCTGTACCTTTTCCCCTCTCTCCTCCTCCCACTCCCCTGTTGCTAACCCTCCATATGATCTCCATTTCTGTGGCTCTGTTCCTGTTCTAGTTGTTTGCTTTTGTTTTAGGTGTGGTTGTTAATAATTGTGAGTTTGCTGAATTTTCACTGTCATATTTTTGTATCTTTTTTTTCTTATATAAGTCCCTTTAACATTTCATATAATAAGGTCTTGGTGATGATGAACTCCTTGAACTTGACCTTATCTGAGAAGCACTTGATCTTTCCTTCCATTCTAAATGACAGCTTTGCTGGATAGAGCAATCTTGGATGTAGGTCCCTGCCTTTCAAGACTTCAAATACTTCTTTCCAGCCCCTTCTTGCCTAGAAGGTCTCTTTTGAGAAATCAGCTGACAGTCTGATGGGAACTCCTTTGTAGGTGACTGTCCCCTTATCCCTTGCTGCTTCTAGAATTCTCTCCTTCATTTGAATCTTGGCTAATGTTATTACGATGTGCCTTGGCACGTTCCTCCTTGGATCCAACTTCTGTAGGACTCTCTGAGCTTCCTGGACTTCCTGGAAGTCTATTTCCTTTGCCAGATTGGGGAAATTCTCTTTTATTATTTGTTCAAATCAGTTTTCCACTTTTTGCTCTTCCTCTTTCCCTTCTGGTACCCCTATAATTCAGATATTGGGATGTTTAAAGATGTCCCGGAGGTTCCTAAGCCTCTCCTAATTTTTTTGAATTCTTGTTTCTTCCTTGTTTTCTATTTGGTTGTTTGTTTCTTCCTTCTGGTCCACTCCATTGATTTGAGTCCCAGTTTTCCTCCCATCTCTATTGGCTCCCCATGCATCTTTCTTCATTTCACGTATTGTAGCCTGCATTTTTTCATCTAATTTGTGAGCAAAATCAACCAATTCTGTGAGCATCCTGATCACCAGGGCTTTGAACTGTGCATCTGATAGGTTGGCTATCTCTTCATCGCTTGGCAGAATTGGCTCTGAGGCTTTGATTTGTTCTCTGGTTTGAGCCATTTTGGTGTTTTGTTTTGTTTTGTTTTGTTTTGTTTCTGTTCTGGAGCCTTAGGTGTTGTCCAGGGCGGGGCAGCCCAGTCGCTGAGTTATGACATTGTATGTGGGGGCGGGGTCTGAGAGGGAACAATGGCACCTGCTCCGCTCTCTCCTAGATTCCAGTTCCCTCCACCGCTTCCCCTTCGCCTCGATTATCTGCACATGCGTGCGAATGTGGGACCACCTAATCAGCCAGCCACCTTGCTCGGCCTCACTGGGTCTGCACAGTTGCCATCTCATGCCTGGGGTCCGCCAGCCGCCACCTGTGGGCCTGGGGTCTGCCAGCAGCAGCCTGCACGCCTGAGAACTGCCAGCCACTGCTGCCTGCGGTCCCGGTCCGCTGCTCCACTTTTTCCTGCCGTGACTCCACCCCTCTTACTGGTCTGGATGAATGGTTGTTGGACTTCCGTACAGTTCAATTTTTCCATCAGTTCTGGTTGTCTTCTTGTTTCTAAATATTTGTTGTCCTTAATTTTAGTTGTGAGAGGAGGCACAGTGTGTCCACCTACGCCTTCATCTTGGCCAGAAGTCGTGGATAATTTTTTATAACCTATTTTTCTGATTCTATGTATGATATAGTTGACACTGAAATGTTTTTGTTTTGATTTTTAAACATGAAGATGAGACTTGAACTGTTGTTCAGTCTTGTAGTTTTTGAGGGGCAGGATATTCTCTTGTAGAAAAAGTACCCATTTAGAGTCAAATAAACTCGATGTTGAACCCCCAGCTATGTGACCTTGGGCAACTTAAAGAAACTTTCTGAGTTTGGCTTCCTTCCTGTGTAAAATGACCACATTGTTATGAATATTAAATGAGAATATATAAAGCACCTATACAATGCCTGGCACACAGTAGTTCCTCAAGAAACAGTCTCTTTTCCCTGCCCCTTGTGTAATATCAAGTAACTGACTCTCTTTTATATTTTATTTACTTATTTTTTAATCCTTACTCGAGGATATGTTCACTGATTTTAGAGAGAGAGGAAAACATTGATGTGAGAAAGAAACATTGATAGGCTCCCTCCCACAATGTGCCTATGGGAGATCAGACACACAACGCAGGTATGTGCTCTGACTAAGCATTAATCCCACAACTTTTTGGTGCACAGGATAATACTCCAACCAACTGAGCCACCTGACCAGGGCCTGACTTTCTTTTAATAAGACCTTTTCCAAAATACCTCAAATATTTCAGTTGCCTACAAAATCCACCTAAAATGTCACTCACCAAAATAATACAGGCAAAAAATGTTGAGGGAAAGAAAAGAACAGCTTCGGGAACAGTGATTTATCTTTCCTTGCTTTTGATACCTAAGCACAAAAACATTTCTTCTCAGTTAACAGTATTTCAGTGCAGAGAGCACATTCCAAAGGGGAAAGTAATATTAACAGGGTGTTGGAGGAAAATAGGGAGCCTAAATAAAATGTATATAAGCAGGGTAAAGCTATGTTGAAACCAAATTGTGGAAGATAGCTGTAATAGGCTGAATTATGTCCCCCTAAAATTTGTATGTTGAAAAATATAATGATCCGTACTTCACGATGTGACTATACTTGAAGATAGAGCCTTTAAAGATGTGATTAAGTTAAAATGAGGCCATTAGAGTGCTCCCTAATCCAATCTGACTATGTCATTTTTTTAAACAAATGGAGGAAGGGAGGGAAGAGGGGAAGGAGAGAGAGAACAATTGGGTTGCCTTCTTATACGCACCACCTACTAGGGATAGAACCTGCAACCTGTGTATGTGCCCTGACTGGGAATTGAACCTGCAGCTTTTTGGTTAGTGGGACTATACTTCAACTAACTGAGCCACACTGGCCAGGGCTGACTGGTTTCATTTCTAGAAGAAATTTGGAGATACCTGAGAAACACCAGTGGCATGTGTTCATAGAGGGAAGACCATGGGAGGACATAGCCAGAGGGCAGCCATCTGTAAGCCATTGCACAAGGCCTCAGGAGAAACCAAACCTACCAACACCCTGATCCTCCAGAACTGTGAGAATAAATAAATTTCTGTTGTCCATTCCCACCTACTCTGTGGTGCTTAGTCATGGCAACCCTAGCATACTCTTCCAACAGGCCTTCAAATTTTAGCTGGGAAGTTCCTTGATTTGGTGAGTCCTACTCACTGGGAATGACATTTCTAGAAGTTCATTCATTTTAATCAAATCTCTTTACAGTCAAGTAATGTGTATGTGTAGTTGTGCTCTGGAGATGAGCAGCATGGTTTTAGAGAGAGCAAGGATGTGTGGCTTGGTTGAAGGGGTGGGGGGGTGGGGCTCCGCCTGCAGAGCCCCGTCTCTCCATCACGGATGAAAATAAAACTACCAAGGCTTGGGGAGGAGAGGTGGTCAAACTCTCAAAGGAGAATGACCCAGAGTTACTTCCTCACTAGGCTTTTATTGGGTTCAAATACACAGGAATACAGGTATGTCAGGAGGCAAGGATCAGTGGTTAACATGTCAAAGAAATCTGAAGGCTTAATCTGAGTCAGTGTCTGTCAGGAAAGGGGGTTGCAAAACTTTGGGAGACATACCCATTTCCTCCTCGGACCCTTATCATTTCAATGAGAGCACTCTTAGCAAAGCAGGTTTCACAGGACTTTATAAATTCTTTCTTATGCCCAATCACCTGGGGGAACCACTCTGGCACAGAACTGGTCCGATTGCTGTCAAAGTTTCAGGCTTTAAGCAGATTAGGCCCAGGAAGCAAGAGATAGGCAGACATCTCCCAGATGGAAATGGGGACTAGGGCTATGTCAGAATAGCCAGGGGGCGAGGGTCCATCACCCCTCTTTGCTGCAGCCCCCCAAGTCCTTCCATGAGGGCCTCCCAAGTGGTCTTGTCTGGTTTAGGTTGCCCCTCCCATGAGGAGTCTTACCAGTCATTGACTGCTGACCAAGCACTGGAGCCAGAGATGGATGAGGCAGAAGAAGTGCTCCTGCCAGGGAGATAAGCTTTGTCTCCTTAGTAGCTCACATCCTCTTGACAGAACAGACCCAGATGAAGCGGTTCCCTTGGGCTCTTACTCAGCTCACCATGGGGTGTGGGTTACAACTCCTGAGACCAGGCTGAACGGTCCGCAACAGGGGTGAAGGGTTGGGTTCGAGATACATCATTACAGTTATGACCCTCTAGAGATCTGTTCACAGGGAAAGACAGATTATGGTGCTTTGGTGCCTTTTTAACTCATGTGAAACTCGTTTCTGTTCTGCTTAGGTTGAATGAACAAATGATGTATCTAAGGCGATCTGATTCAGTTCAAATGTTTCCCAGTGGCCCTTCTTTCCTATATATCGAACTTCAGTGTTTTAACTCTAGTCAGCAGCCCTATTTTTCTTCTTAGAAATGAGAGGAGCTCCTTCTAGCCCATCCATTTATAGTAAATGTGTGCAAGACCTTTTCTCTCAGCTCTGCAGATATTAGTCTCACTGGTTAATGGAGAGGTTCCCTCAGATTCGGTGTTCTTGCCCAGTCCAGTGCAGCTGTGATCAGTGCCCTGTGGCATTACTACTGCAGAGCTCTACCAGATGGGCTCATTCAGGCCAGTCTGATGTTTCTAGACCTACATGTTCTAAAAACCACATGCTCAGTTGGCTCAAATTGGTGCTTGTATTTGATGCTTTCCACAGAAATGCCAAAAACAGAAGAGAGTTGTTTTATAACAGTTCATAAAATTGGCAGCTATGTTGCCAGAGCATAGTTGTTTTGTCCTGAGTTGCAGCATTTAGGCAGACCCCGTGGCAGAATCAATGATAGTTAAATATCTCATAAATGGGTCTCCTGAGGCAGCCATGGAGGCTGAAAGAGCGCAGGATAGCAGGTGTGTGAGTGTGTGCTCAGCAGCCCTTCAGAATCCCACTAGAATTCTGTATTAACTCAATGCCTCATGCAACATAACTGTTTTGAATCTTTTCCACATGCCTCAATTTACCGACTCTCAAATTTTAAAGGGGAAACAGAAGGCACTGAAAAGGAACTTGCCTATCTTCCCAAGAAAGAAATGTAAACTTAATTACATTTATAATTAACTTTTCCATCTTTCTCCCTGAATGGAAGAGTTCTTCTTTTCTAATTCAAGTCATTGCCCTCTGTTTTAGAGCTCTTGTCACATCACTTCAAGTCCCTTAGGATATCAATTAGCTCCTCTGGCTCATATTCTCAATCCCTCCCCTTTTTGAAAGTACCCAGGGCGTTCCTGTTAAAAACAAGCAAATAATGCCCTCATTTGATGGGGTTTTTTTTTACCCTCTATACTCCTAGCCTCTTGTCTTCCTCCTTCACAGCCAAGCTTCTTGAAAAAGCCCTTCATCAGTTAGGAAGTACAGATCAGTACTTACAAAATAGCCACAGGATGTAAAGTACAGCATAGGGAATATGGGCAATAATATTGCAGTAAGTATGTATAGTGCCAAGTGAGTTCTGGAAATAATGTGGGGAACACTTTGTAAATTAGATGATTGTCTAACCTCTATGTTATGCACCTGAAACCAATACAAAATAATATTGGAACTAAACTGTAATTGAAACAATATATATATTCTGGCTCTCTCATCTATTCTCACACTTCCAGACTAATGTTTTTAAAGTGCACATCAGATTGGATCAGCACCATGTTTGAACCCTTTACATTGTTCTTAGGATAAGGACGCAGACTCTTAACCTGACCTCTGTGGGGTCTGACACCTTCCTGACCCACCAGCCATGTTGGTGTCCTTCATCTTGTGACAACAGCAGCACCCCTGAGACGGCAGAGGCATCTGCCCCTTCCCCCTTCAGTTCCTGGTGCAGCCCCCAGACAGCAGAGGCATCTGCCCCTCCCCTATCGGTTCCGGCTTCCGCATACCTGCCGAGAACCGTGCTGCCCGTGTAAGTAAACTGATTCCTGCCCTGGACCACATATAAACCCTAGCCCAACCCCCGCTCGGGGCTCAGAATTTGGAGACTGCCTCCTCTGAGCCTGCGCATGTGAATAAAGGCTAACTCTGAACCCCGAACCGTCTGACTCTGATTTCCCGCAACAACCTCAGGCATCCACACAAGAGTTTTTACTGTGTCATCTGTTCTTACTCTCTTCCCCTTCAGATCTCAGTACAATGTCATGTTCCCTGAATAGTGTCATATTCATATCAAGTCTCTGATTCCCTCTATTTCTGTTTCTTCCATGACTGGTTCTGGAAGAACCTTCTCTATCCCAGACACTCTGAGTCCTCTGGGGCTCCCCTTTTTTACTCGTTTGTCTCAGGTTCTTCATTTTTGTTGAGAAGGTCTTTTGATTCTTGTCTGTCTTCCTCACTAGACCATAAGCTCCATGATTGGTTTTCTCATCATTGGATTCCCAGAGCCAAGCATAATATTTAGTAGAATTAATATATAAGTTTGAAGTACAGGATTTAAGTTCCAACTTTGGGTGTCTGTTCTCTAGATCTGCTTTCTTATCAAATGAAGATACATTCGCCACCTCATCCATCTTTTTAGGATTCTTAGGAGGAAAATAATATATCTTGCGATGGCAATTGCTGTTTTGAATGATTATTCTCTCTCATTTTAAGGTTGAGATTTATGAGCACCACAGTAGAGACGATCCTAAATCAGCTAATGCCAATATATTTTTCTCTTACAGAATAGTGATATAGGGTGGCAAATACAGAAATGAGTTTTATTATAAACTCTTACATATTTGAAAAGGTGATTTGGAAGTTTAATGTGAATAGGTGGGAACTTAAAATTTTTAGTTATTTTCATTACAAGAATTCTTAGTGTTTATTTAAGGTAATTTGGATAACAAAAAAGGCAGAAGACAAGAAATCACTCATCTTGCAACCTCCCAAACACATTTTCCTACATTCATAAGTATTTATTAAGAACATAATTTTTAATTCCTGCATGGTAATGTTATATAAATATAGACCATTTATTTATTTATTTAGGTTATTGGGGGGAAATTTACTGTTATAGAAATGCTATTAACAGTCCTTATATATAAATATTTTTGTGCATAAATGTCTAATTACCCAAAGTTGAATTACTGGGTGAAAGAGTGTGTGTAGGAATGCTTTTTAGACTTTAGATAATTATTCCCAAATTAGTCCTCCAGAAACATACCAATTTATACATCTACCAATAGAGTAAGAGAGTGCCAATTCCCTGCACCATTGGGTATTATAAAATAAAGCATGCAAGACACATAGGCATATATAGATGCAAATCTAATAGGTGGAAATGGTATATGGTTATTTAAACTTACATTTGTAGTGCAAATTACTCCTGAATTTGAACATTTCTCCTTAGCTATTGCCATTTTTTTCTTCATCAGTTACCTGTTGTTCTTTGCATAGTTTTGTGTTCTCTTTTTCACATTTACTCATAAAACCATTTTTACATTAAGCACATTAACCTTGTTTTTGTCATGTATGCAAATATGAGCTTCAGTAGAACCCTTTTCAAATGGCTGCAAATTCAAGGTGAGTTTAAAGAAAACCACTGTAAAATGAGATAAAATGGTTAACATACTTTATTAATAAGGGCAGCTGGTATCTCTCTCTCTCAAATTTTGCAACTCAAACTGCATGCTACGGCAAGTATGTGTGAAAACAGTCTGGACTTTGAAATTAGGCAGACCTTATTTCAGTCCTGGTTCTTTTGCTCTGGAGCTGAGAGAACTGGGATAAGTTACTGAACCTCTCCAATTCTCAGAATTCCTGGGTAACAGGAATTCTTCTGGCCTTGTTCATAAGTAAAAGCTTCTGGATAGTGCCTGGTGCAAAGGTGGTATTCTATAAATACCATTTTCTTTCCATATTCCTCTAAGCTATTCTGTCTATACATACGATATGTACACATACATGCATTTTGTTTCATGAAGGAGGGTGCATATTTCACTCAGCTTGTGGCCAGACATATAGTCATACATTAATACTTGCTGACTAGGTAATTATGACCAAAGTACAAATGAGGGTAGAAAAGTTCTTAGTTAACTGAGTCTAGGAGAGATTTTAATTTTGGATCTTAGGGATAATGTTAGTAAATGAAACTGTTCTATAAAAGTGGTATACAATGTAAGATAACAAAATTCTGGGGGGGAAAGGGACAACTTCAACTATACAAAAATTTTATTTTAAACAGCTCCATATAAGTTTCAAATTACTTAAACTCTTTTATTTAGAATTTGTGTCTCCTTTTTCTCCTTTGTAGGTGTGGCTGGATCTCTTAAAACCTATTGTCAAGCAGATTAGAAGTAAGTATATACCCTATGTTTTAACAGTGATATTAAATATAAAACCAGACAGTTTCCTCATCTAGATGTTGTCTATCCTATGGCATCAAGTACACTTAATTATACAGGTTCTTTTTTTACATCATAATTGCCTTTCATCATCTTTTAATCGACATACCATTAAAATATATGTTCTGCAGTTTTAATAAATAACAATTTGGTAATCAAAACCTTGCTTGGGAAATCAAATATCATTTTGATTAACAACTAAAGCATGCTGTTAAGCCCCAAAGTAATTGAACTTGTCTTGTTTGTGCCTACATTTCTTATTGTCACTTTTTAAGGGGGGAAGAAGAGGCATTTATTTATAAAATTGGTGTAAGACTTTCTGTCCTGCCTCGTTAAAGCCTGTGAAATCAGAATGCAAGTGAGGTTTGGAAAAATAAGGTGCATGTGTGTGTACATGTATGTGTTTCTGAATTTCTGAATGGCAGGTAGAACTGAAGTGAGTCTGACTTGCATTTAAGCCATGTGTTGGGAAAAAAATTAAGGAGGGTCTAGGAGAGAAGGAAGGAAAGAGAACACTTGCTTTTTCTCTCCCTTCTCATCATGCCTCAGCACTGGACCTTCCTCCCCTCTCTCTGCTGATGGTGGAAAAGAATCTCTTCGCATATTAGCAAATGTAGACAAAGAGAGTCTGCCCCTATTGGGTCAACACTGGGTGCTCCTTTTCATCCCATGTGCTGTGTAACTAGCCACATGTGACAAAACAGTCATTTTGTGTTAGTGCTAGCAGCTACTCAACTTCAGGTTCTCTAAGGATCTGAGTACCCTTCTGAGTACCATTTAATTCCCTTCTCTATAAAAATAACTGAAAGGAAATAGCATGGCCTACCCATCTTCCCCATTTTGCTATTGTTCTTTTGTGACCCAGAGTTGACATGCAAGGGTTTTGTTAATTTTTAGAATGATTAGGAAAAGCCCAGCTTCTCTTGGCTTCCATATTTGCGTGCCTTATTTTCTTCCTCCTAATTTTGTGTATATTGGCAACATCTTCACCTTATCATGTATCATTTTTGTTTTTTCCCTAAACTTGAATGTGTTAGCATTGAAATTATGATACACACATCTATTTGTGTGATAGTGAATAGTAGAGCAAAAAGACATTTTCTGCTTTTATACATGTACTGTTAAAATTGGGATTTCATTATAGTGCCTTATATTTCATGGAACATATAAACTCATTGCTATCACTCTAAACGGCAGAACGTATAAGATTGCCCTTACAATGTAGTTTACACATCAAACTCTGACTCAGATTACAAATTATTATTTTATAATCTATTTGTTCTGTTTTACTTCTGAAAACAAAATTTACCCATCTCCTTCACAGTCCCTCCCTGAACACTCCCTCCCAGATCTGCTTCCTAATTTTGTCTGAACTCATCAACAAGATGGCTTTTGAGACACTTGAAAGACTTTGGCTGACTGTGGCAGGGGCAGGGACTTGGCTTGTTGATGTTTCTCTCCAGACTTCAGGCAAGTACCTGGCAGATAGGTGCTGGATACATATTTAATAAGCACATTAGTTGCTGTAATTTATAGATTGTTAAAAGTAAATTACATGACTGATTTACATTTTCATCACCTCCTTTTAAAATGATCTAAAACTTGTACATGCACTGAAGCAGCTAATTAGGCAATTTTTGAAGAGAAATGCCTTTTAAACCTGAGTACAATTGAAGTCTTCAGAGAAAAAGTTTAATATCTCTGTAATATCTTTGTCACAGTTTTAAAAAAAAGCCAACTGTTTCCCCACAATGTAAAAGTGTGATTTAGTAACCAAGCTTAACTAGTCATTCAGTGACTTAGGCGTTGCCAGGTGTATACTTTGCAGCTTAGAATCAGACTTATTATTTGGTATATAATATACTCCAGAATATATTTTTCTGTAACTGCTTTTGAGACACAAATCAATAACTGTTTTATTTTTTTCTTTAGGGCCAAAGCACGTTGTTGTTAGGTTTGTGGTGAAATTCTTTCCACCTGACCACACACAACTCCAGGAAGAACTCACAAGGTTAGTGGTTTGGCTATTTATTGCTATGGGATGATAAGGAGAAGAGAAAGTTGGTGTTCTAAGTCAATTTGATTAACATTTTCTCCATGTCTGCTTGTCTAGCATCAGCTCTGTGCTTAACAGTTTAACCCCCTCTCTTCCAGTTAGGCTTATAAATATGGGGGGTAAGAAAGTACCATGTTTTCCATGAAGCTTTGTTTCTTTGAGGCTGTGATACAAAGTGGACTGGACTCAACCTGTTACTGCCATATTTTCCCTCCTCATCTATCACATCACAAGATGGTTTTGGAAAGTGAATCTCTTCTTTGAAACTAAGTTATTAACTCAAAGTTTCTCTTCATTGCTGTCATGAGTGGGTGGACACGAACTGTAGGTCAGTTTCTTTGGCAGGTTGGCCAAGTAGAAGAAGCATAAGCATCAGGTCTTGCCTGGCTTCGGCATCAGTTATGCCTTTGATAGTTCTGTGACTAGCCAGTAACTCGTTCCCTCTGCACCTGTATTAATTCCTCTGTGTCAGTGTGAGTATAAGGCTGGGTTGGACATGGTTGTTTTAAGGATAAGCATTATTACACATAATGATTGGAACCTAGTAGGGACACCATGAATGATAACCATCATCATCATCACTATCATCATCGTCACCATCATTGTCACCATCTTTGCTACCACTATGTATTTCATAATTTGTGGCAAGACACACAGCTTTCTAAAAGAGATCAGAGCCCAGTGGGAACACATGAAGATAAAATGCCTCCCTTTCAAGAGTGCCCTTTGATACACTAGTCTGACCAGCCAAATTCTTGCCACACATGCCTTTTAAACTGTAACTGTTTAAGACCAAGACTATCACATCTTTCTTATCCTTTCATTTCTGATATAGAGCCCAATGTCTTAGGTGATGACCATCATTTATGAAGGGTTGAAGACATTCAGTCAAATATTTATGAAGTGTATACAATGTGTGCAAGAATTGTTCTAGGCACTGGGAATATGTTGGTGAAAAAAACAAGCCTGGTAATAGACAAGATGATTAAAGAAAAAAAACATCAGATAATGATAAGGGCTCTAAAGGTCATTAAAGTAGGATGATAGGTGACAGTTTTAAATTAAACTCTTTAGTCTAGGGTGCCCTCAGGGGAAATGATGAGGATCTGTCAGTCATTTTCAGAGGGAGAATTTTCCAGGTGGGCTGTGCCCAAGGCAGGAACAAGTGACGGGTCCATAATGAAAGTACTGGCATGGCAGGAACCCTTAGGGTGAAGTGCAATGAGGTGGGACAGAGGCCCAAATATATGTACTGTTGAAAGACTAGTTGCCATGTGGATGTTGTGGGGAGGATGATTTCAGGGAAGCCAGTGAGAAAGCGAAGGTCATCCAGGCCAAGATGATGGTGATGGAGGAGATGGTAGGAGTGGAAATAGAGACATGTGCTAGTTTTTGCAATACTTGCTAGAGGTGGGGTCAATCCATCTGGGTGATGAGGTACAGATAGAGACTGAGGGAAGTAAAGGGAATGTCTAGATTTGACTTTAGCAATTATCTGGGTCATGGTGGTGATGACTAAAATGGGAATGGGTGGAGAGAAATAGAGGGTTGGGGAGGGAAAGAGAGTCAGGAGTTTGCTTCTGCAAGGCTGCACTTGAGATACCTACTCCACATTATGTGGATGTGTCAGGAAGGTCATTGGGTCCCCGAATGTGGATTCCAGGGAGAGACAAAGGCTTTTCTGAATGAGTCTTTACTCCTTCTTTATCTCCACTTACCATCCTCAAATCATTGAAGCAATTAGAGGTGGCTAGGAACTGCAGAAGCCACCAGCCTTCTGGAAATTGTGTACAGTTTGCCAAAACACTTAAAGTAAAGGAGGGGCAGCTGGAGCTACTGTACCAAATTGCACAAGACAGAGGAGCCAACAGGTGTTCATGAGGTGTCATTATTAGGGCTACTGTGTCTCAGTTTCTGGGGCCAGCCTTCCTGTTCTGGGAATATGCATTGCTCCAAGCTCAGAATATTGAAACAAATCTAAAGGCAAGTCCAGCTGTTGGTCAGCAGTGTGCTTTATCCTTCTGCATTGCGCTTGGGCCTCTATACTGCTTAGAAAATTGGCAGCATAAATCCCACTTTTTCTCCCTGTTCTAATTTGCAATGAGTTTTGTTCAGTTTTTTTGACTCATTGCCTTTAGAAGTTTGTAGTTTTCTACCATTCTGGTCCTTGTTATAAAATTCCATACAACTTGTTCCCCTTAAGCCAAGTGGGACTGGTACCTTGCCAGGTGCTCTGTCTGATCTGATAAAACTCCTTCACGTTACACAAGCTGGATACAGCAAGTTTAGGGGTTTTTTTTCTGTCTCCCAGGGTTAACTGACATTTTAAAAATCTTTCCTGAAGAGAGAACTCTTTGGGCTCAAGGGTGAATAAAATTGATATGAAATTTAGAAGCTCCCTATTGCTTTCTACTTTGACATGAGGTATAACATAAACAGGACCTCCCAGATCCAATGTATTGACTCCCACACTCTCAAATTCCCGCATAAGCAAAAATTGAATGATGTGACCATTGAGATTCCAGGAACTTTTCTATTGCAGATGGTGAGGGAGGGAGGGGTTTGGAGAAGGTCTGCGTGGACAGTGCTTTAGGCAAGGGATGTGTGGAAAAGAGCGAGACAGATAGAAATGGGCCTGTAGACTCTATAGTTGGCCAGACTGTAGCCCTGTGGTTAATTCTTTGAGACTCCGGGAATAGCCTTCACCTTCCCATTTATATAGATGGAAAATTAAATTTTACTTGGTGTTTAAACAAGAAGCTGAATTCCTATTTATTGAACTGCACTTTCAGTGGAATTCTTTCATATCGAAAATGTCTAGAAGGAGAAAAGCTGACTCAGGTGCAAGTTTTAAAAGGTAGGGTGAGATCTTTGGAAAAGAAGTTACCAGGCTTTCTTTTTGTTTGTTTTAATTATTGTTCAAGTACAGTTTTCTGCCTTTTACCACCATCCCAGCCCACCCTGCCCAGGCCTCCCCACCTCCCTCCCATTTCCACGCCCCCCACCCCGCCTTGTTTTTGTCCATGTGCCCTTTATATTTGTTCCTGCAATCCCTTCCCATTTTCCCTTGAAATTCCCTCCCCTCTTCCCTCTGGTCACTGTCAGCCTGTTCTCAATTTCAGTGTTATTACAGAGCCCTGAGTCACTTTTTGTCATGCTAATGAGTTTAGGCACACTTCTTTATGGGTGTCCCATCATCAATCAGACATAATTTCTACTCAGCTGTGTTCAAAACAGGTGAGAGACCCTGTTGCAACTTGCTGGTATGCAAGGTCTGCTGAAGTGTGTTTCCTCAGGCTGGCAGAGGAGTTATACATGATACTGGGGAAGAAAAGACAGAGTCTGACCACCCACATGAAATAAATGAAAACAGACATGTGTAAAATCAGGCATCAGATGGGTGTGATTTGCAACTCTTGTGGTTCCCAGAACTGAAAGCCCTTCTTGAGCCCTGCCACTGTCATTGCCTCCTCCTCACATCCACCCAAGGAGACTCAATTCCTTTTTGGGTGCTTTGAACATTTCCATTGTGTTTACCAGTTTAATTTTATTTAGTGCCTACTGAGTACATCTTAGCCTTTAGTTCTTATGAATTTGATTGTAATTGCTTCAGTTTATAGGGTGAAAGGTGTTGCTGAATCTCTAAGGTTAGCGTTGCGATCAGTGTGCTCAACTTACAGCTGTCATCGAGAAGTCAGTACCCAAGAAGGTCTTTCTCATATTACACTGACCTTAGAACAGAAAGAGTTGGCATAATCAGGGTGACAAGTTCTTCCTGCAGTCTGTAACATGGCACTTGCCCTGTAGCTAAATGTGTGATCTTTCAGAACCTGCTGCTATCTCACAGCCCACAGGACACTGTCACCAAAGGCCACCAAAGCCTGTCAGACTCTGAACCCATTCCTATGAACATGGGATCCTGTGTTCGAACTGGTAGATAGTAAAATACTCAGAATGTAATGTTTGTGAAACACAAAGCTCTCCTACTTATTTTTAAATTAACCACATAGATGAGAATTAAAGCCTATAGCTCTAAGAAATGTTAGATTCAAAAAGACAATAACCACTACCTAATGCAGAAAGATGGTTCATACTACCTTTTCCCATGTAACCCTATATGTTAATATTTATTTCATATTCTCATCTATTTTTCCCATTGACTTCCCTGAGAGAGAGAAGGGAGGTAGAGAGAAACTTGAGAACAGAAATAAACATTACAGGGGTTGGATAGAGATTAACTGTTAATTGATAGATCTCTAGGTGATTTAGTTTTATTTTGGGGTTTTGTTTTATTTTTGATGGTTATAGATTTGCCCCTTATTTTTTAGTCTTAATAATGGAACTTTCTAAATGACATAAAGAGGGTTAGTTTTTATTTTATTTTAAAAAATTGCTAACATTTATTGAATGTTTTTGGTTTAGTCACTGTGTCTTCCATGTATTATCTCATTTAATGGAAACCTATGGTTGGTCTTGTTAAAGCCTTTTTTAATTAAAAATAACCTTTCATTAAGGAGGAAACAAAACTATCATTGTTTGCAGATGACATGTTGGTATACATAGAAAATCCTATAGTCTCGGCCCAAAAACTGCTCGACCTAATAAATGAATTTAGCCAAACAGCCGGATACAAAGTCAATATCCAGAAATCAAAGGCATTTTTGTATACCAACAATGAAACAACAGAAGCAGAAATCAAGAAAAAAAATCCCATTCGATATAGCAAAAAGAAAAATAAAATACCTAGGAATTAACCTAACCAAGGAGGTAAAAGACCTGTATGCAGAAAACTACACAACACTGAAGAAGGAAATCAAGGAAGACATAAGCAAATGGAAACACATACCGTGTTCATGGATTGGAAGAATTAACATCATCAAAATGTCCATACTTCCCAAAGCAATCTACAGATTCAATGCAATACCTATTAAAGTACCAATGGCATATTTCACAGATATAGAACAAACTCTTCAAAAATTTATATGGAACCATAAACGACCCAGAATAGCGGCAGCAATCTTGAGAAAGAAGAGCAAAGCAGGAGGGATCACAATACCTGATACCAAAATGTATTACAAGGCCACTGTAATCAAAACTGCCTGGTACTGGCATAAAAACAGGCACGTGGACCAGTGGAATAGAATAGAGAGCCCAGAAATAAACCCTAGTCTCTATAGTCAATTAATATTCGACAAAGGGGGCAGCAACATAAAATGGAGCAAAAATAGCCTCTTCAACAAGTGGTGTTGGGAAAACTGGACAGCTTCGTGCAAGAAAATGAAACTTGAGCACCAACTTACACCATACACAAAAATAAATTCAAGGTGGATAAAAGACTTAAACATAAGCCGTAACACCATTAAAGTCCTAGAAGAGAACATAGGCAGGAAAATCTCAGATATTACACGCAGCAATATTTTTACTGATATGTCCCCTAAAGCAAGGGACATAAAGGAAAGAATAAACAAATGGGATCTCATCAAAATAAAAAGCTTCTGCATGGCCAAGGAAAACAGTATTAAAATAAAAAGAGAACCAACTGTGTGGGAAAACATATTTGCCAATGATATCTCAGATAAGGGTTTAATCTCCAAAATATACAAAGAACTTACACGACTCCACTCTAAGAAGACAAGCAACCCAATTAAAAAATGGGCAAAGGACTTGGGCAGACACCTCTCCAAGGAGGACATACAGAGGATCCAGAGACACATGAAAAGATGCTCGATATCGCTAGCTATCAGAGAGATGCAAATTAAAACCACAATGAGATACCACTTGACACCAGTCAGAATGGCCATCATAAACAAAGCAACAAACAGCAAGTGTTGGAGAGGTTGTGGAGAAAAGGGGACACTAGTGCACTGCTGGTGGGAGTGCAGACTGGTACAACCACTATGGAAAACAGTATGGAATTTTCTAAAAAAACTAAAAATGGATATACCTTTCGACCCAGCAATTCCATTGCTAGGACTATATCCTAAGAACCCTGAAACACCAATCCAAAAGAAACTATGCATCCCTATGTTTATAGCAGCACAATTTACAATAGCCAAGTGTTGAAAGCAACCTAGATGCCCATCAGTAAATGAATGGATCAAAAAACTGTGGTACATTTACACAATGGAATTCTATGCAGCAGAAAGAAAGAAGGAGCTCATACCCTATGCAACAGCATGGATGGAACTTGAGAGCATCATGCTAAGTGAAGTAAGCCAGGCAGTGAAAGATAAATACCATATGATCTCACCTTTAACAGGAACCTAATCAGCAAAACAAACAAACAAGCATAATATAACCAAAGACATGAAAATTGGGAACATGCTGAAAGTCACCAGAGGGGAGAGGGGAGGGAATTTCAGGGGAAAAGGGGAAGGATTTACAGGAACAAGTATAAAGGACACATGGACAAAAACTATGGGGGGGGGAGGAAATGGGAGGGAGGTGGGGAGGGCTGGGGTGGCGGGTTCGGGTGAGAATAAAAGACAGAAAACTGTACAAGATCAACAATTAAAATAAAAATTTAAAAAAAATAACCTTTCATTATTACAAAAGCAATCAGTGTACAGTGTAGAAAGTTAGAAACTACAGATAAACAAGAATGAGGACATAAAAACACTATATTCCTATTGTCCAGAGATTATCATTGTCAATAAATACATCAGTGTGGTATCCTTTCTGATTTTTTTTCTATACACATATATGTATTTTTTATCTCATCTAATACACAAATTTGGCCACAAATCAAATTTCCCCATTTGTCTCCCAAATGCCATTTATAGCTGCTTGCTCTAAAATGAAATTCACTGAAGGACCACACGCTGCATGTCCTTGAACCTCTTTTAATCTAGTAGAGTCCCTCATTTTTTTCCTGAAGATACCCTCTTAGTAGAGAAACTGGACCAGTTGTACTATAAAATATGTTGCCTCTTGAATTTGTCTAGTTGCTTCCTTGGGCTATTTAGCTTATTCCTCTAGTCTCTGTGTTTTCTGAAAACTAGAAGTTAGTTCTAGACTACCGGCCAAGATGGAGGCGTAGGCGGACACACTGTGCCTCCTCTCACAACCAAAATTAAGGACAACAAATATTTAGAAACAAGAAAACAACCAGAACTTATAGAAAACTGAACTGTACGGAAGTCCAACAACCATTCATCCAGACCAGTAAGAGGGGCGGAGTCGCGGCAGGAGAAAGTGGAGGTGTAGACCCAGGAACGCAAGCAGCAGCAGCTGGCAGTTCCCAGGTGCACAGGCGGCGGCTGGCGGTCCCCGGGCCCACAGGCAGCAGCTGGCGGACCCCGGGCACAGGGGGGCAACTGTGCAGACCCAGTGAGGCCGCACAAGGCAGCTGGCTGACTGACCAGGTGGTCTCACATTCGAGCACGCAGACGGTCCAGGCGGAGGGGAAGTGGCGGAGGGGACTGAATCCAGGAGAGAGCGGAGCAGGCGCCATTGCTCCCTCTCAGGCCCCACCCCCACATACAGCGTCACAATTCAGCGACTGGGCTTCCCCGCACTGGGGAGTGCCAGAGGCTCCACTCTTCACTACGTAACAGCACTCGCGCGTGCGCAGATAATCCAGGTGAAGGGGAAGCAGCGGAAAGGGCCGGAGTCCGGGAGAGAGTGGAGCAGGCGCCATTGCTCCTTCTCAGACCCCGCCCCCACCTATAGCGTCACAACCTAGCGACTGGGCTGCCCCGCCCTGAGGAACACCTAAGGCTCCACCCCCTCATTACGTAATAGCCGCGACCAGACTAAAACCAAAACAACAACAACAAAAAAAAACCACCAAAAATGGCTCAAACCGGAAAACAAATAAAAGCCCCAGAGCCAATTCCTCTAAGCAGTGAAGAGATAGCCAACCTGTCAAATGCACAGTTCAAAGCACTGGTCATCAAAATGCTCACAGAATTGGTTGATTTTGCTCACAAACTAGATGAAAAAATGCAGGCTACAATCCGTGAAATGAAGGAAGATGCATGGGGAACTGATAGAGATGGAAGGAAAACTGGGACTCAAATCAATGGAGTGGACCAGAAGGAAGAAACTAACAACCAAACAGAAGACGAGGAAGAAACAAGAATTCCAAAAAATGAGAGGCTTAGGAACCTTCGGGACATCTTTAAACGTCCCAACATCCGAATTATAGGGGTCCCAGAAGGGGAAGAAGAACAGCAACGAGTGGAAAACTTATTTGAACAAATAATAAAGGAGAACTTCCCCAATCTGGCAAAGGAAATAGACTACCAGGACGTCCAGGAAGCTCAGAGAGTCCCAAAGAAGTTGGACCCAAGGAGGAACACACCAAGGCACATTGTAATTACATTAGCCAAGATGAAAATGAAGGAGAGAATTCTAGAAGCAGCAAGGGATAAGGGGACAGTCACCTACAAAGGAGTTCCCATCAGACTGTCAGCTGATTTCTCAAAAGAGACCTTCTAGGCAAGAAGGGGCTGGAAAGAAATATTTGAAATCTTGAAAAGCAGGGACCTACATCCAAAATTGCTGTATCCAGCAAAGCTGTCATTTAGAATGGAAGGGAAGATAAAGTGCTTCTCAGATAAGGTCAAGTTCAAGGAGTTCATCATCACCAAGCCCTTATTATATGAAATGTTAAAGGGACTTATCTAAGAAAAAGAAGATAAAACTATGACAGTGAAAAGACAACAAACTCATAGCTATCAAGAACCACACCTAAAACAAAAGCAAACTAAGCAAACAGCTAGAACAGGAACAGAACCACAGAAATGGAGATCATATGGAGGATTAGCAACAGGGGCGTGGGAGGAGGAGAGAGGGGGAAAAGGTACAGAGAATGAGTAGCATAGATAATGGGAAAAAAATAGACAGGGGGAGGGCAAGAATAGTATGGGAAATGTAGAAGCTAGAAAGCTTTTGAGCCATGGACATGAACTAAAGGGGGGAATGTGGGTGGGAGAGGGTGGGTAGGGTGGAGGGGAATGATGGGGGAGAAATGGGACAGCTGTAATAGCATAATCAATAAAATATATTTAAAAAAAGGGAAAAAAAAAGAAGACAAAAAAAAGAAGTTAGTTCTAAACACTTGACAGATACAAGTTAAACATTTTTGACTAGAATTCATCATAACTAATGTTTTGTGCTTCCTATATCATTATTAATGACACAAAGAATGATCATTAGGATGTTGACATTCTGATCTTTCCATTGTGAAATAAGGTCATGTTACTTTCTCTCTATGCAAATATCCTATTTACTAAGTGGTTTTTTCACCAATTAACAATCCTTGCCAGAATCAATAATCATGATATTGCTAACATTATTAGTTAGCATTCTTCTGTAAGGTAAAACTTTGCCTTATCCACTTGGATTATCTGTATATCCTGAAATACCCTTCCTACCAAAGAGGCAGATTACATGACCACTTTTTTGCCATGGGTTATTAATTTTTAAATAAAGAATTGTTTTAATAGTCACCTCAAATTTGTGACACATTCAGGGTTGGGGTTTTTTGTTGTTTTGTCTTTTTTGGGGTATCATTATTTGAACTCTTGAATTTTCATTAATTTCATTTGTTTCCTCGTTAATTATTCTTGTTGCTACTAAACGTTGCCACTTTGGCCAATGAAAGTCCCTTCAATATGTATCTTTCACCCTTTCGTACAATACATTTATTTTTGTAAGCTGCCTTGCTTTTTTGGCATAACTAGATACTCCAGGCTCACTTTGCACCTTTCTCTACCACACATTTCTCCAAGGACTCACCTCTGTGTCCTTTCAGTGGGTAATTGGATGACAGCCAGAATCAGGTTACTAAGGTTTATATTTTAAAAATATAAAAATATACTAATATTTTTATATTTAAAAAATAGATATTATTGATTATTATTATAGTTGTCCCATTTCCCCCCTTCATTCCCCTCCACCCTGCACACCCCCTCCCACCCACATTCCCCCCCTTTACTTCATGTTCATGTGTCACACTTATAAGTTCTTTAACTTCTACATTTCCCCTCTGTACCTTTTCCCACTCTCTCCTCCTCCCACTCCCTTGTTGCTAACCCCCCATGTGATCTCCATTTCTGTGGTTTTGTTCCTGTTCTACTTGTTGGCTTAGCTTGTTTTGTTTTTGTTTTTGTTTTAGGTGTGATTGTTAATAATTGTGAGTTTGCTGTCATACATGTCTTTTATCTTCTTTTTCTTAGATAAGTCCCTTTAACATTTCATCTAATAAGGGCTTGGCGATGATGAACTCCTTGAACTTGACCTTATCTGAGAAGTACTTTTATCTGCCCTTCATTCTAAATGACAGCTTTGCTGGATAGAGCAATCTTGGATGTAGGTCCTTGCCTTTCATGACTTGGAATACTTCTTTCCAGCCCCTTCTTGCCTGGAAGGTCTCTTTTGAGAAATCAGCTGACAGTCTGATGGGAACTCCTTTGTAGGCAGCTATCTCCTTATCCCTTGCTGCTTCTAGGATTCTCTCCTTCATTTGAATCTTGGCTAATGTAATTATGATGTGCCTTGGTGTGTTCCTCCTTGGGTCCCACTTCTTTGGGACTCTCTGAGCTTCCTGGACTTCCTGGAAGTCTATTTCCTTTGCCAGATTGGGGAAGTTCTCCTTTATTGTTTGTTCAAATAAGTTTTCCACTTGTTGCTCTTCTTCTTCCCCTTCTGGTACCCCTATAATTTGGATGTTGGAATGTTTAAAGATGTTCTGGAGGTTCCTAGGCCTGTCCTCATTTTTTTTTTTTTTTTTTTTTTGAATTCTTGTTTCTTCATTCTTTTCTGATCGGGTATTTCTTTCTTCCTTCTGGTCCACTCCATTGATCTGAGCCCTAGTTTCCTTCCCGTCACTATTGGTTCCCTGTACATTTTCCTTTATTCCCTTAGTGTAGCCTTCATTTTTTTATCTAATTTGTGACCAAATTGAACCAATTCTGTGAGCATCCTGATTACCAGTGTTTTGAACTGTGTATCTGATAGGTTGGCTATCTCTTCGTCACTTAGTTGTATTTTTTCTGGAGCTTTGATCTGTTCTTTCATTTGGACCATTTTTTTTTTGGTCTTGAGGCACCTGTTATGTGTGAGAGGTGGAGCCTGAGGTGTTCACCAGGGCGGGGGCAACCCAGTCACTGGGTTGTGACGTTGTATATGGGGAGGGGTCTGAGAGGGAACAATGGCGCTTGCTCAGCTCTCTGCCGGATTTCAGTCACTTCCCCTGCTGCCCACAAGCAAACTGGGCCCTTGTGGTGCTGATTCCTAGGTGAGTGGGTTTGCGTACATTCTAGGAGCCTGTGGGTCCCTCCAATGAACTCTCCTGTGAGGCTGGGAGTTTCTCCCGGCACCTCAACCCCCACAGATGTTTTCAATTGGTGTTTTGAGGCTGTATTTCCCCAAGTTGGGACCCTGAGTTGCCTGGTCTGTCTCGCTCCCCAGTTTCGCCTGGTTTATCTGCATGTGAATGTGGGACCACCCAGTTCTGCAAGCCACCTTGTGCACCAAGGCCCTCCACAATCCTCCACCTCACTGGATCCGCCCACTGCCACCTTGCGTGCCTGGGGTTGCCAGCCACTGCTTTGCTGCGACCCCTCTCTGCCCAGCCACCCGACTCCGCCCCTCCTACTGATCTGGATGAATGTGTCTACTTTAACTCCTTGGTTGTTGGACTTCCATACAGTTCAATTTTCTGTCAGTACTGGTTGAAATTTGTTTCTGAATTGTTGTCCATATTTTGGTTGTGCGAGTAGGCACAGTGTGTCTACTTATGCCTTCATCTTGGCCGGAGGTCCTTAAGTGTTGCTTCTGAGATGACACTGTTAATTAGGCAGTGGACAAACCTAGTAAATACCTTTCTAAAAGTTTATGAGTTCATACTGATATCTCATTTTTTAATTATATTTTCCTGATTATGCTATTACAGTTGTCCAATTTCCCCCCTTTGCTCCCCTCCATCTAGCCCCCACCTTTATTGCCTCAGGCAATTGCCACACCATTGCCCATGTCCATATGATATCTTCAAATCAGTTTTAACAGTGACTGTTTTTCCTTAATTTCTTTGTTTTATGAGTATCTCTTTTCTCTTTTGCCAAAAATGTTCACTTGCTTTATCCTACAATGTAAAGAAAAGAGTTTTAAAATAAATTGATTCTTATACATCTGGGAGCTCATGCTTATGGCAGTAGCTAAGTGAATACTGAGCCACAAAAACAACACCCCTGTCTTGTTGTTACCTGTTGGCAAAGCTGTTACCAACCATATCAAACTACTGTTATTTTATGAGCCATAAAGCCATTTTTAAATACATTTGATCTGTGAAAAATTTTTAAATGTTTGCTTTGTCCTACAAAAATATAAAGGATGGTAAGTCACAGTCTTATGTTTTTTGTCACTGTATCTCTCCATATAAAATCCTTTCAGGAAGCTATGAGTATCTGCATGGCAGTCAGTGGCACCAGGAACTCATCCCAGCCTTGCAGGCATTCTTTTCCTTGGTTTATGTACCTCTCTTTAGTTGCTCACAATGTGGACAGATTGCCAGGGGTGAGCCTGACACCTGACTTAGATAGGGACCTTCCCCACCCTCTTTGCATGCTACCCATCTCTGTGTTTATGATGCCCATCTCCGTGTTTGCAGGTACCTGTTTGCTCTGCAGGTGAAGCAGGATCTGGCTCAGGGCAGACTGACGTGTAATGACACCAGTGCTGCTCTCCTGATCTCACACATTGTACAATGTAAGTTCTGCTGGTTTTCTTTATAAATCACATTGGAAATAACACAACGATCTGATTGACTGGGAAGAAAATCACATACATAAAAACAATACTAATGTCTTTATGTTCTTTTGCTATTAGCATGAATGTTTATGGGTGGAAAACAGTACTCCTAATTTTATTTAATATGTATATCACCAAAACATTGACCCAGCAATTCTATGTTCTGCTGTTCATCAACCCTTTTCAAGGACTAGTGCAACTGCTAACATCTCAGTTGTCTCAAAGGAGAAGCTTAGAGGGACAGGGGCCAAGTGGACTAAATTTGTACTGTCCTTTATCATTGAATATGGCTCATTAGCCATAGACAGAAAACTGTCAAAGATTTCATTTCTCGTATTCTGCTCTCTAGCTAGACTAAATCCTAGTGATGCTTGAAATGAAATATTTTAACTCTCTTATCCTAGACAAAGGATAAATTAGATTGTGCTCATTCTAAGGTGCTCATACTGTGCTCATACTGACAATCCACCTGAGCATTTATTTCTTTTCTCTTGGCAAAGGCAGAAGTTACTTAAAGTGGAATATACACATGCTGTTTTGGGAAAGTAGTTATGTATATAGACAAAGGTCAACATGTATAAGTGCTAGCATAAAAAAAAATTATGCTCTCATTTTAAAATTTCCGATGTATACAAAGCAGTTCCATATAATCAGCCTCATCTTGTTTGATAACTGTCCAGTTAATAAGACTTCCAAAGTATTATAAGAAATGTCACTCCTAGTAGTCAAAAAACTACCTTAGTCTAATATGGTGCGGTGTTTCTATAAACCATGCTTTTTTTTTTTTTTTTTTTTGTATATGGGCATTATTGAATATCTACCAGACTTAGCAGAAAGATATTTTCATATCAATTTGAAAATTTGATGTGAGGGGAAAAAAAACAAAAACCAAAATAGGTATCCTTTGTTAAGTGCCAGCACTGTGTCCCATCTAAATCTCGCAGCAACTCTGTGAGGTCAGTACTCTTATTGTCCCCATTTTTATAAGTGAGGAAGCTTTGTTACAGAAAGTTACATAGCTTTTGTCCGTTGTGTTTGGTCTTCCCTCTTCATATAATAGTGGAGAGAGGAGGCCTTTGAATCAGGCAGACCCCATTTCTATCAGTTGATTGATGACCCTGGCGTGTTATCCACCCCTCCCCCTACTTGTTATTTCTTTTGGAACATGAAAAAATAAAACTTTTTCATAAGGCTGTGAAAATTAAATACCCAGTGCATGTTAGGTAGTCAGTAAACATATTCTTATTTCTTTATCTTACTCACCTGCAACCCTCCCTTTCCAAACAATGGAAAATTTTAAAATGAATGAAGCTTCTTTATTGGATAGTAACTTTATAAAATGTTTATGATCCTGGGCTTTTTTATAAGCAGAAAAGAAACTTACTTTACTTGAATATTCCTGATGCCACTTAGTTTTGTGCCTGTTTTCTCCTTTTATGTTTCTTCCTTTTTAAAGTTTGTTAACTCAGTAAATCTCGCTCGCACATATGGGAAGTGGAGGCTGACTGGCACTTAGAAAACCGTGTGTTCCATCTGATTGGGCTCTCTTTCCTAGACAGCAGCACGAAGCTCAAAATTACCTGAGAATCTTGAGTTCTTCAGAGAAAATGAAATAGATAGGTTCAAAAGTATGCTTGCTATTTGAATATTATTTGTTCAATGATGAGACACACAATATTTTTATGATCTTCTCATACTTTTAAAGCCCCATTCCTGCATTTTTAAGCATCTCATGCTCTCAGTCATGGGAGGAGGAATTTCACAGTCCTCTGTGAATAGTCTTGTTCAAAATTATCGATTGTTATTTACATTACCTGTAAAGTATAAGGGATCAAATCATCTCCCTTTTGCAGCAGCTATATTAATAGTGATGGAAATTATCTTGAGTGAGCTATATGTTTATCTTACATGTGTCTATACATGCAATCTGAATTTTTTAAAAACCTTCCTTTCTTGAACTCATGGAGTTGTCTTTCAAAATAGTCTCTATTTTTTCATTTGTTTCTCTCTCACTTTTAATTTTCTTTAATTTACTGTGACTCAATTAAGTAGGACAATCTGATGAAGAATCAATCACTAGATAGCCCTGATGTTAAAATTCTACTTGGGTAACTTGGAAACATGGCAGGGCTACATTTTCAGGTTGTGTGTGTCTCCATGCTAAAGATCATGCATAGCAAATAGGTTTGTCCAAGCATATCTTCATGAGATTTCATTTAGTAAAATCACAGATTTTGGGATGTTCTTATTGTTCCTATTTTTTGTTGTGAGTAGACTGCTATGGAATTTAGTATATGCATAAGCTAATAAGATATCTTGGCATGAAGATATTTAAAATTATTAAATCATTTCTTGAATATTTGTCAGCTTTCAAACTCTCCATAAATAAGGTGGAGCCTATTTCCATATTTCAAAGAAGAGAACACTGAGGGGAAATGAATGCCATAGTCATATGTTGCCATTGAATTTTAGGTGGGTGGTGAAAGGCAAGTGGCTCAGTGCGGGGGGAAACAGACAGGTGTACTGACCCTGATGCCAAAGGAAAAATAGGAATTCTTAACCTCCATTATTATACTGACTTATAGAAAAGAGTGTGTTTTAAAATCCCTATGTGATAAGAAGGCTAAGCTTAAAGCTCACAAAAAATTAGGGTTTAGGTGAGGCCCCCACATGCAGTCAATCTTCATTATATTATATAGTCTGTATTTGCAAATTCACCTACTCTATAAAAGTTATTTGTAACCCCAAAACCAATACTTGTGGTGCTTTTGTGGTCATTTGCAGACATACACAAGATGGTGAAATATCTGAATTAACCCACACACATGTTCCCAGCTGAGGTCAAAAAAGGTGGTACTTTGCCTTCCTCTTACACCATAGAAAAGGGTGCTTTTCACGGTCTCTTTGGTGCCAAACTGTTGCATTTTGTTGGTGATTCCCCTGGGTACAGTGGTCCCCAAGTGCCATGTTAAATTGCTGCCTAGTGCTCCCAAGTGCAGGAAGGCTGTGATGTGCCTTACGGAGAACATAAATACGTATATCAGATAAGCTTTTTTCAGGCATGAGTGATAGTGCTGTTGGCCACAAGTTCAACGTTAATGAATTAAAAATATATATAAAATGTGTCTGCCAACGTAAACACATAAAACAAGGTCAGTTAACAAAAGTGTCATTTCAAGGGTCTTGCAGAACCCTAACCCTATATTTCTCTTAGGAACAGTGGTCTGGTATTTGCTAATTTAATGTTCAAGGGGTCTTCATAGAACATAACCTATGTGAAAAATGAGAATGAACCGTACTTTCTCAAGGCCAGATAGAAGGTATGAATACCCCCATCATCAAGGCAACTAGTGAAGATGGTATTATGGTCAGAGAGATCCCCCCAACCTCTGTGCTGTTTTCTGTGATGGAGAGTGGCAATTTTACTGTATTTAGGGAAGGAAAAATTAGTCTAGAAAAGGCAATTAGAAAGTTGTGTTACAGATCTGTCATAGCCAAAGGAAGTGATTAATTCTTTCAGCTGGTGCCAGGTGAGTTGGCACCGTTTTATGCAGAGCAAATAATTGTCAGTGGGTAAGATTTATGGTTACCTGTAAGCCATATCCTGCAGGAGTCCTAGAGGGGCATTGGCTAAAGTATGACAAGATGCTTCACGTGACAAAATGGGAGGTAGGTTTCATAGCAACAGTTCACTTGCTTTTACTCGAAACAGCTGGGCTCTGGTCATTAGACTACTTTTTTTTAAGCTTGTAACACAGACTGTACGACATAAACAAAAATGGCATGCTGTCCCAGAGATATCAAATCGGCATAAGCGGAGCTGGAACTGTTGTTGTCAAGGTACAATCATTGTTTTGAAGCTCTACCATTTAAATTTCCCGACTACAACAATTTGGGGATTATGTTGAGGTTACATGAGACAAAGATACATCCTATTTCTTGTAGACAGAAAGTTCATAAGCAGCCCTGGCTTGCGTGGCTCAATGGATTGAGTGCCAGCCTATGAACCAAAGGGTCACTGGTTCTATTCCCAGTCAGGGCACATGCCTAGGTTGCAGGCCAGGTTCCCAGTAGGGAGCACATGAGATGCAACCACACATTTATGCTTCTCTCTCTCTCTCTCTCTCTCTCTCTCTCTCTCTCTCTCTCTCTCTCTCTCTCTCTCTCCCCCCCCCATCTCTCCCCCTCTCTCCCCCTCCCTCTTTCTCCCTTCCTTCCCTCTCTCTAAAAATAAATAAAGTCTTTTTTAAAAAAAGTTCATAAGTTCTCTAAAAATAAATAAAGTCTTTTTTAAAAAAAGTTCATAAGTATTTGTAGTCTGACCAGTCATTTCTGGTATGAGTACTACAAGAAATTTAGTAAGTGGTAATTTTTTTTACCCAAATTGGATTGCATACCTTTACTATTTACAATCAATCATCTTTTCTGTACATGATACAACATTTAGAGTTTGCACCAATCATTGTTATATATAAGGCTTTCAAAGTTGATTTTGTGGAGTTCTGAAATTTGGGAGCTTATTTAGAAGTCATGAGTCAAAAACCACATCTCAAATTACTACCTAGAACAGAAGCAACCCCCAGTTGGGTGGGGAGGAAAGAAAAACCAGGAACATGAATGGCTAAAGATGGATAATTCTGAAGTTTTCTTTCCAGCTAGTAGAAATGAGAAGAAGAAACCATGATTTTATATTGGAACAATTGTTAAATATATCCTCATGTCCACATCTTCTGGCATCTAGCCCTTATGCTACCCACCAGCTGGGATCACCTTGTGTTGTCAGCTATCTTCTGATTTGCTAGTTGGGGGATATTCCATTGGGAATATAACAAATTGTGGAATATTAAGCATATGTGGCTGGCTTTTCTTTCTGTCTCTTTGTAGCAGAGATTGGGGATTTTGATGAAGCATCGGACAGAGAGCACTTAGCAAAAAATAAGTACATACCTCAGCAAGATGCACTAGAAGACAGAATTGTGGAATTTCACCATAACCACATGTAAGTTTCATTTGTTGCTTTGCACTTCCTTTCAACTGTTTCTCTCTATCCTTCTGATATACATGGATACAAACACATGCTCAGACACTGTTAACTATTGGAAGAAATATGCAAAGGGTGAGGGGGAAGACCACAGCAACTTACATGGCGTTGTTATTCATCCTAGACTCTGAAATATGCAGGTTACCCCTGAAAACCAGAGCTCCAGGCCTCTTGGCTTTTCTTCCTGCAAGAGCGAAGTAACACTGAAATTTTAGGGCAAGCAATGCTTTGGAATAAAAGGAAGAACATAAGGCCAGTTAATAGGAAATTGGGAAAGTGACATGGTACACTAGGGACAAAGTAAGAATATTGTGAAAATCTAGAACCTTTGTATCATCTCTTTATTTTTTTTTTTGTTTGGATCAGTAAAACATTTTCAAAGGATTCTCTGTGCCTTTTGTTTGTGGTGTTGCTGTTTTAAGGAAGGCATTTGAGTCCTGATAATAATATGATTATATGACTTGAACTTTGCTTGCAAGTTTAGGTCTATTATAAATGACTAAAAACTTGTTTTAACACGATAGTGTTTTGCTTTTTTATGACCTTAAAGGAATCTCTTTGAGATTCAAAAAAACTGGTCAAGTTTGAGATAGACCTTTGAGGTTTTGTGTTACACAAGCAATAAAGCTTTTGTTCAAGCTACCCAACTTGGGCTTATAATGAATGGGGGGTTGGGTATCATCTAATCAGGTAGCCCCATTTGTGATGAAATACCTTTTTATTTCCCAAGAGAAGCTCCTTAATCTGAAATAGACACAGAGAATTCAAATCTCCTGGCCTTTCTCTTTAATTTTTGTTTTTTCAGTGGACAAACACCAGCAGAATCAGATTTCCAACTCCTGGAGATTGCCCGTAGGCTGGAGATGTATGGGATCCGGTTGCACCCGGCTAAGGACAGGGAAGGTACTAAGATCAACCTGGCTGTTGCGAACACAGGAATTCTAGTGTTTCAGGTAAGAGCATTTAGAACACAGCTCAGTTCCCTTGGTGTTGGGGAGATAAGAATGGGCCGTTCAACTCTGATTCATGCTGTGAGGTCCAAGCTAAGGCCTCTAATAGTTATTTTTAGGTGAATAGGGAAAAACTAACCTCATCTCAGAACTTCTGTTTCTTTCCAGGCACTCAAGTTACAGATTCTGTCAATCCACCATGATAGAGTTCTTTGCATGTACTCACTTTATAGGATCACAGAAATCTATATCTTTCTGTGGACTTATAGTTAGAACATGTATAATGGGATCGAGATTTTAGATTCCAAAACAACCTTTTTCACACTTTTCTTTAAACCTAACTTGGATTTTACATAAGCCTATTTCTGATTACAGATGTACCTAACTTAAAAAGAAAAATGTAGTGTCCACTTGTAAGATACAGCTGTTTCATAAATTTATAAGAGCCCTGTCTGTGAAGCAGGAAACAGCATAGGAAGAACTCTGAGACTGCAATGCTGTTACTGTCCAGCATTTAGCACCCTGGTCGCCAGGAAACATCTTTTACCAATTAAGTAAAATAAATGGTAAACCAAGGCAGGGAGGAGGAGGGAGACATGTCTCACACGCTAACTCAGCAGTCCTGAGCCTGGTCTGATAATATTGCCAGGTGTTCCAACATCACAAAACACACTATATTAACAAGGAAGAAGGGAAGTCCTTGAAATTCTATGTAACATTTCTATTATCTGGGAAAGAAAACCTTGAAACTGTGCTTTCATCTCAAGGCCTGGAATGTGGGAGAGGGTCCCTGGTGCCCAAAGAAGAAGCCCATAAAACAACTTTGGTTAATTGCCTACCTCTGGTCACTATCTGTTTTACGAGGTAGTCCCTGATGCTTACAGAAAGAGCCTGTAAATAACTTTGGAAAGTGCCCCAATTTTAATTAACTGCCTCCTGTCATGTATTTGTTTTACAACAAGATGAACAAATGGGGTCTGGAGCAAGATAAGGATTTGGGCTAACAGACCCCCACACATACCTAAGTTTGGGGTAATCACATTCCCCAAGGAAAGCTGGCACCGCATATACCCGTTAATCAATATGTAACTTTTTTCTCTCCTATCCCACCAACTATGTAAGTCCTGAGAACAAAGGACGCTCTCTCTCTCTCTCTCTCTCTCTCTCGGGGGCTCAGGGTGCTCTTGGCTCTCGGGCCACAGGGCCTCTGGCCACCCGGCCTCAGGCTGCCCAGGGGCTTGCCACCCTGGTCCTCAGCCACTCTTAACTTTTCTCACCCTGCTTTGCCCTGAAACTTTGCCTTTCAGCCCCTCTTCTGTCCAGTCCTGTTCTCATTCATGGGAACGGATCACTAATAAACTGATTTCATACTACAAGATTTGCTGATATGTAATTCTTTACATGTGTCAGCAAGAAGAACCAGGTCTCTCCCGTCAACATCTGTACTGCAGTAATTTTGCAGCAAAATGCACACTGCACTTGGATGGATCCTAACTATGTTTTTCTTTTTATATATGTATATATTTTTATTGATTATGCTATTACACTGTCCCATTTTTTTCCTACCCTTTATTCCCCTCTGCCTTGCACTACTTCTCCCACCAGCATTCCACTCCTTAGATCATGTCCATGGATTGTACATATAAGTTCTTTGGCTTCTCCATTTCCTATACTATTCTTAAATTCCCCCTGTCTACTTTGTACCTACCAATTAACTTCTTATTTCCTATCCCTTTTCCCCATTCTCACCTCTCCTGCTCCCCACTGAAAACCCTCCATGTGATCTCCATTTCTATGATTCTGTTCTTGTTCTATTGTTTGCTTAGTTTGTTATTGTTTTGTTTTGTTTTTAGGTTCGGTTGATAGTTGTGAGTTTGTTGTCATTTTACTGTTCATAGCTTTGATCTTCTTTTTCTTAGAAAAGTCCCTTTAACATTTCATATAAGTAATGGCGTGGTGATGATGAACTCCTTTAACTTGATCTTCTCTGGGAAGCACGTCATCTGCCCTTCCATTCTAAATGACAGCTTTGCTGGATAGAGCAATCTTGGATGTAGGCCCTTGCCTTTCATGACTGTGAATACTTCTTGCCAGCCCCTTCTGGCCTGTAAGGTTTCTTTTGAGAAATCAGCTAGTAGTCTTATGAGAACTCCTTTGTAGGTAACTATGTCTTTTTTTTTCTTGCTGCCTTTTTTTTTTTTTTTTGGTCCTTATTTTATTTATTTATTTAAATTATTTTATTGTTGTTCAATTACAGTTGTCCACATTTACCCCCAACAACTCCCCCACCCCCACCCCAGGCATCCCCACCTCCTTCCCCTGCTTTCATACCCCCCTTGGTTTTATCTATTTGTTCTTTTTTTAAAAAAATATATTTTATTGATTATGCTATTACAGTTGTCCCGTTTCTCCCCCATCATTCCCCCCACCCTGCACACCCTCTCCCACCCACATTCCCCCCTTTAGTTCACGTCCTTGTGCCATAAGTTCTTTAGCTTCTACATTTCCCACACTATTCTTACCCTGCCCCTGTCTATTTTCTACCCACTATCCATGCTACTCATTCTCTGTACCTTCCCCCCCTCCTCCCACGCCCCTGTTGCTAACCCTCCATATGATCTCCATTTCTGTGGTTCTGTTCCTGTTCTAGCTATTTGCTTAGTTTGCTTTTGTTTTAGGTGTGGTTCTTAATAGCTGTGAGTTTGCTGTCTTTTCATTGTCATATTTTTGATCTTTTTCTTAGATAAGTCCCTTTAACATTTCATATAATAAGAGCTTGGTGATGATGAACTCCTTGAACTTGACCTTATCTGAGAAGCGCTTTATCTGTCCTTCTATTCTAAATGACAGCTTTGCTGGAAAGAGCAATTTTGGATGAAGGTCCCTGCTTTTCAAGATTTCAAATATTTCTTTCCAGCCCCTTCTTGCCTGTAAGGTCTCTTTTGAGAAATCAGCTGACAGTCTGATGGGAACTCCTTTGTAGGTGACTGTCCCCTTATCCCTTGCTGCTTCTAGAATTCTCTGCTTCATTTTAATCTTGGCTAATGTAATTACAATGTGCTTTGATGTGTTCCTCCTTGGGTCCAACTTCTTTGGGACTCTCTGAGCTTCCTGGACATCCTGGTAGTCTATTTCCTTTGCCAGATTGGGGAAGTTCTCCTTTATTATTTGTTGAAATAAGTTTTCTACTTGTTGCTCTTCTTCCCCTTCTAGGACCCCTATAATTCGGATGTTGGGACATTTAACGATGTCCCGGAAGTTCCTAAGCCTCTCCTCATTTTTTTGAATTCTTGTTTCTTCCTCGTTTTCTGTTTGGTTGTTAATTTCTTCCTTCTGGTCCACTCCATTGATTTGAGTCCCAGTTTTCCTTCCATCTCTATTGGTTCCCCATGCGTCTTCCTTCATTTCACGTATTGTAGCCTGCATTTTCTCATCTAATTTATGAGCAAAATCAACCAATTCTGTGAGCATTTTGATGACCAGTGCTTTGAACTGTGCATCTGATAGGTTGGCTATCTCTTCGTTGCTTAGAGGAATTGACTCTGGGGTTTTCATTTTTTCTCTGGTTTGAGCCATTTTTGGTGGGGTTTGTTTTGTTTTGTTTTGTTTTGTTTTTAGTCTGGTCGCAGCTATTACGTTTGAGGGGTGGAGCCTTAGGTGTTCCTCAGGGCGGGGCAGCCCAGTCACTGGCTTGTGATGCTGTATGTGGGGGCAGGGTCTGAGAGGGAACAATGGCGCCTGCTCCGCTCTCTCCTGGATTCAGTCCCTTCTGCCACTTCCCCTCTGCCTGGACCATCCACGTGCGCGAATGTGGGACCCCCTGGTCAGCCAGCCACCTTGGGCGTCCTCACTGGGTCTGCACAGTTGCCCCACTGTGCCCAGGGTCCGCCAGCTGCGCCTGGGCACCCGAGGACCGCCATCCACCGCCCGTGCACCTGGGAACTGCGAGCCGCTGCTACTTGCGTTCCTAGGTCCGCACGTCCACTTTTTCCTACCGCGACTCGCCCCTCTTACCAGTCTGGATGAATGGTTGTTGGACTTCCGTACAGTTCAATTTTCTATAAGTTCTGGTTGTTTTCTTGTTTCTAAATATTTGTTGTCCTTAATTTTGGTTGTGAGAGGAGGCACAGTGTGTCCACCTACGCCTCCATCTTGGCCGGAAGTCCTTTTTCTTGCTGCTTTTAAGATTCTCAGCTTACCGTTCGTTAATCTTGGGTAATGTAATTTTGATGTGGCTTGGTGTGTTCCTCCTTGGGTCCAACTTCTTTGGGACTCTCTGAGCTTCCTGGACTTCCTGGAAGTCTACTTTGCCATATTAGGGAAGTTCTCCATTACTTTCTCAAATAAGTTTTCCATTTCTTACTCTTCCTTTTCTCCTTCTGGCACCCCTGTGATTCAGATGTTGGAATGTTTAAAGTTGTCCTAGAAGTCCCTAAGCCTCTCCTCATTTTTTTGAATTCTTGTTTCTTCATTCTGTTCTAGTTGAATGTTTATTTCTTCTTTCTGGTCCAAATTGTTGATTTGAGTCCCAGTTTCCTTTTCTTCACTGTTGGTTCCCTGTATGTTGTCCTTTATTTCACTTTATATAGCCTTCACGTCTTCCTCCATTTTGCAACTGTACTCAGCCATTTCTATGAGCATCCTGATTACCAGTGTTTCGAACTCTGCATCTGATAGGTTGGCTGTCTCTTCATCACTTAGTTCTATATTTGGAGCTTTGATCTGTTCTTTCATTTGGGCCATAATTTTTTTGTCTTGGTGCACTTGTTACGTTGTAAGGAGGTGGAGCCTTAGGTATTTGCCAGGGCAGGACAACCCACAACCCTGTCTTGTGATGCTATATGTAGGGGAGGGGTCCAAGAGGGAACAATGGAGCTTGCTTGGCCCTCAGGCAGCTTTCAGTCACTTCCCCTGTGACCCACAAGCAAATTGGGTGTTTCTGGTGCTTATTCCTGGGTGGGTGGGTTTGTGTACATTCTAGGACCCTGTGGGTCTCTTCAATGAACTCTCCTGTGAAGCTAGGAGTTTTGCCCGGCACATCAACCCCCACAGGTTTTTACAGCCAGAGGTTTTGAGGCTTTCTTCACCCATGCTGGAACCCTGGGTTGCAGGGCCTGTTTCCCTCCCCAGTTATTACTCCCAGTTTATCCACATGCAAATGTAGGACCGCCCAGTCCACCAGCCACCACCTTGCCTGCCCCAGGCTGCCAGCCACCTCCTTGCCCCATGTCCTCTCCACCTCAGCTTCCCATCTCCGCCTCTCCTACTGGTCTGGAGGAATGTTTTTTTTAACTCCTTGGTTGTTGGACTTCCATACAGTTTGTTTTTCTGGTAGTTCTGGTTATTTTTTTTATTATTTTAAATTTGTTGTTGTCCTTCTTTTGGTTATGCTAGCAGGCAAAATTTATTTATCTACATGCACTTCCATATTGGCCGGAAGTCTACCTATGTTTTTCTTAAAGACATATGATTTTCTGCAGTCTGAAATGTTACTTGACATATAATAAAATGCAGATACCTAAAATGTGCCATTTGATACTTTTTTTATATGTATATCCTATAATGAATTCAAGATAATGAACATATTCACCACCACCCCCCAAATTTTCTCAAGGCTTTTCTTTTAAACAAAAGTCAGTAATCTGTGCTTTGGTTTCAAATGTGTGTGGAGAAAGCATCTGTCTTCCTCATGCAGTAGAGTCAGATTTCACCCAGTTTTGAAGGTATAAGTGTGTGTATGAACTAAAATTTTTTTGAGCTCTGCCTGGTTTGGTTACATTTTCCCCTTCTTATTTTACCAAAATAGCCTATGATTCTCTACTCATATATCAGATGTTTATGATGGACACTAATTATCGTAAACCCAATGCCCCAAGAAAGGAGTTCAAGTTGGGTTTCACATGGAATACTAGGGAGTGATATGTTGGAAACTGTGTGGTATTTGAGGAGGCAACTCCTCCTAATAGGTTTGGACCTGCAAAAATAATGTAGGACTCTCTGATGAAAAAAACAAAATAATAAACTAAGTGTAATTTTCAAAACTACCATTAAGTTTTAAAATTAAATCCCTGAAACATTTCTAAAAATCATAGTGGGGGAAAAGAAGTGCCTCACAATTGAATTAATTTGTTTTGATTATATTAAGTACAATCTAAATACTGACAATTGCTCAGTGATTTAATTATGTACAAAAGTCGTGTCTTGGAATTAATCTTCTTCTCAGTGTATAATTGCTTCATTCTTAACCAACTTAAATAAATGGTCCTGGTGTTCAAATGGGCTCAAGAGGAATTCCATTTTCAATTGATATGATAGGACACTTACCACATGGTTATCAAAGATGAGGATGTCCTTTCTGTACAGTGTTCTGTGGCCTAGAAGACACAGGAAAGGCAGGGCCCTCCTTCGCAGGTCCTGATTGTGCCATTGGAAGCCTAGTGGACATGGGATCCAGGCCATGTGGACAAGGGGATGATTGCTAACCTGTCATGTTGCTTCTGTGTTGCTAACCAGTGGTGTTGCAGCTGCTGGTTAAGACACATGCTCAGGAATCTCATTCTGCCATTCAGTGTGTCACTTTGGCCAAATTAAAATATATCCATGCTACAGATTCCACATCTATAAAATGAAGATAAGAAAGGCATCTCACTGGGTTTTGTGTAAGGTTTGAAAAGATCTGTAAAGTCCTTAGGCCGGCACCTGGCATGCTGTAAGTGATGATTGCTAATTATTGTGGTGGTAGTTATGGTTTTTATTTTTATTTATCTTTCTCTTTATCATTCCCTTGGCTAGTCTTTTTCTTCACTGGAGGCAAACTTAGTTGGAATGCCAAATCATGTAATCAGTGAGAAATAATGATCCAGGAACCAGCATCACCCCCACAGCTGCAGATCCTGTGAATTCTCCAGCAAAATGAATGCTTACAGTGCCATAGGACATCAGTCCTCCTTGCTGTTCCCCATAAGAACCACACACCAACTCCCATGTTGCTTATTATGCATTTCCTGGCTCACTGGCTGATACCTTTCTTCTTAGGGTTTCACAAAGATCAATGCCTTCAACTGGGCAAAGGTGCGGAAGCTGAGCTTCAAGAGGAAGCGCTTTCTCATCAAGCTCCGCCCAGATACAAATGTAAGTGCCTCCCAGAAAAAGGGGACACCTGCTGAGCCTTCCCTGTGAGCCATTGGGATGGAGTGGGCCAAGCTAGGGCATAGGCTGAAACTGGCCAACAGCCATTCAGGTGTCTGCGTGTCTTACAGAGAGATGTTTCCAAATGCTTGGTAATGCCACAGTTGTTACTCTCAGTACAAAGAAGGTAAAGGATAGGTAACACAGATGTGTGCCTGGGGAGAGGGTCACTACCTATGCAAACGCTAGCAGCTTTAACCTTACCCCAATAAACAACCTGAGCTCTGCAGTTGCTGTGTCTCCAGCCTCTGGGCCACCTTGAGACCCTATTCAGCATTCTGTCATATTCCAGGCATATCCCTGCCCACACAGCAACAGTCCCAAACTCTTGACTGCCTGCTGTCATCCCAGATCTCTGACAGTGCATTGTCATGAGCTAGCCAGGTCCACTTCCCACAGAAACCCTAAAGATGTTGCTTGTACTAGGACTGGGTCAGAGAAGGGAGAACAGCATCTTCTTCTGCTGGAAATAGCAGTGGAGGAGATGGATAATATATCACTGATGTCCGCAGCCAGTACTTGGGAGTGCTTTTTCCCATGGAAAAAGGATTATAAATGTAAGTCTAGGCTTATAGTATGGTTTAAGCAGGCTTTTTTTTATGGCCTGACCTCAGAAGCAGGCACCCATTATTAGTTGCTTTCCATGGGAAAATGCATTTTGTGTTCCAAAAGGCTGATTTACACATGAAAAATTACAGCACAACTTCTTTTTAAGTTGACACTCCACTGCCCAGAACTGTGGGATCTGCCAAATAGTTGGAACTGCTAGGAATGTTAAAGACTGTGGTAACTTTTATTTATATAATATGGCCCCATAAATTGGGGGCATTCCACCTGGGAATAGAAAACTACTGTGTCCTCTTTCCAAAATCAGAGGACATGAGTTTTTCAGTCTTGACTGATACATTTGTGCTCCAGAAAGAAAAATATTCTTCTTTTATGGTCCCTGGGGCCACCTGGGGGCTTGAGTCATATACTTTTTGATAGAGAACAGTCTTCAGACCAATATTTAAAGTTGGCCTGAACCATGAGGGAGAAAACAGAAAGAAGAATTGTGTTTCAGTTATTTTAAGGATGCAAAAAGTGAATTTCTATACTGGGATGTTTTTTAAGGAAATGTAAACCAAGTAAACACAATTTATTAATTTTGTCAAAAGAAATATGATTTTTGCTGAGTACCCCTGGTTTCCGTTAGTTCCTCTAAGGAATTCTGTAGGGAATAAAATGTTTGAATGATAACTATATTTTGTCATTAGGATCAACAATGTTTTACTAAATTCATGAATTTATGGCCATGCTATAATAAAATACACAATTGAAATTTTATTGGACAGATTTTTTTTTCTATCTCTTTTTTAGTTTTTCAGTGTCCATGGATAATGGATAAAAATCAAAGTGGTATTTTCTGTTTTTAGAGCTCATACCAGGATACCTTGGAATTCCTAATGGCCAGTCGGGACTTTTGCAAATCCTTCTGGAAAATCTGTGTTGAACATCATGCCTTTTTCAGACTTTTTGAAGAGCCCAAACCAAAGCCAAAGCCTGTTCTCTTTAGTCGAGGGTCATCATTTCGGTTCAGGTAAGTATTCTACTTCACACCTTTCTGTTTGTCTTCCCCGAGACTTTTCCTTGTGCTATTACCTATTGCAGCTGCTGTGGTATACAGTAAGGAGGTAAGTCAGATCCAGTCTCCAGTTTGCTAATGGGGTTTTATGCTTGGTCATCCCAGCAGGCTCCTTGGCAGACCCTTGCTGCATTCTGTCTGAATGTCAGTGAGGCACAGGACCATCTACCTCGCCACAGTAAATTCTTAATGGGACTCTCTAATTCAGAAAGAATTTCCTTTCTCTATAAAAGCAAAAGTGTTTATTAACATTTGGTGTAGCTTCATAAAATGCTATGTAGACTTGCCTATCATTGGGTCACTTTCTCACTCATTCTTTCAACAGTTTGAGTGTCTACTGCATGTCAGATACTCTTCTAGCCATTGGGGATATATGGTGAAAACAAAATTATCTCTACCTTCTCAAAGCATACACACTCAGAATGTTTGCGTAATAACCAATCACAGAATTAAGTGGTTTAGTTAATTGAACATTTTCTTTTATTTTTAAGGGAAATATCAAGAGGTAGACTAGACATGAAAACATAGTTTTTCTTAGTCTGCTTGTACTGCTGGCTAACTGAGAAAACCCACATATCTCCCCATCATGGAAGGGAAGTAAAGATAGTGGAGTGTTGTGTTGTGTGTTTAAACGAGAATGCCTTGGTGTCTTCTTCCCTTTCCTCTCGTGGTCTTCATTTTAGTGGTCGGACTCAGAAGCAGGTTCTCGACTATGTTAAAGAAGGAGGACATAAGAAAGTACAGTTTGAAAGGTAAGAGAAACTTCCATGCTACTTCTGATATGGGAGGAGTCAAGTCATTCTCTCCAGGTAACAGTGCAATTGCTGTGAGATAGTGCTTCACCCAGGCTTGGTGAGAGAGAATCACTGCTTCATAGTCACCTTGGCCAGTTCAGACAGTTTAGTGTTAGACAGGAATATTGGAGAGCACAGGGGCATTTACTCAAGGTAAGAAGAGGTAAGAATGGACTGAAAGAAACAAGTGAGGAAGAAGAAAAAGGAGCCAGCAGAAGGCAGGGAGGAAAAAGGAACAGGAGATTACATTGGTGATACAGTGCTGTAAAACTTATTCATCAGTTAGTCCTTAAATATTTGAGGGTTTGTAGTGAACATATTTTTATAAACTTTTCAATTAAAGTTTGGAGGAGAAGAAACTGGATTTATTATTGCTGTTGTTAGCAAATGTTTATTGCTCATATGATATAGTGGGCAGTATTCCAAGCTCTTTACTATGTGAACTCATAGTCTCCAGACCAACGCTGTGAGGCCCGTGCTATCTCATTCCATTTTTAAAGATGTAGATACTACAGCTCAAAGAGGTTGAGTAACCAGCCCAGGTCTCCAAGCTAGTGAGCAGCCTCTGGAGGCTGGCTCTGGAGCCCACTGCCCTTAAGCCTTGCGCTGCCTCCCAGAGGGGGAGAAGCAGAGAACCCAGAGGGACCAAGATGTAAGGGTAAAGGGGTGAGTGATGGTGCTCCAAGGACTGTTTAGTGCATGTGTTTTAAAATCTTTTTCATTTTAATACACTTAAAAATTACAATAAGGTACATAGAATACAGCAAACACCCATATTCTTAGTACTTAGAATTAACATTTTAACATGTGTTTCTGGAGTTCTTTTTCTTCTTCTCCTATCTGTAGCTATTGTTAGCGATATGGCCTTCTTACCAGCAGTCTTCATATTTCCCTTCTCCCCTCCCCAGAGGTAACAACTGGCTAATTCATTTTACTCTGTTACACATCTTCATGCACCCAAAAAGACTATGTAGAATGTGTGCTTTTTTATTTGCATAAGTGATATCACACTATCTGTAATTCTGCATCTTGCTTTTGAAACCCTTCCCTGATTTTGAGATCTATTTCAAGTGTTTTATGGTATCTGAGAGTATTACATTATATTTATCTACTCCCTATTGGTAATTATCCAGTTGTTTGTATTTTGCTTTTGCTGCAACAAGCCTGCTGCTTGTGACCATCCTTGTGTATTTCTCCTGATGCAGGTCTGGAGTCATTTCTCCCTCCATGTACCCAGAAATGTAATGTTCAGAAGGTTATTTGCATGCTTACCTTGATACAACAAGCCCCATAATTTCCTTGGATAATCCATGATTAATTTTTTGAAGATCATAGAAGTGGTTCAGTTTGTTCTCTGATTCAGACTGTGGATGTTGCAGAGCTTTTGAGTATTAATTTGGAGTATTTTGAAGAAAAGTTGGCTATACATTGGAATTTAATGTTTATACAGTTTCACGCATTTGCGTACCTGAGAAGTTTCTAATGCTTGTTCACTGGAGAAGAGAGAGACAAACTAAGGAAGGGGAATTATGAGAGAGGAGTTAGTGGCATTAAAGCCAGTTTCTTCTACTGTTGAGTCTATAAATTCATTCATAGGGCAGGTCTTCTCCTCTGAACTTAATACTGTGAAAGAGTTAACTGATTAGTAGTTAACGCCTCTGTTATACAGCTGAACTAGAAAATTATTACCCCAAAAACAGGAATTGATTTCATTAGACCATAGCTAACAATTCAGAGCATATGTGAACCCCCTAACTTCTTCTTCCCAGTGACTTTTTCTATAACTAAACAGTGCTCCATTGCTGGGCTCCTAACCAGCTATGCCCCTCAAATGGGAACAGGGGATTGCTGAGAACTTTTTCAAAGTTTAAGTAATGCTGGAACCTGCAAGAATTGTGGAAAAGGTAACTGGGTCTGTTTCCAGGGAGCATTTATGCAAACTATTTTGAGTACCTTCACTTTTTTAGGAAGTGTCTAATGCTATTATTTTTCACTAAGGAAAAAAATACAACTCACCTAACTTTAGCTGTTATGTGTTTTCCCCAAGGAAACACAGCAAGATTCATTCCATCCGAAGCCTTGCAGTACAGCCTACAGAGCCGAATTCAGAAGTGCCAAAACAAGTCAGTAATGGTGATACACTGCTATAGCTCTGTTTTTCACCTGACTTCCTCTGCCAAGTTCTGTATTTTGTAGCATACTTTCAAGTTTTCTGCCCTTTACCCTTGGGGGTGTTTCGCAGAGGAGAGTCCAGTTGTGCAACCTGACTTTGAGCAGATACATATTCTGTGCATTGCACACCCCATCCTGGGCTCAGTGGCCCTGGAGTGTGTCCTTTTCAGCTGACTTCCTATCCTCCCTCCCATGCTCTTGCCATGGAGAAGTTTGCTGTGTTGGCCTTTACTCAGCTGAGGGGTGGAACCTTCCATGAAAGCCAGGAGGGCAGAGCCCATCCTCCATTTAATGCATACACTTCTATGAAGAGATCAGGACCTGCTTTGCAATTGATGGGTGTAGCTCCCCTTTGGTACCAAGGTCAGAACCTTTCTTTGGCAGTGAACTGGGTGGTGAGCTCCCAGGGCTTGTGTTACAGGGCAATGACCATAGTTGGCAACAAGAGGCATTATCACTCTTGTTCTCAGGGTGGCAAGAGATCATTTTCCCTGGAGTTGGTCTCAGAATGGGTTTTCAGGGTTTTCTCTGCAAGAGAATAAGAACATTGTTGAGAAAGAACATGAAGGAGATTTCACTGTGTGAATCCAAAAAGGCCCCCTAATCTGTTCATTATAGTCTTAGAAGTATAAACAAAGAAGTTTTTTTGTCATTTGTCTGAAATACTTATTAACTTGCCTTCTGGGATCCATGAAGTGTTATCTTCTGTACCTGTTCATGCTTCCCTCAAGAAGCCTGTGGCCTAGAGGGACTCATTCCAAAGATACTTTGGAAACCCGGTATGAGGCTATGGGTCCTAGAAAGCAGAGACACTACTTAACATGTGTTGCTGGGGACCCTGCATTGTCAGTTTCCATACCCTGAAAGAGCTTTCTGGATACTGACCAAACACACTCAGGAGTGACTGCTTCTTGTCACACTGCTCTGTCCTAATACCGTGAAGGCAGCCTTTATTTGGTGATACTTACAGCTGCTCAAAGCTTAAAGAGGAGTTAATAGACTCTGATGTCTTTTTTCCCCCCAACTCTGGTGTAACAATCTGCCTTCTCTCTCCCATTCCTTCATCTTTTTATTTCCCCCACCCCACCCAGGCTCAGCAGAGAGCCAGCCTTGCACTTGGAGAAGGTGCCGAATCCCCAGGTGGCCAGAGCTGCCAGCAAAGAAAGGAACTGGAAGTTTCCACCACCGAGTATGGGTCATGCCAAAGCCCTGCTCTGCAGAAGAGCCCAGTGGGTAACAAGAAGGCCAGTGGAGGCATGAAGGCAACAACAGAGGAAGAGGAGGAGGTCGTTAAGGATAGGACCCAGCAGAATAAACCTCAGCCCCAGCAGCCAACAGGTCCAGCATCCAGGGCTGCTAGAGGCAGCAGCACTTCTATTCCTTTCATTGACTGCAGTGATGTAGATAGTGAATACGATCTTCTCAGGGAACAAATGTCCCAGTCACAGTCCCAAACAAATGACAATTATGAGGGTGATTTGACCAGTGGTGTTTATCTGCTCTCCAAGGACGAGAGGCGAATAGAAGCTAGGCACAGGGCATCCCCTCACTCTATGAAGTCCTCCCGGCCTCCTTCCAGAGAATTGCTTGTTGACGATTCAGCAGACATAACCTTTGATATGAGTGGGAGCCCCAGACTCCCAAGACATAGCTCTCTGATAGATGAGATGTTCAGAGGCTCAGGCAGTCACAGTCCTCTGGCCACAGCATTAACTCCCAGCAGCAGAAGTTCAAGTCCAAATATCAGTTGGGACAGGAATGGGTCTCAAGGCCATGTTTCCAAAAACAGACATGACCTTACAGAGAGAAGGATGGGAGAAGATACTCTCCAGAGTCAGGGTCCTCATTATGAAAACTGTTCCCCCGTCTTACAAAGGCCATACTTACAGAATCTTCCCAGTAGATATAATAAGTCAGAGACAGATCCATTCATCCTTAGCCAGGTAGCATCAATCCCAGAAGCAATGGAGAGGCTTTATGGCCATGAAGAGGGAGAATTGGCCAGTCTGGCTGGTTTAGAAGGTAGAATGCTGGCTAATGGGACACCTCTCCTGGGTCCCACCTCAAAGGTCCTCATCGTGCAGACAGGGCATGCCTATGGCATGGCGGACCAGCTGGCACCCCTGCAAATGACCGAGGGCTCCACCAGCAGTGGGACTGAATCCAGTGATTCAGACTCTGAAATGGTAAACCCTTCAAGCCATCCCCTCATGTTTGGTAATGCAGCAGTGCTGAGTCCCCCTCCCATCCTGAGAAGTAGTAAGTCCTTGGGTAGCCTGCATTTGAGTGAGGAGCAAGAGGAAAATGAATGAGGACACTAGAAGGCATGTCTTCAAGAATCAGGAACCTGGAGTCATAAGTCCAGGGCTTCAGTGGAGAATACCTATTCTAATGACTTGTTAATTTTTAATAAACATTTGTTAAAGGAAGTTTTGGACAGGCACTTGTTCGGATAGGGCATGCCTTCTAAAGAATTCTAAAATCTTTCAGAAAAACAAAACTTCACATGGTGGCTTGCATTCCAAAAAAGGTTGTCAAGATAAATAGTAAGTCATAATGACAAGTTATCAGGAGCTTGTTGATCTTTCTAGTTGAAATCCTTCATTAAGAATCTGGTCATGCCTATAGTGTGTTTTATTTATGTGGAAATTTTCTGTGTATGTTTAATTTTGTATGCACATTACCCTCCTATTTTTGGCATGTTTTGCCTGAAGTATCATTGAGATCCAGAAAGGTGTTGGTTTTACTTTCCCCCCCTTCTTTAAAAGGAGGGTTGCTTTTCTGTGCCTCATAAAGTGAGAAATTAACAAAATTCAAGGCCAAATGTAAGTTGATTGCTAGTTTAGATGGTGTTGGTGAAATCTTAGTCAAGAGTAATGACTATTTTAATCAGAAGAATTTGGAGTTATTTCATATTTCCTAACTTCAAATAAAATGATATAAAGGTTGTCAGATTTTCATGAACTGTAATTTACATTGGAATGCTGATTTGGTTTGGATTTGCATTGGTTAATCAAATTGTTCTTTTTTAAGAAGCTATAACTCTGGCTGTCAGAATCCCTTGGTGAATCAGAAATGCTGCTTAGTGACTATGCAAGAGAAAGTTAAGTCCTTGCAGTAGATACTTGTCACCAGCAGGTTAAGAAACAAAATGTCTGCCTCTCAGTTGTGCAAAGTACAGAGAAGGATCATTTCCCAGTGTCATTGCCCTTGGTTGGTTTTTATGCCCATTCTAAATGTTCATTTTCTTGTGAAGGGTGTCTTTTTTTGGGAAGTGACTTCTGATGTTTCTCTGTTCAGGAAGAAAGAAAGTGTGAGTAGTGAGAAGTCTGATTTCTTTTTAAATCTTGCCCACCTGTGCCAGTGCCTTTTACCCAGCATTCCTGTATTTTAGATAGAAGAGAGTCTGGTTTTAACTTGCATTATTTCTCAGCCTTAGTGTCATATTTTAAAATTAGTAATGCCTGGACCCTGACCCAGAAATTTTTATCTAATTAGTTTGGGTTACCACTTGGGCCTTCAGATGGTTGTGCTAGGTAGCTACAGGTCACTTCTCAGCCAGACACAATTGCCTTCTAGAACTAGTGAAATATATTAAAATATTAGCTGAATTTTGGGCATGTTTGCAGACTAAGAAAAGCATCACAAATGAAATTTTTTTTCATGCCTGTTATTTGGTACTTTTCAGTCTTTGATACTTTTATATAAAGATGAATTGTAGAATCAAATATTTACATCTTAAGTAACTACAAAATTATTGAAAGGGTTATAAGAAGGATACGTCCTTGGTGTGCTACCACACCAGTGGCCTTACTAAACTCATCACATGACTCTCACAGAGGAAGAGCTGAACTCATTTGGGGAGCTGAATAAAATTTGGCAGCAGCATATTATGAATAGCAGTATTAACTGACCTTGTGGTTCACAAGTGATTACTGGTCCATATGCATGTCAAGAAGTTGGTTTTAATGATTCTGAGGACTTAATCCATTTGTAAACAAATTTTTGTTTTATCTTCCTAATCATTTGATTCAGTGCAGATTCATAAATTGATAGTTTGAAAGGTGTTCATTAAAGTAATTTATATATGTCTTGCTTTAGATTTATATATGTAACAGAGTCACAGAATTTTAAAACTAGAAGGGACCTTAGAGATCACCTTCATTTTCTGGATGAGAAACCTTGTTCAGATGAAGTTAAGAGATATCACCTAATCACACAGCTAGTGTGACAAAGCTCAAACTAGACCCTGTCTTTAGACTTCAGCTTTTCACTTTTTATGAAATCTTGATGCAATAGGACCTGAGTCAATATTTCAATTTTTTAAATCTTGTATGGATTAATAATTAAAATAATGTGCAGACCAGTAATCATGTAGATTTAAGTAATTATAGTTTATACTAGGTAGGAAGAACTATTGCTTTTTATATCATGAGGTTTTTGCAGTTATAACATGTTTCTACATATTCTGCTTTGGACTTAGGAAAAGATACCAATTTACTATATAAAAATCTAGTTAAATGTGAGTTAAGCAGACTCACATTTGCAACCCTGTGGTTTATTTGTGAAGGTGATTTGTTCAAATGAGTTTTCTTTTTATGTCTAATTATAAAGCGGCCTGATAATGAAATGTAAATGAGTGATAGGTATTAACTTATCCAGCATATGATGGAAATCATCAAATGTAAACCTCCAAAGCCAAACAGGCTCCAATAATTTGTTTTGCTTTTTCTTAAAGAAGTGATTTTATCTGAAGTGTTTTAAAAACAGCTGATCAGTGGTGGAGTACTCGGTTCTATACTGAATAGATTTCCCATTTTCAGGGTTGCTTATAGTTTTTCATTTTGGTTTGGTACCAGCTAAGCAACTCAATTTTTGCCTCTTGGCCAATATTTATGAAAGCAATGATCCCAGTGTGATTAACAGTGCTTAAAAGGAAAAGGGTGTAGTTTGTTCAAAAGTCGCATGCCTTTAAGTGCTGAGAATATTCACTAATTGCCTCTGGAGGAGCTTGCCCTGCACTAATAGATTTCCAAGCATTGGTGGGAGAGTAAACATAAGCATTCTCTGAGCCTGGCTGAGCCAGTTCGCTGAGGTAATGTAGTCTTTCTCTGTGTGTAGATCAAGGAAAGCCAACAGACTCCAGCATCCCACCTTCCATGCCCCCTACTTTTTGTGCAACTCTGGTCCCCAGGTCTTTACCTGGCCCCCGCAATCTCACTATGTGGCATAAAGAGGACATGCACATGCATAAAGTGGACATAAGAGTGCAGGAAGATGAGGTGGAGGGGTGTTGGGATGAAGAATAGACAACAGATCAGAGACCTGTGAATTCTTTCAGATTCTTAAAGGGTTTTCTAAGATTTGTCAGTGAACTTTTCTAAGACAATAGCTTGTATAGAGATCTCCTGAATCAATAGAGTATCCAGGTCTTCACTTAATAGCTACTCTCTGAAATGATATTGTAAGGCTTTGAATAGAAGACAAACCATATATAGAATAAATCTTCAAGCCACTCAGGGCTACTCCAGGGCCTCCCTGCATTAATATATTTGATTAGATAGCACTTCAAAATAGGTAAATTGTAGACCCTTTTGTGGCTGATTTTGTTGCTGCTTGTTCAAGGTAAAATAAAAATGCAAGACATTATCTTAGCATGAAGAAATACATTTAACAAGTTCCAGAACTTAAAATGAATGGCTCCAGCTCTTTTAGCAGTAATGTGTATGCCATTGACGATATTTTATTAGGCATTTACTTAAAGAAAGTCTGTGTGCCAGATTCTTATCCACGTATGTGATTCATATTTGGAAATTTCTCAGAGATTTATCACACCAAACTGTGCTGTGTGGCCTGCACTTAAAATGTGGATAATCCCAATTTTATTCTCCAGAACATCTGTGAAGATTCAAGCCAAGTAATGCTAAAATAAGCTATGCCTGCAAAACTAAAACGCAGCATTAGTCTCATGAAATTTCCACCAGGTATACAAAATCCAGTTTGTCCTCAATTGAAGCAGAAACTCATCTTGCATTATTAGCTCTGGATTCATTTTGATTGTGTTGCCAAGCAGTGGCAACACACAATCTTTCTAAAAGAAGAAAAAATTAAAATGTTAAACTGTCATTTTAAATTGTATTAAAAATATTGGGAATGTGCATACAGCTTTCTCTTTTATATATATAATCAGTGTTCACATGCTTTTAATCAACTTTTACTACTTAAATTGTTATTCCATATTTCAGCACAGACTAGGTTTGGTGCAGTTGTAGCCATGAGTGAGTAAATGTGTTACTGCTAAGCCCAGCCTTAAATTAAGGAGATTAAGAAAAACCTTCATCCTTAGGTTTGAGTTGCTTCTATCTCAATCACTCTTCTTTATGTAGGTCCTTATTCTTATTAGTCAGAATTTAAAGAGATCTCAGCGTTGCCTTCCCCAAAAGGGCTCTTTTTGCTAGATTTCTCCTTTGCAGTACATAAATATTCCTCTTCTGGTAGTAATGAGCTTAATTACCTAAGGCTGGCCTACCTCTAGTTTCATAAGATGAGTCTGTTTTATTTCTGCAAATTTTATAAATCAAATTTAAAAAGAGTTTCTGTGCAGTAAAGTAACTCTCTTTGAACCTGAAAGAAGTGAACATTTCAAAATAATCCATTGCATGTAGCTCCAAGATGATGTTGACATTCAGCCACATTAGCCAAATCTATATGATCAGATGGGAGGGAAGGTACTAGTAAATAAACTTTTACCAGCAGTAAGTGATTAAAGAATTTTACTCTGGCAGCATTAAAGAATTTACTGGTGCTGCTTTTTCCTTGTTAGTTTAATTTCATCTGTTTCTGTTTAGTTGAGTGAAAGTTAATAAAGGGAAACAGGGACTCTAGTATACATTTGTGCATACCTCTAACACTAGTTGCAGGTATTTAAAATTAAGCCATGACTTTTAGATAAAAATAAGCATGTCACTTAATGTAGCAGTGCTCTTTTTATTTTAAAAAAAAGTGATAATAATGAAAATGAAAAAAAAGTCCATGATGATTTGGCCCAGTGTTGTCAGCATCAACGATTGAAAGTGGCCTGGTTGCCACCTGTTTAGATGCACAATAGAAAAGGGCTACTTACTGTTTTCTTGGGTTGTAACCTAGAGAGTTTCCAGTATTTGCCCTATGAAGAAAAGTTGTAAATGCTAATTTGTGTGTCCTATAAACATTTGGGAGGAGGTGGGTAGAATCTTATTTTGAAAAGAAAGTTCTTCATAAAATAATATATAGCTTCAAAAATCATAGATGAAACTTCTAGCATGAGGAACTTTTTTTCTTTTCCAGTGAACGCAATTAAACACCCTGGTGGAAGCTAGGGAAGAATTAGAACATCATTTCCTGGAAGCTTTACAAATGAAACAGAGTCTGATTTGTTCAGGATCATTCTCTAGATCAACTGAATGACGCAGGCTTCACAACTTAGCCTGGAAACTGCCTGCAGCAGGATCTTGGCCCTTGGCATATGATTATAACTTCTGGTGGATGGTAGCTCATTTGCCTCTTCATGTGGGTTCCAGATCAGGTTACTCTAACATGTCTTTATATCTGAAAGCAGGGAAAATTAAAAATCAACTGTTGACATGGGATATATGCAAGACTAATGCTATTAATGCAGTCATGGAAATGGTACTGAAGATACTTGAGCTTGCTACTGGGGCCAGGGCTGACGATTTCAGAGTATTGAAGAGTAGAAATCACTGCAAAATGGAACAAAAACCAAGGACATTACGGAAGGAAGGAAGGAAGGGTGTGTGTGTGTGTGTGTGTGTGTGTGTGTGTGTGTTAAAAAGCATGGAACAATGATTAACTCTACTTTTGAATTGGAGGTGGAGGAGGTACTGGGGGATGTGGAGGCCATGCTCCTGCTTTGTTATAAACTGACTTTCAACCAGGAAACAATAGAAGTGTCATTTTGGAGCCTGCAATGGTGTGGTGATAGGCCTGTCATTACTCATGGATGGGCTTTCTGGGTCATAAAACTGGGCTAATAACTGCAGTTATTTTTTTCCTGGGCCTCAAAGTTCCTTTATAAGAATCAAGTCATTTGTCACTCTGCCTACAGTGGTATATAGAAAGACCGAAGATGATAGGTTTTCCTTACTGAAGAACACACACCTGCCACCCTCCCCACATGCACCTGAATGGCTGATGGATTCAATCCCTTATGTTCCACCCACTTTCTAACTGGAAAGTTGCAGTGAAGACCTAACTAACCAAATCTCACAAGCTTGGCCTGTATTATTAATCCAATTTTCTTCTGTTCTCTTTGTGTGTATATTTAATACTATAGAGAAAATATCTTATTAAAAATTTCCAATATACCAAATTAATTTTAAAATAGAAAAGGCTGGGGACTTCATTCTCATTTTTGTCATTTGTTTAATAAATTTAAGACAACATTTTTCTGTTGTTCCATTGTATGCACTGTTTTGTCAGCATGTACCTATCTAACAGAAAAAGCTTTTTTTCCCAATGTTCTGTCTTTATCCTCAAAGCATGGTATACCTTCTGTTCCTTGCATTGTTGGAGCACTGTCTGGTGTCTTTTTTTTTTCAATGCTGAATATCAATTTGTACTTGGAATACCTCTTTCCTCCAGATTACAGTGATCCTATTCACTGAACAGCAAGCTTTAACACTGGGTGGTGCCATGTTTCACTAAGGGTGGGGAAATAGAAAGTGAATAGAAGACTTCACTTTTCTCACTTCATCTTCTAATAATCCTAAACTTTGTACTATGTGCATAGGGGCAGCAGGGGAGGGCAGTCTTTGGAAGTGAGCAGAATCACTGTGGCTGGGGGAGAGCATCCAAGAAAACAGAGAGCATCTGTGACAGTAGCTTACATAGGGGAGCTCAGACACCTAACCAAAGGATTGGCTTCGTGCTCTGAGTGGGAACATCTATTCAAGGGGGAATGGAGAATTTTACATAGTTTATGTCTAACAAAATTTAGTTGTGCATTTGCTTTGGAGGTGTGTGGGAGTACGTGTAGAGAAGACCTCACCTAGCTCAGCCCCACTTGGGCACGCATGGCCAATAAGCTGTTTTTAGTTGTGATACATACCTAAAATGTAGGCTCTCACAGATGCTCTCTGGTTTCCTCTTCTCTCCATGGCCTAAGGGTGCAGTGTCTCAATAAAGCATGGATTTACACCACTAGAAATGTTGCCAGCTTCTCTAATAACAGTGAGCCTGGTGATTGTTTAAGCATGGAAGGCCAAATTCATGTAACAGTGTATGCATGATATTAATATTTCTTGTTAATCTAAACTGAAGAGGCTTTTACTTGTCCTAACAGGTATCTTACTGTAAAGACTGTCAATTGTAACTGTTCTTTCCCACTGATGTCTGAAGCTTTGGCCTGACTGCAAGTTGATATTTTTCATTTGTATGAAGCACCATGTTCCCCAACCCAAACACTGCCATCACCATGTTCAAACAAAGGAAATTATCCTTTATCTTTCCCCATAAGTCAGAACAAGCTAGTGCATTCACTGTCATTTTCCATTAGTGGCATTTTTTCTCTTTATTTCTCTGCAAGTGGCATCACTATTGCACTTCTGAATTGCTTGATGATGAATGATGAAGTTGATATTTAGCTGCTTGTAACACTTTTCTTGAAGGAATTGGTCTAAGAAGCATTTATACATTTACCTTCAACAGCCTAAATTATCAGGAAGAGGACAACACCACTATGATTGGTAATCCTATAATCTAGTTTTTCTTGTGGAACCTTGTAATTTCAATAAAACTGTCAGCTTTTTTTCACATATTCCATTGGGGTGGGACCCAGCTAAGTTATCAGAGTGAAATTGCCAGTTCTAGAGATGACCCATTATTCAACACAATACTGACCTTTTTTTGATAAATAGCTTTCAAATGCAGACAGTCTTCACAGAGAGTCCCTTGTATTTTCTTCTAGAGGGAGACTGTGGATTTAAAAAGAGACTTAAAAAAAAAAAAAAAAAAAAAAACAGATGAAAATCTACCCCTGTAATGTATTTCCTATACGTGCCTTTGGAACATGTTGTGGGTATATAGAGATAAAATCTCCTGTATTCTAGGACCAAATAACAGGAAACAAATGATAGATGGGTAGAATCTAGAAGCATGCCAAATAAAGTTATATATTTGAGGGAAAACTGAAGAATTAGCATGCTTTTTTTAATCTTTCTTTTTTTAAAAGATTTTATGTATTTTCAGAGAGAGGGGAAGAGAGGAAGAGAAGGAAAGAAACATCAGTCACATGCCTCCTGCACGCCCCCAACCAGGGACCTGACCCGTCACAACCCAGGCATGTGCCCTGACCAGAATCGAACCAGTGACCTTTTGGTTCATGAAGGGACACCCAACCCACTGAGCCACACCAGTCAGGGCAGCATTGATTTTTTTTGAAGAATAGTACTTTTTAAAATTTTGAAAAGAAGATTTGAGAAAGTGATCAATATTCTTATTTTCTTCAGTATTCTCATTTTCATGTATTTAAATATTATTTAACAAATCTGTGGATTACTATTTTTAAAATTATTGTCATGTTTTCTAGTTTTCTTAACAGGAAAAACAACACATCTCAATTTTAAAAAATGAAGATTACCAAATTATTGCCCAATTTAAAATAATAGGTACAAGAAAATCTCTTTTCCCACACTTGTGTGAATTTACTCTTAAGCCTTTAATATAGTCAGAGTTCCTGGGCAGCTTGTGCCAGATTCCAGAAAGGAACACAAGCAGGAGGAATTTGGCTTGTTGATTGTAGGTTGTGTTCCCACTGTGTATGTGCCACTGATGAAAAGCTGGTCAGGAGATGCTGCAATGCTGGGTAATGCTGCAAAGTCACCTTCCCCAGAGAAGTCAGGAAAGAAGAATTATGAATATGTTTTGCATTAAAAAGCTAGAGAAGCTAAGCCTGTGTCTAGGGTGGGTGATAAATTGAAATCGATAAATATTGCAGTGCTAATTTGAAGTTCCATAATTGTGCCATGAGAATGTGTACAGTTAAAAAGATTTTAAAAAGTGATTAGCAGAAATGCCTCCCTTGAGAGCAATATTAGTGAAGTTATTTCCAGTCCATGGCAGGGGTGGGGGATACCTTAAACTCAGTCCTCTTGATACAGATGAATGACAGGGAGGAGAACGTGGAGCAGGGAAGGAATCCTCTGGAAGAGGTGAAGGATTTAAGAGTTATTAACTGAAAATATAAGTGAATGCCTAAAAAAAACCAGGCAATTTCTGAAAATAGGAAAAATAATTTGTAAAAAGAATCAGAGCTTCCAGACTTTGAGGGTGTAGCTGACCTTTTTCTAATCTCTTCAAACTTCTTTAATCTATTGCCTTAATACCCAGGTGCTTTCTCAAATGGACCCCCAAATTATTTACCCAGAGTCCCTTGCTAAAAGAAATTTTTTTGTTGTCAATTTGTCGCACGGGGGAAAAAAGACAATACCCAGGCATTAGTAAGTTCATTGAGTAGCAATGGTATGCCTTCAAACCAGGTCACAGGCTGCAATGATTTGAACAGGCTAAGTCAAGCAGACACATTTTGTCTAGCTCTTTTTGTAAGATGGACTATTTTAGTGAAAATTGGTTACATGTAGTTCTAGTAACTGTCACCTTAGATGCTGACTTTCTGTTAAGACTCAGCTCTTCACTCTTATCTGAAGGTGGGCCCAACATGGGCACCAGTTTGTACAGACCATTATCACACACTGACTGAAAGTCAGAAGAGAATTTTAATTACTCATTAAGCTGCTAAATTCTACTAAGTACCCTAGTCAGCCTATTTCATTGATTGCTGAATGGTAAATGAGCTAAATGTTTTTGTTTGGACCCTGTCACCTATACATTTTCAAAGCCTTGAGTAGTTCATCTTGCAAGGGTAGAAGAGGGCTCTTCTCCATGGATGCAGCTCAAATGAGCAAATGTGAACTTAAGAGTTTTGGACCTTTCCCTTCCTTAGAATTGCTGATAGATTTCTAGAACAGGCTGCTTGGTATTTATTATTTATTCGTCTAGCAGTTTAAATACACACATTGCCCAGCCTTTCTCAGGCCCCAACAAACCAGTTGAAGTAGCCACTCTGGAAATAGAAATGGACCACTCTAATTTGGTCATCCTCCAACACTGTGTATTGCACATGTAAAGTCAATGGTTACATATATCTTTAGGCTACATGAGTGAATGAGGCTTTTACCCAACAACCTGTGCCTGACCTGGGGATGTCTCCTACTCTGCCTAGGAACACAGGTTGTTCTAAAGTTTACTTTCAGTGTCCCATTTTCTGAATCCTGTGTCTGATGTGGTCCAGTGGGGGATTCTTCTAGGTGGCTCTCTTTGAAATGGGTGGTGTCTTCTTGGCAGAGTGGAAACCTAGTCTGTTTGCTCATTCTTTTTGCCTGCTCAGTCTACTAAATAAAAGTGTCCCTGGGGAAATGCACAAGGGCAACAGCTTTTGACCTTCGGAGAGCAAAAGTGGTTGTACTTGAGTGTGTTCACCCTTGTTTTCTCCCTCAACATGTGGCAGTTGGTTTTGTTACTGCTGCTGGATGCTGTCCAGGGCTAATTGATACTGTTTCCCCACCCCAACCCCAACTCCTTTCATGCTAGCCTTTTGACTGCTCTTTTATTCTTGGCTTCAACTCTTTAAATGATGAAGCGAATGCTTTTTCTATTCCATGTCCCTGCAAAATCAAGGCCCAGCATATTCTCACTTATAACTGCCTCACCTGATCTCATGCACAGTGTGAGAGCTGAAGGTAAGCCCCCAAATTTTATCAGATAATGGTGGACAAATAAAAAGGGACTCTCAAACAGCAAGTCACAAATGCATGAAATGTTTTGATCTCCAGACTGCCAGAATTTGTTTTTTTCTAATTCTTATTTGTAGTAGTGACATTTTTGTGATTTTTTTAAAAAAAGAGAATAGTGTAGTACCTTGAAACAATTGCAGTTCTAATTGTTGTCACCATTTCTATTTCATGAGTTTTAATTCTTCTGAATTTATTGTATTCAGTTGTGCACTAGTGTCAATAAAATTGACATTTGTGAAGCAATTTCTGGCTTTTTTCTCCAGATTTCACTGGGGCCAGGGGTGTGTGGGGCAACTGGGTCTTTGTCTAACAACAGAACTTCATTTCAGTAATTGTATATTTAAATGCCAGGACTTAAATGGAGGGATTTTTAAATGTGGGCTTCTTGACTCTGCCTTTCCCTCACATTTTCTAACCTTATTCTTCAAAGATTATTGTACTAATCAATAGTCAGTGTGTAGGATGCATGCCTTCCGTCGTTTTTCTGGGTGCGATAGCTTTTCACCCATGTGTTCGTGACACAGCCAGCTGATCCACCTGGGACTGGGTGGGGCTGGTGGTGGTTTCTTCATGGTTCATTCATACTGGGATCAAGTTCACTACCCTACGTTATTCTAGGCTGCCCTATCTTATAATTTCAAAACAAACATGACAATCTAGAGGGAGAGGATAGATGTCAAGAAAATGGCACTTCATCTTTTTCTCCAAGATCCTTGATAGTGTGTGGAGTAGCAATGAGCTGAAACTGTATATTGGAAAATGGAGAAAATATTTACATTGTCTTTCCTTATAATGGTAACAGACAGGACTGTAGGCTGCTCTAACTTTGTTTACCCTGATACTAGTTCTAGCAAATCTACATTGGGTAAAAACACTTAGGTTAGAGGTATATTTGAAATATCCTGTTTAGCTTCCATGGTTTGATATATTGATATTTGCAAAATTCTGTAGTTAAAGAGTTTCATGTACATATCTCCTTTTGGCTGATTCATAATGGGTAATTACACATTTCTATGTTATTTAATATGGTATTTTTTTCAGAGGAATAACTAATTATCTGTCACTTTTTGACTCATAAAGGGGACTTGGGGGTAATGTAATGACCTCCAGCTTTGTATTTGTAAATGATCATCTTTGCATGTAAATGTGATGCTAGTATTTCTGTCCCAAACAGTGAGAGAGACATGGAGTGACATCACCAGGTATAACAAGTTTGCTTCTGTTCTTTGTCGAATGGGGAGTTAGCTGCTTTAGCTTTCTTTAGCTGCAGCCTGTTGTTACAAGATGTAGTCTGTCCTCAGTGTACCAGTCATTTAGATCCCTATTAGTGTAGCTCTATTTTCTAGTCATTTCCCATGTCTCGCAGTAAAATAGACACTGTGTCTTTATTAAGTAATTCTTAGAAACTAAGGAAGGCAGTAGTTAGGAGATGAAGGTTTTATTTGGGGATACACTATGCTTTTAACTTACTGTAATTATTCTCTAAGCAGAGTTCTCTGCCTTATCATTAATCACATAACTGAAGTTCCATTGAATTACTCATACTATGGTATCTTTATTACTAAGGCAGTTACAACATAGGGGAAAAAAACGAAAATAATGAAGCATATCATTTGCCACAGAGTAGTCAAGATTCTAAACATTTAAAAAGGTGAAAATTGTAAGCAGAAATCAGGTCCTAGAAGAATTACTTTTTTTTTTTAAACTTCTCATCCCCAAACAGGCTCCCTGACTGGTAGCCCTCACCTTTCAGAGCTGTCCATCAACTCTCAGGGAGGAGCTGTGCCCACCAACTTGATCTTGTCTCCCAACCTGAGCCCGGACACCAAGCAGGCCTCCCCATTGGTCAGCCCACTGCTGAACGACCAGCCATGCCCACGAACTGATGACGAGGAGGAGGGCCGCAGAAAGGTGTGGGGACTTGTGCACAACAGCATGTTATTCTTTGTTTTAATTGTGGTAATATACATAACATAAAATCTGCCATTTAGCCACTTCTAAGGGTACAGTTCAGTGACATTAAGTACATTTATGTCTTGTAACCATCATCAGTATTTATTTCCAGAACTTTGCAACTCTATACCCATTAAATAATAATTCCATTCCCTCCCCCCTACCCCAGCCCCTGGAAACCACCATTCTGCTTTCTGTCTCTGTGAATTTGACTACTCTAGGTAACTCATATAAGTGAATCCTAAACTACTTATCCCTTTCTGGTTGGTCTGTTTCATTCAGCAGAATATCCTCAAGATTCATCCATGTTGTAGCATGTGTCACAATTTTCTTTGTTTCTAAGGTTGAATTATACTCCATTGTATGGATATACCACATTTTGTTTGTCCATTCATGGGTTGTTTCCTCCTTTTGGATATTGCAAATAGTGCTCCTAGGAACATGGGTGTGTAAGTATCTATTCAAGTTTCTGCTTTCAGTGCTTCCTTATATATCCCCAGAAGTGGAATTGGGTGGACTCTTCTGGGAAGCAAGCAAGATAGCTAGCACCAAGGGATTTCCTTTTACTTATTGTTTAAAGAGAAAACAGGCCCTGGCTGCGTAGCTTAGTTGGTTAGAGTGTCATCTCGATATGCTAAGGTTGCAGGTTCAATCTCTGGGCAGGACACATTGAAGAATCAACCAATGAATGCATCAATAGATGGAACAACAAATCAGTGTTTCTCCCCTCCCCTTTCTTCTTTCATTTCTCTCTCTCTCTAAAATCAATAAAAACAAATAAAAATAACTGGCCTGATCTTGAGTGGTGCTGCCTGCCCACCTAAACAATGGGCTCCAGGGAACTGAGTCACACTGGTATCACCAGCTGCTGTCACCCTCGTCTGTTTCTATAAGTCACCCTTTGTAGTCCCACAAATGGTGTGACTTCTGTTCCCTGAACACTAACACCACCAGCCCCGCACCTGGGACAAAGGCCACTAATGGTTTCTGTTTCGTTTATTTCCTTGAAGACTACATCGCTCTGAAGTTTTACTAATTAATTAGATTTTCAGATGCCCAATTTTGAATGAATAGTCCTCAGTGGTGGCTGACATACTCATTTGAGGCCTTTCACTGAGGGTAATATTTGCTTGGAAGGAAATTCTCCTAGACTGTTTTCTCATTGTGGAAATTTATTCTCTTCTCATACATAGTTCCTCTCATACAGAAAAGAATAAAGGAGAGTTCAATTAGACTTGATACCAGCTAACAAAAGATGTACTACTTTCTCATAATCAAGATATTCTTAGAGACTCAAACTCAAAAATTATGTCTCGTTTCTTTTTACGGACTTCACAGAGATTCCCAGCAGACAAAGCGTACTTCATCGCTAAGGAAGTATCCACCACTGAGAGGACATATCTGAAGGATCTTGAAGTCATCACTTCGGTATGTGTAACATTTCACCTAAAGCGTTAAATTACATAATTTATCTCAGCTAATACTCAGCTTTAGGAGAGAAGCTGGATCTAATTAAAAATTGGATTCTCTGAATTCAATTAACAGGAGTTTGGTCCTGGTTTATAGAAATTAAGGTAGTAATAGTATATGTAATTTGGAATATGCTCTATAAAAATTTTTATAATTGTGATTTTTTTTTTAAATGAAGAGGCAGGATGTTTCTAAAGTGCATAAAATTAAACCTAAACAGCCTGGCTGGTATGGCTCAGTGGACTGAGCGCCGGCCTGCAAACCAAAGGGTTGCTGGTTTGATTCCCTGTCAGGGCACATGCCCAGGTTGCAGGCCAGGTCGCCAGTTGGGGAAGTGCAAGAGGCAACCACACATCGATGTTTCTCTTCCTCCCTTTCTCCCTTTCTTCCCCTCTTTCTAAAAATAAATAAAAATAAAGTCTTAAAAAAAAGGAAAAACATAACTTACAAAAAAATTAAAACTAAACATTTTACTGTCTGCGTGCACCAATGCTGAACATTTTGTTTTGCCCATTGTCAAATATAGCAACAGTATTTTTTGGACTATAAGATGCACTTCCCAAAATTTGGAAGGAAAGGGACTGTGTCTTATAGTCCGAATGTAGCATACTTGGCTTGCTGTGGGGCAGGGGGGCCTATGTTATTTATGTTATTAAATATTTTACCACATTTTTTGCTTCAAAATTTTTTTTCCTATTTTACTCTTCTAAAACCTAGGAGCATCTTATGGTCTGGCACATCTTATGGCCTGAAAAATTCGGTGCTTATTTTTGCTTAAAGGAGATCAGAGGGAATAGAAGCCTCCTTTTATCTTTCATAATAAATTGAGTCATGTCAGCAAAATCTGCCAGACGACTGTCTTTTATTATTTTAATGAGCTCTGCTCAGCCTTGGAAACAAATTAAAGTATTGAGGAAGTCTTTATGACCCCCAATTTCTGGGAAAAAACTGACCCTTTGGAGGTCAGTGAAATCATTAGGTTTGTGTGCCTCCTGGATGTCACTGGCCTTGGGCAGATGTTCAGTAAACATCCTGGTACTCAGCCCTGCCTTACCTCAGCAGGATGACTGGAATTGTGTGAAGGTAGCGGCTTTATCTCTGGTTCAGCCACCTTAGTGCTCACCATTTTAACAGAGCAGAAATAGAAGTTCCTAAAGTACTGAGCTAGGGGGTGTTTAGTGCTATAAACTAGTGATTACTCAGTGAATTGGCTAGAATGGAGGATTTGATTTAAGGACCTGTTCATTTTAGAGATTTGTTCTAACTTCAGCAATTTTTTGGTAACCAATCTCGGGAAGCAGTAAGAAAGAGATGGATGATTCTCACCCTGTCTGATGAAAGAAGCCACAAGCAGAGAGGCCTGAAAGCCCCTGATGCTCCAGAAATGCTTACAAACCCTGTAGTAAAGCCCTTTGTCCTCAAGAACAATTGGCTGCAGCATTGCTTTTGAAGAATTGCAAACACTCACCATTCATCTTAACACTTCTAACTAAGGGTATGCTCTTTTTATTCCCAGTGGTTTCAGAGCACAGTGAGCAAAGAGGACTCCATGCCTGAAACATTGAAAAATATCATATTCCCAAATTTTGAACCTTTACACAAATTTCATACAAATTTTCTCAAGGAAATTGAGCAACGACTAGCCCTGTGGTGAGTACAGTTATGTTTAATAATTATATTTCACCTCCACCTCTCTCCCCTTTCTATTTCCAGTGTTATTTTTATGTTGTTCCTTATAAGCAGTGGTCATGCGAAAAGATAAGAGCAAGAAACTGTTTTAAGACAGGCCAACCTGAAAATGATGTTCAGTTAGATTCCACATGTATTTAGATCGCATCCTGAACTTTTTCCCTTCGGTTTACAGTTCTTCAAGATGCATGTTTTTGTATGATAATTAAATGAATGTCACAAAATAAAGGTAGTAGTTACTTCTGGAAGGACAATATGGGCTGGGTAAGTCCCTCTGCATATGAGGGACTTGAAAGGTGTTGGTAATATTTCACTGGTACTTGCTTTATAGTCATTTGTTAAGTATCTGTATATCTCATGATGGAGTTTTCTGTATTACATTTCACAGTATTTAAAAGTGCTTTGAAAAATACAGAGTGCTATGCACACCTCAACACACACTCTTTTACCTTGAATCCCACTCCTAGGAGTTTATCTTAAAGGTATATTCTAATATGTGAAATGACATATGACAAAGATATTTATGGCAGGATTAAAAGATTAGAAATGCAGAAATCTGCACTTCTGGTCAGGATGGCAGTGTGGGTAGACATGGCTTGCCTCTTCGCACAACCATATCAAAATTACAACTAAAATATAGAACAACCATCACTCAGAACCATCAGAAATCAAGTTGAATGGAAGTCTGACAACTACAGAATTAAAGAAACCATGTCCATCCAGACTGGTATGAGGGGTACAGATGCAGAACATGCTGGTCTCTCACCCACCTGTGGCATATAAAAATTCAGGAGGGATATATCAGGAGTGAGCAGGCCCAGCCCTGCACCAGGCTCTCCTGACCAGGGTTCCAGTGGCAGGAAGATAAATCCCCACAACTTCTGGCTGCAAAATCCAGTGGGGATTGAGTTGGTGGAAGAAACTGCTGGATCACCAAGCACTTCCTCCTAAAGAACCCACACCAAGACTCACCTACTCAGACTCACTGCTTCTGAGCTCCAGTAGCCCTGGATGGCAGCTTGAAGGGCACTAGACACATACTGGGAGAGACTTAAGAGACTTAGACTGGATGAAGCTGAGAATCAACTTTATTTTAACTTTATTAACTTTAACTTTTACCTTCTCGAGTTTGTTTACCTGGAAACTTCCAGTTGTGTTCTGCCCCGTTGCCTCATCATTCCTACAAAATTGAATGATGCTTCCATAATGGAGTCAAAGACTGTATGACTCTAGAGAAATCAATTAACAGTTTGTTTTCTGGCCAGTGAGATATATGTTAATACAGTTTTAATGTTCCCATAGACTCAGAGCATCCTTTTTTTTTAGAAATTATTTATTTTAAACATTTACAGTTTTCACTTTAAATACAAAATAGCTGATTAAAAAAATTATACTGACCCTTTGTTTTTAGGTAATTAGGCAAAAAAAATTAAACAAACTTAAAACTATTATTTCTCTCCAAAAAAAAAACAAATTGAGGTATTCTATTTAACAGATGTGCGATCTCCACCCAAAAATGGTTTCTCTGTTAATTAGCAGCCTTGATCCTTTTCTTCCAAGAAGAAATATTTCTTCCAAATATGATCACTTGCTTCAGGTTGATCGTATGAAAAAGGGAGCACATATCTTTCTGGTTGTACCAGAGGACAAAATTTAAACAAAGGATTGACTTTCCAAAGAGGCACATTATGTTGAATATAGAAAAGAATTTCCTAACACAAAGTACATCTTAGCAATGAGAAGCTGCCTTATGAGGTAATAAGCTTCTCCACCTTGAGGTTTCTTGAGCAGAGGTTGACTATTTCCAGAAGCTATTTATTGGGTGAAACTCCAAACCTGGAAGTGCATCAGGGTCACCTGGGGCTGGGGTATAAGAGAGTTTTGGAAAACTACAGATTTCCAGGTGCCATCCAGCCCTTCTGAATCAGAATGTTGGGGTGATCCAGAAATTTGTTTTCTTAGAGTGCTTCTCGAGGTAATTGTGATTAATACCTTTGCTGTAACAACTAATGTGGAGTGCCCCAGACAAACCTGAGATTCTGTGATTCCTTAATTTGCATTTTGGTTACAACTCTTGTTTCTTCTTCAAACAATGAATGAATGCATGAGTGGGTGGGTGAGTGAATGCAAGAGAGTTAGTCTTTGCCCGCTGGGACTTACATTCTCAGAGGAGGAGGCAGGCACGTAGGGGTAGGGGGACCAGGCCCTCTCATGGATGCGTGTGCCATGTCCAGTGTGGGCACAGAATGTCACCAGTTCTGCCTTGGAGGAAATGTGGGCCATTAATGCCTGCACAGAAGAGGCTACCTGCGAGTGAATATATTCAATGAGAAGAATGGACACGGGGAAGTTAACCAACAAAGGAGTTCACACTGAGTTACTGACTGACAAATTCTTTCTAGGAGAGAGAGAGAGAGAGAGAGAGAGTGTGTGTGTGTGTGTGTGCATACACACACACACAGGGTCCAGCAGAAGTAACGCCTGCTTGTGTGTGGTTGGTAAGCTAATAATATAGGTGTAATAATGTATAGTTTTAATTTGAACGTTTCACCCAAAATGTCAAATGGTTTACTTGAGTGTGTTATTATTATCTTAGAGAATACATGCTTATAATTTTGTAATAAAAGAGTTTATAATAAAAAATGGAGGGCATTATTTGTGCCAGATCCTGTATGTATTTGTACTATGACATGAGAAACATGGGTCGGCTCATGCAGGTTGGGGTGGTTGTGATCCACATTCACCATCGTACCACCACCTGAGGTCTTTGTCTTGCTGTCCATGGCCCTTGCAGAGTTTCATTTCCTCATCTGTAAAATGTGGAATGCAGCTTTTACCTCATACAGCTCTTACATGAACTAAAAGAGACAGTATTTGTAAAGGGCTCAGTCTTCTGACCTACATGTAGGAAGGGGGGGAAGCTGATCATTTTTTAAAATAAACTTTTTATTTTTAAATAATTTTAGACTGAGAGGAAAGTTGCCAAGGCAGTAGTTTCTGCACACCCCCACCCCTATTCTTCTACTAATGCCAGTCTTTAACATCATCATGCATATTCATCAAAACTAAGAAACCAGTAAAAATGTTTCTGCGTGTAATATCTGAGATTTTCCTGCCTATGTTCTCTTCTAGGACTTTAATAGTGTTACGGCTTATGTTTAAGTCTTTTATCCACCTTGAATTTATTTTTGTGTATGGTGTAAGTTGGTGCTCGAGTTTCATTTTCTTACACGAAGCTGTCCAGTTCTCCCAACACCACTTGTTGAAGAGGCTGTTTTTACTCCATTTTATGTTGCTGCCCCCTTTGTCGAATATTAATTGACTATAGAGACTAGGGTTTATTTCTGGGCTCTCTATTCTATTCCACTGGTCCACGTGCCTGTTTTTATGCCAGTACCAGGCTGTTTTGATTACAGTGGCCTTGTAATACATTTTGATATCAGGTATTGTGATCCCTCCTGCTTTGCTCTTCTTTCTCAAGGTTGCTGCCGCTATTCTGGGTCGTTTATGGTTCCATATAAATTTTTGAAGAGTTTGTTCTATATCTGTGAAATATGCCATTGGTACTTTAATAGGTATTGCATTGAATCTATAGATTGCTTTGGGAAGTATGGACATTTTAATGATGTTAATTCTTCCAATCCATGAACACGGTATGTGTTTCCATTTATTTGTGTCTTCCTTGATTTCTTTCTTCAGTGTTGTGTGTAGGGACATAAAGGAAAGAATAAACAAATGGGATCTCATCAAAATAAAAAGCTTCTGCATGGCCAAGGAAAACAGTATTAAAATAAAAAGAGAACCGACTGTGTGGGAAAACATATTTGCCAATGATATCTCAGATAAGGGTTTAATCTCCAAAATATACAAAGAACTTACACGACTCCACTCTAAGAAGACAAGCAACCCAATTAAAAAATGGGCAAAGGACTTGGGCAGACACCTCTCCAAGGAGGACATACAGAGGATCCAGAGACACATGAAAAGATGCTCGATATCGCTAGCTATCAGAGAGATGCAAATTAAAACCACAATGAGATACCACTTGACACCAGTCAGAATGGCCCTCATAAACAAAGCAACAAACAGCAAGTGTTGGAGAGGTTGTGGAGAAAAGGGGACACTACTGCACTGCTGGTGGGAGTGCAGACTAGTACAACCACTATGGAAAACAGTATGGAATTTTCTAAAAAAACTAAAAATGGATATACCTTTTGACCCAGCAATTCCATTGCTAGGACTATATCCTAAGAACCCTGAAACACCAATCCAAAAGAAACTATGCATCCCTATGTTTATAGCAGCACAATTTACAATAGCCAAGTGTTGGAAGCAACCTAGATGCCCATCAGTAAATGAATGGATCAAAAAACTGTGGTACATTTATACAATGGAATTCTATGCAGCAGAAAGAAAGAAGGAGCTCATACCCTATGCAACAGCATGGATGGAACTTGAGAGCATCATGCTAAGTGAAGTAAGCCAGGCAGTGAAAGATAAATACCATATGATCTCACCTTTAACAGGAACCTAATCAACAAAACAAACAAACAAGCATAATATAACCAAAGACATGGAAATTGGGAACATGCTGAAAGTCACCAGAGGGGAGAGGGGAGGGAATTTCAGGGGAAAAGGGGAAGGATTTACAGGAACAAGTATAAAGAACACATGGACAAAAACTATGGGGGGGGTGGAAATGGGAGGGAGGTGGGGAGGGTTAGGGTGGCGGGTTCGGGTGAGAATAAAAGACAGAAAACTGTACAAGATCAACAATGAAAATAAAAATTAAAAAAAAAAACAAAAAACTAAGAAACCAGGGTTGGTACATTACTGTAAACTAAACTCCAGACTTTATTCAGTGGTATGTTAAATTATTAATTAGGGGAAAGGAATCTCAAGTTTACTATACATCTAAAATTCCCAAAATTTCATACTTAAATGATAGCCACTGTGCTTTTCTTTTGCAGTCTTACATTGGGTTGTCATATACTTCCATCAATGGTGTTAAATTATAGGGGAGAAATATTACCAGGAAGTTTTCCAAAATGATTAGTCTGAACCTCAGCTCAGTAAACACACCTGCCCCTGTCCAAATCTTGCCTTCTCCCAAGTAAACACACTTGAAAGAAGGATGGACCATTTCATCCTGGCCAAAGCCCAAGTTTCTGTTTCTTCAAAAGCAAGGGAAAAAAAAAAACCCCCAAGATTGAGGACTTCTGAAAATATGAAGAATGCTTATCCTTTTGAAAAGAAAGAAAGGACGTTTTACTCACCTGTTCAAATGCATTCAGAGAAGGCCACTTCAGCCTTTGGCATTCAGGCAGGAATCCCAAATACCTGCCCTGAAATGACTGGCAGGCACTGAGCACAAACTAACCAAGTCAGTCCCCAGAAATGGATGAAGACCTGCTCTGGTACAGGGTGCCTGGTGGATTCTTCAGTGTACAAAACTCGGCTTGCAGCTGGCAGGGAGCTGGGATTCAGGAAAGAGTCATGCAAAAGGCATTTTGATAGACTATGGGCACATACCGTTTCCAAGATGGAGCAGATGCTTCCCCCCCCCCCCCCACACAAAAGAAACTTGAGGTAGTTCACTTGGAAGGAGTACAGAAATCTAGCCAGGAGGAACTGGGAAGACTGGAAGTCGAGATGTCAGTGAACAGACAAGTCAGGTCTCATGGGACAGAGGGAAAGGGAGGGAGGTCTTTAGAGCTTTAAGCCCAGTTGACTGGGAGGATGGTCATGAAATAAAGAAAACAGTTAAAGAAGAAAGGGAGAAACAAGTAAAGCAAAGGGAAGATGAGCTTGCTTTGCAGCACATCGATTTTAAGGGTTCCATAATGTAGTCCTGCAGGCAGTGGAAAATGCTCATCTCAGCCCTGGGAGAGAAAGCAATTGCAGTGGTATGGATTTTGGAAGTTATTTACAAGAAGAATCAAATCTTTACTGAATGCTGAATGCTGAAACTAAAGAGAGCCAGGTGTATTGAATGCACATTTTTGGCAACTTTCCATAAAGGTAGCTTATGGCAGAGCAAGAGCCAGCACAGGCAATGGAAGAAGTGGGCAGAGATTTGAAAAAAGGAAAAGCACAGGCGTAGAGCGTCCAAGAGGAGGGCATGTCTTGGAGAGCGACTCCTGGAGGGCAGAGGTGGTTTCAGGAAGGCAAGCCCCGGTGTGCTGAGTAGGCTCAAAACAGAAGGGAGTTCTCCAGGGAGGAGAGGTAAGAGGGGCATCCTTGCAGGATCAGAGGTCCCTCTGGAGCAAAAGGTGGCTTTTCTTTCAGGACTGAGACACTCTTGCAGGTTGATCAGGAAGTTTTATAGGCGGAGTGTCTCACTATGACACTCTTCAGTGGCTGAAGTGGAGTAGAGATGACTGAGTGGTCAGAAAATTGTTTCATCCTCATCCCCACCCCAAAAAGTGGAACATTTTTTTATGAACACCAGTAAACAATCATAGAACAAAAATAAATATTTTCTCAAAAAGTTAAATATAGAATTACCATATGATCCAGTAATCCCACTTCTAGTTATATATCCAAAAGAATAAAACAAGGGACTCAAGCAGGTACTTATACATCAACGTTCCTAGAGCATTATTCACAATAACCAAAAGGTGGAGAAAACCGAGACGCCCACTGCCATGTGAATGGATTTAAAAAATGTGGGATAGCACACACTGAAATATTATTCAGCCTTAGAAAAACAGGACATTCTACCACATGCCACAACATGGATGAACCTTAAGGACATTAAATTAAGTGGAATAAGCCAGTCATCAAAGGACAAATATTGTATGATCCAACTATATGAAGTTCCTAGAGTAGTTCAATTCATAGAGATAGAAAATAAAATGGTAGTTGCCAGGGGCCAGGGAGGGAAAGGGGGAGTTACTTTTCAAGGTATGTGGAGTTTTAGTTTGGAAAAATGGAAAAGTTCTGGAGATAGTTGGTGGTGGTGGATGCATAACAATGTGAATGTGCTTAATGTCACTGAGCTATACACAAAAATTATTAAGACAATAAATTATATATATTGATAACATATAACCAGAGACTTCAAAACAGTGCCTTACACCAGAGGGCCTGCATGGTGCAGTGACTGTGTGGGGCACCAACCAAGTGCTGCCCTGAAAGAACTCATTTGAAGCTCAGGACAGTGGCAGGACCTCAGGAGGCAGTGGGCTTGTTCATCAAACCACTTTCATTCTGCCCTAGTCAGCATTGGCAGTTGGGCCTTAATGGGGTAAATTGAAGTGGGAGCCTCCGTTTAAAGCTAAAACCATCCTCACACTGAAGGGAGAGTTCAGCTCCTCCCAGCTTATTGATTCAAACTCTGTTGGAGGTGGGTGGGGTTTACCAGGTGCCTTTTCCATCTGAGTGCAGGCCTTATGATGCTCACATTTCACTTTTTATCTTGTTCTCAGTAGAAATTCTTTTCATCTTTTGTTATTGTTTTATTGCCCAAGAGGTCACAGGGCTTTATACTCAGATGGGAAGTGAAATGGCCTTTTTACCTTTCAAAAGTGACCTAGTAAGTGGGCATTTGGGGCAATCATCCTAGTTGGTGAGATGTTGCACTTTTTCGCTGAGGGGAAAACCTTTGATATTAAAACTCATGCCTTCTCAGACCTACATTTGAGTTAGGATCATTACAGGAAATGCTATAAAGGAACTCTATGGTGGGACAGCCTGTTTTCAGGAGCTTGCTGCATGTACCCTGAAGTTCTTACGGGCCCCTGAGGTCTCCTGTAGTCACCCCCACCCAGTCTCCTCCACTCTCCATAAAGGTAGCTGCACCTTAAATCAGAAGTAGTTTCTTGTAACATTCTCTGTCAAAGGGGCAGTGTCCCCTTGTGGTTGAGGCAGGTATCGAACTGGGCCCAAGCACACACTGTGTTCTACATGTGTGTACACATGCACCTCACCTCTTCCCTCAATCCTGAGAGTCAGCACCACCACTCAGCTTCATCTCTGTCTCACTAGGAAGGACAGGTAGGACCCAGCACCATAGTCTTATAAGGTTGCCAGTGGGGACTGTGGCATAGACCTGGCTTTGCCCATGCGGATAGTTTATTTGATACAAAAGCTTTGGTCCCCTGAAGTTGTTCTCTGTAAACTGCTTCCCATATCCACGTAAGGAAAGAATCTGGTTTCTGTATTTTGTTATTGCCCAAGATCAAGATATTTGTAAAGGTGGATTGACTATGGAGAATCCCTTGTCATTATTTCCCAGGGTGATAATTACTGCCACAGTGTGGAGGTCTCCTATATTACCATAGTACATTTACAAGGGACAATGAAAACTTTTTTACTTCTTTTAGCATAAAATCAGCTGCAGTGCCTTTTATCATGGAACATTCTTGTGTGACCTGTCCCACTGTCTTATAGGATATAAACAATCCCAATGTCCCAGTAGCCATGATTTCAATCATGAATAGGGAATCAGGGTTACAACCCTGTGTGACTGGAATCCCAAGTCTCTCCTTAATCTGGCAAAGCCAATTAAGTGCACTGATTTTTCTACTTGAAAAACTGAGTTAGCCCAGTTCAGAAGCTATGATTCCTCCCTCCCCTCTCCCAGCTCCAATCTCTACTTCTCCTCTGAATTCCTATTATCGGTTACCCACTGATCACTTTTCACCTGAAATCTCAGTTCCTTATGTTCATGTCTCACCCCACGGCCGAAACTATGGATTCCTCCAGGGAAAACCCTTCCTAAGCCACTTAGTCTACTTTAGAACTCAGGACAATGTTTGCTTGCTTGACGAATGAATTATTTCTCATTTATAAACTGTCACAATTCTTATTAGGGCTCATTTTTATTGTGGTTTTCAATCCTTTTATGCCTCATCTTCCTCAAAGATTTTGAGACACTTTACAAATGGAAAATAATGTAAGGAAGTGATAAATAAGAACACCTAACACTGTTCTGTCCAATGTACTATCCACTAGCCACTTATAGCAATTTAAATTTAACATAATTTAAGTTAAAATAAAAATTCATTTTCTGGACTTCTGGCAAAGATCGAGGCATAGGTAGACACACTGTGCCTCCTCGCACAACCAAAATAAGGATGACAACAATTTAGAAACAAAAAACAACCAGTATTGACAGAAAATTGAACTATATGGAAGTCCAACAACCAAGGAGTTAAAGTAGACACATTCATCCAGATCAGTAGGAGGGGCAGAGTCGGGCGGCTGGGCAGAGAAGGGTCGCAGCAAAGCAGTGGCTGGCAACCCCAGGCACGCAAGGTGGCAGTGGGCGGATCCAGTGAGGTGGTGGATTATGGAGGTGGCTTGCAGAACTGGGTGGTCCCACATTCACATGCAGATAAACCAGGCGAAACTGGGGAGCGAGACAGACCAGGCAACTCAGGGTCCCAACTTGGGGAAATACAGCCTCAAAACACCAATTGAAAACATCTGTGGGGGTTGAGGTGCCGGGAGAAACTCCCAGCCTCACAGGAGAGTTCATTGGAGGGACCCACAGGCTCCTAGAATGTACGCAAACCTACTCACCTAGGAATCAGCACCACAAGGGCCCAGTTTGCTTGTGGGCAGCAGGGGAAGTGACTGAAATCCGTCAGAGAGCTGAGCAAGCGCCATTGTTCCCTCTCAGACCCCTCCCCATATACAACGTCACAACCCAGTGACTGGGTTGCCCCCGCCCTGGTGAACACCTCAGGCTCCACCTCTCACACATAACAGGTGCCTCAAGACCAAAAAAAAAAAAAAAAATGGTCCAAATGAAAGAACAGATCAAAGCTCCAGAAAAAATACAACTAAGTGACGAAGAGATAGCCAACCTATCAGATACACAGTTCAAAACACTGGTAATCAGGATGCTCACAGAATTGGTTCAATTTGGTCACAAATTAGATGAAAAAATGAAGGCTATGCTAAGTGAAATAAAGGAAAATGTACAGGGAACCAATAGTGACGGGAAGGAAACTGGGGCTCAGATCAATGGAGTAGACCAGAAGGAAGAAAGAAACATCCAATCAGAAAAGAATGAAGAAACAAGAATTCAAAAGAAAATGAGAAGAGGCTTGGGAACCTCCAGGACATCTTTAAACATCCCAACCTCTAAATTATAGGGGTACCAGAGGGGAAGAAGAAGAGCAACAAGTGGAAAACTTATTTGAACAAACAGTAAAGGAGAACTTCCCCAATCTGGCAAAGGCAATAGACTACCAGGAAGTCCAGGAAGCTCAGAAAGTCCCAAAGAAGTGGGACCCAAGGAGGAACACACCAAGGCACATCGTAATTACATTAGCCAAGATTCAAATGAAGGAGAAAATCCTAGAAGCAGCAAGAGATAAGGAGATAGCTGCCTACAAAGGAGTTCCCATCAGACTGTCAGCTGATTTCTCAAAAGAGACCTTCCAGGCAAGAAGGGGCTGGAAAGAAGTATTCCAAGTCATGAAAGGCAAGGACCTACATCCAAGATTGCTCTATCCAGCAAAGCTTTCATTTAGAATGGAAGGGAAGATCAAGTGCTTCTCAGGTAAGGTCAAGTTCAAAGAGTTCATCATCACCAAGCCCTTATTATATGAAATGTTAAAGGGACTTATCTAAGAAGATGAAAAACATGCACAGTAAAATGACAGCAAACTCATAATTATTAACAACCACACCTAAAACAAAAACAAAAACAAAACAAGCTAAGCCAACAACTAGAACAGGAACAAAACCACAGAAATGGAGATCATATGGAGGGTTAGCAACAGGGGAGTGGGAGGAGGAGAGAGTGGGAAAAGGTACAGAGAATAAGTAGCATAGATGGTAGGTAGAAAATAGACAAGGGGAGGGCAAGAATAGTGTGGGAAATGCAGAAGCTAAAGAACTTATGACACGTGGACATAAACTGAAGGGGAGGAATGTGGGTGGGAGGGGGTGTGCAGGGTGGAGGGGACTGAAGCGGCCAAAATGGGACAACTGTAATAACATAAGCAATAAAATATATTTCATCAATATATTTTTAAAAATTCATTTTCTTGGTAACATGAGCAACATTTCAAGGGCTTATTAGCCACATGAGGTGAATGGCTACTGTATTGGATGGCAGATATAAAAAGACATTTCTGTCATCGCAGAAAGTTCTTCTGGACAGTATAGGTCTAAAGAATAAAGAAGGAATTAGTACTCGGTACCGTAATGAACACAGGACCTGCCACACAATAGTTGCTCAAAATACTTACAAACAAAATGCATGAAAATGTCTTGGTTTCCTCCAAGGTAAATCCTGAAGAGTTATGTTTACTATTGTGGTGTTTCAAAGGCTGGAAGCAGAGAGGGCCTGGCTAGTAAGACTGGACAGTGCTTTTACACATCTAAAATCATATTCACATGCAAAGTTTATGGAATGACTATTAATAATAAACTACCATGCATAGCTTTAGACCTAACATCTAGAGCAGGGGTGTCAAACTCATTTTCACCGGGGGCTACATCAGCCTTGGGGTTGCCTTCAAGGGGCCAAAATAACTTTAGAACAGTATAAATGTAACTATTCCTTAACTGTTAAGGAGTTGAAATTACATTTGGCCCTTTGAAGACAACCGCAAGGCTGATGTGGCCCCCCAGTGAAAATGAGTCTGACACCTATGATTTAGAGGGAAAGAACTCTGAGAAGCAGCCTCATTGCTGTTCACTTGTAACATGAGAAGAACTTCCTGGCTCCCTGGAAACCTCAGCCCTATGCACCTACCAGCTTGTGCCACTCATGCCTTTCCTGCCAAACTATACACAGACTATGTAGATGGGATGAGGTTGTGACACTCTTCCTTTTGTTACACACTTGGGGTTTTGGTGACAGGAGCCATCTCAGCACTTCACAACCTTAAGCAGTGGCCTGTATATTTGCACTGTCGATTTTAGATCCTACAGGCCTTGGAGTCAGACAGCCCTTACTTCTAAGCCCAGTTTCATCCCTCTTTACCACTGGGTGTCCTTGGTCAAGTCACCAAACTTTTCTACCCTCAATTTCTTTATTTGCAGAGTGGAGATAGTGATATCTTGCCTATGAAGGATGAAGAAGAGGACTTTGTAAAGCATTTGGCATAATTTCTGGGACACAGTGGCAGTCAACACACAATAGCTAAAACCCTCCCCAATAAAATATTTGCAGCCTCCACCCCAGTGCAGCCCTGAGAGCTATGCTCTTTCTTAAAATAATGCCATCAATAAACAAAAGCCTGGGTTTTTTGCTTTTTTTTTTTTTAAGATTCTATTTATTTATTTTTAGACAGAGGGTAAGGGAGGGAGAAAGAGAGAGAAACATCAATGTATGGTTGCCTTTTGCATGCCCCCAACTGGGTACCTGGCCTGCAACCCAGACAATGTGCCTTGACTGGGAATTGAACCAGCAACTCTGGTTTACAGGCTTGCACTCAACCCACTGAGCTACACCAGCCAGGGTGGGTTTTTTGTTTTTCTTTTTGTTCATTTGCAGCAGGGTCCATGCAATGCGTATGTCAGCAAATGTGGCCAGGGTGGCCAGGGTCTTCTTTCCTTTGTTCAGCAAATATTTACTGCATCCCTCCTTTTTCTCGCTATTCAGTGAACAAAACAGGCCACAGTTCCCATTCTCCTAGGGCTTGCGTTCTCCTCACATTCTGTGCTCTGCTCTGCATCAAGGATGCAGCCAGAACCAGCCTGATAAGATTAGATAGTGGAGCCTGGGGAAAGCTCAGGAGACCCTGTTTTATTTTCTACTTATGCCAAGACAGATCAGTGAGTATCTGACACTTCTCTCAGAACAGGAATCATTGTTGAAATTCTAGAGGTGTTAAAAGAAAACCATAGCTTTAAGATTGGAAATATGCATACAGTAAAGCACTTTGCATTTTTTTTGCAGTATCTTTTAAAGCATTTTCCTTTAACTTGTCTCATTTGACAATCAAAACAGTCTGTGGAATTGTCCTCATGTTTCCTCCGATGGAAAATGAGGTTCTGAAATGGAGAGGGATTTTCCAGAAGTTGTATAGAATACAGCTGTGTAGGAGGACTGTACCCCTTTTCTTACTTTCCTTGGAGACCAGGAATGAACCTGGGGAGTCGAGAAGTAGTTATTAACATTACATATTCTCTGGTTTTATCTAAAGCAGTGCTTTCCAATACACTCTACTGTAATAATGGAAATATTCTATGTCTGCATTGTTCAATATATTAGGCACTGGCCACATAGGGCTAGTGAGCACTTGAAATATGACTACTGTGGCTGAGGAACTGGATCTTTAAGTTTCATTTTATTCTAAGTAAAGTTAATATTAAATAACCATATGTGGATACTGTATTGGAACAACACAGTTTTAGAGGCTTGAAGAAGAGGCACCATGGAGTGGGCAAGCCCATGGACGCAGTCTTCCTCTCCCATTGTGACTGAAGGCCCAGCACACTATGTCCTTTACCACCCACTGTCCTAGAACTCAGAGTCTTTGAGGCAGTTATCAAAAAGTAGAACTCAAGGACAGTTCTCTGAGCCCTCCACTCCCTGCTTTAGCCAGATCAGGGCAACATCTCTTGTGTACAAGCTTTAGTTAGAAGATTTTCATTAGTTGTAAAAACAAAACTATACACAAAGGATTTAAAAGTGACTGCTTTCAAAGTAAATAGCACTGAAATTCATTGGAGACAAAGCAGTGTGGTCTACCTGGAAGACCGCTTGGAAGAATACACAATGAAAGAAAGATTAGAAGGAAGTTAGGACAAGATAAGTATTATGGGTATACCATAAGGGGATATCACTTGTATATTTACTAGATTTATACAAATTTATTTAGGATTAAAAATTTTACATTTATTGGTTTCAAAGGCAAGAAATATGCTTCAGGGGCACTGTGATATTCCCACTATATTCTGTCCCACCCTGCTCTCCACTGTCTACCTAGGCTTCCAAGGATGATGGTTATGGGGGACTGTTCCCTTGTCATACATGAGTAAAATGGCATGTTGCCAGTCATACATGGTAGCTAGTTTTTCCTGGGTTTTCCTGCTTTATTCCTGATTGTATAGCCCCTGTGCTTTGAGAGCAAGCTTCTTTTCTTAGAGAATAAAAATGATTATTTCCAGTTTCCTGAATCACTGGTGGTTTTCTGCTGGAAAATCACTCCAGGTCACTTAAGAGTTTGAAACCACTGTTTGGCTGCATTTTAATATGTGGCTCATTAACAAGACTGAACCCAGGTGACCACATGGGGTCTCATCTGGGTCTTGTCAAGCCTGCTCAGTATAACTTTAGCTCCTCTAATTAAACTGGATCTGGTGTTAAACCTCAGAAGAGAAAAAGGAACCACTTACACAATGCAATAGTGTAACTGATGGGCACAAGATAGCCAAGAACGGGAAGCGGGTATACGCCCATGGCTCCAATGTACAGGACGAATCTTTTATCTGTAGCTGCCCGAGGGAAACTTGAGTGCCTTGCCTAATGAAGCAAAACAGCTCTTAACACAAACATCTTTCCTAAAATTAATGGGATTTTTCCACTCCAGGGATTTCAAAAGCTATAGAAATCCATCAAAGAATGTTGAAACCCACATATATTACATCTGGCTGATATATTTTATATATATATAAGTTAATACGCAGTCATGCACAACATAATGATATTTTAGTTAACAGTGGACTGCATACATGATGGTGACCCCATAGATTATAATGGAACTGAAAAATTCCTGTTGCCTAGTGAGGTAGCCATTGTAATGCCATATCACAATGTATAACTCACACCTTTGTGGGAACACTGGTGCAAACAAACCTGCTGTGCTGGTGGTGTATAAAAGTATAGCACATACCATTATGTACAGCACATAATACTTGATAATAAATGACTATGTTACTGATGTATGAGTTTACCACACTAGAGTGTAATCTTACCAAAAAAAGTTTGGCCCTGGCTGTTGTAGCTCAGTGGATTGAGCGTGGGCCTGTGAACCGAAAGTTCGATTCCTAGTCAGGGCACATGCCTAGGTTGCAGGCCAGGTCCCCAGTATGGGGCCTGTGAGAGGCAACCACGCACTGATGTTTCTCTCCCTCTCTTTCTCCTTTCCATCCCTTCCCTCTAAAAATAAATTAATTAATTAAATTTAAAAAAATTAAAAGATACTTTAAAAAAAGTTTGCTGTAAAACTGTGTCATGTTATGCCACCAGCAGCCTCATACATCTCATTCTTACTATGTCTCTTGACTGCATCATTTTTCTCATGCTGATTCAATGTTGTGTTATTTGTGCAGTAACATGCTGTACAGGCTTGTAGCCTCGGAGCAGTAGGTTATACCATATAGCCCAAGTGTGTAGTAGGCTAGGCCATCTAGATTTGTGTAAGTGCACTCTGTGATGTTGGCACAATGATGACATTGCCTAACCACACATTTTTCGGAATGAATTCTAGTCATTAAGTTGTGCATAATTATAATCTATTACTCTAGTTCATTAGCTTTTTGAACCTAGCCGCTCTCCCTATCCACATATAAATGGAAGACTTTTTAAAATATATATTTTATTGATTACACTATTACAGTTGTCCCATTTCTCCCCCATCATTCCCCTCCACCCTGCACACCCCCTCCCACCCACATTCCTCCCTTTAGTTCATGTTCCATGTGTCATACGTTCTTTAGCTTCTGCATTTCCCACACTATTCTTGCCCTCTTCATGTCTATTTTCTACCTACCATCTATGCTACTTATTCTCTGTACCTTTTCCCACTCTCTCCCCCTCCCACTCCCCTGTTGCTAACCCTCCATATGATCTCCATTTCTGTGTTTCTGTTTCTGTTCTAGTTGTTGGCTTAGTTTGCTTTTGTTTTAGGTGTGGCTGTTAATAATTGTGAGTTTGCTGTCATTTTACTGTGCATGTTTTTCATCTTCTTAGATAAGTCCCTTTAACATTTCATATAATAAGGGCTTGGTGATGATGAACTCTTTGAACTTGACCTTACCTGAGAAGCACTTGATCTTCCCTTCCATTCTAAATGAAAGCTTTGCTGGATAGAGCAATCTTGGATGTAGGTCCTTGCCTTTCATGACTTGGAATACTTCTTTCCAGCCCCTTCTTGCCTGGAAGGTCTCTTTTGAGAAATCAGCTGACAGTCTGATGGGAACTCCTTTGTAGGTGACTGTCCCCTTATCCCTAGCTGCTTCTAGAATTCTCTCCTTCCTTTTAATCTTGGCTAATGTAATTACGATGTGCCTTGGTGTGTTCCTCCTTGGTTCCAACTTCTTTGGGACTCTCTGAGCTTCCTGGACTTCCTGGTAGTCTATTGCCTTTGCCAGATTGGGGAAGTTCTCCTTCACTGTTTGTTCAAATAAGTTTTCCACTTGTTGCTCTTCTTCTTCCCCTCTGGTACCCCTATAATTCGGATGTTGGGACGTTTAAAGATGTCCTGGAGGTTCCTAAGCCTCTCCTCATTTTTTTTGAATTCTTGTGTCTTCATTCTTTTCCAGTTGGTTAGTTGTTTCTTCCTTCTGGTCCACTCCATTGATTTGAGCCCCAGTTTTCCTCCCATCACTATTGGTTCCCTGTGCATTTTCCTTCATTTCACTTATTGTAGCTTTCATTTGTTCATCTAATTTGTGAGCAAAATCAGCCAAGTGATCACCAGGGCCTTGAACTGTGCATCTGATAGGTTGGCTATGTCTTCATCTCTTAGATGAATTGGCTCTAGGGCTTTGATTTGTTCTCCTGTTTGAGCCATTTTGGGGGTTTGGTTTTTTTGTTTGTTTGTTTGTTTGGTCTGGTTGCAGCTGTTACATAGTGAGGGGCGGAGCCTTAGGTGTTCCCCAGGGCTGGGCAGCCCAGTTGCTGGGTAGTGACTTTGTGTGTGGGGGCAGGGTCCGAGAGGGAGGGATGGCACTTGCTCTGCTCTCTCTCAGATTCCAGTCCCCTCCACTGCGTCCCCTTCGCTTGGACCATCTGCACATGAATGTGGGACCACCTGGTCAGCCAGCCACCTTACACAGCCTCACTGGGTCTGCACTGTTACCACCCCATGCCCAGGGTTCGCTAGCCACTGCCTGCCTGCCTGGGATCTGCCAGCCGCTGCTGCCTGTGCACCCAGGTCTGCCAACCTCTACTTTTTCCTGCCTCAACTCCACCCCTCTTACTGGTCTGGATGAATGGTTGTTGGACTTCCGTATAGTTCAATTTTCTATCAGCTCTGATTGTTTTCTTGTTTCTAAATCTTTGTTGTCTTTAATTTTGGTTGTGTGAGGAGGCATAGTGTGTCCACCTATGCCTCCATCTGGGCCGGAAGTCAGATTTTTTACTCATTTACTTATTTGTTCATTATCCTTTTACTTATACAGATACACAAACACATGTAATTACACTTCTTTTTTTTTTTTTTTTCATTTAGAATCATAGAAATGATGTGGATGTGATGTTTATTTTGCAAATGAGGCTTCACATAGTTAAATCTATTTTCCCAGGATTAGGGAACACCCAGACACAATACCAGGTGAAAAACTCAGCCATCCAGCTCCCAGATGCACAGTTTACTGTTTTGTTACAATCTAAGGAGATGACTCTTCATTTTGTTGGGAGAAGATGAGGAGAGCTGCATGTTTAATAACATACTCAGGTTAACATTGGGCTACTTGAAAAGCCCAGTAGGTCAGTTATTGCCTACTTTCCCTGGTAAAGAGTCTCCTCTGACCCTTGGCCTAAGCCCAGGCCTGACCTCCTGCCCTTCCAGAGGGGGACAGTGCCATAGGGGGTGCATATTTCATAATTGGGTATTAGATTGCCAACAAGGTCATCAGCACACTGTAAACTCAGTTTCTTAAGTCCCACCTGGGCTTGGGGATGTGAATGGGGTGGCAGAGTGGTGATTAGTGGTGATTTATCCTGTTGGCCTTGCCCCATCTGCATCTAGAGCCTGTAAAAATGTTTCCTGACAGGCATAGCCAGAGCCCTGCCCCCCTGTTCCCTGTGTAGACAGGTGGACAGCCTCGCTGTTGGTGGATATCCTTTCCAGAGAACTGGTTCTTATTCCCCTATTCTTTTTTTTTTTTTTAAATTTTTATTTTCATTGTTGATCTTGTACAGTTTTCTGTCTTTTATTCTCACCCGAACCCGCCACCCCAGCCCTCCCCACCTCCCTCCCATTTCCACCCCCCCCCATAGTTTTTGTCCATGTGTCCTTTATACTTGTTCCTGTAAATCCTTCCCCTTTTCCCCTGAAATTCCCTCCCCTCTCCCCTCTGGTGACTTTCAGCATGTTCCCCATTTCCATGTCTTTGGTTATATTATGCTTGTTTGTTTGTTTTGTTGATTAGGTTCCTGTTAAAGGTGAGATCATATGGTATTTATCTTTCACTGCCTGGCTTACTTCGCTTAGCATGATGCTCTCAAGTTCCATCCATGCTGTTGCATAGGGTATGAGCTCCTTCTTTCTTTCTGCTGCATAGAATTCCATTGTATAAATGTACCACAGTTTTTTGATCCATTCATTTACTGATGGGCATCTAGGTTGCTTCCAACACTTGGCTATTGTAAATTGTGCTGCTATAAACATAGGGATGCATAGTTTCTTTTGGATTGGTGTTTCAGGGTTCTTAGGATATAGTCCTAGCAATGGAATTGCTGGGTCAAAAGGTATATCCATTTTTAGTTTTTTTAGAAAATTCCATACTGTTTTCCATAGTGGTTGTACCAGTCTGCACTCCCACCAGCAGTGCACTAGTGTCCCCTTTTCTCCACAACCTCTCCAACACTTGCTGTTTGTTGCTTTGTTTATGAGGGCCATTCTGACTGGTGTCAAGTGGTATCTCATTGTGGTTTTAATTTGCATCTCTCTGATAGCTAGCGATATCGAGCATCTTTTCATGTGTCTCTGGATCCTCTGTATGTCCTCCTTGGAGAGGTATCTGCCCAAGTCCTTTGCCCATTTTTTAATTGGGTTGCTTGTCTTCTTAGAGTGGAGTCGTGTAAGTTCTTTGTATATTTTGGAGATTAAACCCTTATCTGAGATATCATTGGCAAATATGTTTTCCCACACAGTCGGTTCTCTTTTTATTTTAATACTGTTTTCCTTGGCCATGCCCCTATTCTTTACCTCCTCTCTTCTGAAACTGGCTGCTGTTAGTTATGGACCAGCTCATGCAGAGGTGAATGAAGTGTTCCCAGAGGGACCAAGGCTCAGAGATTCATTCGGGGTGGGGCGGGGCGGGGGGGTGAGTCTGTGCACATGTCTGTGTCTTCAACCCTGTGCCAAAATCCACTGTCATTGATCCTGGGAGTACATAAATCATGGTGCACAGGTCAGAATTTAGCATCAAGGAGGCTACTCAGTACATGAGTTTTTAAAGTGAAATTGTCAAAGGATTTTCAGCTTTGTTGCCACATGGTAATTTTGCAGACAACAAATATGTGGCCCTGTCTTCTAAACAAGGACCCTTTTCTTGTGAGGTTAACATCCAGAGGATGTTCTGGAAGAGTTGTAATTACTTTTTTTATGTTCTCAATAATAAAATGACCTTTTAGCTCTTCACAATAAAGCATATGCTTTGGACTTACTGATTTGGCGGCATTAACATATAGAGGAAGTCAAAACATGATGGCATTTCTATAGCAGGCAACAGGAGTTTCTAGTTTATTCCCATGGCCTAATTCAGGGCAGGGGGTTCGGAGGAGGAGGGGATGAGCTGTCTGCACTGATTGCATTAACATCAGAGGCCCCAGCCTGGTTTCACTACACCACCTAGATCTGTCCCCTTTGAGTTACTGATATCAGTGTCTTCCTTACAACATAGGGTATTGATGTTACTAACCCAGAGCAGTTTCTAAAATGAAAGTTAAGATGCTAAAGACTTAGGGAAACAGATAGTGTTCTACTAGCAAGCTGATGCAGGAAGAATGTCCCCTTCAGTTTAGGCTTTTAACATTAGTACATTTTCTTTTGATAAATACTTGGCAAAAGAAGAAAGGAAGTGAAGTCAGTGAAGTTTGGCTTCCATCACTGCTCTGCACCCCTCTCCCAGTGTCTGCCACCCAGGACTTCATTTTCCCCTGAGTGTGGGGCATTATCTGTGAGAGGAGGAAACTGCTCATTATTAATAGAAGCCAGAGACCCCATTTCTGCCCTTGCCCACCGAATCCAGAGGACTCTAAAATATCTAAATTACAGCCCTGGCTGGTGTGGCTCAGTGGATTGAGTACCAGCCTGCGAACCAAAGGGTTGCCAGTTCAATTCCCAGTCAGGGCGCATGCCTGGGTTGGGTTCTAGGTCCCCAGTATGGGGCACATGAGAGGCAACCACACTTTGATATTTCTCTCCCTCTCTTTCTCCCTCTCTTTCCCTCTGTCTAAAAATAAATAAATAAAATCTTTAAAAAATAAAATATCTAAATTATGTGCTTCTAAATAATTAAAGATCTTACGTGCATTGTCAGTGGTATGACTGTTTGAAAGTTTGGGGTCAATTATTTAAGCTGTGGATAATAGCTACCTTCTCACAAATCAACTCTAAATTGTGTCTTGCCACCTTTTATTGATATGTGGCATTTACTCAAAATCAGGTCATTCTGGCTCAGTAGCTGGGCGCTCTTTTGTTGTTCAGGCATGAGGTGCAGTGGGGAGAAGGAAGGAGGACTTTCTAGCTCCTAGAAGAGCTTCATGTGATGGTGAAGATGCAGGGGCTAGGTGTTTATAAATAGCAGAAAGCCTCCATTTCCAGCTGGAGCTCATTTCTGCTCCCAGTGGGAAGAGAAGAGCAACCGGTAAATTCTCAACCAAACCCAGTCATGCATCAGGATCAACAGAATGGCCAAATGATAAATTTCTCAACAGCAATTTGGTTAACCATTTGTCAAAAATCCTGCAGCTGATGGGGTGATTTGCAATGAACTGAGAACTCTCTTAAGAGCAGAGCCTGGGTCTAAGTCAGATCCTCAAGCATTCTCCATTTGGGGGTAGAATTTGATTTGATGGGTGGAGATACAAGATACAAATGAGTGAGGATAACTGGATTTCTAGCTTGGGACTGGGACAGCACAGGTGCATCATTAAGGAAGAAAATGTAGGAAGAGGATTGGGTTTGGACAACAATAAAATTAACTATGTGTGGTGCCTGTTGAGTTTGAGATACCTGTGGGGTCATTCATGTAGAACCCTCTGGAAGGTATAGGAAATACAGTACTTGGATCAGTAGCTACAAAAAACATTTGAGTATAGATTTGGCGTCATAAATTGAAACCGTGTGGAATAGAAGGATGACATAAGAAGTAGAAAGTGAAGAGAGAAGATAACCACCAAAAGAACACAGACAGCTTAGGAGTAGCCTGAAGAAGAGTTGCAAAGAGGACTGAAGAAGTCCGGCAGCCTGGAGCAGAGGCTTCCAGAAGCTAAACAGCAGAGAGCCAGGAAGTTTGGGGCCAACTAGCCCAGAGAGGTCAGCTAGGTGCAGGAGTGATGATACCTCAGTGGTTTAGGTCATTCAGAAGGTAATGATAATCTTCCATGGGACCGTTTCAGGAGTGGTGAGGATAGAATTCACATTTTAATTCATAGAAGTGAGTAGTAATTAAGGCAGTTAGCCAGCAATGTTTCTTTTGGCAGCCAGGAGGAAGTAGAAGGGTTGAAGAATGAACTCTATTTCTGGGGGGAAGAGAATGGAATAGGTTACAGGGAGGCAGAGCCTAGAGGAGTCATTGAAGACCCCAGGAAGGGCTGGGGGCAAAATGGATGCTCTCCCTTCTTATATTTCAGAGAAGCTTTAATTGCCTAATAGGTCTGGGTGCGCTGTCTCCCCTGGTATGTACTTTATAATATATGCTCAGTTAAAAGAAGTGGATTAAGTGGCATGGTATGGACAGCCAGGAGCTATGTAAGAAACTAGCTCCTTTGTGTCTACTTGCCCTGGATTTTCTACCCCCTGCTAGCAGGTACATCCCCCCACCACACCCTTACTTCCCTACCTGAGATATTTGATGAATCAATGATTGAGTCAAGAGTTCTGGCAGGCTCCAGCTGCTTCCTCTGAGATGCCAGTTGTTTCTCCCATTGCTGGAGGTGTATAGCAATGGCATCTGTGGGGTGTAAATCACGGTCCCTCTTGACTTGTATTGCACGTGCTGTTATCCACACTGAATACTTCTCACTTCCCAGTCATACCCAGATTACTACCTTTTTCTTTTTAATTCATTTCTTTTATTTAAATTGGCTTCTGGCTATCCTGAATAGTTGGTTTGAAGATATTAGCCTGGTTGATTGTTGAAAGTTATGTTCTAAATGTATCTGAGAAGTTCTTTTCTTGTCATCAGGTAAATTTCACAGGAAGACACTGATATCATGATTAGGAGTATAGATTCAAACTAGACTCCTAGGCTCAAATACAAAGCTTACTGTCTCATGATAACTGACATTACACAAGTTATATGGTCCTTTCTGCCTCAGTTTCTTTAGCTATTTAATGAAGGTGCTAATGGTACCTACCTCACACTGCTGCCATAATTATAGGCATTAAATGAGTTAATTCCTATAATGTGCTCAGCATGGTAGACTGTACTTAATAAGTACTAGCTAGAATTATTACTTTTCTCTCTGTTCTTTAAGCCCCTGGATTATCAATATTGGCTAAACCACTAAGCTATAAGAAATATGAATATATACCCAAATACTCACTGAAAATGCTCACATCTTTGTCATCTTTGTCTTAGCACATCTGGGGGTACCTTGGTCCCTCCTCTCCCTGCCCATCTCTGAACCCGGGACACCATCCTGCCTTCTTCTGCATCATACTTCCCATTACCTCCATGCATGGGTCTCCTGCACTTTCTCATTTATATTTTTCTCTTACCAACCGATTTTCACACAGTTCCTTTTATGTTTCACTCTAAGGGATCTTGGGAACAGAAACCTTGGTTTTCGAGACTAAGTCTTGCTTCTTACAAGAGTATAAATGTAAAATGAGATCAAATTAAAATGATCAGAAAATGGTCTGCCTTGTCTCTTTCAAAGGGCAAAAAGAATTCACTGTCTGCAGAATGACTGTGTTAATTTCATAATTTCCTCCCAGTGCTAACAATCTCTAACACCCAAGAAGGAAGAGGCACAAACAGGCAATGGGAAGGAAGACCTCGATTTTGATATTTTGTGATCTAGCACTGGGACATTTTTCCAGTAATGTTTTCAGTGCTAATGCCTTTGTGTCTAATCCTTTCCTTTTGTCTTCAGGGAGGGCCGCTCCAATGCCCACATCAGAGGAGATTACCAAAGAATCGGAGATGTCATGCTGAAAAACATTCAGGCCATGAAGGTAAGCTGCTTTGGGATCTGGGCAGAGCTAATTCCCCAGGAAAAATAATGCTGTGGCTGCCAGAGTCAACCAGCCATAATAGCCTTTCAATGAACATACAGTGCATGATATAACAGTCTACACCTAACACAGAGCAGGGTAAATATAAACTCTTCTATCTTTTCTAGATAATTTCATTTCGGAGAATAATGGGAAATCCAGTCACTCTGTGGGAAGAAACACTTTTATACATTTTCTACTCAAAAACTCTGTGTTGTAACCAAAACAAAAGGTATTTTCCATGAATAGATCATTCAAAACTTGTTTTAAAAAATTGTGTACACAAGTCCTGACTGGGTGGTTCACTTGGTTGGAGTGTCACCCTTTGCACCAGAAGGTTGAGGGTCGATCCCTGGTCAGGGCTCATACCTATGTTGCAGGTTTGATCTCCAGTCAGAGGACATACCTAGGTTGGAGATTCAATCCTCAGTTAGGGCAGGTATGGAAGGCAACCAATCAGTGCTTCCTTCTTACGTTCATATCTCTCTCTCTCTCTCTCTCTCTCTCGTGTGTGTGACTAAACATTTCATTTTTAGTCAGTTGTTTGGCTTCTTCTAAGTATGACGAAAATACTGGGTTGAAAGTGATATAACAATTCTAGTCAGGTGTATGACTTTAAAAAGTACAAGACTTTAAATGTACAAGACTTCCAGTCAAGATAGTGGCATAGGCAGATATGACTTGCCTCTTAGCACAACCACTCAAAATTACAACTAAAATATAGAACAACCATCACTCAGAACCATCAGAAATCAAATTGAATGGAAGTCTGACAACTCCGAATTAAAGAAGCCACATCCACCCAGATTGGTAGTAGGGACCCAGATGCAGAATGGGCTACACCCACCTGTGATGTATAAAAATTCAGGAGGGATATCTTAGGAGCTAGGAGTCCCAGGCCCACACCACACACCCCCAGCTCAGGGTTCCAGTGCCAGGAAGATAAGTCCCTACAACTTCTGGCTGGAAAAACCAGTGGGGATTGAGTTTGTGGAACAAACTTCTGGAGCTCCAAGCAGTTCCTCTTAAAGAGCCCACATGTGGACTCACCTATTCAGGCTGACTCCCTCTGAGCTTCAGCACTGGGGTAGCAGCATGAAAGGTACCAGTGGCATATAGAGAGAAACTGAGGTAGCTGGCATCAAGGTGAACAGAGGTCATTGTCCCTTTTCTAAACCCTCCCCCAACAGAGCCACAGAGCCAGCAATCTCGTACCATGTCTAAGACTCCATCAACTTGGCTAACACTGTTTGACCCACCTTGGAGATCCCCAGAGACTCTGCCTCACCTAACTTATGGGTCCATGCAAGCTGCTTTTCCATATGAATGTTTGGTCTTGGTTCATGCCTCACAACTTCCTAAATCCTATCAAATAAGCAACAGCTGGCCTCAGTGAGCCCCAGGCCCTGCACTAGCAGCAGCCAACTTAGATTCACAGCTTGGCTTCACCTGGGAATCTCAGCTCAGCACAAGTAACAGCCATCTCAGATTGCTTTATAACTCAGACAAGGTGGCCCCCGGGAAAATACAGGTGGGGGCTGATCTTGGCCTGCACCACCCAGGAAACCCCAGGACCACCCAGGGGACAGCTACAGACCACTTCAGAACACCACTCCCCTGCCCCTGCACAGCTGATCCTCCAGGGAAAAGGATGGTTGGTGGTAAGTGGTCACAGCCAATCCATGCAGCAGACTGGCCTGGACAAATCCCTCCCATCGATCTGTCAACAGCCACCAAGGCTCAACTACAAGAGGAGGGTGTCCTCAGCCCACAAAATTATACACCTTGAGTACCTAGCTTGGGTATAGAAGAGGTTGTGCCACTGGACCCCTTAGGGCGCCTACTACATTGGGCCACACTACCAAAACACAGATTCAAAGCACCTCTACCTAATACATAGAAACAAACACAAGGAGGCTGCCAAAACAAGGAGACAAACAAACATGGTCCAAATGAAAGAATAGATCAAAACTCCAGCAAAAGAGCTAAATGAAATGGAGATAAGCAATCTTTCAGGTGCAGAGTTGAAAACATTGGTTATAAGGATGCTCAAGGAACTTAGTGAGGACCTTGGCAGCATTAAAGAAATCCAGTCATAAATGAAGGATTCACTAATTGATATAAAGAACAGTTTACGAGGAAACAACAGTGGACTGGATGAAGCCGAGAATCAGATCAATGATTTGGAACATAAGAAAGCAAAAAACAATCCATCAGAACAAAAAGAAGGAAAAAAAGAATGCAAAGAAATGAGGGTAGTACAAGCAGCCTCCCGAACAACTTTAAGAGGTCCAACATTCCCATCATAGCAGTTCCAGAAGGAGAAGAGAAAGAGCAAGAAATTGGAAATCTATTTGAAAAAATAATGAAAGAAAACGTCCCTAATTTGGTGAAGGAAATAGACTTCATGTCCAGGAAGCACAGAGAGTCCTGAACAAGGTGGATGCAAAGAGGACCACACCAAGACACATCATAATTAAAATGCAGAAGGTTAAAGACAAAGAGAAGATCTTCAAAGTACAAGATTAAAGGAGAGAGTTAACTACAAAGGAGTTCCCATAACACCGTCAGCTAATTTCTCAAATGAAACTTCACAGGTTAGAAGGGATTGGCAAGAAATATTCAAACATGAAAAGAAGGACATACAGCCAAGATTGCTCTACCCAGCAAAGCTATCATTTAGAATATAAGGTCAGATAAAGAGCTTCCCAGACAAGAAAAAACTAGTGGACTTCATCATCACCAAACCATTATTATATGAAATGTTAAAGGGACTTATTTAAGAAAAAGAAGATCAAAACTATGAACAATAAAATGGCAAAAAATACAAATCTATCTGCAATTGAATCTAAATAACAAATTAAGCAAACAGAACAGAGACAGAATCATGGACAGGGAGAGTGTTTTGGTGGTTGATGGATGGTGGGGGTGGGCGGAGGTGGTGAATCAGTGAAGAGGTAAGGGGATTAAGAAATACCAGTAGGTAGTCACAAAATAGCTATGGGGATGTAGAGTACATCCAGCATAGGAAATGGAATAGCAAAAGAACCTATACCCATGACCCAAGGACATGAACAATGGTGAGGGGATTGCCTGAGGGAGTGGGGGGAGCTGGGTGGAGGGCAAACAAACATGGAAAAATCATAACATTTGTAATAGCAAAATCAATAAAAAACAAATCTTTAAAAAGATGGTTACAATGGTATATGTGTGCATTTTACCACAATAAAAAAATTTAATAATAAAAAATCAATATACAAGCTAAATATATTTTTAACTATCAGTAATATCTATAACGATACAGAAGAGTGGAAATATACCAAAAGAACTCATTACATATTGAATCAGCATTATACTTGGGTTTCTCTTTTTCCGTTCTTTTTTAAATTATTTTATTGTTGTTCAATTACAGTTGTCTACATTTGCCTCACCCGCTCTCCCCATCCCAGCCAAACCCACCTCCCTCCCTTCCTTCCACCCTACTCCTTGATTTTGTCCATGTGTCCTTTATGGTAGTTCCTAAAAATCTTCCCCCCATTATCCCCTCCCCTGTCCCCTCTGGTTATTATCAGACTGTTCTTAATTTCAATATCTCTGATTATATTTCTTTTTTTTAATTTATCTTTTTTTAATATATTTCATTGATTATGCTATTACAGTTGTCCCATTTCTCCCCCATCATTCCCCTCCACCCTGCACACCTTCTCCCACCCACATTCCCCGCCTTTAGTTCATGTCCATGTGTCATAAGTTCTTTAGCTTCTACATTTCCCACACTATTCTTGCCCTCCCCCTATTTTCTACCCACCGTCTATGCTACTTATTCTCTGTACCTTTTCCCCCTCTCTCCTCCTCCCACTCCCGTTACTAACCCTCCATATGATCTCCATTTCTGTGGTTCTGTTCCTGTTCTAGTTGTTTGCTTTTGTTTTAGGTGTTGTTGTTAATAGCTGTGAGTTTGCTGTCTTTTTACTGTCCTATTTTTGATCTTCTTTTTCTTAGATAAGTCCCTTTAACATTTCATATAAAAAGGGCTTGGTGATGATGAACTCCTTTAACTTGACCTTATCTGAGAAGCACTTTATTTGTCCTTCCATTCTAAATGACAGCTTTGCTGGATAGAGCAATCTTGGAGGTAGGTCCCTGCCTTTCAAGACTTCAGATATTTCTTTCCAGCCCCTTCTTGCCTGGAAGGTCTCTTTTGAGCAATCAGCTGACAGTCTGATGGGAACTCCTTTGTAGGTGACTGTCCCCTTATCCCTTGCTGCTTCTAGAATTCTCTCCATTTGAATCTTGGCTAAGGTAATTATGATGTGCCTTGGTGTGTTCCTCCTTGGGTCCAACTTCTTTCAGACTCTCTGAGCTTCCTGGACTTCCTGGTAATCTATTTCCTTTGCCAGATTGGAGAAGTTCTCCTTCACTGTTTGTTGAAATAAGTTTTCCACTTGTTGCTCTTCTACTTCCTCTTCTGGTACCCCTATAATTCTGATGTTGGGATGTTTAAGGATGTCCCGGAGGTTCCTAAGCCTCTCCTCATTTTCTTGAATTCTTGTTTCTTCCTTGTTTTCTGTTTGGTTGTTAGTTTCTTCCTTCTGGTCCACTCCATTGATTTGAGTCCCAGTTTTCCTCCCATCTCTATTGGTTCCCCATGTGTCTTCCTTCATTTCACGTATTGTAGCCTGCATTTTTTCATGTAATTTATGAACAAAATCAACCAATTCTGTGAGCATCCTGATCACCAGGGCTTTGAACCGTGCATCTGATAGGTTGGCTATCTCTTCACGGCTTAGAGGAATTGACTCTGGGGCTTTGATTTTTTCTCTGGTTTGAGCCATTTTTGGTGGGTCTTTTTTGTTTTGTTTTGGTTTTGGTCTGGTCGCGGCTGTTACGTAGTGAGGGGTGGGGCCTTAGGTGTTCCCCAGTGTGGGGCAGCCTAGTCGCTGCGTTGTGACGCTGTTTGTGGGGGTGGGGTCCGAGAGGGAACAATGGCGCCTGCTCCACTCTCCCTGGACTCCAGTCCCTTCCTCCGCTTCCCCTCCACCTGGGTTGTCTGCGCTTGGGAATGTGCCGCCACCTGGTCAGCCAGCCGCCTTGCGCGGCCTCACTGGGTCTGCGCAGTTGCTCCCCTGTGCCCGGGGTCTGCCAGCTGCCGCCTGTGGGCTCAGAGTCCACCAGCTGCCGCCTGTGCACCTGGGAACTGCCAGCGGCTGCTGCCTGCGTTCTGGGGTCCGCACATCCACTTTTTTCTGCCGTGACTCCACCCCTCTTACCAGTGTGGATGAATGGTTGTTGGACTTCCGTACAGTTCAATTTTCTATCAGTTATGATTGTTTTCTTGTTTCTAAATATTTGTTGTCCTTAATTTTGGTTGTGAGAGGAGGCACAGTGTGTCCACCTATGCCTCCATCTTGGCCGGAAGTCCTCAATATCTCTGATTATATTTCATTTGCTTTTTTTCTTTTGTTGACTATGTTCCAGTTAAAGATGAGATCATATGGTATTTGTCTTTTATTGCCTGGCTTATTTCACTTAGCATAATGCTCTCCAGTTACATCCATGTTGTTGCAAAGGATAGGAGTTTCTTCTTTCTCTCTGCTGTGTAGTATTCCATTGTGTAAATGTATTAGAGTTACCATGAGTTTTGATCCACTCATTTACTGATGAGCACTCAGGTTGCTTCCAGCACTTGGCTATTATAAATTGTACTGCTATGAACATTAGGGTGCATAGGTTCTTTTGCATTGCTCTTTCAGGGCTCTTAGGATATAATCCCAGCAATAGAATTGCTGGGTCAAAAAGCAGTTCCATTTTTAGTTTTCTGAGGAAATTTCATACTGTTTTCCACAGTGGCTGCAGCAGTCTGCATTCCCACCAACAGTGGACTAGTGTTCCCTTTCTCCTCAGCCTCTCCAACACTTGTTTGTTGATTTCTTTACAATGACCATTCTGAACAGTGTGAAGTGGTATCTCACTGTGGTTTTAATTTGTATCTCTCTGATGGCTAGTGATGCTGAACATCTTTTCATGTGTCCCTGGGCCCTCTGTATGTCCTTCTTGGAGAAGTGTCTGTTCAAGTCTTTTGCCCATTTTTTAATTGGGTTTTTTTGTCTTCCTGGAATGGAGTTGTGTGAGTTCTTTACATATAATTTTGGAGATCAAACCCTTGTCCAAGGTGTCATTGGCAAATATGTTTTCCCATACAGTTGGCTCTCTTTTCATTTTAATGCTGTTTTCTTTAGCCATGCAGAAGCTTTTTAATTTGATGAGGTCCCATTGGTTTATTCTTTCCTTTATGTCCCTTACTGTAGGAGACATATCTGTGAAGATGTTGCTGCATGGAATGTCTGAGATTTTCCTGCCAATGTTTTCCTCTGGGACTTTCCTGGTGTTACAACTTATACATAAGTCTTTTATTTACCTTGAATTTATCTTTGTGTATGGTGTAAGTTGGTGATCAAGTTTCAGGGGTTTTTTTGCATGTAGCTGTCCAGTTCTCCCAACACCATTTGTTGAAGAGACTGTTTTTACTCCATTTTATGCTGCTGCCCCCTTTGTTGAATATTAATTGACCATAAAGACTTGGGATTATTTCTGAGCTCTTTGTTTGGTTCCATTGGTGTATGTGCCCTGTTTTTATACCAATATCAGGCTCTTTTGATTACAGTGGCCTTGTAATACAGTTTGATATCAGGTATTGTAAACCCTCCTACTTTGTTCTTCTTTCTCAAAATTGCTGCAGCTATTTGGGGTTGTTTATGATTTCATATAAATTTCTGAAGTGTTTCTTCTGTATCTGTGAAATACGTTATGGGTACTTTAATAGGGATTGCATTGAACCTATAAATCACTTTGGGTAGTATGGCCATTTTGATGTTAATTCTTGCAATCCATGAGCATGGTACGTGCTTCCATTTGTTTGTGTCTTCCTTAATTTCTTTCTTCAGTGTTGTATAGTTTTCTGAGTACAGGTCTTTTACCTCCTTGGTTAGGTTCTTCCTAGGTACTTTATTTTTCTTGTTGCTATGTCAAATGGGATTTTTTTTCCTGATTTCTGTTTCCGGTGTTTCATTCGACAATGCCTTTGATTTTTGAGTATTGACTTTGTATCTGGCTGTTTTGCTAAATTGATTTATTAGGTCGAGTAGTTTTTTGGTGGAGTATACAGGATTATCTACATATATGATCATGCATCTGCAAACAGAGACAGTTTTGCTTCCTCCTTTCCAATTTAGATGCCTTTTATTTCTTTTTCTTGTCTGATTGCTGTGGCTAGGACTTCCAGTGCTATGTTGAATAGGAGTGGTGAAAGCAGCCATCCTTGTCTTGCTCCTTAGTGAGAAAGCTCTAGGTTTTTCCATTGACTATGATGTTGGCTGCAGGTCTCTCATATATGGCTTTTATTATGTTGAGGAATGCTCCCTCTATTCCCATTTTGCTAAGTGTTTTTATCATAACTGGGTGCTATACCTTATCAAATGCTTTTTCCATATCTATTGATATGATCATGTGATTTTTATCTTTGCTTTTGTTTATGTGGTATATTACGTTTATTGACTTGCAAATATTGTACCATCCTTACATCCCTGGGATGAATCCCACTTCATCATGGTGTATCATCTTTTTAACGTATTGCTGGATGCGGTTTGCCAATATTTTGTTCAGCATTTTAGCGTCTACGTTCATCAGTGATATTGGCCTGAAGTTTTCTTTCTTTATTATGTCTTTATCTGGTTTTGGGATTAGGATGACGTTGGCTTCATAAAAAGAGTTGAGGAGCCTTCCATCTTCTTGAATTTTTTGGAATAGTCTGTAAAGGATAGGGGTTAGGTCTTCCTTAAAAGCTTTTTAAAATTCTCCTGTGAAACCATCTGGTCCAGGGCTTTTGTGTGTCAGGAGTTTTTTTTATTAGTGCTTCAATTTCATCTGCTATTATTGGTCTGTTCAGGCTTTCTGCTTCTTCATTGAGTTTTGGAAGATTATATTTTTCTAGAAACTTGTCCATTTTACCTAGGTTTTCAAATTTCTTGGCATACAGTTTTTCATAGTAATTTCTTACAATCCTTTGTATTTCTGTGGTGTCAGTTGTAGTCTCTCCTCTTTCATTTCTGATTGTGTTTATTTGGGTCCTCTTTCTTTTTTTCTTGATGAGCCTGCTTTAATGGCTTGTTGATTTAGTTTATCTTTTTAAAGATAAACTAGTTTACCTTTTTAAAGATAAACTAGTTATCTTTTCGAGGAACCAGCTCCTAGATTCATAGATCCTTAGAATTGTGCTTTTGGTCTCTATGTCATTTAATTATGCTCTGATCTCAGTTATTTCCTTCCTTCTACTTGCTCTGGGTTGTTCTTTGTCGTTCCTCGAGTTCTTGTAAGCATAGGGTTAGATTGTTTGTTTGAAATGTTTCTGTCTTATTTAGGTTGGTCTGTATCACTATGAACTTTCCTCTCAGGACTGCCTTGCTGTGTCCCATAAGTTTTGGCTTGTTGTGAGTTCATTTTCATGTGTTTCCAGAAACTTTTTGATTTCTTCCCTAATCTCATTCTTGACCCATTCATTGTTTAATAGCATGCTGTTCAATCTCCATGATTTTGAGTGTTTTGGGGTTTTTTCCTTGAAGTTGGTTTCTAGTTTCAGTCCCTTGTGATTGGAAGATAATGGTTGATATGAGTTCAATTTTCTTGAATTTGTTGAGGTTTGTTTTGTGTCCTATCATGTGGTCTATCTTTGAAAATTTTCTATGTACATTTGAAAAGAATGTGTATTTTGCTTCTTTGGGTTGAAGGGCTCTATGTATATCAGTTAATTCCATTTCATCTAGGGCATTGTTCAGTGTCACAATACCTTTGTTGATATTCTATTTGGCAGATGTGTCCATTTTTGACAGTGGGGTGTTAAAATCTCCTACTATGATTGTGTTGCTGTCAATATTTTTCTTGAAGTCCTCCAAGATTTTTTTTATATATTTGGGTGCTCCTTTGTTGGGTGCATATATATTTACTATGTTTATGTCTTCGTGATGGATTCTTCCCTTGAGTATTATGAAGTGACCTTCTGGGTCTCTTTTTATGGCCCTTATTTTGAAGTCTTATTTTGTCTGATATGAATATTGCTACCCCAGCTTTTTTTTTTTTTTTTCCTGTCCTTTTGCTTGGAATATTGGTTTCCAGCCCTTTACTTTCAGTCTGTGTAGGTCATTTGTTCTGAGGTGGGTCTCTTCTAGGCAGCGTATATGTGGGTCATGATTTCTTATCCATTCAGCTCTTCTATGTCTTTTGATTGGAGCATTTAATCCATTTACGTTTAAGGTTATTATTGATAATACTTATATATTGCCATTTTTCTTACCCTTGTTCCTCTCTCTTTCTCACTGTTTTTCTTCTTGTTCTTAAAGCAGACCGTAGCATCTCTTGCAGAGCTGGTTTGGAGGAGGTATACTTTTTGAGGCTTTTTTTTGTCCAGGAAACTCCTTATTTGTCCTTCCATTTCAATTTAGAGCCTTGCTCGATAGAGTAATCTTGGTTGTAGGCCCTTGGTTTTCAGTACTTGGAATATTTCTTGCCATTCCCTTCTGTCTGGAGCATTTCCACTGAGAAGTCAGCTGCCAGTCTTATTGGGTCTCTGTTATATGTTACTTCCTGTTTCTCCCTTGCTGTCTTTAAGATTCTCTCTTTGTCTTGGAATTTTGCCATTTTAATTATGACGTGTCTTGAAGTGGGCCTCTTTGGGCTCCTCTTGATTGGGACTCTGTATTTCCTGGATTTGCATGACTTTTTCTCTCATCAGATTAGGGAAGTTTTCCAGCATTACTTTTCCAAACAAATTTTCTATCCCTTACTCTTCTTCTCCTTCTGGTATCCGTATTATATGGATATTATTACATTTCATGTTGCTCTGCATTTCCCTTAACCACTCTTTGTTCTTTCTGAGATTCTTTTTCTTTTCTTGCTCTTTCTGGGTGTTTGTTTGTTTGTTTGTTTGTTTTACCTTGTCCTACAGCTGCTTATCTGATCCTTTGCTTCATCTAACCTGCTTTTGCTTCATTCTTCTGTGTTCTTCAGTTCAGAAATTGTATTCTTCATTTCCTCTTGTCCCTTGTTGATAATTTGCATTTCCTTTCCCATGTTGATATAGTTCGCAGTGAGTTCATTGTAGTTTCCCTGTAGTTTTTGGTAATTCTCTGTGAGCCCATTGAGCTTCCTGATAACCATTGCTTTGTATTCCATATCTGATAGTTGAGTTGCCTCTGTTTCACTTAGCATTCTTTCTGAGGCTTCCTCCTTTCCTTTCATTTGGGAATTCTTTATCTTCCTATTGTTTGTGAGACTCTTCTTGTTAGCCTCTGCTTCTTAATTTGATCTCTTCTGACTCACTTGGTTTATGGTGTCAACTTTTATGGTAGAAGACCTCTGAGATTCAGTGGTGCAGTCTCTTTGATCTCCTGAGCTCACTGGTCTTGGTCTGTTGTTTATGTTAGCTCTCTGGATATCTTTGGGTTTTGATTGTTGTTTGGTCTTTCTTTGGTGGGTCCTTCCCTCCAGCTGGTTAATTGAGGGTCACTCTTGTGACCACATCTTGTATTCTGTTGTGCAGGTGTGGACAGGTTGTGTTGAAGCTGGTTCTTCTGTCTGTACAAGGTTTTGAGGCTTTTCTCTAACTCTTGCTCAGTTATTTGTCCTGGGTAATTTCTCCACCATTTAGTTGTATTTCCAGATTTTTCCTGGGTGGAGGTTAGTGTGCCTTCCACTCCCTCCTTCCCCTTCTTCCATTGTTATCTGTTGTTGTTTCCTTTGTTTCTGGGTTTCCTCTTCCTGTAGGTATACTGGTGTTCACAGCTCCCACCTATTCCTTTTGTGATCAGTTGGAGGGGAAGGCAAAATGGTTTAAGACAGCAGGAGTATATTCTATGGTATTTAAAGTACCAACCTGTAGAGAAAAGATAGGAGATCCTTTGAATATGTATAGTGGTAACCATGATATTTCACCCAGCTAGCTACTGTTTAGAATGGGTGTAAAAAAAGATAAGAATCTTTTTGGTGGGAAAAAGATTGTGAGTTGGATTTAGAAAGCAGTGAACTTGTGGGAGGTCAGATTATGAGGTAATTTGAGAGTAAAGGATATAAAGTAGGTGTAGTGTGCAAGAACATAGAGTTCACCACAGCAGTAATAAAGTTTGAGAAACAGTGAAGTGAGCTAAGATTCAAGAGGGGTGCTGTGTAGTATTTACCATTTTATGGAACAGCAATTATTTACAATAGTAATGGAGCAACAATCATATGACAGAATCTATGTGATCTAGATAACCAGAATAGGAAGTATAGGACATACAGTAGTGTGCTGTTGGAACACAAGTGAAGTGAAAGACGGAAAATTAACAATACACTATGAAAGAGAAAACAAGGGAAACCAGTCAAGCAATGCAATTTAACAAACTAAGCAAAGAAGACTAAACAGAAAGAAGAGAAATACAAAAATACTAATAAAATGAAAGATGTAAAAATAATGAAAAATTAATAATAATACAAATATATAATAACTTGCAAGTTCTCTGGAACAGCAAAGTGAAATTTGTCTGACTGTCTCAGTTGTTGGGATGACCTCTCTTTGGTCTTATTCTGGTCCTTTCAGAGCTCCAGGTTTTATTGTCTCACTTGTGGGGATTTAAAAAAAAGAAGAAGAAGAAGAATAAATAAAAAAGAAAGGAAAAAGGAATAAAAAAGAAAGAAGGAAAGAAAAAAAGAAGGAATGAAAAAAAAGTTTTTAATTAAAAAAAAAAAGAAGCCTCCTACTGGCTTTAAACAAGGCAAGCCAGTTCTCTTTGTCTTCCTGGCTGCAGCAGGCTGACGGGGGATTGGACCTTGCTTTTCTCCCTTCTTGTGGTTTTGTGGGAATGCAGGCCAGGTCTGAGCCACACTCTTCATAGTTGCCTAGCCTCCAGCCCAGTTCCTCAGTTCACTGCTCCTCATGTGCCCTGCCTATGCCTTCAGTCCACCAGTTGCACTGTCTTTGCTGTGCACCAATTAGGGGCAACTCACACACAACCTTCTCACTCTTTGCTGTCCTAGATGCTAGGGACTCTCAGAGTTTCTTCAGGGTAATTCAGCCCCACCCCACCCCCCCACCCCCCGCAATGGATTAAGTCTTTCTGGGGATTGCTAACTCCCTAAGCCTTGCTGCTCTCCTCAGGGGCATCTCCACCTTCCTCTTACAGAGCCAGTTGGCCCTGCATGGTGGGAGCACTGCTGTGGCTGCCTCAGGGGAATGCAGGCACACACCTCCTCTGCTGCTGCACCCAAGGTGGTGGGGTTGTGCCCAAGGTACCTCCACTGCTTCTGTGTCTGGGGCAGTGGGGTTGGACACGAAGTGCCTCTGGGTGGCGGGGTCAGGTGCATACCGTCCCCGGGGCTTTGGGTGTGAGCGAGAGACCTCCACTGCTGCAGTGGGAGCACAGCAGCTGGGGCCGGAGGTAGGGGCACAGGAGGCGGGGCAGCTGCTCAGGGAGAATTCCCTAATCAGCAGCTGAGTACCTCTTTTTTTTCTTTTTCTTTTTGGAAAATTCCCTCCTATTCAAGCCTGTTGCTCCAAACAAGTACCTGGCCTCTCACATAGCCCAACTCTCCAACCAGACTGGGGACTATTCGGGTCAGGGTCCTTTCCTGCCCGTCTCTTCCCAGCCAGCATCCACAGTCTCCATGGGTGCTCACACAGCCCCTGAGTGTTTGCCACTTTGTCCTTATTCAAACCCTGAGATTTCAAGCAACCAGGTCTCTCCCAGTGCTGCTCAAACCTTGTTTGGCAGGAGAAGGAGCGGTTGACCTGGCTCTCTCCAAGGAACCCTGTGGCAGACCCGGCAGACGCCGGGCCTGGGGCTGCGGCTGCAATCACCCTGGTCCCTGCACTGGTCCCAGGGATCTTATCATCCTGAAGCACTGTCCTAAGCATCTGATTTTTCAATGTCCTCTACAGTTTTGGCCTCCAATCTTCATATATGCCAGGATACCATTGGCTGTTCGTTCTGTTCCTCAGAAGATCGGCTAGGTGTTTCCCCCACCACAGGGGAAATGGACTCCACTCCCACCTGTCTCACTGCCATCTTCCCTCCTCCTCTACCTTGTTTTTGAAAGCTGCCTCATCTCTTATATCTGAAACTTCCATTTTTGCATTTTCATTTTAATCTATGAATAATTATTTTAACAGACTTTTAATTCACATAATTTATCTTTTGAATATAAATACATCTATATTTGCATTTTAAAGCATTCTTCGTATATCTTGACTGCCCCAGAGCCTGCCTAATAACTTTAACTGATAACTGCCCTGAACAAGCTAATAAACCCCCAAAGAAGGCAGGTTGCTCATAACTTTCACTATTTCAGTCTGTCCAACCATCCAATCATTCATCTGTCCATCTGTCCATCCATCCATCCATCCATCCAGTACCTACTACACATAAGGCACTTGTAGAATAAAAGTTATTGTTAGGGATTGAATTAAATCCCAAGAATCTGGCTAATTTGTTTAGAGTTTAATGTTTTCCCTTTAGAACTGTATAGTCTCATGAAATGGGGCAGGAGAGGATTTAGGGGGTGATGCATGACCCAGCAACAATAGGATCTAAAGCTTCTCAAGAGATTTCCTGTTTTTCTTAATAAATATCAAGAAATTATCTAACAGACCCTGAGCTATAGGTTGTTTTTTCGTAGTATTCAAAAAGCAAGCCTCCCTGCTTTGGACACTACCAGAGGCCATGGAAGTGATCAGGATTGCAGTGATCCATGCTTCAAAAAAAGAGCAAGGATGCCCTCGCTGTTGTAGCTCAGTGGATTGAGAGTGAGCCTGCAAACCAAAAGGTTACAGGTTCGATTCTTAGTCAGGGCACCTGCCTGGGTTGTGGGCCAGGTCCCTGGCAGGGGGCTCATGAGAGGCAACCACACATTGATGTTTCCTCTCTCTCTCTTTCTCCTTCTTTTCCCTCTATCTAAACAATAAAGTAAAAAATAAAAAAATCTTTAAAATAAATAAAGATGGAAATTCTTTAAAAAAAAGAAAGAGCAAGGAGTATCCAAGATGTTTCACAACTATGGTATTGTTACTGCCACAGTGAGGTTGATGTACAATACTCAGATGTAACAGTATCAGACATCTGTTCACATCCATGGTGGTTTTTTAAAAATTAATGTATATTATATAATAATACCATATTCTCACCACCATCCCACACATACAGGGTTTCCCCATTATCATGCATTTGTGTGGCAAATTTCTTACAACTGATGAACCAATGTGGATATATTATTATTAGTTAAATCCATAATTTACATTAAGATTCCCTTTTTGTGTTGTACACTCCATGGATTCTGCCAAGTGCATAATGTCACATATCCACCACGACAGTCACATTCAGGAGAGTCTCACTGCCCTAACAGTCCTCTGTGTTCCTCCTGCTCATCCCTCCCACCTTCCCACCCTGGCCACTACTGATCTTTTACTGTCTCCCTAGTTTGGTCTTTTCCATAGAGTTGAAATCATTGCATATATAGCCTTTTCAGGGTGGCTTTTGTCACTTGTTAAAAAAATAGCCTTTTTTCTCTCTTCTATGACATGTTTTTGTTACTGTTTTACTTACTTCTCAATTATTTTTCCTCACAGAAAGCCTCTTTTCCCATATTCTGTACCCTTTCTCGGCCCAATTTGATTTGTTGCCTTTTCTCACAGTGTTTCCTTTATCTAAGATTATAAAACTGAGCTTGCTCCCTTCAAGGAGGCCTGGACTCCACCATGGGCCTGTGGGGACAGCAGTGGAAACCTCCCAGTTACATTCCCCAGTCCCTCGGGGACAGTTCCTAGAGTTTTCCATTTACCAGCTCTACTTTGTGGCTCTCTCTGGCCTGTCTGATGACTTTCCATGGAGAGCTGACATTGAGTACATACACATCAGCCCTCTTCTCTGTTCACCTAGCACCTAAGATCTAAAAATATACCCAGTTTCTGCTCATAACAATTCTGACCCCTCAGTCTGCTGAGTTGGCATTTTTACATTTAATCAGCTTCCTCAGCTGTGCTGGCATTTTAGTTATTGGGCCGATGCCATGAGCATATATAATACAGAACTCTGCACGAGCAAAATGGAAGTAGATGGAGAGGCTCAGAGCCACTAGCAGACTTTTGGAGATTATTATTTTTTAATTATTACTATAGTTATTATTGTTGCTTTTAAAGAATTTTTAAGAAGTGTGGAAGGGAGCAGCAAAGGATACAGAAGCCCAGGTTAGCATTTTTGTCCAAAATGCTTAGGGTGATCTGCTTTCGCTGTCTTTCCCACCTATCTCCCAACCTGTGTGTTTACCTGCATTTGCAGAGACTCAGCAAGGGTGCTGTCATTACCCTTCAGCTGTTCCCAGACCCTCTGCACAGGACAGAAGGAGCTGGGCCAGGGGGCTTCAATCTCCGCAAGAAAGGCAGAGATATCCAAATCGTGACCTCTAGCCTACACAGTGAACTTCCAACTGGAAACATCTGCCACATGCACAAAGGCACTTCAACATCCACACAAAGAAAGGAGGTCCCTACCTTTCATCTTGATCCTTCACTTGCCACCCAAGCTGGGACCTTCATTTGCACCTGAGTTGTCTGTCCCCCCAGGCCTCTACCTCCTGCTTTAAACTCCTGTGACATTCCTTTTTCTGGCTCTGCTTTCTCTTTCCTGGATGACTCATCCTGTTTCCTGATGAGTCTCTCTCTTTTTAAGATTTTATTTATTTTTAGACAGAGGGGAAGGGAGAAAGAGAGGAAGAGAAACATCAATGCGTGGTTACCTCTCACACTCCCCCTACTGGGGACCTGGCCTGCAACCCAGGCATGTGCCCTTTGGTTCACAGGCCCGTGCTCAATCCACTAAGCCACACCAGCCAGGGCCTGATGAGTCTCCTCACTTTGCATTGAGCCTTTATACCAGCCTTTATATTACAGCCAGAATGACAAGACTCAAAACCCTTGTTGTCTGTGACTTGAAGAATGCAGTCCAAACTTTAAACCTGCTGAAAAATCCTTCATACTCTTTCCAGACCCCCTCTCTCCATTCTTTTACATTCTACTCTGTGTTCCAGTGACCATAAACTCATTTCTTCAGGCGCCCAGGTCCTTGTAAGACTCCTGCCTCACTGCATGCGTGCATTTGATTCATATGTTCATTAATGCCTGTAGGCAACAGACATTTATTGAGCACCTACTGTGTATATCAGGCCCTAAGGATGTAGTGACATGACACACTACTTGCATGCACACACACAGGTGAAGGCATTGTATAACTGGCATTGTATAACTGTTTATTTGGTGTAATCCAAATAAACTCTGTGGATTGTCCCAGTGTTTTTGTGGTTGTGATGTCATCCTGTTGTTGTGCTTAATGTTAGCATGAGGAAGGCCAAGTGAAGGTACATAGGATCTCCTTGTACATTTCTTTGCAAATTCCTATGAATGTATGTATTTTTTTTTTAAGTTGAAAATAAACTCTACAGAGGAGACCAGTGATAAGGACAAGGTGGACAAACAGTGTGAGAACAGGAGGATAAACAAGTCCCTAACTCTGCTGGAAATCAGGGAAGGCCCCAGAGCTAACCCTGAAGGGTGAGGCGGGGCTGGGGTAGAGTGATGTCTTAGGAGGCTAGTGTCATATGCAGAGGCTCTGGCACATTCAAGTGCAGGCTGTTCAGTGGATGGCCTGGGATAAGCAGCAAGAGGTGAAGACGGAGGGCTGGGAAGGATTTCATCCTAAGAACCCTATGCACCCTGCTGAAGACTCTAGGGGTTATCCTAAGATGATGAGAGCTCTTGTCATATCCAAGCAATCGGCAACCTGCTCAGTTAAATTTTAAGTTCATGTTGGTGGCTGATATGCAATAAGGTGGTGGGTGAGGCGTGGTGGCAGAGATGCCAGTGGAGTCACCATTACAGTGGTGGACGGCACAAGGCTTGAAACTGCAGGGATGAAGATGGACACAGGTTTGATGGTTTTAGGAGGTAGAATTTGTAGGACGTGGTGAAGGATTCAAAAAATGAGGGACTCTGGAATGTTCTCCAGCATTTTCTGTCTTGAGTAAGTGGCTCATGGTGGCACTGTTCTTGAAGTTAGAGAATCACAGGGTGGCCCCAGGTGTGGCAGGTGGTGGCAGGTTTGTGTCTGAATTCATTGAGTTTCTAGACGTTTCTGGAGAGTGAGAGTACAGATGTTGGAATTAGAACTGTAGGTGTGGGGGCTGGCAGCAGCACACAGATATTAAGCCTATTCCTGGGAAGTACTTATGGGGTCAGGCTTGAAAACAACTGCTGTTCTCTAGTCCTGGAGTGTCATGTCTCTCCCATCCTGTTAGTACCCATCTGTCTGGAAATGTGCTCCCTTGTACTCCTCCCCATGTGCTGTGAGGATTCAGTCCTCCTTTAATGCTCTACCACCAAACTTTTTACCCTGCATTCGTCTCCACCATGGCTTGTTAAAGAAAAAAAAATTCAACACTTGTTAATAGTAAAGCAGACTTTATTCAGGGTGGTTGTGATAGATGTAGGACCACTGCAATGGGATTTTATAGTGAGGGTGGCGGGGGAGGTTAGGCTTAACTCTGAATACAGTGTGGGTGAGTGGGAATTTATAGCTAAGGAGCAAGGTCAGGGTCAGAATGGAAAAATACTAAGAGAAAACATCTGGGGCGATGAAGGATTCTTGTTGAAGACAGAACAGGGCAATCAGACATCACCTTAAGGATGGTAGGAGATGAGGAACTTGAGGTTGTGAATACCAGATACCCAGGTTAGAGGGTTCTGGTTTAACTGCCTTAGCAGGGTTCTTGCTAAAACTGAATACATGGAAGTGCACTTACAAGTTTGAGAGAAGGTTCTGGAGCCTGACCAATGTGTGATCAAGCAAAGGATTTTGATCAGACCCCAGAAGAGTAGGGGGGCTGTCTAATTCTCATCCAGCTCCCTGGAGTCTAGCAGAGAAGGTGGCTGGTGACAGATACTCAGGCATTGTATGGCAGCTAGGAGAGTTAATCAGAAATATATGTTTGTAATTGTATGACATTTATTGCATGGCTCTGGTCTATTTGACATCTTACAACATGCAAAAGAAAACCACAGGCCCCCTGAAGGAGCTCCTGTTCATTTATTTCCCCTCAGTTTTGCCAGTCTGGCTTTTAAAAAAACATTTATACCTCTAATATGATACATAAATCTCTTGTTTATAAATTGTATGTATTTTAAACTGCTTGTTGCTTTTTTAAAAATATATTTTATTGATTATGCTATTATACTGTCCCATTTTCCCCCTTTATTCCCCTGCACACCCCCTCCCACCCACATTCCCCCACTTTAGTTCATGTCCATGGGTCATAAATATAAGTTCTTTGGCTTCTACACTTCCTATACTATTCTTAACCTCCCCATCTATTTTCTACCTACCATTTATGCTACTTATTCTCTGTACCTTTTCCCCCTCTCTCCCCCTCCCACTCCCCTGTTGATAGCCCTCCATGTGATCTCCATTTCTGTGGTTCTGTTCCTGTTCTAGTTGTTGGCTTAGTTTGCTTTTGTTTTAGGTGTGACTGTTAATATCTGTGAGTTTGCTGTCTTTTTACTGTCATATTTTTATCTTCTTCTTCTTAGATAAGTCCCTTTAACATTTCATATAATAAGGGCTTGGTGATGATGAACTCCTTGAACTTGACCTTATCTGAGAAGCACTTTTTCTGCCTTCCATTCCAAATGATAGCTTTGCTGGATAGAGCAATCTTGGATGTAGGTCCTTGCCTTTGATGACTTGGAATACTTCTTTCCAGCCCATTCTTGCCTGTTAAAGTCTCTTTTGAGAAATCAGCTGACAGTCTGATGGGAACTCCTTTGTAGGTAGCTGTCTCCTTATCTCTTGCTGCTTCTAAGATTCTCTCCTCATTTTTAATCTTGGGTAGTATAATTACGATGTGCCTTGGTGTGTTCCTCCTTGGGTCCAATTTCTTTGGGACTCTGAGCTTCCTGGACTTCCTGGAAGTCTATTTCCTTTGCCAGAGGGGGAAGTTCTCCTTCATTATTTGTTCAAATAAGTTTTAAATTTCTTGCTCTTCCTCTTCTCCTTCTGGTACCCCTATGATTCGATGTTGGAACATTTAAAGATGTCCTGGAGGTTCCTAAGCCTCTCCTCATTTTTTTGAATTCTTGTTTCTTCAATCTATTCTGTTTGAATGTTTCCTTTTTACTTCTGGTCCACACCGTTAATTTGAGTCCCGGTTTCCTTCCCATCACTATTGGTTCCCTGTACATTTTCCTTATTTCCCTTAGCATAGCCTTCATTTTTTTCATCTAATTTGTGACCAAATTCAACCAATTCTGTGAGCATACTGATTACCAGTGTTTTGAACTATCCATCTGATAGACTGGCTATCTTTCTGTCGCTTAGTTGTGTTTTTTCTGGAGGTTTGATCTGTTCTTTCATTTGGGCTTTTTTGTCTCAGCACACATGTTACATAGTAAGGGGCAGAGCCTCAGGTGTTCACAGGACAGAGCAACCCATGTCAATATGTTGTGATGCTGTATGAGGGGTCCGAGAGGGAACAATGTTGCTTGCTCAGCTCTCTGCCAGTTTTCCGTCACTTCCCCCACTAACCACAATCAAATTGGACCCTTCTGGTGCTTATTCATGGGTGGGTGAGTTTGTATACATTCTAGGGTCCTGTGGGTCTCTCCAACGAAGTCTCCTGTGAGACTGGGAGTTTCTCCCACTGCCACTTCAACCCTCACCGGTGTTTTAAATCAGAGGTTTGAGGCTTTATTTCCCTGCTCTGGAACCCTGGGTTGCACAGTCTGTCTCACTCCCCAATTGTTCCTCCTGGTTTATCTGCATGCAAATGTGGGACCACCCACTCCACACTCGCCTCGATAGGTCCACCAGCCACCGCCTGGCCTGCCCCGGTGCTCAAAACCACTGCCTTGCCAAGGGTCCTCTCTGCCCAGCTGCCTGTCTCCACCCCTCCTACTGGTCTAGATGAATGTTTCTTCTTTAACTCCTTGGTTGTCGGACTTCCATACAGTTCGATTTTTCTGTCAGTTCTGGTTGTTTCTTGTTTTTAAATTGTTGTTGTCCTTCTTTTGATTGTTCAAGGAGGTACAGCGTGTCTACCTATGCCTCCATCTTGGCCAGAAGTCCTTCATTGCTTTATTAGATAAAAGCTTTTTATTTCATCCTGAAACTTAAGTTAATACAATGAAATAAATCATGGAATTTGAAAAATGTGAAATTTAATAAAATAAAGGTAATCTTCATTTCCAAAAGTTAATGGGTGGACCATGTGCACATTCAGTGCAGCTGATCAGGACCCTTACCCCAACCCTTGTCTTTCACCTCCACCAGCAACTGGCTGCTCACCTGTGGAAGCACAGCGAGGCTTTGGAGGCCCTGGAGACCAGCATCAGGAGCTCCCGGCGGCTAGAGAACTTGTGCAGAGACTTTGAGCTGCAGAAGGTGTGCTATCTGCCTCTCAACACCTTCCTCCTGCGCCCTCTGCACCGACTTATGCACTATAAGCAGATCCTGGAGCGGCTGTGCAAGCATCACCCACCCAGCCACGCTGACTTCAGAGACTGTCGAGGTAAGTGCAGGACAGGCACCGCCAGACCCAGCCCTGCAGGGAAGGGGTTTCTCTGGGGAAGAGCTCTGTGATCACAGTCCCAGGTTTTCATAATCGTGCAGGGAAGGCACTGCTTTTTAGTACCAGGTCAAATATTTTCTCTTATCTCTTGATCTTTCCATTAAAAAAGTGATGATAATTAGGACCTCTCTTTTCTTTCCCCTACTGCATACACTTTCTCCTTTGATCCTGAGTGGTTTAGTGCAATAAGCCCTAGTGAAGCTACATGTAGAGTCGACTGACTCCAAAAGGTCCCTCCAAGAACCTTTCCTCTATCTACACAGTTGAAAGTCATCACTACCTCCTTGGACTGCCCATGGAAAATAGCTTGTAACAAATAGTGCTCATTGCTGCTGGGCATTGGTAATATGCCAGTCACCTTACTGAGCACTTCACCTAAATCTATTCTTTTTTTATTTTTTAATTTTTATTATTTTGTTTCTAAGTTTCTTTTTTTTCCATTGCCATTTAGTCCCTTATACCCCACTCCCTCCCTTAATCACTGCACTGCTATCCATGTCCATGAGTCCTTTTCCCTTTTTGCTCAATCCCTCCACTCCCTACCCTCTCCATGCTTAGCTGTCATCCTGCTCTCTATGGGTCTGTCTCTGTTTGCTTGTTAGTTCAGTTTGTTCATTAGATTCCACATATGAGTAAGATTATATGGTATTTGTCTTTCTCTGACTGGCTTATATCATTTAGCATAATGTTCTCCAGGTCCATCCATACTGTCACAAATTACCTTCTCTTTTACTATCAGTTTTTAAAACAAACCATGATGCTTCATGCCTCATGCCTTGGCATATTCTCTTCCTTCTGCTTGGAGTCATTGCTACCACCTCCTTGACCTTTCCTGCACAAAGCTCCTCCTCCTTTAAGCATCAGTTCCTGCCTGACCCATGAGGTTAGATGACCTTCTCTGCCTGCCTATCTTGTTCTGTTGTATCATCAGCATTGCCTGGACAGGATGACCCAAAGCCATTCCAGCTCTGAGGACTCAGAGCTGTACAGATATGTTACCAAGGAGGGTGAGAAATATCTTTAGTCTTGTATGCGCTATCTTTGGCTGACCTGCCCAGTTTTCATTTTACTAAATAGTCCCCAATGAGAAAAGTCTATCCTTGACAATTAAATGGAAAAAGCATTTGTTATATAACTTAAACCATATGGTGGCATCATTGTGAAAAGGCTGTGGAAATCAGAGTATACCTGAACATACATTTTCTGAATGTCAGGAATGAAGAGTGCCAAGAGCTGTTCCCAAGATGCCTGCTGCATGAGCTCCTGGAGACCAGGGTGCCATCCCTCCCAAGAGGCTCCTCACCCCAACCCCACTGAGCATTTGGTCCCCAGTAATTGTTCATTGGACTAAATATGCTGGTCATGTCTGAATACTGAGCAAGCCTTGGAGTCTGTCACTGTGTCTTAGACCAGGCATTCTGTGATAAGCCAGGAAGCATTTAATTTGCATCCACAGGGAGAAAGCCAGAAAATAACATGGTTCCCTTCCAAAATTGAAGTGCTGGGATAAAGAAGATGCTTAGTTTTCTGATGATTGAAGTTCAGTTGACAAAGTATTTTTTTGCTTTCTTGACAAAAATACCTAAATGCTCAGCTATGGTGGCTATGCATGCCAGCCAAACCCATGCTAATTGGGCATTAGCTCCTTGTACATATTGGGTGCCTACCAGTATAGAAAGGATGTGTTCATGTTGCAAAATAAAGTTTTGTTTTGCAGTTATTCTTTATAACCATCTTGGTAAACAGTATGATTTCTGCAGAAGGTAATGCTGGGAAGTGCTGGAATGAATGTTCATTACTCAGATCTTCCCAGAAAGATCCCTCTTTGCCCCAGATTTTTCTTTGACTTCTCTGGACTCTCTTCTTTCCAGAGAATGGGAATAAAAAGATCTCTGACCTGGAGACAGAATTCCAGGAACTCTTATTCCCTTGTAGTTTTCCCTTCTATGCCAACTTACATTGTCATGATGCATTTGGGAAACTCAAGCTAAGTGAATAAATACATAAAGTAGATCCATTAAAACAGATCACTTGGTTTTTCTTCATGAGAAGTAGCAGTGTTTTCCCTAGAAGGACAGCATCTAAAATAGTTCAGCTACTGAAAGATAGTACCCTGGAGAGTTGAGCTTAAATATGTTGGGGAAAAACCCTTATCTGTCATTAATGCTGCAGTCTCTGTGTCTCCTTCACTAGCTGCTTTGGCAGAGATTACAGAAATGGTGGCACAGCTTCATGGTACGATGATCAAGATGGAGAATTTCCAAAAGCTGCATGAACTCAAGAAGGATTTGATTGGCATCGACAATCTTGTGATTCCAGGAAGGGTAAGCAGCTGTGCTCTCTCATGCATTGGAAGATAGAAAAGCAACATTTAAGTGACTTAAATTTGAACGTTTGGAATACAGATACTCTAAGTTAAAATGTTCTCCTTCTGAAGGGGCTTCCTTCCACCTGGGGGATAATTGGAGGAAAAACCTTGAACATTACAGTGTCACTTGAAAATTTTATGTCACAAGGAGATAAAGCAAGTGTTTGGTCTCGTATTCTGCTTTTTCTCCTTCCTGGTTGATTTGTTAAGTTATTTTTTTTCCCTACCATGTTCTAAGACAATTTGAAATAGCTTATTTTATTTGTTCAAATTTAGGTAAGTGAAAATGAAAGATAAAAAATTTTTAATTGGGTAAAATAGTGATACAAAGGCAGAGGAAAAGTTAATGCATGAAAACATGCTATAAATTCCCATGTATGAAACCATTTTTTAAATATATTTTATTGATTATGCTATTACAGTTGTCCCATTTCTCTCCATCATTCCCCTCCACCCTGCACACCCCCTCCCACCCACATTCCCCCACTTTAGTTCATGTCCATGTGTCATAAGTTCTTTAGCTTCTACATTTCCCACACTATTCTTGCCCTCCCCCTGTCTATTTTCTACCCACCGCCTATGCTACTTATTCTCTGTACCTTTTCCCCCTCTCTCCTCCTCCCACTCCCCTGTTGATAACCCTCCATATGATCTCCATTTCTGTGTTTCTGTTCCTGTTCTAGTTGTTGGCTTAGTTTGCTTTTGCTTTAGGTGTGGTTGTTAATACCTGTGAGTTTGCTGTCTTTTTACTGTCATATTTTTTAACTTCTTTTTCTTAGATAAGTCCCTTTAACATTTCATATAATAAGGGCTTGGTGATGATGAACTCCTTGAACTTGACCTTATCTGAGAAGCACTCTATCTTCCCTTCCATTCTAAATGACAGCTTTGCTGGATAGAGCAATCTTGGATGTAGGTCCTTGCCTTTCAAGACTTCAAATACTTCTTTCCAGCCCCTTCTTGCCTGGAAGGTCTCTTTTGAGAAATCAGCTAACAGTCTGATGGGAACTCCTTTGTAGGTGACTGTCCCCTTATCCCTGGCTGCTTCTAGAATTCTCTCCTTCATTTGAATCTTGGCTAATGTAATTATGATGTGCTTTGGTGTGTTCCTCCTTGGGTCCAACTTCTTTGGGACTCTGATCTTCCTGGACTTCCTGGAAGTCTATATCCTTTGGCAGATTGGGGAAGTTATCCTTTATTATTTGTTCAAATAAGTTTTCCACTTGTTGCTCTTCCTCTTCCCCTTCTGGGACCCCTATAATTCTGATGTTGGGATGTTTAAGGATGTCCCGGAGGTTCCTAAACCTCTCCTCATTTTTTTGCACTCTTGTTTCTTTCTTGTTTTCTGTTTGGTTGTTTCTTCCTTCCTTCTGGTCCACTCCATTGATTTGAGTCCCAGTTTTCCTCCCATCTCTACTGGTTCCCCATGCATTTTCCTTCATTTCACGTATTGTAGCCTGCATTTTTTCATGTAATTTGTGAGCAAAATCAGCCAATTCTGTGAGCATCCTGATCACCAGAGCTTTGAACTGTGCATCTGATAAGTTGGCTATCTCTTCATGGCTTAAAAAAGAATTGGCTCTGGGACTTTGGTTTGTTCTCTGCTTTGAGCCATTTTTGGTGGTGTGTGTGTTTTGGGGTTTGTTTTTTTTTGGGGGGGGAGGTCTGATCGCATCTGTTACGTGGTTAGGGGTGGAGCCTTGGGTGTTCCCCAGTGCCGGGCAGCCCAGTTGCTGAGTTGTGACGCTGTATTTGGGGGCGGGATCCAAGAAGGAACAATGGCGCTTGCTCTGCTCTCTCTTGGATTCCAGTCCCTTCCACTGCCTCCCCTTCTGGATTATCTGTGTGCGAATGTGGAACCACCTGGTCAGCCAGCCACCTTGCTTGGCCTCACTGGGTCTGCATAGTTACCACCCCGTGCCCGGGGTCTGCTAGCCACCACCTGCACGCCTGGGAACTGCCAGCTGCTGCTATTCGCGATCCCGGTCCACACCTCCACTTTTTCTTGCCCCGACTCTGCCCCTCTTACCGGTCTGGATGAATGGTTGTTGGACTTCCATATAGTTCTATTTTCTGTCAGATCTTGTTGTTTTCTTATTTCTAAATATTTGTTGTCCTTAATTTTGGTCATGAGGGGAGGCACAGTGTGTCCACCTACGCCTCCATCTTGGCCGTAAGTCTTGAAACCATTTTTAAAAGATACAATTTTCTGTACATAATATAATTTTAATTAAGAATTAAAATAACATTTTAGCCAGAACATGATTCTTGCTTCACTGCAAGCAACCTATATCTTGTGAAGGTTGCTGGCTCAGTGAAGGTTAACAGCACAAGGGAACCTGCATTTCACCACCTGACACGTTCCTTCCCTTCTGTTACATGGGGATGATATCCTTTCCTTCCTGGGTCATGAGGATTTAATGAGATTTAATGTGTAAAACTAACACAAGAAATATGAATTATCTTCCCCCTTGCCCCACTTCCATTTATTTGAATGACTAAATACACACTTATTATAATGTTGTTGGTTACATGGCCCAGCATTGTAGAAGATATCATAAGCATTTAACCCAATACGGGCTCTATAACCCAGAACTGACAAGGTGATTTGGGGCAAGTTTCTAATCACTTTGCTTTTCAGTTTCCTCATTTGAAAAATGGAGGTAATATTGAATTTACAGGCTCATGCATGAAGCTGACATACACACACTGCATATTTGAGGCATATACCACAGGTTAAATAAAAGGTCATTGTTATTTATAAAGGTGAAGTTGGAATTGGGGTACTGGTTACTAACTGCAGTCCCACCTTATTTGCATATTCTTTGGCTCTTCAACTGGCTTCACAGCTATTCACTGTTTCAAATCAGCCCTGAATGACAGGGAAGGGGAGGGCTCAGCCCTCAAGGGATGAGTTCTAAGATGGGGCATTCCACACACCAAGACCAACTGATTTTCATTAATTAATTTTTCGTTGTCAAATAATGTGTAGAAGCACGGTTCTGATAGCTTTGTCTACGGGTGGAATTTGAAAAACAGATTTGAAGGTAAGCAGGTAGTTTTAGAAACACCCCTAAACTACCTGCAGTCTAATCCCTAACATGACTTTCAGGCAAAATCCCACTCACCCTTCTGCTGGGGTTAGTCTGAGATGGTTCTATGTCCTGATAAGCAGGATTTTTCCCTGAAACAAGAAGGCCTCAGGACACTTTTGCCTGAGACAGGTCCCCTGGGGGTGTTTATCCTAGGAATTGTGTGCTTTCTAGGTTATAAGAGCACTTTTTTTTTTTCATTGAACCAAACGAAGCAGGGATGGGGAGGTGGGACAAGGGGAAAGGGGATCATTTGTTTAAAACTCAGAGGTCTAGACATCTTTGGATGGATTTCCCTCCAGAAGGAAGCAGCTTGAGCTTAAGGCTTTTAGGGTTTTTTTCTTTTCTTTTTCTTTTTTTCCTGTTCCAGAGTTTATACGGTAAAAAAAATTCTAGGCAAGAGACATTTTCCATCTCCAGCCCTCAGACACTGACATCTGAGTCCATAGCCCTTCTTCTCCCTGCCCCTAAAGACCTGGAACACACACGCCAGACCACACTCCCTTTTCTTTCTGTAGTAAGTACATTAGGCACCCTGTCTTTCCCTTCCCATTCAGGTTACAGCTGAGATACCTACAATTCAATAGAAAATACATGTGTTCCAATGGCAACAAATGTGTGAGGTGGAAACAGGAGTGACAGCAACGTGTTAGGGTCCCCATTCTTATTCTCTGATACCTTCAGTGATGAAAGCAGTCCCCTAGCCACCATTTCTTCATGTAGTATTGTTTATACCTGATAACATCCATCCTACAGTCCTGCAAGTATTTATTATATATTCCTTTGTTGATCTCCAAAATACGTCAATGAAATTAATAGTACACATAGTCTTTAATCCACATTTCATAAAGCACCAAACAAAGAGTTGTTAGGCCATGCCAAAGTCTACAGAATCAAAACAAGTTGGTCGAGTCCCAATTCTTGGCTCAGAGGCTGCTGTGAGCACACAAAAACCTCCTGGCAGGTGCTCCAGGAATTTATTGTTCTATGAGAAACTATTCCAATAATTAGTGGCTGAATACAACCTTTTAGTATGTGTCCTGGTTTTGCAAATCAGGAATTGAGCAGGGCTCAGCCAGGTGATTCTTCTGCTCCACGTGGTATTGACAGAGGTCCCAGATGGAATGGCCTGGAGGGGCCAAGGCTGATGCCTGGCAGGGACACCTGGAGGCTGGGCTTAGCTGGAACTGCACAGACAGCCCCTGAGGGGTCTCCCTAGTCTGGATTCAGAGTGGTCTGACTGACTACCTGCACCTCAGGGTTCCAAGAGCAGTCATTTCCAAGGACATAGCAGAGGCTATATATAGTTGTATGACATAGTCTCGGAGGTTACATGGCATCATTTCTATACTCTGTTGGTCAAATCAGTCACCAGCCCACCCACATCCAAGGGAAAGGGACAGAGACCCCACCTATAATGGATGTCAAAGAACTTGCAACTATATTTTAAAAGCAGAGCTGTGGAAAACAGTTTAGTGTTTCCTCAATAAGTTAACCATACAATTTCCATAGGACCCAGCAATTCCACTCCTGGGTATATACCCAAAAGAATTGAGAACAGATATTCAAACAAAAACTTCAACATAATTGTCCATGGTGACACTATTCAGTGTTAGACAAAAGGGGAAACAACCAAAATGTACCATCAACAGTTGAATGGACAAACAAAATGTGGTCTGTCCATACAATGAAATAGCCACAAAAAGGAATGAAGTGCTTATCTATGCTACAACATGGACGAAACTTGAAAACACTATGCCAAGTGAATGAAGTCACACACAAAGGGCCAAGTATATGATTCAACCTATATGAAATATCCAGATTAGGCAAATCCAGAGTTATTAAAAAAAAGACAGATTAGTGGTTGCCAGGTGGTAAGAGAAGGGGAAATGGGGAGTAACTTCTTCTTTTTTTCCTTTATTTTAATTATTGTTCTTGTACAGTTTTCTGTCTTTTACTCCCATCCCGGCCCACTGCCCCAGCCCTCCGTACCTCCCTCCCATTTCCACCCCCCTATGTCTTTTTTTTTTTCTTTTCTTTCCTTATATTTATTTTTTCTTTTTTTAGATATATTTTATTGATTATGCTATTACAGTTGTCCCATTTCTCCCCCATCATTCCCCTCCACCCTACCCACCCTCTCCCACCCACATTCCCCCCTTTAGTTCATGTCCATGGGTCATAAGTTTTCTAGCTTCTACATTTCCCATACTATTCTTGCCCTCCCCCTGTCTATTTTTTTCCCATTATCTATGCTACTCATTCTCTGTACCTTTCCCCCTCTCTCCTCCTCCCACGCTCCTGTTGCTAACCCTCCATATGATCTCCATTTCTGTGGTTCTGTTCCTGTTCTAGCTGTTTGCTTAGTTTGCTTTTGTTTTAGGTGTGGTTCTTGATAGCTATGAGTTTGTTGTCTTTTCACTGTCATAGTTTTATCTTCTTTTTCTTAGATAAGTCCCTTTAATATTTCATATAATAAGGGCTTGGTGATGATGAACTCCTTGAACTTGACCTTATCTGAGAAGCACTTTATCTTCCCTTCCATTCTAAATGACAGCTTTGCTGGATAGAGCAATTTTGGATGTAGGTCCCTGCTTTTCAAGATTTCAAATATTTCTTTCCAGCCCCTTCTTGCCTGGAAGGTCTCTTTTAAGAAATCAGCTGACAGTCTGATGGGAACTCCCCTGTAGGTGACTGTCCCCTTATCCCTTGCTGCTTCTAGAATTCTCTGCTTCATTTTAATCTTGGCTAATGTAATTACGATGTGCCTTGGTGTGTTCCTCCTTGGATCCAACTTCTTTGGGACTCTCTGAGCTTCCTGGACGTCTCGGTAGTCTATTTCCTTTGCCAGATTGGGGAAGTTCTCCTTTATTATTTGTTCAAATAAGTTTTCCACTCGTTGCTGTTCTTCTTCCCCTTCTGGGACCCCTATAATTCGGATGTTGGGACGTTTAAAGATGTCCTGGAGGTTCCTAAGCCTCTCCTCATTTTTTTGAATTCTTGTTTCTTCCTCGTCTTCTGTTTGGTTGTTAGTTTCTTCCTTCTGGTCCACTCCATTGATTTGAGTCCCAGTTTTCCTTCCATCTCTATCAGTTCCCCATGCATCTTCCTTCATTTCACGTATTGTAGCCTGCATTTTTTCATCTAGTTTGTGAGCAAAATCAACCAATTCTGTGAGCATTTTGATGACCAGTGCTTTGAACTGTGCATCTGACAGGTTGCCTATCTCTTCACTGCTTAGAGGAATTGGCTCTGGGGCTTTTATTTGTTTTCCGGTTTGAGCCATTTTCGGTGGGTTTTTTTTGTTGTTGTTGTTTTGGTTTTAGTCTGGTCGCGGCTATTACGTATGAGGGGGTGGAGCCTTAGGTGTTCCTCAGGGCGGGGCAGCCCAGTCGCTGGGTTGTGACGCTGTATGTGGGGGTGGGGCCTGAGAGGGAGCAATGGCGCCTGCTCCGCTCTCTCCTGGATTCAGTCCCCTCCGCCACTTCCCCTCCGCCTGGACCGTCTGCGCGCTCGAATGTGAGACCACCTGGTCAGCCAGCCGCCTTGTGCGGCCTCACTGGGTCTGCACAGTTGCCCCCCAGTGCCCGGGGTCCGCCAGCTGCCACCTGTGGGCCCGGGGACCGCCAGCCGCCGCCTGTGCACCTGGGAACTGCCAGCCGCTGCTGCTTGCATTCCTGGGTCCGCACCTCCACTTTCTCCTGCCGCGACTCCGCCCCTCTTACTGGTCTGGATGAATGGTTGTTGGACTTCCGTACAGTTCAGTTTTCTATAAGTTCTGGTTGTTTTCTTGTTTCTAAATATTTGTTGTCCTTAATTTTGGTTGTGAGAGGAGGCACAGTGTGTCCGCCTACGCCTCCATCTTGGCCGGAAGTCCACCCCCCTATGTCTTTTATACTTGTTGCTCTAAACCCTTCCCCTTTTCCCCTGAAATTCCCTCCCCTCTCCCCTCTGGTGTCTGTCAGCCTGTGCTCAATTTTAATGTCTTTGGTTATATTATGCTTGTTTGTTTGTTTTGTTGATTAGGTTCCTGTTAAAGGTGAGATCATATGGTATTTGTCTTTCATTGCCCGGCTTATTTCAATTACCATAGTGCTCTCCAGTTCCATCCATGCTGTTGCAAAGGGTAGGATCTCCTTCTTTCTTTCTGCTGCATAGAATTTCATTGTGTAAATGTAACATAGTTTCTTGATCCATTCATTTACTGATGGGCACCTAGGTTGCTTCCAACACTTGGCTATTGTAATTTGTGCTGCTATGAACATTGGGGTGCATAGGTTCTTTTGGATTGGTGTTTCAGGGTTCTTAGGATATAATCCTAGCAGTGGAATTGCTGGGTCAAAAGGTAGATCCATTTTTAGTTTTCTTAGAAAATTCCATACTGCTTTCCACAGTGGTTGTACCAGTCTGCAATCCCACCAACAGTGCCCTAGGGTCCCCTTTTCTCCACAACCACTCCAACACTTGTTGTTTGTTGCTTTGTTTATGAGGGCCATTCTGAGTTGTGTCAAGTGGTATCTCATTGTGGTTTTAACTTGCATCTCTGATAGCTAGTGATACTGAGCATATTTTCATGTGTCTCTGGATCCTTTGTATGTCCTCCTTGGAGAAGTGTCTGTTCAAGTCCTTTGCCCATTTTTTTAATTGGGTTGCTTGTTTTCCTAGAGTGGAGTCGTGTAAGTTCTTTGTATATTTTGGAGATTAAACCCTTGTCTGAGGTATCATTGATAAATATGTTTTCCCATACAATCAGTTCTCTTCTTATTTTAATACTGTTTTCTTTGGTCGTGCAGAGCTTTTTATTTTGATGAGATCCCATTTGTTTATTCTTTCCTTTATGTCCCTTGCTTTAGGGGACATATCAGTAAAAGTGTTGCTGCATGAAATATCTGAGATTTTCCTGCCTATGTTCTCCTCTAGGACTTTAATGGTGTCATGGCTTATATTTAAGTCTTTTATCCACCTTGAATTTATTTTTGTGTATGGTGTAAGTTGGTGCTCAAGTTTCATTTTCTTGCACATACCTGTCCAGTTCTCCCAACACCACTTGTTGAGGAGGCTATTTTTACTCCATTTTATGTTGTTGCCCCCTTTGTTGAATATTAATTGACTATAGAGACTTGGGTTTATTGCGGGACACTCAGCTAAGAACATCGAGGGGGCGCCGAGAGGGAGAGTGACTTCTTAATGATAGTTTTGTTGGGGGTTTTTCCTAAGTGACCCCGAATGGTTCATACCCTCAAGAGTTTACAGTTCAGGAGGAGGAGTTCCTTAGATACATTTGCTTCTTGCTCTGTTACACCAAAATAGTTACCAGTTTTTGAGAAGCAAAGTTTTCTCGGGGTTTTTTTTAAAGATTTTATTTATTTGTGTTTAGACAGAGGGGAAAGGAGAAAGAGACAGAAACATCAATGTGTGGTTGCCTCCTTTGTGGCCCCCTCTGGGGACCTGGCCCACAATCCAGGCATGCACCCTGACTGGAAATCGAACTGGCGACCCTTTTGTTCACAGCCCATGCTCAATCCACTGAGCTACACCAGCCAGGACGAGAAGCAAAGTTTTAAGTCATAGAGAAGATTCCTCTATTCATAGTACTCTCCTATGGCTTATGACTTCTGGTCCCTGGCTGCCACTTTGTATCTGGCCAGGTCCTTTTCCCCTCCTTCACGCTGGAAAGCCTGCAGAGCCTGCAGGTTAAGTGCATAATTATAGGCCTGAGTGAACCAGCAGGCACACCATGGGACCTCTGGTGCTTAGTGGAGCCCATAGTAGTCCCTGCCTTACAGCTTCCTGGGAAGGAGAGGAGCTTAGAGAAGGCATAGCACAGCATTCAGTAAATAATCACCATGATCGCTATGATTTTTTAGTATGAAAAGGGCTGTAGTGTTAGGAAGCCAGAGTCTCTGTGTTGACCCAGGTTTGTACACTCCCACCCAACTCTTGGAACTGTTTTCTCTGCAGGAGTTTATTCGCCTGGGAAGCCTCAGCAAGCTCTCTGGGAAGGGGCTTCAGCAGCGTATGTTTTTTCTGGTAAGTGGTAAGAGCTTTTTGCCCTATGACCCATGATTCATGGGGTCACAGGACCAGGGAGGGCTCTGCTTCCAAGGGGGGCACCTGGAAGGCAGGAGGATCACCTTAAGCTGCTCAGACTGAGGTTGTTGAGATGAGCAGATTTTCATGCAAGATTTTAAAAACACTTTCTGTACTTTTTGGTTTAAAATGGAGCCCATGCATCTCAGCCACCCTTGTCCTTTCTTCTCTAGTTCAATGACGTCTTGCTGTACACAAGCAGGGGACTAACGATCTCAAATCAGTTTAAAGTTCACGGGCAGCTCCCACTCTATGGCATGACTGTGAGTATGCAGCATGGATATGAGGCCAGGGCCTCTCCCTCTGGGCTGCCTGCAGTTTGCAGACCAGGTTAAGGGAGCAAGAGCCAGTGAGAGGGACATGAGGAAGGAAAAGAAGAGACTTGACAAGGAAGTGAGAGCATCACAGGTGCTATGAGAAACATGGGCCTTATTAAGACTCCCTGAGAGGGGCTCTGGGACCTGGCTTCTCTTCTGCATGTGGGATACATTGGGTATGTTGCTTCTAGAACCAAGTGAAAAGGCAAGATAATGTGGCCACATGGGGTGAATTTGCCCTGCGCCTGGCCCCAGGGGCCCTGAAAGATGATCCTCACCATCCATGTGGAGTCATGGAGCCCACTTGTAGACCAGGGAGCCACCTGACCTTCCCTAAGATGTGCCAGTGGACAGTTCTCCATATTCCATGACCTTTGGTTGGCAGATGCTAACAGGCCAGTCAGCAAAACATTATTTGTCTGTCTTATACCCACTTTCTCCTCAGTGGCTGAATAAAGAGAAGTTTATGACCTCTGCCAAAAAGATTCAATGTCTTTGATCTTTCATTTCCCTTTTCAATTATGAATTTTCTGACTTGGTTCTCCCAGCCGTAGCCATTTTAGTGAACATCTGAAAATGCATTGAGTGTCTTGCTTGCTTCTTAGCAGTAAGTTATGAACACTCATCCCACAGATAGAGGAAAGTGAAGATGAGTGGGGTGTGCCCCACTGCCTTACCCTGCGGGGCCAACAGCAGTCCATCATCGTGGCCGCCAGGTAACTTGGGGACCTCTTACCCGTTTACTCTCTTACCAGCTGTGGTCTGAAAATCTGACATCCATCTCTTCTTCAGTTCACGGTCCGAGATGGAAAAGTGGGTTGAGGACATCCAAATGGCCATTGATTTGGCAGAAAAGAGCAGTGGGCCCACTGCCGAGTTCCTCACCAGCAGCCCCCCTGACAACAGTAAGTGTGGGGGAGGCTTTCCTGGGGTGGCACACAGGCCCGTCATCTCAAGGAATTAGCCATGGAGGGGCAGGACATCTCTGGCTTACAGAAGGCAAGCATCCTATTGCATTTAAAGTCACCTCACCCGGTGGGCCTCAGATCCATGGACTGTATTTGTATGTAAAGCTAAAAATCAAGGAAATTCCATTTCCTAAAAATATTTTTAAAACTTTAAAATGGTGAGGGAGTAGGGAAGTACTCTTCTGGAGCCAGCATTGCTACTTCTTATACAGAACGTCACAACCTAGAAAATAAGGCCATCCATATGTTGGGTAAGCACTGTGGGCCAAGGGCCCAACTGTGCTAGGGGCTCCCTGGCAGAGGGGCTGGTGGGCCATTCCACAGGATAGGATCCTGACAAGCAGGTGGCTGCATGGGGTTCCTCAGAACCACATCACTGTGAGTGCCCCCAACCACCCAGACCCATTCAGATCCTGAGAGGGGTCAGAAAAGGGTCCCTTCTGGAGAGCAAAGATCAGAAGCCTTTTGTCACATCCTGCAGAATCCCCCGACGAGGCCACAGTGGCCGACCAGGAGTCAGAGGATGACCTCAGCGCCTCACGCACCTCATTGGAGCGCCAGGCCCCCCACCGTGGCAACACTATGGTGCATGTGTGCTGGCACCGCAATACCAGTGTCTCCATGGTGGACTTCAGCGTGGCAGTGGAGGTACCAGCTGTGACCCCAGAGGGTGGGGGGCAGGGCAACAACTCGTCCTTTCGAGCACTTGAGCTTGACCTCTCAGGTTGGACCTTCTCTTGTGAATGCGAACAAGTCTCTTGGCCTTCACTCATCCCCAGATTTTGTTCTCCAGGCCATCCCCACTGTTACCCTTCCTCTTGTGGAGTTAACTGTGGAGCAGAGACTCTCCATGCATTTAGCCATGTGTCTGTGACACAGAGACCTAGAAACAGGTCCCCAGTGCAGGTGTGGATGAACAGCTCCCAGCACCAAGGTTGCTACATCCTAGAGCAGCCAGCCCCCACCCGACACACACACACACCTGAACTAAGGTGCAAGGAGGCAGTAGGGTCAGAAAGCTGATGCCAACCAGGCCCACAGCACATGCAGTTCATGAAGAACCTTGGAGCATAGCCTCTGGGGACGCTGGGAGTTGTCCTGAGAGTTGGCTTTGGTGATGGGACTCTCCCCGGATTGTGACTATAAATCTTCCAGAACTCTCCAAACCCCATTCCCTAAGCATCATCCTCTAGTCCCAGGCCATAATCCCTAACCTTTCTGAAAACATCAAACCCAGGAAGCTCTAAAACCCACTGGCAACAGAACCTGAGCTGTCATGAGGCTGTTGACCATGTTTTGTGTGAATGTTCACATTTTGGCAAATAATCCTGGTTGATTCTGGGCTGTTGCCCCAGACCCCACTGCCAGGGGTGCCATAGTAGATGCATGTGATTAGGAATTCAGAACTTTTCCATTTTTTTAGAAAAATAAAGACACCTGGCCCCAAAAATGTCACGTAAGAGACTATGCCAAGAACAGCAGTTTGTTTCGTTTTTGAACCAATAGTATTGGGAATGTATCTCTGAGATTTTCTGAAAGTGACCTTCACAGTTCCATGGAGCTGCTTATTTTGCATTTGCTTGATAGTGTTCAAAAACTCTTATGTGCTTATAAAGATGTCTGAAGCACAGGGCCAGGGTGTGAGGCTCCCTGGGCTGCGCCTGGCCTCATATAGGCTGCAGTGACCATTCCCTCTCCTCCATCTCCCACAGGAACAGTCTTTTCCCTCACAGGCTCACCATATTCAGCATTCTTCCTCCCCCCACACTGGGTCTGTTTGCAAAGCTTGCCAGCCGGACATTTTCTTCCAGGGAATAGGGAGTCTTCCAGCACAGAGGGAAGAACCAGTGACAGCCTGGTGGGAAAAATACCTGATCAGATCTAGCCTGTTCAGTCTAGTCCAGTGAAGCTGGTGGAAGTGCAACACCATGAGAGGGAACTTGTCCCTGCCTCACTTTACAGTGACTTTTGTGAGTGTAGTTAGGATTGTCAAGGCATGGGGGGATTTGGTAGATCTGAAACCTTTTTAATCCCTAGAGGCATGTAGATCATTCAAGAATGCAGCTAACACCCAAATCAGGTAGGTCTTCAGCAGCCCAGAGAAGCCTCCTCACGGCCAGCCAGATGAGTCTAGAAGCCAGGCCAGCAGACTGGCCCACAAGCCAAATCCTACCCATCCCTGGTTCTTTACAGCCCATGAACTATAAACAGTGTTCTACATTTTTTAATGGGTACTGGAAATACAAATATCTGATTTTTCCTCATGGCCCAAAAAGCCTAAAATATTTAATATGAGCCACTTAGAGGAAAAATTCCCAAAAAATTCCAAGGAAGCCCCTAGGTGTATGGTTTTTAAGATGGCAAAATCCAGGTTAAATACTCATGGAATTGACTCATCTATCACTCTGCAAATGTCTCTCCCTTGCCAGACCCCCCAACACTCCCACCCCTGGCAGACAAGCTCCATTCCTCCAGGACCCTGAGTCCTGCCGCCTAAGGAAAGCAGCAGCTCCTTTTACTCTTGCTGTGCTTTCTCATCATCCTTGTTTCTCTCTTCCAATTCTGTCTCCTGTGGGACTCATCCCAGTAGAAATGAGTAACAGGGATGTTTGGGGATAACACAGGGGTGAGCTCAAAGCACAGGACAGTCTGATGCCTGGATGGCCAGTGTGAAGCCTGGCATTCTGAGGGATCTAAGGCGAAATGAACAAAGTTCCTTTTTAAGACTGGAGTTAGGTGGTGTGCAGATCTGGGAGACATAGGTGCTATTTGTGATAAGGTGAGGACAACTGGGAGGGACAGTCAGTTTACTGTAGTTGCCACAGAAATTTTATTTTCTACACTGCTGGAGGCTAGCATTCAAACATCAAGGCATTAGCAGGATTGGCTACACTTGTTGGAAGCCCTAAGTGGGAGCGTCTGTTCCATGCTTATGGCTTCCGGTGATGGCTGGCAATCCTTGGTGTTCCGAGGCTTGTAGACACATCACTCTAATCTCCACCTCTGTCTCACTTGTGAGTATTCTGGTGTTCAAATGTTCTCTTCTTATAAGGACAAGAGTCATTGGGATTAGGACTTCCCCTGCTCCAGTATGACCTCTTCTTAACTTGACTGCACCTGCAAAGGACTGATTTCCAAATAAGGTCACCTCCATAGGTACCAGGACTTTGGACTATTGTCTGTTCTGGAGCAGAAACAAGGACTGAGCAGTCTGGAAGCCAAGAAGAGAGAGTGGAACAGAGAGGCCTTTCTTCAGTCCGAGTCTGGGGCAAGGATGTTAACCTCTCTCCTAAGGGTTCAGCCTCTTGAGAGGAGTGACAGAAAAGAGGAGGGCAGACCATAGGGAGCCAGGTTAGCTAAGTAAGAGGCTGAAATGTATTGAAAGTTTCAGTGTCATTGGCAACTTTGGAGACTGCAGCTATGGCAGTGGGGAGAAAAGGCCAGTGGGTATGATTATTAAGAAGCATCTAAGCTATTAGGATGGCAAAGCCAGGGGAATTTATTCAGAGTTTACACCCTTGCATGTTCCAGAAAGGATTTAAGGTAGCTGGCATTCTCATGAATCTACCTCGATCTGGCGTGTATACCACACTGTGGGACTGGCTCTTGTCCCACAGATAATTGCACCTAAGACTTTTGGACTCTTATCTGGAGGAATTTACTTGGTTCAATATAAACATGAAGGAAAATAAAATGTGCTGTTCTCCTTGCCTGCACACTGTGACTTGCATGTAACCGTGTGTCATGATGCAAAAGCTCCACCACCCCCCACTTCTGGCTGTGCTGTCACCTGCTTGGCACTCGGAGCACCCCACTTTCCTGTGCCTTTCTGCCAATTAGTGAGTGGCAGCCAGATGTGATAATAGGTGGTGGTCTCTTAGTGCAGGGATAGGACATCCTCTATCTGTGGTCCCGCTCAGTCCAGCAGAGCTCCTGACAGCAGAGACTGGCTCTCCTTCCCGTGTGCCGTCAGTCTCCCCTTCAGACTGTAAGCAACTTGAGGGCAGACACATTTAAACTTTTTGTCTTAAGTCCTACCTTAAATGGGCACTTAAAAATACTTATTAATGAGCGCGGGCCTGCGAACCAAAGGGTCGAGGTTCGATTCCCAGTCAGGGCACATGCCTGGGTTGCCAGGCCAGTTCCCGGCAGGGGACATACAAGAGGCAACCGCACATTGATGTTTCTCTCCCTCTCTCCTTCCCTTCCCCTCTGAAGATAAATAATAAAGAAAAATAAAAAATCTAAAAGAAGAAAAAAAAAAAGAAAAAAAAATACTTATTAAATACAAGTTATTGGAGACGCACCAAAGGGATATAATAAACTAGACTCAGCATAGTTTTAAACGTTTTTTGACTTGTGGCAAACTTGGCCATTTCACCGTGAACAACTGACAGTAATGACATTCGCAGAATTCTGTGCCCACCACCATCCGTTTCCTGTTCTCCAAGTCTCCCTGGGAATGAGCTGCCAGCTAGCTTGTCAGGGATGTGGATGGCCTTCCCAGTATCTGCTTCACAGCCAGACATTGAGGGGCTTTGGAGTCAACAAGGACATGCATCCTCTACTCTTGGTGTTGTATCTCAGCTGCCTGGAAGTTCACAGTAAAGCCCTGTGCCTGCAACTCCTGCAGCCACTGGGAGACCACAGGAGCTACCAGGTGTCCCTGGAATGCTTGCTTTTACCAATGTTTACCTGTATTCTACTAGAGAGGGTCACTCCCAAAATCCAGTGTTCTACCTGGGCCGCTAGATGGCAGCCAGGAGCTGCTGGTACAGTGCTCATGGAGGCTTATTGATGAGGGGTCTTGGATCCTTGGACCTGTGACAGCCACAACAAACCACCACCAAATGGGCAGCACAGATTTGTCTCACCATTCTGGAGGTGACAGGTCTATAAGTCATGGTGTCAAGGCCAAGCCCTCTCTGAAATCTATAGGGGGGATCCTTCCTTGCTTCTTCCCACTTCTATAGTTTGCTGGGTTTCCTTGGTGTTCTTAACATATATCACTCCAGTTCATTTCCATCATCACTTGGAGCTCTTCCCTGAGTTTGCCTCTTCTCTCTCAAAGGCCATCAGTCACAGCGGACTACGTGCCTACTCTGTTCCGTTATGGTTCTCTCTTAACCAAGTAGAATACTTATACTGACCCTAGTTCCAACTAAGGCCACATTGTGAGGTAATGGAAGTTAGCCTCTTTTGGGGAGGTTGGGGCCGTAATTCAACCCATAATAGGTGACAAGAAAAATTAAATGAAGCTCATGGAGTCCACCTCTCAAAGTTTTTCCACCTACCAGAGAGTTAAGGCCATTTTTTAAAATCAGTTACAAGAGGCCTGTTCTCAGAACCACAGACCCCACCTGTGGGCCTCTCAAGACAACAGCCTCACTAGACTGAAGACTGAGATGTCCTTCCCACAGCACCAGGCTGTACCCCACTGGTGTTGGGGGCTCCCATCTGCGTTCCTTACAGCTGTACTTGTCTTTCAGAATCAGCTGTCTGGGAACCTGCTAAGGAAATTCAAAAACAGCAATGGGTGGCAGAAGCTGTGGGTGGTGTTCACAAACTTCTGCCTGTTCTTCTACAAGTCACACCAGGTATGTGTGTCATGCAGGGCAGGTGGCCCTGTGACCCTTCAGATGAGTCATCTAGTGTGCAGACTGGGGAGAGCCTGAGGGACCCCCAAAACAGCACCCTCCTCTCTCATGGGGCAGGCATGGAGAGAAGCAGCCAGGTGCTGAAAGGGGTGTGCAGGGCAGGACCATATCCATGAGGCCCTTGACTATGAAGTGAAGACTGACATCATTTGCCGACAGGTGATCTGCCTGTTGGTTGGATAAGGGAGTGGAGACGACTTAATTGATGGCTTATGTCCTGGCTGGGAGGCACCAGTTGGACGACAGAGCATTAACCAAAACCAGCTGCCTTGGCTTCCAGAGTTGTTTCAGGGTGAGAGGCTGCGGCCAAGCTCAATGCCTGTTGCCACCTTCCAAAGTCACCTTCTGATGATCCTTTCCAGGACAATCACCCCCTCGCCAGCCTGCCCCTGCTTGGGTATTCACTCACCATTCCCGCGGAGTCTGAGGACATCCACAAAGACTACGTGTTCAAGCTGCATTTCAAGTCCCATGTGTACTACTTCAGGGCCGAAAGTGAATACACGTTTGAAAGGTAAATGTGCCTGGGGACCTACAGACAGGATACTCCTCTTCTAAATAGGATTTCTCCCAAACAAGCAAGTAGATAAGGCTCTCCTTACAGCCCACTGTGGGCATTCACAGCCTTCCAGAATAGGCTTGTCCTCCTAACCCTGGCAACTGCTTAGAATAAATCTGGGTTCGCTGCCAAAATCCACCTGTTCTCAGAGGTGGAACCATGATTCCCTTGGGAAACAGGCTGTCCTTAACGTGTACAACTTTAGTTAGTATCATCACACACATTGCACTTTTAAAACTCTTGTGTTTTTTTCAGTTTGTGACTTTAATAGTTCAGTTCTAACATCCCTGATTGGGCTATGACCAAAGGCTGTTTATAGTCAAAAGACCACATGAGGAAGGGAAAGAAACCTGGTGCTACTTACTTAGACTGACTAGGGGTATGATGAGTCACAGTGGCAGTACTCTTCATTGAGGCAGAAATAAAAACAAAATGGAAAAAGCCCAGCTATCACATTCGACCAGTGGCTTCAGTCTGCTCCTGAAATTTCTAGTGCAAATTCTGGGCCTCTGAAATTGCATCCTGATGCAGGCTACATGGGCAGTTGTCACTGCTGAACCAGCACCTTGGAGGAATCCTCACACCACAAACTAGACCGGGCAATAGTCCCCACCCCCATTTAGTCAGAAAATTCTCTTTGACAGGTAAATAACTTGTTTCCTTACTCCCCACTGATAATGAACCCACAAGGGTTTCTAACTGATGGTCCAGTTTTGATCTGTATGCAATCCCTAGTAAGTTATTTGAGTGGAAACAGCACAGAGCTTTAAAACCAGGGCTGAAAGCTCCCATGTCATCTAAGCAGCAGTCTCTAAGGTGCACTGCTTGAGCAGTGAGCCCAGGACGTAGCAATTCTCAACTATGATGCTGGCTAGAAAATTTGTCCAAGTTCAGATCATGTCACTGTTGGGGTAAGGTAAGTTAGCCTTGCAGTGCTAACATCCTAAAAGACCTAGGATTACATAATGTCTGAAGCCCCACTGTAAATTCCATGAGGGCAGGAAGATTGGCGCACCCCAGGTTTTCGCAACCTTGGCACTGTTGACATTTTAGACAATATAAATAATTCTTTGTTAGGGTCGAAGTGGGGTCTGTCCTGTGCACCATAGGATGTTTTCGCCTCTACCCACTAGATGTCAGTTGCACTTCCTCTATTGTGACAATTAAAAATGTTTCCAGGCAATGCCAGTGTCCCCAAGGTATATGAAAACTACCAGCACACTGCAAGTACTCAAATATAGAAAGCAGAACTCCCACGAAGCAGGACGGAATGTACAGCAGTGTCTGTAGGAAGGAATACAAAGCAGAACTCTCCTAACAGACAGATGCCACCTCTAACTGCTCTAAATGGAGTGTGCTGCTGCATCCTGGGCAAGGCATATCCAACTCAGGCACTTCTGGTTTTCTGGAAAAATGAGCACACCGAGGTCAATGGTTCTCAAACTGATACTGAGGAACACCTGAAGTAACCCTTAACCCTGCTTTCCATTACTTGGGTGCTGAGAGTTCATTTAAGAACTCTTCATCTGCTAAACTGGCAGATGAGCCCTGGCTGGTGTGGCTCAGTAGACTGAGTGCTGGCCTGCGATCTAGGGCACATGCCTGGGTTGCAGGCCAGGTCTCCAGTAGGGGGCACACAAGAGGCAACCACACATTAATGTTTTTCTCCCTTTCTCCCTCTCTTTCTAAAAATAAATAAAAAGGCAGATTACATGTAAGAAAAAAAACAGAGATACAAGTTTATAAAAAGTAGCCCTCAACAGTTGCTTCTCGCTTCCTTGTTTTAGGTGGATGGAGGTGATCCGAAGTGCCACCAGTTCACCCTCCCGTGCCCACATTCTGAGTCACAACGAATCTCATGTGTATTAGTAGCGGCTGCTTTCCTCGAAGACATTTAAGGAAATAAATGTCTGTATTAATGAAGCCTAGTAAAATTAATATCTGTCTAGAAAACAAAACCATGGTTTTAAAGCAGCTCTCCTCTGTCTCCATGGAACCTTTTTGAACCTTGTGTTTTCCATTTCTCATCTGAAAGGAAGTGCTTCCACCTCCAAGGCTTGGTGGCGTTCTCTCTGTTATTCTCTTGATGGGCTGTTTTTAGCTTGTGCCAGTATTAAAACATTGTCATTAATATAGTGCCAAATGACAATTTTTCCTCCACGACTGCATGTTAAAAACAGTACAAACACATCTGTTCAACTAAAAGACAGGGCAAGCACTCTTTTCTTTTATAGGCTGCTGCATTAAAAAAGATTTTTCCAGTGTTTGCGATACACATGGCAGTCCTAAGCAAATGAGATCATTTTCAGATTTCATTTTTTTCAATCTTTCTACTTTTATAGTAACAGGAAGTTGGATTAACTCCTTTGATTAGTAAGAAATTTGGAGCATACTTTGTTCTACTCTCGGGTCTCGTGCTCCAATGAAATGCTGGTTACCAGACCTACTTGCTGGCGCAAGTTGACCAAAATGTTTAAGTGATTACTATTTACAAAGTGTAGCAGGTGGTTTTCTGTTCAGTGAAACAGAAATCCAGTGCGATGTCTACACTGTCACTGTACTGCTAGTGGTATATATAATGGGAAGATATTAAGCTGTGGTGTTTTGCTGTCTCACAAGCATGAAAACCTGTATGTCAGTAATCGGGGCCATCTGTGATGTTATGTTATGGAGAGGTTTTGTGAGCTTCAGTGAATGCAGAAGCATTATGAATAATGGGGTGTAGTCCCCAGGCACCCATTATCATACCTATCTGTATCCTACTGCAATTGTGGTTTGGAACTGCACATTCTAATAGTAGTATATATCGTGCCTGTCTTCAAAAAACATTCTTTTTCCTTTTTTATACTCATTCTTCCCCAGGTATAGGGTATCAACACTGACATTGCACATCCTTGACAGTCAGACTACATAGGGACATTGTTTCCAGTAATGCTGGGCCCACTGGTCAAAATCTGTTTACCTATTCTCTGTGGAGATCAGGTGGCTGCTATTCCCCAGTGTTCTTAAGCCCTTTCTGATGTAGTCCAGAGGGGGCAGCCAATCAACCCAGTTCTCTTCCCTGTACCACAGCTGGGAAATCCCCTTACCTAAAACACACAGGACTACCCCAACTTTGTGGAGCTGTGACTGGTTATGTGGAAACAGCAATGTAAAAATGGACAAGTAGATTGAAATGTGTTAATCATTTGCCTTACAATGTGTACCAGATGGTTTTAAATACTAACAAAAGGGAATAAAAATACCTCACACCACAATCCAGCATACTGAAGTTTTAAGGCAGAACAACTCACCTTGTCTCTTGTCTTTATTTTCATCTAATTTTGGGTGGTGGTGCATCTATAGGCAAAGGTTAGAGTTGGCTGGACACTACAGAGTGCATGTCAAAGAGAAAAACACAAGGAACTTGATTGCTCATTGACACAAACAATGTTTTGAAAAAATTGGTATTTTATAGTCTCTGTTTCATTCAACTTGGCCCTCAGAGACAGAACTTTTCTAGGAGACTGATCTTCAGTGGCTATGAAAGACAATGACTAAAAAACCAAAGAAGGAGGGCCAAACAGAGAAGGGCTACCTGGCACTTCCTTTATAAAAACTGTGGAGATGAGCTAGTTCCTTGAGATTTCTCCCACATTCCTGGGGCAAGACCAACATCCACCCAACAGGGAAGATTAAGCTCAAGTGCACTGAGCAGAGGCAATATCAGTAAAATTCTCCAGAAGTCAACTAAATTCTACAAGGCTCAGGGATAAGGTGGTCTCCACGTCAGTATTTCTGAATGATGGAAACAGTTCAGACCTATGAATAGCGCCACTGTTCTTCCTGCTCCTTTGTGACTTCAAAGAAAACCTATGAGTCCAAATCACACGGGCAATTTAGACTGATCCCAAGTTGCCAGGAACAGTTTCAGACACATTCTGTCTTAGTCCATTCAGGCTAAACAATAGAAATTTCTCTTACAGTTCTGAAGGCCAGGAAGTCCAAGATCAAAGTGCTGGCAGAATCAGCATCTAGTGGGACCTTCTTCATGGTTCACAGCCAGCCTCAATGTGTTCACACAAGGTGGAAGGGCTGAGGAATTTCTGTGGAATCTCTTCTATATGGACACTAATCCCAGATATGAGCTTCATCCTCATGACCAAATCATTTCCTAGTAATACCATCACACTGGGCATTAGGATTTCAACTTACAAATGGGGTAGGACAGATGTTTAATCTATTCCCTCTACACATAAGAAAAACTTACAAAAATAACTTTTCTGTGAACTTTATTGACCCTAGCATGACACAGTACCTGTGCTTAAGAGCACACCTTGCAGCACTTTCCATTTATTGCCGTATTTTATAACAGAAATACAGAAGCCATATTTTTAAGGAAGAAAATGTAAAAATGTTTATAAACAGACCATATGCTGTGTCAAAAGAAAGGTACGAAATACTACATGAAGAGCTAAACTAGACACTTCTTCACAAGACCAACCTGAGGAAAAAACTGTCAGATTCAGGAAATGTGTGGCACTTGGTTACATCAAGACAATCATGAGATTGACTGTTAGGGCACCAAGACATCTCAAACCAGTGGCCACCTCGCTTAGTACATCTAGCAAGGATACAGAAAAGACAATTCAAAAGCCTCAACAACCAGCCAGACACAGTCAACACACTGCTCCCATTTCCAAAAGGTGGTAGCTATGCTTATGTGTGCTCCCACACGAGGAGCTCTGCCACCATCTGCAATCTCCAGGCGGATAAACTGTAAACTGCTGGGGTTTGGCATCAAGAGGCTTGCCAATGTGCATACATCTGCCCTGAATGCTGAGCTCACAGGTGTGGTTCAACACCAACAGCAGTTTACATGGTTTGAGGCAGGTCCCACTTTAGCTCTGGTACCTGGTCTGTCTTTTCTAGTGAAGGACTTGAAGCAGATACACAAATGCCAGCCTCCTAGGCTAAACAGGATACCCTTAAAAACACATAAACTAAGTTTGTGTTTACAGAAAGTAACAAATCAAAAAAGACTAGAAGGAGGTGATCCACTTCTAAAATCCAGTAAAACCACATCTTTCCCAGGAAGCTTAATCAACAGAAGATACTACCAACAAACTAAAGAATAATTTGTTGCTTTATCCTAGAGACAGCACTGTGTATTATAGATCAATGATTGCTGAGTATCTCTAACCATTTACACCAATAGGCTTGACTGGAATCCAGTCTACCTATGAGCACAACCATTACTTGTATTTGCAATTGGCTTCAGCTTCATCGATACAAGGTCTGTCCAGAAGGTATCCAGCCAAGTAATATGGAAAAACAGACACTGATTGAGGAAGAATCAAAAAACACTGTACACAGGACAATGACACCTCAGTCTCCTTCAAAGTAGGTACCTTGGGACCACAGTTTTCCTAATTGCCTTTGGCTGCCCCATCATATTTTCTCAAATCTCACTGACAGTCTGAAATCTCTTTCAAAGGTGATTTTAGTTTTGGGAAAACCCAGAAGTCACAAAGCACCAAATCTGGTGTGTGGGGCTGAGTCATCTGGGTGATGTGATGTTTTGCCTAAATGCTCTGCACAAGACATGCATGAACAGGCATGTTGTTTTGATGAAGCTGCCAAGTGCCAGCTGCCCATAGCTACAGCCTTCTGAATCATCCAAACAGTTTCCATAGAGGACTGTTCAAGCTTAACACAAAATCTGATGCACATTCATTGCTCTACTTGCTCAGCCATTTTGAATGTGACGGCCACACATGCTCACTCAATAGTGTCTACCATCCCCACTGACTAGGTACAGTGAAGTCATCTTTGTTCATACAGGCACATTCCAGTCCACTCTCATTGCCTTCCAGGTTACATTGATGTTGTGCAAAATGTTCTCGTTACATTTACTATGGCTTGACTTTTTCCAGACAGACCTTGTATGTCACTGTCCAGTTACAGGAACTTTGAATCAGAAAGCTGCTGTCTACACTCTCTTAAAATTACACAAGCACTGTGGGGGAACACTGTTCATTCTTTGAGTGATTCTCCTGTAATGAACAAAACTGATCTTTGGTACATGCCTCACAGGGAAATCAAAGTTCCCTCATACTCTGGGAAACACAAAATGAAGTATTCTCAAAATTTATTATTTGTTAACAGTCTTGCTGCAGAATTAACATGCACAGTAAGAATTAGCAAGTCAGTTCTATTTCCTGTAACCAAAAAGTATCCTTTATAGAAATTCAACCCAAATGTACTTCTAATTTTAAAAAAAATTATTTCAGAATTTAAAAATTAGACCACATTAACAAACCTAAATAATAATCACCCACTCAAATGTCTCTGACTCAGGCCTCTGTCCTCTCCCTGTAGTGTCCAGGTCACAAATCCAGCAGGTATCTGACCTTCCATCCCTAAGTTTACCCAGTAACTTCCTTGCCTCCAAAAACCCTTTGTCTTCCCCCTCAAGAACTGCTACTCCAACAAGAAATTACAATGATTCATATCAACAAATATTAAAAGTACCACACATACATAAATCAGACAGTCAAGAACTGCTGTAAGAACCCTAATTCCCGTATCAAAGACCCAGAGATTTCTCCCCTTGGAAAGCAAAACCCTGCCACAAGCCAAGGAAAGTATACACCTGGCTGACAAGCTAGAAGACATGGGCCCCTATAAGAGAACAAAATAACCTTTAATTGAGGTCCCTGGGAGGAAAAAGGGCAATTTTACAAATCAGCAGTGTTCCTCTTTATCTTCTCAATGACCAATTTTTAAAACTTGCATAGAGAACTGACCAAAAAACATTCACCATTTTGAATGTGGGCCCTTCTTTCCAGTGTATTCTAAAATGTCTTATCACACACAAAGTCACACATTCACACACACAAATACAGCAGGTGCACTGTGCCCTCACAATGGTCACATTTCAAGGAGAGTATGCAAGATAAGTGTTATAAAATTTATTCGTGGAAGCATTCACATATTTTTTGGTGGGAAAGGTGATATGCAAATTTCACTACAAAGTGCAACAAAATCATACAGGAAAGAATAGTACAGCTGGAGCAGGATTGGCAGTGGAACAATTCCAAACAAATGTTAGATGAGAGCACTTCATTGGGGAAAAACTTAAAATAATAATTTAAAGCTTCATGAGACAAGATATGTTCCAATTTAAAACACTAAGAAATAGTACCATCAATGAAAAAAGGAAATCAACTTCTAAGTGTACCAAAAGGGCTGGAGAGCAAATGAAAATTTTCATTTGTTGAGGTACAAATACGAGTGTTCCTTAAGAGGGGCATTAATTATCATTAATGACGAAACCTGCGAATACATAATAAAACCCAAATCACTGATCACATAATCCAAAATTTACATGTAATAAAGGCAAGGCAATAGACTCAAGTTATGGCCTGTCAAATATTTACTCCACTGACATTATCTACAGAAGTACTTGGCCAATTTCGGCACAGTGATTCCTTTATGCACGCTGAAAAGGTTTCTGTAAAAATGACACTATATACAAATCTGTACACTGATCCACCAGAGCGATTCTCCATCTCCCAGGGAGGGGAGTTACAACTTAAAGCCAGATACCTGAGGTTTCATTTCTTCAGTTGCCTTTTCACAATCCCAAATATACATTTCTGGGTTTGATTTTTGTTTTTAAAGATGCTTTCCTTGATATGTGTGCTATGGTTAAAATTAAAAACAAGAATAATAAAATAAAATTATCACTCGAAGGAGCCGACCCTCTCCATCCCATCTAGAGACTTATCTGGCCAAGGCTAGTGAGGAAGGACCCGTGGCCCTGGACAGGCAGTCTCTGCTGGGGGACAGCCCTCGATGGTGCATATCTTCAGCAAAGTCAGCAAAGGCTCTCATTGACTTTTTTTTGAAGGAGAAGGACAAAGAAGAAAGAAAAAACAAAACCCCAAATGCCAAAGGGATTTCAGTGGGACGAAGTTCCTCCACCACTTAGAGAATACCTAGGAAAAAAACAAAGAGAGAAATAAAAGTAAATAAATGCCATTTCTCTAAATCAAAAAATTAATTTGCAAAAATTCAAACAATAACCAAAATCCTAATTTTTACAAACATTCCAAAGTCATAAAACAACAGAGTAACTATCGATGAATTAATTATATAAAGAATTCAGCTCTGGCTGGTGTGATTCAGTAGCTGAGTGCCAGCCTGCAAATCAATGTGTCACTGGTTTGATTCCCAGCCAGGACACATGCCTGGGTCAGGGGTGAGTAAGAGGCAACAACATATTGATGTTTCTCTCCCTCTCTTTCTTCCTTCCCCTCTCTAAAAATAAATAAATAAAACCTAAAAAACAAGAGATACGTAACATTTTAAAAAACGAATTTGTAAAAATTAAGAAAATACTGGATTCAAACATAAAAATTTTCACTGTTAGGTAAAAAGTGAGAATGTGATTCAGCCTTCCAAAGCGGGGGGGGGGGGGGGGGGGAACAGATGTGAATAAAACAGTAAATGATACATCTTTAATTATAATCAATTTTTAAAAACTGAAAAATCAGTAATACTCAATGACATAGTAAGATTCCAGAAATGCATAAACATGGCTGGTTTGAGTACCAGTGAAAGAAACTATTTTGGCCACAAAAACACTGACAGTTGTTCAGGTAATCCACCTCCTGCCAAGATCTCTTGGATTTTTTTTTTTTAATTATAATAATTAGGAACCAACTCTGACATCCAATAAAAAAATAATTAATAAGCATCTAAGTAAAACATCAGAAATTGTAATTATATTCAAACAATATACAAACTATACACAGTAACTGTGTACAATTATACATGTAGTTTTATGATTTCTTTTTTTAATATATTTAATTAATTATGCTATTACAGTTGTCCCATTTCTCCCCCATCATTCCCCTCCACCCTGCACACCCTCTCCGACCCACATTCCCCCCTTTAGTTGATGCCCATGTGTCATAAGTTCTTTAGCTTCTACATTTCCCACACTATTCTTACCCTCCCCCTGTCTATTTTCTACCCACCATCTATGCTACTTATTCTCTGTACCTTTCCCCCTCTCTTCTCCTCTCACTCCCCTGTTGCTAACCCTCCATATGATCTCCATTTCTGTGCTTCTGTTCCTGTTCTAGTTGTTGGATTAGTTTCCTTTTGTTTTAGATGTGGTTCTTAATAACTGTGAGTTTGCTGTCTTTTCACTGTCATATTTTTATCTTCTTTTTCTTAGATAAGTCCCTTTAACATTTCATATAATAAGGGCTTCGTGATGATGAACTCCTTGAACTTGACCTTATCTGAGAAGCACTTGACCTTCCCTTCCATTCTAAATGACAGCTTTGCTGAATAGAGCAACTTTGGATGTAGTTCCCTGCCTTTCAAGACTTCAAATACTTCTTTCCAGCCCCTTCTTGCCTGGAAGGTCTCTTTGGAGAAATCAGCTGACAGTCTGATGGGAACTCCTTTGTAGGTGACTGTCCCCTTATCCCTTGCTGTTTCTAGAATTCTCTCCTTCACTTGAATCTTGGCTAATGTAATTATGATGTGACTTTGTGTGTTCCTTCTCGGGTCCAATTGCTTTGAGACTCTCTGAGCCTCCTGGACTTCCTGGAAGTCTATTTCCTTTGCCAGATTGGGGAAGTTCTCCTTTATTATTTGTTCAAATAAGTTTTCTACTTGTTACTCTTCTTCTTCCCCTTCTGGTACCCCTATAATTCGGATGTTGGGATGTTTAAGGATGTCCCGGAGGTTCCTAAGTCTCTCCCCATTTTTTTAAATTCTTGTTTCTTCCTTGTTTTCTGTTTGGATGTTTGTTTCTTCCTTCTGGTCCACTCCATTGATTTCAGTCCCAGTTTTCCTCCCATCTCTATTGGTTCCCCATGCGTCTTCCTTCATTTCATGTATTGTAGCCTGCATTTTTTTCATCTAATTTGTGAGCAAAATAAACCAATTCTGTGAGCATCCTGATGACCAGGGCTTTGAACTGTGCATCTGCTAGGTTGGCTATCTCTTCACAGCTTAGAGGAATTGGCTCTGGGAATTTGATTTGTTCTCTGCTTTGAGCCATTTTTGGTGGGTTTTGTTTTCTTTCGGTTTTGGTCTGGTCACGGCTGTTACGTAGTGAAGGCTGGAACCTTAGGTGCTCCCCTGTGTGGGGCAGCCCAGTCGCTGAGTTGTGACGCTGTTTGTGAGGGCAGGGTACAAGAGGGAACAATGGCGCCTGCTCCGCTCTCTCCTGTGGATTCCAGTCCCTTCCGCCGCTTCCCCTTCACCTGGATTGTCTGCACGCGGGAATATGGGACCACCTCATCAGCCAGCCGCCTTGTGCAGCCTCATTGGGTCTGCACAGTTGCCACCCTGTGCCCAGGGTCTGCCAGCTGCCGCCTGTGGGCCCAGAGTCTGCCAGCTGCCGCCTGTGCACCCGGGAACTGCCAGCCACTGCTGCGTGTGCACCCGGTCCACACCTCCACTTTTCCTGCCATGACTCCGCCCCTCTTATCGGTCTGGATGAATGGTTGTTGGACTTCCGTACAGTTCAATTTTCTATCAGTTCTGGTTGTTTTCTTGTTTTTAAATATTTGTTGTCCTTAATTTTGGTTGTGAGAGGAGGCACAGTGTGTCCACCTACACCTCCATCTTGGCTGGAAGTCCTAATTTCTTTATCTTAGGTACAAAACAATGTCCAAAAATTATATATGCACTACAATTTTCATAAGTGTAAAAAAATTAGTAAGTTCATGATATATATAATAATGGAAGGCAACACACCAAAAATAATGATAATGGTACTTGGGCTAGAGGAGTGGGATCATGTATAGTTTCCTTTGTTTTCCAAAAATTCCACAGTATTTTCTTGCTTTGGAATATACAAAAGGATGAGGATGAAGATGGAGGGTCCCCTCATGACTAAGATTTCCTCCACCACCTCAAAACTGACCCAGTCACAGCAGATGAGTTCCATTTAATGGGACTTACCATAAATATTCCAACCTAGAATGTTCCTTTTCAGTCATTTATACTTGGCATTCTCCCAGAAAACAGATGATTGCATAAGAACCTCTTAAAAAGCATGCTTTAGCACAGATCCTAAGACCCACTTTTCAGAAAACATAAATGCCTTGGTCACAGGAGGAGCTGGTGCCACACAAAAGGATAAACACATTAATTCAAACTAAGATTTACAGGAAGCCGTTGAAATGCTTTCGACAAAAGGGTTTTTTTTTTTTTAAGGTGATCCACTGAACTAATGCATTTGGAAATAAAATTACTATGAAGCATGAGCAAGGACCTCTGTGGTTTGGCAGCATTTGGGTGGGGACACTCAGGAAGAGTATGCAGAGTACAGAAGGAGTAAATGGACAGATTCAGCCAAGGCCTACAAAAAGCAGATAGGGACCCCAGGGGAGGAGGGTCATCTGATGGCTGATGAGAAGGGTTCACAATCACAAAGAAGGAAAAACAAGAAAGAGCCATCTGGGGAAGAAAGAAAGAATGCTAACTTAGTATGTCTAATGCATCACTGGAAAGTAAAACTTCAAATATAATGTGGACACCTGTATTTGTATTATATGGCTGCTGAGCATCTGAAATGTGGTGAGTTCACCACAGAAGTACTGTGAAATGTAAGACACATATTGGATTGCAAAGACTTAGCACCTAAAAAAACATGAAATACCTTACTGCTAGTTTTTTATATTGATTACATGTTAAGACTGCAGATGCACAAGGTTAAAAAATCTAATATTAAAACTTATTTCAGACTTCCGGCCAAGATGGAGGCGTAGGAGGACACACTGTGCCTCCTCTCACAACCAAAATTAAGGACAACAAATATTTAGAAACAAGAAAACAACCAGAACTTATAGAAAACTGAACTGTATGGAAGTCCAACAACCATTCATCCAGACCGGTAAGAGGGGCGGAGTCGCAGCAGGAGAAAGTGGAGGTGCAGACCCGGAAACCCAAGCAGCAGCGGCTGGCAGTTCCCAGGTGCACAGGCGGCAGCTGGCGGTCCCCGGGCCCACAGGCAGCAGCTGGCGGACCCCGGGCACAGGGGGGCAATTGTGCAGACCCAGTGAGGCCGCACAAGGTGGCTGGCTGACCAGGTGGTCCCACATTCGCGCGCGTAGAGGGTCCAGGCAAAAGGAAAGTGGCAGAAGAGACGGAATCCAGGAGAGAGCGGAGCAGGCGTCATTGTTCCCTCTCAGACTCCGCCCCCACATACAGCATCACAACCCAGCAACTGGGCTGCCCCGCACTGGGGAGCGCCAGAGGCTCCACTCCTCACTATATAACAGCACACGCGCACGCAGATAATCTAGGCGAAGGGGAAGCGGCGGAAAGGGCCGGAGTCCAGGAGAGAGCGGAACAGACACCATTGTTCCCTCTCAGACCCCGCCGCCACCTATAGCCTCACAACCCAGCGACTGGGCTGCCCCGCCCTGAGGAACACCTAAGGCTCCACCCCTCATACATAATAGCCACGACCAGACTGAAACCAACACAAAACAAAAAGACCCCCACCAAAAATGTCTCAAACTGCAGAACAAATCAAAGCCCCAGAGCCAATTCCTCTAAGCAGTGAAGAGATAGCCAACCTAGCAGATGCACAGTTCAAAGCACTGGTCATCAAAATCCTCACAGAATTGGTTAATTTTGCTCACAAATTAGATGAAAAAATGCAGGCTACAATACATGAAATGAAGAAAGATGCATGGGGAACTGATAGAAATGGAAAGAAAACTGGGACGCAAATCAACGGAGTGGACCAGAAGGAAGAAACTAACAACCAAACAGAAAACAAGGAAGAAACAAGAATTCAAAAAAATGAGAAGAGGCTTAGGGAACCTCCGGGACATCATTAAACGTCCCAACATCTGAATTATAGGGGTACCAGAAGGGGAAGAAGAAGAGCAACAAGTGGAAAACTTATTTGAACAAAAAATAAAGGAGAACTTCCCCAATCTGGCAAAGGAAATAGACTACCAGGACATCCAGGAAGCTCAGAGAGTCCCAAAGAAGTTGGACCCAAGGAGGAACACACCAAGGCACATTGTAATTACATTAGCCAAGATTAAAATGAAGCAGAGAATTCTAGAAGCAGCAAGGGATAAGGGGACAGTCACCTACAAGGGAGTTCCCATCAGACTGTCAGCTGATTTCTTGAAAGAGACCTTCCAGGCAAGAAGGGACTGGAAAGAAGTATTTGAAGTCTTGAAAGGCAGGGACCTATATCCAAAATTGCTCTGTCCAGCAAAGCTGTCATTTAGAATGGATGGACAGATAAAGCGCTTCTCAGATAAGGTCAAGTTGAAGGAGTTTATCATCACGAAGCCCTTATTATATGAAATGTTAAAGGGACTTATCTAACAAAAAGAAGATAAAAATATGACAGTGAAAAGACAGCAAACTCACAGCTATTAAGAACCACACCTAAAACAAAAGGAAACTAAGCAAACAGCTAGAACAGGAACAGAACCACAGAAATGGAGATCATAAGGAGGGTTAGCAACAGGGGCGTGGGAGGAGGGGGGGGGAAGGTACAGAGAATAAGTAGCATAGATGGTGGGTAGAAAATAGACAGAGGGAGGGCAAGAATAGTGTGGGAAATGTAGAAGCTAAAGAACTTATGACACATGGACATGAGCTAAAGGGGGGGAATGTGGATGGGAGGGGGGTGTGGAGGGAAATGATGGGGGAGAAATGGGACAACTGTAATAGCACAATCAATACTCCCCCCCCCCAAAAAAGGAATCAATAGTAACAATTTCAGGCAAGCTGGGAAAATATCAGCCCTAAAAGTGGTGCTACAAAAGCAGAAAACAAGACCAAAAACAAGATGGTAATGCCACCAGTTTCTGGTTTAAGGTCTCTTTGAAACTTAAAGTCTTCTTTATTTTTAGTGAGAAGTAAATGTCACTAAAATGAAGTGTGAAGTGATTCCAAGTTTTTTGAGAAATTAGAAAAATGGACCATTATACATAAGGAGAAAAGCCTATGTGATAATAATATAAAACAGTCGATGAATATTACAATGAAGCTATGTTAGAAATTGCATACACATAATAGACATACATGAACATGGTAACAATAGTGTTTGTGTGAGGATGTGGTGAATTCTTTGTTCTGTTTTATTTTTGTAATTCATCAGTATCAAAAGGGGCGGGGAAAAGAGGACAGTTCTTCCTATTGCCCCAAAATTGAAGGAAGACAAGTAAACTGTCTGTATTCTCTAGTCTAAGCTTCAGAGCAAGTTAGAATGTTGGGATATCTTTTACAAAGAAACCTGAGAGTACAGGAGAATATAACTGAAGGGTAAGAATTAAGGTTTCTCTTGATGTCCCTCTTTAGAGGGACTCTTCACAGGATATTGGGAAGCCCCTTCAATCATCACTTCTAAGAAGTGGCGAAGATGACCCCATGTACCCCAAACTTCTTCACATGCTATCAAGCTGACACCTCACAACAGACCTGAAATGTTCCAAATTCTCAGCAGGGCTCCGTCATCATTTGGAAGGTGAATGTCAAAGCAATGACATGCCTTGTGCTCAGGGTGTTGAAGGTTTGGGATGTGGAGGAGAGATAGAGCCACAGAGATGCTGGACAGCACCCATCCATTCTAAATACCCCCAAATGACTGTACTTATGCCAGGGTATCAGTCAAGGAGTCTCCTAAAACAAGTTCAAGAGAGTAGGAATACAGGTCATTATTCCTCACCCACAACCACGGCCACCAGTGGAGAACCAGGAGCACCCTGCAGGCTGGTGTAGACAGAGTGTACTGAGTCACAACAAAGCTTCAGGGCAAGAGACAGAGTTGAGATCTGGCATGGCAACCCAAAGAAAAGAGAAGACCCACATACATCCTCATGGAACTCACCAAGCCCAAACTTATGGAATTTTTGGACACTTGACTCTAAAGGATAAAACCAAACAGATAATTACCAACATCTGGCTAAGGACTATATAATTAGGCTACATCATTACAGCAGACATTTTAAAGTCATTCTGTATCCATGTGGCACAAACTTCTGTGGTCCTTCCCAGTAGTTTCCAGATTTGTATCATTCATTCATAGTGATTTCTATAATTCAGAACAAGGGAAGAGAAACAGAGTTGGAACAAAGCACCAAACTGGCAAATGAAGGATAGAAGAGCAGTCTGTTTGAAGGTGCTCCCACACCCAGCCTGAAGAAGCCAGAGAACAAATGGTATGGCCTCCATGAGGCTCTGTTCCCTGGAGGCAGTGACCTCAGCTGCAGCACTGGTGGCAGTTACCTCTGGAGCCGCTGTACAAGTTGGGCCACCATGGTGTCCGAGATCCCAGGGCATGCCTCTTCTGCCAGGTAGATGGCCCCTCGCAGTTCTTCTATCGACCCCATGTTACCGCCACACGCTTGGCTCTTCTCCTTCAACTTGAAAGACACAAATGTGAAGATCATAGGAATCAACGAGCATCTATTTTAGAGAGTAACAAAACATGAGGATCCATAACAACTCCAGCCACATAAGTACTAGAAGCAGCTTCTGCTCAAGACCCATTTCTTTCAATGAACAGCTTTCTGAATGCTGAGAACACTATGTATACAAAGGTCATTATTGAGACTTAAGTCATTACCTTCACTAGAGTGAACAGAGACAACTAGCTTCCTGTGCATCTTTTCAAAATGTGATCATGGCAATCTGTCCTCTTATTTTTCTATTTCAATCTAATCTTATACCAGAAAAGCAATTCTGAAATTACCAGTTTCCACACTAAAGTTGCCATGTGGGCTATCTAAAGCTTACTAATTAGATAAAGCTTATTAATATTAATAATAGGTTGGTTCACAGATGCCAATAAACTGTCTTGTTGGTCCTCTTTTCTCAAAATATTCTATTTCATGTAAATAAGTGCCAGCCCTAAATTCTGGGAATCTGCAACACCCCTCTTAACACCTCTGCTCCCATGAGAAATCATGACACTATGATAACAATCTGTTCAGGCACCTTCCTCATTTTAAGGTCAAATTGGTCTCTTCTTTGAATGTGACCAAAGTGTACAGTGCAGAAGAGGAGCTGCTCAGGTCAAGGAGCAGTCAAGTCAGGACTGAGGGCCACCTGGAACAGGCTCCAGTTGGCAAGTGCAGAGAAAAAAATGACTTCCTCTTCAGGAGTCCTCCTCCTCAATTTCATGTTTAAGAAATAGTTTACAAAATAGCTTTGGCTTTTAAAGCTGCTGTGAACATATGCTATCATTCCCAGCATCAGTCTCATTCAAGAAATAATAGTTTCTCCTTCTCCCTGCTAAAGGGACATATAGAACAACAGAAAAGGCCTGGCCTGCAAGTTTACCTTTGAGTTTAGCTGGAATAAAAAATGAAAGTATTATTACATCTAGGATTACTCATTAATTCTGAATAATGATTTCAGAATAATTTCTTCATATGCCCAATTTCCAATAAAAGAAAATATATGCCATTTTCCCTAATTGCATGATTGATCCCAGTAAAGTCACAATAAAGGGTCTCAGGAAAGCAAGAGAGCATCTATAAAACCTGAAGGACCAATCTTCCAAACAATATACAGAAAGAGCAAAATGGGGTCTTATGGGCACCCTAGGAAGAGCAATGGTATACAGAAAACAGCCAAGGCTAGAGCCAGAAAGCAACACAGAAGGGGCCTCGATCTGCCCTGTGTTGTTTAGTTTTCCAACTAAAACCAGTGTGTTCAGTGGTTACAGGGTTGGACCCTAGTCTGCCTGGGTGGAAGGCATAGCCCTTAAGCAAGTTTGTGAAAGCAGTTGCTGGGCTGAGAAAGGGGTGGGAGCTTGAAGGAGGGGCTAAAAGAGGGAGCTGGATAGAGACTGGCCTAGAGCACCCTGGGCACTGCCAAGGTGAAGGCACTGTGGGACTGGGTTCAGGCCAAGGGGAGCGCTTCCTTCCCACCTTTGACAGCCGACCTCAAGTCTGAAGGTTTTGTGACACAGCATCCCTGGAGAGCACTGAATCACCACACAAACAGAAGTTATTGACCAGTGTGACTCACTCTGAATTATCTTAAAAGGCCACCTGAGCCAGGAAGTGGGCACAAGAAAATGAAAAGAAAGGGGTATTTCCAACTTTTTTCTTCACTCAGATATTAATCAAATGAAAAATAATCTTCACTCTCACAAAATCTCTTCTTTAAACATCTCAAATACAGTATGCATATAGATTATCAACAGGAGGCATGTAGATATAGATATAGATATAGATATAGATATAGATATAGATATAGATATAGATATAGATATAGATATATGCCTCTTTCAGAAGAAACAAGGAGATGGCACAGGATGCAGTCACAGAGTAAGGAACTGAAAAGGGTCCTCGCCTGGGAAACAAGTGACCCTGTTGGATAAAGTGACTACTCTCGATACTGAGTAAGGGTTAGGATTAATCTGGGGGCTCAATGGGAAACATGAGGACTCCAGGGAAACTTGTGTCTCCTTTAAAATAAAAATTGAAGACTTCCGGCCAAGATGGAGGTGGAGGTGGACACACTGTGCCTCCTCTCACAACCAAAATTAAGGACAACAAATATTTAGAAACAAGAAAACAGCCCTGGCTGGTGTAGCTCAGTGGATTGAGCGCGGGCCTGCGAACCAGAGGATCGCGGTTCGATTCCCAGTCACGGCACATGCCTGGGTTGCAGGCCAGTTCCCAGCAGGGGACACACAAGAGGCAACCGTACATTGAGGCAACTCTCCCTCTCCCTCTCCCCTACCCCTCTAAAGACCAAAAAAAAAAAAAAAATCTAAGAAAAAAAAAAGGAAACAACCAGAACTTATAGAAAATTGAACTGTACGGAAGCCCAACAACCATTCATCCAGAGGGGTGGAGTCACGGCAGCAAAAAGTGGAGGTGCGGACTAGGTGCACAGGCAGCAGCAGCTGGCAGTTCCCAGGTGTGCAGGCAGCAGCTAGCGAACCCCAGGCACGTAGGCAGCAGCTAGCAGACCCCAGGCACAGGGTGGCAACTGTGCAGACCCAGTGAGGCCGTGCAAGGCGGCTGGCTGAGCTGGTGATCCCACATTCGCACATACATAATCCAGGTGAAGAGGAAGCAGTGGAAGGGACTGAAATCCGAGACAGCAGAGCAAGCGCCATTGTTCCCTCTCAGACACCACTCCCACATAACAGCATCACAACTCAGCAACTGGGCTGCCCAGCACTGAGGAACACCTAAGGCTCCATCCCTCACTACAGAACAGCCACGACCAGACCAAAAACGAACCAAAAAAAAAAAAAAAAAAACCCCGCCAAAAATGGCTCAAACCGGAGAACAAATCAAAGTCCTAGAGCCAATTACTCTAAGCCATGAAGAGATAGCCAACCTATCAGATGCACAGTTCAAAGCCCTGGTCATCGGGATGCTCATAGAATTGGTTGATTTTGTTCACAAATTAGATGAAAAAATGCAGGCTACAATAAGTGAAATGAAGGAAAATGCATGGGGAACCAATAGAGATGGAAGGAAAACTGAGACTGAAATCAATGGAGTGGACCAGAAGGAAGAAACTAACAACCAAACAGAAAACAAGTAAGAAACAAGAATTCAAAAAAATGAGGAGAGGCTTAGGAACCTCCGGGACATCCTTAAATGTCTCAACATCCGAATTATAGGGGTACCAGAAGGGGAAGAAGAAGAGCAACAAGTGGAAAACTAATAATAGTTTTCTAATTATTTGTTCCAACAAGTGGAACAAATAATAAAGGAGAACTTCCCCAATCTGGCAAAGGAAATAGACTACCAGGACATCCAGGAAGCTCAGAGAGTCCCAAAGAAGTGGGACCCAAGGAGGAACACACCAAGGCACATCGTAATTACATTAGCCAAGATGAAAATGAAGCAGAGAATTCTAGAAGCAGCAAGGGATAAGGGGACAGTCACCTACAAAGGAGTTCCCATCAGACTGTCAGCTGATTTCTCAAAAGAGACCTTCCAGGCAAGAAGGGGATGGAAAGAAGTATTTGAAGTTTTTTTTTTGTTTTGTTTTGTTTTGTTTTTATTTTATTTTTTTTTAAGTTTTTAAAAATATATTTTATTGATTATGCTATTACAGTTGTCCCATTCCCCCCCCTTCCCTCCCCTCCACCCTGCACACCCTCTCCCACCCACATTCCGCCCCTTTAGTTCATGTCCCTGTGTCATAAGTTCTTTAGCTTCTACATTTCCCATACTATTCTTGCCCTCCCCGTCTATTTTCTACCCACTATCTATGCTACGCATTCTCTGTACCTTTTCCCCCCTCTCCTCCTCCCACACCCCTGTTGCTAACCCTCCATATGATCTCCATTTCTGTGGTTCTGTTCCTGTTCTAGCTGTTTGCTTAGTTTGCTTTTGTTTTAGGTGTGGTTCTTAATAGCTGTGAGTTTGCTATCTTTTCACTGTCATATTTTTATCTTCTTTTTGTTAGATAAGTCCCTTTAACATTTCATATAATAAGAGCTTGGTGATGATGAACTCCTTGAACTTGACCTTATCTGAGAAGCACTCTATCTGTCTTTCCATTCTAAATGACAGCTTTGCTGGATAGAGCAATTTTGGATGTAGGTCCCTGCTTTTCAAGATTTCAAATATTTCTTTCCAGCCCCTTCTTGCCTGTAAGGTCTCTTTTGAGAAATCAGCTGACAGTCTGATGGGAACTCCTTTGTAGGTGACTGTCCCCTTATCCCTTGCTGCTTCTAGAATTCTCTGCTTCATTTGAATCTTGGCTAATGTAATTACAATGTGCCTTGGTGTGTTCCTCCTTGGGTCCCACTTCTTTGGGACTCTCTGAGCTTCCTGGACATCTCGGTAGTCTATTTCCTTTGCCAGATTGGGGAAGTTCTCCTTTATTATTTGTTCAAATAAGTTTTCCACTCGTTGCTCTTCTTCTTCCCCTTCTGGGACCCCTATAATTTGGATGTTGGGATGTTTAATGATGTCCCGGAGGTTCCTAACCCTCTCCTCATTTTCTTGAATTTTTGTTTCTTCCTCGTTTTCTGTTTGGTTGTTAGTTTCTTCCTTCTGGTCCACTCCATTGATTTGAGTCCCAGTTTTCTTTCCATCTCTATCAGTTCCCCATGCATCTTCCTTCATTTCATGTATTGTAGCCTGCATTTTTTCATCTAGTTTGTGAGCAAAATCAACCAATTCTGTGAGGATTTTGATGACCAGTGCTTTGAACTGTGCATCTGATAGGCTGGCTATCTTTTCACAGCTTAGAGGAGTTGGCTCTGGGGTTTTTATTTTTTCTCCGGTTTGAGCCATTTTTTGGTGGGATTTTTGTTTTGTTTTGTTTTGGTTTGGTTTTAGTCTGGTCGCGGCTATTACGTAGTGAGGGGTGGAGCCTTAGGTGTTCCTCAGGGCGAGGCAGCCCAGTCGCTGGGTTGTGACGCTATAGGTAGGGGCGGGGTCTGAGAGGGAAGAATGGCGCCTGCTCCGCTCTCTCCTGGATTCAGTCCCTTCCGCCGCTTCCCCTTTGCCTGGATTATCTGCGCACGCACATGTGCTGTTACATAGTGAGGGGTGGAGCCTCAGGCGCTCCCCCCCACTGTGGGGCAGCCCAGTCACTGGGTTGTGATGCTGTATGTGGGGGCGGGGTCTGAGCGGGAACAACGGCGCCTGCTCCGCTCTCTCCTGGATTCAGTCCCTTCCGCCACTTCCCCTCTGCCTGGACCGTCTGCGCGCGCGAATGTGGGACCACCTGGTCAGCCAGCCGCCTTATGCGGCCTCACTGGGTCTGCACAGTTGCCCCCCTGTGCCCGGGGTCCGCCAGCTGCCACCTGTGGGCCTGAGGACCGCCAGCCACCACCCGTGCACCTGGGAATGGTGAGCTGCTGCTACTTGCGTTCCTGGGTCTGCACCTCCACTTTTTCCTACCGCGACTCCGCCCCTCTTGCTGGTCTGGATGAATGGTTGTTGGACTTCCGTACAGTTCAATTTTCTAACAGTTCTGGTTGTTTTCATGTTTCTAAGTATTTGTTGTCCTTAATTTTGGTTGTGAGAGGAGGCACAGTGTGTCCGCCTACGCCTCCATCTTGGCCGGAAGTCAGAAGTATTTGAAGTTTTGAAAGAGAAGGACCTACATCCAAAATTGCTCTATCCAGCAAAGCTGTCATTTAGAATGGAAGGGAAGATCAAGTGCTTCTCAGATAAGGTCAAGTTCAAGGAGTTCATCATCACGAAGCCCTTATCATATGAAATGTTAAAGGGACCTATCTAAGTTAAAAATATGACAGTAAAAAGACAGCAGACTCACAGGTATTAACCACCACACCTAAAAGCAAACAACTAGAACAAGAGCAGAACCACAGAAATGGAGATCACATGGAGGGTTAGCAACAGGGGAGTGGGAGGAGGAGAGAGCGGGAAAAGGTACAGAGAATAAGTAGCCTAGATGGTGGGTAGAAAATAGACAGGGGATGGCAAGAATAGTGTGGGAAATGTAGAAGCTAAAGAACTTATGACACATGTACATGAACTAAGGGGGAGGAATGTGGGTGGGAGGAGGTGTGCAGGGTGGAGGGGAATGATGGGGGAGAAATGGGACAACTGTAACAGCATAATCAATAAAATCTATTTAAAAAAGAAAAAAATAAAATAAAATAAAAAATGAAATAAAATAAAAATTTACTTTTTACACTGCCATAAATGTGTCTGAGCCAGACAGGTCAGATTATACCCAAATACTTTTTGTTGAAAACCGCACAACTGAAATTAAAAACTGCTCTGGTAATATATGGACTTAGGCTGGGTCACTGATGCCCTGTCTGTATACTCAAGGTGGTAACATGGTGACATTTCCAAGAGGCTTGGATTCTAGGCAGCCTTCCAGGAGCAAACTGCACACTCTACTGCATGTTCTAATCTCTGAGATTCTACTGGCAACACTGTTACAGAAGGAGTATCCTGCTCTCTAGTTCTTTTCCTCCCTTCTCAGCTCCCCCCAAGGGTCAACTGGGTATCTTACCTCTGCAAACAAAGGAGAAATAATTGTAGACAAACACTGAGAGAAAGGCCTCTTTGGGATGTCTTTCATCTTGGGGAAGAAAAAAGGTGATCAGAAATATTTAACATTCATGTTTGCAAAAATTCCATACACTTCTGATAGTTGCTATCCAAATATAATGTCTGCAATGTTCTCTATTGAACACAAAATCTGAATAGGACTGTTTTACTATCCTTCCCTGTACAATAAAGTTCCATTAGGAGTGACATGCAAAACCATGGTCTGGATTCCACATGGAAAGGTACTAGGGGTCCAGAAAATGGCACTCTGTGGATACAGGCAATGCTGAACTACACCACTGTGCTACCTATGTAGGAGGACTTGACCAATGAATCCCTGGAAATTGAGATCAGGTCAGAGCTGGTGGCTGTCATAAAACAGTAGCCTATTTTTCACTTTTGCAAACTCTATCTGAACACTTAATGACTCATAGCCACTTACCAAAGGAGGAATTATCATAACATCAAGGCATAACCACTGGTCAACTCTGTCTGAGAAATTACACCCCTATGCTTTAAGAAAATCCTAAAAATAGCTTTTCATAAAACTTAAAACAGGCATGAAATCAATTAATCAAAATAAAGTTTTATATAACTATCAAAGACAATACATTTGATTTTAAGATTTTTCCAACTACAACTGACACCCAGCATTATTTTATGTTAGTTTCAGGTGTTGAGCATAGTGATTAGACACATATAATTTACAAAGTGATCCACCAGGTGGGTCTAGTACACACATGACACCACAAATAGTTATTACAATATTACTGACTACATTCCTTATGCTGCTTCCCCATGACCATTTTATAACTGTCAATTTGTATTTCTTGATCCTTTAACATTTTTACCCAGCCTCCTAACCCTCCCTTCCATTTGGCAACCATCAGTTTATTCTATAAGTTGTTCTTTTGTTCATTTATTGTTTTTTTTTTTTTTTTTTAAGATGCCACATATAAGTAAAATCATACAGTACTTGTCCTTCTCTGACATTTCATTTAGCATAAAAGCCCTCTAGGTTCATTCATGTTGTCACAAACAGTAAAATTTCATCCTTTTTTTATGGCTGAGTACTGTACATATGTCCATCTTCTTTATCCATTTGTTTTTTCATGGGCAGTTAGGCTGCATAATATCTTGGCTATTATAAATAATGCTGCAATGAACATAGAGGTGCATACAGTCTTTCAAAATAGTGTTTTGGATTTCTTTAAATATCCAGAAGTGGAGTTGCTGGGTCATATGGTAGTTCTATTTCTAATTTTTTGAGGAATTTCCATACTGTTTTCCATAGTGGCTGCTCCAATTTGCAATCTCACCAACAATGCACAAGGGTTCCCTTTTCTCTACATCCTCACTGACACTTGTTTGTTGATTTATTGATGACAGCTGTTCTATCAAGTGTGAGGTGATAGCTCACTGTGGTTTTAGCGACCTTAAATAAAACTTAGTCTCAAAATTCTAGTACTTTACATGAATGACCCTATGTACAAAATAGGCACCGTCCTGTCAAGAGAGCTTTAAAGTCATTTTATATTTGAAACTTCACCCCACAACCCATGACTCCCACTATATGTACAAGTGTCAGGAAATGCTGACTCCACAGGACAGCAGGACAGAAAGCAGAAACAAGCACTGTAGGTCTGACTCTGAGTAACCAGACAAGACAAAATCTCTTACTGTCAACTCACTGACAGCAAAATTCCAAAACAAGCTGCCATGAGGGATCACCTAGCCCCCTAACAGTCACAGAAAAGTGACTGAAAAATGCTGCTGACCAAATAACAAGTGTTAGTTATTCCAGTAACAACCAAACGTACCTTATTTCTTTCTAAATCCGATGGCTGAAGAGCTCCATTCTCAAGACTCTTTGGATCTTTCTCTCGGATCGTGAAGATCCAGTCTCCCGAGTCACTCCCTCCAGCTGCTTGGCCATCTGTGTCCGTTTCCCTTAACACAGAAACCCAGGAAAACTCCATGACTGACCTAGCTCTGCAGGGGATAAGACTTCATGGAGGAGACCCACTGGTGGCCTCTCAAACCACAACTCAGCACTCAACATTGCCCAACTACCATGCATGTCTTCTCTGTCTCACACTCACACTTCACAGCTACTTCCAATCTTCTCCACTCGCCACCAATGACACCCACTCCTAATCCCTCTTGGGCTTCAGAAGAAAAGCCTGCCTCCTACCTCACGGAGAAGAGAGACCATCAGAATGTGGTTCCCATAATATCCCACAGTGCCAGCTGCATCCACACCCACCCCTCCCACCTCTTCCTTAAATGGAAAGCAGGGTCTCTTCCCCTGCAGAACAATCCTCTCCTCCTCTGACAGCCCCTTTCTCTTGGATTTTTCTCCCCTTAGGCTCCTTCCCACCCAAGATTTAAAATGCATTCCTTTTGCTTACTCAACACTTTCACCCTTCTACCTGCAGCCAGTCTCTCTGCCACAGTTCTTGAATGTTACTACACTTACTGCCTCCATTTCTTACCTTCCATTCACTCTAAAACTCACCCCACCCCTGCAACTGCTATGGCCAAGGCCACCAAGCCTCTATATACCATTAGACAAAGGATTTACTGGTCAATCCTTATCCTTCTTGAACTGTCAGCAGCAAATGACTGCTGATCACACTTACCTCCTTTAGATGCTCCAGACTCCTGAGGCCACACTGTTTGAATTTCTTCTGACTCATGCCATTCCCAGGTTCACCCTTTATGCTGGCATTTCCTAATACTTGGTCCTAAGCCTCAGGACCTCCTCACTCTGTAGGTATGCCGTGAATGACACCATTTATTCTCATGGCTCCAATGACCATTTTTAGAGTGGTGATCCCTAAATCTGTATCATTTACCAAAACATTCTCCTAAACTCTAAATCTCAGTGCCACTCTCAACTAGACACATACTCTTGGTCATCCTGTCAGCAATTCAAACACATCCCACACCAAACTCAATTTCCTGTACCCTGGTCTCCCCAGACCAGTGTCTTCGCTAACATCATCATCTCAACACCATCCACCACACTGCTGAAGCCAGGACTGTCTCCCCCTCCTTTACTCAAATCCATGGCCACATCTAGGTTCTCCGTTCATCTTTCTATCCCCATTGCTACCACCCTAATTCCTCAATATCACAACCTCAACAAGTTCCAAATCAGTGGTTCTCATTCTTGGCTTTATAATCAATCACCTGGGACCTTAAAAAAAAAAAAAAAAAACTTGGGTTTCATGTCCAGAAACTTGGATTCAACTGGCCGGGCTTCCCTTCCTCTTTTAAGTACTGAAATGGCTCCCAGACCACATTCATCACTTTAGCTAACAGAATTCATAGATGCTTAACTTGACACTGGTTTTTGGTAACTTCATGATACAGAGTTTTTACAATGCCCAGCATCTACCAGAACACAACACAGTATCACAAAAACACACAATTGTATCTTCTTAAAATATATATCTAAAGCAGTTTCATCTGATCAGAATTTTGAGAGCAGGAAGTTAACAAAGGCAAAAGAAACCAGGTCAAGTTCACTTTATGAAGTTTCATCACAGACTTTACATAGGAAAATCCCACTGACAACAAAACAGGCTAAAAAACTCCCAAATAGCCCCATACTTTACTAACACAAGGAGTACAATCCACCTGGATTAACTAAGGAAGGGATGAGAAGGAGAAGGACTTAAAGCTCACCCAAAGAAGAGACTAGAACAAACAGCCCATGCCGCCTCCCCACCCCCCACCATGCCTACAGCTCAGGCACAGAGCAGTCGTGGACACACCATCTGGCTCACACACACTTGCACGACTCAGGAGGAGCCAACTTACGTGTCAGAATCTTCAGAGCTAGAGTCTTCATGGCTCTGCTCAGCCTTCCACCTCTTGTACCTGTCAATGAGCTCAGTCAAGTAGGAAGTTTTCTTTGCATTGCGTATTATAAACTTGTGCTTCAGTAACTCCTTAGCAGACGGTCTCTGGAAAACAAACCGCCAAACAAAGAAAACAAAGAAAGCATGAGATGAAGTACCTAGTCAGACTTTTGGGATAGAATCAAGTAAAATGTAGGGACTTCATCTCAAAGTATCAACCAACCACACTAATACCTAAAGATCAAGTTCTACTTCAAAGTTTTTTCCCCTAAGACCTATTCAATAAACAGCCATTCAGCACCTGTGTGTGGGACACCATGTACAGTGTGGACATAGCATTTGGTATCTGATGTTAAATTCTCAGGAAACCATTCAATGAAAGCAAGAGAACTTACACAGAAAAAAGCATTTACCTAAAAAACACTCTGGAGATTTTCACAAAGATCACTCAAACGAGCTAGAACATGCCTCCTAGTTTTTATAAAACATTTTATTGCAAATGCTGGCAAGAGAGAAAACATATTTTGTATTACCTTGTTAACTTTCTATATTAATGTTTGGCTCCACCCCCCAAAATAAAGAAAAATGTTCATTTGGCTCCACCTAGAAGAAACTAGAAAGGAGATAAGAGTTACCCTTTTCCTGTGTGCTGAAAGAGTGTCTGCGTTCTTAGTCATACAGCTCTCCCAATTTAGAAATGCAGGTTTCCCAAGTCTGCCTCTTTTGTGGTGGTCGGGGTGAGGACTTCATCCAGGCCCTGGACTAAGAATGTCCACAGCCAGACAGCATGCTTTGAACTTGGCCAGCTGCTTTGCCCTTGAGGTTGGCAAAACAAATTATAGGGAGCATGCTTCCCAAGGAAGTGGAGTGAAGCCCAAATTGGAACAGGCAGCGGGAACACACAAACAACATGAGTCAGACTAAATTCCCACTTATTCCAAATTACTAAAGCTTTATTAACAAGAGCCAGACATGTTTCTCAAATTCAAGCTTGTGAAAAACCTGGGCCACGTCAGGTATTTCTCTTTCCCTGTCCAGGTGATTGTGAAACTCCAAGTATCTCAGAAGTGTTTACATTCTCAGCTTCTCATCCTTCTCTCAGTGCATTTGGGGTCAAGGTAGAGGTAGAGAAAATAAGCTGATACCAGCAGGATATTTTTAACAGTAAAATGTATACACGTATGGGTGTATCTTCTTGAATGCTGGTACCCTGTGACTAGGAGCTAACATCAGGATACAAAGTTCGGAACACCATGGCCATGTAGAACAACAGCCCCACACCACCAATGTCTGCTGTATTCTGCATCCCCTAGCAGGGATGTCCAACCTTTTTGTGTCTCTGTGCCACACTAGAAAAATAGTTGCCTTGGGCCACACATTCAGTACATTGCAACACACAAACACAAAAAAAATCTCATAATGTTTTAAGTAAATTTATGAGTTTGTGTTAGGCTGCCTTCACAGCCATCCTGGGCGGCATGTAGCTCATGGGCCACAGGTTGGACACCCCTGCAAGAGGATCTTAGAATATGCTGCACTCCCCTTTTAATGCTCTAACAAACCATGGTGCTCTTGTAAAACTGATCACCCCATTTTTAAGTAAGAGTTAATAAAAAGGGGTCCAGCTAACCCTACTGGCAAAGTTCATAAGCAAAACAAGGACATATGGTGCTATACACAACATACCAAAATATACAGATAGCTTTCAAAAAAGTCCTAATTCAGAGAGAAAATTAGGCTAAAGTTATGTAGTTGTTACTGCTACACAGCTCTCCCAAGAGTCGATCAAACATAAAGGAGGAGGACGGGGCAGGAAGAGAAGTGGGTGCTTCATTTACATTTTATTTGCTTTTCCTTTCCTGGCACATGCCAAGAAGAAACAGAAAACATTTACTCTAAAAAATTTAGCCATTATTTTTCAGGCCAGACTTTGCAATTACTAAAAAAAAGCTTAATAATTTATAGCCTGGCATTCTACCATAAACATTAAAAACTTATGATTATACATATAATAGTAAGAACAGTCAGTTTTTAAGCTCAATAAGGTATGATGCTAAAAATGTGAAAAATAAACTAATCCTTCAAGAAAAAAAAAGTATTTGCAATGCAAAGATACAATCTTACCCATTTAGAAAGAGGAAAAAAGTGAGACTGTGAAGATGGCTGACATGACTGATTTAAAAAATTCCACTAAGAGGTATCTAGACCAGATCAGGCAAAACATGAAGAGGTGCCTGCTCATTCTGATATCATGAAACTCACAAAGCTTGGCTCCTTGTTCAAACAGGCTTCAACAAACTCCTTGAGGGGTTTGCTGTAGTTTCCTTCCAGCGTCGGGGGGTTGTTCTTTGGAATGAGGAATAAAACCTTCATGGGGTGCAGCTCAGAATGAGGTGGTTCCCCTTTTGCAAGCTCTATAGCTGTTATGCCCAGGGACCAGATGTCTGCCTGCAACAACAACAACAAAAAAATATCTTTAGAGACCTACCAAGTAGAAATAAATTCAAGCAGGAGTAAATTCAAATAAATATACAAGGTCTGTCCAGAAGGTATCCAGCCCCAGCCATGTAATATGAAAAATAGAGGCATTCATTGAAGAAGATAGAAGATACAAGAAACATTGTACATAGGACAATGACATCTCAGTCCCCTTCAAAGCAGGAACCTTAGGACCTCACAGAGTTCTCCTAATTGCCCTATTGTATTTTTCTGAATCTCACTGATGCTCTAAAATCTCTTCCTTTCAAAGGTGATTTTAGTGTAGCACAGTAAGAAAAGCCAGAAGTCGCAGGACACCAAATCTGGGCTGTGGGGGGCTGAGTCACCTGGGTGATTTGATGTTTTGCCAAAAAACTCTGCATAAGATGTGATGCATGAGTAGGCACTTTGTCATGATGAAGCTGCCAATCACCAGCTGCCCGTAGCTGAGGCCTTCTGAATCACTGGAATAGTTTCCACAGAGGAATGTGCAAGCTTAACGCAAAATTTGATGCAGATCCGTTGCTCTACTCGCTCAATCATTTAGAATGCCATGGCCACAGAATACATATGCTCACTCAACGGTGTCTACCACCCACCACTGACTATAGTGAAGTTATTGTTGTTCATGCATGCACATTCCAATCCAGGTTACATCAATGTTGTGCAAACTGTTCTCATTATATTAACAATGGCTAGACTTTTTTCAGACAGACCTCATACTTCTTACCAAAAAAAGTACCTCTCAATGTACTTTTAAGGTTTTGAAAACATTATTTTTAATCAAAAATACAAGCTTTTGGTTTAATTTCAAAATAGGCAACATACATAAGGAAATTTAATATACAAAACATCTATCCCTGAACTGAAGACAGCTTTTATGATTACTCTTCTTCCACTCACTGTTGCAGGTATAATGCATTCAATGCCAACTGTAGTCCCTCAGTCAGTCAGTAAGGGTGGGCCATCAGAGGTGAGCAGAGAGGGCAGATCTGGGGAGTGGAGGTGTGTTTGCCAGTTAAGCAATGCTTAGAACTAATGTAATGCTCTGAGATAGGGAACAGCCATTGAGTCTTACAGACTGTGAGTTTAAATGCTAGCTCTACCACAAGTCTTATGACGTTAAGACAAAAGATCTAATCTATGAGCCTAGTTCCCTCATCTGTAAAATGGGAATGGCAACATGTTGACTGTGCAAGGTGCCTACCACAACACCCAGAATTTAATGTACAAACAAACAAAGAAGTGGAAAATACTCATATGATGCACCCTTATATACCTATCACATGAATTTAATAATCATTAACACAAGTTTTGTAGTATATGACAAATAATAGATAAAAAATGTCGTATCATTTTCCCCAATTACTTCAGTTTGCCAATAAAGTTTTTATTACTTATTAACATCTAAAATTAACACATGTGAGAAGTAGCCAATCAATGTTTCTCTCTCATACCACCGTTTTTCTCCTTCTTTCTCCTTTCTCCTCTCTAAAAATAAAGTTTAAGAAAAACTAAGACTTATGTTCCCTTTTAGTTCAGTGAGATGAAAATGCTAGTGAGGCAGATAAATCCTTTTCTTTTCCCAGTTTGATCTTCCTTTGCAAATCAATATGCATATCCAAAGATGAAACTGATGGAAGCAAGCTCTCATGACAATGATAACAGAATGAACCCTGCTACCCTACAGCTTTTAAGCTCTACCTGTGATGCAGAGACCACTCAGTTCTGAAAATGTCCAGAAGATACACAAAGAAAAATGGAAGGGAGAAATGGAAAGAAGCTGAATTAAACTTGTGTAGCCAGAAACCACAGTGACAAAAAGAGCAACAGTGCCCCTCAAAGAACATAAACTGTCCTGTCAGGCAAAAGTTGTGTTGAGAACATGCATTCACTGGCAGGATATTCCACAAAGCAACCTCAGGAAAAGGCCCTTTTTTAAGCATTGCTTATAACAAGAGCTGCTAGCCCAGAGTCGAAACTAATGAAGGTACATGTATGTGTGTCATACCCTCTGAGGCTTCAATAAGGATTTCAATTGAAATCCTTCCAATAAGCCTCAATTCTCAGACATAGACATATCCTTATCTGCGATTTCCACACCTTCTGGGTCAAGAAACCTGGGAAGTAAATTTCACATAAACATATTTTCACAGATTGTTTCTACTAAAGAGTCATTGGAAATTTTTTAAAAATTAAAAAATGTCTTCTTAGAGTGGAGCCATGTGAGTTCTTCATATATTTTGGAGATTAAACCCTTGTCTGAGGTATCACTGGCAAATATGTTTTCCCATACAGTTGGTTCTCTTTTTAATACTGTTTTCTTTAGCCATGCAGAAGCTTTTTATTTTGATGAGATCCCATTTGTTTATTCTTTCCTTTATGTCCCTTGCTTTGGGGGACATATCAGTAAAAATGTTGCTGCATGAAATATCTGAGATTTTCCTGCCTGTGTTCTCCTCTAGGACTTCAATGGTGTCACGGCTTATATTTAAATCTTTTATCCACCTTGAATTTATTTTTGTGTATGGTGTAAGTTGGTGCTCGAGTTTCATTATTTTGCATGTAGTTGTCCAGTTCTCCCAACGCCATTTGTTGAAGAGGCTATTTTTACTCCATTTTATGTTGCTGCCCCATTTGTTGAATATTAATTGACTGTAGAGACTGGGGTTTATTTCTGGGCTCTCTGTTCTATTCCACTGGTCCATGTGCCTGTTTTTTTGCCAGTACCAGGCTGTTTTGATTACCGTGGCCTTTTAATACAGTTTGGTATCAGGTATTGTGATCCCTCCTACTTTGCTCTTCTTTCTCAAGATTGCTGCAGCTATTTGGGGTCGTTTACGGTTCCATATAAATTTTTGAAGTGTTTGTTCTATGTCTGTGTAATATGCCACTGGTACTTTAATAGGTATTGCATTGAATTTGAAAATGGCTTTGGGTACTATGGACATTTTGATGATATTAATTCTTCCAATCCATGAACACGGTATATGCTTCCATTTGTTTGTCTCTTCCTTGATTTCTTTCTTCAGTGTTAGGACTTGAACAGATACTTCTCCAAGGAGGACATATAGAGGATCCAGAGACACATGAAAAGATGTTCGATATCACTATCTATCAGAGAGATGCAAATTAAAACCACAATGAGATACCACTTCACACCCGTCAGAATGGCCATCATAAACAAAGCAACAAACAACAAGTGCTGGAGAGGTTGTGGAGAAAGGGGACCCTAGTGCCCTGTTGGTAGGAGTGCAGACTGGTACAACCGCTATGGAAAACAGTATGGAATTTTCTAAGAAAACTAAAAATGGATCTACTTTTTGACCCAGCAATTCCACTACTAGGATTATATCCTAAGAACCCTGAAACACCAATCCAAAAGAACCTATGCACCGCAATGTTCATAGCAGCACAATTTACAATAGCCAAGTGTTGGAAGCAACCTAGGTGCCCATCAGTAAATGAATGGATCAAGAAACTATGTTACATTTACACAATGGAATTCTATGCATCAGAAAGAAAGAAGGAGATCCTACCCTTTGCAACAGCATGGATGGAACTTGAGAGCATCATGCTAAGCGAAATAAGCCAGGCAATGACAGACAAATACCATATGATCTCACCTTTAACAGGAACCTAATCAACAAAACAAGCAAAATATAACCAAAGACATTAAAATTGAGCACAGGCTGACAGACACCAGAGGGGAGAGGGGAGGGAATTTCAGGGGAAAAGGGGAAGGGTTTAGAGCAACAAGTATAAAGGACACATGGACAAAAATGAGGGGGGATGGAAATGGGAGGGAGGTGGGGAGGGCTGGGGCAGTGGGCTGGGATGGGAGTAAAAGACAGAAAATTGTACAAGAACAACAATTAAAATAAAAAAAAAATTAAAGCCGTTTAAAAAAAATTAAGTCACTGGTCATGACCCAAGTGAATGAAAGATTTTACTTTAAAAATAAGCCAGAGGAAAAGGTAAAGTAATTAAAGGTCAGGTGACAGATTCTCGAGGTCCCAACCAAGTATGCATTTCAGGCAGCATCTTTTTTTAATGTAATATATTTTATTTTCTTAAATATATAATCTTTATTGTACTTTTCCACTACAATTTAGTCCCCTTGCATCCCCCTACCCCTCAGCAATCACCACACTGCTATCCATGTCCATGAGTCCTTTCTCCTTTTTACTCAATCCCTCCACTCGCTTAATGCCACCACCACTCACTAGCTGTCATCTGTTCTCCATCTATAAGTCTGTCTCTTTTTTGCTTGTTAGTTCAGTTTGTTCATTGGTTTCCACATGTGATTGAAGTCATATGGTATTTGTCTTTCTCTGACTGATTTATTTCACTTAGCATAATGTTCTCCAGGTCCATCCATGCTGTTGCAAAGGGTAAAATTTTCTTCTTTTTTACAGCCAAGTAGAATTCCATTGTGTAAATGTCCCACAGTTGTTGGGTTTTTTTAATCCACTCATCTATTGATGGACACTTAGGATGCTTCCGTATCGTATCTTGTCAATTGTAAATTATGATGCAAAGAACAATAGGGGTGCTTATGTTCAAATTAGTGTTTTCGGTTCCTTCAGATATATACTCCCAGAAGTGGGATTGCTGATCAAAAGGCAGGTCCATTTTTAATTTTTTAAGGTATCTCCCTCTATACTTCTTTCCACAGTGGCTGCAGCAATCTACATTCCCACCAACAGTGCAAAAGCATTCCCCTTTCTCCACATCATCTCCAACACTTGTCTGTTGATTTATTAATGATAGCCATTCTGACAACTGGGATATATCACACTGTGGTTTTTATTTGCATTTCTCTGATTAGTGATTTGAGCATCTTTTCACGTGTCTACTGGACAACTGTATGTCCTCTTCAGAGAAGTGTCTATTCAGGTCCTTTGCCCATTTTTTAATTAGTTGTTTTTTTGGTGTTCAGATTTCTAAGTACTTTAATAAATTTTCAATATTAACCCCTTATCATATGCACTGGCGGCTATGTTCTTCCAGTTCTGTGGGTTGTCTTTTTTATCCTTGATATATCCTTTCTTGTGCAAAAACTTTTTAGTTTGATGAAATCCCATTTGTTTATTTTTTCTTTGGTTTCCCTTACCTGCGGAGATATAACCAATAAAAAATTTCTATGATCAATGTCCAAGATTTTACTGCCTATGTTTTCCTCTAGGATTTTTATGGTTTTAGGTCTAACACTTAAGCCTTTGATCCATTTTTTTTTAAGTATATTTTATTACATTTGTCCCAATTTTTTGCCCCTTTGCTCTCCTCTGCCCAGTATCCTCCTCCTCTCCAATAACACCCCCTTTAGTTCATGTCCATGGGTCATGCGTGTAAGTTCTTTGACCTCTCCCTTTCCTATACTACTATTCTTAATATCCTCCTGTCTATTTTGTACCTACCAATTATGCTTCTTGAACCCTACACCATTTCTCCCTTTCAACCCCTTCCACCTCCCAGTTCCTGTCCTGTTGTTTGCTTAGTTTGTTTGTTTTTGTTTTTTAATTCAGTTGTTTGATAGTTGTGAGTTTGTTCACATTTTAGTGTTCATAGATTTGATCTCTTTTTCTTAAATAAGTCCCTTTAACATTTCGTGTAATAATGGCTTGATGATGATGAATTCCTGTAGTTTTACCTTATCTAGGAAGCACTTTATCTGGTCTTCTACTCTAAATGATAGCTTTGCTGGGTAATCTTGTTTGTAAGCCCTTGCCTTTCATGACTTGGAATACCTCTTTCCAGCCTTCTTGCCTACAAAGTTTCTTTTGAGAAATCAGCTGACAGTCTTATTGGAACTCCTTTGTAGGTAACTCTCTGCTTTTCTCTTGCTGCTTTTAAGATTCTCTCTTTATCTTTAACATTTGGCATTTTAATTACGATGTGTCTTAGTGTGGTCCTCTTTGGGTCCAACTTGATTGGGACTCTGTGCTTCCTAGACTTGCATGTCTATTTCCTTTGCTAAATTAGGTTAGTTTTCTTTCATTATTTTTTCAAATAGATTTCCAATTTCTTGCTCTTTCTCTTCTTCTCTGGTACCCCTATGATGGATTCCGACCTCCATGGGAGATTAACTGTGCAGGGCCTAGGTGGTGGTACACCAATGTGGACTGTAGCTGTCCACTGGGTGCACTAGCCCTGGAGTGAACACCTACCTGTGTCTTGCCCGAGGCCATTCTCCCTGAGCTGTAAAACAATCTGAGAAGGCTGCAGCTTTTACTAGGCTTGGAGTTTCTCAGACAAAGTGTCAGGCTGTGAATCTAAGCTGGCTGCTGCTACTGCCCAGCCTGGAGCTCACTGAGGCTAGTTATGGCTTATTTGACAGGATTTAGGACAGGGGTATCAAACTCATTTTCAGCGGGGCCATATCTGCCTCACGGTTGCCTTCAAAAAGCCGAATGTAATTTTAGGGCTGTATAAATGCAACTACTCCTTAACAGTTAAGTGAGAGCTTGGCACTGCCACCAGGTAGAAACAAGGTACTGGGCCAGATAAAATAAGGTGGAGGGCCAGATTATGCCTGCAGGTCATGTGTTTGCCACCTGTGATTTAGGAAGTTGTGAAGCATGAATCAAGATCTGCCATTCATATAGAAAAGCAGCTTGGGTGGGCCCATAAATTGGGTGGGGTGGGGTCTCTGGGGATCTCCAAGGCAGGTCAAACAGTGTTAGGCAGGTGATGGAGTCTGAGATATGGTACCTGCCTTCCTGCTTTGTGGCTCTGCAAGGGGGATGGCTGAGAAAATGGACAATGGCCTCTGCTCACCTTGATGCCAGAAACTTCAGCCTCTCTCAGTATTCCCCTGGTACCCTTCAAGCTGCTAACCTAGAGCTAGAGTTCAGAGGAAGTTGAATAGGTGAGCCCACGTGTGGGTTAAGAGGAAATGCTTGGGGCTCCAGCAGTTTCTTCCACCAACTTAATCCGTGTTGGATTTTGCAGCCACAATTTGTGGGTACCTACCCTCCTGCCACTGGAAGCCTCGGCAGGAGGGCCTGGTGTGGGTCTGGGTCTGCTCACTCCTGATATATCCCTTCCAAATTTTTATCCACCACACATGGGTGTTCGACCAGCCCATTCCCCATCTGCACCTCTCCTGCTAGTCTCCATCTATACCGTTTCATCAATTCCGTAGTTGTCAGGCTTCCATTCATCTTGATTTCTGATGTTCCTGAATGATGGCTGTTCTATATTTTAGTTGTAATTTTGATGTGGTTGTGCGAAGAGCCAAGCCATGTCTGCCTATGCCACCATCTTGACCAGAAACTTGGAGGTGTCAAATCTTTGATCCATTTTGAATTTGTTATTGTGTGTGGTGTAAGAAGGTGGTCTAGATTCATTTTTCTGGACTTACCTGTCCAATTCCCCCCCCCTCCGTGCCATTTATTGAATAAACTATCTTTAGCCCAATGTATGTGCTTATTTATTCTGTCAAATATTCGTTGACTAAAAAGGTATGGGTTTATTTCTGGGATCTCCATTCCATTCCATTGATTTATGTTTCTGTTTTGTGCTAGTACCAGGCTATTTTGATTACTATGGTCTTGTAATAAAGTTTGATGTTAGGTAGCATGATTCCTCCATCTCTGTTCTTCTTTTTCAGGATTGCAATTGTTATGAGGGTCCTTTTGTAGTTCCATATAAATCTTAGACATATTCTAGTTCTGTGAAACACACCACTGGAATCTTGATAGGAATTGCACTGAATCTATAGATTGTTTGGGGTAATATGGACATTTTAATGATGTTAATTCATCCTATCCATGCACATGGTATGTGCTTCCACTTATTTGTATCTTCTTCAATTTCCCTCTTCAGTGTCTTATAATTTTCCAAGTACAGGTCTTTTACATCCTTGGTTAGGCTTATTCCTAGGTATTTTATTTTCTTTTGAAGCAATTGTTAATGGAATTGTTTTCTTCCCTTTCTGTTAGTTCATTATTGGCATATAAAAATGCAACTGATTTCTGAATATTAATTTTATATCCTGCTATTTTGCTGAATTCATTTATCAGTTTTAGTAGTTTCTTGGTAAATCTTTGGGGTTCTCTATGTACACTGTCATGTCATCTGCAAATAAAGACAGTTTTACTTCTTCCTTTCCAGTTTGGATGCCATTTATTGCTTCTCCTTGTCAGATTGCTCTGCCTAGGACTTCCAGTGCTATGTTGAATAGCAGAGGTGAAAACAGATGTCCCTGTCTTATTCCCAACCTTAAGGGGAACGCTTGAAGTTTTTGCTCATTGTGTATGATGCTGGCACTGGGTCTGTCATACATAGCCTTATTATTTTCAGGTATGTTCCCTCTATTCCCACTTTGCTGAGAGTTTTTATCATAGATGGTTGCTGGATTTCATCACAATCTTTTTCTGTATCTATTGATATAATCATGTGGTTTTTATCCTTCATTTTGTTTATGTGGTGAATCACATTCATTGATTTGTGAATGCTGTGCCATCCTTGTATACTCGGAATAAATCCCACTTGATCGTGGTGTATGATATTTTTGATGCATTGCTATATTCACTTTTATTGAGGATTTTAGCATCTATGTTCATCAGTGATATATGCCTATAATTTTCTTCCTCTGTAGTATTTTTATCTGGTTTTGGAATTAGGATAATGCTGGCCTCATAAAATGAGTTCAAGAGCTTTCTCTACTCTTAAATTTTATGAAATACTTTGAGACGGAAAGGTGTTAGTTCTCAGAATGTTTGGCAAAATTCACCTGTGAAGCCATCTGGTCCATGGCTTTTGTTTGTTGGGAATTTTTTGATTATTCCTTCAGTTTTATTACATTTAATCGGTCCATTCAGATTCCCTGATTCTTCCTGACTTATTTTTGGAAAAGTGTGTGTTTCTAGGAATTTATCCATTTCATCCAGGTTGTCCAGTTTGTTGGCATGTAATCATTCATAATATTTTCTTATAATCTTTTGTATTTCTTTGGTGTCTGTTGTTATTTCTCCTCTTTCATTTCTGACTTTATTTATTTGGGTCCTTTCTCTTTTTTTCTTGATGAGTCTGGTTAAAGGTTTCTCAGTTTTGTTTATCTTGTCAAAGAACCAGTTCTTGTATTAATTGATTTTCTATATCGTTTTTTAGACTCTATTTCATTTATTTCTGCTCTGATCTTAATTATTTCCTTCCTCCTACACACATTGGGCTTTGTTTGTTGTTCCAAGTTCCTTTAAGTGTGAAGTTAGATCATTTAGCTGAGCTTTTTGTTTTTTGTTTTTTTGAGACAGGCGTTTAAATGCTATGTATTTCTCTCTTAGGACTGCTTTCCCAGTGTCCCACAGATTTTGGAAAGTTGTATCCTCATATTCATTTGTTTCAAGATATCTTTTGATTTCTTCCTTGATCTTATTATTGAGGGAGAGCATCTTTTAATTTACCTAAAAAGAATACTGCAGCATCTTCTGATCAGATAAGAACATTATGATCTTGAACACCTGAGGTGGGAGGAACTCCAAGAAATAAAGTGGCAAAGCTTTTTGATATATTAAAATCCCTGCTGCTCAGAGCCTGCCTTTGGCAAACATCCAGAGAGACCCTGCACTAGTTAGAAAGGTGGGGTAGAAAACAGGACAGCTAGGACAATTCTTGAAGAATAACTGTAAAGTGAACAATGGTGGGCAATACTGAAAAGAGAAGATCTGAATCCTGAGTCACATGTGCCACAGTTGATCAGCTAATTTACTAGAAAGAGAATAATCAGTGTGGTATAATCAAATGAGTTAAGAAATCTGGATTCAACTCCCTCCAAAATCTAGGCCTATGAATTTTGATAAATGAACCTGAGTTTAAAATAAAGAGAACAGACTGAACATGTAAGTCCCTGTAAAGGCCTAAAAGAAGATGTCCCCAGGAAAAGGCCAATATCAAAAATGGCTGCAGAGATTAGAAGTAGCTACAGGGTAATCCATCCATCACACAGGATAAAGTCCGAACGAGCAACAAACACACCAAAGACTAGACAGCTCTCCTAGGTACTGGGGGCTGAGAAAGAGCAGCCTGTGGGAGACTGGAATTAAATCTGAGATCCAGGGGGCAGAGTCTCTGGATTTTTAGTCTATACTAAAAAGGTTAAGAGAGTTGAAGGGCAATGGGGGGCAGGGGGAAGGGAGAAATTCAGGAAAATTTGGCAGAATGTAATATATGACACATACAAGAGGTTGGAAAAAAGGCATTATAATTTTGCCTCATGATGGCTAGGAGCCTGTGAGATTAAAGATACTAATTGGGAACTAAAAATAATGAGAGAAAGAATCTGCAGCGATCACTAAAAGCACTATTATTTCTAGAATCTGGTCTTACATTTTTGTGGATTCTTAAGATTCACTTGTAGGATCTCTTTCTGTACTTGCCCCTAAAGTATCATTCCAAATATGGTCCAAGGTCTTCCTCCTTCACTTGCTCCTCTTCACAACCCTGGATCCCTCTCTGTGGGCCCGCACCCCACATGCCTCTACTGGGTGCCTCCACCATGGCCGCCACCTTGATCCTCCATCCCTCCACAGCCACCTTCAAACACCCTCCTTTCTCATTGTTCCCCACCACCACCAAGCTGACACTGTTTAACTTAAAAAAAAACCCATTAACTGTGGACTGGTTAAATAAAAGGTATTAAGTGATACAGTAGAGGACAAAGAAGAAAGCTGTTTTTAAACAAGGTCCAAGAATGACCTTCACGACCTACTTCAAGGTGCCAATCTTCACTCTAACTGGAAAAACTAGAAAGTGAAAATACAAAAGTAGAGAATTCTCCAGACCCAACAAGCGTAATATGTCAGCACTAACCTTTGAGTCATAGGCTGACTGTTTAATGACTTCAGGTGCCATCCAAAAAGGGGTGCCCACGAAGGTGTTTCTTTTTATCTGGGTATCTGTCAGCTGTCCCGCCACTCCAAAATCGGCCAGCTTCACCTCTCCATGTTCAGAGAGCAGAACATTGGCAGCTGCAAAATAAAACCAAGATGCCTCCTGGGACTGTTTGCTGTACTGTTCCATCTATTATCATTTTGGGAATGTGTATGTTCTCTTCCCAATGAGACCATGTACTCGGTAAGAAAGGCACCAAGGGATACTTTTGGTTAGACACCCCTCAAAGCCAACTCACCCCCATGCAGCTGAAGGTACTCTACAAAAACCTACAGGACAACCTCCCTTGAGGAGCACAGTTTAATTCTACGGCACGTTCCTACCCACCTTAGGTATTTCAAAGGAATAAAAACAATATGCTTTCTTACCTTTAATGTCTCTATGAATTTTTTTCTCCGAATGCAAATAATCAAGTCCTTTCAGTATTTCTCTTAATATAGTAGCAATCTGAGTTTCATCTAAAGGGCCAGGTTCTAACTAACAAAAAAAATATATATATTAAAGTTACTTCTATAATTATAAGAAGTTTGAAATGATAAAACAAAGTTAATACTCATGTAAATAGATGACAATAATTAAAATCTAAAAACTTCTCTACTCCAAAAGAGGCATTTTTGTCCAATTAAAATCTACTTAAACGGCCCTAAAAACAATAACTACACTGAACCAGAGAAAATGACTTTGCTGAATGAAGCAAAGCTGGCTAAGAAGTAAAGTAGGACCAGTCAGAAAGCCCATGGTCAGCACTGCCATGGCTACAAGTTGAGCTATAACAGATTTTAGTCCAGAAAGCAAAAGCCCAGAAACTCACAGCACTGGCTGGATAGGGTACAAAGCAGCTTGGCCCTGTCCTAACATATGTAATGGTAATCAAAACACAAGTAGTTCGAAAGAGAAGGTCTGAGAGCCCACTGCTTTCTGAGGCTACCCCTGCACCAGAATTTTTTAAGCCTATATTTTAAAACATGGGGAAGACAGCAGAAAGAACTCAATTCCTGATGATTGAGATTTTTTTGCTGTATTTTGTATATATAAACAAAAATTACTATTATATTATCCCGAATGAGATAATAATTTCCTCTGAAAACCTTCATTCTGAGAAACTCAAAGAAATTGATATTGATTTCTTAACAGCCATAACTGCATAAAGATGTAAGGAAGAAATGTCAAGAAACATGCCCATTTTAAAAGGAAAAAATTAGGCTCTAAAGCTCAGTTCAAATTGGGTAGGTCCACCATCACTTGCAGAGCAGGGAATTCAACCACAACTTAATAATTACAGCAAAACAACTGAACACTCCCTAAAGAACTAATAATGGAACTGGTGGGGGTGGGGGTCAGAATTCTAATATTAATTTTTCTTCTGAACAATGGTCCTCAGTATTGCATTTTCAAACTTGACGTCATAACCCAAATTCACATCATAATAAAAGCTATCATAACCCAAATTCACACAATCCTGTGACATTCACTAAGTTTTAAAAAGACAGATGTGTTTTAAACCAAAGGGAATAAAAACTAAGACACTCCTTGAAAAGTGGAGCTCTGATTGATGCTCCTACTTTCCTGTGTGTATCATGGCCTTCACTGGGACAATGGTGACAGCACAGTTGTTTATGGGGTCCAAGGCAGCGGGCAGCTGAGACACAATTCCTGCCTCACTACAACTTTACTCGTGCCTGGAACTGCTTTCTGGTTCATCTAGTGAACCATGTCTCCTCTGCTCACTCGCCCAACCTGGTCTACACAAAAATCCACAAAGTCTGGAGAAAAGATGGTGAGGTCATCGGGCTTCTCTGGTAGCAGCTCCTCAGCTCCCTCACCTTCAGGACACAGGTATAAGAGAATGGTGCTACTCACTGTAGTCTTACTGTATATTATATGCTCAGTCACACAGCTTGGACCAACTAGCCTGCCAGAAAGTATCCCAAATTCCAATTAAAATACTATCCAAACATCACCTCAGAGGAAACATGTTGCACACTCTGTTCCACAGAACCTAACTTCCCCCAGTTATCTGACCAAGAGTCTTATTTTCAAGAAATATACACTGAAATCACTGTTCCAAGGGAGCAGTCTGGAACCCTCCCTGTGTGTCTTCTCTACATCTGTTTTTGAGTGTTCATGCAAAGTAGAAATTTTAATACTCAAAATGAGGAAAAGGCACTATTTCTCATAAGCTGGGGAAAAGAGGAAGAAAGGCAGAGATGCTGGCGTATTTGCTCTTAGTCACAACACCAAAACACAGAAGGATAATCCAGTTGTTCAAAATCATATCACAGAATGTAGTTCTAGTTCCTCCTCCAGCACATTTTGCCCCAAGCCAATCATCAGTAACATTTGGCTAGACTTGTGCTTAACTTTAACCTTCCTTCTATTATCAAGTCTTGGAAAGAAACAGTAGAGCAGCCTTGTGTCTTCAGCAAGGGAAGATAAGGAAAGTTGAGAAAAACTAATAGAAAAATCTTCCCCTGGATATTTGAGAACTGGCTCCCTGATTAATGTTATGTATTTAAATGTGGCCTAAACACCACCCACCAATGAGTTAGTCACCAGGGGTGAAGAGGGTAAAGTAGAGGTCCTTTTCGGTGTCAAACTTCACTATAAATGGTATTCAGTTGCTCTCTACATCACGAAGATCCTCACTAGTGGGTGAGACCAGGCTGAGCTAACTTCTTGGAGTCACACATTAACATTCTCCACCATTTCTAAACAGTATAAATATGGTAGTCTGTATCATTAAGAGAACTGTGGAATCTTCAAATAATCTTTACAAAGACTCCCAAGAAAAAAATTTTGGCTGTACTTCATCTCTGGATGACTTCTAATTCCCTCTCCTTCTTCCTCTGCAATAGAGACTATTAACCAGACACATGGCCACCCAACAAGAGGCCACATATACCAGCCTCTGCAGCAGCAAGTCTGCCCATGTAAGTTCTCCCCAGTGGAATATGAGCAGAAGTGACACATGCTCCCTTCCTGGTCTTGGCCTTGAAACACTGGCAGCCAGAGAGAACAATGACTGAAGACCACAGAAAGCCACAGGTTTCCAATGGTAGACCCACCCACCAGTGCAGGACCCTGAAGATCACATGGACTAGAGTCCACTGACCCCCACGATGTGTGGGAGAGAAATAAATTTCTATCATGTGTGAGACACTGGGGCCACTACAACAGCAGCTCAACCCAAACCTTAATGAATATGCTATCTCGTTTTTTTAAAAACATGTTGCAGATATGTTTTTAAGTTTATCAAACATCTCTGCATAGTATCAAATTGTTATGTGTGACAACATTGTTTTTTTAAAATCTGTCATAAACACAAAGCCATCTCAAAATAATACTAACAGTTTTCAACATGCAAAAAATAATTCTTGTGTCCCATTATTAAAGTATGTCCTCAGAGAGTTAGGTGCAGGCAGACAACAGAAAAGTGGGAGAAGACGAGTAACAACAGAACAAAGTCACAGGGAGGGGAAGGACAGCATGGTGGCAGAGAAGGCCACAGGCTTTATACCTGGTCACAAAGAGGCCCAAAGTCCAGCTCTGTTGGCTGCATGTGACACCCATCTTCCTAGTGTCTCCATTTCATCATCAATAAAAATGAGATGATTAGGGATCTCCAAAAAGGGATGCCTGGTTCTTGTCCCCAGGACCATTCATGTGTAAGGCAGATAGCAGTTTGCTGGGACTCTCATACCATATGGTATTTTATTTAAAGTGGAGAGTTCTTGAAAAGATGCTTGATATCACTAGCTATCAGAGAGATGCAAATTAAAACCACAATGAGATACCACTTGACACCAGTCAGAATGGCCATCATAAACAAAGTAACAAACAGCAAGTGTTGGAGAGGTTGTGGAGAAAAGGGGACCCTAGTGCACTGCTGGTGGGAGTGCAGGCTGGTACAACCACTATGGAAAACAGTATGGAATTTTCTAAAAAAACTAAAAATGGATCTACCTTTTGACCCAGCAATTCCACTGCTAGGACTATATCCTAAGAACCCTGAAACACCAATCCAAAAGAACCTATGCACCCCTATGTTTATAGCAGCACAATTCACAATAGCCAAGTGTTGGAAGCAACCTAGATGCCCATCAGTAAATGAATGGATCAAAAAACTGTGGTACATTTACACAATGGAATTCTATGCAGCAGAAAGAAAGAAGGAGCTCATACCCTTTGCAACAGCATGGATGGAACTTGAGAGCATCATGCTAAGCGAAATAAGCCAGGCAATGACAGACAAATACCATATGATTTGTCTTTCACCTTTGTCACCTTTAACAGGAAGCTAATCAACAAAACAAACAAACAAGCATAATATAACCAAAGACATGGAAATTGGGAACAGGCTGAAAGTCACCAGAGGGGAGAGGGGAGGGAATTTCAGGGGAAAAGGGGAAGGATTTACAGGAACAAATATAAAGGACATATGGACAAAAACTATGGGGGGGTGGAAATGGAAGGGAGGAGGGGAGGGCTGGGGTGGTGGGCTGAAGTGAGAATAAAAGACAGAAAACTGTACAAGATCAACAATTAAAATAAAAATTAAAAAAAAATAAAGTGGAGAGTTCTGCACTTCTTAAATGGTAATGTCTAAAATTTCACAGATTTCAATTTGAAGCTCCAAGAAAGTTACCACTACAGAAGTTTAATTACTGTAGCTTTAAGAATGAATAAATTACAACATTTAGAGAGAATTGCTGCTCTTAGGATTCAAAGTCAGAAAAAAAAAAAGTCCCCGCAAACAACTTTGTATATGTCACAAATGAAATTCACTTAATGTAATAGGAAATCTAATTATACAAAATGAGATAATTTTCTACAGTCCTGTACCACTTCCCAAAAGAGTAAAACCAAAATGAAAATTTCCTTGTGTAATGTGAATATTTATTGAAAAGCAGCAAAGCAAGTTATAACATTTATCCAGCTGTTTTGTCTCTTTTCCCATTTTAATGTAACGGTTTATAGCATATTAAATTGTTTTAACTTTCCTTTGAACATCATTTTGACCAATTGCCTTTATGATTTATAACATTAGATGGTTTTGTTTAAATTGGGTATATAAGTCTTTTATGAATTTATAGTTTTATAGGTTTACCTTGCCCCCAGAACTATGAACTGCTAATGTAACTATGAGAAAGCAAGCTCCTTTTAATCAAAGTGCACTTCTTTCCTTAGTGAATAAAATCTGTGTAGACTATAACCACTAACAAACATGGGCTTCTTTCAGCTCTCAGTCTGAGAGCCATGAATAATGCAGACCCCTCCTCCTGACAACTTTCTATCAGTCAGGACCCACGTTCTAACACCAAAATGATGAGTTAGGCTTGTCTTGGAAATCACCATTCATCTCACAGCCCAGCTTTTACTGTTCAAGGTAGGAAAAGAGAGCTGATTACATTAATGTCACTGCATAACCACAGTGGGGATGAGATGCCAAATGCTAAACAATTGTCTGAGTTCTTTTAAAAATTTGTATATACTGTGCTTCAAGGAATACTTAAGCAATGCTTATGATTCACTGCTTATTTCTGAGCATCTCATCAGTGATAATATACACCATGTTTTACCATGGTCTGACACAAGTCACAGACTGTGACCCTGAGGTCATGCTATACCTATCTTCCACTACCTTGTGTGGAAGACAGTGGGGCACACTAATGGCACAGTAGGTAGAGACCAGGCAGGAGATCGCCACTGGTGCTGGCCCAACTCTACTGTAAACACACTCATAACCTGACCACCGCTGTCATATGTGGCACCACACTGCAACCATCGCACACTGCCAGTCTCTTACTCCTGAAAATGTTTAAATTTTTGAAGATTCTAATTTTAACAGGTCATAAATTAAAATATTACCCACATATTTTGCAAGCTAAGTTACTATTTGAAATTTGAAATAATGATGGGGTTTCAATTCTACAAAAGTTAAAACCAGTTTTGGAAAATTAACAAACTGTTCTTCAGATAATGACAGACAAATCCTTCTCAGCTTTTATGAATGAACTCATGGATTTCCCAAGAAACAACAAAACTGGTTTCAAAAGTAGACCTATAATTTTCAGTATATCAGGAGCAAAAATACGTATTATAAGAAAAGAGTTTGGTCCATTTTTCATGGAACATAAAAGAGAGAAGCAGAAACGGGTAAGCACAGAATTATATTCAAAACCAAGATCTACTGAGAAGAGCTCTAATGTGTACTGGCTTCCAACTTAATACTTACTAGATCTAGTGCAGAGCCTCCACCAAGATATTCCATTATTATCCACAATTTAGTATCCTACAAAAACAAAAGAGAGAAATTATTTTTAAAACAAGCAAACCCCTCCAAAATTTAAATAATCTAAGGGGGTCTTTTTGTTATTTTGAAACTAGTAATTTTTATAAATACATGTACATCATCAAGAAAAGTGTGTCCAAGTTGAGTCAAGTGCAGGAAAAAACTACACAATGTCAGAGGAGGGCTTTCGCAGTCATCAGACTCTTCCACGCAATGTGTTCCAGACCTCATGAACCAGAATCTCTGAATCTCTGAAGATGCAAATGGGGGTGGGGGCACATGTTATTCTTAAACAACCTTAGTGACCCAGAAGCAGTAGGGTTTGAGAACCAGTTCCCAAAGCCAGTTAAGGACAGCAGCTGTCACATAAGTCCCACCCTGGGTATCAGCCAGGAGGTGCCAGAGCACAGCTGATATCAGGTTACTTATCTGGCTCTGAGGTGCAGGGACTGACTCTCAGTCCCTGTGAGCAAAGGGAAAGGCAATACTGCAAAGGTGGGAAAGCAGCTAACTCCAGCTTCTTATGAAGGCAGCCAATTTCAGACTCCCCACAAAGGCTACTGTCCTCTCTTCAAGGGAGCTTTCCAGGAAAGCAGGCCCGTGCTTACTGAACTTTGTACCTGTGTCCCTTAGCTCCCCCCTCACCAAAGGGTGAGATGCCACTTGTGACTGTCTTTTCCTTTTGTCTTTCATGAAGCTGGAGTTCTCTTTTTAGACATAAATCCCAAACTGATTCTACTGTGAAAACAAACAAGCAAGCAAGCACATACCTGCACCACTACCTGAGGAGGAGCGCCTATGTGGTGACCAGGAATATGTGGGCTTGGGGATAAGCCAGACCAGGGTTGAGATTCTGACTCCTCTTTACTATCTGAGGGGCCAGGGAAATTATTTCCTCTCTAAGATTCTGATTGAGAGCTTAGCTCAGTGCCAGAACAACAGCTGTTATGCATAACCCATAATAGCACCAGTGACAAGTAACCCATCAGCAATATTAGTGGGAGATAACCCAGCACAACACTGGTGGTATTCTGGCCTGCTACCTGGGAGCTATAATCATGAGCATGCTTCTATCAGCATGATTCATTGCTAACTCAGTATTTTATGGTAGCTTTTGTATGCATCAGGAGAAAATAGAAAAACAAAACCTTTCCAAGGCTCTTTAGTACCTTCAGGATGGAACCGTGTCTTGACTCTTCAGAATATCCCCAAGAAGGCCCCTCTGCCAGGCACCCATGCAAATCCATGATTCTAGTGACATTGACTCTGGCCTCTCAGGCCTTTCACCTCAGCAGTTCACTGTCAGGAAAACCCTCATCTGCCCTATATGCTGTGCAGCCTTCTGCTATAGCACCTATTGGTCTGACTTCCCATTTTAGGGTTACTTGTCTGTTTCCCACCAACAACAAACAAGTGCCAGGGGACAGTGCCTGGCATGCTCAATCTCTGGAAAGGTTAGTTATGGTACTCTGTAGTCAAGAAAGGATAAGTTATATTGCCTTGGTATTCATTTCAGGGAGGCACTAAGGCATGTTCCACATTTGTAAAATAAACTCCTTCTAAAATTTAAGATAAATCCTGACATCTGAAGTCAATTCTATAATGTTATAGATAAAAAGTCCAAGTCTGATTGTATACAGAATACTTTCTCAAGCTTTTTAATGTCCTTGACTACTAATGTGATGAAGACAATTTACATCTAGATTGGAAAAGGCACAGAAGACTTAAATGGTATGTTTGGAATTCACTGTATCCATACAAAGTTTTTACTCACTTAATAACCATCCATCCAGTCAAGAGCACCTGCCTTGAACGGGCTCAATTGCCTCCTGGTTCTAATTTAAAGAGAACTTCCTATCAGAAGGAGTATTCCCCAGCCTTCTTCTCCTTTCACATATAAGCCCAATGGTAAGTTCTATAACACTTGCTACTAGAGAACATTTGTGTTGCTCCCTCTGAACATTTCAAAAGCATCTTGTCTGATAGCTAGAAATAAAGTATTCCAGGGAACACCTAATACCATTTTCAATGACATGGGAAACTTAAATTGTTTTTCTTTTATTTTTTCTTTCTAATGAAAGGTTTTTTGTTTTTTATTCTTACCTGAGGACATATTTTCATTGCTTTTAGAGAGAGAGGAAGGAAGAGAAACATCAATGAGAAAGAGAAGTACTGACTGAGTGCCTCCCATACCCACCCAGACAAGAGATCATACACTTCTAGACTAGGGACTGAACCTACAACCCAGATATGTGCCTTGACCGGGAATCAAACCTGTAACCCTTCAGTTACAGGACAATACTCCAACAGAGCCACACTGGCCAGGGTCAAATTGTTTTTCTGTAAGGGAACTTAGAACTTCAAATTTCTACTCCCATTCCCTTTTTATGGGGCTGTTTGATCCAGCTCCTATCTTTTTTTATTATTTTATGGGCATTAAGGGCAAGTTTGCTGAGAGCAAGATAAACTTTCAACAGGTAGGTAATCTCTCCTCGCCTCACTCCCAACCTGCAGGGAGCTGTGCAACAGCACACCCTGGGAACAATCTTTGCTGACTCTGGAGATTCCAGTGTCACCAAATTGCTTCCTGGAACAGCAAGAGGCCAAATGACCACACCTTGTCTGCCATTCCAACACTCCATACACCTAAATCCCTGCTGGGCTAGCCCAGCAACTACCTACCGAGGAAATAAAGTAACCTTTAAAAATACTATATCCTCTTTTCAGAGATAAATGACACATTTTCCAGTGGGGCCCTAATACCACATGGGGCATTAAAGCAACAGCAGAACAAATGGCAAACTAAGTGCTCCCTACCTGAAAGGCTAAAACCGCACCCCTTCATTGTAAAGACCCCACCTTCCTGGAGAAGAAATGCAGTAAAATGACCAGCCTGCTTCTACTTTCATCTAGCTGCTTCCTGGTACCAGACACACTGGGGTGTGAATGCTATACAAGCATGAAGTCCACCAGATTCAAGGGCACCTAAGAAAACAGTGTTAGCTCCTTTATTTGGGCCACTGCTTTTTAAGTACCCTGGCTGGATCCTATGATTTTTGTCCCCAGTTCCATCATCACCACTAATCCACTAACTGAGGAATAGAATGGAATTTGCATCATGAAAAGCTCCACTGGCTACCGCCTCTTGCCTGAACTTGCTTTTCAACCTTACTTGGTATGTCACTGACTCTTGCCATGGACAGTCAGCTAGTCCCCATTCACTCCAAGATGAGCAGCCTCCCCCAGGGACCAGCACCAAGAGGCAGCAATAAGCAGCATGAGCACCTGTCTTCCCCACAGGGAGCTTGCATTCTAGAGCTGAAGATGACCTCCAACAAATCATAACTCCAAAGTGGGTGCCATGAGAGGGTACAGCAGGGATCTGCTAGTTGAAGTCAGAACCAAGTGCCTTTTAAAACCAAACCAAATGATGAGTTGGCACTGGGGTCAGGGGAAAAACTAAGGAAGGGGACACCGGGGGAAGAAGTGCAGATCAGCAACCAGAATGGCAGGAATGAAGCTGCAATACAGGAAACAGGCAGCATTGAGTACCTAAGGGAAAGAAGGCACAAGGAAGGGGCCCGGTGGTGAGCAACCTGAAGTAAAACCACTGAGAAAGGCTGATCTTGTAGTAGCTGGAAGCAAACATGTCAGATTTTTTCCTAAAAGTCACTGAAGGGTACCAAAGCAGATACTTATTTTGGAATAGGCCCCCAATGTGTGTGTGAAGGGGCTGGAGATAGTTAATGGCTCTTGCATGGTCTGCAGAGAGGGGAGGAGAGAGATGAAAGGTGAATACTTCATCTGCGGAGGCTTAGGAGGCGAAGTGGCAGGACTCCATGGTGCACAGGAAGTCAAAGCAACTTCTGGCACTGGCCTCACTCAAATAAACACCTGGCAATGCCATGTACTGACAGGCAGCACAGGGAAGGAGGTAAGGGGACGCAAATATGAGAGGTCTGACATAAAGATGCCCCACCCAACATTATAGAGAGTGAGTCAATCTCCTTTATCTTAAATAACAAAACCCTGGTTTAAAAATATCTGACAGCTTCTACTAAATTCTATTATGACTTTCAAACTCTTTGGCTTGGTGAACTACCCCAATCACAAGCATGTAGCCATATGTCTCCCCATCTCATTTCCACAAGCTCTGTGCCATGCCCTTGGAATGTAACCCTGTCTAACACCTGCATGTTTCTGCACAGTGGCTCCCTCTGAGGAGATGATTTAGGGTATCCATCTCCATACTTCATTCTCCAGACCCAAACATCTGTCCTCACTCTTCCTCTCTCCTCAGAGAGAAGTCCATCTCATCCTCCATCCAAGAATGGCCATGCAGCTAGCTACAGCAGGGTTTCTCAACTTTGGCACTACTGACGCTTGGGGAATAATCCTTTCTTGTATGCACTGTCTGGTGCACTACAGAGTGTCCAGCAGCATCCCTGCCAGTAACAACACATCTCCAGTTCCAATGACCCAACGTTTCTCCATAATTTCCAATGACCTCTAGGAGCCAAAGTCATTGAAAGCCACTAAACTATACGATCAACAGTGATGAACATGAAGTGTTATTATACCAGAAACACTGACAAATAATTCCCTCCTTATTCTAACAGAATCAGTTTTGCATATACACTGAAACATCCAACTAAAAGATTATCACTAATTCACCATGATACATCTAAGCTTTGGACTCCTCATCCATAAAAAAATGGTAATAATCTGTATGTTTCCAAACCTCGCAGTTCAATCGACAATGAGATAATAAATGTTAAAGCACAAGTTCAAGTTACTAAACACATGGAAAGTGCTATAAGCTTTATCAACATCATCACTCATAAATGCCTTAAAATAACCTGCTAAAAGCCAAATTAACAGAACAAATAGCATTTCTCTGCACAGAAGTTTCTGAGGGGAAAAAAGTGAAACAATGATTCCCACACATTCTATACTAGAATAAAAAAATAATTACTGTTCTACCAGGGATACCCTTTGCCTGTTTTCTATGACCAAATGACCATGCAGTCACTGCCAAGATGTAAATGCCCTTATAAAACCTTACAAATGGTGACCTGTGAGGCAATCTTAAAATTAGAATAATTTTGATAAGAATAATTTCATTTTTAAAAAACGACCTCAAACAATGTAAGTCGTGAATACAATTTTCTTAAAAGGGAAAGAAAATGTCTTATTTAATTAAGGACCGAAATGTAAAAGATACTCAACTACATGCAGTGAAAATCTTCCCTCCCATCCCTGCCCCCCAGTCCAGTCTCCACCTCCAACAAGTTATCACATCTTACGTAACCTCAGAAGTATTTTCTGCAAATACGTACCTAGAAACTCTCTCTCCCTTTATATCCGAATGGTAACATTCTTTACACTGTTCTGTATCTTGCTTTTCATTAGAGTATTTAATACGTGTCCATAAAGGACTTCTTAACCATAACTAATCCATGCCCTATTTGACACATTAAGTTTGCCATTTTTGTTGTTGTTGTTACAAGCTGGCTTGCAAGAACCTCTCATTTTGGGAATTCCTGAAATTCCCAAATCCTTCTAGGTCAAAGGAAACCACTTGAATTTTAACAGATAATAATAACAAATGACTCTTCAAAGAGGTTACTTCAATTTATACTGCCTCCAGCAATGTATGAGAATCTTAATTTGCCCTTTACTATAGTGTAATCAAACTACTTTTTACATGCTTACTGATTTGAGAGATGAAGGGAGAGAAACAGACAGAGAGAGAGACAGACATTGATGTGAGGGAGAAACATCGATCAGCTGCCCCTCATACGTGGCCCAACCAGGGATCAAACCCACAACCCAAGTATGTGCCCTGACCAGGAAAATAACCCACATCCCCTTGGTAAATGGGATGACACTCCAACCAACTGAGCCACCCAGCCACGGCTCAAACTATTTGGGGGCCCTATTGTCATGGACTGAATTGTGTCCCCCCCAAATCTGTATTTTGAAGTGCTAATCCCTAGCACCTCAAAATGTGACTAGATTTGGAGATCCAGTCTTTAAAGAGGTGATTACATTAAAAAGAAGCCATTAGGATGAGCCCTAATCCAATCTGACTGGTGTCCTTATAAGAAGAGGTTAGGACACAGGCACACAGAGAGGTAAGACCAGTGAGGACACTCAGAGAAGATATGCAACTACAAGCCAAGGAGAGAGGCCTGAGGGGACACCAACCCTGACTTAATCTCAAGCTTGTAACCTCCAGATTTGGGGGAAAATAAATTAATTTATGTTGTTTAAGCCATGCCATCTGTGGTAGTTTTGTTTTGACAGAAAATGAAGATGATCCACAAGTGAGAAAAAATAGTATCTCAGGGAGTTTATCTTTCTCTTATTGTAAAGTTGAACATCTTTACATACTGAAGAGTCATGCACATTTTCTGTGAACCTTCAATTTATTTCCTTTGCCTATTTTTTATTGGGTTAAAGATATTTTTTAAAAACAGAAGCTTTTAAGATATTTAGGAAATTAGCCTTCTGTAATATGATCTGCAAACACAGTGTTTTCCTCATTTGTCTTTGGATTGTTTTTGGTACTTCTGGCTGGCAGAAATTAATGGTGACACAACATCAATAATGATACTGTTAGGTAGAAGTTTAGGACGGGGGGGTGGGAGGGGATACACAGTACTTGCAGAAAAAGCTCATAAACAAATGATTAACTGCTTCCACCAAGTATCTGTTTTTAACAGGATAACAAGAGGTGGTCTGGACCAAGATAAAAAACTGAGTTAACAGACCTCTTCCACCTATACTTACGTTAAGGAGGTCGCACCCTCTCTTGAAAAAGTGCACACTCCATTCTCCCTGCAAACTGATGTGTTATTCCAACATCCCAGCCCACAAATTATATATATCCTCAGGACCAAGAGACCAATCGCCTATGCCTTTGTCACCCACTTCAGCTAGGCCTGTTCTCTTCCTGAGAACATATCACGAATAAACTTTGTTTACATGCTAACAGGCTTGCTGATCTGTAATTCTTTACTGGTTGGCAAGAAGAACCAAGCCTCCCACAACAATACCACCCTACATTTAAATGTGCTCTGAATTGTTTGGAACTGTTTCCTAAGAACCTGGCATTGGTGACTCAAAATGGGGGCTCCATTCTCAGTAGGGAAAAGGAAGCTTAACAGACATCAGCAGATGACACAAAGGTTAAAGGGAAGTAAACAAGATGGTAGATTCTGCACAGTTAACAAGATTTTTAAGTAGAAATTCTAAAATGAACTAAGTCTGCTTTGCATCTATACTGCATTCAGAGGCCTCCAAATTCATTAGTTGTAACAAAAGGCTGAGCTCAAGAATTATCTACAATGCAATTAAGTCTTTTTAAAACCTGTGGTCACAGACTTCCTTAAGAATATGGTTTTTAAAGTAGAAATACCCTTCTGTTAAGATGTGGGCATGAGTACAGAATGTTGAAGGTGAGGATGGCTGGGGTGGGGGGAGTGGTGGGGTGAAAATGGAGACAACTGTACTTGAACAACAATAAAAAATAAAAATTAAATAAATAAAAATAAAAAGAATGTTGTGGTGGGGTGTGACTCCTGTCTCTGACCCTTACCATCTCTATGACCCTAAGACTAATCCCTCAGTGACTCCGACACCACAATCCCTTTCAACTATATCCAAGTACAGAACACAGTTCCTGACCTCAAAAACTTATTCCCCTGTCTCACTGATCCTACCATTTCTTAAATGATATAGATGGCTGCTGTGCACATGGTGTCACTGAGGGGTAAAAAAAAATGAGTAATAAATACCTAGGTTTTGACTTTAAGGAACTTCACATAATGGAAAAAGTAGACAAATAACTACAATCAGACAACCTGTGGTGGGTGCCACAAAATGTCACAGATGTTGAGAGGAGAGGCCCATCTGAACTGATGAGGAGAAGGCTTAGATGAGGCACCAGGAGAGAAGCAGTATTTGAGCTGCACCTTGAAGAACTGTGACAGACGGGCACAGGGGTGACAAGGAATCTGTTTCTGGCAGACTCATAGGAAAGCAAAGTGGATGGTCAGGGAATAAACAAGTGATCCTGTTCAGCTAAAGCAACAGAAAATTATGCCAGTTCATAAAGTTTCAGCTTAACTTAATAAGCAATGAGGAAATCACCAAAAGTTTTAGATAAAAGGATAAGTAACCAGCATCTACCTAACACTGCAGAATGAATGGGGAGAGAAAGCAACTTGACTTGGGGTGGTGAACGCACAACGCAACATGCAGATGATGCGTTACAGAACTGTACACATAAGACTTATAATTTTATTAACCAATACCCCAATAAATTCAATTAAAAAATAAAAAGAATGAAAGGGGAGAGAAGAGTAAGAAGATCATCACAAAGCAAAGCAGAGAGAGGGTCAGGGCAAGACCTGCAGACATTCTAAAAGTGGCATTGATGAGTGTTTGCTGAGAAGACAAATCAAAGCTGTCCCACTATTTTGAGCCCCAGTAAGTGAGGACTCCAAGAATACAAATGTGAAGGTCAGAAAGAGGACAACTGGGTGGACAGGGGAGAGAAGTAGAGACGGCTATTTGTACTTTTGAAATATTACAAGACAGTCTGGTAGAGACACCAGAGCAGGTGAAAATATAGTTTTGAAGTTCAGGAGACAGACTAGGATCAACATAGAGATGGTAACTGATACACAGTAGACAGAGTTTAGGGAACCACAGAGGACCCTTGGGTTGTTATAAAAATTATTTTAAGCTGAATACAAATATTTGAGATTCAACAGATGCAGAAAGAAGACTTCTAAGAGCTTCCCTTATATGACTAAAGCAGCTATTTCTAGTAAATGAGGCTGCCACAAATCCCCTCTTTGGGGGTGGGTCTACTCTCAGGAGGATGAACAGAATAAACCAATCAAATCCCCCTAACAATCTGAAGAAGGAAGCAACTACAAATTTACTAATCTCCTGTTTGCACTGGTAAAATCTCATTTGACTTTCCTAAAGGAACACATATGTTCTCCCTCTCCCTTTCCCCTACTAGTTAAGATATAAGTCTCTATCTTTAATCATTTAATGAGTAGGCATTCTTATAAACTTTCCTGTTAATCTATCTTTTGTCATTTTAATTTGCAGGCCCCCTAGTCAAAAAGAGGGTAAAGGAAAAGTTGCTTTTTTTCTTCCCTAATAAGTGATATCTTATAAATTTTATCTGAAGGGGTGCCACAGGGAAAATGGAGTGAGTCAGGCTCCCTCACCCAGAAGTCTGGTCAACTATAACTTAGCAGTGTTCATGTAACCTTGAGTATGAGACCGCATGCACAGAATCAAGCTCTGTAATGTAATAGTTCTGGCACCCTGCCAGCTTTGTGTGCATTTAGTACATAAGGGAGTAGGGACTTCCAGGGGCAGCTTGGGGCTGGCACGGCTCGCCCTACCCTGGAATAAAGGCATGTCAGACATCCAGACAGCTCCATGAATTGTGTTCTGTCTGCCTGAATCTCATGTGAACCTGGCCAGCATTGAACAGCTGAAGGACAGGTGCTCAGAACATACAGGCATAGGCAAAAGTAGGTTTACAGTTGTAAGTATACAAAACACAAGAGTTTATTCCTGTATTATTATTTATTCTTGGATTATAGATTTTGTCATACAAACAACTGTAAACCTACTTTTGCTCATCCCTGTATGCAAGCCACCCCAGGTAAATAAAGGTCAGTCCCTATCATTTTACTGATCTTTAGTTAATAAGATGGCCCCATAAGCACATGAGAACATTAAATTCCAGTGAGTCACTTTCCCCACTGGCTACCCTAGTTCTCAATCACATTCTGAAGGGGGTGGAAAAATAACAATGCTGAGTCTGGTAATATTCAGAGTCAAAACTTTCACCTGGGGGAGGCTTCAGTTCCCCCAAGTGATCATTAGCAAAACTAACCAACCTAATACTGGACATTGTGGTAGGAAGGAGGAGGCTGACTCTCTCACTTTCTTCCCTCCATCCCCCAACTCAGGCTCACACAGCAGCTGTCCATCTCTAATACACTCCAGCAGGGAAGAAGGCTTTACATTAAACAACAACAACAACAACATAAAAAAGGAATTTTTGTAGAAAATCATTTATATCAACATTGTCTAAAGAGGCTGCTTGGTATAAAGAAGAAAAATAGGGACCCAGCATAAGGTAGTTCTTCAGAAAAAACAAGCGCTATGAAGCATCCTAGGACAGATGTAGAGGGAGCAGAATGCCCCACGGAAAGCTGTAATTTGCTTGGCCGCAGAAAGAGGAAAGTAGGTGTTGTGCACCTTTTATATGTTAGACACAGTACGAGATGCCGTACATACATTATTTCCACCAGTGCTCGCCACATTCCTATGTTTCAGTTGTAGTACGCCCATGCTCTAGAAAAGGAGTCCAAAGAGTAGAATAACTTGCCAGATCCTACAATGCAACAGGTCCTGAAGCCTTTACTCAGCCTTGCCACTTCTCACTCCATTAGCACACCCCTTCTCTGCTCACCCCAAAGTAAACCTGAGCAACAGGTGACAGAGGAACCATTCAGCTCATTAAAGATAAGAGCACTGGAGGGAGGGGGGTTCCCAATAAGTAAAAGGGCAGGAAAAAGAAACCCCAGTCTTTCCCCTCTCAGTGGCCCTAATAGGAGGACAACATTATTGCAAGGCAAGGAAAGTCTTCCAGTATTGGAAACGAGTATGATATGGGAGAAAGGCCAGTATACACAAATATCAACTAATAACAGGTTTTACAATAAAACCTGAAACAGCACAAGTAGAAAAAATTAACTGAAAATTACTGGATCAATTCTTTAGCTCAAACGAAACAACAACAACAAAACAACAAAACAGCGCTACACATTAGCTAAAAATACTGTTGGAAGCACTACATACACCAAAGCTACACAAAAGACCTGAAGATTTATTCAAAGGGAAACTTACACCATTACGTACTTCTATTACCAAGCCAAAAAAGAAAAATATTTGAGTGCTCAATCCGAAAGGAAAAAAGGCAGACAGAAACCTAAGGAAAGAAATCAACCTAAGGAAAGCAAAGAGAAGAATTAATGAAGGTAAAGATACTTGTATATAATAGACAATGTTGGAAGAAAAATTTTTCAAGTAATAGATAACATCCAGTTACTGTAATCAAGAAAAAAATAGCAAACACATTAATATAACACTTAAAAAAGAATATCATTAAAGAGAGGAAAAATTTTTTAATGCAAACAGATCACAATATTTTATGACAGTAAATTTGAAAATCCAGAATGAAACAGATAATTTCTTTGTAATTTATAAATTAAAATTTATTTTAAAAAAAGAATAAGAATTACAGGCAGAAAAAGGTGGGTTAAAAAAACTGATCAATAAACCTCCTCTGAATACACACACATGCATGTGCACACACATGCACACGCACACACAAATGCACAAGAATGGACAGACAGCAAGAAGTTCAAATAATTTTTGTCCTGATTATTCTAGCAACTATCCTTGCACACAGGACTTTTCATGAAATCACAGCATAATACTTACTCGTGGAAAAACTCCAGAAGTAGGAGGTAGAGAAGGTTCCTACTAAGGAATGGACACAACTCCTAGGAAGAGGAATGGTACTACGACAACCAGTGCATTTCTATGTGCAGGGATGCAGCAGCACTGCCTGGGCCCAAAGAAGATTATTTCTAGAGAAGAATAGGGTGCTCTGGGAAATGAGTGTTAGGTGTGAGAGTCTTTGTATACATACATTTTTTCATCTGATTTTCCAATATCACTTGCCCAACCCCTACCAACTCCCAGGATTTGCTCAGACCAGCATAGCCTAGTCTACTTTCAGGAGGATTGAACTCACCTCTGTATCTGCTCTACTTCATAACAAACAGATAGCCCTGACTTTGCAGAAACCTGAAATGACAGGAAGAGAAGTCAATTCTTGGTTTCTTGCGGGGGGAACTATTGTCTTCCAGGGGCATATTCCATCCCCTCTAACCACTGGGGCCAACTCAGCTGTGAACCAGTGTCCGGGGTGAACATCATTCAAGGAAGGAAGGGCCAAGTCCTCCACAGTACTAGGAATGGCCACATTCTCCTTCACAACGGGTGGCCATAGGCTCCTTTAGGAAAAGAAACAGCTCCAGAATTTCTAGTGTCTTCCTCTTGGTCAGGTAGGTGGGATCCCCATCATCATTTTACATTAGTGCAAGGCAGCACACTCCACAGATTACTAAGTCCCTTCACAGAGAATAGTTCATCTGATTCAATTATCCTGTCTACCTAGGTAGTCTGTCTTTTCCATTTTACAAATTAAGATACCTAGACAAGGGAAAGGAAGGATACCAGCTGAAAGTCAAATCCAGATATTCTGACACTGAGTCAGAAACCTAAACAAGAATTATAATAATAAAAATCATAGACTCTAAGCAATTTCAAAAGAATTTCAGTGTGGAAAATATATTCTAATGTAACTTAATTATTGTTCTTAATATTTAACTGTTTCATGAATTTTTTTTTAGAAATCAACTCTAATCTGACTGCCTGAAAACTATAAAGTGTTTGCCTGTAATCTGAGGGATTCACACACTCCAGTCAATCATACCCAGTTTAAGAATTCCTGTCCTAATGTCTTTTAACAAATTAGAAAGAACACCGGGCATTCTCTAAAAAGCTCTTCTTGGGGCTTAAGTCGCAAGACTGTCTCTTCTGGTAGAGGCTGCCATATAACTGTGTGTACATGTTCACGTATTTTATTGCACTAGCCAAAAAGTCCAGTTAAGATTTTTCCATAAAATAAAAGACACAACATTTTTTACACTTTCACCAATAACATTATTGAGTTGGACTTTCTGAGTAAGTTGGCTATCTCCCGCATGTTGACTGTTCTCAATTAATGTCTGCATTTGATCACTATTAACTTCAACTGGTCTACCCCACCATCCATCATCCAGCGAGAAAGACCCAGCACAAAACTTAGCAATGGGAGTAAAAGACAGAAAACTGTACAAGAACAGCAATTAAAATTTTTAAAAAAAGAAAAGAACTTGGCAAAACACTCGACACGTTCCATCAGTCACAGCACCTTCTCCACACACTGCATAAATCTTTTATGTATTTCAGCTGCATTTTTACCTTTCTTGAAATAATAAAGCATAATATGACAAAAATGTTGCTTATTATCTTCTACCTTCGATGTTAAAATGACTACACAAAAATTCACCAATTTGGTAAGTTTTTTTAAATGTACACCGAAATGACAACTATAGCCTAATACAATCTTAACAAAATTGTTTCAAATTAAGTTAAAGACAACTAAGTGCTACTAGAGCCATCTTATGGGGAAAAAGAACAAACATTTTGGCCAACCCGATAGTAATTAAGTCTTCCCAATGGGTAGGGATGTTCCTCTCTCTTTCATCAACATAAATTTGACACAACACAGTAATAAATCTATTAAAGGGAAGTTCCTGTGCTGAATGCTCATAGATATTTAGATGAATAAAAATACTGCTTAAATTTAAGGATGCTTACAAGGTTATCAGAAAAATACACTCACAAATAATCTAAATCTAAGGGGAAAGAAGTAAAAAAGAGAAGCATGAAAAAGGTACCCTGGGAAAAAGAGAAGCATTTTTCTTTAAGAGAAAACATCAGTGAATGATTACAAACTGCTATATCAAACAACTTCCATGCCACAAACCTTGCTGTGAAGTTAACGATGTGTTCTTTCTGCAAAAGTGAAACATTTTAGTAATTACAAGATTATGTTCTAAGTGAAGATCTCAGTGGTCTTTATGCAACGTATGTCAGAAATATCAATTACAAACACCAAAAAACCATGATTATAGAGAATGTAGCATTAATTCTTTGATAAAAACCCAGACTAAAAAGATCAGACAAGACCAAGTCAGAGGGTGGCTGTGGCTGAGGGAGGAAGAATAAAGACTTCATTGTGTTTTACAGATTTTTTAAGAGGTGCCTTTAGGATTATCAGACAATTTATGAAATTGGCAGAATCACAAAAAAACAAATGATGTGTTTCAAATGCATGGGTGGCAAATTAATGTTTATACTATTACTGCCATATGTGGAGTTTGGCCTAAAGGTAAAAACCTACCAAAGGGACTTTTTAAATATGTGTGACTGCTCAGTGCTTCACTGTACTGAGGAAATGCTTCTGCTACTTGAACCCTCTGCTTCTCTTCCAAAGTTCTGGCCACTTTGCTAATGTTTATTTTCTGCACAGGTGTATTCTACAGTCAGATACATGCACATGTTCTCAATTTATAATCAGACATGCAAATCCCAAGGTGCCCTTGATACCTGGTCCAGTGCTGGTATCCTGGCCCGAGCCTAGAGTAAAAGTGAGAGCAGAAAGCAGGGCCCACTGGGGCAGTGCTGCATTGCCTGGAGCACCTGCCACCCCACCCCAGGGCATGACAATGCAGGAGGAATTCATTGCACTGAGCATGCTCCAGGCTACTGAGGGTGATTGACTAAAGGAAAAGCTCCTACTCCCTTCCAGTCTGGTGAACACCTGTCAATCCAGTCTGGGAAGACATGATTGGTTGGGAGAGGCTCTACCGAAGGTCATGGCAGTTGGAGCGCAAGGTCCCCACGGGTAGCTTACATAAACTAAAGAGGGAGCCACAGGCTCTCTTGGTCCCCCCTGGTGGAGGCCATGCCCACGTCCCAGGACATGCAGGTCAGTGCTGTGTAGGACAAACTGGCCCTGGAAGCTGCGTGGCAAATGGAAACTCTGAAAAGAAGGAAGCCTGAGGCCCAAGAGTGGCAGGGAGAGAAGCTGAGCTGCTTAAAGGGCGACTCAGCGGCCACCTGCAATTCCTAAAGACGGTATTTTTAATGGAAGAAAGAACTCTGGGTGCAAGCTTGGGTCTGGCAGAGGGTGGCAGAGTTTTCTGGAGGGGATGGCTCTGAAGCAGGAGCCTGCCATCCTCCCAGATTGTGTAGCTTTTGAATAAAAGACCTCTTTCCTTTTCTCATCAAACCTCTGCCTCTAGAATTTGCCTATGGGTGGCAGTGGGCAGCCGAACCCCACTTTCATTCAGTAACACCCTCAACTGAGGCAAACCTGGGGCTCAAAGGTCAGGCAACATAAGACTCACAGCCCAAGGATGGTAAGCAAACATGTGCTCACAACTCCACTGTAAAAATCCACACCAGTCCTTGCAGACACCTACAAAATAGGAGCCTAATTGCTCTAACGCCCGGCAAACCACAGTCAGTCAGCAATGATCATGACAACATGTAACTGCTGGGCATGATTCAATAAAGGGGCTTGGTTCTAGCAGCCCAATTTTCTTATTTCGAAACAGATGTTTTCCTTTACCCAAATGCCTAATAAAGTCATGCATGCTGTGCTACTATACCATGGGACAAGAGAAAGTCTATTCACCTCACTGGGAATCAGTCTTCTCTTTAAATACATACCAACCAGCTCATTACATAATCTAGGTAAGATTTGTGATGTCATGTATAATATCATTTTTTAGAAATTTACTCAAATATAAAAAGTCTTAGGGGAAAAAAGCATTTGGCATAATTAGTTATTTTATCTAAATATATCAGCTGAGTGCCCCCAGCTGGTATAGCTTAGTTGGTTGGGCATTGTCCAGCAAACCAAAGGGTAGACAGTTCAATTCCCAGTTGGGGTGCATGCCTGGGCTGCGAGTTCCATCCCAGGTCAGGGTGCAAACGGAAGGCAACCAGTCAATGTTTCTTTCTCACACTGATGTTTCCCTCTCTTCCTCCCTCCCGTACCCTCTCTCTAAAATAAAAAAATAAATATATCAGCTATACCTGGCTACTGCAGACAGAGGTTTAAATATACAGAACATGTACAATATACTGAGAAAAAGAGACTGAGAAATACAATTAATACATAATTCAAACTACATAACAGCCAGAAAATAGAGTTGAGTTTCTTTCTGAAGTAAAATATTTAGCTTAATTGAAATTTTAATTCATTCAACTTTCTGGGTAGAAAAACATAAAATGGAACTGCCAAGTATCTTCAGGGATTTTCAATTATACTAGGACAGCATGCTCAGGAGGAAAAAAAGAAATCCACAGTCCCCATCCTCAGAAACATTTTAAAGCAGATCTTTTATGTTATCTTTGGCATGGAGCCTATGTTTTTTTTCCCATGACTGACTGCAAAATGAAATGTATTCCCATGTGATTTCAAAGCAAGATCTACTTACAGGTTTAGTCCACCCTCAAAAAAAAGTTAAGTGGTTCTGCTTTTACCTACAATCACCCTGTCATTTCTGATACCATGGGTTCCATGTATCTTTTTATTTTTTCCCAGAAATATAAGGACATATTCTTGCATAGTAAAAATCACTCTCCAAGAAAACAGATGTGCTTATCCCTCTCCCAGAAGTTGCAGCTGTTCAGGCCAATAGGGAATACAGCAGATGACTTCCAAATGGTAGAGGAAGACTTGGAGGGTGCTGCCACTGTGTGCATGCATGCATGTGGAAGAGGAAGGAAGTTCTGTTGTTCCAACCAAGAACCCATTTGGTTGAATGACTACACAGATGAGCACCTATTTCAATGCAGGGAAATGATGACTGCTAGCCAAGGGACAGCAAGCAGCCTCTCAAGCCCTGAAGACATCCTCTCTCAAATCTGGAAGCAACAAGTATGAACTCTAAACCTTGACAAGGCAGCAAAAGTGGAAGAGATCGTGGTTAAAATCCTTGCTTAAATCACAAGCCTAAAGCTTTTGTTTACTTTTGTTTATTGCTCAGAGAAAGGAAATTCTCATGGAAAAAAAGAAGTCTGCACTTCCATGTCAGACATTAGACATGAGGCTACTCTACTGTGCAAAGGAAAAGCTATCCCAGCAGTGCTGCAGGACCAGTGACAGGCTGTTGCTGCCAAGTTGTCTGCATGACGAGAAACCAATGACTAAAACAAGTCAGCATCTATCAGATGGGCTCTGCCCTGGGTCATCATCAGTAGTCTCCTCTGGATGTAGGATCAATAGTTTGGTCTTTCTTAAAGAATGTTGTAACTCCTCCTCCACAAAATAAAAAACCCAATTTAAACATCTAGGAAATTACCACTCAAAGGAGGTTTCAAAGAGCTGTGCATCTGATCATGTTTATTAAAGTATGCATAAAGTTCTTCTTTTCAGGGACTCTACTTACTATAATATATTCAAGTCCTTAAATAGAATCATAAACCCAAAACCCATTTTTTTTTTTTTTAGAGAATAGAGAAGCTTAATTAAAGCCAATACATAGTGAAAACAGAAATAAGAAGCATGGAAACAAGAGAGTTATTTGGAAGTAACCTTGAAATCAAAATAAGCCAGAAACCTTAAAACACACACACACCCCAAAAGAATTACAAAACAGATGGTAAAATGGTCAAATCATATTTCCTGGCACACATTCCAGTCTTCCTTCTAAGTTTTAAAACATTTAAGAGTCTAACAAGTTTAGTTGAGCATTTCTAGAAGCAACAGGCATATTCCAGACTCCTCCTAACTCCACCAAATTCTGCTACCGGCCAGGGAAGCAAGGAGGTCAGGTGTGGAAGCATTCCTTACCCACCAGCCCTGCTCCTCGCCATCGCCTTAGCCCACAGCACTCTCCCTCCCAACAGCCAGTCTGCTCCCTGCCTTCCTTCTACAGCTTTCTCTGCTCACAGCCACCTCCTGGGAGATTCCCTGACCACTGCAGCCCCTACAGCACCTGACAGAGTTACATCCACCATGTGTTTTTATGTATTGCTTTGTGGTCTCCCACTTTGAGAACAGTCAACAAAATCCTTTTTGGATTATTGCTTTTTCCCAGACCTGCCCAATCAATGAAAGTAAAATGCCAAGTGTTCTCTGCCCACTTATTTTACTTTCCATACCACAACAACAGTGATGATGCCCCACAAATTTATGGAAGCTAAAACCCATTTTTCCCAGTCTCATACTGTACACCTCAAATTATGTGCCATAGTCTTTGAGTGACTTAACTGAATTAAGTGCTCCAGATATATGGGTGGGGGTCCTGCTGCAAAGCTCACAAAGGCCGCTCTGCCTACAAAACGGCTAGGCCCCTGATGACTTTTGCTCCTAATTCTGCAGACCACCCAAACCCTGCCCCTCATCTTCCTTAGAGAAAAGGAGGCTTCTCCCTCTCATCCTAGAGTACAGGTGAGTGAATAACAAGATGTATAGAGAGACTGGCACTACAATGGACCCAAGAAGGACAGGTAATCTCCACCCTTCAATTACACCAGCAAGAAAAAGCAAGGGAACAAGCTACTCAGAGGTGGAAAACTGAGAGTAACCTCAGGAAATACCCAGCACCCCTGCCCCCTGCCTGGTAGGTGGTGTGAAACAGCCTGTAGGGCTATCACTCCCCTCCCAAATTGCCTCTCCCTCAAAGGGACAGGAAGGGTCACCTGCTGCAGTGAACCTGCCTGTAGTCCCCACCTGGAGAGCACAGGAGCAACACTACAGAAAGGAGAGGGAAAGCAGGATGTAGGGAGCCCTAAGGCATCCATCCTAGACAGCAGCTTGTAAAGAATGTTCTGGTAACTGCCTCCAGATTGTCTCCTACAGACCATTGGTTGATCCCATGAGGGCCTTCAACATGGCTCCTCAGAAAATAGCTTTAAATAAAGGCTCCATAGGTGCACTCTTACAAAGCACTGACGCAATTCTAAGGTACCTTCAATGCATGGCCTAAGACAGATTCGGCACCAAGGAATTTAAATCAGGTCACTCATAAACACCACCAGGTCCACTGCCTAGAGATCCCAGCTCAGGGGTAGCACAGTGCATATGCGGTTTTCAAAGCCCCATGTGTCCCTGTTTTCAGTTACTACCTCTGGAGTAAATAAGCACCTTCTAATCAATCCCTTCGTAATGGGAACTTTTGACTTACGGAGACCCAGCTTATCAATCAGAGATTTCACTGCTTTTGGTATGCTGATTGTGAAGTTCTCAGGGGAGCTATCTGGCAGATGTTTCCATAATTGGATCTGTGGTTTAGAGAGGGCCACTCACAGTCTGGAGCTAAGATTTGGAAGCTCAGGCAGTAGTTAAAAGATCAGCCTAGATGAGCCAGCAAAAACACAAACAGGAAGAACAAGCTAACCACCAACAGTAACCAAAGTAAAGAATGGCAAACAGAGACACTAAAAATTCTGATCAGAGAAAGTTGATCATGTTCCCCAGACATGGGGACAAGGGTCATCACTGCTCTGCCTACTGCTACAGTCCACAAAGCCAACAAAGTAGCTTATTAACATTCGAATGTTAACTAAATAAAAGAAAAAGTGAACCACAATCATTTGAGGCAGAGGAAATCTTACCTATATCCTTAGAAAGATTTTTAAGAAAAACAGACAAAAAGATTTTAGGGTAACATGGTATTAATCAGAACCCTCTCAATCCCCGAAAAATTTGTTCATTAAAATTTTAACCTACTGTAGGTTTCAGCTCATGATTTTTATGTAACATTAGTTTCCTAAGAAAGAGAAAGTGCCCAAATACTTCACTCTTTGTTTTTTCTCAATTTCCACAATATCGGACTTCCGGCCAAGATGGAGGCGTAGGCAGACACACTGTGCCTCCTCTCACAACCAAAATTAAGGACAACAAAATATTTAGAAACAAGAAAACAACCAGAACTTATAGAAAATTGAACTGTACGGAAGTCCAACAACCATTCATCCAGACCAGTAAGAGGGGCGGAGTCTCGGTAGGAAAAAGTGGAGGTGCGGACCCAGGAACGCAAGTAGCAGCAGCTCACCGTTCCCAGGTGCACGGGTGGTGGCTGGCGGTCCTCAGGCCCACAGGTGGCAGCTGGCGGACCCCGGGCACAGGGGGGCAACTGTGCAGACCCAGTGAGGACGCACAAGGCACCTGGCTGACCAGGGGGTCCCACATTCGCGCACGCAGACGGTCCAGGCAGAGGGGAAGTGGCGGAAGGGACTGAATCCAGAAGAGAGCGGAGCAGGCGCCATTGTTCCCGCTCAGACCCCGCCCCCACATACAGCGTCACAACCCAGCAACTGGGCTGCCCCACACTGGGGAGCGCCTGAAGCTCCACCCCTCACTACGTAACAGCACGTGCGTGTGCGCAGATAATCCAGGTGAAGGGAAAGCGGCGGAAGGGACCGGAGTCCAGAAGAGAATGGAACAGGCGCCATTCTTCCCTCTCAGACCCTGCCCCCACCTAAAGCATCACAACCCAGTGACTGGGCTGCCCCGCCCTGAGGAACACCTAAGGCTCCACCCCTAATACATAACAGCTGCGACCAGACTAAAACCAAACCAAAACAAAACAAAAAAAACCCACCAAAAATGGCTCAAACCAGAGGAAAAATGAAAACCCCAGAGTCAATTCCTCTAAGCAACGAAGAGATAGCCAACCTATCAGATGCACAGTTCAAAGCACTGGTCATCAAAATGCTCACAGAATTGGTTGATTTTGCTCATAAATTAGATGAGAAAATGCAGGCTACAATACGTGAAATGAAGGAAGACGCATGGGGAACCGATAGAGATAGAAGGAAAACTGGGACTCAAATCAATGGAGTGGACCAGAAGGAAGAAATTAACAACCAAACAGAAAACGAGGAAGAAACAAGAATTCAAAAAAAATGAGGAGAGGCTTAGGAACCTCCAGGACATCATTAAACGTCCCAACATCCGAATTATAGGGGTCCCAGAAGGCGAAGAAGAAGAGCAACAAGTAGAAAACTTATTTGAACAAATAATAAAGGAGAACTTCCCCAATCTGGCAAAGGAAATAGACTACCAGGACGTCTAGGAAGCTCAGAGAGTCCCAAAGAAGTTGGGCCCAAGGAGGAACACATCAAGGCACATCGTAATTACATTAGCCAAGATTCAAATGAAGCAGAGAATTCTAGAAGCAGCAAGGGATAAGGGGACAGTCACCTACAAAGGAGTTCCCATCAGACTGTCAGCTGATTTCTCAAAAGAGACCTTACAGGCAAGAAGGGGCTGGAAAGAAATATTTGAAATCTTGAAAAGCAGGGACCTACATCCAAAATTGGTCTTTCCAGCAAAGCTGTCATTTAGAATGGAAGGACAGATAAAGCGCTTCTCAGATAAGGTCAAGTTCAAGGAGTTCATCATCACCAAGCCCTTATTATATGAAATGTTAAAGGGACTTATCTAAGAAAAAGAAGATCAAAAATATGACAATGAAAAGACAGCAAAATAACAGCTATTAACAACCACACCTAAAACAAAAGCAAACTAAGCAAACAGCTAGAACAGGAACAGAACCACAGAAATGGAGATCATATGGAGGGTTAGCAACAGGGGAGTGGGAGGAGGAGAGAGGGGGAAAAGGTGCAGAGAATGAGTAGCATAGATAGTGGGTAGAAAATAGACAGGGGGAGGGCAAGAATAGTATGGGAAATGTAGAAGCTAAAGAACTTATGACACATGGACATGAACTAAAGGGGGGAATGTGGGTGGGAGAGGGTGTGCAGGGTGGGGGGAATGATGGGGGAGAAACAGGACAACTGTAATAGCATAATCAATAAAATATATTTAAAAAAAGAACAATGGGAGTAAAAGTCAGAAAACTGTAGAAGAACAACAATTAAAATAAAATTTAAAAAAAAGAAAAAAATTTCCACAATATCGCTCAGAAAATCATTCACTGAGAAATAAAACTGCTTAAAACATTAACATGCTACTTCAGTAGTTACCTTTTACTTAATGCTTCATGGTCTTTGTTAATTCATCCAGTTTTTAAAACACCAACATTTTAAGGAATGCTTTTCAAAAGATAGCAAAATAGCAGGAGACCAGCAGAAAGCTATTACTTACAGCTAACTTGACATCTTCAGACTTACTAGGTTCTTAACCACTTGGCATTTCCTAAGGCTAATCTTCCCAAGCATGTTGACTAAAGAACTACTTCAAAAGAGATCTACCAGGGATTTGGTATAGAATGAATGAAATTTACCATTAAAAAAGAGAGACAGAATGGAGGGTCCCAAAATAAAATACAATCAGGAAATGGGGCATATTTACCTCCCTTAGAGAGTCTTAAACACTCTGAGAATACAATAATAGAAACCTGCTACACTAAACACATCTAGAATTTTATCAGGTAGCACCTACTAATATCTCCAAAAATGAGAGTCCTCCAGATGAGCCCATTCAAACCTACCTAAGGAACTATCCATCGGCTAGAAGCTGTCCACCAGCTCACTGGTCAGTCAGAAACCCTTCGTTATCTCCTTTCACATCTCACCCCACTCCATGCCCTTCCCATCCATCCCACCACCACCATGGAGCCCAATTATGTGCCTGTGAGGAGATTCAGCATGTAAAGGTTGGGTAGACCTGACATAATACAGTATGAATGATTAGTAGCAAATTTCATTATTCAAGAGACTCATGAGAACAATAGGAGACACATTTTTTAATTACACGTCTAGACTGTGAAAGTCAAAAGTCACACACCTCAATATTCTCAAGTGCCCACACCTTTTCTTACTATATATAAGTAAAACAGGTATATCCATGTCAGGCTAGCCAACACATTATCTTTCTAGAAACCACCTGGTCATTCAAGTTACTGCTTAAACTTTGAAATGAGAATATAAGAAAAAAAAAAGAAATCATAACAGAGGGTTTTAACAATATTTATATCACATTATTCACACCTGTTATGTGTGGTTTGAAACTCCTGAGCTTCTAATTCACTGAAGAGACTAAAAACATGTCTGTTTTCAGGATCTGAATTAGAGTTCGCTTGCACAGCCTCACAGGCCTACGTGGTCTGCCAGAAACAGAGCAACCCCAGGCTAGAGCCACACAGAATCTGCACACTACTTGCTCTCATTTCCTGGGGTCACTGAGGCTGTACACAGACACAACAAGGGAGAGTATGGGGGCGGGGGGGGGGGGGTTGTTACCAGGAATAGCCAAGAGAAGCAAGTAGGGAAATGGGTCAGCAAACAGACTGATACCCACCTGTGTAAAACTTTCAGAGGAAAAATTTTTCAACTGAAATTCCTTTTTTTAAGATTTAGGAACAGAAAACCATGCTATCTGTGTAATAAACTATGAAAATTGGGTGCATGTATAGAATTGCCTGGTGTGATCAAATACAACTCAAACTAAAGTTATCTGACACTGAACAACACTCATGTACAACTCCTATGGTGGGACAAGTAAAATAAGCAATCACCTAAATGATAGCTTCCAGTTTGGCTTTCCTTTCTCCTCCCTTCAGTTCAGTGTCTTACTAAGAAATTTCCCTGATATCTCTCTTTTTCTTTTAAAGTTTTTTTTTAAAGATTTTATTTATTTATTTTTAGAGAGAGGGGAAGGGAGGGGGGAAGAGGGAGAAAAATATCAATGTGTGGTTGCCTCTTATGTACCCCCTACTAGGGACCTGGCCCACAACCCAGGCAGGTGCCTGATTGGGAATTGAACCAGTGACCCTTTGGTTCACAGGCTTGCATTCAATCCACTGAGCCAAAACAGCCAGGGTCCTTAAGCTATCTCTTAAATCTCCCTACCTCCTTGATCTGTTACCCAGGCTTCTCCCAGAGTCTCCAACACCGATCAAGCCTATTTTCTTTGAACTGCTCTCTTGGCTTTCTACTCCTAAGTCAGTGCTAGAGCAACTCCAAGAAAAGGACCCAAGAGTCCTGCACTCGTCTTAGTCTGCCCTCACCCTAACCTCCCCCATCCTGTCCTGGTGGGTGATACCTCCTGTTCTCCAAGCACAACTTTGGGCTCTGCCAGAGTAAGTTATTCAGATAATGACTACCAGTTGTTTTTTGTTTGGGGTGTGTGTGTGTTTTCTCTCTTTCCCTCACTACTACTCCAAAGAAGTTATGCGTACAGCGCCCACACCTGCATTCCTGTCCCAAGGCTGAGCAGCAGGGCTCTGAAAGCTCAGGAATCTGGAATCAGGCAGCCATGAATGATAGCAAGGAAGAAGATATGGACCTGCTGCCAAGTCTTAGAGCCCTAGAAACTGGGTCTGAGGATCAAGAGTATGACCTTCAGAAACAAACACAGAAATGATTTCGACAGAGCTGTAACACACTATTGGAAGAAGATGATGGCATTGGTAATCCCAAGTACTTTCTTTACATATGCGAAATCCCATTAACAATTTTTAAAAGAAATATTGTGAGAATTACCTGTGGGGGACGACACTTCAGATCCCAGGTAATTAAAGGCTCACATACCTCATGTTGAGCATATTGGAAATATTTTCCAAGCATGTTTTCCTCAGTAGTTAAATGTGTTCTATGGGCTCCAGTCCTAAACCAGATAAGAGATCCCAATTTACCAAATAAGAGATTCAACTTTTAAAAACAAGTTAAAGATGGACACAACTCTGCACACTTTGATTTCCAGTGTAGGTTTAAGGGACCCAATAATTATTTGCTCAAAGAAGAAAGCAAAAAGGCAGAGACTAAGAACATGTCCCTCTTACTGACAGCTACTCCAATGGACCAGTTCTAATTTCCCAATTATAAAATGGAGAAAGAAACATGATTAAAATCTGAAAAGGCAGTATCACACTTAGTACATTACCAAGATGTGAAGCTAGAATTAAATTCACTTAATAACCTTTTCATAAACATCTGCTATTGCATGGAAGTTCACTGTGGCTACCTTCAATTAAAGCTGCTGCCTCCTTGTTCACACAGTCCATAAAAGAGCAAGCAAGGGATCGCACATAACTTAATGTGCCTCTTAGAAAGTAAACACAACAGTAAGAGACCTGAAAAGTAAAAGAACATGTAGGAACCAGGAGATAATCTTCCTAATACATTCTACAGTAGCCAGAGCCTTACAGGAGCACAGCCGCTAAGTGTGCCCATGAGCTTAGAAAGGAGATCCTGACAACAGTCATAAAGATGATCTTAATGGGTTAGAAGAATAAAAGGCAAAAAAAAAAAAAAAAAAAAAAAAAGGTTAACAATGAACATTTTTCCTTTTTTTAACATGGGTTCAATTTGTTGTAAGGAAATGTTCACAGTGAGGTTACTAAAAGAGCAATGAATCTCACCGACCAAAGTCAACAGGCAGCGAACACCAGAGCCTCTCTGGCAGTCCATCTCATACTCTGTGGAAGAGAGCCTTGCAAAAAACCACTGTGACTTCTTAAACCACCAACAGCCCCCCATTCCTGCAATACCCAAACACACTCACTCTCCTCATTAGTGTCAAAAAGGCAAATGCGACCTCTACTAAATTTAAAAGATCATACTCAGGTTAAAATCAATTTTAGCAGCCATTCTTAAACTCCTAAAGTTTTACATTAAAACAGTAGAAGGTTCACTCCCAGGAATTTTCCCAAGGAGATAAGTTAAAATTTCTCTTCTTTTCAATGTTGTAACCTAAGCTTGTCATTAAAGCAAAATTTTAGAAAGTAGTGCTCCAGATACTTACCTAGGGAAGGCATATTAGACCAGAATCATCTCTCTAGAAAGTGGACTGTGAATCTGGACAAACTTGATTGTTGTTGGCAGAGATTCTGTTTCCTTCTACTGTATTGCTTTATTCTTAAAGATACATATATAGAGATAGATATAGACACAGATACAAAGATATAGAGATATATATCAATCAGAACAAATTAGTGATTCCTAGCATATTTTTGTTTTTCAAATTGTTTTTGTTTTAATTACAAGTTTAGGTTACAATATTGAAAAGAGGATAAATTTTAACACAATTTAAACAACTAAAATATGCTAAGAAACATACTAATTTCTGATATATACATATTTCTTTAAGAATAAAGCAATATAGTAGAAGGAAACAGAATCTCTGCCAACAATAAACTTGTCCAGGGTCGCAACCCACTTTCTAGAGAGATGATTCTGGTCTAGTATGCGTTCCCTAGCTCAAGATCTGGAGCAATAACTTCTAAAAAGTTCAGAGCTTGGTCTCTAAAATTCAAGCACATTAGCATCAGACTCAGGCAGGGGTACTCACCACAGTAATTAAAGCAGATCCATCCATAGTTTATCTCCTAATACAAGTGAGAAGGGAAAGAAACTCTTTGCAACTTAATCCCAAATGCCACCAGTGGCCAGAATTAAGCTCAATGTGCAATGATAGACAGACACAAAGCCATAAAGGATTGACCATAAGTTCAAGACCACCATCTCAACCAGAAGAAAGCTGCCACAGCAATCTTTCACTGCACTCATTCCTAAGCCCCAAAGAAGAAGGGATATTTGTTATCTGAGGAGCCAGAACCCTAGCCTTGGCTGGAAACAAGAGAAAAAACCTCAGGTTCTTTGACTGCATGTGCACAAGGTGTGGATGGAGGCAGGGCTCAGGACTGATGAGGAAGATGCATGTCTGTCTGGATGACACTGACAGAGCAGCTTACCTCCGTGGAAGTCTGTCGATGTCAGGGTCATGTGCCCACTGTCCATTGGACTGCCATCCCTTTGAGGAGAGGGAGACATTGATGGGAACCAAAGGATCTTCTAAAGGCAAGTTCTTACTGCAAGCTGGCCCAAAGGTCCCTGCAATCAAAGAAATCATTGTGGTTTTGCATTTGGCATATTTATGCCCTTTCTTTTAGGGACAAGTCTGAAAGACTTCTGAATGAATCTTAACTTTCAAAAAGAAAGCATCCAGAAATACAGAACTACCTAGGTATAAAAGAGACAAAACAAAGATAGAAAGCCTCATGCTACACCTCAGGGCAGAAAGTCAGCGTAATAGCATTTCTTCCCAAAGAAGAGGAATAAATCAATGGTTACTTTTAAAGAACCAATGCCTTCTACCAAACATTTCAACACAAGCCAACTCATCACACTAGTTTAAAATACATGACCCATGATGACTCCAAAATCAATGTGCCACCCTATACCACCAGCCTTGGTTAGAAACAAGTAAAATGGCTTGTACGTAAATGAAAAATATAGGTCGTTAACTTCTGTAAACACTGGTCTATAATCAACCTGGCTATAGACCTATCTCCACTGAATCCAGTGATAAATACAAGGAAAAGTCATTAGAGCCAATCAAAACATATAATGAATTACAAAAACAATCTCATACTACGTCAACCAAAAAGCATAAAAATTCAGAAAACTAAGTACCTCATCCAGTATAACAATGCTTGGTCTACTTAACAGGTCATATAAATTGTTTTTAGCAATTCAATCTGCCGTAAGCCAACAGCCACCCAATGCCGAAACACTGATACTTCCCAAATGACTGCAGAGTTAGCAAAGTTCTTTGTTTAGATTTCTACTGTATATCATCTCACAATTTCCTTTCTTAAAAAAAAAAATCCTCTTTCCTTCAGGCAAAGAAATACCTAAAGATATTTGATCCTTGCCACCACAGTAATGCAAATAATAAATCAGAATACTCTTTTTATAGATATCTATGTATCACACATAGAAAGAAAGGGAGAAGGAAGAAACAATCTACTCATATTGAGGGAGAATGTGTTTTAGAAGTTTGATTCAATATATCTTTTAGATATCCAGTCAAAGAGGATGGAGAAAAAGTATCAACATATTAATTTACTCCTTTTAAAATGAATCAGCATAACAGGGACCAAAAGACTCCCAAACAGACAGATGAAACCTTTAGGTCTGGTAGGTTTTCAAAAGGGAAACATCTAAACCCCTTCACCTTTCACCCACTCTTGAAATGACCAGGAACTAACTCCACATCATTCTATCCTTCAGATCCCAACAGTACTCAGTTGTCAGATAAAAAAGCAGTACTACCACCAAGGACCTGCACTATGATATAAGGGTGAAAAACAAACACAAGCTGTCAGGAAAACCTCATTCCTTCAGAAAGCAAGTTTGTTAATAAGTAACTGGACTGGCTACAAGGAGAAGGAAAGTCATCTCAGCCAGATTGTTTTATGGGCCACCATAGAACCATCCACAGGTGAAAAACAAGGAAGGGGCATGCTGACAAAGAAAGCTACAAGACCACAAAACCAAAATGATTATTGGAAGAGACAGTATAAACAAAGGAGCTGGAGGGAAAAGGGCCACCCTGCATGGCAGCTGAAGCAGCTCTCCATTTGCAAGAGTCCAGTTTCCCAGCAACAGTTAAGATTTTTCAGGCATTGGCTAGGTGTCTGGACCTCACAGTGCGCCATAGCTAGTGGAACAAATTCTAATGTAAATCCATTCATTTAAGATGTAAGAGCTACAGAGTAAACATCACCTATGCAATGAAAATTAAATAAAACCATTTATACATGGTAGGTGAGAATTTCCTCTGTTGAACTACCCAAGAAGTTAATAAAAATTCAACAGCCTCTGATTGGGCTATGAGTGTACAGATCCATTGTCTGGCTAATTTACTCAAGCTTCCAGTGGGATCCCAATGGCCACAGGCACAGAGAGTACTCACAGGTAAGGAGATGCCAGATGGCTCAGAAGGCAAGACCTACCAGAAGTCCTTGTCAGAGGTGCTGATGGTTGATCCACTCAACTCCCCCTGCTGACTTTGTGACTCTGGAGAAGTTCCACTGACCCTTCTCCCAGCTCCAGAGATAAATCCTGTTTGGTAGGAGCCAATAAGGTGGCCCCAACTCCCAAGCCAGAGTATGACTAAGGCATCAGTCTGCAGTGGGTTCTGATGAATTAAATATGAGGAAAGTGGTCTGGTAAGGCTTCTGAGAAAGGTTTCTGGAACCTGAAGAAGCAAACTGTTACAGAAAAAAAAATGGTTCTTTTTCTGTCCACAGGTAAAGCCTATAAGGAAAGAAGAAACCTGTATGCTCAATGACCCTGTTTATCACCAACTGTACTACAACCTGGAGCTACCCCTCTTTGGGAATATTTTACTGTGTAAGGACACACCTTATTGTTTAAACCTTCCAAGTTGGTACTTTCTCTAACAATTAAAAACATCCTTAGTGGTAATTTTCTCTAACACTGAAAGCAACCTTCTGTGTGCTGATCTCTGCTGATACCCTTTCTCTCAAGATGATCCTACAGATCAGCAGGTTTTCACCCTTGACCTCACACAGAATCATCTGGGGCACTTTTAAAACTCCCCACCATCTATGCCTCAAATGAAAACTGGAATCTCAAGGCCGGATCAGGCCTCAGGAGTTTTTAATCTTTCCAGGTGATGCCAAGATCCCACTCCTCCAGGTGATCAATCATCCCCCCTAAGGGGAGAAAAGATGCAAGGGTAATGCACCCCTTCCTCAGGACTGAATGGTTTTGGTTTCACTCAAGTAAAATGGGCCCAGCTACTGCCTAAGACATCTAAAATATACTCTGTAGAAAGGGGAACAAGCCATCACAGAGAAGAAATCCAATGAGGCAAACAGGGGAGAAATATCTGAGAAGACGACAAACAGTGAAGTGCAGGGAAGTCAATGGCGAACCACGAACAAGGAGCCTCCAGCATTGAACTCCAGCATACCTACCAACCTTGTATCACTAGGAAAATATGAAACCACTCAAAATTCTCCGTGCTTTGGTTTTCTAATATACAGAATAAAAAGTGTGGGCCAGGTGCCTCCAAGTTCCTTTCCTCTTCTAATAACCTATGGTTCTAATTTCTCTGACTGTGCTCAAGAAATACTTCAGTAGTAGCAAGGTAAGCCAAATCAGAGACTGAAAAAACTTAAAAGACAAACATGTCCAATCTCATTATTTTGCAGATGAGGACAAAGGCCCAAGAACATGTAACCACACTGCTCATTTAATTCAGAGCCAGGACTAGATCTTCAACAGAAGGTTTCCAGATGGCCTAGAGCTTAGGGTCAGAAATGGCTATCAAAGAACAGAAAAGTAATGGGTTACAGAGAGTCTTCCTCCTTTTTAACTAGGACTCTTCCCTGGCTCCTTTATGCTATTTCCCAAAACCAAATCTGCAGACCTTTCTCCCAATCCACAAACCTCTATTCCAAGTCACATTGGAGCTGCATCGTCCCACAAGCCCACCTGGCCAAAAAGGCAGAGGGAAAAATTGCCAAGGTGTAATTGAAAGCTACTGTATGAAGAATACTTAGTATTATAGTCAGTTCAAAAATATAAAGAATCGTGTGGTTCACCATGGTAGTCCAGGCCACCCAGGATCCTTCCTTCCTCCTCATAGACTCTTACAAAGGGAGAAATCATTCCAAGCTGCATACACAGAAGTGATGACCACCCAGAGCCTCTCCCAGACACCGTCTGAATGATTCCGAAGGAGACAAATAGTCCCTTCTTGCCAAGTCCAAATACAAAAATTTTCCACAGCCCTGGCTGGTGTAGCTCAGTGGATTGAGTGCGGGCCTGCGAACCAGAGCATCGAGGTTCGATTCCCAGTCAGGGCACATGCCTGTGTTGCAGGCCAGTTCCCAGCAGCGGACACACGAGAGGCAACTGTACATTGATATTTCTCTCCCTCTCCCTCTCTCCTACCCTTCCCCTCTAAAGATAAATAAATAATCTAAAAAAATAAATATAAATAAAATCTTTAAAATAAATAAATAAATAAAAATTTTCCGCAAACTGAAAACATCTGCTCAAAATGAACATACAAGCCAGTGTGGTGTTTTCAGAGTAGTCACTTTGAGCCAGGTTAGCCCTCCACATTAGGAACCCAGAGGTTTAGAAACCAACATACAGAACTGCCGGCTAAAATTCTCTGCCTCAGCATCCTTCCTACCCAAGAGCCAAGAAGGACATACTAGAGAGGGAAGCGTTGATGGAGCCTCTCCAACGGCCTACTGTCCAAAACAAGATCAGCTTCTATTTCTCTTTTGGGTATATGAGAATTGTGCAAAATTGCAGACCAGTGTAAGAAGCTGCCTTAGATGAGGAATGCAAAATTCTTAACTAATAAAGCCAACTCTCTGGTTTCCTCAGCAACATCAACTAAAAGGCTTTCCTCACTCTACAATGCCGATTTTCTTAGAAGTCAGAAAGGGCACACCTTAAATCTAACCAACTGCCACAACCTATTTCCACCAAAGCTGAAAGAGAAAAATCACATATCTTTAAAACTACAGTAAAAAGTATGTGCTATGATTGGTTTAAAAATAAACAAAAAAATAAACAAACCTCTAGGAATGGAAGCAGACATCCTTAATTAAACAAATAAATAGACTGTACACCAACAATCTAGAGCAAATACCACACTTACTAAAGCAAAATTTAAGATCCATTTTCTTTAAGATCAAGAACAAGACAATATAATCAACAGAACACTAGAGCTCACAGACAAAGCACATATGGTCAGCAAAGGCAACTACATAGGCAACACAGTACCAGAGGTCATGGTGAAAATGTGAGGTGGTGATAAGGATGGAAGAGAAGGCAGAAAACTATCGTTATTTATAGATATAAGCATATACATTGAAAACTATCAAGATCATCACATGCAATGTGAAAATAATCATCACCATCCCCTTAACTAAGCAATAACCAATCCAAAAACCTATCACTAAAACAGCAATAAAAACTTTGTATCTAGGAAATGACTTATGAATCCACAAAATCTTTATGAAGGGAAATTTTGAACTTTATTAAAGCTCACGAATAACCCAAACAAAAAGACAGGCATTCATGTTCAAGGATAGGAAGGCTTAAGATTGATTTTTAAATTGTAGTAGGATCTTAAACAGAAAATGTAGAAACATTCTAAACCGCAAACCAAACGTTCTAAAACATGAAAGGTCTTTCAAGACTTCATAAACTTTTTTAAAGTAGTAAAAGTGTGTCTGTGGGGAGAGGCGAACAGGGTTACTCCTTTCAGATATTAAGACTTAAAACAAAACCAAGGTAAAAATTTAAAACACACACAGCCCAGGAACAGAAAATCCAGAAAGAGCCCTAGCCACATACATGTGTATATGTATATATACGCACACATATACATATATACACAACCTCTGTTTGTAAAAGGTCCAGCAATTGTCAATATAATGAAAACAGTTTGTGCCACATCTACGTAACCTGGCAGAGAAGGAGAGTGGACTAGAATGCACATGCATGAACAATGAATGATGACTTCATTGTAATGGTCAGTGGGGGTGGTAGACGCCACTGAATGAGCATGTGTACTGTATGGCCAACACATTCAAAATGATTGAGCACGTAGAGGAACAAATCTGCAATACATTTTATGTTCAGCTTGAACTTCCTCTGCGGAAACCATATGGATGATTCAGAAGGTTGCAGCTATGGGTAATAACTGGTGATTGGTGGCTTCATACGACAACATGTCTATTCATGCATCACGTCTCACACAGTTTTTTGGAGAAACATCAAATCACCCAGGGACTCAGCCCCCCTACACCCAAGATTTGGCACCCTGAGAACTTCTGCCTTTTCCCAAAATTAAAATCACCTTTGAAAGGGAAGAGATTAAGACTATCGGTGAGAAAATATGAGGGGACAGCTAATGGCAATTGGGAGAACTGTGGGAGGTCCCAAAGTGCCTACTCTGAAGGAAACTGAGGCATCATTGTCCTGTGTACAATGTTTTCTTGTATCTTCTTCAATAAATGTCTCTATTTTTCATATTACATGGCTGGATACCCTTCTCAACAGAACTCATATGAGACATTGGTGTGATATAGCATTGTACATAAGTGGGGAAAAGACAATTTATAAAAGAGCAAGAGAAAATCTATCCCACTACATGGAGGAAAATAATACCCTACTTCATACTACAAACCATACCAAAACATCTAAATGTAAAAAGCTTCTATAAAACAGAAAATACAATGGAAAACTTCACAAAAAATATGAACAAATAACAAAGTAGAAAATGCTAAGGGCTAAGAATATGAGATGCTCAAACTTAACAGTAGAAATGCAAATAAGCATAATAAAATCCTATATTACACTTAAGAGAATGGGAAAATTGTGTACAACAAAGGAAACCATTCACAAAATAAAAAAAGCAACCTAAGGAATGGGGAAAATAATTGCAAGTCATATACCGGATAAGGGGCTAATATCCAAAATACAAAAAGAACTCTAACAACTTAACAGCAAAAAAGCAAACAATTCAAATAAAAAATGGGAAGATCTGAATAGACAGTTTTCCAAAGAAGACATATAGACACATGAAAAAATGCTCAACATCACCAATCATCAGGAAAATGCAAGTCAAAATCACAATGATATATCCCCACACATCTGTTAGAATGGCTGTTATCAAAAAGAAAACAAGTGTTGAGGATGTGGAGAAAAGGGAACCCTTGTGTACTTTTGGTTGGGAACGTAAGCTGCTGAAAACACTATGGAAAATGGTACGGAGGTTCCTCAAAAAATTAAAAGCACAATTAATATATGATGTACCAATTCCACTTCTGGGTCTTTATTCAAAGAAAACAAAAACAGTAATTTGAATATGCACTCCATGTTCACTACAGCATTATATATAATAGCCAAGATATGGAAGCAACCTAAATAAATATCCATCAACAAACAAATAAATGAATAACGAACTATGATACACACACATATACATGAGTATTATTTGCCCATAACAAAAAAATAAAATCCTACCATTTGTGTTGACATGAATGGACCTTTAGGGCATTAGGCTAAGTGAAGTAAGTCAGTGCAAGACAAATACCATAAGATCTCTCTCACGTGTGGAATCTAAACCTAAAAAAAAAAAAAACACATATATAGAGAGAACAGACAGGTGGTTGAAAAAGGCAGGTGGAGGGGAATGAATGGACTGGGTTTTGTTTTTTATTTTTTGGTTTAAATAAATTCAATTAAAAAAATTTTTAATCAACTTCCAGCCAAGATGGAGGCGTAGGTGGACACACCGTGCCTCCTCTCACAACCAAAATTAAGGACAACAAATATTTAGAAACAAGAAAACAACCAGAACTGATAGAAAATTGAACTGTATGGAAGTCCAACAACCATTCATCCAGACCAGCAAGAGGGGCGGAGGTGCCGCAGGAAAAAGTGGAGGTGCAGACCCAGGCACGCAGGCAGCAGCGGCTGGGAGTTCCCAGGAGTGCAGGCAGCAGCTAGCAGACCCCAGGCATGGGGTGGCAACTGTGCAGACCCAGTGAGGCCGCACAAGGTGGCTGGCTGACCCACATTCACGCACACATGATCCAGGCGAAGGGGAAGCAGTGGAAGGGACTGGAATCCAAGAGAGAGCGAAGCAAGAGCCATTGTTCCCTCTAGGACCCCACCCCCACATACAGCATCACAACTCAGCAACTGGGCTACCCCGCACTGGGGAACACCTAAGGCTCCACCCCTCACTACATTAACAGATGCGATCAGACCTCCCCCCCAAAACACACACACACACACCCCCCACCAAAAATGGCTCAAAGCAGGGAACAAATCAAAGTCCCAGAGCCAATTCCTCTAAGCCATTAAGAGACAGCCAACTTATCAGATGCACAGTTCAAGGCCCTGGTGATCAGGATGCTCGCAGAATTGGTTGATTTTGCACACAAATGAGATGAACAAATGCAGGCTACAATACGTGAAATGAAGGAAATGCAGGGAGAACCAATAGAGATGGGAGGAAAACTGGGACTCAAATCAATGGAGTGGACCAGAAGGAAGAAACTAACAACCAAACAGAAAACGAGGAAGAAACAAGAATTCAAAAAAATGAGGAGAGGCTTAGGAACCTCCGGGACATTGTTAAACATCCCAACATCTGAATTATAGGGGTATCAGAAGGGGAAGAAGAAGAACAAGTGGAAAACTTATTTCAACAAATAATAAAGGAGAACTTCCCCAATCTGGCAAAGGAAATAGACTTCCAGGAAGTCCAGGAAGCTCAGAGAGTCCCAAAGAAGTTGGACCCAAGGAGGAACACCCCAAGGCACATCATAATTACATTAGTCAAGATGAAAATGAAGGAGAGAATTCTAGAAGCAGCAAGGGATAAGGGGACAGTCACCTACAAAGGAGTTCCCATCAGACTGTCAGCTGATTTCTCAAAAGAGACCTTACAGGCAAGAAGGGGATGAAAATAAGTATTTGAAGTTTTGAAAGGCAAGGACCTACATCCAAAATTGCTCTATCCAGCAAAGCTTTCATTTAGAATGGAAGGGAAGATAAAGTGCTTCTCAGATAAGGTCAAGTTCAAGGAGTTCATCATCACCAAGCCCTCATTATATGAAATGTTAAAGGAACTTACCTACGAAAAAGAAGATAAAAAATATGACAGTGAAAAGACAGCAAACTCACAGCTATTAACAACCACACCTAAAACAAAAGCAAACTAAGCAAACAACTAGAACAGGAACAGAAACACAGAAATAGAGATCATATGGAGGGTTAGCAACAGGGGACTGAGAGGAGGAGAGAGCGGGAAAAGGTACAGAGAACAAGTAGCATAGATGGTGGGTAGAAAATAGATGGGGGAGGGCAAGAATAGTGTGGGAAACGTAGAAGCTAAAGAACTTATGACACATGGACATGAACTAAAGGGGGCGGGGAATGTGGGTGGGAGGGTGTGGAGGGTGGAGACGAATGATGGGGGAGAAATGGGACAACTGTAATAGCATAATCAATAAAATATTTAATTTTTTTTAATTTTTTAATCAGAAGGAAAATTGGGAAGTTTTACATCAGTGTTGGCAAGAAAGGAAACAAACCACACTCAACATCATTAGCCATGAGAGAAGTACAAACCCAAACCACAATGAAATACCACTTCACACCCAGTAGGGATGGCTATAATCAAAAGGACAGAATAAATGTAATGAGTATATGGAGAAATTGGAACCCTCAACTCACTTACTGGAGGGAATATAAAATGGTGCAGATGCATCAGAAAACAGTGCAACAGTTCCTCAAAAGGTTAAACATGGTTATAATATGACCCTATAACTCTATTCCTAGGCATATACCCAAGAGAAATTAAAAGTTGCCATATGATCCAGAAATCCTACTTCTAGGTATTCTTTTGACTCATTAGTCATTAGAGTAGTGTTAATGAACAAAAACTGCACATGAATGTTTACAGCAACATTACTCATAACTGCCAAAATATGGAAACAACCCAACTGCCCTTCCACAGGTAAATATGGTACATCCATATAACGGTATACCACTCAACAATAAAAAGGAACAAACAACCGATACATGTACAAACATGGATGAATCCCAAATGCATTATGCTAACTGAAAGAAGCCAATAACAACAGCCATGTTATTCCATTTATATGACACTCTGGGAAAAGCAAAAAACTACAGGGACAGAAAACAGAACAATGGCTGCCAGAGGTTCAGGTGGGGAATGGGCCAGGAATTCTTTGGGATGCTGAGACTGTCTATATCCTATGTGTAACAAAAGTTGTAAGAATCTACACAAGTGTTCAAATGCACAGAACTGTAAGAATTGGATACTCAAAGTTAATTTTATTATGTTCAAATTTTTTTAAATCACTATATATAGCAAGGAAAAATAAATTCATACACAGTACACAAAAAATGTTTTATCTACTGAGGACATACATATCCTAAGCCATATCAGAACTTGTGGTACAGCCCTGACCAGTCTGGTTCAGTTAGTTGGGTCACTGTTTCGACTTCCAGTCAAAGCACATGCCTGGGTTGCAGGTTCAGTCTCAGACTGGGAGAGTACAAGAGGCAATCGATTGATGTTTTTCACACATCAATGTTTCTCACACATCAATGTTTCTCTCCCTCTCTTTCTCCCTCCCTTCCCCTCTCTCTAAAAATACATAAATAAATATTTTTAAAAAAAAATAACTTGTGGTACAAAAGAGAAGTGCAGTGGGGATGAAGAATGAAATATCAAAATGAATCAAAAAAGAACAAGGGTCTTACACAGATCAATGATGATGGTGCCACAAATCAAAAAATATCAAACTCAACTCAACTTTCCTCGTCTAATGTCCACAAATGGAAAAGGGGGAAAGAAACACAGGAAGAAAATAATCACTTGATTTAAAATAAGCCCGTTTATTGGCAGGGCAGTAAGCCCAAAGCTCAGAGGCTAAAGTGGGAAGATCTCTGCTTTAGCATTATGAATGACATACCATGTGGAAAGGAGGGAGGGAGGAATAGAGGGAGGGAGTGAATCAGCATCTTCCTTGCTTTTTCATTCATTAACACTACTCTAATGACCAAGTCAAAAGAACATAACTTAAAAAAATCATGCCAAAGTATATACATCTGTAATGTACACAATATAGTCAATCCTTTACCAGAGTAGGATGCACTTACATAAGGGACTTAGTTTTCTAAAACTTATCAAGGGATTTTTTCACATTAGTTTTCCTAGTGAATCCAATGGGTAAAACTACCCTAAAAATTTTTAGGAACTGGAAAAAAAAATTACTATTAAGTCAGGGACCTGAATCCACTGGTAGACAAATACTCACTTTACAGATATATTTCCTTAATAGGCATACTACTGGGTTGGCCAAAAAGTTTGTTCAGATTCTTTTTCCATAAGACAGCTCTAGTAGAGCTTTGTTGTCTTTAACTTTGTTCAAAACAACTTAGACTGTATTGTGACAGCTATCATATCAGTGTGCATTTAAAAAAACTTATCAAAACTGGTGAATGTGTAGCCATTTTAAGGTGAAGAAAATAAACACTTTCTGCATACTATGCTTTGCTTTATTATCTCAAGAAAGGTTAAAAACACAACTGAAACACACACAAAAAAGACTTTTGCAGTGTATGGCACAGGTGGCAAACACAAGGCCCATGGGCCAAATCTGGCCCAGCACCTTGTTTCTACCCAGCAGCAACACCAAGCTCCTTGCTCCTGGTTAAGGAGTAGTTACATTTATACAGTCCTAAAATTACACCCAGCCCTTTGAAGGCAACCACGAGGTTGATGTGGTCCCCTGTAAAAATGAGTCTGACACCCCTGGTATATGGAGAAGGTACTGTGATTAATAGAACGTATCAAAAGTGTTTCGCCAAGTTTCATGCTGGACATTTCTCGCTGGATGATGCTCCACAGTCCAACAGACTAGTTGAAGTTGACAGTGATCAAATCGAGATATAAATTGAGAACAATTGACGTTATACCATTCAGAAGATAGCCAACATACTCAAAATATCCAAATCAATAAAGTTATTGGTGAAAATGAAAAATGTGTCCTTTATTTTATGGAAAAAACTCAACAGACTTTTTCACCAACTCAATACAACAAAAACAACTAGATGAAGTAAACATTTGATAAACACACCTTTTTTGTTCATTGGTTTTTTAGCTTCAACCTGATTTTCTTGGGTTAAATTGGCTGGATGTTTGAGAGTACTATGTAATTTACTGTAAAAGAAAATGATAAAACTGTAATAATTTGTTTTAAGACTCATGAATTCTAAGTCATTTGGCACAGATAACTTTTATCTTATTAAAAATATTAAGTTATCATTTGCTAAAAATCGCCTACATTACATGTCAGGCACTTTACTTATATATAATTTCAATCTTTGTTAGTAGTCCAGTAAGGTTAAGTTCATTCATCTGCATTTATCTGCATTTAATCCTTGAGGCAGTCAGCAGCCTGAAGAGCACCCACATAATTAAGTACCTATACTAGGATCTGAGTAAAGCCCCGGCTTTAACTCTAAGTAAATCTCAAAGTGGAGATTTTAATAGTCTGGTACCTCTACCGAAAAAAAAAAAAAAAAAAAAAAAAAAAGAAACACAAAACTTAGAGATTTATATTGTTAAAGAGAATGAGAACTTGCGAATGCTTCATTTAAAAAAAAGGTTTAGAATCCTACAATGCCAATTACTATCCTCTTATGATCTTATATCTTAGTATGTCTTCACTGCTTAAAATAAAAAAATCCTCTCTCTTCCTGTATACCTCACAAAGTACCCCCTTACACATAAATACACAAAGTTCCACTATGACCTTGTGGATGGTATTTTTCTGGGGGAAAAGGGGGAACTTCCAGTGGTATTATGGTTGGGACACTGAGGACTCTGGTTAATTAAATGTTCTAACTGGTTTAATTTCCCAAAAAGTAAACATTTAAACCACAACAAATTAAGTTCTTCTATGGTATGTCATAATCTATCGGGAACTTTCCAGACCTCAGATTCATCAAAATAAACAAATTTTCACTGTTATATTATTCCTCCTCTTCCCTAAATTGTCATTGTGTTTAATCTTTCAAGGGGAAACATGCTACAGAGCAGCGCTGTGATTTGATCACAGCTACATAGTCAAAATCAATTCCACTCCCCTAATCTTAAACAACATTCATAAATTTCACCATTTACCTATTGTTTTCAGTATTTTTTCTAGACTACATCACTGAAACCAAAACACTATGATATCACTATCTGTTAATGATAACCCAGTAATGAAGAAACCATTTACAGCTAATTTCCTCTTTGACCAATCTTGCTATGTAAAAAAAGTCCTTTAACATGAGATGAAATCCTAAGCCCTCTCCTCCCATCACTACTTTAAAAAACTACGAATATTACCTTTGACAATACTATGGGGAACTTTTTAAAGGGGGGAAAAAACATATAAACCACAATTATTTTCAATTGTGTGTCCAAGACCCATTTGTCCTTACATAGCAATCTACTTTGTATCTTACTTGACAGGACTATACTAGTTTAAACTTCATAAGCCTACTGAGATAATAGGAAAACAGCCTCTGGCTCATCATGATCTTCCTCTAGACCAAGGAAATTCTTGAAACTCTTATACAAAAATGGGCAGATAAAATCACAGGTCTGGAACTTCTGGTCAAGAAAGAGGTATAGGTAAAAATGCCTTGCCTCCACACATAACTATAGCAACAAATACAACTACAGTACAAAACAAGTATCACCCAGATTTGTCAGAAAATCAAGCTGTGTGGAAGCCTGACAACTGAAGATCTGAAGAAGCCACATTCATCCAGATAGGCAAGAGGGAGGAGATGCAGAGAGGCATGGAGACATGGAGTGGCACTGGCACGAAGAGGTGCAGAGACAGGAATGGCTGGTCCCACAACCATGTGTGGTGGCCAAAAAATGGGAGGGATACCTAGAGAGTAAGGGATCCCAGCCCCAGTCCAGACCACGTAGCCTAGAGTTCTAGTGCCAGGAAGATAAATCCCAGTAATTTCTGGCTATAAAAACCAGTGGGAGCAGAAAAAATTGTGGGATTTGCAAGAGACTGCTCTTAAAAGGCCCACAATGGGCTTAGGACTCATGCAGGCCCACCTGCTCTGGGATTCAGCACCAGGGCAACTGCTAAAAGGGCGACAGTGACATATGGGGAGAAAATGAAGTACCAATGATGAGAGACAGCTTCCTCCTGGGCAAAACTCCAGAGGACAGGCAGGCGCATTGTCCATTCTTCGAGCCCTCTCCCACAAAGAGTAACAGATTGGTAACAGGGATTGCCCTGCCCTCACAATTACCTCAGGCTCCACCCACATATAGCTTAGTAAGTATGCTTTTCTACAATAGGCCACACTCCTAACACAGGAAGTCAAAGCAGCTCTACCTAATATACTGAAACAAATACAGGGAGGCTGCCCTGGCTGGTGTAGCTCAGTGGATTGAGTGCGGGCCTGCGAACAGAAGGATCGCGGTTCGATTCCCAGTCAGGGCACATGCCTGGGTTGCCAGGCCAGTTCCCGTCAGGGGACATACAAGAGGCAACCGCACATTGATGTTTCTCTCCCTCTCTCCTTCCCTTCCCCTCTAAAGATAAATAAATAAAATCTAAAAGAAAAAAAAAATCTTTAAAAAAAAAACAAATACAGGGAGGCTGCCAAAATGAGGAGACAAAGAAATATGGCCCAACTAGAAGGAAAAAAAAAAAAAACAGGACAAAACTCCAGAAAAAAGAACTAAACAAAATAGAGATAAGCAATCTATCAGATGCAGAGTTCAAAACACTGGGTATTAGGATGTTCCAGGAACGCACTGGGTACTTTAGTGGCATAAAAAAGACCCAGGAGGAAATGAAGGTTGCATAAGTGAAATAAAGAAAAATCTACAGGGAACCAACAATGGAGGGGATGAAGCTGAGAATTAGATCAATGTTTTGGAACATAGGGAAGCAAAAAAGCAGTCAATCAGAACAGCAGGAAGAAAAAAGAATTCAAAACACAAGGACAGGCTTAGGAACCTGTGGGACATCTTTAAAGATATCAATGTCCAAATCATAGGAGTGCCAGAGAAGAAAAGAAAGAAATTGAAAACTTATCTGAAAAAATAATGAAAGAAAACCTTCCTAATTTGCTGAAGGAACTAGACATACAAGTTCAGGAAGTAGAGTCCCAAGCAAGATGGACCCACAGAGGACCACTCTAAGACACAGCATAATTAAAATGCCAAATGTTAAAGATAAAGAGAGAATGTTACAAGCAGCAAGATAAAAGCAGAGAATTACCTACAAAGGAGTTCCCATGAGACTGTCAGCTGATTTCTCAAAAGAAACCTTGCAGGCTAGAAGGGACTGGCAAGAAGTATTCAAAGTGATGAAAAGCAAGGATCTACAACCTAGATTACTCTATCCAGCAAAGCTTTCATTTAGAATAGAAGGGCCAATAAAGTACTTCCCAAACAAGGTAAAACTAAAGGAGTTCATCATCACCAAGCCATTATGATATGAAATGCTAAAGGGAATTATATAAGAAAAAGAAGATCAAAACAATGAACATTAAAATGTCAATAAATTCACAACTATCAACAATTGAATCCAAATAACAAACTAAGCAAACAAGCGAACAGGGACAGAATTACAGATTTGGAGTTCATGTGAAGGGTTACCAGTTTGCAGGGGAAGGGGGAAAATGAGGGGGAAGCTGCAGGGATTAAGAAGCACAAATGGGTAGGTACAAAATAGACAGGGGATGGGATGTTAAGAACAGTATAGGTAATGGAGTAGCCAAAGAATATGCATGAACCATGGACATGAACTAAGCGGGCTGGGGGAGAATGGGGGGACAAGACCGTATTGCTGGAGAGAATGGGGTACCTGGTGGCAAATGGGGAAAAACTGGGACTATAATAGCATAATCAATAAAATATATGTTTAAAAAAGATGTATAAATATCCCTGTAGTCCTAAATCTGGGAACAATGCAAAGATGCCCACTCTCATCACTTATATTCAATATCATATCAAAGGTCCTGCTCAGTGGTATAAGGCAAAGAAATGAAAGGCATAAAGAGCAGAAATGAAGATTTTAAATATTCTCTACTTACAGATAACATAGAAAACCTCAATTAAGTTGCAAAGCAACTACAATTATTAAGTGAATGTAGCAAGTTCACAGGATCCAAGGTTAAAATACAAAAATCAGTTTTATTTTAGTTACTAACAGCAAAGAAATGGAAAATTAAATTTTAAAATTCCACTTATGATGTCAAAAGCACAAAATACATAAAAATAAATTTTATAAGAAACATCCAAGGCATTCAACTTCAAACTATGAAATACTGGTAAGAGAAATTAAAGAATATCTAAATAAATGAAGTTCATGTATATAACAATTTCCTAGGTAATGGATTGGATAACTCAATATTAAGACCTCAAATCCTCCAATTAATCTACAAATTCAACACAATCCTCATCACAATCCCACTAGGTTTGTTCAGGTTAGTTCTTTTTATAAACTGATCAACTATTATGTAATTGAAATTTACTAGAGTGGAACTCAAATGCTTTCACCAAAAAGCATTTTGAACAGAAAAAATTTATGAACGACTTCCAAAATTTGTATTTAAAGAAAGAACCTAGAATATCCAAAGTAAGACTGAGAAACAACAAAGTTGCAGTACTTAATACTTCCTGACTTAATACATAGAAAACTACATAATCAAGACAATGTTGCATAAGAACCAACATGGGACAAAACAGAGTCCAGAAATAACATTCGAACACATAAGGTCATTTTGTTCTTTTATGGAAATATAATTTACATACAGAAAAATTTGGCCTATTTAATATACAGTTAGTTATATGAATTTGAGGGCATCTTCTATACTATTTTGAAATCGAGTTAGTCTCTCCCTTTGCCAGTACAACATTGTTTTTATTACTACTGCTTTATAATAAATCTTGATATCCGGTTAAAAAAAAAAAAATCACAGGTCTGGATTCTTGTCCTGCCTAATTTAACATAGCTAATATTGTTTAACAACAGCAATTCACTATGTTTTTAGTCAAATGAGATAGAATCATCTTTTACATGGTTTAAGAAATTAGGATAACTGGCCCTGGTCATGTGGCTCTGTTTTTGAGCACTGTCTTGTACACCGCAAGGTGGTAGATTTGATTCTCAGTCAGAGCACATACCTACACTGCAGGTTCAGTCCCCAGGCAGGGTACGTTATGAGTGGCAGCTGATCGATGTTTCTCTCTCTCTCTCTCTCTCTCTAAAATCAATAAGCATGTCCTTGGGTGACGAGAGGGGAGGAGGGGAAGAGAAATCAAGGCAACTTTTCACAGTTGTTATATGATTAATTTCCTGGCATTCTGGGGCAGTTATATTTTCTAAAGAATAATCTACCTAGTAAAATATACAAGACACTGCAGACAAAATTATCAAAACTTTTCATCCTACCTGAAGACAGTCAATGAAGAAAATCATTCCATGAGTTATTTCACTTCCTTTATATAGTACATGGCTTTGGAAAGGAATGGCCAGTGAGCACCAAGCCACTTCCTCTTCCATGACCACCCTTGCTTGAGTTTAGGTGTGCTTGTGTGACTGACTTCTGGCCAGGGCAATATGGGCAGAAGAAATAATGGGCTGTATGTCTAGGCCTGGACACATGAAAACTTCCCAGAGAAGCCTCCAATTTTTGCCCCTCACAATGACTTCAGGCAGACAAGCACAGCCATACGTGGAAAATGGAAGGAAGACAGCGACAAGGTAGAAGAAACTTGGGTTCCTCAATCACTGTTTGGAGGAAAACTGCCCACATATCAAGGCTACCAGTGAGCAAGAAATAAATATCTATCATATCTGAACCATAATAAACAGAGGGGGTTATTCTAGCAGCTGACATTATGTTGACTAAAGAAACTAACTGGGCAACTCTAGATGGAGGTTAGGTTGACTTGAAATGTATGTTCTAGAATTAGTGACACAGGCAATCGCGGGCATACCAGATGGAATCTCTAAATATACACAGTCAAGGTAACACCAGGTTTGGCCACAAAAGCAATATATTCCAGCATGAAGTAAAAATTGTGCTGAGCAGCTACGGCTGAAGAAGATACTTTTGAACCACTGATCCTTAATTTCCATAGTTAAATATTAAGCTGGTATTAATCACCAAAAGTTTGTGAAGATCTTCTGTACTTCCATTGCCAAAGATATCGTAATTCATATTAAAGCACAACATTAGAATACTACATGAAATCCAACTCTGAATTTACTTAAAAACTATTATTGAAGTCATTTCACAAATGGTATTAAGTGATACAGGAGACAGAGTTCAAGTTGGGTTTCTTCAGATGTTTTTTTTTTTTTTTCTCAACAGAAATTTAACATCAAGAAGATCTTTCCTTTCCCACATGGAAGTTACATGGGCTCTCCTCCTGGTCATGAGAATGACAAAATGTACAGTGCTTCCCTTTATGCCCTGGTCAAGATCCAAAGTGGATGCAATCCCAAAGGACTGTTGATTGTTATTGTTGGTATACTTCCTCCTCCTTGCTTTGACCTCAGTTGGGTAAGTCCTTCATTGCAATGTAATTTCAGAGGTGAGGTATGAATAAATTGAATCAATTCAGGAAGGAAAGTAATGCTCATTAAGTAGCTACTACATGCTGGGTACTTTAATACAATCCTATCTCATCTTTGCAACAATGAGGTTTTTCCATTATTTTCCATTCTACAAATGAGAAAGCAGAGAAGTTATTTAAAATTTAAAAAGAAAAATGCTGAAGGCCACACACCCAATCAAGATTCAAGTCCTGGACATCTGACTCCTAAACTTATCCTTTCCATTTCAAAATGCTGCACTTAACCTATTACATATTACCAAACTTTAGGCTATGAAAAAATAGGATTACCACTCAATTTTGATTTTCTTTACACATTCATTTTAGTGAGCCAATGGTTCTTAAAATGTCCATCCTTCCACTTACACTGTATTATCGCATTTCCACAAAATGAAAGCCTGCACTGTCTGACTACAGAGTAAGCTGCCATCAGCAACATAGAGAATTTAGAGGATAAACCCAGGACAGGAAGCCTAGTCCTTCTTACATTATCTGGATTTAATCACTGCCTCCCTGAGGAAATACTTGTTTTTCACCTGTTAAGTTATAGTTTCCACAAGAGTTATTTCAGAATATTTTTCACTAGTTCTTAGATTTCCAAAACTACATTTTGAAAGATACATTTCTTAGTTCAGTAAAACAGGTATATGTCAAGGGACCTGAAACACAGGTATAGTCTGGAACTTTCTTAGTGGTATGACATGATTTTTACCCTACAGCAGCATCTAAAATGTTTCCATGTAGGACTGAAAAACCAGTTTTAATACTGTCCTTTTCCACTTAAAGAGCTGGGTGAAGATCAAGGACAATGTGTAGTGTCATACTATAAGTACTATTTTAAGTAATTATTTACTTACCTAGAATTCTTAAAAGTCCAATGTAGATAACTGCTCACTAATCAACATTATCGATTCGCAGCAGCAGTTTTTTAAAACGGTGTTAAATCAAACCACATTAAATAGCAAAAGACTAAAATACACTTAGGTTGGCATGAGTTATCATAAACCATGCTAAAATTAGGTGGTTAACTGTCATCATTGTAACTTAATAAGAAATGCATTTTTTATGACAAAGTCCCACTCAAAAAATACTTTCTTGTTAGAAATGCAATTCAATATCAAACACTTTTACCAAAAATATATTTCTATAGTGACATTTAAGATGATGAAACTATCAAAGCCCAGTTCTTTTGACTGCAAAGGTCAAAACATGTATCCTTCCTTTGAAAACCTGCTATGCTATTTATTGAAATCCTTCACATATACTATTCACATCTCAGTCAAGTATCACATCATGGAAAATGACGTTTTTATTTGTAAGCCTTACCTTCAAATAGGATCCATAATATTTAGTTACATATGGACTGTCACACTGACTCAGCACTGTAATTTCTTGTTGAATGTCCTCTATCTCATCTTCAGCTTCTTCTAGATCAATGATTTTTATGGCAACCACTTTCTGAGTCCGATTGTCAATGCCTTTGAACACCTCACCAAAAGAGCCCTTTCCGATTTTCTCCAGTTTTGTAAAAAGTTCTTCTGGATCTGCTTTTAGGTTCTATAGGAAAGAAAGAAAAGGCAAAATTCAATAACTCACAGTACTAGGATTACTTTTTCCTTACATTTATTTATAACACACAGACCATAGTCTTTTTTTAATTTTTATTTCTTGATTTTTAGAGAAAGAAAGAAAGGGAGTGAGGAGAAAGGGAGAGGGTAAGAGAGAAGTATGGATTTGTTGTTCCACTTATTTATGCATTCACTGGTTGATTCTTTTATGTGCCCTGACCTGACATGGAACCCACAACCTTGACATATCTGGATGACACTCTACCCAACTTAGCTACCTGGCATGGGCCAGACCACAGTCTTTCAAGTACTGATCCATCTTCCTCATTTAAGGACCAGGCTGGTTGTGACCACGGTTCTTCATATTCAGGACTTAAGGATTTCTAAGTCTCATATGGGTGCATTAACTATCAATACAGTGTGTAAACAAATATGCAGGTTATAAAAACTGGAAAATGCTCCAGCATTTGTATAAAGTAAAAAAAAAAAAAAATCAAAACACTTACTTGACTATGACTATGTTATGATATATAGATTTATTGAAAAATCTCTCTTGTCTAGTGAAAAGTCTACTTTTCTCCCCACCCCCCTCCTCAATTTTGTAAGTTCTGGTATATATATTATAAAACACATGTTAAACAGCTATATCATGTAACAGGAAGAAACATTTATACCCTAACTTAATTGTTTCCTAACAGGCCATGATTTTAAAGTCCAACAAATACTGTGCCATGTATCTTCACTTACAGCTCCTGCCCTGATCTAACTAAATATTTACAGATCCCAGGAAACAAAAAGCAACCTGTCTTCTTTGGTCATTATACATCAGGCCTTTGGAATAGCCTCTAAAAGCTCTTATCTACCAACCTGGTTAATTGAAAACACATACACAGTACACAACTGTAGGGACTACAATACCCATCCTAACAGTTCCCTGACCACAGAGATGTGTGAACAGCTGAGTTCTCAACCAGCAACAACCTGTCATCCCCAGGGGATATCTGGAAATGGTATAAGAGGGTGTCTGTCACAAACTAGGGGAGATGCTGGCATTTAACAAGGAGAGCTTAGGGATACTGCACATCTCACCATGAGGAACTGCCCAGCCCTAAACACCAATGGCCTGCAGCCCCATAAAGTTAGAGAATCCTGACAGCCAGCAACCCTTACAGATACACCTTCCCTTAGAAACACTGCACAAGAGCAAGAGGATACCAGGCCAACCCTCAAAACCTATTACTACTCCTTCAAGAAGTAATACGAATGGGAAAAGGAATAGAGAAAGAAAGGAGGATTGTGAAGGAGGAAGAAAGCACGCATGGGTAGAAGAGGGATCCACAGACAGTTAAACATTATCATAAACACAGAATTACAGCATTTTGAGTTAGATGAGCTTTGTGGGCTTAACTAGGCACTAACCACTAACTTGCTTTCCAAAGTGAAACACAGAGTCCCAAGCAGCACTTTACAAGGGAACTGCTGAAACCCAGCCAGCCCATTTCCAATGTGGAGGTCAAGGGGTGCCACAGTTCCAACACTGCAGAAACAACAGTCATAGCTGGCCTCACCAAAGAGGCCCTGTTTTGAGACTAGGTAATGAATAATGTAGAAACTCCCCAAACCCACCTAGCCTATCAGTAAAAAGAAATAAGTGAGAAATGCACCAGGAAAAAGGGACATGAGAGAAACCACGACCACTTTCGGCAGCTACAAATTCTCCTGTTTTCATAACCTTTCTCTCACCTCCTTTCTTCCAGGATGAGAGAGAGTGGCTCTCCTTTTCTTAAAGGCCAATCCTAAAAGCTGGGCCTTTGAATCCATCCTTTCTTCCAAGATGTGGCTTCACCAATAACTATCTTGCATTTACCCCTCTCTACTGCCTCTCTGCCCTGGGCAGACTACTCAGGTTTCTCTACCAAAACCAAACCAAACAAAAAACAAAAAACCCTTGCTTTGCTTCATCAGTTGCCCTCTCTTTCTTCCTCTCCCTGCTTTGAAGTTCCCTGAAAGTCATCCAGACCTGTCAGGTGCCTTACCCCTCACTGGTCACCACCACAGTCTGGCTCCAACTCTGGCTACCAATGGTGCAGTGTTGTGCATCTGACCCTCCTCTTGAACACTCTCCCCTATTAACTCTTCAGTCCCTTGGTGTCTACAATCCTGTTCTCCACTCATCTTCTTCCAGTTCCCCTAGTCCCAGAAGACTCTTCACACTCAGACTCTACTTATGTCAGCCCAGAATCACAGGCAGTTCCCCACAAGGTTCCAGACTTAGCCTCCTATTATTTCTCTACTCATCCCCAGGTTGTCATTCACTTTCATAGTTTGGGGCCGTGTTCCCAAATCTAGCTGGTCAGAAACATCTGGGACACTAAGAGATCGCAAACACATACAGACATGGGGAGTGGGGGGATGCATGATCCACATTTTTAAAAGACCCCAATTGATTCTAATAAATAGCCAGCCACCTTTGAGGAAAACCAGTTTTGAATCATGGTGTACACAGGGACTTTCAAATTGCTAGCTCCAGCCTTGCCTTTTGTGTTTTAATTCTTACATTTAATTACTTGCTAGATGTTTCTTTCTGCCTGGATATTGGAAGCTCAACATGTACAAACTGAATTCATTATTTCCCCTGCCAAACTGGCAGGTCTCCCACAGCACACTACACCTTTGATAGACTATATAAACTGAGGGCATTCAAGGACCCATCTTACTCACCTCTATACCGATGTGTCTGAGAAAAATAGCTGAGGTCAATAAATGTCCTGTGAGCAGTTAAGAAAACCCCAGCCTTACATTGACACTAACAGGATCCAGGCCAGACACAATATCCCAATTCAGAGAGAGCTGCAGGGAATGAGGTTAAGGAAGAGGTGCTAAGAGCCAGGAGTAGTGAATATCCCATCTTAGCACCAGAATCACCTGGAGAAATAGTTAGAACACAGACTGCCTGGTCCCACTCCAGAGTTCTTCATTCAGTACATGTGGTGTGGGGCTCAAGAAACAGAGAGTACCCAGGTAATATAGCTGCTGGTGGACAGGGGACCACACTTTGAGATCCAAGGCACTAGCCACACACAGGTCTACTACTGCACACATGGAGAGAGATCCCCAGCTTCCTAGCTGTTCCTGCTGAGCCCAGGCCAGCAACTCTCTAGCTAAGCACAGGCACACGAGTGAGCCTAAGCGAGAGGTACAGAAAAACCCTTGGCCAACCTGGGGAACCATGAGAAATACCAAGTCATTATTTTAGGTAATCAAGTTCTGGGGTGATTTGCTACACAACACATAACAGATTCAACAGAGATCACTGCAAGGAGGAAAGTGTTTAAAGAGTACTAATACTGGACAGATTTCATTTTAAAAACTGCCTGATTTTCCTTTTGCTTGGCGTAAGCTTAAAAATAACTTTCACTACTGCTTGACTATCTTCCTCAAAGGCCCTTTCTCGGAGTCTGCACCTATAAAGCTAATGGCAATTGCTTGGTCTTGCATCTGCTCAAGTGTAGTGTGTCATTTCACACTCTTTGTCACTGTTAGCAACTGTTAACTGGGCTAAAAACTGTCCCTGGCAAGAATAGAGACATCTACTAAAATAGTGACAGCAGGCACTAAACAGGCAGGGTTCCTTGCCCTTTGGCAATCCTTGCATAAACTCAGATTACATGCAGTGTACACCAATGACCATAAGAAAAATTAATGCCAACAATGATCTGTTTCAGAAACGACCTTCGATATTCTGATGTCAGAATCTGCTCTCTGAGGAAAGGAGATTTCCTTGGTAGAAAAGGTACCATTCTGCCAACCATTTTGAGGATTTTCTTTTCAGAGAGGTTTCTGCTGAACTAAGCACAGGTCATCACTCCAGATTAGGAAGGCCTCCACCCATCCCAGCCTGCCCATCCCAGCCTGCCGATTCCAAGTGCCTGAAAGGCAAGAGAGTTTGGCTGTAGCTCTCAGCCTTCACTGAATCTAAAGCCGGAGAATGTCAGGACCCGCCCCTTACGTGCCCCTTTAAGAGAGATGAGGATGAGAGGCTGGGGGATGGGGGCACAGGGGTTGAGTGCTGCCTGCACATAAACATCCCAGTCCTCAGGACCCAGACTCCTCAATCAAAAATACTAATGCCCAGTGCAACTTCCCATTCCCACAGCTGAGCTATCATTCTAAGGCAGAGATTTTCAATCATTTTCATCTCATGGCAAACAAACTATTGGGTTGGCCAGAAAAGCCCATTTATTTCTTCTCCGTAAAATAAAGGACACATTTTTTCATTTTCACCAATAACTTTATTGATTTAGATATTTAGAGTATGTCAGCTAACTCCCACGTGGTACAATGTTGATTGTTCTTTTTTTATTATTGTATAACTTTATTTAAAATATTGTATTTTTTAACTTTTTTTAACTGTTGTTCAAGCACAGTTTTCTGCCCTTCCCCACCACCCCACCCATCCCTGATGGTTCTCAATTAATGTCTCCATTTGATCACTATCAACTTCAACTGGTCTACCCAACCATGAAGCATCATCCAGTGAGACATCTCCAGCACAAAACTTGGCAAACCACTTTTAATACTTTCGATCAGTCACAGCACCTTCTCCATACACTGCACAAATCCTTTTGTGTGTGTTTGTTGCATTTTTACCTTTCCTAAAATAATAAAAGCATAATATGCCAAAAATGTTGCTCATTCCATCTTCAATATTTAAAATATCTACACAAAAATTCAATGTTGACTTTTTTTAAATGAACACTGATATGACAGCTGTCACAACACAATCTAACAAAGTTGTTCCGAATGAAGGCGAAGACAACTAAGCACTTTTAGAACCATCTTACCAAAAAACAGAACAAAATTTTTGGCCAACCCAATAATTACCAAAATTCTGGGTGCACCAAAAAATATATTTTTTGCCAATCTGACCAAAAAAATAGTATAATTTTGATTCATTCACACTGTATGGCTATTGTTGTGTTGGCTGTTGTCATGTTTTTGACAATCTAAGGGTAAAGAGGTCAGTGCCCCTTTACTAAATAGTCAGATATTGCATGCTTTAAAAATTCTTACTGCGTATCAGTTGAAAATCATTGTTCTAAGACAAAGAAGGAAGACAGGCTTCCCGTGATGTAGGTATGAATTTCATTTATATGTTTCCTTTAGTGGTGACCCTATATGCTAATCAACATCCATACATCTTTGTTTCCTCCTCAGAGGGAAGGGTTGAGGGGATAGAGAAATAAGAATAGACGTAACAATTCCTCTCTGGATTGGAGACTAGAGTGGGGAATCTAGCACCTACCCATCAAGATATTTGACATAGCTAGTGCAATGTCAGCAATAGAAGGCTTCTTCTCTAATCACAACTCTCAAGTTCCCTCAAAACCTAAGAGTCCAACTTCCAGTCTAGAGGAGCTTCATGGTAATTAAAAACCTCAGGGAGCCCTGGCTGGTGTAGCTCAGTGGATTGAGCGCGGGCCTGCGAACCAGAGGATCGCGGTTCGATTCCCAGTCAGGGCACATGCCTGGGTTGCAGGCCAGTTCCCGGCAGGGGACACACGAGAGGCAACCGTACATTGATATTTCTCTCCCTCTCCTTCTCTCCTACCCTTCCCCTCTAAAAGATAAATAAATAATAAATTTAAAAAAAAAAAAAAAAAAAAAAAAAACCTCAGGGAAATGTCACTTGTTTTCCCTACTTCTGGTGGCTTCGTTTTCTTGTCTTTTCCATTACTCATGATAACAAGGGTTATCTATCTAAATTCTGGGCCTTCCAACAGAGTCACACCATATCTTATTTGTTTTTAACTGCAAGATTAGGAAAACAACTGCATTTCTTAAACTTAATCGTATTAAGGTCAGGATCCTTAAAAACTGGCCAAAATAAGTAGAAGATAAATATTCCCAAAGCAGCAAGCCCCAGGCACAAGTCTGGCCTCTGAAAATGCTCCTAAGCCCCTTACCTTCCAGGAAAACCTTTATTGGGCTTGGAGATCTTGGGAAGAACCAAAAGCCAGGGGAAGTGCCCCAGATGAATCTGAAATGAGTGGTTCTGTACAAGGTTCTCACTTATATGATAGGGAAGTTTGGGGGCAACCAACTATGCCAAAGCCTGGGGTCCCTAGAAACCCCAGCTATGAGAAAAGAACAAACATTTGCTCCACACAAGTAGCTGTCACACTGCCACACGGCACAAGAAGGCAGGCCACCTAAATCTTCAAGGTTCCTTTGATGAGAAAATCCACAGTGTAATGTCCTGCTCCTCACTCCAAGACTTAAAAGAAATTTCAAAGCTAGGACATGCTGGAACTCAGGCTTCTACAATAATTCACTGAATTTCACAATCCCTTAAGAAATTTCAAGAAAATAGTTTTATGATGACTTATGTATTTTTTATTTTTAAACCTGAATAGCTATTACTGTTTTCTTTTGATCATTTCTGGCAATGAAAAATGCATTTGGCATTACTAATCAACTTTCAAAGTTTCTTAGTTTCAGATGTACCACTTTCAGAGTCAAACCGCACTATACCACTCTGATTGAAGAAGCCAAGTTTTCCGCTTTGTTTTTTTCCATGAAAAGAGAAAGGAACTAAGCGTTCTAATTCCTGCTACTTACACATCACTATCCCTGCAGCAAAAGACAAGAAAACACTGTAGTTTTGGGGAAGTTAGAATAGGCAGTTAAGTTGTGGCAGGTATGCCCCCTCCCTTCTTCTGAACTTAGCAAGCATCCCTAATAAACCACAGAACTCTCCCCCTCGAGCTGAACTGGGCCTCAGAATACCTCTCACCCCACCACCCTAGGGAGCCACCACCAAAACAGACGGCTGGGCACACAGGTGGAACCTATTTGCTAGCCTGATATAGTCCTATTATCTGCAGATCTCTGCATGGATGTTCACCATTATCATATCCTTCCATATCTGCACAACGCCCCCCCCCCCATCAGGCTGTCCCCATGTTTTTCACTGATAGTAGTATTATTACCTCCCATTTCCAAAGCTGGAACCCCCTGTATCCCAATTCCTTGCTTACACCAACATCCAAACTGTACCTTCATTCTTCCAAAATGTCTGACCATGGAGTCCCCCTGCAACACCCCAGTCTGACTCCACACCCTGCCCTCCCCCACCCACCGAGCATCCAACCAAGCATCCAACCAACATCAAGACCTACCTTCTCCCTACTGGCAGAGTTTACCTTCTTCAAAGCCCAAGGGTTTCCTTCACTGCTTTAAACAATCAAGAACATACCATCTCAGACCGAAATCACCAACACTTGTGAATCTAAACCCTATAAACTCCTTTTTAGTCCCACTTTCTGCCATTACTCCCACTTACACTTCCATCACCCAACTTCTTAACACTGTGTACAAGCATCAAGGGTTGGATATTATATGAATTCATTTATAGAAAATTCTCTGACAGAATCAGAGTGACAGAGAACAGATGTGTGGTTGCTGGGAGTGGGGTAAGGGAAGAAAGAGGGTGATGGGTTACAGGTAACACAGGGAGATTCTTTGTGGTAATGGAACCACAGCACTGCAAGTCAAAAAAAAAAAAGAAAAAAAGAACATGCCAAAACTGGTGACAGATGAATTGCAGTCTGCACCTGAATTAACAGAACTGCACTAACATCAACTTCTTGGTTTTACAGGCAGGGTGTCCAACCTTTTGGTATCTCTGGGCCACACTGCAATAAGAGTTGTCTTGGGCCACACATTAAATACACAAACACTAACAAAAACTGATGAACAACAACAAAAAAAAAACAAAAAACAAAAAAACACAAAAGGTTTTAAGTAGATTTACGATTTTGTGTTGGGCCACCCTCATAGTCATCCTTGGCTGCATGTGGGCCACAGGGTTGGACACACCTAGTTATCATTGGGGGAAAACTGGTGAAGGGCACACAGGAACTACCCATCACTGTTGCAACATGAGTCTGAAACTATTTAAAAACAAAGTTATTAAAATTCCAGAAATGTGGTGTTTTTTTTTAAAGCCCAATCTCAACTTTTCTTCTGCCTCACAGAGGCCACTCTTATTTCACTGTTATAGGTGGAAAATTCCCATTTGCTGTTTCAAATCCACTCAAGCGCTGGCTTGTGTGGCTCAGTGGATTGAATGTTGGCCTGCCAACCAAAGTGTCACCAGTTCAATTCCCAGTCAAGGCATATGCCTGGGTTATGGGCCAGGTCTCCAGTAGGGGGGCACTCAAGAGGCAACTCTCCCTATCTCTCTCTCCCTCCTTTCCCCTCTCTAAAAATAAATAAATAAAATATTTTTTAAAAAATTCAAACATGACAACTCTCTTGAGTAAAAACAGCTGCAGTCTCTTTTTTCCCCAGAGTACATTGTTATTATACCTCGGGTTGTAAAGTGTATTAATATTATATGTTGTTTCCCCTCCAGATCATGATCTACTACTAAAAACTGTATCTTATAATCTTATTAACTGTGCCTCCAGGCTGCACACAGACTTCCTTAGAAAGCAGTCTCGGACATACTAAAATAATTGAAAACAAAAACCCAGCTCAAATTCAGAGTGTTACATGGACACAAGGAAAATATAGCCATAGCCTAAAAAACTGCAAGCGAATGTGCACCAAACAGGTGTTTTGTTCTAATTCTGCAAAATATTTCATTTGGAGCAGTGTCTATACAAAACCTAGAGAGGTAAGATATCAGATACATCCCCAAAGTAAGCTATGGGACAGTTATTCAACACTGTCCTTCTAAACACTTAAATTATTTGCCCAAAACTATGGTTCCTAAGGGCCAGTGGCTTAGTATCTAATCATAATTTCATACCTCGGCCCTGCCAAATTACTAGCAAGTTACTGAGCAACCCAGCCTGTTTCCATATCTGTAAAATGGGGTAACACTACTTACTTCTTAGGATAAAATAAGGAACATAAGGAAAGCTCCTTAGACAGTATCTACTGATCAATAGGTAGTAACAAGTAGAAACTGCTTTTGTTGTGGTATTATTTTTGGTGTAGTTGTATTAAGCTATTCTTTCTGACAGTACTTGTTAAGGAACTTAGAAGCATTTCACTTGAACGAGAGCCAGAAGCAAAGCCTAGATCAACTAACTCACAAAACCAGCACACTTTCCACTGCACTATCCTAAAATCAACTAAAATAACGAGGCCTTCCTCTTGTACAAGAGTCAAGGAGAATTCTAGGAGGCCTGAGTGAGCGTCCTCAGAAAAAGACAAGGAAACATCTGCAACAACTCCTAAATTACAGAGGCTGACCCTCTGGAGGCCATGTGTGATAGAACCCAAAAGTGATAAAGGTGAATAAACCACCCAACAGGAAGGCCAGAGGGCCCTGCAGCCTAGTGATATTCTAACATGTTTCTTTTGGAGAGAACACTGAGCCACTGATGCAATGACCCCAACCCAAATTATAGACTCTCAGGTCTAAGAAATGACGCTAGAAACTATAAACAAAAGATCATGGATGGCTATGAGAACTTTCCTACAATGTTGACTACTGAATCCCTTAAAATCAAAACAGAAAGAAGACTCTATAGATACTCTCAGGAGAAGGGACTCAAGTTAGATGAGCAAAAGAGACTTCAAGTAGAAAAGGACAGTAGGCCCATGTCCAGGGAGAATCACAGCTAAGAAAGCCAAAATGCAAAAGCATTGGCCTGGGGAACAAAACTCACCCAGCCAGCTTTTCAAGAGGTCTATGTGGTTCCCAAGCAGAAGCACTTAACTTTAGACAGTTTGTGAAAGATATAACCTCAGTAATGATTGCTGAGCAGAAACTTAAACCTAAGATACTATCTTACAAACAATCTGCAGAAGATTCAAATACATAAGGCAGCTACATTTTGATAAAGGAGCTGGAGTCCCAGAATGCCTGGCCAGAATGAATGTCACAAATCAGGTGAAAGCTACAGCAGAGGCTATATTAACTCTTTGGTCTTGGATGTGGCCCAGGAAAAATAAAGCCATAACAAAAATCACTACCATTTCTGAGTACCTACTCGGAAGGAGGTATTACTACATCCGATTTACAGCAGCTTCACAATTTGTCCAAAGAGAGAGTGCATGTGACAGACCCTGAACTAGAATTCCATGGTCATCTGATTCCAAAGTTTGAACAGGTCTATCACTAGCCCCCAGACTCTGACAGCAAAATACAAAAGAAAGAGCACAAAATTAACAATCAAAAGACCTGATTGTCCTTCTGCCATAATACCTTGCTGCATGACCTTGAGCAAGTTCTTGACTTCTCAGTAAAACAGAAAAATGACACCTGAAGTATTCATTTACCTCACAGGTTTGTCAGATCAAATGAGCCTAAGGTAAGAGGGGAAAAAGTGAGGCCACTCCAAAACCTTTTGCAGAGAAATAGGTAGTTGATTGTTACTTTTGTTACAGTTGGCGTGGACTTTCAGCAAGCACATTTAAGTGAGGTCATCTCTAAAACAGCACTTGATTTTGGAAACATTTTTAGAAAACATTAAAACAGTGGCCAAAACACTTACTGAGAACATACCATGCATAACAAACACAATGCAACACAGTGCCAAATAGATTAAAAACTATTGTTTTTAAGTATGGCTGAATTTTATTTTCCTATTTTTATACAATTTAGTCTTCTTCCCATAAATAAGAAATCTTTAAGGCTGATTACAAGCAAATAAAATACCCTGGAAACCCACCTCATCATATTAATCATTACATTTCAAGAAGCATTCTGTACTGAACGTAATATTGGGTAATTTGTCTAACCAAGCCTATTAACCTGTGAAGTTTTTCTCACCGTCTACAACTTTGAAGCTCACTCTTTATCAGGATCTTTCCCATGCTTCCCCCATCTGAAAATCAAGCTGCCCTTTTAATAAAAACCTACAGAAATATATGTATCCAAGACCAATGTAAAGCTTATAAACATCCGCTCAAACCTAGAACCCTAAAAAAGCCAATCTAAGACACATTTTAACATGAACAGAAGTGGGTAAACCTGTTGGGAGCACCTTATTTTGACTTGATTTTTTTAAAAAAAGTCTAAGGTCAGGACTTTTATTTTTACACCAAATGTAGATTCAGAACATGAGAGCTCTTTCTTTAGGAGGAAGAAATTTGCAGTATATTTTTCTATACAGTCAGCCAGCATCCTTCAAAGGTACAAACAACAGCTCTGGCCAGTGTGGCTCATTTGGTTGGAGTGTGATCCTATAACGAAAAGGTTGCAGATTTGATTCCTTGTCAGGGCACATACTAGGTTGCAGGCACATACGGTAGACAACCAACCAGTGTTTCTATGTCTCTCTCTCTCCCTTCCTCTATTCCTTCCTCTCTCTCTAAAAGCAATGGGGAAAAAATGTCCTCAGGTGAGGATTTAAAAACAAAAAGGTACAAACAAACAACTAACCACCCCACAGTGTCTGCCATCTCCAAGACAGCCTCAGTCTCCTTCGGAAGTGAGCAAAACCACATAGATGCAGTACTGTAAGCAGGGCCAGGAGACCCTGTGGGGAAGAGCGCAATGAGAACAGCAGCTGCATTTGCTGTGCAACCTCAACTCAAAGCACAAGCGGTGGTTTACAGGGTGGCCCTCCCGCACTGTGTGTGGTGATCCACAACATAGGCAGCTGGAAAGCCTTAAACCACTTGGTACCCCAGCCATTAAATCTCCATCTCTGAGTATGGGACCCCAGCACCAGTACTATTTAAAACTCCCCAGAAGATTCCAAGTGCAACCAAGGTGCAGAACCAGAAGTCTATCTAGTCCAGGAGATTGTTCCAAGCTGTTGCAGCAATCTTCATCAGGAAGTTAGGATGCCCCTGGAAACACCTGGAGAACTTTCAAAGGCATACCCACCTTCTCCACCTGGGAGGGAATCCCATCGCTGCAGGGGAGGGAGTAGCTCTCTGCAGTTTACATTTTTCATCAATCCTTTCCTCCTCTGCCTCAGCTGACAACCCAGTCATTGACCCTGCCATACCCATTTTCCACCTCAAGCCCCAAAGTGTGTTTTGCATACTAACTACTTGGTTAATCTAAAACCACCAAAATAAAAACCTTATTTACCAAATAAAAACAACTAAATAGCAAATGGCTGCAATCAGCTTAAAGAAGTGATAGATTTCCCAATCCCCAAATATTCTCTAACAAAAAAGTCTCATTCCTAGCTAAATGAAAGATTTTTTTCCACTGAAAGCCAAAATCACAGATTTATACAGAAACATACTTTCTTCCACATTACAAGAAATCTACTAATCACTAAAAGGAAACATGGCCATGAACAGATCATTTCCTTTTCTAAATGACAGCATTCACTTTCTCTACCTGAACTCTTCTAAGTATGTTACAAATACCCCCACAATCTGGCTTAGTATATTCATTTCCCCCACATTATACTCTTTACTTCGACCCTGCAACTGTTACATAATCTAGAAGAAGGTGAATAAATATTCTACACAAAAAGAAATTTGAGGCAGGTGTTATAGTCTATGAATCCAAACCACCAGGAGTTTCATGGAATCCTAGTCCCAGCATCTGCTCATCTTTAAATGGATGTTTATTTACAGTAGAAATGGCTTCAGCTAGTAAGAAAAATATAAATGCAATTTTCTAAAAACCATTTAAAATAGGAAAAAAAATGTCTGCACCACCAAAGTGAATTTATTGTTTCTAGCCTCAGAATCTAAAAACCCCTTGCCCCTATACACACATCCTGCTTGCTAACCTAAGGAAAACACTGTATTTAGCTCTGAGGTCAGAGTTCAGGGAAAAGTCATGCTAGGGGGCACATGATCAGATCTGGGGCGCAGCTATCTGGACATGTACTCCTGGCATGGGCAGGGGACAGGGTCAAAGTCCAGGCTGGAAACCTGCCTGGAGAGACTCTCAGGCCCTCATTCACCTGGCCTCAGGCTCTTTCTCAGTGTGGACTGAACAAAAGGCTCTGAGGCTCCCGCTACAGTTCTGCAAATTGTCTGCCAAGAATCAAATATTCCCACTCTGCCCATTCACATCCCTCCTGGTCCACAAGAAGACTGATAGCAGAAGCAACCTGCTGGTGGTCACAGAGCTCCATGTTAAGTCCTGGCCCCTAGCTAGACTTCTTCACCCTGAGTCCTCAACAGGTTCTCCCAGTGGTTGCTGGGTTCACCCTTCTTCAATAAAAGGTTCCCTGGATGAAAGATGAAGGGCTGGGGCTTCCTTGAGATGACAAGCAGACAGAGACACCAAGACAAATAGTGAAATCGGGATGGTTTCACTTGCTGAAAAATTAATGCATTCCAAATAAATTATATAGCTCATTGAGAAATGCATCCTGGCATCTCCTTTATTAAAACTAAGACACAAACAAGTCATGGAAAAGATTCTGACCCTATCACCCAAAGCTCCTCCATCCAAAGGCTCCATGCTAAGAAATTTTCCTGACTATTCCTTTCTAGACATCACAACCAGCCCAGGAGAAAGAGAGCATGAAACAGCTGAAAAAAACTGGGGGCAGAGGGTAGATCATTTGAACAAGGTCCCCCCGCCCCCACCAGGTATTAAGTAGGTTTAAGTCTCTGTGTATCATGGGGTCATACTCCAGACTAAAAAGTGCCTGTAAACTGAAAGCTTGGCAGGATGCCTGATTAGACAATCTAGCTGGCAAGGAATGGCCGTGGGTTATCACACTGGAATGACACAATCAGCAAGAGTGACACAATCTGATACTACTTCCAATTCCCTACAGGTAAACTCACCTTCCTGTTTGCATCTAATAAAAGCCTGCAGTCACAAGACTGTCAGGAAACACTGCCTATTCTAAAAACCAGACCCAACAGTCTTGGTGTATGCATATTTAAATCAATAATCACATTTCCTTTACCTGAATATCCTTCAGCTTCTAGAGGCATCAGGAGGAAAATGACGAAGAGAAATGCTAAAGTCATGGACAGGGTTGATTTATCACAAAGAGGAATACATGAATCCTGCCCACTAGGGGAGAGAGGAGTGTCACTAAGCATACTTTTAGCCCTAGAAGGGGCAGCAAGGGCAAGAAACAATGTTAAGATGCATTCAGTGTTACCTAATCTTACATTTCACAGAGGTCCTGCGGCTCTGTGTCAATCAGTAAGATGACTGCAACCAAATCAGCTGTCCTGTGTAATCTTCAAAGGATTAAAGATTCTTCAGGCAGTAGACTAGAGCAGGCACAGCACACCTTTTCTGTGAGGGGCCAGATAGTAAACACTTTAGGCTCCATGGGCCAATTAGTCTCTGGTGCATATTCTTTTTCAATGACCTTTTTTCCATTTTTTCCAATTATTTTTAAGTATATTCTATTGATTATGCTATTTCGGTTTTCCCAATTCTCCCTCTTTATCCCCCCTCCACCCTACACCCCCAACCTTCCAGCCCTCCCCGCTCTTAGTTCATGTTCATGGGTTGTACATGTAAGTTCTTTGACTTGCTTCCTATACCATTTTTTAATCTCTCCCCATATATTTTATGCCTACCAATTATGTTTTTTATTCCCTGCACTTTCCTCCCATTCTACCCTCCCCCTCCCCACTGAAAAGCCTCCATGTGATGTCCTTTTCTCTGATTCTGTTCCTGTTCTAGTGTTTTGCGTAGCTTTTATTTTCATTTTTTTTTTTTTAGGTTCAGTTGTTCATAATTGTGAGTTTGTTGTCATTTTACTATTCATAGTTTTTGATCTTCTATTTCTTTGGTAAGTCCCTTTAACATTTCATATAAAGGCTTGGTGATGATGAACTCCTTTAACTCGACCTTCTCCAGAAAGCACTTTATCTGCCCTTCCATTCTAAATGATACCTTTGCTGGACAGAGCAATCTTGGATACAGGTCCTTGCATTTCATGACTTCAAATACTTCTTTCCAGCCCCCTTCTTGCCTACAAGGTTTCTTTTGAGAAATCAACTGACAGACTTACAGGAACTCCTTTGTGGGTAACTATCTCCTTTCCTCTTGCTACTTTTAAGATTCTCTTTATCTTTAATCTTGAGTAACTTAATCATGATGTGCCTTGGTGTGCTCCTCTTTGGGTTTAATTTCTTTGGGACTCTGAGCTTCCTGAACTTCCTGGAAGTCTATTTCCTTCGCCAGACTGGGTAAGTTCTCCTTCATTATTTTTTCAAATAAGTTTTCAACTTCTTCCTCTTGTTCTTCTCTTTTTAGTAACCCTATGATTCAGATATTGGAACATTTATAGTTGTCCCAGAAGTTCCTAAGCCTCTCCTCATTTTTTTGAATTCTTGTTTCTTCATTCTGTGCCAGTTGGATGTTTATTTCTTCATTTTGTTTCCGATCGTTGATTTGAGTCCTGGTTTCCTTGCTTTCACTGTTGGTTTCCTGTATATTTTGCTTTATTTCACTTCGGGTAGCCTTCATTTGTTCCTTCATTGTGCAATGGAGCTCCATCATTTCTGTGAACATCCTGATAACCAGCATTTTGAATTCTGCATCAGATAGGTTATTTCCTTGTTGCTTAGTTTTTTTTCTGGAGTTTTGATCTATTCTTTCATTTGGGCCATATTTCTGTGTCTCAGTGCACCTGTTCTGTTATAAGGGGGCGGGCCTTAGACATCCCTCCTTGCTGCTTTGTGGCACTGTCTGCTGGGGAGGAGTGAGAGAGGGAACAACGCAGCGTGCTTGGTTCTAGCCCCACTTTGTCATGTGAGACTGGGAGTTTCTCCCACCATGGCAACCCCCGAGGTAGTTTACAGCTAGTGTGAGTCTTTAATTTCCCATTCAGCCATCTCCGCCTCACTTGTGCTGTCCACCAGCTTGCCCGGGGTCCTCTAAGCCAACCCCACCTTGCTCGCTAGTCTGCTGCCTTGCCCACGTGGTCCTCCACTTTGCCCTGGGTCCTCTCTGGCCACCCAGCTGCCTGTCTCCATCCCTCCTACCAGTCTGGTGAATGTTTCTTTAACTCTGGTTGTTGGAGTTCCATGCACTTTGATTTTCTAGCACTTGTAATTAATTGTTTTTAGATTGGTTGTTATCTTCCTTTTGCTGTGTGAGGAAGCTAAGGGTTTCTACCTACGCCTCCATCTTAACCCCTAATGACCTTTTACAAATGTAAAACTCCCCCAACTCATGAATGTACAAAAAGAACAGACAAAAACAAGCCAAGGCAGCTGTAGTTTACCCATCCCCATGCTAGACAATCAAGATGGTCAAAACATGAAATTATGTCCTTCACCTATCATACTAGTAACACTGCCTATCCCAATGAAGAAGGAACCAGCACCAGCTCAAGCAGGCACAGGAGCTGTCTGTGACCTCCCAGAAATAATTTCCATGCATCATTCAACAGCACCAACGATATCTCTCCCTCTCCCCCATCCTGCCAGGCTCCTTTCCCTGTCCTCTAGCTGCAATCAAGGGAAAGAAACATGACAGTTTCTTTGAGCACTTTTAACATTGTACCCACAACTTTCTTCACTTAAGCTAGTCTCATCTCCTCACCCAACCCTCTAAGAAAGCTACTTTTATAGATGAGAAAATGGAGGCTTAAAGAACATATTGTACATGTTCTGACATCACTCTTAGCAGTTTCTTTTTAGATACGTTTCCTCGGGCAAGGGCAACAAAAGAAAAGGTTTAAAACCTGAGACTACATTAAACTAAAAAGTTTTTGCACAGTAAAAAAAACCATCAACAAAATGAAAAGACAACATACTGGTCCTGACAGGTGGCTCAGTTGGTTGGAGCATCATCCCCTACACCAAAAGGTTGCAGGTTCCATTCCCAGTACGGTGAGTATTGGAGGCAACCAATCAACGTTTCTCTCTCATTGATGTTTTTCTGTCTCCCCCTTCCTCTCTCTCTCTTAAAAAAAAAAAAATCAATAATCCTCACATGAGGATTAAAACAAAACAAAGAAGACAACATACTGAATTAGATACTTGACAATGATACACCCAACAAAGGGTCAATATCCAAACTCTATGAGGAACTCATACAACTTAACAACAAGAAAAGTAATTCAGTTAGAAAAAATGGGCAGAGGCCCTGAATAAACACTTCTACAGAGTACCTTCAGATGGTCAACATACATATAAAAAGATGCTCAATACTCAACATCACTATTTGTCAGGAAAATGCTAATTTAAAGCACAGTCCCACCTGCCACCTAACCTTCTAGGCTCACCTCATCATTACTTCTGTCCCACAGGGCCACTGACATTCCTTCCTTTCTGCTCCTTAATTAGACCCAAACTAACCTGAAACAATTTCAGTGCTACTGAGAAAATCACAGTAAAGATATTTTGTTCAATCCTTCCAAAACCTGTCACAATTTCTGGAGGATACCATAAGGAAAACTAAATGAGAAGACATAGGAATCCAGGACTGGAAGATGATTGAAAGAAAAGGATTAATAACCAAAATTTAATATAAAGAATTATTACAAAACTCCTGACACCCACCAAGACAAAACAAGATGAACTGTTTATATTATGTCAGTCTGCTGACCACTTTGTACACTACTATCAATTTCCATTCTGTTCTCTCCAATCATATTGCCCTGAACCACACACCTCTTCCATGGGTGGGTTAAGCTGGCTAGAACACTAAAATGCCTCCAAAAGAGTAAATAATGTAACATGAATTTTTGTTGCTTTTGGTTGCTTTTCTCCATTTTGTCATACTGACATAACATACTGACGTTTTACTGAAACAGTGGTAAATCAATTAAAAGCACAGTATGTTGTTCCTTCCTATAATAAACTGCTGGAGGGATGTGAAATAGTGGAGCCACTTCAAAAAGCAACCGGGCAATTTCTCAAGAAGTTAAACACAAAACCACCACATGACCCAGAAACTCAATTCCCAAGAGAACTGAAAACACACATTCACACAGAGATATGCACAGTAACATTCGCAGCAGCTTTATTCATAATAGTCTAGCACTGGAAACAATCTAAATGTCCATCAACTGGTGAATGGATAGACAAAATACCTCCACAATGGGATAATATTCATCAATAAATGGGGACAAACTAGCGATACATGCTATATCATGAACCCAAAAACATTATGCTAAGTGGAAGAAGTCAGTCACAGGAGATCACATTATGTATGATTCCATTTATATGAAATGTCCAGAAAAGGCAAACTGATAGAGACAAAAAAGCAAATCAGGGGTTTTCTGGGGCTGAGAATAAGGGATGATACTGGGGGATGAAAATATTCTGAACAGGTTTGTAGCAATGGCTGCACCACTTGGTAAATTACTAAAAATCACTGACTTGTATACCTGTAAGAAGAGCATTTTTATGACATGTAAAATATGTCACAACAAAGCTTTGTAAAAAGAAAAAGCACAGATTTTAAGTCTTTATAAGGGCAAAGACTTCATTCAGTTCATCTTACCCCGACATCTAGCAAAGTTTTTACCTGGCATAGAGTGAGTGCTAAAATGTCCATGAATGAATGACGTTTTGAAAAACAAAATAAAGTTTTGTCTTTTCCATAACTTCATGGTTTGCCAAGACTTCACATTCTTATCTACTCTTCTATCCAATCGAACCCCAAAACAGAACAGCCCGTAAAAGCCTCAAAGCAAATGTGTCCAGGAAGCTGCAAGGTGATCAAAACATGACCCCAATACTTCAAGATGTATCCTGACCAACTATGAAGTGCAATAGTTGCCTCTGTTCAATGTCTAAAAAGAAAAATTGCTTCCTATGTTTTCATAATAGCAATATTATGATAACCTTTGAGGCTGTTAATAGAAAACAAAGCATGATATAAGTAAGATTGGATTCAGAAAAGGTGAAGGTTTGTGAAAATTATAATCTAACTTAAAATAACTCTTATATTTTCAGGAAAGATACTATTTTTTACTTAGAAGCAGCAAATTTAATAAAATAAAAGCATCAGATACTGTCCTAAAGGAATTAAATAAATATAGGAAGCGAGGAAATGGAATAAGCTTTGACTCACTTGGGTTCTGTTGTTTTATATGTACCAAACAGCTCCCAAGAGGAAACTGTTTCAGTAGACCCTAACTACTGAGTATCAAGGAAGAATAATACTAATCTTGCTTTGAAATGAAAGATTTTATTTTCTTAACTAGTACTGCCAACAGTAGAGAGTAAAAATGTATTGCTACCTAGAATTCTACATATGTCCTACTTAATCCCAGGTTTCAGTCACACCAGTATCAGTCATGCAGATATAGAAACAATACATTTCCTTATGTATAAGTGTGAAGTATAGTGGTTATGGTGTACGCTCTTGAGACAAACTGGTTCAAATCTTGTCTCTACCACATATTTGCTTTGATCTGGGGCAATTCATCTAACCTTTGTGTTGTGGTTTCCTTAACTTTGAAAAGGTGAGGATTCAATGATTCAAATTCCTTTAAATTTAATTACAGGCTATTTATAGCTTACTTCTTATCCCAGCTTGAACACTAAGGTGTTCACAAGACTGCACAATTTTCTGGACATAGTAACAGCTCTCATGATTTAGTATTTTCTTGGCACCACATTCCACTACCCCAGTATAGACTGGTATTCAACCATTTTGAAGTATTATAAATGGGCACTTAAATAGGCAACCTTTTGGAAGGTGTACAAAGCTAAATAAATATTGCCGAATTAGGACCATTCCAGCCAACTTTGTATTGTCTATTAGTTAAGGGCAAAAAAGCATATATATCAATCTGATAGCAGATCAGTTCCAACTTCCTCCCAGTCCTGCATTTTTACTGACGGTAACTAAAACTGAGCCAACCTCACAGATTCTGGATTCAATTTAACTGTACTGTGGTTATCCCTCACACCCATCCTATCAATGACTTCTTAGATGCAAGACACACCATAACACAGTTCATTTACTTCAGATTAAGAAAGACACATTAAAACTCACATGGCTGAGCTTAATAAAAACTCAGGTTTCCTAGCTACTAATTTCCATTACACCTTTCTGTATCAAATTCCCTTTTCATGAAGAGGAAACTGAGGGGAGACAAAACAGACCACAGCCCCTAGTAAAGTGGATGATGGAGTTGACTTCATTAAGTCTTTCTGTTTTACTGTATTTCTCTATCTATATGTCCAAGTATTAACACTCACTAAACTGCAATAACTGTTTAAACTCAGACTCCATAATTCCCACACTTAAAGTCATAACATACAGCCTGCCAAGAATGGTTGTATTTGTGAAGATAGTGGGACAGAAAAATTTCAGACCCTCTAGTCCACAGTACCTTAAAACCCTCCAGGCAGACAGTATATAAGGAAAGCCACCTAACTGAAGCCACACTGGGCCTGAAAATGCCAGCAAAGGTAAAAGAAGGAAGACAAGCCAGGGCTCATCTCTGGCAGAATTTAAAAAAAAAAAAAAAAAAAAAGCCAGTGATACAATCCTCCCAAAGTTCACAGCTCCAGTGAAAGCTCTCCCTACCCAATACCCTATACTGGCAGAGGTATCCAACCTGCAGCCCACAGACCACATGCAGCCCAGGATGGCTGTGAATGCAGCCCAACACAAAATCATAAATTACTCAAAACATTATAAATTTTTTGTGATTACATGTCACAATGTATTTAATGTGTGGCCCAAGACAACTCTTTTTTTTCTTCCAGTGTGGCACAGAGATGCCAAATGGTTGGATACTCCTGCCCTACAGAGCTTATGAATTCCCAAAAAAGATAACCAAACACTCAAAGAGAAAATCAAATGAATAATGCAACAAATTTGCTCCCCCTGGCTGAACTCAAAAAAGAGGTATGCATATATTTAACTAAAGTGCACAAAACTATTCAAGTATAGCAACTCTTACTTAGACTCGGGGGTCAGATTTTAGAAATCCTAACTTTCCAGAAGCATGCACAGAAATAGCTGTCAGGAATCCTGGGTCCTGAATTCACATGCAATGCTCTTCACAACAGGGAAATCCAGACCCTGTTTCAGAATATTCGGGACCACAATCAACACACACTCTAAAAAAAACCAAATACTTGGGTTCCTATCCCACGACAAATTAGAAGCAACAGATTAGAAGCAGCAGAATGGGCAAGGCTGGCAACAACCCTAAGAAGTGGCTTTGATTTCTATCAAGAAAGGAAATGCAGAGGACAGAGGCCAGCTATCTGAGGCCCTCTGGTGTAGCACCAAATCCCTCCATTCCCAGCTAGTGCTCAAGGACATCACTGAGTTAAAGTATGACCAAGGAGACCTCCCCGACTGTGAGAGGAAATGCCAGCCATCCCCCATAAAGTCTGAAAATACCCTACTGAAATAATGAAGATATATGCAGCCAAAAAAGTACTTGCTCCTTATACAAAAAGATACCAGACACTGCCCCAGTTTCTCCTTCAAGTTATCATCTTCTCAATATTTCTTCAATTCTATAAATGGAATTGGGGAGGTAACTTCTGTAAGGTCCCTTCTATAAGGAAGCTATGTACAGGCTCCTGTCCGCACTGCTGCAGCAAGTGGGGCAGACTGGGTCAGAATCAGACCACAGAGGAGGACGACCAGTGAATGCAGGATTCCTACTATCTCAACAGATTACAATGATACACGTGACCATTTTTCCAACGGGAAAGTGATCAACAAACACTGTTAAAGAAAGCTTTAAACTAAGAGGTGTATCTTTAGAGGACTCCTATCAGAATCACTAACCATTTACTACTAGATATCAGGTAGACTCAGTCACCCACACATCTATTCTAGATAAACATATATTGTACACATATAATATGTATATAATATGTCAAACACATACTATACAAAAGAAACTTCAATTTACTTCTAAGTCCTTCTTGGTCCTATGCTTAATGAGAAGAGCATGTAACACAGATTGACTCTAATTCAAAGTCAGTCATGTTGATGGAACCTAAGCTTAAAAATAACTATGAGGACACTTCCAGTAAAGAAGACAAAAATGAAAGGCATATGTATGCTTCTTGCCTCTAATTCACACTGAAATAAATAAAATACTAAAAATGAGAAGAATAGTCCATCTACAGCAAGACTAGAAAAGAGCTATAACCCAAAACCATAGATAGCAAAGACTAGCTCCAAAAATAGTGACAACTGAACCAAAGTGAAGGAAGGAAAGAGATCCACAACTTGCTAGGCCTGGTACCAAGTGAGCCACCTCATGTAAGGGCTAGTGGAGGCATGCTCCTTGACAGGCAGAAAATAGGGTCAGACGGTGTAAGAGGATAGAGCTGATCTAGATGGGCAGGTGCTTTGGAGGGGCTCCCATGTCCCTGCACTAGTCTGAGGCAGACTTTAGGCCCAGATGAACTGCCCCTTCAGGATGCCTCCTAAGCCAAAAGACTCCACATAGGGGCATGCAGAGATACCTGTAAAAGAAAAGGGGGTGTAAGATCAAAGTACAATGAGCTGAAGGCAGAAGGAAGTAGATATTTCAGAAGAATTCCCAAGGGGGAGGGGAAATGGTTCAGACAAATACTTCTCTTGACTCTCAAAGAAATTAAAGAAAACTGGAATGCTCTTTTCTAACAATCTCAAAAAAAGGATCAACACAGCTGGAAATAATAAAAACCATTACCAAAGTAAACATCACCTTAAAAGCAGCAAGTGTAAGAGACACTGCTAAAAAAAAAATTAGAGGACAAACCGCCTACAAATGTGAAGCTATAAATGATCACATAAAATGCTACCTACTGAAGCAACAAACACTCTATGTACTGTACCTGAAAATGCAAATAAGGAAGCAGCAAAAATCTCACTTCTACTTTATCCTAAGGAAATAATTAGGTGAGTGGTAACACTCATATTCATTGGAGTGCTCCATAATTTTTTTTAAGTTGCAAACTAACTAAGCAGATGTCAATGTAGGATTCATTACAGGAATCGTCCTGCAGCTATACAATGAAATACCAGCAGCCACTCAAAATAATGTTAATTTATTGCCTTGGAAAATCATCCTTATGTTTAATAAGGAAAGAGCACATTATTGAACACTACATAAAGAATGGTTCCATTTTTGTTGTGTGGGGGGTTGGAGGTTAACACAGAAAAAAAAGTTGGAAGAATGTACACTAAAATATTAACAGCATTAATCTGTTTTTTAAGTCAATGTCTTTCTGCATCATCCCAATTATTGACAATAAGGTTATTTTACAAATGTATTATGCTAAGAAAAGTGGAGCTGTAACCTTTCCACATGTCAATACACTAAAAGATGACAGAGGGCCAAGGCTTGACACCTCAGGAAGATTTTAAGTTCATGGCCCAGAACTCTTGGATCAAGCTATTCTGGCTACAAAAATACAAAATATTTATTATTAAGACATCTCTAATCCATTGCCCTAAATCAATCTGGATACTAAAGAAGTTAAATGTAGCAAATGTCCTTGTATTAGATTAAACATCCTGAATTATATTATACCAAACACTGTAATTACTGCATTACTTTTAAACAATTCTCTCTATAAGGAGAGCCAATGAACAAAATGAAAATACTAAAAAATACAAATCATATGAAAACCTCAAGAAAACTTAACTTCCACTATACATTCATTTTTAAACCCATTTAAGTTTTTGCTCAGAAGATAAAAACGAAACATGTTGTTTAAAAATTGGGAGATCTGAGAACTTTTTTAAAATATGTTTATTGATTTTAGAGAGAGAGCAAGGGAGTAAGAGAGAAATATCAACTGGTTGCCTCCCATACACACCCCAACCAGAGACTGCAACCTAGGTATGTACCCTGACTGGGATTCAAACTCACAACCTTTTGGTGTATGGGACAATGCTCCAACTAACCAAGCCACAGCAGTCGAGTAAGAATTTCTTAAGATATGGTATAATTCAAATACTACTCTTAATTTGTCATTCTAGGTTTCACTGAAGAAACAAAAGTAACTTCAATATGTGAAATCGTTACATTTAAAAGCAATGACTTGGTTCCTCTTCAGGAAACAAATAAGATATGGCAAAACAAATATCACGGTAGTAAAGGCTGAGGAGGTTGCAGGGGTTCCCCTCATAAGTGTGATTCACCTTTTATAGTGGACACCTGGTAAAGTTCTGGCCTACACACGTGGCATTGATCACCTGCTCCCAAAAACTGTTCTCCCTCCAGGTAAGTCTCTACCAGTCCAGGCAAATCTCAAATGGCCAAGCTCATAAATGGAAGGGGGAAAGAAAACACCTTTTTACTTTCAAAGACCTACTTAACCTTTTTTCCACTCAATTTTACAAAACTCAGTATTTGAGTAATTCATTGTAAAAGCCTTCTTATAGTCTTGGTTTTGCTTTTCTCTCTTTTTTTTTTTTTTTCAGATTTATTTTTAGTGAGAGGGGACAGACAGAAGAGAGAGAGAGAAACATCCATGTACAAGAGAAACAGATTGGTTGCCTTTGGAATGCCCCCAACTGGGAACCTGACCCTCAACCCAGGCATGTGCCCTGGCTGGGAATTGAACCAGCAACCTTTTGGTTTGCAGATCAGTGCTCCATCCACTGATCCACCCCAGGCAGACTACTTTTCTTTTTTTTAATGATTTATCAGACTTGTCAAAAGGCTTAAACAATGGATGATGCTGTCATAAGGTGACCAACTCTGCCAAGAATAGGGTGAACAAAGGCTTTCTTGCATTTACTGACCAACTCAAGTGCTTATCAAAGGCAGCGAAGGCCTCATCCATCACCAGATTGCCTGTTATCCTTCTACCTGGCTTCCTTTCAACCAACCCAAAGACAAGCAGGCTAGCTGCTCATCTTCCAAATTATCACCCACAACAGGCCTTCTTTTATCACCAGTCCCACAAAAGCAGGTAGCATAACCTCCACCATGAAAAGTTAAATTCCTATTTCTCACTTCCAAAAAGATATTGAGAACCAAGCAACAGGCTCAAAAGAGCCAAAATGGATTTTCTCAACTAAAAACTGACATAACACAATCTATTCACACTTGTCATGTGAACCCTTATAGAGTTACTCACACCTTGATCTCTAAGGCTCTCTAACACCTCAAGGTCCCCCTTCTTCCTGTATCTAATTGTTTTAAGGCACAACTTTTTGTATTTAAAAAACTTAAAAAATGATACAGATTAAAAAGTCAATATAGTGTTAGCTGTACACTGCTTTCCAAGACATCATTTGTACCAAGACAACTCTTGTCCATGGATTCCTGTTAGGGTATGACATGGAGGTGGGGAAGGGAAGGTTATTAGGAGGTATAATTTTTGACTGCCCATCACTGTTCCTCTGCCAAGCTCCCAGTTTTATTCAGCTATCAACCCAGTAACGATACTAGGTTGAAATCACCAATGCTTTCTGACCAACTGAAAAAATGGACAACACATACAAGTAACCTTTTCTGTATCTCAATACCATAGTCTCAATCACCTATCCAAGTAAATATTCCAATAAATCAATCCCAAACTGTATTTCTTATCCACACTAAACAACCTGCTGCTAAACCCTCATGGTAGGTGATGTCATTTATGGGGCTGGATCACCAATCTCTCCCTTTTCTCTTGAGAACCTAGCACAGCGTGAAGAAAACAACATGGTGCCAGGTACATGTGGATTCAAATCTATCTCTACCTCTTACTAGTTATTCATTTCACTAGGCCTTAGTTCACTCTTTTACAAAAGATGAGTTAAAATGCATACATACTATAGTTTTCCTAAAGAAAAAAACATTTGAAAACTAGTATTTTGAAAAACTGGTATGTAACAAATATTCCTATGTTCCCATTATAGTTGCACTTCAGTTGCATTTTTCTTGATTCACAACTGCCAAAATTATAGGCATTATTAGTTGAAACACAGATGAATGGCACACAGTAAATTTCAACTGATGGCTGGATATGGGAAGATGAATCATGCAAGTGTCAAGGAACTGACACATCTCAAGAGTTTATCATTAAATTAAACACCTGACCATGTCCACATGTCCCTATTCTCCCTCATGCCACTTCTTTCTCAATGAAAATCAATAAACTACTTTATCTACTCTATGACCTTCAATATACATCTGCATCTTTCAAGTGAGCTCTTTAAGTAATTAAAATAGAGAAGATCATTATTTCCCCAGGCTAGGACCACAATGGTCATAGTTCAGGGGCCTATGCAATTGGGCTACTACTAAAACAACTCCACCAACAGTTCCATGCTGAGACCACAGAGACAGCATACCTGCTATGAAACCCAAAGATTTCAGTTAAGGTAATTTTTTGCTCCAACCATGTGAAATATATTCAGCAAATTATCAACTGAGCTTAACAACTTCCTCCATTAGCCTAATGCCACCCTCCTTTCCTCTCCCCTGCCTGCCTATGCTTGGTGTAACTTGACAGTAGGAAATCATGCATTACAACTCTTTAACTTAATGATCTCAACTTTTCTACAGGAATCTCACTTACTCATTTAACATAGTAATACACTTATTTACAGTTACTAAAGTTGTAATGCTTCAGGTTTCCAACCTCAACAGCCAAGTTTTCGTCCTAATTCATGAAACATCACTAACAGTCACTGACAACTGAGGTGATTCTACAGATAAGATGAAAGTGTTTGCTTCTTCTGCATTAAAAAAACACCAGCCTCCTTCCTACGGTTTTGTGATTTTCTCAAAAGACAAACCACCAGTAACCATCACTGAAGTCAACTGTGCTTCCTAATACACTGGCTTCCAATAAAAGCTCACAGACCCCACTATTCTCTTCTCAGATTACAGAAGCCCCAAAACTCTTGGCTCACAGTACAACACTCATTTGCATATTATTTTTGTATAAATTCTATTTAGTTCTAACGGTTCAACTCTAAGTATGAAAATAAAATGAAGCCATCTATACAGCCAAGTGTATTTCGCTCAATTTTTTTAAAAAGTGTCTTCTGCATCAGGAATGAAGATTAAGCTCAACTTTTTAAAAATATGCATATATATGACCAGCCTATAAAAATCAAGACCTAAATTTCCAATCTCTCTGTTTATCTGTCCCTGAAGCAAATCAGAAATAAGACAAGAAGCCACCAAGACCACTTTAAGATTGATCCAGATATCCAATCCATTAAGAAGAAGCAACCTCCATCATATTTCCTTTCTTTTTGAGTACTTTTATCCCACTCCACACTAAAATGTTTCTAATACCTTTTCTTTCCCATTTTCTCAGGTAGGAGGAGGAAGAAAGAAAAACCTTACTGAATCTTACTTCTCTACACCAGTCGCCCTAAACTACAGAGAATTCTATGAATATACCCTATCTGCCTGGAATTCCTTTACCCCCTAGCTCCTTAAAGAATTGCTTAAATACATACTTGAATGCCACTTCCTCCAGGAAGACTTCCTTTCTTTTAACAACTTTATTTCATTTTACCTTGTACTCCCAGCACTTGTTTGCTGAAATGTCTGCCCAATGAAGCTGGGCTATGCATGTATTAAGGACAGTGGGAATTGCTCATCAATCCCCTTGGCCTATAGCATGGTGAATTAAACCTAGAAGATATTTAATAACTCTCCATTCCTTGAAGAATTAATATCATGCCTCATGAAAAGCACTTAAGTGCTGGTAGAAAGAGGTCTTAGTTAGAGGTCAGTGACATTTCTGATGAAAGTGCTGTGATAAGGAAAAAAACAAAACATTAAATGGAATTCTCAGTCTTCCCTTCCATTCTAAATGGTGGATAGTGAACAATTCTTTGCAATTAGGGTAACCACAAACTATATACCCTCAACATTAGTTACCTCAAGCTCCAGCCAGACCCATATATGTAACCACCTACTGATTAACTCCACCCACATTCCAGTTTTTTGAAATAGAACATCTTATCTACATAGGTTCTTCATCTGCTATGCTTGAGTGACTGACACACCTAAGCCAGAACCCTAGAAGCCATACCAGGACTGTTCCCTCCTCCTATTTCCATTATAACCAAACTTGTCCCATACTACCCATAGCTAGAGCTCTTGAATTCCTCACCCTCCTCTTCATCCAGCCATGGATGACTCAGTCCAATCCCAATAAGCTCTCTCCTGGGACACAGCAATGGTCTACAGGCTGAGGGACCAGCCTCTGCCTCTTAAAGTCAAACCACCAAACTGTTAAAATCCAAAACTGGTCTCATTTCTGCCACTTCAAACTTTCCTGGGAATTTCCCATCACCTAATAAGCTAAAGCCCAAACCATTCAGCATGGTCCTTCCTTTATAAACTGGTCCCCCAAAACCTTCTTCAATTTCAAAACTTGTTTTTTATTTCCCTTTGAAGTCCAGCAAAATTGAATTCCTTACACTTTTCAAAACGCTCCATGCTATTTTTAAAAAACAGAGGAAAAAAACCCCTCCTGGATTCCTTCCACATTTCACAGAAATTCTTCTAGAACAGAGCTCAGGAATCATTTCCTTATTAATCTTCAAGTTGCCATCCCCTTTTTTAAAAATTATTTTTAATATATTTTATTGATTACGCCAGTTGTCCCATTTCTCCCTTCCCCTCTACCCTGCACACCCCCTCCCACCCACATTCCCCCCCTTTAGTTCATGTCCCTGTCATAGTTCTTTAGCTTCTACATTTCCCACACTATTCTTGCCTTCCCCGTCTATTTTCTATCCACTGTCTATGCTACTTATTCTCTGTACCTTCCCCCCTCTCTCCTCCTCCCACTCCCCTGTTGCTAACCCTCCATATGATCTCCATTTCTGTGGTTCTGTTCCTGTTCTAGCTGTTGGCTTAGTTTGCTTTTGTTTTAGGTGTGGTTCTTAATAGCTGTGAGTTTGCTGTCTTTTTACTGTCATATTTCTCATCTTCTTTTTCTTAGATAAGTCCCTTTAATGTTTCATATAATAAGGGCTTCATGATGGTGAACTCCTTGAACTTGACCTTATCTGAGAAGCACTTGATCTTCCCTTCCATTCTAAATGAAAGCTTCGCTGAATAGAGCAATCTTGGATGTAGGTCCTGGACTTTCATGACTTGGAATACTTCTTTCCAGCCCCTTCTTGCCTGGAAGGTCTCTTTTGAGAAATCAGCTGACAGTCTAATGGGAATTCCTTTGTAGGTGGACTGTCCCCTTATCCCTTATCCCTTGCTGCTTCTAGAACACTCTCCTTCGTTTGAATCTTGGCTAATGTAATTATGATGTGCCTTGGTGTGTTCCTCCTTGGCTCCAACTTCTTTGGGACTCTGAGCTTCCTGGACTTCCTGGTAGTCTATTTCCTTTGCCAGATTGGGGAAGTTTTCCTTTCTTATTTGTTCACATAACTTTCCCACGTGTTGCTCTTCTTCTTCCCCTTCTGGTATCCCTATAATTCAGATGTTGGGACATTTAAAGATGTCCTGGAGGTTCCTAAGCCTCTCCTCATTTTTTTTTTTGAATTCTTGTTTCTTCCTTGTTTTCTGTTTAGTTGTTTCTTTCTTCCTTCTGATCCACTCCATTGATTTGAGTCCCAGTCTTCCTCCCATCTCTATTGGTTCCCTGTGCATTTTCCTTCATTTCACTTATTGTAGCCTTCATTTGTTCATCTAATTTGTGACCAAAATCAACCAATTCTGTGAGCATCCTGATCACCAGGGCTTTGAACTGTGCATCTGATAGGTTGGCTATCTCTTCATCGCTTAGATGAATTTGCTCCGGAGCTTTGATTTGTTCTCCCGTTTGAGTCATTTTTGGGTTCTTTTTCGTCTGGTTCCGGCTGTTACAGTGAGGGACAGACCCTTAGGTGTTCCCCAGGGCAGAGCAGTCCAGTTCCTAAGTGGTAATGCTGTATGTGGGGACAGGGTCCGAAAGGGAACAATGGCACTTGCTCCACTCTCTCGGATTCTGGTCCCTTCAGACACTTCCCCTTCGCCTGTATTATCTGCGTGCGAATGTGGGACCACCTGGTCAGCCAGCCACCTTACGCAGCCTCACTGGGTCTGCACAGTTATCACCCTGTGACTGGGGTCCACTAGCTGCCCCCTGTGTGCCTGGGATCTGCTAACCGCTGCTGCCTGAGCACCCGGGTCTGCCAACCTCCACTTTCTCCTGCTGCAACTCCACCCCTCTTACCGGTCTGGATGAATGGTTGTTCGACTTCCGTACAGTTCAATTTTTCTACCAGTTCTTGCTGTTTTCTTGTTTCTAAATCTTTGTTGTCCTTAACTTTGGTTGTGCAAGGAGGCACGCCTCCATCTTGGCCAGAAGTCAAGTTGCCATCTCTTGATATTTAATTGTTCCCTCCTCTGTGCTACTTCTGTGTCTTATATTGGATTAGCCAAAAATTTAGTTTAGTTTTTTCTGTACGATGGGTCTAGTAGCACTTAATTGTCTTTAAATTCATCACAAACAATTTTGTTACACTGTATTGTGACAGCTCTTAAAAAAACATCAAAATTAGTGAATTTCTGAGCAGCTATTTTAATATTGAAGATGGAAGAAAACATGCAAAATTTTAAGGATATTATACTTTATTATTTCAAGAAAGGTAAAAATGCAACTGAAATGCAAAAAGATTGGTGCAGTGTATGGAGATAATGCTGTGACTGGTTGAACATGTCAAAAATAGTTTGTGAAGTTTCTGTATTTTTAACATTTTGGTCAAATGGTTCTCTGCTGTGGGGCTGTCTTATGCATTGGAAGATGTTTAGCACCACCCCTGGCCTCTTCCCACTAGAAGCCAATAGCAGGAGATAGCCAACATACTATACTCCAAATATCCAAATCAATAAAATTTATTGGTGAAAATGAAAACTGTATATTTTATGGAAAAAACACAACGGACTTTTTGGCCAAGCCAATACTTACTTCCACAACTGCATTTATCCCACTGAAATGTATGTTCACATACACGCCTCTGCTAAGAGACTTGCAAATTCCTAGAAGAGAGGGTTACCATTTATCTTCCTAATCCCAGTCCAAGCACAGTGTCTGACACATGGCGGATTCGTATTCTTCAACACCAAACATTCTTCTTACATAACACCGTCAATTTGTCACTGCCTGATATTCCTCCACCTTTCAGATATCTAGATAGATCAACATACATTCTTTCTTCCTGTAATTAAAAGCACTACAACCTTACACAAACTATAAATGCTTTCCCAACATCTAGGTAAAATCAACTATAAAACAAGAGATGGGAAATTTAATTGGGAACTACTGAAACTTATTGGACATCACACTGGAGCCATGGTATCAAGTAGGAATTATAGAATAGAGAAAAGGGGACTGGAGGTAACAGTTAGGGCTAGCACAGACCAATCTGAACTCAGAAATATTGCACAGAACTAGTCCTACACCAAGAAAAGTTAAGAAAATTCTTCTCCTCTAACCCTTATACCAACTAGCTTCCTCCTTCCAGAACCATGAACTTAACTCTTAACATTATAGTCCAGTTAGGCTTTTCTACTCTAACCTCTCAACTTCACTACATTTATAAACTCATTTCTACAAGAAAACATACTTGACTTCTAACCAACAAACTTAAAAACGAAATATTAAATAAGGATGGTTATCAGATTCCAGATGCCACCACAGTAGGAGGCGGCAGATTCCACTTCTCCCTGTACACAGGAGAAAAACCTAGCCAATCTACAGAGGAACAGAGCAGACAGTCAACAGTACAACAGTATATATGAAAATAGGAGATCAAAATCTGTAGCGGACATTGGAAAACCAGACATGGCGGCCCAGCAACTGGAGGCAGCCCTGGGACTGGCACGGAGGTGCCCCTGCGACCACAGGTGGCTCTGAGACCGACTGGACGTGGCCCTGGGACCGGAGACAAACCTACGACCAGAGACAACCCTGCGACCAGAGAAGGGGGCTTTGTGGAAGACCCAGAGCTCAGACCCGTGATCCTAGGGTGAGTGCGTGCAACTGGGGAAGCTCGTGGAGCCCACGCCCATAGACTCGGGTAAGGGAGACCCGGAGCTCACAGCAATAAACACACGAAGTGCTCGATCAGTAAGAGATCCCAGCTGAAACCCATAAACTCGGGAAAGTGTGCCCTCTGCAGGAGGCTCAGATATCACACACAAGGCCCTGCATGGAAAGTGCACCACCAGCCCTGGGGGAGTGACCCAAACCTGACTGAGTGTGGAACAGGGAGAAAAGCAATACCAGTCAATCCTCAGCCTCTTCCAGCCAGCAAGACCAGAAAAAGCAGTTTGGCCAGTTTGAAAACAAGAGGTTTTAGGGGGTCTTTTTGTTTTTTGGTTTATTTTTGTTTTGCTTTCATTTTAATTATATGTTTTTTCATTTTTATTATTATTTTTGTTTTGTATCACTCAATTCCTTTTGCTTCTCTTTATTTTTCTCATTTTATCCCTTCTTCCTTTCTTTGCAATTTTATCTCTTCTTCCTCTTTCCTCTTTTTTCATATTTTTATTTTCCCCTTTAAATACCCACAAGTAAGACAATAAAAACCTGGAATTGTGAAAATACCAGAGTTGGACCCAAAGAGACAGCATCCCAAGAGCTGAGACAGTGGAAGCTGTGAACAACAGGAAACCCAAAGGAGACTACACCACTGAATCTCACAGGTATTCTACCACAGAAGGTCACACCACAACCCAGGGAGCCAGACCAGTTCAATCTAAGAACCTGAGGCTAACAAGAAGAGTCTCACAAACAATGGAAAGATGAAGAAACAATCCCCAAATGAAAGGAGGAAGCCCCAGAAAGAATGCTAAATGAAACGGAGGCAACTCAACTATCAGATATTGAATTCAAAGCAGCAGTTGTCAGGAAGCACCATGAGCTTACAGTGAGCTGCCAGAAACTACAGGGAAGCTACGATGAACTCACTGCAAACCATATCAACATGGAAAAGTAAATAGAAACTATCAACAAGAGCCAAGAGCAAATGAAGAATACAATTTCTGAACTGAAGAACACAGTAGAAGGAATGAAAAGCAGAATCGATGAAGCAGAAGATTGGATCAGCAAGTTGGAGGACAAAATAGAAAAAAACACCCAGAATGAGCAAGATAAGGAAAAGAAGCTCAGAAAGAATGAAGAGAGATTAGAGAAATGTAAGACAACATGAAACGGAATAATATTCGTATAATAGGGATACCAGAAGGAGAAGAAGAGCAAGGGATAGAAAACCTATTTGAAAAAGTAATGATGGACAACTTCCCTAATTTGATGAGAGAAAAAGTCACACAAATCCAGGAAACACAGAGTCCCAATCAAGAGGAACCCAAACAGGCCCACTTCAAGACACATCATAATTAAAATAGCAAAATTCCAAGACAAAGAGAGAATTTAAAGGCAGCAAGGGAGAAACAGGAAGTAACATGCAAGGGAGCCCAAATAAGGTCAACACCTGACTTCTCAATGGAAACACTCCAAGCCAGAAGATAATGGCAAGAAATATGGCAAGTAATGAGAACCAAAGGCCTACAACCAAGACTACTTTACCCAGCAAGGCTCTCAATCAAGATAGAAGGCCAAATAAGGAGCTTCCCAAACAAAAGAAGTCTAAAAGAATACACCTCCACCAAACCAGTTCTGCAAGAGATGCTAAAGGGACTGCTTTAAGGAAAGGAAGGAAAAGACAGACAGACAGACAGAGAGAAACAGAGATATGAAAATGGCAATGAATAAATACCTATCAATAATAACCTTAAATGTAAATGGATTAAATGCTCCAATCAAAAGACATAGAATAGCTGAATAGATAAGAAAGCATGACCCACACATATGCTGCCTACAACAGACCCACCTCAGGACAAAAGACATACACAGACTCAAAGTAAAGGGATGGAAACAAATTTTCCAAGCAAATGGACAGGGAAAAAAAGGCAGGGTAGCAATACTCATATCAGACAAAACAGACTTCAAAAGAAGAGCCATAAAGAGAGACCCCCAAGGTCACTTGATGATACTCAAGGGAAGAATCCACCAAGAAAACGTAAACATTGAAAATATATATGCACACAACATAGGAGCACCTAAATACAACAAGTAAATCTTAGAGGACTTTGAGAAAGATACTGAGAGCAACACAATTATAGTACCAGATTTTAAAACCCCACTGTCAAAAACAGACAGATCTTCCAAACAAAGTATCAACAAAGATGTTGTGGCACTGAACAACACTTTGGATGAAATGGACTTAACTGATATATAGAGAGCGCTTCATCTCAAAGAAACTAAATACATATTTTTATCAAATGCACATGGAACATTTTCGAAGACAGACCACATGATAGGACACAAAACAAGCCTCAAAAAATTCAAGAAAATTCAAATCATACCAAGCATTTTCTCCGACCACAAGGGACTGAAACTAGAAACCAACCCCAAGGGGAGAAACCCAAAACCCTCAAAATCATGGAGATAGAATGGCATGCTATTAAACAATGAATGGGTCAAAATGAAATTAAGGAGGAAATCAAAAAGTTTCTGGAAACAAACGAAAATGAACTCACAACGACCCAAAACTTATGGGACACATTGAAGGCAGTGCTCAGAGGGAAGTTCATAGCAAAATAGGTCTACCTCAAGAGGACAGAAACCTTTCAACAAACAACTTAATCCTACGCCTACAAGAACTCGAGGAACAACAACAACAAAGACAGCCCAGAGCAAGTAGAAGGAAGGAAATAACCAAGATCAGAGCAGAATTAAATGACATAGAGACTAAAAGCACAACTCTAAGGATCAATGAATCCAGGAGCTGGTTCTTTGAAAAGAAAAACAAAATAAGACAAGCCTTTAAGCAGGATCATCAAGAAAAAAAGAGAGAGAGGACCCAAATAAACACAATCAGAAATGAAATAGGTGAGACCACAACTGACACCACAGAAATACAAAGGATTGTAAGAAATTACTATGAAGAACTGTATGCTAAGAAATTTGAAAACCTAGGTGAAATGGACAAGTTTCTAGAAAAATATAATCTTCCAAAACTCAATGAAGAAGAACCAGAAACCCTGAACAGACCAATAACAGCTGGTGGAATTGAAGCAGTAATCAAAAAATTCTCGACACACAAAAGCCCTGCACCAGATGCTTTCACAGGAGAATTCTACAGAGCATTTAAGGAAGACCTAACCCCTATCCTTCACAGACTATTCTAAAAAACCCAAGAAGATGGAAGACTCCCAAACTCTTTTTATGAAGCCACCATCATCCTAATCCCAAAACTAGATAAAGACACAACAAAGGAAGAAAACTTCAGGCCAATATCTCTAATGAACAGAGACGCTAAAATCAATAACAAAATATTGGCAAACTGCATCCAACAATACATTAAAAAGATCATACACTATGACCAAGTGGGATTCATCCCAGGGATACAAGGATGGTTCAACATTCGCAAATCAGTAAAAGTAATTCATCACATAAACAAAAGCAAAGACAAAAATCACATGATCATATCACTAGATGCGGAAAAAGCATTTGATAAGGTACAACACCCATTTATGATAAAAACACTCAGCAAAGTGGGAATAGAAGAAGCATTCCTCAACATAATAAAGGACATATATGACAGACCTACAGCCAACATCATACTCCACAGGCAAAAACTAAAATCTTTTCCACCAAGATCAGGAACAAGACAAGGTTGTCCACTTTCACCACTTCTATTCAATATAGTACTGGAAATCTCAGCCACAGCAATTAGACAAGAAAAGGAAATAAAATGCATCCAACTTGGAAAGGAGGAAACAAAGCTATCATTATCAGCAGATGATGATACTGTACATAGAAAATCCTATAGACTTGGCCAAAAGCTGCTCGACCTAATAAATGAATTTGGCCATACAGCTGAATACAAAATCAACATCCAGAAATCAAAGGCATTTTTGTATACCATCAATGAAAGAGCAGAAGCAGAAATGAAGAAAAACATCCCATTCGATATAACAAAAAGAAAAATAAAATACCTGGGAATAAACCTAACCAAGGATGTCAAAGACCTGTATGCAGAAAACTACACAACAGTGAAGAAAGAAATCAAGGAAGACACAAGCAAATGGAAACGTATACCATGCTCATGGATCAGAAGAATTAACATCATCAAAATATCCATACAATCCAAAGCAATTTACACATTCAATGCAATACCTATTAAAGTACCAATGGCATATTTCACAGACATACAACAAACGCTTCAAAAATTTATATGGAACCATAAACGACCCCAAATAGCTGCAGTAATTTTGAGAAAGAAAAGAAAAGTAGGAGGGATCACAATACCTGATACCAAACTGTATTACAAGGCCACTGTACTCAAAACAGCCTGGTACTGGCATAAAAACAAGCACGTGGACCAGTGGAATAGAACAGAGAGCCCAGAAATAAACCCAAGTCTCTACAGTCCATTAATATTTGACAAAGGGGGCAGCAAAATAAAATGGAGTAAAAATAGACTCTTCAACAAGTGGTGTTGGGAGAACTGGACAGCTACATGCAAAAAAATGAAACTCAAGCACCAACTTACACCATACACAAAAATAAATTCAAGGTGGATAAAAGATTTAAATATAAACCATGACACCATTAAAGTCCTAGAGGAGAACGTAGGTAGGAAAATCTCAGGTATTTCACACAGCAACATTTTTACTGATATGTCCCCTAAAGCAAGGGGCATAAAGGAACGAATAAACAAATGAGATCTCATCAAAATTAAAAGCTTCTGCATAGCTAAAGAAAACAGTATTAAAATAAAAAGAGAATCAACTGTATGGGAAAACGTATTTGCCAGTGATACTTCAGACAAGGGTTTAATCTCCAAAATATATAAACAACTTACACGACTCTACTGTAAGACAAGCAACCCCATTAAAAAAAAGGGAAAGGACTGGAACAGACACTTCTCCAAGGAGGACATACAGAGGATCCAGAGAAACATGCTTGATATCGCTAGCTATCAGAGAGATGCAAATTAAAACCACAATGAGACACCACTTGACACCACTCAGAATGACCTTCATAAACAAAGCGACAAACAAGTGTTGGAGAGGTTGTGGAGAAACAGGGACCCTACTGCACTGTTGGTGCGAGTGCAGACTGGTACAACTGCTATGGAAAGCAGTATGGAATTTTCTAAGAAAACTAAAAATGTATCTACCTTTTCAGCCAGGAACTCCACTGCTTGAATTACATCCTAAGAACCCTGAAACACCAATCCAAAAGAACCTATGCACCCCTATGTTCTTAGCAGCACAATTTACAATAGCCAAGTGTTGGAAGCAACCTAGGTGCCCATCAGTAAATGAACGGATCAAAAAACTGTGGTACATTTACACCATGGAATTCTATGCAGCAGAAAGAAAGAAGGAGCTCCTACCCTTCGCTACAGCATTGATGGAACTGGAGAGCATCATGCTAAGCAAAACAAGCCAGGCGGTGAAAGACAAATACCATATGATCTCACCTTTAACAGGAACCTAATCAACAAAACAAACAAGCATAATATAACCAAAGACACTGAAATTGAGAACAGGCTGACAGTGACCAGAGGGGCGAGGGGAGGGAATTTCAGGGCAAAAGGGGAAGGGTTTACAGCAACAAGTATAAAGGACACGTGGACAAAAACTAGGGGGGGGGTGGGTGGAAATGGGAGGGAGGTGGGGAGGGCGGGGGCAGTGGGCTGGGATGGGAGTAAAAGACAGAAACTGTACAAGAACAATTAAAATAAAATTTTTTAAAAAAGGGGAAAAAAACAAAATAGGAAATGCACTTGGGAAGTACTCACATGTTAAACTTTATTTCTGACCCACAGATAATTTTTCGTCTTTTTGTGTCAAACTGGAACCGTGGTAATCACAGGAATAAATGACAATCAAAATATCCCTTGTTAATTTTTGTTTTAGAAAAGCTACTATGAGGTACGTATCAAAGTCTACACACAGTTTCTCAGTTTAAAATATCAAAGATCTTTATGACAGTCTCACAACACTTTCTGTTTCTTTAATTGTACCGCTAGCCAAAAAGTATCCATTTCTGTGTTACTCTCAGAAGAGTTAAACAAGTAACTAAAAATCATACAATATAGAAATTTTTTTTAATTTGAATAAAGAAAAAAGTAAATGTGTTGCAGCAAAATTCAGAAATGCTAAAGTGTCATGTTATTATTACCTTGTATTTCTTACATTTTTTATTAATTAAATATGTGTAGCTATATAGAGACATATTTATATATACTAGAAGGGTACTAGTACAGGTCTGGGTCCCTTACCCAAAATTCTAAAAAATCAGCAGTTTTCATAACTTCCTTGGAGGGAAGATCAAAACTGATCTGAAAACATACATTTTTGCCTCCTCGCACAACCAAAAAAAGACAACAAATTTAAGAACAAAAACTAACCAGAACTTCCAGGAAATCTAACTGTATGGAAGTCCAACAACCAAGGAGTTAAAGAAGAAATATTCATCCAGACCAGCAGGAGGGGCAAAGATGGGCAGCAAAGCAGAGAAGACTCACAGCAAGGCTGGAGGACCCAGCAGTCCCGCATTTGCGTGCGGATAAACCGAAAGGAACAACTAGGGAGAGCTAGAGAGACTAAGCAACCCAGAGCTCTAGCTTGGGGAAAGAATGCCTCAAAACCTGACTGTAAAAATTTGTGAGAATTGAGGCAGTGTAAGAATCTCCCAGCCTTGCAGGAGAGTTCATTGGAGAGACCCACAGGGTCCTAGAACGTACACAAACCCACCCACCTAGGAATCAGCACCAGAAGGGCCCAATTTGCTTCCGGGTAGGTGGGTGGGGGAGTGACTGAAAGCCAGATGAGAATCCAGCAAGCAGGTGGCATTGTTCCCTCTTGGATGCTGCCCCCCGCCCCCCCAACATATGCAGCACCACAACACAGTGAAGTGGGATGACCCACCCTGGCAAATATCTAAGGTTCACCCTTCTTGTGTAACAGAAGCCAAAGAGTTTATACGTACAACCCATGGACATGAACTAAGGGGGGCGTGGAGGGGACACGGGTGGGAGAGGGTGTTCAGGGTGGAGGGCAATAAAGGGAAGAAAAAAATGAAACAACTGTAATAGCATAATCAAAATATTAAAAATAAATAAACAGAGACTGATCGAAAAATATTTGGCAGGAACAAATGTGGGGCACACTCAGTCTCAGTACTAACAAACACCCACTGCTACAGCCCCACTGGCTGCTCCAAGCAGCCAGGCATCCTGTGTCCTGTATTCAATGGTTGTCGCCACTATTGCCAGCAGTCCCTTACTCATGTAGGCACCTTGCACAGGAAGAAAACATGTATATACAGTATGCTGTTATCTCAATGACTACCTCACTTAAAATGTACATAATATGAAACTGTTAAAAACAAACTGGTCCCATTTTAAAATAAATATTCATGCAGTAATATTAAGTCACAATATTTGTGTCTATCTCAGTCCTGGGAATGTCCATGTCTTCTAAAACTTTTCACCATACAGGATATAAAGGCTATTTTAGCCCTGACTGGTGTGGCTCAGTTGGTTGGGTGTCATCCTGCAAAGCAAAAGTGGATGGCAGGTTCGGTTCCAGTATGGTTGTGGAGCATACAAGAGGCAACCAATCAATATTTCTCTCTCGCATCCATGTTCCTCTCCCTGTCTTTGTCCCTCCCTCCCCTTCTCTCTAAAAACAAATAAATAGAGTTCTGGACAAGATGGAGGCATAGGTGGACACACTGTCCCTTCTCACACAACCAAAATTAAGGACAACCAAAATTTACAAAAAAAAGAACAACCAGAACTAACAGAAAATTGAACTGTATGGAAGTCCGACAACCATTCATCCAGACTGGTAAGAGGGGTGGAGTGGCTGCAGGAGGGAGCAGAGTTTGGCAACCCAGGCACTCAGGAGCCCCAAGCATGCAGGCAACCAGCAGACCAGGGGGACCCAGAGTGACAACAGGCAGACCAAGTGAGGCTGAGCAAGGCGGCTGGCTGACCAGGAGGTCCCACGTTCCTGCGCAAATAGTTCAGGCAAAAACAGGCAGTGAGACAGACCTTGCAACCCAGGGCCCCAACGCTGGGAAATAAAACTTAAAAACACCAATTGAAAACACTTGTGGGGGTTGAGGTGCCGGGAGAGACTTCCAGCCTCACAGGAGAGTTTGCTGAAGAGATCCACAGGGTCCTAGAACATACACAAGCCCACCCACACGGAAATCAGCACCAGAAGGGCCCAATTTGCTTGTGGAAAGCAGCGGAAGGGACTGAAATACAAGAGAGAGCGGAGTAAGCATCACTGTTCCCTCTCAGACCCTGCCCCCAAGTACAGGGTCACTACCCAGCTACTAGGCTGCCCCACCCTGAAGAACACCTAAGGCTCCGCCCCTCACTGCATAACAGCTGGCACCAGACCCCCTATAAAAAAAAAAAAACACATCAAAAATGGCTCAAATGGGAAAACAGATCAAAGCCCCAAAACCAATTCATCTAAGCAATCAAGAGATAGCCAACCTATCAGATGCACAGTTCAAAGCCCTGGTGATCAGGATGCCCACAGAGTTGGTTGATTTTGCTCACAAATTAGATGAGAAAATGCAGGCTACAATAAGTGAAACGAAGGAAAACGCACAGGGAACCAGTAGAGATGGGAGGAAAACTGGGACTCAAATCAATGCAGTGGACCAGAAGGAAGGAAGAAACAACCAAACAGAAAAGAAGGAAGAAACAAGAATTCGAATAAATGAGGAGAAGCTTAGGAACCTCCAGGACATCTTTAAATGTCCCAACATCCAGATTATAGGGGTACCAGAAGGGGAAGAAGAGCAACAAGTGGGAAACTTATTTGAACAAATAATAAAGGAGAACTTCCCAATCTGGCAAAGGAAATAGACTACCAGGAAGTCCAGGAAGCTCAGAGAGTCCCAAAGAAGTTGGACCCAAGGAGGAACACACCAAGGCACATCATAATTACATTAGCCAAGATTCAAACGAAGGAGAGTGTTCTAGAAGCAGCAAGGGATAAGGGATAAGGGGACAGTCCACCTACAAAGGAATTCCCATCAGACTGTCAGCTGATTTCTCAAAAGAGACCTTCCAGGCAAGAAGGGGCTGGAAAGAAGTATTCCAAGTCATGAAAGTCCAGGACCTACATCCAAGATTGCTCTATTCAGCGAAGCTTTCATTTAGAATGGAAGGGAAGATCAAGTGCTTTTCAGATAAGGTCAAGTTCAAGGCATTCATCATCACCAAGCCCTTATTATGTGAAATGTTAAAGGGACTTATCTAAGAAAAAGAAGATGAAAAATATGACAGTAAAAAGACAGCAAACTCACAGCTATTAACAACCACACCTAAAACAAAAGTGAACTAAGCCAACAACTAGAACAGGAACAGAACCATGGAAATGGAGATCATATGGAGGGTTAGCAACAGGGGAGTGGGAGGAGGAGGAGGGGGGAAAGGTACAGAGAATAAGTAGCATAAATGGTGGGTAGAAAATAGACAGGGGGAGGGCAAGAATAGTGTGGGAAATGTAGAAGCTAAAGAACTTATGACACATGGACATGAACTAAAGGAGGGGAATGTGGGTGGGAGGGGGTGTGCAGGGTGGAGGGGACTGAAGGGGGGAAATGGGACAACTGTAATAGCATAATCAATAAAATATATTTAAAAACAAAAAGTAGCCCTGGCTGGTGTAGCTCAGTGGATTGAGCGCGGGCCTGCGAACCAGAGGATCGAGGTTCGATTCCCAGTCAGGGCACATGCCTGGGTTGCAGGCCAGTTCCCGGCAGGGGACACACGAGAGGCAACCGTACATTGATATTTCTCTCCCTCTCCTTCTCTCCTACCCTTCCCCTCTAAAAGATAAATAAATAATAAATAAAATCTTTTTTAAAAAATAAATAAATAAATAAAAACAAAAAGTAAAATAAAAAATAAATATTTTGTTTAAAGCTATTTTAAAACTGAAATATTTATCACATACACAACGTATTCATCTGGAGGACAATTAAGAAGAATATAATTCAGCCAGGGAGAATTACCTATTCATCTTCCTTAGGCCCCTTCAGTGACAGCTTAGAAGAGGTAGCCCAGAAAGGAGAGTGGTTTTGTTTTTCCAAGTTAATGCTCACACACACACTTTGTGGGCCCCAGTCCACTGTATTGTCCTCTGTTTACAGTACAATTGGTCAAGGGGCAAGGAGCCCAAGGTGAATTTGTAATACCACTGGGTGAATGATCTAGCTTATCAATGTGACCAAAGCAATTAACTACGAAAACCTCATAAAGTAACAACCACGGTTTTTTTTCCAATACTGTTGGGGAAGAGAAAGGATAATTTTTTTCTTTCCCCAAAGGCAAAAGAAAGCAGCAAGATCATTCTTTCTAACCCACAGAGTCAAACTGGAACTTGTTTCTGACTATAACTCTTGTGTCCAAAGGAGGCAAGGGTAAGTCAGTTAAGACATTAAAATAATCATCAAGAAAATTGTATAGAAATAGAGAATATTTATGATCTACTTGTGAATAGAAAATATAAAAGTGTGTATGTATCACTGCAATTACCTAAATATACATATATATAAACAACCAGAAAATAAATAGAAAGCAGCTATTTAAGTAATGTGATTATAGATGCCTTTGCTTTAAAAATAATTTAATGAAAGGTAAAGTGAGAGTGCTTTTCTAGTGAAGAGGAAAAAGCTCCCATTTCTGAACCGATCTCCAACCTCCCACTTCATATTATTTTTTAATAGTTTATTCAGACAACATAGCCAGGATAGGAAATGGGGCTGGAACACTGCAGCTAATAAGCAACTGACTGAGGGCCCTTCCACTCCGTTTCAAAGGGCCTTATCACCCACCACCAATTCCCAAGCAGAAACAGATGAATTACAGACACTCTGATAAAGGAAGAACCAAGGGAAGAATCATTTTTGCAGGGTTTCACAACCTAATTTGACCTCTTTGGCTAACATGTTAAGAAATAATCCACGCGACAAGCCATGTATAAAAACACCAATTATTTTACCATTTTAAAAAGGCTTAAAATATTTTACCTTAACTAACTTTTTATTCCAGTTATTTTTCGGGATGTTGAGGATTTTGTTCCTTTTGGAAATACAGAGGGAAAATTAATTCTGACCATGAGTGCTATAGCACGAGCTTCTTTAGGCTACTTACTAATAAAGTCATTACAATTACAAAAAAATAAAATAACATTTTATGCACACACACACGTACCATAAACACATATGTCCATACATACTTGGGAGGGGGAGAGCTAAGAAAGCCTGCTCTAAAAAACTACTGGTTCCACATAAACAGTAACTCATTCAAGAGAAAAGAGTCAACTGCTTTTCAACTCAAAATTGTTTTAAATTATGTGATCACTTTAAAACATGCCTCTGCTTCATGCCTTACAGGAAGAAGAAATTCGATCCCTCAGTATCTAGGGTCACACCCTTGGGCTACTGGCGCTAACAGCACCATGCCCCTCTGGGAGTGACCTGAGACCTCCAGTTACTAGGTGAGCAGCCTCCAATCACATCCCAACCTCCTTCACAAATAAATACAGACAGCCTGTGTGACTAAGGCCAGGAAATGAAGCAGTTTCACTTTTAAGGGCTTCATTTTTTTCTTATAAAAGAGAATATGGAGGAAAGCTTTCTGAATGACACAATGGGATTTTTTTTAATGACTTCAGATTCTTCACTGACAAATGAAAGGAGTCCAAACCTCACAACTTCCTTTCCTGTCACAGTCAATGCCCTAAGTCTGCTTAATATGCCATTCGCCTTACATTGGAAAAAGCGAAAACAAACCAAAGAAAAATAACAATGCACTTTAAAAAACAAAAATCAAGCACCAACACTCACCCCACCCCTAAAAAAACCTCAAATAAGCAAGTGTGATAAGATCAAAGTCTAAATAATTGCAATACACACTAATAAAAGACTGCTAATAGAGATCACTGTTTGAATTAAAAATCAAATCAACTATTTACAAGGGAAGACCCCCAAAAAACAGAATTATCTTCTGGCCAGCAGGCCCCTTGTACTACAGGCTTCCCCAGCTAGGTGAGTGTTCTATGAAGCCATCTGTATCAGTGTGCCAGCTTGCGTTGTTGTGAGGTCGCTTCAGTGAATTTTTTTGAAAACTCAACAAGTTTGCCCATTTCATAATGGGTAATTTACAAGCATACCTGCCCACAACTGTGCTAAGTGTTCAGCAGTTTTTCGCCTGCCTAACCCTCCCTAACCCTCCCTATTCACCTGATCTCACCAGGAGGGATTCCTCCTCCCTTCCTCGCCTTTTGTTTCCCCAGATGAAAAAAAGTCCTCAAAGGGAAATGTTTCCCCCATGTGGAAGAGAAGAAACAAAAAACAAAACAAAACACAGCAGAAGCACTAAAAGGCATCAAATTTCAGTTCAAAAACTGTTTGGAGCAGTGGAAAATAACACCTCAATAGGTGTACTGCATCAAATGTAAAGTACTTTGCAGGGCACTGAAGTTTAAACATGTAAGAATACACAATTTTTTATAAATAAATTCCAGTTTTGGGGGGTCCCCCTCATATACATAAAAAGCATAAAAACCACCCTGGCTGGTGTAGCTCAGTGGATTGAGTGTGGGCTGCAAATTAAAGCGTTGCCAGTTCAATTCCCAGTCAGGGCACATACCTGGGTTGCAAGCCTGGTCCCCAGTGGGCCAGGTGAGAAGCAACCACACAATGATGGTTCTCTCCCTCTTTCTCCCTCCCTTCCCTTCTCTCTAAAAATAAATAAAATATTTTTTAAGCATAAAAACTTCTGACATTCCAAACATTAAAACATCTACTGATACAGAATATTTTTCCCAGTTCAGAAATATACATACATCTTCAATTAAGTGTTAAACAGAACAACTGCAAGAAAAAAAAAATCAAATCTGCCCAAGAGAACCCATTCTAACTGGACCCCTAAACCCAACAGATGCTCAACTAAGGGCCTGTGTTTCTCCTTAAAAATCCAAAAGAGGAAACATGGTATAAATAACTAACAACTCACAGGGGTTACCAGGCAAAGGAATGGGGGAGGGAGATACCCTGCAGTGATAAGCAAGTTCTCAGAGACAGGAGGAGCATAGGGAAGCAAAAGCAAGGTAAATTGACAGGAGAGGTGGTTGGAAAGCTGCCCAAGAGGAAGCTTGGTATTATTAACGCAGACCTTGAATTTTAAACTGGAGTTTACATTTGATGCAGAAGCAACAGGAAGCCACCAAAGGGAGTTCTTAAGCAGGGAGTGACAATGTAAAAACTACCGTTAAAGTGGAAGATTATCAGGTTCAGGATTTTCCAAAAGAACCAAGGCATGCTAGTTCTGAGAGATGCATTTCTTAAAAAATAAGGTTATAAGATCATAAACACATGGGAACACATGCCTTCCTCTACACCTCAACAGTTGTTTAATATATGATAAAAGAGTAAAGGCACTAACAGTTCTTACAATTAAAAGCCTATACTCAACTCCTATAGTGAGACCAGTGGTTCCAAGTCAGTCTTCTGAAATACAAGCCATACATAGGTCCCAAGCACTGTTTCTACTGAGATGCTTTTCAGTGGGGATCACTGTAGTATAGTCCACAGTGGAGAGGAATAGGGGTTTAAGGAGTTTTAATTCTCCAATGCAGTGGTTCTAATATTAGGCGGCCACATACGGGAAAACTTGTTAGAAACAGAAAACCCCATCCCAGACCTGCAGACCAGCAGTCCGCCTCCGGGTAATGAAAGATAAATGCTAAAATCTGAAAACTACTATACAGGGTACTTTTTCAGTTAATATTGCTTCACAGTTCAAAACAATCTGGGCAATACCTGAAAGGCAATTAACAGAGGAAGGCCTAAGGGCTTTATCTCTAAAGAGAACGAGATCAAAGGAGGAACAGGGAAAACATCAAAAGTCCAAGTCACCACCCCCCACACAATCCTACCTTCCAAGATGCCAATTAAAAATAATACAGGAGCAGTAACAAAATCTTCTTTAAAAGTCAAAAAAATAGTGGAAATAAAGGTGCCTAAAAATACCATCAGTTAGTTACTAGCCTTGAACTGAGATGGTTTCAATGAAGCTGTATGCAAAGTGAAATAGGAGCCCATGGGGGCCCAGATAGTGGAGAAGCAGGATCTGAAATGGTTGGTAGGAGACATCCTGGTGTAAAGAAGCAAAAGAACACAAATGGCTGGCACCAAAAGTTAGAGCTCTAATACCAATGGGGCTGTGTTCTCTCTGACGGGTCCTGGGCAAGCTTCCAGAGCCTCAGGATTGTCCTCTATAAAACTAGTGTAACAGCAGCACCAAAGATTACCAAGGGCATAAGCAGCCTACAACACTGCCTAGCCCTCAGGAGGAAATAAAATTGAGTTCCCATCCTACAAGGCTTCCACTAAAACCAACAAATTTTTATTGTATTGATATCAATACAGCAAGCCGAAGGCACATTTACTTTTGCAATTATCTATTCAGTAACTCGATGAAGCATAAGGAAAAACAAAAACCTCTAGCAGTAGGAAATGCTGAGTAAATGAGTATTTCTTAGTACTTGCACATCTTTATTTCTTTACACCTTTACTTTTTAAAATATTTTATTGATTATGCTATTACAGTTGTCCTGGTTGTCCCCCACTTTACCACCCTCTACCCATCACCTCCCACTCCCTCAAGCAATCCCTCACCATTGTTCACATCCATGGCTCATGCAACTAAGTTCTTTGGCTACTCCATTTCCTATACTGTACTCTATACCCCCACAACTATTGTGTAACTGCCTATTGGTACTTCTCAATACCCTCACCTTTTAACCCATTCTCCCCCACACCCACATCCCATCTAGCAACCATCAACATGCTCTCCATGTCCAAGATTCTGTACTGTTCTTCCTTTGCTTAGTTTGTTTTTTTAGATTCAATTGTTGATAGATTTGTATTTTTTGACATTGTATTATTCATAGTAGTGATGTTCTTTTTCTTACACAAGTCTTAACACTTCATATCATAATGGTTTGGTGATGATGAATCCCTTTTTTTCTTGTCTGGGAAGCTTTTTATTTGCACTTTTATTTTAAATGATAGCTCTGCTGAGTAGAGCAATCTTGGCTATAAGTACCTGCTTTTCATAACTTTGAATATTTCTTGCCAACCCCTTCTAGCCTGTGAAGTTTCCTTTGAGAAATCAGCTGACAGTTTTATGGGAACTCCCATGTAGGTAACTCTGATTTTTCTCTTGCTACTTATAAGATTCTCTCTTTATCTTTAACCTTTGGCATTTTAATTATGATGTATCTTGGCGTGGACCTCTTTGCATCCATGTTGCTGGGTACTCGCTGTGCTTCCTGCACTTACATGTCTATTTCCCTTACCAGGTCAGGGAAGTTTTCTTTCATTATTTTTTCGAATAGATTTCCAGTTTCTCGCTTTTTCTCTTCACCTTCCGGCACCCTGTTGCGGACTGTTCAGCCTGGTTTCAGGAGTTGTAACCCTCACCCATGGGGGGCTGTGTAAGAGCCTAGGGACCCACTTCATCTGGGTCTGTTCTGTCAAGAGTACGTGAGCTACTAAGGAGACAAAGCTTATCTCCCTGGCAGGAGCGATGCTTCTGCCTCATCCATCTCTGGCCCCAACGCTTGGTCCATAGTCAATGACGGGTAAGACTCCTCATGGGAGGGGCAACCTAAGCCAGACACGACCACTTGGGAGGCCCTCATGGAAGGACTGGCGGGGGGGCTGCAGCAAAGAGGGGATGATGGACTCTCGCCCCCCAGCTATTCTGACATAGCCCGAGTCCCCATTTCCATCTGGAAGATGTCTTCTGCTTCCTGAGCCTAATCGGCTTAAAACCTGAAACTATCAGGGCCAGCAGTGCAGCCCTGTGCCAGCCAGAACAGTTCCCCACCCCACCCCCCACCCCCGCCCCCAGCGATCAGGCATAAGAAAGAATTCAAAAGTCCTGTGAAACCTGCTTTGTTTGCTAACAGTGCTCTCATTTAAATGATAAGGGTCCCAGGAGGAAATGGGTATGGCTCCCAAAGTTTTGCAACCCCCTTTCCTGACACACACTGACTCAGATTAAGCCCTCAGATTTCTTTGACACTAAACCTGTATTCCTGTGTATTTGAACCCAATAAAAGTCCAGTGAGGAAGGTGCTCTGGGTCATTCTCCTCTGAGAGTTTGACCACCTTTCCTCCCCAAGCATATCATATCTTGGTAGTTTTACTTTCATCTGTGACCAAGGGATGGAGCTCTGCGGGCAGGGCCCCCCGACATCTGGTGCCCAGGACAGGGGTCCCCCGCCTGTGGCACCCCGAACAGGGACCACCCGCAGCACCCCTATGAGGCAAATGTTGAATATTGTGAAGTTGTTCCAGAGGTTGCTTACACCATCCTCACTTTTTATTGGATTCTTTTTTGCTTCTTGTTCTTCTAATTGTTTTTTGCTTCTTTCGGTTCCAAATCATTGGTTTGATTCTCAGCTTTATCTACTCTACTGTTCTTTTCCTGTAAATTGTTCTTTATTTCAATTACTGTTTACTTCGTTTCTGACTGGATCTTTTTCATGCCATTGAGGTCCTTGAGCAGCTTTATAAATGTCACAGGTGGGCACAGGTAACCAGGTTCTTTCTTGGTGATCAGGACAAAGAATTGAACCAAACACCCAGAGTTTATAGCAGAGATTATTAGAGCAGGCCAACTGTAAGCAGAGACTGACCTCATGGGCTGGAGGGATTCTATTCTTATAGGGTGGATCCTTCCAGGATAATTTTGGTGGGCTTTTACTGCACAAGTGCAAGTAGTTGTATCACTTTAAAGCTATGCATATGGTCTCCCATGATTTTCCAATTGGCCAATGGAGAAGGGGTCGCACAATGTTACCAAATGGACTCCCCCCTTCTCCTGGGGTCCTTTGTACTAGGTGTGCCTTGGCCACCACCAGGGAATTATAGCTCTCCATGTTAGAGATTGGTGAAAAGGAAAGAAATTATTTACTCAAAAGTTATACAGACTTAAGAGTAATGACTTAATGGCTTCATTAAAATCCCAAAGTCCCGACTTCCAGCCAAGATGGAGGCATAGATGGACACACTGTGCCTTCTCTCACAACCAAAATTAAGGACAACAAAGATTTAGAAACAAGAAAACAACAGAACTGATAGAAAATTGAACTGTACGGAATTCCAACAACCATTCATCCAGACTGGTAAGAGGGGTAGAGTCGAGGCAGGAAAAAGTGGAGGTTCAGACCCAGGAACGCAGGCAGCAGTGGCTGGCAGTTCCCAGGCATGCAGGGGGGTGCTGGCAGACACCAGGCCCACAGGCAGCAGCTGATGAACCCCAGGAACGGGACAGAAACTGTGTAGACCCAGTGAGGCCCCACAAGGCAGCTGGCTGACCAGATGATCCCACATTCCCACGCGCAGATAATCCAGGCGAAGGGGAAGCGGCAGAGGGGACTGGAATCCAGAAGAGAGCGGAGCAGGCGCCATTGTTCCCTCTCAGACCCTGCACCCACATACAGTGTCACAACTCAGCATCTGTGCTGCCCCACCCTGGGAAGCACCTAAGGCTCCACACCTCACTACCTAACAGCTGCAACCAGACCAAAAACAAAACAAAACAAAACACCAAAAATGGCTCAAATCAAAAATCAGAGCCCCAGAGCCAATTCCTCTAAGCGACGAAAAGATAGCCAACCTATCAGATGCACAGTTCAAAGCCCTGGTTATCGGGATACTCACAGAATTGGTTGATATTGCTCACAAATTAGATGAACAAATGCATGCTGCAATACGTGAAATGAAGGAAAACTCACAGGGAAACAATAGAGATGGGAGGAAAACTGGGACTCAAATCAATGGAATGGACCAGAAGGAAGAAACAAACAACCAAACAGAAAACAAGGAAGAAACACGAATTCAAAAAAATGAGGAGATGACTTCCGGCCAAGATGGAGGCGTAGGCAGACACACTGTGCCTCCTCTCACAACGAAAATTAAGGACAACAAATATTTAGAAACAAGAAAACAACCAGAACTGACAGAAAATTCAACTGTACGGAAGTCCAACAACCATTAATCCAGACTGGTAAGAGGGGTGGAGTCGAGGCAGGAAAAAGTGGAGGTGCGGACCCGGAACGCAAGCAGCAGCAGGTGGCGGTCCCTGGGCCCAGAGGCGGCACCTGGCAGACCCTGGGCACAGGGGGACAACTGTGCAGACCCAGTGAGGCCACACAAGGTGGCTGGCTGCCCAGGTGATTGCACATTCCTGTGCGCAGACAGTCCAGGCAAAGGGGAAGTGGCGGAAGGGACCGGAGTCCAGGAGAGACCAGAGCAGGCGCCATTCTTCCCTCTCGGACCCCGCCCCCAACTATAGCATCACAACCCAGCGACTGGGCTGCCCCGCCCTGAGGAACACCTAAGGCTCCACCCCTCACTACATAATAGCCGCGACCAGACTAAAACCAAACCAAAACAAAACAAAAAACAAACAAACAAACAAACAGAAACACCAAAAATGGCTCAAACCAGAGAATAAATGAAAGCCCCGGAGCCAATTCCTCTAAGCCGTGAAAAGACAGCAAACCTATCAGCTGTGCAGTTCAAAGCCCTGGTGATCAGGATGCTCACAGAATTGGTTGATTTTGCTCACAAATTACATGAAAAAATGCAGGCTACAATTCGTGAAATGAAGGAAGGCGCAGGGGGAACCAATAAAGATGGGAGGAAAACTGGGACTCAAATCAATGGAGTGGACCAGAAGGAAGAAACTAACAACCAAACAGAAAACAAGGAAGAAATAAGAATTCAAAAAAATGAGGAGAGGCTTAGGAACCTCCGGGACATCCTTAAACATCCCAACATCAGAATTATAGGGGTCCCAGAAGGGGAAGAAGAAGAGCAACAGGTGGAAAACTTATTTCAACAAATAATAAAGGAGAACTTCCCCAATCTGGCAAAGGAAATAGACTTTCAGGAAGCCCAGGAAGCTCAGAGTCCCAAAGAAGTTGGACCCAAGGAGGAACACACCAAGGCACATCGTAATTACATTAGCCAAGATTAAAATGAAGCAGAGAATTCTAGAAGCAGCAAGGGATAAGGGGACAGTCACCTACAAAGGAGTTCCCATCAGACTGTCAGCTGATTTCTCAAAAGAGACCTTCCAGGCAAGAAGGGGCTGGAAAGAAATATTTGAAATCTTGAAAGGCAGGGACCTACATCCAAAATTGCTCTATCCAGCAAAGTTGTCATTTAGAATGGATGGACAGATAAAGCGCTTCTCAGATAAGGTCAAGTTCAAGGAGTTCATCATCACCAAGCCCTTATTATATGAAAGTTAAAGGGACTTATCTAAGAAAAAGAAGATCAAAAATGTGACAGTGACCTGGCTGGTGTAGCTCAGTGGATTGAGCGCGGGCCTGCGAACCGAAGGATAGCGGTTCGATTCCCAGTCAGGGCACATGCCTGGGTTGCCAGGCCAGTTCCTGGCAGGGGACATACAAGAGGCAACCGCACATTGATGTTTCTCTCCCTCTCTCCTTCCCTTCCTCTCTAAAGATAAATAAATAAAATCTAAAAGGAAGAAAAAATAAAATAAAAAAAAAATGTGACAGTGAAAAGACAGCGAACTCACAGCTATTAAGAACCACACCTAAAACGAAAGCAAACTAAGCAAACAGCTAGAACAGGAACAGAACCACAGAAATGGAGGGTTAGCAACAGGGGCGTGGGAGGAGGAGAGAGGGGGAAAAGGTACAGAGAATGAGTAGCATAGACAGTGGGTAGAAAATAGACAGGGGGAGGACAAGAATAGTGTGGGAAATGTAAAAGCTAAAGAATTTATGACACGTGGACATGAACTAAAGGGGGGAATGTGGGTGGGAGGGGGTGTGCAGGGTGGAGGGGAATGATGGGGAAGAAATGGGACAACTGTAATAGCATAATCAATAAAATATATTAAAAAAAGAAAAAGAAAGAAAGGAAAGGAAGAAAAGAAGGAAGAAATCTGAGATGGCTGCTACCTGTGCTTGGCTTAGAAATTCCCAGGCAAAGCCAAGCTCTGAATCTAGGCCAGCTTCTGCTAGCGCCTGGCTTTGGGCTCACTGAGGCCTGCTGTTGGCTAGTTTGATAGGATTTAGGAAGCTGGGAAGCAAGAGCCAAGACCAATTATTCATATGGAAAAGTAGCTGGGGTGGTCCCATTAAGTTGGGCAGGGCAGAGTCTCTGGGGATATCCAAAGTTAGTCAAACAGCATTAGCCAGGCTGACTGAGCCTCATATATGGTACCAGCCTCCAGGCTCTGTGAGGAGAGGGTTTAGAAAAGGAACAATGGCCTGTGTTCACCGCGATGCCAGATATTTAAGTTCCTCCCTATATGCCACTGGTGCTCCTCAAGCTGTCGCCCTAGCACTAGAGCTCAGAGGGAGTGAGTAAGAGTAGGTGAGTCCCTGAGAATGGGTCCTTAAGAGGATCTGCTTGGGATTCCATAAATTTATTCCACTGACTCAATCCCTGCTGGTTTTTGCAGCCAGAAATTGTGGGGACTTATCTTCCTAGCACTAGAACCCTGGGCTGGGGGTCTGGTGTGGGTGCTGGGCCTGCTCGCTCCCAAGATACCCTTCCCAAATTTTTACCACCACACTGGGTGAGGGATTAGCCTGTTCCATGTCTATGCCCCTCCTACCAGTCTGGGTAGATATAGTTTCTTTAATCCCATAGTTGTTACTCAATTTCTGATGGTTCTGAATGATGGTTATTCTATTTTAGCTGTAATTTTGACCTAGTTGTGCAAGGAAGCAAGCGATTTCTGCCTATGCCACCATCTTGACCAGAAGTCTCTGGTTTTTTAAATTACCTCTCAAGAAAGGTTTGATACAATGAAAGTGAACACAATAAAGGAACTTTCAAACAACAGCTTTCTCTTCAGCAGGTTCTCGGTTCATCCCGAGTTTAGGTAGCAATTTAACAACTTTGAATTAACCACAAGTGAAAATGAGTTTACAGTTCTACAAAACTTGGCCTAAAATAGCTGATGGCTAATCCCAGATTCTGGATTACGTTCCATTTTCACTCAGTGGTTTGTTAGTGTAAATTTCTACCCCCAAAAAAGTATTTTGTACTTAAGTCGGATATCATTTTAAGGCAGTCTCCTAAAGAACAGCTTTCCCTGTTTCTATTTGCTCCCTTGAATCATTCATTCACAGATGTCACATGTGTAAGGAACAACACTGTGCAGTGACCAAGCTTGTGCTCTGCACTGAGCATGCTGAAATACCCCTTCTCCATTCCTCAGTCCACTATCTTCTGACAAGTGGCAAAGTGAATCTGCCACACAGCCTCCTGAACCCATCCTGAAAGCTATTCAACATCTGCTGTGCACCTGTGCTCAAGTGCTGTGCTGACAGCCACAAAATAGCAGCCATGACTAATGCTGCCCTCACCATCCTCCCAAGAAGCAGACACTCAATTCTAGGCCATGGCGTGAGCCTCCAAAACATCAACTAAGTAAATGTTTCTCCAAAGAGGGCTCCCTAAATTGGTTCTGTGCCCACAATATCTTGAGGCCAGTAAACAAAACAAAATGGAGAAAGCAGGTTCTCAGTTCAAGTTAGGGAAGTGGAGGTCAATGACTATTAGATATGGAAAAACAAGCATATGTTTATATTTCTGTATACTTACAGAAAGAAAACAGAAGGCACAATGACAGAAAAAGGGAACAATGCAGCCCAAACAATCCTGACGCTGGAATTCAAATTCTACTCATTCATCTATGGTGACTTCCAGGTAGAGAATACACTTAGCATCGGCTTCTATTTTGATTAATCCTGAAATCCCTGTGTACCAAGAAGGGAGAGAAAACCAACAGCAATGAAATTCCAGAAACTGGAAAGTGGATGGTGGAAAAATGGAGAGGAGAAAACAAAAGCTAAAAGACAAGTAAAAAAGCAGATAATCAACTTCACTTGCAGTGGCGAATCCCCAAAACTCAGGAACTTGAGCACAGGAACCTCTGGAAGGGAGCACCTACAGTGTGGAGGAGTTAAAGAAGTGATCTGATACTCTGCTTTCCCCACCCTTCAAAGCCAGGCAACTGCTTCATGCCTTCCCTATCAAGAAAACAACTGAAAGCATATTCCCTGGAAAAGAAACTGAGGGTTTCTGGAACAGAATGAAGCTACATAAGACACTGTGCCCACACTCAGTCCTTTCCCTCCATCCAGCACTCAGGTGGGCATGAGGCCTCAGGCCAGGGAAGGGGCAGCAGCCTGAGTGGTATATCAAGTGTGAACAAGGACAACCAGTCCAGATGGGAGCAGATCGGAAGACCTCACGCAAGGCTTCCTCAGGAAGGAGAAATGCGTAAAAAGATGAAAGAACCCTAGTTGGTGTAGCTCAGTAGATTGAGCATGGGCCTGTGAACCAAAGGGTCACCAGTTTGATTGGGGATCTAAGGGCATATGCCTAGGTTGCAGTCCGGGTCGCCAGCAGGGGCACACAAGAGGCAACCACACATTGATGTTTCTCTCCCTCTTTCTCCCTCCCTTTCCCTCTCTAAAAATAAGTAAAATCTTAAAAAAAAGAAAAGAAAAGAAAGAAAGAAATTGACATAAGCCATTCCTCAACTATCCTGTCCAGTAAGAGCACCTGACATCAGTATGGTTAAAAAAAAAAAAACCCTTTGAAGAGTTCAGATTTCTAACCATCTCAGTAGTCCCCCACTCTTACATATTAGTGGACATCTGAAGGTAGCCTCTATCACAACAGTAGAGACCAAAACCTACCAAAAGGGGTGGGGAGACTCTATTGGGAGAAAAAAATACCAGAATTAATATATTCAGGGAGATAAGAACAGATATTTCAACTACAAGAACAGAACAGTATAACAAAGGAACATTCAGAGAACCAAAAAAGAGCTCTTAGAATTTACAAAACAAGAGCAGAAATGAAATACTCATTAGAAGAAAAAGTTGAGACAATCACTAAAGCCAAGGAAAAAAAAAAAGAGATTAGGTTTAAAAGGGTAAGAATATTTGAGGAACAGTCCAGAAGGTCCAACACCCAAAAAATAAGAGTTTCAGAGAGAACAAAGAAAAGGGAAAGGAGGGGGAATCGAAGAAATAATTCAACAAAAAAGACCTGCATTGACCACTTAAAGGGACCTAACAAAATACCTATCACAAAAAAATAAAAACAGACCCCCATATAAAGATGTGGAGGACAGTGAAGGGAGGTAACATGAATGCAGGAGACAAGAAAAATCCGGATTCTACAAAACTGGTGAGGCACACTGCAACTAGAAGCTGAAATAGTGAAGAAGTGACTTCAAAATTCTGGAGGAAAATAATTTCCACCCCATGGCTCTATTGCATACCAAAATATCAATGGAAGGGAAATATAAAGAAAATTTCAGCCCTGGCTGGTGTGGCTCAGTGGACTGAGTGAGTGCCAGCCTGCAAACCGAAAGGTTGCTGGTTCAATTCCCAGTCAGGACACATGGCCTGGGCTTCAGGCCAGGTCCCCAGTTGGGGGTCTGCAAGAGGCAACTGAGAAGCAACCGATCTATGTATCTCTCGCGTATTGATGTTTCTCTACCTCTCTTTCTCCCTTCCCTTCCCCTCTCTGTAAAAGTAAATAAATAAAATCTTAAAAAAAAGAAACAGAAAATTTCAGGTATGTGAAGCCTCAAAAACCTGTCTCTCACGTACTTCATTTGCAGGAAGGCAATGCAAAATAGTTCCACCAACACAATGATGTAAACCAAGAAAGATGACAGGAAACAGAAAACTGGACATCCAACAGAGAGCAGCATGAGAAATCTGGAAGACAAAAACAGAGGAAGCCAGCAGTGCACCAAGTGTGGAAAATCACCAGTCCATACCAAGCAGATCCACAGGCTCACAGGGGAAGCCTTCTGCAGAAAGGTAAAACTGATAGAGAGCCTGTCTGTTCTTCCTGCACTTCCCAAGAGAGGGTTTCAACAACTGGTGCAAGTTGGGAGTTAAATAAGTACTTCTACAGGCTGAATGTTTGTGTCCCGCCCCCGCCCTAAATCTGGATGTTGAAACCTAACCCCCCCATGTGACTGTATTAGGAGGTGGGGCTTTGGGAGGTGATTAGGTCATGAGAATGGAGCCCTGAGGACTGGAATTCATGCTCTTACAAATGAGACAGACCCCAGCCAGTTCCTTGCCGCTCCTGCCATGTGAGGACACAGCAAAAATACACTACCAATGAATCGGGGTTCTAACCAAACACTGAAGCACCTTGATCTTAGACTTCCCAGCCTCCAGAACTATGAGAAATATGTTGTTTAAGCCACCCAATCTATGCTATTTTGTTAAAGCTAAGTACATTACCAAAAAACGACTTCCAAAAAAGATTTGAAAAGTAATCCTGGTTTACTAACAGCTGGGCTGTGAATATTGTTTACACTGTCACATTAATTGTTCAGCTGAACAACCAAAGTTACAATGTAACTATACTGGGGAGGGAAAGGAGAGGTAACATGAGAGTGAAAGAGCAAGAAGTAAATCCTCATCTTCTGAAATAATGCCTGAAACAAGGCGAAAAAGTAGCACCAATTTTTAAATTCTTTATAAACAAAGGAGTATCAACAACAATCAGCTAAGAGATCAAAGGGGCCTGCCTTTCGGGAGGAAGAAATGGAGGCAAGGGACAAGTAACTGCTATCTCTCCAAACAAACCTTATGAAACCATTTGATTCTTGAAAACATATGCATTATTTCTTTAATAAAATCTAAATTAAAGTCCTACATAATTAAACATTTATAAAAGGATCTGGTTCTATATGGTCCTTTCAAATCTTAAGGCAGAAAACTCTTTTTAAAAACAGACTGAAAATAATAGGAAGATAAACACCAGGTACATATTTGATAAGCATTAGCATAAAACTTGAAACATTCTCACCGTTTACTCACATACAAATAGGATACTGAACAGTTAGGATTCCTTTTGCTGGCCACGAAGCCTCATGAGAACATAATGAAAGGTACCTAAAGTCAAGGCTGTGCTTGTGCTTGTGCTTGTGCTTGTTCAGGGGTGTATACATTGACTACCTTTGTAATCCACAATTTGGGATGTTTTATACTTTGTAACAATCAAAGGTACATCTTGTTTTGTTTTCTCTAATCTCAGCCCTGGAAACCAGGGAGCCAAATTTTAGATTAGGAAACTCCATGTTCACCTCCAGGAGCCAGGTGTTGCAATAGCCATGTTTTTATTTTTCCCAAAGCACTTGGTATTAAGAGTTTTAAATGGATTGCAATGCAAAAATGTGAATTATGGGAAATGACAGGTTCAATGACAGTGGTTGACTCTACGCAGCAAGAGAGGGCTATCAGAGAGCAACTTCTATTTCCTGTACTCCTGCCACAAGATTCCATTATAACAATGCTCAGCTAAAGCAGAAAAAAAAAAAACCCACACAAACGGTTGGTTGGGTGTGGTCCATTTCCTGCAGGTACCAACTTTCCAAGCCAGCAACTGTGAATCACTGGGAGAAATCACTCAAATAGAGGGTGAAGTGGCATGTTTCTCAAGAGATCATCAGACTCCTCCATAGAAAGCAGCAGCAACCAGGGACTCATTTCTTCAGTAACTACTCACACTACATCCTGAACCAAGGTCTTAGAAAAATACTGTTCAACTGAAAAGCAGTGTCAACCTGCATCAAATAAGTAAGCTCAGCTCCACACATTAGAGCCATAGCTCAAAAATAAAGACAAAAAAATTACAAAAAGAAACAGGAATACAGTGACAATGGCTGCCACTTACCCCTAACTACTCTCTTCTGGAATTGTGCTACATTAACTGCCTAGAAAAATCTAATCTGACCAATTTTTACTTGACGCTGACTTGGTTCTATGTGAAATACTATCAAGAATGCTCCAAGTTATATTTTTAATTTTTAAAAATCTTCTGACAACTCTCACCTCCAAAATACATTCTTAAGCAAAACAAATTCTTAATACCGTTAAGCTGTGATGACATAGGAAAAGAGGAATGTGCAGTATTAAAAGATATTAAAAAAAACTTAAAACAACTAATAGTTACAGAAGACTGTGCCTTTATTTTCCTTATTACTCCAGCATAAAAGAGCAAAAAGGATCAAAAGAAGGGGGATGGGGAACAATAAATAAAAGACTATAAAATGTTCATTGAGAGTTCAAATGACCAAGGTTTAAGTGAACCTTGTGAAAAGGTCCACCCATTCTACCCTGCTGACACTGGGACGTCCAACCACTGTCTTCTCTACTCCTACTCTCACTTTCCTGAGGTTCCTCTCTCACCTAAAGTGCTACCATTACCTCCCAAGCTGGCACCCAGCACTCCCCAGAATCCATCGCCTTCCACTTTCTACTGTGGAAGCATGATTCCTAAAGTATAGGACACTCAACAACGCTACCCAACTGTAGCTAGAAACACAGGCCCCCTTCTCTGGGCCTGTGCTGCCCCTCCACACCCAGGTCTAAAAGCCAGCTTTTCAACCACAGACCTCTGCTCTCTGTGCACCTCAGTTATTTATTTAAATCAGTCCTCACTAAGCTGCTGATTTCCTGAGGACAGGACCAAAGGAGTTTAGCTGACACCACACTCCATAGACAAATAAATGTGTCGCATGAACACGGGCTCCCCATCCACTCCAAAGTTCTAAGACACCAGGCCACATTCTACAGTTCAACATCTCCCTCAAGGTGCTTTTTTAGAACCTAAATCTCACGAACACCCTAGATGTCCACACGCTTTTTAACAGGCCAACTTTTTCCGTGAGGGTAGGTGATAACAGGCTGAACATGGGGAGGCCTCTCCCATGGAAACAGGAAAAAAAACTATGGAAATGTAACACAAAGAGGGGCAGGGGAAGGACAGGAGCACTTAAACCACAATTAAATCCAGCTGTCCTGTTTACCTTCATTTCCCAGCTTTTGCAGAACATACAGGTTTCCCCAAGGTAAACAAGAACACTTGAAAGAAGTTCCCAATGAATTCAATCTGGCCATTAAATAAATGTTTTTCTCTCTCTCCCCACACAAAGGGGCATTCTCAGGCAAAGCAGCTAAAAAAATGGAAGGATGATGCTAACATCACTAAAAACGTTCAATTTTCTAACTATTCCTCTAAAGTGTCTATACTTTCAAATACGAAAATATCTTAAGTTTATGGCATCCTCAAAACATGCTAACTGATCTCAGGCCTATTACACATGTGACATAGCTAATCAATGTCCCAAACTTAGGTCTAAACCACTCAGGTATGAAATCAATTTGGTGTTGCAACCACCTTTTTTAAAAAAATAAAATAATCACACAACTACTTCCCAAGTAATAATGATTAGGATTGTCTTCTAAAAGTTTTGTTTCAGGTCTTGATGTAAAATATATTTCTTATGTGGGTTACAGTCCAGAAAAATTTAAAGTGACTGATAAAATTCTGTAGTAAAAATTAATAAACCAAAATCTATGTCTTTTTAAACTGTAACTATGCAAATTATAGGCTGATCAGTGCACCTGCCTCCAGCTGGTTTGATTTTTTTTTAATCTTAATTGAGTGAAATGCCAGCATGTTCAATGAAGAACAAGGTATAGTTAAATTCACAAATTGACCTAATTTCTTCTTGTCTATTTGCAATTATATTCAGTTCATGATTTCTATTTTTTCCCCTTTGTTAATAGGAAACTGGGGTGTGGAAGGTAAAAAAGAAAAGGGTTTTGGGCAATTTTCATTAAACATTTATTAAAAATGATGTTATTCAGGTTTACAGCCATTAATTACCTAGGGCCTGGCACATTCAATAACGACTGCTGATTGACTAAACAAAATATCAATCCCACACTTCTAATTTCTTCAGCAAACCCAAGTTGGGATGAATTAAACATTAATTTAATAAAACTAATAAAAAAGCAGTAATACATCATCGTGAGGAGTACACTCTTGAAGGTAGGAAAAAATCTGGTTTTCAAGTCACAAATTTGCCACATAACAGTACCTCACCTTGGTCGGTTCAATTAATCTGTTGGTTTGCACATCTAGAAAACAGCATGCTTTGAGTGGTACCAGTAAGAATCAAGAGACATAAAAATGATTTGCAAGACAGTGAAAAATGATGTCTATACTAAACTGTTGTTTCATTCAGGTTTATTTTTTAAGCATCTTTGCCTAGACTACCAATTTATTCTGCTATCTTTCTGAGATTGTTAGGCCAAATCCTTGTAAGCCGTGGTCATGTGGTGAGAGGGTAAAAAAAGGAAGGGATGTGAGATGTATCAGGACAGGACACAGAAGGGTTAGTGCTTGTTTTATCCCAGAGAGCAGTCAAAGGCAGGTGTGCCTTTAACTTAATCCTCAACAACTCTTAAGGAAAGCCAGCAGCTGCTCATTCAAAGAAAATAAATGTGCTTGTTTTTTCGTGGGGTTTTTTGGAGGGTGGGGGCAAGAAAGGAATGTTCTTCCTCAAATGGTACACTAAAAACAATTATAGTTTGTAGGTGTACAATACTAATATAGTATCATAGACTGTCAGAAGTCACCTTCGCACAGCTAAAACTATAACAGCTGCAAATCTGGTTGTTTTGACCAAATAAAAACTTACCAGCTGTTATACTGAGAAAGCAAAATAAAAACTGTTCCCTTGTACCATTATCTAGGAAATACACTATATTTGGTAGGCAAAATTATTAAAAGAAATTCGTATTTTCCCAAGATTTAAAAGTGTTGGTCCTCTTAAAGAAAAAAGTGAAGACAAAAAAGTAGAGACTAGAAACCACCTGTTAATCAACTGATACTGACTTCAGGGCACCAGCTAGTGGGGCTTCTAAGTACCTTTTCAAACTGATTCTCTTTCCACCAAGGCAGAAGTGCTCTAAGGAGTTATTTGTGCTAGATTGCAACCTAACACAGCATAAAAGTCAGTCTTGAGTAAAAGTTTGGTTTGGGTTTTTGTTTGTTTTGTTTTTTAAATTACAAGAGGGCCTTCTACTCTCCTGGTCAGAAATAATTTTCACCCAGTTCACACTGCCTTTCAATTCAAACCAAACCAAAGCAAAAACTTTAAGAAATACCAAGAAACTACATCTGATTTTTACCTAGCAGTCGGCAGAAGCTTAGGTTTTAAATGTCTGTTCAGTTTTAAAACTATTTATATGAGATCCAAGGGCAGTTTTTCTTGAAGCACACTCCTAAGAGACTAACTTTTAACTGCTACTCGATGGAGGAGTTTAAAAAAAAGTGGACTAAAATTCTGGCTACATTGTTACTATTTTTCTATTTCAAACCTGAACAACGAAATCCAGTTTTCTTTTTATAGTTTAAAAAGTAGAGATAATGATCAGTGTCAGAGGAGGGGAACAAAGTCCTGGCTTCTAAGAGGCCAGCCGTGTTCCTCACAGCCCTCAAAAGCGAAGGAAGAGAAAATGAGCCGTAGATGTAAGATAAATAATCCAATTGGATACTGTGGTTGTTTTCTTGGCTCACTCGTTTAGCTACACTGGGAGAGTAAGACAAATCCTAACTGCATCGTGAGATTTTACTCCTAATCATTTGCCACCATTTAAGCGCTTACAAACATTACAAACTAGCGAAGGATGGTGGTTTCATTTTTCAAAGAACAAAAAACAGTCCCAAATGAAGAAAAACTTTAATGCACTCATGTAAATTTGAAATTCAACTTCTCCCCACCCTCCAAAAAAAGTCACTGGTAGGCCAAGATACCACAAAGCATCAACTAAGAGGTTTACTGGGAAGGAATTTATCTGGATCCAATCAAGTCTCAAAGTAAAAAAGCCCGGGATCCCGCGGGTCAGCCTCGGCTCCGAGGCAAGTTGTCCGAATGATTCCTTGTTCCAGGTTTAAAGGCTCGCACACTTTCCCCCCAGTCTGCACCAAAAGGAAACGCGCAGAACTAACACGCTGGAAGTGGGGCTAGCAGTTAACACCTTCCTCTACTCTACCCAGCCTTCTCCACCCCGTCCGGCTCTGGGCGAGTGCCGGCGCACAGCCCGCTCCCTTCCCGACTCTTAACTTCGCTGCTCGCTCGCCGGGAGGAAGACAGGGGCCTCCGCCACCCCACCCCCGCACGCACGTACGCAGGGCCCCGAGATAGCGCAGGGGCCTCCAAGGGCATTTCCCCACATCACTTCTCCCTCTGGGCTGGGGCCGGGTCTCGGCCTGCAGCTTAGAGGCACTGGGGGAAGAGGGTAGCGGCGAGGGCGAGGAGGCAGGCACCCCACATCCTCCCTTGAACACCGCGACTCCAGGCCAGCAAAGGCCGCCTCCAGGCCGCGGCCTCAGGCGCCTGCTGCCCCCACCCCCCAAGCCCAAGAGCCGGCGGCCGCACCCGACAGGGATGCCCTGAGAGGCTGGGAGAGCGGCGGGAGAGCGGCGCAAGGCCGGCGCGACCCCAGGAGGGGCAGCGTGCGGGGGGCCGTGTTTACATCCCCAAGTTCCCCGCTTCCGCCCGGGCTAGCGCATCCCTCCCTCCCACCCCTTGGCAGCCCCGCTCCTGCCTACCTGCATGCCAGGCAGGCCCGACTGCACCGGAGAGTGAGCCATGGCGGTCAGGACGGCCACTTCCTGAGACGGGACGGCCGGGCTGCGCCTATTTACGCTGGCTACGAGGCCCGCGAGCCACGCGCAGCCCTTTGGTGGCGGGGGGTAGCCGGCCAAGCCCTAGTCCCGCTTCCGCAGAGCCGGCCGGAGCCCGAAGCCACCCCGGCCCTCGCGGGTCCTGGGCCAAACGGTGGCTCAGCGTTAAGTGGTGGACGGCGTCTCCATGCACAGCGCCAGGGAGTGGCTGCGAGGGGGAGCGGGGCCGCCGCCGCGACAACTACTGCTGGTTGAAGCCAGGAGGCCTGGAGCTGGAGTGGGCGCGTACAGAGGACGGAGACCGTTAGCGCCCAACGCGTCCCGCCTCCCCCGGACCCCGTGCCCGCCTCCGCAGCCAGGCCGGGGACCCCGCCCCGCGCTTCCGGGAGGGGGAGGAGGCTCGCGGCAGCCGGGCGCTGTAGGCCGCAGCTACCTTGCGCAGCCTGCGTTGCTTTCTGCCGGGAGTGGCGGGGAATCTGAGCGTTGCTAGCGAGCTGCCCCTCGTCCCCAGTTGGCGGAGCAGGGAGGAGGCAGGCTGTTTGGGTGTGAGGAGCGAGCCTCAACTGGGTGTCCTCCTAGCGTGGAGAAGTGGGTACCCGGCCCGGGTCCAGTTGGGAGCTTAGGGAGACTGGTGAGGGCGGAGCAGTTAGCACCAACTCTTACTCTACCATCTTCCTCCTCTCCTCCAAGCAAGCCCACGCTTCCCTATCTACCCGCTGGGAAACGGGGTCTGGGTGACCTCCCCGAGGGCAGTGTGGGGCCAGGAGACTTCGGGAGGAAGAATGCCCAGCGGGGCCTCAGGCTAGGGCCGGTTCAGAACTACCTGAGCCCAGCTTCTTCGGTGTCTTAGTGAAGTTTCCAACCAACCCAAAGAGGAAACTGAGAGGGGAGAGACCGAGAGCTGTTAATACCGGGTGTTTTTGCCACTTGAAAATAGCCCCACTTGGAATGCTAGGCACCGTAAACCTAGCCAAGGACTGAGTGAGGAGCTGACTCCACCGCCTCTGGGCTCTGGTGCGGAGGGGTGGAGTCCACCTGGAGAAGGGGAAACGGAGGGAGGGGCGAGGAGAAAGGGAGGACAATCGAAGGAAGCGAGTCTAGGCATTCCCCAGCTCTCTCCCTCTCTTTGCACTGCCTACAAAAGCCCACTACGGGCAGCAGTACTGTCTCCACATTTTACTCCTCTATTTTCCAACTACAGAGGACAGAAATAAAACGGAATGAGACCGTGCTGCCTTCAGAAAGTATTTTATTTATGGTTCCGGCCAAGATGGAGGCGTAGGCAGACACACTGTGCCTCCTCTCACAACCAAAATTAAGGACAACAAATATTTAGAAACAAGAAAACAACCAGAACTTATAGAAAATTGAACTGTACGGAAGTCCAACAACCATTCATCCAGACCGGTAAGAGGGGGGAAGTCTCAGCAGGAGAAAGTGGAGGTGCAGACCTAGGAACGCAAACAGCAGCGGCTTGCAGCTCCCAGGTGCACAGGCGGTGGCAGGCAGTCCCCGGGCCCACAGGCAGCAGCTGGTGGACCCCGGGCACAGGGGGGGCAACTGTGCAAAACCAGTGAGGCCGCACAAGGCGGCTGGCTGACCAGGTGGTCCCACATTCGCGCACGCAGACGGTCCAGGCAGGGGGAAGTGGCGGAAGGGACTGAATCCAGGAGAGAGAGGAGCAGGCGCCATTGTTCCCTCTCAGGCCCCGCCCCCACATACAGCATCACAACCCAGTGACTGAGCTGCCCCACACTGGGGAGCGCCAGAGGCTCCACTCCTCACTACGTAACAGCACTCTCGAGTGCCCAGATAATCCAGGTGAAGGGGAAGCAGCAGAAAGGGCCGGAGTCCAGGAGCAAGCTGAGCAGGAGCCATTGTTCCCTCTCAGACCCCGCCCCCACATACAGTGTCACAACCAGGCAACTGGGCTGCCCCGCCCTGAGGAACACCTAAGGCTCCACCCCTCATACGTAGTAACTGCGACCAGACTAAAACCAGAACAAAACAAACAAAAAAAAAAAAACCCACCAAAAATGGCTCAAACCGGAAAACAAATAAAAGCCCCAGAGCCAATTCCTCTAAGCAGTGAAGAGATAGCCAGCCTATCAGATGCACAGTTCAAAGCACTGGTCATCAAGATGCTCACAGAATTGGTTGATTTTGCTCACAAACTAGATGAAAAAATGCAGGCTACAATCCGTGAAATGAAGGAAGATGCATGGGGAACTGATAGAGATGGAAGGAAAACTGGGACTCAAATCAATGGAGTGGACCAGAAGGAAGAAACTAACAACCAAACAGAAAACGAGGAAGAAACAAGAATTCAAAAAAATGAGGAGAGGCTTAGGAACCTCCAGGACATCGTTAAACATCCCAACATCCGAATTATAGGGGTCCCAGAAGGGGAAGAAGAAAAGCAACAAGTGGAAAACTTATTTGAACAAATAATAAAGGAGAACTTCCCCAATATGGCAAAGGAAATAGACTTCCAGGATGCCCAGGAAGCTCAGAGAGTCCCAAAGAAGTTGGACCCAAGGAGAAACACACCAAGGCACATCGTAATTACATTAGCCAAGATTAAAATGAAGCAGAGAATTCTAGAAACAGCCAGGGATAAGGGGACAGTCACCTACAAGGGAGTTCCCATCAGACTGTCAGCTGATTTCTCCAAAGAGACCTTACAGGCAAGAAGGGGCTGGAAAGAAATATTTGAAATCTTGAAAAGCAGGGACCTACTTCCAAAATTGCTCTATCCAGCAAAGCTGTCATTTAGAATGGATGGACAGATAAAGTGCTTCTCAAATAAGGTCAAGTTCAAGGAGTTCATCATCACCAAGCCCTTATTATATGAAATGTTAAAGGGACTTATCTAAGAAAAAGAAGATAAAAATATGACAGTGAAAAGACAGCAAACTCACACCTATTAAGAACCACACCTAAAACAAAAGCAAACTAAGCAAACAGCTAGAACAGGAACAGAACCACAGAAATGGAGATCATATGGAGGGTTAGCAACAAGGGCGTGTGAGGAGGAGAAGGGGGAAAGGTACAGAGAATGAGTAGCATAGATAGTGGGTAGAAAATAGACGGGGGAGGGCAAGAATAGTATGGGATATGTAGAAGCTAAAGAACTTATGACACATGGACATGAACTAAAGAGGGGAATGTGGGTGGGAGAGGGTGTGTAGGGTGGAGGGGAATGATGGGGGAGAAATGGGACAACTGTAATAGCATAATCAATAAAATATATTTTTTAAAAAAAGTATTTTATTTATAACCACAGAGTGATAGCCAGTGAAGTTATCTGTACCTCAAATTATTGAGACCCTTATACCTCCTTGAAGCCATGAGCGTCCATGTTGTATCATTGTCATGCGAGGGTGAACATGCAAAAATGAGCCCCAAAGAGTTTACAGACTATTAGAGGAAACTCTATAAAGTCCTCCACTGAGATAAGGACTGTATATTTTCTGAGATCATTGTACTCAGAATTTCAGTTCCCTCCCGTGCTCTGGATCACACAAGGCATGGATGCTAAAACTTAATATCTGCTTTCTCTTGAGAGATAAGCGAATTTTTCCTCAGGGTTCTCCAGTGACACCTTCAAATACCTTCATGGTTGTCACTTGGTACTACACTTGACTTCACTAATGCTGTGCCAGCCCCAAGTACTGTGAAGACTGTGGCAAAGCATGAACTCTGCTACCTAGTTTATCATCTTGTGTAAATTTTGTGTGCCTAAAAAATGGACGTGTAGGAGATGAACAGCAAAACAAGCAAGAGCGTAAATATTTAAAATGTTCATAATATTCAACCCAAGAATTCTACTTACAATAACATATGCTAAGGAAACAACCAAAAAGTGCGTAAGAATAGATATAAAAAGATGCAGTGCAGTGATATTTATAATTGTGGAAGAACTGGGAACAGATTAAAATGCTAATAAAGATTAAGTAAATGATAGTATATTCATACAGTGAGTGCCACATAGTCCTTAAAAGTGATGCATTTCAATATTTAGTATTATGGAAAAATATTTTCATTTTATATCATTAAGAAAAAAATTCAGGATACAAAACAATATAGTCTGATCTCAAGCTACTTCATGTATATGAAGTTATATTGAAATATATACATTTACATATATGTGTAATTGTATGTATATATGTATAAACAGAAATACATGAAATTATATAAACCAAGATTTAGCAGTGGCTATCTCTGGAAGTAAAGATGATTTTGTCAGGTGTAGTCAGCCAGTAGAAACTATCATTATAAGATGTCTCTCCTTAGGGTCAGCAGTCAGAGAAATAACATGGCAGCAAGATAAGGAGGAAGAAACAGGACAAATAGGAAGAAATGTTTGGATACTGATCTGAGACATTACTGTAGCAAACTCTAAAGAAACACTGGGGCCTATTTTTGCAGTGGGCTAATTTCCAACAAATAAGCCACAGGGGTCATTGGATCATAATAATCTAGGTATAAAAAGTAATCCAAGTCCCTTTTTGTATCCGGAAGCTACTGAGGTTAAGAATATGTGGGATATAATCTATCCGGACACTGACTTGCACTCATTAGTCAGTCTATTTCCCTAATCCCTGCTTATCTTCTTACAACAACTGAACTTCATTTCCTCCTTTTACTATATTTGTACTATTGAACACCATTCTCCTTGAAAGAGAAGAAGTAAAAATAGAAGTTAGTGTTCAACTCAGTCATATACAGACATTACCCAGTATCCCCTCTCCCTTTGTTTTATAGCAAAGCAGAGATTATAGACAGGACCTGAGCCCCAAATGTTCATTGCTTTCATTCATACGCTAACACAGTTTTTGAAAGCTAACTACATGTCAGACATTTGGTTCAATGTTAGGCATATAAATACTAGATTCTCAGATGCCTCTTATCCTATCCTCCCAGAATCCTAATTTAAGAATCTTATAATAACACAATTGATTAAATTTAGAGTCACAATAGCTATATTTCTACTAAGGAAAGAAGGGGGTTATCCTTTCATCCTCTTCCTCTTGTCACTTTTCCTCTGCCTTCAACTTACAATTACAAAAGATCATATACTACTGTAATTTCAGAAGGAGAGACTTTGAAGGTCTCCATAGAGATTATGCATTTCATGTTCTCCATGGAGACACTAATCCATGGAATTATTTTCATCCCCAGGCCCTTTTTGTCTTTTGTACTGATCTAAAGACATGAATTGGGCTCTGACACATATTTGGGACCACAAAGGACATTTCTATAACCCTGTATAAAGCCACTCCATATATAGAGCCCTGTGTATTGACTCCCCCTGAGCCAGCTCATAGCCTCAGCAGAACTGAGAATGCATCCAAAACCAAGAATTCAACAATTACTCTCTTTACTTCTGAGTTGAAAAGATAAACACCCCCAAATGCCACATTATAAAGAACTGCTAGACAAGTAGCACATTAACAATTTGAATTTATAGATTAATGAAAAAGACTTACATGGGGAACTTTAAAGAGGGAAATATGAGTAGCTTGGATAAGTAACAGAAGGCTTGACAAATTTCTACACATGTTCAGCAGGTAAAGAGACAAAAGAGGAAGACAGATTATTAAGATCGATATAAACAAGCATGCCTAGTCAGAGTTGGATCACATGACAACAAGAAAATATATTCTAATGCATTCAGAAAAGATCCAGCTACACTGTGGAATGGTGCAAAGACAATTTCATTCTGTGGGTGTAAGGCTCAGAGCACAAGCTCTCAGAGCAACATTACTCTAAGTCAGTTTTGGTTGCACCCACATCGCTTTGCAATGGCTCAGGCTACTATTACAAAGTACCATGGGTGGGGTGGCCTAAATATCAGAAACTTATTTCCTCACAGTTTTTGAGGCTAGATGTCCAAGATCAAGGTATCAGTAGGGTTTGTTTCTTGTAAGGCCTCTTTGCTTGGCTTGTAGATGGCCATTCTCTTCCTGTGTCCTCACATAGTCTTCAGTGTGTGTGTGTGTGTGTGTGTGTGTGTGTGCGCGTGCGCGCACGAGCGCGTCCTGATCTTGTATTTTAAGGACACTCACCATATTTGATGAAGGCTCACCCTAATGACTTTTATTTTAAAACTTAATTACCTCTCTAAAGACCCTATCTTCAAACACAATCACATCCAGAGATACAGGGGCTTAAGACTTCAACATATGAACTGGGGAAAGGTGACATTCATGATTCAACCCATCATGCACTCATTTCATTGTACTATATATGTGTTTCTGATCAGCCCTCTGTAACTGGTTCGTCCAGGCTGAGCTCCATGCGCAAGAACTTCCTTTGTCCTCACCCAAGGCCTGTGGACCTTGCTACATACTTCACATTTCTGCTAAAAGGTATTGCTTCATATTTCCTTGGGTGTAGTCTCTAAACGTATCTCCCGTAGAAACCAGAGCACTAATCTCCAATCACTGGACAACTGACTGCAGAAGCAGGGAATAGAAGCAGGTGTTTGCTTGGTAAAATATTTCTAATGATGAGAAATCATTTGGAATACATGGAAGAACCTGCCAGAAAAGAGTTCAGAATATTTTAGCTGGGAGTACACAAAAAAATAATAAATACTAATTTCATCCAAAAGTTTATGCTTTAATAAGGACTATCTTTCTCTCTAGTGCCTCCTTCATCCATGAGTGTCATTGTACTTGGAGGTGAAATTTACCAGGAGGACTGGGGTCCGAGAATCCAACTGGGGGAGGGCGGTGGAGGCGGCTTTTAGGTACACATTCCCAAGTATGGGAGTTCCAGAGGCTCACACTAGAGAAGTTTAGGCTGTATGGAAGAGAGCTCTAGAACAGGCTCACTAGAAAAATTCTCACGCACAATTTTGTTTGGCAAAGAGCCCATTAACAGCATTTGTCCCCCTCTAAACAGTGGCCCCTTGACACAGCCAATCAGCTTATAAAGCCTTCAGTATACAAAGACTCATCAAGCTGTATGTGGATTTCCCTCCCTCCAGGGGCAAGTTTGCTTTCTCAAGATATATCCAGAAAGGGCATAAATGAAATCATCCCCAGAAGGGTGATGTCATCTATCCTACAGTTTACAAAAATTGCAGCACCAGTTCTTAAAAGCCCTTGGCCCTACTTTCTGACAAGGAAGACAATGTGGAAAATTATTTTAATTTCATTTCAAGGAGATGTAGGAAGTTATGTGCATAAAGATGATTATATAACCACACCAAGGTAAAATGTGCCTACAAGTTACAGGCATTGGTTCCTGAATGCACATAACCAAGTATTCTTGGAACCCTTATGAAAATACTGATGAAAACAGTACCCTTTCATCAAAGCTTCACCTGCAAAAAGCTAAGCATATAGTCTCATACATTGATTTTCCAGCCAATTTATTTGGTTTCCTAAGAAGCTGTGTTAGTGATACTATCAGTCAGACCTCTTTGAGTAAAAGTAACAGAGACCTAGGTCAAACCTGCATAAGCACAAAAGGGAAATTTTAATTTAGTGACAGAATCCAACGTTGGTTGAATCAGGCTTGGGTAAATCCAGGAGGAAGGGTTCAATAATAAAATCAGAACTCTTTCTCTATGCCTCTGTTTGGTCCTCTAATAGAGTCACTCTATTTGATCCTTGTAATCCTAGAGAAAAGAGAGTAACTTTGTCTTATCCAGTGTCCATATGCCACATCTAGTGGAGGAACTCAAATTTGTTTACATGCATTCTTCTGACCAGAGGACAAGAAGACACAGAGAGGAAACAGTCCAATTCACATAGCATGCAGTGTGGAAGAGGCAATTTCTCAATTTGGAAGGGAGAGAAGACTTTGGCCTGATACATTCCACCCCTTGGCTGCCCAGCACATGCATACACTTGTGCACACACTCGTTCTCTTTTTCCATGTGTATAATTTCTTCTGTACCCTTCCCTACATAATACAGCCAACCTATGTGTATCCATTCATGTACTTATCTCTTCCCCAAAGCAAGTGGAGCCCAAGTGCCCTTTAGTTAGATCATACTAATTCAGGGGCTTTGGGTAATATGCATTGTTCTTTGTCAAGTTTGGATATGGCATTTCACAGGCCAGCAATCTACATCTAAATGGTAAATATTAATGTCCTTAAAGTGTTTTATATATTATGGAATAGAAAAGTTTTGATAACCACCTTAAAAACTCACATGAAAAGGGGGGAAGGGAAATAAGCAGGAAATAGTAATCTGTAATATATAGTTGACCTTCAAACAGTGTAGGAGTTGAGATGCCAACTCCCTGTGCAGTTGAAAATTCACACAGAACTTTTGACTTAACTACCGGCAGCCTACAATTGACCAGAAGTTTCACCAATAATATAAACAGTCGATTAACATATATTTTGTATGTTGTGTATATTATATATTATTTTCTTACAATAAAGTAAGCTACAGAAAAGAAAATATTATTAAGAAAATGATAGGAAATACATTTCACAGTATTTATTGAAAAAAATCTGCATATAAGTGGATCTGCGCAGTTCAAACTCGAGTTTTCCAAAGATCAACTGTGCATCTTCCTGGAAAATAAGGCATTAGGAGAGTGCCTGGGTCAGCCATTGGTGCTACACTTGGCTCTGTTCTTTGGAAGATTCTGCCTTTTCCATAGTCCTCCATGGCCACATTCAGGAGGAGCCTGTGTGGGCTGGTCCTTCTGGAGGCTGTACCACTTTACTAGCCCAGCTCTGTTGGTGAGAATTTAGGGTTCTGGGGATTGTCTTAGCACAGAGGTACCAAACTTTTTCCTTCACAACCTTCTTAGTATCTTAGTAATTTTTTCATAGCACCTCTGAACCAGAAGAAATATCTGTCTAATTAACTGAAAAGCTAGGTACAAACAACTTGACTATTTCTGTATTAGTAACTTAGTAGCCATTTGAAGAAATAATGCTGCAAATTAAATAGTATTTTAATTTCACTCTTAAATAATCAAAATTACTTGCTAAGGGACATGTGTTCCTGTTGGATACAGCACAACCTCTTAAACCTTAAAGTCAGATTGGACACCACCACCTTCAGTTCTTGTTACACTTTGGTTTTTGTGGTATTTATCATAGCAACTGCAGTATATGTAAAAGCAACTACCTTGTGGACATATCACTTCATCAAAAAGAATGTTAAAACGGTAAACTACCTGTCAGTGTGGTAACTAATAGATGTTTAGCACTTATGTGTTTCCTAAAAAATTTAAAATATCCCATGGTACCTTTGCAAATTCTCCACAGTACTCAGAGCACATTGGGGTAGAGTTTGGGAACCATGTGTATGAGATTGAATAGTCAGTAAATTGCTCTGGTGACCTAACTATGTTGAAAACTAAGTAGGAAACCAAAGTCATCAACCTATTGAGTTAGGGTCCTTGAACCTGAACCTTTTTACCCTGTTAAGTATTGGGCTGTGGCACTCTGATATAGCAGATATCCATGCCAAGGACAGTGCCAAGGCAGCCAGAGCTCCAGGGCAGTGACTTCTGCTGGGGAGCACCCTCTTTTGTTTAGACCAGTGAGTGTAGATGTGGATGTCATAACTTTTCATCCCTTATACCTATTGAGTCCAAAGTCTACAAATGATCCAGCTCCTGAAGCAAAACTGGTAACAAATGATTCAGTCAACTTCACCAAGGATCATTCAAGTCAGGGATCACCAGCTCTCCAGATACAGGGACTCCTACTATACTCCGTTCAGTCTTATCCATGCCAACTACCCAATTTTTCTTTTGTACCTTCCATTCCTGGCTCCAGTTTTTCTACTTGTCTAGACTTGTTTGATTTCGTATGACAGAAATCCAATTAAAATTAGCTTAAGGAGAAAGAGTAATTTATTGTCTTATATAGCTGCAGACTACAGTATTTATAAGTAAGTTGCAGTCAAGTTCAAAGAGAAAAATTGCAAGAGGTGCAACTACCTCTGACAACTCGATTTGGAGATTCAGAGAAAGTAACCAGGACTCTGTGTATCTTGATATTTTGGCTCATTGGCCTCTGCCTGAATTACCTGTCAGACAGGCTCTTGCCATAGGAGAAAAGGATGGTTATATCAGCTTTAGGTCTTCATTAGCCTCACGGACTGAGAGTCCAGATTTAAAAAGAGCATCTGTCCTAATAGCTCTACCATAAGTTGTGGGATGTATTCCAATTGGCTGGAGTAGTGGGAGAGGCGGAGTCATCCCATCAGAATCCCGAAACAGAGGACAGCTTCTTAGAGGATAGGGGTTGTGGTGTAGAGCAGACAAGAGCCCTATACCCACCGTAATGGGAGAGTTGGACGTCCATTTCCTATAGCTGCTTAATCTGGCAATGGGGAAATCTTCCTTATTCAGGATCTTCTTATAGAGTTCTGAGGATCAGGGGTTGGCAATCTCTCTTTAAAGGGCTGAATAGTTGATATTTTAGGCTTACTCGATTGTGTGATTTTCACTGTTGTCAGCAAAACAGCAACAGCCTATGCATGCAAATGAGCGCAGGTGTTCCAAGAAACACAGTTTATAAACACAGCTGGCAGGCCAGATCTATACCCAGGGTGTTCTTTGTTGAATCCTGATCTAGCTGAGTGACATTGGTAAGTTGGGTGAGGTGTCAGACCATTGAACAGAGTTTAAACAGGACAAGTTTAGGGAAGTACATGGAGGAAGAAAAAGAAACAATAAGCATACTACATGGATATGTAGAGCTGACAGAGAGACAAAGGAGTTACACTAACTGGGTACTGTAAATAAGTGTCCATACTACATAATTTCAGTTAAAGATAAAGGCAGGGTCCAAATTAAAGGCAGGGTCCACAAATATAAGTGTTGAGAACATGAGGAGGAAAATTTCCATACTGAGGATTCAGGCCTTCCAGGAACATTACCTATGTACCTCCATAATGAAAAAGCAGTCATGGAAGAATATCTATGAACATTCATGAGCTCCTTAAGATCGGAATTTAAGGTTAATTTTTTTTCTTGTGATCCTAAAAGTGTTCCTGGTGTAAATATACAGAAGAAACCTATAGTAAATGTTTGCTTATTTGTGTCAGACACAGGGAAGTTTGAAAATTAAAATTCTGCTATTTACAAAGTGCTTAAAAACATAGGGCAGTGGACACTTGTACACTACTCATGGAAGTGTAAATTGATGTGATTTTTCTAGAAAATCTTAATGTAACAAAAACATTTATATTGTTTAGCCCTGGCTGGTGTAGCTCAGTGGATTGAGCGCGGGCCTGCGAACCGAAGGATCGCGGTTCGATTCCCAGTCAGGGCACATGCCTGGGTTGCAGGCCAGTTCCCGGCAGGGGACACACAAAAGGCAACCGCACATTGATGTTTCTCTCCCTCTCTCCTTCCCTTCCCCTCTAAAGATAAATAAATAAAATCTAAAAGGAAAAAAAAATCTTTAAAAAAAAACATTTATATTGTTTAATATTACATTTTTATTTCTAGATACTTAGAGAATAATTACAACTACTTAGGAGACCATATATGAAGGTGAACATTATATTGCTAATTGTAACAAAGGAAAAGATACTAGTAGAATTATCAAATTATAAAGCTTTGGCCAAAAAATTATGATTCACTCCTAGAAGGTATAAATTTTATGTAGCAACTTAAAATTATTGTGTAAGTCAATATTAACAAACTTATTAAAGATATTCATAGTTCACATGAGGACATGTAAGGAAACTAAGTTATAGGAATGTGTGTAAAGTATAATATTTTTCCTTAGAGTATATGAAGAATTCTGCTTCTGGCAATGGCTAGGTTATTTCAGAACACTTACTCCATTGAGAATGACTAGAGGCTTCCTGTCAAGATGGCAGTGTAGGCAGACCTGGCTCGCCTCTTTGCACAACCATATCAAAATTACAACTAAAATGTAAAACAACCATCATTAAGAAACATCAGAAATCAAGTTGAATGGAAGTCTGACCACTATGGACTTAAAGAATCCACAACCATTGAGACTGGTAGGAGGGCACAGATGCAGAACAGGCTGGTCTCTCACTCGTGTGGTGCATAAAAATTCAGGAGGTTTTAATTTGCATCTCTCTGATAGCTAGTGATATCGAGCATCTTTTCATGTGTCTCTGTATCCTCTGTATGCCCACCTTGGAGAAGTGTCTGCCCAAGTCCTTTGCCCATTTTTTAATTGGGTTGCTTGTCTTCTTAGAGTGGAGATGAAACCCTTATCTGAGGTATCATTGGCAAATATGTTTTCCCACAAGTCGGTTCTCTTTTTATTTTAATACTGTTTTCCTTGGCCATGCAGAAGCTTTTTATTTTGAGGAGATCCCATTTGTTTATTCTTTCCTTTATGTCCCTTGCTTTAGGGGACATATCAGTAAAAATGTTGCTGCGTGGAGTATCCGAGATTTTCCTGCCTATGTTCTCCTCTAGGACTTTAATGGTGTTATGGTTTACAGGAACAAGTATAAAGGACACATGGACAAAAACTATGGGGGGCGGAAATGGGAGGGAGGTGGGGAGGGCTGGGGTGGTGGGTTGGGGTGGGAGTAAAAGACAGAAAACTATACGAGATCAACAATTAAAATAAAAATTGAAAAAAATAAAAAATAAAAATTACCTTAAAAAAATTCAGGAGGGGTATTTTGGGAGCGAAGAGTCCCAGCCCAATACCTGGCCCTCCAGCCCAGGGTTCTAGTGCCAGGAAGATAAGTCCCCACAACTTCCAGCTGCAAAAATCAGTGGGCACTGAGTTGGTGAAAGAAACTGCTGGAGGCACAAGCACTTCCTCTTAAAGAGGAATGGATTACCCTACTCAGACACTCCCTCTAAGCTACAGCACTGGGGTGGCAGCTTGAAGGGTACCAGGGGCATACTGGGAGAGGCTGAAGTGTCTGTCATCTGGGTGAGCGGAGGCCACTGTCCCTTTTCTGAGCTCTTCCCCCTCCTCCCAAAAAAGTCATGGAACCAGCAGGCTGGTGCCATATTTGAGACTCCATCAACCTGGCTAATAGTGTTTGACACACCTTGGAGATCCCCAGAGACTCTGCCCCACCGAATTACGGGCCCACCCAAGCTGCTTTTCCATATGAATGGTTGGTCTTGATTTGTGCTTCACAACTTCCTAAATCCTATCAAACAAGCAACAGCTGGCCTCAGTGAGCCCAGGGCTAGGCACTAGCAACAGCCTGATTAGATTCACAATTGGCTTTATCTGGGAATCTCCAAGCCAAGCACCAGTAGCAGCCATCTCAGACTGCTTTATACTTCAGGCAGAGTAGCCCCGGCAAAACACAGGTAGGGGCTGACCTTGGCCTGCGCCAACCAGGAAACCCCAGGGCCAGTGCACCCAGTGGATGGTTACAGACCACATCAGAGCACCACCTCCCTGTCCCCGAACAGCTGATCCTCCATGGAGTATGGAGGTTGGTGGTCAGTGGTCACAGCCAGTCCATGCAGCTGACTACATGGACTGGATGAATCCCTCCCATTGATCTGTCAACAGCAACCAGGGCTCAACTACCAGAGGTGGCTGTACCCAGCCCACACAAAGTACGCACCTTGAGTACCCAGCTTGGGTGATAGGAGAGGCTGTGCCACTGGACCCCACAGGACATCTACTACATTAGGGCACACTACCAAGACAGAGCCAAAGTAGCTGTACCTAATACATAGAAACAAACACAGGGAGGCTGCCAAGATGAGGCGACCAAAAAACATGGCCCAAATGAAGGAACCGATCCAAATCCAGAAAAAGAGCTAAATGAAATGGAGATAAGCAATCTATCAGATGCAGAGTTCAAAACACTAGTTGTAAGGATGCTCAGGGAACTTAGGACCTCAGCAGCATAAAAAAAAATCCAGTCAAAAATGAAGGATTCACTAATTGAAATAAAGAACAATTTACAGGGTAACAACAGTAGAGTATATGAAGCCAAAAATTAAATTAATGATCTGAAACATGAGGAAGCAAAAAAAATCACCCAATCAGAACAACAAGAACAAAAAGGAATCCAAAAAAAATGAGGGTTGTATAAGCAGCTTCTGGGACAACTTCAAGAGGTCCAACATTTGCATCATACGAGTAGCAGAAGGAAAAAAGAAAGAGCAAGAAGTTGGAAGGAAACCTATTAGAAACGTAATGAAAGAAAACTTCCCTAATTTGGCAAAAAAAAATAGACATACAAGTCCAGGAAGCACAGAGTCCCAATCAAATTGGACCCAAAGAGGAACGTACCAAGACACATCATAGTTAAAATGCCAAAGATGAAAGATAAAGAGAATCTTACAAGCAGCAAGAGAAAAACAGAGAGTTACCTACAAAAGAGTTCCGATAAGCCTGTCAGCTGATTTCTGAAAAGAAACTTTGCAGGCAAGAAGGGACTGGAAAGAAGTATCCAAAGTAATGAAAAGCAAGGACCTATAACCAAGGTTACTCTATCCAGCAAAGCTATCATTTAGAATGAAAGGGCAGATAAAGTACTTCCCAGACAAGGTAAAGCTAAAGGAATTTATCATCACTAAACCATTATTACATGAAATGTTAAAAAGACACATTTAAGAAAAAGAAGATCAACTATGAACCTTAAAAGGACAACAAACTCACAACTATCAACAACTGAATCTAAAAAATAAAAACAAAAATAAAAATAAACTAAGCAAACAACTGGAACAGGAACAGAATCATAGATATGGAGATCATTTGGAGGGTTATCAACTGGGAGGGGAAGGGGGAGAAAGGGAGAAATGATGACAGGATCAAGAAGCATAATGGTAGTTACAAAATAGACAGGAGGAGGTAAAGAATAGTATGGAAATGGAGAAGCCAAAGAACTTACATGCATGTCCCATGGACATGAACTAAGCAGAGCGGGGGTCGGGGGGGTCGGGTCACGGAATTGCTGGAGGGAGGAGTGTATCGGGTGGAGGGGACAAAGGAAAAAAATTGGGACAACTGTAACAGCATAATCAATAATATATAAAAAGATACTTAAAAAAGAATGACTAGAAAAGCTAGACAAATTAATTAATGGACAAATTAATCAAGACAAAAAAAAAAAGTGTGTCAGAAGTCAACAGAGAACTAGTAAGGCAGTTTGTAGAGCCAAGACTCAGAAGAAAGGAAAGCCAAGAGAGCTGAATGTAGCATTTGGGGCTGCTTTTTTTTTCTTGAAGCAATTACTAATTTGAAAGAAACAACTGAGTAGTGAAAAGAATAAAACAGAAGTTCAGCATTTTTACAGGTCCCAGTTGGGAAAGTGTAGATTTCAGTGCCCTCTAAGAAAGATAAGTTCTGGCAAACAACCTGGCCTTTTGATCTGGACTACAAAATGCTACATCCTAAGAGTAGGTGTGAATCAGAAATAGACCGATTCTTACAAGAAATGAAGTCTAGCTTCAAATCAGCTCTATAAAGTAAAAATTAAGATGATATACCCCAGCCTTACTCTACACCAGAAATAAACATAAATCCTTTCAGGAAGAAGATGCCATCGCCTTGAGTCTCAAATTACCTCTACATTTTTTCAGAAACAATTTATGACACTCAATAAAAAATAACCCAGCATAGTGAAATAGAACTTACAAAATAAAACTAGGCATACAAGAAAGCAAGACTTGACAGAAAGCTGAGAGAAGAAATATATAATACAAACAGACTCATAGGACATATTGAAGTGATGAGAATGGCCATTAAAATAAATATGACATATATTCAAGAATTTAAATGACAAGATGGAGAATTTTAACAGAAAACTGGAAACTATAAAAAAGAATAAAAAAACAAACAAGCAATCAAAATATAACCAGAGACAATGAAATATAGAACAAACTGACAGTAAGCAGAGGGGAGGGGGGGAAGGATAACAGGGGTAGGACGGGAAGGGTCACCAAGAAACTTATATAAAGGACACATGGACAAAACCGAAGAGGGGTGGCAGGTGGAGATGGGTGACACAGAGGGGAGTGGTGGGGGAAAATGGAGACAATTGAACAACAACAACAAAAGAAATAAGAATCAAATGAAAATTCTAGAAACAAAAATATAATTTTAATTAAAAAATGATGGCTTTAAGAGCTGATTTGATACAGATGAAGAAAGATTTAATAAACAGAGAGATAGTGTGTGTGGGCAAGTGTGTGTGTACACACAGAAGCTCAAAAAATGTTGAGTAAAAGAAGGCAGACATAAATGAATATTGTACATGTGGAGTACTGTATGGTTTCACTTATATAAAGTTTAAAAACAGACAAAACTAATCTATTGTGTTAGACATCCTGAATGGTTAGATTTGGGGAGATAAAGGGCATAATGATTAGATGTCAGAATGAGGGGGTCTAGGTCTTATTTATTAAGCTGTTTATGACTTGTATACTTCTTTTCATATATGTTATACATAATAAAATGTTAAAATATATGTGAATACTTGCATGCAAATATAAAAGACTATTAAAAGAGGTTATATTTGAGCATTATAAATAATTTTTTTAAATTTTCATTTTTTTCTATAATGATCATAGATTCCTTGTAAAAAAAGGAAATAAAAGAGAAAAAGAAGACTACTTTATATTTATTATAATTCTTGTGATCATGGAATAAAAGAAAATGAGACGTATATTTGACTTAAGAAAGAATATCCTGGCACTAAAACTTGTTAAACAGAGAAAATTATGGGTTCTTCTTCAACGGTGGTCTTTTAAAATAGAATAAATGTTAAGTGTGGTCTTCGTTGAGAGCATGACTGTAGACCCGAATACCTCTTAAGATTAATTTTGTATCTGGGATTTCGGCCAAGATGGAGGCGTAGGTGCACACACTGTGCCTCCTCTCACAACCAAAATTAAGGACAACAAATATATAGAAACAAGAAAACAACCAGAGCTAATAGAAAATTGAACTGTACGGAAGTCCAACAACCATTCATCCAGACCGGTAAGAGGGGCAGCGTCGAGGAAGGAAAAAGTGGAGCTGCGGGCCTGGGAACACAGGCGGCATTGGCTGGGGGTCCCTAAGCATGCAGGTGGCTGGCAGGCCCACAGGCGGTGGTTGGAGGACCCCGGGCGCAGGGTGGCAACTGTGCAGACCCAGTGAGGCTGTGCAAGGTGGCTGGCTGCCCAGGTGGTCTCACATTCTCACGCAGATAATCCAGGTGAAGGGGAAGCGATGGAAGGGACTGGAATCCAAGAGAGAGTGGAGCAGGCGCCATTGTTCCCTCTCGGACCCCGCCCCCACATTCAGCGTCACATCCCAGCGACTGGGCTGCCCCACACTGGAAAACACATAAGGCTCCACCCCTCACTACAGAACAGCCTTGACCAGACCAAAAACAGCAACAACAACAACAACAGCAACAGCAACAACAACAACAACAACAAAAACACCAAAAATGGCTCAAACTGGAGAACAAATGAAAGCCCCAGAGCCATTTCCTCTAAGCCATGAAGATATAGCTAACCTATCAGATGCACAGTCCAAAGCCCTGGTGATCAGGATGCTCACAGAATTGGTTGATTTTGGTTGCAAATTAGATGAAAAAATGCAGGCTACAATACGTGAAATGAAGAAAGACGCATGGGGAACCAAAAGAGATGGAAGAAAAACTGGGACTCAAATCAATGGAGTGGACCAGAAGGAAGGAAGAAACAAGAATTCAAAAAAATGAGGAGAGGATTAGGAACCTCCGGGACATCGTTAAACATCCCAACATCCAAATTATAGGGGTACTAGAAGGGGAAGAAGAAGAGCAACAAGTGGAAAACTTATTTCAACAAATAATAAAGGAGAATTTCCCCAATCTGGCAAGGCACATAGACTTCCAGGAAGTCCAGGAAGCTCAGAGAGTCCCAAAGAAGTTGGACCCAAGGAGGAACACGCCAAGGCACATCGTAATAACATTAGCCAAGACTAAAATGAAGGAGAGAATTCTAGAAGCAGCAAGGGATAAGGGGACAGTCACCTACAAAGGAGTTCCCATCAGACTGTCAGCTGATTTCTCAAAAGAGACCTTCCAGGCAAGAAGGGGCTGGAAAGAAGTATTTGAAGTCTTGAAAGGCAGGGGCCTACATCCAAAATTGCTTTCTCCAGCAAAGCTGTCATTTAGAATGGAAGAGAAGATCAAGTGCTTCTCAGATAAGGTCAAGTTCAAGGAGTTCATCATCACTAAGCCCTTATTATATGAAAGTTAAAGGGACTTATCTAAGAAAAAGGAGATAAAAAATATGACAGTAAAAATACAGCAAACTCACAGCTATTAACCACCACACCTAAAACAAAAGCAAACAACTAGAACAGGAACAGAGCCACAGAAATGGGGATCATATGGAGGGTTAGCAACAGGGGAGTGGGGGGAGGAGAAAGGGGGAAAAGGTACAGAGAATAAGTAGCATAGATGGTGGGTAGAAAATAGACAGGGGGAGGGCAAGAATAGTGTGGGAAATGTAGAAGCTAAAGAACTTATGACACATGGACATGAATTAAAGGGGGGGAATGTGGGTGGGAGGGGGTGTGCAGGGTGGAGGGGAATGATGGGGGAGAAATTGGACAACTGTAATAGCATAATCAATAAAATATATTAAATTTAAAAGAAAGATTAATTTTGCATCTATGATCCTATAGTTTTCAGTATGAGGGAGATATACTGAAGGAACTTCCTTCATAGTGAGTTTACCTTCCAGGTAGTAAGCTAGTGACTGGGAATAATAATGATATGTAATCCTATTTTTAGGTCCTCACAGTCTATGAAGATCATATAATTACAGATGAAATGTGATAGAAGAAATGCCATTAACTCATTCACTAACAATTATGAACTGTATAGGCATGAATCAAATTCTATTTGGACTGGAATATTGCAGTTACCAGAACAAAATCCATGCTTTCATGGAGTATATATTCTACTAAACAAACACATACATATTTATATAACACATCAAGTGGTTATAAGTGCAATGAATTTTAAAAGTCAGAGTAAAGATAAAGAATAATGGTGGGATGGTTGTACAGACTGACCTATTTTAGGTAAGATAGACAAGAAAGGCCTCTACAATTGAGGACATTGGAACAGACACCTGAATGAAGTGGGGGACTGAGTGATTCATGTGGTTTTTCCATACATGAGTAATCCAAAAAGAAGCAGTGTGTCAGGATCATCTCAGAAGTTGCAACAAAGTTAGTGTGGCTGGAGCAGTATGAGCAGGCAAGAGAGAATGGTAAGCGATCACGTAGCTTGGAACAGACCACATAGGGACTTACAGTCCATAGTGGGGTCTTAACACTTTATCTTTGTGTAGTGGGAAACTACTGAGGATTTTGGAACAGAGGCATCATATGATCTAAATTAAGTTTTAAATATCTGGCAGCTGAGTGGAAGTAAGATTGCTACAAGGTTTTTACTCTTCTCTAAGCAGGACATGATAGCAGTTTGGACCACTGCCACAGAATATTACAGAAACTAGGGAAAGGGGAGATAATTCTGGAGATATTTTGAAGGCAAAGACAATAGGAGATGTGGAGTGTAAGAAAAATAAAGGAGTCAAGAATAACTACAAAGATTCTGGTCTGAGAAACTAAGATAATTGAGAAGCAACATTTATTGAAATGGTGGTAGTCTTGAGAAAGGCAGTTTGGAAGTGGTAGGAAGAGACTATCATAGCAGAATCAACTTACTGTTCTCTTAATACAAAGGAGACAGCAACTAAAAAGACTTAGACAAGTAACCCTTTAGAATGGATGAAAAGAACCATTCTTGCCTTTCGATGGTGACTTTGCAATTTTTGCACATCTCAGAGAGTTTGTAATGCTAATAATTTTTAATTTCTTTTTCTTTTCCCATTGTATTTTTTAAATTTTAAAAATATATTTTATTGATTATGCTATTACAGTTGTCCCATTTCCTCCCCTTCATTCCCCTCCACCCTGCACATCCCCCCTCCCACCCACATTCCCCCCTTTAGTTCATGTCCTTGTGTCATAAGTTCTTTAGCTTCTGCATTTCCCACACTATTCTTGCCCTCCCCTTGTCTATTTTCTACCCACTGTCTATGCTACTTGTCCCCTGTTGCTAACCCTCCATATGATCTCCATTTCTGTGTTTCTGTTCCTGTTCTAGCTGTTTGCTTAGTTTGCTTTTGTTTTAGGTGTGGTTGTTAATAGCTGTGAATTTGCTGTCTTTTTACTGTCATATTTTTTATCTTTTCCTTAGATAAGTCCCTTTAACATTTCATATAATAAGGGCTTGGTGATGATGAACTCCTTGAACTTGACCTTATCTGAGAAGCACTTTATCTGTCCATCCATTCTAAATGACAGCTTTGCTGGAGAAAGCAATTTTGGATGTAGGTCCCTGCCTTTCAAGACTTCAAATACTTCTTTCCAGCCCCTTCTTGCCTGGAAGGTCTCTTTTGAGAAATCAGCTGACAGTCTGATGGGAACTTCTTTGTAGGTGACTGTCCCCTTATCCCTTGCTACTTCTAGAATTCTCTCCTTCATTTTCATCTTGGCTAATGTTATTACGATGTGCCTTGGCGTGTTCCTCCTTGGATCCAACTTCTTTGGGACTCTCTGAGCTTCCTGGACTTCCTGGAAGTCTATGTGCCTTGCCAGATTGGGGAAGTTCTCCTTTATTATTTGTTGAAATAAGTTTTCCACTTGTTGCTCTTCTTCTTCCCCTTCTGGTACCCCTATAATCCGGATGTTGGGACATTTAAAAATGTCCTGGAGATTCCTAAGCCTCTCCTCATTTTTTTGAATTCTTGTTTCTTCCTTCTTTTCTATTTGGTTGTTCCTTTCTTCCTTCTGGTCCACTCCATTGATTTGAGTCCCAGTTTTCCTCCCATCTCTATTGGTTCACTGTGCGTTTTCCTTCATTTCACTTATGGTAGCCTTCATTTGTTCATCTAATTTGCAACCAAAATCAACCAATTCTGTGAGCATCTTGAACTGTGCATGTGATAGGTTGGCTATCTCTTGGTCACTTAGATGAATTGGCTTTGGGGCTTTGGTCTGTTCTCCAGTTTGAACCATTTTTGTTTTTTTATTTGTTCATTTGTTTATGTCTGGTCACGGCTCTTATGTAGCAAGGGGTGGAGCTGTAGGAGTTCCCCAGGGTGGGGCAGCCCAGTAGCTGGGTTATGACGCTGTATGTGGGGGCAGGATCTGAGAGGGAACAGTGGCGCTTGCTCTGCTCTCTCTCAGATTCCAGTCCCTTCCGCTGCTTCCCCTTCACCTGGATTGTCTGCATGTGAATGTGGGACCACCTGGTCAGCCAGCTGCCTTATGCAGCCTCACTGGGTCTGCCTGTTGTCACTCCGTGCCCAGGGTCCACTAGACACTGCCTGTGGGCCTGGGATCTGCCAGCCACTGCCTCTGCGCCTGGGTCTGCCAATCTCCACTTTTTCCTGCCTCGACTCCACCCCTCTTAGCGGTCTGGATGAATGGTTGTCAGACTTCTGTACAGTTCAATTTTCTATCAGTTCAGATTTTTTCTTGTTTCTAAATCTTTGTTGTCCTTAATTTTGGTTGTGAGAAGAGGCACAGTGTGTCCGCCTACGCCTCCATCTTGGCCAGCCCATTGTATTTTTCATCATCATTTAGCCCCCTTATTCCCCCTTCACCACTGCAATCACCACACTGTTGTCCATGTCCATGGGTCCTTTCTCCTTTTTGCTCAATCCCTTCGCCCTTAAACCTCCCCCATCCTTTAGCTGTCATCCTGCTCTCTGCGAGTCTGGCTCTATTTTGCTTGTTAGTTCAGCTTGTTCATTATATTCCACATATGAGTGAAATCAAATGGTATTTGTCTTTCTCTGACTGGCTTATTTCACTTACTATAATGTTCTCCAGGTCTATCCATACCGTTGTAAAGGGTCAAATTTTTTTCTTCTTTACGGCTCAGTAGTACTCCACTGGGTAAATGGCCCATAGTTGTTTTATCCACTCATTTACTGATGGACACTCGGGCCGCATTCATATCTTCGTGATTGTAAATAATGCTGCAATGGTGTGCTTATATTCTTTTGAATTAGTGTTTTGGGTTCCTTTGAATATATTCCCAGAGGTGGGATCTCTGGGTCAAAAGGCAGATCCATTTTTAATGTTCTGAGATATCTCCATACTGCTTTCCACAGTGGCTGCATTCCCACCAATACTGCAAAAGGGTCCCCTTTCTCCACACCCTTGGCAGCACTTGTTTGTTGATTTGTTTATGATGGCCATTCTGACAGATGTAAGATGATATTCATTGTGTTTTTTTTTTCAACTTCGAATAACCTTTATTTTTTAAATATATTTTATTGATTATGCTATTACAGTTGTCCCATTTCTCCCCCATCATTCCCCTCCACCCTACCCACCCTCTCCCACCCACATTCCCCCCTTTAGTTCATGTCCATGGGTCATAAGTTTTCTAGCTTCTACATTTCCCATACTATTCTTGCCCTCCCCCTGTCTATTTTTTCCCATTATCTATGCTACTCATTCTCTGTACCTTTCCCCCCTCTCTCCTCCTCCCACACCCCTGTTGCTAACCCTCCATATGATCTCCATTTCTGTGGTTCTGTTCCTGTTCTAGCTGTTTGCTTAGTTTGCTTTTGTTTTAGGTGTGGTTCTTGATAGCTATGAGTTTGTTGTCTTTTCACTGTCATAGTTTTATCTTCTTTTTCTTAGATAAGTCCCTTTAACATTTCATATAATAAGGGCTTGGTGATGATGAACTCCTTGAACTTGACCTTATCTGAGAAGCACTTTATCTTCCCTTCCATTCTAAATGACAGCTTTGCTGGATAGAGCAATTTTGGATGTAGGTCCCTGCTTTTCAAGATTTCAAATATTTCTTTCCAGCCCCTTCTTGCCTGTAAGGTCTCTTTTGAGAAATCAGCTGACAGTCTGATGGGAACTCCTTTGTAGGTGACTGTCCCCTTATCCCTTGCTGCTTCTAGAATTCTCTGCTTCATTTTAATCTTGGCTAATGTAATTACGATGTGCCTTGGTGTGTTCCTCCTTGGGTCCAACTTCTTTGGGACTCTCTGAGCTTCCTGGACTTCCTGGTAGTCTATTTCCTTTGCCAGATTGGGGAAGTTCTCCTTGATTATTTGTTGAAATAAGTTTTCCACTTGTTGCTCTTCTTCTTCCCCTTCTGGGACCCCTATAATTCAGATTTTAGGACGTTTAAAGATGTCCCGGAGGTTCCTAAGCCTCTCCTCATTTTTTTGAATTCTTGTTTCTTCCTCGTTTTCTGTTTGGTTGTTAGTTTCTTCCTTCTGGTCCACTTCATTGATTTGAGTCCCAGTTTTCCTTCCATCTCTATCAGTTCCCCATGCATCTTCCTTCATTTCACGGATTGTAGCCTGCATTTTTTCATCTAGTTTGTGAGCAAAATCAACCAATTCTGTGAGCATTTTGATGACCAGTGCTTTGAACTGTGCATCTGACAGGTTCCCTATCTCTTCACTGCTTAGAGGAATTGGCTCTGAGGCTTTTATTTGTTTTCCGGTTTAAGCCATTTTTGGTGGGTTTTTTTTATTGTTGTTGTTTTGGTTTTAGTCTGGTCACGGCTATTACGTAGTGAGGGGGTGGAGCCTTAGGTGTTCCTCAGGGCGAGGCAGCCCAGTCGCTGGGTTGTGACGCTATAGGTGGGGGCGGGGTCTGAGAAGGAGCAATGGCTCCTGCTCCGCTCTCTCCTGGACTCCGGCCCTTTCTGCTGCTTCCCCTTCACCTGGATTATCTGCGCACGCGCGCGTGCTGTTACGTAGTGAAGAGTGGAGCCTCTGGCGCTCCCCAGTGCGGGGCAGCCCAGTCGCTGGGTTGTGACGCTGTATGTGGGGGTGGGGCCTGAGAGGGAGTAATGGTGCCTGCTCCGCTCTCTCCTGGATTCAGTCCCCTCCGCCACCTCCCCTCCGCCTGGACCGTCTGCGCGCTCGAATGTGAGACCACCTGGTCGGTCAGTCAGCCAGCCGCCTTGTGCGGCCTCACTGGGTCTGCACAGTTGCTCCCCTGTGCCCGTGGTCCACCAGCTGCTGCCTGTAGGCCCGGGGACCACCAGCTGCCGCCTGTGCACCTGGGAACTGCCAGCCGCTGCTGCTTGCGTTCCTGGGTTCACACCTCTACTTTCTCCTGCCACGACTCCGCCCCTCTTACCGGTCTGGATGAATGGTTGTTGGACTTCCATACAGTTCAGTTTTCTATAAGTTCTGGTTGTTTTCTTGTTTCTAAATATTTGTTGTCCTTAATTTTGGGTGTGAGAGGAGGCACAGTGTGTCTGCCTACACCTCCATCTTGGCCGGAAGTCCTCATTGTGGTTTTAATTTGCATTTCTCTGATGATTAATGACATTGAGCATCTTCTTATGTCTGTTGGCCATCTGTATGTCCTTTTTGGAGAAGTATCTATTCAGGTCTTTTGCCCATTTTTCAGTTGGGTTGTTTGTCTGTTTTTTCGGTGTTGATATTGTAAGTTCTTTATAAATTTTGAATATTGACCCCTCATCAGCTGTATTGGCAATTATTTTCTCCTGTTTTGTGGGTTGTCTCTTTATTTTGTTGAGTTTTCCTTTGCTAATAATTTTAAAACAACTATTTGCTGTTAGTTTTGCTCCAATTGATCATTTTTTAAATTGTCTTAATAGGATCATAATTAACATCAAAACATAATATTCACTCCTGGAAACCATTTTAACTCCTGCACATCCTTTATACTGACCTCAAGAATGGCCCTTTCTTGGAAGCTTTCCTTTGCCTATCAGGATTTTCTAAGTCATATTTTCTAATTTCCTCACTTTACAGATGAAGAAACTCAGCCTTAAACAAGCAATGTTATTTGCCCAACTTCCTAATTCCTTGTACTGAAACATGTTTCTGGTTTTGTCACTAGTCATTCACAAAATGACCTTTATGTTGAAATCTACTTCTTCTGTAGAAGATTTAAATATACAGATAGCAGACCAACTGCAACCCTTACAGACCAACAGCAGTAATAAGCAACTTTAAAGGGGGGAAAAAAAACACTTTAAGTGCCACTGTATTTAGAAAAATGCGATTTTTCTCAATAAGGAATCTTTAAAAATTATTATGATTATAATAAATTACATACCATGGTTTACTTGTTGAAACTCAGAATTAGCTGCACATAACATTACTCCAATGGTAAAATGAATAACTGAACAAAGAACCCAATTTCTGAGGCTTTACATACTCACCTAGATAATAATGAAGTAGGGACACATAAAATAACTGAGAAATGACTGACTATGTAAAATAAATATCACATCTACCTCCAAAAGCACCTTTGCATTCTGTACAAACATTTTTGGGGGGACAAAATGTTGGAGTTTAGTATATAGGTGAATGGTGTTTGGGCAGGAATAGTGGAGGGCTGGCAGAAGGTTGAGAATTGTTTCTCTTCTCCTGTAATAATAAACAGAATTTTCTTGAACCTAAACCTACTGTGTGCCAAGCCCTAATAGGGGTATTTAACCCATGGCCCAGGATTGCTATGGATGCAGCCCAACACAAAATTGTACATTTACTTAAAACCTTTTTTGCTTATCAGTTTTCATTAGTGTTTGTGTATTTAATGTGTGGCCCAAGACAGCTTTTCTTCTTCCATTGTGGCCCAGACATGCCAAAAGTTTGAACACCACTGGAAACCAAACTCTATTTTTCCCATCCAAGTACTAACCAGGCCCAACCCTGCTTAGCTTCCAAGATCAGATGAGATCAGGCATGTTCACGGTGGTATGGCCATAGACCAAACTCTGTATCTTTTTAGACTTTTCATGCATGTTCGCCTGGCAAACCTCCAACCTTAGACATTTGCCTTTTCTCTCTTGCATCTGGGAAGCTGAGTTACTGGGGTAAATCTCACTTGCTGGGCACACTAGCGACAGACATAAGATTACCAGTCTCAAATCTTCACTTCTGCTACTCGAGGGTTTGTCTTCCTACTCTCCTCACAGCGGAGCACCTCACCCCTGCCATGCCTCTCTTTTAGATGACTTCCTCTCAGTAGACACTTCATGTCTACAAACCTGTAAACATTGGCCTCAATTCTCTTTTCCTGTTACAAACGGGGACATGACCTTCCCCACTTCTAAGCCCATTTCCTCCACTCTTCTCTCTTTTCAATGACTTTATGCTCTTTCCTGTTCTCTGTCACTTCTGGATATTGTCTCTTTCTTTACTCAATCTTTTCCATCAGCATTTAAATATCCTCATGTCTATTCTATTTGAAAAGATACAAAAACACCTTCCCTCCATACTACATACTCCCCATCTACCATCCCAACCATCTCTTTCCCTCCAGAAACAAACTTCTTGAAAGTGTGTTTAATTTCTTTACTTTATCCTCCCATCTCTGATCCCTCCAATCTGGTATGCACCTACCATTCCACAGAAACTGTGCTAAATTCACCAATGACCTAGATGGGTAATCTCATGGGCTCTTTGCAATCTTTTATCCTTTTACTCAGCATCTGGCATGGTTGACTGTGCTGCCTTCTTGAAGCATCTCTTCTGTTGGCACCTGTATCACACATTCTCCTGGTTTCCTTTTATCTTTTAGGCTCCCCTTTCTTAGTGTCCCCACCACGTTCAACCTATTTTATTCAACTTTTACATACTGGAAGCTCTTTTTTTTTAAATTAAATATTTTATTTATTTATTTTTAGACAGAGGGAAAGGGAGGAAGAAAGAGAGGGAGAGAAATATCAATGTGTGGTTGCCTCTTGCATGACCCCTACTAGGGACCTGGACCATAACCCAGGCAGGTACCCTGATTGGGAATTGAACTGGAAACCCTTTGGTTTGCAGGCTGCTGCTCAATCCACTGAGCCACACCAGCCAGCACAATATACTGGAAGCTCTTAAGGCTCAGTTCCATGCTTCTCATCCTCTCACTCCGCTTTGCTCTCTTGCATCTATTATGCCAGTTAGTTATCCAGATGACTTCTATATTTCTAGTCCTCTCTTCTGAGTTCAAGACTTTTAAATCCAACTATCTACCTACCATCTACATTTGGATGTTTCCAAAGGTCAAGATCTCCCCTGACAAACTTGTTTCTCCTACTGTGTTTTTAACACTGACTAATCAGATTATACAAATTCACTCACTTAAAAACATGGGGCTCATCCTTGGTCCTTACATCTACTTCTTCCTATTAATCAATTAATCTTATTATCCTATCTTCTACATGGCTCTGAAATCCAGCCATTTCCTCCATCTGTGCCATTACTACCCCACTCTAATCCTTACTATTCAAGTGTGGTCCATAACCAGGGATATCATATTCACCTCAGAACTTATTGGAAACACAGTGTCATAGGCCCCACCCCAGACCTACTGAATCAAAATGAACATTTAGTAAGAACCCCATGTAATTTGTGTGCACATAAAAGTCTGTGACTTCCCTACCTGATCTCCCTGCTTCTATCTTTGCCTCTTCCAAAAGATTCTCCACACAGCAAACCAAATCATGTCACTCACATACTAAAAGCCTTTCAATAGACTACCATTTTTCTTAGAATAAAGCATATTCTATATACTTTTCCTATTATGTGCTATGATTCAAGGTACTGTTATCTTTGTCTTCACTTTTATTGTATCTTGTCTAAGACAAACATTTAACAGCTTTAATTTTTAGAAAGTAATTTCAATAAGTGTTTTTAGCTAATTTTGTTTTTTTGTACGAATGTTATGTTTGCATTGCAAATGGGACTATTTCTCATTTCCTGTAGTTAGTTAATTTATATAATAGATGCACATAAAAGGCCCTCAACTATTAAAGAAGTAGCTTTCTTTGCAAAATGCCATAAACTATGCTCTGAAAGCTAGAGCTAAATCCCATTGGGTAAACAGGATTAAAATTTGAATGCTGTAGGCATGGAAAATAAAACTCTTATTAGTATTATTTATTTTTTATGAGGGAGGCAGTATCCTGGGCATGAGGTCCACTTCTTTGAAAGAACATCATCTAATTGATCCAAATATATTAAAAACAGGCTCAGCACTCTGTTTCAATTCTCATGTCAAATGCCACTGTGGAGAAAGTTTTTGTTATCATGGTAACCTATGAACCTCTGAAAAGAAAAGCACTACTGTTGAGTCATAAAATTCAATTAAACATATCCCTTTTATTTGTTTAAATATAAAAGAGAAGCTTTGGAATAGAAATATTTCATAAGGCAATCCAAAATGTAAAATGCAAACTAGATTCTCCTCAAAAGCTCTCTATACCTTATAATTTGCAGTGGGGAATGATGTACTGCTGATAAACTTTAAGTTGTCTGAAATGTTGGCTGAAGTCATCAGGTAGCCTTACTTTCAGGTAGGGGAGCTCAAGATACTTCCAGGAAGACTAAGGGACTCCTTCAGAATGTTTCTGATTTATCTGAAATGCTGGATGACAATCATTGGTGGTGTCACAGGGTGAGCCACAAGCAAAAGCAGGATTTCCTTAAGGACGCTTTCAGAAGGGATGACAGTGAGGCTTCTGCAAAGCAGGGACAAAAGAACCTGAGGTTGGAGATGACCCTGAAAGGACCAAACTTAGAGGAGGATCAAATAACCCTAAAGCAACTAAATGAAAGAAGCCAGTTACACCGGAACATATATTGTATTATTCCATTTGTATGAAACATTCAGAAAAGGCAAGACCATAGAGATAGAAAGTAGATTATTGGGAATTCCAGGCAAGATGGAGGCGTAGGTGGACACACTGTGCCTCCTCTCACAACTAAAATTAAGGACAACAAATCTTTAGAAACAAGAAAACACCAGAACTGATAGAAAATTGAACTGTACGGAAGTCCAACAACCATTCATCCAGACCGGTAAGAGGGGCAGAGTCGCGGCAGGAAAAAGTGGAGGTGTGGACCTGGAAATGCAGGCAGCAGCGGCTGGCAGTTCCCAGGTGCACAGGCGGCGGCTGGCGGTCCCCGGGCACAGAGGGGCAACTGTGCAGACCCAGTGAGGCCGCACAAGGCGGCTGGCTGACCAGGTGGTCCCACATTCCCGAGAGCAGACAATCCAGATGAAGGGGAGTGGCGGAAGGGACTGGAATCCAGAAGAGAGCGGAGTAGGCACCATTGTTCCCTCTCAGACCCCGCCCACACATAAGTGTCACAACTCAGCGACTGGGCTGCCCCACACAGGGGAACACCTAAGGCTCCACCCCTTACTACAGAACAGCCGCGACCAGACCAAAACCAAACCAAAACAAAACAAACCACCAAAAATGGCTCAAACCAGAGAACAAATCAAAGCACCAGAGCCAATTCATCTAAGCGACGAAGAGCTAGCCAACCTATCAGATGCACAGTTCAAAGCCCTAGTGATCAGGATGCTCACAGAATTGGTTGATTTTGCTCACAAATTAGATGAAAAAATGCAGGCTACAATTCGTGAAATGAAGGAAGACTCATGGGAACCAATAGAGATGGGAGGAAAACTGGGACTCAAATCAATGGAGTGGACCAGAAGGAAGAAAGGAAGAACCAAACAGAAAAGAAGGAAGAAACAAGAATTCAAAAAAATGAGAAGAGACTTAGGAACCTCTGGGACATCTTTAAACATCCCAACATTCGAATTATAGGGGTCCCAGAAGGGGAAGAAGAAGAGCAACAAGTGGAAAACTTATTTCAACAAATAATAAAGGAAAACTTCCTCAATCTGGCAAAGGAAATAGACTTCCAGGAAGTCCAGGAAGCTCAGAGAGTCCCAAAGAAGTTGGATCCAAGGAGGAACACACCAAGGCACATTGTAATTACATTAGCCAAGACTAAAATGAAGGAGAGAATTCTAGAAGTAGCAAGGGATAAGGGGACAGTCACCTACAAAGGAGTTCCCATCAGACTGTCAGCTGATTTCTCAAAAGAGACCTTCCAGGCAAGAAGGGGCTGGAAAGAAGTATTTGAAGTCTTGAAAGGCAGGGACCTACATCCAAAATTGCTCTATCCAGCAAAACTTTCATTTAGAATGGAAGGGAAGATAAAGTGCTTCTCAGATAAGGTCAAGTTAAAGGAGTGCATCATCACCAAGCCCTTATATGAAATGTTAAAGGGACTTATCTAAGAAAAAGAAGATAAAAATATGACAGTAAAAAGACAGCAAACTCACAGCTATTAACAACCACACCTAAAACAAAAACAAACTAAGCAAACATCTAGAACAGGAACAGAACCACAGAAATGGAGATCATGTGGAGGGTTAGCAACAGGGGAGTGGGAGGAGGAGGAGGGGGGAAAGGTACAGAGAATAGGTAGCATAGATGGTGCGTAGAAAATAGACGGGGAGGGCAAGAATAGTGTGGGAATTGTAGAAGCTAAAGAACTTATGACACATGGACATGAACTAAAGGGGGAGGAATGTGGGTGGGAGGGGGTGTGCAGGGTGGAGGAGAATGATGGGGAGAAATGGGACAACTGTAATAGCATAATCAATAAAATATATTAAAAAACACTTTAAAAAGAGGGAGAATGCTCAACACACATAGAAAACAATTCTTATTAAAAAATGAAATTGAAATTATGTAGCTCTCCTTTCTTCTTTCATTGTTTAACTTTATTTGTCATTATAAAAACAGCAGAAGTTCTTAGTTTAAAAAAAAATAGTGAAAAAGGTAGACCATGAGAAGGAAAAGGTACCCATAAACTCAACACCCAGATCTCTCTCTCTCTCTTTAAATAAATAAGTATAAGCATGATTATACATTTACGAAATATCCCACTGGCTGTACTATTTTAAACTTGCTTTCTCCACTTAACAAAAATGTCTTTAAAAGGCCTGCATTCTCACATTATTCTTTTATTGTTATACCACAGTATGAAGCAGTGAGTTATTTCTTGGTGATTCTTTTAATTGCAAATATATCTATTTTTTAAGCTCCTGAATATTTTTAAAAGACTTTATTTATTTATTTTTAGAGAGAATGGAAGGGAGAGAGAAAGAGAGGGAGAGAAACATCAATGTGCGGTTGCCTCTTGAGCAACCCCTACTGGGGACCTGGCCTGCAACCCAGGAATGTGCCCTGACTGGGAATCAAACTGATGACCCTTTGGTTTGCAGGCTTGCACTCAATCCACTGGGTCAGACCAGCCAGGGCATAAGCTCCTGAATATTTTATTCTTTGGGTTCCTGGTACTCCTTTTTTTCCCATAACTTTCACTGACTTGATTCCATATACATCCTTCTGTCTTGTGTGCACAATCACTTATAATCTGTCCATATTGGTGTCACTCATTCTTACAACCTGACTTTCTTTAGATATCGTCTCATTTTTTTCTCAGGAAGAAAAAACCCATCATTGGTAATTGCTTGTTCAGAGTTTTGCTTTTGGTAAGCCTTTATCCCTCTTGAGCAACTAGGTGTTTAGAGCCTCTGGGTTTGGAATCAGATCTATTTCTCCCATCTGGACATTTTTGACATCTGCTTTCCTAAAATCTAGGGTATGAAGTTGACTGAGTCCAGAGCAGAGAATCCAATGCAGGATTGGCCAGGTCCATCCTGACCCTTTCAGACAAATTGTTGCTCTGTTTACCCCTGTGCCTCAATGTCACACACACAAGCTAAGCACTCAGTGGTTGATCTATGGACCATCCTTGGCCCTATGGCCAGTCAGTTGGTCTTAGTTGGAAATATCTGGTCAAAACGAGCCTGTAGATTCTTTTTCCTGGGAAGATGGAATAGGAAAACAGAGACTCTCAGTCTCTTCCAGACACTTGCATGGGAAATGGTAGGAAGCAGAACCTGCAATAGCCACATCTGGCCCGTTGCATGCAGATGCCTGAGAGATCTGGTTTTCAGAGAGAAGAACAGAGCAGGCACAGGGAAGGAAGCAGATATACTATGGAAAACATAATTGTTGCCCTGCCCAAATCCCTTTGGGTTCTTTCAGCAGCTTTGTGCATGCCATTGCCAGCTTCTGCAAGCCTTGTTGCTTACCACCCTCACTAGTTACTTTCTGAGGATTGACCTTGGGTGCCAAAGCCGCCCAACCATCTGGAGAGCTAGAAACCCCTGGGAGTTTTGTTTCCCTTTATGCCCCTCCAACCCTCTTTCCACAGGTAATAACCAACAACTGATCAATATCCAAGTACAAAAGTCCAGGGTCCATTGATTAAGGTAGAACAAACCCTGAGGTCTAATTTGTACCCCTGACCTTCTCATTTCCCAGCAACTAAGTTCCCTCAGGAACATCTTGCTTACACCTAAACCCTTGGTGGTTGGAACTATCTGATGCAGAACAAATGGGAAACTGGGAAGCCCAGAAAAACAGATAGTGTCCTTGGGCCTGAGAGATGGCTAGTTCCTGGTATGGGTCCCTTATGAGACCCAAAGGTTTCCTTCTGTTGGTTGTGGGGCCTGCTCCTGAATTTTTGGCTCACTTTCCCATTTGGATTAAGTTTGAACCAGTCATTTCCTCTGACCTGCACCCAGGTTCTTTAATAGGAACTACTGAGATTCAGACTCAGATTCACTCCCTCTGAACTCCAGCACTGTGGTAGTGGCTTGAAAGGCACCAGTGGCACATAGGGAGAAACTGAAGTGCCTGACATCAAGGTGAGCGGAGGCCATTGTCTCTTCGCTAAACCCTCCCCTGACAAAGCTGGCAAGCAGGTGCCATATTTGAGACTCCATCAACCTGACTAACACTGTTTGACTCACCTTGGAAATCCCTAGAGGCTCTGACCCACCCAACTTATTGGCCCACCAAAACTGCTTTTCTATAAGAATGGAGGGTATTGGCTCCTAAATCCTATTGAACAAGCAATAGCTGGCTTCAGTGAGCCCAAGTGGCAGCCAGATTAGATTCATAGTTTGGCTTTCCCTGGGAATCTTCAAGCCAAGTGCAAGCAGCTGCCATCTCCACTGCTTCACAGCTCAGGCAGGGTGCCCTGGGCAAAACACAGGTAGGGGCTAACCTTGGCCTGCACCACCTGAGAAACCCCAGGGTCAGTGTACCCAGTGGACAGCTACAGGCATCGTTGGAGCACCACCTCCCTGTCCCTGCACAGCTGATCTGCCACAGAGGGCAGAGGTTGGTGGTCAGTGGTCATAGTCAATCCTTGCAAGCTGACTTGACTGGCCTGGGTAAATCCCTTCCATTAATCTGCCAATAGCAACAAGGCTCAACTATAGGAGAGAAGTGTACTCAGCCCACATGAAGGGCACACCTTGAGTACCTAGCATGGGTGATAGATGAGGCTGTGGCAATGGTCCCCTCAGGACACCTACTATATTAGGCATACTACCAAGACACAGAGTCAAAACAGCTGTACCTAACACATAGAAACAAACACAGGGAGGCTTCCAAAACCTGAAGACAAAGAAACATGGCCCAAATGAAAGAACAGATAAAAACTCCAGTAAAAGAGCTAAATGAAATGGAGGTAAGCAATCTAGCATACGCAGAATTCAAACCACTGTTTATAAGGATGCTCAAGGAACTTAGTGAGGGCCTGAGCAGCATAAAAAAGACCCAGTCAGAAATGAAGGATACATTAATTGGAATAAAGAACAATTTACAGCAAGGGTGAGCAACCTTTTGGTGTTTCTGAGCCACACTAGAAGAAGAGTTGCCTTGGGCCACACATTAAATACACAAACACTAACAAAAGCTGATGAGGAAAAAAAGTTCTGCACATAATTTTTGTGATATCCACCACCACAGATAAGCAAAGAAGTCTTCACATAATATCCCTAATTATGCAGCTGTCCTTTCGATAATCTTTTATTTATATATTTATTTTTAAAGTATATTATTTATTTATTTTTAGAAAGGGGGAAGGGAGGGAGAAAGAGAGGGAGAAGGACATCAACGTGTGGTTGCCTCTCACCTGCCGCCTACTGGGGACCTGGCCCTGTAACCCGGCATGCGCCCTGCCTTGAAATCCAACCAGTGACCCTTCGGTTTGCAGGCCTGTGCTCAATCCACTGAGCTACACCAGCCAGGGCTCAATAATCTTTTAAAATCATTGAGCAGGTCCCAAGTTTCTGGTCACTAACATAGAAAATGTACATATCTAAGTAATAAAACATCATTGATTTTTTAATATTTTTAATTATAAAAGTAAAAGAAAAGAGGGCAACATAAAACTAGTGAGATATTTGACATCGTATATGAGAAACTAGTGCATTAATGTCTGGTTTGATAGAAGTAGTTGCAATTCTCAGTGAGTTTTCAAGGTGCTTGTCAGATATTTTGTTTCTAATTTTACTCTTAATGTAATGGGGTGCTGAGCTAGAGGTTCCGCCGAAATGCAGAAAACTCTGATGACTATCATTTGGGAAATAAGGGAAATGTAGCAGGGCCATTGAGAGCTACTTTTCATATCTGAAGAACTTGGTCAGTGTTTCAATAACATTAAAAAGCTCTGCCAGTACTCAGAGACAGGGAGATGGGTATGACTCTAACCCATGATGTGATGTAGCCAGAGGGGCTTCTGTGCCTTGTGAGAGCAGCTTGGAGGCAGCTTCTGCATCAGCCGGCCACGTTTGCGCAGACTAATAATGGTAGCCAAGAAAGGCAGACTACTGACAAGTGTAACCCAGTGTGGGAGGAGTTGGAAATGGGGTCAGGGAGGAAAATCCATTCTGGGATTTAAAATCTAGGCGTGGCTGCCAAGCTGGGACTTTACCATGTGGTTTGGGAGCAAAGAGCTGGCTCTCTTGACCATGCAGCTTAGAAAGCAGGATATAGCAGCTGAGCAGAGCTGTCTCTCTCTTGGCCACATGGTTTGAAAGAATACACAAGGACTCCCACCAGCCCACCATGAAGATGTGGTTTCTGATTAAGAATGGGAATAGAGCTGAGCTATGGACTTCTATTTCTTTTCCTAAGATATGGTACCCTGGACCAGCCTGGTTTGGCAGTGGGAGGCAGGACTGTGCGTGTGTGGGTGGGTGGGTGTTTTATAGGGACTTTGGGATTTAATGGCAACATTCTGCCAGTGATCTAAACCTGTATAACTTTTAATAAAATAACTCCTTTCCTTTTTACCAAACTCTGGCATTGAAAGCCATAACTCTTACCTGCGGTGAGCAAAAAGAACTATAGAGTAACAAGACCCCCAGGGGCAGGGAGCATGTTTCTGTAATATTAATGTGTTTCATTCTTGAAAATTGATGCTCACAAATATAGGTGCTGCCAAACAGCCATGATTTGAATAAGGCATGATTGTGAAGCAAGAGATATTTGTCTTTGGGAAGATAGTACCTATAAAAGTCCAGCAGAGACATGATCAAGTTTTTCTTTAAGTTCAATGTCGGATTGCAGCTCTATGTATTCCATTTGAAAATTGACAGGTAACATATTTATGTCAACTGAAAATGGAGTCACAAATATAGCAAAATATTGATTATTTTCCCAGAAATTTTGAAATCTGTTTTCAAATTCTTGTATCAAATTGAAAAGCAAGGCTGCATATTTTTCACTGTTCACAGGACTGTGTTTAGCCAATGTGTTGAAATGCATAAAATTGTTTGCTTTAATTTAAGCTTGCCGTAATTTCAGTTTCATTTGGAATGCTGTTATGGTTTGAAACATGGTATTGATGAGCTGGTTTTCACTTTGAAGATACATGTTTAACTAATATGAATGAGTGATTAAATCCACTAAAATGCCAAATCTTTAAGCCAGTTTTTGTCATTAAGTTTCAGCATAAGTTTGTTTTTTGATATCATAAACGACTTGATAACATCATAAAATCATAAAATCATTTCAATATCTGGCCTCAATTTAGCCATCTTACTTCCAAAAAGTAAACATTGTTGCCACAGTTGGCTTCAATACTTTCAAGGAATTCCTAAAATTGGCCATGATTCAATCCTTTGGCTCTTATGAAATATAGTCTTGATGATTTGCATGTTGTTAATAATTTTTAAAGCTTTTGTGCATAAATTTTCTTGATGTATATACAATGATATTTCATCAAACATGAGTTTTGGGTGGCAATTGCATCATCTTTTATTAATTTTACCAATCCCTCTCTTTTCCCTACCATTGCTGGAGCACCATCAGTAACTACCAGATATGTTGACAATGGACAAAGAAAATCCCATTAACATATTTTTTACTGCCTCCTATAAATCTCTTGATTTAGTTGTGTCTTTTATTGGCACTAAAGAAGCCATTTCTTCAGTGACATTATATCATCATCAATACCTCTAATAAAAATGGCAAAATGAACCGTATCTGTAGCATCAGTACTATCATCCATGACCAAAGGATAAAATTTAAGATTAGCAGCTTTACTCTTCAAACTTTTTTCAACTGATTTTCCAATTTCTTCAATTCACCTGGCTATACAGTCTGGTGAGACAAACTGATTTTAGAAATATCCTCCCTTTTTTTCAGAGCAAATTATATCTGCCACATTTTCTATGCATTGCTTAATAAACTCACCATTAATAAACTTTGATTTTGTTGCTATTACATATGCTACCACATAGCTAGCTTTTACAATGGAATCTGCCTGAGTTGTAACTTTTTGAAAAATTTTTTGTTGAGAAGACAGACTTATTTTCAGTTCTGCTGTTTTTGTACTTATGACACAATCCTTTATATGCATTGAATTTGGCAGCATGTTTTTGTATATAATGCCCTTTCAAGTAATAGTCCTTGTAAACTTGCACAAATTCCGTACAGATTAAGTAGAGTGCCTTACTATTTGCCTACACAAAAAGGTAGTCATCTGTTCACATTTCACTGAACAATCTTCCTTCATCTGTAATTTTTCTATTTTGGTTTTTTTTTTTCCTTTCGAGACATTGTAGAAGTCATGCTGGGATTTTTGAAAAATAATAATAGATAAGGGACTTTTATTTACTCTTATTATTAAAATTAACTGACAGGAAAATAGAAAATGAGGTTTTGGCCCTTCCATAGCCCTCTCGTCTGCCGATGCAGGGTGAGGTGGAGGACCAATTGTAAAGTGTGGTAGGCCTTTTGTGGAGTGCCACTGAGGTGTGAAGTACCATTAATAATCAAATAAGAATGCTTACCTGACTTCTAAATAACTTATTAAGCATGAGGATGTAAAGCACCTAATGTTGCAACAGTTGGTTGAAATATGATTGATAATCACTTCTTTGCTAAGTCACCATGAGCACATGTAACATCTGATGGTGTCAATTCTACTCTCAGAACTTGGAAGATAACTCACTGGAAGCCACACACCACTATAAAACTGAAGCCACACATGTGTACAAATAGAAAGAGCATACATTGGAATATAAGGAAGCGAAAAACAACCACACAGAACAACAAGAAGAAAAAAGAAAAAAAAAATGAGGATAGTATAAACAGCCTCTTAGACAATTTCAAGATGCCCGACATTTGCATTATAGGGGTACCAGAAAGAGAAGAGAAAGAGCAGGCAATTGGAAGTCTATCTGAGAAAATAGTGAAAGAAACCATCCCTAATTTGGTGAAGGAAATAGACATGCAAGTCCAAGAAGCACAGAGAGTTCCAGTTATGACGGATACTAAGAGGCTGTCTCCAAGACACATCATAATTAAAAGGCCAAAGGTCAAAGATAAACAGAGTCTTAAACGTAGCAAGAGAAAAGTAGTTACCAGATGGTTGCCAGGTGGAAAGGGGGAGGGGGAGAATGGGTGAAGAGGTGAGGGGATTAAAAGTACAAATAGGTAGTTACAGAATAACAATGGGGATGTAAAATACAGTATAGAAAATGGAGTAGCCAAAGAACTTATACACATGACCCATGGATGTGAACAATGGTGGGGGGATTGTTTGAGGGATTGAGGGATGCTGGGTAGAGGGGGTCAGAGGGAGAAAAATCAGGAAAACTGTAACAACATAATCAATAAAATATAATTAAAAAACAAAAATAAAAACCAGCTATGAAAAAATATTAATGGACAGTTCATGTCCTTTGCCCTTTTTATACAAAAGTCTATTTATAGAGTGAAAAACACAAGCTCATGTTCCTCATTTGGTGTTTGTGTTTCTTCTACTATAGCCTGCCCAACAAAGATTTTTGTTTCTGACACACAGTGTCTTTCATTTTTTTTTTTTTAAGGTTTGTGCCTAAAAGCCAGGGACTTATTTGTATGTTACTTACCAAGTTCCTCTTGGGTGTGACAAAAAGTAATATCAATCAATTGACTTTTCGGTCAATGCACTGTTTCCATTGTATCGAGAACCCATTATACAACAATTTATAGATATAGAAAATAAGGAAGAAGAGTGGGGATTACTGTGGACCTAGCAGAAGTCTCCATCAAGTCTCCATCAAGTCACCACCCCACCTGGGTTTCACTGTGCTCCTTAATAAAATAATGATGTGGACATAAAAGACCTCAATAGTTCCTTACAATGCTCAAAAAGGAATGCTCATTGGAAGGAAATATTAGCCACACATTGATTTGGAGAAGTACAGGACTGGAAATGAGTTCTCATTCCTCATTCAATGCTTGTCTTTTTTTCCATTATCTTTAAGATCTTTTTTTCTTATTCTGCTTTCTCCCCAAACTCTTCCTTGGTTTTCAGTCATTCTTTTGACACCCCAATCACCTTCAGCCTTTAGACACATATGAGCAATACTTAGGGACTCCAAACATTTTCATCTGGCATTATCACAGGTCACTGAACTTAATTTTGTTGAATGCTGATTGTAAATCTAGAGGGACCTTTGCACAGCACTGTACATAATATTTCAGTAAATCCTTGCTAAGTGGCTGGATCAAAGAAGTCAGAGAGGGTATATAGAAATCCCTTTGAGACTTCTGGCCAAGGTGGAGGTGTAGGTAGATACACTTTGCCTACTTATACAACCAAAATAAGGACAACAACAAATTTCAAAACAAAAACCAACCATAACTGACAGAAAATTGAACTATATGGAAGTCTGACAACTAAGGAGTTAAAGAAGAAGTATTCATCCAGACTGGTAGGAGGGGCAGAGACAGGCAGCCTGGGAAGAGAGGATGCACAGGAAGGCAGCAGCTGGCAGTCCCACATTTGCATGTGGATAAACCAGGAGGAACAACTGGGGAGTAAGACAGACCACCCAACCCAGGGTTCGAGTGCCAGGAAGATAAGTCCCTATAACCTCTGGTTATAAAAACCAGTAGGAGTTGGGGTAGTGGAAGAAACTGTGGGATTCTCAACAGTCTCTCAAGTCCTCTTGAGAGACTCTCAAGAGCCTCAGTTTAAAGGGCCCACCATGGACTTAGGAATTAGCAGACTCACTCCCTCTGGGGTCCAGCACCAGAGCAGCAGCTGAAAGGGCACTAGTGGCATACAAGGGGAAACTGAAGTGTCTGGTATTATGGAGAGTGCTGGGGGACATTTTCCACCCAGGCAAAACTACAGAGGCCAGATAGCAGCATTGTCCCCTTTCTGAGTCCTTCCCTACACAGAGCCACAGAGCAGTGGCACCATATGGGAGGCTCCATCAACCTGGTTCACATGGGTTGTCCCACCCTAGAGATTACTTAAGTCTCCACCCCAACCAACTTACCAGTGCACTTATCTATCGTAGGTCACACTACTAAGACAGGGAGTCAAAGCAGTTCTACCTAATACATGGAAACAAACAGGGAGGCTACCATAATGAGGAGACAAACAAATTTGGCTCAAATGAAAGAACAGAACAAAACTCTAAACAAAACAAAAATAAGCAATAGATCAGATGCAGAGTTCAAAACACTGGTTATTAGGATGTTCCAGGAACTCAGTGAGTATTTCAGTATACTTCCACATTGTGGAACTTCTGGGTACTTCCACCCAGGTGGAAATGAAAGTTGCATTAAATGAAATTTAAAAAAAATTAAAGGTAACCAACAGTGGAGTGAATGAAGCCAAGAGTCAAATCAATGATTTAGAACATAAAGAAGAAAAAAACCCAATCAGAATAGCAAGAAGAAAAAAGAATTAAAAAACAACAACAACAAAGGTAGGCGAAGGAGCCTCTGGGACAACTTAAAACATAATATTTGAATAATAGGGGTGCCAGAAAGATTAGAGAAAGAGCAAGAAATTGAAAACTTATTTAAAAAAAAATGAAAGAAAACTTCCTTGATTTGGTGAAGGAAATAAACATACAAGTCCAGGAAACACAGTGAGTCCCAAACAAGATGAACCCAAAGAAGACCACACCAAGACATATCATAATTAAAATGCCAAAGGTTAATGATAAAGAGAGAAGACGAGAAAAGCAGACAGTTACCTATAAAGGAGTTCCCATAAGACTGTCAGCTGATTTCTCAAAAGAACTTTGCAGGCTAGTAGGGCCTGGCAAGAAGCATTCAAAGTGATGAAAAGCAAGGACTTACAACCTAGATTACTCTATCCAGTAAAGCTATCATTTAAAATTGAAGGGCAGATAAAGTGCTTCCCAGACAAGGTAAAGCTAAAGGAGTTCATCATCACCAAGATATTATATCAAATGTTAAAGGGACTTATTGAAGGAAAAGTAGAAGATGAATACTATGAACATTAAAATGGCAATAAATTCACAACTACCAACAATTGAATCTAAAAAACAAACTAAGCAAACAAGCAGAACAGAAACAGAATCATAGATATGGAAATCATTTGAATGGTTGGTTATCAGTGGGGAGGGAGAAAGGGGATAATAGGGGAAGAAGTGCTGGGTTAAGAAGTACAAATTCATAGGTATGGAATAGACATAGGAATGTTAACAGTATAGAAAATGAGGTAGCCAAAGAACTTATATACATAGCCCATGAACATGAACTAAGGGGTGGGAGGCTGCAGGCAGGAATGAGGAGTACCAGGTGGAGGGGGGCAAAGAGGAAATAATTGGGACAACTGTAATAGCATAATCAATAAAGTATATTTTAAAAATATTAAAAAAATAAAAAGAAGATGCAGAAGCCAGTGAGTTTTTCTTTGTTGTTGTTATATTTTTTGAGGTTGTATTTATCAATCTCATATAAGTTTTGGATTTAAAGTAATAATAGAAAAGAGTTTCCTGCCAAAAATTATTTTATAATTCTTTTTAATGCTTTTTGGAAAAATGGTAGGGAACCTATGAAGTGGAGATAAGAGAGAAACAGAGATTTAATGAGACATTACTGTAGTCTATGTATTTCTTTTTATAATGTCTGAGAATTAAAGTTGAATTACTTTGAAATTAATTTTTTAGTGGACTCCTTTTTAAATATATTTTATTGATTATGCTATTACAGTTGTCCCATTTCCCCCCTTCACTCCCCTCCAACCTGCACACACCCTCCCACCCACATTCCCCTCTTTAGTTCATGTCCATGGGTCATAAGTTCTTTAGCTTCTACATTTCCCACACTATTCTTGCCCTCCCCCTGTCTATTTTCTACCCACCATCTATGCCACTTATTCTCTGTACCTTTTTCCCTTCTCTCCTCCTCCCACTCCCCTGTTGCTAACCCTCCATATGATCTCCATTTCTGTGGTTTTTTCCTATTCTAGTTGTTGGCTTAGTTTGCTTTCATTTTTGTTTTAGGTGTGGTTGTTAATAACTGTGAATTTGTTGTCATTTTACTGTACATATTTTTTATCTTCTTTTTCTTAGATAAGTTCCTTTAACATTTCATATAATAAGGACTTGGTGATGATGTGCTCCTTTAACTTGACCTTATCTGAGAAGCGCTTTATCTTCCCTTCCATTCTAAATGAAAGCTTTGCTGGCTTTCATGACTTGGAATACTTCTTTCTACCTGCTTCTTGCCTGGAAGGTCTTTTTTGAGAAATCAGCTGACAGTCTGATGGGAACTCCTTTGTAGGTGACTGTCCCCTTATCTCTTGGTGTTTCTAGAATTCTCTCCTTCATTTGAATCTTGGCTAATGTAATTATGATGTGCCTTGGTGTGTTCCTCCTTGGGTCCAACTTCTTTGGGACTCTCTGAGCTTCCTGAACTTGCTGGAAGTCTATGTGCTTTGCCAGATTGGGGAAGTTCTCTTTTATTATTTGTTGAAATAAGTTTTCCACTTGTTGCTCTTCTTCTTCCCCTTCTGGTACCCCTATAATTCGGATGCTGGAACGTTTAAAGATGTCTTGGATGTTCCCAAGCCTCTCCTCATTTTTTTTTTTTTTTGAATTCTTGTTTCTTCATTCTTTTCCATTTGGTTGTTTCTTTCTTCCTTCTGGTCCACTCCATTGATTTGAGTACCAATTTTCTTCCCATCACTATTGGTTTCCTGTGCATTTTCCTTCATTTCACTGGAGTGTAGCCTCCATTTTTTCATCTAATTTGAGACCAAATTCAACCAGTTCTGTGAGCATCCTGATCACGAGTGCTTTGAACTATGCATCTGATAGGTTGGCTATCTCTTCATTACTTAGAAGTATTTGCTCTGGGGCTTCATCTGTTCTTCCATTTGGGCCATTTTCTTTTTTTGTCTTGTTGTGCCCATTAAGAGGTAAGGGGCAGAGCCTTAGCTGTTCCCTTGTGCGGGGCTGCCCACTTGCTGAGACTTGATGCTGTTTGTAGGGGAGGGGTCAGAGAGGGAACAATGGCACTTGCTCCAGTCTCTCTTGGAGTTAAGTCCCTTCTACTGCTTCCCACAAGCAATTTGGGCTCATCTGGTGCTGATTCCTGGGTCGGTGGGCTTGTGTATGTTCTAGGACCCTGTGGGTCTCTTCAATGAACTCTACTGTGAGGCTGGAGTCTCTCCTGGTGCCTCAACCCCCACAGGTGTTTTCAATTGGTGTTTTTAGGCTTTATTTCCCTGGGCTGGGGCCCTCGGTTGCATGATCTGTCTTGTTCCCCAGTTTCACCTGGTTTATCTGTGCATGAATGTGGGACTGCTTGGTCAGCCAGCTGCCTTGTGCATCTCACTGGTTCTGCCCACTGCCACCCTGAGCCCGGGGTGTTCCTGCTGCTGCCTGTGTGCCCAGGGTCCGTCATCTGTTGCCTTGCATGCTGGGGGTCCCCAAGCCACCGCTTTTTTTTTTTTTTTTTTTTTTTTTTGCTGCGACCCCTCTTCACCTGACTCTGCCCTTCATACCTGTCTGGATGAATGTGTCTATTTTAACTCCTTGGTTGTCAGGCTTCCATACAGTTCAATTTTCTGTCGGTTCCGATTGTTTTTTTGGTTCTAAATTTTTTGTTGTCCTTATTTTGCTTGTGTGAGGAGGCACAGTGTGTCTACCTATGCCTCCATCTTGGCCAGAAGTCTGGACTCTTTCATTACACACTGCTCGAGCCTGGACTATGTGAGTGAGAGCTATTTAAGTGTCATATTACCAAAGATTAAAAGACATCCACACTCAATTTTAACATACGCATCTCTTTATTGATGCAAAGTGAGATAAAATTCAAGCGGCCTGACAAATTTAAGTATGATTTTAAGAATGACCAATAAATATGTGACAGGATTCTCATTTTTATTAGACATCATGAATGCAAACTGAAGCTCTAAGGTAACACTATTACATGGTTAAAATAGAAAAAGACATATATTGAGGGCTAGTCAGAATATAGAACAAGAACATTCATGCAATGCTGTTGGATAGTTTTAAGTAGATATCAAAGATCAGTACATATATATGTGTGTGACAAAAGGCATATATAAGAATATTCATAGCAGCACTATTGAAATACTCCCAAAGTGGAAGCTATCCAACTCACCACTAACAGTAAAATGGACTATGAAATTATGATATATTCACACTGTTGTAAACAAAACTCTGTAAATTGAGAATGAATCAACTTTAACTACATAAAATAATATGATAAATCTCACAAACCATAATGTCAAGTGAAAGAAGCTAGACACAAGTGAATGCATACTGTATGAATCCCTTATAAAGTTAAAAAAGCTAAATTGACCTAGGGTACCATAAATTAAGATAATAGATTCCCTTGATGAGGGGTAAAAGAGAAAGAAGGCATGAGAGGACTTCTGGGATTCTAATAATGTTCTATTTCTTGACATGAGTGCTACACATGGATATGTTCAATTGGTGAAAATTTACCACCTAGTACACTTATGATTTAGACACACCCCTATGTATTTAACACAATTTTAAAATACTCAGTAGGTTCTTATTTAGGGAACGTGGTAGCTAACAGGTGGTGTAAGACATAACTGGCACCAAAATACAATCATATAATGCTTTACTTCTAATATTCTGTTGGATTCTGCTTGCTAATGTTTTATTTAAGATGCTTACAGTGCTATTCATAAATGAAATTGATCTATAGTGTTCTTTCTTAGTGCTATCTTTATCAAGTACTGGGCTAAAAATGACACTAGTTTCATAAAATAGACTTGGAAATTTTCCTTTTTTTCTTATGCTCTGGACTATGCTAAATAACTCTGGGATTATCTGATCTTTAAAAGTAAATAGAAGGGAGAATCCTCCGGTGAAATCTGGATTTGATGTATTTTTTTAGTAGAATTTTACTTTCTTTATTTCTTCTCTGGTAATCAGTAATTAGTCTGTTTAGACAGTTTAGTTAGTTTTTTTTTTTTTTTTTATCCTCACTCAAGGACATTTTCCCGTTGCTTTTAGAGAGAGAGAAACATCAATGTGAGAGAGAAATATCAATCAGTTGCCTCCCAAATGTGCCCAGACATGGGGACCAGGGATGGTATTCACCCTGACTGGGGAATGAACATGCAACCTACGTATGTGACTTGATGGATAATCAAACCTGCAGCCCTTCACCTATGGGGTGATGCTCCAACCAACTGAGCCATACCAGCCATATCTAGACAGGTTATTTTTTTTCTTTCAAATGTATTTTATTGATTAGGTTATTACAGTTGTCCCATTCCTCCCCCGCCCCATATTCCCCTCCACTCTGCACAACCCCTCCCACTCACATTCCCTCCCCTTTATTTCATGTCCATTGGTCGTACATATAGGTTCTCTCACTTCTACATTTCCCATACTATTCTTAACCACTCCCTGTCTGTTTTCTACCTACCATTTATGCTTCTTATTCCCTGTACCTTTTCCCGATTCTCCCACCTCCCCCTCCCGACTGATAACTCTCTACGTAATCTCATTCTGTTCCTGTTCTAGTGTTTGCGTAGTTTGTTTTTGTTTTTTTCTTTTTTTAAAATATATTTTATTGATTATGCTATTACAGTTGTCCCGTTTCTCCCCCATCATTCCCCCCACCCTGCACACCCTCTCCCACCCACATTCCCCCCTTTAGTTCATGTCCTTGTGTCATAAGTTCTTTAGCTTCTACATTTCCCATACTATTCTTACCCTGCGCCTGTCTATTTTCTACCCACTATCTATGCTACTCATTCTCTGTACCCCCCCCACTCCTCCTCCCACGCCCCTGTTGCTAACTCTCCATATGATCTCCATTTCTGTGGTTCTGTTCCTGTTCTAGCTGTTTGCTTAGTTTGCTTTTGTTTTAGGTGTGGTTCTTAATAGCTGTGAGTTTGCTGTCTTTTCATTGTCATATTTTTGATCTTCTTTTTCTTAGATAAGTCCCTTTAACATTTCATATAATGAGCTTGATGATGATGAACTCCTTGAACTTGACCTTATCTGAGAAGCGCTTTATCTGTTCATCCATTCTAAATGACAGCTTTGCTGGAAAGAGCAATTTTGGATGTAGGTCCCTGCTTTTCAAGATTTCAAATATTTCTTTCCAGCCCCTTCTTGCCTGTAAGGTCTCTTTTGAGAAATCAGCTGACAGTCTGATGGGAACTCCTTTGTAGGTGACTGTCCCCTTATCCCTTGCTGCTTCTAGAATTCTCTGCTTCATTTTAATCTTGGCTAATGTAATTACGATGTGCCTTGATGTGTTCCTCCTTGGGCCCAACTTCTTTGGGACTCTCTGAGCTTCCTGGACGTCCTGGTAGTCTATTTCCTTTGCCAGATTGGGGAAGTTCTCCTTTATTATTTGTTCAAATAAGTTTTCTACTTGTTGCTCTTCTTCTTCCCCTTCTGGGACCACTATAATTCAGATGTTGGGACGTTTAAAGATGTCCCGGAGGTTCCTAAGCCTCTCCTCATTTTTTTTGAATTCTTGTTTCTTCCTCGTTTTCTGTTTGGTTGTTAATTTCTTCCTTCTGGTCCACTCCATTGATTTGAGTCCCAGTTTTTCTCCCATCTCTATTGGTTCCCCATGCGTCTTCCTTCACTTCACGTATTGTAGCCTGCATTTTCTCATCTAATTTGTGAGCAAAATCAACCAATTCTGTGAGCATTTTGATGACCAGTGCTTTGAACTGTGCATCTGATAGGTTGGCTATCTCTTCACAGCTTAGAGGAATTGACTCTGGGGTTTTCATTTTTTCTCTGGTTTGAGCCATTTTTGGTGGGGTTTTTTGTTTTGTTTTGTTTTGGTTTTAGTCTGGTCACAGCTATTACGTATGAGGGGTGGAGCCTTAGGTGTTCCTCAGGGCGGGGCAGCCCAGTCGCTGGGTTGTGATGCTATAGGTGGGGGCAGGGTTCGAGAGGGAAGAATGGCACCTGTTCCGCTCTCTTCTGGACTCCGGTCCCTTCCCCTTCACCTGGATTATCTGCGCACGCGTGAGTGCTGTTATGGAGTGAGGGGTGGAGCTTCAGGCGCTCCCCAGTGTGGGGCAGCCCAGTTGCTGGGTTGTGACTCTGTATGTGGGGGCGGGGTCTGAGAGGGAACAATGGCGCCTGCTCCGCTCTCTCCTGGATTCAGTCCCTTCCGCCACTTCCCCTCTGCCTGGACCGTCTGCGTGCACGAATGTGGGAACCCCTGGTCGGCCAGCCGCCTTGTGCGTCCTCAGTGGGTCTGCACAGTCGCTCCCCTGTGCCTGGGGTCCGCCAGCTGCCGCCTGTGCACCCTAGGACCACCAGCCACCGCCCGTTTACCTGGGAACTGCAAGCCACTGCTACTTGCGTTCCTTGGTCCACACCTCCACTTTTTCCTACCGAGACTCCGCCCCTCTTACTGGTCTGGATGAATGGTTGTTGGACTTCCGTACAGTTCAATTTTCTATAAGTTCTGGTTGTTTTCTTGTTTCTAAATATTTATTGTCCTTAATTTTGGTTGTGAGAGGAGGCACAGTGTGTCTGCCTACGCCTCCATCTTGGCCGGAAGTCTTTTTTTTTTTTTTTTTTTTTTAGGTTTGGTTATTGATAGCTGTGAGTTTGTTGTCATTTTACTGTTCATATTTTTTACTTTCTTTTTCTTAGATAAGTCCCTTTAACATTTCATATAATAAAGGCTTAGTGATGATGAACTCCTTAAACTTGTCCTTATCTGGGAAGCACTTTATCTGCCCTTCCATTCTAAATGATAGCTTTGCTGGATAGAGTAATCTTGGATGTAGGTCCTTGCCTTTGATGACTTGGAATACTTTCCAGTCCCTTCTTGCCTGTAAGGTCTCTTTTGAGAAATCAGCTGACAGTCTTATGAGCACTCCTTCGTAGGTGACTGTCTCCCTTTCTCTTGCTGCTTTTAAGATTCTCTCCTTCTCTTTAATCTTGCCTAGTGTAATTATGATGTGCCTTGGTGTGTGCTTCCTTGGGTCCAACTTCTTTGGGACTCTTCGAGCTTCCCGGACTTCCTGAAAATCTGTATTCTTTGTGGGATAGGGGAAGTTCTCCTTCATCATTTTTTCAAATGAGTTTTCAATTTCTTGCTCCTCCTTTTCTCCTTCTGGTACATCTATGATTGAGATGTTGGAACATTTAAAGATGTCCTGGAGGTTCCTAAGCTTCTCCTCATTGTTTTGAATTCTTGTTTCTTCATTCTGTTCTGGTTGAATGTTTCATTCTTCCTTCTGGTCCACACTGTTAATTTGAGTGCTGGTTTCCTTCCCTTCACTGTTGGTTCCCTGTACATTTTCCTTTATTTCACTTTTTATAGCCTTCACTTTTTCCTCTATTTTGTGATCATACTTAACCATTTCTGTGAGCATCCTGATTACCAGTGTTTTAAAGTGTGCATCTGATAGGTTGGCTATCTCTTCATCTCTTAGTTGTATTTTTTTCTGGAGCTTTGATCTGTTCTTTCATTGCCCTCCTCCCTTTCTTTTTGCCTTGGCACACCTGTTATGCAGTAAAAGGTGGAGCTTTAGGTGTTCACCAGGGTGGTACAACCCACATCACTAGGTTGTGATGCTGTATGTGAGAGAGGGGTCTGAGAGGGAACAGTGCCGCTTGCTCCACTCTCTATTGGCTTTCAGTCACTTCCCCTGCTACCCAGTATCAAATTAGGCCCTTCTGGTGCTGATTCCTGGGTGGGTGGGTTTATGTACATTCTAGGACCCTATGAGTCTCTCCAACAAACTCTCCTGTGAAGCTGGGAGTTTCTCCTGCTGCTACCTCAATCCCCACAGGTGTTTTTTTGTAAGAGCCTCTAAGGCTTTATTTCTTGGTGCTGGAAGCCTGGGTTGCACAGTCTATCATGCTCCCCAGTTGATCCTCCCATTTTATCCACATGAGAATGTGGACCACCTAGTCTGCCATCCACTGCCTTGCCTGCCCTGGTCCTCTAGCTGCTGCCTTGCCATAAGTCTTCTCCATCTAGCTGCCCATCTCCGCCCCTCCTACTGGTCTGGATGAATGTTTCTTCTTTAATTCCTTAGTTGTCAGTTAAATTGTCTGCAAGTTCTAGTTGTTTTTTTTTTTGTTTGTTTTGAAATTTATTGTTGTTTTTCTTTTGGTTGTGTGAGGAGGCACAGTGAGTGTACTTATGCCTCCATCTTGGCCAGAAGTTTAGACAGACACATTAGTTTTGATAAGTAGTGTTTTTTTCTTGAAAATTATATATTAGATCACTAACTATGTTTTCTTAGGCTAGTTTCCTAATAATTGGAAACCTCAGTTTCTCTTCCAGAAGAAAAAAGGACAATGACAAAAATTCCTTCATATGTGAAAAGTTCCCACCTGGTAAATAGTAGATACTTGGTATATATTAGCTAGTATGCTAGCGAACTTTATCTTTCAGGACACAATTAATCTGTCTTGGTATTTGAGGAATCAATAACACCTAAATCCACTGCCTTGCAAGTAATGCCTGTTCTTTAGATAATAAGAAATTGTGACACATTAAAAATTGTTGCATTTTCAATTTCCCTTATAGTTTTCAAAGCAATTTCATATATACCATATTCATTGTTTTCACATAAAGATTGACAAGAAGATAGTGGTTTATAAACACTTTAAAATTTTCTAAAAATAACATTCATAGGTGCTCATTAAAGAAGTTTTAGACATTTTGGAAAACAACTGTTTTTAGTGTAAAACCTTACTATCTTAACAACAAAAACAGGCACTCACATAATGGTGTTTTCTCACAAATATTTTCCTATGAATTTAAGAGAATAAAAGTTTTGACTCAACTTTATATGCAATCTGGTGTCCTGGTTCTTTTTTTAAAATATATTTTATTAATTATGCTATTACAGTTGTCCCATTTCTCCCCCATCATTCCCCTCCACCCTGCACACCCCTTCCCACCCACATTCCCCCTTTAGCTCATGTCCATGTGTCATAAGTTATTTAGCGTCTACATTTCCCATACTATTCTTGTCTTCCCGTGTGTATTTTCTAGCCATCATTTATGCTACTTATTCTCTGTACCTTTTCCCCTTCTCTCTTCCTCCCACTCCCCTGTTGCTAACCCTCCATATGATCTCCATTTCTTTGGTTCTGTTCCTGTTCTAGCTGTTTGCTTAGTTTGCTTTTGTTTTAGGTGTGGTTGTTAATAGCTGTTATTTTGCTGTCTTTTCATTGTCATATTTTTGATCTTCTTTTTCTTAGATAAGTCCCTTTAACATTTCATATAATAAGGGCTTGGTGATAATGAATGCCTTGAACTTGACCTTATCTGAGAATCACTTTATCTTCCCTTCCATTCTAAATGATAGCTTTGCTGTATAGAGCAATCTTGGATGTAGGTCCTTGACTTTCATGACTTGAAATACTTCTTTCCAGCCCCTTCTTGCCTGGAAGGTCTCTTTTGAGAAATCAGCTGACAGTCTGATGGGAACTCCTTTGTAGGTGACTGTCCCTTTACCCCTTGCTGCTTCTAGAATGCTCTTCTTCATTTGAATCTTGGCTAATGTAATGATGATGTGCCTTGGCATGTTCCTCCTTGGATCCAACTTCTTTGGGACTCTGAGCTTCCTGGACTTCCTGGAAGTCTATTTCCTTCGCCAGATTGAGGAAGTTCTCTTTTATTATTTGTTCAAGTAAGTTTTCCACTTGTTGCTCTTCTACTTCCCCTTCTGGTACCCCTATAATTCGGATGTTGGAACGTTTAAAGATGTCCTGGATGTTCCTAAGCCTCTCCTCATTTTTTCAAATTCTTGTTTCTTCATTCTTTTCTGATTGGATGTTTGTTTCTTCCTTCTGGTCCACTCCATTGATTTGAGTCCCAGTTTTCCTCCCATCTCTATTGGTTCCCTGTTTGTTTTTCTTCATTTCACGTATTGTAGCCTGCATTTTTTCATCTAATTTGCGACCAAAATCAACCAATTCTGTGAGCATCCAGATCACCAGGGCTTTGAACTGTGCATGTGATAGGCTGGCTAGCTCTTCATCGCTTAGATGAATTGGCTCTGGGGCTTTGATTTATTCTCCCATTTGAGCCATTTTTTTGTTGTTGTTGTTTTCATTTTTTGGGGGGGGGGGTCTGGTCGTAGCTATTACGTAGTGAGGGATGGAGCTTTAGGTGTTCCCCAGGGTGGGGCAGCCCAGTCTCTGGGTAGTGACACTGTATGTGGCGGCGGAGTTCGAGAGGGAACAATGGTGCTTGCTCCACTCTCTCTCAGGTTTCAGTCCCTTCTGCTGCTTCCCCTTTGCCTGTATTATCTGTGCGTGAATGTCACCTGGTCAGCCAGCCGCCTTGCGTGGTCTCACTGGGTCTGCACAGTTCCCACCCCATGCCTGGGGTCCACTAGCTGCCGCCTGTGCACCTGGGGTCTGCTAGCCACTGCCTGCATGCCTGGGAACTGCCAGGTGCTGCTGCCTGCATGCCCGGGTCCGTACCTCCACTTTTTCCTGCCGTGACTTCATCCCTCTTACCTGTCTGGATGAATGGTTGTTGGACTTCCATACAGTTCACTTTTCTATAAGTTCTGGTTGTTTTCTTGTTTCTAAATATTTATTGTCCTTAATTTTGGTTGTGAGAGGAAGCACAGGGTGTCCACCTATGCCTCCATCTTGGCCAGAAGTCTGTCCTGGTTCTTAATATAATGAAAACAACAACTTTATCATCTCCACACCAGTCTTGGCACAGTGTTCCACAACATAATAACCCATCTGTGACTCTCAAAAGCCCGGAGAGATATGATAGGATGTTATTCAATGTCTCTAAAGAAGATGGTGATGGGGAAAGTTTGAAGCCCGTGAAATAAGGGGAAGTCTGTGAAAAGTTAAAGTGGTGTAAAATGGATTTTTTGTTTTTTTTTTTAAAAGATTTTATTTATTTATTTTTAGATGGAGGGGAGGTAGAAAGAGAGGGAGAGAAACATCAATGTGTGGTTGCCTCTCATGTGCCCCCTACTAAGGACCTGGCCCACAACCCCGGTATGTACCCTGACTGGGAACTGAACCAGCAACCCTTTGGTATGTAGGCCAGCACTCAATCCACTGAGCCACACCAGGCAAGGCTGGATGTTTTTGTTTTCATGAGTAGAACTGACAATTTCTACAGATAATAGCAGGATAAGAACTCCTTTGTTGTTTCCTTTTCTTTAGTCTTCTGGGCTAATTGTCTCCCAACACAGATTCTCTCTCCTAATTTGATATAAATGGGATCACCAATTGGGCATTTGGTGGATCTACTAAAGACTACATTTTCCAGACTCCCTTGCATTGAAAGGGTATCGTGACCAAATTCTAGCCAATGGGGTGTGCATAAACTGATTCTCATAATTTCCAGGTTGTGGCTTCAAAGGAAAAGGGTGTTTTCTTTTCTTCCCCTTCCATCCTTCTCCTTGACTAGAACAAAGGCACTAGAATAGTCATCTTGAATTATAAGATGGAAGCTTAGTGGTGGATGGCAGTACCACAGAATAGAAGGAAGCTGGGTCTCTGATACTGGGAATCCAGTTCCAGAGAACCTGCCTGGATTTCTCAGCAACAAAATTATACTTTCGTTTGTTAAATAAAAGTTTCTCTGCTCAAGCAGCCAAACCTAAGTCCTAACAACACATCTTCTCACATGAGCTTATACTCAGTTCCCATTGGCTTTATCCTTATTCCGTTCTTTGACCCAGTGGCCTGGCATCTTTGTGAATGCCCGGTCACACAAGGGTGGCTGATACCCATCCCTGTTGGCCACTCTTCTCCACCCAAGCCCATCTGTTCCTATCCTCATCCAGGTGTGGGGCATGGAGATTCTTGCCTTCTACCCCAGAGCCTTTTCATCTCTATTAGGTAGACGACTCTATTAAGCACTTTAATAAAAATGATTAAAAACTTTATAGAAATAAGATTTTGATGGCTGGAAATATTCCATTGTATAATTATTAAAAGATTTTATTTATTCGTTTTTAGACAGAGGGAAAGAGAAGGAGAAAGAGAGGGAAGAAATATCAGTGTGTGGTTGCCTCTCGAGTGCCCCATACTGGGGACCTGGCCCACAATGCAGGTATGTCCCCTGATTGGGAATCGAACTGGCAACCCTTTGGTTCGCAGCCCATGCTCAATCCACTGAGCTACACTAGTCAGGGCCCCACTGTATAATGTTTAAGTCAATCCCTATTATTGGCTATTTAAGTTGTTTCCAAATATTTGTCATTAAAAAAACTGGCAAGGCATAGAGGATAGAAAATGAGCTGTGAGAAAAGCAGTGATGAGGTTGACTTCTGCTTCTACCACATACCATGTCTAATTTGGGGCAGGCATTCCTCCTGTCTGGCCTTTAGTTTTCTCATTTGTATAATAAATACTATAATATTCCTCTCTCTAATTTGTTGTGAAGATTTGAGACAATTACATCAATCAGCACAGCAGCACTCACACACAGCAGGCTTAACAAATAGTAGTTATAAATAAAGGGGTGGTAGGGTATTTTTGTACATAATGCTATTTCTGCATACCAAAATTTTTCTTAAAAGATAAAATTCCTGAAGTGGGGGATTATTTGTTCAAAGGATAGAATGTTCTTTAGATTCCTAATACATACTTGGTAGGACTCACTGACATTTTACAAGTTAATAAACCAAGGCTCAGAGAAGTTAAATGATTCAGCTATGGTTTTAGCACTCATAAATGGTAGAGTCCATACTAAACCCATATTTTCTGATTTTTGTCTTGGGTAATTTCTATTAAATGTCACAGACCCAGAACCTTAATCCTTGCAGTATGGGAAACACTTTGTGAAAATCATCTGTATACGAGCTTCCTTGTAATAATATTATTTCATTCTGACTTATCCTTTCCTTAGTAAATTTTATGGGCATGCAATAAGGAAGGGGGTGTGGTGAAAAGCCATTAGGTTTGGTCAGGGAATTAGGAGGCCTGTTGTTTGTTCCCAGCCCTGTCATTTACTCTTCATGTTATCTTAGCAGAACAGTCAACATATCTGGATGACAGTTAACTTATTCTTGTTTAAAGTCCTATCATTAAGTAGAGTAATGTGGACAAATCAGGGTAATCAAAACTGAAATTATCTCCCTGGCCAGGTGGCTCACTTGCTTGGAACATTGTCCTATGCACCACAAGTTTGCAGGTTTGATCCCAGTCAGGACACATACCTAGGTTGTGGGTTGGATCCCTGGTTGAGGGCAAGTAGGAGGCAACCGATCAATGTTTCTCGCTCTCTCTCTTTCTCTCTCTCTCTCATAAAATAAACATATCCTTGGGTGAGAGTTTAAAAAAAACAACAACCTGGAACTGTTTTCCTAGATGCCTTCTACTAAATGTTATGCCACAGCTAAATCAGTGGTTTCAAATGTATGTACATTAGTCCACATTTTCTTTTAAAACATCTTTAGACACAGAACAACCCATGTGTTCATATCCCATAAATGTTTATTAGAACACGGTATTGAGAATTTGAAGTTGGGTCTACTCAAGAGCTTAATATGTGAGAAAAACATGTATTTGTATGATTAAGAACTAGAAGGAAAATGAAAAATCAAGGCTATTGGATTCAGGGAATAGCATAAAAGTAGAACTATTCCCTTCCATTATCTTCAATGTTGTTTATGCAATGCCAACATCAACAACAATAATGATACTTCTTGAGAAGGAAGATGTGGTGTGGAAGGAGGGAGCAGATTCCACTTCCTCCAACACACAGGAGAAAAACCTGGCCTATCTACGGAAGAACAGAGCAAACAAAGAACAGTAACACAGCATATTTGAGAATAGGAGATCGAAAATTATAGCAGACATTGAAAAATCAGTCAGTAAGGAGCGTACTTCAGAACAATAAGAGCCCAGGGATCAGCACAGAGACAAGGGCGGCTGAGGCCCTGGCCTGGCACTTGCCAGGCTTGCCACAGGGCTCTAGGGAGGGAGCCGGGTCAACTGCTGAAACAGGCTGAGCAATCATTGTCGCCTGTGCGACTGCAGATAGCTGTGCATGTGAACTGAGACGGCTGCATGAAAATAGGCACCCACATGTGACCACAGATGGTTGCGGGATCATAGGCAAAAGCAAGATCACAGGCACTTGCCACTGGAGACAGGTGTGGAACCATAGTTGCATGCACGAAACCGCGGACTGGCTGCGGGACCATAGGTGCCTGCACCACTGGAGACGGCTATGGGACCATAGTCACCTGTGCACAACCGCAGACAGCTGCAGGAACATAGGCGTCCGTGCCACCGCAGAAGCCTGCTCACTGGCCAACGGAGATGGCTGCACATGACCGGAGATTCGAGCTCACACCCATAAACTCGGGAAAGTGTGCTCACTCCAGGAGGCTCAGAACACACACCTGAGGCCCTGTGTGGAGAGGCGCTGGGCTAGCTCTGGGGAGAGTAGCCCAAAGATGACTGAGTGCTGAACACAGAGAAAAGTGATACCGTCACCCCTCAGCCATTGCAGCCAGCAAGACCAGAAAAACTAGCTGGGCAAGTTTGAAAACAGCAAGAGTTTTTTATTTGTTGTTTTTGTTGTTGTTGTTGTTGTTTGCTTTTTGGGTTTTTTGTTTGTGTGTTTGTTTATATAATTGCTTTACATTATTATTTCTTTATTATTTTTATCTTCTTTTTTACCCCTCTACTCCTTTTGTCTCTCTTTACTTCTTTCTTGTTTTATTCCCTCTTCCTTTCTTTCCAATTTTGTCTCTTCTTCCTTCCTCTTTTTTTCTTTCTTCTTTTTTCATTTTCCCCCTCTTTTCTCTTTTTAAATACTCATGAGTGAGACAAACAAACAAACAAACCTGGAACTGTGAAAAAAACTTGAGCTGGTCCCAAAAAGAGGGCATCCCAGCAGCTGAGACAGTGGGAGCTGTGAACAACAGGATAACGGAAGGAGACTGCATCACTGAATCTCATAGGTGTTCTACCACAGAAGGTCACACCACAACCCAGGGAGCCAGACCAGTTCAATCTAAGAACCTGAGGCTAACAAGAAGAGTCTCACAAACAATGGAAAGATGAAGAAACAATCCCCAAATGAAAGGAGGAAGCCCCAGAAAGAATGCTAAGTGAGACGGAGGCAACTCAACTATCAGATATTGAATTCAAAGCAATGGTTGTCAGGAAGCACCATGAGCTTACAGTGAGCTGCCAGAAACTACAGGGAAGCTACGATGAACTCACTGCAAACTATATCAACATGAAAAAGGAAATAGAAACTATCAACAAGAGCCAAGAGCAAATGAAGAATACAATTTCTGAACTGAAGAACACAGTAGAAGGAATGAAAAGCAGAATCGATGAAGCAGAAGATTGGATCAGCAAGTTGGAGGACAAAATAGAAAAAAACACCCAGAATGAGCAAGATAAGGAAAAGAGGCTCAGAAAAAATGAAGAGAGATTAGAGAAATGCAAGGCAATATGAAATGGAATAATATCCGTATAATAGGGATACCAGAAGGAGAAGAAGAATAGCAAGGGATAGAAAACCTATTTGAAAAAGTAATGATGGAAAACTTCCCTAATTTGATGAGAGAAAAAGTCACACAAATCCAGGAAACACAGAGAGTCCCAATCAAGAGGAACCCAAACAGGCCCACTTCAAGACACATCATAATTAAAATGGCAAAGTTCCAAGACAGAGAATTTAAAGGCAGCAAGGGAGAAACAGGAAGTAACATGCAAGGGAGCCCAAATAAGGTCAACAGCTGACTTCTCAATGGAAACACTCCAAGCCAGAATATAATGGCAAGAAATATGCCAAGTAATGAGAACCAAAGGCCTACAACCAAGACTACTTTATCCAGCAAGGCTTTCAATCAAGATAGAAGGCCAAATAAGGAGCTTCCCAGACAAAAGAAGTCTAAAAGACTACACCTCCACCAAACCAGTTCTGCAAGAGATACTAAAGGGACTGCTATAAGGAAAGGAAGGAAGAGAGAGGAGAGGGGGAGGGGGGGAGAGAGAGAGAGGGAGGGAGGGAGAGAGAGAGAGGGAGGGAGAGAGAGAGAGAAAGAGAGAGAAATACAGATACAAAAATGGCAACGAGTAAATACCTATCAATAATAACCTTAAATGTAAATGGATTAAATGCTCCAATCAAAAGACATAGAATAGCTGAATGGATAAGAAAGCATGACCCACACATATGCTCCCTATAAGAGACCCATCTCAGGACAAAAGACCTACACAGACTCAAAGTGAAGGGCTGGAAACCAAATTTCCAAGCAAACGGACAAGAAAGAAAAGCCAGGGTAGCAATACTCATATCAGACTAAACAGACTCAAAAGAAGAGCCATAAAGAGAGATCCAGAAGGTCACTTCATAATATTCAAGGGAAGAATCCACCAAGAAGACATAAACATTGTAAATATATATGCACCCAATATAGGAGCACCTAAATACGTAAAGAAAATCTTAGAGGACTTCAGGAATGATATTGACAGCCACACAAGTATAGTAGGGGATTTTCACACCCCACTGTCAAAAATGAACAGATCTTCCAAACAAAATATCAACAGAGATATTGTGGCATTGAACAACACTCTGGATGAAATGGACTTAACTGATATATATAGAGCCCTTCATTCCAAAAAAACTAAATACACATTCTTGTCAAGTGCACATGGACCATTTTCAAAGAAAGATCACATGATAGGATACAAAACAAGCCTCAACAAATTCAAGAAAATTCAAATCATACCATGCATTTTCTCCATCCACAAGGGACTGAAACTAGAAACCAACCCCAAGGGGAAAAACACAAAACCCTCAAAATCATGAAGATTTAATAGCACGCTATTAAACAATGTTGGGTCAAGAATGAAATTAGAGAGGAAATCAAAAAGTTTCTGGAAACAAATGATAACGAACTCACAATGACCCAAAACTTATGGGACATAGCAAAGGCAGTCCTCAGAGGGAAGTTTATAGTGATACAGGCCTACCTAAAAAACATAGAAACATTTCAAACAAACAACCTAACCCTACACCTACAAGAACTGGAGGATCAACAACAAAGACAGCCCAGAGCAAGTAGAAGGAAGGAAATAACCAAGATCAGAGCAGAATTAAATGACATAGAGACTAAAAGCACAATTCTAAGGATCTATGAATCCAGGAGCTGGTTCTTTGAAAAAATCAACAAAATCGACAAGCCTTTAAGCAGGCTCATCAAGAAAAAAAAAGAGAGAGGACTCAAATAAACACAATCAGAAATGAAAGAGGAGAGATTACAACTGACACCACAGAAATACAAAGGATTGTAAGAAATTACTATGAAGAACTGTATACCAAAAAAATTTGAAAATCTAGGTGAAATGGACAAGTTTCTAGAAAAATATAATCTTCCAAAACTCAATGAGGAAGAACCAGAAAGCCTGAACAGACCAATAACAGCTGGTGAAATTGAATCAGTAATCGAAAAACTCCTGACGCACAAAAGTCCTGGACCAGATGCTTTCACAGGAGTTCTACAAAGCATTTAAGGAAGAATTAACCCCTATCCTCCACAGACTATTCCAAAAAAACCCAAAAAGATGGAAGACTCCCAAACTCTTTTTATGAAGCCAGCATCATGCTAATCCCAAAACTAGATAAAGACATAAGAAAGAAAAGTTCAGGCCAATATCTCTGATGAACGTAGACGCTAAAACCCATAACAAAATATTGGCAAACTGCATCCAACAATACATTAAAAAGATCATACACCATGACCAAGTGGGATTCATCCCAGGGATGCAAGGATGGTTCAACATTCGCAAATCAGTAAATGTAATTCATCACATAAACAAAAGCAAAGACAAAAATCACATGATCATATCAATAGATGCGGAAAAAGCATTTGATAAGGTACAACATCCATTTATGATAAAAACACTAAGCAAAGTGGGAATAGAGGGAACATTCTTCAACGTAATAAAGGCCATATATGACAGACCTACAGCCAACATCGTACTCAACGGGCAAAAACAAAAATTTTTCCACTAAGATCACGAACAAGACAAGGTTGTCCACTTTCACCACTTCTATTCAATATAGTATTGGAAGTCTTAGCCACAGCAATTAGATAAGAAAAGGAAATAAAAGGCATCAAACTTGGAAAGGAGGAAACAAAACTATCATTGTTTGCAGATGACATCATAGTGTACATAGAAAATCCTATAGACTTGGCCAAAAAACTGCTTGACCTAATAAATGAATTTGCCCAAACAGCTGGATACAAAGTCAACATCCAGAAATCAAAGGTATTTTTGTATACCAACAATGAAAAAGCAGAAGCAGAAATCAAGAACCAAAAATCCAGTTTGATATAGCAAAAAGAAAAATAAAATACCTAGGAATAAACCTAATCAAGGAGGTAAAAGACCTGTATGCAGAAAACTACACAACATTGAAGAAAGAAATCAAGGAAGACACAAACAAATGGAAACATATACCGTGTTCATGGATTGGCAGAATTACCGTCATCAAAATGTGCATACTTTCTAAAGCAATTTAGAGATTCAGTGCAGTACTTATTAAAGTACCAATGGCACATTTCACAGATATACAACAAACACTTCAAAAATTTATATGGAGCCATAAACAACCTTGAATAGCTGCAGCAATCTTGAGAAAGAAGAGCAAAGTAGGAGGGATCACAATACCTGATACCAAAGTGTATTACAAGACCGCTGTAATCAAAACAGCCTGGTACTGGCATAATAACAGGCACAAGGACCAGTGGAATAGAACAGAGAGCCCAGAAATAAACCCAAGTCTCTATGGTGAATTAATATTCAACAAAGGGGACAGCAACATAAAATGGAGTAAAAATAGCCTCTTCAACAAGTGGTGTTGGGAGAATTGGACAGCTACATGCAAAAAAATGAAACTCGAGCACCGACTTACACCATACATAAAATAAATTCAAGGTGGATAAAAGATTTATATATAATCCATGACACCATTAAAGTCCTAGAGGAGAACATAGGCAGGAAAATCTCAGATATTTCATGCAGCAACATTTTTACTGATATGCCCCCTAAAGCAAGGGACATAATAGAAAGAATAAACAAATGGGATCTCATCAAAATAAAAAGCTTCTGCACAGCCAAAGAAAACAGTATTAAAATAAAAAGAGAACTGACTGTATGGGAAAAGATATTTACCAATGATACCTCAGACAAGGGTTTAATCTCCAAAATATACAAAGAACTTACACAACTCCACTCTAAGAAGACAAGCAACCCAATTAAAAAATGGGCAAAAGACTTGCCCAGATACTTCTGCAAGGAGGAAATACAGAGGATCCAGAGACACGTGAAAAGGTGCTCGGTATTGCTAGTTATCAGAGAGATGCAAATTAAAACTACAATGAGATACCACTTGACACAACTCAGAATGGCCATCATAAACAAAGCAACAAACAGCAAGTGTTGGAGAGGTTGTGGAGAAAAGGGGACCCTGGTGCACTGTTGGTGGGATTGCAAACTGCTACAACCACTATGGAAAGCAGTGTGGAATTTTCTAAGAAAACTAAAAATGGATCTACCTTTTGACCCAGCAATTCCACTGCTAGGACTATATCCTAAGAACCCTGAAACACCAATCCAAAAGAACTTATGCACCCCAATGTTCATAGCAGCACAATTTACAATAGCCAAGTGTTGGAAGCAACCTAGGTGCCCATCAGTAAATGAATGGATCAAAAAACTATGTTACATTTACACAATGGAATTCTATGCAGCAGAACGAAAGAAGGACATCCTACCCTTTGCAACAGCATGGATGGAACTGGAGAGCATTATGGTAAGTGAAATAAGCCAGGCAATGAAAGACAAATACCATATGATCTCACCTTTAACAGGAACCTAATCATCAAAACAAACAAACAAGCAAAATATAACCAAAGACATTGAAATAGAGAACAGGCTGACAGTGACCAGAGGGGAGAGGGGTGCGAATTTCAGGGGAAAGAGGAAGGGTTTAGAGCAATAAGTATAAAAGATATATAGACAAAAACTAGGGGGGGTGGAAATGGGAGGGAGGTGGGGAGGGCTGGGGTGGTGGGTCAGGATGGGAGTAAAAGATAGAAAACTGTACACAAGCAACAATTAAAATAAAAAAATTTAAAAAAAGTAATGATACTTCTTAAGATGCTGGTGGTAAATTCTGGCTTTGAGAACTTTGCTTCAGAACTTTAAAAAAGTAAAGTCTTTTTCTTTCAAATTTTTTTTAAAACCCATCTTTAGGTTTTTGAGGAAACTTTATACTGTTCTCCATGGTGGCTGCACCAGTGCGCCTTCCTATCAACAATGTACTAGTGTTCCCTTTTCACAACCTCACCAGCATTTGTTTGTGGATTTATTAATGACAGCCATTCTGACCAGTGTGAAGTGGAATCTGTGTATGGTTTTAATTTGCATCTCTTCGATGGCTAGTGATGCTGAGCATTTTTTCATGTGTCTATGGGCCCTCGGTATGTTCTCGTTGGAGGAGTGTCTATTCAGGTTCTTTGCCTATTTTTTAAAATTGGATTGTTTGTCTTCCTGGTGTGGAGTCATTTGAGCTCTGTATATAGTTTGGAGATCCTTATCCGAGGCATTGGTAAATATCTTTGCCCATATGGTTGGTTTCCTTTCCGTTTTGTTGATGTTTTCTTTAGCCATGCAGACGTTTTTTAGTTTAATGTAGTCCCACTTGTTTATTCTTTTTTTTTTAAATATCCCTTACCCTAGGGGATGTATCAGTGAAAATATTGCTGCATGGGATATCTGAAATTTTCCTGCCTATATGGTGGGATTATACCCTAAGAATACTGAATCACCAATGCACCCTAATGTTCATAGCAGCATTATTTATGATAGGCTGGAAGTAGCCTAAGTGCCCATCAGTAGATGAGTGGATCAAAAAACTGTGGTACATTTATACAATGGAATACTACACAGCAGAAAGAAAGAAGGAACTCCTACCCTTCACGATAGCATGGATGGAACTGGAAAGTGTCATGCTAAGTGAAATAAGCCAGGCGGTGAAAGACACATACCATATGATCTCACCTATAAGTGGAACCCAAGGAACAAAACAAACAAATGAGCAAAATAGACTTGAAGACCTGGAAATAAAGAACAAACTGACAGTGATTGGAGGAAAGTAGAGAAGGGGATAATGGGGAATGAAGGGGAAGTCTGCAAGCCAGAGAACATGAATAGAGGGTTCATGGGCATAGACAGTGAGGAGGGTATTGACTGTGGGAGTGGCTGGTGATGAGGCAAGGGAGAGCAATAGGGAAAAAGGTGGGACAACTGTAACTGAATTAAAAATTGCAAAATTTTTTTTCAAAATCCTATTTAGTTTGGATCTGAGTGAATAAACATGATAGATGTGGGTAGCCTTAAGAGGCATCTCCAAAACTGGTTAGAATCTACAAACAGGCAGATTTCTGCACAAGGCATATTTAATGGTTTGCCGCATAAAAAGTTTTTGAGAGGTAGTGGCAGGGGACCATTTGAGCCCAATGTTTCAGGATATACCTGCTCACTTCAACACTTTCCTACTCCAGTCTCTCTCTCTCTCTGCATCTACCTGAAATTAGAGGCAATTAGTGTTACCTACTTTCCCTCCCCTTTACATATATGGTTCTTATGGGCCCCCTACCCTCATACCAGGGATATTTATCAATGTCTGGATGCATTTTTGGTTGTCATAAATGAGAAAGATGCTTGCTATCTAATGGGTAGAGGCCAGGGATGCTGTTAAGCATCCTACAATGCATATGACAGTTTCCCACAGCAAAGAATAATCTAGTCCAAAATGTCACTGGTGCTGAGGTTGAGAAAACTGTGCTTTAGAGATAAGAGGAACGAAGACAGGGTGGGGACAGGCTGTCGTTTGCAAAGGGCACAGAAAGTAAGTAAAGGGTCACATCTAGTCCTGCAGTTCTGCCCAGTGACATCATCAGACCTGGAAATCTGGTACCAGGAAGCTATCTTGATGAAGACTGACCTGACTGGAGTGTGCTCACATGTGGACACACAAAATTGGAAATTGCCCTGAAATAGTACCAGTGACATATACTCCTACACACTCCCGCCTTCTTTGTGCCAATTGCCCTTTCTGTAAATACTACTCACCACAGTAAGCTTCCTGCAAAACCCATTTCTCAAGCTTGACAGCATATCCCTGACACTTCCTAATCTCATACTTCTTGATTATGTGAACTCACGGGCACAAAAGGGCATGTAGGCAAGGAGGCCAAGTATGAAGTGAAGGGGAAATTGGCCTAAGAAGATAAATTATCAGAAACAATTGGCCCTGGCCCTAGCTCAGTGCATTGAGCATGGGCCTGTGAACCAAAGGGTCACTGGTTTGATTCCTACTCAGAGCACATTCCTGGGTTGCAGGCCAGGTCCCCAGTAGTGGGCATGTGGGAGGCAACCACACATCTATATTTTTCTCCTTCTCTTTCTCCTTCCCTTCCCCTCTCTCTAAAAATAAATAAATAAATCTTTAAAAAAAAGAAACAATCATAAAGCAATCAAGTCATAGTGAGGAAGTACATCAAAAACTGGCAGAGACTCCATCCAAAGGTTGATGATGGAGCAAGAATTGGTAAGTTTAGTCCTGAGAGCTGGCTTGCAGCATTGAAAGGGGAAAGGTAAAGAGAAAGGAACTGGTCAGAGACTGTGGAATCAGAGAGAAAGAGGGTTCACAGACAGGATGAAATAATGTCCATGTCTCAATAGTGAAGAATGGGAACCTATTACCTGACTATGGCTTGGTGAAAATATTTCTTACAATCTCAGGCTTTTTACTTTAATTTTGTATTCACTGTACAATCCTGACCTCAGTGTGTTTTCTGCTTTTTTAAAAAAAATTGAATTTATCGAGACAACATTGGTTAATAAAATTATATAGGTTTCAGGTGTACAATTTATAATACACCATCTGTATACTGTATTGTGTGTTTACTACCCCAAGTCAAGTCTCTTTCTATCACCATTTGTCCCCCCACTTATCCTCTTTTATATCCCCCCTTGTCCCCTCTGGTAACTCTGGTAATAACCGTGCTATTGTCTACGTCTATGCATGGTTTTCTGTTGATGAGCTAAAATAAAGATGTGACTGCTTTTATTGTAAGTTAATAAATGAGCATTTTGGTTTTGCTGAGTTCTGCACATTCACTCTCAGAGAATCTGAATTGCCAGACCTACAATGCTAAGGACCCTGGAAACAGCTGGAGGACTTTGGTGACTTCCATGGCAACAAGGTGAGGGACCTCTTGCTTCCTGTGGAGTCTTCCAGTAATGAGGTATTCAAAATCGTTTTCAGTGTGAGTGGGTTTCTGTGTACAGATTTGCCCAGCAGAGTCACGCTCCCTGAAGCCAAGGCCCTTTCCAGTCTTTAGTGGTTGACAACACTGAGGGAGGGAAGTGAGAAAATAAGGCCTCTGATACATTGGCTTATTTGGCTATTCCTCTCCCATGGAAGGATTTTGTCCTTCCATCAGTCCCACCAAGTACATAAACTCATTAATTAACCAAGACAGTAAGTGTTAAGGAAAAAGGAGGGCCTTTTAAACCCAGAGGCATAGGACAGACAGATGAATCTGAGCAGGTCAGTAGGCATATAAGGTTTTCCAGCTTAAAACTCAGCAGAATCCCTTGAGCAGTTGTCAAGGCCAATGTGGTTAAGAGATAGTGGACCAGGCGAGACAAGTAAGGCCCTCTCTCTCCGAGGGTCAAGAAGGGCAGTGCCTCCTTACATTCTGAGCCCTGGGCACATGCGCACACTAGTACATTTCCTGGTGGTTTGGGCCTTCTTCTAGCTGCTTCAGCCAGCAGCTTCTGGAATTTCTGCAGTCTCAAATCTTCTGGTCCAGACTTTGACTTTGTCCAGTTCAGGTTCTGGGTCTGCTTCTCCATTCTGGATCTCCATTTAGCTTTATCACACACAAACCTGCCTGGACAGCTTAAATGAATTAAATTTGAAGATTTCACCAGAGGTATATGACTGTGCATCCCCCCTGACTGAATGTTGTATACCTACACCCTTTATCTAAGATTAACACAACCACAGAAAGAATCTGAACTGGGCTGGCCAGGAGAATACCACCCGTATTGTTGCAGTGACTATTAAGGCCCGTGGAAGCCATGTAGAGGCCAAATTATGTTGTGAAGCCTGTGTAGTAACTAGGAAAGGGGCTTGTAGCAAGAACTTTCTGTGAAATAGGACAGGAATGTACATGATGCCGCAAGGATATTTCTCAAAGTTGATGCTACTAGAAATATCTAGGCCTCCAGTCCCAGTTCTGCTGAATGAGAACATTTGAGGCTAGAGCCCAGGAATCTGAAATTTAACCAAGTTTTGTTGGTGGTTCTTATGGACTTTAAGGAAAAAGAGCCATGGTGGAGAAAACTGTGTGCTTAGGGTGAAACCTTGCAGTAAGATCTTTTTTTTAAATTTTTTTTATTTTTTTATTTTGATTGTTTATGAGATTTATTGATATTACTATTCCTAGCAATAGATAACATTTATCGAGTTTTTATTTTCTGTTTCTAGCATTTTCAGAGATTTTCATATGTATTATATCATTCAATATTCTCAATAATTTTTTTCTATGAAATTATCTAATTTTTTCCTTTTTTTATTTTAATTGTTGATCTTGTACAGTTTTCTGTCTTTTACTCCCACCCCAGCCCACCACCCCAGCCCTCCCCACCTTCCTCCCATTTCCATCCCCCATAGTTTTTGTCCATGTGTCCTTTATACTTGTTCCTGTAAACCCTTCCCCTTTTCCCCTGAAATTTCCTCCCCTCTCCCCTCTGGTGACCACCTTTAACAGGAACCTAATCAAGAAAACAAACAAACAAGCATAACATAACCAAAGACATTGAAACTGAGAACAGGCTGCAGTAAGATCTTATGTCAGATGTAGTGCAATTCTTGATAAATTTTTCTCACTCCACAATGTTCACTAATGCTATTTTACCTTTATAATGCAAAGTGAAGTATGTTACTTTTACAGTAAAAAAAATAAAGATAAAAATAAATAAAAACTTTAAAATATATAAATAGCCATGGCTGGTGTGGTTCAGTGGATGGAGCACTGGCCTGCAAACTGAAAGGTTGCCACTTTGATTCCCAGTCAGTCACATGCCTGGGCTGTGGGCAAGGTTCCCACTTGGGGGCATGCGAGAGGCAACTGATGAATGTATCTCGCACACTGTTTCTCTCCCTCTCTTTCTCCCTCCCTTCCCCATCCCTAAAAGTAAATAAATAAAATCTTTAAATATATAAATATAAAGGAGGAAGAGGCATTAAATGGAAAAGGACCTAGAGACAGGAACACAGGTAGGCAGCCCTGAAGAGCCCAGGTGAGAGATGACAAAGATAGGACCTATGAGATACAGGTATAGAAGGAGAGGACCTTTAAACTTAGACTTAGAAAAGGTGGGTTTGACACTAGCTCTGCATTACCAGCTGTTAACTTGGGGTAAGACATCAAGCCTCAGGTTTTTGTGAAGTCTGAATTTAATAACTGCTGATATCATTGCATGCTTTCTATATGTCAGTTCCTGTTTTCAGTGCTTTACAAACATCTCACCCAATCATCACAGAAACACTATGGGATAGATATTATTATCACCCCAATTTTTCAGAGGAGGAAAGCGAGAACAAGGAGATTAAGTAACTTGCCCAAAGCCACTCAGCTAGGAAGTGGCAGTGCAGGGAAATAAGTATGATTGTGCCTTGTGACTCACACAGCTCATTATAAGGTCAGGAGGTAGTTTGTTTGTTCGTTTGTTTGTTTTAAGTGACAGAGTAATCCTTTTAGTCAGAAGGAAACCATTTGCTCCTTCTCTGTGACTTCACGCTTTGCTTTATTTCCCAAGGATTGCTCTTGCTGAGATCAGCGCCACCTGATACAGACTCTGAACTGGATCTGCTGGGAAAATACCATTCTTACTGTGACAGGTATTGTCACAGGGAAGCCCAGTAGAGGCCAGAATCCTCACACTACATCTGCCTTGCACCTCAGAGGTGTTACTACACTATGAGCTCCATGAATTGGCTTTTCAGCAGGGCTTGGGTTTCAGTATCAGTAAGTCAGTAGGCCTGGGCTTAAGTCCCAACCCTGCCACCTGCTGGCTGTACAATGGCAGGCAACTCATTTAACCTGCGGGTTTTAATCCTATCTACTGTACTTGGGGATTTACTGGGATTTTAAAAAGCCCTGCAGGTGATTCAAATGTGCCACCAGCATTGAAAATCTCTGATTCACCTCTCCAAGCTTTTTGTTCCTGTGTATAAAATGAGAACAACCAGTCATAACCAAAGCTTACTTTTTGAGTACTTATAAACATTTTCTCAGTTGTTCATCAAAAAATCAACAACAACAACAACAAAAACCAGGAATCCAGTACCATCTATCCTTTATTTCAGTTAGTTCATGGTTAGGGGCAGAACTGAGAAACTGAGACCCCAACCCAAGTGCTCAGACTCCAGACACAGTTCTTTCTACTGCCCGACATCTCTCCATCGACACATTTTTCACACACAGTTGTTCTGAGGAGCAACCAGGAAACTCCCAGCACAATGCCTGGTACCTAAGTCAATAAATTAAATAGTTATTAACTTGAGACTGGAATTTATTCTAACTTACATCTTTCAAGATGTCTTGGAGCACTTCTCTATTTTTTTAAAGGCTAGGCAATGCATTCCTTCTCAATGATTACTGAATGCATAAAATTCAAAATTAGGGCCTTACCATAGTCCTGTATTTCTCAGGTTAAATTTGCTCAGCCACGCTCTACATCAGGTGGCCCTCTGAGGCTACTATTACATGAACTGTTTTCTGGAGCAGAGAAGCATGATGGCCTTCCACCCAGAGCTGGGGCTTAGAAGTGTTGGTGACATAATGGAGTTTATGCAGTATCTCCTTTATCTTCGCGAGAGTACTGTTTCAGGAAATCTGTGACTATTGTCTTTGAGTATCTGGAGGATTTACTGATTCAATCCAGAAATCCCAAGATTACGGTCAGGGCCTGTCAGCCCAGTGGGCCAGCTGCACTTTCCTTGTGACAAGGAGGTGTATGAAGGGCACAGCATGTCAGCAAAGCCTTCCTTGAAATACTCTGCCCACTTCACTTGTGTGTATCAGAACCACCTGAAGGCCTTGTTAAAGCTGCTATTCCCGGGCCCCATACCAAGAATTTCTGATTGAGTACAGTTGAACATTTTTTTATTGGTTATGTATTGATCTGTTTTTTATTATATTTTATTGATTATTGATTTTTAGTTTATGTCCATGTGTCATAAGTTCTTTAGCTTCTACATTTCCCATACTATTCTTGCCCTCCCCCTATTTTCTACCCACTATCTATGCTACTCATTCTCTGTACCTTTCCCCCCTCTCCTCCTCACACGCCCTTTTTGCTAACCCTCCATATGATCTCCATTTCTGTGGTTCTGTTCCTGTTCTAGCTGTTTGCTTAGTTTGCTTTTGTTTTAGGTGTGGTTCTTAATAGCTGTGAGTTTGCTGTCTTTTCACTGTCATATTTTTTATCTTTTTCTTAGATAAGTCCCTTTAACATTTCATATAATAAGAGCTTGGTGATGATGAACTCCTTGAACTTGACCTTATCTGAGAAGCGCTTTATCTGTCCTTCCATTCTAAATGACAGCTTTGCTGGATAGAGCAATTTTGGATGTAGGTCCCTGCTTTTCAAGATTTCAAATATTTCTTTCCAGCGCCTTCTTTCCTGTAAGGTCTCTTTTGAGAAATCAGCTGACAGTCTGATGGGAACTCCTTTGTAGGTGACTGTCCCCTTATGCCTTGCTGCTTCTAGAATTCTCTGCTTCATTTTAATCTTGGCTAATGTAATTACGATGTGCCTTGGTGTGTTCCTCCTTGGGTCCAACTTCTTTGGGACTCTCCTCCTTGGGTCCAACTTCCTGGGCATCCTGGAAGTCTATTTCCTTTGCCAGATTGGGGAAGTTCTCCTTTATTATTTGTTCAAATAAGTTTTCTACTTGTTGCTCTTCTTCTTCCCCTTCTGGGACCCCTATAATATGGATGTTGGGACGTTTAACGATGTCCCGGAGGTTCCTAAGCCTCTCCTCATTTTTTTGAATTCTTGTTTCTTCCTTGTTTTCTGTTTGGTTGTTAGTTTCTTCCTTCTGGTCCACTCCATTGATTTGAGTCCCAGTTTTCCTTCCATCTCTATCAGTTCCCCATGCGTCTTCCTTCATTTCACGTATTGTAGCCTGCATTTTTTCATCTAATTTGTGAGCAAAATCAACCAATTCTGTGAGCATTTTGATGACCAGTGCTTTGAACTGTGCATCTGATAGGTTGGCTATCTCTTCACAGCTTAGAGGAATTGGCTCTGGGGCTTTTATTTGTTTTCCGGTTTGAGCCATTTTTGGTGGGTTTTGTTTTGTTTTGTTTTGTTTTTAGTCTGGTCGCGGCTATTACGTAGTGAGGGGTGGAGCCTTAGGTGTTCCTCAGGGCGGGGCAGCCCAGTCGCTGGGTTGTGATGCTATAGGTGGGGGCGGGGTCTGAGAGGAAACAATGGTGCCTGTTCTGCTCTCTCCTGGACTCCGGTTCTTTTTGCCGTTTCCCCTTCACCTGGATTATCTGCACACGCTGTTACGTAGTGAGGAGTGGAGCCTCTGGCGCTCCCCAGTGCGGGGCAGCCCAGTCGCTGGGTTGTGACGCTGTATGTGGGGGCAGGGTCTGAGAGGGAACAATGGCGCCTGCTCCTCTCTCTCCTGGATTCAGTCCCTTCCGCCACTTCCCCTCTGCCAGGACTGTCTGCACGTGTGAATGTGGGACCACCTGGTCAGCCAGCCACCTTGTGTGGCCTCACTGGGTCTGCACAGTTGCTCCCCTGTGCCCGCGGACCGCCAGCCGCTGCCTGTGCACCTGGGAACTGCCAGCTGCTGCTGCTTGCATCTGCACCTCCACTTTCTCCTACTGCGACTCCGCCCCTCTTACCGGTCTGGATGAATAGTTGTTGGACTTCCGTACAGTTGAATTTTATATAAGTTCTGGTTGTTTTCTTGTTTCTAAATATTTGTTGTCCTTAATTTTGGTTGTTAGAGGAGGCACAGTGTGTCCGCCTACCCCTCCATCTTGGCTGGAAGTCTACAGTTGAACATTTTGAAATAGTTCTCAAATGATGCTGAAACTGCTGGTCAGGAACTCTAAGTACCACTGGATGAGAGAGAACAGCTGTCAAGATCACCTGGGGTTTTTTTTTTTTAATCGTTATTCTATTACAGTTGTCCCAATTTTTCCCCTTTCTCTCCTTTACCCAGTCCAGACCCAACTCACAGTCAATCCCCACTGTCCATGTCTGTTGGTCATTCATACATGTTCTTTGACTAGTCTCTTCCCTTCTTTCTACCATTATCCCCTTTCCACCTCTCCTGTGGCTGCTGTCCATCTGTTCCATGTGTCTACGTCTCTGGTTCTTTTGCTTGTTAGTTTATTTTGTTCATTAGATTCTTCTTATAACTGAGATCATATGGCATCTGTCTTTCACTGCCTGGCTTATTCCACTTAGTATAATCATCTCCAGTTCCATCTATGCTGTCGTGAAAGGTAGGAGTTCCTTCTTTCTTTCTGCTGCATAGTATTCCATTGTGTAAACGTGCCACAGTTTTTGTATCCACTCATTTACTGATGCATACTTAGGCTGTTTCCAGCACTTAGCTACTGTAAATAGTGCTGCTATGAACATAGGGGTACATAAGTTCTGAACTGGTATTCAGGGATTCTTGGGGTATATTCCCAGCCATGTAATTGCTTGGTCAAAGGCACTTCCATTTTTAATTTTTTGAGGAAATTCCACAATATTTTTCACAGAGACTGCACCAATCTGCATTCCTACCAAAAATGTGCTATGGTCCCCTTTTCTCCAGTAAGTGCTTTGTCTCACCAGCACTTATTGTTTGTTGATTTATTAATGATGGCCATTCTGACAGGTGTGAGGTGATATCTCATTGTGATTTTAATTTGCATCTCTTTGATGCTGCTGATGTTGAGCATCTTTTCATATATCCATGGGTCATATGTTCTTGTTGGGAAAGTGTCTTTTCAGGTCCTTAGCCCATTTTTTAATTGGATTGTTTGTCTTCCTGGTGTTGAGTCCTATGAATTCTTTATGTTTTGGAGATTAAACCCTTGCCTGATGTATCATTGGCAAATATGTTCTCCCATACAGTCAGTTCCCCTTTTATTTTGATGACGGTTTCTCTATCTGTGCAGAAACTTTTTAATTTGATGTAGTTCCATTTGTTTATTTTTTTGCTTTATTTACCTTGCCCTATAGCACAGGTGGCAAGGCCCACCTGTGCCAAATCTGGCCCTCCACCCTGTTTTATCCGGCCTGGCACCTTGTTTCTACATGGCGGCAGTGCTGAGCTCCTTGCCCCTAGTTAAGGAGTAGTTACATTTATACAGTCCTAAAATTACTTTCAGCTCTTTGAAGGCAACTACGAGGCTGATGTGACCCCCACTGAAAGTGAGTTTGATACCTCTGCCCTAGAGATATATCAGCAAAAATATTGCTACATGAGATATCTGAGATTTTACTGCCTACCTTTTCTGAGAGGACGTTTGTGGTATCATGACTTGTATTTAAGTCTTTTAACCATTTTGCATTTATTCTAGTGTATGGTATGAGTTGGTGATCAAGTTTCATTTTTTTGCATGTGCCCCTCCAGTTCTCCCAACGCTATTTATTAAAGTGACTGTTTTTACTCCATGGTATGCTCATGACTCCTTTGTCAACTATTAATTGACCATAGAGACATAGGTTTATTTCTGGACTCTCTATTCTGTACCATTGATCTAGTCATCTGTTCTTATGACAGTACCAGGTTGTTTACTTTACAGTGGCCTTGTAATATAGTTTGATATTGGGTAGTGTGAGTCCTCCAACTTTATTCTTATTTCTCAAGATTGCTGAGACTATTTGGGGGTCTATTTTGGTTCTATGTAAATTTTTGGAGTATTTGTTCTAGATCAGTGAAATATGTAATTTGTATTTTAATAGGGATTGTATTGAATCTATAGATTACTTTGGGTAGTATGGACATTTTAATGATGTTAATTCTTCCAATCCATGAACACAGTATATATTTCCATTTATTTGTATCTTCCTCAATTTCTTCGGTGTTCTATAGTTTTCCCAGTCTAGGTCTTTTACCTCCTTTGTTAGGTTTATTCCTAGGTACTTTATTTTTCTTGTTGCTATAGTAAATGGGATTTTCCCCCCTAGTTTCTCTTTCTGATAATTCATTATTGGTGTACAAAACATGCCTTCAATTTCTTAATATTGACTTTATATCCTGCTACTTTGCCAAATTCAATTATTAAATTGAGTAGTTTTCTGGTAGAGTCTATAGGCATTTTTATGTACACTATCATGTTATCTGCAAATAATGATGGTTTTACTTCCTTCTTCTCAATTTGGATGACTTTTATTTATTTTTCTTTTTTTTATTTATTTTTTTTTAATTTTTATTTTAATTGTTGATCTTGTACAGTTTTCTGTCTTTTATTCTCACCCCAACCCACCACCCCAGCCCTTCCCTCCCATTTCCACCCCCCCATAGTTTTTATCCATGTGTCCTTTTTACTTGTTTCTATAAATCCTTCCCCTTTTCCCCTGAAATTCCCTCCCCTCTCCCCTCTGGTGACTTTCAGCCTGTTCCCAATTTCTATGTCTTTGGTTATATTATGCTTGTTTCTTTGTTTTGTTGATTAGGTTCCTGTTAAAGGTGAGATCATATGGTATTTGTCTTTCACTGCCTGGCTTACTTCGCTTAGCATGATGCTCTCAAGTTCCATCCATGCCGTTGCATAGGGTATGAGCTCCTTCTTTCTTTCTGCTGCATAGAATTCCATTGTATAAATGTACCACAGTTTTTTGATCCATTCATTTACTGATGGGCATCTAGGTTGCTTCCAACACTTGGCTATTGTAAATTGTGCTGCTATAAACATAGGGATGCATAGTTTCTTTTGGATTGGTGTTTCAGGGTTCTTAGGATATAGTCCTAGCAATGGAATTGCTGGGTCAAAAGGTATATCCATTTTTAGTTTTTTAAGAAAAACCCATACTGTTTTCCATAGTGGTTGTACCAGTCTGCACTCCCACCAGCAGTGCACTAGTGTCCCCTTTTCTCCACAACCTCTCCAACACTTGCTGTTTGTTGCTTTGTTTATGAGGGCCATTCTGACTGGTGTCAAGTGGTATCTCATTGTTGTTTTAATTTGCATCTCTCTGATAGCTAGCGATATCGAGCATTTTTTCATGTGTCTCTGGATCCTCTGTATGTCCTCCTTGGAGAGGTGTCTGCCCAAGTCCTTTGCCCATTTTTTAATTGGGTTGCTTGTCTTCTTAGAGTGGAGTCGTGTAAGTTCTTTGTATATTTTGGAGATTAAACCCTTATCTGAGATATCATTGGCAAATATGTTTTCCCACACAGTCGGTTCTCTTTTTATTTTAATACTGTTTTCCTTGGCCATGCAGAAGCTTTTTATTTTGATGAGATCCCATTTGTTTATTCTTTCCTTTATGTCCCTTGCTTTAGGGGACATATCAGTAAAAATGTTGCTGCGTGTAATATCTGAGATTTTCCTGCCTATGTTCTCTTCTAGGACTTTAATGGTGTTACGGCTTATGCTTAAGTCTTTTATCCACCTTGAATTTATTTTTGTGTATGGTGTAAGTTGGTGCTCGAGTTTCATTTTCTTGCACAAAGCTGTCCAGTTCTCCCAACACCACTTGTTGAAGAGGCTATTTTTACTCCATTTTATGTTGCTGCCCCCTTTGTCGAATATTAATTGACTATAGACACTAGGGTTTATTTCTGGGCTCTCTATTCTATTCCACTGGTCGACGTGCCTGTTTTTATGCCAGTACCAGGCTGTTTTGATTACAGTGGCCTTGTAATACATTTTGATATCAGGTATTGTGATCCCTCCTGCTTTGCTCTTCTTTCTCAAGATTGCTGCCGCTATTCTGGGTCGTTTATGGTTCCATATAAATTTTTGAAGAGTTTGTTCTATATCTGTGAAATATGCCATTGGTACTTTAATAGGTATTGCATTGAATCTGTAGATTGCTTTGGGAAGTATGGACATTTTGATGATGTTAATTCTTCCGATCCATGAACACGGTATGTGTTTCCATTTATTTGTGTCTTCCTTGATTTCTTTCTTCAGTGTTGTGTAGTTTTCTGCATATAGGTCTTTTACTTCCTTGGTTAGGTTTATTCCTAGGTACTTTATTTTTCTTTTTGCTATATCGAATGGGATTTTTTTCTTGATTTCTGCTTCTGTTGTTTCATTGTTGGTATACAAAAATGCCTTTGATTTCTGGATATTGACTTTGTATCCGGCTGTTTGGCTAAATTCATTTATTAGGTCGAGCAGTTTTTTGGCCGAGACTATAGGATTTTCTATGTATACTAACATGTCATCTGCAAACAATGATAGTTTTGTTTCCTCCTTTCCAAGTTGGATGCCTTTTATTTCCTTTTCTTGTCTAATCGCTGTGGCTAATACTTCCAATACTATGTTGAATAGAAGTGGAGAGAGTGGGCAGCCTTGTCTTGTTCCTGATTTTAGTGGAAAAGAATTTAGTCTTTGCCCGTTGAGTATGATGCTGGCTGTAGGTTTCTCATATATAGCCTTTATTATGTTGAGGAATGCTCCCTCTATTCCCACTTTGCTGAGTGTTTTTATCATAAATGGGTGCTGTACCTTATCGAATGCTTTTTCCGCATCTATTGATATGATCATGTGATTTTTGTCTTTGCTTTTGTTTATGTGATGAATTACATTTACTGATTTGCGAATGTTGAACCATCCTTGCATCCCTGGGATGAATCCCACTTGGTCGTGGTGTATGATCTTTTTAATGTGTTGCTGGATGCGGTTTGCCAATATTTTGTTGAGGATTTTAGCATCTATGTTCATCAGCGATATTGGCCTGAAGTTCTCCTTCTTTGTTGTGTCTTTATCTGGTTTTGGGATTAGGATGATGCTGGCTTCATAAAAAGAGTTTGGGAGTCTTCCATCATTTTGGATTTTTTGGAATAGTCTGTGGAGAATAGGGGTTAGCTCTTCCTTAAATGTTTTGTAGAACTCTCCTGTGAAGCCATCTGGTCCAGGGCTTTTGTGCGTCGGGAGTGTTTTGATTACTGATTCAATTTCACCAGCCGTTATTGGTCTGTTCAGACTTTCTGTTTCTTTTTCATTGAGTTTTGGAAGGTTATATTTTTCCAGAAACCTGACCATTTCACCTAGGTTTTCAAATTTCTTGGCATACAGTTCTTCATAGTAATTTCTTACAATCCTTTGTATTTCTGCAGTGTCGGTTGTAATATCTCCTTTTTCATTTCTGATTGTGTTTATTTGAGTCCTCTCTCTTTTTTTCTTGATGAGCCTGCTTAAAGGCTTGTCGATTTTGTTGATCTTTTCAAAGAACCAACTCCTGGATTCATTGATCTTTAGGATTGTGCTTTTAGTCTCTATATCATTTAATTCTGCTCTTATCTTGGTTATTTCTTTCCTTCTACTTGCTCTGGGCTGTCTTTGTTGTTGTTCCTCGAGTTCTTGTAGGCGAAGGGTTAGGTTGTTTGTTTGAGATGTTTCTGTCTTTTTTAGATAGGCCTGTATCGCTATAAACTTCCCTCTGAGGACTGCCTTTGCTGTGTCCCATAAGTTTTGGGTCGATGTGAGTTCATTATCGTTTGTTTCCAGAAACTTTTTGATTTCCTCCCTAATTTCATTCTTGACCCATTCATTGTTTAATAGCATGCTATTCAATCTCCATGATTTTGAGGGTTTTGGGTTTTTCTCCTTGGGGTTCGTTTCTAGTTTCAGTCCCTTGTGGTTGGAGAAAATGCTTGGTATGATTTCAATTTTCTTGAATTTGTTGAGGCTTGATTTGTGTCCTATCATGTGGTCTATCTTTGAAAATGTTCCATGTGCATTTGAAAAGAAAGTGTATTTAGCTTCTTTGGGATGAAGGGCTCTATATATATCAGTTAAGTCCATTTCCTCTAGAGTGTTGTTCAATGCCACAATATCTTTGTTGATATTTTGTTTGGAAGATCTGTCCATTTTTGACAGTGGGGTGTTAAAATCACCTACTATAATTGTGTTGCTGTCTATATCTTTCTTGAAGTCCTCTAAAATTTTCTTGATGTATTTAGGTGCTCCTCCGTTGGGTGCATATATATTTACAATATTTATGTCTTCTTGGTGGATTCTTCCCTTGAGTATTATGAAGTGGCCTTCTGGGTCTCTCTTTATGGCCCTTCTTTTGAAGTCTATTTTGTCTGATATGAGTATTGCTACCCCAGCTTTTTTTCCCTGTCCATTTGCTTGGAAAATTTGTTTCCAGCCCTTCACTTTGAGCCTGTGTATGTCTTTTGTCCTGAGGTGGGTTTCTTGTAGGCAGCATATGTGTGGGTCATGCTTTCTTATCCATTCAGCTATTCTATGTCTTTTGATTGGGGCATTTAATCCATTTACATTTAAAGTTATTATTGATAGGTATTTATTCATTGCCATTTTCGTACCTGTGTTCCTCTGTCTCTTTCTCTCTCTGTCTTTTCCTTTCTTCCCTTAAAGCAGTCCCTTTAGTATCTCTTGCAGCATTGGTTTGGTAGAGGTGTATTCTTTTAGACTTCTTTTGTTTGGGAAACTCCTTATTTGGCCTTCTATCTTGATTGAAAGCCTTGCTGGGTAAAGTAGTCTGGGTTGCAGGCCTTTGGTTCTCATTGCTTGGAATATTTCTTGCCATTCTCTTCTGGCTTGGAGCGTTTCCATTGAGAAGTCAGATGCTAACCTGATTGGGGCCCCCTTGTATGTTACTTCCTTTTTCTCCCTTGCTGCCTTTAAGATTCTCTCTTTGTCTTGGAGTTTTGCCATTTTAATTATGATGTGTCTTGAAGTGGGCCTGTTTGGGTTCCTTTTGATTGGGACTCTCTGTGTTTCCTGGATTTGTGTGGCTTTTTCTCTCACCAAATGAGGGAAGTTTTCCATCATTACTTTTTCAAACAGGTTTTCTATCCCTTGTTCTTGTTCTTCTCCTTCTGGTATTCCTATTATACGGATATTATTCTGTTTCATGTTGTCTTGCATTTCTCTTAAACCCTCTTCATTCTTTCTAAGCCTCTTTTCCTTATCTTGCTCATTCTGAGTATTTTTTTCTATTTTGTCCTCCAACTCGCTGATCCGATCTTCTGCTTCGTCGATTCTGCTTTTCATTCCTTCTACTGTGTTCTTCAGTTCAGAGATTGTGTTCTTCATTTCCTCTTGGCCCTTGTTGATAGTTTCTATTTCCTTTTTCATGTTGATATAGTTTGCCGTGAGTTCATCATAACTTCCCTGTAGTTTATGGTAGCTCATTGAGAGCTCATTGAGCTTCCTGACAACCATTGCTTTGAACTCGATATCTGATAGTTGAGTTGCCTCTGTTTCATTTAGCATTCTTTCTTGAGCTTCCTCCTTTCCTTTCATTTGGGGATTGTTCTTTTGTCTTCCCATTGTTTGTAAGACTCTTGTTGTTAGCCTCAACTTCTTAAATTGATCTGTTCTGGCTCCCTGGGTTTGTGGTATGACCTTCTGTGGTAGAATATCTGTGAGATTCAATGGTGGATTCTCCTTCGGATATCCTATTGTTCACTGCTTCCACTGACTCATCAGCTGGAATACCCTCTTTTGGGGGCCAACTCTGGATCTCCCCCCGCCACAGTTCCAGGCTTGCTTGTTTGTTTGTTTTGTCTCACTCGTGTGTATTTACAAAAAGAAGAGGGGGGAAAATAAAAAAAAGAAGAAAGGGGAAACAAGAGGAAGGTAGAAAAGATAAAAATTGAAGAGAAAGGAAGAGGGGATAAGAGAAGAAGGAATTCAAGGAAGGCAAAAGGAGTTGGGGAGTAAAGAAGAAGATATAAACAATGAAGAAGGAGTAGTTAAAAACTCATATAGATATACAGGCTTACAAACAAAAAGACACTAACAAACAAACTGGCAAAACAAAAAAGAGACACGCACACAGACACCCCCACACAAATATAAGCAGCCAAAGGGGGGAAAAAGAAAAAAAAAAAAAAACAAGCAAAGCACAACAAAATATTTAAAAAAATAAAAATATATTAAAGAAATAAAAAAATTAAAAACTTATTAATTTAAAAAAAAAAAGAAAGAAAAGAAAAGGAAAAAAAAAAAAAAGAAGAAGAAAAACAAAAACAAAAAAAAAAACCCTCTTGTTGTTTTCAAACTTGCCAGCCGGTTTTTTTTCAGGTCTTGCTGGCTGCAATGGCCGAGGGGTGATCTTATTGCTTTTCTGTGTTCAGAACTCAGTCCTCACTGTGCTATGTATCCCAGCGTTAGTGGGCACCTCTCCCCACAGGGTTTCCAGCGTGTGATCTGAACTTCCTGATGTGTGCGCACTTCTCCGAGGTTATGGGTGTGAGCTAGGTTCTCCAGACGTGCACAGCCGCCTGCCTTTGTCCCTGGGAGGCTTTCAGTGTTCTGGCACAGCTGCCTGCATTCGGATCTGAGAGAGGCCTGCGTTCCAGCTGCTATCCGGCGCCTGCACCTTGGACCTGAGCTGTCCGCGTTGCGAACCCGCTGGTGAACTGGCGCCTCTGGCTCCACAGCTGTCTCCAGTGGCCTGCGCCTATGTTTTCGCGAGTGTCCACTAGCCCGAGACCGTGTGCGGTCCCCTGAGGGTGTCTATTTTCATTCAGCTGTCTCACTTCGCCCGCGCCTCTGTCTCTCTTGGGGCGCCTATGCTTTCGTAGTCGCGCGGCGACCACGAAAACTCGGTTCAAAGTCGCGCAGTGACCTGGTGGGGTGCACCCACTTTCGCTCCCTCGCAGGGCACCCACTTTTGCTCGGGCGCAGTCGCGCGGTGGCCCCTGAGATCTCCCAGCCGGTTCAGCGGCTGACCCAGCTCCCTCCCCAGGGCCCTGGGGCAGGCTTGGCGGAGCGCCGGGCCGGGGCCTTGGCCGCCCCGTTCTCCGCGCGCTGGAACCCTGGGCTCTTATTGTTCCGAAGAGCTCTCCTTACCGCTTGTTTTTCAGTGTCCGCTACAATTTCCGACCTCTTATTCTCCAATATGCTGTATTACTGTTCCGTGTCTGTTCTGATCTTTACGTAGATTGATCTGGTTTTTCTCCCGTGTGTAGAGGGGGAGTAGGGTCTGCTCCCTCCTACCACGCCGCCATCTTCCCTCGATCTTATTTATTTTTCTTGTCAGATCACTGTGGCTAGAACTTTCAGTACTATGTTGAATAAGAGTAATGAAAACAGACACCTGTGTCTTGCTCCTGATCTTAAGGGAAAAGAGTTTAGTTTTTGCCCATTGAGTATGAAGTTGGCAGTAGGTTTCTCATATATGGCCTTTATTACATTGAGGGACACTCCCTCTATATGCATATTGCTGATTGTTTTTATCATAAATTGGTGCTGGATTCTGTGAAATGCTTTTTTAGCATCTATTGATATGATCATGTGATTTTTGTCCATTTTGTTTATGTGGTGTATCATGTTTATGGATTTGTGAATATTGTACCATCCTGGCATCTCTGGAATAAACCCCACTTTATTATGATGTATGATCTTTTGAATGTATTGCTGGATCCAGATTGCTACTATTTTGTTGAGGATTTTAGTATCTCTGTTTATGAGAGATATTGGCCTACAGTTTTTTTTCTTTGTTGTGTCTTTACCTGGTTTTGAAATTAAGATAATATTGGCCTTGTAAAAACACTTTAGGACTCATCCTTCTGCTTGAATTATTTAGAATAGTTTGAAAAGAATAGGGGTTAATTCTTCTTGGAATGTTTGGTCCAGGGTTTTCTGTGAAGTCATCTGGTCTAGGGCTTTTGTGTGCTGGAAATTTTTTGATTACTGCTTTGATATCACTAGTTGTTATTGGTTTATTCAGGCTTTCTGCTTCTTATTGATTCAGTTTTGGAAGATTGTATGTTTCTAGGAATTTATCCATTTCACTCAGGTTGTCCAATTTCTTGGCATGTAGTTGTTCATAGTAATTTCTCACAATCTTTTGTATTTCTGTGGTATCAGTTGTGACTTCTCTTTCATTTCTGATTTTATTTATCTGGGTCCTCTCTCCTTTTTTCTTGATGAGTCTTGTTAAAGGTTTGTCCATTTTTTTTTTTTTTTATCTTTTCAAAGAAGCAGCTCCTGGGTTCATTGATCCTTTGAATGGTTTTTCAGTATCTGTATCATTTAATTCTGCTCTAATTTTGATTATTTCCTTCCTTCTGCTCACTGGGCTTTGTTTGTTGTTGTTTCTCTACTCTAGTTCTTTTAGATGTAGGGTTAGATTGTTTATCTGAAATTTTTCTGTCTTCTTTAAGTAGGCCTATGTTGCTATGAATTTCCCTCTCAGGACTGCCTTCGTTGTGTCCCATAGGTTTTGGGTTGTTGTGTGTATACTTTCATTTGTTTCCAGGTACTTTTTAATTTCCCCCTTGATCTCATTATTAACCCATTCATTATTTAATAACATGTTATTCAGTCTCCATGTCTGTGAATGTTTTTGAATTTTTTCCTTGAGGTTGGTTTCTAGTTTCAAGCCATTGTGATCGAAGAAGATGCTTGATATGATTTCAATTTTCTTGAATTTGTTGAGGCTTGTTTTGTGTCCTACAGTGTGGTCTATCTTTGAAACTGTCCAATGTGCATTTGAAAAGAATGTATACAATGATCCTTCACCTATTGAGGGAATTATGTTCCAGAGATCTCCACGATAAGTGAGAATCCACGAAGTAGCGGTGTTATATTTATTTTATTATTTATATATATTTTAAGGCTTTATAAACCCTTCCCACACTCCTATAAACCTTTCCCACTCTCTTATTAACCTTTCCCACACTCTTATAAACATTTCATATGCTCTTAAACACTTTCTACACTCTTAAACCTATGTGATTTTAACAACATATAAAATTCTATATGATTAGTTACCAGTGAAGTATACAACTTGAATGATGAAGATCATGAATTATGTAGCTGTGCAGTACTGATGGTGATGAAGGTGATGATGATGAGATGAATGTACTGCACAGCCAAGAAGAGCATTACAGCTCTTTTGAAGGCACCACTTCATCAGGCGCTTCATCGGGTGGTGCAGTATCTTCACCCTGGGCTGTAACTTCTAGTTTCACTAAAGGCATAGGCATAACTGATCTCTTTGTCTGAGTGATGAACATAGTTATGGGGAGTTGCTGGTGCTGCTTTTTATCGGCAGAGGCACCTTCTCCATGCAGAGAAACACTCTTGAGTCCAAAGTGTCTCTGAAATTTGTCAAACCAGCCCTTGCTTCATTCTCACTGAATGGAATTGGTATGGTGGGAGAAGCACTCGACAGTTCTGCTTCTGCATCATTGTCCTCATCACCGTCATGAACATCTGTGCTTTCTACAAAACTGTCATAAAGTTTCTTGGCCTTCGTCTGGTTGGTGTTGGTAACCAGCAAGATATTCTTCTTCTTGCAGTCATTTATCCACAGGACCAATGCAGACTCCAGCCTCACAATGGCCTTATTATGGGAAGTGACCACCAACTTTGCAGTCTTGTTAAAAGTCATTGTTGCCGTAGACCTAACATTCTTCTCGTCTTTCTTTATGTAGTGAACAGTAGATTCATTATTCCAATAATGGTGGCCTACAGCTGCATAGCTTTTGCCTTCCTTTAACATGCCAAGAAGTTCCACCTTTTTTTTGATGGTAAGCATATTCCTCTGGTGCTTGGGTTCACTGCCAGAAGCCTTCGAAGGTGCAGAACATTTTGGTGGCATCGTAGGGCTTAAAATAAATTAAAACTTTTACAAAAATTTCACAAAAACACAATACTGCAGAGCAATACTACGCGCAGCGATCAGATGTCGATGTGAAATGGACAAGGAAAGATGCTGAATTAATTTACGGGCACAGCGCGGGAGAGCAAACAGACCGATGCTACGGTCACTGAGCCAATCAGTGCTCAGGATACAGAACACAGTGCTGTGGTTGGGTGCCTTCCATTCCATCAGCCAATAGTGTGCTGTGTACAATCTCATGTTGGCAAAATTGCACAAGCAGTAGTGGCATACTACATTTCCATTGTGTACAGTATGGTACTCATCTGCTGATGAAATACATAGTGTATTTTATTTCAATTTAATATTCTTTTAATTGTTTGAATTAAAATTTTTATATATTTTATATTGTTTTAAATTTATAGGCAAACATAATTAAAATAATAAATATTATATGAATACCTATATATCGCAAAATCCCGTGATATAGCAAAAACTCCATGGTACAGAATTAGATATTTTTCTTAAAAAAAGCTTTGCGATAAAGTGAAGCTACAGTAAGTGAACTGTGATATAGTGAGAGACAACTTTATTTTGCTTCTTTGGGGTGAAATGCTCTGTAAATATCAATCAGATCCCTTTGATCTAGAGTGCTATTCATGCCACATACCTTTGTTAATTTTTTGTTGGAATATCTATCCATTGTTGCCAGTGGTGTATTAAAATCCCCTACAATGACTGTATTGCTGCCAATCTCCTTCTTAAAGTCCTTTAAGATTGTCCTTATGTATTTAGGTGCTCCTATTTTGGGTGCATATGTTTACTAGGGTTATTATTCTCTTGTTGGACAACTCCCTTAAGTATTAAGTAGTGACCTTCTTTGTCTCTTATTATGGCCTCTATTTTGTCGGATATAGTATTGTTACCCCACCTTTCTTTTTTGTGTCCATTTGCTTGGAATGTTTTTTTTTTTCCATTACTCACTTTCAGCCTGTGTAGATCTTTTGTCCTGAGGCCAGCATGCAGGTCATATTTTCTTATGCATTCAGCTATCTCCTAAGTCTTTTGATATGAGCATTTAATCTATTTACATTTAAGATTATTATTATTTTTTTAAATATATTTTATTGATTATGCTATTACAGTTGTCCCATTTCTCCCCCATCATTTCCCTCCACCCTGCACACCCTCTCCCACCCACATTCCCCCCTTTAGTTCATGACCATGTGTCATAAGTTCTTTAGCTTCTACATTTCCCATACCATTCTTGCCCTCCCCGTCTATTTTCTACCCTCCATCTATGCTACTTATTCTCTGTACCTTCCCCCCTCTCTCCTCCTCCCACACCCCTGTTGCTAACCCTCCATATGATCTCCATTTCTGTGTTTCTGTTCCTGTTCTAGCTATTTGCTTAGTTTGCTTTTGTTTTAGGTGTGGTTCTTAATAGGTGTGAGTTTGCTGTCTTTTCACTGTCATATTTTTGATCTTTTTCTTAGATAAGTCCCTTTAACATTTCATATAATAAGGGCTTGGTGATGATGAACTCCTTGAGCTTGACCTTATCTGAGAAGCACTTTATCTGTCCATCCATTCTAAATGACAGCTTTGCTGGATAGAGCAATCTTGGATGTAGGTCCCTGCTTTTCAAGATTTCAAATATTTCTTTCCAGCCCCTTCTTGCCTGGAAGGTCTCTTTTGAGAAATCAGCTGACAGTCTGATGGGAACTCTTTTGTAGGTGACTGTCTCTTTATCCCTTGCTGCTTCTAGAATTCTCTCCTTCAGTTGAATCTTGGCTAATGTAATTACAATGTGCCTTGGTGTGTTCCTCCTTGGGTCCCACTTCTTTGGGACTCTCTGAGCTTCCTGGATGTCCTGGCAGTCTATTTCCTTTGCCAGATTGGGAAGTTCTCCTTTATTATTTGTTCAAATAACTTTTCCACTTGTTGCTCATTTTCTTCCCCTTCTGGGACCCCTATAATTCGGATGTTGGGATGTTTAACGATGTCCTGGAGGTTCCTAAGCCTCTCCTCATTTTTTTGAATTCTTGTTTCTTCCTCGTTTTCTGTTTGGTTGTTAGTTTCTTCCTTCTGGTCCACTCCATTGATTTGAGTCCCAGTTTTCCTTCCATCTCTATCACTTCCCCATGCATCTTCCTTCATTTCATGTATTGTAGCCTGCATTTTTTCATCTAATTTGTGAGCAAAATCAACCAATTCTGTGAGCATTTTGATGACCAGTGCTTTGAACTGTGCATTTGATAGGTTGGCTATCTTCACGGCTTAGAGGAATTGGCTCTGAGGCTTTTATTTGTTCTCTGGTTTGAGCCATTTTTGGTGAGGTTTTTGTTGTTTTGTTTTGGTTTTAGTCTGGTCGCGGCTATTACGTAGTGAGGGGTGGAGCCTTAGGTGTTCCTCAGGGCGGGGCAGCCCAGTCGCTGGGTTGTGGCGCTACAGGTGGGGGCGGGGTCCAAGAGGGAAGAATGGCGCCTGTTCTGCTCTCTCCTGGATTCTGGTCCTTTCCGCCGCTTCCCCTTCACCTGGATTATCTGCGCACATGCTCGTGCTGTTACGTAGTGAGGAGTGGAGCCTCAGGTGCTCCGCAGTGTGGGGCAGCCCAGTCACTGGGTTGTGACGCTGTTTGTGGGGGACAGCTCAGAGAGGGAACAATGGTGCCTGCTCCCTCTCTCCTGGATTCAGTCCCCTCCACCACTTCCCCTCTGCCTGGATGTCTGAGCGAGCAAATGTGGGACCACCTCGTCAGCCAGCCGCCTTGTGCGGCCTCACTGGGTCTGCACAGTTGCCCCCTGTGCCCGGGGTCTGCCAGCTGCTGCCTGTGCACCTGGGAACTGCCAGTCGCTGCTGCTTGCGTTACCAGTCCGCACCTTCACTTTTTCCTGCCGCGACTCTGCCCCTCTTACCGGTCTGGATGAATGGTTGTTGGACTTCCGTACAGTTGAATTTTATATAAGTTCTGGTTGTTTTCTTGTTTCTAAATATTTGTTATCCTTAATTTTGGTTGTTAGAGGAGGCACAGTGTGTCCACCTACGCCTCCATCTTGGCTGGAAGTCCACAACCAAGCAAATATTAATAAAAGTGGAACGACAATAAGGATATTGTAGGAAAGGGAAAAGAATATGTTGGGAACCATTTAGCCTGGTTTCAGGAGCTGTAACCTGTACCCCATGGGCAGGCTGTGTAAGAGCCCAAGGGACCTGCCTCATCTGGGTCTGTTCTGTCAAGAGGACCTGAGCCACTAAGGAGACAAAGCTTATCTCCCTGGCAGGAGTACTGCTTCTGCTTCATCTATTTCTGGCCCCAATGCTTAGTAGGTTAGTCAATGATGGGTAAGACTCCTCATGGGAGGGGCAACTCAAGCCAGACACAACCACTTGGAAGGTCCTCATGGATGGACTTGGGGCTGCAGCAAAGAGCGGGTGATAGACCCTCGCCCCCCAGCTATTCTGACATAGCCCAAGTCCCGATTTTCATCTGGGAGATGTTTCCTTTATCCCTTGCCTCCTGGCTCTAATTGGCTTAAAGCCTGAAACTATGACGGCGGGCGGTGCAGCCCTGTGCCGGCCAGAGTGGTTCCCTGGGTGATTGGGCATAAGAAAGAAATCGTAAAGTCCTGTGAAACCTGCTTTGCTAAGAGTGCACTCATTTAAATGATAAGGGTCCCAGGAGGAAATGAGTATGTCTCCCAGTTTTGCAACCCCCTTTCCTGACAGACACTGACTCAGATTAAGCCCTCAGATTTCTTTGAAATGTTAACCATTGTTTGATCCCTGCCCCCTGACATACCTGTATTCCTATGTATTGGAACCCAATAAAAGCCCAGTGAGGAAGGGGGCTCTGGGTCCTTTGCCTTTGAGAGATTGACCACCCCTCCTCCCCAAGCAGATCAAGTTTTGGTAGTTTTATTTTCATCTGTGATGGAGGCATGGGGCTCTGCGGGCAGAGCCCTCCCACAAGAATATGAGATGACTAATGGAAAGAAAGACAGTTTTGAGAGGGTGGAGGGAGGAGGAATATTAAGAGAGAGAAATAGAAACAAGGTGTAGAAAGGGAAAAATAAAATTTAAAATAAAAATTAGAAAGGGACATGAAGCAAAAATGGAGGTAAGAGAAGGGAAGAGTAAAATATGAGAGTGGAATGGAAACAAAAATTAAAATAAGTAATAAAAAAATATATAAATAAAATAAAATGATAAAAATTAGTGAAATAATAGGAACAAAACTGAAGACAAAGAAACAATGTTAAAAAGCTGTGCAGGAGAAAAAATAGTACAAATAATTAAAATGAATGAGGTGAAGTTCATCTTAGCAGAGTCTAGTGTTTGTTGGCCTACTGTCTTCTCCTTCAGGATCTGTCCCTGATGTCAGCTGGTGTCTCAGTCTAGCTTCAGGCAGCCACAGCCAGTGGCTGTCTCCTTCAGGCTTGGCTGGTCCTCTCTGTTCTGTCCTGCTGGCTTTTTATCAGCACAAGGCCCAGGGATGCTTCCCATAATGTCCAACAAGACCGCATGTACCACGTCCACCTGCCTCCAGAGGGGACCTCTGGTATGATCAGAATGGTGGTATCCCTGGATCACACACCCCAAAGATGCTGTTCTGTCTTCAGGGAAGACAGCAGGCCTGTTCTTCCCCCCCACACCACATGGCTTGGTCTGTTCCAGATTATTTTCAATAATGTGTAGTTTCTGATGAATTAGCTGTCTGTTTCATGTGAGGGGCCAATCTGTGTAAAAGGGTCAGCTCTTTGCTGCTTGGTGCTGATGGCAGCTCTGTGTGAGAGCCGAGGCTGGGTGGGGTGCTGAATACCTCTTACTGTGCCAATTTCTCATCTCTCTGCTCTGCTGTTTTCAGTGAAATAGGGCCCAAGGAAGAACAAGCATAGTGTCTGATAAAAGTTCATAGAAGGTTCTTTGGAGATTATCTTTCTTTCCCCTACATATATGCACCCAGCAGGGGGATTTTGGGCCTGCCCTTACTGTTCTGTGGAGTTTGCAATCCTGCAGGTAGGGCATGAGCATGCCTTTCTCTCTCCAGAAGTTTGTACTCTGTGGTTTGAGTGACCCTACCTGGTTGTAAAGAATCTCAGGTGCTCTTGCCTGTCCAGTTCCTAGCTCACTGCTCTCACATGAGGCTCAGAAACAAAACTCCATTCTACACACAGCCCCTGACTTGCAAGTCACACTGGTTAGGGTCCTGCAGCCCCTTTGTCATGCAACCTCTATTCTTCCTGGCCAGCTGGGTTCAGTAGGCATGAACCATCCTTTGAATCTTCCCTCTTTGCTGACAGGGCAGCTGCACATGTGGGTTCCCTGCTCAGCCACGTCTCCACTCCCCTGTGCTGTTAAGAAGCACGTATGAGATTGTGGCCACTTAATTTGGAGGCCTAGATTTGTAGACAATAAAGACCCCACATCAAAGGTGAATAGTTAAGCACTTTATTAAGTGAGAGCAAAAAGAAAAGCAAGAATCAAAAGCATACATCACCAGATGGGAAATCACCAACAGCTGAACACAGACATTGGGGAATCCCAGAGGCAGCAGCAGTTGGGGTTAATCTGGGAACAGTTCCGGATGAAGCATCCTTCCTTCTGGTGGGATTCCAAAGTCTCTCTTTGGGGTGGATAAAAGTGATTAAATATGTTTTAGACAAAGGTGGCTACATGCCAAGGACCTCATGTGATTCTGACTAACTATTCCCTCTGGGAGAAGGGCCAATTCTCCCAAGGGAACAACTAAACATCAAAAGGTACTAATCTCCTGGAGAGAAGGGCCAGTTCTCCCTGGGGGACAGCACTATAGTTTGCTTTTCCAATGAAGGTCACAGCTCAGGCATAAACAGGGAGGATTCTCAAAGTCCCTTTAACCCTTCATCCCCTCTTTTAAAAAGTTCTTATGTGACATCCCCACTGTAGCTCTGAGCCAATGCCTGGCTCTCTGTGCACTCCACTTCTCCAAAAGGCAAAAAGTCTTTCTTGGTCAGGGCTGGCCACAGTCTGCTGGTACCTGTAACAGTTGTAGGAGCTAGAATTTCTCTCTTGGACTCTCCCAGATGGTGCTGCAGCTATGGACATGTTGCTCGCTGTATGTGTGCAGCCTGAGTCTCCTAGGTTCTGTACATCCTCCCAAGTTTCTCCCAATTATTGTTTGGTTCCCTGTGCAGGAATGGAGCCCCCCCCCACCTCCACTTTAGGAGGGGTGGGAGCTGCTAAGCTGCATTTTCTCTCCTCTGTCCTTTTCTTTGCTGCAGGCATCTCATATGGGGTATTTCCCCTTCAGCTTATAAAATCTCTTACAGGACAGTGCAAAGCTTCTTTTCTTCTTGGCTTCAAAAATTCATATCAGTTTAGAGTCTGTTGATTGTTCAGGTCACTCATCAGAAGATCAGCTTAAAATCTGTGCTGGGAGCACGAGCAAGTAAGCTCAGCTTCCATCTAGTCAGCTGCCACCTCCCCATCCTTCATGCCTCACCCCCGACCCTGGGTTTTGTGAGGCTTCCTCTTGGGGATTTCACAGTGATTTGAGGCAACCTCACATCAAGCCTGGCCTGACCTAGGAACTCACCCTCCCTTTGGTCTCATTGAAGATAGAGGTACTATGGGGAGTTGTAGAGGGCAATGATGTTGGACAGACTCAAAACCAGGAGTCTAGAAACTGTAGCTTACAGGATTGGGTGATAACCAAGCCTGGACAGGAATGGTCTGGAGTTAAGAAAGACTTGCTTGCTAGTAGTGAATATCAAACTACAGGGAGAAAGGCAAGACTTGAACATTGAGAAGGTCTTAAAGATAACAGCAGACAAAAATCCAGGGAAAGCATAATTTGGGATGGTGATGCTGATTAGTGGGAACACCACTACAACTGACGGTCCTTGGGCAGAAAGCATTGATATTCTGTGTGCTTATATTTTGTAAAGGTAGCAGAAATGGAGGTGTTATCCTGTACTCACAGGGTAACAAGTAATGAGGAAGTGAGAGTCAGAGAGTCCTGATTGAAGCTGTAACAGAGAGGCTCAGAGTCCCAGGAGTAATCCTGACTAAGCCATGTAAAATATCCATATAATGGATGTGTGCTTGTTGCTATGGGAAACCTATACAAAAATATTTTTTGTATGATGCTTAGTGAGGCAAGAAATTCATCTTGAGAAACCATTTTGGTAGAAAATGTCTGATGTTGATGGCTTTTGTGAGCTCTAGACAGCACTCAGGTCTTTCTTGGGCTAATCTAGAGTCAATCACTGTTTTGCATCTACTGGTTCTGTCCCAACTCCAGAAGTGTCATCTTCATTCATTTTGAAATTGCACTGTATTCTGGAATATGATTAAGAGTGAGTGAGGTGACAAAGCTGAGGTTAGGAATGGTTAACCGTTTTCCTGTAGTACACAGTGAAGCTCTGGTAGAGCTCTGAGCCTTTCCTAAGCTTCTCCATTAATCGTTTAGGCTCTCTTTGACATTTCCAGACCAAATGAGAACAAACTGCTTTAAATGAGAAAAGATGAACTAGTCTAGGAGTTTTATAATTATTTTTATTCAGAGAAAAGCTATACACTGTCTCATTGTAATTTTTTAAAAAAATATATTTTATTGCTTATGCTATAACAGTTGTCCCATTTCTCCCCCATCATTCCCCTCCACCCTACACACCCTCTCCCACCCACATTCCCCCCTTTAGTTCATGTCTATGTGTCATAAGTTCTTTAGCTTCTACATTTCCCATACTATTCTTGCCCTCCCCCTGTCTATTTTCTGCCCACTATCTATGCTATTTATTCTCTGTACCTTCCCCCCACTCTCTTCCTCCCACACCCCTGTTGCTAACCCTCCATATGATCTCCATTTCTGTGTTTCTGTTCCTGTTCTAGCTATTTGCTTAGTTTGCTTTTGTTTCAGGTATGGTTCTTAATAGCTGTGAGTTTGCTGTCTTTTCACTGTCATATTTTTATCTTCTTTTTCTTAGATAAGTCACTTTAACATTTAACATAATAAGGGCTTGGTGATGATGAACTCCTTGAACTTGACCTTATCTGAGAAGCACTTTATCTGTCCATCCATTCTAAATGACAGCTTTGCTGGATAGAGCAATTTTGGATGTAGGTCCTGCTTTTCAAGATTTCAAATATTTCTTTCCAGCCCCTTCTTGCCTGGAAGGTCTCTTTGGAGAAATCAGCTGACAGTCTGATGGGAACTCCTTTGTAGGTGACTGTCCCCTTATCCCTTGCTGCTTCTAGAATTCTCTGCTTCATTTTAATCTTGGCTAATGTAATTACGATGTGCCTTGGTGTGTTCCTCCTTGGGTCCAACTTCTTTGGGACTCTCTGAGCTTCCTGGACTTCCTGGAAGTCTATTTCCTTTGCCAGATTGGGGAAGTTCTCCTTGATTATTTGTTCAAATAAGTTTTCTACTTGTTGCTCTTCTTCTTCCCCTTCTGGGCCCCTATAATATGGATGTTGGGACATTTAACGATGTCCCGGAGGTTCCTAAGCCTCTCCTCATTTTTTTGAATTCTTGTTTCTTCCTTGTTTTCTGTTTGGTTGTTAGTTTCTTCCTTCTGGTCCACTTCATTGATTTGAGTCCCAGTTTTCCTTCCATCTCTCTTGGTTCCCCATGTGTTTTCCTTCATTTCACGTATTGTAGCCTTCATTTGTTCATCTAATTTGTGAGCAAAATCAACCAATTCTGTGAGCATTTTGATGACCAGTGCTTTGAACTGTGCATCTGATAGATTGGCTATCTCTTCACAGCTTAGAGGAATTGGCTCTGGGTATTTAATTTGTTCTCCGGTTTGAGCCATTTTTGGTGGTTTTTTTTTTTTTGTTTTGTTTTGGTTTTAGTCTGGTCTCAGCTATTATGTAGTAAGGGGTGGAGCCTTACGTGTTCCTCAGGGCGGGGCAGCCCAGTCGCTGGGTTGTGATGCTATAGGTGGGGGCAGGGTCTGAGAGGGAACAATGGTGCCTGTTTCGCTCTCTCCTGGACTCCGGTCCTTTCCGCAGCTTCCCCTTCACCTGGATTAATTGTGCATGTGACTGTGCTATTACGTAGTGAGGAGTGGAGCCTCTGGCACTCCCCAGTGCAGGGCAGCCCAGTCGCTGGGTTGTGATGCTATAGGTGGGGGTGGGGTCTGAGAGGGAACAATGATGCCTGCTTTGCTTTCTCCTGGATTCAGTCCCTTCCACCACTTCCCCTCTGCCAGGACCGTCTGCACACGCGAATGTGGGACCACCTGGTCAGCCAGCCGCCTGTGTGGCCTCACTGGTTCTGCACAGTTGCCCCCTTGTGCCCGGGGTCCACTGGCTGCTGCCTGTGCACCTGGGAACTGCCAGCTGCTGCTGCTTGCGTTCTGGGTCTGCACCTCCACTTTTTCCTGCCTCGACTCCATCCCTCTTACCGGTCTGGATGAATGGTTGTTGGCCTTCTGTACAGTTCAATTTTCTGTCAGTTCTGGTGTTTTCATGTTTCTAAATATTTGTTGTCCTTAATTTTGGTTGTTAGAGGAGGCACAGTGTGTCCACCTCTGCCTCCATCTTGGCCGAAAGTCCTGTAATTTAAAAAAAATATTTTAAACTTACTGCCCACCTATTGGTAACTTGTTTTTATCAGAGCATCTTACTAGTATTAGGCCAGCTTGGGTGCTCCAAAATGCACTGCTATCCAGGTCAGGTCAGAGGAGGCTATTGCCTTTACTGGGTACCTCTAATGAAAAGAACACCAGGGTCTGAATGCTAGCATTCTCCATTGGTAAGCATGTTTTAGTTTTGTCTTTCACATATTTTCTCCTTGATGCAGTATTAATTCTATTGAAAAATATAATCTCTAAAATAAGGGTTGGTAATAGATAGGAAGTATTAAGACAAGCACAAAAATGGAATAAGAAATGAAAAAATTGCCAGAGTGATGAGTCACAGTAAAAAATGAGAAAGGCTGAAAAAGTCTCTCAGTGCTGTTAATGGTCTTCAACATAGTAATTATACTAAAAGGGCTTGGAACATAATGGGAGAGAGAGGGGAATTTGATAACACTCAACACATCTCCTCTGAGGGCTTTTTGAAAGCATTTTTTTTCTTCAAACTCAAAAAAGGTCCGTTAGGTGAAATTCAAGGCATTCACCTGGTTGAATATTTACACAGGTGCCATTTTGAGAGCATTCTCAGAGCAAGCAAACTTTACTGCTATCACTATCCAACTGGTGAAAGGGTAAAGACAGAGCCATTTGTTATCGTGGCACCATTTGCTGAGCAGGCCTATGATCTTGTTAAACATGACTGCCAATTTACTCTTCTGATCTTGTCTTCAGGAATGGAAATTACTGGAAAGCAAGAACAGAACTAACCTCTCCCTAGACCCACAGGCAGAAGATAACATTGAAACAAACTGCAGCCCCCTGTTACAATACCCCAACAGCCCAGAGGCCACATAACAGCAACCCCAACCCTTTATTTAATCCAAGTATAATTCAATAAAAGCTCAAAGCCCCTATCCCTCAATGCTGGTGGATCTCTCCACACCGTGCCCCTCTCTTTTTTTGGAGAGTGAATAAAAACTTTATTTTCTACACTTTCTTCTCTTTGTGAATTTTCCCACAGTTTAGCCTAACAACTGGGACAGGTTTGCATCCTTTTTTGACTACATTTTAATGACAAGATTAAATCTAAATATTCCTATTACCCAGTGCTTTCAGCCACATAGATGCTCATTAGCATTTGCTTTGTCAGTTCCTTACTTTTCATCCCAGTGCATTAATTCTAAGTCCTACAGAGTTTTTGTGGACAGTGACAAAAACAAATGAAAGAAGAACAATACTGGAGTTAGCAAGGACACTTAGTGTCCAATCTCATGTCTAATCAGTACAGACATTTGGGGGCATGTATGTTCCCCTGGTCATGTATGTTTCTTTATAATCTTTGGATCATCCCACATGCCTGAGTTAACATTCTCTCAAAATGTGGGAGAATTAGTTTTAGTAAAATAGGAGTCTTTCCCCTAAGGGTTTAGCATAAAGGATGAAGAAAAGGAATATCTCTGAATATTTTCATGGAAAGTTATTCCATTTCATGAAGGAAAAGCTGGAGAAAGTACATGAAACTATCCTGGGAGATCTGATTTATTAAATATTTTTATTGGGAACCTGACTCAGTCTTTGTCTAAGACTGGTGGTTAGAATGGGAAAGGAGCCTGGCTGAGTTTTATATCTGATCATTGCCATCACCAGGCTTCAAACTACCCATAGGGCTTGGCAAGCATAGTCCTGATAATTCTTTCATAGTGTTCTCCTTCTAACCTCCAGTCCTTATTGCCACTTGTCACACTGCCTACAGCCCTTCTAGGGTGACTTTCAGTGGGGACTTCTGTTTGTTTTCCAAAGTAGGTGGGCCAGAGTCATTTCCCATGAAACTCCAAAATGATGTCCATAGATCTGATGCCTTAAGTAACTGGGGTGTCCACATGAAGGAGGTGCTTCCATAACATGTGAAAACCACCTCAGACTCCTGCCTAAGGGGGAGGAGGTCAGGCTGAAATGAGGTTGCAGGACCACTGGTAGAGAAGTGTGAAGATTCTGGAAGGAAGAGGGCTGTTATGCCGCAAGCTGAAAAATGGCATGCCATCTTGCATAAATTTCTGCATGCAATGACCTTGAACTTCATGCCCAGTTCTGGAAAGCATCCTGGCCTCCCGGACATGTACCTCGGGCACTTACTTTGGCAGGAGGGGAGGACATTGCCCCATCACCTACTCCACCCATTCCCAACCCTGGAAGGAGTCTTCTCTCTTCTAAGACAAAAGAAGTTGGTCTCATTTTTGTGGAAATAAACAAAGACCAACTCAGTGAGAAAAGTAGAGGTTACTTATTTAGAGCTTGCTATAGCAAGGAGACAGCCACCATCACTTGGCATTAGGCAGAGACTCAAATGCAGGCAGAGGAATGGGACAAACTTCAGAATGGAAAGGGAGAGGGCTCCCAGTACACCCTGACCAGAGGCTTGCAGAAGTTGGAGGCACCTAACTAGGACTGGGGTGGCCTGTATGATTGGCTAAGGAAGTTTTTCCTGGAAAAATTAGATTTTCCTGATTGCTCTTAAGTTGGAAGTAGGAACAAAAATTAGGGAAGCTGTCAGTTATTAATCAAGTCTTACCCATTTTTGGCGAACTGTTAGAGGGATTACTGTTTCGCTTCCTAGATGGGTTCCTAGGGATAATGATCTCACTTGCTACAATCCTGATTTATAGACAGCAGGCTGCCTTCCTGAGTTGGTTACTGCACCTGCTACTGTTCTATATGGTCTGGCCATTGCCCATTTGTATGTTTAATCTCTTCCCTTCATTTTATTGCCCCAGGTGTCCAAAAAAAGTGGGTACCAGATTGGGGACTGCTAATATCAAAGTGAAGAGCAGAATGTGGTGGAGGAACCTGTATTCTAAAACCCAGAGGTCCTACTGAAGACTCTCCCATCTAATCACATTCTAATGTATCTCATAATGCATGGCACATAAGTGTCCTAAAATATATCTCCTCTATGGTTCCTTCCACTTACATGCCAAGCTCTAAAATAACTTTTTCCACATGCACTTTTCTTTTGTCCTCACTTTCTCCTTCCTAAACTCCATCCCAAAGCATGAGGTCTTGGTGAACATTTGCAAAAAGCAAAGAGATTAAGGTGTGGGTGTGCCTGCAGAGCCTTCCTGGGTGATTTTGCATCTTTAAAGGACATACTGGGTAAAACTAATGCAGGTCCCATTCATTAAAATTCTGGGGTATGATTCAGGAAAGCAGCCCTGACAATAAGGGAGGGGAGTATCTTGGGGCAGGTAATTCTTTTTTTTTTTTTTTAAGATTCTTTTAAAGATTTTATTTCTTTATCTTCAGAGAAGACGGGAAGGAGAGAGGGGGAGAGGGAGAGAAATATCAATGTATGATTGCCTCTCATGCGTCCCCTGCTGGGAACTGGCCTGCAACCCAGGCATGTACTCTGACTGGGAATAGAACTGCAATCCTTTGGTTTGCAGGCTTGCGCTCAATCCACTGAGCTACACCAGCCAGGGCAAATTCTTATTTTGTGCAGTGGGAGGGCATCTTTAATTTTGCTGACTTGCTGAGTGAGACTGAAAGGGAAACTCGAGAGTTAAAGATTTTAGCTTCAGTTTATAGTTGATAGGCTTAAGTGATTAATGCATGTGGAAATCTATTATTTCAGGAACAGAAATGCAAGACCTACGTGACTCCAGGAGGTTGATAAGCAAATTCAATCTTTGTGTCCTAGGGAGTCTGCAACTGGTCTAAGCCATTGTGTATCAGGGGGAGAAAGATGATTAAGGATTGCTGATCAGAAGATGGAGGCATAGGTAGATAGGCTTCTTGGCTTCTTTGCACAACCAAAAGAAGGATAACAACCAATTTAAAAACAGAAAACAACAAGAACTTCCAGAAAACCAAACTATATGGAAGTCAGTCAACCAAAGAGTTCAGGAAGAAACATTCATCCAGACAGGTAGGAAGGACAGAGATGGGAAGCCTGGGCAGAGAGAACACACAACAAGGCAGTGGCTGGTGGACTGGGCAGTGCCACATTTGCCTGAGGATAAACAGAGAGGAACAAAGGGGGAGCAAGTCAAACTGTGCAACTCAGGGTTCCAGCATGGGAAACTAAAGCCTCAAAACCTCTGGCTGTAAAAATCTGTGGGGGTTGCAGTGGTGGGAGAAACTCCCCATCTCAGAGGAGAGTCTGCTGGAGAGGCTCACCAGATCCTAGAACATACACAAGCCCACTCACCCAGGAATCAGCACCTGAAAGGGCACAATCCACTCGTGGGAAGTGAGAGAAGTGACAGAAAGTGGACAAGAGCTCAGCAAGCGGTATTGTTCCCTCTCAGACCCCTCTCTCACATATAGTGCCACAACGCAGCAAAGTGGATTGCCCCATCCTGGTGAATATCTAAGTCTCTGACCCTTACAATTTAATAGGTGCACTGAGAAACAAAAATATGGTCCAAATTAAGAACAGATCAAAACTCCAGAAAACGAACTAAGTGATGAGGAGATAGAGAATCTATCAAATGCAGAGTTCAAAACACTGGTAATCAGGATGTTCACAGAAATGAAAGAATACAGTCACAAAATAGAGAAAGAAATGAAGGCTATACAAAATGAAATAAAGGAAAATATACAGGGAACCAACAGTAAAAGGAAGGAAACTTGGACTCAAATCAACGGTTTGCAACAAAAGGAAGAAATAAAGATCCAACTGGAACAGAATGAAGAAACAACAATTCAAAAAAAAAAAAAAAAGAGGAGGGGCTTAGGAACCTCCGGGACAACTTTAAACATTCCAACATCTGAAACATAGGGATGCCAGAAGGAGAAGAGGAAGAGCAAGAAATTGAAAACTTATTTGAAAAAATAATGAAGAACTTCCCCAATCAGGTGAAGGAAATAGACATGCAATCCAGGATGCTCAGAGTCCCAAAGAAGTCGATCCAAGAAGAAAAACACCAAGACACATCATAATTAAGTTATCCAAGATTAAAGATAAGGAGAGAATCTGAAAAGCAATAAGAGAAAAAGAGACAGTTACCCATACAGGCTATCAGCCAACTTCTCAAAAGAAACCTTACAGGAAGAAGGGGCTGGAAAGAAGTATGTCAAGTTATGAAAGCAAGGACCTACATCCAAGATTGCTCTATCCAGCAAAGCTATCATTTAGAATGGAAGGACAGATAAAGTGCTTCCCAAATAAGGTCAAATTCCTAAATAAATTAAAGGAGTTCATCATCACCAAGCCCTTATTATATGAAATGTGAAAGGGACTTATCTAAGAAAAAGAAGATGATAAAAAAATATGAACATTAAAATGACAAGAAAACTCACAACTATCAACAACTGAAACTAAAAACAAAAATGAACTAAGCAAACAACTAGAACAGGAAGAGAATCACAGAAATGGAGATCATATGGAAGGTTTTTAGCAGGGAGGGTGAGGGGAAAAATAGCGGGGGTGGGGGAAGGTGCAGGGAATAAGAAGCATAATTGATAGGCACAAAATAGATTGGGGGAGGTTAAGAATAGTATAGCAAGTAGAGAAACCAAAGAACTTATATGTGTGACCCATGGACATGAACTAAAGGAGGGGGAGTGCTGGAGGATGGGGGAGTGCAAGGCAGAGGGGGATAAAGGGATAAAAAAATAGGACAATGTAATAGCATAATCAATAAAATATAATTAAAAAATAATTACCAAGACTCCCAAAATGGGGGTGAGGTAGGTGGGAGCAGAGCCCTCTTCCGCCTGCACATGGGTGAAATACTTAGCCAATCTACTAAGGAACAGAGTGAACAGCCAACAGTACCCCAGCATATATGAAGATAGGAGACCAAAAATTGTAGTGGACATTGAAACACCAGATGGTAAGGAAAGTGTTTCAGGACAATAAGGTCCCTGGGACCAGCTCGGGGACCGGGGGGGCTGCAGTCCCAGGCCCAGCACCCACCAGGTCTGCCACAGGGTTCCTTGGAGAGAGCTGGGTCAACGGTTCTCTCTCCTTCCAAACAAGGTTTGAACAGCACCAGGAGAGACCTGGTTGCTTGAAGTCACAGAGAAGGGAATAAGGACTAAGTGGCAAACACACAGGGGCTGTGAGCACTCATGGAGTCTGGGGATGCTGGCTGGGGAGAGTTGAGAGTTGGGCTGTGACGGACCCTGACCCAGATAGTCCCAGGTCTGGTTGGAGAACTGGGCTGTGTGAGAGGCCAGGCCTCTGTATGGAGCAGCAGGCTTGAGCAGGAGGAATTTCTCAAAAAAGAAAAAGTGAAAAAGAGACACTTGGCAGCTGCTTAGGAAACTTTCCTGCAGCAGCCATTCCAGCCTCCTCTCCACCCAGCCACGCAGCACTCCTGAGGTAGGGCGAAAGGCCCTCCGCACACTCTAGTAACCCTGGGAAGAGTGCACGCCTGAATCTGAGGGACCAGAGGCAGAGGTGGCCAGGCCAGGTGCACATGCCCACAACCCTGGGGGAGAGTGCTCTCTGCAGAAGGGCTGGCACCCACACCTGAAGCCCTGGTGCCCAAACCTGAAGCCCTGGAAAGAGGACCCCAAGCTGACAACCAAAGCCCCATAGAGAGTGCACCCAGACAAGAGGCTACTGGGGTACTGGGCTAGAGGCTTCCTGATGATCAGGAAGGGAGAAAATTGAAATCAATCACCCCACGGCCTGCTGCAGCCAGGAACAGCAAAACTGGCTTGGCCAGTTTGAAGCCAGCAGGAGCTTTTTTTTTTTTTTAAGTAATTCTTTATTTTTTTTCATTTTTTAATCTTTTAACTCCTTCCTCTCTTTCCCTTTTTTCTTGTTGTATTCCTTCTTCCTTTCTTTCCATTTTTATCTCTTCTTATTTCTTTTTTTTTATAATTCCCACAAGTGAGACAAAAAAACCTGGAACTGTGAAAAGACCAGAGATGGACCCAAAGACGGGGCATCCCAACAGCTGAGAGAGCGAGATAAATTTCACTTTGCTACCACAGAGAACTTGCAAGTTATTACATGTTTGTATTATTATTTTTTCATTATTTTTACATCTCTTATTTTATTAGTATTTTTGTATTCCTCTTCTTCCTGATTAGTCTTCTACACTTGGCTGGTTAAATTGCATTGTTTGACTGTTTTCCCTTGGTTCTCTCTTTCATAGTGTATTGTTATTTTACTGTCTTTCACTTCACTTGTGTTCCAACAGCACACTACTCTAGGTCCTATACTTCCTATTCTAGTTATCTAGATCACATAGATTCTATCATATGATTGTTGCTCCACCATTATTGTAAATAATAGCTGTTCCATACAATTGTGGATACTACACAGCACCCCTCCAAGATCTTAGCCCACTTCAGTTTCCTGAACTCTGTTACTGTTGTGGTTTACTCTATTCTCTCACACACTACACCTATTTTCTATCCTTTACTCTCACTTTACCTCATAATCTGACTTCCCACAAGCTCACTGCTTTCTAGATCCAACTCACAATCCTTCCCCCTGCCCACCAACAAGAGACTTATCTTCTTTCCACCCTTTCTAAAAAGTGTCTAGTTGGAAAAAATATCACAGTTAACACTATACATATCCAAAGGATTTCCTATCTCTTCTCTACAGGTTGGCACTGTAAATATTATAGAATACACTCTTGCTGTCTTAAACCATTTTGCCTTTCCCCTCCAACTGATCACAAAAAAGAGTCGGTGGAAGCTGTGAACACCAGGATATCTGATGGAAGAGGAAGCGCACCAACAAAGGAACCACCAACAGATAACAACAAAAGAAGGTGAAGGAGAGAGTGGAAGCCAAACTAATTCAACCCAGGACCTATCTGGAAATACAACTAAATAGTGGAGAAATTACCCAGAACAAACAACTGAACGAGAGTGAGAGAGAATACTCAAAACCTTGTGCACACAGAAGAACCAGCTTCAACCCAACCTGCCCTCACCTAAACAACAGAATACAAGATGTGGTGGACAGAGTGACCCTCAGTTAACCAGCTGGTGGGAAGGACCCACCAAAGTCCCAACAGCAATCAGAATCCAAAGACATATGCAGAGCCAACATAAACAATAGCCCAAGTCCAGTGAGCTCGGGAGATCAATAAGGCACCACTGAGTTTCACAGGTTTCCTACCATAGAAGTTCACACCATAAAACCAGGGAGTCAGAACAGATCAATTTAAGAAGCAAAGGCTAATAAGGAGAGTCTCACAAACAATGGGAAGACAAAGAAACAATTCCTAAATTAAAGGAAACAAGGAAGTCTAAGAAAGAATGCTAAATAAAATAGAAGCAAGTCAACTAACAAATATTGAGTCCAAAGCACTGGAAATAAGGAAGCTCAATGAACTCACAGAGAATCGCCAAAAACTACAGGGAAACTACAATGAACTCACTGCAAACTATATCAACATGAAAAAGGAAATAGAAAATATCAACAAGGGCCAAGAGGAAATAAAGAATACAATTTCTGAACTGAAGAACACAGTAGAAGGAATCAAAAGCAGGCTAGATGAAGCAGAGGACTGAGTCAGTGAGGTGGAGGACAAGGTAGAAAAAAAACACCCAGATTGAGTGAGACAATGAAAAGAGGCTTAGAAAGAATGAAGAGGGATTAAGGGAAATGCAAGACAACATGAAATGTAATAATATACATATAATAGGGATACCAGAAGGAGAAGAAGAGCAAGGGTTAGAAAACCTGTTTGAAAAATTAATGATGGACTTCCAGCCAAGATGAAGGTGTAGGTGGACACACTATGCCTCCTCACACAACCAAAATTAAGGACAACAAAGATTTAGAAACAAGAAAACAATCTGAACTGATAGAAAATTGAACTGTATGGAAGTCCAACAACCATTCATCCAGACAGTTAAGAGGGGTGGAGTCATGGCTGGAAAAAGTGGAGGTTGGCAGACCTGGGCACGCAGCCAGCAGCAGCTGGCAGATCCCAGGCATAGAGGCAGCAGCTAGCAGACCCTGGGCACGGAGTGGCAACAGTGCAGAGCCAGTGAGGCCACGTAAGGCGGCTGGCTGACCAGGTGGTCCCACATTCCTGCTTAGATAATCCAGGTGAAGGGGAAGCGGCGGAAGGGACTGGAATTCGAGAGAGAGTGGAGCAAGCGCCATTGTTCCCTCTCGGACCCCACCCCCACATACAGCATCACTACCTAGCAGCTGGGCTGTTCCGCCCTGGGGAACACCTGAGGGTCTGTCCCTCACTGTGTAACAGCCGAAACCAGACCAAAAAGAACCCAAAAATGACTCAAACGGGAGAACGAATCAAAGCCCCAGAGCCAATTCATCTAAGCGATGAAGAGATAGCCAACCTATCAGAAGCACAGTTCAAAGCCCTGGTGATCAGGACGCTCACAGAGTTGGTTGATTTTGGTCACAAATTAGATGAACAAATGAAGGCTCCGATAAGTGAAATGAAGGAAAATGCACAGGGAACCAATAGAGATGGGAGGAAAACTGGGACTGAAATCAATGGAGTGGACCAGAAGAAGAAACTAACAACCAAACAGAAAAGAAGGAAGAAACAAGAATTCAAAAAAAATGAGGAGAGGCTTAGGAACCTACGGGACATCGTTAAACATCCCAACATCCGAATTATAAGGGGTACCAGAAGGGGAAGAAGAAGAGCAGCAAGTGGGAAACTTATTTGAACAAATAATAAAGGAGAATTCCTGAATCTGGCAAAGGAAATAGACTACCAGGAAGTCCAGGAAGCTCAGAGAGACCCAAAGAAGTTGGACCCAAGGAGGAACATGCCAAGGCACATCATCATTACATTAGCCAAGATGAAAATGAAGGAGAGAATTCTAGAAGGAGCAAGGGATAAGGGGACAGTCACCTACAAAGGAGTTCCCATCAGACTGTCAGCTGATTTCTCCAAAGAGACCTTCCAGGCAAGAAGGGGATGGAAAGAAGTATTCCAAGTCATAAAGTCAAGGACCTACATCCAAGATTACTCTATCCAGCAAAGCTTTCATTTAGAATGGATGGGAAGGTAAAGTGCTTCTCCGATAAGGTCAAGTTCAAGGAGTTCATCATCACGAAGCCCTTATTATATGAAATGTTAAAGGGACTTATCTAAGAAAAAGAAGATGAAAAATATGACAGTAAAAAGACAGCAAACTCACAGCTATTAACAAGTACACCCAAAACAAAAGCAAACAACTAGAACAGGAACAGAACCACAGAAATGGGCATCACATGGAGGTTTAGCAACAGTGGAGTGGGAGGAGGAGAGAGGCGGGGAAACGTACAGAGAATAAGTAGCATAGACGGTGGGTAGAAAATAGACAGGGGAAGGGCAAGAATAGTATCAGAAATGTAGAAGCTGAAGAATTTATGACACATGGACATAAACTAAAGCGGGGGAATGTGGGTAGGAGGGAGTGTGCAGGGTGGAGGGGAATGATGGGGGAGAATTGGGACAACTGTAATAGCATAATCAGGAAAATATATTTAAAAAAACCAACAACAAAAAGAAAAATTAATGATGTAAAACTTCCCTAATTTGATGAGAAAAAAAGTAACACAAATCATGGAAACACAGAGAGTCTCAATGAAGAGGAACCCAAAGAGGCCCACTTCAAGACACCTCATAATTAAAATGGCAAAATTCCAAGACAAAGAATCTTAAGGCAGAAAGAGAAAAATAGGGAGTAACCTACAAGGGAGCCCCAATGAGACTAGGAGCTGACTTCTCAATGGAAACATTTCAAACCAGAAGGGAATGGCAAGAAATATTCCAAGTAATGAAAACCAGATGCCTGCAACCAAGACTACTTAATGCAGCAAGGGTCTCAATTAAAATGGAAGGCCTAATAAGGAGCTTCTTAGACAAAAGAAGTCTAAAAGAATACACCTCCTCCAAATGAGTTCTGCAGGAGATGGTAAAGGGTTTGCTTTAAGAACAGGAAGAAAAAGAGTGAAAGAGAGAGGAACACAGGTACAAAAAAATGACAATAAATAAGTACCTATCAATAATAAACTTAAATGTAAATTGATTAAATGCCCCAATCAAAAGACACAGAATGGTGGAATGCATAAGAAAACATAACCCCCACACATGCTGCCTACAGAAGACACATTGCAGAACAAAAGACATACACAGACTCAAAGTGAAGGGCTGGAAATAAATATTCCAAGCAAATGGACAGGAAAAAAAAAATGCCAGGGTAGCAATACTCATATCAGACAAAATAGATTTCAAAATGAGGGCCATTAAAAGAGACCCAGAAGGTCACTTCATAAACTCAAGGAAAGAATCCATCAAGAAGACATAAACATTGTAAATATATATGCACCCAACAAAGGTGCACCCAAACACATAAAGAAAATCTCGGAGGACTTCAAGAAAGATACTGACAGCAACACAATTATAGTAGAGGTGTTTAACACCCCACTGTCAAAAATGGATAGACCTTCTGAACAAAATATCAACAAAGATATTGTGGCATTGAACAATGCCCTAGATCAGATGGATTTAACTGATATATATAGAGCCCTTCATCACAAAGAAGCTAATACACATTCTTTTCAAATGTACGTGGAACACTTTCACAGACCACATGATAGGACACAAAACAAGCCTCAACAAATTCAAGAAAATTTAAATCATATCAAGCATTTTCTCTGACCACAAGCAACTGAAACTAGGAAACAACTTCCAGGAAAAAATCCCAAGTACTCAAACTCATGGAGATTGAATATTATGCTATTTAACAATGAATGGGTCAAGAATGAGATTAGGGAAGAAGTAAAAAATTTTCTGGGATCAAATGAAAATGAACTCACAACAATCCAAAACTTATGGGACACAGCGAAGGCAGTCCTGAGAAGGAAATTCATAGCGATACAGGCCTACCTTAAAAAGACAGAAATACTTCAAATAAACAACCTAACCCTATGCCTACAAGGACTCGAGAAACAACAACAAAGACATACCAGCGCAAGTAGAAGGAAGGAAATAACCAAGATCAGAGCAGAATTAAATGGCATAGAGACTAAAAGCACAATTCTAAGGCACAATGAATCCAGGAGCTGGTTCTTTAAAAAGATATACAAAATTGACAAGCCTTTAAGCAGGCTTGTCAAGAAAAAAAAGAGAGAGGATGCAAATAAGCACAATCAGAAATGAAAGAGGAGAGATTACAACTGAAACCACAGAAATACAAAGGATTGTAAGAAATTAGTATGAAGAACTATATGCCAAGAAATTTTAAAACCTAGGTGAAATTTACAAATTTCTAGAAAAATATAATTTACAAAAACTCAATAAAGAAGAAGCAGAAAGTCTGGACAGACCAATAACACCTGATGAAATTGAAACAGTAATTAAAAAGCCTCCAACACACATAAGCCATGGACCAGATGGTTTCACAGGAGAATTTTACAAAGCATGTAAGGGTGAGTTAACCCCCATCTTCCACAGATTATTTTAAAAAATTCAAGAAAATGGAAGACTCCCAAAGTCTTTTTATGAAGTCAACATCATCCTAATCCCAAAACCAGATAAAGACATAACAAAGAAAGAAAACTTCAGGCTAATATCACTGATGAACATAGATTCTAAAATCCTCAACAAAATATTGGTAAATCACATCCAGCAATACCTTAAAAAGATCATACACCATGACCAAGTGGGATTCATCCCAGGGATGCAAGGATGGTTCATTATTTGCAAATCAATAAACATAATACAGCACATAAACAAAACACAAAAATCACATGATCATATCAGTAGATGCAGAAAAAGCATTTGATAAGGTACAGCACCCATTTATGATCAAAACACTCAGCAAAGTGGGAATAGAAGAAGCATTCCTCAACATAATGAAGGCCATATATGAAATACATACAGCCAACATCATACTCAATGGGCAAAAACTTAGAGCTTTTCCCACTAGGAACAAGACAAGGATGCCTGCTTTCACCACTCCTATTCAACATAGCACTGGAAGTCCTGGCCACACAATCAGACAAGAAAGAGAAATAAAAGGCATCCAAATTGGAAAGGAAGAAACAAAATCCTCACTGTTTGCAGATGACATAATAGCGTACATAGAAAATCCTATAGACTCCACCAAAAAACTGCTTGACCTAAACAATGAATTTGGCAAAACTGTTGGTTACAAAGTCAATACTCAGAAGTCGAAGGCATTTTTGTACACCAACAATGAAACATCAGAAACAGAAATTAGGAAAAAAATCCCATTTGATATAGCAACAAGAAAAATAAAGTACCTAGGAATAAACCCAACCAAGAAGGTAAAAGACCTGTACTCAGAAAACTGTACAACACTGAAGAAAGAAATTAAGGAAGACACAAACAAATGGAAGCATGTACCATGCTCATGGATTGGAAGAATTAACATCATCAAGATGTCCATACTACCCAAAGTGATTTATAGATTCAATGAAATCCCTATTAAATTACTCATGACACATTTCACAGATATAGAACAAACACTTTAAAAAATTTATATGGAACCATAAAGAACTCTGAATAGCTGCAGCAATTTTGAGAAAAGAACAAAGCAAGAGGGATCACAATACTTGATATCAAACTGTATTACAAGGCCACTGTAGTCAACACAGCCTGGTACTGGCATAAAAACAGGCACATAGACCAATGGAACAGAACAGAGATCCCAGAAATAAACCCAAATCTGTATGGTCAATTAATATTTAACAAAGGGGGAAGAAGCATAAAATGGAGCAAAAACAGGCTCTTCAACAACTGGTGTTGGGAGATCTGAACAGCTACATGCAAAAAAATGAAACTCAATCACCAACTTACACCATACACAAAAATAAATTCAACATGGATAAAAGAGTGAAATATAAGTCATAACACCGTAAAAGCCCTAGAGGAAAACATCAGCAGGAAAATCTCAGACATTCCACACAGCAACATCTTCACAGATATGTCCCCTAAAGCAAGGGACATAAAGGAAAGAATAAACAAATGGGACCTAATCAAATTAAAAAGCTTCTGCATGGCTAAAGAAAACAGCATTAAAATGAAAAGAGAACCAACCATATGGGAAAACATATTTGCCAATGACATCTTGGACAAAGCTTGATCTCCAAAATATATAAAGAACTCACACGACTCCACTCCAGGAAGACAAAAAACCCAATTATAAAATGGGCAAAAGACTTGAACGAACACTTCTCCAAGGAGGACATACAGAGGGCCCAGAGACACATGAAAAGATGCTCAGTATCACTAGCCATCAGAGAGATGCAAATTAAAACCACAATGAGATACCACTCACACGAGTCAGAATGGCCATCATGAACAAATCAACAAACAAGAAGTGTTGGAGAGGATGTGGAGAAAAGGGAACCCTAGTGCACTGTTGGTGGGAATGCAGGCTGGTGCAGCCACTGTGGAAAACAGTATGGAATTTCCTCAGAAAACTAAAAATGGAACTGTCTTTTTATCCAGCAATTCTGCTGCTGGGATTATACCCTAAGAACTCCTGAAACACCAATTCAAAGAAACCTATGCACCCTAATATTCATAGCAGCACAATTTTACAATAGCCAAGTGCTGGAAGCAACCTAAGTGCCCATCAGGAAACGAGTGGATCAAAAAGCTATGGTACATTTACACAATGGAATTCTACACAGCAGAGAGAAAGAAGGAGTTTATACCCTTTGCAACAGCATGGATGGAACTGGAGAGCATTATGCTAAGTGAAATAAGCCAGGTGGTGAGGGTCAAATACCATATGATCTCACCTTTAACTTGAACATACTCAACAAAAGAAAAAAGCAAACAAAATATAACCAGAGTCATTGAAATTAAGAACAACCTGACAATAGCCAGAGGGGAGCAGCGAGGGGACAATTGGGAAAAAGGGTGTTCAGGAACTACTATAAAGGACACAGGGACAAAACCAAGGGGGAGTGTGGAAGCAAGGGAGAGAGGTGGGTTTGGAGAGAGTGGTGGGGAGGGGTGGGGAGAAAACACGGACAGCTGTAACTGAACAACAATAAAATAATTTAAATTAAAAAAAAGAATTGCAAAAAAAAAAAAAAAGAATTGATTATCAGCACATAAAGAAATACTAGTACAACCACTTCTGGACTGCAACTCTTATCTGATTGACCTTTCCCCAAACCCTTGTGTTTCTCCTTTTAACCCTTTCCTTCTCCCTATAAAAAGATTGGACTGAAATGAGATTTTAAGACTATTTTTAGGGTACGTAACATACTGTCTTCTTAGATGGTGAGCATCTGAATAAAGTGCCCATAAAGATTCAATGCTTGGCTCTACTTATTGGTTCTGATAGTAACAGGTATCATGAACGATGACTTTTCTGGTTTTAAGAGGACAGCCACAGCAAGGGGCAAGCAGCAAAATGATGAGTAAGCAAGAGATTTGATGCCGCCTTGGGGGCCTGAAATTCTTAGTGAGACAGGAACTAGCATAAGAAGAACTCTGAGACTGTGCTGTTGTTAGTGGCAAGCGTCTAGCATCCTCGTTGCTAGGAAACACCTTTTATCACTTAGGTAAAATGTGTATGGTAAACAGAGGCAGTCATGCTTTCTCACCCAGATGTCTGGGCAACTGAGGCAGGGTCCATAAAACTGTATTTCCATAACCTTGAGTGGGCCTGCATGCACAGAATCATGCTGTTATACAATGTTTTGGCACCCTGCCTGCTTTGTGTATGTGTAGTATATAAGGGACTTGGGGCTTCCTGCTGTGTGACACATGGCTTGCAGTGAGTGTGGGTCTCCCACTGTGGAATAAAGGTATGTCTGGTATCCCAATGATTCCACACATTTTCTTCCATCTAACAGAATCCTGAGTGAATGTGCCTAGCCTTGACAGGCTGCAAGACAAATGAATAGCAAACCAAGGCAGGGAGGAGGAAGAAGACGTATTTCCCCCACTAACTCAGCAGTCCTGAGCCTGGTCTGATAACATTGCCAGGTGTTCCAACATCACAAGAAACACTATGTTAGAATGGAAGGAGGGAAGTCCTTGAAATTCTATGTAGTGTTTCCACTCTCTGGGAAAGAAAGCCTTGAAACTGTGCTTTCATCCTAAGGCTTGAAATGCAGGGAGGTTCCACAGTGCCCAAAGAAGCAGCCCATAGATAACTTTGAGTAACTGCCCCAACTTTAATTAACTGCCTCCTGCTGAAACCAGAAAAGACTGGCATTCATGCTGTGGCACATGAACCCAATAAGCAGAGACAGGGACTAAATCTTCATAGGCACTTTATTCAGATGGCCAGCGATCAGAGAAGACTGGGTTCATATCCTAACAGACCGTCTTAAATTCTATTAAAAAATGGTCCTTTTTATAAGGAGAACAAAGTGTAGGTAAGGGGTTTGGAATTCAGGGAAAAGTTCACTGGATTAAAAAAAAAACTGCAGCATTCTCATTCAGGGCAGTGGTCTTTAGCTGTGTCCCAGGTGGTGGTCATCTCACCCTGGAGTACAGTGGCTCAGATATCATCTTGAATTGTTCGCAGTCCTCCTAAGGCACAAAGGCAGAACTGCTTATGGTCTCTTGGAGTCAGTGTGGGTCATACCTTCAGTTCCTAGAACAATAGCTTGTACATGCATTAGTTACTAAGCTTATTAGCTATTACTTAAAATAAAATTTTCCAACTCTTGAGTCCCCTATCACTGCCATGTATCTGTTTACAACAAGATAAACAAATGGAGTCTGGAGCAAGATAAAGATTTGGGCTAACAGACCCACACACATACTAAAGTTTGGGTACTCAGGTCCTCCCTGGGAAATTGGCACCAATTTACCCATCAATCAATATGTAAGTTTTTTACTCTCACCCTGCCAACACTATAAGTCCTCAGAACAAAGGACTCATTCTCTCTTGGCTCTCTAGCCAACCGGCCTCAGGTCACCTGGCCTCTGGCCACCCAGTGACTTGCCACTCTGGCCTTCAGCCACCCTTAATTTTGCCACCCTGCTTTGCCCTGAACCTATGCCTTTCACCACCCTGCCCCCCTGCACCACACACACTAGCTAGGCCCATTCTCTTCCATGGGAACAGATCACTAAAAAACTCTGATTGCATGCTAATACATTTGCAGATCTGTAATTCTTTACATGTATCAATAAGAAGAACCAGGTCTCTCCTATCAACAATAGGATTCATACCATTTACTTGGCCTCTCAGGTTGAATGTGGAATTCTAGATGTAATTAAAGCATGTGGGCCATCAACAGCCCTCTCATGTCACTTACAAACTTCTGTTCCTATAGATCAGGGGTGTTAAACTCATTTTCACCAGGGGCCACATCAGCCTCGAGGTTGCCTTCAAAGAGCCGAAAGTAATTTTAGGACTGTATAAATGTAACTACTCCTTAACTAGGGGCAAGGAACTTGGTGCTCCCACCAGGTAGAAACAAGGTGCCAGGCTGGATAAAATAAGGTGGAGGGCCAGATTTGGCCTGTGGGACTTGTGTTTGCCACCTGTGCTGTAGATTTAACCCTATAGATTCAAAGCCTACAAACAAAAAATAAGTGATTAGGAACCTGGGAGAGAAGCCACTGAAGGCTGGGACTCAACTGTTTTTGTTGGGTCATTAGAGAGGTTCCATGTCTCCTCCTTGTTGTTGACACGAAATTCATGTCCTTGGTGCTGTACAAAGTGTGGAGAATATAATTAAAAACGAAATCCACTCCTAACCCTAAAAATCTGGCCACAAAGGTAGAAGAGGAAGAAAACAGTTGTATTACTGAACAAGCATAAACCAGAAATGAGCATCTGAAGAAACCGCAAAGATAAAGCAATCTCACTCTTAGGTTACTATATGGATAAATTTGATTAGATTAAGTAGGTTTCCACAAATGGAGTCAGGTGGCAATTTAGACCTTCTGCTCCCAGGAAACTGGGAGATAGGGTGTTATCTTCCTTGATGATTACATTGCAAAGAGGTGGCTTCCAGGTCCTTGAGGAAACAATCCTGAGTTGTAAGACTGGCAAGTAACTTCTGTGGCCACAAAAAAGGATGAAGAGAGAAATTCTGAAAGAAAAGGGAGCAGTGGGGGAAGTGCTTTTCCCGTCCTTTCACCTAGAAGAATTAAGCCTTTTACTTTAAAATTAATAGTTTCCCTTAAAAAGCCACACCTGATTCAGGTCAAGGACTAGGGCTGGTTTAGAGGGACTCAGTTGGAACCTGCAGCCATTAAGCCTGGTGTGGACACACAGGGCTGTGGGAACAGTTTGCCATTCAGATAAGGTTCTGTCTTTCCTCTGCCCCATGCAGCCCACAGTGAGGGAAGAGAGCTCCGAATTCCTGGTAGAAAAGCCCTCTGGGGCAAAGCTGGGGTGGGATTTATAAGGACTTATTTCTGCTTTGCTTATCTCCACTCAGTCTTAACTCCCAATCCACCCCTACTCTTTCTATTCTCTTGTTTTTTGTCTCTCATTTTGATTCACAAGATAAGGTTTCTATAATAGAAAATTAGAATAAAAACAAGCATCAGGTGGTGAGTTAAGAGACATTCAACAAGCAACTTAAGAAGCCCTGCTCCAAAGGGGGAATGTGGGTGGGAGAGGGTGCAGGGTGGAGGGAATGATGGGGGAGAAACGGGACAACTGTAATAGCATAATCAATAAAATAAATTAAAAAAAAGAAAATAGATAGGGGGAGGGCAAGAATAGTGTGGGAAATGTAGAAGCTAAAGAACATGGACATGAGCTAAAGGGGGGAATGTGGGTGGGAGGGGGTGTGCAGGGTGGAGGGGAATGATGGGGGAGAAATGGGACAACTGTAATAGCATAATCAATAAAGTATATTAAATTAAAAAAAGTAAAAAAAAAAAAAAACAAAGGCTGCAGAACGAACACTAGAGAACAGACACTTGCAAATAGCACAGTCCTTACATACACACACATTTTCTCCCTTTCACCTACAAGAATATTTTTCCAACCTACTCCTCTCTGGAAAAGCCGCTCCTGTCCTCTTGATTGCTTTCCAGTGGAGTGGACTTCCTGCTTCTTCTGAAACATTCTCTAGGGTCCAGATACCTATGGCAGCCTCCTACCAGAAACTGTCAGAGATTGAAATAGATCTCAGATAAACCATAAAGTCAAATCCTCTGCCTCCAGACAGGTCATGACCTGATGTCCTCAGGCAGGTAACTGATGGTCTTATCTTAAATAAAATGTCAACATTGCTACAATCTACTGGACATTCATTCATTTGTTCACTCATTCAGGCTATTAACAAAAATGGATTGGTGGTCAACTTTGTGTTGGGCATTACTCTGATGGTGTGGAAAATTCTGCCTGTGCATGATGAATTAATATGAGAGAAGAACAAATATGTCAAGCTGTAGGAACTGAGCCATCTATCCCCAAGGAAGTGAGCCCTTCAGTGTCCAGGGCCCCCAGGAAGTACCTGGCATGTGATCTGAATCCTGTTGTCCCTCACTTTTCCAAAAAGTGTTCAGTAGAAAGACCAGGAAACCTTTCTCTGGTAGAGGATAAGGCTGTATGGACAAAAAAGAGGCCACATACTAAAACTGACAAGCTAAGAGAGGCCTGTAGGGTGGACCTTACAAACCCAGAGACAAAAGTAACCACAGAGGGTGTACTGAACATAAAAAACTCATAGTGGGTACTCACACCCAGGCATATAACTTTAGTAAAAGGTTTATGTTTGACTTAAGCAAGCCCTGACCATTGTTTTTGTGCATCTGGTTTAACACACCTTTGAAATACTTCCTTTTAAAGTAACCACCCTTATGAGAGCACATAATTTTAACTACCCTGTAATCCGATCCCCTACTTGCTTTCTCCCACCTTCGTGGGATCTTCCTTATGTTCCTGCTTAATTCCAAATGCATAAAAGCAGCTGCAAACTGTCATTCTTAGAAGAATTATTTTCTTAGTCTGTTAAGATCTTTCTTCAGATGTATCCTCTGTTTGGCTCAAATAAATTTTTATGTTATAGCAACACTGACATCATCAAGATGTGTTTAGTGACCACAAATTATGTTTTTAAATTTTGATATTTTTTACTTAAAAACAGAAAACGCAGATTTTTTTCCACTTCCATATGTATGGAAATGGAAGTATGTTGCATTTTCCAGTTTGTTCAATGCTTTAAAAAGCTCAAGGATGCCTCTGTTTTAGATTGTCCATGGTTCTAAAGCATCCTAGTTTGGGCAAGCAGGCAGCAAACTGGACAAAAAATCAAAATACAAACAAAGCAGACTAAATGCAAGGCACTTCTGTGAATATATGATACATTTGCAAATTACAATATCAGTAAAAGTGATACAGTTTATAGCTGAAATAAAAGCATGTGGGGGCCCTGGCTGGTGTGGCTCAGTGGACTGAGCATGGGCTGCAAACCAAAGGGTCGCTGGTTCGATTCCCAGTCAGGGCACATGCCTGGGTTGTGGGCCAGGTCCCCAGTGGGGGCCACATGAAAGACAACCACACATTGTTGTTTCTCTCCCTCAATTTCTCCTTCCCTTCCCCTCTCTCTAAAAATAAATAAATAAATAAATAAAATCTTTAAAGAAGAAAGTATCTGGACTGGCCACAATTTCTGAACCTGGACTGATACATATTTTTTCTCTCTTGCTCTGTATGTGTGTGTGTGTGTGTGTGTGTGTGTATTTATATATATAAATATAAAACCAAAATCACAGATATAAAACCAAACCCAAGTAACCTATATACCACCAACTATTCCAGAAGGCAATGCCCTCCCTTCTCTCAACCCCACAAAAATATAAAAGGAAAGGAAGAAAATATTTTCCCAACCTCACAGAAATGCTGTTTAACTCCTGGCAAAACCTGCATAGGGGCTAAAAACATACACCCTGCAAATTTTGAGGCATTTATCCAGCATTCTTTTTTTAAAATATATTTTATTGATTATGCTATTACAGTTGTCCCATTTCTCTCCCATCATTCCCCTCCACCTTGCACACCCTCTCCCACCAACATTCCCTGCCCCCTTTAGTTCATGTCCATGTGTCATACTTATAAGTTCTTTAGCTTCTGCATTTCCCATACTATTCTTACCCTCACCCTGTCTATTTTCTACCTACCATCTATTCTATTTATTCTCTGTACCTTTCCTCCCTCTCCTCCTCCCACTCACCTGTTGCTAACCCTACAAGTGATCTCTATTTCTGTGATTCTGTTCCTGTTCTAGTTGTTTGCTTAGTTTGCTTTTGTTTTAGATGTGGTTGTTAATAATTGTGAGTTTGCTGTCATTTTACTGTACATGTTTTTTATCTTCTTTTCCTTAGATAAGTCCCTTTAACATTTCATATAATAAGGGCTTGGTGATGATGAACTCCTTGAACTTGACCTTATCTGGGAAGCACTTGATCTTCCCTCCCATTATAAATGACAGCTTTGCTGGATAGAGCAATCTTGGATGTAGGTCCTGGACTTTCATGATTTGGAATACTTCTTTCCAGCCCCTTCTTGCCTGGAAGGTCTCTTTTGAGAAATCATCTGACAGTCTCATGGGAACTCCTTTGTAGGTAACTCTCCTTTTGTCTTGCTGCTTTTAAGATTCTTTCCTTCTCTTTAATCTTGGCTAAGTTAATTATGGTGTGCGTTGGTGTGTTCCTCCTTGGGTCCAACTTCTTTGGGACTCTGAGCTTCCTGGACTTCCTGGTAGTCTATTTCCTTTGCCAGATTGCGGAAGTTCTCCTTTATTATTTGTTCAAATAACTTTTCCTCTTGTTGCTCTTCTTCTTCTCCCTGTGGTACCCCTATAATTTGGATGTTGGGATGTTTAAAGATATCCTGAAGGTTCCTAAGCCTCTCCTCATTTTTTTTTAAATTCTTGTTTCTTCATTCTTTTCTGATTGGGTGTTTCTTCCTTCTGGTCCACTCCATTGATTTGAGCCCCAGTTTCCTTCCCATCACTATTGGCTCCCTGTACATTTTCCTTTATTTCACTCCCTGTACATTTTCCTTTATTTCACTTAGCATAGCCTTCATTTTTTCATCTAATTTGTGATCAAATTCAACCAATTCTGTGAGCATCCTGATTACCAGTGCTTTGAACTGTGCATCTGATAGGTTTGCTGTCTCTTCGTCACTTAGTTGTATTTTTTCTGGAGCTTTGATCTGTTTTTTCATTTGGGCCTTTTTTTTTTTTTGTCTTGATGTGCCTGTTACATAGTGAGGGGCAGAGCCTGTTATGTAGTGTTCACCTGGGCAGGGCAACCCAGTCACTGGGTGGTGACGCTGTATGTGGGGCAGGGGTCTGAGAGGGCACAATGGTGCTTGCTCTGCTCTCTGACAGATTTCATTCACTTCCGCAGCTTCCCCCAAGCAAACTGGGCCCTTCTGGTACTGATTCCCAGGTGGGTGTGTTTGTGGACATTCTAGGACCCTGTGGGTCTCTCCAATGAACTCTCCTTTGAGGATGGGTGTTTCTCCTGGCACCTCAACCCTGACAGGTGTTTTCAATTGGTGTTTGGAGGCTTTATTTCCCCATGCTTAGACCCTGGGTTATGCAGTCTGTCTCACTCCCCAGTTTCGCCTGGTTTATCTGCACATGAATGTGGGACTGCTTGGTTTGCCAGCTGCCTTGTGTGCGGTGCCCCTCCAACCCACCACCTCTCTGGGTCTGCCCACTGCTTCCTTGCACGCTGAGGGTCTACTAGCTGCTGCCTTGCAAACCTGGGGTCTGCTGGCCGCCCCTTTGTCACAACCCCTCTCCACCTGACTGCTGACTCAGTCCCACCTACCGGTCTGGGTGAATGTGTCTACTTTAACTCCTTGGTTGTTGGACTTCCATATGGTTCGATTTTCTATCAGTACAGATTGTTTTTTATTTCTAAATTGTTGTTGTCCTTCTTTTTGTTGTATGAGGAGGCACAGTGTGTCTACCTACACCTCCATCTTGGCCGGAAGTCACATTCACACTTAAAAACAAAAACTAGGGGAAAAAATGTTCAGTACTAGGGGTTAAATAACCATGTGTATGTAGTCTCTTGAAATAAATTTGATTCCTTAAAAAGTCTATTCACTTTCATTTTTTAAATTTATCTATTTATTTCTTTTTAAGTGTATCTTATTGATTGTGCTATTACTGCTGTCCCAGTTTTTTCTCCCTTTTATCCCCCTCCTCCCTGTACTGCCTCCCATACCCTCTAGCACTCCCCACCCCCACGTCCACAGTTCATGTCCATGAGTCATACATATAAGTTCTCTGGTGTCTCCATTTCCTATACTATCCTTACAGCCCCGCCCCCCCACCTATTTTGTGCCTACCTATTCTGCTTCTTATTCCCTGTACCTTTCTCCCTCCATTGTCCCCCCTTTCCCTCCCTACTGATAACCCTCCATGTGATCTCCATTTCTGTGATTCTGTTCCTGTTCTATTGTTTGCTTAGTTTTTGTCTTTTAGGTTCAATTGTTGACAGCTGTGGGTTTGTTGTCATTTTTACTGTTCATAGTTTTTTATCTTCTATTTCTTAGATAATTCCTTTTAATGTTTCATATAATAAGGGCTTGGTGGTGGTGAACTCCTTTAACTTGACCTCATCTGGGAAGCACTTTATCTGCCCTTCCATTCTAAATGATAGCTTTGCTGGATAGGGTAATCTTGGATGCAGATCCTTGCCTTTCATGACTTGGAATACTTCTTTCCAGCCCCTTCTTGCCTGTGAGGTTTCTTTTGAGAAATCAGCTGATAGACTTATGGGGACTCCTTTGTAGGTAACTGTGTCTTTTTCTCTTGCTGCTTTTAAGATTCTCTTCCTATCTTTAATCTTGGGTAACTTAATTATGATGTGCCTTTGTGTGCTCCTCCTTGGGTCCAATTTCTTTGGGACTCTCTGGGCTTCCTGGACTTCCTGGAAGTCTATTTCTGTCACCAGATTTTTTCCTTCATTATTTTTTCAAGTAAGTTTTCAACTTCTTCCTCTTGTTCTTCTCTTTCTGGTACCCCTATGATTCGGATATTGGAATGTTTATAGTTGTCCCAAAAGTTCCTAAGCCTCTCCTCATTTCTTTTTGAATTCTTGATTCTTCATTCTTTTCCAGTTGGATGTTTATTTCTTCCTTTTTTTTTTTTTTCAGATCATTGATTTGAGTCCTGGTTTCCTTGCTTTCACTGTTTGTTCCCTGTATATTTTGCTTTATTTCATTTTAGGTAGCCTTCATTTGTTCCTTCATTTTGCAATGGAGCTCCATCATTTTTGTGAGCATCCTGATAACCAGTGTTTTGAACTCTGCATCAGATAGGTTGGTTATTTCCTTGTTGTTTAGTTCTTTTTCTGGAATTTTGATCTGTTCATTGGGGCCATATTTCTTTGTCTTGGCACACCTGTTACATGTAAGAGGTGGAGCCTTAGGTATTCTCCAGGGCAGGGCAATCTTCTTTGCTGCTTTGTGGTGCCATCTATGAGGGAGTAGTCAGAGAAGGAACAGTGCCATTTGTTCTGTTCTAGTCACATTTTCCATCACTTTCCTTGCTTCCCATAAGTGGTTTGTTCCCTTTAGGTGCTGATTTGCAGGTGGGTGGGTTTGTTCTCATTTTAGGACCCTGTGGGTCTCTCCAACGTACTCTCCTGTAAGGCTGGGAGGTTTTCCTGGTGCCATAACCTCCATAGATCTTTTCCTCAAACTGTGGTTTTGAGTCCTTAGTTGTCCACACTGAAACCCTGGGTGTCGTGGACCATCTCTGCTTTCCCCCAGGCTTGCCTACACGAGAATGTGGGGTTGCCTGTGAGGTCTGCAGCAGCCACCTTGCTGCATCCCCTCTGCACTGCTGCCTGTCTTTGCCCCTCCTACCTCTGGTTGAATGTTTCTTCAATTCCTTAGATGTTGGACTTCTATGCAAATGTTTCTGGTTGTTCTTGTTTTTTTTTTTTAAGATTTTATTTATTTATTTTTAGAGAGGGGAAGGGAGGGAGAATGAGAGAGAGAGAAACATCAATGTGTGGTTGCCTCTCACGTGGCCCCCACTGGGGACCTAGCCCACAACCCAGGCATGTGCCCTGACTGGGAATCGAACCTGCGACCCTTTGGTTCGCAGCCCACACTCAATCCATTGAGCTATGCCAGCCAGGGCTGCTCTTTGTTTTTAAATTGGTTGTTTTCCTTCTTTTGGTTGTGTGAGGAAGCAAAGCGTTTCTGTCTATAGTTCCATCTTGGCCCTGCCCCTATTTATGTATTTTTAGATAGAGGGGAGGAGAGGGAGAAAGAAAGGGAGAGAAACATCCATTTGTTGCCTCTTGTATGCTCCCAGGAATCAAACCGGTTAACTTTTGCTTTTCAGGATGATGCCTAACCATATGACCCACACCAGTCAGGGCTCAGGTGCCTTTAAAAAAATAACTATATACGTGTGTGTGTGTGTGTGTATAAACATATATAATTTTACATATACATATATAATACAGGGTGGGTCAAATGTACGTATATAGTTGTTTATATGGAAAATAATACAATGAACAAATAATAAAACAATAATAAACTGTTTTCCGAACTCACAGCTATAAATCTACTTTTTCCCCATATTGTCTTCATAACTCTCTCTATAAAACTATACATATATACACACAATCCTGTGGTTCTATTTATGTTTCCTCTGCTGTGTTGAAGATCTAGTAGGATAAAAACCTTGTGTCCTCCATGAGTGGTGACTCTAATTCTAATGAAGGTTACAAGTGGCAGTCTGGTCCTTCATTGATTTGGACTATCCATGGTTTCATTGAAAGCGATTATCCTTTGGGATCTTGCCTCTGCAAATTCTAAACAGACTTCCTTTCTTTAGTGTGATGTACAGTAGCAGCCCTCAGGTCAAAAGAACCTCAGCTATCATTCTTTTCTAGGTCTCTCTGGTATCTCTGTTCTTTGGTAAAGCCTAACATAGTGTTTATAGGAGACACCAGAGGACTTTGCTTTTATACCTTGTAGTCCTTTGAGAGAAATACTAAAGCACCTTGATTGTGGATGTTTGCTATGCCTGGGTTCCAAGGATAAGGCTCCACACTCACTAGTCCCAGATTTTAGAATGCTACCTGGAACTTGAGGACTAGTCTATTCCTCCAGCTCATAAGCCTTGGGAAATACAGGCTCACTCCCTGAGAGGATCATTTCAGCACCCTGTGAAACCAAAGTGACAGAATATTTCCCTGGAAATGTCACCTGCATCACTGTATGATGTGATGACTTCCTGATAGTCTCAGGGGCAGCACTGAATTCATTTATAAATGATAACTCCTACTGATTCTGGGAGACATCCCCCAGGTTTTGCTGATCTGTCTAAAAGGATAGACCTACTTGTACTAATCTCAACAGCATAGTTTGCACTTTTGAAGGGTCAATCAAAAGGCTGGCCTTAATTTGTTCAACAGCTGCTGAAATTAGACTCATGTCCTGGAGAACTGAATCAAAAGAGAAGGGTGTTAGTATATTAGCAGCAGCATCTAGCAGTAACTAGCTGACCTCCTGGAGAATATGCATTTGCATCTGTCCCTCCTAAAACAGGCCCATTAGAAACAGTTTTACTCACTGACATAGGGACCTGGGATAACCAATTTGAAGATTGGGGCAGAGTTTTCCCAGTAGATGATGAAGAAGATGGTGACACAGAAGAGCTCTATACAGTTTTGTTGAGGTTTTCCTTAACTTTGCTTGCTTAACTTAGTTTAGTACTACCATTATCCACTGGAAAAACTTGGGGTGTTTTAAATAGGGTCCACAAGTCCTCTTGGGAGACAACAGCAGAAGCATGCTTTCCTTTGGGCTAATCAAACTTTTTGCTGCTCACTCTGGGTTTAATATCATAGTTTTTCCACTGCAGGTTTTCCTCAACTTGTTACTCCAAGCCCAGGTTCATACTTCCAGATGGGCTTAGAACAACCTATTTCACTTCCCTTTCTTCCTGTTTGTTTAGTGTAGTCAGGCTTGAAAATCTATTTAATGCTGGGACACTGGTCTCTTGTTGCATTTTTTTGTACTGCAAAAATTTAGATTTTCACAACACTTGACACTATTGTGCCTAGTTTTTCTTTTGTTAGGAGTAGTATATTTACTCTCAGATCCACTACCATTATTACCTGCTCTTTTGGCCATATAACCATTAGTAATATAGCCAGAATTAATTGTTATAACACCATTTGGAATTGCTACACTATCACTCTTATCTACAGACTGGTTGTCTCCAGATTTATTTTCATAAGACTTCCCTTGCTTTTTGTCCATACTGTTTTTCTGAATGGAATTCTTGGTTTTAATTCCTGCTTTCCCAAGGGTGCTGGCCTTTAGAGTCTGCCTCAGATCAGTGGTTACAACTTGTTGGCTGCCGTTGAAGACCCTGGAAATAGAGTTGGTAGCTACCTAAGAACCCGGGTTCTTGAAAGATACTTCTTTTTCTCCAGCATTACCATTTAGTTCACCATAGCCTGTTTTCCTTTTGATGTGACCTGGTGCTCATGGAGGGCATGTTTCTGCTCATGTTTCAGTGGCTTTGACTGGGCCTTGGGGCTGCCCTTGGCTCCATGCTGTAGGTATTGGTTAGGACACCTGTGATGATGGTTGTGGCTGTGGTTGTAGAACACTTGACATAATGATGGTGGCAGCGCAGCAGCTGATTGCTAGTTGGGCTTCTCCTGTATTGAAAGTGGCTGGGACTCTCTGGCTAAGGCTGAGGGCTGATGCACCGTCAGGATCTGGACAAGAGAAATTATTGTCTCTATGTTAAAATGTCACATTTACAAATTGACTTCTAAAATTTTTAATAATAACATTGTAATCATAATTAAATAATTCTTGATGACGTTCCAGATTTATTTTTGTAGCCCATGTGTTTAGTCTTTAATGAGTTAAAGCTTTGATATTTGGCTTCAACATCAACTGGATGTTGATTTTAACCTTCAGCTATTCCCATTCAACCAAAAGAAACATTCAGTGTATCTGTATTCCCAGAGGACACCCTTACTTAAGCTGAGACCACACAGTTCTAAATGACTGGTCTATGGGAAAATTGAGTTGGAGTGGCATGGATTGGGGGTGATTGCATGACAATGAAGGCAAAGGTCAAAGGATAACTGTGGGGGGTCCCTGTCCTGGGCACCAGATGTGGGGGAGGGCTCCACCCGCAGAGCCCCATCACTCTATCATGGATGAAAATAAAACTACGAAGACATGATCTGCTTGGGGAGGAAAGGTGGTCAAACTCTCAGAGGAGAATGACCCAGAGCCCCTTCCTCACTAGGCTCTTATTGGGTTCAAATACACAGGAATACAGGTTTAACATTTCAAAGAAATCTGAGGGCTTAATCTGAGTCAGTGTCTGTCTGGAAAGGGGGTTGCAAAACTTTGGGAGACATACTCATTTCCTCCTTGGACCCTTATCATTTAAATGAGAGCACTCTTAGCAAAGCAGGTTTCACAGGACTTTACTAATTCTTTCTTATGCCCAATCACCCGGGAAACTGCTCTGGCCAGCACAGGCTGCACTGCTTGCCATCATAGTTTCAGGCTTTAAGCCGATTAGGCCCAGGAAGCAGAAGACATCTCCCAGACAGAAATGGGGACTCAGACTATGTCAGAATAACTGGGGCGTGAGTGTCCATCACCCCCTTTTTGCTGTAGCCCCCCGAATCCTTCCATGAGGGCCTCCCAAGTGGTCGTGTCTGGCTTAGGTTGCCCCTCCCATGAGGAGTCTTACCTATCATTGACTACTGACTAAGCATTGGGGCCAGAGATGGATGAGGCAGAAGCGATACTCCTGCCAGGGAGATAAGATCTGTCTCCTTAGTGGCTCAGCTCCTCTTGGCAGAACAAACCCAGAAGAAGCGGGTCCCTAAGCTCTTACTCAGCCCACCATGGGGTGAGGGTTACAACCCCTGAGACCAGGCTGAATGGTCCGCAACAGATAACCAAAATAGGTGAAGAAGTTGTGAGCTCAAGAGCTTATGATAATATTAGTCTTGAAGCTGATCCTACATGGATACCCTCTTCTTTCTCAAGGAAGGGACACCTGCATTCTGTTTTTCAGACCAGTGTGCTGTTCAGTAGGAGCATTTTAACACCTGCATTCTCATTTTGTCTTCACTCCTGTTCCAAGTTCTTCTGTCCAGTGGCCTTAGTTCCTCCAGGAATGGGATCCTATGGTGTCCCCTAAGATCTGAAGGGCCCCAATGCTCACCCTTGAAACCCTGAGCTTGTGGCTATGCCCCTCTTGCCCAATGTCAGGTTCTCTGGCAAGAGGTTCCATCTCCCAGAGCTCAACCCTGTGTCCCTTTCACTGCCTGTCCCTTCCTGAGCTGAGGCCAAACTCTCTAGGATGGGTTGTGTGCGCCTCTGAATTGCATGGGCTGAAACCTTGTAACAATGGCAAAGCTGCCATATGGTTAAATAGAGACATGTGCTTGATCAGAGCCTTAAGACAAAATAGACTGGAATTCAAGAAATCTTGGGAATCAACAGGTAAAGGAAGAAGAACATATCACAAGTTCAGGCATTTAAAAATATAGCTCTTATACCAAGCCACCTAATATCTGTCTTTGAATTGATACTGATTACATTGATAAATAGAGAGTGGGGACCCCAGGAGGACTTGCATCAGATAGCCGAGGGAGGGTAAGTGGAGAGGTCAGTGGAGGGTAAGTGGAGAGGTCAGTAACAGTAAGATACTGTTACAGTATCTTACTTCATCTTGATTGAATGCCTAGAATAGTAGAGTGGATGCTCAAGAAAATTTGCCATATAATTAAATGAATTGGAAATCCTTCAATGTCTGCCTTTTTCAAGGCGGGTTTGTTAATATTTGATTTGAAATTTTACAATGCTTATGTTTTTTTTATTTAAACTTTTATTCTGAAAAAAAAAACTTAGATATCAGAAACTTACAAAAATAATATAATGAACCCCATGTACCCATCAGCAATTTTAGCCATTTTACATATTTGTTTTCTTGTTGTCATTTTGTCTTCTTTCTCTCCTTTCTCTCATAAAACAAAGACATTCTTTACCTATGTACAATTAATGAAAGTCAGGAGGTTTCATAATAATACCACTTTATTATCTAAACAGTTGTCCAGTAAATCCTTTATTGCATTTATTTTCTCATCCAGGATACAATTCAGATTACACTTTATATTTAGTTGTCATGGTTCTTCACTTTCACTTCTTTTCTTCCCTGTGTGTGTGTTGGAAGCTTTTTATTTTTATTTTTTAATTATATTTTATTGATTATGCTACCACAACGGTCTTTATTTTTCCCTCAGTTCCCCTCCCCCCAGTCTCCCCTCCTCCCTCAGGCCATACCCTCGCTATATTCATGTCCATATATCATGTGTGTAAGTTCTTTGACTACTCCACTTCCTATACTATACTTCATATCCCCATGGCTATTCTGTAACAACCTATTTGTACTTCTTAATCCACTCACCACTTCACTCATTTCCCCATACTCCACTCCCATTTGGCAACCATCAAAACACTCTACATGTCCATGATTCTGTATTCTTGTTAGCTTAGTTTGTTTTTTAGATTCCATTGTTGATAGATTTTTATTTATTGTCATTTTATTGCTCGTAGTTTTAATCTTCTTCTTTTTCTTAAGTAAGTTCCTTTAACATCTCATATAATAATGGTTTGGTGATGATGAACCCCTTCAGATTTCTTGTCTAAGAAGCTTTTTATGTGCCCTTTGGTTCTAAATGATACTTGTAGGGTGAATGGTGCCAGTCAGTCTCCCTCACCTGGATGTCCAGGCAACTCTGACTTAGCAGTATTCATATAATCTTGATCATGGGCCTGCATGCACACAATCATCCTCTGTTACATAATGTTTTGGCACCCTGCCTTCTCTGTGTGCATTTAGCATATAAGGGGGTCGGTATTCCCATGATGAGACATGCAGCTTGTGGCATGCATAAAGGCATGTCAGACATCCCAACAGCTCTGCAAATTTTCTTCCATCTCTCTGAATCCCATGTGAAACTGTCTGGCCTTGAATGGCTGTAAGCCATTTGGCATAGTTGGCAGTATGGTATGGAGGAGCCATTGGCACCCCTGGAGGGGTCTTGGAGGGGTGGCCTGCCACCAGCATGTGGTATCCAGTGGCAAGTCTCCTGATGGCTTGGGCTCACCACCAGAACTGGCCTGGTGTTAGTGGTGCCCCCGACACAGTAGAAAAGGCCCTGTGGGTGGTAGGGGAAACCCTGGAGAGGCTGAGTGCCTGGACAGTTATGGGGCCATGGGCTGGATAATTCTTTTAGCTTTGTGAGCTGAGATGAAGACTGTGCTTCTCAATGCAGTGAAATTATGTGAACTCAACTCCAAGGAAGAGAGGAAACCCTGGAGGAAGACCTCCAAACAGCAGAGCTGCAGGATCCCCCCTCCCCAGTTGTAGCAGATGAGTTGGAGGAGCGAGAGGAGGGGAACCAAGTTCCCTGGAGGCCCACCTGGTACTGATACAAAAGATGAAGTAGCAGTAGCCCATGGTGCCAGGGGGGAATCCAGCTGGCCCTGCCCAGATGGTTGAGCACACCATGAATTTTCCCTATATGCATGCCAAACTAGTTGATCTGGGAAAGCAGTTTTGGCAGTGGGCCATGGAGCCCTTAGCAGTGTGGCTCCTTTGCCTTTGAGATTTAGGGGTGGATAGTATTATGTGCACTATAATGAGATGGAAGAGTTAGCTTCCATCATGACTCACACCTCCCTGAGACAGTGGCTGCAAAATAGCCAGTGAAATGTGAGGGTGCAGGGTTCTCATTCTCTGTTGGAATGGGTCATGGCTACCATTGGTACAGCCTGGGCAGATATAGGAGACATGCCAGACACTGTGAGTGAATGGCAGTCCTATACAGACTTAGTGCAGACCCTATGGGAGTTGGGCATGCACCAGGCTATGTTCAATCCCAATACTCATGGCCCAGATGATGAATGCTTTACTGGGGGGAATGAGGGATCTGGTGCTGAAGCATGCCCCTTCTGCCTCTTTTGGATCCATCATGGCTACCTTGGCCCCATATGTTGGGTGTGGCATTAACAATGCCATCATAATGGCAACAAATCTGGGGGAGGCAGAGACTTGGTGGCAGCAGAAAGGAGTGCAGATGGAGTCTCAAGCTGTCTTATAGTCAAAGAGCGACCCCATGTGGGTAACAAGGACTCAGATGTGGTCAGCCACTTTGAAGCCTGGAGTAGATCAAAATAAGATTGATAGGTAGCCAAACACTTACCTATTAGAACTCTGGAAACAGCTGGGAGCTGGCCAACATTTCCTGTGGCCCCAGAAGAAGAAGGTAACGAGGAGGAAACCTAGGGATGCAACCCGAGAGGCCCATCCTATCTGGGTGGAAGACCACCTGGCTGTGCCAACTTCCTGAGAAGAGGGAGGAGATATCCTTTGGACATCTGAATATAGGGCAGGCCAGGAATCTGTTTACAGGGGACAGGCGGGGACCAGAGGTTGCATGTCAAATTGGCTATCCTTTAGTCCCCTACAAATGTGCAGTGGGTCTTGGCTCTTGTGGACACAGGAGCTGAGTGTAAGCTCCTACATGGAAACCCTGAGAAGTTTCTGGGGCCTGAGGCCTCTATTGATGGTTACAGGGGGCATAGTGTAAAGGTGAAGGCTGTGCAGCTCTCCCTGGGTATTGGGTGACTGCCCCTCCTTTAAATATACTGTATATGTGACCCCCATTCCTGAGTATATCCTGGGCCCTGATGTGCTCCAAGGGTTATGGCTACAAAGTAGTGCAGGTGAGTTCTGCTTAAGAGTGTGAGTAGTAAAAGCTATTCTGTGGGAACATGCTGGGCATCCCCCCATTCTGTTGCTGTCCCCATGATGGGTGATGATGGTTAAGCAGTACTGGCTGCCCAGTGGCCATGAGGAGATCACAGCTACTATAGGAGAGTTGGAAAAGGTAGGGATAATTAGGGCCACTCACAGTCCCTTCAACTCTCCCATGTGGCCAGTGTGGAAGCTGGATGGTACCTGAAGAATGACCGTAGATTACTGGGAGCTCAATAAGGTCATTCCCCCAATACATGCAGCGGTCCCTTCGGAGGTGGACTTGATGGACTGGGTAACCAATGAGCTCGGAACATACTGTTTTGTGGCTGATCTGGAAAATGCTTTTTTCTCCATTGATATTGCTCTGGAGAGTCAAGATCAGTTTGCCTTCCCATGGAAAGGCTGATAATGGACCTTTATGGCACTCTGTCAAGGGTATTTGCATAGCTTGACTATCTGTCATGGGCTTGTGGTGGAGGACCTGGCTAAGTGTTCATGGCCTGCTGAAGTGCGCCTTTTTTACTACATTGATGGCATTTTGCTAACCAGTGATTCTCTTACAGAGTTAGAGAAGGCAGTGCCTCAAGTGTTGTCATACCTGAAGCTGTGTGGTTGGGCAGTCAACAAGGCTAAGCTGCAAGGGCCTGGATTGTCTGTCGAATTCTTGGGGGTTGTGTGGTTGGGCGAGACAAAAGTAATTCCTGATGCTGTGATAGACAAATTCAAGCATATCCTCCCCTACCACTGTGAAGCAGGTCCAAAAGTTTTTGAACCTGCGTGGGTACTGGAGAGTGTTTGTGCTTCACCTTGCTCAGGTTATTCACCCCTTGTATGCCTTGGTAAAAAAGGGAGTGAGCTGGGACTGGACCCTGACCTTGGAACAAGTGTTTCAAGGAGTGAAGCACATCATTTAACGTATGCAGGCCTTGCATGCTCTGGATCCTGCTAGACCCTGTGAGCTTGATGTGCATGTGACACAAGAAGGCTTTGGAACTTTAATAGGTATTGCATTGAATCTGTAAATTGCTTTGGGTAATATGGACATTTTAATAATATTAATTCTTCCGATCCATTTGAACATTTGACCCAGCAATTCCACTGCTTGGATTATATCCTAAGAATCCTGAAACACCAATCCAAAAGAATCTATGCACCCCTATGTTCATAGCAGCACAATTTACAATAGCCAAGTGCTGGAAGCAACCTAGGTGCCCATCAGTTAATGAATGGATCAAAAAACTGTGGTACATTTACACAATGGAATTCTATGCAGCAGAAAGAAAGAAGGAGCTCCTACCCTTTGTAACAGCATGGAAGGAAATGGAGAGTATCATGCTAAGCGAAATAAGCCAGGCAGTGAAAGACAAATACCATATGATCTCACCTTTAACAGGAAGCTAATCAACAAAACAAACAAACAAGCATAATATAAACAAAGACACTGAATTTGAGAACAGTCTGACAGTGTCCAGAGTGGGAGGGGAGGGAATTTCAGGGGAAAAGGGGAACGGTTTAGAGCAACAAGTATAAAGGACTCATGGGCAAAAACTATGGGGGGTGGAAATGGGAGGAAGGTGGGGAGGGCTGGGGTGGTGGGCTGGGGTGGGGTAAAAGACAGAAAACTGTACAATATCAACAATTAAAAAATACTGATTAAAAAAAATAAAATAAAATAAAATAATAAAAAATAAATTTAAAAAAAAAAAGAAGGCTTTGGGTGGGGATTTTGCAGCAATCAGAACGGATACATCAACCTTTGGGATTCTGGTCCCAATTATGGAAAGGAGCAGAGGTGCAGTACTCCCTAATTGAAAATCAATGGGTGGTGGTATATGCTGCCTTGTTGGCCATGGAGGCTACAACAGGAACTGCCCCGTGACAGTAAGGACCACTTACCCCATTGCAGAGTGGTTCTAAGACTAGATGGCCAGTCTCACAGTGGGACAGCTCAGATGTCCACATTGGCTAAGTGGGGGGCTTATCTGCAACAAAGAAGTACTCTTTCTACTAGCCCTCTATGGGCTGAGTCACAGGAAATGTTGGCCCTGTTACCTATGTAGATGAACAATCTACTGCCCCTGCCACAACAGAAGAACCAGAAGCTTGGCCCTTCCATGAAGAGCAGACACCTATTCCCTCAGATGCATGGTATACTGATAGGTCCACCAGAGACCAACCTGCCATGTGGACTGCTGTGGCCATTCAGAAACAGATATAATCTGGTTTGACACTGGCATGGGTCAGAGCAGCCAATGGGCAGAATTGTGACATGTGTGGCTCATGGCTGTCAATGGAGCACAGCCCCTATTTGCACCGATAGTTGGGCAGTGTACTGGGGGCTAACATTATGGATCTATACATGGCATATAAATAAATGGATGGTTATGTATAGACCATTATGGGGACAGGCCTTGTGGTAACACCTCTGGAAATTATGCCACCAGAAACAAATCACTGTATATCATGTGGCTGGAGATGCACCCCTTGCCTCCCTCTGGAATGATGAAGCTGACATTCTAGGCAATCTGTGATGGCTGGAAATGGTGCCTACGGGCCTGTCAGGAAGAGAAGAAGCCCAGTGGCTATACTGTCACCTGTTACATGTTGGACAGAAAATGATGTGGTCTACTATAAAAAGCTTGGGGGTTACCTGTCACCTAAGTGGAGGTAGAGGCTTGTGAGACCTGTGTTGTCTGTTTGTGAGAGCATCCCCAGAGGTCTGTGGGAATCACCAGGCAGGTAGTGTGGGGATGAACACCACTGGCCTGGTGGCAGGTTGATGTGATCGAGCCCCTACCTAGTTCAGAGGGGTATAGATATGCAATCATATGTGTGGACATGGCTACTGGACTTTTAGCACATACCCTGCATGCCACCTGGATCAAAAAGTGGTAATTGCAGCGCTAGTATGTTTATGTGTTGCTTATTGTGGACATTTGATCATTGAAAGTGATCAGGGGATGCATTTTACAGGGACCTTGGTGCAACAATGGGCATGAGACATGCAAATTTACTGGAAGTTCCATGTGGCCTATCACCCCCAAGCTTCTGGGATGATTGAATGGTACAATTGTCTCTTAAAGCAGGGCCTGTGGGCCACAGCTGCCACCCTGATGTTGGGGGGCTGGATGAATGCTTATGGACTGTACTCTGAACTCTGAATGAGAGGAGTCAGAGGGGCTGCCCAGCTCTGGCAGAAGCACTGCTCTACCAGACTGCTGCTCCAATCCAGCTGTAAGTACAGAATAAGGATGCTTTGCTGAAACCAGACATGGGAAAATAAGGAAACATTCTGTTGCCTGCACCTGAGGGCCTGGAGCATGGACGAAAGGTCACTTGGGCATGGACTTTGAAGATACAGGTCCCCCCACATGTGTTGGGTGGCCCTTGTTGCCTCTTGGGGAAAGGGGTGGAAAGGAACTTGCAAATAATGCCCTGGGTGATCAAGACATGGCCCCTAATCTTGCAGGTAACATACTCAGGACCAGCAGAGATGAAATGCTCCTTTGTGACATCCCTATGGCCCATTATGAGTTCTCCACTGTTGTTATCCCAGTTGAGGTACACAAGTTATGGTATTCGTGCCCAGGAAGGCCCCCTCTGCCAGCCATTGTCTTATCAGCTGACCAGAAACTTGCCTATATATTGCCTGAGAGTCATGATCTGCCATTGTTGGTACCTATAACTGCTCGGTCTTTTCATCCCTAGGATACAAACTAACACATTAGTGCCTGGATACATACCTATGCCTCAGTGGCTAACCAATTCAGTGTGCTGGATCTGCACTGAAATCCCCCTGAGCACATCTGCTGGCCTCCCATGGTGCATCTCTCCATCTACTGTCTCAAATTGGACTTGGTTAGAGCACTAGTGGAGCAGTGAACATCCCTTATGGAACATGACTTGGACCAACATCTATGCTGGGGTGAAGCAACAGTATAACCAGCCCAGGTTGTTAGTTGGCTACTCCATATGGGATGACTTGGGGTGGCTCATGGCTGAGACTGTGGAGCTAACTTGACCAGCTCCCCTTTATACTGAGAAACTCAAAGGACAAGTACAAGTGGATAGGACTTCAATAGGTCTGTGTCAGACTCATACTCTGAAGCATTCCTTGGAGGTTCAGAATAATGTGTCAGCTGCAATTCCCACTGGGGCCCTCTGGGTGTGTGACTCACATAGGTGGCCTTAATTACTCAGGAATTGAACTGGCCATTGTACATGGGGGTGGCCCTATTTGCCTGCTTGAGTTCAGAAAACTCTTGCAATCCGGCCAACTAATTGGGAAGTGTTTAAAGTGCAACACCAGGTAAAGCGTACCCCTGGTGGTACTACCCATTAGCCATTTTTTCTCCTCAACCTGCTTCTATAGTCACTGAGGCTGACATAACTGCTTTAGCTTTGCACACTGCTCATGCATTTAATGCAACACATGATTCTTTGAGCTTCTTAAATGAGGAAGTGTAACAATTGAGAAAAGTAGTCTTACAAAATCATATGGCCTTAGATATGCTCACTGTATCACAAGGTGTGGTATGTGCTCTAGTTGGGGCCAAATGCTGTATGTACATTCCAGATGTCCATCACAAAGTTAGTCAAGCTCTATGGAAATTAGCTTCTGAGATCCAGGCTATTGAGTACCTAACAGTCCACTCCTTGCAGGATTGGTGGGCATACTTAACCACTGAATGGTGGGTAGGTCCTTGCTGTCTTGGGTGGCAGTGCTTGTGTTTTCTTTGCATGCTGTTGCAGTTTGTAGTGCTGTGTGGCATATGGGTTCAGGGTTCTACCCTCATTACCAAGGGACCCTCGCAGAAGACTCTCTCATAGATTGTATAGTGAGGAACCCTGAAGGGGTGGATTGTAGGGAAAATGGAGTCAGTCAGGCTCCCTCACCTGGACATCCGGGCAATGCTGACGTAGCACTGTTAATATTAATAGTACTAAGTATGGGCCTACATGTGGAGAATCACACTCTCTTATATAATATTTTGGCATTCAGTCAGCTTTGTGTGCATTTAGTATATAAGGGAGTCAGGACTTCCCACAATGCAGTGCAATTCATGGCCTGTGGCATGTGTGCCCCACTCCAGAATTAAGTCATGTCAGACATCCCAATGGCTCCACAAATTTTCTTACATCACCCCGAATCCTGTGTGAAGCTGCCTGGCCTTAAAGGGCTGAAAGACAACCCTCCCATTTGGCAAATATCAAAATGCTCTCCATATTTATGATTCTGTCTCTGTTCTCCTTGTTTGCTTACTTTGTTTTTTAGAATCAAGTGTTGATGTATATGTATTTTTGTCATTTTATTGTTCATAGTTTTGATCATCTTCTTTTTGTTAATAGTTTGGTGCTGATGAACTCCTTTAGTATTTTGTTATCTGGGAAGCTCTTTATCTGTCCTTTGGTTCTAAACGATAGCTTTTCTGGGTAGAGCAATCTTGGCTGTAGGTCTCTGCTTCTCATGTTTGACTATTTCTTGCCAATCCCTTCTAGCCTGCAAAGTTCCTTTTGAGAAGTCAGCTGATAGTCTTATGAGAACTCCCTGTTGGTAACTAACTTCTTTTCTCTTGCTGCTTTTAATATTCTCTCTTTATCTTTAACCTTTGACATTTTAATTATAACGTGGGACTCTTAAAGTGGGCCTCTTTGTATCTATCTTGTTTGGGACTCTCTGTGCTTCCTGGACTTGAGTATCTATTTCCTTTGCCAAATTAGGAAATTTTCCTTTCATTATTTTTTCAAAAGATTTCCAATTTCTTGCTCTTTCTCTTCTCCTTCTGGCACTCTTTAGGTGTGAATGTTGGGCCTCTGGAAGTTGTTCCAGAGGCTGCTTATACTACCTTCATTATTTTCTATTCTTTTTTCTTCTTGTTCTGATTTTTTTTGTTTGTTTCTTTATATTCCAAATATTGATTTAATTCTCAGCTTCATCCACTTTACTGTTGTTTCCTTGTAAATTGTTCTTTACTCCAAATAGTTTCTGACTGGATCTTTTTTATGCCGCTGAGGTCCTCACTGAGTTCCTTGAGCCTCCTTATAATCAGTGTTTTGAACTCTGCATCTAATAGTTTGCTTATGTTCATTTTGTTTAACTCTCTTTCTGGAGTTTTGATCTGTTCTTTCATTTTGGCCATGTTCTCTGTCTCCTCATTTTGCCAGCCTCTCTGTGTTTGTTTTTATGTATTAAGTAGAGCTGCTTTGAGTCTGTGTCTTGGTAGTGTGGCCTAATGTAGTAGATGGTGTGGTCCAGGGTCACAACCTCCCCTATTACCGAAGCTGAGTACTTAAGGTGCACTGTTGATGTGGGCTGAGTATATCCTCTTCTCCTAGTTGACTCTTGTTGCTGTTGGCAGAATGATGGGAGGGATTTGCCTAGTCCAGTCAGCTGCAAGGATTGGCTGTGACCACTGATGACCAATCTCTGACCTCTGTGGTGGATCAGCTGTGCAGCAACAGGATTGTGGTTTTCCAATGTTGTCTGTAGCTGTCCACTGGGTGTGCTGGCCGTGGGGATTCCTGGGTGGTGTGGGCCAAGGTCAGCCTCCATGTGTTTTGCCCGGGGAACCCTACCTGAGCTATAAAGCAATCTGAGATGGCTGCTACTTATGCTTGGCTTGGAGATTCCCATAGAAAGCCAAGCTGTGAAACTAGGATGGCTCCTGCTAGTGCTGTGCCTAAGGCTCACTGAGGCCTGCCGAGGCCTAGCCAGATAACTTGGCTAGGCCAGATATCCGAAGCATGAGCCAAAACCAGCGATCCATATGGAAAAGCAGCCTGGGTGAGCCTATAATTTGGGTGGGGCAGAGTCTCTGGGGATCTCCAAGGTGGATCAGACAGTGTTAGCCAGGTTGATGAAGACTCAGATATGGCACCACTTGCAGGCTCTGTGATGGGAGGGTTTAGAAAAGGGACAATGACCTCTGCTCACACAGATGCCAGATATTCAGTTTCTCCCTGTATGCCACCGGTGCCTTTCAACTGCTACCCCAGTTCTGGAGCTCAAAGGCAGTGGGATCTGGGTAGGTGAGACTGTGTGTGAGCTCTTTAAGAGGAACTGCTTGGTGCTCCAGAATTTTCTTCCACTGACTCAATGTCCTCTGGTTTTTGCAGCCAGAAGTTGTGGGGACTTATCTTCCTGACACTGTTGGGACTGCTGTGGGTCTGGGACCCCTCGCTTTCAATATATCCCTCCTCAATTTTTATGTACCACGTGTGGGTGAGGGACCAGCCTGTTCTACATTGCACCCCTCATAACAGTCTGGATGGATGTGGTTTCTTTAATTCTATAGTTATCAGACTTCCACTCAACTTGATTTTTGATGGTTGTGAGTGATGGTTGTTTTATATCTTAGTTTTAATTTTGATGTGGTTGTGTGAAGAGGTGAGCCATGTCTGCCTAGCCACCATCTTGAATGGAACTTTTCTTTAATTAGGACCATTTTCTCAGGCTTATTTTTTGTTGTTGTTCTCCAATGACATTGGCTTTTTGAAGAGTACAGGTCATTTGTTTTGTAGATTATTCTCCCATTTTACCTTGATTGTTCCCTCATGATTACAGTCAGCTTTCCTCTTGATTAGAATTGAGTTTTTTACTTTCAGCAGTATTTCTCATTGATGATTTTGGATCCTTCTTAGCACAGCACATTAGGGAACATGTGACGTTGGTTCATCCCATTATTGGTGACTTCTCAGTGAAGGTAATACTGTCTAGGTCTCAACTTCAAAGTTCCTTTTTTCCCTTTGTAATTAATAAATTAATTGTGAGGGTATATTTTGACATATATAATAACCTGTAATCCATTGTATTAGTCAGTGTTCTCCAGAGAAACAAACAAGCAATGAAAAATATATGTAGATATATAGACATATTTATATAGATAGAGAAATATTGAGATTAATTGATTTAAGAAATTGGCTCACACAATTGTGGAAGCTGACAACTCCAAAGTCTGCAGGTAAGAGCTACTTTACTCAAAGTATACTGACTTACATATTAATTGCATCTAAAAAATACCTTCCAGTGACATTTAGAATGAAATGGAGTATAAAGATCAAAACAGACTCAAATTAAATGGGAATTAGAATTTGATAGAAGTGTCTTAAATCATTGGAAAAAATGGACTTTTCAACAAAAGAGGTTAGGAAGGTAGGGTAGTTATCTGGGGGAAAAATTAAGTTGGCTCCATATGGCACAATGTACTCAGAATAAGTTCTAAATGAAGCAAAGATTTAAATACAAAGGGAAAAAAAGAAAGAAACTATGTGGAACTGTATGCATCAAAGTAAGTACATATACTATACTTCTCAGAAACAGTTGGAGGAGAACTTAGCTTTATTTGCAATTTTCTAACTTTTTAAAGAGCTAATAAATATGGATGTAATAATAAAGTGAGAATATTGCCATTTTTATCCATCATAGTAGTGATTGATTAAAGGTAAAATTATCAGTGAGTGCTAAAATCATTGAATGAAAGTTTGAGGAATGTGATGGTTAATTTTATGTATAACTTGGCTAGGCCAGATGTCTGACTTTGACTTTATCCAGCACCTCATGTCTTCTACAAGCATCGTGTAACTCTGCCAGACTACCTTCCCGGTTGACAAAATCTTTTAAGGTAGAGTTTCCTCAATGGTTTTCTTATTTAGAGTTTTATTAGTATTCTTGCATGTTTATTTGTCCAACTTTATTTTTTTAAATATATTTTATTAATTATGCTATTACAGTTGTCCCATTTCTCCCCCATCATTCCCCTCCACCCTATACACCCTCTCCCACCTACATTCCCCTGCTTTAGTTCATGTCCATGGGTCATAAGTTCTTTAGCCTCTACATTTCCCACATCATTCTTGCCCTCCCTGTCTATTTTCTACCCACCGTCTATGCTACTTATTCTCTGTACCTTCTCCCCCTCTCTCCTCCTCCCACTCCCCTGTTGCTAACCCTCCATGTGGTCTCCATTTCTGTGGTTCTGTTCCTGTTCTAGCTGTTTGCTTAGTTTGCTTTTGTTTTAGGTGTGGTTCTTAATAGCTGTGAGTTTGCTGTCTTTTTACTGTTCATATTTTTTATCTGCTTTTTCTTAGGTAAGTCCCTTTAACATTTCATAGAATAAGGGCTTGGTGATGACGAACTCCTTTAACTTGACCTTATCTGAGAAGCACTTGATCTTCCCTTCCACTCTAAATGACAGCTTTGCTGGATAGAGCAATTTTGGATGTAGGTCCTTGACTTCCAAGACTTCAAATATTTCTTTCCAGCCCCTTCTTGACTGGAAGGTCTCTTTTGAGAAATCAGCTGACAGTCTGATGGGAAGTCCTTTGTAGGTGACTATCCCCTTATCCCTTGCTGCTTCTAGAATTCTCTGCTTCATTTTACTCTTGGCTAATGTAATTACAATGTGCCTTGGGGTGTCCCTCCTTGGGTCCAACTTCTTTGGGACTCTCTGAGCTTCCTGGACTTTCTGGTAGTCTATTTCCTTTGCCAGATTGGGGAAGTTCTCCTTTATTATTTGTTGAAATAAGTTTTCCACTTGTTGCTCTACTTCTTCCCCTTCTGGTACCCTTATAATTTGGATGTTGGGATGTTTAACGATGTCCCAGAGATTCCTAAGCCTCTCCTCATTTTTTTGAATTCTTGTTTCTTCCTCATTTTCTGTTTGGTTATTAGTTTCTTCCTCTGGTCCACTCCATTTATTTGAGTCCCAGTTTTTCTCCCATCTCTATTGGTTCCCCATGCATCTTCCTTCATTTCACGTATTGTAGCCTGCATTTTTTCATCTAATTTGTGAGCAAAATCAACCAATTCTGTGAGCATTTTGATAACCAGTGCTTTAAACTGTGCATCTGATAGGTTGGCTATCTCTTCATGGCTTAGAGGAATTGGCTCTGGGGCTTTCATTTGTTTTCTGGTTTGAGCCATTTTTGGTGGTGTTTTTTTCTTTCTTTTTTTTTTGGTTTTAGTCTGGTCGAGGCTATTACGTAGTAAGGGGTGGAGCCTTAGGTGTTCCTCACGGCGTGGCAGCCCAGTGGCTAGATTGTGATGCTATAGGTGTGGGCGGGGTCCAAGAGGGAAGAATGGCATCTGCTCCGCTCTCTCCTAGATTCAGTCCCTTCTGCCACTTCCCCTTTGCCTAGACCATCTGCGCGCACGAATGTGGGACCACCTGGTCAGCCAGCCGCCTTGTGCGGCCTCACTGGGTTTGCACAGTTGCCCCCCTGTGCCCAGGGTCCGCCAGCTGCTGCCTGTGCACCTGGGAACTGCCAGCTGCTGCTGCTTGCATTCTGGGTCTGCACCTACACTTTTTCCTGCCTCGACTCCATCCCTCTTACCGGTCTGGATGAGTGGTTGTTGGACTTTCATACAGTTCAATTTTCTGTCAGTTCCGGTTGTTTTCTTGTTTCTAAATATTTGTTGTCCTTAATTTTGGTTGTGAGAGGAAGTACAGTGTGTCCGCCTACACCTCCATCTTGGGCAGAAGTTTTTTTTGTCCAACTTTAGAATTACTTTATCTAGTTCTTAAAGTCAGTCAATCAAACAAACAAAAACTTGGATATGGAGTGTGTTACTTTTTCGCATCAATTTAGGGAGAACATATAACTTCACTGTTAAATGTTCCCCTTTTCTATTCTCATGGTCAAAATTATAATCCAGGTTCTTCAATTTATACTTGAACTACAGCTCTTTTGAAAATCAAATCTTGGATTTAGTTTTAAATAAATTGAGTGAAAGCACTCTTAAACCTGGAGGAAGAAAAGCATAGTGGGCAAACATGGCTTGTCACTTAGAATCCTGGCTTCATCTGCAAAATGGGTAATTACAGAACATACCCCACAAGGCTATCATGACATCAGACATGGTAAAAGCTCAATAATTGTTAGTAATTGTAATGATTATCATTATTTCTTTTTTATAATAATGATCTTTCACCTCATTTTGTTGGAAAAACCCCACATATAACCATTTTAATATGTGCAAATCTGTATGGTGAGGAAGCTTTGGAGAATTCTTAAAATATGAAAATATGGCCCTGGCAGATATGGCTCAGTGGATTGAGTGCCAACCTGTGAACACAAAAGTCATCAGTTTGATTCCTGGTTGGGGCCCATGGCTGGGTTGTGGGCTGTGAGACACAACCAGTCTGTGTACCTCTCACACATCGATGTTCCTCTCCTTTTCTTTCTCCCTCCCTTCCCATCTCTCTAAAAATAAATGAAAACTTTAAAAAAAGAAAATATGATTTATTGGAGACCAATCCAACATAGATTCATTAATTTGACTAATATGATTGTAATCATCTACAAATAAAATCCTCTCCTTCAAATGTATGTTTTAATTGAAAAACATTTTACATTCCCCATGGAGGCCACTAGTTTATCATTTTTACAGTTAAATAAGAATGAAAGCCCTGCTTATTCAGGAAAGGGATCATAATGGATGGTTTTGTTCTGTATGAGAAATATTATGATAATTCTGAGTCCTCCATCCTTGGAAATTGTTGGGTCACAGACAAACTGACAGAAGACATAGCAATCTTAAGAGGTTTAACTGTAACTTGGTTTTTTGCTCTATTTTAAGGCATATTTTTTCAATTCTCACAATTTTATTAGGATATTAGAAGACTTGCCTTTTATGCTATAAAAGTACAAAAGTACCTGAATGATTTCCATGATAATATACTAGCGTTTTTTTAAAAAGCCTAAATCTAAAACTCAAATGGAGTTCTGAATTATTAAGAACAAGCATGCAACCTTCTCCAGAAGCAGGAACAAAACTCAGGCAAGGCATGCATGGATGTTTGGAGTAGCCAAGTGGGGTCTGAGGCATGATCTCTAAGCCCAACCTCCTTCCTCCAAATTCTTATGGCTCCTTAAGAGGCATGCTAAGAAGCATGCTAATGTGGGAAACCAAGAAGCTAGTTTAACATCATCTGGTTAGCAAGAATAAGAAAACCTTATCAATACATTTCTCCAGAAAAACACATTTTATGAGGAGTAATGGAAAGGAGCAGGAGAAAGGCTATAATATCAAAGTCATCCTTGATGAGAACTCTGGTTTTAATGTTCTGTTCATCTCAGTAGCCCTCCATTCACTCTTGGCAGTTTAGAGTATCAGTAACTGCTATAATATGAAGAATTCTGTATAAGTAGATACATTGAAATGTGGCCAAGTTCCCATCTGTCATATTAATTGGTTCTGTCTCCTAGGTGCCTTACCTTTCAGAAAAAACATCCAATGTATTGACTGGTTCTCTCAGCAGGTTGTAGCTGAAACCACATTCCCCGTTTTTTTCCTAGGTATAGTTTCCAGAGGCCTGCTAAATTCCCCTTTACATCCATTTCCACTTTGCTCTCTGCCCCAGGAGGCTGGTCTGTTGGAACCGCATCAATGGTGCCCTTGCTCTGGCTTCTGGTTGGGTTCAGCCAATGGAAGCAGGAGGAGAGAGAGGTAAGGGTCTTTACTCTCTTGTCAGGTTAGCTGTGCACCTCCATCAAGGAACAAAGCCCTCTCCTACAGCCTAGCAGTTCTCTCCTAGTTTTAGGAACTGTTGTCTCACTTTGCCCCCTGAGTATCACACTGGTAAGGTCTTTACTAGATCCGGGTGCTCATCTTCACGTGTTGATACCATCAATTTCACCCACACTCTTGCTTATGGTTCCTATAAACTCTTCTCATTTCCCCCATTTGAGTGTGCCATCTGTTTTCTTCTGGGGCCTGTATTAGTTTCCTACTGTAGCAAATGACCACAAACTGAGTGGCTTAAAATAGAAGAAATGTATTCTCTTATAGTTCTGGAGTCTAGAAGTCCTCAATCAAGGTGCCAGCTGATGTAAGGTCATGCTTTTTTCTGAATGCTCTAGTAGACATTCTATCCAGGAATTTCTCTTAGCTTCTGGTGTTGCCAGCCATCCTTGGCATTCCTTGGCTTGCAGCTGTACTACTCTAATCTCTGCCTTCTTCATACCTTGCATTCTCTCCCCTGTGTGTCTCTGTGTCTCTTCTCATCTAACAAGGAAACCTGACACATTGGATTAAGGGCCCATTCTATTCCAGTATAACCTCATCTTTTTTTTTAATTGAAATTTCCGTAACACCAGAATGAGCTAATTTACTGGAGATTTTATTAAATTCTCAAATATTGTACAAATTTAAGACAGTAGCACTAAAAAAATCTTAATAAAATGTATTTATATTTTACTTGTTTTTTAAAATTATTTTATTGTTGTTCAATTACAGTTGTGGGCATTTGTCCCCTACCACTCCTCCCCACCCCAGCCAAACCCACCTCCCTCCCTTGCTTCCACCCTCCACCTTGGTTTGTCCCTATGTCCTTTACAGTAGTTCCTGAAAACCCTTTCCCCATTGTCCCCTCCCCCATCTCCTCTGGTTATTGTCAGGTTGTTCTTAATTTCAATGACTCTGGTTATATTTTGTTTGCTTTTTTCTTTTGTTGAGTATGTTCAAGTTAAAGGTGAGATCATATGATATTTGACCCTCACCACCTGCTTTTTTCACTTAGCTCTTCAGTTCCATCCATGCTGTTGCAAAGGGTAGGAGCTCCTTCTTTCTCTTTGCTGCATAGTATTCCATTATGTAAATGTACCATAGCTTTTTGATCCACTTGTTTCCTGATGGGCACTTACGTTGCTTCCAGCACTTGGCTATTGTAAAATTGTGCTGCTATGAACATTGGGGTGTATAGGTTCTTTTAGATTGGTGTTTCAGGGCTTGTAGGATATAATCTTAGCAGCAGAATTGCTGGATAAAAAGACAGTTCCATTTTTAGTTTTCTGAGGAAATTCCATACTGTTTTCCACAGTGGCTGCACCAGCCTGCATTCCCACCAACAGTGCACTAGGGTTCCCTTTTCTCCACATCCTCTCCAACACTTCTTGTTTGTTGATTTGTTTATGATGGCCATTCTGACTGGCGTGAAGTGGTATCTCATTGTGGTTTTAATTTGCATCTCTCTGATGGCTAGTGATGGTGAGCATCTCTTCATGTGTCTCTGGGCCCTCTGTATGTCCTCCTTGGAAAAGTGTCTGTTCAAGTCCCTTGCCCATTTTATAATTGGATTTTTTGTCTTCCTGGAGTGGAGTCGTGTGAGTTCTTTATATATTTTGGAGATCAAGCTTTGTCCAAGATGTCATTGGCAAATATGTTTTCCCATATGGCTGGTTCTCTTTTCATTTTAATGCTGTTTTCTTTAGCCGTGCAGAAGCTTTTTAATTTGATGAGGTCCCATTTGTTTATTCTTTCCTTTATGTCCCTTGCTTTAGGGGACATATCTGTGAAGATGTTGCTGTGTGGAATGTCTGAGATTTTCCTGCCAATGTTTTCCTGTAGGACTTTTATGGTGTTACAAATTATATTTCACTCTTTTATCCATGTTGAATTTATTTTTGTGTATTGTGTAAGTTGGTGATTGAGTTTCATTTTTTTGTATGTAGCTGTCCAGATCTCCCAACACCAGTTGTTGAAGAGGCTATTTTAGCTCCATTTTATGCTTCTTCCTCCTTTGTCAAATATTAATTGACCATACAGACTTGGGTTTATTTCTGGGATCTCTGTTCTGTTCCATTGGTCTATGTGCCTGTTTTTATGCCAGTACCAGGCTGTTTTGATTACAGAGCCCTTGTAATACAGTTTAATATGAGGTATTGTGATCCTTCCTGCTTTGTTCTTTTCTCAAAATTGCTGCAGCTATTCAGAGTTCTTTATGGTTCCATATAATTTTTTAAAGTGCTTGTTCTATATCTGTGAAATACGCCATTGGTACTTTAATAGGTATTGAATTGAATCTGTACATTGCTTTGGGGAGTACGGACATTTTGATATTAATTCTACTGATTCATGAACACAGTATGTGTTTCTATTTGTTTGTGTCTTCCTTGATTTCTTTCTTCAGTGTTGTGTAGTTTTCTGCATACAGGTCTTTTACCTCCTTGGTTAGGTTTATTCCTAGGTATTTTATTTTTCTTTTTGCTATATCGAATGGGATTTTTTTTCTTGATTTCTGCTTCTGTTGTTTCATTGTTGGTATACAAAAATGCCTTTGATTTCTGGATATTGACTTTGTATCCTGGTGTTTGGCCAAATGAATTTTATTTCCTTTTCTTCTCTAATCGCTGTGGCTAAGACTTCCAATACTATATTGAATAGAAGTGGTGAAGGTGGACAACCTTGTCTTGTTCCTGATCTTAGTGGAAAAGATTTTAGTTTTTGCCCATTGAGTATGATGTTGGTTGTAGGTCTGTCATATATGGCCTTTATTATGTTGAGGAATGCTCCCTCTATTTCCACTTTGCTGAGTGTTTTTATCATAAATGGGTGTTGTACCTTATCAAATGCTTTTTCCACATCTATTGATATGATCATGTGATTTTTGTCTTTGCTTTTGTTTATGTGATGAATTACATTTCCTGATTTGCGAATGTTGAACCATCCTTGCATCCCTGGGATAAATCCCACTTGGTCATGGTGTATGATCTTTTTAATGTATTTTTTTCTAGATATATTAGGTCAGCAATTTTCAGCTTTTTTTAAATTTTTATTTTAATTGTTGATCTTCTACAGTTTTCCATCTTTCACTCCCACCCCAGCCCACCACCCCAACCCTCCCCACCTCTGCCCAATCTTTTTAATGTATTGCTGGATGCAGTTTGCCAATATTTTGTTGAGGATTTTAGCATCTATGTTCATCAGCGATATTGGCTTGAAGTTCTCTTTCTTCGTTGTGTCTTTATCTGGTTTTGGGATTAGGATGATGCTGGCTTCATAAAAAGAGTTTGGGAGTCTTCCATCATCTCAGATTTTTTTGAATAGTCTGTGAAGGATAGGGTTAGCTCTTCCTTAAATGCTTTGTAGAATTCTCCTGTGAAACCATTTGGTCCAGGGCTTCTGTGTGTCAGTAGTTTTTTGATTACTGCTTCAATTTCATCAACTGTTATTGGTCTGTTCAGGTTTTCTGCTTCTTCTTCATTGAGTTTTGGAAGATTATATTTTTCTAGAAACCTGTCCATTTCACCTAGGTTTTCAAATTTCTCGGCATACAGTTCTTCATAGTAATTTCTTACAATCCTTTGTATTTCTGCAGTGTCAGTTGTAATATCTCCTCTTTCATTTCTGATTGTGTTTATTTGAGTCCTCTCTCTTTTTTTCTTGATGAGCCTGCTTAAAGGCTTGTCGATTTTGTTGATCTTTTCAAAGAACCAGCTCCTGGATTCATTGATCTTTAGAGTTGTGCTTTTAGTCTCTATGTCATTTAATTCTGCTCTGATCTTGGTTATTTCCTTCCTTCTACTTGCTCTGGGCTGTCTTGTTGTTGATCCATGAGTTCTTGTAGGTGTAGGGTTAGGTTGTTTGTTTGAGATGTTTCTATCTTTTTTAGGTAGGCCTGTATTGCTATAAACTTCCCTCTGAGGACTCCTTTGCTGTATCCCATAAGTTTTGGGTCGATGTGAGTTCATTATCATTTGTTTCCAGAAACTTTTTGATTTCCTCCCTAATTTCATTCTTGACCCATTCACTGTTTAATAGCATGCTATTCAATCTCCATGATTTTGAGGGTTTTGGGTTTTTCCCCTTGGCGTTGGTTTCTAGTTTCAGTCCCTTGTCATCGGAGAAAATGCTTGGCATGATTTCAATTTTCTTGAATTTGTTGAGGCTTCTTTTGTGTCCTATCATGTGGTCTATCTGTGAAAATAAAATGTTCCATGTGCATTTGAAAAGAATGTGTATTTAGTTTCTTTGGGATGAAGGGCTCTATATATATCAGTTAAGTCCATTTCCTCTAGAGTGTTGTTCAGTGCCACAATATCTTTGTTGATATTTTTGTTTTGGAAGATCTGTCCATTTTTGACAGTGGGGTTAAAATCCCCTACTATAATTCTGTGACTGTCAATATTTTTCTTGAAGTCTTCTAAGAGTTTCTTGATGTATTTAGGTGCTTCCATGTTGGGTGCATATATATTTACAATGTTTATGTCTTCTTGGTGGACTCTCCCCTTGAGTATTATGAGGTGACCTTCTGGGTCTCTCTTTATGGCTCTTCTTTTGAAGTCTATTTTGTCTGATATGAGTATTGCTACCCTGGGTTTTTTGTCCTGTCCATTTGCTTGGAAAATTTGTTTCTAGCCCTTCACTTTGAGTCTGTGTAGGTCTTTTGTCCTGAGGTGGGTCTCTTATAGGGAGCATATGTGTGGGTCATGCTTTCTTATCCATTCAGCTATTCTATGTCTTTTGATTGGAGCATTTAATCCATTTACATTTAAGGTTATTATTGATAGGTATTTATACATTGCCATTTTCATACCTGTGTTCCTCTCTGTCTCTCTCTATCTGTCTTTTCCTTCCTTTCCTTAAAGCAGTCCCTTTAATATCTTTTGTAGAATTGGTTTGGTAGAGGTGTATTCTTTTAGACTTCTTTTGTTTGGGAAGCTCCTTATTTGGCCTTCTATCTTGATTGAAAGCCTTGCTGGGTAAAGTAGTCTGGGTTGCAGGCTTTTGGTTCTCATTGCTTGGAATATTTCTTGCCATTCTCTTCTGCCTTGGAGCATTTCCATTGAGAAGTCAGCTGCTAACCTTATCGGGGCTCTCTTCTATGTTGCTTCCTTTTTCTCCCTTGCTGCCTTTACGATTCTCTCTGTCTTGGAATTTTTCCATTTTAATTACGATGTGTCTTGAAGTGGGCCTCTTTGGGTTCCTCTTGATTGGGACTCTCTGTGTTTCCTGGATTTGTGTGACTTCTCTTATCAAATTAGGGAAGTTTCCCATCATTACTTTTTCTTTCTTTTTTTGTAACCTTTTTTTAAAATTTAATATATTTTATTGAGTATGCTCTTAGAGTTGTCCCATTTGTCCCCCATCATTCCCCTCCACCCTGCACATCCCCTCCCACCCATATTTCTCTCCTTTAGTTCATGTCCATGTGTCATAAGTTCTATAGCTTCTACATTTCCCACACTATTCTTGCCCTCCCCTATCTATTTTCTACCCACCATATATGGTACTTATTCTCTGTAATGTTTCCCCCTCTCTCCTCCTCCCACTCCCCTGTTGCTAACCCTCCATGTGATCTCCGTTTCTGTGGCTCTGTTCCTGTTCTAGTTGTTTGCTTTTGTTTTAGGTGTGGTTGTTAATAGCTGTGAGTTTGCTGTCTTTTTACTGTCAAAATTTGGTCTTTTTCTTGGATAAGTCCCTTTAGCATTTCATATAATAAGGGCTTGGTGATGATGAACTTGAACTTGACCTTATCTGAGAAGCACTTGATCTTCCCTTCCATTCTAAGTGACAGCTTTACTGGATAGAGCAATTTTGGATGTAGGTCCCTGCCTTTCAAGACTTCAAATACTTCTTTCCAGCCCCTTCTTGCCTGGAAGGTCTCTTTTGAGAAATCATCTGACCGTCTGATGGGAACTCCTTTGTAGGCAGCTGTCTTCTTATCCCTTGCTGCTTCTAGAATTTTCTCCTTCATTTTATTCTTGGCCAATGTAATTACGATGTGCCTTGGTCCCTCCTTGGGTCCAACTTCTTTGGGACTCTTTGAACTTCCTGGACTTCCTGGAAGTCTATTTCTTTTGCCAGATTGGGGAAGTTCTCCTTTATTATTTGTTGAAATAAGTTTTCCACTTGTTGCTCTTCTTCTTCCCCTTCTGGTACCCCTATAATTTGGATGTTGGGACGTTTAAAGATGTCCCGAAGGTTCCTAAGCCTCTCCTCATTTTTTTTTTTAATTCTTATTTCTTCCTTGTTTTCTGTTTGGTTGTTTGTTTCTTCCTTCTGGTCCACTCCACTGATTTGAGTCCCAGTTTTTCTCCCATCTCTTTTGGTTCCCCATGTGTCTTCCTTCATTTCACGTATTGTAGCCTGCATTTTTTTATCTAATTTGTGAGCAAAATCAACCAATTCTGTGAGCATCCTGATCACCAGTGCTTTGAAGTGTGCATCTGATAGGTTGGCTATCTCTTCATGGCTTAGAGAAATTGGCTCTGGGGCTCTGATTTGTTCTCCGGTTTTAGCCATTTTTGGTATTTTTTTTTGTTCGTTTGTTTGTTTGTTTTGGTTTTGGTCTGGTCACGGCTGTTCTGTAGTGAGGGGTAGAGCCTTATGTGTTTCCCAGTGCGGGGCAGCCCAGTCGCTGGGTTGTGACACTGTATGTGGGGGCGGGGTCCCAGAGGGAACAATGGCGCCTGCTCTACTCTCTCTTGGATTCCAGTCTCTTCTACCACTTTCCCTTCACCTGGATTATCTGCGTGCATGAATGTGGGACCACCGGTTCAGCCAGCCGCCTTGTGCGGCCTCACTGGGTCTGCACAGTTCCCACCCCGTGCCTGGGGTCTGACAGCCGCTACCTGTGGGCCTGCCAGCTTCCTGCACACTTGGGAACTGTCAGCCACTTCTGCCTATATTTCCCAGTCCGCACCTCCACTTTTTCTTGCTGCGACTTCTCCCCTCTTACCGGTCTGGATGAATGGTTGTTGGACTTCCGTACATTTCAATTTTCTATTAGATCTGGTTGTTTTCTTGTTTTTAAAGATTTGTTGTCCTTAATTTTGGTTGTGAGAGGAGGCACAGCATGTCCACCTACGCCTCCATCTTGGCCAGAAGTCCCCATCATTACTTTTTCAAATAGGTTTTCTATCCCTTGCTCTTCTTCTTCTCCTTCTGGTATTTCTATTATACGGGTATTATTACGTTTCATGTTGTCTTGCATTTCTCTTAATCCCTCTTCATTCTTTCTGAGCCTCTTTTCCTTTTCTTGCTCTTTCTGGGTGTTTTTTTCTAATACGTCCTCCAACTCGCTGATCCGATCTTTTGCTTCATCGAACTTGCTTTTGATTCCTTCTACTGTGTTCTTCAGTTCAGAAATTGTATTCTTTATTTCCTCTTGGCTCTTGTTGATAGTTTCTATTTCCTTTTTCATGTTGATATATTTTGCAGTGAGTTCATCATAGCTTCCCTGTAGTTTCTGATAGCTCATTGAGAGCTCATGGAGCTTCCTGACAACCATTGCTTTGAACTCAATATCTGATAGTTGAGTTGCCTCCATTTCATTTAGCATTCTTTGTGGGGCTTCCTCCTTTCCTTTCATTTGGGGATTGTTTCTTTGTCTTCCCATTTTTTGTGAGACTCTTCTTGTCAGCCTCAACTTCTTAAATTGATCTGTTCTTGCTCCTTGGGTTTGTGGTGTGACCTTCTGTGGTAGAATACCTGTGAGATTCAGTGGTGGAGTCTCCTTTGGATATCCTGTTGTTCACAGCTTCCACTGTCTCAGCTGCTGGGATACCCTCTTTTTGGGACCAACTCTGTTTTTTTCACAGCTCCAGGTTTGTTTGTTTTTTTTTCTTCTCACTCATGGGTATTTAAAAAGAGAAAAGAGGGAAAAAATGAAAAAAGAAGAAAGAAGAAAAAAGAGGAAGGTAGAAGAGGTAAAATTGGAAAGAAAGGAAGAGGGAATAAAACAAGAAAGAAGTAAAGAGAGGCAAAAGGAGTTGAGGAGTAAAAAAGAAGATAAAAATAATAAATAAATCATAATTAAATACAATTATATAAACAGACACCCAGAAAAAAAAACAAAAACAAAAAAACAAAAACAAGCAAACAAACAAACAAACAACCCCCTCGCTCCCCGCTCCCCCCAAAATCCACCAAACAAAAAACTCTTGCTCTTTTCAAACTTGTCAAGCCGGTTTTTCTGGTCTTGTTGGCTGCAATGGCTGAGGGGTGATGGTATTGCTTTTGTCCGTGTTCAGCACTCAGTCATCATTGTGCTACTGTACCCAGAGTTAGTCTGGCACCTGTCCCCACAGGGCTTGCGGAATGTGTTCTGAGCCTCTTGGAGTGCTCGCACTTTCCCAAGTTTATGGATGTGAGCTCAGGTCTCTGGTTGCGCACAACCATCTCTGTTGGCCCCTGCGCAGCTTTCAGTGGCCTACGATCCCGCAGCCATCTCACTCCTGCGCCTATGGCCCTGAGCTGTCTGCGTTCCTGCACGAGTGCACTGGGGACTATGGTCTCACAGCTGTCTGCAGTGGCAAGTGCCTATGCTCTCGAGCATGCCTATGATCCTGTGACCGTGTGCGTTCATGTGTGGGTGCCTATTTTCATGCAGCTGTCTCAGTTCACCCATGCATCCATCTGTAGTCTTGCGGTGACTACAATCACTCAGCCTGCAGTCATGGGGTGACCTCGATCGCTCAGCCCATTTCAGCAGTTGACCCAGCTCCCTCCTTAGAGCCCTGGGACAGGCCTGGCAAGCGCTGGGCCAGGGCCTCAGCCAGCCTGGTCTCCACGCTGATCTCTGGGCTCCTACTGTTCTGAAGTACTCTCCTTACTGACTGGTTTTCCAGTGTCTGCTACAATTTTCGATCTTCTATTCTCAAATATGCTGTGTTACTGTTCCTTGTCTGCTCTGTTCTTCCATAGATCGGCCAGGTTTTTCTCCTGTGTGTTGGGGGAAGTGGAATCTACTCCCTCCTACCATGCCACCATCTTCCTTCTCCCTCCAACAGGTTTTCTATTCTTTGCTCTTCTTCTTCTCCTTCTGGCATCCCTATTGTATGGATATTATTACATTTCATGTTGTCCTGCATTTCCCTTAATGCCGCTTTGTTCTTTCTGAGCTTCTTTTCTTTTTCTTGCTCTTTCTGGGTATTTTTTTCTACCTTGTCTTCCAGCTGCTTATCTGATCCTCTGCTTCATTGAACCTGCTTTTGATTCCTTCTACTGTGTTCTTCAGTTCAGAAATTGTATTCTTCATTTCCCCTTGGCCCTTGTTGATACTTTATATTTACTTTTTCTTTTTGATGGTTTGCAGTGAGTTCATTGTAATTTCCCTGTAGTTTTTGGTAATTCTCAGTGAGATTATTGAGCTTCCTTATAACCAGTGCTTTGAACTCAATATCTGATAATTGACTTGCCTCTATTTCATTTAGCATTCTTTTTGAGTCTTCTTCCTTTCCTTTAATTTGGGGATTGTTTCTTTGTTTTCCCATTGTTTGTTAGACTCTTCTTGTTAGCCTCTGCTTCTTAAATTGATCTGTGCTGACTCCCTGTGTTTATGCTGTGTACTTCTATTGTAGAAGACCTGTGAGATTCAGTGGTGCAGTCTCTTTGATTTCCTGAGTTTGCTGGTCTTGGGCTGTCATTTATGTTGGCTCTCTGTATGTCTTTGGGTTTTGATTATTGTTTGGTCTTTCTTTGGTAGGTCCTTCCATCCAGCTGGTTAACTGAGGGTCACTCTGTCCACCACCTCTTGTATTCTGTTGTGCAGGTGTGGACAGGTTGTGTTCAAGCTGGTTCTTCTGTCTGTATGTATTTCTGAGGTTTCTCTTTCACTCTTGTTCAGTTGTTTGTTCTGGTTTATTTCTCTATCATTTAGTTGTATTTCCAGATTGGTCCTGGATTGAGGTTATTGTGGCTTCCACTCCCTCCTTCACCTTCTTCTGTTATTATTTGTTGTTGGTTCCTTTGTTGATGGGTTTCCTCTTCCAGCAACTATAGTTGTGTTCAGAGCTCCCACCAACTCTTTTTTGTGATTAGTTGGAGGGGGAAGGCAAAATAAGTACAACCTCATCTTAACTTGATTACATCTGCAAAGTCCCTATTTCCAAATAAGATCACATTCACACATGCTGGGGATTAGGACTGCAACACATCTTTTTTGGGGGTGGGTGAATAAAATTCAGTCACAACTGAGCTTGACAAATATAGTGTCTTAAGGGAGGTTTTCTCTCTCTCTAGGTTCCCATGAGCCCACATCTCCCTCCATTTGTCTTTCTTCTTGCTTCACCTTCTTGAAGTGCTTTCCTACTTGATTTCCCAATTACTTCAACATTCCCCTGAAAAGTCTTCTTTTTGTCCTGACCCTATTGCCATTCTAGTTTTAAAGCATTCATTTCCTTTGACCTATCCTGGTCTCCTGACTAATTCTCCACCCCCCAGACCTGAGCCAAGTTGCCAAGGCATTCTCTATTCATAGTTATTAGTGCAAACATGGATAGCTGGTGATCTACAATTAGCATGAAGAAAAGAAATTTTGTTTGATAGGTAGGGGTAAGTCTCCCTTTCTTCTTGTTTCTCTTACTGATGTAAGAAAAGTCCTAATTTGTAGAGAATTTTTATGAGTTTATTTGAGCAAACTGACGGCAACTGCTAGAAGTCAACATCTCAATGAATTAAGAAAACGCTCCAGAGAATGGCAATTTTACACTTTATTTTATATATTACTACAAATGGAGGAGGCAAAAGGAGGGTTACATGAAATTCATTGGTGGTACATTAAGAGGGAGAAGAAAACAAAGTGGAGAATTCTCTGAGATGGGATAAAGAGTGAAATGAAGAGAGAAATACTTGTTTTACTTCAGTTGGTACAGGATAGTTAACAATGAACATTCACAACAGGTAGAGCTAGTATGAGGGGAACAAGATAACTGTGAGGAGTTCTTTGTTCTTGGTGTTCTGGTGGGAGATTTTTTACCCTAAGGGATCTGGAAAAAGAGAGATTACTCTGACATTCCAAAGGCATTTTATTGTAGATGCAAAAAGACAATAGATAGCCTCACTTCAGTTAAAGATTGATGTTTGTCAAGGAAGATACTGGCATAGGATGTGACTATCTGCTATCACTCACCTATTAATTTTAAAAATATATTTTATTGATTATGCTATTACAATTGTCTCAATTTCCCCCCTTTGCCCTCTCTGCCTGCTACCTCCATTCCCTCCAGCAATTCCCTTTCTTCGTTCATGTCCATGTGTCATGCATATAAGTTCTTTGGCTACTCCATTTCCTATACTCTTCTTAACATCCCCTGTCTATTTTGTTCCTACCAATTAGTACTTCTTAATCCCTGCACCTTTTCCTCCTTTTCCCCCCTTCCCCTTCCTGATGATAACCTTCCAAATGATCCCCATATTTGTGATTCTGTTCCTGTTTGCTTAGTTTGTTTTTTATTCACTTATTGATAATTATGTATTTTTCCCATTTTAATGTTCATAATTTTGATATTTTTAAAAAATAAGCCCCTTTAATATTTGATATAATAATAGCTTGGTGATGATGAACTCCTTTAGCTTTACTTTGTCTGGGAAGTACTTTATCTGCCTTCCAATTCTAAATGATAGCTTTGCTTGATAGATTAATCTAGGTTGTAGGTCCTTGCTTTTCATCACTTTGAATACCTCTTGCCAGGCCCTTCTAGCCTGCAAACTTTCTTTTGAGAAATCAGCTGACAGTCTTATGGGAACTCCTTTGTAGGTAATTATCTGCTTTTGTCTTGCTGCTTCTAAGATTCTCTCTTTATCTTTAACCTTTGGCATTTCAGTTATGATGTGTCTTGGTGTGGTCCTCTTTAGGTTCAACTTGTTTGGGACTCTCTGTGCTTCCTGGCTTGTATATCTATTTCTTTCACCAAATTAGGGAAGTTTTCTTCCGTTATTTTTTCAAATCATTTTTCAATTTCTTGTTCTTCCTCTTCTCTGGCACCTCTGTGATTCTGATGTTGGTATGTTTGGAGTTGTCCCAGGCAGTCCTTAGTCTATCCTCATTTTTTTGATTCTTCGTACTTGTTGCTATTATGATTAAATGCTTTTTTTCCTTATGTTCCAAATTGTTGATTTTATTCTCAGTCACCCCCTCCACTATTGGTTCCCTGTAGATTTTTCTTTATTTCATTTAATGTAACCTACATTTCTGCCTGGGTCTTTTTTATGCTATTGAAGTACCCAGTGAGTTCTTTGAACATCCCGATAATGTGTTTTTACTCTGCATTTGATAGGTGGTTGCTTATCTCCATTTCATGTAGTTTTTTCTTTTTTATTTCTGGAGTTTTGATCTGTTCTTTCATTTAGGTCATGTTTATTTGTCTCCTCAATTTGTCAGCAACCCCCAGCCCTGTGTTTGGTTCTGTGTATTAGAGCTGCTTTGCCTCCCTGTCTTAGTAGTATGGCCTCTTATAGAAAAGCACACCTGTATGTTGTGTGGGGTGGAGGCTTACATAATTACCAGGGTGAGACAACCCATGTCACTGCTCTGTGGCTCTGTGTGGGAGAGGGCTTGGAGGGGGACAGTGCCACTGCCTGGCCTATAAAGTTTTGTCCAGCAGGAAGCTGTCTCTTGGCACTTGCCCTGTTGCCAGTTATTTCAATTTCTCTCTGTATGTCACTGGTGTCCTTTCAGCTGTTGGCCTGGTGCTGAATCCCTGAGGGGGGTGGGTCTGTGAAAGTTCAAAGTCCATTTTGAGCCCTTTAAGAAGAGTCTCTTGAGAATCCTGCAATTTCTTCTGCCACTCCAACCCCCAATGGTTTTTACAGCAAGAAATTATAGGCACTTATCTTCCTGGCATTGGAACCCTGGGCAGTGTGGTCAGGGCTGGTGCTGGGGTCCTTCTCTCTCTAGGTAACCCTCTCAATTCTCTTACCCACCTGTGTCTCCATGCCTCTCTGCACATCTCAGCATCTCTGCCCCTCTTACGTCTCTGGATGAATATGACTTCTTTAAATCCTTGGTGGTCAGACTTACATACAGCTTGACTTTCTGACAAGTCTGGGTGATATTTGTTCTGTAGTCTAGTTATAATTTTTGCTGTATTTGTGGAAGGAGGAGAAGCATGCTTACATATGCCTCCATCTTGACTGGAAAATTATGACTCAATTTTAGTTAAGAAGTTTTAATTTCAGACCATGCTATGTGGTTACTTTAGGTCTCTGAATTTGTAAGGCTGCCATGCAAGCCTCCCCTTTTTCTTCCACACTGTCATGTGCACACACATTGATCATAAGTCAGGAAGCACTACTATTGGCATAGTCTTCCTATAATCATAAGGCAAACTGGTTTTAGAATGAAACAAGAATAATGTGAATGGAGAAAAACTGAAAGAATATGAAAAGCCATTAAGAACTGAGTCAGTGATGACATTGTAGAACAGCTGGATCAACCAGGCCTGCAGGCTGAACAACCTTCAGACTTTCAGTTATGTAACCTAAGAAAATGTCTATGTCACTTATTAAGTCAGTTTAGGTTGGGGTTTCTGTTACTTGCAGCCAAAGGCAAGTATACCACTGGTGTTTTTTCTGTTTCTAAATCACTAAGCAGATGGAATAAAATATACCTTCCATGTTCCATTTCTCAGGAAGATATTACAAAAAAGTGCCCAATATCCCCCAAATTAAATACAAATCTAGAAAATAATTGTCGTGGGTGTGAGGTGGCAAGATCAGATTTTGAGGCTGCCTGGTTCTCAGTCAGGATGTTGATGAGAATCACACCTACTATTTCCAGATCCCTGAATTTTCAGCCCCACTGGGTCTGTTCTGAGTGGATGCCACAAACTGGATTACATCTTGAAGCCCTGGTGGAAGGAGAGCAGGTGGTGAACTAACCTGTGCAGGATCAATCTGACAGACTGCTTTGGGCCTGGGAAGAACAGGTTAGGAAACTATACCTGGAAGAAAAGGTAGCTTTTCCGAGTATTTTGAACAAACTCTTGGGGAGAGTAGACAGAAAGCGTGTTTAATATAAAGAAAGCTTCATTAGGACTTATGGATAGAAATGAGAACTAAATGTAAATATAAATTTACATTTACACCTGCTTTAAAGGTCACTAAATGACAGTAAAGATGGTAAGACATTCTTTTAAATGTATAAGCCCACAAGAATTGGAGAGAAGACAATATTGACAATTTCAGAAACTAAAAAGCAGTGGTAAGTAACTTAGCTGGTTTCAGAAAGCTGGATCAAAAGCTTGTTTTATAGGGAAGCTATAAAACAAGTCAGATTGTGCCCTGGCTGGTGCGTCTCAGTGGATAGAGCACACTATGAACTGGAGGGCCACTGGTTTGATTCCTTGTCAGAGCACATGCCCGGATTGTGGGCCAGGTCACCATTTGGGGTGTGTAAGAGGCAACTGATTGATGTTTCTCTCCCTCTCTTTCTCCCTGCCTTCCCCTCTCTCTAAAAATAAATAAGTAAAATCTTAAACAACAACAACAAGTCCCTTAGGAAGCAGGAGAGAGCAACAAGTAGGAATTTGATCATTGAGTCCCTCTTCCCCCTGCACAATTGAGACCTTTTCCTGCCCTACCTCCTCAGTGGCTCAGTGTAGTTTAGTGTCTGGAGAGACTGGCTCAGGAGACAGCTGGCACAATCGGAGGTATGGTACTAGATGACAAACATAAGGTGTAAATGAAGGTTTACACACTGAATGCTAAGCTACTCCTCCTCCTCCCCCACCTGGAACTCAGGACAGTCATACTTTCATCCTCCCATCTGGATTACCTGAAGGGAAAAATTCTAAAAATGCCACCTTCTGGGTTTTTGCAATAAAATGGCTCATCCAGATTTCCCTATAGTAAAGATCATGTGCACAGAGATTCCAATCAGCTATTTAGACGCCTCCTCTTAAATATGAGCAGACAGTCAAGAATCACAGGACATTAAAGAAAATGTGCTGTTTGAAAAACAGACTAAGAAAGAAGTAAATAAGAAGAATAGCAACTGGGATGGAATAGGGACTATACAGGGGAAGATCCCTCAAACATAGGAATAGTCTAAACAACCATAGGAATAGTCTAAAAGTGAGACTAGAAGATGCAGTTGTCAAGAAATATGAGCTGGGTACTATCATAAATAACAATTTAGAATTAAAAAGACTCTTTGGATTAAAGACATGATGGAAAAAATTTAAAAGACACATTGCAGAGTTTGAAAAATAAATTGAAGAAATCTCAAAAGTAAAACAAAAAGAAAAATATTAGGAGAGAAAGGATAGGAAAATTAGAGGGCTAGTCAAGGAGGAATAATGTCTAAATAACAGGAGTTCTAGAGAGAACAAGAAATGGAGGAGAGACAATTTTTTGAAATTCATGAAAATGGCCCAGACTCAGAGGACATGAGTTTCCACATCAAAAAGGCCCACTGAGGACTTCCGGCCAAGATGGAGGCGTAGGTGGACACACTGTGCCTCCTCTCACAACCAAAATTAAGGATAACAAGGATTGAGAAACAAGAAAATAATCAGAACTTATAGAAACTTGAACTGTACGGAAGTCCAACAACCATTCATCCAGACCGGTAAGAGGGGCGGAGTAGCGGCAGGAAGAAGTGGAGGTTGGCAAACCTGGGCATGCAGGCGGCGGCTGGCAGATCCCAGGTGTGCAGTTGGTGCCTAGCAGACCCCAGGCACGGGGTCACAATAGGCAGACCCAGTGAGACCTCGCAGGTCAGCCAGCTGACCAGGCGGTCCCACATTTGCATGCAGATAACCCAGGCAAAATAGGAGCGAGACAGACCTCGCAACTGAGGGACCCAGCGCCAGGAAATAAAACCTAAAAACACCTATTGAAAACAGTTGAGGTGCCAGGAGAGACTCCCAGCCTCATAGGAGAGTTTGTTGGAGAAACCCACAGGGTTCTAGACCATACACAAACCCACCCACATGGAAATCAGCACCAAAAGGGCCCAATTTGCTTGGGGGAAGTGGCGGAGGGGACTGGAATCCGAGACACAGCGGAGCAGGCACCATTGTTCCCTCTCAGACCCTGCCCCCACATATAGCATCACAACCCAGAGACTGGGCTGCCCCGCCCTGAGGAACACCTAAGGCTCCACCCCTCACTAAATAACAGCCGTGACCAGACTGAAAAAAAAAAAAAACCCCAAACCCAAAAATGGCTCAAACAGGAGAACAGATCAAAGTGCCAAAGCCAATTCATCTAAGCGACCAAGAGATAGCCAACCTATCAAATGCACACTTCAAAGCACTGGTGATCAGGATGCTCACAGAACTGGCTGATTTTGGTCACAAATTAGATGAATAAATGAAGGCTACATTAAGTGAAATGAAAGAAAATGCACAGGGAACCAATAGTGATGGAAGGAAAACTGGGACTCAAATCAATGGAGTGGACCAGAAGGAAGAAACTAACAACCAAACAGAAAACGAGGAAGAAACAAGAATTCAAAAAAATGAGGAGAGGCTTAGGAACCTTCAGGTTATCTCTAAACATCCCAACATCCGAATTATAGGGGTGCCAGAAGGTGAAGAGGAAGAGCAACAAGTGGAAAACTTATTTGAGCAAATAATAAAGGAGAACTTCCCTAATCTGCCAAAGGAAATAGACTTCCAGGAAGTCCAGAAAGCTCAGAGAGTCCCAAAGAAGTTGGACCCAAGGAGGAACATGCCAAGGCACATCATAATTACATTAGCCAAGATGAAAATGAAGGAGAGCATTCTAGAAGCAGCAAGGGATAAGGGGATAGTCATCTACAAAGGAGTTCCCATCAGACTGTCAGCTGATTTCTCAAAAGAGACCTTCCAGTCAAGAAGGGGCTGGAAAGAAGTATTCCAAGTCATGAAAGTCAAGGACCTACATCCAAGATTGCTCTATCCAGCGAAGCTGTCATTTAGAATGGAAGGGAAGATGAAGCGTTTCTCAGATAAGGTCAAGTTCAAGGAGTTCATCATCACCAAGCCCTTATTATGTTAAATGTTAAAGGGACTTATCTAAGAAAAAGAAGATAAACAATATGACAGTAAAAAGACAGCAAATTCACAGCTATTAACAACCACACCTAAAACAAAAGCAAACTAAGCAAACAGCTAGAACAGGAACAGAACCACAGAAATGGAGATCATATGGAGGGTTAGCAACAGGGGAGTGAGAGGAGAAGAGAGGGGCAAAGGTACAGAGAATAAGTAGCATAGATGGTGGGTAGAAAATAGACAGGGGGAGGGCAAGAATAGTGTGGGAAATGTAGAAGCTAAAGAACTTATGACACATGGACATGAACTAAAGGGAATGTGGGTGAGAGGTGGTGTGCAGGGTGGAGGGGAATGATGGCAGAGAAATGGGGTAATTGTAATAGCATAATCAATAAAATATATTAAAAAAAGAAAAAAGATGCTACCGAGCATTCAGCAAAATAGACAAAATGGACCCACACCAGCATACATCACCCTGAAATTTCAAGTTACTAGAAGCCTCTAAAGAAAAAAAAATTTGCATACAAAAGATCAATAATCAGAATGGCTTGGGCTTTTCAACAGTGACATTGAAAGCTAGAGGACAATAGCTTTCAAAATGCCTAGGGAGAATGGCTTTCAATGGAATTCTACACCCAGCCAAATGTCAATCAAATAGGAAGGTAGAATAAAAACATTTCCCTACACACATGGCCCTAGAAAAAATATATAACCCCCATGTTCTATTTCTCAGGAAGATATTACAAAAAAGTGCCCAACACCCCCAAAAAGTAATGAGTCAAAAAAGAAGGTGATGTAGGGTACACAATGCAGGAGATGACAAAGTGGAGAGGTAAAGGAAACCCCAAGGTAGTTTTGAAAGGATCTTTCTGGCCCTCAGAAAGTTCCAGAAGAAAGCTCTTTAAAGTGATGAAATGGATAGAATATTTAGTGTATTTGATCATACTGAGAGGAGATTTGGAGGTTGAATTAGTGAAAATATATAGAAAGTAAGCAAAATTTTAAAAAGAGCTTAACTCCAGGGAAACCAAACTATGGTACTGTGCAGGGAAGAAAAATCTAATCATAGTACACTATGTGGCTTATGTGAAAATAGAATTCACATGAGCATAATAATGTAACAGTAATATTAATCTAACAAAAGTCACTGTATTGCTGTTGTGGGGAATACGGGCACCCTATCCCCACACACAGACAAGTGCGAATTGTTTGTGGTGTGAATGGAGAACTAAAGTCTCATCCTCTACAGTAGAAAGTTAATATAGAATGTTCAAAACTAATAAACCAACAAATAGTTATATAAGTAAGCTATTTAGAGAAAAATAATCATATGAAAAAAATTCAAAGCATTCCCCAGGGAGAGGGAATTGGCAAGGCAGAGAAAAGAGGATTGCTTTTTTTCAACTCAAATCTTGTAGAGATCATTGCCTTTTTAGATTTTGCATATACTGATTTGATTAAAAAATAATAAAATCTAATTTAAAAATATACTACATTATACAGAGTATTCAAAAGAATGGATTGGGTTTGGATAAACATTTTGCTTCAGGTAGGTATGGAGGGATTTCATGCACCCAAAGCTCCAGTGAGAAGCTGACTGGGTGCTTTACCTCTATGTTGTAAAAATAAAGTTGGGGTAGCAGGAGACCAGCCACTCTGCATGCCGTCTTGCCAAGCTTAACATTAAGGGACCATGATCTGCAAGCCTAGAGTACTTTTGCTGTGCCTTTTGCACTCCACCAGGTGCTCTAGAGAACAAAGAAGGGCTAGCCAGCATAGTGCTTTCTTATCTCTGTGCCAAACCACACTGTTTAGATACAATATTCTTTTTTTTTAATTGCAAGGATGCAAAAATTTCAGAGACCAATCAAAAAGCTTCTTGTGCACTTTAATCTCTATTAAATGTCACTTCCAACTGATACTTGATTTTTATTTATTTATTTTTTAAGATTCTATTTGTTTTTATAGACAGAGGTGAAGGGAGGGAAAAACAGGAGAGAAACAATGTGCGGTTGCCTCTCACATGCTCCCTACTGGCAACTTGACCTGAAACCCAGGCATGTGCCCTCACTGGGAATCAAACCAGTGATCATTTGGTTGTCAGGCACATGCTCAATCCACTGAGCTACACCAGCCAGGGTGATATTTGACTTTTATCCACAGGAATTTCAACCTTCAGCCTGAATGTGGGAAACAAAAATGCCATCATCTACATCTAAAGGTTTCCTGGGCTCAGGGCTAGGAAGATTGCTGGTGTCATGATTGGAGGAGTGGGGTGAGAAAGGAAGTGGTCAGGAAGAGGAGCTTGCAGGATTCAGCAGCACTTCTAGAGGAAGTTGCTGCAAATGCAGGGAGTGTTCCAACCTGTTGGTAATTAGTTATCTTCCCATGGCAGAGGTTATGAGGGAATCTCATCACACTTTATTCTGTAGCGAATGGGGTTCAAGCAAGGATGTGTATGTAATATTCATAGTTCTTCTGGGCAGAGGTTCTAATGTTGAAAGAAAAGAACAGTTTTCTTGGTTGGCCTATCTTGTTTGAGAAAATTATCTAAAAATTACACATGCCTGTGCCAGGGTCCCAGGCACCACTGAAATCCCCTTAGGAGACCCCCAGTACCTTTGTTTTTCCAGGTCAAAGTCAACACATTTGCTTAATTAAATTAATGTTATTTCCACAGATCCCTTCAGCAGATCACATGCTGATGTGGACAGAAAAAGAGAGCCAAGGCCCAGGAGGAAGGGCAAGTTGTGAGAGGTGTTTCACAGTTAACGGAGTTGTGATCACCAGCCTCTCATTATGCTTGTTATTAACAATAGCACAGTGGAAGTCCAAACCTTGCTTTGGAGAAGTGTATATCTAAACTTCATATTCTGAAAAATATACAGTAACAAAAATGTGCCTGTATTTTACCTATACCACCATGTTTACTGTGACTACCATCATAGCACTGAGTGACCCACGATGCTTTTAGAAAGTGCATTTTTCCCAGTAAAGATTTATTTGTGTTGGTGGGAGACAGGAATTCCAACTTAAAGTTGTTGGCTTTAAAGAGCTGTCTTCAATGACCCATGCCTCATTTCCATGAATTTACTAGGTCTAAAGTCTTCCAGAAAGGCACATATTATTAATCATAGTGTTCACATTATGTTTTCGCTGTTTTTATTTTGGTTTCACACATGCTGTTGAATGCTGTGGTTTTGAGTCATGGTTGCTTATTAGAATCTCTGGAGGATTTAGAAAAAAATCAGCATGCTCAGGCTGCAACTCCAGAGTTCTGATTCCAGTTGTATAGGGTGAGGCCCTGGTGTTGGAATTAGAGCTCCTCAGATGACTTTAATGAACAGGCAGCATTGAGAATCACTGCTCTGATAGCTTCCCAACATGCATAAGACAAAATACAAGGTTGCTATCGTGGCCCACAAAGACTTATTTGATCAATCCGAGTCACCTCTCCCTTGTCCCTTGCTCATTATGCTCTGGACACAGGAGCCTCTTTGCTATTTTCAAACACACCAACCAAATTCCCATGTCAGGATATTGGCTTTTGTTGGGATGCTTTCTGTAAAGTTCTTGCCGTAGGCATTTGCCTATCTTGCTGTCTTAGTCCATTCAGGTCTCTGCTCAAAGGTCACCTCCTCAGAGAGGCCTTCCTTGGCCACCTCAGCTAAAATACCAGTCTTCACTGCTCTCTATCCCCTTACTCTGTTTATTTTTGCTTCATAGCACTTATCAACATCTGACATATTTTAGTTTTTCTGGCCTACATAAATACCTGGAGAACAGTACAAACTTAATATGTTTAATTGTTTATTCTATTACAGTTGTCCCAATTTTTTCCCTTTCCCCCACTACACCCAACCCACCCATCTCCTCCAGAGTCAATCCCCTCTCTGTTGTCCATGTCCATGAGTCATTCATACATGTTCTTTGACTAGTCCCTTCCCCTTCTTGCCTCCATTCCCCCCTCACCTTCTACAGCCATCAGTCTGTGAAACTTAATAAATATTTTTGAATAAATAAGGAGTGGATAAAGACACATGTAAAAGAATGCAAACTCTGGCATGTAGGAAGTACTTGATAAAAGGTCTCTTTCCCTACTCAAGTAAAGCCTGTTGTTCCACATGCAGCCTTGTGACATACTGAGAAACAGTGACCCCTGCTGGAATTTGTATTTGAATCTCAGAGAGAATTGGAGTCCACTAATGCTAGTCCCAAGATACTAGATGTAGAAATACCCAGTATCTGATGAAGACTGCTGATGTGCACTCATGAAAAATTCCTAATAAGAGGTTTCTGTTTTTTTTTTAAATTTTTATTTTTATTTTTATTTTTAATTTTTATTTTAATTGTTGATCTTGTACAGTTTTCTGTCTTTTATTCTCACCTGAACCCGCCACCCCAGCCCTCCCCACCTCCCTCCCATTTCCACCCCCCCATAGTTTTTGTCCATGTGTCCTTTATACTTGTTTCTGTAAATCCTTCCCCTTTTCCCCTGAAATTCCCTCCCCTCACCCCTCTGGTGATTTTCAGCCTGTTCCCAATTTCCATGTCTTTGGTTATATTATGCTTGTTTGTTTGTTTTGTTGATTAGGTTCCTGTTAAAGGTGAGATCATATGGTATTTGTCTTTCACTGCCTGGCTTATTTCGCTTAGCATGATGCTCTCCAGTTCCATCCATGATGTTGCATAGGGTCTGACCTCCTTCTTTCTTTCTGCTGCATAGAATTCCATTGTGTAAATGTACCACAGTTTTTTGATCCATTCATTTACTGATGGGCACCTAGGTTGCTTCCAACACTTGGCTATTGTAAATTGTGCTGCTATGCACATAGGGGTGCATAGGTTCTTTTGAATTGGTGTTTCAGGGTTCTTAGGATATAGTCCTAGCAGTGGAATTGCTGGGTCAAAAGGTAGATCCATTTTTAGTTTTCTTAGAAAATTCCATACTGCTTTCCATAGTGGTTGTACCAGTCTGCACTCCCACCAGCAGTGCACTAGTGTCCCCTTTTCTCCACAACCTCTCCAACACTTGCTGTTTGTTGCTTTGTTTATGAGGGCCATTCTGACTGGTGTCAAGTGGTATCTCATCGTGGTTTTAATTTGCATCTCTCTGATAGCTAGCGATATCAAGCATCTTTTCCTGTGTCTCTGGATCCTCTGTATGTCCTCCTTGGAGAGGTGTCTGCCCAAGTCCTTTGCCCATTTTTTAATTGGGTTGCTTGTCTTCTTAGAGTGGAGTCGTGTAAGTTCTTTGTATATTTTGGAGATTAAACCCTTATCTGAGGTATCATTGACAAATATGTTTTCCCACACAGTCGGTTCTCTTTTTATTTTAATACTGTTTTCCTTGGCCATGCAGAAGCTTTTTATTTTGATGAGATCCCATTTGTTTATTCTTTCCTTTATGTCCCTTGCTTTAGGGGACATATCAGTAAAAATGTTGCTGCGTGAAACATCTGAGATTTTCCTGCCTATGTTCTTCTCTAGGATTTTAATGGTGTCACAGCTTATATTTAAGTTTTTTATCCACCTTGAATTTATTTTTGTGCAGTCTAAAGAAAACAGTATTAAAATAAAAAAAGAACCAACTGTATGGGAAAACATATTTGCCAATGATACCTCAGACAAGGGTTTAATCTCCAAAATATATAAAGAACTTACACGACTCCACTCTAAGAAGACAAGCAACCCAATTAAAAAATGGGCAAAGGACTTGGGCAGACACTTCTCCAAGGAGGAATACAGAGGATCCAGAGACACAGGAAAAGATGCTTGATATCGCTAGCTATCAGAGAGATGCAAATTAAAACCACGATGAGATACCACTTGACACCAGTCAGAATGGCCATCATAAACAAAGCAACAAACAGCAAGTGTTGGAGAAGTTGTGGAGAAAAGGGGACACTAGTGCCCTGTCGGTGGGATTGCAGACTGGTACAACCGCTATGGAAAGCAGTATGGAATTTTCTAAGAAAACTAAAAATGGATCTACCTTTTGACCCAGCAATTCCACTGCTTGGATTATATCCTAAGAACCCTGAAACACCAATCCAAAAGAACCTATGCACCCCTATGTGCATAGCAGCACAATTTACAATAGCCAAGTGTTGGAAGCAACCTAGGTGCCCATCAGTAAATGAATGGATCAAAAAACCGTGGTACATTTACACAATGGAATTCTATGCAGCAGAAAGAAAGAAGGAGCTCCTACCCTTCACAACAGCATGAATGGAACTGGAGAGCATCATGCTAAGCGAAATAAGCCTGGCAGTGAAATACAAATATCATATGATCTCACCTTTAACAGGAACCTAACCAACAAAACAAACAAACAAGCATAATATAACCAAAGACACTGAAATTGGGAACAGGCTGACAGTGACCAGAGGGGAGAGGGGAGGGAGTTTCAGGGGAAAAGGGGAAGGATTTACAGGAACAAGTATAAAGGACACATGGACAAAAACTATGGGGGATGGAAATGTGAGGGAGGTGGGGAGGGCTTGGGTGGTGGGCTGGGGTGGGAGGAAAAGACAGAAAACTGTACAAGATCAACAATAAAAAAAAAAAAAAGGCTTCTGACATTTACAAAAGCCTCTCTGGTCGGCACCACATTTTCCAAAGGATGTTCTCTTCTGCTATCTTGTGGCCAACATGGGAACTTCCAGACAGTTTGCAATGACCTTGCTTAGTCAAAAGGAAAGTTCAGGGCACCTGGGCTTGCCCAGAGCCACTTGGCAAAACACTTGTGGTCATTTGACCAAGCCCCAGTGCTATCCAGCTTCTTAGGCTTCCATTTTTAGAAGCATGAAACAACTGAGATGACCCCCTCATTTGGTGGCGTCTGTAGGGGTCAGGTAAGGGGGAGAGCCTAAGGGCCACCTCCCCACAGCCCAACCCTGTCTAAACTTTGTCCCCACATTTTCACACAGCCCCCATTATAACCAGTCACAGCTAGATCCTGGTATCAATAAACTCTTGTAAACTCCACAAGGGCAGATTTTATCTATTTTGTAAGCCCCCATATATTAAATCACATTTAGCACAGAGCAGGTTACTAAGTAGTTGTTGAAGGAATTACATAATAATTGCTAGTACTTATAGAGAACTTACTGTATGCCGAGCACTATAGGAAGTCCAAGCACTTTACATTCATTGGTTCATAAATTAGGGTGACCAACTTGTCCTAGTTTGCTCATAACTGTCCCTGGAATTTCCTCAGTCCCTGACAAATGGGGACAGTTGGTCCCTGTATTAGTCATCTCAGGTTGCCATAACACTCTACCACAGACTAGGGGCTTAAATGACACAACAGAAATTAATGTCTCATAGTTCTGAAGGCTGAAAGTCCAAAATACCATCAGAGTTGGTTTCTGGTGAGACCTCTCTTCCTGGCTTGTGGACTTCTCACTGTGGTGAGAGGCAAGCTCTTCTCTCCTCTTCTATGAGGACCCTAATTCCAACATGTGGGCTTACTAACTCACCCACTCCTGGGATACCTGTTGTAGGTCCCTAACACTAACTGGACATAAAACATGAGTTGTGACTTTTAGCAGTTGAGTGAGGCATACAGGCATAGCTTGTTTTATTGGGCTTTGCTTTATTGTGCTTCACTTTATTGTGCTTCACAGATGTTGTGGTTTTTACAAACTGGAGACAAGACCCTTCATCAGCAATAAAATTACAACTCGCTTTATTGTGATGCTTGTTTTATTGTGGTGGTCTGGAACTGAACCGGCAATACCTCGAGGTCTGCCTGTACTAAGAATTCTTTCCAGGCTTGTAAACCAAACCAAGCCCAAATAAAACTAGTGACATATTGAAGTTTAGTCTCACTGAAGGTTGGTCTTACCAAAGACTAAAATCTGTTCAATCTTACCAAATGAACAACAGGGGGCAGCAGAGAATGTCACCTCTGCCTAAAAGTACATTTTTGTAGGGGGTCTTAGTACATTTTGCTGGCAACTGCAAAGCAGGGGAAATCTGTCAGAGTTCTCTGACAGCTGGCCTATACCTCCCTTCTCTCTTTTCTCTGGTGATGGGGGACATTTCGTAGGAGCCCCCTATGAAATGGAAACCTAAGGGAAACTTGCGGGACTCAGGGCTTAGGTTAGGACAGTACCCAGGCACAAAGGTGTGCTGTTGGGACTAATCCTGTTCCAGAGTCACCAGAATAGTGACCTAGCCTGTTCCTTTTGAGTCTTTAAATACATTTATAAATTCTACAAGTCTCATTAGAACAAGCCAGATGTTACATCAAATAAAAACTTTGATGGCTCTAATTGCCAGAGGATAGCAGAAAACAGAAAAGTGAGACCAAAAGCCATTCTGGTCACAGTGCAATGGACGGAGGTAAACTTGTGTCCTTACTGACACACCTTGGAGCCCCAGGAGGCCCAAGCTCTCTCTCCTGTTTATTGCCTTTGATTAGGTTAGAGACAGAAGCTCCTGACACACAGGGCTCCCTCTGACAGTACCGGATGGAGGTTAGTGGAAGGAGAAATGCTTTTTGTTTCTCTGGAGTCCTCTGCAGGGAGAAGAGCATGGGGAGTTGGTAGTTTTGCAAGATGAGAACAATTCTGGAGATGGATGGTGGTGATAGTTGAATAGCAATGTGAAGCCTCTTAATGCTACTGAACTGTACACTTAAAAATGGCTAAATGGTCAATTTGTTATGTATATTTTACCACAATTAAAAACTAAACAAAATGGCCTGCACTTTCTCTGCCACCTTGTGCTGTGACTTCCCTGCCTGATTTATCCTCCAGCACATCCACAGCCACTCCTCATACGGACTTCTGCCCCTCAAGCCAGCTGCCCCTCAGGGTGAGTCACTGAGCTCTGTATGGCAAGTTTCAGAGCAAATCTCTATGATCTTTAGGAGCCAACACTGGGACTCCCATTGACAATGGGGCTATGCAAAGCTCAGATCCATGGGGGATAGGTTCCAGTGTCTTTAGGACATCACCAAATCCTTACAGGAAGCCCTGGTTCCTCCTTCTCCTCCTCCACCTGCTCCTCCTCTTCCTTTTTCTTCTTTTTAAATTAACAGCTTTATTGAGATGCAATTCACATACCATACAGATTACTATTTGTTTTTTCATAATTATATTTTATTGATTATGCTATTAGAGTTTTCATGATTTCCCCCTTTGCCCCCCTCCACCCAGTACCCCTTGTTCCCTCCAGCAACCCCTCCTTCGTTGTTCAAGTCCCTGGGTCAAGCACATAAATTCTTCGGCTACTCCATTTCCTATACTGTACTTTACAGCCCCATGGCTATTCTGTAAGTACCTATTGTACTTCTTAATCCCCTCCCCTCTTCGCCCATTCCCCTACACACCCCACTCATCTGGCAATCATCAAAACACTCTCCATGTCTATGATTCCGTCTCTGTTCTTCCTGTTTGCTTAGTCTGTTTAGATTCATTTGTTGATAGATTTATACTTTTCACCATTTTATTGTTCCTAGTTTTCATCTTTTTCTTTTTTAATATATTTTATTGATTTTGCTATTACAGTTGCCCCATTTCTCCCCCATCATTCCCCTCCATCCTGCACACCCTCTCCCACCCACATTCCCCCCCTTTAGTTCATGTCCATGTGTCATAAGTTCTTTAGCTTTTACATTTCCCACACTATTCTTGCCCTCCCCATGTCTATTTTCTACCCACCGTCTATGCTACTTACTCTCTATACCTTTTCCCCTTCTCTTCTCCTCCCACTCCTCTGTTGCTAACCCTCCATATGATCTCCATTTCTGTGTTTCTGTTCCTGTTCTAGCTGTTTGCTTAGTTTGCTTTTGTTTTAGGTGTGGTTGTTACTATCTGTGAGTTTGCTGACTTTTAACTGTCATATTTTTTTCTATCTTCTTTTTCTTAGATAAGTCCCTTTAACATTTCATATAATAAGGGCTTGGTGATGATGAACTCCTTGAACTTGACCTTATCTGAGAAGCACTTGATCTTCCCTTCCACTCTAAATGACAGCTTCGCTGGATAGAGCAATCTTGGATGTAGGTCCTTGACTTTCATGACTTGGAATACTTCTTTCCAGCCCCTTCTTGACTGGAAGGTCTCTTTTGAGAAATCAGCTGACAGTCTGTCTGATGGGAACTCCTTTGTAGGTGACTGTCCCCTTATCCCTTGCTGCTTCTAGAATGCTCTCCTTCATTTTCATCTTGGCTAATGTAATTACTGTGTGCCTTGGTGTGTTCCTCCTTGGGTCCAACTTCTTTGGGACTCTCTGAGCTTCCAGGAAGTCTATTTCCTTTGGCATATTGGGGAAGTTCTCCTTTATTATTTGTTCAAATAAGTTTTCTACTTGTTGCTCTTCCTCTTCCCCTTCTGGTACCCCTATAATTTGGATGTTGGGATGTTTAGAGATAGCCCAGAGGTTCTTAAGCCTCTCTTCATTTTTTTGAATTCTTGCTTTTTCATTCTTTTCTGTTTGGTTGATGGTTTCTTCCTTCTGGTCCACTCCATTGATTTGAGTCCCAGTTTTCCTCCCATCACTATTGGTTCCCTGTGCGTTTGCCTTCATTGCACTTATTGTAGCCTTCATTTGTTCATCTAATTTGTGACCAAAATCAACCAGTTCTGTGAGCATCTTGATCACCAGTGCTTTGAAGTGTGCATCTGATAGGTTGGCTATCTCTTTGTTGCTTAGAGGAATTGGCTCTAGGGATTTCATTTGTTCTCCCATTTGAACCATTTTTTTTTTTCTTTTTGGTCTGGTCGTGGCTATTATGTAGTGAGGGGTGGAGCCTCAGGTGTTCCCCAGGGCAGGGCAGCCCAGTCTCTGGGTAGTAACGCTGTATATGGGGGCAGGGTCCTAGAAGGAACAGTGACACCTGCTCTGCTCTCTGTCAGATTCCAGTCCCTTCCGCTGCTTCCCCTTCACCTGAATTATCTGCGGGTGAATGTGGGACCACCTGGGACCGCCTTGCGTGTCCTCACTGAGTCTGCACAGTTGCCACCCTGTGCCCAGGGTCTGCTCGCCGCCGCCTGTGCGCCTGGGTGTTGCGGGCCATTCAGCCTGGTTTCAGGAGTTGTAACCTTCACCTCATGGTGGGCTGAGTGAGAGCCTAGGGACCCACTTCATCTGGGTCTGTTCTGCCAAGAGGGTGTGAACTACTAAGGAGACAAAGCTGATCTCCCTGGCAGGAGCACTGCTTCTGCCTCATCCACCTCTGGCCTCAATGCTTGGTTGGTTAGTCAATGACGGGTAAGACTCCTCATGGGAGGGGCAACCTAAGCCAGATACAACCACTTGGGAGGCCCTCATGGAATGACTCAGGGGGCTGCAGCAAAGAGGGTGTGATGGACCCTCACCCCCCGGCTATTCTGACATAGCCTGAGTCCCCATTTCCATCTGGGAGATGTCTTCTACTTCCTGAGCCTAATCGGCTTAAAGCCTGAAACTATGATGGCGAGTGGTGCAACCCCGTGCCAACCAGAACGGTTCCCGGGTGATTGGGTATAAGAAAGAATTAGTAAAGTCCTGTGAAACCTGCTTTGCTAAGAGTGCTCTCATTTATATGATAAGGGTCCAAGGAGGAAATGAGTATGTCTCCCAAAGTTTTGCAACCCCCTTTCCTGACAGACACTGACTCAGATTTCTTTAAAATGTTAAACCTGTATTCCTGTGTATTTGAACCCAATAAAAGCCTAGTGAGGAAGGGACTCTGGGTCATTCTCCTTTGAGGGTTTGACCACCTTTCCTCCCCAAGCAGATCATGTCTTGGTAGTTTTACTTTCATCTGTGATGGAGGGATGGGGCTCTGTGGGCAGAGACCCCCACATCTGGCATCCAGGACAGGGGCCCTCCACACCTGGGGTCTGCTAGCCATTGCTGCCTGTGTGCCCGGGTCTGCACCTCCACTTTTTCCTGCCATGACTCCACCCCTCTTACCGGTCTGGATGAATGGTTGTTGGACCTCCTTACAGTTCAATTTTCTATAAGTTCTGGTTGTTTTCTTGTTTGTAAATCTTTGTTGTCCTTAATTTTGGTTGTGGGAGGAGGCACAGTGTGTCCGCCTGTGCCTTCATCTTGGCTGGAAGTCCTCTTGCTGCTTTTAAGATTCTCTCTTTGTCTTTAAACTTGGGTAACTTAATTATGATGTGTCTTGGTGTGTTCCTGCTTGGGTCCAATTTCTTTGGGACTCTTTGGGCTTCCTGGACTTCCCGGAAGTCTATTTCCTTTACCAGATTGGGGAAGTTCTCCTTCATTATTTGTTCAAATAAGTTTTCAATTTCTTGCTCTTTCTCTTTTCCTTCTGGCCCCATCATGATTTGGGTGTTGGAGCATTTAAAGTTGTCCCAGAGCTTTCTCAGCCTCTCCTCATATTTTTGAATCCTTGTTTCTTAATTCTGTTCTGGTTGGATGTTTATTTCTTCATTTTGTTTCAAATCCCTGGTTTGAGTCCCAGTTTCCTTCCCTTTACTTTTGATTCCCTATATATTTTCCTTTATTTCATTTTGTATAGCCTTCATATCTTCCTTTATTTTGTGACCGAGCTCAATAATTTCTGTGAGCATCCTGATCACCAGTGTTTTGAACTCTGCATCAGATAGGTTGGTTATCTCCTTGTTGCTTAGTTCTTTTTCTGGAGTTTTGATCTGTTCTTTCATTTGGGCCATATTTCTTTTTCTTGGTGCACCTGTTATGTTGTAAGGGGTGGAAACTTAGGTTTTTACCAGGGCATGGCAACCTCTTTGCTGTGTTATGGAGCTGTCAGTGGGGAAAGGGTCAGAGAGGGAGTAATGGCATTTGCTGGCTCTGCTCTAGCCCTACTTTCCATCACTTTCCTTACTTCCCACAAGTGGATAGTGACCTTTCAGATGCTGATTCTCAGATGGGTGGGTTTGTGTCCATCCTGTGGGCCTCTCCCACAAATTCTCCTGTGATCCTGAGAGTTTCTTCCACTGCCACAACTCCTGTAGATTTTTACATCCACAGAGGTTTTGAGCCTTTAGTTTCCCATGCTGAAACCCTGAGTTCTGCTGTCTGTCTCACTTCCCAATGTTTCTTCCCAGCTTATCAGCCCACGAATGTAGGACCAACTGGTCCACCAGCCACCTCCTCTGCTGTGTGTCTTCTCTGCTTTGGCTGCCTATCTCCACCCCTCCTACCAGTCTGGATGAATGTTTCTTTAACGCCTTGGTTGTCAGACTTCCATGAAGTTTGAATACGTGGCAGTTCTGGTTGGTTTTTGTTTTTAAATTTGTTGTTGTCCTTCTTTTGGTTGGGCAAGGAAGTGAAGCATTTCTACCTATGTCTCCAAGAAGGTGTTGCCGGAACTTCTGGGCTGCTTTCTATCTCTAAGTTCCATTTTTGGAATGTTGGTAAATTGATGCTTCCATAGACCTCTTCCAAATTTTTGGCGTATCAGTACATAAGTAGACCCATAACAATTCTTCTTTTTTTAAAATATATTTTATTGATTATGCTATTACAGTTGTCCCATTTCTCCCCCATCATTCCCCTCCACCCTGAACACCCCCCCCACCCACATTCCCCCCCTTTCGTTCATGTCCATGTGTCATAAGTTCTTTAGCTTCTACATTACCCACATTAATCTTGCCCTCCCCCTTCTAATTTTCTACCTACTATTTATGCTACTTACTCTCTGTACCTTTCCCCCTCTCTCCTCCTCCCACTCCCCTGTTGCAAACCCTTCATATGATCTCCATTTCTGTGGCTCTGTTCCTGTTCTAGTTGTTTGCTTTTGTTTTAGGTGTGGTTGTTACTATCTGTGAGTTTGCTGACTTTTAACTGTCATATTTCTTTCTATCTTCTTTTTCTTAGGTAAGTTCCTTTAACATTTCATATAATAAGGGCTTGGTGATGATGAACTCCTTGAACTTGACCTTATCTGAAAAGCACTTCATCTTCCCTTCCATTCTAAATGACAGCTTCCCTGGATAGAGCAATTTTGGATGTAGGTCCTTGACTTTCATGACTTGGAATACTTCTTTCCAGCCCCTTCTTGCCTGTAAGGTCTCTTTGGAGAAATCAGCTGACAGTCTGATGGGAACTCCTTTGTAGGTGACTGTCCCCTTATCCCTTGCTGCTTCTAGAATGCTCTCCTTCATTTTCATCTTGGCCAATGTAATTACGATGTGCCTTGGGGTATTCTTCCTTGGGTCCATCTTCTTTGGGACTCTCTGAGCTTCCTGGACTTCCTGGAAGTCTATTTCCTTTGCCAGATTGGGGAAGTTCTCCTTTATTATTTGTTTAAATAAGTTTTCCACTTGTTGCTCTTCTTCTTCCCCTCTGGTACCCCTATAATTCGGATGTTGGGATGTTTAAAGATGTCCCAGAGGTTCCTAAGCCTCTCCTAATTTTTTTGAATTCTTGTTTCTTCCTTGTTTTCTGTTTGGTTGATTGTTTCTTCCTTTTGGTCCACTCCATTGATTTGAGTCCCAGTTTTCCTTCCATCTCTATTGGTTCCCCATGCATTTTCCTTCATTTCACATATTGTAGCCTGCATTTTTTTATCTAATTTTTTAGCAAAATCAACCAGTTCTGTGAGCATCTTGATGACTAGTGCTTTGAACTGTGCATCTGATAGGTTGGCTATTTCTTCATTGCTTAAAGGAATTGTCTCTGGGGCTCTGATTTGTTTTCCATTTTGAGCCATTTTTGGTGTTTTTTGTTTTGTTTTGGTTTGGTTTGGTTTTTGTCTGGTTGCGGCTGTTACGTTGTGAGGGGTGGAGCCTTATATATTTCCCAGTGAGGGGGGCGCGGGGAGGCAGCCCCATCGCTGAGTTGTGACGCTGTACGTGGGGGCGGGGTCTGAGAGGGAACAATGGCGTCTGCTCCCCTCTCTCTCTTGAGTTTCCGTCCCTTCCGCTGCTGCTTCCCCTTCGCCTGGATTATCTGCGCGCGCGAATGTGGGACCACCTGGTCAGCCTCACTGGGTCTGCACAGTTGCCACCCTGTGCAACAGCATCTGCCTGTGGGCCTGCCATCTGCCTGCACACTTGGGAACTGCCAGCCACTGCCTCCTGTGTTCCTTGGTCCGCACCTCCACTTTTTCCTGCTTCGACTCTGCCCCTCTTACTGGTCTAGATGAATAGTTGTTCCTTACAGTTCAATTTTCCATTAGCTCTGGTTTTTTTCTTGTTTCTAAATATTTGTTGTCCTAAATTTTGGTTGTGAGAGGAGGCACAATGTGTCTACCTACGCCTCCATCTTGCCCAGAAGTCCCCAATTATTCTTCTTAATTCCTGCACCTTTTCCCTCATTCTCCCCCTTCTCCCTCCAAGCTGATAGCCCTCCAAATGACCTTCATATCTATGATTCTGTTCCTGTTCTGGTTGTCTGCTTAGTTTATTTTTAAATTTTTTTTGGATTCAGTTGTTGACAGTTGTAGGTTTGTTGTCATTTTAATGTTCATAGTTTTGATCTTCTTCTTTTTCTTAAATAAGTCTCTTTAACATTTTGTATAATAAGAGCTTGGTAATGATGAACTCCTTTAATTTTACCTTGTCTGGGAAGCACTTTATCTGCCCTTCCATTCTAAATGATAGCTTTGCTGGATAGAGTAATCTTGGATATAGGTCCTTGCCTTTCATGACTTTGAATAGTTTCCAGTCATTTCTTGCCTGTAAGGTTTCTTTTGAGAAATCAGCTAAATAGCCTTATGGGAACTCCTTTGTAGGTAACTGTCCCCTTTTCATTTGCTGCTTTTAAGATTCTCCTTATCTTTAATCTTTGGGAACTTAATTATGATGTGTCTTGGTGTGTTTTTTTCTTGGATCAAACTTCTTTGGGACTCTCAGAATGTCCTGGACTTGGATGTCTGTTTTGTTTGCCAAATTAGGGAAGTATCTTTTCAACTAAGTTTTCAATTTGTTGCTCTTCCTCTTCCCCTTCTGGCATCCTTATGATTTGAATGTTGGCACTTTTGGAGATGTCCCAGAATCTTCTTATACTATCCCCACTTTTTAATTCTTGTTTCTTCTTTCTGTTCTAGTTGAATGTTTATTTCTTTCTTATGTTCCAAATCATTGATTTGAATCCTGGCTTTGTTCCCTTCACTGTTGGTTCTCGGTAGGTTTTTCTTTATTTCATTTAGTGTAACCTTCATTTCTTCCTTTATGTTGTTGCCATAGTGAGTTCTCTGAGCATTCTGATCACCAGGGGTTTGAACTCTGCATCTGATATGTTGGCTATCTCCATTTTGTTTAGTTCTTTTTCTGGGGTTTTGTTCTTCTTTCATTTGGGCCATATTTCTTTATCCCCTCAATTTGACAGCCTCCCTATATTTGTTTCTGTGTATTAGGAAGAGATGCTTTGACCCCCTGTCTTAGCTCACTTGTTAAGCTGTATGGGGTGGAGCCTTAGGTATTCACTAAGGTGAGGCAGCTCGCTTCAGTGCCTGTGGCTCTGTGTGGGGAGGGTTCAGAGAGGGGACAATGCTGCTGCCTGGCTTCTAGAGTTTTGCCTGGTACTCTCCTCATGTCCAGTCACTCTTCCCACTTCCTGTATGTGACTGGCACCCTTCCTGGTGTTGCCCTGGTGGTGAATGCCAGAATGGATGGGTTCGCACACATTCTAAGTCTGTGTGGCCCTTTAAACAGACTCTCCTGAGAAACCAGCAGTTTCTTCTACTGCCTTAATTCTCAATAGTTTTTACAGCCAGAAGTTCTGAGGCTTTATCTGGTGCTGGAACCCTAGGCTGTGGGGTCTGGCCTGGAGCTGGAATTGCTTGTTCTCAATGTATCCCTCCTGATTTTTATCCATCACGCTTAAATGTAGGAGCACCTGCTCTGCCACCACCACCTTTCTGTGCCACATCACGTCTCCTCACCTCTCTGCCCCATATCTGTACCTCCACCTTTCCTACCCATCTGGCAGAATGTGGCTTCTTTAAATCCTTGGTTGTCAGACTTCTGCACAGTTTGATTTTCTGGCAGTTCCAGCTGTTATTTGTTTTGAGGTTAGTTGTAATTCTTCTTGTGGTTGTGTGATAGGTAATGCATGTGTACCTATGCCTCCATCTTGACCAACAGTTCCAGGATGGAACATTCATACGTGCAACAACATGGGCAACTCTTATGGGCATGATGCTAAGCAGAAGAGATTGGAAACCAAAGTGTACATACTGGAAGATTCTTCTTATATGAAGTTATAGAAAAGGCAAAACTAATCTATGGGTGTGGATCAGAACAGTGGCTATCTCTGATGGGGTATGAAAAGTAACTGCAAAGGAGCCTGAGCGAATTTCCAGAATGATAGAAATCTTCCATAACTGGATTTATGCATTCACCAAAACACATTGCATTGTACATTTAATGTGTGTACGTTTTACTGTGTGTAAATTTTACCTTAGAAACTATAAAGACATATTTAACTCTAGCTGGTAGATTTACCTCTCATAGCAGTATAGGTTAGTAACTCTGAAATTACTTTCTGTGTACTCAGGTCTTGAGCAAATAAATAGGATATATTCAAGATAATGATAGCTAGGTTTCTCACTGTTGGAGAAGGGAATTATAAATATGGACAGAGGGGAAACTACAGTGTGTGCCCTGTGGTGTGGGTTTTGGAAGTGGAGATATCAGTAAACTCATGGTTTTATACAGATAGATAGAAATACACCTACATGTATATGTGTACATGTAGTATGTATGGATGTATACTCATGTACACACACTCACACACATTTCCTAACTCTATCTGCTGAGAGGGCCTGGAAGCAATGATGTACCAGGAATGTTGAGCACATGCAGAGTGCAGACCTTGGCTTCTAAATACCACTCTGTACTAAAAGGACCCAGGGTTTTTTGGAAATGTCTGACTCCAGGGCTGGAGCAGGGAAAGTACAAAGTGACCCCAAAACATCCTGTGCCATTAAGTAAAAAAGTGACTTAAATACTAATGGGGATATATCAAAGGAACAGAGGGACCAAGTTGAAGGAGTTCCCAGTGGTCAAATGTGGGGTAATCTGAACATTGAGATAAATTATGATTGTGATGGAAGTTTGTTGTGGAACTAATTGAAAATGATGTGGATAAACTAACAGTAATTAATAAATAAAGGGGGAATGGCAGTAGTTTTCAATTTCTTGCTGTTCTCCTTCTGGCACCCTATAATTCAGATATTGGAACATTTCAGGTTGTCCCACATGTTTGTAAGACTCTCACATTTTTTTGAATTCTTGTTTCTTCATTTTGTTCTGGTTGGATATTTATTTTTTTCCTTTAGTTCCAAATCATTGATTTGACATCTGGTTGCCTTCCTGCCACTATTGGTTCCCTGAATATTTTGCTTAATTTCATTTTGGGTATCTTTCATTTGCTCTTTCATTTTTTGACCAAGCTGAATCAGTTCTGTGAGCATTTTGATTACTAGTGCTTTAAATTCTCCATCAGATTGGTTGGCTATCTTCTCATCGCTTAGCTCTCTTTCTGAGGTTTTGCTCTGTTCTTTGATTTGGGCCATATTTCTTTGTCTTGGCACACCTGTTAAGTTGTAAGGGGCAGGACCTTAGGTATTCACCCAGGCAGGGCCAACCTTTTTGTTGTGCTGTGGGCTGCCTGTTGAGGGGAGGGAGAAAGGGAACGGTGCAGCTTGCCTGCTTGTCTCTAGCACACTCTCCAAAATACTCTCCTGTGAGACTGGGACTTCTCCCACTGCAGCAACCACTGTAGTTCACAGTCTACTCTGAGTCTCAGTTTTGCCTTCAGCCAGCCCTGCCTGCCCAGTCTTCTGCCTCACCATGGTTTTTCTCAGTTGTCCCATGCAGTCCAACACCTTACTGGTCTGTTTTTTCTGATTGACTTTTTTTAATTCATTGGTTGTTAGAGTTCCATGCAGTTTGATTTTCTGGCACTTTTGGTTGTTTATTGATTTTAGATCAGTTGCTATCCTCCTTTTGGTTGTGCAAAGAAGTAAAGGGTTTCTATGCCTCCATCTTAGCCTGAACTCCTCATTTTTTTTGGATTCTTTTTCTTCTTGTTATTCTGATTGGTTGTTTTTTGCTTCCTTATATTCCAAATCATTGATTTGATTCTCAGCTTCATTCACTGTACTATTGTTTGCCTGTAAATTGTTCTTTATTTCAATTAGTGAATCTTTCATTTCTGACTGCATCTTTTTTATGATGTTGAGGTCCTCAGAGTTCCTTGAGCATCTTTATAACCAGTGTTTTGAACTGCATCTGCTAGATTGCTTGTGTCCATTTCATTTAGCTCTTTTTCTGAAGTTTTGATCTGTTCTTTCATTTGGGCCATGTTTCTTTGTCTCCTTGTTTTGGCAGCTTCCCTGTGTTTGTTTCTATGTATTAGGTAGAGCTTCTCTGATTCCATGTCTTGGTAGTGTTGTAACAGGGTGCAGAGAAGGGAAGGTGCCCAAAATATTCCCCACAGCCCATGGAGTGGAAAGGATGATACAGCAGTTAAGAAGTTGTGCTGCTACTGTGGGCAAAATGTGGATGTGACTGTAAGAACATTCAGTGACTCATGATGTAGGTGGGGTAACTGGCAAAAGTAGCTCATTGTAGGAGGGGCTGGATGTGAGGTCACATAGGAAGCTCCAGGTGAGCATTTAAAATAATGGGAGGAGGAGAGAGAGCCAAGAGGGATTCTGCCATGCTGTTTGTAGTGAGAGAGGGGCTACTTTTGCTTCTCTGAGACTCAGCCATGCTGTCTGTAGTGAGGGAGGAGCTACATCTTCTGCTCTGAGAAGGCAGCCATGAGAAAGGAGCCATGAAATAAGGAGATTTGGCCATGCATCCTGGGGTGGTAAGGAAATAGCTGATGAAGCCTTGCGGGAACCTGCCAAACTCAGCAGGGATTTGTGAGTGATGCTTGGAATGCTGAATGCAGAATGCTGACTTCTGCTTCTCTGAATAATGTATGGAAAGGCCATTCTCTTAGGGTGTGTGCCTCCCTGGATTGTACCATGATCCAGTGTAACATGGTACATGTTTTCCTGGACTACTACATGGAGGCCGAGGACAACGGACCCTAGATCCTGAAGGAGATAATTGCTGCAAGAGGATGGTGATTCTGAAACCCACAAATTTACCTACCAAAGATGATGGAGAATGCGGGGGACCCTGTCCTGGGTGCCAGATGTCGGGGGGCTCCGCCCGCTGAGCCCCATCCCTCCGTCACGGATGAAAGTAAAAACTACCAAGACATCTTCTGCTTGGGGAGGAAAGGGGTCAAACTCTCAGAGGAGAATGACCTAGAGCCCCATCCTCACTAGGTTTTTATTGGGCTCAAATACACGGGAATACTGGTATGTCAGGCGACAAGGATCAAACAGTGGTTAACATTTCAAAGCAATCTGAGGGCTTAATCTGAGCCAGTGTTTGTCAGGAAAGGGGGTTGCCAGACTTTGGGAGACATGCTCATTTTCTCCTGGGACACTTGTCACCTCAGGAAGAGCACTCTTAGCAAAGCAGGTTTCACAGGACTTTAGGAATTCTTTCTTATGTCCGGATCACCCACGGAGCCGACCAGGCCAGGACAGGGCTGCACCACTCACCCCCACAGTTTCAGGCTTTAAGGCAATTAGGAAGCAGGAGACATCTCCCAGATGGAAATGAGGACTTGGGCTATGTCAGAATAGCCGGGGGGTCGAAGGTCCATCACATCCTCTTTGCTGCAACCCCCTGAGTCCTTCCATGAGGCCTCCCAAGTTGTTGCGTCTGGCTTAGGTTGCCCCTCCCATGAGGAGTCTTACCCGTCATTGACTGCCAACCAAGCTATGGGGCCAGAGATGGGTAAGGCAGAAGCAGTGCCCCTGCCAGGGAGATAAGCTTTGTCTCCTTAGTAGGTCACATCCTTGTGACAGAACAGAGCCAGATGAAGTGGGTCCCTTGGGCTCTTACACAGCCCACCATGGGGTGAGGGTTACAACTCCTGAAACCAGGCTGAACGGTCCGCAACAGGAGAACTGTTTGTGCAGCAGGTTTAAGAACAGACAAGGATACGGAGAAATTTTGAGCAAGTTTTTGGCTTATAGCCTGGTGGTAAGTAAGGGAAGTTCTGAGTCTCATGGGAGAACAGGGCTCCCAGCAGGAGTGCTCTCAATCCCTTACCCCACCGAGGTTATACTGCTGTAAATAAAAACCTGTTTCCCTCAACACTAATTGTTGGGTCATGTGTCAAGACACCACATTAACAAGCCTTGATTTGCCTGGTTACATTGTGGCTTAATGTAGTAGGTGTCCAGTAGTGTCCAGTGGCACAGCCTCCCCCTATCATCCAAGCTGGGTGCTTGAGGTATGCCCTTCATGTGGGCTGAGTATACCCTCCTCTTGTAGTTGAGCCTTCGTTGCTGTTGGTAGATAAATGGGAGGGATTTACCCAGGCCAGTCAGCTGCAAGAACAGGCTGTGGCCATTGATCACCAACCTCCATCCTCTGTGGAGGATCAGCTGTACAGTGGCAGGGTGGTGGTGCTCTGAAGTGGTCTGTAGTTGTACATTGGATGTGCTGGCCCTGGTGTTCCCCAGGTGCTGCAGGCCAATGTCAGCACCCACCTGTGTTTTGCCATGAGCCACCCTGCCTGAGTTATAAAGCAATCTGAGATGGCTGCTACTTGTGCTGGGCTTGGAGATTCCCAGGCAAAGCCAAGCTGTGAACCTTAGCTGGCTGTGCTACTAGTGCCTGGACTGGGGCTCACTGAGGCCTGTGGGTGCTTGTTTGATAGGATTTAGGAAGTTGTGAGGTATCAGCCAAAACCAGTAATTCATATGGAAAAGCAGCGTGTGGGGAGCATAATTCAGGTAAGGCAGAGTCTCTGGGGATCTCGAAGGCAGGTCAAACAGTGTTAGTAATGCTGATGGAGTCTCAGATATGGCACCAGCTTACCAGCTCTGTAGGAGGAGGGTTTAGAAAACGGGCCCAGATGCCAGATACTTCCATTTCTACCTGTATACACTGGTGCCTTTCAAGCTGCTACCCTGGTGTGGAGATCAGAGGGAGTGAATCTGTGTAGGGTAAACAAAGTCAATCTGGTTCCCTCAACAAGATATCTGGGGAAGTAAGATAAGCTGTGTTCTCATAGTCTTGAGGCTGGGTCTGATAAATGATTCCTATAACATTAAATGGGTTCGCATGCACAGAATCTTGCTGTGTTGCTCAATGTATTCTGGGTCCCTACCAGCTTTGTATGTATGTAGTATATAAGGGGGTAGGGGCTTCCCACTGGGGACATGCAGCTTGCAGTGTGCATGGATTGCCCCACCCACCCTTGAATAAAGGCATGTCAAGCATCCCCAAGGCTCCACATATTTTCTTCTTTCTGCCCGATTCCAGGAACCTGCCAGGCCTTGATAGGCTGCAAGGCAATTGGCATAAGCAGCAGGATTTTTCACAGAATGGTATGGAGCCAGCGCCTCCAGAGAGGGGCCTGGAAGGGTGGTTGATCACCAGCAGGTAGTATTCAGTGGCTGGGCTCCTGGTGGCTTGGCCTTCACTCTAGGACTGGCCCGATGTTAGTGGTGCATCCAGCATGATAGAGGAAGCCCTGTGGGTGGTGGGGAAGACTCTAGAAAAGCCCAGCACCCATGTGGCTGTGGGAGCCATAAGATGGGTGTTTCTTTCAGCTTTGAGAGCTGAGACAAAGACTGCACTTTACAGCACAGCAAAATTCTGAGAGCCCTGAGAGGGAGCTGAAGTCCTGAAGCCTGAAGAGGAGAAGGCTGCATTTCCTGACTCAGCAAAGTTACGTGAGCATTGAGGCAAAAAGAAAGCCTGAAAGGCTCAAATCTGCACCCTGGCAAAAAGCCTCCAAGCATGGTGGAATGGGCACAAGATGGCAGAGCAGGCAGCAAGGAAGGAGAAGACAGGGGTGGCTGGAGCCATAGAAGAGGCGATGGCAACAGAGTGGCCCAAAGGGATGAAGCAGCAGAAGGGAGGGATGGTATCTTCCTCTGTTTCACAGTTAAAGGTAAGCCCATGTGGTTGCAAGCTGAACTACATTTCCTATGGCCCTAAAAGAAGAAGGCAGCTGGAGGTGAAGAGAAAAACCTGGGGGTGCACCCTGGCAGGTCCATCCTGTGTGTTGAAGGACTGCATGGCTGTGCCAACCTCCCAAGAAGAGGGAGGAAGTATCCTTTGAAAATTTGAATAGGGTGAAGGGCCAAGAAACCCGTCTACGGGGGATGGGTGGGGACCAGAAAAGATGAAGGCTGTGCAACTCTCTCTGGTTATTGGGCAACTGTCTCCCTGTGAGTATACTGTTTGTGTTCCCCATTCCTGAGTGTACCTGGTGCCTCCTGTGGGGGCCTGTTAAGGCTCTTTGATGGGATATACTGAGCATCCCCCCTGTTCAGTTTCTGTACCCTAGAAGGGTGATGGCAGCTAAACAGACACAATCTGGCTTAATACTGATGTAGGTCAGAGTAGCCAGTGGGCAGAACTATGAGCTGTGTGGCTCATGGTTGCCAATGAAGCACTGCCCTTGACTATTTGCACGGATAGTTGGGCAGTGTACTGGGGCTAACATTATTGATCTCTGTACAGCATGGAAATAAATGGATAGTTATGCATAGGCCATTATGGGGACAGGCCTTAGGCAACACCTTTGGGAGTTAAGCCACCAGAAACAAATTACTGTATGTCATGTGACCGGGCATGCACTCCTAGCCTCCCGCAGGAATGATGAGGGTGATACTCTAGCCGAGGTATGGTGGCTAAAAACAGTACCTACCAGTCCCTCAGGAATGGAAGTAGCTCAGTTGCTACACCAACACCCCCTACATGCTGGACAGAAAACCATGTGGTCTACTGTAAAAATCTGGTGCAGGAAGCTTGTGAGGCCTGTATTGTCTGCTCATGAGAGCATCCTCGAAGGCCTGTGGGAACTACTGGACAGGTGGAGTGGTGACAAACACCGCTGACCCGGTGGCAGGTGGATTTAATCAGGCCCCAATCTAGTTCAGAGGATTATAAGTATGCTACTACATGTGTGGACACAGCTACTGGATTTTAGCTGCTTATCCCACATGGCACTGGGATCAGAAAGCAGCAATTGCTGTGCTGGAGTGCTTAAGTGTTGCTTAGGGGTGACACTTATCATTGAAAGTGATCACGGGATGCATTTTACTGGGGCCTTGGTACAACAATGGGCTCAAACTCTAAATGAGAGTAGTCAGAGTGGGGCTCAGCTCTGGTGGAAGTCTTGTTCCATTTGGACTGTAGCTCCAATTCAGCTGCAGGTACAGACTAAAGATGCTTTACTAAAACCAGGCATGGGAAAACAGGGGAATATTCTTTTGCTTGCTCCTGATGGCCTGGAGTGATGGCAAACAGCCACTTGGATGTGGTCTTGGGAAATAAAAGCCCCCTACATGCGTCGGATGGCTATTTTTACTCCCCCTACATGCGTCGGACAAGGGGTGGAGAGAAACTTGCAAATAGTGCCCTGGGTGATTGGGACATGGCCCCCAATCTTAAAGGTTACATACTCAGGGCCAGCAGACCACACAATGCTTCTTCATAGCACTGTTGTGATATCCTTATGGCCCACTATGAGTTCTCCACTGCTATTGCAAGTAGATGCTGAACCCCTAGTTGAGGCATGAAAAGTATGGTATTTGTGCCCAGGAAGGCCCCCTCTGTCATCCATTGTCTTATGAGCTGACCAGAAACTTGCCTGTATATTGCCTGAGGGTATGATTTGTCCTTATTGTTGGTGCCTATAACTGCTCTGTCTTTTCGTCCCTAGGATACAAACTAACACCTTAGTGGACTGAGTACGTACCTACCTATGCCTCCATGGCTAAACAATCAGCATGCTTGGTCTTTACTGAAATCCCCCTGGGCATGGCTGCTGGCCTCCCATGGCTCATCTCTCCAGCTTCTGTCTCAAATTGGACTTGGTTATAGCACCAATGGAACAGTGCACATACCTTGTGGAACACAACCTGGACCAACATCTATGCTGGGGCAGAGCAACAGTATGACCGGACTCAGATTTTAGTTGGCTACTCCATATGGAATGACTTGGGGTGGTTCATGGCTGAGACCATGGAGTTGGCTGGACCAGCCCCCACTCTGTTTTGAGAACCTCAAAGGACAAGCCCAGGTGGGCTGGACTCTGACAGATCTGTTTCAGACTGAGACTAAAGCATTTCTGGGAGGTGCAGAATGATGTGTGGGCTGCAGTTCCCACTGGAGCCCTTTGGGTGTGTGGCTCACATGGGTGACCTACCTGCCTGGAAACTGGACTGGCCATTGTACTTGGGGATGGCCCTATTTGCCTGCTTGAGTTCAGAAAACTCTTATAGCCTGGCCAACCAATTGGTGGTGTTTAAAGTGGGTGAAGCATACCCCTGGTGGTATTATCCATTAGCTATTTTTTCTCCTCAAGCTGCTTCTATAGTCATTGAGACTGAGATAACTGCTTCGGCTTTGCACGCTGCTCATGTGTTGAATGCAACACATGATTCTTTGAGCCTCTTACATGAGGAACTGTATAAATTGAGAAAAGCAGCCTTGCAAAATTGTGTGGCCTTAGACATGTTCACTGCATCCCAAGGTGGGGTGTGTTCCCTAGTAGGGGCTGAATGCTGTGTATATATTCCTGATGTCCATCACAATGTTAGCCAAGCTCTGTGGGCATTGGCTTCTGAGACCTGTGCTATTAAACACATGGTCTGCAGGAATGATGGACATCCCTAATAACTGAATGGTGGTGGGTCCTTGATGTCTTGGGTGGCAATGCTTGTGTTTTGGTTGCTTGTTGCTGTAGTCTGTACTGCTGTTGTGGTTAATGGGTGCAGGACTTTGTCCTCCTCACCAAGGGACCTTTGCAGAAGACACCCTTATGTAGATTGTATGGTGAGGAACCCCGAAGGGGTGGATTGTAGGGTAAACAGAGTCAGTCTGGCTCCCTCACCCAACTGCCTGGGGAACTAAGGGAAGCTGTGCTCTCAAAGCCTTGAGACTGGGTCTGATAAACAGTTCCCATAACATTAAGTGGGCTCACATGTGCAGAATCTCGCTGTGTTGCTCAATGTATCCTGGGTCCCTGCCAGCTTTGTATGTATGTAGTATACAAGGGGGTAGGGGCTTCCCACCGGGCACACGCTGATTGCAGTGTTTGTGGATCTCCCATCCTCAAATAAAGTCATGTCAAGCACCCTATGGCTCCATGAATTTTCTTCTGTCTGCCTCAATCCAGGAAACTGCTGGGCCTTGGCAGGCTGCAAGACAGTCTGAGTAGGTGAGTCCATGCATGGCTTTTTAAAGAGGAACTGCTTGAGGCTCCAGAAATTTCTTCCACTGACTCAATGCCCACTGGTTTTAGCAGCCAGAAGTTGGGACTTATCTTCCTTGCACTGGAACCCTGGGCTAGGGGGCCTGATGTACGTCTGGGACTTTTCACTCCAGAGATATCCCTCCTAAATTTTTTCCCACCACACACGGGGGTGGGGCCAGCCCATTCCATATCTGCACCACTCCTACCAGTCTGGATGGATGTGGTTTCTTTAATACTGTAGCTGTCAGACTTCTATTCGACTCAATTTCTGATGGTTTTGAGTGATGGTTTTTCTATATTTTATTTGTTATATTGATGTGGTCATGTGAAGAAGCAAGCTATGTCTGCTTATACTGCCATCTTGACCAGCAGTCCAGTTTACTCTTTGAAAGTGTGCAATTCAATGATATTTAGTAAATTTGTACCACTCTACCACCATCACAATATGTATTGTTTACAATAATTCCTCTATTTACAATAATTCCGGAACATTCCATCACCCTAGAAAGAAACCTCATCTCCATTAACAGTAGCTATACAAATCCTTGTCTCCTCCAGCCCCTGGCAACCAGTAACCCTTTTCCTGTCTCTGTGGATTTACCTGTTCTGGACATTGCGCATAAACAAAATCACACACCGTATGTCTTTTTCTGTCTGGCTATACACACATATAAAGTATAAGCACAGATGTTAAAAATATACACAGAATTAAGGAAATAGTAAAGAAATTATTGGCCAGTGCTAACCTAGAGGAAGTTACAATAAAGTAGATTTGCAAAAAGGTATTTGAAAATTATAATGCATATGAATTAACTGAAAGAAAGGTTTCATAAAACAGCTGTTAAAGTGCTAATTTCTTGAGCTAGAGGACAGAAACAGATGACTCATTCCATGAATTGAAAGATATGATCCATGGCCCTGAATGGCATGGCTCAATTGGTTGAGTGTTATCTGATGTGGCAAAAGGTCATCAATTCCTTTTTTTAATTTTTTTGGTTATGCTATTACAGTTGCCCCAATTTTTCCCCTTTTGACTCCTCCACCCAGAAATCTCCACTCCCTCTGGCGATCACACCCGCTTTGTTCATATCCATGAGTCATCCATATAAGTACTTTGGCAACTCCATTTCCTATACCTGCTCTTAACATCCCTGTGTGTATTCTGTAACTACCAACAATCCCTTCACCTTTTCTCCCATTACCCCAAACCACCCTCCCTACTGGCCATCATCCCAATGTTCTCCAAATCTATGATTCTGTTTCTGTTCTGCTTGTTTGCTTAGCTTGTTTTTTAGACTCAATTGTTGATTGTTATATATTTATTCCCATTTTAATGTTCATAATTTTGATCTTTTTCTTAAGTAAATTCTGTTAACATTTCATATAATGATGATTTGGCAATGGTGAACTCCTTCAGTTTTACTTTGTCTGGAAAGCACTGTATTTGCCCTTCAATTCTAAATGGTGGCTTTTCTGGATAGAGTAATCTAGGTTCTATGTCCTTGTTTTTCATCACTTTGAATACTTCTTGGTGGTCCCTTCTAGCTTGCAAAGTTTCTTTTGAGAAATCAGCTGATAGTCTTATGGGAACTCCTTTGTAGGTAATTATCTGCTTTTCTCTCACTGCTTTTAAGATTCCCTCTTTATCTTTAACCTCTGGCATTTTAATTATGATGTGTCTTGGTGTAGACCTCTTTGGTTCCTATTGTTTGGAACCCTCTGTGCTTCCCGGACTTGTACATCTATTTCCTTCACCAAATTAGGGAAGTTTTCTGTTATTGTTTTTTTCAAACAGGTTTCCAATTTCTTGCTCTTTTACTTCTCCTTCTGACACCCCTATGATATGACTACTGGAAAGTTTGAAGTCCCAGAGGCTCCTTACATTATCCTCAATTTTTTTGGTTCTTATTTCTTCTTGCTGAACTGATTGGATGCTTTTCCTTCCTTGTTTCAAATCCTTGATTTGATTCTTGGCTTCACCCACTATACTGTTGATTCCCTGTAAATTATTCTTTATTTCAGTTTGTATATCCTTTATTTCTGCCTGCATCTTTTTTATGCTGTTGAAGTATCCACTGAGTTCCCTGAGTGTCTTGAAAACAAGTATTTTGAACTCTACATCTGCTAGATTGCTTATGTCCTTTTTGTTTAGTTCTTTTTTTGGAGTTTTGATCTGTTCTTTCATTTGGGCCATATTTCTTTGTTTCCTCATTTTGCAGCCTCCTTGTGTTTGTTTCTCTGTGTTAAGTAGAGCTGCTTTTACTCCATGTCTTGGTAGCATGGTCTAATGTAACAGGTACCCTGTAGGGTCTAGTGGCACAGCCCCCCTTATCCCCAATGGGTACTCGAGGTGTGCCCTTCATAGGGGCTGAGTACTCCCTCCTCTTGTAGATGAGTTTGATTACTGTAAGAAGGTCAATGGGAGGAATTTACCCAGTTCAGACAGCTGGTAAGACTGGTTGTGACCCCTGGCCAGCAACCACCTTCTTCTGTGGCTCGTGGAGCTCTGACCTGGTTTGTAACTATACACTGGGTGCCCAGGCTCTGGGGTGTCCTGGGTGGTATAGGCCAAGGTCAGCCTCCACATGTATTCTGTTTGGGGTCCCTTGACATAAGCTATAAAGTGATCTGCAGGTGGCTGCCGCTAGTGCTGGGCCTGGGGCTACTCAGTGAGAGGTATGGGGGCTGGGCTGAGCTTTGCTTGTTTGAACGGATTTAGAAAGGTTTGAAGCCTGTGCCTAGCTGAGCCCTTCATATGGGAAAGCCACTGCTACCTGGGTGGAAGGGTTACTTGGGTGGGCCCATAAGTTGGAAGGGGAAGACTCTTAGGTAATCATCAGGGTGGGGCTTACCTTGTAAGCCAGGCTGATGGAGATGCAGATATGGTGCGGCACTGTGGCTTTGTGTGGGCTACTGTCTACAGTTCTCTCTGGAAGGGAATTGTCCCCCAGTTATCGCCCCGATGCCAGATAGTTCCTCTCTGTATGGCACTTGTGTCCTTCAAACTTTTGCCCCAAGTGTTGGAGCCCAGAGGGAGTCAGTCTGAGTAAGTGCATTGTGAGGATTTTAAAGAGAAGAGGCCTGAGAATTCTGCTGTTTCTTCTGCCAACCCAGTCCCCACTGGTTTTACAGCCAGAAGTTATGGGGACTTATTTTCCTGGCACTGGAACCTTGGACTGGTAGGTCTGGTGTGGGATATTACTCCCAAGATATCCCTCTATTTTATATTCACTACTTGTGGGTTTGGGACCAGCCAGTTCCACATTTCTGTGTCTCTGCACTTCCACATCTCCACTCCTCCACACCCCCTATCCACCTAGGTGAATATGGTTTCTTTAATTCCTTAGTTATCTGACTTCCATATTGCTCTGAGGGTTCTGTGTGATGGTTGTTCTATATTTTAGTTGTAATTTTGCTGTTGTTGTGCAAGGAAGTAAGCTGTGTTTATCTACACCTGCATCTTGACCAGAAGTCCTGTGGCTCCTTCTAAGGTAGTAAATGTGTTTAATCATTCCTGTTTAATGCTTTGAGGGCAGAGTTTACTGGCTACTCCTCCCTACGCAAAGCAGCTCTTATCCATCTAGGGAAGCCCTGAGGCATCCACCTGAATTTCAAGTGGATTCAGGTGGATCATTGAGTTTCTGAGGTTTTGTCTCTTGGCCTCTTTATATCATCTCCATCGTTACATGTTTGCATTTCACTACATGAAAGGGGACAGCATAGCCTGGTGGTTAAGAGATGGGTCTTTCTGCTCAGATATGCTTGGGTTCAAATCCTGGCTCAGCCAACTGCTTGATGTATGGCCTTGGGCAAATTGAGTAAACTAGAGAATCCTCAGTTTTCTTATCTCTAAAACAAGGGTAATAAGACCTTTCTTGGTATTACTATAAGGATTAAATTGAGTCCATCCACGTGCCCATTAAACATTGGCATCAAGAGGCAGGTTTGTGTAGTGGCTGGAAGTCTGGGCTTGGGAGCCAAATATGACCGTGGGCAACTTATTTGGTTTCTCTGTGCCGCTTTTTCCTCTGTGGAATGGGAATAATAATAGTCATCTACATTATAGGTCTGTTACGAGAAGTACATGTTTGTAAACTTCATGTAATAGATATTTAACATGCTATCTACACATATTCAGTGTCCAATAAATATTAACTACTACTGTTTATCATTAAAAAATGAGACAGTAGCCCTGATTGGTGTGGCTCAGTTGGTTGGGCATTGTTCTGCAAAGTGAAAAGTCACCTGTTTGATTTCCAAGCAGGGCACCTGCCTGGGTTGTATCTTTGGTCCCCAGCCAGAGACCATACAAAGGCAACCAATCAATGTTTCTCTCTCATATTGATGTTTCTCTCCCTCTCTTTCTCCTACCCATCCCCTCTCTGTATAAATAAATAAATAAATAACATCTTTTAAAAAATGAGGTTGCAAAAAAAATTTTCAGAGTGCATGCCAAAATGTATGGCTAAAATGGTAAACAAAAATCAAACTTGAACATACATTTAATAAAGTAGTTTTTATAAAGTCTAAGATAGATTGCAAAACAAATATTTGTACACTGAAAGTAATAAAGAACATCCACAAAATAAAAAAAAAATTATAGAGAAATGTGGCATCAAAACAACAACAGGTCAATATATTAAATAAAAAAGATTCAGGATTTTTGAAGGTGGCAGTGAGGTAGGTGGGAGCAGAGCCCACTTCCCCCTGTGCACAGGTGGAACACGTAACTGATCTGAGGAACAGTGAACAGCCAACAGTATCCCAACATATATGAAGGTTGGAGGCCAAAATTGAAAAACAGATTGTAAGGAGATTGCTTTGAGATGGAAAGGTTTCTGAGATCAGCACGGGGACCAGGGCTGCTGCATCTCCTGTCCTGGTACCTTCAGGTGCCTGCCACAGGATTCTTGGAAGAGAGCCAAATCGACAGTTCCCGCCCCTGCCAAACAGGGAGGATAAAGTGGCATCGGGATGGATCTGGATGCTTGAAGATCCAGATGTTCACCCATTGAGACTCAGTGTTCACCCACTGAGACTGTGGACACTGGTTGGGTCATTACCAGAGAAATTGGGGAGCTGGATGACACATGGAGAAGGAAAAAGAGTTGGGCCTTCATGGACCCTGACCCAGATAGTCTCCAGTCTGGTTGGAAAGTTGGGTTGTGTGAGAGGTTAGGAGCAGCAGGCTTGAACAGGAGGATTTTGTTCAAAGAAGGCTGTTGGTGGCTGTTTAGGGAACTCTCCCATAGCAGCTGCCCCTGCTTTCTGGGTTGCACCTGTGCCACCACTTCCTCAGTGGCCATGCCCCTACTCCTGCTGCCACAACCACAGCCATGCTGGTCCCTGCTGCCCCAGCGGCCACCCGTGCCCACATGGCTGGGCTGGCTCACTAACAGGAAGGAGGAGGCGCCCTCTGCAGAGGACAGCAGCAGGGCTCTGGGAGTTAGCAGTCCCCCGAAAGACTTAACTCAGTGGCGGAACTACCCGGAAGAGACTTTGAGAGTGCCTAGCATCTAGAACAGCAAAGAGTGAGAAGGTGGTGTGTGAGTTGCCCCTAATTAGTGCACCTCAAGGATGGCACAACTGGTGGATTGAAGGTGTTGGCCTGGCACAGACAGGTAGTGGGAGCCAGCAGCAAATGGAGGAACTGGGCTGGAGGCTGAGCCACTGTGAACATTGTGGCTCAGACCTGGCCCCCATCCTTGTGAAACCACAGGAAGGGAGAAAAGTGAAGCCCAATCTCCCTTAGCCTGCAACAGGCAGGAAAACCAGCAAAACTCTCTTGGACTGTTTAAAGTCAGCAGGAGGCTTTCCTTTCTTTCTTTTTTTCCCCCAAAGGAGACAATAAGACCTGGAAGTGTGAAAGGACCAGAGTCAGACCCAAAGAGGGATAACAAGGCTAATCCCAGCCACTGAGAAACTGAGACAAATTTCACTTTGCTATTCCTTAGAACTTGCGTGTTATTGTTTAATTACATTGTTTGAGTGGTTTTCCTTGTTCTCTCTTTCATAATATATTTTAATTTTCCTTTTTTCACTTTACTTGTGTTCCAATAGCACCCTACTCTAGGTCATGTACTTCCTATTCTTATTATTCAGATCATATCATTTCTGACATTTGATTGTTGTTCCAGTATTATTATAAACAATTGTAGTCGCATACAATTGTAGATACTACACAGCATCCCTCACAGATCTTAGTCCATTCACTATCTTCCGGAACTTTATTACTGTTCTGGTTAACTCTATTCTCTCACACACTACACCTATTTTCTATCCTTTACTCTCACTATATCTTATAATCAGACCTCCCACAAGCCCTCTGTTTTCTGGATTCAACTCACAATCCTTCCCTGCTCTAAAAAGAGTCTTGTCTCTTTTCCACCCTTTCTAAAAAGTGGCTAGTTGGGTGAAATATCAAAGTTAATACTATACATATCCAGAGGATCTCCTATCTTTTCTCTATGGGTTGGTACTTTATTTTTTTAATTTTTATTTTTTAAAGTAATTTTTATTGATTATGCTATTATGGTTTCCCCAATTTTCCTCCCTTTATGCCTTCATCCACCCTGCCCCGCAACCCTCCAGCATTCCCCGTGCTTAGTTCATGTCCATGGGTTGTACATATAAGTTCTTTGTGTCCTCTGTTTCCTATACCATTTTTTATCTTTCACCATCTATTTTATGCCTACTAATTATGCTTCTTCTTCCCTGTACCTTCCCCGTGCCATTCCTCCCTTCCCCCTTCCCACTGAACTCCCTCTGTGTGATGTTCGTTACTCTGATTCTGTTCCTGTTCTGGCTGTTTGCTTAGTTTTTGTTTTCTTTTAGGTTCATTTGTCGATAGTTGTGAGTTTGTTGTCATTTTATTGTTCATATTTTTAATCTTTTTTCTTAGATGAGTCTCTTTAACATTTCCTATAATAATGGCTTGGTGATGATGAACTCCTTGAAGTTGACCTTATCTGAGAAACACTTTATCTGCCCTTCCATTCTAAATGGAAAGCTTTGCTGGATAGAGTAATCTTGGTGTAAGTCCTTGCCTTCATGACTTTGCATACTTCTTTCTAGCTCCTTCTTGCCTGCAAGATTTCTTTTGAGAAATCATCTGATAGACTTATGGGAACTCCTTTGTAGGTAACCGTCTACTTTTCTCTTGCTGCTCTTAGGATTTTCTCTTTGTCTTTAATTTTGGGTAACTTAATGATGATGTGCCTTGGTGTGTACCTCCTTGGGTCCAACTTCTTTGGGACTCTCTGAGCTTCCTGGACTTCCTGGAAATCTATTTCCTTCACCAGATCGGGGAAGTTTTCCTTCATTATTTGTTCAAATAAGTTTTCAATTTCTTGCTGTTGCTTTTCTCCTTCTGGCACCCCTATAATTTGGATATTGGAATGTTTTATGTTGTTGTAGAGAGTCCTCAGCCTCTCTTCATTTTTTTGGATTCTCATTTCTTCGTTCTTCTCCAACTAGATGTTTATTTCTTCCTTTTGTTCCAAATCGTTGCTTTGAATCTTGGTTTCCTTCTTGTAACTGTTGGCTCCCTGGATATTTTGCTTTATTTCATTTTGGGTATCTTTCATTTGTTCTTTCATTTTTTTGACCAAGCTCAATCAGTTCTGTGAGCATTTTGATTACCAGGGCTTCAAATTCTCCATCAGTTAGGTTAGCAATGTCCTCATCACTTAGTTCTGAGGTTTTGCTCTGTTCTTTCATTTGGGTCATATTTCCTTGTCTTGGGGCACCTGATAAGTTGTAAGGGGGCGGGGCTTTAGGTATTCACTGAGGCAGAGCAGTCTTCTTTGCTGTGCTGCCTGTAGGGGTGGGGTCAGAGAGGGAGCAATGCAGCTCACCTGCTCATCTCTAGTGCACTTTCCAACAGATTCTTGAGTCAGACTGCAAGTGTTTCCCACCATGGCAACCCCAGCCATAGCCCACAGTAAGCTGTGAGTCTCAGTTTCCCCCTTAGGTCAGTCCCTCCTGTGCAGCTCCTATGAGCTCGGCAGTCAGCCCTGTCCCTCAGCCACCTCACTGTCATTTTTCTGAATTGCCCACCCCATGGGATCCACCTTGGTGGTCTGGTTGTTCTGGTTGATTTTTTCTTTAATTCCTTGGTTGTTGGAGTTCCATGCAGTTTGATTTTCTGGTGCTTCTGGTTGTTTATTGATTTCAGATAGGATGTTATCCTTCTTTTGGTTGTGAGAGGAAGTGAAGGGTTTCTACTTATGCCTCCATCTTGGCCAGAACTCTCTGCTTATGGGTTGGTACTTTAAATCCCATCTTAATCCATTTCGCTTTCCCCTCCAACCAATCACATAAAACAGTAGGTGGGAGAGTGAACACCAATATACCTGCTGGCAGAGAGAACCTGTGAACAAAGAAACCACCAACAGATAATAAAAGAAGATGGCAAAGGAATGAGTGAAAGCCACATTAACCTCTACCCAGGACCAATTTGAATTACAAATAAATGGTGGAGAAATTATCTAGAACAAACAACAGAACAATAGCAAGAGAGAAGCCTCATAACCCTGCACAGACAGAAGAACCAGCTTCAACACAACCTGTCCACACCTGTACAACACCATACAAGATGTGATGGGCAGAGTGACCCTCAGTTAACTGCTGGAGGGAAGGATCCGCCAAAGAAAGACCCAAAAACAATAAAAACCCAACTATATCCAGAGAGCCAACATAAACTACAGCCCAAGAGAAGCAAGTTTGGGAGATCAATGAGACTGCTCCACTGGATCTCACAGGTCTCCTACCATAGAAGTTTACAGCACAAACCCAGACAGTCGGAACAGATCAATTTAAGAAGCGGAGGCTAACAAGAAGAGTCTCACAAACAATGGGAAGACAAAGAAACAATCCCCAAAGTAAAAGAAAGGAGGAAGACGCAGAAAGAATGCTACATGAAATAGAGGCAAGTCAACTATCAAATACTGAGTTCAAAGCAATGGTTATAAGGAAGCTCAATGATATCATAAAGAATTACCAAAAACTACAGGGAAACTACAGTGAACTCACTGCAAACTATATCAATGTGAAAAAGGAAATAGAAAATATCAACAAGGGCCAAGAGGAAATGAAGAATACAATTTCTGAATTGAAGAACACAGTAGAAGGAATCAAAAGCAGGCTATATGAAGGAGAGCATTGAATCAGCGAGCTGGAGGACAAGGTAGAAAAAACTTCCAGAAAGAACAATTAAGAAAAAAAGACTCAGAGAGAACAAAGAGGGGTTAAGGGAACTGCAGAACAACATGAAACATAATAATATCCATTTAATAATAGGGATACCAGAAGGAGAAGAAGAGCAAGGGATAGAAAACCTGTTTGAAAAATTAATGATGGAAAACTTCCTTAATCTGATTAGAGAAAAAGTCACACAAATCATGGAAACAGAGAGTCTCAATCAAGAGGAACCCAAAGAGGCCCACTTCAAGACACGTCATAATTAAAATGACAAAATTCCAAGACAAAGAGAGAATCTTAAAGACAGCAAGGGAAAAACAGGAAGTAACATAAAAGGGAGCCCTGATAAGACTAGCAGCTGACTATTCAGTGGACATACCATAAGATAGAAGAGATTGACAAGAAATATTTCAAGTAATGAAAAACAAAGGCCTGAAACTAAGACTACTCTATCCAGTAAGGATCTCAATTAAAATGGAAGGCAAAATAAAGGGCTTGCCGGACAAAAGAAGCCTCAAAAAATACACCTCCTCCAAACCATCACTGCAATAGACGCTGCTGGGTCTGCTTTAAGGAAAGGAAGAAAGAGTGAGAGAGAGAGAGGAACGCAGGTAGGAAAAACTGGCAATGAATAAGTACCTACAAATAATAACCTTAAGTGTAAATGGATTAAATTCTCCAATCAAAAGACATAGAATAACTGAATGAATAAGAAATCATGACCCACACATATGCTGCCTACAAGAGACCTATCTTAGAACAAAAGACATAAACAGACTGAAAGTGAAGGGTTGGATAATATATTCCAAGCAAATGGACAGGAAAAAAAGGCCAGGGTAGCAATACTCATACCAGACAAAACAGATTTCAAAATAAGGGCCATAAAAAGAGACCCAGAAGGTCACCTGTTGCGGACCGTTCAGCCTGGTTTCAGGAGTTGTAACCCTCACCCCATGGTGGGCTGTGTAAGAGCCCAAGGGACCCACTTCATCTGGCTCTGTTCTGTCACAAGGATGTGACCTATTAAGGAGACAGAGCTTATCTCCCTGGCAGGAGCACTGCTTCTGCCTTACCCATCTCTGGCCCCATAGCTTGGTTGGCAGTCAATGACGGGTAAGACTCCTCATGGGAGGGGCAACCTAAGCCAGACGTGACCACTTGGAAGGCCTCATGGAAGGACTCGGGGGGGGGGGTTGCAGCAAAGAGGATGTGTTGGACCCTCGCCCCCCGGCTATTCTGACATAGCCCGAGTCCTCATTTCCATCTGGGAGATGTCTCCTGCTTCCTAATTGCCTTAAAGCCTGAAACTGTGGGGGTGAGCAGTGCAGCCCTGTCCTGGCCAGGACGGCTCCTTGGGTGATTGGCATAAGAAAGAATTCCTAAAGTCCTGTGAAACCTGCTTTGCTGAGAGTGCTCTTCCTGAGGTGACAAGTGTCCCAGGAGGAAATGAGCATGTCTCCCAAAGTCTGGCAACCCCCCTTCCTGACAAACACTGGCTCCGATTAAGCCCTCAGATTTCTTTGACATGTTAAACTTGTATTCCGGTGTATTGGAACCCAATAAAAGCCTAGTGAGGAAGGGGCTCTGGGTCATTCTCCTCTGAGAGTTTGACCCCTTTCCTCCCCAAGCACAAGATGTCTTGGTAGTTTTTACTTTCATCCGTGACGGAGGGATGGGGGGGGCTCTGCGGGCGGAGCCCCCCCTCATCTGGCGCCCAGGACAGGGTCCCCAGCATCTGGCGCCCGAACAGGGACCTGAAACCTGCCTGACCAGAGGCTACGAGCCATCGGGACCTGAAACCTGCTGGACCAGAGGCTACGAGCCATCGTCATTGGACAGCACGTCTAAGTGGTATGGAAATTAGTGCTTCATCCCCATAGGGACCAGGGGCACCTTTCAAGGCCTCCAGACGTGTTACAGATCAGAGGAAAGGTTCTCTTGCCACCTCTTGAGTGGTTTTCTTCTCATTTCCCTCCCCTGCACCTTTTGTTTGGGCGCAAAGCAGAGCTCCGCCACACTCATTGCTCCATCCCCCTCCCCGGCGCCGGCAGGCCGAGAGAGCCCCAGTGTCCGGCCGGGGGAGGGGTACTGAAACTGGTTTTGTAAGCACCGCACGAGGCGGGAGGAATTTTAGAAAGAAATTATTTTGTTCATTAAGGAACGAGCTCTTCTTAGGCAGAGAGCAATGTTTTAGGTTCAGCAGTTACAGGGCTGCTGTCTCCCGCATAAGGGATCTTTACATTTTGGAGGTATGGAGGAACGATGCTAGCTACGCCCTTCCCCCACCTCAGCTGTAGCTAGCAGCTTGAGCCCGTGGGCTCGCAGGCGCGCGTTTCCCGTAGCACGGGCTGGCACTCTTGCTGTCGGCTAGAGCTTCCCTCGAATCACCCGCCTAGGGTGGGCGCCCGGCTGTCCCTGGGAAGCCCGGTAGGCGCGCGGCGACCCGGCACCAGGGCACCAGGAGCGCAGGCGCCCGGGACCGTGCATGAGCGCTCGGGACCTGCGCTGCGCGGCGCGGATCCCGGCCGGTTTGGAGTCCATTTTTCTTCCGGAGCTTCTCTCTCTCCCTGCGCATTTTATTTGCCAGCGCTGGGTGCTGGGCACGGGTCCGGACCGAGGGGTCCCGGACCGCGGGGTCCCGCCCCGGGGCCGGCTTGGTTTTTCGGCCTCGCGCACCTGGGAAGCCCAGTGGGTGCGCAAGCGCTCTCAGAAGGAATTTCCAGCCAGGTCATCTCTGAGATAGGAACAGCAGCTTCTGAGTTTTTAAGAAGCTGCCAGCATGCTTAATTTCAAACAGGAGATTTTTTATTTTTGTTTGCATTTATATACCTGGGATAGGGGCATTTCTCAGCCTTGCAAAAGTGTGTGGATTATGTATCTTGCAGAAAGTTCAAGTAAGCCGTAGATGGTCAGTAAGTAGGAATAAGGAAAGGAGAAAGGAAAGGAAAGGAAAGGAAAGGAAAGGAAAGGAAAGGAAAGGAAAGGAAAGGAAAGGAAAGGAAAGGAAAGGAAAGGAAAAAGGTATAGTACTACATTCATGTGTGGTTTGGAAAGAAAGTAACAGCAGGAGGCTTGTTTTTCCAAGCAGGCACTTACTCAGGTGTTGCATATGCGACCTCCCCCTCTCTGGGGAGTCAGTGGAACAATATCAGAGCTCATTGACTTAAGGCCTTTAATCATTTAGGATGGCCTCAGCAAAATAAAACTGATAACAGCCCAGGATATTTTGTGCAAGCTACTCAGGTTTTCTTAGAAAAATGGGGAATTCAACATAAAACAGGTATCTCTTATAACTCTAAGGGCCAAGCCATTGTTGAAAGAGCTCTCTAGACCTTTAAAACATTATTAAAAAGGGTGGAGTCGGGAGATACCCTCCAGAATTTAAACATGCTAGCAATATATACATAAAATTTTTTGAATTTTAATGATAATCTGTAGTCACCCATAGCAAGCACCTTGTGCAATACAGGCCTACCTTCCCACACCCTTTGGGTCTTATATAAAGACCCTTTTAGGGGAAAGAAAATGGAAAGGCCCAGTTGAATTATTAATTCGGGGAAGAGGGTATGTCTGTATTTACTCTGCAGAAAGATCTCTGGAACTGCAGGCGAAGAAGATGAAGCCATATCACAGAAAAGGCTTCCCTGGCCTCCACCCACCTCCACCCATTGGACCCTCCTGATCCAGATTTCTCCAAGCTATGTGTCATCACACTCCAGTGGAATTCCAGCCAGCATTCCTGGAGGATATTCAACATCACCTAAGAGAAACTTTTTCTTAAAGGGACAAATTGATAAATTGCAGCTAAACAGCTGCAGGACTTTGAATACCACTGGTTGTTTACTGATGCTAATAATGTTTTCTGACTTGCCCTTGCTGCATATCTTTAAAGTAACTTCCTGAAGTCTGTGCTAATTCTCCCAAAAACTAAAGACCTGTTATTATTATTGTTCCCTTGCATTTGCAACATTTTTCTTTGGATTGAATTTACAAGTTTGGGTTATGGCAATCCTTGGGTGCCTCCTTGTTTTAATCCTTATTCGTGCTTTATGATGTATGTGGAAATTGTTTTCTTGTGATTGCATTTGAAATTAGCAGATAGTAAGTTTCACAGGCCTAAAAATTACAATTAATTTTAAATAATCTAAAAATGGGGGAGATGTTGCGGACCATTCAGCCTGGTTTCAGGAGTTGTAACCCTCACCCCATGGTGGGCTGTGTAAGAGCCCAAGGGACCCACTTCATCTGGGTCTGTTCTGTCACAAGGATGTGACCTATTAAGGAGACAAAGCTTATCTCCCTGGCAGGAGCACTGCTTCTGCCTTACCCATCTCTGGCCCCATAGCCTGGTTGGCAGTCAATGACGGGTAAGACTCCTCATGGGAGGGGCAACCTAAGCCAGACGTGACCACTTGGAAGGCCTCATGGAAGGACTCGGGGGCGGGGGGTTGCAGCAAAGAGGATGTGTTGGACCCTCGCCCCCCGGCTATTCTGACATAGCCCGAGTCCTCATTTCCATCTGGGAGGTGTCTCCTGCTTCCTAATTGCCTTAAAGCCTGAAACTGTGGGGGTGAGCAGTGCAGCCCTGTCCTGGCCAGGACGGCTCCTTGGGTGATTGGCATAAGAAAGAATTCCTAAAGTCCTGTGAAACCTGCTTTGCTAAGAGTGCTCTTCCTGAGGTGACAAGTGTCCCAGGAGGAAATGAGTATGTCTCCCAAAGTCTGGCAACCCCCCTTCCTGACAAACACTGGCTCCGATTAAGCCCTCAGATTTCTTTGACATGTTAAACTTGTATTCCAGTGTATTGGAACCCAATAAAAGCCTAGTGAGGAAGGGGCTCTGGGTCATTCTCCTCTGAGAGTTTGACCCCTTTCCTCCCCAAGCACAAGATGTCTTGGTAGTTTTTACTTTCATCCGTGACAGAGGGATGGGGGGGCTCTGCGGGCGGAGCCCCCCCTCATCTGGCGCCCAGGACAGGGTCCCCAGCAGTCACTTCATAATACTCAAGGGAAGAATCCGTCAAGAAGACATAAACATTGTAAATATATATATGCACCCAACATAGGAGCAACCAAATCTATAAGGAATATCTGGGAGAACTTCAAGAAAGATATTGAGAGCAACACAATTATAATAGGAGATTTTAACACCCCACTGTCAAAATGGATAGATCTTCCAAACAAAGATATTGTGGCATTGAACAAATGACTTAACAGAACCATATAGAATCTGTCATCCCAAAGAAGCAAAATACACATTCTTTTCAAATGCACATGGAACATTTTCAAATATAGACCACATGATACGGCACAAAACAAACCTCAACAACTTCAAGAAAAATGAAATCATATCAACCATTTTCTCTGACCACATGGGACTGAAACTAAAACGCAACCTCAAGAAAAAAACTCAAAATACTGAGACTCATAGAGATTGAACAGCATGCTATTAAATAATGAATGGGTCAAGAATGAGATTAGGGAAGAAGTAAAAATCTTCTGGAAACAAATGAAAATGAACTCACAACAATCTAAAATTTATGAGACAAAGTGAAGGTAGTCTTGAGGGGGAGGTTCATAGCAATACAGGACTACCTAAAAAAAAAAAAAAAATAGATACATTTCAAATAAACAACCTAACCCTATACCTACAAGAACTCGAGGAACAACAACAAAGATAGCCCAGAGCAAATAGAAGGAAGGAAATAACCAAGATCAGAGCAGAATTAAATGACATAAAGACTAAAAGAAAAATTCTAAGGATCAATAAATCCAGGAGCTAGTTCTTTGAAAAGATAAACCAAATCAACAAACCTTTAAGCAGACTTATCAAGAAAAAAGAGAGAGAGACCTCAAACAAGCACAATCAGAAATGGAAAAGAAGAGATTACAACTGATACCAGAGAAATACAAAGGATTGTAAGATATTACTATGAAGAAGTATGTGCCAAGAAATTTGAAAACCTGGGTAAAATGGACAAATTTCTAGAAAAATATAACCTTCCAAAACTGAATGAAGAAGAAGCAGAAAGCCTGAACAGTCCAATAATAGGTGACAAAATTGAAGCAGTAATCAAAAACTCCCAGTACACAAAAACCCTGGACCAGTTTCACAGGAGAATTTTACAAAGCATTTAAGGAAGAGTCAACCCTTATCCTTCAGATTATCTCCCCAAATCCAAGATGGTGGAAGACTCTCAAACTGTTTTTATGAAGTGAACATCATCCTAATCCCCAAACCAGATAAAGGCAGAACAAAGAAAGAAAACTACAGTTGAATATCACTGGTGAACATCACTGGTGAACATAGACACTAAAATCCTCAACAAAATATTGGCAAACTGCATCCAACAATACATCTAAAAGATTAAATACCATGATCAAGTGGCATTCATCCCAGGGATTCAAGGATGGTATAATATTTGCAGATCAATTAACATAATACATCACTTAAACAAAATGAAAGATGAAAATCACATGATCATATCAATAAGTGTGGAAAAGGCATTTAATAAGGTACAACACCCATTTATGATACTCAGCAAAGTGGGAATAGAGGGAGCATTCCTCAACATAATAAAGGCCATATATGAGAGACCTACAGCCAACATCATACTGAATGGGGGCAAAAATGAAAAGTTTTGCAACTGAGATCAGGAAGAAGACAAGGTTGCCCACTTTCAGCACTCCTATTCCGCATAGTATTGGAAGTCCTAGCCACAGCAATCAGACAAGAAAAAGAAATAAAAGGCATCCAAATTGGAAAGGAGGAAGCAAAACTGTCATTGTTTGCAGAGGACATGATAATGTACATAGAAAATCCTGTAGACTCCACCAAAAAACTGTTCAACCTAATAAATGAATTTGGCAAAATGGCAGGATACAAAATCAATACTCAGAAATCAAAGGCATTTTTGTACACCAACAATGAAATATCAGAAACAGAAATCAGGGAAAAAAATCCCATTTGATATAGCAACAAGAAAAATACTATACCTATGAATAAACCTTACCAAGGAGGTAAAAGGCCTATACTCAGAAAACTACACAACACTGAAGAAAGAAATTAAGGAAGATACAAATAAATGGAAGCATGTACCATGCTCATGGATTGGAAGAATTAACATCATCATAATGTTCATACTACCAAAAGCAATTCATAGATTCAATGTAATCCCTATTAAAGTGCCAATGACATATTTCACAGAGAGAGAAAAAACATTTCAAAAATCTGTATGGAACCATAAATGACCCTGAATAGCTGCAGCAATTTTGAGAAAGAAGAGCAAAGTAGGAGGGATCACAATACTTGATATCAAACTCTATTACAGGGCCACTCTAATCAAAACAGCCTGGTACTGGCATGAGAACAGACACATAGACCATGGAACAGAATAGAGAGCTCAGAAATAAACCCAAATCTCTAAAATCAATTAATATTTGACAAAGGGGGCAGCAACATAAAATGGAGAACAAATAGCCTCTTCAACAAATGGTGTTGGGAGATCTGGACAGCTACATGCAAAACGATGAAATATGACCATCAAGACTTAACTATAAGTCATGACGCCATAAAGTCCTAGATGAAAACATAGGCAGGAAAACCTCAAATATTCCATGCAGCAATATTTTCACTGATATGTCCCCCTAGAGCAAGGGACATAAAAGAAAGAACAATCAAAGACCACCCAATGGGGATCTCATCAAAATCAAAAGCTTCTGCATGGCTAAAGAAAACAGCATTAAAATGAAAAGAGAACCAACTGTATGGGAAAACATATTTACCAATGATTCCTCAGATAAGGATTTGGTCTCCAAAATATAGAAAGAACTCACATGACTCCACTCCAGGAAGACAAAAACCCAATTATAAAATGAGCAAAAGACTTGAACAGACACTTCTCCAAGGAGGACATACAGAAGGCCCGGAGACATATGAAAAGATGCTCACCATCACTAGCATCAGAGACATGCAAATGAAAACCACAATGAGATACCACTTCACAACAGTCAGAATGGCCATCGTAAATCAACAAACACAAGTGTTGGAGGGGATGTGGAGAAAAGGGAACCCTAGTGCACTCCTGGTGGGAATGCAGACTGCTGCAGCCACTGTGGAAAACAGTATGGAATTTCCTCAGAAAACTAAAAATGGAACTGCCTTTTGACTTGGCAATTCCACTGCTGGGATTATATCCTAGGAACCCTGAAACACCAATTCAAAAGAACCTATGCACCTCAATATTCATAGCAGCACAATTTACAATAGCCAAGTGCTGGAAGCAACCTAAGTGTTTATCAGTAAATGAGTGGGTCAAAAACTATGGTACATTTACACAATGGAATACTACACAGCAGAAAGAAGGAAGTAGCTCTTACCCTTTGTGACAGCATGGATGGAACTGGACAGCATTAAGCTAAGTGAAATAAGCCAGGGGTTGAGGGACAAATACCATATGATCTCACCTTAGAGTGGAATGTAATGAACAAAACAGACAGGGAAGCAAAATATAACCAAGGACATTGAAATTGGGAACAGCCTGACAGTGACCAGAGGAGAGGTGGGAGGGGATAATTGGGGGAAGGGGGCAAGGGTTTTCAGGAGCAACTATAAAGGACACATGAACAAAAGTAGGAAGGGTGGAATCAGGGTATGGAAGTGGGGAGAGCTGGGGTGGGGGAGTTTGTGGGAGGAAAATGCAGACAACCATATTTGAACAATAAAATTAAAAAAAGAAAAAGGAAAGAAAAAAAGAAATAAAAGGATCCCAAGGAAAAGATATAATAAAAAATAAAGACTGATATTCTTTTTCAGAACCAGAAAAATAATCTTTAAATTAATTTGGAACCCCAGAAAACCCTAAATTTTCAAAGCAGTCTTAATAAAAAATTAATAATGTTGAAAGAAAATAAATAAATAAATAATTTAATTTAAAAGATTCATATGAACATTAGAAACTCTTCTCACAACATCCTTCAGTATATTCAGTATAAACAACATACCTTTTCAGTATCAACAATAAAACCTTGTTATTTTCTTTAATTTTTTAAAAAAATTATTGATTTTAGAGAGAAGAGGTGAGGGAGAGAGAATATTGATTTGTTATTCCAGTTATTGATACATTTATTGGTTGATTCTTGTATGTGCTCTGCCTGGGGATCAAACCTGCAACCTCGATGTACTGAGATGATGCTCCAAACAACTGAGCTATCTGGCCAGAGCAGCTTTGCTATTTTCAGTGAAAGTATTTCCATGCTCTCCAACCTATGTTGAATTGTACTTTAAGAGTCAGTCAATTTTTCAAGTGCAATATTTTGATTATACACTGATCAGCTCAGAATGTAGAGAAGGGCATCAAGTGCAAAAAAAATGGGAGCTGAGGAAAGGGTAGAAGACCAGAAGTTATTGATCTAGCCTTGTGTACCCATTTGCCACCCATAGCCCATGATATTTGTTATTGTCTAATGTCTTACATCTACAACACTCATCAGTTTTGATTACATTTAGAAGATTACTCAGAAAACTCAACCCTGATGAGCCAAGTGCCCCGTTCCCCTCCATGCCTCATCATATTGTTTAAAGGCCAATGAAGATGATGTAGGAGTCATTTCCATCCATACACAAAAGCCATCTATAGTGTTAGCAACAGAGTCCATAAAGGGGCAGGCCTTCATTCAAATATTTGGAAGCTTATTGTGTGCCAGTCTTTTTTTTCCTTTTTTTAATCGGTATTTTTAAATTGTTGATATTGTATAGTTTTCTGTCTTTAACCTCACCCCCAGCCCACCGCCCCAGCCCTCCCCACCTTCGTCCCATTTCCACCCCCCATAGTTTTTGTCCCTGTGTCCTTTATACTTGCTGCTCTAAACCGTTCCCCTTTTCCCCTGAAATTTCCTCCCCTCTCCCCTCTGGTCACTGTCAGACTGTTCTCAAATTCAGTGTCTTTGTTTATATTATACTTGTTTGTTTGTTTTTTTGATTAGGTTCCTGTTAAAGGTGAGATCATATGGTATTTGTCTTTCACTTCCTGGCTTATTTCACTTAGCATAATGCTCTCCAGTTCCATCCATGCTGTTGCAAAGGGTAGGAGCTCCTTCTTTCTTTCTGCTGCAAAGAATTCCATTGTGTAAATGTACCACAGTTTTTTGATCCATTCATTAACTGTGTGTCAGACACTCTTGAACAAAGAATTTTTAAGACCTCAGATCAACCAGTTCTGAAGGAGAAGAAAATGAGATCTAAAAGGTCCACAGTGGCTCAAAGTTCCCTGAGGCTATAAGAGGAGTTAGAACTAGAATATCATTTGCAGATTTTATATTAGTTTTCTTTTGATTATTGACAAGATAAGTAATGAAAACTGAGTGCTCATTACTGTAACTATTGGTTTACCCATTAAAGGCAAAGGCAGAAATTAGAGGGTAGAAACGATCAGAGAAGCAAAATTAGCTGTCCCGTATAGCTAGTCTATCACATTAGAGTCTATTTATTAGGCCCATTCAAATCATTACTGAATGTTCAGTTCTTTTCCTCTTCCATCTCACTCCTCATAGTTCAAGAGGTTTAAAAATTTTATTTAACATGTAGAGGCCTACATTCACAGAGAATGAACACAAAACAGGGTACATGTAGAAAGCTTCAGCCCAGGGAAAGCTTCATAGTTATAGTACACTGAGGGTGTGTGATGGCAGATACCTCAAAGAAGACACAGCCTAAAGCAGGGGAATGGGGACAGGGAAGCTTTTGGAGGAACTGGGCTAAATCCTGCAAATGAAGAGGACTGAGCCAGGTGGAGGGGAAGGGTGAACAGTAGGTAGAGAATAGGTGTCTCAAGACCTGGTTTTTCTTTAGCCTTTGACCTGGAAGTAAGAAGTTGATGCATTTCAGGAACTAGAAGAAACTCAATGTTGGTTAGATTGGAGTGAGCAGAGAGAAAGGAGATATGTTCAGAGAAAAAGGAGCCTCATGGGCCCGAGTTAAAGAATGAGCACTTGATCCTAATGGTGGAAAAGGTCTTCAGCAAGGTGTGATCACATGTGTTTCTTGCTCTGGATTTTGAGTCTCCTACTTCCCCCACCAGCTTCATTCTCTCTCCACAGGGCAATGACAAGTTTGTGCATGAAGCATGTCTAACGTGGGCCCTCCCTTCAAACCCAGGGACCAGTTCCCACATTCAGAGCTGTGCACAAGTTTATCGAAGAATAGTTGCTTCTTTTTACAAGAGTACCAATATAGATTTCTTTTGGCTCTGAAACCTGGGAATGGTTAAATGATAAGTACCCATAGAATAAATTAGGCATTAAGTGTTTATAATGTTTTGGAAGAATTTTTATTCAAGTAGAAAATGCTAATGAGTATTGAGAAAAACACTTTGAGATGGTACATAAACATGCACATAGAAAGATCCTAGTAATAAAAGAGAAGTATATCTATCCCTGGGGAGAATAAAACCAGGAAGACACAAACCTCTATATTTCATGTTCCTGGAATTTATTATATGTGGGTATGTCTTTTGTTCATGCTTTTATCAACTTCTGATGAAATTTTAATGTGTGTACAGCTTTAATAATCAGAAAACATGTTAAGAATTTCTTACACTACCCAAAGACACAGAGAAACTTATTCTTTTGAGTGGGAATTTATTTCATATCATTGGGACTCCAAAAATCATTACTGGCTTTTTGCCTGAGTGATCTTTTGAGTTACACATAATTAAGAAAGGGGTAGGGACTGGAAAAAAAAGGTAAAGGTATCAGTGAATACGTTTTTATACACCATCCTTAAACCAATAAATTCACTTTCACATTGTCTTTGGCCTTGCTTAACATTGTTTTCATACAGTGTTAGAATGCAAATGATATGGAGCTTTTGTCATCCTTTCAAAAAATTAAGTTAGTCCAAAATAACTTTATATGTGTGACAGGAAAGGAGTTAAATGCAGGATAGGCTCTCAGTGTGTAAAAGTGTGTGTGTGCACTCATGCATACATTAAATAAGACTTTTTTTAAAGACTTCTTCCAGAGTTATAGGTTCACTGACGGCTGCTTCAAAGATTGCTTTCTTGGTTTGGTTCATAATTCTGAAGTATCCCCCATCAGGGGCCATCCAACAGTGTCCTGCCACCTTGGGACAGAAGTCAGGGCATGTTCTGGGCCCAATCCATCCTCCACTGGCTTCCCGACATTCACATCTGTGTCTGTGAGATGGGGTCCAATGTGGTATATAGGTTTTCTGGCTTCTTTTTCTCTTCATTGTCATCAAACTGAGCTTCAACCTCTGCTGGATTGATGTAAGTATAGAATCGAGCCATGATGGCAAAGATTATGCAGACAACCAGAAGCAATGAAGCAAACAGAGTGTACTCAGCCCACTTTGAAGGAATTGGAGATGGAGCAAGAAAAAAACAAAAACAATATCAGTTATAATAGTGTATATAGCACATGTATATTTTCTTGCTATGTCCAGATGGAAGATGCTTTCAAATTAAATTGTTAGGGGAAATTGGTAGGCTTCTGCTATAGATATAGAATGGTCAGTTATCGCCACTGATACAGAAGGGCCGCAGTTTGTGAATACTCAAGGATCAAGGTAACATTTTTCTAACAACACTGGAATATAGAAACAACACTGGGACGACAACACAAAATTTCTGAAAAACTCAAATCTTAAGGTACATAGCCTCTGAAAGGATGGAGAACAAGAGAACACCAGGTACTTGAAAGAAAAAGAGTATGTTGAACTGTTTGAAGTTAAGAGCCCCCTGTTATCCTTTGGCAGTACCTTGAGGTTATAAACATGCTCTAAGGGGACCCAGTAGAGGGGGTAATGAAATGAATGGGGTGGAGTATGGAATAACTCCCTTATGGGGTAGATATGCTGATGTGCTGAAGAAGAGAATTTAAGCATCATAAAAAGCCTTTATTTTAGCCGGAAAAATCACAACATTCTTTAGAATGGCTTTAACTTTAGTAATTATGACAGCTTCTGGATAACATGTCTAGTTTGGGACTATTAACTTACATTCACTGAAGCTAGGAAAGATCTTTTCTTTGCTAGTATATGACATTAGGGTATATGTATGTTAATCCAATCTGGTTTTTTTTTTGGTTGTCAATTTTCAACTGCATAACTCCCAGTGGAAATAAGAAGAATCAGCACATGTTTGGCCATAAGACCACTTGGTAACCACCCTATCTAGCCAGTCTGGCAGTTTTATCTAGCCAGTAGATGAGATGACCATGTATGTATAGATGGTTAGGGAAGGACATCATGATGACCACTGACAGATAAGACAAAGGTACATCTCCTTTTCTACCTCATACCTGTTCACTGAACTGGCCTGCTCCTGCCACAATCAGCACAATGATGTTGCCAACCGCCACTGTCAACTGCCATCCTGCTTGAAGAACTGACTTCATGTTGGAAGGAGCCTGAGGAAGCAAAGCAAAGAGAATCCCAATCCAGATCTCAACCTCAGCAGGAGAATACAACTCACCAATTCACTTTAAGCAGTCATGCTAAAAATGCACATTAAAAGGCAGAATGACTTGAATGTAAAAGAGATAATTGCTTTGGTAGCAAGATACTCTAAATCCTCAAGTTGTACAAACATGCAAGAAACCCTTGTTTCTCTCTCTCCACATACTTGCAAAGTTGCCATCCTAGTTAAATAGGCAACTCTACAGATGAACTGATTCTATTTCTGCAGAAGAGTTTCCAAGTAAAGACATACAGTGTGACACTCCCCGCCCACCCCATGGAGGCTGCTGTCTGGAGGCTGTAAATTTGCTCTTCTGTGAGCTTCCCTGCCACATCACCAAAACCTCTCTTCAAACTCTTGTTATCTGTGTTATATCATCTCCTTTATTAGACTGAGGTCACCACAGAAAGGGGTTATCCAGCTCATATCTACAATCTTTACTGAAAACTTGAAGGTACTAGATATTATGGGGATATAATTACTATAACCGTAGCTTTGATAAAATCATTCAGCAATTAGACTCTATAAAAGGTATCAGCAAGATTTGCCTTACTAGTATATATACATAAAATAATAGTTTTTCAATGTTTAAAGTCTAGGCCTTAATCACTATGTTTATTAGGAGCTACAGAGAGACCTCAAATGAACCTTAAAGATAATGAGAACACAGACCTGGAAATGAGCACTGTTATGAATTGTCAATACCATTTGGTTGTTTCAGAATGCAGAGTTACCTGACTATCATGACCTTTGTAAACATTGTTAATACAGTTTTTCCTACTAGGAGTATAAACCTCTGTGTATGACTGTGGGAATATAGACGTGTAATATATGCATTCATGAAATTAAACAGTAATATTCGTAGTCAATATAAAGACAAGGTATGGTGACCTCAAAAACCTTGTTTGGTGTAATATACCATAAAGTTTTCTAGAATTATTTTACATTATAAATATATGGCTAAGCCAGATTTAAATGAAGGCCCAGCAGCATTTTGAGGGCAGGGGTTTAGAGGAAAGGTCATAAAACCAATGAACAAGAAACCTGAGAATATGAGAACTCCAATCCTGTGACAGAGAAAACCACCTCCCCACAGGTGATGAGGAAATACTGTGGGATTTGCAGGGCCATGCTAACTGAATTGGGTGAAATATCTTCAAATTCTTTCAGTTCAGGGCAGCCATCACCCTAAATCAATAAAGCAAAAGTGAGAAAAATAAATTAAAATCAAGATTGCTTCTAAAGTAAAAATTGTTCAAACTAGCAAATTGAGTTTTGATTCTAGAGTTATGTCATATGATTTATCAAGTATACATTTTCAATTTAAATACACAACATTGTGTTTTATACTTGTGATGAGATAGTCATAGTAGGATTTGAAAATATGTTCACTAGTGTTTTCCCCTTAAATAAGAGAGTAGATTGACAGTCAGTTTTGTTCAAAACATTGCCATCTCTGTGAACTAAAAGTATCAAATACTGGTCAATGTTAACTGTTAGTGAGTTCAGTTTTATTCTAATGGTGAGCTTAAGTCAATGTTAAGCAAAGACTTGGTGGTAAACTGAATTAATTCTAAGGCAGAGGTGTCAAACTCATTTTCACTAGGGCCACATCAGCCTTGTGGTTGCCTTCAAAGGGCCAAAATAATTTTAGGACTGTATAAATGTAACTACTCCTTAACTGTTAAGGAGTTGAAATTACACTCAGCCCTTTGAAGGCAACCATGAGGCTGATGTGGCTCCCGGTGAAAATGAGTTTGCTACCCCTGTTCTAACACCATTTAAAATACAGATCCTAATAATAATTTAAATCATGACTATGTCCTAAGTGTTTGTGAGGACTCAGGTTAAGAAAGTTTGAGAAGCACTTCTGATTTGATTGAATGGGTTACTAACCTTCTTGATGATTACATAGGTATATGCACTACCAAAACTAAGGTTGGATGTAAAAGTATTGTTGCAGTTCCCCGGAATCTCTGAGAAGCTTAGTGTGATATTTTTTCTATGGAAAGAAAGAATAATATAGGTTAACGTTCTATGTATTAAAAGCTTCAATATATTCAGAGGCATGGAAACATGGAACAGGCTAACAGTGACCAGAGGCAAGGGGAGAGGGGAATAATGGTGGACAGAAGGGAAAGGGACTAGTCAAAGAACATGTATAAATGACCCATGGACATGGACAACAGTGTGGGGAGTGACTGTGGGAGCAAGGGAATGGGCTGGGCGGAGGAAGGCAAAGGGGGAAAAATTCAGACAAGTGTAATAGAATAAAAATAAAAATTTTAAAAAGCTTCAATATATTGTTTAAAGAATAAGACTTGAAATACTTGAACTTTGGAACAAACTGTCTAGTATAGGTACTTACATGCCAGAAGGAAAAAACTGGTATTTGCTGGCATTGTGGCTGGTGACATATTCATATACTTTCCCATCCATTGTGGCATTGAAGCGCTCACCAAAAGCATTTACAAATCTGAAGCAGAAAATAGGAATCTGTGTTGTGACTGGACTAAGGAATGATTAGCTCTAAATCACAGCACCTGAAGTAGGCTATACTTCCTATTAGAAGGAATTGAAGATGTTTACTCTAGAAATCATCTAAAGGCAGAAAGTAAGCAATCCCAGGCTTGCCCTTGCTCACCCATTCATGAGTACACACCTAAAATTTTAATGTAGTTAAATGCCAGGAATCTTTCTAAGTACTTTGTAACTAGGAACTATTTCAAGGATGTTTGGGATGTTAAATATGGATTGAAACGGGTACTGATCTCTTTCCCTTCAAGAAGGTAGCTATGCTGTTGTGTTCCTTGCTTCAGAAGCTTTAGAGCTAAAGTGGTGGAGGACAAAAAACAGAAATTGATGGGAACTTATGAATTAAACTCAGGTCCTGACATCCTTAGGCATTCGATGTGTTGTAGTTTGATAGGTAATTAGTATAGGAAACTGAACCTGATATGTGTCCCAAGGAGCCTAGTAGGTAGAATTAATACTGTCCCAAACACTCAAAGCTGCTTTTATCAAACATTAAGATGAACCACTCAAAAGAGATAGTGGGAAGAATTTGAATTTAGGAACTTGGGCCTGGGGCCTGGCTTTGTAACTTAGAAGACTCTGAATAAATCTCACCATAAGGCTAGAGTACTATACTAGAGTGCTATTATCTTCCTGACATACATCTCAGCCTGTATAAGATATTAAAAAGAATAAAATAATCTGAAAAAAAGCAACATCATACATATCAGATGTGTTTTAAACAATAGAAAATAGAGCATAAGTAGCAAACACACTCTGAGTGCTTTGAAGGGTGAGGAGAGCAGAGATCCAAGATCTCTTATGGTCTATTAATTTGTAATCAGGCCCAGTCAGTCCTCGTTAAGGCTCAAGTTAGCTTAGGCCTCTTAGGAGTGCCAGGATCTAAGGCTACAAAGTGATCATGGAATGAAGTATGGAGAATGGGAACCAGCTGAGAAAATGACAAGACTGAACCAGTTCCTTAAAAAATAACCAAGGCACCCAGAGGATGGTTCCTTCTCATTTTTTTAAATGGCTTTGTGAGATAAATTTATATACCACAAAATTCATCCATTTAAAGTATATGATTCAGTGGCTTTAGTACATCCACAGGGTTGTGCAACCATCACAACAATCTAATTCTCATCACTCCAAAGAGAAATGCAAACTCATTAGCAGTGACTCTCCATGGCCCCTCCCCCAGTCCCTGGCAACCACTAATCTGCTCTGCGTGTGTATGGATTTGCCTGCCATTTCATGTAAATTGAATCATATAGTATGGAGTATTTCTGATTGGCTTCTTTCACTTAACATAATGTTTTTAGGTGCATTCATAACATATATCAGCACCTCATTCCCTTTTAAGGCTGAGTAATATTCCATTGTATGGATAGACCCCAGTTTGTTTATCACTTGATGGCCATTTGAGTAGTTTCCACATTTTGTCTATTGTGAGTAATGCTGCTATGAACATTCATCTACAAGTTTTTGGGTATACATATGTTTTCATTTTTTGGGGGCATATACTTAGGAGTGAAATTGCTAGATCATGTGGTAACTCTATGTTTCACATTTTGAAGAATGGATTTTCAAAGTGGCTGCATCATTTTACATTTCTGTCAGCAGTTTTCAAAGATTCCAATTTAATCACATCCTCGTCAACACTTGTTATTGTCTAATTTTTTAAAAAATAGAGCCTAACAGTTTGAAGTGGTATCTCATTATGGTTTTGTTTTGTTTTTTCCTGATTGTTTTTTTGTTGTTGTTTTTGTTTTTTTTTTCCAATTTTTATTTTAATTGTTGATCTTGTACAGTTTTCTGTCTTTTACTCCCACCCCAACCCACCACCCCAGCCCTCCCCACCTCCCTTCCATTTCTGGCCCCCATAGTTTTTGTCCATGTGTCCATTATACTTGTTCCTGTAAACCCTTCCCCTTTTCCCCTGAAATTCCCTCCCCTCTCCCCTCTAGTGACTTTCAGCCTGTTCTCAATTTCAATGTCTTTGGTTATATTATGCTTGTTTGTTTGTTTTGTTGATTAGATTCCTGTTAAAGGTGAGATCATATGGTATTTGTCTTTCACTGCCTGGCTTATTTCACTTAGCATGATGCTCTCAAATTATGGTTTTGATTTTCATTTGTCAAATCATAGTCATCCCTAATGATTAATGATTTTAAGAAACTTTTCATGGGTTTTTGGCCATCTGTACATTTCCTTTGGAAAAATTTCAGTTTAAATATTTGCCCCTGTAAAAAATTGGGATATCTGTCCTTTTATTACTGACCTGTAAGATTTCTTTATACAGCATCCAGCAGAAGTAATGCCTGCTTGAGTGTGGTTGGTAGCGTAATAATACGGATGTAGTAATTTATCATTTTAATTTGAACGTTTCACCAAAAATGTCATATGGTGTGCTTGAGTGTGATATTGTTATGTTACAGAATTACATGCTTGTGATTTTTTAATAAGAGATTTTATAATAAAAAGTATTATTTGTACCAGACCCTGTATGTTTAGAATATAAGTCTCTTATCAGATCTATGATTTGCTGATATTTTTCTCATTCTGTGAGTTGTCTTTTCACTTTTCTGATGATATCATTTGTAGCACAAAAGTTTTCAATTTTGATGAAGTCCAAGTTATTGTTATTTTCTTCTGTTGCTTGTGTTTTTTGTTTCATACCTAAGAAACCATTACTTAACCCAGGACACAAACATTTACTCCTGTTGTTCTTCTACATTTTATTATATTCATTATATTAGGTTTATGATCCATTGTGTTAATTTTTGTGCATGGTATCAGGTTGGGAAAATCTAACTTTACTCTTCTGCATGTGAATTTCTAGTTGTTTTATTTTATTTTATTTTTTCATTATTCTTTTTTTTACTGCATTTTTAAATTTTAATTGTTGTTCTTGTACAGTTTTCTGTCTTTTACTCCCATGCTGGCCCACCGCCCCAGCCCTCCCCACCTCCCTCCCATTTCCATCCCCCGCCCCCAGTTTTTGTCCATGTGTCTTTTATACTTGTTGCTCTAAACCCTTCCCTTTTCCCCCTGAAATTCCCTCCCCTCTCCCCTCTGGTGACTGTCAGCCTGTTCTCAATTTCAGTGTCTTTGGTTATATTTTGCTTGTTTGTTTGTTTTGTTGATTAGGTTCCTGTTAAAGGTGAGATCATATGGTATTTGAATTCCAGTTGTTTTAGCAGTTTTTGTTGAAATTTTACTTTTTAAATGAAGGTTTCTTTTTGAATCTACTTAAGCTGCTTATGTCTCACCCTCACTCCCTCCTCAAAGTATTTTTATCAGTATGACAGGATTGAAATAAACCTAACTTAAAACCAGGACTCTGCATAACTTTTTTTCCAGTCTTAAAATTGAGATTTTAAAAGAAACTAATGAAGCATACATTCGCATTATCTACACTAATTATTTCTGTACCCATAATAAATAAAAATATTTGTAAACTATTGTTTGTTTATTTTTCTCATTTTTTATATTTCTTTTTTTGTATTACTATGAGGCACATATTAATTTGGTACAGTTATATGTTGGTTATATGTACAAATTTATAAAGGATGCGGTATTCATCCATTGTGGTTGTGTGCTCAAAATATTTTTATTGAATATGATGAAAGGTCTAAAGACAACTTCCCTAGAGAAACACCCAAATATGGACGAAGAAACACATGAATGTAGATTGTGGCATTGTTTGGAAAAATGTGAAAAGCCTAAATTTCCTTGAAAGAGAAATGGATAGATTGTGGTATACCCATACAATAAAGTATTATACAGTGGATGTCAATATGGCTAAACATTAAAATAATATTTTATAATATGGTTTATATTATTGCAGAATGACATATACACAGGACAATACCAATTATTTTAAAACGTGCTCAAAACATATTGTTTATAGACATGTACATATGTAGTAATATCTAATGTCAAAAAATGCATAAGATAGAAAGATCCAGGATGGCGGTGGAATAAATGGAGGGTACACTGACCTCATACCAGGGAAAAACTGGACTAACAACTAAACTACAGAGCAAACAATCTGAATAACCAATGGAAGACTAGTTGAAGAGAAGTCTTATAACCAAGGATTTAAAGAAGCCACATTGAGACTGGTAGGGAGAATGGAGATATGAAAACAGCTGGCCACTCTTTTCACCCATGGGTAGTAATTGAGATTCCAAAAGGATATCTCAGCTATGGAGTCCCACCTGAGAAATGTGGGATCTCAACCCCAAGCTGGGCTCCCCAGTCTAGAGCGCCAGAGCCAAGAAGAGGCACCCACATAACATCTGGCAATGAAAATCAGTGGGGATTCTGTCCACCAGGGGGAGACAGAAGACTGCTAGAGACACAGGGGCCCTCTTAAAGGGCAATGCACAAAATCTCATTTACAGCCCCTTACCCTAAGCTCTGCCAGAGGGACCTTAGAGTCACATGAGGAGAGACTGGGGTTTGTGGCTCTTGGGGAGAGCTGAAGGGACAGCCATCATGAGTTCTGCTCCCATACCACAGATGACAACTTTCTCAGGTGGAGCACTCACCTCCATACAGCATCAGATTGGGGGAATGCAATAGCCCTGTCCTCTGGACTCCCTGCTACCCATCCATGTAGAGTTTGCATCCTGCTGAGGAGTCAGCTGCCTGGGTCAGGGTGTAGAGATCTGGACTCAGGGGGTTTCAGTTATTGAGTTGTGTGACTTTGGGGTAGGAGCTATTTCCTACATCTTCCCTTGAAACTGACGGATGCCTCTCCTTCACAGAAGATCCACAAGCCCAATCCAGTGGCTCCATCCTCCTGACCTCTGGAGGCTCTGCCCTGCTGAAGGCTGGGAAGAATCCAGGACAGATTGAATTGTGTGGCTCTTCGGTGGGGACTACTCTCTTTACCTTCCCACAAGCCTTATTGGCACTTCCCCCTCATGGGAGATGAACTAGCCTTCCCTGCTGAGATCAGGCTCTGGGACGAAGTTAGGACAGACTGAGTTGTGTGGCTCTAGGATGGGGTCCTTATTTCCTCTGTATGCCTGACCAGTGCCCTGCCCTCCATTTACATGGTCAAATATTGGTCTTTTGGGGCATGATAAACTCCACTGGCCTCACCCTGACAACTATAGCAGATTTACTTAACACATAGAAAGAAACAGAGAGAGGCAGCTAAAATGGGAAGACAAAGAAACATGTACCAAATGAAAGAACAAGAGAAATCTCCAGAAAAAGACCTAAAAGAAATGGAGGTAAGCAACTTATCAGATATAGAGTTTAGAAAAAAAATGGCTATAAGGATGCTCAAAGAAACTTAATAAGAACTATAAGGAACCTAGCAAGAACTACAACATGATTTCCTTGCAAAAGGACACAGACACCATAAAAACCAGTCAGAAATGAAGACTATTATATCTGAAATGAAGAATACACTAGACAGTAGGTTGGCTAAAGTAGAAGACTGAATGAGCAATTTGGAAGATAAGGTAGAAAAAACAATCAGAACAGGAAGAAGAAGAAGGAGGAGGAGGGGGAGGAGGAGGAGGAGGAGGAGAAAGTTTAAGGATCTTTGGGACAACATGAAGTGAATAACATTCACATCACAGGGGTACCAGAAGAAGAAGAGAGAGAGCAAGGGATGAAGAACCTATTTGAAGAAAGAATTACCAAAACCTTCCCTAACTTGGTGAAGGAAAAAACATACAAGTCCAGGGAGCACAAAGTTCCAAACAAGATGAACCCAAAGAGCCCACACCAAGACACATCATAATTAAAATGGCACATTTTCTGTTTGTGTTAAAAGCAAAGAGAAAATCTTAAAAGCAGCAAGAGACAGTTACTTACAAGGGAGCTCTCATAAGACTGACAGCTGATTTCTCAACAGAAACTTTTCAGGCCAGAAAAGATTGGCATGAAATATTCAAAGTGATGAAAAGCATTGACCTATGACCAAGACTACTTTACCCAGTAAGACTATCATTTAAAATTGAAGGAGAAATAAAGAATTTTCCAGACAAGAAAAAGCTAAAGGATTCTGCTACCATCAAACCGGTATTACAAGAAATGTTAAAGGAAGAAGGAGGAGGAGGGAAAAAAACACAACAGAGGAACATAATTGAAAGAGTAAAATGTCAATAATTATGTACCTATCAATAATCACTTTAAATTTAAATGGCTTAAATACACCAATCAAAAGACACAGGGGAGCTTAATGGATAAGAAAACAAGATCTATATATATGCTGACCATAAGAGACTCATCTCAGAATAAAACATACACATAGACTAAAATAAAAGGATGGATAAAGATATTTCATGCAAATGGGGAGAAAAACAAAGCTGGGGTAGCAACACTTATATCAGACAAAATAGACTTTAAAACACATACTATAGTAAGAGAGAAAGAATACCACATAATGATAAAAGGAGCAATTTAACAAGAGGATATAAACCTTATAAACATTTATGCACCCAACATACAAGCAAACATAAACAAAATGAAGGATAAAAATCATATAATCATATCAATAGATGCAGAAAAAGTATTTGATAAAATCCAGTACCCATTTATGACAAAAACTCTCAGCAAAGTGGAAATAGAGAGTACATACCTCAACATAATAAAGGTTACATATGACAAACCCACAGCTAATATCATATTCAATGGGGAAACACTAAAACATTTCTCTTAAGATCAGGAACAAGGCGGGATGTCTGCTTTCACCTTTCTTATTCAACATATTACTGGAAGTCATAGACACAGCAATTAGACAAGAAGAGAAATAAAAGGTGTTCAGAATGGAAAGTAAAAGTAAAATGATCATTATTTGCAGGTGACATAATACTGTATACTGAAAAATCTAAGGATTCCACCAATAAATTATTAGAACCGATAAATGAATTCAGTAAAATAGCAAGATACAAAATAAATATGTAGAAACAAGTCGCATTTTTATACATCAGTAATCAAAAAGGGAAACTAAGAAAACAATCTCACTTTCTTTTTTAAATATATTTTATTGATTATGCTATTACAGTTGTCCCATTTCTCCCCCATCACTCCCCTCCACCCTGCACACCCTCTCTCACTCACATTCCCCCCCTTTAGTTCATGTCTATGTGTCATAAGTTCTTTAGCTTCTACATTTCCCACATTATTCTTGCCCTCCCCCTGTCTATTTTCTACCCACCATCTATGCTACTTATTCTCTGTACCTTTTCCCCCTCTCTCCTCCTCCCACACCCCTGTTGCTAACCCTCCATATGATCTCCATTTCTGTGTTTCTGTTCCTGTTCTAGCTGTTTGTTTAGTTTGCTTTTATTTTAGGTGTGGTTCTTAATAGCTGTGAGTTTGCTGTCTTTTCACTGTCATATTTTTATCTTCTTTTTCTTAGATAAGTCCCTTTAACATTTCATATAATAAGGGCTTGGTGATAATGAACTCCTTGAACCTTCATCCAAAATTGCTCTATCCAGCAAAGCTGTCATTTAGAATGGAAGGGCAGATAAAGCGCTTCTCATTTTCAATTGTATCAAAAAATAAGTACCGAGGAATAAATTTAAGCAAGAATGCAAAAGACCTGTACTTGAAAAATTGTAAGACACTGAAGAAAGAAACTGAAGAAGATACAAACAAGTGGAAGCATATATATACCAAGTTTACAGATAGGAAGAATTAAAAACAATTAAACTGTCCATACTATCCAAAGCAATTTACAGATTCAACACAAGTCCTGTCAAGATACCAACGACATATTTCAAAGAACTAGAACAAATATTCCAAAAATTTATATGGAATCACAAAAGACCCTAAATAACCATAGCAATCTTGAAAAAGAACAAAGTTGGAGGAATCATACTACCTGATATCAAACTATACTAGTAGGCCATAGTAACCAAAACAGCATGGTACTGGCATAAAAACAGACATAGAGCTTAATGAAACAGAATAGAGAGCCCAGAAATAAGTCCATGCTTTTGTTGTCAACTAATATTTGACAGAGGAAGCAAGAATGTATAATAGGGTAAATACAGTCTATTCAATAAATGGTGTTGGGAAAACTGGACAGATACATGCAGAAAAATGAAAATAGACCATCTTTTATAACAGAAGAATAACCTCAAAATGGATTTGAGACATTATGTTAGACTCTAAAACCATAAACATTTTTTAGATTTACTTTCCATAAAACTCCTAGAAGAAAACATAAGGCAGTAAAATCTCAGACATCTCGTAGTAAAACACATTTTTTGCTGTATCTCCTTAGCCAAGGGAAACAAAAGAAAAATAAACAAATGGGACGTAAAACTAAAAAGTCTGTGCACAGCAAAGAAAACCATCAACAAAAGAAAAAGATAACACACTGAATGGGAGACCATATTCACCAATGATACATCTGATAAGGGGTTAATATCCAAAATTTATAAAGAACTGATAAAACTCAACACCAAAACAAGAAACCCCAAACAATCCAATTTAAAAATGGGAAAAGGCCCTGAATAGACACTTCTTCAAAGTGGACATATAGATGGCCAAAAGACATGAAAAGATGGCCAACATCCCTAATCATCAGAGAAATGCAAATTAAAACCACAATGACATATCACTTCACACCTGTCAGAATGCTATCATTAACCAACAAGTGTTGGTGAGGATGTGGAAAAAATGGAACCCTTGTGTACTGTTGGTAAGAATGCAGATTGGTTCAACCACTGTGGAAAGCAGTATGGAGTACCACCTCAAAAAATTAAAAGTACTGCCTTATGACCCATTGATTCCACTCCTCAGTATATGTCCAAAGAGATCTGAAACACTAATTTGAAAGAATATATGCACTCTTACATTCATTTCTGCATTATTTACAATAGCCAAGATCTGGAAGCAGCCCATGTGCCTATCAGTACATGACTGGATAAAAAGCTGTGGTACATTTACAACGTTTTGTGATTCCATGGATGGACCTGGAGAACATTATGCTAAGTAAAATAAGCTGGTCAGACAAAGACAAGTACCACATGATTTCACTTACATGTGAAATCTAATGAACAAAATAAATTAACAAATAAAATAAACTAACAAACAAAATAGAGATATAGATAAAGAGAACAGGCTGACAGCTGTCAGAGGAGAGGAGGGTCGAGGAGCTGGGTGAAAAAGGTGAAGTGATTAAGCAAACAAAATAACCAACACAGAAACAACAGTGTAGTGATTACCAGAGGGAAAGGGGGTGGAGGGAGGTAGAGAAGGGTAATGGTGGGGTAAATGGTGATGGAGGACATTTGAGTTGGGGTGGTGAACACACAATACAATATACAGATGATGTATTATTGAATTGCACACCTGAAATCAATATAATTGTATTAACCAATGTTATCCCAATAAATTCAATAAATAAAATTTTAAAAATGCATGAGAAAAATGCATAAGTATCAAATTTTCAACTAATTTTTGACTGAAGTATTGCCACCTTATTTAAAAGCTCTATTTAGGGTAGTCTATTTACATCCTGCAACTTAGTTATACCACATAATTAAAAAGATACCATTTTGCTTAAAATTCGGTGTCCTCTTTGTTTTCTTTTTAATTCGAAAGAACACTTTTTAATCTAATGAAGTAAAAATCAAGTGTGTTCACATTTCCTCACATCAAATGATATAATTTTAGAAGACATTGAGCTTAAACACAATAAGGAAAAAAGAACAATGCAAAATTATAATTATTGTGCTTGTCAAATTTACACCAAATCAAATTTTCTTATATATTTATTTACTAACAATTGAATACATTTGAAACTGCATGATCTTCTTCCCTTATTTTGTTTTAGTTTTGCAAATTTATAAGTTCAATGAAAATATGATTATATCATGATTGTAAACACTTCAATTAAACATAAAGTTAGAATCTCTTCATATTTACCCCATTACCTTTCTTTCTTTCTTTCTTTCTTTTTTTCTGGAATGGAGGATTTTCTTTCTTTTAATTGTTCAACTACAGTTGTCCCCATTATCCCCCCATTACTCTACTCTGCCCTACCCACCCCACCTCCCATCCTACTTGCCCCATTGTCTTTGTCCATGAGCACTTTATACATGTTCCTTGACTCAAACCTGCCCCTTCTTTCCCCCACCCCTTCTTTCCCCCATTATCCGCCTCACCACTATACTCTGGTCACTGTCAGTTTGTTCTTTATTTCAATGTCTCTGGCTATATTTTGCTCACTTTCTTGTTTAGTTGATTAGGTTCCACTTATAGCTGAGATCATATGGTATTTCTCTTTTACCACCTGGCTTACTTCACTTACCATAATGCTCTCCAGTTCCATCTATGCTGTCACAAAGGGTAGGAAGTTATCTAGTAAGATAACTTCTTTCTGCTGTGCAGTATCCCATTGTGTAAATGTACCACAGTTTTTTGATCCGCACATTTACTGATGGGCACTTAGGTTGCTTCCAGCACTTGGCTATGGTAAATTGTGCTGCTATGAACATTGGGATGCATAGGTCCTTATGGGTTGGTGTTTCAGGATTCTTAGGGGATAATCATAGCAGTGGAATTGCAGGGTCAAAAGGCAGTTCAATTTTTAGTTTTTTTGAGGAAATTCCATACTGTTTTCCACAGTGGCTGCACCAGTCTGCATTCCCACCAACAGTATACTAGGGTTCCCTTTTCACCACAACCTCACCAGCACTTGTTGTTTGTTGATTTGTTTATGATAGACATTCTGGCCAGTGTGAAGTGGTATCTCATTGTGGTTTTAATTTGCATCTCTCTGATGGCTAGTGATGCTGAGCATCCTTTCATATGTCTCTGGGCCCTCTGTATGTCCTCCTTGGAGAAGTGTCTGTTCAGATCCTTTGTGCATTTTTTAATTGGATCGTTTGTTTTCCTGGTGTGAAGTTGTGTGAGTTCTTTATATATTTTGGAGATCAAATCCTTGTCTGAGGTATCATTGGCAAATACATTTTCCCATATGTTTGGTTCTCTTTTCATTTTAATACTGTTTTCTTTAGCCATGCAGAAGCTTTTTTATTTTGATAAGATCCCATTTGTTTATTCTTTCCTTTATGTCCCTTCTTCTAGGGGACATATTGGTGAAAATATTCCTGCATGGACTATCTCAGACTTTCCTGTTTATGTTCTCCTGAAGGACTTTTATGGTGTTACAATTTATATTTCACTCTTTTATCCAGCTTGAGTTTATTTTTGTGTATGTATAAGTTGGTGATCGAGTTTCATTTTTTTGCATGTGCTGTCCAGATCTCCCAACATCATTTGTTGAAGAGGCTATTTTTACTCCATTTTATGCTGCTGTCCCCTTCACCAAATATTAATTGATCATAGAGACATGGGTTTATTACTGGGCTTTCTATTCTGTTCCATTGATCTATGTGCCTGTTTTTATGCTAGTACCAGACTGTTTTGATTACAGTGGCCTTGTAATACAGTTTGATATCAGGTATTGTGATCCCTCCTACTTTGTTCTTCTTTCTCAACATTGCTACAGCTATTCAGGGTCATTTATGGTTCCATATAAATTATTGAACTGCTTGTTCTATATCTCCAAATTATGTCATTGGTATTTTAATAAGGATGGCATTAAATCTATAAATTGCTTTGGGTAGTATGGACATTTTGATGGTGTTAATTCCTCCAATCCAGGAACATGGTATATGCTTCCATTTACTTGTGTCTTCCTGAAATTCTTTCTTCACCATTGTGTAGTTTTCTGAGTACAGGTACCTTGTCTCCTTGGTTAGGTTTATTTCCAGGTACTTTATTTTCCTTTTGCTATATGAAATGGGATTTTTTCCTGATTTCTGTTTCTGATATTTTTTGTTGGTGTACACAAATGCCCTCAGTTTCTGAATACTGACTTCGTATCCAGCTGTTTTGCCAAATTCACTTATTAGGTTGAATACTTTTTGGTGGAGTCTATAGGATTTTCTATGTACACTATCATGTCATTCGCAAACAATGATAGTTTCACTTCCTCCTTTCAAATTTGGGTGCCATATTTTTCCTTGTCTGATTGCTATGGCTAGGACTTCCAATATTATGTTGAACAGAAGTGATGAAAGCTGACATCCTTGTCTTATTCCTGATCTTAGTGGGAAAGATTATGCCCATTGAGTACGATGTTGGCTGTAGGTTTCTCATTTATAGCCTTTACTATGTTGAGGTATGCTCCCTCTACTCCCACTTTGCTGAGTGTTTTTACCATAAATGGGTGCTGTACCTTATCAAATGCTTTTTCCACACCTATTGATATGATCAGGTGATTTTTGTCTTTCTTTTTGTTTATGTGATGTATAATGTTTATGATTTGTGAATGTTGTACCATCCTTGCATCCCTGAAATGAATCTCACTTGGTCATGATATATGATCTTTTTGATGTATTGCTGGATGCATTTTGCCAATATTTTGTTGAGCATTTTAGCATCAATGCTCATTGGCGATACTGGACTACAGTTTTCTTCCTCTGTTGCATCTATCTGGTTTTGGATTTAGGATGATGCTGGTCCCATAAAAAGAGTTTGGGAGTCTTCTTTCTTCTTGGATTTTTTGGAATAGTCTGAGAAGAATAGGGGTTAGCTTTTCATTAAATATTTTGTAAAATTCTCCTGTGAAACCATCTGCTCCAGGGATTTTGTGTGCCAGAAGTTTTTTGATTAGTGTTTCAATTTCACTAGCTGTTATTAGTCTATTCAGGCTTTCTGCTGCTTCTTGATTCAGTTTTGGAAGATCATGTCTCTTGAAATTTATCCATTTCATCCAGGTTTTCAAAGTTCTTGGCATATAGTTGTTTGTTATAATTTCTTACAATCCTTTGTGTTCTGTGGGATCAGTTGCAATTTTTCCTCTTTTGTTTTTTATTTTGTTTATTTGGGTCCTCTCCCTTTTTTTGTTGATGAGTCTGATTAAAACTTTGTCAATTTTGTTTATCTTTTCAAAGAACCAGTTCCTACATTTTTTGATCCTTTGAATTGTTCTTTTCATCTCTATGTTATTTAATTCTGCTCTGATCTTGATTATTTCCTTCCTTCTGCTTGCTCTGAGCTTTGATTGTTGTTGTTCTTTGACTTCTTGTAGGTGTAGGATTAGGTTGTTTATTTGAAATGTTTCTATCTTAGGTAGGCCTGTATCACTAGGAACTTCCCTCTCAGGGCTGCCTTTGCTGTATCCCATAGGTTGTGGACTGTTGTGTGCTCATTTTTATTTGTTTCCAGAAACATTCTGATTTCTTCCCTGATCTCATTATTCAACCATTTATTGTTTAATAGAATGCTATTCAGTCTCCATAAGTTTGAAAGTTTTTGAGTTTTTTTTTTCCTTTCAGTTGAATTCTAGTTTCAAGCCCATGTGGTCAGAGAAAATGCTTGGTATGATTTCAATTTTCCTGAATTCATTGAGGCTTGTTTTGTGTCTTATCACGTGGTCTATATTTGAAAACGTTCCCTGTGCACTTCAATAGAATGTGTATTTTGCTTTTTTGGGATTAAAGGTTCTATATAGATCAGTTAAGTCCATTTGATGTAATGCATCTTTTTTAAAAAGATTTTATTTATTTATTTTTAGACAGAGAGGAAGGGAGGGAAATAGAGAGGGAGAGAAACATCAATGTGTGGTTGCTTCTCACATGCCCCCTACTGAAACCCAGGCATGTGCCCTGACTGGGAATTGAACCAGCAGCCCTTTGATTTGTAGGCTGGTGCTCAATCCACTGAGCCACACTAGCCAGGGCAGATCTAATGCATCTTTCAGTTCCACAATATCCTTGTTGATATTTTGTTTGGAAGCTCTATCCATTGTTGACAGCAGAGTGTTAAAATCCCCTGCTATAATTTCATTGCTGTCTATGTCTTTCTTGAAGTCCCCCAAGATGTTCCTTATATATTTGAGTGCTCCTATGTTGGGTGCATATATGTTTATAATGTTTATGTCTTCTTGATAGATTCTTCCATTTAGTATTATGAAGTGTCATTCTGCATCTCTTTTTATGGTCTTTGTTTTGAAGTCCACTTTGTGTGATAGAAGTATTTCTACCTGTTGTGGACCATTCAGCCTGGTTTCAGGAGCTGTAACCTGCACCCCATGGTGGGCTGAGTAAGAGCCAAGGGGCTTCATCTGGGGTCTGTTCTGTCAAGAAGACATGAGCTACTAAGGAGACAAAGCTGATCTCCCTGGCAGGAGCACTGCTTCTGCCTCATTCATCTCTGGCCCCAGTGCTTAGTCAGTTAGTCAATGACGGGTAAGACTCCTCATGGGAGGGGTAACCTAAGCCAGACACAACCACTTGGGAGGCCCTTATGGAAGGACTCGGGGGGCTGCAGCAAAGAGGGGGTAATGGACCCTCGCCCCCCAGCTATTCTAACATAGCCTGAGTCCCCATTTCCATCTGGGAGATGTCTTCCTTATCTCTTGCTTACTAGGCCTAATTGGCTTAAAGCTTGAAACTATGAGGGTGAGTGGTGCAGCCCTGTGCCAGCCAGAGCGGTTCCCCAGGTGATCAGGCATAAGAAAGACTTCGTAAAGTCCTGTGAAACCTGCTTTGTTTGCTAAGAGTGCTCTTATTTAAATGATAAGGATCCGAGGAGGAAATGGGTATGTCTCCTAAAGTTCTGCAACCCCCTTTCCTGACAGACACTGACTCAGATTTCTTTGACATGTTAAACCTGTATTCCTGTGTATTTGAACCCAATAAAAGCCCAGTGAGGAAGGGGCTCTGGGTCATTCTCCTCTGAGAATTTGACCACCTTTCCTCCCCAAGCAGATCATGTCTTGGTAGTTTTACTTTCATCTGTGATGGAGGGATGGGGCTCTGTGGGCAGAGCCCCCCCTCCCCCAACAGCTACCCTGGCTTTTTTTCCTGTGTTTTTGCTTGGAATATTTGTTTCCAACCCTTCACTTTCAGTCTGTGTAGGTCTTTTGTTCTGAGGTGGTCTCTTGTAGGCAGCATATGTGCAGGTCATGTTTTCTTACCCATTCAGCTACCCTATGCCTTTTGATTGGAGAACTTAATCCACTTAGATTTAAGGTTATTTCGATAGGTACTTTTTCATTGCCATTTCACCCCCTTTGTACCTGTGTTCTCTCTCTTGCTCTTTTTCTTCATCTTTTTAAAACAGTTGTTTTAGCATATTTTGCAATGCTACTTTGGTGGATATGTATTCTTTTAGCCCTGTTTTATCAGGGAAACTCCTTATTTTGTCTTCCATTTTAATTGAGAATTTTTCTGGGTAGAGTTGTCTTGGTCACAGGCCTTTGCTTTTCATTACTTGGAATATTTCTTCCTGTTCCCTCTGACTTGCAGTGTTTTTGTTGAGAAGTCAGCTGCTAGTCTTATCAGGGCTACCTTGTATGTTACTTTCTTTTTCTCTTCCAAAAAGAGTAGGAGAGGGGACCAGTAAAATTTAAGATTTGAAATACAAAATTAGTGAAGCTCTAGAGATGAAAATGAAAAAGTACAACAGCTACCCTATGCACAACCAATGAGCAAATATTACCAAAGGTGGAGAAGGCAGGTATTTTAAGAGCAGGGGGAAAAGTATGTGAGATGGCCACTAACAGGAAACTTGGTTTTGTGAGGCTGTATGGAGAAGAAATAGTAAGAGTGAAGAATGAAAACAAGTTGTAACCAGAGAGAAAACAAAATTTAAAATGAAATTAATGAGAGGAATGAAGAAGGTAAATGGGGTTAGAGAAGGAACAGGCAAAATATGTGAATTGAAACAAACTATAGTATAAAAATCTAGTGGCTTAATATGCACAAACTTGACAGACAATAAATGAAAGTTAAAACACTGTGCAGGAAAGAAAATATCACAAATCATGGAAAAGACCACAGTGGATTTTGTCTTTGTAGCCTCTAGTATTTACCACTGTTTTTTCTTTCTGGATCTGCTTCTGGTGATGTGAAATGGTGACCCTGTCTAAGCTTAGGCAGCCTGTTCTGAGACTTCCAGGGATCTACTGTCTGAGTCTGTTTCCTGCAGTTGTTAAGCTAGTCACTCTGCATGTAGCAGTCAGATAAGCACCACAGGGCAGGGCAGAGCCCCTCCTGGGGTTGGGGCTAGTGTTTCCCCTCAGGTTGCTGCTGCTTGGAGGGGAGTGGTCTGCCTGAGCAGGATGGCTGCTGTTGTACAGGAGATAACTCAGCACCAGGATCTCCAGGGGCTACTCACTCAGTTCTCTCCCAAAAGCTTCCATGCCCAGTCTCTCCTCAGGAGTCTCTAGGTTGCTCTGTCTCCACCTTTGCTGGAGCCCAGGGTAAGTGGCTGCAAATGAAAATTTGTATGTTGTCCCTTTAAATGGCTCTTTGTGTCCCCAGATAACTGTTTCTGGCAGAGAGCAACCCTGTCGCTTTTTGCAGCTGGATGTCATCTGTGTACTTTTCGGGTTCTGGTTCTCTAGCTGGGGATCCCAGCTTAGGGTTTAGACCCCACACTTCTCAGGAGGATCTAACTAGTCACTTAGTTATCCCTCCAGCTCTGCCACCTGTGGGGGCCTAGCCAGTCTTCTTGAGTCTCCACTACACTCCTTAACAGTCAAGTTGTACTAAAGATGATTCTTTTGTCTGTCTGAGGTATAAGACTCTTCTCTCACTGTTGTTCAGTTGTTTGTCCCAGGTGATTACTCCACAATTTATTTGTAAATCCAGATTGGTCCAGCGAGGGGGTCAGTGTCACTTTCATTCATTCCTCCACCATCTGGAAAGCCCCTGTGTGTGTTCATTTTTTAATTCACATACTTGCAAAATTGACTTCCTGCAATTCTTGAAGTTGTGCTATTTATCAGTTAGTTTCAGAGTAGTTTTTTAGGACTTCCCCCTTTTTATGAGTTAGCTCCAGAACATTTGGATCCATTAAGGATTTGATGTTGCAATTAGAAGAAAAATGTTTCTGGTTTATCTTTTACCACATGGGTGGGTTGGTGGGGTAAAATGTTGCTGATGTCATGGGTCCTCTTCCAAGATCTCAACAATGACAATTTAAAGAAAAATGAAGCTTTAACAATACTGGGATAAGAAAGGATACCACAATTTAAATTGTTTAAAGTTTCCAAAGATAAGAGACATTTTTGAAGAAATCAAAACAATGATTCTGAGGCACAAAGAATAATCCAGAGGTGTTTCCAGCTGAGAACCCAATACAAAGATCAGAAAAGGTCCAGGTGACCATCATCAATGTATTTCCTTCCAGATATGCTATGGCAGCTGTGGTATATGTATGTGTGGGGGACAGAGGAGCAATCCAGAAGACACAAAAGAAGGTATTATGGACTAAATTATATTCCACCCACCCCAAATTCATATGTTGAAATCCTAACCCTCAGTACTTCAGAATGTGATCATTTGGAGATAGGATCTTTAAAGAGGTACAATGGTCTGGCCAAGATGGAGGTGTAAGTAGAAATGGGTTGCTTCCTTGCACAACCAAAAGGAGGATAATAACCAATCTAAAATAAAAAAAACAACCAGAAGTTCCAGAAAATCAGAGTGCATGTTGGAGTTCTATGCAACAACCAGGAACTCCAACAACCAAGGAATTAAAGAAATAGTCAACCAGACCAACCAGACTGGAAAGGCAGGAGGATGGAGAGAACCCATGGCAAGGTGGCAAACCACGCTGGCTGGTCTGGCTGAATGGGAAACTGAAACTCAGAGCTGACTGTGGACTATGGCGTGGGTTGCCTCAGTGAGAGAAACTCCCAGTCTCACATGAGGGTTTGTTGGAAGGTGGGCCAGAGCTGAGCAGGAGAGCTGCATTGTTCCCTCTCTGGACCCTCCCCTACAGACAGTGCCCCAGCACAGCAAGGAGGGTTGCCCTGCCCTGGGGAGTACCTAAGGCCCCAACCCCCTTGCAACTTAGCAGGTGTGCCAAGACAAAGAAATATGGCCCAAATGAAAGAAAAGAGCAAAACTTCAGAAAGAGAGCTGGGCAATGAGGAGATAGCCAGCCTACCCGATGGAGAGTTTAAAGCCCTGGTAATCAAAATGCTCACAGAACTGATTGAGCTTGTTTGCAAAATGAAAGAGCAAATGAAAGATACCCAAAATGAAATAAAGCAAAATATTCACTGAACCAAAAGTGAAGGGAAGGAAACCAGGACTCAGATCAATGATTTCAAACAAAAGGAAGAAATAATCATCCAACTGGGACAGAATGAAGAAACAAAATTAAAAAATGAGGAGAAGCTTAGGAACCTCTGGGACAACTTTAAACATTCCAAATATCCAAATTATAGGGGTGCCAGAAGTTGAAGAACAGCGGCAAGAAATTGAAAACTTATTTGAACAAATAATGAAGGAAAATTTCCCCAATCTGGCAAAGGAAATAGACTTTCGGGAAGTCCAAAGAGTCCCAAAGAAGTTGGACCCAAAGAATAACACACCAAGGTACATCATCATTAAGTTACATGCCATTTTCTGAGTAAGGAAGTTGCCTTCAATGACTAGTTTGCTGGGAGTTTTTCTCATAAATGGATACTGAATTTTATCAAATGCTTTTTAATGCATTAATTGATATGATTTTATGGATTTTCCTCTTTACTTTATTAAAGTAATGAATTATATTGAGTAATTTTTAAAAATATTGAACCAACTTTACCTTCTTGGGATAAACCCATACTCTCATTTTATACCCTTGTTATAGTTGGACTTTAGTATGGATATGCATTACTTCCATAAGAAGCTGATATAGCTGAATTTTTAAAGAAATACATATACCTGATTCCATTTTGTCCTTTTTCTGGCTTCTGGTTAAGGCCATCCTTTACCTGAAAAAGAAAGCATTTTGAAATCTAATCCATTAGAATACACTTAGATTAATATTTCAGCCTCTGAAAAGGAGAACGATGTTGACATTTATCCTGGAAGCTGAGGGCATAATGATTACATTTGCAGTACTCCATCCTTCAGCCCTGGTTTTCTTTGAAGTTAACATGAGCCTCTACAATTTTTCATGCTTGCTTTCCAATGGTTCCACAGAACACTACTCTCTGAGAATGTAGAACATGCCATCCAACAGTTCTCTAATTAAACACATGATCCAGAAGTCCTAATTCTATATTTCAGTTCTATGGAAGTTCACTTAAATTCACCTTACAGAATATCCACAACTCCTTCATTTAACTCAACTATACCTTCATGACTTTCATATGCTAAATGGCGTATCCAGATGCCTGTATTTGTAATGAAATATTTATATGTATTTTATTGCTTTTATCTGATAGAAACTGCTCCAATTTTCCAATTACTCAGTAAAATTTTAAAATTTATGCAATTAAAGATATATTTTAAAATTCACCTCAAAAAGTCACTGAGAATGCATACATGTACTCTTTGTGACTTGTGTATATGTATACACACACACTATACTCAAAAGTTCTTCTTAAAAAAATTAGTATTAATCCTTCCCGTCCACCAGTTAAACTTTTATTAGAAGTTGAATGACTTGTGTCTTTAAAGAAGGAAGAAATTGAGGGTTATCTAATGTAATACTACAAAGGGGTAAAACAAAGTCACTCCACTAAAAGACCATGTCTCCAATATTACATATAGTAAATAAAGAGTCAGCTGTAGATATCCAGCACTTACCACTTGGTAATGGTTGGGGTCCCACACTAGAAGGGTATGGCGATGGCCCTCCTCAAAGTTATGAGTTACCGGAGTGACTGCTGATCCAGCAGAAGAAATGTTTATACTTGTCAGTTTGTCCACATCAAAAGTCCTAAATATATTTGTCTGTAACAGGAAAAGGGGTCATAATTAACACCACAGAGTCTTGCTCTGCACTGTGTCATTGAACACTGTCATGGCATATTATTTGACATTGCCAGTGTTCAAACACATTGAAAAATGCCTTGGGAGAGCTGGCATTGGTTTGTCTTAGCCCCCCACCCTTAAGGACTCTGCCATAAGTTTGCTTAGTACTACCAGAGGAATCATAGTTTTCATCCAGCATTTACTTTTATTTTATGAAGATAAATGCTATGGAAATCATGTCTATCATTGGGCAAAGAAGAGCATCAGCCCTGAAGATAATAAATACTGGGCTGTGCCTAACATCAGGAGCCAAACTTTCTTTTTTCTTTGAGATTATTAGTTTGGCAAGATCTAAGGTAGTGGTTCTTAACCATGTCTAAACAGGAATAAGATCACTTCAATCAAAATCTGTGGGGGTGGGGCCCAGGTATCAGAATTTTCAAAGCTTTCCAGGAGATTTCAATATAGACTCAAGATTGAGAACCTTTAATCCAGACCAATGACTGTCTGCATCAGGTTTTTCCAACCTTGGCACTATTGACACATGGAGCCAGATTACTCTTTGTTGGGATGGGGTACTGTGTACATAGAAGATGCCAATAGCACTCCCAGGTGTGACAACAAAAACACCTCCAGAGACTGTCAGATGTCCCTTAACTATATAACATCTGGTCTCTAGGATCTGATTTCAGACTAAGGACATTAGGAGTCTTGTTTAGCCCTGTTGTGGGTCCAAAAGGCATGTGAATTAGCTTGGAAACAAACCATTATTAGAAAAGTTAGAACACAAAAGGGAAGTCCATCAAACAGACACATTTCTGAAGTACTTTGTAAGTGTTGAACTTGTTTTGACCAGATCTTTTAGGAGCTAATGTTGCCAGAACAAGTTCCATAAACTTTTCTCCCATTATATATTACTCTTGGTGGAAGACCACTGACACAGACTTTGCTATTTAAATTGTGAGTCCATGCACTACCAGCAGTAACATCATCTAAAAGCTTTTTAAAAATGAAGCTTAAAGACCTACTAATCAAGAATCTGCATTTTAACAAGCTCCCTTAGTGATTCATATGCACATTAAAGTTTAATGTGCATTGGTCCAGTGTTGGGAACCATCCTGCCTGGTTTCAGAAGCTGTAACCTCACCGACAGGTGAAAAGGCCTCACAGCTAGGGGACCTTGGGACCATAAGCCACTAAGGCGACAAAACTTATCCTCCTGGCAGGGGTGCAGCCTCTGTCCCCTTTACTTCACCTTGCTTGGCCCCTGAAGGATGGCTGGATAGTCAATGACTGGTAAGATTCCTCAAGAAGGGAACAACCTAAGACAGGCACAGTTATGAAGGGGGCCATCAGGGAAGAACTTGGGGTATTGTGGAGAAGGGACAAAAAGTCCCCACCCCTCGGCTTTATCATAGCCCGAGTCCTCATTCTATATGTAAAAAGTCTCCTAATCTCTTGGTTGCCTTGCTTCCCCTACCTGATTCAGGCCTGAAACAATGCTGAAGAGGGGTGCAGCCCTGTACCAGAACTGGTGGTTCCTGGCGAGGGGGCTATCAGACCTAAGAAAGAATGCATAAAGTCCTGTGAAACCTGCTTTGCTAAGAATGTCCTCAATTCAAATGTTAGGGGTCCAAGCAAAATAAGTTTGTTTCCCAAGGTTTTACAGCCAATTGGTGTCACCCTGTCTACCAGACCTTGACTCAAAAGGACCCCCATGATCACACAAATGTTATCTGTAAACTTCAACTCCTTTCTTTGATATGCATCCCTATGCAAGCTAAACTCAATAAAAGCCCATTGAGAGAGAGAGGCTAAATGCCTTTATCCGCTGAGAGACTGGTCAGCCTTTCTCCCTCAAGCAGATCATGTCTGGGTAGACTTATTCTCATCCACGGTGGCTGGGGGATCTCTGCAGGCAGAGCTTCCCCACCGTCCAGAGTGAAGTCAAAAGGAGATCAAGATAATAAGACATTTCACTTCTGGGCTTCTCTTGGAATTTATACAAGGACCAAGAAGATCAGTTCCTGCAAATTTTATTATAACTCAGATCAGATAATGAAAAAGAAAACTACAGTTCCTTCTACTTACCTGAGACATTTGGACAAGGTGCACCGTCTCTTCAGGAAAATATATAGTCATATTATCATTTCCTATATTCAATACTTTAATTTGGACTTCATTTCCTTTGGGGAAGACTGGAAGAGTTTTCTGAGCAAAATAAAACATAACTGGAAGTGAGGTCTTCAGTTTGTATGGAATATAATTTAACCATGGCACTGGAGTCACTTTCCCCAGCCATGGAGAGCTATGCTGGCTGAGGTGCACCAAATACCCCTCTGCCAAGCCTCCAATCTCTCACTTTATTACACCCATAGAAAACGATGTAATGAGAAAGAGGCTGTTCTTGTTCATATCTTGGATCTACCCATCTACCCCTAGGTCAAGGGATGCCAAGTTATGAAGTCTAATATCTGAGGGGGTCAGAGTAACCATAGTTTAAATGAATGCTTACCTTGTTGTGGTGCCCAAGATGTGCTTTCCCTGGATGCCTCCCCTGTAACTCTAGAAGCCCAGATATCAGCCCTGGACTGGTGCTCTAAACAGCCTCTTACAAATGCTTTATGCCCTCCTGCCTCAGGGTTTCTGCCTTTTCCCTACATGTTCTCTATCAAATTCCAGTGTCACTAAAGCAACCTATTTCTATTTTAGCCCCACAATTCATTTCCCACAAGACTAGCTATGTTCAAGGGAAAGTGAGTACAACCATGATCTTAGTAGCATTATGAATAATAGCCAAGAGGTGAGACAAACCAAGTGAATGTTGATTATCCAATCAATGAATGAATGGATAAAATGTGCTATATCCATATAAAATATTATTCAGCCTTAAAAATGTGCTATACCCATACAGAATATTATTCAGCCTTAAAAAGGAAGGGAATTCTAACACATGCTTCACACACTTGACCCTTGAGAACATTATGCTAAATGAAATACACCAGTCACAGACAAATACTGTATTATTTCACTTAATGCAGTACCTGCAATATTCAAATTCATAGAGACCATTCATAGAATGGTAGTTACCAGGGATTGGAGGGGTGGGGAGGAGGAATGGGGAGTTGTTGTTGAATGAATATAAGGTTTCAGTTTGGGAAGATATAAAGCATTCGGAAGATTAAGTTCACAATAATATGAATGTACGTAACACTACTGAACTGTACATGTACAAATGATTAAGGTAGTAAATTTCATTATGTATACTTTATTACCATTAAAAATTAAAAAAATAGAGCTCTGGTTGGTGTGGCTCAGTGGACTGAGTGCTGGCCTGTGAACTGAAAGGTCACTGGTTTGATTCCTAGTCAGGGCACATGCCTGGGCTTCGGGCCAGGTCCCCAGTAGGGATATGTGTGAGAGGCAACTGATAGATGTATCTCTCACACATCAATGTTTCTCTCTTTCTTCCTTCATTCCCCACTCTCTAAAAATAAATAAATAAAATCTGTTAAAAATAAAAATTAAAAAAGAGAAGGAATGAGGGAGTGAGGGAGAGAGAGTGAGAGTGGGTGTAGGAAGGAGGGAGGGAGGGACGGAGAGAGAGGGAGATAGTGAGAGAGAGGGAGGGAGGGAGATCAGGTTTCTAGGACCTGATCTCAGACTAAGGGCATTAAAAGCCTACTTTAGGCCCATTGTGTGTCCAATAGACACGTGAATTAGCTTGGGAACTAACCATTATAAGGAAAGTTAGAATACAAAAGCCAAGACACCAATCAAAAAGATAATTTATACTGTTTTGAAGTACTTGGTGAGTGCTGAACTTCTTTTAACTAGGTATTTTGGGAGTTCATAAAAGAACAAGTTCTATAAACTTCTCTCCCATTATAAGAACTGCAATGGAAGCTCCTTATATAACTGCTGTCTAGTTTTTCTCCTAATTAAGTGTACCCATTTGACCTTATTCCTGGCATCCTTTGCAGAGCTAAGAACCCACAGTCCATGCTGTCAGGAAGGGACTATTTTGCCCCTTAGTACATCATCCATAGCTCCAGAACTTATTTTATCAGCAAAAATCCTGGCCTCCCCTAATCCTTTTAGTCCTAGAGAAAGAAGACTTCTGAACACCCCACTTGAGCTAAGAAAGGCCACTGGAGAAACAGAGGGCAACTCACATCAATTTTCACCTGCACAATTGCAGCTGCCACAAAAGCCATGGAAGCCAGGAACATTCCGACTGTCATCTTCTTCAAGGAGCTGATGGGACAAGCAAGAGAGTGATTCCTAATCAGCTTCAAACAAACAAGCTAATGATAAATTCCCCAAAGAAGCACTCCTCTCCTACCATCCCCCCAAACAAAACTAACTTCCCTCCCAAAATACATGAGATTGAGACCATCTCTTCATCTCTTTTTCATCACCAAGACTAGGGATGCTAAGTGTAGTACATCTTCTCATTTACATTTTTACATTTAATTTCTAGAAATTATAATCCTGGTGATACTTTGGACTATAGTTAACATTTCTATTGTCTAGGTTATGGGGGAAAGAAGAAATTTTTCTCTAACTTTCTGGGTTCTTTCTGCTGGTTTAATAATTAAATTGACATGTATGTTATGTCAATTTAACAAGAGATTAGCAAGAGAAAGTAATCAAATTTAATTGCATACATATGTATGGGAACTGCACATATATGAGAGGTGCAGAGACAGAAAGGGAAAATGAGGTATACCTGGCATCCAGATTCAAGGAATGACAAAAGATGCCTTGGGGCTCAGAGGGGAGAAGCACAGTTTGCAAGATGATAAGAGAGGCAGGTGTTCAGTAATTTAGATATGTACTCTGCCATATAGATAAGTCATAAAAAGTTATTTCTGGTAATGACTCATTATGGGCAGGCCCCCAAATTTAAATTGTTTAAGGGAGAGGTAAAAGTTTGTTGTAAGCCCATAGGGTCTGGATTGCTTTCAGCTCAAGATCCCCAATTTAGACTCTTCTAGGTAGTGTAGGGAGGGTCAGAAGATACTCCTGAGTCTACAGGGTCTAGACTGCCTTCAGCTGAAAATACTCTGAGGGTCAAAGTGGCACACCCTGGGGAAGCCTGTTCGGAACAACCTTCAGTATATATAAGAGAGCCTTAATTACAGGCTTTTACAGGCTGCTGTAAATAGCACTTTTATTTTAAGGACAAATTTTCAGAAACATCAGCATACAAATATCTAATTCAAATGTATTTCTTTAAAAGTCCCATTATATAGTTGGTGTTGTGGGAGGGAAGAGAGACTTCTTTCCATGGAGGTCTGGGAGCTGAGGGAGTGCAGTCTAGTTGCAAAGCCTGAAGACTAATGGAGGCTCCCACCAACCCGAACACTAAGGTCACCTACGTGAAGTTGAAACCACATTTTGCAATCAGAGGATATACCACAGCATCTACAATGGGGACCATGATGACGATCAAGATGGCGTTGACAGTCTGCAGGTAAAGTGGAGATGAACTGTTATCATTGTCTCAAAGGTGACTTTGATCTCTGAAAGCAATTTAAATATTTTCTCTTACCTGCATCTGATCTGGCTGAATTTCGATATGTCCCTAGAAATGGGGGTGGTAGAGTATCATTGAGTTGATCATCTAGTTTCCACAGATGATCAGTTTGGGGGTTGAAAATGTCATGCAAGGAAAAGAGAATGGGGACGAAGGGACTAAAACAAAGAAATAGTGATCAGGGGAGTTAAAATATCCTGATGGCTCAAAACTTACAATTTTCCCATTCATAGATGTTGCTTGAAGTGTCCATCTTGAGCCCTTAAAAACAAATAAGTTTACTGCATCATTCGGAGCATGGGTTTTAAACATTTTACAAGTCAATACTGAGTTTTTTTCCAAATTGGGAAGGAGGTCTGAAATGTTACAGGATTTACAATTTTTTTCAACATCAAGTTCATCTCCCAGTTCTGTTGTAATACTGGATGAGAAGAAACAACTTGCACTTCTGCTCTGCGAGTCAACATAACATATAGTACCCCCATCCCCACAAGGAATCTACAAAGTATTACTCTGAGATAAAGCTTTCCTCAGGAAAGACAAAAATGCATTTCTGAGGCTTGTTGGGAAACAAGACATTACTTGCAAGGTGAAAGTAGCTTTACACCCTGAGGATATTCTACATTCACTGGCATCATAGTGTCAAGAACATTATTATTGCTAAGAATAATTTTTGACAGGCTAGGCTGTCCTAGAATGTGATTCCATGAAGAGACTGACAAATTTAAACCTGGGCAGCCTCATTACATTCAACCTATTTTATAGGAAAAGATGACTCAGGACTGTGTAAGTATATATGATCATTATATGATCATTTTCACGGAGGACTAAAGATATAAATGTGTCCATATAATCAATCAGCTCCACTAGGAGAACATCATAGAAAGTCATGAAATATACCACTGTTTGAATTATTTTTCTTTTTTTAAATAGTTCACTTTTTTATTGTATATTTTTCCATTACCATTAATTGTTTGAATTCTTCATATATGCCAGTCTCTAGTTACTTTATATATGTTCTCTATTTGGATCCTCACAACTTTGCCATCTGTTATGACCCTTTCAGACAGGTTAAGGGATTACCCTGAGTCACACAGCTAAAAGGTGATGAATATATTTCTAGTTCAAGTCCAAATCCAATAACAACTTTGTATTCAACATGCAAAACCTGGTCTTTAAAATGCTGTTCTAAATTCCATACTTACAAATAAGGAGAATAATGTGTACACTCAATTTTTTCCCAAGAGATGGTTTACCCTTATAATAATCCTTCCTGCACAATAAAATAACGCATGTTTGTAAATTTTTTGAAATTCCATTTTCTAAAAGGAATAATATCTTAGTACTTTGATTAGTAGGCATCATACCTTGAATTATCTAATGCTATGTTGGAAAATTCCTAGGCACACATCTTACAGCTGTGGGAGAAAGAGCAGGTGACATGGTAGTGATCAGGGTTCTAGTTCCCTGCTCTAATAAGAATGACTTTCCATCCCTGGATGATACTTCTAAACCAAACATTCCATTTAACAGGAAGATATCAAGTCCCTGTCAGTTTAAATATTCTGTGGATCCCATAAAAGGTAATACATCCATTTACCATAATGCATCAATAGAAAAACTCTTTCTTCTCAGTTTTTTGTTTAATTTTCTTTTTTTCCTCAGTTTTTTTTTTTTTTAATTTTCTTTAGTCTCAGTTTTTATTTGAAGGAGTTTTGGACACTTTGATCAAATCTTTCCTTAGGTTCCTTTACTTGACCACAACTAATTTCTTTGTTGTTTTGCAACAGAGATGTGGATAGAACCATCTAGAGTTTCTTTTTTAAAAAGAGATACAATGTGATTAAGTGATCAAATACATGAATAAAAGAGAAACTGGAAGAGAACCTTTTTAAGAGCTAGATACTAACTATGGCTTGGTATGTGGTAGTGACCAAAGGATGTTTGCTACATGAAGATGTACAAAAACACAGTTTCACATTACCTGCTGATCAAACAAGGCCCAGAACATGGGGAGTGGAATATACAGGAACATCACCCTTGTAACCATCTTAATTTGAGAGAGAAGCCGCTCCTGTAGTTGGAGTGGGGGAGGGACAAATAAGAACCACCTTGTGTTACAATTATCAGCAATATTAGTTTCAGTGTAGACATTTATATCTAGAGACAACTTGGGTGGTGGTTGACAGTTCTAAAAAACCTTCCTCAGGTTTCTTTGGAAAAGCAAAACTTCCTAAGCTATTTAAAATATAAGTGAAAATGTCTGTTTAAGAGGTAAGTTACTCAAATTTATATTTCAATTTCACTAAATGTAAATTCCACTACCATCTTTTAATTCTTCTATGTTCAAACTAAAGTTACATGATCATAATTACATATAATAACTGGCAGATTGTACCAAATGAAAATCTATGACAAGATAATATTGTTTCCAGAAACCCTTTGCTTCCTTGCACAACCAAAAGGAGGATAACAACCAATCTGAAATCAATAAACAACCAGAAGTCTCAGAAAATCAAACTGTATGGAACTCTGACAACCATGGAATTACAGAAACAGTCAGACAGAATAACCAGACCAGTAAGGTGGCCGATGCAGAGAAACCTTGGTGAGGCAGTGGACAGTGGGGGCAGGGCTGGCTGCAGACTTTGCAGGAAGAGCTGATTTAAGGGGAAACTGACACTCAGAGGTGGCTGCAGACTACAGCAGTTGCTGAGGTGAGAGAAACTCCCAGTCTCACATGAGAGCTCCTTGAAAAGTGGGCTAAAGCTGAGCAGAAGAGCTGCATTGTTCCCTCTCTGGACCCTCCCCTACAGGCAGCACACCAGTGAAGTAAGGTGGTTTGCCTTGCCTGGGTGAATACCTAAGTCCCTGCCCCCTTACAACTTAACAGGGGCCCCAAACAAAGAAATAGGGCTAAAATGAAAGAACAAAGCAAAACTTCAGAAAGAGAACTAAGTGATGAGGAGATAGCCAACCTATATGATGGAGAATTTAAAGCCCTGGTAATCAAAATGCTCACAGAACTGATTGAGCTTGGTTGAAAAAATGAAAGAGCAAATGAAAGATACCCAAAATGAAATAAAGCAAAATATTCAGTGAACCAACAGTGACAGGAAGGAAACCAGATGTCAAGTCAATGATTTCGAAAAAAGGAAGAAATAAACATCCAACCACAACAGAAGGAAGAAACAAGAATTCAAAAAAGTGAAGAGAGTCTTACAAATCTCTGGGACAACCTGAAATGTTCCAATATCCAAATTATAGGGGTACCAGAAGAAGAACAGTGGCAAGAAAAGAAATTGAAAACTTATTTGAACAAATAATGAAGGAAACTTCCCCAATCTGGCAAAGGAAATAGACTTCCAGGAAGTCCAGAGAGTCCCAAAGAAGTTGGACCCAAAGAATAACACACCAAGGCACATCATCATTAAGTTACCCAAGATTAAAGACAAAGAGAGAATCTTAAAAGCAGCAAGAGAAAAGGAGACAGTTACCTACAAAGAAGTTCCCATTGAACTATCAGCTGATTTCTCAAAAGAAACCTTACAGGCAAGAAGGGGCTGGAAAGAAGTATTTGAAGTCACGAAAGGCAAGAACCTACATCCGAGATTGCTCTATCCAGCAAAGCTATCATTTAGAATGGAAGGGCAGATAAAATACTTCCCAGATAAGGTCAAGTTAAAGGAGTTCATCATCACCAAGCCCTTATTATACGAAATGTTAAAGGGACTTATCTAAGAAAAGGAAGATCAAAAATATGAACAGTAAAATGACAACAAACTCACAACTATTGACAAATGAACCTAAAAAAAATAAAAGAAAAACAATGAAAACAAAAATAAGCACACAATTAGAACAGGAACAGAATCAGAAATGGACATCACATGGAGGATTTTCAGTGGGGAGGGGGAAGGGAGGAATGGGGGGAAGGTACAGGGAAGAAGCATAATTAGTAGGCATTAAATAGATGGGGAGAGGTCAAAAATGGTGCAGGAAGCAGAGAACTCAAAGAATTTACCTGTACAACCCATGGGCATGAACTATGGGGGGCATGCTGGAGGGTTGCAGGTGCAAGGTGCAGGGTACAGGGGAGATAAAGGGGGAAATTAGGAAAACTATAATAGCATAATCAATAAAATATACTTAAAAAGACAACATTGTTTCTAGATAAATTATATCCATTCTTCGTCAAGTTCTTCTCAATATAAAAAAATCACACTCCCAGAATCTTACTTAATGTGATATAAAGATTCTGAAGATACAGCTTATAATCCTGTCCATGGAGCCTTAACAATATGAGTTGCAACTATGGATGTTCACTTTCTAGAGGAAGGTCAGTGGGACCACTGTAGCAATAATGATCACTTACATCATACTTCTCTTTGGCCCAGTCCAGCCAGTGCTCCCTTTTGGGAAATTCCTTACTCCGGTGCCTAAACCTATTTTTGATGGCAAACTGAAAGAAGGAAGAAAAAGGAAATTTCAAAACAAGACTGATTACTTTACCAGGGAAACACATTTCAATTAAACTCCTTTCAATGGAAAACTTGTGAGAGAAGCAAAATAGAAAATTGTATACACTAATATATATATATGACAATGCTAAAAGGCATGACATGCATTTATCTAATCTTTTACTAACTATGAGTGTGTGAGTTTAAGGTAAACAAATTCATTCTGTTACTACTCTACTCTCCAGAGAGGAACATTGAACAGAAATGTAAGGTGACATTTATGTTTTCTGGCAGACATATTAAAAAGCAAAAAGGAAACAGGTAAAATTAAATTTTTTTTTTTTTTATTTAAGATTTTTTTTTCCTTTTTTAGATTTTTTTTTTTTTTTTTTTTTTTATTTATCTTTAGAGGGGAAGGGAAGGAGAGAGGGAGAGAAACATCAATGTGCGGTTGCCTCTTGTATGTTCCCTGACGGGAACCAGCCTGGCAACCCAGGCATGTGCCCTGACTGGGAATCGAACCGCGATCCTTCGCCTCGCAGACCCGCACTCAATCCACTGAGCTACACCAGCCAGGGCAGGTAAAATTAATTTTAAATACATTTTCTTTAACCCAAGAAACACAAAACATGATCTTAATATGTAATCAATATTTTAAAAATTCATAAGAAGTTTTACATTCTTTTTTAAACCAAGCCTTTGAAATGCAGGGTATACTTTACCCTCACAGCACATTTTAATTTGAATGCTAAATTTTTATTAGAAATATTTGATCTGTATTTACATTTCATAAAATTTGTGTGAAAAACTAGATTTATATACCAATGTTGTTCCAAATATACTTTAAAGTTTTCCAATAACTGAACTAAATATTGGTTTTTAAAATCTAAAAGAACACATTATATAGAAATACATGTATAAGAAATTATATAGTTTAAATTAATTGAAGTGAAATCCAATTAAAAACTCTGTTCCTCTGTTGAACTTTCTGCATTTCAAATGTTTAATAGCCACATGTGGCTAATATCTGCCATATTAGATAGTGAAGGTCTATAATAAATGGATCATAGTTACACAAAGGACAGTGAGAACCCACTACATGGAAATGGATTTATAAAAAAATAAAGGTTATAGTTGAACATGTTTTAAAATATGGTAACACTGATTAGAAAAATACACTGACCACCCATCATAAAATTAGGAGTTTCTAAGATTCCTTGTTAATAAGAGGCCTTTAGGAAAAGCAAAGCACATTTATATATGTAGCACCAAGAGAAAAATATGTTGGGTTTGGTTGGGAACATGAATGTTACTAAAAGGCGGTAAGTAACTCAAAGCTGTGGTCTGATTTTGGATGCTGGGCAATACAGTTCTTATGACTCTAAAGAGCTTGAAGTTGTTCTTTCGGAGTTTGAACTAAGTTGTCAATTACCAGGGAAGTAAGAACTTGAAGAGACCATTGGTAAGATCCCTTCCTAACTTGGAAAAAAGTCTGCGAAGGGAATCAATCTGTTAGAGGAAAGTACAAAAGGAAAAAAATAGCTGAAAGATAATGTTTTTGATTTTGAGAGGACACATTTATTTCATGAAGTAAAGTACACATGTATAATTTAATGCAATAAAGCCAGGTGAAGGGAAAGTAAGTGACTTAACATTGCCTTAAGACTGCCTTCACATCCCCAAAATTATGCACATATATTTTTTACAAGTAAGTGACACATTTTCCCCTGATTATACAATGTATACATATTCACTAAAAAAATGTGAGAAAATAGGGGTTATTTAACTCCATTATTTAAAGATTCCTACAGTCAACATTTATTTCCTGACTTTAAATGTGCCTGTATATACATACACCATGTTGATGTATATGGAAGAATTCATATTCTGCATGTTCCTGTCACCAGATAGTCTTTGAAGACAAGACTTCTGATGATTGCATAATATGGCATAGATGTGCTGTAAGTTAGGCATTATTCTCCCATTATCTGCAACTTGGAGGACTTAAATTTTTGCTGCTGTAAATATTTGTTTTATGTTGTTGCTTTGGTATTATAAATATTACATTAATAATCTTAGAATATGAATTTGTATTCATTTATAAAAGTTACTTTTTTAGCCTGATTCCTGAAAGTAGTATTAACTGACACTTTCAGTTCCTCAGACTCCCAATACACAGCAGCACCAAACCATGCCTCCTCCTTTTTTGTTTCTCTGCTCTCTGACAACGGGTAAACTTTGTTTACCATTTTGATAGGTGAAGAGTCACTTTGATTCGATTTTCTTTGACCACTGATCTTATAAGCTCAAGAGTCACTGTTGTCCTTCCCTTTTTGATTCTGTTGTGTCCTTTTCCATGTGGTTAGTTTTATAAGAAGCATCAGTTTATCAAAATACAGGTGTGGGCAAAAGTAGGTTTACAGTTGACAGTATGCAAAACACAGTTTATTCTTGTATTATTACTTATTGATTAAACATTGTATTATTTATTTTTATTATTTGTCTTCTTATTATTATTTCATATCCTTACTTGTGATTTACCTCTTAGGTAATGATGACAGGTAATTTAATTTATTTTTGCCCACCCCTGTAGTAAAGAACACTAATAAAATGCTTAAAGGAAAGTTAACACTTCATTGAATTTTAATTTGAAGGAGGTGGAAGGTTCTAGGTTGACTAGAAATGCCATTGAGAGAGAGCTACTGAGATACTTACACCAATGCACTTGACTACTTTCTCCATGATGTTACCCTGGGGCTGGACCTTCTTGTACATTCTACTGCCAAGGACAAAAACAACTGGACAGAGCAAAAGAACATGTGTTAACAGGGTATTGTCAGAACTACTTCAGACCTAGAAGATGTGCTTTTATTTCAGTTATAACCTTGTTTCAGATATACTAGGATTACTCATAGAATGGGTTTACCTACCTACCTCCCAGTTTAGAAAATGCTTTTGATTCTAACAATCACAGGAGCTTCTGAGTAATGTTATATTTGTGTTCTCACATATAAACAATGAGGTCTACTACTATCTACTTCCCAGAACTTGGGATAGCTCAAAGACACTAAATATGGCTATTTAGGCACAAATTCTGTCACTGTGTAAAGGGAGAAAAAAGGAATAAGTGCTTTCACATAACAGATTAACATATTACTCTATATAGACTAAAACCAGCTTTATTTTTCCAGTTGCAATGACAGGAGAAAGTTTCTTTTTTATAATCTTCAGAAAAAAAATAGGAACTAATCTTTTGAAACTTTTACTTGATCAAATGTGACAAAATTTATTCCGTGCTCATGATCTAGAAACACAGCTACAGTTTTACACAAGAAAAAGCAATTACACAAGGAGGCAATTCTTCCATGAACCCTCTTAGGAAGACATATTATTTAAAAAACAACAACAACAACTTAGGGGAAAAAAGCATTTCTGAAAGAAACTCTGAAAACACAATCCCTGTCCCAGAACTTCTGATTAACCAATACCAGAATTCAAAAAATTTAAAATACCAATGAATTGTCTAAATTAGATTTTTTCCCAATTAAGAGAGGGCTTGAGATTTTGAAAGGTGCCAATTCTCAAGCACATCTCCAAATTGAAGAAAGGGGAGCTTACTCATATTCTCACCCAATGCCAATTTTCCTCAACCCAGATATGGGTGGTAGAGGTTGAATGTATATTTTTTGCTAGCTAATATCTTAATCTTTAAGCTTCTGATTAATTAATTCAAGCATAAGATTGCTGCAGATAGAAACTTCTAGAGTTGGTGTTGATACATAGGATTTGACCTGTTCTCAATTCTTCCATTAAAAGAAGCATAATCCTTGATGTAGGAAGGACACATGCTAAATGACTACTTACCTAATACCAACTTAGTACAGTGTCCAGCCTAAAACAACATTTTTTGAAATCCTCTTTATCTCCATTTCCTTACTCAGAATTAGAGAAGAGAAGGCATAGATGAGTCTTTTAGGGGAGTAGGGAAGTAGTTAAACAATTAGGGAAGAAATTGGACATATACAAAAAGGAGAATGCTGAACTCTTGCATAAGTGTATGGAAAAAGCTAAATTTCTACATGAGTGAAAGATATTAAAAAGGTGCATACTTGATACTATTAAGAATTGAAAAGATCAGCAGAGAAAGTGACAGTGCTGACTCCTACCTCTTTGAGTGGGAATAGCAGCTAAGAAGGCTTGAGATGGCAAACTGGGCTGTTTCCTTCTTGTACTACTGTTATAGGTTGAATTATGCTCCATGCCCTGACCCAAATATGTTGAAGTTCTTATCCCCAGGACCTCAGAATGTGACAGGTAAGATCAGTCATTGTAGGACACCATTCTGTGTGGCGTGGGCCCAGCTCCTGTTACAGAACACTGGTCCAAGGGGGGCAATTATTGGTCCACCCGGGGATTCCAAAAACTGTTACAGAACAGGTATACAGACAGGCATATGCCTCTCACACGCAGGGCCAAAGGGTCCATGGGGTCACAATATACTATTACCGAAAGGACCACCTACTGGGCTCAATCGTAGGTTGCTAGATAGAAAGACGTCTCTCAATGCCAGAGATTTGTGAAAAGGAAAGGAAATGTTTATTTAATGCTATACCGACTTAAAGTAGCGACCTAACGTCTTCATTAAAATATCAAAGTCCTTTAGGATACCCACAGCCGCCCACAGTGCTTCCTTCTCCCCCTGCCCTAATTCAGGGTGCCTGAACTCAGGAAAAGAAGCAAATGTCCGGGATCCAGTCTCCTGACACCATCAGCTGTGTTGCCATCCAGGCAGGATCTCTGATTAATCCAAAGCCACGTGGCACCTTCTCATGGCCTACTGGCAAGAGTCCTTTACTCCTTCCTCCAGGCAAAGTCTCTCCTGCTTCCCAGGCCATGCAGCCAAAGGGAGCACCCCAAAGCTGTGTGGTCCTCTTGTACCAAAGTTGCAGGGAAAAGGTCCCCACTCTGGCAAAACCTCCTGGTTTTCTCCGCAAAGCTGAGGAGAGGGTAGGGTCACCACTCTAGCTAAGCTGAGTGGTGGTTCTCTGCTAAAGCTTCATGGTGATTCTTCCTCACGTGGCTGTGGGGGTCCTGACTCTGCCAAAAGTGCGTGGCTCTCTCTCCCCAATGGCTGCCACGTCTCTGTTTAAATCCTCGCACCAATCCTCATCTGCAGCCCCATTTCTGACTCCTCCTACAATCAGTTACACCTGCCAGCATTCCTATATTATTCCAAGTTGACTGGGCTGCCATCATGAGTCTGTGCAGGTGTGTCCCCACGTCCTGGAGCCAATCTTTTCCAAGTTCCCATGCAGGTGCTGTAACTCGGGGTTCCTGCCCTCCCCAGTTACATCTTGCGGGGGAGTCCTTTCCATCCCCCTGGCTCAGAGCATGGCCACAGCTATTTAACACATCTAAGTCACCAGCCATAGATATGTTAAATGACCATGCCATGAATTAGCTGCAAAGCGGTGGCTGTACAAAACAGCTCTGCATGTCCCTGCTCCATGTGTCCCTTCCCCCAACTCACACCTGTGGGGGAAGGGGTGAGGGCATCTTATATGTCCCTCTAATATTTCCTGGACACCCTGAGCTCTGGGCCCCATTCTAAATCCCTATATTTTTGGCCCCCCACTTGGCGGCACCCTGTATCACTCCCACTCGGAGATGCACAGGATCCACGCCCACGGATAGGTTCTCTCGTGGGGGATCAGGCCTGCATTGTACCTAGACTGCTATGAGACTTGCTTTTGCTAAAACTCCCTCACCCTGAATTGAGACAGCAAGCGCCTACTGTAACTTCCTAAAGTCTGTGCTAAACCTCCCCAGTATGGAGTGTAACTGGTTCAACCACTTTTCCCTTTGCATTTGCAAATATCCTTTTTCTCTGATGTGATTAGCAGCATCCTCTCCTTTGTTTTCTTTTCTTTATTTTTTAAAATTTTTATTTTAATTGTTGATCTTGTACAGTTTTCTGTCTTTTACTCCCACCCTAGCTCACCACCCCAACCCTCCCCACCTCCCTCCCAGTTCCACTCCCCCATAGTTTTTGTCCATGTGTCCTTCTCCTTTGTTTTCTGTAAAAGGTAACCACCTAAAGCAAACCTGTGCATAGTAAATGAGGACCATCACGTAATGTGCCCAGAAAAAAAATAAAGGCCGGTCACGGCAAGGGCCGCAGCATTTTCTCCCCTTGAGAGAAAAGCCATGCTGTCCCTTTTCCTACACAGGACTCTGTAGTTCGTGTGCCTCATCCACAATGTGGCGGACCCCATGAGCCAGGGGGTCCACATCAAGTCATTTTGGTGGTCCTACTCCGATATGACTGGTAGCCCTGTAAAAAGGGGACATTTGGACACACAGAGGGAAGGGCATGGGCAGATTGACAATATGTTGCCACAAGCCAGGGTGCTTCAAGAGGAAGGCCTGGAAGAGATTCTTCCCAGGGTCTTAAATGGGAGCATGACCCTTCTGACACATTGATCTTGGCTTTCCAGCCTCCAGAACTGTGAGACAATAAATAAATTTCTGGTTGGTTAAGCTACTCAGTCTGTGGTATTTTGTTATGGTAGTCCTAGGAAATGAAGACCCCCTACCATCTTTCACACTACACTGTCCCATGTAGAAATCTCTTTACACTTTTTAAAAAGCCAGTTCCAAGAACTCATGTGCAAATGAATGCATACAATAAACACATATATTATGATAGAAACATTTTGAGATGATACCGTATAGAAATCTAGATGGAACTGGAGGTATTTAAACAATTGCACTAGGTTGCCATGTCTTCAAGGTGTAGATGGTCACATGTTGACAGGAAGAAAGCTTTCAGCTATGGGTTCAACCAGTCTAGCCTAGTCTATCATCTTCATCTTATAGTATCAAGCCTAAAGTATCACTAGCCTAAATAGTATCACACCTTTAGATGTTCAACTCAGTTGATCCCTTTTCCTATAAAACTTCTTTGACCTTATTCCCTCTGAAAAATGCCAAGGTTACTTTCTTTAAATTCTCAGAGCATGTTTAACATAGGATGGCAATTCTTCATACTACTTATTATTATAATTTGTTACATGAACTTTTAAAAATTGGTCACAATAATTAACATGAAGGCCTGATCTGATCATAGGATTGTATTAATTCAACTCATTTCTACTTACTCAGAGCAACAGCCATGAGAGCAGCAGGAACCCCAAATGCCAATGGGTAACAAGCTTGCTTACTGTGAATCCCACATTCTTGAACTGGGGAGAAATTACAAGATTAAAGCTTATTATGGCATTGATAATGTTTATCTAGTTCCCACTTTAAAAATCCCTAACTGGTTATTACATATTTGTTTTCACTTAATCTTCTAGATGTATCCATTTGCCTTACTAACAGCAGAGAAGTTGTTGAGTAGCTTCATTAGATCGGCTCACATGGAGCAGGCCAAGAACATCAAAATGCTAGCATCCCAGGTCAGAGGTGGCCAAGCCTGGGAAGGGATTAACTGCTAGGAGCAAAGAAAGAATTGACTTGGAACTTTTGAGATGATCCCTAACATACTGTAATGATATGCTTCCTCCTTTGTAACAAGATTGGGTTTTTCTATCTTTTTCCCTGACCACTTCAGCTATAGGAAGGTATGGGGCCATTTCCAGATTTGGTTTCTCTGTAATTAAGTGGATCCTGATTGTCAGGTTTTCCCTTTATTTCCCTGGAAATTTTGATGATCAGTATTGGGTCTAGTGGCTGTTGCTGCTTTTAGGCTTTCTCCTGTTTCTCAGAGGATATATCAATTATGATACCAGAAACTTTCTCTTGCTTGTTTCGCTTATTTTTATTTGTGTGGTCCATTCAATTCCTTGCTCATGACCACCAAGAGCCTGGACCTCATATCCATCTGCAACAATTTGGCAGCTGAGCAAAGGAGTTTTGTAGTAGAAAGAGCAGGAGATGTAGACTGGTTTAATCTCAACCCTTAAGTAGATATCTTATACTAGCTAAGCCAAAATCAGTTCTTATGTCCAGTGGGTTGTCTTAGTGGGGGAGTTAAAAATAACCAGAATATTCAGTGAATAAAATCAGAAGTGGCTTGGAAAATCACGGTTACACGGTTACACGGTTCCTGAATTCATGCCAATTTGAAAACAATTAGATGACCTAGGGCAGAAGTCAACAAACTTTTCTGTGAAGAGCCAGAAAGTGAATATTTCAGCAAAAATATGGGCCATTTAGTCCTTGTCCCAACTACTCAACCCTGCTTTTGTAGGGTGAAAGGAGCAATAGACAATATACAAATGGATGGTCTTTTTTACATTTCTGGATTTGGCCCGTGAGCCATAGTTTTGCTAACCCCTGACTGAGGAACAATTTTAACTCTGAAATCCTAGGATTGGTATGAAAATAATTAAGACTTTTGGAAGGGGCAACAGAGAATTCTGGAAATCCTTTTAATGGAATGCTGGAACCTCCATGAATCTGATCTGAAAGGGGTTTTAACTTTGTCTTTGACTAGCTATTTCATAATTCTGTAGAGCAAGAAGTTAACTAGTAGAAAACTAATAGTTATGCAATGTTTCCTATTCATGGCAATACAAATAAATTCCCTCTTGTAAAGAATGTAAATAAATCCGTTAGTCAAATTCCTATTTCAACTGACTACTATTCAGTTCCCTCATGAATCAATAAGTTATATAAAATATTTGTCACACGCTTATATCATATTTGTGTGAGAGTCATGATTTTACCTTTAAAAAAGTTATCCTTTAAGACATCCTCTAATTCAAACATGCATAGTAGATATTCTAGTAGGTGGGGAGGTGGGGGAGGTGAGGGAACATAAGAATAAAAACTACTAAATTTTTACAATACAAGTTGAAATGTGGCTTAAGTATCATCTCCAAACTACTAGTCTATGCAGATATCCAGAAATCCTCACAAAATATTTTATTTCATAATTTAAAATGATTCAGTGTACATATCATAATCTTGTTTTGGTCTAATTTGTTCCCAAATATTCCCTTCCATGTCAAAAATTCACAAACTCTCAATGGATCATTAGTAAGCATAAAAATCTGAATGATGTTGCTAGCTGCTGTCTCATCCTCTTTCTTGGGCAGTTCTTTTTGAAATATGTGAGATGACAGAAAAGCAAAGAATAAGATCTTGCCCTCAAAATTCTTCCTAACTTACTGAACATCACTGGGGAGCAAAATTTGAAGGCAAAATGCATGGTTTCCACAGCCTCTCCTGTCTTATCTTTTACCACAAATAAGGGCTTTGCATTAGCAATAATTTAGAAAAATTGACTGCTATGCTAAGGATGCTGTAGATTCATCAGTAGTCATTAGGATAAGGGATTCAAATAAGATTGAAAAGGAGATAAAACTCAAAAGAAAAGAAGCACATATTCTGGATTTCGATATGTACTCCAGTGGGTCTGGTAGCTGAAGTATAATTGGAGGCTAAAGATACAAAACAGACAAAGCAAAGACTTAAACATTTAATCTGACTTTCTCCCCACAATTAAAAAATGGAAAACAGTAGTCCCCTTCTGATATTTTTACCTCTGAGAATGGGAGTGATGATAGTAGAAAGCAAACTTCCAGCATTAATGGCCAAATAAAAGATGGAAAAAAATCGGTTTCTTTGTTTTTCCTATAATAAAAAGAATAAAGTTAAAGTATAATGACTTTGGCTATATATCAACTGATCAAATGTAGCTGATGACCTGATTTCTTATATTTGGTCAGTATCTCACTTTCAAGTCTACTTGAAAAGAATTGGAACTGGAGAGCATTATGGTAAGTGAAAAAAGCCAGGCAGTAAGGGGTAAATACCATATGATCTCATCTTTAAGTGGAATCTACTCAACAAAAAAAACAAGCAAGCAAAATATAACTAGAGACATTGAAATTAAGAACAATCTGACAGTAACCAGAGAGTAGGTAGGAAGGGATAATGGGGGGGAAGGAGGGAGGGGAGAGGGTTTTCAGGAACAACTATAAAGGACACATGGATAAAATCGAGAGGGGTTGGAAGCAGGATGGTTGGGGTTGGGGAGAGTGGTGGGGGGTAAATGCAGACAACTGTACTTGAACAACAATAAAATAATTTAAAAAAAAAAGAAAAAAGAATCCAGTGGAGAACAGACTTTGTGTCAGTAGAATTTGATTCCTGGAGAATTATAATTTATTTATGTGGTTTCCATGAATGTATGTGCTCTTACCTGGCCCTTTTCAAACTGATCCCCACCAAATGCAGACACACAGGGCTTGATTCCTCCAGTACCAAGAGCTATCAGTGCCAGGCCAATCATGGACAATGCCCTAGAGAAAGAATGGGGTGGGAATTATTGCTGAAATGTGAGATTCTTTTAAGCAGGAGCCTCTCGTTTCTGAATTTCCCTCTGAGGACCAGGTGCAGCAGTAAACACAGAAAAGGGACACAATCTATATGAGAGGAAATGCACAGACATGCAGCCTTGATGGGTGAATGGAATTTGATCTCTTGGACCTTTAAGTTTATACCATTATATAATAATTTACTATGTTGTGGACCATTCAGCCTGGTTTCAGGAGCTGTAACCTACACCCCATGCCTAGGCTGAGTAAGAGCCCAGGGACCTGCTTCATCTGGGTCTGTTCTGTCAAGAGGACCTGAGCCACTAAGGAGACAAAGCTTATCTCCCTGGCAGGAGTGCCACTTCTGCTTCATCCATCTCTGGCCCCAGTGCTTGGTTGGTTAGTCAATGATGGGTAAGACCCATTGAGGGAGGGGCAACACAAGCCAGACACAGCCACTTGGAAGGCCCTCAGGGAAGGACTCAGGGGGCTGCAGCAAAGAGGGGGTGATGGACCCTCGCCACCCCCTCACCCCGCCTGGCTATTCTGACATAGCCCAAGTCCCCATTTCCGTCTGGGAGATGTCTCCTTTATCCCCTTCTTCCTGGCTCTAATTGGCTTAAGCCTGAAACTATGACTGGTGGCTGTGCAGCCCTTTGCCAGCCAGAACGGTTCCCTGGGTGATCGGGCATAAGAAAGAATTCATAAAGTCCTGTGAAACCTGCTTTGCAAAGAGTGCTCTCATTTAAATGATAAGGGTCTGAGGAGGAAATGAGTATGTCTCCCAAGGTTTTGCAACCCCCTATCCTGACAGACACTGACTCAGAGTAAGCCCTCAGATTTCTCTGAAATGTTTTCCATTGTTTGATCCTTGCCCCCTGACATACCTGTATTCCTGTGTATTTGAACCCAATAAAAGCCCAGTGAGGAAGGGGCTCTGGGTCATTCTCCTTTGAGAGACTGGCTACCTCTCCTCCCCAAGCAGATCATGCCTTGGTAGTTTTATTCTCATCCATGACGGAGGGATGGGGTCTTGCGGGTGGAGCCCCCCCACATTACTAGCTAGAAACTTTAAAGTAATAGCTTGAATACTGAATAAGAATTTTTGTAAGGAGTTCTTTTACAGCCTTATCATTTTAGTAAAAGAATAGATAAGTGAAAAAAAAAGAATAGATAAGTGAAATGTTTAAGCATTGTCTCTGGTATAATCTTTTTTTTTTTTTTAACTATTTATTTATTTATTTATTTAATCAGTATTTTTTTAATTGTTGTTCTTGTACAATTTTCTGTCTTTTACTCCCATCCCAGCCCACTGCCCCAGCCCTCCCCACCTCCCTCCCATTTCCATCCCCCCTCATTTTTGTCCATGTGTCCTTTATACTTGTTGCTCTAAACCCTTCCCCTTTTCCCCTGAAATTCCCTCTCCTCTCCCCTCTGGTGATTGTCAGCCTGTTCTCAATTTCAGTGTCTTTGGTTATATTATGCTTGTTTGTTTGCAGCAGAAAGAAAGAAGGAGCTCCTACCCTTTGCGACAGCATGGATGGAATTGAAGAGCATCATGCTAAGCGAAATAAGCCAGGCAGTGAAAGACAAATACCTTATAATCTCACCTTTAACAGGAACCTAATCAACAAAACAAACAAACATGTCTCTGGTATAATCTTAATAGACTCATAACAGTCATTAAAAACATTAGAAAACATGATTTAATTGCAAAGCAGAATATCAAGTTACTTAGTATGATCTTGTTTACAGAAGACTAGAAAAAGTAGAGTAAAAGATTTATTATAATCTTTTACAATATTAAAATATTATTTATAATAATTAGAAGGAATAAGGGTTATTTATTTTTATTTACTTTTGCATTTTCCAAGTTATCTATAAGTGTTTTACTTTCTGAATTGGAAAAAAAAATCACTCATAGAATTTACCAACCCTCATTTTGTAGTCATTGAATTATAGCAGGCTCTACAAATTTTAGATTTTATGATTTTTTTATCTTCTTGGTTGCTATGTTGCTTTAAAATGTTAAAAAATATTTAATGGAACAGATAAAGTCAAGAGAGATACTGCACATAAGAAAGAATTCTTCTTTTAAAAAATATATTTTATTGATTATGCTATTACAGTTGTCCCATTTCCCCCCTTCACTCCTCTTCACCCTTCACACCCCCTCCCACCCACATTCCCGCCCCCCCTTAGTTCATGTCCATGTGTCATACATATAAGTTCTTTGGCTTCTACTTTTCCCATACTATTCTTACCCTCCCCCTATTTTCTACCTACCATCTATGCTACTTATTCTCTGTACCTTTTCCCCCTCTCTCCCCCTCCCACTCCCCTGTTGCTAACCCTCCATGTGATCTCCATTTCTGTGGTTCTGTTCCTGTTCCAGTTGTTGGCTTCATTTGCTTTTGTTTTAGGTGTGGTTGTTAATAGCTGTGAGTTTGCTGTCTTTTTACTGTCATATCTTTTATCTTCTTTTTCTTAGATAAGTCCCTTTAACATTTCATATAATAAGGGCTTGGTGATGATGAACTCCTTGAACTTGACCTTATCTGAGAAGCACTTTATCTGCCCTTCCATTCTAAATGACAGCTTCACTGGGTAGAGCAATCTTGGATGTAGGTCCTTGACTTTCATGACTTGGAATACTTCTTCCCAGCCCCTTCTTGCCTGTAAGGTCTCTTTTAAGAAATCAGCTGACAGTCTGATGGGAACTCCTTTGTAGGTGACTGTCCCCTTATCCCTTGCTGCTTCTAGAATTCTCTCCTTCATTTTCATCTTGGCTAATGTAATTATGATGTGCCTTGGCTTGTTCCTCCTTGGGTCCAACTTCTTTGGGACTCTGTGAGCTTTCCGGACTTCCTGGAAGTCTATTTCCTTTGCCAGATTGGGGAAATTATCCTTTATTATTTGTTCAAATTTTCCACTAGTTGCTCTTCCTCTTCTCCTGGTACACCTATAATTTGGATGTTAGAATGTTTAAAGGTGTCCTGGAGGTTCCTAAGCCTCTCCTCATTTTTTCTGAATTCTTGTTTCTTCATTCTTTTCTGATTGTATGTTTATTTTTTCCTTCTGGTCCATACTGTTGATTTGAGTCCCAGTTTCCTTCCTATCACTATTTATTCCCTGTACATTTTCCTTTATTTCACTTAGCATAGCCTTCATTTTTTCATCTAATTTGTGACCAAATTCAACCAATTCTGTGAGCGTCCTGATTCCCAGTATTTTGAACTGTGCATCTGATAGGTTGGCTATCTCTTCATCACTTAGTTGTGTTTTTTTCCTGGATGTTTGATCTGTTCTTTCATTCAGGCCATTTTTTTTTTGACATGCCTGTTATGTAGTGTGGGGTGGAACCTTAGGTTTTTCCCAGGGCAGGGCAACCCACGTCGCTGGGTTGTGAAGCTGTATGTGGGGAAGGGGCCAGAGATGGAACAATGGCACTTGCTCCACTCTCTGCTGGATTTCAGTCACTTCCCTCACTCCCCCCAAGCAAATTGGGCCCTTTTGGTGCTGATTCCTGGGTGGGTATGTTTGTGTACATTCTAAGTCCCTGTGGGTCTCTCCAACAAAGTTTCCCGTGAGGCTGGGAATTTCTCCAGCTGCTGCCACAGCCCCCACAGGTGTTTTCAATCAGTGGTTTGAGGCTTTATTTCTCAGCTCTGGGGTCCTGGGTTGTGTGGTCAGTCCTGCTCCCCCTTTGTTTCTCCTGGTTTATCTGTGTGCGAATGTGGGACCGCCTGGCTCACCAGCCACTACCTTGCCAGCCAGTTGCAGCCTTGCGCGTCCTGTTCCACAATCTGCTGCCTCACTGGGTCCACCAGCCACCACCTTGCTGTGAGGCCTCTCTGCCCCAGCTGCCCAACTCCACTGCTCCTACTTGTCTGGATGAATGTGTCTTCTTTAACTTCTTGGTTGTTGGACTTCCATACAGTTTGATTTTCTGTAAGTTCTGGTTGTTTTTTGTTTTTAAATTGTTATTGTCCTTCTTTTGGTTGTGAGAGGAGGCACAGCGTGTCAATCTATGCCTCCATGTTGCCCAGAAGTCCAAGAAAGAATTCTTTAAAAAAATCATGTTTATTTTCCCAAATTAGCTGATCAAAGAACCTCTTTCATTGTTTGCTTCTTAATACAACTTAGGTGCTGTCACCTTAAGCATTTTTTTTTTTTTGTTCCAGAGAGAGAAGAAAGGAGCAAGAAAAAGAGAGAGAAACATCAATGTGAGAAACATCGATTAGTTGCCTCTTGTGCATGCCCTAACCAGAGACTAAACCTGGGAGTTGAAACTGCAACCTTTTAGTTTATGGAACAACACTCCAACCAACTAAGCCACACTAGCCAGGGCTGTCACTTTAAGTATTTCAGAATTCAACAAAAACATGGCTAGTTGAATACAGTACACCATGCACTCTTGTGAGAATTGTTAGTACTAAATGCTTTAAAACTAACTTCACGAAATAAAATAAGTAACTAAGCTTTCTTGAGTACTTCTCACTTGCCAGACAATGTTCCAGGTGCTCTATTTGGATTAATACACAACAGTCCTAGGTGAGATAGGTGCTATTATGAATAAGGAAACTTAGGCACAGAGGTTAGAAAACTTGCTTAAGATCACACAACTAGTAAGGGGCACAGCCAGAATCTGAACCCACATAGCCAGGCTCCAGAGTCCATGTTCTTAATATTGTAGATTAGAAGATGGAGGCACAGGGAAGATAAGTTGCCCCAGGTCTGGGAGTCAAATACTGGAAGTCTGAGCTGCCAGACTGAGCTAATAACCACTCCCCTTGACCAACACAGTTCCCTATGGGCACTGAGAGTATTGCATCAAGGGACCTAGTGTGGATAGCAATCTGACTGATGAACAAACCAGAAATACAGGGACTGAAGATACGAATTTGAATTTCAATTGTATTTTCCCAGCTGATAAGATGGTTTACTTAGAGATCAAGGAACTGACGCACAGGAACAGGAAACAAAATAAATCTTTGTAATGTGTCTACTAGACCAGACTGCTGTGAAGAGAAATTAATCTCATACAGGACCATTTGTCAATAGCAGTTTCCATCAAGGACTCAGAACACAGGACTCAAACAAATATTTGTGAAACTGAATTACTGAAAGCTCAGCAAAAATGTAGTACAAGACAGAAAACCAAAGGTACAGAGTCTTGAGGAAACCTGGCATAATTAACTATCAAGGTCAGTGGGAGTTATGTCCCTCTAGGGAAGATCAAGATTAATGCAAGTATTCTGTGCACTGTACATGTGAGATGTACTCTGGACAGCAAGCCTTCAAGTTAGCAATGATTCTAGACAACTGCTAGGATGGTGACCTACTGAAGACCCAACTCTTAGTCAATTAAATGGCTTTCTCTATACTGCTAATGAGGAAGTAAAGCTCTTCTTACACTTACAACAAAGTTCAAGGGAAAAGATTAAAAATTAGAGAATCAGATAAGACCGGGGGAGGGTTGGGGTAGGGCAGCAGGCGTAACATGAACTCACACATGTACAGCAATGTTGTTAGGGGCTCCATCATGGTCGAAGTCTGAGAGGTCATTAATGGAGCTTACTGCGGTGACTGCTTGTCCAATTGTGTAGACAATGGATAGTGACACAATTGTCCTGTGTTTCAAGGGATTAAGAAAATCCACGTTAATTGTACAGTCCACTTCCTACTCCACCACAAAGAGGTCCCCTGCCTTAAATTTTCAAGAGCCCAGACACGAATATATTTGTTTCTCAAACTTGAGTAAAACCAGTAGCTTTTAGAAAGGCAACCTGCTGAAGAATTTGTTGCCCAGCCCGCAAGTGCAGAGCAAAGTTTTAGCTAGAGGAGCCAAGGCAAGGAGAAAGATCCATTTCATCTTTGAACTCTTCGAAAGACTCAGTGTTTTCTTTAACCTAACTATTAGAATCAGTACTTAAAACTTCAGATACTTATCTTCTGCCTGGTAACATTGGGCTGGAGTGGACCATTGGTTATTTTTGTGCTGTATTAAATTACTTCGAGAATGAATTTTCCTGCTCCTGCACACTCCATGTCTTTGGCCTGGAAGAGCCTCCACTTCCTTGCTTATTAAGTCCTAGGAACTTCCTGATAATCTGCTATCGAATGCACTTCCTGAAGAACTAGGTGAGTGTCATGTGTCCTCTCTACTCATGGAGGAGTGTGAGCTTTTTGGCAGCTGGGACATAAATTAGGGAGTTTCTTTGTTCTCCCTGCCCTTAACTCAGTGCCCCCCACATTATTAATGATACACAGTATTCCTGCTACTATTTCAAGATGAGACAAAAACGTTATCTCTGTTTGAAGGAGGAAAAAAAGAACTTACCAATGCTATTTGCGGTCACTGCTAAATGCCAGGCATAGCGCCAAACTTTGGGAGTATGATGATGAGATGCACTGCTAAGAGTTTTATGCTCCCAATTCTTTTCTCCCAGAGTCCACGATCTCAAACCACAAAGATACTAATTATGTTTTGTCTTGTTTGTGAATAAGAAAGTTGCAACAACTCACTTGAACTTTCCGAGCCAGGAGTCAGCAATAAGAGCACCGAGAATTGGTGTCAGGTAGCACAGAGCAACAAACGAGTGGTAGATTGCAATGGACAGATTGTCATCCCAACGAATGAACTGTGTGAAGTACAGAATCAGGAGTGCTTTCCGAAGTGGGCAGGGGGAAGGGGAGGGAAACACAGTTAGGAGTGGCTGTGGTAATTGGCCCTCTTCATGCAAAGGGGCAGGATGTTGAAAATATTTACCTTTCATGCCATAGTAGGAAAATCTTTCACAGAACTCATTGATCACGATGAAGAAGATGCTCAGGGGATACCCAAAGCAACTCTGACAAAAAAAAAAAAAAACAGTCAGGGGTTAAAATATGCTCTTTGAAATGTCTGGCCAAGATGGAGGCATAGGTGGACACACTGTGCCTCCTCTCACAACCAAAATTAAGGACAACAAATATTTAAAAACAAGAAAACAACCAGAACTGATAGAAAAATTGAACTGTACAAAAGTCCAACAACCATTCATCCAGACTGGTAAGAGGGGTGGAGTTGTGGCAGGAAGAAGTGGAGATGTGGACCGGGCATGCAGGTGGCAGCAGCAGCTGGCAGACCCCAGGCATGGGGTGGCAACTGTGCAGACCCAGTGAAGCTGCGCAAGGTGGCTGGCTGACGAGGTGGTCCCACATTCATGCGCAGATAATCCAGGCAAAGGGTAAGTGGCAGAAGGGACTGGAATCCGAGAGAGCTCGGAGCAAGCACCATTGTTCCCTCTCGGACCCTGTCCCCATATACAGTGTCACTATCCAGAGACTGGGCTGCCCTGCCCAGGGGAATACCTAAGGATCACCCTTCACTACATAACAGCTGCGACCAGACCAAAAAGAAAACAAAACAAAACAAAACAAAAAAATGGCTCAAATGGGAGAATAAATCAAAGCCCAGAGCCAATTCACCTAAGCAACAAAGAGATAGCCAACCTATCAGATGCACAGTACAAAGCCTTGGTAATCAGGATGCTCACAGAATTGATTGATTTTGCTCACAAATTAGATGAACAAATGAAGGCTGCAATAAGTGAAATGAAGGAAAACCCACAGGGAACCAATAGAGATGGGAGGAAAACTGAGACTCAAATCAATAGAGTGGACCAGAAGGAAGAAAGAAACAACCAAACAGAAAAGAAGGAAGAAACAAGAATTCAAAAAAATGAGGAGAGGCTTAGGAACCTCCAGGACATCTTTAAATGTCCCAACATCCGAATTATAGGGGTCCCAGAAGGGGAAGAAGAAGAGCAATAAGTGGAAAAGTTATTTGAACAAATAATAAAGGAGAACTTCCCCAATCTGGCAAAGGAAATAGACTTCCAGGAAGTCCAGGAAGCTCAGAGAGTCCCAAAGAAGTTGGACCCAAGGAGGAACACACCAAGGCACATCATAATTACATTAGCCAAGATGAAAATGAAGGAGAGAATTCTAGAAGCAGCAAGGGATAAGGGGACAGTCACCTACAAAGGAGTTCCCATCAGACTGTCAGCTGATTTCTTAAAAGAGACCTTACAGGCAAGAAGGGGCTGGGAAGAAGTATTCCAAGTCATGAAAGTCAAGGACCTACATCCAAGATTGCTCTACCCAGTGAAGCTGTCATTTAGAATGGAAGGGCAGATAAAGTGCTTCTCAGATAAGGTCAAGTTCAAGGAGTTCATCATCACCAAGCCCTTATTATATGAAATGTTGAAGGGACTTATCTAAGAAAAAGAAGATAAAAGATATGACAGTAAAAAGACAGCAAACTCATAGCTATTAACAACCACACCTAAAACAATAGCAAACGAAGCCAACAACTGGAACAGGAACAGAACCACAGAAATGGAGATCATATGGAGGGTTAGCAACAGGGGAGTGGGAAGAGGTGAGGGGGGAAAAGGTAGAGAGAACAAAGAGCATAGACAGTAGGTAGAAAATAGACAGGGGGGGGGCAATAATAGTGTGGGAAATGTAGAAGGTAAAGAACTTACGACATCTGGACCTGAACTAAAGGGGGGGAGTGTGGGTGGGAGGGTGTGTGCAGGATGGAGGGGAATGATGGGGGAGAAATGGGACAACTGTAATAGCATAATCAATGAAATATATTAAAAAATAAAAACAGGCTAAGACTAGGACAGGTCCTAGGCACAGGGGAAAAAAATATGGTCTTCGCTGGCCCATATTTATAAGTGAGTGCTAATGGCATGAAAAGTAGCTTGTACCTATTTAGAAACTTGTCAGTGACTATCCAGAGGTAGAATATAGGATTTTAAAATTTCTATTCCCTTACACACCACACAGAGACAACAATGAAATGAAGCATCTAGTTTTACTGTTAGTCTGCTATATATAACATTTTCAAAAGAGAAGGAATGTCACACAGCAACTCAGGATTGTCCTCTCATTCATGTTATATGCATGATACACATTTGTTATGTCAATAAAGCACAAATATGAACATTTAGGAGCAAAACAGACTAAAGTTTATAAGATGAAGCCAAATGGAAAAGAAAAAAAGGATACTTACCTGTGGTTTGGACATTCCTGAAAGAAAAACAAAGATGCCACTATTAAAGTCAAGTAACTAACACACCTTTTGATGAGCCTAAACTCAGACCCTCTGACTTTTCCTGGCAGTCCAATATGTTGAGTCCAAGGGTCCCAAATCACTCCCAACCTTGCCTAACCAGGCTGCACAGCAGGAGGTGAGAGGCAGGTGAGTGAGCAAAGCTTCACTAACATTACTGCCTGAGCTCTGTCTTCTGTCTCCCTCCCACCTCTGCCCCCTTCCCTGGTCTGTAGAAAAATTGTCTTCCATGAAACTGGTCCCTGGCACCAAAAAGGTTGATGGGATTCCAGATGGCTCCAGCCCTCTCTAGGGTCCCAGCCCTAGACCATGTGTCTTATCCAGAGTGAGACCTAGCAGCTGCATTTCCTTTTAACTAGCTCCAGGCAATTCTCATGTGCAGTCAGAGCAGGGAACCAGAGGCACAGAGAATGGTGCCAAAGCCTTTTCCTTCTTAAAACACTTCAAAGCCTGCCTATTTGTCCACAGAATAAAATTCAGACTTTTAGCATGTTCTCTAGTATCTCACAAGGTCAGTGGATTTGGTGAGGATTAAATAAAAGAAAAATGAAATGCTTATGGGTACCTAAAACACTGAGGATTCAACCAACATTCCTGTTAACTAGACCCATCCTCCTTCCAGCTCTTTCTCATACATAGAGGGCTCCCACGATACCCAAACATTTGTTCACTGACTACATCATATACCTATCCAAAGCCCTTAATGCAGAAGACAGCAAATCCTCTGCAAGGAAGTCTCCTTTTATACCCTCCTTCCCTTCATGAAGCCTTCTCTGATTTCCTATGTTACCATAGTGCAATAACAGTTTATATTTTTGTCCCACTTTAACGGAAGAATCATGTGCTGGCCATCTCTTCATCTTTTCCAATACCTACCGTCTTTTCCAATAGGCCCTATCAGGGCCTATTATCAGAAGAGCAAAAAGACAAAGGGGAGAACCCAAATGAGTTGGTACAAACCAAGGGCCATTGACTATCTTCTTAACTTAGTGTCCTTCATCCCCACTGCCTAGCCCCTGATCTTCTGTCTCCCCTGAATTCTGACAAAAATTGAACCATAGTCTTGTCTCAAGTCTTAATATTTCATTGTACTACTTCCTACACCAACACATTGCCCAGTAATTATCAGTGGCTGTTACATGCTAGGCCTCTTTCCATGGGGAATCATCTCCCTCCCCCTCTCCAGCCCTCACAGGCCACATCTTAGAGTTCTTTGTTGTTGAGACCCTCTTCTCAGTGTCTGTTGAGCCCCACTGCCTCACCCTGTCTCTATTAGGAATCAGTGATTCCACAGCAGTGGTTCTGAAACTGGTATGTACCTGAGCATGACCCTGAGGGCTCATGAGAACTGGTTGCTGGACCACATGCCCAAAGTTGTTGTCTCTATAGGTATGGGGTGGCCCCTTGAGCTTTCATCTCTGACAAGTTCTAAGGTGATGTTGATACCCTGGTGCAGGGACCACACTTTGAGAACTACGGGTGGGCCGTGATACTGAGTTGTCTGATTGATCCACATAAGTAAGTTTTATCACTTGACTGGCCCTGAGACCAGAGACCATTCTGTGTCATTTCAGAGCAGGAACTGAATACAGAAGCTGGACAGTATACTGAAGTTTTCACCAAGGCTTCCCATCTCAAACTCCTACATGGTTCCCCATTCTGGGCCCTTCCTCTTGGGTCTATTATGTGCAAGTCCAGGGCCCCATGACACAATAAACAAAACTGCAGCTCTGCCTGAGGAACTCCATTCTTGGCCCATGTGGTCTTTCAGGCCTCCACTTGCTCCACTGGTGGGGCTATACTTCCTGATCCTGGTCATACTTTGCTGTGGGTATTTGCACTTCTCCAGTTCAGCATGGCCCCATGGCCTCATACCAGATAGTTTCCACTTTGGCCCACTTAAGAACAGTAATGCTATTTTAGTCCTTGTCTTTAGGAGGGAAATAAACTGTCCTGATCTCACAGGGCTCTGATTCTGAACTCTTCTTGCCTACAAAAGTTCTGGAAGGAGATTCCTCAACACTAGAAGACTGGTTTTCCCATATGATCTCACCTATAAGTGGAACCTCATCAACAAAACAAATAAGCAAGAAAAATATAACCAGAGACATTGAAATTAAGAACAGACTGACAGTGATCAGAGGAGAGGTAGGAGGGGATAATGGAGAGAAAAGGGGGAAGGGTTTTCAGGAACATCTATAAAGGACACATGGACAAAATCAAAGGCAGGTAGGATCAAGGGTGGGGAGTGGGGATGGCTGGGGTGGGGAGAGTGCGGGGGTGGGGATGGAGACAACTGTACTTGAACAACAATTAAAAAAAAAAGAGTGGTTTTCTCCCCAGTTAGACTTCCTTACAGGAATGGGCTGCTTTGAGGGGCATCATGTGAAGAATGCAGGCATGGGTTCATATAATTGAATCTCAGTCCGGTTACTTTCCAGCTGTGACCTTGGGCAGCCTGCCTATCAAATGAAGATAATGCCACATAACTTACAGGACTGCTGTAAGTGTTCCATATGAAAAGCCTCAGCCCAGGGTTTGACACATCATTCAGTGGGAAATTCTACTACCACAGAGTCCTCAGCACCTTGTATGGTGCTTTTCACAGAGTGGAAATTGAATGTTTATTGAATAAATACATATTCCAAAGTACCAAGTCATCAAGTACCATGTTCAGATCCTGGCTCTTCTACTTGGTAGTTGCATTTGCCCATCCTGCTAGCCACCTTCTGCTCATTAGGCTGACCTGCATGGATTTTAGGACACATGTTTTGTAAAGCCCATTGGCAGTATTAGAAGCCTATTTTCATTGCACTGGTGCTCTGTCTTCTTGAGGACATGGCAGGACCTTACGGTGTTCTGCCTACTTAGACTCCATATAATGTTGTCTTACTATTGTCTCCCAAAGACCAGACACAGAAGGGACTGACACCCACAGACTGGTCCTTGCAATGAACCTTCTTTAGAAAAACAGAAGGGAGGTATGAACACTCAAACTCAACAGAGTTAGCCTAGATCTTCACTGCAATCATGCCTTCTATGAATTTCTCAGAATTTTGGTTTTCAGGGAAAGACTTTGTTTGGCCAGGGTAGCATCTATAATTTTTTTTTTTTTGCGAAATATTATTTAACACTGATTATTTGTTAAATAATAATGGCAAAGGTTTTGTTTAGTTCAAACATAAATAGGGTTATAGAAAAGAGACCAAAACAATCAGACAACTTAGGTCTTGTTATAACCATCATACCCAGAATTAAATTATGGAAAATGATATTTCTAAGCTCACGCAAGAAAAAATCTGAGTACACAGCATCACTCAGGAAGTTTTTTATTTTATGACAGGTGTACTTTTAAAAGGCATGTATTGCAGGGCAGAGGTTGACAAACTCTACTGCAGAATTCAGAGCTATTTACTAGATGTAATACTGTAGTCAGTATTTTTTTTATCTTAATACACCTGTGTCAATAGGATTGCTATCTTAGAAAGCAGAAGTAGTGCTTATGTTGCACCTTAAACCTGAACTCAAATTTCAACTGTCACAAGAGTCTGTTTATTCTGGTACAACTGTGCCTGTTCTTGGTATCCCAATAGTAAATCTAATCAGCACATTTGAGTGGTCAGATGTTTCTAGCATCATTCATGGGTTGCTTGGATTTAACTACTGATCCGAGTAAACAAGTTTAGAATCAAACCTGCCATGGAGTTAGCTTAGCCAGTACCAGGCACATGGCAAGCACTGATCAAGGCTGGTTCTTATTGTTATTCTAAGATGAGCAGTGCTTTTATCTTTCTTTTGGCTAAATAATTTAATAAAATAAATATACATTATACATTTCTATGATTACTGACTTGGGGTAATATCAGGAAAAAAACAAGAAAGACAGTCTACAGTTCTCATTACTTAATGAAATCTCTCCATTCAGGTGACTATTTCCTACTATCTAACAAAACACATTCCATATTTTAAACCATTTAGGGGTGGAAACTGTAACTTTAACTGTTTGTTACCTAGAAATTAAAAACTCCCTTAGCACCATGATGGATTTAAAGAGTGAGTTTCTAGCACTTGGACTTAAGGAGAGAAGGAATGAAGCATTTTGCTGAAGTCTAACAGAGGAGTGTTTACCTTCATGTCGACAGAAAATTGTTCCTTATCATTACCAAGAATAAATTTGGGGGAATACTTTAAGTGTTGAATAATGTGTTAGAGATGGTTATTTCCAAAGTTGTGTGGTGTGGTATGCAGAACGCTGGTGCCTCAAAGATGTCCATGTCCTAATCCTTGGCAGTTGTGGCCATGTTACCTTCCCCAGCAAAGGGACTCTGTGATTCAGTTAAAGACCAGGAGATGGAGTGTTCACCTTGGATTATTTGGGTGGCCTCAGGGCAATCACAAGGGTCCTTAAAAGAGTCCAAGGAGGAGATATGAGGCAAGAAGCAGAGGTTGAAGTGATTGCAATTGCTGGAAGGCCACCAAAAGCCAAGGAATATGGTGGTTTCTAGAAGCTAAAAAAGGCAAGGAAATGGTTTCTCCCTTGAGACTCCAGAAGGAATACAGTCCTGCCGACACTTTGATTTTAGCTCAGTGAGATCCAGGTCAGTTTCTAACCTCCAGAACTGTAATACAATACATTTGTGACATTTAAAGCCACTAAGTTTGTACTAATTTATTATAGTAGCAATAGGAAATAACACATGGGTGGCCTCGAGCTTTGTAAACATAGGTTTTTATCGTAATTTATATAGAACCAAGACTTGAACTTCTTAGCAGTTTTATTTGTGGGCAGAATGCCCTTTTTGCATTTTTTGCTAAGCTATATTTTCTACCTAGGGCCTTAGAAGTCCATACCTAGCACCTGCCTTTTTGATGTGATCTAGCAGCATCTGTATGTGCTCTGCTACCTTCTGCAGGTTACTGACTCTCTATCTCTAATGCAGGGATGCTGCCTTCCAGGGGTGCTGCAAAGCAGGAGTAGTCTGCCAATAGTTTCATAAACCAGGATTAAAATGAGTTAAGTTGATCATTATTGTTTTTAGGCCTCACAAAGTAGGTCACATGAGACCCCAGAAAAGGTAGTGGTCTCTGCTAGAATACACTTAGCCTCACTCTTAGCCTAAGTGGTTTCTGAATTAAGGTGAGAACTCCTCTCTCAACACTGCTCCTGAATCTAACAGGGGGAAGGACATGGGCCTTGGAACTAAGGAGGCTGAACCACAGCTTGGAGACATTCTTCCTAGCCATGTGGCTTTGTTCAAAACACTTAACCACTGGACCTCTGTTCCTTCATCTAGAGAAGCTAACACCTTCTTTGCAAGTTGATAAATCAGAGTCTACATTAATAAAATGAAGTTTGTTATTCACTGCACCCCAGGAAGACAGCTGGGTAGTATAGATGGGTGTTTTGAATGAATTGACTTAAAATGAAAATACGGAGAATTTTCCATGGCGAGCCTTGGCAGGGGTGAGAAGGCTCTCAAAGAAAGATGCAGTCCCCTCCAGGGTTGCTCACATTGACCAAACACAGAAGGTTCTTATGATGTCACCCTGGGAACTTCAGAGAGATTAGGACAGAGAAAAGTCAATCATCTCAAATACAAGCCACAGTGGCAAGCATTGCTTTCCAATCAAGCTGCTTTTCCAATGGGCAGCAATATAGTGTGTGACATGTGGGTAGCTGTAACGGTTTAAGGATCATTTTTAATTCCCCAGGCCAGTGGATCTCAAAGTGGTATCTCTGGATCACCAGCAGCAGCACCTGATAACTCATCAGAAATGCATACTCTCAGGTCCATCCCAGACCAACACAATATGAAACTCTGAGGGCTTTCTGCAAGTTACCAAGCCCTCCTGGTTATGCTGAAGTCTAGAATGGCACTACACTACTACTCTAGAACGATACTACAGAGCATAAAGAGATGGGCCTGGTGCAAAGATGTGTATGCTAAGTCACCACTCCTATCCAGGTGATTAGCTCCTCTGATATGATTCTGGCCTTTGCTAATTTTGTCTGTTTCTAAGGTTCCATCTTTCTTTTACCTTCCCAGTCTCCTGTCCACTCAATCTGAGCTTCCCTAGATGGTGCATTTCAGGACTGCTCTCAAACCTTGCTTGTTCTCTGTTACCTGTACAGTCAGACCTGCTGCTCCACACATCACTTAAAGCCATTTGGGATCTGACTTCCATCTTCCTCTACCCCGCAGAGAGTGCGGGCACACAACTTCTCTCTCTGTGCCAGGCTCTTCATAGCTCCCTGCACCATTAAGGCAGTTAGCACCTCACCTGTTCTCTCAGCCTTCCAAATATTTTCTCCCCATCTTAGGTCTTTTTGGTCAACTGCCCCTGACCAAGCAAATTGTTCTGATTCCTGAAAAAAGTTAGAGCCTCACACGTCACTTTTTTTTTTTTTTTTTTTTTTTTTTTGAGAAAACAGTGTGTACCATTTCAAAAAGAGCCTGCCAGGATATGCATGAGGCATAACTATGGTTGACCTGAGGCAAGGCGATGTGGGAATACAAGGGAAAATGAAAAAACTTGCGTGCCTTGTGTTGCATACATGCTTTGATTTTCTTCCCAAACTTGATCAACTTTGATCAAGAGTGAAAAGTGCTCTGGCCTGTGTGGCTCAGTTGGTTGGAGCATAATCCCAGAAACTAAAAGGTCAAGGGTTCAATTCCCAGTCAGGGCACATGCCTAGGTTGTAGGTTCAATTCCTGGTCTTGGTGCATACAAGAGGCAGCCAATAGATGTTTCTCTGTCATGCCAATGTTTCTCTTCCTCTCTCTGTCCCTCTCTAAAATCAATAAGCATATCCTTGGGTGAGGATAAAAAAAAAAAAAAGAAGTGAAAAGTGCTTTTCTCTCCTTAAGTGAATGATTCCATAACAGCAGATGAACTTTAGACCAAATTCTGTGTCTATAACCCAGTCCCTCATTTCTGAAGCAGCTCTTCTTGAATCTGTTTCTTGACTGTTCCTTGGCAAGTAGAATAGGGAAACTGAGACACACAGCTGAACAAACTGTCCCAGCAATTTACAAGAAGATACAAAAGCTCAACTCCCTGGAGATAACATCTAGGCCTCACTTATCTTTCAGCTCCAGGGCCAGAAAAGCAGCAGAACCAGGTGGGCAATGCCAGAACCAACTACAATGATTAAAGACCCCCTGCCCTGGTGCTGACCATTCAGAGGAGACCATGACCCTGAAAGGCCACACCTGAAAAACTGATGAATATTCTACTGAAACTCCCCTGAGACCTCCCCTAAGATTCCTGCCTGCAAGAGAGAGATAAAAACCTCAAGACAAAGGACCCAGTATGCATGCCCTCTGGCAAGTAGCCTAAGCCATTCCCTTCTTCTTCCCCCTCTTCTTTCCCCACAGCCATCCCCAAGTCCTAAACTCTGGCAATGGGCAGCAGCAGCAGCTTGTCCCAGGTTGTCCTCAAGGCCCCTTTTTCTCTGACTTCCCAGTGAGCTAAGGCAGCCCAGCCTAGGTTCTCCTGCTGCTTTTTCTATGCTAAGCCCTTCCTTGTTTCACCATCCCTAGCTTTAATAAATGTGCCTTCATAGTCACCTGGACTCGTGTTGTAAAATCTTTCCTACACAAAGTCAAGAACCCACACACTATAGCTGGCTCTAGGCTGACCCACTCAGGGCCAGGCCCCTTTCCGGTAACAACTTGATGAGTTTTTCCCCCCTTACTTGAATGTTTTGCCACATATCCTACCCTCAGAGTCCCTGCTAGTCCACATGACACTTCTTTTACGCATTAGGAAATTGTGATCTTTCAGGCCAGATGCTGTCCCGGGAGGCACAGCTTGATGAATGGACAGTGGCTTGGCTCCAATAAGAAAAGGTGTCCTTGGGAGGATGCACTGCTTGGGAATGGAGCATGGGCTGCATCCCAGCCCCTGGGGCCCTCTTTCTGGGCCTTCATGCAGGATACAACCTGTCCACATATGGGCAGAGGCCCTGCCCATCCTTCAATTTTTTTTATAGAAACAGCTCCCTTTCTACAACCACCTTCTTTCCCACTGAGAGGGAATCGATTGTTCCTTGATATTCAACAAGTAGCTACATAAACACAGAAGGCACTCATGTATAACCTACAGAATCAAGTCACTTTAAACAGGCCATTGGTTTTCTCATCTGCACCATTGTGAAAAGCTAAGGAGTGATCAGTCCTCTCAGAACTAAGAGTGTTAACTAAACCCCAATAATATGAAGCTTCTTTAGAAATGGGGCAATCAGTGCTAAAGGGACAGCATAGGTTTTAAGTGACTTTGGCATACCATTGCAAGGAATGGCTCAGCTCTGGAGCACTTGCAACCTTACTTGTACACACGCAGGCAATGCAGGCAAAGGTGTGAGCCCAGCTGATGAGGAATGGAGCTTTCTGTCCAGCTCCCACCCCCAGAAAACAGATACAGAATATAAAACCACTTAGTCTGTCTTAGTCTGTCATAGTCTTCTCAGCAATGGGGTAGCTCACAACGCATGTTGCCATCATGAGCTCCTGTTGTTTCAGAGTTGCCCTTTTTGTTGGGGGAACAGGGACCACAGGGAGCTGGCACCTTTGGCTAGTCTTCCCTTGCTGTGGGTGTAATAAACCACCTTGTTGTGTCTTTAGCCATCCATCAGCCAGGTCTTGTCCTTGCCTTGTCCTGGGTGTGACTGACAGCTATTCTTTTGCCTTTCTTTAAAACACCTCATCCATCAGCTTGGGAGTCCACTGGTCAGGACTGAGGGAAATAGCTCATTAGTTTGCTGGGGCTGCCATAAGAACATACCATAAATGGAGTGGCTAAACACAATGGAAATTTATTGACCCACAATTCTGGAGGCTGCAAATCCAGAATCAAGGTGTGGACAGAGCTGGTTCCTTCTGAGGGCTGTGGGGGAGAATCTATTCCAGGCCTCTTCACTAACTTCTGATGGCTTACTGGCAATCTTTAATTTGTAGGAGCATCACCCTGATCTCTACCTTCATCTTCACAGGGTCCTCTTCCTGTGTGCATGTCTGTGTACAAATTTTCCGTTTTTGTAAGGACACAGTCATATTGGATTAGGGGCCCAACTACTCCAGTATGACCTCATCTGAACCAATTTTATCTATGATGATCTTATTTCCAAACAAGGACACTTTTTGAGGTACCAGGGGTTAGGACTTCAGCACATAAATTTGAGGGTTTGGGGAGCAACAGAGTTCAACCCATATCAGTCAGAGAACACTTGTAGTATACAACCTATTGTAGTATACAACCTATTGTTGTATGCTACAGATATTCTTTTACCTTTTAAAAAGACTTCTACACATGGACTTCTGGCCAAGATGGAGGTGTAAGTGGACACACTGTGCCTCCTCTCACAACCAAAATTAAGGACAACAAATATTTAGAAACAAGAAAACAACCAGAACTGATAGAAAATTGAACTGTATGGAAGTCCAACAACCATTCATCTAGACCGGTAAGAGGGGCGGAGTTGCGGCAGGAAAAAATGGAGGTGCGGGCCCGGGCATACAGGCAGCAGCAGCTGGCAGTTCCCAGGTGCACAGGTGGAGGCTAGCAGACCCCAGGCGCGCAGGCAGTGGCTAGCGGACCCCGGGCATGGGGTGGCAACTGTGCAGACCCAGTGAGGCCGTGCAAGGCGGCTGGCTGACCAGGTGGTCCCACATTTGAGCACAGATAATCCAGGTGAAGGGTAAGTGGCAGAAGGGACTGGAATCCAAGAGAGAGTGGAGCTCTTGGACCCCAACCCCACATACAGCGTCACAACTCAGCGACTGGGCTGCCCTGCCCTGGGGAACACCTAAGGCTCTGCCCCTCACTACATAACAGCTGTGACCAGACCAAAACAAAACAAAACAAAAAATGGCTCAAATGGGGGAACAAATCAAAGCCCCAGAGCCAATTCACCTAAGCAATGAAGAGATAGCCAACCTATCAGATGCATAGTACAAAGCCCTGGTAATCAGGATGCCCACAGAATTGGTTGATTTTGCTCACAAATTAGATGAAAAAATGAAGGCTACAATAAGTGAAATGAAAGAAAACCCACAGGGAACCAATAGAGATGGGAGGAAAACTGAGACTCAAATCAATGGAGTGGACCAGAAGGAAGAAAGAAACAACCAAACAGAAAAGAAGGAAAAACCAAGAATCAAAAAAAAAAAAAAAAAAAAAGAGGAGAGGCTTAGGAACCTCCAGGACTTCTTTAAACGTCCCAACATCCGAATTATAGGGGTCCCAGAGGGGAAGCAGCAGAGCAACAAGTGGAAAACTTATTTGAACAAATAATAAAGGAGAACTTCCCCAATCTGGCAAAGGAAATAGACTTCCAGGAAGTCCAGGATGCTCAGAGAGTCCCAAAGAAGTTGGACCCAAGGAGGAACAAGCCAAGGAACATCATTAGCCAACATTAAAATGAAGGAGAGAATTCTAGAAGCAGCAAGGGATAAAGGGACAGTCACCTACAAAGGAGTTCCCATCAGACTGTCAGCTGATTTCTCCAAAGAGACCTTCCAGGCAAGAAGGGGCTGGAAAGAAGTATTTGAAGTGTTGAAAGTCAAGGACCTACATCCAAAATTGCTGTATCCAGCAAAGCTGTCATTTAGAATGGAAGGAAAGATAAAGTGCTTCTCAGATAAGGTCAAGTTCAAGGAGTTCATCATCACCAAGCCTTTATTATGTGAAATGTTAAAGGGACTTATCTAAGAAAAAGAAGATAAAAGATATGACAGTAAAAAGACAGCAAACTCACAGCTATTAACAACCACACCTAAAACAAAAGCAAATGAAGCCAACAACTGGAACAGGAACAGAACCACAGAAATGGAGATCACATGGAGGGTTAGCAACAGGGGACTGAGAGGAGGAGAGAGGAGGAAAGGTACAGAGAATAAGTAGCATGGACGGTGGGTAGAGAATAGACAGGGGGAAGGCAAGAATAGTGTGGGAAATGTAGAAGCTAAAGAACTTATGACTCATGGACAAGAAGTAAAGAGGGGGATGTGCGTGGGAGGGTGTGTGCAGGGTGGAGGGAAATGAAGGGGGAAATGGGACAACTGTAATAGCATAATCAATAAGATATATTAAAAAAATGTTAAAAAAAAAAGACTTCTTCACATGATTGCCTAAAATGATAGGCTTAAGAGGTCCATAATAGCTGCCTCTGATGGTTTCATAAATAAGCTATGACTTTTGCCATTGTTTCCATAACTACATATGTGCATCCTGACTACCACTTCTGTTCTCTTTCAGAAAAAAAAAAAATGATCTCTATGGGTCTCAGGATCCAACTGGCTGTGGACATGCTCCGAGATTGATTGTTCCTCAATTGCAGGGAAAGGGCAGCCAGGCCAGAGGGTGCTAGAGAGTTAATATGCAATAACCTGTTATGCAAAACAGAAAGATCCAGGCACAGGCTTAGGCTCTGCCTCAGGTAGAAGCAGGGAACAGTTACCCCAGGGAGATGATTTTACAGGGTGTTAGGAAGGCAGCACTTGCTCTCCACGTGATGTCCTCTATCTACACCTGGACAGTCTTTTATTCTAGAAGAACGTCCTTTATTCTGCACATCGAGTTAGGCTTACTTTAAGTGCTATGATTGCTGAAAGTGAATAAATTCTCAAATTAAAGAGAAGGCAGACTTATCCTCAGAGTAGGCTCCGAAATGAAATAAGAGAACAGCACAAGAAGGGACGCAGCTATCAGCTGCCTGAATAACTCCCTCCCACCACAGGTAATTATACACACCCAACAGGAGACACTAGCAAGTTTATTAGCATTGGCCCTAATAATATTGTTTATTGTCATATGAGAAAACAATACCAAAAACACACAAGTGTCACTAAATCAAAAGGAACTAATATTCTTGTTCTTGGGTGGGGGTGGGGGGAGGTGGGTGCTGCTTTGGAGGCAGTTAAGTTAGAGATTCTAAATATTAGAGACAAAGATTTACTATTAGATGTTACACCCTGGCTAGAAAATTTGCTTTATGATCATGGAAAGTGTGAAGTGAGGCTACAAAGCTATGTATGAAATAAACATTTTCCCCCACTTAATATTTAGATTGCACATGCCTCGTGCCTATCATGAGACTACCTATAAGAAATTTCTAGAACTAGAATGGTGGTAAAATATTCGCATATTTAAAATTCTGTTAGATGTTACCTACCAACTCTCCATAGAAATGTTAGGTGACTAATTTTTTCCATTCTTGTAATTTTTAAATGAGCATGCATAGAAGAAACAGCTATAAGAAAAGGGTTAAACATTATCCATAGCTAAATGTTGCCTGGAAATTTTATCCACAGTATGGACATAATTTTTAGAGTTAATTTTTGGTAAATTACCTGAATCTATGACATCATTGTGGGCATCTCTGATTCACCAGATATTATACATGGGAAGTGTTTTCTACATACTAATCCCGTTATTAAATGAATTGTTGTTTACAATCTATTAAAACTATGACCAGGAAAGTCCATCTGCTGTTTTGGGGGAAGACACTAGTCACCAAATTTGGCACCTTAAACTGAGGATGCAGGTTGCAATATAGTTATCTTTACACATGAAGAATATTTTCTACCTAATGTTATATATCAGTGATGTACATATTTCAGAGAGAACATTTTATATTAACATGTGCACTGGGTTAAATGGTGTGTGTCCCCAAAACTCATTTTCTTCTCAGAATCTCAGAATGTGAGATTTTATTTGAAATGGGATCACTGCAGATATAATGAGTTAAAATGAGGTCATACTGGAGTAGAGTGGGTCTTCCATCCATATGACTGGTGGTGTTGTAGGGAGACAGCCGTATGAGGACAGACATGCACAGAGGGGAGATGAGGCGAAGACACAGACAGAGCACGATGGCCAGGTGACCATGGAGGCAGAGATCAGAGTGATGCATCTACAAGCCAAGGAGTGCCAAGTAGCTAAGGGAGAGATGTGGAACAGATTCTCCCCAAGAGTCTTCAGAAAAAGCATGGCCCTACCAATACCTAGGTTTTGGACTTCCAACCTTCAGAACTATGAGAGAATACATAGAGGTTTCTATTGCTTTAAACCACACAGTTTGTGCTACTTTTCTTACAACGGCACAGGAAACAAATACATCATATGAACTTATGTGTTTTGGCTAAATGAAAAAAAGATTCGTTCCTCCAAAAACATCTCAAATATACCTCCTGATAGTTGTAATAGATTTCATAACAAAATCTTCCCACTTGGGGCGGATTGTAGAAGTTTCAAATGCTTGGTATGAGAGCTTTCAATGAATTGTCACATGTAAGTATATTTTGTGAACTTTCCAGTCTTAAGCCTGATTCTTAAACCATGTTTTCCTTTGGGTATTTGCTCAGTTATACAAGCTCCACACAATAACTGATGACTCTAAACCTAAACCTAATGAGAGACTCGTTTTGGCAGACCAGTAGGAGGCCTTGGTTGGTTTCCAATCTGGAGGAACTAAATCATCTATGAGGATCCTATCCCTTCCCCTTGACTGTGGTAATTTCCAACTGTGGAGACTGTCCAGTGAATCATTAGCTGTACTTCTACCCAATCTCAGCAGTGAGCACAAGCATGGCCAGGCCTGTCTGACACAACCCTGTTCACATCAATCCCATGAGATGGCCATTTTCCTCAGTGATATATTTCTGGCCTCTGAAACCAATGGACAAAATTACAAAACAGCAATTCTCTGGTTCTTTGTGTTGCAACCCCAGTCTGTGAGTCAATGTTCTCATTCACCTGCTTATGATACTGCTCTCATTCTTTCATCATCCTCAGATTCCACCCTTGGTTTTAGTTCCTTATCAGCTCATGTGGGACACCTACCCACTTTCTCTCCTGAGAGGGATGAAATCAAGATGCAACTGTGTCCTAAAGCTATCCTGGGAGGGGAGGGACATAGCTGGCTGTGTAGTCCCAGCTCTATGCTTCTACCATGCTTCTACCCTGACAACTGTCCCTCTCATTAGGGAACTTTCCCAGTGCCTCAACAAGCCCATTAACTAATAGTGACTCAAAAGGCAGCAGGAAAATTATTAATCCAAAAATCCAAGTAGACAATAATGGAATACTTCCACTCAGAACATTTTGCAGAGGTGTGAAGGGTTATGTAAAAATTTAGCATTAAGATGGTAAATCATCCAACTTTGACAAGCAACTATTAGGGGCTGCTTTCACTGGTTTTATACTTCATGCACCTCAACTGTAACTCAGTGTGGAAAAATGTTGTTTATGGGCTTGTGTTTCTGTTTCTGAGTATATGTATTTCTTCAAGGTGAGACTCTTTTCTACCTTTACATGGTAAATAAATATCTCCATAGATTTTTAAGGAATTTAGGCCTGCCCCCTGCCAGCCTTTGCTGGGCTATATAGATTCATCACTTCGATTCTTTTCCACCCCAGGTTCTTAGCCTTAGCAAGCTAGTTTTCAAATTCACCCAAAAATTGATCATCATGGACAAGCCAGGGGCCAGACTGCTCGAGATCTAGCCACGACCTCATTTGGGGGCACAGTGGCAACATTTGGATAATGTGAGGGTCAAGAAAAAGACAGCCTGTCATTTAAAGCAGTGATTCTCCAGGTGTGGTCCTGGGATCAGCCCCAGCACCTGGTGGCTTGTGCAAACATTAACCTTTGAACCTTGCCCTAGATATCCTGAAGCAGACACTCTAGTGATAGGGCCTGGCAACCTGTCGGAATAAGTCCTCACTCTGGTGATCCTGATGCATGCTAAAGTTTAACGACCACTGACTTATAGTCATGACAACACGGAAGAACCAATGTCAGTTTTTTCTTCATGCTGTCTGAGAGGAAGAAGATTCTCCCAGGGGTTAGAGCCCAAGGCCATCTTTGGTGTGCAGCCATCTCAGATTCTAGATGTACACACATATAGCCTGTAGCAGAAGTGCCAGCTGCTCTGGGACCTCAGAATTGTTCTCTGGTTTACTCAAGAGCCTCTAGCAAAAGGAGAGGATGCAGAAGGGTTTTTTAATAGTCTGGTCTTCCACACCTTTAAGGCTAATCCATCATTTTATGCTCAAGCAGAAGGCTGATAACTGGGGAAGAGGGGCAGGAACATAATAAAGTGTCCTTTCTTAAGTGAATGAATTTCTCAAATCAGCCTGGAGGCCCTGGAAGAGGCAGAATTTGAAGCCCCCTCATACATAATTTTCTCTTCTTTTCTTTTTTAATTGTATTTTTTCCATTACCATTTAGTCCACTTACACCCCCTCACCCCACCCCACAACCACCACACTTGTCCACATCTGACTCCTTTTCCTTTTTTGCTCAATCCCTCTACTCCCTCATCTTCCCTCATTCCCTTAGCTGCTCTCAATCTATGTATGAGTCTGATTAATTTTCAGTCAAATATGTGGCAAATGACAGAGCAGGATCTATGGTTTTTCAGACTGAAGTAATTTGTGATAGCAACAAATTTAATGTAGATGCTTGCTAAACTGTGGGTAAGAAAGTGGTGTGGAGTGAGAGGAGAGAGATCAAATACTTAAAATCTTCAAAGCAAGTCTAACTCCACAAAGGCCTGGGAGGCAGCACCTCAGTCATTCTGAGACCTAACTGCACGAGACAGCCCTTGGGAAACCGACCCTTTCTCTATCCCCAACTCTGATCAGCACACCCATATTTTAACGAACTATAGAAATGATCCCTGAAAGTATAGCCTTAGCACACCCATATTTTAAAGCAAGGGCCAGCACACTATGTTTCATGGGCCAAATCCGGAATGGTTTCTACATTTTTAAATGATGAAAAAACAATTTTGAAAGACTATTTAGTGACACACAAAATTATATAAAATTCAAATTTCCATGCCCATAAATAAAGTTTTTTTTAAAAAAATCCTTATCCAAGGATATATTTATTGATATTAGAGAGATGAAGGGGTGGGGAGCAGAGAGAGAGAGAGAGAGAGAGAAAGAGATTGGTTGCCTCCCATATGCACCCTGACTGGGGAGTGAACCTGCAACCTAGGTATGTGTCTTGACTGGGGATCAAACCTACAACCTACTGGTGCATGGAACCATGCTCCAACCTGGCCAAGGCGATAAATAAAGTTTTATTAGAATACAACTCCACCCATTTGTTTATGTATTTTGAACTACAAAGGTGGAGTTGAGTAGTTGTCACTCAACTGTATAGTCCCTAAAGCCAAAAATATTGACTATCTGGCCCTTTGCAAGAAAGTTTGCTGACTCCTCTCAAAGCAAAGTGTTGACATTAGAGATTCTAACCAGATTCTGCAGCCAGATTTAGCTATCCACCCTCACCCCAAAGCAATTTCCTATCCAGTTTATTCTTGTGGATTCTTGTTGCTTGTGTTACTAAGTCTAACTAATGCCTTAATAGTACAGTTCTGACTCTCATCACATCTCTCACTTTCCTATTCAGTCATAATTTCTGCCTCTCCATTCCTAGGGTGAGTGAAAGAACCCGGTGTGAAAATTAGTTCCAATGACACATGAGATGAAATCAGCTCAAAGCAAATATTTTTCTGTGAACTGTTTCCTTGCTTCTTTCCCTCTTGCTGTATTCACCAACTGTTCCAAGTGTCCCCTTCAATCACCAGGGGATCTGAAACAATTTAGCGTAATCTAAGCACCAAAGATTTGTTCTTAAAAGGGGAAGTTACTGCTAGATCTTTACTAAAAACATTTTCTAATTATTTCTTTCACTTACTAACTAAACCTAGATATTCAAATTTAGGAGCTGAGTTAAAAATAAAACTGTTGCCAGCATATAAACTTTTTGTTGTTACTCACATGCTATGCCAAACTCAGATGCAAAATGAAAACAAAACTTAAGAAGCAATTTGTAAACTGGAAAATATCAGTTCACTAGGGCTATGTTTCAAAAGCTAGTTGTGTTCATTCATCAATAATCACCCATCCTGACTGGAAATATTTTAGGGAAGTTGTAAATCAGCACAGATGCTATTCAGGTATTTGCCACCTGAAGACCAAAACAAATACTCAGATCACCTCCCAGAAAAGTTAACCAATTGAAAAGCCAATGGTGTTTGAGGTGGGATCCAGAATTCCAGCCCAGGAGTCGGTCCACCAACGAAGCACACACTGCTGACAGCCTGCACCTGCACCTGAGAGACAGGCTGTAGCATCTTTCTGGAACAGCACAGTTAGACCCAACTATGAGTCCCACATGGGAAGCACTCAAAACTGGTTCCTCAGAACCATGATAATGCACAGGACAGTGAGACAGTGAGCCCACACAGGTGTAACACTCTTCTATACTGTAACACAGCCACTGACGTCAGTACTGATACTTCTGTTCAATGGCTGAGGAAGTCTGGCCCAAAGAGTTTATTTTACTGAGGCAAAATCATAGAAGTAGCAAGTGGTAGAACGGGAGTATTAGGGCTGGCAGGTTACAGTCTGACCCCCAAAGCCACATTATCCCTACTTGGGCCCCTCCATGGCACCCAGGAGAATCACTTGATTTGATTTCCCCATGTTTAAGGGAGAAGAGGTCTGGCTGATCTCTGGTCTCTTCCAGACCCTACACTCTGTTTCTGCATTTATTGCAGAGCAGTTTATTCTGAAGTGGGGAGCATGACGTTGTTTCCTAGATGTTCTGCTGACACCCTATCTAGGGAGAACCAGCAACTCTCCTCTGTGCTTTCTCTTGAAGTCTGAGGATAGTGACAGAATAAAAAGAAGGGCCACAAAGGCCCAGCCCCGTTCGTCTGGGACCAGGCAGGACTCCCTCTGGAGCTCTGCAGTCACCAGCCGCTAAGTGCCCAAAGCCGGTGGAGGTTCTGCTAGCGCTGCTATCATGTCCACACCTCCAGCCCACGGGGTGGAAACCCGAGGACTGAGGATTCCTAACAGGCGTGGGCCGGTCAAAGTTATTGCGTTCATTCTTACAACCTTTGAGTGTGGGCACCTCAGGGCCCTCCGCTCCCTGGCAGGGCGACCCCGCGCCCAGTAACTTCCCCGGAGCCCTTAACTCCAGCTCCACTAACCCCTCATCATTTCTTGTCGCTGCGACGAGTCCCTGCCGCGCATCCCTGAGCTGGCCCGCAGTGCCATCCCTCCCGGCACAGCGTGCTGGTCCGCTGGGGACCAGCGTCGCAGCCCGGTTGGACCCTTGACTGCCCCTCTCAAGCGCGCTGACCACGCAGCCTCCGTAAACCCCGCTCGAGCCCGGACACATGAACCTACCGATGGTGGTGGATCCAAGGACTTCCTGGTACTGGCGACGGAGGACTCTAGGCCTGAAGACTTTTTTTCAAGGTGTTGTTCCTTTGACTTTATTTCCAGGCCCTGCCCAGCCACCTGCGCAGCTGGAGGTGTGCGGGCGGGTTGGCCGGACTCCGCCCAGGGAGCAGAGATTAGCGCTCCTTGAGCCTCAGCAGAGGGATACCTGTCCGGTGCCAGCCTTGGGACGCCTTTGATCCGCCCCAGGTCCTCGGAGGAGGGCGAGGGGCAGGGCTGCACGGGGCAGCGGGAGTCCTGGGCTAGGGACCCCCCAACGTGAGTGCTCCTCTAAGTCACTTGGAGGGCTTTTCAAAACGCAGGTTCCGTGTCTCAACCCTATTTGCTGACATGGTAGGTTGGGGTACGGGCCCCAGAATTTGCATTTTCCGACAAGTTCTAATGTGATTTTGCTGCTGCTCCTGAGGACTCCACTTTGGAGACCACCGCACTGAGAAAACGCACTTCTGCAGCAGGAAGCAAAGTGGGTGGGGCAGTTTCACATATGTGCTACCTGCAAACACCTGTTATGTGAACCCATGGAAAGCATTTCTGGAGGATTCCACCTATCTTTCAGAGGCAGGTTAGTAAGAAGCTAGGAAAATTCCTTGGCAAGTGCAATGGGGAAACCGAGACAGAGAGCTGAACATACTGGCTGAGCAATTTACAGCCAGATACAAAAGATCACCAGGGTGGTAAGCCCCTGGTGCCTGACAATGGACAAAACGGGTGCCGCCTGGCTCCCAAGGAGTCCTCTCCTCCCCTGGCATATCGCTGGTCTTGTGGTTTAGACCCCTGGCCTTTCCCCCTGAGGCATCTAGGCCTCAGTTGTATTTCAGCTCCAGGCCCAGAAAAAGCATCAAAACCAGGCAGGTGTTTCCAGGAGCAGCTGAAATGACTAACAACCCTCTTCCCTGGTGCTGACCAATCCGTGGAAACCATGACCATAAAAAGGCACACCTTAGAAAAGCTGATGAATATTCTATTGAGATCCTCCCCTAAAATCACCCCTAAATGCCTGACCTTTAAAACCCTCAAGCCAAAGGAACCAGGGTGCTTCCTCTTCCTCTGGAGAGCAAGCCTGCACCTTTTCCTTACCCCTCTTCTTCCCCAACAGGCATGCATCTTCCTAAACTCTAAGGGCCCCCATGAGATTTACAACCAGGGAAGCAATGCACAGCAGCAGCTAATCCTGGGCTAATCCCCTGAACCTGTCTCCAAGGCCTCCTTTTCTTTGACTCTCCAGTGAGCTGACAGCAGCCCCACCTTGGCTCCCTTTTTCCCTATCCTGTTCCTAGAGCACCAAACGCAGCCCTGCCTAGTCTCTCTCCTGTTGCTTCTTCTAACAGAGACCTTTCTTTGGGTCCCCACCCCCAGCTTTAATAAATGCACTCTCAAAATCACCTGTACTTTGTCTGAGCTGGTACCCTTTTTGATAACACTTTCTTTAAAAATAACAAAAACAAAAATAACAGTGATATAGTGATTATCTCCAGGTTATTTTTCTGTTTCCTTGTCTGACTTGAGAGATGTGTGCTCTGCAAACGCTGAGAGAAAAATTAAAAATGGAAATGAAGGTGAGTTTCTATTGCCTTCAGAAAATTGTGGTAAAAATACATAACATAAAAGTTACTTTCTTAATGGTATGTGTACATTAAGTGCCATTAAGTACATTTACATTGCTGTGCAAACATTACCACAATTCGATCCCAGAACTTTTTCATCTTTTCAAAGACACTCTATTAAACACTACCCATTAAACACTAACTCTCCACTCCCCCTTTCCTGGCCCCTGGCTGTCACCCTTTTACTTTCTGTCTATGAATTTGACTACTCTAGGTACCTGATATGGCTGAAATGAAAAAGTATTTGCCTTTTGTGTCTGGCTTCTTTCACTTAGCATAATGTCTTCAAGGTCCAACCATGTTGTAGCATGTGTCAGAATTTCCTTCCTTTTTAAGGCTAAATGATATTCCATTGCACGCACACTTTGTATGTATCCATTCCTCTGTCTCTATTAATTTTTGTCTTAGCAGTTCCTCCAGCTTGACTGGAAGACTGTGGTAAGAGAAAGAAACCCAGGCAGCTCTTCCCCAAAGGTGCGTGGACCTGCCCTCCTCAGGCTTCTTCATTGTGTGTGAGAAGAAACCGCTTCATGCAGTGGCTTAATTGATACACACAGGGCAGCAGCTGATGTTACCAAAAGGCATGGAGCTACAAGTAGAAACACTACATCAAATAGAAAAATGCAGCATTGACTGAAGGAAAGAAAACTTGCTCTTGAAGGATTGGAAACATGCTGTATAGTTGTCCTGCTGTCAGATAAGCCAGGGGTAGAAAGGAAAAGCTGGGGTATTTTCTCTTGATTAAACTTTTCTCTACCAGGTGGTATTTCTGTTGGTGATCTCATGAAGCTGGGAATCCTGGGCACTCTAGTTCTAAGCCATGTTAACCTAAAAATAAAAGGCCTTTAACTTTCGAAGATGCAATCACCAAGGCGCTCAGGGCTGCAGAGCCCACACACTTCACCTCACTGTGAACTTCGTCTTTTATTTTTTCCAGGACGATGTCTTCTCCCATAACCTGCAGTAGGAGGAAGAAAGCCCTGACCCTGTAAAAAGAGACACCAGACGTGGCACGTGAGACTTGGCTAGTCTTCAGTAGCAAGGGCTGCCTACAAACAGAACTCCTTCAGCAGCCAGGGGACCAGCCCTGCAGTTCCGACAGACTGAAAAGATGTTTGATCAGAGGTGGTGATCTGGACTTCCGGCCAAGATGGAGGTGTAGGCGGACACACCGTGCCTCTTCTCACAACCAAAATTAAGGACAACAAATATTTAGAAACAAGAAAACAACCAGAACTTATAAAAAATTGAACTGTACGGAAGTCCAACAACCATTCATCCAGACTGGTAAGAGGGGCGGAGTCGAGGTAGGAAAAAGTGGAGGTGCGGAGCCAGGAACGCAAGTAGCAGCAGCTTGCAGTTCCCAGGTGCACGGGTGGCGGCTGGCGGTCCTCCGGCGCCCAGGCGGCAGCTGGCAGACCCCGGGCACAGGGGGGCAACTGTGCAGACCCAGTGAGGACGCACAAGGCGGCTGGCTGACCAGGGGGTCCCACATTCGAGCACCCAGACGGTCCAGGCAGAGGGGAAGTGGCGGAAGGGATTGAATCCAGGAGAGAGCGAAGCAGGCGCCATTGTTCCCTCTCAGACCCCGCCCCCACCTATAGTGTCACAACCCAGCGACTGGGCTGCCCCGCCCTGAGGAACACCTAAGGCTCCACCCCTAATACGTAATAGCTGCGACCAGACTAAAACCAAAACAAAACAAAACAAAAAACCCCACCAAAAATGGCTCAAACCGGAGAAAAAATGAAAACCCCAGAGTCAATTCCTCTAAGCAACGAAGAGATAGCCAACCTATCAGATGCACAGTTCAAAGCACTGGTCATCAAAATGCTCACAGAATTGGTTGATTTTGCTCACAAATTAGATGAGAAAATGCAGGCTACAATACGTGAAATGAAGGAAGACGCATGGGGAACCAATAGAGATGGAAGGAAAACTGGGACTCAAATCAATGGAGTGGACCAGAAGGAAGAAATTAACAACCAAACAGAAAACGAGGAAGAAACAAGAATTCAAAAAAATGAGGAGAGGCTTAGGAACCTCCGGGACATCGTTAAATGTCCCAACATCTGAATTATAGGGGTCCCAGAAGGGGAAGAAGAAGAGTAACAAGTGGAAAACTTATTTGAACAAATAATAAAGGAGAACTTCCCCAATATGGCAAAGGAAATAGACTACCAGGACGTCCAGGAAGCTCAGAGAGTCCCAAAGAAGTTGGGCCCAAGGAGGAACACATCAAAGCACATTGTAATTACATTAGCCAAGATTAAAATGAAGCAGAGAATTCTAGAAGCAGCAAGGGATAAGGGGACAGTCACCTACAAAGGAGTTCCCATCAGACTGTCAGCTGATTTCTCAAAAGAGACCTTACAGGCAAGAAGGGGCTGGAAAGAAATATTTGAAATCTTGAAAAGCAGGGACCTACATCCAAAATTGCTCTTTCCAGCAAAGCTGTCATTTAGAATGGAAGGACAGATAAAGCGCTTCTCAGATAAGGTCAAGTTCAAGGAGTTCATCATCACCAAGCTCTTATTATATGAAATGTTAAAGGGACTTATCTAAGAAAAAGAAGATAAAAAATATGACAATGAAAAGACAGCAAACTCACAGCTATTAAGAACCACACCTAAAACAAAAGCAAACTAAGCAAACAGCTAGAACAGGAACAGAACCACAGAAATGGAGATCATATGGAGGGTTAGCAACAGGGGCGTGGGAGGAGGAGGGGGGGGAAGGTATAGAGAATGAGTAGCATAGATAGTGGGTAGAAAATAGACAGGGGCAGGGTAAGAATAGTATGGGAAATGTAGAAGCTAAAGAACTTATGACATAAGGACATGAACTAAAGGGGGGAATGTGGGTGGGAGAGGGTGTGCAGGGTGGGAGGAATGATGGGGGAGAAATGGGACAACTGTAATAGCATAATCAATAAAATATATTTTAAAAAATTAAAAAAAATAAAAGGCCTTTCAAAGTGAGAGACAACAAGAATTTATTTGACATCGAAGAATAGCTATGGGGAGGCACTGATTCAGGCAGAACCCTGAATAATATTCCAACTAGAAAACAAAGGCAATGGGTATTTGAAAAACGGAAGGAAGTTATTTCTATCAGTGCAGATGGGCTAACATAGCCATGCTAATTCCAACCCAGGTCCAGTAGTCACAGTAATTTCTTTCTTGTTATCTTTGCAAATAACCCTTTGAGGTACAGTGTTGCTTTAGGCCCAGTCCAAAGGTTATATTGCCCTGTTTTGACATTCCAAAGGTTTGAGGCATGAGATGCTTGAGGTAGCTCCAGCTCCATTTTAAAGTGGCTCTGCATTTATTATTATTCTTTCACAGCCTGTGTCACCAACCGTCCTAACAGCCTGTTACTTCCTAACAGGGTCCACAGACCAGTGGCATCAATATTACCTGGGAACTTGTGACAAAAGAAATTCTCAGGCCCCATCCCAGGTCTACTGAATCAGAAACTCTTCAGTGGAATGCAGCCTACTTTTCAGTACTCATAAAGCAAATGCTATTTCTTCCATCTGATTATTTAAATCCAGTTATTATTTATTTATCATCTCCACAGGCAAAGTACTATACTAGTGACAAGTATCAGGCAAACAGCCTTGTACTCATAGAACTTATGTTATCTTTCAAGCATGAAAAGAAGAAGCAAGTTACTTGAGATGGAGAAGCAAAACTGAAGAACAAAAATTGAGGGAGTAGAGAGACAGTGCCCTTCTCCTAAAGGCTACAGTGGGGATCCTTCCCTGCTTCTTCCATCTTCCAGTGGCTCACTCCATCTCTGTCTTCACTTCCCCTTTCCTCTGTTCTCCTAAGGAACTTGTTATTAGATTTAGGGTCCACCCTATCTAGGAGGATCTCATCTCAAGATCCTTAACATAATTCTGACTGTCTTTTTCCAAATAAGGGCATATTCAATGGTTCCAGATGGACTTACTTATCAGGGTCAGTGGTGGGGTAGGGCCATTGAACCCACTACACATCCCCAAAGTGCCACCACATGTGGAAATTGAATGTGCAGAATTGGCAAACTGGTTCTGGATATATAGAACTGTTACTTAGCCTCAGAGGATGGTCCTCATGAATACTGTTAGGGGAGAAGTGAATGTTAATGGTGACACTGAGACTGGCACAAAATACTTGCATTAAGAGTGATTTAAACCCAGACTTTTCATAATCTCTTTTACTGAAGTAATGGTACAGAGGATTAATAGAATTTATTTCAGTAAGAATGCTAACTGGGAAGGTGGTTTGTGAACTTTTTGGATTAATAGACTACCATTTTCTTGAGCTCTGTCCCTCAGATTTCTTGACTGTAAAGACCTTTTAATTTGGTCTCAGAGGAAAATTGAGTAAAACTATTTTTTTATAAAGCAACTAGATTCACAACAGAGATGCTGATGGTTAATGGGAGAATTTTAGAAATAAACAACAATTTGAGAAGAGTTAGAGATTTTGTGAAATGGCCTGGCATGGGGAAAGGAAGAATTTGAGGTCTGAAAATATACTAAAGTTCGTTTGGAAAACAGGTTTTAGGAGAAGATTATCAGCAACCAGCTCAAACTGATTCAGATACTTGTCTGTTTTTTTATTTAGTTTTATAATTTTATTGTTGTTCAAGTACAGTTGTTTCCACTTTTCCCCCACCACTCAACCCTGCCCGACCCACCCCAACCTCCCACCCTCAATTCTACCCCCCCTTTGACTTTGTCCATAGGTCCTTTATACATGTTCCTTGACTACCTTTCCCATTCTTTCCCCATTATCCTCTGTCCCCCTCATTTCTGGTTGCTGTAAGTTTGTTCATTTCAGTGTCTCTGCTTGTATTTTGATTGTTTGTTTGTTTGTTTGATTAGATTCCTGTTAAAGGTGAGATCATATGGTATTTGTCTTTCACCTCCTGGCTTATTTTGCTTAGCATAATGCTCTCCAGTTCCATCCATACTGTTGCAAAGGGTAGGAGCTCCTTCTTTCTTTCTGCTGCATAGAATTCCATTGTGTAAATGTACCATAGTTTTTTGATCCATTCATTTACTGATGGGCACTTAGGTTGCTTCCAACACTCGGCTATTGTAAATTGTGCTGCTATGAACATTGGGGTGCACAGGTTTCAGGATTCTTTTGGATTGATGTTTCAGGGTTCTTGGGATATAATCCTAGTAGTGGAATTGCTGGGTCAAAAGGTAGATCCATTTTCTTAGAAAATTCCATACTGCTTTCCATAGTGGTTGTACCAGTCTGCAATCCCACCAACAGTGCCCTAGAATCCCCTTTTCTCCACAACCTCTCAAACACTTGCTGTTTGTTGCTTTGTCTATGATGGCCATTCTGACAGGTGTGAAGTGGTATCTCATTGTGGTTTTAATTTGCATCTCTCTGATAGCTAGCGATATCGAGCATCTTTTCATGTGTCTCTGGATCCTCTGTATGTCCTCCTTGGAGAGGAGTCTCCCCAAGTCCTTTGCCCATTTTTTAATTGGGTTGCTTGTCTTCTTAGAGTGGAGTCATGTAAGTTCTTTGCATATTTTGGAGATTAAACCCTTGTCTGAGGTATCATTGGCAAATATGTTTTCCCATACAGTTGGTTCTCTTTTTATTTTCATACTGTTTTCTTTGGCCATGCAGAAGCTTTTTATTTTGATGAGATCCCATTTGTTTATTCTTTCCTTTATGTCCCTTGCTTTAGGGGACATATCAGTAAAAATGTTGTGTGAAATATCTGAGATTTTCCTGCCTATGTTCTCCTCTAGGAGTTTAATGGTGTCATGGCTTATATTTAAATCTTTTATCCACTTTGAATTTATTTTTGTGTATGGTGTAAGTTGGTGCTCAAGTTTCATTTTCTTGCACATAGCTGTTCAATTCTCCCAACACCACTTGTTGAAGAGGCTATTTTTACTCCATTTTATGTTGCTGCCCCCTTTGTTGAATATTAATTGACCGTAGAGACTTAGGTTTATTTCTGGGCTCTCTGTTCTATTCCACTGGTCCACATGTCTGTTCTTATGCCAGTACCAGGCTGTTTTGATTACAGTGGCCTTGTAATACAGTTTGGTATCAGGTATTGTGATCCCTCCTACTTTGCTCTTCTTTCTCAAAATTGCTGCAGTTATTCAGGGTCATTGATGGTTCCATATACATTTCTGAAGTGTTCGTTCTCTATCAGTGAAATATGTCATGAGTACTTTAATAGATATTGCATTGAATCTATGAATTGCTTTGGGTAGTATGGACATTTTGATGATGTTAATTCTTCCGATCCATGAACACGGTATATATTTCCATTAGTTTGTGTCTTCCTTAATTTCTTTCTTCAGTGTTGTATATATAGTTTTCTGAGTACAGGTCTTTTACCTCCTTGGTTAGGTTTATTCCTAGTATTTTATTTTTCTGGTTGTTATATCAAATGGGATTCTTTTCCTGATTTCTGTTTCTGATGTTTCATTGTTGGTATACAAAAATGCCTTTGATTTCTGAATATTGACTTTGTATCTTGCCATTTTGCCAAATTTATTTATTAAGTTGAGCAGTTTTTTGGTGGAGTCTATAGGATTTTCTAGGTGACTATCATGTCATCTGCAAACAATGACACTTTTGTTTCCTCTTTTCCAATTTGGATGCTTTTTATTTCCTTTTTTTGTCTGATTGCTGTGGCTAGGACTTCCAATAGTATCTTGAATAGAAGTGGTGAAAGTGGATGACCTTGTCTTGTTCCTGATCTTAGTGGGAAAGATTTTACTTTTTTGCCCACCGAGTATGATGTTGACTGTAGGTCTCTCATATATGGTCTTTATTATGTTGAAAAATGCTCCCTCTACTCCCATGTTGCTGAGTGTTTTGATCATAAATGGGTGCTGTACTACATCAAGTGCTTTTTCTGCATCTATTGATATGATCGTATGATTTTTGTCTTTGCTTTTGTTTATGTGATGATGTTTATTGATTTGCAAATATTGTAGCATCCTTGCAATCCCTGGGATGAACCCCACTTGATCATGGTGTATGATCTTTTTGATGTATTGCTGGATGCAATTGGCCAATATTTTGTTGAGTATTTTAGCATCTATGTTCATCAGTGATATTCACCTGAAGTTTTCATTCTTTGTTGTGTCTTTATCTGGTTTTGAGATTAGGATGATGCTGGCTTCATAAAAAGAGTTTGGGACTCTTCCATCTTCTTGGACTTTTTGTAATAGTCTGTGAAGGATAGGGGTTAGCTCTTCTTTAAATGCTTTGTAGAATTCTCCTGTGTAACCATCTGGTCCAGGGCTTTTGTGTGTTAGGAATTTTTTGACTACTGCTTCAATTTTGTCACCTGTTATTGGTCTGTTCAGGCTTTCTGGTTCTTCTTCATTGAGTTTTGGAAGATTATATTTTTCTGGAAATCTGTCCATTTCACCTAGATTTTCAAATTTCTTGGCATATAGTTCTTCATGATAATCTCTTATAGTCCTCTGTATTTTTGTGGTATCAGTTGAAATCTCTCCTCTTTCATTTCTGATTGTGTTTATTTGGGTCCTCTCTCTTTTTTTCTTGAGTCTGCTTAAAGGCTTGTTGATTTTGTTTATGTTTTCAAAGAACCAGCTCCTGGATTCATTGATCCTTAGAATTGTGCTTTTAGTCTCTATGTCATTTAATTCTGCTGTGATCTTGGTTATTTCCTTCCTTCTACTTGCTCTGGGTTGTCTTTGTTGTTGTTCCTCATGTTCTTGCAGGCGTAGGGTTAGGTTGTTTGTTTGAAATGTTTCTATTTTTTTTTTTTTTTTTTTAGGTAGGCCTGTATCACTAGGAACTTCCCTCTCAGGACTGCCTTTGCTGTGTCCCATAAGTTTTGTGTTGTTGTGAGTTCATTTTCATTTGTTTCCAGAAACATTTTGATTCCCTCCTTGATCTCATTCTTGACCCATTCATTTTTAAATAGCATGCTATGCAATCTCCATGGGTTGGAGTGTTTTGTATTTTTTCCTTGAATTTGGATTCTAGTTTCAGACCCTGTGGTTGAAGAAAATGGTTGATATGATTTCAATTTCCTTGAATTTTTTGAAGTTTGTTTTGTGTCCTATCATGTGGTCTATCTTTGAAATGTTCCATGTGCATTTGAAAAGAATATGTATATAGCTTCTTTGGGATGAAGGACTCTATATATATTGGTTAAGTCTATTTCATCTAGGGCATTGTTCAATGCCACAATATCTGTGTTGATATTTTGTTTGGAAGATCTATCCATTTTTGAAAGTGGCGTGTTCAAATCTCCTACTATAATTGTGTTGCTCTCAATATCTTTCTTGAAGTCCTCCAAGATTTTCTGTATGTATTTGGGTGCTCCTATGTTGTGTGCATATATATTTACAATGTTTATGTCTTCTTGGTGGATTATTCCCTTGAGTATTATGAATTGACCTTCTGGGTCTCTTTTTATGGCCCTGGTTTTGAAGTCTATTTTTTCTGATACTAGTATTGCTACCCTGGCTTTTTTTCCTGTCCATTTACTTGGAGTATTTGTTTCCAGCCCTTCACTTTTATTTTGTGTAGGTCTTTTGTGCTGAGGTGGGTCTCTTGTATGCAGCATATGTGTGGGTCATGCTTTCTTATCCATTCAGCTACCCTGTGTCTTTTGATTGGAGCATTTAATCTGTTTACGTAGCATCATTTATAATTGACCAAAAGTGAAACAACCCAAGTGTCCATCACCTGATTAAAAATAAATGAAATGTGGTCTATCTACATTACTCAGCTATAAAAAGGAATGACACATGCTATAACATTGGATGAACTTTGGAAATATTATGCTAAGTGGATGAAGCCAGTCACAAAAGACCACATATTGTAGTAATTGACTTATATAAATGTCCAGAATAGACAAGTCCATAGAGATAGAAAATAGGTTAATAGCTGCCAGGAGCAGGGAGGAGAGGAACATCTTTCCCTTAGACTTTGTCTCCTCATGGAGGTTGTGAACTTTGAGAATATGAATCAGCCTTTTGCCACCTCTCTAGTTATCCCCTCATCCTCATTAGCTACTTGACTGATTGAAACAAAGAAAGATGTTTCCTGTTACCATCATTAACTCCTTCTCAACAGCACTGGGCAGCTAACATTCCTTAACTATATGCCAAACACTGTTTCATACATATAACAGAACTGTTAAGTTCCACAAGGACAGGGGCTTTATCAATTGAGTGGCCTGATGTATTCCAAAGGCTTAAAATAATGCCTGGTATATAATAGGAGCTCAATAAATTGTTGAACAACTGTATAATTTCATTTATTCTTCACAGGAACCCTGGTTGGTAGATGCCATTATTATCCTCCATTTACTATGGCAGATATGAGTAAGTGGTTCCAAGTCACAGTGTCAGGAAGTGGCAGAGTCAGAATTCAAGCCCAGGCCCCTTGGCTCCAGAGCCCAAAAGCTTATCATTCTGCTCTACAGTTTCTCATGGGTGCCAGCCATGATTTTGTTCCTGGTGGGGATGAGGTAAGGAGGAAAGGATGCTGGAGCCCTTGGGAAGATAAAAAGTTAAGGATGAGCTCTTCTTGGTAGTGGGGAGATTCAGAGTCTTGGTTAAGAAGCTCAAGAGTGGTGTGCTCAGAGGAGGTGATGGTCATGTTTGTAGGTAGACTTTTGGTGATTCAGGTCTACCTCTGAAATGAACCAGACCCGCAGAGATATGTGCCAGGATTGCACAGTGATTTCCTTTGTAGAACTGTTTTTATTAATTGCCCTTCCATATGCTACCCTTGGCTTTTTGATATACAAGATCTACTGGAAGCTTGTCGAAATGGTCATTCTTTAGGGACCCTAAGGAGAAGTTCATGTCCTATCTCAGTTTCAGGACCACTTGTTTTCCTTTGGCAATTGTTTTACTCTTCTATTGAAAATTGAATTTCTTTTTCACTGGCAAGTAAAAAGCCAAATGTGTTCTTTCCTATGGGCAAATGACTAGGTCTTTAATTATACACTTTTGCCTCAGTCTCACTCCTGCCTCTCTTTTATGTTCCTGGCCTGGTTTTCTTCTTTCCTTCTACCTTCTATTTTCTACTTTATTTATGAAACATTATGAAATACAAATAAATTAGTTAAACATATTAAAATCTTAATAAAGGGGCCTCTCTTTTCTTGCCTTATCTTTTTAGGAGCTCTGTCAGCCACTGCCGTTTGTACTGGCTCAGGGAACACTGGCATAGGGGACTTGGAGTTTTGGTCCCGACTCTGCCAGCATGTCATTATACCCTTTGAGCCTCGTTTTCCTGTTATGGAACTTTACTGTGAAGTAGTGGTGAAGAATAACAACATAAGCACAAAACACTTGGATCAGGTAATTTATCAGCACAATAACAGGCATAATTGTGGTGAGAGTTCTACTGAAGCAGAACACCAGCACTTGGATTTCTGCTCACAAATGTGCAAGGAAGAGCAAGGAAGAGCAATCAAGAGTGGGAAGTCATCTCAGGGGCTAGGTCCAAATTCTTGCTAGCCCTTGAACTCTTGGCCAGTCACAGATAATATCATTCTAGAAGTGATGTGTTGTTGTGGGTAGAGAGGGAGGAAGTAAAGACTTCAAACTGATGACTTTCAGCTAGAAGAACATTCTGAAGTAATTCCAAGGCCTGTGAGGGTACTGGTGGAAGTTGACCAGCTCTGGTATCTCACTGCTTTCCTCAGCCGCCCTCTCAGTGGTGGAGTTGAGCACTATGAGGTTGTACTTTAGGGAGCTTCATTCTTATGGACTTAAAATTTTATGTCCTGAATGTTTTCTGGAGGCAGTCGCTTCCCTCCCTCCCTCCCTCCCTCCCTCCCTCCCTCCCTCCCTCCCTCCCTTCCTCCCTCCCTCCTCCTTCCCTCCCTCCTTCCCTTCCTTCTTTTCTCCTTTCCTCCCTCTCTCTATCTCCCCACTTCTCTCAATTCTATTAATCTAGCCTGTGGAATACAGTCAGTCCTCCTTATCTATGGGTTTCATATCCACAGATTCAACCAACCACGGATCAAAAATATTCAGAAAAAAGTTACATTATTGCTGATGTACTATGTAGGCCTACAATGATTGCTTGGTGCATCTGTACTGAACATTACAGACTGTTTTCTTGTTCTTATTCCCTAAACAATATAGTATAACAACTATTTACACAACATTTACATTGTATTAGGTATTATAAGTAATCTAGAGAGGATTTAAAGTATACAGGAGTATGTGCATAGGTTATATGGAAATACCATGGCATTCTACACAAGGAACTTGAGTATCTGCAGGTTTTGGTATCTGTGGGGTTACTGGAACCAATTCTCTGCAGACACCAAGGAAAGACCATATTTACTAACTGCCCAGCACTGTGCTTGGACAGCTTTCTTGTGAAGCTCACTTTCTGTGTAGGTTATTCTGATACACAGGAAATAACTGGGGTGGGGTGGGGTGAGTGGGTAGTGGGTTTCAAGGCTGCACCTCTGTAACTGATCAGCAGATACTCTGACTGAGGGCCTTAAGAGAATTTCACAACCCTGGAATGCACAACTGAAAGGTTTGTGGAATCTTTTTATTCTGAGATTAAAAATCAAAATTATGATGGTACCTATCTTCACACATTATATAGTATATATTTATAGAACTTCTTAGGCTAAATCATTCCTTAAAAATATATTGAATTTATTAAAAGAGCTGGCTATTTAGACAAAACTTCTGTTGAACACTACATTTGGTGGGAGATTTGACTTTTGCTATCAGGCTCCTCTTGGCATTGGGTTGGAGATCACTTACAACTGTGATTCACAAACTTTAGCATGAATCACCTAGGGTCATGTTGAAATGTAGATTCTGATTCAGTAGGTCTGGGGTAGAGGCCAAGACCCTCTATTTAACAAGCTTGCTCACTTATCTGCTTGAGGCTGCTGGTCTGCAGACCACATCCTGAACATAGAGGGATTAATTGGATCAAGGTCTCTCAGCTGTGGCACTACTGACATTTTTTGAGCCTGGCAATTACTTGTTGTGGGGGTTGTCCCTATATTAAAGACCATTAGCATCATATTTGGAGTCTACCCACCAGATTCTAGTAGCATCCATACCCCACGAACTGTAACAACCAAAAAATGTCTCCGAACGTTGCCAATTGTCCCATGGAGGCAAAATCATTCCCAATTGAGAACCACAGGATTAGATGACTTTCAAAAACTCTCCCAAGTCCATGTTTCTCTGATCAAAAGCCCATACCAAAACCTCTTAGTTTGAAAACACACATGACACTAAGCTTGGAAAAGATGTCCTCAGAGCTGGCCTCTTATTTTACTTCTAAAGATATAACGTCACAGATCAACCTTCTTCACAACAGCTACATGCAGCAGCACCACCCCCCACCCCAGCTAAGGCTGGGCACAGTGGCATTTGCACCCTCAAAGGGACCCTGGTGTGTGGTGTGACTGGGTAGGGGCGTCCAGGAGGGGATGTCAGGTCTCCCCACACAGGTGCTCCATGACGAGACAGATGGGAGCCCACCTGCTGGGACAAATGCTGTTCACTCCTGCTCAGCAATGGAGCTTTTCCTCAAGAGACAAGAAGGCAATTCATCTAAATCAACAGAACGTGTTCCTTTCTTTACAAGGGGACTTTGCTCCCATTTTCCATGGGACCTAGTAGGTGTGTGAAGGCTTTAAATGGGGTTGGATCAGTGGCTGATTGCTCAGTGCACATCGGGATGGTAGCAGAGGTCCAATACTAATTGAGAAGACAAGCATTTTGGTCCCGCCCAGGTTGGATGAGAGCCTGGAGACTGAACGCCACAGAGAGAGTGAGCAAAGAGGACAATTATTAATGACTATTGCTTATATGGATGCCTGTTTGTTTGAAAATGGGCTATTAGCTTTTATTGCTCTGAAGGAAAAATTAGACAGTATTTCAACAGTTGGATAAACTCTTGTGCTTCCGAAGTAACAAAATCAAGTCTTCAGATGGAGAGTTCCACATACAACAATTGTAGGGAAATTTCCAGAGACAGTGCTGAGTAGGAACAGTGTGCATGTGTGTTATATTAAAAAAAATGGGAGCATAATCCAAAATGCTTAAAATGGCTTTTCTTTAAGGAGGGACAAGCACAGAAACTAGACTTCTTCAAATGTACCTTTTTATTCTGACATATCTGACTCTGGAATTATGAAAATTTAAAAAACTACTTTATTTTTTAGAGTAGTTTTATGCTCACTACAAAATTGAGGTGGAAGTAGAGTTCTCACATACTTCCTACCCACACCCACACAAGTACATCCTCCTTCCTTATGGACATCCTACACAAGAGTGGGACAATCATCACACTCCTTGAACCAACAGGTCATTATTACAAAAAATCTATAGCTTAAGACAAAATAACTGCAAAAAAATGTTTTTAACAGTTTTCAACATGTGGCATTATATAGTTATTTTTTGAGATAGTGTTGGTATTGTTATTATGAGGTTGTCAGGTATACAATGTGGAATAAAGTTAACAGGTTACTAGTGATATTCCATCATTCCCAATGTTCTGAAAGCTGGGATTGTTAGTGTGGAAGAAAGGGGATAGAAGTGGAAGATAGATGAAGCTAAGTGAACACCTGCAGTCCTGGAAAAGTAGCATCAGGAGCTCATGGTGTAGGAAGTATTTTATAGATTTGTATTTTCTAGCTCTTTCATTGTAAAGGCCTCAAACTGGAGACCAACCCAGAGCAATGAGTACCCCTTTTGTCCAGACTGTGATTTGCAAATTTCTAACTAAAAAAACAAAAAACAAACAAAAAAAAAAACACACCACCAACAACAAAACTCAGGGATCCTTGGAGAATGGGCTGATTCCACATCTGTGCCAGGAAATATACAAGATGAATCTGAAACACCTCATGATATCAAAAAGAGAAGTTATCAAAGACTTCGAGGGTCATGGCAACAGGGCTCAGGTGCAGCCTGAGGAAGCACCCACATCTTATTGATGACAATTTCAACACCAATAAGAATAATACTGCGATGCAACATCAAATATGTTTAAATATGTGCATTCATAATGGCAATAAAAAGAAAACAAACTTGTTGCTGTAGGAAGATGCAAGTGAACTAAGTCATTATTTTGAAAAATGGTAATTAAAGGAGGAGGTTGGCCAAAAAGTTTATTTATTTATTTTTTTTTCCATTAGTTGTCTAGTTGGCTGCTCTAGTTGTCTTTAACTTCACTTGAACACAACAATTTTGTTAGATTGTAACAATAAAATCAAAATTGGTGAATTTTTGTGCAGCCATTTTAATATTGTAAATAGGAGAAAATACACAACATTTTTGGCAGATCACGCTTTTTTCCCAAGAAAGGTAAACGTGAAACTGAAATGCAAAGATTTGTGCAGTGTATAGAGAAGGTGCTGTGACTGATTGAAAGTGTCAAAAGTGGTTTGCAAAGTTTCGTGCTGGAGATTTCTCCCTGGATGATGGATGCTCCATGGTCGGGTAGACTGGTTGAAGTTGATAACAATGAAATTAAGACATTAACTGAGAACAATCAATGTTATACCACACAGGAGATTGCTGACATGCTCAAAATATCCAAATCAAGAAAGTTATTGGTGAAAATTAAAAATGTGTCTTATTTTATGAAAAAAAACTACATGGATTTTTTGGCCAACTCAATCTTTAGCTTGCTTTTCTTATATGAACTGTGCTGAGGACTAATGGAATGGTATATGAAGGGCAGTTTTTCTTATTAGAAGTATTCCAGTTAGAAAACAAAAAACATCACTATTTTGCAATCTCTAATTAATTAATGAAATTGAATTCTTAACAGCCACACAAGACATTATGTACCTCGGGATGGAAGAACACACTACCATCTACAAAATAATCTTGCTAAAAAAAAATCCAGTTCTGAAACTGATCAAGTCTCTAGATCCCAGTTCCCACTGATGGGCAACACAAAGGATAGAACACATTAAGAGAAATTGTAGGGATGTAGTCTGGAAACTCCAGTAGGAAACTCCACAGGACAAATAGCCTGGCTTCTTCAACAAGAAAATTTCAAGGAACTGAAAGGTAGAGGGGAAAACTATTAATGAAAAGGGCTCAAAAGAAATGTCTACTTCTTAAAATATGGATATCAATAAAAATATTTTGAGAAAGTATGACATTAATGAGACAACTAGAAATAACACTGACTAGGTATTTGATGATATTAAGGGATAATTGTTAATGTTAAGGTATAATAATGGTATTTTCATCTTTTAGAGATACATTCTGAAATACCTGGGGATGAAATGAGATGTGTTGGGGATTCGCTTCTAATTAGCACAAGACAGGGAAGTGGTGAGGGCAAAGGTGAAACAAGATTGGCAGTGAGTTCATTGATCATTGCTGAAGGTAGGGGATGGGTTCATGGGGAGTTATTGCACTGGTTCGTCTCTTTTGTATAGATTTGAAATTTTCTATGATGAAAAAGTAAAAAATAAATACAGGTGTGGGCAAAAGTAGGTTCACAGTTGTAATACAAGGAAATAATACAGTAATTAATAAACAATAACACAAGAATAAACCCTGTGTTTTGTGTACTTACAACTCTAAACCTACTTCGGCCCACCCCTGTACACCAGAGTCAAGTGTTTATAAAAACCTTAGGCTCCAAAGGAAGGGATGTCCTTGCCTTTGTGTTGTGTTTCCTTTCAGGCTCTATCACTATTCAATACCAGCTGCCTGATCTGTAACCTGGGCCTGCATGCAGCCTTAAGGATCCTTAGTGATGGCTCTAATTTGCACAATAGCAGGATGGTGATGAGGGTGATGAGCATGGACTCGGGAGCCAAGTGCATAGCTTCAAACTCCAGCTCTGCTATTCCCTAGCTATATAACCTTGCATCCTTTCTTCTTTTCAGTTCCCTCATCTGTGAAATGGGGCTAATAGAGGTAGAAGCCACTATAGAGGTTGTTGGGCAGATTAAATAAGCTTACATTTGTCAGTCACCAAGACAGTGCCTGCCACATACTAAGTGCTAAATGCATGTTAGCTTCCCCTCTTTGCTATTTCACTGTTTCTTCAGTTTCAGCTCAGGGCTCAGAGAGTGGAATAAAAGAGGGTTAATTAAGAAGCACAGAGCACCATGTGGGTGCTGCCTCTGCTTGGGGGTATGGGCCATGCCCCCAAAGATGTAACAGCTAATCAGCACCCACATTATGGAAGACTGGCCCATGAAGAGGGATGTGGTGGGTCCAGGGATCCCAGGCCAATGTTATTTCATGGGCAAAGATGCAGAACTCTGCAACTTTGGGGCAGGTTGAAGCGACCGTGAATGGTTCATTGGGCAACAGTGGGGACAAAGAGGAATTCCATGGGTCCCCAGGATGTTTCTGAAACTGCAACCTCTGCACAGTGCAGGGAGAGGATGGAAAGGCACCTTTCCTTAAAACTAACTATGTGCCAGACCCTGCTCATGTGGGATTGGATCCTTGCAACAGTCCTCTGATGTTGGCAGGGTAAGGGAGCATGAGTCACCTGCCCAAAGTCATGTTGTTAGTAAGTAGGTAAGCTAGTATTTGAGCACACCAGCCTGTGTGGTTCCAAAAGCCCTTTAGAAATCTGACTTTTACCAGATTCTCCTTGGCTCTGGGAAAGTAAAAGTAAAGCAGCGTATGTATATAATACCCATTTCCTTACATGTACCTCATTTTCATTTGGCAGTGCTATCAACTGGGCCAAGAAGGCTTTCAATGATGAATACTTTGACTTGGCACATTTGAATTACAAATTCTAATCCATTTCCAAGTGGGGCTGTCAAGTACATAGGTAAGTAGAGAGCCTGGAGTTTGGAGAAGTCTGTATTGGAAACGTTCGGAAGCCATCACACAGGGGGTAGAAGTAATCATACAATCAGCATGTAAAGGGGATCAGTCAATATCACCAAGGGAGCAAGTGAAAACAAACAAAAGAAGTGATGTTGAGTGCTAGGGCACTCTGAAAAGAAAAAGTTAGAGAGCAGCAAAGGCACCTGAGGAGCAACCATGAGACAGGAGGAAGGCAAGAGAGGGTTGTATCTTAGAAGTCAAGTGAAGATGGTGAGTCAAGGAGTGACTGATGTATCCAATGCCACTGGCAAGGAGATGACTGAGGGTTGTCCAAGGGATTTGGCAATATGAAAGGCATAGGAGGATTTTACAAGATAGTTTTTGGTGGAGTGGTGGTAACCTGTACCTCAGGCCTAAAGCATCCCTTATGACAGCTCTGACCTGGTAGGAGATTATGGTGGTTAGGTGTATCTCCAAGGAACTTTGCAAAACAATTCACCTTGTGCCAGAGTAGACCTGAGGTCCAAGGAACACAGTTGGAACTGGGGTACCTTCTTGACAGGACCCCCAGGACAGGCTAGATTCTTTGGTGTTTTTGCTGGGTCTAAGGGCCTTTTGCCAATTGTACCCACTGCTATTACTGTCGGGTGGAGTAGCCTAGACAGGTACCGCCTTGGTGGTGCTGTGGGAACTGAAGGGATCTGCAGTCTGCGCTATGACCAACCCCTGCCCTCTACTAGGCTGAGAGAGATGCTTGTTCTCAGAGCAGAGGTCTACAAAAGGCCCAGGCTGTAACTCCAGGGGAGTACATGGTGACCCAGGAGGGCAACTGCAATGTGGACAACTCAGGATGAATGGGAGAGCTCAGTCCCCCTCTCTCCAGCAGACACTAAAGGATGATAACATTTGAAAGAGGTTAGCCCAAGGGTTCCATGGAAGTAGGGACCTACACTGACAAGGAGAAGCAGGCAGGGCCACTGGCACCTCCCACCATCTAGTGCCTCCAGGGGCTACAGGATGCTCTCTGCAGAGCCAGAGAGAGTTGCTTTCCTCAGATCGTAAATGACTTCTCTTATTCCCTCCAACAAGCCTTCCCTCCCCTTGGTGCAGCTAGTATCACATGGGAAAAGAAAAATCATGGATTGACACAATTATCACAAAGACTGGTGATCAGTTTATCTTGGAGGGGGATTTTTAAATGGCCTGTGTTAATTTGTATGACTCTCCTGTTGGTGGAATTTAAAACAGTGAAATAAGAAGATGCAAAGAAACTATCAGTAGGGGTGTCCAAACTTTTAGTGTCTCTGGGCCACACTGGAAGAAGATTTGTCTTGGGCCACACATTAAATACACAAACAATAACAAAAACAAAACAATCTCATGTTTTAAGTAAATTTATGATTTTGTGTTGGGCCACATTTGTAGCCATCCTGGGCCACTGCAGGTTGGATGCCCCTGAATTATGGTGATGGATGTTAACTAGACTTATTGTGATCATTTTGTAATATATACAAATATCAGATCATTATGTTGTGCACCTGAAACTTATAATGTCATGTTAATCATAACTCAATTAAATAGGAAAAGAAGGGGCAAGAAAATTAAGATTGGTGCAGACTCTTTTTTTAATGGAATGGGATCATGGTGAGGAGTCCTTTCTCAAAGCCCACTCTGCCTCCAGGTAAATTTTACCAAGAAAATAAAAATACTGGGAAAAAGAAGTTAATAGTAGCTTAGAACCAGGTTTCCCCCTAGACTGAGGTCTCTTACAATTGGCCCAAAGAACCCTTTTGGAGTGGTAATTGGTCGAACTGAGTGTCACGATGAGATGTCCACAACTCTACCCTGTGGAAGCAGCTGATGCCTTGAGGTCCTCAGGTGGGATGAGGTGAAGCTGGCACCAGGGACAGACTGCTCAGTTTTGTATTAAAGGAAATGAGCTCCAAGTCCAGGAGAGGCTGACAAGCTGGTAAAAGTAGGTGCTCCTACAGTGTTTACCTGGAACAAAAACTTGTAAGATTGAGGCAAGCCAAAATCTGTAGGTCAAGAATAACTGGGAGATTAAGAAACATAGGGAAAATATTGGAATTAAGTCAATTGAAATATTGATGAGAGTTATCTGGAAGGGAAAGAGCAGGGAGGATGGATATTTTGATTCTTATTTATATTTTTCAGTATTTTATATATTTTATACTATGAGCAAGTATTGCTTTCATAATTAGAAAAAAAGAATAAGTACTATTTTTATAGGGGAGAAAAAAAGTTTATTGGATTTTCCTAGAACATGAGACTGTGAAGAGATTAATGACATCATCTATTCTAGACTTTCTAGAAATGTAGGAAATTTGAGTTTAGAACTTAGTGGATAGATTCTTCATGTTTTGAACCTGCACACTGAAATAAAACTATTATTATTTTTAATCATCACCCAAGGACTTTTTTCATTGCCTTTTTAGAGAGAGGAAGGGTTAGAGAGAGAGAAACAGTGGTGTGAGAGAAAAACATTGACCAGCTGCCCTCTGCACGGGCCCTGACTGGGGACCTAATATGCAGTCTAGGTATACACCCTGACTGGGAATTGAACCTGCAGCCTTTGGCTTACAGGATGATGCTCCAACCAAATGAGCCACACTGGCCAGGGCATAAAACTACCATTTTAAATACTGTGTAATGATTTACTTTTTAAAAAGAGTACAGTAACTGAAAAAACAGTATCTTAAACTTTATAGTTTTTCCTATTTTTGAAAGTGTTTTTATTTTTTCTCTTGGATGTTCAAATATAAATTTTGGGCTTAGTCCATATTTTATAGTACGGACATACCTTGGAGATATTACAGGTTTTGTTTCAGACCACTGCAATAAAGCAAGCATTGTAATAAAGTGAGTCATAATCTTTTTGCTAGTGGAGGATCTTGCCTTTAATTTGTAAAAATATGGAACATCTGTGAAGCTCGGTAAAGTGCAACAAAATGAGATATGCCTATAGTACAACAATCTGTTCCTTGACTTCCATTATTTTATGGTCACTTAGATGACTCTATTTAATATATCTTTAAAACAAGTTCCCTACCATCCTTTTGGAGAGGGTGTGGAACATAATAATGAATGATCTTGTTTGAGAGAAAACCTCTGTGATGTCAAGAGAAACAAAAATTTTTCTTATTTACAGATGATGAGACTTGGTGCTCAGAAATGGTGAATATGGCTCCACATTTGATGTACTTGAACTAGAACCCAACTTTTCAGACTCCTCATCCAGTGCTTCTTTCACTGTGCCAAGCTAAGTAGTGGGGCATTAGGATGGCTCTCTGTGACACATGCCAGGGATGGTGATGGGTAGGGCCCTATTGCTTTCCAATCCTGGTGACCCCCATCTGGAAAGGTACAAAGTAGTTAACCAGGTTGTTCATCTACTCCTAGGAAGCACATTAAGAACCAGTCAAACAAGGCTGCCAAATTCAACGGTGACAATTGATATTTCCCAATATTGATTTCAGAGTAAGGGTTAGTCCCTCCAAAGACTTGCTGTCCTCATTTCTGTCCTGGTTTGGTGACATTTTTTTTTTTTGTTTCTTTGTTTAAAATGTTGTCACTCTGAGCATCCTGAGTCCCTCTACATGACCCTGGGGAAGTCTTTTCTCTGTCTTTCCTCATCGACGAGAATCATGCTGTGTTAGGTTCTTGAGGTCACCATAACAAGTACTACAGACTCGGGGGGCGGGGGCGGTCCTTAAGCAACAGAGATTTGTTCTTTCACAGTTCTGGAGGCTGGAGTCCTAGATCAAGATGCCAGCAGCATTAGTTCCTCCTGCGGTCCCTCTCCTTGGCTCATAGATGCCATCTTTTCCCTATGTCTTCACATTGCCTTCCTTCTGTGCATGTCTGTGTCCAAATTTCCTCTCCTTATGAGGACACCCATCATACTGGATTAGGGCACACCCTAGTAACCTCATTTTAACTTGATTACCTCTGTAAAAGAGGTCACATTCTGAAGTACTGGGGGTTAGGACTTCAACATGAGTATTGGGGGGACATAATTCAGCTCATAATACTTAACCTTTGGAGGTTTAGGCCACGGCTTCTGCAGAAGACACATGTTGCTAGGTGGCCCCAGAAGACATATGTTGCTAGGTGGCCCCAGGCATCCAGGCTAGCCAGGGCATAGCCATTTTTCTTAGCCAGCAGCTGACTAGACTTCCGGGTCAGACAAATCTTAACTAGAACCTGAGATCCACCATTCATGTGTGACCTTTGGCAATATCCTCCACCTCTCTGAGGTTTGGTTTCTTCATATGAAACCACCACCTACTTAATAGGATTGTTATTAGGGTTATGAGTGACAACATCTGTAAAGTGCTGTCATCTGGGAGGAGCTCCTGAGACAAAGCTATGGTTGATACTTAAGCAAACTGCCAGTTATTCCAAGGGATGCCAGACTTGTTCTACTTCAGAGCTGATGGGCCAGTCACACCTAGAAAAAATTTTGCCTGGAAGTTTTTGAGTCTCCTCAATGAATGACATCCTCCTCCACTAAGCAACTTCCAGAGCTCAGCTCAATGTCTTGTGTCCAAAGAAAGAAAGAAATTCTCTTTCAACTTCTCTCGTGCCTAGTGACTTCAACATCCTAATAGTGGGCTTGGGCCTCGAATCAGGTGTAATGCTACTTGAATACCTAAGGCTTAGTTAGCAATTCAACATAATTTCTCCACATAGTTCTCTTTACAAAGCACAGATCATAGGTGTGACTGGGCCACAGGACACCCAGATATTTGGTCTAACATTATCCTGATTGTTTCTATAAGGGTATTTTTGGATGAGATTAACATTTAAATCAGTAGACTAATGTGGGTAGGCCTCATCCAATCACTTGAAGGCCTGAGTAGTACAAAATATTGACCCCCTGACCCCTGAATAAGAGAGGATTCTTCCTTCCTGACAGCTTTTGAACTGGGACATGGGCTTTTTCCCACCTTTGGGCTCAGAGTAAAACACTGGATCTTCCTTGGTCTTGAGCCTGCCAACCTTCAGACTAGAACTACATCATCGACTCTCCTTGGTCTCACGCTAGGTGACTCATCCTACAGATCTTGGGACTTCCAAGCTTCCATATCATGTGAGCCAGTTCCTTAAAACAAGTCTTTATACTTACACACACACACCCTATTGGTTGTTTTTCTAGAGAAACCTAATAAAACAACCTCCAGTAAACCTGTAGGTGACACCACCGCCATCTCAACCAGTGAGGCTACATTCCAGCAACTTCTAATTGACAAAGACAAGAGGAGGGTGTTCCTTCTCAGCCTTGATGATCTCCCCTGTAATATGCATACCACCCCCACCTGATGTAGGAGATGACATGGCTTTACCCTTGACTTGTAGAGGGAGGTATAGAGAGTGAAAGATGAATTTGCTGAAGCCACATGCAGACAAAGAAGGAGCATGTTCCAGATTTTGGTTCCAAACCTTTTGCTCTTCGATTCCTGTGCAGCATGACAAGCCCCAGACCCTTGCGGGCTATCAGGCTGATCTGTGACATGCCACTTCATACATCAAGAAGGCTTGGATGATCTGGCGGAGCAACCCTCCCCTTCTCCAGTCAATGTGTGTCCTACCCCATTGCATGGGCCAAGGGCAGCAGCACATAGCTGCTCAGGTAGAGGAGGTGACTGCTGCATCTGTGCTCCTAGCTGGAGTCAAAACAAGTATATCAGAGCCACTGCTCTACACAGAACTGGGAGAGAAAGCAGGGCAGAGAATGATCTCACATGGTCTAATGGAGCAGTCCCAGATTACTAAAGGTATAACCTTTGATACCACCAGCTGGTGAAGAATGGAATGGGAAACGATGGGCATGCAGGTCAAGGGGATTGTATAGTTGACAGTAGGACTCAAGGCCAGGATCTCAGGCTCTGTCCCACCATGGGCATTACTCAAAGAAATTTGCAAGCTCAGATTGCACTGATGTGGATGAAAACTATGAGTGCCAAAAGAATGACAAATGTGTACTCCAAACTCTGTGGGGAACCCCCTTCCAGACTTGTCACCATGGGGTTAAGTCACATAAGAGAATGGGGACATGCATAGTTATGAGGAAGAGGACCAGAGAATGAGTCAGGAAAAGGGAACTTCATTGTTTTCATACCACGTGAGACCAGCTTGCTTAAAATGGCATTACCCTTCCCTGAATTCATCTGGCAGGTATTCATGTCCCTAACTCTAAGCCAAGCCCAGTCACATGTTCTCTGCTTGATGCTCAGCTGTGGTGTTGGCACCAACAACCACCTCTAAGGGCAGCAAAGGCCATGCCAGCAGTAGGAGCATTTGGCTGGCAGGAGACAGGACAGGCAGCAGGAAGCTTTGGGGATCCTTCATGCTACCCTTTCACAGCCCCCAACTTCCCTTCCATCCAACCTCCTCTTTAATCCCTGCCAACCAGTAATCTGGTATCCATTTCTGTAATTTTGTCATTTCAAGAATGTTATGTAAACAGAATCACATCATATGTAACCTTTTCGGACTGGCTTTTCTCACTCAGCATAATTCCCCAGAGTGTCACAGGTCCTTGTGAGTGTCAGTAGTTCACTATTTTACTGCTGAGTAGCACTCCATGGCCTGGATATACCAGTCATCTGTTTACCTGTTGAACAGCATCTAGGTTGTTTCTGATGGGGGCTATTACATTGTATATAAAGTTGCTATATACGTTTCTGTATGAATATAAATTTTCATTTCTCTGGGACAAGTGACCATGAGTGCAATTTCTGGGTGATATGGTCTTTACATACTTAACTTTTTAAGAACATTTCGCAGAGCGGCTGCACCATTTTACTTTCTAACAGCAATAGATGACTGATCCAGTCTCTCTTACCAGTATTTGGTGTTGTCACTGTGTGATTTCAGTCACCCTGGCCAGTTGTGTAGTGACCTCTCATCGTGGCTCTGATTTGCATTACCCTCATGGCTAATAATGCTGAGTATCTTTTCATTATTTGCCATTTGTCTACCCTTTCCAGTGAAATGTCATGTTCTAAAAAGATTGTCTAGAGAATTATAGTGAGTGAGAAAAGCCAGTCCTAAAAGTAAAAACTTTTGCTCTTAAGATGCTGTTAAGAGGATGAAAATGCAAGCTATGGACTGGGAGAAAATATTTGCAAACCAACATACCCAACAGAGGACTAGTTACCATTTTAAACATTTTAATGCATACAGTTCTATGGCATTAAGTATATTCACATTATTGTGCAACCATCATCACCACCCGTCCCTAAATTTTTATCTTACCCAACTGAAACTGTGTACCAGTTAAACACTAACTCCCCAGTTTTCCTCTTCAAAGACCCTGGCAACCACCTTGCTACTTTCCATGAATTTGACTGTTTTAGGTACCTCATATGAGGTACCTAATGGTCATCTGATCATCCTTTTGAGTCTGGCTTATTTCACTAAGCATAATGTCCTCAAGGTTCATTAGTATTGTAGTGTGCTAGAATTTCCTTCTTTTAAGGCAGAATAATATTCTGTTGTATTATACACCACATTTTGCTTATCCTTTCATCCATCAATGAACATTAGGTTGTTCCCATCTTTTGGCTGCTGTGAATAATGCTTCTATGAACATGGGTGTACAAATACGTTTCACTTCCCACTTTCATTGCTTTTGGGCATAGCACCAAAAGTGGAATTGCTAGATCATCTGGTAATTCTATGGGTAATATTTGAAAAATCACCACACCATTTTCCACAGCAGTTAACACAATTTACATTCCCACAGTAATGCACAGGAGTTCTAATTTCCTCACATCCTCACTACTTTGTTTTTTTTAGATTTTTAAAATTTATTTTCAGAGGGGAAGGGAAGGGGAAAGAGAGGGAGAGAAGTATCAATGTGTGGCTGCCTCTTGCATGCCCCCCAATTGGGGACCTGGTGGGCAACCCAGGCATGTGCCCTGACTAGGAATCAAACCAGCAACACTTTGGTTCTCAGGCCAGCACTCAATCCACTGAGCCACACCAGCCAGGGCACTGTCCCTTCCCTTCCCTTCAAGAATAGCCACCATAGTGGGTGTGAAGTGGTATTGGTCTTTTTGGCCTGTGCCTGTAGGCATTTTCTTTCTTTCTTTTTTTTTTTTTTGTCGCTGGCTTCTTCAGCTCCAAGTGTGGGATATATTGAGGCAGCAAGAAAAACAGGAACTCCCCCCGTATCATTCTTTGGGTCCCAAGGCCCCTATTTGGTCTGCTTTCTTCACTCTGTCAGAATCTTCTTTTTTTAAATGTACAATGGCCAGGGTTTAAATTGTATTTAGTAAAAGGGATAGGGGAAAGTATATCTGCTTTACATAGTATATCGATATACCATATCAAGAGAACCTTGAATCTTTTATAATATATAGGTGCCTTCTCCATCTATTTTTTTAATTTTAACTGAATGAATAGAACCAGGTTGTTTGTTCTGCAGACCTTTCCACAGAATTGAATTTTGCTGATTACACTTACTTGGTATCATTTAACATGCTCCTTTGTGCCTGTGCCTGTATTTCCTAGTGAATTAATTGGTAGTTAGATTTAGAGACTTTATCAGATTCAGGTTAAGTTTTGGCAAGACTCTGCTACAGGTGGTGGCGTCTACTTCTATCACGAGGCATATGACATCTTAGTCTTTCTTGGTAATAACTCCTTCAGTAGTTACCAGTTTTCTTTTTCTGGTGATATCATGAACTGGAGAATTTAATCATTTCAATCTATTGCTATTATTATTCTTGTTGACGTGCATCCCATGTCTATCTAAAAAGGAACTTCTTTAAATTCTTTTGACAGGGACCCAGGTGTGTTTGCCATTCCCCTGGATATCTGGTAAGAAAAGATGCTCCAAACTCATTTTGGACACCTTCTGCCCCAAATTTAGAATCAGCCTTTCCCCAGAGAGCCCTGGATCCTTTTGGTAGAAAAGGTATTTAGAGAGCAGGCTTTTGGCATTTAGGAGTGATTACTAGCTACTGGCTTGGTCAGTTTTTAGGCCTTTTCAGTGAACCAACTTAAGAAATAAGCGTGTATGTTTAAGAAAAATCTATCATAAGTTCAAATTGGTATTTCCATATCAAATTCAGAACTAAAGGGTTTTCATTTAACTTCTTCGGTCTTATAGATGCAACTTTTTTTCTCCCATGACAAAAGCTTTATTCCCAATGATTTCAACATAATACTTATTTACTTTCTCCAGCAATAAACAAACAAGTCTCAGAAAAGCAATACAATCTCATAAAAATAATACACTACTTCCACAAGCAAAACAATTACTGAAAATGGTTTTTATTACCAATCATGTATTTATTGCCACTATTTTTGTTAAGTATATCTCAGTGAAATTCCTATAGTCATTTGAAATAATTCCTGTGTATTTGTCACCAACCTGCTATTTCTTTATGTTTATTTCATTTGCCTTCAACTTTTAGAAATTAAAAAAATCATTTAAATAATTATGTAAACACATGATTCTAAAGCAAATACAAAAAGCAAATTATATTTGCACAGGTTTATCTTCTAACCCAGTTCCCTATATATTATTCTCTCTCTCCCCCTATAGGTAGTAACTTAAAACATTGTTTTTGGTTTCCATATAAAAAAACAAATATGTGTTTATATATCCCTCCTTTCTTAAATAATGGGCAGTATATTATTCACACTTTTCTCTATTTTAGGTTTTTCACTTACAGTATCCTGAAGATCACACCATGCACCATACTTTATGTAACATATCCCCTGTTGATGGGAAACAAGTATTTTTTGAATGGAGTTTCTATACAGAGTAACTCTGTCACATGGTTAAACAAGTACTCATGGTTATTTCTAACCTTTCAATTTTCCATCCTTAGTCTCAGCAGCTTTCTCCATGCAAGGGACTGGCTCTATTTATGTATACTACCTAGAGTTAGTTAGGTCCCAGGTAGCAAATATGCTTGAGAAAGTACTAACTGGAATTTTAATTTCTAGGTTACTTCAAAAACAATTTTCCCAAAGAGGGAATATGCAGTTAATTGGTTAATAAGTATAGAGTTTCTGTTTGGAATATGAAAAAGTTTTGTGGATGGATGGTGGTGATGGGTGCACAACAATGAAAATATACTTAATGCCACCGAATTGTACAACCAAAAATAGTTAAAATGGTAAAGTTTGTTATATACTTATTTCAAAAAATAAGTAAGATTTATGGGAAACACTAAAAAAATTTACCTAAAAACTATAATATTCTTTAATGTTAAAAATTTCTCCAATAAATTGCTACTTTAATATATATAACTTTATATTGAAATCACATATAGATACAAAAAACTAAATGAGGTTTTTAATTGATATGCATGTGTCATTGCAGGGTTAATAGCAGCTGTCCTCAACTTAGAGATGGCTCCTTTCTCCACTGTTGTAATAAATGAGGGTTGGTCACCTTCCAAGCTGAATCTTATCTGACATTGGCATTGGTACAGACTACTCTCCAAGTTTAAAGATGAGATAGCAGGTTAGCTCTTTCTAGACTTGTATTTATATTTCATTATGGTGACTTGAATTTTATGGCTTCTAAATGAGGCATTTACAAGTAGGAAATCCAGCTCAGTGACGAAAGAGACAATACCCATTCCTGCTGATGAGAATCAAGGGCTGGGGATGTCAGACCCTCACCAAACTTACATACAAAAATTTCTTAAGCCCTAAATCTGGATCCACTAATGAATGGGCTGTGGACTCTGGTGAGTTTCCATAATACTTCACTATCTCATCATGACCTTGTCTCCCTCTGTAAAAAGATAGCCTTACCACTGATATGGAACATTTCAAAGACATCAAAAGATCCTTGGCATCTGGGTGGCTCAAGATGTACACACTATCACATTTTCTTTCCTCAACTGGTTATGTAAAAGGACAACCTTTAAAACCCTTCAAGTAGAAAACCAGCCATTTTATTTCTTGTGGGAAGACTTCTTCCACCACTGGAACTATATGGGGCTGAGTGACAACGAACTGACACACTTGCTGGGTCACTGGGCACACTAGAGGCAGGACTGGCACCTACAATTTGAACCATCACTTGACTTGGGTTCAGTGTTTGTGATACCATACGTGATACTGTAGGGCACAGGGAGTGTGTACATACATGGCCACTGATGCACTGCTGGAATAAATAATGACTTTGTCCCACAGGATTCATCTCAAAGCAAGCAAGAGTGGTGAAAAAAGTGGAAGCCTTGATATAGTTGAAAAGCAAAAGTGGGAGGTAATACAGTGTCTGCCATATACTTGGGGAACAATAGTAGAATTGAGAGCCAGACCATGACGCAGCAAAACATTTATCCAATTTCTCTGGAGGATCTGATCCCTACACCTGCCTGTTGACATTTGTATCATGGAAACTTATAAAAGACAGAAAAACTGATATAATGTTTCCATATTACCCAGCTTTAGCTTTAAGAATTACCAACATTTGTCAATCTTGTTTCATCTACCTACCTCTTTTTTTTCTCAAGTATTTTAAAGCAAATTTCATATACCATGTTTTTTTCATTCTTGAGTATTTCAACATCCTGTCCCTCTCAGGACAATTAAACAATAAGTACCCAATATTCACTACCAGAAAATCAGCATATTTTTAATACAGATGTGGTACAGAATATTTAATTGCAGCAGGGCAGAGAATCTAGTTAAATAAAATTAAAAACCTTTATTTTCCCCAATATAAAATTGCTAAATTAATGTCTCCAAAGAATGTAACATGGTGAAAGCTTTAAATCACACCATTTTCACCACAGGATTTAGTTTGACCAATTACATACTCTACCACTTTGGCAAAAGGATGAACTTTTTAAAAGTTTATAAACCTAACATAGCAAAGACTGTGTACATCTCCATATTGCACTTTTTATTTACAAGAATAAAGCAGTAAAGTCAAATGTCTTGCATATGCTAGGAACAGCACAATTTGTCACAATAAAACTTAATGCAGAAGCTGATGTGAGGAGTATTAAAAATGTAAAAATGTAACACATGTATGTACAGAATGCTGAGACTGTATTAACAAACTTTATGTACACAACGATATACTGTATTACTTTAAACTTTCTAACATAGTTATATTATAAAGGTCTATTAACATAGGCCTTTGGTTCTAAACTGCTTAACTAGTTCTAAGCTCACATAGTTTCTTAAGCCTTCCTGTTTTTTAGATGAAGTAAATATGTATAAAAGCACTAAACCTCCTTGATCACTAGTACAAAAATTACGATGGTCAGTTCCCTTAGGTCATCAAAAACTAGTCACAAAAATAGTTCTTGTATTCGACCTGAATGTGCCACAGGAAAAAAAAATATTTTCAAGATTTTCCAGCTTAGCCCAGAGGCAAAGGGTTATCCCAGCCTCAGTTTCAGTGCTACTGTCCCTGCTATGTTTATTTCAGAACACTTGTTTTCCCTAGGCCATTTATTTTAATACTACTCTGTACAGAAAATAAAATCTAACTTCAGTTTTTTAGTGTCCACCACACACACTTCTGTTAAGACAGAATGAAAACTTTGAATATTGACAGTGAAATTTTAAAAAAATGTGTGTCCTCTTATGACTCCTCTAGAAAATCTGCTATGAAATAACACAGTTCTTCATTACTTTTCTCTCCTATTCCCCTGATTTCCCCTTGTGCTTGGTTACCCAGTGTCCTGCATGAGCCCCGTGATTAGCTCTGAAAATCAACCTGAGTTTGCAAATGACAAAGCAAGTCCACACATGCGGTCCAAGAGATGAATCACAGAACTGAGGACGAGCTGGTCATCCCGTGAACCATTGTGCCTGTTGGAGTCCCACTGATGGCATTGAAGATATGAAGGGAGTTCGGTAAAACACTTGTCTTCTCCTCCAGAGGGCAAATCTTGAGGCACAGAAACACAACATTATCCAAATGTAATGCCCTGAATAACATTTCTCAAAATGGTATGTTTCATTAAACGCACACGATTTATCATCCAATGGTAACTGTTACTGGGAATGATGCTCTACTCAGATAGCTTGGCTTTGGTGACTTGCAGGATTGTGTTGGCTTATCTAGTAAATGACATTTTTCATATCAGGATTATAAGGAGAAAGTCCAGAACAAACATGTTTTGTTTCCTTTACAAACCAGTGAGTAGAGAGCCTTCTGCACTCACCAGATTATAAGGTGTCTTCAAGTCTATGTTACACATACTTGATGGGGACATGACCTAGCTTTGTCCCTTAGAAAACTCTTTTGAAATGAATCTGGAGCATCTATGTTTCTCTACTGGCTCCTTTCTCAGGGTCTTACAGATTTCCATCCTGGGACAGAGACAGTGGCTGCCCCTTTGACCCTGAACAAGTCTCTTTTTGCATTCAGTAACGCAGGAAAGGATTCTAAGGCAGAAACACAGAAGAACATACACACTCAGAGGCTCCCCTGGAAAAGCCAAAAGCAAGTCTACTCCAGGTTACGACCCTTATTCCTTAAGGGTTCAAAGGGTTCAAAGTTTAATCTTCATAGTTGCTGAGATAACAGAAAGTTCAAGTTTAGAGCACAGCACTGCATTAAACGCCCATACAATCTGGGAATTTATTTTAATATTTTCAGCCCATAATTCTTTTTCTACTTTTACCTTTTCTAGTGCCAAATACTGGCACCCACTGATCACGCTCTCCATTCTACAGGAATCTGAAGGTCCCATGGAAAAGACCTTCAGTGTTCTCCAAACACTTGTTCTCCACGAGGCCCTCATGTCTGGTTAAGTATTGACACGTTAACATCTTTAATCATTTCAATTTTTTTCTACTTTTCTAAGTGCCCAGAAGAGGGATGCCTTCTTTTGGATATACATTTGTCATTATGCCAATGTCTGAAGTTGCCCAAACTCAGGAATAAATTTATGAGTCATGTTATCAAGTTTTAGAAAAATAAAATTAAAAAAAAAATGACATTACCACTATCCCATCTGAATGTGTCAGCATGAAGGAGAAAAAAAGTATGCAAATTAAAGCTCAGGCATTTACTTTCCTACAACAGAAATTTCCTAACTAAATCATCACACGATAGTTAATTGACACAAATGGTCCTGGCTTCCATTTTGCAAGACTGAAAGGCACTATTGTAGGGAAGAGAAAAACTAGTTCTGTGTTATCAAGGTACTAACACTAATTATTAAGACTGGCACTATAACTTGGAAGGCGTGACTACGGTTGATGGAGAACAGACCTCTCTGAAATTACGTGGAAGCTGCTCTGTGACATTTACTGGGTTCCCTGGGCATCTGTCCCCTCTGATGACTACTGAGCCCACATACGTGATTCTACTGAAAGGAATTCTTACAGGAAGGTGATAGTAGCAGTATAATCAGACAACATCCCTAATAACAAGCAATATAGAAGTGGCCAAGAAGAATCCACTGGGACACCCAGGTCAGCTGTAAATAACAAAAAATTGAACAACCCTATTTTTGTAAATAGCAAAAAAAAATTAACACAACAGATAACTCCTTAAACAGGGTGGTAAACATGTTCTTTCAAAGGAGTGGGTGAATAAAGAAAATTCTGGGAACAGTATGGGTATTTCTTTTTTATGTGAGTTTTCTTTTTAAACTAGATTGGAATGGGAAGGGGCCGCTTCTAAGAGTGTTAAGAGGAGGTGGAAGGTACTCTCCTCTGGTCATACTGGATAAACACGAGTGGGCAATTTGCTAGTTGTTTCCCAAGTAAACTGTGGTTAGATGGTAGCAGCAGTGTAGTGGGCTATATTATTCTCAAAATTCTGGAAGGATGTCAGAAGGTATAGGCCATTATAGGGTATACCCAAGACTCCAACTTACACATGCTCCCTAAAAATGGGTAGAACTCCACTGTGACACTTACCTGCTCATGCATGATTTCAGAAAGCTCTTTTGCCATTTCCCTGTAGTTGGCCTTCATTTCTTCCTGATACTCTAACTGGTCTTCTTTAATGAGACGTTCATTTACTGCTAAGGCTTGACCACAAGCTTCTACGAATTGCCTGAAATAGTATGGGGGAGGGAAATAAAGGCATGTTGAGAACAAAGAATGAGTCCAAGTGTATCTTCCTTGACTGAGCACAGAAATTGTTAATATTTGAAGAGAAAAAGACATTTCCCATGTGCTTTACCTGAAAACTTCTTTAAGCAACTTCACTTTATTGTCAGGATATCTTTTTGTGTTTGTGTCATCTAAGAAAGCTCGGGCATATGCTAGTGGACCAGCATTGACCTAGAAAAAGAACAAAGATTTAAAATTATGTTATTATTAAGAAAATGATCTTATCAGTGATTTAGTTTCAGTTGGTATGTGCTAAAAATGATGCTTGAGTTAGACATGACCCTTGTCCTCCAGGAACTTATAACGCTAAAGAGGAAACCATAATGAAAGCTTCTACTGTTAACATGCCATTTGATTTTATTATTTCAGCCATCCTCAGGGCACTTGTGATGATGGTTTATTTTATGTACGAAGAACCAAAGCTTGGAAAATGTAAGGACCTATTCAAAGTCAAACATCCAATACGTGAAACACCTTGGATCAGAGCCCAAGCCTTCCAATTGATATTTGTGCCACATTATATTCAACCTGGTGAGTTCAGGGAAAAACTGAACATAATATAGTATGTATGCCAATTTTTAAAAAACCAACTGTTGGGAGGGGTTCAAGATGGCGGCATGGTAGGAGGACGCAGATTGTCCTTCCTCCTGCACATGGGAGAAAAACCTAACTGATCTACAGAGGAACAGAGCAGATAGCCAACAATACCACAGTATATATGAAAATAGGAGATCAAAATCCGTAGCAGACATTGGAAAACTAGACGTGGCAGCCGAGTGACCGGAGGTGGCCCTGAGACGGGACAGAGGCGACCTGGCGACCGGAGGCAGTTCTGCAACCGACCGGAGGCGGCCCGGCGACGGGAGGGGCCTCTGCAACCGACCGGAGGCGGCCCGGCGACCGGAGGCGGCCCTGCAAACGACCGGAGGCGGCCCGGCGACCTGAGGGGCCTCTGCAACCGACCGGAGGCGGCCCGGCGACCGGAGGCGGCCCTGCAACCGACCGGAGGCGGCCCGGCGACCGGAGGCGGCCAGGCGACCGGAGGCGGCCCTGCAAGCGACCGGAGGCGGCCGCGCGTCCGGAGGGGGTCCTGCAACCGACCGGAGGCGGCTCTGCGACCGGGTTGGAAGCAGCCCTGCAGCCAGAGGCGACCCTGCAACTAGAGAAGGGGACTCTGGAAGACCCGGAGCTCACATCTGTGATCCTGGGGTGAGTGCGCACAACTCGGGAAACTCTCGGAGCCCACGCCCGTAGTCTCAGGCGGGCGCCTGCGCCCTGTAGGAGACCCGGAGCTCACAGCAATAGGCTCGGGGAGGGATGGTTTCACCCATAAACTCTGGAAAGCTCGCCCCCTGCAGGAGGGTCAGAAATCACACCCAAGGCCCTGTATGGAGAGTACGCCATTAGCCCTGGGGACAGTGCTGGGCTGGCACTGAGGACAGTAGCCCAAAGCTGACTGAGTGAGGAACAGGGAGAAAAGCTGTACGAGTCGCCTTGCAGCCTGCTACAGCCAGCAAGTCCAGAAAATCCAGTTTGGCCTGTGTGAAAATGGCAAGAGATTTTTTTTTTTCTTCTTATTCTTTTTTTTTTTGGGGGGGTGTTTTGTTTCATTTTGTTTTGTGGGGTTTTTTTTTTTTTGATAGTTGTTTTTTGTCTGTTTAGTTGGGTTTTTTGTTTGTTTTGGTTCGTTTTTCGTTTTTGTGGGGTTCTTTTTGTTTTGTTTTGATTATATATTTTTTATTTCTTTATTACTTCTACCTTTTTTATCCCTCAATTCCTTTTGCTTCTCTTTACTTCTTTCTGGCTTTATTCCTTCTTCCTTTCTTTCCAATTCTATCTCTCCTTCCCTCCTCTTTTTTTTTTTTCCTTTTTCTCTCTCTTCTTTTTTCACTCTATTCTTTTCTCTTTTTGAATATCCACGAGTGAGGCAAAGAAATCCTAGAACTGTGGAAAAACCAGAGTTGGACCAAAAGAGGGGGTATTCCAACAGCTGAGACAGTGGAAGCTGTGAACACCAGGATACCTGAAGAAGACTATAACACTGAATCTCACAGGTATTCCACCACAGAAGTTCACACCATAAACGCAGGTAGCCAGAACAGATCAACTTAAGAAGCAGAGGTTTACAAGAAGAGTCTCACCAACAATGAGAAGACAAAGAAACAATCCCCAAATGAAAGAAAAGGTGGAAGCCCCAGAAAGAATGCTAAATGAAACAGAGGCAACTCAACTATCAGATAAGGAGTTCAAAGAAATGGTTGTCAGGAAGCTCCATGAGCTCTCAATGAGCTACCAGAAACTACAGGGAAGCTAAGATGAACTCAGTGCAAACTATATCAACATGAAAAAGGAAATAGAAACTATCAAAAAGGGCCAAGAGGAAATGAAGAATACAATTTCTGAGCTGAAGAACACAGTAGAAGGAATGAAAAGCAGAATCGATGAAGCAGAAGATCGGATCAGTGAGTTAGAGGACAAAGTAGAAAAAAACAGCCAGATAGAGCAAGAAAAGGAAAAGAGGCTCAGAAAGATTGAAGAGAGTTTAAGAGAAATGCAAGACAACATGAAACGTAATAATATCCGTATAATAGGAATACCAGAAGGAGAAGAAGAAGAGCAAGGGATAGAAAACCTATTTGAAAAAGTAATGATGGAAAACTTCCCTAATTGGGTGAGAGAAAAAGTCACACAAATCCAGGAAACACAGAGAGTCCCTATCAAGAGGAACCAAACAGGCCCACTTCAAGACACATCATCATTAAAATGGCAAACTTCCAAGACAAAGAGAGAATCTTAAAGGCAGCAAGGGAGAAAAAGGAAGTAACATACAAGGGAGCCCCGATAAGGTTAGCAACTGACTTCTCAATGGAAACGCTCCAAGCCAGAAGACAATGGCAAGAAATATTCCAAGTAATGAGAACCAAAGGCCTACAACCAAGACTACTTTATCCAGCAAGGCTTTCAATCAAGATAGAAGGCCAAATAAGGAGCTTCCCAGACAAAAGAAGTCTAAAAGAATACACCTCTACCAAACCAGTACTACAAGAGATACTAAAGGGACTGCTTTAAGGAAAGAAAGGAAAAGAGAGAGTGAGGAACACAGATACGAAAATGGCAATGAATCAGTACCTATCAATAGTAACCTTAAATGTAAATGGATTAAATGCTCCAATCAAAAGACATAGAGTAGCTGACTGGATAAGAAAGCATGACCCACACATATGCTGCCTACAAGAGACCCACCTCAGGACAAAAGACCTACACAGACTTAAAGTGAAAGGCTGGAAACAAATTTTCCAAGCAAATGGACAGGAAAAAAAGGCTGGGGTAGCAATACTCATATCAGACAAAATAGACTTCAAAAGAAGAGCTATAAAGAGAGACCCAGAAGGTCACTTCATAATACTCAAGGGAAGAATCCACCAAGAAGACATAAACATTGTAAATATATATGCACCCAACATAGGAGCACCTAAATACATCAAGAAAATCTTAGAGGACTTCAAGAAAGATATTGACAGCAACACAATTATAGTAGGAGATTTTAACACCCCACTGTCAAAAATGGACAGATCTTCCAAACAAATTATCAACAAAGATATTGTGGCATTGAACAGTACTCTAGACGAATTGGACTTAGCTGATATATATAGGGCCCTCCATCCCAAAGAAACTAAATACACATTTTTTTCAAACGTACATGGAACATTTTCAAAGATAGACCACATGATAGGACACAAAACAAGCCTCAACAAATTCAAGAAAATTGATATCATACCAAGCATTTTCTCCGACCACAAGGGTCTAAAACTAGAAACCGACTTGATGGAGAAAATCCCCAAATCATCAAAATCATGGAGATTGAATAGCATGCTATTAAACAATGAATGGGTAAAGAATGAAATTAAGGAGGAAACCAAAAAGTTTCTGGAAAAAAATGAAAATGAACTCACAACAACCCAAAACTTATGGGACACAATGAAGGCAGTGCTCAGAGGGAAGTTCATAGCAATACAGGCCTACCTAAAGAAGACAGAAACATTTCTAACAAACGACTTAACCCTACGCCTACAAGAACTCGAGGAACAACAACAAAGACAGCCCAGGGCAAGTAGAAGGAAGGAAATAACCAAGATCAGAGCAGAATTAAATGACATAGAGACTAAAAGCACAATCCTAAGGATCAATGAATCCAGGAGCTGGTTCTTTGAAAAGATAAACAAAATCGACAAGCCTTTAAGCAGGCTCATCAAGAAAAAAAGAGAGAGGACTCAAATAAACACAATCAGAAATGAAAGAGGAGAGATTACGACTGACACCACAGAAATACAAAGGATTGTAAGAAATTACTATGAAGAACTGTATGCCAAGAAATTTGAAAACCTAGGTGAAATGGACAAGTTTCTAGAAAAATATAATCTCCCAAAACTCAAAGAAAAAGAAACAGAAAGCCTGAACAGACCAATAACAGCTGGTGAAATTGAATCAGTAATCAAAACACTCTCGGCACACAAAAGCCCTGGACCAGATGGTTTCACAGGAGAATTCTACAAAACATTTAAGGAAGAGCTAACCCCTATCCTTCACAGACTATTCCAAAAAATCCAAAATGATGGAAGACTCCCAAACTCTTTTTATGAAGCCAGCATCATCCTAATCCCAAAACCAGATAAAGACATAACAAAGAAAGAAAACTTCAGGCCAATATCACTGATGAATGTAGACGCTAAAATCCTCAACAAAATATTGGCAAACCGCATCCAACAATACATTAAAAAGATCATACACCATGACCAAGTGGGATTTATCCCAGGGATGCAAGGATGGTTCAACATTCGCAAATCAGTAAATGTAATACATCACATAAACAAAAGCAAAGACAAAAATCACATGATCATATCAATAGATGCAGAAAAAGCTTTTGATAAAGTACAACACCCATTTATGATAAAAACACTCAGCAAAGTGGGAATAGAGGGAGCATTCCTCAACACAATAAAGGCCATATATGAGAGACCTACAGCCAACATCATACTCAATGGGCAAAAACTGAAATCTTTCCCACTAAGATCAGGAACAAGACAAGGCTGTCCACTTTCACCACTTCTATTCAATATAGTATTGGAAGTCTTAGCCACAGCAATTAGACAAGAAAAGGAAATAAAAGGCATTCAAATTGGAAAGGAGGAAACAAAACTATCATTGTTTGCAAATAACATGATAGTGTACGTAGAAAATCCTATAGACTCGGCCAAAAAGCTGCTCGACATAATAAATGAATTTGGCCAAACAGCCGGATACAAAGTCAATATCCAAAAATCAAAGGCATTTTTGTATACCAACAGTGAAACAGCAGAAGCAGAAATCAAGAAAAAAATCCCATTCGATATAGCAAAAAGAAAAATAAAATACCTAGGAATAAACCTAACCAAGGAGGTAAAAGACCTGTATGCAGAAAACTACACAACACTGAAGAATGAAATCAAGGAAGACACAAACAAATGGAAGCATATACCGTGTTCATGGATCGGAAGAATTAATATTATCAAAATGTCCATATTACCCAAAGCAATTTACAGATTCAATGCAATACCTATTAAAGTTCCAATGGCATATTTCACAGACATAGAACAAAAGCTTCAAAAATTTATATGGAATCATAAACGACCCCGGATAGCGGCAGCAATTTTGAGAAAGAAGAGCAAAGTAGGAGGGATCACAATACCTGATACCAAACTGTATTACAAAGCCACTGTAATCAAAACAGCCTGGTACTGGCACAAGAACAGACACGTGGACCAGTGGAATAGAACAGAGAGCCCAGAAATAAACCCAAGTCTCTACAGTCAATTAATATTCGACAAAGGGGGCAGCAACATAAAATGGAGCAAAAATAGCCTCTTCAATAAGTGGTGCTGGGAGAACTGGACAGCTACATGCAAAAAAATGAAACTCGAGCACCAACTTACACCATACACAAAAATAAATTCAAGGTGGATAAAAGATTTAAATATAAGCCATGACACCATTAAAATTCTAGAGGATAATATAGGCAGGAAAATGTCAGATATTTCACGCAGCAATATTTTCACTGATACGTCCCCTAGAGCAAGGAACATAAAGGAAAGAATAAACAAATGGGATCTCATCAAAATAAAAAGCTTCTGCACAGCTAAAGAAAACAGTATTAAAATAAAAAGAGAACCAACTGTATGGGAAAACATATTTGGCAATGATACCTCAGACAAGGGATTAATCTCCAAAATATATAAAGAACTTACAAGACTCTACTCTAAGAAGACAAGCAACCCAATTAAAAAATGGGCAAAGGATTTGAACAGACACTTCTCCAAGGAGGACATACAGAGGATCCAGAGACACATGAAAAGATGCTCGATATCTCTAGCTATCAGAGAGATGCAAATTAAAACTACAATGAGATACCACTTGACACCAGTCAGAATGGCCTTCATAAACAAAGCAACAAACAGCAAGTGTTGGAGAGGTTGTGGAGAAAAGGGGACCCTAGTGCACTGTTGGTGGGATTGCAGATTGGTACAACCACTATGGAAAACAGTATGGAATTTTCTAAGAAAACTAAAAATGGACATACCTTTTGACCCAGTAATTCCACTGCTTGGATTATATCCTAAGAATCCTGAAACACCAATCCAAAAGAATCTATGCACCCCTATGTTCATAGCAGCACAATTTACAATAGCCAAGTGCTGGAAGCAACCTAGGTGCCCATCAGTTAATGAATGGATCAAAAAACTGTGGTACATTTACACAATGGAATTCTATGCAGCAGAAAGAAAGAAGGAGCTCCTACCCTTTGCGACAGCATGGAAGGAATTGGAGGGTATCATGCTAAGCGAAATAAGCCAGGCAGTGAAAGACAAATACCATATGATCTCACCTTTAACAGGAAGCTAATCAACAAAACAAACAAACAAACATAATATAAACAAAGACACTGAATTTGAGAACAATCTGACAGTGTCCAGAGTGGGAGGGGAGGGAATTTCAGGGGAAAAGGGGAACGGTTTAGAGCAACAAGTATAAAGGACTCATGGACAAAAACTATGGGGGGTGGAAATGGGAGGAAGGTGGGGAGGGCTGGGGTGGTGGGCTGGGGCGGGGTAAAAGACAGAAAACTGTACAATATCAACAATTAAAAAATACTGATAAAAAAAAAAAAAAACCAACTGTTCATCTCATTGAATTGTGTAGACAGCCATGGCAAACTGATCTGTTATCTTTGAATGAAGTAACCATCTGAGGTGTGCTGGAAGGCCAAAGATTAGGGGCGTGTAGCAACAGGGTGTGTGAATCAGAACCCTGCATGTCTCACTTAACCAAGAAAAGTTATCTGAAGTTGGTTGGGTAAGTCAGGTAATGTGGGAATAAAGATAAAAAGAAAGTTAGACACACTGAATGGGAAGGAGAAAATTCCAGACATCTGAGACAGCTTGGGAAAGGACTTTACCCCATGATTACTGCATATTTTTCCTGGAAGGTCTGGTGGGCTTAAGGTAAGTAAGTAGGGAAAGCCACCTGTCTTTTTTGTTGCTGTTTATTGCTATGGGCTGTGGTTCTGATCCATGGTATGCACGACTTACATAGCAATACCAGGAAATCTGAGGTATGGGAATTCATACCAGAGGTGGGCCCTTGAGACAGGAACAACTAGCTAACCTTCTATGATGACTGAATGTGTCATCAAACTGGATATGTGTGTGTAAAACTATGTTAAAAACTATGTTAAGCCGTGGCTGGTGTAGCTCAGTGGATTGAGTGTGGGCTGAGAACCAAAGGGTCACCAGTTCGATTCCCAATCAGGGTACATGCCTGGGTTCCGGGCCAGGTCCCCAGTTGCAGGAGCGTGAGAGGGAACCACACATTGATATTTCCCTCCCTCTCTTTCTCCCTTCCTTCCCCTCTCTCTGAATTAAATAAAATCTTTAAAAATAACAACAACAACAAACTACAACAACAAACAACAACAACAAACAAAAATGACCAATTCTGCAAAATGATACATATGCAGTTGGCTCTGTATCCAAAAGTTGTGCATCTGCAGATTCAACTACCCATGGGTCAAAAATATTTTTTCAGGAGGTTCAAGATGGCGGCATGATAGGAGGACGCAGATTGCCCTTGCTCCTGCACATGGGAGAAAAACCTAACTGATCTACAGAGGAACAGAGCAGACAGCCAAGAATACCACAGTATATATGAAAATAGGAGATCAAAATCTGTAGCAGACATTGGAAAACTAGACGTGGCAGCGAGCGACCGGAGGCGGCCCTGAGACTGGGACGAAAGCGGCTCTGTGACTGGAGCTGGCTCTGCGACCCACCGGAGGTGGCCCTGGGTCCTCAGAGGGATCTGCAACCGACCGGAGGCGGCCCTGCGACCTGAGGCGGCTCTGCTACCGGGTCGGAAGCTGCCCTGGGGCCAGAGGCGACCCTGCAACTAGAGAAGGGGACTCTGTGGAAGACCCAGAGCTCACATCTGTGATCCTGGGGTGAGTGCGCGCAACTCGAGAAACTCGCGGAGCCCACGCCCATAGTCTCGGGTGGGCGCTCACACCCTGTAGGAGACCCGGAGCTCACAGCAATAGGCTCCGGGAGGGATGGATCTGTAAGAGATCCCAGATGAAACCCATAAACTCGGGAAAGCGCGCCCTCTGCAGGAGGCTCAGAAATCACACCCAAGGCCCTGCATGGAGAGTGCGCCATTAGCCCTGGGGTCAGGGCTCGGCTGGCACTGAGGACAGTAGCCCAAAGCAGACTGAGTGAGGAACAGGAAGAAAAGTGGTACGAGTCGCCTCGCAGCCTGCTACAGCCAGCAAGTCCAGAAAATCCAGTTTGGCCTGTTTGAAAACAGCAAAATTTTTTTTTTTGTTTTTGTTTTTTTGTTTTTGGGTGTTTTGTTTCGTGGTTTTTTTTTTTTTTTGATAGTTTTTTTTGTCTGTTTAGTTGTGGTTTTTTTTTTTTTTTTTTTTTTTTTGGTTTGGTTTGGTTTTCGTTTTTGTGGGGTTCTTTTTGTTTTGTTTTGATTATATATTTTTTATTACTTCTACCTTATTTATCCCTCAATTCCTTTTGCTTCTCTTTACTTAGTTCTGGCTTTATTCCTTCCTTTCTTTCCAATTCTATCTCTCCTTCCTTTCTCTTTTTTTTCTCTTCTTTTTTCACTTTATTCTTTTCTCTTTTTAAATACCCATGAGTGAGGCAAAAAAAAAAAAATCCTAGAACTGTGAAAAAACCAGAGTTGGACCAAAAGAGGGGGTATTCCAACAGCTGAGACAGTGGAAGCTGTGAACACCAGGATACCTGAAGGAGACTACACCACTGAATCTCACAGGTATTCCACCGCAGAAGTTCACACCATAAACCCAGGTAGCCAGAAGAGATCAATTTAAGAAGCTGAGATTTACAAGAAGAGTTTCACGAACAATGAGAAGACAAAGAAACAATCCCCAAATGAAAGAAAAGGAGGAAGCCCCAGAAAGAAGCCTAAATGAAACAGAGGCAACTCAACTATCAGATAAGGAGTTCAAAGAAATGGTTGTCAGGAAGCTCCATGAGCTCTCAATGAGCTACCAGAAACTACAGGGAAGCTACGATGAACTCACTGCAAACTATATCAACATGAAAAAGAAAACAGAAACTATCAAAAAAGGCCAAGAGGAAATAAAGAATACAATTTCTGAGCTGAAGAACACAATAGAAGGAATGAAAAGCAGAATCGATGAAGCAGAGGATCGAATCAGTGAGTTGGAGGACAAAGTAGAAAAAAACAGCCAGATAGAGCAAGAAAAGGAAAAGAGGCTCAGAAAGATTGAAGAGAGTTTAAGAGAAATGCAAGACAACATGAAACGTAATAATATCCGTATAATAGGAATACCAGAAGGAGAAGAAGAAGAGCAAGGGATAAAAAACCTACTTTAAAAAGTAATGATGGAAAACTTCCCTAATTTGATGAGAGAAAAAGTCACACAAATCCAGGAAACACAGAGTCCCAATCAAGAGGAATCCAAACAGGCCCACTTCAAGACACATCATCATTAGAATGGCAAACTTCCAAGACAAAGAGAAAATCTTAAAGGCAGCAAGGGAGAAAAAGGAAGTAACCTACAAGGGAGCCCCAATAAGGTTAGCAGCTAACTTCTCAATGGAAACGCTCCAAGCCAGAAGACAATGGCAAGAAATATTCCAAGTAATGAGAAACAAAGGCCTACAACCAAGACTATTTTATCCAGCAAGGCTTTCAATCAAGATAGAAGGCCAAATAAGGAGCTTCCCAGACAAAAGAAGTCTAAAAGAATACACCTCTACCAAACCAGTACTGCAAGAGATACTAAAGGGACTGCTTTAAGGAAAGAAAGGAAAAGAGAGAGAGAGGAACACAGGTACGAAAATGGCAATGAATCAGTACCTATCAATAGTAACCTTAAATGTAAATGGATTAAATGCTCCAATCAAAAGACACAGAATAGCTGAATGGATAAGAAAGCATGACCCACACATATGCTGCCTACAAGAGACCCACCTCAGGACAAAAGACCTACACAGACTCAAAGTGAAAGGCTAGAAACAAATTTTCCAAGCAAACGGTCAGGAAAAAAAGGCCGGGGTAGCAATACTCATATCAGACAAAATAGACTTCAAAAGAAGAGCTATAAAGAGAGACCCAGAAGGTCACTTCATAATACTCAAGGGAAGAATCCACCAAGAAGACATAAACATTGTAAATATATATGCACCCAACATAGGAGCACCTAAATACATCAAGAAAATCTTAGAGGACTTCAAGAAAGATATTGACAGCAACACAATTATAGTAGGAGATTTTAACACCCCACTGTCAAAAGTGGACAGATCTTCCAAACAAAATATCAACATAGATACTGTGGCATTGAACAGTACTCTAGACGAATTGGACTTAGCTGATATATATATAGAGCCCTTCATCCCAAAGAAACTAAATACGCATTTTTTTCAAATGCACATGGAACATTTCCGAAGACAGACCACATGATAGGACACAAAACAAGCCTCAAAAAAATTCAAGAAAATTGAAATCATACCAAGCATTTTCTCCGACCACAAGGGTCTAAAACTAGAAACCGACTTGATGGGGAAAATCCCCAAACCATCAAAATCATGGAGATTGAATAGCATGCTATTAAACAATGAATGGGTAAAGAATGAAATTAGGGAGGAAATCAAAAAGTTTCTGGAAACAAATGATAATGAACTCACAACAACCCAAAACTTATGAGACACAATGAAGGCAGTGCTCAGAGGGAAGTTCATAGCAATACAGGCCTACCTAAAGAAGACAGAAACATTTCTAACAAACGACTTAACCCTACGCCTACAAGAACTCGAGGAACAACAACAAAGACAGCCCAGGGCAAGTAGAAGGAAGGAAATAACCAAGATCAGAGCAGAATTAAATGACATAGAGACTAAAAGCACAATCCTAAGGATCAATGAATCCAGGAGCTGGTTCTTTGAAAAGATAAACAAAATCGACAAGCCTTTAAGCAGGCTCATCAAGAAAAAAAGAGAGAGGACTCAAATAAACACAATCAGAAATGAAAGAGGAGAGATTACTACTGACACCACAGAAATACAAAGGATTGTAAGAAATTACTATGAAGAACTGTATGCCAAGAAATTTGAAAACCTAGGTGAAATGGACAAGTTTCTAGAAAAATATAATCTCCCAAAACTCAAAGAAAAAGAAACAGAAAGCCTGAATAGACCTATAACAGCTGATGAAATTGAAGCAGTAATCAAAAAACTCCCAACACACAAAAGCCCTGGACCGGATGGTTTCACAGGAGAATTCTACAAAACATTTAAGGAAGAGCTAACCTCTATCTTTCACAGACTATTCCAAAAAATCCAAAATGATGGAAGACTCCCAAACTCTTTTTATGAAGCCAGCATCATCCTAATCCCAAAACCAGATAAAGACACAACAAAGAAAGAAAACTTCAGACCAATATCACTGATGAACATAGACGCTAAAATCCTCAACAAAATATTGGCAAACCGCATCCAACAATACATTAAAAAGATCATACACCATGACCAAGTGGGATTTATCCCAGGGATGCAAGGATGGTTCAACATTCGCAAATCAGTAAATGTAATACATCACATAAACAAAAGCAAAGACAAAAATCACATGATCATATCAATAGATGCAGAAAAAGCTTTTGATAAAGTACAACACCCATTTATGATAAAAACACTCAGCAAAGTGGGAATAGAGGGAGCATTCCTCAACACAATAAAGGCCATATATGAGAGACCTACAGCCAACATCATACTCAATGGGCAAAAACTGAAATCTTTCCCACTAAGATCAGGAACAAGACAAGGCTGTCCACTTTCACCACTTCTATTCAATATAGTATTGGAAGTCTTAGCCACAGCAATTAGACAAGAAAAGGAAATAAAAGGCATTCAAATTGGAAAGGAGGAAACAAAACTATCATTGTTTGCAGATAACATGATAGTGTACGTAGAAAATCCTATAGACTCGGCCAAAAAGCTGCTCGACATAATAAATGAATTTGGCCAAACAGCCGGATACAAAGTCAATATCCAAAAATCAAAGGCATTTTTGTATACCAACAGTGAAACAGCAGAAGCAGAAATCAAGAAAAAAATCCCATTCGATATAGCAAAAAGAAAAATAAAATACCTAGGAATAAACCTAACCAAGGAGGTAAAAGACCTGTATGCAGAAAACTACACAACGCTGAAGAAAGAAATCAAGGAAGACACAAACAAATGGAAGCATATACCGTGTTCATGGATCGGAAGAATTAATATCATCAAGATGTCCATACTACCCAAAGCAATTTACAGATTCAATGCAATACCTATTAAAGTTCCAATGGCATATTTCACAGACATAGAACAAAAGCTTCAAAAATTTATATGGAATCATAAACGACCCTGGATAGCGGCAGCAATTTTGAGAAAGAAGAACAAAGTAGGAGGGATCACAATACCTGATACCAAAGTGTATTACAAAGCCACTGTAATCAAAACAGCCTGGTACTGGCACAAGAACAGACACATGGACCAGTGGAATAAAACAGAGAGCCCAGAAATAAACCCAAGTCTCTACAGTCAATTAATATTCGACAAAGGGGGCAGCAACATAAAATGGAGCAAAAATAGCCTCTTCAACAAGTGGTGCTGGGAGAACTGGATGGCTACATGCAAAAAAATGAAACTCGAGCACCAACTTACACCATACACAAAAATAAATACAAGGTGGATAAAAGATTTAAATATAAGCCGTGACACCATTAAACTCCTAGAGGAGAACATAGGCAGGAAAATCTCAGATATTTCACGCAGCAATATTTTTACTGATATGTCCCTAGAGCAAGGGACATAAAGGAAAGAATAAACAAATGGGATCTCATCAAAATAAAAAAATTCTGCACAGCTAAAGAAAATTTCACGCAGCAATATTTTTACTGATATGTCCCTAGAGCAAGGGACATAAAGGAAAGAATAAACAAATGGGATCTCATCAAAATAAAAAAATTCTGCACAGCTAAAGAAAATAGTATTAAAATAAAAAGAGAACCAACTGTATGGAAAAAAATATTTGACAATGATACCTCAGACAAGGGATTAATCTCCAAAATATATAAAGAACTTACCTGACTCTACTGTAAGAAGACAAGCAACCCAATTAAAAAATGGGCAAAGGATTTGAACAGACACTTCTCCAAGGAGGACGTACAGAGGATCCAGAGACACATGAAAAGATGCTTGATATCGCTAGCTATTAGAGATGCAAATTAAAACTACAATGAGATACCACTTGACACCAGTCAGAATGGCCTTCATAAACAATGCAACAAACAGCAAGTGTTGGAGAGGTTGTGGAGAAAAGGGGACCCTAGTGCACTGTTGGTGGGATTGCAGATTGGTACAACCACTATGGAAAACAGTATGGAATTTTCTAAGATAACTAAAAATGGATCTGCCTTTTGACCCAGCAATTCCACTGCTAAGATTATATCCTAAGAACCCTGAAACACCAATCCAAAAGAACCTATGCACCTCTATGTTCATAGCGGCACAATTTACAATAGCCAAGTGCTGGAAGCAACCTAGGTGCCCATCAGATGTCTATAAATGAATGGATCAAAAAACTATGGTACATTTACACAATGAAATTCTATGCAGCAGAAAGAAAGAAGGAGCTCCTACCCTTTGCGACAGCATGGATGGAATTGGAGAGTATCATGCTAAGCGAAATAAGCCAGGCAGTGAAAGACAAATACCATATGATCTCACCTTTAACAGGAAGCTAATCAACAAAACAAACAAACAAGCATAATATAAACAAAGACACTGAATTTGAGAACAGTCTGACAGTGACCAGAGTGGGAGGGGAGGGAATTTCAGGGAAAAAGGGGAACGGTTTAGAGCAACAAGTATAAAGGACTCATGGACAAAAACTATGGGGGGTGGAAATGGGAGGAAGGTGGGGAGGGCTGGGGTGGTGGGCTGGGGGTGGGGTAAAAGACAGAAAACTGTACAATATCAACAATTAAAAAATACTGATTAAAAATAAAATAAAAAAATGGAAAAAATGAACAAAACTTAAAAAAAATATTTTTTCAGAAAAGTTACATTGTTGCTAACATATACTATGTAGTTAGACCTAAGATGGGTGTTTCTATTCTGAACATGTACAGACATTTTTCTTGCCATTTTTATCCTAAATAACACATATAACAAGTACTTATATAGTATTAGGCATTATAAGTAATCTACAGATGATTTAAAGTATGCTGGAGAATGTATGTAGCTTATATGCAAATACTATGCCATTTTATGTAAGGGACTTGAGCATCCATGGATTTTGGTATCCCCAGGGGTTTCTGGAACCTATCCCCCACAGATACCAAGGGATGACTGTATTCAATTTTAAGAAAATGCAAAGGGGAAAACTGATGAAACTTCATAAATTCTAATATAACCAGATCTTGGAGTGCAGCCCCATGAAGCCAACCTGATAGCTCTGTCCTATACAATAGCAACCCCAGTGAGCTCTTGGTGAACAAATTACAGAAATCACAAATAAAGTGATAAAGCTAATTTCCTCTGGCTGTAACTTTGTGTTGACCTTGGTGGGTACAGACGTATAAACTTAATCTTACTTCATCGTGCAATTCTTTGCTTTTTAAGATACTGCACATTAGTAAAAGTCTAAGGTCAGAGTCCAATGGCAGGGCACATTTTGCCCTTTAGAAAGCTCAACCTGCCCAGCCCCACATTTTACTGTCACCTATACCCTTCTGCAGGCCTTTTGATAGAGGCTGCATGTTCCCAGGTCACATTACTGAGTGGTTTTGTGTTTAGTTGAAGAAAATTGTGGCCCCTGGACTCACCTTGCTGAAATAATTATCACATTCACTTGATAACTCATTTTCACACCTAAGTCTTTTGGGCCATAAGAAAAGAGGCTGAAAACATCTATAAATACTTTTCTGGTGAATGACATTTAGAAAAATGTTACACAGCAACTCAGCATGAATCTGATAAAAAGTTGACAAAAACTGATTTAAGAAAATGAACTAAGGAAACCCGAAAATCTATGTACTACAATCTACATGTAACTTTCATAAACATTCTTCTCATAAGAGAAAAAAGTGGAGATAGATATAAGCACACATACGTCCTAGAATTACTTACATACATTTAAAAATACCAATAAAGTAAGAGGCATACTGGTCACTGGAAGGAGGTGATTTAACATTTACCAATTTCTTAGGAAACCACACAAGAAACCTTTTGAAAATGTATTTTTAAAGTGTAATATACAAACAGAAAAGTGCATGTAATGTACATGCATAGCTTGATGAATTTTCATAAATAGAACATATTTACATAATCATTACCTAGATCAATGGTGACCCTTTCCATAAATGGTACACCTCACGTGGATGGCTATATGGAAAAAAATGTGGCTATCTACTGCCACATGCAAAAATCGATTCTAGATGGACTGCAATCTACATAGGAATGTTAAACAAAGAAGGAAAACATACATATACTTCAGAGATATTCTCTTAAGAACAGACTTTTTTAAAGTGGACTAGAAAAATGCTACCAGCAAAGAAAAAAATTGATCTGTTGGGCTATATTAAAAATAAAGAATTTATGTTAATCAAAATATGCCCTTAAGAGAGTAAAACTTAAGACACTTTTTCAGATAACAATTTTTAAAGAAACCATAAGACAATAAAACAACAGTTTTATAAGAGAACCAACAGCTACCCATATTTCTTTATATTTAGAAGGGTCTTAATGCTTCCAGCTAGGCACCCCAAATCCCCCAAATCACCAAAAAAATCAGGTTAGCATGGAGAGCTGTCTCCTGCCTCTGGCAAACAGTTTAGTGAGAATGACATCTTTGCAGGTGGTGGGAAAGAAGGGGGGGCCCTAAGGCTACTGCCCCTCTGGTATCAGGAGAAACTGCATAGACACTGGGGGTAGATAAGGAGGATCACTGGTAAAGCCAGGGATCTATACTAGATCTTGGTGTGACTGGCCTGAATTTTTCCAACAACTTAAATCAGGAGCCTTTCCCTCAGTTGCCCTGTGGTTTGCTTTGACTGGTGCCTGGCTTACCTGAACACTCACGCTGCCCTGGAGTTTCAACTGTAGTTTGATCATGTCCACTTCAGCTGAGGAGCACAGCTGCCGAAGCTCAGCCACCTTCTTACTCATCTCATCAATGGCTACTTCAATGGGGTTCAGGTCTGTGTGGTGTTGGTACATGACAGGGATCCGCTTCTTCACGTAAGGGAAGCAGTGTATTGCTGTGGAGGAATGGGTCCCAGCATTATTCCACAGTGTGCATGATCTTTACTCTTATTGAGGTAAAAGTAATTATTATTAACATTTTACAGATAAAGAACCAAAGTCATAGGCCAGTATTTCATGGATACATAATACTGTCTTTTTTAAATCATTGTGTATGTTTAATGACAGTTTCCTTGTTAACATTTAATGTGAGAAGTGTATCTTTGAAGACATCGCTTTATTGTTCCCTCCTAAATTTTCTCATCCATGACTGCCTTGCCTTCCTTGGAGGTTGTGAGATTTGAATGAGCTAGTAGATATAAGATAGCTTTGGAAATGAAAAAAAAGTCTCAATAGTTTTAAGATATCATATACATATTAACTCCAGAAAAAATATGAAAAAATCAGTTTTATCCACAGAATAACTTTGAATCACATGTTAATGTCTACACAAATCAGAAAAATTAATGAAAAGTGAGAATATAATTCCAAGCAAAGTACTCTGCGAACCAGAAATGCACAACTGTTGAAGTCATAAGAGATATTTTGAAACAAATAATGTAATGAAAAATGTTCATTTTCTTATACATAAACTTTTAATTATATTTTATTGATTATGTTATTACAGTTGTCCCAATTTTTCCCTCTTTGTCCCCCTGTCCACCCAGCAACCCAACTGCCTCAGGCAATTCCCACACCATTGTTTATGTCCATGGGTCATGCGTGTCAGTTCTTTGGCTACTCTACTTCCTATACTGTATATCCCCATGGCTATTCTGTAGCTACTTATTTGTATATCTTATTCCCTCACCTCTTTACCCATTGTCCCTATGCACACCTCCCATCTGGCAACCATCAAAATGCTTACCATATTCATGATTCTGTCTCTGATCTGGTTTCCTTAATTTGTTTTGTAGACTCGATTATTGATAGATTTGTATTTATTGCCATTTTATTGTTCCTAGTTTTGATCTTTTTCTTTTTCTTAGGTAAGTCCCTTTAACATTTCCTATAAATAATGGTTTGGTGATGATGAACTCCTTAAGTTTTATCTTGTCTTGGATGCTCTTTATCTGCCCTTCTATTCTAAATGATAGCTTTACTGGGTAGAGCAATCTTGGCTCTAGGTCCTTGCTTTTCATCACTTTGAATATTTCTTGCCAATCTCTTCTAGCCTGCAAAGTTTCTCTTGAGAAATCAGCTGACAGTCTTATGGGAACTCTCCTGTAGGTAACTAACTTCTTTTCTCTTGCTGCTTTTAAGATTCTCTCTTTATCTTTAATCTTTGGCATTTTAATTATGATGTGTCTTGGAGTGGGCCTCTTTGCATCCATCTTGCTGGGGACTCTGTGCTTCCTGGACTTGCATGTCTATTTCTTTCATCAAATTAGGGAAGTTTTTTTTCATTATTTTTTCAAATAGAGTTCCAATTTTTTGCTCTTTCTCTTCTCCTTCTGGCACCCCTATGATGTGAATGTTGGACCTCTTGAAGTTGTCCCAGAGGCTCCTTAAACAAGCATTGTTTTGGGGGTGGGGGTTTGGATTCTTTTTTCTTCTTGTTGCTCTGATTGGTTGTTTTTTGCTTCCTTATGTTCTGAATCATTGATTTGATTCTTGGCTTCAGTCACTGTACTATTGTTTCCCTATAATTTGTTCTTTATTTCAATTAGTGTATTCTTTGTTTCTGACTGGATCTTTTTAATGGTGTTGAGGTCCTCACTAAGTTCCTTGAACATCCTTACAAGCAGTGTTCTAAACTCTGCATCTGAGAGACTTCTTATCTCCATTTTGTTTAGCTCTTTTTTTTTTTAAATATTTATTTATTTATCTTTAGAGGGGATGGGTAGGAGAGAGGGAGAAGGAGAGAAATATCAATGTATGGTTGCCTCTTATGTGTCCCATGCTGGGAACTGGCCTGCAACCCAGGCATGTGCCCTGACTGGGAATCGAACCGCGATCCTTTGGTTCACAGGCCCGCGCTCAATCCACTGAGCTACACCAGCCAGGGCTGTTTAGCTCTTTTTATGGAGCTTTAATTTGTTCTTTTATTTGGGCCATGTTTCTTTGTGTCCTTGTTTTGGCAGCCTCCCTGTGTTTGTTTCTATGTATTAGGTAGAACTGCTATGACTGCCTATCTTGGTACTTGGTAGTGTGGCCTAATGTAGTAGAGTCCTGTAGAGTCCTGTGGCACAGCCTCGCCTATTATCCAAGCTGGGTACTCAAGGTGCACCCTTTGCGTTGGGCTGAGTGTAATTTGTAGTTGAGCACTGGCTTCTGTTGGCAGGTCAATGGGAGGGATTTAACATGGCCAGTCAGCTGCAAGGATTGTCTGTGACCACTTATCACCAACCTCTGCCTTCCATGGAGGATTAGCTGTGCAAGGGCAGGGTGGTGGTACTCTGACATGGTCTGTAGCTGTCAATTGGGTGCATAGGCCCTGGGGTTTCCTGGGTGGTGCAGGCCAAGGTTGGCCACCACTTGTATTCTGTCTAAGCTATAAAGCAATCTAAGATAGCTGATACTTGTGCTGGGCTTGGAGATTCCCAGTCAAAGCCAAGCTGTGAATCTAGGCTGGCTGCTGCTAGTGCTGTGCCTGGGGCACTTAACAAGAGGTACAAGGGTTGGGGGCTCACCGAAGCTGGCTCTTACTTGTTTGCAAGGATTTAGGAAGTTGCGAAGCATAAGCCAAGACTAGCCATTCATATGGAAAAGCCACTGTTAACAGTCATAAGTTAGGTGGGATGGAACCACAAGAGATCTCCAGGATAGGGCAAACAGTGTTAGCCAGGTTGATGCAGTCTCAGCAGGTTGGTTAGTCTCAACCAACCTGCTGGCTTTATGAGAGAAGGGTTCAGAAAAGGAACAATGGCCTCTGTCCACCTTTCTGTCTGGGAGAAAGCTGCCCGCCAGTTCACACCTTGATGTTAGACATTTCAGTTTCTCCCTGTATGCCACTGGTGCCTTTCAAGCTGCTACTCTCGTGCTGGAGCTCTGAGGGAGTGAATCTGAGGAAGTTCATGTGTGAGTTCTTTAAGGGGATCTGCTTTGTACTCCAGCAGGTTTTTCCACTGACTCAACCTTGCTGGTTTTTGTAGCCAGAAGTTATGGAGACTTATCTTCTTGACACTGGAACCCTGGGCTGGGGGGCCTGGTATGGGGCTGGGACTCCTTGCTCCTGAGATATCCCTCCTGAATTTTTACCTACCACATGTGGATGTGGGACCAGCCCATTCTGCACCTCTGCCCTTCCTACCAGTCTGGATGGACATGGTTTCTTTTAATTCCGTAGTTGTCAGACTTCCATTCAACTCAATTTCTGATGGTTCTGAGTGATGGTTGTTCTATAATTTAGTTGTAATTTTTATGTGGTTGTTTAAGGAGGCAAGCCATGTTCACCTATGCCGCCATCTTGGCCACAAGTCTCTCATATGTTTTTTACCCCCCCGCAAAAAAAAAAAAATCAGTATTATTTTATCATAATAAGACAACTGAACATATCAACACCAAAGAGTTAAGTTTAAAAAATAAACAGAGAAACAGCTGATTCTAATTTGGGTCTGTTTCACATTTTTACTTTGTTGCTTTATATGTTATATAAATACCTGTAATATTCTCATTTAACATCTATTTACTAATTGACCTTTAGGTATATGCTAAAAAGCTACTTTTTAACAAGCAAAAATAAGATGAGAGTGTGAGTATAGATTTGTTACTACTGAGTAAGGGGCTGGGGTGGAGTATTACTCAGAAAGGACTTATCACAAGATGAGAAAACAGGCCAGCGCCACAGAACACAGAGTTCCAATGAGCCACCCAAAGTCTGGACAAAACCGGAGTAATGTTCAACCTGATGCAACCTCATTTGTCACACACTCACTGGCCTGTCTTAGTCTCTAAAAATTTTATCAATGTAAAGTCAGGCTCTGTGTCTCATGTCTCTTTTGTATTGCTTGTGGAGTTTTTAAGTGACAACACTGATAAATCCTACTTAAACCAAATTCTCCCTTGAAAATGTGACATGACCTGCATACCGCTGCTTACTAGCCAAGGAAATGGGGAAAGGACCCGCAGACCAGAAGGGTACCTGGATGGGAAAGACTGACGTGCTTTCCCATTTATAATGAAGAAGCACCTGTGGAAACGTTCCATGAGGCTGACAGCCAAGTTAAAACATGTACAATTAATTTTATCATAGTATTGAGTGCTATGGTGCAGTACCACCTCTATTTTGGAGAGAAAAACCAACTCCAAGGATGTTTATGAGATGTCCATGGATTATACTGATTTCACTTGGCAAAGAAGTCCTGAGTTACTGCTTCTTGTGATGATAACTGGTGATTTAAAGAGGAAGGGTGGGGCAAAAGTAGGTTTATAGTTGTGAATATGGGAAATAGAGTTTATTCTTACACAGCTCCTTCTCCCTCTACATATTTTCACAACCTACTCCCTCTTTCAAGTCTGAACTCAAATGTCACCTTTTCAATGAGATCTACCCATCACCCTATTTAAACTGCAACCCTCGCATTCATCTCCACATTTCCAATCTCCTCTTACTTTTGTTTAGAACATGTATTATCTTCCAACATAGGTACATTTATGCATTATATTTACTGTTTATCATTTATCTCCTCCTGCTAGTATCTAAGGTGCACAAGCCAGAGAGTTTGTTTGTTTTTTTTTTTTTTTAGTATGTTAAGTTGGAACAATGCCTCTGCTCAAGAAATTTTGCTGAATTAATAAATGTATTACTGCTCAAATGGCTAAATGAAGGAGCATGGAAGGTGAAAAACTAGGTGATGGACTCAGTGAGCTATCCCCTTATTCATAAATGGCCTGCACTAGTAATCTGCAGCTCTTTGAGAAGGAGGTTGGGGAAAAGATGGCTGAGGAGTGATTATATGGTCTGATCAGACTGAATACAAAGTGAAAGGAGGAGAATATTTGCAACCTGAGTGGGAGTATGGGCATGATTTGGAAGACTCTGGGAGAGTGACTAGATAGAAACTCCAGGCCAGAGGTTCTATCTGAAAGAAGAAATGGAGGGGATCATGTTGGGAGGTAGGGTCAGAAATGTCTTGTACACCAAAGGGGCCAGGATGGTAATTATTTGGTTTTTAAATTATTACAAATTGACCCTGACAGAACTATCCAAAAAAGTGAGCATTTGCTGGATTCAGAGGGCTGGGGCTTCCCCACATCTTGGATGGCCAAAGGTCAGGTTTGAAGCAATTCAATGAAAGAAGAACCTGAGGTATTAACACCACAAGGAAAAACTCTCAAGTTCAAAGTTTGTAGGATATCCTGGTCTGTGTATCTTTAACCATAAAGGTTGGTAGTATTTTTCAGTAGCATTTTTATAACTCCCTCTCTAAATCTTTACGCTGCCCAGTAACTTATCCTTTCGATATACACCCTTGTTTTTGTGTTGTACTACAATCTCCTCTTGGTTATCATCAACCTCAGGGGCAAGGTGCTCAATGGTAGGTGAGATTTAGCAAAATGATGTACATTCTTTCCCCTCCTGGGAATGATTCACAAAGTTCTTTAATAAGAGATGGAAAGTAAAACTCTTTTACATATAAGGAAATTAAAGCACAGAGAGGTTAAGTGAACTGTCCAAGATCACAAAGTGAGTGTGACCCAGGTCTGCAAGACCCAGGGCCAAGCTTTGCACTGCCTACACTTTCTCAGCCTCCCAGCTGTGTAAGGTGGTTATTTTCTAAGCCAACAACACATGTCTATTTTGCCTCTCCTGGAGTGGAGTTACTCTTGGTCCTCTATGTTCTTGCAAGTACAGAGCTTTGCTCACGTTGTTTATCTAATCTAAAATATTTCTGTGACAAAATGGTAAACAGTAACCCTGATGGAAACATGCCTGGGGAAAATACCCTATGGTAATAACAGTTCATGAATCAGTATGGTACCTGAGTAAAATAATCGTAATAAAAAATCCTGGCCCTGACTCATCAGTGAATGGAGTTTATTTAAAGCAGAAGTTCTTCAACTTGAGTGGCATCAGAATCACTTGATGAACCACAACTCACCGCCTCTCCTACCCCTAGTGTCTGATTCATAGGTCTGGGTTGGGCTGGAGAATTTGCATTTCTAACAAGTTTCCAGGTGATGCTGATGCTGCAGATCCAGGAAAAACCTTGGATAAGCACTGATTGAAGGTCATTACTACTACAGTGATGAACACTCTAAGCTGACAGTTCTCATTAAATGACCACATTTGGAAATGTAGCTATCTTGCCTCATTAAAGAAGAATGCACTACCGTGTCCATTAGAAAAACAATTCATGACATCTGAATTGGGAAGGGAGAGACAATACTGTTTGTGCTTTACATGTTATTTTATTATTTTAAGAGCAGGAGTAGGAACCATTTCTTTAAGAATTTAAGTTTTTGCCCTGGCCAGGTGGCTCAATGGGTTGGAGCATCATCCAATACACCAAAAGTTTGCAGGTTTGATTCCTGGTCAGGGCACATACCCAAGGCAGTGGATTCAATCCCAGGTCAGGGTGTGTATGGGAGGCAACTGATCGATGTTTCTCTCTCACAGCAATGTTTCTCTCTCTCTCTCTTCCTCTCTCTTTAAAATCAATGAACATATCCTCAGGTGAGGATTAAAAAAAAGAATGTAGGTTTTTTTAAATACAATTTCTACCTTTTATCCCAGTTCCCTCATAGAAAGGGTGAAAATTCTCTGTAATATGCTGTTCTGAGCTATTTTATAATGAACCATACTTTCTTTGTTAACAGCTTTATTGAGATATAAATCCCACCAAATTCACCCCTTTGAAGTGTACAATTGAGAGAGCAGAGCCTCACCTGAAATGCTACACCTTGGCAGTGCTCTTTTATTTATTATTATAATGTGTCATGTGGTGGCCCCAATGGAACACTGACAACAGTGAGTCCTAGACTAGTACTGGTTGCCTCCTGGTTCAATCTAACTATGGCTACTCTTTGAAAAACGTGGCTAGGTTGTGCATATAGCCACACCAGGCCTTCTGAATAGGCTTCTACACTGATTTTTTTTAAGTCAAAGTGTTTTATTTTAGGTTACCCTCGCCATATTGCTGACCTCCCAAAGAAGGTAAAAATCACTCCTAATGTGGTTCTGCACTTATCAGGAACTGGGAAATAGTGCAAAACATATTTTTGAGAATGGTTGATTGATGGCTAAACAGTACCAAAAAATAATTAAAACTCTGCAACAGCTGCATAGGTGGCCTCCTGGTACTGGAGCTTCCTGGTATTGGAGGTATTCAAACTGAGGCTGACCAACCACTCTCAGAGACCAGGTAGAAGGGATCCAGCATCATGTTCTATTTATTCACTAAGCTTAAAATCTCTGAGCATGTTCACAATGGGACCTGAGATCATAAAGGGTCTCTTCCTGTGAGGAAGATGCAGTACTGTGTGCAGGGTTCTTGACCTGGTGGCCACGGGTTTAAGAAGGGTCCATGTGGGTTTCAGAAGGAGTCTGTAAATCACCTGAAATTGTGTGCAGAAGCATTCTGAGGAGGTAAATGCCCACTGCTTTCATCAGCTTCTAAGAGCGGTAAGTGACCTGACATTGAATATGAACTTCTGGTCTGGTAGAAGAAAATGCAAACAGAGAACTAGAAAAATGTCATGACTATTCCAAAGCAAGCATTTGATAAATGTTAAACTGAAATGGATTTGTGAGGAAAGTTAACGAAGCTTGAAGGAAACTTTCAGTTCTAGAAGCTTCTGGATCCCTTCTAGAGAGCTGTATGTTTGGTGTCCAGGCTGCCATGTAGACATGATTCTTAAAGGGAGGAGCCAGGGAAACCATACCTGTCAATATTGTGCGACGTTTGCACTGCTCCTCGACCCCACCTTGCCTCTTCCCAGCCTGAGTAAAAGGCATCTCAAACATGAAGCGGCGAATGTTGTGAGATCTTTCAAACTCCGTTTTCCTTTCTTGCAATTCTTTTTCATCAAAGAATGGGATGACATGAGTCACCTGGATATATGCATACTTGGAATCCAGGTCCTTAGGGTTGACCTTTAAATAAATAAATAAGTAAAATAGAAGATTGGTGCTAGCTGAAGTACTCCCTCAAAGCATGCCTAAACTGTGTTTTCCCACTTTTTATTAGTAAAAGTTTTGGAAAAATTCAGAAAAGTTGAAAAAAAAAATAGTACAAAGAACATACCTACCACTTAGAACAATTGCTAATATTTTGCTATACTTGTTTCAAATACACAGACACACACAAAGTATTTTTAGCTGAACCATTTCAAAATAAGTAGTATATATCATGACACTTCAGCCAGCATCTCCTAAATATGAGGACATTCTCTTCCATAACCAAAATACATTATCATACCTAAGAAAATTAACACTATTTCCCTAATATACCCCAATAACCAGTCTGTATTAAAATTTCTCAAATGTCCCCAAAATGTTATTTATAGCTATTTGTGCTTGAACCAAAAACTATCAATGATCACATTTTATATTTACTTGTGGTATTCTTAGTCTTCTTTAATCTAGAATTTTAATTCCCCACTATGTTTTCATAACATTGAAATCTTTATTTCAGTAAAAATGTTCAAAACCAAAGTCCCCAAATTCTAATTAATCTGTAGGCAGATAAGATGTAAACAGATGTAGATGAATTAATTAAATACAGGTACAACCTAATAATCTAAAACTAATCTAACCATTAATTTAGTTCCTGATTAACTCAGCACATCATGCTTTTAAAAGAACATTTCTGGAATTACTGGTGCTTTAACTTCTGGGACATGCTAGAAAATTAAACACAGGCATTTTCCATACAAAACCCAAAGCTAATTTATTAGGGAGACAAATCAATTTTGCACATATGAATTATATTCAAGCTTCTAGAACAATAAAAGGGGACATGAAAGAAATTCAGAGAGCTTGCAGAGTAGACTGGCGTCAGCGCAGGCAAACGAACATAGCCAAGATAATTTTACTGGTCTCAAATTATCATGCAGCACTGTTCTCTTACAGACATTTGTGAAGAAAAATGAAAACAGATGTGAAAATGCCTTAACCTTTTGAAGTTAAGAAAATACATACTCATGAGTTATTTCTATTTTAGAAAAGGCCATCTGGCCAATCACTGTAATTGTATTCAAATGTATTAAACTTAACTTTCTTTAGCAGAAACAATATAAAGCAGTGGAAATGAACATTCTTCCCTATTATATTAGTGCTATTTCCCTAGTCTTCATTTTCAAAGCTGTATGTGTGTCTCAGTAGAAGGAAGGGAGGACTGGTAATTAGGGGAAGAGAAGGTCTAGGAAGTCTTTCAGCTGCTACATCCAGGACTACATATGAATAGGGGAAGAAGAATACATGAGAGTCTTGAGAATAGGCTATAATTTTCAAGCCACAACTTGACCCAGACAAAGGTTTCAGTTTCAGAGAGAAAGGCAAATTGGACTTGAATAATTTATCTAGAAAGAAAGTAGGCCTTAATACAGTTGTATTGAGGTTCCTGGTTAAACACAGACCAATGACATGTGTTTATCCCTCTTTCTTTGTGTGAATCTGTTAAAATGGCAATATAGAATTTATGTGCAAGGACCAAGAAAAGAGGACAGAAGGCAGCTGTGGATGAGAGACTTAAATAAATTTCTGGAAGGCAGGTGAATGGAGGTGGGCTATTTGGTTTGGCAGAGAGAAGAAGTTTTAATCCAGGTTCTGATGGAGAGGGGTAACAAGTGAGTCAGAGCATCCCTGAGAAGCCTGCTGCTATAGACTGAATGTCTATGTTCCCCCCAAATTCAGGTTGAAATATTAACCTCCAATGTGGTGGTATTAGCAGGTGGGAGGTCATTAGGTCATGAGGGTAGAACCCTCAGGATGGGATTAGTACCCTTCAAAAGAGACACCAAAGAGCTCCCTTACCCCTTCCACCATGTGAGGACACAGAGAGAAGACAGCTGCCTATGAATCAGGAAGAAGGACCTCACCACATACTGAATCTGCTAGCACCTTGATCTGGGACTTCCCATCCTCTGAAAGTGTAAGAAATAAATCTCTGCTGTTTATAAACCAGACAGTCTATGATGTTTGTTAGAGCAGCCTGAATGGACTGATATCTCTAGAGCACCAGCACTAGCATTAGGTTGACCAGGAGAGGTGTGGGGCAGAAACCAGGACAAATGGCCAAAAGTCTATGTGAAGCAGCGGAACCCCAGGTTCCCTTCCCTAGTCCTCGCCCCATAAGAGAATAGAATGTTCATTGGAGAAACTGGTGTGGAGAAAGTCTAAGTGCGGTCACCAGTGTCAGTGGAAAATAGGAATGAGGTACAGAGTGAAACAAAGTGTGTAGATGAAAAGCTGCAGGCCGAACATGAGACCTTCAGCCTTTGCCTGTCTCCTACACCCAGAATCCAGAATCACCCCTTTCTTTGTCTCCCCCCTATCACTTAGGCAGAAGACTAGAAGATTCTTCTCTAGAGGAAATGAAGGGCTCCAAGGAGCCAGATTCCAGACACTGGGGACTCCAAAGCAGGGCTCAGGACAAAAGTGAACCTCCTAGAAGAGCCTCCTAAAGGGTAGACTTTGAAAGAGGGAGAGCTTATCATTGTTGGAAACTGAGCAGGGGAAGCATTTTTAACACAAAGAACAGGAACTCTATTTTGGCCTGAGTTTCAGGAAGCAAAGGGATATCCAACTCTCTGGAGATACCCTGAAGACAGTGGGATGGACACACACTCGTAAATGTACAGGAAAAACAAGGCAGGTTTAGAAATGGTCTTCATGAGAGCAATACAGTCTCTCTATATGGAAGGTAGATCTCATTTCTACAAATGTGTGCTGGCTAGTTTACTTTTTGATGTGTCCATCTGCTGGTCCATCTGTCCATATATCCAACAATCAGTCAGAGTGTCGGGTAAATATGCCCGTGCTAAGAGCAAGGGAAAAGTGCTATGAGAAACAGAACCTTGCACACTCCTCTTACAGAGTTTCTAAATATCTCGACTAAAAAAGGTATATTCTTTCAGACATTAATTTGTAAATGAATGTCTTTTTTAAATTATAAAATAAAAATTTGCTTAATGAAGGACATCTGGAAAGCACAGAAAGAAAAGGTATTAAGAAGAAAAATACACACTTGCTACTCAAGGCCAACCATTCTTATTTTTTTTCCCCTGGGTCTTTATTTTTTTCTATGCACATTTATGAATATATATGGTCCATCGTCAATAATCAAAATGATATTATATTGCCATAATATGTTTCCAAACATAGTCATACCTTGCCAGAATCTTGTATCATTTTGACATTTTCAGAACCAAATTTATCTGAGTAAAGTTTAAGGAGTCTCTGAGAAATTTCTGACAGAGGTGTAAGCTTGGGTTCTTTGTAAATATACTCCTTTCCATCTTCATCTTCAAAGAATCCCTGTGACATAGAGCACAGTTAGAGAACTATCACCAAATACAAGCCCAAGGCTACCACCCAGGAAGGGTACTATAAGGGTTAAAAAATGAGAAATGACTCTAACATAAAATCCTAACTAAACAGGCTTTTCAAATAGGAAGGATAATGATAATAACATGAAGTCTGGTACAAAGATAAAGGAAAAGTGCACAATTGCAAACTCATTCAAAAATGCTGTCATTAAGTGTTGAGTGAAATGAAAGACTGGAGATTTAAGGCTGTGTTCTCTCGAAGTCTGATGATGGGGTTCAAGCCTGTTTCACATTCCCAAGAAACAGAACTCAGCAGCCTGCTCAAGACAGGCCTCAGAAATACACACATATCCCTTCTCCTGAATGAACATTCAGGACCCACTTATAGAGGATATTATGGCATAAATAGGTCTGGAATAGGTTCAGCAAAAGCTAGTAAAGTTTGTATAAATTCTATTTTGCTATAGTGATGAGAAAAATATTCAAGGGTAGCATGATATCAGAAAATATTTTCATTATTACCAGTCATATCTGGTGTCATATCACCAACATTATCATCATGCTTTAGCACCAATCATGTTTGAATAAAAACAAGGCTTAGAACTGTATGGGAAGTGAAAAAGGTTGAAAATTTATAAGTGCAGATTGGGGTTAATATTTGAAATAAATTAAAATAAAACATTTCTCATCTAAAATGGAAGAGGAAAAATGGTGCCAAAACTACAGTATGTGTTTTAAAAAAGCAGGCTAATATGAAACAAAAAAAAAAAACCCACATCAAAATAGGAGTTTAGATACAGTAATTTCACTACATTATTTGCTTATTAAGCATTTACTGTAATTACCTCCACATCTGTTTCACTGTCTGTAAACTGGTATTGCTATGAAGTTATAAAAGACAATAACAGGATAAATTTAAGTTCACATAATGCTCATAGAAAACCACACATTCTAGATAAATGGATTATAATTTATATCATTTAGTTATGTTAGAGACTTGGAGGTTAAACGTTCAGTTAAATTTAAATTAACCCATTCATATAGGGTTTCTGAAATATTACAATGGTAAATATATTTGCAGAGATATTATATAACAAGACATAGAAATACACAGGGATAAAAGAAACCAGACAGTCTTAATTTTTGTTTAAAACATGCAGTATAGATGTATGAGGACACAGATGATTTATTTCTGTAAATGAAATAAACTGTTAATTACTTTGGAGTCTGTAATGACTGAACAGATATACACAGAGACTTGGAAAAGAAACTTGCAAACCACATGAAGTACCAAAGATGCTGCTAAGATAGTCTTATGGAGGGAGAACTTACCGCTGCCTTAAGAAAGTAATAAAGAAAAGATAGGAAGAAAAAAAAGCAGAAAGTTTACTACTGAGGAAGATAAGAGTCATACTAAATATGACAAATTCATTAAATTAGCATTTGTAAGCAGCAGAAAATTTACAAAATACAATTTTATGGAGTTAAAAAAATAAAAAAGGACTTGGAACAGCCTACAGAGCAGAGAGGAGGCTCACCTGTCCAAAGAAGGCCACTCGGAAGTAGGTCCCCAGGAGCCTGCGGCCTGAGTGCATGACCTCAGTCACTTTGCTGTAGGCCTGGTGTAGAGTGTCATACAGATGGGCTAGCCTCTGGAAAGCAGAACAAAACCCGTATCTTCCTACTTGTAAATAGTAAAATTGATTTAAAAATAACAAATGAGATCATGTGGGTGAAAAATCCTTGGTCTTGAGTTTTTAAAAAAATCAAGAATATATTTTGATCGCACAGATATTAGTGATCATTTCTGAGTTGTAATGTTTCCTATCCAAAGGGCCAGCTTGCATATAAGGACCAGTCAAATTTCCACAATGTAGTAAGCAAATTCTGCTTTCAGGTTAACATGAAATGTCAGAGATGATAAAGTCTTACCATGATGTTCTTAGTCCTTTATTTTCCCACTGCATTTAATATGCCAAGAGAAACTGGAAGACCTCCCAGTCCAGGAACACTGGAAGGAACACTATTTTCCCATGCAGGTAGAGCAACAAAGCGTTATGAGAAAAAAAGGCACCTGGTGATTATAAACTTGTTCCTGGCAACCTTTCAAAAGTGGAGTGCCAAAACTGCTGATCTTTGTTGTTTGAGATTTGGAGTCTGTGTAGAGGTGGGGCCTGTGTGTGCAATGTGTGATGGCTCTGAGGTTGGTGACCACCATCACCAAGTGGAGGGTCAGAGACCACTTGCTCAACTCTGACAGTGGTCTGTCTGCTCTCTTGCACGTAAGAATATGTCACTCCACTGTCCTATAACTGGAAAAAACAAACCACTCAGATACCTCAAAATCTCTCCGCTTCTCATAAATGGGGATGATGAGTTTATAGATGTCAGCAATCAGCTCATAGCGTTCAGCCTTCCAGAGTCCATCTGCACACTGTTCTAGGAGCTCCATGAGCACATCCTGATCAAAGAAGAAGGTCATCAGTCAGAAAAGAGTGTTATATAAGGAACATGACATTGTATTCCTTGCAGAATGCATAACTGATTAAGATGGCTAGGAGGAAAATTTCAAAATATGGAGTGTTTTTTAAATTAATTTCCACACTTGTTAACAACTCATCACTATGTTCTTTTATTTAAATTTAATTTTGATTTTTGATTTTTAGAGAGAGGGGAAGGGAGAAAAAGGAGAGAAGCATCAGTGTGAGAGAAACATCGACTGGCTGCCTTCCTTACATGCCCCAGTTGGGGACTGAACCTGCAACCTGAGCATGTGTCCTGACAGGGAATAGAACTAGCTATGTTTTGCTTTGTAGGATGACACCCAACCAACTGAGCCATACCAGCCAGGGCACTATGTTCTTTTTAAATGAGCCATTTTCCAAACATGTTTGCAAGCAGAAATGAAGGGTCACGTTGTACAAGTCTGTACTAGTTAACTGCAAGGAAAAAACTGACACTGATAGCCTCATGTAGGCTCTCAATATTTGATCTTAGTTTTCCTTTTATAAATATAATTAGCAAAACATTTTTTTTCCTTTCTGAGCAATGATGGCAATGCTGAGACATGGAGAGTTATTAAGCATGACTTCAATGCAAATTATAAATCTCAGAACAATTCAGTGATGGGCATTAGGCCTGCCTCATCAAAATCCTTTACACCTTCACTTGGAGATTTCTATTTATTGAAGTTTGGGTAGTCACCCTGCCTCTATTAAAATCCTTAAACTAGATCTGACCAAGATGGAGGTATAGGTAGATAATGTTCCACCTCCTCGCACAACTAAAAGGACAACAACAAATTTAAAAACAAAAAAACAACCAGAACCTCCAGAAAAATCAAACTGTATGGAAGTCCGACAACCAAGGAATTAAAGAAACATTCATCCAGACTGGTAAGAGAGGTGGAGACAGGAAGCTAGGGTGAAGAGGATGACCAGCAAGAGGTGCTGGTGGATCAGGCAGGCAAGACGGCAACTGATGGACAGGGAGGTTCCATATTTTTGTGCAGATAAACTGGTAGGAACAACTGGGGAGAGAGAGACTGCACAACCCAGGGTTCCAGCATGGGCAAAATAAAGTCCTAGAACCTCTGGCTGTAGAAAGCTGTGGGTTGTGGTAGTGGGAGAAACTGCCAGTCTCTTCAAAGCAGGGCAAGAGCCGAGCAAGCAGCCTTGTTCCTCTCTGACCCCACCCCACATACAGTGTCACGATTCAGTGATGTGGGTTGCCCTGCTCTGGTGAATACCTAAGGTTCATCCTTTACAACATAACAGGTGAGCTGAGACAAAGAAAGATGGCCCAAATGAGAGAACACATCAAAACTCCAGAAAAGATTCTAAGCGATGAGGAGACAACCGATCAGATGCAGAGTTCAAAATACTGGTAATCAGGATGCTCACAGAAATGATTGAGTATGGTTGCCAAAAAAAAAAAAAAAAAAAAGGTATAAGTGAAGGCTATACAAAGTGAAATAAAGGGAAATATGCAGGTAACCAACAGTGAAGTGAAGGAAACCAGGACTCAAATCAACAATTTGGAACAAAAGGAAGAAATAAACATTCAACCAGAACAGAATGAAGAAACCAGAATTCCAAAAAATGAGGAGAGGCTTAGGAACCTCCAGGACAACTTCAAACATTCCAACATCTGAATCATAGGGGTGCCAAAAGGAGAAGAGGAATAACTACAAATTGAAAACTTATTTGAAAAAATAATGAAAGAAAACTTCCCCAATCTGGCAAAGGAAATTGACAAGAAGCTGGACCCAAAAAGGACCACACAAAGACACATCATAATTAAATTCGCCAAGATTAAAGATAAGGAGAGAATCTTATAAGCAGCAAGAGAAAAGGAGACAGTTACCTAACAAAGGAGTTCCCATAAGTCAGTTGATTTCTTTCTCAAAAGAAACCTTACAGGCAAGAAGGGCTGGAAAGAAGTATTCAAAGTCATGAAAAGCAAGAACCTTGATTAATCTAAGATTAATCTATCCAGCAAAGTTATCATTTAGAATGGAAGGGCAGATAAAGTGTTTTCCAGACAAGGTAAAGTTAAAAGAATTCATCATCACCAAGTCCTTATTATATGAAATGTTAAAGGGACTTATCTAAGAAAAAGAAGATCAAAGCTATGAACAGTAAAAAATGACAGCAAACTCTCAACTATCAACAACTGAACCTAAAAAAAAAACAAGAACAACCACAAAAACAAACCAAGGAAAAAACTAGAACAGAATCACAGAAATGGAGATCACATGGTGAGTTATTAGTGGGGAGGGGGAAGGGAGAAAATGGGGGAAAAGTTACAGGGAATACGAAGCATAATTGGTAGGTGAAATAGACGGGAGGAGGTTACAAACGGTACAGGAGACCTAGCTGGTGTGGCTCAGTGGACTGAGTGCCAGCGTGTGAACCAAAGAGTCACTGCTTTGATTCCTCAGTCAGGGCACATGCCTGGGTTCTGGGCCAGGTCCCCAGTGCAGGGCATGTAAGAGGCAACCACACATTGATGTTCCTCTCCCTCTCTTCCTCCCTCCCTTCTCCTCTCTTTAAAAATAAATAAATAAAATCCTTTAGTTCAAAGAATAGTATAGGAAATGGAGAAGCCAAAGAACTTGTATGTATGACCTATGGATATGAACTAAGGGAGGTGGGGAGGATGCAGGGAGCAGGGGGATAAAGGGGAGAAAAATAATGGGGCAACTGTAATAGCATAATCAATAAAATATACTTAAAAATAAATAAAATCCTTAAACTTTGGAGGAAGCTAACATTATCCATGACTCAAGGGTTGGGGCATGTGGATCAGGTTTAAAGTAATCAGCATAAATCTACTTACTGGCCACTGGCATTACTTCATCATGGGCAGACACATGATCTAAACAGGCTAATCAGGGTTAATTTTTGGACCTCAGCTTGGAATTCAGGGATAGAAGTGCTGTCGCTAGACTGGACATGAGAGGCAGCATGTAGCTTGACTGGAGCTGGCATCCATTTTATCAATAGCCAGGGGCCTGTCTACCTTAGCAACAGAGTGGAGGGCTCCCCGCACCCACCCCACAAAGCAACTGTATCATTAAACGTTTGTATTGACCATTGTCAATCTCTCTGGAATTTCCTAATGGGAACTAATTTATTTGACCTTTCTGTTTAAGCCCGTTTGAGTGGGGCTTCACTAATGATGCTGAGTCAATTTTCATGTGACTATTTGTCATCTGTATAGCTCTGGTGAAGTGTCTATTCAAATCTTTTCCTCATTTCTCTACCAGGTAGTTGATTTTCTTATTATTGGGTTTTGAGAGTTCTTTATATATTTTATATAAAAGTCCTTTACCAGACATGTGAGTTGTAATTTTCTTCCAATTTGTAGCTTGTCTCTGGAGTTTCTTAACATTGTTTTTTGAAGAGAGAAGTTTTTGATTTTGATGAAGTTCAATGTATCAAGTTTTTATTTTCTGGATTGTGCTTTATAAATTATATCTAAGAAATCTTAATTTAATCCAAGCTCACAAAGACTTTTCCTATGTTTTCTTCCAGAAATTTCATAGTTTCACATTTTATATTTAAGTCTATAGCTCATTACTTTTAAATATAGTATAAAGTATGGGTCAACATCTGCTTTTTCCATATGTATGCCCAAGTTTTCCATCACCATTTGATGAAAGACTATCCTTTTTTCATGGCATTGTCTTTGAATCATATTCAAAAATCAATTGACCATATATGTGCGGGTCTGTTTCTGGCTTCTCTATTTTTTTTCCATTGACATATGCCTCGATCCTTGTGCCACCAATACCACACTGTCTTCATTACTACTGTATATTTATAGAAGGGTTTCTCTGCAGTGACATTTCTAATATGTAGGGCCACATAACTCTTTGCTTGGCGGGGCTGTCCTGTGCATTACAGAATGTCTAGCAGCATCCTTGGCCTCTACTAAGTAGATGCCAGTAGCAGGAGCATCCCCAACCCCCCCAAATCATGACAATAAAAAACATTTCCAGATGTTGCCAAATGTCCCCTGGGTGGGAAAATTATCTTCAGTGAGGACAACTGCTTTATAGTAATCTTGTAATCAGGTAGTGTGATTCTTCCAACTTTTTCAAAATTACTTTGGTTTAGTCTAGTTCCTTTGCCTTTCTATTTAGAGTCAGTTTGTCAATTTCTACCAAAAGTCCAGATGGGAGTTTAATTGGGTCTGCTCTGAATTCATAAACCAATCTAAATAATTGACATCTTAACAATATCAGGTCTTCACTCCATATATTTAGTTCTTTGATTTCTTTCATTAGTGTCTTATAGTTTTTTACCATACAGATCTATGCAGATTCATACCTAAGTTTTGCATTTTTGATGTTATTATGAATAGTATTTATAAATTCTGATAAATTATTTTTTCAAGGAAGTTCGGGATAACATTGAATGTCATTAAGTGTATTTGTTCGCAAAAATTATATAACATGAACATGAACAATATAGTGAAGTTATAGTATAAGAGTCTCTAAAAGAAAGTTGATTGGTTTTACATATTGATCTTATATCCTGTGACCTTGCTAAACTCACTTCTTAGTTTTAGTGGTTTCTTCTGTAAATTCCTTGACATTTTCAGTCACAAAAGACAACTACATCTCGTGTTAATATAGATAGTATTATTCTTCTTGCCTTACAGCATTTGCTGGACCTTCTAGCACACTGTTGAATAGGTATGGTGAAAACAGATATTCCTGTCTTATTCCCAATTTTAGGGTGGAAGTATCCAGTCTTTCACCATTAAGAGTAAGATTTTTTGTAGATAATCTTTCTCAGGTTGAGGGAGTTCCTTTCTATTCTTAGTTTTTCAACATGAATGGATGTTGAATTTTTTCAAATGGTTTTTCTGCATGTATTGAGATGGTCATATGTTTCTTCTTATTTATTCTGTTAATATATTGAATTATAGTTGTTGGTTTTCCAATGTTGAACCAACAGTGCAGTCCCAGGGAAAACCCTACTTGGTCATGTTGCATTTCTCTTTGTCATATACTGTTGGATTCATTTTGCTAATATATTTTTAAGGCTTTTTATAGTTGCCTTTAAACATGTTTGATCCTCTATCATACTGTAAATGAAGAGTAGGGCCTGTCACAAAGGTAAATACTCTGAATTAAGAGCAGCAGGGATTTATTTATTTAACAGTAGTCAGTGGATCTCTGGGTGAGTACTGGGGAGGCCAATGATCAAGTGAAAAAAGCACTTCCTGCACTCACAGACTGAGATTGTGGAGACAGATCCATAAGGAGATTATAAAAGATGGTGGTAAGTGTGCTGATGAAGAAATGTGCAGGGAATCAGGGATGCAAAGGAGTGGCATCCATCAGTGATAAGGAAAGTGCGGGGCATAGAAGGCTGAAGAAGGTGATGACTGACTCTCTTAAAACTGGTCAGGATAGGAGACAAATGTAAAAGGTAGAAGTGGATGCAGGAAGGATGAGAGGGGAGACATTCCAGGGAGAGGGAACAGCAGAGGCAGACATGGGGAAGATGGCAGCATGATGTGGGGGGGATCTGCAAGTAGTTTGAGGGATTGAATTATACAATTGGAATCAGAGAGTGGCAAGAGATGAGGTTGGGGATGTGAAAACGATTAAAAAAGTACTACCATCGTCACACTCAAAATTTTCTATGTGTCAAACATAAATTAGTAATTGAATGTTGATAATTTTATGAGGCATGAAAATGCATAAAGATGTACAACTATCAAAACAATGAAGTAATATATAAGACAGATGTTAGCTGATTTTAAAATAATGTTCTGAGACTTCCAGTCAAGATGATAGTGTAGGCAGACATGGCTTACCACTTTGCACAACCACATCAAAATTACAACTAGAATATAGAACAACCATCACTCAGAACTGTCAGAAATCAAGTTGAATGGCAGTCTGACAACCACGGAATAAAAGAAACCATATCCATCCAGACTGGTAAGAGGGATGCAGATATGGAACAGGCAGGTCCCACACTCGTGTGTGGTGGATAAAAATTCAGGAAGGACATCTTAGGAGCAAGGGGTCCCAGCCCCATACCAGACCCACCAGTGTCCCACCAGGGTTCCAATGTCAGAAAGGTAAGTCCCCACAAAAAACAGCAGAGATTGAGTTGGTAGAACAAACTGTGGGAACCCTAATCAGTTCCTCTTAAAGAACCCACACATGGACTCATCTACTCAGACTCCCTCTGAGCTGCAGCAACAGGCTGACAGCTTGAAGGGCACCAGTGGCTTACTGAGAGAGGCTGAAGTCAGTCTGGCATTGGGGCAAGCAGACTGTCCCTTTTTGACCTCTCCCCCACAGAGCCACAGCACTACAGCACTGGCAAGCTGGTGCCATATCTAACGCTCCATCAATATTGTGTGTTGCTCTTGGGAGATCCCAACAGACTGCTGCACCCAACTTATGGGCCAGACTCTGGCCCACCCAAGCTGCTTTTCTGTATGAACAGCTGATCTTGGCTCATGCTTCACAACTTTCTAAATCCTATCAAATAAACAACAGCTGGCCTCAGTGAGGCCCAGGACTAGCACTAGTAGAAAGATCAGATTAGTTTCATAGCTTGGCTTCACCTGGATATCTCCAAGCCCAGCACAAGTAGCAGCCATTCCAGATTGCTTTATAGCTCAGGCAGGGTGGCCCAGGGCAAAACACAGGTGGGGGTTGACTTTGGCCTGCACCACCCAGGAAATCCTAGGGCCAGCACACCCAGTGGACAGCTACAGATTGTGTTGGAGCACCACCACCTGCCCTTCCACAGCTGATCCTCAACAGAAGGCAGAGGTTGGTGGTAAGTGGTCATAGCCAGTCCTTGCAGATGACTGGCTGGGGTAAATCCATCCCATTGATTTGCCAACAGCAACTAAAGCCCAACTACAAGAGGAGGGTGTACTCAGCCCACACGAAGGGATCACCTCGAGTACCCAGCTTGGGTGATAGGGGAGGCTGTGCCACTTGACCCTACAGGACACCTACTACATTAGGTCACACTACTAAGACATGGACTCAAAGCAGCTGCTACCTAATACACAGAAATAAACACAGGGAGGCTGCTAAAACAAGGACACAAAGAAACATGGCCCAAATAAAAGAACAGATCAAAACTCCAGGAAAAGAACTAAAGGAAATGGACATAAGCAATCTAGCAGATGCAGAGTTCAAAACACTGGTTATAAGGATGCTCAAGGAACTTATTAGTGAGGACCTCAACACCATTTGAAAGATCTAGTCAGAAATGAAGAATATACTAATTGAAATAAAGAACAATTTATGGGGAAACAACAGTACAGTGACTGAAGCCAAGAATCAAATCAATGATTCAGAACATAAGGAAGCAAAAAACAACCAATCAGAGCAACAAGAAGAAAAAAGAATCCAAACCCCCACCCCCAAAACAATGCTTGTTTAAGGAGCCTCTGGGACAACTTCAAGAGGTCCAACATTCACATCATAGGGGTGCCAGAAGGAGAAGAGAAAGAGCAAAAAATTGGAACTCTATTTGAAAAAATAATGAAAAAAAAAACTCCCCTAATTTGATGAAAGAAATAGACATGCAAGTCCAGGAAGCACAGAGTCCCCAGCAAGATGGATGCAAAGAGGCCCACTCCAAGACACATCATAATTAAAATGCCAAAGATTAAAGATAAAGAGAGAATCTTAAAAGCAGCAAGAGAAAAGAAGTTAGTTACCTACAGGAGAGTTCCCATAAAACTGTCAGCTGATTTCTCAAAAGAAACTTTGAAGGATGGAATGGATTGGCAAGAAATATTCAAAGTGATGAATAGCAGGGACCTATAGCCAAGATTGCTCTACCGAGCAAAGCTATCATTTAGAATTGAGGAGCAGCCCTGGCTGGTGTAGCTCAGTGGATTAAGTGTGAGCTGAGAACCAAAGGGTCGCCGTTTTGATTCCCAGTCAGGGCACATGCCTGGGTTGTAGGCCAGGTCTCAGTAGGGGCCACATGGGAGATAACCACACATGATGTTTCTCTCTCTCTTTTTCCCCTCTCTTCCCCTCTCTCAAAAAACAAATAAATAAAATCTTAAAAAAAAAAAAAAAAAAAATCAAAGGGCAGATAAAGCACTTCCCAGACAAGAAAATACTCAAGGAGTTCATCACCACCAAATCATTATTATATAAACTGTTAAAGGGACTTATTTATGAAAAAAAGACCAAAACTATGAACACTAAAATGGCAAAAATAAATATCTATCAACAATTGAATCTAAAAAATAAACTAAGCAAACAAGAAGAACAGAGACAGAATTATGGATACAGATAGCGTTTTGATATTCACCTGATGAGAGGGGCTGTGGAAAAACAGGTGAAGAGGTGAGAGGATTAACAAGTAGCAATAGGCAGTTACAGAATAGCCACGGGAATATAAAGTACAGTGTAGGAAATGGAGTAGCCAAAGAATTTATACACATAACCCATGGTCATGAACACTGGTGGGGGGAGTGGTTGCCTGAGGGAGTTGGTGGTGCTGGATGGAGGGAGGCAAAGGGGGGAAATCAAGAAAACTGTAATAGTATAATCAATAAAATATAATTTAAAAAATAATGTTCTGCCTATCATGTAAGGCACCTGTGTACGGCAGCGTTTCAGGTAAATTTTTAAATGGTCCTGGATTTTACTCGCTTTATATATATATGAAGCCTGAATTCAAGTAGCATGTCAATACTATAGATAATTGAGGTCACTATGAAAAAATCTGTTGTATTTGGTGCAAAATGATGAACTTCAACCAGAAAGGTTGGAAAATAGGAAAATTTGATGAACTGAACTCAGTTTTATAAATAATTATGCAATAAATATTATAATTTTGGAGGAGAGAAGTGGCAGTGAGATAGGTAGGAGCAGAGTCCACTTCTCCCTGTGCATGGGTGGAACACCTAGCCGATCTTCTGAGAAAGGGTGAACAGCCAATGGTATATCAGCTTATGTGAAGATTGGAGGCCAAAACTGTAGCGGACATTGAAAAATCAGACAGTAAGGAGAGTGCTTTGGGACAATAAGGTCCCCAGGGACCAGTGCAGCTGCTGCCCCAGGACCAGCACGCACCGTTTGCCGCAGGATTCTAGGAAGAGTGCCAGGTCAACATCTCCCTCCCCTGCCAAACAAGATTTGAGTAGCACCAGGAGGGATCTGTATGCTTGAAGTCACAGGGTGGGAGTAAGGACGAAGTGGCAAACACACAAGGGTGATGTGTACCCACTGAGACTGTGGACACTGCCTGGGAAGAGTTGTGCAGTGATGGACCCTGACGCAGTCAGTCCCGGTCTGGTAGGAGAGTTGGGCTGAGAGGCCAGGTGCTTGTTTGTAGTGGCAGGCTTGAATAGGAGGATTTTTTAAAAAAGAAAAAGAGAAAAAAGAGGCACTCGGCAGCTGTTTGGAGAATTCTCTGCAGCAGCCACCCCCTCTCCTTCTGCCCCCACCCCTGGCAGGCCTTGCATTCACACCCAAAGCCCCAGGAACTACAAGCATCTGACCCCTCTGCCCAGAGGCACCTCCCGCCCAGCCCCTGCGACACGCAGGGCTGACTGGCTCTCTAAGAGGAAGGTGGAGACGCTCCCACAGAGGAGAGCTGCAGGGCTCAGGAAGTTAGCAATCCCTAGAAAGACTTAACTCAGTAGGACGGCTGAACTACCCTGAAGGGACTCTTGAGAGTCCCTAGAATCTAGGACAGCAAAGAGAGAGAAGATGGTGTGTGAGATGCCCCTAATTGGTGCACCTCAAGGACAGTACAACTGGTGGACAGAAGGTGTAGGCCTGGTGCAGAAGGGGAGTGGGGGCCTGGCAGCCAACTGAGGAACGGGGCTGGAGGCTGGGCAACTGCTAAGAGTGTGGCTCAGGAAGGGAGAAAAGCAAAACCAATCCCTCCTCAACCTGCTGCAGGCAGGAAGACCAGCAGAACTGGCTTGGCCGGTTTAAGACCAGCAGGCAGCTTTTTTTTTTCAATGATTTTTAAAAATTCCTTCTTCCTTTTCTTCTTTGTTTTTTTATTCTTTCTTCCTTCCATTCTTCCTTTCCCTTTAAATTCCTTCTTCCTTCTTTCCTTTTCTTTTTAAATTCCCATAAGTGAATTAAATAATTATTGATAATAAAACCTGGAGCTGTGAAAACACTAGAGTTAGACCCAAAGAGGGCTCATTCCAACAACTGAGACAGTCAGACAAATTTCACTTTGCTACTCTAGAGAAGTTGCAAAAGTTATTGTATATTTGTATTATTATTTTTCATTATTCTTACATCTTTTATTTTATTTTTTAAAATTTTTTAAATATATTTTATTGATTACGCTATTACAGTTGTCCCATTTCTCCCCATCATTCCCCTCCACCCTGCACACCCCCTCCCACCCACATTCCCCCCTTTAGTTGATGTCCATGTGTCATAAGTTCTTTAGCTTCTACACTATTTCCCACATTATTCTTGCCCTTCCGTTTATTTTCTACCCACCATCTATGCTACTTATTCTCTGTACCTTTTCCCCCCCTCTCCTCCTCCCACGCCCCTGTTGCTAACCCTCCATATGATCTCCATTTCTGTGGTTCTGTTCCTCTTCTAGCTGTTTGCTTAGTTTGCTTTTGTTTTAGGTGTGGTTCTTTTTTTTTTTTTAATATATTTTATTGATTTTGCTATTACGGTTGTCCCGTTTCTCCCCCATCATTCCCCCCACCCTGCACACCCTCTCCCACCCACATTCCACCCTTTAGTTCATGTCCATGTGTCATAAGTTCTTTAGCTTCTACATTTCCCATACTATTCTTGCCCTCCCCCTGTCTATTTTCTACCCACTATCTACGCTACTCATTCTCTGTACCTTCGCCCCCTCTCCTCCTCCCACGTCCCTGTTGCTAACCCTCCATATGATCTCCATTTCTGTGGTTCTGTTCCTGTTCTAGCTGTTTGCTTAGTTTGCTTTTGTTTTAGGTGTGGTTCTTAATAGCTGTGAGTTTGCTGTCTTTTCACTGTCATATTTTTGATCTTTTTCTTAGATAAGTCCCTTTAACATTTCATATAATAAGGGCTTGGTGATGATGAACTCCTTCAACTTGACCTTATCTGAGAAGCACTTTATCTGCCCTTCCATTCTAAATGACAGCTTTGCTGGATAGAGCAATTTTGGATGTAGGTCCCTGCTTTTCAAGATTTCAAATATATCTTTCCAGCCCCTTCTTGCCTGTAAGGTCTCTTCTGAGCAAGCAGCTGACAGTCTGATGGGAACTCTTTTGTAGGTGATTGTCCCCTTATCTCTAGCTGCTTCTAGAATTCTCTCCTTCATTTGAATCTTGGCTAATGTAATTACGATGTGCCTTGGTGTGTTCCTCCTTGGGTCCAACTTCTTTGGGACTCTCTGAGCTTCCTGGACTTTCTGGAAGTCTATTTCCTTTGACAGATTGGGGAAGTTCTCCTTGATTATTTGTTCAAATAAGTTTTCCACTTGTTACTCTTCTTCTTCCCCTTCTGGGACCCCTATAATTCAGATGTTGGGACGTTTAACGATGTCCCGGAGGTTCCTAAGCCTCTCCTCATTTTTTTGAATTCTTGTTTCTTCCTCATTTTCTGTTTGGTTGTTTGTTTCTTCCTTTTGGTCCACTCCATTGATTTGAGTCCCAGTTTTCCTCCCCTCTTTATTGGTTCCCCATGTGTCTTCCTTCATTTCACGTATTGTAGCCTGCATTTTCTCATCTAATTTGTGAGCATCTTGATGACCAGTGCTTTGAACTGTGCATCTGATAGGCTGGCTATCTCTTCACGGCTTAGAGGAATTGGCTCTGGGGTTTTTAATTTGTTCTCCGGTTTGAGCCATTTTTGGTGGTTTTTGGTTGTTGTTGTTTTATTTTGGTTTTAGTCTGGTCGCAGCTATTACGTAGTGGGGGTGGAGCCTTAGATGTTCCTCAGGGCGGGGCAGCCCAGTCGCTGGGTTGTGACGCTATAGGTGGGGGCGGGGTCCAAGAGGGAAGAATGGTGCCTGCTCCACTCTCTCCTGGACTCCGGTCCCTTCCACTGGTTCCCCTTCGCCTGGATTATCTGCGTGCGAGCGTGCTGTTATATAGTGAGGAGTGGAGCCTCAGGCGCTCCTCAGTGCGGAGGCGGGGGTGGGGGCAGCCCAGTCACTGGGTTGTAACGCTGTATGTGGGGGCGGGGTCTGAGAGGGAACAATGACGCCTGCTCCACTCTCTCCTGAATTCAGTCCCTTCCGCCACTTCCCCTTTGCCTGGACCGTCTGTGCGCGCAAATGTGGGACCACCTGGTCAGCCAGCCGCCTTGTGTGGCCTCACTGGGTCTGCACAGTTGCCCCCCTGTGCCTGGGGTCTGCCAGCTGCTGCCTGTGGGCCCCGGGACCGCCAGCCGCCGCCTGTGCACCTGGGAACTGCCAGCCGCTGGTGCTTGTGTTTCCAGGTCCGCATCTCCACTTTTTCCTGCCGTGACTCCACCCCTCTTACCGGTCTGGATGAATGGTTGTTGGACTTCTGTACAGTTCAATTTTCTATCAGTTCTGGTTGTTTTCTTGTTTCTAAATATTTGTTGTCCTTAATTTTGGTTGTGAGAGGAGGCACAGTATGTCTGCCTACGCCTCCATCTTGGCTGGAAGTCTGACATCTTTTATTTTATTAGTATTTTTTATTTCTCTTTTTTTCTGTTTAGTTTTCTTCACTGGCTGGTTAAATTGCATAGTTTGACTGGTGTCCCTTGTTCTCTCTTTCAGAGTGTAGTTTTAGTTTTCCATCTTTCCCTTCACTTGTGTTCCAGTAGTATACTACTCTAGGTCCTGTACTTCCTATTCTTGTTATTCAGATCACATAGATTCTGTCATATGATTGTTGTTCCATTACTATTGTAAATAATTGCTGTTCCATACAATTGTAAATACTACACAGCACCCATCCCAAGTCCTGGCTCACTTCACTGTTTCTTGAACTTTATTACTGTAGTGCTTAACTCTATCCTCTCGTAAACTACACCTATTTTCTATCTTTTACTCTTACCTTACCTCATAATCTGACCTCCACAAGCTCACTGCTTTCTAGATCCAACTCACAATCATTCCCCACTCCTAATAAGAGTTTTATCTTTTTTCTACCCTTTCTAAAAAGTGGCTAGTTGGGTGTAATATCATGGTTAAAACTATACACGTCCAAAGGATCTCCTATCTCTTCTCTATGTGCTGGTACTGTAAATACCATAGAATACACTCTTGCTGTCTTAAACCATTTTCCCTTCTCCCTCCAACTGATCATAAAAAAAAGAGTCAGTGGAAGCTGTGAACAGCAGGATATCTGCTGGAAGAGGAAACCCACCAACAAAGGAACCACCAACAGATAACAACAGAAGAAGGTGAAGGAGGGAGTGGAAGCCACACTAACCTCAACCCGGGACCAATCTGGAAATACAACTAAATGGTGGAGAAATTACCCAGAACAACTGAACAAAAGGGAGAGAGAAACCTCAAAACTACATACAGACAGCAGAGTCAGTTTCAACACAACCTGTCCACACCTGCACAACAGAATACAAAATGTGGTCACAATAGTGACCCTCAATTAACCAGCTGGAGGGAAGGGCCCACCAAAGAAAGACCCACCAACAATCGAAACCCAAAGACATACACGGAGCCAACATAAATGACAGCCCAAGACCAGTAAGCTCAGGAGATCAAGGAGACTACACCACTGGATCTCACAGGTCTTCTACCATAGAAGTCCACACCATAAACCCAGGGAGTCAGCACAGATCAATTTAAGAAGCAGATGCTAACAAGAAGAGTCTCACAAACAATAGGAGGACAAAGAAACAATCCCCAAATGAAAGGAAAGGAGGAAACTGAGAAAGAATGCTAAATGAAATAGAGGCAACTCAACTATCAAATATTGAGTTCAAAGCAATGGTTATCAGGAAGCTCAGTGAGTTCATAGTGAATTACTAAAAACTACAGGGAAACTACAATGAACTCACTGCAAACTATATCAACATGAAAAAGGAAATACAAACTATCAACAAGGGCTAAAAGGAAATGAAAAATACAATTTCTGAACTGAAGAACAGAGCAGAAGGAATCAGAAGCAGGCTCGATGAAGCAGAGGATCGGATCAGCAGTCTGGAGGACAAGGTAGGAAAAAATCACCCAGATAAAGCAAGAAAGGGAAAAAAGGCTCAGAAAGAACAAAGAGGGGTTAAGGGACATGCAGAACAACATGAAACATAATAATATCTGTATAATAGGGATACCAGAAGGAGAAGAAAAGCAAATATAGAAACCTGTTTGAAAAAGTAATGATAGAAAACTTCTGTAATTTGATGAGAGAAAAAGTCATATGAATCTAGGAAACACAGAGAATCCCAATCAAGAGGAACCCAAAGAAGCCCATTTCAAGACACATCAAAATTAAAATGGCAAAATTCCAAGACAAAGAGAATCTTAAAGGCAGCTAGGGTAAAACAAGAAGTAACAGACAAGAGAGGCCTAATAAGGCTAGCAGCTAAATTCTTAAGGGAAATGCTCCAAGCAGAAGAGAATGGCAAGAAATATTCCAAGTAATGAGAACCAGAGGCCTGAAACCATGGCTACTTTACCACACAAGGCTCTCAATGAAGATGCAAGTCCAAATAAGGAGCTTACCAGACACAAGAGTCTACAAGAATACATCCTCACCAAACCAGCTCTGCAAGAGATGCTCATGGGACTGCTATAAGGAAAGGAGGGAAAAGAGAGAGAGAGAGAGAGAGGGAGGGAGGGAGGGACACAGGTATGAAAAGAATCAAAATGAGTAAGTACCTATCAATAATAACCTTTAACGTAAACAGATTAAATGTTCCGATCAAAAGACACAGGGTAGCTGAATGGATAAGAAAGGATGACCCACATATATGCTGCCTACAAGAGACCCACCTCAGCACAAAAGACCTACACAGACTAAAAGCGAAGGGCTAGAAACAAATACTCTAAGCAAACAGACAGGAATAAAAGCTGGGGTAGCAATACTAGTATCAGAAAAAATAGACTTCAAAACAAGGGCCATAAAAAGAGACCCAGAAGGTCACTTCATAATACTCAAGGGAAGAATCCACCAAGAAGACATAAACATTGTAAATATATATGCTCATAACATAGGAGCACCCAAATACATAAAGAAAATCTTGGAGGACATCAAGAAAGATATTGAGAGCAACACAATTATAGTAGGAGGTTTTAATACCCCTCTTTCAAAAATGGATAGATCTTCCAAACAAAATATCAACACAGATATTGTGGCATTGAACAATGCCCTAGATGAAATGAACTTAACTGATATATATAAAACCCTTCGCACATTCTTTTCAAATGCACATGGAAATTTTTCAAAGATAGACCACATGATAGAACACAAAACACGCCTCAACAAATTCAAAAGAACTGAGATCATACCAAGCATCTTCTCTGACCACAAGGGTCTGAAACTAGAAACCAACCACAAGTTAAAAACACTCAAACCCATGGAGATTGAATAGCATGCTATTTAACAATGAATGGGTCAAGAATGAGATCAAGGAGGGAATCAAAAAGTTTCTGGAAACAAATGAAAATGATCTCACAACAATACACAACTTATGGGACACAACAAAAGCAGTCCTGAGAGGGAAGTTCCTAATGATACAGGCCTACATAAAAAAGATAGAGACATTTCAAATAAATGACCTAACCCTACACCTAACAAGAACTTGAACAACAATAACAAAGACAGCCCAGAGAAAGTAGAAGGAAGGAAATAACCAAGATTAAAGCAAAAGTAAATGACATAGAGACTAAAAGCACAATTCTAAGGATCAATAAATCCAGGAGCTTGTTCTTTGAAAAGATAAACAAAATTGACAAGCCTTTAAGCAGACTCATCAAGAAAAAAAGAGAGAGGACCCAAATAAGTCAGAAATGAAAGAGGAGAGACTACAAGTGATACCACAGAAATACAAAGGATTGTAAGAAATTACTATGAAGAACTATATGCCAGGAAATTTGAAAACCTATGTGAAATGGACAAATTTCTAGAAAAATATAGTCTTCCAAAACTCAATGAAGAAGTATCAGAAAGCTTGAACAAACCAATAACAGCTGAAAAAATTGAAGCAGTAATCAAAAAGCTTCCGACAATCAAAATCCCTGGACCAGACAGTTTCAGAGGAGAATTTTTCCAAAGCATTTAAAGTACATCTAACCCCTATCCTTCACAGATTATTCCAAAAAATCCAAGATCATGGAAGACTCCCAAACTCTTTCTATGAAGCCAGAATCATCCTAATCCCAAAACCAGATAAAGACACAACAAAGAATGAAAACTTCAGGTGAATGTCGCTGATGAACATAGATGCTAAAATCCTCAACGAAATACTGGCCAATTGCATCCAACAATATATCAAAAAGATCATAAACCACGATGAAATGAGATTCATCCCAGGGATGCAAGGATGGTATAATATTCGCAAATCAATAAACGTCATCACATAAACAAAAGCAAAGACAAAAATCACATGATCATATCAATAGATGCAGAAAAAGCACTTGATATAGTACAGCACCCATTTTTGATAAAAACACTCAGTAAAGTGTGAATAGAGGGAGCATTCCTCAACATAATAAAGGCCATGTATGAGAGACCTACAGCCAACATCATACTCAATGGGCAAAAACTTAGAGCTTTCCCCCTAAGATCAGGAAGAAGACAAGGATGCCCACTTTCAGCACTCCTATTCAACACAGTATTGGAAGTGCTAGCCAAAGCAATCAGACAAGAAAAAGAAATAGAAGGAATCCAAATCAGAAAGGAGAAAGCAAAACTGTCATTGTTTCCAGATGACATGATAGTATACATAGAAAATTCTACAGACTCCACCAAAAAACTGGTCAACCTAATAAGTGAATTTGGCAAAACAGCAGGATACAAAGTCGATATTCAGAAATTAATAGCATTTGTGTATACCAACAATGAAAAATCAGAAACAGAAATCAGGGAAAAAATCCCATTTGATATAGCAACAAGAAAAATACTGTACCTATGAATAAACCTAACCTAGGAGGTAAAAGACCTGTACTCAGAAAACTACACAACACCGAAGAAAGAAATTAAGGAACACACAAACAAATGGAAACATATACTGTGTTCATGGATCAGAGGAATTAACACCATCAAAATATCCATACTACCCAAAGAAATTTATAGATTCAATGCAATACCTATTAAAGTATCAATGGCATATTTCACGGATATAGGATAAACACTTCAAAAATTTATATGGACAACCCCAAATAGCTGCAACAATTTTGAGAAAGAAAAAGAAAGTAGGAAGGATCACAGTACCTGACATCAAACTGTGTTACAGGGCCACTGTAATCAAAACAGCTTGGTACTGACATAAGAACAGACACACAGACCAACGGAACAGCATAGAGAGCCCAGAAATAAACCCAAGTCTCTATAGTCAATTAATATTTGACCAAGGGGCAGCAGCATAAAATGGAGCAAAAATAGCCTCTTCTACAAATGGTGTTGTGAGATCTGTACAGATCCATGCAAAAAATGAAACTTGAGCACCAATTTATACCATACGCAAAAATAAATTCAAGGTGGATAAAAGATTTAAATATAAGTTGTGACCCCATAAAAGTCCAAGAGGAGAACATAGGCAGGAAAATCTCAGGCATTCCACCCAGCAACATCTTCACTGGTATGTCCCCAAAAGCAAGGGACATAAAGGAAAGAATAACAAATGGAACCTCATCAAATTAATAAGCTTCTGCACAGCTAAAGAAAACAGCATTAAAATGAAAAGAGAACCAACTATATGGGAAAACATATTTGCTAATGATACCTGGGACAAGGGTTTGATCTCCAAAATATATAAAGAGCTCACATGAATCTACTCCAGGAAAACACACAATCCATTTAAAAAATGGGCAAAAGACTTGAAAACACACTTCTCTAAGGAGGACACAGAGGACCTGGAGACATATGAAAAGATGCTCAGCATCACTAGCCATCAGAGACATGCAAATTAAAACCACAGTGAGATACCAATTCACACCTGTCAGAATGGCCATTATAAAGTAATCAACAAACAAGTGTTGGAGAGGATGTGGAGAAAAGGGAACCCTAGTGCACTGTTGGCAGGAATGCAGGCTGGTGCAGCCACTGTGGAAAACAGTATGGAATTTCCTCAGAAAACTAAAAATGGAACTGTCTTTTTATCCAGCAATTCTGCTGCTAAGATTATATCCTATGAGCCCTGAAACACCAATCTAAAAGAACCTATACACCCCAATGTTCATAGCAGCACAATTTTACAAGAGCCAAGTCCTGGAATCTACCTAAGTGCCCATCAGTAAATGAATGGATCAAAAAACTATGGTACATTTACACAATGAAATTCTATGCAGCAGAGAGAAAGAAGGAGCTCCTACCCTTTGCAACAGCATGGATGGAACTGGAGATTATGCTAAGTGAAATAAGCCAGTTGGTGAGGGACAAATATCATATGCTCTCACCTTTAACTGGAACGTAGCCAACAAAAGAAAAAAGCAAGCAAAGTATAAGCAGAGAAATTGAAATTAAGAACAATTTCACAATAGCCAGAGGGGAGCGGGGAGGGGTTAATGGGGGGAAGGGCTTTCAGGAACTGCTATAAAGGACACATGGACAAAACCAAGGGGCAGGATGGAAACAAGGGAGGGAGGTGGGTTTGGCTGGGGTAGGGGGGGAGTAAAAGGGGCAAAATGCAGACAAGTGTAATTGAACAACAATAAAGTAATTATTAAAAGAAAAGAAAAATATTATAATTTGATCATAATAAAAACTTAGGAAATAACACATCAACAACTTTTATAGTCTACTGGATTTTATCTTTTTTCTGATTCAGGAGGCATTTATAGAATCTATACACTATCAGTCTAAAATCATTTTTTATAAAGAAATGGCAATATAGAATATGAATAGCAGAGTCTGTGCAGATTTTATCCAATAAAACACTAAAAATGGCTTTTATGAAAGGTAAATTCTTTTCTCAGAAAAGTAGAGTATAGATTACTGAACATCTGAGTTAAATTTGGAAAGGTAAATTATTCAAGATAATGTCAACTCTATACCTAGACCTTTACAGCTGGTGCATAAAGTAATGATTCTTTGAAAAGAAAAAAACCCCACAAAAAACGGTGAGTATAGGTAGTTAAGTTTGAGAGAACATATGTCTAACACACAAAATTATATAGTGTCATAAAAACTAAGACATCATAGTAACTAAATATTGGAGCATATAAATCAGTAGAAACTCCATGTATTAATTGACTTAGAATTCTCAGGAAGCATTTCATATCAAAACCAGAACTAATCCAGACAATGGTCAGACAGTAGTGACTTTGAAAGGCAATCATACGGAAAACCTCATGGTTTTACCACTCTGTTTGAAATTTAAATGTCAAGATACCTTTTTCTAAATTGTTGATATACACAAGGAACTGTAAGTAATTACTGGTTGGGAGAAAAAACCCTCAATGAAATTTATGCATCTGAAAAATACACATTTTATGACTAGTCTTAAAAAGCCCTAGGCTCATAAACCATTGAGGAAGCTGTTTAAAATGTAATTAGCCAGTGCTAGTTTTAAGTGTGCCACACTGATACAATGAGGGTACTTAGCACCTGTCTGTGGAAACAGCACACTGATGATGTGCTCTGCAGGATATTTAAAATGTTGCCATTTAAATGTCATTTGCTCCATTTCAGGATTAATTTAATGTCACCTTTATAGTATAAAGCTAGATATTGTCTCTATTATCTGCCATTTGGGAATAACTGTGAATGTGCAACCTGGCTTGGGCAAATGCTATACTTCATGGCATAATCCAAATTACCAGCAGTGTTTCTCAAGACACATCTGAGAATCCCTAGCATTAGAATAAGCACCTGGGATGCTTGTTAAAATTCAGATTCTTAGGTGCCACACTCACTCAAATGAATCTGGGGATGTATGTGTTTGTGTGTGTGTTGGGGGAGAATGGGAATCTATACTTGTAACAATAATACAAGTAATTTCTAAGTGCACTGACGTTTGAGGACTACTGCACTAAGTGAAACTTTCTGAGGCAGGCACCTCATTTATACATCCCTAAGTTAGCACATGACACACAGCTAGTTCATGGAATGCATCAACTTTTGTTAATATAGAAATGTCCAGGTCACAGAGCTCAGACAACTTGGAATTCATATTCGAAGGGAGAGTGGCTTATGTGTTTCTCCTCAAAGGGAAGAAAGAATCAAAAGCTGTATAGCTTGCTAGGACAGTGACAATATCTTGCACACCCTTGTATTTCCAGGGTCTAGCTCAGGGCCAAAGAAGCTTAGCAAATATTTGCAAAATGAAGCAGGGGATATCTCCTGATATGAGCCAAGGTGGAGCATTAGAAAAGTTCCATGCATCAAGCTTACTACTCACTACTGCTCTTGTTTTGGGAAATCATTCTAATAGTGAGAATACACTACATAACTCTTGGTTAAGGAAAAGTGGATGGTTAGACAACTTTATTGATTACAATCATCAAGCTCGGATGAGATGTAAACACAGGAATCATCCAATATATTCTGCTACCACATCTATCTCTTGAGATGTTCTGCAGATGTAAACATTTTATGTTTGCTACTGGCAGCTGTTTCTAAATAGAAGCAATTTGGCTAATATAATCGAGACTTGCCTAATTAACTTCATATGTTTGCTATATGCAATGGTGATAGTTGCTACTCTGTGAAACACCAGTTGAGTGTGCTTGACACAGTTGATTTTCGTTCTCATGATTCATGGTAGTTACACTGTATAAAGTCACCATGAACAGTAAATTAGTGAATACCGAACCACTCCTCCTTGGTGAAATAAAGGGTTAGGTTCCTGAGGGCCTCTGGTTATAAAATGAAGGTGGACCAATGTACCTAACTTTGTTTTACATGTGTTTCTGTTTAAAGAAACTTAATTGAGTATATATTGTTGATTCATAACATTGAACCCATGGCCAAAAGCACTCATGACTAAACAAAGCTTGTTTAACACAAGTATTTTCTCTGTAAGGTACATCACAGACTTCCTGTGCTTAGAAACACTAGACAACACTATACCTGGGGGACATTTCAAACAGCAAAACCACTAGTTTAAAAGTGCAATGATGTGGAAAAAAATGGCACTAAATAGAAAAGGATACCTGTTTACAGCATGAGAGCTGAACCAAGAAGGCAGAATGTTACCCTATTCCACCTCAGGAATAGGTAAGCTCATGTTTTTTGCCATTCTGTGCATGTCCCCAGTGACCACAAAAGTACCTTGATGAGTACTGATTTGGGGGGTTACAAAGAAATTTTAGCAAGTGGGCAGATAATGAGTATGGACTGCATTTTCCAATTTCCTCTCTAGAGTCCCTCTCAGCGCTCTCAGCCCTGTCGTCCCTCACTCTGTGCTTTGGGAGGTGGATGCTCAGGGCTACTGGCCTGCTCCCTGTCCTCTAGCTCCTGGCTGAGTTGGTCAATGGAAGGCTCAGGGGGAGTCTGGGGGTTAGGAGGAGAGTGAGGGTAGGGTGGTTACTTGATGGGTCCCTCCCTACAAGGGTGCTAGGATTGCATTCTCCCCTAAATAAAGCCTACAAGTCCTATCAGGCTGTGCCTCTGGGTGGTTTCTCTCTCTCCCCAACCTGAGTCCAGAGGTTGAAGGGTTGTAACCCAGCTGCTGTTAACCTCAAGGAAACTGCAATATTCCTTGTTGGTTTCCCCAAGCCCTGTCCAAACTTTTAAAAATAGTCCCTTGTTAGGGATTTGCCACTTTCCCAAGCATGACACCTATTTCCTCCTAGAACCCTGACTGTCTGGAATTATGAGGGAGGGATCTCAAACTACTAGGGCTGTGTAGAATTTTTATACCACAGCAGACACAGAGTTCCTCTGTTTGCACAGGATCCAACTTGTGAAACAAAATTGCAAACAGAAATGGAATGTTCCTTAAAAAAAAAAAATCCTCACCCTAGGATGTTTTTTAACTGATTTTGGAGAGAGAAGAAGGGAGAGAGAGACAGAATGAAACATCAATCAATGCACCCTGACTACAAATTGAACACACAACCTAGGTACATGCCCTGACTGGGAACTGAACTGCAACCTTTCGGTATGTGGGGCGATGCTGCAACCAACTGAGCCACTGGCCAGGGAGGGATGTTCCTTTCTATCTAATCAAAAGGAGGGAGTCTGCCCTTCAGATCAGAGTTAGGAAAGATAAACTGCAACCAATACAAACTCCTAAGGCCTGCTGAGAGAAGAAGTGTGTATTTTTGGGTAGCTTCTCTAAAATCATTTAGGGGAATATTAAAGGCATGTAAATATATCTAATAATGCAAGTTAAATGGATAATGATTTTTATTAATCTTTGTGTATTCCCTTCTCTGGCAGAGATTTTCAATTTTCTCTGTTTCTTAAAACATCCTAATAGCTAAAGCAAAAACATACATGACAATTTCTGTTTTCCTGGCTTTTAGAACATGTGTTATTCTTTCATTCCTGGCTGGTTTCAATCTTGATGTACAGGGCTTGCTCAGGACTTTATAACCCTGCTGTGGAACATTCTAATCATTATAGTTTGTCATGTACTATGGACCTTGTTAAAGATTTTCCAACTTTATGTTTCAAGGTCAGGGTGGAAAATCCATATTCTGAAAATAACTGATAAAGTTAACCTCTATCACATGGTTAGCTATTGCTCAGAGTGGGTGCAATTCACAAATTTCCCAATAAAATTGGTACGTGATTTCACAGGCTAATAAATCTCTAGGCTGTAGTGATTATTCCAGGTTATTATTTAATCAGATGAGCAAACTTGAGCTTCATTTTATGATCCCTCTGGGACAGGTTCCTGAGAACTGTTTACTTTCAAATCTTTAATTGTTCTTGACATCACTGACGTTTTCGTTATTGAATTCTAAACAAAGTGCTATACTCCAAAGGTCTGACTTGGCATGGAGGACAAAGATGGTTTCTGCGAGAAGATCCATCAAGCCTCTTCTCAAGAAAAAAACCCAGTTACAATTAATTGGCCTTGAAGTGAGGGGTTCAAAGCCAAGAGCACGTGTGCACTGTTGGCTTTACCTCAGTGGCAGGTTTCGCATTTCACAGTAAAAAAATTTAAAAAATTACCACCTGTCCAGGCGTTTCAAGGTGAGGAGATTGCTCAAGTGTTAATGCCATGTAATAATCAACTTGCACTTTTTTTAGGATACAAAGAAAAACTTTACTTATTTTGGTTAAAATTATTTTAACATTTAAATATAAAAAACACTCAATATATTACCCTCTTTTTTCATGTTTTTAATTTAGAGCATCATTTGAGACCAGACATTTTATGATAGGGGTACTTAAACTTTTGGGGCTTAAGACCATTTTATATGTCATAAAAATTATTTAATACCTTAAAAATTACTAAGACCCTTTATGTATGTATTATCACTCAATATTTACAATATGAGGAATGAAAACTGAAAAAAGTAAAAATACTAATTTATTAACTTAATTAAAATAACAATAGTAAATTTAATGCATGTTACCAAAATAACATTTAAAAATTTCATTTCCCCCAAAAATTAGAGTGCCATTGTTTTACTTTTTTGTGACTCTCTTTAATGTCTGACTTTATCATGGGAGAAACCTGGATTCTCATAGCTGCTTTCTCCATTCAATCTGTTCTATGTGTTGTTTTGAATGACATGTATGTACAAAGAAAATCCAGCCTCACATAGACACTCGGTTGGAAAAGTAAGAACCTCAAAGACTTCCTGAGCCCAGGGCATGTCTGTGGCATGTCCAGGGGATGTCTGTGCATAGGCGCTACCTACCTATTGGCAAGAACATGATTAAAAGTCTTCATATTAATTGTAGGACTCCACAACATAAAAACAAGTATAACAGAAGCAATAGATATTTACTCCTTTCTCTGTTCTTTCTTTCAACATGAAGAAAGAAACAATTTCATTTTCTGTAAAAGAAGGGCAGGATTGAAAAGCTTTCCTGTGACTGTCCCATTCTGCCCTGAGTGGGAGGCAGTCGCACATGAAAAACCCTACTGGCATATATTCAAGGAAGAGGAAATTCAAGGAACATAGGCGGATAACTGGCATTTATTCAAACTTCTAGCTTTATTTCAAAACTCTCTTGTTATAGGTAGTAACTGCAAGGTGATCCTGTTTTGGCAAAACCCAGAAATTGCTCTGATGATATAATGTCAAACTTTTTGTTCTCTACTGGGGGTGGGACAGGGCGATCTTATTTCTTAATGGTGCCAGAACCTGGGCTACAGAGCACAAGTGGAGGCAGGAACCAGAGTCTGATGGGCTGTCCTGTTCCAAGCCCAGTCTGGCCTTCTGTGTGTTTGACTGTTTGACTGGGAATACATCTACCGTCAGACACACTGATTTAAAAGTCAGGTGAAAACAGCAACAAAACCCATTAACTGGAGAAATAAATTGCTGGAAAGAATGAGAAACTTTACGGCCAAAATACCAGACCTTTCACCACAAGAATTTGAACCTTCAGCCTCACTTCACTACTAGGTAGCTCCTCAAACTCTCTTTCCAGAGTACAGGAGGGATTCCCAGGAAGGGAGAAGGGCAGAATCTTTGGCTGCTCTGCTTCAGTTGTCTGGAGCATTATTTTAATTAGACAAAGTATGTCAATAGCAGGTGCAGAGAGAAAAGCCTTTGTTTGATACACTGGCAGGGTAAACAGTGGATTCTGAGATATTCAAATAACTGAAAACCTACAGGGGCTGGAGCACTCACCTCATTGAAATGGACATCCTGCATTCCGACATCTTCCATCATGGAGGCCTCCTCATCTATGTTTGGGGTAATCATCCTGAAGGCTGTGCATCCTTGTCTAAACATGCCTAAAATCAAAAGAAAAAGGAGAGAGTTATTAACCGTTAAGTGGATGAACCCTGAGGGTTCCTTGTGCTCTGTATGTTTTTGTATTATATGAAATAACTGATTTTGAAATCCTCTATTTCTCAGGCCAGAATTCCCCTGGGAGCCTGGGGACCACTGTGTGCTTTTCTTCATTCGATTCCTCATATTTAACCTTCGCTTCCCTCAATTTGTATCTTTTTCTCACCCCTCTTCATTCACCCACCTGTATTAAAATGTATGCAATCTTTAAACTGTAAAGGAAATAAAATAGGTACTGAATCAAATTAATTATAAAATAACCAATAATAATTTGATGTGGTTAGATGACATTTGCTCAGACACAAGGAAAAATAAAGAAGCAAAAGCCTATCAAAGCAAAATATAGGACTCAAAAATAATTCTGTTTACTTCAAGGTGTCATTTCACCCCTCTGGCTGGAGTTAATCCAGAACTCAGATTAGAACTTGCCCTTTTCCTTCATGAAGCAGTCTACAAAACCAAGACGTACTCAACAGCCACTGTGATAAACTGAGAGGGTGCCTTAACTGGTTCCAATGGGCTGTCTAAGGTAAAGAGAGGCTTCTGTCCTCCCTACAGCTGCAGAGCCAGAGCACAGAAAGCATGAATAATTCGGGGGCACAGGCACTCAGTTCTCTAGGGTGGGAATGGTGTAAGGTTGGAACTGAGAGAAATACCTGCGATAAGATAATAACAACAATGGCTGATTTGGAGCCTCTACACATCTTGAAGACACTGGGAAAAGTTTTATGTTAGTTGGATAATCTCAGCTGGGAAAAAATAATCAAATGAAGGACTTGAAATATCTTGTTACTTTATTTTGTGATCATTATTTACAATAATACAAAACAGACATCAACATTTGAATTGAGACCTCCCACATTTTGGGAAAAAGGAACACAGTGAATTTTAATATTAAGTCTTAAAGGAGTAGGTCCCAAAGTCAGAGATTTTCCTGCTGAATATTGGTCAAGGTTTCCAAGCCTCTCATGGGTTGTCTAGTGTCTCTGCCACTGTCCTAGTTTAGCCTTGCTTTTGTTTCATGCAGACAAATAAAAAGCATTAATTTAGGAGCTTGACATTAATGTACATTAAGCAAGATTATAAAATCCAACTACTAATTTTAGGCTACAGAGTACATTTAAATATACAGCTTAACTCTAGGTGGAACAACTGCAAGGGTGGCCGAAGTGCTTTTCTCTTACTGTCCATTGAACCAGAGGGGCAAGGAAATGAAGGGAGGAAGAAAAGCCAAGGCCAAGGCCAAGGCCATCCATGCCGAACTGGAAAAAGAAAATCCCCACATCTTTGTCATGTGGATGGGGCATTTGAGGCCCCTGGGACCAGGCACCTCCTGGCACTTCCTCTGGCAGGTGCTATGGCTGTAGGGGAAGAGGGTTGGCTCCCTTTGGGGGGCTTTGTCTGCTTCTAAATAGGAGGAAATGTATTACCTGATAATATAGATTTTAATAGGAAATTGCAGTGGTAGTGAGAGATTATGGAGCCCTTTCTTCATTTCTTCATCTTTAAGGCTCTGATGTATGACAAACCCAGACTCCCTTAAATTTCATTCCAAATAGCCAGCTATACCAGAATACAGAAATTCCCTGGCTTGGGCACCTATGACTTTCTATCATTTCTCACTTTGTAAATGTGCTTCTCATTAGCCAGATCTGGGGCTGCCGTGCTCCAGTCCACATGTGCACATGGCCAGCTTTTCTAAGAACCCTGTGTTCCAAAAAGAAACGCTCCTTCAGCCTGCATCGATTTTGAAATGGTAATGAGCAACTGGCGTTTAACCAAAAGGTGCCTGTGAAGAGTTCATGGCCTGCTAATTTGTGGAATGCACAAACAGGCACCATTCACCCCCTGCCCTCTCCTTCCACTGGAAGGCAAAGTTTCCAGCCAGCGAGGCTGCCTTCTCACAAAATAAAGCCAATTGGGCTGCATTCCAGGAAATGCTGTCTGATGATCTGTTATAACTGTCTCTTGATTGATAAACAGTTTTAGTGGGAGCTATCATAAGGGAAAAGTAAAATCTTTTCAGCTTAAGAGTGGCTGGTCAGGGACACCTAGATGCAAAGCACATTAACTAATTCTTGGGAGAGGGAGCCATCAGTAAGAGGTTATATGACAACATGTCATTCATTTTTCTATTTGATATTGGCATTTCTGCTGTGCTTACCAAGTCAAGCAAATGTCATGCCAGTGAACAAAACAATGACTATAATACACAACTATTTTTGTAAACACACACACAAAATCCCCCACCTCCAAATCTTTCTCAATGGCTCTTGCTTGTGTTTGCTGCTTTGTACAGTTTTATGTTCAATTCACAAAACACAGGAATCATCCCTCACCTTTACGTGTGAGATATTCTGCCACCAGGGCTGTGACATGGACATAGCACATTGCTGCCTGTAATAAAAGACACATGCCTCAGAATCACCATTTATAAACCTTGTCAAAACATGACTGAAATCTAATGGCTGTATGTACTTACATTAGATCTCAAGGAACCAACTAGTGTTTCTAATAGCTGGCATCATACCTTTTGAAAAAAGTGGAACAATTCACATAAACTGAAATTTTTAAATAAACTGTAGACATCTGGTCAAGATGGCAGCGTAGGTAAACTTGGCTTGCCTCCTTCCACAACCACACCAAAATTACAGCTAAAGTATAGAACAACCATCATTCAAAACTGTCAGAAGTCAAGCTGAACAGAGAAGTCCGACAACTACAGAATTAAAAAAGAAACCACACTGAGACTGGTAGGAGGGATGGATATGCAGAATGGGCTGGATCCACACCCACATGTGGCAGATAAAAGTCAGGAGGGATATCCATGAATGAGAGGTCCCAGCCATACACTAGGCTTTCTAAGCCCAGGGTTCAAGCCCGGAAGAGAAGTCCCCACAACTTCTGGCTATAAAAACCAGTGGGAATCGAGGCTGTGGAAGACAAACTGCTACAGTCGCAGGCACTTCCTCTTAAAGGGCCCATACACAGACTTATTCACTCACTCCCTCTAAGCTCCAGCATAGGGGCAGCAGACTGAAAGACATCAGAGGCGTAGCAGGGAAAACTGAATTGTCCAGCATCAGGGAAAGAGCTAGGAGACAGCTTTCTCTCAGACAGAAGCACTGGAAGAGGTCATTCTTCTTTTTCTGAGCCCTCTGCCCACAGAGCCAAAGAATTAGCAGACAGGCACCATTTCTGACACCCCATCAACCTAGCTCACACTGTCTGCCCCACCTGTCTGCAGCCATGCTGCACCAAACTTACATATGCACCCAAGGTGTTTCCAGTGGCTTTTCCACACAAATGGCTTGTCTTAACCCATGATTCACATTTTTCTAAATTATCTCAAACAAGTAGCATCTGGTTTCAGTGAGCCCTGTACCTCTCACTAAGAACCCCAAGGCCTGGCACTAGTAGCAACTGGCCTTGGTTCATAGCATGTACTCGCCTGGGCACCTCCAAGCCCAGCACAAGTAGCAGCCATCTGCAGATTGCTTTGTAGCTTATGCTGTGTGATCACAGACAGAACACAATCAATGGCTGACCTTGGATGTGCCAAGAGCAATCAAGGCTCAACTACAACACAGCCTACATGGTGGGTGCACCTTGAGTACCCAGCTTGAGTAATAGGGGAGACTGTGCCACTGGATTCTATAGGACACCTACCACATGGGCCACACTACCAAGCCTGGGAGATGTAGCAACTCTACTTAATACATAGAAACATACACAGGGAGGCTGCCAAAATGAGGAGACAAACAAACATGGCTCAAATGAAAGAACATAATAAAACTCTAGAAAAAGAACTAAATAAAATGGAGACAAGCAATCTACCAGATGCAGAGTTCAAAACACAGGTTATAAGGATGCTCGAAGAACTTAGTGAAGACCTCAAGAGCATAAAAATAATCCAATCAGAAATGAAGGACATGCTTATTGAAATAAGAACAATTTACAGGGAATCAACAGTAGAGTGGATGAAGCTGAGAATCAAATCAGTGATTTGAGTGGATGAAGATGAGAATCAGATCAGTGATTTGGAATATAGGAAGCAAAAAAACAACCAATCAGAACAGCAAGAAGAAAAGGGAATCCAAAAAAATGAGGATAGTGTAAGGAGCCTCTGAACAACTACTAGCATACCAACACTTGCATCATGGGGATGTGAGGAAGGAAACAGTGCAAGGAATTAGAAACCTATCTGAAAAACATCATGACAGATAACTTCCCTAACTTGGTGAAGGAAATAGACATAAAAGTCCCAGAAGTGCAGAGTCCCAAACAAGATAAACCTAAAAAAGCCAACACCAAGACACATCATAATTAAAATGCCAAAGGTTAAATACGAAGAGAGAACCTTAAAAGCAGCAGGAGAAAAGGAGCTGACTACCTACAGGGTAGTTCTCATAAAACAGTCAGCTGATTTCTCAAAAGAAACTGCAGGCTAGAAGGGATTGGCAAGAAATACTCAAAGTTATGAAAAGCAAGGACCTACAACCAAGAATACTCTACTCAGCAAAGCTGTCATTTAGAATTGAAGGACAGATAAAGAGTTTCCCAAACAAGAAAAAGCTAGAGGAGTTCATCACTACCAAACTAGTATTATATGAAATGCTAAAGGGTCTTCTTTAAGAAGAAGAATCAGGGGTGGCAGGTGGGGATGGCTGGGGTGGGAGGAGTGGGGGTGGGGAATTAGAGACAACTATACTTGAACAATAGAAATTTTTTTTTCTTAAACGAAAGATAAAAAATATGAATAAAAAGGCAACAAATACATATCTATCAACAATTGATTCTAAAAAACAAACAAACAAGCAGAACAGAAAAGGAATCTTGGATACAGAGAACGTTTCAATGGATGCTAGGTAGGAGGGGGTCAGGGGAATGGGTGAAAAAAGGTGAAGAATTAAGTACAAGTTGGTAGTTAGAGAACAGACATGGGGCTATAAAGTATAGTATAGGGAATAGAATAGCCAAAGAACATATACCCATGACCCATGGATAGGGACAAGAGTGTGGGAATTACCTGGGGGATTGGGGGAGGCACTGCGTAGAGGGGGGCAAAGGGGAAAGATTGGGGCAACTGTAATAGCATAGAGAATAAAATATAATTTAAAAAAAGAAAGAAACTGCAAATTGAGACAAATGGCAATAAATTTGCTATGGCTCATTTCTATTTAGGGTTATTAAATTTTGAAGAAAACATTTTTCTTACTCTTAGATTTCCACATCATAAAGTGAAAAGAAAACCATTTAAAGGAAAAGGCATGTACCTTTCTATATTCTGAGAGAACAACTCAAATTTCAGGGACTAATATAGTTTTCTCTGGATTTAAAAATGAAGTTATAACTTTTTCCAAACATAAAATTATAAGCCAAAATTATAATTCATTTTGAAAGGATAACATTATGAACGCCTTACAATGAAAGAAAAAATAAAGTCACCATAGTCTTATAAAATTCAGATAGCTGTTGGCAATGAACCTACTATAAGTTCTAATGCGTGAGTCCTTGGTTTTTGTCAGAATGATAGAAAAATTACATCTAATAATATGTAGTTCATTTTTTATTACAGCTAACATACAGTGAAAGTTATGGTCAAACAGAATGGACTCCATGAATAATCAAAATGTAAAAATAGTTACATAAATTTTTCAGATGTAGAGCATAATTTTACTAATTTAAGCAATTATAGAAGTTTAAAAGTAAAAGCATGCTTTTTTGGTAACACTGTTGATCATGCCTAAATGCCTTAGGCACAGACCCTGGAAAGTTTTCATGGGAACCCAGAATTGCCTTACAGTCTGCTGTTTTCCTTATTTCCCCCATTTTACAGATAAAAACTGGCTCAGTGTCAGAAAGTTAGTAAATGTTGGATCTGGGATTCAGTACATCTCTGGAGCCCACATACCCAACTCTTTCCCACACTGCCACCTCCTGAAACATGGCAGCTCTGTACAAAGATGGCACTCCATCATCTATCACGTCCACAGATGGAGATGGATGACATCAAAGGAAAAAGCTAGGCCCTATCATTACTTTAATAACAGAAAAATCTAATTGTATCATAAATAGAGGAATTTTAGAACCAGAGAGGATTTTTGTTGCAGAAACTGAGTGCACCTCAATTAGCAGGCATTTGTATAAACATGAATGTGTTCTAAGAGCTTGCAAACAGTTCTCCTAGAAAACATAAATATCTGATATAAATATCCCCTTACAGTTTGATAAATTATTAAAATGATTTGATGATTACGAAGAAACTCTGAGCCTACCACTGTTTAAAGTATCATATATTTTTAATTGGTTTCTATTAATTACTGGGGAATTCTTCTCAAAATTGACTTCTAGTGAATGGGGTATAGTTTTCTCAAAAACCTTGCTGGCTAGGCTAGCAGAACTACCTCCGAGAGATCCCCGTTTTTGACATGGATCTTGGCCATGCTGTCCAGCCATGTCTTCCTGAGCTCAGGGGTGCTGGCATAGGACTTGGCCAGACTGTACTGCAGGTCCACCAGCATCTCTGGGTCGTTCTCGTGCTCCTTCATCTGGGCGGTGGCCATCAGAACGGTGCGTATCCTTTTGGTCAAGTCCTTCACGTCCGATGAGAATGTAGTGTGCTAAAACAAGGGTAGAAGAAGGACACGTGGCTTTCAGCTGTGTTCTGCCTGTCTACAACATAGTAGATATAAGGCAGAGTCTCAGGGATGAAAAAGAAAGTGGGGCCAGGCCACCCACCTTGATGAGCCTGTCACTGTTGGCACAGTTGTTAATGATAGACAAGGACTGCTGGAATCTGGTTCCCCCGATCCCCACAACATCTGCTATCAGCTGGCTGACAGAAATGATGACCTTAGGGAAACACAAATGTGAGCAAATCAATTCACTTTCAAATTACTCTTCTGACTCAGCTCCTGCCTTCAGTTAGGATGTGTGCGAAGGCAAAGGGGAAGTTTTGAGCAGGGATCACTACAGTATTTGGAAACAATGTATAAGTCATTTTTCTTCCCTTCAAGAACTATTCCAGAAGGTGATTATGCTATCTTTTAAGTGTTTTATTCACACAGGAAAATGGTAATTGGAGAGTGTAGAAGAATGAAAATCAGAGTAAGCCTGTATCACCTGGATAGTTATTTATCTATTGCTTTCTCTAACAAAAAGGGAGACCTTATTATTTACCTCCTTGGTTTTTGGTTTGAACTTTCAATAAGTGAACTGTCCTTTGCATTTTTTGTTAAGACACATACACATTAACTCTGCAATGAGGGGGCTCTTTCTTTTTTAGGGGTCAGTGAACAGCACTGTCTTTACCCAGTTACTCAAGCTAAAATGTATGGATGCTATTCTATTCCCTCTTTTTCCTTCACCAAACTCAAGTGCAACCAGTCACAAAATACTGTCAACTCAACCTCTTCCTCCTTCTAATCTTACCATGACTGGTCCAGAATATCATCCGCTCTGGCCTAGATTTGACTGTGGTTTCCCCAAGGTCTCCCTAGATAAGGTCTCAACTTCCTCACAATCTATTCTCAGCACTGGAGCCCAGGCAATCCCTCCAAATAGGCACTGATGCCTCCTCAACTTGTTTTTACTCATGTTCTCAACTCCACTATAAGGATCTTCTCTGGTTCCCTGGATGGGCCCTTTCCCATGGGTTTCTAAGACCCATTCATCCTTCACATCCTCTGAGAGGCCTCCTTGGCCCCCCAGCCAGATGCCCCTCCTTGGTGCAAAAAAATTTCTCTATTACAGTCCTGGGCACACTGCATCACAAGAGCTGCAGGGTTTGTCTCTTCTCCAGTTGGATATTCACTCCATGGGGGCCAAGAGAGTTCTGTTTTGTTCATGGTTGGATCCATGGATCTTAGTATGTAGTTTGCAAAAAATAAATACTTGTTAAAAAGTTACTGGGATGAAGAGGGCACTCCTATACATATTTGCAGAAAAAGAATCTATAAAAATACACATGACTTTTCAGTATCTTGCATGGTTCCCAGAGCAGACAGCTTGGGACATTTTAACTCTGGAGAGATAGGTGTGTACTGGTAGATGCAAGATGGAAAAGAATCACTTCAGACCTTTTCTGTCTCACCTATGATATTTACGATGAGGCAGTCTTACACAGATTCTAATATATCTTTAATCAATGGAATTTTAGTCAGTCTCATATTGAATCAATATGTAAGTGTTAATTTACCAATAGAAACACATCCTAGGCCTAAATCTTACAAGGTGGAGATGAAAATAAACCAAACCAGTCAATGTGACTTTTGAATTTCCCGCCTCGATGCCAGATCTTGTAGTGCTCACGGAGGTGAATCAATAAATGTAACACTCAAAGTTTTACTGTTAAAACAATTTCATATGGTATTTATCTTTCACTGCCTGGCTTACTTCGCTTAGCATGATGCTCTCAAGTTCCATCCATGCTGTTGCATAGGGTATGAGCTCCTTCTTTCTTTCTGCTGCATAGAATTCCATTGTATAAATGTACCACAGTTTTTTGATCCATTCATTTACTGATGGGCATCTAGGTTGCTTCCAACACTTGGCTATTGTAAATTGTGCTGCTATAAACATAGGGATGCATAGTTTCTTTTGGATTGGTGTTTCAGGGTTCTTAGGATATAGTCCTAGCAATAGAATTGCTGGGTCAAAAGGTATATCCATTTTTAGTTTTTTTAGAAAATTCCATACTGTTTTCCATAGTGGTTGTACCAGTCTGCACTCCCACCAGCAGTGCACTAGTGTCCCCTTTTCTCCACAACCTCTCCAATACTTGCTGTTTGTTGCTTTGTTTATGATACCATATGATCTCACCTTTAACAGGAACCTAATCAACAAAACAAACAAACAAGCATAATATAACCAAAGACATGGAAATGGGGAACATGCTGAAAGTCACCAGAGGGGAGAGGGGAGGGAATTTCAGGGGAAAAGGGGAAGGATTTACAGGAACAAGTATAAAGGACACATGGACAAAAACTATGGGGGGGGTGGAAATGGGAGGGAGGTGGGGAGGGCTGGGGTGGTGGGTTCGGGTGAGAATAAAAGACAGAAAACTGTACAAGATCAACAATGAAAATAAAAATTTAAAAAAAAAAAAAAAAAAACCAATTTCAAAGAAATATGTTTGGAAACCTAAACTACACTCACTTGCAAATGCGTCCGGACAAAGGACTTCTTTCCAGTGTAGTCGAAGTTGTTTCTCATCAGGAAGTAGAGCAGCTGGGAGGCCTCGCTTCTGATGGAGCTCAGTTTGGAGTTACAGAACTTCAGAATCTCATAGCACAGTGCAGCGCACATGTCAGCTCTCCCTTCGTAGAATGTTGAGGGAAACTACATAAAGCACAAGAAAGCAAATAACCAAATAAAGGTCAGTGCGCCCTTCAACTCCAGGTGCAAAGAGGAAACATAACAATCAATGATGACCTTCCCTGATGAAACAACTTACCTTATAAATTAATGACCTTAAGGCAGTAAAGACATTTTTTAAAGCTGTTTCGGACTGATGTTTTTGAAGAAAACATAGGTAGACGTCAAAAACTTTTTTCATGAGAGGATTATGTCCATGGTCATTCAGGAGCTGGTTCTTAAAACACACAAGGATGGCTTGATTAGTGAGACACACTGGATACCTATAATAAGTTTCACACAATTTTGAAGCTCAAAGGTTAAATTTTCCAGGTACTAAATAAGATAACTTATAACTTAAATTCTGCCATGAATCCTCTAGGAAAGCAACAGAATCCTCTTGTATTACAAATAAGCTTAATAATAAATTTTTGTTTTGGAGAGTGTACTTTTTCCTATAAAAAGAGGGACTAATTATAAAACCTCCTGGCAAACTGTAAGATGGTTTAAAAGGCCACTGTTCCCCATTATTGATTTGGTTTCTATTTATTTCCTTATTTTTACTGTATACCGGCAACTAATACAAAGGTAATGTTTGTAATACCTTAATTCCAACAAAGGAGTGTCATTACAAGTGTTGGCTAATTTAAGGGTGGAAAAAATACTGACGTGATGTGTATGAAAACTAGTCTTGTAAAAATGAGGTTCCCCCACCCCCACACTTCTCAGGCACTCTGTTAAGCTATGAATAATCAGTTTGGTAAGGTGGAAAATGTACAGGCTTTGCTCAGGCACCATTTATCATGTGTATGGATTTGGCAAGTAAACCAAGTCTCATCATTCTCAGCTGTAAAACAGATGGCCCTAAAATTGACCTTGCACAGTTGCTGTGAAGACCTGAGGTCAAGTATAGGAAACATCTGACACATACTTTGGTCTAGCTCAGTAAGTGGTTGCTAGACACGCCAGGGATTTTTACTCGATTAAAAAAAAAAAAAGAGGGTCACAATTAATTACTTCTCTTCATTCTTCAAGACTCCTCGCACCAGCAGCAAATCCACACTTATTAAACACATTGAAAATCTGGTTGGCTAAAATGCCCATTGACTGCTATTCACACAGAGCAGACAGAGGTGTTATCCAGCTGGAGGCCAGCATACAGCCATCACATTTAAATATGTGTGACAATAAAGACCTGCATCTTCAAATACAGACAAGCCTCTCTGAACAAAGGTGTCTGTTTGGGAGAGAGCAATTGGTACAAGTAGGCAAAAATGACTATACTATAATAAAGAAAAGTCAAGAGGCCAGTATCTCAAACTGATCTTACAATTTAACCAAATGAACAAAGATAACATATATACAAATAATTTTGTTACACAGCAAGTTATGGCTGGAGTAATAGTAATAAGAGTTACCACATCTTATTGTTGGGAAAAAACTTACTCAAGGAGTAAGTTGTTTTTTTAGTGATTCACAGATGTGTTCACAGCTGGTTGGACACCTGGAATCCACAGTAACCTTTATATCATGAAACACTGAGGTACAGGATTGAATTTCACCATGTGAAGAGAAGGAACTTAATGAGTAGAAGATATCATTAAAATAACCAAATAATTCTCAACCATGAGCAGCTGTTCAGCAACCAAAAAAAGGGAGGGAGCTGTTTCCAGTGTTTTGGGAACTGCCAACATGTTTTGTTGTCTGTGAACACCACTTTCCCAGAAACCATAGTCCTTCCTAATTATGGATGGATTGAGGTTTGGGTGAATCTAGATGTAAGCTTTTATTTTTCTTAGAGCTCTTTGCTTGGAGAGATCCAGAAGACACAATTCACAAAATCATGAACCCCTGGTCCTGCCATCTGAATTGACCTGTGTCTTAAGTTCTTCCCTCTGGAATTGAATTTTTTGTCCTTCCACTCTATCTGGGTAAGGTTTTGCTTCTCATTTTCAGGACTTAGCCTCTTAGGCTCCGATCTCAAAGTCTGCTTGCAAGAATGGAGTTAGCTAGCACTCACTCACACTGAGACATAAATAAGCTCTCATTTAAAGGGGTAAAGGACCTTTAATCCTGGGTACATCCCAATTTACCAACTGACTTCCTTAATTTTCTAATCAATTTGCTCTCTCTGTGTGTCTGTGTGTGTGTCTCTCTCTCATTAATTAGAAAGTCATAGACACTAAACCTAAAAAAACTTTTAAACATTCACTAAGGCCCACGGGAGAGAAAAAAGGATAACAAAAATCACCCTTCACTTTTGCACTCAGAAATAATCACAGGTAACCACGGAGTGTTTATTATTTCCATTTTTCTTCCTTATAGACTTTTTTTAAAGGAAGAGATACTTTTAAATTTTTTTATTTACCTTTAGAGAGGGGGGAAAAGAAGAAGACATGGAGAGAAATATCAATGTAAAATTACACACACACACACACACACACACATCAATCAGTTGCCTCTTGCACTCCCCCATCTGGGACCTGTCTGGCAACCCAGGCACGTGCCCTCATTGGGAATTGAACTGGCGACCTTTCAGTTCACAGGCTGGCACTCGATCCTCTGAATCATATCAGCCATGGCCCTTTATAGACTTTTACTAAGTATGGGAGAATTTCATTCAGGAAATTAAGAGAGAATAATATGAAAGGCATGACATTTCAACCAATAAGATGGACAATAGGTTATATATAACTCTCAGGAATTGTCTGATGGATTCAGGTTTGACTGCTGATCATGGCCTCCTCAGGAAATGGGTCTTTCAGAGAAAAGCACGCAAAATATAAGTAATTTTAAAGATCCAGGAACAAGAGAAAAACTTAAATCTTGGGTGCCAAAGTAAGATATTTGGAACTACACTATTTACGACAGCTACACGTTTCCTTAGGCATATGGCATTTAGTTTTATTTAGGCATTGATTTAAAAATAACTGTAAAAGTCTAGTTTATGAAGAGCTGTTTCAATTGTAGATGCTCACCCATTGCTAAGATGACCCAAACCTCATGTGTCTTTGCAGACTAGGCTCATGGTTGTATAAACCAGATCACAAACTCCTTAGTAAGACCCCAAGTATCCGAGTGCTCCTCACTCTGGTCATTCCTAGCTCTTTATCATCATGTACTGGTTCTCATCACACAGTTCAAATCAAGAAAGGGCACTACATGGAATTGCTAAAAATACATTTTCGGATTAAATTTGTGGACACATTAAAAATATTATCAGCCATTTAAAGGCCAGCATTGTTTTGGGGTGGTGTTGATAGGCATTAGAAAACAGCCAGAGAAGAACTGTATTTTTCTGAATGTTACTATCTTGGTTTACAAACACAACTTTAATTTATTAAATGAGATAACATATGTGAAAATGCCTAGCGTGGTACCAGCGTCTCATGAGTACTTGGTAATTTTTTTTTTCTCCTACGAGAGATCGTTCAACTACCTTGACACACGCACACACACACCCTCCTTAATGGAGAACAATGGCTTTGATAGGCCAGTTACATAGTGATCTTGGGCAAATTTTGTAACCTGTCCCAGCCTCAATCTTCTCATCAACAACATGAGAGGTAAGAATATCTACTAGGCCAGACTGTTGTGAAGATTCATGCTTGAGCCTTGGAAGGTGCTCAATAAACAGTAGGAAGTTACTATAATAATAACGGCCAGAATTCAGGGATTAAGTTTCTTCAAATGTTTTCACTCATTAAGAATGCAATTTCTGATTGCCTTTGGTAACTTCTTATATGTTAAAAAACACATAAGAAAATTAACATATAAAAATTAAGAAACTCAGAAACGACGGGGCAATATCTGTGGAAGACGATTTTTCTGCAAACAATTATATCAGCTAACTCAATGTAATAATTTAATTTTTCTGATATGCTCCAATTTATGCCTCAGCTGACTGAAGATTTGCAAAGATCCCAGTGGCTGCTGTGCCAGTGAGTGTCATGAACCTGTAAATCCGGAATAGGTGAGCCTACAGCTTGGTGTGACTTCCGTTGATGCTGTACCATTTGCCCGTCTTCCCACTTTTTAATGGTAGGGGTGTTAAGCTTGAAACATCAAATGTTTTTGCACACAGGCATAAAGACTTTGACACAGAATCAATCATGACACAGTAGGCATAATTGCCATGTTCTATGTAAGGAAATCAGGGATCAGAGACGTCAAGCTGACCTGCCCAAGGCTTAAAATCTGGCTAACAGTGGAGTTGGAACTTAAGCCTATGGTATAGCTGTATACATGGCTGTCTCCCATGTCTATTGGAGCTGGTGGTAGGTCCTTTCAAGGGTCATTTCACTTAAAAAAATTTTTTTTACTGTTATTCTGTATCGCCTCACTTAAAACTAGCAACAGCCCTGTGAGGCAGATACTATTCTTCCAATCTTACAAATGAGAAATCTTAGGTCTGGAGATATGAAGTAATCTTCCTAAAGATATTAGGCTAATAAATGTTACAACCAGTTTATCAGCTGTTTCTCTCTCAAGAGTCAGAACCTATTTGGTGGCCAGTCACTGAATATCTAGGTACTCTGACCAATACTCTTCTTTACTACGAAGTGAACAATTTAAAGGGGGGCAGATAAGAACTAGAGGCTGCTTAGTAAGGAAACTATCACTATTCTCATGGTACAGCCAAACCACATCTGTGCTGCATGTGCCCTTTCCCCATCTGTCAGGCCAGGTCTGCAACTGCCTTGTAGCTCCAGGGCTTCCTGCTTAGTTACATGATGAGGCCCAGGCAGAGAGTGGAGGAAAAGTGTTGCAACTATTGTCCTGAACTTATGGATTCATGGTTAGCAGTGATGCAGTTGCAACTACTCACATTGGAAACTTGACTGCTGGGTGGGCTGGGATGGGGGTAAAAGGCAGAAAACTGTACTTGAACAACAATTAAAAACAAACAAACAAACAACCCCCCCAAACCTGATTGCATATTTACATAAGCATTTTTAACTAAAAATATCCAAAAGAACACAGAAAGGTGTTCCAAACATGGTTCCAGTAGAGAAACAGTATTCAGACCTCATCCTGAGTTTGATTCAGTCCGTCTGGGGTAGGGCCTGAGAACTGGTGTCAGAGTCTGTGGTTCTGGGAGCCTGGGAACCACACTCAGTGCCACCAGAAGAGAGACTCCTTGCAGTAGGACACTGCTGCCCTCACACTCATTGTATTAGGATCTGTATTTCCTTGTCTCTCAGCAGGTTCCTAGTAATAATAGTTCAGGGCACATGTGTACAGCTTGGCTTCTCTGAAGAATAAAGGTATATTATAATAAAGTGACATGAGACCAGGGTAAATATTTTTAGTCTAATAAAGAAATGTGCCCTGGCTGGTGTAGCTCAGTGGATTGAGTGCGGGCTGAGAACCAAGGGGTCGCTGGTTCAATTCCCAGTCAGGGCACATGCCTGGGTTGCAGGCCAGGTCCCCAGTGGGGGCCACGTGAGAGGCAACCACACATTGATGTTTCTCTCCCTCTCTTTCTCCTTCCCTTCCCCTATCTCTAAAAATAAATAAATAAAATCTTTAAAAAAAAATAAAATAAAAGGCAAAAGATTAAAAAAAAAAGGAAATGTGCTTTATTAGTGGAGATAAACAAAGCAGAGAGTGACTTAGGTTATGTTTTCCAAATACCCTTGCAAAATAAATATACTGTTTCAATATCCATAGCATATTAATACTCATTCAATTTCTCCTTTCTATGCTAGAAATGGAGGAAATCATTTGGCAAGAATGGGAAGCATTAGGTTACTAAAAACAAGGGGGTGTCTAAAGAGGCCATCTCCACCTACCTGAGTATTTCCTAAAAGCTAAAACAAGACCAAAAAAACTTTTTTATTTTTTGTCCCTGAAATCCTTCTACCATTTAATTTAATAACAGGTTTTAAAAAATTTAAAAAGGTGAATGTGTTTGTACTTAATGCTTCTCTATGGATAAATATCTAATTTCAATTGCTGTCACATTTAGACATGTTTAAAGAGAGTAGAGGCAGGAATATCAAATTACATTCTCATATTTATCACCCTTGAGGGCAGAGCAAAGCCCTTTTTTCCAGTTAAATACTGTCTTCTAGCCAAGAAACTGTTTTCACCACTTGCACGCCTGTGGCTCACCCTCACCTGTTAAGCTTTCTAATATTTCAGGGAATGCAAGTTGGTAACTGTTAAGTAATTTCATTAAGGAAATTTAAGGATTAATGGTTTCCTTACAGGGGCAAAAACAATTGCCATAGTAAAAACGAAATACAAGAAGTTCTTGCAGGTTCAACTGAAAAAGCAGGGTGAATTCAAAAGGTAAAGCTCTAACCACAATCAGCTGTTCAATACCAACCTTAAATGCCAGTGTAAATAAAGAGAGAGTATCCAGAATCGTGAGGCACACCTCCGTAGCAATGTTGGCTTCAAGTAGTGACTGGTGAAGAACATCTGCGTCCGAGTGGCCATAGCCTGCATGAATTATAACACCAGGTTACTGCCGGGTGGCTACAGACAGAGAGGCTGGCAGCATGGTAGAGTCACAGTCAACTTTTGATTATTAATAGAAGGCTTACTTTTTTGGGGGGGGAGGGGTTTGTAGTTAATAAGGTTTCCATTCATATTATAATTACTTTTTAACCTTAGAAGGAAAGCAATAGCAGCAAACATTTGTTGTGTGCTTGCTATGTACTAGCCATAATACTATGAACTTTACATGTATTACTTCATTTAATCCCTCAACAGCCCTATGAAATATGTACATTATTAGACCCTCTTTGCAGATGAGGAAATAGAGGCACAGAAAGACTAAACAACTTGTCTTAAGTCACACAGTCAGTAAACAGTGGAGCTAGGAAGGCACCTGGAAGGGAGTCACTCAATCTAGCCACTTGGCTGAGCTTTTAGGACGCTGAGAGTGGTGAAGCAGGGTGAGATTTCCAAAGCTTCCCACACAGAAAGAGGAAGCAGCACAGCACAGGGGTTAAGAAGATGAGCCGAGGGTCACGCAGCTGGTCACTGAATCCAGCCTGGCCACCTACTAGCTGTGTGACTGAGGGCAAGTCATTTGACCTCTTTATACCTCATTTTCCTCATCTGGAGAAGGGGGATAATAATAGTATCTATCTCAGAGGCTGTATTGAGTATTAAACATTAATATTTGTGAAGCTCCTAAAACAGTGCCTTATACGTAATGAATGCTACATACCAGGTAAGTCTTAAGTCAATGATGTAAAGAGCTGTAATATCAGCTAGAATAATGAATGAGAATCAAGAGTTGACTGTACTGCTAATATTCTACTTGCTTTAATAAAAGCACAAAAGCCAATATGTCACAAAGAAATGTTTAAGAAAAGGAAAGAACTTGAAGTATCATAATTTAAGTACAAACTGTTATCTTCTTATGTGGCTGTAAAATCAATTTAGTACTAAGAAAAATATAGCTTGACATACAATTTGAAATGTTAAATTATGAAATGGTATGCATTAGCAAAAACGTATATAGGGATGCAAAGATGTTACAGTATTGATCTAGATTATAAAGAAAGATGACATCATAATAAAACATCATGTAATGTCTTTCTCCAAGGAGCAAAAACAAATCAACACTTACTATGCAGGTAATTTTCTTAATACTCCAGAGAGGAGGACATTTTGTACATAGATCATGAAAATGAAGTACAGAAAACACAGAAAATTTTCTTGAGGCCAGAAGTGGGGAAAAAAACAGAAACTACACTCCAAATTTCTTATTTAGGTCACTGAATCATACTACCCATTATTAGGACAAAAGAAAGTAATTAATATAAATCTGTCTATTCTGACTAATAAGTGTCAGTTACAGGAGGATTTTTAAAAGGCTACAAAAAAAAACCGCTTTTGTCAGTTGCTTTTTAAATATGATAAGAACTCTATTATGTGTTTTCATACAATTTTGCTTGGCTTTTAAAAGGTGGTTCTGAGGCTCTGTGTTTGTGGACTGTGGATTTTCACACTGTGACAGAGTCCATGTACAAGGGTACATAATGAATGCTACATATTTTAGTGACACACGTAACACATTTGGCATCATGCTAGTTCTATTTCTTTTTATTTCAGCTTTTTTGGTAAAAAAAATAAACCTCTTAGAGGAAAGAAAGATGGATATTTTTGGTACTAATATTCAATGTACTGCCTTTGTAAGCCAAGACATTTTCTCATTCAGTGAGGTTTGTTTGGTAAGATACAGAGACAATGAAAGAGGAAAACAAATTTATGATTATTGTTACACTGAGCACAAATTGGGGCGAGGGGCAAAAAAACATACCTTTTATTAAACCAACCAAAACTATCACACAGGAGGAAGCACCCTTTACTGAGGGTGGCCATTTACACCAAATTTAAAGTTTTAGAGTCTGGGTTAAATTGTAACAATGAACGTGCTTTGGTGATTATTTTAATTCTTTCTCTGCATAAAATTGCCCTTTCTTTCTCTCTCTCTTTTAAGGTGGAGATACAATATTCAAATTGTATGTTAATATTTACATTTAGACTTAAATTCTACAGAAAAGTAGTAATCACACTAAAGATAAGTGGCACATTTTCTCATTGATATAGTCCCCCAAACGCACTAAGTTACAATTATTTCATAAAAGTCATCACTTTTAATTTAATTTTTATTCAATTTATTGGTGTCCTTTCTCTTTCTAGATAACTTACTGGCAAAATGTACCCAGGTGATGATTATTATAGATAAGTTGGCTTATACACTGATAGTCCCCACAGAATTTACCTGATTTTGGAAATACTGGCAAATGTGCAAAACTGTTATTTCTAAATCAAAGAAACATGTCTGAGAATCAAGGAAATGTGGCTTTATAGCATTTTTAATTACTATCTTGAGTACAGACATTTAAAGCTACAAGCCTACTTCACCTATTTTAAAATATATAGTGCATGCTTAAACTTTTGAAAAACATTAAATTTACTTCAGAGAATACATGCATTCTCTACATTTTTCATATTAATTCAGTAGTATGTACAATAAAGGAATTTAATTATCACCTATATTAACTTTCTTACTCTTGATTCATAGACATGAAAGCATTTTGGAGTGAGATGGGGTTGTACAAACCATCTCTTCCAACTCCTTATACCATGTGTCAGTGACCCAGATAAAAGCCCCACTGGGTCCTCACCCAGTCTCTGTTTTCACAACTCTAGCTGCATGTGCCTGCACTACCTAATGGGCATTTCAGGTAGAAAATGCCTCCCCACGTTGACCTGAAATCTAATTCTCTGCAACTTAATCCAGTGATCTTAAACTGTTATATTGAATTATATGAAATACAGGTTTTCTTCAAGCATAGTTACTTCTTGGCTGGTTTTCCCCACACCAGTGGGAAATATGAATTACCATGCAAATTAACTTAATATATTCCTAGATAATGCATAACATCAAAATAATACAAAGTGTTATATTTTTTGAAATGTATCACTTATTTGCAAACATGTTTCACATAGTTTCCCCCTCATAACTTGGTTTACATAAAATATTCTGCATGTAGCTATTTCTCAATGTATCACTTGGCACAGATCTCTTCTAATGATACACATTGAGTACACTTTACAGTAAATAAGTCATTCTCTTAATGTTTTAAACATTTACTTTTCATATAATTCCTGGGCCATGACCCAAACAATAAGCCTCTATCCTCTGAGTGTTTTTGAAATGGATAAAACTATTGGCCATGGGGAGAACTGTCATTTTCATTATTTCCTATTAAAATCTGAGAGTACAGATAAATCCCTGCTAGAGTACTTTGTGTAGTGCATATAATGTCTTTCCCCATGTTCTATTAATGGGTGATGGGGATGGTATAGCTTAGCCCACATTGGATTAAGTTCCTTACAGTCCTCTGCTGCTCCCTGCTGGTCAAGATGAGGTCTGACAAAGCCTTTCCTACTGGGACAGAAGAGAAAATAAAAAATGTAGGGGACTCTTCCTATTTTGCTTCTTCTCAAAAATAAATTCATTTTAGAGACTGGCATCCCAGAAAATATCTCATATATTGGATCTATGTCATATTGGTTGACCTAATGGAAGGTAGATCATTTGTATTCATTGTTAAATAGGAATTTTTTGAAAGAGACATATATGGCTATAAATTTCCCATAAAATGCCTAGATACAGATGTAAACAATCATGTGTGTACAAAAACATATATATGATCACACACATACATGCATACATACAGTATACACTCCTTTCCCTGTGGTTTTTGGCTGAGTTGACAATCTGAAGCTCAAAATGCTAACAAAGGGAAGGGCTGAAGCCACACAAATATACATGATGAGAATTAGAGCTGCAAATTAAGACTGAGTTCTAGGGGAAGATGCAAGGACGATGAGACATCATGACCAATTTGGAAAGGTCAGGAATTGTAGAAACACAGGAGAAGGCTAAAAGAATCAGCTATGCACTGTTTATGGGGAAGGTAGAAGGAGAAACTTTGATTGAGGATAGTGCCACAGAAAACTGACTAAAGAAAAAAAACTCCAGAATGAAGGAGGAAAAAGGCAAGAAGGATGGGATCTCTGTGTAGGTAGCAGGAATACAGAATGGAAATCAACCACGTAAAGAACATGGTTTCTGGCAGTGGAGCACAGCCAGCTGTCTCCCTCCTCCAGTTCAAGCCTCCACCACAAAATCCGTTTGCAGTGGGAGGAGCTGCTGCATATCTTAGTGGATGAAGGTTATTAATTCGGCTGTTGATTATTTATTTTATTTTTCTTTGTTTTCTGTGTTTACTAAATAATTATCTTTGGAGGTGGGGCCTTGGTCTACTTATTTTTTTTAAGTGCTTTAAAGTTTAAGCATTTGTGTCAATTGATAGTGAGATCGTATGTTACAAAGTATCTGGGCTAAGGCAATATAGCAGGTCTTGCAGCTTAGTGGGACTTTAATTTCTGTTTGTTAATTAGGGAATGAAAACTAAAAATAACAAAACTCCTTGTTTTGTTTGTTTCAACACCTTGTCTGCAGAACTAGCAAAAGCCCTAACAGAGAAGATGTTGAAAAATCAAGTATGTTAGTCTTAGATGTGTCACTAATACACACTTTACAGCTAAGTATACAACTCAGAACTAGCATTTGCAAGCTACCAATTCAGTATGTGGCAGACATAATATTGATTTAAATTAATCCTAAATTTTATAAAGAGAGACTCTGCCCATTACATTTAATGCTGTTGGGGTGGAAGAATGGGAAGCTGCTATATTTTGATTTCTCAGCTTTCTTACCCTGAACTACAGTTGACCCTTGAATAACATGGGTTTGAACTGTGTGGGTTCACCTATAGGCAGATTTTTTTTCAATAAATGCTGTAAATGTATTTTTCTTTGCTTATGATTTTAATATTGATAACTTTTCTTTCTCTAGATAACCTACTCCAAGAATACAGTACATAATATACATAACATACAAAACATGCATTAATCAACTGTTTGTGTTACTGATAAGGCTCCCAGTCAACCATGGGCTATTAGTAGTTAAATTCTGGGGTGAGAAGTTGTATGTGGATTTCTTACTGCAAGGGTGATGGCGGTCCTAGGCTCTGTTTTGTTCAAGGGTCAACTGTATTACTAACTTAATGTGATGGGAATATTGTCTTTACTCTTGGCCTACATTAAGAAAAAGATACAGAAATCACAGTGAATGAAGTTCGTATGATTAGAAATGATGAGGAGATATTAATAATCATGTATTAAAAATATTACTTAAAATGAGAATTGTCTGGACAGAACAATAACTACTATGTCATGCTTGGAGAAAAGGTGGAACAATTAGAGAACACACAACTAACAGAAATGGTATTTATCATAAATGATCACATTAGTTTTCAAAGTGCTGCATGGTTGATATCTTTTAGGTTTTCTGCTTTGAGAAACCCTTAAGAAGATGAAACACTTAAATTTTAGGAACAGCACACGATGTCACATCCCCTCTGGTGACTGAAAAAAGTCAATTAAAAATATGCACCCACATTTTGGCAGAATCTCTACTGTGAAGTTAGAAAGCACCAAAGTTAGGAAGGCAAGATGAATAAAAGGTCTCGATTTGCAAGTGAAGCAGCCTTGTAAAGCAGACTTCAACCTGATTAAATCTTACCATTGTCTACAGAAATTCCAAGCACACTTGATATCTTTCTCACACTGAAAACACAGAAAAAGTCACTTTGTTATTGGCTTTTCCACACCCTCATAAATTGATTCATGGGCTCTATGTTTTCACAACAGTTTAACATACATTCTAAGCCTGAATGTCAGAATGTGGACTATGGTCAATCACATGCATGGGATCAGGGTGAAGAAGTCTGTCCCAGATGTTCTCAGAAGTTGCAAGGGGAAAATTAATGAGAATTTGGCACCAGGCAATGAATCCAAATATTAAATTAAAAATATCAGAGACTGTTTGGCTAGCAATCAAATCTGCCAAATTTTGTTTTAAAAATACCAAGCAGGGAAGTTGGGACAAAAGGTCTAACACTTTAGGTCTGGTATTGTAGTTGACTATGATCCACATTATGTCATTCTCCTCCAAGGAAGGGAACTGCGCCATGAGCTCTTCATCCTGCTTGCTTTGAGCTGGAAGAAAAGTCAAGTTGGTGAAGTGGTGTGGTGTGGTGTGGTGTGGCCTGGGGCTCTCCCCTCTGAGATGTCACATGAGATAGCTGGCTGTTACGATGGTATGTCATGGGACTTACTGTGGTTAAAAGTGAGAGAGTTATCCAGGCTGCCCAGCTGCTGCAATCTGGCATGCATCATTCCTGTTCTGATATGGGAAACAGGCAATGTCTGAGACTTTCGATCATGAACTATGGGTCCCAACCCTTCCTGGTTCCTGCAACATGAGTGAAATGGGATAGAAGCAAAAGTTAGACTTGTTACACTGCAGAGAAACAGGCAGCATTAGTGAGGAGAGGACACAGCAGAGAGGAGACTGGCCACATGAGGACCAACCATAGGAGCCTGTCTGTGAGCCAGAGACATACAGGCAGCAAAGCACTGGTGACAACACAGAAGCAAAGACAAAGCCAAAGCAGAGAACTTTTCAGGTTTAGAAAATACTTTAGAGATGCTACTTAAAAAAAAAAGTTGAGCATCAGTCCAATGTGGTGCTAAAGTTAGCATTTTGACAACTGCCAAAACACCACATATCTTTTTGAATTATATATGTTATTAAAGAGCCAAAAATTTTTTAGGTTAAAATAATGCATTGGAAGAAACAGAGAATAAACATGCAATGGGAGGGATTATACGAAGTGGTTTTAACACCTTTATTCTTACCCAGGCAGGAAGGAGAAGAGCCATACACTTTGTTAAACTTGTCAGCAGCCAAGTAAAGAAAATAGAAAAGTGATCTGGGTTAGCAATCAAACAGCTAACTTCCTATCATGTACCACCACCAGAGCAGATGAAAAATGAGGCCAGTGCTGGAAAAACCAACTGTCCCCATCCCTTGGCCAACCACCTACTCCTTGCGTTATTTATTGTGTGGAGTAGAACAGGGCATGCATGAAATATCATCCGGCAACATGCTGCTGGCTGTTTTTAAAATGACACAATGAGAAGGCGCAGTATTCATAAAACTGAACCACTATAAATGGCAAACCCTGACGATGTTTGAATTATCATTCAGAATCTTTTCACATGCAGCAGAGACCATGACAGTTTTCTATAAAGCATGGCATGACTTTACATGGTGTACATAACAAAGAAACATCACCCTCTACTTCCAATTTCCTATGCTCATCTATTTTTAAGATGGTCAAAGGATGTATAGTTTTATGTGCAAATACATATAAGGTGCTTATAAAAATGAAAGATTTTCTTTTAAAAAATTAAATGTTTAGCTATTAAAAAATGAGTTAAATTTCATAAAACCCAATTTTAAAATATTTTGTTGGAGCAGAAAACTTCAGCTTCCCACATATACAATGTTCAGCTCTGTGGCATTTTATTTTATTTTGCACATTCTCCAAATGCCATCTCGTGACGTAGGTGATCATTACTGCAAGAAGGGTGTAAAGCTTGCCCAGTTCAGTGTATTTCTATTACAAGCACACTGTTTGCCCATGTTCACAGGACAAAGTCAAAGAGAATATATCCTATAAGGATACCTTGTGTATACTTGTATTTGATACTCAAAATCTCAAATGTAAAAATTACTGACGAAAATAAAAAAATTAAGATCAGAGAAATTTAAGTGCCACCACATTTCAATTAAAAATAGAAAATATTAATAGGAGGAAAGCATAAAACAGTCTATCTAAATTTGCTCTTTTTAAAAGAAAACATATACTTTTATTTAACATAAAATTTAATTCTGAAAAATTTCTCAAATAGCCCAAGAAAAGAACAATATTAACATAAAAAGCAAAACCTTCACATTCAAACAGAAAGTGTATTAAAAATCTTTCCTATTTCATTGCTATAAAACAAAATTATAGGTAAGAGAAAAATCTCAATTACAACTAAATGAAGTTTTTCTTAAAACCAATGTTTACTTATAATTACACTATTAAAAACAATAGCATTAGAAAAATATATATAGACCAGGACCTCATAAATACATTATCACAGAATACACAACACAGAAAAAAACAAATACAGACACACTAAATGGCTACAGAGCAGGTGTAGGTACTTGGCGAGGACATGATATGCTCTGGGGAAATACCTCCAAAGAAGGAGCTGCTTGGGTGCCCACCAGCAATGAGTTTTTAACTCTCCTCAAACTCAATGCAGGATCAAGAGTATATTGTGTGACAGGGCAGTGTGGATTTATGATACTCCACAAAGAGTTCTGGTCAGATAAAAACAAAGGGCATGGATAGATTACTTAGAAGTGGAGGAGAAAAAGCTAAATTTTAGAGGTTTTGTGTAAGTCCAAACTTGAGATGGACTAAAAAACATTCTTTCATTAAGGAAGAAGAAAAATGGTTAGATGAGAAATTAGCATCTCTGTAGTTGGGAGGTAAAATAGGTAAAAATGAACTTTCAAAGCAAAATAGGGAAAGAGAAATAATTGGGGAAAGAGAAAAGAGCCAGAAGACACATCAAGAGGAAGAGAAGAGAAAGAGAAAACAGAAGGAACAGATCATGAGGGAGAATTTAGAAGTAAGGGTAGAAGTGTAGCAACAGGCTACAAAGGAAGATCTTCCCAAGAGATATGCAGGAGACAAAAAGACAGGATTGTAGGCAAAAGATGCTAACAAATTTTATGGTAGCAATCTAAAGACTGGCCAACTGTCTTCATGGCTACTTATGAGAATTCCAACTGCCAACCACTGCAAATGACAATTCCCCCCCATTTAGATGCAAGTAATACAGAAAATGACACAACACTTTAAGAAAAAATCCCCACAGTACCTGGCTATATAGCGCTTCCCCATGTACTGGAACTGGTGCAAGCAAACTCTGCAGACAGGATGAAGGGTTATTAGGGAAACATGAAGATAAAATTATTTTCAATGCATTGTTTTATATAAACCCACGAACAATAAAATAACATTCAATAAATTCTTACTAGCCCCTTCTGGTTTTCAGAAATTCTCTGGAAGGCCCCTCTAAACCAAGAAAAAATTACTTATGTGCAAAGGAGGCCCCATATTATGTGCCTGTCAGTACTGTGGTGGGCAGTTAAAGCCACACAGAAGAAAGGCCTAGGACCCATAGGACTGTCCATCCACTCAGGGTTTAGACATTGACTCTAGGCAGTTTGCCTTGGAAACCACAATGGAAACCATATGCACTGCTGCACTACTCTGAGTTGCTTATTCATCTTCGTTCAAATCTATTTAATAAGGAGCTCTCTCTTTTGGCTTAAAAAGAAATGGTCCCTTACAGACATCATGTATGTAGTTTTCTGTTTTGTTTTAGAGTATCCATAACATTGATTTCTTTTTTGGTAAAAAAAAAAACAAAAAAAACAAAAAAAAACTGTTCTTTTTTTAACAAACCCAGCATGCATTTAATAAGAAGCAGTTAAAATAATGTCCAGTAAGTTCTTCTGATGCTGAATCTCACCTCACCATGTGACAACTCCCACCTTTAACTCAGCAGAGAGAACAGTCATGAGACTATGAACTGAATGCACAAAGCTCAAAACACCAAAGGTTTCCACCCGAGTTTGTGCAAATGATGTAAATGATGACCCCACTAACAAATATAAAGCTACTTACAGTTATGATTTACCCAATGACTGTGAACAATCATAGTACTACAGAAATAATTTTTTTTAACTGCAGAAACAATAATGTGTTTGACTATGGGTTGTTGCCTGAGAACCTGCTGGGGTCTTACAGAGTTTACTTAATATGTGTATTTTTCAAAAATTCAAAAAATTCTGGATTTGGAAAATCATCCATCCCCAGCAGTTTTGGATAATGGATTGTGGATTCTAAAACCAAATGAGCTTAAAGGAAATAAGAAACTTAAACTGAAGAGATAAAATAAGATAATATAGGTAACATGTAAAATTTTACTTATTATAGCAATTTTTCCATCGCAGTTTCTATATCTACTTGATTTAAGTTAGATTTAACTTAGAAATGCAGGATCTACCCAATTCAGCTAATATATTTTCTGTTATTTTATTAAAATGGCTTGTATACCTAAGTAGTTACCTCTCATAACAACCATATATCTAACAATTTAAGGTTGGTCACTGACTGCTAAGTTACAAGCTCCTGAGAGCAGGTGCTGGTCCAGGAAAAAGAGCTTAAGAGTAGGTATGGACGTGAATATGGTACATTCCTGGTTCAACCACACAGTATTCTTCATATCTCTTGACTAGCCAAGAAAAATCAAGAGGCAATTAGCAAAACAAAACTACTCACTCAGATATTGTAAAAAAATCCGTAAGTTCAGATGTTGAAGCCTTGTTCCAATATGTAAACAAAGCATCTAGAAAGTAAGCATTTATCTGGTCAGAATCATGATGCGTCTTCTGTACATTATAACATGAGATCTTACAGTGTAGTCCTCCAAACCCTGCTCCCTTTTATAGCTAATGAAAGGACAAACCACAGTGACCAATCTATACTGGATAACAAATACAATGATCTTATTCAATTTAAAGAAGCTACATTTGAACACTTGAACTTTAAATCTGTTATACAGCATCTAGTGCTATATAATACATATTTAACATATATAATGTGCTAAGTGGACTAGAATGTTCAAAGAATAAAAGTGGGTATAAAACTTAAAGTCACATTCTCTCTTTACCTACTACAGAATCCCTCACCAGTAGGAAATCTGTTGAAAAGTCTGTGCATAATTACTCCCTTCCTGACACACATGCACACACACATGCACATACTCCAAAATGGAAGCATGCATACTACACACACTGTTTTGCACTTTGAGTTTTAATTCAACAATGTAGCTTAGCTCTCTCAATCTTTTTCAAGCTTCATAATATTCCACTCTATGGATGCACTATTATTTACCAGTAGTCAGTCCCTTGCTGATGAACATTTCCTTGTTTTACCTCTAATCTTTTGCTATTATGAATTATGCTTTGATGAACATTCTTTTATTTATTTTTTAAATTTTTATTTTAATTGTTGATCTTGTACAGTTTTCTGTCTTTTACTCCCACCCCAGCCCACCACCCCAGCCCTCCCTACCTCCCTCCCATTTCCACCCCCTATAGTTTTTGTCCATGTGTCCTTTATACTTGTTCCTATAAACCCTTCTTTTACATGGGTCTTTGCACACCTGTCCAATTACATCTATAGGATAAATTTTTGAAATGAAATAGTTGTGTCAAATGGTATGTACATTTAAAATTTTCACAGAGATGGCCAAATAGCTCTCCAAACAAGCAGTCAGGGAGTGCCGGTTTCCCCACATGACGAAAAACTCACACTTGCTCTTCATCAAGAGAACATGGCATATTTGTAGTTAAAGCAAATCCTACAAATGTATTTACAGGAAGAATGTTCTGTGTATGACCCTTAACCATTTAGCACACTGTACAACTCTGTTATCACTTCATAAACATTTTTGCATTCGTATAGTATTTTACATTGAGGTTGAGAAATAGGCAAAGAGATTTCTATCAGAGAAAAAGTCATTGACTTTGGGGACCTGAGGTTGAGTGAGAAGGTGGCTGCTGAGGTGCTTCTAGTTTCTGAAGATGCACAGCCAGAAACTTTTACTCTATGCTGTCAAGAATGGTCACATACGGGGAAGCCAAGGGGTATATACCAAGAATCTGTTATGTGTGGGCACTGTGCTAGGTGGTTTCATGATGTCACATATAGCACACCATTGAATTCTCACCAAAATCAGAGGCAGAGAATTTCAATTTACAGAGAAGCTAATGAAGGCTCAGGGAACTTAAGTAATTCTCCAAGTTAACGGCCTAAAGAATCATGGTGGAATGAAGATTTAAATGAAGTACATCTGATTTTTAAAGCCACATTTAGCCTATCAGGCCACTAAAAAGGGTGGTTCAGGGAACGTCCCATTTTTTAGGGACTCCAAGTTTAGACTCTAAATGGACAAACGGTGGCTACTTGAGGCTGGTCATCCAGGTGTGCTGAGAACCCAGGGAGCAAATGAATGCTGGTGGGCCTCTCCAGGTCAACTTACAGACATCTGTGGTCATCCCAGCCAAGGCCAGATAGATCCAGCCAGCCAGCAGCCATCTGAGGCACCAAGTTGGCCTTTCCTTACTTGGAGCTCAGGCTACTTGGCTGAGACAAGGGGAAAAACAGAGCTATTTTCTATGAAGAAGTGAGGCACAGAGGGTAAGGGCCCAGTGTGTAGAAGGTGCTCATTAAATGTGGGATAAGGAAAAGGTAGCCACAGAGTTACACAATCAATTCTGGCAAACTAGGCTGAAGGCAATTTCTCCACCCCATTCCATGCACAAAAATCCATTCTAGGTAGATATTAGGATTTAAATGTGAAAATTTAAATAACAGAACCTTTAAAGAAAATATCAGAAAAAGTGTCCAGTGCTTATGCATTTGGTCATCATCATTCAAACATAATCCTGTTTGTCGGTTCTTTTTTGTAAATAGGTATTTTAAAGTAACAGATTGACAGAAGACTAAAATAACCTGGTCCTGAAGAACTTTTAGGATAGGTATGCTGCTCCTAACATCTGAGTCATAAGGTTGGGCTGTTTTGCTGCTAAAATGGAAACTTAATATAAAAGAAGCACTATTTGCAGGCAGAAATACCTTCAATAGTGCTCAATGACCACACCTACTGCCTCCAGACACAGGCAGCACAAGAGGTCTTCAAGTTCTCAAAAAATGGCATTTTGTTTTCAAAAGTCAGTTTGTTTTCACTCATTTGACCTTAACAAAGCTCCCAGTACACTTTCTAGTTTTTTGCAGGGAAAATAAGATTTTTGACCAAAATAGGAAATGAGACAATTGTACCATGGCACAATTTCACATGACTGGTTATATCACAAAACCAGAATTGGAAGTGTCCTATTACGGATGTTTACAAGCTTTATGTGGTAACGATAAAGCACTAATGATTGAGGTCCTTTCTACTAAAAAATGTTGTTGTCAAACCCTTAATCAGAAACTTGATCTACTATGGCACTACTATTTCCATTAGAAAATAAAAATAACACACTTTGCTTCCAGTTAAAGCCAGGGATGTCACACACTCTACATGGAAGATATGCTGAGGTTCTTCATCACTGTATTTTCTAATTCAAGAGACAGACTAATAAAGTTATGCAAGTTATCAGTAAGTTTGTTTAGAGAAATAAAATTTAAAACAAAATCAAAAGCTACTTTATTTATCTGTGTCTGCTTCCTTTAGTTAACATGGTAGGTCTGAGTTTAATATAAATTTAGAAAATAGGCCCATTCACATTTTAGAACTCATTTTCTAGATTATAATAATTAATAAAGATGCTTTTCCAAAATGTTTGTTTCTACTTCATTTAGAAAATTAACATGTTTTTAAAACAAGGAAGAAAATCCCCTTTAAATCCTTATAGCCTTTCAACCAACTGCAATTTTAAAACAATAAACCAAATACTGAAACGAGGAAAGTAAAACAGATTATCTTTACTTTTACCTACCATCAGACATGCTTTTTAAGATGTAGAGGAAACACATCAGCAGGCTCTTAATCTCAGATTGGTCGAGTTTGTCACAACGGACCACAGGGTTTCCCAAAGTGCCACTTTGTTGGTGCTAAAAAAGGAAATATAGGTGGATTTTTCTCCTTCAATAACAGGTAAAAGAAAATTAGTTTCACTTTCTCCCTTGGAAGAAAAACATTCTTAGAATTGAGTCCATCATTCAAATTGGAAAGTATAAATAATTTGTAGATAAACTATAAGCACGCCTTCACCAAATATACACAGGCTGTTCCACAGAAGCCCTGGCTTGTCTCCTGTGCATACTTTCCTAAGGGACAAGCCAGAAGGCACAAACCTTTCAAACTGGATAACCATCATTTTAGTTACCAGCTTAGTTCTGAAATGTCAAGTAATACCTCATGCAGAAAAGTATGTGTGCTGGGATCAAAGACAGAAATGATGATTCAGAAGGCACAGTAGAACCAACCATATCCTCACGAAAACATCAGTGGCTGAAACAGCAAATGAAATCTATGGTGCTTCTGAGTACTAGTCACAAAAACCTGGAGCTGAGTCACTGTCATTCAGTTACATCGTGGGGCGAAAACAATGGGTAGGCCCTATAGGGACATCTCAGGACAGCATTGCCAAGGACCCTAAACTGATGAGGTCATTCCATCATCAGCTTAGTTCAACACAGCAAACGTCAGAAAGCTCAGGGTGCAGGGTGAGGGCAGTTTTGCCACTACAGAGCAGGTTCACATATTCAAAGGGTTAACTTAAAAAAAAAAACCCTCAAAAAACAAGAATCTCATCTCATGATAAAAACACAAGAGATTTAAAAATCCAAAGTTATATTTTCAATTGCGATCAGGGAAAAATTATCTTTCCTTCAAGGTATTAGAGGCCAATTGGAAAAAATATATAATGAACAGTTTTAATAACATCTGTGAATATTTGTATTTAAGGAACAAATACAGGAGCAATTAGTGGCAAAACTGGTGCAGATGCATCACCGGGCTCACGCACTTCATCAGAGCCACTAGGAGAACTCAGCACTTCCCGCAGCGGGAGGGAAGGTGCAACATGCAATGCTTCCTCTGGCAAAGTTGGAATTGTTAGAAGGGAAAAATCCACAGTGACCCGGTTTTTCCTGGCTGACTGGCAGCTCTCCTCCTCGTCAGCACTGCGTATGACACAAGCGGAGTGCCTTCTGAGCAGCTTCTCCCTCTATACACGAAGGCATGTCAGGGTCAAGGGAAAAGTTCAACATGTCATGGCACACACCCACACTGCGATACACGCAACTTTAAAGAACTGGCAGTTAAGGATAATCATGTCAATGCCAGCCATGGAAAAGCACGATAAGATGACAAACCTGGTACTGAGGAAGGACGTTTTCCATATTTCTGAGTACTAGGAATATATCCCTAAATGGTTCACCTGTTTATTCGTACATGTGCTTGCCTATACCTTGAAATAAATTAGGACAACAGTGGCCAAGGTGAGACCAACATGTCATGGTTCCAGGTTTAAATCCAAGCCTTATCCATTCCCACAAAGTGCCAAATAATCCAAGCCTTAGTTATTTCAAGACAGAAGGTTAAATATGAAGATTTGTTGGACTAGGGTTGCAGGTGCAGTGAGAACAGAATGATTTCAAATAAAGCTTTATCCCTGAATCATCTGTGTGCTCAATTAATCTTTTCTGGAACTGGCTTTGGACTCTATGCACAAATTTATGGATAGCTATGTTATAAATGTTGTTTTCCAGCATACAGACCACAGGGATTTTAAATGAGTGGCATTTTTATTTCCCTAGCTGTCCAACCTACCACTCAAATTGTAAACACTGTCTGGAAACAAGAATCAGGGGGTTTCAGGGAATGGGCCCCACCCTTAGTTTACCCTGATTATCTACCCCAGGTTAACTGAAATTTTTTTTTTAAAGTTCATTTTTTCTAGTGTTCATTCACAGAACATATGAATGAACACTAGAACATGAAGCATGTTTACTTTTGGCTAAATCTATTTATTAAAAGAAACACAAGTTATATGAAAAAAAATTTACCTTATCCAGGGAATTGCTTTTCTCACTATTCCTTTCTGGAAGGCTGTTCCCTGAATCTGTGCTTATGAGGGATCCTCTTGAATCAGCGTTTCTCACACTGTTGATATTTGGAGTTGAAGTTGTATATGGAGAAGCTACAGGAAAATTAAGCCAAGACCAAAGATTAGGTGAGAAAACAAAATAAACACTAGACTTAAAAAAATTACTTTCATGGCACTTATTTTTTCTGTTACGAATTTGGTTGAAGAGTTGCATTTAATCACCTATACCGCAGTTAAAAATAAACTTTAATAAAAAATATTCAGATGTAGCTACCAATTAACTTATAAGAAACCACTTTGCTAAAATTAAAGGAGCACACACTATTTCAGAAAGGGATAGAAAGAAGACTTAAAATTATTTTTAAAGATAAAACCACCTACAACTATTAAATAAAAAAATTAAACCATGCAACAAACCTGCAATATTCAAACTGTATGCTGAGGTACCCTAGAAAACTCAAGAGGGGTATTATGGGATACTTTACATTTTCAAGGAAAACACAATGATACTTGACATCTATTGGAAACTGTAGCCTCAACATTAGGTTGTGCTACATTCCTTTTGATGGTGTCATATCTTTGTGAAACTGGGCATTTGGTGGTTGCTATGATATAAAGTTGGGCAAAAATCAATGTGGAATGAAATGAGAAGGTCTGTGAGCAACCTGATTCCAAATTGGAAAAGCCAATATGCACACACGTTCCATTACTAAGAGTTCTGGTTATTAAAAAATAAAATACAAATGTTTTTCTTTAAATTAACATATTTTTCAAATGCCTCCCAAGTTGTTAGAACATAAGTACTTAAGTTATTTGGCCCTAAGTACCTAATAAACAGAGCTGACAGGTTTTACTTTTGACGTGGGGACTCCATGAAAAAATTGCTGGGACAATAATGAGTGATGTGAACCGAGGCTGGGAAGTGCTGCAATAAGCAGTTACAAGCAGAAAGGAAATCTAACACGGACATAAAATCTGCGACATCTATGAATAAACAGCATTTGAAGGCAGAAATCAGTGCCTACCCTGGTACTGTGGAATTTTTCAATGTAACAGATTTACTCCCTGCTTACATAAGATGTGTGTAAATCACAGGATTAAAAATGAATCTCAGGCTTCTACATTTTGTGCTGAACCAAAACACATGCCTCCAACAGAAAGGTCTGGCTGGTTGTGCAGATGGTATAGGATGACTTTGGCATGTGCTCTAGCAAGCTGTAAGCACAGCCTCCCATACCTAAGCTGAAGGTGCCTTTATCTGGCACCTCACAACTGAACAGGCTGGCCCTTTTCAGGTTTCAGCATGCAAATTAGCTGTCATGGGCCAAGACACTTCTAAATTAATCCCTCCCCCATCTAATATTCAGGTTTCTCCACCACTATCCATGAAACCAATTCAGTGTATTAAAACCAAGAAAAGAAGAGCCAGAGGAATTTGAAATATAAGTGAAGGATGGAACATGTAAACCACTGGCTACATGCTGCATTCCCCAGAATAGAAACTGTGATTGTCACAAGGACCAGGTGAAAACCCTATGCAAAACCTATGAACTTTATTCTATACTCAGAAAAGAAACACACGCTATGAGCAAATTGTAATCATCTAATTATCTATAATTATCTCCTAGTAATCATGGGCTTCATATTTAATGTAGAACACAGAGCTTAAGAAAAAGAGGGCCTTTAGTAAAATTTGATCCTAAATTCTCAGAGTTATACGCTCAACTCCAAAACTATGGGCCCGATCCAAGGCAAACAGATGGACATGAAATAAATCAAAATCAACACACTTAGTAGAATTGTGTTCCTATATATTGTGTGTTTATATTTAATATCCTGGCCTAGTGTATACCCTTAAAAATACTATACAACATGTAAGTAAAATAAGAAGAAGCATAGTTCACCTCTTTCTCGTTGGGATGTGTTAACAACATCCCAACACAATATACTGTGTAGGTGATAAAAGGAACTCTGAGCCTAAGAATGTGTGAATTTTAAAATGAATGTAATTTGTACCCAGCAATAAATCAGTTTTACAAATTTTCATGTACCCTGTTCCAAAGACACTTAAAAAAATCCTGCTGAGGGCACATTCTCAATACGCAGAGAAACAGGATTTCTTCTAAATGGAGACATAAGGAGAAAGTCTGCTCTTAAAGGATAAGCACTGGTACTAAAGTTAACTGAAAACTCCTTGCTGAATAAAACAAGAGTTGCTAAAGCTACCAAAAACAACTAGTAAACTCACTTCTAGGTACAGCTTCCCTGAAAGGCATTCCTAAAAGGGAACAAGGATCTAAGTCTTTAAAGATAAGGGGAAACACAGATTAAGGCTGGGTATAAATGTCTGTCGTGGTGAATTCCTATGAAAAGTGTATTCAGGTCTGGAAATGCAAGAAAGTGAAAAAACACTAAGTCAGTCTCACAAGCACTTTTCAGCATGAACATGGAGTATTGAAGGTCATGCTGTTCAAGTCATGCTGAATGGTTCATCTTTATATTCTCAGTGCATCCCAAACCCTAACAAGGTGAAAGGGGAATTGGAAAATAAAGTCATAACGAAAACATCACCTCATTCTATTGGGCTGGCCAAAAAGTTCATTTGTTTTTTTTTCCATCAGATGGCTCTAATAGTACTTAATTATGTTTAACTTCATTCAAAAACAAACAAACAAACTGTAAAACTGTATTGTGACAGCTGTTATATCAGTGTGCATTAAAAAAAAAAAATCAAAATTGGTGAATTTTCATGTAGCCATTTTAATATTGAAGATGGAAACAATAAGCAGCATTTCCAGCATACTATGCTTTATGATTTCCAGAAAGGTAAAAACACAACTGAAACGCAAAAAAAAAAAAAAAAAAAAGGTATGTACAGCGTATAGAGAAGGTGCTGTGATTAATGAAACGTCTCCAAAGCAGCTTACAAAGCTTCATCCTGGAAATTTCTTGCTGGACAATGATCCACAGCTGGGTAGACCAGTTGAAGTTGATGGCAATCAAATCAAGACATTGAGAACAATCAACATTATACCATGTGGGGAATTGCTGATATACTCAAAATATCCAAATCAATAGTTACTAGTAAAAATGATGTGTCTTTTATGAAAAAAAATTTGGACTTTTTGGCATATCCAACAGTATGATCACTTCCACAGTTGTTTTTTTAATTGTTGTTCAAGTACAGATTTCTGTCTTTTCCTGTCACCTCTCCCCCCAACCCCAACCATCTGCCCTCCCTCCACTGATTCCACCCTCACTTGGTTTTGTCCATGTGTCCTTTATACTTGTTCCTGAAAACTCTCCCCTTCCCCCCAATTATCCGCTGGCACCTACCCTCTGGTTACTATCACATTGTTCTTAATTTCAATGCCTCTACTTATATTTTGCTTGTTTCGTTTTGTTGATTAGGTTCAGTTGAAGGTGAGATCATATGGTATCTGTCCCTCACCACCTGGATTTTCTCACTTAGCATAATGCTCTCCAGTTCCATCCATGCTGTTGCAAAGGGTTGGAGCTCCTTCTTTCACTCTGCTGCATAGTATTCCATTGTGTAAATGTACCACAGTTTCTGGATCCACTCATTTACTGATGGGAACTTAAGCTGCTATTGTAAATTGTGCTGCTACGAATACTGGGGGGCATACGTTCTTTTGGATTGGCATTTCAGGGTTCATAGGGTATAATCCTAGCGGTGAAATAGCAGGGTCAAAAGGCACTTACATTTTTACTTTTCTGAGTAAATTCTATACTGTTTTCCATAGTGGCTGCACCAGTCTTCATTCCCACCAACAGAGCACTATGGTTCCCTTTTCGCCATAACCTCTCCCAACACTTGTTTGTTGCTTTATGATGGCCATTCTGACTAGTGTGAAGTGGCATCTCATTGAGGTTTTAATTTGCATCTCTCTCATGGACATCTTTTCATATGTTTCCAGGCCAGCTGTATATCCTCCTTGGAGAAATGTCTGTTCAACTCCTTTGCCCATTTTATGATTGGGTTGCCTTCCTGGAATGGTGTTGTATGAGTTCTTTATATATTTTGGCGATCAAACCCTTGTTGGAGGTATCGTTGGCAAATATGTTTTCCCATACAGTTGGTTCTCTTTTCATTTTCCTTCTGCTTTCTTAAGCCGTGCAGAAGATTTTTATTTTGATGGGATCCTATTTGTTTATAGATTCCTTTATGTCCCTTGCTCTAGGGGACATATTAGTGAAAATATTGCTGTGCAGAATATCTAAGATTTTCCTGCCAATGTTCTCCTCTAGGACTTTCATGGTGTCAGGACTTAAGTCTTTTATCCACCTTGAATTTATTTTTCTGTATAGTATAAGTTAGTGATTTAGTTTCATTTTTTTGCATGTAGCTGTCCAGTTCTCCCAACACCATTTGTTGAAAAGGCTATTTTTATTCCATTTTATGCTGCTGTCCCTTTGTCAAATATTAATTGACCATAAAGACTCAGGTTTATTACTGGGCTCTCTATTCTGTTCTGTTGGTCCATGTGTCTGCTCTTATGCCAGTTCTAGGCAGCTTTGATTACAATGACCTTGTAATACAGTTTGATATAAGGTATTGTGACACCTCCTGCTTTGTTCTTCCTTCTCAAAATTGCTGCAGCTATTCGGGGTTGTTTATGGTTCCATATAAATCTTTGACATGTTTATTCTATATCTGTGAAATATGCCATTGGTACTTTAATAGTTTTGCATTGAATCTATAAATAGCTTTAGGTAGTATGGACATTTAGGTGATGTTAATTCTTCCAATTCATGAACACAGTACATGCTTCCATTTGCTGTGTCTTCCTTAATTTCTTTCCTCAGTGTTGTTTAGTTTTCCAAGCACAGGTCTTACACTTTACCTCCTTGGTTAGGTTTATTCCTAGGTACTTTAGTTTTCTTTTTGTTACAACAAATGGGATATTTTCCTGATTTCTATTTCTGATATTTCATTGTTAGTGCACAAGAATGCCTTTGATTTCTGGATATTGACTTTGTATCCGGCTGTTTTGACAAATTCATTTATTAGGCTGACCAGTTTTTTGGTGGAGTCTATAGGATATTCTAAGTACACTATCATGTCTGCAACCACTGACAGTTTTCTTTCTTCTTTTCCAAATTGGATGCCTTTTATTTCCTTTCGTGGTCCAATGGCTGTGGCTAACACTTCCAATACTATATTGAATAGAAGTGGTGAAAGTGGACAGCCTTGTCTTGTTCCTCATCTTATTAGGAATGCTCTAAGTTTTTGCCCATTGAATATATTGGCTGTAGGTCGCTCATATATGGCCTTTATTATGTTGAGGAATGCTCCCTCTATTCCCACTGTGCTGAGTGTTTTGATCATAAATGGGTGCTGTACCTTATCAAATCTTTTTTCCGCATGTACTGATATAGTCATGTGATTTTTCTCTTTGCTTTTGTTTATGTGAAGTATTATGTTTATTGATTTGTGAATATTGTACCATCCTTGCATCTCTGGGATGAACCCCACTTAATCATAGTATATGAGCTTTTCAATGTATTGCTGGATGCAGTTTGCTAATATTTTGTTGAGATTTTTAGCCTTTATATTTATCACCGATATTGGCCTGAAGTTTTCTGTCTTTTGTTGTGTCTTTATCTGGTTTTGGCATTAGGATGATGCTGGCTTCATAAAAAGAGTTTGAGAGATTTCTCTCTTCTTGGATTTTTTGGAATAATCTGTGAAGGATAGGGGTTAGCTGTACTTTAAATGCTTAGGAAAATTCTCGGGTGAAACTGTCTGATCCAGGGCTTTTGTGCGTTTAGAGACTTTTTGATTACTGCTTCAATTTTGTCAGCTGTTATTGGTCTATTCAAGCTTTCTGCTCCATCTTCGTTGAGTTTTGGAAGATTGTATTTTTCTAGAAACTTGTCCATTTCACCTAGGTTTTCAAGTTTCTTGGCATACAGTTCTTCCTAGTAATTTCTTACAATAATTTGTATTTCCGTGGTATCAGTTGTAGTCTCCTCTTTCATTTTTGGTTGTGCTTATTGGGTCCTCTCTCTTTTTTTCTTTATGAGTCTGCTTAAAGGTTGTCGATTTTATTTATCTTTACAAAGAACCAGCTCTTGGATTCACTGATCCTTAGAATTGTGCTTTTAGTCTCTATGTCATTTAATTCGGCTCTGATCTTGGTTATTTACTTCCTTCTACTTGCTCTGGTCTGTCTTTGTTGTTGTTCCCCAAGTTCCTGTAGGTGTAGGGTTAGGCTGTTTGTTTGAAATGTTTTTATCTTTTATAGGTGGTCTGTAACACTAGAAACTTCCCTCTCAGGACTGCCTTTGCTGTGTCCCATAAGTTTTGGATTGTTGTGAGTTCATGTTCATTTTTTTTCCATAAACTTTTTGATTTCCTCCCTAATTTCATTCTTGATTCGTTCATTGGTTAATAGCATGCTATTCAATCTCCATGATTTTGAGCATTTTGGGATTTTTTTCTTTGAGGTTGGATTCTAGTTTCAGACACACCCTTGTGGTCAGAGAAAATATTTGATATGATTTCAATTTTCTTGAATTTGTTGAGGCTTGGTTTGTGTCGTCTCACGTGGTCTACCTTTAAAAATGTGCCATGTGCATTTGAAAAGGATATGTATTTTGCTTCTTTGGGATGAAAGGCTCTCTATATATATCAGCTAAGTCATTTGATCTAGAGCATTGTTCAATGACACAATATCTCTGTTGATATTTAGTTTGGAAGATATATCAATTTTGGATAGTGGGGTGTTAAACACCTCTATTATAATTGTGTTCCTGTCAATATCTTTCTTGAAGTCCACCAAGATTTTCTTTATGTGTTGGGTGCATATATATTTACAATGTTTATGTCTTCTTCCTTTCAGTATTTTGAAGTGACCTTCCGGGTCTCTCTTTATAGACCTTTTTTGAAATCTATTTTGTCTGATACGAGTATTGATACCATAGCTTTTTTTCCCCTGTCCATTTGCTTGGAATATATTATCCAACCCTTCACTTTCAGTCTGTGCATGTCTTTTGTTCTAAGGTGGATCTCTTGTCTCATGACCCACAGCATATGTGTGGGTCATGATTTCTTATCCATTCAGCTATTCTGTCTTTTGATTAGAGCATTTAATGTATATACGTTAAAGGTTATTATTGATAGGTACTTATTCATTGCCATTTTTTGTCATTGTGTTCCTGTCTCTCTATTTTTCTTGCCTTTTATTAAAGCAGATCTGTTAGTATCTCTTGCAGAGGCAGTTTAGAGGACTTATATTCTTTGAGGCTTCTTTTCTCTGGAAAACTCCTTATTTCACCCCCATTTTAATTGAGAGCCTTGCTGGATCGAGTAGTCTCGGTTTCAGGCCCTTGTTTTCATTACTTGGAACATTCCTTCGCATTCTCTTCTGTCTGGTAATATTTCCATTGAGAAGCCAGCTGCTAGTCATATAGGGGGCTCCCTCCCTTGTATGTTACTTTCTGTTCCTCTCTTGCTGCCTTTACGATTCTCTCTTTGTCTTAGAATTTTGCCATTTTAATTTTCACATGTCTTGAAGTGGGCCTCTTTGAGTTCCTCCTGATTGGGACTTTTTGTGTTTTCTGCATTTGTGTGACTTTTTCTCTCATGAAATTAGGGAAATTTTCCATCATTACTTTGTAAAACAGGTTTTCTATCCCTTGCTCTTCTTCTTCTCCTTTTGGTATCTCTATTACATAGATATTATTAGGTTTCATGTTCTGCAGTTACCTTAATACCGCTTCACTCTTTCAGAGCCTCTTTTCCTTTTCTTGCTCTTTTTGGGTGTTTTTTTCCGACCTTGTCGTCCAGCTCACTGATTCGATCCTGTGCTTCATCCAGCCTGCTTCTAATGCCTTCTGCTGTGTTCTTTAATTCAGAAATTGTGTTCTTCATTACTTCCTGGTTTTTGTTTATAGTTTCTATTTCCTTTTCCATACTGTTGTAGTTCTCATTCAGTTCTCTGTAGTTGTCTCTGAGTTCCTTGAGCATCTTTATAACCATTAATTTGAATTCTGTATCTGATAGTTTGCTTACCTCCATTTCATTTATCTCTTTTAGTGGGGAATCTTCCCTTCCTTTTGATTGCATGTTCTTTTTTTGTCTCCCCATTTTAGGTGACTCTTTCTGTGTGTTTCTGCATTTCCTGAGGTTTCACTTTGCTAGCTGTTTTGTAGGGTGAACTTCTATGGTAGGAATTCTGTGGGGTTCAGTGGTGTGTTCTCTTTGATCTCCTTGTCTGGACACCCTAGCTTTGACCTTTCTTCTGTTTGTGTGGGCTCTCTTGACGTACTTGGGTTTTTACCTTTTGGTGGTTCCTTTGTTGGGTTCTCTCCTCCAGCAGATATACTGATGTTCGCAGCTTCCACCAAATCTTGTATGTGATCAGTGGGAGGAGGTAGGCAAAATGGATTAAGACAGAGGGAGAGTATTTTATAGGATTTAAAGTACCAACAAGTAAAGAAGAGATGGAGATCTTTTGGATAAGTATAGCATTAACTGTGATATTTCACCCAACTAGCCACTTTTTATGAAAGGTGAAAGAGAGATAAGACTCTTGTTAGAGGGGAGGAAGACTGTGAGCTGAATCCAGAAAACAGAGTGCTTTGTGCAAGGTTAGGTGATAACATACAGTGAGAGTACAGGATAGAAAGTAGGCGTAATGTGTGAGAGAACAGTTAACAACAACAATAATAAAGTTCAGGAATAAAGTGAAATGGGCTAAAATTAGGGAGGGTTGCTGTGTAGTATGTACAATTCTATGGAACAACAATTATTTACAATAACACTGGAACAACAATAATATGACAAGAAATATATGATTTGGATAACCAGAATAAAAAGTACATGATTAAGAGTAGTGTGTTACTGAAAAACGAGTGAAGTGAAAGAAGGAAAATTAAAATACAATACAGAGAGAATAAGGAAAACCAGCCAAACAATGCAATTAAACAGAGAAATAAAACAAAGTAAACTAAACATGAGAAAGAGAAATAAGAAAAATACTAATAAAATAAAAGTGGTAAATAAAGAGGAGGAAGATGGCGGCGCTGTAGAAGGGAGCAGATTCCACTTCCCCTACACACGGGAGAAAAACCTGGCTGATCTACGGAAGAACAGAGCAAACAAACAACAATAACACAGCATATATGAAAACAGAAGATTGAAAATTTTAGCAGACATTGAAAAACCAGATCGTAAGGAGAGTACTTCAGAACAACAAGAGCCCAAGGATCAGCGCGGAGACCAGGGTGGCTGAGGCCCCTGGCTGGCGCTTGCCAGGCCTGGCATAGGGCTCTAGGGAGGGAGCTGGGTCAACCACTCCTTACCCAGCCAAACAAGGTTTTAGCAGCACTGGGAGAGACCTGGTTCCTTGAAGTCTCACAAAGAGAAGTTAAGGGCTATGTGGCAAACACACTGGGAATGTGAGCATCCATGCATAGTCCTGGGAGGAGAGCATACCGCAGCTCACGCGATGATAGGCACCTGTATGTGACCATAGGAGCCCGCATGTGACTGCACACAGCTGCGCGACCATGGGTGCCCGCACTCAACCACAGACGGCTGCATGACCATAGGCGCCTTCGCACCAACTGAGATAACTGCACAACCTGAGGTGACTGCACACAACCAGAGACCTGTAGTCCACACCGGGAACCCAGGGAATGCGAGTGATCTGTGGGAGAACCAAAGCCCACGCATGTGAACCCACGCAGTGCGCATGATCCATGGGAAACCCAGAGCTCACTCCCATGAAATTAGGTCGAGCAAAGCAGGAAATCTGGATTCAAACCTGCAAATTTGGGGTAGACGCAAGCTCCATGGGAGACCCAAGCTCACACCTATAAACTTGGGAAAGTGCGAGCTCCCCAGGAGGATCAGAACCCACACCCAAGGCCCTGTATGGAGAGGCGCCAGGCTAGCCCTGGGGAGAGTGGTCAAAAGATAACTGAGTGCTGAACAGGGAGAAAAGTGATACCGTCACCCCTTGGCCGTTGTAGCCAGCAAGACCAGAAAAAATGGCTTGGCAAGTTTGAAAACAGCAAGAGATTTTTTGTTTTTGTTTTTTCAAATAATTTATTATTTTTTTTTTTATTATTTTTATCCTTTTTACTTCTCAACTCCTTTTCCTTCTCTTTAATTCTTTCTTATTTTATTCCCTTTTCCTTTCTTTCCAGTTTTATCCCTTCTTCTGTTCTCTTTTTAAATTTTTCCCCCTTTTCTCTTTTTAAATACCCACGAGTGAGACAAAACAAACAAACCTGGAACTGTGAAAAAACCAAAGTTGGTCCCAAAGAGGGGGCATCCCAACAGCTGATACAGTGGAAGCTGTGAATACCAGGATACCGAAGGAGAATGCACCACTGAATCTCACAGGTATTTTAGCACAGAGGTTCACATAACAAAACCAGGGAGCCAGAACAGATCAATTTAAGAAGCTGAGGCTAACAAGAAGACTCTCACAAACAATGGGAAGACAAAGAAACAATCCCCAAACAATAAGAAAGGATGAAACCCCAGAAAGAATGCTACATGAAACAGAGGGAACTCAACTATCAGATAAGGAGTTCAAAGAAATGGTTGTCAGGAAGCTCCATGAGCGCTCAATGACCTACCTGAAACTACAGGGAAGCTATGATGAACTCACTGCAAACTATATCAACATGAAAAAGGAAATAGAAACGATCAACAAGGGCCAAGAGGAAATGAAGAATACAATTTCTGAACTAAAGAACACAGTAGAAGGAATGAAAAGCAGAATCGATGAAACAGATCAGATCAGCGAGTTAGAGGACAAAGTAGAAAAAAAAAACACCCAGAAAGAGCAAGAAAACGAAAAGAGGCTCAGAAAGAATGAAGAGGGATTAAGAGAAATGCAAGGCAACATGAAACATAATAATATCCATATAATAGGGATACAAGAAGGAGTTAGAAAACCTATTTGAAAAACTAATGATCAAAAACTTCCCTAATTTCATGAGAGAAAAACTCACACAAATCTAGGAAACACGGAGTCCCAATCAAGAGGAATCCAAACAGGCCCACTTCACGACACATCATCATTAAAATGGCCAAATTCCAAGACAAAGAGAGAATCTTAAAGGCAGCAAGGGAGAAAAAGGAAGTAACATACAAGGGAGCCCCAATAAGGTTAGCAGCTGACTTCTCAATGGAAACGCTCCAAGCCAGAAGACAATGGCAAGAAATATTCCAAGTAATGAGAACCAAAGGCCTGAAACCAAGACTACTTTACCCAGCAAGGCTCTCAATCAAGATAGAAGGCCAAATAAGGAGCTTCCCAGACAAAAGAGGTCTAAAAGAATACACCTCTAAAAAGAATATGCCTCTAAAAAAAGTCTAAAGGAACCAAACCAGTTCTGCAAGAGATACTAAAGGGACTTCTTTAAAGAAAGGAAGTAAAAGAGAGAGAGAGAGAGAGAGAGAGAGAGACAGAGACAGACAGAGAGAGAGAGGGAGAGAGAGGGACAGGGAGAGGGACAGGGAGGAACACAGGGACAAATATGGCAATGAATAAGTACCTATCAATAATAATGTTAAACATAAATGGATTAAATGTTCCAATCAAAATACATAGAATAGCTGAATTGATAAGACAGCATGACCCACACATATGCTGCCTACAAGAGACCCACCTCAGGACAAAAGACCTACACAGACTCAAAGGGAAGGGCTGGAAACAAATTTTCCAAGGAAATGGTCAGGAAAAAAAAAAACCTGGGGTAGCAATACTCATATCAGACAAAATAGACTTCAAAAGAAGGGCCATAAAGAGAGACCCAGAAGGTCACTTCATAATAATCAAGGGAAGAATCCACCAAGAAGACATAAACATTGTAAATATATATGCACCCAACATAGGAGCACCTAAATACAAAAATAAAATCTTAGAGGACTTCAGGAAAGATATTGAGAGCAACACAATTATAGTAGGGGATTTTAACACCCCACTGTCAAAAATGGACAGATCTTCTAAAACAAAAATATCAACAAAGATATTGTGGCATTGAATAACATGCTGGATGAAATGGACTTAACTGATATATATAGAGCCCTTCATCCCAAAGAAACTAAATACACATTTTTTTCAAATGCACATGGAACATTTTCAAAGATAGACCACATGATAGGACATAAAACAACCCTCAACAAATTCAAGAAAATTGATATCATACCAAGCATTTTCTCCAACCACAAGGGACTGAAACTAGAAACCAACTCCAAGGGGAAAAACCCAAAACACTCAAAAAATCACGGAGATTGAATAGCATGCTATTAAACAATGAATGGGTTAAGAATGAAATTAGGAAGGAAATCAGAAAGTTTCTGGAAACAAACGAAAATGAACTCACAACGACCCAAACTCTATGGGACACAGAGAAGGCAGTCAGTATTGCTAGCTATCAGAGAGATGCAAATTAAAACCACAATGAGATACCACTTCATACCCGTAAGAATGGCCATCATAAACAAAGCAACAAACAGGTGTTGGAAAGGATGTGGAGAAAAAGGAAGCCTCATGCACTGTTGGTGGGATTGCAGACTGGTGCAGCCACTGTGGAAAACAGCATGGAATTTTCTAAGAAAACTAAAAATGGAACCGCTTTTTGACCCAGCAATTCTACTGCTGGGATTATGCCCTAAGACTCTTGAAACACCAATCCAAAAGCACCTATGCACCCCAATGTTCATAGCAGCACAATTTACAATAGCCAAGTGTTGGAAGCAACCTAGGTGCCCATCGGTAAATGAATGGATGAGGAAACTGCGGTACATTTACACAATGGAATTCTATGCAGCAGAAAGAAAGGAGTTCCTACCCTTCGCAACAGCATGGATGCAACTGGAGAGCATCATGCTAAGCAAAATAAGGCAGGTGGTGAAATAGAAATACCATATGATCTCACCTTTAACAGGAACCTAATCAACAAAATAAACAAACAAACAAAATATAACCAAAGACACTGAAATTGAAAACAGGCTGACAGTCACCAGAGGGGAGAGGGGAGGGAATTTCAGGGGAAAAGGGGAAGGGTTTACAGGAACAAGTATAAAGGACACATGGACAAAAACTAGGGGGGGTGGAAATCGGAGGGAGGTGAGGAGGGCTTGGGAGGTGGGCTAGGATGGGAATAAAAGACAGAAAAGTGTACAACAATTAAAGTTTTTTAAAAAGTGGTAAATATAATGAAAAAATAGTAATACACATGAAGAATTAAAATGCCAGCTCTATGGGACAGATAAATGACATTTGTCTCAGTTTCTCAGTTTTTGTGGTTAGCCTGGTACTTCCCCTGTGTATCTGTCTCTAGACCTCTCATAACTCCATGTGTTATTGTCTCACTTGGGCATTTCCACAGTCTTGAATCCTACAGATAACTGGTCAGGGAGTTAATATTTCAACACATTCCTACGCCCTGGGACTCATTTAATTGGCAACTGAGAGTATATTACAAACATGAATAACACTAATTATGCTTTTTATAATACCAGTCAAATATTAACACTGAGTGTTTACCATGCCAAGTACCGCACACATTGTATTAGCTCTTTGTCTCTCACTGTGATTTATTTTTGGCAATGTGGACACAGGTTGAAGAGGAAAGAAATTCTGCTTATTCCATTTAGTAAATGGTGGAGTCTAGATCCAAAGCCATATCTGTCTGACTTAAAACCACTGCTGTGAACCATTACAGACTAGACCCTAGAAAACAGCCCTGCTCTAATTCCACAGCAGTGGCTGGACACATGGGCAGAGCAAGACAAAGAAGACAGAGCAAAAGTCCCAGGAGAATGGCTAATGGAAACACTGTACGAGCAGTGTATATGAATTAACTCATTTAATCTTTATGATACAAAATTAAGTAGGTATAACTTTGAAAAATATATATGAATATAAGTAAGATTAAGGACTGGTATTGGTATGGTAGGATAAATTCAGGCATTAAAATATGAGATTTCCAGTTTATATTCTGCCCAGTTTCATCACTTACATGAAATAGCATGTTAACAACAAGAACCACACAAAAAGTTAAGGGCATAAACTCAGCATGAATAACATTTCTGTAAACTAATCAGCTAAGAGAACTGCCCTTTATTCTGTCCTGATGGCAAGAGGTTTCATTTATTCCAAGTGTTGTTTAAGAGAAAGGGATAAGGACAGAATAAAAATGTTTCTGTGACAATTCTGTGAAAACATTTTTTGTATCATTTTCTTTATGAAGGAGTTGGCACAGGGGCTCAATTATACAGAAAACTAATAAGCATATTTCTCAGGTACTTTCTTTTGAAAACCACTCTATTTGGTTCTTGATTTATGCCATCTGTTTTCCTCTTCATGGGGGCTGCTCTTACTTTATTTCAGATACAAAAAAAATATTCCAGAAAAGAAGATTTTAGAAAATCAATTTTAGGATTGCACTCTAGCAATATTACACTATCCCCTTCAGGAATTACTTTGTCACATTTCATCTAAATTGCTACCACTACAAATATATCCTACCATACTCCTCCCACACACCTGCAAAGATATTCCTTTTCTAAAAGTATAAGCACTCCAATTTATAGATTTAAAGTGATAAGTTAACTTACATATTAACAAAAAGCCAACCATACAAATATGGGATTAAGTGTACTATATACAGAATTCATGATAATCTGGGAGTCTTTATTTCAGTGAAGAGTTGAAGGATTTTGGTTGTCAACTATCAAAACCAGGAAAGCAATAGTCCAAGCAGAAACTCAGATTTCAAAATCCTAATTTGAAAGCTACAAGCTATCAGATTAAAGACACTTTCAGAATTAAACTACAGACAAGCAGATAAGGTCCCAGAGCATTACCAATGCCGGAAATAGCACCAAAGAGATCTTTGTGCAGGTTGTTATCCAGCGTGTTTCCAGACTTCTGTGGTGTCACCAATGGATTTACAGCTGGCAAAATAAGTGATTCCTCCTTCACAGTCTGCCAAAGGGGAGAAAAAGAAGAAACAATCAAAGATGATTTAAAAAAAGTCATCAATGGATCTTGGAAGTATGAGGGCAAGTGTTAGAACAAGACAGAACAACCTAACAGTTAAATGTGCCTCAGTAGGAGAAGTAGCCAGAGGATATGAGAGGGAGGAAGATGGCAGGTGAATCAGAGGAAGAGTAAGAAGAAGGGAGTATAGATATTTAAAGTGGGGACAGGGTGGGCAGAGAAATCTTGGCCATAAAGTTATTTCTTTCCTCAGAATATCTGGCACCCCTTCCTTTCCAGAGCTCTGACGTCCAACATTGCTTTAAATTATTTTGGTATGTTTTTTTCCTTCAGAAAAAGCCTCATGTGTTCTTTCTAACTGGAACACTAGTTTTTCTCTCACATCAGAAACCCTCCTACATGAGCAACAGTGATTTACAAGAGCAGTAGCGAAAAATCTCTGCAAATTTGGAGCTTCATATGGAATTCCCAATCAGTGAAGAAACCATGTTAATTTTGAAGTGATGTCACAAAAGAGATTTAACTTGGTGTAAGCCAAGGAAAGAACTTTATTCCTTTTTTTCAGTTCTGAAGCAGTACAGAGAGGTAGCATTATGCCCTGAGCTACTTGTTTTTACTACAAAAGGTATAGAGAATACACATGTGAAACACAGTGTTGTATAGGGTGAGATTAGTGTGGGGCAGTTCATTTAAGGACAGTGAAAGTTTATGCCCTTTGGGACTAAAAAAACATTCTATAAATATGGCTCATCTCAGTGTATTACTATTTAGACATTTTGGAGACACTTTCATTTTGGACGTACAACCTCCTTCCTATGAGAGAAGAAATTTCTATTGTTTTGGCCACTTAGTTTGTGGTATTTTGTTAGAGCAGCCCTAGGAAACAAATACAGGCTGTATATATGTGAATATGCTTACGTACACTGCCAGCGTTCACGGGGAAGGGTGATACATCTCTCACATTGATCCGATGGACATTTTCAATCAGCAGACCAAACAGAGGCAGGTAGAGAGTGGCTATCCTTGCTTGATGGCTCTGAAACAAAGGCACACATTATAAGTTTATCCCGGGCTCTGAGACTTTAACAACAGACTGAGCCAGCACTAGCCGTCTCCTGTATTCAGATCCTTCCTATAAAGACGGCTATTAGATTTTATTGCATAAACAAAGAAAAGTCTTAGTGCTGTTACCACTAATTTTCTAATTGTTAGTTTCTTTACATTACTTGAAATAAAGGACATTTATCAAACTCTATTTCCTTGCATTGGGGACCACTCACTCTTGAAGCATATCTGTCATCAAAAGAATGTTTTATCAGCAGATTCTTGAGCATGCTGATGGCGATCAGTCGGACCTCCCTGAACTCCTGGAGGGCGGTTCCCACCTCCCTCAGTAACAGTCCTACCAAGAAGTGGTTTCTGCAGAACTCATCTGTTAATGAGTAGTCAAGCTGGAGATCTGAAATGAGGATAAAAACTACTTTAGTTAAAAAGAATGTACCACTCTTTAAAATAAAAACCAAACCCATGCTGGGTGTATCAACATATGATAAGACTTGACTTCCAACTGGAAAAGTTTGACTATCTAAAATAGCTCTACTTAACACATGGAGCTCTTAATGAAAACAAAATTTAAATACAAATAATTGCAGTGGATTTTAAAGGATATTGCATCCTACATAATTAAGTTAGTGAACAGTTTTAGTACCAAGTTTTAGACTATAGAACATATATTACATTACAAATATAATTTTGCTACTGAAATGAAATTTAGACAGTTATCATACTAATTGATAGTATTATAAAGAGAAATGGTCTATGGATAATAAACATGTAATTAAAAAAAGAATAAAAATACATGGTCTACTGAAATGTTGGGTTTTTTTTAGTCTTTATTTTATTTTATTTTACTTAAGATTTTTATTTATTTATCTTTAGAGGGGAAGAGTAGGAGAGAGGAAGAGGGAGAGAAATATCAATGTATGGTTGCCTCTTGTGTGTCCCATGCTGGGAACTGGCCTGCAACCCAGGCATGTGCCCTGACTGGGAATCGAACCTCGATCTTTTGGTTTGTAGGCCCGCACTCAATCCACTGAGCTACACCAGCCAGGGCTGAAATGTTCTTTACTAAATGAGTTCATTACCTGGTGATTAATGCCTATATATGCCCATTAAAAACAATATGTTTAAAATTAACAAGTTAGCATATAACCTATTTACTGCATTATCACTGAATAAACTTAATGTAGATTTTTAAAAAGTATAATCTTAATACTTCTGCACCTCTAAAAGTGAATAAAAAACTAATATAAACTAAAATAAAAATGGACAAAACACCAGACCAAATTAGTAAATCATCAAACTAAATGACAAAATTAAAACTCTCTGGAAAAGAGATACAAGTAAATGCAAAATCTATTTAGAAAAGGCAAATAAAAACTGCTAAACATCACTCTAAAGCTGAAATACACCTTTTCAGTAAGCTGTAACAAGGATTTTAATTCTATTTTAAAAACTTTTAATTTTTTTTGGTGGTTGTGAGATTTCAAAACAATTTATTTTTAATTTTTTAAAATATATTTTATTTATTATGCTATTACATTTCTCACATTGTTTTTCTTCCCTTCATTTCCCTCCATCCTGCCCTCCACCTCCCACCAGCATTCTCCTCCTTTAGTTCATGTCCAGGGGTTGTACATATAAGTTCTTTGGTTCTCCATTTCCTATACTATTCTTAACCTCTCCCTATCTACTTTGTACCTACCAATTATGCTTCTTATTGCCTGTACCCTTTCCCCCATCCTACCCCTTCCTGCTCCCCACTGACAACCCTCCATGTGATCTCCTTTTCTCTGGTTCTGTTCCTGTTCCTGTTCTAGTTGTTTGCTTAGTTGGTTTTCCTTTTTGTTTTTTTGGGTTTTTTTAGGTTCAGTTGTTGACACTTTTGAGTCTGTTGCCATTTTGCTGCTCATGTATTTTATCATCTTCTTTTTCTTAGGTAAGTCCCTTTAACATTTCATATAATAAGGGATTGGTGATAATGAATTCCTTGAACTTGACCTTATCTGGGAAGCACTTTATCTGCCCTCCCATTCTAAATGATAACTTTGCTGGATAGAGTTATCTTGTATGTAGGTCCTTACCTTTCATTATTTTGAATACTTCTTTCCAGCCCCTTCTTGTCCGGTAAGGTTTCTTTTGAGAAATCAGCTGATAATCTTATGGAAACTCCTTTGTAGGTAACTCTTTCCTTCTCTCTTGCTGCTTTTAAGATTCTCTCATCTTTAATCTTGGGTAATTTAATTATGATGTTCCTTGGTGTGTGTTTCCTTGGGTCCAAAGTGGGTCCAACTTCTTTGGGACTCTCTGAGCTTCCTGGACTTCCTGGAAGTCTATTTCCTTTCCATTGCCAGATTGGGGAAGTTCTCCCTTATTTTTTCAAGTAAGTTTTCAGTTTCTTGCTCTTCCTGTTCTCCTTCTCATGCTCCTGTGATTTGGATCTTGGAACATTTCAAGTTGTCCCAGAGGTTCCTAAGCCTCTCCTCATTGTTTTGAATTCTTGTTTCTTCATTCTATTCTGGTTGAATGTTTATTTCTTCCTTCTTTTCCAAATCATTGATTTGAGTCCCCATTTCCTTCCCTTCACCGTTGGTTACCTATATATATTTCTTCATACCCTTCACTTTTTCCTCTATTTTGCGACCATACTGAACCATTTCTGCAAGCATCCTGATTACCAGTGTTTTGAACTGTGCATCAGATAGGTTGGCTTTCTCTTCATCACTTAGTTGTATTTTTGGAGCTTTGATCTGTTCTTTCATTTGGGCCTTATTTCTTTGTCTCAGCACAAGTGTTATGTAGCAAGGGGTGGAGCCTTAGGTATCCACCAAGGCAGGGCGAACCACGTCCCTGGTTGTGGTGCTGTATGCGTGGGAGGGCTCCACAAGGGAACAATGCCACTTGCTGGGTTCTCAGCTGGCTTTCAGTCACTTTCCCCACTACCCACAAGCAAATGGGCTGTTCTGGTGCTGATTCCGGGTGGGTGGGTGGGTTTGTGTAGGACCCTGTGGGTCTCTCCTGTGAGGCTGGGTGTTTCTCTCATTGCCACAATCCCCACAGGTTTTTACAGCCAGAGGTTCTGAGGCTCTTTTCCTGCGCTGGAACCCTGGGTTGCATGGTCTGTCTCACTACCCAGTTTATCCACAGGCAAATGTGGGACTACCAGGTCTACCAGCCATGACCTTGCCGTGTGTCCTCTCTGCCTGGCTGCCTGTCTCCACCCCTTCTACCGGTCTGAATGAATGTTCCTTATTTAACTCCTTGGTTGTTGGACTTCCATACAGTTTGAATTTCTGGGAGTTCTGGTTATTTTTTGTTTTTAAATTTGTTGTTGTCCTTGTTTTGGTTGAGCAAGGAGGCAAAGTGTATCTACCTACGTCTCCACCTTGGCCAGAAGTTCAAGGATTTTAATTCTTATACTGAATCCATTATTAGAAGAAAATCTATAGGCTACTCATTTCACTTTAATCTCCTATTAGTACTCCTAAACTTATCCAAAACACTGACTCAAGTCTCATAAAACTGTTACTGTCAGTATTTAGCTAATTATTGATGGGAAAGGAGGAGCAAAGGTACTTGGACATTGAGGTTATTAAAATGGGGATGATAAACCTGCTTGTTTATCCACAAAGCTACAGCTTTACACCCAGGGGGATTATAGCATTGCTCTCCCAAGGAGATTTACACTCCTCCCTTTACCCCTCTGGAGATGGATTGTTAAGGGGTGCAGGGGGAGGTACTTGACCATAGAAGCCTGTCAGTCTAACTGGAGGGCATGGACCTATCCAAAGTCCGCTAAACCCTGGGAAATTGGTCATTTGGTAAAAAGCACCAGGTCAGTCCTAAGTCAAAATTAATATAATTCCAGGGAAACAAAGAAGTGCCTGCTCTTTCTCTCGCCCTCTCTCTCTCTCTCTGTTACTCGTGCCTCATACTCACCCCATGTACTTGCACGTCCTTTCTCCATAGCCATGTGGCCTTGGCAGCCACATGGCTCATGCTGTGTAGGCTCCACACACAGGCTCTAGGAGAGAGCCTGAATACCACAGCAAAGCAATAGACTGCAGCTAGAAACACATGCTAAGCTAGCCAGATGCTGGACTGGACTGTACACTGATATGGAGCAGAAATTCTGGGCACTGGCTTTCATCCTGGCCCTGCTGAAGACAAGACTGGAAGTTTTCATGGCAAGATGGACAGAGATAGGACACTGGAAGCCAGGAAGGAAACCCTGTTAATTTTGCATCATTGGTAGTTTACCACAGAGCCACATTCTCCTATGTAGTCTCAGGAAATTCTTTTCCCCGTGATACCACAAGAACTCATTTTCCACTTATAACAAAACCCTTTAGCAGCAGCAAGGGAAAGATTATTTCCAGAATAATAGTGTCTACTCTTTACATTAAGCCCAGTTTACCCAAGTAACAGTTCACAGCTTGAATTCAGATAAACCACTTAGAAGAAAACTGTTGATAGGTTTAACTGTGCGTCTGTGCATGTGCAAATGTAGGGGGTGGGCAGGAAGGGACAGCGAAGGGGAGAGAGAACAAAATTATTAAAAGTACTTATTCTTATCAATGTAAGGTAAATTATCACTAAGTGACCCACATCCATCTGCCTGGGGCAGTCCCTCTTGTCACCAAATACCTAGCATTCTACTAAGAGTTTGTGTCAGTCTCCTGGGCACCTGAAGGATTTCTACTTCACTCAGTAAGCAATTGGGCCCTGCTCGATCAGAGCAGAAGGTGGGCATTAGCACATGTTCACTGCCTAACAACTAGGTATAAAAAGCAGTCCTCAGTACCCTGACAGGTGAAAGGAAAAGACAGTCAGTTACCAAATACAGGGGACCTGGTAAGACTGTGAGGTGAGGGTGTGACAAGGTTTTAAGTGCAGGGTGGAGAGCAATTAATTTCAGTTGGGGTACTGGGAGAGGGTGAGGAAGAGACCTGGCAGGGACCATGTAGGAGGTGCTGAGTGTTTGGCTGGGGAGGAAGATGAAGACAACCCCAGGAAGGTTTGAGGTTGAGGTGTGTCAGGGGTAGGTATGCTATGTTTGAGGAGCTGGGAGTAGCAGGTGTTTCTGAAATGTGGGGGACAGTGAGGAGTGAGACCAGATAGCTGGGCTAGGGTTGGATCAGGGAATGCTGAGTAACTGGCTATTACCTTGACGCAGAATGTTTTCCCCCATGAGTGTTCATGGCTCAACCCCTCACTTTCTTCAGATTGTCAATTTCTGGTCACCCTATCTCAAACATCACCTCATTTCATATCCCCTTTCCTTGCTTTGTTTTTCTGTCCTTAGCAATTATCACACTCTAACATTCTATAGATTTCCCTTAGGTAAAACAGCCAAGGATTATCATCCTTGTATGGATGAAAAAGGGATTCTATGGAAAGTAACCTCACAGGTGATCTGATCATAAATTCCTAATTGGGCAGCTCATGGTGGGTAATGATGCCCTTTGCCTATAAATTTTTTTTACGATTTTGTTTACTTATTTATTTTTAAATAGAGAGGAAGAGGGGGAGAGAGAGGGAGAGAAACATCAATGTGTGGTTGCCTTTCACATGCCCTCTACTGGGCATCTGGCTGCAACTCAGGCATGTGCCCTGACTGGGAATCAAACTGGGAACCCTTTGCTTCACAGACCAGAGCTCAATCCACTGAGCCACACCAGACAGAGACTTATAATTTATTTTAGTAAAATATTTTTCTTTGCCTTAAGCAAGATCTATCCATTGTTTCTGTATATCTAGGTTACATTCCTTTGAGAGTTACATTCATTTGAAATAAGGGTAACTATTCTTAAGAAAGCATATATTCTTGTTAATTATCCTGTAATCTCATCTCTACCTTGCTTTCTTCCACCTTCATGTATTATAAAGGAAGCTGCTGACTGCCATTCTAAGAAGTGTCTGACAATTGTTATCAGTTTGGCTCAAATAAAATCTTACAAAAATTCTTAACAGGATTGGACATTTTTATGTGGATACTTGTCCATGACTGTATCCTGAGGCTAAACATAGTTGGTACTGGGTAAATATTTGTTGAATACATGAATACCCACTCCAGAACACAGTCCCTCTTCTAGTCCTTAAAAATCAGTCTGAGTCTGTTTGGGGGGAATATATTTGTATATTTCTCTCTGAACTTCAGAGTCAGTTGATTTAGATGTTATTAATAGTTTGGTGGCATCCTTCCACTTTTTCTCTCCTTTAGCTAAAACAATTCTGAGCACATACAAAGCACTAAAACTAGTAAAGATCACTTGACAGACCTAGCATCTTACTTTGACTGAGTCAGTAAAGATAAAGAAATCACTATGAGCTGAACTTAAAGAGGATACAGGAAAGTTAATAAAGACTCAACATGCAAACATAAAAAGCATGTGAAAAGCCGAGTTGCTAGTGATTTAGGTTACTGCCATCACCATGGACAAGTGCTATGAAAATGGTGGAATAATACATTTTTAGAGTAAGGCGGGATTTTGTTTGTTTTACTTCTAAAGAAATATCCTAGAGAACTCATAAGCAAAAAGCAAGATGCCTCTCTGAGATGTTATTGCAATCTCTTAGCTATAGAAAGAACACATTCGCTGGTTTATCATGAGTTTAAAAACTGACCAAAGTATATGGGAAATGCCTAGATAAATAGCATACAAAAGCATTTCAGCAATCACTTGCATTCTTTTTCTTTTAAAGGAGGAAAATGCAAGAAAGCAAGCATCATACCCCACACCTACCTATAGGAGTTTCATTTGACTCCACAGTTGGTGAAAGAAAAGCTAATTCATGAGAAAAAAGAAAAAGTGAAACAAATAAAAATAAACCACAGTAAGTAAAATGGATTTCTATTGTTTAAGCAAAGGAATGTTTCAATGAAGAAGAGTCACACTAACATGATCTGAATCTGGTAAGTTTGCTGAAAAGTAAGTTCCCATAGAGCATTTTATCAATATTTTTAACATGGAAATTTAACTAGAAAAAAATTAACCCATCCATGAAAACAAACAAACAAAAAAATCTCATGTCATGTTGGAATCAATTCTCTCATCCTATTAAAAGTAAATGACTCTCTCAGTGAAAAGACTAAGATGTATATGTAAAGGTAAGATTATATGTTAAGATTTATATGTAAAGTAAAGGTAAGATTACCTTGGTATCTTTGAATCCTGCCTTTTCCAAATGGCATTGGTAAATTCAATGGAATATAATGTTCATGATTGCACACCACACGGAGAAATTCAAACTTGTATTCAAAGAGGGTCTGCAGGAAAAAAATGTTTAGTCCTAAGTTAAATACCTCACTGGATATTTTATACATCATCCTAAAAATCTGTAAGAAATAACAGACCCAGCCTTTAGCTTCTTGACCTCAGAACTGCATGCTCTGTGGAGAGCTGCCAGCAGACTGTCCTTGGGCTTAACTAGCAAGATCACCCCTTTTCTGAGTCTCCAGCCTCCTGCCCAGCCCACCTCTTTTGGACTTGCCAACCTCTACGAATATGGTCCTCAGAAGACTACTTGGAATGGTGCACAGCTGGCACCTTTTGGTAACCTTCAATAGGCAAATTTGCTTTATTTCGTGAAAACATACATGGCATTACCTAAAAATACTTTCAACTGAGGTTTTAAAAATGGCTGCGGCAAGGCAGCAGACCATGTGGGCAGGGCTGCCTGAACGGGAAACTGAGATTCACAACTGACTGTGGACCACTGCAGTTGCCGAGGTGGGAAAAACTCCCAGTCTTGCTGTGAGAGTCAACTGGAAAGGGGGGATAGAGACAAGTGGATAAGCTGCACTGTTCCCTCTCTGGCCCCTCCCCAACAGGCAGGGCTGCAGCGCAGCAAGAAGAGTTGCCCTGCCCTGGGGAATACATAAGGCCCTGCCCCCTTACAACATAATGAGTGTGCCAAGATAAAGAAATACGGCCCAAATGAAAGAACAGAGTAAAGCTTCAGAAAGAGAGCTAAGCCATGAGGAGATAGCCAACCTATCTCATGGAGAATTTAAAGCCTCGGTAATCAAAATGCTCACAGAACTGACTGAGCTTGGTTGAAAAATGAAAAGACAAATGAAATATACCCAAAATGAAATAAAGCAAAATATTCAGGGAAGCAACACTGAAGACAAAAATATCGGGACTCAAAGCAATGATTTGGAACAGAAGGAAGAAATAAACATCCAACTGGAGCAGAATGAAGAAACAAGAATCCAAAAAAATGAAGAGAGGCTGAGGAATCTATGGGGACAACCTGAAACGTTCCAATATCCAAATTATAGGGGTGCCAGAAGGAGAGAACAGCAGCAAAAAATGGAAAACTTATTTGAAAAAATAATGAAGAAAAACTTCCCCAATCTGACAAAGGAAATAGATTTCTAGGAAGTCCAGGAAGCTCAGAGAGTCCCAAAGAAGTTGGACCCAAAGAGGAACACACAAGGCACATCATCAAGTTATCCAAGATTAAAGATAAAGAGAAAATCCTAAAAGCAGCAAGAGTAAAGGAGAGAATTACCTACAAAGGAGTACCCATTAGACTATCAGCTGATTTCTCAAAAGAAATCTTGCAGGCAAGAAGGGGCTGGAAACAAGTATTCAAAGTCATGAAAGACAATGACCTACATCCAAGATGACTCTATCCAGCAAAGTTATCATTTAGAATGGAAGGGCACATAAAGTGCTTCTCAGATAAAGTCAAGTTCAAGGAGTTCATCATCACCAAGCCCTTATTATATGAAATGTTAAAGGGACTTATCTAAAAAAAGAAGATGATAAAATATATGAGCAGCAAAATGACAACAAACTCACAACTATCAACGAATGAAGCTAAAAGAAAAGACAAACAAAAAAAACAAAAAGTAAGCAAACAACCAGAACAGGAACAGAATCAGAGAAATGGACATCACATGGAGAGATTTCAGTGTGGAGGGGGAAGGGAGGAATAGGGGGGAAAAGGTACAGGGAAGAAGAAGCACAACTGGTAGGCATAAAATAGTTGGGGAGAGGTAAAAAATGGTATGGGAAACAAAACTCGAAGAACTTATCCGAATAATCCATGGACATGAACTAAGGGGGGGGGGGTGTTGCAGCGTGAGGGGGGTAGGGAAGGACAAAGGGGGAGAAATTGAGAAGAAAAAAAAGAAATGCATGCTCTGTGGTATTTTAGATTTTCGAATGGCTGCAGGGATTTGTTTGAAAATTGAGAACACGTTTCATTAAATAATATTCTCCACTGACTTTCAGAGCATTTATTATTTATGCTCCTCCTACTTCAATAAAGGACTTCGGGCAGCCTATAATTATAGACACAGACTGAATACAATAAAAAAATGAGTAAGAGAAAGGGCACAGTTACTTCTATTACCTTGCTAAATAAACTATGGCTCCCAACACATATACTTTCAGTTTTGCAGTTGAAAACTCATTTCAGGTGTTTATTAGAAAATCAAATAAATGTTTCTTTTACATCCAGGATTCCAGCTTCCCTAACATCTCACATATTAATGCAAGTAAGTACTAGTTAATATCTTCAAGAAAGAGGAGTGAGTAGTGCCTCTGAGACTGAAAGAAAACTCTGATGTGAACAAAGAGAAATGGGTGGGCTGCTGGTAGTGTATCAGTGAGAAAAAAAGAACAGCATGTAACACATACACACACTACCTTTGGATCTCCAGGAGCAAAGCAGCTGATGTAGTTGTTGATCTGCTTGAAGACGAAGCCCCGGTCCATGAAGGTGAAACATCTCTGTGGATAACCACAACCCACAAAGGTAAGTATTTAGGCCCAAACTTTTTTGAAAGTTGGGTTCTAATCAGTCTATATTGTTAATAAGTTTATCCTTTAGCATACAAACATGTTGCTGACATTGAGCAACTAACTATAAACTACTATATATTACTCTGCTAAAAAGGACACTTCAGTCACTTAGCCAGTACCCTTTGGCCTGGAGATCCCCACCTTGATGAAGACAGCAAGGCTATGATTTGCATTCTTAGATGCTTCTGGGTTATCTCGAAACTTCTGAGTGATGTGTGGCATTAGCATATTGACAACAGTTTCCACTGCATGATGATAGGATGCAGGGAATCTCTGGTTTCTCAATACCTAAAAAAGAATTGAGAGCCAACATTCATTACTTTTTTAAGTTACAACCTTTTGGGGGAAAATATCTCATCTCTGAATTCGTTTTAAAAATTCAGCATTTTAGGCTTATTTACCTGAAATCAGAAAATATAAGTGAATTCCTTCTCTCAAAGTACAGTACAAGATATCTAATACTTAAATGAGTGCTTTGGATTAGACCTGAGATTTCAAACTTCAGCATGATGAAGATACCCTGGAGACATTTATAACAATGTGGAGATGTGCCTGTAGTCACAGAGACTTTGACCAGGAGCTGCATTTTTACCAAGTATGTTTGGTGATTCTAGTGCCTGTGCCTCTCAGAGATCTCTTTAGAAAACACCGCCATAGGTTTAAGCTTCAAGTATTCAAACTGAAAACACACAGATTGGTGACTGTACATTACCAGTTGAAACTCCTTAGAGCAGTTCTCTTCAAATTAATTTTATATAGTAATTTTTCCTCAACAGGAATACTTAACTAAGAAATTACACTCAGGCCACTCAAAAATTAGCTGGGTTCCACTTACTGTATATCTTTTACATGTCAGGAACTGCATGAGATATCTTTATGTACTTTTCCATTGAATTATTATAAGATATCTTATGAGTTTAATCCTCATTTCACTGAGGGTTAGACAGGTTAAGCAAATGTGTCCTCAGCCACACTACTATCGACTAACAAAGATTCAAATCCAGATCTACCATCAGTTCAAGGCTCCTGCTATTTCCGTTCTGTGATGCCTGTTGCCCCTCCCTGCCTGTAATAAATGGAACCATTTAATAAGGCCTTATATGTCATGGGGATTGAATAAAATGCTACATGCATTTATTCACTCGTGCGTGTGATTCTAACGGTCACGACAGGAAGGTATTTTCATCTCCATTTTACAGACAAGGAAACAAGCTTAGAGGTATCCCGTAACCAAGTATTAACTGACCTTTACTATCCCTACTTTCCTTCTCCTTTTTAGCTGTGGAGCTTTCAGGTTTTACAGAAGCTCACAGCTGTCCAGCTAAAGACTACATTTCAAAGCCTAATTTGTTGCAAGATAAGGGCCATATGACTGAGTTCTGGCCAATGGGTCATAAAAGGAAGAGACACATGCCTTTTCCAGCCATTCCCATAAAAGAAGTGGCTTGCTTTCTAAATTCTCTTCTTTACCATTGCCTGGAATGTGTGGTAGAAGTGAGCCAGTTTCTTAATCCTGTGGATAAAGATAACACCTGGGCTGGATAATTGGCTAGAAGGAACCCAAGTCCCTGAATGCCCTTGGGAGACAAGTTCCCCCACTCTCCCAGCTGCCTACTGGCTAATAAATTTCCAAAAGTGAGAGATAAACCTTTCATCTTATTTAAGGCACTATTATTTTGGCATGCTTTGGAGCAACCAAACCAGTATCCCAATATGAAACAAATAGTATTTTGTAAAATGAGAACTAGAACCCAGTCACTTCTGACAGGAAAGCATGCTTTATGTTTATGCATTAAATACTAGAATTCATTTTAAAACTTAGAAATACTAGCTTTATAATAATCTTAATTATCAAAACAGTAACAAGAAAATCTTTGTAAATTTATATAAACTCAGGAATTCAGTGAGATATGGATCAAGTGATAAGAATTTCAAGTTCACCTACTTTCAACAATACAGTAAAATTTGAAATTACAAAGGGATTTTGTTCAATACATGCAACCAATAACTCAATACTCAGGAAAGGCCAACTCTAACCACCAGACACGACAGTCAGCTACCCAAGATTGCTATTCCTGAAAAAGAGTCTCCCAAGAAATGCTTGTGGCCTTATGCCTTCAGCATGTGGCTGAGTCAATGACTGCTAAAACCATGAAAAGTGGATGGGGAACCCTATAATGAATGGAAGGGGTGGAACACCACATAAATCTATTAGTCCAGCGATTTTCAAACTTTTTCATGTCATAAACTAATTACTAAAGTTCCACAGCACAAAAATATGTATTTTAAATGATCTGACAAAAAATAGATATAATTTTGATTCACTCACAATGGAAGGCTATTGTTGTGTTGGCTATTGTCATTTTTTAATTTAACAGTCTAAGGTAAAGAGATCAGTGCCACTGGCTGATAGTCAGATACTGTACATTTTTTCTCTATAAAAATGTATTTTATTGATTATACTATTATAGTTGTCCCATTTTTTCCTCCCCTTTGTTCCCCTCTAATCTGTACCCCTCCTCCCACCAGCATTCCTTCCACTTAGGTCATGTTCGGGGGTCATACACATAAGTTCTTTGGCTTCTCCATTTCCCATACTATTCTTAACCTCACCCTGTCTATTTTGTACCTACTAATTATGCTTCTTATTCCCTGTAACCTTTCCCCCATTCTACCCCCTCCTGCTCCCTGTTGATAACTCTCCATGTGATTTCCTTTTCTCTGGTTCTGTTCCTGTTCTAGTTGTTGGCTTCGTTTGCTTTTGTTTTTTTTTTTAGGTTCACTTTTTGATAGTTGTGAGTTTGTTGTAATTTTACTATTTGTATTTTTGATCATCTTCTTTTTCTTAGATAAGTCCCTTTAACATTTCATATAGTAAGGGGTTGGTGATGATGAACTCCTTGAACTTGACCTTATCTGGGAAGCATTTTATCTTCCCTTCCATTCTAAATGATAGCTTTGCTGGATAGGGTCATCTTGGATGTAGGTCCTTACCTTTCATAACTTGGAATACTTGTTTCCAGCTCCTTCTTGCCTGCAAATTTTCTTTTGAGAAATCAGCTGACAGTCTTATGGGGATGCCTTTGTAGGTAACAGTCTCCTTTCCACTTGCTGCTTTTAAGATTCTTTCCTTCTCTTTAATCTCAGCTGATGTAATTATGAAGTGCCTTGGTGTGTCCTTCCTTGGGACTGCCTTCTTTGGGACTCTCTGAGCTTCCTGGACTTCCTGGAAGTCTATTTCCTTTCCATTGACAGACTGGAAAAGTTCTCCCTTATTTTTTCAAGTAAGTTTTCAGTTTCTTGCTCTTCCTGTTCTCCTTCTCATGCTCCTGTGATTTGGATCTTGGAACATTTCAAGTTGTCCCAGAGGTTCCTAAGCCTCTCCTCATTGTTTTGAATTCTTGTTTCTTCAGTCTGTTCTGGTTGAATGCTTATTTCTTCCTTCTGCTCCAGACTGTTGATTTGAGTCCCAGTTCCTTCCTTTCACTGATTCCCTGTATATTTTTCTTTATTTCACTTCACTTTTTCCTCTACTTTGTGACCATACTCAACCATTTCTGTGAGCATCCTGATTACCAGTAATTTGAACTCTGCATCTGATAGGTTGGCTATGTCCTCACTGCTTAGTTCTATTTTTGGAGCTATGATCTGCTCTTTCATTTGGGCCATAATTTTTGTCTCAGCATGCCTGTTTATATAGTGGGGGGAGGAGCCTCAGGTATTTGCCAGGGCAGGGCAACACATGTTGCTGCATTGTGGCACTGTATGTGGGGGAGCGGTCTAAGAGGGAACAATGATGCTTACTTGGCTCTTGGCCAGCTTTCAGTCATTTCCCCCACTACCCACAAGCAAATTGGGCCCTTCTGGTGCTGATTTCTGGGTGGGTGGGCTTGTAGATGTTCTAGGACCCTGTGGGTCTCTCCAGTGAATACTCATGTGAAGCTGGGAGTTTCTCTCACCACTGCAGCCCCTACAGATTTTCACAGCTAGAGGTTTTGAGGCTTATTTCCCCATGGGGTAACCCTGGGTGGTTTCCTGGTCCATTTCATTCTCCAGTTGTTCCTCCTGGTTTATCCGCACGCAAATGTGGGACCACCTGGCCTGGTCCGCCAGCTGCCGCCTTGCTGTGTGTTCTCTCCACCCCTGCTGCCCTTCTTCATCCCTACTACTAGTCTGAATCAATGTTTCTTCTGTAACTCCTTGGTTGTTGGACTTCCATACAGTTCGGTTTTCTGACAATTCTGGTAATTTTTTTTTCATTTTATTATTTTTATTTTAATTGTTGTTCAAGTACAGTTTTCTGCCTTTTACTCCCATCCCAGCCGACCCCCCCAGCCCTCCCCATTTCCCATTTCCCCCCCTTGTTTTTGTCCATGTGTCCTTTATACTTGCTCCTGCAAACGGTTCCCCTTTTCCCCTGAAATTCCCTCCCCTCTCCCCTCTGGTCACTGTCAGCCTGTTCTCTATATCAGTGTCTTTGATTATATTTTTGCTTGTTTGTTTTGTTGATTAGGTTCCTGTTAAAAGTGAGATCATATGGTACTTGTCTTTCATCAGCTGGTTATTTCACTTAGCATAATGCTTTCCAGTTGTATCCATGCTGTTGCAAAGGGTAGGAGCTCCTTCTTTCTGCTGCATAGAATTCCATTGTGTAAATGTACCATAGTTTCTTCATCCATTCATTTACTGATGGGCACCTAAGCTGCCTCCAGCACTTGGCTATTGGAAATTGTGCTTCTATGAACATTGGGGTGCGTAGGTTCTCTTGGATTGGTGTTTCAGGGTTCTTAGGATATAATCCAAGCAGTGGAATTACTGGGTCAAAAGGAAGATCCATTTTTAGTTTTCTCAGAAAATTCCATATTGCATTCCACAGTGGTTGGACTAGTCTGCAATCCCACCAACAGTGCACTAGGGTCCCCTTTTCCCCACAATCTCTCCAACACTTGTTGTTTGTTGCTTTGTTTATGATAGCCATTCTCAACGGTGTGAAGTGGTATCTCATTGTGGTTTTAATTTGCATCTCTCTGATAGCTAGCAATATTGAGCATCTTTTCATGTGTCTCTGGATCCTCTGTATGTCCTCCTTGGAGAAGTGTCTGCTCAAGTCCTTTGCCCATTTTTTTCATTGGGTTGCTTGTCTTCTTAGAGTGGAATAGTGTAAGTTTTTTATATATTTTGGAGATTAAACCCTTGTCTGAGGTATCATTGGAAAATATGTTTTCCCATACAGTTGGTTCTCTTTTTATTTTAATACTGTTTTCTTTAGCCATGCAGACGTTTTTTATTTTGATGAGATCCCATTTGTTTATTTTTTCCTTTATGTCCCTCGGTCTAGGAGACATATCAGTGAAAATGTTGTTGTGTGAAATATTTGAGATTTTCCTGCCTATGTTTTCCTCTAGGACTTTAATGATGTCACTACTTGCATTTAAATCTTTCATTCACCTTGAATTTATTTTTGTGTATGGTGTTTAAGTTGGTGCTTGAGTTTCATTTTTTTGCACGTAGCTGTCCAGTTCTCCCAACACCATTTGTTGAAGAGGCTATTTTTACTCCATTTTACATTGCTGCCCCCTTTGTTGAATATTAATTGACTGTAGAGACTTGGGTTTATTTCTGGGCTCTCTGTTCTGTTCCATTGGTCTATGTGCCTGTTTTTAATGCCAGTAAGTTCTGGTTATTTTTTGTTTTTAAATTTGTTGTCCTTTCAGTTATGCGAAGAGGCAAAGTGTATCTACCTATACCTCCATCTTGACCAGAAGTCCTGGAGTGATATTTTACATTTTAAATATTCCTGTGGCACACCGGTTGAAAATCACTGTATTAGTCCATATTATCATAACAAAAAGTAAGACAACCAGACATTGTATGCCTCCTGATGCAATGCAGTAGTGCTGGATACAAAGCATCCTTTATAAAAAACAAATCAAACCTGAATGGACTTGAGCTTCTAGATATTAGTAAAAGTTTGTAAGAAAGACAGGGGACACAGAACCATGTCTAAGAAAAGTGTGAAGTTATGACCAGTCAAATCTAGAATATGGGAAATTCTAAAAGGCAAATGGCCCACTTTCTTCAAAAAACACACTGCGTTAAAAAAAAAAACCCAAACAGATGGAGAGTGGACTGTTTGAGAATTTGAGAAACTTTGGGAACACATCAACAAAAGGCAATGTGTAGACTATATTGGATCCTGATTCAAACAAGCCAATAGTAAAATGACATTTTTTGCAACACCTGGGGGGAAAATGGAACACAGATTGGGTGTCAGATGATAATAAAGAAATATTGCTAATTTTGGTGAGTACGACAGTAGTGTAGTAGGTAGTTATCTTTATTTTAAAGGCTTTATCCATTAATAATGATACACTCAAGTGCTTACCAATGAAATGATAAAGTATCTGGGAGTTGCTTTTAAGTACTCTAGTAAAGAAAGTGTGAAGGTGGATACATAAAGTGAGAATGGTTCACTGTTGACATTGGGTAAGGACAATAGGACATTTGTTAAACTATTCCCTTTCGTTTTATTTTTATTAAAAAATTTCTGTAATAGCCATGGCTGGTATGGCTCAGTGGGATGAATGCTGGCCTGTGAACAGAAAGGTCACCAGTTTGATTCGTGGTCAGGGCACATTTCTGGGTTGCAGGCTAAGTCCTCAGCTGGAGTATGCAAGAGGCAGTCAATTGATGTTTCTCAGTCAATTGATGTTTTTCTCCCTCCCCCACTAAAAATACATAAAATCTTTTAAAAAATTATAATAAAAAGTTTTAGCTAAAAAAAAAAGAAAATGTGGTGGAGAATGGTAGATAACTAACATACAAAACAGCAATGCTGTTCAGTGATTCGGAGATGACAACTCAGTGTCTTTGAAGACTGAAATGAAGCTATTTGCAGTGACAAACAGCTATGGTCAATAGTCATAATTTGGCAACAAAACGATGAGGTAAGGCACACATATAAAGGTAATAAAGACAGAGGTAATCAGGTGTTTTCACGGAGAGCACAATAAACTGAAATGGAAGAAAATCATTTAGGGTATTGGCTGATGTTCAGGGGTGGGGGCGGGGCAGCAGTGAGTATATAAGCTCTAGCTCAGAGGAGAGGATACTGAGATACCAGACTTCTCAGTCAAGCAAAATCCAACCCCCAACCAACTCCTGATCATGTCCTGCTGTAGCAGCTTCATTGAGTGGTGCTGCAGCAACCCTGGTGGCCCAGCCACTACCATCTATCTGCTCCTCTGACAAATGCTGCTGGTGCAGAGTCTGCCTGTCTAGTACCAGTCCACACTAGATCAATGTCTTCAAGCTGGCATGCTGTGTCCCATGCCCCCCATCCTGTTGGCTGTTCAGCTCCTGCCACCTGCCTCTTCAGCTGAGTGGAATCTCCCTGACAATCCACACTTAGTCTTGCTGTGAAGGGTGTTGTGAGTCCCGCTGCTAATAGCCACACATCTTTGTAGACACCAGCAATGGGCTATACCATGTACTACATGTCATGTTGTCTGGGCTTTAACAAATGCTATGGCCAAAAATATGGCTCTACATACAAAACTACAAAACTTCCCCAGAGTCTTCAAATGTTCATTCTTTGTTTCATACTGTGTTCTACACTCTTGTAAAGTTTACTGCTCAGTGAGATATAAGAAAGAAGTTCATTAACTAATAAACTTCATTTTTTTCTGGCTTAACAAGCAGAAAAGCAATGGTGTAGACAAGAAATTTTCCAGTGAGATTTTCCAGAAATCTGAGGTTAATCCATATTATTGGAATTCCTAAATTATTTTTTTCTGTTTTTTTTCTACAACATCTTTTCTTTCTCCGAGCTCTTCATTATTTTCATTCACAAAGTCAGTCTCTCTACCCTGCTGGTGCCATGAAAATCGTCACTCAGATCGCTAACTACAAGGGCGCGTAAGTGACCCATGGCCCAGGTGCTGTGCTCTGAATTCTGCTACTGCATTTACACCATGGCCACATGTTGCATGGGCTGCTCCCGGCCACTGACCAAGGGAGGCAGGAACACCAAGGGAGGTTTGTTCCTGGGGAACACCGGAGTCCTCTGATGGTCAACCTGAGCTCAAGGACTTTCCAGTGGCCCTGCTCAATGCTCTTAGAATTGCACTGCAGTCTAAGATTTTTTCTTCCTTCTCTCTCTCTTTCTGCCATTTGATGATTCTCCCACTCTCTCCTGGGCTTCTTTCCCATTTTTTCTCATAGTCATTGCTCCTAATAAATCTCTTATATAGACAACCTTATCTGATGACTCCACACTAACATGATGCTTTTCCCAGTGAAAAGCTTAGGTGTATGATTTTAGCAGACTGGTGCTCACAGATCTATTTCTCTAACTGTGTCTATTTTCCTTCTTGCCCAAGCCTGAATCTCCACCTGCAAACTTTCTTGGGCTGTGCCATTGCACCTTGTGGTAACAACTACTGGTTGCCTCCCAATATCTATTCTTTCTTCTCTTTCATGGTAATAGAACCTCAACATTTTAACTGAGGGCATGAACACTCAGAATAAAGACTACATTTACCAGAATCCCTTACAGGTAAGTGTGACTAGCTAGTATGTGACTAAACCTGGCCATTGAGATAGCAATAGGTCACATCCAGGAAAAGATTTATCTTCTCCTTCCTGCTGGCTCCACTTGGGCATGGTGGTGAACCCAGTTAGATCCAAAGTATGAGCAGCACTTCCGGTATACAAAGCAGTGAGATGGAAAAAGTCTTGGTCCCAGATAAACTTTGTAGAATAGAGCCCCCATACTAGCTTGCACTTTCCTGTGAGAAAAAATAACATTTTTTCCTTTAGTTACTGTTATTTTAGATCTCTGTGCCAGGAGCTGAACCCATGGCCCTGAAGCTTAAGATGTATATCCCAAACAAAACCCATCATGTCCTGTCTTGCCTGGTAAACTACATCCTAATTACCTCTCCCAAATGCTCTATTCTTCTATGCTCTCAAACATAGTATCTAAGTGGACTTTTTATCCCCACTAAAAACTAACTTTACTACATTCTGTTTGTTTAAGTCAGGTTTATTGATATTTGTTACATATACTAACATTCACCCTTTTAAAGCATACAGTTTGGTAAGTCTTGGCAATGAATACAGTTGTGTAACCACCACAACAACCAACATACAGTACATTTCTTTCACCAAAACAGTTCCCTCATGTCCCTTTGAATTCCTTCCCCTAGCCCCAGCCTCTGGAGACCACTGCTCTGTTTTCTGTCCCTATAATATTTTCTTTTTCTAGAATGTCATAAAATGGATTCACAGAGTATAAAGTCTACATGGCCACAGTGACTTCTTCCACTTAACATAACGCTTTTGAGATTTATCCATGTTGTTGAACAAATTAGTAGTTTGTTCCTTTTTATTACCAGATAGCATTCCATTGAGTTACCACATTTGTCCATTTGTTAATGGACATTTGGTTGTTTCCAGTTTTGGGCTACTACGAGGAAAGCTGCTATGAACATTCCTATACAGATCTCTCTGTGAATATGTTTTTATTTTTATTCAGTAAATATTTAGAAGTAGAGTTGCTGGGTAAAATAATTAGTCAACTTAATATTTTCTCTTATTCAATCATGCTTTCCATTCTCATCCCCAATCCTACCTCTTCCACCCAGTGAGAGAGCTAAAAAGCAAACAAATAAACAAACCCAGACATATAAAAAATGACAGGTATGTTCATCTGTTCCACAGGTTAAACTTCAGGGGGAAGACAGATTCATTGGTATAAAGTTCACAAGCCACTCTGCTAACATTTATATGCTCTTCCATCTTGTCATTCCTGCTGAAGAACCTACTCTACTGCTCTATGGTCTTTATCAAATCATTGGCTGCTTGGCCTCAAAGCTCCCCATAATCTCATTGTTGTTTCTATATTGATTTTGTTTTCTGTTTTTTAAATCTCATGCATTTTTTAAAATATTTTATTTATTTATTTTTAGAGAGAGGGAAAGGGAGGGAGAAAGAGAGGGAGAGAAACATCCATGTGAGAGAGAAACATCCTGGTTGCCATTCTTGCATACCCCCAACTGGGGACCTAGAATGCAACCCAGGCATGTGCCCTGCATGTGAATAGAACCTGTGACCTTTTGGTTGACAAGCCGGCACTCAATCCACTGAGCAATACCAGCCAGGGCTGTTATCTTGTTTTTCACTCTTTTCCTTTACTTTCAGCCTGAGGCCTGCCACAGAAGCCTGACCTGTGCATGAGCTCTCTCCTGTTCCTAATGCTTGTTCTCTTCTCTCTAAATGTGGCATCTTTCTAGGCTCAGGTGAAGTTCCATCTCTATCTCCCCATTAATCTCCTATCATTTTGGAGCTCACATATATACCTTCCTGCACTCTTCTCCAACTGCTGCAAGCTGAATGTCTTCTTTCTCCAAGGACTCTGTCAGTTTCAAGGTTGAGGATGCACCCTCTACTCCACATGCATTTCTCCTCAATGTTCTGTACATAGCAAACAACTGTTCAAAGCACTTATCCACGGATGAAAGTATGGATATAAACATTCTGCCATTATCTATGTACATGGTTTACAAATATAATTTAGGAGAGGTTCAAACAGTCCATTTAGAACATGAATCATAGCATCTTCCTTTCACTTTTCAAATAAAAACACTTTCCTTGCTCAGTTAAGCCAGAAAATGGTTGTATTGTAATAAGTGACTCTTAAGGGTATATATTCATCATATCCTATGCTAGGTTTTCCAACATCCTTGAAGTACACCTGTGTAATGCCAGCAATTTGCTTGATTCAGTGTGGGAGGGCAGGAAAGTCAAAATGAGTCTGCTGAAATTATAGTTGCTAAATATAAATGATACAAAAGAAACACCTACAATATATTACTTACTGAGGCAGAGTGGGGAACAAACTTAGCAGGCCTCCACAAGGTCTACTCAAAAACCACTTACTTTAAATTCCAAGCACATGTCACCTATGAAACATTCAAGTCTAGCAAGGAAATGCTTATTTTAGATACTAGTCCCAAGAGAGGCTCTGATGTGCAGTCTTTCTCAGCAAATGTTATACAGCGTAGTTTGACTTGACTGGCTGGGGATAGGAAGGTGGACACATGTGGCCACCTCCACTTTCATAAGAGTGTAGTATCAGAAACAAGCAGAAGAGTACGCAAATTTATCCCTCCACATAAATATGAACCAGATGGAATGACCCCATTAACACAGGGAGTGTACACTGAAGGCCTCAGCTGAACATACATGATGTCCCCAAATTCTGATCAATGCCAGGTGTCTTTGGGAAAAACACCTTCAGCAACACCAAAAGCATTATCTGGTTTGATATGAATCCATGGCCCAGGTATACCTGAAAGATAGGCATGTGCCTGGTTATGGCATTTGAAGAAAAACCAATGAGGAAGGAAATCAGGTCACAATTATAAACACAATGGATAATATTAATAATCTTCAGTCAAAAAATATTACAACTCTGACAGGATCTGATCATGATTCTGGAAATCACTGATGGTACAGCAATGGTAAACATGAATTTGTTCCTTAAATTCAGAACATCCTTAGGATTTAAGTATAAGATGAACATAAAAATAACTAATTCAAACACAGAAAACTCATTACTCCTAAGATATAAGGCAAACTGAATGAAGGCTTCAAAAAATGTGGGAGAAGTTCCTAGATCAATAATATGTGATTTAGGGAAACAGTGGCATGATTCCTGGCATGACACGGAAATGTGCAGCTCTCCTGGGTGCTAAGTAGGTGTTTTGAACGTCTTTTTATAGTAAATTATGTTATAGTTGAGTTTTCTCCTTTTCAGTGTCCTTTTCAGTGTTTATTTTTAAACTGGATAACAATTTTAAAATAAGCTTCTTCTAAAAACTTACTGAATATTGTTTTAGGACCAAGATACAATTAATTTCCAGAAAAGGTTGTATATGGCAGTACTTGAATTCCAAAAGCAATTCTCAGAGGCTATAAGAGAATTAGGTTATGAGACTGGAAATGGCAGAGCATCTGAGACAGGCTGGTTCTGACTCCAGCAGGAGTTCTTGGCTCTGCTCAGTTGTGTGACCCTGGGCAAGTTACTTCACGGGTCCATAGTTTCATCTCAACCTCTGTGACATAAGAGAGGAGCTGGACCAGAAAGTAGCTTTTAGGTCTCCTCTATCATCCCTAGAGGTCTATGGTTTAATTTGGCCTCTGGAGAAAAGAACACATACAATTGAGCTCCTTTAGTGATCTTCTATCACAGGTCTCAGAAAGATGCCATTGATCCTTGATTTTATATATATTTCTTGTGGGTATTTCAGAACTGTTTTGCTTCCTTGACCTTTGTTTCCATGGTGTAATTGTACACTTTACCACCTAAATTCCATGAGGGCAAAAACCACACTACAGTTAACTTTGTAACCCTTGAGGCTACATATAATAAGGGCTCACGGAATACTGTCTAAACAAATCAGTTACATTTTTAAGCGGGCCATTAATCTCTCTGAAGTGATTATATTTATTTAGAGCCAAAAATAATTTAAAAAATCCAGTGGGACCTTGTTATGGACTGAATTGGGTCCCCTCAAAATTCCTATGTTAATGTCCTATACCTCAGAATATTATGTTTGGAGACAGGGTCTTTAAAGATGTAAGTAAGTTAAAACAAGGTCATTAAATGGGCCTTAATTCAACAGGGCTGGGTGTCATAAGACAAGAGATTAGGACACAGTCATGCACAGAAGGAAGACAACATAATGACACAAGAAGAAGATAGCTATCCACAAGCCAAGGAGAGGCCTCAGAAGCAATCAACCCTACAGACATCTTGATCTTGAACTTTTAGTCTCCAGAGCTGTGAGAAAATAAATTTTTGTTATTCAAACCAACTAGTTATTATGGCAGCCTTAACAAACTAATGTAGGCCTAAAGTCTAGCCTGCATATGACAACATTCTTAACAGAAAGATAACATATCTAAAGAACCGGCATATGTGCGTGTGCATGCCCCATGTATGCATACACACGTGTGTATGCTCATACACTAGCTGCACTGCCAAGTAGGAAGTCTGCTACACTTTTTCCTTGGCAGGCTATACAGGCATGATTTAGATGGTGTGTTACTCTGTGGAAGGCAGGGCCCACCTCCATCTGGCATCTCTCTGTGTGCTAAAACTGGACTGAAAAGAGAAAAAAAACAGAAACTATCTGGTCAGGTGCCAGTGCCCACTCTACTAGAGAAACTACAGCTTTAGCTTCTGAACCACCAGCCTTCTGCTTGACAGAAGCCATCAGCCTTTCCCAAGCCTTCCTCCCAGAGCCAGATGGCCAACATTCGAGCCTCCCTGTGACTCTGCACTCCTTCCCACATTCACTGAGAGAGGCTGCCAGGCACCACAACTGCTCCCTGCACCCAGCTCTCACCCAGGCTCTTCAAGTTCCCACTTTTGTACAGCTACAATGTGTTGAGAATTCAGTCATAATGGCAACTCCAAGACTGCATTTCAAAAGGAGCTCTGTGATACATCTATCTGTGTTCACTGCCTAGGAATTTTATAAAAATTAATATAAGCTCAGACAGCCAGCAACAACCAGTCATACCTCAACAGGCATCAGTCCAGAGATGAGCATGGCACATACCCAGACACCTCAAAGAGCAGACTAAGTTATCTCAGAGTCAATTCATTGGTTACAGAGGACATGAAGTAGCATCAGAGACCCATCTAAGTCCTGGAGAAATGTCTAAGATGTTCAAGACACTTAAAAAACACCAGGTTAGTGCATTTTAAATGAATGCTTAAACTACTATTCCCATTTCAACAAATTTGAAGATTTCTAAGCTAGTCAAAGGAAAAGACACATTTTTCTTTGGATTTAATAGCACAGTGCTTGAGGTATGGGCTTTAGAGGCAGAGTGGTCTCAAAACCTGGCTCCCTCCACTCACTAGCAGCATGGCCTTAGGCAAATAACTCAAGCATCCTGACTTCAGTTTCTTCATCTACAAAATGAGGGATAGGACTAATACTTCCCTCATAGAGTTGTCATAAAGCTAAAATGCTTTACTACTGGAAAGCACTTAAAACAATACTTATAAGTGGAACACAGAAAGTGTTAATAAATGTTAGCTACAAACACAATGAATTATATTTTTCTCTAAAAACTACCATAAAAGCCCTGATATGAAGTGACATACCTTAACTTTGGAGTTCTCTATCAAATGCTGAGCCATGGATTTTATCAAAACATCGAAGAAAAACCACGAATACTGAAAGAAAAAAAAAGATTTCAGTAAGAAAAACAATCAGTTAGATGAGATGTTTATTCCCTTAGGCTGGCAATGTTACTGACATAAGACAGATGGGACCAAAAAACATGGCTGAACCTCTTGGTGAGTGACCAGACTGGAGGTGTATGGCAGGTGCTCTCCTGCTTTCACGTGTCTGACAGTACATGACTTCATCCCCCTAGGAAATAGGGCACATAAGCTCAGCATGGCATAACCCACACAAGCGGCGCTGCTCGATTAGATATACAATCTTTCCTCTTAGCTGAATCTAGCCTGATGACACTTGCCTGTGTAATCTCTAACTCACAATCCCCCAATGATTTAAATATAATGACTTATTAACAGCTAGATGCCACAAAACTTTAAGTATAATAACAATTTGCAGCTTCTGTAAAGGCACTAGTACAAGTAGCAATATTGGTATTGAAGAACTGACTCTGTTACCACTTTTTAGGAGTTGGTGATTGTCTCTAAAACCACACAAAGTAAACTGATAAAGCTGAGGAGTATGAATTTTTTTAAATCAATTTAAATACTGTAGAGTCACACTGGCTCTCCCAACATACCTTCAGTAGTTTGTTGCTGGTGAGAAAGTCCGCAGAAGGCTTGAGAATTGTGGTCATGGATTTGGTCAGCTCTTCATGCACTGTCTTATATTCAGATGCAATATATGGCTCAGCCTTATAAGCATACTTTGAAGAAAAGGGAAAGATGATTTAATGCACTGGTTCTCCAAGATGAGCTGAATGCTGAAAAGGCTCCAAAGGATGAGATCAGGGACTGAGATACAATTGCATGGGTGGGAGAGGAAGGTGTGGAAATGGAAGGTGAGAAGGATCGTTGTCATGTGACAGAAAGAGGCAGTTCAGGATGTCTTTGGGGAACTTATCGAAATATTGTGAATCACCTGAATCAGGTCAGTGATCATGTAACCCACAACTACACCTCCTAAGGACTTCATGAAATGTGTCACACAACACTGGGTAACCGATACCCTGAACAACTCGAACTTTATTTTTTAAATGAACACATAGTGTCAAAGACTAAATGGAATGTGTGTAACTGTTTAGAACAGTAACTGGTACTATGTTTACTAAATGTTGTATAAAAATGAAAAATTTGTTGATACTTGTCCCAACAACATTTCTTGCTGTCCCATGTAGTCATCTACTTAGATGGTGGCCAGAGCTAACCTTCCTGTCTTGGGAGAAGCAGTTTTCCTGGGAATTTTGGATGGAAAAAAGAAAAATGTAGACAACAAACTATACCAGAGGCATAGCTAAGAGTGAGTTAATAGGCTTCTTTAAACTTCCACATCATTTGGGTCACATTATTTGCAAAACCCATTAAAACAAGAAATGCAGTTGGCAAAATGATATTAAGTAAATAAATGAACAGCTGCCCCTCTCTGGACTTCCTCTCATGTAGGTGCAAGCACTGGCTATGTGACATAGAAGAAAAAGCATAGGTATCAAGTTTCATCTCAACATACATACAAAAATAGGTTTAAAAAAAAAAAGTTCTAGAAGGAAAATTGGAGAGCCACAGATATAAATGATTGGGACAATTTATTTTACATACCTTAACATATGACCTCAAGTGGCTCTCCAATCCTTCCTCATGGCACTGGGCAACCACATGAATAATGACCCTACACACCATAGGAATGAATAAAGCAATGAACAGTAATGTGAAAATGGAAACATTTCATTATCATCACAGTACTAGAACAATGATGATCCTATTGGCACCACGGGAAATAAGGCATTAGATGGGATCTCTGCATATGGGATCAAAAGAAATGTCTTAAATATAATGTTTAACACATACTAGCATCCCGGGTATGACTGTGCTCCACATATGGACAGACTGAAGGGAAGAAGAGTATCCACCTTTCCATGTCTCTCACCGTGTCACGTTGACGGCGACTTCCTCATGAGTTGCTCTGGTGAGGACGCGAAATAGCTGGTTTAGGATGGTGGGCAAGAAGGCAATCATCACATGGCCTTCCATTGCATGCAAACTCTACAGACATGGAATACCAAAGTTCAAGTTATCCTTTTTAAAGTAAACCAAGCCTAAGCAACTTCCACTCAATTTCAAAGAAGGATGGAAGAAGTCCATCTAAAACAAATGGAAGCCAGTGGCAAGCAAAAAAAAGGGACCAAGATGTCCATGTTTTAATTCACAGAATCTGTTACACAGCAAAGGGAAATTAGGGATGCTAACCAGGTGGCCTTAAGATGGGGGATGCTCCTGGATTTACCCAGGTGGGCCTGATGTGATCACAGGGTCCTTAAAAGTGGAAGAGGGAGGCAAAAGAGGAAAATCAGGGGACACATGTCTAAGGAAAAATGGCCCAAGGTGCAAATTTGTTGGCTTTGAGATGGACAAAGTGGCCACAAGCCAAGAAATGAAGGCAGTGTTTCGAAGATGAAAAGAATAAGAAAAGAGATTCACCCCTAGTTTCAAGAAAGGAAACTTCCTATTAATAACACCCTGATTTTAGCTCAGTGAAGCTCATGCCAGACTTCAGACCTACAGAAGTGTAAGATAATAAATATGCGTTGTTTTAAGCCACTGAGGCTGTGGTAATTCCTTATGGAAGCAATAGGAAACTAATAGGACTGTTCTTGAAGTCAACATATATAAAAACTCTTCTTCAAGTCATATGGCTCGTAAGATAGCTGAAAGGGGATCTGGCACAGCAGTGATTCAGGATCCCCATTCCACTTTCCTCGCTTAAATCATACAAACTTCTATTCCATTTCTCATGTCTCTTATATTTTATCCCCATGCCTAGAATGTCCTTTAAACTACTCTCCTTTTAAAAAGTGCTCCCCTAGAATCATGTTCTGGATTAAATTCCCTTAGACAAACCCTCCTTGCTCCCATTGTTCAATGACTTTAAGAGTCTCCCTAACCCTGCACAAAGCTGGGGTGGTGAAATGTATTATTTGGTGTATTTTTTTAACCCATCTAGAATGTGTTCACGAAGTTTATGCTATCTCCTACAATGAACTAAAAGTTCCTAAATTGTGGGACTGAAGTCACTGCTCCTTATGTTTCTGTTACTGTGTTCCATGCCCGTGAGAACTCCACATGAGGAGCCTCTGTAAGTGAGCGGTTTTCTGTTCAGAAAACAGTATGTTTTAGGTCTGGCATGAGAAGAGTACACATGGAATGAGGATGAAGCCAGGAGAAGCACTATTTCTGACTCTCCTTCTTGACACTATCTAAAGCCACATAGAAGCTGTTGATGTGAGAGCATTTAGCAAAAAGCATTCTTACAACACTCACCACCAAACAGAAAACCCAATCAACTCCAAACTCCTTAAAAAGGGGTTAAGAAAGCTATGTGATACCTTAAGATATTTTACAAGTTCATTCCCTAAGGCTTGGGCTCCAGATTCAGTTTTCTGACAGTACTGGAAAAAATTATGCAAATGCTGATCCTGGGGGAGGGAATAAAGAAAAGAAAATGAAAGCTTATTAACATATTGGCTGTGAAAACAGTAGTATTTGTTTCTTGCAGTAGGTGTGTTTTATTTAGACTATGAAACTAATCATATAAAAAATGAAAACATCAAAGAGATAAAAATAAATTTAAAAAAAGGTTTCAAAAGATCTTCCAACAAAAGAGGAAGACTGTTAAGAAATGACCTTGTACTCTTCATTTATTTCAGTACATGAGTACCTTATAGGTACTTCTTTTCTTCACAAGAGACTTACAGAGTAAAAATATATCCATATAACATATCAATTAGACTTTTGTTTCACAAAAAAATTATACAAACTCATTCACAGAACAACCACTGCTAATTTTAACACAATAGCATGTACCTGAGTATACACTGTGGAAACCAGATGAGTTGAAACTTTCAGCAGTGGCTTGCTTCCATCTACCCATTTAATTTCAGGACCACAATGCTGAAAAACATGGAGGGAAAAACCATCCCAACACATTAGTGATCTTGGCTTCAATCTCCATCTTGAATGAGAGCACTGATGAGGTACTGAAGACCCAAACAGCTCTGAGGACCTGACAGTCATGCCTATGCTTGGCTCACAGCAGAAATGCAACAAACACTAATTTCTGCCCACTTTCTTTCTCCAAGTACAATACTCTTCTTCCTGGATCTTCTAAGTTATCTTTTCTGTTTAGTTGCAGCTATGAGAATTCCTGTCCATTTGAGAGGGAAAAAATCCTATTTCACCAGCGACTTAACCAAACTTGAGTCTGAGATTCTGAAAGTGATGGCACAAGGTGCCAGCTAGAGCCAACAGGACAGTGAGTATTCCTGGCACAAAGGGTCAACATCTGTCTGTTCTTATTTTAGTTTCAAAAACTTCCATTTTTCTCATGTTCAGATTAGGAATTATAACTGAATATTATTTGATTCACCCTTATTTTGGAATATTTTAACTATTTGTCCATAATAACATGGGTCCCCATTTGGAACTATTTAAAATGTAGAGAAACATTAAAAGCCATTCAAAATGAAATGAAACTAACCTTATCTAAGCATGTCTATAAAATCTAAGATAATTAAAAAGAATGCAAAACCCACAAACCAACTGGAGAAATCTGAGATAATTCAGGCTTTAATGAATCAGAAAGGTATCAGAATGGGATAGCTCATGGGTAAGAGATTTGCTCACTTGACTTATTATGTTAAGTTGGAAGACAATTCCTAATCATTTGCATGACCCTAGGAACACATCTTTATTTGAGCATGGCTAGTTTGCAGAGATTTTCTAGCTTATCCAGCATCCCCAAATTTCTACTGCATCCAGTAAGTATCTCCAAGTCTCCACATGCTTGTTAAGGCACTGTTACTTCTGGGTTTATACTAAAATTATAACTATAATTCTAGATCATGATATCGTTAATAGCACTGCCTTCCAATGGCCTAAGTTTACTTGAAAATGAATAATTAAAACCAAAATGTTGGGAATGGCAAAAAATACTATGTGTTTTTCTGTGTTACTGCTGCTTTAATTGGACTTTAATGTTTTCTGAAGGAATTGGGATAACAATCTTAAAGTCTTATACCCTGCCCATCCCAAGCTCCTGGTAGCCAAGGTAACCAGATGGGAGATTAGCTGAGACAGGAATGTGCTGCTCATTAGTCACCACCCTTCCATCTTTCAGGAGAGGAAGCCAGGAATATCCAACTGTTGAAACAAAGCGCAAAAAAATTCACTGTAAATGTACAAAAACTTATTAAAGAAAGCCAATATTACTAAATTGCCTGATCTTTAAAAACTGTCAGTATCAATCAGGGTTAAGAAACTGAAAAGACCCTGAATACAGTCTCTGCAGAACATTATCTACAATGTACTCTGACTGCTTTGGGATTAGAATTCTAAAATTATCTTTTATGGAAATTTACATGTACAAGCCAGGCATGCTACCTTCACAAAGGTCATGTAAAAACTCCTTTGCAAAAGGATGCAAATTCAGATCAAAATAAAATTTAAGAACCTAATGTGTAAATTATAAACAATCAAAGGAATGACAAAATTTCAGACCTTGTGTTTCAACAACATCCTTCTTCTTTGTGCTTCCTTTACTTGAATTATCGCAGCTGACATGGAAAAATGTGAACAACAAGTGGTGCTTTTCATGTAGCTGGGTGGGCAATTCTATTTTAATCTGTAAGGGAGATAACAATTTTTCAAATATTCCAAAACAACAAAATTTCTTTTTCTAAAAGATATTTTCATTTAGTTTTAAAAAGACAGGAAGGGAGGAAGATAGACAGGGAGAGAAACATCAATTGGTAGACTTTAGTACACACCCCAACTAGGGACTGAACCCACCACCCAGGCATGTGCCCTAACTGGGAACTGAATCGACAACATTCTGGTTTATGGGATGACTCTCATCCAACTGACCCATACTGGCTAGAGCAAAAAGCAACAAAATTTCTTGGTGAAAGCAGCCATACAATGTGTCACCCAATGTGTACATGTACATTTGGTCTCTGGTCAAAGAAATCTCAGACTGTAAATTGTGGCAAGGAAGAAATGGATTCTTAATACAATATACTGTTATGGTCTGAATGTTTGTGTTGCCCCCCGCAAATTCCCCCCCATGAATTTGTGTTCAAATTCACATGTTGAAATTCTAACATGGAAGGTGATGGTTATTAGGGGCCTTTGGAGGTGATTAGGTCCTGACCATGCTGCCAATCTCATTTCAGACTTCTGGCCTCCAGAACTACAAGAAATAAATATTTGCTGTTTATAAGCCACTCAGTCTGTGGTAGTGTGTTATAGCATCATGAACAGGCTAAGACATTACTGACCAAAAATAGGAGAGCTGATATTCCAATTCTAGAAGGAACTGGAAAACACATGAGAGAAACCACTACATTAACTTAACACAGCCAAGCCATGACAAAAAACCAGGGTAGAACACTTCTAAGTAGAATTCATTTAGTAGTTTTAAAGAACTACATATAATTTTATATAAGGAAACCTAACAATAAGAAAGGTCTAACAAACATAACTGTATATATATATATGAATTTGAAAAAACTATGTAAAAATTATTAATTGTGGTTGTGATAGAAGAGGAAGTTTAACTTTTTATTTTCTACATTATCTGCATTTTCCAAGTTTTAATTTTTTTACAATAAACACATTATTTCTATAATTTAAAAAATATGTAAAATAAATAATTCAACGTTTAGTTCTATCATTGTGTTCTCTGTCAGTATAGTAGGCAGCTTCTCTTGAATTTTGCTATACTAAGCAAAGAACTTAAGAGTTTTCCTTAAAACTGGTTAAACTGGGTTTTCCCTTGAAAATTTTACTTACTTCATCATAAAATTCTGGGTTTTGGTGATGGTGTAAAACTGCAGCAAGGGCACTTCTTGTGAACACCGGCCCACCAGGTCTTCCATAAATGCACTAAAGTAAGAATTAGCAATGGGAAACACCAGCACTCAATTAATACAGTAAGAAATTAAACTCAGAAGTGCTGTAAAGAACACTCCTACAGCATAAACTTAACCACCTCTGATGGATTTCTTCTGCCTGTGAGACTACAGACCTGCAAACCCCCTTACTACTGGGCCCAACTCACCTTCCAGCTCACCTCTCTACCCTCCCTCACTCTCCCTCCCACCCCTCCAAGCTGTAGCTCCAAATCAGACCCTGCTCACTATGCCTTTTCACACTTCCATGTCTGTGCTATGCAAGCCCTCTGTCCCAATGATCTTCCCTTCTATATGCCCCAAGCAAATTCTCATGCACCCTTCAAGAAAGGATTAATTTCTTCCTCTGTGTCCCTTCAGTATTTTTCTGTTCTAATTTTCCAGTTTTGTAAGTAAACCATTTTGGTACCTTTTGTATGCCAGAAGCTTTTTTTCCCTATAACTGTCTTTCCCAGCAAACTATTAAATTTCTTGAGGGCAAAAACTACACTGCATTGTTCTTTGCCACTTTGTCTCCTTCCTTCTTGCAAAGTCATTTTCACATAAAGAATTTGAACTCTGGAGTCAGACTGCCTAGATTTGAATATCAGTTCCTCTAATGTAGGACCCTAAGCAATTTATTTAAATTCTGTGCATTAATCTAATCTAAAAAATGCAGAAAAATAATAGTACCTAACTCAAAAGACTGTTATGAAAATTAAAGGAGTTTAATAATACTTATGAGGCTCTAAGAGCAGAGCCTGGAATATCAATAATCTACTACTACTATTACTGCCGTACTATAATAAACATTTGATAGATGTCAATCTATTACTATTATTATTTCTATTATTAATGTTGGTAACATAATTCTTAGCAACCATTCAATGCCTGGCTTATAGTAGGTGCATGATTAAGTTTACTGAATAGAACATGTATAAGAAGCCTTCATCCCTAAAAAGTATAACAAAACAGAAACAATCAATTAGGAGGAAGAGCTCAATTATTCCATATTCTGTAAGGTTCACCATATGTAGTTACATATACTGATATTATATATTTTTGTGTTTATGTCAATTTAAATGTGCTAAATTACTTTAGTTGTGCAATATCATGCAATTACATTATTAAAATGGGAAAATGTGAATATATTTAAAAAACAAACCTTCAAAGGTTGAGAGTCTTCCTCATCTGAATCTTTGAATTCAATACAAATAGCAATATTTCTGGCCTGCAGGAATATTTAAAGAAAAAAAAAAAGAAAACAAGCAGCCACAATATACGATATTTATAAAAGAACATGAGAAGCCCAGACCTAAAAGAGTTTGATATTAAAAATGAAACCTCAATCTTTACACTCACCTTGGCAAAAGATTTTTGACTGTCATATTTCAAGTACTTAGGATAAACATACAGGTGATTATTGTAGATGGTATAAGGCTGAGTGTGTTTTGGTATGCAGGGCACAAATTCCTCTACTTCAAATGTAATTGGAGTTTTAGTACAGGTTTCAAATTGCTTTATGGGAATGTATGATGAATTGATATAATCTGAAAAATTAAAAACAAACAAATTGAAGTAAAAAACCAAACAAAATTTTGTCCATTATTACACAGAACTTACACTTACTAGGAAAGTCTGAGGAAACATTATCAATGGTAATGTCTAGATTGCCCAAAATCACTGGGAGCTTAGCCATCTTCTCAGGTCTACAAAGAGAAAAATCAAACATTTATAAGTTAGGTTAGCTCTAAAACCTAAATTCTAGAGAGCACTTCCCAGAGAAATATAATGCAAGACACAAAAGTAGTTTTAAAGTAACAGGTAAAATTAGTTCAAAAAATACATTTATTTAACCCAATATATGCAAAATATTGGGTTTTCAATATGTAATCGGTATAAAAAGTTCATTCTAATTATTCAAAACCAGCTATGTCTTTTACTCTCACAGCTCATTTCAGCTGGGACTTGCTATATTTCAGGTGCTAAACAGCCACATGTGGCTACTGCCTAACGAGTTGGATAGCAACCTCACCATATATTCTTGGCTCATTTAGAACCATGAAAATTCATAACTAGAAGTCATCTTAGTTTCTAGTGTCTAGCAAAATGCTGGGTACGAAGTAGATACTCAATGAAGTATCTGAGGTTTGTATTTGGTCTGACTTAATCCAATACAGGAATCTCTTCTGTAATATGACTGACAAACACTACTTACCTAGTGACAAGAAAACTGTTGACATAGTCATTTCAACACAGCAAGGTAAAATTCACCTCTCTGAAACTTCCACTCCTCAAGGGGCTTAGTTATTATGTTTCCCAACATAACACCTTTCAACTACCTATAAACAGTTTTCTGAAGTCTTCCATTCTCAGCCCTTTTGCACCCTCCTCCAATGCCATTTTACTCCTAGAAGAACATCCCATTCATTTGTGGCACCTAGAACTGCACAAATCAGGCCCAGTATGGCCTGACCAGATGAAGGTAGAATAACTTTGTGTGAGTGTTTTTAAATTGATTTGGTGGGGTGGGGGGAGACAAAGAGAGAGTAAGATATTGTTCCACTTACTCATGCGCTCATTGGTTGATTCTTGTATGTGCTCTGACTGGGGATCGAACCCCCAATCTTGTCATATCCTGACAATGCTCTAACCAGCCAAGGCCACAGCTGTCTGGTTTTGAACAATACACCCATCAATTAATGCTATTACTTTTAGGTAGCCACAGCTAGTGATGTACATGAAATTTACAACTACCTAAAATCCTTAATCTTTTTTCATATGTTTTACTCTCATGCTACATCTCTCCATTCTGTATTTTGTATAATTATGTTTTTGGGAATCAGAAAAGAATTTTATTTTTATCTTTATGAAATTTCATCTTTGTATACTTGAGCCTTTTCTAGTTGATCAAAACCCTCTTAAATCCAGGTTATAACATCTAATGTATTAAGATATTCCTAATAGTTTTATGTCATGAAGACATTTCACCAGCATCTTATATTCTCTGATAAAAGTCATTGATGAAGATAGTACACAGAATACTGGCATGAACAGGTTTCTTCTCAAATCTCTAGATGCCCATAGCCAGAATGATACTAGCCCATTTATCACCCTCCCTGGTATCTGGTTACTCTAGCACCTGAACAACTTGTCTACTCAAGTGTGCTACACTTCTCTGACTTGTTCATAGGACATCTTGGAATATACACTTTTCAAAGGCATGCCTCTGTCGTACAAGCTTAACAATCCAATTTAAAAAAGAGAAGCAGAAATGTGATTAGGATGACTAGTTTGACATGACATGACTTACTCTTAGAAAACAGAACAGTCTCATGTTTCTTTGTAAGTCACCAGTTTATTAATGATGTCTTTCAGACACTGCCAAGAATATCAAAGTGCACTGGCCTCACTGGCCAACAGATTCAACATTTGGTTTTGTTCCAATTTTTGAAAAGTTCCTAAATTCTGTTTTTAAGATTCTTCTGATGTTACTGTTATCTATTAAGCAGAGTTACACAGAATTTGTCAGCATATCCTGGGGTATTGTTACTCTGAATCAGATTTCCCTAACAGTTCTAAATTCTTACCTAATAATGACTACAGAGTATACTAAGCATGTTCATCTAGGCCCAGTGGCAGCTTCAACCTGCAGAATCACTTTCTCTCAGGGTTCCTTCTCATTTCCACATCGTCATTTAAATGAACAACAATTTGAAATCCTAAGATATAACTGTCAGGAAGGCAAGTCAACAATTTTCACACATTCTACCTTCAGTTAAAAGATTTATGGCCCAAAGATTTCCAGGTATGGTTCAGCATTACCCCTACATTTTGTGCCCATTCTGTGATTTCTTCACAAACCCAATATCCTTTTCTATTACCAGAAAGTTGTGCCTTCAACAACCATTTGCAAAGAGCTGCCAATGGCCGCTCAAGCACTGTATGCTCCAACAATGATACACTGGTGGAGCCTCTCTCAGCTTTAACGAAGCCCTTGAGGGGCATCAACCCTGTGACCCATGGGTTTCTACACAGGTATAATTTTTTTTGACATAATGCCTGGCTCCACCTTCTTCATTTGAACACTTTAACCCTGCAACATACTAGAAAACATTGCATTCCACAAAATCTTAGAGACACCTATGAAACTGTATCAGCTTCCTTGAGTCAGAAGTACTCTGCTTATTACAAATAATAGTTTTACATGTAACTACTCAAGAGTATAATATTTCACCCCTTCCTAGTTAGTTTCACCTGTGAATAAATATGTACTTTCTTCACCACTTTTTCAATCACACTGAGATCATCCGCCTATAAACTTTTGAGAGTTGGATTTCTACGCAACAAATTTTAAACATTCTTCACTAGAACTCTTTGTGCAAAGTATTATATACTTCTATGTCTAACTATACTAGTTTCTTATTCAGGTTCCTCCTTCTGCTGGGAACTTTTACTTCTGGTTCCTACTTCCACAGAGGCATTACAATGTCCCAGTACAACATTTCCAAGCAAGCACAGATCTGCTTTTAATTCTATACCACGTAGCACCTTGGTTTTGTGGGAGCTTTTTCTACCAATTTAAATTGTTTTTAAAAACATAATAAACCTATTATAAAAAGTTCAGGGTTTTTTATTGAACCTGGCTTTTTAGACAGCAAAACCTCACACAACAAAAATTCCACTCCTTTTTTTAATATGCATTTGCAAAGTGATGATGATGATGACAATGATGACATGTTATACAAAATGAATTCTCTCATGACAGGAATTTTTTTTTTTTAATGCTACAAAGTGCATATATTCTATGCAAAACTTACAATAGTTGAGAAGGAAAACCCATCCTAAAAATGCATTGATTAAATAAATGTATAATGTAGAAACACCTAAGGTGAGTGGAATTTGGGCAAAGCTTATGTCTGTGTGTAAACCTAGGAATGAGGCTCAAACTCTTTCTCTCAGGAAAGGGAAAGGTTTTCTTTCCAACAGGTTTGGTGTCCTAACAGGTTTGGTGTCCCTACATCTGTGTTTTTGTATCCAGTCTCCTGATTCCACCTCCTGTACTGACACATTAATGTTACTGACCAGTAGTGTAGGCATGCTTGGATCTGCTGTTGGTGGTGAGTCTAATCTTGTAAGTGCATTTTGTAAAGGGAAATATTCCCTACAGGCATTGTTGGTGTCACTTAAACAATTTATATGCAACTGAAAGAAATAAGAGATAGTTTTGTTTAAATAAAATCATGGAATTTATGCATTGCAGAAATTTCAATCTGCATTTATTAAGTACGCATGATATGATACATCACATTAGGCACCATGGATAGAAGACAAACAAGATATGATTCCTAGCCTCAAGAAGCCAAAAATTCAGTAGACACATGATAACTACTCCAAACAGTTTGTATAAACCTCTACCAGAAGGCAGATGTGTAGGGTATTGAGAGGGAACAGGGGATGAGACTACCATTCACAATTTGAGAAAATCACCCTTACAATATACTCATTCATATTCATAAATGAATATATTCATTTATTCCCATTACAGTTCTAGGAGGCAGAGTCATTAAAATCCCCCTTAAAAAGAAGAGGAGACTCAAGCAGAGAAGCCAAGTGACCTGGCCCACATCTCCCAATATGGAAGTGAGATATGGATGGGGTTTTGAATGATGAGTAAGTTTGCCTTGGAGAGACAAAAGTAGAAGGGGAATGTGTATGCTGTATGTGTTTGTCACTTGTGTGCTACTGCTTAAGGGGGCAGAAAGTGACACAATTCAGGCAGAAGGCAAAGCATGATGGAATGGAAGTTCACAGTGGATTCACAGAAAGGCAAGTAGCCCCACCTGGCTTGAGTGCAGTGTTAACTAGAGAGAAATTTCAAAGTTGGAGAAAAAGAACATAGAGGTATAAATAAACACACATGTATCAGTCTCATGCAAGAGTCCTGACAGTGTTATCTAAATTACCCAATGTGGTAGCATTAAAAAGGTCTACATTTAAAGGAAATACTCTATTTTTATACTTTGCCTTCATGTCTTTGGATTTCTTGCAGAAATGAGAAAAGACATCACCATGAGCAAATCAAAGTGTAAAATACATACCAAGTCTCTTTTCTTAGATAAATACTTGTTAAGGCATATATGCCAGCAATACCATCTGACAGAATTATTTTCTCACTAAATCTTGGAAAGTATCCTCTGGTAATCATTACAAGGGATGGAGGGGGAAATGGCTTATGAGCTTTAGCAGCTGTTTTCTAAAGCTGGGGCAGCTTGAAAAAATTTTTCTCATCCATTATTAAATGACATTTTGAGAAAATCATGGGAACAGAAACAAGACCTCTAGATTCCAGCTGGTGCCTAAGCCACTGACATGAGATTCTTCTTTGTGAAAAAACAAAGAGCAAAGAAAAAGTACAATGATAAGGTCTAAAAAAAATGAAAAGGAATCCTTCACTTCACTAACTCTACTGTGAAGAACACAGGCAGCAGACACTGGCAGTTCTCTGGATTCTTGTTGAGCAGGACCGTTGCTCCCCCAGTGACATCATACCTTCCAATATCAGAAGCACCGGATCCTTGTTATCACGTTTGTGTATCTCCCATGGCCATCTGGAGCACACTCTACCCACAAAGTCCTTCCTACTGAGCACACACATGAAGGCCTGGTGTGTATGCTGGGGGTAGGGGGACCCGTCCCATGCTCTGAACCAGTGAAGGTCTGTGCTGTTTGCTGCCTGGCTTCAGGCTCTTGGCTCAGATGACTTGCTGACTAAAGGCCCTGTAAAGTCCCCCCACCCTTTGGCCTCCACTGAGGAAGCCAGATCCAAGAGCTACGGCTACTCTCGAAGAGCTGCCACTGCAGGGGAAGCTTCAAGCTCTCAGCTAGGAAGTAACTTCTGAGACATGGCTTCCAGCTTCCATCACATATTGAAAAAAACTTCCTTGTTTGTTTTGTAGGAATATAAAAGTAAATGTTAGTTATAAAACTGTCCACATAAAATCATGAAAATTGCCCTGCCTGGTGTGACTTGGTAGAACATTGTTCCACAAAGCAAAAGGTTGCTAGTTTGATCCCAGGTCAGGGCACATACCTGGCTTGCAGGTTCAGTCCCTGTTTGCCATACATGTGAGGGGCAACCAATCGATATATTTCACATCGCTGTTTCTCTCCCTCTCTTTCTCCCTCCCTTCCCCTCTCTCTAAAAATAAATAAAATATTCTTAAAAGATTGTGAAAAGCTATAAAGTGGAAAATGAAAACTCACTCATTAAGCTCTCTCTCAGAGATGACCATGACTCACATTTTGGTCTCCAGCCTTTAGGACTATTTTTATGCCAGTCTATCTTTCCATCTAACTAGCTATCCATTTCTTCATTTATATATAAAAGTATATATGTTTTCTTTTCAAAAGTGAGTTCATACAGATATACTTCTCCTCCTTTAAAATATAGTGTGTTCACCCTCCTAAGTGAGTACATTCAGACCTACATGATGATCACCATGATTACTGAGAATTGCATGGTAGTACAGTGAGGGAAAACTGTGATCTATTCAATTAAAGGTGAGTGGAGTTTCCAAATAAACAACTTTTATTCTACGAAAAAGGCTGAAAGTTTTCTGGAACTCAAATAAAAACATGACAATAATTACTGTGTAACACATTATCTATGACAGTATATTTCTTGCTATAACTAAGTAAAGGTTTTCAAGAGATGTTAATTAAGGCTGTATTTAGAATTCTGAGAAATCAGAAGAGAGAGAAGTAAGAAAATGGTGCAAATGAAGTCAAAGAAAGCTAACCAGCCATTCTTAAGTTCTAGGTAAACTGATAATTACTTTGATATACATATTCCATCCAACCCCCAACCCCTCCAAAAATTCCAAAACTGAAAGGTCCCTATGGTACAGAATAGTTAGTGGCTGGCTCTTGGCCATTCTTTCATTTCATTGTCTTTTAACACCCTCACTTCTTTCTCACTGTGGGAATTCTCCCAGAAAACTTCTAAAGCCTACATCCCTAGGAAAGACAATCAGTTTTTATAGATTTGGAAATGAATTCCTTATGATAGAGTGGATAAGAGCAGATTCTCAGCCAGAATGACTTCCACTACTGCTCAGCCTCTCTTTACCACATTGTATGGGTTGAGTTGTGTTCCCAAAAATACATGTTTAAGTCCTAAGCCTAGTACCTACAAATATGACCTTATTTGGAAATAGGGTCTTTGTATGGGTTGGCTAAAAAGTTCGTTGGTTTTTTTTCCATAAGATGGCTCTAGTAGTAAGTACTTAGCTGTCTTTAACTTCATTTGAAACAATTTTGTTAGATTGTATTGCAACACCTCCACAGTTGGATAGACCAGCTGAAGTTGACAGCGATCAAATTGAGACATTAATTGAGAACAATCAACATTATACCATGTAGGAGATAGCTGACATATTCAAAATATCCAAGTCAATAAAGTTATTGGTAAAAATGAAAAATGAGTCTTTCATTTTATGGGAAAAAACATACTTACTTTTTGGCCAACCCAACAGATGTAATCAAGTGAAATGAGGTCACTAGGGTTGGCCCTAATCCAACATGACGTGTTTTATAAGAAGGAAATTTAGACAGACACAGAGGAAAACAGCCATGTGACAGTAGAGACAGAGTATAGAGTTATGCTGCCACAGGCCAAGGAATGCCTAGGGCTACTGGGAGCTGGAAGAGGCAAAGGAAGGATCTTCCCCTAGAAATCTTGGAGGCAGTGGGCCCTACCAACACCTTGATTTTGGGCTCTAGTCTCCAGAAATATGAGAGAACAAATTCTCATTGTTTTAGGCCACCCAGTTTGTGGTACTTTGTCATGGCAGCCCTAGGAAACTAATACAGTCATTAATATATGTAAAGTATTTAGAACTATGCTTATAAATAGTACTATATAAGTTATCTTCACCAAGCCCCCATCACCCATTCAGTTAATAGTACCATGAATCACTCCACTGTGTAAGTCAGAAACCTGGGATTTATTTATCTAACTAAGACTATCACCCATTTCTCTCTCCTTCCACCCTAATACCCAATTAGGAAACTAGGACCCAGTAACTGAGCCTCTCTGACATAACTTGAATTAGTTTTGTTCTTCCTATTTCCACTTGCAGTGGCTTTGCTGAGTCCCTTCCCACCTCTTGCAAAAGCTGCTCAACTGCCTCCTTCTTCCACAGGTTCTACCTCCAATCACTGAACCAGCAAAAACATCCTTTACAGAATTCAAATTAACCAAGTTACTCTTCCAATTATAAACACTCTCTTCCTTCCCAAGGACTTGAGGTAAAGCCCCATGCCCATCCAATATGCCCCATGATGTTTGAATGAGCAATTTGAAAGACTGCTCCCACTTCCTCCCTCCCTACCAAACAACTTCTATTTTTCAGATGTGAAAATAAATAAGGCCTTGAGACTCACTTCCGAAAGTCTGCAAGTAACTTGAGCATGTCATCATTGGAGAGCTTATTGCTGTCTTGCTTGTAGAGAGCAGAGAATCTGGCATTTCTGTCAAGGTTTCCAGATGTATCCTTAAACAACGTCCTGAAATAGCAAAACAACACTTCCAAATTGAGTTTCCAAAAGACCAAAATAAATCCACGACTTGAAGACTATTTATTATTCCACTGACTGTAGTCAATAGAAATCTCACCTAAAAACACAGAAAATATTTATGAGGATGAACACAACTAAATCAATTTACATAGAAAACACTTCCAGCAAATGGCTTGTGCTTCAGAAACAACATACACAGTCAAATGCTTAAGAAGTAGAGATACAAAACAAAGATAATCTGCAGACCTCACTGGGCTGTCACCCCACTTCAAGCTGAAGATATGGCTGGAACCTGGAGTATCAGCTCTACAACCAATTTTCCTATTCACCCTGCCAGTTCCACACAGCTACCCTCCAACCAGCATCTTTCCCTTCTGTGACTCTAATAAATGATTATTCAAATATGGGACTTATTTACTCTCCAACTTTACACATTTAAATCCTCTTTGTCTCTGGGCAATAAAACAGAATGGATTTGTCAGTTTACAAGTCAGTCTATCTGTCTCCTCCCTGCTGCACCCCACATATGTGTCTACATCCATATCAAAGGTATTGAGGATATTCCCCTTACCTTGCTGCCCAAGCAAATGGCATCCTGTACTGTCCTAGTCTTTGGCATGCCTGCTTGGCATTCTTCAGCACCTTCTGAGCAACCTTGAAGACATCAGAACAAAGCCATGAGATGCTGCATCCCACTGACAGAAGAACATCATCCTACTGTAGTATTAGATGCAAAAAGCACACTGTGTTATAATAAATATGGCTGGATTTACACTCAGCATAGAGTATTCTGTTTAACAAATTCTCTAGCACCAATTTTCAACCAAATAGAATGAGGACTGTCTTTTCTTACCTAAAATGTTGCTTTTAGAGGTTAACAACCATGCTATATCATAGGCATTCACAGTTTTTTATGACTAAGGGCTACGCATTTTAAGTTCACTGAGTTATTAATAATTACTAATACTTGGTATTCATACCAAGCATTAATACAGTTTAAATAAGAATGCTAATGAAAATACTAAGCTCTAATATGCCTCTAATATGTACTAGCTTATGCAGAATCCCACAATTTGGGGGGTAAATTTTCATTATTAGGACATTATAGGTGTTGACTTCTTAGGGCAAGGCTTTCAATTGCTTTATTTTTGCTTTCTAAGTATAAACTCTGCTATTTTCACTTCCAAATGACCATTTTTTACTTTTTGTGGGTTGACTGATTAACCCTATAGTGCACAGTGAAGCATATTTGCTTTTGGATTAAGATGTATGCATGGAAGGTCTATTAATCAACTATACTCTTATTGCTAAAGCAGATGACACTTATTTTCCCAAATTTGCTTGTACTGAGATTTTGCTTTGTTACCAATGCAAAGCCTGATTCAGTCAGAGCGATGGGGTTGAAGGGTCTTTTGTATTACTTAAGTACATCAAAGACAAACCAATTTGGGGAAGTAATCTAGCTCCTATGAACCAGTATGTGCTCTGAAGAGCTGCAGCATCAGCAACACCTGGGAATCTGTGAGGAATCCAGTCTCAGGCCCCACCCCAGAGCTCCTGGGTCTGACCAGACCTCTGGCAACCTCAGTGTGCTGGGTTTGAGACATGTCCATCTAGAAGGCCCAAAAGTAAAATAGAATTTCCTTTCTCTAGGTTGAATACATCAGTTGTGTGAACCTATAGGCCATTACAACTCTCTAGGTTCCACTTTCCATAGCTTAAAAACAAAGGGTTTGGTTTATACTTTTCACTACGAAAACATTATGATTCTACCTAATCATGCTGGGGAATTGCTGCCTTCATGAGTGAACTGGAAAACACATCTTGATTGAAACGTATGTCAGGAGCTCATGTAGTTCCTCCCTTTCTTCTAAGTGGGATCCATTCATGTGGGGATTTGGGGGGTATACAGACATAGGGTAAAATGCACTACTTTCCTAGAGTGGCAATTTTGGTAGCAACTATTATTTTTGGGTTTAACAATAATGACTTGTCATGGAGTAAAATGCAATATTTGCATAAAATTTAAAGCTAAAACACAGGGCTTCAAATAAGTTTCACTCTTCACTGCAGTGAACAAGGATTGAGCTCTCGGACTTCTCAAGGGTGCAAATGGAACATAATGTATGTGACGGTCAGAGTGAAAAACTCTTATTTTCCCTTTGGGTTTGTTTATTGCTTTTCTTTCTTTAAAAAAAATCTGTTCGTGGTGGTCACCCACAGAGACGTCATAAAAATTTTGTCCAAAACAAAATTTACTCTAAAAGATGTTCTACACCATCTTGGAAAACATGAAGAGACAATTTTTATATACAGGAAAAAAATCATCTCTTTGTCACACCTGTCAAAAATTCCGATGTAAGATGGCTGAATCTTAATCTCTGCTTTAACTTACTATGTTGGAGATGGAAATTAATGGAGCAATGAGCACATGGCTGAGCTTTCCATCACATAAGTGATGAAGAAAGAGCAGACGTCAGCAGATGCTCAATGGACACTGGGAGGGTAGAATGTAATGTCTAGCGCACAATGATATGTTAGTTTTGCACCAGCAGAAGCTGCCACATTTCAAAGCATGCATGTGGCAGGCAGACAGAAGTAGCAAAGGTGGTGTGCATGTGCCTTGGAAATGTGTTGGCATACACAGTCAGAGGAGTGAAGGCCCAGATCTTATCTTGGGCCTTCATTGATCATTAACAAAAATATCCAAGAGCTAAAAGAGCTCTTGTCCATGGTTTTATAGACCTGATTTAAAAAATAAAACAGCTTCTCTCCAGAGACCAAACTTTACTCAGCTTTTATCAACCAGAAAGGGATACTGTTTGAAGCAATGTGCCTAGGTAAATGGGCTTTTACTTGACTGGGGCTGTAATACATGATAACGATGCCCTACATGGGTCAGTGATTTGTGGAGTCTATACCAGCTTGTCTTGTACATTATCTGTTTGATCCTAGCACACTGTCCCTGAGAGGAAGGTAGGGGCAGATAGCCAACACTATGCTTCAACTACAGATGAAACATCTTGGCCCAGAGAGTTGACATGATTTGTGTAAAGTACCCAGGCTAGTTAGGTGCTCAGCACTTATGTGTCTGACTCCTAGAACCTGTTCTTTAAGGAATATCCTGTGTCTTTATGGACACGTGATGTATGGGTGGTCACAGAAAGGAAGAGAGGAAACTGAGTCAGATCAGCAAACCTCACCTTAGAGCCTCTGGGCGACCCCTCCTACTGTTGACCAGTCCTTGGCAATGTATTAGGGCAATCTTCAAATTATCACTTATAAATTGTTTTTAAGTAAAAATACTGCAAAACTGGCAGGGACAATACTGTACAGCCTACTTTAACCAGATAGCTCAATGTGCTAGCAAATGATAGTGAAGTGTTCTTTGGCCACTCTATCTGTGGGACACTAAGCAGGTAAACTAGACCTTTGTAAACCTCAGTTTCCTGAAAGGTAAGAAGGTGTTGGACTAAATGACTTCTAATATTCAATAATTCTATGGTATGTCCACATCTAGACATTCCCCAGGTAATGAACAGTAAATTACACATAAACCAAACATACATCTTGTATATTTTCCTTCTCTCTTCTACCTAAGGTCTACCTACGCTACCTCCGCCACCATAATCCTGCCCCATCTGACAAAACACAAGTAGACCTGAACCACCAATCTTATTGGCCATACCATCTGAGCCGGATCATCTCCTAGTCTCAGTCTCATACTTAAGTGTAAATGGGCCCAAATATATTTCCAGAACCTGAGAGAGACATCAGTAAGTGGAAAGAACTCTATTTGAATATAATGTATGAACTTTATAATGACAAAAGGTTCACTACTAAGCTGATAATTCCTCTGCAAATTATTTCATGATATCAGGACACTACAGCTAAATGAAGCATTATATTTACATGAAGGATTAATTTTCATTGAAAATAGGACACGTAAGGTTAAATATAAGAATAAGTCTATGTACAGTAGTCTACATCTGTTGAAATATAAATATCGTTTACCTTTTTTTCTTTAAGCATTTCTACTTCAACAGGGAGTCCTTTCTCCCAACTGCTATTTACCATCACAAAGCACAGAAGTCATCTTACCTTAGAAGAGTCTGAACTTTTCATGTATGGCTCAGCACCATGTGTGATGCTCCCCTGAAGGACTTTTTCAATTCTAGCCACAAGAAATATATCTGGATGAGGACATGTGACTGAAAATATTCCCTAGGGAACAAATGATTTTCTTCAGTAAGTAGAGCCACATTAAACAAATCCCATGAATATTAAAGGTTCTAAAGCAGCAAAGAGTGGCAAAACTGTTTAGCTATATTAAGAAGCACACCGTGCTGTCCTGACTGGTGTGGCTCAGTTAGTTGGGCATCATCCAGCAAAGCAAAAGGTTGCCTGTTTGACTCCTAGTTAGGGCACATGCCTAGGTTGTGGGTTTGGTCCCAGATAGGGATGTGTATGCAAGACAACAGACTGATGTTTCTCCCTCCTTCTTTGTCCCTCCCTTCCCCTCACTCTAAAAATAATTAAATAAAATCTTTAACAAAATAAAATAAAAAAGTACCCAGTGCCAAACTGGTTAACTGCTCAGTAGTTTATCATCTACTCAAATAAGCTATTTGATGGGGAAGGCAATTAGCAGAAAGTTTAGAAAACAGAAATGAGAAATCCAAACCCACTTCTTCTCTCAGCTTGCTTTTACTGTCTAATTAGATGAACTGTCAATATAATCCACATCTCGCCTCCGTTATGCATGACAAAGTTTCTATGTACATACACAGCATTTTTAAGATAAGTTTCAGTAGTATGACTACTGGGCTCAGGCCCCCCACCTGCTTCGGATATTGCATGGCGGCTTCATGAAGGATGTCCTGAAGGGCAGGTGAGCTCTGCCCGCTGCCATTCAACAGAGCTGGGGATATGGTGGCCAGCATCTGCCTCACTGAGAAATGGTTCAGGTCCACGTGGAAATCAGCGGAAATCTTTCGGTTGCACTTTATGTCAAACAGGGATAGAGTAACAAAGAAAGGCTCTACCTAAACAAAACAAAACAATCCAGACCATTGCTATGGCTCAGACTCTTGGGGAAAAGAAGAATGCTGCTATCAAAGAAGAAATTATTGGACTTATTTATGGTTGTTGCTATAAATTACTGCTAAAGAAAAATAAACGTGATCCCTATCCTTTGTCACAAACATCCTGTCCCTACAGGCTAAACAACCCCGCACATCCTGATCTAAACATTGTACCTCACTGATATCAGGATTAGAATTTCATGTCCAGACTGCACTGCAATAGGCACATGTGAAATCTCTATTTTTTAAAAAACCTTTTTAAAAAGTTACATTTGTAGTAGGTCCTTCTTCATTTTCAGCAACGCAGCATTGCAAATTGAAAGATAAATCATTGCACTTGACAAGAATTCTTTTCCCAAACTTCTCTTCAAATGGCTTCACTTCTGGCTCAGCTGGTAAGAAGTCAGGCTTCTTTAAAAAAAAAAAAAAAAAGTAAACATGTAAGTACATTATGCTCACATTTAAAAAAATCCCGTTATCAATGTACAGTACAGTATCCCAAGTAAACTGTCGTATGGAAAAGCCATATAACATTACTCACAATAGTGTTAACATTTTATAAATTTATATAGTTTATAAAAATCGTCAAAAATGATGGTATATCTACTTAATATGTTATCATACAGAACTTAAAAATTATGCTTATGAGTAACTGTCTATGAACAGATGAATGAATAAACTAAATATGATATATATATACAATGGAATATTATTCAGGCACAATAAAATAAAATTCTGACACATGCTATAACATGGATGGACTTTAAAAGCATTATGGTATGCGGAATAAGCCTAACCCAGAAGACAAATATATGATTTCCTAAAATAAGCAAATTCACAAAGATAATCAATGAAATATACCTAAAAATGCAAAAAATAAAAAAAAGAAAGTAGAATAGAGGTTTCTAGGGTTGAGGGGAAAGAAGAATGGGGAAGTTATTGTCTAGTGGATAAAGAATTTCTGTTTGGGATGATGAAAAATTCTAGAAATGAATAGTGGTGATAGTTGCACAGCATTATAAATGTTCTTAACCACTAAACTGCACACTTAAAAAGGATTAAAATGGTAAATTTCATGTTACACATACTTTATCACAACTAAAACATTGTCAAAAAGCAAAAAGTATATATGGCTATGAATTCTGTGAAGAAAGAAAAAACATTAAGTGGGGGAAAAGTCAGAACTGCTAATCAGAAAACAGCACTGTCCACTAGGCATCTGCGGTGATGCTTGTTATTTTCTGACTATTATTTTATGGGCAAATTATGTGTTCTCTGGGCTCTTGACTATGTCTCTGGATAAATCTGTCTCGATTTTCAACAATCTTCTGAAAATTAAAAATTCACAATGGTTGTGCTACGGTGATAAGATTATAGGTTGTTTTTATTTTTCCTATTCCCCTTGAATTTCCCATCTGTTGCTATATTGCTTGTAAATCCCAAATAAACGAAGAAACAAATAACCTGTCAAAGGTTTTCTTCCCCAAACTTAGTTTTAAATTTTAAACAGTAAAATAGTTCCTACCTGGGCATCTGGGTCCAAGTAAAAAAGTTTAACCCTGCTTTCACTTTTCAGTTTGATTTCTGCTTCTCGGGTACTCTGATAACAAGATAAACAAAAAATACAAATTATATTAAAATATGACCCTTTTTCTTACAGACATGTCTAAGTATGTTTGAAAGCTGCCTCATCCTAAAAAACCAGGTTGCTAAATGACTCTGCCCCCAGCGTGGGGCGTCAACTGCACGTCAATGCATAAGGACAGACTATGAAGGCTGGCACACAGTGCCACTGCTCAGGGAGGAAAGAGAGGTTAGTCATACCTGACCCCTGGCTGATGATGTTGATAATCAACTGGAGAGTCAATACCAATACAAAGAAAGTAAAAGAGAATAATCATTACTATCAACAAAGACTTCATAATTTAATGGAATAGGGACCAGGCATTGAAAGAAGCAGTGGAATTTAGATAGCAAAAAGGAGGAAAAACAAACATTTTAGGTTGAATAAGATGCATAGCATGGAGAGATAGATACTGAGTATGAAAATGAGCCCAAACAGTAGAAAAACTTAGGTTCCACTTAAGACTGAGGGTACAAGTCACAGAAGAGAAAGGAATATGTTTTGAATGTCAGGATAGAGAAAACCATGGCAGACATTGAAGGACAGCCATAGGTGTTTGGGGCACAGAGGGGGCATTGCTGATTCATTAAATAAATACTTATTGAGCACCTATTATGTGCCAGGCACTAGGGACACAAACATGAGTGAAATGAAGTTCCTGCCCCCAAGGAACACTGGTTGGGAAGACAATATAAACAGGCAATAACAATAGCAAAAGAAAACACAAGATACAGTGAGTGCTAACCTGGACCAGGAGGGGCAGTCAGGAAAAAGCTCCCAGAGGAAGGTCTACCTTTAAGTACCGAGAAGTACCTTCTCTCCTTTCTCCTTCTGGCCAAAAAAGGAGAGAAGGACATTCTAGGAGGAGGTACTGCAGACACAAAGGTGAAAGTCATATCTGAGAAATTACTAAATCATTTGCTATGACTAAATGTTTGGGCATAGTGGAAAAAGTAAAGGAAAATGAGTTCAGGATGTACATGAAGGACTAGAACTTCATTTGAAATCCCCCTCCCCCAAAAAATTCTGCAGTATTTTAAGCAAAGGAATAAAATAACAAGTTCTGCATTTTAGAAGCATCACTTGGATAGTGCTGAAGAAATGGATTGGAAGAAAGACTAGAAGGCCCATGGTTTCTCCTAGGTTATCAAAACTGCCTCTCCATTTCATAGCAAGGCCCATAATACATTACACATTCCTAGCTTGAGTAGCCTGCTTGACTGGTCAATCCATTAACTGACACAGATAATTCAGGAGAAGAGCAAGTCTATGCAGTAGGTGATACATTAGAGTCTGGAGATGCCTGTGGGAGATTTCCAACTAGAAACATCCAGTACACAGCCAGAGAAACAGACCTTAAGCACAGGTAGGGATGAAGGCTGGAATCACAGACTTGGAGAAGAGAAGCCACTGAAGGAAAGAGATATATGGTGGCAAGATGGAGAATGGAGAAGTGGTATTTGGGAACAGAAAGAAGCAGCTTCTAAGATGGGGGTATCAAAGTCATTTTCACCAGGGGCCACATCAGCCTCACGGTTACCTTCAAAGGGCCAAAATAATTTTAGGGCTGTATAAATATAACTACTCCTTAACTGTTAAGGAGTTGAAAGTACATTCAGCCCTAGGAAGGCAACCACGAGGCTGATGTGGCCCCCAGTGAAAATGAGTTTGACACCCCTGTTCTAAGATATTCACAAGACAGCAGTCATCTCCAACTACATTATTTCTCACCCCCAGTACCCCTAATCTATATGCTGTTCTTGTTACTCTCACTTTCAGTGGTTAAATTTATAGAGTCAGAATAGAATGTCCTCTCTCACATACTTTCTTGCAAAGATGAGTCACATCTGTCACATCTCAGCATGTGATGGGTCAGCGACAGCCACAGTGCAGAGGGTGTTTTGTCCTCTCTGCTGCTGGCTGACCTAGGTCTAATATTACATCTCTAATCATGGCTAATGAGAAATTGAGCATTGTCTTAACTTTCTCAGGCATGCAGCTATTATAACAGGTTCTTAGCAATGGCCCAGATTCTATCATAACTATTTTACCAACTCTCTACAGGTCTAGCAAAATGAAATGACCACCAGGATACTAACAAACTGGATTCTATTTGTATTTCAGTCATTCACTAGTGGTGTGAACTTGATCAAGCCACTCTGACTCCCTGGACTCTATTTTCATTTCGGAGTTAAAATAGTGAACAAGATGATGGCTCAAGTCTCTCGCCACAACAAGTTTATCTTGATGCTATCTACAAGAGCTTTCAGGCTTCTGGAAGTTAAGGAAGATTCCTACAAATCATCTGTTCATGCTTACAAAGGAACATACGCCTATGGCTGAGGCAGGCTCCTATCATCTTTCCTATTTTTTCACATCAAAATAGCCAGAACAGTCCTGGCCAGTGTGGCTGAGTTGGTTGGAGCATCATCCTATAAATGAAGAAACTGTGGGTTCAATTCCCAATCAGGGCACGTGCCTAGGTGGCAGTCCAATCCCCCATCAGGTACAAACGAACCCCAGTCTGGGCATGTACAGGAGGCAATTAATCGATGTTTCTCTCACACATCACTGTTTCTCTCTTTCTTTCTCCCTTGCTTTCTCTCTAAAAGAAATGAAAAAAAAAAATCCTTGGGTGACAATAAAAAATAAATAAATAAATAAATAAATAAATAAAAAAGAGCCAGGACATGTGTACACAGAATCTACTTTATTGAAATCAAAGAATTTGTTTCACTTTGTACAGAGACATGTTTCCTAACAAAAACATCAGTATACGGAGTGATGTGAGCTACTACCAACAGTAATGCATTCAACTCATGAATTTCTGTTGAGTCCTTCAACTAAGGTGAATACTATGGTCTCAGATAATGAAGCAGAGCAATTGGTTTTTAATGTAGAGGCAATTTCTTGTGCCTTTCTGAAAAATGCTTGTTGTCTCAAGCTGATTGTGCTAGGAGATGAGACATGAATAAGCAAGAATGATTGCTATGAGCTCCCTACAGACAGAAGACAAACAGGGATGCAAACACATAAAAAGAAGAAAAAAAATCAACAACTAGCCAAAACAGACTCATCCTGATGTTGCCACTAATATCCATTAATATCCAAGAGATACTGTCTTCCCTGGACAAACCATTTAAGGGGAAAGAAGGGACAACTTCAGGCTAAAAATAACTGAAACACTTACAATACACCTTACATACACTGATAACTCTGCTATGAGATAGATAAAAAGCAAGCTCAGCTTATTAATGTTCTTCCTATCTCTCCAAAAAGCCTCGGCTGCATTAAACAGAGGGTGTGCCCAATAAATAGTGTTTGAAGAAGTAACCAAGTGAATCTAGAGTGTAAGAAAATGAGGCTCAGGACCAGCTTCCAGAGCCAGGGAAACAATAAGTAACTGAAAGCATCATAACGATAAAATGAATATTGATAACAGCCAATATCTCTCTTATGCTGGGTGTCATCCTAAATGCACATTTACATTTTGTATGAACTTAGGAGGCAAATACTATTATTATCCTTGTTTAGAAAAGACACTAAGGCATGAGTGGTAAACACTTTGCCTAGGAACTTACAGCATTAAACAGGAGACTGGCTTCTAAGGCTGTCTGTCTGTCTTTAGAGCCTAGATTCTTATTAGACAATGAACAGGCCAGTCAGAGAGGAAGAAACTCAAATGGCAAATAAATATATAAAATATGAAAAATATTACTGCTAAGCAGTGAAATATAAATTAAAGCAGTGAAATACCATTTTTCACTTATCTGGTGAGGATGCAGAAAAGTGGGAATGTGAACTGTTATAACCTACTGGGAAAGGAACCTGTCACTATTTGAAATATTTAAAAAAACCAGTAACTTCTGACTCAGAAATTCCACTTTGGGGATTTCTCCTATTGAAATAAAAGCACATGTGTTCAAGCTTATAAATATCTTACTATGTGTATTGTGTACTGTTTGTAGAGGCTAAAAACTAAAAGTAACCTAACTGCTCATAAATAGGGAGATGGTGAAATAAAGTCTGCAATATTCATATCTGGAATATTATATAGCTATGACAATGAGTAAACTAATCCAGGGTCAGCTATGAAATATTTTAACTAATAGAACAAGTTGCAGAGGTTGAAGATGGTGGCTGAGCAGGTAGAAGCTGAGTCCATTTGATCTTGCCCCCAACTCAGATTTTTGGCTGATCTTCCAACAGTTAACCCCACCAATAAATGGAATATTAGCTGATAGGAAATTTTAAAGCCAAGGAATACAGAAGACACTTCATGCTGTCCAGTAAGAAGATGTTATAAACTGAAAGGGAAATACCCTATGCATGGTGCCTGGCAGCAACAGAAATGCCAGACAGAAATCATAGCTTTGGCGCTCCCTCCTGTCTCAGAGCAGGGGCCTTAGTCCTGCACATGGATCCCAACCCTAACTGGGAGAGACTCAGGAGGATATATGGAGTATGGAAGACCCAGGCCGCACACATACACACACCGTCAGGCTGCAGCCAGCTGTGACCATGAGAGACATTTTGCTTTTTGAGGAGGGGATCTGTGCACAGAACTAACTAGACAGTACCACACTACTGCGGAACGGGTAGCACATAGAGTCTTTTTTTAAAAAGGAGCTGAAAAGTGGCTGGGCAAAGACCATGCACATAGCTGCTCTGCCAGCAAAGAGACTAGATTGAAAGCGCAGTTTGTTCCCACTGAATACAACTGGGCAGGGACTTTAGAGAACTGCACAACAAGGAGTCTGCTGGGCCCCACCCAGCTCAGCTAGCATTCTAGGGGCTGCAGAGAACCGAGTTCTGGATTGTGTCTCCTGTGAAGACAGTGGCCTGGGACTTAGACAAGCAAGAGCTGAGCACCAGAGATCCTCTGCAGCCAGGCAGAACCCATCCACTGCCACAGAGTAAAAGAATCTAGGAAGGGAAAGGCATGGCCATCCCCCTCCTATGAAGTAGTCCAACCAGGCTTAGGAGCCCCCTGCTAGGCACATATCTGCAGGGAAAAGAAAGGGAGACACCAAGGGAGTCTCTTCAGAAATGTTCTCAGCCGCAACAAGACACATTGGTTCCTTAGGCCCTATACCACCAAAACCAGCTATGCAGAAATGGCACAGCAAGGGGAATTCAGGGGCCTGCCCAGCCTTGGCTGTCATATGGAACTGCCATCAGCACCAGGCAGGAAAGAGTTGATCCCTTTACTCAAATTGGCCCCTCACGTGAAACTGACAGCTAACTCATCAGAAAGTACACATTATTAAAAATAACCTGGGACAGACCAAGATGTGTGGTGCAGGGGCGTGGAAAAATACCCACCATCTTCCCTGAAGTCTGAACAGTGTTTCCAAGGGGAGATCCAGGGCCCCCATCCTCTCAATTGCACCAGAAGCCCTCTCAGAAACAGATGGGTCAGTGGTAAGGCTAAGCCTAATGTCAAGACTGCAGAAAAAGGCAGGCAGAGGTGGTAACTGCAGTGATTTCATATGTTGGATGACCAACTACTAAGCCTTGTGCAGATGAACAGCCAGCAGGGCAGAGCAGCAAGGAACATCCCAGACACAGCCAGTCCTGAAGGAGACAGTCATAGACTACTGATCACTTACAGCCTTGAACAGGCTGCCTAGAGCTACACAGGGATGGTGTCTGACACTGCCAGAGCAGGATACCCAAGAAGAGGTCTGAGGCCAAGGACTGATCTCTGCTGAGATGAATTCCACCTCATTCTTTTTCATTGTTTGCATGTTTTTTTTTCTTTCACATAGTTTTTTTAACATTCTTTTCTTTTCTTCAATTTTGTTCCTATTAGTTCACTATGTATTTTTTATTTCAAATCTCAAAATCTATTCTTCCCTTTTCTTACTCCATTTTGCCTTCTGCCTTCCCTTATGTTCTTATTTTTGCTCTAAAATTTATTTTTCCCTTTCTTCACCTCATTTCAGTTCTCTACTCTTATTCTTTACCCTCCATCTTCTCAAAATCATTTTTCTTTCCTTTAGTCATTTCATATTCTTTTTTACTTTTCTTATAATATTTTTATTCACTTTCCACTTTACTAATCTCTGCTCATTTGTCACTGATATTGCTGTTGTTGGAGGGAGGAGTATTTTTGCTGGTGTGGGTTTTGTTTTCTGTGCAGTTTAGTTCTGTCAGCAACTGGTACAACAGCACAGGAGTTCCTGAGTCCAACAGGACTCCTAACATTGAAGGCCACCTAGGTAGGAGGTCAAAAAGGACAGGGAGTCAAAACAGATCAAGCTATATGGTTATAAGGATGCTGAAGGAACTCAGTGAGAACTATGAGGAACTTAGTGGAAATACATCAGATGAAAAAGGACATAGAAAGTATGCATAAGAACCAGCTGGAAATGAAGAATACAATTTCTGAAATGAAAAATACACTAGAAGGAATTAAAAGCAGGCTGGATGAAGCAGAGGACTGAATAAGCAAGGTAGAAGACAAGGTAGGAAAAAAGTACCAAGTCAGAGCAATAAAATGAAACACACACACATACACACACACACAAAGAATGAGGATAGTTAAGGGGAGTTTTGGGACAATGGAATGTAACAACAGTCACATCATAAGGATACCAGAAAGAGAAAAAAAGTAACAAGTGATAGAAACACTTGTTTGAAAAAATAATGACAGAAAAGTTCCCTAACTTGGTGAGGGAAAAAGTCAAAAAAGTTTAGGAAGTAAAGAGGGTCTTCCTAACCAAGATGAATATAAAGAGGTCCACTCCAAGACACATCACAATAAAAATGTAAAGATGAGAGAATCTTAAAAGCAACACAGGAGAAACAGCTAGTAACATACAAGGGAGCTCCAAGGCTATCAGCTGATTTCCCAGCAGTAACACTACAAGCCAGAGGTTATGGCAAGAAATAATCCAAGTAATGAAATGCAAGGGCCTGCAACCAAAACCACTCTAGCCAGTGATGCTCTCACTCAAAATGGAAGGAGAAATAAAGAACTTTCTAGACAAAAAAATAAAGATTAGCCCTGGCTGGTGTAGCTCAGTGGATTGAGCGCGGGCCTGTGAACCAGAGGATCGCGGTTCGATTCCCAGTCAGGGCACATGCCTGGGTTGCAGGCCAGTTCCCGGCAGGGGACACACGAGAGGCAACCGTACATTGATGTTTCTCTCCCTCTCCCTCTCCCTCTCTCCTACCCTTCCCTGCTAAAGATAAATAAATAAATTCTTAAAAAAAAAAAAAATAAATAAAAAATAAATAAATAAATAAATAAAAAAAAAGATTAAAAGAATACAACTCCACGAAACCAGGATTACAAGAGATGCTAAAGGGACTGCTTGAAGAAGAAGAAATAAGATGAAAGAGAAAGAGAGAGAAAGAGGAATGCAGGTACAAGGGGAAAAATGGCAATGAACAAACACCTATCAGTAATAACCTTAAATGTAAATGGATTAAATGCCCCAATCAAAAGACATAGGGTAGTTGAGCTGATATGAAAACAGGACCTGTATATATGCTGTCTACAAGAGACCCAACTCAGAACAAAAGGTTCACGCAGGATGAAAGTGAAGGGATGGAAAAAATATTCCATGCAAATGGACATGGAAGAAAAGGCTGGGGTAGCAATTCTCACATCAGACAAAATAGACTTCAAAATAAAGGCCATAACAAGAGACAGAAAAAGTCACTACAAAATACTTAAGGGAGTAGTCCATCAAGAAGATGTAATTCTTGTAAACATATATACACACAACAGAGAAGCACCTTAATATATAAGGAAAATCCAGGAGGACTTTAAGAAAGAGACTGACAGCAATACAGTGTTGTAGGGAATTTTAACACCACATTGTCAACAATAGACAGCTCTTCCAAACAAAGAATCAAGGACATAGTGGCACTGCGTGACACTGTAGATAAAATGGACCTAATTCATATTTATAGAATATTTCACCCCAAGGAAGCAAAATATATATACTTCTCAAACACACATGGATCATATTCAAAGACAAACCACATGGTAGGACACAAAACAAGCCTTAACAAAATCAAGAAAACTGAAATCATATCAAGCATCCTCTTGGATCACAATGTCTTGAAACTAGATACCAACTTCAAGAAAAAAACTCAAAAACATTCAAATACATGGAGGCTAAATAACATGTCATTAAATAATACATAAGTTAACAAAGAGATCAAGGAAAAAATTAAAAAGCGCACAGAAAAAAATGAACACACAACCCCAAACCTATGGGACACAGCAAAGGCAGTACAGGGAGGGAAGTTCCTAGCAATAAAGACCTACCTGAAGAAGATGGAATAATCTGAACCAAACAACCTAACCCTACATATAGAAGAACTAGCCCAGGGGTGTCAAACTTATTTTCCCTGGGGGCCACATGAGCCTCACAGTTGCCTTTAAAGGGCTGAATATAATTTTAGGACTGTATAAATATAACTACTCCTTAACTAGGGGCAAGGAGCTTGGTGTAACTACCAGGTAGAAACAAGGTGCCAAACTAGATAAAATAAGGTGGAGGGCTGGATTCGGCCCACAGGCCTTGTGTTTGCCACCTGTAAACTAGAGGAACAACAACAAACTCCAGAATGAATAGAAGGGAGGAAATAATCAAAATCAGAGCAGAAACAAATGACATAGAGAATAAAAAACAATTTAAAAAAATCAATGAATTTCAGAACTGGTTCTTAGAAAAGATTAACAAAATTGACAAACCTTTAATGAGACTCATGAAGAAAAAAAGAGAGAGGACCTAAATAAATCAGAAATGAAAGAGGAGAAGTAATAACTGGTAGGACAAAGATAAAAAGGATTGTAAACAATTATTATGAACAACTACATGCCAACAAATTGCACCAACAGGGGGAAATGGATAAATTTCTAGAAACATACAATCTTCCAGAAACAAATGAAGCAGAAGAATACGTGAATAAACCTGTAACAACCAGTAAAATTAAAGCAGTAATCAAAAAACTCCCAACAAATAAAAGCCCTGGACCAGATGGTTTCACAGGCAAATTTTAATAAACATTCAAAGAAGAACTAACACCTATCTTTCCCAAACTATTATAAAAAAATTTCAAGAGGAGGGAAGACTCCCAAACTCTTTTTACGAGACCAGTATTATCCTAATTCCAAAAGCAGGTTAAGCCACAACAAAGAAAGAAAATTACAGGCCAATATCTCTGATCAACACAGATGCTAAAATCCTCAACAAAATATTGGTAAACTGGATCAAGCAACACATTAAAGAGATCATAGGCCATGATCAAGTGGGATTTATTCCAGGGGTGCAAGGATGGTATAATATTCACAAATCAATAAACGTAATATATCACATAAACAAGAGGGAAGAACATATGATCATATCACTAGATGCTGAAAAGCATTTGATAAAGTCCAGCACCCATTTATGATTAAAAATACTCAGCGAACTGGGACTAGAGGGAGCATTCCTCAACATAATAAAGGCCATATACAGGAATCCTACTGCCAACATCATACTCAATGGGCAAAAACTAAAAGCATTTCCCGTAAGATCAGGAAAAAGAGAAAGGTGTCTACTTTTACCACTCATTCAACATAGGTACCGGAATTTCTAGCCGCAACAATCAGACAAGAAGAAGAAATGAAAGGCATCTAAATTGGAAAGAAGTAAAATTGTCATTATTTGCAGATGACATGACAGTGTACACAGACAACCCTACAGAGACTACCAAAAAACTACTCCACCTAATAAAAGTTAATTCAGCAAAGCAGCAAGACACAAAGTCAATATTCAGAAATTGAAGGCACTTTTGTCCACCAACAATGAACTATCAGAAAGAGAAAATAAGAAAAAAATGCCATATACCATGGCAACAACAACAAAAAATTAAGTACTGAGAAATAAATTTAACCAAGAAAGTAAAAAAACTGTACTTGGAAAACTGTAGAACACTAAAGAAAGAAATCGAGGAAGATACAAATAAATGGAAGCATACACTGTGTTGATGGGCTGGAAGAATTAGGACCATTAAAATGTCCATACTACCCAAAGGAACCTATAGAATCAACACTATTCCTATTCAAATATCAATGGCATATTTCATAGATATAAAACAAATACTAAAAAATATTTATATGGAACCAAAAAAGACCGTGGATAGCCTCAGCAATCTTAAGAAAGAAGAACAAAGTTGGAGGATCACAATACCTGACATCAAACTATAAGGTCACTATCACCAAAACAGTCTGGTACTAGTATAAGAATAGATACACAGATCAATGGAACAGAACAGAGGGCCCAGAAATAAACCCATGTCTCTATGGTCAATTAATATTTAACAAAGGGAGCATGAGCATACAATGGAGTAAAACTAGTCTCTACAACAAATCATGTTGGCAGAACTGGACTGGTAGAGGTGAAAAACTGTAACTAGATTGCCAATTCACATCATATACGAGAATAAACTCAAAATAGATTAAAAAAAAAAACCTGTAAGTTGTGATCCCATAAAAATCCTAGTGAAAAATATAGGCAGTAAAAATCTCATATATCTCACGTTGCAACATTTTAGCTGATATATCTCCTAGAACAAGGGAAATAAAGGAAAAAATAAATGAATGGGACTACACCAAAGTAAAAAGCTTCTGCACAGCTAATGAAACTATCATCAAAATGAAAAGAGAACTGACCGTGTGGGAGAATATATTTGCCAATGATACATCAAACCAGGGTTTAATCTCCAAAATATATAAAGAACTCATACAATTCAACACCAAGAAGACAAACGATCCAATTAAAAAAGAGGCAAAGTACTTGTATAGACCCTTCTCCAAGGAGAACATATAGAAGGCCCATAGATATATGAAAAAATGCTCAACATCACTACTTATCAGAAAGATGCAATTTAAAACCACAATGACATACCACTTCACACCTATCAAAATGACTATCTTTAATAAATCAACAAAGAATGTGTGCTAGAAATGATGTAGAGAAAAGAGAACCCTAGTGTACTATTTGTGGGAATGTAGACTAGTGCAGCCACTGTGGAAAACTATATGGCACACTTCCTCAGAAAACTAAAAATGGAGCTACCTTTTGACCGAGCAATTCCACTGCTGGCAATATACCCAAAAAATCTGAAAACACCAATTCAAAAGAACTTATGCACCTCTATACTCATAGTGGCACTATTTATAATATCCAAGAGTTGGAAACAACCTATGTGCCCATGAGTAGATGAGTGGCTCAAAGCCATGAGTAGATGAGTGGCACATTTACACAATAGAATGCTACATAACAGAAAGAAAGAAGGAATTCCTATTTTTTGTGACAGATGGATGGAAATGGAGACTTTCATGCTAAGTGAAACAAGCTAGTCGGTGAAAGACATATACCATATGATTTCACTTACAAGAGGAATATAATGAACAAAATAAATTAATCAGTAAAATAGAACCAAAGGCATACAATCACAGAATAGACTGACAGCAGTAAGAGTGGAGGAGGGAGGGAGGACATTTGAAAGAAGCTGAAGGGATTAGTCAAGGAAAATTTATGAAGGACCCATGGACATAGACAACAGGGTGGGGATTGAGTACTGAAGTGGGTGGTGGGCTGGGTGGAGGGGGAAATCTGGGAAATAATTAGAACAACTGTAATACATTAAAAAAGAACAAGTTGTAGAGTAATGCATGTATCATGAGTATGTTTTTAAAAAGTAATTAAAACACTACATATATGTGTATGTTTCTATGAGTAATTGGTTTGGTGAAAGAGGAACTACAACAGGTTAATAACATCAGTGTTCTCAAGAATGTGGCAATAGAGATAAGATAAAGGACTAACTTTTCTTCATATAACCTTGGAAATCTTTACTTATTATAGCAAGCACATTTATTTTTAATTTAAATTTTAGTAAAGACAAATAAGTCCCTGTAATATACTCTTACACTATAAAGGCCTACAAAACATAGCTGTAAAAAATATATTATGCCAGACTATGCCATCTAGCACTTCTCAAAGCGACAGAAACTGGCTCTGCTATTAAAACAACCTGTGGTCAGTTCACATTGTGGAGGTATTAAGAACTGGACTGGCATTTTGCCACACCCTGTCACTGCTGTCCTTCCCATAGCACATCTAAAAGGAGAAAAAAATGAAGAAAACGGACAATGAAAGAACTTTCCTCTGTAAAACTGACACTTACTTAGAAGTCAAAGAAGAGTAATTTGTCTAAAAAAAGGGCTGCTCACCTTACTTCTATAAACCTAAGTTTAATCACTAATGACATACCCTGATAATATTTTCTTCCTTTTCTTAAAGGGTAATTATGAACCAAACATTTCAGAGTTCACAGAAGAACTGCTGTAGGCCTACTTTGTTGGTATCTTAAGTTTATCTTAAAGCAGACAAAACAATCGAAGGTCAAAGACTATGACCTACAACATTTCATTTTGAGATTGAGTTATCAGAATTACACCATTTTGACTATTAGCTGATTTAAACAGAAGGGTTGCAATAGGAAGATTTAGCAAAATACTGAGGTCAGAATATATACTTTTTAATATAAAGTGCTGTCAAGATTTGTTTCCACTCCCTCCAAGATACCTAACTCCCTGGGATGATCATCTAATCCTCTGGGTCACACGCTGACCTCACACACTGACCTCACAAACACAACGCTACCAAAACCTTTGTATCATAATACATTTACATAATTTTCTGGATTAGGATATGGAGAAGGAAGCATCTTTTACACACTTGATTTAAAAAGTTAGCAAAGGGATATGACTTAAACTTCCAGTCAAGTTGCTGGCGTAGGTAGGTAAACAGCTCAACTGCTAGCACAACCACATCTAACAACCATCACTCAGAACTATCAGAAATTGAATTCATTGGAAGTCTGACAACTACAGAATAAAAGAAACCACATCTTTCCAGACTAGTAGGAGAGGCAGAGATGTGGAAAAACCTGGTCCCACAACCACATGCAGTGGATAAAAATTTGGGAGGGGTATCTTGGGAGTGAGGAGTCCCAGCTCCACAACCGGGACCCCCCCGGTGCAGCATTCAGGTGCCACGAAGATAAATTCACATAAATTCTGGCTTCAAAACCCAGTAGAGATTGAGTCAGTGAAGAAACTTCTGGAGTCCCAAGATATTCCTCTCAAAGAACCCGCACACAGACTTACTCAGACTCACTCCCTCTGAGCTGCAGCATTGGAGTAGCAGCTTGAAAGTCACAAGTGGCATATAGAGAGGAACTGAAGTGTCTGGCATCAAGGCAAGAGCTGGAGGACAGCACCCCTGACAGAGCCATGTAACTGGCAGATGGGTGCCATATCTGAGATTCCATCAACATGGCTAACACTGCCCCATCCTGGAGTACCCTGAGGCTCCATCCCACCCAACTCACAGCTGTTAACAGAGGCTTTTCCATATGAATGCCTGGTCTCAGCTCCTGCTTCACAACTTCCTAAACCCTTTCAATCCAGCAACAGGTAGCCTCAGTGAGCCCCCAGCCCCTGTAGCTCTTGCTAAGTGGTCATAGGCCTGACACTAGCAGCAGCCAGCCTAGATTCAAGCTTGGCTTCACTAAGCCCAGAACAAGCAACAGTATTCTGAGACTGCTTTAGAGTTCAGGCAGGGTTTCCCAGGCAAGACACAGGAGAGGTCTGACCTTCACCTACACCACCCAGGAAATACCAGGGCCTACTCACACAGCAGACAACTATAGACCATGCAGGAGCACCATAACCCTGTTGCTGCACAGCTGAACCTCCAAAGAGGGAGAGGTTGGTGGTAAGTGGTCAAAGCCAGTCCTTGAAGCTGACTGGCCTGGCTAAATCCCTCCCATTGACCAATCAACAGTAACCAGGGCCCAGCTGCAAGAGGAAAGTATACTCAGTCCAAAAAAAGGGCATACCTTGAGTACTCAGCTTGGGTGACAGGGGCCACTGAACCCTACAGGACACCTACTACATTAGGCCACACTACCAAGACAGGGAGTCATAGCAGCTCTACCTAACACACAGAAACAAACCGAGGGAGGCTGCCAAAATGAGGAGATAAAGAAACATGATGCAAATAAAAGAACAGGTTAAAACTGCAGAAAAAGAACTAAAAAAAGGGAGATAAGCAATCTATCAGATGCAAAGTTCAAAATCCTGGTTATAAAGATGCTAAAGGAACTTAGTGAGGACCTCAACAGCATTAAAAAGATCCAGTCAGAATGGAAGGATAAACTAATAAAAATACACAACAATTTACAGGGAAACAACAATAGAGTGAATGAAGCTGAGAATCAAATCAATGATTTGGAACATAAGGAAGCAAAAAACAACCACACAGAGCAAAAAGAAGAAAAGACAATACAAAAAAATGAGGATAGTTTAAGGAGCCTCTGGACAACTTCAAGAGGTCCAACATTTACATCATAGGGGTGCCAGAAGGAGAAAATAAAGAGCAAGAAATTGGAAATCTATTTGAAAAAATAATGAAAGAAAACTTCCCTAGTTTGGTGAAGGAAATAGACATGCAAGTCCAGGAAGCTCGGAGAGTCCCACAGAAGTTGGACCCAAGGAAGAACACACCAAGGCACATCATAAATACATTAGCCAAGATTAAAATGAAGGAGAGAATTCTAGAAGCAGCAAGGGATAAGGGGACAGTCACCTACAAAGGAGTTCCCATAAGACTATCAGTTGATTTCTCAAAAGAAACCTTACAGGCAAAGAAGGGGCTGGAAAGAAGTATTCAAAGTCATGAAAGGCAAGGACCTACATCCAAGATGACTCTATCCAGCAAAGCTATCATTTAGAATGGAAGGGAAGATAAAGTGCTTCTCAGATAAGGTCAAGTTCAAGGAGTTCATCATCACCAAGCCCTTATTATGTGAAATGTTAAAGGGACTTATCTAAGAAAAAGAGGAAGATCAAAACTATGAACATTAAAATGACAACAAACTCACAACTATGAGCAACTGAGCCTAAAAAACAAAAACAGAAACAAAAACTAAGCAAACAGCTAAAACAGGAACAGAATCACAGAAATGGAGATCGCATGTAGGGTTATCAGCAGGGAGGGGGAGAATGTGGGGAAAAGGTACAGGAAATAAAAAGCATAATAGGTAGGGGCAAAATAGACAGTGAGAGGTTAAGCATAGTATAGAAAATGGAGAAGCTAAAAAACTTTTATGTACAACCCTTGGATATGAACTAAGGGTAGGGGAATGCTGCAGTATGTGTGGGAGGAGGGGGATAAAAGAGAAAAAAATTAGATCAACGTTGTAGTAGCATAATCAATGAAACATACTTTTTAAAAAGACTAAAAAATAGAAAAGCTGTGGAAGAGAAAAATATAAATTGGAAACTTAAGGATTTTCTTAATACTGCCTTTACAGAAGGAGATAATATACATCCCGATATTATTACCTAATTTAAATGTAACCAGAGAAAGAATTAAACAAATAATAATTGGGTTTATAATCTGATCATATTAACTATAGACTTTGAAGGGATAACTAATTTTATAGTTTATATAGTCAATAAAAATGTTTATAAGAGTACATATTCTGATACTATTAAATGCTGTTAAATTCACAACAAACATGTTTGGTTCCATATTAGACAATTGGAAGAAAAGAACAAGTTTTAGGGTAAATACAGCATGTCACCTAATAAAATAATAATGATGTTCAGTAGTAAATATACAAACAACATAAGGGATAAGAATATACAAAATATTCTGAAAGCCAAAGTCCATGTCATCCCTACCGCATGCAAAGGGCCTCTCCATAATATTCCAAAATGAGACTTTAGTTATTTTTGTACTAAACAACTTACTGTCACCCGCATCCTGTTTGATAATGTCTCAGTCACAGTGGAAAACAAATGCTAGGGAAATGGGATAAATGAAGCAGAAAGAGGAGTTACACCTTTAATGAACTTCTGCCTGCTCCTCATGTTCTGTTCTTTTCTCCAAAATTTAACTGTGACCTGACCACCTGCTGGACCCTTTCTTATAACCTCCTTCCCTGGTATTGACCTCTTTATTCTTCATCCCTGATTAAATTCCCCTCCTTGCACAGCTTTGTGCCTCCAGACTCTTCCCTCTCCCTTCCACACTGAATCCATTCCTTGTATAATCAGGATGACCAGTTACTCCTGCTTTCTTAATAGATACAAATGATTACCACCCCAGATACACTGGATGGGGCTAGAAGCAGCCAAAACCACAGTCACACTAGAAGCCTTGGATTGTGAAAGACCTGAGAGCTGGACACAGAAAGACCCTGGGCTCCTTACACTGCACACCAAAAAGGCATTACTAATGGACACCTGCCACCTACAAGCATGATGGCAGCACAATGAGTGAACAATAATACATATTAATTTGCTTTATTCTTTTTTCATTTGAAAAATGACTTTCTGCCTGTTTCTGCCTTCCTAAATCTTTAAATTTAATTATCTTTAAAACATTTGAGAGCCGAGGGGAAAAACAGCAGTTTAGTCCCTTACAACGCTGCATTTGTCTGGCTTTCACCATGACCCACAGTAAAACATACATTTACATCATGACCCAATGCACACATAATATCTGTATCTATATCTATAGCTATAAAGTAATATCCATCATCATTAACAGTAGAGTACTTTAGGACTTCCGGCCAACATGGAGGCATAAGTGGACCCACTGTGCCTCCTCTCACAACCAAAATTAAGGACAACAAATATTTAGAAACAAGAAAACAACCAGAACTGATAGAAAACTGAACTGTACAGAAGTCCAACCACCATTTATCCAGACCAGTAAGAGGGTCGGAGTCGCGGCAGGAAAAAGTAGAGGTACAGACCCGGGCATGCAGGCAGCACTGGCTGGCAGTTCCCAGGTGTGCAGGTGGCAGCTAGCAGACCCCAGGTGCACAGGTGGTGGCTAGCGGACCCTGGGCACTGGGTGGCAACGGAGAGACCCAGTGAGGTCACGCAAGGTGGCTGGCTAAATAGGTGGTCCCACATTCGTGCACAGATAATCCAGGCAAAGGGAAAGCTGAAGAAGGGACTGGAATCCAAGAAAGAGTGGAGCAAGCGCCATTGTTCCCTCTCGGACCCTGCCCCCACATACAGCGTCACTACTCAGTAACTGGGCTTCCCCACCCTGGGGAACACCTAAGGCTCCACCCCTCACTACGTAACAGCTGCGACCAGACCCCCCCCCCGCCAAAAAAAATCCAACAACAACAATAAACACCGAAAATGGTTCAAATCGGACTACAAATCAAAGCCTCAGAGCCAATTCCTCTAAGCCATGAAGAGATAGCCAACCTATCAGATGCACAGTTCAAAGCCCTGGTGATCAGGATGTTCACAGAACTGGTTGATTTTGCTCACAAATTAGATGAAAAAATGCAGGCTACAATACGTGAAATGAAGAAAGATACATGGGGAACCAATAGAAATGGGAGGAAAACTGGGACTCAACTCAATGGAGTGGACCAGAAGGAAGACAGAAACAACCAAACAGAAAACAAGGAAGAAACAAGAATTCAAAAAAATGAGGAGAGGCTTAGGAACCTCCAGGACATCTTTAAACATTCCACATCTGAATTATAGGGGTACCAGAAGGGGAAGAGGGAAAGCAACAAGTAGAAAACTTACTTGAACAAATAATAAAGGAGAACTTCCCCAAGCTGGCAAAGGAAATAGACTTCCAGGAGGTCCAGGAAGCTCAGAGAGTCCCAAAGTTGGACCCAAGAAGGAATAAGCCAAGGAACATCATAATTACATTAGCCAAGATTCAAATGAAGGAGAGAATTCTAGACACACAAGGGATAAGGGGACAATCACCTAGAAAGGAGTTCCCATCAGACTGTCAGCTGATTTCTCAAAAGAGACCTTCCAGGCAAGAAGGGGCTGGAAAGAAGTATTTGAAGTCTTGAAAGTCAAGGACCTACATCCAAAATTGCTCTATCCAGCGAAGCTGTCATTTAGAATGGAAGGGCAGATAAAGTGCTTCTCAGATAAGGTCAAGTTCAAGGAGTTCATCATTACCAAGCTCTTATTATATGAAATGTTAAAGGGACTTATCTAAGAAAAACAACATAAAAAATATGACAGTAAAAAGACAGCAAACTCACAGCTATTAACAACCACACCTAAAACAAAAGCAAACTAGAACAGGAACAGAACCACAGAAATGGAGATCACATGGAGGGTTAGCAACAGGGGAGTGGGAGAAGGAGAGAGGGGGGAAAAGGTACAGAGAATAAGTAGCATAGATGGTGGGTAGAAAATACACAGGGGGAGGGCAAGAATAGTGTGGGAAATGTAGAAGCTAAAGAACTTAAGACACATGGACATTAACTAAAGGAGGGGAATGTGGGTAGGAGGGGGTGTGCTGGGTGGAGGGGAATGATGGGGGAGAAATGGGACAACTGTAATAGCATAATGAATAAAATATATTTTAAAAAAAGAGTAGTGTACTTTAATATTCTCTACTAAATTCTATCCTTTAAAAAAAATCTGGGTCACGTAATGTTGATCTAAAGAAGTCTGACGGATAGTGCATGCTAAATGATTCCATTTGTAGGAAGATCTAGAATAGCTGAGGCTAATCTACAATGATAGAGCTCCAAAGAATGAGAATATCAGCTTGGAGGGGGTTACAGGACAGTCTTCTGAGATGCTGGAAATGTTTTACATATTGAGATCTGAGTGGTGGTTATGTGGATGCACAAATGTGAAATCCATCAAGCTGTATAATTAGTATTATACTTGAGCATTTTACTCTATGTAAGTTCTACTTCAATAAAAAAAATAAAAAATATAACAAAAAGTAAAAAATGGTGATTGAAACCAATTAAATTGATTTTACCAACTAAAACAGCTTCAGCTAGCATGGTGGCTATTCACAATTTGAAAACAGCTCCAAATATGTTATACATATATTTTTTAAAAGAATATATAAACACATATACATATATACACTCATGTTTGTGTGTATGTGTATTCATGTCAGGCTTTGTATCAGGCTTCTTTAGCTCAGCATTATGTGACCCAGATTTTTTTTAAAAAATGTGTATGTGTATACATATCTGTTATTTTTTAAATCTCCCTAGGTCTCAGGATCAAGGAATTCTGAATTATGCTGGCTAGATAGTAGTAGGCAATGACAAAAGAAAGAAGAGCACTACTCCTGGATGTCTTCACAGGAAAACAACAACAGATTATTAATTAAACAACATTAGGCTCAAATAATGGGTCTTCTCCTAGGTATCCCTTGTGTTCACCCAGTAAGCATAGAAAGTTACTTTTTGAAATCTAGATTGCATTGCATATATTATCTGTTTCAACAAATCTTTTGCTTTGAGAAATTATGAACCCCCAAACATGCAGAAATTTTAAAAAAATCTCAATGTAAACTATGATATACAAATGTTCATAACACACAAACCAAAACTCTTCCCAGCCTAAAAAGTGGTTACAATGGTAGCACTAAAATTAGCTATAATATGCAGGTGCTAAAAAGATACTGTGGTAACAGTCAAGTCCTAAGAAAAACAATATTCTAAAGTCCTAGCCTGGGAAGGAGATTTTATATTTTAGAAGAACCATGTTATTTAAAGTAAAGGTCAATGCTGAATGCTAGTCTATTTATAATTGTATATACAGAAACCATGTCTTCTATTACAGTGTTTAAGATGTGGGTGTGTACAGTCTCTATTTCATTGTACTAGGAAAAAAGGAATAGAAAGGCAGTAACAGAGTTAGAATATAAAGATCTAGAGAAGACAAAGATATTTCATTTGAAAAAGAAATCATTCATGGATGCACATAAGGAGACAAGTACAAGAATATTCACTGTGACAATGTAAGAGAAAAAATTGGAAATAACACAACAGCTAATATAAAATGCTTACACAATGCAATAAAAGGGTTGAACTAGATCTATATACCAACTTGGATAAATCTCAAAAACAATGCTGAATTAAAAATAAAAGCAATTGCAGAATGATACATTACTATTTATACATTTTTAAACATACAAAACACAACCATATATATCATTATACTAGATATATTGGTAAAGATATAAAATTTAAATGGAAATAATCCCAGAAAACTCTTAATAGTGGTTGTCTCTGATGGAGGTTGCAGGAAAAGAAGGGAATGGAATAAGGATGATGTTTAAAAAGAACTTTATAACTGGTGTTTTTTTTCCTTAAAAAAAAAAAAAAAAGAAAGAAAGAAAGCCAACAATATAGTAATAAGTGTTGAATCTGGGTGGTAGGAACCTGGTTATTTTGTTCTTTGTGCTTTTCAATAACTTATAAGTTTCTCAAAATTATAAAAAATACCACATGTAACTTTTTTGCCCCATTCCAAATAACCCGCAAACAATTTATATAATACAGGCAACCCCTGTTTGGTTTTGTGGCAAGATTCACATGGACCATTCAGATGGAATCAAAAGGTGATTCACACATCGTCTTTTAAATTGTGTTTATTGACTTGAATACAGGCTGTATATATGTGAATACAGTAAGTATTTTGTTGCCATGGGAACATTTACCTGTATATTTTGGTTATTTAATGCTTGTAATATGATATTAATATTATGGAGGGAAAAACAAACTCTTTTTCAACTTTTCTCATTTCATGACATACAAAGGAATTACTAAAATTCTGCAGATGACAAAAAATATATTTTTTACTGATCTGACACCAAAATAGCTATAATTTTGATTCATTCACACCAACTGGCTAGTGTTGTGTTCACTCTTGTCATTTTTTATTTTGACAATCTAAGGGAAAAGAGGTCGATGCCCCTGACTAAATAGCAAGGTATTGCATGTTTTAAAAATTCTTGCAGCACAATGGATGAAAACTGCTGACATAAAAAATAATAAAAAAAAACAATACTTTGTAAGGCACTTTCTAGAAAACAGACTGAAATCCGATTCTGGTCAGTGGTGTATTTTACCTCAGCACATACTCAAGTTAGAAAAGAAAGAGCAGTAACTACAATGTCATTTACTGCAATGTAACTGCTGCTAATCATTTCAACAGATGAAACAAGAAACAGGAGAGGGGGACCCAAAAAAACCTAAAATTATCTTCTAAAGGGAGGACTCCTTGTAGTACAGGCTTCCCCACTAGGCGATTGTTCTAGGAAACCATCTGTATCAGTGTACCAGCTGGTGTTATTGTGAGAGGCTGCATTCGGCTTAAGTGAATTTTTTTGAAGACTCTTTCAATTCGTTTGTCCATTTCATTATGGGTGATTTACGAGCACACCTGCCCACTTGTAGCTGAGTATGTAGAAAAGGTGAAACAAAAAACAGAAGAAGCACTAAAAGGCATAAAAATTGATGAATTCAAAAACTATTTTGAGCAGTGGAAAAAACTTCTTGATAGGTATATTGCATCAAATGGAAAATACTTTGAACATAACTTAAGTCTAAACATGTAAAAATAAATACACAACTTTTTATAAATAAATTTGGGGGTTTTGGGGAGCCCCTCCTCATATTTCAATATTATTCTATGAAGAGCAGAAGATTTAAGATGATGTTACCTTGACTAGTTCAGGCAGGTAGCTATCTAAACCGGAACCAGAACCTTCCAATTTGCTTTGTTCATCATCTAAAATGGCAAAACAGATTACCCAAGTCACTTATAGTTGAACAAATTTTTTGAAAAACAGGAGGAAGAAGGTCAGTTCTCTTACGTGCCCTTGAACACACTGGATTTCAACTCTGGATGCTCTTTAGAAATACTTTGGAGCTTTAAAAAGATACTCTGATGCCCAGACCCAATGGTGAGAGTTCAACGTTTGATAGTTGGTACAGCATCAATACTGTCTGATTAGAACTGGCACTAGGCGTGAACAACATCCCACAGGGCCACACCCATCAGATGTGCTAAAAGTCAGGCCTCCCCAGACGAACTCAGTCAGAGTCTTCAGAATTTTTGGTGGGACAAGTAAAGAATATATATATCTCCTCAGCCAACAACATTTTTTCATTGCTTTTAGAGAGAGAGGGAGACAGGACAGGAAAGAGAATAAATCATTGATGTGAGAGAAAAACACAGACTGGTTGCCTCCCATACATGCATGGACCAGGGATCAAACTTGCTACCTTTCAGTTATAGGACAATAGTTCAAACAACTGAGCCACACAGGCCAAGGCAAGAAAAAATATTTTTTTAAAGTTTCTAGGCATTTCTAAGAGACAGAGTTGAGAATCACCTGTCTAAAGAACTAATAAAATAAAATAAAATAAAAAACCCAAACCCACACATGAATTATCAAGAAAATAGCCAGATTTTCCCACCAATTTCATCTGAGGCTTCTGCCCTCTACCTTTGCATTGGAAATTCCAAAGGATATGATTAATAATAACAGTAGTAACTATAATTAATATTTTAAACATTGACTCTATGCTAGGTACTAGACATACATTATCTTACTTAATCATTCCATGGACCAGCACATTCCATTTTTTAATTCCTGTTTTACAGGTGAGTAAACCAACACTCAGAAAACGTAAACAGCTTACTCAAGTTCTCACAGCTGAAAAATAATGTTTATTGTTGGGATTCAGTATCTCAGGTCTTCCTTTCTGCCTCCAAAGCTATGGTTCTTCCAATTACATGATTTCCTTATAAAAATGATGTTAGAGTAAATAATCATAATGTGACAAAATCTTTTTTTGACAGGCTATCTGTAAAAAGCTCACATCTGTCTCACCTCGCATGTACATATGCAATATACGTCCATTTTCTATACCGTCTGGCAAAAATAATGGACCCCTGCAGAGTGTACCTGTACGTGGGAAAAGCTAGACCTACCTACCTTCATGAGAGTCTCCATTTCGCTTTTCTTGCATTGCAGCTTCAAAGTTGAGCTGGAGAATCTTGTTTAGAGTTGTGATCCATTCTTCCATTTCTACTTCACTGTCTGCTGCCAAAAGATAACTACTTTTGTCCTGCATTTTGAGCTCAAAAGCAAAACGCCTGACTTTGTTATTCTGAAATGGAAAAGAGGTAACGAGACAAATTTAAAAGAACTGGAATGGTCTTTAAAGTTTTTCTCTTTATTATTTGCTGATTGGTGCTATCACATTGGTATTTTGGAACAAGTCTCCTCCGCATAAAACCTATCACTATCTACCTTCCCTGCTTTATTTTCTCCATAGCTTTATTTTTCCATCTGACACACTACATACTTTATGTAGTCATCTTATTTGCTGTCCCCTCCAGTGGAATGGAAGTTCCTCAGGGCAGAGATTTCTTTTATCCAATGCTACATCCTCATTTGTAGAATACTGCCTGGCAAATAATAGGCTCTTGAAAAATACTTGAATGAATGAAATTTCATGAAAATTTTCAATTCCCCTAGCTACTATTTTTTTAATGAACTACTGTATGATATTACATTTTTAGAATTAATATCATCAAAATGTCCATACTTCCCAAAGCAATTTACAAATTCAATGCAATACCTATTAAAGTACCAATGACATATTTCACAGACATAGAACAAACATTTCAAAAATTTATATGGAACCATAAACGACCCAGAATAGCTGCAGCAATTCTGAGAAAGAAGAACAAAGTAGGAGGGATCACAATACCTGATACCAAACTGTATTACAAGGCCACTGTAATCAAACAGCCTGGTACTGGCATAGAAACAGGCACCTGGACCAATGGAACAGAACAGAAAGCCCAGAAATAAACCCAAGTCTCTACGGTCAATTAATATTCGACAAAGGGGGCAGCAACATAAAATGGAGCAAAAATAGCCTCTTCAACAATTGGTGCTGGGAAAACTGGACAGCTATGTGCAAAAAGTGAAACTCGAGCCCTGGCTGGTGTAGCTCAGCGGATTGAGCGCGGGCCTGCGAACCGAAGGATCGCGGTTCGATTCCCAGTCAGGGCACATGCCTGGGTTGCCAGGCCAGTTCCCGGCAGGGGACATACAAGAGGCAACCGCACATTGATGTTTCTCTCCCTCTCTCCTTCCCTTCCCCTCTGAAGATAAATAAATAAAATCTTAAAAAAAAAAAAAAAAAAAGAAAAGAAAAGAAAAAAATGTCGTAAGAGTCAGTTTTTAAAAAAAAAAAAAAAGTGAAACTCGAGCACCATCTTATACCATACACAAAAATAAATTCAAGATGGATAAAAGACTTAAATATAAGCCGTGACACCATTAAAATCCTAGAGGAGAACATAGGCAGGAAAATCTCAGATATTTCAGGCAGCAACATTTTTACTATTATGTCCACTAAAGCAAGGGACATAAAGGAAAGAATAAACAAATGGGATCTCATCAAAATAAAAAGTGTCTGCATGTCTAAAGAAAACAGTATTAAAATAAAAAGAGAACCAACTGTATGGGAAAACATATTTGCCAACGATACCTCAGACAAGGGTTTAATCTCCAAAATATATAAAGAACTTACACAACTCCACTCTAAGAAGACAAGCAACCCAATTAAAAAATGGGCAAAGGACTTGGGCAGACACTTCTCCAAGGAGGACATACAGAGGATCAAGAGACACATGAAAAGATGCTCAATATTGCTAGCTATCAGAGAGATGCAAATTAAAACCACGATGAGATACCACTTGACACCAGTCAGAATGGCCATCATAAACAAAGCAACAAACATCAAGTGTTGGAGAGGTTGTAGAGAAAAGGGGACCCTAGTGCACTGCTGGTGGGAGTGCAAACTGGTACAACCACTATGGAAAACAGTATGGAATTTTCTAAGACAACTAAAAATGGATCTACCTTTTGACCCAGCAATTCCACTGCTAGGAGTATATCCTAAGAACCCTGAAACACCAATCCAAAAGAACCTATGCACCCCTATGTTCATAGCAGCACAATTTACAATAGCCACGTGTTGGAAGCAACCTAGATGTCCATCAGTAAATAAATGGATCAAAAAACTGTGGTACATTTACACAATGGAATTCTATGCAGCAGAAAGAAAGAAGGAGCTCCTACCCTTTGCAACAGCATGGATGCAACTGGAGAGCATCATGCTAAGCGAAATAAGCCAGGCAGTGAAAGACAAATACCATATGATCTCACCTTTAACAGGAACCTAACCAACAAAACAAACAAAGAAGCATAATATAACCAAAGACACTGAAATTGGGAATAGGCTGACAGTGACCAGAGGGGAGAGGGGAGGGAATTTTAGGGGAAAAGGGTAAGGGTTTACACGAACATGTATAAAGGACTCATGGACAAAAACTATGGGGGGTGGAAATGGGAGGGAGTTGGGCAGGGCTGGGGTGGTGGGCTGGGGTGGGAGTAAAAGACAGAAAACTGTACAAGAACAACAATTAAAATAAAAATTGAAAAAAATAAAAGCAAATCATTATCTATCAATATGTTTGACTTCCTTACTTCAAAATTTTTCATCATTTACGAGTCCCAAAAGATATTAGGACACTGTGTCTACCTTTCCCTTCTGTCATGCCTGTGGTTTTTATGACTAGGGAAGGGTGTAGTCCATGTGCATTAAATGATGAAAGATGAACATGCCCCAGAGCAGGTTTTCTCAACCTCTGCACTACTGATGTTTCGGCTGATAATTCTGTTCTGAGGGGCTATCCTGTGCATTACAGGTGGTTTAGTAGCATCCCTGGCCTTATCCATTAGATACCAGTAGCATTTCCTCCAGCTGTGAAGATCAAAGCATGTCTCTAGATATTACCAACTATTCCCTGAGGCTAAAATCACCCCCAGTGACTACATTAGATAGAAGTTAAGCTCGAAAGACCATGGTACAAGATTCCTTGTAGGTACAGGCTAAGGGACATAATATCATAAATTCTTGCCAACCTCCGGATGACAGAGCAGACCCCTTGCCCACTAAAATTCTAGCTGGTTAGCTGTCCCTGTGAGGGCTCCTCAATGCGGATCTCAGGGACAGGGCCATTCTCCCAAAGGCATCTCTGTGTACTTCTCAGAAACATGCAGGAATGTGCTGCTCCTGACAAAGCCACAAAAACTACTGTATACAGATGACCTAGTGTGGGGCCCCTAATTGTGTGCTGCCTTGGACCTCACTTAAACTTCACTTTACTTCAAGGAAAGAATCAAAGTCTGGAAGTGAAATGAGTTTTCTTTCCCCTATATTCCTCACGTACTCACAATTACGAAAGTAAAAAGTTAAAGGGCAGGGAAAGAACATTAGGTCTTAATTCTGAATTATTCTTGTTTCCTTATCTATAAAATAAGTATAATTACTTCAAGCTCCTAAAATACTTTTAGGGCTTAACATTCTAAACTGGATTCAAGTCAGGTCTATTTTAAAATTTTAGTTTAGGTATTTCTTTGAACTCACAGTATTAATCAACAAAATTTTTTAATAATGTCCAATAGCAATATATTTTTTAAAAATCCCTAAACATTTAAACCACAGCTTTTGTATCTTAGCTTACAAATGGACATGGATAAAAACAAATAATTTTAAACTTTTGAAGCCTTAGATACCATTCATTAAATAAAAAATACCATCAGCAATATCTGCAAAAAAAAAGGATGAGACATCCATTGAAGTCAGAACCTTAGATTCTAAAATGTACTCCAGAGACTGAATAACAGACCATCCAATCTATCCTTATAAATTACCTATACACTGCATTGACAATGGACAAAAAAACCTCTTACAAACAAAATAATCACCCCCTACTTTCCAAATGCTAGAAAATTCAACTAAAAGATAACTTAAAAAGTGTCTCAACTTAAAAATATAAATCAAACTCCTATTTAGGAATCTCATACAAGAAGTCAGTTTGCCATCATTGACAATTCACTCTGGTAGTCCTTACTTCATACTGTGAATAAACATACTTTTCAATATAATTTGGTTTCTACAGCAGCAGCTTTCAGGTGAGGTTGAGTTACCAGCTGGGGAGACATCTATGTGCCAATTAGCTGTTGATGCATAATAATTTTCAGTGAATGCTAAGTGATGCTATACTCTTGATCCAGGGCCCAAGTATACTGAATATACTTTTATGTATTACACACGCACCCCTTTTTTGGATCTTGCACAGTGGTTTTCTTTTAAATCAATTACCAATAATTAAGAACACTAAGATTTAACTACAATTTTATATTTTTGCCTTTCCTGAAAAACCTAATGATCTGGCAACCCTGAGCTGGTGTTCCCACCCAGCAGCATCAGCCCTCTTTAAATGGGACCACCTGTCATCCAGTTTGTGACACTTCCAAGTATTCCCTATTTGCTTTATACCCAGGCTCCTTCTTTCACTTAATTACCTGTTTGGTCCCTGAAAAAACCTAAGTTTGGATGGACCCCCAACTTCTACTGCTGGCCATGATGAAGTAATAAAGTCTGTACTTAACTCTCCCATAATAACAACTAGAAAACTAGACAAACTAGATGAAACTGTTTTCAGATATTTGACAACAGGGAGGGCAGGCCTGGGATCCCTGATAGAAAGTAAATGAAGCGAGCCCTACTACCATCTTAGCTTTTTGCCCAGAGACAATACCTGGATCATGGCATGGGGAGAGAGACCCAAACAGAGTCCTGTAGTCTCCCTGAGCTGGAGAGACTGGAGGTCAGGAAGGCCCAGGTGGCTAGAACATGCAGGACAGGTTTCAGAATGAGAACAGAGCTCTTAGCACAAAAGAGATCCAAACTTAGTAACACTATTGTCTCACATTTATTATATGTATATTTTCTATTTATATGTTTTGCCTTAATAAAAAGCTTACAAACAAACAAAAAAAGGCACAATAACCTAAATTTCAGGTGACCTGAGATAAAGAGAAGATCACAAAGAATGAAGAATAACATCAGACTCCAAAACACGAGCACCTAGAAGATAATGAAATGCCTTCAAATTCTAAGGTAAATTTTACCTTGCATCTCTACATATAGCCAAACTACTAGTCAAGTATAAATGCAAAAATAAAGATATTTGCAGATATGCTAACCCTCAAAAAATTAACATCTTACACATGATTTCTCAGGAAGCTACTGTAAGGTATGCAAGAAAATAAAACAAGAAGATGACATAAGATCCTCAAAATAGGAACCCAACACAGGGAAGAAGGTAAAGGGAATTCTCAGGATGTGTGGCTGTGCAGAGGCTAAGAAAGCAATTACATCTGACGCTTGAACATGGGTTTGAACTACCCAACTCCACTTTGTATGGATTTTTTTCAATAACTATTTTGGAAATTCTTTTTGATATTTGTAACTATTTGAAAAAACTTGCAGATGAGCTGCACAGCCTAGAAACATTGAAAATTAAGAAAAAGTTAGATATGTCATAAATGAATAAAATCTATGCAGATAGCAGTCCATTTTTATCATTTACTACCATAAAATATTCAGAAATCTATTATAAAAGTTAAAATTTATAAAAACTTATACACATGGTTAGAGACCAGACATGGCACCATTTGCAGTCGAGAAAAATATAAACAAACGTATATACAAAATATGTGCTCATCAACTGTTTTTATTAGTAAGGCTTCTGGTCAACAGCAGGCTACTAGTAGTTAAATTTGGGGGGAGTCAAAATTTATACATGGATTTTCGACTCTGTAGGTGGATGGTGCTCCTAATCAATCCCTGGGTTGTTCAAGGGTCAACTGTAGTCCAGATTAGAGCAGAAAGCAGGGTGACAGGAGCTAAAATCCTATCACCAGCACATAATGTCCACAACTGATGAATGATGAGCACAAACACTGCTTCTCTAGCAATATGAAGACAAATCCCAGAAAAAAATCATGAAAAGAGTTCAACACCATCATTTTAGGAGATTGGGGAGTGGGTGAAGTGGGAGTGATGAAGGCAGGAATGTGCCTTTAGTGTTACCTTTCTGCACTGCCTGACTGTTTAAATCCAATGAACAATCCGATGAACATATAATTTAATTTTAAGTAAATGCAAATACATAATAAACAAGTATACCTAAGGGTCAGACTAGAGAGCTGTGTGTCTAACATTAACCACACTGGCACAAAACAACCTTTCTTGCAGAATCAAGCTTCAGGCTGATGTCACTGACTAACATAGAGTCATTTTAAGAGAGATTCTCTGATAATGGTGACTATATCTTTTGTGAGGAATTGTCAAGGAGATTGTTCATTAATCACACAGTGCTCTCTGTCTCAGTGTCCCCAAGAAAAATTCCCTGATCTTCATTCTAATTAGATTGTATCTGTTTGCTGTGTGACTGTGTCTCCAAGCTAGAAAGCAAAGAGCCCAGTTTGTTGCCCACCCAAAACTGGTATTAGGTGTTCATAACATGTTACTTTTTCCTTACCTTAATTCCACTTTATTTCCTCCCTACCTTAACTCCTCGTTTACCTTTCTCCTTTCTAATACACTTTAGATCTTCCTGAAAAATGGCAGGGGAATGGGTGGATGCCTGGATGGACAGGCAACCTGCTTTCAAAGACAATTCTATAAAGGTATGAAAGAAGAACACCAAATTGGTAAAAGGAGCTCTTTGGGAAAGGGATCAATTGGAGTCAACAGGGACTTCCACAATCTGTATTGTCTGATATTTATAATATGTATGTATTCATGTCTTATATATTATAATCAAAAATAATTTTTAAGAATAACTCTACTCCTGCAACAGCACTAGGATAAAAGTACCTAATATTGGCTGAATGTTTACCATGTGCCATCACTGTCATAAGCTGTTACATCTTAAGATTAATTAATTAATCCTCTCAGAAACCATATTTGGTACTATTACTATCCCTACTTAATAAATGAGGAAACTGAGGCTCATAGAGGTTACATAGTTGGTAACTAGTTGATTTGAAGTCAGTCTCGTTCTGAAACCCAATCTCTTGATCCATATACTACTCTGTCATTGGTAAAGTTATCACTAAGATGTTAAGAACTGTTCTAAATAATTCCAAATTAGCTTATCCAATCCTTTCATTTAGTCTATTTAGTAAACATTAACACTATCCAAATTTTGCAAATGAAGGAACTTCAACTTCAGGCCTGTCCAAGGTCATGCAGCTAAAAAGTGGCTAGTTAGGTTTTAAACACCAGAGTTTGTGCATAAGAGCACTCGTGCCTACTACAACAATTCATCTCCATGTCATTCCTGACGTCTTCCAAAATGATGAAAAACAAGCATGTTCTAATTTAAAGTCAGCCACTATATTTCTACCACAAAATTGTCATTTTTGAAAGTCTGTGATTAAATCAGATGGCACTTTACAAATAAGGAAACTTGATAGCCTCTTTCAATATTTACCTGAACCACACCCATACAGGAATCCAAAAATATTGATCCTTTCGGTTCTTTAGAGATCTTTTCATCTTTATAAAAATTCAAGTTGTAGGATCCATCGCCAAGTTGAATCAGGTGGAAAAACCGTCTTTTAAATGACTGAGAGAAAAATATACACACAGCTCAAAATGAAGAGTTACAATATCAGTAAGTCACAATTTGACACATGTGTAAAAACAAGTTTAATTCTCTCCAAAACAGATCTAATTCTAGCCAATGCCCTAGGTAACTTGGTGAGTTAAGACTCTCTTTCACATCTAATAATTTCACTGCATTTCAATTCTAAGGAGGTGGTTCACTTAATATCTACAAATATTTTTCTCACCCACAGAATTTAGGGTTTTACATAACTACCCAAAAGCAATGCAGTGAGCTCCAATTTGGGATGTAGCTCAGAGGGATGGAAACTTTCCAAATCCCCAGGGTTTTCTGCTCACACCGAATAGAAACTATTCTCTGCCTCATGACACTGAATGATTTTCCAGATTCAGGATTAAGATAGTCAGCATTTTCCCCAATTTAATTTTTATCACCCTGTCTGCCCTACCATTGTTTCTTTTCCTTTTATTATTATTCCTCTATATTTCTGCTGAGTAGACTTTACACTGGTTTTACTTTCCTGTTTGTCACCTTCTTCCAATGTACCCATTTTCCTTTTAGTCCTCAATTTTTACTTTACTTGACAACTTTGTTGTAGTAGACCTCTGCAAAAGCACTTAGTTTAGCCTCTCAGTGATGTTTTATGAAGTACCAAGTATCATTTTCATAGTTAATACAGAGAAGAAAGACTGTGTTAGGATTCATACTTTCATGCCAGCCTAATGATGATCTCTTCACACTGGTCGTGAGACAGTGACAAGGGTAAGTGGGTGGAAGGGTCTCTACAAATTGACATCAATCATATTAATCAAAGGGAGGCACCTTACTAACTAGAAAATGTCACTTTTGTCAGGAAAAACAGCATGCACATTCAGTTTGAGCATTATTCCTAAGACCCACAACAAGCAGGGTGACAGGCCTCCTTACCCTCATAGTCACACTTATTGCACTGTTTATGTTGCCCTTGTATAGCCACCCATGCTTGGTGATTCCACCCTTCTGAGAGCCAAGGGAGGCAGCATCCTAGGAGAGAAAGAAAACATCTCGATCAATCTCCCATTATTACCTACGTTATTTTATGTGAGTCTGGTTAATGGGAAAATCATTCATTTGGTGTCAGGTTGGCCCTTGCTCCTTTACTGGAGTAACCATTTGATCCTAACACCTACAAGTCACTCTAGAGTCTACTTAACAGGGAAAGAGAAGGACAAGCCAAATTTCTGAAAACCCTAGTCCATTAAAAGGCAAAGCTAGTTCCCACTTTGTTTTTATTTTTAAGTGTTTAATGAGCCACAGAAAGTACATACCACACTTGACCACTCAAGTTGTAAGGTCTTGCCTGGTTTCATAAAAAATATTTTCAAATTACACTCCCCTATAGTTGAAAAACAAAAGCAAATTCCTGGAAAAGTTCCCAGAAGCTTAGTTCAGGGAAAGGTGAATAAAGAAAGGAAGGAAGGAAATGTGAGGCAATAAAGAAAGGAGAGTAACACGATGGGGCAACAGAAAAGAAGGAAAAGGAAGGAAGAATATAATAGAGAGCAAAGAGGGAGAGTTAGAAAATAAAAAGAAACATGCTCCTTCAAGATTTTTCAAATATTTTAAATAATTTATTCTATTTTTAACAAAGTATTTTTTTAATTGTTGTTCAAGTACAGTCTCCATTTTCCCACTATCCTCCCACCCTACCCTCCCTCACTCATTCCTCCCTTTGGCTTTGTCCATGGGTCCTTAACATATGTTCTTTGATGACCCTTCCCCTTCCTTCTCATTATTGTCCTCCTCCCTCCCCTCTAGTTACCCTCTAGGTTGCTCTTTATCCTTCAAGGTCTGACCCCCAGCTCTGAGATCTGGGCTTAAGCGGGTGGTGCTACCAACTGTTGCTAAAAATATAGGTATGTATTTGTCCACATAATAAACAGAGTGATGAAACATATACACACATGAATACACAATCTATCAAGTCTTCCACCACACCCTTCCACACTCCTTGAGAGTACTCCCTTGTGACTGCTTTCCCCCTTCAAGGCTGTGCCCAATATATATTTCAGTAGGCACCCTGAGAAGAGAAGGCCATATAGTGTCATGTTACCTAGCTCACACCTCCTAAAGCTAGTCTCTGATTACAATCCTTATTTTTGTAATCAAGCAGACAATGGCAAAAAGACTTATTTTATGCTTGATTTTAGACTACCTCAGTATTAATACTGGTGGTTTTATTGCTGTTATTACTGGCAATAATAGAAATAACTTATCTGTCTGGGATTTTAGTTTTGTTTTGTGTGTCCTTACATGCATTATTTTAATTGGTCTTCCTCTTACTATTAATTAGCACCAAGTTTTTTTACATTTTGTTTTTCATTTTGAATGACTACCTCTTCCCAGAATTATTTTAAAAGTGGTTTCTAAAAGAGTTTGCTACCAAAGACATTGTTAAAGTTCTTGAGTGGCTGGTGTTATAAGCTTCACTGACAATTAAAAAAAGAAAAGGAAAACTGAACTCATGATGAAGTATCCAATAATGAGTAGAGGAGAAAGAGAAATGCAGAGATGGGCAGCACTAACATTTTATTAGGGTTCCCTTGCTTAATGGACATAGTCACCTTCATGTCCTGCTCTTTTTGTACACTTCCCTAGCCATAATCATTTCTCCAATCATAGCGCGGGGCAGGGGGGCAGTTGTTAAAATCAGAGCTTCTGCGTACTACATACTTCACTCAAAGCAATCGCTGAAAAAACAGCCATTTAAAATTTACTGGCTACTAGTTTGTTTTAAGACATCCTGTTAAAAAACAATATAAACTTAAGGTCTGAGTAATAACAGCATAACCAAACCTCATCCAGGCCTTTCAAAATGATCTTATAACAAATAAACAGGACCAGAAGAACATGCTATTCATGCTAAGTAGTTAAGTTGAAACAGAAAACTTATTTCAATTAATCAAACAACACATTTTAAAAAATTCTTCCCCTGTTTCAAGAAACATTCCAATCCCTGTTTTGGCTAAATGTTGGTAATTTTCTAATTATCTTCTAAGTCTATAAAATAAATCAATTTTTAAATCTGTGACTGATCATCCTACCTCATCTTTGTCAACCTCCTCATCAACTTCATAGACATGAACAGGAAGTTTATCCAACTTGGCCATTTTGCTTTAAAAAGAAGAAAAAAAACTTGTTTTATAATTATCTAATCCATGAAGAGATGCTGCATTTCTTCTCCCATCAAGAGGAACCAGCATTTAATAAATCCAAAGCTGGCCCACTCAGATAAAGAATAAAAATTATCAATGCTATTGTTTTTCATAGTAGAGTTAAGATGGCATAGCTTGTTCAGAGTTATATAGGTATTTCAAAATGGGAATGTTGTTAATAAATAAAGTCTTGGTAGAATAACTTTTAATATGAAGTTTAAGAGAGAGCATGGAAAATGAGGTTACTGCATTTAAATTTATTAGGAACCATAATCTTAGATGATGGCACTCACACAAAAACATGACAGTAAGAGTAGCGGCTAGCATTTATTAAATAGTTATTATATAGTAAGCACTGTGCTGTGTACTGCACATGTTATCTCCTCTAGTCCTTTAGATGGTGGGGACTAGTGTTAAGATCATTTCATAGGTGAGGAAACTGAGACTTAGAGAGAACAGAGCAAGTAAATGACATAGGCAGACATGGAACAGAATCTATGTTCTTATTCACTATTACAATCTTCCCACTCATTGTCACCATAATCAGAAAATCTTACTAATGCCAAAAAGTGAAATCTACCAGCAGTAAAAGTATATCGTATAGTAAGTACAATACATCTCACATTTTATTCTCTTTCAGCCATGAAAATGGTATGAACAAGACTATCAAGTGATCTGATCAAATGGGAAGAATTTTAAAAGCCCCACATGAGTACTGTATAAATATCTGAAGAAGATAATGCTGGAAGGGAGTATTCTTGGCTGAGGTTCAAAAAAGGCACTTGAGAAGTTGGCTAGACATTCTTAAGGAGTAGCTGAACCACACAAATAAAAAAAACAAATAGCTAGGTTCATCAAGAACAGTGTAAACAAATTAAACCCATAGATGCAACAAATGCAAAGAAAAATATACTAATAGGTTCTCAAGTAAAATTTTCATTGGCAATGGTTACTTTTGAAACAATCCATCATTATTTGTTTTCAATTTTCATGATCAACTATACTTAAATTTGCTAACTCCATCATTTAAGGGTATACTCTTTTATATCTTCTCAAGGTAAGACATACCTATCTCTGGTTCACTTTAACCACCACTAATCAATCTAAACACACCTGCTTTTAGTGTATTCTAGAATGAGTTAAAACTTTAAAGGAGGTAAAGAAGTTTGTCTGGGAAATGCTTGTTCTATGATACACTTTTTACATTAAAATTTATTCAATAAAAAATGAAATAATTTTTTTATTTACTCAGTACAAAATGAAACATAAAACTTTTATGTTTCTTAAAAATATTCTTTTTAAGAGAAAACACAATGTAGCATTTTCAATATCCTTATATTTTCTTTGTTTTCTATTTCTCACTGAAAAAATTTCACCTCTTTGTGTTTTGTCAGTGGTACCCTGAAAAGAATCACTGGACATAATTATTGTGTGCCATCTGTGCCAAGCCCAGAGTACTGGGATTGAGTCCTATTATTAAATGCCCTGTAAACAATAGCTACCCATACACACACAAACCATCTAGAAGTACTTCTCCAATTACTTTGATTGCCTAGCAGTCACATACCTCCCTAAAATTTTTCAGTACAAAGAATTTTCCCTACGTGTATACCACCACCTTGTGTGGTCTGACCATTGACTCACTTTGGAAGCTGTCGAAACTCTCCTGAGTAATCTTCATATTTATACTTCACAAGATGCCAGTCAGAGTTATAGGTTTTGATGCACTATTGGGAGAGATTGAAAAAATAGAAAGTTTATGAGAAAAATAAAAAAAAATATGTGATGACTTTTAGAGAATGTTTAGGAAGGTTTATGAATGCATATCCATACAAATATAAAAAAAAAATTTCCCCTTAACCCTCTCATGCCTAAAATTACACCATTACAGTTTCCTCTGAAGCTTAAGAACCACTGAAACATTACCCCTGGGACCTAGGTACCATCATTCATGATTTGAGAATTTTTTTCCTTTTTTGAATTGCACTTTTTTCCATTGCCATTTAGTCTCCTTATACCCCTCTTCCACCTTGCAATCACCACACTGTTGTCCATGAGTCCTTTTTCCTCAGTCCCTCATCCCTCCCTCCCCTCTTAGCTGTCACCTGAAAGCAGATTTTATAGGAGACAAATTTCACCTCCTTTTGCTACATTTACATAACATACAGTTTCTGCCTTAAAAGCACTTGGTTCTTAAGAAGTAGTAGCCTCTACTAGAACATGAAAATGAACAGAAACTGTGAACCATAATATGCTTTCATGGTATTTACTAATATTACAACTGTCTCTGTTAGTCAATATTTTATAAATTTGCCCTCAGTTTTTCCTTCTATTTATAAGGAACATAGTAAGGTTATTAGGAGGAAAGATTCCATTTTTTAGCAGCACAGTGACATCTTGTGTGTGTGTGTGTGTGTGTGTGTGTGTGTGTAGAATGCACAAATTATGGAGCATTCTATTGCCAAGGATTCTCTCTATGATAGTAACCTACAGAGAATGCATTAAACGACTTTCACATGACAGACTCAGTGGGCCAGCATGGTGTCTTTCATTCATCTAGCCGGGACTCATTGAGTAGTACACAGAGGCTCAAGACTATAAGGCCACATCTGCCAGATCTTCAAATAATGGATAAGTCAAAATTAAGAAGTGACATGTTTGATTTAGTTACCATCAGCTTAGTCCTAATAATTTGTCTGTGTAATCAGCTTTTAACTACACACATGTAGACCTCAGTATGGCACACAAAAAAAGGAGTAAGTGAAAACATCGGTAGACAAATATACTTGTCTTAACTAGTTGACTTGACTCTGGCTGTTTGCTTCTCTTCATTAATTGCCAACTTTTTAATCTATTCCACGGCCTATGCCTAAACATCTTCTAAGGCAAACTCCCCTCTACCCCAAAGTCATAAAAACAACTACGGCGACAAAAGTGGGTGCTTCTCTCATGCCAGGCTCTATGCTAAGCACTTCACTGCCAAGGTTGTGAAAGGAAGGTAGTAGAAGTTTTTCCCATCATCAAACAGGTGTAATAAATAGCAGAGAAAGATCAAGAACAGAGTGAGATGTAAGAGCTAAACAACTTTCTAATTTCTTTGCTATGTAGTTACAGATGTCTTTAAATACTATTCTTGTAAATGCTTTGTAAAGTTTTTCAAGCATTTTCACATTTAAAACACCAGATACCTACACTCAAAATTACATTCCAAAGCCAGTATGATTTCAGAATTTTCCTTAGGTTTGGAACAACTCAGTCAAGTCTGACTGTGAATGATCCAGTCTTGCGGACACGCTGCTATTACTCTCCTTGTGAGGGAGGCCAAATGCAAGACAGAAGTAGCCCTCAGGGCTACAGTGGTTTTCATCATGCACAGCCACTAACATTGTGCCACCAAAGTCTCTTGCATGTCATTACAATAATTTTGAAGTATAAAATGTATCTACCCAATTAAAAAAAAAATAAGCACAGACATAATCGTGTGCATTTATTAATGGAACATCCAATACCCAGATTGTTAAAACCTTAGGTAAAATTAGTATGAAACATAATGTTTAAATACTTTAAATTACAAGGAACTGCAAAAAAAAAACAACAACAACAACAATGAACAAACAAACAAAAAGACATAGTTAGCCAGGTTAAGTACATAGAGGTTCAGTCATTTAATAAGCCATTGTTGACTGCCCGTGTAGCAGGTATCTGCTAAATTCCAAGGGAGAAACAGAGAATAAGGCAAGCAACACCCATTCCTCTGGGGATGTAGAAAGTGGAGGAGACAATAGGTTCAATTAGATATCAGTGCCCAGAGAATCAGTCTCTAACATCCTTCTGACTGATTTCATGACTGACCTTTCAAACTTGTGAAATTCAATAATATTTTGAAGTGATACTGAAAGGTTTTGAAGTTGTTTTTTAAAAAGTCATTAGGTCAATCTCCTCTGGACGAGAGGATGGAGAGGAAGTGTTGTTCTACTCCACCCTACTGGAAGGGTACCAAGGGAATTTAGTTTTGTTGGCTTCAGCAGCATCGGATAAAGCTGCTATTGCTCAACCTGCAGCAATTAAAGAACTTACTGGAGAGTTGCTCTTCAAAAAGTGTATTTTTTAAGCAACTGGGAAATCTGAATTAGTAATTAATAATTTAGCTAGATGCTTTAAGACAAAAGTCAACAGACTTTTCCTACGAATGGCCAGATAGTAAACATTTTCTGCTTTGAGGGACATATTGTCTCTGCTGTAACCACTCAACTATGATCTGTGATATAAAAGCAGTCATAGGCAACACAAACAATTGGGTGTGGCTGTGCTGCAATAAAACTTTATTTATAAAAACAGGCTGCAGGCCAGATTTTGCCTGTAGGTCATAATTAGCCTACATCCTGTTTTAAAATAAACATTTAAGAATATATAACATACATACCTGTTTGTCTAGGATTAATTTTAGTAGTATAGTAGCAAAGGAAGTAAGATAAGAAGTTACCTTTTCAGAAGGATGAGAGAACACACTTTAAAAGATTTAAATACATATTTAATTTTTCAAAAATCTCCATGGAAACTAAATCTTGTTATTTTAATTGGTCTTCACTTATAAAAGCATAACTTCCTTATAGTGGGCAAATTTACCAATGGATATATTTATCATCTAGAAAATGGGGATAAAAATCCATTATTTTTAAATGAAGGAGCACTTCAAGAAACAAAATTAAAACCTAATTAATTCATCCTACCTAAAAGCAACTGGAGGAAGAAACAAACACTCCAAGGTGAGGGAGAGGCAATCCAAATGCAGTAACTTTTCTTTCTTCCTCATAACAATCATTTATATGTTCAAACAAAAGTAATACTAATTAAACGTTGATCAGAGATCATCAGGCTCAGCTCACTTTGACCTGGCACTTCATAAATATTGAACTAGTCTTGAAAATAAGTTCCAAATACAAACATGAAATTAAGTAAATAAATACATAAATATCGGTGCTAAGTTTCCATTAAAAAATATCAATAACAGCCCTGGCTGGCGTAGCTCAGTGGATTGAGCGCGGGCTGCGAACCGAAGGGTTGCAGGTTCGATTCCCAGTCAGGGCACATGCCTGGGTTGCAGGCCAGGCCCCTAGTGGGGGCCACGTGAGAGGCGGCCACACATTGATGTTTCTCTCCCTCTCTTTCTCCCTCCCTTCCCCTCTCTAAAAATAAATAAATAAAATCTTTAAAAAAAATTAAATTAAAAAAAATATATCAATAACAAAGCCTCTGACACTTCACCCAGTGAGTTAGTTCATTTATAAGTTGCCATTTATTTTATAAGTTCTGCAGAATTCATGTTTTGTCGTCTATTGACATTTCTTTCAGATTCTGAAAATTTCATTCTTCTGATTTTAACTTCTATTATAAAAAATATAATTACCTCTCTGACACTTTCTTGACAACATCATTACAATTTAAAGAAAAGGAGGAGGTGTTAGAAAAAAAATGATTTAAAATGACACAAATTAATGTAAAAGAAACACATTACCTCTGTAACAAACAAGCTCTGTGCTTCCTCTTGTGCATTTGCAGGAACTGTGGAGCATCTGTATCGACCCTGTCGTCTCAGAATAGCTGTCTGTGAAGGAAAGCACCAGGCAAGGACTTTGTTAAGTGAAGAAAGAAAGGGGCCAGCTTCCAAGTGCAGTAGGGCCTGAAAGGGACAGTCACTTCAGTCTCTACCAGCCAGTGCAACTTCCACCTTCCTCCTTAGCTTACACACAGGAGATCCCATTTGACACCCTGAAGTTCAAAAGTAATGCAAGCCAAATGACCCCTCCAGGGAGCCCTTCTGCTCCCCTCAGGCAAGGTAAAGGCCCATTCAGAAAGTCCCTAACACCCAGGTTCTTGAGCTAGTCTCATTATACTGCTTTTTAATTTCCTTAACTATTTTTTTTATTGTCATAAAATTTACAAGTGTAACCATTTTTACGTGTATAGTTCAGTGTCACTGCACACTTACAGTGCTGTGCAACCATCACCGCCATCCGTCTCTTAATTGCCTTTTATGTCTGTTGTTCACTGCTGCAACTTCAGCGCTGAAGAGCAGGGCAACCAAATAGAAGATCCTTAATCAATATTTGTTGATTGACTCCATGAGTTGTGAATTCTACCTCCCCTTCTATGAGCCTTAGGACTATTCTTGTTTCATGAGGCTTAATGCTTATTTAAATAATAAAATGCCTCATGACTTTAGGCAGAAGCACATTTACCCCAAGTAACACTGTTTGTAAGGGACAATAATGCTGATAGAGAAAACTGGGTGCCAGGCTTCAGAAAGGAATGTTCTCGATTTTTTTCTCCCATGGACTATAATCCTTGGAACTATTAACAGATCATAAAATAGCATACATGAAAACATCTTGCTAAAAGAATCTACCCTGTTGGCTCTTTAGAGCTAATTACTAAACTGGCACCTCCTAACACTTGTCCCAGCTGTTTCTCTTCTTCCTTTGGTTAGAAGCTTTGGGTCAAATTTGTGATCCCTGCCCCGTCCTCCACCCCCTACCTCCAGCACAGGTAGAGAACCTCAGGGCATATATTTTGTGCATAACGTAATTTTACTTTCTGCCAACATTTTGTCTGTGTTGTGTCTGCTTCACCTATATTTATTCTTTTCTTACACTGTATTTATCTTTGAAATTAATTTTATCTCTTATTTATAGAATAAGGCTCCCTTATTCTAAAGAAAGGAAACTAAGGAACTCTATTCTCCACCAAAGTCCTTCACAAGTGAATTATTAATTCATTCGGCCTCCAGAAGGGCTTTTATGACCCTGGGTGTCTTGATTTCTTTGCAAATATCACAAACAAAGGGTGACTCCTATTACACACCTATTACCATGAAATGTCATAGAGATATGTGACAATAAGCACTGCAGAGGCACAATCTATTCAAAAAGCTTCAAAGTAATATATCAATTACAAAAAGATTGTCAAAACTGTTAGGAATCAAGCAGAAAGTAAAGGGAAACTGCTTAAGAAATTGTGTATGCTTCTTTACTATCCCCACTTATTATGTCCTTAACTTGATTATTTGTGTCTATCAAGACTTTTGAAACTAATGACTATACTTTAAATATGTTGAGAAAATGATTCAGGTTAAGAATTAGAACAATGTGGGTCATTTCAGCCTACCTCCCATCATAAGACTTGGAGGAAATAAAATGGATTAAAAAATTTTCCCAGCGAATTACCAACTCGAGAAAATTTAGTAACGTGACACTTTTCTAAACAAGGGACACTTTTCTAAACAAGGGATCAAAGTGTCATTATGTTCTCACTTTCAAAAGAAAGCAAAAACCATTAGAGATTTGACCTTTACAAATAAGAGCACTAAACATAATTAAACCAATCACTCCTGTGTTTATTACTGCCCACCACTACCAGAATACTAGGTTTGACTCCATTTCTGATCAAGTCCTAACTATGATTTTGATAAATCTTAGTTCACTGACCACACAGAGCCCCTTTATCCTCCAGAGACTTCATCCAAATAAACGTAGCATATTTCATCAAAACCAGGCACTTAAATTTGACATGCTCCTTTATTATCTATCTAGCTTAAATGTTATTTTTATGTACATTTGTACATTATCTGTGGTATTTAGATCATCTCTTTTAGATGCTTACTGTCCTTCACTATATGTGCATGCTATTCCTCACACCAAAAGGTGAAGTCTATTTCCCCTCCCTTTTAATCTGGATGGCCTTCCACTGATAAAATGAGATAGAGGTGATGTCATGCCAGTTCCAAGCCTAGACTTTAGGAGAACTGGCAGCTTCTGATTCTTCCTTTTTGGAAGACAACCAGCACATTAAAAGATCTACTACCTTGAGACCACCATGTTGTAAAAAAATTAAAGCTACTAATACGGAGAAGTTGTATATAGAAAGAGGCCCCCCAGCCTCTAGCTGGTACCAGCCATTCTAGTTGAAGTAACTCAATGTGAGGGAGGAAGTCATCTTAAACATCCCAGCCCCTTCAGACACTAAATAAAGTAGAACTACCCAGGTTAGCCTCAACCACGTTTCAGAATTGTAATAAACAATAAATTATCAGCTTTGGGGTGATTTGTTATACTGAAATAGATAACAATAGCAAGACTAAAACAAGACTGTAGGAGAGTAGGAACATCTCCTAACTGAAGGATTGGAGAATACTGCCATTTTCATGAAAATGTCACACAGTATAGCATTAGGAGAAAAGCACTAAGGGGATACACTAAATTGCAATCTGGTTTTTACACTCATCTATTCAGTTAGTGTCCTAAGAGTGGTAAAGTAAGAAAAAGTTCCTGTTAGACCTTGAGAATAACTTTAGTGGCTTCTATTCCCAAAGAATAGTCTACTGATCACTTCAGGGCTCAGCATAAATATCACTCCATCCTTCTCTCCCTCTCCAACCTTCAACCCTCTGTCCTTCTACTGGGTCCCTACTTTCTACCAACAGACACTGAACTAGCATTTGAGACACCATGTTAAATAAAATGTAGAGGACTTCTAGCCAAGATGGAGGTGTGAGTAGATACACTTTACCTCCTTGCACAACCAAAAGGACAATAAAAAATTTTAAAAACAAAAAACAACCAGAACTTCCAGAAAATAGAACTGTATGAAAGTCCAACAACCAAGGAGTGAAAGAAAAACATTCATTCAGACTGGTAGGAGGGGCAGAGACGGGCAGCTGGGGTAGAGAGGACAAGTGGCAAGGCAACGGGTGGAGGACTGGGTGAGCGAGGCAGAGAGGCTGGTGGTGGTACCACACCTGCGTGCAGATAAACCGAGAGGAACAAGTGGGAAGCGAGACAGACTTTGCAACCCAGGGTTACAGCACAAGGAAATAAAGCCTCAAAACCTCTGACCAAAAAAACTTGTGGGGGTTGTGGCGGAAGGAGAAAATCCCAGCCTCACATGAGAGTTCACTAGAGAGACCCACGGGGTCCTAAAATGTACACAAACCCACCCACCCTGGAATCAGCACCAGAAGGACCATATTTGCTCGTGGGTAGCTGGTGAAGTTACTGAAAGCCCACCGAGAGCCAAACAAGTGGCATTGTTTCCTCTCAGACCCTTCCCCAACATAACGGCACCCACAATTCGAAGTATGTTGCCCCACTGTGGCAAATACCTAAGGCTCTAACCCGTTAAAACGTAATGCGTGTGCTAAGACAAAGAAATATGGCCCAAATTAAAGAATAGATCAAAACTCCAGAGAAAGAACTAAGTGACAAGGAGAGAGAAAACCTATTAGATGCACAGTTCAAAACATTGATAATCAGGATGCACACAGTGATGGTTGATAATGTAGCAAAATAGAGGAAAAAGTGAAGGCTATGCAAAGTGAAATGAAGGAAAATATATAGGGAACCAACAGTGAAAGGAAGGCAACCAGGACTCAAAGCAATGGTGTGGACCAGAAGGAAGAAAGAAACATTCAACCAGAACAGAATGAAGAAACAAGAATTCAAAAAAATGAGGAGAGGCTTAGGAACCTCTAGGACAACATTAAACTTTCCAACATCCAGATCATAGGGCTACCAGAAGGAGAAGAGGAAGACCAAGAAATTGAAAACTTACTTGAAAAAATAATTAAGGATAACTTCCCTAATCTGGCCAACAAAACAGATGTTCAGGAAGCCCAGACGGTCCCAAAGAAATTGGACACAAGGAAGCACACACCAAGACACGTCATAATTAAGTTACCCAAGATTAAAGATAAGGAGAGAATCTTAAAAGCAGCAAGAGAAAAGGAGGCAGTTACCCACAAAGGAGTTCCCGTAAGATTATCAGCTGATTTCTCAAAAGAAACCTTACAGGCATTCGAGGGGCTGGATACAAGTATTCCAAAGCATGAAAGGCAAGGACCTACATCCAAGATGACTCTATCCAGCAAAGTGATCATTTAGAATGGAAGGGAAGATAAAGTGCCTCCCAGATAAGGTCAAGTGAAAGGAGTTCATCATCACCAAGCCCTTATCATATGTAATGTTAAAGAAGTAAAAGAAAGATGGTCAAAGAAAAAGAAGATGATCAAAACTATGAGCAGCAAAATAACAACAAACTCATAACTACCAACAAATGAACCTTAAAAAAAAACAAAAACTAAGCAAACAGCTAGGACAGAAATAGAATCACAGAAATGGAGATCATATGGAGGGTTATCAGCAGGGAGGGAGGAGAATGTGGGGAAAAGGTACAGAGAATAAGAAGCATAAATGGTAGGTACAAAATAGACAGGGGGAAGTTAAGAATAGTGTAGTAAATGGAGAAGCCAAAGAACTTGTATGTATGACCCACGGACATGAACTAAGGGGAGGAATGCTGGGGGGCGGAGGCAGTGCAGGGTGGAGGGGCATACAGGGGAGAAAGAACATGGCACAACTGTAATAGTATAATCAATAAAATGTATTTTTAAAAAATAAATAAAATTTACAGTTTACCATCTGATGACAGAGGAAGGTGAGGAAATAATATATTAGAGTGTGATAAGAATTATAGTAGGATATGAGAGAAGAAAATGCAGACACACAGGCTGGTATGAGAGGAAAGAGTAGGGGAGTCTCAATCCAACAGGGAGGAGGAGGAGACATCAGGGAGAGGTATACTGAGACAAAGATGCTTAAACTAAATTATACAAGATTACAAGAAAGTACTGAACACACTTGAAACTTGGAGATAAGCATACCCTTGGGAAGTTAAAAGACCAAAATCAAGACTTAATGAACGAGATTAGCTCTTTGAAGACATATGAAAGAAAGAAACCTATTAAATGCTATAGCTGAAAATATGTTCTATGAGGTCTGTCCAGAAGGTGTCCAGCCATGTGCCATGAAAAATCAAGAAGATACAAGAACCATTGTACACAGGACAATGACACTTTAGTCCACTTCAAAGTAGGCACCTTGGGACCTCACACAATTCTGCCAGTCACTATCAGCTGCCTCATTGTATTTACCTGAATCTCATTGATGGTCTGAAATCTCTCCACTTTCAAAGGTAATTTTAGTTTGGGGAAAAGCCAGATGTCACGGGGCCCCCAAATCTGGGCTATAGTCACATGGATGATTTGATGTTTCACCAAAAACTCTGCACAAGCCGTGATGCTTGGGTGGGAGTGTAGTTATGATGAACCCGCCAGGTGCCATATAATAATCAAATGATTATGGATTATTTGATTCACATCTATCTCCCCTCCACTTGACTGCAAGTTCCCTGAGAGGGGGCATGGTATTTGTAGTCCCAGGGTACCCTTGCCATGGTGGCTGACCAACAGATGAGTACAGGATGTAATGTTGTAAGCAGTCTACCTTCCAAGATTGTTGGGAGGCCTGAAATGACATACAAATGCTAATGGACCAGTACAGCTCTGAGCCAAATAAACACTGCGTCAGTAGCAACACTTGCTGGGATAGGCAACTGGGGGTATGATACCACCTGCTCACTGGAGGTCAAGGGCAATACTGATGGGCCTATATTGGGGCTGATGTGGTGCTATTGTAAAGGTGATGTCATGATAATGACATCCATAATCCAAATCACCAGTTGCCCATAGCTGCAGCCTTCTGAATCATCTGAATAGTTTCCACAGAGGAATGTTCAAGCTTAACACAAAATTTGATGCAGATTCATTGCTCCACTCATTCAGTTATTTTGAATGCGACAGCCACATAGTACACATCCTCACTCAGTGGCTTCTACTGACCCCAGTAATTAGTACAGTGAAGTCATCATCATTTACATATGCGCATTCTGACTGGAATTCTACTCTCCTTGGCTGCCAGGTTACACTGATATCTCACAAACTGTTCTCATTATATTAACAATGGCTGGCCTTTTTTCTGGACAGACCTTATATTCGAAGGGAAAAATTCTTAGAACTCTAATTAAATTTGAATTAAACAACACTAAAACTACACCAACACACAGGCTAGTCAGTGGTTTTAATTCATGTGGGGAAAAAATGGGCCAACAGAAAGAAAAGGGTTTGCATGACCAGAGCACTTTTCTCAGTATCTTTAAAAGGAAAAGCTGGGATCTAACGGACTGTGACCCACTGGGGGACTTCTGGACTTGGCACCAATGAGAAGCCACTGTTTAACACCACCAGCTATTGCCTTTCCTCTGAGTCCAGCCTCAAAAATCCACTTGTTTATAATGTGATCCCCATTCAGACTTTGCTAATTAGAGAGAGAGCACAGTGAATGTATCCTGATCTGCTTATTAATTCTAGTTCTGAATGCACATTTTTATTTTTTATATTTTATTTCTGAAATGTCCAACTTTATTGCATGCACTTTCTTTCCATTTTCTTTTTTTAAAATTATTATTTTTTCCAGGTAATTTTTTTAAATAATTATTTTATTGTTGTTCAATTACAGTTGTCTGCATTTTCCCCTTTTATTTTTTAAAAATTATTTTATTGTTGTTCAATTACAGTTGTCTGCATTTACCGCCCCCCCTCCCCACCCACAACCAAGCCATACCCACCTTCCTCCCTTGCTTCCACACCCCTTTGGTTTTGTCCATGTGTCCTTTATAGTTGTTCCTGAAAACTCTTCCCTCCTTTCTTTCTACTATCTCCTCACACTTCCCTTCTGGTTACTGTCAGATTGTTCTTAATTTCAATGTCTCTGGTTATATTTTGCTTCCTTTTTTTGTTGTTGATTACATTCCAGTTAAAGATGAGATCATATGGTATTTGTCCCTCACTGCCTGGCTTATTTCACTTAGCATAATTCTCTCCAGTTCCATCCATGCTGTCACAATGGGTAGGAGGAGCTCCTTCTTTCTTTCTTGAATGCACATTTTTAAACGGTATTCTGGTTTATTCTCTTGTAGGGCTAGCTACCACAGGTCAGTTCCCCCGAGCCCAAATAACTGTGATTATATTGACCAAATCCAGTCTCTGGACTTGGAAAGTAGAGACCTTGCTGACCTTATAAACCATGCCCCATGAGGCTCTGTCTGATAGCTTGTCAATCCCTGATTCCATTATCCAAAAGTATCCTGCAGGCATGTCCTTCTTTGCCGTATCAGATTGTGTATACCTTTGAGGACAGGATATTTGTACAATATCTCTGTGCCAAGTACTTAATAAATGAATAAATAAAATAAACAATTGAGATAGAAATAGGAACCTACCAATAATCATCCATTACTTGCATATTTTTTTCCTATTATTATGAAAGTTCTCTAGTCCATTATGAAAATTGATGGGGAAGGCCACGGTATAAGTGAATGCTCTATTTTAATTTCTCCATAGATTTTATGTGTTGAAAATCACATTGGGGTAATAGTCAACTGTATGCCAAATCAATTCACATTAAATTTATGTAGTTTTATTTGACTGGCTTATAACAGAGTTCAAATCAATACCAGGACATGTATACTCTGAATATTAAAACCCTTCTAAAAATTAGCATAATTTTCTTTTTCATGCTTGTAGTATTCTTTTTCTACTATTCCATCCATTCAAATCATATTCCTAGCATCGGCTGGCAGATCCCAGGCATGCAGGGGGTGGCTAGCAGACCCCAGGCGCACAGGCAGCAGCTAGAGGACCCCGGGCACGGGGTGACAATGGTGCAGGCCCAGTGCGGCCACGCGAGGCGGCTGGCTGACCAGGTGGTCCCACATTTGAGAGCAGATAATCCAGACAAAGGGGAAGCAGGGGGTAGGAACTGGAATCCGAGAGAGAGCTGAGCAAGAGCCATTGTTCCCTCTCAGACCCCGCCCCCACATACAGAGTCACTACAAAGCAACTGGGCTGCCCCACCCTGGGGAAGACCTAAGGCTCCACCCCTCACTACATAACAGCCATGACCAGACCAAAAAAAATGACTCTAATGGGAGAACAGATCAAAGCCCCAGAGTCAATTCATCTAAGCAACCAAGAGATAGCCAATCTATCAGATACACAGCTCAAAGCCCTGGTGATCAGGATGTTCACAGAATTGGTTGATCTTGGTCGCAAATTAGATGAAAAAATAAAGGCTACACTAAGTGAAATGAAGGAAAATGCACAGGGAACCAATAGTGATTGATGGGAGGAAAACTGGGACTCAACTCAATGGAATGGACCAGAAGGAAGAAAGAAACAACCAAACAGAAAAGAAGGAAGAAACAAGAATTCAAAACAATGAGGAGAGGCTTAGGAACCTCCAGGACATCTTGAAATGTTCCAACAGCCACATTATAGGGGTACCAGAAGGGGAAGAGGAAGAGCAACAAGTAGAAAACTTATTTGAACAAATAATAAAGGAGAACTTCCCCAAGCTGGCAAAGGAAATAGACTTCTAGGAAGTCCAGGAAGCTCAGAGAGTCCCAAAGAAGTTGGACCCAAGAAGGAACACACCAAGCCACATCATAATTACATTATGCAGGATTAAAATGAAGGAGAGAATTCTAGAAGCAGCAAGAGATAAGGGGACAGTCACCTACAAAGGAGTCCCCATCAGACTGTCAGCTGGTTTCTCAAAAGAGACCTTACAGGCAAGAAGGGGCTGGGAAGAAGTATTCCAAGTCATGAAAGTCAAGGACCTACATCCAAGATTGCTCTATCCAGTGAAGCTGTCATTTAGAATGGAAGGGAAGATAAAGCGCTTCTCAGATAAAGTCAAGTTCAAGGAGTTCATCATCACCAAGCTCTTATTATATGAAATGTTAAAGGGACTTATCTAAGAAAACGAAGATAAAAAATATGACAGTAAAAAGACAGCAAACTCACAGATATTAACAACCACACCTAAAACAAAAGCAAACTAAGCCAACAATAGAACAGGAACAGAAATACAGAAATGGAGAGCACATGGAGAGTTAGCAACAGGGAAGTGGGAGGAGGAGAGAGGGAGAAAAAGTACAGAGAATAAGTAGCATAGACAGTGGGTAGAAAATAGACAGGGGGAGGGCAAGAATAGTGTGGGAAATGTAGAAGCTAAAGAACTTATGACACGTGGACATGAACTAAAGGGGGAAATGTGGGTGGGAGGGGGTGTGCAGGGTGGAGGGGAATGATGGGGGAGAAATGGGACAACTGTAGTAGCATAATCAATAAAATATATTAAAAATCATATTCCTGCTAAAAGATGTGTCTGTGTCCCTTTATATAAATCAATATCAAGGTTGGACATTCAAAGAATATCAGTCCCATTTTGTTTGGAAATAACCTATTTCTGTTCTACTAAGAAAGCTTAGTAGCTTCTAAGTACCTTTCTGTATTTGCAAAGGGGAGGGAAGAACATTTCACATTATGAAGTGTGAGATAAGACTTTAAAATTAAATCTAATCATAGCTAGCATTTCAGACAACCATTGGGATATGAATCTGGCAGCACAAAAAATAGTCTATTTTTAGTCAGTATGATTTCTTAGGTTAAACACTGATAGTCTTTGGCACACAGAAATGCTTAATTGCCTAGGCCAAGTATGGGTAGGAGTTTTATAAGGAGTTTCAAAAAAATTATAAAAGTAATTGAAAAGGAAACTGGACTACTAAAGAAGAGAAAGGAAGAGGTTAAGTCCTCTCCCACCGGGCTTATATAATGATGTGCAAACACCTCAGAGCCCTGGGTAAGTCTGTATGGGACTTTTCCCCTGCAATGGAATAAATTGAAGAAATACAGTTGCCCCCTGGACCGGAATATAGAGAGTAAAATTTACAATGATCTGTAAATCTCGTTTGAAATAAAAAATTTTAAATAGATCCTTTTTCTATTTAAAAAATTTTTATTTGCTCTTGGTTCAAATGACTACCTCCAAAAACTGAGATCATTTGATTGGCTATGAGCCACTTCTGGATGCTTAGCCCAGGGAGGCAGAGTCATGGACCATTTGAAGGGAAAATACAGAGGTAGCAGGTCTCTTCAACTGGAACCAAGCCTGGGGCTTCCTGGCATTTCCTGCCCCTCTTCTTCATCACTCATTTCTCTTCCTTGACAACCTGGTGCAACCCTGTTTCTTCAGCTTCAACTTGGAATCCCTCTCTACTATCAAAATCCCTGACCCCAACCTGGTCAGGGTTCTGTCTTCCTCCCATCAGTGCTGGCCAACATGCTACTCTGACCCACTGAGGCTGAGTTACAGGGAAGCTCGTGTTTCAAACCACAAGCAATATGAAATACATAATTTAATTAAACTTCCTATGGAAGAATTTGAGAAGTGACAATGGAAAGGGGTTTGAATTGAAAGCCAAGAAACCTAAGTTTTCATCTGGGCTCAGCCTCTAATTAGCTGCGTGATCTTAGGGGAAAGTTTTAACTTTCCACACCCATAAAATAAAGAGTTTTTTAGGATTTCCAGGTTTCCTTTGTGGTTTAAAAATTCCACAATTGTGAACATGGAGTCTCTCTCAGATGGTTTATATGAGTGTTTATGAATTGCTCAGTGAGACACTAAAACATAAAAGATATCCAGAAAAAAATTATCTGCTTTGATTTATAGTCCCATTTACTTTTTTTAATAAAAGGAATTGTCAGATTAAAAGGAGGGAAGATTCTACATAGACTTAAATAAATAGAGGCATGAGTATTGACAAAAACATGCTTTTGTGTCATGATTTCTTTATTTTTCTAACCATCTCAACTTGTATGGCATTGAATTTTTTATTAATCATTTTACAATGGGCATGAAACTATAAAAAAACAGCCCTCTTAATTCCTGGTGGAAAGTATGCATATCCACTGGGGCTTTAATTAAGAGACTGAAACAATGGCCCACCCTTCTGAGACCACATGAACAATTAACTACAGACAATATTCCAGAGAAGTGGGTGGGCTGCAACCTGAGCCAGCTGTGTGGATCTACCACAAATTGTCTCCCCATCCATCCTACCTAAAAGAGCACAGGGCTGAGAACATCTTGCCTTAGACAGAAAAACAAACATCACAGGGAGTACAGACTTAGAAACAGGAAGAGATGGCCCCTGGCGTGTCTGAAACAGTGCACTTAAGTTAGATGAACGGAGAGGGGTCTCTCCTAACAGGTTAGAAGCCACATGGCCGCCGAACAAACAGAGCAAACAGAAATTTCCTAGGTACCTGATGCCTTACCTCTAAGGTACAGACAGCCTGAAGTCAGAGAAAAGGCCCAAGAGCCTTCCGCTGACATGCTGGACATTGAGGCCCACCAGATCTTAGAGCCAATCCACTCTTAGGCTAAAACGCAGACTATCTTTGCTTAGCTGTCAATCTCTCCTGTTTGTAATTCCATATAAAGCAACTGTAGTTATGTTTGTTTTTGTGTCTCCTCAATTTATTTAATAGAATTATCCCTTCAAATCTTTGAGAGCTTGATGCATCTGTCAGAGACAAAGTCCTTTGATCTGCCAGGAGAAGGGAAACCTTACAGTGAGGGTAGGAGGAGCCCAGAGCTCAGTGAAGGGAGGGGAGGAAGAGGATGCCACCAGAGATGAACAGGCCAGACGGTCTAAGTAAGACTGGGAGCTTTTTAGGTGAGATTCCCTCAAGCCTTGCCCATTTCCCTCACTAAAGATTAAGCCTGCAGCTGAATTTTTACTGTGCTCAACTGGGCCAAGTAGAGACAGTGTCTGCTTCAATGTTTTAAAGTTACCTCAGATTTTCAACTACTCCCTCTTAGATTGATGGCTCCTCACACCTCCTTCCTTTCATCTCTAGGTTTGAGCCAAACTGCAGATGCCTCCTGTGTCAGTGGGGTTAGGTCCCTTTGATGTCTGTTGGATATCCCCCCTTGGCTGCATTTGTCCATACATTAAACGTTTTGTATCCAGGGCAGTATTAAACATTACTATTATACACTCTGGGAACTTTGTTTTGACTTACTGAGCACAACAGTAATGAAGCCTTTCCAAATATCTGGCACATGCATTTGTTTCTCAGAGCAGATGACTTGCTTTTGAGAGGATTCAGTCCCAAACTAGGCTGGAAACTGCAATCCACATAAGGTGTTCCCCATGTCTCATTGAGAGATCATGTTTTGACAGCCCACATGTTCTATTAAGATCAGACAATTCCATTTTCAATGTTTAATTCACTAATAATTAAGAAAATCGACAAAGCATGGAACAAGACAAGGATCTGAAGAAGGAAGTCCATTCAGGCTTTTGGAGGAATCTAACCAAAAAAAAAAATAACTCCCAAGGAACTAATTAAAACATTTCAAGGGTAGAGCCTTGATTATGCCCAGAGAAATGGACATTTCTCCACCTCTTTCTAACAGCTTCTGTTCACTAGGCTCCTACATAGTCTCTAAGCTTTCATCTTTAACTGTTTTTCTCTGTTCCTTCAACAGTGTCACCCTGTGAGGTCAATGATTTTCCTTGCTATACATCCCCATGACAACACACAGAATGGGGATGCTCTTGTATGAACCCCAGTGCAGCACCCTCCCTAACTGGTATGTCCACCTTCCTTCTATTATGCCTCTTATCCATTCTCTACATAGCTGCCAGCCATCTTTCTGAAACTTTGATCTGATAGCATCATGCCTCAGATTAAAGTCTTTCAATGACTCTTCACTACTACCAGAACAAAGTCCATCCTCCTCAGCATTACCTAAGACCTTCCAAGATCAGCCATATTGATGTTTTTTGATTCTTCTCCGGTCCTCCTCCAACCCTCCAGCACATGCAGAACTTCTGATCCCCTAATGCACCAACCCCTCTGCCTGGCTGCAGAGCTGCTTATACCAATCTCAGGGCTCCTGCAGCACACTGCCCTCAATTAGCATATGTCATTCTACTGAAATTACTCAAAAGCCTTCCTGTATCTCCTATTAGACTTGAGAACCTCCAACTATTCATCTTTGCTTCTCCAACACCCAGCATGTATAACATCTGTCATGACATAAATGTCTGCTGAGAGAATGGGGAGTTGGGATTTTAAAATGGAGATTGTTCTATTTAGTTGTGAGATTACTTGAGGTTCCAAATGAGACAGTGTTTCAGCAACTGGTGAGACATCAGGGAGCTTTTGCAACTGCATGATGTCCTGTTTCCTAAAATGTCATATACATTTATAAATTTTAAACACAGCAGAGCAGAGATTATGCTTTGCAGATAAAATGCTAAGCAGATGGGGAAGACCTGATTCAAAGACTTCGGACATAAAGGGACTTTGCTGAATTTAATTTGTACCCTCTGAATCTCATGTACATACTCAAGGTGCTGCTGACACAAGACTGTATACTGCAGGACACTCTTTGCAGTATACAGGCTCTGCCAAGCAACTTTGGTAGAAAAAAAGCAGAGGTATGGGCACAGCAGGACCCTTACAGGTTACAGGACCCATAAAGATTTTGTGCCTGGTAATATTTTAAATGGCATCTCATAATTCTGAAGCCAAAACCTGAATTTTATTTTTCTTTAAGGAGTTTTGTTTTCTGTTTTGCATGTCTACATATTTTATCTCCCTCTCTTCTACTCCCATATCTGCCACCTTGAGATACGCTCTTACAACCTCAAAAGCAGCTACTACCAAGATCCCAAATCCATCCATTTCTTCAATACATATTAAATGCCTACCACAAATAAAAACTTCTTGTAGGAACTTTGGCAAATGCAAAATGAATTTTCAAAAAACTATGGTTTGCTACTCTCATAGAGATTTTCTTTGCTATTTAGGGAGAAATTAAACAGTCATAGTTACAAATAAGTTATAATAAAGAATGATACTCAATGAATGCTACAGATAGAGTATACGAGGGGTGACACCCACCCAAATGGAATTTATTTATAAAAAATTGTGTATTTATTCTTACATGTTTAAACTTCAGTCACCTTCAAAGTACTCTCCATTTGATCCAAACACCTATCAAGACTTTTTCTCACCGCTCAAACGTTTTTGAACTTGTCAATATTGATGCCTTTTGGTGCTTCTATTGTTTTTTGTTTCACCTCTTCCACATCAGCAAAATGTTTCCCTTTGAGGACTTTTTTCATCCAGGGAAACAAACAAAACCAAAAGTGGCTTAGGGTGAGATCAGCTGAATAGGGAGGGTGGGGCATAGGGGTCATGCCATTTCTGGTCAAAAACAGCTGAACACTCAGCATGATGTGGGCAGGTGTGCTTGTAAATCATCCATCAGGAAATAGGCAAATACACTGAATCTTCAAAAAAATTCACTGAAGCCAAAGGCAGCCTCTCACAACAATACCAGCTATTATGCTGATACAGATGGGTTCCTAAAACACTCACCTTGCAAGGAAGCTTGTTTAGGGACCCAACCCCCAGAAAATAATTCCATTTTGTGGGGGAGTCCCCCCTCATAAATAAATCTCCACATGCTTAAGCTATCTCTGTCATAAGATATTATCTTGATTTAATTCTTCCTCTAGCCATATGGAGTTCACATGAATAAACAATAAAGATGTAAGTAAGTATGTTTGCAATAGATAGGTAATACAGCGAGAGAAAATAAATGAAACAAAACAAGGTAAAGAGGGCCAGGAATGCCAAAGGGGGTTGGAGGATATGGCAGTAGCAAGGGCCTCACTGAGAAGGTAAGATCTGGGGTGAGGGACAGCTAGGTAAAGAATGTGCCAGGGAGAGGGAACAGGGAGAGAAAAGGTCCTAAGGCAGGAGTGATAAAAGGAGCCCCTCCCCCTCCATGAGGCCAGTGTGGCTGCAGCAGAGAAAGTGGGGAGACAGTCAGAGATGTAATGGGTAGAGAGAATCACAGGGCCCTTCAGGCCATTGTAAGGCCTTCACTGAGGGGCCCCAAACACAGGAGTGATGTCATCTGACCTTTTAAACTTCTTAAACAACCACTCTGACCACTCTGTTAGAACAGGATCCAGAAGGTTTGATAGGAGGCTTTCGCATTAACCAAGTCAAGAAAGGATAAAGGCTGTGGCCACAGTCACAGCAGTGGGGATGCTATGTGATGATTCCTACTGCTACCCACCCCTTACTATCCCCCATAGCCTGCTTTCCAAACTTCCCTTACCCTCCCCCAAGCTGCACCTCACCTGGGCTCACCTGAGCCCAATTCACCTCTAAATTTCTTAATATCCAGTCCTCCCTTTGCAGTTCAGAGATAGGCCTGTCTCTTCTTCCTGAATTCTTCCCCCAAAGACCTTTAATTCCATCCCATCAGACCCCTAAAGTGCCTTGCTTCAAAACACATTCCCATAATATTTATTTTGCCATGTATAATGCACTCCCATGTATAATGCATACACACGTTTTTGGTCATAAAAGAATTGAAAACATTTATGTAGATACAGAATTAGTACTACCCATGTATAAGGCACATCCTTATTTTCCCTCAAAAATTTGGGCAAAAAAATGAGCATTACACATGGCAAAACACAGTATCTTACATCTTCAATCTCTTCCTCATGCCTGGACTTCCCTCCTTAGCCCATTCTTTCACTTCCCTGATCCTGATAAAAAAACCTCTTCTTGTTGCTGAGCCAAATGAGTCCTTCTCTCTCCTATTTAATGTGAACCTCTGTGTAACACCTACTCACTTCTTCAGCCCTGCCTAGAAAATATCTTAATTGGCAAAGACATACTAGTTACCTACTCTCACGATTTTTCTCCCCACCTAATGAGCCAAGAGCGCACGCACAACTGTCCACTGTCTGCCTGCCTTCCTCAAATTGTTCTTGCTGCCTTCCAGAATCCTGAGCTTACTGGTTCTTTCTTTACTTTGTCTCTGCTTCCCCACTCCCTCCTCCATTAGTTAAGGTACTCCCCAACATCCAGTCCCCATAAGCAACCTCATACTCTTAACCTTTTTGGCCACTGTCTGACATGAACCATGGCTTCTCTCTTACAGTGGACTTTTGCATTTCCAATACTTAAAGAACTCTTAGCAACTGGATATCCCACTATCTCAAACTTAATAGAATAAATTTCCATGGGACTCCATTTCTGCCATGACATTGGTCATATTCTTCTTATTACTAATATTAATTATCTCCTCTCCTAAGTTTTAAGCAACTTGAAAGCAGAAACCCTATCATTTATTTATACTGTTAAGCATCTCACAAGGCTGAGCCCTTTGCACAAGTAGTATAACCATAAACTATAACCTAAATAAATATACTCTTCAATTCAGCTGCTTGGTGCTATCTGCAAAATAAACTTTTCTTTTTAAGGCATGTTTGATTATAAAAGAATGATCTGTCACTGTTTTCTGTAAAAGCTACTATACTTGAACTAGAATTAAAATATTCATCTCCTGAAGTTCTGACCAATGTCATTTCAGAACTACTATTTATCTGGGTTTTTCAGGAAGGTGAAATCCTAGACACGAATACCCCAGAATCACAATGTTCACAGAAAGTACATGTTGGCCACTGAATTCTGACGGATAAAAATTTCAAGGAATTTATCAAAAGAACACTTTTCAGTAAAAAGCTCAAAATAAAGTATTGAGATTATTTTTTGACACTATATAGTAAAAAGTGAGGACAAAACCCTGTAAAAAAAATTCTTTAAAAAAAAAACAACAAAAAACAAAAAAACACGGGAAATGAGATCAGGGAATTCCAGATCCTTTGTAAATAGCAGGGCCTGGCTTCCTTTTCAGGTCAGTGGTTGTAGATCATTATCAGTTTCATGTAAGTAGAAGAGGAAAAGAAACAGAAGAAAAATAAAAATCAGGATGTTATGTAAAGGGAAATGGATTAACCACATTTTCTATGCAATGCCGCGAACACCAGGATTCTCCTGTATCTAAACATTTTCAAAAGTGAAAATTTCTAAAACTGCCAATTATTAATAATCTTTGCTTTGTATTCTTGTCTTTCCTCAGTTGGTCTGACATCATCTCCTAAACCAAAAGGTTGCAGGTTCCATATATTGTCAGGGCACTTATCTAGGTTGCAGGTTCAGTTCCTGGCAACCGATCGACGTCGCTGTGTCTCTGTGTCTCTGTGTCTCTCTTTCTCCCACTCCCTTCCTCCTTCTATCTCCCTATTTCCCTCCTCTCTCTCTAAAAAGCAATAAAAAAATGTCCTCAAGTGAAGATGTTATATATCAGTAGAAAGAACACCTGAGAAATCACTCCTCACCCTAACAGCACATGCAGCTTTAAGGATGACAACAATATCACACCCATGTAGCACAGAATTCCTATAATATGCTCTTAAAAAAAAAAAGTGTGCTAAAATATCCATACAACAAAATTCACCATCTTAGTCATTTTTAAGTGTCCAGTTCAGTGGCATTATCACTGTTGTGCTACCATCACCATCATCCATCTCCAGAACTCTTTTCATCTTGTAAAACTCAAACTCTGTACCCATGAAACAAAAACTCCCCACCACACCCCAGCAATCACCATTCTACTTTTTCTTTCTATGAATTTGACTACTCTAGGTACCTTGTATAAGTGGAATCATACAGTATTTGTCCTTTTTTGACTTATTTCATTTAGCATGATGAGATCAAGGTTTATTCATGTTGTACTATGTATCAGAATTGCCTTCCTTTTTAAGGCTGTACAGTATTACATTGTGTGGATATACCACTCCCGGTTATCCACTCATGCATAAATTAACACTTGGGTTGTTTTCACATTTTGGCTATTGTGAATAATGCTGCTATGAACACAGGCATATAAATATCTCTTTGAGTCCCTACTTTTAAACCTTTTTAATATATCCCCAGAAGTGGGATACAACATGTTCTTTTACTCCTTCCATACCAACTCTATTCCTTGTAAGTTCATATCACACACCAAATTCTAATATTTGTAAAATATAAATGGTATACATAAATTGCTTCCCAACATCCTTTTTAAAATATTTGCTACCTTCTTTATATTCCATTACTTTATATAACTACACAAACATTATAAGCTACATTACAACCCAGAAAATAAAGAGCTCAAAAAGCCAGTTGTAGATTCAGTGAATTGATGGCAACAGTTAAGAATGTCACTAGCAGCGAAAGCATCTGGTAAAAGACTTCTCTTGATAGAGAATAATAACTGAAAATCAATGGCCAGACCCATACCGAATTCTGTTTCTGACAGAAGAGAGAGGATTCCTGGGCATTTCGGTTATACATAAATTTGTCATTTCTTAAGCAACAAATCAACTTACAGTTCTAAAACACTTTAATCATAATAGTTATCATTTCTGTCTAACTTCCCAGTAATGTTTAACTAGAATTTACCCATGAAAAGTTTTTCTCAGAATAAGTGTTTGTGAGCCACCAAAAAGTGTATGCCTTTTATGACTCTATTTCTACTCGATTCTTTTATTTCAGAAATTATCTTCCACCAAACCAAAGCATCTATCAGGCAAAAGGTTTTAGGAATTTAGTCGCTGGCATTTCCAAATGTGCTCAATGGTACTCATACTTAACTTCTAGCATCAAAGAAAACTACCTAATGGTCACAGCAATTTTACTAATTTTTTAGTATATATTTTATTATGTTATTACAGTTGTCCCAATTTTTTTCTACCCTTTATCTCCCTCCTCCCTGCAACTCCCCACCCTCAGCATTCTCCCACTCAACTTAGTTCATGTCCATGGGCTGTAAATATAAGTTCTTTGGCTTCTCCATCTCCTAGACTATTCTTATACTGCCCTGTCTATTTTGTACCCATTTATGCTTCTTATACCCTGTACCTTTCCTCCTCATTCTCCCTACCCTCCACTGATAATCCTCCATGTGATCTCAATTTCTGTGATTCTATTCCTGTTCTAGTTGTTTGCTTAGGTTTCGTTTTTTAAGTTCAGTTGTTGATAGTTGTGAGTTTGTTATCATTTTACTGTTCACATTTTTGATCATCGTCTTTTTTCCTTTAACAATTTCATATGATAAGGGCTTGGTGATGATGAACTCCTTTAACTTGACCTTAACTGGGAAGCACTTCATCTGCCCTTCCATTCTAAATGATAGCTTTGCTGGACAGAGTCATCTTGGATCGAACAGAAAAGAATGAAGAAACCAGAATTCAAAAAAATGAGGAGAGGCTTAGGAACCTCCAGGACATCTTTGAACATCTCAAAATCCGAATTATAGGGGTACCAGAAGGGGAAGAGGAAGAGCAACAAGTGGAAAACTTATTTGAACAAATAATAAAGGAGAACTTCCCCAATCTGGCAAAGGAAATAGATTACCAGGAAGTCCAGGAAGCTCAGAGAGTCCCAAAGAAGTTGGACCTAAGGAGGAACACACCAAGGCACATTATAATTACATCAGCCACAATTCAAATGAAGGAGAGAATTCTAGAAGCAGCAAGGGATAAGGGGACAGTCACCTACAAAGGAGTTCCCATCACACTGTCAGCTGATTTCTCAAAAGAGACCTTACAGGCAAGATGGGGCTGGAAAGAAGTATTCCAAGTCATGAAAGGCAAGAACCTACATCCAAGATTGCTCTATCCAGCAAAGCTTTCATTTAGAATGGAAGGGCAAATAAAGCGCTTCTCAGATAAGGTCAAGTTCAAGGAGTTCATCATCACCAAGCCCTTATTATATGAAATGTTAAAGGGACTTATCTAAGAAAACGAAGATAAAAAAATATGACAGTAAAAAGACAGCAAACTCACAGATATTAACAACCATACCTAAAACAAAAGCAAACTAAGCCAACAATAGAACAGGAACAGAAATACAGAAATGGAGAGCACATGGAGGGTTAGCAACAGGTGAGTGGGAGGAGGAGAGAGGGGGGAAAAGGTACAGAGAATGAGTAGCATAGATGGTGGGTAGAAAATAGACAGGGGGAGGGCAAGAATAGTGTGGGAAATGTAGAAGCTAAAGAACTTATGACACATGGACATGAACTAAAGGGGGGAAATGTGGGTGGGAGGGAGTATGCAGGTTAGAAGGGAATGAAGGGGGGAAATGGGACAACTGTAGTAGCATAATCAATAAAATATATTTAAAAAAAGAATCTGTGTGACAGAACTTCACATAAGGTTCTATTATTTTAATAGTTAACTAATATTGTTTAACTAGTAATTGTGGTACTGCAAATAAACCCGCAGCATGCACTTTGCTCACTATATGACCCATTTGCTAGACAACTTGCTATCTTTCTTCCATATTAAATAAAATATGTTCCCCTAGTCTAATTTGCTCCCTCTGCCTCTAATAATACAACAGTAATTCCATTCCTATAGTGCCTGAAAAAGCAGGGACATAGAGAAGGAATCTGTGACACTGCAAAGACATTTTGTTTATTCAACTAACTATGCAGTTATTAAAATCACCAAGACAAACTGGCAAGAAAGCACAGTGTAAATGGCCTTACTTGATTAGAAAGTAGGAGTCTCCAAAATAACAAGAACACATCCAAACTTAAATGGTGACATCACAATTACTGAGATGGGAATCAAAAATGAAATTCAAGCTCCTTATTCTTTGGAAGAACTTCCCCCAAACAGAAAATAACACTTGCTCATTCAGTCTTCACCAGCAAAATGTCAGTGAGTTCTTTGCCTTTCCTAGAAAGTTTGTGCCTGGTATCCCCAGAAAGGTAGTTACAGGCAAAAAGGACAAAGGAGTTTTTCCCAGTTTCAATCATTTGATTTTACAACTGCTAAAACATCTCAATTCCTTGTCTCTGGGATAAAAAGAAACTAAATTAACTATATCTTGTTTCTTTGGTTTGTTTGCTTATTAAGCAATGTTATATCCGGGCTAGAAATACAACTTTGCATTCTACCACGCAAAACTTGAAATAACTTTGTTAATCTAATTATCTCAAGAAGAATACACACTTCATGCTCAGAAAAACCTGACATAACCTTTAGCTTCCTCCAAGCACACTACAGGAAAAATATGTCAACATGGATTACAATTTGTAGTCATCTCATTAACTTCTCATGTTAACTTTTTGCCAAAATCACAGGCAACAGGCATCATTCTGAGGTTTCCATTTATTTGTCCGTTAGCTGGGTAGTCTAGTCATGCAATCAAAGCATCGTATTTTCAGACACAATTTGAAACCACTCATCAGTGGAACACAATTTGGTAGCAGCAGCACACTAACAGCCAATTTCAATTCCATGGCAACCCTTACTTTTCAGGAAAGAACTAAAGAACGAAAATTTTCTACATAGAAAGTAGGAGTCTCCAAAATAACAAGAACAGCATCCAAACTTAAATGGTGACCTCTAATAAGTTAGAAAAAGTAAACATCTGTGAAAATTCTCAGCCTTGTCGTAAACTGAAGTCTCTTAAAGTTAGCGAGAAAAGAAAATGTTAAGGAACATAATTTAACAATTGTAATTAACATAGAAGTTTCTGAAGACAATTCAGTATGCACAGGAATGTATATAGTAGGTTATGTTCTGGGAGTAGAACAGTAAGAAGGTAGTGGGGGAGGCTTTTAATGTCAAGTACTGGGTTGGCCTAAAAGTTCATTTAATTTTTTCCCTATGATGGATCTAGTAGTGCTTAGTTGTCTTTAACTTCATTCAAAACAATTTTGTATTGTGACACCTGCCGTATCAGCATGCATTTTTTAAAAAAACTTATCAAAAATGGTGAACTTTTCTGCAGCCATTTTAATACTGAAGAAGACAGGCAACATTTTCGGCACGTTATGTTTTATTATTTTAAGAAAGGTAAAAGTGCAACTGCAATGCAATACAAGATTTTTGCAGTGTATGGAGAAGATGCTGTGACTGATTGAACATGTCAAAAGTGGTTTGTAAAATTTCTTGGTATTATTGACATTGTGGCCAAATAATTCTTTGCTGTGGGGCTGTCTTATGCACTGAAAGATTTTTAGCAGCACCCTGGCCTCTACCCACTAGAAGCCAATAGTGGGAGATAGCCGACCTACTCAAAATATCCAAATCAATAAAATTCTTAGTGAAAATGAAAAATGTATATTTTCTTTAACAGAAAAAACTAAAGGGTCTTTTTGACCAACCCAATATTTCAATAGTGCCTGTAGGTTGGTTTGTTTACAAGTATACAATACTTTTTAAATTAAAAAACAAAGAATCAATGAAGTTTTTAAAAAACTAAGGCAGCTCAATTCACGGAAGACAGGACTTGTACAATAACAGTATCAGGTAGACAAGCATCGAGATAAACAAGAAAGAAGTGCCAAGATTACGTTCTAGGAGAGTGAGGGAAGTAACCAGAACCTCCAAAATGACTGAGGTAACTTTAGGTTACCAGGCATACAACACCACTATATGGGGTTCCGAAAGGAAGGATGTTTGTCTCACCCTTCACTAGCCTCAAAGTTCCTGTGAGTCACTCAGCCACAGGCCATAATGTGAAAGGCTTTGAGCAACCATCTAGAGTGCCACTCATAGCAGGAGCTATGCTAAGTCTTCTGCTGGCAGTTACTGACCTCCAAATAATAGCACCTGCCATTGCACCAGAAAGGTAGGTGTCAGGACACACCTAGTTACCTCCAAACCCTTCTCTGTGAGCTCACATAGCAGTTCAAAGCCTCTCTCATGGCAGTCTCCTAAAAAGATACATGACAAAATCCTCCACTGCTCCCCAGCATGTCTCAGCCTAAAGGCTCTAAGGCATGTGGGGAAAAAACCCTAAATTAAACCCTAAATTCCTCTTCAAACAAATCTCACAAGACATAAGAGGCACTTGTGTCCTTAGTTAAATCAGCCCAGAGAATAGCACTTGTATTCAAGATAAAACACACACACACTTGGAACAAAGTTATATGATATATATGTTATATGCCTATCTTTGCATATATACATATACAAAATATATATTCATATATTCATATTTGCATGTATATACAAAAATACCTTTAAAAATCAACTCATGAAAGAATGCCTGAAGAATACAATAACATAACTTTTCCATCAACTAATATCATCTTTTAAAAATCCTAAATTAAACAAACAATAAATCAATATATAGGAAATAACTGTAAAGATCAGCCACATGGTTCTATTTACAGAAACTTAAAAGTTATCTACCTGGAAGTCATCATAAGGGAAGAGCAGCATCTCCCTTAAACAATCATTCAGGATCTGTGTCTTCTTCTGGACGATGACATTTTCATAGTCAAGTGGCTCAATCAGCTTTGGCTTTGCCTGGAAGGTGAAAGACAAGCATTTGAAACATTCTTATAGATACATGCAATTTCTTAAGATTAGAGAACTTTATAAATTCTGCTCTACATGTGTTCATATTCTCCAACTTTTCTACAATATTTAATTTAGAGTGTGTTATAGTTTTGCTACCAGAAGAATCAGAAACAAGAAATAAAAGTTGTTTTCAAAGCCAAAGAAGATACTTCATGGTACTCTGTCTACATGCTTGTTTAATTATTTAGCACAAAGGAGGCTACGGATTCTGGTGGAACTTCCAGGTGCAACTTGAGTCACCCCTGGCTAGATCAGTACCCCTTCAAGCCTTAGGCTCTGCCAGAGCTGCCCACTTAAGGCTCCAGCTATGATCTGACTGACAGTGAAGGCTAGATGCCCACACTGGTTCTAGCCATGTCCACCCTTTCTCAGCTCAGGGCTTAAAGCATCCACAAGGCTCATTATTTCAGATAAGACTATATGAAATACCTCTCTAAGTCTCAAAATATCCCTGTCTATACTGAAATATTTACAACTTAGATTGTAGATATTTCAACAGAAAAACCAGACAAGCAGGGGGAGGAAAAACCAGGCAGGCAGGGGGAGGAAAAAAGTACTACTTAAACCAGGATTTGTGGGTGCACCTCACAGGGGTTAGTGATGGCCATTCCTACCATGCACCAAGACGAGGAAGGAGGCAACAAGCAAGTGGGGAAAGAAGAGAGATAATATGCTTTTTCAAATTATTCCAGAAGTTACTCTTCCCGGTAAAAACCTCTTACTGGGAATAGGTTTTTGCCATGGTGTTTACTGATCAAGTTCCCCTTCAAGGCACTATTTGGGCTACGTCAGGGATATAGATACACATTCAACTAACTGTAGCACAGCATGCCAAGTGTTAAAATAGGTATGCACACATATAGAGCAAGATTATTTTTTTAATATTAATTAAGAAACATCTAATATTCATAATCCATACAAATGTTATATATATTAAAATGACAATATAAGACTTTACATATATATATGACATCTACTATGTGGCACCTAAATTGGATATTGTGGCTGAGGCTGTTACTTGTTCCCCAAATCTGTCTCTTTTCCTTCCAAATACAACTGGACTACATTTCCCAGCCTCCCCATGGTTAGGTGTAGTCATATGACAGCCTTCTGGCCACTGGCATGTAAGTGGGAAGATTTGTGGGAATACACCTGCTGTGTCAGTCCTCCCAATGAAATGACTCCTGACATGAAGGTGCAGCATGAGGGGCTGGCTATATTGCAATACGGAGAAATCCCAAGGTGTGTGGCCCTGGAACTACCTGGGGGTATTTGAGTTAAGTTATTGTACAAACTGAGAATGTCCCCAAATCATACAGTTCATATATGAAAGAAACCTGATAGAAGTTTTTCCAATCTGAAAAATTTATGTGACATTACCTAATGTTCTGAAGCTAGAAAAAACTTCCAAATTGTGATTAATACAAATTTTAACTAATCATGCTACAGGAAAGATTAAATGACCTGTCCTTATGACACAAAATGGCAATACAAAATTATGATCATATGAAGAGGTTATCATAGTATGAATCCAAAAAATGTGGGGAGGAAAGTATTACTGAGTTGTGTCAAGAGGTTATTGATTGACATGTACAGTTTTCCTGTATCACTGACATTTATGGTTTGAGTTAACTTTTTAAAATTCGTACTTTGTTGTGATTTCTTCTCAAATTCCAAATATTCACTTCTGTACCTTATTTTCTATCGATAACTTTGAATCATTGTTCTTAAACAAGGCACCCAAAATTCTAAGCTTCACTGCTCACAAAACACGAACCTGCCTGGAAAGGGCCATAGATACCCACATATTGATCAAATTTAATGTAGTAAAGTGATTTAAAAAGCTGAGCTGTGCGGTTATGTGCAGCTGTTACTGAGCTCCATTGAGTTACTGTGGGTAAAGTGCTTGGCAGAGCCTGGCAAACTGTAAACATATAATAAATACTGCTATTATTATTATTAAATGTATTGCTTGCATGACAGTGATATTAGATTTTATATTTTTTAGTGTCCACATACATTAAATTTTATGAATCTGTCTACAAAAACTTTGTGCACCCTTCAGGAACATATGAAATAAAACACCCAACAATGGTAGAGGCATTCACAAAGAAGAAAAAACAAACGGCCAAAGACGGAGGAAACTGTGTAAGAATATATAGACATGACACTGGAATTCAGGAACTGAGCCCAAAACAAATGTAAATAGATGCATACATTATAAACCAAACTGAGGAGTATTGATAAAGTTTGTGTCAGGAAGGACTGGAAAGAACAACAGTAGGGAGACTCCAGGCATACAAAGAAGTACTTTAGACCCACTCCCTTTACGCAAACTCTACAAGAGCAGCAAGATCTAAGATTCTGGAGGAGAGAGGACCAAGCAATAAACTCCAAGGAATGCTGCTCATAGAGGGTTATGTGGCAAAAGATGGAGACAGACCCAGCTGGGGAGTGTAGGAGGCCCAAGACCCACAGATGGTTTTCTAACAGAGAATCAAAACCTTGGTTTCCATGGAGGAGACCCAAGGCCAGGACTATATGATCAGAATGCTGGGGAGAAGGAGATCCACCTCAGTGGACAACATATGCACAGGTTAGCAACTGACACTGAGGCCACACTAGCCCCCATCTACTGGAGAAAGCAGCAGGCATCACAGCAAATCTCCAGTGATCATGAGGGTCTCACAAGTGCCAAAGAGCACAATCCACATGCCCTCCCATTAGCCTCCCTTTGAGGCTCTCTAAACTCCCTCCAATAGCACTTATTGCTGTGTGTCTGGCTACTAAACATCCACACAAATTGAAATTCCAGATCCACAGGCAATCAGAAACTGCTATGTTTCTGGCACCGCTATGATTTGGATATTGGAATGTTTAAAGTTGTCTCAGAGGTTCCTAAGCCTTTCCTCATTTTTTTAAATTCTTGTTTCTTCATTCTGTTCCAGTTGGATGTTTATTTCTTCCTTCTGTTTCAAATCATTGATCTGAGTCCCGGTTTCCTTCCCTTCATTGTTGGTTCCCTATATATTTTCTTTTATTTTACTTTATATAGCCTTCACTTCTTCCTTCATTTTGCAACTGAGCTCAATCATTTCTGTGAGCATCCTGATTACCAGTGTTTTAAACTGTGCACCTGATAGGTTGGCTATCTCCTCATCACTTAATTCCTTTTCTGGAATTTTTATCTGTTCTTTCATTTGGGCCATATTTCTTTGTCTTGGCACACCTTTTATGTTGTAAGGAGCAGAGTGGCACTGTGTGGGGGGGATAGGTCAGAGAGAGAGCACTGCTGCTTGCTTGGCTCTCACTCCACTTTCAGTTACTTTCCCCATGACCCACAAGCGAATTGTGCCCTTTCAGGTGCTAATTCCCAAGTGGGTGGGTTTGTGTACATTCTAGGACCCTGTGGTTCCCTTCAACACTCTCATGTGAAAGTGGGAATTTCTCCCGCCACCGTAACCCCAACAGATTTTTTCAGCCAGAGGTTTTGAAGTTTTCTTTTCTTGCACTGGAACCCTAGGACGCATGGTCTGTCTTGCTCCCCACTTTTTCTTCCTGGTTTATCCACACGCGAATGTGGGACCTGCTGGTCTGCCAGCCACCACCTTGCCACATGTCCCCTCCACCCCAGCTGCCCATCTCCAGCCCTGCTATCAGTCTAGATGAATGTTTCTTCTTTAACTCCTTGGTTGTCGGACTTTCATACAGTTCGATTTTCTGGAAGTTCTGATTGTTTTTTGTTTTGAAATTGGTTGTTGTCCTCATTTTGGTTATGTGAGGAAGCAAAGTGCATTTACCTGTGCCTCCATAATGGGTGGAAGTACTGTCGCTGATAATTTAATTAAATGTTAACACAAGCTGAAACCCCAGATGCCACTTCTTGAAATAATATACTAAGAAAATGGCAATTCTTGAAGCATTCTGTTATAAGAAATGAGAAATTGATCATTTCTGCTTATGAGGAATTTAGGAATTCCTTGAGTTGTCTTCACAGCTATGGAAGCTACTTGATCAGCTGAGATTAAAAACCTTTCATGAAAGTTGGTCCATTTTCAAAATGGTACACTTCTCAAGGCTGCCAGTACTGTTGCTGGAGAGAAGGACAAGTTTGCAATAAGAAGGAAGGAGCTTCTGGACCCAGATAATCAGTGTGACCCCACAAGCCTTCATGCACTCCTCTCTTGTGCATACCATATTTTACTGTGTATAATGCACTCACGTGTACAATGCACACCCACGTTTTTGTGCGCATTATACACAGGATTATTATACCCATAGTGTGTGATCATTATACTTATGTATAATGCACATCGTTATTTTTCCCTCAAAAATTTGGGCAAAAAAGTGTGCATTATACACAGCAAAATATGGTAACTCTCACTACATACTCCCCCCAAGAACTTCCTGAAGTTGTCAAATTTGAAGGAAGAATCCTCATTTTCCTATAATTAGAGTGGGCCCAAGAAATTAGCACCCGCCTCTGTTCCTCACATGCAAATGTTATTAGCAATTATGTTTCCCTCTTTCCAGAATTTTACCGAGCCTGTCCATGCAAACTGTGCCAGGTCTTTGGGACACCAAGGTGAAAAGGACACAGCCCCCACCCCAGAGAACTCGATAAAGATAGGAAACAGATGTGTGAACAATTAGAGTGGAATGACTGAGAGCAATAGGACTCCCTGAGAGGCATCTGACCCACCAGAATGAAACTGACTTCTCCCAACTGGATTACAAACTCTACAAAAGCAAAGATTTCTCTGTTTTATTCACTACCTTCCAGCACCTAAGAAAGTACCTGGCATAGGACAGGCACTCAATAAATGTGTTGGGACTTCCGGCCAAGATGGAGGCATAGGCGGACACACTGTGCCTCCTCTCACATCCAAAATTAAGGACAACGAATATTTAGAAACAAGAAAACAACCAGAACTTATAGAAAATTGAACTGTACGGAAGTCCAACAACCATTCATCCAGACCGGTAAGAGGGGCGGAGTCGCGGTAGGAAAAAGTGGAGGTGCAGACCCGGAATGCAAGCAGCAGCGGCTGGCAGTTCCCAGGTGCACAGGCGGTGGCTGGTGATCCTCGGTCCCACAGGCAGCAGCTGGCAGACCCAGTAAGGCCACATAGGGCGGCGGGCTGACCAGGTGGTCCCACATTCGCGCACACAGACGGTCCAGGCAGAGGGGAAGTGGTGGAGGGGACTGAATCCAGGAGAGAGCGGAGCAGGCACCATTGTTCCCTCTCAGACCCCGCCCCCACATACAGCGTCACAACCCAGCGACTGGGCTGCCCCGCCCTGAGGAACACCTAAGGCTCCACCCCTCATACGTAATAGCCGAGACCAGACTAAAACCAAAACAAAACAACAACAACAACAACAACAACAAAAACCACCAAAAATGGCTTAAACCAGAGAAAAAAATGAAAACCCCAGAGTCAATTCCTCTAAGCTGTGAAGAGATAGCCAACCTATCAGATGCACAGTTCAAAGCACTGGTCATCAAAATGCTCACAGAATTGGTTGATTTTGCTCACAAATTAGATGAAAAAATGCAGGCTGCAATACATGAAATGAAGGAAGACGCATGGGGAACCAATGGAGATGGGAGGAAAACTGGGACTTGAATCAATGGAGTGGACCAGAAGGAAGAAACTAACAACCAAACAGAAGACGAGGAAGAAACAAGAATTCAAAAAAATGAGGAGAAGGATAGGAACCTCCAGGACATCGTTAAACATCCCAACATCTGAATTACAGGGGTCCCAGAAGGGGAAGAAGAAGAGCAACAGTGGAAAACTTATTTCAACAAATAATAAAGGAGAACTTCCCCAATCTGGCAAAGGAAATAGACTACCAGGACGTCCAGGAAGCTCAGAGAGTCCCAAAGAAGTTGGACCCAAAGAGGAACACACCAAGGCACATCGTAATTACATTAGCCAAGATTAAAATGAAGCAGAGAATTCTAGAAGCAGCAAGGGATAAGGGGACAGTCACCTACAAAGGAGTTCCCATCAGACTGTCAGCTGATTTCTCAAAAGAGACCTTACAGGCAAGAAGGGGCTGGAAAGAAATATTTGAAGTCTTGAAAAGCAGGGACCTACATCTAAAATTGCTCTATCCAGCAAAGCTGTCATTTAGAATGGAAGGGAGGATAAAGTGCTTCTCAGATAAGGTCAAGTTCAAGGAGTTCATCATCACCAAGCCCTTATTATATGAAATGTTAAAGGGACTTATCTAAGAAAAAGAAGATCAAAAATATGACAGTGAAAAGACAGCAAACTCACAGCTATTAAGAACCACATCTAAAACAAAAGCAAACTAAACAAACACTATACAGGAACAGAACCACAGAAATGGAGATCACATGGAGGGTTAGCAACAGGGGCGTGGGAGGAGGAGAGGGGGGAAAGGTACAGAGAATGAGTAGCATAGATAGTGGGTAGAAAAGAGACAGGGGGAGGGCAAGAATAGTATGGGAAATGTAGAAGCTAAAGAACTTATGGACATGAACTAAAGGGGGGAATGTGGGTGGGAGAGGGTGTGCAGGGTGAGGGGAATGATGGGGGAGAAATGGGACAACTGTAGTAGCATAATCAATAAAATATATTTAAAAATAAATAAATAAATAAATGTGTTGGATGAGAGATAAAACCCAGCATCATGGTATACTTCATGGAGGTTGTTAGAGTTGAATCTAAGAGATGAATGAATTAGCCAGGATTCAGAGTGGATTGGAAATTCCTTGCAAAGAAAATGGATATGCCAGGTAGCACACTCACAGATTTTGTGGGGCCTGTGATGGGGGGGAGGGGTGTTAAAAATACAAAATTATGAATGTAAAGTGGCTGGAATCTCTCCCAGGGTCTTGGAAGGGATCCTGAAACTGAAGCTTCACTAGCTTCAGGATAAATACTCCTCTGAGCACCATGAGTTCAGAAAGCAGCAAGCAGCTCACAACAGCTGGGCAGAGTTTCATAAAGGGTGCAGGGTGGTGGCAGGCCAAGGGCTTGGGACACAGTCACTAGTGGTGCTACAGCATCACTGGAAATCCAATGCAAGAGAGAAAACCACATTTATGAGAACTCCTATCTGAAAGGATATTCTATGTGACTGCAAAGAATACACGAATAAGCTACCTGAGATGAGCAGCAGGACTCCAAGATGAACGTGCTTGACAATGGGTGGTTAACCATAGGGCCTTAGTTTCTCTGGAGCCAGAAAGGAATGGCTCTGTACAAGAGGTCCCACTGGACTTCTGCTCTAAGCAGCTTTTGGTTTCTCATCTAAAATAGTAAACAATTTGAGTAGCACCTGTTTCAGGGAGTACCAATGTTTAACTCACCTGGGATGCCACATGTCTCCAAGCCAGCCCTGGCCTATATCCTGTGGTGAAAGATGAGGCCAAAAAGGCAGATGGGCTATGTTAGTAGGAAGGGCCCTAAGGAAGCCAGCAAACTGGTATAGCAAGAAGGGGACTGAAGACAAAAGTCCTGTACCACCCTCCAGTCAAGAAAAATGACTTCCTATCACCTTGAAATGGACATGTTCTTCTTCTCTCAACCCAGCACATTAAAACTTAAGAGACCCTGATAAAATATGATCCCATTCGTTCTCCAGATTGTTCATTAGTGTGTATATCAACAATGGTCTTGACAGCTCTTTAGGATCATGCTTATTTAAAAGGAGCTGGAGGTTCAGTAACATTACAACTCGTTTTGCAAATATTAGAACCTGAGATTATCTGGTCTAGCCCTCTCATCTCACAGACAGGGAAACAAGGGAGTGTGGTAGTGAAGTTACTGTCTCGGGTTCCAGGAGGAGTTGCTGCAAGGCTCTCCTGGATCCCAGGTCAGGATCCAGGTCCATGCTCTTCCTCTTGGCCTCTATATTTTAATTCTTGCACTTTCATTGCCAATGTGCATAAGCACACGAAAAAAAATCTGAAGAGAACCTCGACTAAGCTTGCACTGAGAAGCAGGCTCAAACCTGAGCATTAAACCACAGCAAGTGAATGAATTGGAGAATGTTTAGAAGAATGAATAAAAACTACCAAACTTCAAACATCTAAATATATTTCTTAAATTGAAATATGGGGTTAGTCCTCGGAAGAGAGTAACACCAAGAATGACGTACTTGTTAATCTAGTTTTTTTTAAATCTTATAAACATGGATAAGATGTTTGTATACCACATTTAAGCACTCACATTTGAGAACTCGTCACTGAATAAAGATTTTATTTATTAGGCTTGGCAGCGTTACCAAAACTTGAACACTCAAAATTAATCAATTTGATAGGAGGAAAAGAGTCTGCAGTTTTGTATTTGTCAGTTTTATAAATCACTGTGGTCTTCCAAAATTATTATCCTATTACTAAATGAACAGAATTAAAGAATTTATGAAAAACTGTCAAATCAACAGCATCTAGAAAATGATGTAAGAGAAACACAATAATGGAATTTAAGGTAATAATAAAGATAATACCGATTACCAAAACCCCACAAAAATGCCTGCATTAAGTCAGCTGTGCTCAGTGGGGATGCTGCAGAGAATGTCAATGAAGAAAGAAAAGCATGACAGGGATTTAGGGGACTTTGTCATTGCCCATGGAGCACATGAGCAGAAAGATGAATGGAATGGTGCAACTGCCCTTGCAAAGACAGTCCTGAAGTGTCATCTATCCTGGCACAGACAAGGGCTAAGAGAGACAAAGAAGAATATAAGGAGAAGAGAGAGATAACAGATGGAGAACCTGAGGGGTGGGCTTGGCATGTGTCTCCCATACACATAACCATCCCAGCTCCCAATTCAGCCTGCCATTTTTTTCCACATGTAAAAGCAAAAAAAAAAAAAAAAAAAAAAAGGTGCACCATGGTAGTTGTACAAGTAATTCTATCTTAAATGTATGCTACAGATTCTTTTCCAGTCAATAATCACCCCCACCCCCACCATAATTGTAACATTATGGCCTGAAATTCTTAATTCTTCCTATGCCCATAAAAACTATTTTTGGAACTCTGAAATGAGGAGGTCAAGTAATTAAGCTAAAAGGCTATACAAGCCAGATTTAGTCAGATTTCAATACAATTTACTTAAGCTACTTATTTGAAGACAGTGATGGTGGGGGATGGAATATTCATAACATATATTCTATACACCTCATGGCCAGGAAGACGTTTCAGAGACCAGTTAAGGGCAGATGTAGGGAGTATTTAGTCCTGGTGCCAAAAATGTTTACTATTGTTGGAGGTGGTGACAGGTAGATGGAGGTTCATAATATCAGCTCTGTGTTTTTTAAAGTATGGTCCTAGACCAGCAACATCAGCATCACCTGGAACTTGTTAGAAATGCAAATTTACCCAAGACCTACTGAATCAGAAATTCTGGTGATGAGGCCAAGCAATTTGGGTTTAACAAAGCTACCAGCTGATTTTGGTATTCACTCAAGCTGAGAACAACTCTACTAACCTATTTTTGTGTATGTTTGAGAATTTCATATTAAAAATATTTTCAAAAAATCCTGACTCCACAGATTATTGGCTATGTAGCCTTGGGGCAAGTTATTAAATCTCCATATCTGCATCTACAGGTAGGAAGAAGTAATTTCTCTTATCATCGGCATAGGGTTACTAAAGGGTTTCAATATATAGTACCTTTAAAGGGCAGAAACTCAACAAATGGTGGTCATGAGGATCATACATAGTTATGTCATTCAGACATAAAGATAATTTTAGCCCATGTAACATACATATGACTTTGCTGGATCATACACACATTATCTCTTTAAATTTCCCCCAAATTCTACGATTGTATCACCACCATTTCATAGATGAGTAAACTGAAATTCAGAGGGGTTATGTGAATTATATCAACTGATTAATTAATTAAAGGGTTATACGAATTACTGAAGGGTCCTGTGTGGCAAGGGCCCAGCTCCCACTTGGAGATGCACAGGACCCACGCCCACAGATAGGTTCTCCGTGGGTAATCAGATTTGCAAGATACCTAAGCTGCTCTGAGTCTTGCTTTTGCTGAAAACTCCCTCACCCTGCAAGTGCTAAACCTTGCAGGGACCAGTGTAACCTGCTCAACCACTTTTGCCTTTTCATTTGCTAATATCCTTCTTCTGTGATGCGATTAGGGGCATTGGCTCCCTTTGTTGTAACTGGGGATGGTGAGAAAGGACACCTTGTAATGGGAGGGTATAGAATAAAGGCCTGTCATGGCAGAGGCCAGCCACGACTTTAACTCCCCTTGAGAGAAAAGTCATGTTGTCCTTTTTCCTCCACCAGACTTGGTAGTCCGTGTGTATGTTTTATTTCATCCATAATGACACAGACACTGCTAGCTGGTGCCCGCATCAGTCCTGGGCTTGGATCTCCTGGTTCCAACTCAGGACCCTTCCCATAACCCGATGGCAATAAGCATGATGGAATCTCAGAGTTCTTGGACATGAAATGCTTCCCCAACCCCTCCATTTCCCTTTGTGTAAGAACTAAAACCACTCCATGCTGTGATGCTTCAGCCAACACACCTCAGGGAGAACATAAGTCTGAGATTCTGCTCCCTGCCCAGCTCTGATATCTGGGAATGTAAGCCACATTGAACTGCTCTTGATCTCACCACATTGAACTTCCATGATCTCAGCAAGGAAGAGAAAAGGCAGAATCCCTTCCTGAAGGAGACTTATTTTCTGTCTCAAGAATATTATTTTCTGTCTCAAAAATATTAAAAATATCGCAGAATAGTAAATGTTCCTGAGGAATCAGGTTTGAATGCTGAGATACATATGAATGCCATTAGGTAGTACTTAATTTACTTTACCAATAAATATTTCAAGGATATGATGATCTTTGCAATGAAAACCCAGTCTCACACAATAAAGTCACACAATAATTACTCCAAATATACTACAACCACCAAAGGTGATGTTATGGTTTCAGGTGTGGTTGACAAGGAAGAAGTAGTTCTGATAACAGAAGGTGTGCTGGTTCAGAGGAAGAGAGAGAAGCCTTCCAACTTTGGTCACCTAAGTTTGCACTTCTGTACTTAAGTAGTCACATAAAATATCAGCTAATATTTTAATTTAGATTAAAAAATAGAAGCACAGTTTGGTGGCATAATACCCACATAATATTTAGTCAAGCAGGTTCCTTTAGGTGCATCCTTTTTTACTTTTTTTTTGGCAATTCATCACATTTGGATATTGGAGGCTAAACCTTTGAAGGCAAAAGAAGGAAGAATAAAAGAATCATCCCCAGATCCCGTCTTTCCTTGAACCCTTTCTGCAACCCATTTTTGTCAATATATTCTGCAAAGGGTGTGGAAAAGGAAAAACAAACCCCCCGCCAAAAAAAAAAAAAAAAAAAAAAAAGTGAAAAAAAAAAAACAAACAAACAGAAAAACCAGAGCGGGGTGCAGTAGCCTCAGCATTTTGTCAGAGATGGAATACAAAGAAAAAGATATAAAGTGTAGCACAGGGAATATAGTCAACAATACTGTAATAACTATGTATGGTGCCAGGTAGATAGATATACTGGACATATCAGGGGGATCACCTTCTAAGTTATATAAATGTCTAACTACCATGCTTTATACCTGAAACTAATATAAAATATTTAATGTTGAGTATGCAAGATTTCCAGCCAAGATGGAGGCATAGGTAGACACACTGTGCCTCCTTGCACAACCAAAATAAGGACAACAATTTAGAAACAAAAACACAACCAGTATTGACAGAAAATTAAGCTGTATGGAAGTCTGACAACCAAGGAGTTAAAGAAGAAATATTCATCCAGACCAGTAGGAGGGGCAGAGATGGGTGGCCGGGTGGACAGGACTCACGGCAAAAAAAGCAGTGGCTGGCGGACCCCGGGCACGCAAGGCGGCAGCAGGTGGACCCAGTGAGGCGGTGGATTGTGGAGGGGCTTGGCACACAAGGCAGCTAGCAGACCGGGCGGTCCCACATTCATGCACAGATAAACCAGGCAAAACTGGGGAGCGAGACAGACCACGCAACCCAGGGTTCCAACACAGGGAAATAAAGCCTCAAAACACTGACTAAAAATACCTATGAGATTTGAGGTGCAGTGAGAAACTCCCAGCCTCACAGGAGAGTTTGTTGAAGAGTCCCACAGGGTCCTAAAACATACACAAACCCACCCACCCAGGAATCAGCACCAGAGGGGCTCAGTTTGCTTGGGGGAGGCGGCGGAAGTGGCTGAAATCCAGCAGAGAGCAGAGCAAACGCCATTATTCCCTCTCTGACCCCGCCCCCACATACAGTGTCACAACCCAGCAACTGGGTTGCCCCACCCAGGTGAACACCTAAGGCTCCGCCCCTCACTACATAACAGGCACATCAAGACAAAAAAAATGGCCCAAACGAAAGAACAGATCAAAGCTCCAGAAATAATACAACTAAGTGACGAAGAGATAGCCAACCTATCAGATGCACAGATTGAAACACTGGTAATCAGGATGTTCACAGAATTGGTTGAATTTGGTCACAAATTAGATGAAAAAATGAAGGCTACACTAAGTGAAATAAAGGAAAATGTACAGGGAACCAATAGTGTTGGGAAGGAAACTGGGACTCAAATCAACAGAGTGGATAAGAAGGAAGAAAGAAACAACCAAACAGAAAAGAAAGAAGAAACAAGAATTCAGAAAAATGAAGAGAGGCTTAGGAACCTCCAGGACATCTTGAAATGTCCCAACATCTGCATTACAGGAGTGCCAGAAAGAGAAGAGGAAGAGCAACAAGTGGAAAACTTATTTCAACAAATAATAAAGGAGAACTTCCCCAATCTGGCAAAGGAAATAGACTTCCAGGAAGTCCAGGAAGCTCAGAGAGTCCCAAAGAAGTGGGACCTAAGGAGGAACACACCAAGGCACATCATAATTACATTAGCCAAGATTCAAATGAAGGAGAGAATTCTAGAAGCAGCAAGAGATAAGGGGACAGTCACCTACAAAGGAGTTCCCATCAGATTGTTAGCTGATTTCTCAAAAGAGACCTTCCAGGCAAGAAGGAGCTGGAAAGAAGTATTCCAAGAAAGGCAAGGAGCTACATCCAAGATTGCTCTATACAGCAAAGCTTTCATTTAGAATGGAAGGGCAGATAAAGTGCTTCTCAGACAAGGTCAAGTTGAAGGAATTCATCATTACCAAGCCCTTATTATATGAAATGTTAAAGGGACTTATCTAAGAAAAAGAAGATGAAAAATATGTACAGTAAAATGACAGCAAACTCGCAATTATTAACAACTGCACCTAAAACTAAAAAAAAAAAAAACAAAGTAAGCAAACAAGTAGAACAGGAACAGAACCACAGAAATGGAGAGCACATGGAGGGTTAGCAAAAGGGGAGTAGGAGGAGGAGAGAGGGGTAAAAGGTACAGAGAATAAGTAGCATAGATGGTATGTAGAAAATAGATGGGGGTGGGGGGTAAGAACAGTATGGGAAATGTAGAAGCTAAAGAACTTATAAGTGTGACACATGGACATGAACTAAAGTGGGGGAATGTGGGTAGGTGAGGGGGTGGAGGGGAGTGAATGGGGGGAATGGGACAACTGTAATAGTATAATCAATTAACTATATTTAAGAAAGAAAAAATATTTAATGTCAACTGTAATTGAAAAAACAAAACAAAAAAACCATGGCTCCTGCTAGGCATACATAATCCTTCCCCCTCCCTGCCAATTAAGTGAGGCAGAGATGCATAATTACTTAACAGACTAGAATAACAATGCCATGGTGAGCCAAAGGAGTACAGAGTCTATTGGAAAATGCAGGGACAGGGTCTGAAAAGCCTTCTTGGAGGAGCTAACATGTGAGCTGAGAATCAAATAATAAAAGGAAATGGTCAGGCAGTGAAGCACATAGCAGACAAAGGAAGAGCAGTGCCCAGGTGTGAAAGCATCCCCAGTGGAAATATACAGGGCCCAGGACAGGATGAATTTGGGAAATGGCAGAGATGAGGCCAGCAAATAAGTTCAGGGACAGCCTCTAAGGGCCATGCTTTGCCTTCTCTGCACAGAAAAGACATTTAAGCAAGAAAGTTAATAATTCTACCTGTGTTAAAAAAAAACAAAAACAGTCAGGCAGCATGTTGAAGTATAGCTCAGAATAAGGAAAGACTGAATGCAGTAAGTTGACCTGGGCGGTCCACATAAGTTTCAGAGATAAGATGTCTAGAGGGCAGACACTACTACTATCTCCATCTTATAGAAACATAATCTTGGCTTAGAAATGTCAAAGGGTGTTTAAAATACACAGAACGCAGGTTCCCTTTGCACCACACACTTCTGCCTCTCTCTTGGTAGTGACGACTCTCAAGAGCAAGGAGATTCCAAAACAGAACTATAGACCGGTCTCTCCCCAAGAACCTGGCAAAGCCCTCAAAGAACTGCTGGTAAGTGGCACATACATTTGTCTGGAAATAGAACACTTAAAACTTCTAAAGCTTCAAAACAAAATGTCACTCTAGGAGAAATGTAGGACTAGCTATATTACCTTACAGGGATATTTCAAACTTCTGGAAAGTTGAGGATAAACTGTAATTTCTAAGCTTTTTCGGTTCCAAAATTATACTCATAATGAAATGTCATTTGTAGGCTCAAGCCAGGGCATCTTGCCTCTCTTGTGTAATATTCCCTCCTAACTTCAAATTTTGCTGCCACTTTTATTTATTTCCAGCTTGGTCAATGCATTTCAACTGTTACTCATTTACATTGGGTGAAAAGTCAATATCCCCTGCTTTGCAGCAGCTACAACTCCAAAATTCAAACAATTCTGGATAAACTAACTTAGAATCTAAAACTAAAATTCCAGAGTCTTGACCTGACTGCATCACAGGTTATTCTGGGATCAACATTAACAACCCTAAAACGTTAGCCCCAGAGGAGACCTTAGAGATTATTACTACATGCTTCTCATTTTACATATTCAACAGGCTTAAAACAGTGTCTGGCACAGAGCAAGTCACTATATATTTTTTCCCATTTTATTATTATGCCCCCTCCAAAAGAAAAACAATTGGCATTACTTTGTTATAAAAAACAGTAACCAGACATTCTGCCTACAAGTTGATGACATTCATGAGCAAAGAAATAGATAGGAGCCAGGTGGATTTCTGTGTTCTATACAAGCAAGAAACACAGATGATAAGAGTGGCTAAGCATTGCGATGATGTGATGGTGACACACGCTATGGAAGCCCCTTCTCTAGGATAGTTTTCCATGCTGGCAAGGTTATTAAATTCACCCTGATGCTACCGAAACATGCACTCTCCAAAGGTTCCACCCACCAATCAGTCCACAAAATGTGTGTGCAACTTTGGGGGCCTCATTCATGCAAACTGTTCATATTCAGGGGACCCATGCCTTCTGTAAAGCCAGGCTAGGCTTGTTTTAGGTGCTCAAAAATTAAGGATGTGTCCTTTCTGGAGCTGATGATGATTTAAATGTTGTCTGCTTTAGTGGGAAAGGATGGGTGAGATTAACACTCCTCTGTGCCTAATAAGCACCATGTAAAAAGTATTTCTGAGGAACAAAGCCCCTACTTACCCAGACTTTACTGCTTGGGGAGAGAGGGAGGCTGTTGGTTTCACTCTTTCCTTCACCACTCAATATTTTAAAAACAAGGAAACTACTTATTAAGTATCACCAAGGTAGTTAATATGATTAATTATTTCTAAAGACATCTATAAGGATGTAGAAAAACCCATAGGACTGAAGGGCTTTAAACATATAACTTAGTTAACTTAATCACAGACATCCAAAGTCTTATACTATAAGGGTGTCAAACTCATTTTCACCGGGGGCCACATCAGCCTCATGGTTGCCTTCAAGAAGGCAAATGTAATTTTAGGACTGTATAAATGTAACTGCTCCTTAACAGTTAAGCAAGGGCTTGGCACTGGCACAGGGTAGAAACAAGGTGCCAGGCCAGATAAAACGAGGTGGAGGGCCCGATTAGGTCCACGGGCCTTGAGTTTGCCACCTGTGTATAGGATATTGGGAACAGCATGATCACTGCCCTTAAGCTTATACTTCAGCTATTTCTAAAGTAAAGAGAACTTTGGAGAGAGAAAAGCTTTTCCCATGTAATGCACTGACTTGTCCAACCAGAGGCCCAGTCTCCTTGTCCTATCTACAACACATTGGCACACATGCTGCCTTCTCATGTGGCCAGTTAACTAATCATCTGTTCATTCAAACATCAAAATAAGAACTCAGGTTTGTTTTTTAACACTTGAAGATCCCAGAAAATAACATAAATAGAAAAGGTGTCTCTTAAAAGAAACTTTTCAAAAACTACCTAATGAGTATATCTAACAAATGAAAATTCAGTTCTCTTCTGTCTTCATATCCTTCAACCTTCAAAATTCCCCACATAAAACCTGTGCTGCAGTCTTCACCTGCCTCCTAAAAGTAACTCAGTGAAAGGACAACACAAATGACACATCTCCAACCATTTCAACACTTTGAGGCCACACCCTTTTCTTCTAAACTGTTGGGCAGTAACCATCAGAATAAATTATTTCCAGGAATTACTTTAGAGTTGGGCTGGGGTTGGAGGGGGGAGCAAAACTAGGGATTCAAATGTAAGCAGGCTAAGTAACTTGCAGCCATCAAGAATATCCTGATTGTTCCCCTATTAGTCACTCACAGCCCACAAAGGCATTTTTCAATGGAGTTGGCAGTGAGCCTGGATAGGAACAGGGAAGTTTCACCATGTACTTCCTCCCCCACTTACAGTCACAATGAAAGGACAACACCTACATAGGTGCCTATAAGTTGAATACTGCAGCCTCGAAACTTTATAATGTCCAAACACATACTTCTCTCAGAAACACTCAATGACTTTACCTTGCACAGAACAAACAGCCACTGCTAAGAGCAACCTTAACCTTTGTCTTAACAGAGAAGAAAGAAACATCATTGCCAATGAGTGCCTGGAGGAGACTTCTAATAGAAGTTTTATAGAACAAGTACTTCTGATTTGTGTAAGTGCTATAAGCTATATTTACTAGTACATTCACTGTTAGTCATTCACAGCCCACACAGTCATTTTTCAGTGACTGTACATTATAATAATTGCAAAGAATTAGAATCAAATTGAATAACCATTGAATTATGATATAGCCATAAACTGGAATATACAACCATTGAAAAGAATGGCATAAATCTATATATAGTGACAAAGAAAGATGTTTTTGATATGTTCTGAGAGAAAATTAATGCAGAAATCTGTAGTATTAGCACATTTTCCACACACACACACTCACACACACAGTGTTATATTTTTATAGGCACAGGAGAAAATCTGGACGTATATACACCAAGTAATTAATAGGGGGCACTTTCAGAGAATAAAGGTAAGGGTACTTTATTTTTCCATCTTTCTATACTATTTATATTTCTTATTATATGCATTAATTACTTTTATGCTTTCTAAAACTATATAATATTTCCCCCCAAGGAGTGGTTATGCACATAACTAAAACCAGCAGAACTTAATTTCAAAGTACTATGTCAGAATAAAGTTAAGTTTCATTTAAATGTTATAGCCCTCACCAGGTAGCTCAGTTGGTTACAGTGTTGTCCCCATATACCAAAGTTGTGGGTTCCAACCCCAGGCAGAGCACATACAAGAATCAACCAATGCGTGCATAAAAAAGTAGAACAACAAATTGATACTTCTCTCTTTCTCTCTCTCATCAATAAAAATAAGTAACATAAATAAACATTTTACAAGACCAGTGCTCTAACCCCTGAGCTATGGAGCCATAAATAAACATTTTAGACTTGGGAATTCTCGGTGAGCATGTGAGCTACTGACATAACGAATAGCAGTACGAAAAATAGATCTCATGGCTGTGTGGGCATACTTTTTGAAAACTGTCCTAGAAAAAAGTGTTACTCCAAGCAGTTTGTTGAATTCTCATTTGCTGCAGGAAGTGATAATCAAGATAAGGAGGTCTGTCCTTGAGCAGAGGCCCTACTTAAATACCCTTGCTTCTCTTATCTGATATTAGCTCTCTGTATCTTGCTTACCCTACAGAAGCAGAGCTTTCCACACTGCCAAAAGCTCCTGAGCCCTGATGAGCATCCCCCACCAGGTACAGTTGCAGCCAGCATAGCCTCATCCATTACAGTGGGGAAAAACCTCTCCATGGAAGTGCCTGGAGTGAGATTTGACCTAAACAAGTAACTGGGGTATGAGGGGCTGGGGTTGTTTTTGTTGTTGTTTGTTTTTGAGCACTAGAAAGATAAACTTTTTTAATGGTCACTTGTGGAATTAAAAAAATCACACAGCTCCTTTCTATAGCGCAATCATCTGGACAAATATTTCTATACATCTGAAGAATCAATGACAAAAGATTTTTAAGAGGATTCACAAAGGAACCCAAACCACATAATTTCCTCCAATTAAATCTATTCAGCACATAAGCAGGTCACTACTCAATGGATAAATGAACTATTGTGCTACCAGAAAGAATTCCAAGATAATGAATAACATCTCTAAACAATATTCCAGGGTAGAGGCCTAAATTTCTCTGATGAAAGCCTGCAGTGCAAAGTCCCATCATACATTACTGACTTTCTCAGTTCATGGTTAGCAATACAATTTTGAAGTTAGTACAATACAAGGCAGTCTCAATGTCAGAGGAACACAACTTAATTAAAATTAAGTCATTATACAGAAGTTTAAGTTCAGATTCTTAAAGATATTAGTTGAAAATTAAGTTAATTAACCAAACACTTTGTGATAATGTCAATTAGACCTCTATTTAAAAAAAATCACTATAGCCCTGGCTGGTGTAGCTCAGTGGATTGAGCGCGGGCCTGCGAACTGAAAGATCGCGGTTCGATTCCCAGTCAGGGCACATGCCTGGGTTGCCAGGCCAGTTCCCGTCAGGGGACATACAAGAGGCAACCGCACATTGATGTTTCTCTCCCTCTCTCCTTCCCTTCCCCTCTAAGATAAATAAACAAAATCTAAAAGGAAAAAAAAAATCACTATATAAAATCACTAAGTACTAGTTTAAGAATCCCTTTAACAGCTCATTTGAAAGGTTCAACTGTCCCCTTTGCAGTGTCTGTTGGTGATTTTATGGAGTTTATTTTTTTTAATTATGTGACTTTATTGTACTAAATAAACTCTGAGACAGAAACACAATCACTGTTCCCAACAACATGACCATTCTTCACATTCCTCCCTTACAAAATCTGCTGAAGCACTTAAAATGTAGCAAACTGCTATGAGTTGAGCTAATGTTAAGAACAGAAACATTCTATCAATTGGTTCAAAATATAGGTTATTTCTTACTTTGTTCAAGGCAAACCTGTTAAAATAAGGAAGACCACATGTAACTTTAACAGTTATGTTCCTTAAAAGCCCTCAATGTCATCTTCTTCATTTTCACAGTAACATAAATGCATAATATAAAAATGTTTTAATTTTGCAAAGGACGTCTTTCTCAACCCTATAGAAGGCAATTAAAACATTTTTCCCTGGGTGTACATTTTGCAACACTGCAGCTAAGTGGGACATAATTTTGAACAATATATGGTTGTGTTATACAAAGAAGCCTCCTGGAAACCACACTTATCCACAAAAAGTCAACATATCTTTCCTCACAAAGAAAATCAAAGTGGAACCGAGGACGATCTACAGGAAAAGAGAGAGAGTTCTCAAGAGACAGGCAGAGCAAGTTTTAAAATCCAGCGGAGGGCAAGAAGGCACGAAGCACGCACACAATTATAAGCACTGTGTGGGGAAGGCAAAAGAATTACTGTGGATGTGCCCCTTACCAGCACTGGCTGTGCGCTCTCTGCTTCCACTTCTCCCTGAGATGCATCCTTGCGCTGCATGGGGGACTCGATCACCAGCTCCTTCTTGATACTTCTAGAACTTGTCCTGCATTTATCAGACTGCATTCTTGGCTGAAAATGCAAGTCAGAAAGTCTGCAACTTGGGCAGCTGTTGGACCCTGGCTCTGCAAGACACACGCATGCCAGTGACCAGAGGAAGGAAAGGAAGCTAGCTGGCTTCCCAAGCACAAGTGGTCAGCCCCACTGGCTGGGACTGCAGAGCCTGCCAGGGTGGGAGGGCATGCCGGCAAGGGCCAGCCTTCGGGGGTGTTACTACTGCTCACAAAATGGGAGGGTCCCTCTCACAGGCCAAAGGAAAACAAATCCTGAACTGTACAATACACAGTGTACTGCCTCTCTGATAAAGACCGGCCTCATTGTGTCTGCTCCACACAGGGTGGGCCGGATGGACACAGATCAAAATAGTGCAGTGTTTAAAAGAAAACCAGACACAGTTAAACTCCTTCATAATTATTTGAAGTAATTACTTCAAATATGAAGCTTGTGGAGCTGAAAAGACAGCTAGGTCATCTAGATATTCTAAAATTCTTAGTTTTTGGATTCTTTTCTTTCTATTATGGCTAACCACCAACAGCTAGCTGATGATCAGTGCCAGCAAGAGAAATCAGCATGAGATTCCAGAGCCTGCACTTCATGGCTGCAGGTATAAAGAAAGTTTCTGCCTACACGCAAAACGTAGTTTATGTGTTATTTTATGCTGGCAAAACAAAGTCATCAAACAGTTTCATAGGAAACCATATATCATGGTAAATGTTCTTATTAAACAGAATGTTATTTTAAGTCCATCAACAGTCATGGTGTCTGTCTCTCCTTTCAAGCAGTGTCAGAGCTGGTTGGGAAAGCAAGATGAATAGACAGCATAAGTGACAGATTAGCATACAGAGATTTACACAAAGCACAGGAAAGTAGCTGAGTCACCATCCCATAGTTCAATGGGGATAGCACCCAAAATGTGTTTTCCCAAAAGCCTATTTTTATTATTTCCTCACAACAACAGTAATTTTTAAATCATTTTAAAATCGTCTCTTAGGGAAAACACAGAAGTGTTAAGGGATTTATTTTAAAATTACATAGAAATGGACATTAAGACGGGATTAAATCTTAATCTGTACTTCCTGGGCTGCTGCAGTGCTTCTCCCAGTTAGTCACTCTGCTTACTTTCTTGAAATCAGGGAGGATTTAGTTACAGTAGGGAATAGAAGTAATAGTAGTAAATGAACAATGGAAATGGGTCTCATTTAGCAACAACAGGAGCCATAAGGTACACTATCCAGGGAAATCTATAAACTATCATATAAGATATAGTACAAGTCACCCACGTTCCAGGCAAAGTAATTGGCTGGGAAGGCTGGGGGCACACGGGGAATGAGGGAGCTGAGATGGCACCCAATGGCCACCTATTCTTTCTACCAGGACCTCTATCACTCAAACACCAGCGATTCTTCTAAGTGTGGATATTCATTGTGTAATGAGTCATAAGGGTTCAACAAGTCTCTAATAAAAAAAAGTAGTCGTTTCTATAATAATTTTTTTACACTACCTAATCTTTCAACCTTGGGTAATCTTCCAAGGTAAATATAAATTCACCAAATCTGCATTTCAAAATAATATTATCAATGAATTTAAAACTCTATCTTTATAAAGTTAAAAGAGGGTAGGGAAAAAAACAAAAAGCCTCAGTTACATAAATAAATAATTAAAAGACAGTTAAATCAACACTTAGAAATATTTTATAAATCAGAAGAGGCAAGAAAAGGTTAATCCACAGGCACTAAACAGACAAACTAATAAGCCTTAGGAAAATACAGCATAACCAACAACTCAAAAACCTTTTTGAAATGGCTTGAGAAGTTCTGAATAGCCCAATTCTTCCTTACAACCCCATCATCATTAAAGCCACCAGAAGTTCTGGACTTTGAGAGAATGCTATCCTATTTGTTGGATCACAGTACCCTCACATTCTCTAGATAATGAGAAGGAACGTGGGTTGTATATTTTATGAAACTAGAATGCCCATTGTGTCCCAAGCCCTGAAGACAGAACTTTTTAAATTTTCAAAACAACCCTATAAAGTAGGTAACATGGTTATTCCCATTTCACAAATGAGACAACAGATGCACAGAGATGTGGCAGACACTTCTGCGTGGCGTGGGTCCAGCTCCCACTCTGAGATGTACAGGACCCACGCCCACAGATAGGTTCTCTAGTGGGTAATCAGATTTGCAATATACCTAGGCTGCTTTGCTTCTTGCTGAAAACTCCCTTAACCCTGCAAATGCTTACTGTGACTTCCTAAAATCCATGCTAACTAAACCTTGCAGGGACCAGTGTAACCGGCTCAACCACTTTTGCCTTTTCATTTGCTAATATCCTTCTTCTCTGATGTGATATTGGCTCCCTTTGTTGTAACTGGGGGATAGTGAGTGAGGACCATCTTGTAATGTGAGGAGATATATAATAAAGGCCTGTCATGGCGGAGGCCACAGCTTTTGCTCCCCTGGAGAGAAAAGCCATGCTGTCATCCTTTTTCCTCCACCAGACTCAGTAGTCTGTGTGTATGTTTTATTTCATCCATAATGACGTGGACGATGCTAGCTAGTGTCCGAATCACAGAGATTTTATGTATGTGAAAAAGGTCACATTGCAAGCAGTGGCAATATGGATCTAGCATACGTATGTTTAACCCATGCTACTGTGCTGAACCAGCTGTCTATTCCAACTATGCCAACTGCTAAAAAGCACAAATATGTAAAAGCTACTGATCAACAACTAAAATTAAAGGCAGCATCTGCGCTTAATCCCATCAAGATAATTCAGCGAAAAGTGTAAAAACGTAAAAATGACATAGTATGGTCCCTGGTTCATTTCATGGTAAATGCTGTTATTGTTGATGTTGTTATCACAGTCTGAAGAAGTTTACCTTAGTCTTGAATTCAGGACTTTCGATATGTGTTCTAAAATAACAATTCCACCAACTGCTATTTTCAAAGGTGATTTTGTAATGTGTTGTAGAAACACATTACAAAGTGCTTCAACTGTTTTTCCCTCTTTGCAGTTCAACTACAACAACTGCCTTCAGTCATCCTGAAACCCCTGTGCTCATGCCATGAGCCAGGCATCTTTTTCAAGTTGTTCTATATTTTTCAAAATTTTACCTGTGACCTTATATTTCTTTCGTAATCAAGGAAAAAAACTTTGATTTTGCTCTGAGCTTCCAGGTAGCCAGGACAGAAAGGTAAACATGATCAGTTCCATAATTCATATCATCAAAAGAAGAAAACATATCAAGCTGTAAGGCAAGTAAAATTTTTAGAGTTTCTTACACAGAGACTTATGTAAAAGGAGAAGGGATTAATGTACTAGACAAGGTTCTCAACATATTTATAGGAAATGCAGCAGCCAAATCCACACGGCTTTCTCACCACCACCTCAGAGCATTATGCTTAAATTCAGGAGACAGAAGAGCAATTCTGAGAGCACCTTCAACTGGGTCCAACTTATGGAGAAAGGAAATTCTCACAACCTAGATGAATGGAGGTACTGTTGTGAGCCTTCCCACTACATAACTTCTCAGGCAACGTAAGATGTTCTTGTTATAGTGTGCTCATTTAGAACAGACCAACAGTTTAGAAACCTGACCAGCAAGGAGAATCACATGGGACAGCATTTAACTCCACAATCTAAACCTCTGAGAAGGATGTGGTTTCTCTAGGGAGTTTATGAGATCAGTGTCTGAGGACAAGAAAAATGACATCTTGTGTCACGGCAGCCACAAGAGGAAATGCCATCTTAGGACAGGAAACAGGTGGCCAAGGTTTCCACCATTTCAAAGAACAACATATATGCACATGCTAGACCTATGGACTCAAATCCACTAACATCTACTGAGCTCCTACGACCTAGCAAACTCAAGTTCTTTCACACATTAACTTACTTAACTCTTACAATAACAAACATATGTGTGAACACGTATTAAGGATATAGAGTTTCACTGTCAAAACAGAGTGGAGTAAACTCTGTGGGGAAATAGTAATACTTCAGGATGGAAAGAATGCTTCTGTATACAGGTTTCGGTTCTCAGATTTTAATATGCATGCACATTATTTTAGAAGTTAGGTACACGATACTATAAAAACATTATGAGAAATTTAAAGGATTTTCTAAGGGAAATTTTTTTACTATAGAAAAGGCAAACTTTAGATTCAAAAGTCCCCATATCTCTGCCCTCCACTGAATAATGAAGTTCCATCACACTCTGAAAAGCAAGAAGTTGAAGGACCCTCTCACCCAGAGGATGCCCTATGTGTGACTCAGAGCCCAGTTTAAATAGCACCCTGCTCTATGAAGTCCCTTGATCCTCCTAGCCAGAATCAATTAGCTCCTCTTCTGTTAAATTTTCATTTACCTCTCTTTTGGAGCTTTTCACAATTCGTCTTTTACTAAGTTTGTGCATGTCACATTCTTTGGTGAGATTGTAAATTCTTAAGGGCAGGGACTACATTTTTACCACATTTGAGTATCCAGTGTCCTTAGTACTGCAAGTGCTCAAAACATATTTGCTGAACTTAACACTTACGCCCATTTCATGTCACTGGTTATCTTTAGCTTGAAAGTTAAATTTAGTAGCTGTAAAAATATGCAAATATTTTCATTTGTTAATGGCCCAAATTAAGGCAGAAGCATTCAACTCTTTGTAAACGGAAACCCAAAGGATCATTTACTATTAATTAAAATGTTCCTTTCTCCCAGCCAAGAAAATATTGTACTGAATAACTTACTAGTCATTTTTTGAGACAAACGTATTCTTGGAAACAGTACAACTGAACCTTTAAGAAATACAAATAAACTTGTTTTTATCGATGAATTACACAAAATTTGAAACTGCATTTTGCTGTAGCTAATAACTGTATAAGGAATAACCATACACAGAATAAATATCTCAATATAATGGAATTTTTTTACCCACCTATTAGGGGTTCTTGGCATATCAGAAGCGTATTTAAAATATATCAATTACCCATGGCTGGTGTGGCTCAGTGGCTTGAGTACTGGCCTGCAAACCAAAGGATTGCTGGTTTGATTCCCAGTCAGGGCACAAGCCTGATTTGTAGGCTTGGTCTCCTGTTGGGGGCGTGCGAGAGGCAACCACACATCAGTGTTTCTCCCCTTCTCTTTCTCCCTCCCTTCCCCTCTCTCTAAAAATAAAGACATAAATTTTTTAAAAATATAAAATATATCAATTAACATTAAAGGCATACACATATATGTAAGAGAATTTAAGGTACATATATGAGGTCTGTCCAGAAAATATCCAGTCACATGACATGAAAAATAGACACATTTATTGAAGAAGATACAAGATAAAAAGAAACATTGTACATGGGACAATGATGCCTCAGTCCTCTTCAAAGTAGGCACCTTGGGACCTTACACAGTTCTTCCAATCACCATTAGCTGTCCCATCAGATTTTCCAGAATCTTATCAACAGTCTGAAATCTCTTCCCTTTCAAAGGTGATTTTAGTTTTCAGAAATCCAGAAGTTGCAGGGTACCATATCTGGGCTGTATAGGGGCAGATTCACCTGGGTAATTTGATGTTTTGCCAAAACCTGTACAAGATGTGATGCTTGAGTGGGCACGTTGTCATGATGAAGCTGCCAAACACCAGTTCTCCTTAGCTGCGGCCTTCTGAATCATCCAAATAGTTTCCGCAAAGGAATGTTTAAGCTTAACACAAAATTTGATGCACGTTCATTGTTCTACTAGCTCAGTCATTTTGAATGCAACAGCCATACAGTACACATGCTTATTCAACGGATCTACCACCCCCACTGACTAGTACAGTGAAGTCATCATTGTTCACACATGCACATTCTAGCACACTCTCCTTGGCTGCCAGGTTACATTGATGTCACACAAACCTTTTTTTTTTTTATATTAACAATGGTTGGACTTTTTCCAGACAGGCCTCATAAATGCCTTTAGAGTACATGCAAAGTATATTTAAATATATAAAGCATACAGATATATAACACATATTTTGGAATACAGTCTTAAATATATATCTAAATATTATATATGGCTCTAATCTAAAGTAATCATTCCTTTTCTCTTACTTTGGGAAAATTTAAAACTATAGGTAAAAATTATTATGAACAACTGCAAAAAGGTAATGACTAAATATTTTCCACAGTATATTATTACAGGTCAGCTTGCTGGCCAAAGAAAAGAAATGGTATCAGGAAAATGATTTTCCCTTCTAAGAAAAACAAAAACATTGTACCTAAGAGACACGAGAAGCAGAAAACAGAACAGAACAGGATTAGAGTCAACACTTGCAAGGAGTGAAGTGATAAATATTATTGTTACGGCAGAGACAGGGTAGAACAATGAACAGAGAATAGATGGAGGGACAGGTGGAGCTGAGAGAGGAGAGATGGTCTCTACATCAGACCCCTGGGGTCTCTTGGAAAAAGTAATATCAAAAAATACATTTTGATATAAAGTCTGATGCTCATCTCAAATAATCACAGAAATGGAAAACATACTGTCATCTGGTCTAGTGTTTCTTAGACTGGAATCCAAGGCTGAACTTGGGGAGAAAGTGGTCCATGAGCCCTCTAAAATGACATTCAAATGTTTGTATGCCTGTTATTTTCTTGAGAAGCCTGTGGAATTCATCTAGTTCTTAGACATGGAACCGAGTGAAGATCTGACTCAATTCACAGAATAAGGAAACTGAGATCCAGAGAGATAAGTTGAGAACCACCCAAAGTTATGGAATACAAAACTCTTCATTTCTGCAGATTCAATTATATCCAAGTAGAGATAACAATTTAAACACCAAACCCCAGTTAAATAAATAAGCATTAGATGGCAATCAGCAGTGTCAACACCTATAGTCTACTTTCTTGTTGACAGATGGCCAAATCAGCAAATGGGTCATTACATGAAGCCCAATGCCCAGTGGACAACTGAAGGCCAGTAACATATAACCCCAAAACAGGATAAATAACATAACCAATACATAGTATATGTCTTGAGAACTTTTAATGACAATGATAAGATGCCCATAATTAAACACATACAAGACAAAAAAAAATGTGACTTCTGATTACCTCTGGTATGTGAGACTGTTAGTAATTTTCTTCTCTAAACTTTTGTTTTCTATAAGTTTTCTTCAAAAGTACTTATCACTTCTACAGTCAGAAATAAATGAAAACATTGGATTACTAGACAGTGACATAGACAAAGCTCACACTGAGGTTTTAGCCTCCACCATGCCACTCAACAACTTTGTGATACTTTAAAAGTCACTTCGCCTAAGTCCTACCTTTCTGGGTCCTGTAAAATGAAGCACTTAAGACTATAAGATCTTTCCACCTCTACATGTCTATAATATTAACTATTAAAACTTCCCATATTGATGACAATTGGGAAAAAACAAATGACCTCAAAGACATGATAAACATTTCCAAATCATATTGTCCTACTACACACAAAAGAAAAATGCAAAGACTAGAAGTACATATATTTCTAAATGTGTCACATCCTCATTTCCGGAAGAGCTAAGAGGCTAGCAAACAAAAAGAACTAAAGGATGTTCTATTGGTAAAGAAGAGTGTCCAGAGGAGGCCCACTACCCTCTTTACACAGCTCTAGGCTAAGTACATAGTGTTGGGACAGCAGTGGAAAAGCCCTAAAGAAGGCTCTGTTTTCAGATGAAGAAACTAAGATGGGGAGAGTTCTTCTACTTCTAGAGATGGCTCTCTGGTACTGGCTGTGTGAATTTAGGACACTGGATTTACCATTCTGGGGGCCCCAGTTCCCACATCCAGAAAACACGAATTATAATATCCACCATTATAATCCTAGCGAGATTCTGTTCACCCACAAAGCCCAATTGGATGATGGCTATGTCCCATTCTGTGGAGGAACACTGTCTGGAGCCACATTCAAAAAGCTTCTCGGGCCCTGGCTGGTGTAGCTCAGTGGATTGAGCGCGGGCCTGTGAACGAAACAATCGCGGTTCGATTCCCAGTCAGGGCACATGCCTGGGTTGCAGGCCAGTTCCCAGCTAAGGGACACACGAGAGGCAACCACACATTGATATTTATCTCCCTCTCCCTCTCTCCAACCCTTCCTCTCTAAAGATAAATAAACAAAAAATCTTAAAAAAAAAAAAACAAAAAGCTTCTCGGTAAAGACAGCCCACGGCCACCTGAGACAGCCCCTTTTCCTGCTTCCATTTTTCCACAGCCTCTATCACCATCAGGCATTCTCTATGCTATTTTTCTTATTTGTTTAATGTCTGTCTAATCACAACTTAAAAAAAAAATACCCAAGAAGTTCCATGAGGACAGGGGTTTTTGTCTATTTGCTCACTGCTCTGCTCCCAGGTCCTAAAACAGGATATGTACTCAAAAAACATGTCTTATGTGAATTTACTGAAGGGTCAGCATCTCCTCAGGCTGAATATAGAGCTTTTACACTACAAACACCAAGAGTTTTTCTGCAAACTATAAATTTATTTTAATCACAGTAATGGTAATTCAGCCAGCAGTATTACTTATTCAAATGTTTTAGAGATGGAAATTTACAAAGCCAAGGAAAACATAATGTGCCTGGGATTTTTCTCAGGAAACAAAAGTCCCAGACTGAGTCACCAAAGCCCAGCCTACCTCACAGCCACAACCTTAACTGGAGCAATCTCAGCGTGCTTTATCACCCCTCCACACACCCAGTACTATGTGTGTGTGTCTGTGCACACAGGTGTCTGCCAGCAGGCACTTTGTGTACTTTATGTACTGTGTCCATAGTAGGCAATCCGTAAAGATTTGCTTATAAAAAAAATAATGAAACTGCCTCATATTGGTTTGATTTATCAGAGACCCAACCATCAAAGGAATTCATATGGAGCAAAGTTTTCTAACTTTCCTCACTACATGACAGATGCTAAGGTTAAGATCCAGAGAATACACGCTTGGTGAGAAAAACAATCTAAACCTTTTTTAAAAGCACTAAAATGCTTCTTTCTACATAAAAAATGCTTTGTTCAATTACAACTGGAAGACAAATAATGTCCATTTTCCACTTCTTCCCATATCCACCCCCCAAAGCAACCTAATTAAGAAATGCAAATAACCACCTTCCAAATTTATGGCTTTTGTACTATCTTTCTTTGTGTATGTGAAATTCACTTACAGCAAATCCCATCAGTGTTTATAAGGCACAACAGCAGTGAACCATCTAGATTTATAGATGATAGATATTGGACAAGCTGGCAGAGGTCACACAACTCTGACTAACCTAATGGTTAATGGCCATTAGCTACCTAACACAGGGAAAGAGAGAGGACAGGTCTGCAGGAAAATGCTGGATACCTACTGAAAAAAGGAAAACACCCCAGGCTACAAGGGGAAAGTTGGCAAAGAGGGTTGTGGACTCTCCACTAGCATCTCTGAATTAATTTAGCTTAGACGATTATCATTTACAATAATACCAGGTTTCCTAACAATAACTGGGAAGTCCCCTCTTTTAAAAAGCATTAGATCATGTCCTTTACATAAGATGAACTCATCAGCAGCAAAGATGATGTATCACTTCTCATCCTACTGCCTAAATGATGGCCTTCCACTTCTCAGCTCATTGTGACTGATTTCCTATGTGAAATTAAGTGACTGCCAAGGAATAAAAAAAAAGCCAGAGTTTGAGGGGACTCAAATGTTATTCCTGAGCAACACATCCTGACAAGTCACACTTTCCCTCTGAGTGCCTGTAAAACTATGTCACTAAACTAAATAACCTTCTTCATAGATATGCTACAATAAAGGTGACCACAGCTGGAGATACAAAACAGGGTAGGTGGGGAGGGTGAATGTCGAAGTAGGCCATCAAAGCTTCCCTTCTCTTCCCTGCCAAATCAAACCACGCACATCATGTAACTTAGAAACAAACAAAGCTGGTGACAGAGATGGTGAAGGAGTTGCAGCCACCTTTGGTCCTTTACTAAAGGTTGTTGAACAGTCCAATGTTACTTCTGTTACATTTCTAAAGTATTATACATGTGACACAATGGGCTTCTGCTTTTCCCTCTCAAACAAGGGGAAAAAATTCTTCCAGAAAACATGTGGTTAAAAGAGAGGGTGATGTTTAATCAAGCTCTGAAAACGGACCACCAGTGGCTAGGAATATTCCACAGGCCCATCCTAAGAGGTGCCAGGTCTTACAGTCCTCTGTTGATTCAAAAATAGGTCAAATAATTACAAAATAAAAGAGTTTTCTAATGTTACATAAAATTGGCATTTAGGAACTCCCCAGGCACACACTTCCATTTACTCTTTGCCAAGACTTAAATCTAGAAATCAATATGTATGTATGTACTTTTTTTATTGTAACGGTCATAGAGGAATTTCAACACAGAAGGAGAGAGGTAAGGGAAGAGAATGAATGACTTGAGGTATGGCACTTGAAAACATTTCTGAAGCTCCTACTATGTGTTAGGCACTTGACATGCATGCACATTTAGCATAGATCAATTTAACCCTTATAATCACATATATAGTAACACTATAATTAGGCATTTTTCCTTCTGAAAATTGGTGTTCTTATAAATTAAATAGCTTACCCTAAGTTCACACAGTTACTATACTTTGGAGCTATGTTCCCAAGTTAATCTTAAACCTGGTAATTAAATTGATCAGAATATCTTAAGTTTCATTTCAAATAATTTTATCTCACTTTTGAATGTGCATCTCTTTAGGGGAGCCACAAAGATTACTGGAGAGCTTTCTAAGGGCTGAAAACATTAAAATGCAAGATAATAGGAAACAAAAAACAAAAGTTATTAATAGTGGTTGTGTTTGAAATAAGAAACATAGACTTTTATTGTCCCTGCTTCCACTTATTTATATATTTTAAACTTTTCTTAATAAGCACAAATTACTTTAAACTAAACATTTTTTTAAACTTTCAAAGCCACTTATCCCTATCTGGGAAATTTTAAAAAATAATGTCCACAAAGTAGCTCATGCACATACAACACAGGCACTGTTTCCTCCAGGGCTGGGACTGGTGGGGAGTAAGTGAGGCGCTCAATTCTGGAACAGAATTTAAGAGAGTACTAAAAAGTCAGTAATCAAGATAAACAAACCTTAATGAAATACTCAAATCAAAATTAATAACAAAAAAGCTATGATAAATCAAAACTTAAAATAAAGATAGAATAGATAGAATCATTATTACTGATTTTTTTTTTTACACCTCACACTACAATTTGACTCTGCTCAGCATGGACTTACTTTGCCACGCAACTGTGATACGCAGTATATTTATTTCTACATATGATGGCGGACTCAAGAGTTAGAAAAATTCAGTTTAGGTAACAACTAATAAGCTTAGTAATCAATGCATGTAAAAAGCTACTGTTCCAGGAACCAAAGGTATGACTCACCCTGACTCCAGAGTATAAACATTTCACAAGCAATCAAGATGGTATCTGAGCCAATAAGCTCCAGGGCTAGATGTCCACTGCCCAGGGCACAGATAAAGACCACAGCCCAGGACCACCTCCCCCAGGACACAAATGAAAGAATGCTGCAGCTTTTATCTGATTAACTTTTTCCCCTGAATTGCACACCCCTTATCTACACTTTTCTTCTTATAAAAAGAGTCCTTTTAAAATGTAATTTAAGATACACTGTTAGGGTACATAACCCCATCTTATCAGATTGCAGGCCATCTGAATAAAATGCCCATAAAAATTCAATCCCTGTCTCTGTTTACTGGGTCTGGTATTATGTCAGACAGCACCAACATGGGCTTTACTGGTTTCACACCAACCCCTGAGATAGGTACTCTTATTTTACACATGAGAAAACTGAGGCATGGAGGTTACAGTCCAAGGTCAAAAGAGCTGTTATGTGAATAAACACCTTTAAACAGATTAATAAGAGGTCATTTTTGTGTGCCTTGACCATAAAGATAAAATCTACATCAATTTTTTAAAACTGGTCTACAAATGACCAGATCTCCAGATATCATCCACAACTTTAAAGATTTAAAACTCGAGCTCAACATAAGTTCTTCTTCTTCAGAAAATTAAGTAATACAAGGTCAATTTGGGCAAAGGACCCAAACCTCACTAATACTGAAACCTTTTTTATTTTATTGTTCACACATAGGTGAAACCTGATAGTTCAAAGAATGGAATAGAGGGAGGGAAAGAGATAATGCACAAGTGAAGGCAAAGACTTTCCTCTCATTTTAATTCCCCAATGGAAGGAATAAAGAATAAGACCTGGAGATCTGGCTCCCAGAGCAAGGCAGTCCCTCCATGTGCCAAACTGTGATTACCCCCCTGTGACAACCCCTCATCCCATGGCCTTCAGGGTAATGAGGCACACAGATTCCTCATGGTCTCCCATGGCCTCCTCACCACTGCTGGTCCTGAGCTTTATGCAAAGAGCACTGACTGTATTGCCTCCTCAAGCATTACTTTCATGCCTCCAGAAATGCTGTCCATCAACCCGAAATGTTCCCACCTCCTGGCGATTAAGATCTGTCAAATGCATGCTCACCTCTGTATTATACAAACTCCTGGAGCCCCACGAGAACTTCTGAATTGGAATCTTGAGTTGAGACCCAGGCACCTGTATTTTTCACAGCTCCCCAGGTGATGCCTATATGCTGCAGTCTTTCATCCATCTACATCTGAGAATCACCAATCTTGATTTAATAATTTAAAAGATACAGGAAAAACTCTCACCATGTTTAAACCCAGATCCAATACAAGAAAAAATGGATGGGTTCCCAGGTATGTCTCTGTACAAGTATGACAGAGAGGACTGCATCTGGCTGAAAGTTGAGGACGGGTTAAGAATGAGACCAAAATGTTTACTATCCTCCACAGGATCTTAGCCTTATTGAAAATGCCATGGCAGGTTTTGACTCACTGATGACTAGTCATTTCTATTTAGCTGGACTTTTTGGAACAACATGACTTTGTGGGTGGGTTCTTCCACTAGAATTACCCTTCACCCACCTTCCTCATTTCCACCCTACCTCTGCCAAAATAAAATGCCTTTAAGTCAGTAAGACAGGACCTACAAAACAGTCCAAGCTCCACACATCTCTCATATTGTTAACGGTGTGATCATGTAATTCAATGCTTGCTTAGCAGGATACTTTCCTAAAGATAATAAAGAACAAAACCCACCCTAGGGTTTTGTTACCTAGAATCCCTTCACAAACACCTCACTTCTTTGCCAGCTGAGTTACATGATCTCGTTCAAGTTCACATTTGTGATCCATGCCCCTAACTAAAAGCAATGAAACAATTTGTTTGGAGGAAGGCAACATGCATTTCTGAGGATTTCCTTTCGCCCTGCCATAGGAGAAATGACATGTCAAATTTACATCCGCCATATGCATCCTCCACAATTCACTGCTATTAGGCCAGTACTGGGGGGGGGGAGGGGGGCGGGTGGCGAGGAACCGCTATCCAATATTACAGGCTTAATGTACTATTATTTTCTTTTAAATAGAATCTCTTACTCAGAAATACACATTGGATTAATATAGCTTTTATGAGCTTTCCAAGTCCCTGATTTAGGACTTGAAGAAAAGCCACTAAAATAAAGAAAAAAATCTTAAACAAGTTTTGTTGGCAGCATTTTAAAACTGAGACTATGTTAATAATGTTCACATCTCATTCTGAAATACCTGGCCTAGCCCACAATATGTGTTCATTCATTTAGAAAAAATGCAGGATTCTAGACTTATTGCAATAAAGTTAAATCAGCCAAAAGTTTCAACACAGTCAGCTCCCCAGAACTGATGTGCAACCTTCAGGTTTCTACTTATGTGGGGGACACAGGTCCATTAAATGAGAACATTAAACTATCTGATGGTCAAGTTCTTTTTGGCTCAAACTTTCTGCAATTCAGTGATACATATTAGTTCCATAGTTAATGGGGTTTGCTTTATCCTTCTTTGTTTTTTAGATTTTTTATTATATTCTTCCATTACTATTTAGTCGCCTTATACCCTTATACCCCCTCCCTCCAGCAATCATCACACTGTTGTCCATGTCCATGAGTTCTTTTTCTTTTTTGCCCAATCCCTCCATCCCGTAATCTCCCCCTCATAGTTGTCATCCTGCTCTCTATCTATGAATCTGTCTCTATTTTACTTGTAAGTTCAGTTTGTTCATTAGATTCCACCTGTGTGTGAAATCATATGGTATTTGTCTTTCTCTGGCTGGCTTATTTCACTTAGCATGAGTTCTTCAGGTCCATCCTACTATCACAAAGGGTAAAATTCCTTCTTTTTCACAACCAAGTAGTATTCCATTGTGTAAATGTCCCACAGTTGTTTTATCCACTCATCTACTAATGGATACTTGGGTTGCTTCCATGTCTTGGTGATTATAAATAATGCTGCAAATGAAAAAAATGGGCAAAGAACCTAAATAGACACTTCTCCAAAGAGGACATACAGATGATCATGGACATTTGAAAAGATACTCAACGTCACTAATCAGAGAAATGCAAATTAAAATCACAATGAGGTATCATCTCACACCTGTCAGAATGGCTATTACCAATAAATCAACAAACAACACGTGCTGGTGAGGATGTGGAGAAAAGGGAACCCTTTTGCACTGTTGATGAGAATGCAAACTGGTGCAACCACTGTGGAAGACATTAAGGAGATACCTCAAAATATTAAAAATGGATCTGCTTTTTGACCCAGCGATACCACTTCTGGGAATATATCCAAAGGTACCCAAAACACTTATTTGAAAGAACATAACCACCCCTATATTCATGGCAGCATCATTTACAATTGCTTTATCCTTCTACTGTGATACTAATTTTGTCATACTCTGCAACCACACTTATTATAAAAGAAAACATATTAGAAACTTTCATTACATAATCAAAAGAAACAAGAGGAATGTTCTCCTGTATTTATGCATTAACTCCCTGCCTGCCCAATCTCTCCACAAATATTTCTTAACCACGGGGCACTGTGCAAGGATTGGGAGGTTAAGTAACACACAGAAATGAGATATAAGGAAAGCACAGCACAGGGTGGGGAGCAAAACAGAAAGATGTAAAGAAGTGATTTCAATACCAACTGTGGCAGGGAGCTGCTAGACCTGTGCTATCCAATATAATACCCACTAGTCATACGGGGCTACTGAATATTTGACATTGACACTGGATTTCAAAGGGGTTGTATGAAAAAAAAGAATGTAAAATACTTTATTCATAATTTTATTGTTTATATATTGAATAATACTTTCAATGCCAAATTAAATAAAATATATTATTAAAGTTAATTTCATCTGTTTTTTACTTTTCATTTTTTATTTTTCTTAATGCAGCTACTAGAAAATGTAAAATTACGTATGTGGCTGGCATTGCTTTCTTTTGTTTTTGGACAGTGCTAGGCATGATTCTCCCTAATACCATTTCTTCTTCCTGTGCAGACAGAAAGACCGCATTACTCAAACTCCGACAGTTGTGTTGAAATTACGTGATCGCGTTCTGGCCAAAAGAATACAAGAAAAATGAGGCAGCAAACTCCAAACGCAGTTAGAAGACAAGGTACAAAATCATCCCAGTTTGCGCTCACTCTTTCTTTTTCAGTCCTTATGGCCAAGCTGAAGGCAGACAATCCACAAGAGGCCACTAAAGAGGTCCTGGGCAAGAGAGAAGCGATGAATGTAAGGAAGCTAACTTCCTAAATCATAACATGAAAGAACACCTGATGTACAGGCAATCAGATATTGTACAAAGTGAAAAATAAACACTTACTGTGTTAATCTATTGTCATTTGGTTAAAGCAATTAACGTACTCTATAAATTAATACACTAAGAATGAATGCTTTGACAGGAGGGATGACTACCTGCTCAAGAGTTGTCAGTATAAGACTTCCGGCCAAGATGGAGGTGTAGGTGGACACACTGTGCCTCCTCTCACAACCAAAATTAAGGACAACAAATATTTAGAAACGAGAAAACAACCAGAACTGATAGAAAATTGAACTGCACAAAAATCCAACAACCCTTCATCCAGACCAGTAAGAGGGGTGGAGTCACGGCAGGAAAATGTGGAGGTGTGGACTTGGGCACCCAGGCTGGCAGTTCCCAGGCGTGCAGGCAGTGGCTGGTGGACCCCAGGCACAGGGTGGCAACTGCGTAGACCCAGTGAGGCCGCACAAGGCAGCTGGCTGACCAGGTGGCTACACATTCGCACGAGCAGATAATCCAGGCGAAGGGGAAGCAGCGGAGGGGACTGGAATCCAGGAGAGAGCAAAGCAGGTGCCAATGTTCCCTCTCAGACCCCGCCCCCACATACAGCGTCACAACTCAGCAACTGGGCTGCCCCGCCTGGGGAACACCTAAGGCTACACCCCTCACTACGTAACAGCTACGACCAGAACAAAAACAACAACAACAACAACAAAGGCTCAAACTGGAGAACAAATCAAAGCCCCAGAGACAATTCCTCTAAGCCATGAAGAGACAGCCAACCTATCAGATGCACAGTTCAAAGCACTGGTGATCAGGATGCTCATAGAACTGGTTGATTTTGCTCACAAATAAGATGAAAAAATGCAGGCTACAATATGTGAAATGAAAGAAGACGCATGGGGAACCAAGAGAGAAGGGAGGAAAACTGGGACTCAAATCAATGGAGTAGACCAGAAGGAAGAAACAAACAACCAAACAGAAAACAAGGAAGAAATAATTCAAAAAAATGAGGAGAGGCTTAGGAACCTCCAGGACATCTTTAAATGTCCCAACATCTGAATTATAGGGGTCCCAGAAGGGGAAAAAGGAGAGCAACAAGTGGAAAACTTATTTGAACAAATAATAAAGGAGAACTTCCCCAATCTGGCAAAGGAAATAGACTTCCAGGAAGTCCAGGAAGCTCAGAGAGTCCCAAAGAAGTTGGACCCAAGGAGGAACACACCAAGACACATCGTAATTATATTACCCAAGATGAAAATGAAGGAGAGAATTCTAGAAGCAGCAAGGGATAAGGGGACAGTCACCTACAAAGGAGTTTCCATCAGACTGTCACTGATTTCTCAAAAGAGACCTTCCAGGCAAGAAGGGGCTGGAAAGAAGTATTTCAAGTCTTAAAAGGCAAGGACCTACATCCAAGATTGCTCTATCCAGCAAAGCTGTCATTTAGAATAGAAGGGAAGATAGAGTGCTTCTCAGATAAGGTCAAGTTCAAGGAGTTCATCATCACCAAGCCCTTATTATATGAAATGTTAAAGGAACTTAGAAAAAGAAGATAAAAAACGTGACAGTGAAAAGACAGAAAACTCACAGCTATTAACAACCACACCTAAAACAAAAGCAAACAATTAGAACAAGAATAGAACCACGGAAATGGAGATCATATGGAGGGTTAGCAATAGGGGAGTGGGAAGAGGGAGGGGGGATGGTACAGAGAACAAGTAGCATAGACAGTAGGTAGAAAATAGACAGGAGGAAGGCAAGAATACTGTGGGAAATGTAGAAGCTAAAGAACTTATGACACATGGACATGAACTAAAGGGGGGGAATGTGGGTGGCAGGGGGTGTGCAGGGTGGAGGAGAATGATGGGGGAGAAATGGGACAACTGTAATAGCATAATCAATAAAATATATGAAAAAAAAAGAGTTGTCAGAATAAGCCTCAAAGATAAGGTGCCATGTAAGAGGTGTCTAAACATGGTGGTTCTCAAACTTCATTGTTCAGTATCACTCAGAGAACTTGTAAAAGCACAGACTGCTGGACCCTCTTCTAATCCTCTCTGGGATGACCCAGCTGGGAAGGGAGGTCTTTGTGAGAGTGCTGGCCCTCTAAGAGTACCAGGTCTCCCACCCTACCCACCCACCCCCACCCAACCTCACCTCATGTCCCTCCTCTGAGCTACCATACTCTCCTTCCCCCAACCCTTCAAATGAAGTAGTCTGGAGCACAGCTGAGGATCTGCATCTCTAATAAGCTTTCAAGGTGCTGCTGGTGATGTTGTTAGACCAGGCAATAATACCTTATTGAAGGATTAGCAATATTTTGTCAAGCAGTGAAGAGAATAAAAGGCATTCCAGGAAAAAGGAAATCTCATATATAGAAAAATTTGAAGGGTTGGAAGAGCATCGTGTATCTGGGGAATAGCAAGACTTCTGGTAAAGAAGCACCACAGGGGCTGAAAAAGGAGTTTGGGAAGAAAAGAAAAAAAGGTATTTAGTAATCAGCAGTCTGAATTCTGCCTCTTCAATGAAAACTTTGAAGCAGTTTTCATTTCCACAACAAATGTGTAAATTCATATTTACTATAAAGTAAATAAGTAAATCTGAATACTTATTAATTCATGTACTAATATTTCAATTACCCACAAAATTCCCGGGAAATGATAGGGGTACCGAATGGTAACTTGATCATTTTATGGTCCAAGTGTGAGACTCCAAAATCCTAATTCTTGGATCAACCACCAATTTATTTTAATCTTGTTATGTGACTTGCAAAACAATTTAACTGCTACATTTGTGCAGAGTAATATTTACCTTCAATCTACTTCTCAGAAACCTTGGGAGATTAGAAGTGGAAATGAAAGAAATGTTGTGTTCCTAGGAAATGGTATGTAATTTACATTCAAAAAGTTTTTATTGATTACTATTCAACCTCCTAAGATTCAAATGGCTAGTTGTTTTGAAGAGACACAAGCAGAAATGATAAACACCATGATGGAAGACAGATGGGTTTGTGATGGATAAGGAAGGCAGAGATTGTGAGGAGCACCATGACTTTCACTAGGAATCCTTTCCAGTAGAATCTAAGTGCCCTCTTTCCACTTTTCAGGACTGAAGCAGTTCCCAACTCATTCAACTAAATTAAAAGCCAGATGTTAGTGTCTTCTGAGTAGTTGTGAACAATACTCTATGAAATCATAGCCAAGTTTATGACTATACCAAATTTTCATCCCTACCACAATGTTTATACGAGGTCTGTCTAGAAAAAGTACAGCCATTGTTAACATAATGAGAACAGTTTGCATGACATCGATGTAATCTGGCAGCCAAGGAGAGTCGACTAGAATGTGCATGTGTGAACAGTGATGACTTCACTGTACTATTCAGTGGGGGTGATAGATGCCATTGAGTGAGCAAGTGTAGTGTGTGGCTGTCACATTCAAAATGACTTGAGTGAGTAGAGCAATAAATCTACATCAAATTTTGCAATAAATCTGAATATTCCTCCACAGAAACTATTCAGATGATTCAGAAGGCCACAGCTGTGGGCAACTGGTGACTGGCAGCTTCATCACGACAATGCCCGCCTGTTCGTAAACCACGTCCATGAAGAGTTTCTGGCAAAACATCAAATCACTAAGGTGACTCAGCCCCCCTACAGCCCATATTTAGCATCCTGCAACTTCTGGCTTTTCCTAAAACTAAAATCACCTTCGAAAGGGAAGAGATTTAGAACATCAGTGATATTCAGGAAAATCTGTCCAGGCAGCTGAAGGCAACTGGGAAAACTGTGTGAGGTCACAAGGTGCCTACTTTGAAGAGGACTGAGGCGTCACTGTCCTATGCACAATGTTTCTTGTTTCTTCTTCAATAAATGTGTCTATTTTTCATATTACATGGCAAGATACCTTCTGGATGGACCTCGTATACAGGCACCATAACAAGGAAATGGTGAAAATATGTTGCTAAGTAGGTGCAAGACACTGAAACAGTCATGCTAATTGCACTGCATTTGAATGGATGCTGGGAGAAAACTGTTAGTGTTTTTCTTTTTAATGACACAAGGAGGAAGAGTTCTGTTTGAGCCAATATATTCTTTCCCTTATATGGAAATCTAATGGTACCTTTATGATCATTTAGAGGGAAAAGAAAGTGATCAAAATAATTTGCATTAAAACAACTTCCTAAATGTGTTCTATTGCTATAGTTAGAATTAGATGAGTAATACATAGAATTTGCTTATGTCAAAAAATCAAGGATGTAAACTGGTTTTCCTCAAAGAAAAAAAATTTATGCTATTACTTTCAGCAACATACTTTTTTGATAGGCTTCACTCACATACAACTTTGTAAAATAAAAGAAGTGCCACATATATGATCAACTTATTCTTATCAGGGCATTTATTTTGCCAAGTAGTAATACTAAACTACAAAATCCAAACACACAAAATCAAATAATATTAATAACTACTACTGTTTTGTAAAGAAAGACTATTAAAGCAGACACACACACATATACAGACTTGAAACTAGGAATGACAATCTCAGAATTGTTTTTAAAAGCTCTTAAATCTTTAAAAGTTCACCACATTTTCCTTATTTTTCTCATTATCATCACACATATCAAAAATGAGAATTAATGGGTGATCATCTTGCTACTTACCAAGGTGGGTTTGAGTTAGGTCTTAAAAAATAATTAAAAGTTGAATTGGTGCTTCAAGTGTTTTTGTTTTGTTTTTGTTTTTTTATCAGTAAAACAGACTTCATTTACTTCAGAGAAGTCCAAAATGAGATGCGTACCATAGGAGGAAGGCTGTTGGCAAGAGTCCCAACAGCAGCTGGGGAAAGCACACCATCTACTATGATGGGAATTCTGATGTAGATGGGCACCCTCTTCTGCTTTTGTTGTGTTTGTTTTGAGCACTCATTTTTCAGACTACAGACTTATCCTGAAGCACCAGATACTCTAACCCAGTAGTTTCAACTTGGGGTTATTTGCCACAGGACATTTGGTAATAACGGGAAATATTTTTGGTTGTCATGACTTGTGGATTCGTCTAACCATCTTACAATTCACCAGACAGCTTCCTACAACACAGAATTATCCACCCCAAAATGCTAACAGTGCTAAGACTGAGAAACCCTGTACCAGTCCTATTAGAAGAGCTATCAACCCTATCCCTCAAATGTATAAATCTTGTGCAACAACAAAAAAAGTATGTCTAAACAATGCAGTGTATTCATCCTATAATTTTATTTATATATTGTTATTTATATTCATGTATAAATATTTATAATTATGTTACTAGTCAAGATCCATTAATTCATTGTCTTTGTTCCTTCCTCTCAGTTATGCTTTTAATTTGATGTCTTTTCATCTTGTATATAAAGTGGTAGTTCCTCTTCCCTTTTATTTCCATAAATTATTTTGTATGATTTATGAAAAAAGATTAGAAATATGCTTAGCAAAAGTCTAGGCCTTACATATGGTAACTAATTTTTTGTGTCTAAGTTATATAATTATTACATTTTAGTATAGTACATTATAGAAGCCCAACAACATTAAACACTGTATTATGTTTCTGTTTACTTTAAATTGTAAACAAGTAAAAAAAACTGTAACAAGTTAGTGAGGTACAATTACTAACATTTGACAAATAGGAAATTGTGTAAATGACCCAGGTGTTCTAAAGAAATATTTATATAGGGAAAAATCACTAAGATCTAAAATCATGCTCTTGGAAGTCCATGCGCTTGATGGTCAGTGGTTCTTATCTGTTTGGGCCTATGTGTAGGTCATCAGGCTATTAGGACACTGAGTCTCAGTGGTTTAGAAACAGAAAGGACATTCTAATAATATTGTTCACTCATATAAAGCTAATGTACTTCTTTTACACCAGCAAGTGGGATGGGAGAAAGATGCAAAGAGAGACATGTTAACTGTCCAGGGTTTCTACAGAAGTGAGTGGGATCATCCAGTAAGCAACTAGCAATGTAAGCACTAGTTTATTTATAATTGTGATAAGTGAAGTAAAAGAAAAGTGGAAGATGCTTATCTGCAGTCAAATAAGCCTCTGAGGAATATACTCTTGAGCTGTGCCTAGAAGAGTGAAAGTCAAAAGGGCTGAGTGGGTACAAGTTACGGGCAGAGAGGACAGCATGTGCAAAGGCTCTGAGGCACAAAAGAACTTGTTCCTCTTGGGGAGCTGGAACGTGGCCTAAGAGGTTTGAGTGCAATGGTCCAGGGAAGAAAGCTCACAATGAGCCTGGTGTGATTAACAGAGTGCAGATCATGCTGATAGGCATGATAAGGGTTGCTTATTTTAGCCTCAGCTAAGTGGGAAGATATAAAAGGGTTTTAAGAAGAAAATGACATGTGGCCATACATGCAGGAGGATGAGAAGAGAGCTTCAGATGCAGACATAGTGGGAAACTGCATATACGCAGGTGGTGGCTAAAACAATAAAAGTGAATGATAGCACCTAAGAAGAGAATGCTGGCCAAGGATGGAGCCCTCAGTAGCACAGGTGCTACTACTAATAACCATAAACCATCCTTCTTACCCACACTGCGTCCATCGTACAAACCAACAAAGCTATGACAATAGGCACACACCTTTCTCCAGATCCTGAGTACTAACAGCAATTCAGCATTAGCTGACTTATGTTATACCTGCTGGAATTGATAGGGGACTCAAGAGTTGGAAAATTTTAGCCTAAGGTAAAAAGTTGTAAGCCTAGCAAGTAATGTATGTTAAAGCTTTTGTTTCAGAAACTAAATATAAGGCCTGTCCTGGCACCTGGGAAAACAGCTGACCTCCTGGGGCACTGCTAAAGATTACCGGGGACAACTGGAGGCATCCAGACCTTTGTGGTCCAGGGAGGGACAGAGGACCACCCGCCCCTGGGAACAGCTAACTGCCCAGGACAGGAATGTTGCAGCTTCTATCACCTAATCCTCCCTGAATCTCAAAGCCCTCACCGCACGTGGTTTATTCCCTGTTATAAAAAAATCTGGCCTGGTAAGAAAAGACAAGACGGTCTGTTAGGGCATGAACCCACCATCTTCTCAGACCACCGGCCATCTGAATAAAGCGCCCATAAAGATTCAATCGCTGTCATTGCTTATTGGGTTTGGTAGTGACAGGCAGCCTGAACACCAGTGTCTTTTCCGGTTACAGAATCATTCTGAGCTAACATCAAGACTAACGTTATATATTCAACCTTCCATTTATACCTCATACTCCAACTGGACTGTGCTTTACAGTTCCCTAATAAGGGTGTGTGTGTGTGCGTGTGTGCACGCGTGCATTTGATACTTAATTTCAAATTCAAAGAACTTCTGACCTGAAAGGGATAATCTAATTTAAACTTACCTTTACACATGAGAAAATGGTAGCTCAGGAAAATTAAGCAACCTGGCCAAGATTTGTTCACTCTGGTCATGGGCTATTAGCTTTACAGAATTACCATGAATACAGTGCATAATTTCCCATGTAAATTTGTTTACGTTTTATTAAAATAGTTTGGAATTAAATTGTTCTACCAATGGGAAAGCAAACAGCACTAGCACGCCAATAAAAAATAAGTTTGGGTGTTCTCAAACTCAAAAAAACTCCATTTGAGCTAGGCCCATTCTGTACTAATTTCTCAGCTGTTTTAACAGGAAAAGAGGCCTGCACAGGGCACTCAGTCTGGAACACACCTGCCTAACAGGGGCATTTGTCTGTGCTGTGCCCCAAGCGCTACACATCTGGGTAATTTCAGGGAACAGACAGCAGAATGGCCTCACTTAGGCTTTCCATAGATAACTTCACACTTTGCACTTGTTAAGTAAGCATGGTTCCCCACCCCCATCTCCAAACAGGAGGCATCTAAATTTGGGATAAAAGAATTCACCAATTTGCCTCAAATTTCTAACTAAAGCCTTCTCAGTCTCACTGAGCAAGATTTAATTAGAGTTGCTTTGCCTAAAAACTCTGTAAAGAGAACCTCCCTGAAGGACTTTGATATCACATCTCCCCGTTGACCACTAGATTACTATTTGCTACACCGGAAGTAAAAGCAGACCAGTAACAATGTGAAATAAGGTTTGTCTTTAAAACTACCCACTTCTCTCACTCACATCCTTCAGCATTCTCTCTACACTTCCCTGCCTCATTCCATCCACAGCACCTACCTCTCTGTCCTCGGACTATTTTCCAGGGTTTGCCATGATCAGTTTTCACTGTTTCTTCCTAGAAATTCACTTTCCCCCTCTTTGTGCATTGATTCATTCACAGCTGATCAGGACTAGATGTTCACTCCTGGGTTCACAGGAACATTCCCAAGGCCCCCTGATTTAGTGCATCTTTGTTACACAATAGAAAACACTTCCACTTGCCAGCATGGTGAGAACACTGCTTTCCAACCTCATGGTTAAGGGAGGGAGGGTTTTGCTCTACGTAGGTGTGGTACTGGCTCAGTCTACCCTCTGCCAACAGGACAAGTCCCTGCTAAATCCCAAAATCCTCTTATGTAAAGCCCTCAAAAGTTTCCCAGGCTGTGAGGCAGAGGCCGGTACACTTTTCTAAGATGTGCTGCAGACCCCAGAAACATCCTAGATGGTGGTAAAGCTACAATACAGTACCCAACCTGATGCCCTTCTCTGCTTTTCCTTTGCACGTAGTTGGCCTTTCATGGGTGAGTCACAGCCAACAGCAGCTAACTCTGGAACTGAGTGCATGGGGGAGCCACAGGGTATGTGAGGAGACACATCACAGAGAAAATCCACACAGAGTGTAGCAAAGTAAAGGTTGGAACACCGTCTCACCTCTGCATACAGATCTCACTAAGCGAAATGGAAGCCCCTTGAGGTAGGAACCACCTCACTTTCAAGGATGAAGTTATGCTTTCTCCCTGGGTATCAACTAAGAGCTGATCTTTTTTTGTCCAGGAAGACAGACAAACGGAAAAGGCCTGTCACCAATTACGTGATGAGCCCTTTCTAATCTCGAGTGCACTTACAGCACTCCTGGCCTTGGTTTCCTCCTGAGTCATGCAAGCAGAGTCCCAAAACTGCCAAAGTATTTATGAGTTTCTGACCTAAGAGACTTTGTAAAATCCATAAAGGAAGAAGATATGGTTTAGGAAGCATGGTCTTGGTCAGTACCTCCTCGTTCTACACCAACCTCCCTAACTCCCCACCCAGCTGAGCTCTTCCCAACCTATCTCCTACCTGGTGGTGTAAGAGTAGAGTAACCTCCCTCTACCAGGAGGTTACAGGGCTGCTAACACTGCAATTTAAATTCTAGGAATATATATTCTCCTCAATCATTGAGATTACTTCCATTACTTCCAAAATTAGTGATGGAGAGACGTAGTGGAGCAGGCTGTCCATCCTGGTGGACAATCCAAAACAATCTATATTTGCCTACAGATCTCAGCAACCAGATTTATCTTCCTAATTCTTCATTTAAGGCTATTATCAAAATTAGTTTGCAATTCCAAACACACAGTGAGTGGGTGATAGGGAAAGTGTCCCTGTGGGTAGAGGGAGGTGAGAAAGGGGTAAAAAGGGATGTAAGCTGAGAATCACAGTTTTACTATTGGATTGACCAACATGTTCATTTAGTTTTTTCTGCACAATGGCTCTAGTAGTGCTTAGCTGTCTTTAACCTCATTTGAAACAATTTTGTTAGACTGTATTGTGACAGCTGTCATACCAGCGTGCATTTAAAAACAAAATCAAAATTGGCGAATTTTTCTGCAGCCATTTTAATACAGAAGATGGAAGAAGATAGGCAACAGTTTTGGCATATGATACTTTATTATTTCAAGAAAGGTAAAAATGCAACTGAAATGCAAAAAAAGATTTGTGCAATGTATGGAGCAGGTGCTGTGACTGATCGAATGTGTCGAAAGTACTTTGTGAAGTTTCTTGGCATTACTGACATTGTGGCCAAATAATTCTTTGCTGTGGGGCTATCTTATGCATTGGAAGATGTTTAGCAGCACCCCTGGCCTCTACCCACTAGAAGTAAATAGCGGGAGATAGCTGACCTACTCAAAATATCCAAATCAATAAAGTTATTGGTGAAAATGAAAAATGTACCTTTTATTTTACAGAAAAAGTAAACAGCTGTTTTGGCCAACCCAATATATAAATTCGTCTAACTATAGAAAACAGGGTGGATAGGAAGTCAAGGCTATGCATCAACTCCCCCTTTTACTTTTGTGATAAAAAGAACCCAAACAGTTTGGAACTAGATGTTGATACACTGTATATTTTGGAGTTAAATGGGCAAAGTATTCTCATAAAAGCTAGTATGGAAATTCTCTTGAGTTCCTTCAACAGTCTTTCCAACTAAGTAATCTTGTTGTTCACAGGCTCAGAGGGTGGGTATGTGGACAGGAACAAGGTTCACAGGAGCAGCTTATACCCCATCCCCCCAACACACACATATGCACACACAACAAAGTGGTCAAGGAGAGGATAACAAAACAACTCTTTTTTAATGAGAAAAGTAAAAGTAGTTTTAAGTTCTGTTGTTGTTGTTTTAATTCATTTCCCAATAAAAGGAATTCTTAAACAATTAACTCTCTTGCTTGTTTCAAGATCATCTGGCCTTCTGAATTCTCTAAATGCCTGCTTACAGTCAAGTCCTTCATGCCTGGGACTATAAGACAGACAACATAAGGAGTCCTAAAACCTATCCTCAATGTTTCCTTTTTTTTAATGTTCTTTTTTTAACAGAGTGTGATTAGAAATGAAAATGAAAACTTTTGACGTCCTGGTGCAGCTAGAGGTTGTTTTTTAAATTAAGAGTGAACTGCCTGCTTGCCTTTTGGACAGTGCCCAGCTGTTTTTCAGATAAACCCACATCTGCAGAGACTATCAGAGTTTCCACTTGTTTTACAACACCAGTAACAAGACTATGATTTGGACAGTAGCCTGCAGCCTTCTGTAACAAAACAGCCCAATCTAAAAGGTGGCTGAATTACAAGGGTGAAAAGTGAAAATGGAAATTCAGCACCGACTCTCTTGCATTCAAGTTTCCAGAAACCATCGATATACCTGGGCTTGTTAATCTGGCAAAGAAAAACTGGTGAACTCTTTTTAGTAGAAAAGGGAAACCAAAAATAAGACAATGGTGTCTATCTTTGGGAGTGGCTAAAATGTTCAGGGCTCTACCTGACTTCAATACCTTATTCCAACCAAACCCCAATATGAGATTTTTTTTAAAGCAGGATGGCCTAGTCCAACTTAAGGGTGTGAAAAAGAACATAGAAAAGGCTTCTACCTACCAACTACAGGTTATACATATGTACTGGTCAATTTAGTAGGCCTTCTCTGGATATTCCCCTGTCCTATTATGTTCTTCTTAGGTGCAGCACTCAGTTCTAAACACAAACTGAAGAACACCAGCAGATCACAGATTCAAACAAGAAAGCAACATCTTACTGTCCTTTCTTTACAAGGTCCCAGCATTTTAGGCCCACTGATACAATCTGCAGATATTTTCAGTTCACAAGAGCAGGACCCAGCCTTTCCAAATCAAGGTGCTAGCTCAAGTCTCTGGAGCCTTGGTAGAAGAGCTGGGGTGGCTTGCAGCAGGCAAGAGATAGCAGAGAATGCCACCAATAAAAACTTCCCCCCAATTAAATATTTTACACTTGCTCCAGAAAACTATACAGAGACAAGTGTGGAAGAGAGACCCAAGATGGTGGAAGAATCAGTGGAAGCTACACTAACCTCCTCCTAGGACCAATCTGGAATTACAACTAAATTGTAGAGAAGTATCCTGAATAACCAACTGAACACTAGCTGAAGAGAAGCATTATAATCACAGACAGACAGAAGAAAGCACTTCACCACAACATGACTGATAGGGAGTACAAAAACACAAGAGGGCTGGCTGGGCTCACAAGGACAGCAGCTGAAGATCTGGAGGGATATTTCAGCAGCTGGGGGTTCCCCTAAGAAATGTGTGTTCTAAATCCCAAGCTGGATTCCCCAGCCCAGAGCACCAGAACCTGGAAAGGAACCCAAATAACATAGGGCTATGCAAAAGAGCAGGGTTTCTGTCTGCCAGGGCAAGATGGCTGAACACTCAAAGAGCCTCTTCAAGAAAGGACAAGAAAAAGCTAAAGGAGTTTGTTAACATCTAACCAGTACTGCAACAAATGTTAAATGGCTTGCTTTAAGATGAAGAAGAGAAAGATAAAAAAGAGGAAAGTAGTCTAATGATAAAAATGGTACTATATACATATCTATCAATAATCACCTTAAATGTAAATGGCTTAAATATTCGAACCAAAAGACATAGGATAGTTGAATGGATAAGGAAACAAGACCTATGTATATGCTGCCTCCAAGAGACCCATTTCAGATCAAAAGATACACACAGACTAATAATAAAAGGATAGAAATAGATATTTCATGCAAATCAAAAAGAAAAAAAAAGCTGGGGTAGCTGTACTTACATCTGACAAAATAGACTTTAAAACCAAAGCTATATAGTAAGAGACAAACAAGGACACTACATGATGATAAAGGGAACAATCCAACAAGAGGAGATAATTCTACTAAACATTTATGCACCCAACATAGGGGCACCTAAATATGTAAACTGAATCTTGATGGACATAAAGGAGAGACGAACAGAAATACAGTCATAGTTGGGGATTTAACACCCCATTGACTTCAATGGATAGATCTTCCAGGCAGAAAATCAACAAGGAGACAGCAGGCTTAATGGACATGCTAGATCAAATGGATTTAATTGGATCTTTAGAGCATTTCACCCCAAAGAGCAGAATTTACATACTTTTCAAGTGCACACGGAATGTTTTCTAGGAAAGACTACATCGAGAACACAAAACAAGTCTCATAAATTTAATAAGATTGAAATCCTCTCAAGCTTCTTCTCTGACCACAATGCTATGAAACTAGAAATCAATCACAAGAAGAACACTGAAAAATATGCAAAGACATGGACGCTAAATAACATGTTATTGAACAATGAATGGGTCAACAACAAGATCAAGGAAGAAATAAAATATACCTTGAAACAAATGAAAGTGAGAACACAATGATCCAAAATCTGTGGGACACTGGTGAAGCAATCCTAAGGGAACTTCATAGCATTAAGGTCCTATCTCAAAAAATAAGAAAAAGCTTATATAAACAATCTAACTTTACACTTAAAGGAACTTCAAAAAGAATAACAAACAAATCCCAAAGTAAGTAGAAGGAAGGAAACAACAAAGTTCAAAGAGAAATACACAAAACAGAGTCTAAAAAAAATAATACAAAAGATCAATTAATTCAAGAGCTGGTTCTTTGAAAAGATAAACAAGATCAAAAAACCTTTAATCAGACTCATCAAGAAAAAAAGAGAAAGGACCCAAGTAAATAAAATCAGAAATGAAAGAGGAGAAACAACTGACACCAAAGAAATACAAAGGACTGTAAGAAAATATTATGAGCAACTGTGCCAATAAACTGGACAACCTGGAAGAAATGGATAAACTCCTAGAAATATACAATCTTCCAAAACTAAATCAGGAAGAATCATAGAATCTGAATAAACAGATTACACCTAGTGAAATTGAAGTAGTAATAAAAAAACTCCCAACAAACAAAAGCCCTGGACCAGATGGCTTCACAGGAGAATTTTACCAAACATTCCAAGAAGAACTAAAAACTCTGCTTCTCAAACTATTTCATAAAATTCAAGAGGGGAGAAGACTCCCAAACTCATTTTATAAGACCAACATTATCCTAATTCCAAAACCAGATAAAAATACTTTAAAGAAAGAAAGTATAGGCCAATATCTCTAATGAACACAGATGCTAAAATCCTCAACAAAATATTAACAAACTGAATACAGTAATGCATCAAAAAGATCATACACCATGATCCATGGGATTTATTCCATGAGTACAACATTCAAGAATCAATAAATGTTATTCACCACATAAACAAAATGAAGGCTAAAAACCACATGACCATATCAACATATGCAGAAAAAGCATCTGATAAAATTTAGCACCCATTTATGACAGAAACTCTCAGCAAAGTGGGAACAGAGGGAACATACCTAAACATAACAAAGGCCATACATAACAAAACCCACTGCCAGCACCATACTCAATGGGCAAAAACCACAAGTGTTCCCCTTAAGATCTGGACCAAGAAAGAGATGTCCACTTTCACCTCTCTTATATGCAACACAGTACCAGAAGTCCTAGCCACAGGAATCAGACAAGAAGAAATAAAAGGCATCCACACTGGAAGGGAAGTAGTAAAAAAACTGTCTTTATTCACAGATGACATGACTCTGTATATAGAAATGCCCAAAGATTCCACCAAGAAACTACTAGAACTGATAAATAAATTCAGCAAAGTAGCAGAATACAAAATTAATATCCAGAAATTAGTTGCATTTTCATATGCCAATAATGAACTAATGAAAAGGGAAATTAAGAAAACAACACCATTCACAATGCTTCAAAAAGAATAAAATACCTAGGAATAAACCTAACCAAGGATGTAAAAGACCTGTACTCAGAAAATTATAAGACAGTGAAGAAAGAAACTGAAGAAGATACAAATAAGTGGAAGCACATACCGTGTTCATGGATAGGAGGAATTAACATCATTAAAATGTCCATACTACCCAAGCAATCTATAGATTCAACACAATTCCTATCAAGATTCCAATGATGTATTTCACAGAACTAGAATATTTCAAAACTTTACATGGAACCACAGAAGGTCTCATATAGATAGCAACAGCAATTCTGAGAAAGAAAAACAAAGTTGGAGGAATCACACTACCTAATTATCAATCTGCACTATAAGGCCACAGTAATCAAAACAGCATAGTATCCGCCTAAAGACAGACACATAGATCAATGGAATCAAATCGAGAGCCCAGACATAAACCCATGATCAGTTAATATTTGACAAAGGAAGCAAGCATATAGAATGGGCTAAAGACAGTTTAGTCAATAAATGGTGTTGGAAAATGGGACTGATATGTGCAAAAAATGAAACTAGACAACCTTCTTACACCACACACAAGAATAAATTCAAAATGGATCAAAGACTTAAATGTTAGACCAGAAACCATAAAAATCCTAGAAGAAAACATAGATATCAAAATCTCAGACACTGCTCATAGAAATTTTTTATCAGCTATAGCTCCCCTGACAAGGGAAACAAAAGAAAATGAACAAATGGGACTTCATCAAACTAAAACATTTTTGCACAGCAAAGGAAATCATCAACAAAATAAAAAGACAACCCACAGAATGGGAGAATGTGTTCAACCAATACATCTAATAAGGGGTTAATATCCAAAATTTATAAAGTACTTACAAAACTCAACACCAAAAAAACCAAACATCCCATTAAATAATGGGTGAAAGACCTGAATAGACACTTCTCCAAAGAGGACATAAAGATGGCCAAAACACATATGAAAAGATGCTCAGTTTCACTAATCATCAGAGACATGTAAATTAAGACCACAATGAGATACCATCTCCACCTGTCAGAACAGCTATCATCATTAAATCAATAAACAAGTGCTGGTGAGTATGTAGAGAAAGGGGAACTATTTTGCACTGTTGGTGGGAATGAGGACTGGCGCAAGCACTGTGAAAAGCAGTATGGAGATACCTCAAAATATTAAAAATGGATCTGCCTTTTGATCCAGTGATCCCACTAATGGAAATATATCCAAAGGAGCCCAAAACACAAATTGGAAAGAACATAAGCACCCTTTTGTTCACTGCAATGTTATTTACAATAGCCAAGATATGGAAGTAGCCCAAGTGTCTATCAATAGAGTGGATAAAACAACTAGTACATTTAAACAATGAAATAGTACTCGGCCATAAAAAAAGAAGAAAATTTTACCCTTTGCAACAGTATGGATAAACCTGGAGAACATTATGCTAAGTGAAATAGGCCAGTCAGAGAAAGAAAAATACCATATGATTTCACACATATGTGGAATCTAATGAACAAACTGAATTAACAAAGAAAATGGGGACGGACTCATAAATGGAGAGCAGGGTGACAGCTAGTGGGAAGAGGGGATAGGAGGTAGAGAGACTGAGCAAAAAGGAAAAAGGACTCATGGACATGGACAACAGTGGTGACTGCTGTGGGGAGGTGGGTATAAGGGAACTGAAAGGTAATCTAAAAACATTCAATAAAGACTGGATTAAAATGAAAAAGGAAAACTGTGGCCTACTTAGAAAAGAAAGAGGAAAAATTAGGTAAAAAAAAAAAAATTATTCTCCTGCAAGCAAAACAAAGACCCAAACTCCCATACAGAGACTCCCTGGCGTACAAACTCCATTCATTCTGCAGTTTGGAAATGAACTACAATAGGGTGCAACCAAGGGGGGCCCCAAGTAGGGATTTGTAATGGGGTCCAGAACTCAGGGTATTCAGAAAATATTAGAAAAATATATATATAGGATGTGCTCGCCCCTACAAGTCTGAGCTGGGGGAAGGGACACATGGAGTGGGGCCATCGAAAGCTGTCTTGCATAGCAACAGCTTTGCAGCTAACCTCTGGCATGGTCATTTAACATATCTATAACTTTTAACTGGTTTCATTGATATGTTAAATAGCTGTGGCCTTGCTTTGAGCCAGGGAGATGGGAGTGACTTGAATCCATGATGTAAGTGGGAGGCAACTCCCCCTGGTAACAGTGCCTGCATGAGAGCTTGGAAATGACTGGCTCCACGCCATGGGGCCATGCCTGCCCAGACTTACTATGGAAGCCCAGAAAACCTGGAAAAATCTGGAATGCTGGAAACTGTAGCTGATTGTGGGAGGAATTGGAAATGGGGCTGCAGAAGCAGACTGGCGCTGGGATTTAAACCCAGGCATGGCAGCCATGCTGGTTTTTGTTTTGGGGGACCACGTGGCTTTGGCAAAAGTTGGGACCCAGCAGCTTTGGGGTGCTCCCTTTTGCCATGTGGTTTAGGAAACAGGAGAGACCTTGCTGGGAAGAAAAGGGGTAAAAGGACTCTTGCTGGTGAGCAATTAGAAGGTACCACACGGTTTTGGATTAACTGCAGATCATGGCGGTGACACAGCTGATGGTACAGGGAACTGAGGGGTTGCCTGAACTATAGACTTCTACTTCTTTTCCAGAGATCCCATACCCTGGACTGGGTAGAGGGAGAAGGAAGGACTGTGCATTTGTGGGTATTCTAAAGCACTTTAGTATTTTAATGAAGACATTAAGTCACTACACTAAGTCTGTATAACTCTTAGAATAAATAATTCCTTTCCTTTTTCACCAATCTCTGGCATTGAGAAACATCTTTCCCTGGCAGTGGGCAAGGCCAACCTAGTACGGGGTGAGATGGGGAGACCCCAGGAGCAGAAAGGGGGGGTCCATTTGGTAATAGTATATTTTTCACACACACACACACACACACACACACACACACACACACACACACACAACCTGCGTCTGTTCTATAACAGAATGACAATCTACTCCAAAATCTTACATGATCACTGGTGATCATGTAAGCACCTTCAGTTAGAAAACTCCCCTCTAAAATGCAGACACACCCCTTGGCAGACAAAATTCTGTTAGCTATTTATACAATGGTGTGAATGCTTCAATCTGATAAAAATCTCCCATCTAGCTGATATCATTCATAGGCAGAGACCGACAGTGAAAAGGAAGCAGGGGTGGAATTCTGGAGTTCTGAGGGAGGATGGGTGGACGACTACTCAGAGGGCCAGCCCCTAGTGGGAGTTTCAAAGGCGAAGCCACAGCAGCAGGACAGAGGACATTTACCCTAAATATAATCTTGTCCTTGGTTGTATCAGCAATTACCTCCTTGCAAGAGAAGGTTTTTCAACAGGAGCTACCCAAGGCAGACTAAACAAGTCTAAGTGTTCTCCATTCCTATTTTACTGTTACAGAACTCATTTTGTAAGTATTACTGGGATAACTATCTAAATGTGCTGCCTTATATTTACCATTATGAAACCACTTTTAATCTCTATTTGGAAACCATTCAAATTTGGTTTAAAAGGTTTTGTTCAAAGTGAAAGATTTTAGATACAATAGTTCCTCAAAACTTGTAACAGGAAAAGCTGGAAGTGCTTCAGTTCAATGTATGCATGGCTATTAATGCCTATTGGTAATCTAAATAGAGAGGGTATACTTCATAGCATTATCCTCTTTTGGTCATGGGTAGTGATAATACAATAAACCCTTCATTCCATACAAGCCCTGGGTGGTGTTTTCTTTTAGTTTCTCTTTGCTAGAAAGACTGTAGAAGCAGAGTACCTTTTTCTACAATAAAGTGAGAAGGTACAGAAGAGGCCCTCCTGTGGCAGGAGATAGTCAGAGTGAGGAAACTCTGAAGGCACCTTGAGCCTAAGACAAAGGACATCAATACAGGAAAGAGACCCTGCTGTAAGGCTGGTTGTCCCCACTTTCTGGAAAAGCACTGAATCGTGGTAAATCATGAATGCACATTTGCAGATACTACATGATCCCTGCTTCATTATAATAAATTAGTATTGTGGGAACACTCTTCCCCAGGGGATAATCAAGGAAAATATGGAAGGCTGCATGCCCAGTAGCTTAAAAGTAAAGAACTACTTGTACATGCACAATAAAATCCCATCAAAACTATCCAGGAAATAATCTCCCTATAAGAATATAATCCTGCCCTGGCTGGTATAGCTCAGTGGACTGAGCGCTGGCCTATGAACCAAAGGGTTGCCAGTTCGATTCCCAGTCAGGGCACCTGCCTGGGTTGCAGGCCAGGTGCCCCGTAGGGGGCATGTGAAAGGTAACCACACACTGATATTTTTCTCCCTCTCTCTCTCCTTCCCTTCCCCTCTCTCTAAAAATAAATAAAATCTTAAAAAAAAAAAAAATAGAATCCCTCCAGCCACTCTGCTTGGAGTTGACCCACTCCCATGTTCTGTAAAGTGTACTATCACTTAATAAATCTGCCCTCTCTCTGCTATAAACTCTCTATGTGTTTGGTTCAATTCATTGTTCACAATCACTAAGAACCTAGTTACCTATGTCCACCTGCGATGCTCCCAGATATCATGTTAAGGTAACCCTTAGATTAACTTTAATTATCTGAAACAGTCTAAACAAGACACAACCAATCTCAGGTTGACAGAGAAGAACCTCAGGGAGCCTCAGGCATCTGCCAAGATGGAGAAGCAGATTTATCAGAAGTTAATGAAGCTTCCGGACCCTTCCCTAAAGGGGCCCCCTACCCAAGGTCCTGTACCTATCCTGGTATTTGTAATTTTCCACCAGTTTTCTTAAGAAAGAACTCTACTTTGTAAAAGCTTCAGGCCCCTCCCAAAGCTGGATATGTACCTGACCTGAAGGTTCCTCAGGCATTTGAACAGTAGGATCAAAAGTGAATTCATGATCTCTCACTCACCCTTCTGTAAGAGGGTGCAGCCAGGGAGCCCCCAAAAGAAGGATTTGTAATGGGGTCCAGAACTCAGGGTGTCCAGGAAGTATTAAAAATATGGGATGTGCTCACCCCCACAAGTCTGAATTGGGGGGTGGGACACATGGAACGGGGCCATTGAGAGTTGTTTTGCATAGCAACAGGTTTGCAGATAACCTCTAGAACAGTCATTTAACATATCTATAACCTTTAACTGGTTTCATAGATATGTTAAATAAGCTGTGGCCATGCTCTGAGCCAGGGAGAAGGGAGTGACTTCCACCCAGGATGTAACTGGGAGGCAACTCCACCTGGTTACAGAGCCCCCTTAAGAGCATGGAGATAATTGGCTCCACGCCACAGGGTCACACCTGCCTGGACTTACTATGGCAGCCCAAACAAGCTAGAAAAATATGGGAATGCTGGCAGCTGTGGCCAACTGTGGGAGAAGTTGGAACTGGGGCTGCAGAGAAAGATTGGCGCTGGGATTTAAACCCAGGCGTGGCAGCCATGATAAGAACCATGCGGCTTTGGGTCTCCCATGCAGCTTAGGAAGACAGAAAGCAAGATGTAGCAGCGATGCAGAGCTCTTTCTTAGCAGTTTGGAAGAATGGAGAAAAGATGCTACGGAAAGGAAAAGGGTGAAAGGACTCGCTGATGGGCCATGAGAACCTGCCACATGGTTTTTGGAATAAAAACTGGAGATCCAGGCAACACAGCTGATGGTGCTGGGAACCAAGGGAGGGTGCCCACCGAGCACAGATTACTGGGAAGAACTGGGGGCTACCTGAGCCACAGACCTCTATTTCTTTTCCTGAGATACAGTACCCCAGATCCGACCAAGGGGGGAAGGAGGGGTTGTGGTTTTTTGTGGGTGTTTTAAGGGACTTTGGGATTTTAATGAAGACATTAAGTCATTACTCTTAAGTCTGTATAACTTTTGAATAAATAATTCCTTTCCTTTTCACCAATCTCTGACATTCCCTGGTGGCAGGCAAGGAGAACCTAGTACAGGGGACCCCAGGAAAAAGGGGAGGTCCATTCGGTAACATTGTGCAACTCCTTCTCCAGTGACCAATCAGAGAAAATCATGGGAGACCACATGTGCAGTAGCTTTAAAGTAATACAACTACTTGCACATGTGCAATAAAAGCCTGCCAAAACTAGCCAGGAAGGATCCACCCTATAAGAATAGAGTCCCTCCAGCCTATTAAGTCAATCTCTGCTTGGAGTTGGCCTGCTCCAATGTTCTCTGCTATAAACTCTGTGTTCAGTTCAATTCTTTGTCCCAATCACCAAGAACCTGGTTACCTGTGCGCAGCTGTGACACTTCCTCTGCTCTCATAAATTTAATCCTGCCCTCCCCTTCTGTGCAGGCATTTGATTAATAGCATCACCAACTCCCAAGTCAGGAAACTAGGTGTAGTAATTCCTCACTCCCTCATCCACTTCCAGCATGCAACACATGAGTAAATTCTATCTCCCTAAAAAATAAAAATAATAAATAAATAAATAAATAAAAATCCATGCAGTCTGATCCTTTCTCTCTATCCCCTCATTAGAATGAGGGGGCTCAGAGTTTTTACCCTCAACCCTCTGCCTCCAGTCTCATACTTTTTATTCTGACCCCACTCTCATATAAAAAGAATGGTCTAAAATACCCCACAGACCTGAAGGCTTCCTGACAGAAACAGCTGGTGTAGGTCTATTCATGTGCCACATCAGCACATGACGTAGCTCCGCACAGACTGCCAGCTCATCTCACACCCAGCTCTGAACTTCTCATGTTTACTTGCATACCTCTGAAGATGCTGTTCTCTTCAGCTACAGGTTCTCCTTGCCACACCCACACCCTAACCCCACAAAACTCAATTTAAATGCCACCTTCCCTTCAATCCTTCCCCCACTGCCCCTGCTCATCTAGTTCATACCACCCTTTGATTTCTCTGGAACTCAGCAAATTTTTTTCTACTACTTACTTTTGTTTCCCAACTAGACCAGGCTCCCTTCTTCATCTCTGTCTCTTTCTTGCTCTTCTTTTTTTCCTCACGCTTCCACTGTTGTGGAATTCACTCATTTTTGAATGAAGAAACTTTTCCAGGCTCCATCTTCACTCTGCCTTAATACTTACGTGTGCCATAGTGGAAGGCAGGACTCAAAGGTATAATGGTTAAGAACACCAGGCTCTGAAACTCAATTACTGGTTTGAAGCCCAGCTGTGCTACTCACTAGCCATGTGATTTTAGACAATACCTACCTTTCCCCTTGTTCCTTGGTTTCCTCATCTATATGATAAAGGTAAGAAGAATATCTCCACCTCATTGAGTTGTCATAAGGATTAAATGAATAAACAGACGTAAGGAGCTTAGAACAGTGCATGATAACTAGTGAACAGTCAATAAATGTCAGCTATTTTGACATGCGGTAGGGTGGGTGTGAGGAAGAGAGGGAGGATGGCTTTATTCAATAATCAATTATTTTCCCACTCCACTATAGAAGTATCTTCTAAGGCAGAAGAAATACTTACCTTGAAAAGTTCGTTGCCCCAAGAAGGATACTGGGCACATATTTTGTTAAATGTTTCTATGAATAATATAGATAGTGATGTCAGTGCACAATAGAAAAGAGGCTTAATCAAATACCTGCAGGCAAAGTTCTCCAAGCTCTAGGTATTTAGGTGGCTATGATCGTATTACCAAATGTAAACCTATCCTGTACCTCCCTGACCACTGAACTCCAGAGAGTTATTCCAACTTCTTTTTCTATGCACTTCCTAGGGCCTGTGCTCTTAGTATTGGGTTGGCCAAAAAGTCTGTTTAGTTTTTTTCCATAAAATAAAAGATACATTTTTCACTTGCACCAATAACTTTATTGATTTGGATATTCTGAGTATGCTGTCTGTCTCGGAAGATCTCTCGCTATTGACTTCTAGTGGATAGAGGCCAGGGGTGCTGCTAAACATCTTCCAATGCATAAGACAGCCCCAGCCTCACAGCAAAGAATTACTTGGCTACAATGTCAATAGCACCAAGAAACATTGCAAACCACTACTGACATATTCAATCAGTCACAACACCTTCTCCATACACTGCACAAATCTTTTTTTTTTGCATTTCAGTTGCATTTTTACGTTTTTTGAAATAATAAAGTGTAATATGCCAAGAATGTTGCATATTTTATTCCACCTCAGTATTAAAATGACTACACAAAAATTCACCAAATTTGATTTTTTTCAAATATACACTGATATGGCAGCTGTCACAATACAATCTAACTGTAAACTGTATCTAAAGTGTTTCAACCGAAGTTAAAGACAAACAGAAAAAATTAAACGAACTTTCTGGCCAACCCAATACCTACTCTAAGCACTCTCAACAGGAGACCTCCTCCACTCCCATGCTTCCCTTACATTGCTGAGACCCACAACTCTGGTTACTGCCCCACTAGTCATGGCCCACTGACTTACAGATGTCTCGATTTTGACATTCCTAACCTCACACTCAGGATGTCCCCAACTGAAATTCTCTCCATTTCAACTTCCTCAGACTCATTCCTTCAAAATTGTTCCCTAGCTCCATAAATGGCAAACTGGAGGTGCTCTAGGTAAATATTTGAACACTCCTGACTCCTCTCGTTTAACTCTTTTTTTTGGGGGGGGGGGGGTTGTTTTTAACACATTTGGTGTCATTTTGTTGTTGTTGTTCTTTTTCCTTGTCATTTAACTATCTCTTAAATCCAGATGCATCTCTCCATATCCACTACCATCAACTTCAATCAGGCCAACATCACCTGTCCACCCTGAAGTTCTTCCTCACTAGTGTTCCTATCTTCAGAACCCACCTTTCTTCAATTCCTCAATTCACTCTGCAGTCTGAGTGGTTTTTCTAAAACATCAGTCTGATTACATCTTTCCTTGTTAAAAAATCTTCAGTAAATGGCTCCTCTTCCATATTAGAATAAAGTTCCAAAAGACCCACCATGACATGGTCTGTGATTACCTCTTTAACCTCACTGCTCACTGCTGTACCCTGTGTATCTCCAGTAGAGACTGGGTGTGACATAATACGAAATACATATTTGGCCTCTGCTCTGATTCCTGGCACAGAGCTTCTAAAACTCTTGGAATTCCCTGAGTAACAGGGTTGAGAGGAGTATCTTTTGTTACACATACTATGCCCCTTTCAACCATATCTGAGTTCATGCTATGAGGTGACTGGAAGGAAGGAAGGAAGCTGGTTACCACAGGAACCAATCCTGTGACTGGGGGGTTGTATCTGCTCTGCTCCCTGACCTCTGTGGAGGGGAGAGTCTGGAGATTGAGTTTAATAACCAATGGCCAATAACTTATTCAATCATGCCTACATAATGGAACCTCCATAAAAAAATTAAACGAAGGAGTTTGAAGAGCTTCCAGGTTGATGAACACATACAGGTGCTAGGACAGTGGCACACCTAATGAGGGCATGGAAGCTCCACACTCCTTCCCCATACCTTGCACTGACCATCTTCTTCATGTGGCTGTTCCTGACTTGTATCCTTCATAACAAACCAAGAGTAAGTAAGGTGTTTTTCTGAGTTCTGTGAACCATTCTAGTAAATTATCAAACCCAAAAAGAAGGTTGTGGGAACCCCCGATTTATAGCAGATCAGTCAGAAGCACAGATGATAACCTGGGACTCAAAACTGGCATCAGAAGTGGGGGCAGGCTTGTGTAACTGAGCCCTTATCCAGTGGGATGTACATTAATTCTGGGTAGTTAGTGTCAGAATTGTTTAGGGTGAGGGAGAAAACCCACACATTTTGGTGTCAGAAGTGTTATGAGAACAGGAAACAGGTTTTTCTAGTAGAGGGGTAAGAAACAAGGAAGTAGTTTCAGGGTTCTCTTCTGATTGCACTTCAACAATAATGAAAACATAGAAAAAGAAGAGTAACTTGTAACACTGATTTCTTTGATGATGCTGTTGCCTATTTCATAAGCCTGGAAAAATACACAGGGAGTATCAAACATGGGGAAAGGTTAAATCTTTAGCATACTGGACTGACACCAAATCCACATCTTAGAATTCTATAGGCAAACTCTCATCATATAGACTCTGTAAATGCAAAACCTCTTCCAGAAAACCTATCAGTATGCAACAAGCTCCATATCCCTCAGCTTAGGTTCACAAGTCACATCTACTCCCTTTTTCTCAGATACGGGTTTTTCCTTGGCAAGGAAACAAATGTTTATTGAAATGCATCCTAGAATAAAGCCTTGGACTGTTCACTGACATGTGAAAGAAAATAAAGTGCCTCTTTATCCAATATTCCAGTACTGAGGTGACAACAAAAAATACACACACAGTCACACATGCATTCATAGACATATGCATATCCAAACCTTCACATACACACAAACCGTAGATAAGGAGGAAAATAAATTATCTTTGAAATTCATATAGTGTATAAGAGGAAAACTAGAATTTAATCTTCATCTATTAAGATACATGTATGTTTCCTGCAGACAAATACACTTGGTTTGAAAATTCTGGTAGCACTTCTACTTATATTTGCTGCAACTCCTTTTGACTACAAAGACCAAATATAGAAAAAAATGTAGATTCAAATCAAGGTTACTTAAGGGTGCAGCTAGAGTTTTTCTTTCATTAAAATGCACCACAGTCTTTATGAAGATAAGCTTAATCTACTTATGAACAGGCTAGTTCACGAGGAAACAAATTTTCAAATATAGTTTATCTACACTCAAACCTTAACCCTTAGGTCCTGAATCTTTACCAAAAAGAGCTTTTTAGACTACTTGATTCAGTGACTTACCCAATATATACCCTGTACAATTAATGTTTTTCTCTCCAAATTTCCTGTTTCCAATTTTACTGAATTGCAGTTGAACAGACAGCTGGATAAGAACTTTGCTTCTATAAATGCACATAGAGTAGTACCATAACAAATCCTAGTATATGAAAGAACATAAAATATAATAAAGGAAGGGTCACAAATCAATGAGTAAGGAATGGATTATTCAACCAACAGAATGAGAAAAAAAGTGTTGGGACTAAGGAGGAAATCAAGTTAGAGCCTCCACTAAACTATATATACAAATAAATTCTAGATTGACTAAAGCATGTGTCAGCAAACTTTCTGTAAAGGGCCAAGTAATATATGTTTTAAGCCAGCTGGTAAATACTATAGATCTCTGTCGCAAACACTCAACTCTGCCACAATGAAAACAGGCACAGACAACATGTACACAGGTAAGTGCGGCTATATGCTAATGAAACTTTAGTCATAAAAGCACTTGGCAAGCAGCCTCCCTGGACAAAAAAGCCAAATAGTAAGTAAGTAAATAAGTGAATAAATAATTAAATATGCAAACGAGTAAGTGCCAAAAGAAAATACCAGTGAATATATGATCTGAGATAAGTAAAAATTTCTAAGCATAAAAGTAATGAAAGAAATCCCCAAAGAAAGGACGATTATGCTCATCAACTGCATTTAAATTTCCATTAGTAAAATAACAAAATTAAACAATATTAAATGCAAATTATAAAATGGAAAAATATTTGAAATTAATATGACAGAGAACTAAGTTTCAAATGTGTATCTTTTATCTCTCAAATTGGCAAAAATGGCACTGGCAATGATCATTTATAGAACACGATTAATATTAACTGGTCCTGGGAACGTAAGCTGGGTCAATCATCAAGCATTAAAACATGCCTTAAAAGGCCTTTAAAAAATTCATCCTTGCCTTACCAAGTTCATGTTTATGAATCTGGCCTATGAAAATAACTACAGATCCATAGAAAGGTTTTTGGTAAAATCTTTCTATAATTTGGGTAAAGATGTCCTCTATAATCTTAATTTATTATTTTTTTATAATTTTTTTAAATTGTTCTTGTACAGTTTTCTGTCTTTTACTCCCATCCTGGCCCACTGCCCCAGCCCTCCCCATCTCCCTCCCATTCCACCCCCTAGTTTTTGTCCATGTGTCCTTTATACTTGTTGCTCTTATAATCTTAATTTATAACAACCTAAATGCCTAACAACAGAGAAACATTCAAATAAATTCTACTACATACATTACAATAGAATATTATGCATATATCAAATCATCTTTTAACAGAACATTACAGGAATAAAAATGGTCCTAAGAAAATGATGTTAAAAAGGCATCATCAAGAATTATTTATGGAATATTGTTAGGAACTGCCCTGCCTAGTTTCAGAAGCTGTAATCCCCCGTGGCTAAGGCTGAGTAAAAAACCTTAGGACCATAAGCCACTTAGGAGACAAAGCTTATCTTCCTTGTAGGGGCACCACCTCTACCTGCTTTCTCTTCACCCTGCTGGACCCCAGGCGGATGACTGGTTAGCCAACAACAGGTAAGATTCCTCAAAAAGGGATGACCTAAGACAGGTATGGTCTCGAATGGGGCCCTCAGGGAAGGACTTAGGGGGCTACAGAAAAAGGGAGTGATGGACCCTTCCCTCTCGGCTTTGACATAGCCCGAGTCCTCATTCTGTCTGAAAGAAGTCTCCTAATCTCTTGGCTGCCTTACTTCCCTTGCCTGACTTAAGCCTGAAACAATGCCCTAAGCCTGAACCAATGCTGGAGGTGGGTGCAGCCCTGTGCTGGAAAGGACAAGTTCCCTAGGGCGATTAGGCCTAAGAAAGAATGCATAAAATCCTATGAAACCTACTTTGCTAATACCCTCAATTTAAATGATAAGGGTCCAAGCATGAAGTGAGTTTATTCCCTAAAGTATTATGGCCCTTTAACTATCTGACCCTGACTCAAGCCCTCAGAGTTCTTTGAATGTTATCTATTGTTTAATCATTTCTGCCTGACAATGACTGATGAGCCTTACGTATACACCCTGTATTCCTGTGCAAATTGAACCCAATAAAAACCTCTTACAGCAAGGGTCTAGGCGCTGTCTTCTTGAGAGAGTGGCCCAGGCACTCCAAGGCTTTTTCTCCTCTTGAGAGAGAAGCCACGCCATCCCTTTTCCTCCACAGGACTTGGTAGTCCTTGTGAATTTGTCTCATCTCATCCATAACACCGTGGACCCCAGGAACCAGGATCTGTGTCAGAATATCATACCATTTTTCAATATCTGCATAAGCAGGGAAAACTATTAGAAAATATACAACACATGTTAAACAATAACTATTTCTGGGCTGTGGGATTACGGGTGATTTTTGTTTTCCTCTTTATTCTTCTCTATAGTCTCTAAATTGGTGTGCCTCAGTGGATTGAGCGTGGGTCTGTGAATCAAAGGGTTGCTAGTTCAATTCCCAGTAAGAGCACATGCCTAGGTTGTAGGCCAGGTTCCCAGTGTGGGGTGCTTGAGAGGCAACCACACACTGATGCTTTTCTCTCCTTCCCTTCCTCTCTCTCAATAAATAAATATTTCTGTAGTGATCATGTATTTTAAATATGAAAGATAAGTGTTACTTTTAAAAAGCAAAAAAAGTTCTCACTAAATATGTGGAAGAAACATAAATCAACTACTTTGGATATCTAAGAAGTAAGATTTGAGCAAAGCAGTGACAGCTTTACTCATCTGTTTCTACTCAATATTTCTGGAGCTCTTTCCTACTTTCATCTCTTTGAAATAGCTATTCCAACTCTAAAAGGGTAAAGACCTCCCAGAACAAACACATTCCAGCCCCCATGATAGATTTCTGAATTCTCTTGGGATGCTGAAGAATGCTAGTGATCATGCTTCCAGAAGTTGAGGCAAAATTAATACTAATTTGAACTTCAGTATAACTATGTTACTTGCCTAAGTATACAGCATCTAAGTCAATAACTATTATCCCATTCAGCAAATAACTGTCAATAGCTTAATACAGGCAAACCACTTGAAGTCACAAGGCAGAGAAAAACTTTCTAAGAGTCTTTAATTTTTTTTAAATCTCAAAATAATCTTTCTGGAGGGCAATCTGACTATATATATCAAAAGTCTTTAAAAAGTAAATACAATTCCACCCATTAATCCCAGTCTAGAAATCTGTGCTAAGAAAATTTGACAAGTGTTTAAAGTATATGTCCAAAGATGTTAATCACAGCATTTACAATTGTAAAATAAATGGAATAGTGGATATAGCTTAAATAAAATGTCACTTCAATGGACTGAAAGGCTATGTCCCCTCAAAATTCCTATGTTGAGCCCTGACTGGTATAGCTTAGTGGGTTGGGCATCATCCCGTAAACTGAAAGGTTGCCAGTTCAATTCCTTATCAGGGCACATGCCTGGGTTGTGGGCCAGGTCTCTGGTTGGGGGCACGTGAGAGGCAAGCAATCAATGTTTCTCTCACACATCAATGTTTCTCTCCCTCTCCATCCTTTCCCCTCTCTAAAAATAAATAAACTTTTTTTAAAAAAATCATGTGTTGAAACTTAATGCAAAAATGTGTTATTGTTTTCCTTCCTTCCTTCCTCCCTTTTTAGACAGAGGAGAAGGGAGGAAGAGAGGGAGAGAAATATCAATGTGTGGTTGCCTCTGGCACACCCCCCACTGGGGACCTGGCCCACAACCCAGGCATGTGCCCTGACTGGGAATCAAACTGGTGACCTTTTGGTATGCAGGCTGGCACTCAATCCACTGAGCCACACCAGCCAGGGGACAATGTGATGCCTTTGGGAGATGATTGGCTCATGGGAATGAGTCCCTCATGAAGGGGATTAGTACTCTTAGAAAAGATATCCTGTAGATTCCCTGTTCCCTCCACTATATGAGGTTACAGTGAGAAAACAGCCATCTATGAACCAAGAAGTGGGCCCTCAACATACACCAAATCTTCATGGGAAGTCTTGATCTTGGACTTCCCAGCCCCCAGAACTGTGAGACATAAATGTCTGTTGTTTATGGGCCACCCAGTCTATGGTATTTTGTTATAGTAGCCCAAAATTAACTAAGACATATCTATATAATGAAATGATGGCATTATAAATGAGACATAAATGTATACTTACTGACGTGGAAAGATGTTTGTGATATATTATGGAGTCTCTTTCAAGCAAGTTACAAGACTATAAAGTAAAATAACATACTGTGTAGTCAGCTACGGCTACCATAACAAAATACCACAGACTGGGTGACTTAAACAACAGAAATTATTTTCTCACAATTCTGGAAACTGGAAATCCACAGTTAGTGTACCATCATGGTCAGTTCCTGGTGAGAGCTTGCTTTCTTACTGTGTCCTCACATGGAGGGGAGAGAGACGGGGAGGGAGGGATGGGATGGGGAGAGGAGGGAAAGAGATCTTTCTATTCTTACAAAGCCACAGTTCTATCCGATTGGGGCTCTACCTTTATGATCTCATTTAACTTTAATCACTTCCTAAAGACCCTATCTCTAGGTGTAGTCACATTGGTAGTTAGGACTTCAACATATGAATTTTGAGGGGAAACACACAATTCAGTCCAACAGTAACCTGTTTTAACAGTGCTATACATGGATGAAATTCTATAAGATTTTGTCTCAAAATGTTTAAATCAGTGGTTACCCCTGCGTAATGAACACAGTATGCTTCGTTTCTACCATAATTATTTATAATTTCATAAATATTAAAATAAATTAATCCCATGGATAACTAAAATGGTAAATTTTAGTAAAACATTGGGGAAAGATGCAGTATGCTCTCAGGCTCACTAGCTCACATGGGCAATACCTCACAAATCACATCAGTTGAACAGGGTGGTTTCAGGAGACAGGAAATGGATCTAGAATGAGAGCAGACTGTTCCTTGAAAACATCAGCACAAATTACTGTTGTGATCAAAATAAACAAAAAAGCCCTGGGCATCACTAAGGATATTAGAAATAAAATGTAAAACACACCCTGCCAAAGCCACTGTCCCATGACCAAACCTGGAACTGAAGTACTGTTCCAGAATGTAGCCAAGCACATCCCTGCTATCGAACTTTTTTTAGGACAATTATAATGATTCAAGAAACAGGAGAAACCACCTTAAAATAATCAAGACCCAGCCTCCACTTTACCAACTGTTTTAAGCTGACACACATTATACCTCTTATCACTGATTAAACTGCCATCTCTCCTGAAATCATCCACTCCACACCTCCCACGCCACTCATCCCCACCTCCAGACACACACAGACACACACAGACACACACAAACAGGACTGCAAGCTCTTAGGAGGCAGAGATCATATCGCCTTCAACTCTTGTTCTCCTTGCACACTGCATATATTCAATAAAGGATTTTTGAATAATCATGTGATAAATCAAAGAATTATCATAACCAATAAGTTTTGATAAAACTTACTGGTTTTAGTAAAAAAATTACTGTTTGGCCTGGGGAGTCTAGTTGAGCTGATAAAATCCTACACAGCAATAAAGGCTGAGGATATGTTTAAGATGTAATAAGGAGAACCATGGAAAATTTTAAAGCTTTAAGGAGGTAAGAAAAAATTAAATTTTAATTTAAAATGGGTAAAACTGCCCTGACTGATATGGCTCAGTTGGCTGGTCATCGCCCCACAAAGTAAAAGGTCACAGGTTCAATTTCTGCTCAGGGTACATGCCTGGGTGTGGGTTTGGTCCCCAGTCAGGGCACGTGCAAGAGGCAACCAACCGTTGTTTCTCTCTCACATCTGTATTTCTTTCTGTCTCTTTCTCCCTCTCTTCCTCTCTCTCTAAAACTAAATAAAATCTTTTTAAAAATAAAATAAAATGGGTAAAATTATCACTATACTATCCTGACATATTACAAAAGAAACTGAAGACAAGAAAGTTTGTTTTCTCCCTTTGTGACTTCCAGCAGTTTACCTTCATTATTGTCCTTTATGAAGCTGCTGACAGGGTCCTAGGCACTGTCAAAGGTCCTAGGCGCATTCATAAATGAATGACTTCCATTTCAGTTACAATTAGTAAAAAGAGAACGTGGTAAGACTAATCCCACAGCTCCTCAATTCTTCCACAGACACAATAAGAGAAGGGAGTATCATATTACTAGCTAGGAGTAAAACAGGTCAAGTCCTAGTCAATAAAGCTAAGCCCATCATGAACCTTGAAAGACAAGAAAAAATGGGATTTACAAGCATTTCACCTTAGCTCAAACTGCCCTTCCCCCTGGAAAATGCCTGGGCTGGTCCCTTCACACCTTCCAACAGTGCCCTGTGGGACCTGCATATCAGCCTTCCCCTAACGCTTCCCCCCAAGATCCCTCATCACTTCTATATACCCAGGTAGTTTCCTGAATGGGGTAAACTAATACATTCAATTAAGAAATGGGAGACTTTAGGCAAAATCTATACTTGGGAATAAAATCTATCCCAACTTAGCCTTGCCCTTCCATTGCAGAATTACTAGTCGAAATTTAAGTGTAATATACTTGAAATGCAGTCAATCCACAATTGTCAGATAAGCTCATATCCCAGAGAACTACCCACCATAGGGCTGATTCATGCCACTTAGATATAAGAAGAACCTTCCTGTACAAGATTGCACAAATGTAGCCCTACAAACTTCAAGTCTGCCCTCAGAACATCTGATTTTTGCTTCAGAGCCAAACTTAATGATTGTAAAACAGTTTTTTCTTCACTATATAGTTCTCTGTTGGCTTATTAATTTATACTTTGTCCTTAAATCCCAAAGGATTTAATGCTATTTACATAAATGCATATAAAATAAGATTAAAAATATTATAATAAGAAGAGGAGAAAAAGCAGACTGTGATAAAATAGTAATACAGAAAAATAAAAAGCAAAGTTGATGGATAATATTTAAAAAAAGCCAACGAACTTATATGTAAAACCCATGGACATGAACTAAGGGTGGGGGGAAGGCTGGAGGGCTGGGGGTTACAGGGTGGAGGGGGGATAAAGGGGAGAAAAAATTGGGAAAACTGTAATAGCATAATCAATAAAATATACTTTAAAAATCATTTGAAAGAGCCTATGTATCGATTAGAATTGGGTCATATGTTTAGAACTAAGCTTTCTTTAAATAGTCAACTGAATTATAATGTTTGTAAAATGAGAACAAAGCAATTCCCCAAGAAAAGTACAACCATTCAGAGTATGGAGAGAAAAAATTTCTTCCAAGGCTCATCATAAAGAAAACTCTAAAAAATACACTATGTTATGTGCAAGACACTGTTCTAAGAACTTTAGACATAGTTACTTATTTAGTAACCCTGTGTAGTACTGTTACTGATCTACATATAGCGGGTAATGAAACTGAGGAAGAGAGCAATTAAGCAAACTGCCCAAAGTCACATAGCTAGCAGGTGTGGATTTGGGATTCAAACCCTACGAGCTGGCTCCAGAGTTGGACTCTTAACCACTACACTCCAGTGCCTTCTCTCACTGTTTCAAAAGCAAATGAGTAATGTTCTAAAAAATACCCTCATAGTAGATATCACTTTCATAAGGATGTTTCTTATGATGCACTTCAGTGTAGACCAAGAGAAAAACACAAAGTTTACATAGATCAGAAGAAGCAATTCCACTGGGGCCAAAATGAGGCAGTCCACCTGTGTGGGTTTCTGACTGATGGACAGATATTTGGGATATTTAGAGTCTCTAGAAAAATGGGTGGCCTGAAGCCCTTTCAGCTATTCTTCATGAATATTACTGTATTTTGCTGTGTATAATGTGCAGGTTTTTTGCCCAAATTTTTAAGGGAAAATAAAAGATGCACATTATACATGGGTAATACCAATCCCATATCTACATAAATGTTTTTAATTCTTTTATTTATGCTCATGTGTTAAAAGTATAACTCTAGAATTATTTGTTACATAAAATTTCTTGTAGCATGTGTTCAAAAACAAATGCTAAAATTCCTTTATAATACAAAAAAAAAGTGTCTAAATATAAATAAATTAAAAATTGAAGTAAAAAATTAAAATAAAAGATCTCTTTTCCTGAAAGTTTGAGCCAAAAATGTGGGTGCACATTATACATGGAAGCACATTATATACAGGAAAATACAGTAATTTCCCTCCACAAGGTTTGGTACATACTTGAGTGGCCAAGGTGAGGATTTTAGTCTGAGGAGCGGATGAAGTACAGCTCTAACTTGATGACCAGCTAAGGTACAGTCACAGGCTGGAGTGTCCACCTGAGCTGGAGGGAGAACAGACCCTCCCAACCAAGGTTAAGGAACCTGACAAGGACCCACATATGCCTGAAGAGACAGTCAACCTACCTTTGCATCCAGGTGACTCAAGAGAGTGCCCATGGGCAGAGCTCCATTAAGAAAGGGTTTGGCTGCTTCAAACCAAAGGATGAAAATGTTCCCAAATGCTAACACCATGTAATAGGTATAACAGACCTAGTCCAGATAAAATCCACAGGTAGTATCATCTGTTGTCATTCACATCCATATCAAACCCATGAACATTCAGCCTTGAACCACATAACCCAGTATAGCTCCAGGGCAAAGGGTTGGAAAGTATAATTCTAGGAAGTTGAAAGGTCAATATGATACGAGGGATTATAAAAGATGAGCAAGTAATTGTTCAGGGTTAACTACATAAAATTTTTTTTCAAGACTCTGGTTTTAGAATAAGTGATTATACACTCTCTTCTCAGCAGCTTCTCCAAGTTCAGGTTCAGGAAAATAAAACCATGTCATAAGAAATCACTCATTAATTGAGTACTTACTATGAATCAGGCATTGTTCTAGCTGTTGGGACAGAGAGGTAAATAAAATAGAGAAATTCCTGCCATCATAAATCTTATTCTTATATTTACTATTATTAAGTAACACCACTAATTACCATTACTATACTTAAACTGGTACTCTTGACTAACTATATGCCAGGGAGAGATAAATACAAGAAACTATGGCAGGGAATCAGAGAAGGATGTGCTGAAGTGTTGCAAGATGACACTGGTGGACAAGGAAGCCTCAATGAGAAAGAAATCTGAGCACTACCCTGCAGGAGGTCAAGAGTGAACCAGGTAAATACCTAAGTAGAGGTGTACCGGGAAGAGAGAACGGCAAGGTAGCCTCAGAGACCAGAACTGAGTGAGAAATGAGGAGAGAGTGAGAAGTAAATGAAGGTAGGGAGGATATAGGGCATATTGCGGACAGACCTGGAGGCCACTATAAGAATACCAGATCTGACTCTGAGCAAAGAAGAAAGAGTCTATCTTTCCTTTTCAAAGGAAGGCCATGATCTACCATGTGAAAAAGAGGCCATAAGGTCAAGGACAGAAGCAGGAGACCAGTTCAGAGGCCACATCATTCCACTCAAAGCCTGTCAGCCACATGCACTCAAGGTCATATTAGCTTTCTTGATCTGCTGGGGTGGGCAGAGAGCATCCAGCTCAATACACATGAACAGTGTCTCCAAATCCAGTCCAGAGCACCAATAAAGCCTCAGGGAAGTCATTAGTCCCTCATGCAATAAAACAAAAAGAAAAACAGGCAGTTTCGCAAAGGCGGGTTAACCAAAGGCAAGTTATTATGGCCTGAGGAAGCAAACGCTTGTAGCATGAGAGAGGCATTGCCATCACTGGCTAAGTAATCCCAGGAACAGGGTTATAGATTATACTGCTAATGGGACAGGCACTATAATTACCTAGTCTTTCTAATTTCTGATACTAGTTATTCTCAAAAGCCCATTCCAAAATACATTAGGGTTTAAAATATTTAATAGTTAACACAGTACCACTTAAACTCCACACCCACACATAACACTATTTTCCAAAATGCATCTGATGCTCAAGTGATGCTCTCTATTTCTTCCTCCCAAGTATTTGGAGAGCAATAATATCACATTAGGCACTGCACAAAATGCACCCCTGCAAAGCTGGGGTGACCCGATCTGATCCAGAGATTCATGTGGCACCCAGCACTCCTTCTCAGTCTCAGATGGCAGGAAAGGTTTCAGGATTTGGGCACACCTCACCCTCACCATACCAAGTGGCTGCTGGCCAGACTCACACACACAGGAACTCTCACATGTACTATTCTCATTCATTTTGACAAAAACTGTGACAAGAACAGAAGGAAAAATGGCAAGGCATGCTAAGGGAGGAGAAGAGCAATGTGTAGCTTCCTCAGGAGCCTGGAATTTGTCAGAAGGCCATGGAGAGGCACACCCATATGTGACTTGACACATCCTCAAACATTGTAAAGGGAGGAAAACACAATGAGTAGAACATCACATCCAAAACATTATATACAGTTGCATTTAAAATACTAAAACTAAATTTTCCTTATACCTATTAGTTTCTTTTATATTTCCTTTCAATTTCTCCCTCTGAACCAAAAGACTGACCACAAGCCAGCAGTAAGAAAAATTTAGCCAAGAAAAAGCTGTAAAGAGACTGAATAATTCTCCCACTGGCAGAGGGTTCAATATCTAATACCCTTATAATACACACTTCACCCAGCATTATGTCTGGGATAATACCAAGATAATATAAGCTCATAAAGCTAACTAAGAAAACTGTTCTAAAATCAAATATCTTACTCCAGCTTTTCTCTGTATATATTTAGTTTTGATTAATCCATCACATTCTCACACATACAAATGGGCACCTCATAATTTTAGCCACTAATTACCCATTTATACACATATATATGCTATATATAAGCATAATGAAATAAATATATTTGCTTTACAAGTAAATACTAGTTTATTTTAACACCACCAAACTATTTATTAATTAAGCAAAACAGCATTTACCAGACAGAAGGAGATCAATAGTTCTGAATCTTCTTTAGTCCAGTTGTATGCTGTGTATTCGAGGGCATTATTCTCTCCTTGCTGTTTGCACATAAAAGCACAGTTTCTTTCAAAAACAGTGCGGATGCCTTTAAACAGAATCACACTAGTAGTGCAACCCATCCCCAAGGTGTGGATGTTCAGATTTCTATCAATCTCTACTGCGTTTCCACGTTATCTTCCTTGGCTCTTCAGAGCAGGCTCCCGTTGTACCACCTTCATGACAGGCAGCTGCCGGCACCAGAACAGAAGGGAAGCTCTGAGCTGTCGCACTAGAATATGCTTCTGCCCAACAGCCTAACCAAAAGGAAAAAAAAAAAAATCCAGGCTCCAAGTGTTAAACAGGAGGGGTGGTGCAAACGCAAAATAACACACCTCGGATGCACCAAAACCTTAAAGTGTTTTTTTCCAGCAGATTGCTTCACTGTTAATACCAAGGAACAAATAAGCAGATTTACATGTGGTTACTGGGAAACTGCTAGTTCCTATGATTTGCTTGGGATTGTTCTGAATCTCAGAACCTGCCTCCCAAAAGGCAAAAGATGGTGCCAGACAGCCACCCTGCTGCAGATACTGCTGTAAGGTACAGAGAATGATCTGCTGCAAGAACTCATGCTCCCAGAATGCTTAGCCTAGCATCTATATTAGCAAACATCTCTTTCCTTGACCTATATATGCTATTTGTTTAATCCTGCATCAGCAAGGAAGAGAGAAGCAAAAGAAAAATGTCCGAAAACGAGTGAAATCACTAACATGACTGCTGCTATGGAAACGTGCAAGCCTGTTTCAAACAACCATTGCATGTGTGGGCGATAGCTTGCTGACAGCAAACCAAAAGGGACACAAAATTGCTGTGTGGATCTTGACTTCTGTCCACTTCTACTCTTTGCTAGAGAGGGCTAGCAAGTTTACACTGCTAAAAAGGATTCTGCCATCTCTGGTACCCAAAGAAGCAAATGAGAATATGAATAAAGGGTTACCTGGTTCTCATGAAGCAGCACCTCAGTATGCAATGGTAATACACACTGAAGTCCCACAGCCAACAAGATTATAATTTTTGGTGCGTAAGTAATCCAGATCCTTCCACTGCAGAATGAACTCATTGACACTATACTACCTTATGTGTTTCTTTGGGGATGGCTAATAGAGAAGCCTGTCATTGATATAATAGTAAGTTGACTCTTGACATTTTCCTTCTACAAAATGACAGTAGAATTATGTAAAAGACATAGCCAAACCCTTTCCACCTATAACATGCATCTGGAAAAAAGTGACTGCTCTTTTAAGATCTGTTCTGATATTCTTCCTTATTTTACAAGGTAACAGAGGGTTTTCATTTCAAAATTACAATGGATTGGAATGATTGAGTACTTATGATTAGTAACAGAAACCTGTGTAATGTAGCGAAGGCAGATCTTTAGAGAACACCATGCAGTCACATAACCCCCAAATTTGTTTTCTATGGTTGGTTTATCTATTAGACCCCATAGATAAGGAAAAATTTAGGTTTTGTCTATTTCCCGAATCTTTATGCAATAATCTAATAACCACAGGAGATCAAGTGAGTAGAGATACTGGCCACATGCAAAAAGCACAGGAATTAAATGGTCTAGAATGTTCTGCTTCAGAATGGTAATTCTGTTAAAACAGCTATAGTGTTCAAAATCACACCAAAGGCCTAACATTAAGACTCAAATCTTCATGCGAAATAACAACGCTGGCATATAAATAAATGGAAACATATCTACACAGAAACTGAATACTGGAGACTATAAAACATTAGACACACAGGTTAAATTGTCTGTTTTAAGAATTCAGAAAATTTATAATTGTATTACAAGGGAAACTAAAAAGTAACAGTTCATTGAATGCAAATAAAAATATAACTAGAAATTAAAAACAATTTATTATTATTACCTATTTTAGACATTCTGGGTGTAGAAGCCAGGGAATATTGTTTGAGATGCAAAGTATTATGTATGAACTTTACAAAGCACTATAAATGATAAGCAAGCAAATTGAAAATATATATCTGATTTACTTTAAAGCTCCAAGTTAATATTTAAAACAATGGGAGAGAATGGAACAATTTTCTAACAATCATTCAGAGGAAAAAGAAACATTTTCCTAGATATACATTAATAAGCAACTTTATCACTTTGAAATATTAATCATTTTTCAAACAACAAAATTCATTGACAAGAAAAACATCAGAAAATATTTACAGCAAAGGATTCAACAAGGAGAAAAACAGGTTTCATACTAACAGAAACATGACAAAAAGAATCATTCAAAATGTCTACTTGGTTTCACTGATTTTTTTGCATCTGAATTATCCTGGATTGGTCTAAGGTGATAATTAGCATAAATTCCATCAGAGGATAGGGACAGATGAATGGTATCTACTGGCAATCAGTTCAGCCACCTACAAGTATATACAGGGCACACAGCACAAAAAATGACCCTTTTTTATTACAAAATCTTTTATTACAAAATCATAAGCATGTAATTCTGTAACATAACAATATCACACTCAAGTACAACACATGACATTTTAGGTGAAATGTTCAAATTAAAACCATAAATTATTACATCCATATTATTACCCTACCAACCACATTGAAGCAGGCCTTACTTCTGCCACACCCCTGAATTTCAATTAGGAGATCACATTTACTCTCACATCTTTAAATGTCAGCTCTAAGTTACACAACTCTCAAGACTGGATGTCTATCTTGATTCGTTTTTGAGGTTCAAGCCCAGGTCTTCCTCTCCTGACGCTCCCATCACTGTCTCAACCTCAGATTGTCCAAATCAATCATCTTTTAATGTAACAAACTAGGAGAGTATACCCACACAATGGAGTATTATTCAGACATTAAAAGAAATAAAGCACTGATATATGCTACCATATAGGTGAATCTGAAAAATGTCATGCTTAGTGAAATAAGCCAGTCACAAATGACCTCATATTATATGCTTCTATTTAAATGAAATATCCACAACTAGCAAATCCACAGAGATATCAAGTATTTAGATTAGTGGTTATCAGGGGCTGAGGGAGCAGGGAATGGGGGTTGACTGCTAATGGGTACAGAACTTCTTTCAGGAGTAATGAAAATATTCAGAAATTAGTGTTTCTAACATCTACCCTGTCTATACACAATACATAGTCTATGAATATACTAAAACCCACTGGACTGAACACTTTAAAAAGGTGAATTTTTATATGTGAATGTAATAAAAAACCTGACTCCATTTTTGATGTTTTAATGCTAAAAGCTTACCCCTCTTTCTTCTCCTCTGTCCCACATCTGGGCAAACTGAAAGGAAGTTCCAGGTGGTTCCCTCCTTTGGTGCCAGCAGGAAAGTCAAACTACTCACCCAGCTTCACCCCTCACCACAACAAAAACCCCAAACTAGTCTCCTTACCCTGCTCTTTCAAGTCATTTTAGGACCTGCTTGGGAACATCCTTGCTTTCCCTAGGGAGATTCATTACATGACTAATAAAATTTTACACACCCTCATGGGGTGTGTGTGTCTGTGTGGTGTCATTAGTCTCAACATCCAGAGAAAATGTTAGGGATTGAGCCATCCCCTTTCTGTGGAGTGGCCCCAGCAGTGAATAAAGCTGTTATTAAAACTGGGAGAGAGAGGGAGAAAAACATCTACTTTGCCCATACCATAAGGATGTCAAGTTCAAATTAAGATAATAGGAAATAATTCAACCAAGAAATTGCTAGAAACATATATGTAACTATTGTTTTCTGCTTCACAAAGGATTTACTGAGTAACTCAAAAGAGCCTCCTTGCTTAATGAATTTAACAACTTCTAAATGTTGCTTTGGCCCCACTTCTCAGGAATACACTCAGCAAGTAACAAGGGGGATACCTGCCTTCAAGTGTGCATTTTAGGTCAGGAAAAATGGTTCCATAATGTACAAACCACCAGAAAACCTGTATAAATAATAAGCTCAGGGTAAGATTTAATGGCCCACTTGGTGGACACAACAAACCTCAGCCCTTCAGCCAGAGACTATGTCAAATAGGCCTCAAGCTTTGAGCCCCCACAAGGAATACCCACCTGTAGATGCTCCCATTTGCAGCTCTCTTCTTGCCAAAGTCTTTGTTTTAAGAGTCAAGATTTTTTTGCCTGTTATATTTACTGAATACTCTTCCAGGACAATGTGGATAAAAAAGAATCTGATATGACACCTAAAAATCTAGAACTACAAACTAGAGATAATATTATATCTCAAACAGACATAAGTTTTTTACCTAGGTTAGACCTTGGGTCCTACCTTAGGAGGCCAGGAAAGAAGTGAAGTCTGTTCTGCAGTGGCTGAAATGAAGATCTCATATCACAATAGTACATCACACATGATATAGCTACACTTCACAAAACCTAAATAAAAGGAGTATGGGTAGAAGTCAATCTAACATGTCATTTATTCTATTTAAGTATCATGATGATGGTCAGTCCATATGAAAAGCTTACTTCCACCCCTGACAGTACATATTTCATATATTAATGTAGTGAATTCTGCTGAACAAAGAAATCTTATATCAGTTGGCCTGACAACACCCTATCCATTTTATATTCAATCAGTATTGTCAAAGGTAAGTAGAGTGTCTAACATAGGACCTAATACATAACACATGCTCAATAAATGTTGCCTTCCCTTCCTCCTTTTGCCCCAAATTAAGTATTTTTCTTCCTTAATATTAAGAGTAAACAGTACTGTGGTGAAAGGATATGAGAATTTCAGCTCTAATAAAGTCAAACTACAAATTACTTCTGTTGAGAAAAATGGTTAAAACAGGGAAATGCAGGTTTGGCAGGGGAAAGGGGGAGTTAAGATGGTGAAGAGGATCATTTCACCAATGATCATTAGATAGATTTTTTAAGTAAGAGAAATTAAGTAAGTATTATTATTAAGTAAGGACCTTTTAAAACTAAGGAAAAGAGTCCCGGCCAGGTTGCTCAGTTGGTTGGAACATTGGAACGACATCCCCTACACCAAAAGGTTGTAGGTTCGATTCCCATCAGGGTACATGCCTAGGTTGCAGATTTGATCTACAGTCAGAGAGCCTATGAGAAGCAAATGATTGATATTTCTCTCTCACATTGATGTCTCTCTCTCGCTCCATCTCACCTTATCTCTCCCCCTCCCTGTTCCTCTCCCTCCCACCTTTTCTTCCTCCCTCGCTTTCTCTTTCTCTAAAAGCAATACAAAATTGTCCTCAAGTGAGAATTTTTAAAAAAGGAGAGAATGGAAAGTTACAAAGGTGTCTCCATGTTGATGCTAGAATATTAGGAAGACAACCAGTCCCTGTGGGCTGCTCTGAACACCTGGCACACTCATTGGGTGACCAAGTAAAAGGAGTAGAAGTAACAAAGTGGGCTCCATAGAACTGAGGGTGGTAGTCTCCCCAGAGATGATCAGTCTCTCAAAAGAAAGGAGAATCCTTTATTTATTTATTTTTTTTGGCAGGAGACCAAGTTTAAAAGCTTTTAAAATAAAACAGATCTCCTACACGAAGAAAGGTTTGGGGTAAGAAAACTAACTTACTTACTGGTAAGAATATAAATAGGATAGCCCCTGTGAAGCAAAGTATGGTGATTCCTCACAAAATTAAACAGAAAATTACCACATGATCCATGAAGTCACTTCTGTGTAGGTACCCAAAAGAACTGAAAGTAGAGTTTCAAAAAGTATTTGTACACCCATGATCATAGCAGCATCATTCACAATAGCCAAAAGATGGAAGTAACATAACTGTCCAAAAAAAGATGAATAAATAAACAGAATGATTTCCGGCCAAGATGGAGGCGTAGGTGGACACACTGTGCCTCCTCTTACAACCAAAATTAAGGACAACAAATATTTAGAAACAAGAAAACAACCAGAACTTATAGAAAATTGAACTGTATGGAAGTCCAACAACCATTCATCCAGACCGGTAAGAGGGGCGGAGTCGCAGCAGGAAAAAGTGGAGGTGCAGACCCAGGAACCCAAACAGCAGCGGTTGGCAGTTCCCAGGTGCACAGGCAATGGCTGGTGGACCCCAGGCACAGGGGGGCAACTGTGCAGACCCAGTGAGGCCCCACAAGGCGGCTGGCTGACCAGGTGGTCCCACATTTGCGCTTGCAGATGGTCCAGGCAGAGGGGAAGTGGCGGAAGGGACTGAATCCAGGAGAGAGCGGAGCAGGAGTCATTGTTCCCTCTCAGACCCTGCCCCCACCTATAGTGTCACAACCCAGCGACTGGGCTGCCCCGCCCTGAGGAACACCTAAGGCTCCACCCCTCACTACGTAACAGCTGTGACCAGACCAAAACAAAAACAAAAAACAAAACAAAACAAAAAAACACCAAAAATGGCTCAAGCCAGAGAACAAATGTAAGCCCCAGAGCCAATTCCTCTAAGCCATGAAGAGATACCAACCTATCAGATGCACAGTTCAAAGCACTGGTCATCAAAATGCTCACAGAATTGGTTGATTTTGCTCACAAATTAGATGAAAAAGACACATGGGGAACCGATAGAGATGGAAGGAAAACTGGGACTCAAATCAATGGAGTGGACCAGAAGGAAGAAACTAACAACCAAACAGAAAACAAGGAAGAATCAAGAATTCAAAAAAATGAGGAGAGGCTTAGGAACCTCCAGGACATCGTTAAACATCCCAACATTCGAATTATAGGGGTCCCAGAAGGGGAAGAAGAAGAGCAACAAGTGGAAAACTTATTTGAACAAATAATCAAGGAGAACTTCCCCAATCTGGCAAAGGAAATAGACTACCAGGACGTCCAGGAAGCTCAGAGAGTCCCAAAGAAGTTGGACCCAAGGAGGAACACACCAAGGCACATTGTAATTACATTAGCCACGATTCAAATGAAGGAGAGAATTCTAGAAGCAGCAAGGGATAAGGGGACAGTCACCTACAAAGGAGTTCCCATCAGACTGTCAGCTGATTGCTCAAGAGACCTTCCAGGCAAGAAGGGGCTGGAAAGAAATATTTGAAATCTTGAAAAGCAGGGACCTACATCCAAGATTGCTCTATCCAGCAAAGCTGTCATTTAGAATGGAAGGACAGATAAAGCGCTTCTCAGATAAGGTCAAGTTCAAGGAGTTCATCATTACCAAGCCCTTATATGAAATGTTAAAGAGACTTATCTAAGAAAAAGAAGATGAAAAATATGTACAGTAAAATGACAGCAAACTTGCAATTATTAACAACTGCACCTAAAACAAAAAGGAAAACAAAGTAAGCAAACAAGTAGAACAGGAACAGAACCACAGAAATGGAGATCATATGGAGGGTTAGCAACAGGTGCATAGGAGGAGGAGAGAGGGGGAAAGGTACAGAGAATAAGTAGCATAGATGGTGGGTAGAAAATAGAGAGAGGGAGGGCAAGAATAGTATGGGAAATGTAGAAGCTAGAAAACTTATGACCCATGGACATGAACTAAAGGGGGCAATGTGGGTGGGAGAGGGTGTGCAGGGTGGAGGGGAATGATGGGGGAGAAATGGGACAACTGTAATAGCATAATCAATGAAATATATTTTTTAAAAAAGAAATAAACATAATAAAAGAAATAAATGAATGAAAAATAAATAAACAGAATGTATTAGCTACATACAATGGGTTATTATTCAGCCTTGCAAAGAAAAGGAAATTTTGACACATGCTACAACATGGATAAACTTGTAGAACATTTTGCTAAGTGAAATAAGCTAGTCACAAAAGAATAAATATTATATGAGGTACCTAGAATTGACAAATTCATAGATAAAGTAGAATAGTAGTTACCAGGGTCTGGGGGAGTGGGGGAAAGCAAAGAAATAGGGAGTTGTTATTTAATGGATGTAGAGTTTGGGATGATGAAAAAGTTCTAAAGATAGATGGCCGCACACAATGTGAATTCACTTAATGCCAATGAATGATACAAATGGTAAATTTTATATTATGTAAATCTTAACACAACAAGCAGAAAGGAAGGAATGAAACCAAGTTACTAGGCACAGCTTTCCTATGACTTCCAGGATGTAAAATAACAGAAAACCAGGAGAGCAACTAGTCTTTTCTTCTTTCTCTCCTCACACCCCTTATAAAGGGCAGACAAGCCCAAGGAACAGATTTCATAATGTTTATTTTCCTCAAAACTACTTCTAATAATCTATATTGGATTAATTTATACACTATAGTTTACATAATTATAACTAGTAAGTAATTTATTATTCTACTTGGTAATGTACTTGTTAGAAAAAACCCTTTGAACTATGTACCAACACAGAAAAAAAAAAAAGGCTACAAAATGAACAAACCAACAGTAGTTATACAGGTTCCAACTATCCCTCAGCTCAGAAAGCTGCATGGGGTGTCAGAACTTCAATCACTGTTATAAGAGGTCAGGAAACAAAATCATGGTGTCACAAGGAGCTCATTTCTTTGAAGAGAAACCAATAAATCCATGAAGTTTCAAATAGTAGAAGCTGCTAAAAGAGCTCACCTATCTGCAAAGCTTCACATCTTCTGCAAACATCTGCAGGGAAGGGGCAGAGTAAAGGGAGATTGATGGCACAGAATCGAAGTGAATATTATAAGCACCAATGTTCAACTGTAAATAGACACTAAGTAAAAAGCAAGGAAGCTGAGCAAACTCAAAATGAAATCAGGGCTCACAGTAACCTCTTCTTGGCCGCCAGTAGCCTATTCGAGGAAATTCTATTTTAGGCAGACACATCTGAAAAGATCACTTAGCAGCAAGGGATACTGACTATAAATTATAGAAGAGATACACAGTGTAATTCATGTGCAAATGCATCCATGAAACAGTTTGTGTGCTTCAAAAATGGAGTTTAGGCTGTGGGAAAGATGTTCTTTCATGTGAAGAGAGACTGAAATTCAGATTCTATGAACCTCAAATACTTGTGTATTACCTTTCAGTATTTTAATTTTTTACTGTCATTGTGCCAGTAGAGAAATATTGTCTCCATGTGGAGAAGGAAAGGAAATAAAAAGGAAAACATAAACATGAAATTTACTTTACCATTTTAAAAAGTATTGCAATATATTCAATTTTCAATTAGATTAATCAAAAGGTAATAAAAAATAAAGATACTACAATGGTTACCTCTCCAAAATATAGGAGAAAAATGCAATTTTTCAAAATATCCCTATGGTTTTGAAAAATCAGAATGAAAAGACAAAATACAATACATACTCCTTTGTGCGGGCTTCCAGCCAGGTCAGAAGAAACTAGACATATTCCTGCTTATGGAGGCTCACAAAGTTCCATTCTCTACCTAATTTCTTCTTCCAAAGACACAAAATTCAAAACATTCATAAGATTCTCTTTCATACACAGCCTATGGATGAGTTATGGTTTAACTATAACTGTGTTTTAAAAGAATGTTACTACAGCCAAATATTCCTTGATGCTTAAGTAGATTTCAGTAGGTCAGAGAAGTGGGAAATGTTTGGGGGAAACCATCCTCCACATAAGAATTAGAGAGATAACAGATGCTGCCACCCCTCCATGCCAACTAAAAACAGACAGGACCTGAAGAAGATATACAAATGGCCAACAAGTAAATGAAAAGTCACTGGAGAAATGCAAATTAAAACCATGAGATGGTACTTCACAACTACTAGGATGGCTAAGATAAAAAATACAGACAAGTAAGTGGTAGTGCAGCTCTTGGTGAGAGTGTAAAATAGGGCGTCTGCTTTGAAGAACAACAGTCTTACTGATGCTCCCCAGATGGTTAAACATAGAGTTACTATAGGATCCAGCAATTCCACTCCTAGCTATCTATATACCCAAGAGAGTTGCAATTTTTGTCCACACAAAAATTTATATGTGAATGTTCTTATTATTCATAATGGTCAAAAAATAAAAATAGCACAAATGCCTATTAACTGATGAATAAGCAAAATGTAGTATATCCGCACAATGGAATATTATTCAGCAGTAAAATAAAATGAAGTACTGGCACATGCTACAACATGGATGGACCTCGAAAACATGTTAAATGAAAGAAGCCAGTCACAAATGACCACATATTGTATGCTTTTGTTGGTATAAAATGTCCAGACTAGGCAAATTTTCACAAACGCAAAATGGATTAGTGGTTGCCTATGGCTAGAGGGGTAAGTAGGGTAAAATTGGGCGGTGCTAGCTAAGGAGTACAGGGTTATTCTGCAGGTAATATTGTTCTAAAATTGATTATAGTGATCAATGCACAACTAAATATTGCAACCCACTGGACTGCATACTTCAAATAGGTAAATTATATAATATATCTTGATAAAGCTGTTTTAAAAAGATAGGACATATCAGGGGTGCAGCTATAAAAAGCTGAATTTCTTCTGAAGGCATTTTGTCTATCCTCAACAGAACTATCTCTCCATAACATTATTACTACCTCCAAAACAGTGAATTTCCAAAAGCATTCCTGGCGCTGTATATATGAAAGAGAGTAAAGAACAGAATGTTAGATGATTTCTTCAAAAAGGACCAGTTACTCTGCTTTAAATTTACAGAGCACTTAAGGGAAACCTTTTGTCTGGTCAATAATTTTGGCTCATTCATTTTTTAAGGCAAGATCTGGGCCTGAGAGCTGAGTCATCTATCCCAATTTATTCTAAGAAATTTATTTTGCAGATCTTTTCCCATAAAATTTCCATCTCTGCTTTAACCACAAGGCTCCCAAGAATCAAGAGAAAAAAACTATCTGGAGAAAAAGTCAGAGGAGGGTGGAAAGAATTATTAACATGGGATCTGAAATTTTATTCAAATCACAGAATTGGCTCTAGTTAGGTCATTCTAGAAGATATACATATTAAATGTAAACTTTATGGTAAAGTTTTTTAAAAATATTATTTAAATAGTACTGGGCACATCTTTAACAGTGACCTAATTCCTGCTACATGCCAGACACTGAACAAAGAATTCAGTCACATGGTTTCATTTAATCTTCAAACAAATCTACAAGTCAAGTCTGTAGATTTCATACTTGCCCTTCTTTGACCTTGTTTCAAGTATACATCATTTCCACGGAAATCCATCCTTGTGTGTGGGCCCACTAAAGGATTACAACTAGCGCTAAGGTCAGCACTGATAAGCCTTGGGGGATTTGAGATAAGTAACCCACAAATTCAAATATCTCCTTAGACCAGTAGCTTTCAAAGTACTGTAACCACAAATTCTATGAAGAAATTAATTTTAAATCATGATGCAATAAATCTGTAGAAGAATATTTACCCCAAAATATATATACCCTTACAAAAAGCTTCCATTTTATTTGTCCTATTTTATTTTCTCTTCCAGCCTCTCACATCTACTCCAATTCACTGAAAGGAAAGAAGGGAAAGAGAAATAGAACTGGTCATAGCCCACTGAAGTGTTTCCAGGACCGCTGTGGTTCATGGACTACAGTGTAAGAAACAACACACGAGCCAATTACTAAGCAGTCTGTCAGCATCTGGAATTCACTAGTCTCACCACATCTCATTATCTACAAGCAGCTGGCCCAATAGAAGAATGGAATGGCCTACAGTTGTAAAGACACTGTACACAACAGTTGTAAGACAACATTCTCAAAGGATGGAGTTCTGTCCCATACAATAACTGTATTGCTTTGAATCCGCTGTCTTCTCTCCCAAAGTCAGAATACACTGATCAAGAAATTAAGGGGTAAAAGAGGAGTGGCTCCTCTCATTACCCCAATAACACATTCAAAGAACTTTTGTTTCCTGTCCTTGCTGATTTTAAACAGAAGAATGCTCCCATTAAAGAGAGACAACATTGTACAGTGAATCAGGTAAGACTGCCACCACGCCATTTTCAGTTCCTCAAACGCTGAACCAAGAGACAAATGAGGAGGATACTCTACCAGTTAGAGTGGTGCGGACCATTCAGCCTGGTTTCAGGAGTTGTAACCCTCACCCCATGGTGGGCTGTGTAAGAGCCAAGGGACCCACTTCATCTGGGTCTGTTCTGTCACAAGGACGTGACCTACTAAGGGGACAAAGCTTATCTCCCTGCCAGGAGTGCTGCTTCTGCCTCATCCATCTCTGGCCTCAATGCTTGGTTGGTAGTCAATGACAGGTAAGACTCCTCATGGGAGGAGCAACCTAAGCCAGACACAACCACTTGGGAGGCCTCATGGAAGGACTCGGGAGGGCTGCAGCAAAGAGGATGTGATGGACCCTCGCCCCCCGGCTATTCTGACATAGCCCGAGTCCTCATTTCCATCTGGGAGATGTCTCCTGCTTCCTAATAGGCTTAAAGCCTGAAACTATGAGGGCAAGTGGTGCAGCCCTATGCCGGCCAGGACGGTTCCCTGGGTGATCGGGCATAAGAAAGAATTCGTAAAGTCCTGTGAAACCTGCTTTGCTAAGAGTGCTCTCATTTAAATGATAAGGGCTCCCAGGAGGAAATGAGTATGTCTCCCAAAGTCTGGCAACCCCCTTTCCTGACAGACATTGACTCAGATGAAGCCCTCAGATTTCTCTGAAATGTTAACCATTGTTTGATCCTTGCTGCCTGGCATACCTGTATTCCTGTATTGGAACCCAATAAAAGCCCAGTGAGGAAGGGGCTCTGGGTCATCCTCCTCTGAGAGTTTGATCACCTTTCCTCCCCAAGCAGTCATGTCTTGGTAGTTTTTATTTTCATCCATGACAGAGGGATGGGGCTCTGCGGGCAGAGCCCCCCCACATCTGGCGTCCAGGACAAGGGCCCCCCCACACTGGACTAAGAGGAAACAGGTTTGCTGTTTCCAAATGGGTCAGGAAGGACTACAACTAGAACCCAAGGAGGACTCTTCTGGGCATCAATTAATGCTTCTATCTCAAATAGTAAAAGTTCATGGAAAACTACAGCATTCCATAGAAAGGCAGGATCACTGAAAAATCAGACCTTCCAGTGAATTACTCTAATCAGTTGAGGTCCTGCCTGGGGGTAAAGGAAATATATTATGAGTAATAGAAAAATAAAGATATAAATATCAACTGCCAAGTGACCAGTTAGAGAATTGAGCACTGCAGTATATTTCTTTCCTTCTTTCCTGCTTGGGTGGGTGGGGTTTGTGCATGTGGGTGTGCATGTGCGTGTGTGTGTGTGTGCGCGCGTGTGTACCAATTTCTTCTCTCCTCCTCCTTCTTATAACACTTCATACAGACACTGTTGTTGAAATTCAACTCTGCAATTTGGACTTTGGGTAGCACATATCTATATAAGACTGCAACTTAATTTAAGAACTAATTAACAAAGCCCAGAGACGAATAATGTGTATCTCTTTCAAGATGGATACAATGACTAATGAGACTGTGACTTCTTGTTTTGGGGAGCTAGTGAGAATCTTCATTTGCATGAGGACTACCTATCTTCTGTTAGGTTGAAACATACTCATTTTTGTTGTATTAAGTTCAAATACATGTGGAAGAGTAGATCTGTATGCTTGTCTCCTAGCTCCAACCCCACTCTTCCACACTCAGTTCTGTGATGCTAGATAGGTCTGGCACTCTGAAAACTACTGTGTTACTAGTTGGCTCCCTGTTAGGCTTGCCACCAAGGGCACCAAAGGGAGACTGCAAACCTGGGGCAGGAAAAGGAGCTTGCTCTTTGGTGTCTGCTTCCCTCTTGCTTTGATTCCTTATTTCACCCAGCAACACTTCTTCACCTTGGCAGTAGCAGTTCTTTCCTGTGCAGCAGCTGAATTGGGTTTGCACCTTTTCCAGCACTTACAAAACCATCCTCTCTGTATTCCCTCACAAACACCATCATCAGGCACCCAGCACCACTCTTCAGAGGACTGGGTTTCAACTCTATAGGGCCCCTCCTCTAAGCTTCTAAGATTCAATAACAATCTTATCCTTCAATCCCCCCAGACTCAGAGCTGATGGCTGCTTCCTGCAGCCACTACTTCTATAACATGTTAATGTCCTCTTTTTAACTTTTCAGTTCCCTACTTAACTTCATACCTAATAACAATTATTTTTTCCTTTTTAAAATTTTATTTATTTATTTTTAGACAGGGAGCGATAAGGAGAAAAGAGAAGGAGAGAAACATCAATGTGCAAGAAATATCCATTACCTCTGGCATGCCCCTAACTGGGGACCCAGCCTGAAGCCCAGGCATGTGCCCTGACCAGGAATCCAACCAGCAACCTTTCAGTTAGCAGGCCTGTCACTCAATCCACTAAGTCACACTAGCCAGGGCCCTAATGTCAATATTTGTTAAATACTGTTATTGTAATAACAGTATTTATTATATTGCTAAAATATAACCAGCATGATTTCTGTTTCCTGGCTGAACTCCTGACTGCTATACTATACTAGGGTCTAAACAAATTTAAAAGACTAGGATCACCAAAGAATAAGAATGGCAAAGAGCACATAAAAAGATGCTCAGCATGATTAGGAAAACGCAAATTAAAACTACAATGACATCCACTACACACCTATTAGGATAGCTAAAATTTTAAGACTGGCCATTATGAGTGTTAGCAAGGATGTGGAGTAGCTGGAACCCTTATACATTGCTGGCAGAATCACTTTGGTAAACAGTTTAACAGAGCCTAAACATGTTAAACAAAAAGTTACTGTATAATTTCACAATTCTACTTCTCCGTATCTACCTAAGAAAAATAAAAGCACAGCCCTCCTTGGCCAGTGTGGCTCAGTTGGTTGGAATGTCATGTGTAGACCAAAAGGCCATGGGTTCGATTCCTAGTCAGGGCACCAACCTAGGCTGTGGCTTCAATTCCTGATCAGGACACATACAAGAAGACAACCAATCAATGTTTCTCTCTCATATCGATATTACTCCCTCTCCCTCTCTCCTTTTCTCTTTCTCTAAAAGCAATGAAGAGAATGTCCTTGGGAGAGGATTGAAAAATAAGAAATAAAAGAAATATGGAAGCACATGTTCACACAGAGGCTTGAATAAAAATATTTATAGCAACATTATTTATGGTAACCAAAAAATGGATGAAAAGTCCATCAACTGGTGAAAAGATAAACAGAATGTGCTTTACCTACACAATGGAATGGAATATTATTTGGCAATAAAAAGGATCAAGTACTAATACATGCTATAGCATTAATGAACCTTAAAAATATTGAACTAAGTGAAAGGAAATAGACACAAACCACACAGTGACTTACTCCATTTAAACGAAATGTTCAAAAAAGGAAAATACACAGGAAGTAAATGAGTGGTTACATGTGGGAACAGAGTAAATGCAAATAGGAACGACTACTTTGGAGGTGACTGAAATGTTTTAAAATTAGATCACAGTGACGATTGCACAAGTCTGCAGATTTATGTAAGCTCACTGAACTGTACATTTAAATTTTAGAGTGAATTTTATGATAAAGTAAATTATACCTCGATGAAGCTGTGAAACAAAAGAATAGGAAAAACAGGACTTCTGGCCAAGATGGCAGTGTAGGTAGATACACTCTCCCTCCTTACACAACCAAAAGAAGACAATGACAAATTTAAAAAATAAATACCAGAACTTCCAAAAAATTGAACTGTATGAAAGTCTGACAACCAAGGAGTTAAAGAAGAAACATTCATTCGAACTGGAAGGAGGGGCAGAGATGGGCAGCCAGGTGAGAGGACTACCAGCAAGGCAGCAGCTGGAGGACTAGAGCAAGCAAGAAAGTGGCTGCCAGAGCAGGCAGTCCCACATTTCCATGCAGATAACCAGCAAGAAAAATTGGGGAGTGAGACAGACCATGCAACCCAAAGGTCCAGCTTGGGTAAATAAAGCCTCAAAACCTCTGGCTGTAAAATCCTCTGGGGGTTCCAGCAGCAGGAAAAACTCCTAGCCTCACGGGAGACTTTGTTGGAGAGACTCACAGGGCCTGAAACGTATACAAATGAACCCACCTGGGAATCTGCACCAGAAGGTCCCAATTTGCTTGTGGGTAGCAGAGGAAATGATGGAAAGCGGCCAAGTGCTGAGCAGGGGGAATTATTCCCTTTAGGACCCCTCCGCAACATGAAGCAAAACCACAGTGACCTGGGTTGCCCTGCCCTGGTGAATACCTAAGGCTCCACCGCTTACTACATGAGAGGCACATGCAGACGAAAAAAAATATGACTCTACAAAGAACAGATCAAAGCTCAAAAACAGAACTAAACAATGAAGAGATACCTGTCTATCAGATGCACAGTTCAAAACACTGGTAATGAGAATGCTTACAGAAATGGTTGAGTATGGTCACAAAATGGAGGAAAAAGTGAAGGCCATGCAAAGTGAAATGAAGAGAAATGTAAAGGGAACCAACAGTGAAGGGAAGGAAACAGAACTCAAATCAACAATTTGGAGCAGAAGGAAGGAATAAACATTCAACCAGAATAGAATGAAGAAACAAGAATTTTTAAAAATAAGGAGAGATTTAGGAACCTCCAGCACAACTTTAAATGTTCCAACATCTGAATCACAAGGGTGCCAGAAGGAGAAGAGGAAGAGCAAGAAATTGAAAACTGGTTTGAAAACATAATGCAAGAGAACTTCCCCAATCTGGCAAAGGAAATAGACTTCCAGGAAGTCCAGGAAGCCCAGACTGTCCCAAAGAAACTGGACCCAAGGAAGCACACACCAAGACACATCATAATTACATTACCCAAGATTAAAGATAAGGAGAGAATCTGAAAAGCAGCTAAAGAAAAGGAGATAGTTATCTACAAAGGAGTGCACTTAAGACTATCAGCTGATTTCTCAAAGAAACCTTACAGGCAAGAAGGGGCTGGAAAAAAGTATTCAAAGTCAGGAAAGGCATGGACCTGTATCCAACATGACTCTATCCAGCAAAGCTATCATTTAGAATGGAAGGGCAGATAAATCACTTCCCAGATAAGGTAAAGTTAAAGGAGTTCATCATTACCCAGCCCTTATTATATGAAATGTTAAAGGGACTTCTCTAAGAAAAAGAAGATGGTAAAATATATGAACAGCAAAATGACAACAAACTCACAACTATCAACAATTGAACCTAAAAAAAAAAACAAACTAAGCAAACAGCTAGAACAGGAACAGAATCACAAAAATGGAGGTCACATGCAGCGTTATCAGCAAGGAGAGAATGGGGAAAAAGGTACAGGAAATAAAAATCATAAATGGTGGGTACAATATAGACAGGGAGAGGTTAAGAACAGTATAGGAAATGGAGAAGCCAAAGAACTTGTATGTATGCCCTATTGACATGAACTAAGGGGTGGGAGGTGAGGAATGTGGGTTGGAGGGAGGGTGCAGGACAAAGGAGACTAAAGGGGGAAAATACGGAACTGTAATAGCATAATCAATAAAATGTATTTTAATAAATAAATAAATAAATCCAGGCCCCCCCCCCCAAAAAAAAAGAATAGGAAAAACATTTTGAAGAAAATCTAATGTCACAGGCAAATGAAATAAATCATAAGAAACCACAATGCACTGATAAGTAAAATGAAATGTTTGTGCCTAGACATACATATAATTGCCTACAATAAATATAGAATGCCTAAGAACCAAACAATTTTACCAAATGAAGTATCTTTCAAGTGCTTAAGAATAGGTCTGGAGTGAGGCATTAAAAAATGCTCAGCTTGAGTGAAACTGGTTTGGTTGCCTCAAAACTAAACAAACAAGATGGCACCAGCATTCAGATCTAGCTGACGTCATTCAAGAGGAAGATGCTGTTTTAAAGTTCAGACAATTCTCTTATGTGAGGGGACAGGCTGCCCCCCCCCATAGGAGTGCCTTTTACCAATGACAGTGACACTGACAAAACAGACTGATAATGCCTCATTACAAACAGTGAAGACTAACTGTCCCTAGGCATCAAATACTGTACAACTAAATATATCATATATATGACTGAAATTGTGCTTGACCTTGAAAACAAACTTGAACTGAGATATCATTACAATGTAAAGGCAAGGGATCTCTAAAGATGGATACATTCCCTCCACTAAACAAACTCTTCAGATAGGTAAGTACTTTTTTTTAAAATGAATGGCTCAGATTTTCAACTCACTTGCTGATTCCTGGATAATAAAAAATGTCTGTGCTTGCTAGAGAGAAAAGAACTATTCTTTAGGCCAAAGTTCATATTTTGTTCCTATTTTACATTCACATTTTTACAGTTCCCCCAAAATCCATGTAAAATATCACAAAAAGGAATATATTGATAACATGGATTTTATAATAAATATCTGCTTTTTGATAATTAATGTTTTAAAAAGCAGGTATTTATTATAATTTTTTATACCTTTTAATCATATTTGTTGCTTTTTTTAAATCTTAACACGTATTTAATCCGGTAGAGCCAAAATATTTCCAACATATGGTGGGTATGAAAAACACAAATGAGATAACTTACATTTGTTCACTCCATAATAAATCTGTGAAATACTATCCTTTTTACACTTACAACTACATTTTCATCAGAAAGAGTTGGTCTGACTTTAAGTTTTATAACATTAACAACTGAAAATGTAGATTTGCATGCCAAAATATGACTGACATTCCTTAAAAGTTTTCCACGAACTCAACTGCATTTTTTAGTTCTTTTTTAAATATATTTTATTGATTATGCTGTTACAGTTGTCCCATTTCTCCCCCATCATTCCCCTCCACCCTGCACACCCTCTCCCACCCACACTCCCCCACTTTAGTTCATGTCCATGTGTCACAAGTTCTTTAGCTCCTACATTTCCCACACTATTCTTGCCCTCCCCCTATTTTCTACCCACTGTCTATGCTACTTATTCTCTGTACCTTTTCCCCCCTCTCTCTTCCTCCCACTCCCCTGTTGCTAACCCTCCATGCGATCTCCATTTCTGTGGTTCTGTTCCTGTTCTAGTTGTTGGCTTAGTTTGCTTTTGTTTTAGATGTGGTTGTTAGTATCTGTGGGTTTGCTGTCTTTCTACTGTCATATTTTTTACCTTCTTTTTCTTAGATAAGTCACCTTTACATTTCATATAATAAGAGCTTGGTGATGATAAACTCCTTTAACTTGACCTTATCTGAGAAGCGCTTTATCTGCCCTCCCATTCTAAATGACAGCTTTGCTGGATAGAGCAATTTTGGATGTAGGTCCTTGCCTTTCAAGACTTCAAATACTTCTTTCCAGCCCCATCTTGCCTGTAAGGTCTCTTTGGAGAAATCAGCTGACAGTCTGATGGGAACTTCTTTGTAGGTGACTGCCCCCTTATCCCTTGCTGCTTCTAGAATTCTCTCCTTCATTTGAATCTTGGCTAATGTAGTTATGATGTGCCTTGGTGTATTCCTCCTTGGGTCCAACTTCTTTGGGACTCTCTGAGCTTCCTGGACTTCCTGGAAGTCTATTTCCTTTGCCAGATTGGGGAAGTTCTCCTTTATTATTTGTTCAAATAAGTTTTCCACTTGTTGCTCTTCTTCTTCCCCTTCTGGGACCCCTATAATTCGAATGTTGGGACGTTTAAAGATGTCCTGGAGGTTCCTAAGCCTGTCCTCATTTTTTTTTAATTCTTGTTTCTTCCTTGTTTTCTGATTGGATGTTTGTTTCTTCCTTCTGGTCCACTCCATTGATTTGAGTTCCAGTTTTCCTCCCATTTGTTTTCCTCCCAGTGGTTCCCTGTGCATTTTCCTTCATTTCACTTATTGTAGCCTGCATTTTTTCATCTAATTTGTGAGCAAAATCAACCAATTCTGTGAGCATCCTGATCACCATGGCTTTGAACTGTGCATCTGATAGGTTGGCTATCTCCTGGTCACTTAGATGAATTGGCTCTGGGGCTTTGATCTGTTCTCCAGTTTGAGCCATTTTTGGTTTTGTTTTGTTTTGTTTTGGTCTGGACACACCTATTATGTAGTGAGGGGTGGAGCCTTAGGTGTTCCCCAGGGTAGGGCAGCCCAGCCACTGGGTAGTAATGCTGTATGTGGGGGCACAGTCTGAGAGGGAACAATGGCACTTGCTCCACTCTCCCCTGGGTTCCAGTCCCTTCCGCCGGTTCCCCTTGGCCTGGATTATCTGAGTGCAAATGTGGGACCACCTAGTCAGCCAGCCGCCTTGCGTGGCCTCACTGGGTCTGCACAGTTGCCACCCCATGCCCGGGGTCCACTAGCCACCGCCTGTACACCTGGTATCTGCCAGCTAGGGCCTGCGCGCTTGGGTCTGCCAACCTCCACTTTTTCCTGCCGCCGACTCCGCCCCTCTTACCAGTCTGGATGAATGGTTATCAGACTCCCGTACAGTTCAATTCTCTCCAACTTCTGGTTGTTTTCTTGTTTCTAAATCTTTGTTGTCCTTAATTTTGGTTGTGCGAGGAGGCACAGTATGTCCACCTATGCCTCCATCTTGGCCAGAAGTCATAGTTGTTGCTTTTATGATATAAAATGATTTTCTGCAATAAAACCCAAATTTGTATCATTCTGCCTAAGGTACAATAAACACAAGCTGAATTTAAAGGAGATCTCTATAAATGTTACCCGGGAACCAATAATTAGGCCATGAGACATAGGTCACCTACTTAATCCCATTACACATGATAAAACTAAGGCTCAGAGAGAGAAACTAACTTACCAAAGTCACAGAGCTGGTATGTGGGATATGAGCAAGGTCTCCCTCGCTCCTAAGTCCCTACTCTTTCCAGCATGTCACAAATGCCATTAACGATAACAATGATTAGTTATATTAGTTCATTAAAACAGAGCTGGTCTTCTATTTGAGAAACCTAAGGCTGGGGCTATGTACTTTTCATCAACTAAAATGGGAGGTACACTCCCCAAAGTCGAACGGCATCAAAGTAGATCCTCAATAAGTAGCCAGATGTCATTAGTATTATCCCAGACCTCCTGATTCATGTAAAACCAAGGCAAAATCTGTTTGAAGGCTCCCTCAATTTCTACTTAGAACAAAAATTCCTCACTTCCACAGAAGGTGAGGAATCATTTTTACCATTCTTAATGAGAACCACAGGGAATTCAGGGACTGATGTCACAGTTATCTGCTTAAGACACTCCAACACATCTGTGATAGGAGGAAGAGATTAGACCTTCCAAGATCCACAAATGAACAAACTCAACACCACTCTAAGACATGTTTCTTAATTTCATAATAACCAATAGCTTAATTGCACCTATTAGGTGACCAAAGAAATATCTTGATAATTCAATATTTTCTGGAAAAAATTTATGAAGAAAAAATTTCTTCTTTTAATGTGTCAGAGTCTCCAATGTAAGTCACTGGCTAGAAGTCACTAGGAAGATCAAAGTTCATCCTTACACTAAGTGGCCTCAGTCCAAGAAAGTTTCTCAGTTTTTGTTTTTCACCCAATGCATAGGAAAATAGCAATATATTAATATACTTAATGTTACCTCGGTGCCAATGAAGATTCAGTAGAGGTTATATACTAATGTTAAAACTGATTCCAAAATTCATTCAAATATATGAAACCCTAAGACCCCTCTACTTGGGAAAGAAAAGACTAAGGCCAGGTCCTTTCCATCAACCAAAAGGAAGGTACTAGAGATGTATTAATTTATATGCTGTAAATTAAAGTGGGCTTGTTGTTTTGTTGCTTTTTCATTGACGATATCAAATCTGCATAATTTTAAAGAAATTCTGACTTCCAGCCAAGATGGAGGCGTAGGCAGACACACTGTGCCTCCTCTCACAACCAAAATTAAGGACAGCAAATATTTGGAAACAAGAAAACAACCAGAAGTTATAGAAAACTGAACTGTACGGAAGTCCAACAAGCATTCATCCAGACCGGTAGGAGGGGCGGAGTCGCGGCGGGAGAAGGTGGAGGTGCGGGAGCGCAAGCAGCAGCGGCTGGCAGTTCCCCGGTGCACAGGTGGCAGCTGGCGGTCCCCGGGCCCATAGGCAGCAGCTGGTGGACCCTGGGCACAGGGGGACAACTGTGCAGACCCAGTGAGGCCGCACAAGGCGGCTGGCTGACCAGGGGGTCCCACATTTGCGCGTGCAGACGGTCCAGGCAAAAGGGAAGTGGCGGAAGGGACTGAATCCAGGAGAGAGCGGAGCAGGTGCCATTGTTCCCTCTCGGACCCCGCCCCCACATACAGCATCAAACCCAGCGACTGGGCTGCCCCGCACTGGGAAGCGCCTGAGGCTCTACCCCTCACTACGTAACAGCACGCGAGCGTGCGCAGATAATCCAGGTGAAGGGGAAGCGGCGGAAGGGACTGAATCCAGGAGAGAGCGGAACAGACGCCATTGTTCCCTCTCGGACCCCAAGCACACCTATAGCGTCACAACCCAGCGACTGGGCTGCCCCGCCCTGAGGAACAACTAAGGCTCCACCCCTCACTACGTAATAACCGCGACCAGACTAAAACCAAAACAAAACAAAACAAAAACAAAACAAACAAACAAAAAAAATGGCTCAAACCGGAGAACAAATGAAAGCCCCAGAGCCAATTCCTCTAAGCAGTGAAGAGATAGCCAACCTATCAGATGCACAGTTCAAAGCACTGGTCATCAAAATGCTCACAGAATTGGTTGATTTTGCTCACAAATTAGATGAAAAAATGCAGGCTACAATACGTGAAATGAAGGAAGATGCATGGGGAACTGATAGAGATGGAAGGAAAACTGGGACTCAAATCAATGGAGTGGACCAGAAGGAAGAAACTAACAACCAAACAGAAAACGAGGAAGAAACAAGAATTCAAAAAAATGAGGAGAGGCTTAGGAATCTCCGGGACATCGTTAAACGTCCCAACATCCGAATTATAGGGGTCCCAGAAGGGGAAGAAGAAGAGCAACAAGTGGAAAACTTATTTGAACAAATAATAAAGGAGAACTTCCCCAATCTGGCAAAGGAAATAGACTACCAGGACGTCCAGGAAGCTCAGAGAGTCCCAAAGAAGTTGGACCCAAGGAGGAACACACCAAGGCACATCGTAATTACATTAGCCAAGATTAAAATGAAGCAGAGAATTCTAGAAGCAGCAAGGGATGAGGGGACAGTCACCTACAAGGGAGTTCCCATCAGACTGTCAGCTGATTCCTCAAAAGAGACCTTACAGGCAAGAAGGGGCTGGAAAGAAGTATTCCAAGTCATGAAAGTCAAGGACCTACATCCAAGATTGCTCTATCCAGCAAAGCTGTCATTTAGAATGGAAGGACAGATAAAGCGCTTCTCAGATAAGGTCAAGTTCAAGGAGTTCATCATCACCAAGCTCTTATTATATGAAATGTTAAAGGGACTTATCTAAGAAAAAGAAGATAAAAAATATGACAGTGAAAAGACAGCAAACTCACAGCTATTAAGAACCACACCTAAAACAAAAGCAAACTAAACAAACATCTAGAACAGGAACAGAACCACAGAAATGGAGATCATATGGAGGGTTAGCAACAGGGGAGTGGGAAGAGGAGAGGGGGGAAAAGGTACAGAGAATGAGTAGCATAGATAGTGGGTAGAAAATAGACAGGGGGAGGGCAAGAATAGTGTGGGAAATGTAGAAGCTAAAGAACTTATGACCCATGGACATGAACTAAAGGGGGGCAATGTGGGTGGGAGAGGGTGTGCAGGGTGGGGGGAATGATGGGGGAGAAAGGGAGCAACTGTAATAGCATAATCAATAAAATATATTTTTAAAAAAAAGTAAAAAAAAAAAAAAAGAAATTCTGAAGAATCCACTTCCAAATATCACATTCTTTTGCACTTGGCAATCAATAAGAATGTCAACCTATGTGAAAGTCTTTATTAGCAGATGTCTATTTAATGAAAAATTATGAACAGAAATTATAAATGGTGAAATTACCCATTTCCATAGAAAGTGGAAAGCTGCCTAAAAATGAAATTTTTAATTTCACTTCATTAAACATTAATAGCTAATTCCAGTGGTCTAAGAGCACTGCCTTTTAGGAACAAATGTATCAACAACTGTTAAAGAATAGTTCCTTGCTATGAAATCTAAAAATCTTAAGACATATGATATTTTAACATAGCTGAGCATAGATAACACATTTAAATATAAATGGCTCCTTTCCCAGCCATCAGCTCTGAACTAAAAACTGAGAAAGATCTTGATGCTACTGTTTATTTCTTAGATGCTACTGTTTATTTCTTGATGCTACTGTTTATTTCTTTCATTTAGCCAGACCCAGTAGTAGAGAAGGCAAAGACAAATGCTCCCTCTGTGCTCTAAAAACAGAAAATTTGAATATGGAAGACAGATTAGATATACAAGATCTGGGCTATTCTAGAAAGATCAATATGTAAAAATTCTCTAATCACCAGTTTGCCCTAAAATAGAATGGGCTGTTTGAGAGGAAAGGAAAGTGCTGTTCCAGTGTGTGCTCTCCAGGTGAGTGACATTGCAATATGAATGATCTGAATTACCTCAAAGATCATTTCAGGTCCTGCAGTTTGATGGGTTCTCCACCCTATAGACATTGGCTGTGAGTGCAATTTCAGTAAGACAAAAAGGCAGCTAGGGCATCTTTGGTTACATGGGTGAGCTGAAGGGATGGTCAGGAAGGCCCAACATACCTAACATGTCTGAGGTACATCTTACATATTGCTAGTTCCAAGTAAGGATGCTGAGGCTCAAAGATGTTTAAAGATAACCTGATCAAACAGAGTGTTGAGTGTCTGCACTAGAACAGCTAGCTACATTGCTCATCCCCAGACTTGCATATTCAAACTCTCTACTTCTACCACGATGCTTCTCTGTCAGGCTCCCAAAGAACCTCACATATTCCTTACACACAAGAGTAGTAAGTAAAAGAAAAATTTATAGAGGGGGAAAAAAAAAACACAGATCAAAATGCCTGATCAACTTCAAGGGGGTCTGCAATATGGCTGTGATGTGAAGACCAGATCTTTTCTTCTAACTTCTCATCATGAAATATATTCAAAGCATGTGCTCCATCTAGTGGATTAAAGATCCTCAGTAGGAGGGAAATGCATATTTTCAATACTGCTCAGTTCACATAATTCTGAAGCATTCAGTATCCCATACCTCTACCCAAAAGAGCAGCACTAAAAAGAGATCATAAAGATCAGACGCTCTCAAGAGTCAAGGATGAATTCACTCAACTAATTAAAATTGTACTCTAAATTTTTTTCCTCTCCCCATTCTCATTTTCCCCCAGCATATGTAAGGATTCAGCAAGTTGTCTCCCCTCACAAATAATCAAAGAAGTTCTCAGGTGGCACACACCTAGCAAGTCTAACTCAGACCTGACTTAGAAGCTCAGATATTCTATAGCTCTTTGATATTACTGCAGTTACTAATCTTCATCTTAAATCCAAGAGTAAACTTTCCTCTCAAAGAAAAAAAAGAGGTGTTAAGAAAAACCGAAGCTCAGAAGTCAGCCAACATACCTGGTCTTGCCAAGTTTCTTAATGTAGTAACGTTCAGTAAGTCATTTATTTAACTTCTGCCTCAGTTCCCTCCTTTGTCTAATATGAATGGTGGTATACCCCAATGGGGTTCTGTGAGGATGAAGAGGGATGACTGATGAGAAGCACTACAGACACTTTCTGGAGGACCAGAGCACTCAATGAATGGCAAAACCTAAGTAGGCTCACTCCTCCAGTTTATGAGCACTTTCTCTCCTTTTCTTCACCTCCAAATTTCTATTTTAAAAAGGTAATAAAATGGCAAGCTGAGTTGCTAGAAGATAGAGAGATGCATAATAATAAGGAATCGTCCCTTATTCAGTGACCAAAAGATACATAATAAAGGTAGATGCCTTGAGTTGAGATGAAACAGGAAGGTGAATCCTTGTAGACCATATTAATGTGCTTGGATTTCATCCAACAATCAGTGGGGAGCCCCCAGATTAATTTTCCATGTTCCCAATCTGTCACAGTCCCACACTGCTCCAATACTTTATCAACCCATTTTCTAAAGAATGAGGTAGAATACTCTTAACAAGACAGGTCTGTTTTCTGCCTCAGTTTCACAACTTGTATATCAACTTTCACGTAAGACTGTTCACCGAAGACTTATGTTTTAAGTGCTGAAAAAAGATCAAATTCAGTAATACCAATTATGAACCATTTGTTGGGTCATAACTCAACTTTTCAGTTTTCAATGAGCATATTTAATATGATCAGTAAACACCCTTAACTACAATTAAAATGTTAACTGTAATTTAACACAAAACATGAATGAACACTGTCAGAAATTACTGGTTGCCCCCAAAAATCTATCCTCTCCTTTTAATATAATAGAAGTATTCAGCTGATCTACGGAGGAACAGAGCAAACAGCCAACAATACCACCGCATAGATGAAAATAGGAGATCAAAAATTGTAGCAGACATTGAAAAACCAGACAGTAAGGAGAGTTTTTCAAGACAATAAGGGCCCAGGTATCAGGGCGAAGACCAGGGCAGCTGAAGTGCCTGGTGGTGCCAATGAGATCTGCCACAGGGCTCTAGGGAAGGAACCAGGTCAAACACTCCCTCCCCCCAAAACAAGGTTTGAGAAGCACTGGGACAGACCTGGTTGCTTCAAGTCTCAGGGAGGGGAATTAAGGTCTGAGTGGCAAACACACAGGGGCTGTGAGCACCCACTCATGGCCCTCAGAGGAGTGCACGCCCAAACTCCTGGGACGGGAGACACCCAAGCGACCGGAGGCGCCCATGCAACCAGAGAAAGGGGGTTGTGGAAGACCCAGAACTCATACCTGTGAACCTAGTGTGCGCAATGCAGGAAACCGGTGGAACCCACACCCTTAAACTCCAGTGGGCACACGCGCCCCATACGAAACCCAGAGCTCACACCCATAAATCCAGGGAGTGCTCGATCTGTAGGAGATCCCAGCTCACACCCATAAACTTGGGAAAGCACAAGCTCTGCAGGAAGCTCAGAAACCATGCTGAGGGCCCTGCGAGGAGAGGCACGGGGCTAGCTCTGGGGAGAATGCATTGCTAGCCCGGGGGAGAGTACCTGGACTAGCGCTAAGGAGAGCACCCAAAAACTAACTGAGAGCTGAACAGGGAGAAAAGCAATACCAGTTCCCCCTTAGTCCTTTGCAGCCAGCAAAACCAGAAAAACCAGTTTAGCCACTTTGACACCAGAAAGAAGGTTTCTTTTGGTTATGTTTTAGGTTTTTTAATTATATATTTTATTATTTTTTATTATTTTTATTTTTTATCACTCAATTCCTTTTGCTTCTCTTTCCTTCTCTCTTCTTTTATTCCTTCTTCCTTTCTTTCCAATTTTCTCTCTTCTTCCTTTCTCTTTTTTTCCTTTTTTTTTTTTTCTTTTCTCTTTTTAAATACCCACAAGTGAGACCAAAAAAACCCCGGAACTATGAAAAAACCAGAGTTGGACCCAAAGAGGAGGCATCCCAACAGCTGAGACAGTGGAAACAGTGAACACCAGGAAACCCAAAGAAGACTGCACCATTGAATCACGCAGGTATCCTAACACAGAAGTTCACACGATAAACCCACGTAGCCAATGAAGACAAAGAATCCCCAAATGAAAGGAAAGGAGGAAGACTCAGAAAGAATGGTAAATGAAATAGAGGCAATTCGACTATCAGATAGTGAGTTTGAAGCAATGGTTATCAGGAAGCTCATGAGCTAACAAAGAGCTACAGAAACTACAGGGAAGCTATGATGAACTGACTGCAAACTACATCAACATGGAAAAGGAAATAGAAACTATCAACAAGGGCCAACAGAAAATGAAGAATACAATTTCTGAACTGAAGAACACAGTAGAAGGAATGAAATGCAGAATCGATGAAGCAGAAGATCGGATCAGTGAGTTGGAGGACAAAATAGAAAAAAACACCCAGAAAGAGCAAGAAAAGGAAAAGAGGCTCAGAAAGAATGAAGAGGGATTAAGAGAAATGAAAGGCAATATGAAACGTAATATCCGTATAATAGGGATACCAGAAGGAGAAGAAGAGCAAGGGATAGAAAACCTATTTGAAAAAGTAATGATGAAAAACTCCCCTAATTTGAGGAGAGAAAAAGTGACACAAATCCAGGAAACACAGAGTCCCAATAAAGAGGAATCTAAAGAGGCCCACTTCAAGACATCATAATTAAAATGGCAAAATTCCAGGACAAAGAGAGAATCTAAAGGCAGCAAGGAAGAAACAGGAAGTAACATACAAAGGAGCCCCAGACTACAAAGGACAGCAGCTGACTTCTCAATGGAAACGCTCCAAGCCAGAAGACAATGGCAAGAAATATTCCAAGCATTGAGAATCAAAGGCCTGCAACCAAGACTACTTTACCCAGCAAGGCGTTCAATCAAGATAGAAAGTCAAATACGAAACTTCCCAGACAAAAGAAGTCTAAAAGAATACACCTCCACCAAACCAGTTCTGCAAGAGATGCTAAAGGGACTGCTTTAAAGAAAGGAAGGAAAAGAGAGAGAGAGGAACACAGATACGAAAATGTCAATGAATAAGGACCTATCACTAATAACCTTAAACATAAATGGATTAAATGCTCAAATCAAAAGACACAGAATAGCTGAATGGATAAGAAAGCATGACTCACACATATGCTGCCTACAAGAGACCCACCTCAGGACAAAAGACCTACACAGACTCAAAGTCAAGAGCTGGAAACAAATATTCCAAGCAAACGGACAGGGAAAAAAAGCCAGAGTAGCAATACTCACATCAGACAAAATAGACATCAAAAGAAGGGCCATAAAGAGAGACCCAGAAGGTCACTTCATAATACTCAAGGGAAGAATCCACCAAGAAGACATAAATATTGTAAATACATGTGCACCCAACATAGGAGCACCCAAATACATCAAGAAAATCTTAGAGGACTGCAAGAAAGATATTGACAGCAACACAATTATACTAGGCGATTTCAACACCCCACTGTCAAAAATGGACAGATCTTCCAAACAAAATGCCAACAAAGATATTGTGGCATTGAACAACACTCTAGAGGAAATGGACTTAACTGATATATATAGAGCCCTTCATCCTAAAGAAACTAAATACACACTCTTTCCAAATGCACTTGGAACATTTTCAAAGATAGACCACATGATAGGACATAAAATAAGCCTCAACAAACTCAAGAAAATTGAATTCATACCAAGCATTTTCTCCGACCACAAGGGACTGAAACTAGAAACCAACCCCAAGGGGAAAAACCCAAAACACTCAAAATCATGGAGATTGAATAGCATGCTATTAAACAATGAATGGGTCAAGAATGAAATTAGGGAGGAAATCAAAAAGTTTCTAGAAACAAACGAAAATGAACTCACAACATCTGAAAACTTATGGGACACAGCAAAGGCAGTCCTCAGAGGGAAGTTCATAGCGATACAAGCCTACCTAAAAAAGACAGATACATTTCAAACCAACAACCTAACCCTATGCCTACAAGAACTAGATGAACAACAACAAAGACAACCCAGAGCAAGTAGAAGGAAGGAAATAACCAAGATCAGAGCAGAAATAAATGACGTAGAGAAAAAAAAGCACAATTCTAAGGATCAACAAATCCAGGAGCTGGTTCTTTGAAAAGATAAACAAAATCAACAAGCCTTTAAGCAGGCTCATCAAGGAAAAAAAGGGAGAGGACCTAAATAAACACAATCAGAAATGAAAGAGGAGAGATTACAACTGACACCACAGAAATACAAAGGATTATAAGAAATTACTATGAAGAACTGTATGCCAAGAAATTGAAAACCTAGGTGAAATGGACAAGTTTGTAGAAAAATATAATCCTCCAAAACTGAATGAAGAAGAAGCGCAAAGCCTGAACAGACCAATAACAGCAGATGAAACTGAAGCAGTAATCAAAAAACTCCCGACACACAAAAGTCCTAGACCAGATGGTTTCACAGGAAAATTCTACAAAGCATTTAAGGAAGAGCTAACCCCTATCCTTCACAAACTATTCCATAAATCCAAAATGATGGAAGACTCCCAAACTCTTTTTATGAAGACAGCATCATCCTAATCCCAAAACCAGATAAAAACACATCAAAGAAAGAAAACTTCAGGCCCACATCGCTGATGAACATTGAAGCTAAAATCCTCAACAAAATATTGGCAAATCCCATCCAACAATACATTAAAAAAAAATCATACATCATGACCAGGTGGGATTCATCCCAGGGATGCAAGGATGGTTCAATATTCACAAATCAGTAAGTGTAATACATCACATAAACAAAAGCAAAGATAAAAATCACATGATCGTATCAACAGATGCAGAAAAAGCTTTTTATAAGGTACAACACCCATTTATGATAAAAACACTCAGCAAAGTGGGAATAGAGGGAGCATTCCTCAACATAAGGCCATATATGAGAGACCTACAGCCAACATCATACTCAATGGGCAAAAACTGAAATCTTTCCCACTAAGATCAGGAACAAGACAAGGCTGTCCATTTTCACCACTTCTATTCAATATAGTATTGGAAGTCTTAGCCACATCGATTAGATAAGAAAAGAAAATAAAAGTCATCCAAATTGGAAAGGAAGAAACAAAACTATCATCGTTTGCAGATGATGCGATAGTGTACACAGAAAATACTATAGACTGAGCAAAAAAGCTGCTCAACCTAATAAGTGAATGTGGCCAAACAGCCGGATATAAAGTCAATATCCAGAAATCAAAGGCATTTTTGTATACCAAGAATGAAACAGCAGAAGCAAATTTCAAGAAAAAAATTCCATTTGATGTAGCAAAAAGAAAAATAAAATACCTAGGAGTAAACCTAACCAAGGAGGTAAAAGGCATGTATGCAGAAAACTACACAACACTGAAGAAAGAAATCAAGGAAGACACAAACAAATGTAAACATATACTCTGTTCATGTATCAGAATTAACATCATCAAAATGTCCATACTACCCAAAGCAATTTACAAATTCAATGCAATACCTATTAACGTATCAAAGGCATATTTCACAGACATAAAACAAATACTTTATAAAGTGTTGGAATTTATATGGAACCATCAACAACCCCGAATAGCTGCTGCAATTTTGAGAAAGAAGAGCAAAGTAGGAGGGATCACAATACTTGATACCAAACTGTGTTATAAGGCCACTGTAATCAAAACAGCCTGGTACTGGCATAAAAACAGGCACATGGACCAGTGGAACAGAACAGAGAGCCCAGAAATAAACCCAAGTCTCTATAGTCAATTAATATTCGACAAAAGGGGCAGCAACACAAAATGGAGTAAAAATAGCTTCTTCAACAAGTGGTGTTCAGAGAACTGGACAGCTACGTGCTGAAAAATGAAACTCGAACACCAACTTACACCATACACAAAAATAAATTCAAGGTGGATAAAAGATTTAAATATAAGCCGTGACACCATTAATGTCCCAGAGGAAAACATAGGCAGGAAAATCTTAGATATTTCACACAGCAACATTTTTACTGGTATGTCCTCTAAAGCAAGGGACATAAAGAATAAACAAATGGGATCTCATCAAAATAAAAGTCTTCTGCACAGCTAAAGAAAACAGTATCAAAATAAGAAGAGAACCAACTGTATGGGAAAACATATTTGCCAATGATACCTCAGACAAGGGTTTAATCTCCAAAACATAAAGAATTACACAACTCCACTCTAAGAAGACAAGCAACCCAATTAAAAAATGGGCAAAGGACTTGGGCAGACACTTCTCCAAGGAGGACATACAGAGGATCCAGAGACACATGAAAAGATGCTCAATATTGCTAGCTATCAGAGAGATGCAAATTAAAACCACAATGAGATACCACTTCACACCCGTCAGAATGGCCATCATAAACAATGCAACAAACAACAAGTGCTAGAGAGGTTGTGGAGAAAAGGGGACCCTAGTGCACTGTTGGTGGGATTGCAGACTGGTACAACCACTATGGAAAACAGTATTGAATTTTCTAAGAAAACTAAAAATGGATCTACCTTTTGACCCAGCAATTCCACTGCTAGGAGTATATCCTAAGAACCCTGAAACACCAATCCAAAAGAACCTATGCATCCCAATGTTCATAGCAGCACAATTTACAATAGCCAAGTGTTGGAAGCAACCTAGGTGCCCATCAGTAAATGAGTGGATGAAGAAACTATGGTACATTTACATAATGGAAGTCTATGCAGCAGAAAGAAAGAAGGAGCTCCTACCCTTCGCTACAGCATGGATGGAACTGGAGAGCATTATGCTAAGCGAAATAAGCCAGGCAATGAAAGACAAATACCATATGATCTCACCTTTAACAGGAACCTAATCAACAAAACAAACAAACATGCAAAATATACCCAAAGACACTGAAATTGAGAACACACTGACAATCACCAAAAGGGAGAGGGGAGGGAATTTTAGGGGAAAAGGGGAAGGGTTTAGAGCAACAAGTATAAAGGACACATGGACAATATGTAGGCAGAGTGGAAATGGGAGGGAAGTGGGGAGGGCTAGGGGGGTGGGATGGGAGTAAAAGACAGAAAAGTGTACAAGAACAACAATTAAAATAAAATTTAAAAAGTATTCATGAGCTTATGACCACCCAGCCAAAGATTATGTTTCAAAGCCTCTCCTACTGTAAGGTATGGCTACACAACTAGGTTCCGGCTAATGGGATGTAGGCAGAGGTGATGTGTTCAACTTTAACGTCATGCTCTTAATGAGAAAGAGAATACCATCCTCTTAGCATCTCCTCTTCCTGCTAACCAGAATATAGACAAGTCAGCAGAAGCTGGAGTACCAAATCACCTAAAACTAGAAAGAAGAAAGATATTGTGGAAGATGAAAGAACAAGATAGAAGGAACCTGGGCTCCAAAATGGCGGAGTCATTAATTAAGCCCAGTCCTTATAGATTTGGACTATTATGTAAGAGAGAACTTAACTTCCATCCTTTATAAGCCACTGATTTTTGGTCTTTGTAAAAGTTAAATCCTAACTAATACTGAAACAACTACAAACCTGAAAACAAACATTTTGCCCACTTAACAAATATTTATTGGGAACCTACTATGTGCCAAGCATAGTACAAAGTCTAGAAATACAATTGAGAATAAGATTCAGTTTCTCCACTCTAAAGAGCTCACACTCTGATTGACTTTTTAAAACTCTGGATTACAGTATTAAAAAAAGAGGATAATGTGAATGTACCTAATGCCACTGAACATTGAAACAGTGTTTAAAAAGTTAACTTTATGTTGTGTATAGTTTATAACAATAAAAAGTGCAAAATGAAAAATTTAGAGAAAACATTTTAACTCAGTGCTTTAAGGTTTTTAAATCATATGGCTAATAAAGGCTTGTATCTCTCTATATAAAGAACTTTTATAACTCAATGATAATAAAAAACAATAAACAATAGATAAACAATTTAAATACACACTTCGCAAAAAAGATACACAGAAGGTAGTACATGAAAAGCTATTTAGCCCTGACTGGTGCTGTTCAGTTAGTTGGCGCTGTGACAGTGACAGTTAGTTGGAGCTGACAGTGACAGGCTGTCAACTCAATTCCCAGTGTGGGCACATGCCTAGGTTGCAGACCCAGTCCCCAGTCAGGGCTAGGGTGCATGCAAAAGGCAAACAATTGATGTTTCTCTCACATCAGTGCTTCTCTAACCCTCTCTCTCTCCCTCTCTTCCCCTTTCTCTAAGAACAAAAAATAAAACCTTAAAATATATATATATATGTTCAATATCACTAGTAATCAGCAAATTTTATTTTGAAATTCAACGAACTACCACTACATGCTTACTAAAATGGCTAAAATTAAAGACCAACCATAGCAAGTGTTGACAGGAATGTGGAGCAAAGGAACTCTAATATCCTTTGATATGTTGTTGGTGAAAATATAAAATGGTACAACCACCTTGGAAAATAGTCTGGACACTTCTTAAAAAGCAAAACTTTCACCAGCCATATGACCCAACCATTCTGTTAGATATTTAACCAAAAGAAATTAAAATAGGCACCCACACAAAAGCTGACACAGATATCCATGACAAATTTATCTGTAATAACCAAAAACTGGAAACAACCCAAATGTCCAAGTGAACTGACTGACTGACAAATAAATTATAGTATATCTAACTAAGCAAATGTTACTCATCAATAAAAAGGTATATTGAAATATGGAGCAGCATAAATCTCAAAATAATTATGCCACATGAAGCAAGTGACATCAAAAAAGCATGCAACTGTGGGGGGGGGCGGTTTATGAAAACTAATTTATAGAAATAGAAAGCAGATCTGTGATCTCCTAGGAATGAAGAAAGAACAAAAAGAATGGATTACAAAAAGGCATGTGGAGATTTTGGGGATGATGGGTATGTTTACTATTTTGAACGTGGTGATGGTTTTATAGATGTCAAAACTTATCATATTTGCCCTGGCTGGTGTGGCTCCGTGAATTGAATGTCGGCCTGCATACCAAAAGGTTGCCAGTTTGATTCCCAGTCAGGGCACATGCCTGGGTTGTAGGCCAGGTCCCCAATTGGGGGTGCACAAGAGGCAACCACACATTGATGTTTTTCTCTCCCTCTCTTTCTCCCTCCCCTCCTCTCTCTCTAAAGATAAATGAATAAAATCTTTAAATAAATAAATAAATAAAACAAGTAGTCCATTATGTAATTAACATAAATAACTTAAAAATTTTTATTTTTAATTTTACATATATGTTATCTAATGTATGTCAGTTATCCTCAATAAAGCTATTTAAGGAAAAGGTCTTTATGATAGCAGTTTCACACAACGTCTCAAAAGTGCATTCATCTGTCTTGGTTTGAACCAATCTAATTCAGATTATATGCTAAAGTTACCAAAATACCCTAATCGGTAAGCGGAAAAGCTGACATTGTGCCATTTTTAATTCAGATCAAAACTGACTTCGAAAAGAGGGAAGAAGAACATGCATTTCACACTGTTCTTTGAATAAAAAGAATGTCAGTCGTCTCCCATGCCATTTTTTGCTTCTCCCACAGGAAAGTACATTTACACTCAGTGTGTGCAAACATATATTCTTCAAAGAGGGTTAAGAAAGAAAAAAATAAGTGGTACCTAGAAGTTATCAAGCATTAGTGGATGAACCAAAGTTCTAATTGTACTATGAGAATTCCTCAAAAAGCAATGAAAAACTCGTAAGTATATATTATCTATTGGATATCTTGGAAGCTACACACACATTTGGTACTTGACAATTATTGTTCCACATCATCCTCTGAATAATTGTAAAACACAAAAAGGGCAATTTAACTTTATAACCTACTTGATTTATATTTATTTACTTCATTAGAGAATTTCTAAATAAAAATCTGCTATTGCATTTGCATTTGCTATGCTATACCCAGCAGGAAGTATCAAAACCTTTCTGAAAACATCTTCTGTAGGTTAATTTTTAATGCATTATTTTAAAAACAACATCTGTTTGGACAACAGACCCATTAACTAAAATATTTCTTTCTGAAGTTAGAAAAAAATATTGTTTTGTACACATAATAATTAAGTTAATAAGTGCCCATAAATAAGACAGGATCTTAAAAGTCTTAACATTACAGCTCACAAAATAACCCTATAATTTATGGGTATTAAAATGGCTCTATAATCCAACTTTTAAATGACATTATTGTCAACCATGACTCATGGGAAGAAAAAAATGCTTTTTATTTCTTAACACTTGGGAATTGTTTTATTTTTAACTACCAAATAGAATAAAACCCCACTCTCAAATGAAACTGTGAGAAAATGTTACAAACAAGAAAACCTGGTAGAAAGACATATATGTAATACTTTAATTGAATATTATTAATAATAAGCATAATGGCTATTGTCTACAGAATGATGCCACTCTTTCAACAAGCATTATACTTGGTAGAGGAATATAGCAAAGAAGTAACTCAATCCCATAAAGGCCTCTGTCTAGCAGAGAAGTTTTCTACACAAGATGGGAAGACCAGCCCATTCTTGGTAACAGACTCTTGCTCCTTTTCCACATTTGCTCAGTTATCAGTACAGCAACACCATTAAGGAGGCCAATTACCATTCCATTACTTTAATTATAAATATCTGTACGGACTAACTTACGGGAGTTTTATTTTGGGGGGAAATAATATTGAGTGGGTGCTCAAAATCCAAAGGGGACCTGGAGTCAAATGGTCCTGGTTTGAGGAGTTCTAGCTCCACTGCTTACTGAACAAGTTACTTAACCTCTCTAAGGCTCAGTTTTCCCATCTGTTAAAGGGAGACAGTAATAGTACCTACCTCTAACATAGTAAGTACTCCATAAATGCCAACTATCACTATACAGTTCTTTTTATATCACACTCAACAGGAGGGACATCTCCAAGTATTGCTGAGACCTGAGTGGAAACAGAAAAAAATTGACACCAACTCTCTAAGAAGCCAAAGATATCATCATCCAGAAACACACAAATTTCAGACAAATATGTACAGTGATTGTGTAAACAGAGTATCCTACTTCAAAATTCAATCCAAATATTGGACCAGAGAGTTGGTGGCAGCATAAATCATTCATGTATCCCCAGAATTCAAGCACCCATTCACCAAACATTTATGGACAGCTCTTATTCTGTTCCAGACTGGAGACACAAGGGGAAGATCTGTGCCCCTCCTAAAGCAGCGCAGGACAATAGGAGGTGAGGAGATTAGGGATAGGGAGGGAAGGAGGAAAGACACAACTCATAGTATTTAGAATGTACTGACCAACCCTTTCTTGCCTTGCTACTCCAAATCACCCCTGCATGAGATGATCTTCCCTAACTAAGTGATGTAACAAAAGAGAGTTTTATTACTTGAAAGCAAACTAGAATGAAAACAAGCAAGCAAAATACAACCAGAGACATTCAAATAAAGAACAATCTGACAGTAACCAGAGAGGAGGGGGGAGAGAGATAATAGCAGGTAATGGGGGGCACCATCAAGTAACATATACGAAAGACACATGGACAAAGCCAAAGGGGGTGGGCTCGAGGGTGGGAGGCAGGGATGGGTGGGGTAGGGGGGCATGGTGGGATGAAAGTGGAGACAATTGTACTTGAACAACAATTTTAAAAAAACTCGTTTGACAGCCCACACAGAAGTTTGAAGAGTTGGTTTTCCTGTTCCTAGGCATTCTACTCACAACCAAGGTGGGCCCCACAGGACACTTTGTCCTGAGGCATCTAAGAGCTACCAAGTAACTTTAGGGTTACTGGGTGTGGGTGTTATATTAGTCTGCTCAGGCTGCCATAACAAAGTACCACAGACTGAGTGGCTTACACAACAGAAATATATTCTCACAATTCTAGAGATCAAAATGTTGGGAGGGTTGGTTTCTTCTGAGGCCTCTCTCTTCAGCATACAGATGGCCAGCTTGCCCCTGTGTTTGCACACAGTCTTTCCTCTGTGTGTGTCTGTGACCTAATCTCTTCTTACAAAGGTATCAGTCGTAGTAGATGAGGGCCCACTCCAATGATCTCATTTTAACTTAGTTACTTTTTTTAAAGACCCAGTCTCCAACTACCATCACAACCTGAGGTACTGGTTAAGATTTCAATATATAAATGGAAGGGACACAGCTCAGCCTATAACAGGAAGAACTGAGCATCTATGGCTAGCAGGTGTCCAACCTGCAGCCCAATACAAAATCATAAATTTACTTAAAACATTATGTGATTTTTGTGTGTGTGATTAAGTGTTGCAATGTATTTAATGTTTGGCCCAAGATAACTCTTCTTCCAGCGTGGCCCAGAGATGCAAAAAGGTTGGACACCCCTGGATAGAGCATCTTTGAAAGGAGTGCAAGGAAGCATGAAGATGTTTAAGCAGGACAGAAGGAGAAAATAAAGCTACTCTCTCCTACTCTGCTGGAGAGGATATGTACTGGTAGGCAGATACATTTTTTTCCTGGTTTCTTGATACTCTCTCAACATTTTAAATGCTCTACAATAAGATAAGGATGAACTACTTTGATGTAGTTAAATAAAAGCATCATTTGAGTTGGACACCTAATGCACACCATGGGGTGACTCTGCTATACTTTCTTGTGATCAGGATACAGATGGAGTGTAGTGAGTTGAATGGTATTCCCTCAAATGATATTAAATATGTTCATGTTCCAACCTCCAAAACCTGTGAAAAAGGGTCTGCATATGTAATGAAGTATCTTGCAATCAGATCATCCTGGATTACTGAGGTGGACCCTAAGTCCAATGACAAGTGATCTTAGAAGAGATAGAAGAAGAGAAGACACAGACCCAGAGGAGAAAATCATGTGAAGACAGAGGCAGATATTAGAGTGATACACGCCAAGGACACCTGGAACTACCGGAAGCTGGAGGTACCTTCAGAAGAAGTACAGCCCTGGCTGGTGTAGCTCAGTGGATTGAGTGCGGGCTGCGAACCAAAGGGTCGTCGGTTCGATTCCCAGTCAGGGCACATGCCTGGGTTGCAGGCCAAGTCCCCAGTGGGGGCCATGTGAGAGGCAACCACACATTGATGTTTCTCTCTCTTTCTCCCTCCCTTCCCCTCTCTCTAAAAGTAAATAAATAAAATCTTAAAAAAAAAACAAAACTGTTAATAAAAAAAAATAAAAGAAGAAGTACAGCCCTGCCACATTTCAGACTCTGGCTTCCTTAACTGTGAAAGAACAAGGTGTTTTAAGCCACTAAGTTTGGAATAATTTGTTATGGCAGCCCTAGGAAACAAATGCAGAGAATAATATTATTAATATGAGAGTTTGTAAGATTTTCTGGTGCCCTTTTATTGGCAGCCTACAGTCAGGCATATTTATTTCAGTTGTAGCCAATAATCCTAACAAACTACAAAGTAGGTTTGTTAGGATTAGCTCTGTTCTACAAATAGGCCCTGATGCACCAAAAGTTAACTTGCTTGAGATCATGAAGCAAGATATAGTGGAGCAGCATATCACACCCCTGAATCCACTAAATGAGGTCTTCTTCCTATTCCTCCATGCCTTCCATCCAAAAAATGTGTTTAAGTTTACTGGGCTATCCAGCCTCTTCCTTCTGTCCAATAGCCACCCCTCTTCCCCACCCAGCCCCATCCTACTGTGCTGTGGACCGTTCAGCCTGGTTTCAGGAGTTGTAATCCTCACCCCATGGTGGGCTGTGTAAGAGTCCAAGGGACCCACTTCATCTGGGTCTGTTCAGTCAAGAGGACGTGACCTACTAAGGAGACAAAGCTTATCTCCCTGGCAGGAGCACTGCTTCTGCTTCATCCATCTCTGGTCCCAATGCTTGGTTGGCAGTCAATGTTGGGTAAGACTCCTCATGGGAGGGGCAACCTAAGCCAGACACAACCACGTGGGAGGTCTCATGGAAGGACTCGGGGGGGGGGGGGCTGCAGCAAAGAGGATGTGATGGACCCTCGCCCCCCGGCTATTCTGACATAGCCCGAGTCCTCATTTCCGTCTGGGAGATGTCTCCTGCTTCCTAATCGGCTTAAAGCCTGAAACTGTGGGGGTGAGCGGTGCAGCCATGTACCAGCCAGGATGGCTCCCCGGGTGATCCAGACATAAGAAAGAATTCCTAAAGTCCTGTGAAACCTGCTTTGCTAAGAGTGCTCTTCCTGAGGTGACAAGTGTCCCAGGAGGAAATGAGTATGTCTCCCAAAGTTTGGCAACCCCCTTCCCGGACAGAGATTGACTCATATTAAGCCCTCAGATTTCTTTGACATGTTAAACCTGTATTCCTGTGTATTTGAACCCAATAAAAGCCTAGTGAGGAAGGGGCTCTGGGTCATTCTCCTCTGAGATTTTGGCCACCTCTCCTCCCCAAGCAGATCTTGTCTTGGTAGTTTTTATTTTCATCCGTGACAAACGGGGGGTTCTACGGGCGGAGCCCCCCGCACTACTGGGCAGAGTGATGCTTGCCAGACTTCTAGATTCCCTGTCAAGTGAGGAAATAAGCTGGAAATATGTTTAAATTTGGGGTGAAATATGTTAACGCCAATGACTTACTACTCCCCAAGTGTGTACATTGTTAGACATTTCATTTTCTGTGTAATTAAAAGATCTGTCATTGTCATATAAAGATGGCCTCTGTGCACAGACCCCTAGATAGTTTATCTCTTCACTGAAGGCTGAGACTGGTTAGCTCAAAAGTTCACCAGCACCAAACACATTTTTAAACGTCCAATTATTTTAAAAATAGCACAAGCAAGCAGATTTTTAGCCGTTAAGCCTGCTTTTCATACCCCATGAACCTCACCTTACATTGATATCTTATCTAAGGGTTAAGAAGGGAAGCTGAGGACACCCCAGAGGGAATGGGGGGCTTCAAGTAGGCAGCAGTAATAATGGAGAACTGACTTTTTTACAAAAAAGCATCTTGTTCGTAGCCCCATACTCAGCTCAGCTCTTCTCTTAAGCCCTCTAAGGTCACACACACAGCAAACTCCGGTGTTTGCTCACTCCCTGTCCCCCACCAGCCTCTGTGTATCTGGCTATTATAGCTGGGACAACACTGGTGTGACTACCCCTCCACACTACCTGGCACCAGAGACCTCTAGTAAATGTTTGCTGAATGAACGTGAGCACTTATCATTTACATATAATTACTGTATGACCCAAATGTAGTTCTTATGTATATGACACATTAACTTTGCTATAAAGTTATCTGCTAACAATAGCTCAGGGAGGTTCAGTCATGGTTTGTTGGTCACAAAGCATGTTCAACTGCTCCAGCAACACTGCTGAACATTCATTCACAAGTGGAAAATCAGGGCCAACTCTTGACTGTTCATTGCCCTGAGTTTTAGTGATGAAGTTGATCTTAAACACAAGCACTGAGAGAAACAACTGGCCATCCCTCTTGCAATTATTTCTGGTGGAATCACTGACTCAACAAACAAGAACCCTGCAGGTGACTCAGCCACAGGCAGTAGATAGTACTTATGTTTGTTTCCTTAGCAGTATGCAGGATGCCTGGTATACAGTAGGGCATCAATAAATGCTTACTTATCCTGAGGTTTTCTGCAGCAGTGGATGCTTCCTATAGCTGAGGTGTTTCAACCTCTGGAGACAACAAATGTCCCCTCACCTGGCTGAGGGCCCCAGCCAAACCCATAGCACTCAGGATGACAATGTGGTAGCAACTGCAAAGAAATAATAAACCATTATTTATGAAAACCAGAATTGATTCCTACTTCTTTATTTTAAAGTAATACAGAATAACTACTCACTGATGTTTTATAAAAGTGCAAGTTTTGCACCAAGAAGAAAAAAAACAGAATTTGGAAATCCAAAAGTTTAGAACAAGGAAAAATTGAGTTATCTTAAAAGGTACATATTTTGACTCCCTGAGTAATCATTTCCATGTTGGCTGAACACAAGAGCAATCATTTTCCCCACTACAATATACTTTTTAAAACCACAGAGTAGAAGTAAATAATAGAACTATCATCTGACTATACATGCAGCTGCTTACATCACACAGGTATGTGTTGCTTCATTTCTCTATATGTTTTTCAGAGACAGAATGGGATTTTTATCATACTGAGAAAAAATAGGGGGTAAACTTCCACCCTAATTCCAGCCCCCCGCTCCCCCAAAAAATACCCACCAACCAACCATTTGGCAGCACCCAGGCGGATAGACCTTCTGCAAGAGATGTCTAACTTTACTAATCAGCATTTTTTAAGTGTCTGTCACTAACAAGACAATTAGGAAATATCTAAAGCAAAAACAGAAAAGGCAGAAACTCCTGGCCCAACACCAGCCACACCAGACTCAGCAGAACCAAGCAGAGTGACAGCTCTCACCTTGTGTTTCTCTATGGAAGATGGGAGGTGGAATACTCACCAACAGGTTTAGCTGAAATGATGCCCACTAGCTCTGAGTAGGAGGATCCTGACCTTGGGGCCACACATATTATATAACTAAAGGCTCCACAATGGAGATTAAGAGAGGAAGTAGTTTGTTGGTTTTGAGGTTTTCAAAAGGAGGAAGGATTTTATACTCAAAGTGCTAACTCCCTTAGCTCTATTCCGGAAAACAGCAATTAAAGGGCTGCCCAACTTTCAGGACCTGTCTTAGCGGCAAGCACCCTACAGAACTCTCCCGGTTATTGAGCGATACATACCTGACAGGAAAGTCAAAAGCCCAAGAAGGGGGTGGTCCTAAAGGGCCATTGTGAATCACAACTGTGTTAAATATGTTGAGTGTAGGCCATGACTGGTGTGGCTCAGTGGATTGAGTGTCAGCCGGAGAACCAAAGGGTCTCAGGTTGGGTTCCCAGCCAGGGCACATGCCTGGGCTGCAGGCCAGGTTCCCAGCTAGGGGCACACAAGAGGCAACCACACATTGATGTTTCTCTCACTCTCTCCCACCCTTTCTCTAAAAATAAATAAATAAAGCCTCAGATATTCCATGCAGCAATATTTTCACCAATAAATCCCCTAGAGCAAGGGACATAAAGGAAAGAATAAACAAATGGGATCTCATCAAAATAAAAAAGCTTCTGCACAACTAAATTAAACAGCATTAAAATTAAAAGAGAACCAACTGTATGGGAAAACATATTGGCCACTGATACCTCAGACAAGGGTTTGATCTCCAAAATACATAAAGAAATCATACAAGTCCACTCCAGGAAGACAAACAATTCAATTAAAAAATGGGCAAAAGACCTGAATAACACTTCTCCAAGAAGGACATAAAGAAGGCCCAGAGACATATGAAAGGATGCTCAGCATCACTTGCCATCAGAGAGATGCAAATTAAAACCACAATGACATACCACTTCACACCTGTAAGAATGGCCATCATAAACAAAGCAACAAACAAGTGTTGGAGAGGTTGTGGAGAAAAGGGTACCCTAGTGCACCGTTGGTAGGATTGCAGACTGGTGCAGCCACTATGGAAAACAGTATGGAATTTCCTCAAAAAACTAAAAATGGAACTGCCTTTTGACCTGGCAATTTCACTGCTGGGATTATTCCCTAAGAACCCTGAAACACCAATCCATGAGAACCTATGCACCTCAATGTTCATAGCAGCACAATTTACAATAGCCAAGTGCTGAAAGCAACCTAAATGCCCATCAGTAAATGAATGGATCAAAAAAACTAAGGTACAGGTACACAATGGAATACTATACAACAGAAAGAAAGAAGGAGCTCCTACCCTTTGCAACAGCATGGATGGAAATGGAGATCATTATGCTAAATGAAATAAGCCAGGCAGTGAGGGACAAATACCGTATGATCTCACCTTTAAGTGGAACCAAATCAACAAAACAAACAAGCAAGCAAAATATAACCAGAGACCTTGAAATTAAGAAAAATCTAACAGCAACCAGAGGGAAGGTGGGAGGGGATAATGGGGGGAAAGGGGAGAAGTGTTTTCAGGAACAACTATAAAGGACACATGGACAAAAACAAGGGGGGTGAGGTCAGGAGAGGGAAGTGATGATGACTGGGGTAGGGGAGGAATGGTGGGGGGAAAATGCAGACAAGTGCACTTGAACAACAATAAAATAAAAATAAATATTTTATCTTAAAAACTAAATAAATAAATACATTGAGTGTATTTCATAAATACCCTCAAAGCCAGTTTTATTCTGTCTAAATCCATCATTTACTTTGTTTTTATTCTTATATCCAACTCCTGACCTCCTGTTCTCCTAAAGATATGCCCAGAAATATATCACACTTAGCTTCACACCTGTGTTGATGCCACAACATGTAGCTCCAAATGCTTCTTAAAGGCTCCTATTTAGGTTTCACATCAAGTGAAAATCCATCTGAAATTTTCTCTCCCATAGGCTGAATGTGAAGAGAGAGCAAATGGATGAATCAAAGTTTAATCTCTTGTGTCCCTAATAATTAACAGGAGAAATATTTATTTAAAATAATGCCAAAGAGCCACTGAAATCTGTGCAAATTTTGGACTCACATGAACCAAGCCTATCACTTAACTTTTCTCAATGCTAAAATTTCACAAGATAATAACTTATAATAAAATACATTCCAGTTGACCCTGGAAGTATGGCCTATTTACACAAAAGAATTATATGTTTTTGATTTCCTCAGGAAACAGTCTTCCCAATGGGACCACCTTAAGATAAATAACTGCACAGATCCCAGATCTCCCCAAGCGGGACAGAGAGCCGCCGCACTGAGAAGTGCAGGATGGACACTGGCCCGGCCACGCCAACACTCAGGTTCCCAATAAGCTTTTCTTATCACTGTCAAGGCCTTAAAATTACACAAGAATCAGGGGATCTTTTTTTAATTTTTAAACTTATTTGGCCTAAGAATGTCTTCTTTGTTGCATTATCTTTCATTCCTGGGGTGTTTACAAGTAAACACAAAATTAAACATGAACTCCACAGTCAAACTTATCATCCTAAGAAGCACCAACCTTAAGCAACAGTCTTTCCTGAAGTGTCCCTGGACACAAACTCAGCATTTTGCTGTCCCCTCCTTCTCCTTGCCCATTTAGAGCTTATTTCTTGCTTTCCCAGCAATGTTCCTCAATAGCAAAGCTCCTACTAGTTAAATAATCTGATACAAATATCAGCCTGGCAAGGTCCAAGTCAGTGGGAGCACCAGGAACCACAACGACGGCAAAAGGCTTAATCTCACACTGGTGTTCAATGTCAGTGCCCACTGATAATAAATTCCACGTGCTCCAAGGTTCTGGAAAATGTTCACATGGGATTAAAAACGATTCACCGTTGTGCGGTTTCTTGGTTTATTGTTTTGTTTCTATGTTTGTTTGTTTTGTTTCAAAGCTCTGGCAAGATTTTCACCAAACTGTGTTTAGAGAAAAGCAAACCTGAAGACAGCCTATGGGTGACCAGGACTCTAGGCTTCCCCTAATTCAGTCCTCACTCCCATTGCTTAAAAGTTCACCACTCTGCTACTATCTGGTACCTACTCTGGAAGAGGAGATAAGGAGGAATTTTTAATACTGAGTATTTTGTATTTATCGAAGTAACATAGGTACATAGCTAAAATATAAATATAAACAGAGCAGTTATAATGAAAAGCAAGTGCAGTCTGGCTCGCCCCACTCTACTTCCTGCCTTGCTCCTCAGAGGCAAATTCTTTCAATGACTTTGGTGTTTCTCTGATAGTTCCCTCCATACCTCTAACATATAGGTTTTCTAAATTTACCTTTTCTAAGCATTTCCAATCAACTGTCTACTATGAGAAACCAGGAGAGCACACAAACACCATTCCTATCCTCTTACAATGTCACTATTTTTAGGTCTCTTCAGTCACCTGTGTAACTTTATGTAATATACTTTATTATACTAATCCATCACTGACAGACAGTTTCTAATAACCTCCCACTTCGTAAAGATATCAGTACTAAAAAGTGAAATCTGGAATCACTGAAATTTAGTTTTGCTACAGATATCAGCTGATAAATTATGTGGCTCAGAATGGAATGAAACGGAATAGTTCGTGTTTTGGCATTATATGAACTTCAGTAAAACACTGCTCCCTGGTTTCAGGTGGCAATGTAATCAACGGTTATTCTTATTCAATTCACTCATTACTTAAGAATTTTACAGGTGAAGCCAAAGTGAAAAGCAAAACTTCAAGAACAGTAACACTGAATTCACCTGCACATGTTTACAATATCTCCAAACTCATACACCATACCTGCTGCATCACCTTCCAACCTCAGAATATCTGGCTAAGAGAAGGTAACAAGTGATATTGAAGGCTTCTCATCAGAGCACGGTGGCTTGGCCAACTCAGAGCTCCAGAAGCTTGCTGTAGCCAAGGAGTAAGCACATACTAGAAAAAGAGAGATCTGATTCCAGGGGGCCAGTTAAAGGCTACTGATATAACATAAATGTTTGACGGCATGACACATACTATGTGGCCAGGTAATGATTTCTAACACATAAAACTGCATTTCATTAGGAAATTATTGATCTTTCAAGGTCATAAATGCTGTAGGCACTTTCCTAGGCCAACAACTTCATCATACCTAAAAATACAAGCAGCTATTATGGTACAGACCAAAAAAAATTTTTATTCCAATATATAAATATATTTAAAATAACTTATGAAGCTTTCAAAGTTTACAGAAGATATGTAGGTTTCAGAATGTAAGATGACACCTGATTATATGTTGTATCATGTCTAAAATTTCAAACAGAAGACAGCAAGTAAAAACAAATAAAAAATTGGAACATACATGGAATGGGTAGTTTATGTGTATCAAAAAGCAGAAGATAAAGCTTTAGTAATGCTTTAATTATAATCCAGTACCTACAGCTCATCCTGTATTTCAAGACCACAGGAGAAGAGTAAACAAAACAGTTTCCTTCGGAATAATACACTGGTAGAAACATACGAAAGCAGGAACATGAATCAACAACGAACAATCCAATCTTTAATGACTCATTTATTTTCTTGTCCACTCAATAAACATTTCATCATAAGCACTCACTATGTTCCAGACACTCTGACAAACAAGTCCCATAAACTGTTCACCTATAACCTGGAGCAGCCACACCTCACTTAAGGTGCCTTTGGCTCTAAATTAGATTCCACTTCCTAAACATGACCTCCTCAAATATCAGTTCCCCCTTGATACAAAGGTGTCTGACTCTCAAAAGCAAAGGTCAAAATTTTTCAGAGACAGTTATCAGCAGGTAAAACCAAGCACAATAAGCTCATTCTCCAAAGTGGAAGTAAGAAGAATGAGAAGCAGGTGGGAGACTTCTTTCTTCACCACCCACCCTCCCATGTGTGCCAGGATCCCTCCATCCAGCAAGAGTGGGTATGAGGGCCACTGCCCTCTGTGTGACTTACATCCTCCTCTACTGTCACCTGAAGCACCACGGGAAAGAATGAACTCAAAAGGCTGAAGGGAAACCTGACCCAGATTCTCTTTGCTTATTAGCGAGATCAACACTTCACTAACAGGGAGCTGGCAATTAAAATTGTAGACTCTTCCAGGCTAACCTTTCCCCCTCACTCCTTGGGGTCCAAAGCTCAATTACTGCTTTTTAATTCACTGATTTTCATACAAGCTCACTATTCATGCACATCACATCTACAACCTTCTCGAAGTCCCTAAAGACAGAGCCTAAGGACATACATGTTACCCAGGGTTTAGGGCCCAGGGCCTACAGACTTTTCATCCTCCCCCTTCATTTCTACCTCCTAACAGGAACCTAAAGCCTGTAGCTTTCATGCCCAAGAAAATATCACCCAAACAAGAAAAATGTGGGAGTTTTTTAATACCCAGGCCTTAGAGTTATCAGGATGATATACAAGTGATTCACTGATAGATATGGAGCAAATCAAAAAAAGCACAATGTGAATGATGAAGACAATCTATAGTGGATTTGATCTAATTACAAAATTGTGTCTTTCATCATCATCACATTCATCATTTTTATCTGCAATTACCTCAGTCAACAGACAAAAAAAGAGTCCTAGTTGCTAAACATGATCCACAAAGTACGTAAACTCTCTCAAAAATCATCAAATAAAAATTATGTTTCAGTCTAGAGATAAAGAACATGTTTCACCCTCTAGTGGCTAAAAAGAACTTGTAACTCGCAATCTGCTAAGCTTCCCTCATAATAAATTTGCCCACAAAAACACAAGAACCACAGGAAATACCTCATATGAAAAGATATGAGTTGGCTTTCTGAAAATAGAGAAGAAACTCAAAGAGCAACAGAAGTCAAACTGATATTCAGCCAAGGTATCATTCCTATTTAAAGATTCAAAACATCCTTAATAATCGTAAATCATTAGTTCTTGGCATCCCTGTATGACTACTTTCTCCTTGGAAATGCTGGACACCAGCAGAACTAAGGTGACAGGCATAAATCCACCACTTGACAGCTCACGAGTGAACACTGAGGGACCTGCCTGGTGTAGCATACCCAACAAAGGAGTGTGCCAGAAATCCTCTCCTCCTCAGGGACCTTCTTCCCTTACCTACCACTCACTACCTGGGCATGAAGTAGGATGAAAAATTCTCATGTTAATCAGGGAACAGTACACAGCTTACTCTCCATCTCCCCAGATACCTTCAAAGAGTAATAATCAACAAAATATTCTACTCTCCTAAAATATTTCCAAGTATCAATTTCTCTATTCATCCCCTTGCTACAATCACCAGGAAGAAAGAAAACAGGTTCTGTTATAACATTTCTACCCAAGAGAACTTTGCCTTTCATTAAAGCCTTTTAAGAGGACTTCCGGCCAAGATGGAGGTGTAGGCGGACACACTGTGCCTCCTCTCACAACCAAAATTAAGGACAACAAATATTTAGAAACAAGAAAACAACCAGAACTGACAGAAAATTGAACTGTACAGAAGTCCAACAACCATTCATCCAGACCGGTAAGAGGGGTGGGGTCGTTGCAGGAGAAAGTGGAGGTGCGGACCCAGAACGCAAGCAGCAGCGGCTGCAAGTTCCCAGGTGCACAGGCGACGATTGGCGGTCCCTGGGCCCACAGGCAGCAGCTGGAGGACCCCGGGCACAGGGGAGTAACTGTGCAAACCCAGTGAGGCCGCACAAGGCGCTGGCTGACAGTCCCACATTCGCGCGCGCAGATGGTCCAGGCAGAGGGGAAGTGGCGGAAGGGACTGAATCCAGGAGAGAGCGGAGCAGGCACCATTGTTCCCTCTCAGACCCTGCCCCCATATACAGCATCACAACCAGCTACTGGGCTGCTCCGCCCTGAGGAACACCTAAGGCTCCACCCCTCACTACGTAATAGCCGAGAACAGATTAAAACCAAAACAAAACAAACAAACAAACAAAAAAAAAAACCCCACCAAAAATGGCTCAAACCGGAGAAAAAATGAAAACCCCAGAGTCAATTCCTCTAAGCCGTGAAGAGATAGCCAACCTATCAGATGCACAGTTCAAAGCACTGGTTATCAAAATGCTCACCGAATTGGTTGATTTTGCTCACAAATTAGATGAAAAAATGCAGGCTACAATACATGAAATGAAGGAACACACATGGGGAACCAATAAAGATGGAAAGAAAACTGGGACTTAAATCAATGGAGTGGACCAGAAGGAAGAAACTAACAACCAAACAGAAAATGAGGAAGAAACAATTCAAAAAAATGAGGAGAGGCTTAGGAACCTCTAGGACATCGTTAAGCGTCCCAACATCCAAATTATAGGGGTCCCAAAAGGGGAAGAAGAAGAGCAACAAGTAAAAAACTTATTTGAACAAATAATAAAAGAGAACTTCCCCAATCTGGCAAAGGAAATAGACTTCCAGGAAGTCCAGGAAGCTCAGAGAGTCCCAAAGAAGTTGGACCCAAGGAGGAACACACCAAGGCACATCGTCATTACATTAGCCAAGATTCAAATGAAGGAGAGAATTCTAGAAGCAGCAAGGGATAAGGGGACAGTCACCTACAAAGGAGTTCCCATCAGACTGTCAGCTGATTGCTCAAAAGAGACCTTCCAGGCAAGAAGGGGCTGGAAAGAAATATTTGAAATCTTGAAAAGCAGGGACCTACATCCCAAATTGCTCTATCCAGCAAAGCTGTCATTTAGAATGGAAGGACAGATAAAGCGCTTCTCAGATAAGGTCAAGTTCAAGGAGTTCATCATCACCAAGCCCTTATTCTATGAAATGTTAAAAGGACTTATCTAAGAAAAAGAACATAAAAAATATGACAGTGAAAAGACAGCAAACTCACAGCTATTAACAACCACACCTAAAACAAAAGCAAACTAAGCAAACAGCTAAAACAGGAACAGAACCACAGAAATGGAGATCATATGGAGGGTTAGCAACAGGGGCGTGGGAGGAGGAGAGAGGCGGAAAAGGTACAGAGAATGAGTAGCATAGATAGTGGGTAGAAAATAGACGGGGAGGGCAAGAACAGTGTGGGAAATGTAGGAGCTAAAGAACTTATGACACATGGACATGAACTAAAGGGGGGAATGTGGGTGGGAGAGGGTGTGCAGGGTGGGGGGAATGGTGGGGGAGAAATGGGACAACTGTAATAGCATAATCAATAAAATATATTTTTTAAAAAGGCCTTTTAAGAGAGCAAAACTATGTAATTAGTTATTGATAACTACTAATATTATATTATTTTAAAGAGCCTTCATAAATTCAGTGCCTACCATGTGCCAAAGCTTAAGCCAGATATATTATACGCATCATCTTTCATCATGCCAGGTTAGAGTACAAAATCAGTTACAAAGAAGAGGTGTTCTGGATCATTGCTAATCTATTCTTGCCAGAAACAGCTGCCCTGATAGTGAAGTTCCCAATCTTACTGCCAACTTAGCCATCAACCAAGGCCAAACTACAAAGTTTATGAAGTTGCTCTCCAACTTCGTGTTCTTTGTGTCCCTCTATTCTTCATCTTATCTCAGAGGTCAGTTATCTAATAGAAAATTTAATTATAAAATCTCACACAAAAACTAATTTGTACTAAGATATCAGTGAGTAAAGACATTATTGTCCCCAGTAATATATACTTAATAAAAGGAGACCACAGGAAGACAGCTATGCTTCATACAAACGAATGAATTACTAATGGTAAATTTTTCAGGTCTCACTAAGGATTACATGATGGGATGAAGTCTTTCCCATTATCCCTTCAATAAGACCACTTCCAGCACCTTGTTTCTCAGTTGTCACTGGGAGCCCTGTCGCTAAACAGCACTAAAAATACCAACTCTGAGCAATGATTTCGCCCCCCAGTGAATTACTACTGACATCACCACTACTGCCTCTCCCAGCTTCCACTGTGTTCCCTTTCCTACTATCCTTCTCTATTGAAATCAGGCAAGAAATACGTTGATTATAACTTAAACTACATAGATAAGTACGACTTTGTTAAATGAGAAAAGTGAAAATTAACAATCTTATTAAATTTTCAGAAGAACTAAGATAAATTTTGTCACTCATATGTTCAAAACTGCAGCAATGAGTAGTATAATTCCCACACAAATCACATATGTGAAAAAGAGAGGAAAAAACCTTAGCAACTCTGATATATGTTTCCAAGATACCACACATGCTTTTAAGAAAAAAACAAGAATACAAATACAATTATTCAAATTTAATGTAATTACATTAAATTAAGTTGTTTTCAAAGATATTCTTTCTATAAGAAACTTGCATCAAGAAGGACACCTGGGCTCTCTCGGCCAAAATGGAGGCATAGGTGGACACACTATGCCTCCTCTCACAACCAAAATGAATGACGACGAAGATTTAGAAACAAGAAAACAACCAGAACTGACAGAAAATTGAACTGTACAGAAGTCCAACAACCATTCACCCAGACCTGTAGCAGGGGCAGAGTTGTGGCAGGAAAAACTGGAGGTGTGGACCCTGGCACGCAGGCAGCAGTGGCTAGCAGACCCCAGGCGCACAGGCGGCGGATAGCGACCCTGGGCACGGGGTGGCAACTGTGCAGACCCAGTGAGGCCACGCAAGGTGGCTTGCTGACCAGGTGGTCCCACATTCGCGAGCAGATAATCCAGGCAAAGGGGAAGCAGTGGAAGAGACTGGAATCCAAGAGAGAGGAGGAAGCGCCACTGTTCCCTCTCGGACCTCACCCCCCACATACAGCATCACAACTCAGAGACTGGGCTGCCCCACTCTGGGGAACACCTAAGACTTCACCCCTCACTATGTAACAGCTACGACCAGAACAAAAACAAACAACAACAACAACAACAACAAAAAATGCTCAAACCAGAGAACAAATCAAAGCCCAAAGCCAATTCCTCTAAGCGACCAAGAGATAGCCAACCTATCAGATGCACAGTTCAAAGCCCTGGTGATCAGGATGCTCACCGAATTGGTTGATTTTGCTCACAAATTAGATGAACAAATGAAGGCTACAATAAGTGAAATGAAGGAAAACGCATGGGGAACCAAGAGAGATGGGAGGAAAACTGGGACTCAAATCAATGGAGTGGACCAGAAGGAAGAAAGAAACAACCAAACAGAAAACAAGGAAGAAACAAGAATTCAAAACAATGAGGAGAGGCTTAGGAACCTCCAGGACATCTTTAAACATCCCAACATCCAAATCATAGGGGTACCAGAGGGGAAAAAGGAGAGCAACAAGTGGAAAACTTATTTGAACAAATAATAAAGGAGAACTTCCCCAATCTGGCAAAGGAAATGGATCACCAGGACATCCAGGAAGCTCAGAGAGTTCCAAAGAAGTTGGACCCAAGGCACATCGTAATTGCATTAGCCAAGATTCAAATGAAGCAGAGAATTCTAGAAGCAGCAAGGGATAAGGGGACAGTCACCTACAAAGGAGTTCCCATCAGACTGTCAGCTGATTTCTCACAAGAGACCTTACAGGCAAGAAGGGGCTGGAAAGAAGTATTCCAAGTCATGAAAGTCAAGGACCTATATCCAAGACTGCTCTATCCAGCAAAGTTTTCATTTAGAATGGAAGGGAAGATAAAGCGCTTCTCAGATAAGGTCAAGTTCAAGGAGTTCATCATCACCAAGCCCTTATTCTATGAAATGTTAAAGGGACTTATCTAAGAAAAAGAAGATAAAAAATAGGACAGTGAAAATACAGCAAACTCACAGCTATTAACAACCACACCTAAAACAAAAGCAAACCAAGAAAACAACTAGAACAGAAGCAGAAACACACAAATGGAGATCACATGGAGGGTTAGCAACAGGGGAATGGGAGGAGGAGAGAGGGGGAAAAGGTATAGAGAATAAGTAGCATAGACAGTAGGTAGAAAATAGACAGGGGGAGGGCAAGAATAGTGTGGGAAATGTAGAAGCTAAAGAACTTATGACACATAGACATGAACAAAAGGGGCGGAATGTGGGTGGGAGGGGGTGTGCAGGGTGGAAGAGAATGATGGGGGAGAAATGGGACAACTGTAACAGCATAATCAATAAAATATATTTTTTAAAAAGGACACCTGATTTTATTTAAGGCCAATGGTAAGAATTACCTAGAGAAATAGAAGCCTCTATAATGCACATAGTTGTACAAAGGAATAAAGAAAAACAGGGTCCCAGTTTCAGTAAGTACTGGAGGATTCTGCTTCCTTCCACTGCCTGGAGTCAGACTCAGTTACTGTAACTGAGACTGTTACCTGCTCCCCCGTGACAAATGTACAACATGTGGCCTAGGCCCATCAGATAGCACAGACTCAGAGGGTTATTAGCAAAGGGTACAAAGCACCCCATACCCTCCACTTCCACTCACCCTCCGTACACCCAAGAAAACAGCAGGTAGTTTTGGGAACAAGGTTAACACACTGGAAACACACACAAACGATAGGGCTGAGATAGTTTAAACACCTCTCCAAGATTATCTGCCCAAACGCATTAAACAAGAAAAAGGAAATCATGGAGAAGCCTAAGTGAAAATCTGGGGTTAATTTCTCCCCACCTCCCCAACTATGAGGATACATTTATTAAAGCTGGGGACAGTGAAACAAGGAAGGGTCTACCAGAGAAGCAGCAGCAGAAGAGCCTAGACTGGACTGCCTTAGCTCACTGGGAAGTCAGGGAAAAGGGGGCTTTGGCGACAGGTTCAAGGGATTTCTATTTTACTCATTTTCACCTTTCTCCTTTTCTACCATAAAAGATGTTGTGATGCTTTGCCATATGTCAAAGGATGCAACTCTCCTTGTGGCTTGCTCCGAAATGTAGTTCACAGAGATTATCCAGGTCTATTTATATACCCCAATGGATACAAAAATTACAAATATAACTGACCTCACCTAGAAAAAAGCAGCCTTGGTTCTAGAGTAATTGTAACATGAAACTGTGATTCTCCATTCCGTGAGATCCTAATGTGATGTACTTCTGTCCTAGCTGAAAATTTGAGAGAAGGCAGGCCCACACAGCCCACTACTACCTAGAGATCTAGGCCAAGATAACTTAGCCATAACCTTAGTACATCCTAAAAAACAGGCACAGCCCTGACCAGTGTAACTCAGTTGGGTGCACGTTGTCCCACAAAGAAAAAGGTCACCAATTCGATTCTCGATCAGGGCACATGCTTGGGTTCCGGGTGTGCTCCCCAGTCGGAGCATGTACGAAAGGCAATCAATTGATGTTTCTCCCTCACATCGATATTTCTCTCCCTCTCTCTCTCCCTCCCTCCCTTCCTTCCCTCTTTCTAAAAATAAATAAATAAAATCTCTCTTAAAAACAAGACACAGACACTTAGCTTACAATAGGATAAATAATACATATCATGAAGAAACTGGTTTTATAGAATAACTAGAGGAAACTACACAAGCTTACATAATACAGTGAAGTTCCTAACTGAGAAACCTAAAAACTGGGCTTTTCTTGTTTTATTGAACAGGGTTTGAAGATAAGTGCAAAAGAAACACAGGCACGAAATAACACCAACTTTCTCTTACTAGTATTGTTTTGCCCCAGGCATAAAGCACCAAGGTTTGATGAAACCTGCTCCTCTTTCACCCTTGCTACTTAGGTTCTCTCTTCTCTGCTAGGAGATTCTCAACTACACCAGTATTACTCATAGAACAAGTGCAATCAAAGACATCACCATCCTGAAGTTAAGGGATGAGGCTAAAGGATAAAGGAGAAACACTCAAACCACTTTTCATCTGAGTTTGCCTTTAATATGAGCCATTTTTAAAACCAATATCCCACAAAGAAAATATAAAAGACGGTATCTCAGAATTATGTGGTGCCCTCTCCCCTTTTACCTTTCCAACTCAGAAAATAAGTTTTCATATACCCATTTTAGAGATCGAGAAACTAAAACAGTCGCAACTTGCTATTAGTAGACATGAAGTAGGGAGAGAATGGTTCCTATCTGTTTTTTACACAGAAAGCCTCTATTATGAAAAGTTCTTGCATGAACATAAGAATGAATGGCCTATGACTCCACCACTTGAGAGTGCAGTGGCTTAACTTATTCTGTTTAACTTATACAGGGAATGTATCAAGAAAGAGGAGGAACAATTTTCCTCCTAGGTATGTACCTAAAGAAACTGAAAGCCAGAACTCAAATAGATACTTGTACATCCGTACTCATTAAAGCATTATTCACAAAAGCCAAAAGGTGAAACAACCCAAGTTTCCACTGACAGATGAGTGGATTTTTTTAAAGCTGCATGTAAATATGATGAATTCTAATTCAGCCATAAAAAAATTCTCTGACCATGTGCTACCATATGAATGAAACTTGAAAACCTCAAGCTAAGTGATAAAAGCCAGAAACGAAAGGATAATCAAGTATAACTCCAGTTTCAAGGAGCTACCTAGAGTAGACAAATTCATAAAGAGAGAAAGTAGAAGGGAGGTTATCAGGGGCAAGAGAGGAGGAATGGGGAGTTATTATTTAACGGGTACATTGTGTTTGGAGTATAAAAAAAGATCTGGATAAAAATAAAGTCATGGTTGCACAACACTGTGAATGTAATCAATGCTACTGAGTTGAACACTTAAAATCAGTTAAATATCCTCAAAAAAATTAAAAACATTATTACCACATGATGCAGCAATTCCACTTGTGCGTATATACCCAAAAGATCTAAATAAAAGCGGAGACTTGATACATTTGTACACCAATGTCCACAGCAGCACTTTTCATAGTAGTTAAAAGGTGGAAACAATCCAAGTGTCCAACAGATAAATGGATAAATGACAGGTGAAACAAAATATTATGCAGCCTTAAAGAAGAAGAAAATTCTGACGCAGGCTACAACATGGATCAACCTTGAAGACATTATGCTGAATGAAATAAGCCAGTCACAAAAGGACAAATACTGTATTATTTCACCTACATGAGGTACTAAGAAGAGTCAAATTCATAGAGACAGAAAGTAGAACAGGAGTTACCAGGGGCTGGGGTGAGTGGTAAGTTATTGTTTAATAGGAGAGAGTTTCGGTTTTGCAGGACGAAAAGAGTTCCACGAATAAATGGTGGTGATGGTAGCACAAGAATGTGAGTGAGTGTACTTCATGCCACTGAACTGTATACTTAAAAATGGCTAAAACAGTAAATTTATATTTTGTGTATTTTACAATTTAAAAAAATAAAAAATGTTGAAATCTAAGATGGTGGTGGAGTAGGTACAAGTTACATTCACCCCTACCCAGGTCCAATCTGGAATTACAACTAAATCATAAGATGATCAACCTGAATAACCAGCTGAACACTAGCTGAACGAAAGTCTTAGAACTAAGGATTTACAGAAGGAGTCATACTGAGACTGGCAGGAAGGGTGAAGATGCAAAAAGGGATGACCCCATACCCATGTGTGGAAACTGGGAGAACTGGGAGGGATATCTCAGCTGTGGGGATCCACCCTGTGGAGCACGGGGCTCAACCCCAGCTGGACTCTCTAGCCTGGAGCACCATAGCTGGGAAGAGGAGCCCATATAACAACTGACTGTGAAAAGCAACAGGGATTCTGATCATGAATGAGAATCAGGAGTCTGCTGGAAACCCAGGGGCCCTCTTAAAAAGCCAAGGCACAAAATCTCATTTGCAGCCATTCACACTGGCCTCCTGCAGAGGGAGGGTGAATCAGAGTGGACTACAGTTTAAGGACAGACTGGGTTGTGTGGCTCCCAGGAGATGGCTGAAAGGGCAGCAGCCAGAGTCCCTGTGCTGAGACCCTCTCCCACACCACCCATAGATGCCATCTTTCTTAGGTTGATCACTCTACTCCATACCACATCAGCCTTCACTAGCCCTACTTTCCCCATTCACTGTTGCCTCACCAACACAGGGGAGTTAGTTTTCTGGGCCCAAGGTGTAGACATTCTTGGTATTCTCTTGAGGGCAAACTCAGGAGGAGCCAGAGACTGAGTTGTGTAGCTCTGGGGTGGGGCCATTCCACATACTGCCTCACCCACCTCCTCAGGTGCCACATCCCCACAGGAGGTCCACTAGCCCCATCCTCCCAATGCCCTGTAGCTCTGCCCTGCAGAGCTCATGCTCTGCAGGGGAGTCAGCTGGTAGAGACCCTCAGTGCACTCTTGGAAGGTTCTTGAGAAGGTCCAGATAGAATCCAGGAGAGACTGAGTTGTGTGGCTCTAGGGTGGGACCATGTCTCCCTCACCGCCCTACAAGCATACCATTCCTGTGCAGAGCCCTCCTTTCACATGGCCAAACCATGGTCTGTTTGGGCCTGATGAATTTTAATGGCCTCACCCCGATGACTCCTTGAGACTCTACCCCACCAAAAAGGTCCACATGGCACCTGGGAGGTAGCAGCTGTCCTTGGTGTACCTGAGACTTTTCTGAGTAGCCTCAGACCCAGTACTGGTGCCTAGTTTAAATCCGTCATCAATCAAGTGAACACCACTCATTCCTACATGGTGACTCACTAAGAATCCACCCTCGAAAAACTCATGTATCACCAGAGGCTATTTCAGTGACTGAGTCTAACATGAAGTTGTCAGGCAGAGCTGGGATGCTTTAGCCTTTTCTGACCTTAGCATGAAATAGGTGCTGGTGGAAGCCAGCCTTGGTGCGCAGCTTGGCCCCTCCTATGCACACCCAGGACAATGAGAGGCAGCCACAAACTACGGATCACTGTGTGCTGCAGAAAGGTAGCCCAGGGCTGGTCATAAGCAGTGTCTGACAGTGACCTGCACCAGAGTACATCCAAGAGGCCCCAGAACAAACACACCCTGTGCCAAGATTCAGACCATACCAGAGAACAACCCAATTAGTTCCACAAGTGGCACACCCCAAGGGAGATCTCAGCAGGCACCAGACCCTGCTGAAGCAAATTCCTCTTCATGAGGTCAGCCCCCACACAGCAGCACATACACAGTAGCTGGGGTCCATCCTAATGGTCAGCCAGTCTGAGAATTAACCCCACCCACAGATGGGCCAACAGAAATCAAGCCTCAACTACTACAAAAGAGATCACAAAACACACACAAGTGATCAGGGAGAATGTGCCACTGTGACCCACAAGACACTTACTCCATAAGACCACCATACCAAGACTGGGAGCCATGGCAGATCTACCTAATACACAGAAACAAATACAGAGAGGAGGCCAAATGGGGAGATAAATAAACATGTCCCAAATGAAAGAACAGGAGAAATACTCCCCAGAAGAAAGGAAATGAAATAAAGGCAAGCAAACTACAAGATACAGAGTTCAAAGCAATGCTTATAAGGATTCTCAATAGGATTTAGAGGAAGAAAGGGTAAACTCAATGAGAACATGAACAGGACAGTAAACATAAAACAGGACAAAGAAACCATAAGAAAGAACCAGTCAGAAATGAAGAATAAAATATCTGAAATGAAAAATATACTAGAAGGAATCAGTAGCAGGTTGAATGAAGCAGAGGATCAAATCAGTGATTTAGAACACAAGGTAGCAGAAAACACCCAATCAAAACAGAAAAAAAAATTATTAAAAAAATGAGAACAATTTAAAGGATCTCTGGGACAACATCAAGCCTAATAATATTTACACCACAGGGATACCAGAAGAAGAGACCAAGCAAGGGATTGAGAATTTATTTGAAAAAATAATTACTGAAAAATTCCATAACTTGGTGAAAAAAAAGTCACACAAGATCAGGAAACAGAGATCCCAAACAAGATAAAACCAAAGAGGTCCACGTCAAGACATATCATGACTGAAATGCCAAAATTGAAGACAAAGAATCTTAAAAGCAGCAAGACAGACAGTTACCTACAAGGAAGCTCCCATAAGACTGTCACTAGATTTCTCAAAACAAAACAAAACAAACATTCCAGGCCAGGAGAAATTGGCACAAAATATTTAAAGTGATGGAAACCAAGGACTTAAAATCCAGACTATTTCACCTAGGCAGACTATCATTTAAAATTCAAGGAGAGACTTCCGGCCAAGATGGAGGCGTAGGCGGACACACTGTGCCTCCTCGCACAACCAAAATTAAGGACAACAAATATTTAGAAACAAGAAAACAACCAGAACTTATAGAAAACTGAACTGTACGAAAGTCCATCAACCATTCATCCAGACCGGTAAGAGGGGCGGAGTCGCGGCAGGAGAAAGTGGAGGTGCGGACCCAGGAACGCAAGCAGCAGCGGCTGGCAGTTCCCAGGTGCACAGGCGGCGGCTGGCGGTCCCCGGGCCTACAGGCAGCAGCTGGCGGACCCCGGGCACAGGGGGGCAACTGTGCAGACCCAGTGAGGCCGCACAAGGCAGCTGGCTGACTGACCAGGTGGTCTCACATTCGAGCACGCAGACGGTCCAGGCGGAGGGGAAGTGGCGGGGGGGAATGAATCCAGGAGAGAGCGGAGCAGGCGCCATTGCTCCCGCTCAGGCCCCACCCCCACATACAGCGTCACAACCCAGCGACTGGGCTGCCCCGCACTGGGGAGCGCCACAGGCTCCACTCTTCACTATGTAACAGCACGCGCGCGTGCGCAGATAATCCAGGTGAAGGGGAAGCAGCGGAAAGGGCCGGAGTCCAGGAGAGAGCGGAGCAGGCGCCATTGCTCCTTCTCAGACCCCGCCCCCACCTATAGCATCACAACCCAGCGACTGGGTTGCCCCGCCCTGAGGAACACCTAAGGCTCCACCCCCTCACTACGTAATAGCCGCGACCAGACTAAAACCAAAACAACAACAACAAAAAAAACCCACCAAAAATGGCTCAAACCGGAAAACAAATAAAAGCCCCAGAGCCAATTCCTCTAAGCAGTGAAGAGATAGCCAACCTGTCAGATGCACAGTTCAAAGCACTGGTCATCAAAATGCTCACAGAATTGGTTGATTTTGCTCACAAACTAGATGAAAAAATGCAGGCTACAATCCGTGAAATGAAGGAAGATGCATGGGGAACTGATAGAGATGGAAGGAAAACTGGAACTCAAATCAATGGAGTGGACCAGAAGGAAGAAACTAACAACCAAACAGAAGACGAGGAAGAAACAAGAATTCAAAAAAATGAGGAGAGGCTTAGGAACCTCCGGGACATCTTTAAACATCCCAACATCCGAATTATAGGGGTCCCAGAAGGGGAAGAAGAACAGCAACGAGTGGAAAACTTATTTGAACAAATAATAAAGGAGAACTTCCCCCATCTGGCAAAGGAAATAGACTACCAGGACGTCCAGGAAGCTGAGAGAGTCCCAAAGAAGTTGGACCCAAGGAGGAACACACCAAGGCACATTGTAATTACATTAGCCAAGATTCAAATGAAGCAGAGAATTCTAGAAGCAGCAAGGGATAAGGGGACAGTCACCTACAAGGGAGTTCCCATCAGACTGTCAGCTGATTTCTCAAAAGAGACCTTACAGGCAAGAAGGGGCTGGAAAGAAATATTTGAAATCTTGAAAAGCAGGGACCTACATCCAAAATTGCTCTATCCTGCAAAGCTGTCATTTAGAATGGAAGGGAAGATAAAGTACTTCTCAGATAAGGTCAAGTTCAAGGAGTTCATCATCACTAAGCCCTTATTATATGAAATGTTAAAGGGACTTATCTAAGAAAAAGAAGATAAAACTATGACAGTGAAAGACAACAAACTCATAGCTATCAAGAACCACACCTAAAACAAAAGCAAACTAAGCAAACAGCTAGAACAGGAACAGAGCCACAGAAATGGAGATCATATGGAGGGTTAGCAACAGGGGCGTGGGAGGAGGAGAGAGGGGGAAAAGGTACAGAGAATGAGTAGCATAGATAATGGGAAAAAATAGACAGGGGGAGGGCAAGAATAGTATGGGAAATGTAGAAGCTAGAAAACTTATGACCCATGGACATGAACTAAAGGGGGGAATGTGGGTGGAAGAGGGTGGGTAAGGTGGAGGGGAATGATGGGGGAGAAATGGGACAACTGTAATAGCATAATCAATAAAATATATTTAAAAAAAGAAAAGAAAAAGAAAAAAAATTAAAAAATAATAATAAAATTCAAGGAGAAATAAAAGGCTTTCTACACACACACATATACACATACACACACAAATTTTAAGAAGAGCAAAAGGAGTTTGTTACCACCAAACCAGTATTACAAGAAATGTTAAAGGGATGTCTTTAAGAGAAAGAAAGAAAGAAAGAAAGAAAGAAAGAAAGAAAGAAGCATAGTTATAAAGAATAAAATGGCAATAAATATGTACCAATCGTAATGTAAATCTAAATGATTTAAATGCTCCAATCAAAAGATATAGGGTAGCTGAATGAAAAAAAAAAAAACAGGACCCATATATGGGCTGTCTACAAGAGATCCACCTCAGAATAAAAGATATACACAGACTGAAAGAAAAGAGATAGAAAAGATACTTCATGCAAATGGAACAAAAAGAGGGGAGGGAAGGGGAGGGGAGGGGAGGGGAGGGGAGGGGAGGGGAGGGGAGGGGAGGGGAGGGGAGGGGAGGGGAGGGGAGGAACTGGGCTAGCAATACTTAGACAAAACAGACTTTAAAACAAAGGTTATACTAACGAAGGACATTACATAATAAAAAGATCAACAAGAGTATGTAACACTTGTAAACATTTATGCACCCAACACAGAACATTAAATACATATATAAAGCAAATCTGGATGGACATAAAGGGAGAGACTGAGAGCAATACAGTCACAGTAGGGAATTTTAACACCCCATTGACATCAAGGGATAGATCTTCCAGACAAAAAAATCAACAAAGAAAGAGTGGCCTTAAATGGCACACCAGACCAGATAGATTTAAGTGATATTTTCAGAGCAATTCACCCCAAAGCAGCAGAAATACACTCTTCAAATTCACATGGAACATTATCCAAGATAAACTACATATTAGAAAACAAAAAAAGTCTCAATACATTTTAGGAGACTGAAATCGTATCAAGCATCTTCTCTGACCACAGTGGTATAAAATTAGAAGTCAATTACAAAAAAAAAAAATACAAAAACCAAAAAACATGAATAGGGTTAACAACAAGATCAAGGAAGAAAAAACAGATACCATGAGACAAATGAAATGAAAGCACAGCAACCCAAAATCTTTGGAACTCAGCAAAAACAGTCTTAAGATACTCAAGAAATTCACAGCATTACAGGCCTACCTCAAGAAACAAGAAAAATATCAAATAAGCAATCTAACCACACACACACACACACACACACACACACACACACACACATATGACTAGAAAAAGTATAATAAACAAAGCCCAAAGTTCATAGAAAGAAATAATAAATATTAGAGTGGATAAAAACAAAATAGAATCTATAAAAGTAATACAAAAGATCAATGAAACAACTGATTTTTCAAAAGATAAACAAGACAGATAAATCTTTAACCAGGCTCATCAAGGAAAAAAGAGAAAGGACCCAAATAAATAAAATCAGAAAATAAAACAACTGACACCACAGAAATACAAAAGAGCTGTAAGAAACCATTGTGTACAACTATATGCCAACAAATTGGACTACCTGGAAGAAATGGATAAATTCCTAGAAACATATAATCTTCCAAAACTCAATTAAGAGGAAACAAAATCTGAACACACTGATTCCAACTAACAAAATTGAAGCAGTAATCAAAAGACTCCCAACGAACTAAAGTCATGTACCGGATGGCTTCACAGGTGAATTTTACCAAACATTCAAACAAGAATTAACACCTATCCTTCTCAAACTATTTCAAAAAAATTCAAGAGCAGAGAAGAATCTCAAGATCATTTACAAGACCAGCATTACCCTGATTTCAACACAATAACAACAAAAAAAATAGAAGCCAATATCCCTGATGAGCATACATGCTAAAATCCTCAACAAAATATTAGCAAACCGAATTCAGCAATACGTCAAAAAGATACCATGACCCAGTTGGATTTATTTCTGGGATGAAAAGTTGGAACAATATCCACGAATCAATTAATGTGATACATCACATAAACAAAATGAAGAATAAAAACCACATGATCAGTCCTGGCTGGATAGCTCAGATGGTCAGAGTGTTGTCCCATACACCAAAAGGTTATGGGTTTGATTCCCAGTCAGGGCACATACCTAGGCTGTGAGTTCTATCCCAGTCTTGGTGTGTACAGGAGGCAACTGGTTGATGTTTCCCTCGCACATCAATGTTTCTCTCTCTACCTCCCTCCCTCTCTCTCTAAAATCAATAAACATATCCTCGTGTGAGTATAAAAAAAAACAACACATGATTGTATCAATAGAAACGGAAAAGCATTTGACAAATGGAGCACACATTTATGATAAAAACTCTCAGCAAAGTGGGAATACAGAGAACATACCTCAACATAATAAAGGCCATGTATGACAAACCCATGCCAGCATCCTGCTCAACAGGAAACACTAAGTGCATTTCCCTTAACATCAGGAACAAGGCAGGATGTCCATTTTCACCACTCTTATTCAACACATTACTGGAAGTTTTAGCCACAGCAATCAGACAAGAAAAGAAATAAAAGGCATCCACATTGGAAAGGAAGAATTAAAACTGTCATTATTTGCAAATGACATGATACTGTATATAGAGAACCTTAAAGATTCCACCAAAAAAAAAAAAAACTACAAAAACTGTAAGTGAATTCAGTAAAGTTGCAGGATACAAAAGAAATATTCAGAAATTAGTTGCATTTTTATATACCAATAATGAACTATCAGAAGAAAAACTAAGATAACAATCCCATTTACAATTTCATCATAGAAAAATACCCAGGAATAAATTTAACCAAGGAGGTAAAAGACCTGTACTCAGAAAATTATAAGACACCAAAGAAAGAAACTAAAGAAGATACAAATAAATACAAAGAAACTAAAGAAGATACAAATAGAAGAATAAAAGTGGGGGGGTGTAAAAAACAGATTTATTTATTAAAAAATTGCGTATTTATTCTTACATGTTTAAAATTTAGTCAGCTTCAAAGTACTCCCCATTTGATGCAAAACACCTATTGAGATATTTTTTCCACTGCTCAAAACAGTTTTTGAACTCATTGATTTTGATGCCTTTTAGTGCTTCTGACATTTTTTGTTTCACCTCTTCCACTTGGCAAAACGTTTCCCTTTGAGGACTTTTTTCATCTGGAGAAACAAAAAAGATTCACTCAGGGTGAGAGCAGGTGCATATTGAGGGTAGGGCATGGGGGAGTCATGCCAATTTTTGTCAAAAACTGCTGAACACTCAGCATGGTGTGGGCAGGTGTGCTCGTAAATCACCCATCAGGAAATGGGCAAATATATTGAAAGAGTCTTCAAAAAAACTTCACTGAAGCCAAATATAGCCTCTCACAATGACACCAGCTGATACGCTGACACAGATGGGTTCCTAGAACACTTACCTAGCAGAGAAAGCCTACACTACAAGGAGCCCACCCTCCAGAAGAGAATTCTGGGTTTTGGGGAGTCCTTCCTGGAAGAATTAACATATTAAAACTGTCCATACTACCCTAAGCAATCTAAAAATGTAAGGCAATTCCTATCAAAATACCAATGGTGTATATCAGAGAATTAGAACAAATAATCCAAAAATTTATATGGAACCACATAAGAAGCGATAACAGCCACAGCAATCTTGAGAAAGAACAAAGTTGGATTATTATGCTACCTGATATCAAACTACACTACAAGGCTGCAGTAATCAAAACAGAATGTTATTGCAGAAAAGCAGACATATATATCAATGGAATAGAAGAGAGAGTCCAGAAATAAACATACATCTCTATGGTAAATTAATATTAGACAAAGGATGCAAGAACATACAATGGGGTAAAGACAGTCCATTCAAATGCTGTTGGAAAAATTGGGAGAGATAATGAAAACAATGAAACTGGACCACTTTCCTATACCACATACAACAAAAAAACTCAAAATGGAATAAGGACTTAAATGTAAGACTGGAAACCATAAAACTTCAAGAAGAAAATATAGGTGGTAAAATCTCTGACATTTCTCTTAGCCATATTTTTTCTGATTTATCTTCTTGGGCCAGAGAAACAAAAGAAAAAAATAAACGGCCATGACCAGTGTGGCCCAGTTGGTCAAGCATCCACCCGTATCCAAAGGGTTGCCAGTTCATTCCCCATCCGGGCACATTCCTAGTTTGTGAGTTCAGATGCCAGTCCCAACACATGCAAATCTCAGTCTGGGTGCATATGGGAAGCAACTGATCGATGCTTCTCTCTCGCATTGATATTTCTCTGTCTCCCTTCCTCTCGCTCTGTAAAAGCAATGAAAAAAAAAACATTTTCCTTAGCTTAGGATAAACAATTTTAAGAAATAAACAAATGGAACTACATCAAACTAAAAAGTTTTGATAGCAAAGGAAACGATCAATAAAATGAAAATACAACCTACTTAATGGAAGAAGATATCTGCCCATGACATACATATCCAATAAAAGTTAATATTCTAAATTAATTTAAAAAACTCATATACAACTCAGCACCCCAAAAATAATCCAATTTAAAAATAGGCAGAGAACCTAAATAAACTCTTCTCCAAAAAGCACGTACAGTTTGCCAATAGACATATAAAAAGATGTTCCATGTGAGGAACAGAAACACAGAAATGGAGATCATATGGAGGGTTAGCAACAGGGGCATGGGAGGAGGAGAGAGGGGGAAAAGGTACAGAGAATGAGTAGCATAGATAGTGGGTAGAAAATAGACAGGGGGAGGGCAAGAATAGTGTGGGAAATGTAAAAGCTAAAGAACTTATGACACATGGACGTGAACTAAAGGGGGGGAATGTGGGTGGGAGAGGGTGTGCAGGGTGGAGGGGAATGATGGGGGAGAAATGGGGCAACTATAATAGCATAATCAATAAAATATATTTAAAAAAAGATGTTCAATGTCATTAATCATCAGAGAAATATAAATTAAAACCACAATGAGATATCACCTCACACCTGTGAGAATGACTATTGTCAATAAATTTACAAACAACAAGTGCTGAAGAGGAAGTGTAGAAGAGGGAGCCCTACTGCACTGTTGATGGGAATGCAGACTGGTGCAGCCACCGTGGAAAACAATATAGGACTTCCTCAAAAAATTAAAAATGGAACTGCCTTTTGACCCAGCAATTCCTCTGCTGGGAATATACCCTAAGAATCCCAAAATACCATTTGAAAAGAATTTATGCACCTACATGTTCACAGCAGTGCTATTCACAATAGCCAAGATTTAGAAACAGCCTAAGTGCCTATTGGTGGATGAGTGGATCAAAAAACTGTGGTATATTTATGCAATGGAATACTATGCAGCAGTAAGAAAGAAAGAATTCTTACCTTCTGTGACAGCATGGTTGTAACTGGAGACTCTCATGCTAAATGAAATAAGCCAGCCAGTGAAAGACAAATACCATATGAGCTCACTTATAAGTGGAATCTAATGAGCCAAATAGAACCAGAGGCATAGAAACATGGAATAGATAGACAGCTGTAAGAGAGGAGGTGGGAGATGGGGACTGATTGAAAAAAGATGAAGAAGGGACTAGTCAAAGAACATACATGAAGGACCCATGGACATGGACAACAGTGTGAGGACTATGAGAGTAGAAGGCAAGCTGAGTGGAGGGGGCCAAAGGGGGAAAAACTGGGATAACTGTACCAACATAAACAATAATATTTTTAAAAATTACGCCTCCTGGAGATAGTTAAAAAATGTATAAAAATAGGTAAATAAATAAATATTAAAGTAGTAATTCTTTTGATATTTGAAATACAACCTTATTCTGATTCTAAATGAAAAGGAGTGAGAATGACAGTAACAAACAAAGTTTTGCCACTGAATACTAAGATGCGGCTGTGGTAGTCTTATGTTTGAAACTCAAGGAAACAACTGAATTCCAAATCAGTGAAATATGTGGGTCCAAAAAATGAAGGCATTTTTATAACTGCCATAGTCACCCCAAAGTCTATTCATTTCCCTCAGCATCCCAAAGATCAAGCACACATTCTGCTTAGCTTAAAATAGTAAATTTTATGTCATACATATTTTACCACAATTTTTAAAAATTAATAAATACATCAAAAGCCATTGTGCTATACAATTTCAATGGATGAATTTATATGATAAGGGAATTGTATCTTAATAAAGCTGTTTTTTAAAAAATTGGCAAAGTAAAGGACAGTGCTCCTAGCTATCTGCATGTTATCACCCCAGCTGCCACAAAGAACATGGGAGGAAAGTAGCAACATGACCCTTTCCTCTCCATACTTATTTTTGCAGCCTGGCACACAGGGACATATGAGAAATGGCTTATTGGGAGAAACTTGACTAAGTAAGAAAATCACATTTGACTACTTGTTAACGTTCTCACTATCTATAGCACTGCACTAGATGTTTCAATGGATATTATATTAAATACTGCTTCATCATGAGAAGGCAGGGTTCTTTGAAACAGACAATAATGCTGTGAAAAACAGAAGGAAGCAGAAGAAGACTAAATATGAGATGGGTTGACTCCATAAAAGAAGCCATATGCAGAAGCCTACAGGAGCTAAGCAGAGCTGTTGAGGACAGGACACTGTGGACATCACTCATTCATAGGGTCTCCAGAAGTCACATCTGACTACCTAAGTACAAAAGTACAAGACAAAATTTTAACATCTGAAAAAAAACAGAGAAGTCATGAGATTTCAAGGTAGAGAAGAAATCATACCTCATTAGTGCTTTTCCTGTGTGTTTTTAGCAACATGATCAACAATAATCTAACCTAATGTAAACAACTGAGGGTATCTAGGTCAAGAGAATGAGAGACTTCCTGGTTCTATTGCCTTTTTGTATAAGTTTGAAATTCAATAAAACTTCCAAAAAAAGAATAGGAAAAAATACATTAATTTGCTTTCTGTGTAGGGTTCCTTGCATTGAAGACCAACATTAAAGGAGCTTTCAATAGCAAAATTTGTGTCCCCATGCAGAAAGAAGCAGGAATCCAAAAGGAAAGGAAGAGAACCTGTGGGACTGAGAGATGGATATTTGTTTAGGCTGAGGATGTTCTAGTAAATAAAACAAGGCAATTTCAGGACAATCCTACACCTGGTACAATGCTACACCCGTACACCTGGTACAGCTAGCTGGGACTTTGTCTAGAGAAATGAATGGGAGGGATTAGGAGACAAGGGCAGCCTGGCAAGCACTTTAATCAACTGTGGTCATTCGAAAACACAGGGCAAAGCAAGAAAAAGAGGCACAAGAAATCTGAATTTGTATTTTATTGAAAAAATACATGCAATTATATGAGGCAAACTATGTAATTAATTAAATTAACTATTACTATGCACAGGGACAACTTTTCTCCAGGCTTCTAACAGGACTAAGCCTGCACACCCACTCTTCAGCCTTAAATACAGAGAGGAAAACAGGGAAGAGAGCTCAGAACACATCCTAAAACTTTGCAGCAACTACACCCAGGATCTGAAGCCAGTCATAATCCTAGCCCAAGGCATTTGAGCTTTACCTGAAATAAACCAAGATTCCCAAAAGCACTGTCAGAACCTAGTATTAGCTGTAGTATCATCACAGGGACATGGAATTTTAACAACAAAAGTGCCTTTGTAGCTGAGTGAAGCAGAACCTAGTCTGATATTTATTCTACACCAAATGCTTTAAAGACAACAAATACTAATTCCTAAGGCCTTCTTCCAGTTTCGTGAGCACAGTATATCCAGGGAATTTTTTCTTTTTTTTTGGATAAAAAAAACAAATAAATATATGCTGTGATCATTTTAGAATATACATGCTAAATATACTTCTAAAAATGAATTTGTGACATGGTTTGCCACACAAACTAATAACAGGCAATTCAGCTTCCCTGAGCATTCAATTACATTCTTTTTTGAACTTTTTGGCATATTAAGTGGTGCTGATGAAGCTGTTTTTAAGCTTCTCTTAAAGCAACAAATCTTAATGGAAAATACCATCAAAAGGAGATTTAAATACTAAATATTCAAAAACATTATAAAGAACAATTAAAATAAAATTTTAAAATTGTAAATATATATATGCACCCAACATAGGAGCACCTAAATACATGAAGAAAATCATAGAGGACTGCAAGAAAGATATTGACAGCAACACAATTCTAGTAGGCAATTTCAACACGCCACTGTCAAAAATGGACAGATCTTCCAAACAAAATATCAAAAAAGATATTGTGGCACTGAACAATACTCTGCATGAAATGGACTTAACTGATATATATAGAGCTCTTCATCCCAAAGAAACCAAATACACATTCTTTTCAAATGTACATGGAACATTTTCAAAGATAGACCACATGATAGGACACAAAACAAGCCTCAACAAACTCAAGAAAATTGAATTCATGGCAAACATTTTCTCCGACCACAGAGGGGCTGAAACCAGAAACCAACCCCAAGGGGAAAAACCCAAAACACTCAAAATCATGGAGATTGAATAGCATGCTATTAAACAATGAATGGGTCAAGAATGAAATTAGGGAGGAAATCAAAAAGTTTCTAGAAACAAACGAAAATGAACTCACAACATCTGAAAACTTATGGGACACAGCAAAGGCACTCCTCAGAAGGAAGTTTATAGCAATACAGGCCTACCTAAAAAAGACAGATACATTTCAAACCAACAACCTAACCCTATGCCTACAAGAACTAGAGGAACAACAGCAAAGACAGCCAAGAGCAAAGAAAAGGAAGGAAATAACCAAGTTCAGAGCAGAAATAAATGACGTAGAGAATAAAAGCACAATTCTAAGGATCAACAAATCCAGGAGCTGGTTCTTTGAAAAGAAAAACAAAATCGACAAGCCTTTAAGCAGGCTCATCAAGAAAAAAAAAGAGAGAGGACCCAAATGAACACAATCAGAAATGAAAGAGGAGAGATTACAACTGACACCACAGAAATACAAAGGATTGTAAGAAATTACTATGAAGAACTGTATGCCAAGAAATTTGAAAACCTAGGTGAAATGGACAAGTTTCTAGAAAAATGTAATCTCCCAAAACTCAATGAAGAAGAAGCGCAAAGCCTGAACAGACCAATAACAGCTGGTGAAATTGAATCAATAATCAAAACACTCCCAACACACAAAAGTCCTGGACCAGATGGCTTCACAGGAGAATTCTACAAAACATTTAAGGAAGAGCTAACCCCTATTCTCCACAGACTATTCCAAAAAATCCAAAATGATGGAAGACACCCAAACTATTTTTATGAAGCCAGCATCATCCTAATCCCAAAACCAGATAAAGACACAACAAAGAAGGAGAACTTCAGGCCAATATCGCTGATGAACATAGATGCTAAAATCCTCAACAAAATATTGGCAAACCGCATCCAACAACACATTAAAAAGATCATATACCATGACCAAGTGGGATTCATCCCAGGGATGCAAGGATGGTTCAATATTCACAAATCAGTAAGTGTAATACATCACATAAACAAAAACAAAGACAGAAATCACATGATCATATCAATAGATGCTGAAAAAGCTTTTGATAAGGTACAACACCCATTTATGATAAAAACACTCAGCAAAGTGGGAATAGAGGGAGCATTCCTCAACATAATAAAGGCCATGTATGAGACACCTACAGCCAACATCATACTCAACAGGCAAAAACTAAAATCTTTTCCACTAAGATCAGGAACAAGACAAGGTTGTCCACTTTCACCACTTCTATTCAATATAGTATTGGAAGTTTTAGCTACAGCGATTAGACAAGAAAAGGAAATAAAAGGCATCCAAATTGGAAAGGAAGAAACAAAACTATCATTGTTTGCAGATGACGTGATAGTGCACACAGAAAATACTATAGACTCAGCAAAAAAGCTGCTCAACCTAATAAGTGAATGTGGCAAAACAGCCGGATACAAAGTCAATATCCAGAAATCAAAGGTATTTTTCTATACCAACAATGAATTGGCAGAAGCAGAAACCAAGAAAAAATTCTATTCGATATAGCAAAAAGAAAAATAAAATACCTAGGAAAAAACCTAACCAAGGAAGTAAAAGACCTATATGCAGAAAACTACACAAAAGTGTAGAAAGAAATCAGGGAAGACACAAACAAATGGAAACACATACCATGTTCATGAATCAGAAGAATTAACATCATCAAAATGTCCATACTACCCAAAGCAATTTACAAATTCAATGCAATACCTATTAACGTATCAAAGGCATATTTCACAGACATAGAACAAACATTTCAAAAATTTATATGGAACCATAAACGACCCCAAATAGCTGCTGTAATTTTGAGAAAGAAGAGCAAAGTAGGAGGGATCACAATACCTGATACCAAACTGTATTACAAGACCACTGTAATCAAAACAGCCTGGTACTGGCATAAAAACAGGCACATGGACCAGTGGAACAAAACAGAGAGCCCAGAAATAAACCCAAGTCTCTATAGTCAATTAATATTCAACAAAGGGGACAGCAACATAAAATGGAGTAAAAATAGCCTCTTCAACAAGTGGTGTTGAGAGAACTGGACAGCTACATGCAAAAAAATGAAACTTGAGGACCAACTTACACCATACACAAAAATAAATTCAAGGTGGATAAAAGATTTAAATATAAGCCGTGACACCATTAAAGTCCCAGAGGAAAACATAGGCAGGAAAATCTTAGATATTTCACACAGCAACATTTTTACCGATATGTCCACTAAAGCAAGGGACATAAAGGAAAGAATAAACAAATGGGATCTCATCAAAATAAAAGTCTTCTGCACAGCTAAAGAAAACAGTATCAAAATAAGAAGAGAACCAACTATATGGGAGAACATATTTGCCAATGATACCTCAGACAAGGGTTTAATCTCCAAAACATAAAGAATTACACAACTCCACTCTAAGAAGACAAGCAACCCAATTAAAAAATGGGCAAAGGACTTGGGCAGACACTTCTCCAAGGAGGACATACAAAGGATCCAGAGACCTATGAAAAGATGCTCGACATTGCTAGCTATCAGAGAGATGCAAATTAAAACCATATGAGATACCACTTGACACCCGTCAGAATGGCCATCATAAACAATGCAACAAACAACAAGTGCTGGAGAGGTTGTGGAGAAAAGGGGACACTAGGGCACTGTTGGTGGGATTGCAGACTGGTACAACCACTATGGAGAACAGTATGGAATTTTCTAAGAAAACTAAAAATGGATCTACCTTTTGACCCAGCAATTCCACTGCTAGGAGTATATCCTAAGAACCCTGAAACACCAATCCAAAAGAACCTATGCATCCCAATGTTCATAGCAGCACAATTTACAATAGCCAAGTGTTGGAAGCAACCTAGGTGCCCATCAGTAAATGAGTGGATGAAGAAACTATGGTACATTTACACAATGGAATTCTATGCAGCAGAAAGAAAGAAGGAGCTCCTACCCTTCGCTACAGCATGGATGGAACTGGAGAGCATTATGCTAAGTGAAATAAGCCAGGCAATAAAAGACAAATACCACATGATCTCACCTTTAACAGAAACCTAATCAACAAAACAAACAAATAAGTAAAATATAACCAAGGATGCTGAAATTGAGAACCGGCTGACATTCACCAGAGAGGAGAGGGGAGAGAATTTCAGGTGAAAAGGGGAAGGGTGTACAGGAACAAGTATAAAGGACACATCGACAAAAACTGGGGGGGGAGGGGGGGCGGGGTGGAAATAGGAGGGAGGTGGGGAGCACTGGGGCAGTAGGCTGGGATGGGAGAACACAGAAAACGATACAAGAACAATTAAAATAAAATTTTAAAATATTATAAATATATGTTAATTTCCTTATGAAGGGTAACATATTATATTGTACATTAACTTTGGGTGGGGGGAAGGATGTTACATCTGAATGATTCAACTAGGTGTGGCACAGGCTTCATGCAGAGTAAAACCAGCTCCTAACCATGCAGAACAAAGAAATGAGCAATCCAAAAGTCATTTCTGAATGAATTCATGTTTTGGAGTGACAAACATCCCTCCCCAATTCTGTTTTTCTAAGTGAAAAACACATTTCATAGAGTATCTGTTGAAGTGGCTGCCCAGAACCTTCTTTTCCCCTTAAGATACTGTTTTTCTGAGATGTCTCCTTTACCCTGTCCCCTTCCCCTCCATGGCAGTGGGGGTTTTCTCATGCAGGAAGAGGCTGAAAGGTCACCCAGGCCAGTTCTTGTCTGGGAGTGAGAAGTAGTCCCTTGCTCTCACAAAAGGAAGTGGTCCTGTGACGCCACAGGTACAGGAGTAGGGCTCCCAGAAGCCACATTCCTACAATGAACCATGATCCCAATCGCAGTGGAGGGTTTAAAGGGTGAACATCAGATCCAATCCAGATCCCCTCCCTGAGGGCTTAGAGCCAGGCTGAGAGAAGGACCAGTCTCTTGCCAGATAGCTGGACTGTCACAGAGTCATTTCCCACCATGTAGACTGGGAGCAAAGAAACAAAATATCCAGGTGGAAAAGGAGCCAAAGACTTAATAACAACGGAAGAGATCAGGGAGATTTTTGGAGGCTGGGAAACCCCTTGATACACCTAGTTGCATTTCTGCTCTTTGGTCCTAGGAGATAACCTGTGTCCTTATAATACAGTTCCCATTTTTACTTCAATTACTTGGATTTAGTTTCTGTTACTTGTAACAAAGGGTCCAAATAAATAGAACACACACCAAAGAACTGGTCTCAAAATATTAGGAGTTAAGACATTGGGCCTGAAATCTTACAGCACAAATAAGCATGGAACACAAATAAAAATGATATTTTTAAGTCTTTATTTTGAAACAATTACCTTGACCCTTAGGAAGGGATACTCCTAAACGAGCTGGATGACCACCTAGGTTTTCATTTCACATCTGAATTCTTTACTATTCACTGACTCAGGACCAATTTTGCAAGTAGGGTACTTCCATATACCCAGCTAGTGAGGCAAGAGCTGGCAGACTGGGCGGTCTTACACTTGTGTGTGGATAACCAGGAAGAACAACTTGAGAGCAAGACAGACCACGCAACCCAGGGTTCCAGCTCAGGGAAATAAAGTCTCAAAACCTCTGGCTCTAAAAACTTGTGGGGGATGCAGTGGCAGGAGAAACTCCCAGCTTCACAGGAGAGTTCACTGGAGAGACCCGCAGGGTTCTAGAATGTACACAAACCCACCCACCCGGGAATCAGTACCAGAACGGCCCAATTTGCTTGTGGGTAGTGGTGGAAGTGACTGAAAACCAGCAGAGGGCAGAGCAAGGGGCATTTTCCCCTTTCGGACCCCTCCCCCACATACAGAGCCACAACACAGCGACGTGGGTTGCCCCACCCTGGTGAATACCTAGGGCTCCGTTCCTTGTAACATAACATAACACCCCTATTTGGTAGGTACAAAATAGACAGGGGGAGGTTAACAACTGTATTGGAAATGAAAAGCCAAAGAATTCATATGTATGACCCATGGACATGAACTAAGGAGGAGATTGCTGGTGGAAGGATGGATGCAGGGCGGAGGGGAATAAAGGGGAGAAAAAAAAACAGGACAACTGTAATAGCGTAATCAATAAAATATATTTTACAAAAAAGAAAGAAAGAAAGAACAGCAGTTTTGAAAACACAAATAGGCAGACCTCTAGAATCCCAGGCTGGCTCACAACAGATTAAAGACTAGCAGGCACTCTGCTTATCTGTGTTTTTGAAGATACTGTCATTCACATTGATAATTCTTACACAGAAAATACACTAACTTTGTTATGCTCAAAACTGATGAAATATAGATTTATAATTCTAAGAGAACTGAATAACTTTTATTAGGCAATATTTCAAAAAAAAAAAGAATATGCCAAAATCAGGGGTGGGGTGGGAAGTGGCCATTATTTCCAAGCATTTGTATAGTATTGCTCTCAAAGCTGTGCATGACCAACAAACAAAGAAAAATATGTAATGCCCTAACTTCAAAAACCTCAGACCTCAGTAATTCAATCCCACAGCACAGCAGTATATATCTTGACACGAACAGTGTGAAGGTGACAGAGCCAAGTGCTGGACTCTCACCAGGCCAAGTGAAAAACAGACGGGACATCTGCTCTGCCACAATGTGGCATCTCACCTCCCCCACCCAGCTCTATGTGCCCCATATGCCTGGGCCACTCACTAAGAGTTCCCCCCCAGGACGCTGGTGATACAGTCAGGGTCAATTCCATGGCAATGGCTATGGAAGCGCATATCGTGCTAGGAGGCCACCCACGGAATAGAGCACAGCCAAGGAAAACATGCTGACTGTTGCAGACCATCAGCACAAGAACTCCACCCTTGGAGAACCCAATGGCCACATGTGGCAGCCCCACACTAGCCAGGCTCTGGGGACATGTCTGCATCATTCACAGTCCTTACCAAAGTCACCATTTTGTTGGTAAATAAATCTAATGCACATTTTGCATCTCTTATCTTGAAGCTTATGATATCCCTGGACACTTTCTCACTTTGAAACACTCTTCCTTTAGTTTCCCTGACACTTACCCTCCTAGACACTTCTTATGTCTCTGGTCTCAGGGCTCAGGCCTCTGTGAGGGCTCCTTTTTCACTACTGTGCGGGGGTCCCTGTCCTGGGCGCCAGATGTGGGGGGGCTCCGCCCGCAGAGCCCCATCCCTCCATCATGGATGAAAATAAAAACTACCAAGACATGATCTGCTTGGGGAGGAAAGGTGGTCAAACTCTCAAAGGAGAATGACCCAGAGCCCCTTCCTCACTGGGCTTTTATTGGGTTCAAATACACAGGAATACAGGTATGTCAGGCAGCAAGGATCAAACAATGGTTAATGTTTCAGAGAAATCTGAGGGCTTAATCTGAGTCAATGTCTGTCAGGAAAGGGGGTTGTAAAACTTTGGGAGGCAATCTCATTTCCTCCTCGGACCCTTATCATTTAAGTGAGTGCACTCTTAGCAAAGCAGGTTTCACAGCGCTTTAGGAATTCTTTCTTATGCCCGATCACCCAGGGAACCATCCTGGCTGGTACACGGCTGCACCGCTCGCCCTCACAGTTTCAGGCTTTAAGCCTATTAGGAAGCAGGAGACATCTCCCGGATGGAAATAAGGACTCGGGCCACGTCAGAATAGACGGGGGGCGAGGGTCCATCACATCCTCTTTGCTGCAGCCCCCCGAGTCCTTCCATGAGGCTTCCCAAGTGATCGTGTCTGGCTTAGGTTGCCCCTCCCATGAGGAGTCTTACCCATCATTGACTACCAACCAAGCACTGGGGCCAGAGATGGATGAGGCAGAAGCAGTGCTCCTGCCAGGGAGATAAGCTTTGTCTCCTTAGTAGGTCACATCCTTGTGACAGAACAGACCCAGATGAAGTGGGTCCCTTGGGCTCTTACACAGCACACCATGGGGTGAGGGTTACAACTCCTGAAACCAGGCTGAACGGTCTGCAACACTACTGGACCTGTAAATGTTGATGGAGCCACTTCTTGTCTCCCCTATGTCCTCTCCATAGGAAATCCAATCCACTCCTAGGGCTTCAAGGCACATCCACAGGAGGCCTTACATTTTAGGTAGAGCCACCATGATCAGGAATTCTGACTCATATTATGTCTGGAGTATAACCGCAGATTTGCATTCTTAACAAGCCCCCTGAGGCTTTGGATTCCTGAGCCCTGTATCAACTAATCCCTCTCCCCTCTCCCCAATCCCTAGCAACCATTAATCCACTTTCTGTTTCATTTGCCTATTCTGGATGTTTCAAATAAATGGAATCAAACAATATGTGCCCCTTTATGTCTAGCTTCTTCCACTTAGCATGTTTTCAAGTGTTATCCATGCTGTGAATTATATCAGAACTTCATTCCTTTTTATGGCTATACAACATTCCATTTTATGGATATACTACATTTTGTTTATCCATTCATCAGTTATGGATATTTGAATTCTCAACCTTGTATATTTTCTTTAAAAACATGTTTTTTAGATTCTTTGCCCATTTTGTTGTTAATGGTTGTAACAGTTCTTTATACATTCTGGACACAAGTCCTTTATCAGATACATGATTTGCAAATCTTTCCTTTCATTCTGTAGCTTGTCTTTTCACTTTCCTCACTGTCCTTTGATACACAAAAGTTTACACTGTTGCTTGAACTTCTGGTATCATATCTAAGAAGCCATGGCCTAATCCAAGGTCATGAGAATTCAAACCCACATACTTTATCAAAGATTTTTACACTTTTAGGTATTACATTTAGGTCTATGATCAATTTTGAGTTTGTTTTTACATACAGTGTAACATAAGGATCCAACTTCATTAATTTGCATATGGATATCCAGTTATCCCAGCACTATTTCTTGAAAAGACTATTCTATATCCATTGAATGATCTTGGTTGGCACTCTTGTTGAAAATCAACTGACTATAAATGTATGGGTTTATTTCTAGACTCTCAATTCTAATGCAGTGATTCATACATACATACACACACACACACATATGCATGTATACATGTGTATATATGTACATATGTGTGTATGTATGTGTATATATGTCTCTCCTTATGCCGGTATCACATTATATTTTATAACTATAGCTCTGTAGTAAGTTTTGAAATCAGGAAGTGTAAGTCCTACAACTTTGTTCTTTCAATATTGTTTTCGCTCTTCTGGGTTCCCTGTATATTCATATGAATTTTAGGATCAACTTGTCAATACATGCAAAAAAGGGAACTAGGATTTTAATAGAAATTGTTAAATCTGTAGACAGATTTGGGAGTACTGCCATCTTAACAATATTAAGTTCTCCAACCAAAGAATATTGGATGTTTTCTTATTTAGTATTCTTTAATTTCTTTTAATAATTTTTGGTATACTAGTATTATACTTCTTTTGTTAAATTTAGCCCTAAGCATTACATTCTTTTTGATGGTATTATAAATGGAATTGTTCTTTTGTTTGCTCATTGCTAGTGTATAGAAAAAACTATTGACTTTTGTATTTTGATCTTCTGTCCTGTATCTTTGCTGAACTCCTAAGTTCACACATCTTAACATGCTCTAGAAGCCCCTTCCTGCTGAGTCCCAGGTTACCTGGTTCAGAGCTCTCTCCCATCATTCCCACCTGGAGCTACGGGTTTTGGCCATATTGACCAGCTTTTAGTTCCTGGATGATTCATGCTTCTTCCTGCCTACAGGCTTTTGAGCATGCTGTTTCCTATGGCTAGAAGAGGGTATCCCCCTTTATATGGCTCATTTCTTCTTCTTCTCTAATTCACAGCTGAGATGTTACTCTCTCTGGTCCAGAGTAGATGCCTCTCCCACATTATTACAGAACACCTCATATGTCTCTTTTTGGAGCTCTTATCTCACTATTTTAAAATGATTATCTATCTTCTCCTGTTCTAATCAGACATGTTCTGAGGTCTGATGAGGTTAAGGGCTATGTCTGTCCAATTTATGGTTCTATTGTCAGGTTCTGACCTAGTGGTGGTATGTAATAGTACTTAATGGATATTTGTTACTTAATAAGTTAACAAAATCAACAGATTATTCAGTCCAAGCCTCTACACTTTCCATTTGACATGTTAATCCTATCTTACCCATAACATGATGGCTAGTTGATTTGATGATAAATGTATTTTATCACACACATTAAAAAAAAAAAAGACAATTTAATCCCATGCCATGTAAGGGTTTTTCTCACTGTATGTTAAAATTGACCGAATTTTAACATAAAGTGAGAGCTCTTAGAGCTGCTCAGTGACATTTACTGACATAAAACAGTGGGATGGCCCTGGCTGGTGTAGCTCAGTGGATTGAGCGCGGGCCTGGGAACCAAAGGATCGCGGTTCGATTCCCAGTCAGGGCACATGCCTGGGTTGCAGGCCAGTTCCCAGCATGGGACACACAAGAGGCAACCATACAGTGATATTTCTCTCCCTCTCTCCTACCCCTCCCCTCTAAAGATAAACAAATAAATAAATAAACAAACAAACAAAAAAAAAAAAAACAGTGGGATGAGTGAGCTTCTTCATTCCATGGAACATTCTTCATTCCATAGCACATCTAAGCATTTGTCAACTGGCAAGATGCAGAGGGAATGGCAAAGTCAAGAAAACAATGAAGGATGACAAAAGTCATTTGCACATTTCCTCCTCTACCCACAATTATTCAATTATTTTACCCTTCTATGTCTTATCTTTTATATTTGCTTTATCTCCCTTAAAGTCAAATTTCTCAAAGATTCCATCTCTCTCTTTCTCTCTCTCACACACACACACACAAACATACACAACACTAACTCACTCACTGATGTAAATCTGTCTCTTGAGATTCTCATTTAGCACTCCTTTTTGATTGACAATATGTAAAATACAGTGGGTTAACTAAACTTTCAACTTGTCATTACAGTTTTCTAGCTCTAAGCCAACTTGGAATGGTATGCTGTAGACCTGTGACAGACTGGGAGGCCAGTCTTAAAAGTCACAATTGAAGGTGTGGCCTTCAGGCAAGACAGCTACCTCCCTGGGGGTTCAGGGAGACCTTCCCTGAGCCTGTTCCTAACCCCACTGCTCCCAGAAGACACTCCTTCACCACTGGCTCTAATTTCCATTTCCATATCTTTCCAGCCCATTACTACACTGTTCAGTTGCCTGTATGTGTTTTCTAATTTTCCTATAATAAACATGTATTGCTCTCATAATAAGAGAGGAAAAAGTTCTTTTTTAAAAGTACCAAGGAAGGGTCCCCTAAAAGAGTATATAACAAGCTATCTTCTTATACATCTAATTCTGTAAGAATTTGCCATTTTAAGTAATTTTTTAAACTTAAAAATAAATAAAACTTGCATAGAGTTTACGGTGACTTTTAGAGTTCACTGCCCAATCCCAGGCAAACTCAGAATGACCTCATGGGAAACAAAAACACTTTTGTTTTTCTAATTTGTCATATGCTATACATCTTTGAATCTGACAAGTTTTTAAATCACAAAGCATACATTTAAAACCTTCTTATTAAGCACCATAAATAAAAGGAAACCCATTCTGACTTGGCTTCAGAGTGACTGATTTCCTTTCCATCTCATCTTCCTTAAAGACACAGAAAGAATGAGATGCATTTGTCTGCATTTACTCCCCCAAGCCTTCTATAACAGGATATCTCCATCCGCTGCCTGCTTTTTGTTCACAACTTGTAACAGGAAAACTTGCTTTCCTGCTTTCTCAATACTAAATGGGTTAGTGCTGCAAGGAAAAACATCCCCTCAAAATCCACCCCAAGCCTACAAAGAAAACAAGAGAAGCAAAAGCTGGTCCATTCCTCCCCAAATATTCCTTTGGCAGGCAGCAGAGGACTGTGCCAGATCAGTGGTTTAATATCCAGTTGTTTGGGGGGAAAAGACAGAATGATGAAGTTGCCAGTACAGGATCAGAACCTGCTCTGCTGGTGTTAATGTTTGCTGGGCGTCCATCATGATATCACCTTTCACAGAAAGAAAAACCAGTCACCATTATAAAAGTGACAGAATTAAGAAAAGGCCAATGGAAAGGTACATGGCTTAGAATCCAAGAGGTCCAGGATAACCATCAACAGAGGGAATCATTCTTCATTTTGGAAGAATTTTAAGGGTTTAGAGGGAAAAAAGAAAAGAATCGCCATTTAGGCTTATGCAACATGACTAGGCAGAGTCGAAGTAGGAAAGAACAGGGACAAATAAAATATGAAAAGCAAGGTTAGAGCACATGAAGATATGATCCCCTATTCACATCTAGTGAGCCAAAAACAACACTGCTGGTGATGATCCACAAAACCCTACTCAGACCGCAGGGAATCTCTTCCAGCTCAGAAGGCCGCGCCAGCAGGACACTACAATTCCCCCTTTATCCACGGCTTTGCTGTCTTTCTGCAGTTTCAGTTACCCACTGAGGTCCAAAAATACTAAATGGAAAATTCCAGAAATAAACAATTCCTAAGTTTTAAATTAGACACTGTTCTGAGTAAAGTGATAAAATCTTGTGCTGTCCCACTCCATCCTGCCTGGGACAGGAATCATCCCTTTGTCCAGTGTACCCACACTGTATATACACTCCCCAACCATCAGTTACTTAACAGCCATCTCTTTTATCAGATCAACTGTCACGATATCATTGTGCTTATGTTCAAGTAACCCTTACTTTATTTTATAATGATGCCAAAGCATAAGAGTAGTGATGCTGGCAATTTGGATATGCCAAAGAGAAGCCATTAAGTGCTAATTTGAAGTGAAAAGTATCTATGTCTAAGGAAAAATAGGATTTGGTACTATCCACAGTTTCAAGCAACCGCTGGAGGTTTAAGAATGCATTCCCTATGGATAAGAGGGAACTACAATGTACACATTCCTACCAAATGCTGGAGCTGGGCCTCATATGGGTGTGGGTGCCATGTGTCTAAACACTGACCTCCACCCTCAACTCCCCCGATTCACAAGATTCCTTCTCACTAGGGCCTCCTTTCCCTCAGGTATCCCTAGTTCTGGCTTCCCAAATCAACCACTTCAAATAAAGTTACCATCTCCACAAACCTACAACAGACCTTTTCAAACTACCTGTGGTCTACTTCCTCCTCCATTCCACTAAGGACTAACAGCTGTATAAAATACAAAATAAGAACAATAAAAACAACTAATAAATAAAACAAAGACATGTAAAAATGTCCCAAATCTTTATTAGATTTGACAGACTTAAAGTCACCCTTCCAAATTTTTAAAGGTTTCTAAAACACTTATCCTCCACTTCTATACGTATCTCATCATAGGTCAGTTAGAAACCCTGTTCATAGATTTCAAATTGTGAAGCAAGCCTTAAAACAAGATATGGAGGTTCAACACCTTCACATCTTCACTTCCTACTGTGCTTCTCTATCCTGAAGGCTTCCACTAAGACCTGCAGATCCTCCATTGGGGGAAACTCTAATTTATCCTCCTTCCTCTTTACTCATCATATCCCTTCACCAACTGGTTTTCTCCTGACCCTCACAAATGGCCTCATTTTTCCCCCAGAAGAATGAGGACAGACAGCATCAGGTCCTCATTCTTCTGGGGGAATGGCTAGAGTAGGAAGCTGAACGGGAACACAGTGAAAGAGAAAGACATGAAAAAAGTTATCATTATTACCACTCTCACCATACGGATTAATAACCAGGTAATAAAGCAGCACTTGGATATCAAAGGAAGATAGAATTTCAAAGAAGAGAGATCTGTGGTTACAGGAAGCAAAGAAATCCAAGAGGAAGAAAACTGAGAACGCTTTTCTATCTATAATTCATCAATTCATGTAGTGACTTAGTTTGTACTTGAAAATGTTAAAGAAGCCCACATCCAAAAATTAACTGGGACCACTGTTGTAACAAAGCAGTCACATTTATTTTCTCTTACCTAAAACAAGTACACTACGGACATGTGCACCAAAAAAGGTAACAAAATTAATTACCTAATTATTGTTTCTAAATAATTGTTTATGAACCAACATTTGTAAAGGCTTCTTCAATTTTTCTCTTAAAAAGGGAGAGAGAAGAAAGGTCATCCTAGAAAATCAATATGAAATTGGCATGTCAGTCAGCCTTGGAGGCACAGTGACGGAAAAAGTAGCTGACTGGAATCTCTTGGTTAAAGAGCACACGGATTATATTTTAAAGAGGACTACATGGTTTTTTTAAGCTGCCTGCTCTACCCCAAACACTCTCTAAAAAATAAAAAAATAAAAAAAAATAAAGGTCCCTAGCACCTCACTGCTATAATCCCTTTCTCTGGTGGTAGTTTTTAATGGGAGATGAGATTCTAATCTGTCTGCAACAGTTTATCTGAAAGCCAACCTGGAGACCAAGTAAATTTACACTCCCCTCAAGGCCTGGTAACAGCGGTGGATGTTCTCAGATTTCTGCCTCACCCTCTTCCAGGTTTCCCAGGGATGAAACCTAAGGCTGTATTCATACCTCCAGCTTTACAATCTCACCTAGCCGGGAAACACAAACCTCACCCAGGTGTAGAGGGATGGAGAATTATTGGTAAATATTTATCAAACAAACAAATAAATAAATAAGTCACCTAATCTAATCAGGCTTAAATACCCATCCACTCTATCCCAAAATACTTGTTATACATAAGTTCTTTACTTCATGACCTCCTTATTAATTGTTGCCTAAATTATGGCAAAGCTTTCCTAAACAATATGCAAACCCCCAGCTCTCTGCCCCCAGCCACTAGGTTCCAACAACACAATCACCATATTCCCACAGCAAAGCTCTGATCTGTGTGCCCTCCAGCTCAAAAACCCACAACAAAGAATAAAGTTGACACTCCACAATCTCATCCACCCTCCCCCTCCATGGGTGACCCAGATCTGTGTACCCCAAACTCTTCCTACAGTTTGCCAGATTCAACTGTTCCCTGTTCCCCAGTACAGCCCATAATTTCCTTCCTCCAGGTCTTTAATCACACAGATCCCTCTATCTAGAACAACTGTTATGTCTCAAGTATGTTTTCAGCTCAAAATGCCACCTCCTTCACTGAGCTTTTTCTGATTCCCTGAACTAAAGGTATTCTCTCTCCTTAGCTCCCTTTAACACTTTACTTAAAACTCTCCAATGACACAGTCTTCTACTTAAATGTGTATTATACATGTACAGATGTGTAATACAGATGCTCCCACATGTATACATGTGCCTGCATATTTATTTGTCAAATAATTACTTGTTTCTTTTCCCATGAAGTTAACATGATCTACACATGTGCTTAATGGCAGGAAGTTAAAAATAAAAAGATAAAAGTAAGCAAAAGTCAAGTCTAAATCAAGTGCATGAACCTTTACATAAGAACCAATTTTGGTATTTACAAATAAAGATGTTTCTTGGCACCTGAAATGTGGTGCTTTTCTAGAAGCAATAACCAGTACCTTAGTTATGCTATCATTAGCCTAACTGCAATCAGCAGGATGTCATCTTGCTTCCAAAAACCACCATCTAAGTATGCAGTGCCTTTTACATTCACTTAAAAACCCAGGCAATAGCACCACCATGCAAATCTGTGTTCCATGGAACTTAAAGTCACTGACAATTTCACATAAAACTCACTTAATTTTGGTTTCTCACACAATTCTCACAATCAATTCAGATTATTTTTAAACAAGAGCTCCAGAAAAATTGGTTTCATTTTCAGGTCTAAAGAAAGCGGAGGTTTTATAGTTCTTGAATCCTCTAATACAGTATACTAAGAACTACAATAACATACTACCACATTATTTGATGTAAGTTTAAAATGCTAACACAATACTATGTTATTTAACATAAATGTCATATGTTACTTCTAGGATTAAAGACATAATTGAGTTCCAAATCCCTGCAAATTTGAGGGTCTTTGCACCAGGGGACATATTCTAGATGCCAAAAGAAATAAATCTTTTGAAGACCCAGTTTTCCCTAATTAGCTTGAAAGTAAGTTACATGTGTATAGTTAAAAATCTTTTTCTTTTAAAGACTTTATTTATTTATTTTCAGAGAGAGGGGAAGGGAGGGAGCAACACAGAGGGAGAGAAACATTGGCCTGCAACCCAGCTGGGAACGAAACACAGAACCTTTCTGTTTGCAGGCCAGTGCTCAATGCACTGAGCCACACCAGCCAGGACTAACAATCTTAATTTTAGGACTCTTTAGGATGTTATTAGCCTTTTCTCCTACCTTTCTAGACAATTTCTTTAATCCCTGGCCCACAATTCTCACTGTACTCTTATCACTGATGTGAGTTTCTTTTATCCCTACCCAATATCTTCACCAGAGAAACATTCTACTCCCAATGTCACTACTCTAAACATCACTACTCCTGCAATAAACATGCACATGGTATCCTGGATCCCATGAAAGCAGAGTAATAGATGGAAAGTCCATGTATGTTTCTCCTTCCCAGAAAGCTGACTTGAGTCTCAGCACCTTCCTATGAACTTGATCTGAACTGGTTCCTTCTTCCTTCAAGGATGTGAAAGAGCCAAGATGTAGAGGACTCTCAAAGAAGTACACACCCATAAGCTCCTTGAGTCCCATCTGAGCTCTTTTTTTCCCTCTAAATTATATGTTCCTTGGGGACAAGGTCATCTCTTGATCTTTAAAAACTTGGTATACTAGTCGGGTTTTTCACAAAAAATCACCTTCAAAAGAGTCAGTTAAAAAAGCATACACAGTCTTCATTTTAAAGGGAAAAAACATAACAGCAGTTACTTCTGATCTTCTACAAATAAATAATTAGCTTTGTCTCAGAAGGTTTCCTTAAATGAAGAAAATAAAAAATGAACAAATGAACATATTAAAAAGCCTGGGAAGAAAAAAGTTCACCTAAGAGATCAAATATCTGTAAATTCTAACTAGTTTAATAGTTTATAAATGAATCTAATATACTATAAATATTATGGCACCTCTGCTATCACCATAGGAACTCAACTTTCTACTTAAGAAAACAGCAATATGTTAAAATGACAGATTAAATAAATCCTCTAAACAATCTTAGAAATGCAACTCTTTCTGTAATACACAATTTGAACCAAACTGCCTTTTATAGCTGAATATTTATTTTAGCCGAGGCAAAGGAGCTTGCAAGATAAAATGACCTAAATTAACAGAGTTGTTTCTACATTTAAGAATTTTAGGTTAATAGGCCTGGGAAGGTTTTTTTCTCAAGCCACATAATTATTTTAACCGCAGTATATATAAAAACCATGAGTTTCCATTCCTTGATAACTTATGTGACTACTAAATTAATTCTTTTTCAATAAGTTTCTTTTGAGACTTTCTTTAGATTAATCCTTTAATTCTTGCTTTTTTCTCTCTCTTTTGTCCTAATACTCCTTAAACAGAAATAGAGAAAAAAAATGTATGTCAATTTCATCTACAAACTGGCCTAGGACTAATGAAATATACAAGCAGGGAGGAGATCTATGGTGCAAATAGATGCTTCATTTTCTGATATCTGATTACCATGGTCTGTAAAAATACTTAATGAAAAATGCAAGTGTAAACAAAGTAAATTCAATTACTTCCCATGGTCAGTAGAAAATACACTGGACCAGTAGTTAGTAAACTAGATTTTGTTCTTTTCCATAATACTAACTAGCTGTATGACCACAGACAAATCCAAGACTTTTTATTCCTCATCTTTAAAAATTAAGAAATTGAATTAAATGACCTCTAAAGATATCTTTCACCTCCAAACAGTAAGACTTCATTTCCATATCACAAATATCTATCAACCCAGAGAATTCATGGTACTTTCCAGAAAAGTACTAAATGATTCAAGTTAACAATTTAAAAGTTTCCAAGAAATTCAAATTTTAAAATATCTTTCAGACAATCCCTGCCACCTGATTGGGAGAAAAAAATGTTAACTGTTAGCCAGGTGACCCTAAGCAAATTGAAAATCAGAATTTAAAAAAAATTATCGCTGCCTGACTAGATTTTCCAGAGGCTCAAGCAAGAAGTTTTTTGAAAGAATTTTATAAAACTGTCAAATGCAAAGTTTCAGTATTTCACATGGGCCTTCTCCCTCTCTGAGCATTTAATGAGCAGGGCTCCTCACAAGGCAACAATACTTTTGCTGTTAAGATGTACACGTGCCTCTCACTTCAGGAACACACTCTACATTAAGATGCACACCTGCACACGCACTGAAGTACTAATGGAATTTAAAAAGCACACTAATTTGAATGTCTTATATGCCAAAATTTCCCTCCTATATTCGCTGTTTTCTTTTTCTTGATAGATTATTACCTAGACTTTTATTGTAAAAGTAAATGAGTCAGAAAATACTCGAATATATAAGGAAAAATTATATGCCTATTTTTCATTTATTTCCTTACAAACATATTTCTTAACATACAAGTTATTTTTTACACAATTATGATCACACTATTTCCAAATACTGTGTTTTTTCCACCCAATATTATAATTTTTCCATATTATAAATTTTCCAGAAGGGGTATATGATATTCCTTTAGGTTGCCCTCATAAATAACAAAAGCTGGCACTTATTTGGTATTTACTATGGGCCAGGCCCTATTCTAAGTGCTTTATATGCATCTGCTCACTTAATCATCACCAAGATCTATGGGATAAGTGCTATTATAATTTTCATTCTCAGGGTGAAGACCTTTCTCAGAAGAGCAAGGTTTAGAACCCTCTGAAATCAAGTCCTTATCCACTATGCCCTACTGCCATCCTAGCAAGAAAAAAAAACAACCCTTATTATCACAAACGTGGTTATACTACCGTATTTTCTATGTGCTAGAATTCAGGAACTAAATATCTGATATTTAACTCACTCCTGAAACAAAAGAGAATAGTTTATTATAGCACCTGTAAGATCGTAAAACTTTTTTCATGAACAAAAATACTGCTTATACTTTTTTAAAAAGTGAGTAACTCTGTATATACTGTTTAAACATTTTTTAACTTAGCATGGTAAACATACCTCCTTAAAACATTACTATAACCACATGACAGAATATGTATTTTCTGTTAAGACAAAATGTATGAAAATAGAGTATGTAAATCTCAAACTAAGTACATTAAGAGTTTGAGAATAAATTTCAAGTGGTCAGTGGAGACCCTCAGCAATTCAGATATCTGCTTCACACTCATTTCCAGGTTAATATTCAATAAATGTTCATCTATGATAAATAAATGGGCATGTCTCTAACACAGGCACTGACTCAGCCAGCCTCCCAAAGTAGACACACCCAAGCACTATCTTAATTGAATTATCCCTACCAACTTCAAAGAAATGAGGGACAATGAGATTCAAACAAACCATTTTGCATTACAGAACTGTGATCAGATTAGGAACTTGCTACCAATTCACTGATAAGGACCCAAGAAGTCCATGAGAGAAAAAGTGACCAAAAACTGTAAAAGAAATAGAAACCTCAACATCCAATTAAGTGCTCCTTTGATGGTTTGAAAACTCATGATTTAACTGAATAAAAAACCGTTTCAATGGTTTTTATTATCTGTATATTTGTTTTATTTTGTTGTTTTTTTCCAGGTAAATGTGTTACTAAATCCTAACAAGAATTTAGGTGTTATTTTACATACTGGAGCTCTACAGAGTTGGTGAAAACAAATGGTTCTAAAAAAAGAAATTAATATTACTTGAATCAAAATGTGTAGCTGTTTTCAAAAATTATGCGAAGATGATGCAGATTTACTGACAACCTGACCAGATTTTTCTAAGCTAACACAAACGCAGGAATAACGCCCAAAGTGATACGTGCAATACCAGCAATTTATCAGGTGGCAATGAAAAATGAATGATAATAATGGAACCTGTGCTTTAGGAAAATTAATCTGGCAGAGGAAAGTAGGATTGAATGAAGTAAATAGTAACGGGTATAGAAGAGAGAAATTAAAGACAATGTGGAATCAAAAAAGAATGAAAAGCTGAAACGTGTAAAGTGTTTCATCCACAAAATATTTACTGAGCCAGACACTGAAGAAACCATAATGAACAAACAGTCCAGTGAGGGAAATACACACAGACAAATGCATACACAAATAAATACATAAATGTGTCCAGCAATACAAAGGAAAAGAACAGGCAGGGCCTGTTTCAGTTTGGGTGGATAGGCAAGGCTGTGTAAGTACACTTCCAAAGACCAAGGGGAGTGGCCTGGAAAATGAGAAGGCAGGCAAGGATGTGATTGTTACCCCAGGAAAAGGTCAGAGCTTCTGCCAAGGTCCTGGAGTATGGGAGCCTGGAATCTGGAAAATGTTAAAGCCAGGCTGGTGAGCAACGGCAAGGTGTTACCTGATAAGGAGAGCACCTTATTGTCAAAGGGAAGATGCTTCTACTCCAAGGACAGTGGGAAACATTGGAGAATTAAGGATGCAGAATTGAAGCCTTAAGGATAGAGTAAGAATGACAACAGAGACCAGGTAGGAGGACAAGTAGGAGACAGAGGGGAGGGAGTTACAGGTTGCAATAGTCATGAGTGCTACTCACCAAACAGTTCATCTCTTCTTCCGGGCAAACAGATGGGACTGTACCTCCCTGCCCTTCGAAGCTAGGTATGGCCATTAGACTTGCTTTAGCCAATGTAACATAAGAAAAAGTGCTGGGTGGAAGTTAAGAGCTTGTGAGGGAGTCACCACACTTTCCCTCAACATGTACCCACTACGTTCAAGATGGTGGCAGTTCCATCAACCCAGGTTCCAGGACACGGACAGCATGGTCCCCAGCCACCCTCAAAGAAGAAGAGTGAGAGGAAAAAAATAAACCCTTCTGTTTTGAGCCACTGAGATTTAGGAGTGATCAGCCCATACCAACTGATGCAGAAACAGAACATAATGGATGTAATGATGATGAGATGAGGAAGACAAAAGGAAATGAACAGAAGTGACAAAAGAGGAATTAGAGATTTCAAAGTCAGTGACCATGAAAATGATGCAAGTATGCAAAAAGGAAGGCTGATTTGGGACAAGAAGTGACAATTATGCTTCATAGATGCTACAGGTAAAGGACTGGTAGGACAATCAAGTACACATCAGGCAGGTTAGCAGAAAACCAGATCTGAGCTTGAAGAAAAATCAAAACTGAGATAAAGAGGTAGAAGTTACAACAAAGGTGTACAGCTCCCTTCAGAATAAGAGGAGGAGACTGAATTCTATGAATCAATGGTGGAGAAAAGACCCCTTAGGGAAGCCATTGGATGCTGAGTGCGAAAAGCAGACAGAGTAAACACAGCAAAGGAGGAAGAATCACAGAAGGGGATGGAGGGGTACTGAATTATATCCAATGCTGTAGACAAATTAAAGGAGTGAGAAGCCACCCCACACAAAGGACAGACACCAGGTTGAAAGGTTACAACTGAAGGTTCCACCCAGGAGGCCAGGTCCAAGCCCCCGAACTCAACCACAAGCCCCACTGCCTTCCAGTACTGTAATGCAAGAATTTCCTCAAGTTTGTAGTCAGTCAGCATTCTACATGTTCTACTCTGAACAGTCAGCACTGTGACCTCAGATACTTTACACATTTCAGGTTAGTCCTTAGGAGAAGTTCCCACAAATGTTAGTATTGGACCAAAGGATAGGAGTTTGTTAAAGTTCTTGATACATATACACCAACCAAAAAAAGGTTATATCATTCACCATGTTATAAAATATAGGAGACAGAAATCTTTTTTAATATATTTTACTGATTATGCTATTACAGTTGTACCATTTCTCCCCATCATTCCCCTCCACCCTGCACACCCACTCCCACCCACATTCCCCACCTTTAGTTCATGTCCATGTGTCATAAGTTCTTTAGCTTCTACATTTCCCACACTATTCTTGCCCTCCCCCTGTCTATTTTCTACCTACCGTCTATGCTATTTATTCTCTGTACCTTTTCCCCCCTCTCCTCCTCCCGCTCCCCTGTTGCTAACCCTCCATATGATCTCCATTTCTGTGGTTCTGTTCCTGTTCTAGTTGTTGGCTTAGTTTGCTTTTGTTTTAGGTGTGTGCAGGGGGCTCCGCCCGTAGAACCCCCCGTTCGTCACGGATGAAAATAAAAACTACCAAGACATGACTGCTTGGGGAGGAAAGGTGGTCAAACTCTCAGAGGAGAATGACCCAGAGCCCCATCCTCACTAGGCTTTTATTGGGCTCAAATACCCGGGAATACAGGTATGTCAGGCGACAAGGATCAAACAATAGTTAACATTTCAAAGAAATCTGAGGGCTTAATCTGAGTCAATGTCTGTCAGGAAAGAGGGTTACCAAACTTTGGGAGACATACTCATTTCCTCCTGGGACACTTATCACTTAAGTGAGAGCACTCTTAGCAAAGCAGGTTTCACAAAACTTTACGAATTCTTTCTTATGCCCGATCACCCAGGGAGCCGTCCTGGCCGGTACAGGGCTGCACCGCTTGCCCCCACAGTTTCAGGCTTTAAGCATGATTAGGAAGCAGGAGACATCTCCCAGATGGAAATGAGGACTCGTGCTATGTCAGAATAGACAGAGGCAAGGGTCCATCACAACCTCTTTGCTGCAGCCCCCCAAGTCCTTCCATGAGGCCTCCCAAGTGGTTGCGTCTGGCTTAGGTTGCCCCTCCCATGAGGAGTCTTACCCGTCATTGACTGCCAACCAAGCACTGGGGCCAGAGATGGATGAGGCAGAAACAGCACTCCTGCCAGGGAGATAAGCTTTGTCTCCTTAGTAGCTCACGTCCTTGTGACAGAACAGACCCAGATGAAGTGGGTCCCTTGGGCTCTTACACAGCCCACCATGGGGTGAGGGTTACAACTCCTGAAACCAGGCTGAACGGTCCACAACAGGTGTGGTAATTAATATCTGTGAGTTTGCTGTCTTTTTACTGTCATATTTTTTATCTTCTTTTTTGTACATAAGTCCCTTTAACATTTCATATAATAAGGGCTTGATGATGATGAACTACTTGAACTTGACCTTATCTGAGAAGCGCTTCATCTTCCCCTCCATTCTAAATGACAGCTTTGCTGGATAGAGCAATTTTGGATGTAGGTCCCTGTCTTTCAAGACTTCGAATACTTCTTTCCAGCCCCTTCTTGCCTGCAAGGTCTCTTGAGAAATCAGCTGAAAGTCTGATGGGCACTCATTTGTAGGTGACTGTCCCCTTATTTCTTGCTGCTTCTGGCATTCTCTCCTTCATTTTAATCTTGGCTAATGTAATGACGATGTGCCTTGGTGTGTTCCTCCTTGGGTCCAACTTCTTTGGGACTTTCTGAGCTTCCTGGACTTCCTGGTAGTCTATTTCCTTTGCCAGATTGGGGAAGTTCTCCTTTATTATTTGTTCAAATAAGTTTTCCACTTGTTGCTCTTCCTCTTTCCCTACTGGTACCCCTATAATTTGGATGTTGGGATGTTTAAAGATGTCCCGGAGGTTCCTAAGCCTCTCCTCATTGTTTTGAATTCTTGTTTCTTCCTCGTTTTCTGTTTGGTTGTTTGTTTCTTCCTTCTGGTCCACTCCATTGATCTGAGTCCCAGTTTTCCTCCCATCTCTATTGGTTCCCCATGCGTTTTCCTTCATTTCACTTATTGTAGCCTTCATTTGTTCATCTAATTTGTGAGCAAAATCAACCAATTCTGTGAGCATCCTGATCACCAGAGCTTTGAACTGTGCATCTGATAGGTTGGCTATCTCTTGGTCGCTTAGAGGAATTGGCTCTGGGCTTTGATTTGTTCTCCAGTTTGAGCCATTTTTGGTGTTCTGTTCTGTTTTTTTTGGGGGGGGGTCTGGTCACAGCTGTTATGTAGTGAGGGGTGGAGCCTTAGATGTTCCCCAGGGTGGGGCAGTGTAGTCGCTGGGTTGTGACACTGTATGTGGGGGTGGGGTCCAAGAGGGAACAATGGCACTTGCTCTGCTCTCTCTTGGATTCCAGTCCCTTCCACCGCTTCCCCTTTGCCTGGATTATATGTGCGCGAATGTGGGACCACCTGGTCAGCCAGCCACCTTGTGCAGCCTCACTGGGTTTGCACAGTTGCCACCCCGTGCCCAGGGTCCGCTAGCCACTGCCTGTGTGCTTGGGGTCCACTAGCCACCGCCTGCACGCACGAGAACTGTCAGCCGCTGCTGCCTGCGTTCCAGGGTCCACACCTCTACTTTTTCCTGCCACAATCCGCCCCTCTTACCAGTCTGGATGAATGGTTATTGGACTTCCATACAGTTCAATTTTCTATCAGTTCCGGTTGTTTTCCTGTTTCTAAATATTTGTTGTCCTTAATTTTGATTGTGAGAGGAGGCACAGTGTGTCCACCTATGCCTCCATCTTGGCCGGAAGTCCAGAAATCTTATAAAATACTACGTGAATGGGGTCGCTGGAGTTGTGCAATGGTGTAGCCCTAGAAATAAGAGTGCCCAGGTTGCCAAGGCTTGCAAATACCTTTTCTATCTTTGTAAACTTGCAAATTTATCAGAAAGAATAGAATTTTATTTAAATTAATGTTTCTTTAATTATAAGCAAGGCTGAACATCTTTTTCTGCTCTTTATTGGCTAATTGTATTCCTTTCTTTGAGGAATTGCCTATTAATGCCCTTTCTCACTTTTCTACTGTAGTGTTTTTTTAAGTTAATTTGTACAAACTCCTTATATTTAAAAAAACTTAATACTGTAACTGACATATAGAAACAGATAAATACTGTTTCTAAGCTTATATTTAACTTTCACATTTATGGTAATTGTGACATACAAAACAGAGGTTTTTTTAATATATGGGAAAGCAGTGAATAAGAACACATGACCTGCAAAATAACTACGGGACATATACACAATGAACACTATTCGGCTGAAAAAAGAAAATTTCATCCTTTGAGACAGTATGGATGGGCCTGAAGAACATTACACTAAGTAAAATAAGCCAGTGAGAGGAAGATGAATACTATATGATTTCACTCATATGTGGAATCTAATGAACAAACTGAACTAACAAGCAAAATAGAGACAGATGCATAGATGGTGAGCAGGATGACAGCTATGGTGGGAGGGCAGATTACGGGGTGGAGGGATTGAGAAAAAAGGGAAAAAGACTCAAGGACAGGGACAACACTGTGGTGGTTGCGGGGGGGGCAGGGCTGAGTTGCATAAGGGGAGTAAATGATAATGAAAAATACAATAACATAAAATATTATGATTAAAAAAACCATGGTCTTAAGCCACAATCCCGAGTTTCAAGAGCCAGACCTTCCAGTTACAGCTGTATAGTCTAGGACAGAGTAAGTGCTCAATAAACACTAACTCCAGATATATTTAGTCAAGATAATAAATGTTTTTCCTTTATTAATGTAATACATTTGTTAAGCATTTACTATTAAGTACCTCATATACATTACCTTATTTAATCTTTTTTTAAATTCTCTTAAATATTAATACCTAACAATCCCAAGTCTCAAATGAGCAAACTGAGGCTTAGGTGAAGTGAGTTGCTCAAAGGCCTCAGCTCATCAGTGGCAAAGCCATGGCTTACCTCCCAAGCCCAGGCCAAACTGGTTTTTCTCTTTCATTTCATACTTTAAAAATCCTTCTTCACCCTTACATGATTATTCACCCATGATTAATGCTGTTTCTATTATTCATTTTATAGGTAACTCTCACATTTAGTTACACTTATTTTAGTACGTGATTTACGATGGAACATCATTTACTTAATGGCACACTCACCATAGCTGACTCTTCCCATGATACCCTAAATGTTTACACATACACAGAGGTTTCAGAGTTTTCTCCTCCACACCACAGATCTCTATCCTGTCCTTGAGCCTATATGACACAAAACTATCACATTTACCCCACAATTGCACTGAGGGGAAAATCTCCTTAAGAAGCATATATTCATAGGCTGGTTTGAACTTCTTTCCTAAAATAGGTTTCACAAAAACAAGAAAAAAATCTTTTATGATGTGTTCTCAGCCAATCACTGACATTTTTTCCAAAACTGGCAACTGTATTTCTCAAAACTTCTCTCCCCTTCTCCTAAAACATGCCCCTCTTTGCCCAAGCTGCTCTACTTGCTTTTGGCCTACCTGGGCATCCTGAGCATTTGCTCAATCTCTTATTCTTTTCTGGGGCAGAGGGGGAATCCCCCTTATGCAAGATACTTCCAGGTCCAGTTCATAAATTCTTCATAAACCCTTTCCTAGTATATCAATTCAGTCATTTCATCTTCCTCAATTCTCTGCAGCAGGGATTTGACCCTTTAAATTTGCTCTTTTGTTCTGTTATCCATCTTTTTATAGATGACTGACCTCTCTACCTGTTTAGATCATAAACCCTTCAGGACACGGGCCTGCTCTAACAAAACAGCATATCCTCAAAGGCACCCAGCAAAGAGTCCTAGCATAGAGCAGGCCCTCAATAAATGTGGATAAAAATTTCACAATTCCTTCCTTCCCTTTTCAAACTCAAGGCCTTCCCATCTCCTAATATTCAAATAGACTAGAAGCCAAAGAAATAGAACCTGTTGTTAATTATCTAGCTGGAGATGAGCCTTCACAGTGCTTCTTGTATTTTAGGATCATTTCTGTTAAGACTTCACCAGAGGGTGGAGAAAGACAGTGAGGTGGCTCAGGCCAGTTTAGTTGCTGATTTACTAACATATCTGATTTAAAATTACAGCCAAAATGAGGCTTTATGTTACCAAAGCATTTCAAAGAACACCACTTGGGTCTCACGTTACCTCAGATAATACTAGAATCCTGAGCTGACTGAACTGGGAGGGCAAGGAAGGCCCAAGCACATATGCTGGGAGATTATCATACCACACCTTCTGTCCATCCTCCAGCAACACAAAGGAAAATTTAGTAAGAACCTGACTTGGTTTCATTTCATTTCATTTTATATTGCTAGGTCTCCAAGAGGCACAGAATGATATTGTTGGCAGGGCCTTCACATAGTAGAAGAGTTTGAAACTGAACATAACGAGGTAAGATCAGTAAGGAAGCCAGCAGCCAGATGACTTGGGCATGTAAGGCGGCAAACCCATACAAAGAGCTGTGTCACAAAACTTAAACAAATCTTTCAGAGAAAGGATATTTTTAGGCCTTGAGTGATATACTATTAGATCTAGGCCATTATGATGCTATCTTTAATACATTGAGAGACCCAAGGTAAAATAAATACCTTCAGGAGTTCCAAAAGCAATCACAACTCTACTCTGCTCAGGGAATTATTTCTAGTCTTTCTTCTGAGCTTGCATATATTTTGAGCATGCTGCCCTCCTGATGACTCTAAATCATGGAAAGCTAATTCTAGAATCATGAGGATTCTTCTTTCATTACCCAACGTCATAAATTACTTTTCCTACTGTATATATTACTGGAATATTACTAGTAGCACATCTGTTACTCTAATACAAGCAGCTTAGAATCAAAGCCTGTTGGTGGGGAAAGAACTCTAGAAACAATCCAGTAAAGCCCTGTTTAATAGAACAGGAGTCCTGAAGTTAAGCAACAGCACAAGGTGACTTAGTAGCTGAAAGAATATATGCCACCCACTAAGAGTTTTACCTGTACTGCTCATTTAATCCTCACAACAGCCCTATAATTCAAGTACAATTATTATCTCCACTCTACAGATGAAGAAACTGAGTGACAACAAGGTTAAGTTATATGCCTAACACTGTATAACTGATAAGAGGACCATTTTTAAAGGTCCACAAACCTAAACATTAAAAAAATGAAGCTATGAAAAATTAATGAGCACATCTTAAAGTTTGTTTGTTAAATGGAAGCCTTTACAGCCCACTGAACTATTTAATTTGGTTGTTTCTGAACCCAGTACTGGCCACTCGTTAATACTAGAGGCATGGGAAGAAGTAATTAAATTGATAACCTATGCATTTTTTTCTCTTAGTCCAGCTGCAGAACTGCTTTTTAATCAGCTAGTTAAGAATATTTAATATGCATTTATTATGCTAGAGCATTTTATTAGCTCTGACCCAAGTCGTCAAAGATAGAGCAAAGTAATACTTCCATCCAAGCACAGATCAGTGGACCAAGGGATTTCAAAGCCTGGCTTGGTTGTGGCTCTGCCTCCTGCATGGATCAGAGTTACTTTCTTAGATCCTCCCAGAACAAAGCTGAGCCAGAACCTGTGTGGGAGATGCACCTGCTGTGACTTCCTGGCAGACACAGGGGAGCAACAAGAGGAAGGAAACAGTGGCAGAGTACCTGGCAGAAGGTGAGGAAATTGAAATTTATAGGTAATTTTTAGTATCTGTAACTTATCCCAAATCCTCCTTCTGCAATGCAGAACCATTGCAATACATATCCCATTCAGGGGGAGCCGTTCACTCACCGGAATAGGCCCATCTGCTTTCTCCTACAGTTTGTATTTGTTTCATAACAGATTTCATCAAACAAGTGACCACATATAAACAGCACTACAAATTGAGACACCAGCCCAGTGTTCATGCTTAAAGGTATTCAGGGAAAAACAGATACCCTATTAAAAATGTCATAAGGTAACACAGTAGACTGTCACACACAAGAATGAACAGTAAGTCACTATCCGTAGGCCATTCTCCAAAAGGAAAAGCAGATATTCAAGGACTGTTGTACATCAATAATAAGCAGTGTTGTGTCTATGTTGGAGCTTCTGTGCTCAACAGAATGGCTTATTAAGCTAATACCTCCTCTTCAGTACAGGTCTGCCAGCACTTGGGAAATCATGGCAAAGTTATATTTTATTCATCCTTCTTTTTGCCACAAATCCCTATGAGACCAGTAGCCCCCAGTTTAAAGAACTAAGTTTCCTGTGAAACAGAGAGGATGCATACACACATTGGCTAACATACACACATCAGCTAAGGTTGGGAAGACGCAGATGTCCTACTAAAGCCAAATCAACAGAAGTTAGTTGGGGTTATGGATGAGATGCCAGGTTCTGGTCTTTTGCCAACTCCGCCTCTACTCCATACCATGAACGGATCAACTTCAGTAAAACAGAATCCCTGTTTATTATGGAACAAATTAGAATTTGTGGAATCTGGAGTGAATTGGCAGAGCTGGCAATTGAGAGAAAAATCAAACTGAGCAAGCTGAATTTGGAAATCGGCGAAACTTCATCTCCAATCTCCACAAACATCACTCATGCCATCCTGTGTTTGCCCAGGAACGGCATCTATCTGCCACCAAAAAGATGTCCAGCCCCTGTTTTAAGGGACCTGGCACTCCACCCTAATACCGCACAAACATTGCTACAAAGCCCAGTGAATCACTTCCAAGGCCCATCTTCTTGCATCATTCCAACAAACACCATGAGTTACCCACCCACAAACAAGCCCCTTTCAAGAAAACAAATGTCAGCGACAAGGCGAGTTGCTACTAAAAGTTTCCAGCTGCCGGGAAAAACACGCTGCTGCTCAAACATCGCTCCTCTCCTGGACTATCCAATTGATCAGGCATATTGAGTTTCCCAATATAGCAGGGCCAGCCCCGGCTGTGGAAAAGTTGATTTAAAACTTCATCTCCCTCACATCCAGGGGTCTATTCTCTAAAGATCTTCTGCCGCAACCAGATTAATCTCGGAGAAGCTTGCTTCACTTGCTTCAAATCCCCAAACATCATAGTAATTTGCGCCAAGCTGAAGTCACCAACGGTTCCTATCATGCCCCCTAACCCTTTGTAAGAGGCGGCCAATCCTCAGGATGCCAGCTAGAAGAAGGGGAATGAAGAAGAGGATGAAGAGCACCTTCCCTCTTGGAGCCCAGCCCACCCGAAGGGTTCGCAGGGCCATCTCCCAACCCTTATGTTGCGGACTGGGACAGGAAACCCCCATCTCTACGCCCCTGCGCCCCTTCAAGCTACAGGTGTCAAGCCTCTCCACAAACCGAAGAAAAATAGGGTTGTGGGAGGGACTAGGGGTGGGGGTAATTTCCCAGTTGACAGAGTGAGGTAAACTGGCTGGGGAATGGGAAGCGGAGGTAGCGATCTCACTCCCAAGTAAGGGGTAGCAGTGGGGCGAGGACTTCCGGATGGGAAGTTGCTCCCCTTCCAGTACCGTCTTCTTCTCCCCGTCCAACGCCCCCGCCCCTCTTTCCCACCACCTCTTAATATTTAAGACCCAGCAGGACCGACTACTCCACCTTTGCCCAGCCCACTTACAAGAGCATGGAGGAGGTGGCCGCCCGCCCACCTCCCTCCGTTCCTCTCCGGCACTCACCAAGACCACAGAGCCGCGCACTACCTCCGACACGCTCTGCCGCAGCTCGGCCGCTGTGCCCGGCTTACTTAGCGCCCGGGTGAACTTCCGAGTCTCCGCCGAAGCGGGGAGCAGGGATAGCTGCGACATCCTCGCAGCTGCCGCCGCCGCGCCTGCTCCCGGGGTCTGGCCCAGCTGCGCGGCCGCCAGGTGCGTCCTCGGAGCCCCGCCCGCAGGAGGCTCCCAGCGCCTCCGCCTGTTTCCCTCGCAGAACGTCTTGGGGGCGCAGCCCAGGCCACGCCCTCCGAGCCGTGTCCAGCTGCGAGGCGACCCTATCTGCGTCTTCAGTTCTGGGCGTTTGGAGAAGCGCCTGGGTTCAATACGGGTAACCGTGCTTGTGGCGGTGGCGGCGACTCCCCCATACCACCAGCCTCCCACCGCAGGCGCAAGCCTGGCCGCCTCTTCGGGGCGGGGAGTCCGGCGCGGCGTGGGGCGGGGCGGACGGAGGCGGGGCTGGCGCGGCGGGACCGCGGGTCATGCAGGGGTGTCCCGCCAGCACCGCGCTGCGCAGTGCGGTAGCGAGGCGATGCGATGCAATGCATATAGCGTGCCGTGCGGTGCCCACAGCGGGGCAGGTGGGGACTCGAAGGAGCGCCTCCGCTCCGGTTGAGCTCCCCGAGCTGCAGGCCCCATGGACTAAGATGAGAGTGGCGCACGCCGGCGGGAGGGCGCTTAGCTCAGGCGAAGACCCTGGAACTGGCGCCTATTCCCTGGGGGGACCATGGGTTCCCTGCCCATGGAGCACCTCCAGAGCTCTGTGGACTCCGCGGTCACCCTCACGGTCCGGGCGTGATGGCATCTTGTCCCCTTGTGTGCCGGGGGCCTGTGGGGATGGAAGTTTCAAGAAGGTGGCTTTTATAGGGCACCGAGAGAACACAGGGACGTTCAGAAGCCGCGTTGGTGCGGACCAGACGGAGCGCCTCAGAGGCTTCTAGAGAAATGTGGGAAGCTTCTGGGACCCCAAGTGAGCATCCGGCGATAAGGGACACTGTAGACCAGAGTTGCTTGCTAATCACGCAGACACCCAGCTCGCAAGGGCGACCTGCTGCATCACCTTGAACAGGATCAAAACTTCTGAGTGTCGTATGTGTCATCTTTAAAGACAATAATCTACAAGAGGCTGAAATGACAGGATATGCCTGCCCAAGTGCTGGCAGCTGCGAACAACCACCACTCGGAATTTCTTCATAGCCTTTCCCGCTTTCCCCTCGCAAAGGACACTCATTACCTTTTCTTCTTTTCCCCTATTTTTTAACGATACCCTGAGCAGTCTAACACTGACCCCGCGAGGAAACGTGCTGGGAAGGCGATTTTGCGTAGGGGCCTTCGCGCATGCTCGGTGGTTTGTATTTGGGCGGATTTTCGGAGGAGTGGGCTGGTTGGCCAGTTTAAGCAGGGCACGCCCATACCCTGCTGATGGACAGCTCTTTACCTGCTAGCTTGGCTTCCGCAATCTGAACGTTGGGCTCGCCAAACTTCAAAGGAATCCTGTGGCTCCTCCTGCCGGAATGTCCGGGGGGGGGGGGGGGGCGTTACTGCGGGGAGGAGGCTGCCCATCGCATTCCACCCTGCCAGAAAACCAAACACTGGCTTAACGCAGAATCTTAAAGTGGTAGAGAAAACTACCAATCCAGTGCTAGAAGCAAAACACTGCCGTTCATGACTTAATGGGCAGGTCTTGTACATAAGACTGGAGGTTAGGCATGCAATCAGCACTCAATAAATGCTTTTGGTTTGAATTGTTTTCCTAGTCTTAATCAATTGGAACCTAGGATGTGGCACTGAGTGAGCCTGACGGCCTGAAAGAGAAACAAAACAAGTAATGTGTGTATAGTAAAAACAATCTCACACAAATCTACTTCCTCTACGAAATCAGGGAATGGCGTAGACATTTTCCAGGCCTTTTCTGTTCCAAGAGTAGACTGGGTAATCCCAATAGGATAGGAATACAGGGCCACTTCACCCTGCCTGGAGCTGTTTTATAAGACCATCCACACCCCAAATTTACACCTCTGAAGTACATTGGTATATGCCAGCTCAGTTCTTTTTGTTTGTTTTTTATTCTCATCTGGAGGACTTTTTTTTTTGCATTGGTTTTAGTGAGAGAGAGAGAGGAACTTCAATGTGAGAAAGAAACATCAGTTGGTTGGTTGCCTTCTTGTACATGACCAGCTGGGGATGGAACCTGAAACCTGGCTATATACCCTAATGGGAAATTGAATCCTCAACCTTTCAGTCTACCAGACAGCACTCCAACCAAATGAGCCACACCAGCAAGTACTGTAAGCTCAGTTCTTACCTGAACTGTCAGATGCTAGGCTGAGAATTCTAAATTAAGATTTCCCTTTTGAGTTTCTGACTCCTGAAGAAGTCCCAAACAGCACAGACCTTTACCTACCATATTAACTTGAGTCGCTAAACAATATCTACTTCCATGGAAGGGAAATACATTATAAATATTAAAAGCAACAACAAAAGCACACAAAATTGTAGCGTTTTATTCTTTTTTTCCTCTTTTTCCTTTTTTTGTTTCATTTCATTTAACAAATACATGAGCAAAGAAAAGAGCACATATATCTGGATAGCAAAGAATTCCCCAGCCTTCTAATTTCATCCTCATCTCTACCAGCCCTAAATTCTGTGCTTGCTTGCCGACTCATTACCTTCTAGAATTCAGATTTTCATTTGGGAAGCAGGGGGTGAAATGTAAGGTGCTGACAGTAGTCACCAACAATATCTAACCAAGTGCAAGTTCTTATAGTCAAGAAAGAAGCATGGAAATGTGAACTAAGCCCAGGAAGACTGATTTTCCCAGCAACCTAGAGATGAGACCTTTCTTCCTGGTAAAGTGTGTTGTTAACAAACAGAAGATTGTTCATGTTTTACTTTCAGCAGAAACTTGGTTCTACTGTTATGGGTTGAATTGTATCCCTCCAAAGTAAATATTGGAAGTCCTAATCCTGGTACCTGTGAATGTGACCTTAATTGCAAATAAGGTTTTTGCAGATGCCAAGTTAAAATGAGGTCATACTGGACCAACATGATTGACATCCTTATGAGAAAAGAAGAGACACAGATGCAGACATACAAGGAGAAGGCCATCTGGCAACAAAAGCAGAGATTGGAATGATGCATCTTCAAGTCAAGAACACAAAGGATAGCTGGCAACCACCAGAAGCTGAGCAAGACAAAGAATTCTTCCCTTGAGCCTTTAGAGAAAGTATGGCCTTGCTTAAACCTTGATTTTAGAATTCTAGCTTTCAGGATTCAAAGAAAGTAAATTCTGTTGTTCTAAGCCATCCTGTTTGTGGTACTTTATTAAATAAACGACCTTTGGAAGCTAATATATTTACTAAAGCCTTTTTTTTTTTTAAATCCCCACCTAGAATTGTTTGAGTTTTTACTGTATCAACTCCTGGAGAGAGGCAGTCACACCTTTAGAAAAAGAGCATCAGCTCCAAGTGAAGGCACTTTGTGGAATGGGAATGGATGGTGTTTAAGTGTGGTGGAAGATACATCCATCTGCTTGAGGAGTGACTCTGTCTTGGTTATCCCAAAGCTGCAGAAAGAAAGTTTTCCTTTAGTTGAAAATGAGACTAGTAGATAGTAGAGATACAATTGTAGCCAGTTTTGAAAAAGCGCATATGACTGTACTATGCTCAAATGTTTCTAATGTTTAAATAACCTCTTACTGTGTCATTTCCTGGTTAGGTTTGCTATAGGATTTGTGTCTTAATGACACATAACTCATTTAAAATTTTTCCAGGTATATCCTGAAAGAGCACATCTGTTATTAGCATAAATAAAAATTAACCTCTAAAGAGTAGTCAGACCTGTGGACTGTAGCATCCAAGGAAGTGCAGAGGAGGCTTTCATTCTTTATTTTATCCTTGCATTACGTGCATTTTTAAAATAAGCATCTATTAATTTTATACTTCTTTTTTCCTATGAAAGTTGAAACTTTTATTAAAAATATGAACGCTACTGTGTATACAAGGCATTACTAGAGATCAAAATTTATAATAATGAAATTTTGAAGTTTCTTACAATCAAATGGTGAATAGGCTTTGGATTTTTTATTTTGGTAAAATACATGTGATATAAAGTTTACTATTTTAACCATTTTTAAGTGCACAGTTCAGTGGCATTAAGTACATTTGCATTGGTGTGTGACTGTTGTGGACCGTTCAGCCTGGTTTCAGGAGTTGTAACCCTCACCCCATGGTGGGCTGTGTAAGAGCCCTAAGGACCCACTTCATCTGGGTCTGTTCTGTCACAAGGACGTGAGCTACTAAGGAGACAAAGCTTATTGCCCTGGCAGGAGTGCTGCTTCTGCCTCATCCATCTCTGGCCCCAATGCTTGGTTGGCAGTCAATGACGGGTAAGACTCCTCATGGGAGGGGCAACCTAAGCCAGACGCAACCACTTGGGAGGCCTCATGGAAGGACTCGGGGGGGCTGCAGCAAAGAGGATGTGATGGACCCTCACCCCCCGTCTATTCTGACGTGGCCCAAGTCCTCATTTCCATCTGGGAGATGTCTCCTGCTTCCTAATAGGCTTAAAGCCTGAAACTGTGAGGGCGAGCGGTGCATCCCTGTGCCAGCCAGGACGGCTCCCTGGGTGATCGGGCATAAGAAAGAATTCGTAAAGTCCTGTGAAACCTACTTTGCTAAGAGTGCTCTCATTTAAATGATAAGTGTCCCAGGAGGAAATGAGTATGTTTCCCAAAGTTTGGCAACCCCCTTTCCTGACAAACACTGACTCAGATTAAGCCCTCAGATTTCTTTGACATGTTAAACCTGTATTCCTGTGTATTTGAACCCAATAAAAGCCTAGTGAGGAAGGGGCTCTGGGTCATTCTCTTCTGAGAGTTTGACCACCTTTCCTCCCCAAGCAGTCATGTCTTGGTAGTTTTTATTTTCATCCGTGACAGAGGGATGGGGCTCTGCAGGCAGAGCCCCCCACATGTGACCATTGTTAACATCCATCTTAACTTTTTTCATTGTGCCAAACTGAAACTCTATCTATAACCATTACACAGTAATTCCCCCTTCCCTCAGTTTCTGGCAGCTACCATTTTATTTTTCTGTCTGTAGGAATTTGACTACCCTAGGTACCACATATAAATAGGATCATACAATATAATTCTTTTTGTGTCTAGCTTATTTCACATAGCATGTGTCAGAACTTCCTCCTTTTAAGCCTGAACAATACTCCATTGTGTGTGTGTGTGTTTATCACATTTTTTAAAATCAATTCATGCATCAATGGACACTTACTTGGGTTGTTTCCCCTTTTGGCTAGTGTGAATAACGCTGTTATAAACATGGGTGTACAAATGCTTCTTTGGGCTTCTACTTTCAATTATTTGGGGTATACACCCAGAAGTGGAGTTGCCAAATTATATGGTAATTTTACATTTAATTTTTTGACAAACCATTATACTGTACTGTATTTTCTAAATGTTTCTTATAATGCTTGTTTTCTAAGAACATGGGTTGATTAATTTTAGAAAACAAACTTTTGAAAATTTTGCTAACACATGTAGAAGACACAACCTTTCCTTCAAGATACAGCATCTGGAGAAAGGTATGCAATTAATATAACACATGAGTTCACAGACACCAGTTAGGGTTAATGGTATTGAAGGAATACAATCCCCTCTTCCACTTCTATTTTATTGTTTAAGGCTTTATGTATTTTTTATTTAAGGCTTTATTAAGGCTTTTTTAAGGCTTTATTTATTTTTAGAGAGAGGGAGGGAGGGAGAAACAGAGAGAAACATCAATGTGTGGTTGCCTCTCATGCGTCCACTACTGGGGACCCAGCCTGCTACCCAGACACGTGCCCTAGACTGGGTGAACCAAACCTTTGGTTCACGAGCCAGTGCTCAGTCCACTGAGCCACACAGGCCAGGGCATCTTTCACTTCTATTTTAGTCAGGAGAGGTTCCTAGAGGACATGTAATCTGAGATCTTTAAGAGATCGTTGAGACCAGGGTTTCAAAATTTATTAGACATAAAAATCAACTGGGGATCTTGTTAAAATGCAGCTTCTGATTCATAATGTTAGGTCCTCCAAATTTTACAGTTCTAACAAACTCCCCAACGATGCCAAACTCTTCACTGATGGAGATGGTGATCATCCACAGACCACATTTTGTGAGTGGCAAGCATTTAGACTTCCATGTCTAGCAGTGTGCCAAACCACAGACCCTTTAAAATGCTCTAACTGACCTTTAAATTTTAAGGGGGAAGACCAAACATCCAATGGGAAAATGGACAAAACTCATAACCAAACAATTCATAGAAAAGATATAAAATAATTAGTTAACATGATCCTGTCAAACACTATCCTGCTTTATATTTGGGGTTTCTTTAAGCCCCAAAAATAAGGAATTACTGTTTTTGTTTGATATAGTCGATATTTGATTAGATATGCTCACATATTTATTAGTTGATCTGTTCAGTATTCTCTCCAACAATTCGTTCCATTCATTCCAGATCTTTTATTAAAGATCACTTTTCTCTTACCCAACAGTAAACCCAATGACAGTTTTAGTACCTATGTAGTTTCTCTCATAAAATTCTAAACCCACAAATTCTTGCACCATTATTATGTATCTGGAGAGTTAGTGTCTTAAACGAACTTTCCTGTCCTCACCTGTTCTCTCTGCAAAACTTCAGACAAAGGGAAGTATTAACCACTACCTTTTCCTCGCTTAGCCTGACACCCCAATTTCAATAGTTCTGCCATCCAACAAGCAGAGAAAAAATCCAGCTGCATCAACATCCCCTCTAAATAAATGAAGGTTTACCATTGAAGGGAAGGAATAGTTAACCCGTAATATACAAACAAAATGTAAGAAATTGTTAGTAAAATGATTCTATTAATGTATAAAGACTGCTTTTTATTTTTTATTTTATTTCCTTATTTTAATTGTTGTTCTTGTCAAGTTTTCTGTCTTTTACTCCCATCCCAGCCCACCACCCCAGACCTCCCCACCTCCGACCCATTTCCACCCTCCCTCGTCTTTGTCCACGTGTCTTTTATACTTGTTGCTCTAAACCCTTCCCCTTTTCCCCTGAAATTCCCTCCCACTCCCTTCTGGTGTCTGTCAGCCTGTTCTCAATTTCAGTGTCTTTGGTTATATTATGCTTGTTTGTTTTGTTGATTATGTTCCTGTTAAATGTGAGATCATATGGTATCTGTCCTTCATTGCCTGGCTTATTTCTCTTAGCATAATGCTCTCCAGTTCCATCCATGCTGTTACAAAGAGTAGGAGCTCCTTCTTTCTTTCTGCTGCATAGAATTCCATTGTGTAAATGTACCATAGTTTTTTGATCCATTCATTTACTGATGGGCACCTAGGTTGCTTCCAACACTTGGCTATTGTAAATTGTGCTGCTATGAACATTGGGATGCATAGGTTCTTTTGGATTGGTGTTTCAGGGTTCTTAGGATATACTCCTAGCAGTGGAATTGCTGGGTCAAAAGGTAGATACATTTTTAGTTTTCTTAGAAAATTCCATACTGCTTTCCATAGTGGTTGTACCAGTCTGCAATCCCACCAGCAGTGTCCTAGGGTCCCCTTTTCTCCACAACCTCTCCAGCACATGTTGTTTGTTTCTTTGTTTATAATGGCCATTCTGACTGGTGTCAAGTGGTATCTCATTGTGGTTTTTCATTTGCATCTCTCTGATAGCTAGCGATATCGAGAATCTTTTCATGTGTCTCTGGATCCTCTGTATGTCCTCCTTGGAGAAGTGTCTGTTCAAGTTCTTTGCCCATTTTTTAATTGGATAGCTCGTCTTCTTAGAGTGGAGTCATGTAAGTTCTTCCTATACTTTGGAGATTAAACCCTTGTCTGAGGTATCATTGGTAAATATGTTTTCCCATACAGTCAGTTCTCTTTTTCTTTTAATACTGTTTTCTTTGGCCATGCAGAAGCTTTTTATTTTGCTGACATCCCATTTGTTTATTCTTTCCTTTATATCCCTTGCTTTAGGGGACATATTAGTAAAAATGTTGCTGTGTGAAATATCTGAGATTTTCCTGCCTATGTTCTCCTCTAGGACTTTTATGGTGTCACAGCTTATATTTAAACATTTTATTCACGTTGAATTTATTTTTGTGTATGGTGTAAGTTGGCGCTCAAGTTTCACTTTTTGCACATAGCTGTCCAGTTCTCCCAACACCAATTGTTGAAGAGGCTATTTTTACTCCATTTTATGTTGTTGCCCCCTTTGTCGAATATTAATTGACTATAGAGATTTGGGTTTATTTCTGGGCTCTCTATTCCATTCCACTGGTCCATGTGCCTGTTTTTATGCCAGTACCAGGCTGTTTTGATTACAGTGACCTTATAACACAGTTTGGTATCAGGTATTGTGATCCCTCCTACTTTGCTCTTCTTTCTCAAGATTGCTGCAGCTATTCGGGCTTGTTTATTATTCCATATAAATTTTTGAAGTGTTTGTTCTATGTCTGTGAAATATGCCATTGGTACTTTAATAGGTATTGCATTCAATCTGTAAATTGCTTTGGAAACTATGGAATTTTGATGACGTTAATTCTTCCAATCCATGAACATGGTATGTGTTTCCATTTGTTTGTGTCTTCCTTGATTTCTTTCTACACTTTTGTGTAGTTGTCTGCATACAGGTCTTTTACCTCCTTGGTTAGGTTTATTCCTAGGTATTTTATTTTTCTTTTTGCTATATCAAATGGGATTTTTTTCTTGATTTCTGCTTCTGCTGTTTCATTCCTGGTATACAAAAATGCCTTTGATTTCTGGATATTGACTTTGTATCCGGCCGTTTTGCCAAATTCATTTATTAGGTTGAGCAGTTTTTTGGTGGAGTCTATAGGATTTTCTATGTACATTATCATGTGATCTGCAAACAATGATAGTTTTGTTTCCTCCTTCCGGAGTTGGATACCTTTTATTTCCTTTTTGTGTCTAATCGCTGTGGCTAAGACTTCCAATACTATATTGAATAAAAGTGGTGAAAGTGGACAACCTTGTCTTGTTTTTGATCTTAGTGGAAAAGATTTTAGTTTTTGCCTGTTGAGTATGATGTTGGCTGTAGGTGTCTCATACATGGCCTTTATTATGTTGAGGAATGCTCCCTCTATTCCCACTTTGCTGAGTGTTTTTATCATAAATGGGTGTTGTACCTTATCAAAAGCTTTTTCAGCATCTATTGATATGATCATGTGATTTCTGTCTTTGCTTTTGTTTATGTGATGTATTACATTTACTGATTTCTGAATGTTGAACCATCCTTGCATCCCTGGAATGAATCCCACTTGGTCATGTTGTATGATCTTTTTAATGTATTGTTCGATGTGCTTTGCCAATATTTTGTTGAAGATTTTAGTGTCTATGTTCATCAGCGATATTGGCCTGAAGTTCTCCTTCTTTGTTGTGTCTTTATCTGGTTTTGGGATTAGGATGATGCTGGCTTCATAAAGAGTTTGGGAGTCTTCCATTATTTTGGATTTTTGGAATAGTTTGTGAAGGATAGGGGTTAGGTCTTCCTTAAATGCTCTGTAGAATTCTCCTGTGAAAGCATCTGGTCCAGGGCTTTTGTGTGTCGGGAGTTTTTGACTACTGCTTCAATTTCCTCAGCTGTTATTGGTCTGTTCAGGCTTTCTGCTTCTTCTTCATTCAGTTTTGAAAGATTATATATTTTCTAGAAACTTGTCCATTTCACCTAGGTTTTCAAATTTCTTGGCATACAGTTCTTCATAGTAATTTCTTACAATCCTTTCTATTTCTGTGGTTTCCATTGTAATCTCTCCTCTATCATTTCTGATTGTGTTTATTTGAGTCCTCTCTCTTTTTTCCTTGATGAGCCTGCTTAAAAGTTTCTCAATTTTGTTTATCTTTTCAAAGAACCAGCTCCTGGATTCATTGATCTTTAGAATTGTGCTTTTAGTCTCTATGTCATTTAATTATGCTGTGATCTTGGTTATTTCCTTCCTTCTACTTGCTCTGGGCTGTCTTTGTTGTTGATCCTCAAGTTCTTGTAGGCATAGGGTTAGGTTGTTTGTTTAAGATGTTTCTATCTTTTTTAGGTAGGTAGGCCTGTATCACTATAAACTTCCCTCTGAGGACTACTTTCGCTGTGTCCCATAAGTTTTGAGTCAATGTGAATTGATTATCATTTCTTTCCAGAAACTTTTTGATTTCCTTTCTAATTTCATTCTTGACCCATTCATTGTTTAGTAGCATGCTATTCAATCTCCATGATTTTGAGGGTTTTGGGTTTTTCCCCTTGGGGCTGGTTTCTAGTTTCAGTCCCTTGTGGTGAGAGAAAATGCTTGGTATGATTTCAATTTTCTTGAGTTTGTTGAGGCTTATTTTGTGTCCTATCATGTGTTCTATCTTTGACAATGTTCTATGTGCATTTGAAAAGAATGTGTATTTAGTTTCTTTGGAATGATGGGCTCTATATATATCAGTTAAGTCCAGTTCATCTAGAGTGTTGTTCAGTGCCACATCTTTGTTGGTATTTTGTTTGGAAGATCTGTCCATTTTTGACACTGGGGTGTTAAAATCGCCTACTATAATTGTGTTGCTGTTAATATCTTTCTTGAAATCCTCTAAGATTTTCTTGATGTATTTTGGTGCTCCTGTGTTGGGTGCATATATATTTACAGTGTTATGTCTTCTTGGTGGATTCTTCCCTTGAGTATTATGAAGTGACCTTCTGGGTCTCTCTTTATGGCTCTTCTTCTGAAGTCTATTTTGTCTGATATGAGTATTGCTACCCTGGCTTTTTTTTCCTGTCCATTTGCTTGGAAAATTTGTTTCCAGCCCTTCCCTTTGAGTCTGTGTAGGTCTTTTGTCCTGAGGTGGGTCTCTTGTAGTCAGCATATGTGTGGGTCATGCTTTCTTATCCATTCAGCTATTCTATGTCTTTTGATTGGTGCATTTAATCCATTTACATTTAAGGTTATTATTGATAGGTATTTATTCATTGCCATTTTCTTATCTGTGTTTCTCTCTCTCTCTCTCGCTCTCACTCTATCTCACTCTCTCTCTGTCTCTGTCTCTGTCTTTTCCTTCCATTCCTTAAAGCAGTCCCTTTAGTATCTCTTGCAGAATTGGTTTGGTAGAGGTGTATTCTTTTAGACTTCTTTTGTCTGGAAAATTCCTTATTTGGCCTTCTATCTTGATTGAAAGCCTTGCTGGATAAAGTAGTCTTGGTTGCAGGTCTTTGGTTCTCCTTGCTTGGAATATTTCTTGCCATTCTCTTCTGGCTTGGAGCGTTTCCATTGAGAGGTCAGCTGCTAACCTTATCGGGGTTCCTTTGTATGTTACTTCCTTTTTCTCCCTCTTTGTCTTGGAATTTTGCCATTTTAATTATGATGTGTCTTGAAGTAGACCTGTTTGGGTTCCTCTTTATTGGGACTCTGTGTTTCCTGGATTTGTGTGACTTTTTCTCTCATCAAATTAGGAAAGTTTTCCATCATTACTTTTTCATATAGGTTTTCTATTCCTTGTTCTTCTCCTTCTGGTATCCCTATTATACGGATATTATTACGTTTCATGTTGTCTTGCATTTCTCTTAATCCCCCTTCATTCTTTCTGAGCCTCTTTTTCTTTTCTTGCTCTTTCTGGGTGTTTTTTTCTATTTTGTCCTCCAACTCACTGATCCGATCTTCTGCTTCATCAATTCTGCTTTTTATTCTTTCTACTGTGTTCTTCAGTTCACAAATTGTATTCTTCATTTCCTCTTGGCCCTTGTTGATAGTTTCTATTTCCTTTTTCAGGTTGATATAGTTTGCAGTGAGTTCATCATAACTTCCCTGTAGTTCCTGGTAGCTCACTGAGAGCTCATGGAGCTTCCTGACAACCAGTGCTTTGAACTCAATATCTGATAGTTGAGTTGCCTCAGTTTCATTTTGTATTCTTTCTGGAGCTTCCTCCTTTCCTTTCATTTGGGGATTGTTTCTTTGTCTTCTCATTATTTGTAAGACTCTTCTTGTTAGCCTCAGCTTCTTAAATTGATCTGTTCCGGCTCCTTGGGTTTATGGTGTGACTTTCTGTGGTAGAATACCTGTGAGATTCAGTGGTGGAGGCTCCTTTGGATATCCTGTTGTTCACAGCTTCCACTGTCTCAGCTGCTGGGATACCTTCCTTTTGGGACCAACTCTGTTTTTGTTTTGTTTTTTTTTCACAGTTCCAGGTTTGTTTGTTTTTTTTGTTGTTGTTGTTTTTTTTTTTTTTTTTGTCTCATTCATGGGTATTTAAAAAGAGAAAAGAGGAAAAAAGTGAAAAAAAGAAGAAAGAAAAAAGAGGAAGGTAGAAGAGATAAAATTAGAAAGAAAGGAAGAGGGAATAAAACAAGAAAGAAGTAAAGAGAGGCAAAAGGAATTGGATAAAAAAGAAGATAAAAATAATAAATAAATAATAATTAAAGACAATTATATAAACAGACACACAAACAAAAAAAAAACAAAACAAACAGATAAGAACAAAAAACAAACAAAAACAAAAACAAAAAAAACCTACCAAACAAAAAACTCTTGCTGTTTTCAAACTTGCCGAGCTGGTTTCTCTGGTCTTGCTGGCTGCAATGGTAGAGGGGTGATGGTATTGCTTTTCTCTGTGTTCAGCACTGAGTCATCATTGTGCTACTGTCCCCAGAGTTAGTCTAGCGCTTCTCCACACAGGGCTTCTGGCATGTATTCTGAGCCTCCTGGAATTCGTGCACTTTCCCAAGTTTATGGGTGTGAGCTCGGGCCTCTGGTCACGTGCAACCGTCTCTGTTGGCCCTGGCCCAGCTTTCTGTGGTGGCGTGGAGCCTATGCAGCCACCTCGCACCTGCCCGCCTATGGCCTGGAGTTGTCTAAGTTCGAGCGCGCGTGACTATGGTCCTACAGCTGTCTCCAGTGGCAAGCGCCTATGATGTCACTCGTGCCTATGATCCCATGACCATCTTCGGTCACGTGTGGGTGCCTAATTTCATGTAGCCGTCTCAGTTCACGCGCACAGCCGTCTGCAATTGCGCAGCGACTACGATTGCTCAGCCCATTTCAGCAGCTCCCTCCCTAGAGCCCTGGGGCAGGCCTGGTAAGTGCTGGGCTGGGGCCTCAGCCACCCTGGTCTCCATGCTGATCCCTGGGCTCCTATTGTTCTGAAGTGCTCTCCTTACCAACTGGTTTTTCAATGTCCGCTACAATTTTCGATCTTCTATTCTCAAATATGCTGTGTTACTGTTCCTTGTCTGCTCTGTTCTTCTGTAGATTGGCCAGGTTTTTCTCCCGTATGTAGGGAGAAGTGGAATCTGCTCCCTCATACCGCGCCACTATCTTCCTTCCTCTTATTTTTTAAATTTTTAAAGATTTTATTTACTTATCTTTTCTGTGCTCACAGAGTTCTTTTTCTTTTTTTAAATTTATTATTTTTTATTTTTATTATATTTTCATTAACATTTAGTGCCCTTATACCCTCTCACCCTGCAGTTACCACCCTATTGTCCATATCCATGAGTTCTTTTCCCTTTTTGCTTGATCCCTCCATCCCCTAACCCAACCCCACCCCACCCCACCATAGCTGTCAGCCTGCTCTCTATCTATGAGCCTGTCTCTATTTTGCATGCTAGCTCAGTTCGTTCATTAGATTCCACATATGAGTGAAATCATAGGGTATTTGTCTTTCTCTCAGTGGCTTATTTCACTTAGCATAATGTTCTCCAAGTCCATTTATGCTCTCATGAAGGGTAAAATTTTCTTTTCTTTCTTTCTTTTCTTTTTTTTTTTTTTTTATTGCCCAACAGTATTCCGTTGTGTAAATGTTCCATAGCTGTTTATTCATTCATCTACTGATGGACACTTGGGGAAGGGAGGAAGAAAGAAGGGGAGAGAAACATCATGTGTGAGGCAACAATGATCAGCTGCCTCTCGCATACACTGCAAAAAGGACAACCCACAACCCAGGCAAGTGCCCTGACAAGAATCAAATCAGTGACCTTTTGCTTTATAGGACAATAATCAACTGAGCCACACTAGTCAAGCAAGATTGTAAGGGGTTTTTTAGTATCTTTGATTAAATATTTTATTGTTCTATTACAGTTGTCCCAATTTTTCTCCTTTTGCTCTCCACCCGGCCTCCCCCCTCATTCCCACAGTCAGTCCCTACCCTGTTGTACATGTCCATGAGTCATTCATACATGTTCCTTTATTAGTCCCTTCCTCTTCTTTCCACCTTATCCCCTTCCCTCTACACCTCCAATCACTGTCAGTCTCTTCCTTATTTCCATGCATCTTATTCTGTTTGGCTCATTTGTTTTGTTCATTGGGTTCCTCTTATAAGTGAGATCATGTGGTGTTTTTCTTTCACCACCTGGCTCATTTCACTTAGAATGATAGTGTCCAGTTCCATCCATGCTGTTGTCAAGGGTAAGAATTCCTTCCTTTTTGCTGCTTAGTATTCCACTGTTTAAATGTACCACAGTTTTTTGATCCACTCATTTACTGATAGTCACTTGGGCTGTTTCCAGCACCTGGCTGTTGTAAATAATACTGCTATAAAACATAGGGGTGCATAGGTTCTTTTGAATTGGTGTTTCAGGGACTTAGGATATAATCCAGACAGTGGAATCAATGCATCCAAAAGCAGTTACATTTTAATTTTGGGGGGAAATTCCATACAGTTTTCCACTTGGCTGCACCAGTCTGCAATCTCACCAACAGTGCACTAGGGTTCCTTTTTCTTCACATCCTCACCAGCACTTCTTGTTTGTTGATTTATTAATGATGGCCATTCTGACCAGTGTGAGATGGTATCTCATTATGATTTTAATTTGCATCTTTGTGATGGCTAGTGATGTTGAGCATCCTTCCATATGTCTATGGGCCACCTCTATGTCTTCCTTGGAGAAGTGTCTTTTCAGGTCCTTGTCCCATTTTTTAACTGGATTATTTGTCTTCCTGGTGTTGAGTTGTATGGTTTCTTTTTATATTTTGGAGATCAAACCCTTATCTGAGGTGTCATGGCCAAATATATTTTCTCATATGGTCAGTTCCCTTTTCATTTTCATGATTGTTTTTTTAGCCATGCAGAAGCTTTTTAATTGAGCATATCATTTGTTTATGTTTTCCTTTATTTTCCTTGCCCTAGGAGATATATTAGTAAAAATATTGCTACATAAGATATCTGAAATTTTAGTGACTATGCTTTTCTCTAGGATTTTTATGGTATTGCAACTTATATTTAAGTCTTTTTATCCATTTTGAGTTTATTCTAGTGTATAGTGTAAGTTGATGGTCTAGTTTCTTTTTTTTTTTTTTTTTGCGTGCACCTGTCCAGATCTCTCAACACCATTTATTGAAGAGACTATTTTTAATTCCATTCTATGCTCCTGTCCCCTTTGTCAAGTGTTAATTGACCATAGAGACATGGGTTTATTTCTGGGCTCTCTATTCTGTTCCATTGATCCAAGTGTCTGTTCTTATACCAGTATCAGACTGTTTTGATTACAGTGGCCTTGTTTGATGTCACGTATTGTGATCCCTGCAACTTTGTTCTTCTTTCTAGAGATTGCTGAGTATATTCAGGGTTGCTTTTGGATCTATATATATTTTTGAAATACTTGTTCTATATTTTTGAAATATGCCGTTGGTATTTTAATAGATAGTGCATTGAATCTATAGATTGCTTTGGAGAGTATGCACATTTTAATGATATTAATTCTTCCAATCTATGAACACAATATGTGCTTCCATTTATTTATGTCTTTCTTAAATTCTTTATTCAGTGTTTTGTAGTTTCCCAAGTATAGGTCTTTTACTTCTTTGGTTAAATTTATTCCTAGGTACTTTATTTTTCTTGTTGCTACAGTAAAGGGATTTTTTCCTAGTTTATGTTTCTGATATTTCGTTGTTGGTGTACAAAGATGCTTTTGATTTCTGAATATTGACTTTATATCCTGCTATTACACCAATTTCACTTATTAGGTCAAATAGTTTGTTAGTGGAGACTATAGGGTTTTCTATGTACACTATCATGGTGTCTGCAAATAATGACAGTTTTATTTCTTCCTTCCCAATTTGGATACCTTTTACTTCTTTTTCTTGCCTGATTGCTGTGTTGAATAGGAGTGGTGAATACATTCAGTTTTGGAAGGTTATATGTTTCTAGAAATTTGTCCATTTCACTCAGGTTGACCAATTTCTTGGCATATAGTTATTCATAGTAATTTCTTACAATCCTTTGTATTTCTGTGGTGTTGGTTGTAACTTCTCTTTGGTTTCTGATTTTACTTATTTGGGACCTCTCTTTTTTTTCCTCAATGAGTCTGGTTAAAGGATTGTCAATTTTGTTTATCTTTTCAAAGAACCAGCTCCTGGGTTTATTGATCCTTTGAATTACTCTTTTAATTTCTATGTCATGTAATTGCTCTGATCTTGATTATTTCCTTTCCTCTACTTGCTCTGGGCTTTGTTTGTTTTTCCACTAGTTCTTGTAGGTATATGGTTAGGTTGTTTTTTTTTTAGACCTTTCTGCCTCTTTTTAAGTAGCCCTGTATTGCTATGAACTTCCCTCTCAGGATTGCCATGGCAGTGTCCCATAGGTTTGGGCTGTTGTGTGTTCATTTTCATTTGTTTCCAGGTACTTTTTGATTTCTTCCTTGATCTCGTTTTTAACCTATTCATTATTTAATAGCATGTTATTCAGTCTCTGTGTATTTGAATATTTTATAGTTTTTTCCTTCAGGTTTGTTTCTAGTTTCAAGTCATTGTGATCCAAGAAGATGCTTGATATAATTTCAGTTTTCTTGGATTTGTTGAGGCTTATTTTGTGTCCTACCATGTGGTCTATCTTTGAATATGATCTATGTGTGTTTGAGAAGAATGTGTATTTTGCTTATTTGGGGTGGAAGGGTCTGTATATGTCAATTAAACCACTTGATCTAGAGTGTTGTTCAATGACACAAAATCTTTGTTGATTCTTTGCTTGGAAGATCTGTCTGTTGTTGACAACAAGGTATTAAAATCCCCTATAATGAGTGTGTTCCTGTCACTATCTTTCTTGAAGTCCTCCATGATTTTCCTCATAGATTTAGGTGCACCTATATTGGGTGCATATATGTTTACAAGGGTTATATCTTCTTCATGGACTATTCCCTTAAACGTAGTGACCTTCTCTGTCTCTTTTATGGCCTTTGTTTTTTTTTTTTTTTTTTAAATAAAGATTACTTTTTTTTTAAAAGATTTTTTATTTATTTATCTTTAGAGGGGAAGGGTAGGAGAGAGGGAGAGAAATATCAATGTGCGGTTGCCTCTCGTGTGTCCCCTGTTGGGAACTGGCCTGCAACCCAGGCATGTGCCCTGACTGGGAATCGAACCGCGATCCTCTGGTTCGCAGGCCCGCGCTCAATCCACTGAGCTACACCAGCCAGGGCTTATGGCCTTTATTTTGAAGTCTATTTTTCTGATATAAGTATTGTTGTCCCAGCTTTTCTTTTTTCTTTGCACGTATCTTACTTTTTATTTATTGTAACCACATTTTTTTAATATATTGTATTGATTGTGCTACTACAGATGTCACATTTGCCCCCCTTTATTCCCCTCTGCCCAGCACACCCCCTCCCACCTGCATTCCCCCACCCTTTAGTTCATCTCCATGGGTTACACATATAAGTTCTTTGGCTTCTACATTTTCTACATGATTCTTAACACCCACCTCCTGTCTATTTTCTACCTACCATGTATGCTTGTTATTCCCTGTACCATTTTCCACTTTATCCCCCTCTCCTTCCCCTCACTGCTAACCTTCCATGTGATCTCCATTTCCATGATTCTGTTCCTGTCCTAGTTGTTTGCTTAGTTTGCTTTTGTTTTCATTTTTGTTTTTAGGTTCAGTTGTTGATAGTTGTAAGTTAGTTGTCATTTTACTGTACACAGTTTAGATCACCTTCTTTTTCTTAGATAAGTTCCTTTAACATTTTATATAATAAAGGCTGGGTGATGATGAACTTCTTTAACTTTACCATATCTGAGAAGCACTTTAGCTGCCCTTCCATTCTAAATAATAGCTTTGCTAGATAGATAATTTTGCATATAGGTCCTTGCCTTTCAAGACTTTGAATACTTCTTTCCAGCCCCTTCTTGCCTATAAGTTTTCTTTTGAGAATCGGCTGATAGTCTTATGGGAACTCCTTTGTAGGTAACTGTCTCCTTTTCTCTTGTTGCTTTTAAGATTCTCTCTTTATCTTTAATCTTGGGTAACTTAATTATGATGTGCCTTGGTGTGTTCCTCCTTGGGTCCAATTTCTTTAGGACTGTCAGGGCTTTCTGGACTTCCTGGAAGTCTATTTCCTTAGCCAGATTGGGGAAATTCTCCTTCATTGCTTTTTCAAATATGTTTTCAATTTCTTGCTCTTTCTCTTCTTCTTCTGGCACCCCTATGATTCAGATGTTGGAATGTTTAAAGTTGTCCAAGAGGTTCCTAACCTTCTCCTCATTTTTTTGAATTTCGTTTCTCCATTCTGTTCTAGTTGAATGTTTATTTCTTCCTTCTGGTCCCAACCATTGATTTGAGTCCCAGTTTCCTCCCCTTAATTGTTGGTTCTGTGTACATTTTCCATTATTTCACTTTGCATAGACTTCACTTTTTTCTCTACTTTGTGACCATACTCAACCATTTCTGTGAGCATCCTGATTGCCAGTGTTCTGCACTGTGAATAGGTTGGCTATCTGTTCATTGCTTAGTTGTATTTTTTCTAGAGCTTTGATCTATTCTTTTATTTGGGACATTTTTTTTTTGTCTCAGCACACCTGTTACACAGTAATGGGAAGAACCTTAGATATTCACCAGGGCTGGGCAACCCATTGTTGCTGCATTGTGGCTCTGTATGTGAGGGAGGGGTTCTAGAAGAAACAATGCTATTTGCATGGCTCTCTGCTGGCTTTCAGTCACTTCCACCGCTACCCAGAAACAAATTAGGCCTTTCTGGTGCTAATTCCCAGGTGGGTTGTTTTGTGTATGTTCTCGGACCCTGTGGGTCTCTCCAAGGAACTCTCCTGTGAGGCTGGGAGTTTCTCCTAATGCCTCAACCAACACAGGTTTCTACAGTCAGAGTTTTTGAGGCTTTATTTCCCCACACAGGAACCCTGGATTGTGTGATCTGTCCCACTTCCCAGTTGTTCCTCCCTCTATATCTGCATGCAAATGTGCAACTGCTCATCTGCCTGGCTCTGCCCCTCCTACCAGTCTGGATGAATGTTTCTTCTTTAACTTCTTGGTTATCTTACTTCTATACTGTTTGATTTTCTGGAAGTTCTGGATTTTTTTGTTTTTAAATTTGTTGTCCTTTTTTTATTGTGTGAGGAGGCACAGTGTGTCTACCTATGCCTCCATCTTGCCTGGAATACTCCCAGCTTTTTTTTTTTTTTAATGTCCATTTGCATGGAACATTTTTTTTCCATCCCTTTAATTTCAGTCTGTGTGGATGTTTTGTTCTGAAGTTGGTCTCTTGTATACAGCATATATCCAGGTCATGTTTTCTTGTCCATTCAACTACCCTATGTCTTTTGATTGGAGCATTTAATCCATTTACATTTAAGGGTATTATTGATAGGTGTTTATTCATTGCCATTTTTTCCTTTTGTGCATGTGTTTCTCTTTCACTCCCTCTTTAAACCCCCACCCCTTTTTCTTCATCATCTTAAAGGAGTGAGTCCCTGTAGCATCTCCTGCAATGCTGGTTTGGTGGAGATGTATTCTTTTGGCTTTTTCATCTGAAAAACTCCTTATTTCACCTTCCATTTTAAATGAGAGCCTTGCTAGTTAGAGTAGACTTGGTTGTAGACCTTTGATTATCATCATTTGGAATACTTCTTGCCATTCCCTTCTGGCTTGTAGTGTTTCTGTTGAGAAATTAACAAATAGCCTTATTGGAGCTCCCTCATACGTTACTAGTTGTTTCTCCCTTGCTGCCTTTAAGATTCTTTCTTGGTCTTTTAATTATGCCATTTTAATTATAATGTGTCTTGGAGTGAGCCTCTCTGGATTAATCTTTTTTTAAAAATATATTTTATTGGGACTTCTGGCCAAGATGGAGGCATAGGTGGACACAATGTGCCTCCTCTCAAAACCAAAATTAAGGACAAAAAAGATTTAGAAACAAGAAAGCAATCAGAACTGATAGAAAATTGAACTGTACAGGAGTCCAACAACCATTCATCCAGACCGGTAAGAGGGGCAGAGTCGTGGCAGGAAAAAGTGGAGGTGCAGACCCGGGCACACAGGCAGCAGTGGCTGGCAGTTCCCAGGTGCACAGGAGGTGGCTAGCAGACCCCGGGCACAGGGTGGCAACTGTGCAGACCCAGTGAGGCCACGCAAAGCAGCTGGCTGAACAGATGGTTCCACATTCGTGCACAGATAATCCAAGTGAAGGGGAAATGGTGGAAGGGACTGGAATCCAAGAGAGAGGTGAGCAAGCGCCATTGTACCCTCTTGGACCCCGCCCCCACATACAGTGTCACTACCCAGCGACTGGGCGGTCCTTCCCTGGGGAAAACCTAAGGCTCTGCCCCTCACTACATAACAGCCACGACCAGACCAAAAAATTAAAACAATTAAAAAAAAACACCAAAAATGGCTCAAACAGGAGAACAAATCAAAGCCCGAGAGCCAATTCCTCTAAGCGACCAAGAGATAGCCAACCTATCAGATGCACAGTTCAAAGCCCTGGTGATCAAGATGCTCACAGAATTGGTTGATTTTGCTCACAAATTAGATGAACAAATGAAGGCTACAATACGTGAAATGAAGGAAAACACATGGGGAACCAATAGAGATGGGAAGAAAACTGGGACTCAAATCAATGGAGTGGACCAGAAGGAAGAAACTAACAACCAAACAGAAAACAAGGAAGAATCAAGAATTCAAAAAAATAAGGAGAGGCTTAGGAACCTCCAGGACATCTTTAAATGTCCCAACATCCAAATTATAGGGGTACCAGAAGGGGAAGAAGAAGAGCAACAAGTGGAAAACTTATCTGAACAAACAATAAAGGAGAACTTCCCCAATCTGGCAAAGGAAATAGACTACCAGGAAGTCCAGGAAGCTCAGAAAGTCCCAAAGAAGTTGGATCCAAGGAGGAACATGCCAAGGCACATTGTAATTACATTAGCTAAGATTAAAATGAAGGAGAGAATTCTAGAAGCAGCAAGGGATACGGGGACAGTCACCTAAAAAGGAATTCCCATCAGCCTGTCAGCTGATTTCTCCAAAGAGACCTTCCAGGCAAGAAGGGGCTGAAAAGAAGTATTGGAAGTCTTGAAAGGCAAGGACCTACATCCAAGATTGCTTTATCCAGCAAAACTTTCATTTAGAATGGAAGGGAAGATAAAGTGCTTCTCAGATAAGGTCAAGTTCAAGGAGTTCATCATCACCAAGCCCTCATTATATGAAATGTTAAAGGAACTTACCTACGAAAAAGAAGATAAAAAATATGACAGTGAAAAGACAGCAAACTCACAGCTATTAACAACCACACCTAAAACAAAAGCAAACTAACCAAACAACTAGAACAGGAACAGAACCACAGAAATGGAGATTACATGGAGGGTTAGCAACAGGGGAGTGGGAAGAGAAGAGAGGGGGAAAAGGTACAGAGAATAAGTAGCATAAACGGTGGGTAGAAAATAGACGGGGAGGGCAAGAATAGTGTGAGAAATGTAGAAGCTAAAGAACTTATGACACATGGACATGAACTAAAGGGGAGGAATGTGGGTGGGAGGGGGTATGCAGGGTGGAGGGGAAAGATGGGGAGAAATGGGACAACTGTAATACCATAATCAATAAAATATATATGCTATTACAGTTGTTCCATTTCTCCCCCATCATTCCCCTTGACCTCGCACACCCTCTCCCACCCACATTGCCCCCCTTTTGTTCATGTCCATGTGTCTCTTTGGATTAATCTTGATTGGGATCCACTGTGCTTCCTGGATTTGCATGTCTTTTTTTCTCATTGAGTTAGGGAAGTTTTCTGTTATTACTTTTTCAAACAGGTTTTCTATTCCTTGCTCCTTTTCTTCTCCTTCTGGCATTCCTCTTGTATGGTTATTATTATGTTTCGTGTTGTCCTGTATCTCCCTTAAACCCTCTTCACTCTTTTTGAGTCTTTTTGTTATTGTCTTGGGAGTTTTTTTTTCTACCTTGTCCTGCAGCTCGCTGATTTGATCCTCTGTTTTATCTAGCCTGCTGTTAATTCCTTCTAGTGTAGTCTTAATTTCAGATATTTTATTCTTCATTTCCTCCTGGCTCTTATTGGTAGTTTCTAAGTCTTTGTCATGCCAATGTAGTTCCCAGTAAGTTCCTTGTAGCTTTCATAGAGTTCCTTATAGTTCTTACCGAGCTCCTTAAGCATCTTTACAACCATTATTTTGAACTCAATGTCTAATAGATTGCTTGCCTCAATTTCATTTAGTGCTGTTTCTGGGTATTCATCCTTTACTTTTGATTGGTGTTGTTTCTTTGTCTTCCCATTTTAGGTGACTCTTCTCATTCGTTCTAAGGTTTTTTTTTTTTTTTTTTTTTTTTTAAAGTAAATGATTTGGGGATAGAGAACAAGCCAACCATGTAGTATTTCTTGGTTCAGATTTTTTTCTTTTATTTTTTTTGTCTCTACTCTTTTCTCATTCATTGAAATATTGCTTAGATAATTTAGAATGATCTGTCATTTTCTAACATCAAAATACAAATTGAAAAATTTCTATTTTCTTTCGCATCTGGAATGTTCTTAAAATGATACTCAGAGATAGCATTAGGAAATGCTATTTCTGTAAAACATTAACATTTATCCTCATCTTTTGTTAATTGACAAAAATTTATTCAGCCAACAATTATTTACTGAGCATCCACTATGCACTAGATACAATTCAAAATACAAAAGATATAGCATTTTAAAAGGATAAAATTTTCTGCTTTTGTGGAGCTTCTAGTGCAGAAGGCAACCCATACAAAGTTAAATAAGCAAATGGTATTTTGACAAAGGCAAGTGCTAAGATAATAGAGCAAGTGAGGCACTATGATTTATTGTGAATGAAGTGGGTTGAAATGTAAGTAGTGTGGCCAGGGAAGGTCTTAATGAGAAGGGAACAATTAAATAAAGACCTGAAGGCAGCTAAGGAGTGAGCCATCCAAACCATGCAGAAGAACATCCCAAGCAAAGGAAATAGAAGTACAGACTTAGGCACTAAAGCCAGTGAGGCTACAGTGGAGTGAGGAAATGTGCAGAGGATGTGAAGCTAGAGCCAGAAGGCCAAGAAGGGGAGCAGATTAGGTGGTACTTTGCAGACCACTCTAAGGACTTTGGGCTTCAACTCTGTGTCAGCTGGGAAGCCACTGGGGTAATGTCATTATATGTGAACTTGTCTAGTTTTTTCAGACACAATGGAAAACTACATTTCCAAATTTACTGAGATTCTGTAACTGGGTTCTCGTCAATGGGAGTAGATCAAAGTGATGTATACCATTTCTAGTCCTAGCCATAAAACTCTCTGCGTGATCTTTTACACTCTGTTCTCTCTCCTACAGCTACCATGAAAACCACATATTGAAGATAGAAGGAACCTAGATCCCTAAGTTATTGCTTAGAGGAGAGCTTCTCAAAGTTGCTTCCTGACCAGAAATATCCATATTGGACTTTGTGTGATCAAGAAAGAAACTTTAATTTTGTTAAATTACTCAAGTTTGGGGTTGTTGAGTATTGCTACATTGACTGGGGTTGGGAAGGAGAGTGGAGACAGGTAAATCATGAAGATGGTATCATTCCAACCAAGAGAGAACTGAGACTATGTCTATTAATTTATTCATAAAGATAATATTCCACACTTCTGAAAAGCTACTCACAATCTAAAGAAGAAGACTGCTTCATAAATATAGCTGTGAACTATGTATGAGAAAGTGGAACTACAAAGGAGGAACAACTAACCTTCTGTGAGTTAGCCCCAGGCAGCTTCATAGAGAGGATGAAGATCAAATGGATGCTTTCACTGAGTGCTGCCTAGTGACCAGTGCCTAGAACAGCTAGAGGACCTGGGGCACAATAGATTTGCATGATAATATTTATAAAACATCAACATAGGGTCTGTCCCATAATAAGTGATTCGTAATTATTATCTATTAAATAATTATAAAGTGTTTCAATAAATTGTCAGAGCTGTTTGCTATACACACTGCGAGTATCTAATTAGCAAGATAAAATACCCTGAAACTACTTCTCTCTTTTTCTCTTTTTTAATATATTTTATTGATTATGCTATTACAGTTGTCCCATTTCTCCCCCATCATTCCACTCCACCCTGCACACCCCCTCCCACCCACATTCCCCTCCTTTAGTTCATGTCCATGTGTCATAAGTTCTTTAGCTTCTACATTTCCCACACTATTTTTGCCCTCCCCTATCTATTTTCTACCCAGAGACCCTACAGGCAAGAAGGGGATAGAAAGAAGTATTTGAAGTCTTGAAAGGCAAGGACCTACATCCAAGATTGCTCTATCCAGTGAAGCTGTCATTTAGAATGGAAGGGAAGATAAAGTGCTTCTCAGATAAGGTCAAGTTCAAGGAGTTCATCATCACCAAGCCCTTATTATATGAAATGTTAAAGGGACTTATCTAAGAAAAAGAAGATAAAAAATGTGAGTGAAAAGGCTGCAAACTCACAGCTATTAACAACCACACCTAAAACAAAAGCAAACTAAGCAAACAAGTAGAACAGGAACAGAACCACAGAAATGGAGATCACATGGAGAGTTAGCAACAGGGGAGTGGGAGGAGGATAGAGGAGGAAAAGATTCTCTTTTTCTCTTTGATTTAGCCTCAAATATTCACTGTCTTTTAACCACTGTCGCCAGCAGTTTTGTTCTTATTTGTGAACATTGTTCATATTTCACAAAGATCGAGTGACATCAAAACAGCAAATGGTGTTTATTCATTTTATTTTTTGGTCTGTAACATGTCCAGAATACTATTAATACTCTTTGTAGCGAGTTGTGTTGCAAAATCTAAGCTTGTCATGTCATCATTTAATAAAAGAGAGTAGGTGACTGATGTTGAGTGAAAATTGTCTTTACTGTCATTGAATATCCACAATATATTATTATTGCTATATTAAATATAGTCAAATAATGATCATATGTAATAATGTGAATGCATTATTATAATGGTTTGGTTTAAAAGTGCCATTTTTCAAACCATTCTGACCTTAGCAAATGAATTTCCACAACATTTTTGCATGACAAGTTAAAGTTCATGTCACAGATGAAATGTATAATACAAATAGAAATGTGTTTCTGATAACTTAGTAACTTCCAAACAGGCTAAAAAGGGACCTGTGCATCAAGGCCATATCTGAGAAAGTAACTAGAACTTTCTTCTCATTTATTCACATTGCAAGTAAGCTTTTTCAATGACCTAATATAGCAGAAATTAGGTAGAAATTCTGCATGATTTTTAAATGTCTACCTGAATTTACTTACTGAAATAAGTCCCCAAAACAAGTTTCCTTTGGGGAAGATTTATTTAGTAAAATTTAAGCAATTTTTCTAGAAAATATAGTAATAATACTGACATAGTTTAAATAGATGGGTGGGTATCTTCAATAATGAAGTGAGAATCAGAGAGGAAAAATAACCTTATAAAAGGGTCATGCCTCTTAAAAATATACCATTTCTTATAGCAGAATAATGTTTATCTCTAAAAGCCTTTTTCAAGGCTTGGGCCCCAGGAGAATGTTGGCCAGTATAAATGGAGGAGGAGCAGGGCCAAGGGGAATCTGGTTGGCATGAAGAAGCCTGGCATGGCATTCATTCCTACATTGCATCCTGTAGGAAGCCTTAAGTCAGAATCCCTTTCCCATTTGTGAAAAAGCTCCAATGTCTGAAGGGGTAATGATTCTGTTAAGGACTGAATACATAATTTACCATATTCTACATAATCTGTTCAGGACTGGCTACATAATTTGCAGAGCCCAGTGGAAAATGGAAATGTGGGCCTCTTGTTTAAAAGAATTTCAAGATCCCAGGGGCCTTTCTAAACACAGGCCTGGAGGCCTCTTCTCCATGAGCAATTAATCCTTCATACACCTCCAAGATGGTAGGGAAGTGCTCACAGTTACAAGATATTGACTATTTATCAGCCAGTAAGGACACAGATCAGTATTTCGTCAACAGGTCCTTCAGTACCAGTTATATCAGCTAGAACATCAGCCAGACATAGAAAGGGGATCACCATTGAGTATACATGGAAATTATCCTTATAGACTGACCTTAAAATTTTATGACAAATGATTGGATGAACAAATATGAAGAATGAATCCTCTTGTCCAATGGGATAGAAGTGTATGTACATACAGTGAACTCTAAAATGAACAAACAAGAAACCCATAAAGCTGAGATCAGTGGTCACCCAAAAGGAAGTTTGAATACATTGATACCAAGGACTTCAAGAGACAGAAAAGGAGAAACCAAACTATACAGAAGCACTGAGCAGTGATACTGAAAGGCTTTACTTAGTTCTATTCTAACCATGACCATGGAAGTAGCCATGAAGAGAATTGATTCAGTGTTGCTGTGTAAATGCTTACTCAGCAAAACCAAACCCTAGCCATGTCTTAAAAATATATTAACGGTTTTACAATCATTAAAATGGCTACTATTATTTAAAAACAAAAACAAAAAGCAACAAATGTTAGCAAGGATGTGGAGAAATTGGAACTCCTGTGCACTGTTGGTGAGAGTGGTGCAGTTGCTGTGAAAAAACAGAGTGGAGGGCCCTTGAAAAATTAAAATTGGAGCTACCATATAATCTAGCATGTTGGCAATTGGGTGTGTATACAAAAGAATTGAAAGCAGAATTTCAAAGAGATATTTGTATACCCATGTCTGCAGCAGTAGTATTTCACAATAGCCAAGAGTTAGAAAAAACTGAAGTGTCTAATGGTAGACAAATGGATAAACAGAATGTATTCTATATATGCTATGAAATATTATACAACCTTAAAAGGAAGGAAATTCTGGCACATGAAACAACAAGGATGCACTTTGAGGAAATTAGGTTAAGTGAAATAAGCCAATCATGAAAAGACTAATACCATATGATTCTCCTTTATGAGACATGTAGAGTAGTCATAGAGACAGAAAGAACAGTGATTGCTAGGAGCTGGGTGAAGGAAAGAATGGGGAGTTAGAGTTTAATGGGTACAGAGCTTCAGTTTGAAATGATGAAAATAGTTATGGAGTGGATAGTGGTAATGGTTATACAACAATGTGAATTTACTTAAAGCCACTGATCTGTACATTTTTAAAAGATAGTTAAGACAGCAAATTTTGTTATGCATATTTTACCACTATTTAAAAATATTTATGCAACTTATAAATTTTCAAGGGCCCCTTTTAGGAAAAGAATTCAAAAGTATAAATTTCAAATTGAATACAAAAATATTTAGAATAAGAAACATTACACAAGTTCCAATTTATTTATCTAAATACCACAAACATCACAAAATTTAGAAAATCAAGCATTTTTTATTGATTATGCTATTACAGTTGTCCCATTTCTCCCCCAACATTCCCCTCCACCCTGCATACCCCCTCCCACCCACATTCCCCACCTTTAGTTCATGTCCATGTGTCATAAGTTCTTTAGCTTCTACATTTCCCACTATTCTTGCCTTCCCCTGTCTATTTTCTACCCACCGTTTATGCTACTTATTCTCTGTACCTTTTCCCCCTCTCTCCTCCTCCCACTCCCCTGTTGCTAACCCTCCATGTAATCTCCATTTCTGTGGTTCTGTTCCTGTTCTATTGTTGGCTTAGTTTGCTTTTGTTTCAGGTGTGGTTCTTAATAGCTGTGAGTTTGCTGTCTTTTCACTGTCATATCTTTTATCTTCTTTTTCTTAGATAAGTCCCTTTAACATTTCATATAATAAGGGCTTGGTGATGATGAACTCCTTTAATTTGACCTTATCTGAGAAGCACTTTACCTGCCCTTCCATTCTAAATTAAAACTTTGCTGGATAGAGCAATCTTGGATGTAGCTCCTCACCTTTCATGATTTGGAGTACTTCTTTCCAGCCCCTTCTTGCCTGGAAGGTCTCTTTGGAGAAATCAGCTGACAGGCTGATGGGAATTCCTTTTTAGGTGACTGTCCCCTTATCCCTTGCTGCTTCTAGAATTCTCTCCTTCATTCTAATCTTAGCTAATGTAATTACAATGTGCCTTGGCATGTTCCTCCTTGGATCCAATTTCTTTGGGACTCTCTGAGCTTCCTGGACTTCCTGGTAGTCTATTTCCTTTGCCAGATTGGGGAAGTTCTCCTTTATTATTTGTTCAAATAAGTTTTCCACTTGTTGCTCTTCCTCTTCCCCTTCTGGTACCCCTATAATTTCGATGTTAGGACATTTAAAGATGTCCCAGAGGTTCCTAAGCTTCTCCTCATTTTTTTGAATTCTCGTTTCTTTATTCTTTTCTGATTGGATGTTTGTTTCTTCCTTCTATTCCACTCCATTGATTCGAGTCCTAGTTTTCCTCCCATCACTATTGATTCCCTGTGTGTTTTCCTTCATTTCACGTATTGTAGCCTTTATTTTTTTCATCTAATTTGTGAGCAAAATCAACAAATTCTGTGAGCATCCTAATCATCAGTGCTTTGAACTGTGCATCTGATAGGTTGGCTATCTCTTGGTCAGTTAGATGAATTGGCTCTGGGGCTTTGATCTTTTCTCCCGTTTGAGTCATTTTTGTTTTGTTTTGTTTTGTTTTTGGTCTGATTGTGGCTGTTATATAGTGAGGGATGGAGCCTTAGGTGTTTCCCTCAGGCAGGGCAGCCCAGTCACTGGGTTGGGATGCTGCCTGTGGGGGTGGGGTCTCAGTGATTTTAGGTTTTATTTCCCGGTGCTGGGGCCCTGGGTTGTGAGTTCTGTCTTGTTCTTCATTTTTGCCTGGATTATATGCATGCGAATGTGGGACCGCCTGGTCAGCCAGCCACCTTGCTCCTGTGGTCCGCTAGCCACCACCTGGGGCCTGCTAGCCACTGCCTGCAGGCCCGGGTCACCAACAGCTGCCTGCATACCTGAGTTCATCAAGCTCCGTTTCCTTCTGCCATGACTCCACCCCTGTTACCGGTCTGGATGAATGGTTGTCAGACCTCCATACAGTTCAATTTTTCTCTCAGTTCTGATTGTTTTCTTGTTTCTAAGTCCTTGTTGTCCTTAATTTTGGTTGTGCAAGGAGGCACAGTGTGTCTACCTACGCCCCCATCTTGGCCAGAAGTCAAGCATTTCTAATTAACTTCTTTACGCAGCTCTAAAATTCTTTGTTTTCTATGCTTTTTGTCTGCATACCCTCTGATAGTCTCTTAAATGATTTTGTAATATTTTTAATAGCTGGAACAGAAAGATAACTCAGTCTTTCCTTAAACATTCTTCATTGAAATTTTTATTATTGATAACTTAAAAGTTTCTTTTCACTTTGCAAATAGTTGTCTTGTAACTTCTTAGATTTTGTTAAATTTGAAGGAAGTAGCAAATTTCTTTTATATAAGAGCTGTAATATTTCAGTGGACTTTAAGGGTTGTTTTTTTTTTTTAATCAATGTCTTCAGACTGACAATTCAATAGCCAGTTTGGCATCAGTTCTCTTTGTACTGCAGTATTAAGTGTTTTATATTCTTATGAATGTCAATATTTCATGTTTAATTCATAAGGATTTAAAACTCTTTTCCAATGAGTTATTACTATAATTCACAATTCTTCATTAATGAGAATTCAAACAATCCAAATACCATCTATTTCTCCTGATAAAATGTCTGTTCCTCATAGTGAATGGTTGGTTTTAGTACGATTTAAAGGTATTGTGTTTTGTTTTATTTCTTGATGTCAGAAAACTTCTATTGGCTTAATCGTTCCTCTTAATATTTTTATTTCATACTCCATTAATTTTAAGAAAAGGAAAATGAGCTATCTTTATGTACATTTAAATAGTTTATAGTTTCTTAAGTGATTATTGAAATGCTCCAACCCATTTTTCAAAATTGTAGTTACTATGGTATACTACTAACTCAATATTTTTTTGGTAAATCCCAAAACTGCCTATGAAGGAAATCAAGATGGAAAGACACAGTGGGTTTAACAGACTGCAGTTAAAATACCTCAATTCCATAAATTAAAAAAATTCAAGATTATATGAGTACATTTCTAGGGCCCCTCCCAAGGCCTTTGAAAGGGCAGTGAACAGAGAGGGGCCCTCAAGCTTAGGCAAACCCGATTCTACCACTAACCCCAATACAGCTGCAACCTAAAGGTAATGTCCAGACAAAAAAAGTCAGCAATTTGCTAATTGTTGAACCATACTTTAATATATTTTGTTTTATGACTGCCACCTGTTAAACTCCTCCTACTCCTGCTATAATTGAGTGTAACAAAGAATTTTTTCTTCCTATCCACTCCTCCTCCTCTTGTTGGTAGCCTTTCCACTCCTCTGGAGTTCTGGGAGATCGTGCACTGCAGCCTTGAAGCTGCTGACAGATTTTGTTAACCTGATGGAAATGTTTCTCCTCACACTCTCCTTTGGCAGCTGCCAAATTTCTCTCAGCCTCCCAGTCTCAGCTGAGGTCTATGCTGATGCAGAGCTACAGTGGCCAATGTTGCCTATGTGAGCAGGTGAATAGGTGAAGATCAGTGTAAATCCAACAATGGACCACCCTGTCTCCCCTCTCAACACTGCTTTAGGGCATACAAAGAAAGAATCCATTTTGATCAATGAAAATAACAATACAACTTACAATGCCCCAATATGATCTCTATTTTGAACCACTATTTAACCTTCCTCGTACCTTTGATACCATATAAGTGATCTGAATATTCAGGAACATTTGGATTTAAAGAGGTAACATTCAGTCAGCTGCATTATCAACACATCATAATTATAGTTCTTAGCATATGTAAAATAGAATTATACTCTCAATGCTACAAAGTGACAGTTTCAAAAATCAGCGTGCTCATGGAACACTTACTTTTTTAAAATTTTGCACATTTATTTATTTATCTTTATTTTTATCAGGATAATTTATTGAAAATGATTAGTCAGCCTTTTATTTTTTATTTTTAAAATATATTTCATTGATTATACTGTTACAGCTGTCCCATTTTCCCCCTTTATTCCCTCTGTCTTGCAACCCCCTCACAACTGCATCTCCTCCTCCCATTAGTTCATGTCCATGGTTTGCACATATAAGTTCTTTGGCTTCTCTATTTCCTATACTATACTTAACCTACCCCTATTTTGTACCTACCGTTTATGCTTATTTCCTGTACCTTTTTGCCATTCTACCCACTCTCTTCTGCCACCCCTGCAATGATAACTTTCACTGTGATCTATATTTCTGGGATTCTGTTCCTGTTCTAGTTGTTTCCTTATTTTGTTTTTGTTTTTTTTTAGGTTCAGTTTTTGATACTTATGAGATTGTTATCATTTTACTGTTCATATTTTTGATCATCTTCTTTTTCTTAGATAAATCCCTTTAACATTTCATTTAACAAGGGCTTGGTGATGATGAATTCCTTTAACTTCACCTTATCTGGGAAGCACTTTATGTGCCCTTCCATTCTAATAGAATTCCATTCTAATTGCTTTGCTGTATAGAGCAATCTCAGATGTAGGTCCTTGCTTTTCATGACTTGGAATACTTCTTTCCAGCCCCTTCTTGCCTGAAAGGTCTCTTTTGAGAAATCAGCTGATAGTTTAATGGGCACTCCTATGTAGGTAATTCTTTTCTTTTCTCTTGCAGCTTTTAAGATTATCTCCTTATCTTTAATCTTGGGTAACATAATTATGATGTGCTTTGGTGTGTGCTTCCTTGGATCCAACTTCTTTGGGACTCTCAGAGCTTCCTGGACTTCCTGGAAGTCTATTTTCTTGACCAGATTGGGGAAGTTTTCCTTTATTATTTGTTCAAATAAGTTTTCCATTTCTTGCTCTTCCTCTTCTCCTTCTGGCACCCCTATGATTCAGATATTGGAACTGTTCAAGTTGTCACAGAACTTCCTAAACCTCTCCCCATTGTTTTGCATTCTTATCTCTTCATTCTGTTCCAGTTGAATGTTTATTTCTTCTTTCTGCTCCAAGTTGTTGATTTGAGTCTCAGTTTCCTTCCCTTCACTTTTAGTTCCCTGTACATTTCTCTTCATTTCACTTTGCATAGCCTTTGCTTTTTCCTCAATTTTGCAACCACACTCAATCATTTCTGTGAGCATCCTGATTAGCAGTGTGTTGAACTCCGTATCTGATAGGTTAGCTATCTCTTCATTGCCTAGTTCTATTTTTGGAGTTTTGTTCTCTCATTTGGACCACATTTCTTTCTCTCAGTGCACCTGTTATATTGTAAGGGGAAGACTTAGATATTCACCAGAGTGGGGCAACCCACTTTGCTGCATTGTGGCACTGTATGTTGGGGAGGGGTACAAGAAAGAACAATGCTGCTTGGTCAACTCTCTGCTGGCTTTCAGTCATTTCTGCCACTACCCACAAGCAAATTGTAACCTTCTGGTGCTGATTCCTGGGTGGGTGGGTGGGTTTGTGTCTGTTTTAGAACTCTGTGGGTCTCTCCAACAAACTCTCCTGTGAGACTGGGAATTTCTCCTGCCATTGCAACCCCCACAGATTTTTACAGTCAGTGGTTTTGAGGCTTTATTTCCCTGAGCAGGAACCCTGGGATATGTGGTCTGTCTTGCTCCCCAGTTGTTCTTCCTGGTTATCCACACAAAAATGTAAGACTGCCCAGTCTGTTAGCTTCCACCTCACCCACCCAGTCCTCTAGCCAGTGTCGCTGTACATCCTTTCCACCCAATTACCTGTCTCCACCCCTCCTACCTGTCTAAATGAATGTTCCTTCTTTAACTCCTTGGTTGTCAAACTTCCATACAGATCGATTTTCTGGGAGTTCTGGTTATTTTTTGTTTTTAAATTTATTGTTGTCCTTCTTTTAGTTGTGCAAGGAGGCAAAGTGTATCTACCTACTCCATCTTGGCTGGCTAGTCAGCCTTTTGAAACACCACACCAGTAAGTACTCTCTAGTGAGCAACAGAATTTTTAAGATTAAAAAAAAGATCCAAGATGGTAGAGGAGTAAGTGGAAGCTACACTTATCTTGTCTCAGGACCAATCTGAAATTACAACTAAATTATAGAGAAATCATCCTGAATAACCAAATGAACACTAGCTGGAAGAAGCCTTATAACCAAGGACAGACAGAAGAAACCACTTCACCACAGCAAGACTGGTAAAGAGTGTGGAGGAGGTGCAGGAGGGCTGGCTGGGCTCCTACAAATAGCAACTGAAGTTCTAGAGGGATTGCAGCAGCTGAGGGGTTATCCTGAGAAGGGTGGGGTCTAAACCCTAAGCTAGGCTGCCCAGTCTACAGCACCAGAGCCAGAAAGGAACCCAAATAACATCTGGTTGTGAAAAGCAGAAGTGTTTCTCTCAGCCAGGGAGGGACACAGAGAGCCTCTTAAAGGGTCAACATACAAAATTTTGTTTGAAGCCACTTACCCTGAGTTCCAGCAGAGGGAGGGCAGAGTGGACTAAAGATGCTTGAAGAGAGTGGGTGGCTCTGGAGAAAGAACTGAAGGAGCAGCCAACAGTATCCCCATGCTGAACCATCCCCCATACTGCAGAAACCATCTCTCTCAGGCAGAGCACTCCTCTCCCAAGTGGCATCAGGCTAAAGGGAAACAATTGTCCCAACCACAGTAATTACTTTGTTCCACCCTATGGAGATTAAACTGGGCTGCTGATTATAGTTTGATTAGTTTAATAGCTAAGGCTGAAATTGTGAAGAAGCAGCCAATATGAGAAGATAAAGAAATAGACCCCAAAATGAAAGAACAAGAGAATTCTCCAGAAGATGAACTAGATGAAATGGAAGCAATCAATTTATCACATAGAAATTTTAAAGTAATGATTATAAGGATACTCAACAGTATGAAAGAAGACATAGAAGCCATTAAAAAAAGGATCAGTCAGAAATAAAGAATGCAATATCTGAAATAAATAATACACTGGAAGGAATAAACAGTAGATTAAATGAAGCAGAGGATGGCACTAATAATTTGGGAGATGAGGTAGAAAAAAATACCCAAGCTGAGCAGCAAAAAGGAAAAGAAAATGAAATGAAATCTTAAGAAACATTTTTGACAACATGAAGCAGAACAGCTACTGCATCATGGGAATACTGAAAGGAGAAGAGAGCCAGCAAGGGATCAAGAACCTGTTTGAAGAAATAATTACAAAAACCTTCCCTAATCTGGTAAAGGAAAAAGACACACAAGTCAAAGAAGTTCAGAGAATCCCACAAAAGTTGGACCCATACAGACCAACAAAGAGACACATCATAGTTAAAATGACAAGGCTTAAAGATAAGGACAGAATCCTAAAAGCTGCAAGAGAAAAGCAGGTAGTTACCTACAAGGGGGCACCAATTAGACTGGCATTTAATTACTCATCAGAAACATTTTAGGCCAGAAGGGAGGGGTGTGAAATATTCAAGGTGATGACACCCAAGGACCTACAGCCAAGGCTAATCTATCCAGCAAGACTATCATTTAAAATCAAAAAAGAAACAAGGAGCTTCCCAGACAAGAAAAAGCTAAAAGAGTTTGTTAACATCAAAACAGTACTGCAATAAATGTTAAATGGCTTGCTTTAAGATGAAGAAGAGAAAGATAAAAAAGAGGAAAGTAGTCAAATAATAAAGTGGTACTACATACATGTCTATCAATAATCACCTTAAATGTAAATGGCTTAAATACTCCAACCAAAAGACATGGGGTAGCTGAATGGATAAGAAAAAAAGACTCATATATATGCTGCCTCCAAAATACCCATTTCAGATCAAAAGATACACACAGACTAATAATAAAAGGATAGAAATAGATATTCATGCAAATCAAAAAGAAAAAAAAGCTGGGGTAGCTATACTTACATCTGACAAAATAGACTTTAAAACCAAAGCTATATAGTAAGAGACAAACAAGGACACTACATGATGATAAAGGGAACAATCCAACAAGAGGATATAATTCTACTAAACATTTATGCACCCAACATAGGGGCACCTAAATATGTAAACTGAATCTTGATGGACATAAAGGAGAGACGAACAGAAATACAGTCATAGTCTAGGATTTTAACACCCCATTGACTTCAATGGATAGATCTTCCAGGCAGAAAATCAACAAGGAGACAGCGGGCTTAATGGACATGCTAGATCAAATGGATTTAATTGAATCTTTAGAGCATTTCACTCCAAAGAGCAGAATTTACACACTTTTCAATGTGCACATGGAATATTTTCTAGGAAAGACCACATGTTAGAACACAAAACAAGTCTCAATAAATTTAATAAGATTAAAATCCTATCAAGCTTCTTCTCTGACCACAATGCTATGAAACAAGTAATCAATCACACACACACACACACACACACACACAAAAAAAAACACTGAAAAATACACAAAGAAATGAAAGTTAAATAACATGTTATTCAACAATGAATCTTCAACAATGAGATCAAGGAAGAAATCAAAACATACCTGGAAACTAATGAAAATAAGGACATAACAATTCAAAATCTATGGGACACTAGGAAAGCAATCCTAAGGAGAAAATTGATAGCATTACAGGCCTATCTCAAAAAGACAAGAAAAAGCTCAAATAAACAATCTAACTTTACACTTAAAGGACCTGGAAAAAGAACAACAAAGCCCAAAGTGCATGAAAATGAAATAATTAAGATCAGAGCAGAAATAAATGAAATAGAATGTTAAAAAACAATACAAAAGATCAATGAATCCAAGAACTAGTTCTTTGGAAAGACAAACAAGATTTAAAAACCTTTAACCAGACTCATCAAGAAAAAAAAAAGAGAAAGGACCCAAAAATTAAAAACAGAAATTAAAGAATAGAACTAACTGACACCAAAGATATACAAAGGATTGTAAGAAAATATTATGAGCAACTATGTGCCAACAAACTAGCCAAACTGGATGAATTACATAAATTCCTAGAAACATTGTCTTCCAAAACTAAATCAGGAAAAATCAGAGCAACTGAATAGACATTCATACCTAGTGAAATTGAAGCAGTAATCAAATAAACTCCTAATAAACAAAAGCCCTGGACCAATGGCTTCACAGGTAAATATTACCAAACATTCTAAGATGTTCCTCTTAAAGAACATACATAAGGATACACCTACTCAGACTAACTGCCTCTGAGCTCTGGACCCAGGGTATTAAATGGAAATGTACCAGTGGCATACTGGGAAAACCTGAAGTGTCTGGCATCAAGGTAAGCAGAGGCCATTGTCTTTTCTGAACCCTCACCCCACAGAGCCACTGAGCCAGCAAGCTGGTGCCATATCTGAGATTCCATCCACCTGGCTAACACTCTTTGATCCACCTTGGAGATACCCAGAAACTCCTCCCTACCAATTTACAGGCCCACCCAAGCTGCTTTTCCATATGAATGTCTGGTTTTGGCTCATGCTTCACAACTTCCTATATTCTGTAAAACAAGCAATAGTGATCCCAGTGAGCCTCATTGAGCCCCAGGCCTGGCACTAGCAGCAGCCAGCCTAGATTCATAGTTTAGTTTCACCTGGGAATCTCTAATCCCAGTGCAAGTACCAGCCATCTCAGATCTCTTTATAGCTCAGGCAAGGTGGCCCAGGGTAAAATATAGGTAGGGGCTGACCTTGGCCTGAAGTATCTGGGAAACCCTAGGGCCAGCACACCAGTAGACAGCTACAGACCACATCAGAGAACCGCCACCCTGTCCCTGCACAGCTGATCTTCCATGGAGGGTGCAGGTTTGTGGTAAGTGGTCAAAGCCACTCCTTGCAGCTGATTGGCCTGGGTAAATCCCTCCCAATGATCTTCCAACAGCAACCAAGGCTCAACTATAAGAGAAGGATGTACTCAGCTCACATGAAGGGTATACCTTATGTACCTAGCTTTGGTGATAGGAGAGGCTGTGCCACTGGACCCAACAATACAACCACTACATTAGGCCACACTACCAATATACGGCATCAGCAGTTCTACCAAATACATAGAAACAGACACAGGCAGGCTACCAAAATGAGGACGCAAAGAAACATGGCCCAATCAAAGAACAGATCAAAACTCCAGAAAAAGAGTTAAACAAAATGGACATAAGCAAACTATCAGATGCAGAGTTCAAAACACTGATTATAAGGAGCCTAGGGAACTTAGTGAGGATCTCAACAGCATAAAAAAGATCTAGTCAGAAACAAAGGTTACACTAGTTGAAATAAAGAACAATTTACAGGGCAACAACAATAGAGTAGATGAAAATGAGAATTAAATCAATGATTTGCAACATAAGGAAGCAAAAAACAACCAATCAGTACAACAAGAAGAAAAAAGAATCCCCCCGCAAAAAAAAAAAAAAAAAAAAAATGAAGCTAGTATAAGCAGCCTGTGGGACAACTTTAAGCAATCCAACATTCACTTCATAGGGGTGCCAGAAGGATAAGGGGAAGAGCAAGATATTAGAAATCTATTTGAAAAAATAATGAAAGAAAATTTCCCTAAATTTTTCCTCCACCAATTTCCTTGGTGAAGGAAATAGACATGCAAGTCCAGGAAGCATAGAGAGTCCCAAACAAGATGGATATAAAGAGGCGCACTCCAAGACATATAATTAAAATGCCAAAGGTTAAAATTAAGAGAGAATCTTAAAAGCAGCAAGAGAAAAATAAGTTAGTTACCTACAGGGGCGTTCCCCTAAGACTGTCAGCTGATATCTCAAAAGAAACTTTGCAGGCTAGAAGAGATTGGCAATAAATATTCAGTCATAAAAAGCAGCGACCTACACGCAAGGTTCCTCTACCCAGCAAACCTATCATTTAGAATTCAAAGGCAGATAAAGAGCTTCCCAGACAAGAAAAACTAAAGGAGTTCATCATCACCAAACCATTATTATATGAAATAGTAAAGGGACTTATTTTCAAAAAGAGAAGGTCAAAACTAGGAGCAATAAAATGGCAAAAATTTATTATCTATCAACAATTGAATCAAAAAAGCACACTAAGCAAACAAGAAGAACAGAGACAGAATCATGGATATGGAGAGTATTTTGATGGTTGCCAGCTGGGAGGGGGTTGTGAGAGAATGGGTGATGAGGTGAGAGGATTAAGAGGTACAAATAGGTAGCTACAGAATAGCCATGGGGGTATAAAGTACAGTATAGGAAATGGAATAACCAAAGAACTTATACACATGACCCAGTGGCATAAATAATAATGGGGGGATTGCCCAAGGGAGTGGGGGTGCTGGGTGAAGGGAGTAAAGGGGGAAAATCAGGACAATTGTAATAGCATAATCACTAAAATATAATTTAAAAATTAATTAATTTTAAAGGGATTTTAAAAATGTTTCAGAGATGATGGAATCACGATTAAAGAGCAGCCCCTTGACGTGGGGAATGAAGTAGTTAACTTTTTCTGTATTATTTTTAAACAATTTTTTCTATACCATATAAAATTTTCCAAAAATGCATATTATATAGCTTTTATTACTTTAGTTAGTGATTTTCTACTCAGAAATCTCTCCAAGTTAATTGGTTTAGATTTGATTCAGTCTTTTTAATGGGTGAATAATAATTCTGGCACTGGTATGCCATAAATGACTTAGCCATGGGCTTTCTTTCAAGCTTTTTGTCACAACAAATAATGCTGCGATAGCATCCATGTGAAAAAATAAAATAAAATAAAAAGATAAGGTCGAACGATATTATGGTCCAAAGAGAGTGCTTTACCAAATCAAGCAGCTCCTACAGTAACTGACTGTGGATCACATGGTGTCTTCTCAGTATCAGTCTGATGATGGTAATAATAATAATAGCAGCTAAGAATTTCACATGCACTTACTCCTCACAAAAATTCTACCATTTTCAAAAAAATAAGCTTATATACTTCAATTAACTCCTTTTTAAAATATTTTTATTGATTATGCTATTACAGTTTTTCCAATTTTTCCCCCTCTATCCCACCTCCACCCTGCCCCCCCAAACCCTCCAGCATTCCCCCCTCATTAGGCCATGTCCGTGGGTTGTACATATAAGTTCCATGAGTCCTCTGTTTCTCATACCATTTTTTCTCTCTCCCCATCTACCGTGTGCCTACTAATCATGCTTCTTCTTCCCTGTACCTTTCCCCGCTCTTTCTCCCTTTCCCTTCCCCACTGAAATCCCTCCATGTGATGTCCATTACTCTGATTCTGTTCCTGTTCTGCATGTTTGCTTAGCTTTTGTTTTCATTGTTTTCTTTTCTTTTAGGTTCATTTGTTGATAGCTGTGAGTTTGTCATTTTAGTGTTCATATTTTTGATCATCTTCTTTTTCTTAGATAAATCCCTTTAACATTGCATTTAAAAAGGGCTTGGTGATGATAAACTCCTTTAACTTCACCTTATCTGGGAAGCACTTTATGTGCCCTTCCATTCTAAATGATAGCTTTGCTGGATAGAGTAATCTTGGATGTAGGTCTGTTGTGGAGCATTCAGCCTGGTTTCAGGAGTTGTAACCCTCACCCCATGGTGGGCTGTGTAAGAGCCTAGGGACCTACTTCATCTGGGTCTGTTCTGTCAAGAGGATGTGAGCCACTAAGGAGACAAAGCTTATCTCCCTGGCAGGAGCGCTGCTTCTGCTTCATCCATATTTGGCCTCCAATGCTTGGTTGGTTAGTCAATGATGGGTAAGACTCCTCATGGGAGGGGCAACCTAAGCCAGACACGACCACTTGGGAGGCCCTCATGGAATGACTCAGGGGGCTGCAGCAAAGAGGGTGTGATGCACCCTCACCCCCCGGCTATTCTGACATAGCCTGAATCCTCATTTCCATCTGGGAGATGTCTTCTGCCTCCTGAGCCTAATCGGCTTAAAGCCTGAAACTATGACGGTGAGCGGTGCAGTCCTGTACTGGCCAGAACGGTTCCCCGGGTGATCGGGCATAAGAAAGAATTTGTAAAGTCCTGTGAAACCTGCTTTGCCAAGAGTGCTCTCATTTAAATGATAAGGGTCTGAGAAGTAAATGAATATGTCTCCCAAAGTTTTGCAACCCCCTTTCCTGACAGACACTGACTCAGATTAAGCCCTCAGATTTCTTTGACATGTTAAACCTATATTCCTGTGTATTTGAATCCAATAAAAGCCTAGTGAGGAAGGGGCTCTGGGTCATTCTCCTCTGAGAGTTTGACCACCTTTCCTCCCCAAGCAGATCATGTCTTGGTAGTTTTATTTTCATCTGTGACGGAGGGATGGGGCTCTGCGGGTGAAGCCCCCCGACTTCTGGTGCCCAGGACAGGGGACCCCCACATAGGTCCTTGCCTTTCATGACTTGGAATACTTCTTTCCAGTCCCTTCTTGCCTGAAAGGTCTCTTTTGAGAAACCAGCAGATAGGCTAATGGGCACTCCTTTGTGGGTAACTCTTTCCTTCTCTTGCAGCTTTTAAGGTTCTCTCATCTTTAATCTTAGGTAACTTAACGATGATGTGCTTTGGTGTGTTCTTCTTTGGGTCCAACTTCCTTGGGACTCTTTGGGCTTCCTGGACTTCCTGGAGGTCTATTTCCTTCACCAGATTGGGGAAGTTTTCCTATATTATTCGTTCAAATAAGTTTTTCATTTCTTGCTCTTCCTCTTCTCCTTCTGGCACCCATATAATTTGGATATTGGAATGTTTCAGGTTGTCCCAGAGGTTTGTAGGAGTCTCTTTACTTTTTTGAATTCTTGTTTCTTTATTTTGATCTGGATGGATATTTATTTTTTCCTTTTGTTCCAAATCTTTGCTTTGAGTCCTGGTTTCCTTCCTGTCACTGTGGGTTCCCTGAATATTCTGCTTTATTTCACTTTCGGTATCCTTCATTTGTTTTTTCATTTTTCAACCAAGCTCAATCAGGTCTGTGAGCATTTTGATTACCAGGGTTTTAAATTCAGCCATCAGATAGGTTGGCGATCTCCTTGCTTAGCTCTCTTTCTGAGGCTTTGCTCTGTTCTTTCATTTGGGCCATATTTATTTGTCTTGGTGCAGGTGATAGGTTATAAGGGGGTGGGGCCTTAGGTAATCACCCAGGCAGGGCAACCCTCCTTGCTGCACTGAGGTGCTGCCTGTGGAAGAGGAGCCAGAGAGAGAATGGTGTGGCTCACCCGCATATCTCTAGCGTACTTTTCAACGGACTCTTGTGTGAGACTGGGAGCTTCTCCTACCATGGCAACCCCTGCTGTAGCCCACAGTCACCTCTGAGTCTTGGTTTTCCCCTTACATCAGTCCCTCTGCAGAGCCCACTGAGCTTGGCAGCCAGCCCTGACCACAAGGCATGGTTTTTCTGAGTTGGCCAGTGTGGTCCACCTTACTGGTCTTGTCGTTGTGGCTGATTTTTTTTCTTTAATTCCTTTGTTGTTGGAGTTCCATGTGGTTTGATTTTTCTGTCACTTTTGGTTGTTTATTGATTTCAGATTGGTTGTTATCCTCCTTTTGGTTGTGTGAGGAAGAGAAGGTCTCTACCTACACCTCCATCTGGGCTGGAACTCTTTAATTAACTTTTTTTCCCACTTTTTTTTCAATTAACTTCTTGAAGCTTTCAAATAAGTGGTGGAGCTTTGGTCATTTGTGTCTAAGTTATCAAACTTATGGGTATGCATTTGTTTATGATATTTATTTGCCTTTTAACTTTTCTCACTCCTGTTATCAGTGATTTTTATTTTCTCTCTTTTTTCCTTATAAGTCTGGCTAGATGTTTATCACTTTTATTGATCACAAAAAACCAGCAACATTTGACTTCATTGACTTTTCCTCTATTGTTGTTGGTGTTATTGTTGTTGACTCAAATTTCACTTATGTCTGCTCTGCTCTTTATTATTTCTTTTCCTCTGCTTCTGTTAAGTTCAATTTACTCTTATTTTTCTGGTTTCTAAAGATGAAAGCTGAAATCATTGACTTGAAATCATTCCCTCTTGTAACATAGGCATTTAGTACTATAAATTTCCCTAAGCATGCTTTAGTAGCATTCCTGAAATTCTGGTATGCTGTTTTCATTTTCTCTTTTTTTAAATTTTATTTTCAATTATAGTTTACATTTAATATTATTTTGTTAAATAATCATATACTTTATAAAGTATTTCTCCCCAATATTTCCAGTACCCACTTGGCATCATACATAGTTATTACAATATTATTTATTTATTTTTAATAGAATTTATTGGTGTGACATTGGTTAATAAAATTATATAGGTTTCAGGTGTACAATACTATAATACATCATCTGTATACTGTATTGTGATTTTACCATCCCAAATGAAGTCTCCTTCTATTACTATGTATCCCACCTTTACCCTCTTCTACTTACCTCCACCTTCTTCCCTCTGATACAGTATTATTGAATATATTCACTAAGCTGTACTTTACATCTTCACAACTATTCTGTAACTACCAATTTGTACTACTTAATCTTTTCACCTTTTTCACCCAGTGCCCCAACCCAACTCTCCTCTGGTAACCATCAGTCTATGCTCTGTGTCTATGAGTCTGTTTCAATTTTGTTTATTTTGATAAGTAAAATCATATGTTATTTGTCTTCCTCTGACTGACTTATTTCACTTAAAATAATGCCCCCTAGGTCCATTCATGCTGTTTTGTTAAGCTTCAATATCAAGTCTATTGAGTTGAGGCCATGAACAGTTTCTGGAGAGAGATGAACAAACTGATTTTTATTAATTTGAATGAACTCTAGAAAGTGATAGAGTAATATCCATTAGAGTATGACTGTATTTTTACATAACTGTATTAAGATAAACAAGGTAGTCAAAAGACACTATGTAATCTGGAAAAAGTCTTCCTGAGTCACATTGTCCTCAACTGAAAAAATGAGAGAATTGCTAAGGTCCCTCTAATCCTTACATTTGAATTATATATTGTTCTATTAATGTCCACAGTTTCACCTTTCATCTCTTCACCTTTCTTCCTCCCCCTTCTTATTGTCTTAGCCTCTCTCTATTTTTATATACCACAGTAGGAAAACAAATTTAAGGCCAAGTTCCATAAGGTCTATACATAGCTCAAGAAAACCCCTTGGAATAGGAATGGGAAATTCTATTCCCTGGTCAAAGTATTCAGGCAATAATTGTTCAGTCTTTTCTGTAGTATACAGCAGAGGTCCCCAGACTTTTTTGTAAAGGGACAGGTTGTAAATATTTTAGGCTTTGTGGGCCATACAGTCTGTTTCAAGTCTTGTTATATTGCTAAAACAGCCATAGACAATAAATTAATTAATGAGCATGACTCAGTTCCAATAAAACTTTATACAATTGGAAATTTAAGTTTTATATAATTTTCACTTGATAAGAAATATTTTTCTTTTAATAGATTTTCAAAAATTTCAAAATCTAAAAATCATTAGAAGTTTATGGGCCCTACGAAAACAGGTAGTGGTATAGATTCAACACACCTATTATAGGGAACCAGTCCGCATGGCAATGATGAATGTAGCTCAGCCCTCATTTGGAAAACGGACAGGCATGAGGCGGCACACAGAAGCCAGGCCCACAGATCAGCTTTCCCATGGTGGACCAGATCTGCGTTATATCTAAGCTGCTTTGAGGCTTGCTTTTGCTAAGACTCCCTCACCCTGAGTTAAGACAGCAGATGTTTAATGCATATCTTTGAAGTAACTCCTAAAGTCTGTGCTAAGCCATTCCAAGGATGAAATGTAACCAGATCAATCACTCTTATTGTTCCCTTGCATTTGCAATATACTTTTCTTTGTTATCTGTAAGAAATAATCACTTAAAACAAACCTGAGCATAATGAATGAGGACCTTCCTTGATGCAATGCTCTCAGAAAGCAATAAAAACCTGTCCAGGCAAGGGTCAGGGTGCTCTCTCACTCAGAGAGTGGCCATGCTGTCCCTTTTCTCCACAGGACTTCTGCAGTCTGTGTGATTTTGTTCATCACATCCACAACACCATGGACACACTGGCCAGAGTCCGCATCAACTAAATTCCAGTTACTGTTTTTGAAGTTGACAATCTTATCCTAACTTCATATGGAAATCCAAGGGTCTCAAAATATCTAAAATAATCTTGAAAACAAGAGTTGAAGGTCTCATATTTTCCAATTTCAAAACTTACTAGAAAGTTACAAGACTTTTTTTGTAATTTATTTGTCTGTCCTATGCCAAACAAGACTTGTCATAAGGTATGCCAAACAAGGTATTGTCATAAGAACAAACACATTACAAAAAAGAAAACCAAAGACCACTCTCTCTCATGAATATAGATGTGAGAAACCTTCAAGAATATTAACAAAGATAATTAAACATTGTATGAAAAGAATTAGACACCATGACCAAGTGAGGTTTATTCTAGGGGTGCAAGACTGGTTCAATATTTGAAAAATGATCACTGTAATTTGTCCAATTAACAAAATAAAAAATACCAAATGATAGTACCAACTGATGCAAAAAAAGTAACAAAATTCAACACCTGTCAATGATAAACAAAAATTTTTAAACTCTCAGAAAAATAAAAATAGAAGGGAACTTCTGCAATTTATAAAGAAATGTACTAAATACCTCCAGCTAACATTATGCTTAGTGGTAGAAGGCCAAATACTTTTGCCTAGTGGTACAATGCATTTACCATAAAATTGGGAATAAGGCAAAGATAGTCACTCTCAGCACTCTCACATTCGACATAGTGCTGGATGTTCTAGACAGTTCAATAAGGTAAGAAAAGGAAATAAAAGTCATGTAAATAAGAAAGGAAGAAACAAAATCATCCCTATTGCATATTTTTTAATTGTCTTCATAGAAAATCTCAAGGAATCTCTAAAAATACTATTAGGAGTGGGGTTCCTGGGTCATATGGCAGATGTATGTTTAACTATATAAGAAACTGCTAACTTTTGAGAAGATGGCAGCAAGATAAGTGGGAGTGGAGTCCACTTCCCTGTGTGCAAGGGTGGAACACCTAGTTGATCTGAGGAACAGAGTGAACAGCCAAGAGTATCCCAGCACATATAAAGGTTGGAGGCCAAAACTGTAGAGAACATTGAAAAGTCAGATGGTAATGAGATTGCTTTGGGCCAGTAAGCTCCCTGGGACCAGTTTGGGGACCAGGGGGGCTGCTGCAGGATTCTTTGAAGAGAGCCAGGTTAACGGCTCCCTCCCCTGCCAAACAGTAAGGATTGAGCAGCACCAAGATAGACCTGGATGCATGAAGTCACTGGGGAAAATAAGGGCAAAGTGGGAAATGCACAGGGGTGGTGTACACCCCTGAGACTGTGGATGCCAGCTGGGAAGAGTTGGACTCTGATAAACCCTGACCCAGATAGTCTCTGGTCTGGCTTGAGAGTTGGGCTGTGTGAGAGACCAGGTGCTTGTTTGGAGTGGCAGGCATGAACAGGAGGAATTTTTTTTTTCAAAGGCACTCAGTGGCTGTTTAGGGAATCCTCCTGCAGGAGTTGCCCCTGCCCACCCCACCAGCTGAACCCTTGCAGTATCTGCAGCCTCAGCCATGAGCTGGCCTCTACCACCAGGACTACAGCTGCGACCCTACCCTACCCCCAGCCACAAGGTCAGAGGGTGCCAAACTATGCCTGTGACCCCAGTGGTGCCCGACCAACCCAGCTGCTGCACCCCCCACCTCCAAGGCTGCAACAGCAGAAGCCAGCATGCGACAGACAGTGCCACCCCAAGGCTGTGCTCCCATCACAGCAGTGGAGGCCTCACATTCACACCTACAGTCCTGGAGGCTGAGAGCACCTGACCCTGCTGCCCAGCAGCTGCGTTCCTGCCACAGCAGCAGAAGCAGAGAATGCACCCCAGCAGCCTCAGCCTCTGTGGTGCCCAATGGGCTCCCTAAGAGGAAGGCACAGGCACCCCCCACAGAGGAGAGCAGTAGGGCTCAGGGAGTCAGCAGTCCCCAGAAACACCTAACTCAGGGGGGGAATTCAACTACGCTGAAGAGACTCTGAGAGTCCCTAGCATGTAGGACAGCAAAGATCAAGAAGGTGGTATGTGTATTGCCCCTAATTGGTGCACCTCAATTGCCCCTAATTGGGGCACCTCAAGCAAGACTTGTGGACTGAAGGTGTACACCTGCTGCAGATGGGAAGACCACCAGAACTGGCTTGGCTGGTTTAAAGACAGCAAGAGGCAGACTTCCAGCCAAGATGGAGACATAGGTGGACACATTGTGCCTCCTCTCAACACCAAAATTAAGGACAACGAAGATTTAGAAACAAGAAAACAACCAGAACTGATAGAAAATTGAACTGTACAGAAGTCCAACTACCATTCATCCAGACTGGTAAGAGGGACAGAGTCGCGGCAGGAAAAAGTGGACGCGCAGACCCAGGCATGCAGGCAGCAGCAGCTGGCAGTTCTCAGGCATGCAAGCAGCAGCTACTAGACCCCAGGTGCACAGGTGGTGGCTAGCAGATCCCAGGCACGAGTTGGCAACTGTGCAAACCCAGTGAGGCCGTACAAGGAGGCTAGCTGACCAGGTGGTCCCACATTCGTGCACAGATAATCCAGGCGAAGGAGAAGTGGTGGAAGGGACTGGAATCCAAGAGAGAGCTGAGCAACAGCCTTTGTTCCCTCTCAGACCCCGCCCCCACATACAGCGTCACTACCCAGCAACTGGGCTGCCCCATCCTGGGGAACACCTAAGGCTCTACCCCTCACTACATAACAGCCACGACCAGACCAAAACAAAAACAAAAACAAAAATGACTCAAATGGGAGAACAGATCAAAGCCCCAGAGTCAATTCATCTAAGCAACCAAGAGATAGCCAACCTATCAGATGCACAGCTCAAAGCCCTGGTGATCAGTATATTCACAGAATTGGTTGATTTTGGTCGCAAATTAGATGAACAAATGAAGGCTACACTAAGTGGAAAAAAAAAACACACAGGGAATCAATACTGATTGATGGGAGGAAAACTGGGACTCAAATCAATGGAGTGGACCAGAAGGAAGAAACTAACAACCAAACAGAAAACAAGGAAGAATCAAGAATTCAAAAAAATGAGGAGAGGCTTAGGAACCTCCAGGACATCTTTAAATGTCCCAACATCCGAATTATAGGGATATCAGAAGGGGAAGAGGAAGAGCAACAAGTGGAAAACTTATTTGAACAAATAATAAAGGAGAACTTCCCCAATCTGGCAAAGGAAATAGACTTCCAGGAAGTCCAGGAAGCTCAGAGAGTCCCAAAGAAGTTGGACCCAAGGAGGAACACTCCAAGGCATATCGTAATTGCACTAGTCAAGATTCAAATGAAGGAGAGAATTCTAGAAGCAGCAAGAGATAAGGGGACAGTCACCTACAAAGGAGTTCCCATCAGACTGTCAGCTGATTTCTCCAAAGAGACCTTCCAGGCAAGAAAGGGCTGGAAAGAAGTATTTGAAGTCTTGAAAGGCAAGGACCTACATCCAAAATTGCTCTATCCAGCAAAGCTGTCATTTAGAATGGAAGGACAGATAAAGCGCTTCTCAGATAAGGTCAAGTTCAAGGAGTTCATCATCACCAAGCCCTTATTATATGAAATGTTAAAGGGACTTATCTACGAAAAAGAAGATAAAAAATATGACAGTGAAAAGACAGCAAACTCACAGATATTAACAACCACACCTGAAACAAAAGCAAACTAAGCCAACAATAGAACAGGAACAGAACCACAGAAATGGAGATTACATGGAGGGTTAGCAACAGGGAAGCGGGAGGAGGAGAGGGGGGAAAAGGTACAGAGAATAAGTAGCGTAGATGGTGGGTAGAAAATAGACAGGGGGAGGGCAAGAATAGTGTGGGAAATGTAGAAGCTAAAGAACTTATGACACATGGACATGAACTAAAGGTGGGGAATGTGGGTGGAAGTGGGTGTGCAGGGTGGAGGGGAATGATGGGGGAGAAATGGGACAACTGTAATAGCATAATCAATAAAATATATTAAAAAACAGCAAGAGGCTCCCCCCGGCCTTAATCCTTTCCCATCTTCTCCTACCTCCCTCTGCCCCCAGAAGTGAGTCAATAAAACCTGGAGTTGTGAAAGGACTAGAGTCTGACCCAAAGAGGGGTCATCCCAACAACTGAGACAGTGAAACAAATTTCACTTTGCTATTCTAGATAACTTGCAAGTTATTGTTTATCTGTATTATTATTTTTTCATTATTTTTACTTCTTTTATTTTATTAGTATTTTTTTATTTGTCTTCTTTCTTCTAGTTTTCTTCATTTTGTTTGTTTAATTGCATTATTTGACTGGTTTTCCCTGTTCTCTCTTTCATAGTGTATTGTCAGTTTTTCTTCTTTCACATCACTTGTGTTCCAATAGCACACTATTCTAGGTTCTGTACTTCCTATTCTTGTTATTCAGATCACATAGATTCTGTCATATGATTGTTGCTCCGTTACTATTGTAAATAATTGTTGTTCCATACCATTGTAAATACTACACAGCACGCCTCCTGTATCTTAGCTCACTTCACTGTTTCTGAAACTTTATTATTGTGGTTAACTCTATTCTCTTGCACACTACACCTATTTTCTGTCCTTTACTCTATCTCATATTCTGACCTCCCACAAGCTCACTGTTTTCTGGATCCAATTCACAATCCTTCCCTCCCTAACAAGAGTCTTATCTTTTTTCCACCCTGTCTTAAAAGTGACTACTTGTATGAAATATCACAGTTAATACTGGACTTATCCAAAGGATCTCCTATCTTTTGTCATTGGGTTGGAAATTTAAGTCCCATGAAATACACTCCCACAATCTTAATCCATTTTGCCATCCCCCTCCAACTGATCACATAGAAGAGTGGGTAGGAGCTGTGTACACCGGTATACCTGCTGAAAGAAAGAAGCCACCAACAAACGAACCACCAACAGATAATAACAGAAGAAGGTGAAAGAGTGACTGGAAGCCACACCAACCTCAACCCAGGAACAATCTGGAATTACAACTAAATAGTGGAGAAATTTCCGAGAACAAACAACCGAACAATAGCAAGAGAGAAGCCTCAACACTTCGCACAGATGGAAGGACGAACTTCAACACAGCCTGTCCAGACGTGCACAGCAGAATACAAGACGTTGTGGGTGGAGTGACCCTCAGTTAACAAGTTGGAGGGAAGGATGCACCAAAGAAGGACCCAGCAACCATCAAAACCCAAAGACATCCAGAGAGCCAACATAAATGACAGCCCAAGACCAGCAAGCTGAGGAGATCAAGAAGACTTCACTATGGAATCTCACAGGTCTCCTACCATAGAAGTTCACACCACAAACCCAGGGAGTCACAATAGATCAATTTAAGAAGCAGATGCTAACAAGAAGAGTTTTACAAACAATGGGAAGACAAAAAAACAATACCTAAGTGAAAAGAAAGGAGGAATCCTCAGAAAGAATGCTAAATGAAAGAGGCAAGTCAACTATCAGATATTGAGTTCAAAGCAATGGTAATAAGGAGGGCTCACTGAGCCCACTGAGAATTACCAAAAACTATAGGGAAACTACAGTGAACTCACTGCAAACTATATCAGAATGAAAAAGGAAATAGAAACTATAAACAAGGGCCAAGAAAAAATGAAGAACACAATTTCTGAATTGAAAAACACAGTAGAAATAATCAACAGCAGGCAAAACAGGGGATCAAATCAGTGAGCTAAATGACAAGGTAGAAAAAAACACCCAGAAAAAGCAAGAAAAGGAAAAAAGACTAAGAAAGAACAAAGAAGTGTTAAGGGAACTTCAAGACAACATGACACATAATAATATCCATATCATAGGGATACCAGAAGGAGAAGAAGAAGAAGAGCAAGGGATAGAAAGCCTGTTCAAAAAAGTAATAACGGAAAACTTTCCTAATTTGATGAGAGAAGGAGTCATACACATTCAGGAAACACAGAGACCCCCAGTCAAGAGTAACCCAAAGAGGCCCACATCAAGACACATCAAAATTAAAATGGCAGAATTTTGAGACAAAAAGAGAATCCTTTTTTGTTATTTTTTTTTACAATTGTTTAAATCATTTTTCAAGAACAGTTTTCTGCCTTTCCCCCCACCCCTCCCCACCATCCCAGACCTCCCCGCCTCTCTCCCCCATATCCACCCCACCCTTGTTGTCCATATGTCCTCTATAATTGCTCCTGTAAACCCTTCACCCTTTTCCCTCTTTATCCCTTCCCCTCCCCCTTCTGATCACTGAGGGCTTGTTCTCAATTTCAATGACTTTGGCTATACTTAGCTTGCTTGTCTGTTTTGTTGATTATGTTCCTGTTAATGGTGAGATCATATGATATTTGTCTTACATTGCCTAACTTATGTCACTTAGCATAATGATCTCCAGCTCCATCAATGCTGTTGCCAAGTGTATAAGCTCCTTCTTTCTTTCTGTTGTGTAGTATTCCATTGTGTAGATGTGCCATGGTTTTTTGGTCCATTCATTTTCTTATGGGTACTTGGGTTGCTTCTAGCAGTTGGATATTATAAATTGTGCTGCTACGAATATTGGGGTGTGTAAGTTATTTTGGATTGGTGTTTCAGGGTTCTTAGGATATAGTCCTAGCAGAGGAATTGCCAGGTCAAAAGGCATTTCTATTTTTACTTTTCTGAGGAAATTCCATACTGTTTTCCACAGTGGTTGCACAAGTCTGCAATCCCACCAACAGTGCACTAGGGTTCTGTTTTCTCCGCACCCTCTCAAACACTTGTTGTTTGTTACTTTGCTTCTGAAGGCCATTCTGGCTGGCATGAAGTGATATCTCATTGTGGTTTTAATTCACATCTCTCTGATGGCTAGCGATACTGAGCATCCTTTCATATGTCTAAGGTCCCTCTGTATGTCCTCCTTGGAGAACTGTCTGTTCAAGTCCTTTGCCGATTTTGTAATTGGGTTGGTTGTCTTCTTAGAATGCAGTCATGTGACTTCTTTATATATTTTGGAGATCAAACCCTTGTCTGAGATATCATTGGCAAATATATTTTCCCATATGGTTGGTTCCCTTATCATTTTAATGCTGTTTTCTTCAGCTGTACAGAAGCTTTTTATTTAGATGAGGATCATGTGTTTATTCTTTCCTTTATGTCCCTTGCTTTGGGAACATATCAGTGAAAATATTCCTGTGTGGAATTCTGAGATTTTCCTGCCTATGTTGTCCTCTAGGACTTCAATGGTGTCAAGACTTATATTTAAATCTTTTATCTACCTTGAATTTATTTTTGTGCATAATGTAAGTTGGTGGTCGAGACTCATTTTTTTGCATGAAGCTGTGCAGTTCTCCCAACACCATTTTTTGAAGAGGCTATTTGTCCTCCATTTTATGTTTCTTCCCCCTTTGTCAAATATTAATTAACCATAGAGACCTGGGTTTATTTCTGGGCTCCCTATTCTGTTCCACTGGTCCATCTGTCTGTTCTTCTGCCAGTACCAGGCTGTTTTGATTACAGTAGCCTTGTAATACATTTTGATATGAGGTATTGTGATTCCCTCCTACTTTGTTCTTCTTTCTCAAACTTGCTGCAGCTTTTTCGGGTGGTTTATGGTTCCATATAAATTTCTACAGTGTTCCATATTTATGAATTATGCCATTGGTATGTTAATAGGTATTGCATTGAATCTATAATTGCTTTGGGTAGTATGGGCATTTTGATGATGTTAATTCTTTTGATCCATGAACATGGTATATATTTCTATTTGTTTGTGTCTTCCTTAATTTCTTTCTTCAGTGTTGTGTAGTTTTCTGAGTACAGGTCTTTTACCATTTTGGTTAGGTTTATTCCCCGGTATTTTATTTTTCTTGTTGCTATATCAAATAGGATTTTTTCCTTATTTCTGTTTCTGATATTTCATTGTTGGTGTAAAAAAAATGCTTTCATTTCTGGGTATTGACTTTGTATCCAACTGTTCTGCTCAGTTCACTTATTAAGTCAAGTAGCTTTTTTGGAGGAGTCTATAGGATTTTCTATGTACACTGTCATGTCATCTCCAAACACCGACAGTTTTGCTTCCTCCTTTCCAATTTGGATGCCTTTTATTTCTTTTTCTTGTCTGATTGCTATGGTTAGGACTTCCAATACTATGACGAATAGAAGTGGCGAAAGCGGACATCCTTGTCTTGTTCCTGGTCTTAGTGGGAAAGTTGTAAGTTTTTGCCCATTGAGTATGATGTTGGCTGTAGTCCTCTCATATATGGCCTTTATTATGCGGAGGAATGCTCCCTCTATTCCCACTTTGCTGAGTGTTTTTATCATAAATGGGTGCTGTACCTTATCAAAAGCTTTTTCTGTGTCTATTGATATGATTGAATGATTTTTGTCTTTTGTTTTCTTTATGTGGTGTAGTATGTTTATTGATTTGCAAATATTGTACCATCCTTGCATCCCTGGGATGAATGCCACTTGATCATGGTGTATAATCTTTTTAATGTATTGCTGGATGCAGTTTGCCAATATTTTGCTCAGGATTTTAGCATCTATGTTCGTCAGAGATATTGGGCTGAAGTTTTCTTTCCTTTTTATCTCTTTATCTGGTTTAGAGATTAGGATGATGCTGGCTTCATAAAAAGAGTTTAGGAGTGTTCCATCTTCTTGAATATTTAGGAATAATCTGTGGAGGATGTGGGTTAGCTCTTCCTTAAGTGATTTGTAAAATTCCCCTATGAAACTGTCTGGTCCAGGGCTTTTGTGTGTCAGAAGCTTTTTGATTACTGTTTCAATTTCCTGAGGTGTTATTGGTCTGTTCAGCCTTTGTGCTTCTTCTTCATGCAGTTTTGGAAGATTATATTTTTCTAGAAACTTGTCCATTTCACCTAGGTTTTCAAGATTCTTGGCATATACTTGGCATTCTTCATAGTAATTTCTTACGATCCTTTGTATTTCTGTGGTATCAGTTGTAATCTCTCCTCTTTCATTACTCATTGTGTTTATTTGGGTCCTCTCTCTTTTTTTCTTGGTCAGCCTGCTTAAAGGCTTGTCGATTTTGCTTATCTTTTCAAAGAACCAGCTCCTGGATTCATTGATCCTTAGAATTGTGCTTTTAGTCTCTATGTCATTTAATTCTGCTCTGATCTTGGTTATTTTCTTCCTTCTGCTTGCTCTGGGTTGTCTTTGTTGTTGTTCTTCGAGTTCTTGTAGGTGTAGGGTTAGGTTGTTTGTTTGAAATGTTTCTATCTTTTTTAGGTAGGCCTGTATCACTATGAACTTCCCTCTCAGGACTGCCTTCACTGTGTCCCATAAATTTTGGGTTGTTGTGACTTCATTTTCATGTGTTTCCAGAAACTTTTTGATTTCCTCCTTGATCTCATTCTTGACGCATTCATTGTTTAATAGCATGCTACTCAATCTCCATGAGTTTGAGTGTTTTCGAGTTTTTTCCTTGAAGTTGGTTTCTAGTTTCAGTCCCTTATGGTCAGAAAAAATGCTTGGTATGCTTTCAATTTTCTTGACTTCAATGAGGCTTGTTTTGTGTCCTATCATGTCGTCTATCTTTGAACATGTTCTGTGTGCACTTGAAAAGAATGTGTATTTAGTTACTTTGGGATGAAAAGCTCTATATATATCGGTTAAGTCCATTTCATCTAGGGCATTGTTCAATGCCAGAATGTCTTTTTTGATATTTTGTTTGGAAGGTCTGTCCATTTTTGACAGTGGAGTATTAAAATCCCCTACTACGATTGTGTTGCTGTCAATATCTTTCTTGAAGTCCTCCAAGATTTTCTTTATGTATGTGGGTGCTTCTATGTTGGGTGCATATATTTTTATAATATTGATGTCTTCTTCCCTTGGGTGGTATGAAGTGACCTTCTCGGTCTCTTTCTATGACTCTTCTGTTAAAGTCTATTTCAACTGATATGAGTATATGAAAGGGAAAAAAAGTATCCTGTCTTTTTTTTCCTATCTGTTTGTAGAAATATTTGTTTCCAGCCTTTCACTTTCAGTCTGTGTATGTCTTTTGCTCTGTGGTGGGTCTCTTGTAAGCAGCATATGTGTGGGTCATGTTTTCTTATCCATTCAGCTATTCTCTGTCTTTTGATTGGAGCATATAATCTACTCACATTTAAGGTTATTATTGATAGGTACTTATTCATTGCCATTTTTTTGTACCTGTGTTCCTCTCTCTCTCACTCTCTTCCTTCCTTTTCTTGAAGCAGTCCCTTTAGAATCTCTTGCAGAGCTGGCTTGGAGAAGTTGTATTCTTTTAGACTTCTTTTGTCTGGGAATCTCCTTATTTGGTCTTCCATTTTAATTGAGAGCCTTGCTGCATAGAGTAATCTGGCTTTTATTGCTTAAGGTATTTCTTGCCATTCTCTTCTGGCTTGAACATTTCCATTGTGAAGTCAGCTGCTAGCCTTATTGGGGCTCTTTTGTATATTACTTCCTATTTCTCCCTTGCTGCCTCTAAGATTCTCTCTTTGTCTTGGAATTTTGCCATTTTAATTATGATGTGTCTTCAAGTGAGCCTCTTTGGGTTCCTCTTGATTGAGACTCTCTGTGTTTCCTGGATTTGTGTGACTTTTTCTCTTATCAAATTAGGGAAGTTTTCCATTATTACTTTTTTAAACAGGTTTCCTATCCTTTGTTCTCCTTCTCCTCCTCCTCCTCCTTCTTCTTTCCCTATTACACAGATATTATGTTTCATGTTGTCTTGCAGTCCCGTTACCTCCTGTTCATTGTTTCTGAGTCTCTTTTCTTTCTCTTGTTCTATCTGGGAGCTTTTTTCTACCTTGTCCTCCAACTTGCTGATTCAATCCTCTACTTCATTCAGCCTGCTTGTAATCGTTTCTAATGTGTTTTTTATTTCTGAGATTTTATTGTTCATTTCTTCCTTTTTTTGTTTGTAGTTTCTATTTCCTTTTCATGGTGATGTAGTTCTCACTCAGTTCTTTGTAGTTGTCTGTGAGCTCCTTGAGCATCTTTATAACCACTAATTTGAATTCTATATCTGATTGTTTGGTTACCTCCATTTCCTTTAGCTCTTTTAGTGGAGAGTCTTCCATTCCTTTTGATTGCATGTTCTTTTTTTTTTTTTGTCTCACCATTTTAGATGATTCTTTTTGTTTGCTTCTATGCTTCCTGATGTTTCACTTTGTTAGCTTTTTAGGGTAAACTTCTATGGTACGAATTCTATGAGGTTCAGTGGTATGGTCTTTGATCTCCTTGACTGGACACTCTAGGTTTGCCCTTTCTTCTGTTTGTGTGGTCTCTCTTGTACTTGGGTTTGTACTTTTTGGTGTTTCCTTTATTGGTATTTTTTTCTCCTCCAGCAGGTATACTGATATTCACAGCTCTCACCTATTCTTGTATTTGCTCAGTGGCAGCAGGTAGGCAAAATGGATTAAAGCAGCAAGAGAATATTTTGTGGGGTTTAAAATAACAGCAAGTAGAGAAGGGGTAGGAGATTCTTTGGATAAGTATAGTGTTAACTGTGGTATTTCACCCAATTAGCTACTTTCTATAAAAGGTGAAAGAGAGATAAGACTCTTGTGAGAGGGGAGGATGATCATGAGCTGAATCCAGAAAACAGAGTGGTTGTGCAAGGTTAGATGATGAGATATAGTGAGATTAATGTATAGAAAGTAGATGTAGTATGAGAGAGAATAGAGTTAACCACAACAATAGTAATACTCAGGGTTAAAGTGAAGTGGGCTAAGATCCTGTAGGGTTGCTGTGTAGTGTGTACAATTGTATGGGACAACAATTATTTACAATAGTACTAGAACAACAATAATATGACAAAAAATAAATGACTTGGATAAACAGAATACAAAGTACCTGATTAAGCGTTGGGTGTTATTGGAACATGGGTTAAGTGAAAGAAGGAAAATTAAAATGCAATACAGAGAGAGAATAAGAAAAACAGTCAAGCAATGCAATTAAACAAGGAAATAAATCAAGGAAAACTAAACATAAGGAAAAGATAAAAAATACTAAAAAAATAAAAGTGGTAAAAAATAGTTGCATGCTAATAATAATACAAAACACAATAAAATGCCAGCAAAATGACATTTCTCTCAGTTTCTGAGTTTTGGGGCTTAACTTAGAAAGCCTTGTGCTCCCCCTTTTGATTTGTCTCTGGACCCTTTGTAACTCAAGTCTTATCATCTCACATGGATGAAGACAAAAAAGAAAAAAGGAAAACAACAAAAAAGGGGGGGCAGGAAGAGAGAGGATCCAAAAAGATAATAGTAAGCCTCCTGCTGACTTTAAATTTGTTCACTGAGTTATGCTGGTCTTCCTAGATGCTACAGGAAGAGGGGGGCTGGGCTTTGCTTTTCTCCCTTCCTTTGGTTCTGAGAGGATGGGGACCAGGTTTGGGTCACACTATTCATAGTTTCCCTGCCTCTGGCCCACATTTTCCATGACCTGCCAGGCTTAAATCAGCCACTCAGTTGCTCACAGTTTGAGTCAATCTCTGGAGCAGAGCCTGAGACAAGCAGGTCACACAGTTCCCCCTACCATTGTCTTTTTGCGTGCAGTGCCAGAGCTACGGGACACACATTTCCCCTCCTCCACTTACCCTGGGTGCGCTCAGGGAGAGACAGGCAGGATGCAAGGTTCAGTTCTTCTACTGTTTTTGGCATGCTGTGCGAGACTAGCAGGGTGCACAGGTCCCCCTCCACCGCTCACTCTGGGAAAGCAAAGCTGAAATCTCCCTGGGGGTGCACCAGCCACTGCTGGAGGGGTCCTTACAAAGCAGCTGCCATCATTCTTAACAAGCGTACCACAGAACCCCACTTTTTCTACCTGTCCAGAGACTATCCAAGTCAGGGTCTGACATGGCCCAACTCCTCCTTTCTCCGGGTGTTGCTGACACCCCAATTTCTCTGGTGCCAGTGTCCACAGTCCCAGTGGGTGTGTACCACCATTGTGTGCCTCCCACTTAATCTCTACTTCCCCTAGTGACATTCAGCAACTAGGTCCCTCCTACTGCCAGGCTGCCCTCCCTGCTCTGGTAAGGAAGTGAGCTGGTGCTGTAAATCTCCTCCGTGTATCCTGTGGCAGGTGATGGGCGGGGGACTACAGCAGCCTTAGTCACAGCGCCGATCCCAGGGACCTTACCGTCCCAGTGCACTCTCCACTTTGTCTGTTTTTCAATGTCCTCTGCAATTTTTTGCCTCCAGACTTCATGTAAGCTGGGATTCTATTGGTTGTTCACTCCATTCCTCAAGAGATCAGCTAGGTGTTCCAGCTAGGCACAAGGACAACTGGGCTCCACTCTCACCTACTTCGCCACCATCTTCTGAGCATCTCCCAAAAAGAGAATCTTAGAGGCAGCAAGGGAGAAACAGGAAGTAACATACAAGGGAACCCCAATAAGACTAGCAGCTGACTTCTCAATGGAAACGCTCCAAGCCACAAGAGAATTGCAAGAAATATTCCAAGTAATGAAAACCAGAGGCCTGCAACCAAGACTACTCTATCCAGCAAGACTCTCAACTAAAATGGAAGGATAAATAAGGAGCTTACCAGACAAAAGACATTAAAACAATACACCTCTACCAAGCTGCTCTGCAAGAGATGCTAAAGGGTCTGTTTTAAGAAAAGGAAAAAAAAAAAAAAAGAGTGAGAGAGAGTGGAGCACAGGTACAAACAAAATGGCAATGAATAAGTACCTATCAATAATAACCTTAAATTTGACTGGATTAAATTCTCCAATCAAAAGACATAGAGTAGCTGAATGGATAGGAAAGCATGACCCACAAATATGCTGACTACAAGAGACCCACCACAGAACAAAAGACATATACAGACTGAAAGTGAAGGGTTGGATAATATATTCCAAGCAAATGGACAGGAAAAAAAAAAAAAGGGCTGGGGTAGCAACACTCTTATCAGACAAAATAGACTTCAAAACAAGGGCTATAATAAGAGACCCAGAAGGTAACTTCATAATACTCAAAGGAAGAATCCATCAAGAAGACATCAACATTGTAAGTACATATGCACCCAACATAGGAGCACCTAAATATAAAAAGAAAATCTTGGAGGACTTCAAGAAAGATATTGACAGCAACACAATCGTAGTAGGGGATTTTAATACCCCACTGTCAAAAATGGACAGACCTTCCAAACAAAATATCAACAAAGACATTCTGGCATTGAACAATGCCCTAGATGAAATGGACTTAACCGATATATATAGAGCTTTTCATCCCAAAGTAACTAAATACACATTCTTTTCAAGTGCACACAGAACATGTTCAAAGATAGACGACATGATAGGACACAAAACAAGCCTCATTGAAGTCAAGAAAATTGAAAGCATACCAAGCATTTTTTCTGACCATAAGGGACTGAAACTAGAAACCAACTTCAAGGAAAAAACTCGAAAACACTCAAACTCATGGAGATTGAGTAGCATGCTATTAAACAATGAATGCGTCAAGAATGAGATCAAGGAGGAAATCAAAAAGTTTCTGGAAACACATGAAAATGAAGTCACAACAACCCAAAATTTATGGGACACAGTGAAGGCAGTCCTGAGAGGGAAGTTCATAGTGATACAGGCCTACCTAAAAAAGATAGAAACATTTCAAACAAACAACCTAACCCTACACCTACAAGAACTCGAAGAACAACAACAAAGACAACCCAGAGCAAGCAGAAGGAAGAAAATAACCAAGATCAGAGCAGAATTAAATGACATAGAGACTAAAAGCACAATTCTAAGGATCAATGAATCCAGGAGCTGGTTCTTTGAAAAGATAAGCAAAATCGACAAGCCTTTAAGCAGGCTGACCAAGAAAAAAAGAGAGAGGACCCAAATAAACACAATGAGTAATGAAAGAGGAGAGATTACAACTGATACCACAGAAATACAAAGGATCGTAAGAAATTACTATGAAGAATGCCAAGTATATGCCAAGAATCTTGAAAACCTAGGTGAAATGGACAAGTTTCTAGAAAAATATAATCTTCCAAAACTGCATGAAGAAGAAGCACAAAGGCTGAACAGACCAATAACACCTCAGGAAATTGAAACAGTAATCAAAAAGCTTCTGACACACAAAAGCCCTGGACCAGACAGTTTCATAGGGGAATTTTACAAATCACTTAAGGAAGAGCTAACCCACATCCTCCACAGATTATTCCTAAATATTCAAGAAGATGGAACACTCCTAAACTCTTTTTATGAAGCCAGCATCATCCTAATCTCTAAACCAGATAAAGAGATAAAAAGGAAAGAAAACTTCAGCCCAATATCTCTGACGAACATAGATGCTAAAATCCTGAGCAAAATATTGGCAAACTGCATCCAGCAATACATTAAAAAGATTATACACCATGATCAAGTGGCATTCATCCCAGGGATGCAAGGATGGTACAATATTTGCAAATCAATAAACATACTACACCACATAAAGAAAACAAAAGACAAAAATCATTCAATCATATCAATAGACACAGAAAAAGCTTTTGATAAGGTACAGCACCCATTTATGATAAAAACACTCAGCAAAGTGGGAATAGAGGGAGCATTCCTCCGCATAATAAAGGCCATATATGAGAGGACTACAGCCAACATCATACTCAATGGGCAAAAACTTACAACTTTCCCACTAAGACCAGGAACAAGACAAGGATGTCCGCTTTCGCCACTTCTATTCGTCATAGTATTGGAAGTCCTAACCATAGCAATCAGACAAGAAAAAGAAATAAAAGGCATCCAAATTGGAAAGGAGGAAGCAAAACTGTCGGTGTTTGGAGATGACATGACAGTGTACATAGAAAATCCTATAGACTCCTCCAAAAAAGCTACTTGACTTAATAAGTGAACTGAGCAGAACAGTTGGATACAAAGTCAATACCCAGAAATGAAAGCATTTTTTTTACACCAACAATGAAATATCAGAAACAGAAATAAGGAAAAAATCCTATTTGATATAGCAACAAGAAAAATAAATACCTATGTATAAACATATCCAAGGAAGTAAAAGACCTGTACTCAGAAAACTACACAACACTGGAGAAAGAAAGTAAGGAAGACACAAATAAATGGAAGCAAGTACCATGTTCATGGATTAGAATAATTACCATCATTAAAAAGCCCATACTACCCAACACAATTTATAGATTCAACACAATCCCTATTAGAGTACCAATGACATATTTCACAGATATAGATCAAATATTTCAGAAATTTATATGAAACCATAAACAACCTTGAATAGCTGCAGCAAGTTTGAGAAAGAAGAACAAAGTATGAAGGATCACAATACCTGATATCAAACTGCTTTACAAGGCCAGTGTAATCAAAACAGCCTGGTACTGGCACAAAAACTGGGACATGGACCAGTGGAACAGAACAGAGGGCCCAGAAATAAACCCAAGTCTCTACAGTCAATGAATATTCAACAAAAGGGACAGCAACATAAAATGGAGCAAAAATAGCCTCTTCAACATGTGGTGTTGTGACAATTGGACAGCTATGTGAAAAAAAATGAAACTCGAGCACTAACTTACATCATACACAAAAATAATTTCAAGGTGGATAAAAGATTTAAACAGAAGCTGTGACACCATTAAAATCCTAGAGGAGAACATAGGCAGGAAAATCTCAGATATTTCACGCAGCAACATTTTTACCAATATGTCCCCAAAGCAAGGGACATAAAGGACACAATAAACACATGGAACCTCATCTAAATAAAAAGCTTCTGTACAGTTGAAGAAAACAGCATTAAAGTGAAGAGAACCAACTATATGGGAAAACATATTTGCCAATGATGCCTCAAGCAAGGGTTTGATCTCCAATATATTTAAAGAATTCACAGAACTCCACTCCAGGAAGACAAAAAAACAAAAACAAAAAAACAACAACAACAAAAAAAAACGATTAAAAAATGGAGAAAGGACTTGAACAGACACTTCTCCAAGGAGGACATACAGAGGTCCCAGAGACATATGAAAAGATGCTCAGCATCACTAGCCATCAGAGATGCAAATGAAAACCACAACGAGATACTGCTTCATACCGGTGAGAATGGACATCATAAACAAAGCAACAAACAAGTGTTGGAGAGGGTGCGGAGAAAACGGAACCCTGGTCCATTGTTGGTGGGAGTGTAGATGGTGCAGCCGCTGTGGAAAACAGTATGGAATTTCCTCAAAAAACTAAAAAGGGAACTGTTTTTTGACCCAGCAATTGCACTGCTGGGATTATACCCTAAGAGCCCTGAAACACCAAGCTGAAAGAATCTGTGCACTGCAATGTTTACGGCAGCATAATTTACCACATCAAAGTGCTGGAACGAATTTAAGTGCCCATTAGTAAATGAATGGATCAAAAACTATGGTACATTTACACAATGGAATACTATGCAGCAGAGAGAAAGAAGGAGGTTATACCCTTTGTGACAGCATGGATGGAACTGGAAAGCATTATGGTAAGTAAAATAAGCCAGGTGGTGAGGGACAAATACCATATGATCTTACCTTTAACTGGAATCTAACGAACAAAAGAAAAAAGCAAGCAAAATATATCCAGAGCCATTGAAATTAAGAACAATCTGACAGTAACCACAGAGGAGGTGGGGGAGATAATGGGGGTAAGAGGTGAAGGATTATTACCAACAAATATAAAGGACACATGAACAATACCAAGGCTGGGAGACGGAAGCAAGGGATGGAGAAGGTTTTGGCTGGGGTGTGGGGGTAGTGGTGGGAAGTAAACATAGACAACTGTAATTGAACAATAAAATCACTTGAAAAAAAAAAGAAACTGCCAGCCTGCTTTCCAGACTTACTGTAGCATTTTGTATTTTTACCAACGATGTGTGAGAATTCTTATTGTTCCACACCTTTGCCAACACTCACTATTGTTTTATATTTTAACCATCTTTTAAAAAATTTTATTTTATTTTATTAAGTCTTATTCTTTTTTTAATCAGTATTTTTTAATTGTTGATATTGTACAGTTTTCTGTCTTTTACCCCGCCCCAGCCCACCACCCCAGCCCTCCCCACCTTCCTCCCACTTCCACCCCCCATAGTTTTTATTTTAACCATCTTAATACATGTATAGTGGTATGTCATTATGCTTATAATTTACATTACTCTAATGGCTAATGATTTCAAACATCTTTTTATATCTTTTGCCATCTGCATATACCATTTTTGTTTTATCTTCATTACTTTTTTATATATTTTATTGATTATGCTATTACAGTTGTCCCATTTTCCCTCCTTCACTCCCCTTCACCGTATGCCCTCCCACTCACATTCCCCCCCTTAGTTCATGTCCATGGGTCATACATATAAGTTCTTTGGCTTCTACATTTCCTATACTATTATTACCCTTCTCCTGTCTATTTTCTACCTACCATCTATGCTACTTATTCTCTGTACCTTTTCCCCCTTTCTCCTCCCACTCCCCTGTTGATAACTTTCCATGTGATCTCCATTTCTGTGGTTTTGTTCCTGTTCTACTTGTTTGCTTATTTGTGTGTTTTTGTTTTTAGGTTTAGTTGTTGACAGTTATGAGTTTGTTGTCATTTTACTGTTCATAGTTTTGATCATCTTCTTTCTCTTAGATAAGTCCCTTTAACATTTCATATAATAAGGGCTTGGTGATGATGAACTCCTTTAACTTGGCCTTACCTGAGAAGCACTTTACCTGCCCTTCCATTCTACATTAAAACTTTGCTGGATAGAGCAATCTTGGATGTAGCTCCTCACCTTTCATGATTTGGAGTACTTCTTTCTAGCCCCTTCTTGCCTGTAAGGTCTCTTTTGAGAAATCAACTGACAGGCTGATGGGAACTCCTTTGTAGGTGACTGTCCCCTTATCCCTTGCTGCTTCTAGAATTCTCTCCTTCATTTGAATCTTAGCTAATGTAATTACAATGTGCCTTGGTGTGTTCCTCCCTGGGTCCAACTTCTTTGGGACTCTCTGAGCTTCCTGGACTTCCTGGAAGTCTATTTCCTTTGCCAGATTGGGGAAGTTCTCCCTTATTATTTGTTCAAATAAGTTTACCACTTGTTGCTCTTCTTCTTCCCCTTCTAGTACCCCTATAATTCGGATGTTGGGATGTTTAAAGATGTCCCAGAGGTTCCTAAGCCTCTCCTCATTTTTTTGAATTCTTGTTTCTTCATTTTTTTTTTTTTTCTGGTTGGATGTTTCTTTCTACCTTCTGGTCCACACTGTTGATTTGAGTCCCAATTTTCTTCCCATCACTATTGGTTCCCTGTACATTTTCCTTTATTTCACTTAGCATAGCCTTCATTTTTTCATCCAATTTGCGACCAAATTCAACCAATTCTGTGAGGATCCTGATCACCAGTGTTTTGAACTGTGCATCTGATAGGTTGGCTATCTCTTCGGTCGCTTAGTTGTATTTTTTCTGGAGCTTTGATCTGTTCTTTCATTTGGGCCATTTTATTTGTCTTGACCCGCCAGTTAGGCAGTGAGGGGCAGAGTCTTATGCGTTCACCAGGGTGGAGCAACCCAAATCACTGCGTTGTGATGCTGTATGTGGGGAAGTGGTCTGAGAGGAAATAATGGCACTTGCTCCACTCTCTGCTGGATTTCAGTCACTTTCCCCACTTCCCACAAGCAAATTGGGCCCTTCTGGTGCTGATTCCCATCTGGGTAGGTTTGTTTAAATTCTATGACCTGTGGGTCTGTCCAACGAACTCACCTGTAAATCTAGGAGTTTCTCCCACTGCCACCTCAACCCCCACTGGTGTTTTCAGTCAGAGGTTTGAGGTTTTATTTGCCTGCACTGGGGTCCTGGGTTGTGCAGTTCTTCCCACTTTTCAGTTGTTTCTCCTGGTTTATCTGAGGGCCAATGTGGGAGCAGCTGCTCCACCAGCCGCCACCTTGCTGGCCAGATGCAGCCTTACACAGTCTGCCGCATCACCGGGTCCTCCAGCCATCACCTTGCCACAAGTCCTCTCCACCAGGTTGCCCATCTCTGCCCCTCCTACTGGTCTGTATGAATGTTTCTTCTTTAATTCCTTGGTTGTCGGACTTCCATACAGTTCAATTTTCTGTCAGTTCTGGTTGTTTTCTGTTTTTAAATTGCTGTCCTTCTTTTGGTTGTGCAAAGAGGCACCGTGTGTACCTATGCTTCCATCTTAGCTGGCAGTCCTATTTTTTATTTATTTTTTAAAGAGAGGGAGAAAAATTATCTACTGGTTGCCTTTTGTAGGCACTCTGACCAGGTACCAAACCTGCAACCCAGGCATGTGCCCTGACTGAGAATCAAACCACCAACGCTTTGCTTTGCAGGACAGCACCTAGCCAACTAAGCCACATAGTTAAGGACTGTATATACCATTTTTAGTGAAGTGTTTGAGCCTGTTGCACATTTTTAAGCTAGGTTGTTTTCTTCTTGCTGTATTTTGAAAGTTCTTTATATATTCTGGATGTAAATTCTTTGTTGAATATGTGATTTAAAAAATCTTTGCTCCATGTCTACAATTTGTCTTTCTATTCTTTTAATAGTATCTTTTGCAAAATTTTGATGAAGTCTAATTTACTAATTTTTTAAAAATTGGTTGTTTTGATGCCATGGAAGAGAACTCTTTACCTAACTTCAAATCACAATGATTCATCACCTTCTGAGACTTAGAGTTTTGTGTTTTACATTTAGATCTACAATCCATTTTGAGTTAATTTTTACATAAGTTTGAGGGTTAGGCTAAGTGTTTTGGTGGCGAATTTTATTTATTTATTTATTGTTGCATATGGATGACCAATTTTCCCAATACCACTTGCTTAAAAGACTATTTTTTCCTCCATTAATTTGCCTTTGAACCTTTGTTGAAAATCAAAAGACCGCATCTGTAAGTCTTTTTTGTTCCATTATCCTTTCTGTATGTTGTTCTTTCAATGTCAGTTCTATTTACAATATCTTTGCTATACTATTAGGATTTGTCCTGTGTCTGCATCACCCCAATAGCCAGTCTGGGATTGGGGTGGTGTCTACCCATAACTCAGTTCTCAAAGTTTGTGGTATGATATTTAGGGTCAGATTTTTGCAACTTGGAAGTAAGCCCAGAAGTTCACGCATTTTCCTGAGGATTTTTCTCTTTCTGCCGTGTCCCTGGTATTTTCTAGTTTCCTGTGGTTCCCTGTTTTTGGTCCTCCATGTGGAAAGCTGGGATATTAGTTATTCCACTCAGTGCCCATGTCCAGGAAAAGAGGTGTGAGGACAGAGAGAGAAACACTTTGGAATTTTGTTCCCCATCTGGCGATCACAATTTCTCTTATTAAAAAGGAAGTCTTCCCACCTCAGAGTTTTAGATATTTGCAAACTCATACTGCTGCAGCAAAGGCTGTGATTGCCTAGGGGCTAGGGCTTAAGAAAATGGAGAAAAAAGAGAAATGCAGGGGCTCTCCTGGAAAATTCTGATGATTAGGAGTCTCCTTTTCAGTTACTTCAATGAGAAGAGCTCTTTCTGTCCATAACTGGGGACCCTCTTCTAGATTTCAGATTATCTGGAGTCGAGGTATGGAAGATATGGGAAAGGGCAAAAACAGGAAATTCACTTCCAGTTCATTGGTAGTACAAATTCTGGTCTTCTTTCCCAATTCATCTGCCCCCATTTACTCTTCAGAGTCCTCAAATAACTGTTCCATGCAGATTCATAGCTGCATTCAGAGAGAGAGGATAAATACACTTTCTCCATTTTACCGAGGATCAGAATTCCTAAACACAAGGTATTTTTATACTGTTTTAATATATACTGAATTTTTTAGGAATGTAATTAATGTGTAAAATCAGGACATATTGTATTTGATTTTGTTTAGAACTATATAAAATGTGTTCATCATTTTCAGAAGTCACCAAAGGCAACATTACCCATGGCATTGGGTTGTGAGTTTGGCTAGCACAACACACCCATTTGAGTCTGCATTTGTAGTTTTATATTCTTCAGTGATTCTATAGACACACACATTCTTTTTCCCACTTACTTCTTTGTGGTTTACCTGAGGCATTAAAATATTGCAATACACCATGGCTGATGTGGCTCAGTTGGTTGGGTGTCATCCTGCAAAGTAAATAGTTCACCAGTTTGATTCCTGGTCAGGACACATGCCTGGGTTGTGGGTTTTGTCCTGGTTGGGCCTGTACCCTGGTTGGGCTCCGTACATGAGGCAGCCAATAGATGTTTCTTCCACACAACGATATTTCTCTCCCTCTTTTTCTCCCTCCCTTCCCCTCTCTCTGAAAATAAATGAATAAAATCTCTTTAAAAATAAAATAAAATATTGCAATACATATTATTTTATTATAAATTACTTAACTTTTATTTTTCTTTATACTACTGACAGGAAATCATAGTGATTTTTTTTAATGATGTGTTTTGCTAGATTAAGGAGACCTTCAAATCTTTTGACAATCCTCTTGTCCAGAAGTGCTTTGGGGGATGGCCAAGCATCTCTCTCTTTATTTATTTTCAGGCACTCTGCATTTGTTGTCTCGAGCATGTTGGTCTCAGGGTGGTTGGACTTCTCATATGGCAGCTCAGGACTCCATGAATGATGCAAGAGCTCCAGGACTCTTATTTGTATAAGGGCTTCGGAATTCTTATAGTTTCAAAAATTCCTATAACTTAGCATTGGAAGTCCCCAAAGGCCACATCCTATTGATCAAGCAAGTCACTAAGCACCAGCCTGGATTCAGGGGAGGCCAAGGCAGGAGCTGCCCAGAAAAAAACTGGTGTCAGGAATGGCTCCCCAGATTCCAAATAATAAATAAACTGCTCAGCATCAAATGAGTCTTGATAATTTATAAAACAAGTAGAGAGGAAAGTCCCTTTCATTGGGTGAATTTGCATGTAGTTTGCATGGTCTATTTCTTGTACTTGAGCAGAGGTACCAAGGATGTCCCTTGAATGTCTATATGCACAAAGCAATATCTATTTACTCAAAATCACAATGCTAAATATGTGGGTGATAGAGTTAATACATCTCTGCCCTTTAAGGCTACAGTGTTATGGAAAAAAACATGTATACAAATATTAATAAGTCAGTATGCAAAAAATGTCAATAATAGGATTATTGAAGATCTTTAGGAATTCAGAAGACAGAAGTATCTATTTTCATCTCTAACTATCTATTTCAATCCTGACTTCCCAAAGGAATCACCTAGAGAATTTTTTAAACACAATAATCTCCCCCTCAGATTACGATTTAATTGAGGGTTAGAGCCCAGGCATCAGTATTTACAAAGAGCTCACCACATGATTCTAAATGGGAAGCCTGAGCCGTGGCCAATACCTGGCCTCTCCCAATTTTCATGATGATCAGATTACATGCTGTGTTCCTTTGTGAACAGTACTGCTTTCTCCTTGAGATGGGGATTCAGCAGCTCTGAGTAAGACCAGGAATTTATATTTCCAACAAGCACCTACAGGATTCTTGTCATCAACGAAGTTTAATTAACACAGCTGTGTTCAAATCCTTTCCCAGTATTTAATGCAAATTCCACTGTGAATCTAAACTCCCTTTCAATCTCAAATAAAGAAGCCATCCCTGCCTCACAACTCTTGATAAAATCCTAACTCCAATGACTGCACCATACTGAAACCTAACTTAATGATTTACCTCAATTGTCACTCTACTGCCTACCTCAAATTTTAACTCCCCTATCCATTTACTAACATCTCTGAGGAAAAGTTCCATTTTTAAGTCTATTTTCACATCCTTTCCTCCACATATCAGCTTGTTTAACCCTAAATGGGCTTCATTTGGTACTTAGCTCTAGAGACAGACTGACCTCTGCCTGCATCACAGTTCTCCTTTCGGCAAGTTGCTTAATCTCTTACCTTTCTTCATCTGTAAAAAGGGGACAATATCTGTTTTATAGGATTGTTTGGAAGAATTAAGTAAGTGATGTCTGGGAGGCACTTAGGGTTAATAGATGGATTAACATTCTTCCCACCTCTATGATGACTCCATTCAAGGCCTTAACCCCGGAAATCTCAGTCTAAACTCCTGCTTTAGAAAATCTGAACATATATTTCACAGTGTTGTGAAGGTCAAAGAAAATCTTACCTTACTCAGAAAGAATACAAAAAATTATGAGATAAGAATGGTTTGCTAAGAATGGTTTTCTTTTCCCTTTCCACCTATCAGTGAAAGTTCAGAAAGTAAGTTTTAAAAATTTATATCTATTTAATTTGGAAATTTTTACTATATTCACTGAAAGCATATTAGCAACAGATGTTTCATATTCTTTCTCTTTTGACCTCATTTATAAATCTACCATTGTTTGCTCTGTTTATTTTTTGAAAAATTTGTTTTTCCTTTTAAACAGTCATTACATTTTCTCTAGGATTTATGTTTCATCATAAGCCCACATTACGCTGGAGGAAGTAAAGCCATGTATAGGAATAATTTCAGCTTTGATACTTTCAGTATCTTAGAAAATAGAGAATGACAAATGACTTTTTTCACTCCCTTTCATGTATTCCTCATTATGCATGTGCTCTATTCTAGAAGTAGGATGGACATAACCTACTTTTATGTCAGTTATTAAGAAGGATCAAAAGGAAAGAAATATTTTAATCTTTAAAAATAGTTCCTTTTTTGATAGATTGGAAATTAATGGAAATAGAGTTCCCAATGAAAATGGGGAAAGAAGATAAGTTATGAAAGAAATATATTCACTTTAAACACATATACAGTCAGATTAAGGGTAAATAATATTGAGGTAAAGAAAGTGCTTCTCTATTTATCTATCTATACTTAAACTCGGAAAATATTTGAGTATATGTAAATTCTTCAGGTTTAAATTTTTTAATTTCTCAGAAATTCATAAATATGCAATTTTAAAATGAAGTAGAAAATACTTAGCTCAAAAGACACAAGCTCTTTTAGCCAAACTTTTCAATTCCCTTCAATAACTCCTAGGTTAATCTAATTATCTCTTCTCTGTAACTGGGTGGTGCTAAAGCAAAGTGAACAATAAAGTCTTGGTTTAGTTTTAAAAGGAGAAATGTTTCCAATCCTAATTAGGATGTAAGAGTATCATTTATGCAAATTTGTGGAAGTGACCACAGGCAGACTTACCAATATGTGTGCATCATTGTTATTCATTCTTAAATCTTATCCTTTAAGTTTCAGATAACATAAAATGAATTAAAACCCTTCTTGATCCATATGGCAGGTTGATAGGGTAGTAAAATGGGTTTCTTTTAGTAAGAGAGAAACTGAACAAATACTGAGTATATTTAAAATTCTGTAAGAGGGCTTATGATGGCAGACCAAAGGAAAAGGAGAAAAATGCATTGCTGTTTGAGATGGCACCTTGAACTGTGAGCCTGAAATGGCAAGTAGGATAAAGACAAGGAGCCTGGTAGTAAAACCTTACATGTGTCCATGGCAAAGTTGCTTTCCTTGGAAACATCTAGAGTAGGCAGTCTAACTAAAACTAGGGGAAGGGATATGAGCCACAACATTTTTGTTATAACCTTCCTAATATCTCATAAAACACAAACACCCACCCAAATGGGATTTGTATTGGTTGCCACGGGCCAGGCACTACATTGACAAAAAACTTTCTTAGGGCTGATTAAAGAATTTCAAATGGCAGCATTAGGACCAAGGAAAAGTTCAAAGGAGGTTAATTTCAGTCCAACCCAGAAAAAAACAATCCTAAAAATTGGAGTGCTTCACTCCAAGCGGCCTTATCTTGGAAAGTCACCCCCACTCGCCCCTCTTTTACTGATTTCTGAGTTTGAGTAGCCTCAGCTCTCATTCCTCTCTAACCCAAACAACCTACAGCCCAACCAGGTATTAGTCACTACTCCCTGCAAGCAGGTGGGCTTTGGCTGATCTTGGCATCCCTTCCATTGTCCTAAGTAACTGGTGTTAAATAGTGCCAGGTCCAGTGAAAACGTTGGAGTCTGGGCCTTGCATCTTCCATGCCCCTGATTAGCCTGCCCTGCTAGCCTTTCTGCTTGGCTCCTTGACACATATTTTCAGCTAGCTTTTCCCAAAGGAGGAAGAGCTGGAAGCCCTGCCCAACGCACACATGCATATTTCCTTCCAACCCCTTTATCCAAGGCTTGACTCTGTGTCAGGTTTGTCTCCCTAGGGTAACAGCCATGTACTTCAGCTGGCTAGATGTAGGAAGGCTGGCATTTCCATGTCACTCCTGACAATTTTATCATTTACATTACTGGCAACTAGTCAAGGCCTGATGTCATCTGGAGCTGTTGTTCTTTTCTCACTGTCATCTTCACCCCAATTTGACACAGGTTTTGCACATACTCCCTCAGATTTAGTACCTCCATGATTGCTGCAGTGTTTTCTCCCTGTTCAGTTGTACGTCTCCCCACTTTGGACACTACTGGATTTAAGGAATGAATGTCGTGTTCCCTCCTTCAGGTCAAAAGAGGAAGGGAGGAGAGGAAGATGGCGGCGTGGTAGGAGGGAGCAGGCCCTATTCCCCCTCTACACACGGGAGAAAAACCGGACCAATCTATGAAAGACCAGAACAGACAAGGAACAGTAACACAGCATATTGGAGAATAAGAGGTCGGAAATTGTAGCAGACACTGAAAAACAAGCGGTAAGGAGAGCTCTTCGGAACAATAAGAGCCCAGGGTTCCAGCACGCGGCCCGGCGCTCCGCCAAGCCTGCCCCAAGGCCCTGGGGAGGGAGCTGGGTCAGCCGCTGAACCGGCTGGGAGATCTCAGGGGCCACCTCGTGACTGCGCCCGAGCAAAAGTGGGTGCCCCGCGAGGGAGCGAAAGTGGGTGCCCCGCACCAGGTCACTGCGCGACTTTGAACCGAGTTTTCGTGGTCACCGGGCGACTACGAAAGCACAGGCCCCCCGACAAAGACAGAGGCGTGGGCGAAGTGAGACAACTGCATGAAAATAGACACCCTCAGGGGACCGCACACGGTCGCGGGCTAGTGGACACTCGTGAAAACATAGGCACAGGCCTCTGGAGACAACTGTGGAGCCAGAGGTGCCAGTTCACTGGCGGGTGCTCAAACACGGACAGCTCAGGCCCAAAGTGCAGGCGCCGGATAGCAGCTGGAACGCAGGCCCCTCTCAGAAGCAAATGCAGGCAGCTGTGCCTGAACACTGAAAGCCTCCCAGGGACAAAGGCAGGCGGCTGTGCACGTCTGGAGAACCTAGCACACACCCATAAACTCAGAGAAGTGCGCACACACCAGGAAGCTCAGATCACACGCTGAAAACCCTGTGGGGAGAGGTGCCCACTAACGCTGGGATACATAGCACAATGAGGACTGAGTTCTGAACACAGAGAAAAGCAATAAGATCACCCCTCGGCCATTGCAGCCAGCAAGACCTGAAAAACTGGCTGGCAAGTTTGAAAACAACAAGAGGGTGTTTTTTTTTGTTTGTTTGTTTTGTTTTGTTTTGTTTTTTCATTTTTTTATTTTATTTTTTTAATATATTTTTATTTTTTCTTTAAATATTTTGTTGTGCTTTGCTTGTTCCTCCCCCCCCCTTTGGCTGCTTATATTTGTGTGGGGGTGTCTGTATGCGTGTCTCTTTTTTGTTTTGCCAGTTTGTTAGTGTCTTTTTGTTTGTAAGCCTGTCTATCTATATGAGTTTTTAACTACTCCTTCTTCATTGTTTATATCTTCTTCTTTACTCCCCAACTCCTTTTGCCTCCCTTGAATTCCTTCTTCTCTTATCCCCTCTTCCTTTCTTTTCAATTTTATCTCTTCTACCTTCCTCTTGTTTCCTCTTTCTTCTTTTTTTCATTTTCCCCCCTCTTCTTTTTGTAAATATCCACAAGTGAGACAAAACAAACAAACAAGCAAGCCTGGAACTGTGGGGGGGGGGGGAACCAGAGTTGGCCCCCAAAAGAGGGTATTCCAGCTGATGAGACAGTGAAAGCGGTGAACAACAGGATATCCGAAGGAGAATCCACCACTGAATCTCACAGATATTCTACCACAGAAGGACATACCACAAACCCAGGGAGCCAGAACAGATCAATTTAAGAAGCTGAGGCTAACAACAAGAGTCTTACAAACAATGGGGAGACAAAAGAACAATCCCCAAATGAAAGGAAAGGAGGAAGCTCAAGAAAGAATGCTAAATGAAACAGAGGCAACTCAACTATCAGATATCGAGTTCAAAGCAATGGTTGTCAGGAAGCTCAATGAGCTCTCAATGAGCTACCATAAACTACAGGGAAGTTATGATGAACTCACGGCAAACTATATCAACATGAAAAAGGAAATAGAAACTATCAACAAGGGCCAAGAGGAAATGAAGAACACAATCTCTGAACTGAAGAACACAGTAGAAGGAATGAAAAGCAGAATCGATGAAGCAGAAGATCGGATCAGCGAGTTGGAGGACAAAATAGAAAAAAACACTCAGAATGAGCAAGATAAAGAAAAGAGGCTTAGAAAGAATGAAGAGGGTTAAAGAGAAATGCAAGACAACATGAAACGTAATAATATCCGTATAATAGGGATACCAGAAGGAGAAGAACAAGAACAAGGGATAGAAAACCTGTTTGAAAAAGTAATGATGGAAAACTTCCCTACTTTGGTGAGAGGAAAAACCACACAAATCCAGGAAACACAGAGAGTCCCAGTCAAAAGGAACCCAAACAGGCCCACTTCAAGACACATCATAATTAAAATGGCAAAATTCCAAGACAAAGAGAGAATCCTAAAAGCAGCAAGGGAGAAAAAGGAAGTAACATACAAGGGGGCCCCAATTAGGTTAGCATCTGACTTCTCAATGGAAACGCTCCAAGACAGAAGAGAATGGCACGAAATATTCCAAGCAATGAGAACCAAAGGCCTGCAACCCAGACTACTTTACCCAGCAAGGATTTCAATCAAGATAGAAGGCCAAATAAGGAGCTTCCCAAACAAAAGAAGTCTAAAAGAATACACCTCTACCAAACCAATGCTGCAAGAGATACTAAAGGGACTGCTTTAAGGGAAGAAAGGAAAAGACAGAGAGAGAAAGAGAGAGAGGAACACAGGTACGAAAATGGCAATGAATAAATACCTATCAATAATAACTTTAAATGTAAATGGATTAAATGCTCCAATCAAAAGACATAGAATAGCTGAATGGATAAGAAAGCATGACCCACACATATGCTGCTTACAAGAAACCCACATCAGGACAAAAGACATACACAGGCTCAAAGTGAAGGGCTGGAAACAAATTTTCCAAGCAAATGGTCAGGAACAAAAAGCTGGGGTAGCAATACTCATATCAGACAAAATAGACTTCAAAAGAAGGGCCATAAAGAGAGACCCAGAAGGTCACTTCATAATACTCAAGGGAAGAATCCACCAAGAAGACATAAATATTGTAAATATTTATGCACCCAACGGAGGAGCACCTAAATACATCAAGAAAATTTTAGAGGACCTCAAGAAAGATATAGACAGCAACACAATTATAGTATGTGATTTTAACACCCCACTGTCAAAAATGGACAGATCTTCCAAACAAAATATCAACAAAGATATTGTGGCATTGAACAACACTCTAGAGGAAATGGACTTAACTGATATATGTAGAGCCCTTCATCCCAAAGAAGCTAAATACACTTTCTTTTCAAATGCACATGGAACATTTTCAAAGATAGACCACATGATAGGACACAAATCAAGCCTCAACAAATTCAAGAAAATTGAAATCATACCAAGCATTTTCTCTGACCACAAGGGACTGAAACTAGAAACCAACCCCAAGGAGAAAAACCCAAAACCCTCAAAATCATGGAGATTGAATAGCATGCTATTAAACAATGAATGGGTCAAGAATGAAATTAGGGAGGAAATCAAAAAGTTTCTGGAAACAAACGATAATGAACTCACATCGACCCAAAACTTATGGGACACAGCAAAGGCAGTCCTCAGAGGGAAGCTTATAGCGATACAGGCCTATCTAAAAAAGACAGAAACATCTCAAACAAACAACCTAACCCTTCGCCTACAAGAACTCGAGGTACAACAACAAAGACAGCCCAGAGCAAGTAGAAGGAAAGAAATAACCAAGATAAGAGCAGAATTAAATGACATAGAGACTAAAAGCACAATCCTAAAGATCAATGAATCCAGGAGTTGGTTCTTTGAAAAGATCAACAAAATCGACAAGCCTTTAAGCAGGCTCATCAAGAAAAAAAAGAGAGAGGACTCAAATAAACACAATCAGAAATGAAAGAGGAGATATTACAACCGACACCGCAGAAATACAAAGGATTGTAAGAAATTACTATGAAGAACTGTATGCCAAGAAATTTGAAAACCTAGGTGAAATGGACAGGTTTCTAGAAAAATATAACCTTCCAAAACTCAATGAAAAAGAAACAGAAAGCCTGAACAGACCGACAACAGCTGGTGAAATTGAATCAGTAATCAAAACACTCCCGACGCACAAAAGCCCTGGACCAGATGGCTTCACAGGAGAATTCTACAAAACATTTAAGGAAGAGCTAACCCCTATTCTCCACAGACTATTCCAAAAAATCCAAAAAGATGGAAGACTCCCAAACTCTTTTTATGAAGCCAGCATCATCCTAATCCCAAAACCAGATAAAGACACAACAAAGAAGGAGAACTTCAGGCCAATATCGCTGATAAACATAGATGCTAAAATCCTCAACAAAATATTGGCAAACCGCATCCAACAACACATTAAAAAGATCATACACCATGACCAAGTGGGATTCATCCCAGGGATGCAAGGATGGTTCAACATTCGCAAATCAGTAAATGTAATTCATCACATAAACAAAAGCAAAGACAAAAATCACATGATCATATCCATAGATGCAGAAAAAGCATTTGATAAGGTACAGCACCCATTTATGATAAAAACACTCAGCAAAGTTGGAATAGAGGGAGCATTCCTCAACATAATAAAGGCCATGTATGAGAAACCTACAGCCAGCATCATACTCAACGGGCAAAGACTAAATTCTTTTCCACTAAAATCAGGAACAAGACAAGGCTGTCCACTCTCTCCACTTCTATTCAACATAGTATTGGAAGTATTAGCCACAGCGATTAGACAAGAAAAGGAAATAAAAGGCATCCAACTTGGAAAGGAGGAAACAAAACTATCATTGTTTGCAGACGACATGTTAGTATACATAGAAAATCCTATAGTCTCGGCCAAAAAACTGCTCGACCTAATAAATGAATTTAGCCAAACAGCCGGATACAAAGTCAATATCCAGAAGTCAAAGGCATTTTTGTATACCAACAATGAAACAACAGAAGCAGAAGTCAAGAAAAAAATACCATTTGATATAGCAAAAAGAAAAATAAAGTACCTAGGAATTAACCTAACCAAGGAGGTAAAAGACCTGTATGCAGAAAACTACACAACACTGAAGAAGGAAATCAAGGAAGACACAAATAAATGGAAACACATACCTTGTTCATGGATCGGAAGAATTAACATCATCAAAATGTTCATACTTCCCAAAGCAATCTACAGATTCAATGCAATACTTATTAAAGTACCAATGGCATATTTCACAGATATAGAACAAACTCTTCAAAAATTTATATGGAACCATAAACGACCCAGAATAGCGGCAGCAATCTTGAGAAAGAAGAGCAAAACAGGAGGGATCACAATACCTGATACCAAAATGTATTACAAGGCCACTGTAATCAAAACAGCATGGTACTGGCATAAAAACAGGCACGTGGACCAGTGGAATAGAATAGAGAGCCCAGAAATAAACCCTAGTCTCTATAGTCAATTAATATTCGACAAAGGGGGCAGCAACATAAAATGGAGTAAAAACAGCCTCTTCAACAAGTGGTGTTGGGAGAACTGGACAGCTTCGTGCAAGAAAATGAAACTCGAGCACCAACTTACACCATACACAAAAATAAATTCAAGGTGGATAAAAGACTTAAACATAAGCTGTAACACCATTAAAGTTCTAGAAGAGAACATAGGCAGGAAAATCTCAGATATTACACGCAGCAACATTTTTACTGATATGTCCCCTAAAGCAAGGGACATAAAGGAAAGAATAAACAACTGGGATCTCATCAAAATAAAAAGCTTCTGCATGGCCAAGGAAAACAGTATTAAAATAAAAAGAGAACCGACTGTGTGGGAAAACATATTTGCCAATGATATCTCAGATAAGGGTTTAATCTCCAAAATATACAAAGAACTTACACGACTCCACTCTAAGAAGACAAGCTATCCAATTAAAAAATGGGCAAAGGACTTGGGCAGACACCTCTCCAAGGAGGACATACAGAGGATCCAGAGACACATGAAAAGATGCTCGATATCGCTAGCTATCAGAGAGATGCAAATTAAAACCACAATGAGATATCACTTGACACCAGTCAGAATGGCCCTCATAAACAAAGCAACAAACAGCAAGTGTTGGAGAGGTTGTGGAGAAAAGGGGACACTAGTGCACTGCTGGTGGGAGTGCAGACTGGTACAACCACTATGGAAAACAGTATGGAATTTTCTAAAAAAACTAAAAATGGATATACCTTTTGACCCAGCAATTCCATTGCTAGGGCTATATCCTAAGAACCCTGAAACACCAATCCAAAAGAAACTATGCATCCCTATGTTTATAGCAGCACAATTTACAATAGCCAAGTGTTGGAAGCAACCTAGATGCCCATCAGTAAATGAATGGATCAAAAAACTGTGGTACATTTATACAATGGAATTCTATGCAGCAGAAAGAAAGAAGGAGCTCATACCCTATGCAACAGCATGGATGGAACTTGAGAGCATCATGCTAAGCGAAGTAAGCCAGGCAGTGAAAGATAAATACCATATGATCTCACCTTTAACAGGAACCTAATCAACAAAACAAACAAACAAGCATAACATAACCAAAGACATGGAAATTGGGAACATGCTGAAAGTCACCAGAGGGGAGAGGGGAGGGAATTTCAGGGGAAAAGGGGAAGGATTTACAGGAACAAGTATAAAGGACACATGGACAAAAACTATGGGGGGGGGTGGAAATGGGAGGGAGGTGGGGAGGGCTGGGGTGACGGGTTCGGGTGAGAATAAAAGACAGAAAACTGTACAAGATCAACAATGAAAATAAAAATAAAAAAAAAAAAAAAAGAGGAAGGGAATCTTAATTCTTTCTGACTTTCTACCATAGCTGGTACTGTCAGTTCCCTTTACCCCAACCCCCTTTTGGATTCACTTCCAAAATCAAAGCCTGCTTACAGGTGACCCCTGAAAATCTCCACTTCAGGGCTTTTTCTGGCCTTTGGAACAGACTGTGCCCAGGCATGGGGAAACCAAAAATTCCAGACAGTTAATTCCCCTGACAGCACCCTGAACCAATGGTGAACTGGTGGATAAATACCTCAGCCCTCCATTCCCTTGATTGGATTAATTCTGAGCTGAGGTTTTGAAACTTTCCTACTGCAGTTGAACTCTTTTTGCCCACAGTGGTAACTTGCTTGATAATAAACCCTCCATTGCCTTCCATCCCTTTCCTGTCTCATGTCCATCATGACCAGTGTTTCCTAGGACTGTCTCTCAAATAAACTACTTGCACTTGAATCTTTTTCTCAGGGTTCGCCAATATGTGAGGCCTGGCACAATGTGAAAGCGCACAGTAGGCATTCGATGAATAAATAATTAATCCTTGACAGGTCATCTGTCAATTTTTTAGAAGGTATTTCTGCATTGGGAGAGAGGCTACACTATATGACTATGAAGGATTCTTCCAGGAGCAATACGCTGCCGGTATAGAAATAAATGTATTTCCAACTAGGAGATCTGAACAAGGGGCTGTAAGAAGAAAACATGAAAAAAAAGAGAGACTTTTCTCCTCTCTGTGTCAATGTGCTTTCAGATTTGAAGGAGGGCAGGGGGAAACGAGAATCACAGGTTAGGTATGATATCATTCACTTTCTTAAGCCAGCACACTGCCTTTTATGGACACTGCAGTATGGGGTGCTGTGCAGGGAGTGATTTTCTGTCATTGTCTACATAGTTCACAGCTTCTAGTCAAAGTAAGCAAAGCCAAAAATAATATCATATATTCAAACCTAAAAGTATTATAATATGAATATATAAGGTCAAAATTATATATAAAATAAAATTTTAATTACTCTATGACAAGATTTCTTATAACACCCTTTCATGGTTGGTTGGCACTGCCTTAGTTTTTCAGTGCTACAAGTGAGGAAATGAGTCCCAAAACTGTTAAAATAATGTGCTAAAGACTCTACAACTGCTGTCTTAGGAGAACTGGAAGAAAAATGTTCCTGTTCTTAGGAGAACTGGAAGAAAATGTCCACTCTCCTCATATGCTCAAGCTAACATGGGGTTTTCATCCAGTTTCAGACTCTCAAATCTTTCTGATATATTTTTATAAGAGAATAAAATTTTGTGGTTATTAGTTACATAGAGGCCATTTGTGAGGGGAAATTTGATGAAATTATATATTTTGAAGGTAAAATGAGAAAACCAGATTTTTTTCTAAAACTAGTAAGACTTTAATTATGGTTGAGCAAAATCAGGTTACTTTTCCATAACAACTAAATGTTCAGTATAGTTGAGTGCATGCAAAATGAGGTCCCCACCTCCATGGAGCAGCCCTGCTGGGGAGTCTCTGAACTCCACATCCTTTCTATCGAAACAAGAGCATAGGGGTAGAATGAAAGGATCAGGACTGCCCAGGAGGGTTCTGCACCTGGAGTCTAGACATGCTTATGGGGTAAATACCAATACTTGGAGAGAGAACCCACATGTAGGCAATGTATCACCTGTTGAAAGGACCATATCTGGCAATAGACTAGGCAGTGATCAGCACTTCTGAAGTTCAGAAAGAAAGTAGTATGTTGGTGTTTGCAGACCACTGAGGCACGGCAACAGAGAGACGATAATATGTGATGAACCAGACAAGTAGTAATATCTAAAAGCAGCAGTCACTTTTCAGGCTACAAAAATAATCTCAAAAGCACTGGAACTGAATACTAAGTGTGGGGTGTTGCAGACCGTTCTGCCTGGTTTCAGGAGCTGTAACCCTCACCCCATAGCTAGGCTGAGTGAGAGCCCAGGGAACTCATTTCATCTGGGTCTGTTCTGTCTTGAGGACCTGAGCCACTAAGGAGACAAAGCTTATCTCCCTGGCAAGAGTGCTGCTTCTGCTTCATCCGTATCTGGTCCCCAATGCTTGGTCGGTTAGCCAATGATGGGTAAGACCAGTCAAGGGAGGGGCAACCCAAGCCAGGCACAACCACTTGGAAGGCCCTCAGGCAAGGTCTCGGGGGAGGGCTGCAGCAAAGAGGGGGTGATGAACCTTCACACTCCCCCACCACTCCCCGGCTATTTTGACATAACCTGAGTCTCCATTTCCATCTGGGAGAAGTCTTCCTTATCTCTTGCTTCCTGGCTCTAATCCGCTTAAGCCTGAAACTATGACAGAGGGTGGAGCAGCCCTCTGCTGGCCTGGAGGGCTCCCCGGGTGATCAGGCATAAGAAAGAATCCATAAAGTCCTGTGAAAACTGCTTTGCTAAGAGTGCACTTATTTAAATGATAAGGGTCCAAGGAGGAAATGAGTATGTCTCCCAAAGTTTTTGCAACCCCCTTACCTGACAGATACTGACTCAGATTAAGCCCTCAGAGTTCTTGAAATGTTATCCATTGTTTGATCCTTGTTGCCTGACATTGAGTGATGAGCTTTACCTGTATTCCTGTGTGTTATGAACCTAATAAAAGCCATTGAGGAAGGGGCTTTTGGCCCTTCTCCTTTGAGAGATTGGCCACCTCTCCTCCCCAAGCAGATCATGTCTTGGTAGTTTTATTCTCATCCGTGAAGGACAGATGGGGCTCTGTGGATGGAGCCCCACCACAGTGAGGGAGGTGATGGGTCACAAGGTGTAAGAAAACCCATGACAGGGCACACTCCATCAGGACTTACTTATCTACTGGTCTACACTTTTGAATTCCCTGAAGCTAAGGCCACAGCTGGCTCCAAAATGGGGGGGGGGGGCTTGTTCACTAAGGTTGTATGTGGGGTAGGGGAAAAGATGTTAGTTCATTAGAACATGGAGGGCAGGTACAGAGGCAGGGGATCTGGCAGGCCATACTGTAAGTAATCCCCAAGAATGAAAACTTTGTCCTCTAAGAAGTAAAGGGAGAGAGATTACCCTCTTTTTAAAATTGAGACCCATGATGAAAAGGTCACCAAGTTCCCCAAAAGAGGATGGGAACAAAAATAAATTTAGTATTTAAAAATAGGGACTTATAGCCCTGGCTGGTGTAGCTCAGTGGATTGAGCGCGGGCCTGTGAACCAGAGGATCGAGGTTCGATTCCCAGTCAGGGCACATGCCTGGGTTGCGGGCCGGTTCCCAGCAGGGGACACACGAGAGGCAACCGTACATTGATATTTCTCTCTCCTACCCTTCCCCTCTAAAGATAAATGAATAATCTAAAAAAAAAAAAATAAATAAAATCATAAAAAAATAAAAATAGGGACTTATAAAAAGGAGGGACTAAATGAAAAGAAAATTGGATCTTAAAGAGATGGTTTCTGGGATGTACCTTTGGCTTTCATTTATTTGATGTTTTAATCACTGCCTTGGATAAAGATATAAGATGCACTATTATCAAATCAAAGAAAGGTAAAATTCTGGGAAGCTAGCAAAACTCTGGATTATAAAATCAGGTTAAAAAAAATCCTGACAAAATTTTGAGAAACAGTTGTCTTAAGTGTCCCCATGTTCTACTTTACTCCCAATTCCAATTAACTCCAGGGAACCTAGAAAGTGAGTGGAAGGACTTGGGCTCTGCCACCATTCTCTTAGTTGGCTCAGGACTTTCCCCCTCACTGGATCAGAGAGGTGCTGTGCAACCAGTGATCAAATTCTATAGAAAAATCAGAGAAGCCTTGTTGGAGAGGGTTTGGCCTGTTGAGGAGATCTATGAATCTGTAACTGTAGGAGCCTTCAGAGAAATGGAACCAATAAGATGTGTATCTTAAGATATATATTGAGAGAGAGGGACAAACAGACAGAATGATTTTTAAAGGATTGTCTCATGCAAATATGGAGGGGAGGCTGGCAAGTTCAAAATCTATGGGGCAGGTCAGCAAACTAGAGAGCCCAGAAGAGTTGATGTTGTAGCTTAGTGTGAAAGCTGTCTGGAAGCAGAAGTCCCTTCTTGGGGAATCTGAGGTTTTTTCTCTTAAGACCTTCAACTAATTAGATGAGACCCACTCACATTATGGAGGTTAATCTGCTTTACTCAGAGTCTACTGATTTAAATGTTAATCTCGCTGAAAGAATAACCTCAAAGCAATAAATACATTGGTATTTAGCCAAATATCTGAAAACTGCAGCCTAGGCAAGTTGACACAAAATTAATCATCACAGACCCCTGAGAGAAAGGGTAATTCTGGATCCTTGTGGTATCTTCAGAAGAACCCACAGGTCTTTCTGAATTTCAAGAAGCTGAAGAAGGAGGGAAGGAGACATATGTGTCTTTACTGTAAAGCTGAGAACATATAAACCCATGTAAGCTGACAACATGAGAGGTCAAGGAGTCTTTCTCCCAATGTTACAATAGAGAACTGATGACATGTTAACTGCCACACAACCAGCCCACAGGGGCAGGCACTGTCTTGCTTCTATCATTCAAGGAATGTCTTCTATTTAAGGAATGTGATAGACAAATAATAACCTTCCCCCAAAGATGCCCACATCCTAATCCTTGAAACCTGGAAATATGTTATACAGCAAAAGGACTATTAAGATATGATTAAGTGATGAATCTTGAGATGGGAGATCATCTTGGATTTTCCAGATGGAGCCAATGAAATTACAAAAGTCTTTATCAGAGGGAGGCAAGAAAGTCAGAGGCAGAAAAACAGAAGTTGGTGTGAGTGTTTTGAAGATGGAGGATTCCATGAGTTGAGAAATACAGCCTCTATAAGCTGGAGATAAAGTGGAAATGAATTCTTCCCTAGAATCACCAGAGAGAAACAACCATCAGAGTACTTATAATATAGGTTCAAGGGAAGTACAATTATTGGAGGAGACAGGCAAAAACTTGAAGTAAAATATAAAAAGAACACATAAGATTTAATCACAGCACACATACTCACAGAATTTCTGGAACTAAAAACATTTTGAGGAAAAAAAAACACAGGAGGATCAAAGATGGTTGTAGAGTATGTGGAAGTTACATTCACCTCCTCCCAGGTCCAAACTGGAATTACCACTAAATTTATAACAATCAACCTGAATAACCAACTGAAGACTAGCTGAACAAAGCCTTACAAAATAAGCTATATCCAGACTAGTAAGAAAGGTGGAGACCCAAAGAGCACTGGTTCCACATCCACGTATGGCAGTGAGAATCCAAAGGGATATCTCAGCTGCAAAGGTCCCCTCTGAGGACTGTGGGGTCTCAACACCATGATGGGATCCCTAGTCCAGAGTGCCAGAGCTGGGATGAAAATCAGCTGAGATTCTGTCAGCCAGAGAGAGATAGGAGTCTGCTAGAAACCCAGGTTCCCTCTTAAAAAGCCAACACACAAAATCTCATTTGTGGCCATTTCCCATAGGCTCCAGCAGTGGGGAGAGGGAAGTGAAGCAGACTGGAGTTGTGTGGGGGAAAACTGGGTTGTGTGGCTTCAGGGAGAGAGCTAAAGGAGCAGGTTTCAGAGTCCCTGGGCTGAGTCCCTGTCATGCAACACCCACAGATGCTACCTTTTCTAAGTTGAACACTGCACTCTATGCACCAGCCTGGAGGACTGCATCAGCCCACACTCCCAATTACCTGTTGCCCTACCCTGCCATCTCATATCCTGAGCAGGAGTCAGTTGCCTAGGCCAGTGGTGTAGACTTCCTTGGAGGGCTCTTGAAGTCAAACTCAGGGTGTCAGAGATTGAGTTGTGTGGCTCCGGGGCTGTGGGAATTTCTCCTCCCTACTGCAAACCTGACCAGAGTTGCACCCTTATGGGGAGATCCACTAGCTTTACTAAGGGAGATCCACTAGCCCCACCCTTCTGACTCCTGGTGGCCCCATTCTGTATAATATTGAGCTCTACAATATTGTCAGTTAACTGTGGCAGGCTTGGGCCAGTGATGTAGCTCTTTTGGAAGGCTCTTGAGGAGGTGTGGGCAAACTTGGGAAGAGACTGAGTTGTGTGGTTCTGGGATAGGAGACACTTTTCCCTCACATGCTCAAGAGGTGCCACCATTCCTGTGCCAATCCCTCCTTTCACATAGCCAAACTTGGTCTGGTATGGGTCTGATGACTCTGTGGGCCTTACCCTGATGACCCCCTGAGACTCCTCCCACCACAAATGTCTGCAGGCACCTGGCAGGTGGTGGCTGGCCTCAGTTTACCCTGAGACTTTTGTTGAGTGGCTTCAGACTCAGCACTGACACCAAATTTGAATATGTATGAATATGGTGAACACCACTCACTCCTACTTGGTCACTCACTAAGAACCTAGTTCACTCAACTCACAACTCACAAACTACCAAAGGCTCTTTCAGTGACTGAACCCAACAGGTAGCCAGTAGGCAGAGGCAGATCTTGGGGTGCCTTAGGCTTTTTGGTGACCTGCACTGGGACTTGATGATGGTAGAAGTCAGCTTGATGATGGTGCACAGTTTCACCCCTCCAATGTGCTTCCAGGCCCAGCAGAGGCAGTCATGAACTGTGGGTCACTGTGTAATCCACAGGTAGCCCAGGGCCTGTCATAGGCAGTGACTGACAATGGCCTGTACCATAGTCCCTGCCAAAAGGTCCCCGAACCAACACAGCTGGTGACAGAATTCAGACCACACCAGAGCACAAACCAATTAGCTTCAAAGTGGCACACTGCAAGGGATTACTCTGCAGGCACCATACCCTGCTGGGGAAAATTCTTTGTGGAGTCAGTCCCCAAAGAGCAGCATATTCTCTGTGGTTGAGGTTGATCCTCATAGTCAGCTTGAGAATCAAACTCACCCATGGAAGGGCCAACAGCAATCAAACCTCAACTACAACAAAAGAGATCACAAAACACACACAAGAAACAATTCTGGAACACTTACCTCAGGTGATCACGGAGACTATGCCATATAGCCCCATAAGACACTTACTCCATAAGGCCACCAATAGCAAAACTGGGAGGCATAGCAGACCTACCTAATATGTAGAAACAAATACAGGGAGGCAGCTAAATGGGGAGAAAAAGAAACACATTCTGAATGAAAAAAAAAGAAAGAAAGAAAGAACCCCCCCTGCAAAAGAACTAAATGAAATAAAGGCAAGCAAACTACCAGATAAAGAGTTCAAAACAATGGTTATGAAGATGCTCAAGAAATTTAGGGAAAGAATGGATAAACTTAGTGAGAACATAAAGAGATAGTTAACATAAACCATGACAAAGAAACCATAAAAAACAATCAGAAATAAATAATAAAATAACTGAAATGAAAAAAATACACTAGAAGGAAACAGCAGCAGGTTAGATGAAATAGAGGATCAAATCAGTGATTTGGAAGACAAGGTGGTGGAAAAAACCCAATCAGAGCAGAAAAGGAAAAGTAAAATTTTAAAAATGAGGATAGTTTAAGTGACTGCTGGAACAACATTGAGTGTAATATCCACACCAGAGAGGTGCCAGAAGAAGATCAGAGAGAGCAAGGGATTGAAAACATATTTGAAAAAATGATGACTGAAAAATTCCATATCCTGGTGAAGGAAATAGATACATAAGACCACAAAGTGCAGAGAGTCCCAAACAACATAAAACCAAAGAGGCCCACATCAAGACATATCATTATTGGAATGCCAAAGGTTACAGACAAAGGGAGAATTTTAAAAGCAGCAAGAAAAAAGGCAGTTAGTTACCTATGCAGGAGAAGTAACAATTGATACCACAGAAATACAAAGTGCTATAAGAAAATATTATGAACAATTATATGCCAACAAATTGGACAATTTGGAAGAAATGGGTAAATTCCTAGAAACATGCAATCTTCCAAAACTAAATCAAGAAGAATAAAAAAATTGGAACAAACTGATTACAACTAACAAAACTGAAGCAGTAATAAAAAAGAAAAAACCTCCCAACAAACAAAAGTCCTGCACCAGATGGCTTCACAGGTGAATTTTACCAAACATTCAAACAAGAAATAACACCTATCCTCTTCAAACTATTCCAAAAAGATGCAAGAGGAGGGAAAACTCCCAAGATCATCTTAGGAGGCCAGCATAATCCTGACAAAACCAGACAAAGACGCTACAAAAAAAAATTATAGGTCTATATCGCTGATGAAGGTAGATGCTAAAATCTTCAATAAAATATTAGTAAACTGAATTCAGCAATACATTAAAAAGATCATACACCATGATCAAGTTGGATTTATTTCTGGGAGGCCAGGTTGGTACAACATTCCCAAGTCAATTAATGTGATGTACCACATAAACAAAATAAAGAATAAAAACTACATGATCAGCCCTGACCAGGTGACTGAGTCAGCTGGAGTGTTGTCCCATATACCAAAATAATATGGGTTTGATTCCTGGTCAGGGCGCTTCCTAGATTGCAGGTTTAATCCCCAGTCTGGGCATGTACAGGAGGCAACTGATTGATGTTTCTCTCCCACATCAATATTTCTCTCTCTCTTTCCCTCTCTCTAAAAATTGAATAAACACATCCTTGAGTGAGGATTAAAAAACATTATCATATCAAAAGAAGCAGAAAAGCATTTGAAAAAACTGAGTATCCATTTATGACAAAAACTCTTAGCAAAAGGGAAATAGAAGGAACACACCTAAACATAATAAGGGCTATATATGACAAACCCACAGCTAACATCACACTCAACAGGGAAACACTAAGAGTGTTTCCCTTAAGATCAGAAACAAAGCAGGATGTCCATTGTCATCTCTCTTATTCAATACATTACTGGAAATCCTAACCGCAGCACTCAGACAAAAAGAAAAAAATAAAAGGCATCCAAATTGGAAAGGAAGAAGTAAAACTGTCATTATTTTCAGATGACATGATACTGTATATATAGAGAACCTTAAATATTCCACCAAAAAACTACTAGAACTAATCAATGAATTCAGTAAAGTAGCAGCATACAAAATAAATATTTAGAAATCAGTTGCATTTTATATATCAATAATGAACTATCAGAAAGAAAAACTAAGAATCCAATTTACAATTAAATAAAAAAATATCTAGGAATAAATTCAACCAAGAATGTAACAGACCTGTATTTAGAAAATTACAAAATCCTGAAGAAAGATATTGAAGCAGATAGAAATAAATGGAAGCATATACTGTGTTCATGCATACTAAGAATTAACATCATTAAAATGTCCATACTACCTAAAACAATCTATAAATTCAATGTAATTCCTATCAAAATACCAATGGCATATTTAATAGAACTAGAATGAATAAAGAAGAATTCATGTGGAACCATAAAAGACCCTAAATAGCCACAGCAGTCTGGAGAAAGAAGAACAAAGTTGAAGGTATTATACCTGGGAAAGTTCTGGCCAAGATCGAGGTGTAGATAGATATGCTTTACCCCCTTGCATAGCCAAAAGAAGGAAACAACCAATTTAAAAACAAAAAAACACCAGAACTTCCAGAAAAATCAAACTGTGTGGAAGTCTGTAAACCAAGGAGTTAAAGAAGAAACATTCATCCAGATTGGTAGGAGGGGCAGAGACAGGCAGCTGGGGCAGAAAAGATGCACAGAATGGTGGCAGCTCGCAGACTGGGCATTCCTACATTCATGTGCAGATAAACCAGGAGGAACACCTGGGCAGTGGGACAGACCACACAATCCAGAGTTCCAGTGCGGAGAAATAAAGCCTCAAAACCTCTGACTGAAAAAAACCTGTGGGGGTTGAGGCAGCAGAAGAAATTGCCAGTCTCTTGAAAGCAAGGCAAGACAAGGAAGCAGCATGGTTCACTCTCTGACCCCTCCCCCACATACAGTGCTACAACAGAGCAAAGTGGGTTGCCAAGTCCAGGAGAATACCTAAGGATCCACCCCTTACAATGTAACAGGTGCACTGAGACAAAGAAATATGGCCCAAATGAAAGAACAGATCAAAATTCCAGAAAAAGAGCTGAGTGACATGGAGATAGACAACTTATTTGATGCAGAGTTCAAAACACTGGTAATCAGGATACTCACAGAACTGATTGAAATCAGGTGCAAAACGTAGGCTACACAAAGTGAAATAAAGGAAAATATACAGGGAACGAACAGTGAAGGGAAGGAAACCAGGATTCAAATCAGTGGTTTGGAACAGAAGGAAGAAATAAATTCAACTGGAACAGAATGAAGAGACAAGAATTAAAAAAAAATGAGGAGAGGTTTAGGAACCTATGGGACAACTTGAAGCATTCCAACATCTGAATCATAAGGGTGCCAGAAGGAGAAGGACAAGAGCAAGAAATTGAAAACTTATTTGAGTAATGAAAGAAAACTTCCCCAATCTGGTCAAGGAAATAAACTTCCAGGAAGCCCAGGAAGCCCTGACAGTCCCAAAGAAATTGGACCCAAGGAGGAGCACACCAAGGCACACCATAATTAAGTTACCCAAGATTAAAGATAAGAAGAGAATCTTAAAAGCAACAAGAGAAAAGGAGACAGTTACCTACAAAGGAGTTCCCATAAGATTATCAGCTGATTTCTCAAAAGAAACCTTACAGGCAAGAAGGGGCTAGGAAGAAGTTTTCAAAGTGATGAAAGGCAAGGACCTACACCCAAGATTACTCCATTCAGCAAAGCTATCATTTAGAATGGAAGAGCAGCTAAAGTGCTTCCCAAATAAGGTAAAATTAAAGGAGTTCATCATCACCCAGCCCTTATTATATGAAATGTTAAAGGGACTTATCTATTATCTAAGGAATAGAAGATCAGAAACTATGAACAGTAAAATGACAACAAACTCATAACTATCAATAATTGAACCTAAAAAACAAAAACATGAACTAAGCAAACAAGTAGAACAGGAACAGAACTAGGGAAAAGGAAATCTCATGGAGAGTTTTCAGCAGGTAGGGGGAGGGGAAGAATTGAGTGGGGAAGTGCAGGGAATAAGAAGCATAATGGTAGGTATAAAATAGGAGAGGTTAAGAATAGTACAGGAAACAGAGAAGCTAAAGAACTTATATGTATGACCCATGGACAGCAACTAAAGGGGGGGGAATACTGGAGGGCAGGGGGTGCAGGGTGGAAGTGGGGTAAAGTAGAGGAAAAAAACTGGGAAAACTGTAATAGCATAATCAATAAAATATACTTAAAAATTAAAAAATATATCTTTATAAATAAAAGCTTTTATAAACCAATAAAAAGAATACACTTAAACAATTTAAAGTTCTTTCAAAAATAAACACATTTTAAACTAAATTGTTAAAAGATAAAATAGTCACTGTTAGGATCCAACATTGTAGCATGAAAGGCAAGTATGAAAAAAGCTTAGAAGACAGGACAAATATATAAAGAAATGGAGATCATGGGAGGTAAAAGCCTTGAAAGGCATAACTATAAGAAAAAAACAAAGGATTATAGGAAGGTAGAAAGATGGATTTGATAGAAAATACAATAGAATTTTCTGTGCTAACATGTTCATGAGGAGTGCAAGCTCCCAAAAGCATCAGGAAAGAAAATGTGAATGAGGCAGAGAAAGAGAGAGAGAGATTACAAAAGGGTGCAAGTGGAGCTTGCTACAGCTTCATAAAAAGCACTGATGAAAGGTTGGCGCTGTGCAGATGGGTGGTATAAGATACTATACCTCATAAAGCCTTCTCAAAACAGTAGACATAACTCTCCAGCTCTCATAGGTGCCCTCTCTTACTGGTAAAGGTTGGGGACTCCAATAACATGAATTTTAGATAATTAGTTATTGTCCCACAGGTCCCTGAGGCTCTCTTCACTTTATTTTCAGTCTATTTCCTCTCTTTCTTGCTGTCCGATCTTTGAATGCATACGTAATGGCTGATACAAACTGTGACTCTTATCAAATTATCACTTGCTTATATAACTGTCCTTACTTGTACTCCAGTGCTGGGGACCCTGTCCTGGTTGCCAGATGTAGGGGGGCTCCGCCCGCAGAGCCCCATCCCTCCGTCACGGATGAAAGTAAAAACTACCAAGACATCTTCTGCTTGGGGAGGAAAGGGGTCAAACTCTCAGAGGAGAATGACCCCCGAGCCCCATCCTCACTAGGCTTTTATTGGGCTCAAATACACGGGAATACAGGTATGTCAGGCGACAAGGATCAAACAATGGTTAACATTTCAAAGCAATCTGAGGGCTTAATCCGAGCCAGTGTTTGTCAGGAAGGGGGTTGCCAGACTTTTGGAGACATCCTCATTTCCTCCTGGGATACTTGTCACCTCAGGAAGAGCACTCTTAGCAAAGCAGGTTTCACAGGACTTTAGGAACTCTTTCTTATGTCCAGATCACCCACGGAGCCGACCAGGCCAGGACAGGGCTGCACCGCTCACCCCCACAGTTTCAGGCTTTAAGGCAATTAGGAAGCAGGAGACATCTCCCAGATGGAAATGAGGACTCGGGCTGTCAGAATAGCTGGGGGGACGAGGGTCTATCACATCCTCTTTGCTGCAACCCCCCCGAGTCCTTCCATGAGGCCTTCCAAGTAGTCGTGTCTGGCTTAGGTTGCCCCTCCCATGAGGAGTCTTACCCGTCATTGACTGCCAACCAAGCTATGGGGCCAGAGATGGGTAAGGAAGAAGCAGTGCCCCTGCCAGGGAGATAAGCTTTGTCTCCTTAGTAGGTCACATCCTTGTGACAGAACAGAGCCAGATGAAGTGGGTCCCTTGGGCTCTTACACAGCCCACCATGGGGTGAGGGTTACAACTCCTGAAACCAGGCTGAACGGTCCGCAACACTCCAGCATTTCAAAAATATTGAGACTTGGAGATATGAGTCACAAACAAAATACACAAACAGCTAAAACAGCCAATGTCTAAGCTGACCACTAGGAAACTGACAATAAAATATCCATCATTAAAAATCAAATCTTTCCTGATTTTATTAGCATAAACTCATTAAAATATTAACAAGAGGAAAAGGCTGAGGTCAGGGGGAGTCATGGGGGGGAAAAGGCAGACATCTGTAATTGAACAAAAATAAAAATAATTAAAAAATATATATACTTTAAATAAAATCTAAAAAAACAAGAGGAATATGGAACTTAAAGGTAACAGACTGATGTATCAAATTACAGTTTGGAAAATCTATTCTTATTGTTTTGTGTTCTATAACATTTTCAAAGAGAAACAAGTTTGGTTAATCTGCAACATAGAAAAAATCCCCAAGAAACTGTGCCTGGACTTTTTTTGCCAGTGCTCAGTTTGACTGTATCAGAGCTCTCAAACCAGAGGAGGCTCAGAGTGACACATTGAGCTAGAAGAAAACAGAACTGCTGCCATCGACCCCTTACTTCCTTTTACTCTCAGAAGACAGAGCTAATACTGGAAAACTCAGAATGAAATCAACTCAAAATGAAAGCCCCTGAAGTCAAAGCTTTTGCAACCAAAATGCAGGAGAGCTCTTCTAGCCAATATGAAAGGGTGGTTGGGGGCAGGAGAGAAATGAAGAGGTGCTATGCAGTTTAATAAGATGAAAAAAGGTATTAAATGAATTTACTTTTTAATTGCTGTTTGAACCTTTGGTATTATACCTAAAGCAGTGAAGGAAGAGAAAAATCAGTACGGTGAAGAATATGAAATTGGGTCAAATAGATTTTAACCAACTTAGAAATTCACTGGAAAAGTTCTAGGGGGAAAAGATTTTTTTTAAAAAGACTAAAAAGAAGGAGCAAATTTTGTTCATGAAAAAAACATCAACTGTAATTCTCATTAAGGGGTCAGGACCAGCAGCACATAATTTCCAAACCTTAGAGTATGCTGGACACTAAGGGCTTCAGAGTATAGAGTGTGAAGGAGCTGGGATGAACAAGTCAGTATTAGTTAAGGATCAGGTAAGTGGCAATAAAATAGACCAATCTAATGAGTAAGAGGCAATTCCAGGTCATTTCAACCATACTCCTTGGTAGAATGTCAAGAGAAGTTAGATGATATGTTGAGGAAAATATGGAATATGTCCAAAAAGGCACATGTGTGGGTGGGTATGTATGTGTGTGTGGGGCCTCTGCCTGCAGAGGCCCACCCATCCACCACGGATGAGAATAAGACTACTAAGTCATGATCTGCTGGGGGAGGAGAGGTGGCCAATCTCTCAAAGGAGAAGGGCCAAAAGCCCCTTCCTCAATGGCTTTTATTAGGTTCATAACACACAGGAATACAGGTAAAGCTCATCACTCAATGTCAGGCAGCAAGGATCAAACAATGGATAACATTTCAAGAACTCTGAGGGCTTAATCTGAGTCAGGGTCTGTCACCTAAGGGGTTACAAAACTTTGGGAGACAAACTCATTTCCTGCTCAGACCCTTATCATTTAAATGAGAGCACTCTTAGCAAAGCAGGTTTCACAGGACTTTAGGAATTCTTTCTGATGCCTGATCACCCATGGAGCCCTCCAGGCCAGCACAGGGCTGCACTGCCCTCCGTCATAGTTTCAGGCTTAAGTGGATCAGAGCCAGGAAGCCAAGAGATAAGGGAAACTCCTCCCAGATGGAATGAAGACTCAGGCTATGTCAGGATAGCCAGGGGGCAAGGGTCCATCACCCCCTTTTTGCTGCAGCTCCCCGAGTCCTTCCCTGAGGGCTTTCCACGTGGTTGTGCCTGTCTTGGGTGACCCCTCCCTTGAGGGAGTCTTACTGGTCATTGGCTAACCGACCAAGCATTGGGGGCCAGTTATGGATGAAGCAGAAGCAGCACTCCTTCCAGGGAGATAAGCTTTGTTTCCTTAGTGGCTTACAGTCTGAAGACTGCTCACTCAGCCTTAGCCATGGAGGGGTTACAGCTCCTGAAGCCCGGCAAAATGATTCCCAACATGAGACATATGCTCTTGAAAGAATGTTTGAAAATGGGTTTATCCCAGAAAATCCAGGACTTATGATTGATGTATCAGCAGGATTTTCTGTACTATTGACATATTGGGAAAAACAATTCTTTGCTCTAGGAAGGCCTACCTTGTACATTATAGGATGTTTAGCAGCAAGCCTAGCTCCTACCCACTAGATGCCAGTAGCACCACCTTCCAGTTGTGGAGGTCAAAATTACCCTGGTTGAGAATAATTGGTATCTGTAATATATAGTGGCCCCATTTCAGTCCCAATGCTACTTACCCTGCAGCACTGAATATTATGTCCTTTTGAACATGATGTCCTTTTGTAAACCTTCCCTTCTCCCAATTTCAATGAGACTTTGTTTCCCTGATCCTCCTCTTCTCTTCACTCTGTATGCTTTCTCAATCATCCCCAGGGTAGGTAGATTCCTAGAATCTCTTCATTTCTTTCCAATAATTTAATCTGATCTACTGACTACTCCTTCAAAGTACCTACCTCCAGGTCCATGAGTGATATTCAAGAGATATGGTTCCTCCTATACCACTGCATTGACTAGATCAGTGTAGCAGTGAAATTAGCCAAATATCCATCCTACAAACCAACTTCTTTGCTTCTGACTCACTTTTGAACTTTATACCACACTTTCTGGATTCTTGCTCAGAATTTCCCTCTGGATATTCCCCTGTTGTCTTACGATTAAAAATGCCCAGACTTCTGGCCAAGATGGAGGTGGAGGTAGATACACTTTGCCTCTTCCCACAACCAAAAGGAGGACAACAACAAATTTAAAAACAAAAAACAACCAGAACTGACAGAAAATTGAACTGTATGGAAGTATGACAAACAAGGAGTTAAAGAAGAAACATTCATCCAGACCAGTAGGAGGGGTGGAGACAGGCAGCCTGGAAGGAGAGGACTCATGGCAAATGGGCAGCTGGTGGACTAGGCAGTCCCTTATTTGCATGCTCATAAACTGGGAGGAACAGCTGGGGAGTGAGACAGATTATGCAACCCAGGATTCCAGTATGAGGAAATAAAGATTCAAAACCCCTTACTGAAAAAAAAAAAACACTGTGGGGGTTGAGGCAGCAGGAGAAACTCCCAGCCTCACAGGAGACTTCAGTGGAGAGACCCATAGGGTCGGTCCTAGAATGTACACAGACCCACTCACCTAGAAGGGCCCAATTTGTTTGTGGGTAGCAGGGGAAGTGCCTGAAAGCTGGCTAAGAACTGAGTGATTGGTATTGTTCCCTCTCAGACCCCTCCCACACATACAGAGCCACAATGCAGTGGTGTGGGTTGCCCAGCCCTGGTGAATACCTAAGGCTCCACCCCTTAGTATGTAACAGGTATGCCAAGACAAAAAAAAAAATGGCCCAAATGAAAGAATAGATAAAAAATCCAGAAAAAAATACAACTAATTGATGAACAGACAGCCAACCTATCAGATGTACAGTTCAAAACACTGGTGATCAGAATACTCACAGAAATGGTTGAGTACAGTTGCAAAATAGAGGAAAAAGTGAAGGCTATGAAAAGTGAAACAAAGGAAAATGTACAGGGAACCAATAGTGACGGGAAGGAAACCAGGACTCAAATCAACAGTTTGGAGCAGAAGGAAGAAATGAACTTTCAACCAGAACAGAGTGAAGAAACAAGAATTCAAAAAAATGAGGAGAGGTTTTCGAACTTCTGAGACACTTTAAATGTCCCAACATTCGAATCATAGTGGTACCAGAAGGAGAAGAGGAAGAGCAAGAAATTGAAAACTTAGTTGAACAAATAATGAAAGATAACTTTCCTAATCTGTCAAAGGAAATAGACTCCTGGGAAGTCCGGGAAGCTCAGAGAGTCCCAAAGAAGTTGGATCCAAGGAAGTACACACCAAACCACATCATAATTACATTACCCAAGATTAAAGATAAGGAGAGAATCTGAAAAGCAGCAAAAGAAAAGGAGATAGTTACCTACAAAGGAGTGCCCTTAAGACTATCAGTTGATTTCTCAAAAGAAACCTTACAGGCAAGAAGGGGCTGGAAAGAAGTATTCAAAGTCAGGAAAGGTACAGACCTACCTACATCCAGGATTATCTATCCAGCAAAGCTATCGTTTAGAATGAAAGGGCAGATAAAATTCTTCCCAGATAAGATCAAGTTAAAGGAGTTCATCATCACCGAGTCCTTATTATATGAAATGTTAAAGGGACTTATCTAAGAAAAAGAAGATGATCAAAACTACGAAGAGTAAAATGACAACAAACACAGCTGTCAACAACTAAACCTAAAAACAAAAACAAACATAAACTAAGCAAACATCTAGATCAGGAAGAGAACCAGAGAAAAGGAGATCATATGGAGGGTTATCAGCAGCAAGGGGGAGGAGGGAAAATGGGGGAAAAGTACAGGGAATTAGAAACTTAAATGGTAGGTACAAAATGGACAGGGGAGGTTAAGAATAGTATGGGAAATGTAGAAGTCAAAGAACTTACATGTACAACTCATGGACATGAACTAAAGGGGCGGGAATGAGGGTGGGATGGGGTGTGCAGGTCAGAGGGGAATATGGGGGGCAAATGTGACAACTATAATAGCAAAATCAATAAAATACATTTTTAGAAAAGAAATTGGGGGTAAAAGGCAGAAAACTGTACTTGAACAACAATTAAAATAAAAAAAAAAAGAAAAAGAAATTGTCCAATAATATCCACTATCTGCTCCAGATGTGATCCTTATCTTTGCTGATAGGATTATTGGGTTTACTGTCTCTGAGGTTACAAAACTTTGAAACACTTTTGTCCTCTCTCCCTAAATAGATACTTGGTACCGGAGTCTGGATCATTCTCTCTATAGTGAGTTCAATTGATTCTACTTCTGCAGTATCTCTATACCAGTGTCTTTTATTCACAGCATCAATAATGGTCTTATCCTTTTCATCTCTCAACTGGATGCCTTTCTCTCTACCCACATCGATTTTCTCCCACCCACTTAGATGTTTTCTCAGTGATTACACTTTTTTTGTCCACTGGAGGACATTTTTTTCATTGCTGAGAGAGAGAGAGAGAGAGAGAGAGAGAGAGAGAGAGAGAGAGAGAGAGAGAGAGATGTGAGACACATCGATTGGTTACCTTCTCTCAGTGCCCGTACTAGGGATGGAACTCACAACCTGGATATGTGCCTGACTGGGAATCAAACCTACAACCTTTTGATCTACAGGAGGATGCTCCAACCAACTGAGCCACATCAGCTAGGGCTCAGTGCTTACATTTTGAAAAGAGGAAAATACACATGAAGTTGATATTAACCCCTACCCTGAATTCTAGCTGGAATTAATATTCCCTGGATACATGCAACTGGTTGAAGATATTCCCACCCACCTCAGTAAAGGAAGTATTTTCAATGCATTTTGTTATGAAAAATTTGAAACATACAGAAAAGTTGAAAAGATTCTGCAGTGTTCTTGTGCACACTGCCTAGATTTAGAGTTATTTTATTAAGCTTGCTATACCACATATCTATCCATTTGTCCTTCCCTCTCTCCACCTATCAATCCGTTTCATAATAAATTACAGGTATCAGTATATTTTCCCCTGAAACACTTAAGCATATGTATCACTAGTTAACATTCAGTATTTGTAGGCAGTTATTTCTTTTTATTTTATGGTAAAATCAACATACAATGAAATACTCGAATCTTAAGTGGACCACTCTGTGGGTTTCAACAAATGCATACACCTGTGTAATTCACATTTCCATCAAGATACAATCAACTGGAAAGCCCTGATACCATTTCTTATGCAATCCCTGCCCCAAGTCCACCCCAGAGGCAGCTACTGCGCTCATCCACCATAGATCAGCTTTGCCTGTTTTAGAACTTCATGTAAATCAGAATGTGCTCTTTGTGTAATATATACTCTTTGTGTCTGGATTCTTTCAGTGTAAAAAAATGATTTTAAGATTCATCCATGGTGTTCTCTGTATAAGTAGTGTGTTCCTTCTGATTGCTAAATAGGATTCCACTATATGAATATACCACGGTTGGTTTATACATTCTTTTATTATAATACATTTTTGGTTTTATTCAATTGTGGACATTATAATTATAATATAAATTCAATACAAAATATAATTATCACTTTCAATTTCATGGTTGCAGAAAGTTAAATTTATATACATACTTTTATTACAAAGTATCATTAAGAGGTGAGCAATAGAACACTTTCAAGCATAAAAATTTACATTAGGGTAAATTTCTAAGGCGGGAGTAGAAAAGAAATGAGTTTGAGGAAGAAAAATGCAACTGTGAACTGTCCAACTGTTAACAATGATCTGTATTTTTATTTTTATTTTATTTTATTTTTTTGTGAAAAGGTTTTTATTTTTTAAATATATTTTATTGATTATGCTATTACAGTTGTCCCATTTCTCCCCCATCATTCCCCTCCACCCTACACACCCTCTCCCACCCACATTCCCCCCTTTAGTTCATGTCCATGTGTCATAAGTTCTTTAGCTTCTACATTTCCCATACTATTCTTGCCCTCCCCCTGTCTATTTTCTACCCACTGTCTATGCTATTTATTCTCTGTACCTTTCCCCCTCTCTCCTCCTCCCATGCCCCTGTTGTGAACCCTCCATATGCTCTCCATTTCTGTGGTTCTGTTCCTGTTCTAGCTGTTTGCTTAGTTTGCTTTTGTTTTAGGTGTGGTTCTTAATAGTTGTGAGTTTGCTGTCTTTTCACTGTCATATTTTTATCTTCTTTTTCTTAGATAAGTCCCTTTAACATTTCATATAATAAGGGCTTGGTGATGATGAACTCCTTGAACTTGACCTTATCTGAGAAGCGCTTTATCTGTCCATCCATTCTAAATGACTGCTTTGCTGGATAGAGCAATTTTGGATGTAGGTCCCTGCTTTTCAAGATTTCAAATATTTCTTTCCAGCCCCTTCTTACCTGTAAGGTCCCTTTTGAGAAATCAGCTGACAGTCCAATGGGAACTCCTTTGTAGGTGACTGTCCCCTTATCCCTTGCTGCTTCCAGAATTCTCTCCTTCATTTGAATCTTGGCTAATGTAATTACAATGTGTCTTGGTGTGTTCCTCCTTGCGTCCAACTTCTTTGGGACTCTCTGAGCTTCCTGGATTTCCTGGTAGTCTATTTCCTTTGCCATATTGGGGAAGTTCTCCTTGATTATTTGTTCAAATAAGTTTTCTACTTGTTGCTCTTCTTCTTCCCCTTCTGGGACCCCTATAATTCAGATGTTGGCATGTTTAACGATGTCCCGGAGGTTCCTAAGCCTCTCCTCATTTTTTTGAATTCTTGTTTCTTCCTTGAATTCTTGTTTGGTTGTTAGTTTCTTCCTTCTGATCCACTCCATTGATTTGAGTCCCAGTTTTCCCTCCATCTCTATCAGTTCCCCATGCATCTTCCTTCATTTCACGTATTGTAGCCTGCATTTTTTTCATCTAATTTGTGAGCAAAATCAACCAATTCTGTGAGCATTTTGATGATCAGTACTTTGAACTGTGCATCTGATAGGTTGGCTATCTCTTCACTGCTTAGAGGAATTGGCTCTGGGGCTTTTATTTGTTCTCCAGTTTGAGCCATTTTTGATGTTTTTTTTTTGTTTGTTTTGTTTTGGTTTTAGTCTGGTCTTAGCTATTATGTATGAGGGGTGGAGACTTGGGTGTTCCTCAGGGCAGGGCAGCCCAGTCGCTGGGTTGTGACGCTATATGTGGGGGCGGGGTCTGAGAGGGAACAATGGCGCCTGCTCCGCTCTCTCCTGGATTCCGTCCCTTCCGCCACTTCCCCTCTGCCCGGACCGTCTGCGCGCGCGAATGTGGGACCACCTGGTCAGCCAGCCACCCTGTGCGGCCTCACTGGTTCTGCACAGTTGCCCCCCTGTGCCCAGGGTCCGCCAGCTGCTGCCTGTGGGCCCGGGGACCGCCAGCCGCCACCTGTGCACCTGGGAACTGCCAGCTGCTGCTGCTTGCGCTCCCGGGTCCACACCTCCACTTTTTCCTACCGCAACTCCGCCCCTCTTACCGGTCTGGATGAATGGTTGTTGGACTTCCGTACAGTTCAGTTTTCTATAAGTTCTGGTTGTTTTCTTGTTTCTAAATATTTGTCGTCCTTAATTTTGGTTGTGAGAGGAGGCACAGTGTGTCCGCCTACGCCTCCATCTTGGCCGGAAGTCAATGATCTGTATTTTTAAAATGGATGATGTGAATGTTAAATTGCTTTTTGATTTCATTAGGTTTATCTGAGAATGATGTGACAATTTAAGAATTAAGCCCTCAATATTTATAGTACTCCAGAAATGGCCAAGTTACGATGAAAACAGATATCAACATAAAATTATACAAAGGGACTTATTGTTTTCCCAAATTATCTTCCAAAGTCCATTCAAAATTACAAGAAATAAAAGAGTTTTCTCTGATGGCTGATACCTACCCTAAATTGGGTCCTAGCCTCTAATCACTCTCTATCAGTAACTGTCATCTTTAAATCTCAATAGGCTTTGAAAATACTACCAATTAGGTAATATTTATGGGTAGATTTTGGTCATATTTTGTACCTCAGAAAACTGACACTGAGATAAACACTTGTGCCAGATTTAACTCTTGTGGTTAAATCAATGTGGTTTCATTCGAACATCTGTCTTCTTGGTCTATGGCCAAGCTCTGAACCTAAAATGGAGATGAATTTACATTTCAAAGCCTTACACTGGGAAGATTATTGGCCTTCTTTATCCTCTTCTTTTTCCTTTAAACCCATGTGACTTGGAATACTCCAAAGAAAATCAAAGGTATCTTTGCATTGGCTATTTTTATTTTTCCTCAAAGAAAGCCTCTTTTTGCTAAAAACTAACATGCCACAGCTCCTGTTACAGAAAATATTGTGTCTATATACACCATGTGAAAAGAGTTTATTAATTTGTAAAAACTGTAGTAAAAGTGGTGTTACATAAACAAAACCGTTGACTATTGAATTTTTAATTTGAATATCCTGGAACTTTCCTGAAACCTAAAGGTCATCAGTAGACTCATCCATTCAGAAAAGTTAAAAGATTAATACTATGCTCTTGTATAATGTTTTTACATTTTTTTTCTTGAAGATCTTCGTTTTTTACCTCCTTCACTTTTTGTCAGGATTGAATGTGTACTCCCAAATTCATATGTTAAAGTCTAAATCCCCAGTGTGATTGTATTAGGAGATGTGGTCTTTGGGAGCTGATTAGGTCATGAGAGTGGAACCTTCATGAATGAGGTTAGTGCTCTTATAAAGGACACTCAGTGCAGCCTTATACTGGATGGCTTAAACAACAATTATTTCTCACAGTTCTGGAGGCTGGTAAGTCTGAGATCAACACGTTAGCAGATCCAGAGTCTGGTGAGAACTCACTTCCTGATTCAAAGACAAATGTCTTCTCACTGATCTCCCATGGTGGAAAGAATACTGACCATAACACTGGGGACTCCCCTAGCTGTGCCCAGCATTTTAGTTGTGGGGTTGTAGAGAAGTCCAGGGGTTCCAGGGAAGGGACCAAATTAGGATGGGGCATTCAGGGCAGAGGCTGTTTACCACCCAATAGAGAACTATTTATGTGGTAATAATCAATATGTAACTATAGCAGACGAGTATCAGCCCTGGAAAGTGAACCTTTTCTGAGAAAAACAAATTTTTAGAAGCATTATCATTATCTCTTAACATTTGCAACTGAGGCCCAAGATGCAAATGTGTGTTCCCAAAATTACTTGAGTAAATACCAGGACTGGAAACCAGCATCCAGCTTTCGGTACTCCAGATATTACAAACCAGATCATTTGACATGTTGGGTGATGCTGCTGCTATGCCTTGATTCCCTCATATCCCTTCTTACCATTTTATCTTTTCCCTCTTTGAGGTTTTTTTTATTTCAACAAGCAATGTATGATGCACTTTTATGAAGAATTACCTTCTAATTATTGAAGGTAACTAGCCTACAGGTAAAGTTTCTCAGATTAAAACTGACTGATGATTAAAAATACCAATAAGGTAGGACTGACTATTAAAATTCTTCAAGTAGGAGGGCCAGGTGGCTTGGGTTAATGATACTAGTGGATATGGTGATAAGATGTAGGTTTCAGGATACAAATACTGAAACTAGAACTTGGCTGGAAAGAGATGTTGACTCTGAGGCTTTTGGCCTGAGTAACCATGTGGACAATGAAGCAACTGATTGAGATGGGCAAGATTTTAGGAGGAGCAAGCCTCTAGAAGCCTGTTTTAGAAACATACTTCTACATGTTTGGTTTCATGATGTTCATTCATTATCTACTGAGGTTCTTCCCATCAGAGTGAAATGTTGAGTCAAACTATATATTTACCATGTCCGAAACCATCATTTCTATGTTGCATTCATCCATATGTAGTGACAAAGCTAACATAATCCCCGCAATGTCATCACCTCACTCAATGTGTGTTTGTGACCTGTTCTGGGGACTTGAACATATGTTATACTATAAATGGGAAACACTGACCCACCTCTGTGTCTGAACTGATTTAAATAAGTTTGACTAGCTTGCCCTGAATTTACAATTTAACTGATGAGTTCAGTCAGCTTAGCAATGTGGCCTGGGAACTCAATGACAAAAAAAATCAGACCTATTTATACCAGTCCAAAGGGCCATGGTCTTTGAGCTCAGCTGGGTGGGGGGGTGGGGGTGGGTGAGGGTATGGGGGGGTGGGTAAGAGGGTTGATTTTTTGAGACACTTTGAAAATGTAAAATTCCACACAGATAATATTTCTATGCAACCTAATGGTTGTTGGCACACAATAGGAAGAAAATCTTATTGAAAGAGAGTAAAATGATGTTATGAAATGATCTCTGTAAATTTAAGCCATTTTCAAAGAAATCTCTGAAAGTCTGTTTTAGTCTCTTCTTTTTCATATGCATATTAGACAGTAAAATTATTGGACATGCCAAAGAGCAGCTGCCAACTAACAGTTTAGTTAGGCAACTGAGGTGAATTTTTTACTCTTTTTTTTTTTTATCATTTGCCCAGTCCCTCATTATTCTCATGAAATTTATTTTACTTCCTGATATGCTGCCATAGTTGAATGAGATTAAATGTAGGAGTAGCCACAGGACTAAACAGTGATGAACTGAAGCAGCCAACCCTACCTTAGACAGACAGAGCAAGTAGTCCCCTGCAGGTGCAATTTTGGGAGGATATAGTAGTGGTAAGAATGACATTGAGCAAGACAGCCCTGGCCTCAGAGAGCTTGCAATTAAGATTGCTTAGGAAGGAAACTGGAAAGTAGGAGTAATGCAAACAAAGGAAACCAGAGGGTAACCAGAGGTAAAGGATCTATAAATAGATCACCACAACTGTGAAGGAATAAAGCTCAGGAAGAGGCAAATAGTAAAGGCCAAGGGTCTTCAAAAACTCAGCTCAGGATCTCCTTTCCCAAACATGTGTCTTTTCTATTATTCTGCTCACCAAATATCAAGGACATTTTCGCATGACCAAATGGCTCCATGGATGTTTTGGTAAGGACCAAGTGTCTGCTAATTAGATAGATAGATAAACTGATAGTAGATAGATAGATAGATAGATAGATAGATAGATAGACAGATAGATGATTGATTTTAAGGAATTGGCTCATATGATTATGGAGGTTTAGCAAGTCCAAAATCTGATATAATATCTGGTAGGCTGAAACTCAGGAGAGTTGTAGTTTGAATCCCAAGGCCATCTTCTGTCAGGATGTCTTCTTGCTCAGAGGAGAGTCAGTCTTTTACTCTTAAGTTGATTAGATGAGACCTTCAATTGATTAGATGAGACCTACTCATATTAGGGAGAAATAAGAGTTTTACTCAAGACCTACTCATATTAAAAGAAATAAGAGTTACTCAAAGTCTACTAATTTAAATGTTAATCTCATCAAAAAACACCTTCATAGAAACATCCAGAATAATGTTTGACCATTAATTACATCATTTAATTATCATGTAGCTCTTTCTATATAAATAATATACTTTTTTTCCAGTTTGCTTGGCTATTTTATGTTACTATTTCATGTATAATTATTAATAATATCTAATTTGTAATGTATATGTGCCAAGATTAAGTAAAGTGTATTTATTTTACTGGGTACCATGACCCAGCCAAGTTGACACACAAAATTAACCAGGACACCTACCCATACTCACTGGTTGCACATACCTGAGTGTCAAGTTGACACTTTCAGAGTAGAAAGTAGGAAGTTGAATATACTGGGAGTAGCTGAGGCAGGGGCTGCCAGTTTACACCTGCAGGAAGCCTGTTTCTGCAGAGATCTGAGGCGGGGCTCAGTACAAGGCTGTCTGTGCTCATGGAGTCTTCAATATTATTCCGTATTATATTTTCCTTTTTAACATGGAAGAAAAAAAGGTGTTTGAGCCAAATCAAATAGCTCCATTTGCCTAAATTTGTATTTAGAAACTGAAAGGGAGCCTCTATACAATTGTACCATGAAAGCAGAAAAAAAGTACACCTTTTCTAATGACACTTTCAAACCAAACTGAAATCAATGAATCATTTTTAGTAAAAGAATACTGAAATTTTTAACCAGTTAACTTTAGACATTTGATATGATGCAAAGAAAAAAATGTGTGCTCCTCTCAGCAGATATTCTCTTATATATAATAGGAGAAAATAAAATCAAAGCCTTTTGCTTTAACAATCAAAAAGTGTAAGCTTTTCCTTTTCTAGAGATTAGAGAAATGCCAGGATTCTTGGGATATTTCCCCGTGTCTGAGAAGTGAAACATCTTCAGAGACTCCCAATGCCACTAACCCATGTTGATGAAGAGTTTGATACATATACAGATTAAATAATCCATTTTCTGTAATCCCATTTTGAGGGAGGTGAAAAAAGATTTATTTAGGTTTTTTAATAAACTCAGCCAATTTGATTAATTTGAGATGCTTAAGACATATAACACATGAGTTTTTAAAATAGATTATTTTGAAATGTTTAGTGCTTGATTCTATTTATTTGAGGTACCTAAAATAGTCAAATTCATAAAGACAGAAAATTGAATGGTGGTTGCCAGGAGCTGTGAGAAGGGGACAGAAATGGGGACTTATTGTTTAATGGGTACAGAGCTTGAAGTGAAGAAAATGTTCTGGAGATTATGGTGATGATGATTGCATAATAATATGAATGTACTTAATGCCAGAGAATCATATACTTAAAAATAGTGAAAATGTTAAGTTTTATGTTATATTTATTTTACCACAATAAAAAAGTATTTACTGCAGAAATGTAGCTGTAATGAGTGATTCAGTAGGTTACACCAGCTCCTTGGCAATGACCAGATTGTTTAGGTCTGACTGACTATAGAAGTCAACAGCATTAAGGAGTATTGCATGGTTTTCATTATAAAATATAAATCTATTTTCTAACTTGCTGACAGAATAAGGAAAAGTGTGATTAAGAGAATGCTCTTAAAGATAAGAGGTCAAAAATTTGGCCTGTGTCCTATGTTAGCAATGGGAAGCATGTAGGGCAGGAAAAGAATTCTTCTCACAGAACAGGAATTCTCTACAATTTCTCCATAAAGACTACTTTAAAAAAATAGTAGGTAATCATAATCTAATGAGAAAAATACTGTTTTTATTGTTGTCTCGGGCACAATCTATGAGCAATGCATTCTTTGACTTTATTAATTGTTGCCTTCCCATCATTTTGACTAATATGCACTGATATTTTAATTACCGATGCACTTTAAATGAAAGCTTTTTAAAATATTTTTTTATTTATTGATTTTAGAAACAAAGGAAAAGAGAGAGGGAGAAAAAATAGACATTGATTTATTGTTCCACTTATTTATGCATTCATTGGTTGATTCTTGTATGTGTCTTGACCAGGGATTGAACCCACAACCTTGGCATATCTGGGCAACACTCTAACCAACTGAGCTACATGGTCAGGGCCAAATCAGAGTCTTTTTCAATAAAAAAATATAAAATTCCTAAATAGCACTCTACCTAAATAGGAAAGTTTATATTTTATTTCTTCTGATACTTTACTTAACTTTGGAGCTTATATATTATAAACTAATGATCGTTAAGGATTATACAAAAAATAGCCAAATATAAAATAATTATAAAATAGACAAGTAAACTGAAAATAAGTATTCTTTATATAGAAATATATACATGACAATATATAATGTACGAAAAGCTCTTAATACAGGGTGTAATACATGGTAAGTGCTCAATAAAAGTTGTTTTATATTTGACAATGTTGATGTCTTTAGTTTGCTTCATTTTGAGTCTATGAATATGTAAAAATACTTAGTATAGCTTTACTGAGTAAAAGTCATCTTCCTAGTCTGTATAGAGAAACAGAAAGTTGAAGGAAGATATATACACCATTGAAGGAAACATGAATTCTTCTGGGGGCAGGGAGAAAATAAATCATATAAATAACAAAGTACTTTACACAAGAGTTATGGAGATTCAGCTAGATCAGGGGAAATTTCAGGGAGGAAAAAACATTTATCCTGTACCTTGAAGAATGGATGAGATTTCCACCTGACAGAGGGAGATGAGAAACATTCTAGATGGAGGGAGTGGGGAGAACACAGCAGCAGAGAGTGAAGAGTAAGTGAAGGAACTGGATTATCAGGTTTGTTTGAAACACAAGATGATGGCAGGAGAGTCCTTGGAGGTCAGATGGAAAAGACTGGTGTGGTAGGAGCACAGGACCTCAGATTCAGAGAATCTCTCAGATTCTGAGAAAAGGAGAACCCTTGAAGGTGTTTGTACGTGAAAGAACGTGACTAGAGGCAGTTTTAGGAAGACTGATCTAGAAGCATTCTGCTTCTGCTGTTGACATAGAGAGAAAAATTCCTTTTGTATAGGGAAATGTTTCATTCCCAGATGTGGCTACTGGCTTGCATTGGGCCAGAACTCACCCTTGGTTTTTGGACTTGAAGTCCAGTGTTTTGTTTTGGTTTATTTTTTTTAATTTTGGTAGTTCTTTAAAAGATCTCCTTTGCCACTACTACAATATCTGAATATCTGTATGGCTCTACAGGCAAGGCATCCCCAGTGACTCATGGGCAGGGTTTCTGATTGAGTCTGAAAAGCAATTTGTAGGATTTGTGTCTTTTTGATGACCTTCAACAGCACTGGCTGCTGCTCACCCAGCCCCTGCCCTCCTGATCAGTGCAGGACACCTCAGTATTCTGTCTAGATGGGGAAGAAAGAGGTGATCCTCTTTGGCAGTGTCCCATATAGCTTGAGAAGCCAGATACTCACCTCCACTCTGGTCAGGAGAAATCACCACCAGAAAAGGTCTCTCTTGGCACTCAGCTGCACAGCTCTGGGGGATGGGCAATGCAGATAAAATGAAACTGTTCCTCTTACCATCTTCAATGCATCCAATCCCCCACTCTCTCTTTTTTCCTTCAATGATGTGCTGGCATTTCTCTGCTGGACTCTTGGACTTCCAAATATATACTTTTACCTGCAAGGGGGCAGTCAAAATTTAGAGGGAATAAACTAGTGTCAACAAAAGTTCACTGCCACCAATTTAATATCAACAGGAGTCCCCAATCTAGAGTGCAGAAAGAGGAGAAACTTTATTCAGGTAAACATTTTGCAAACTGGGGAAACACAGCCTCTGGTGGAAACTGCAAGTGTGCTCTGCTGAGACAAAGAGGGGGCCACTTTTTATAAAGTCCCTGCCCTGATCCCTGATTGGTCCATTTTTACCCAAATGAGTAATCCAAATTTTCACAGTCTGATTGGTCCAAATCGCACTATTCTGATTTGTTGGAATTTCATGTTCCGATTGATCATTACAGGGCTACTCTGATTGGTCAGTAAAGATGAATGCAAATAAGGATATTGCTATGCAGTTTGATTGGATGGGATAGGTGTTAGCTCATTGGTTACAAGTTGATACCAGCAACATTTTTATAAAGCTCAGCCTGCAGGAGCACAGTGCAGGAGGTTGAAAGTTCAATCTGGATTTTTCCTGAAATGCAGTGTGTGAAAGAGGACTCTGTTAGCAATACCTGTTAGACTCTGGTTATGATTTTGGGCCCAATTAACCATGAGGAGTCCTTCTTGGCAGGTATTTTCCTTCTCAAAATCAATGGTAGAAAGCTTCTACTTAACCATTTTGCTGATGTCTCTCCACAGGTCCCCTTTTAAAGGGGAGAATAGCCCTGGCTGGTGTACCTCAGTGGATTGAGTATGGGCTGCAAACCAAAGGGTCAATACTTCAATTCCCAATCAGGGCACATGCCTGGGTTGCAGGCCAGGTACCCCGTACGGGGCATGCAAGAGGCAACCATACATTGATATTTCTCTCTCTTTCTTCTTCCCTTCCCCTTTCTCTAAAAATAAATAAATAAAATCTTTTTTTTTTTTTAAAGAATGAGCGTACACGTGGGAAGATTAATTTATCTTTATTCATTCATACCTTGCAGAGAATTATTTTTTATACTTTTTGATTGTGTAAAATCTGGGCAATTTAGGGCATTTTGTTTAAAATCAAATATCAAATTGAGGCTATCAAGCTGAGCTGTTGGCACACGTTTTCTAGTGCATGCTTGCTGCTATATCTATCACTGTGCGATCCCTCGGCCTCTTGCCTTTGCTATACTGCCAAGATGTCACTTTCTAACAAGCTGACTCTGGACAAGCTGAATGCGAAGGGCATGAAAGTGGACTTCAGTGTTCCTGTGAAGAACAACCAGAGGATCAAGGCTGCCATCCCAAGCATCAAATTCTGCTTGGACAATGGAGTCAAGTCAGTTATTCAAATGAGCCACCTGGGTCAGCCTGATGGTGTTACCATGCCTGACAAGTACTCCTTGGAGCCAATTGCTATAAAACCCAGATCTCTGCTGGGCAAGGATGTTCTGTTCTTGAAGGACTGCATGGGCCCTGAAGTGGAGAAAGCTTGTGCTGACCCAGCTGCTGGGTCTGTCATCCTGCTGGAGAACCTTTGCTTTCATGTGGAGGAAGAAGGGAAGGGAAAAGATGCTTCTGGGAACAATGTTAAAGCTGAGCCAGCTAAAATAGAAGCTTTCTGAGCTTCACTTTCCAAGCTAGTAGATGTCCATGTCAATGATGCATTTGGCACTGCTCGCCAGCCCACAGCTCTATCGTGGGAGTCAATCTGCCACAGAAAGTTGGAAGTTTTTTGATGAAGGAGCTGAACTACTTTGCCAAGGGCTTGGAAAGCCCAGAGTAACCCTTCCTGGCCATCCTGGGTGCAGCTCAAGTTGCAGACAAGATGCAGGTAATCAATAACATGCTGGACCAAGTCAATGAGATGATTATTGGTGGTGGAATGGCTTTTATCTTCTTTAAGGTGCTCAACAGCTTGGAGATTGTCACTTCTCTGTTTGATGGAGAGGGAGACAAGATCATCAAAGATCTGATGTCCAAAGCTAAGAACAGTGTGAAGATTACCTTGCCGGTTGACTTTGTCACTGCCGACAAGTTTGATGAGAATGCCAAGACTGGCCAAGCCACTGTGGCCTCTGGTATACCTGCTGGCTGAATGGGTTTGGACTATGGTCCTGAGAGTAGTAAGAAATAAGCTGAGACTGTAGCTAGGGTCAAGCAGATTGTGTGGAATGGACCTGTGGGCATATTTGAATGGGAAGCTTTTGGCTGAGAGAACAAAGCTCTCATGGACAAGGTGGTGAAAGCCACTTTCAGCAGCTGCATCACTATCATAGGTGATGGAGACACTGCCACTTGCTGCTCCAGATGGAACATGGAGAACAAAGTCAGCCATGTCAGCCCTGGGAATGGTGCCAGTTTGGAGCTATGGGAAAGTAAAGTCCTTCCTGGTGTGGATGCTCTCAACAATGTTTAGTACTTTTGCTGACTTTTGGTTCCTGTGTACATCCCCTAATGCTACTTAATGCTTTCCATATCTCTACTTGGTATTAGCTAAAATCTTCTCCCATGTCAAGATTCAGCTAGTGGCCAAGAGATGCAGTCCAGGAACACTTAACACAGTTGCACAGCAGCATATCAACTCATCATTACTGTACCCTGGATTTGACTACATTCTTCAGAATCCCAGTTGAATTTCTTAGTGGCTAAACCACTGTGCATTCTAGAGTGCACAAATATAAGTATAAAATATATTTCTATTTTACCTGCTAAACTGTTAGTTTACTTCTCTTCTTGGAGTAGCTTACTCTGGTTAGCATTGTCATTGTTTTGCTACTCAACATGAAAGCAAGATAAAATTCCAGTTGTAGGGAGGGAGGGAGATGAAGTTGAAGATCTATTAAATAAATAATAAAAGTATTCATTGAAACTGGAAAAAATTGAGGGTATCAATGATGGATACTATTTAAATGATGGATAAATTCAATACTTTGAGTATTAACTCCAACCAGGGTGACTATGAAAAAAACAAGCTTCTGTGCTGTCTCTGAATGAAATTCCTAGAGTGTTGATCCAAAGAACATTTTTGAAAACAGACAGCACTGCTTGAATTAAACATATGATCTCTTATGGAACCCACTTTGAAAGTCAGTTCTGTGTTGGCTTTTCTTAAATTTTACAGATTTTTTTTTTCAAATTGAGTTTCATTCAAAGCCCAAAGTGAGCAGAAGGAAGAAAATATAGAGATCAGAGCAGAAATAAACAAAATAGAGTATAAAAAATACAAAAGATCTGTTAATCCAAGAGCTGGCTCTTCAAAAAGACAAACAAGATTGACAAACATTTAACCAGACTCAACAAGAACTAAAGGGAGAAAAACCAAATAAATAAAATCAGAAATGAAAGAAGAGAAATAATAACTGACACTCAAAAATACAAAGGATTGTAAGAAAATATTATGAACAACTATATGCCAACAAACTAGACAACTTGGGTGAAATGGATAAATTCCTAGAGGCATGCAATCTTCCAAAACAAAATTCTTAGGAAGAATCAAAGAATTTGGGTAAACAGATTACACCTAGTTCAATTGAAGTAGTAATCAAAAAAACTCCCAATAAACAAAAGTGCTGGGCCAGGTGGCTTCAAATGTGAATTTTACCAAACATTCCAAGAAGATCTAATAGCTCTCCTCAACTATTTCAAATAATTCAAGAGGAGGGACAATTCCCAAGCCAATTTTACAAGGACAGCATTATTCTAATTCCAAAATCAGGTAAAGGCACTACAAAAATAGAAAATTATAAGTCAACATCCCTGATGAACATAGATACTAAAATCCCCAACAAAATATTAGCAAATTGAATCCAGGAATATATCAAAAAGATCGTACAATGCCCTGGCTGCTGTGGCTCAGTGGATTGAGTGCCAGCATGTGAACCAAAGGGTCACCCACCAGTTCACATCCCAGTCAGGGCAAATGCCAAAAACCACATTATCATATCAATAGAAGCAGGAAAAGTATTTGATAAAATCCAGCACCCATGTATGATGAAAACTGTTGCAAAGTGGGAATAGAGGGAACATACCTAATCATAATAAAAACTATATATGACAAACCCACTGCCAGTGTCATGCTTAATGGGAAAAAACTACAAGCCTTCCCCTTAAGATTGGGAACAAGACAGGGATGTCCATTTTCACCTCTCTTATTCAACACAGTACTGGAAGTCCTAGACACAGCAATCAGATAAGAAGAAGAAATAAAGGCATCCAAATTGGAAAGGAAGAAGTAAAGCCATCATTATTTGTGGATGAAATGATACCGTACATAGAGGACCCTAAAGATTCCACCAAGAAACTACTAGAACTGATCAATGAATTCAGTAAAGTGGCAGGATACAAAATCAATATCCAGAAAATCAGTTGCATTTTTATATGCCAATAATGAACTATCAGAAAGGGAAACTAAGATACCAATTCCACTCACAATTGCTTCAAAAAGACACAAATACCTAGAAATAAATACAACCAAGGATGTAAAAGACCTATACTTGAAAAATCATGATAATAAAAGAAATTAAGAAGATACAAATAAGTGGAAGCACATACCATGTTCATGGGTGGGAGGAATTAACATCATTAAAATGTCCACACTACCAAAAGCAATCTATAGATTCAAAGCAATTCTTATCAAGATACCAATGATGCATTTCACAGAACTAGAATGAATATTTCAAACATGTATATGGAATCACAAAAAGTCTCAGATTAGCAACAGCAATCTTGAAAAAGAACAAATTGGAGGAATCATGCTACCTAGTATCAAACTATACTATAAGGCCATAGAAATCAAAATAGCATGGTACTGGCATACAAACAGACACATAGATCAATGGAACAGAATAGAGAGCCCAGAAATAAACCCATGTCTTTATGGTCCATTAATATTTGACAGGAAGCATGCACATGCAATGGGATAAAGATAGTTTATTCAATAAATGATATGGGGACAATCAGACCAGTAAGTCCAGAGAAATGAAACTAGATCACCTTCTTATACCATACACAAGAATAACTTCAAAATAGATTAGAGACTTAAATGTTAGAATCAAACCCATAAAAATCCTAGAAAACATAGCCAGTAAAATCTCAGACATTGTAGCATATTTTTCTGATATATCGCCTCAGGCAAGGGTAACAAAAGAAAAAATAAACAAATGGAACTACATCAAACTAGAAAGTTTTGCACCACAAAGTAAATCATCAACAAAATAAAAAGACAACCCACAGAATGGGAGAACATATTTGCCAATACATCTGACGAGGGATTAATATCCAAAATTTATAAAGAACTTATACAACTCACCACCAAAAAAACAAACAATCCAATTAAAAAATGGGCAAAGGACCTGAACAGACATGTCTCCAAAGAGGACATACAGATGGCCAACAGACTATGAAAAGATGCTCAGTGTTACTAATAAGCAGAGAAATGCAAATGAAAACCACAATGAGATATCATCTCACACCTGTCAGAATGATGATCATCAATACTTCAACAAACAATAAGTGCTGGCATGGATGTGGAGAAAGGGGAGCCCTTCTGCATTGTTGATGGGAATGCAGCCACTGTGGAAAGCAGTATGGAGATGCCTCAAAAATTAATAACGGAACAGCCTTATGACCCAGTGATTCTACCTCTGGGAATTTATCCAAAGAAACCCAAAACACTAATTTGAAAGAACCTAAGCATTCCTATGTTTATTGCAGTGTTATTTACAATCACCAAGATATGGCATCAGCTCAAGTGTCCATCAGTAGATAGATAAGTGAGTAAAATAACTGCAGGTCATTTACACCATGGAATACTACTCAGCCATAAAAAAGAAGATTTTACCCTTTGTGACAGCATGGATGCACCTGGATAACATTATCCTAACTGAAATAAGCCAGTCAGAGAAAGACAATTACTATATGATTTCACTCATATGTGGGATCTAATGAACAAACTGAACTAACAAGCAAAATAGAGACAGACTCATAGAGAGCAGGCTAACAGCTCTGTGTGGTGAGTTAGTGGTGAAGGGATTGAATAGAAAGGAAAAAGACTCATGGACATGAACAACAGTGTGATGATTGTGGGAGGAGGGAGAAAGGGGGATAAAGGGTAATGGAAAAATTACAATAAAATACAATAAAGTTTTTTAAAAACTGAGTTTCATTCTTTTATGAACTGTTCATAACAGAGGCTGCTAGAGCTCACCAGTATCAAACTTTCCTCTGCTTCCTGGTCACACAGCTGGACTGCACCTCCCAGGTCCCTGTTGTCTGGGGATGATCATAAAGTAGTCTTGGACAATGAAATGTGGAGATAAGTGATGTGTGGCATTTCTGGATGTGTCCCCTAATTCTTCCTTGGATTGTCTGTGCCCCACTTGCCTTGTCTGTGTGCTGGATGCAGAGAATCTTCTGAGGACTCCAGGACTCTAGAGGATAAAATGTCCACTAGATGAATGAAGCCTGAGTCTTTGAATAACTACACAGAACAGAGCCCCTTGCTCCCCCATTCCATATTGAATTGAGAGTCTTTTTTGGTTAAGCCAATTAGACTTGGCTATTGTGGGTTGTGGCAGTGAGGTTCTCCTCAGTAATACACATCATACCTCTTAGATTCTAATGAAATTGGTGAGACTCTGTGGATGACACCTACCTGGACACAACTTCTGCTCTTAGATTTGTGTAACAGTGGTGTTGTGCTCTTTTAGAATCCAGGTAAGCCCCTCTTCTTGACTTAGTTTTTGTTTCACTGTCAATCAGGGTCAATCAGTCTAACAACCATAGCAGAAGACTTTCTTGAGGACAATTAGCTCTGTTGCTGATAATAGACTTTGACCTTCCAAGGTCCATTGCTTTACAGTTTATCACTCCTGTCTTCATCAACTCTATTAACAGGACTTAGAACTTCAGCCCCCATATCCCCACAAAGTGCCTGGAATCTTTCCCACCATTTTGGTGAACATGTGCTTTGAGATTATGAACTGTCAGCATACGGAGTCAGAACTGTCAGTAATATAACCAGTCTACTGAATTCCAGATAATTAGAAATCTATTTTAAATCAGCCTCAAGTTCCCTCTTTGTGTCCTCAGGGAGAGATATGCACAAATTAATTCTATTTGTGTTGTGAAATGAGTCAGAGTGCAAACAAGTAACTTGACACAATTGACCAAATTCTCAAGTACTAAGTTCAAAAACCCCTGGTAGACCAAGTGAATTAATGAATTTCTCTGGCTGCTCAAATTTGCTAAATATGTATTTTCATGGACTTAGCTACATAGATTTACTGGCTTCTCAATAATTTAATATGGATAGAGGTTTGGATCTTGTTGTCAGTATGTCTCCTGGAGGGGCCCAGATGCAAAAACCATGTCTGCTAGATAACCCAGTGTGTAAATGTGGGCTGTGGTTCTAACAGTTGCTGACAGTTGTGGTAAATAAGAATGTTTTATAGCATTTTTCTTCCAGCAAAAATGTTTATGGTCATATAAAAATCAAAGTAGCCCATGGTCATGTATTTTGGTTGAAAAGAAATTACTGAGAACCACTAGTTTGAGTAGCCCTGGGTTTGTTTTTTACATTAACAAATACCTTTACATATTCACAAATTTGAATTGCTTATCACTTTCTCAGAATTACACTCCATTTGTGTGAACTAAGTGACAGATCACACTGGCCTAGAGTCAGCTAAGAGAAGTTATAGTTCAAACCTCTTCAAATGATAGTCACATACCTAACAATGCATAAAACTGGGAGTAAAATTAATGGTTGTGTGTAAACAAAAATTTAAGAGTCCTCTAAAGGAGATGTTATTGCTCTGATATTCACAAATGTAGGCAAAAATCACACCTCTGAGGATTAAATCAATGCTAGGAAAAACATGATTGCATATAACGGATCTATATAAGCTGTGAAACACTGTATTAAATAAAGGTTATCATTGCTTCTTTTATTACACATGTGTATTGTGCATATATAATATTGTAAGCCAGACACTGTTCTTAGTCAGTTACATGTATCAGCAAACAGTTCAAAGCCCATGAATTATAACATATATTCTAGTTCTAGGAAGGTGATATATAATAGATTTTTAATAGAAGGTCAGGAGGTGACTGATGATGCTTTGATATAAACTAAAGCATTGTAAGTGTACAGACAGGTGCTGCTATTTTACATAATATGGTCAGGGAAGTCCTCTCAGAGGAGATGACATTTGATGGGATCCCTGAGAAATGGGAAGGAGTGAACCACATAGGGATGTGGAAGGGGATAAAGATATGAACATGGAATGTTCAGCATACAAATGTTATTTGTAGCCACAAACTTGTGTGAGATCATCTACAGGGAGAATATTGAGAGACACTAGATAGGCAAGAGAAGGGAAGCACTCCCAAATCACTCCATCATTTAGAGGATTCAAAGAGGAAGAAGAGCCAGCAATGCTGACCAAGAAAAAGAAACAAGTTGGTTAGGAGGAAAACCTGGAGCATGTGTTGTGTCTGAAGAAAGGTGAAGGAAGTGCTATAAGAAGAAAGCTTGATCATGTGGTTATCCATGTGGAAAATACATGATAATTAAATCTCCACCTTGCGTATATCACAAAAACAGGTGCCACTTGGACAAAATACCTAAATGAAGAGCATAACTTTAAAAGTTTTTTAAAAATTATTTTATTGTTTTTCAAGTACAGTTGTTTGCATTTACCCTCTACCACTCCCCCTGCACCCCAGCCATCCCTACTTCCCTCCCCTGCTTCCACCCCCACCTTGGTTTTGTCCATGTGTCCTTTATACTTGTTCCTGAAAACCCTTCCCCCTTCCCCCCTCATCACCTCCCACCTGCTCTCTGGTTACTGTCAGATTGTTCTTAATTTCAGTGTCTCTGGTTATATTTTGCTTGCTTGTTTGTTTTGTTGATTAGGTTCCACTTAAAGGTGAGATCATATGGTATTTAAAAGTTTTTGAAGGGAGTGTATGAAAATATTTTTATGACCTCAGTCACTGGAACTATATCTTTGAAAGGACATAAATAGCACATATGACAAAGGGAAAAAAACTAATACATTTTAAATTTCTGTCCTGGCTGGTATGGCTCAGTGGATTGAGTGCTGGATTGCAAACCAAAAAGTCAGAGTTTCAATTCCCAGCCAGGGCATATGCCTGGGTTGCGGGCCATATCCCTACTTGGGGACATGTGAGAAGCAACAGTTTGATGTTTCTCTCTCACTCCTTCTCCCTCCCTCCCCTCTCTGTAAAAATACATAAATAAAATTTAAAAAATTTCTATTCATTAAAGAACAGTATTAAAAAGTAAAATGAAAAAGCATAAACTGCAAGAAGGTATTTGCAGCATATATAACCACCAAAAACTTCTTAATAATTCAGAATATATGAAGAACTACAAATTGGTAAGATAAAGACACATAAATCAATAGGAAAAAATTGGCAGATGACATAAATAGGCATTTTTCGTTACAGGAAGTCTGAATACACAATAAACATATGAAAAGATGTTTCATGTCATTAGCATTTGGAAAATGCAAATTTAAATCTGCAAAAGATATCATTTTACACACACTAGATAGGCATACATTTAAAAATCTGAAAATATCCTCCAGCATTGACAAGGAGATAGAGCATGTAAAACATTATTCATTGCTGATGGGAATATAAATTGGTACTACCATTTTGGGTCAATTTGGTGTTATTTAATACATTTAAAGGTGCACACACCCTGTGACTTGGCTGTTGCTTTCCAGAGAAACTCTTGCTCCTGTGTACCAGGAAGCCTGAACAAGAATGATCATAGAAGCATTGTTTATAATAGCAAAAAAAGAAAAGAAATAATATTATCATTAACATGAGAATAGATAAATAAATTATGATATAGTCATTATGGTAGCCAGCCTTCAAGATGGCTGTTGAAAACCATCCTTCCTGGTTTCAAGAACTGTAGCCTCCTACGGCTAAGGCTGAGTGGAAAGGCCTTAGGTACATAAGCCGCTTAGGAGACAAAAACCTATCCCCTATCCTATGCCCTCCTGCTTGGCCTGGGAAGATGGCTGGTTAGCCAAAGATGGGTAAGATTTTTCAAGGAAGGAACAACCTAAGGCAGGCACTGTCACAAAGGGACCATCAGGGAAGGACACAGGAGATTTTAGAGAATGGGTGATGAACCTTTACCCCTCAGCTTTTTTATAGCTTGTTATAGACCTCATTCTATCTGTAAGCAGTCTCCTAATCTCTTGGCTGCCTTACTTCCCCCTCCTGACTTAAGCCTAAAACAATGCTGGTGGCAAGTACAGCCCTGTGCTGGAAAGGGTGGTTCCCAGGAGGGCAATCAGGCCTGAGAAATAATACATTAAATCCTGTAAAACCTGCTTTGCTTAGAATGTCCCCAAGTTAATATGTACTAAATGTTTAAGGTCCAAGCACAAAATGAGTTTGTTTCCCCAGTTTTAATGGCCAATTTGAGTCACTCTGTTCACCAGGCCCTGACTCAAAAAAGGCCCTCAAGATTTTTTAAATGTTATCTGTTAACAGTATCTCTCTTCCTTGATCATTACTGTTTAACATTGATTGATGAGCTTTACGTATGTGCTATGTATCCTTATACAAGCTAAACTCAATAAAAGCCCAGGGAAAGAGGTGCTCAAGGCTCTTCTCCTCTGAGAGATTAGCCAGCCTTTCCTACCCAAGCAGATCATGGCTTGGCAGTCTTATTCATCCATGACGTTGGGGGACACTGTGAGACAGGGTCCCCCTCTGATGGTCACTTGATAATCAAGTTCTAGTGTTCTTGTGCCCTGTGTAGTCCATTCCCACACTGAACAGAGGTGAACTGTGTAACCAGTGGGACAATTCAGAAATAATGGTAGGTGACTTCCAAGGCTAGGTCATAAAAGTCACTGTGATTTCTGCCTTGCACTCTTGGATCACTCTGTCTGGATGAAGCCAGCTACCATGTTTTAAGTATACTCAAGCAGCCCTATGCAGATATCTACATGGCAAGTAACTGAGGCCTCCTTCCAAACCAGCACTAACTCTTGGTATTATGAGTGAAACACCTTGAAAATGAACTATTAGCCTAGTCAAGCCTTCAGATGACTGCATACTTAGTCAATATCATGACTACAAATGCAGGGGAAACCCTGAGATAGAATAACTCAGCTAAGCCTCTCCTAAATTTCTTACCTATAGAAATTGTTAATAGTTTTTTTGAGCTGCTAAATTGTGGAGTAATTTGTTGCACAGACATAGATAACTAATAAGGGCCTATAAAAGCATACTACCACACAGTAGTGATAAGAAGCTATGATTACAAGTAACATCATAAATCAATTTCATAAATATAATGTTGAGAGAAAAAAACAAGTTACAAAGATGTTTGGTAAGTTATCATTCATATAAAGTTTATAAAATAAAAACTAAATAATACATTGTTAGAGGTATACACATATATAGTAAAACAAAGCAGAATAATAAGATAATAATAAGCACAAAATTCAAGAGAGTAGTTACATCCAGGAAGTAGGTAGGAAGGAACAAGCAGTCAGAGAAAGATACACAACAGTTTCTAGTGGAAATGTTCTACTTTTTAACTTGACTGATGGGTATACTGGTGTTTATTATATTACTTTTGAATGTATGAAAAATGTCATTTTTAAAAAGAAGATGGAAATAGTTGACTGTGTAAAGGAACTAAGGGTTCAGTTATGCTAAAGGACAAGGACTGACCTTTGGATCATAGCAGGTAGAGGTCACTGATTATCCTAATTGGTTAAAAAGAGAATTGGGAGGTTGAGAAACACAGTCAACACAACAAGTATCACCAACTCTCTGAGCTTCTTTGTAAAGGGGAAGAGAAAAATAATATGAAAGGAGGAAGGGAATAAAAAGATATCTATTTTTGGACAGAATATATTTTGAAGATCTAGTAGGAAGTGAAAATAGTTGTTTCAGGAGAGACAAGTGAGAGTTTCATCTAGTCTTGAATACTTTAGAGATGATCAAATACAAAAAAAGGTTTATAGATATAATTGATAGAGTAGTGCTATTAAAAAGTTTGGGTGGGCAGCAGTCTGCATGCAAAAGAATAGAGCCCACAGAGTTACATGATCTTAATTTAAGTCAGAATACTGGTGATGGAAAAAACATCAAAATCATCCCTGGTATGTTAGGGCAGGGATGAAGACAAAATTATGGGGCAGATACATTGTTTCCAGGAGCCACCTTTTGATTCTTCTTTTGTTCTTATGGTCCTCTCTCTTTTCTTTTCTTTAGATTCTCTTCCCAGATTCAACCTTTCAGAATCTGATCTCAGTTAACAAAATCACACTGAAGTATAAAAAGTTAGGAAAATTCATTTGGCTCCCTTTGGGGGAGCTTTGGCACTTTAATTCAATTCCATAGTTGAAGCCGTAAGTTGGAATGTGTAGGTGTCTCCCCACTCTGACATTGTGTGACTCCATTAATTTAAAGTCTTTAGGACAAGTTAGTGGATATCTCAACCCAATTTAAATTAATTTGGAAAGCAGGTATTAACATTATACTTTAAACGATGAAATGTGAGACCAGTTATGATGAGCCACCCTTCTTTTATTGTATATGTGTAGTTACATCATTACTCCATTTATGTCATGTGGTCACATTATAAAATTTGACAAATGCTACAGCCAACCATCTCTATAGTTAGAAACCACACCTGAGAATGGAAAATAGGGAAGAAAGGTGAATCCTTTCATGATGCCAAATAACTAGGAGAAAGGCAAATCTTTCAGATCAGAAACTAGAATCAGAAGGGAGGCCCTAAATGACAAAAAGAGGTCTTTTCTTATAGGTTTAATTATAGAGAGATCAAGGTGTCCAGGGGGAACCTAGTAGTGAGAAATCAGCTGGGACCGTATAGAGAGACAGGCCAGGAGTACTATTTATTTGGGATCTCATTTGCAAAGGAAATGGACCTTGAGCCTTGAGGACAAAAGGAAAACGATGGTGGCATTAGAGTTTATTTCTAAGTGACTTGTTTATATTTCTCATATTCTTCATGGTTTATCTCCACTGGCATCTAGTAAAGTCTTGCTGGGTCTAGCCTGTCTTAACGACAACAGAATCTAACATTACTGAGTACATACTATGTGACAAACACTGTATAAAGTCACCTGACCATGTGAGAGATCACTGGGTTAGTGAACACTCAAAGGATAGAATTAATACTCCTACATCAGCCCCAACATGATATACCAAATTCTAATTCAAGGACTACATTTTGGAGGTACTGGTACTGCCTCACTGTGGCAGGGCTCCACCCACAAAGCACTATCAGTCCAGATGAGAATAAAACTACCAAGACATTATCTGCTTGGGGAGGAGAGGTGGCCAATCTCTCAAAGGAGAAGGGCCAAGAGCCTCTTCCTCAATGGGCTTTTATTGGGTCATTTTGCATAGGAATACAGGTTCATTAATCATGATCAGGCAGTAAGGATCAAACAATAGATAATGCACAGAGAACTCTGAGGGCCTATTTTGAGTCAGGGTCAGATAGCTAAAGAGCAATAAAACTTTGAGGAACAAACTCACTTCTTGTTCATACCCTTATCATTTAAATGAGAGCACTCTTAGCAAAGCAGATTTCACAGGACTTTATGAATTCTTTCTTATGTCTGATCACCCAGGGAGCCGCTCTGGCCAGCATAGGGCTGCACCACCTTCTGTCATAGTTTCAGGCTTAAGCGGATTAGAGCCAGGAAGCAAGAGTTAAGGAAGACTTCTCCCAGATGGAAATGGAGACTCAGGCTATGTCAGAATAGCCGGGGGGTGAGGGTCCATCACCCCCTCTTTCCTGCAGCACCCCCAGACTTTGCCTGAGGGCCTTCCAAGTGGTTGTGCCTGGCTTGGGTTGCCCCTCCCTTGAGGGGTCTTACCTGTCATTGGCTAACTGACTAAGCACTGGGGGCCAGATATGGATGAAGAAGAAGTGGTGCTCCTGCCAGGGAGATAAGCTTTGTCTCCTTAGCGGCTCAGGTCCTCATGACAGAACAGACCCAGATGAAACGGGTCCCCTGGGCTCTTACTCAGCCTAGCCATGGGGAGGGGGTTACAGCTCCTGAAACCAGGTGGAACAGTTCCCAACACCTTACATTGGGAATGTGAGATCCAAGTAGGAGAGAATATTGAACTTGGAAATTGACAGAAATGAATGAGGTCAAACTAGGAAAAACTGTGGCGAGAAAAGCAGAATCCAAGAAAATGTATTCAAAGAGACACAATGAGAAATACTGCTGAAAACAACAGTTACAGGGAACAACAAATGGAGAGAGGATATTTATTTCTTATTTTTAAATCATTTTTAAAATTTTCAATTACAGTTGACATACATTACTATTTATTTTCAGGTATCCACCTAGTGGTTAGACATTACATAACTTAGTAAGTGATCATCCCAATAAATTTCACACCCACCGTGTTACTGAACCCAACCAGTAGGGGAGTCCTACCACTTGCCACCTGCCAGGCAAAACTCCAAAGGCAGAGTACAGTGGAAAGGAAAGGAATCTTTTATTTAAAAATTTTCAAAGCTAATTAAATATTTGTCATTACAACTACTACATAGATTCAAGAACTGAAAATATTGCAAGACAATAGAAGAACTCGCATAAACTTTTATCTAAAACACCCAAAGAAAAATCACCCTGTCACCCTCTGCCAGCTCAGATCAAGTTTGCACCAGTAACCTCTTCTCCCACCCAAAAATATTGTAAATGTAGGTGGCTTAGTGGGTCTCCAGTCACTGTATAGCTTCAGGCATCTTTCAGAGACTGTGCCTCCAGGTCTTCTATTTGTGGCACCCTGTCCTCTTTCTACTGGCCCTCACAAGCCCACACTGGTGATCCTTGAGATTCTGCTTATGGGGAGGGGTCCAGGGCCTGCCACTGACAGTCCCAAGCCTCCTTCTCTCCCCTCTTACCATCCATAATGGCCAGGGCCCAGGACCTCCAGACCTAGGCGGCCAGAAAAGAGGGGAGATCCAAAAAGGAAGTGTCATTTCTGCATACTCCTGTTAAATGATCTTGCCCAGAACCCTTCGTGTGACCCAATGTTGCCCTGGTTGCTAGGGTGACATACACATGTGCAACTCAAACCTTCCCCCATTTCTGGGTCAGGGTCCCTATTACCCCATTACAACTGCCCCCTTTTAACATTCCAGATACTTGTAATCTTACAAAGGCTAATGGATGAAGGTCTTGTTCTGTAACTACTTCCTGCTGGCCCGGAACATAGTCCTACCTATCTTCTGGTCCAGAGGTCACTAATAAAAGGGGGTCTGGAATCGAGGTGAGTCTCCATGCAAGGGAGAAGAATCTTGCAAGTTCCAGGTCAATTGGTTGTCCTTGGAAAGTGGCATGCACAATGTCCAAAAGCTGGCATTGATGAGCAGTTTGGCAACCTTTTGTATTCTGGGGACAACAAATTTAGCAAGAGGATTAGAAGGCACAGTCAAAACCACACAGCTAAATAACCACAATTCCCCCCTTTTAATCCTTCTGGACCTTTTCTGTCCAAATCATTAAAGTAGAAAAAGAAAACCAATTTCAAAACAAAGCTGGTAGGCTGCCCCCATACTTCATCAACTCAACCATCTAGTCCAGCTAAACCATTGAGTCTTAGGAGGTGGCAATGTAGGTGGGCTTCTCAAGTGGGTCCCACCTATACCATCTCTGAGTCTATAAGATTATCTTTTGAGAGAACATTCAGCTGCAAGGCCTTTGCTGAAATGATATCAAGCAGTGACAATTTGACAAATCCTTCATGTAAAGTAGTTCAGCTTCTAAGTGAAAACCAACTTTGAGGACAGTTAGCCACACTAAAATTCAATATTCTTAATTGAGCCTTGTGATTTTCCTTAAAACCTGATTTCTGTCTCTAAGATTATCCTCATTGTCATACAAATTCTAGAGGAATCAGGTAGGGGAAAAATACATAGCATAAAGGAAAATCCTTCTCCTTCCAGTATCTGACAAAGTTTTATCTCTGTGCCTTATGTCTTTTGTTGCTTTACCTTTAACTTAATGTGAAGTTTTAACCTTTAGAAACCTCAATTTCTTTTCAAAGCATAAAACCAAAGTGAGAACAGAGTTTCAGAAAAAGTGGGGGAAGGACTGGAACTAGCCTTAGAATCTTGTCTCACACAAACCAGTTTCACTAATGAGTCACACAGATGACCTGTCTGAGATCTACATAGCATGAAGCACAACCAGCAGAGATGTTATCTCACACCATTCAGTACCACAGATGACTTTTATGAGGTCCAAATGGCATGGAGCCCAAATGGCAGAGATTTTACCTTGTCCCAACCCACAAATGACCCTGACCAGGTCCAAATGTCATGAAGCCTAAATATCAGAGACAGAAGATTCCTGGTGCAAATAAAACAACTAAGTTCCCCCTAGTCTCCACAAGAACAGGAAATAAGCAAAGAATAACCGTAACCAAGAGCCGAGGTTTCTTTAATTTTAAGTTAAAACTCTCACAACTTTCTATACTCATTCAGAAATAACCATAACGCAATCCTTGTTCTTTTTAACAATGGCAAAGACCATATCCTAACTCAGTGTCAAGCAGTCTAAAGTCCCTACATTTTCAAACACATAAATAAAGTAATGGAACATGGTCACTTTTCATTGGGGCCCACTGTCTTCTTCTGAAAGAGAAATTTCAAATCTCCTTCTGGAGTTTAAGTCTAGCTGTCCTGTTCAGAACACTGCAGCAGTATTCAAATCCTCCTCAGGAAGTGCCTCTTTTGTCCATGTGTGGTGGATCCAAGATTTAATTCCTGTGAGCTTTAGAGAAGAGTGCTTTGTTAGTAGGATGTCATAAAGACCAGTCTGTTGCTCAGCTAGCTGCTGTTCAGGTCCTTGAATCTTCAGATTTTTAGTAAGATTCGGTCCCCTGGCTGGAATGGGTATAAGGTCTCATCAGATGAGTAGGTGGACCTGAAATGAACAAACGTGCAGAATGGTTAGTATTTGCCCTAAATGTTGCACATATTGCTTAATTTTTTTTATTCATGTTCCAAATGTAGGGGTGTGGCACTCCCAGATCCAAGATTTGGAAGAGTCTCCCATAAACTATTTCAAAAGAGCTTAACTTAAGCCCACCTCTGGGTGCTACCCTAATCTGGAGCAAAGCAATGGGAGGAGCCTGGTCCTGTTTCAAATGCATTTCCTGGCAAATTTTTGCCAGGGTCTTCTTTACTGTGTGATTCACTTCCCCAGTCTTTCCCATAGATTGAGATCTCCAAGATGAGTTTGGTTCCCATGTGATTTGCAGTGCCTGTCCAACGTTCTGGGAGATCTCCAAAGTGAATGATGGTTCATTCTCACTCTGAATACAGTGAGGAAGGCCAAACCTATAAATTATTTCTTTACATAGAAGTTTTACTACTTCAGTCACCTTCTCAGTTCTAGTAGGGTATGCCTCTACCCATCCAGAAAAAGTGTCTACAAAAATGAATAAAAATTCGAAATTCCCTCTGGTTTTAGGCACTTGTTTAAAGGGGAAGGGTTTATAGGAACAAGTATAAAGGACACATGGACAAAAACATGGCAGGGGTGGAAATGGGAGGGAGGTGGAGAGAGCTGGGATGGGAGTAAAAGGCAGAAAACTGTACTTGAACAATAGTTTTTTTAAAAAGTCTGCTTGTCAGTCCTCAAAAGGGCATAACCCTTTATATTGTACTCCCTTTTTTGCTGGGGTGCATTCTGTCTTAGGATTGTTCTTGGCATATATCTGATAGGCATGGGGAATCCTCTGAATTGTCCTGTGCAAATAAGATCTTTTTAAATGTGGCCTAATGAATTCCAACAAAGCATCCCTTCCAGAATGGTTCTCTTCATGTAGGTGTTTGAGGATGGGGTACACTAGAGCCTAAGATCACACCATATAGAATTAGGTGTTTAATTCATAGCACATAGAATTAGTGTAGAATTCATACCATATAGAATTCTATATGGTGACTCTGGTGACTGTCAGCCTGTTCCCAATTTCAGTGTCTTTGGTTATATTATGCTTGTTTGTTTGTTTTGTATTTTAGGTTCCTGTTAAAGGTGAGATCATATGGTATTTGTCTTTTACTGCCTGGCTTATTTCAGTTAGCATGATGCTCTCCAGTTCCAGCCATGCTGTTGCAAAGGGTAGGAGCTCCTTCTTTCTTTCTGCTGCATAGAACTCCATTGTGTAAATGTACCACAGTTTTTTGATCCATTCATTTACTGATGGACATCTAGGGGAGAGGGGAGAGAATTTCAGGGGAAAGGGGGAAGGGTTTACAGGAACAAGTATAAAAGACTCATGGACAAAAACTATGGGGGATGGAAATAGGAGGCAGGTGGGAAGGGCTTGGGTGGTGGGCTGGGATGGGAGTAAAAGAAAACTGTACACGATCAACAATTAAAATAAAAATTTTAAAAAATTCTATATGGTGTCGATCTTCCATATAGAATTAGGATCAGTGTTAGAGAATCCCCACTCATGGGCCCATTTCTCATCTCATTCTGTGTAGTAGGGTTTAAATTTTGACAGATCCAAACAGTGAATCAAAGCCCCCAGGCATTGCAGGCTGCCTGTCTTGCTTCTTTATCAGCAGTTTGGTTTCCCTGGCTCATTTGGGAACTGTCCCTTTGATGTCCTGAGCAGTACATTATGGCAACCTGGTCCAGTAGATTCACTGTCTCTAACAATTTAAAATCTCCTCTGGATGATTACCATCCTTGTTCCCTAAGGTTAGGAGTCCTCTCTCCTTCCATATTGCTCCATGGGCATGGACTACCATTAAGGCATATTTAGAGTCTGAGTAGGTGTTAACCTTTTTTCCCTGGGACAGTACTAAGGCTCTCATCAGGGCTATCAATTCAGCTTTCTGTACTAAGATTCCTGGTGCAAGTGCTTGGGCTTCTGTTACCTTGTGTATGGTGACTACCACATACCTAGCTCATCGCTGGCCATTATCCATGAAGCTGCTCCCTTTTTGTACAATTCCCAGTCTGTCGCTCCCAGTGTTTGGTCCAGTGGATCCAAGAATTAACTGCTAGAATTAACTTGGTCAATAATTTCCAATCAGTCATGCTGGAGGGCTGAGTCTCCCTCTGAGTCTGGGAACAGAGTGGCCAGATTCAAAGTAGTGGTAGTCTTTGGGGTAACATTTGTGTTGTCCAACAGAAGGACCTGGCATTTTCCCATGGGCTCTGCCATCAGCCAATGCCCTCCTTTCAGCTCCAGTAGAGTTAGGAACTGGTGTGGTACCAATACCTTAGTAGTCTGTCCCAAAGTGAATTTCTCACCTTCCAGTAAGATGTCACATGCAGCTGCCACTGTCTACAGGCATGGTGGCCATCCCTTTGTCCTGTGATCCAACTACTTTGAGAGATAGGCTATGGGTCTGGGGATGCTTCCCAGAGCCTGGGTTGGTAACTCTAGCCCAATCCCCTGGCTTTTATGAATGTACAGTATGAAAGGTTACTGTAAATTGGGCAACAGGAGCCAAAACTAGCTTTTCCTCCAAGGTATCAATTGCTACCTGACAATCCATTGCCCATTCAAAAGGTCCAGAGTCTAGTCCTATCAAGGAATCATACAGTGGTTTTGCTATAAGTAAGTCCAAAGATTGGAATCCATATTTGAAGAACCCTGTAATCTCTACGATCCCATGAATCTACCATTGGTTCTCTGGGATTTTTAGTGTAGCAATGGTCTGCTTTCTTTGTTTAAATATATTTTATTGACTACACTATTACAGTTGTCCCAATTATATTATTTTAATTGTGGTTCAAGTACAGTTTTCTGCCTTTTACTCCCATCCTAGCCCACCTCCCCAGCCCTCCCCACCTCCCTCCCATTTCCACACCCCTTGTTTTTGTCCATGTGTCCTTTATTCTTTTTTTTTTTAATTTTTTTTAAACAATCAATTTTTTTTAAGATTTTTATTTATTTATCTTTAGAGGAGAAGGGTAGGAGAGAGGGAGAGGGAGAGAAATATCAATGTACAGTTTCCTCTTGTGTGTCCCATGCTGGGAACTGGCCTGCAACCCAGGCATGTGCCCTGACTGGGAATCGAACCGCGATCCTGTGGTTCGCAGGCCCGCGCTCAATCCACTGAGCTACACCAGCCAGGGCTATTTATTCTTATTCCTGCAAACCCTTCCCTTTTTCCCCTGAAACTCCCTCCCCTCTCCCCTCTGGTCAGTGTCAATCTGTTCTCTATTTCAGTGTCTTTGATTATATTATGCTTGTTTGTTTGTTTTGTTGATTACGTTCCTGTTAAAGGTGAGATCATATGGTATTTGTCTTTCACCGCCTGGCTTATTTCACTTAGCATGATGCTCTCCAGTTCCAGCCATGCTGTTGCAAAGGGTAGGAGCTCCTTCTTTCTTTCTGCTGCATAGAACTCCATTGTGTAAATGTACCATAGTTTTTTGATCCACTCATTTACTGATGGGCACCTAGGTTGCCTCCAGCACTTCACTATTGTAAATTGTGCTGCTATGAACATTGGGGTGCATAGATTCTTTTGGATTGGTGTCTCAGGGGTTTTAGGATATAGTCCTAGCAGTGGAATTGCTGGGTCAAAAGGCAGATGCATTTTTAGTTTCCTTAGAAAATTCCATACTGCTTTCCATAGTGTTTGTACCAGTCTGCAATCCCACCAACAGCGCACTAGGGTTCCCTTTTCTCCACAACCTCTCCAACACTTGCTGTTTGTTGCTTTGTTTCTGAAGGCCATCCTAACTGGTGTGAAGTTGTATCTCATTGTGGTTTTAATTCGCATCTCTCTGATAGCTAGTGTTATCGAGCGTCTTTTCATGTGTCTCTGGATCCTCTGTATGGCCTCCTTGGAGAAGTGTCTGCCCAAGTCCTTTGCCTATTTTTTAATTAGGTTGCTTGTCTTCTTAGAGTGGAGTCATGTGAGTTCTTTTTATATTTTGGAGATCAAACCCTTGTCTGAGATATCATTGGCAAATATGTTTTCCCATATGGTTGGTTCTCTTTTTATTTTAATACTGTTTTCTTTAGCCGTGCAGAAGCTTTTTATTTTGATGAGATCTCACTTGTTTATTTTTTTCTTTACGTTCCTTGCTCTAAGAGATATATCAGTGAAAATGCTACTGCGAGAAATATATGAGATTTTTCTGCCTATGTTCTCCTCTAGGACTTTAATGGTTTCATGACTTCTATTTAAATCTTTTATCCACCTTGAATTTATTTTTGTGTATGGTGTAAGCTAGTGCTCAAGTTTCATTTTTTTGCATGTTAGCTGTCCAGTTCTCCCAACACCACTTGTCGAAGAGGCTATTTTTACTCCATTTTATGTTGCTGCCCCCTTTGTCAAATATTAATTGGCTATAGATATTTGGGTTTATTTCTGGGCTCTCTGTTCTATTCCACTGGTCCACATGCCTCTTTTTATGCCAGTACCAGGCTGTTTTGATTACAGTGGCCTTGTAATACAGTTTGGTGTCAGGTATTGTGATCCCTCCTACTTTGCTCTTCTTCCTCAAAATTGCAGCAGCAATTCGGGGTTGTTTATGGTTCCATATAAATTTCTGAAGTGTTTGTTCCATATCTGTGAATTATGCCATTGGTATGTTAATAGGTATTGCATTGAATCTGTAAATTGCTTTGGGTAGTATGGACATTTTGATGATGTTAATTCTTCCGATCCATGAACATGGTATATGTTTCCATTTGATTGTGTCTTCCTTGATTTCTTTCTTCAGTGTTGTGTAGTTTTCTGCATACAGGTCTTTTACCTCCTTGGTTAGGTTTATTCCTAGGTACTTTATTTTTCTTGTTGCTATATCAAATTGGATTTTTTTCTTGATATCTGCTTCTGCTGTTCCACTGTTGGTATACAAAAATGCCTTTGATTTCTGGATATGGACTTTGTATCCTGCTGTTTTGCCAAATTCATTTATTAGGTTGAGCAGTTTTTTGGTAGAGTCTATAGGATTTTCTAGGTTGATTATCATGTCATCTGCCAACAGTGACAGTTTTGTTTCCTCTTTTCCAATTTGGATGCCTTTTATTTCTTTTTCTTGTCTGATTGCTGTGGCTAGGACTGCCAATAGTATGTTGAATAAGAATGGTGAAAGTGGACAACCTTGCCTTGTTCCTGATCTTAGTGTGAAAGCTGTAAGTTTTTGCCCATTGAGTATGATATTGGCTGTAGGTCTCCCACATATGGCCTTTATTATGTTGAGAAATGCTCCCTCTATTCCCACTTTGCTGAGTGTTTTTATCATAAATGGGTGCTGTACCTTATCAAATGCTTTTTATGCATGTATTGATATGATCGTATGATTTTTGTTTCTTTTTGTTTATGCAGTATAGTATGTTTATTGATTTGCAAATATTGTACCATCCTTGCATCCCTGGGATGAATCCCCCTTGGTCATGGTGTATGATCTTTTTAATGTATTGTTGGATGTGGTTTTCCAATATTTTGTTAAGAATTTTAGTGTCTATATTCATCAGCGACATTGGCCTGAAGTTTTCTTTCTTTGTTGTGCCTTAATCTGGTTTTGGATTAGGATGATGTTGGCTTCATAAAAAGAGTTTGGGAGTCTTCTGTCTTCTTGAATGTTCGGAAATAATCTGTGGAGGATGTGGGTTAGCTCTCCCTTAAGTGATTTGTAAAATTCTTCTGTGAAATCATCTGGTCCAGGGCTTTTGTGTGTCAGAAGCTATTAATTACTGTTTCAATTTCCTCAGGTGTTATTGGTCTGTTCAGCCTTTGTGCTTCTTCTTCATTCAGTTTTGGAAGATTACATTTTTCTAGAAATTTGTCCATTTCACCTAGGTTTTCAAGATTCTTGGCATATAGTTCTTCATAGTAATTTCTTACAATCCTTTGTATTTCTGTGGTATCAGTTGTAATCTCTTCTCTTTCATTTCTGATTGTGTTTATTTGGGTCCTCTCTCTTTTATTCTTGATGAGCCTGCTTAAAGGCTTGTTGATTTTGTTTATCTTTTCAAAGAACCAACTTCTGGATTCATTGATCTTTAGAATTGTACTTCTAGTCTCTATGTCATTTAATTCGGCTCTGATCTTGGTTGTTTCCTTCCTTCTACTTGTTCTGGGCTGTCTGTTTTTATTCCTTGAGTTCTTGTAGGTGTAGGGTTAAGTTTCTTGTTTGAAATGTTTCTATCTTTTTTAGGTAGGCCTGTATCACTATGAATTTCCTCCTCAGGACTGCCTTTGCTGCATCCCATAAGTTTTAGGTTGTTGTGAGTTCATTTTCATTTGTTTCCAGAAACTTTTTGATTTTTTCCCTAATTTCATTTTTGACCCATTCATTGTTTAAAAGTGTGCTATTTGCCCTGGCTGGTGTAGCTCAGTGGATTGAGCGCGGGCCTGTGAACCAAAGGATCGCAGTTCAATTCCCAGTCAGGGCACATGCCTGGGTTGCAGTACAGTTCCCAGCGACAGTTTCCAGCAGGGGACGCATGAGAGGCAACCATACATTGATATTTCTCTCCATCTCTCCTTCCCTTCCCATCTAAAGATAAATAAATAAAATCTTTAAAAAAAAATAAAAGTGTGCTATTCAAGCTCCATGAGTTTGAGGGTTTTGGGTTTTTCCCTTGGGGTTGGTTTCTAGTTTCAGTCCCTTGTGGTCAGAGAAAATGCTTCCTATGATTTCAGTTTTCTTGAATGTGTTGAGGCTTGTTTTGTGTCCTGTGTTGTGGTCTATCTTTGAAATTGTTCCACGTGCACTTAGAAAGAATGTGTATTTTTCTTCTTTGGGATGAAAGGCTCTATATATATATCAGTTAAGTCCATTTGATCTAGGGCATTGTTCAATGCCACAATATCTTTCTTGATGTTTTGTTTAGAAGATCTGTCCATTTTTTTACAGTGGGGTTTTAAACACTCCTACCATGATTGTGTTGCTTTCAATATCTTTCTTGAAGTCCTCTAAGATTTTCTTTATATATTTGGGTGCTCCTATATTGTGTGCACATATATTTACAATGTTTATGTCTTCTTGATGGATTCTTCCCCTGAGTATTATGAAGTGACCTTCTGGGTCTCTCTTTATGGCCTTTTTCTTTTTAAGTCTATTTAGTCTGATATGAGTATTGCTACCGAGGCTTTTTTTTTCCCCTGTCTGTTTGCTTGGAAAATTTGTTTCCAGCCCTTCACTTTGAGTCTGTGTATATCTTTTGTCCTGAAGTGGGTCTCTTGTAGGTAGCATATGTGTGGGTCATGCTTTCTTATCCATTCAGCTATTCTGTGTCGTTTGATTGGAGCATTTAATCCATTTATGTTTAAGGTTATTATTGATAGGTACTTATTCATTGACATTTTCATACCTTCCTCTCCTTCTCCCTCTCTCTCTTCTTTTCCTTAAAGCAGTCCCTTTAGCATCTCTTGAAGAACAGGTTTGGAGGAGGTGTATTCTTCTAGACTTCTTTTGTCTTGGAAGCTCCTTATTTCACCTTCTATCTTGATTGAGAGCCTTGCTGGCTAAAGTAGCCTTGGTTGCAGGCCTCTGGTTCTCATTACTTGGAATATTTCTTGCCATTTTCTTCTGGCTTGGAGCGTTTCCATTGAGAAGTCAGTTGCTAACCTAATCAGGGATCCCTTGTATGTTACTTCCTGTTTCTCTCCTGCTGCCTTTAAGATTCTCTCTTTTGCTGCCTTTAAGATTCTCTCTGTGTCTTGGAATTTTGCCATTTTAATTATGATGTGTCTTGAAGTGGGCCACTTTGGGTTCCTCTTGATTGGGCCTCTCTGTGTTTCCTGGATTTGTGTGACTTTTTCTCTCATCAAATTAGGTAAGTTTTCCATCATTACTTTTTTAAACAGGTTTTCTATTCCTTGCTCTTCTTCTTTTCCTTCTGGTATCCCTATTATATGGATATTATTACTTTTCATATTGTCCTGCATTTCTCTTAATCCCTCCTCATTCTTTCTGGCCTCTTTTCCTTTTCTTGCTCTTTCTGGGTTTTTTTTCTACTTTGTCCTCCAGCTCACTGATCCAATCCTCTGCTTCATCAATCCTGCTTTTCATTCCTTCTACTGTGTTCTTCAGTTAAAAAAATTGTATTCCTCATTTCCTCTTGGCCCTTGTTGATAGTTTCTATTTCCTTTTTCATGTTGATGTAGTTCGCAGTGAGTTCATTGTAGTTTCCCTGTAGTTTCTGATAATTCGCTGTGAGCTCATTGAGCTTCCTGATAACTGTTACTTTGCGTGCAATATCTGATAGTTGAGTTGCTTCTATTTCATTTCACGTTCTTTCTGTGTCTTCCTCCTTTCCTTTCATTTGGGGGTTGTTTCTTTGTCTTCCTTTTGTTAGTGAGACTCTTCTTGTTAGCTTTGGCTTCTTAAATTTATCTGTTCTGACTCCTTGGTTTTATGGTGTGAACTCCAATGGTAGAAGACCTGTGAGATTCAGTGGTGCTGTCTCCTTAATCTCCCGAGCTCACTGGTCTTGAGCTGTTTTAGTTGGCTCTGTGTTTATCTTTTGGTTTTGATTGTTGTTGGGTCTTTCTTTGGTGGGTCCTTCCCACCAGCTGGTTAACTGATGGTCACACTGTCCACCACCTCTTGTATTTTGTTGTGCTAGTGTGGGCAGGTTGTGTTGAATCTGGTTCTTCTGTGTGTGCAAGGTTTTGAGGATTCTCTCTCACTCTTGTTCAGTTGTTTGTTATGGATAATTTCTCCACTATTTAGATGTACTTCCAGATAGGTCCTGGATTGAGATTAATGTGGCTTCCACTCTCTCCTTCACCTTCTTCTGTTGTTATCTGTTGGTGGTTCCTTTGTTGGTGGGTTTCCTTTTCCAGCAGGTATCCTTGTGTTCACAGCTTCCACCTATTCTTTTTTGTGATCATGTGGAGGGAGAAGGCAAAATGGTTTCAGACAGCAAGAGTGTATTCTATGATATTTACAGTAGCAGCCAGTAGAGAACAGATAGGAGATCCTTTGGCTATGTATAGTGTTAATCATGATCTTCCACCCAACTAGCTACTTTTTAGAAAGGATGGAAAGAAGATAAGACCCTTGTTGGGGAGGGAAGGATTGTGAGTTGGATCTAGAAAGCAGTAAGGTTGTGGGAGGTCAGATTCTGAGGTAAAGTGAGAATGAAGGATAGTAAATAGGTGTAGTATGTGAGAGAATAGAGTTAACCACTACAGTAATATAGTTCAGGAAATTGTGAAGTGGTCTAAGATCCGGAAGGGGTGCTTTGTAGTATTTACAATCATATAGAACAGCTATTATTTACAATAATAATGGAGCAACAATCATATGACACAATCTATGTGATCTGGATAACCAGAACAGGAAGTATAGGACCTAGAGTAGTGTGTTAATGGAACACAAGTAAAGTGAAAACAGTAAAATAACAATACACTATGAAAGAGCGAACCAAGGGAAACCAGTCAAACAATGTAATTTAATCTGCAAAGTGAAGAAGACTAATCAGAAAGAAGAGGAATACAAAAATACTATTAAAATAAAAGATGTAAAAATAATAATACAAATGTGCAATAACTTGCAGGTTCTCTGTAATAGCAAAGTGAAATTTGTCTCACTGTCTCAGCTGTTGAGATGACCCCTCTTTGGGTCTAACTCTGGTCTTTTCACAGTTCCAGGTTTTTTTGTCTCACTTGTGGGAATTTAAAAAAAGAAGAAGAAGAAGGAAGGAAGGAAGAGATAAAATTGGAAAGAAGGAAAGAGAGGGAAAAGGAATTGAAAGAAAAAATAATAAAACTTAAAGAAAATAAAGAATTACTTAAAAAAAAAAAGCCTCTTGCTGATTTCAAACTGGCCAAATTGGTTTTGTTGGTCTTGCTGGCTGCAACAGGCTGAGGGGCACTCAGTCAGCCTAGGGTGCACACTATTGTCAGGGCTAGCTGGGTGCCTCTCCCTGGGTCTTTGGGTGTGGGATCCAGGCCTTCTTCAGAGCGCACTCTCCCTGGGGTTACCTGTGTGGGCTTGGGGCCTTCTGCACAGCACACTCTCCCCAGGTTGTGTGTGTGGGCACTCGGCCAGGCTGCCTCTGGTCCCTCAGGTTCGGGTGCACTCTCTTCCCAGGGCTATGGGGGTGCACAGGGCCTTCCACACCACCTCAGAGCACTGCCTGGCTGGGTGGGGAGGAGGCCAGAGTAGCTGCTGCAGGAAAATTCCCTAAACAGCTGCCAAGTGTTTCTTTTTTTCACTTTTTCTTTTTGAGAAATTCCTCCTACTCAAGCCTGCTGCTCCATACAGAGGCCTGGTTTCTCACACTGCCCAGTTCTCCAACCAGACCAAGGACTATCTGGGTCAGGGCCCACCACGGCCCAACTCTCAACTCTCCCCAGCCAGCATTCACAGACTCTGTGGGTGCTCACAGCCCCTGTGTGTTTATCACTTAGTCCTTATTCCCCTCTCTGTGACTTCAAGCAACCAGGTCTGTCCCGATGCTGCTCAAACTTTGTTAGGCAAGGGAGGGAGTCATTGACCCAGCTCTCTCCCAATTACCCTGTGGTAGACCCAGTGGGTGCTGGGTCTGGGGCTGCAAATGCCTTGATCCCAGGGACCCTATTATCCTGAGCACTCTCCTTACTGTCTGTTTTTTCAATGTCCACTACAATTTTTGGTCTCCTATCTTCATATATGCTGGGGTACTGTTTGCTGTTTGCTCTGTTCCTCTGTAGATTGGCTAGATTTTTCTCCTGAGTGTAGGGGGAAGTGGAATCCACTCCCTCCTATCTTGCCACCTGCTTCCCTCCACAGCTGTCCCAATTTTAAACTCCTCTTTATCCTCCCTCTGCCCTGCACGCCCCCACCCTTCAACATTCCCCTCCCTCTTACTTCATGTCCATGGGTTGTACATATAAGTTTTTTGGCTTCCCTATTTTCTATACAATTCTGGTTTTTAGAGAGGGGGAAGGTAGGGAGAAAGAGAGGAAGAGAAACATCAATGTGTGGTTGCCTCTTGAGTGCCCCCAACTGGGGACCTGGCCCGCAACCCAGGCATGTGCCCTCACTGGGAATCAAACCAGCGACACTTTGGTTTGCAGGCCAGCACTGAATCCACTGAGCCACATCAGCAAGGCCTATTTTCTATACTATTCTTAACCTATCCCTGTTTATTTTATGCATACTAATTATGCTTCTTATTCCCTGTACCTTCCCCCATTCTAACCCTTCCCCCTCCCCATTGATAACCCTCCATGTGATCTCCATTTCTGTGATTCTGCTCCTGTTCTAGTTGTTTACTTAGGTTTTGTTGTTGTTGTTGATAGTTACGAGTTTGTTGTCATTTTATTGTTCATTGTTTTTTATCTATTTCATAGATAAGTCCCTTTACCATTCCATATAATAAGGGCTTGGTGATGATGAACTCTTTTAACTTGACCTTATCTGGGAAGCACTTTATCTGCCCTTCCATTCTAAATGATAGCTTTGCAGGATAGAGTAATCTTGGATGTAGATCCTGGCCTTTCATGACTTTAAATGCTTCTTTCCAGTCTCTTCTTACCTATAAGGTTTCTTTTGAGAAATCAGCTGATAGTCTTAAGGGTGCCCCTTTGTAAGTAACTGTCTTCTTTTCTCTTGCTGCTTTTATGATTATCTCCTTATCTTTAATCTTGTGTAACTTAATCATGATGTGTCTTGGTGTGTTCCTCCTTGGGTCTAATTTCTTTGGGACTCTTTGGGCTTCCTGGACTTCCTGAAGGTCTATTTCCTTCACCAGATTGGGGAACTTTGACTTCATCATTTGTTCAAATAAATGTTCAATTTCTGCCTCTTCCTCTTCTTCTGGCACCCCTATGACCAGATGTCAGAGCACTTAAAGTTGTCCCAGAGGTTCTGAAGCCTCTTCTCATTTTTTTTTTGAATTCTTATTTCTAGTTCTAGAGTTCCATTCTGTTCTACTTGGATGTTTATTTCTTCCTTCTGTTCCAAACCGTTCATTTGAGTCCTTGTTTCCTTCCCTTCACTGTTGGTTCCCTGTATATTTTCCTTTATTTCACTTTGTGTAGCTTTCATTTCTTCCTTCATTTTGTGACTGAGCTCAATCAATTCTGTGAGCATCCTAATTACCAGTGTTTTGGACTCTGCATCAGATAGGTTGTCTATCTCCTTATCGCTTAGCTCTTTTTTTGGAGTCTTGATCTGTTCTTTCTTGTTTTTTAAAAGAGTTTATTTATTTATTTTTAGATAGGGGGATGTTAGGGAGATAGAGAGGGAAAGAAACATCAATGTATGGTTGCCTCTCACATGCCTCCCACTTGGGACCTGGCCTGCAACCCAGGCATGTGTCCTAGACTGGGAATCAAACCAGCAATTCTTAGGCTGGCACTCAATCCACTGAGCCACACCAGCCAGAGCTGAGCTGTTCTTTCATTTGGGCCATATTTCTTTGTCTTTGTGCACCTGTTACATTGTAAGAGCCTTAGGTATTCACCAGGGTGGGGCAACCCTCTTAGCTGCATTGTAGCTCTGTTTGTCGGGGAGGGGTCAGAGAAGAACAATGCCATTTGCTTGCTCTGCTATGCCCCCACCTCCCAATGAACTTTCCTGTGAGAGTGGGAGTTTCTCCTGACTTCAAAACCTCTAGCAGTATATTTTACTGCTAGGGGTTTTGAGTCTTTAGTTTCCCAGTGAGCTAGCCCCTCCTCACCTGCATGGTCCACCACCTTGCTGTGGGTCCACCTGTCTGCCCATCTCTGCCCCCTTCTACTGGTCTGGATGAATGTTTCTTTGACTCCTTGGTTGTTGATTTCCATGCACTTTGAAATTCTGGAAGTTCTTGTTGTTTATTGTTTTTAAATTGGTTGTTATCCTTCTTTTGGTTGTGCAAGGAAGCAGAGCATTTCTACTTATGCTTTCATCTTGGCCAGAACTCCAATGGTTTGCTTTCTATTTGCCCTTAAGATCCTAGTGCCCTGTTTCAGTTGAAATCCCAGGTATTCCACAACCTGTTTGCAAATATGGGTCTTGTGAGCCAATACCTTATATCTTCTTTTTGCCAAATGATTTAGAACTGTTACGGTGTTGAGCAAACAGTCCTCATAAGTGCTACTAGGTATCAATATGTCATTTACTTATTGCAGAATAATTCTGATCTCAATTGACTGTCCCTTAAGTCCTTGGCTCATACTTCACCAAATTTAGTTGGGGAATTCTTAAATCCTGGCAGCACATTCCAGCAGTATTGGAGTGTGGCTTTTTTCTGGGTCCTGCCATTTAAAGGCAAATAATAGTTGAGCCTGTTCATCTATTGGGATGTAGAAAAATTCATCCTTTTTTGTCTAGGACTGAAAACCATTTGTTATCTCCATACACCATGGTCAACAGAGTATAGGGGTTGGACACTGTAGGATGAATGTCTTGCACAATGTCATTTATAGCTCTAAGATCCTGTACAAACCAATATTCATCACAGTGAGGTTTTTGGACTGACAAATGGAAGTGTAATAGGGAGACTGGCATGACTGGATTAGTCCCAATTTTAGGAATTTCTGCAATATCAGTTGAATCTCTGCCAAAGCCTCCTTCTTGAGGGGATACTGTTTCTTCCATGGGATCTGCACCCCATCTTTTATGTTGACTTTTATGAATTGGATGTTAACTGCTTTACCTGGGGTTCCATCATCCCGAATGGCTTAATTGATTTGTTCATAGATCGCAGGTAGGAAGTACTCACCTCCTGGACCTCCAGGCAAGTCAGGAGCACCTGGCGCTGTACAATATGTTCCAGTGGGACCTCTACACATAATTTCTGCTTTTCAGGAGAAAAAGTCATTAGTGCATGTAATTTTCAAGGTAAATGTTGTCCCAGCAATGGAAGGGGACAATCTGGTAAGTGGAGAAAACTATGTACAATCCTCTGACTCCCAAGCTGGTATTCTATAGGTCGAAAGAAAGCCTGTTTTTGTAATTTTCCAGGCACTCCAGTAACCATTACTGCATCCTAACTTTTCTAAGTTAATTTTGTATTCAAGATTGAATATGTAGCTCACGTACCTACACGGAAATCAATACCATCAACCCTACCCAAGGCTTCTGTGGGGAACTAGTAATAGGTTGGGAGATGTCCAAGGGAGCCTCTGGGCCTTCTCATTCATCATCAGATTCCCTCACTCTTTTAACATTTCTCAGTGAGGGTTTTCATCTCTGTTTTCCTTTTTGAACTTTGGGCACTCCTTTCCCCAGTGGCCCTCCTCCTTGCCACAGCACACTGATCTGTACCTAAGGGGCCTCTCCTCTTTCCTTTAGGGTCCTGCCTCTGCCTCTAATTGCTCTACTTTGTCTCTGAGAACACCATGACTTGTTTTATCTTCCTTGTTCCTTGGCATTGTAGACTATAAAGGCTATGTCTACAGGCCGAGAAGAATTCATTCCCAATGCCCCATCTAAGTTCTGGAGTTTCCTTCTAATATCTGAAGCACTTTGTCCAATAAAGGTCATGTTCACCATCTGCACATTTCCTGGTCCCTGCAGGTCAGCATCAGTGTGCCTTCTATAGGCCTGGTAGATCATTTGTAAAAATTCAGAAGGATCTTCATTTGGTTTTTGTTGAAGGGACTATATCCTATTCAGGCTCTTACTTAGATACCTCTTTCTTAAACCCTTCCAGGATACACTTTCTACAATGTTCCAGGACAGTTAGGCCCCCATCATTTGGGTTCCAATTAGGCTCTGTCAAGGGAATTGTTGGGGGTCCTATTGAGATTCTGTTGTTGGAGACATTAGGCCTTTTTGTTTGCTTTATTTATAACAAACTGTCTCTCACCTACAGTTAATAAGATGTTAAGGAGAGCCTGTACATCTGTCCAGCTCAGAGGATGAATAGCAAAAATGGAGGTGATAAGATCTGCTGTTTTCTGAAGACCCTCACTAGATGAGGGGTTGGAATTCTCCCAATTCAGTTAAGTCTAAAGTGGAGAATGGAGTATAGGCCCAATAGTAGCCAGCAGGCTGGTCCTCCCGAGTTATTCCACCTATAGGATATTGCCTCAAAGGGAAATGCCTTGCTCCAGATAGGGAGGCTCCCTGGACAAATTGGGTACCCCAATGGGTTTTTGAGGTGGAGACTATCCCTTGCCATAGAGCCAGGGATAGAGCCATTTACTCCTGGACCCCACTCCAGGAGTAGCTAGTGGTGAGGGTAATGACTGGGGAGGTCTTCCCACTACTAATCCTATGACCCCTTGATTCAGGACATTAACAAGATTTATTTCCTCATTATCTTTTTCTTCCTGTGTCTTACTCTTAGGGATGTGTTTTGAGGCCATTTCCCTCCTCTGTGCCATCAAGCAGTTCTCTGTCCCTGGCAAAACCCTATTATGCAATGACATAAGCGAATTGACATAATGGCTTTCATCTTATCTGCCTAACCACTGGCAATACTGTTTCAATTACATGATGCTACAGTAACTTAGGGAACCATGCATGGGCCACCTTTCCCACAATCCGAAACACATGTAAGCCACACAGTATTACAATAATAAATCAATACCTCTTTGGATATTGGATAATAGTGGTACCTGCCCAAATCCTACCCTATGGGCTCCCTCTAGGAGTCAGCACAGAACTGCCCTTATTTGCACAAGCATACAAAGCTATGACTGGAAGAATGCAGGCAAACTGTGAACATATAAGCAGAACTCGAACCCACAACTCTATCTTACAAGCAGGTTTTGGGGGTTCTATCTTCAGCCAACTGATGCTGCAAATTGTGGCCTCCAAACTGTGCACCACCCCCCACCCACCAAACTCAGATGCTCCTCTCTCAATCCTAGATTCATGACATTCCTAGGCCAGTCTTCAGCCAGACCATGGTTTACAGCCCCAAAACTCAGGTGATCCTTCCTCCTTCTTAGAGTCTATCCCATTCCCAGCCCCATTTCCTTTCTATCAGCCAGGAATGTTTAAGCAGCTGATGCCTCCAGTAGGTGTGCAGAGTATTTCCTAGAAACTGGGAAAACCCACAGTCTCATTCCTTAGGGGGATGACCTGCCATGAGCAGCTAGGGTGCCAGCAGAGTTCCCATTTTCTGTTACTAAACTCAACCAGTGGTGGTGGGGGTGGGGTCCTCACTGCTTGCCAGGTAAAACTCCAAAGACAGGGTGTGGTGGAAAGGAAAAGAATCTTTTACTTAACAATTTTCAAAGCTATTTAAATATTTGTCATTACAACTATTACATAGATTCAAGAACTGAAAATAATGCAAGACAACTGAAGAAGGCACATAATCTTTGGTCTAAGACACCCCCCAAAAAATCACCCTGTTATTGTCTGCCTGCTCAGTTCAAGTTTGCACCAGTAACCTCTTCTCCCACCCCAAAATAGTGTAAACATAGGTGGCTTAGCGGGTCTCCAGTCACTGTCTAGCTTCAGGCATCTTTCAGAAACTATGCCTCCAGGCCTCTTCTTTGTGGCCTGCTGTCCTCTTTCTACAGGACCACACTAGCAACTGCTGGCAATGCTTGACACACCCACACCTGGGAAGGGGTGTGGAGTCTGTGGCTGTTGACAGGTCTGCACAGGTCAGGGGTGTGGGGCCTGCTACTGAATGAACCGAGCTTCCTTCTATCCCCTCTCACCATCTCTAATGTTCAGGGCCCAGGATCTCCAGCCCCTGGAAACTGGGAAGAAGGGGAGATCCAAAAAGGAAGTGGTGTTTCTGCACACTCCTTTTAAATAATCTCCCTCCGGAACCCCTTGTACGTCCCAGTGCACGTCACCCCAGGGGCCTCATTACCCCATACCAACCTGGCACGATTCATAGCTATTAGACTACTATCGGCTATATTTCTTATCCCTATAAGGGATAAGGAATATAGTCAGCTGTACTTTATATCCCCATGACTATTCTGTAACAACCAATTTGAATTTCTCAATCCCTTCACCTTCTACACCATTTCCCCAATGCTTCCCATTTGGCGACTGTCAAAATGTTCTCTGTATCTTTGGTTTTGTTTCTGTTCTTATTGTTTATTTTGTTTTTTAGGTTCAATTGTTGATAGATATGTATTTATTGCCATTTTATTGTTCATAGTTTTGATCTTCTTTTTCTTCTTCTTAAAAAAGACCCTTTAATATTTCATATAATAGTGGTTTGGTGATGATGAATTCCTTTAGCTTTTTCTTGTCTGGGAAGCTCTTTATCTGTCCTTCGATTCAAAATCATAGCTTTGCTGGGTCGAGTAATCTTGGTTATAGGTCCTTGCTTTTCATCACTTTGAATATTTCTTGCCACTCCCTTCTGGCCTGAAAAGTTTCTGTTGAGAAATCAGCTGACAGTCTTATGGGAGCTCCCTTGTAGGTAGCGAACTCCTCTTTTCTTGCTGCTTTTAAGATTGTCTCCTTGTCTTTAATCTTTGGCATTTTAATTATGATGTGTCTTGGTGTTGGCCTTTTTTAGTTTATCTTGTTTGGGACTCTCTGTGCTTCTGGACTTGTATGTCTATTTCCTTCACCAAGGTAGGGAAGTTATCTGTCATTATTTTTTTTAATAGGTTTTCAATTTCTTCCCATCTCACTTCTCCTTCTGGTACCTTCATGATGTGAATGTTGGCATGCTTGAGGTCAGAGGATATTTAGGAAAGGAGTACATATGAGTAGAACAAGCATTATTCTCCTAATTGCATTAATTATTTGAAATTATACATTGGTTGCCTGAATCTTTTGATATCTGATTCACAGTACTTCAATCTAGCTTGGAAGTGAGTAGCTTATTCTATTGTGTTAAGATACACTATTTTAATCAATTGTATATTCTCCAAATCAGTTTTGCAGCACTGGAAACATTTCTCTGGTTTTATGGTATTTTAAAAGTATTATAATACACTTTTTTAAATTAGATCCTTTATCTCTGTTGTCTCAAATTCATCTGAGTAGTATCTGTTCCAGTGTCCTAAAATGAAAACATGTCAGTCCATGTGAAATTTTTGTTCTAAACATTTCCATTTCCATTCTTGATCTGTTGGTGGAAGTTTGAAATGTGGGTACAGTAGGCTGGGGGTTGTGGTGTGTGTGTGTTTATTTTTTCATGTCCTAGGTCAGAAACTAGAGCATTTTTCTGCCTCTGAGACAGAGAGAAGGAAAAAAATGGGGCATTTCAGCCCCCTTCACTGAGGGACAGAGTCATTTCTTGGCCCCAAAGTGTATCTGATCATGTTCTGTCAAGGTGTCCTCTAGTTGTGCCTTTTTGGAAATAGAGGATAGATAATCATGGACAGGGGTGAAGGTGGTAATGATGTTTTCAGAACAGAGAGAAGTGTGTTAGCCGAATTTGCAGCAGAAAACCTGGACTGGATACCTTTGCTGAAGCTGATTCACAGCAGGGCAAAAACACTCCCATGTGAATGCACGTTACTTCCTATTAAAATTATACTGGATTCTTTTCTTATTGTCATAAGAAAAAAATCTAGGTAATTCTGTCATTGATTTTTAATTAATAAAAATACAATGTATCAAAAAGGAAGTCTTTAACACTTGTTTTCAGCAAGTCCTACGACAGCAAGTGTTCTCCACTATGGGACTCAAAGCCCGCCCCATTTCTGAGCCATTATTTACAAGGACAGGAACACACTTATACATCTTTCCTCGCTTCTGACACCACCACTACTAGGTTGGGTCAAGAACTTGTTGCTGTGTAAAGGCCTGGCATCTCCTCAGTGGTGTACAGGCCCTGTTATTGTGCCCCCTCAAAATTCATGTGTTGAAACTCTAACCTTCAGTAGCTCTGACTGTGACTATATTTGGAGAGAGGATGTTTGAATAAGTAATTAAAGTTAAATAATTCCCTTAACAATAAGCAATAAATGAGCTCTAAACAGAGACATCACCTGTTAACATCTGGATGGTTTTCCAACACTAGCACTCTGGGTCCCTGTTTTGTTTCTTTCTCCATCAGCCTGGGCTGCTGACATTTCCACACTTTGGAGCCTAATGTTACTGAGGCTACAGACTGAGACATTTGAAGGCTTTGCTTGGGGAATGAATCCTCTGTGGAGGATGCAAGGACATTAAGAGATGTGATTCTGGTTTGATTATAACAGGACTACATGTAATACCAGAAATAAGAAAACAAAGCTGAATGTATTATTTACTATAGTGAGGGGGAGCTATGCTAGTTAAGCTGTCTCTCTGAACAGAATACAGTATTAATTTATAAAAGGTTTTGGGAGCATGGAGTTCAAGCACTGAAAGACTCTCAGAGGTATAAGGGGGTTAACATCATCTGTAGAGGTATGGTTGCTGGCTGAGTTACTGTTGATTGGGTGGCACTCAGGGGTGTGCTTACTAAAGTGAGTCAATCTCTAATTGTTAGGTTGTAAAAGCATGTTCATTGAAGCAAGTTGTCATTCATCAATTTAACAGATGTAAAACTCATTCTCGTGGCTACTTGTTACCATGGCTACAGAAGAATCAGGTTTTCCTGGTTTATGGGAACTTTTAAATTCTTATGTGCAACATGTGTAGTTGTCTCTCCAGACATTAAAAATCTGTCTTATATCCTCTGCAGCAAAGACCGTCAGTTGCCTACCTAATATCCATTCACTCCTTCTTTCTTACTAACAGAAGCCTGTTTTTCTTAAGGGTAGCAATGTTACCATCAACTGTATTTCCCACACAACATTGCATATTGGGTTGACCATGTGACACAGTCCTAACAAATGAGATGTGAGCAGAATCACTGGGTGATGCCTCTGATAAAGCTCTGTCAAAGGGGTGTAGAGTCACTTGATGTTCCACTTTTCTTCCTGCTTGGAAAAGAGTCACAATGTCTGGGGGGTAGGAAACATCTTAGATCCATGGAAATTAAAGCCATGCCTTCATGATGGCAGATAGAGAGAGAGAATTAGACCCTGAATATGGTGGAGGTACTAGATCAGCTCTAGACTGCTTGCCTCCTGACTGGTAGCTGTACAAGAAAAAACAAACCTCCCTCTATTTGGTACAACTACAGGGAGCTGTTTTCTGTCATGTGTAGGCAAATCTATTCCCTATTGTTAAGCCTGAACTTCTGTTTTCCTTATCTTTTTGCCTCACTCTTGTATCAATGGGTCCCCTACATCTTCATTGCATAGTAGAGTGCTCAGCATACTGCACGCACAACACAGTCAATATATACTTGTTGAGTGTACAATTCCCAGCTGGGGTTTTATGTGCCTCTTAATATGAGCCAATAAGAAGTACAAAACACCATCTACAAATTAATCATGCCAAAATTATTTAACATGAATCTAATCATGAAGAAACAATCAGACAAATTTGACAAGGAAGACAATCTAAAACAATTCATCTGGAATCTTCCAAAAAGTTCCATGTGACACACAAAAAAAGTGAGAGGGGGGATTACTCTAGATTAAAAGAGACTGAACAAACAGTGACCAAATGTAATGTGTCAACTTCAACTGAATCCTGGATCAAACAACAAAAAATATTTGCATCATCCATACTTTCTGAAGACATCCACAGTGGCCTTTGTGGTATAGAAAAAAAAAAGCACTTCTCTTGGAATAGATCTCCCACTCAGAACCCCACTGAGACCATTCAGATCAATAGAGAAACAGGGAGAGTTATTTACTCCCCCAAATACATAGGTAGCTGGGAAATAGAAATCTGTTTTGTGGGTTTTTTGTTTTGTTTTGTTTTGTTTTGATTTTTGCCATTCAAAGAATCAATACAACCAGAGAAGCTTAGAAGAACTCTTAAATCTATCAGAGATGCTCCTGAAGAGAGTGACAGGGCTGTTGTAACCAGTACATATTAATCCTGCTACAAGTCTTGGAAGCCACCAGGGATGCTGCTGGGAAGTGAGAATCTGGGGAACCTCATTAGGCACGCAGCAAAACTCAGACACTGCTACTAATTGCCATAATACAGCCAGTGTCGTGCCAGGGCTGAAAGGAGGGGCCATGCTGCGGAACTATAGACTGCACTAGAAAACATAAATAACGACTGTGAAATGACTTCTCACTGAACGGGAAAGAAGCAGGGGCTCCTACCTGAGCTCAGGGTCAGTGAGACTGTGAAGGCTAGAGGATCCACTAGGGGACAGTCGAGTATAGAGCCTAAGGAAATCGGCTCAGAGTCAGAGTCCAGATCTGTCCTGGCTTCTCCACTTTGCAGAGAGATGTGGTAAGCTTAGTTGCAACCCCTCTGAGCTTTAGTTTCCTCAACTGTAAAATGGAGATGAAAATACTCTTTACAACACAGATTTTTTGTAGATAATACATATGCCTCACATTGGAAAACTCAGTTACTATTAATTATTATTATCATCCACTGAAATAACATTATTCACAGGAAAACTAGAGGGGAACACTGTCTCTGCACATACACTTACATCTTGGGTTCAGGCATATGCAGCAGAGTAAATGAGGACACAAACACATTGAAATTTATGGAGGGAAGCCTGGAAAAGGCTGCTCATGAAGGTGAGTTGAGGAATGAATCACTAGGGGAACACGGAGACCTGGGACACATCAGGCTAGGGGGCACCCACCCATATTCTCTAGCTGTAACCTTTCTTTAGTTCATTTAAAAAATTTTTAAACTGTGGTAAAATACACATAATATATATTTCGCCATCTTAACTATTTTAAGTGTCTAGTTCAATGGCATTAAGTACATTCACATTGTTGTACAAACATCACTACCATCTATCTACAGTACCTTTTCATCTTGTAAAACTGAAACTCTGTACCTATTAAACAACAACTCCCCACTCTCCCCTCCCACAGCCCCTGGCAACCACCATTCTACTTTCTGTGTCTATGAATTTCACTAGTCTAAGTACCTCTTCTAAGTGGAATTATGTGCTATTTTTCTTTATAACTGGCTTATTTCACTTATCATAATGTCCTCAAGGTTCACGCATATAATAGCATATATCAGAACTTTCTTCCTTTTTAAAGCCAAACAATATTCTGCCCTATGCATATATCACATTCTGTTTATCTTCTCTTCCTTCAATGGATGCTTGTAACCTTTGTTTAGTTCCTTTTGAACCAGATAGCATTTCTGGAGCAGGTTAAGCAACCAAAGAAATCAGTGACTGACTCCTGGAATGAGACAAGACCTCCAGTAGGGCAAGGCCCTAAGAAAAGAAGACGTGATTTGCAGACAAGGAAGGAAAGAATTCAGGGAGTGTAGAGACTCACATGTGTATGCAGTCTGTAAATGTAACTCACACAGTTGAGGGTTTTGTATAATACCCATGAGAGTCACTCCCTCTCAGCTCCAAACCCATGCTTCTCTATTTAGCTTTGTGATGCTGGGCTGAGATCCTGCAAAACCCATGTCGGGCTCAGGAAGACTGCAAACCTGGAAGAAGAAGGAGAGACTTGAAACTCATTTTACTTATGGTTCTTCTCAGCAACCCCCCAGCAATGTCTCTTTACCCAGGAGGGGCAGTGCCTTTCTGTAGTAGCAGCTGAATCCTGAATTCAATTGTTCCCACACTTGAAGAGACAATTTCATTGCTTCTGACCATCACCAGCCAGCCAGCAGCCCCCTCAGAGGTCTGGGTCCCAGATCCATGGGGCCACTCCTCTGAGTTATGGGTTCCAATGACCCCAGGTACTCACCCTGTTTGTCTAGCCTAAGAGGTGGTAGCTATTTCCTCTGTGAGGTCATGGAATTCTCTCTTGACTTTCATATAGTTAACAGTTCTTTATATTCAGCTCTTTCTTTTCAAATTATTGTTGTGGTTTTGTCTCTTCAATGACTTCTAACTGATACACCCTTGCCCCCTAAAATCACCATCTCGAAACTTCAGTGCTCTCCCAGGCAGTGTGTTTAACCCCAGATCCCTCATTCTCATAAGGATGACCTGGCCTCCCGTTTTATCCAGAAAATAAAGTTATTATAGGTGACCTCAAACATTTCTCCCTCACCGCCCAATTTATAAAAATTTCTATAGCTAATTTATTTTCTTCATTCTCAGAGAATAAAGCATTTTTTCCCTGTTTAATTCAAAATCTTCCATAGGTATTATTGCATCCATCCCCATGTCTTCTAGGACCCTGCTCTGTCCCTTACACATATCCCCTCCCAATTTTTAACATGCTCTTTTCTACAGTTTCTGGGAAGCTGACTAAATACAGGTAAATGGTTTGGTAGGGACATCTTTTCCTCTCTCCTGTTAGCCATATCCATATTTCCCCCATAATATATTCATCCCCAAGTCTGAATTTCCAGACAAGCTCTCTGTTCCCAGCATCAAGAACAGTGCCTGGCAGAAAAGAGGCAGGAAGTGACAATCAGTATGTGTTTGCTGAATAGATAAGATAGTCAGAAGTCATTCTTTACCTGCTTGCTGAAGGAATCAAAGAATGGGTGGCATTTTGTAGTTGGCAGAGCTTACAGCATACCTTAAGTCACATTTCTCACAGAGTAGTCCTTAGAACTGCTTAGGGAGTTTGTTAACATGGTGACTCAAAACCCACATTGATGAAAGGGACACAGGAACCAACTGAAAGAGCTCCCAGTAGCCAAAACTGGGACAATTTGAGCAAGAAAACAAAGTACATATTGGATTATAACATGAAGTATAAAATAAATACTATATATGGATCCATACTGATATAAATGTATCATTGAATAAGTAAATGGGAGAGAAGATACAAATCTCCTACACAGAAGAATTCCAAATAATTAATATAGATACTCTGCCTTCAAAGAAGTGGAGCATAATTTATCCCTCAAATGTAGGTTGCACATACTAGCTTCCTCCCAAAGAGAATAATGATGGGGGGCAGTAATTTTACAGGAGAGAAATCTGACTAACATTACTTCAGCCATGTAGTCAAAGTCAATATAAGCAGTGATGAGTCAGGTTTATAGTATGTACACTTGATATGATGTAATGAAAATGGCATTTTACCTCTGTGGTCTTCCAACTATCCATACCCTCATTCATATGATAAGAAAAACATCAAATAAGTTTCAAAATCCTCTACAAAATCTACAAAATACCTGACCAGTACTCCTCAAAACTTTCAAGGTCATTGAAAACAAAGAAAGTCTGAAAAATTGTCTCAGCCAATAGGACCCTACAGACATGACAACTAAGTGTATAGTGGCATCCAAAGTGGGATACTGAAATAGAAAGAGGACAACAGGTAAAAACTAAGGAAATCTGAATCAATTATGGACTTTAGTTAATAATAACGAATCAGACTTCTGGCCAAGATGGAGGCATAAGTGGATACACTGTGCCTCCTCTCACAACCAAAATTAAGGACAACAAAAATTTAGAAACAAGAAAACAATTGGAGCTAATAGAAAATTGAACTGTATAGAAATCCAACAACCATTCATCCAGACCGGTAAAAGGAGTGGAGTCGAGGCAGGAAAAAGTGGAGGTGTGGACCTGGGAACGCAGACAGCAATAGCTGGCGGTTCCCAAGTGTGCAGGCGGCTGGCAGACCCCAGGCTCACAGGTGGCGGCTGGTGGACCCCAGGCATGGGGTGGCAACTGTGCAGACCCAGTCAGGCCGAGCAAGGTGGCTGGCTGACCAGGTGGTCCCACAGTTGTGTGTGCAGATAATCCAGGTGAAGGGGAAGTGGCGGAGGGGACTGGAATCCAGGAGATCGTGGAGCAGGCACCATTGTTCCCTCTCAGACCCCACCCCCACATACAGCGTCACAACCCAGAGACTGGGCTTCCCTGCCCTGGGGAACACCTAAGGCTCTACCCCTCACTACATAACAGCCGAGACCAAACCAAAGACAAACAAAACAAACAAACAAACAAACAAAAAACACCAAAAATGGCTCAAACTAGAGAACAAATGGAATCCCCAGAGCCAATTCCTCTAAGCGACGAAGAGATAGCCAACCTATCAGATGCATAGTTCAAAGCCCTGGTTATCAGGATGCTCACAGAATTGGTTGACTTTGCTCACAAATTAGATGAAAAATGCAGGCTACAATACGAGAAATGAAGGAAGACGCATGGGGAACCAATAGAGATGGGAGGAAAACTGGAACTCAAACCAATGGAGTGGACCAGAAGGCAGAAACACACAACCAAACAGAAAACAAGGAAGAAACAAGAATACAAAACAATGAGGAGAGGCTTAGGAACCTCCGAGACATCATTAAGCGTCCCAGCATCCGAATTACAGGGGTCCCAGAAGGGGAAGAAGAAGAGCAACAAGTGGAAAATTTCTTTGAACAAATAATAAAGGAGAACTTCCCCAATCTGGCAAAGGAAATAGACTACCGGGAAGTCCAGGAAGCTCAGAGAGTCCCAAAGATGTTGGACCCAAGGAGGAACACACCAAGGCACATCGTAATTACATTAGCCAAGATTAAAAGGAAGGAGAGAATTCTAGAAGCAGCAAGAGATAAGGGGACAGTCACCTACAAAGGAGTTCCCATCAGACTGTCAGCTGATTTCTCAAAAGAGACCTTACAGGCAAGAAGGGGCTAGAAAGAAGTACTCCAAATCATGAAAGGTGAGGAGCTACATCCAAGATTGCTCTATCCAGCAAAACTGTCATTTAGAATAGAAGGGCAGATAAAGTGCTTTTCAGATAAGGTCAAGTTAAAGAAGTACATCATCACCAAGCCCTTATTATATGAAATGTTAAAGGGACTTGTCTAAGAAAACGAAGATAAAAAATATGACAGTGGAAAGACAGCAAACTCACAGATATTAACAACCACACCTAAAACAAAAGCAAACAACTAGAACAGGAGCAGAACCACAGAAATGGAGATCACATGGAGGGTTAGCAACAGGGAAGTGGGAGGAGGAGAGAGGGGGAAAAGGTACAGAGAATAAGTAGCATAGACGGTGGGTAGAAAATAGACAGGGGGAGGGCAAGAATAGTGTGGGAAATGTAGAAGCTAAAGAACTTATGACACATGGACATGAACAAAAGGGGCGGAATGTGGGTGCAAGGGGGTGTGCAGGGTGGAGGGGAATGATGGGGGAGAAATGGGACAACTGTAATAGCATAATCAATAAAATATATTAAAAATAATAACGAATCAATACTGGTTTCTTAATTGACAAGTATAGTTACATAAAATGTTGATAATGGGAAAAACTAGGGGTAAGGTTTATGGAAATTCTTTGTACTACCTTAGTTTTCCTGCAAGTTGAAAGCTTTTCAAAAAATTAGAGTTTACTAAAAATGTTTGATTTTTTAAAAAATGCAAATTTCTGAGCCTCCCCTCAGAATCCCAGGTAATGAGCCTCATGACTCTACAATTTCAATAAGCATCTTAGTATATTTGTGCACACCACAGTCTAACAAACTGTGTCTTTGAAAATTTCTGCTCAGAGACAGAGATTCCAGTGGTTTGGGCTCATGCCACTGTGTTGCACAACTACAGAGACACTGTTGATAATATGTTCAATTTACAATGTGAATAGCACCCCATGAAGCTGTGGAGTGGGCCTTCCTGCAGCACTATTTTGATTGGTCTACATACGTCAATATGAACAAATATCCAACAATGGGAAATTCCTCATGAAAGTCCAAAGCTCTGGACTGCATTTCTATATCCCCTAGTACCTCAAGGCATTCTTGTTTAGAGCTTAGAAGTGGCTCAACTCTTCAGATGGGTTGTGGGCTACTCAGTTCAACACGTTCTTTACCACTCCCTATGTCCCTAACACTTTAGGGGCTGTTATTATGCCTGTATTGTTGAGTTTTTATAGAAAAAATGTAGTTCTTTGTATCTGGGTCACTAACAAAAGGGGGAAAATGAGAGATTAATCAAGAGATCCTGTGTTTTTTAAAACTGGAGAAAACATTTATTTGTGTAAGTGGAGAGTATTACTATATAATTAACATGCCAGCTAAGTATGTCTGCTGACTGCTTCCCACAGTGACAGCCCTTGTGGACATTTGAATGTCTTAGGTCCCATCTGAACCTCAGGCCAATAAGAGAAGCTGCAGTGATAAACAGACTAAATGTGGATTCTGCCTGAAGAAGGAGGAGGGAGAATGAGTCTTCTCTCCCCTGTGCTTTAGTGTAGCCTGGGAACATCATGGAGAACGTAGCTCAATTCCCCCAAAGAATCAGGATCTGGTGGAACTAAGCCAGAACCTGCACCCCCATATCCTTCATCAAATTGCATGTTCACACTCCTCTGGTTCTTTATTTCAAATCATTATCTGAGGAACAAACTGTCTCATTAGGTGTTCTGACACAAACAGACTTGATTTTGAGAACTGTTTTAGCTTTCTTACCAATGTTCAGAGTTAATTATTAAAATGGTAATAATAATAATAATAATAGCAAGAACTTACTATGAGCAAGACTTGTTCTTAGTGTCTTTTTTTAAAAAAAGTGAATTAACTGATTTAAGGCTGAGAAGACCCCTAGAGGTAGGTATTATCATTATTATTACCACCATTTTCTGTTCACAGATGAGGAAATGAGGTATGGAGGAATTAGGAAGACCTACTTGGAGGTCTACACTATTTGAGAACTGAGCTGGGATTTGTAGCCAGGCTCTAGGCTCTGAGCACTTCACTGCTATACTACCCTACCCTGGTTCTCCCAAGAAGTTGAATAGCTATCAAGAGTTGTTTAATTCTTACAATGTATCAAGGTACCATAAAAAACACAGAAGACATAATTAGCCCTGGCTGGTGTAGCTCAGTGGATTGAGCGCGGGCCTGCGAACCGAAGGATCGCGGTTCGATTCCCAGTCAGGGCACATGCCTGGGTTGCCAGGCCAGTTCCCGGCAGGGGACATACAAGAGGCAACCGCACATTGATGTTTCTCTCCCTCTCTCCTTCCCTTCCCCTCTAAAGATAAATAAATAAAATCTAAAAGGAAAAGAAAAAGTACTTAAAAAAAATCTTTAAAAAAAAAAAAAGAAGACATAATTACCTATTTATATTTTATGTACACAGCACATTCGTGCTCACATTTTATGATAACAAACATAACATATGATAATAGTATATATATCATTGAAAAATAGAATTGTTGATAAAGACCCTGGATTGTTGATAATTAACATGATGGGCTGTTAGCTGGAATAGATGTAATCTATTGGGGAAAGTGTTGTTGTGAATTTGCTTGAAATAATTTTTTTAATTATACATTTTATCTAAAAATCTAAGTGGATTGTCTTCCTTATCAATCCAACTCTTGAGCTTATTGGCAGATTGTGTCCGTGTCTCTTTTCCTTACCTTTAGGAAATTTGGAGTGAGAGATTCAACCTTGTCAGTTATTATCACTAATATATCATGATTAATGATGTTTAATGTCTCTATTTTATGTGTAAAATCTCATATAGCACTTAAATTCCATGGTCTAAAAATAATATGGAAAATTGGAGAGAATTCGGAAAAGAATAAAAATTATAAAATAGTTGAAAAGTTACAAAAACATTTAATCTGGAGACAAGAAGCTGAAAGTGCTTGAAAAATTCATTTCAAAGAATATAACAAATTAGGAGGATATTGGTTAAGGATATCACACAGAGCAACAGAAAGAACAAAATAGGGACATGAGCACCAGACATAAGGGTTATGTTTTTGTTGAAAGAATGGTAGAAGGCAAAGGCAGTGGTTTGTTAAATGATGCTCAGCCAGATATGGTCACATGTAGTCTTATGGACATATATGGTCACAAAGACTGTCCAAGGTCAGTGTCTGGATCCCACCACTACTGTGGGTGTTCTTTCCTCTTTGGAGTCTGGCTCCCTTGTTCAGGGTCCACCTGAGTCCCAGGCTGTTGGCCTGGCATATTTGCACTGGGTAAAACTACCTTGGCCTGCATTTGAGGACAGACTGCTATCAGCTGGTTCAGAAAATCCAGAAAGAACATATGTTACTTCCATATATTTTTGGCCACTGATGAGGTACACATTGCTAAATAATTCCCTTATATTGAAATAAATAAATACTCCAATCCTAGCAGGTGTAAGGATATAAATAATTACCAAATCAGAACAATCATCTAATATTTTAATGAATCTCAGTTTTTACACATATATCACTGAAACAATATAAAGGAGAATGTTAAATCCTCCTGTTTATGCAGTTCTACCAGCAGACTTCCTGAGACCGTCCCAGAACACAATTTATTTTACAATGGTTTTAGAAATCCTTTGTCCATACTTGGTAAGGGAGGGGAAATAGATGGGAGGAGGGAAGAAATTGAGACATCTTGAAATGTCCCTGGGATTTATTTTAATCAGATATGGTATGATGAAAGACATGAAGACAACTGCCTTTGAAGAAAAGTTTGTTACCTACATTTCCCAAGAGCAGGAAGCAGCTCAGGCCACACAGGGTCACATGGAGAAGCACCAGGGTCAGTGAGGTGAGAGGATGGCTCAAAGCCTTTATTGTGGTTTCTTCAGGATTGAATGAGCAAGAAAGAGTAGAAAAAATTAAGCAAGTTATGAATTAAATAGTTTGAATAATGTCCATAGTCTCTGAGCTAGAAGGGTGGTCTCTAGTTGTCTGGGACCTGGCCCTGGGTGATTTAGGGCAGGGGGATATTGCCTTGGTGTTTGAGAGTTAGATAAAGGAGGGAGTTGGGGACATGGACCCTGGATTGATTGGTTTGCATAAGAAAGGCATGTTCACAGTTAAGTTGTTTGCTATCTCTAGGAATTAGCTAGCCCTGCAGTCTCTTTAGGCCCCAGTACATATTTCAAAGCACCATAAAGTATAGAAAACAACTTTATAGAGGTCTCATGTTCCAGCACCAGATCTGAATGACCAATGTGAAAGGCTGAGGGCAAGTCTAGTCAGGCAGGCTGCACACACAATCTGGGAAGTGGTACAACTGGCAACAGGAGGTGCCTGTCAGGGCAGGTGATAATGGGACTGATCATAGAGCATGAGGGTAGCCACAAGCATACTCTATTTGGAGAGCCAGGAGACAGGGATCATCTGTCTACAAGGGAGCAGATGAATCTGGCATTCCCAGGCAGGTGGTTGGTCCTTGGAAGGGGGTGGGATGGTGTATAAGGTTCTCCAGAGAAATTGAATCAGAAAAATGTATAACCATATATTTATTCATATGTTTATTTATCTCTCCATATCTATCTATCTATGGATAAATTTTATGAATTTGGCTTATGTGATTATGGGGGCTGGCAGTCCAAAATCTGCAGGGTAGGCCAGCAGCTGAAGGTTAGGGGAGGAGTTAAAGTCGCAGTTTGATTCTGATGGCTGTCTTCTGGCAGAATTCCCTCTTCTTCAGTGAAGGTTCGTCATAAGGACTTCAGCTAATTGGATGAGGGTTCCTTTACCATTATGGAGGATTGTCTTAACCCCTTGGATGCTTGGGCTTCTTTAACAAAAATACCACAGACTTGGTGGCCTAAACAACAGAAATGTATTTCTCATAGTTCTGTAGGCTAGGAGGTTAAAAATCAAGATGCCAGCTTCATACCTATAGATAGTTTGTTTAGACTACTGGGAATGGGTTGAGGGTAGAGAACAGGAGAGGCTGCCATGGAAGAGTGCACACTGCCCAGGGCCGTGGAGAGGCAGCACCAGGTCTGGCAGACAGGGCCACATTGCTTATATAACTGAGCCCATGCTTCCCTGCAGTTGGGCAAGATGGCAACAGGGGGAAGTTCTTGCACTGAGCACAAGCATGGCTAGCAAAATAATTGAATAAGAGGGAAAAATGACCCCCCTCCCCTCTCTGGTACCAGATTGGGGGTTGGACCAGGGGAAGATTGACACATGGGCAGTAGAAGTGAAAATGATGGCAGGGGATGCTGCTGGACCAAAGAGGCCTATCAGGATAGCCAAGGGAGAGAAGGAATTGGTTGGCAAGTGGACCCACCCAAAGTATGTGAACATTTAGGTAGTTAACTGGTCATTTTGAGAAAGCACCTGGTCCATCCCACATTGGAAATATAAACCCAGGGGAAGTAAGAAATGGCTCCATTGCTCATGATTTGTCACTCAGGACCTGTGCTCAGATAGTGTACTGGTCTGTCCCCTCCAAAGGCTATGTGACCTTAGTAGTTACATGGTCTATGGCCTCCTGGAGGGAGTCTCTCTCGCTCTCTCTTGCTGACCTGGTGAAGCATTTGCCAGTGCCTGTGTCCACTCTCTGGCCTAGGACCATGGGACCTTGAGGCCCTAGAAGTTGCATGGCCAGTGGTGGGCACTGACACTACCCACAGCTTCCAGGAGAAAGCCTGAAGCCAGGCTTTCTGTGGGAACAAGCTAAGCTACCTGGATGACTGCTTAGAAGTCACCTTGGACTCCAAAGGATGGTACTTTAAAAATAGAGCAGGAATTCTGGGCATTGCCTTTTGTTTTGGTCTTGCTGAGGACAGCTGGGTTTTGTCTGGATTTTGCAGAGGAGATGAGCTTTGAGGTGAGAAGTCCTAGATCATGCAGCATTCAAATAAAAAGCTTTTTCCTATCTCACTAGCCTCTGCTTTCAGAGTTTGCCTTTTGGTGCAGCAGGCAGCTGAACCCTACTTTGGTTCAGTAAGCTAATTTGGTTTCTGGTGAGAGTCCTCTTCTTGGTTTGCAGATGGACAACTTGCTGTGTCCTTACATGGTAGCAAAAGAGATAATTTCTCTTGTGTCTATTTTTATAAGGGTATTAATCCCATTCATGAGGGCTCATGACCTAATTACCTCCCAGAGCTTTCACCTCTAAACCCCATCACATGGGGGATTTTGGCTTCAACATAAGAATTTGGAGTGGAGACACATTCAGTCCATAGCAGGAGAAATCTACTTTACCTAAAGTCTACTGATTTAAATGTTAATCTCATCTAAAAATACCTTTACAGCAACATCCAGATGTATCTGGGTATCATGGACTAGCTAAGTGAACATATAAAATTTACCACCACAGTGTGGAGTATAACTGTAAGTAAAAGAAATCTAGGAGCACAGAAAATGCGCTCCTTATTCTTTGGGGCATGAGGTAGACATTGGATCTCTGGAAAATCTAAAGCCCACCCAATCATCAAATCTGGGGGAAGCAGCAAATGTGGCTTGATACTGCATTTCCTCATTCACCTCATTCAATATATAAACAATCACATGCTAACACTCTGGGATACAAAGATAAGAGATAGGCCCTGCTTGTAGTTGAGCAGAGAAGATAAGCAATTAGTACACAACAGCCATGATGCAGTGTGTACTTGTAGTGACAGAGGAACACCCAATGGCAAAAGGATCCCAATGGCATATAGTTCAGCCACCATCACAGAGCAGTGGACTGGAACTCTCAAATTCCTCTTACCTAACATCAGAATTGGTTCTAGTAACTGGACCACAGGTTCATCTGCTGAAGAAGATTAAGGTGAGCTATGACTATGGGGAGAGGTTGGTGCAAGGGACTGGAGCCAGGTAAGTGAAATAGTGATCATTTCTCCTTCTGCTGAACAGATCCAAAAACAACAGCCTTAAACGTAAAGCAATTTTGGATTTGGTGGACATTATGGATGAAAACATTTTACCAGTGTAGTTTTTTAGTTCAAGATCTTATCATCGTACACACGGCATATAAGATCAAACACATTGTCACCTTTGGGACAACAGGATTGCTATAAAGTGCTTGGTGAGCTGTGGCTGTGTGGTTGCTGGGTGGAAGCAAAATACTAGCATAGCTTTCACCCAGGAAGAAATTAAGAAGGAGGAAAGGAGAAACAGATGAATAGCAGATGGAATAAGAAATTTAAAAATATGAATTAAAGAGAAGCTGAGTGTTTCCCAGTGTAGCTATAAAAACTACACAAACTGGGTGGTTTAAAACAACAGTTATTCAGTGTCTCACAGTTCTGGAGGCTAGCTGTTCAAAATCAAGGGAGCAGGGCTGTACTTCCTCTGAAACCTGTAAGGGTAAGATCCTTCCTTGCCTCTTCCTGCTTCGGGTGTTTTGCTGGCCATTCATGGTGTTCCTTGGCTTGCAGATGCAGCACTTTACTCTCTGACCTCATTGTCATATGGTGTTTGTCCCTCTGTCTGTATCAGTTTCTTCTCCTTATAAGGACTTTGGTCATGCTGGACTTAGATCCCATCTGATTTCATCATGACCTACCTTAACTAATTACATTTATTAGCAAATATGATTACATTCTTAGGTGCCAGGCATCAGGACTTCAATATACATTTTTTTCATTTAATTTTATTTTTTCTTTTATTTATTTATTTTTTAATTTTTGTTTTAATTGTTGTTCTTGTACAGTTTTCTGTCTTTTACTCCCATCCCAGCCTCAATATACATTTTTGGGATACACAATTCAACTCATAACACCGACAGTACTGCAGATGTAGGTAAGAGAGAGTCCTGGGCTTAGTTTTCCATAAAACAAAATAAAACAAAACAAAATCTAAAATCAGTAAGCAAAATTAAGTGGCATATGATGGTTAGTCAGTTTTTAATACTTTACTTTGTATTTTAAGCTTATCTTCTAAAATATAGGGAATATTTTTGTGTATTTTATTCACTAGATGCTGTGGTAATGACACTTTTTCTGAGTATGAATATTTCAATTGCATTTCTATGGATTTAAAATGATAAATAGTGCCATTACTTCAAATAAGAGTGATAAGAAATTTCTTATACAATATTTTTATAATTATCTCATAAGATGAGGAGAAATAAATTATGAAATGAATTTTAACAGATGTTAACTAGACATATTGTGGTGAGCATTTCACAATGTATACAAATATTTAATCATTATTTCACATACCTGAAACTAATATAATGTTATATGTCAATTATACCTCAAAAAAGGATGAAATAAATATGTTTTGTTTTTGAACATTATGTCGAATACATGAATTCAAATCAATGTGCTACTGGTCAGCAAGACCTGGCCACAAAGAAGGATAAGCAAGATTAAGCATTTGAGCCAATAATGACTCTCCCATTGCTGAGTAGGTCTTAAAAGTAAGCCAGTGAGAGGTAAGGTCCCAGTTCTGCTGAAACAATCTGGGGGGAAGTAATCCATGGGCATGGCCTTGCTCTCATGGATAGGAGGAGGCTGGGCAGTTCCATTAGTGGACATATCTTGGTCAAGGGATAAAATTATGATGTTTGGTGTATCCTTCCTGTTTTAATGATGCCCTGAAATCTGGCTTGCACCTTGGCAACAATCCAGGGATGCCAGGTCATGATACAAGAGAAGTCACTTATGTAGCATCAATTGCTAGCTACATCCATCAAGAGGAAATGCTGGCCCCACAAAGATGTCCTGCTCTGGGACCAAGTGTATGAGGATAGGAGGAACTGGCAGTTTGGACTCCCTTCTGTTCACTTTCAGCAGATGCTGCTGGGGTCCCGTGCATATCCTCTTCACTGACCCTCCAGAGGTCACCAAGCTCTTTGGAAGACAATTGTTATATGACTACTCCTCTGCCTGAGGGATTTGTCTGGATGTGGAATGCTTGGCCCACACATGCAGCATTGCAGGGGTGGGGTTATAACTCCTAGAAGCAACCCTCATTCAATGAGTGAAGGAAGTTGCTAGGCAAATAGTCTGTCTTCCATGCCCATTGGTAAGATAGTTCTGAGGTATGTTCTGCTCAGTCTCTTTAAGGGACTCTAGAAGAATTTAATTCCAGGTGCCCACAGCTGTAACATACTCATTACTGACTGCCCTCTTCCCTATCTCACTTCCCTAGTTCTTCACCATGCTTCTTGGGATGACACCTCAAATAGAGAAATGGAATTTGCACCCAAATCTTTGTTATAAGGTTGGCTTTGGGGGTATTACACTATACTCCATATTCCCTTTTATGAGGACTATTCAATTTGTTTAAACAATATGATGGGCTAGGAAGTGAGAAATGTGATATTGACATACCACAATGGAAGACTAGGTAGGAATCCATTCCACTTTCATTACTGCAGTGTAGTATAAGCAATATCTTGTCCATTTAATCAAAATTACTCTTGGGAAAGGAAAATGAATAAGGAATAGAACAATTCTATTCATGTACAATTATAAATATTCTAAGCAATAATGTTATGGAATATGTATGACCATGTTGAGATAATTAAAAGCTTCTGTGTCTCATTTTTATAAGTCATATCCCCAAAAACAATGTATAAGAAAATGTCTAATATATCTGTTACATAATTATGAAGATTACCTAAGATTGCATTGTCCTTATTCTCATTAGGGTATTCAGAACTCAAATTATAGTTTGTCAAATGTATGCATAGCATAAATGGCATATCTAGTCTAATGGTTCTCATCCTAGAGACCTAATTCTCCTTTCTATAACAAATATTCTGTAATTCTGACTTTAATATCTTAAATGAAACTCAAGGAAAACATGCTATACACAATTTAAATAATCAATATAACATCCTTACTTTGATATAAAGGAACAAAATAAATTTATCTGAAAATAATATTTACATATTCTGGTCTGTAAGTGTTTGGACTACACTAGGAGACAATGCTTGCATCAACTTATAAATATACTAGCTTGTGTATAAGAGAAGGAAGATCAGAAGTGACAACACACAGGATGTATAGAAAAATGGAAGAGTAGAATAAAATCTAGTGTAAGATGAGTGAGTACATGTGTGGTACCAACATACCAGACATATTTGTATGTAACATGAGAAAGAGAAGTAACCTTGATTTAGACTCCAAGAAAGAGCAGATGGTCAGGGTGGGGAAGATGAGGAAGTGTGATTGTCTCATAAATGTGACAGGCTCTAGATGAGTGGCTTAAAAAATACTTCCCCATGGTTTGAAGAGGTAGTGATGAAGTTTGACAGAAAACTGATCTCTTTTGAAATCTCACCACATTAGGGCATATGTTCCATCTCTAGAATGTAAACCCTGGAGACCACATCCTTTGATATGTGATGGGAAACAGATGAATCAGAAAAAAAAAAAAGCTCTACAGAAATGATGTGGTGGACTTCTAAGGTGGGTTCTGGAGGGAGAATGGAAAAAAAAAAAACCCATCACTTCTCTAAAAAAAAAAAATCCCCAAACCGTGATTTCCATATGCAATTTTCTCAGCACAGCTTTCTTATTATGCTATGAAAACCATAGGCAGGGTGATGTAGGCAATACCGTCAGTGTCCTATTCTCAGTTCAGGGCACACTTCCCAACTGCAGCTCTTTGCCTACAGTCTTGCCCTGCCACCAGAGACTCTGCCCACTCACATGGGGGACTAAAAGTGATGGGAAATCACATTGCTTAGGGGTAGCACTCAGTGACTGATGGGAGTCAATGGATTAAATACCCTAGCTGCCTTGCCATCTGATGGGATGACTCTGGGGCACTGGCCTCAGTTCCTCAGAGCTAATTTGTTTGACAGTTCATCTCTACAGTCTTCCATCTTTCCTTTCCCTGTCTCACTTCCCCATTCTCACACTGGTCCTTCTTAGGACCACTCCCAGAAAACTTAAAACTTTGTGTCAGAGTCTGCTCTTAAGAAGACCCAAACTAAAACATATGATGATAAGCTAAACTATTTTTAAAATTTTGATTGATGAGATTTAATGAGGTTCTGATTCTGATAAAAGAAATCACAAATATTCTGTTGCATTTTGTTGGTTTTGTAGAAATTGTTGCTCCACTGCACTGAAATCCTTTTCATCTAAATATGCAGTTGAAAATACTATAATAAGTAGCTTTCATGTTAAAGAAGGACAAATGAAAGTCTTAGCTGAATCCAAAACTTTTTGTAATTAAATCGAATGATACATTTGTGCCATAAATTGCGTTTTATCTCAATTAACATTTCCTGTAAACATTGTCTAATATGTTGCATAATTTTCAAGTGTATTAATCACCTAGTCTGATATCATACATTCACACCGATCTTTAAAACTAATCATTGTATGTTTTTAAATAGCATCAAAATTAGCAATATAATTCAAAACCAGTAACTTATATCTAGTTTTACCTGCTATTGATGATGGGTAAGAAAGTTCTTAAAATGATGTGTGTGGAAAAATTTCATGATAATTCTTCTTTAATAATATCAATTTCTTTTGCTTGCAATTTAAAGACTTCATTTAACCCTGGCTGGTATGGCTTGGTGGACTGAGCGCCAGCCTTCAAACCAAAAGGTTGCTGGTTTGATTCCTAGTCAGGGCACGTGCCTGGGTTGGGGTCCAAGTCCCCAGTAGGGGGCATGTGAGAGGCAAGCACACATTGATGTTTCTCTCCCTCTCGCTCTCTCTCCCTTCCTTATCTCTCTAAAAGTAAATAAATAAAATCTTTAAAATAAAAATAAAGCCTTCATTTAATAATTCTGATACATATAAAATATGTATCAAGTCCATTCATAATACTTTATATCACTACTTTTTTATTGATTGAAACAAATATTGCATATAATATTAAATAATACATTAAATATTTTAAAACTATTTTCTTTGGAATATTACTTAACTTCCATATGTAGGATAAGGCAAGCTCCTTTTAAAGTCACTGCAAATATTACAAAATAATCTTTTTTTAAAATATTTTTTATTGATTATGCTGTTACAGTTGTCCCAATTTTTCCCCTTTGCCCACTTCTGATTCCTCTAAAAGATTGCTGATAGAATTCCTGGGAATTTTGAAAGGGGCTCTTCAGCCAGAATGTGGAAAAGGATATGGACTATATAAGCTTTAGCCACAATAGCTATCATCTGTTCAGAAATTGATATTTTGGAAGTTTGAAACTCTTAATTTTGTTGTTGCTGTTGACCCCTTTCCTACACAGTAATATTTTAGGAAAAATTCCAGCCTGTCTCTGCTGTATGAAAGGAACACTTTGCTAAAGAAAGGGTAAAATACACAAGAAAGGCACTTGTCAAGGCTGTTGTCAGCAACCTTCTCCCAGGACTCAACTGGAGATTTTCCTTCTTGTGCCAAAACCTTAGAGATGCTGTGTTTTATTATATTAAAGAAAGAGAATGCCTTCACACCAAGACACTCAAAATGGGTTAGGATAAAACATTTTGTAGGACATTCCCTTCCTGCTAAGGGCTTGCCCTTTCAAGCTACTACTATTACCTCAATATAGAAAGGAGATTGAGCAACACAGCAAGACAAATGATGATCCCTAGTAACTTACAAAATTAGTTCTCCATAATACAATCTAGAGAAAATACAAGGTGGAAATATAGGCAAGGACAATAGAGATGATAACAGCTCTGAGACTGCATGATAAACATTGTGAGGCAGGACAGTAAGAAACTAGGAAAATTCCAGGGCAAGTGTAATGGGAAAACTGAGGCAAGAAAATTAAACAAGGCTAAACAGTTTGAGCAAATTAGAGCCATCTAGTGAGTCATAAAAACTTATCTCCTCTGACCAAAGACACTTGAAAGTGAATGGTTTATACTTCTCCCTAACCAAAGAATACATACAGTTTAAATCTCCCTTGTCTGGCAGATAGAGAAGAAAGATCCAATTAATGTAATTTGTGCCAGTTAAACTCAAGGTCAGATGAAGTCAGGGGAATAAATAACAAAAACCCCATTAAAAGCCAGACAGACTCAAGATAAAAGCAGAACAGTATAACGACCAAAGAATATTCTCAAAACCTCCTATGCACTCATGTACCTGGGAAGCTAATAAATATTCTGCTGAACAGTTCCCCTAAGATTCTCACCAGCAGAAAAAAGATAAAAAGTCCCCAGAACAAAGACGCAGCATAGGCTCACTCTAGAGCACGCCCTGCCCATTCTTGGGCAGTGGCAACTGGATCTAGGCTTACCCCCGATCCTGTTTCCAAGGAACTCTTTTTCCTCTGACTTCAGGTGAGCTAACAGCAGCCCGGTCTTGGCTCTCTCTTGTCACTTCTACCCTAAGTCCTTCCTTTGTTTCACTGTCCCTGGCCTTAATAAACATACTATCAAAATCACCTGAACTCATGCTAGGAAATTTTGCCTACACAAGTCAAGAACCTACCCAGTATAGGCCGGCCTAAAGCAGACTTTATCTGGGCAGGCACCTTTCTAGTAGCAGTTGGATGAATAATTACACTAATGTAGGGTTTCTCAACTTCTGCACAGTTGGCATTTTGGACAGGAGAATTCTTCATCGTGGGAGGCCACCATGCGTAGTGAAGAATATTTGCAGCATCCTTGGCCTTGGCCTTGGCCTCTGTCCATTAGAGGCCAGTAGCAGCCTTCTCCTGCAACACCAAAAATGTCTTCAAATATTGGTAGGACCCCTGTAGGCCCAAATTGCCTCCTGTTGAGAATCATAACACTAGTGCTTTTCAAATACTAATGTGCATACAAATAAGCTGGGGGTGGGGGGCGGGGGCTTGTTAAAATGCTGATTTAATAGGATTGGGGTAGGTTCTGGTACTATCTGGTCCAAACAAGATCCCAGGTGAAGCCCCTGCTGCCTATCCAAAGACAACAATTGCTTCTTAGAGAACCTACAGCTTTCCTACCAGTCAACATGCAAAGGTCCTCAGAGAAGAAAGTAGATGTGTACACTCAAGGTTTGAATTATTGAAAATACTTTCCAGCAGGGTTTGCATAACATTGTTATCATGCCTTTAGGTGTGAAGAATGTTTGCAGAACTGAACATAAATTAGTGAAAAGTTTGTTTTTCTAAACTTCAGAGCGCTTTGTGAACTATTACAGCAGTTCTCAAACCTTTTGGGCTTGGGATCCATTTAACACTTAAAAATAGATAACTGTTAAGAGCTTTTGGGGACCGCCCAAAAAGACTGAGCATGCGTGGAACGCGCCGGGCGTCCACGCCAGGTGGAGGATAGGGGTCGCGAGGAATGCTACCCCGGCAGCATTCCTGAAGGATCTGCGCTCCACGCGGACCCACCGGGTCGCGGGCAGAGCTCAGCACTAGTGTACCGCTCGCAGGAGTTACACTTTCGCTCCTCCTACGCCATCCCATTGCTTTTGTAAAGGTCGCCCGTGGCCGTTGGTGAAGCTGGCAGAGGTAGATATTCCCGCTGCGGACGCACTTCCTTTTCCACAGGAAGGGAGGAAGGGAGGAAAGGAGGGGGAGGTCAGAACGGTGCCCATAGGCTGCGCATGCGCTTTTCGCAGACGGACCCTGAAGAGGAATCCTGTGCTTGATTCACCGCCCCGCCAGGAGTGCGCCTGCGCGGTCTCTGGTTCCTCCATCTGTGCTTCCCCTCCCCCTAGTCGCCCCGCGGGGGCTTCGGGTCAGGCGGAACCATGTTCTGCAGCACCGGCTCCAGTGGGCTTTGTGAGTACCGGCCGCTGCCATCCTGGCTGTCCCCCACACGGCACCCTGCGCACCTCCTTGAGAAGGCTGGAGGCAGCGGGGGCCCTCGTGGTTGCTGGAGGTTTGGGGGCCGATCCTTCATCCTGACGCCCGCACCTTGGTGGTTCCTGCCCTTTGAGGGCAGAGACTTTATCCCGCCGCCAGCCCAGGCCTCCCACCTATGAGCCCCAGGTGCCCCGGGGACTGCAGCAGGTCGGTTGGGCAGTTAGGGTCAGACTGGGTGCCCTGTGATCTTCGGCCCGGCCCGTTGTCGTCAGCAGTGCGCGTATCAGGCTAAAAGAAGAGGCTGCCCGCTTCCTAGTATTCGTGCTTCATTCATGTAGGCGAAAGAGGGAACAACTGGCACTTCCCCGGATGTAAATTCCAGCCTCTGATTGAGGAGCTGACATTTGGGTTTTACGTTAATTTCTCTCTTAGTCTCACACAAGAGTTTTTAGACAAACAAAAACTGGTTAAAGTACTTTTAAAGTGGAAGGAAGCTAGGCGGTCGTGTGGCAGGAAAGCGTGGACCTTATGGCTGGATGTTGCTATGGTTTTTTTTTTACTTGAGTGTTAGCGGTGCTCAGCAGACAGGGGGCAGAGAAGTAGCTGTGGACTTTTAAACTTTTAGACGTTTAATTGACTTTGATAAGGCGAACTGTGCGTTACCTAAACAGCACTGAGATTAGACATTGATACAGCAACACTGAACTGTTTGAACAGGTATAATTTTTCAATTGCTTGTCACTGTTAGTACTTCCTGTCTTTATACATGTGAAGTTAGCCTTGCCAGAGTACAGAAGCAGTGAACATTTCCAAATATTAAGGGTCTATTGTGAATAGTAAGAATCTTTTTTTTGAGAGTATATGTTTTTGTATGAGAGTTGGTATCAGAGCCACAGGCATAATTTTAAATCTTCTTCATGTCTCAACTTCTCAGGTTTTGAAGTGGGCTTAATATTTATGATCTTCCTTGTTTCATAATTAATTTGATTTATGGCGTCTTTCAAGCACTGGTCTCAGAGTTACATTACAACTAAATATTAAATGCTAGCCAATTAATTTTCCCCAAACTACCCTTTGGATAAAGAACATTATGACTGTTGATGAAAGTAAGAGTCAGGAAGGTAATATGATTTTCCTGGGATCACAGAGTGAGCTATACACTGGTGGATACAAAACTAACAGTAGAATTCTTCAATCTTAGTTGTTCTTTCAGTATTTTGAATTATCTTTCCTTACTGACTAAAATGTATGTAAAAATTTAAAAAGGCAAGACTATAGTTTCAGGGATCATTTCTGTTGTTGGTTACTAGAGAAGTTTCTCTGAACATATAGAGCACCTGAAACCATGAGGAAGAAATGGAGTGTTCTCTCCTGATTGCAAAGCTGGCTTTTGGTGTTGCTTCAGTAACTGCCATTTGCCATTGGTGATCATTCTTTCTCTGTTTTGGGAGAGCAAGAAGGAGAGAACACTGTCTCAGTGGGGAAAAAAATTAAAAAGCAAGTGAAATCTGTCCTTGGTTACCATACTGTATTTATTAGCTATTATACTGGCAAAGTATATACAAATTTGATACATGGTGACTCTGGGGAAAGTAATACTTGATAACCTGTGGCACAAGATGGGTGAGTATTGAATTCTAGGAATCATACTGCTGCCCAGAGAGAGGCCTAGGCCAGGGATCCTTTAACTGTCTTGCCCTGTTTCTAAAATAAGTGTATTCACAGTGTAGGAGTTGATGAGATGGCCATTCCTCAGAGGACCATGTTTTATGTGCTTATTTAACAAACATTCTGGGCATCTACTACGGGCCAAAAACTGCTGGGTGCTGGGAATGAAAGGTTAAACAAGTCTTGGTCTTAGCGTTTACAGTGCTCACAGTGGAGTTTAGGCACAATTTTTCTAGGACTGGTCTTTTGGCAAGTCTGGATGTGAGCCATTACCCTGCTTTAAAATTTTTCTTTGCACGTTTACCCACTAAGATGGAATTGATTTCCTTTAGGTTAGAAGTGTGCCTCTTAAGTAAGAGTTCTGATACTGAATATGTATCCTGAGGAACAATAATCTGCCTACCCCTACCCCCATGGGTGGTGAACATACTCTTTTTGAGGGAAAAATCTCAGCCATTTTCTACCATCTGCATGTTTCCCACATTTTATGATATGCAGATAGTTGTATTTTAGTGTTACATTTGCTTCCCCAGTTCATTTATTCATTCAGCAAGTGTCTGTTGAGTACCCATTTAAGCCACATACTTTGTACAGATGGTAAAATGGTTAGCAGGATAATGGAGAGCAACATTAAATAGGTTAATAAATAATGTGATTTCATGTAGTGTTAAGTGTTATGAAGAAAATGAAAGGGTAATGGCAGGGAGGGACAGGTTATGGTGGATGACTGCTTTAGCATTTGGGGTTAAGGAAGATAACTGGGAGGGTCACCGCAATGGTGAGAAGCCAGCTATACCAGAGTTTGTTGGAAAACATGCATATTGCAGAGAGGGAACTGCAAGCACAAAGACTCTGAAAGTAGGCATAGAAAGTAATTTTCAAGGTACTAAAGAAAGCAGGGACCACCGGGACAATAAATTGGGGAAGGGCATTTTGATTTGCTTTCTCTTTTTTTAATCCTCAGCTGAGGACATACTTACTGATTTTAGAAAGAGAGGAAGGGAGGGAGAAACATTGATGTGAGAGAGAAATACTGATCAGTTGCCTCTCGTACATGTCCTGACCAGGGATGGAACCTGCAACCCAGGCATGTGCCCTGACTGGGAATCAAACCCGCAGCCTCTTAGTTTACAGGGCAGTGCTCCAGCCATCTGAGCTACAACAGCCAGGGCTGATTTGTTTTCTTGTTACAAATAAACTTCCCCAACTTCTTCACTGTCTTTCACAATGACAGTGATTACCAGACTCTTGATCCCCTCATTGTCTTCAATTTACAGCCCACTTCTGGCATCTTCCATATTCAGTCTGAAACCTGTAGTTAATTCCCTGAGTTGTGTTCTCATCAAGACTCTCAGAGACCTGGTGCTCCTGTTCTATACTTTTTCTACCCAAACCCCATCCTGGCTTTAATGGATAGTGTCTAATCTGAGCTGAGTCATTGGCATGATTGCTCAGTTAATTTCTTGGATTTGGTTATCTCCCTATGCTCTTCCTGCTTCATCCCTGTCTTTAAGACTATTCCCAGTCTCTACCCATCTCACTCTTAACCCATCCAAAAAATAAGGGCTATCACCTGGGCATAGCCTCTCACTAACTTGTTTATTCTCATATTTTAACAATTAAAGATGACTTACCAATGTAGATGATACTTGTGCTGAATTTTGAGGGATAAGAGTTTGTCGGGCATATATACTTTGTTCCTTTCCCCTAATTTAAAAGAATGAAGCACGCTTCTCTTAACTGAGGCTCACCCCAACCTATTCTTAATTTATTCTTTGTTGCCTTTTCTAGTGCCACTACTTTATTCTTACTTATGAGAGAATGAGCCTTACAGCTGGTTAAAGCTGATGCTTTCTGTTTTGGTTGCTTTAGTGGGATCTTCAGAAACTCCCAGAGTACTTCAGATTCTTTGTTTATGGAAAGGAGATAATATTATCTATTGTATTGGATTGTTGTGAAGATTAAAGGAGTTAATATTTGCAAATCGCCTAATCAGACTTAAAATCTTTTAATTGGATTTTTCTTCTGCATCTTAAAAATGCAGAAGCATAATACTTCACTGACCTGAACCTTCCCACTCTTGACCACTTTATTTCTTCTTTCAACCAAGTTTCTTGAAAGGTGATCCTCACTTTTTTCCCTTTCTTACCTTCTTTTTCTATTTTGTCCTCTGTAGTCAATGAGCTGTTTTTTGATGGTCACCCACTGTGACATGGCTCTGTTCTTCGCTCACTTTTCAAGTTAATTGGTTTAAAAGCTGTTTGATGAGCACTCCTCTAGGTGCTTGGAATTCAGTAATAAATAAGAAACAAAAGGTACATTCAGGTAGCTGTAATCTTAAGTAATAAAAGTTACAAAACATAGACTCATTTTAGCAATAGAATGTATCCAGTTCAGTATTTTAATCAACACTAAAGTTTTCACTCAAAGGTAAGACTTTCTCCCAGTTAACACTTCTCATTGGTAACCACCTGCTGTGAGAGAAGGGGATGTGATTGGCTTCTGCTCTTTTTGTATTTCCCCTCTGTGCCTTAGGATTTCCTGTTTCTGACATTGTTGGCTTCTAGATTGGGTGGAGTGAGAGGGGGAAGGAAGAGTGAGGAACTAAGATAGTTCTTATGTGGCTCCCTGAGCCTGGCACATGAGTTTTTTAAAAATAATTATTATTTTTAGAGTGAGGGGAAGGAAGGGAAAAAGAGAGGAACATCGACGTGAGAAAGAAACATTGATTGGTTGCCACTTGCACACAAACACACAATCTAGGCATGTGCCCTGACCAGGAATCGAACCATTGACTTTTTGCTTTGTGGGACGACACCCAAGCAAGTGAGCCACACCAGTCAGGGCCTGCCACATGATTAAAGCTGACTCTGTCTTGTGGGCTCTTTAGAAATTCTTGAGAGACTTGTATCCTGGCTGCTTCCCTGACCTGGAGGGGTGCATCTCTATGCTTGTGGGCTTTATTTGGTGACTCTTCCATAGCTCCTAGGAATGTAGGTACAACTACAGTTTCCTTCTCCTGGAATGCTTTGGCTTGCTAAGGGACACTGTTGGACTGAACTAAAGGTGACCCTTCTGTAGGCTCTTGCATGTGGTCCACATCTTTTCTGCTGGGATTGCTGTTTTTTCCTTGGTTGTACATTTTTATCTTAGTGATCAACATGGCTTCTCCTGCTCTCTAGAGTTCCCAGGTTGGAAATCCACTATACCCCACCTGAAGGGTGGCATATTTAGCTTACTGAATAGGCTCATTGAGCACCCCACTCAGCTTGCTCTGAGGGTGTGGTTATACTTTAAACACGTGGATAGTTCACTCCATATGACCTTTCACGTTATGAAGATGTCCTCTTTTTACAGAGGAGAACTCTTACTGTTCCATTTACTTTTTTTATAGTTATCTGCCTGAGAGGAGTCTGACTCATGTGACTACTTTTCATTAGTTTTCTTAGTAAATTCTGAATTTTGGTGTGGAACCTCCAGTTGGTATACAGTAACCATTGGTACCTTAGTAGAAATTACAATTCTATTATCTTGTTTTATTGGATTTCTGTTTTGGAGGCCAAGAGTCATTTGGCTGGCCTCTTTAAAGGTGACTTTAGAATTTATCTATTTCTGCTAATTTTATTCTTTGTTGCATTGAAGGATTAACAGTAGGCCAGGGTTGCCCAAACACTGCGCAATTGCCTTTGATGATTGATTCTTGGATATTAGCTATTTCTATCATTTCTGAAAATTCTGAGGAGTATATCTTTGAAATTCTCAAGGAAATACTATTTATTAAAGAAATAAACCCACACATATGTAGTCAATTAATTTATGACAAAGGAGCCAAGAATATACAATGAGGTAATGATAGCTTCTTTAATAGTGGTGTTCAGAACAGGCCTGTCATATGCAAAGAATGAACTATACATAAACATTAACTTAAAAATGGATTAAAGGAGACTTCTGGCCAAGGTGGAGGTGTACCTACATACACTTTGCCTCCCCACACAACCAGAAGAAGGACAATAGCAAATTTAGAAACAAAAAAATAACCAGAACTTCCAGAAAATCGAACTGTATGTAAGTCTGACAGCCAAGGAGTTAAAGAAGAAACATTCATCCAAACTGGTAGGAGTGGTAGAGATGGATAGCTGGGGTGGAGAGGACTAAAGGCAAGGTGGCAGTTGGAGTGCTGGGCAGTCCCACATTTGTGGGCAGATACACCAGGAGGAACAACTGGGGAGCAAGATAGACCACCCAACCCAGGGTTCCAGCTTGGGGCAATAAAGCCTCAAAAACTCTGACTGAAAAATCCTGTGGGGGTTGAGGCAGATGGAGAAACTCTCAGTCTCACAGGAAACTTCATTAGAGAGACCCATAGGGTCCTAGAATGTACACATACTCACCCACATGGGAATCAGCACCAGAAAGGCCCAATTGCTTGTGGGTAGCAGGGAAAGTGACTGAAAGCCAGCTGAGAGCCAAGCAAGTGGCATTGTTCCCTCTTGGACTCCTCCCCCACATACAGCACCACAATGCAGCCAGGTGGTTGCCCTGCCCTGGTGAATACCTAAGGCTCCGCCCCTTAGTATGTAACAGGTGCATCTAGACAAAAAAAATACAGCCCAAATGACAGAACCAGATCAAAGCTCCAGAAAAAAATACAACTCAGCGATGAAGAGATAGCCAACCTATCAGATGCACAGTTCAAAACACTGGTAATCAGGACGCTCACAGAAATGGTTGAGTATGGTCACAAATGGAGGAAGAAGTGAAGGCTATGAAAAGTGAAATAAAGGAAAATGTACAAGGAACCAACAGTGGAGGGAAGGAAACTGGGACTGAAATCAACGGTTTGGAGCAGAAGGAAGAAAGAAACATTCAACCAGAACAGAATGAAGAAACAAGAATTCAGAAAAAGGAGGAGAGGCTTAGGAACCTCTGGGACAACTTTAGACATTCCAACACCCGAATCACAGGGGTGCTAGAAGGAGAAGAGGAAGAGCAAGAAATGGAAAGCTTATTTGAACAAAATAATGAAGGAGAACTTCCTTAATCTGGCAAAGGAAATAGACTTCCAGGAAGTCCAGGAAGCTCAGAGAGTCCCAAGAAGTTGGACCCAAGAAAACACCTACCAAGGCACATCATAATTACAGTAGCCAAGATTAAAGATAAGGAAAGAATCTGAAAAGCAGCAAGAGAAAAGAAGACAGTTACCTTCAAAGGAGTGCCCATAAGACTATCAGCTGATTTCTCAAAGAAACCTTACAGGCAAGAAGGGGCTAGGAAGAAGTATTCAAAGTCATGAAAGGTGAGGACCTACATCCAAGATGACTATCCAGCAAAGCTATCATTTAGAATGGAAGGGCAGATAAAGTGCTTCCCAGATAAGGAGAAGTTGAAGGAGTTCATCGTCACCAAATCCTTGTTATATGAAATGTTAAAGGGCCTTATCTAAGAAAAATAAGAAGATAAAAAATATGAACCATAAAATAACAACAAACTCACAACTCTCCACAGATGAACCTAAAAAAAACCCAAAAAACAAAAAAACAAAAACGAGCTAAGCAAACAACCGGAACAGGAACAGAATCACAGAAGTGGAGATCACATTGAAGTATATCAGTGGGGAGGGGGAGGCAGAAGAATGGGGGGAAGGTACAAGGAATAAGAAGCATAAATGATAAAAAAAAAGCATAAATGGTAGGTATAGAATAGACAGAGGGAGGTTAAGAATAGTATGGGAAATGGAGAAGCCAAAGAACTTAATATGTATGACGCCCCCATGGACATGAACTTGGGGTGGGGAATGAGGGTCAGATGGGGGTGTACAGGGTGGAGAGGAATAAGGAGAGAAAAAAGTGGGACAACTGTAATAGCATAATCAACAAAATATATTACAAAATAAAATGTCTCTACATGGCTGGATAATTTCTGGACTGACCTCATATGCAATTTTTATTTCTCAATTATACCTTAATAAAATAAACTGCGATACAAAGCTTGGTTTAAAAATAAACTTAAAACAACCCGTAATGAAAAAAATTTGAGACTCTCACAATACCAGTGTTCCATTAAATACACTTGAAAAATGCTATAGGAACTTATTTACAATACATTCTGTGTCAGGTTGTATCTATTAAAATTCTATAGAATGTATTTTTAAAGTAGCTTGATTTAGGGTAGGGTCCACCTTCATTAATAAAACTGATATTGAGACAATTTCGGAAAAGTTGGAGAAGGGAAGGGGAAAAGAATATGCAAAGAAAAATAACTATAGCCCATTAGTTACTACAAAAAGATCCTAATCCGGATATCCAACACCTCTACTGAAAGCAAAACTTGGCTCTGATTTAGGAAGAAAAGCGGGAAAGAGGTGAAACGCGTGAGTAAACAGCTGCAGCAGTCACAACAGAAGGAATGAAAACCAACCTGCCAGCACACAGTAAAGCAGTTTTCAAAGACTGGAAGATAAGCTCCAGTGCTAACCTGAACTATTACATTCATCGTTAGCCTATGCATATCCCAGTGGTCAAGAGAGATAAATGTAAATAAACTTAAAATTTTTAGTCAAAGAAGCAGTAGCCCACATTAGTTCAGAACACAGAATAAGGAGCTAAACTGTCTGGGTTCAATTTCTAGTATTGCTCCTCAATAGCTATGTGATCTTAAATGCCTCAGCTTCTTCATTTTAAGCATTTAAGTGTTATAAATTTACTTTTTTATTTGCATATTTATCTTGCACTGGAAAAATATCTGAAGGTAAAGATGTCAGTAAATGCTATTTTTATTTCTTCCAACTACTTTTACATATTTCAGAATTTCCTTTGATGAGTATGTGTTTATTTTACAAAAATAAAATCAGTTCATTTAAAAAACATACAGAAAAGAGGATGAAGGAAATTAACTAAACAGTGTTTTTTTTGGTCTATGTTTCAAATTTTCTATAATGTGATTAATTTTACTTTTAGGCTAAAAAGAAGCATTGTTTTTTTTTTTTTAATTAAATTGTTTACTGTCCTTTTCTTTCTTTCTTTTTCCCCTATTTTTTAAAATATATTTTATTGATTATGCTATTACAGTTGTCCTATTTCTCCCCCATCATCCCCCCACCCTGCACACCCTCTCCCACCCACATTCCCCCCGTTAGTTCATGTCCATGTGTCATAAGTTCTTTAGCTTCTACATTTCCCATACTATTCTTGCCCTCCCCCTGTCTATTTTCTACCCACTATCTATGCTACTCATTCTCTGTACCTTTCCCCCCCTCTCCTCCTCCCACTTCCCTGTTGTTAACCCTCCATGTAACCTCTATTTCTGTGGTTCTGTTCCTGTTCTAGCTGTTTGCTTAGTTTGCTTTTGTTTTAGGTGTGGTTCTTAATACCTGTGAGTTTGCTGTCTTTTCACTGTCATATTTTTGATCTTCTTTTTCTTAGATAAGTCCCTTTAACATTTCATATAATAAGGGCTTGGTGATGATGAACTCCTTGAAGTTGACCTTATCTGAGAAACGCTTTATCTGTCCTTCCATTCTAAATGACAGCTTTGCTGGATAGAGCAATTTTGGATGCAGGTCCCTGCTTTTCAAGATTTCAAATATTTCTTTCCAGCCCCATCTTGCCTGGAAGGGCTCTTTTGAGAAATCAGCTGACAGTCTGATGGGAACTCCTTTGTAGGTGACTGTCCCCTTATCCCTTGCTGCTTCTAGAATTCTCTCCTTCATTTGAATCTTGGCTAATGTAATTACGATGTGCCTTGGTGTGTTCCTCCTTGGGTCCAACTTCTTTGGGACTCTCTGAGCTTCCTGGATGTCCTGGAAGTCTATTTCCTTTGCCAGATTGGGGAAGTTCTCTTTTATTATTTGTTCAAATAAGTTTTTTACTTGTTGCTCTTCTTCCCCTTCTGGGACCCCTATAATTTGGATGTTGGGACACTTAACGATGTCCTAGAGGTTCCTAAGCCTCTCTTCATTTTTTTGAATTGTTTCTTCCTCATTTTCTGTTTGGTTGTTAGTTTCTTCCTTCTGGTCCACTCCATTGATTTGAGTCCCAGTTTTCCTTCCATCTCTGTCGGTTCCCCATGCGTCTTCCTTCATTTCACGTATTGTAGCCTGCATTTTTTCATCTAATTTGTGAGCAAAATCAACCAATTCTGTGAGCATTTTGATGACCATTGCTTTGAACTATGCATCTGATAGGTTGGCTATCTCTTCACGGCTTAGAGGAATTGACTCTGGGGTTTTCATTTTTTCTCCGGTTTGAGCCATTTTTGGTGTTTTTTTTTTTGTTGTTGTTTTGTTGTTAGTCTGCTGGTGGCTATTACGTAGTGAGGGGTGGAGCCTTAGGTGTTCCTCAGGGCGGGGCAGCCCAGTTGCTAGGTTGTGACGATTTAGGTGGGGGCGGGGTCCGAGAGGGAAGAATGGCGCCTGTTCTGCTCTCTCCTGGACTCTGGTCCCTTCCGCTGCTTCCCCTTCGCCTGGATTATCTGCGCACGCGTGCGTGCTGGTACATAGCAAGGAGTGGAGCCTCAGGCACTCCCCAGAGTGGGGCAGCCTGGTCGCTGGGTTGTGACGCTGTATGTGGGGGCGGGGTCTGAGAGGGAACAATGGCGCCTGCTCTGCTCTCTCCTGGATTCAGTCCCTTCCGCCACTTCCCCTCTGCCTGGACCGTCTGCGCGCGCGAATGTGGGACCACCTGGTCAGCCAGCTGCCTTGTGCAGCCTCACTGGGTCTGCACAGTTGCCCCTCTGTGCCCGGGGTCCGCCAGCTGCTGCCTGTGGGCCCGGGGACCGCCAGCCGCCACCTGTGCACCTGGGAACTGCCAGCTGCTGCTGCTTGCGTTCCTGGGTCCCCACCTCCACTTTTTCCTACCGCGACTCCACCCCTCTTACCGGTCTGGATGAATGCTTGTTGGACTTTCGTACAGTTCAATTTTCTATGAGTTCTGGTTGTTTTCTTGTTTCTAAATATTTGTTGTCCTTAATTTTGGTTGTGAGAGGAGGCACAGTGTGTCCTCCTACACCTCCATCTTGGCCGGAAGTCCTAAGAAGCATTGTTTTTAAAAGTATCTTTCCTTAAGCTTGTGCTTCCTTGGTTAATGTGTCTTAGTTCTCAGCTAAAATGCTTTTTTATTAAGGTATAATTGACATAACTATATGTTAAAGTAACATATAGTTATGTCATAACTATAACTATAACAGATAGTTTTAACATAACTATAACAGATATGTTATATCTGTTAGTTTCAGATATGCAACATGATGCCATATTTGTATATATTGTGAAATGATCACCACATTGAGTATAATTAACGTTATTTTACAGTTACAAAAAAGTTTTCTTGTTATGGGAACTTTTAAAGTTACTCTCATAGCAACTTTCAATACAGAATTATTAACTATAGTCACCATGCTATACATTATACTCCCATGACTTATTTTATAACTCAAAATTTATATCTTTTGATCCCCTTTACCTATTTCTCCCACTCCCCACATCTTCCAACCTTTGCTCTGGCTTGTTTGTTTTATGATTCTACATATCCATGAGATCAGACAGTATTTGTCTTTCTCTGACTTGTTTCACTTAGCGTAATGCCCTCAAGGTCCATCCCTTGTTTTCCATGAACATTTCCATGGGTTATTTCCATGTCTTGGCCATTGTAAATAATGCTGCAGTGAACATAGAGATGCATATATCTTTTTAAGTTAGTTTTTTTGATTTCTTCAGATAAATTTCCAGAAGTGGATTGCTGAATCATATGGTAATTCTATTTGTAATTTTTTGAGGAATACCCATACTGTTTTCCATAGTGGCTGTACCAATGGGAACATTCAACCAAAAGTGCAAACTGCCAACACTGTTATTTCTTGTCTTTTTGATAATAGCCATTCTAACAGGTGTAATATGATATCTCGTTGTAGTTTTGACTTATATTTCCCTAATAATTAGTGATGTTGAGCATCTGTCTTTGCATGTGCCTGTTGGCCATCTGTATGCCTTCTTTGGTAAAATATTTTACCCTTTGCAACAGCCTGAATGGACCTGGAGAACACTATGCTAAGTGAAATAAGCCAGTCAGAGAAAGACAAATACCATATGATTTCCCTCATATGTGGAATCTAGTGAACAAACTGAACAAGCAGAAAGAGACTCATAGGTACCAGGATGACAGCTATTGGGGCGTGGATGACATTGTGAGTAAAAGGATCAAGCAAAAAGGAAAAGGGAATCATGAACATGGACAATGTTGTGGTGATTGCAGTGGGGAAGAGATTATAAGGAGGTTTAATGGTAATGGAAAAAATACAATAAATTTTTTTCTAGATGTCTATTCAGATCTTCCACCCATTTTTAGTCAGATTGTCTTTTCCACTATTAAGTTGTATGAGTTCTCTATATATTTTGGGTATTAACCCCTTATCAGGTATATGATTTGCAAATATTTTCTGCATTCAGTAGGTGGCCTTTTTATTTTCCTGATGGCTTCCTTTGCTATGCACAAGTGTTTTGTTTAATATGTTTTTGCTTTTGTTGACTTTGCATTTGGTGTCAGATTCAAACAATAATCACCAAGTCCTAAGAAAAGGAACTTCCTACCTACTGTGTTTTCTTCTGGGAGTTTTATGGTTTCAAGTTTTACTTTCAAGTCTTTAATCCATTTTATATGTTTAATATATTTTATTGATTATGCTATTACAGTTGTCCCATTTTTTTCTCCCCTTATTCCCCTCCACCCTGCATCCCCCCTCACACCAGCATTCCCCCACCTTAGTTCATGTCCATGGGTCACACAAATTAAGTTCTTTGGCTTCTCCATTTCCCATACTATTCTTAACCTCCCTCTTTCTATTTTGTACCTACTATTTATGCTTCTTACTCCCTCTTACTTTTCCCTCTCTCTCCCCCTTCCTGGCTGATAACCCTCCACATGACCTCCTTTTCTCTGGTTCCATTTCTGTTCTAGTTGTTTGCTTACTTTGTGTTTGTTTTTGTTTTTAGGTTTCATTGTTGACAGTTGTGAGTTTGTTGTCATTTTACTGTGAATAGTTTTGATCATCTTCTTTTTCTTAGACAAGTCCCTTTAACATTTCACATGATAAAGGCTTGGCAATGATGAACTCCTTTAACTTGACTTTATCTGGGAAGCACTTTATCTGTCCTTTCATTCTAAATGATAGCTTTTGCTGGATGGAGTCATCTTGGATGTAGGTCCTCGCCTTTCATGACTTTGAATACTTCTTCCTAGTCCCTTCTTGCCTGTAAGGTTTCTTTGAGAAATCAGCTTATGGGAACTCCTTTGTAGGTATCTGCCCACAAATGTGGGACCACCCAGTCTGCTAGCCGCTGCCTCTCCCATGCCTGCCTCTCCCATGCTGGTCCTCTAGCTGCTGCCTTCCAGCTAGTCTTCACCACCCCAGCTGCCCTTCTCCATCCCCCTTACCATTCTGGATGAATGTTCTCTAACTCCTTGGTTGTTGGACTTCTATACTGTTCAATTTTCTGACAGTTATGGTTATTTTTTGTTTTTAAATTTGTTGTTGCCCTTCTTTTGGTTGTGCGAGGAGGCAAAAAGTGTATGTAGCTACACCTCCATCCTGGCTAGAAGTTGACACTTTTATTGAAGACATTTATTGAAATCTCTTCACTTTTAAAGGTGATTTTAGTTTTGGGAAAGCCAGAAGTCCCAGGGTGCCAAATCTGGGCCCTAGAGTAATGAGTCACCTTGGTGATTTGATGTTTTGCCCCCAAACTCCACATGAGATGAGATTCATGAGTGGGCACATTGTTATGATGAAGCTGCCAGTTACCAATTGCCTATAGCTTTGGCCCTCTGAATCATCCAAATAGTTTCTGCAGAGGAATGTTCAAGATTAATGCAAAATTTGATGCAGATTCATTGCTGTACTTGCTCAAGTCATTTTGAATGTGACAGCCACACAGTACACATGCTCACTCAATGGTGTTTGCCATCTCCACTGACTAGAACAGTGAAGTTGTCATTGTTCACACATGTGCTTTCTAGTCCACACTCCTTGGCTGCCAGGTGACATTGATGTCATGCAGACTCTTCTTGTTATATTAACAATGGCTGTACTTTTTCCAGACAGACCTTGTATGCAATTACAGATGTTGCATTTTTCCCCCGTTCCCCCCTCTACCCAGCACGACCCCCACTTCCATAGTCAGTCCCCATAGCAATGTCCATGTTCACAGGTCATTCATGTGTGTGTTTTAGTAATCCTTTCACCTTCTTTCAATAAGTATCCATCTCCCTCCTCCCCTCTTACAGTTGTGAGTTTGTTCCCTGATTCCATTTTCTGGTTCTATTTTGCTCATTAATAGTTTATTTTGTTTACTAGATTTCCCTTATAAGTGAGGTCATATGATATTTGTCTTTCGCTGACTGACTTATTTCACTTAGCATGATAGTCTTCAGTTCCCTCCATACCGTCACAAAAGGAAGTAATACCTTGCCCTGGCTGGCATAGCTCAGTGGGTTGAGTGTGGACTGTGAACCAAAGGGTCGCCAGTTCTATTCCCAGTCAGGGCACATGCCTGGGTTGCAGGCTGGGTCCCCAGTGGGGGCCACTTGAGAGGCAACCATACACTGATACTTCTCTCCCTCTCTTTCTCTCTCCCTTCCCCTCTCTAAAAAAAAAAAATAAATAAAATCTTTTAAAAAAAGGAAGTAATACCTTCATTTTTTTTTGGCTGTGTAGTAAATGTTACACAAATTCTGTTGTGTAAATGTACCACAGTTTTTTGATCTACTCATCTACTAACTAGGCTGCTATGAACATAGGGATGCATAAGTTCTTTTGAATTGGTGTTTTGGGATTCTTAGGGTATAATCCCAGCAGTTGAATCACTGGGTCAGAAGACAGTTCCATTTTTAATATTTTGAGGAAACTCCATACTGTTTTCCACAGTGGCTGCACCAATCTCCATTTCCAACAGTGCACCAAGGTTCCCTTTTCTCTACAGTCTTGCCAGCACTTGTTGTTTGCTGATTTATTAATGATAGTGGTTTTGTCATATGTAGGCCATCTGGATGTCCTCCTTGGAGAAGTCTATTCAGGTCCTTTGCCCATTTTTTAATTGGATAGTTCTCCTGGTATTGAATTGTATGAGTTCTTTATATATTTTGGAGATTAAACCCTTGTCTGTTGTATCGTTGGCAAATATGTTCTCCCATACAGTCAGTTCTCTTTTCTTTTTGATGGTTTCTTTAGCCATGTAGAAACTTTTTAATTTGATGTAGTCCCATTTGTTTATTTTTTTCTTTATTTCCATTGCCCTAGGAGATATATCTGCAAAAATATTGCTATGTGAGATATCTCAAATTTTACTGCCTTTGTTTTCCACTAGGCTTTTATGGTATCCTGACTTATATTAAAGTTTTTTAAAATCCATTTTGAGTTTATTCTGGTGTATGGTATAAGTTGATTATCTAGTTTCATTTTTTTGCATGTACCAGTCTGGTTTCCCCAACATAACTATTAAAGAGACTCTGTTTACTCCATTGCATATTTGTGCCCCTTTGTCAAATATTAATTGATGAAAAAGACATGGGTTTGTTTCTGGGCACTCTGTTCTGTTTCATTGGTCTATGTGTACGTTCTTTGGCCAGTACCAGACTGTTTTGATTATAGCGGCCTTGTATCACTTTAGTCCTTTGAATGTAGTATGACACAGTGGGAAATACACAGTACAGTAGTTCTCCCTTATCTATACTGTGTGAAGACCACCCCCCGCGCCCGCCACCACAGTGGATGACTTTTTAAACCACGGATAGCACCAAACCCTATATATACTATATTTCTTTACCTATACATACCTATGATACAGTTTAATTTATAAATTACACAATTTCACAGATAGATTTTATTCTTACACTAGATGATCTCAGCAAGTAATTATTTTTCTTTCTTTATTAAATCTAGAACTTTCACCTGTTCACTTAAATAAAGCACTTTCTGGCTTCTCTTTGGCATTTTTGAACTACCAGCAACACTATTGTGGTTTGGGGTCATTATGAAGTAAAATAAGGGTTATTTGAATAGAAGCACTGTGATATTGCCACAGTCATTGTGATAACCAAGATGGCGACTAAGTGTGTAATGGTTAGGTAAGTGTATACCGCATGGAGATGCTGGACAAAGGAGTCACGTCCCTAGAGGAAAGAGCAGGACACATGAGGTGTCATCGTGCTACTTAGAATGGCACACAATTTAAAACTTACTTCTGAATTTGTTATTTAATATTTTTGGACCATGGTTGACCATGGGTAACTGAAACCAAGGAAGGTGCAATTGCAGATAATATACTGTATTGATATTTGGGAAGAGTTCTGTAGCCAACAGAGTATATCCCTAATGTTTTTAGCCATTTTGGTTTTTAAAGATTGGCAGTATAAATTAGCACTTCCAAGACCCTTAGCAACCCTGCAACAGAGTAATTTAACGTTTAAAATTCTTTTTCTGAGACTTATTAGGGATGATTTTCACTGTAGAAAATTTGGGAAATAAAAGTAAGGAAAAATATAAATTTTTTTTCACTGCTGCTTAGACTTCATCCCCATTTACATATTTGTGTTGTGAAAATTTCCCCATGTAGATGCATATAAACATTTTTAAAAGCAAAATTGGGCCTATATACGGTTTCATATTCTTTTTTATTTAACCTTCTTAAATGAATTTGCCTTGTGTCATTAGTAATGTTCAAAGTTGACTCTTAATATTGTTTTTGTTTTTCGTATTACAAAACTGAAATATGCTTGCTTCCAAGAAATTCATAAATTACACAAATACATAATGTAGAAAGGAGTATAATTCCATAAATAACTATCACTGATAGTTTAGTGCTTATTCTTTTTGACTTTTCTATGTAAGTGCTTATCTATGCATTCTTTCTCTTTAGATACAAACATATGTATACATGCGTACATGTATGTGTAAGTGGTTTTACACAGAATGCCATTCAAATATACATTTTGTTGTGCTCCCCAACATTGTCTTAGATACAATATCATGACTTTGAAGGGTTATAAAATGTTCATACTAAATTATGTTTTTCTCCATTATTTTCCCATTTAAACAGTATCATGGTGAGCATATTTCTAAATTATTGGTCACATCTTTGACTAAATTCTAAAGAAATAATCACAAGTGTAGAATTACAGGGTCAAAGAAGAGGAACATTTTAAAGCGCTTCATCAGTACTGCCAAATCCTTTCAGGAAGGATGTATTACTTTACGTTTTTCAGCAGCTTGGAAGTGTATCTTCCTCACCAAACTTATAACAATTGAGTGTGATATTTAAAATAGTTTTTGCCACTTGAGAAATGTAAAAATGAGATTGCATGTTGTCTTAATCAGCATTTCTTTGAATGCCTGGAAAAGTGAACTTTTTTCCTCTTTCATGTTTATTGGCCATTTTAATATGTCTTTTGAACTGATTTGACTGTTTATGTTCTTTGCCATTTTTTTCTATTGGATTATTAGTGGTTTTTTAAAAAAATTGATTTGTAAAGGTTTGTTAAGGGTATTAACTTTAGTCTTGGTGTATATTACAAATATTTTAGCCACTTGTCTTTAATTTCATTTATGAAATTTTTTATATAAAGTTTTTCATTTATAAATAAGTCATTAAAACAAAAGGATTTAGATCATAAATTTTATTTGGCCAATTTCATTTCTTCAATCCCAGCAACAGTTTGGAGGATATTCTCAATAGATTTTTCCCCCTGTGAATCCTGGTGTGTGTGTGTGTGTGTGTGTGTGTGTGTGTGTCTGTGTGTGTGTGTGTGTCTGTGTGTATAATATAAGGGCAGCATATACATATGGTAAAAAATTAACATGAAGATATAATGTGAATTCTCCTCATTTGGATTAACCACTTTTAAGTTACTTTTTCTTTGCTTCTTCTATTAGAGCTTTTTTTTTTTAAGTTGCTGGAAAATCTTTATTCCTGTTGTTCAATCTCCAGTTTGCTTTTTGCCAGCACCAGCATTGGCCTTTGCCGTCCCCCTGACTTTTTTCATTCTGTTCTTGTTTTGTTTTTGCTGTTTTCTTGAGGGCTTCTTCTCATGTAGATTATGTCTTTAAGGCTATGTTTGGGTTCATTTTTCTTTGCATACTCCAAGGAACCATAAATCACTACCACCAAATAGGTTCTGAATCCAAATACAAGGATGACATCTGGTGTGGTTTTACACATTTTGGTTAGTTTTTCCCATATTTCTGTGTGAGTAGTCTCAAAAAATAGTCTGATGATCATGAACATCCTGGTCACAATAGTTACTGTGTTGTTCATGATGGTGGCTAATCTTCAAGCAGGCAGGAAGGAAAAATACTGTTATAAGTTTAAATGATGTTTTTTCACCTCTATTGATTTGTCAACTACAGGTTCTGCTTATAGATTAGATGAGGAATTTGCATATATGCAGTGTGTATTTGTAGTCTTTTCTGTAATGGTAATTAAAATTAAGCCTTCTATACTTTGTCCATAGGTTGATTTTATATAGAAAATCAAAATAATAGCTATATTTAGATTATTATGATGGTGTATTTATTGTAGAATCAAAGTGTGTGGTTGGAATCCTAGAAGAAAATAGAGCCCTAGGTCAGAAAACCTGTGCTGTTTCAGGCATTTCTCAGTTTCTTTTGATACTTCTTCACTACTTTAAGTTACACTCAGTTACTGCTCTTTCTTGAATCTTGCATCATTTTCTTTTTGGATTCTTTGTGTTTTTTGGGGGCATCCCTCTGGAGTGTAGAGGACATTGGTGGTAAGCTTTCTGGATGCTTGCTTGGCCATTCTTGCACATAGAGAAAGAATAGATTTAAAATAGCTGGTGTGGGTTTCCTTTTTATTTGTGGGTAGGTCTTTGCAAAGAGGCCCATACCTTAAAAGGCAGGGCTGACTGTAGGTTCTTTTCAAGTTTGCAGAGCCTGTGAATAGCTTGTTTCCATATAGGGTGCAGAGGTAGAAGAAAGGTGATAGGTAAAGGACCATAAAAATCCCCTGCAGTGGTAAAGTTAGACACGCTTGGCTGTTTCTGTAAATTTCACTCAGGAGTAAAGCTGCCCTTCTTAATCCTCCCCACCCTTTCCAGTTCCATGTTACCAAGGCTGTCATCTTCTTTGGAAGTTTAAAGTTGCCCCAAGCTCTTTTTTAATTTTTTCTCAGACCTCTAACATTCTTCATGTCCTCCCTAAGTAGATTGTCCCATTTATTTGGAGAGCATTTCTTGGATCTTATTTTAGGGACCAAGTCTTTTTTTCATTTGGCTTGGTTGAATGAATAGCTGTGTGAGAAAGAATGTGAGATTGTGTCTGGGGCAGGATTTTGTGGACGGGCTGACTGGCCCTGCTGTTACATGTGTGCCTGGACCTGTGACACTCATACTACTGGGAGTGATTTGAACAGGATGTGGGCCTAACATTAAATGCCATTGAAACAAAAGTAAGATGACTCCCTTTTCAGTTTTTTTAAAAATTCTGATTATATTAAAGAGAAAGTCTCAATTTGGTGCTAGTCTGAAGTACTTCCCTAATAGCAGCTAGTTTCCTATTGTAACAAAGAGAACAGTAGGCAGGCACAGATTTTTCTGTCAGCAACAATGTTAGTTAGAATTTAATAAAATTTTGTAGTGATACAAAGTTTGTTTTAAAATGTTTATTTAACTAAATCATAGTAAGGTGATTTAAGAAAACTATTAAATAATAGGATAGGTAATACTGGGACATAGCAAAAATTGTGGTGCTATAATGGGAATGACTGAAGTTTGAGAAATACTGATGAGTAATTCTAATTGCTCATGTTCCTCCTCAGGTCTTGGTATTTATTGATTAGTTCCCTGGACTCATTTGCCAGCAGACATTTCCCTGGTGTTTTGAGGGTTCTTTTATTTTAGTATGACTTTGGAAGGGAGGGAAAGTGGATAGGGGTACAAGTCTGTTGTCATGAACTGGAATTTTATCTAGCTATCTTTTTGGTTTCATTGCTTCTATTTGATTCTTTAATCCTTTCAGAATTAATTTTAGTGTTTAGAGCTTGAGACTTTTTCTTCCCATTGGCCAAGCAATCTCAGCACCAGTGGTTAGAGATGTTTAGTAGCATCTCTACTGACAAACATATTAAGTGCTGAAAGGCCCTGTGCAAGTCCAATGGATTTTAAGCTTGGTTTTCTAATGCTTTCGACCAGACAGGAGAGCAGAAGTTTCCTTAGTTCATCAAAGCTTTAAAGTCTGACTAGGATTTCTATGTTACCTCTGCTGAACTGATAACTCCCTTTTCTGTCTATTCTCTTAGATGTTTTAGTAGCTATAGTACCCTTACTTGTCAACCTGCTTGCATTGATTCAAGATTTATTGGGTGTATAGAACCATTCCTGGCTTCTCATGAAGCATTTCATCACGCTTGGCCTTATAACTCTTAGTCCTGTCTTAAATTAGCCTTGCTCTAATAGATAGTCGCCTCAGTGATGATTCCCTAGGCCAGACTTTGAAAACTGACAGGCCACACACAGATGTGTTCTGTTCAATTTATGTGTTGGTAGTGAGTATTGGGGTACAGGAGGAGAGTTACCTTCCAACATTTTAAAATTGGAGTATTTCAGACATAAATTCAGATTTCTCTTATCTCTTGAAGTGACTATTTGGCAACACCAGGGCTGAATTGTTAGGTGACCAAAAAAAAACTACTGATCATGCACTTTTTGCCATCTACTTTCCCTGTTTCACGGATACCTGCCTAGCCCATTTAGGCCCTTGCATTTACAGCAGCTTTTCTTGCTAATAACCACACATTGTTCCTTTTTAAAATTAGTTATTTTTTTCTCTCTCTTGTAGTTTATCACATGGGTCCAGAACTATTCAGAAGCTTCCTGATTCAACTTTTGAGTTGTTTCTACTGTTGAATAATTTATCCTGTATTTAAGTGTAACATTCATGCGGGGGCCTCTGTCCTGGGTGCCAGATGTGGGGGGTGCTCCGCCCGAAGAGCCCCATCCCTCGTGATGGATGAAAATAAAAACTACTAAGACATGATCTGCTTGGGGAGGAAAGGTGGTCAAATTCTCAGAGGAGAATGACCCAGAGCCCCTTCCTCACTGGACTTTTATTGGGTTTAAATACACAGGAATACAGGTATGCCAGGCAGCAAGGATCAAACAATGTTTAACATTTCAAAGAAATCTGAGGGCTTAATCTGAGTCAGTGTCCTTCACGAAAGGGGGTTGCCAAACTTTGGGAGACATACTCATTTCCTCCTGGGACCCTTATCATTTAAATGAGAGCACTCTTAGCAAAGCAGATCTCACAGGACTTTAGGAATTCTTTCTTATGCCCGATCACCCAGGGAACTGTCCTGGCCGGCACAGGGCTGCACCACTCACCCTCACATTTTCAGGCTTTAAGCCTATTAGGAAGCAGGAGACATCTCCCAGACGGAAATGAGGACTCGGGCTATGTCAGAATAGCTGGGGGGCAAGGGTCCATCACATCCTCTTTGCTGCAGCCCGCCCCTGTCCACCCCCCCCCCCCAGTCCTTCCATGAGGCCTCCCAAGTGGTGTGTCTGGCTTAGGTAGCCCCTCCCATGAGGAGTCTTACCTGTCATTGACTGACCAACCAAGCATTGAGGCCAGAGATGGATGAGGCAGAAGCAGCGCTCCTGGCAGGGAGATAAGCTTTGTCTCCTTAGTAGGTCACGTCCTTATGACAGAACGGACTCAGATGAAGTGGGTCCCTAGGCTCTTCTACAGCCCACCATGGGGTGAGGGTTACAACTCCTGAAACCAGGCTGAACTCCACAACACATTCATAATTATTTCCTTTTGGCTTTTTTTAATATATTTTATTGATTATCCTATTACAGTTGTCCCATTTCTCCACCATCATTCCCCTCCACCCTGCAATCCCCTCTCACCCACATCCCCCTCTTTAGTTCAGGTCCATGTGTCATAAGTTTTTTTTTTTCGAGGTTAACTTACTCATGTTTTCTTTTTTTAAATTTTTTATTTTACTTGTTGATCTTGTACAGTTTTCTGTCTTTTACTCCCACCCCAGCTCTCCCCACCTCCCTCCCATTTCCACCCCCCATAGTTTTTGTCCATGAGACCTTTATACTTGTTCCTGTAAACTGTTGCATTCACCGACGCGAGAAACAGATGTTCGGAAACTTTCAGGATTCAAAGGTGTTACTTTATTGGCCAAAAGTTTTAACCTGCGCAGGGGCGAACTCTCAGAGTGTCCGGAGACACGATGCTCAGAAGAGCTGCAGACGAGAATCGCACCTCACGCTTACAGCTAGGCCTTTTTATAAACAGAAGCAAGCAAGCATTTCACAGAAACAGAAGTGGCTGTTAGCTATTGGCTATCTTTTGGCGCGCGCGGGATCTATACATCGCAGGGTTTGGGGAATGGGAAATTTAAACCTAAACATCTCCTCAAATGGTAATCTGCCTCCAGTTCTTCGTTCTCTGTTCCTGGACAGCCAAATCTCACAGGGACAGTCCTTTAGCTATTTTCCTGGTTCCAACATAAACCCTTTCCCTTTTCCCCTGAAATTCCCTCCCTTCTCCCCTCTGGTCACTGTCAGGCTGTGCCCAATTTCAGTGTCTTTGGTTATATTTTGCTTGTTTGTTTGTTTTGTTGATTAGGTTCCTGTTAAAGGTGAGATCATATGGTATTTGTCTTTCACTGCCTGGCTTATTTCGCTTAGCATGATGCTCTCCAGTTCCATCCATGCTGTTGCAAAGGGTAGGAGCTCCTTCTTTCTTTCTGCTGCATAGAATTCCATTGTGTAAAAGTACCACAGTGTTTTGATCCATTCATTTACTCATGGGCACCTAGGTTGCTTCCAACACTTGGCTATTGTAAATTGTGGTGCTATGAACATAGGGGTGCATAGGTTCTTTTGGATTGGTGTTTCAGGATTCTTGGGATATAGTCCAAGCAGTGGAATTGCTCGGTCAAAAGGTAGATCCATTTTTAGTTGTCTTAGAAAATTCCATACTGTTTTTCATAGTGGTTGTACCAGTCTGCACTCCCACCAACAGTGCACTAGGGTCCCCTTTTCTCCACAACCTTTCCAACACTTGCTGTTTGTTGCTTTGTTGATGATAGCCATTCTGATTGGTGTCAAGTGGTATCTCATTGTGGTTTTAATTTGCTTCTCTCTGATAGCTAGTGATACTGAGCATCTTTTCATGTGTCTCTGGATCCTCTGTATGGCCTCCTTGGAGAAGTGTCTACCCAACTCCTTTGCTCATTTTTTAATTGGGTTGCTTGTCTTCTTAGAGTGGAGTTGTGTAATTCTTTGTGTTTTGGAGATTAAACCCTTGTCTGAGGTATCATTGGCAAATATGTTTTCCCATACATTTGGTTCTCTTTTTATTTTAATACTGTTTTCTTTGGCCGTGCAGAAGCTTTTTATTTTGATGAGATCCCAGTTGTTTATTCTTTCCTTTATGTCCCTTGCTTTAGGGGACATATCAGTGAAAATGTTGCTGCGTGAAATATCTGAGATTTTCCTGCCTATGTTCTCCTCTAAGATTTTAATGGTGTCACGGCTTATATTTAAGTCTTTTATTCACCTTGAATTCATTTTTGTGTATGGTGTAGGTTGGTGCTCAAGTTTCATTTTCTTCACGTAGCTGTCAACTTCTCCCAACATCACTTGTTGAAGACGCTATTTTTGCTCCATTTTATATTGCTGCTCTCGTTGATGAATATTAATCGACCGTAGAGACTTGGGTTTATTTCTGGGCTCTCTGTTCCATTCCACTGGTCCACGTGCCTGTTTTTATGCCAGTACCAGGCTGTTTTGATTACCGTGGCCTTGTAATACAGTTTGGTATCAGGTATTGTGATCCCTCCTACTTTGCTCTTCTTTCTCAAAATTGCTGCAGCTATTCGGGCTCGTTTATGGTTCCACATAAATTTTTGAAGTGTTTGTTCTATGTCTGTGAAATATGCCATTGGTACTTTAATAAGTATAGCATTGAATTTGTAATTGCTTCGGGAAATATGGGCATTTTGATGATGTTAATTCTTCCGATCCATGAACACGGTATGTGATTCCATTTGTTTGTGTCTTCCTTGATTTCTTTCTTCAGTGTTGTGTAGTCTTCTTCATACAGGTCTTTTACCTCCTTGGTTAGGATTATTCCTAGGTATTTTATTTTTCTTTTTGCTATATCCAATGGGTTTTTTGTCTTGATTTCTGCTTCTGTTGTTTCATTGTTGGTATACAAAAATGCCTTTGATTTCTGAATATTGACTTTGTATCCGGCTGTTTGGTCAAATTCATTTATTAGGTTGAGCAGCTTTTTGTCTGAGATTATAGGATTTTCTGTGTACACTATCATGTCCTCTCCAAACAATGATACTTTTGTTTCCTCCTTTCCAATTTGGATGCCTTTTATTTCCTTTTCTTGTCTAATCACTGTGGCTAAGACTTCCAATACTATATTGAATAGAAGTGGTGAAAGTGGACAGCCTTGTCTTGTTCCTGATCTTAGTGGGAAAGATTTTAGTTTTTGCCCATTGAGTATGATGTTGGCTGTAGGTCTCTCATATATGGCCTTTATTACGTTGAGGAACGCTCCCTCTATTCCCACTTTGCTGAGTGTTTTTATCATAAATGGGTGTTGTACCTTATCAAAAGCTTTTTCCGCATCTATTGACATGATCATGTGATTTTTGTCTTTCCTTTTGTTTATGTGATGTATAACATTTACTTTTTGCGAATGTTGAACCATCCTTGCATCCCTGCAATGAATCCCACTTGGTCATGGTGTATGATCTTTTTAATGGATTGTTGGATGCGGTTTGCCAATATTTTGTTGAGGATTTTAGCATCTATGTTCATCATGTGATATTGGCCTGAATTTCTCCTTCTTTGTTGTGTCTTTATCTGCTTTTGGGATTACAATGATGCTGGCTTCATAAAAAGAGTTTGGGAGTCTTCCATCATTTTGGATTTTTTGGAATAGTCTGTGAAGGATAGGGGTTAGCCCTTCCTTAAATGCTTTGTAGAATTCTGTGAAACCATCTGGTCCAGGGCTTTTGTGTGCCGGGAGTTTTTTGATTACTGCTTCAATTTCACCAGCTGTTATTGGTCTGTTCAGGTTTTCTGCTTCTTCATTGAGTTTTGGGAGATTATATTTTTCTAGAAACTTGTCCATTTCTCCTAGGTTTTCAAATTTCTTGGCATATAGTTCTTCATAGTAATTTCTTACAATCCTTTGTATTTCTGTGGTGTCAGTTGTAATCTCTCCTCTTTCATTTCTGATTGTGTTTATTTAGGTCCTCTCTCTTTTTTTCTTGATGAGCCTGCTTAAAGGCTTGTCGATTTTGTTTATCTTTTCAAAGAACCAGCTCCTGGATTCATTGATCCTTAGAATTGGGCTTTTAGTCTCTATGTCATTTAATTCTGCTGTGATCTTGGTTATTTCCTTCCTTCTACTTGCTCTGGGCTGTTTTTATTGTTGTTCCTCGAGTTCTTGTAGGCCTAAGGTTAAGTCGTTTGTTTGAAATGTTTCTATCTTCTTTATGTAGGCCTGTATTGCTATGAACTTCCCTCTGAGGACTGCATGAATTGTGTCCCAGAAGTTTTGGGTCATTGTGAGATCATTTTCGTTTGTCTCCAGAAACTGTGTGATTTCCTCCCTAATTTCATTCTTGACCCTTTCATTGTTTAATAGCATGCTATTCAAACTCCATGATTTTGATGGTTTTGGGATTTTCCCCGTGGAGTCAGTTTGTAGTGTCAGTCCCTTGTGGTCTGAGAAAATGCTCGGTATGATTTCAATTTTCTTGAATTTGTTGAGGCTTGTTTTGTGTCCTATCATGTGGTGTGTCTTTGAAAATGTTCCATGTGCATTTGAAAAGAAAGTGTATTTAGTTTCTTTGGGATTAAGGGCTGTATATATGTCACTTAAGTCCATTTTCTCTAGCGTGTTGTTCAGTGCCACAATATCTTTGTTGATATTTTGTTTGGGAGATCTGTCCATTTTTGACAGTGGGGTGTTAAAATCGCCTACTATAATTGTGTTGCTGTCAATATCTTTCTTGAAGTCCTCTAAGATTTTCTTGATGTATTTAGGTGTTCCTATGTTGGGTGCATATATATTTACAATGTTTATGTCTTCTTGGTGGATTCTTCCCTTGAGTATTATGAAGTGACCTTCTGGGTCTCTTTTTATGACTCTCCTTTTGAAGTCTATTTTGTCTGATATGAGTATTGCTACCCCAGCTTTTTTTTCCTGTCCATTTGCTTGGAAAATTTGTTTCCAGCCCTTCACTTTGAGTGTGTATGTCTTTTGTCCTGAGGTGGGTCTCTTGTAGGCAGCATATGTGTGGGACATGCTTTCTTATCCATTCAGCTATTGTATGTCTTTTGATTGGAGCATTTAATCCATTTACAGTTAAGATTATTATTGATAGGTATTTATTTATTGCCATTTTCGTACCTGTGTTCCTTGCTCTCGCTCTCGCTCTATCTCACTCTCTCTCTGTCTCTGTCTTTTCCTTCCTTTCCTTAAAGCAGTCCCTTTAGTATTTCTTGCAGAATTTGTTTGGTAGAGGTGTATTTTCTTTAGACTTCTTTTGTCTGGAACATTCCTTATTTGGTCTTCTATCTTGATTGAAAGCCTTGCTGGATAGAAGTCTTGGTTGCAGGCCTTTGGTTCTCATTGCTTGGAATATTTCTTGCCATTCTCTTCTGGCTTGGAGCGTTTCTATTGAGAAGTCAGATACTAACCTGATTGGGGACCCCTTGTACGTTACTTCCTTTTTCTCCCTTGGTGCCTTTAATATTCTCTCTTTGTCTTGGAATTTTGCCATTTTAATTATGATACGCCTTGAAGTGGGCCTGTTTGGGTTCCTCTTGATTGGGACCCTCTGTGTTTTCTGGATTTGTGTGACTTTTTTTTCTCACCAAATTAGGTAAGTTTTCCATCATTACTTTCTCAAATAGGTTTTCTATCCCTTTCTCTTCTTCTTCTCCTTCTGGTATTTCTATTATATGCATATTATTATGTTTCATGTTGTCTTGCATTTCTCTTAATCCCTCTTCATTCTTTCTGAGCCTCTTTTCATTTTCTTGCTCTTTCTCGGTGTTTTTTACTATTTTATCCTTCAACTCACTGATCAGATCCTCTGTTTCATCGATTCTGCTTTTCCTTTCTTCTACTGTATTCTTCAGTTCAGAAGTTGTATTCTTCATTTCCTCTTGGCCCTTGTTGATAGTTTCTATTTCCTTTTTCATGTTGATATAGTTTGCAGTAAGTTCATCATAGCTTCCCTGTAGTTTCTGGTAGCTCATTGAGATCTCATGGAACTTCCTGACAACCACGGCTTTGAACTCAATGTCTGATAGTTGAGTTGCCTCTATTTCATTTAGCATTCTTTTTGGGGCTTCCTCCTTCCTTTCATTTGGGGATTGTTTCTTTGTCTTCCCATTGTTTGTAAGACTCTTCTTGTTAGCCTCAACTTCTTAAATTGATCTGTTCTGGTTCACTGGGTTTATGGTATGAACTTCTGTGGTAGAATACCTATGAGATTCAGTTGTGGAGGCTCCTTTGGATATCCTGTGTTCACAGCTTCCACTGTCTCATCAGCTGGAATACCCTCTTTTTGGGACCAACTCTGTTTTTTTTTTTTTTTCTTTCTCACAGTTCCAGGTTTGTTTGGTTTTTTGTCTCACTTGTGGGTATTTAAAAAGAGGAAAGAGGGATAAAAATGCAAAAGGAAGAAGGAAAAAAAGAGGAAGGTAGAAGAGATAAAATGGGAAAGAAAGGAAGAGGGAATAAAACAAGAAAGAATTAAAGAGAGGTGAAAACAGTTGAGGAAAAAAGGAGATAAAAATAATAAAGAAATAATTAAGTACAATTATATAAACAGATAGACACAGAAAGAAAAAACAAAGCAAGCAAACAAATAAAACCAAAAAAAGAAACTAAACACCAACAAATAAACAAAAACAAACAAACAACAACAACCAAAAAACCCAAAACACCAAACAAAAATCTCTTGCTGTTTTTAAACTTGCCGAGCCACTTTTTCTGGTCTTGCTGGCAGCAATGGCTGAGGGGTGACAGAACTGGTTTTCTCTGTGTTCAGCACTCAGTCATCATTGTGCTACAGTCTTGAGACTTAAATTGGTGCCTCTCCGCACTGGGCTTCAGGTGTGTTTTCTGAGCCTCCTGGAGTGCGTGCACTTTCCCAAGTTTATGGGTGTGAGCTCAGGTCTCTGTTTGCAGGTAGCTGTCTGTGTTGGCCCTGGCGCAACTTTCTGTGGTGTCCTGGGGTCTACAATCCTGCAGCCATTTCGTGCCTGCACACCTATGGCCCTCAGCTGTCTGCGTTTGTGCTTGCGACTATGGTCCCGCAGCTGTCTTCAGTGGCAAGCACCTGTGATCTCGCTCGTGCCTATGATCCCCCGACCGTCTGCATTCACGTGTGGGTGCCTATTTTCATGCAGCTGTCTCAGTTCACAGGCACAGTTGTCTGCAGTTGCGCGCGACCAGGATTGCTCAGCCCGCAGACATGGGCACCAGGGTCGCTCCGTCCCCAGTTGCGTGGGAGTGGGGTTGGCGACCAGGATTGCTCAGCTGGTTTCTGCAGTTGACCCAGCTCCCTCCCTAGAGTCCTGGGGCAGGCCCGGCCAGACCCGGGCCAGGGCCTCACCCGCCCTGGTCTCAGCCCTGATCCCTAGGCTCCTATTGTTCTGAAGTGCTCTCCTTACCGACTGGTTTTTCAATGTCCGCTACAATTTTCAATCTCCTATTCTCAATTATGTAATGTTACTGTTCCTTGTCTGCTCTGTTCTTCTGTATATAGGCCAGGTTTTTCTCCCGTGTTTAGGGGGAAGTGGAATCTGCTCCCTCCTACCATGCCGCCATCTTCCTTCTCCCATGTGTCATAAGTTCTTTAGCTTCTACATTTCCCACACTATTCTTGCCCTCCTCCTGTCTATTTTCTACCCCCCGTCTACGCTACTTATTCTCTGTACCTCTTACCCCCTCTCTCCTCCTCCCACTCACCTGTTGCTAACCCTCCATATGATCTCCATTTCTGTGGTTCTGTTCCTGTTCTAGTTGTTTACTTAGTTTGCTTTTGTTTTAGGTGTGGTTGTTAATAGCTGTGAGTTTGCTGTCTTTTCACCGTCATATTTTTTATCTTCTTTTTCTTGGATAGGTCCCTTTAACATTTCATATAATAAGGGCTTGGTGATGATGAACTCCTTGAACTTGACCTTATCTGAGAAGCACTTTATCTGCCCCTTCCATTCTAAATGAAAGCTCTGTGGCATACAACAATCTTGGATGTAAGTCCTTGCCTTTCATGATTTGGAATACTTCTTTCCAGCCCCTTCTTGCTGTAAGGTCTCTTTTGAGAAATCAGCTGACAGTCTGATGGGAATTCCTTTGTAGGTGACTGTCCCCTTATCTCTTGCTGCTTCTAGAATTCTCTCCGTCATTTTAATCTTGAGTAATGTAATTATGATGTGCCTTGGTGTGTTCCTCCTTGGGTCCAACTTCTTTGGGACTCTCTGAGCTTCCTGGACTTCCTGGAAGTCTATTTCCTTTGCCAGATTGGGGAAGTTCTCCTTTATTGTTTGTTGAAGTAAGTTTTCCACTTGTTGCTCTTCATCTTCCCCTTCTGGTACCCCTATAATTTGGATGTTGGGACGTTTAAAGATGTCCTGGATATTCTTAAGCCTCTCTTTTTTTCGGATTGTTGTTTCTTCATCTTTTTTTTTTTTTAACCTTCAAACAGATTCCACTTTTGTTTCTTCATTCTTTTCTGATTGGATGTTTGTTTCTTCCTTGTGATCCACTCCATTGATATGAGTCCCAGTTTTCCTCCCATTACTAGTGGTTCCCTGTGCGTTTTTTCCCCTTCATTTCACTTATTATAGCCTTCATTTGTTCATCTAATTTACAACCAAAATCAGTCAATTCTGTGAGCATCCTGATCACCAGTGCTTTGAAGTGTGCATCTGATAATTTGGCTAGCTCTTCGTCTGTTAGATGAATTGTCCCTGGGGCTTTGATCTGTTCTCCCGTTTGAGCCATTTTTGTTTGTTTGTTTGTTTGTTTGTTTGTTTTTGGTCTGGTTGTGGCTGTTACATAGTGAGGGGCGGAGCCTTAGGTGTTCCCCTGGGCGGGGCAGCCCAGTCACTGGGTTGCAACACTGTATGTGGGGGTGGGGTCTCGATGTGCGCTGGGGCCCTGGGTTGCGAGTTCTGTGTTGTTCCCTGTTTTCACCTGGATTATCTGTGCACAAATGTGGGACCACCTGGTCAGCCAGCTACCTTGCGCCTGGGGCGTGCTAGCCGCTGCTCACACGCCGGGGACCACCAACCTCCGCTTCCTCCTGCCATGACTTCGCCCCTCTTACCAGTATGGATGAATGTTTGTCAGACCTCTATACAGTTCAGTTTTCTCTCAGTTTTGGTTATTTTCTTGTTTCTAAATCCTTGTTGTCCTTAATTTTGGTTGTTTGAGGAGGCACAGTGTGTCCACCTACGCCTCCATCTTGGCTGGAAGTCCCCTCCTTTTGGCTTTTAAAGTTATTTTATTATAATGATATCCCTTGTCTAATTAGCATGTTTAACAATTACTGCTTTTTATTTCAAATGAAGAGCTTAATATTTGTATGAAATCTTTCTAAGAAGGATAAACTGAAGTCTAGCATAGTGGCAGGACCAAAATAAAAGTAAAGGTGCCTAAGCATTATTGATTATTTTTGGATTTGACATACTTTTCTGTGGCACACAAGCCTTTGTGTTAGGCTCTGTTTTAGAACTTGTTTTACAGTTTTAAATTGCTCATTGTCCTCCCCCCCCGCCCCCGGAAAATTCACACTGTCTAAATAGTAGGTGTAAAGTAGATTTTTTTGTGTCTAGAGGGCAAGTCCTCCTCCTTCATGCCTTTTTGTTGTTGTTCTCTTCTGGAAACTTCTTAGCCTTTTTTTTTGTCCATTTTCCTGATAAATTTTACTAGCATTGGTCTAGTAACTAGTGTTTATTGGCTACCCTCACAAGGCAGGCCACTCTGCCCAGTTGTTTGGTAACTTGTGTGAGGAACCATCAGTGTGGCAGGGGCCCAGTGTCATTGAATTCTCTCCAGTGGGTTAGGAACAGGAGTGGATTCGTAGATGGCTTAGAGCATTTTCCTTCTAAATATTGTAGGTAAATGTATATAACAAAAACAAACTTGTGACCTTTTAATTCTTGGGCATTTTTATGAAAGTCTTTGTTGAGATGATCACCAGAAGTCACTCCCTCCTCCCTTACTTGCTCAGTGAGGATAGGTTTTATTAACTTTTCTCCTAGGATGCTAATAGGCCTGAAGAATAAATCATGGTGGAAACAGGAGGTATCTTTTGCAAATGTGTGGGTCATTGCACTTTTGTGGCCTTCCACTCTTATTTTTGGTCTAGCTCCTTTCTGATGAAAAATTTTAGGGAAATTACTTCATGAGACACTATATCGTCCTATTTTTGTGGGAACCCTGAGAAGTTTACCAAATAGTTTAGTAGTTATAAATAGGAAAACCAGTATGGTAGTGTATGGTGGCTCCTCCTCTCAGTGGTGTGAACCACACTGGGGGTTTTGATGAGTATATGTTTACATGGCTGATTGTGGGGACAGGCAGAGTTTCTGGGTTTGCTGCCTTTTTCTTTCCACCATCCCCACCTCCTACTTCTGTCTTTAGCTGTGATGCTTCTTTAACAGCCCATGTGGCAAAGCTTTGTAAGACCTGTGGTTAGTGTCTTCATTACATGAAAGATGCATATTTTTATTAAGGTAAAATTCACGTAACATAAAATTTACCATTTTATCCATTTTTAAAGTGTACATTATTGACTTCTAGTACATTCACATTGTTGTGCAATCATCACCAACCACTGTGTACTTCCAGAACATTTTTATCATCCAGAAAGAAACTTAGAACTCATTAAGCTGTAGCTGGCTTTTCCCTCCTCTTCCCTCATCCTGACAACCACTAATCTGGACATTGCATGTAAATGGAATCATACGATGTGTGGCTTTTTGTGTCTGGTTTCCTTCACTTTGTATGTTTTTATTTTAATTTTGTAATATGTTTTGTTGATTATGCTATTACAGTTGTCCCACTTTTTTCTCTCCTTATTCCCCTCCACCCTGTACACCCCCATCTGACCCTCATTCCCCACCCCAAGTTCATGTCCATGGGGGCGTCATACATATTAAGTTCTTTGGCTTCTCCATTTCCCATACTATTCTTAACCTCCCTCTGTCTATTCTATACCTACCATTTATGCTTTTTTTTTTCCATTTATGCTTCTTATTCCTTGTACCTTTCCCCCCATTCTTCTGCCTCCCCCTCCCCACTGATATACTTCAATGTGATCTCCACTTCTGTGATTCTGTTCCTGTTCCGGTTGTTTGCTTAGCTCGTTTTTTTTTTTTTTTTTTTTTTTTTTTTTAGGTTCATCTGTGGAGAGTTGTGAGTTTGTTGTTATTTTATGGTTCATATTTTTTATCTTCTTATTTTTCTTAGATAAGGCCCTTTAACATTTCATATAACAAGGATTTGGTGACGATGAACTCCTTCAACTTCTCCTTATCTGGGAAGCACTTTATCTGCCCTTCCATTCTAAATGATAGCTTTGCTGGATAGAGTCATCTTGGATGTAGGTCCTCACCTTTCATGACTTTGAATACTTCTTCCTAGCCCCTTCTTGCCTGTAAGGTTTCTTTGAGAAATCAGCTGATAGTCTTATGGGCACTCCTTTGAAGGTAACTGTCTTCTTTTCTCTTGCTGCTTTTCAGATTCTTTCCTTATCTTTAATCTTGGCTACTGTAATTATGATGTGCCTTGGTAGGTGTTTTCTTGGGTCCAACTTCTTGGGACTCTCTGAGCTTCCTGGACTTCCTGGAAGTCTATTTCCTTTGCCAGATTAAGGAAGTTCTCCTTCATTATTTTGTTCAAATAAGCTTTCCATTTCTTGCTCTTCCTCTTCTCCTTCTAGCACCCCTGTGATTCGGGTGTTGGAATGTCTAAAGTTGTCCCAGAGGTTCCTAAGCCTCTCCTCCTTTTTCTGAATTCTTGTTTCTTCATTCTGTTCTGGTTGAATGTTTCTTTCTTCCTTCTGCTCCAAACCGTTGATTTCAGTCCCAGTTTCCTTCCCTCCACTGTTGGTTCCTTGTACATTTTCCTTTATTTCACTTTTCATAGCCTTCACTTCTTCCTCCATTTGTGACCATACTCAACCATTTCTGTGAGCGTCCTGATTACCAGTGTTTTGAACTGTGCATCTGATAGGTTGGCTATCTCTTCATCGCTGAGTTGTATTTTTTTCTGGAGCTTTGATCTGGTTCTGTCATTTGGGCTGTATTTTTTTTGTCTAGATGCACCTGTTACATACTAAGGGGCGGAGCCTTAGGTATTCACCAGGGCAGGGCAACCACCTGGCTGCATTGTGGTGCTGTATGTGGGGGAGGAGTCCAAGAGGGAACAATGCCACTTGCTTGGCTCTCAGCTGGCTTTCAGTCACTTTCCCTGCTACCCACAAGCAATTGGGCCTTTCTGGTGCTGATTCCCATGTGGGTGAGTTTGTGTACATTCTAGGACCCTATGGGTCTCTCTAATGAAGTTTCCTGTGAGGCTGGGAGTTTCTCCAGCTGCCTCAACCCCCACAGGATTTTTCAGTCAGAGTTTTTGAGGCTTTATTGCCCCAAGCTGGAACCCTGGGTTATGTGGTCTGTCTCGCTTTGTTCTTGGTTTATCTGCCTGCAAATGTGGGACTGCCTAGTACACCAGCTGCCCCCTTTCCCGCCCTTGTCCTCCTGCCACAGCTTTGCCTTGTTTCCTCTCCATCTTGGCCCTCTCCTATCTCCGCCCCTCCTACCTGTCTGGATGAATGTTTCTTCTTTAACTCCCTATTTGTCGGACTTCTATATCTTTCGATTTTCTGGAAGTTCGGGTTATTTTTTGTTTCTAAATTTGCTGTTGTCCTTCTTTTGGTTGTATGAGGAGGCAAAATGTATCTGCCTATGCCTCCATCTTGGCTGGAAGTCCCCTGCAGTATATTTGAAGTTCATCTATATTGTAGCATATATCAGTACTTCATTTCTTTTATGGCTTAATAATATTCTATTGTGTGGATATATCACATTTTTTTATTAATCTGTTGATGATATATGGGTTGTCTCCACCTTTTGGCTATTATGATAATGCTGCTGTGAATTATCAGGTTTTTGTTTGAACATCTGTTTTATAGTTTTCTTGGGTATATTACTAGGTATGGATTCGCTGGGTCATCTGGTAATTCTGTGTTTAGTTGTTTTGAGGAACCTAAAAGATATATATGAAGTGCTAAAAAATAGTGCTGAAAATCTCTTCAGAATGGACCATGATATAAGGATATCATATTTCCTTGTTCTATATTATAAGAACTTTTTGCTTTAGAATAAGGCACAACTGCGTTCAAACCTCAGCCCTCATACTAACTAGCGGTGAGCTTGGGCAAGTTATTTAACCACTCTTAGCCCCCCTCCCCCCCCCACCTAGAACATGTAGATTGCTGGTTCAGGGTTATTGTAAGTATTCACTGAGATGGTATTACACAGAAAGTGCTTTTTTAGCACAGGACATGGCTTAAAGTAATCAACAAATACTGTAATAATTACTTTAGGATAATACACAATCACCAAAGCCTGATGGCTATTCATTGCCACAGATATGGCTGTGTACCTTTGTCATGCCCAAAAGAAGAATGGCCCAAAAGGAAACGTTAAATTTTGGTGTTTTATGTTATCTTTGCCATAGATGTTTTGCATTTTTACTTTTAAATTAACGTATGGTCTATTATTGTAAAAAAATGTAATATCCCTATTTTCTAAGGTAGAAGAACCTGTTTCAAACAAATGGCTTTTTCTTAACCTCTCATTTGATCTCTGCTTGGGTTCTACCTGTATAAACCACTTCCTGGTTCCACTCACAGGCCAGAAGATTGTTAGTGACTTGCCTTATTTCAGTGCATGAGGATTTAGTGAAACTTTTTACTGAGTAACTAGTTAACCAATTATTTTTAATTTTTATAGATTTTTTAAAATTAAAATCTTCCATGAACAGATCATTCAGAAATTATTAGTTAATATTTTGTTAAATGCTTAAAAAAACTAAGAATTTATGTACTATTTTTTAAAAAGTGTTCTGTAACATTATATCTACTTATTTACTACATCGGTTTTCAACTGGTGTACTGCAAGAATTTTTAAAACATGCGATACTTTACCGTTTATAGTCAGGGGCATTGACCTCTTTTCTCTTAGACTGTCAAATGAAAAAATTGTAACAGCCAGCATAACAATAGCCATCAAAATTACACTTATTTTTTGTCAGATCGGCAAAAAGTACATTTTTTGATGTGCTGCAAAATTTTAGTAATTAAAATTTTAGCCCTGGCTGGTGTAGCTCAGTGGATTGAGCGCGGGCCTGCGAACCAGAGGATCGCGGTTCGATTCCCAGTCAGGGCACATGCCTGGGTTGCAGTACAGTTCCCAGCGACAGTTCCCAGCAGGGGACGCATGAGAGGCAACCGTACATTGATATTTCTCTCCCTCTCCCTCTCTCTTACCCTTCCCCTCTAAAGATAAATAAATAAATAAATAAATCTTAAAAAAAAAAAAAATTTTAGCCATACCTGGCTGGTATGGCTCAGTGGATTGAGCCCAGCCTGCAAACCAAAAGGATGCTGGTTCGATTCCCTGTCAGGGCACGTGCCTGAGTTGCAGGCTGGGTCCTCATTTGGGGACATGCACATGCAAGAGGCAACTGATAGATGTATCTCTTGCACATTGATGTTTCTGTCCCTCTCATTCTCCCTTCCCCTCTCTCAAAAAGTAAATAAATAAAATCTTTTAAAAATACTTTGGTAATTAGTTTGTGTGTGCCATGAGATGAAAAAGGTTGAAAATCACTGGTTTACTAGAATACTTAATTATATATTAGAAATATTTTGCACTTAACTATTTAGGAATGTCTTTCAAAGGCATGAGATATATTTCTACAAACTACTTCTTAAAATTGCGTATTTTATTTTATGGGTTGAAGATAATTTACCCATTTTCCTATTGGACATTTATGTTTTTTCTAATCATAAATAATGCTATGGTATATCTTCGTGACAAAAATTTTATGCACATCCATGATAATTAATTTGGTCTAAATTTTTAGATGTATATATTTTTTGAGTAGAGGGTTTGTATATATATTTTTAAACTTGATTAGTTCAGCCTTTAATAAATACTTACCAGTTTGTGTATTGCCCTCCTAAGACCACATAATTACATTTATTCTTCTATCCCCACTCACTATTACATTTATTTTTGTCGCACAGGGCACCACTTCGGTTTCTGTTATGCTGTTTGTGATTATATATGTCTTTCACTCAAAATCCACCATACAGGTGAAAATCCCTTTCCCCATGGAGATCTGTGGCAGTGCAGCATAAGAAACAGTTTTACGCATGGTCAGATTTTCAGGGTTTGAACTTGGTTCTGCCTTTTTCTTACCATTATTTTATATAGCATTTTGGTGTGCTCAGCCTCACCTCTTATTCTATCTATTACTCCAGTCTTGTTTGGTATAAACTGGTCTGGTTTGGTAAAGCTTATATATCTCTGTTCCTCTCATTGGGCTTCTTTTCTGTGGCCACTCTAGATTATTGAGGGATGATGGGTCAAATTGCTCTCCTGTTTCTTCCCTGGATGGTAGTTTTGAGGATACATTTACAAGCCTCTCAGAAAATCCTGTGAGATCAAGCACTTATCAAAAGAAACATCTATCACTCTTAGCGGTGGCCAACTGATAATGAATCCTTGTATTGACTTTTCTGCTCTGTTTCACTCCGTTTCCTTCACTTCTGCTCCCCAGGATCACATTAAAAAATAAACTCCTTGTCTCCAAGCCTATGTTTTACCTTTTCATTTCAGTGGAACCCAGGCTAAGACATTTTGTGATCAAGGACAATTTTTTCGTATGTATAAATTTGGATAGGTAGTGTGTACCTCATGTCATTTATTTGTTCACCAAACACTTATTAAAACACTACTATGTGCCAGGTTCTGTTCTGGATATGGGAATATATCCAGTGAGCAAGACAAAGAAGGACTCTGTCTTCTGAGAGTTTACATTATGATGAGGGAGACAGACAAAAAAGTAAACAGAGAATAATTTCAAGTAGTGAAAAATGTTTTGAAATAAACAGGATGATGTGCTCCAGAGCAGTAGTCATGAAGAAAGCCACTCTCAGATGCTATTAGAAATGCAGGCTGAATGATCAGGATAAGCTGGATGGGAAGAATGTAGAGTGAGTAGCAGGTGTAAAGTCCCTGTGGTGTGTCAGGAGCAAGGTAGTAAGTACATTTAAAGGGTTGTGTATGATATTTTGCATTTGGAAAGTAAATGATGGTTACTATTAATAAAATTGGATGAAAGGAGTAGCCTATCATTGAGTGCACTGTAAGTGGCTAGTTTTGCCTCATGAATTGGCAAAAATTGGCTTCACAGAATAAGCAGATAATTATGCAGGGTGTGAATAGGGTTACACAGAATATTTTTCATTATATGGTGAATTACAGTGCTTTGCATTTTCAATATAAACTTTCATTAGTGGCGATGTATTATCCTTTTTATGTATACCTCAATTCAATTTGCTAATATTTTGTTGAGGAATTTGCATCTGTGTTCCTAAGAGATATCAGTGTGTTGTTTTCTTGTAATGTCTTTGTCAGGTTTTGGTATCAGTGTAATGTTGGCATCATAAAATGAATTGGAAAGTGTTCTCTCCTTTTCTGTGTGGTGGAAGAGTGTGTAGAATTGGTATTCTTTTTCTCTTAAATGCTTGGTAGAATTCTTCAAGTAAAGCCATCAGGCCTGGAGTTTTCTTTGTTGGAAAGAATTTTAACTGTGATTTCAACTTTTTCATTTCTAAAGGATTATTCAAGTTATCTATTTCTTTTTGAGTGAGCTTTGGTAGATTGTATGTTTTTACTGATCATCTGCTAGAGGTGTATTAATATTATTGATGCTCTCAGAGAACCAGCTTTAGTTTCATTGATTTTTCTGTATTATATTTTACTTTTCTATTTCATTGATTTCTGCTCTGATCTCATTTCTTTTCATCTGCTTCCTTAGGGTTGAATTTCCCCTTTCTTCCTAGTTTTTAAGTTTGTAGCCTATCTCATTATTTGAGACCATTTTTTTTCCAATATAAGTACTTACTGCTATAAAGTTTCCTCTAAGCACTGCTTTATTTGCAGCCCACAAATTGTGATTGGTTTTACTTTCCCTCATGATTCCCTCTTTGACCTGGATATTATTTAGAAGTGTGTAGTTTAATTTTTAGGTATCTGGGGAATTTTTCTTTTCTGTCTATTTTATTGATTATGCTATTATAGTTGTCCTATTTTTTCTCCCCTTTATCCCTCCCCACCTTTCACTGCTCCTCCCTCAAGCATTCCCCCACCTTAGTTCACATCCATGGGTTGTACATGTAAATTCTTTGGCTTCTCCATTTCCTATACTATTCTGAACCTCCCCCTGTCTAGTTTGTGTCTACCAATTATGCTTCTTATTCCCTGTACCTTTTACCTCCATTCTCCCCCACGCCTGCCCTGCTGATAATCTTCCATGTGATCTTCATTTCTGTAATTCTGTTCCTGTTCCAGGTGTTTGCTTAGTTTGTTTTGGTTTTGTTTTTTAGGTTCAGTTGTTAATAGTTGTGAGTCTGTTGTCATCTTACTGTTCATAGTTTTGATCTTCTTTTTCTTAGATAAGTCCCTTTAACATTTCATATAATAAGGGCTTGGTGATGATGAACTCCTTGAACTTGACCTTATCTGGGAAGCACTTTATCTGCCCTTCCATTCTAAATGATAGCTTTTGCTGGATGGAGTCATCTTGGATGTAGGTTTTTGCCTTTCAGACTTTGAATACTTCTTTCCAGGGCCTTCTTGCCTGCAAGGTTTCTTTTGAGAAATCAGCTGATAGTCTTATAGGCACTCCTTTGCAGGTAACTCTTTCCTTTTCTCTCGCTGCTTTTAAGATTCTCTCTTTATCTTTAATCTTGGGTAAGTCAATGATGATGTGCCTTGGTGTGTTCCTCTTGGGGTCCAACTTCTTTGGGACTCTCTGGGCTTCCTGGACTTCCTGGAAGTCTCTTTCCTTGGCCAGATTGGGGAAGTTTTCCTTCATTATTTGTTCAAATAAGTTTTCCATTTCTTGCTCTCGTTCTTCTCCTTCTGGCACTCCTATAATTTGGATATTGGAACGTTTTAAGTTGTCCCAGAGGTTCTAAGTCTCTCTTCATTTTTTTGAACTCTTGTTTCTTCTTTCTGTTGCGGACGAATGTTTATTTCTTCCTTTTGTTCCAAATCATTGCTTTGAGTCCTGGTTTCCTTCCTGTCACTGTTGGTTCCCTGAATGTTTTGCTTTATTTCATTTTGGGTATCTTTCCTTTGTTTTTCATTTTTTGACCAAGCTCAATCAGTTCTGTGAGCATTTTGATTACCAGGGTTTTAAATTCTCCATCAGATAGGTTGGCTGTCTCCTCATCACTTAGCTCTCTTTCTGAAGTTGTGCTCTGTTCTTTCATTTGGGTCCTATTTCTTTGTCTCAGGGCACCTGTTAAGTTGTAAGGGGGCAGGGCCTTAGGTATTCACCCGGGCAGTGCAACCCTCCTTCCTGCACTGTGGCACTGTCTGTGGCGGAGAGGCCAGAGAGGGAACAGTGCATCTCCCTTGCTCATCTCTAGCCTCACTTTCCAATGAACCGTTGAATTGTCATGTGAGACTGGGAGTTTCTCCCACTGCAGCAACTGCTGTAGTCCACTGTCAGCTCTGAGTCTCAGTTTCCCACTCAGCCAGCCCTGCCTACCTGGTCTTCTGCCTTGCTGTGGGTTCTCTCGGTCTGCCACCTTACCGGTCTGGTTGTTCTGGTTGACTGTTTCTTTCATACCTTGGTTGTCCCAGTTCCATGCAGTTTGGTTTTCTGGAAGTTCTGGTTGTTTATTGATTTTAGATTGGTTGTTATCCTCATTTTGGTTGTGCAAGGGAGCGAAGAGTTTCTTCCTACCATCTTGGCTGGAAACCCCACAGATTTTTATAACCAGAGTTTTTGAGGTTTTATTTCCCTGTGCTGGAACCCTGGATTGTGTGATCTGTCTTGCTCCCAAGTTGTTCCTCCCAGCTTATGTGCACGTGAATGTGGACTATCCTTATCTGTGAGCTTCTCTGTAGTCCATCCCTGCCTGCCAACTGCCACTTTGTTTTGGGTCCTTGCTGCCCCAGCTTCCTATCTCTGCCCATCCTATCAGTCTGGATGAATGTTTCTTTAACTCCTTGGTTGCCTGACTTCCATAGAGTTTGATTTTTCTGGAAGTTCTGGTTGTTTTTTGTTTTAAATTGCTTGTTTTTCTTTTGGTTGTGCAAGGAAGCGAAGCATATCTACCTATGTCTGCATCTTGGCTAGAACTATTTGGGGAATTTTTCATCCATCTTTTTGTTGTTGATTTCTAGTTTAATTTTGTTGTAGTCAGGGACATATTTTGTATGATTTTAATTTTTTTTAAAATTTACTGAAGTGTGTTTTATGGCTCAGAATATAGTCTACTATGGGGAATGTTCCATAAGCACTTGAAAAAGTGTGTAATTTGCTGTTGCTGAGTGGAGTGCTCTATAAATGTCAATCAGGTCAAATTGATTGATACTGTTTTTTCAAGTCTTGTGTATTCTTACTGATTGCCATGAAAACACATCACAGATGGGATGGCTTAAACAATAGAACTTTATTTTCTCACAGGTCTGGAGGCTGGAAATTCAAGGTCAAGGTGTTGGCAGGTTTGTTTTATTCCCTCTCTCCTGGTGTTATGGATAGCCATTTCCCCCCTGTGTATTTTCATGGTCTTTCCTCTTTATGTGTGGATTAGGGCCCCACTTTTATTAATCTCATTTAACCTTAATTACCTCTTAAATGACTTTTCTCCAAATATAGTCATATTGGAGGTTAATACTTCAGTGTATGAATTTTGGTGGGGATACAATTCAGACTATAACACTGATTTTCTGCTTATATTATTGATTATTGAAAGAGGAGTGCTGAAGTCTCCAACTATATTGTGGGTTTATGCATTTCTTTTTTCAGTTCTGTCACTTTACAGTAGGTTTTGGGATCTGATTTTTGCTCAAGAAGTACTTCAGGTGGAGTTATCTGATTTAAGTTACCAGATCTATATTGGGGGGTGGTCGTTTTGTCCTGGACACAATTAAAATATACAAATAGGGCCAGTTATTAATTCAGTAAGGATTTTATCTATTTTTAGTCTTAGTTTTTAATTATTGTAAAATATACATAACAGATTTTACCATCTTAACTATTTGTAAGTGTATCATTTAGTGGCATTGAGTACATTCACATTGTTATGCGTCTTCTTGTAGAATTCTTTTCATCTAGCAATACTGAAACTTTTACCAATTAAACATCTACTAATTCATCCCTCCCCTAGCCCCTGGTAACCACCATTCTGCTTCCTTTCTCTATGAATTTGACTACTTAAGTACCTTATAAAGTGTACTCCTACAGTATTTGTCTGTGTGTGTCTGGCTTATTTCCCTCAGCATAATGTCCAAAATGTTTAATCATATAGCATGTGTCAGAATTAACTTCCTTTTTTAAAGTGAATACATACAAAGTGGAGGTGGTTAAAAAAAACAGAATTTTCTTTTGGAGGTCAGGCCCATCTTAGTAACTGGCAACAGTTATTTCAGTTGCTTGACAAAAAATTATGGAGTCATCCTTGACTTCTCCATTTGTTCATATTCTACACTTAGTCAGCCAGCAGATCCTGCCTGCTGTACCTTCTAAACATCTCCCAGCTCTGACCATCCATACCTAAATCACTCTGGTCCAGGCCATCATCATGTTCTTGCCTGGATTATCACTATAGCCGCCTTACTTGTCTCCCTTCTTCTACATTCACCGTCCAGTGATCTCTTCTCAATTTAGCAACCAAAGTAATCCTTTGAAAATATGGCTGATCATGTGATACTTCTACTTAAACCCCTCAGAAGCATCCCATTATTCTCAGAGGAAATGTTCAAGTCCTTTTGAAGGCCTATGGGGCTCTACTGTATTTTCTCTCCTACCTCTTTACCTTATATCCTACCTGTCTGCCTTTTGCTAAAAGTTGCCTTGTGGCCTTACTATTTTTTTAATCATGTTGAGCATTTTCTTGTCTCAAAGCATTTGTATTTGCTATTTCTTCTGCCAGGAATACTCTTCTTGCAGATATCTGCTAGACTTTGTTCCTTAGGACTACACTCAAATTTCACATTATTAGAAGGGCCTTCTAACCACCCTGTGCAAAATAGCACTTCTCTTTCCTGCTAGTACTATGTTTCCCCTAAACCAGAATAAACTAGCTTATGCTGCAATAGCAAAAAACTCCATATAGCAGGGGTTTGTTTCTCACTTATGGTATCCCTGCATTGCAAGTCACCTGGGATGTCTGCTTCATACTGTCTTTAACTCCATGATCTGGCTGATAGTGTGGCCATCATTTTGAGCATTGGCAGAGGGAAATACCATTCACTGGCTCTTCAAGTATCTGCCTGGAGATAGTGTCTATCACATTGACTTGGTCAAAGTGATTTATGTGCTATACCTAAGTTCAGTTAGGGATGGGGAATGGGTATATGGCAGTCCTATCATGTGTCCTGAAAGAGATCAGGTAATTTATGATGGGTGACATACCCATACTCTTTACCCCACTTAATTTTTCTATATTATTTATTTCCATCTGACATAATACATATTCACCTTGCTTTGTGTATTTTCTTTTCTCTCCTATCTAAACTGTAAGCACTACAAAAGGGGAGGGACTTTGTTCATCACTTACTGCTATACCGCAGGGCCTAGGATAATGCATGGTCCAGAATAGCTTATTAATTTTAAAGAATGATTGAGAATACTCAAGCAAACCATTCATTTGTTCATTTGGTGACATCTAAGCCAAATTGGGAGTGTGGAGCAGGGAGGTTTGAGGAGAGGGGATGAGATGGTATGAGATAAGTTGGAGAGCAGACTTATGAGAGAAAAGCAGTAGAACTACTGGTCAGTGGAGAGTGTCAGTTTGAGACTGTGTACCTACTGTAAAATCTTGTAGCTCAGCTATGTGATTTTCTCCAGTAATGTTGACTTACTTAAGAGCTGGCCTGGAAGAGGCAGCAGTGAATGATGGAGCCCATTTCACAAGGATAGTTGGAAGCCCAAGTTGAAGAAGGAAACATGATCCTAGCTGCTCCTACATCACCCCTGCTCCATCTTCGGTTCTGTCAGAATAATCGAGTAGCTTGTCTTTACAAGAAGCCCATTCTCCTGGGGTGGGGTGATTGTGGTGAGGGAAGCAGTTTTTCCTATAGTCATTCTTTATTTTGTTTACCCCTTACAACACTTTTGAGGTAGCTTATCTTCATTTTACAGGTGAGGAAAACTGAGGATTAGATTGCTTAAGGTAGAATTTAGGTTGGTTAAGCTCATAGCCGTGGTGCTCTGTTATCGTTTTAAGGCACATTTATTGTTTCTCTTATACTTATTGAGGCAGTGGGGAGCTCTGTTAACTTTTAGATTCTGTGGGGCCTTGATTGTGTCTCAGTCATGAAGACAGTTTATATCCACTTATGGTGATAATTTAGATGTTGCAAGTCCTTACCAGAGAGGAAACAGTTGGGCTATTTTCATATACTTAAACAAGCTCAGTAACCACATTGCCACCTGTAATTAGTAAATTGACTCTCAGGGAATTTCTTGTGAGTTCTATAAAAGGGTACCTAACATGAGCTGAGAATGGGTCCATCAGTGATACTGTTCTATGGTCTTGCCTGTTGATGATCTGAACATTTCATGCAATAAGTGCAAGAGGGTATGCTGGACTTTATTGCCAATTCAGGAATCTTTAACGTAGTAGGAGGTCAAAACAGGTACAAAACCCTGAAGTATTAAAGTAGTGCCTGGAAACAAGGGTACAGAGTGGGGGGAAAAGCCCCTTGGGCTAAAGTGCTTCCTTGAGACAGATGGAAGGAAGTGGAAATGTAGCTCTAATTTGAAGGGTGCATAACATTTAGACAATGGTTTGACTGGAAAGCCAACTTGGGCTCCAGTCATATTATTTATGGTGGAAAATCTCAGTAGGCCACTATGGTTAGTAATGGTAGCACTTTTAACCACTTTTTAATTTTTGTGTGTGTGTGTGTGTATATATGTGAATTCTGCATATGCTAAAGGGCTAACTAGTCAGTTTGCTAGAAAGCATACTCTTCTATTTCTTTTACACTTTGATGACCATTTTCTGAAAGGCATTTTATGGAAGTTACTATCTATAAACTTGGTTTAGCCTTGTAGGAGAATCAGCTGACAGTGAAGTCCCTGCCAGTAAATTCCACTTGTTCTTCAAGTGTAGATGTTTTGAAATATATGTTAATGAGAACTAAATTCCAGAGTCTGTGAAGTTTGTCTTCATTTTAATTTTTTAAAAAATGAATTCTCTTGTTTTTCACTTGTGTGGGTTTTTAAATCTTAGGAACAATCATTCTCAAAGTGGTTTTCTTTTTCCCTCCAGACAAGGCACCTCTGTCTAAGAGTCTTTTGCTGGTCCCCAGTTCCCTGTCTCTTTTGCTGGCCCTTCTGCCGCACTGTCAGAGGTTCTTCCTCTATGACCTTCAAGCAGTCAAGGATGACTTCCAGGTGAGTTCTTTTCATTGGTCTTTGGGAGGAGAGAAGGTAGATTTTCCCCCTTAATTTGCCTTTTCTTTCTGCTATTCTTAGTTTCTCAAAGCCTCTAAATTTGTAAGAAATACTAATACTACTTGTTAATATTTTATTAACAAGTAAATTCTCTAGTTTTATTTATGATATCTTCAGCAAAGCAGATTATAATAAAGCAGTTGCAGTACTCAGCACTATCCCTTTTCAGTTTCACTTTTTATGCTTGGAAATGCAATTTATAATTTAAGAGAGTTAAAACAATGTTAAATCTGTTTTTTAATGATTAGTATCATACTTAACATTTTCAAAAACCTGTATCAATTTGAATATTGATTGGATGATCTAAGCTCTTTCAGCTCTAATAGATTATGAATCTATGAATTACTTTACAGTGGTGGTTAATCCAAGGAGGACATTTCTATTGGATTTTTGCTCCTGTGAGTTGGAGTGTTAGTGCAAACCTGCTACCTCTTTGCTAAATACTTAATTATCCATATTAAGTACAATAATCCATCATTACACACAAGTGTACATTAATGATAAATGAAATAGGGACAACTGTAGGATGGGATAGCCCTGGAGACTGTAGTGATATGAATTTTCCATTTGATGTTAAGGAAGGGATGACAATTTATTAGCAGTAGAGGAAGAAGGGCATTTTACTTCTCAAAGCAATATAAACTTCGGCCCTGAGGTGTACTGTATAGAAAGCATGGTTGAAAGCTAGTGCAAGGTTATACTGGATGAGGACAGGAGAGACAGCTGGTGAAGGTCATTAATTTGCAAGCATGGAATCTCCCAAATTTTGACACTTAAGGCATGTCAACAGTGCAGCAGTAGCATATGGGGAGAAATTGAAGTGACTGGCAACAGGGCAAGTGCTAGGAGACAGCTTCCTCCTGGGCAGAACTCCAGAGGCCAAGCAGCAGCATTGTCCCCTCTCTAAGCCCTCCCCCACACAGAGCCCAGAGCAGTGACACAGGTTGCCCTGAGTTGGCAATTATCAAAGGCTCTGCCACATGCAACTTACAGGTATCCTTTTCTACAATAGGCCACACTACTAAGGGAGTCAAAGTAGCTTTACCTAATACATAGAAACAAACACAGGGAGGCTGCCAAATTGAGGAGACAAATAAATATGGCCCAAATGAAAGAATAAAACGCCAGAAAAAGAACTAAACAAAATGTAGCCTATCAGATGCAGAGTTCAAAACACTGGTCATCAGGATGCTCAAAGAAATCGGATACTACAGCTGCATAAAAAAAGACCCAGGCAGAAATGAAGTGAAATAAAGAAAAGTCTACAGGAAACCAGCAGTGGAGAGGATGAAGCCAGGATTCAAATTGTTGATTTGGAACGTAAGGAAGAAATAAACATTCAACCAGACCAGCAAGAAGAAAAATCAATTCTGAAAAACAAGGGTAGGCTAAGGAGCCTCTGGGACATCTCCAAACCTGCTGACATCTGAACTATACAGGTGCCAGAAGGAGAAGAGGAAAAGCAAGAAATTGAAAACTAATTTGAAAAAATAATGAGCAAAAACTCCCCTAATTTGTTGAAGGAACTAGACATACAACTCCAGGAAGCCTAGAGAGTCCCAAACAAATTGGACCCAAAGAGCACCACACCAAGACACATCATAATTAAAATGCCAAATGTTAAAGATACAGAGAGAATCTTAAAAGCAGCAAGAGAAAAGCATATAGTTACCTACAGAGGTGTTCCGATTAAGACTGTCAGATGATTTCTCAAAAGAAAATTTTGAGAGGCCAATGGGACTGGCAAGAAATAATCAAAATGATGAAAAGCAAGGACCTGCAGCCTAGATTACTCTATCCAGCAAAACTATCATTTAGAATTGAAGGGCAGACAAAGTGCTTCCCACACAAGATAAAACTAAAGGAGTTCATCATCACCAACCCCTTATAATATGAAATATTAAAGGGAATTATACTAGAAAGAAAAAGATCAGAACTACGAACATTAGAATGGCAATAAATTCACAATTATCAACAATTAAATCTAAAAGACGAACTAAGCAAGGAAGCAGAACAGGAAGAGAATCATAGCTATGCCTATCATTTGGAGGGTTATTAGCTGGGAGGGAGAAGAGGGAGAATGGGGGTAAAGGTTCAGGGATTAAGAAGTACAAATTGGTAGGTACAAAATAGAAAGGGGGATGTTAACAGTATAGGACATGGAGTAGCCAAAGAACATAAATGCATGACACATGGACATGAACTAAGTGGGGGATTACTGGAGGGAATGGACATACCAGGCGGGGTGGGAAGAAAAGGGGGAAAAATTGGAACAACTGTAATAGCATAATCAATAAAGTTCATTTTTAAAAAAAATCAAACATCTGCTACTGTTTCATTTCGGTTCATGTATATAATATTTCAATCGTACTAAACACAGTGTTAAAATTCTTTACAAAGTTCATTTAAAAAAAAAATCAAACATCTGCTACTGTTTCATTCCGGTTCATGTATATAATATTTCAATCATACTAAACACAGTGTTAAAATTCTTTACAGTAAATTTTCAGTTGTCTAAATGAGAATACATTATATGGAAAAATTTTTAGTATGAGAGAGTTGAGCTCATTTCTTAGGGAAAATACATATGTAGTTTTCTTTTTCAGTATGCATCGTTATTTTGCTTAAATTAGAGTATAAAAAATAAGCAATATAAAGTAAATGTAATAACTTTGCTAAGGAAGCAACCTGAACAAATCTTCCTCTTCTTTATTGTTCTTTCTAAAATCCCCATCTAGATTTGGAGGCTGATATGTGGAAGAATAATTTGCCTTGATTTGAAAGATACTTTCTGCAGTAGTCTGCTTATTTATAATTTTAGGATATTTGAAAGAAGATATGGAAGCAGAAAATTTGCAGTAAGTTTTTATGTATTTTTCCCTTTGCTATCAGGTTATAGAAAAAACATTTTTGTTTTTTATTATATTCAAATATTTTTATTTTGTAATTATTAACAATTATCTTTTAATTACATGATCTTCTGTCTAAATTGAAACATAGACATTAACCAAAGAAAAATTTTAAATTTAAGTCACTGGCATAATAAAATAATGAAGATGATGGTGATAGATAATGGCAGATATGAGTGGGTAATGACAATTTTAATTAGGATTTTGACTTTAATAAAATTCAAATCACTTGTTTTGCTTAATGGTTTGTGTATTACTTGTTAAAAATAAATTTTGCTATAAATATCTTTTTTCAACATGCCTAGAAATTGTGGAAGTTAATTTGACCAATGTAGTTTCATTCTCTCATTTTGAAAAGTCTATTCTAATAAAGACAAATATGTATGTATATTTACACACACACACACACACACACACACACACACACACACACACACACGCTCGCATGCGCACATGAGGTCTGTCCAAAAAATATCTGGCCATGCAGTATGAAAAATAGAGACATTTATTGAACAAGATACAAGAAACATTGTACATAGGACAATGACTCCTTCAAAGTAGGCACCTTGGGACTTCATACGGTTCCCCCAGTCACTGTCAGCTGCCCCGTCATATTTTCCTGAATCTCCTTGATGGTCTGAAATTCTTCCCTTTCAAGGGTGATTTCAGTTTTGGGAAAAGCTGGAAGTCACAGGGCACCAAGTCTGGGTGGTTGTGGGGAGCCTGAGTCACCTGGGTGATTTGATATTTCTCCAAAAAACTCTGTAGGAGATGTGATACAACAGCGGAAGCATTGTTGCAATGAAGCTGCCAATCACCAGTTGCCTGTAGCTGAAGCCTTCTGAATCATCTAAGTAGTTTCCAAGGAGGAATGTTCAAACTTAATGCAAAATTTGATGCAGATTTGTTGCTCTACTCACTCAGTCATTTTGAATGTGATGGCCACACAGTACACATGCTCACTCAGTGGCATCTATCGCCCCCACTGACTAGTACAGTGAAGTTATCATTGTTCACACATGCACAGTCCAGTCCACTCACCTTGGCTGCCAGGTTACATTGATGTTGTACAAACTGTTCTCATTAAAAATGGCTGGGGTTTTTTCAGACAGGCCTGTGTGTGTGTGTGTGTGTGTATACATACACATATACATATATACACATACATGTTGGCTCTAATTAAGTAAATGTTGGTTTATTTTTAGAGACTCCTCTGTATAATGTTTTGTTTTATTTTTAGTCCTTTTTACTGGGTTCCTGGGTTTTGTCAGCCTTGATTGACTTGATCCTTGTTGAAACTGCGTGGTATTGCTTTGGTATCTCTGCATCCAGGAACTTGCCTTCTGGATTGTAAGTAGCTCTCAAAGATTAGCTTAATTTATAACTAATTAAATCTGATTTAAAGTGTTATTGTAAGTCAGTAAAAGAATATTTGAAACTTTTAGATATGGTAAAATTGATTTTATGTGTAAACTTTTATTGTACACTTACATTTTCATTGTGTTCTTGAAACAATGTATTTTGCACTCATTTTTTCAGCTTTGAAGTCCTATATTTTAGAGAATTTTTAATGAATTTTTACTTCTCATTCTGAAGATGGAATTAATTTTATGTGTTTATTTTATAGTGAAAGTTTGTCTTTGTAATTTTGTGAATGAAATGCAAAAATACAAAGTTTAATTAGATTGTATTAGGAAAAAAATGTATTTGATATTAAGTTTCTGAAGAATGCTGTTTTTAAAAATTGATATTGTTTCTATACTTGCACCAAAGATAAAATAAGGTCAGTATATAGTTTACAACATTTTAGACAACCTACAGTGGCCATCCTAACTCAGAGTGTATGTGCTTTCATATTGTGTTGATCCTCTTTGAAACAAACAAAACAACACACCGTGTATTAGTTTATGAAATATCTGGTATCTAGGAGCAGAGTTGTTAGCATGTGTAAATGACCTTAAAGTATCTCTGAATTAAGTATTGGAGACTGTGTTTGAGAGATACTTTAACATTCCAGATATATAAAATTCTGTGTGTACTAATTTCATGTTTATTTTAATTTTGAATTTGTGTTTTTGAGAATTATGAGACAGTTGCATGTATCTTGAGTCAAATTCGCTTTGGATCTCTATTAAAAATATAGTCATCTAATAGTGTTCACACTTACACTGTTAATATTTATATCATAGCTATCCTTTATGAGATTTACTTCATTAGAGTTGTCAAGAGTGTTGACCTTTAGCTATTTTAATAATGTATGATTCTGAATAATAATAGAATATAGACAAAATTCTGTTACAATTATCATGAAGTTTTTGCTGAGTTCCATAGGTTGTAATTGTAATGAGACTGAGAAGTTTAAGTTGACTATTCTGCTACTGTGAAAAATACTGTAGTCATCAGGAATGATTTCATGTTGATTCAGGAAGGCAGCAACTTCACTAAATCATGGATTTTTCCCAAACATGTCTCATCCAGGCCAATTCTTTTTAGTTCTCTGTAAGACCTACTGAATTATACAGTATATATGTTACATGTGAGTTTGAAATTTTGGGCGTAGGTAGTAACATAGCTTTTAATTCTTATTTATGTTGTCCCTTTTTTTGATGACCTTCTTTTCTATTGCACATACAGTTGAATGACTATTACTTTTTTATAGAATCCTGTTAACTGGTACATATGAGAAGGATTGATATAGTTTTGAAGCTGGGAATATTGTTATTTATTCTTAAAGCAGGAAGGCATTTACATATTTGCCATAGTTCATAGCAAGTTGCAAACTAGAGTAAATTCAAAACTTATAGGATCCCCTTTGAAAGACAGTATCAATATTAATTCAGCCATCCCCTGATTAAGAATATATTTCTTTTCTTTTCAAATCATGAAACATGAGAGTATGCTTTTTAGAATCTTGAAGCTTTCTCAAACATAGACTTCTTAGAACATAAATATTTACTTCAATAAAGAAGCTTTGCATTTTGTAAATATAACTTCTATTTGATGATAGCAAAGCTTCAAAAACTCAGTAGAGGAAACCAGTTTTTTATTTTGGCCAACATGCTTTAAAATTTGCAATGTTTTTCACATAAACATCTGTTACTTTTTCTGTCCTATCAATGCCAAATTTATCTGCTCCATCTATAATTCTTTACTTCCTATTTAATTCTCTGTTCCTTTTTTTTAAAACCTCACCACTTTTAAAACTTGTCTTATAAGTCTCACCAATATCCAAACTAACTTCTAAGGCCAGTGGCTTATTTTCTGTTGTCTTATTTGACCTTTCAATAGTACATTAAATACTTTTGACCTTACATTATTATTTCATGAAAAAACTTGCTCTCGAGTCCTAGCACACTACTCTCTCCTGGTCCTTTTTGACCCTATTTACTGTCTACAGCTCTTCTCAAGCTTATTTCAAGTACTTTCTCTAGACTTTCTTGTCCACTTCCATGACTTCAACTACAATTAATACCTCTTGTTTCCCAACTCTATTTCCAGTCCCTATTAATTACTGATCTTTCTAGAGTCGTGTTTCCTAATGACTTGTAAGACTCAAAGAAAATTCACAATGTTCAGAAGCTCTCATCCCTTCTGATCCCTACTCTTGCTGTATTCTTATCCTTTCTCTTGCGTTCATTTTAGTTAATGGCATTTCCATCTACTAATCCCACTTGAAATCTCCCTATTCTCATCATTATAGTAGGGCACCAAATCTTACAGTTCAAAGTCTTGTATAAATTACTTGCTTATCCCATCTTCTCTACTCCTGTCATTATCTCAGTCTAAACTCTAATCTTTTTTTGCCTAGATTTTTGCAGCAATTTTCTAACCAGTCTGTCCAAAGCATCCCATGCCAGTGTTACCAGAAATTATCTTTCTAAAATACAAGTTTGACTATGCTAGTCTTCCTTTTAAAAACCTTTAAATCCTCATTTTCTTCAGAATAAAAAGTAAACTCCTCCAAGATGGTACCTAGGCAGTATAGAATAGTGGGAATGGCATAGGCTTTGCCATCAGACCAGATTTGAGATTACAGTTCTGCTATGTATTACTTATATATGATCTTGAGCAAGTCACTTCTCTCAAGTTCCATTTACTGAGCTTAATTTGTAGATGACCCTCAGATGTTAATTGAGGATCATAGTCTATACTTCACAGGACAGTGGAAAGAATTAAGTGAGCTCACTTATGTAAACATTCTAGCAGAAGCATACCCCCTATATTTTGGTTTTCTTTTTTTCCTTCAAAGCCCTCATAGTCTGACCCCAATCCAGTGTTCTGCCACTTCCCCATCAGTCGTTGAGCTTTCAGCACATTCTATGTATTTGTATTCTTATGCTTACTTGGTTTTATTTCTGCACCTTGTCATCCTTTGTTAATATTAATTGACCTTTTATGTATATTCCAACAAATTTAAGACCCCTACCAGCATTTATTACTTTGTATTTTCATTATCATTATCTGGGCCTTCTATGCCACCCTACTGTCTCTTTGAGAACTAGTTTGGCTTCATAAACTCATTGCCTTTCTTTCAGTCATATGGAAGGGATGGCCTTGATTACAGTGTAGTCCCATAATGACTGCATGGTAAGGTCTCTGAACTGTAGACCTATTCATCTCTTTTTCTAGTGCTTTAGATATAAATTATACCTGGCCTCTGATAGATTCTTATGACTGTCACTTGAAATTCATAAAAAGTAACCATTAGATTTTGACATTAAAGATAGCTCCATTATTAAAAGCCACACATACACACACATGCACACTCATATATAGTTTCCATTGTTTTACAAATAATTATTTGTTTAAAGATATTTATTAAGGTATCTTGCTTCCTTGAGTATTCACAGTAAAAACTTTAGGTAGTTTTCTCTTTGTTGAGAAACTACATCTCAGTACCACCTTGACTCCTTTATCTTACGTAGCTCTGGGAATGTTTACATTCTGTAAGTTTGATTACTTTTTATTATTAAAAAACTGGCAATTGACATGAAAAGAGAACTGAATTTGGTTTTTAATCCTGGTTCTTTAGCTGAGCAAGTCACCTTATTTTCTTTATATTTAAAACAGCAGGTCATCTAAAGGACCTTCTAGCACTAAAATACTATTTTATCATGAGGGTCCTTTGTATTTATTTTTGTAAAGATTGTGAATTTATCCAACTTAATTATAGAAATCAATTTATAGCCAATGCATTGGTTTGATTGTAAGTCTCTTTGGGAGGTGATGATGTTAAGAGTAATAAAAGTGATTTGACAGAGAGGAAGTTATAGGTGACTCATTTGTGTATTTTTGTAATATTTAGAATACAGGCTTTATAGATTATAGCTTACTTTTTCTTTTTAAATGAAGTTACTTGGTTAGGGGAAATTAAATGGCAAGATCCTTGACTAGTGTTATTTATACTGTGACATATGACCTGGAAAAAAATGAATTGCTTTTATAATGTGATATTTAATCACATAAGAAGCTCTTTATATTGGATAAAGATATTTCACCATATAGTAGAAACCTCATATCATAGGAAGGAACTTGGATTTGGGAACAGAAATAAGATCTCCGGTTAGGTTTCCCCTCTTGATTTTAAGCAGGGTCTGGTGCTTGTATGCTTTCAGTAATTGTTTATTGAATGACTATAGCCTGTTTCCAAAAGAAAATTCAGAGTAGAGGAAGGCTGATGGGCATGGTCTCTACAGGCTCCTCCAAATGGCTTGTTCCCACTAATTTTGCTCTGTAATAAATAACAATGATGAGGTGAATGTAGTTGTTTCTGTAAGGGTCCTGGAAGTTTGGCTTAGAACACAGAATGTTGGTTTGCTCACCAGTCCTGAGTATACATTAAACCAAAGGGACCTGCATGTACATGGAAAATACTTTCATCAAATTATTTTGAATGGTAGCTTGATTTTTTTTTGACTACTGACTTAACATCATGATTCACTTGCACATAGAATTAAATCCAAAAAGCTAAGTCAACTGTGTATTTAGATAAGGCTTGAATATGAAACACAAATTTGCATGTTTTCTTCTAATACCTCATAAAAATGTTCTATACAAATTTAAAAAACAAAAATAATGAATTTATTAGAATACTTCAGAATGTTTAATTATGTTGCCAAAATAAAATCCCACAAAAGAGTTTTTAAAGCTTTTTTTTAAGAAGAAAAGGGACTTGATAATATACAAAATATCCAGTGACTCTAGGGTGATTAGTAAAATGAATTTAAGGATATTGAAGACAAAAAATTTGTTCATAACATTTCACTGTTTATGTTGCTTAGTGACCGTAAACTACCTGATCGGAAACTTTTTCTGCGCACACTTCGAAGGTAATTGCGGTATAGCATGACACTAATGACTCGAGCCTGAAATTGTTTTGAAACAATGTAGTACAGAATCACATCCAGACAGGTACTGAGGTTCATGAGGAAGGTGGTAAAGGCTCCCCAGGGATTGTAACTGTTCTCGTCCCCATCCAGCATCAGGACAGTAAAACAGATGTGGAAAGGTACAAAGCAAATGAGCACTTGCACCATGAGCGTGATGATGATCCTTATAGACTTCTCCTTGACTTTTGGTTTCAGCTTAGATGTCCTACCATGAAGGAGACTATGAATAATGACCAGGTAGCACCCAATCATGATAAACAGAGGAATTAAGAAAAAAAAAGTCACTCGAGTGAAGTTCAATACGTTAATAGCTTTTAAATGGATGATGTCAGAAATCTTCAGGCAGGTGGCAGGGGTGGAGGCTTTATCCGGGTCTTTATAAAGGAGTAGGAGCGGGATGGTGGTTGCCAGTGTCATTATCCAGACTCCTACACATGCTAGCATGGCTTTGCATGTTTTTTTAAGTTCTTTGGCATATTTTGGCTGCACAATGGCCATGTATCTGTCAGCACTAATAAAAGCAAGAAGCCATAGGGCAATACTTGGATAAAACATCGTGAGTGCCCCAAGAATCTGGCAGAAGTACTCTCCAAATGGCCATTCACCTTTTGCATAGTAAAACATTTTAAAGGGTAAGCTCATTATAAATATTAGGTCCAGTAATGCCACATTCATCATATAGATGGTTACAGTGGTTCTCTTCTTGGTGGTACAACTGAAAACCCATAAGGCAGTGACATTAACAAATAATCCAATTATGAAGATACAGCTGTAGAAGACAAGGGCAGCAATTTTGTATTCGTCTGGATATGAGCTGTTAGAAGAACCAGGTTGAGCTTGATTGTGAGATGTAGTCATCTTATGGTTTGTTGGTGGACATCACTTGGGAACTGTAAAATAGTTAAGATTAGGAGGAATAAAATTCTTTGCTGAAAAATAAATGTTTAGCATCCTCATACTTGACATGCAGTGGATTTTAATTTTTAGAGTATATATGTTTTTATATTATAGAGTCAATATGTATGTCTTAGTATTTATTAATAAATACATTTCCTAGGTATTATTTCTAATCTGTGCTAATCTATTAAAGTGGTATGGTGTGTCATAATGCATTGGAAGATTTATTCATTTTCTCTTTTGCTTACTTCTTTTCTCCCTGCAAAGAATAACTTTTATGATTTTTTTCCTATAGTGTGAAAATTGGGTAGCTATTATTCCTACAATAAGCATTCTTTGATTAGGACTTACTAGGGAAAGTCCATTCTGAATTTTGAATCTTGCTATATAGTTTGCCACTTCTTATCATCTTCATTCTGTTGAAATATTTTGTAACCCAGATTAGTAATATCAAATAATGAATTTTTACTTATTAAATACAATTTTAATGTATAAAATACCTATTATAAAACTAACAGAATAACCATATAACTGGTTAATTACTGAATAGTCACAGTAATTCCCATTTGAGATCAGGAACTTTTCCTTTTCAGTGGTATATCCCATTGCCTATTGAGTAAATTATAGATATTTAAAAGGTAAACATTTACTGAATGGTAGATGAGTGAATTACTGGAAGGAAGGTGAAGTGACTGACCCAAAGAAACTACTCTCTAGTTTGTCAGTGAAGACTTACTTAGCCATTAAACCTTTTTTTTAGTAGTAAATACTTTTTCATAGTATTACATTTTCTAAATTATCATAGGTCTAAAAACATCAGTGTCTTGTGCTATGGTCTACAGATTACAAACTCGACTCCTAGAACAATAGACGAGCCAGATTCTAATGCATAATTGAGGTGTCTAATGCTGAGTCTTCCAGGTGGTGTTTACCTGTGTTTTAGAAGCAAATATCACTGTTGCAGTGGTGCGCAGAAAGTAACACCTTGAAAATGAGATATTGTTAGTATAGTAATTTTCATGTCTTCACTCTACCTAGATACAGAATTGTAAGTCTTATTTCTCAAATTAAATTTTAAAAAGGAGTATCAAACAGAAGTAGTTGTTAATAAGATGTCACTCAATAACTTTATGTGTATGCAAAAATTTCCATTACCAAAAAAGTTCATTTCTAATGTAGAGGAGTTTAATGATTATATATATCATTGATCCCTCTCAGTGTGAAACTTTCATCACTCATGATGCAGTGCTAACTAACCCCAGTGATTTTAAAAATAGAGTCTCACTACAAAGAGATGGAACCTTGTGGCATCCCCTTGAAATATGGAGGTGTAAGAAGAGTTTCCTTCAAAAATGTCACTTTGCAGAGTGGGCTGTCTCTAATTCAGCTCTGTGGATGAGGTTAGCAGTGTGGTCTGTGGCATCATGGGCTGTTGATAAATTAAAAATAATTTGAACAATTGCTGTGGACAAACACAAGATACGTACGAGTTTGTTTTTCCCTTCTTCTCTTCTTTCCTTCCTCCCTGATTACAGTTAATTTGCCAAATATTTAGGTTAAATATGATTTTGGAATAGATTTCTATATATTTAAAAGCCTGTATTAATTAAAAGTTCTAAATATCAATGTGACTGGAATATTTCTATCAAATGAGAAAAGTATTACAAAGAAAAATCTTCAGTATCATACAAAGGAGAATAATTTTAGAGGCTTGACTGTTTTTAACTTTAAGTGAATTTTTAAATAGTAGCAGTTGTAATGTAAATGACAATTTGTATCCTTTTCCCTCTTTTTGTACTACATCAGGACTCCCTTCACCCATCCTCATTCCCAAATTATGTCACATAAATTCTGTACTTACAAACTATTTTTGAGTAAATCTCTTTCCCCCCTCATTGGACTCAAACTGCTTGTATGTCACTGACACATGTATTCTTTTGCTTAAGTTTGAAAAAAAATAATGCATGATGCATGTGTTTTAAAGGCATTGTGAGTATAGGTTGTTCTCTGTACAGAGATAAATTTTTGAATAAATACTGAAAAGCGATTGGCTTTCAAGTTATCATTTTAAAAGCTTTTGATTCCATGGTTACCTATAGTCTTTCTTTTCTTAAAAGCCTTTAAGTACATTTGTGAAATAACGTAATTTAAACCAAGTGGTAGCTCTTAAATATGCTTATAATTTATCATATCAACATTTTCCTGAAGTTGGAAAAATTACATTTACCATTAATGTAAAACAATATTGAAAATAAATGAAAAATCATATTCATAATGCAGGAAGGTGACAGCATCTCATTTCAAGGTTCTTCACCACATGGTTTCAGTAATGTGTTACTAAAATAAAACAGTGCTTTTGCAATTTAGTAAGTTCAACATTACTTCGGATAATCTATGATGAAGTTAATTAAATGCGACTTACCTCCTGTCCATCAAAAGGCTTTACTAGACAGGAACATTTTTCAGTCTATCCAGTTCTGTAAAAGAGATATCTTTGAGTTTCTTCTCTTTCTGGAAATGGTATATTTAAGAAATGGTGTGTTTGTTTCTTTTAGGCTCTTCTGTTGCTTTAAAGCATTGTTTCAAATATAATTCTTGGTATAAGAGTTGGTACTAGTTGCAGCTTTGTCTCTTTCAGGAAGTACTCTCTGAAGGCTTTTTCAGCTTCTGACTGGATGTGGTTTTTCTCTTTCACGAATGATTTGTTTATGAAGTTATGCTTAGCATAAGCTTCCCTTGAAATGATACCATGTATTTAAGAGAATCATACAAAAAGGAGAATGTCTTCAGTGTTTTACTTCGATGCTTTAAGTCTGCATTATCTATTGAAGGGATATGAGATTTGATGTTGACTAGAATGGGATTCATAGTACAGCTTCTTTATTTTTAAGCTATGTGATTTTCTAGTTACCTGCCCACTGTAAGCCTCTGTTCCTACTTTGTTTCTGTACAGTTAAAACAGAGATAATACCCATTTGATAGCATTGTGAGGACTTGAAACCAGAAAAATCCTGAGTTTAACATAACACCTGGCATTTAGGTACTCCTAAACAGAGTTAACCCTTTACTACAAAGTTCCTAAAATCACAGAATATTTACTTTTTACTATTAAAACATTTTAAAATGGTTAAAATTGGAATCCTCAGTTATTTGCTTCTGCTTTGCATATACTTGTATACTTTAGTTTGCTTTATTTTTTAAGTTCCCTGTGCTTTATATCCCTTTTCCGTCATGTAAAAGCCTAGAAATAATTCCTTTTGCATAAACATCCCTGCAAATTGCTGAGGATGGACTCTGGAAGTCTTCAGTGGAATGATTTACATATTAGGAGTGTTTTAACTTAAGAAGGAAAATGAAACCAATGGAAAGGGAAGTGAGCAATGCAAGTCATTGCCTACCTAGTTATGTTACTTTTTTTTACTTTCTTTTTTCTTAAAAAAATCATCTTATGTGGTTGTCATAAAATTTTAATTATCTTTATATTCCGTTATGCACGACTTACCAAGTTTTAAAAGATACATGAACTGAAGTGAATTGTTTTTTGAATCCAAGACAGTTTGAAAGTCCGTGGTTTTTTTTTTTTCCTCAGACAAAACTATGGTTAGTCTTTGATTTAAAAGTTATTTAAGATCCTTGCCTTTGGTGATGAAGTACTTTTGATTATGCTAGCCTTCTAGAATAATGGTTTTAGAAGTGTTGGCAACAGTCAAGCAACTGTTTCTTGTATAGATGAGGGTTTAAGGCCCATGGAAGGCCATGACTGGCAGAAAAACTCAGACCACCAAGCCCGGTTTCTTCAGGTGCTGAATTCCTTCCATTTCTGCCCTAGCTGCTGTAATAACTTCTCATTAGGAGGTGATCACATTGATTTATTCACTAGATAGGATTACTAATTGCCAAATTACATTAATCAATTTTTTATACATGGAGTTATATTTCATATGCTGTATAGGAGAGTTTGATATTTCAGCTGGTGATAGGAACCTCTTCTTTCTTTAATCTCGTCTATCCTGGGACAACCTTTCTGAAATTTAGTATTGATTAGTATCCCCTGGGCTGCTAATATCAAGAGATAGTCTTTTATCACGCACAGCAAGATTCTTTTTTCCGACATCTCAGTCTATCAGAGAAAGTCAACAAGAGGCAAGTTAGGAAATTCCCATGGGCACAGCTTGAGGGTGGATCAGCTGTTACTCCTTTCCCACCTGCTGCATTTGCTCTTGTTTGCCTTTCACATGCTGTTCCAACCTGTAACATTCCTTACCACTGCACTCCCATCTCTTGGCTTGGCCAGCTGCTACTTATCCTTAAGGTTTTAGTTTAAAGGATACCTTTTCCAGGAAGTTTTCTCTGACCTCTGAAGCTGGGTTGGTTATTTACTCTTGTAAGCTTCCTTAGTAGTTGATAGTTACCCTCATTGTGGCATGTGTGTATATTATTATTGCATATTTACATTTATTTACCTTTTATCCTGCAGTATATTGAGGTCCTTGAGGGTTGGCATGCATTGTGTATGTATGTGTATAACAGATTTTTAATAAATATTGCTTGACTGTATGACTGGAAAAGTAGGTGAAGAAATGGAGAGTTGAGGGAGTCGTGGATGAATTACTGAGCCAGGTGTCAGCATCAGGGACACTTTGACCAGCTTATGTGAGGGAGCTGCCAGTCATAAATCATATGCAGAGATTTGGGTGAGGGGCTCAGGGGCAGGGACCTTTCTCTCCTCTCCATAACATCACTCTCTATGTTCCTGGCTCTTCACAATAATTTTTTGTTGAAAAAGAATTTCAGTGAAAAAAGTCTTCCCCAAGCCGTTTGGCAGCAAGTAACAGGGGATCAAGAATTAACAGAAAACTGTACAAGAACAATAATTAAAATAAAAAAAAATGGTTGTAGTGTCTAGTTTACTTCTTTAATACTTGACCCTAATGAATTTTTATTCAAATAGAAGAACTTAACTTGTTCAGAGATATTCATGCATCTTTAATTTCTTAACTTATTTTGGAATATGAGGGAAAGAGAAATTTTTCACCTTGCATAAGAAACCCTTAAATATTTCCAGGGGCTACAGAGTTCCCTTCACTTTATGAAATAATCTGTTTAGCTTTATTTTAAATTTTGGTTTAGGTGTTAAAGGCCCTAAGGGACTTTTCATTTTAATACTTCAGCCCTGTTGGAGTGAACATAAAAATAAATTTTAGTTGAGGCAATTTTGTAATTTTTAGAAAGGATGTGGTTAATAGATTTATACAGTAAATCATCATTATAAAACATGCTTCTATGTTAGATATTTATCTGTGCCACAGATGAAATTATATATATAAAATTATATTTCCCATTCTTGACATACTTTACCACAGCAAGTGGAAGGGGGGGCATATGCCAGTTCCTCGTAAGAGTATTGTGATGAGGGAATCCCTGTAGTTACTGTTTTTGTTTCCCAGCATGGGTGGTTAGCCAGCAGAGCACAAGTTCAGAGTGGTTGGTACACAGCCAGTCCCCAGAAAGAAAAGGGGATGAGGGAAATGAGGAGTGCTCCAAACTAGGGTGAGAGTCTTACCATTTTGCCTTAAGATCTTCTACCTTGATATTATGGAATCTTGCCCTGGAACTCTCTTACTCAAACCTGTCTCTAAACTGAATGCTTTTTTATTTCTTTTAAGGGAGGAGATATGTTGAATGGTGGTGTCTAGATAAGGAAGATTGAGATACACTTTTTCTAAATCTGTTTTCTTAAAATCTCAGTAATTTATAGCTATAATCTTACAGCCAGGTTAGTATGAACCTCCTATACACTTGACTTCTTAAATTATATTATAAATTTAGCAATTCCCCCATTTTTTTTCCCTTGGCAATTTTGTGCAGTTTTAAATATTTACAGACGTATAGACAATTAGACTATTGTTTACCTTACAACAAACAAGTTGAACCCAGATAACCAAAGTAATAGATAATTTTAGTTAATCTAGATCTAAATCAACAAAGAGAGTAGAGTTTCCTAAAGATGTTAAAGATTATCGCACTTACAGGATCTTAGGAGAAAGCTTTTACATCAGTCTTGGACTCACTGAAATCCTCCTATAGGACCCTAGGCCAAGAGTTTGCACTGTGACATTTCACTAACTGACTAGATGTCCAGAGTCTCTGGGAGGGCTAAGTAGAACTCTCTGGGTATTGTGATATACATGTTCACCTCCTGAAGATTCTGATCTCACAGTTAAAGTGTTGCTATCTTGTCTTAAAAGTATATTATATATATATATAAAATTTCTCAAACAATATATATTATATTGTTATGAGGAATTATATATAATAATACATATATTATTATAAATAATTATATATATATTATATGTTGTGAGGAAGTAGTTTAGAAGAAAAAAGTATTGTGGAGAGTCAACATTCATAAAGAAACAAGAGATATGTTACTGACTTACTTAAATCCAAACCTGTATACTAGTGTGTTTGAGTATTTTAGAATACAGGCCTCTGTAAACTAAAAAGTAACTACATGTTTATGTAGTTGAAGGTTGTTGGTTTAAAAAGAATTACTTAGGATTTTTTTTACAATATTATCTCTGCTGTTACTCTTATCTGTATTTATTAGAGGTGATTAGAGGTGAATGATCATCAGGCAGAGGTCTAAATGCTTTAAATGTGTCATTGAATTTAATCTTCATGCTAACAACAAAGTGTGTTGAGGACACAATAATATATTGATGGTGTAATCCAGAGATATTTACTCATGATTCTCTGATCCTGTTATTGTGTTGTACTCTTTCCGTATTATGGTATTATAGTTTGTTTTAGTAATATTTGTTGAAGTTGGTTGTACTTAATAGAGAGTCATCAGAATAGCAATTTGATCTTTAGCAAAAAGTTTCCTGAGGGACTAGATTATCCTTTCCTTCCCCTGTTTCTCACTAATGAGTTATTCCCAAGTAAAGGTTTGGTAGCTACATTTTGTCAGCCTGTAAATCTAATTTTGGTGCTTAGGAAGATCTTTGCCAATCAGTGGGCCAAAGACTTTTAAGCACTTAAAAATGAGTATCCAAATGGCATGTAAGGATGCTCATAAGTAATTAAGTTAACAAAAATTAAGACCATGATAAGACATTACTACCCACACACCAAAATGCCTACAATGAAAGACTGACAGCATAAAGTGTTGGATATAGATCAGTGAAGGAAGTCTTGTGCATTGCTGGTGGAATGTTAAATTTGGAGAACAGTTAGATATTAAATACTACAGTGGAGATATATATGTCCTATGACTCAGATTTCACTCCTAGAAGTAAGTGCATATTCCTATGCAGCAGGAGACATAGATAAGAATGTACATAATAGTATTATTTCCATAATTCCAAATTAGGAACAACCCAAATGTTCAGCAACTGTAGAATGGATAAATTAGTTATGGGTCAGGTACACAATTAAATGCTTTTCCCAATAAAAATCATATAGAAAGCACATGCAACAACATGAGTGAATTTTGTGTATATAGTGTTAAGTGAAAAAAGCTAGACATGAGGGAATTCACATTGTATAATTCCATTTATATGAATTTCAAAAGCAGACCAAAGAAATAAAATGTTTAGGGGTTAATGCTTAGGTGAAAAAACCTTTTGGTGGTTTAGGAACATGTAAGGAGGGGATACCCAGGGGGAGTTTCCAGGATGATGGCAAGTTCTATTATTCACCTAAGTACTAATTACTCTAGCGTTTGTTCTGAGGACTGATTGAGTTGTGTATTTTTGTTTTGTCTTTGTATCTGCAAGGGTCTCAATAGAAAACAGATGGCATACTTATATTAGAATAATTCAAGGAGGGTTTATCTATAAGGGTGCAATGACAAAAGGGAACCTAATGACAAAAAAGGAATCTTTGGCAGGACTGTTAATTTTCTTGCACCTATCATCATTAAGCCCAAAGAGAAGGAAGGGAGAGGTTACTAGAACTTAGAAGGAGGACCCCTGTAGAGTCAGCTGCCTTGAATACAGTAGTGACTTTGTGTTGAGGGGCAGTAAACCTGAGGTAACCTTGCAGAAGGGGCCCTGGGGAATAAATATCAGTATCCTGGCCTTAAGGCCCCTCCTCCCTTAAACCTCCTGTGAGGCTCCCATTAGCAGAACTCAGTGGAAACCAGGGGGTCCCTGAGCCTCTGGATGGAGTCTGGACCCTCAGCCTCTGTGACAAAGCAGGGCAGAGAACGGAGAACATTGTCCAGCAAACTGCCCTTTTCTGTATGTATGTTACATTTCATATTCAAAAAGGTTTAAAAACAAACAAAAACCTTGGGTTTTGAGTTGGCAAAAACTGGGTTTGAGTATTTCTCTGCTTCTTTTAAGCTGTTTGCATGAGTAATTTATAAAAACACTGAGTCTCAGTTCTTATCTGTGAATCATTGTGTTACTGGACAGGGGCCTGGCTCTGAATGGATATACCCAGGGCCAGCTGGTAGTGTGTGAGTTCTTGATTCGTGTAGGAAAGATTTCATAACATGTCTAGGAGGGATTTGTTTATTCACAACACTCCAAGGAGTCTAGGAGGATATGTTTATTAAAGCTGGGGACAGTGAAACAAGGAAGGGCCTAGCATAGCAGAAGCAACAGGAGAGGCCCAGGCTAGGCTGCCTTGGGTCACTGAGAAGAGAAAAGGGGGCCTTGGAGACAGGTTTAGTGGGTTAGCCTGGGATGAGCTGCCGCTGCCCATTGCTCCCCTGGTTGCAAGTCAGGTGGGGTACCTTAGAGTGTAGGAGATGTGTGCCTGTAGGGGAAGAAGAGAAGGAAGCAGATGGGGAAGGGGATGGCATGGGCTGCCCCCCAGAGGGAGAGTGAGCTCTGAGTCCTTTATCTTGAGGTTTTTATGTTTCGTGTAGGTGGGAATCTTAGGGGAGGTCTCAGGGGAGGGTTTCAGCAAAATATTAATCAGTTCTCCAGGTGTGCCCTTTCAGGGTTGTGGTCTCCACTGATTGATCACTGTCGGGGCTGGGTGTCCTTAGTCATTGCAGTTGGTCCTGGCATTGTCCACCTGGTTTTGCTCCTTTTCTGAGCCTGGAGATGAAATACAACTGAGATGACCTTTTTATCTGGCTGTAAATTGCTCAGCCAGTTTGTTCAGCTATTAATTTTAGTTTCTTTATTCCACTTATCCTGGCTTATTGGCCTGTCTCATTCAGATTCCTTATAGCTTGTGTAAAATACATGTTTTAGACACCATATATTATTTCTCTTTGTTTCTCTCCTGCCTGATACGTTCCCCCCTTTTTCTTTTGCACCATATTTAAATTTTTCCTGGGAATTTCAGACTCAGAATGGAAGCTCTGTCTATGCTACTAGTTAACTGCCTGAGTTATCTTTTTTAAAAAGTTACTTCATTTCTTTGATTGTCACTACCCCCAACTGGAAGAAATGGGAAGTTGGATGGGGCTTTCTCGAAGCACTTCCCACCTTCAGTATTACACAGTTCTAAATAACTGTTCCCGCTGTAGTGCATATTTATCTTTGTCTCTCTTGGAATTTTTGTAGGACTGGAGATGAGAGATAGAGGATAGGACTCGGGACTGTGTGCCCTCACATCTTCTGCATGGAAGCCTTAATGTATTCAGGAATCATTTAGTGAATGAAGCCTCATCCTAGGGAGCCTAGAATGTATGTGCTGGTATTTGGAGCTTATTCTAAACTCCAAGTATCCAGAGCCCTAAGAGGTCCCATTACTTCCTGGTCTTTGCCATCTTTTCATGCCTTTTATTGTGCTGTTCTTTAGTGTGTATTTTTTTACCTTATTTAAATTTATCCTTAAGTCAATGCATTCATCTTAATGTATTTTAAGATTTTATCAATTTTTAGTAGTGTTAGGTTGTTACAGCTCATTTGCCTATCTACTTTTAACCCTTTTTCCTTTAAGTACTACTTTGATATATGGCAAGCAGGAAGTGCAGCTGTGAGAATGAGCTGGGTTCAAGATTGCCCACTCTTAGACCCTTGATTTCCCACAACTCTCCCAGAAGAGCTGTCATGCCAGGTGGCAGAGTCCATCTTGGAGACTTTATAATCAGCCTGCAGAGGATAAAAATTGTGCAGGCTTTTCGTTTCCTTAGTAATAAAACTGCACTGATTGGAGTTGCTTAGAAGAGCTCTTTACCAGAACTCTCTCTTATATGCTTAAAAATTAATTTTGCACCAGTGACAAATCACTTGAATTTTTGCAGTGATCTTATTGCTAAAACTTTTCATGTGGATATTCTTTATGAGAAGGTTATGACTTTCATTTCATATAGCTTTCTATCAGCAGCAAGTCACACACACAGTCTAAATAGAATCTTAACAGAAAAGGGAAGGAAGTAGGTGGTACCACCCTCAGAGACCTGCAGGGCAACCTGGTGTGCATCTTTAGACAGAGGGACATGTGCTTGGGCTGCTTAATCCTTCCTCTAGTGTAGGATTTATTCTTTTAACATAAATGTAATTTTTTACTTAGGATTAATAATCATAGGTTTTTAAAACTGGGAGTTAGAAATATCTGTAACATTTCTCTTTTACAGTTATATTTTATATGTCCCTTGATTATACTCTCATCTCTTATTTTTTTGCATTTTTGTCTATCTTGTTAACAAGGACCCAGCACATAGGTCTTTGCCTATTTCAGAGCACCTAGTATAGTGCCTCACACACAAATAAATAGGATTTGATTTGACTGGTGTTTGTGTGTTTCTTTTTCTGTAAAAAAGAAAACTAGCTGTACCATGTCCCAAAAAACGAATGCCTAATGTTTCTAGGTAAATAAGATCACAAAGACATATCAAACAGAAGAAAGACAGAAAAGAGATAGGTTAGGGTTGGTCAAGTAACACCCAGGGTGAAAGTGTTTGGGCTAAATAAACATTTTCTTGTATCAGAGAAGTTAGTACAATTTATTTAATGTATGAGAACTACACAATTGATTGAGCATGAAAAAGTTTTAGATTGCTCATGTGTGTTACCTAGTTTTCCCTTATACATTGACATTGCAAGGCTACTTTGACATGGCACTGTGCTCTTACTGCCACCTACAGGTGATTAGCCTATCTTGGAACTCTGCCTTATTTGAAGTCTTGAGATTGAAATAAACTTAAAAAAAACAAACAAACCCCAAACTATTAAATTGGAAAGATAAAATTTTTAATGTTATTTTCTAAATATTTCTATATTTTTAAGTATTAAGTAATAGATATGTCCTAATTCCTCTAAAACATTTTGGCTATAGACTGTTTTTGCCTTCATTGGCAATAACATCTCCCTCACCCTTTTTTTTAAACCATTTTTCTCAGTAGGACTATGTATTCCTGGGCTAGGGTCTTGAGAAGATTCTACTTTAAACATTATTTGTACCTAATATTCTACTAAGAGTCAAACATAAAGGTGACTTTGGAACAAATTTGAGATGGTTTAAATTTTTAAAAAATGTGATAAAATACACAAAATAAAATTTATCATCTTTTGACCAGTTCAGTAGTGTAAAGTACATTCACATTGCTATGAATCCAGTCTGTAGAACTTTCTTCTCACCAAACTGAAACTCCACACTCATTAAACAACAACTCTTCATCACTCCTCCTCCTTCCAGCCTGTGGCAACTACCCATTCTACTTTCTGTTTCTGTGAATGTGACTACTCTAGATACCTCATGTAAGTGGAATCATAAGTATTTGTCCTTTGTCATTGGCTTCTTTCAATTAGCATATGTCCTCAAGGTTTATTTCCTTTTTAAGGCTGATGGACATTTGGATTATTTCTACCTTTTGGCTAATGTGAGTAATGCTGCTAGGAACATCTGTATATAAATATCTCTTTGAGACCCTGCTTTTAGTTATTTTGGGTATATACCCAGGAGTGGAATTGCTGGATTATATGATAATTCTGTTTAATTTATTGAAGCACAACCATATGGTTTTCCATAGTGGCTAAATTTCCACCAGCAATGCACAAGTGTTCCAGTTCTTTATATTTTCTGGGAAATAACTCTTATAAGATGATTTGCAGGTATTTTCTCATATTCCATAGGTTGCTTTTTGACTCTTAATTATGTCAGACTCTGATGTACAGAAGTTTTTTTGGCATGGTTTTAGCTTTGTACATTTATCATATTCTTGTTATAAGGTGAATTGAAAAGCTTTAAATTTTTCTTTATTTTTGCTTTTTAATAGTTTATTTTTATTGTATTTTTCCATTAATATTTGTCCCACTTACACCCTCTTCTACCTCCAACCACCCCTCCTTGCTTCAATCACCACCCTGTTGTCCATGTCCATGACTTCTTTTTCTTTTTGCTCCATCTCTTCACTCCCACACACCCCTACTAGAATTGTCAGCCTGCTGTCTATCCATGAGTCCGTCTCCGTTTTGCTTCTTAGTTCAGTTTGTTCATTAGATTCCATAGTGAATGAAATCATATGCTATTTGTTGTTCTCTGACTGGCTTATTTCACTTAGCATAATGTTCTCCAGATCCATCTATGCTGTCGTGAAGGTTAAAAAAAATTTTTTTTTAATGGTCGAGTAGTATTCCATTGTGGAAATGTCCCGTAGTTGTTGTATCCACTCATCTACTGATGGACACTTGGGCTGCTTCCATATTTTGACAATTGTAAATAATGCTGCAATGAACATACGAGTGGTTATGTTCTTTTAAATTAATGTTTTAGATCTCTTTGGATATATTTCCAGAAGTGGAATTGGTGGGTCAAAAGGCAGATCCATTTTTAATTTTTTGAGATTTCTAAATACTGTTTTCCACAGTGGTAACATCAATCTTCATTCCCACCAGCAGTGGAAAAGGATTTCCCTTTCTTCACATCCTGGCCAGCACTTGTTTGTTGATTTATTGATGATAGCCATTCTGACAGATGTGAAGTGATATTTCATTGTGGTTTTAATGTTCATTTCTCCGATTATTAGTGACATTGAGCATTTTTTCGTGTCTTCTGGTCATCTGTATGTCCTCTTTGGAGAAGTGTCTATTCAAGTGTCCTTTGCCCATTTTTAAATTGAATTGTTTTTGTTTTTGTTTTGGTGTTGAGTTTACCACCTATGTTTTCTTCTTAGATTTTTGTGGTTTCAGTCTAACACCTAAGTCTTTAATCTATTTTGAATTTATTCTTGTGTGTGGCATAAGAAGGTGGCCTAGTTTCATTTTTCTGCACATATCCGTCCAATCTTCCTAACACCATTTATTGAGTGAACTATCTTTAGCCCATTGTATATACTTGCTTCCTCTTTCAAATATTAATTGATTATTAAAGGTGTATGTTTATTTCTGGGCTCTCTATTCTATTCCATTTATATGTATCTGTTTTTCTGCCAGTACCATGCTGTTTTGATTACTGTGAATTGATAGTATAGTTTGATATTAGGTAGCATGATTCCTCCAAATTTCTTCTTCTTTCTTAAGATTGTTGTTGCTATTCAGGATCTTTTGTGGTTCCATATAAATTTTGGCATATTAGTTCTAATTGTATAAAATACATCATCGGTATCTTGATAGGAATTGTTTTGAGTCTACAGATTGTTTTGTGTAGTATGGACATTTTAATGATGTTAATTTTTCCTATCCATGAGCACGGTATGTGCTTCCACTTATTTGTATCTTCTTCAAATTCTTTCTTCAGTCTTATAATTATCCACATACAGGTCTTTTAAATTTTTGGTTAAGTTTATTCCTGGGTACTTAATTCTTTTTTTAAAGTATGTTTTATTGATTATGCTATTGTAGTTGTCCCACTTTTTTCTCCCCTTTATCCCCCTATGCCTTGCACCCTTCCTCCCTCCAGCATTACCTCCCCCTTAGTTCATGTCCATGGGTTGCACATACAGGTTCTTTGGCTTCTCCATTTCCTATACTATTCTTAACCTCCCCATGTCTGTTTTGTACCTACCAGTTATGCTTCTTATTCCATATACCTTTTCCTGCATTATCTCCCTCCTCCCCCTCTTCTGGTGCTGATTCCTGGGTTGGTGGGTTTGTGTACATTCTAGGACCCTGTGCGTCCCTCCAATAGACTCTCCTATGAGACTGGGAGTTTTCCTGCCCCTCTCCCCAGGTTTTTTATGGCCCGAGGTTTTGAGGCTTTATTTCCCTGTGCTAGAACCCTGAGTTGCACTGTCTGTCTCGCTCCCCAGTTGTTCCTCCTGGTTTATCCTCACGTAAATGTGGGACCAGTCAGTCTGACAGCTGCCGCCTCTCCTACCTGGTCCACCAGCTGCTGCCTCGCCGCACGTCCACTCTGCCCCAGCTGCCCATCTCCACCCCTCCTACTAGTCTTTACGAATGTTTCTTAAACTCCTCGGTTGTTGGACTTCCATACAGTTTGATTTTCTGGCTATTATGCTTGTTTTTTGTTTTTAAATTAGTTGTTATCCTTTATTTCATTGTGCAATGAAGCAAAGCATGTCTATCTATGCCTCCATCTTGGCTGGAAGTGTTTTCCTAGGTGTTCAGTTCTTTTTGAAGCATTTGTGAATGGGATTTTATGAATTTCCCTTTCTGATAGTTCATTATTGACATATAAAAATACAACTGGAGAGAGAAGATGGCGGCGTAGTAGGAGAAGCAGATTCCATTTCTCCCTTCACACGGGAGAAAAACCTGGCTGACCTACGGAAGAACAGAGCAGACAAGGAACAGTAACACAGCATATTCAAGAATAAGAGATCGAAAATTGTAGCGGACATTGAAAAACCAGTTGGTAAGGAGAGTACTTCAGAACAATAGGAGCCCAGGGATCAGTGCGGAGAGCAGGGTGGCTGAGGTCCCGGCCTGGTGCTCCGCCAAGCCTGCCCCAGGGCTCTAGGGAGGGAGCTGGGTCAGCTGCTGAACCGGCTGGGAGATCTCAGGGGCCACTGCGTGACTGCAGGCCGAGCGAAAGTGGGTGCCCCCGCGCCAGGTCACTGCGTGACTTTGAACTGAGTTTTCGTGGCAACTGTGAGCTCAGTGATCATAATCGCTTTGTCTGCAGAGGGAGGCGCGTGTGAAGTGAGACAGCTACAGGAAAATAGACACCCACATGGTAACGCACACGGTCACGGGATCATAGGCACGCGCGAAAGCATAGGTGCTGGCCACGGGAGACAGCTGTGGGATCATAGTCACTAGTACACAGGTGGGTGCGCGAACGCAGACAGCTTAGGGCTATAGGCGCAGGCGCAAAGTTGACTGCAGGAGCATAGGCCCCGACCCACCACAGAAAGCTGCACTGGCGCCAACGCAGGTGGCTGCGCACGACTGGAGAACCAAGCTCACACCCATAAACTCGGGGAAATGCACACACACCAGGAGGCTCAGAACACACGCTGGAAGCCCTGGGGGGAGAGGCGCCATTCTAATTTTGGCGACCATATTAACTCTGGGAACCGTAGCACAATGTTGACTCGGTGCTGAACACAGAGAAAAGCAATATGATCACCCCTTGGCCATTGCAGTCAGCAAGACCAGAAAAACCGGCTTGGCAAGTTTGAAAACAACAAGAATTTGTTTGATTGTTTTGTTTTCTTTTTTCTTTTCAGTTTTGGTTTTGGGTTTTTTATTCTTTTTCTTTTTTTGGTTGTTTGTTTTTTTTCTTTGTTTTTCTGTTTCGCTTGTTTGTTTTTGTTCTTTGGTTTGTGTGCCTGTCTCTTTATATAATTGTTCTTAATTACTACTTCCTTATAATTTTTATATTCTTTTTTAATCCCCAGCTCCTTTTGCCTCCCTTTACTTCTTTCTTGTTTTATTCCCTCTTCCTTTCTTTCCAATTTTTTTAATCTCTTCCACCTTCCCCTTTTTTCTCCTTTCTTCTTTCATTTTTTTCCCCACTCTTCTCTTCTTAAATACCCACGAGTGAGACAAAAAAAACCCCAAACAAACAAACCTGGAACTGTGAAAAAAACCAGAGTTAGTCCCAAAAAGAGGGTATCCCAGCTGATAAGACAGTGGAAGCTGTGAGCAACAGGATATCCGAAGGAGAATCCACCACTGAATCTCACAGGTATTCTACCACAGAAGGTCACACCACGAACCCAGGGAGCCAGAAGAGATCAATTTAAGAAGTTGAGGATAAAAAGAGTCTTACAAACAATGAGAAGACAAAGAAACAATCCCCAAATGAAAGGAAAGTAGGAAGCTCCAGAAAGAATACTAAATGAAACTGAGGCAACTCAACTATCAGATATTGAGTTCAAAGCAATGGTTGTCAGGAAGCTCCGTGAGCTCTCAGTGAGCTACCAGAAGCTACAGGGAAGTTATGATGAAATCTCTGCAAACTATATCAACATGAAAAAGGAAATAGAAATTATCAACAAGGGCCAAGAGGAAATGAAGAATACAATTTCTGAACTGAAGAACACAGTAGAAGGAATGAAAAGCAGAAGATTGGATAAGCGAGTTGGAGGACAAAATAGTAAAAAACATCCAGAATGAGCAAGATAAGGAAAAGAGGCTCAGAAAGAATGAAGAGGGTTTAAGATAAATGCAAGACAACATGAAACAGAACAATATCTGTATAATAGGGATACCAGACGGAGAAGAAGAAGAGCAAGGGATAGGAAACCTCTTTGAAAAAGTAATGATGGAAAACGTCCCTAATTTGGTGAGAGAAAAAGCCACACAAATCCAGGAAACACAGAGTCCCAATCAAGAGGAACCCAAACAGGACCACTTCAAGACACATCATCATTAAAATGACGAAATTCCAAGACAAAGAGAGAATCTTAAAGGCAGCAAGGGAGAAAAAGGAAGTAACGTACAAGGGGTCCCCAGTCAGGTTAGTATCTAACTTCTCAATAGAAACGCTCCAAGCCAGAAGAGAATGGCAAGAAATATTCCAAGCAATGAGAACCAAAGGCCTGCAACCAAGACTACTTTATTCAGCAAGGCTTAATCAAGATAGAAGGCCAAATAAGGAATTTTCGAGACAAAAGAAGTCTAAAAGAATACACCTCTACCAAACCAATTCTGCAAGAGATACTAAAGGGACTGCTTTAAGGAATGGTCTCCATCCAAGTACTAACCAGGCCCGACCCTGCTTAGCTTCCGAGATCAGACGAGATCGGGCACGTTCAGGGTGGTATGGCCGTAGACAAGGAATGGAAGAGAGACAGAGACAGAGAGAGAGTGAGATAGAGTGAGAGCGAGAGCGAGAGAGAGAGAGAGAACACAGATAAGAAAATGGCAATGAATAAATACCTATCAATAATAACCTTAAATGTAAATGGATTAAATGCTCCAATCAAAAGACATACACTAGCTGAATGGATAAGAAAGCATGACCGACACATATGCTGCCTACAAGAGACCCACCTCAGGACAAAAGACATACACACTCAAAGTGAAGGGCTGGAAACAAATTTTCCAAGCAAATGGACAGGAAAAAAAAGCTGGGGTAGCAATACTCATATCAGACAAAATAGACTTCAAAAGAAGAGCCATAAAGAGAGACCCAGAAGGTCACTTCATAATACTCAAGGGAAGAAATCACCAAGAAGACATAAACATTGTAAATATATATGCACCCAACATAGGAGCACCTAAATACATCAAGAAAATCTTAGAGGACTTCAAGAAAGATATTGACAGCAACACAATTATAGTAGGCGATTTTAACACCCCACTGTCAAAAATGGACAGATCTTCCAAACAAAATATCAGCAAAGATATTGTGGTACTGAACAACACTCTAGAGGAAATGGACTTAACTCATATATATAGAGAGAGCCCTTCATCCCAAAGAAACTAAATACACTTTCTTTTCGAATGCACATGGAACATTTTCAAAGATAGACCAGATGATAGGACGTAAAACAAGCCTTAACAAATTCAAAAAAATTGAAATCATACCGAGCATTTTCTCCGACCACAAGGGACTGAAACTAGAAACCAACCCCAAGGGAAAAAACCCCAATCCCTCAAAATCATTGAGACTGAATAGCAGGCTATTAAAACAATGAATGGGTCAAGGATGAAATTAGGGAGGAAATCAAAAAGTTTCTGGAAACAAATGATAATGAGCTCACATCGACCCAAAATTTATGGGACACAGCAAAGGCAGTCCTCAGAGGGACGTTTATAGTGATACAGGTCTACCTAAAAAAGATACAAACATCTCAAACAAACATCCTAACCCTACACCTACAAGAACTCGAGGATCAACAACAAAGACAGCCCAGAGCAAGTAGAAGGAAGGAAATAACCAAGATCAGAGCAGAATTAAATGACATAGAGACTAAAAGCACAATTCTAAAGATGAATGAATCCAGGAGCTGGTTCTTTGAAAAGATAAACAAAATTGAGAAACTTTTAAGCAGGCTCATCAAGGAAAAAATAGAGAGGACTCAAATAAACACAATCAGAAATGAAAGAGGAGAGATTACAACTGACACCCCAGATATACAAAGGATTGTAAGAAATTACTATGAAGAACTGTATGCCAAGAAATTTGAAAACCTAGATGAAATGGACAAGTTTATAGAAAAATATAATCTTTCAAAACTCAATGAAGAATACATGGAAAGCCTGAACAGACCAATAACAGCTGATGAAATTGAAACAGTAATCAAAAAACTCCCGGCACACAAAAGCCCTGGACCAGATGGTTTCACATGAGAATTCTACAAAGCATTTAAGGAAGAGGTAACCCCTATTCTTCACAGACTATTCCAAAAAATCCAAAATGATGGAAGACTCCCAAACTCTTTTTATGAAGCCAGCATCATTGTAATCCCAAAAGCAGATAAAGACACAACAAAGAAGGAGAACTTCAGGCCAATATCACTGATGAACATAGATGCTAAAAACCTCAACAAAATATTGGCAAAGCACATCCAACAATACATTAAAAAGATCATACACCACGACCAAGTGGGATTCATCCCAGGGATGCAAGGATGGTTCAACATTCGCAAATCAATAAATGTAATTCATCACATAAACAAAAGCAAAGACAAAAATTATATGGTCATATCAATAGATGCAGAAAAAGCACTTGATAAGGTACAGCATCCATTTATTATAAAAAACACTCAGCAAAGTGGGAATAGAGGGAGCATTCCTCAACATAATAAAGGCCACATATGAGAAACCTACAGCCAACATCATACTCAACAGGCAAAAACTAAAATCTTTCCCATTAAGATCAGGAACAAGATAAGGTTGTCCACTTTCACCACTTCTATTCAATATAGTATTGGAAGTCTTAGCCACAGCAATTACACAAGAAAAGGAAATAAAAGGCATCCAACTTGGAAGGGAGGAAACAAAACTATTATTGTTCGCAAATGACATGATAGTGTACACAGAAAATCCTATAGACTCGGCCAAAAAGCTGCTTGATCTACTAAATGAATTTGGCCAAAAGCCGGATACAAAGTCAATATCCAGAAATCAAAGGCATTTTTGTATACCAACAATGAAACAACAGAAGCAGAAATCAAGACAAAAAACCCATTGGATATAGCAAAAAGAAAAATAAAATACCTAGGAATAAACCTAACCAAGGAGGTAAAAGACCTGTATGAAGAAGACTACACAACACTGAAGAAAGAAATCAAGGAAGACACAAACAAATGGAAACACATACCGTGTTCATGGATCTGAAGAATTAACATCATCAAAATGTCCATATTTCCCGAAGCAATTTACAGATTCAATGCAATACCTATTAAAGTACCAATGGCATATTTCACAGATATAGAACAAACACTTGTAATCAAAACAACCTGGTACTGGCATAAAAACAGGCATGTGGACCAGAGGAATAGAACAGAAATCCCAGAAATAAACCCAAGTCTCTATGGTCAATTAATATTCGACAAAGGGGGCAGCAACACAAAATGGAGTAAAAATACCTCTTCAACAAATGGTGTTGGGAGAACTGGACAGCTACGTGCAAGAAAATGAAACTTGAGGACCAACTTACACCATACACAAAAATAAATTCAAGGTGGATAAAAGATTTAAATATAAGCCGTGACACCATTGAAGTTCTAGAGGAGAACATAGGCAGGAAAATCTCAAATATTCCACGCAGCAACATTTTTACTGATATGTCCCCTAAAGCAAGGGACATAAAGGAAAGAATAAACAAATGGGATCTCATCAAAATAAAAAGCTTCTGCACGGCCAAGGAAAACAGTATTAAAATAAAAAGAGAACCGATGGTGTGCGAAAACATATTTACCAATGATACGTCAGACAAAGGTTTAATCTCCAAAATATATAAAGAACTCACACGACTCCACTCTAAGAAGACAAGCAACCCAATTGAAAAATGGGCAAAGGACTTGGGCAGACACTTCTCCAAGGAAGACATACAGAGGATCCAGAGACACATGAAAAGATGCTCAGTATCACTAGCTGTCAGAGAGATGCAAATTAAAACCAGACTGAGATACCACTTCAAACCGGTCAGAATGGCCATCATATACAAAGCAACAAACAGGAAGTGTTGGGGAGGTTGTGGAGCAAAGGGGACCACCCTAGTGCACTGTTGGTGGTAGTGCAGAGTGGTACTATGGAAAACAGTATGGAATTTTCTAAACAAACTAAAAATGGATCTACCTTTTGACCCAGCAATTCCACTGCTAGGACTATATCCTAAGAACCCTGAAACACCAATCCAAAAGAACGTATGCACCCCTATGTTCATAGCAGCACAATTTACAATAGCCAAGCGTTGGAAGCAACCTAGGTGCCCATGAGTAAATGAATGGATCAAAAAACTGTGGTACATTTACACAATGGAATTCTATGCAGCAGAAAGAAAGAAAGAAAGAGCTCCTACCCTTTGCAACAGCATGGATGGAACTGGAGAGCATCATGCTAAGCATAATAAGCCAGGCAGTGAAAGACAAATACCATATGATCTCACCTTTAAGAGAAACCTAATCAACAAAACAAACAAACAAGCAAAATATAACCAGACACTGAAATTGGGAACAGCCTGACAGTCAGCAGAGGGGAGAGGGGAGGGAATTTCAGGGGGAAAGGGGAAGGGTTTACAGGAACAAGTGTTAAGGACACATGGACAAAAACTATGGGGGGTGGAAATGGGAGGGAGGTAGGGTGGGCTGGGGTGGTGGGCTGGGGTGGGAGTGAAAGACAGAAAACTGTACAAGATCAACAATTAAAATTTAAAAAAGGCACTCTAAAAATACAACTAATTCTATACATTAATTGTGTATCCTGTTACTTTACTGAATGTATTGATCAATTCTAGTAGTTTTTTTGTGGAATCTTTAGGGTTCTCTCTATATAGTATCATGTCATCTGCACATAAAGACAGTTTTACTTCTTTCTTTCCAATTTGGATGCGTTTTATTTCTTCTTGTTTGATTGCTGTGGCTAGGACTTGCAGTACCGTGTTGAAGAGAGGTGAAATCACATGTCCCTGTCTTGTTTCAATAGATTCTTGATCTCTTGCTCACTACCTTCTCCTTCTGGTATCCCTATGACATGGTTGTTGTCATGGTTCATGTTGTCACAGAATTCCCCTAAACTATCCTCATTTTATTTGTTTTTTTTTTTTAAGATTTTATTTAATTTTTTTTACAGAGATGTGAAAGGGAGAAAGTAATGGAGAGAAACATCAATGTGTTGTTGCCTCTTGTGCACCCTCTACTGGGACCTGGCCAAAAAACCCTGAGTGGGAATCAAACCAGTAACCCTTTGGTTCATAGATTGGCACTCAATCCACTGAGCCACACTAGCCAGGGTTCATTTTATTACTTTTTTTGTTTTGTTACTCTGCGTGGATGTTTTTTCTACCTTGTCTTCCAAATCTCTGATTTGATCCTCTCCTTCATCTAACCTACTGTTTATTCCTTCCAGTGTATTATTTTTTTTAGACATTGTATTTTCTATTTCTCACTGGTTCGTTTTTTTATGATTTCTATCTTTTTTAATGCTTATTAAGATATTTGTTAGTTGTGATAATATATCTTTTAAAATTTTATTGTTGTTCAAGTACAGTTTTCTGCCTTTTCTTCCCACCATTGCCCCCACCCCAGACATCTCCACCACGCTCCCCTGATTTCATTCCGCCTTGGTTTTGTCCATCTGTCCTTTATAGTTGCTCCTGAAAACCCTTTACTGTTTTCCCACCATTCTTCTCTCCCATCTCCCCTCTGGTTACTGTCCATTTGTTCTCAATTTCAATGTCTCTGGTTATATTTTCCTTGCTTGTTTCTTTTGTTGATTTGGATCCACTTAAAGGTGAGATCATATGGTATTTGTCTTTCACTGCCTGGCTTACTTCACTTAACCTAATGCTCTCCAGTTCCATCCATGCTGTTGCAAAGGATAGGAGCTCCTTCTTTCTTTCTGCTGTGTAGTATTCCATTGTGAAAAGGTATTATAGTTTTTTGTTTCACTCATTTACTGATGGGCACTTAAGTTGCTTCGAGCACTTGGCTATTGTAAATTGTGCTGCTATGAACATTGGGGTGCATAGGTTCTTTTGGATTGGTGTTTCAGGGTTCTTAGGATATAATTCTAGCAGTGGAATTTCCAGGTCAAAAGGCAGTTCATTTTTAATTTTCTGAAGAAATTCCATACTGTTTCCCACAGTGGCTTCACCAGTCTACAAACCAGTGGTGCACTGGGGTTCCATTTTGTCCACAACCTCTACAGCACTTGTTTGTTGCTTTGTTTATTTTTTATTCTTTTTTTACTATATTGTATTACTTATGCTATTACACTTGTCCCATTACTCCCCCATAATTCCCCTCTACCCTGCACACACTCTCCCACCCATATTCCCCCGCCTTTAGATCATGTCCATGTATCGTAAGTTCTTTAGCTTCCACATTTCTCACACTATTCTTGTCCTCCCCTGTCTATTTTCTACCTACCGTCTATGCTACTTTGTCTCTGTACCTTTTCCCTCTCTCTCCTCCTCCCACTCTCCTGTTGCTAGCCCTCCATGTGATCTCCATTTGTGTGTTTCTGCTCCTGTTCTAGTTGTTTCTTTGGTTTCCTTTTGTTTTAGGTCTGGTGGTTAATAGCTGTGAGTTTGCTGTATTTTCACTGTCATATTTTTGATCTTCTTTTTCTTAGATAAGTCCCTTTAACATTTCATATAATAAGGGCTTGGTGATGATGAATTCCTTTAACTTGATGTTATCTGAGAAGCAGTGTATCTTCCCTTCCATTCTAAATGACAGCTTTGCTGGATAGAGCAATCTTGGATGTAGGTCCTTGCCTTTCATGACTTGGAATACTTCTTTGCAGCCCCTTCTTGACTGGAAGGTCTCTTTTGAGGAATCACCTGACAGTCTGATGGGAATTCCTCGGTAGATGACTGTCCCCATATCTCTTGCTGCTTCTACCATTCTCTCTTTCTTTTGAATCTTGGCTAATGTAATTATGATGTGCCTTGGTGTGTTCCTCCTAGGATCCAACTTCTTTGGGACTCTCTGAGCTTCCTGGTAGTCTGTTTCCTTTTCCAGATTGGTGAAGTTCTCCTTTAATATTTGTTCAAATAAGTTTTCCACTTGTTGCTCTTCTTTTTCCCCTTTTGGTACCCGTATAATTGGGATGTTGTGATGTTTAAAGATGTCCTGGAGGTTCTTAAGCCTCTCCTCATTTTTTTGAATTCTTGTTTCTTCCTTGTTTTCTGTTTGGTTGTTTGTTCCTTCCTTCTGGTCCACTCCTTTGATTTATGTCTCAGTTTTCCTCCCATCTCTATTGGTTCCCTGTGCATTTTCCTTCATTTCACTTAGTGTTGCCTTCATTTGTTCATCTAATTTGTGAGCAAAATCAACCAATTCTGCAACCATCCTGATCACCAGGCCTTTGAACTGTGCATCTGATAGGTTGGCTATCTCTTGGTCGCTTAGATAAATTGGCTGTCCGGCTTTGATTTGTTCTCCCATTTGAGCCATTTTTGGTATTTTTTCTTTGGTCTGGTTATAGCTGTTACGTAGTGAGGGGCAGAGCCTTAGGTGTTCCCCATGGTGAGGCAGCCCAGTCGCTGAGGTGTGACACTGTATGTGGGTTCGGGGTCCAAAAGGGAACAATGGTGCTTGCTCTAATCTCTCCTGGATTCCAGTCCCTTCTGTCGCTTCCCCTTCACCTGGATTATCTTTGGGCAGATGTGGGACCACCTGGTCAGCCAGCCTCCTTGCATGGCCTCACTGGGTCTGCACAGTTGCCACCCTGTGCCCTGGGTCTGCTAGCCACCGCCTGCACACCTGGGAACTTCCAGCTGCTGCTGCCTGCACTTCCAGGTCTGCACCTCCACTTTTTCCTGCCACGACTCCACCCCTCTTAGCGGTGTGGATGAATGTTGGACTTCCGTACAGTTCAATTTTTTATCAGTTCTGGTTGTTTTCCTGTTTCTAAATCTTGGTTGTACTTAATTTTGATTGTGCGAGGAGGCACAATGTGTCCACCTATGCCTCCATCTTGGCTGGAAGTCCTGTGTATTGCTTTGTTTCTGATGGCCATTCTGACCGGTTTGAAGTGGTATCTCATTGTGATTTTAATTTGCATCTCCCTGATGGCTGGCGATGCTGAGCATGTTTTCATATGTCTCTGAGCCTTTTGTATATCCTCCTTGGAGAAGTGTTCAAGTACTTTCCCCATTTTTCATTGGGTTATTTGTCTTTCTAGAGTAGAGTCCTGTATGTTCTTTTTACATTTTGGATATCAAACTCTTGTCTGAGGTATCATTGGCAAATATGTTTTCCCATGTAGTTTGTTCTCTTTTCATTTTAACGCTGTTTTCCTTAGCTGTGCAGAAGCTTTTGGTTTGATGAGACCCCATTTATTATTTTCTTTATGTCCGTTGCTTTAGGGGATATATCAGTGAAAATATTGGTGTATGGTATGGGGGGGCTCGGCCCACAGGGGCCTGGAAGCTGCCATAGATGCGAATAAGTCTACGAAGACATGAACTGCTTGTGGAGGAAAGGTGGCCAATCTCTCAAAGGAGAAGGGCCAAGATCCTGTTCCTCAGTGGTCTTGTATTAGGTTCCTTTTGCACAAGAATACAGGTAAAGCTCATTAATCATAGTCAGGCAGTAAGGATCAAAGAATAGATAACTTGCAAAGAACTCTCAGGGCCTATTTTGAGTAAGGGTCAGATAGGTAAAGAGCAGTAATTCTTCGAGGAACAAACTCACTTCTTGCTTGGACCCTTATTTGATTGATAGCATTCTACACAAAGCAGGTTTCACAGTATTTTACACATTCGTTCTTAGGCCTGATCACCCTAGGGAACCCGCCCTTTCCAGCACAGGGTACCCACCACCAGCATTGTTTCAGGCTTAAGGCATTGTCTCAGGCTTAAGTCAGGTAGGGTAGGCAAGGCAGCCAAGAGATTAGGAGACTTCTCGCAGACAGAATGAGGACTCAGTCTATGTCATAGCTGAGGGTCCATCATCCCATTTTTCTATAGCCCCTCAAGTCCTTCCTTGGGGCCTCCATGTGATCATGCCTGGCTTAGGTCGTTCCTTCCTTGGGGAATCTTACCCGTCATTGGCTAACTGATCAAGCACTGGGGGCCAGGCAGGGTGAAGAAAAAGGAGCAGAAGCGGCGCCCCTGCCAGGGAGATAAGCCTTTTCTCCTTAGTGGCTTATGGTCTGAAGGTCACTTACTCAGCCTTAGCCATGGGGGGATTACAGCTTCTGAAACCAGGCAGGGCAGTTTCCAACAGTGTGGAATATCTGACATTTCCCTGCTGATGTTCTCCTGAAGGACTTTTATGGTATCACAACATGTATTTAAGTCTTTTATCCACCTTGAGTTTATTTTTGTGTATGCTGTAAGTTGGTGATCAAGTTTCATTTTTTTGTTTGTAGCTGTCCAGCTCTCCCAACACCATTTGTTGAAGAGGTTATTTTTACTCCATTTTATGCTTCTGCCCCCTTTGTCAAATATTAATTGGCCTTGCGTTTATTTCTGGGCTCTCTGTTCTGTTCCATTGGTTGATGTGTCTGTTCTTACGCCAATACCAGGCTGTTGGGATTACAGTGGCCTTGTAATACAGTTTGATATCAGGTATTGTAATCCCTCCTACTTTGTTCTTCTTTCTCAAAATTGCTGCAGCTATTCGGGATTGTATATGATTTCATACAGATTTCTGAAATGTTTGTTCTATATCTGTGAAATATGCCATTGGTACTTTAACAGGGATTGTGTTGAATCTATAAATTACTTTGGGTAGTATGGACATTTTAATGATGGTAATTCTTGAGCAGAGTATTGAGCATGGATTGTATAGCAATCCATGAGCATAGTACATGCTTCCATTTGTTTTTGTCTTCCTTAATTTCTTTCTTCAGTGTTGTGTAGTTTTCTGAGTACAGGTCTTTCACTTCCTTGGTAAGTTTTATTTCTACGTACTTTACTTTTCTTGTTGCTATAGCAAATGGGATTTGTTTTTTCATTTCTGTTTCTGATGTTTCATTGTTGGTGTACAAACATGCCTTTGATTTCTGAGTATTGTGTTTGTATCCAGCTGTTTTGCCAAATTCATTTATTAGGTTGAGCAGTTTTTTGGTGGAGTCCATATGATTTTTTTATGTATAGTATCATGTCATCTGCAAACAATGACAGTTTTGTTTCCTCTTTTCCAATTTGGATTCCTTTTATTTCCTTTTCCTCTCTGATTGCTGTGGCTAGGACTTCCAATACTATGTTGAATAGAAGTGGTGAAAGCAGACAAGCTTGTCGTGTTCCTGATCTTAGTAGAAAAGCTTTTATTTTTTGTCCATTGAGTATGTTTGCTGTAGGTCTGTTGTATATGACCTTTATCATGTTGAGGAATGCTGCCTCTATTCCCACTTTGCTGAGTGTTTAAATCATAAATGGGTGCTGTACCTTATCAAATTCTTTTTGCACATCTACTGATATGATCATGTGATTTTTTTCCTTCCTTTTGTTTATGTGGTGCATTATGTGTATCGATTTGCAAATATTGTACCATCCTTGCATCCCTGGGATGAATCCCACTTTATCATGGTGTATGATCTTTTCAGTGTATTATTGGATGTGGTTTGTCAATATTTTGTTGAGGATTTTAGCATCTATGTTCATCAGTGATATTGGCCTGAAGTTTTCTCTCTTTGTTGTGTTTTTATGTGGATTTGGCATTAGGCTGATGTTGGCTTCATAAAAATGAATTTGGGAAGCTTCTATCTTATTGGATTTTTTGGAGTAGTCTGAGAAGGGTAGGCATTGGCTCTTAAGTTCTTTGTAGAATTCTCCTGGGAAACCATATGGTCCATGGCTTTTATTTTTTGGGAGTTTTTGATTACTGCTTCAATTTTGTCAGCTGTTACTGATCTGTTCAAACTTTCTGCTTCTTCATTCAGTCTTGGAAGATTATATTTTTCTAGAAATTTGTCCATTTCCCCCAGGTTTTCAAATTTGTTGGCATATAGTTGTTCATAGTAATTTCTTAAAATTCTTTGTATCTCTGTGTTATCCATTGTAATCTTCTCTCATTTCTCATTTTGTTTATTTGGATCCTCTCTCTTTTTTTTTGCTTGATGAATCTGCTTAAAGGCTTGTCAATTTTGTTTATGTTTTCAAAGAACCAGCCCCTGAATTTATTGAATCTTTGGATTGTTCCTTCATTCTCTATGTCATTTAATTCTCTGATGTTACTTCCTTCCTTCTACTCACTCTGGGCTTTATTTGTTTTTGTTCCTCCAGTTCTTGTCATTGTACATTAGGTTGTTTATTTGAAATATTTCTATCTACTTTTACGTAGGCTTTTATTGCTATGAACATCCCTCTTAGGACTGTCTTTGCTGTGTACCATTGGTTTTGGACTGTTGTGTGTTCATTTTCATTTATTTCCAGAAATTTTTTGATTTCTTCCTTTATCTCATTCTTGACCCATTCATTGTTTAATAGCATGCTATTCAGTCTCCATGAATTTGAGTGTTTTTGAGTTTTTTCCTTGAGATTGATTTCTAGTTTCAGTCCCTTGTTGTCAGAGAAAATGCTTTCTATGATTTCAATTTTCTTGAATTTGTTGAAGATTGTTTTGTGCCCTATCCTGTCATCTATGTTTGAAAATGTTCCATGTGCATTTGAATAACATGTGTATTTTGCTTCTTTGGGATGAAAGGGTCTATATATATATCAGTTAAGTGCCTTTGATCTAGTACGTTGTTCAGTGCCACAACATCCTTGTTGATATTTTGTTTGGAATATCTATTCATTTTTTTCAGTGGTGTGTTCAAATCCCCTACTATAATTGTGTTGCTGTCATTATCTTTCTTGAAGTCCTCCATGATTTTCCTCATGTATTTGGGTGCTCCTATGTTGGATGCCTCTGTGTTCATAATGTTATGTCTCCTTGATGGATTTTCCCCTTGAATATTATGAAGTGTCCTTCTGTGTTTCTTTTTATGGCCTTTGTTTTGAAGTCTATTTTGTCAGATATAAATATTGCTCCACTGGCTTTTTTTTTTTTCCTGTCCATTTGCTTGGAATATTTTTTCCATCCCTTCACTTTCAGTTTGTGTAGGTCTTTTGTTCTGAGGCATATCTCTTGTAGGCAGCATATGTGTGGGTCATGATTTCTTACCCATTCAGCTATTCTGTGTCTTTTGATTGGAGCATTTAATCCATTTACATTTAAGGTTATTATTGATAGGTACTTATCATTTCCATTTCACTTCCTTCATACCCGTGTTCCTTTCTCTCTCACTGTTTTCTCCCTTTTCTTAAAGAAGTCCTTTTAGTATCTCTTGCAGTACTGGTTTGGTGAAGGTGTAGTCTTTGATGTTTCTTTTGTCTGGGAAAGTCCCTATTTGTCCTTCCATTTTAGTTGAGAGCCTTGCTGGATAGAGTAGTCTTGGTTGCAGGCATCTGGTTTTCATTACTTGGAATATTTCTTTCCATTCCCTTCTGGCTTTGGAGTGTTTCCATTGAGAAGTCAGCTGCTAACCTTATCGGAGCTCCCTTGTATGTTACGTGCTTTTTCTCCCTTGCTGCCTTTAAGATTCTCTCTTTGTCTTGGAATTTTGCCATTTTAATGATGATGTGTCTTGAAGTGGGCCTCTTTGGGTTCCTCTTGATTGGTTACCCTCTGTGTTTCCTGGATTTGTGTGACTTTTTCTCTCATCAGATAAGGGAAATTTTCAATTATTACTTTTTCAACAGATGTTCTATCTCTTGCTCTTCTTCTCCTTCTGGTTTCCCTAGTATATGGATAGTGTTATGTATCATGTTGTCCTACAGTTTCCTTAACACCTCTTCATTCTTTCTGAGTCTCTCTTCCTTTTCTTGCTCTTTCTGTGAGTTTTTTCTACCTTGTCCTCCAGCTCACTGATTTGATCCTCTGCTTCATTTAGCTTTCTTATAATTCCTTTTACTCTGTTCTTCAATTCAGAATTTCTGTTCTTCATTTCTTCCTGGTTTTTGTTTATAGTTTCTATTTCATTTTCCATACTGTTGTATTTCTTACTCAGTTCCTTGTAGTTGTGTGTGAGTTCTTTCAGCATCTTTATAATCATTATTTTGAATTCTGTATCTTACCTCCATTTCAGTGGTGAGTCTTGTATTCCTTTTGACTGTACGTTCTTGTTTTGTCTCCTCATTTTAGGTGACTCTTTTTGTTTGTTTCTGCACTTCTTGGTGTTTTGCTTTGCTAGCTATCTTTGTAGGGTGAACTTGTGTGGTAGGAATTCTATGCAATTCAGTGGTGTGGCCTCTTTGATCTTGTTGTCTGGGTGCTCTAGGTTTGCCCTTTCTTGTGTTTGTGTGGGCTCTCTTATTGTTCTTGGTTTTTTACCTGTTGGTGGTTCGTTTGTTGGTGGGTTCTCTCCTCCAGAAGGTATACTGGTATTCACAATTCCCACCTAATCTTGTATGTGATCCATGGCAGGGGGTAGGCAAAATGGATTAAGACAGAGGGAGAGTATTTTATGGAATTTAAAGTATCAACAAGTAGGGAAGAAAGAGAACCTTTGGAGAAGTATAGCATTAATTGTGTTATTTCACCCAACTAGCCAGTTTTTATGAAAGGTGAAAGAGAGCTAAGACTTTTGTTAGAGCGGAAAATGATTGTGAGCTGAATCCAGAAAACAGATTATTTGTGCAAGGTTAGATGATGACATATAGTGAGAGTAAAGGAGAGAAAGTAAGTATACTGTGCAAGAGAATAGAGTTAACCAGAACAATTAAAAGCTCAGTAATAAAGTGAAGTGGGCTAAGATCCTGTAGGGTTGCTATGTAGTACGTACAATTGTATGGAACAATTATTTACAGAAGTACTGGAGGAACAATAATATGACAAAAAATATATGATTTGGACAACCAGAATATAAAGTACACAATCAAGACTAGTGTGTTATTGGAACATGAGTGAAGTGAAAAAAGGAAAATTAAAATACAGTAAAGGGAGAATAAGGAAAAGCAGTCAAACAATGCAATTAAACAGAGAAGTAAAATGAAGAAAACTAAACGTAAAGTGTAATTAAAAATACTAATACATTAAAGGAAAAAATAATAATACAAATAAACAATAAAATGCCAGTTCTATGGGATAGCTAAGTGACATTTGTCTCAATTTCCCTATTTTTGTGGTTAGCCTTGTGCTCCCCCTTTGGATCTGTCTCCAGACCTTTCATAACTCCACGTCTTATTGTCTCACTTGGAAAAAGTAAAGAGAAAAAATAAGCCTCCTCCTGACTTTAAGCCTGGTAAGCGAGTTCTGCTGGTCTTCCTTGATGCCACAGTTAGGGGAGGGCTGGGCTTTGCTTTTCTCCTTTCCTGTGGTTTTGCGAGGATGGGGACCAGGTCTGGGCCTCGATATTCACAGCTGCCCAGCCTCTAGCCCAGGTCCTCTGTGAGCTGCCAGGCCCCTACTGTCCATCTACGCCAGGCTTGTGCCTTTCTTTCACCATTGTGCTGAGGTCTGTGTGGTGTACCTCCTCGTTGCTCTTTTCAAGCCCACTGTGGCCAGAGCCCACCACCTAGCAAGCAGCATCAGTCAACTGCCAGGCACATGGTGCTACTCAGCCTCTGGCCAAGCAGTATGAGTCAAGGGTGGGCATGCAGCTGAAATCAGCCACTGAGTCTCTGGGTGGGCAGCATGAGTCAAGGTTGGGTGTGCAGCTCAAATCAACCTTGAGGTGAGTGGTGCTGCGAGCAGCCAGAATCAGCCTCAGGGCCAATGGGGTGAATCAGGTGCCCAGCAAGCTGCCTAAGCCAAGCCCAGGCGCGCAGCTCAAATCACTCTCAGGACTAGCCAGCCTTAGCTTGAGAGTTCCTTTCAAAGCAGCTGCCCACTGTTCTTAACAAGAGCACATCTTTTCACCCAGCCCAACTTTCTAACCAGTCTGGAGACTATCCTGATTAGGGTACAACATGGTCCAACTCTTCTCCCTTCTCCACATGTCGCCTGGCTCTTCAATTTCTCTGGTAATGACCTAGCCTGCATCCACAGTCCCAGTGGGTGTACACTGCCTCTGTGTGTCTCCCACTTCATCTCTGTCTCCCCAGTGACTTCTAACATCCAGGTCCCTCCTGATGCTGGGCTGCTCTCTCTGCTCTGGTAGGGGAAAGAGCTGGTGATCTAACTCTCCTCCCTGTATCTTGCGGCAGGTACCTGGCCAGGGGCACAGCAGCCTAGGTTCCTGTGTAGATCCAAGGGACCTTACCATCCCAATGCAATCTCCTCACCATCTGTTTTTCAATGTCCTCTACAATTTTTCGCCCCTAAACTTCATATAAGCTGGGATTCTATTGGCCGTTCACTCTGTTCCTCAGAAGATTGGCTAGGTGTTCCAGCTGGGCACAGGGAGAACTGGGTTCTGCTCCGACCTACCTCCCCACCATCTTTTCAGTTGTTTTATGTCTTTTTTTCATGCTGTCAAGCATACTTATAATCATTACTTCTAACTTTATGTCTGATAAATTGCTTGCTTCCATTTCACTTTGCTCCTCTTCTGGAAAATTGTCTTGTTCTTTCATTTGTGGCGTTTTTTGTCTCCCCATGTTGGCTGCCTTTTTATGTTTGTTTCTATGTATTAGGTAGATCTGCAAACTCTGGAATAGACCTGTGTCAGACGCTGCTTGTGACTGGCCCTGGGTAACCTGTTTGGAGCTCTCAGTGATCCACAGCTTGTGGTTCTGTGTGCTGTCTCTGGGTGTGTGCAGAAAGAACCAAGCTTTGCACCAATGCTGGCTTTTATCAGTACCAGGCCTGAGGCAGAGCCAGCTAAAGTCTCAAAGCTCCCAGAGATCTGCTTCCACCTGCAGGCTATCAAGTTTAATCACTGAAAGAGCTTCCTGCTGCATTACTCTGCAACCTGGTTTAAGCTCCACATGGTGGGGCTATTGCTTCCCCCAGGGTCCTGCTGCTTGGAGTTGAGTGCTCTGCCTGAGAAAGATGGCTTCTGCAGTATGGGGAATGACAGCACAAGCATCCCAGTGGCTGACCCTTCAGCTTTCTCCCCTGAGCCACCAACCCCAGATTGTCCTCATGTGGCTGTCCTCCAGGATAAGTAGCTGCAAATGAAATTTTGTGCATTGGCTCTTTAAGAGTTTATCCTAGTCTTTAGCTATCTCTCCCTGGTGGACAGAAACTGTACTGGTTTTACAGCCGGATGTTAGATAGGCACCTTTCCTAGTTCTGTTGCTCTAGGCTCAGGAGCATGGTTTGGGGTTTAGACCCCACACTTCTCAAGGGGAATCCCACACCAGCTGCTAAAATACCCTTCCAGAACTTCATCGGCACATGGAAGCGGAGCCAGCCTTCTGACACTTTCATACTTTCTACCAGTCTTGATGTGACATTTCTTCCATAAGTCCTTGGTTATGAAGCTTCTCTCCAGCTAGCCTTCTATTGATGTGACTGCCCATTAACACTGGTGTTTGTGGATGCCATAGGTAGTATAACAGGGCAATGTGCGTGGCTCTGGTGGACCTCATTGGCCTCATGAAGGGGCAAGGATGCTGACTCATGTGTGAGAAATAGTTGAGAGAACAGACAGTGCTTATCCTGGAGAGGAAAAGATGGGACAGGAAAACAGTCTTGAACTGTTGATGTGGTTGCTCCATGAAAGAGGAGTTAAAAATGGGAGGGCAGGGTATGGCCAAGGATGGATTAGACTACAGAGAAATGCTGCAGGAAGTTTTTGGGCTTGGTGAGGAATAGCTCTTTGACACTCACTGTCTTGAGGCAAAATGATTCCTCGGGGAAGTGCCGACTGGCTGGGAAAGCACATGGCAGGGTTGTTGTCTACAAAATCCACACAATGGGTAGTGGCCCTTAAATCCCTGAGCATCTCTGATTCTGTGCTTTTTTACTCCGGGATTCACTTTCAGGCTTAGATTAGAGAACTACAGAAATTAATGAGTCCAGCAGATTTTCTCAGGAACTTCTGTATTGTTCAGTTCTAATACTGCAGAACTTACTCCCCTGTTCTTTACAATAACAAGGACATAGTGTCCATCGGTGGATGAATGGACAAATTACATATATGTATTCATAGTCAATGGAATATTTATTTAGCCATAAAAAAGGAAATCTTTCCATTTGTAACAACATGGATGGATGGACCTTAAGAACATTATGCTAAATAAAATAAATCATACAGAGAAAGACAAATACTGTGTGATCTCACTTGTATATGAAATGTTAAAAAACAACTACAAAATCGAGCTGGTAGATGCAGAGAACAGATCGGTGGTGGTCAGAGGTGGTCAAAATAAGGTGAAGGGGGTCAAAAGGTACAAACTCCTAGTTATAAAAATAAAAATAGGACTTCTGGGCAAGATGGAGGCGTAGATGGACCCACTGTGCCTCCTCTCAAAACCAAAATTAAGGGTGACAAATATTTAGAAACAAGAAAACCACCAGAACTGATAGAAAATTGAACTGTATGGAAGTCAGACAACCATTCATCCTGACCAGTAAGAGGGGTGGAGTCGGGGCAGGAAAAAGTGGAGGTGCGGACCCGGGAGCGCAGGCAGCAGCAGCTGGCAGTTCCCAGGCGAGCAGGCGGTGGCTAGTGGACCTTGGGCTTGGGGTGGCAACTGTGCAGACCCAGTGAGCTGAGCAAGGTGGCTGGCTGACCAGGTGGTCTCATATTTGCGCACAGACAATCCAGGTGAAGGGGAAGTGGCAGAGGAGACTGGAGTCCAGGAGAGAGGTGAGCAAGTGCCATTGTTTACTCTCGGACCCTGCCCCCACATACAGCGTGACAACTCAGCAACTGGGCTGCCCCGCACTGGGGAACACCTAAAGTTTCACCCCTCATTATGTAACAGCCGCGACCAGACACCCCTCCCCCCAAAAAAACAAAACAAAACCAAACAAAAACTACCAAAAATGGCACAAATCTGAGAACAAATGAAAGTCCCAGAACCAATTCCTCTAAGCAATGAAGAGATAGCCAGCCTATCAGATGCACAGTTCAAAGGCCTGGTGATCAGGATGCTCACAGAATTGGTTGATTTTGCTCACAAATTAGATGAAAAAAAATGCAGGCTACAATACGTGAAATGAAGGAAAACACATGAGGAACCAATAGAGATGGGAGGAAAACTGGGACTCAAATCAATGGAATGGAACAGAAGGAAGAAAGAAACAACCAAACAGAAAACAAGGAAGAAACAAGAATTCAAAAAAATGAGGAGAGGCTTAGGAACCTCCAGGACATCTTTAAACGTCCCAACATCCCAATTATAGGGGTACCAGAAGGGGAAGAAGAAGAGCAACAAGTGGAAAACTTATTGGAGCAAATAATAAAGGAGAACTTTCCCAATCTGGCAAAGGAAAAAAAATACCAGGAAGTCCAGGAAGCTCAGAGAGGCCCAAAGAAGTGGGACCCAAGGAGGAACACGCCAAGGCACATTGTAATTACATTAGCCAAGATTAAAATGAAGGGGATAATTCTAGAAGCAGCAAGGGATATGGGGACAGTCACCTACAGAGGAGTTTCTATCAGACAGCTGATTTCTCCAAAGAGACCTTACAGGCAAGAAGGGGTTGGAAAGAATATTTGAAGTCTTGAAAGGCAAGGACCTACATCCAAAATTGCTCTATCCAACAAAGCTGTCGTTTAGAATGGAAGGGAAGATAAAATGCTTCTCAGGTAAGGTCAAGTTCAAGTTCATCATCACCAAGCCCTTATTATATGAAATGTTAAAGGGACTTATATAAGAAAAAGAAGATAAAAAATGTGACAGTGAAAAGACAGCAAACTCCCAGATTTTAACAACCACTCCTAAAATAAAAGCAAACTAAGCCAACAACTAGAACAGGAACAGAAACACAGAAGTGGAGATTATATGGAGGGTTAGCAACAGGGGAGTGGGAGGAGGAGAGAGGGGAAAAAGGTACATAGACAGTGGGTAGAAAATAGGGGGAGGGCAAGAATAGTGTGGGAAATGTAGAAGCTAAAGAACTTAAGACACATGGACATGAACTAAAGGGGGGAATGTGGGTTGGAGGGGGTGTGCAGGGTGGAGAGAAATGATGGGGGAGAAATGGGACAACTGTAATAGCATAATCAATAAAATATATATTAGCTCCTTCTTTCTTTCTGCTGCATAGAATTCCATTGTATAAAGAAGGAGCTCATACCCTATGCAACGGCATGGATGGAACTTGAGAGCATCATGCTAAGCGAAGTAAGCCAGGCAGTGAAAGACAAATACCATATGATCTCACCTTTAACAGGAACCTAATCAACAAAACAAAGAAACAAGCATAATATAACCAAAGACATAGAAAATGGGAACAGGCTGAAAGTCACCAGAGGGGAGAGGGGAGGGAATTTCAGGGGAAAAGGGGAAGGATTTACAGAAACAAGTAAAAAGGACACATGGATAAAAACTATGGGGGGGTGGAAATGGGAGGGAAGGGCTGGGGTGGTGGGTTGGGGTGAGAATAAAAGACAGAAAACTGTACAAGATCAACAATTAAAATAAAAATTAAAAAAAAAAAAAATAAAATAAAATATATATTAAAAACTAAAACTAAAAATAACTCCTGGGGATGTAATGGAAAGCATAATGACTATAGTTAATAATACTATATTGCATATTTGAAAGATGCTGAGAGAATAGGCCTTAAAAGTTCTCATAAAAATTGTTTTTCTCTAAATGTGTCTGGTGATGGTCATTATCAAGACTTATGGTGATCATTATGCAGTATATACAAAATTGAATCATGTTGCACACCTGGAACTAATGCAATGTTTTATGCCATTTATAACATCAATAAAAGTAAAATAACTAGGAGATAATTCACTGCAATGTAGTTATTATACTAGCAATCTATCTGTAAGATGAAGAGATTTTATTTTTTATACATAATATAATGATTGATTTTGCTTTCTTTAAAAAATTTTTTTATTGTAATTGTTGATTTTGTACAGTTTTCTGTCTTTTACTCCCACCCCAGCCTACTACCCCAGCCCTCCCTACCTCCCTCCCGTTTCCACCCCCCCTAGTTTTTGTCCATGTGTCCTTAATACTTGTTCCTGTAAACCCTTCCCCTTTCCCCCTGAAATTTCCTCCCCTCTCCCCTCTGCTGACTGTCAGCCTGTTCTCAATTTCAGTGTCTTTGGGTATATTATGCTTGTTTGTTTGTTTTGTTTTTTAGGTTTCTGTTAAAGGTGAGATCATATGGTATTTGTCTTTCACTGCCTGGCTTATTTTGCTTAGCATGATGCTCTCCTGTTCCATCCATGCTGTAGCAAAGGGGAGGAGCTCCTTCTTTCTTTCTGCTGCATAGAATTCCATTGTGTAAAAGTACCACAGTTTTTTGATCCATTCATTTACTCATGGGCACCTAGGTTGCTTCCAACACTTGGCTATTGCAAATTGCGCTGCTATGAACATAGGGGTGCATACGTTCTTTTGGATTGGTGTTTCAGGGTTCTTAGGATATAGTCCTAGCAGTGGAATTGCTGGGTCAAAAGGTAGATCCATTTTTAGTTTGTTTAGAAAATTCCATACTGCTTCCCATAGTGGTTGTACCAGTCTGCACTCCCACCAACAGTGCACTAGGGTCCTCTTTTCTCCACAACCTCTCCAACACTTGCTGTTTGTTGATTTGTTTATGATGGCCATTCTGACCGGTTTGAAGTGGTATCTCAGTCTGGTTTTAATTTGCATCTCTCTAATAGCTAGTGATATTGAGCATCTTTTCATGTGTCTCTGGATCAGCTGTATGTCCTCCTTGGGGAAGTGTCTGTTCAAGTCCTTTGCCCAAGTTTTAATTGGATTGCTTGTCTTCTTAGAGTGGAGTCGTGTAAATTCTCTGTGTATTTTGGAGATTAAACCCTTGTCTGAGTTATCATTGGCAAATATGTTTTCCCATACTGTTGGTTCTCTTTTTATTTTAATACTGTTTTCTTTAGCCATGCAGAAGCTTTTTATTTTGATGAGATTCCATTTGTTTATTCTTTCCTTTATATCCCTTGCTTTAAGGGGACATATCAGTAAAAAGGTTGCTGTGTGAAATATCTGAGATTTTCCTGCCTATGTTCTCCTCTAGGATTTTAATGGTGTCACGGCTTATATTTAAATCGTTTATCCACCTTGAATTTATTTTTGTGTATGGTGTAAGTTGGTCCTCAAGTTTCATTTTCTTGCACGTAGCTGTCCACTTCTCCCAACACCACTTGTTGAAGAGGCTATTTTTACTTCATTTTGTATTGCTGCCCATTTCGTTGAATATTAATTGACCACAGAAACTTGGGTTTATTTCTGGGCTCTCTGTTCTAATCCACTGGTCCACGTGCCTCTTTTTATGCCAGTACCAGGCTGTTTTGATTATAGTGGCCTAGTAATACAGTTTGGTAACAGGTATTGTGATCCCTCCTACTTTTTGCTTTTTTCTGAAAATTGCTACAGCTATTCGGGCTTGTTTATGGTTCCATATAAATTTTTGAAGTGTTTGTTCTATGTCTGTGAAATATGCCATTGGTACTTTAATGGGTATTGCATTGAATTTGTAAATTGCTTTGGGTAGTATGGACATTTTGATGATGTTAATTCTTCCAATCCATGAACACGGTATATGCTTCCATTTGTTTGTGTCTTCCTTGATTTCTTTCTTCAGTGTTGTGTAGTTTTCTGCGTACAGGTCTTTTACCTCCTTGGTTAGGTTTATTCCTAAGTGTTTTATTTTTCTTTATGCTATATCGAATGGAATTTTTTCCTTTTGATTTCTGCCTCTGCTGTTTCATTGTTGGTATACAAAAATGCCTTTGATTTCTGGATATTGACTTTGTATGTGGCTGTTTGGCCAAATTCATTTAATAGGCTGAGCAGTTTTTTGGTGGAGTCTATAGGATTTTTTGTGTACACTATCCTGTCATCTGCACACAATGATAGTTTTGTTTCCACCTTTTTGAGTTGGATGCCTTTTATTTCCTTTTCTTGTCTAATCGCTGTGGCTGTGACTTCCAATAGTATTGAATGGAAGTGGTGAACGTGGACAACCTTGTCTTGTTCCTGATCCTAGTGGGAAAGATTTTAGTTTTTGCCCATTGAGTTTGATGTTGGCTGTAGGTTTCTCATATATGGCTTTTATTATGTTGAGGAATGCTCCCTCTATTCCCACTTTGCTGAGTGTTTAAATCATAAATGGGTGCTGTACCTTATCAAATTCTTTTTGCGCATCTATTGATATGATCATGTGATTTTTGTCTTTGCTTTTGTTTATGTGATGTATAACAGTTATTGATTTGCGAATGTTGAACCATCCTTGCATCCCTGGGATGAATCCCACTTTATCATGGTGTATGATCTTTTCAGTGTAATATTGGATGTGGTTTGTCAATATTTTGTTTGGATTTTAGCATCTATGTTCATCAGTGATATTGGCCTGAAGTTTTCTTTCTTTGTTGTGTTTTTATGTGGATTTGGCATTAGGCTGATGTTGGCTTCATAAAAATGAATTTGGGAGTCTTCTATCTTATTGGATTTTTTGGAGTAGTCTGAGAAGCGTAGGCATTGGCTCTTAAGTTCTTTGTAGAATTCTCCTGGGAAACCATATGGTACATGGCTTTTATTTGTTGGGAGTTTTTTGATTATTGCTTCAATTTCATCAGCAGTTTTTGGTCTGTTCAGGCTTTCCGCTTCTTCACTTAGTTTTGGGAGATTATACTTTTCTAGAAACTTGTCTATTTCACCTAGGTTTACAAATTTCTTGGCATACAGTTCTTCATAGTAATTCCTTACAATCTTTTGTATTTTTGTGGTGTTCGTTGTAATCTCTCCTCTTTCATTTCTGATTGTGTTTATTTGAGTCCTCTCTATTTTTTTCTTGATGTGCCTGCTTAAAGGCTTGTCAATTTTGTTTATGTTTTCAAAGAACCAGCTCCTGGATTCATTGATCCTTAGAATTGTGCTTTTAGTCTCCATGTCATTTAATTCTGCTGTGATCTTGGTTATTTCCTTCCTTCTACTTGCTCTGGGCTGTCTCTGTTGTTGATCCTCCAGTTCTTGCAGGAGTGGGGTTAAGTTGTTTGTTTGAAATGTTTCTATCTTCTTTAGGTAGGCCTGTATTGCTATAAACTTCCCTCTGAGGACTGCCTTTGCTGTGTCCCATAAGTTTTGGGTCGTTGTGATTTCATTTTCATTTGTTTCCAGAAACTTTTTGATTTCCTCCCTTATTTTATTCTTTACCCATTCATTGTTTAATAGCCTGCTGTTCAATCTCCATGATTTTGATGGTTTTGGGATTTTCCCCGTGGAGTCAATTTCTAGTTTGAGTCCCTTGTGGTTGGAGAAAATGCTTGGTATGAATTCAATTTTCTTGAATTTGTTGAGGCTTGTTTTATGTCCTATCACGTGGTCTATCTTTGAAAATGTTCCATGTGCATTTGAAAAAAACGTGTATTTAGTTTCTTTGGGATGAAGGGCTCTATATATATCAGTGAAGTCCAATTCATCTAGAGTATTGTTCGATGCCACAATATCTTTGTTGATATTTTGTTTGAAGATCTGTCCATTTTTGACAGTGGGGTGTTAAAATCACCTACTATAATTGTGTTGCTGTCAATATCTTTCTTGAAGTCCTCTAAGATTTTCTTGATTTATTTAGGTGCTCCTATGTTGGGTGCATATATATTTACAATGTTTATGTCTTCTTGATGGATTGTACCCTTGAGTATTATGAAGTGACCTTCTGGGTCTCTCTCTATGGCTCTTCTTTTGAAGTCTATTTTGTCTGATATGAGTATTGTTACCCGGCTTTTTTTTTTCCCTGTCTGTTTGCTTGGAAAATTTGTTTCCAGCCCTTCACTTTGAGTGTGTATGTCTTTTGTCCTGAGGTGGGTCTCTTGTAGGCAGCATATGTGTGGGTCATGCTTTCTTATCCATTCAGCTATTCTATGTCTTTTGATTGGAGTATTTAATCCATTTAAATTTAAGGTTATTGTTGATAGGTATTTATTCATTGCCATTTTCATACCTGTGTTCCTCTCTCTCTCTCCTTTTTCCTTCCTTTCCTTAAAGTAGTCCCTTTAGTATCTCTTGCAGAATTGGGTTGGTAGAGGTGTATTCTTTTAGACTTCTTTTGTCTGCGAAGCTCCTTGTTTGGCCTTCTCTCTTGATTGAAAGCCTTGCTGATTAAAGTAGTCTTGGTTTCAGGCCTTTTTTTGTCATTGCTTGGAATATTTCTTGCCATTCTCTTCTGGCTTGGAGTGTTTCTATTGAGAAGTCAGCTGCTAAGCTAATCAGGGCTCCCTTGTATGTTACTTCCTTTTTCTCTCTTGCTGCCTTTAAGATTCCCTCTGTGTCTTGGAATTTTGCCATTTTAATTATGATGTGTCTTGAAGTGGGCCTCTTTGGGTTCCTCTTGATTGGGACTCTTTGTGTTTCCTGGTTTTGTGTGACTTTTTCTCTCATCAAATTAGGGACGTTTTCCATCATTACTTTTTTAAATAGGTTTCCTATCCCTTGCTCTTTTTCTTGTCCTTCTGGTATTCCTATTATATGGATATAATGACGTTTCTATTTGTCTTGCATTTCTCTTAATCCCTCTTCATTCTTTCTGAGTCTCTTTTCCTTATCTTGCTTTTTCTGGGTGTTTTTTTCTAATTTGTCCTTCAATTCACTGATCCGATCCTTTGCTTCATCGATTCTGCTTTTCATTCTTTCTACTGTGTTCTTCAGTTCAGAAATTGTATTTTTCATTTCCTCTTGTCCCTTTTTGATAGTTTCTACTTCCTTTTTCATGTTGATATAGTTTGCAGTGATTTCATCGTAGCTTTCCTGTAGTTTCTGGTAGCTCATTGAGAGCTCATGGAGCTTCCTTAGCACCATTTCTTTGAACTCAATATCTGATAGTTGAGTTGCCTCTGTTTCATTTAGTATTCCTTCTGGGTTTCCTCCTTTCCTTTCATTTGGGGATTGTTTCTTTGTCTTCTCATTGTTTATGAGACTCTTCTTGTGAGCCTCATCTTCTTAAATTGATGTGTTCTGGCTCCCTGGGTTTATGGTATGAACTTCTGTGGTAGAATACCTGTTAGATTCAGTGTTGTAGTCTCCTTCAAGTATTCTGGTGTTCACAGCTTCCACTGTCTCATTTGTTGGGATACCCCCACTTTTGGCCCAACTCTGTTTTTTTCACAGTTCCAGGATGTTTTTGTCTCACTTGTGGATATTTAAAAAGAGAAAAGAATAAAGTGAAAAAAGAAGAGAAAAAAAAGAGGAAGGAAGGAGAGATACAATTGGAAAGAAAGGAAGAAGGAATAAAACAAGGAAGAAGTACAGAGAAGCAAAAGGAATTGGGGGATAAAAAAGATAAAAATAATAAAAAATAAAAAATATATAATTAAAACAAAACAAAACAAAAAGAATCCCACAAAAACAAAAAATAAACCAGAAAACAAAAACAAAACCTTTTACTGTTTTTAAACGGGCCAAACTGGTTTTTCTGGTCTTGCTGGCTGTAACAGGCGGAGGCCAACACATACCGCTTTTCTCCCTGTTCTGCACTCAGTCAGCTTTGGGCTGCCCTCCTCAGTGCCATCTGTGCACTCTCCCCAGGGGTAGTGGTGCACTCTCCATTCACGGCCTTGGGTTTGATTTCTGAGTCTCCTGCAGAGGGCGCACTTTCCGAGTTTACGGGTTTCAGCTGGGATCTCTTAGGGATTGAGCACTCCCCGCATTTATTGCTGTGGGCTCTGGGTCTCCTACAGGGTGCACACACCTACCCGAGTCTACAGGCGTGGGCTCCGTGAGTTTCCCGAGTTGTACACACTCACTCCTAGGATCACGGGTGTGAGCTCAGGGTCTTCCATAAAGCCGCCTCCTCCGGTCCCAGGGTCACCTCTGCTTGGTCCCAGGGCCTCCTCTGCTTGGTCGCAGAGTCACCTCCGGTCACAGGGCTGCCTCCAGTCGCTCAGCCCCCACATCTGGTTTTCCAATGTCCGCTACAGTTTTTGATCTCCTATTTTCATATATGTTGTGGTACTGTTGGCTATCTGCTCGCTTCCTCTGTAGATCAGCTAGGTTTTTCTCCATTGTGCAGAGGGAAGTGGAATCTGCCTCCTCCTACCATGCCGCCATCTTGGATATTTTTCTGATTTTGCTTTCTTAATGAGCAAAGAATATTATAAAATATTGATGTACAATATACCTCCATAAAAGACCTAATAAAGTGGAACAGAATTTTTAAAATATTTTGACAATTTAAGGGTAAAATGATAAGACCTAAATAATAAAATATTTGTAGAGGGAAATATCCAAAATAATTTATATTTTTATATATTACTAACACTTCTTAAAGTACTGTTTTAGCTTCCATGTTAAAACTATTTTCTCCTTTCTGAATGGGCGCAGGAGTCATTCAGTAGTATTCACCTGCAGTCACACTGTGACCCATGAGATGGCAGCATTAAGCAGAACTTGATAAGAGTGGTAACTGGGTTGGCCAAAAGTTTTTGTTGTAAGATGGCTCTCTTTGCGCTTAGTTGTCTAACTTTGTTCGAAACAATTTTTGTAGAGTGTATTTTGACAGCTGTCATATTAGCAGTGCGTTAAAAATTAGTCAAAATTGGTGAATCGTGTGTAGCTATTTTAATATTAAAGATGGAAGAAAATAAGCAACATTTTTGGCATATTATGTTTTATTATTTCTAGAAAGGTAAAAATGCAACTGAAATGCAAAAAGAAAAAAGATTTGTGTAGTGTTTGGAGAAGGTGATGTGACTGATTGAACATGTCAAAAGTGGTTTGCAAAATTTCATGCTGAAGATTTGTCGCTGGATGATGCTCCTAGGTTGGATAGACCAGTTGGAATTGATAGCGATCAAATTGAGACATTAATTGAGAACAATCAACATTATACCATGCGGGAGATAGCCAACATACTCAAAATATCCAAGTCAATTATTGGTGAAAATGAAAAATGTGTCTTTTATTTTATGGAAGAAAACTAAACAGTCTTTTTAGCCAACCCAATACTACTCAGAGTTATTTAATGGGTCTCAAACAGTAGAATAGTTTCATAACTAAATGAATAAAAGAGAAGTATTATAGCTTATACAAACAACTTGAACAGTTTGGATACCTGGTGACTATTCTTATACTTTGTATACTGTAGTCAGAATTCAAAACTGGTATTGCATATGTCTTCATTTTTTACTATACCACATGACAAAATATTTCAGTCAGCATTGATATAACAATTGTGAAATTCCTCTGATGTAAACCTAAGAATAACTTTAGGTTCTGATTATGAGTGGGTTCAATACAGCACAATTCCAAATTTATAATTATGCAACATGAAGCAACACCCTACTTTGTTCCAATAGTAGCCTTAAGGCAAAAAAAAAATACCATTATCTGAAAATTTTGGCATCACCAAAGAAATTACAAGCAGAGATTTTTGTCAAAGGGATATAGTAATATTGTGTTAGGTCTTGTCTCTCTAAAGTCTGTGTGGGGCACAAGCTGTATTTTTACCAGAATGCACATGTATGTTAATGTTAATAAGAAAATTGGAATTTGGCAGAGGTAACTATTATAATGCCATATTACAACCATCAGCTTTTTGTTCCCAAGTAACATACCTTAGCTACTTCTAGGGTACAGATTGAGTGGTAGATTTTAATAATACACTTTTAGCATTTCTATACCAATAATATAAGGAATAGGTATCACCAATAAGCGAAATATTCACAAAACCCATAAACCGAGTAAGTAGGAGACAAAAGTTTGTACTCAGACACACAGTTACATAGAAATTGATGGTTGATGGTGAGGATATATATATGAGTTCTGAGGAAAGATAAAAATAAGGAACAGGAAGCTGAACTGTGAAAGGTGAGTTTTATTATACTGTATAGTTTTATTAACTTATAAAATGCACTAATGCTTTACAGTAAATTATTTTTTGAATAGTCAGCTTTAGTTATTTTTTAGAAAATGAAGGAAGAATTTCCACACCAAGGAAAGGAATATCTTGACATTCCCTCATTTGAGGTAACCACTTAATAAATGTTTCAGCATATATATATACATGAATGAATGAGAGAATTCTGTCTCCTATTTTACAAGAATGATCAGGTCCCTCTGAATTTCTCTCTCATCATTCAACAAATATTTATCGAGCACCTGCTTTATGGTAGGCACTCTTCTGTGCTCTCCTGCACCAATTAAAACAGACACAGTCTTTCCTAATAGAGTTTACATTATAATTGGGGGTAGAAGGTGGTAAACAGGTAATATATAGTATATTTTGATAATATATGCTGTGTAAAAATAAGTCAACCAACAGCCAGCCAGAGAAGGGAATACCAAGGTTTGAGTGGGGTTGCAATTTTAAGAGGTATGGTCAGGAAATGGCCTCATAAACAGGTGACATTTGAAGAGTCCTGGAGGAGTCAAGGAATGAGCCATGTGGTTATCTGGGGGAAGTGCATTCTAGGCATAAGGATCTGCTAGGGCAAAGACCCTAGTGCAACTGTGTAACTGAAACAGAGTGAGCCAGGGAGAAATAGTAGATGAAGCCAAGAAGGTAAGGGAAGTCACAGGGACCTAAAGGGCAATGGAGAGCCATTGATGATTCTTTGGGAGATGGAGGTACATTGGTCTGCACTATTTTTTCATTATGGTTCCTGTCCCTTAAAAAAATTGTATAATCATTTTACACATTTACATTGTTATATTACTTCTAGTTCTCAGATTATCAAATTCTCCTTCAGGGTGGTCTCTTGACTCTTGTGGATTGTGATTTTTTTTTTATTGTGAACTAATTTGAAGTGGATTTTGTAATTTTTTTTTAAGATTTTTATGTATTTATCTTTAGAGGGGAAGGAAAGGAGAGAGGAAGAGGGAGAGAAATATCAATGTGTGGTTGCCTCTGGTACGTCCCCTGCTGGGAACTGGCCTGCAACCCAGGCATGTGCCCTGACTGGGAATCGAACTGCAATTCTTTGGTTCGCAGGCCCGCGCTCAATCCACTGAGCTACACCAGCCAGGGCTGAAGTGGATTTTGTTTGCAGTTGTGAAGCCCCCATGTGTCCTACCTAGCTCACGAAAGTATCCCTGCAGGGGTACTTTGTGTTTACAACTGCTGGATCCTGAGGGATTTATGTTGTCTTGGACTAGTTTTTATGTCATTTTATTACCTTGGAGTTCCCAAACCATTCAAGTGGGGTAAATCTTAACCACAAATTTAGGTATGATATATGCTTGGATTTTAGTTATCTGTTGAGACTGTGTGTTCTTTTCTTTCACAAAGCTCTTCATGTAAGCTAAATGTCTTAACTGCTTCAGCAGACTAATGGAATATTTTTAGCTTTCTCTGTAAAAGTCAGAGGTCTTTGAGCACCTGGGCTCAGTCCCAGATCTTTCTTCTTGAACAGCTGGAGGCCATGTCTTCTATCACTGAGTACACCTAAAAATCATCTGCAAACACCAAGAGATTATAGTTAGGCTCCATCCTGGGAGAGATGGGGTGGATCACTGAAGCAACACATGCTTTGATTTGTCTTTGTTCTATAAAAAATTCTTTTATTATTTTATTTTTAGTTGAATTTATTGAGGTGACACTAGTTAACAAAATTATACAGGTTTTAGGTGCACAGTTCTACAACACATTCTGTCTTTGTTCTGAAATGTAGGTTTATCATGGAAAATTTTAAGCACATATGTAAGTGGAGAGAGCACTATATGGACTCATGTTTCTTGTTTGTTTGTTTTTTTTAATTATTGTTCAGTTACAGTTGTCCTGCCTTTTTTTGCATTGCTCTCCCAGGCCCTGCCATCCTCACTCCCACAGTCAATTCCTGCCCCATTGTCCATGCCCATTAGTTTTTCATTCGTGTTCCTTGGCTTGCCCCTTCCCCTTCTTTCCCTCATTACCTACCTCACCCCTCCCCTATGGTCACTGTTTGTTTGTTCTTTATTTCCATGTCTCTGGTTATATTTTGCTATTTTTTTATTAGGTTCCACTTACAGGTATTTGTCTTTTACCACATGGCTTATTTCACTTACCATAATACTCTCCAGTTCCATCCATGCTGTCGTGAAGGGTAGGAGCGCCTTCTTTCTTTCTGCTGCGTAGTATTCCATTGTGTAAATGCAGCATAGTTTTTTGATCCACTCATTTACTAATGGGCACTTAAGTTGCTTCCAGCACTTCGCTATTGTAAATAATGCTGCTATGAATATTAGGGTGCATAGGTTCTTTTGGATTGGTATTTCAGGGTTCTTAGGATATAATGCTAGCAGTGGAATTGCTGAGTCAAAAGACAATTCCATTTGTAGTTTTCTGAGGAAATTCCATACTGTTTTCAACAGCAGCTGAACCAGTCTGCATTCCTATCAATGGTGCACTAGGGTTCCCTTTTCTCCACAATCTTGCCACCACTTGTTGTTTGTTGATTTGTTTATGATGGCCATTCTGACTAGTGTGAAGTAGTATCTCATTGTGGTTTTAATTTGCATCTCTATGATGGCTAGTGATGCTGAGCATTTTTCACGATTCTGTGAGCCTCTGTATGTCGATCTTGAAGAAGCGTACAGGTCCTTTGTCCATTTTTTAATTGGATTGTTTGTCTTTCTGGTGTGGAGTCATTTAAGTTGTTTGTATATACTTCAGAGATTAAATCCTTGTCTTGCAGTATCATTGACAAATATGTTTTCTCCTACAGGTAGTTCCCTTTCCATTTTGTTGATGTTTTCTTTAGCCATGCAGAAGCTTTTTATTTTGATGTAGTTCCATTTGTTTATTCTTTCTTTTATATCCCTTCCTCTAGGGAACATATTGTTGAAACTACTGCAGTGTGGGATATCTGAGATTTTCCTGCCTGTGTTCTCCTCCAGGACTTTTATGGTGTCACAACTTATATTTAAGTCTTTTACCTATCTTGAGTTTGTTTTGGTGTATGGTGTAAGCTGGTCGTCTAGTTTAATTTCTTTTAAAGATTTATTTATTTATTTATCTTCAGACAGGAAGGGAAGGAGAGAGGGAGACAAATATCAATGTATGGTTGCCTCTCATGTGTCCCCTGCTGGGAGCTGGCCTGCAACCTAGGTATGTGCCCTGACTGGGATCCTTTGGTTCGCAGGCCCATGCTCAATCCACTGAGCTACACCAGCCAGGGCTAGTTTCATTTTTTTGCATGTACTTGTCCAGATCTCCCCTGCACCATTTATTGAAGGGGCTAATTTTACTCCATTTTATGTTCCTGTTCCTATTGATCATATTGGCATGGGTTTATTTCTGGGCTGTCTATTCTTCTTCTTCTTTTTTTTAATTTCAAATCTTTTAAAAAACATATTTCATTGATTATGCTTTTACAGTTGTCCCATTTACCCCCCCCCCCACTATTTCCTCCACCCTGCACACCCCCTTTCACCCACATTCTTTTCCTCCCTTTAGTTCATGTCCATGGGTCAGACATATAAGTTCTCTGGTTTCTACATTTCCTATGCTATTCTTAACCTCCCCCTGTCTATTTTCTACCTACCATTTATGCTACTTATTTCCTGTTGCTTTTCCCGCAATCTCCCTTACCCCAATAACCCTCCATGTGATTTCCATTTCTGTGAGTCTGTTCCTGTTCTAATTATTTGCTTAGTTTGTTCTTGGGGTTTTTTTTTTTTGTTTTTTTTTTAGGTTCAGTTGTTGATAGTTGTGAGCTTGTTGTCATTTTACTGTTTATAGTTTTGATTCTTTTTCTTAGATTAGTCTCTTTTACATTTCATATAATACGGGCTTGGTGATGATGAACTCCTTTAACTTGACCTTATCTGAGAAGGACTTTATCTTCCCTTCCATTCTAAATGAAAGCTTTGCTGGATAGAGCAATCTTGGATGTAGGTCCTCTCCTTTCATGATTTTGAATGCTTCTTCCTAGCCCCTTCTTGCCTGTAAGGTTTCTTTGAGAAGTCAGCTGACAGTCTGATGGGAACTCCTTTGTAGGTAACCGTCTCCTTTTCTCTGGCTGCTTTTAAGATTCTCTCCTTATCTTTAATCTCGACTAATGTAATTATGATGTACCTTGGTGTGTTCCTCCTTGGGTCCAACTCCTTTGAGACTCTTTGAGCTTCCTGGAATTCTGGAAGTCTATTTCCTTAGCAGACTGGGGAAGTACTCCTTAATTACTTTTCAAAAAACTTTTCAATTTCTTGCTCTTCTCTTCTCCTTCCGGCACACTTATGATTCAGATGTTGGAATGTTTAAAGGTGTCCCAGAGGTTCCTAAGCCTCTCTTCATTTTTTTGAATTCTTGTTTCTTTATTTTGTTCCAGTTGAATGTTTCTTTCTTCCTTCTGCTCCAAACCATTGATTTGAGTCCTGGTTTCCTTCCCATCACTGTTGGTTCCCTGTAGATTTTTCTTTATTTCACATAATGTGACCTTCATTGCTGCCTGGGTCTTTTTTATGCTGTTGAAGTACCCCTTGAGTTTCTGGAGCATCCTGATAACCAGTGTTTTGAACTGTGCATTTGATATGTTCGCTATCTCTTCGTTGCTTAGTTGTATTTTTTCTGGAGCTCTGAACTGTTCTTTCATTTGGACCTTTGTGTGTGTGTGTGTCGTAGCGCCTCTTATCTAGTAAGAGGTGGAGCCTTAGGTGCTCACCAGGGCGGGGCAGCCCATGTTGCTGTGTTGTGACACGGTATGTGGGGAGTTTGTGGTCTGAGAGGGAACAGTGCTGCTTGCACTCTCTGCTGGTTGTCAGTCACTTCCCCTGCTACCCACAAGCATATTGGGCCCTTCTGGTGCCTATTCCTGGGTGATTGTGTTTGTGTTCGTTCTGTGACCCTCTGGGTCTCTCTAGTGAACTCTCCTGTGAGGCTGGGAGTTTCTCCCAGTGCCTCAACTCCCACAGATGTTTTCAGTGAGAGGTTTGAGTCTTTATTTCCCCAAGGTGGAACCCTGGGTTGTGTGGTCTGTGTCACTCCCCAGTTGTTCCTCCGGGTTTATCTGCACACAAATGTGGGACCACCTGATCCGCCAGCCGCTGACCTGTCCCAGTCTGCCAGCTTCTGCTTTATAGCGAGTCCTATCAGCCCGGCTACCTGTCTTCAACTCTCCTACCTGTCTGAATGAATGTTTCTTCTTTAACTCCTTGGTTTTCGGACTTCTATACAGTTTGATTTTTCTGTCAGTTTTGGTTGTCTTTTGTTTTTAAATTTGTTGTCCTTGTTTTGGTTGTGCAAAGAGATTGGGTGTGTCTACCTATGCCTCCATCTTGGCCAGAAGTCATAATTTTTTATTTTAATTTGAACATTTCACCTACAATATTATATAGTGTGCTTAAGTGTGATATTGTTCTATTACAGAATTACATGATTACAATTTTGTAATACAGATTTTGTCATAAAAAGGGATGTTGGTTGTGCTGGACTCTATATATTATAACATGGGGTTCATCTCTTCTAAAAATTCTGCTTTCATTAGTAATATTGTGCAGTTTGTTGTTTCCTTTTTTGTTGTGATTGAAATATAAGGATGTCTAGTAATTTTGGCCTCTGAACTCATATTTCCCTGAGGCATATAAAGCTATTGGGAAATGTTTGATCAGATAAGTGGGATAATGAGTCCCCTAGGATAGAAAACCCACAGACACCACTCCTGATTGATCATGTTCCATCAGGCTTGTAGGCTTGTTGGAGATTTACCTTCAGGAAGTAGTTTCTTCATGTGGTAATTTCCCTGGGGTGGAGAGAGGAAGGGTATAGAGGAAGAAATAGTGGAGGAATGCTTTCTTGTCATCAGTACCAACTTGTGTGTGTTGCTATTGACAAATTTTATGGAGATCTGTTTACTAATATTTTTCTGACACTTTGTGATGAGGTGCACTGGAGTGATTTTATTTTTATGTCTTTTGGTTGTACACTTGGTGGGCCCTGTCAATCAGGAAATTCATATATTTCTTTAATTGAATTTTGCCTGAATTATTTTGATCATCTGTGCTTTCATTTCCTTGGTTCTCTCTTTTTGAGAAATGCTGTTATCTGAATATTCAGCCTCTTTGACAAGTATAGGTTTAATCTTTTTTCCTCCTCTTTTCTTTCTTTTTGTATATTTGTTTTCCTTCCTGGGACATTTCTTAAGCTCTGTCTTTTTTTTTTTTTTTCTATTTTTGTTCAAATACAGTTGTCTCCATTTTCACCCTACCACACCCCCCAGCCCCATCCATCTCTGCCTTCCACCCTCGAACCCACCCTGTTTGGCTTTGTCCATGTGACCTTCATACATGTTCCTTGATGGCCCTGCACCATTATCCCCTATTTATTATCCCTCTCCCTCCTCCTCTCTGGTTATTGCCAGATTGTTCTTTATTTCAATGTCTGTGGTTGTATTTTTCTTGTTTCTTTGTTTTGTTGATAAGGTTCCGCTTATAGGTGAGATCATATGCTATTTCTCTTTCACTGCTTATCTTGTTTCACATAGCATAATGCTGTCCAGATCCATCCATGCTGTAGCAAAGAGTAGGAGCTCCTTCTTTCTTTCTGCTGCGTAGTATTCCATTGTGTAAATGTAGCAGTTTTTTTATCCACTCATTTACTGATGAGCACTTAAGTTGCTTCCAGCACTTGGCTATTGTAAATAATGCTGCTATGAACATTGAGGTGCATAGGTTCTTATGGACTGGTGTTTCAGGATCCTTAGGGTATAATCCCAACAGTGGTATTGCTGGGTCAAAAGGCAGTTCCATCTTTCGTTTTTTGAAGAAATTCCATAATGTTTTCCACACTGGTTTCACCAGTCTGTATTCCCACCAACAGTACAGTAAGGTTCCCTTTTCTCCACAACCTTATCAGCACTTGTTGTTTGTTGATTTGTTCATGATGTCCATTCTGATTGGTGTGAAGTAGTACCTCATTGTGGTTTTAATTTGCATCTCTATGATGGCTAGTGATGTTGAGCATCTTTTCATTTGTCTCTGGACCCTCTGTATGTCCTCCTTGGAGAAATGTCTGTTCAAGTCCTTTGCCCATTTTTTAATTGGATTATTTGTCTTCTGGAGTGCAGTTGTGTGACTTTTTAATATATTTTGGAGACCAAACTGTTGCCCAAGGTATCATCTGCAAATATGTTTTCCCATATGGTTGGTTCTCCTCATTTTAATGCTACTTTCTTTGTTTTGTTTGCTTTGTTTGTTTTTAAATATATTTTATTGATTATGCTATTACAGTTGTCCCATTTCTCCCCCATCATTCCCCTCCACCCTACACACCTCTCCCACCCACATTCCCCCCCTTTAGTTCATGTCTATGTGTCATACGTTCTTTAGCTTCTACATTTCCCACACTATTCTTGCCCTCCTCCTATTTTCTACCCACCATCTATGCTACTTGTTCTCTGTACCTCCCCCCCCTCCTCTCACTCCCCTGTTGCTAACCCTACATGTGATCTCCATTTCTGTGGTTTTGTTCCTGTTCTAGTTATTGGCTTAGTTTGCTTTTGTTTTAGGTGTGGTTGTTAAAATCTGTGAGTTTGCTGTCTTTTTACTGTCATATTTTTTATCTTCTTTTTCTTAGGTAAGTCCCTTTAACATTTCATAGAATAAGGGCTTGGTGATGATGAACTTAATGCTATTTTCTTTAGCTGAGCAGAACCTTTTTACTTTGATGAGATCCCATTTGTTTATTCTTTCCTTTGTCTCTTGCTCTAGGGGACATATCGGTGAAAATATTGCTGCATGAAATATCTGAGATTTTCCTGCTCATGCTTTCCTCTAGGACTTTTACGATGTCACAACTTATATTTAAGTCTTTTATCCACCTTGAATTTATTTTTGTGTATGGTGTAAATTGGTGGTTGAGTTTCATTGTCTTGCATGTAGCTGTCCAGCTCCCCCAACACCATTTGTTGAAGAGGCTGTTTTTACCCCATAATTTACCATAAAGGTTTGGGTTTATTTGTGGGCTCCTTGTTGTGTTCCATTGGTCTGTGTGTCTGTTCCTATTCCAGTACCAGACTGTTTTGATTACAGTGGCCTTGTAATATAGTTTTATATAAAATATTGTGATCCTTCCTACTTTGTTCTTTCTCAAAATCACTAAAGCTATTTGGGGTTGTTTATGGTTCCATATATATTTTTGAAATGCTTGTTTTATATCTGTGAAGTATGTCATTGGTATTTTAATGGATATTGCATTGAATCTATAAATTGTTTTGTGTATTATAGTCATTTTGATGATGTTGATTCTCCCAATCCATTAACATGGTATATGCTTCCATTTGTTTGTCTTTCTTAATTTCTTTCCTCAGTGTTGCATAGTTTTCTGAGTATAGGTCTTTTACCTCCTTGGTAAGGTTTATTTCTATGTATTTTACTTTTCTTGTTGCTATAGCAAATGGGATTTGTTTCCTGTTTCTGATCTTTCATTTTTTTGTGTATAAAAATGCTCTTGATTTTTGAATATTGACTCTGAACCCTGCTGTTTTGCCAAATTCCCTTATTAGGTTGAATAGATTTTGGGTGGTGTCTATAGGGTTTTCAATGTACGCTATCATATCATCTGCAAACAGTGACAGCTTTGCTTCCTCCGTTCCAGTTTGGATGCCTTTCATGTCTTTTTCTTGTCTGATTGCTGTGGCAGGGACTTCCAATACTATATTGAATAGAAGTGATGAAAACAGACATTATTGTCTTGTTCCTGATCTTGGTGGGAAAGTTTTTAGCTTTTGCCTGTTGAGTATGATGCTAGCTGTAGGTTTCTTGTATATGAACTTTATCATGTTGAGGAATGCTCCTTCTACTCCCATTTTGCTGACTGTTTTTATCATAAATGGGTGTCGTACCTTATCAAATGCTTTTTCTGCATCTATTGATAGGATCATGTGATTTTTGTCTTCCCTTGTGTTTATGTGATGTATAACGTTTATTGATTTGCAAATATTGTACCATCCTTGCATCCCTGGGATGAATCTCTCTTTATCATGGTGTATGATCTTTTTAATGTATTACCAGATGCAGTTTACCAATATTTGTTGAGGATATTAGTGTCTACATTCATCAGCAATATTGGCCAATAGTTTCCTTTCCTTGTATCTTTTTCTGGTTTTGTTATTAGGGTGTTGCTGGCTTTGTAAAAAGAGTTGGGGAGTCTTCCCTTTCCTTGGATTTTTTGGAATATCTTGAGAAGGGTAGATATTGGCTCTTCCTTAAATGTTTTGTAAAATTCTCCTGTGAAACCATCTGGTCCAGGGCTTTTGTGTGTTGGGGGTTTTTTATTTCTGCTTTGATTTCATCAGCTGTTATTGGTCTGTTCTGGCTTTCTGCTTTGTTCAGTTTTGCCATATTATATTTTTCTAGAAATTTGTCCATTTCCCCCAGGTTTTCAAATTTGTTGGCATAGAGTTGTTCATAGTAATTTCTTACAGTCTTTTATATCTCTTTGTTATCCATCATAATCTCTCCTCATTTCTCATTTTGTTTATTTGGATCCTCTCTCTTTTTTTGCTTGATGAGTCTGCTTAAAGGTTTGTTTATTTTGTTAACGTTTTCAAAGAACCAGCTCCTGGATTTATTGAATCTTTGGATTGTTCCTTTATTCTCTATGTCATTTAATTCTGCTCTGATGTTGGTTACTTCTTTCCTTCTGCTACGCTGGGCTTTATTTGTTTTTGTTCCTCCAGTTCTTGTCATTGTAAGGTTAGGTTGTTTATTTGAAATATATCTATCTACTTTCACATAGGCTTTTATTGCTATGAATTTCCCTTTCAGGACTACCTTTGCTGTGTACCATTGGTTTTGGACTGTTGTGTGTTCATTTTCATTTGTTTCCAGAAACTTTTTGATTTCTTCCTTGATGTTATCATTGACCCATTCATTGTTTAATAGCATGCCAGTCAATCTCCATGAGCTCGAGTGTTTTTTACTTTTTTGTTTTTAGGTTGGGTTCTAGTTTCAGTCCCTTGTGATCGAAGGAAATGGTTGATATGATTTCAATTTTCTTGAATTTGTTGAAGATTGTTTTGTGCCCTATCCTCTAGTCTATCTTTGAAAATGTTCCATGTGCATTTGAAAAGAATGTGTACTTTGCTTCTTTGGGATGAAAGGATCCATACATATATATGTTTAGTCCATTTGATCTAGGGCATTGTTCAGTACCTCAATATCATTGATATTTTGTGTGGAGGATCTATCCATTGTTTACAATGGGGCATTAAATCCCCTAGTATAAGTATGTTGCTGTCTATATCTTTCTTGAAGTCTTCCAAGATTTTCCTTATATGTTCGGCTGCTCCTATGTTGGGTACATATATATGTTTACAATGTTTATGTCTTCTTGGTGGATTCTTCCCTTGAGTATTATGAAGTGTCCTTCTGTGTTTCTTTTTATGGTCTTTGTTTTGATGTCTGTTTTGTCTGATAAGAGTATTGCTACTCCGGCCTTATTTTCCTGTCCATTTGCTTGGAATATATTATCCAACTCTTCACTTTCAGTCTCTGTATGTCTTTTGTTCTGTGGTGGTTCCCTTGTAGGCAATATATGTGTGAGTCATGAGTTCTTATTCATTCAGCTATTCTGTGTCTTTTGATTGGAGCATTTAATTCGTTTACATTTAAGGTTATTATTGATAGGTACTTATTCATTGCCAGGTTTTCCTTCCCGTGTTCCTCTCTCTCTCTCACTCTTTTTCTTCCTTTCCTTAAAGAAGACCTATTAGCATCTCTGCAGTGATGGTTTGGAGGAGGTGTATTCTTTGAGCTTTCTTTTATCTTAGAAGCTCCTTATTTTTTCTTCCATTTTAATTGAGATCCTTACTGGATAGAGTAGTCTTGGTTTCAGGCCTTTGTTTTTCAGTACTTGGAATATTTCTTGCCAGTCCCTTCTAGCTTATGGCATTTCCACTGAGAAGTCAGCTGCTAGTCTTATCAGGGCTCCCTTTTACGTTACTTCCTGTTTCTCCCTTGCTGCCTTTAAGATTCTCTCTTTGTCTTGGAATTTTGTCATTTTAATTATGATGTGTCTTGAAGTGGGCTTCTTTGGGTTCCTCTTGATTGGGCCACTGTGTTTCCTGGATTTGCGCGACTTTTTCTCTAATCAGATTAGGCATATTTTCCATCATTAATTTTCAAACAGGTTTTCTATCCCTTGCTCTTCTTCTTCTCCTTCTAGTATCCTTATTATATGGATATTATTATGTTTCATGTTGTCCCACAGTTCCCTTAACATCTCTTCATTCTGTCTGAATCTTTTTTCCTTTTATTGTTTTTTCTGGGAATTTTTTTCTACCTTGTCCTCCAGCTCGCTGATTTGATACTCTGCTTCCTCTAGCTTGCTTTTGATTCCTTCTACTGTGTTCTTCAGTTCAGAAATTGTATTCTTCATTTCCTCTTGGCCCTTTTTTATAGTTTCTGTTTCCTTTTTCATGTTGATATAGTTTACTGTGAGTTCATTGTAGTTTCCGATAATTCTCTATGAGATCATTGAGCTTCATTATAACCATTGCTTTGAACTCAATATTTGATAGTTGACTTGCTTCTATTTCATTTACCACTCTTTATTGAGGCTTCTTCCTTTCCTTTCATTTGGGGATTGTTTCTTTGTCTTCCCGTTGTTTGTGATACTAGCCTCTGCTTCTTAAATTGATCTGTTCTGACTTTTTGGGTTTGTGCTTTGAAATACTATGGTAGGAGACCTGTGAGATCCAGTGGTGCAGTCTCCTTCATCTCCTGAACTTGCTTCTCTTGGGCTGTCGTTTATGTTGGCTCTCCGGATATAGCTGGATTTTAATTGTTGTTGGGTCTTTGTTTGGTGGGTCCTTCCATCCTGCTGGTTAACTGAGGGTCACTCCTCCCACCATGTCTTGTGTGCTGTTATATAGGTATGGACAGGTTGTGTTGAAGCTGGTTCTTCTATCTGTGGGAGGTTATGAGGCTTCTTTCTTGCTATTGTTCAGTTGTTTGTTCTGGATAATTTCTCCACCATCTATGTTAATTCAAATTGGTCCTGGATGGAGGTTAGTGTGGTTTTCACTCACTCCTTCACCATCTTCCTTTATTTTCTGTTGGTGGTTCCTTTCTTGGTGGGTTCTCTCTGCCAGCAGGTATATTGGTGTTCAGTCTCCCACCTACTCTTTTATATGATCAGTTGGAAGGGGAAAGCAAAATGGATTAAGACAGTGGGAGTATATTTTATGGGATTTAAAGTACCAACCCATAGAGAAGATATAGGATATCCTTTGGACATAAATAGTGTTAACTATGATATTTCACCCAACTAGCCACTTTTTATAAAAGGTAAAAAGCTGATAAGACTCTTGTTAGAAGGATTGTGACCTAAATCCAGAAAACAGAGCATTTGTGTGAGGTTTGATGATGAGAAGTAGTGAGGGGAAAGGATAGGAACTAGGTATAGTGTGCAAGAGAATAGGCAGTAATAAAGTTGAAGAAGATAGTGAAATGGGCCAAGAGCATGGCAGGGTGCTGTGTAGTATTTACAATTATATGGAACCACAACTATTTATAATAATACTGGAAAAATAATAATATGACAAGAAATACATGATCTGAATAACCAGAGTAGAAAGTACACGACCAAGGGTAGTGTGTTATTGGAATACGACTGAAGTGAAAGAAGGAAAATTAAAATACAATATGAAAGAGACAACAAGGAAAACTAGTCAAACAATGCAATTAAACAAAACAAAACTAAACTAAACATAAAGAAGAGAAATAAAACATACTAATAAAACAAAAGAAGTAAAAATAATAATAATAATACAAATAAACAATAAAATGCAAGTTCTATAGGATAGCAAAGTAAAATTTGTCTCAGTTTCTCAGTGGTTAGGGTTAGCCTTGTGCTCCCTCTCTGAATCTGTCTCTGGTCCTTTCACAGCTGCAGATCTTACTGTCTCAGAGTTAGGAAAAGAAAAAAAAAGGAGGGAAAAGAAAAAATAAAATCCTCCTGAGTTCTGCTGGTCTTCTTTGAATCTGCTGGCTGCAGGGGGCTTGGCTTTGCTTTTCTCCCTTCCTGTGGTTTTGCTAGGATAGGGGCCAAGTCTGGGCTGCAATATTCACATTTGCCCAGCCTCCAGCCCAGGTTCTCCCTGAGTTGCTGGGCCCCCACCGTCCATCTGCACCAGGCCAGTGCCTTTAATCCACCAGTTGTGCCACCCATGAGGTGCATTGATTAGGGGCAACTCATACCCCACCTTCTCCCTCTTTGCTGGCCTGCGTGCTACGCACTCTCAAAATCTCTTCTGGGCAGTTCAGCTCCCCCACTAAATTAAGGCTCTCCGGGGACTGCTGTCTCCCTGAGCCCTGCTGCCCTCAAAGGTCTGTCCATGAGGCTTGCCTCCTCCTTCCTCTTCGCTAGCCATCCACTATGTGAGACTTCCTTAAACTGTAGCTGAGAGCCTTTTTTTGAGTGAAATCCTCTTGTTTATGAAATCCCCACCATTCTTAACAAGTGCCTGGCTTTCCACACAGCCTAACTTTCTAACCAGACAGGAGACTATCTGGATCAGGGTCTAACATGGCCCAACTCTTCTCCCTTCTCCAAGTGTCACGCAGCTCCCTAATTTCTCTGGTAATGATCTGGCCAGCATCTACCGTCTCAGCTGGTCAACACCGCCTGTGTGTCTCCCACTTCGTCTTTAGTCCCCCACAGTGATTTCAAGTATCCAGGTCTCTCCTGGTGTCGCACTGTCTTCCCAGCTTTGGTAGAGGAGGGAGCTGCTGATCTGGCTGTCCTCCAAAGGTCCTGCGGCTACTGCCAGCCAGGCCAGGGCCACAGCAGCCTTGGTCCCTGCACAGGTCCCAGGGACCTTACCATCCCAACGCAATCTCCTTACCATCTGTTTCTCAGTGTCCTCTACAATTTTGGCCTCCAAACTTCATATAAGCTGGCTGTTCACTCTCTTCCTCAGAAGATTGGCTAGGCATTCCAGCTGGGCTCAGGGGGAAGTGGGCTCCACTCCCACCTACCTTGCCAACATCTCTAGATTTTCTAGCTCTGTCTTATAATTCTTCTATTTAGTATTTTTAAATTAACTTTTTTTTGAAGTACAACATGTACATGGAAAAGTTTGCATTTCTAAGTTTAGAGTTCATTGAATTTTTACAAAGTGACACCCTTTTAAACACCATCCTGATAAAAAAACAGAATATCACCTGTACCCTAGAAGACCCACTTTTGCTTCCTCCCAGTCACTACTTCCTCCCCAAAGTCTATCCTGACTTTTAATACCCTGGGTTGGTTTTGTTTGACTTTGGACTTTATATAAGTGGAAATGTAGAATAATGTGTCTAGCTTCTTTTCTCTTAGTATCATGTTCAGTTTTATTTATGTTGCTGCATGTTATAGTAGTTCATGCTTTATCATTATTGTGATGTAGTTTGTTGTATGAAATACTGTCATTTACCCATTCTACTGTTAATGAACATTGGGATTGTTTCTTATTTGGGACTATTACAAATACTGTTGCTGTGAACATCCTTGAACACATCTTTGTTGTATACATTTACATATTTCTGTTGAGTATATCCCTAGGAATTGAAAACTGAATCACATGGTATACATATGTTTAGCTTTAGAAGATATTGCCAGCTTTCCAATGGATCAGGAATTTGGGAGCAGATTAGCTGGGTGATGCTGGCCCAGAGTCTCTCATGTGGTTGACATCAGAATGCCAGCAGGGACCACAGTCATTTGAAGGCTTGACTTTACTGAAAGACCCTGTTCCAGAATGGCTTGTTCACATCATTACTGTTGGCAGGAGGCCCTAGCTTCTTACTGTGAAGCTGCTTGAATTTCTATGACTGCTAACTTGCCCTAGAGGGAATTGATCCTAGAGAGTTAGCAGTCCTTTTAATTTTAGTCATTCCAATAGATGTGTATTGATGTATTATGCTTTTAGTTTTCATTTCCTTGATGACTAATGAGATTAAATACCTTTCTCTCTATTGAGTACCTTTTAAATATTTTTGCTATTCTAGTTTTAGTTTCCAGTGTTTCCTTTTAATTTTTTGAATATTCACATTTCTGGCATCATGTCTTTGTTTTATGGATGCAGTATTTTTTCTTTTATCTTACATGACATTAAGGACAATGCCCCCTGTTTCCCTCTAGTGGTTTTTATTTTTCTGCACAGTTTCTGTTTCTTCTCAGTTTCTTTTTTCTTCTTTTCCTCTTCTTTTGATGTTAGGGTCTTTCCTTAACTATCTCTAAGCCTTTGGCTTTCTATCTATATTCAAGAGCCAGCTTTTTAAAAAGCTGACTGAAGGTGTGGGAAGGTAGAAGAGGGTATAGAGGGGATAAAGGATGATGGAAGGAGTCTTGACTTGGGATGATAAATATACAATACAACATACAGATGATGTATTATTACGGAATTGTACACCTGAAGCTTATATAATTTTATTAACCAGTGTCACCCCAATAAATTCATTAAATAAAAGAAAAATAAATAAAATGCTGATTTAAGAAATAGATTATGTGCAAACGACTGTATGACCATGGACTTCATTGTAGTATCCCTAGGTTGGAATGTTTTACTAGGAACTCTCAATATCAGGATCTGTAAATTTATGGGGTTTTTCCCCCTTCATGAATTGTCAGATTCCCCAGAGTATAATCTCCAGTCTACTGCCTGTAGAGTATAAGTCTAGGAGTCTGAACATTTCACATATGAACTTTCATTTAGTGTATAACTTTGATACACTAACTTTTTTAGTATTGTGGTTGCACTCTGAACTGTGCATGGGAGTCTCCCAGTCCCAAGACACTTCTTGTTACCATTTTTCGATAATGAATCCCCAGTCTTCTGTGAGGGGATGGAGAGTGGCAGTCAGTGAGTGGGGGAGAGTAGAGGGAGGGGATCAGTGCTCTTCCTGTCCCTTAGTAATTCCACAAAAACGTGGTACTGTTAACCCTGTAGCTCTTGGAGAGTTTCAGGGTCAGTTTGCTTTTCAGAGTTCACCATTGCTGGTTTAGTATTTAGTTTTCTCAGGTTTGCCAGGTTAGTTACCACTCTACTCCTATATTCCAGCTTATAAACAAATTTGTAATTGTCAACTTATCTTTATCTTTCTGGGTTTATTCCTTTAAAAAAATCTTTAATGCCATTCTTACAAGGTTTTAGGCAATGACAGAGGAGGTTAGCATGTGTGCTTAATCCATCATCTTTGACTGTCAGTATTTTTTTTTAAAAGTGTATGTGTTTGAAGAACAGTGACAATTGTGAATCAAATTCTTTTCATTCATTGTATCAGATTACCTCTATAAGCATTCAAAATTTTTATTAAGGGCATTGTGTCATCCTCAAACAGTATTCTTTTAGTCAAAATAAAACAGACTTGGTATTAACTGTGCTAGATTGTCTTCTATGAGCGTATTTCCTGGGTCTTAGTATATCAATTAGTTGTATCTCATCCCAGTTCTCAACTAATTTCAGCAACCATGAGCATCTCTTCAAGGCTCATTCTTTGTTTCTGTGTAAATTTTGTTTTAGGCATCTATATACTGTTCTCTGTAATCTGCCTGAGTGGTGGTGCTGAAGGGAGCAAGGAAATGTGCTTCATCTCAGGATCTGTGTACAGGAATTTAATGTTCTACTTTTTTAAAGATTTTATTTATTTATTTTTAGACAGACAAGAAGGGAGGGAGAAAGAGAGGGAAAGAAACATCAATGTGTGGTTGCCTCTTGCACGCCCCTCACCAGAGAACCCAGCCTGCAACCCAGGCATGTGCCCCAACTGGGAATTGAACCCACGGCCCTTTGCTTTGCAGGCCTGCACTCAATCCACTGAGCCACACCAGCCAGGGCTAATGTTCTACTTTTTTCAAACACCCAGTTTCCAGCAGAATAAATTTCCTTCTAGACTTAGCATATAGGGATCTTTCCTATTGTTCTTGATATTATGGTACCACCATAATTATTTGGTGAACTGACTTGGTTATGTGGACCTGTTTAAAAGAATCAGTCACAGATATTTAATGTAATTCTTTCTTAATTTTGTAGCCCTATGTTAGACTTTCATTTAAGCTACAGTGTTACTGTGGTGGTAGCAGAGTTGGTACCAAGAGGTAGTATAACTTTTAATCTTAAAAGTGCTAAGGGATTTGGTTCTGTAGAATTGAGTGTCAGTCAGAGACTAGCAGTGCACCTAGAATCATCTGTGGTCATCTCGAATATCAACCGTTGGGATATTTTAAGGGAAGTGGGTATTGTGGGCAAAGTTAACAATATGTGTCAGTTAGCTTTCTAAATTATTTGTTCCTCTAGTTTGAACTTGGGCTAAATATTCAACATGTATATTATCATCACAGCCAGAACAATGATTGATGCCTTTAGAAATAAAGCAATATTTCTCTAAATAAAAATAGAGCCACCAGAGCCTCCAGATTTGAAATGATTACATTAATAATGTGTTTAGAAAAATAAATTAGATAAGTCGAACTACTAAATATTTTAACTATATTTTCTCCTTTGATTCCTATTTTAAAAATATACTCTGTGAATTTGCTATGGTTTTATCTAGTTTAAGGGTATGAAAACTGATTTTCATACAGACTAAGAACTCTGCCCAGGAGCATATAAAATTCAGTTGACAGAGTTGGAATTTTGACCTAGATTACTTCACTGTAAACAGAAAGTGCCTCCCAGTTAAGAAAAAGCAGAAATTGACAGGTTCCTGTATTTATCAATTTGCAGAGGATTATGTTTCTCAGGGTAAACACAACAAATGTTTAGACTTTCTTTCCTTAATGAGTTACTCTTATAAAGTCTTCTATTGTGTAGCTCAAGACTTTATTGAGTTCTCTTATGCCTTCTTTCCCACTCCCCTTTATCTCTTCTTTCCCCCTCCTTACCCTTTAACTTCTTCCTACCTTTTTCTATTCTTCCCACCCTTTCTCTATCCCCAATTCTATTTTTTCCTCCTAGCAATATCTACTAGTTTAGTTAGACCTTTCAGAGATTTTAATAAATAGGTACTTAAATGTGATTGCACAAAGTAAAGTTGACTAGAAAGGAGTTTCTCAGAGTGTTTATTTAGAATGAGAGGTGTGAGATAATAAATAGCCTCAGCTCAAGAGCTGCAGGAAAACATCACTTCTTGCAGAAGTTTTCTCTGACTATTCCCACCCTCTGACTACGTAACAGTGATATGCTTTCTTAGAACTTTCTCATAGTACCTATTACCATAAAAATGAAATAATCAGTTGTGCAAAGAATGGTTTTATATCTTTCTCCTCTACTAGAACATAGGCCTTATGCAAGCAGGAGACCATGTCACTCTTACTGACTGATCATGCCTTGGTTAGCATAGTAGCTCACATATAGTGGGCACATGTTGGATGGATCCATGAATGGATGGAGTAAATTAATGAATGAAAAGTTACTAGTCTTTTGATTCCATTTCATTTCCTTTTGTTTGGACTATTGTAGTAACCTCCTATCATCATCTCAAAGCCATCACTCTACATTATCCCAGACCCTTATTTTATCTCCAAAGGAGGTCTGATTTTTTTTTTTAATACCTTCAGAAACCTGTGACTTCTTACTGATAATCTATGAAGTTTAACTTGTTAGTGAGGCATCTCTGGATTGAGTCCCAAAAATATTTTAGTCTCATTTTCTCTCATTACCCCCTTGTACTCTACACATCAGCTAAATTGCATTATTCACTATTACCTATCACTCTTGTGTCATTTTACTTTCTCCTTTCATTCATGCAGATAATTCTCATTACAGCATCCTTTCTCCCTTTGCTTGGCTAACTTCTGCTTATTCTTCAAGACTCACCATGAATATCTGTTATATGAAATGCTACCCCAGCTAGAATTAATCACTCTTTCCTTCGTGCTCAGACATAACTTTAGGTTTAAAAGTTCATATAACATTTATTACTTGCTTTGGTAATTATTTACCTAATTGATCTTTCTCTCAACTTGATGCTTTTTAAAAGGAGGATCTCTTTTTTAGCTCCCCCAGCATGGTGCATCTGGGAGACAGCATAGAGCAGTGAAAAGAGTATTTTTTAATACCAAAGAGATCTGGTTATGATTGAAATGTTGTCTACCACATGCTAGTTACTTTAATTATTCTTTTGTACTAATGCCCTTTTTCTTTTTTCTTTTTTGGTAAGTCACCTAAAATCTGTTACTCATGAGAAAAATATAAAAATTAAATTTCAAATTTGAGTTCAATGATATTTTTAAAGGATTGACATGTCGTGGATTTAAAAAATCATTTCCAGGATCATACCTAGACAGAAATATATAATCCATTCATTTTTATATTCTCAGGGTACCTCTTTTCCCAACTAAATAATTCTTAAACTTCTCATCAGTTCAGTATTTGGGTATATAATGTTGTGTATCTAATATTATCCATTGTGAATTAGTGAGCACACTTACTACACACATCCCAGGCACTTTGGGTACGTATTTGATGTCAGTTAATTCGCAGAATAACCCTGTACAGTGCAAATTGTCATCTCCTTTGAGGAAATAGGCCCAGACACCTTGAGCAACATTTTCTGTAAAGTGGTAAGAGAAAGATTATGGTATGAAAAGACATGTAAGGAGAGGAAGAGCCTCCTATTGCCTCACTTATGCACTTGACATTGAGGAATGATTTTTAAAAAAAAAGATTGCTACTCAGTATAATCAAGATATTAATAATGTTTAAAGGCCAGTGTCTTGAGAATCAAATAAAGTAGCAACAGGTTTTCTTACCCTTATAGATTGTTGATTAATTGTGAAAGAAGACTTAGGCTTTTCACACTGCAGGGATTTCAGTGAGAGTTTCAGTGGCCAGAGTGTTTTTCCATGGGGGTGGGGTGGAGATTTAATGTATCCTATTTGAAAGGGTCTGTGAGCTATCACCAGAGGATATGAAAAGCCACACCATTAGTAATTTTATATATGATTGTGAAGGGCAGTAGCATATTTGACCTAACCCAGAGTTTTCTCAACTTCAGTGGGCACTTTTGGCTCTTTAGTTCTTTGCCATGGGAGGCTCTCCTATGCATTGTAGGATATGTAGCAGTATCTCTGGCCTTTACCCACTAAATGCTGGCAGCATTCCCTCCCCTGCTCCACCCAGTCATGACAACTAAAAATGTTGCCGGATGATAGCTGGGACACAAAATTGCCCCTGATGGAGGGCCGGTGATGTAAACAAAGCTTTTGCAGAGCTTCACCTGTGTTTTGAAATCCCATAATAGATAATGGACACGGTGCTGGGTGACCTTGAAATAGAACCTTGAAATAGAACCTTGAAAAGAGCCCACACCCTTGAGGAGCTGATGACCCATGAAGTTTGTTGAGATCTTTTCACAGAGTAGAATATGTCTAATAGTTGACTGAAATAGCTTTGGTTGAGGCTCTTAGCAAAAATTTGTTTCAAAGAAGTTTAACATCTGTTTTCATTTCTGCTTTTGTAAGTTGCTTTGCTACTCAATTCCTTTATTTTAAGCTGTCTTCCTCATAGAACTTAAAATATTTGAGTATATGTCAAAATTTCCAGTTCAATAGGAAATACATTTTATTCAAACAGAAATCAAAATAATAATTTTAAATTAGGGTAGAATGGCAGAAATTTGATGTTGTGAAGTCAGGCCCAGATAATAGCAGAATACATAATAGTGAAGGGAACTAGATGTCTGGTTGTATTTGAGATTCACTTCCTGTTCTTGTTTATAATGGAAAGTTGCACCTTATGAAAGATTTTAGAGTCAGATCATTGTATTATTCTCAGAAAAAAATTTCAAAATGCTAACCACGTCTTGGTAACCATAGCAAAACATACAACACATAAAAATAATCTTGTCCCTATCTATCTTAGGGTTGATTTTTTAGTACATGATAGATGCTGAGCTCTTAAGTATCTAATGTGCTTTCATTATCTGAGGTCAAAGGAGAAAAGGCTTTCTTAGTTACAAGAGCACAGGCATGCTTGTTAGTTGAAGTAATAAAACCAACTCTGGCTTATTTAGCAGAAAGAGAGTTTGAACTATAATTCAGAGAGTATTTGGAAAGGCACAGAACCTGTCTTGGATACCACAAAGCCAGAATAACACTCAAAATTATCCCCTCCCCTAAACTGATATTATTTTACTTAATGTTGAATGTTGGCTTATAGAACCTAAGAATAATGAGGATAATTTGGTCCGTATTATTTTCAGTTCTCACCCTGGTGCCTAGAGCAGTGCCTGACTTGTAGTAGTCCTTAATAAATATTTGTACATAAATAAATTATTTGACCCAGAATATGTTTGTTAATATTAACAACAAAATGGAAAAACAATGCAAAGTAGAATTATGAGATGTTAATATTGTACATACTGTTTGGAGGTTATTTTTGGTAGCAGATTTGTGCTTTCCCTTAAGGAATCTTAATAAATACATTTTGAGTAACTATTTTGTACCATAAAACCTTGCCTTTCATATGTTTTAAATGAACATCCACGACAGACTTGCAAAAGTAGATCACGATATTTTTGTGTCTCGTGTGAAAGCAGAGGTTCTGAGAATTGAGTCACTAGAGTCATGTCTATTTAAGTGGCAGAGCCATGCCTGTCTGATGCTTAGCTCAGGCATTTTCCTATGTTCAACACAGTGTAATGCTATTTTCTTCTTTTTCTTAGGTGAAAAGCATAGTTTTTCTGTTCAGTATACTAGGAAATAATTTGAGGCTATAAACTTATCAAACCAAGGTGTCCTATGTACATTTTTCAACTGCAGTGTTGCAAATGTTTATAAAAGTAAATGTTAGTGTATAAAGATAACATTTATGACTGTATTCAATTTTGCTGCAGAATGAGAAGTACAAAATAAGCACATACTGAAAAAACTTTTTCAGATTAGGGTATAATATCCTATATAATGTTGTCTGAAAAAGCACGACCTGTGACACTCCAGTTGTTTAGTTATTAATTTAATAGAAGAAACTGTGCTGTTTCTCTTCAAAGGTCCCAGATGCTGTCACCATGTTTTATACTTTTAAAAAACTTTGAAATAATTCAGGATATGGAACAATTACAAGTATAGGGCAAAGAACTCTTCTACCCTAAACCCAGATGCCCTAATTATTAACATTTTTTATATTTGCTTTATCATTCTATATACACATATATTTTCTGTGTATATGTATTTTTTCTGAATCGTTTGAGAGCAAGTTGTAGATGTAATGCTTCTTTGCCCATAGATACATCAGTGTATCCAGGTCTGTCGAGAAAGTATCCAGCCATGTATTATGAAAATAGAGACATTTATTGAAGAAGATAAAAGAAATGAGAAACATTGTACATAGGACAATGATGCCTCAATTCCCTTCAAAGTAGGCGCCTTGGGACCTCACACAGTTCTCCCAATTGCCATCAGCTGCCCGGTGTGTTTTCTGAATCTCATCGACTGTCTGAAATCTCCTCCCTTTCAAAGGTGATCTTAGTTTTGGGAAAAGCCAGGAGTTGTATGGCACCAAATCTGGGGTATAGATGGGTCTGAGTTACATGGGTGATTTGATGCTTTGCCAAAAACTCTGCACAAGACATAATGCATGAATGAGTGCGTTGTTCTGATGAAGCTGCTGGTCACCAGTTGCCCATAGCCATGGCCTTCTGAATCATCACAGTAGTTTCTGCGGAGGAATGTTCAAGCTCAGTGTAAAATCTGACGCAATTTTGTTGCTCTACTTACTCAATCATTTTGGATGTAACAGCCACACATTACACATGCCCACTCAATGGTACATCTACTGCCCTCACTGACTAGTACAGTAAGGTTGTCATTGTTCGTGCCATGCGCATTCCAGTCCACTCTCCTTGGCTGCTAGGTTACATCGATGTCACGAAGAATGTTCTCATTATGTTAACAATGGTTGGACCTTTTCTGGACAGACCTCGTGTATTACTTTATTTGTATTTGGCAATTGTCCAAATAATGTCCTATTTTATAGCAAAAAAAAATACAAATATATGGTCCATAATTATTCCATAATTATGCCCTACATTTAGTTGTTATGTCCCTTTATTTGTCAGTCTGGAACAATTCTCATTCTCTCTTTCATGATCTTGATATTTTAAAGGGTATAAGCCCTTTAAAGGGTATAGAAGATGAACCTTATTTTAATAATATGGTAGAATTAAAGTTTTTGAAAATGAAGCATTAGATGCAAATAATTTGTACTTCTCATGTATCTGTTGGCATGACCTGTTAAAGCGTTCCATTATGAAAAATGCTGATCACAAAAGCAGAGAGCCCTATTACCCAGATTTAATAATTAACATTATTGCCATCCTTTCTTCTTCTGTTCTGCTAAAAACTACTTTCACTTTAAGTATTTTGAAGCATTTTCACCATCATACTGTTTTATTTTATGTGTAAATAAGCTGTAAAAAATATGACATTTTTTTATATAACCATAATATTATTTTAGCTAACAAAATGATTTTTTAAAAGATTTTATTTATTTATTTTTGGAGAGGGGGAAGGGAAGGAGAAAGGGAGAGGAGTATTAATGTGTGGTTGCCTCTCACTCAACTCCTACTGGGGACCTGGCCTGCAACCCAGGCATGTACCCTGACTGGGAATTGAACAGGCGGCCCTTTTGTTCACAGGCCAGCACTCAATCCACTGAGCTACACGAACCAGGAACAAAGTTATTTTTAATTCCTTATTATTATGTACTACCAAAACTATATTCAGAGTTATCCTATTACTTTAAAAGCCTGTTTACATTTTGTCTTGCATTTAATTGTGATGTCTGTTAAGTTTCTTCTTTATCTTTTTAAAATCAGATATTTCTTCTTCCCTTTTAGAAGAGTATTTCAGTGTTTTCTGTGGTATGATGGATACACTTAGATTGGCTTGCTCATTATCTGTTCCATGGTTTTCCTTGTGTGCCTCCACATAAATCAGAGGTTGGAAAACTGAAAGCTCTATTTCTTTAACTCTCTTGCATCCAGAATTCTGGCTATGATTTAGGCTCCACCAATCAGAAGTACTTGTATGGTGCTTGAGTTCATTGTGAGCCAAAGCAGTGGCATATGAAATACCATTTTGCTGGTCCATCTAACAGACCCAATAGGGTTCTGGAGATTAATCTTCAGACAATTTCCTGATCCCTAGACTCTGCTGAAATAATCTAATGACTTCCTAATTTCCAAGGGTCTTGAATGTAGTAGAGGAAGTAGTCTTCTGGGTAGATCAGTCCTTATGTGTTTTTTCAGGAGTCTTCCTGGAGGCACAGCCTGGATCTTCCCTTCTAGCTCTTCCAGCAATTTTATAAGCAATCTTTTCTGTGTAAAATCTTTTTCTGCCTAAAATGACTTGAGAGGGTTCTATTATCTATAAATGAATCTTAGCTAACAAAACTGGTAACATTTATATTTAACTTCAAATATATATATATATATATAAAGCAGTATTCCTAAATCTGAGATTCTTAGATTTGAACTGGGACATAGTTTAAGGAAAAGGAAGTAGCCCTTTGTGCTAGGAGATCAAGTTAATCAAGGAACATCATGCATGTGTGTACATGGTTATGAAAAAACCCTGACAATCTTTTTATGTGGATTTCTGGTATATGTTCTTTGCTGGTGACTTTGTTATCAAAACTATTTCTTACTAGGACTTTCTGAAGTTCTATTGAGACTACCCTTCCATGTGACCATAGAATACGAACGTGGCCATATGTGTCTCATTCCTGTCTTCTCATATGGTTTGGGTGGCTTCAGCTTACTGGATAGTGACAGAGACTTGCAGCTATGTGATATCCTCTGCCATCTTTCTCTCAGTCCTTTGTAAATACATTCCTGAATTTCTGCTTCCATCCCTGATGTAACAAGAGCATAGGAATGTATTGGAGACTCACTCACCTGTTTTTTAAAATGTATTGCAGAAATTTTGAGACATTCACAAATGCAGAGAGAACAGTATAATGACTACATGTACCTATCACCTTTTTAGCACTTTGTCAAATACAAACTTCAAATAACGACAACTAGATCCTTAATGGGGTACTTTTTTCCTTTCCATTTTACTTCTTGCTTCCTAAATTGTATATGATCAAGACCTACAGTATCCTTTAGCCCTACTCCTACCTCTGATTGACCAGTCTGTCTGTGGGTATAAGCACTGTCATAGGTCTCAGGTAGAGCCTGTACCAGATTGTTGGAACCAAAAACAGGAACTGCTTTGATTTCTTGTCATGTGGATGTTGTGGCTCTGGGTCTGTTTTTGATGATGCCTTCCTCTTTACAGCTGTTCTTAAGTAAAACCCATAACACTCAAATTCATGATCTTTTCTTTGCTCTTGTTCCCCTAATGGGGAAAAACAGACATGAGAGAGCATGAGATAGCATTTGGAATACTTACATTACTCTATCAAATTATAGTATATGATAGACCAATATTTGATAATATGCTTTGTATTTATTTTTTAAACCATAATAGAGGCATTGACCCTGTATATTTTCACTATGTATATTTTTAAAAAGCAAATGTTTCACTATAAGACTTAAGGGAAAATTAATGGAACTACTGCGCTCAAGCAATAAGAACACATCAAAATGTTACTTTTTTTAAAAAGTAGGATTAAAAAATTTTGTGGCCTCTTTGTAGTTTCACTCTGACACACTTTTTTCTCCTCAAACCTGCATGGGAAAAGTCATTCTTACAAGATATGGAAACTAAAATAAATGTTCTCACACTCTGAGAAAACTGATAAAAGCCAATCAAAATTTATTTGAGTTCTTGGTTTGGGTCAGTTTTGGTAGGCATCATATAGAACATAATAGTAACGTCGTTCCTGCCTGTGAGTGCTTGCGTAGACAAGCACTTCAGTTGAGTAGGCAAGACATCTAAAAAGCATTGTTGGGTCAAAAAGCAGAACCATTTTTAATTTTTTGAGGTATCTCCATATTCCTTTCCACAGTAGTTGCACCAGTGTGCATTCCCACCAACAGTGCAAAAGGCTTTCCCTTTCTCCACATCCTCACCAGCACTTGTTGTTTGTTGATTTATTGATGATAGCCATTCTGACAGGTGTGAGATGGTATCTCATTGTGGTTTTAATGTGCATTTCTCTGATGAGTAGTGATGTTGAGCATCTTTTCTTATGTCTATTGGCTATCTTTATGTCCTCTTTGGAGAAGTGTCTATTCAGTTCCCTTCCCCATTTTTTAATTGGATTGTTTGTTTTTTTGGTGTTGACTGAACTAATAAGCAAAACAGAGACAGACTCAGATGGAGAGCAGATGATAGCTAGTCGAGGGGGTGGGTTGTGGTGATTGTTGAGGGGAAGGGGTGAGTAAAAGGGGACTAAATGGTAATGGAAAAAATACAATAAAGATTAAATGAAAAATAAAAAGCATGTTTTTTTATACAACAAACTATATAGTAAGTGTGCAATAAAGCAAAAGAGGTCTTTAAATTTTTTGAGGAAGCTGTTGAAAAATAAAGTAAAATCATGAATTGTATTTACTTTTTATACAGTTTCTTCTGTCTAACAACCATACAGTAAATGCAGAGATTTCTCTGAATTTGAACAGTCTGGATATGCATTATTGGGGTAAATTAAATAAATATACTGTACTTATATATTGCTTCTTTGTATGTGGGAGGAAGAGGAAAAGCTAGCGTCACTCCTCTTAATACTCTCAACAGAAAACATTCTCTCTGGAAAAGAAATCTTTACTGACTTAAATGTCATTCTAGTTTCCAATTTAATATATTTTTCATGATTAATATTTTAGTATCAAGCATGTATTAATTATTTTCTGCTGCCTAACAAATTATGACATGCAATAATAAAACCTCTCATCTGTTATACTTTAATAACAAATCATATAGTATCTTCAGGTAACAGTCAACAAATATTTTTTGAGCATTATCTATATGCAAGCCTCAGTGGAGCTTATGTTTCAGTTGAGGGATAAGAGTAATACACATGAAATAATAGGCCATAGGCTGTATGATGGTTGGCAGAGAGCTTGCATATTGTAAAACAATGTTATTTCTTTGATAAAAAACAAATCTAGAAAGGCTAAAAGAATGGACAGAGGTGGTGTAGCTCAACAGTCCCCAGCCTTTTTGACATCAGAGGCTGGTTTTATGGAAGACAGTTTTTCCATGGACCCCAGAGTTGGGAGGAGAGGAGGGGGTAGACAGGAGGTGGAGCTAATAATGCAAGTATAGCTTTGCTCTCACTTGTCCACTGCTTACCACCTGCTGTGTGGCCTGGTACCAGTACATTGTAGCTAACTAGCCCTCAAACCAAAACCAGTCCATAGGTTTCTAGGGCAGCATGTCTTTTTCTCCTCCTTTGTTGTAAGATAATATGCTTGTAAAGTTAAAACTATAAAAGCTAAGTAAGTTGAGGAAAGAAAGATGAGTGGCTTTGAGTAGTGAAAAAAGAATTAAAGAAGTAGGTATAATTGGGATGTGAGTGTAAAGAATACATGCAGGAAGTGGAATAATCCAGCCAGTGAGAATGAAATATTTGTTATATTCATGGGACAGAAACAAAACCAACTAGGCTAACTTAAATAGCACATGTTGAGCAATGGAGGGAAATTGGGTAGCATGGGCTTGAAAGTATACGAAAGGAACGTGGACTTCATGTGGTAGATCATGGGGAACTATTCTCAGTCCTTGAGCATGAAATGATACAGTGAAAGTGGGATTAAGGAAGATATGTGTTTGTCAGGAGAACTGGTTAGTGTCTGCATTTTTCTTTTCTTACACTGTGTTTATTGGTCTGTTTCATTCTAACTAGGTGAAACATTTTATTAAGCAGAAGGCTAGCTTATGTTATAGCCACAAATTAACCCTGAAATCTCAGTGGCTGAATACATAAGTACAGTGATTTTCAATCTTTTTTATCTCATGGCACACACAAACTAATTACTGAAATTCCATGGCACACCAAGAAACAAATTTTTTACCAATCTGACCCCCCAAAATAGGTATAATTTTTATTTCATTCACATCAGACATCTGTTATTATGTTGGCTGTTGTCTTTTTTTTTTTAATTTGACAATTCTAAGGGAAAAGAGGTCAGTGCCCCTGATTAAATAGTCACATTGATTGAAAATTGCTGCCTAAGTGTATTTCTTGTTTGCACTACTTGGCTAACACAGGTGGATGGAATATGGGGGTGAGGAATTCTCCATTTACTCATTCAAGGACCCATGCTTACAAAGGCCCCACCATCTAGAACATCACTGGTTGCTGTGGTAGGAGAGAAGAGTGGGATGGAATATTCCTCACTGCTTTCTAATGCTTCAGCCTAAAAGTGACATATGTCACTTTTGTTCCCACTGATTGGCCAGAAGTAGTCCCACGTGCCCTTCTAGTGAACTTAAGAATGTTCGGTAAGCAGTAAGTGTTTCTCCCAAGGCTCTCTGAGAATCTAGGGCATATAATTCTACTTGTTTAAGAGAGATATATAATGATCAAGAGTGCATACCCTGGAAGTGGACTGCCCGTCTAGAGCCTGGCTTTCCCACTTACTAGCTGTGTGACCTCGGGCAAGTTACTCAGCTTTGCTGGGGCATAATTTCTTTGTCTGTAAAACAGGGACAGTAATGAGAAGAGCCTCACAGAATTATTATGAGTTGTGAGGCTTGAATGAGAAAAAACACACACGTATGTGTGTTAGAGCACTGTAATGTAATTTTTAGTATTTATTATTTATTTATTTATTATTGTTATTTATTATTGTTATAATTAATCTGCTGGCTTCTGGTATAGCAATTGAGGGGGCCAGTGGGAAAGAAGTTGTAGTAATATGTCTATGATGCTAGTGTCTGGACTAGGATGATGATATTGGGCAGAAAAAAGATGGGTGAGGAGTGCAATAGGGGAAAACCCAAGCAAGATTCACTGGCTAAATACCATGGATGAGAGGATGATGAAGTGTGGGTGACTGAGAGAAAGAAGCTTGAGTTTGAGTTTGCAGAGAAGTTAGGGGTGCCTGCAGGGAAAGAAGATGGTCTAAAGTCCCAATGTGGAGATATCCAAGCCACAGAAGGCCATGGGAAGTAGAGTAATAGAGCTATCTCATAATGGACATGTTTCTAGAAGTGGTGACATCCTCAGACTCCAAGTCAGGCTATGGGCACTGATGTCAGATGGTTTGGATTTAATTGCTGGCTCCACCTCTCCATGTGGCCTGGCATTCTAGTTTCCTCAGCAGGAAAATGGAGATAATATTTGTACCCATCTCTTAAAGTAGTGAGGATTAAATAGATAATGCTTATCAAGTGCTCTGAAAAGTGGCATGTAGTAAACATAATTGTTCCTTCTTAACGAATAGAGCTTTTAGTTGAAATAAAATTTGGAGATTATTTCAAAGTGATACGTTTTTCAGAGTTGAATATAAAATAGACTTCTATTAACAGCAGTTCTCATGGGTACATTTAGTCCTGCCAGGATTCAAAAGAAGGGCCCATATTGTCAACACCAGCTTTTCATTCTTACCTGAATAGTCAATGAGCAAATATTTTTAGCTTTGCAAAGAATAATAAATTACAATGGGCTAAAAAGTAACCAAAATAGATAATTTTAAAGGCTAATTTAAGATCAGTGCTTCCCCTTTTCAAATTGGCTGGTACTTTTTTCTACTGATTTTTTTTCACTGCCTTTTGCCTCTTGAAATATGAAATTATTTCCAAGCAGAACATATTTCGTATCTACGTTTAAATGGGCTCGTTGGGCAGTTAGCCCTTTTATTTTTTTTAATCCTCACCTGAGGGGATGTTCAGAGAAGAAGGAAGAGGTAGAGGAAGAGGGAAGGCGGAAGGAAGGGGAGATGGAGGGAGAGAGAGAGAGAGAAACATCAGTCAGCATATATGTACCCCCAGCTCTATCTTTTAATAGCTCTGGTTTAAATTACAGGGTCTTAGAGGTTAATGATCTTCAGTTACACATGTAATTAATCATTTAAGGGGTCCTTTTCACTTCATTGAGAAATTAAGAACTTTAGATATTTCAGTAGGACTTTAGAATATTGTTAGTAATAGTACAAAACAAGTGCTATTTGATTAGATGGAGATTTGAGAACCTTCTGTGGACCAGACTCTGTACCATGTGCCTTTTATATAATGAATGACATCCTCATCTGCATAAACTGACAGCCTAGCTGAGTTTATAATCTACCAACTGTTGGTTATTTGTCCTATTTAAGGATGGACTGTCTGCTGGTATATAATGAAACAATTAAGCCTTCTATTACATTTTTGGTCTGATTCAGTTCTGTATTTTTTATGGAGTTAGAGTTAACATTCCTCATGCTGCCTCTGATTTACCAGGTGCTTTTTCTTAGGTTTGTTTGTAAAGTGTGGCCAATACTATCTGCTCATCCTGTTTCACAGGATTGTGTAAAGGAAAAGATTGCGTACTGTGTGGACTGTTTTGTAAGTTACTGAGCTCTTCATATTTACCTGATGTCCTTTCTAACATCTGACATTTACTATTCTATACTATCTGTAATATCACTGAAGAATCAATGCATTTATACTGATTTGAACTAAATACCATTGAGGGTTTTTTTTTAATTAACCAAACATAAAATTTTAGAAATAAACATAAAATTATGGAGGAAGTAAATATGGTTAACTTCACAGCAGGTAAAAGAGTCCTCTCAGTGCTGTGAAGCAGGATGTTGATTCATACATAGAACAGTTTATGATCAAATGTAATCATAGAGCTAGTATACCATAAAGATACTCTGAAATTAAGGAAACTTTGTTTCTGGCTTTCCTTTAGTAGCTTTCACAGGTGGTTTCTTATATGGGACCCAACTCAGATGACATGAAGCCCTGGTTGGTATGGCTCAGTTGGTTGGGCATTGTCCTGCAAAGTGAAAGGTCGCAGGTTCGATTCCCAGTCAGGGCACATACCTAGGTTGTGGGTTCCCCCCTTTGTGGTTGGGGCAAAAGGCAATCAATCTATGTTTATCTCCCTGTCTTTCTCCCTCCCCCTTCACTTAAAAAAAATCACTACATGCATGAAATTTAATGATTTGTCCTTTCTTCTTCACTTGGGAAAGGTTTATAGATGAAGGAAAGGCCCTAAGATTCTGATCTTCTGACCATGTCTAAGATTCTGACCATGTGGTCTCACCGGTCTCCGTAAAGCAAGAGTGTCCAACCTGTGGCCCACAGGCCACATGTGGCTCAGGATGACTATGAATGTGTCCCAACACAAAATCGTAAATTTACTTAAAACATTAAGAGATTTTTTTGTGGTTACATGTTGCAGTGTATTTACTGTGTGGTCCAAGACCACTCTTCTTCCAGTGTGGCTCAGAGATGCCTAAAGGTTGGACATCCCTGCAAGTGTTTAAAAAATCAATACCTGTTTTTGTCAGTCGCTTTAAAGTCAGGGAGCTTTTTGTGAAGTTAATGCAATCCAAATCTGAAAGTACTCAGTAAATGGCATTGAATCAACCATTAAGATAATTTTCTTACAGGATAAAAGTTGAAAATAAGTAAGAATTAAAAAAAAATATTTCCAGGATATAAAGTGTAAAAAAAATTTAAGGGATGACTTATACAGCATTTCATTTCTTTATGTTCCATTATCAAAATTGGTATCATTGTGAACATTGATACTGTATTAGGGTATTTCAGGGTTGAGTAAAACAAATTTAGTTGGTAGATACTCGTAATAGTCATATTACTCATACTAAGGTACTCATTTGAGCAAATATATAATATTGTCAAGAATCCTGGGAACTCTTAAGTTTATAATTTTGCATTTTACTCCCTATCTTTTTTAGGCAAGCAGCAACTACACCGCCTGCTGTTTATCCTTCCCACCCTTTCTGGTAACCCAAACCATTGAAATGTACAGGATACTACCAACCTGTGAATTAAAAAAAAAAAAGAAAGAAAGAAAAGAAAAGAAATGATTCTTTAGAGACCCAAGACAAACCAAGTATATATTTTTAAAGATTTTATTTATTTACTTCTAGAGAGGGGAAGGGATGGAGAAAGAGAGAGAGAGAAAAAAAAAAAACATCAGTGTGTGGTTGCCTCTTGTGCATCCCCTGCTGGAGACCTGGCTCTTAACCCAGGTATGTGCACTGACTGGGAATCCAACTGGCGACCCATTTGTTCACAGGCCAGCACTCAATCCACTGAGCTACACCATCCAGGGCTATTTGTATATATTTTTTATTCCCAAGAAGCATTTAGCAAGTGGCCCCTCTTCCGTATGGGTACCTCCACATAGAGCCCTTGTTATATTCCTAAGCAGTGGTCCTTACTATGCTGGCAGTTTGGAGAAAGAGCTCAGTGCTTTCATTGCCTCTGTCACTGTCATCATGTACTATAATGTTGCTTTCCAAATCTACCACTAAATTATAGTCTCCTTGTAACTTTTGCTGATAGTTGACAATGAGCATTGAAGGACATACTCAATTTTGTAGAATCCTGTTGTTTATTCCAGAAGAATTCTTTGAAACAAAATTTTGTGACCCAGAACAAAACAAAACAAAAAGGTTGTGTTATTGAGGAAATAAAGTCTAAGAGTAAAAAAAAAAAAATGGATTGAAGAAATACATTATCAAAAAAGAAATATGATATTCACATTTTTACACTGGCTATATACAATCTTAACAGTCTTTTTTATTTTGACAGATTGCTGGCAGCAAATGTAAATGATGAAATTTTTCATTAACACAAAACTATTCTTTCTATACTGAGTTATTAATATAGTCTCCCTTTTAATATAGTCTTTTATTCACAAATTAGAATTTTGCTTTATATTGTTACCTTGAGTGTAAAAAATATGTATTTATCAGGTTACTTCCAAGTTTGGAGGTGGGAAGAGAAATAGTGCCCAATGAAAGGAATTTAAGAGTTCTAGTTGCAAGTTGAAGAATCGTTTTGCTTTATAAGAAAACTGCAAAGTTTGTCATACAGTTTACTTTGCTATACATCCAAGATTTATTTCTTTTTATTTTTCACTTAAAGACTTGGAATGTAACATTATTTGAGTTTCTGTCATTTCACGTGAGTTTTCTTCAGGGGCTGACTTCACAGCACTGGAAATTGATACACTGACTTGACGTTTCAGCATTTTCATAACCTTTCTCTTGTAACCTTTACATGCAAAGAAATATATAAAAGGGTCCATGCAGCAATTAAAGTTCATCAGGCATACTGTGAAGTGCAAAGAAATCTGAAATGAATGTCTTTGGCTACATTCCAGGAGATTAGGAAAACGAAGCTTCTTAATCATGTGCTGAATAATTGCTACATGGTAAGGTGTGAAACAGAGAATAAACACAACAATTATAAAAATAATTGTATTGAGGGCCTTTTTGTTTACACCGGATTTCTCAGCTAGTGGGTTTTGTTTGGCAGTTTTAAAGAGTTTGCAACAGATTTGAGAATAGCAGATGAGAATAATTATGAGTGGAAGCACATATCCTATGAAACATGCACCGAGCAGAATCCAGGGAAGAGATTTTGTTTCTTCAAAGTTTGGGTATTCCATGCATGTAGTCCTTTCATTCTCCTGCTTTGACATAGACTTTATGAGTAATGGGAGTGTTTGAGCAAATACTAGAATCCAGACAAATATGCAAATGCCTTTTGCATGTTCAATTCTTTTCATCTTGTTGTATCGCAGAGGGTGCACCACAGCAAAGAAACGGTCTATGCTCAGGCAGGTCATGAAGTTCACCCCTGCATATGTATTGATGTAAAACACAAGAGCAGTTACCCTGCACAAGGCCTCACCGATTCTCCAGTCAAAGCCCAGTGCATAGTAGGCTATCCGCGTAGGCAAAGCGGTAGTAAAGAGTATATCAGAAATTACCAGATTTGTTGAATATAGTGTGGTAGAGTTGATTTTCTTCCTGTTTTGAATAATGACAACCAAGGCTAACAAGTTTCCCACAAGCCCAATTATGAAGACAATGCTGTAATGCAGAGGCATTAATATCCTGGCTGTGTCGTGGTGTGCGTAGAGATCACAGTCACTTTCCTGAAGGGCTGTAGAGGGTGTGGTAAAATTGTTGTCCATTTTATATCCGTCAGTGGTGTTCACGTGTCTCTAAAAAAAGGAAGAAGGGTAAATCTAGTTAAAAGCAGATTTAAATCAATATAAACTACCTTGTATGGATCTAATTTAAAAATTTTAAAGATTTATATACTTTTTAAAAATCTATGATATGTAATATGTAATACATATATAATAACAGGAAGAACAGAATAAAATTCATGTTTTTACTTTCACAATTTGGCAATTTTGGCAAAGCCCTGACAAAGGAGCTAGAACTAGAGGAGCTAGAACAAATGATGGGTTTTTTTGTGACAAGAGGGAATGCACTAACATTTTAGGCAGAACTTTGGCCTTCCTTTTTAAATCATCGTCTGGTGAAAAATAAAATCAAGTAAAGCATCCCACATTTCAGATAAGCGTAAAACCTTGCTTTTAAATTGAATTTCAGTTAGACTTAACTTTTCCCTGATGCGTATCACTGCCAGGAAATGAAATCAGTCACACATGTATGTAGTGAAATATGAACTTACCACAGTGATCTGATTTGTGTTAACCTAAAAAGTATGGGAAATAAGCGAGGCCTTGTTAGGAACTGAAAAGTAGGTTTTCTTAAAAGAAAAAAAGATGAATGATGACCACTACAACCATGATAAAAATGACAAAAAAGAAAAAAAAGAGAAAACTTACTCTAAGGGAAAATTTTCAAATTAATTTTAAACTGTCATTCCTCAGGTACTCCATTGATGCATGCAGTATATACATTCTTTCATTCACACATAGTGGCAATCATTATACATGTGGTATTTGTGTTCTGTACTCAGTTAACATGTTCATGGAACAGTATAATATACATATATATATAAAATCTGTCATGTGTAGATCTTATGAAGATATTTGATAGGTATTCTACACTACAATTTGCTTAGCTATTCCCTTTATGAACATTTGGATTGTTTCTAACTCTTTTTTTTTTTTGTTATAAATAATGTTAGGATGAAATTTCAAGTCCTAAGTTGAAAAGTAGACAATTCCTACAATAAAACTTCATATATAAAGCTTAACTTTGATAAAACTACAGAAGAGCAGAGCAATAAATCCTATGAAGTAATTTTTAGATGAAAAATAATTTTCTGATAGGACTACAGATGTGCACACATCTCATCTGAAAGTCACCAAAGTCAGGGAAATATTCTATATACCTAGTGAGGATGGTACTGCATATTAGAGGCAAAGGACTGTCTTTAGCCATGTCAAGGCACCAAGTGCAAATCTGTTTTTCTGACTGCTGTATTAAATGAATTGAATCTCTGCTACCTTAGTGTTAACAATCTTAAAACAGTGATGCTAACAGACAAGGGTTATCAGAGGATTGCACTAATGTTACAGGCATCCATTATGTACAGCGTCGATAGGGTAATTATTAAAATATGGAAATACAACCTAAACTAAATGGGAACAAAAATGGAAGTAGAACTCTTATTAATCAAGAGAAGACAGGAAAGGAGTTATGGGGGGAAAAGGATAGAATGAGGATGGTAAATAGAAAACACAAAATAAGAGGGTAGAAATGTGTCACAGCAAATTTAAATGGATTGAACTTACCTATTGAAAGACAGAGATTATCAGTTTGGATTTTTTAAAAATCCAGCTCTATGCTTTTTAGAAGAAATATAACCCAGAGTGATTCAGAAAGTTGAAAATAACAGTTTACCAGATACCAGATACCAGACAAATCCCAAACTGTGGAAAGCTAGATTAGCAATATTAACATCAGAAAAAAGTAGAATTTAAGGCATATTCAATATTAATAGGGATAAAGAATGTCATTATATAAGTTAAAAGGATAGTTTACAAGGAGCATAAAAATCACAATTGTGCATGTAGCAACAAAATTTGACAGAATTTAAAGGAGAAATTGGCAACTCTACAACCATAATGGGAGATTTTAACACATTTTTATTAGAATATGCCAGTTAAAAAAGAGATTAAAGACTTAGATTTACCCACATGACTTAAAAGCTAACAGAATTTGTATTGAATGCACATGACCATTATCTGCAAATTTGACTGTGTTATAAGGTCATCAGAGATACCTCAGAACTTCATCATCTCATAGTTCATCATCTCATAGTTCACGTTTCCTGTGACTACAGTGCAACTAAATTATAAATCAGCAATAAAAAGGTAAAGGATAAATTTGGAATCTAAAAAATTTATTTCTAAGGAATGCATGAGTTAAGAAATCACAATTGGGTCTTTCAAGATGGTGGCAGAGTAGGTGGATCTCGCGTTCACTTCCTCCCAGAACCAAACTGGAAATTCAACTAAATTAAGAAAAATTACCCTGAATGACCAGCTGAAGACTGGCTGAAGAGTAGATTTAGAACCAAGGAGCTGTTGAAGAAGCCACTCTGAAACTGATAGGAAAGGCAGAGTAGAGAAAAAGAAAGGGATGGGAACCTCCCTTGGCAGCTGCGGGAGGTTCCCCCTGAGGGGAACAAAGCCTAAACCACAGCATGGGCTCCCCAGCGCAGAGCACCAGAACCAGGAACAGATGCCCACACAGCATTGCAGTAAAAAACACGGTGGGTGGGGGGGGGGGGCGGGGAGGGGGGCGTGGTGTTCTATCCACCAAGGAAAGGCAGAGTCTGCTGGAAGCCCAGGTACCCTCTTGAAGGGACAATGTACAAAACTGTGTTTGCAGCCACTCACCCTGGTGGCTAGCAAAGGGAGTGTGGTCTGGACTGGAATTTCCTGAGGGAAGTCTGGGGTGTTTGATACTGGGGATAGACTTGGGAGTAAAGTCACCATTATCCTGGTGCTGAGTCATTCATCTTTTCTGAGTGGAGCAGCCCTGTTTCCATTGGGACAAACTGGAGGAAGGCAATTACCCCACCCTTAGGAATTTATCTTGCCTTACTGGAGAAACTAGTGGCATAGGCATAGGCTAGGACAGGCATTGTAGTCTGGGATGATGCGGGGGGAGGGTGAGGATTAGTGAGTGGCTATAGGGAGGGGTTATTCTCCCCACTTTTCCATGAACCTGACTGGTTCTACACCTGTCATGGAGATCCCACAGAAACATCCTTTAGGCTTCTGGCAGACCTAACCCATGGGCTCCAGAGGCCCCACCTACCTGAATACTGGGGCTCCACTCTGCCAAAGTCAGGGCAAAATCCAGGATAGACTCAGTGGCTCTGGGGTGAGGGTGGCACCCACCACCTTTGCTGAAGCCTGAACAGCACCTCTCCCTCATCGGAGACCCATTAGTTCCATCCTCTCCACTCTGCCAGATCCTCTCTCAGTGACTAAGCCTACCTGGCAGATGGGGCAGAACCCAGGGTGCCATGGGAGGTATGCGGGTCCACCCCTGGACACAGTGTTCTTGAAATCCAGCCTTGGAGAGCAGCCTGGTCTTTCCCAGGTGCATCCGGGTCCCACACACCTTTGCTGAAGCAGAGGCAGCTACAAACTGGATCACTGGTAGCTTCAAGCAGGTTGCTCATAGCAAGGCGTGGACAGGACAGTGCATCTGACATTGGCCTAAATCAGAGTCCTTCCCTAGGAGCCCAGAACAAACATACTAAGAGGCCAGCACCAGACAATAATGGAGCAGGATCCAGTAAACTTCAAAAATAGTATAGCCAAAGGCACTAAACTATGCAGAGAATTTCATTTTTCTCTTTTTTTAATTTTTTGCCTCTCTTTTCTATATATTTTTTATTTTCTGCTTTTCCATTTTCTATTTTACTTTCTTTTCTTATTTTTATTTGCTTTTTCTTGTTTTCTCTTTATTCTTTCCATTTTTTAATTCTAGTTTTCTTTTTTAGATTTTATTTTTTATTTATATGTTTTTTACATATACTATTATTTATTATATATTTTTTTCTATTTTTTCCCCTTTTTCCTTCTTTTCCTTTTTTGGACCAGCATACACACAGCAGCTGGTGTGATAATCTCGAAGTCAGCCAACCTGAGGATTGATCAGGTGGGCCAACAGCAGTGAAGACTCAATTACAATAGCAGGGCCCACAAAACCCAAACAAGGGATATTCTTAGAGCACCCAGCACAGGAGGTCAAAGAGACAGCACCACTAAGTCCCACAGGACACCTACTACATAAAGCCATTCCCATGAAGACTTGGAATCATAGGAGATCTACTTAATACATAGAAACAAGCACAAAGAGACAACGAAAATGGGGATACAAAGAAATAGGCCCCAAATGAAAGAACAGGAGGAATCTCCAGAAAAAGCACTAAATGAAATGGAGGCTAGCAATTGATCAGGTACCGAGTTCAAAGTGATGGTTACCAGGATGCTGAAGAAACTTAGAACTATAACAGCATGAAAGAAGCATAGAAATAATGAAAAAGGACCCATTGGAAATGAAGAATAGCGTATCTGACAAGAATACACTGGAAGGAATAAACAATAGGCTAGATGAAGCAGAAGATTGTATCAACAATTTGGAAGGCAAGGTAGGAAAAAAAACACCCAATCAGAGCAGAAAAAGAATGAACATAGTGTAAGGGAAATTTGGAACAACATGAAATATAACAACATCTGCATAATAGGGGTACCAAAAGGAGAAGAAAGTGAGCAAGGGATAGAGAACTGTTTGAAGAAATAATGGCAGAAAACTTCCCTAATCTGGTGCAGGAAAAAGTCACAAATGTTTAGGAAGCACAGAGTCCCATCAAGATGAACCCAAAGAGGCCCACACCAAGATACATCATAATTAAAATGTCAACATTTAAAGATAAAGAGAGACTTATAAAGGCAGCAAGAGAGAGACAGTTTACCTACAAGGTAGTTCTCAATGAGAATGTCAGCTGATTTCTCAACAGAAACATTTCAGGCCAGAAGGGAGTAGCATGATGGATCCAAAGTAATGAAAAGCAAGGACATGCAAGACTGCTCTACCCAGCAAGGTTATTTAAAATTGAAGGCAAAATAAAAGAGCTTCCTAGACAAGAAATCACAATGCAAATTTTGAAGTGCTTAGAGCTAAATGACAAAAATTATACCTGCCAAAACTAAGGAATGTGGCTAAAGAGTTCATTGAAGATGGATACAAAGACTTTAGTGCATTTATTTTTTAAAAGATTGAAATAGATAAGTTAAATATATAGCCTATGAAGCTAGAAAAAAACAGTTTGGCCAAAGAAGGTAAACACAAATAAAAATAATTGCAGAAATTACTGAAATAGAAAATAAAAACAAAAAACAATAAATATGGACTTTTATATTTTATACAGAAAAAAATGAAGTGGTTTTGAAAAGGAGATCATGGGAATTGCAATTGTGGAATAAATGTAGGAAAAAAAACTTTATCCAGTTCATGTGAGAAGTAACTTTTCAAGAACTGAGACTAGACGTGAGGGGAAGATGAAAATTCCAGGCAAAGGCTACATCTTAGGAACAGCATCAAGAGCTGCTTTCATTTTTCTTTCTATGATAAATTTCTTTTTCTGAAAATTTCAACAGACATTTTATTTTGAGAAGTATTTCCAGGCAGTTTCATAGAAAATGCCTTTAAAATACATAATGTGGAAAAATACACTGTGGCATCTGACAATACTCCATGTGGACAATTATTATTGTAGAGATTAAGAAAGTTACCACTAATGTAAGAATCAGAGAAGAATGTGCCATTGCTTGCCAGGTTTTAAATGTGTGTCCAACCTCTTCCCTAGATGAAATATAGCATCCAGTAGAGCCAGAAATGGCAGTAGTTTCAGAACTTTTTAAGTTAAAGCATGTTTAACACCATGTTAATTATTGAGGTGAAAATATGAAATCAAATTAAATGTCCATCATTATGCAGCCATTGAAAATGGTAGTGTATTGCGATTGCCTGTTTCTTGATGTGGAATAATGTTAAGTAAAGAAACATTACACAAAATACCATTTTTGGGGTAGGAAAAGCAACTGTACATACACATACACACGTGCATGGATATAGATGCCAAAAAATAATTTTGTACAAGTAATTTTTTTATTTATGTAGTCTAAATTTTTAACATTGAATATAAATTGACTGTGAAAGAAGTCAATAGGTAAATACTTTTTAATCTGAGGGAAAAATTCTAATCCAACCTTTTATGCATTAGTTTTTGCTAGGTGTCTACCTTTAAGTCATATCTAAAAGAACCCTCATAACAACCCTGCAAGCTGAGTATTGCTGTCACCTACCTACTTGCCACATGAGGAAACTGAGTGTCAGAGAGGTTTAAGGTAATGCTGGATCTTTCTTTCTGATGACCTGGCTTCAAATCTCTTACTCTTTCCAATCCTTGGCAGCAGAAGCTAGTTCATACTGCCCTTGAAATGCTGAGTTTGTGCTTTCAAAGTGGCCTAGGCTTTCATGCTGTCTTTACCTGTAAATAAACAACCTGGGCACAACATGGCCCTCCTTCTCCAGAGCAGGGGAACAATTCTTCCTAAGGACAACAGGGCACTTACACCTGAGGTGCCTTCTCAAATGGGAAACCAGACCTGTGGACACCATGTTATAATAGAACCCTGAAGAAAAGACTGTTGAGAGGCCTCTTACTACTTATCCACCCTAGTCCTGTGTCAGTCAAAGAAAGGCACTTGCACAAATTTGTCATGTAAACATCATGGCTCAGAAATGATCTTAGGTAAAGAACAAACATTTGAAATATATTCGTTTGGATATTTAGTAAACTGTCAAAGATTGATTCCATTTGTTAACAACTCCAGCATATTTCTTTAGTTCTTGATAATATCTATGTCTATTATTAATGCTACAGTTTTAGTCAATTTCGTATTTTCCAGATTGACAGAAAAATCTTTTCATGTATTTGACTGTTGTTATTGCATTGTTATATCAGTCAATTCTAATTTATTATCATCTTTTCTCAGAGATACTATTTTATATCTTCCTTTAATCATCTCAGAATTCAGGATTACTTTCTTGAACCTTGACTTAATCCATTCTTTTATTCACCAATAATTGTTTTCAGTGCCCCTCCGTATGCTAGGTCCTGGAAACATGGAAGTGATATCTTAATATCCGAGGGCCTAAAACAGAAGGCTGAATGTATGATATTCAGAATGTGCTATTATCTGTGTTGTCTCGGTATTCTCTGCTGTGGTTTCTTCTCACACATACCAGGGTTCTGTTTGCTCTTTTCATTACAGTGCTCCTTTATCAACCTTTGGATTGTAAATTTCTCTTTTAATCATTCCTCTCTTAATCATAACAAATTTCCTTCTGTTTCTCTAATTTATTTACTTTTGAATATATATTTAAATATTTATTTATTCGAGAGAAGGGAACGGGGAGGGGAGAGAAAGAGAAACATGGAATGGAAAGAGAAAAATCGATAGGTTGTTTCTCACACATGCCCAGACCTTGGACTGAACCCAAAACTCTGACATGTGCTCCAACCCGGAATTGAACCAGCTACCTTTTGCTTTGCCAGACTATGCTCAACCAACTGAGCCTACCCGTCAGAGCTGAATATAAGCAGATTTGAAGTATTTCATATTTTCATAATTATTAGACAACGGCTTCTGACGTGTTATTTAGGACTGATACACTGAATTGTACTGGAAAGTACTATGGCTTGTCACTTTATTGCATAGAGAAAATCACAGTGTGTTCTAAATATGTTTTCCTTAGAATACTTGTATGTATGAAAATTACAATTTCCTCATACTGCTTTTGAATAAAAAAAAATATGCATTATCCCTAAGCTATCCTTAATTCCCCACACCCTGAGAGACATTACAAGGACTGCAAACTTTGCCCTGAAGGCACAGATAGTAATTGGGCTACATGAAGTGTGGGTCCTTGTTCAGGGTCCACCAGAGGACCACCTTTTTTTCTCCTCAAATTGAAATACCTGGTAGCTACTCTGGCGACCATCTATGGCATTTATCTTAACCATTTTTGTTAATAAGCAAAGGAGACTATCTCAGTGTTGTCTCTGTAATGCAATATTAATCTTTTCAAATTTATCTAAACATGCATTAAAAACAGCAAGTTATTCCACAGTGAAATGTCCTCCAGAGTATTTTTATGTATGTTTTTCTCTAAAATTAAGTTTATTACTAACAGTAGTTAACATTTCTTAAGATATTATCATCTCATTTTTGCATAACCGGACATGTTGACATGAACTGACAAGTTTCTACCCACAGAAAGGAAAAAGTAAAAGGCACTCCCAAACTCATTTATTCGTTGTTAAGAAAATTGTCTAAGCTCTCATGTAATTGGTACTCTGGAAATATTTATCCTGGACACCACCTTAGAGCCTTTTTGTAATTTTTCACAGGGTTCACATATAAACCTTCTGCAATCCCAGTTTACTTTCTTGGAAATTATTTTCTTAGTTTTTACTTGTGGCAGACACAGAATAAACCTTAAGTATATTCGAAGATTTAATATGTGCTAGAATGCCAGCTTTTAATGTTTGCTTTAAGATTCCTGAAAAGTCATGTTTACCCCAATATTTATTTCTTTAATAATCATCAACCTTAAATGAAAAACTGTTAAACTTCTAGTGATTTTGTTTAAATTCAGTCCTTAGCAATGAATTGAATGTGTCAAGTCATGCTGAAATGATAATTAATAGGAAGTGACTTCTCTATAAGATGAAGTCTGCCCAAGACCATGTTTACGCATCAAGATGATCTGACTCGGTGTCCACATAGCATGTACCAAAGAGGAAGTTCAGGAGCACACTTTGAAAAACAACCATAAGAGCCACAGAAATGTGGACATGTATATGAATTATATTTGAATATTGTTGAATGATGAATGATCCAATTCTTTTTCTAATTTCTGTTGATAAACTATCCTTCGGCTATTTTAGAGATAAGATTGAGGGAAATTTTCTGGAGGGAGGAACAATCAGATCACTTGGGAAAGAGGGGGCGTGGTTGGGGGTGCAAACAAAGGCTGGGGGTTAATTGGAATAACAAGGATTCTGTTTAGTGAGGAAATAGACCAACTGAGATGTATCAGGACAGCAGGCTGAGGCTGTTTAGTGCCCTTGAGGACAAACATACTTCACGGAAGAAAAAAATCATTGCTTTTTTTTTTTCTAGATACCTAGTTTTATAAGTATCTGTCAATTACTTGAAAGAGCCTCCTTGTTCTTGAAGCTGAGCAAACAGGAGCATCAGAGTTTGGTCCAGTGTCACACATGCTGAGGTCTAGCACTCAACTGATGATTTTTTAAACTTCTTAACACATTCTATTAGATCAGCATTATCAAACTTGACAAATTAAAAGGGAAAAAAACCCACTACAGACTGAAATTCCTTGTGAACATGGAAGAAAAAAATCCTTAATAAAATCTTAGCAAACTGCAGAGGTGTCAAACTCATTTTCACAGAGGGGCCACATCAGCCTGTGATTGCCTTCAAATGGCCAAATGTAATTTTAGGACTGTATTAATGTAACTACTTCTTAACAGTTAAGCGAGAGCTCAGCACTGCCACCAGGTAGAACCAAGGTGCTGGCCGGATAAAAAAAAGGTGGAGGGCTGGATTTGGCCCTCGGGCCTTGTGTTTGTGGCAAAGTGAATTCAGCAATATATAAAAAGAAAAAAAATGACCAAATAGTGTTTATCACAGGGATGCAAGATTATAATATTCTTTCTTTCACTATTTTTCCACATTTTTTTATTTTTCAAGTACAGTTGTCTCCATTTCCACCCTCCACTCTCCTGCACCCCAGCCATCCCCACCTCCCACCCTCAATCCTACCTTCCTTTGGTTTTGTTCATGTGTCCTTTATAGTTGTTCATGACAACTCTTCTCCTCTCCCCCATTATTTCCTCCCACCTCCCCTCTGGTTACTGTCAGATTGTTCTTAATTTCAATGTCTCTGGTTATATTTTGCTTGCTTTGTTTTGTTGATTAGGTTCCATTTATAGGTGAAATCATATGGTATTTGTCTTTCACTGCCTGGCATATTTCACTTAGCAAAATGTTCTCCAGATCCTTCCATGCTGTCACAAAGGGCAGGAGCTCTTTCTTTCTTTCTGATACATAGTATTCCATTGTGTAAATGTGCCATAGTTTTTTGATCCATTCATTTACTGATGGGCACCTAAGTTGCTTCCAGCACTTGGCTGTTGTAAATTGTGCTGCTATGAACATTGGGGTGCATAGGTTCTTTTGAATCAGTATTTCAGGACTCTTAGGGTATAAACCCAGGAGTGGAATTGCCAGGTCAAAATTTAGTTGATTGACTATCACCTGAATAGTTGTTTGTACCATTTGCTTGTGAAATAGGCAGGTGGGAAACATTAATTCCTGATTGTGGGAAAGAAACCCGAGGCACAGGCAGGCTGTGACCATACAAGCACCACCTCTTTATCACTGTCTTCATTGGCAAAGTCAGATTGCCAATTTCAACTTGCTTTAATAGTAAACACCGCAGTTAACCTAGTAAATAAATCCTTCTACACTGTTAGATCATTTTTTTTCTAACCAGCTTTGAGTCCTAAATTAATAGCTAAGACTGTGTCTAGGATTTATTTTTTGGAAGGATATAGAGAACATTGTCCAGAAAGGTGACACATTGGCAGCTGCCTGTAGTTTCTCAGAATGGAACCTCACACATGCCAGAGTGTTCATATTCAGAGTACAGTTGTCCTAGGTCAGTGTGTCTGAGGAGACCTTGCTTCCCTGCTTCCCTGGGGAGCTCACTTTCTGTGGCTTGTGGAAATGTGATCCTGCTCCCATTCCATGATATAGTCTGGTTCTGACTACCTCTCAGTATGTCTGCAAAGAGTCATTTATTAATGCAAAGAGTCATTAGGGAGGGCAGTGCATGGGAAACTTTTTCAAGACAGAAAACCGGTGTTTGCCAGTCTGCACTTTCTTTGTGCCTCTATAGTGTCCTGAACTCATTAGACAGTCAATGAAGATCAACTCCAGGTTCTGTAAAGATGTACATTGAAATTGATGGGAAAGTGAAAGGTGCCTGACATTTAAATTATTTGGTAAAACATCCACCTGTATATTGAGGGTTCTACATAGTCCAGCTATTTCTCTTTTACCTTTCTCCGATTATTTATTCCTTGTGTGACTTTAGGTAACTTTAGTACTGACTAGGGTACTATGGAAGTTGTCAAAGATGAAGACAAAGTAGGTTGTAACACTAAGGACTTAAAGTCTATGACATAATGTTCAGGAACTTTAAGAAAAAGGAATCCCACTATAATACTCATTTCACTGTAAGAAAGACATATACTGTGTTTCCCTGTGGCATGATTTGACCGATATGCAGGATAACTAACTGCACGATATAGAAAGGCCCTTTGTAATGAAGGTCTGAGTCTGTATCTTTATCCTTTGAGTCCCAAATGTTTCTAGAAATAATGTGCACCTTTTCTCCTTAAAGTTCTAGGGAGTTTCAAGTTTTGCCTTTTGTCTCTGTTACCTGATAGAAATTAAAAACATTAAATATCCTTATTATAGATAAACAGAATTAGGTCATTTGTTCACAGTTCTCCCTCAGTACAAGTGCTAGGATGCTGAGTCCTCCCTCACTTGCTACCTCCAGTCACTCAGCATTTCCTGTGCATTCTGCCTCCTGACCCTCCCCTGCACCCAGCCTCTCCCTCTGCACCATGCATTTATGTCTGTTCTGTCTTTTGTCTGCCTCTTTGTTTACTACTCCCATCAACTCTGCCTGCCTTCAGGCCACCCTCATTTCTCTGCTATAGTTCTTGCAAGGTGCCCCTTGAACACCAAGCAAACTGAAAGCTCCCTATTGTGACACACACTTTCCTTTATGATTGGGCTCAGCTTCTCTCTTCAGTGGGATCTTTGCCGTATTACCTCTTGAAATGTCCTGGCTCCAGCCATACTAAATTACTCGCAATCTGTTGATGCCCTCTATTCTCTCACAGCTCTTTGCGTTTCTTATGCTCTTCCTTTCGTCTTGATGCCTGCCTCCTCTCCTGTCATGTATTCTTAGCTCCTACTTTCCTTTAAGACTTAGTTCAAAAGCAAGTGCTCCTGGAAGGTTCTCTGATTTTATTCTCTCTTGCTCACTTGCCAGCACCTAGACAAAGGCAGTGTGGGGTGCCCTTGTTAGGACACTAGCTTTGTAATACCATCAATATTGTTCATATTTGTTGTTGGGTTTTTTCTTTTTTCTGTCTCCACTATTTGGTGAAGTCCTATGAGTGGGGACTGTATTGTTAATTTTGTGTATCTCCAGCTGACCCGTGAATGATGCTCAGTAAATGCTCATTAAAGACTAGCAAAATCCTGGCTTTCTTGATCCTTAAGCAAAGGTAAGGTTCTTTATTAGACTATAGTAAGCTCTTGATTAATAGTAGTAAACAGTATTATTAAGCACAGACTGTCCCAGGCACTCCCCTGGGCACTCTACGTATATTCACATGAATCCTCACAAAACTTTCACGAATCAGTTTAAAGGATGAAATGTTTGTGACTTGCCTGGAGATATAGTTGTTAAGTCTCAGAATTCATTCCAGGCAGTTTGGCTCTGGTGAGCACATTTCGTGCAATACTCTTTCTTCCTAGCTCTCATTTCTAACATGATCTGATGTTATTGGTAGCAAACAATTAAAATAGGAAGACATCTCAAAACTTTAACACATACCAACTCATACCTCTCTGCATGAGAGAAGAGGAGAGATCGGGAGACTGGAAGGGAGAGGAAAGGGAAATATGTTAAATAAAGGAATTCATTAATTTGTAGCATATTTTAAAGTAAAGTTGTTTTTTAAGGTTTTATTTACTTTCAGAGAGAGGGGGAGTGAGGGAGTAAGAGGGGGACTGATACACACTGATGTATCAGTGTGTGAGAGATACATCAGTTGGTTGCCTCTTGCATACCCCCAACTGGGGACCTGGCTTGCAACCAAGGCATGTGCCCTGACTGGGAATTGAACTGGCAACGCTTTGGTTCAAAGGCCTGCACTTAATCCACTAAGCGACACCAGCCAGAGCAAAAGTAAAGGTTTTGTAAGTGATTTTAGATCTTATCTAAGGTAAGATCTTATCTTAAGTAGATCTAAGGTAAGATCTAAAGTAAGATTTTACATCTTACTATTTTTAACAACATTTCTTAAAGCCATTTGGACTGAAATTTCCATTGGAAGACAATGGTGGATACCCAAGGTAGCTTTTATGCTATTAATATATTTTTATATTACTATTTTTTAGTATTTGCAGGTATTTAACAAAATATTTTTATTCTTTTTGTGCTTTTAAGACACCACAAGGATTTTTGTTAGCTCTACAGTTTTAACAACTCCTTCAGGCTTTTAACTACAGCAGGGAAAAAAGTATCATTTGTTAACTCCTTTACTGGGTGGTGAACTCTTTTTTTAAATACAATCTTTTTAAGGATGATAGCTTTATTTTATACATTTTTATTACATAGACTGTTTCAGAACTGTCTTATAACAGGTTCCTAGTAAATGCTTATGGAATACATAAATGAATGGAAATCATATAGTGATCTGAGTTAATATGTATTCCATTAAGTGACTGGTCATGTTACAATATCACTGACAAATTCTTGGAAGCCAGTTGAAAGTAAATTATAAGAGGAACTGCTGCCACTTGATAAGTGAGTGAGTGAGTAAGTGAGGGTGCTTTGTAGAGTGGTGTGCTCTCTGAATTGTTGTACCCCAAAAGTACAATTAAACCACAGAGAGAAAACATGCACTTAAACAGTGCTAGCAAATGCAATCCAGACAGTAAACACAGTCAAGTTTATAATTATACGTAGACCCAGTCTGTATGTGAAATATTCCATAAAGATCTGAAGATAAGTTCAAAAAATAAGTCTCACAGAAATGATAGGGTGAGGAAACTTTTCCTGTTCAATCGATCCTTTGGCAGTTTAATGGGCAGAGGGAGGGGAGAACAGTGATAGCAGACAATTTCCTAGCAGCTAGTATGAGAGCCATTGTTATGGGAACTTGGTAGGATCATTACTCCCCATTTTACAAATGAAGCAACTGATAGAAGAAATGTTAGGTAACTTACCCCAAGGCCACACAGCCCAGGTTTGAGCCTGACTCCGGAGTCCAGGCTCTTAACCACTAACTACACTATATTGTACTTAGAGTACATCCCTCAGAAAACTGAAAAACTACACCCTCCTTTAGAGGAAATTTCCTCACAGCTTACATTTTGCCTAAAGTTTCTGTTACCTTCATTCCAAACATGGACATAAATATTGGCAAAACACTGCAAATAATTTATTGTTTTGTAAAATTTTTTTTAGGCACATAGAAGTTAAAAAATATAGAGATATGTTTAGTCTTACTGATCATCAAATGAATATAAAACAGATATACTTTTTTTTACTTATCCAATTAATAGTTTATATTTAGAGTTGAAATACTCAGGTTGGCTGAGAAATAGTAAAGCCCAAATTTCACTGATCAGAGGGTAAGTTGGTAAAATGTTTTTATAAACTAAAAAATATCAGTTTATATCAAAAGCTTTATTTTAAAAGTATAGACATAATAGAGATATAGAAGAGACTTTTTGTACGTAGATGTGTGGTCAAATAGTATAATGTTACAACTCTTTTAAGTTGTGCTGAATAATTTGTTATATATAATATATTTAAGTATAGGAATACCTCATCTTAAAATAACTTTGTTCCTTTCTCTTCATATTAAAGCATCCTGAAGTATTGGAATTATTTGCTGATATATACTTCATACTGTTTATTGTAATTGTGAGTTCACACAGAAATGCAGAGTAAGCCTATTTTTTGACAAAGATGTTTCTGGCATGATCCATTGTTTTTACCTAGCTTAGTCCCAGCTGATTAGAACTGTCAGTTGCTAGAGAGTCTAAACTATATTAATAATATAATTTTTGTTAGAATTGTTTAGCCTGCTTTTGAATGGATCTTTCCCTTAACCTTATACCTTAAGAAGACTTCCAAAGTTTGTCTTAACTCAAAAGACTGTTGAAAAGCAGAATATCTAGTACTTACCTCTTAGCGACTTGTTCAGGCCTCTGTGTAGTGGCAGTCAGGATTTGACCAAATTGAAGTAGGTTAACCTTGGCATGTTGTTCTAAGAAAGATTAGGCAGACATCCTTTTATGGTGGTGACTTTTTTTCTGTCACCCTGTGACTGGGCATAGTAATGATCAGTTAGCCTCCAGTATGCATGTAAACGTTTTTTTAAAAAAAGGAAGTGAAATTTTTGTTCGTGATTTTTTTGAGTAGTTCTCTGAAAACCCCTTGGAATTTATGAATTACTGATATCTATGAAACTTTATAAATTTTTCTATAAAAATTTAATTATTAAAAAAATTATATGAAGGAGACTGAAGCAGTAGATCTTAACTAGAAAAAAGATGAATCATAGTTACTGATAATTTTGTATTTAAAATATGAATTTTTAAGTGTTTCAAAGGGGTAAAATGTCAACTTTGACAGTTTTATCTACCTGGAGACTTGGTACAGGGGGTAGTTTGCTCAACAGTTTATGAGAAAGAAACAAAAGTTTCTGTGGTGAGTGGGTGAAAGATGCTCTTTTGCATATATGCAGGGATTCATTGATGTTTTTAGCCAGGAGGCTAACTTGACTGCATCAGTGACTACACAGACACTGAATGTCGAGAAAAGTTGTAGGGGACATTTTGCAGCTTAAATTGAGCCTCTTTACGTAGGATGAAGGAGATCTATGCTATTCACCATAGTTTTAGTTGACTTTTTAAATCAACAATGTAACATGGCTATCAAAATGCAATTTACTTGTAGGCTAAATTAATAGAAATACAGTGCTCAAAACAAACAAGGTGATATTTACACTTATCCAGGATCAATCTAGGCATTCCCAGTCAGCTCTGGGTGCTGAGTTTTAAAAGGGCATGGATGACTTAGAGCTTGCCTGGAACTGTGAGGGGTCTGGTTTCTAGGTCTTAGGTGAAATGATTGAATAAACTGAGAATGTTTAGGGTTGGCGGGGATATGATCACTATTTTCATGCATTTGGAAGATGTCTCGTAGAAGGGGTTTAGGTTGGATATGTCAATCTTCCTAACTCCAGAGAATAGAAGGAAAGCCAATAAAAGTAAGCTACTGAAGTCAGCTTTCAAATCAAAATATGAGTTTAGTTCCCAACACTTAGGACCATAAAAACATGCAGTAGGCTGCCTCTTTTTTATATGCTTGCATAAACTGAATGACTCTTTCGAAAGGTGGTGTAGAGAGTATTGAATCATTTGGTAGGAATTTGTAGCTCTGTGACCTCAGAGGCCCTTTTATTTTAAGAGTCTGTCAAAAAGAGCTAAGTGAGCCCTGATCGGTGTGCCACAGTTGGTTGGAGCCTAGTCATATAACCAAAAGATTTCAGGTTCCATTCCTGGTTGGGGCACATGCCTGGGTTATGGGTTCAGTCTCTGGTCTGGCTCTGGTCTGGGCATGAATGGGGAGACAACAAGTTGATGTTTCATTCACATTGATGTTTTTATTTTCCTTTCTCTCTCTCTGAAAGCAATGAGAAAAAAATGTCCTCTCGTGATGATTAAAAAACAACAACAAAGGAAAAGAAACAGTCAAGTGATTTTAGCCTCTCAGTGGTTTTATTCCATTTAGAAGCTTATTAGGTTCTTCCTAACTCTAAAATGCTGAAGAATGTGGAGAAACAGAAGAGTATTTTTTTGGCCTTCCACCCCGCAGTCTATAAAATAAAGTCATTGAACTAAATAATTTCCAGTGCAAAAAAAAAAAAATTATGAGGGGAAAATAGGAATTTTATGATCTGATGGATAAATATGATAATGTATTCTAGAACTAGTTCCTTTAAAATGCGGATTGAAGAACATTTAAAGAAGACACCGTTGAAGGTTTTCAGTTTGTTGAAAGGCCATCTTAGTGGGATGTTTTGGTCTTTAATATTTGAAATAGTTTTTATTAAGTAAAACATTATTGTACTAGCAAACTGGATTACCTCTTTTTGGTATTATAGTAGTCAAGTGTATAAAGAAGAGGTGATGGAGCAATTTTCCTGCAAGGTACTGTTGAGGTTTAGACTAAGATAATTTCATGAGTTCATAAACTTATTTTTATTGTTGCTGAAAGTTACCAGGATTTTTTTAGTTGTGTTATAAGAGTGAAGTCAATGTCATTTTTTGTATAAGAGGTAAGATAGACATTTGTGACCTGAGCTGCGTGTTTCTATCATTTTATTTGTTCTATTGAGTATAGTTGTGAGTATATAGTAGATAATAAATATTAGTGGAAGAATGAATGGATTCTTTATAACCTGTTTTCCTCTTTTCTATACTTCAGTCTCATATACTTGTGCCAGACAGGGCTTCCAGAAGTTAGCTACTCACAATATGAAAAATACCAAATTGAATTCATTGTTGACAGTATAAAGAACAGATGTTATTATAAAATAAAGAAAAGAGAACTGGTCAGTGACTAATTATATGATATTTTGTGAAGTCTGTGTGGATAGAAATAGCAATGGAAAATTTCTACAAAACAACCTATATAAACATGGTCTGAAATGTGTGCTTTTGCATTATGGGTATATGTGATCTAGTACTTAGTCATCATTTAAAAGTACACAGTGATTAATAACTTCTAAGAAATTTCAAAACTTCTATTGGTATATAAGACATGAACTGTGGTCATTAAAGTTCCTATCAATTTTTTTTTTAGTTTATATTGAAATATAACTTCAAACAAACTCTGCTTTAGATTTTTTTATTATAATATCACTATTTACACTTTATTGCTAAATGTAAACAGGAGAATTTCTATAATTTAACTACCTTAAAGAACATGTTCTGTGGTAAGAGACCTCAAGTGCAACCAAAATGGAGTTGTCTTATTATTACCAAGAGACCTAGAGGCCATGTTCTGAGTATATATATGAAACCATGTATTTTAATCCTATTTAAAACAAGGTAAGGGGCTTTTTAAAGCAAAAGGCAAATTGTGTATGGTTTAATGATTTTAAAGAGAAATTTATTCAGCAAATATTTATTGAGCAAGTACTCCATGCTGGCCACAGTTCTAGATAGTGAGGATAAAGTAGCAAACAAAACCGACAGAAATCCCTTCCATTCTCGTCAGCGAGACAGATGATAAACAAGTCATGAAGCATAGTAGCCAGTTACAGGTGCTATGGAGGAAGGGAAATAGAGCATGCTGAGTGAAGATGGGGCTGTGAGGTGTGACAGGGTTTGGAAGCCTTTTTCTGAGAAGATGCTATTTGAGAAAAGACCTAAATGGTGGAAGGGAGTAAGTGATGCACATGTTTGTGTGAAGATGGCCAGGAGTCAAGGAAGAGCAGATACACACACCCTGGGCACCATATACAAGGGGAGATGAAAAAAACTGGGGTTACCGTCTGGAGGGTGGGTCCCTTGGCAGTATACAGGCTTCCCCTGCTAGGTGAGTGTTCTAGGAACCTATTGGTATCAGTTTACCAGTTGGTGTTGTGAGAGGCTGCATTTGGCTTCAGTGAGTTTTTGAAAACTCTGTCAACACATGTGCCTATTAAATGATTTATGAGCACACCTGTCCATACTGCACTGAGTGTTCAGCAGTTTTTGATCAAAAATGGCATGAGTCCCGTGCCCCACCATCTTACCCGATCTCACCCTGAGAGACTTTTTTGTTTGTTTCTCTGGATGGAAAAAAAAGCCTTAAAGGGAAATGTTTTGCTGATGTGGAAGAGATGAAACAAAAACAGCAGAAGCACTAAAAGGCATCAAAATCGACCTGCGCAAAAACTGTTTTGAGCAGTGTAAAAAATGTTTTGATAGGTGTATTGTACTTTGAAGGTGACTGAAGTTTAAACATGTAAGAATATATACACAATACTTTATAAATAAATTCTGGGTTTTTTTGTGTCCCCCCTCGTACCTAGCACTACTTGAGTGAGACACACATTGGTCCAGTGTGGCTGGATCAGCCAGAGTCAGGGACGGGGAGACTGAGTAGTAGAACAGGTATGAGGTGGGGACACAGGCCTTGTATATCTTTGTAACGATTTTGGCTTTTACTGGAGGGTGGGAAATCATTGGAGGATTTTAGGCCCAGGAGTGGCTAACTTGTACTTTTTTTTTCTTCTTTTTCTTTAAAGATTTTACTTATTTATTTTTAGAGAGAGGGGAAGGGGAGGAGAAAGAGAAGGTGAGAAACATAAATCTGTGGTTGACGCTAACGTGGCCCCCACTGGGGACCTGGCAACCAAGGCATGTGCCCTGACTGGGAATCAAACCAGCGACCCTTTGGTTCACAGCCTGCGCTCAATCCACTGAGCTACACCAGCCAGGGCTAACTTGTACTTTTTAATGAAAAGAATGCATAACTGCTTAGTTACCTGTGTTGGGAGTTAGATGATTTGAATTGGGGGGAAAAAAAAACAACTGTTTCTCTTGTGTAGTGTTAAGAATGACAGTTTAAATAAGTCTCTGCTTATTAAATTTGCTTTGCTAAATTTTTTTAATCCAACAAATAATGAGAGTCTATTATGTGTTAGGATCTGTATTAGGCACTGGGGGATTCAACACTAAGTAGAACATGGCTCATTCTCACAAAATTAATAATCTAATGATAGTTTTTTTAAAAATCCTATACAGTTAAAGTGTTCAAGAATGAGGTTTATTTTATTGCCTCTAATTTAATGAGCTCTTATGTTACGTCAAGCACTGTGCCAGATGCTGGGAGGACCAAGGAGATACATTTCCTTCCCTGCCACGGGGTATGCTCATTTTAAAAGGAGGGCCATAGGAGTGAGGCATCCATGACTGATTCACTGTGCTGTCTGTATACCTCTGCTGTCCTGTCCCTGTCATCCTTCTTGTAAGACTGTAAGAGGCTGTATCTTATTCATCTTTGTATCTTCAGACCTGACCCAGTGTCTGGCACTTGGGTGTTTACTGGTTGGGGTTTTCCCTATTCTAGCATTTACTATTTGTTGTAGATGGCCTGGTGATCCTGCTGCTGTTGATAACATTTACAATATACATTTGCTTTTGTTTTATTTTTAATATTAGAATTGAAAGCACAGTGGATATTTTTTTAAATAACAATCTCTGTCAACTATGGGAAAACACACAAGAGGCCAAGGTGTCCTGTGTTTCTACAAAAAGGGTAGTGAGAACATTCTTTGTGGAAGTGAAGAATATTTCTTGTATTTTCTTATGGTAAAGAAATACTTCTTTGTACTGATGCCACTCACCCCCCCCCCAAAAAAGGAAAAATAAAAATAGACTGAGTTATTACACCAAGGGTTTAATGGAGAATGGGTGCAAGTCTAAGTTTAAACCACTCTACTCACTCATGTTGTCTGGCTAGCTTTTGTAAGAATGTGAGTTTTCGATCCTGGAGCTAATTTCTTGGGGTTAGCAACTATTTATTACTCATAGATATAGATGGAGCTCCTGTACCTGGCCTTCTGCCTCTCGCAGAGTCCCTGGATGATTCATTGAAAGAGTGAAACTGAGGTAGCTTTCAGGGCAAAAAAGAGAGCTACCAACAGCAAGAGGATTGGAGAAATCACTGAAAAGAGTTGAGTTCTGTCATAGACCATAGGTTTCCTTAACAGGAAAGTGGAAAGAACATTTAGTTTGAAAGAATAACCTGTGTCAGTGAATAGTCAAAAGGGCCTAATGTGCCTAGGGAGAATCTTTTGGGGCGAGGGGTGAGAGGGCGGGGAACGTAGAGGACTACAGTTGTGGGAAACTGCACTAATAAGAAAAATTTTAGGGCTTTGCTAATATTTAAATTTCTTCTTTGGATACTGGGAGCTGTGGAAGGAAAGGTTTTAAACAGGGTTGTGACATGATTAAAGTTGTGTTTTGGGGAGAGAATACTGTTAACAATGTTGAGAGACTGGATTAGAGAAAAGACTGCCTTACAGCTTGTGACTTTTGAGTATGTTCAGTTGAGGTTATCAAATTGAGTTTCATAACCCAGGTAAGGGGACAGGCAGACAGTTTGGGACTGACTTCATTGTCTTAATCGAAGCCAAGAAGGCTTGTGATTATGCAAGGAGTGACTGGAGCAAGAAGAAAAGGCTATAATGGAACCCTGGAGAGAGTAGAAGAGTGGTAGGAAAAATCATGGGTAGACCAGCAAAAAGCAGGGATTAAGGCAAAATGAGGGAGGAATTTGTGGAATGGAGGGCAGGAGTGGTATGTGGTTTCATGTGCTGTGGTGATAAATGGATAAAGTCTAAGATGAGGCTTTTGGACTTGACTATGATGTATTATGTTTGCTGTTTTTGGTTTGTCTAGTCTCTTTTATTACATTTTAAGTCATTCATTGGACGACTCATAGCAACAAATTTAACTTTTCTTACAGTGCCTGAAAATTAATTAGTAGATGCTAAACCACTTCTTTGCAATAGTTTTGGAATAGTTGACAAGAATTAAATAAGTACAAATTATCTCAGATGCGATACACATATAGAAAGCAAATTGTGTATCTAAGACCCTACTTTTCAGATTGAAGTAAAATTATAAGCAGTGTTACATCAAATACCCCTTTGCCATTGGTATTTTTAAATCGAGTATTATACTGTAGTGATTTTTCTTTATTTGTTTGCATAGCCTGGCACCTGTGTTTGCTCTGTTTGTACCATTTTACTGCTCCATACCGAGAGTCCAAGTGGCGCATATTCTGGGCCCGTTGTCCATCACAAACAAGACATTGATTTATATATTGGGACTACAGGTATAGTATGAATTTTTATGTTCACATTTCTTTAACCAGATTTTTTTTTTTTTGGTCTTTTTCTGATTTGATCTCCTTGAAAACAATGTTTTTTTCCCCATAAGTTTGGCTTCATGATCTATATCAAATGTTCAAAGGAAGTGTTACAGAATGAGAACATCAAAGTATAAAAGGTACTAGAATACTTTCATAGACTTTAGAATCTGATAAGAGTTTTCACTGTAATTTGTATCAGTGGAAAATATTTTAATTTCATTGTACAATTTCATATAAGTACTTTCTTAAAAAATCATAGTATGAAGTGGAAACATATGAGAAGAGTCAAAAGGTAGAAAGTGGAAAATCACTGTTAAAATTAATATGTTGAATATGGTGTCACAAATAAAGCTCTGAAGACTAAATTAGATCCGTTTTACCAAGCCAAGCTTTGGATTTTGCTAGAAGTATTATCAACTTTATAACTTTCGTCTTGCATAGACATGATAGCAATGTCACCATCTGCTAAGTGGTTTGATGCGAAGATCATTGGGGTGCTTATTATTTGACTTAAATTGAAAAAGGTTATTTTCACTGGTATTAAGTAAATATTGATCACTCTTCTGGGCTCCAGGCCCACTGGTAGATGATACATATGATTTTTAGTTTTTTATCTGTAATACTTGTCACTTGTCTTTCATTCTCACAGCTTTTGATGTAAAACTTTTATTCTGCTATTTTTTGTGGTACCATGTGTAGCTCGGCCTTTCGATCCACTGTTAATGCTCATAACATTCCTTATCCCACACATATCAAACCGGATATTAGTGTCTCTGTAAAACACCCTCCTCACTCCCCTTTTAACCTTTGGCATTTCCTCTAACTTCTAGTCTGCTGTCATGTGTTATCAATGGCTCATCTGGGGTGGATTTTTTTTTTTTTTTTTTTTTTTTTTTTTACTTTTACAACCATTTCTCATGAACTATATTTATTCTTCATCTCTCAACCTACATAGCATAACAGTATCCCTATCCTTCCTAATATTCATATAACCTCATGGCACATTTCTATAGATTACTCTTATTATTAGGATTTGCTATGACATGTCTTTTTTTTTTTTTTTTCCTTTTTTAAGATATTACAAAAGAAGACAAAGTGGTAGAAGAGAACCATGGATCTGGGGTGGGAAACCCAAGTTCTAGTTCTAATGTGGCACTCACTAGCTTGTGACTTGGGTCAAGTTATAGAAGTCTTCTGAGGCTCATGTTGACTCTATAGTTCCATCGAACTCTGATGTTATGTGCCATCTTTGAGAGTGAAAAACATTGTTTTATTAATTATGGACTAGGAATTCAGTGGAGCATTGTGTAAAGTCTTTGGAACCAAGTGGACTTGGTTTAATTACTTGCTCTAATAGTTACTTACCTTTTCTGAGCCCTCATCTCCTCAGCTCATTTGAAACATTAGAGATAATAGTATTGGGTGTTTAGGGTAATGTGGACAGATAATAAAAACTAAATCCATTGGTTCTTATTATTAATTAATAATTTATGTCTTTATAGCTATCACCATAGATGTTCTGAGATTGTGTGAATGTTTTTTGTTTTGTTTTTTGGTGAGGTAGAAGTTGGTCTCAGAAAGTACAGGTGGAGATGCCTTAATTGGCTTTAGGTAAACTCTAAAGTCCTTAGCATGAATGGTATCCAGGGTTCTTCTTGCCTATCCAGTGTCAACTCTCAACCCTCTCCATCTTGAAGTGAGTATTAACCCCTTATTCTCAAAGTTTTTGTTTCCCCTCTCTCTCTCCCTCCCCTTCCCCTTTAAGTCTTTGCACATGCTTTTGTTCTTTACTGTCTTCCACACAGCAGCTTCTTGAAGCAGACATTTGATAAATGAATGAATGAATGACTTTAATCATTATCAGAAGAACAAAAATGCTTGAGAGCCAGTCATGAAATGCCATATGCTAGGGATTGTGGAGGATAAAATGGAGTTGTAATACCTGTTGTTAAGGAGCCCAGCAGTGAGAAAAAACATACACACTGTCAAAACATAAGCAGACACAATTGGGACCAAACATACAGTAAGATGAGGGGCTTAAGAATTCAAAGGAAATAATTTTTTACAATACAATTGATATGCTTATCCTTCTTATGTATGAGACAGTTGCATGGAGTAGTCATGACACAAGGCTGTGGAGCCAGACCATTTGGGTATACACTCACAGCTCCACTACCCACCAGCTCTTTGACCTTGAGCAAATTACTTAACATCCCCATTTTCTCATGGGTAAAATAGAGGTAATACTAGAACTCACCACATTGGGTGATTAGGAAGATCCAGTAAGTTTAATATATGAAAAGCATTAAGATCACAGCTTCACACATAATAAGTGCTATGAAAGAAAGTATTAGCTATTTTATTGTTCTTTATATTTTAGAAGAAAACTATAGGAAAATATTTTCTTTTAAATAAGGTAATTCTTATCCTTGTTATTGTCAGTCATTTACACTGAAGAGGGATCCATGCATACTAGATCAGAGAATTGAATTTTTTAAAATATATTTTATTGATTATGCTATTACAGTTGTCCCTTTTCTTCCCCATCATTCCCCTCCACCCTGCACACCCTCTCCCACCCACATTCCCCCCTTTTGTCCATGTGTCATAATTCTTTAGCTTCTACATTTCCCATACTATTCTTGCCCTCCCCCTGTCTATTTTCTACCCACCATCTATGCTACTCATTCTCTGTACCTTTTCCCTCTCTCGCCTCCTCCCACGCCCCTGTTGCTAACCCTCCATGTGATCTCCATTTCTGTGGTTCTGTTCCTGTTCTAGCTGTTTGCTTAGTTTGCTTTTGTTTTAGGTGTGGTTCTTGATAGCTATGAGTTTGTTGTCTTTTCACTGTCATATTTTTATCTTCTTTTTCTTAGATAAGTCCCTTTAACATTTCATCTAATAAGGGCTTGGTGATGATGAACTCCTTGAACTTGACCTTATCTGAGATCAAGGGATTAAATTTAAAGTTGCAACAAACATTCATTTTTACTTAAGCTAGCACTAGAGCAAAGTTGGTCAGCCACCTTTTACCTGTGCTTTGTCATCTCTTACCTTTGTATATGTCTTCTTTCTGTGAATATGTTTTTTTCTGTATATCCTTGATCAATGTATAGAACCTTCGAGGTTTAGCACAATGTCAGCAGTGAACCCGGGTATCTTGCTTCTCTCTGTATGAATAGAAGTACTTAAATTCCTGATCTAAAAATCTAAATGTGAACAAACACTAGGCTACAAATCTTTACTTTCATGCAGGAACACTTTGAGATAAATGTCTTAGGAGTTTTTAAAAACCCTTGAGTACAATACTTAGATGTAAATGATTTGGAGAGCAAATGAAGAGATTTCATAAGACTTAATTCTAATTACTTTTGCCATTTAACTTTGATATCATTACTTAGTTTACTTTTCCATAGGGGAACTGGAATGAGAATATCAACAGTTAAACAGAGTGGCATTGAACATGGACCTATATGCTTGCAGAGAAGTCTTCCCATCTAAATTTAGAGTAGCAGTGATGAGGAATAAAAATGAGAGAATTATGTAGACTAATATTACATGTTATTACCTAACAACAAGCTTTGGATGGTGACTACATATTTTTTCTGTTGTTAATTCTAATAATTTCTTTATATGTGGTATTTTACTTTATTTAATGTACATTTGTAAATAAAAGTATATGTGAATTTTACTTATTTTTCTTTGCACAGTAGTGGGCCAGGTTCAACCAATCCATTTTAGGCTATGAAAGGTGGAACTCTTGGTTAAAAAAAAAAGTAAAATTAATATATTATTGTCTTTTAAATAACAGATTTGATATTTATTAATTTCTATTTGTTTATATTATGATATATTAGTAATCCTTACCATAAATGGTTGTAATTATAGTTATAAAAATTAGTAAGCTGTGACTGGCAGTTGAATTTCATTTTTAGTTGCCTTTCTTTTCTTTTATAGCTTTTCACCTCTGGTTCCTACATCTGGATTGTAGCCATAAGTGGACTTGTAAGTGTGATTCCCTCTTCTCCCTACTTCTTTTCTGAAGAAACTTTAGGGAAAATGCCACATTTAGATAATGGGTCATATTCAGTTGACTCCAACATTTTTTAAAACCATGTTAGGTCCTGTCTCAATGCTAATTCCTTAATGATAAAAAAAGGGCTAGTTACATGAATAATTGAGAGGCTCATTTGTCTTAGTTTTTAAGCAACTTTTGATGAACATTTTAGCTGAGTTTCTTGTCAGTATTATTTTTTAACTGTATTAGTAGTTTAACTCATAATAGGGAAAAAATGACAGAAAAAGAAAATGAAGAAGTTGGGTGTACTAACAATCATGAGAGATATTCTACTTGTTTTGTAAAGAGACATCATGCAAGGGAAAAAAATAAGGCCAAGTGGAAAGTCAGGTGGATTGGAACTGACAAAAGACTCATCAGGGTGTGTGGCATCAGGGAGACATGAATGAGCTGAGGATTTGGATGGTGTACTCATCCTTCGTACTAGAATGTCTTTATCTCACCCATCCCCATGCTGTTCTATATCATTTTTAAAATTTTAATAAATATTTGTCTTAAACTCTACTTATGAGGTATTTAAAAAGACATCTAGAACATGAAATTGAACTTTATTTTTCACCCATAACTTAAATTTGAAGTCTCAAATTTACATAAACATAAATTTATAACATATGTATGGAATATACTGCATTTTTTGGACTATAATATGCACTTTCCCTCCAAATTTGGGAGGGGATGGGGTGCGTCTTATAGTCTGAATGTAGCTTACGGGGGGGGGGGCGGTGGAGCAGGGTCACAGGTTATTAAATATTTTACCATATTTTTTGCTTCAAAAATTTTTTTTCCTATTTTTCTCCTCTAAAACCTAGATGCGTCTTATGGTCTGGAAAATGTGGTAGTTTTAATTTCTTTCTTTAAAAGACTAAGAAAATTACAGAATAGGTTTTATAGTAATATGTAAACATTAAAGAGACCTTTGGAAATAACTGTGCATTCTACTGTAGACAGTTTTATTTTAAGTAAGCTATCACTGTAACTTGTTTCCTGATAAATGGTATTTTGAGCTACTGTGTTACTACTTTAAGCCTGCTCACTTTTCTCCTTCCTTTATGCTCTGTGTATTATTTCTTTTGTGTATTTTTTTTCATATACAACTTAATCTTTCATTCCCCACAGCTTCCAGCCAAAATTCTGGGGATTGAAGTCACTTGGTTTCCCCCTCCCTAAGTACTTTCTCAGATACCCAGATACCTGATTTACTTCAGGACTATGATGCTAAACTCTACTGTAAGGTCTTTAAAACATCTGAGCCACCTGGTATTCTTAAGACTTTTGGTGACTTAGAGACAGCCTGAGGTCAGACTGAGTCTATGGGACACAACTGCCAGGTTCTCTCTAGTCTAATGTCATCCCCACATGGCCTACCAACTTATTTTTTTCTTGCAGTAGAACATTTATTTATTTCTTTCATGAAACCTTTAAAGTTTACGTTAATGAGAAATAATTTTAATCAAAGAATTGTACATTTTCTTCCCATACATCTTGCTTTCTATTAGGAAATCACATTGTGATCCATTTTACTACAATATTACAAAATATTTACAAGAAAATATTAAAATAAACAGAAGGCAAGATGGGATAAAATAAACTGTTCCCCCTACCCCAAAATATCTACTCCAGTACCCACAGCACACAAGAGAACCAGAACAAATAAGTAATGAAGATTCCCCTGATCGCAAGTTTCCAAAGAATTGGAGAGGAAAAGAAACAGGATGAAAATGGTGGCATGGAAAGGAATGGATGTCAGCAGAACTACTTCAGTAACCAACAAGTTCTGAGTGAAATACTCTCTCTTATATGCAGCAAATTTTGAACAGGGCTAAACTTTAAGATATTCCTTCAGATGAAATTAGAAAATACCCTCACAGTGAAAGTAGCTCTTTTGCCTAAGCTTCCTAACAGCTTCTTTGTGCATGAACCAATTATGTGAACAGAAGCATGTTTGGGCATCAAAGTTGTCACAGGACCCCTTCCATCTCCTGCATAAAATCTTCATACACATCATCCTTAGTTTGTACTAAGATGGGAACAGGTGGACCACATTTGGAGTCTGCTCTGGCAAGAGGCATGGCAGAATCATCCTCTGACTTTCTTTGGGGAGCAGCAGTAGCTCTTTTGTTCTCCTGGACCCTCACTGCGGTGGGCACAAATTAAGTAATCTCTGCCTTGGGATTAGTTGTGGGGGGCACCGCCTGCAGAACCCTCCATCCATCACGGATGAAAGTAAAACTGCCAAGACATGATCTGCTTGGGGAGTAGAGGTGGTCAAACTCTCAGAGGAGAATGACCCAGAGCTTTTAATGGGTTCAAATACACAGGAATACAGGTTTAACATTGCAGAGAAATCTGAGGGCTTAATCTGAGTCAGTGTCTGTCAGGAAAGGGGGTTGCAAAACTTTGGGAGACATACGCATTTCCTCCTGGACCCTTATCATTTAAACAAGAGCACTCTTAGCAAAGCAGGTTTCACAGGACTTTACAAATTCTTTCTTATGCCCAATCACCCGGGGAACCACTCTGGCAGGCACAGGGCTGCACCGGTCACCATCATAGTTTCAGGCTTTAAGCCGATTAGGCTCAGGAAGCAGAAGACATCTCCCAGATGGAAATGGTGACTCAGGCTATGTCAGAATAGCCGGTGGCGGGGGGGGGGGGGGGGGGCGGAGCGTGAGAGTCCATTACCCCTCTTTGTTGCAGCCCCCCGAGTCCTTCCATGAGGGCCTCCCAAGTGGTCGTGTCTGGCTTAGGTTGCCCCTCCCATGAGGAGTCCTACCTGTCATTGACTAACCAACCAAGCATTGGGGCCAGAGATGGATGAGGCAGAAGCAGTGCTCCTGCCAGGGAGATAAACTTTGTCTCCTTAGTAGCTCATGTCCTCTTGACAGAACAGACCCAGATGAAGCGGGTCCCTAGGCTCTTACTCAGCCCACCATGGGATGCAAGTTACAGCTCCTGAGACCAGGCTGAACGGTCCGCAACAGTTAGTGATTTGTGACTTGGCACTGATGGTTGCTGTAGCATTCTTCTCAGTGGTGGCTGCACTTGTATCATCTACCTTGGGTCACTGAGTCAAGTTGGGTGGAGCACCTAAAACTCCTGGATTTAGCAAGGGAGCCAAGGTTCCCAGGTTGGGCAGGTCTGAGTGGAGGCACCAAAGGTGGACATGTCATGCCAGGACAAGGTGGAGGGATACCTGGAGGTGCAGCGGGAGGTAGCCTTGGTGGGGGCACCCCCCCACCACAGGAGGAGGGCCAGGAGGCAAATCTGGAGGTGGACCTTGGGGAGGGCCAGGGGGTCAGCCTGGTGGTGATCCTGGAGGTAAAAGTTGGGGTAAAGGCCCTCGTAGTCCTGGCATCCAGGTGGCCTCAGGGACAGAGGAGCTCCTGGAAGTGGCCCAGGTGGCTGTAAAGGCAGAGCAGGAGGTGGCCCAAGAGGAGGCAGTCCTGGCATGGGAAGTTTGTATCTGAGAAGGGGAAATAGATGGTGGGGGAGCTTGGTGCTATGAAGAAGCAGATGTGCCATCAGAAAGAGATTCATTCCTCTTTATGCTGTTTTTGTGATTGCTTTTCTGCTTCAGAATCATCAGAATCACCTTCATCGTCGTCCTCTGAAAATTCCTCTACTTCCCCACCCCCCTCAGGGATTTCCTGACCTGCTGCCATTCAAAGCATCATGGCTTGAAGAGGAGTCAGTTCCTTAATGTTCTTTTTCTTCCTTCATTTCCCAGGCATATCTGTAAATGTACTCTCACACCTAGATTTTTCCTTCATTGTTTTTCTTTCAGTATCATCATGGTGCACAAATTCACCCCCTTTACTTTCTCCATCTGATCTGTCAGTGTCACTGTCATCGTGCTTATCTTTTTAAAAATTATTTTTTAAATTTTAATTGTTCAATTATAGTTTCCTGCCTTTTATTCCCATCCCAGCCCACCCTCCTGGCCCTCCCAACCTCCCTTCCATTTCCACCCCACTCCTGCCCTTGTTTTTGTCCATGTGTCCTTTATAATTATTCCTGCAAACCTTTCCCCTTTTCCCCTGAAATTCCCTCCCCTCTCCCCTCTGCTGACTGTCAGCCTGTTCTCAATTTCAGTGTCTTTGGTTATATTATGCTTCTTTGTTTGTTTTGTTGATTAGGTTCCTGTTAAAGGTGAGATCATATGGTATTTGTTTTTCACTGCCTGGCTTATTTTGCTTAGCATGATGCTCTCCAGTTCCATCCATGCTGTTGCAAAGGGTAGGAGCTCTTTCTTTCTTTCTGCTGCATAGAATTCCATTGTGTAAATGTACCACAGTTTTTTGATCCATTCATTTACTGATGGGCACCTAGGTTGCTTTCAACACTTGGCTATTGTAAATTGCGCTGCTATAAACATAGGGGTGCATAGGTTCTTTTGGATTGGTGTTTCAGGATTCTTGGGATATAGTCCTAGCAGTGGAATTGCTGGGTCAAAAGGTAGATCCATTTTTAGTTTTCTTAGAAAATTCCATACTGCTTCCCATAGTGGTTGTACCAGTCTGCAATCCCACCAACAGTGCACTAGGGTCCCCTTTTCTCCACAACCTCTCCAACACTTGCTGTTTGTTGATTTGTTTATGATGGCCATTCTGACCGGTTTGAAGTGGTATCTCAGTCTGGTTTTAATTTGCATCTCTCTAATAGCTAGCGATACTGATCATCTTTTCATGTGTCTCTGGATCCTCTGTATGTCCTCCTTGGGGAAGTGTCTGTTCAAGTCCTTTGCCCATTTTTTAATTGGGTTGCTTGTCTTCTTAGAGTGGAATAGTATGAGTTCTTTATATATTTTGGAGATTAAACCCTTGTCTGAGATATCATTGGCAAATATGTTCTCCCATACAGTTGGTTCTCTTTTTATTTTAATACTGTTTTCTTTAGCCATGCAGAAGCTTTTTATTTTGATGAGATCCCATTTGTTTATTCTTTCCTTTATTTCCCTTGCTTTAGTGGACATATCAGTAAAAATGTAGACAGAAAACTGTACAATATCAACAATTAAAAAATACTGATTTAAAAAAAATAAAATAAAAGTAAAAATGTTGCTGCATGAAATATCTGAGATTTTCCTGCCTATGTTCTCCTCTAGGACTTTAATGGTGTCACGGCTTATATTTAAATCTTTTATCCACTTTGAATTTATTTTTTATCATCATGCTTATCTTGATCCATGCCATCATCTTCACTGGTGCTGGAAACATCATTATGATGACCCCATTGAGCCAGTTCAGGACTATATAACATGTTTCATCTTGCCAACAAGAGGGCAGATCTAAGGCAAAACCCACTTTATGGCCATACATTTGCAAGACTTGAGGAGAAAGTGGACTGGGGGTAGACCTGGAGCAGACCTGGAGGTTTTCTGCCAGGGGGCAACCATGAAACACCTTGTCCAAGAAGGAATTGGAATGTCCTGGATCAAGCTGTTGGAAGCACCGCGTGGCATATCTGGCAAAGGAGTACTATCCACTTCCACATGCCAAGCATTCTTGACAGCATAAAAATATTGGCTAAGTTGAGCCCTCTTCTATGCATATGCTACTTTTAGCTTTCTCAGGTCTTTGTAAATATCTCGATTCTCTTTTTCATAGAGTCATAGAACACGTTCAGAGGTTTCACACAGCTTTTCACATTTGTCTTTCAGCAACTTTTCATTTGACTGTGGCTATTGCAGTGGGTTAAACTCCATCTCATCCAGTTTTAACGTGTCCCAGATAATCTGCTTGGGATCCTTCATCTTCAGAACTGCCGCTCATCATGCAGCGTTTTATGTGCTTTTTAAAAATTCTCTCCTCTGGGCTTATTTTGGGGCCTGGTTGGTGGGGTTCGTCAGGTTTCCACTCGTGGTGGAGGTTGTGCATCTTCATCCCATGTTGACAATTTGTATGGTTCACTCGTTGATTAAATATATATATATATATCTCAACATAAGAATGTCCAAACACTTGCGCTAGACTCTGGGACTGTGAGAAGTTGGGAGGGGATGATTCTCTACCTCTTTCACTTCTCAGAGATCTTCACCTCTGCTCCCAGTCAGCTATCCAGCAACTGTCCTCTTAAAACCTCACACCCCTCCACCATCCCTACCTCACTTCCTTTGCCTGTGGGAGCCAAGATCTCTAAACTTACAGCTCAATTGACAGCTACTTAACCAGCCTGTGAAAAATAGATAGTTCATTGCTTTCATTCTTACAGCAGCTTGAGAATTTTTCGTTAATGATCCATTTTGTTTTTCTTAGTGACGGTCTCAAGTCCTTTTTTGGATATTTTCCTAAAACATTCAAGAATTTGCAAAGTACCTTATAGTAAGCTATTTCATTGTGTTAATTTACTATTGATTGATTTTTTTTCTCATTATGCAAATACTTCTTTAATAATATTATCTGACTCATTATTTTAGGACATCTCATTTTCTTCCTTTATTCTGTTCTCAGACTCCTGCTTTTGAATTAAGAGCTTTCGATTACCTCAGAGAGTATCATTTAGTGACATTCAATACTTTATTCTAGAATTGGTGGTTGCATTTTTCATCTCTGTAATCTTTTTAAAATGTAAAATATGCATGTCGTGGTCACAGTCTTTTTCAGTACACATGCTTAACAAGTCATAAGGGGTTTGTTTTAACTTTTTTAAAGAATCAGAAGTTTAACAAATTTTTAACATAAAATTCTCTTGTTTCAGAAGAATAAATAGAGCTCTGGCTGGTGTGGCTCAACAGATTGAGCGCAGGCCTTCAAACCAAAGAGTTGCTGATTTGCAGGCCAGGTCCCCAGTAGCGGGTATGTGAGGGGCAACCACACATTGATGTTTCTTTCTCTCCCTCTTTCTCCTTCCCTTCACCTCCCTCTAAAAATAAATAAATAAAATCTTTTTTTTAAAAATGAGTAAATAGAATTATATAGTATTTGAAATCTAATTCCCACACAAATTTAACATTTAAATTATTCCACTATTAGTAAACACTTTGAGCCGATTGAATTTTTACTTTTACAGTAATTAATTTAGCCAGTGATAAATCTTCATATCAGCCTTTTTTATTATTGTTCCACCATAATTAGATGGTACTATGTTTACTTAAAATGGTTTATATCAGCGAAAATCATACCTAGTTTTTCTTCATGATATATACCATAAATATCGGTGCTTGTTTTAAACTTAATATTTTATTTTTTTCTAGAAAACCACATTTTTATAATGAAATATGTAATATTATATGCTATAATTTAGATAAGGATAATTATAAAAGAGGATATTGAAATTAATTGTGACTATTTGGTTTATACACTACTGATTATAGGATTAAAGTCTGAGATTCAAAAAGCCACAGCTTGTCCCAGATGTGTGTTGCTCAATGCGACTTCTTCTCCCCTCACATATATCAAATGACTTCCCTTTTTTTATTTTTATGCTAAATAAAATGCTAAAAAGAAAATGAAATTCTTACTACCAAAAAGAAATGCACAGATGGTACTCAGTGCATTTTAGAGGAATGTTAGAAAACATGTTGATGAAATTCCACTTTTTAATATTAAAACCAACAGTTCTCCTAACATACTGTATGTGTTAAGAAAGTAATTTTATTTTAATCTGGCATTATGTATTTTTTAAGAGAAAGAGCTTTTTGTTAAAAAAGGGGGGGTCATTTGTGTAAAACTTAAGTCATAGATTATCTGCTGTCATAGAAACCAAAAACTTTACTCATGTTTTCTGGAAAGCTGCCGACTTTGAATTTAGCTTATTTTAGCCATAGGCTAACCCAGTTACTTGGGTTAGACTCATTTTTCTCTCTCCTTGTATTATTCATTCTTTCATGATTATAAATGTTTCTGAATATATAACTTTAAAATATCCCACTAATTAGAAGAAGAAGAGGTTGATAAATCACATCAGTAAAGTATTTTATTAGGTTGGATCCCACACTCTGTTTTCAGTGGTATCATAGAACGGAATGATGACTACATGGTTTTTCCTGGATTGAAAAGGAAAATAGTGTTTGGCTTACTAGGAGCAATAAGAAGTTAGTTTACCTAGAACAGCTGTCACTTTTCAATTCTGTTTTGTGATCTATCAGAGATTCCAGCTATAGCCTTTCTTTTCTGGAAAGGATAAGAGGCATTCAGTTTTGCTTAAAGATTACTTTGAAATTATTCACATATATCACTGATAACATATTTTTATATTGCATTCCTCCCTTGGCAACTCTGGTGTTTAAAACCAACATGTAGTATTTAAAATACTGCTGTTTTGCCCTGGCCTCAGGTAGCTCATTTGGTTAGAGTATCATCTCCATACACCAAGGTTTAGGGTTCAATTCCTGGTCCAGGCACATACAAGAATCAACCAATGAGCATGTAAATAACTGGAACAACAAATCAATGTTTCTCTTTCTCTCTCTGTCTCCCTTCCTCTCTCTCTAAAATCAAAAATAAAATAATAAAATAAAAATAAAAACTACTATTTTCATGAAAGGTTGCAAAATTGTCATTGGAAAGCTTGGCTATAATAGCCAAGTGAAATATTTCAGTTTAACCAACAAATTAAAAAATGTTAGTATATACATCTACTTCCATCATGTTCACACCATGATGTTTAACTGTTCCTCTTAATGTCTTTGGTGAGAGAACTTAAAAAATTGAGATACTCCTTATGTATTTCGGTGTCACTAATCTTGTTACACATTAGTACTTTTTTTCCTTTCAGAAAATATTTCTTACTTATTGAACTTTATGTAAGTTCTTTTTGTGGTTCTGCAGTGAGACTTTGGAACATCCATATCTCTGCACTTCTTCATTTTCTACCGTTTTATGAATCATAGCAGTGAGTCATCACCACTGGGATGTACCCTAGTTCTCAAAAGCTGAAGCCTGAGCTGATTCTAGCATGATTAAAACAGACCCTGCTTTTGCCAGTTTTTCTGTTTTTACAGTTCACATGTTTCTCATCATTTGGTCCTCTTTCATGCTATTTGGGAGCAAATTAACAGACAGGCTTTTATTTCTCAGACTACAGGCTTCACTCTCCCCTTCAACATATCCCTTTATATTCCGCCCATTTCCTGTGTTTGCTACATTTTTTAAACAGTATTTCAGACTTACTTTCTTGTGATCAAGCAACCTTATTGTGAAAAAAAAAAAATCTGTCCTACCAAATAAGATTAGAAACATCAGATTATTTAGGACTTTGACAGTGGTCTGAATTTGTTTTTTGGGGTTTGTTTGTTTCAGTAGGAAATGGGGCTCTTTAAAGCTTTACAAAGAAAAAAACTTCATGATGATGCAAGATTATAGAAGTCTTACTAGGGTCTGTAAGTAATAGAAAAGGGGAAGGGAAAAAAGAACAATCTTGAAGCAGTCAGGATGGCCATGTTTGTTGGCTGTGATATGCCTCTCTCTCCTCCCTCCACAATAGTTAAGAGACAAAAATTAAAACATTGTCCTGTGGTATCTGTTAAAGAAAAAGCATCAGACAGAACCTTGTGTAATTGGCTTTATAAGTTATGGTACAACATTAAGGGAAAAGTTTATAGACCAGCATAAGCTACTGTGGAAACCTAAAGTACTTTGGAGTAAGTTTTGGAGCTCTGACTTGGTCCTGGGTGAATGAGAATGGGATGTTAGGCCCTCTTTGCCTTCCCCTGCTTTTTGTGTCTTTCCCTTTTCATGTTCTTTTCCTCTATTACTTATTCCTTCTTCCCTTAAATTTCTTCTCCAGATTGACCAGAGAAGGGTACAGTATAGCAGTTCACATAATGCATCTGCTGCCCAAGATTTTCAGTTGAATTTTAGAGATTGAGATTATCTTTTAGCAGTCATTAAAAATGAGGACAGAAGCTGCATAAGGAGGTGAAACCTTTTTAGAGTTGTGAAGTTGATTGGGCTTGTGACAGGACCAAATATCAAGTTCAAGACAACATTAGAAGACATTCATATTTAGAGATTGCTTTCACATTCTTATAATTAAAATAGTATTTATAATGCCAACACTGGAGTTCTTATCAGTCCATTGTACCCCCTCCCTCATATTGATTTATTTTTACCTTCTGTCTACCCTTCTTTTTCTTCCCTTCTTTTCTATGCCTTTTTTCCCTATTCTGACCTCAGATAGCCTGGACCTACCAAGAGAGACTTTCTGTCCTCTGCCTTTTGAGCTAATTGCAGCTCAGTCCACGGCTGACATGGAATGTCATATTAGACAGGGACTACACATGAAGGGAGTTACTCGTGGACTTTGATTGATTGACTGATTTAATCCTCATCGGAGGAAATTTTTTCATTGCTTTTTGAGAGAGAGGAAGGGAGAGAGAAAGGGAGAGAAACATCAATGTAAGAGAAAAACATTGATTGGTGTCTCTTGTATATGCCTAGACCAGGGATCATTTGTGCCCTGACTGGGGATGGAACCCACAACTTAGGTATGTACCCTGACCAGGAATTGAACCCAGGATTTTTTGGTTATAGGACAATGCTCCAACCAACTGAGCCATACTGGGTAGGGCTAGACTTTGGTTTTTAAATATTTTTTAAAAATATATTTTATTGATTATGTTATTTATTACAGTGGTCCCATTTCCCCCACTTCGTTCCCCTCCACCCTGCACACCCCCTCCCACCCACATTTCCCCTTTAGTTTCATATCCATGTGTCATAAGTTTTTTAGCTTCTACATTTCCCATACTATTCTTGACCTCACCCTATTTTCTCTCTACTGTCATGCTACTTATTCTCTGTACCTTTTCCCCCTCTCTCCTCCTCCCATTCCACTGTTGCTAACCTGCCATGTGCTCTCCATTTCTGTGATTCTGTTCCTGTTCTAGTTGCTTAGTTTGCTTTTGTTTTAGGTGTGGTTGTTAATAACTGTGAGTTCGCTGTCTTTGTACTGTTCGTATTTTTATCTCCTTTTTCTTAGATAGGTCCCTTTAACATTTCATATAATAAGGGCTTGGTGATGATGAACTCCTTGAACTTGACCTTATCTGAGAAGCACTTTATCTGCCCTTCCATTCTAAATGAAAGCTTTGCTGGATAGAGCAATCTTGGATGTAGGTCCTTGCCTTTCAAGACTTGGAATACCTCCTTCTATCCCCTTCTTGCCTGGAAGGTCTCTTTTGAGAAATCAGCTGACAGTCTAATGGTAACTCCTCTGTAGGTGACTGTCCCTTTATCCCTTGCTGCTTCTAGAATTCTCTCCTTCATTTTCATCTTGGCTAATGTAATTATGATGTGCCTTGGTGTGTTTCTCCTTGGGTCCCACTTCTTTGGGACTCTCTGAGCTTCCTGGACTTCCTGGTAGTCTATTTCCTTTGCCAGGTTGGGGAAGTTCTCCTTTATTATTTGTTCAAATAAGTTTTCCACTTGTTGCTCTTCTTCTTCCCCTTCTGGTACCCCTATAATTTGGATGTTGGAATGTTTAAAGATGTCCTGGAGGTTCCTAAGCCTCTCCTTATTTTTTTGAATTCTTGTTTCTTCCTCATTTTCTGTTTGGTTGTTAGTTTCTTCCTTCTGATCCACTCCATTGATTTGAGTCCCAGTTTTCTTCCCATCACTATTGGTTCCCTGTGTATTTTCCTTCATTTCACTTAGAGTAACCTTTATTTGTTCATCTAATTTGTGAGCAAAATCAACCAATTCTGCGAGCATCCTGATCACCAATGCTCTGAACTGTGCATCTGATAGGTTGGCTATCTCTTGGTTGCTTAAAAGTATTGGCTCTGGTGGTTTGATTTGTTCCTTCGTTTGAGCTATTTTTTTTTTCCTTTTTTTGGTCTAGTCACGCCTGTTATGTATGAGGTGTGGAGCCTTAAGTGTTTACCAGGGTGGGGCAGCCCAGTCACAGAGTTGTGACGCTGTATGTGGGGGCATGGTCCAAGAGTGAACAATGGCACTTGCTCTGCTCTCTCTCGGATTTCAGTCCCCTCTACGAGGCTGGGAGTCTCTCCCGGCACTTCAGCCCACACAAGTGGTTTCAATCGGTGCTTTTAGGCTTTATTTCCCATCAGCGGGGCCCTGGGTTTCGCAGTCTGTCTCACTGCCTGTTTTGGCCTGGTTTATCTGCGCACGAATGTGTGATCGCAGTCAGCTGCCTTGTGTGCCTCGCTGGGTCTGCTTGTTGCCTCCTCGTGCCCAGTAACCACCGCCTGTGCGCCTGGGGTTTGTCAACTGCCACCTGCGCATCCAGGACCACTAGCCACTGCTTTTTCCTGCTGCAGTCCCTCTCTGCCACCTGCCAGCTCCGCCCCTCTTACCGGTCTGGGTTGAATGATTGTCAGACTTCCGTACAGTTCAATTTTCTATCTGTTCTAGATATTTTTTTTGTTTGTTTCTAAATTTTTGTTGTCCTTAATTTTGGTTGTGAGAGGAGGCACAGTGTATCCACCTACGCCTCCATCTTGGCTAGAAGTGGTTTTTAAATATTAAATGCATAATACATGAATTTATGCCACTGTCTTGCTATAACTGGCACAGAAGCTCAGGCCAGGTGGCTCAGTTGGTTGGAGCATCCTCCTTTATACCAAAGTGTAGCAGATTCTATTCCCAGTCAGGGCACATATCTGGGTTGCGTATTCAATCCCCCGAGTCGATGTTTCTCTCACTCACTCTCTCTTTCTCCCTTCCTGTCTTTTAGAAACAAACAAATAAAAAAAACTGACACAAAAGTGCCTTATAAAATAGAGTTATAAACACTTTTATTACTGCAACTTATCTTTTATCTATAGGCAAAAACCTACCTCCTTTCAAAATTCTTGAAAATTTGGCCTCCTCATGTACTTCTCTCACCCCGTGTACCATATAATTTAGTGACACTAAACGTTTTACTGTTTCTGAACATCTCACCCTATATCAGGATTCTGTGCCATTGCGCAATGACTTTCTTTAACAAACACATGGCACTTAACTACATACCAGAAACTTGTGGTAGATTATATTATTTGTTCAAATATTTTTGTTTGTTCAAAATATTTGATGGCCCTCTCTACTGGGTCCCTCCCTACAGGTCTTATATTGTACATGCCATTAACATCAGACTTCACTCTATGACTTTAATTAGCCACTAAACTATGAATAGAAATGAATGCTTTATAAGCGGAAGTTTTAACAGCAATTGCTTGGTTCCACCATTGTTCTTTAACTTTTGTCATGAAAGAAGCCTGTGCCAGATAGAAGCTCAGATCCCAGAGTGAAGAGGGCACATGGAACAAGGCTGTGGTCAACATGTAAGAAAAACAAGAAATAAATCTTTGTTATAAGCTACTGAAATTTGGGATAATTTGTTAGCAATATAACAAACAGTATAACCTGGAGAAAGCAGATTAATATAGCTATTTTCTAAATACTTTACAAATATTATCTTAATTAGTCCTCATAAAAGCTTGATGATGTAAGGCTCTGTTATCCCCATTTTCTGGATGAAGGAACTGGGGCACAGAGAACATAAGAATTTGCCGAGGGTATAAAATTAAAAGTAGATGAGACAGGATTCAAAAGCAGATTCTCTAGCTTTAATGTCTATGCTTTTATGAGACAGCTTTGCATAACCACAAACAGTTTCTTTCAACTATATTCCTTTTTTCACTATTAGATCCCTTCATTTAAGTCCTGACTGAAGTTTTTTTCTGGTCAGTCCTATCTTCCAGTTTAGGAATTACACATTATTCTTTATAATCCCCAGTGACTGGCACAATGTCTGGCATTTTACCTACATTCTATAAATAATTGTTTTTTTTTAAATATATTTTATTGATTATGCTATTACAGTTGTCCTATTTCTCCCCCATCATTCCCCCCACCCTGCACACTCTCTCCCACCCACATTCACCCCTTTAGTTCATGTCCTTGTGTCATAAGTTCTTTAGCTTCTACATTTCCCATACTATTCTTGCTCTCCCCCTGTCTATTTTCTACCCACTATCTATGCTACTCATTCTCTGTACCTTCCCCCCCTCCTCCTCCCACGCCCCTGTTGCTAACCCTCCATATGATCTCCATTTCTGTGGTTCTGTTCCTGTTCTAGCTGTTTGCTTAGTTTGCTTTTGTTTTAGGTGCAGTTCTTAATAGCTGTGAGTTTGCTGTCTTTTCACTGTCATATTTTTTATCTTCTTTTTCTTAAGACAAGTCCCTTTAACATTTCATATAATAAGAGCTTGGTGATGATGAACTCCTTGAACTTGACCTTATCTGAGAAGCGCTTTATCTGTCCTTCCATTCTAAATGACAGCTTTGCTGGAAAGAGCAATTTTGGATGTAGGTCCCTGCTTTTCAAGATTTCAAATATTTCTTTCCAGCCCCTTCTTGCCTGGAAGGTCTCTTTGGAGAAATCAGCTGACAGTCTGATGGGAACTCCTTTGTAGGTGACTGTCCCCTTATCCCTTGCTGCTTCTAGAATTCTCTGCTTCATGTTAATCTTGGCTAATGTAATTACGATGTGCCTTGATGTGTTCCTCCTTGGGTCCAACTTCTTTGGGACTCTCTGAGCTTCCTGGACGTCCTGGTAGTCTATTTCCTTTGCCATATTGGGGAACTTCTCCTTTATTATTTGTTCAAATAAGTTTTCTACTTGTTGCTCTTCTTCCCCTTCTGGGACCCCTATAATTCAGATGTTAGGACGTTTAACGATGTCCCGGAGGTTCCTAAGCCTCTCCTCATTTTTTTGAATTCTTGTTTCTTCCTTGTTTTCTGTTTGGTTGTTCGTTTCTTCCTTCTGGTCCACTCCATTGATTTGAGTCCCAGTTTTCCTTCCATCTCTATCAGTTCCCCATGCATCTTCCTTCATTTCACGTATTGTAGCCTGCATTTTTTCATCTAGTTTGTGAGCAAAATCAACCAATTCTGTGAGCATTTTGATGACCAGTGCTTTGAACTGTGCATCTGATAGGTTGGCTATCTCTTCACTGCTTAGAGGAATTGACTCCAGCGTTTTCATTTTTTCTCCGGTTTGAGCCATTTTTGGTGGGGTTTTTTGTTTTGTTTTGTTTTGGTTTTAGTCTGGTCGCAGCTATTACGTATGAGGGGTGGAGCCTTAGCAGCCTAGTCGCTGGGTTGTGACACTATAGGTGGGGGCGGGGTCTAAGAGGGAAGAATGGCGCCTGTTCCGCTCTCTTCTGGACTCCGGTCACTTCCGCTGCTTCCCCTTCACCTGGATTATCTGCGCACGCGTGCGTGCTGTTACGTAGTGAGGGGTGGAGCCTCAGGCGCTCCCCAGTGTGGGGCAGCCCAGTCGCTGGGTTGTGATGCTGTATATGGGGGCAGGGTCTGAGAGGGAACAATGGCGCCTGCTCCGCTCTCTCCTAGATTCAGTCCCTTCTGCCACTTCCCCTCTGCCTGGACCGTCTGCGTGTGCGAATGTGGGACCCCCTGGTCAGCCAGCCGCCTTGTGCGTCCTCACTGGGTCTGCACAGTTGCCCGCCTGTGCCCGGGGTCCGCCAGCTGCCGCCTGTGTGCCCCAGGACCGCCAGCCACCGCCCGTGCACCTGGGAACTGCAAGCCGCTGCTACTTGCGTTCCTGGGTCTGCACCTCCACTTTTTCCTACTGCGACTCCGCCCCTCTTACCGGTCTGGATGAATGGTTGTTGGACTTCCGTGCAGTTCAATTTTCTATAAGTTCTGGTTGTTTCCTTGTTTCTAAATATTTGTTGTCCTTAATTTTGGTTGTGAGAGGAGGCACAGTGTGTCCGCCTACGCCTCCATCTTGGCCGGAAGTTATAAATAATTGTTGAGTTTCAAAATTTAGTACTATCAAAAAATTTTTGTGCTATAAAACACTGTTGATACTTTGTGATTGTCAGGATGCTTTCAACCTATGCTGCTTTACTAGGTTCTTCACACAATCTCTACAGTGGTGGAGAACCTAGACTTCCTATTTTGAAGAAGAGAAGGCTGAGGCCCTGGCTGGTGTGGCTCAACTGGTTGGATTTCGTTCTGTGAATCTGAAGGGTCACAGGATCGATTCCCAGTCAGGAGGCATGCCTGGATTGTCAGTTTGGTCCCGAGTCAGCACATGCAAGAGACAGTCAATCTCTCACATCAGTGTTTCTCTCCTCACTTTCTTTCTCCCTTCCCCTCCTTCTGAAAGCAATAAGCATGTCCTCGGGTGAGGCTAAAATATATACATATATTTAAAGAAAAAAAGACAAAGACTGCGGGGGCCCCTATCCTGGGCGCCAGATGTGGGGGGGCTCCGCCCGCAGAGCCCCATCCCTCAGTCACAGATGAAAATAAAAACTACCAAGGCATGATCTGCTTGGGGAGGAGAGGTGGACAAACTCTCAGAAGAGAATGACCCAGAGCCCCTTCCTCACTGGGCTTTTATTGGGTTCAAATACACAGGAATACAGGTATATCAGGCAGCAAGGATCAAACAATGGTTAACATTTCAAAGAAATCTGAGGGCTTAATCTGAGTCAGTGTCTGTCAGGAAAGGGGGTTGTAAAACTTTGGGAGGCAATCTCATTTCTTCCTCGGACCCTTATCACTTAAGTGAGAGCAGTCTGAGCAAAGCAGGTTTCACAGGGCTTTAAGAATTCTTTCTTATGCCCGATCACCCAGGGAACCAGGGAACTGTCCTGGCTGGCACAGGGCTGCACCACTCGCCCTCACAGTTTCAGGCTTTAAGCCTATTAGGAAGCAGGAGACATCTCCCAGATGGTAATGAGGACTCAGGCTATGTCAGAATAGCCGGGGGGGCCAGGGTCCATTATATCCTCTTTGCTGCAGCCCCCCGAGTCCTTCCATGAGGGCCTCCCAAGTGGTCGTGTCTGGCTTAGGTTGCCCCTCCCATGAGGAGTCTTACCTATCATTGACTAACCAACCAAGCATTGAGGCCAGAGATGGATGAGGCAGAAGCAGCGCTCCTGGCAGGGAGATAAGCTTTGTCTCCTTAGTAGGTCACGTCCTCTTGACAGAACAGACCCAGATGAAGTAGGTCCCTAGGCTCTTACACATCCCACCATGAGGTGAGGGTTACAATTTCTGAAACCAGGCTGAACGGTCCACAACAGAAGACAGTGAAGTTCAGGTTCCACAACTGATTGGTGATAGAGGTGGGACCAAAGGCCAGGTGTTCTCGTCATGGTCAGGGTGGTGCACTGCACTTTTCAATGCTCTGTCCATGTCTTTTTCAACCACAAGACACTTAATGTACAAAGCTATTCTTAGATGTTCCCTTGACTATACTAGTAACATGAGGCCTGGTTGTCGCCAATGGGGTCACAATTCTGGAGGGAGATCCTGTATATTAAGAAGTGTTGGAAGCATGCAGAGGTGCTGAAAAGACACATATGAACAACAACTTTTTGCAGCTTTCACTATGAATTTTGTGGGCCAACCAGTATCCAAGAAAACTTTGTCCCATTGGCAGCCTCTGCTTTCTTCCTGATATGCAAAATGCAGCCCATAGATACGCTTTCTCTTCTAAGATCATCAAGATATTTAACTGATCCTCCATCTGATGGGTTTAAGATGCAGCTCAAACTTCAGCCTCAATACACATGTTATCTGTGTTTCTGGCATTGCCATGTATAAGAAAATAAAGTACAGAATGGCTTTGAGAAAGCTTAAGGGATAATTTAAAATATATTTATCTGGTTCAATAGTACTGCTAGTCATAGGAAAAAGAAGTGGAGATAAGGAAGAGGTTGTCAAGAAAACAGCCATACTTTTTAGTTTTGGACGATTACTGGTAGATTATCATAGCAACTGCAGCACAGAGCATTTTCCCACTGGGTCTTCACATTCTTTTCCTACCATGAGATGGAAAGTCTTGAAACAATTTTGATTATCTCTTTAAACTGGTATTTTAAAAGTGAAAGTGTCCAATGTTTTTTTCCTCTCTGGAGCTGATTGTGTTATTTCTCTTTTATCTTAATAATAACTTCTAGGAAAGGACTGTGGTGAAATCAATGCCTGTTTATTTTAAATATATTCATTATCTATGAACAGCAGCACAGCTTATCAAAAAGTCTTGTCATAGCCCTGGCTATGTAGCTAAGTGGCTAGTGTGTAGTTCCTATGTGCCAAGGTTGCAGATTCAATCTCTAGTCAAGAGATTGAATACAAGAATCAACCAATGAATGCATAATTAAGTGGAACAACAAATCATTGTCTGTCTGTCTGTCTGTCTCTCTCTCTCAAATAAATTTGTAAAAAAAATTTTTAAGTCTTTTCATGTTAGTTTATGTTGGCTGGGAATGTCTTCAAGCTATCAGAAAGATTGTTTTTAGTCTACTAACATGTTACCTCTTTTATAAAATTTTAAAGATTTATGTATCTGGAAAGATCTAGATCTTTCTAGATCTTCACCTTTACTTTTTATGAAAAAACTCTTTTTTCTATTTATGAAAGTATTGTTACATACAATAAGATTCACCAATTTAAGTGTACAGTTTGATAAATTTTGCTATATACAGTTATATAAGTACCACCACAATCAAAATAGAGAACTGTCCCCTCACCCCATGGTTTTCATTCCTTTTGCTCTCTGTCCTCCCACCCAACTATTTTTATGTAACCCCGATCTTCATGTCATTATAATTTTGCCTTTTCTAGAATTTCATATACTTGGAATCATATAGTATGAAATCTTTTGTGATTTACTTCTTTCATTTAACATGATGTTTTTGATATCAATCTACATTTAATAATACTTCATTCCTTGCTATTATAAGTATTAATCTATAGTATAGTTGTACCACAATTTGTTTATCCATTCACCAGTTAATGAACATTTGGGTTACTTCCAGGTTTGAATTATTATGAGTAAGTCTGCTATGACACCTATGCACAAATGTTTATGTGGACACATGCTTTAACTTCTCTTGGGTAAATTCCTAGGAGTAGAATTCATGGGTCTTATGTTAAATATATGTTTAGCATTATAAGGTACTACAATATTATTTTACAAAGTATTTGTACCATTTTTCATTTCCACCATCAGTGCATGAGAGTTCCAATTGTTCTGCATTGTTAGTTGTTTTAACTTTAGTTGGTGTGTAATGGTATCTTGTGATTTTAATTTGCATTTCGTTAGTGACTAGTGATATTGAGTGTGTTTTCATGTGCCTACAGACCATTTGTATATCTCCTTTTTTGAGATGCCTGTTCAAATCTTCTGTCCACTTGTTCATTGAGTTTCATTTGTCTTCTAATTGAATTAAAAGAACTCTTTATATTCTGGATATAAGCCCATTGTTGGATATATTTTGTAAATAATTTTATCCCAGCATGCATCTTGCCTATTTGTTTCCTTCACTGTGTCTTTCATTGAACAAAGTTTTTGATTTTCATTCATTCAGGTCCAGTTTTTTAAATTGTTTGTGTTTTTCATATTTTATTTAAGAAATCTTTACAAATCCAGTGTCACAGAGATTTTATCTTACATTTTCTTCTAGAATTTAATAGTTTTTTGCTATTACACTGAGGTCTAAGGTTCAGTTTGAGTATACCTCTTTTAGGGTTGAGGGTTGAGATTTTTTTCCATACTGATAACCAATTGTTTTATCATCATTTGTTGAAAAGACCCATTTCTCCTTTGTATTACCTTGGTGCCTTTGTTGAAAATCAGTTGACCACTGTGGATCTATTTCTTGACTCTCTTTTCTATCCAGTGATTCTTATGTCAGTCCTTATACCAATATCATACTGTCTTGAGTACTCTGCTTTATGGTAAGTCTTGAAATCAAGTACACCTCTTTTTCAAAAGTGGAACATTGACTTCTCATATGCATTTTTAAATCAGCTTGTAATTTCTTCAAGAAAGGGTAAAAAAAAAAAAACAGTTAAGATTGTACTTGCTGCCCTGGCTGGTGTGACTCAGTGGTTGGAGCATTGTCCTGTACACCAAAAGGTGGCAGGTTTGATGCCTGGTCAGTGTGCATATGAGAGGCAGCCTATCATTGTTTCTCTTATATCCATGCTTGTTTGCTCTCCGCCCCCCCACCCAACCCCTCCTTCTCTCCCCCTGCTTTCCCCCTCCCCCTTCCTTCCCTTCTTTCTAAAAAAATCAATGAATGATATCCTCAAGTGAGGATTAAAAAAGAAGGATTTTGCTTGCTGTTGCATTGAAATTATAAATCAGTTGGGAAGGATTACCACTGTGATGATTTTAAAATACTCCCACAAATTGTTTTAAATTTAAGAGATGCAGCTTAATTCCCTTTTGCAATCTTTCATTAAATGTATTCCAAAGTGTTTGTGGGTGTGTTGATGGTATTTTAAGTAGAGTGGTTTTTATAATTTTTGTTCTAATTGTTTGTTGCTAGCACATAGCAATGCAGTTGATTTCTGTATATTACTATTATATCCTGAGTTTGCTAAATTTTATTATTTCGTATAGCTTTTCTGTGAATTCCTTAGGGTTTTCTACATACATGATCATGTCATCAGGAAATCATTTGTTTATATTTACTCTTTCCTTGTCTTGTTCTTTGTCTTAGAAAGCACTGGGTTTTTCACCACTGAATCTATATCTATAAATGCATAAGTTATTTTAGATTTTCACATTTATTACTTTTAGTCTAATTTTATTTTTTATTATTATTTTTCTTTTTAGTCTATTATTTTTACTTTTAGTCTAATATAAGAAACAAGTTTCAACATAAGCCTGTTTGCCCCTTAAGTTTTAGTTTGCTGAATCAGCTTATGAAAGTGGATATAATTTTAAAGGGGAATGGTCTCCTTGTTAAAAGTATTTACATTAAGCATCAATTAAGGCTTTATCTGTGTGCTAAAGACTCTAGTTATCTCCCATTGTGCTTTTTCTTAGGAACAGATCCTTCATCTTATTTCCCAGTTTTCTTTGCATCTAGTTATAACCATAGCACTAAATCCTGGCATCTTGGCCAGTAAGTTGTAAACTTACACATTGATGGGACTTAGGTCCTTCCTTATTTTCTTCTCCCTACTGCTTGGAATGCAGTTAAGATGGTTGGAGCTCTTTTAACATGAGAGAGAAGTAACTTCTTTTGTATTTAAGCCACTGTTATTTGCAATTTTCTGCTATATGCAGTGAAGCTAAGTCTCCTGATGAATGATTTTCCAAAAGAGGAAATTAATTCTCTCCCTATTCAACTCAGCTTCCCACGAATCAGAAGGATATCCAGTGTTTTAATTGGATACTTCAAAATGATATTAAAAGAGATAATAGCTGTAGGGAGTTCATCTGAGTCATTTTTGAACTTGACAAAGAACAAGAGAAGCAAGACTCTTTCAATAAATGCTGAAGTCATGATTCTGTCTGCCATTATAGGAATCATTTCATGATTAATTGCAAATGGCAGAAATAACTTCAGGCATTACTAATTTTCATACATATCCTTTGGGTAATAAAATAAGTAATTTCCAAAGTTCCTTAACTTTGGAATATTCTTTCTTTAAGATTTCCTGTGAAGAAGAGTGACTAGGAAAATGTAAGGTCCATAAGAGCAAAGATTTTTTTTGTTTTGTTTGTGCTGCATCCCAGTGTTTAGAATATAGTCTGACACATGACAGATGTTCAGTACATATGTGTTGAATAAACAAATGAGGCCTCAGTGGGTCTTGTTCCCTCAGGACTTGAGTGCAAATGAAGTCTGTACAAAAGAGTCCAGGTGTGCCCTGGCTAGGTGGTCAGTTGGTTGGAACGTTGTCTCAAACACAAAATGGTTACATATATAACTCCCATTCAGGACACATACCTAGTTTTCAGGTCTGACCACTACTAGTCAGGATGCACACAGGAGGCATATGTTTCTCTCTCAGAGCATCAATGTTTTCTTCTCCCTCTCTCTCTTTCATCAATAAACATATCCTTGGGTGAGGATTAAAGAGAAAAGGGGCCCAGCTATAAGAGGACATTTATTCTTTTGGCCTGTCTGTCTTACCAAGGCAGTACATTGCCCCTCGGGAAAACAGCCCATTGTGTTTGTCCTAATGCCATTAGATGATAGGTTTCTTGAATGTTCAAACCATGGTCCACAAGGACCCTGCCAGTGCAGTTTGCTCTGTGGGCTTTTGTTCAGCCACAGTCAGCTGGAGCAAGAGATCAACAAACACCTGGTGTCATTGCTAGGTCATGGTTTCTCATTTCTGCTTGCTGTGGTTTCATGCTAATACTAAACAAGAGGACAGTAAAGTTTACTGTCTGTAATCAACGGTGTTTCACATGTTTTCTACCCAGCAAATTAAATTCTTTATTTGCCTGATGAGCATTATTTCATGGTTCCCTTTCTGAAAGGACTAAATCTGAAAAATTTGAATAAGCGTGTAATTGATATCCACGTTTATTCATGGCCAGTAAGAAAAAAAATTCCTTTTGTTTTACATTCTCAGTGAAATATATGAAGTAATAGCTTCTACTGTTGGCTTATGAGGAGCTTGTAGCTCTGGCCCAGAGCTGTGGCCTGGCTCTATGGCCTACGCTTTCAACTGCATATGGCCCAGAACACTTTCTAGTTCTGGTTCTTGTTGCCTGATTCCAGTGCTAGCTGGCCCTTCCCAGACAAATGCTGCTTGTTCCTTTTCATTGTATCTCATCGTCCTGAACCAGATTCCTGGCCTGTCCACGTCCACTGCTGCTGCTTCTTATTTTCTTCTCATTGGGTCTCACAACTTGATCTTGGGCTTCCTGTCACTGAAGGCCTGCTAAAACCCCCTTTGTTAGAATTTCTCCTGGTGTGACATGCAAATATGAGCAGATATTTAAAGCCTTTTTTCATAAACTCATTGGGTTTCAAGAAACTCTCATTCAGAACGCCCACTGTGAGAAGGATTTATGAGATAATGGAAGTTAAAAGTAATGTGTAAATATAAAAGTAATGTGTAGTATAATAGTAAGTGATAATCTCTCAAAGATTTTGCTAGTATTGAGGTAAAATTTAATAAACTTATTCTTATCTCATCTTCTCATAGAATAGGTGGGTATGATTATCAAATATTTATAGAAAGCTAAACTCTTTAAGCTCTTCATATTTTAATTTTTTGTGGATACCTAAAACATTTTACAATAACAGTTTGTTTATTTGAGAACTTGAGTTCATGCTGGAGTACCAGAGGCATGGATAGGTGAACTCTACCTTTTTGTCATATGGGAAAGTGTAAACTTAGGATCAAAAAAGTATATCTAGCCCTGGCTGGTGTGGCTCAATGGATTGAATGCCAGCCTGTGAACCAAAGGGTTGCTGGTTCAATTCCCAGTCAGGGCGCATGCCTGGGCTGCGGGCCAGGTCCCCAATAGAAGGCATGTAAGAGGAACCACACATTGATGTTTCCCTCTCTTTCTCCCTCCCTTCCCCTCTCTAAAATTAAATAAATAAGATCTTTGAAATATAGTATATCTACTGGCAACTTTTCAATTTCCTTTAAAAATATCTAAGATAACATATTTTTTTTGTGGAGCATTTTTTCATTCACCATTCTCCCAGCAAATACTTATAGGGTAGTTAATATGTGATGGGTACTGTTCTAGGCACTGAAGCTAAACATCGATCAAAACCAACCAAATTTATTCCCTTCTAGAGTGTGGATTCAAATAGGAAGCAGCATTTAAGATTGAGATTTAAGCAAATGAACACAAAAGCACTATTTTATCCCTGCCAGATTTTGCAGTAGTGTATTTGTTTTTTACTGGGTAGAATGTTTCAATTCTTCATTGGGTCATCTGACTAAAACTGAATATACATTTTGTAAGTATATATATAATGGTAGGAAAATGACGATCTTTAACCTTCATCAGTTTCTTAAGGGAATCTATAACCTGCCCCCCCACACACACACAAAAGTTAAGAACCTCTACTGAATTGTAAACTCTGTAAATACAAGCAACAACTATGCCTTTTCATTAGTTCATTCCTAATTTCTTTTTTTAATTTTTATTTTAATTGTTGATCTTGTACAGTTTTCTGTCTTTTACTCCCACCCCAACCTTCCCCACCTCCCTCCCATTTCTACCCCCCATAGTTTTTGTCCATGTGTCCTTTATACTTGTTCCTGTAAACCCTTCCCCTTTTCCCCTGAAATTCCCTCCCCTCTCCCCTCTGGTGACTGTCAGCCTGTTCCCAATTTCAGTGTCTTTGGTTATATTATGCTTGATTGTTTGTTTTGTTGATTAGGTTCCTGTTAAAGGTGAGATCATATGGTATTTTTCTTTCACTACCTGGCTTATTTTGCTTAGCATGATGCTCTCCAGTTCCACCCATGCTGTTGCAAAGCCTAATTTCTTTAAGAGATATGATTGCATATAACCCATAGACACAGATAACAGTGTAATGATGACCAGAGGGAAGAGAGGGCAAGGCTGAGTGGAGGTGGGCAGTGGGGGAGGAAGAGGGAACATCTGTAATAGTGGCAACAGTAAAAATAAAGTTAAAGACATGATTGCATAAAGCAAAGATAACACTATATTGATGGATTTATTCGATATATAGGTATAGTATATAAGACAAAAAATTAGCACAGTGGATGAGGGTGATGTTAAATGAATTAAAACTAAAGTAGAGCAGAAACAAAGAACAAAAAACAGATGAAACAAACAAATGAAATAGCAAAACCAATTTATCATGGTAAGTACTTTAAGTGTAAATAGTTAATCACTTCAGTCAAAAGGCAGAGATTGTCAGACTGGATTTAAAAACACAAAACTGTTATATGCTATCTACCAGACACACTTAAACACAGACAGAAAAAGTGTTGAAGGTAAAAAGATGAAGAAAGACCTAGCCCGTGTGGCTCAGGTGGTGGTTGGGCATCGTCCCACAAAGTGAAAGAACACCACTTCAGTTCCTGGTCAGGGCACATACCTGGGTTGCAGATTGGGTCCCCAGTTGGGGCATGGAGGCAACCAATCCATGTTTTTCTCTCATGTCAATCTTTCTCTCCCTCTTTCTACCTCCTTCCCCCTAACTCTAACAAACAGTAAGTAATTAAAAAAAAAAAAAAAAGATGAAGAAAGATGTATCATGGAAACAGTTTAAAAGACGATATTAATATCAGAATACATTTCTGTATCAGTATTACTAAAAACAAACATTTTTTATGATAAAAGGGGCAATATAAAGGTATGTGTTCTAATAGCTTCCAAATACATGAATTTAAACTAAAAGGAGTAGACAAACTCACAATCATGATTAGATATATACTTTGAGTCTAAAATGAAAATGTTTAATTTTTTACTTAATTCAAATCTCGCAGTTCTGTTTTGGTCAACTTTTCTGATATTTCATTATGTTTATAACAACATTTTGCTACCTAGAGCTAAATTGTATAACTTTGCTGTCTTATAGCCCCATTTTCTGTTTTCCTTCCTACCCAGATATTCAGAAAAGGAATTTCTACTTCATCACCTCCAGTTCTTTTTATAATTTTTGCCATCTTTACTTCCTCTTTCTTTTTTATTTTTTGCATTTTTCTTAAATTGTACTTTATTGATTATGCTATCACAGTTGTCCTGATTTTTCCTCCTTTGCCCCTCTCCACCTAGCACCCACTACTGCCTCAGGCAATCCCCCCATCCCTGTTCATGTCCAGAGGTCATGCATGTAAGTTCTTTGGCTACTCCATTCCCTATACTATATTTTACATCCCCATAACTATTCTGTAACTATCTATTTGCACTTCTTAATCCCTTCGCCTCTCATTCATTCTCTCCCACCCACTCTCCCATCTCTTTAACCTTTGGCATTTTAATTATGATGTGTCTCAGTGTGGTCCCCTTTGTGTACATCTTGTTTGGGACTTTGTCCTTCCTGGACTTGCATGTATATTTCCTTCACCAAATTCAGGAAGTTTCTTTCATTATTTTTTCAAATAGATTTCTAATTTCTTGCTCTTTCTCTTCTTCTGACACCCCTCTGAAGCGAATGTTGGATTGCTTAAAGTTGTCCCACAGGCTGTTTACACTATCCTCAGTTTTTTGTATTCTCTTTTCTTCTTCTTGCTCTAATTGGTTGTTTTTTGCTTCCTTATTTTTCAAAACATTGATTTGCTTCTCAGCTCATCCACTCTACTCTTGCTACCCTGTAAATTATTTCAATTAGTTCAATTAGTGTATCTCTCATTTCTGACTGGATCTTTTTTATGCTGCTTAGGTCCTCACTAAGTTCCTTGAGCATCCTTATAACCAGTGTTTTGAACTCTGCATCAGATAGATTGCTTATCTCCATTTTGTTTAGCTCTTTTCCTGGAGTTTTGATCTGTTCTTTCATTTGAGCCATGTTTTTTTATCTCCTCATTTTGTCAGCCTCTCTCTGTTTGTTTCTCTGTGTTAGGTAGAGCTGCTTTGACTCCATGTCTTGGTAGTGTGGCCTAATGTAGTAGGTGTCCTATAAGGTCCAGTGGAACAGCTGCCTGTATCACCCAAGCAGGGTACTTGAGGTGTGCCTTTTATGTGGGCTGGGTACACCCTTGTCTTGTAGTTGAGCCTTGGTTGCTGTTGGCAGGTCAATGGGAGAGATTTACCCAGACCAGTCAGCTGCATGGAATGGCTGTGACCACAGAGCACCAACCTCCCCTCTCCATGAAGGATCAGCTGTGAAGGGTCAGAGTGGTGGTGCTGTGATGTGGTCTATAGCTGTCCACTGGGTGCACTGGCCCTGGGGTTTCCTGGGTGGTGCAGGACAAGATCAATCCTTTGCTCTTCTTTAAAAAAGGTATTTTTGTTAAGATAGTCCTACCCCACTCCCACACCTCCTCTTCCCTCTCCATCATTGTGCTGTAAAAGTAACCTCTCTCCATGGTTCTGTGCTTACTACTGAAGTGTGTGTCAATAAATAGTAAATACTAAATTTTGTGCTTTCAAATTTTATAGAAAAATGAATACAATATATGATAACTTTTTAAAAACTTATTAATACACATATACTGAGTTTATCTGAACTGCTGTTTAGTCTTCCATTAGATGAATAAACCACTCTTTAACCATATCTCTACTTGGGACACGTTTCCATTTCTTAGCTGTAACATTGCAGTTGAGTATTCCCTAAAGCATACTTCCAGCTCTGCTAGTACAGTCAGCCCTCTGTATCAATGGGTCTTGCCTCCACATATGTAACCAACCACAAATCAAAAATATTGTATAAAAGAAGGAAAAGAAATCCCAAAATGTTTCAAAAATCAAATCTTGAATTTGCCACCTGTCAAGCACTACACTGCATCTACAAGAATGAAATGACATGGAGGCATTGGTCACCCTGCTATGACCTAAATGCAAATATAGCTTATGTGTAAATCCTACCATTTTTTATGAGGGACTTGAGCATTCTCAGATTTTGGTATCCACAGGGGTCCTGGAACCAATTCCACTTCAGATACAGAAGGTCAACTGCATTTTCAAATTGCTCTCCAAAGTGGTTGTGCCTCTGTACCTCCCTCAGGACTAGGTAAGAGTTCTCAGTTCTCCTCATCTTCACCAAAACTTGATACCAGATTTTTCAGTCTTTGCCAATTGTTGTTATATTTAACATAGTTCATTTTATATTGTATTTCCATAAAAACTGGTGAGCATAAACATCTTGTTATATATTTATTAGCCATTTGAATTTCCTCCACTGGAATTGCCATTTCATCTGCTTTTTAAATTGAATTGATTGTCTTTCTTACAAATTTATAGAGTTTCTTTATGTGTTCTGAATACTACCTTTGTTGACTACAATTCTAAATACCTTCTCCTAGACTCTAACTTACCTTTTTACTTCATTTATAATAATTTTTGGTACACGGTAGCTTTTATATTGTATTGTACATTTTCTTTTATAGTTTGTGCTTCCTGTGTTTTCTTTAAAAATCCTTCCCCATCCCATTGCCAAAAGATGTTCCTTCTGTATTTTGTGCATTATGTTTTGTGAATTATGTTCGTGTCCCTAATCCATTGGGAGTTTATGTGCGTGATGTCAGGAAGAGGGGCCTTGTTTTTTCTTTATCTTTAGGTAGAGCTTGTGTATCCTTTTCCCTCTAATTTACCCATTTCTGCTATATACCAAGTGCTCTTGTACTCAAGAGTGTGCTTCTGTGTTCTTGTTCTTCAGGTCTATTTGAGTAGCTCTACAGAAAGTCAATGCAATTTTAAGCACTCAAATTTTACCGCATATCTTGAAATCTGATAGACCTTATTATGCTTCTTGAAAATTACCTTCGCTGTTCTGGATCTTTTATTCTTTACTTTTAAATCTTTTTATTGTAGTATGTAACATATACAAAAATGTCCATAAACTATAGGTGTCACAAATCCAAACAAATCACTATAAAGTGAACACACTAGATAACCTCACACAGGTCAGCGTACTGCCAGCCCCCAAAGCCCTTCCCTCCTATGACTACTCTCCTAGGACATCTGGTTGTAGCCTTCATGCTTTGTTTTGTGGTTGTCCCACACATATATAGTTGAGATTAATCCATTTACAAAAGTGGTATCATAATGTGTGTAATCTTTATGTCTAGTTTATTTTTCCCAGCAAAGTATTTTAAAAATTTAAACCTTAAATATTCCATATGAATTTTTAGGATTGGTGTTTAAGTTCCAACAACAACAAACCTTGTTAAGATTTTATTTTTTAATTATATTGAATTTATATATTAATGTGGTGACAATTGATATGTTATTTTTGTACCTTCTCACTCATGGATGTGATACCTATATTTATTACTAGGGTTGGGATTTTCTCGTATATAGTTTTTTAGTTTTCTCTATAAAGACCTTATATAATTTATTAGATTTATTCCTAAATAAATAGTTGTTGCCATTATCTGCTGATAGCTAATTGTTTTACCTTTCTAGGTGGTATGAATTTTATCTTTGGTAACTTACGGATTTCTTTTTATGTTGCACTATACTAGAACTAGACATAAATTTTATTTTATTATCTTTCTTTGGAGTCTAGAATTTTCAGTCTGAGGATTTATATTTTTTGTGAATTCTGGAAAACTCTTAGCTATTATCTCTTGGAATATTGTCCCCCTCTGCCTGTATTCCCTCTGTGGTCTACTGGCAGCTGAGACATACACTGAGGGCCTCTCTGTATGGAATCCTCCTGTATAGAACCCGGGACCTCCTCTCCAGGCCTGCTCTATCCTCCTCAGAGGCTCCTCTATCCATGCCCTTTGGAGGTTTTATCTTCTTGCTGTAGAGGAACGAGACGGTAAATATGGATTACGCTGAGTATGGGAAGGAATTGGGATTGTTTTTTACAGAGTTAAGAATCCTCCACTTCACTCCTGCCTTACACAGTACCTGGTGTCTCTAATCCCCGAAGCTGTTCTGGCTCCAGAAGATTATCTTGCTGGCATTTGGATTTACTCTTTTTCCCATATACTTAGTGGTTTCTAATTACACACTGTGTTTTCCATCTTGTTAGTGTGGTTCAGGATTACAGAAGATGCTTTTTGGTTTCATCAAATGTGGAGTTTGTTTTTTATTTCTTTGTTGTTTTGTACCATTTTTGAGATAAGTGGCATTGAAATGATTTGAAACCAAAAGTCCTCTACCATTCACTCTTTAGCCTACTTCAGTCTGTCCTCTGCTGCCACCACTGCACCAAAACTTCTTATGAGGTCTCAAAAGCCTCCATTTTTCCAAACCCAATGGTCATTTTCCTTTCTCTGTCTCACTTGAACTCTGAGCTGTATTAAAACAGATGACTAGTATGCCCATCTTAAAACATTGTTTTGTTAGCTTCACTGATACCAAGCTGTCCTAGTTTCTTTTCTATTTGCTAGCAGCCCCTTCCCAGTTTTCTTTACTGGCTTTTCCTACTCTGTCCCTCCCCAAAATATTGATGTACCCTGGGTTCAATACAAAGTCCTTTTCTCTCTTCTGTTACAGGTCCCCACCCTCATATTACCTTATTTCATCCCACTGCTTTACATGCCATCCAGTACCAGTGACTTCAAATCTTTATCTATGCTAACATTTCCCCTAGTTCCAGATTTGTATATCCAACTACTCACTTGATATCTCCACCAAGTTTTCTAAGAGACACTATGAAACTCATTCCTGCATTGCATTTGCTGTTTTCTCTGTCTGAAATGTTCTTCCTATTTTTCAAATCACTGGTACCCCATTATCCTTAAGATATCCACTCAAGTGTCACTTCCTCCAAAGCTTCCCTGATCACCCTACCTAAAGAAGTCCCTCCTCTAAGTCACTTTATTTGCTTTATTACCTTCATAGAGCTTGTCTGGAATTCTTTTGTGTGCTTGCTTATTTACTGTCTGCTCTCCATATGGACCTCTATTACCTCTATAAGAGTTGGACCTTGTTGGTCATATCTTCTGCTGAATTCTAAGTACCTAGAACAGTACCTAGTGTATGGCAGAAGATAATAAATTCTTGCCTAATTAGTTAACTTTATTAATAAAACAATGGGGACTTCTGGACAAGATGGAGGTGTAGGTAGATACACTTTGCCTCCTCGCACAACCAAAAGAAGGAAAACAACAAATTTAAAAAAAAAAAAAAAAAAACAGAACTTCCAGAAAAAATCAACTGTGTGGAAGTCCGACAACCAAGGAGTTAAAGAAGAAACATTCATCCAGACCAGTAGGAGGGGAGGAGATAGGCAGCAAGGGGGCAGCTGACAGAGCAAGTGGTCCCATATTTACATGTGGATAAACCAGGGGGAACAACTGGGGAGTGAGACAGACCATGCAACCCAGGATTTCAGTGGGGGAAAGAAAGCCTCAAACATTCTGGCTGAAAAAACCAGTGGGGGTAGTGGCACAGGGAGGAACTCCCAGCCTCATAGGAGAGTTTGTTGGAGAGACCCACAGGGTCCTAGAACACACACAAACCTACCCACCTGGGAATCAGCGCTAGAAAGTCCCACCTTGCTTGTGGGTAGCAGGGTAAGTGACTAAAAGCCTGCCAAGAGCCCAGCAAGCGGCATTGTTCCCTCTTGGACCCCTCCTCCACATACAGCGTCACAACCCAGCCACATGGGTTGACCCACCATGGTGAATAACTGCAGCTCAGTGTGCCAAGACAAAAACATATGGCCCAAAAGAGCAAACAGATCAAAATTCCAGAAAAAATACAACTAAGCCATGAAGAAATAGCCAACCTAGCAGATGCATAGTTCAAAACACAGGTAATCAGGATGCTCACAGAAATGGTTGAGTGTGATCACAAAATAAAGGAAAAAGTGAAGGCTATGCAAAATGAAATAAGGGAAAATGTACAGGGAACCAACAGTGAAGGGAAGGAAACCAGTACTCAAATCAACGGTTTGGAGCAGAAGGAAGAAAGAAACATTCAACCAGAACAGAATGAATAAACAAGAATTCAAAACAATGAGGAGAGACTCAGTTACCTCTGAGACAATTTTATACATTCCAACATCCAAATCATAGTTGTGCCAGAAGGAGAAGAGGAAGAGCAAGAAATTGAAAACCTATTCGAAAACATAATGAAGGAGAACTTCCCCAATCTAGCCAAGAAGTAGACTTCCAGGAAGCCCAGAAAGTCCCAAAGAAGTTGGACCCAAGGAAGCACATACCAAGGCACATCGTAATTACATTAGCCAAGATTAAAATGAAGGAGAGACTCTTAAAAGCAGCAAAAGAAAAGGAGACAGTTACCCACAAAGGAGTTCCCGTTAAGACTCTTAGTTGATTTCTCAAAAGAAACCTTGCAGGCAAGAAGGGGCTGGAGAGAAGTATTCAAAGTCATAAAAGGTGAGGACCTACATCCAAAATGACTCTATCCAGCAAAGCTATCACTTAGAATGGAAGGACAGATAAAGTGCTTCCCAGATAAGGTCAAGTTAGAGTTCATCACCACCCAGCCCTTATTATATGAAATGTTAAGGAGACTTATCTAAGAAAAAGAAAAAGATCAAAAATACAAACATTAAATGACAACAAACTCACAACTATCAACAACTGAACCTAAAAAAAAAAAAAGAACAGACTAAGCAAACAACTAGAACAGGAACAGAATCACAGAAATGAAAATCACATGGAAGGTTATGGGGTGGGGGAGAAAGGGGGAAAAGCAACAGGGAATAAGTAGCATAAATGTAGGTAGAAAATAGACACAGGGAGGTTCAGAATAGTATAGGAAATGTAGAAGCCAAAGAACTTATATGTAGGACCCATGGACATGAACCAAGGTAGGGGAATGATGGTGGGAGATGGGGTGCAGGGCAGAGGGAAGTAATGGGGAGAAAAAAATGGGACAACTTTAATAGCATAATCAATAAAATAGATTAAAAAAATAAATAAAACATTAAAGGGAACTTTTCTCCTATTAGACATCAAGTTGTGAAATATGTTCTAATTTGGTATCAATAGCTTCTTATTTAAGAATCAAATTCACAAAATTAAAGGCTTTTTTTTTTTTTTTTTTTTTTTTTACAGAGGAATAGCCATACTCATTTTTACCTGGAAAACCATAGGCCATCTTTGGAGTTCTCTTGTTCATTAATAACCTTAAAGATGAAACATAGGCTTGTTTGTAAACAGAATTGTTAACTGCTACCTATTGATGAGGATTTTAAAAATCTAGAAATATTAGTAGGAAAAAATTTTTAAACTATGGGAATTTTAGATTGCCTTTATTTTCTGATAAATTTATTATATAGCTGGGTCACATCATTGAACACTGAAGTTGTTTTCTACCAGTTATCTCTCTCTGATGGCCTTATGCCAATAAAAGTAACCACAGTGTGTGTGAAAGTATTTTGATAATCAGATCTTCTGTGGCTTTTTATAAAATGAAAACATTGTGTTAAAAATATTTTACCAGTACTTTGAGTGTTAGATGGTTATGATTTTGCTATCTCTCCTAATTTAATAAAAGCAAATTTGTTTAGTAAATAAATTAAATTTTTGTTGATTTGTGCAGCTTAGTATTCTGCAATTTGGTAGGAATTTTGGTTATTACCTAACACTGCTAAAAGGAAGAAAAATACCATCTGAAGTATTTTGTGGTTATTGATATCTATATTAAATGCATTCTTTAAAATTTTACTGCATTTAAACAATCCAGTTGAACTTCTTTCTTTTAGATTTCCGGTATCTGCTACAACGGCAATATTTTACAAGTTCACCAGGTGCTTTACATCCCTAGCTGGATAGCAAAGTTCTTTTCTTGGACACTTGAGCCCATCTTCTCATCTTCAGAACCCACCACTGAAGCCAGAATTGGGATGGGGGCCACAGTGGACATCCAGAGACAGCAGAGAATGGAGGTGCTTGATCGGCAGCTGATGCTGTCTCAGTTTACACAGGCAAGGAGACAAAGGCAGCAGGTAAACTATAATAATTAAAAATTCAGAAATACTCAGTGGCCTATGTAAATTTTTCCTTTGTGACTATATGTGTGGTAGAGACTATATTTTATTCCTGTGCATTGCAATGTGGATATTTGACAAGTTTCTGAATAGATGTAGGTCTCTGTTAGTGCCTAGACTCAATTTTTTTCTTTTCAAGGTAAAAAAATAATTGCAGCTGAAAAACTGGTCAAACTGGACATTCTTGTTTTGCTTCTGTTAGATGAACATTATTTCTTAGAGAAACACCAACCTAGTTAACAAGACATGATGTTTATCTGTTTTTATAATCTTGTAAAAGCCACAGTGTCTTCCTGTTAAAATGCTTATTATCATGTGCTATGGAGCGAAAAGCAAATGTAAAACTTCTTGATTTTCTTTGGTTGAAATGGAGAGAATGTGAAGGTAAGAACATTTTCAAAGGAGCAGCCCATGAGTAAATCAAATGAATGCTGTGTTTTCTTAACCTTGTCTTCAATTATCAGGAAATATTGAGCATTTGTCTACAATATACTGCTCTATCCAAATAATCTGGTACCACACTTGTCTTTCAAGGGTTACTATACAGGGTGGAGCAAAAGTAAGTTTACAGTTGCCTGTAAGGAAATTAATACAATAATTAATGAATAATAATATAATAAAAGAACAAATGCTGCATTTCATGTTCTCACTACTGTAAACCTACTTTTGCCCCCACCCTGTATGTCAGGCTAAAACCTCATACCTGATCTTTCTTTGACACTTCTATAACGCAGCATGCTGGGCTTTTTATTTCTTGTCTCCTTGTTCTTTACCCTCTGGGGCATGAGAGAGCATACTCTTCTCATGTACCGTCTCCCTATCTCCTGCCTTCACTGGTTGTGAGACATAAGTCTGCACACCTTACAGTGGTCTGAAGAAGTGGAATCAGTTGTGACATTCTGGTGTCCCATTGGAGATGTACTTCTCAGTTCATATCTGGGTTGGGAAGAAGGGGGCCCCTTGTCAATGGGCTGAGTCTACAGGTGAAAGAGAGAAGTGAAGGTTATTCCCTATAGATGTATTTGAATTTAAGGTGAACCTGGAACACACACTAAAGGTACCCATGATGTACTTCAACATGGAGGATAGTCACCTGTCTTAGAGAGGTCAAAGCTGGAGGTGTAGATCATGGAGTCAGCTTTGTAGGATTGAGAGATGAAAGCAAGGTGCTAGAGGAGTTCTGTAAGAGAATTACATCCTCTATAGGTTATAGACTAAGCCTTGGATTTAGCAAGAAGAGAAGGTAGATCCTTCAGGGAAACAGAAGAATGAAAAATAGAAGAACTTAGAATGATTGGTGTCTGAAAAACTGAGTAATGGTAAGTATAAATATTTTCCAGGTAGAATGAACCTAGAGCTGTGGAGGAGAGAAAGAAGTAGTGTATGATTCTGAGGTTTCTTGGTTAGGTAACAGGATAGATTGATGACAGCACCGTTTCACCAATATCAGAAGAGCAGACTTGGGGAAAATATATCGACTGAGCTACTTTTGGAATACCTGGAAGGAGATTCCCCTTCAGATAGCTATGGATCTTGTGCTCATGAGCAAGGCAGAAAAGTGGTATTTCTCAAGTTGGAGTCCCCAAGCAGATGGTGAAAGACAGAGATAGACTTTGAACAACAGTTAAAGAAAAAAGGACCTGAGCTAATTTTATGGAGGGCTCTGAGGTTAGAAGAAAGAACCCTTACAAGTTGTCCCCAATTCAGATAAGGAGCTGAAACTAAGCCTCCACCAACCAGTCGTTGCTTGCTGATTGCAGATCTTGGACTGACTGGCTCTCCTCAGATGCACACCATCCACAGGTGGTGTGTCCGTTGAGAACTGTCTGGTGTTAGCACTGCCAGCAGCACAAGGATTGAGCACTTCAGTTCTGGGAGATGTGGGGGATCTGGGCGGCAGACCACAGCTAGTTGGTCTGTGCTAGTTGGTTTTTCTTCTTGGTTTACCTAATTTCTTGGAGCAGCTCTTCCAAGATTCCAATGGCACTCTTTTCCTAAGAGAAACTTTCAAAAGGAGGGTTAGTAGAATAAATTACATCCCTCTCTGCCAAAGGAGGTCTCAAGATCATACTGATTGTCATCTCCCTCCTCTACTGTTCATTCAAGTGATCCCTCACTCTTGGCTAGAAGATTTAGTTGGTGAAAGTGACACGTGCCCTCACCCCTGGCACCATGCACTTCCCAAGCTATGTCTGCAGCACTTGTCCATTTACTGTAGAAAACTGAGCAAGGGAGTACCAAGAGACACCCTAGTGGATGACCAGGTGCTATACACAATCTTCCCTTTATAACCTGGCAACCTGGGGTCCAGCCACTTGCCACCTTGTGCCAGCATAACATGAAGATTTTTGGAGAAGGATATAGGTTTTTATTAACAGGGTTCTCAATTTGAGGGGGCTGGAAGCATTCCTGCTCCAAGCCAACCTCTTCCACAAAGCACAGAAATTCCCTTGTTACCAAAATGATTAAAGTCCAAATCCAAGTTACCCATTATTGCTTATCTATATAGCCCAAGGTGGTTACTCAAACAGGTCTCCATCTGTCCAGGCCCGAGCTCACTTGCTCGCGCGCTCTCTCTCTTTCTCTCTCTCTCTCTGGTACCAGAGTCACCATCACCTCGCAGCGTTTTCTCTCTGTTGGTGTCTAGGGTGGGCTGCCAGATCATTCCAGACACTTGTGCAGGGGAAACTCCATCCATGGAGCCCTGGTGCCCAAGGCTGCCTGTGCCCTGGAGGCAGAGGAACATTCCCAGCTCACACCTCCCTGTGCTGTTCTCAGGGCGAGAGAGTGGAAGCAATCCAGAGCACTTGCAGTATGTTGCACAATGTCCCAAGGGTTGGCACCTGGTAAGGCACACATCCCAGTGTGGGATCCTGGCTCCAGGAGCTGGCTTCCCACTGTGCTAGGCATAAGCCCCAAGTCCTCTGGTTTCCAGGGGCATAAGGCAAGGAAGACAGCCCAGGCTTCTGTTCATGCTTTGTTTAAACACCTTCTCCCAAAATCTGATGTGCTGTGGGAGTGTCCAGCTTTTCAACCAATGTGGGCCAAGTCTGCCATATTTGTCTTTGACCTTCTTCCGGTCATGATTTTGCATGAGGCAAAGTCTCCAGTCAAGTACAGGTGTTTTGACCTTTTTGGCCCTGTGCAGTCTCAGTACAAAGCTCCTACCTCCCTCTGCCTGGGTGGAGCTAAAGCTAGCTAAAGTGATTATTTACAGTACCCCCAGGGATATGGAAGCACGCCCCAGCTCAGATTAGGGCTTCCGTGCTTCCCAACTTTCTCATTTGTCCCTCTGGGGAGTACAGCTCTGCTCTTCCTGCTAGTTGAGTTCTCTGGCCTGTTGACACACTGGCTGACTGTTTACAGTTGCCTGAGGCAGTAGCTCAGCTGTTTACAAGGCTTTGTTTACAGTTGCCTTGGGGCAATCTCCCATCTCCTGCAGTCTGTGCTTCTATCTGCAGCTCTGCCCTTTTGAGGGGATGTAGTAGTTCTGGCACCACTTCTGGGGTCCCCCTTCTGCTCCCCATGATCTGGCCTTGCCACCTCATTGCACCTCTGCATTTTTGTACCCTAGCCAATGCCTTTTCCTCATGATCAGGGTTAATTACTTCTGCCAGGATAATGACTTCTTTCTTTGCCTGTTGATTTTGAGCACAAGAGGCCAAAATAACTGGTTAACAGCTACAACTTAAAATGTAAGGCACTCTTGCTTTTTCTCCTGATGGAAGAGTTCCCTTTCCGTGAACCAAGCTCTGTAAACCCATGGAATTTAGAGATGTAGTGATAAGCCTAGATTCCCCAAACAGGTCACTGGACGGGAGGGTAATCAAGATCCCACTTTTCCTTTCACCCCTTATTTCCAAGATCCATGTGTTTGTTCTTCCTGCTGGGGACACACCAGAGTTTTTAGGGTTAAACTGCACACTAGAACCTTGAGTGCCATCTTGCAGGGTCTCATCTCTAAGTTGTTATTTCACTTGTACCTTCAATGGGCTGTCTCATTGGCCTGGCAAGTTGTATGGTAGTGAGAGGATTTATGTATTCCACAGTCTCACCACTCCTGTGCCTACTTTGCTGTAAGTGGACCTTGTGGTCTGATATGACTTGGAACTGTGGTCAGTAAAACAAGCATTCTATACACCACAGATAATGGCGCTGGTTCTCTTTGAGGGATGGTGTTGCATTGGGGCCCAGCATTGTTCTCTGCTGCTTAGAGAGTCTGGCTGTGCATAGCCTACATCCTGCCACTGTGTCTTCTCTGTTCATGCGCCAGCACTGGCGTGACTGCTGGCTAGCTGATATTGACCAGCTGAGTAATTCCATCTCCCTCTTCTGTGATGGATGTCCATGGTAGCCATTAACAAACAAAACAGATGTCACACTGCATGCCTGTTCCTTTAGCTATATCCACATGTTTCTTCCTCAGGTCTTTTTGTCCCCTACCTTCCAGTCCCCTGACCAACCAACCACGTCATCATTTACCACATCCAGTGAGTCCATATATGTTATTACCTCAGACTACTTCTCTTTCCACACAAAGTGGGTGACCAGATGCACTGCCCAGGCTGCGCCCATTGGGAGGATTTCCCCTCATCACTGTCTTTCAAGATCACCCCTGAGTGGAGCTGTAGTGCAGCCACAGTCCATTTTCAGCTTTCGCTTGTGTACTGAGCCAATCTACCTGTGAACCAAATTTGGCCATTTTCCTCCCCTGTCACTTGCCATAAGGTACCCACCACCATATGACAGGAGGTGTGAACTAAGGAAGAGGTTTTGGTGCAACAGAGGTAATTGACATGGTGGTCTCAGGCATACCTGCCTCTGTAGCTCACATGTGCCTCCCAGCCCTGCTCATGCTGACCCTAGATATACCACTTCCATTTGAGAATGGATTTCTTTGGGTCCACCTGCACTTAAAACTCGGTAGGTCTCACACTTCTGACTACATGCTTACTTTAGGCCTATGGTCAGGGACACCCTATCCCCAGGGTCCAGCAACAGTTTTTCAAAAGCTGTAATTCTCTGCTGTAGAGGACATGGTCTTCTGACATGGTCTTGCTCCAGAACCCTAGGGATCTAGATTGTGCTTTTCTACTTGTGGCTTGCTGCAAATCTCATCATTTTTCCCCTCCACAAATACTTTCAATACCACAGGACCTGCTAGGTTATACAGCCCAAAAATCAATGACAAAGACCATATAAAACAGACCAAAATCTCTGCAAAGTACATGCAAGCCAGGCAACTATGAAGTGATGTCCTTTGGTCTGTTGGCTCTGCCCCTGTTTGGCAGGCTCCTCCACTTTCCAAGGTTGGTCTTGCCCCCAGTAGGTCTGGGGTTCAGAATCCCAGCCCCTAGACTCTTGACAGAAGCTTTATGTTGACTGGTCTGCTGGAGAGTGAAGAGCACACTATTTCTTTAGTCCTAGGTTTACTCAGTACCACCTTCATTTATTCACAACATGGACCTCGAGAGATAATAGCCAGTTCCTTCATGTCCCCTGAGGCTTAGAGTGCTGGCTTGCCCAGGGACACACATCTGCCCATGGGGGTGCAGGATTGGGATGCAGATATGTCTGACCATAAGCTCTGCCTCTGATGCTTCGTTATGCTGACAGAAGAGACCTGGTTCTTCTTGCCGATGCATGTAAAGAATTGCAGATCAGCAAATGTATTAGTGTGCAATCAGGATTTATTAGTGATCTGTTCCTGTGGAAGAGAACAGGCCTAGCTAAGGTTGAGGGTGGAGGTGGGTGTGGGGGGTGGGGGTGAAAGGCATAGGTTCAGAGCAAAGCAGAGTGGGAAAAGTAAGGCGGGGGGGGGGGGGGGGCAGGGAGGCAGGCCCTGGATAGCCTGAGGCCAGGCGGCCAGAGAGCCAAGATCACAAGTCCTTTTTTCTGAGGACTTACATATTTGGTGGGAGGGGGATAAAGAAGTTACAGATTGATTGACAGGTAAAGGTGGTGTCAGCTTTGTGGAGGGTGGGGCTATAGCTACCCAAATTTAGGTGTGTGTGGGAGGGTCTTTTAGCCCAAATCCTTAGCTTGCTCCAGACCCTGTTCGTTCATCTTGTAAAACAGTTAAGTGACAGGAGGCAGTTGAAGTTGGGACAGTTACCCAAAGTTATTTATGGGCTCTTTCTTTAAACATTAAGGACTGCCTTGTAAAACAGATAATGACCAGAGGTAGGCAGTTACCAAAGTTGTTTTATGGGCTTCTTCTTTTGGCACTGTGGACCCTCTCCCACCTTTCAGGCCTTGGGATGAAAGCATAGTTTCAAAGGCTTTCCTTCCCAGATAGTGAAAACATTGCATAGAAATTCAAGGACTTCCCTTCTCCCATACTAACATAGTGTTTCTTGTGATGTTCAAACACCTGGCAATGTTATCAGACCAGGCTCAGGACTGCTGAGTTAGTGGGGGAAACAAGTCTCCCGCCTCCTCCCTGCCTTGGCTTACTATTCATTCTAAGTGCTAAAAGGTGTTTCCTGGCAACCAGGATGCTAGATACTGGCCAGTAACAGCAGCTTAGTCTCAGAGTTCTGCCAATTCTAGCTCCTGCCTCAACTAGACTGCCTCCTAGTTTCAAGAGCTCCTGGTGATTTTCTTTCCTTTCCTTTTTTGCTTTGGCTGGCAGAAAACTCAGTGCCAAGTTTAATGTTCAGTCAAATTAATTTTAACCCAAAGTTAGAACTTTTGCTTTCATCTTCTATATGTTTTTAATCTTTTTGTTTTAATGTCCTTGTACCTTTTATTGTAGGTAACCTTATATTCTGTTATTGCATTTAAAGTAAATCTGTTATGTTTTTAAAATGTTGATTTTCACATGTTTTTCATAGAACCCTAAGTTTATTTGGTCAGAAAGTCTTTCAGTTACTAATTACCTACTATACATTAGATTGGTATGTCTGCAGTTTGTAATTTCAAAGTAATGCTAAAGTCTTGTTTCAATGTATTTCTTCCTTTCGTGTGTGTTTGTGTGTGTGTGTGTGTGTGTGTCTGCTCTCTGTTGTATTTCATCTCATCACCTGGAAGCTCTTAGTGCTTTCTGTTACCCACCTCCTGTATTTCTCACTTGGGTCACAGTCACGCTGTTGATTGATACTTGAGACTTGTGACCAAAACTGATGGGTATTCTTTGGGCACAAAAGAAGTGAAAAACATGTCCTTTCCTTTGATGAGTTTGCAATCAACTTCAGGAAGCTTGGACAGATATACTCAAATTATATAAACATCCGAGAACACTGAAATACTGACAGGAGTGCCCAGAGCAGGAAGATATCCAAGAACATCATCAGTGTGGACTGATACCTGAAAAGAGATTTCTAGGACTAGAAAGATGGGCAAGATTTGGACGGGCAGAGAGAATGGAGCAGATTATTCCAGGGGAGAGGACCAGCAAGACTGAGGGAGGCATGGAAATAAGAAAAATGCCCTGGAAAGGGAAGAACTCAGGGAGACCTGTTTGACTGAAGTGTGGTGGGAGAGCAAGTGAGAAATGGGAAATAACACAGCAAATATAACAGAGAATGGGATATTTAAACCTGATAACCAGTTTGGGTTTTGACAGTGCAAGTGGTGAAAAGTGGTTTAGTTATTAATAAAGGCAGGACAATTTTCTCAGACAAATTCATCTTACTGTGGTGTGTAAGATGCGTGGGAGAAAGGAGAGAACACAGAGGAAGAGACAAATAGAAGGTGATGTTTTAATTCCAGCTCTCAGCTATATGAATGCCTTAGCTGGGATAATGGAAGTCTCTTCATTGAGCTCTTCTGTTTACCCCTTAACTGCGTTGTTTCCCAAGGTCTCCTCCTTCCTCAGCCTGGTGAGCTTTTTACCCTAGACACTCCCAGCTGGTGGCACACCCAGTCCATCGCTCTTACCAGCATTGTAGTAAGCTCATGGTTCCCAGCTTACGATCTGTGGACTTGACCTCCCTCTCTCCTGGGCTCCAGACCTAGATATCCTACTTTCTGCTGGACATCTCCATTTGAATGTTCCACAGGCACTTGAAATTTGCCATTTCTTTGCTAAATTTGCCTCTCCTCACTTCCTAGCATGATAAAAATCACCATTATCTACCCAAAGGCCCAAACCAGTAAATCTTGCCTTCACCTTAGACTTTACCATTATGCATCCATATCTCTCTTTTTCCCCTCCCCTGATTAAGTACCCTAGAGTCTTCATACTTGATATAAATCTGGATTTCTACAGTAGCCTCTTATCTAACATATTGTTGAAACTGTCTTCCTCTCCCTACTTTGCCCCATAGTTCATCATCCCCAGAGTGATCTCATTGAAAACAGAAATCTGATTGTTTCTCTTCAACTGAAATCTTTCAGAATCCCTCTGTAGCTTTTAACTTTTCAAGTTAAAACTCATTACACAAGTCCCCTTCTTGCTTTTTAGCCATATCTTCTCCAGTCCCATGTGGCTAACTGTGGAACTATTTGCAGTTTTTCACAGCCCATTGTTCCTCGCTTCTTATCTGCACATCTGCCCTTTTCTCTGCCTAAAACAAACTTCTCCCATACCATTTCCCTATCACATACACACACACAATTTTTCCTTGCCCAACTCCTATTCCCTTTTCAGTGTTCACATCAAATGTCACCCCCTCTGGGAAGCCTTCTCCAACCTCCAAGCTGGGTCTGATCCTCCCTCTGTTCTTGTAGCACCTGGATGTCTATTTCATGACACTCACCACTCCTGCCTCTCGACCAATAGTGTGTCTTGGGGTGGGTGGAGACCTTTTTCCTGTGAATTGCCAGTATGTGGACATTGTTTGGCACATAGTAGGAACTCACATATTAGGGAGTAAATGACTAAATATGTGTATAACAAATATTTACAGAATTTCTTAATGTATTGAATACAGGTAAATAAATAGTTAGGGCAAGAAAGTATATAGACATCCTCTGAGAGTACAAGTATGAAGCAAACCATTAAAGACAGCCCAAGACCCATGTTTAGAGAGTATAAAAAGAAAGAAAAGGAATTCCAGGGGTAGGGGATGGTGAAAGAAGAGAAAACCAAGAAAGTTCAGGGAGCTTGAAGAAGAGAATGTTTCAGGAAGAATGCATGTTCAACAGATTCAGCTGCCACCCCTTGCCACCAAAAAAGCCAAGATGAGGTAATGACCAGGAAAAGACAGTAGACTCACCAAGAATTGGGTCACTTGAAAGGAGTTGCAGTGGGAATGCAGCACATTAAGAAATAATGCAAGGAATGGAAATGGAGCAAGAACAAGCACCACTTCTGTTCTGATTAGCTGTGTAGTAGTCACATCTATGTTCTTGAAAGTCAACTATGACATTATGTTACTGAAAACACTTTTAATATGCTTTGTAACATACCAATTACGTGGCTCTAAAGGACAATAAACAGTGATGACTCCATAGACCTTGCTCCATCTGGAGCTTGAGATCAGAATGCTGACAGAGTCAGTGTACGGAGACCTTAAGTTCATCATCAAGCACAGTGATGTGATCTTTCCGAATACTTTCACAATAGTTAACTACTCAGAAGCTCTTGGACGATTTTGTCATGGACTCATGATGATGAAATCTGAGTTTACTCCATAATAATGCTGTAGTTTCTCCTATTTCTCATTTCCCTTCACACCCTCAGTTTTCCTACTCCTTTGCAAATTTCTGTAGGGGCAGTGTGTTGGATAAACTTCAGTTCTACTCTCAGTAGCTCCTGCTCTCAGAGTGAGTCCTCTTCCCCTAGCTGAGTTGCTGGCTCCATGGTTGGTGACATCTCAAATTCATTTTGGTACTTGCAGCTGCAGGTTATTTTTCCACTGCCAAGTCCATTACATAACTTTGCACAAGTTTGTGTTTTATTCATTCATCAAGTAGTATGTGACTCATTGAAGGACAGGAGCTGTGTGTTTTCCTTATTTATGTCTCTTTTGGTTCTGCTGCACTGCAGAACTCAGAGAGAGTGACACTGCCCTGAACATCAATAAGTTTGCAGCCCAACAGGGAAAGGTAGATGAGTCAATACTAAGTACTAGGCTGCTGCTGGAGTTTGTATGCAGCAAAAAGAATGTTCTAGTTCCTCCCCACAAGGGCAAAACCCTGTGTGGTTGAGGGGAATCCTGAACAGGCCAACATGTAGTCAGCATCTCAGGCCTAGGGAACCTTGTGGGAAAAGCACAGGGGCTCCAAACAGCTGTGGGAACGACATTGCCTAAGCTCAGGGTTTTCTTGAGGAAGAGACAGTGAAAGATGAGTCTGGGGGGAAAGCCGAGGCCAGGACATAGGGGGTCTTATGCCAAATTACGAGTTCTTCTTTCCTTTGTCCTGCAAGAAGTAGTGAGTCACTGAAACCTTTTATATAGGAGAGTAAGTTGGATTTGTATTTAAGAAAGATTACTTTGCCCATAATTTGAATGACCAGTTGAAAATATGACACTGGAGAATGAAGACCAATTGGGAGATGACGAGGATTCTCTGTGTTTTCAGGATCCTCATGGTGGTGAGGTGGTGCTTGCTCAGTGACTGACAGTAAATGGCCACAGTCAAGCTTTGCAGAACCTCTGTGCATTCAAACCTCCAGAGCAGCATTGAACTCTCCTCTAATAATGAACATCTGAACTGTGGGGTTGCTGCATGAGTCTCCGCAGCTTCCCAGCACATATTTGCCTCTTTCTGCTAGTCATAATGAAAGAAACCCATATGCAAACAGTAGAAAAACAGCAGGATATGAAAATGAAGAAAGCAAGGAATTTGCAGTTAAGGGATCAACCCTGAGTTGACAGGCAGATCTTTACACTATCAATAGGGTGGTCATGAGGATAAAATATTTTATAGAAAATTACTTTATATACCAGAAAGATCTGTCAAATACTAGTTACTATGATCACATTGGGCACCTGTTTTCTAGTTCTCAGGAAGCTTGAGAGAGTCCTCATTTAGAAGCTAACTGGTAGTTATTACTCTTGAAAATTTATAACCTTTAGAAAAAGGGTCAGTTGACTATGGCCCATGGGCTAAACTCAAAGCTAAGAATGGTTTTTACATTCTCAGTCGTTCTTTAAGTACCTACATAATATCTTCTATTTTGCCACTTGGTTTTCAAAACCTAAAACTTTTACCCTCTGACCTTTTACAGGAAAACTTTCCCAACCCTCTGCTCCACGTTATAGAGCTAATCCCTTAGCTCTAGCTAAGATTATGTAGCTAGCAGCTTTCAAAGCACCTTTATCCTGGAAAGTCCAAATTCTCTCCATTATTTGTGTGACAGCCATTTTTTCTGTTAGTTGATGATGGTAATGGTGTTACAGACATTCCAGACAGACCTTGTTTTATTGAGCTTGCTTTATTGCACTTCACAGATGTTGCATTTTTTACAAATTGAAGGCGAGATCCTCCAACCACAAAAAGATAACACTCTTTATTTCAATATTTGTTTTATTATATGGTACTTTGGAACAGAACCTGCAGTATCTCCAAGGTATGCTTGTATATATCACAACATAAATAAAATTGATGATAAAACTTCCCATAAGGTATTCCTGTAAAATCTACATTTACTTTAGAAGTAGAATTAAAGTGAAGTCCACTATGAATGTATCATGCTTGGTGTAAGCCAGTTGGGAATTTTGTCCACAAAGCAGTGAAGTTAATTGGTGCTAATTTTTTCATTACCCCTTCGCTTCCTTGGGCTGCCCAGTGTTTCTAGATGATCATCACTGAGCATTCTGTTTGCCCTGCTCACCATTATTTGTACATGTATTTCAGTTATTTTCTTAGTATTTGATTGAATTGAGTTAGTTATGTTCTGTCACCCTCTCTTAGTCACATTTTGTGGCTGTGAAAATTGTTTCTCTCTTTATCCACCCCAGCAACAGTTTTAGGTAACATCTAACCTGTGCATTATTATGAGTCATATCTGCCTTGCAAATCATGAGAGTTTCTGTCATTAATCAAGTGTTTTTTATTAAGTATTTTTAATTTAGTAAAATATTTTTAGTGTATTAAAAGTGCTCTCAGGTACTCAGTTGTTTTGGTTTGGTTTTGTTTTTTAGGTTTTTAACTGGCTTTCTTCTTTTTTTTTTAAATGATGTAAATTCTTTTTTTACTTTTTAAAATATATTTTATTGATTATGTTATTACAGTTGTCCCATTCCCCCCTCATTCCCCTCCACCATGCACACCCCCTCCCACCAACATTCCCCCACTTTAGTTCATGTCCATGTGTCATAAGTTCTTTAGCTTCTACATTTCCCACACTGTTCTGGCCCTCCCCTGTCTATTTTCTACCCACCGTCTATGCTACTTATTCTCTGTACCTTTCCCCCCCTCTCTCCTCCTCCCACTCCCCTGTTGCTAACCCTCCATATGATCTCCATTTCTATGGTTCTGTTCCTGTTCTAGTTGTTTGCTTAGGTTGCTTTTGTTTTAGGTGTGGTTGTCAATAACTGAGTTTTCTGTCTTTTTACTGTTCATATTTTTTATCTTCTTTTTCTTAGATAAGTTCCTTTAACATTTCATATAATAAGAGCTTGGTGATGATGAACTCCTTGAACTTGACCTTATCTGAGAAGCAGTTTATCTGTCCTTCCATTCTAAATGAAAGCTTCACTGAACAGAGTAATCTTGGATGTAATTCCTTGACTTTCATGACTTGAAATACTTCTTCCCAGCCCCTTCTTGCCTGGAAGGTCTCTTTTGAGAAATCAGCTGACAGTCTGATGGGAACTCCTTTGTAGGTGACTGTCCCCTTATCCCTTGCTGCTTCTAGAATTCTCTCCTTCATTTTCATCTTGGCTAATGTAATTATGATGTGGCTTGGTGTGTTCCTCCTTGGGTCCCACTTCTTTGGGACTCTCTGAGCTTCCTGGACTTCCTGGAAGTCTATTTCCTTTGCCAGATTGGGGAAGTTCTCCTTTATTATTTGTTCAAATCTCCTTTATTGTTTGTTCAAATAAGTTTTCCACTTGTTGCTCTTCCTCTTCCCCTTCTGGTACCCCTATAATTTGGATGTTGGAATGTTTAAAGATGTCCTGGAGGTTCCTAAGCCTCTCCTCATTTTTTTGAATTCTTGTTTCTTCTTTGTTTTCTGTTTGGTTGTTAGTTTCTTCCTTCTGGTCCACTCCATTGATTTGAGTCCCAGTTTTCCTCCCATCTCTGTTGGTTCCCTGTACATTTTCCTTCATTTCACTTATTGTAGCCTTTATTTATTCATCTAATTTGCTACCAAAATCAACCAATTCTGTGAGCATCCTGATCACCAGTGCTTTGAACTGTACATCTGATAGGTTGGCCATCTCTTGGTTGCTTAAGAGTATTGGCTCTGGTGGTTTGATTTGTTCTTTCATTTGAGCCATTTTTTTCTTTTTATTTATTTATTTTTTTGGTCTGGTTGCACCTATTACTTATGAGGGGCGGAATCTTAGGTGTTCACCAGGGAAGGGCAACCCAGTTGCTGAGTTGTGATGCTGTATGTGGGGGCGTGGTCCAAGAGTGAACAATGGCACTTGCTCTGCTCTCTGTCAGATTTCAGTCCTCTCTGTGAGGCTGGGAGTCTCTCCCGGCACTTCAACCCCCACACGTGTTGTGTGTTTTCAATTGGTGCTTTTAGGCTATTATTTCCCATCACTGGGGCCCTGTATTGCACAGTCTGTCTCACTGTCTGTTTTCGCCTGGTTTATCTGCACGCAAGTGTGTGACCACGGTCAGCTGCCTTGTGCCCCTCGCTTGGTCTGCTCATTGCCTCCCTGCACCCGGTAACCACCACCTGTGCGCCTGGAGTGTGCCACCCGCCACCTGCACGTCCAGGACCACTAGCCACTGCTTTTTCCTACCGAGATCCCTCTCTGCCAGCCACCTACTCCACCCCTCTTACTGGTCTGGGTGAATCATTGTCGGACTTCCATACAATTCAATTTTCTATCTGTTCTGGTTGTTTTTATGGTTGTAAATTTTTGTTGTCCTTAATTTTGGTTGTGAGAGGAGGCACAGTGTGTTCACCTACACCTCCATCTTGGCCGGAATTTCTAACTGGCTTTCTTGAGATGGAATTTACATAACATAATTCAGCTACTTAAAGTATACAATTCACTGGTTCTTAGTATAGGCACAGAGTTGTACAACCATCACTACATTCAATTTTAGAACATTTTTATTACAAAAAAGAAACTACCCATTACCAATCATTCCCCAATCCTTCTACCTTTCTAGCCCTAGGCAACCACTAATCTATTTTCTGTCATATAGATTTGCCTATTCTGGACATTTCTTATAAATGAAACCTTATATTATCTGGTTCTTTGTGACTGGCTTCTTTCCCTTAGCATCATGTTTTTGAGGTGCACCCATGTTGCAGTATACATGATTATCCCTCAATGTGTTTAAATAGCAAGACACACCAAATAGACCTTTATGCTGTCAGGTGCCAACCCATGCCAAACCATCGAACCGATTTCTGTCATTGCCCCTTCAGCTAGCCAGGTCTCTGAGTAAGCTTCTTACCTCTTGGCCTCACCAACATATAGTTTCTATTAACAGCCTTTCCACAGAAATATATTTAATGTCTGGCCAGGCTCTGGAGAGTACTGCAATAAACAAGTGCTAACCACCACAGCATGATCCCTTCTCTGAAGGAGACAGTGACAGTAAAATGTCATAAGCGCTTTTCTGGAAGAAGCACCTAGCCCAGCCATTGTCAAGAAATAGTATCTGTAGGGAAGTACATTCTGAATGGAGTCTGAAAACGATATACCTATACTTGTGTATGTGTTTGGGGGGTGCAAACAAAGGGAGTCCACCTTGAACCCAAAAGAAACAAGTTTTCAGCCTAGATTAACCCACACAGCTTTAAGCATAGCACGCAAGCATGTGGCATACTTCTCAGCACTTTTCTTTTTTAGCTTCGTTCACTCTTTCACTTTTTGGTGCAATTTGTTTTAAAAACAGTTCTTATCAAGTTGCTGTGCTGCCTTGTCAACAAAGCAATCTAATCAGTTAGAGCTAGCTGTTTTATGACCTTTTTTTATAAGTATGAAGTGTATAGTATCAGGTGTGGAATAAGTTACTAGTGCTTAGTTGATAAAAATCTGCAAACTAAATGAAAATTAGGTGCTAGAACTTTATTTTCAAATGAAATTAAAGATAAACTGTTTATTTCCATCTGTACCTCCTTGCAGAAACTACAGTTATGTTTTTGGTGCTCTTGTAGTTGATCATATTGACCTTTTTGACAAAGTTCGGAACAGAAAGATAGGATCAATCAAAATTCTAATCCCTTTCCAATACTGACTCATTAAGTGACCTTGAGAAAATCATTTCTATTTTCCATTCTACCTTTATATGTTCATGAGAAAGAAGAGTATGGCACAATCTCATAGTATTTGAGAAAACAAGTAAATGATGATGATGTACTCAGTTTTTGGAGAAAATAGAAGTTATAAGCAATTCTAATTCTTTTTATATTTTTTCTTTTATTACTTTTTAAAACCATGAGTGAATTCAGAAATGTACCCTAAAGCAAATACAATGTTAAACTGGGTTATGTTAGAAAATACAACTTTGTAATTATTTTACAAGTTTTCTACCCACAAAAAAAGTCATCTCTATGGGTTTTCAACACCAGAAAGCAATTCTACTGCAGGACAGAGCCCTGGGGTACCCCTGAGTTTCTCAGGAAAAATCCTTCTGATAATCATCAGAAGCCTCAAATTTCATGGAACCAACTCCAGGCTCAAACCCTGCAGCCTGGTGCTGTGGGTTACAGAGGTGGTTTTGCGAATAAAGCAGCAGGAGCCCAGGAATTTCCGAAGTAGTGAGTCATGATCTCCTGTCCTAGATAAGAGCTTAGATTAGCGATAATGAGATTTTTTTAAATTATACTTTTTAAGTGATAGTGAGGTATGTGCACGCATGGCAGGGTGGCAGGTGCAGGCCTAGTCTGCAGCTTTGGGCTGTGAGGCCACAGCACAGCATCTCACTTCTCTGCATCTGCCTTCCTAGTTTATAAACTGTCCACTGCTGCAGTTCTAATAGTGGTTCAGAACTATTCTAGACTACTCAAGGAGTTTGTAGCTCATTAGAGATTCTTGATCAATGCAGACAACACTCATAAGTAATGAGGAGAGTATAAAATGGAGCTGATCTAGACCAGTGTCTGCCTACAGATCTCTCCTACAGCAGCTCTGGGAGGTGGCCCCAGCTGGAACAGTGAAGATCTCTTTTTGTGAGAGAACTGTTTGGCTTCAATATATTCTTTAACATATTGATTAGGAAGAGGCAACTCATAATTAATTTAAGAGTCATCTAGTCCAGCTTCCCATTTAATAGATGAAGAAACCTAGACTCAGTGTTATATTTTTCCAAGATTGTCAGCTTCATGGGTTCTGTAGAAGTTCAGCAGAGAGGGGAGAAGCAGTAAGGATTTGAATTGTCCAGAAAGAAGCCAGTTAACGGATATAGAACAGCTGGGCCCTGTACAAAGTGTCAGGAGGACAGGTGGTCAGAGGAACTGGGTGGGGTAATTTAAGTGACAGGCACAATTTTTTTTAATCCTCACCTGAGGACATGCTTATTGATTCTAGAGCAGGGGTGTCAGACTCATTTTCACCAGGGGCCACATCAGCCTTGCAGTTGCCTTCAAAGGGCCAAATGTAATTTTAGGACTGTATAAATGTAACTACTCCTTAACAGTTAATTGAGAACTCAGCATTACTGCCAAGTAGAAACAAGGTGGAGGGCCAGATTTGGCCCTCGGGCCTTGTGTTTGCCACTTGTGTTCTAGAGAGAGAAAGGGAGGCAGAGAAACAGGAACAAACGTAGGTATGTGCCCTGAGCAGGAATTGAACTGGCAACTGTTCAGTTTACAGGAGACGCTCCAACCAACTGAGCCACACCGGTTAGATGACAGGCACAATTTGAGCAGAACTAGTCTGCTATATATGAGAGACACAATGAGTGGAAGGAACATGCAGGGTCAAGGTTAGAAATTATTTATCGTGGGGCTGGTTTGGAAGGACCTTCAAAATGGGACAAAATAAACATGATGTAGTATAATTTTCACTTGAGGCAGTGGCTTTGTGAAAGGGCTTATAATGAAAACTCACCTGTAGTGATGTATAGATTGGATAGGGACAATATTAGTGGCAGTGATTTTCATCCAGACACCTTTCAAAGGAAATATCAGTGGCACTTCAGAATTGGCTGGATTTGAGGTATAAAGGAGAGAGAGAGTTGAGTTGAGTCTAAAAGAGTCCCCAGGCTTTCAGGCAGTGCTAATCTGTCATTGACAGAAAGTTGCAGTCTGCCCCGGCACTTGTGCTTGGTGAAGGACAAGTAAGGGAATGAATGAGAGGTGATCACTGAAGATGTGAAAATGACTACCTCTGTAGGGAAGGAGCTATAAAGAGAAAGTGGAAATCTTGAGTAATCCCCAATTTCATTTTTAATAATGAGTCTTTTCTTCAGTCAGAATACATACTGGTAACAACTACCAGAACTAATTTTAATTTTGACTTTGTTTAATAATTTTTATGGAGAGCTAAAGTGAAGGAGGAAAAATAAATGACCAAAAAGTTGGCAAACAAAGCAGGGGGAAACAAAAGATATAATACAGAAATCAATAATCCCTGTACTGAAAGATACTTTTTTATTTATATTTTAAAGGAAACGGCATCAAAGTTCTTATCTTGTGCAGTCCTTACTGTAACTTGTGTTCAATGTTTATGAGCATGTAAGTCAAATTAGGATAGTAAAAAGGCCTTAAAAAAAGAGATAGGTGTCATCTTCCTATCCATATGTCCCCAACTTAAGGTTAGGTCTGTGGAGCAATCACTATCTCCCTCACACCATCCCTCACCTCCACCTCTTCCTTTACAGAAAAGGTTGAGTGTTTCTATTCTCTACCAAAATTAAAAGCAAACCTCCAAAACAGGTAAGGACATCTTTGATCCCGACTTTCTCTGAATGAAAGGGTCAGCATTTGAAGAGAGTAGTTCATTAGCCAGCCTTTCCTAAACAGCAGACATGAGCATTCATTACATGGCTCAGTATGGTATTCCCAATACCACACTTCATCCTCATCCCCCAAAGGACAGGGAGCTGAAACTAAGCAGTTTACCCAGAGCCAATCAACAGGGGAAATAGTGAAGCCAAATTGAAATCCTATTGTTCTTTTTACAGTCTTCCCCTGCCCCACTGTGGCTCCCCCAACAGGGATTTAACAGATGCTTTGTTGAAACAAGAGAAAATACATGTGTCTCTTGAGTTTGCAGCTAAAGCTAAAACTGATTTAGCCTGTTGTTAAAATTGTACCCATGTCTCAGGAAAAGTTTAAGATTGGCAGTGGTAGGAGTCTCAGGCCTCTCAAAAGAAAAGTCATCACTTGAACACAAGCTCAGAACACACATGTGTTGGCTCACACACCAGTTATGTGTTCCTTGCAAGGAGTAACAGTAGCCAAGCTGTTGAGTTGCATCCTGGGGTGTTGCATGATTTCCTGACAGTGGACTCTCTTGGTGCCTCTTCACCCTCCTCTCCTTGCTGCCATCTCAGAACTGGACCTCCCAACTCGAGAATGGAATGGACAGGCAAAGCCATGGCCTTCAGAACTCTAACTGATTGAAGCAAGAAAGAGGAAGAGACATAGCAGAGAGAGAGAGCAGTAGTGCCATCGGAAACTTTTACCTCCCAAGACAAAGGCTCTAAAAACTGAGCAAAGTGATGTGTTTCATCTCCTGATCTTACTACTGTGGAAACTGCCTTCTGTTTTGCTGAGAAAATAGTATGATATACAGTATCTGAGCCCTCAAAACTGGTCAGTAGGATAAAACCACAAAAAAAAGTGAAACAGCTATAAAACGTGCCCAGTATTCTTGTGTAAGTCCTGCTAAGACTGCTGCTAAGCAGCCCAAAAAGATGTAATATACTATCTTTATAACACTCCGTACAAGTGTAAGGGTACGGCCCTTCACATGACATGGTTAGATTGAGGCTCCTCAGTGCTTCTACTCTTCATATTTTTAAGGCATTATCAATGAATCATTTCTCAAATATGTAGTGGGATTTATTCTGAGCCTCATGACTGCCCTTTCCTTCCTTTACCCAAGTGATAAATTAAGTGTTAGTGTGTTTGGCAGTGGTAGTGGGGTTTGTTTTGTTTTGTTTTTCTTTTTCCAGTTTTTCCATGATGTTATTGCTGATGACACTCACCCCCAGTAATATTTCTTTCCTCTATATTAGTAGTGCTTATTATTAGTTGTAAGTCTAATAAGATACCTCTCACTTAGTCCTTAATCACATGCAGCATCCTTAGTGCTTTTAAATTTTGTTCATCTTCTCTGCATTTTTCCAGTTTTGTAGTGTATGTGCTGCTGAAGAGAGTACATACAGTTTTTAATATACCTTTGTTCTGTCAACTCAGCTAAGCTCTTTCAGGGCCATAGGAAATTAGTTACTTCTCTGTGTGTCACAACCCTCTTTACCTGGCCCCATATAGTGCACTGCACATACAAGACAAATGAATGAAACTAAGCATATTCATATTCACACTGCAAGCAGCAGCTTCCCAAGAGCACTTGGAAGCAGTGCAGTGAATTACAAATATCCTCTTTATGATGAGTTACCATTTGCCATTTCACTGGCACCACCATGTCTCCCAACAGTGATTCTTTGTAACTGCTGGTTCCTCTGGTAGAGGGAGATGGTGGCTTATGCTTTGTTCTCTGAGCCTCCTTGCTTCAGTCCTTCCCAGCCCTCCCATCCCAACACTTATCATTAACCTACCATTTTGGTCCCCATCTTAAAATTATGAGGTCCTTGCTAAAGAAAATTCCATAGAATCTAACTTTGCATTATGCTTTACTGTGCATTTATCCATTCACTTATTCAGCAATTATTTCTTAAGTACAATACTACATATGCCAGATGGCACATGAAGCTGAGTCTACAGACAAGGGCAAGATAATCTTGGCCCTCGTGGAGCTTATAGCCTGCTGTGGCATTCCAGCCAGCCAACACATAATTGAAGTGTAATGTACTAAGTACTGTCCTTAGAGAGGTACAGTAGATAACAGCACAGAAGAGGGGCATCAGACCCCGCAGACTTTAGGGATTAGAGAATGCTCCTGGAAGGAGTCTACGATGTGAAGGGAGAGTGGTAAGAGAGACCATGAGAATGGTACACAGGAAGCAGATGGGCAGGCAATGGTATGAAAGTCACATTATATCCTAGAAGCAATGGAGACTTGAGTATTATCGAAGAATATCTGAAGTTATCGAAAAGGCTCTTGATGTACTGTGCTTTTTTCCTTCCCTAACTATGTGTCTGTGTGGTTAGATTTTTTTCCCCTCTACTTCAGAAGTCAAAGTAGTATCCAATAGAATTGAATGCAGAAGGAGATATGAGAATCCAACTATCTTCTATTAAGTCAGACATTAAAAGACTGGCAAAAAATAGAAAACACTGACATTCTCCTCATGAATTCTTTCCTGTTTTCGAGTAAATTTTTAGCAAGTAATGAGTTTGTGACTGCTATTAATGAATTAATAAATATTTAAGATTAATAAAAAGGCATTGGGGAACCACTGAAGGTTTTTTTAATTTTTAAAGTATATTCTATTGATTATGCTAATACAGTCATCCCAGTTTTTTCTCCCCTTTATTCCCCTCCACCCTGCACCTCCCACTTTAGCCTCCCACCAGCATTCCCCTTCTTTAGTTCATATCCATGGGTCATACATATAAGTTCCTTGGCTTCTCCATTTCCTATACTATTCTTAACCTCCCCCTGCCTATTTTGTACCTACCATTTATGCTTCTTATTCCCTATACCTTTCCCCCTCACTCTCCCCTTCCCCTTCCCAACTGATAACCCTCCATGTGATCGCCATTTCTGTGATTTTGTTCCTGTTCTAGTTGCTTGCTTAGTCTGTTTTTGTTTTTGTTTTTAGGTTCACTTATTCATAGTTGTGAGTTTGTTGTCATTTTACTGTTCATAGTTGTGATCTTTTTCTAAGATAAATCACTTTAACATTTTATATAATAAGGGCTTGGTGATGATAAACTCCTTTAACTTGACCTTATCTGAGAAGCACTTTATCTTCCTTTCCATTCTAAATGATAGCTTTGCTAGATAGAGTAATCTTGGGTGTAGGTCCTTGCCTCTCCTGACTTTGAATACTTCTTTCCAGCCCCTGCTTGCCTGGAAGGTTTCTTTTGAGAAATCAGCTGATAGTCTGATGGGAACTCCTTTGTAGATAACCATCTCCTTTTCTCTGGCTGCTTTTAAGATTCTCTTTTTATCTTTAATTTTGGGTAATGTAATTATGATGTGCCTTAGTGTGTGCTTCCATGGGTCCAACTTCTTCGGGACTCTGTGAGCTTCCTGGAAGTCTATTTCCTTGGCCAGATTGGGGAAGTTCTCCATTGTGTTTTCAAATCAGTTTTCAATTTCTTGGTCTTCCTCTTCCCTTTCTGGCACCCCTATGATTTAGATGTTGGAATGTTTAAAGTTGTCCTGGAGGTAAGTAAGCCTTTCAGTTTTTTGAATTCTTGTTTCTTCATTCTGTTCTGGTTGAATGTTTATTTCTTTCTTCTGCTCCAAACCATGGATCTGAGTTCTGCTTTTCTTCCCTTCACTGTTGGTTCCTTGTGTGTTTTCTTTTATTTCATTTTGCATAGCCTTCATTTGTTCATCTAATTTGTGACCATACTCAACCATTTCTGTGAGAATCCTAATTACCTATGTTTTGAACTGTGCATCTGATAGGTTGGCTGTCTCTTTGTCACTTACTGTATTTTTTGACTATAAGACACACTCCACCCTGCCCCCCAAATTTGGGAGAAATAGTGGTTGTTAATCCTGTTGTTGAGTTCTGTTTACATTTACATTGGTGAAATATTATGTTATTTATGTTACTAAATATTTTACCACATTTTTTTGCCTCATTTTTTTTCCTATTTTCCATCTCTAAAACATAGGTGCATCTTACAGTCTGAAAAATACAGGTAGTTCTTTTTCTGGAGCTTTGATCTATTTTTCATTTGGGCCATATTTCTTTGTCTTGGCGCACCTGTTACATAATAGGGGACGGAGGCTTAGGGTATTCTTCAGAATGGGGCAACCCACTTCACTGCATTGTGGCACTGTATGTGGGGGAGGGGTCAGAAAGGAAACAATGCTACTTGTTCAGCTCTTGCCCTGCTTTCAGTCACTTCCCTCCGCTACCCACAAGCAAACTGGGCCCTTCTGGTTCTGATTCCCAGGTGGGTGGGTGGGTTTGTGTACATTCTAGGACCCAGTGGGTCTCTCCAAGGAACTCTCCCATGAGGCTGGGTGTTTCTCCCACTGCCACAACTCCCACAGGTTTTTACAGCCAAAGGGTTTGAGGCTTTAGTTTCCCTGCTCTGGAACCCTGGGTTGTACCATCTGTGTCATTCCCCAGTTGTTCCTCCCAGTTTGTCTGCACGCGAATATGGGACTACCGGCTGCCACCTCGCCCTCCCAGTCCACTAGCCACCTCCTTGCCACCTCCTTGCCACATGTGCTCTCTACCTTGGCTGCCAGTCTCAGTCCCTTCTACTGGTCTGGATGAATGTTTCCTCTTTAACTCCTTGGTTGTCGGACTTCATACAGTTCAATTTTCTGGAAGTTCTGGTTATTTTTTGTTTTTAAATTTGTTGTTCTCCTTCTTTTGGTTGTGGGTGGTGGCATATGTGTCTACCTATGCCTCCATCTTGGCCTGAAGTCTCCAGTGAAGGGGTTTTAAGTAAAAGAGTGACATGATCGCTTTTGTATGTTAGAAAAGTTGAAGCCACCCCTACCCTTAATGGTGGTGAGAGTAAGGGTAGAGAGAAAAGGATGGATTCCAAATGTGTTTGGGAGTTATAATTAAGAGCCTGGTGATCCAGTTCATTCAATGGATGGGTATTGATGTCATTCAACAAGATTGGTGACACTAGAAGAGATATGGGATTGAAGATGAGTTTTGTTTGAGACATACTCCATTTTAGATGTCTTTAGAACATCTAAGAAGGGTCCTGGAGACAGTTGTGGCTCGGAGGTGAAGCACCTAGATTGGAGAGTGGGGTTTAGGTGTCCACGCCACATGCATGGTAACTAAAGGCCTAGGAATACACCAAGCACCTACAGATAAAATGTGGGAGAAGAGGAATAATCCTAAACAACCTTAAGAAACACGGGTATTTACCCCTGCCTGGTGTGGCTCAGTGGATTGAGCACCAGCCTGAGAACCAAAGGGTCTATATGTCAGAGCACATGCCTGGTTTGCAGGCAAGGCCAGGTCCCCAGTAGGGGGCGCATGAGAGGCAACCACACATTGAGGTTTTCTCCCTCTCTTTTTCCCTCCCTTCCCCTCTGTTTAAAATAAATAAATAAAATCTTTTTAAAAACATTTTTTAAAAAAAGAAACACAGGTATTTAAAGGACAAATAGGGGAAGATGGTTCTGAGGGGCACGGAGAAGGCATGACCTGAGGGCTTAAGAGACCAAGAAAGTATGTTACCACAAAAGTTCAGATAAGGGTGTCAAGAAAGTAGTGGTCAGTAGTGGCCAGCGCCACTGGAAGTCAGGCAGAGAGCTGAGAGGGCTCCATTGGATAAAGCAAAGGTTGTTATTGGTAACCTGGAAGAAAAAGGAAAAACTGTTTGGTAGAATATTAGACCATGCGCTTCCAGGAGGCAGGGACATTGTCTTAATTCTCTCTCTAGCTTCGTTGCTTAAGGAACCACCAGGTAAATGAGTAGACACTTGGTAATTCTGTGGACTTTACCTTAACTGGTATAACTGAAACAATCTGGTTTTTTCCTGCCCCTGAACTCTGTGGTGGGTCATCCCACCATTGTAGACTGCTCACATTAAATAGGTGTTTCCTTAGGGTCTGAGTAGAATTTCCCAACTACTGTGTCATAGTCATAGATGGGTTGAGGTATTGATTCCCTCAGCCCTTGAGGCAGCTGGGAGAGCCTAAAGCTGCCAGGCTAATTGCAAGTGGTTTGGGCTGTCCTGTGTGTCACACAAATCTATCTTTTTCTGTATGTTCCATAATGTGAAGAATATTGAAAAATCATGCTCAATACTAGGGTTAGTAATTCCTTGTAGAGGTGCCACCCCGCTTCCTCTCTGCCTAAGGTATCACTGAACAGTAATATCACTCATTTGAAATGCACCCACACTGTCCCCTACAATCTCCCCAATATGGCCCAAAGGCAAGCACAGACAGGCAACAGTGTAGTGGAGGTGGCCCTGCCTACCTGCCTTACACTTCCAAACCTGATAAAGGCTGTTTGATAACCAAAGACTGAAAATAAATGATGAATTTTTTTCCAATGACTAACTTTATAAAAATAATGTGAGGGTGCTTTTAAGGAAAACAACGTTAATAGTTCTAAACCATCACATCCATAATGCTCGTTCTGCAATTGTTCTCCATTTTGCTCTATAACCAAACACCTCCTCAGCTGGGGAAGCAGCCCAGGCTGCACTGAGCTTAGAGCTGTGCTGGCCACCTGGGGAATACATACAAAATTTGCCCCCACTGCACCCCTGCTGGGTTTTGTAGTCAAGTTGAGAAGACAAGAAATAACATTTTAAGGCGTAATGCAGATATTAGATAATAATAGCTAATATATAATAACCTTTTAGAAGTTTTAAAGCTGTCTTAAATGCTTTACATGCACTAACTTATTTCTCATAATATCCTTGTGAGGTGAGTATGGTTATTATTACCATCTTACAAATGAGAAAAACAAGGCTCAGAGAAGTGTTTTAAAAACTAAGGCCTAAGGTCACACAGTACATATTAGAGCTGAGATTTGAACCCAGGTATTCTAGCTCTAGAAACTGCTCCCAGTTTTTGTTTCCTCTACCATTTTGTTCCTCTGTCATAACTCCTTAGGATTGCTTTGATTCTTGAAGTAGGTGTTGACCCATTCCCCTTCCCCATTTTTGTCATAACAGACAAAAAATGCCTGGTCTCCTCTATTGTTGAAATCATCCTCATCCCCTAAATTCAGTTCAGTAACCATCCTCTGTGTAGTTTTACCCCTGTACTTTGGCTGCAGTTGGTCAATGTCCACTCTGAACGTTTCTGGCCCTTTAACTGAGGCTCCACAGCTTCCTTCTTCATTATATATCATCTTACCATGTTCTGACTCTTCCATTTCTGCATGTCTTCCCTCCAGGAGATCATGAGCCCCTTATGAGCAAAAATAGACCATGCACCCTGCTCCTACACTCCTGTGGGAGCTGCAAGCCCTCAGCAAGCCACTAGAGAGCTCTTCTGCCCCAGCTTCTCACTGTAGACACTGTCTGATCATCCCATTCCCACACCTGCCAAAGCCTTTAGAGGTAGAATTCTATTCTGCATAACTTCTGCTTGATAAAGTATTACTAGTGTTTACTTCTCTCAGTTGGAAAATTAGATGTTTATTTTCACGAGAAATTTTATTTCATTTGAAAATCTCCTTTACCAACTAATAACAGCTATTTCATAACACACTGTTCAAAATGCAAGCTGTTTCCTTTTTCCTCTTTTAAATATGTGGTTATTGCTTTTGAAGAAGACAAAGTAAAGGAAACATTTCCTGTTTGTAGAAACTGATGTTTAACCCTAAAGAGCAGATCAGTGTCAAAACATCCTAGAATCTAGAGCTCCTGTACTTTCTGCTTCTTAAGCACATTCTCACTATCACAGGATTAGAGATATTAGAATTTTGTTTTGTTTTACCTACTCTTTACCCTCACTCCCTTTGAAGAAATAAAATGTTACAAATTCAAAGGCTCATTCCCCTTCTTACTGTCCTATCACTGGTGTGTCATGTCTGATGCCTATGCATGTTTGCATCTTAACACCTGTGTAGGTATCAGGGTTTCTCAGTCTGGACACTATGGACATTTTGGTATGGGCCATTCTTTGTTGTGAGGTCTATCCTGTGCATTGTAGGATTCTTAGCAGCAGCATCCCTGGCCTCTTCTCAGTAGATGCCAGCAGCATCACCATTCTGTCCTCCACCTACCCCCTTCCCACAAGATAACCAAAAATGCCAAGTATCCCCTGTGGGACAAATAATTACATGTACATCTAGATTCTCGCTGTTCATATAATAATCTTTTATATAATAAAACCATTAGTTTGTTTCCCTACTGAGGGACAGCTGAATTTTTTAACATTTTTTAAATATTATAATCATTGCTTCACAGAACATCCTTATAAATACCCCATTAGGCATTCATAGCTACCTGTAGATGAAATTGCTGAGTCATAGAACATCCTCAGTTTTACTAGATCTTGACACCTTGTTGTCCAAAATTTTGTGCTAATTTATAGTGTCATCAACAATATGTAGAGTTTTGATTTCCTTTATCCCCATACTTGGTATTGCTAGACTTTTTATTTTTGCCACTTTCGTGGGTAAGAAATAACTTATTGCTGTTTTACTTTACATCTCCTATTACTAGCAAGGTTGAATTTCTTTTCTTATGTTTATTGACTCAGGCTTCCTCCTCTAATTTATTTAATATATGAAATTACCTATTCATATACATTATCCATTTTTTTCTTGAATTATTTTTTCTTATTGGTTTGTAGATGTCCTTTATATATTCTAGGTACTATTCTTTGTCAGTTATATGTTGCAAACATTTTTTCTTAATAGATACTTTATCTTCCAACTTGTTTTTTTAAATCTTCACCCAAAGATATGTATATTTATTTTAGAGACATGGGAATGGGAAGAGAGAAACATTGATGTGAGAGAGAAACATCAATCAGTTGCCTTGTGTACATGTCCCAATGGCGGATTGAACCTGCAACCTAGATATGTGCCCTGACTTGGGGTTGAACCCACAGCCTTTTAGAATATAGGAAGATACTGCAACCTACTAAGTTGCTCGACCAGGACCAAATTTATATTTTTAGTCATATAAAAGTTCTTACTTGTAATAATTTTTTGATGTGGACCCCAGCTTGTGGGGTCCACCATTGTTGATGAGATACGAGACAAATTCACACGAACTACCGAGTCCTGTGGAGGAAAAGGGATAGCACGGCTACTCTCTCAAGGGGAAAGTGCCTCGGGGCAGCCTGGCTACTCTCTCAAGAGGAGAGCACCCCAACCCTTGCCTTGACAGGTTTTTATTTGGTTTCAGTTTGCAGGTAAAGTTCATTAATCCTTGTCAGGCAGTAAGGATCAAACAATAGACAGCATACAAAGAACTATGAGGGCTTATTCTGAGTCAGGGTCTGTTAGCTAAAAGGCTACAAAACTTTGGGAAACAGACTTCCTGCTCGGACCCTTATCATTTAATTGAGAGCATTCTTAGCAAAGCAGGTTTCACAGGATTTTATGTATTCTTACTTAAGCCTGATCACCCAGGGAACCTGCCCTATCCAGCACAGGGTGGTACCCAGCACCAGCATTGTTTCAGGCTGAAGTCAGAGTAAGCAAAGCAACCAAGAGATTAGGAAACTTCTCACAGACAGAATGAGGACTCAGGCTCTGTCAGGATAGCTGAGGGGCGAGGGTCCATCACCCCCTTTTGCTGTAGCCCCCCAAAGTCTTTCCTTGGGGCCTCCATGTGATCGTGCCTAACTTAAGTCATTCCCCCCTTGGGGAATCTTACCCATCATTGGCTAACCGATCAAGCACTGGGGGCCAGTTATGGATAAAGTAAAAGGAGCAGAAGCAGTGCCCCTGCCAGGGAAATAAGCCTTGTCTCCTTAGTGGCTTATGATCTGAAGGTTGCTTACTCAGCCTTAGCCATGGGAGGGTTACAGCTCCTGAAACCAGGCAGGGCGGTTCCCAACAATTTTTAACTATCCTTTTCATGATTTTTAATATATTCTTTATTAAAATTTATTGGGGTGACATTGGTTAATAGGATCACATAGGTTTCAATTGTACATTTCTGTAATACATGATCTGTAGATTGCATTGTATGCCCACCACCCAAAGTTAAACCATCCTCCGTGACCGTATATTTGGCCCCCTTTACCCTCTTCTACCTTCTTACCTGCTTCCCTCTGATAACCACCATACTGTTGTCTGTGACCATGAGTTTCAGATTTATATCCCACATTTGAGTGAAATCATATGGTTCTTAGCTTTTTCTGACTGACTGACTTCACTTAGAATAATATTTTTATTACATTTAGGTATTCTTTCCTATCCCAGTAATATAAAGAATACTGTTATTTCTCCTAAATATTTTTAACAATATAGTTTTACATATTTAAGTCTTTAATCTGTGCAGTTTATTTTTATATAAACTTATTTTTGATATACAAAAATAAGGCATGAAGTAAAGGTCTAATTTTATTTTTTTCCATATCTATAGACAGTTTTGTCAGTACTGTTCATTAGTCTCTTCTTTTTCCTACTAACTTGTAATGCCTCCTTTATCATATAACAAGTGCCATGTTTACTTTTGATTCCTTGACTCTCCTGGGTTTTTTTGCACTGTTTGCCTATCAAGTGTTAATACCATTCTACTTTAATTACAGTTTAACAGTAAATCCTAATAAGTGGTAGAGAAAAATCCCCCCTTATTTCTTCTTCAAAATATTCATGTCTAGTTTTGACCTTTACCTTCTAGGTGTCTAGTCCTCTAAAATACACACACACTTTTGAATTTTGAGTACATAGCACTTAGGATTAGGTTTAGCTTTGTATAACAGAAAACACAAAACAACAAATCTTAAGCAAGGTAGAAATGTGTCTCTCAGGTAAAGAAGTGCAGACATTGAGAGCACCAGGCTGGTAGGGCAGTGGCATGATGTTGCTGGGCCCCAGGCTCCTTTTCTCTGGCTGCTGCTTTGACTTCAGTCAGAAGCTTCACCTCATTGCCTGAGTTTCAGGAAGGAAGAGGATGGGATGAGGAAGGATGCACCCCTGCCTTTAAGGTCTTTCTTGGAGTCCCACTTACCCTGCTTCCATACCATTGGCAGAACTGAGTCCACACAATGGGAAGCTGAGTAATGTAGTATGTGTGCATCACCCCAAAAAGCCCCATATTTACAGAAAAGGGAATATGAATATTGAGAGTCAACCAGCAGTCTCCACTATAGACTAGAATTGGCAGTGTGGGGGTAGATTACAGTATCGGGTCCTCTCAGGCAGGAATGTGCTGAGTCTTTCATTTAAGTCTTCTGATATCCTTCAATCTAGTTTGCTATTTTCTCCATAAAGATCTTTTTTAGATTTAATTCCTAAGTAAGTACCTAATAGATTTTACTTCTGTTTGTAAATTAGTAATTTTTTGTTTTTCTAACTTATATTTTCTAAATAATCAGAGTAGAGGAATGTTATTGATACTTTTTTATTTTGTACTCTTACTAGCTCTCAATTTCTAGGTAGACAGTTATCATGTGTGAATAGTGAGAGTTATTTCTCCCTTTCCCTCCTGCATTTTCTTTCATGTTTGGTTGGATTGGGCCTTATTATGCTGTGTCTTGTGTTGAATGCAGAAGATGATAATAGGCATTTTTGTCTCTTGTGAATGGGTACTAAGTTTTATCAGATTGTCTTCATATCTATTGAGTATTTGGTTTTTCTTCTTGATTCTGTTAATGTGAATTACAGTACTATATTTTCTAAGATAAGTTGATTAGTTTTGAACATTGTTCAGTAGAGTTTACTAATATCTTTAGGGTTATTACATTTATTCATAAATGAAAAATAAATTGTTCTATAATTTTCTTTCTCATAATGGCCTTGTCTGGTTTGGAGGAAAAAATTATACTAGCCACAAAAAATTAGGCAAACAGCTTTCCTTCTTTTTCTGTTCTCTAGAAAATTTTGTATAAGATAGTAATTCATTAAAGTTTTCAAGGGCTTCACCTGTAGATTTTTGGTGGGTAGATTTTTAAATACTATTTCAATTACATTAATGGCTAGAGGTCTACTCAGGTTTTCTAATTTTTTTTTTGGTAACTTCTTATTGAAGTATAACATACATGCATAAGAATAAACATCTATAAAAGTAATCATACATATGTACTTTTTGTGTTTTATTTATTCAACATCATATTTAAGAGATTCATCCATATATTCACTACTGCTGATATTATATGACTATACCTTAATTTATTCTTTCTACGTAGTGGACTTTTGAGTAGTTTTTAGTCTTTAATTATTATATCGTTGCTGCTGAGAGCAGTCTAGTCCATGCCTTTGGTGAGCATGTGTTTGCATTTCTGTTGTCCAGAAATGGAATTGCTGAGGTGCACACATGTATTCAGCTTTCCTAGATATTCCTGAACAGTTTTCATAAGCTATAGTATTCCAGAAAATTCTGTTTTATCAAAGTTATTGGTAATTTTTTAAAAATCTGCGTGCTTCTGTGTCTTTTCATCATCAAGGTTGCCAGATTTATATATTTCCTTTTATTTGTTTTTATAATCATTTTTTAAATTTTTAATTACAGTGGGCATGCAGTACTGTACTAATTTCAGGTGTACATCCCAGTGACCAGATACCACATAACACACCAAGTGATCATTCCAATAAATCCCACACCCATCTGACACCACACATAGCTACCAGAATACCTTTCAGTATATTCCCTATGCTGCACACAACATCCCGCAACCATTCATAACAGCTAATTTGTACTTCTTAATCCCTTCACCTTTTTCACCTATTCCCCCAGTGCCCCTCCCATCTGGCAATTGTCAGAGTGTTCTCTGTATCTCCGAGTCTGTTTCTGTTATGGTTGTTGGTTTATTTTGTTTCTTTCAATTGTTGATAAGTATATATTTATTGGTATTTTATTGTTTATATTTTTAATTTTTTTCTTGAACACTCTTTAACATTTCATATAATACTGGTTTGGTGGTATTGAATTATTTTCTTTCTTTCTTTTTTTTTTTTCCTTGTCTGGGAAGCTCTTTATTTGTCCTTTGATTCAAAATGATAGCTTTACTGGGTAGAGTAATTTTGGTTGTAGGTCCTTGCTTTTCATCACCAAATATTTCTTGCCACTCCCCTCTGGCCTGCAAAGTTTCTGTTGAGAAATCAGTTGATAGTCTTATGGGACTTCCCTTGTAGATAACTAACTGTTTTTCTCTTTCTGCTTTTAATATTATCTCTTTGTCTTTAAACTTTTGCATTTTAATTATGATGTGTCTTGGTGTGGGCCTCTTTGGGTTCATCTTGCTTGGGACTCTCTTTGCTTCCTGGAGTTGTATGTTCATTTCCTTTACCGGGGTAAAGAAGTTTTCTGTCATTTTTTTCAAATAAGTTTTGAATTTCTTGCTCTTTCCCTTCTCCTTTTGACACCTCCATGATGCGAATGTTGGTGTGCTTGAAGTTGTCCCACAGGCTCATTACACTATCTTCATTTTTTTGTATTCCTTTTTCTTTTTGCTCCTCTGATTGAGTGTTTTCTGCTTCCTTATTTTCCATTTGATTTGATTCTGAGCTTCATCTATTCTACTGTTGATTCTCTGTAAGTTATTCTTTAATACAGAATAATCCTTGTAAATTATTCTTTTATTAATATATTTTATTGATTATGCTATTACAGTTGTCCCATTTCTCCCCCACCATTCCCCTCCACCCTGCACACCGCCTCCCACCCACATTTATCCCTTTACTTCTTGTCGATGTATCATAAGTTCTTTAGCTTCTACATTTCCCACACTATTCTTGCCCTTCCCCTGTCTATTTTTTATCCACTATTTATGTTACATATTATCTGTACCTTTTCCCCCTCTCTTCTGCTCCCACTCCCCTGTTGCTAACCCTCATGTGCTCTCTATTTCTGTGGTTCTGTTCCTGTTCTAGTTGTTTGCTTTTGTTTTAGGTGTGGTTGTTAATATCTGTGAGTTTGCTGTCTTTTTACTGTCATATTTTTATCTTCGTTTTCTTAGATAAGTCCCTTTAACATTTCATATAATAAGGGCTTGGTGATGATGAACTCCTTGAACTTGACCTTATCTGAGAAGCACTTTATCTTCCCTTCCATTCTAAATGACAGCTTTGCTGGACAGAGCAATTTTGGATGTAGGTCCCTGCCTTTCACGGCTTCAAATACTTCTTTCCAGCCTCTTCTTGCCTGGAAGGTCTCTTTTGAGAAATCAGCTGACAGTCTGACGGGAACTCCTTTGTAGGTGACTGTCCCCTTATCCCTTGCTGCTTCTAGAATTCTCCCCTTCATTTTCATCTTGGCTAATGTAATTATGATGTGCCTTGGCGTGTTCCTCCTTGGATCCAACTTCTTTGGGACTGTCTGAGCTTCCTGGACGTCCTGGTAGTCTATTTCCTTTGCCAGGTTGGGGAAGTTCTCCTTTATTATTTGTTCAAATAAGTTTTCCACCTGTTGCTCTGCTTCTTCTTCTTCCGGTACCCCTGTAATTCGGATGTTGAGACATTTAAAGATGTCCCGGAGGTTCCTAAGCTTCTCCTCATTTTTTTGAATTCTTGTTTCTTCTTTGTTTTCTGTTTGGTTGTTAGTTTCTGCCTTCTGGTCCACTCCATTGATTTGAGTCCCAGTTTTCCTCCCAACTCTATTGGTTCCTCATGTGTTTTCCTTCATTTCACATATCGTAGCCTGCATTTCTTCATCTGTGACCAAACTCAACCAATTCTGTGAGCATCCTGATCACCAGGGCTTTGAACTGTGCATCTTATAGGTTGGCTATCTCTTCGTCACTTAGAGGAATTGGCTCTGGGGCTTTCATTTGTTCTCCGGTTTGAGCCATTTTTGGTGTTTTGTTTTGTTTTTTTTTTTTAGTTGTTGTTGTTTTTTGGCCTGGTCACATCTGTTACGTAGTGAGGGGTGGAGCCTTAGGTGTTCCCGAGTGTAGGGCAGCCCAGTCGCTGAGTTGTGATGCTGTATGTGGGGGCGAGGTCCAAAAGGAAACAATGGCGCTTGCTCAGATCTCTCCTGGATTCCAGTCCCCTCTGCCGCTTCCCCTTCGCCTGGATTATCTGCGCACGCAAATGTGGAACCACCTGGTCAGCCAGCCGCCTTACTCGGCTTCACTGGGTCTGCATAGTTGCCACCCCGTGCCTGGGGTCCGCTAGCTGCCGCCTGCATACCTGGGAACTCCCAGCCGCTGCTGCCTGCGCTCCCCGGTCTGCACCTCCACTTTTTCCTGCCGCGACTCCACCCCTCTTACAGGTCTGGATGAATGGTTGTTGGACTTCCGTGCAGTTCAATTTTCTATCAGTTTCAGTTTTTTCCTTGTTTCTAAATCTTTGTTGTCCTTAATTTTGGTTGTGAGAGGAGGCACAGTGTGTCCACCTACACCTCCATCTTGGCTGGAAGTCTCATAAATTATTTTTTATTTCAGTTAATGATTCTTTTTTTTTTTTTAAACTGGTCTTTTTTATGGCTCCTAGATCCTTTTTCATGTTGTTGAAGTTCTCACTAAGTTCCTTCAGCATCCTTATAACCATTGTTTTGAACACTGTATCTGGTAGTTTGTTGGCCTCCATTTCATTTAGTTCTTTTCCTGGAGATTTCATCTGTTCTTTCATTTCTGACCTGTTTCTTTGTCTCCACATTTTGACTGCTTCCCTAAGTATATATTAAGTAGAGCTGCTATGTCTCCCGGGCTTCTGTAGTAGGTGTTCTATAGGGCCCCATTGCACAGTCTCCCCTGTCACATGAGCTAGGTTCTCCATGTACACCTCTGTGTGAGCTGTGTGCACTATCCTGTTATAGTTGATCCTTGATTGCCTTTGACATCGCTAGGAGGGATTGACCCCCAGGCCAATCAGTCGTGAGGACTGGCTGCAACTACAGTGCAGGAGCCTACCCTATGGAGCAGGGCTTGCCCCTTTAGTGTGTTGCTTATGGAGGTGATAGGGTTGTTATCCAGCGTGTAATGCTGTCCACAGGGAGCACTGTCTCTGAGACCTCCCAGGAGGTGCAAGGTTAGCCACTGCCTGTGGCCACAAGCACAAGCTACAGAGAAATCTACAAATGATTTCTACTTGTACGGAGCTTGGAATGCCCAGGAATGGCCAAGCTGTGAACCAAAGCCAGCCGTCACTAGTGACAGGTCTGGTGCCATTTAGCAAGAGGTATGGGACACACCATGACCAGATGCTACTTGTTGCAATTTGTGAAACTTTGAGAGGTTTTAGGAAAGTCCACAGCAGGAGTCATTGGAAGAGCCACTGGAAACAGCTTGGGTAGGCCCACAAGTTGGGTGGGACAGGGCCTCAGGGAATCACCAGTGTGAGGTGAATTGTGTGAGACAGGTAAATAGACTCAGATATGGTGCCTGCCTCCAGGTTTTGTAGGTGGAGCCTCTCAGAAAAGGAACAATGGCTTCTGCCAACACTTTTGTCTGGGAGAAAGCTGCCCCTCCAGGTCTCACCCTGACGCTGGATGATTAATTTCCTCCCCATATGTCCCCAGTGCCTTTCAAGCTGCTGTCACAGCACTGGAGTTCAGAGGGAGAAAGTCCAAGTAAGCCAGCAGGGCCTTTAAGAGGAACTCCTTGGGCCCTGGCTAGCGTAACTCAGTGGATTGAGTGCAGGTCTGCAAACCAAAGGATCACTGGTTCAATTTCTAGTGTAGGGCTCATGCCTGGGTTGCACGCCAGGTTCCCAGTAGGGGTTACGTGAGAGGCAACCACACATTGATGTTTCTCTCCCTCTCTTCCTCCTTCCCTTCCCTTCTCTCTAAAAATAAATAAATTTAAAAATTGTTTTTTAAAAAAAAAGGAACTCCCTGGGACTCCAGAAGCCTTTGTCTCACTCAGCCATAATCCCTGCTGGTTTTTACAGCCAGAAGTTATGATGACTTATCTTCCTGGCGCTGGAACCATGGTTTGGGGGTCCTGGTGTGGTATTGGAACCCCTTGCTCCTCTGTGTGTACCTCCACAGCTGAGATATCAATACCTCCTGAATTCTAACAGTGACATGTGGGTGCAGGACTAGCCTGTTACTTGTCTTTGCCCCTCCTACCAGTCTCAGTGCAGTTTCTTCTTTAAATCCCTAGTTGTAGGGCTTCTGTTCAGCTAGATTTCAGGTGGTTCTCAGTGATGACTGTTCTGTGGTTTAGTTGTAATTTTGGTGTGATTGTCAGAGGATTTGAGCACTGTATTTACCTACACTGCCATCTTGACTGGAAGTCTCATTTGACTTTTAAACAAGCATTCGTTTTTATTGATGCCTTCTATTGTGTCTTTGTTTTCCATTTCATTAATATTTGCTCTCAACATTCAACTTCATTCTTTCTAATTTCTTTGTATTTTTGCTTTCCCTAATTTCTTCAGTTCTTCAATTGAATGTACTTAATTCTTTAATATTCAGTCTTCATTTTCTCTCTTTAAGCACAATGTTTTCAAACTATGTCAACTACTTAATTACATCCCACAAGCTTTTGATAATTAATAGTCTCAATTATATTAACTTTTAGATATTTCCTAATTTCCATTATGATTTTCTCCATTTTTATTTCCAATTGTGTGAATTTTTATTTTGTATGTTATAATTTTGATGGTGATTTCTCATTTAATTCCATTGTGGTCAGACAATATAGTCCGATATTTATGTTTTGGTATTTGTGGATGCTTCATATAGGACTTAATGCACAGTCACTTTTTATAAATATTTTATGTATAATGGAAAAGACTGTATATTTTCTAAATATTGAGTGCAGGCTATAGACATCCATTTAGACACCCTTTATAGTCTATGTTATTATTTTTATCTGTTAGAGTTATCAAGATATGCTAAAAAATAAATATATGTCTGGATGTTTCCAATTCTCTTGTAATTCTTTTAATTTTTGTTTTCTATATTTTGTTGCTGTTGTATTTTAGAGAAATAATGTCAATGTATTTTATCCCTAAAATGCTTATTTTGACCTTGAGGTCTATTTATTTGACATGAATATAGTGATATCAGCTTGCTTTGGTTAGTACTTCTCTGATACTTCTTTTTCCATCTCTTTACATCAACTTGTCTATGTCTTTACAGTTTAGATTTGTCTGTTAGGGGCCGGGGGGAGGATAAGAAGGAGTTCAAAATTGAGAATCTCAGGTTTTGAGTTGGTGAATTTGTCCATGTATATTCGTTGTGATCACTAATATATTGAATTTATTTCTGCAAGTATTTCTCCAGAAAATTTTTGCATACTATCTTTGTTCATAATTTCCCTAAATTTTTAAAACAATGTTTATAATGTATTTTTAAGTCTTTTTTTTTTGTACCTTAATCACTTTTAAACTGATTTTATAGCTCTCAGATTGTTCTGAATTTAAGTTCTCGTTTATTAAGCACACTGACTCTTGCTTGTGATGGGTAATTTCCTCATGGGTGTTGGATTCTGCATTCCCCAGTGGAGTTCTGTCTGTAAATCACATTTAATTGCATAGTAAGAAAGTATCTCTCCAGAGTAATTTTATGTTTGCTTCTGTTTGACTCCTACTTATGTTCACCTTCATCCCAGAACCAATTTTTATGGGTTCTTAGAACACATGTGTAGTGTAACCTGAATCCCAAATTCCTCATCTCGCAAGTGTTAGACCATGATTCCTGCTCTCTCCCTGAATGAAGATCAGCCTTTTGGTTTGTTTTTCTCATCCTCTCTTTCACAGGCTGAGGGTTGTGCCTGTAACTAGGCAGTGAGTTCAAATTCATTACTTCTTTCAGACCCAAATAGGTAACCAAGAGATTCTGGATTAGCAGGATATGCTCACTCTTACACCCCTGTCACTGGTAGCCTGCTTGCCTACTGCTGCAATTTTCCTTCTTCCTGGCACCTTCAGAGCTTGTTTCTGGGACCTTCAGACCTCCATTTCTTCATTTTATGTTCAGCTATTTATATGAAATATTTTTTATTTTACCTAACCTTGTTAGGCATTTATAGTAGAAAAAAATTTCAGGTTGTCTTGGTGTGTAATTTTTCTTAATCTAGAAATAGAGATTTAAATTAAGAGATTAAAATATTGGCATTTAGCTAAAAATATGGATGTTATTTCAAGCATCATGTAGTGCGTATTTTTCTTCACACAGTGGTTTTCTTTTCATGGATAACAGAATGAGAGAGAAATGACATTGCCATCCTCTTGAATTATCCATAGAGCCACTCAGGAGGACAGCTCTTATCCTTATTTCTGAACCCCTTGTCCTTGTGTATAAGGTTTACCATCACATTCTCTATCCTGTCCCTCAACCTGGGTTTTATCTCCACCTGCAGTCTCCCTCCACTGAGCATGCTCAGAATTAAATAAAAGGAAGAGGAGTGGGAGGAGAAAGAGGAGGAAGATAATCATTTTAAAGAACTGCTGAAAGAAGCTGCAGGATTCTGGTTGCTGCCTCTCCTTGCCTTCTTTTCTGTCATACACAGAAAGTCCCTGAACTCCTCAGAGTCCATGAAGATGAGCCAGCAGATGGGACAGAGTCAGAGGGGACACAGTGGGCCAAATTGCACAAATAACTTTGGCGGGACTCATTACCTTCTTTTCTCTCTATGCTCCTACTTCATTATACTGATTTTATCCCATTGATTGAATACTTTAGACCATTGGTGCTATATTTTAGGATTTGGATTGCTTGCCAACAACAGATCAGTATGACATTTTATTTCTCAGTCTATAGATATGACAGCATTGCAAAAAAATGCTCTCCCAAGCATTATGATGGTTCTTTCCCTTCTGTGTCTGATCATTGTATATTGATCTTTTTTTAGGGAGGAATGATCAATTGGAATCGTCTTTTCCCTCCTTTGAGGCAGCGACAAAATGTAAACTATCGTGATGGTCAGCAGTCTGAACAACAAGCATCCCCTCCTCTAGAGGTTTCTGAGGAACAGGTAATTAGTAACACCTAAAACTTATCCTAAACCAGTGCTTCAAACATCAAGCAGTTTTGGTGAACAAGACTTGAAAGAATTTGAGCATATAAATATAAAGATTCATTTTCTTTTCTTTAAGGATTTTATTTACTTTTAGAGACAGGAGAAAGAGAGGGAGAGAGAAACATTGATGTGCAAGAGATACATTAATCATTTGCCTCTCGCAGGCCGCAAATGGGGACCTGGCCCTCAACCCAAGCATGTGCCCTGACCAGTTATCAAACTGGTGACCTTTCAGTTTGCAGGCTAGCACTCAACCACTGAGCCACACCAGCCAGGGCCAAATGAAAGTATAATTGATAGCAGTTAAAAAGCCACCTGTAGCAGTGATAACACTTGATTGGCTATTGTGGGACATATAAGTGCCGCAGCCCGCTGCAGCAAGGGTGGTCGTGAGGCTGGGCGAGGGACTGAATATAGGAGAGGACCAAATGCTCTGCTGGCATAAGGCAAGTTTATTGCGCGGTCTTCAGGCTTAAGTACAATCATGAGTGCATAGCAGACAAAGGAGAAGCTTTCTGGCACGAGATTATCTACTCCCTCAAGGTCGGGGAGTTCTCAGACTAGCATTGCTACTGTGTACATGATGCGCAGGCCAATGTTATGAGAACAGTCAGAGCCCAAGATAGCCCCAAGGCCGGAAACCAGGCCCAGTCACCACACCTGCGGTGCAGGACCCTATCCTCGACCCCTCACAGGCCTCCTGGGCTCCAACATATAAGTTTGAGGAAGATGTGATTTGAAAACAAATACATTGAGATCATTTATTTTTATTTATGTATTTTTTTATTGATAGATACTTGGTTGTTTTTATTCTTTAAGTAATGCCAGTGAATAGTCTTGTGCATGTGCGTACACTTAGTATTTTGCATAATGTGGTTTTCTTCTTTTTAAATATATTTTATTGATTACACTATTACAGTTGTCCCATTTCTCCCCCATCATTCCCCTCCACCCTGCACACCCCCTCCCACCCACATTTCCCCCTTTAGTTCAAGTCCATGTGTCATAAGTTCTTTAGCTTCTACATTTCCCACACTATTCTTGCCCTCCCCCTGTCTATTTTCTACCCACCCTCTATGTTACATATTCTCTGTACCTTTTCCCCCTCTCTCCTCTCCCACTCCCCTGTTGCTAACCTTCCATGTGCTCTCTCCATTTCTGTGGTTCTGCTCCTGTTCTAGTTGTTTGCTTTTGTTTTAGGTGTGGTTGTTAATATCTGTGAGTTTGCTGTCTTTTTACTGTCATATTTTTTATCTTCGTTTTCTTAGATAAGTCCCTTTCACATTTCATATAATAAGGGCTTGGTGATGATGAACTCCTTTAACTGGACGTTATCCGAGAAGCACTTTATCTGCCCTTCCATTCTAAATGACAGCTTTGCTGGATAGAGCAATTTTGGATGTAGGTCCCTGCCTTTCACGACTTCAAATACTTCTTTCCAGCCTCTTCTTGCCTGGAAGGTCTCTTTTGAGAAATCAGCTGACAGTCTGATGGGAACTCCTTTGTAGGTGACTGTCCCCTTATCCCTTGCTGCTTCTAGAATTCTCCCCTTCATTTTCATCTTGGGTACTGTAATTATGATGTGCCTTGGTGTGTTCCTCCTTGGGTCCAACTTCTTTGGGACTGTCTGAGCTTCCTGGACGTCCTGGTAGTCTATTTCCTTTGCCAGATTGGGGAAGTTCATCTTTATTATTTGTTCCAATAAGTTTTCCACTTGTTGCTCTTCTTCTTCCCCTTCTGGGACCCCTATAATTCGGATGTTCGGATGTTTAAAGATGTCCCGAAGGTTCCTAAGCCTCTCCTCATTGTTTTGAATTCTTGTTTCTTCCTTGTTTTCTGTTTGGTTGTTTGTTTCTTCCTTCTGGTCCACTCCATTGATTTGAGTCCCAGTTTTCCTCCCATCTCTATTGGTTCCCCATGTGTTTTCCTTCATTTCACATATTGTAGCCTGCATTTTTTCATCTAATTTGTGACCAAACTCAACCAATTCTGTGAGCATCCTGAACACCAGTACTTTGAACTATGCATCTGATAGGTTCACTATTTCTTCGTCGCTTAGAGGAATTGGCTCTGGGGCTTTCATTTGTTCTCCCATTTGAGCCATTTTGAGTGTTTTTTTTTGGGGGGGGGGGTTGCAGCTGTTACCTAGTAAGGGGTAGAGCCTTAGGTGTTCACCAGGGCAGGGCAACCCAGTTGCTGGATAGTGATGCTGTATATGGGGGCGGGGTCCAAGAGGGAACAATGGCGCTTGCTCTGCTCTCTCTCAGATTCCAGTTCCTTCTGCCGCTTCCCCTTCGCCTGGATTATTTGCGCACGCAACTGTGGGACCACATGGTCAGCCAGCCACTTTACACAGCCTCACTGGGTCTGCACCTTTGCCACCCCATGCCTGGGGTCCACTAGCTGCCTCCTGTGCACCTGGGGTCTGCTAGCCTCCGTTGCATGCCTGGGGTCTGCCAGCTGCTGCTGCCTGTGCACCTGGGTCCACCAACCTCTACCTTTTCCTGCCGTGACTCCGCCCCTCTTACTGGTCTGGATGAATGGTTGTTGGACTTCCGTACAGTTCAGTTTTCTCTCAGTTCTGGTGGTTTTCTTGATTCTAAATCTTTGTTGTCTTTAATTTTCATTGTGTGAGGAGGCACAGTGTATCCACCTACGCCTCTATCTCAGCTGGAAGTTGGTTTTCGTTTTTTGTAATTTTTTTTTTATTGTTGTTCAGGTACGGTTGTTTGCATTTTCCCCAAATCACTCCTGCTACCTGAGCCATCCCCACCTCCCTCCCCTGATCCCACCCCGCTTTGTTTTGGCCATGAGTCCTTTATAGTTATTCCTGAAAACCCTTCCCTATTTTCTCCCCATTATCCCCTTTCCCTTCCCCTCTGTTACTGTCAGTTTGTTCTTAATTTTGATGTCTCTGGTTATATTTTGCTTGCTTGTTTGTTTTGTTGATTAGGTTCCACTTAAAGGTAAGATCATATGGTGTTTGTCTTTCACCACCTGGCCTATTTCACTTAGCATAATGCTCTCCAGTTTTATCCATGCTGTTGCAAAGGGTAGGAGCTCCTTCTTTCTTTCTGTGTGTAGTATTCCATCGTGTAAATGTACCATAGTTTTTTGATCCATTCATTTACTGATGGGCACTCATCAAAATAAAATTATCATTTATTTTTAAATCTATAATACTTCATATATACAAGAAACTATTGAAATTAGCTCCTTTTTTTACTTTTAAGTATATTTTATGGATTATGCTACTACAGTTATTCCATTTTTTCCTCCCTTTTATTCCCCTCTGCCCTGTACTCCTCCTCCCACCAGCATTCCCCTCCCTTAGTTCATGTCCACGGGTCATACGTGTAAGTTCCTTGGCTTCTCCATTTCCTATACTATTCTTAATGTCCCCCTCTCTACTTTGTACCTACTATTCATCCTTTTTTTTAACTATTTTTTTATTTTTGTTCAAGTACACTTGTCTCCATTTTCCCCCTACCACTGCCCCCAACCCCAGCCATCTTCCCGTCTCACCCTTGATCATATTCCCCTTGGTTTTGTCCATGTGTCCTGTATAGATGTTCCTGAAAACACCTCCTTTTCCCCCTATTACCCGCTCCCACTTCCCCTCTAGTTACTGTCAGTTTGTTCTTAATTTCAATGTCTCTGGTTATATTTTGCTTTGTTGTTTGTTTTTTTCACTAGGTTCCACTTATAGGTGAGATCATATGGTATTTGTCTTTCACACCTGGCTAATTCACTTAGCATAATGCTCTCCAGTTCCATCCATGCTGTCACAAAGGTTAGGAGCTCCTTCTTTCTTTCTCCTGTGTAGTATTCCATCATGTAAATGTACTATAGTTTTTTGATCCACTCATTTGCTGATAGGCACTTAGGTTGTTTCCAGGGCTTGGCTATTGTAAATTGTGCTGTTATGAACATTGGGGTGTGTAAGTTCTTTTGGCTTGCTCTTTCAGGGTTCCTAGGTTTATAATCCCAGCAGTGAAATTGCTGGGTCAAAAGGCAGATCCATTTCTAGTTTCCTGAGGAAATTCCATACTGTTTTCCACAGTGGCTACACCAGTCTCCATTCCCATCAGCAGTGCACCAGGGTTCCCATTTCTCCACATCCTTTCAAACACTTGTTGTTTGTTGCTTTGTTTATGATGGCCATTCTCACCAGTGTAAAGTGGTATCTCATTTCGGTTTTAATTTGCATGTCTCTGATGGCTAGTGATGCTGAGCATCTTTTCATATGTCTCTGGGCCTTCTGTATGTCCTCCTTGGAGAAGTGTTTGTTCAAGTCCTTTGCCCATTTTTAAATGGGTTGTTTATATGCCTGGAGTGGGATTCTGTGAGTTCTTTATATATTTAGGAGATCAAACCCTTGTCCGAGGTATCATTGGCAAGTATATTTTCCCATATAGTTGGTTCTCTTTTCATTTTAATTCTGTTTTCTTTAGCTGTGCAGAGCTTTTTATTTTGATAAGATCCCATTTTTATTCTTTCCTTTATGTCCCTTCTCTAGGGGACATATCAGTGAAAATATTCCTGTATAGGATATCTGAGATTTTCCAGCCTATATTCTCCTCTAGGACTTTTAGGATGTCATGTATATTTAAGTCTTTTATCCACTTTGAATTTATTTTCATGTATGTTGTAAGTTGGTGATTGAGTTTCATTTTTTAAATATATTTTATTGATTATGCTGTTACATTAGTCCCATTTTATTCCCTTTATTCCCCTCCACCCTGCACACCTCCTGCATTCCCCCCACTTTAGTTCATGTCCATGCATCATACATATAAGTTCCTTGGCTTCTACATTTCCTGTTTTTAGTATTTTACTATTTTTAACCTCCCCCTGTCTATTTTCTATTTACCATTGATGCTACTTATTCTCTAAATACTCTAAAATAGTATTTTACTATTTTTAATGTCCCCTGTCTATTTTCTATTTACCATTGATGCTACTTATTCTCTGTACCTCTTCTCCTTCTCCCCCTCCCCTGTTGATAACCCTCCATGTAATCTCCATTTCTGTGGTTCTGTTCCTGTTCTAGTTGTTTGCTTAGTTTGCTTTTGTTTTTGTTTTAGGTTTGGTTGTTAATAACTGTGAGTTTGTTGTCATTTTACTGTTCATATTTTTTATATTCTTTTTTTTTTAGATAAATCCCTTTAACGTTTCATATAATAAGGGCTTGATGATGATGAATTCCTTTAACTTGACCTTATCTGAGAAACACTTTATATGCCCTTCTGTCCTGAATAAAAGCTTTGCTGGATAGAGTAATCTTGTAGGTCCTTACCTTTCATGACTTGGAATACTTCTTTCCAGTCCCTTCTTGCCTATAAGGTTTCTTTTGAGAAATCAGCAGACAGACTTATGGGACTCCTTTGTAGGTAATTGTCTCCTTTTTTCTCGCTGCTTCTAAGATTCTCTCCTTATTTTTAATCTTGGGTAATGTAATTATGATGTGCCTTGGTGTGTTCCTCCTTGGGTCCAACTTCTTGGGATTCTCTGAGTTTCCTCAACTTCCTGGAGGTCTTTTTCCTTTGCTAGATTAGGGAAGTTTTCCTTCATTATTTGTTCAAATAAGTTTTCAATTTCTTGGTCTTCCTCTTCTCTTTCTGGTACCCCTATACTTTGGACGTTGGAACATTTAAAGATGTCCTGGAGGTTCCTAAGCCTCTCCTCATTTTTTTTGAATTCTTGTTTCTTCATTCTTTCCTTTTTCATTGTTTCTTTCTTCTTGTCTACACCTTTGATTTGAATCCCAGTTTCCTTCCCATCACTCTTGGTTCCCTGTGTGTTTTCCTTCATCTCAGTTATTGTAGCCTTCATTTTTTCATGTAATTTGCGACCAAATTCAACCAATTCTGTGAGCATCCTGATTCCCAGTGTTTTGAACTATGCATCTGATAGGTTGGCTATCTCTTCCTTGCTTAGTTGTATTTTTTCTGGAGCTTTGATCTGTTCTTTCATTTGGGCCATTTCTTTTTCTCAGCACGCCTGTTATGTTGTAAGGGGCAGAGACTTAGGTGTTCATAAGGGCCCGTCAACCCCATGTGACTACATTGGGATACTGTATGTGGGGGAGGGGTTCAAGAGGGAATAATGGTGCTTGCTCTGCTCTCTGCCGGTTTTCAGTTGCTTCCCCTGCTACCCACAATCAAATTGTGCCCTTCTGGTGCAGATTCCCCGGTGGGTCGGCTTGTATACATTCTAGAACCCTGTCGGTCTCTCCAATGAACTCTTCTGTGAGGCTGGGAATTTCTCCTGCTGCCTCCTCAGCTCCCATAGATGTTTTCAGTTGGTGGCTTGAGGCTTTATTTCCCTGCACTGGGACCTTGGGTTGCACAGTCTGTTTCACTCCCCTGCTGTTCCAGGTTTATCTGCACACGAATGTGGGACTGCCCTCTCCACCCCCTGCCTGTCTCCACCCCTCCTACTGGTCTGGATGAATGTGTCTTCTTTAACTACATGGTTGTCGGACTTCCGTACAGTTTGATTTTTATTTCTGTCGGTTCTAGTTATTCTTTGTTTTTAAATTATTGTTTTCCTTCTTTTGCTTGTTTGAGGAGGCACAGTGTGTGTCTGCCTACGCTTCCATCTTGGCCAGAAGCTCCTATTGTTCAAGTTTCATTTTTTTTGCATGTAGCTGTCCAGCTCTTCCAACACCATTTGTTGCAGAGGCTATTTTTATTCCATTTTATGCTTTTGCCCCTTTTGTCAAATATTAATTGACCATAGAGACTTGGGTTTATTTCTTCACTCTCTAATCTGTTCCATTGGTGTATGTGTCTATTCCTGTGCCACTACCAGGCTGGTTTAATTACAGTGGCCTTGTAATACAGTTTCATATCAGGTATTGTGATCCTCCCTACTTTGTTCTTTCTCAAAATTGCTACAGCTATTTGGGTCATTTATGGTTACATATAAATTTTTGTTATATTTGTTCTGTATCTGTGAAATATGTCAGTGTTACTTTAATAGAGATTGCATTGAATCTACAAATTGCTTTGGGTAGTACAGACATTTTGATGATGTTAATTCTTCCGATCCAAGAACACGGTATATATTTCTATTTGTTTGTATCTTCCTTAATTTCTTTCTTCAGTGTTGTGTAGTTCTCTGAGAACAGGCCTTTTACCTATTTAGTTAGGTATATTCCTAGGTACTTTATTTTTCTTGTTGCTGTATGAAATGGGATTTTTTTTCCTGATTTCTGTTTCTGATACTTCATTGTTATTATACAAAAATGCCTTTGATTTCTGAATATTGACTTTGTATCCTGCTGTTTTGCCAAATTCGCTTATTAGGTCAGGTAGCCTTTTGGTGGAGTCTGTAGGATTTTCTAGGTACACTATGATGTCATCTGCAAACTGACAGTTTTGCTTCCTCCTTTCCAATTTGGATGCCTTTTATTTCTCTTTCTTGTCTGATTGCTATGGCTAGGACTTTCAATACTATGTTGAATAGAAGTGGTGAAAGTGGACAACCTTGTCTAGGTCTTGATCTTAGTGGGAAAGATTTTAGTTTTTGCCCATTGAGTATGATGGTGGCTGTAGGTGTCTCATATATGGCCTTTATTATGTTGAGGAATGCTCCTTCTATTCCCACTTTGCTGAGAGTTTTTATCATAAATGGGTGCTCTACCTTATGAAATGCTTTTTCCTCATCTATTGATATGATCATGTGATTTTTGTCTTTCCTTTTGTTTATGTGATGTATTACATTTATTGATTTACAAATATTGTACCATCCTTGCATCCCTGGGATGAATCCGACTTGGTCATGATATTTTTAATGTAGCGCCAGATGCAGTTTGCCAATATTTTGTTGAGGATTTTAGCGTCTATGTTCATCGGTGATATCTGCCTAAAGTTTTCTTTCTTTGTTGTGTCTTTATCTGATTTTAAGATTAGGGTGAAGGTAGCTTCATAAAAGGAGTTTGGGAGTCTTTCATCTTCTTGGATTTTTTGGAATAGTCTGTGAAAGATAGGGGTTAGCTCTTCCTTAAATGCTTTGTAGAATTCTCCTGTGAAACTGTCCAGTCTAGGACTTTTGTGTGCCAGGAGGTTTTGATTACTACTTCAATTTTATCAGCTTTTATTCGTCTGTTTAGGCTTTCTGCTTCATCTCTATTCAGTTTTGGAAGATTATATTTTTCTAGAAATCTGTCCATTTCACCTAGGTTTTCAAATTTCTTAGCATATAGTTGTTTGTAGTAATTTCTTACAGTCCTCTGTATTTCTGTCGTACCAGTTGTAATCTCTCCTCTTTCATTTCTGATTGTGTTTATTTGGGTCCTCTTTTTTTCTTGATGAGTGTACTTAAAATATTGTTGATTTTGTTTATCTTTTAAAGAACTCTCTTCTGGATTTATTGATCCTTTCAGTTGTTCTTTTAGTCTCCATGTTGTTTAATTCTGCTCTGATCTTGGTTATTTCCTTCCTTCCTTCTATTCGCTGTGGACTTTGTTTGTTGTTGTTCATCCAGTTCTTGCAAATATAGTGTTAGGTTGTTTGTTTGAAATGTTCCTATCTTTTTTAGGTAGGCCTCTAACGCTGTGAACTGCCCTCTCAGGACTGCCTTCACAGTATCCCATAAGTTTTGGACTGTTGTCTGTTTGATTTCATTTGTTTCCAGAAACTTTTTGATTTCTTATTTGATCTCATTATTAACCCATTTGTTGTTTAATAGCATGCAATTCAATCTCCATGAATTTGAGTGTTTTTGAGTTTTTTCCTTGAGATTGGTTTCTAGTTTCAGTCCCTTCTGGTCAAAGTAAATGGTTGATATGACTTCAGTTTTCTTGAATTTGTAGAGGCTTGTTTTGTGCTCTATCCTGTGGTGTATCTTTGAAAATGTTCCATGTGCATTCGAAAAGAATGTGTATTTTGTTTCTTTGGGATGAAAGGTTCTGTATTTATCAATTAAGTTCATTTGATCTAGAGTATTGTTCAATGCCGCAATATCCTTGTTGATATTTTGTTTGGAAGATCTATCCATTTTTGACAGGGGAGTGTTAAAATCCCCTAGTATAAGTGTGTTGCTGTGTACATCTTTCTTAAAATTCTCCAAAATTTTCCTTATGTATTTGGGTGCTCCTATATTGAGTGCATACATATTTATAATGTTTATGTCTTCTTGATGGATTCTTCCCTTGAGTATTATGAAGTGTCCTTCTGGGTCTCCTTGCATGGTCTTTGTTTTGAAGTCTATTTTGTCAGTTATAAGTATTGCTACCCCCGCTTTTTTTTTTTCTTGTCCATTTGCTTGGAATACTTTTTCCAACCTTTCACTTTCAGTCTCTGTATATCTTTTTCTGAGGTGGGTCTTTTGTAGGTAGCATATGTGTGGGTCATATTTTCTTATCCAGTCAGCTGCACTATGTCTTTTGATTGGAGCATTTAATCCATTTACATTTAAGGTTATTATTGATAGGTACTTATTCATTGCCATTTTTTGTACCTGTGTTCCTTTCTCTCTCACTGGTTTTCTTCTTCTTAAAGCAGTCCCTTTCGCATATCTTACAGTGCTGGTTTGGTGGAGGTATATTCTTTGAGGCTTCTTTTGTCTGGCAAGCTCCTTATTTGTCCTTCTGTTTTAATTGAGAGCCTTGCCAGATAGAGTAGTCTTGGTTGCAAGCCTCTGGTTTTCATTACTTGGAATATTTCTTGCCATTCCCATCTGGCTTAAAGCATATCCATTGAGAAGTCAGCTGCTAGTCTTATCGGGGCTCCCTTGTCTATTACTTCCTGTTTCTCCCTTGCTGCCTTTAAATTCTCTGTTTGTCTTGGAATTTTGCCATTTTAATTATGATGTGTCTTGGAGTGGGCCTCTTTGGGTTCCTCTTGATTGGGTACCCTCTGCGTTTCCTGTATTTGTGTGACTTTTTCTCTCATGAGATTAGGAAAATTTTCCATCATTACTTTTTCAAACAGGTGTTCTATCCCTTGCTCTTCTTCTCCTCCTGGTTTCCCTGTTATATGGATACTATTCTGTATCATGCAGTCCTTCATTTCCCTTAACACCTCTTTGTTCTTTCTGAGTCTCTTTTCCTTTTCTTGCTCTTTCTGGAAATTTTTTTCTACCTTGTTCTCCAGCTTGCTGATTCTATCCTCTGCTTCATCCAGCCTTCTTGTAATTCCTTCTACTCTGTTCTTCAATTCAGAAATTGTGTTCTTCATTTCTTCCTGATTTTTGTTTATAGTTTCTATTTTCTTTTTTATGTTGATATAATTTACAGTGAGTTCATTGTAGTTTCCCTATAGTTTTTGGGAATTCTCAGTGACTTCATTGAGCTTCTTTATAACCATTGCTTTGAACTCAATATTTGATAGTTGACATATCTCTATTTCATTTAGCATTCTTTCTGAGGCTTCCTCCTTTCCTTTCATTTGGGTTTGTTTCTTTGTCTTTCCATTGTTTGTGAGACTGTTTTTATTAGCCTCTGCTTCTTCAATTCATCTGTTCTGACACCCTAAGTTTGTGGTGTGAACTACTATGGTAGGAGATCTGTGAGATTCAGTGGTGCAGTCTCCTTGATCTGAATTTGCTGCTTCTGGGATGCCATTTATGTTGGCTCTCTGAATGTATTTGTGTTTTGATTGTTGTTGGGTTATTCTTTGTTGGGTCCTTTGCTCCTGCTGGTTGACCGAGGGTCACTCTACCCACCATATCTTGTATGCTGTTGTGTAGGTGGTGCCAGAAGAAAACCACAAAGCCCAGGGAACAAACCACATCCCCAGAAATATCCTCCCCCACTGCAATCTCAGTATCAACAACAAATGAACCAGTATTAAAAAGGGTGTAAAGAGATTAAGGGTATTATAACAAAGGAGAGAAATAAACTATAGTATAAATTCTGGTCACTTAATATGCACAAACTTGCTAGACAAGAAATGAATATTAGAAAGCGATGCAGGAAAGAAAATATCACTAATCATGAAGAAGACCACAGTGGATTTTGTCTTGGTAGCCTTTAGTATTTACCACTGTTTTTTCTTTCTGGATCTGCCTCTGGTGGTGTCACATGTTGACCCCATCTGGCCTTAGGCAGTGTATTCTGAGACTGCCAGAGATCTACTGTCTGTGGCTGTTTCCTTCAGTTGTTAATCTCGTCACTCTGCACTCAGCATTCAGTATTAAGCACCACAGAGCCAGGGTAGAGTCCTCCTGGAGTCGGGGCTATTGTGTCCCCTTAGGCTATTGCTGCCTGGAGGGGAGTGGTCTGACTGAGCAGGATGGCTGTTGCAATATGGGTGATGACTCAGCACCTGGATTCCGGTAGCCAGTCTCTCAGTTCTCTTCCCCCAAGCCTCCATCCCCAGTCTCTCCTCAAGCATCTCTAATCCACTCAGGCCCTGCCTTTGTCAGGAATCTACACCTGTGGCTGTCTCATTTAGTTGTTATTCTAGTCTCTCTGCACTCAGCAGTCAGACTTAAGCACCACAGAGCCAGGTCAGAGTGTCTCTTGTGGGCAGGGCTGTTGTTTCCTCTAAGACTGCTGCTGCTCAGAGGGGAGTGGTCTGCCTGAGCACAGTGACTACTGCCCTTTGGGGGATGACTCAGCACCAGGTTCCCTGCAGCTGCTCTCTGCTCTCTGCTCTCTCCCCACAGCTTCCATCCCCAGTCTCTCCTCAGGCTTCTGCAGCCCACTGCTCCTGCCTTTGCTGGAACCCCTGGTAAGTGACAGCAAATAAAAATTTGTGCATTGGACCTTTAAACGGCTCTGCATCTCCAGCCAGCCATCTCTGGCAGAGAGTAACCCTTCCGCTTTTCGCCACTTGTTGTCTGTGTACTTTTTGGTCTCTGCTGTTATAGGCTGGGGATCCCATTCCCAGAATTAGGGATTAGACCCCATTCTTCTCAGTGTGATCTAACCTGCCACTGAATTATCACTCCAATAGTGCTGCCTGTGGGTGCCCAGCCAACCCTCTTGAGTCTCTACCACACTCCTTACCAGACAGGTATGCCAAAGCTGGTTCTTCTGTCCAAGTTTACAAAGCTTCTCTCTCAAGTTGTTCAGTTGTTTGTTCTGGGTAATTTCTCCAAAATTTAGTTGTAATTCCAGATTGGTCCTGGGAAGGAGGTTAGTGTGGCTTCCACTCACTCTTCCACCATCTTGCCAACCCCATTTATGCTTCTTGTTCCCTGTACCTTTTTTCCCATTCTTCCCTCTCCCACTCTCCGCTGATAACCCTCCGTGTGATCTCCTTTTTTGTGATTGTTTCTGTTCTAATTGTTCGCCTAGTATATTTTTGTTTTTGTTTTCTGTTTTTAGGTTTACTTGTTGATAGTTGCGAGTTTCTTGTCATTTTATTGTTCATAGTTTTGATCACCTTAATTTTCTTACATAAGTCCCTGTGACATTTCATATAATAAGGGCTTGGTGATGATGAACTCTGTTAATTTGACCTTATCTGGGAAGGGCACTTTATCTGCCCTTCCATTCTAAATGATAGCTTTTCTGGATAGAGTCGTCTTGGATGTAGATCCTTGCCTTTCATGACTTTGAATACTTCTTTCCTGCCCCTTCTTGCCTGCAAGGTTTCCTTTGAGAAATCAGCTGATAGTCTTATGGGCATTCCTTTGTTAGTAACCATCTCCTTTTCTCTGGTTGCTTTTAAGATTCTCTCTTTATCTTTAATCTTGGATAACTTAATGATGATGTACCTTGGTGTGTACTTCCTTTGGTCCAACTTCTTTGGGACTTTCTAGGCTTCCTGGACTTCCTGGAAGTCTATTTCCTTTGCCAGATTGGGGAAGTTCTCCTTCATTATGTTTTCAAGTAAGTTTTCAATTTCTTGGCCCTCTTCCTCTCCTTCTGGCACCCCTGTGATTGGGATGGTAGAATGTTTAAAGTTGTCCCAGAGGTCCCTAAGCCCCTCTTCATTTATTATATTCTTGTTTCTTCATTCTGTTCTGGTTGAATGTTTATTTCTTCCTTCTGTTCCAATCATTAATTCGAGTCCTTGTTTCCTTCTCTTCATTGCTGGTTCCCTGTGTGTTTTTCTTTATTTCACTTTGCATAGCCTTCACTTTCTCCTGTATTTTGCAACCATACTCAATCATTCCTGTGAGCATCCTGATTACCATTTTTTTTAACTCTGTATCTGATAGGTTGGCTATCTCTTCATTGCTTAGTTCTATTTTTGTAGCTTTGATCTGTTCTTTCATCCAGGTCATATTTATTTGTCTCGGTGTTCCTGTTATGTTTTAAGGGGCAGAGCCTTGGGAATTTACCAGGGTAGGGCAATCCACATCACTGCATTGTGGGGCTTTATGTGGGGGTGGGGTCGCAAAGGGAACAGTGCCACTTGCTGAGCTCTCGGCCAGCTTTCAGTCATTTCCCCCACTACCCACAAGGAATTTGGGCCCTTCTGGTTCTGATTCCTGGGTGCTTGGGTGGGCTTGTGTGCATTTCTGAATCCCGTAGGTCTCTCCAACAAATTCTCCTGTGAGGCTGGTGGTCTCTCCCACTGCCCCAACCCCCACAAGTTTCTACATCAGAGGTTTTGAGGCTTTCCTATCCCGTGCTGGTACCATTGGTTGCACTGTCTATCTTGCTCCCCAGTTGTTCTTCTTGGTTTATCCGCATGCAAGTGTGAGACCACCCAGTCTGCCAGCCGCCGCCTTGCCCACCAGGTCCTCCAGCTGCCACCTTGCCATGTGTCCTCTCCATATGTCTTCTTCCCTCCTGGCTGCCAGTCTCCACCCGTCTTGCCAGGCTAGATGAATATTTCTTCTTTAACTCCTTAGTTGTCAGACCTCCATACAGTTCAATTTTCTGGAAGTTCTGGTTGTTCTTTGTTTTTAAATTTGTTGTTGTCCTTCTTTTGGTTGTGCACGGTCTCTACCTATGCCTCCATCTTGTCTAGAAGTCCTGAAATTTGTTCCTGATAAACTTCTGATCAAGATGACAGTGGAGGCAGACATGACTAGCCTCTTGGCACAGTCACATCAAAATTACAACAAAACTATAGAGCAACCATCACTTAGAACCATCAGAAATAGAGTTGAATAGAAGTCTAAAAGCTGAGAAATCAAATTGAATGTAAGTCCTACAACTATGGAATAAAGAATCCAAAGTGGTAGGAGGGGCACAGACGCAGAACAGGTTGGTATCACACCAATATGTGGTAGATAAAAATTTAGGAGGGATACCTTGGGAGTGAGGAGGCCCAGCACCACACCATGCCCCCAGCCCAGTGTTCCAGGGCCAGGAAGATAAGTCCTCACAACTTCTGGCCAAAAAGCAGCAGGGATTTAATCGGTAGAAGGAACTGCTGGAGCTGTAAGCAGTTTCTCTTAAAGAACCCAAACATGACTCACCTACTCAGACTCACTCCCTCTGAACTCCAGCACCAGGTTAGCAGCTTGAAAGGCACCAGTGGTATACAGGTAGAGACTGAAGTGTCTGGCATCAAGGCAAGCAGAGGCCATTGTCCCTTTTCTAAACCCTCCCCCCACAGAACTGGCAAGCTGGTTTCATATCCGAGACTCCATCAAGCTGGCTAACATTGTTTGACCCACCAGTCTTGGAGATCCCCAGAGACTCAGCCCCACCCAACTTACAGGCCCATTCAAGCTGTTTTTCCATATGAATGGCTGGTCTTGGCTTATGCTTCACAACTTCCTAAACTTCTCAAACAAGCAACAACTGGCTTCAGTGAGTCCCAGGTCTGGCACTGGCAGCAGCCAGCTTAGATTTGCAGCTTAGCTTCACTGGGGAATCTCCAAGCCCAGCAAAGTAACATCTCCAAGCCCAGCAAAGTAACAGCTATCTCAGATTGCTTTACAGCTTAGGCAGGGTACCCCAGGCAAAACACTTGTTGGGGCTGACCTTGGCCTGCACTAGCTGGGAAACCCCAAAGCCAGCACACCCTATGGACAGCTACGGACCATGTTGGAGCACCATCACCCTGCCTCCACACAGCTGATCCTCCATGGAGGGTGGAGATTGGTGGTCAGCGGTCGCAGCCAGTCCTTGCAGTTGACTGGCCTGGGTAAATCCCTCAGTTGGCATTGGTCTGCCAATAGCAATCAAGGCTCAACCATAAGAGGAGGGTGTACCCAAGCCACACAAGGGATGCACATCAAGTACCCAGCTTGGGTGTTAGGGGAGGCTCTGCTACTGGACCTTACAGGATACCTATTACATTAGGCCATACTACCAAGACATGGAGTCAAAGCAACTCTAACTAATACATAGAAACAAACAAGAAGCTATCAAAACTTAGAGGTCAAGATGTGGCCCAAATGAAACAACAGATCAAAACTCCAGAAAAAGAGCTAAACAAAATGGAGATAAGCAGTGTATCTGATGTAGAGTTCAAAACACTGGTTATAAGGATGCTCAAGGAACTTAGTGAGGACCTCAACATCATAAAAAAGATCCAGTCATAAGTGAAGGATACACTAGTTGAAATAAAGGACCATTTACAAGGAAGCAGTAGTAGAGTGGATGAAACTAAGAATCATATCAATGATTTGGAACATAAGGAAACAAAAAACAACCAATCAGAACAACAAGAAAAAAGAATCCAAAAAATGAGGATAGTATAAGCAGCCTCTGGGACAACTTCAAATGGTCCAACATTCACATCCTAGGGGTGCCAAAAGAAGAGAAAAAGCAAGAAATTGGAAAGCTATTTGAAAAAATAGTGAAGTTAAACTTCAATTTGGTGAAGGAAATGGACATGTAAGTACAGGAAGTACAGAGTCCCAATTATGTTAGATGCATAGAGGTCTACTCAAAGGCAGATGATAATTAAAATGCCAATGGTTAAAGACAAAGAATCTTAAAAGGAGCAAAAGAAAATAAGTTAGTTACCTACAGGAGAGTTCCCATAAGACTGTCAACTGATTTCTCAAAAGAAACTTTGCAGTCTAGAAGGGATTGGCAAGAAATATTCTAAGTCATGAAAATCAAGGACCTACAGCCAAGAATGCAAAGCTATCATTTAGAATTAAAGGGCAGATAAAGAGCTTCCCAGTGAAGACAAAAACTAAAGGAGTTCATCACCAAACGATTATTATATGAAATGTTAAAGGGACTTATTTAAGAAAAAGAGGAAGATCAAAACTAGGAACAATGAAATGGCAAAAATATATCTGTCTATCAAGAATTGAATCTAAAAAACAAACTAAGCAACCAAGAAGAACAGAGACAGGATCATGGATATGGAGAACGTTTTGATGTTTGCCAGATGTGAGGGTAAATAGGGGAGTGGATGAATTGGTAAGGGGTTTAAGAAGTACAAATACACCCTGGCTCGTGTGGCTCAGTGGATTGAGTGCTGGCCTGTGAACCAAAGGGTCGCCAGTTCCATTCCCAGTCAGGGCACATGCCTGGGTTGCAGGCCAGGTCCCCAGTAGGGGCACGTGAGAGGCAACCACATGTTGATGTTTCCCTTTCTTTTTCCCTCTCTTCACCTTTCTCTAAAAATAACTAAAATCTTAAAAAAAGAAGAAGAAGAAAAAGAAGTACAAATAGGTAGTTACAGCATAGCCATGGGGATGTAAAGTACAGTGTAGGAAATGGAGTAGCCAAAGAACTTATATACATGACCCATGGACATGAATAATGGTGAGGGGATTGCCTGAGGAAGTGGGGGTTGCTGGGTAGAGGGTAGCAAAGGGAGAAAGATCAGAACAACTGGAATAGCATAATCAATAAAATATAATTTAAGAAAAAAGAAATTGGTTCATTACAGAGGGAGAGAGAGAACATGGATGGATGGAGAGGGAGTGGTACTTTTCTGATTATCCCTTTTTTGTGGTTTTGATTTTAGGAATCAAGTTAATCTTTTACATATTAAGAAAGCAAGTATGATAGATACAACAGTAAAAACTAAAACAAAACAAATCAATGATCCAGCTGTATTTTAAATGAATAACATAATCATATGGGGAGGGAGGATAAATTAATTTCAGTAACTTTTGAACATAATATGCGCTCTCTCTAAAGAAAAAAAGAACTGCAAAGAAATCTTGAACTCTTCATAGGTTTATTTTTTTTAAGTGGCATATGTACAGCAATTCTGAAATTATGTTGTTATGAAATGTAGATTTGAGTAAATGAGGAGATAGGTTGATTTACTGTTGGAGAAGGAAAATAAAACTACTGAATAGGGGAAGGAAAGAAAGAACCTTGTAGAGTTGGGTTAGAATTAGATATCAGCATAAATTTATGATTTAATACTTATGTGTGTATCTGTATTATCTTAGCTCTCTCTACCAAAAAGAATCAGAAGTAGTGGCATCCCAGGAGCACTGAGCACACTCAGAGCCCAGACCTAGTTTCTAAATACTTTTGCCCACTAACAGGACCAACCTGTTTAGACAAATGGTGGGTCCTAGGCCTAGTGTAAAGGAGGTACAAGATGACCTGGACCGCCTTATGCATAGATTTAAAGAAGTGCTCCATAACTGAGGAGGCATGCCATAGTGATACTGGAGGCAGCCTGAGGGGATCCCAATGGCCAAATATGAGACATCAGATTTGAGCATCAAAGTAAGTAAGGACAGTACTGTAATATCATCGCAGGTGGGTAGGGAGAAATCCATGAGTTTATACTGATATTCATAGGTAAATCAATATTTATATAAATATATCCACAAGATTAGCAAAATGCTTTTCCTTTCAATGGAATGTAAAGTAATGAATACAGAGAGAATGATAATACTGGAAAAATCACAGTTTTGCAGCTATCAGAATTAAAATCTATTCAGGGAAGAATCATCAATATACAAAGCACAGGCCATTTATGTAATATCAGAGTCTCTCCCCACAAGTTACTTGTTAATTACAAAAGAAAATAGTAACTATACAGTGGAGAAATTGGACACCAGCTTAAACAACTCATCAGAATTAACATTACCAATAGTGGAACAAAGAGCATTGTGGGCAGACCCCAAAAGGGACACATCAGTCATGTATTAAAATAAAAAATGCATAACTTTATTCATAAAGGAAAAACAGACAATACCAATCTAAGAGACATTCAATAAATACCTGTCTTGTGTCTTCAACTATACTGATGTCACAAACTGTTGTAGATTGAAGGAGACTAGGGAGCATGCTAACTAAATGTCACACATGATCCAGGAATGGATTTTGTGCTGGAAAATTGCGAGAAGAGGGGTGGTGAAAGGATGTTATATAGTCAGTTAATGAAATTGGACTATAGATTAGTTAATAGTTTTCTATTAATCTTAAGTTTCTAGAATTTGGTATTTATACTGACTGTGGTTATGAAAGAAATACCCTCATTCTTAGAAAATAAAAGACACTGAAATACTAAGGGGTCAAGGGACGTGATGTAAGTAATTTAATCTCACATGGCTCAGGAAACACAAGTGTGACAATGTGTTTATAAACAGAGAGAGAAAGCAACTATGGCAAAATAACATTTGCTAAGTCCAAATGAAGAGTAATCAGGGGTTTTTGGTCCTATTATTGAAAATTTTCTGTAAGTTTGAAATTATTTCAAATTAAAGTTTTAAAAAGCCTATAAAATGTAAGTTTAGAGCATTACAATAATAACACTTTTACATTGCATTCCACATAAAATGCTTTCTTGTGAAAGCAAATCAAGGTCAACATTTCATAGTTGTCACACCATCCAGGCCATCACCTCCTCCTCCATTCTTGTCCCCAGAGTAAAATGCCACTTGGACCCAAGCCACCTGGATTACACCATGATAAATGCTTTTGAAAAACAAAACAAAACAATATACTGTGTCTGATGAATTAATCCATCCCATTGCCCTTGCAGCTTCTCAGTTCAGACCGATCATTTCAGCAACTCTGTAGGACTGAGAGGTAGTTAAGGAGCCATAGTTCATAGTTTTCTTCCACCTCCATTAGAGAATTTCTGTAAAAATGTTATCCCTACAATAACTCCGCATTTGTAAGATTTATGGTAACAGATTGAAAAGTAAGCTAATGCTTTTAAATTCAGGTTAAAAGAAGCAGAGTTCTGTTCTATTACAGTATACTTCATAGGCCCTCAAGTGCTATTCTTCATAGAGCAGCCATTAACAGTGTGAGTTATTGAAAGATGAAATAGTTTTTAGCTTTGGCACTTCATAAAAAAAAAAAAAGTGTCCAAAAGTGATAACAGAAGAATGTGTGGAATTGAAATCTTCAAAGTTCTTTAATGAATCATTTTCCTTGATCCTCCCAGAGTGACAACAGTGAGGCTAAAATGTTGTCAGTGTCAGTTTCAAACAGCATTTACTTCTTCTTTGCTCTGTTATGAAAAAATATAACTACATGAAAGGTTGTTTTTTTTTAATTTTTATTTTAATTGTTGTTGTTTTTAACATATGCTTCCTTATGCATTGATGTTCTAAATCTTATTTTTTGTGTTTCTTGATTATCCTGAAAATGGCTGTTACAGACTGTCATTGCATGGAGACATAGACTCCTCCCTGGCATTATTTATTATGCAGATGCTTAGTCATTCTTGTGATAGGTGCTAGAGAGACTGTAAAAGATAAAAAATGTATATTGGTTTTGCTCTTAACACATTTATAATAACATTTAGAAATTTATAGTTAATGTATAATATCTTGGTTAGTTTGTTGAGGCTACACATTATCTAAAATCAAATTCGTTAGCCCCATTAAGATAGTGCAAAGTAACAAAACATTTTTACGCTTAATTTTTCAATTAAGTGTGCTATATTATCTTTATTTAATATCAAAATTATATAATTTTAATACATTAAGAAACTTGTAATTTTCTAAACCAAAATAAATAGACATAATTATTTGATCTTTTTCTGAGGTAAATAAACACATCTGGAATTTAACTGCAATATGTTTAAGATAGGAAATGTACTCCATCTGTTTTGAAAACAAAAAGTATTCTAAGAAAGAATGTGCATCTCTTATTAAATTCAGTAGTAGCCTAACATACAGCCACAGAAGTGTTTTCCTACCTTTTGTACTTTGCTATTGTTAAGTCTCTGGATTTTTAGTTCTTCACAGTCCACTTCTACTGTAGTAGACCCATCCCCTTTTCCACGTCATCACCACTTGTAGACACTATTCCAGGCACTTTTAAGAATATGTAAAACTCAAGCGCTACCCAATAAACTTTTTAAATAATCAAATATACTCAAATGTCTACTATCTTAAAAATAAGTATACTTTTATACTTATTTATACACACACACATATGTAGGGTGGGACAAAAGTAGGTTTACAGTTGTGAGTACATAAAACACAGAGTTTATTCTTTGTATTATTATTTATTATTTTCCACATGAACAACTGTAAACCTACTTTTGCCCCATTCTGTATACATTATTCTATTTCTCCTTTATTTTTAAACAAGGGATTCTTTATATTACACCCATACTCAAAATTAACAAATAACACAATTTTGTCATACTGGCTTCATGTTGTTGTTTTTTTTTTTAATCAAAGGGGAAGAAAACTTGCCCTGACTAGCCTGGCTCAGCTGATTGAGCATCATCCCACAAACCAAAAGGTCACAGGTTCAATTGCCAGTCAGGGCACATGCCTGGGTTGCAGGCCAGTCCCTGCTTGGGGGCGTGAGAGAGGCAACTGATCCATGTTTCTCTCACACATCAGTGTTTCTCTCCCTCTCTTTCTTCCTCCCTTCCCTCTCTCTAAAAATAAATAAATAAAATATTTTTAAAAGCAGGGGAGCATTTACTAAGTCAGTCTCTCTCAACTCCTCCCCAAGCTTAGAAAATTACCTTTTAGAAGTTCTTTTTTTTTTTTTTTTTTTTTTTTTAATTTTAAAGATTTTATTTATTTATTTTCAGAAAGAAGGGAAGGGATGGAGATGGAGAGGAACATCAACTGGGTGTTTCTCTCACACACTGCCAACCTGGGACCTGGCCCACAACCCAGGCATGTACTCTGAACGGGAATGGAACTGGCAACATTTAGGTCTGCAGGACGATGCCCAACCCACTGAGCCATACCAGTCAGGGCAGAAAATGATCTTCTAGTTTATGCTTAATGGGACGCAGGTAAAATTGAACAAGGAAGTTAAGACTAAACTAAAGCGGAGATTCAGCAAAAAGAAGATAGACATGGACTGTAACAAATTTTTACTCCCTTTCTATTCCAGTCATATCTGTCCTGCCTTTTAGTCAGCCAACAGTTATCAACTGTCTGCTCTTCAAAGGCTAATCACTGGGCTAGGTTCCTGAAATACAGAGATAAATAAGGCAAGTTTTCTGCCCTCAGGTAGTACAGAGCCCAGTGCAGGGATCCAGGCAAAGAGACAGCTCCAGTCAACTCTATGAAAGTGTTCCAATGTTATTGAAACTGAGAAAGCATTGCCAGTGCTGGGAGGGGTGGGGGCAGTGACATTTGTAAAGATGCAGCATGCTGAAAAGTGCATTCAATTTGGGGCAGCACAACTGGGTGAGGTTGTAATAGAAAGTGCCTAGGGGGACAGAGGCACCTCCTGGAGGAGGGGCAGGACAGGCTCCCCAAATGGGGAGCCTTTTGGGGTACCCTTCAGTGGTACATGGACTTCTGCTTTATGTGAAAGACATTAAAGAACCACAGCAGGGTTTTTAATAGGGAATTACATCCTTGAGTTTTCCTGGAGATTGAACTACAAATGGAGGAAGGGATGTAATATGAGCATAACTACATATGTAATTTTTTCCACCCCTGCCTAGGAAACACATTACAGTGTGGGTGCTTATGAGACTCTTGCCCAGACAGACTTGTTACCACTTAGTATGTTTATATTACATGATACCTGTAGTGTGCATCCCATTCATGTCCTCAGAAGTATCTGTTGGCCCAAGTGAGAGAGAATGGTTTTAAAGCACATAAGACATTTTCTATCTTAGCTGATAAATGGCAAAATGTAGTTAGTATGAGAGAATATAAATCTCAGGTTCTCTTCCCACTATCTCTGAAAAACACACTAAACTCCAAAACACATTATAAAAACAATCTTCTCACTAATATGTATTTTTTTTTTTTTTTTGAGGTATGCTTTGTGCTTCTGCTCTGAATATGTAAAGTTGCATGGAGTTGGGTACTGGTCTAGTGACCTGCACGTTGTCTGTTTTTCCTGATAAACAGTGAGCTCCCTGAGGGCTGACATCCTCTCTTTTTTCCCACCTAGCACTGAGCCTGACTCCAGAAGGTGCCCAGCAGCAGTTAGAGCAGGACTAAACATGAAGGTGTGGTCTCTTTCCTAAGAATACTTGTTTTCACTTAAAAATGTGTTGGAGAATGATACTATGTCAGACTTCTTCATCCCTAATGACAGTGGATTAAAAATGTTAAGAAAATACCAAACTTTAAATGTCTTAGAATGGAATATCAGGTAGCAATGAAATAATTAACTTTGGGGGGTGCCTAATTCTGCTCAGCACTCTGAAAGATATAAGCAAAGGAGCTCATTTAGCCTGCAACAAGTGCCTTCTTGGTACCAAACCCTCAGCCAGGCAGGAGAATGCAAAGATAAGGGGTCACTGAGCAGCCTGTAGCCAGGCAGGGACATGAAATAACCAGAAAAGTTTGCTTAGCTGACAGATGTGGTCACAGGAGCTTAGTAGTTCTAAGGAAGAGAAAGTGGTCAGGTGATAAGGAAGAGCTGCACTGACCCACAGAGATCTGACAGTGAACTTGTTTCACTGGTAGGGTAGAAGAGGAGACGTACCTGACAAGCAGCAAATAATCGTTACAGTGAATGGGAGGGAAGGGTGAGCCAACATCTCCCATAGATCCTCTTGACAGGGCGCACATGTGTCCCAAGAAGTTGCCTGCCACAAATGGGCAGCCCAGCATGGGATTGGGTTGGGGCCACCTTCTAGGTGGGCATCACTTTCTGCAAGCATCAAAATATGGGAAGTAATAACCAAAAAAATTGTTTTTGACACCCTTAGCTAAAGGGAAGTTGAAGAAAACCACAGGCTTGTCTGAACAAAACAAGCAGAGGGGAATTGCTATAAATCTCACTGGAATGAATGTTCTGTTTCACTTGTCTCAAAAAGTAGTTGATTTGCAAGTAGAATGCCAGAGTGAGAGTTTATCTTGAGATTGTAGGGAACGTGGGTCTCAGTCATAGAGGGGGTTTTTTTGTTTTGTTTTGTTTTGTTTTTTTTAAGAAAGGAAGGGAAAACTAATACAGATTTATCTCCACTTCCGTAGGTTTTCTTTCTCATTCAGTGTGGTCTTTTTTTGAAAAGCATGAAGCATATTATAAGAAAAATATATTCCACCGTGTTCTTTGAAACACTGTCAGATGATGGTGATAGTGCTGTCTGATAGTGCCTATTCCTGTCCAAGTTCTCATACCTCGGGCTGGCCAGCTGGGGTCTGTGACCATGGGGCCTCAGGAAGCTGCCGAGAGGCCCTTAATGAAGAATAGCTAAGAATTTAAGGTCACTAGGAGGGCCTTGCACCAATGTGTTCCCATTCCCAGTGACAAGGCTAAGCTGAAATTTCAGTACCAATCTCTCCTTACTAGCCCTTAGGTCTAATTAGACCTGTTCCTCACATCTCTGTTCCTTGCCTGTGGGGTGTCAAGTTTTCAGTTAGAGAAAATGGGCATTAGAGATACGACATTTGGACAACTTCAGTTGTTATGAATAAGTTGATGTGGAAGACAGGAAAATCATTAACACTCTTTTTGGCTATTAATCCAACTACACCTGCTTTCTAAAAGTTGTTAGTGAAAACAATCATTTAGGTTTTTAGACTAGAAACCAAGTTGAACTATATTCTGATGTCTTGCGGTGAGAATTTCTAGACAGAAACTTTCCTGTGAGGCACAAGCAAAGGAGGAAGGTACATACTATTCTCTGAAACAGAGAAGGAAGGTTGACAGAAATGCTTTTCAGAAAATTCCTGTGGGGTCTTTTTAAAGTTTTCCAAATGGATTTGTTTTGTGCTGGTCTCAGCCTAGCAATAATCATCAGAAAACTTTGAAAAAATAATAGTTTATTACTTACGAGACCTGGACATGACACAGCACACCTGGGGCCACCCAGCGAGGTCCACAGTGAGAGAGAGCAGGAGAGCAACAGGCGGGAGTTGGGGTTGAAGGAGGGACGGGCTGTTGTGCAGGCCTGGGATTCTGTTTTTATTGGGGTCCAGGGTGGGAGCCTAGGGTTTTACAGGTTCACTCTTTATTGGTGAACTTAAAAGATAAGAGTGGGGCCTTAAAGTGCAGAAGGGAAAAAAAGTTGCCCACTGATCAATTATTAAAATCAAGCAAGATCTCTAAAACAAAGGAACTTCAGATGAGAGAAGGCAGCCTGACTCTATCTGGTCATATTTCTGGCACCTATTATTCCTGGTAGCCAACACTGAGTCAGGTACCTGGGCCCTCAAAGCTTAAGTCAGGCACTTGCATTACAAAAAAGAAAACACCTACTGCCAGGGCTTATGCTGCAGGACTTACTGATTGAGATGTGTGTTTCCCTTACTCTTGATTCACTTTTTAAATCAGAAAGTGTCTCTATCTTAGCATCTTCTTTACCAGAATTCTGAGTGTTTTACTAGCTTTCTTATTTTGTCCTCAAGATGTTGATTTGTCATCTTCCCCCGATGACTGTCAGGTCCTTAAAGAACTTACATTGCTGAACTTACACTCCTCTGACTACCCTAGCACCTTCTGTGTGCCACGCCCTGTGTTGGATGGGAAACCAGAGAAGCGTGGTACAGCCCTTGTAGAGCTCATGGTTAGCCAGGGAAAACGCAACCCGCAAGTAACTAAACCCAACCCAATTGACTGCAGTTACTTAAGGCAGGTTTTAAAGTAGCAGATGTAGTCTATAAATATTCAGTGGATTCCTGTACTTTCACAACTTTATTTAAACTGATCAGGATGTTCTTTTATGTTGTGACCAAATAATGTTAAGAGATTTCACATTGAAATTTTCTCTTGCCTTGGATGTTAGATCTGATCAGGAAGGTAGCAGATCTTATTACAATAGCTGAACTAAAATGACAGAAAACAGCCTGTGGAGAAAACAAATTTGGTTTTCAGTGTGATTTAACATATTTAATAATACATATGCTTTGGATGGGTAGGGAGATAAACCAAATAATTATAAATGCCATTATTTATATAATTATCAGAATTGAATATTTCCTAGAATTTATACAGATAGAAAGTAAGTTGTTTCCAAGAGTCACTATAATAATGTGGGCTTTTTGTTAGAATGTTGTGCTCACCATTTAAATAGAAGATTATTTCTATTTTTCTGACTTTGTTAGTTCTCATCACATTAGTTTTCTTAGGCCAATTCTCATTTATGCCATTTCAGCCCAGGAAATAAGTAGCAAAATTCACTTGCATTTGTTTTTAAGGTGTGACTGTATTGGCGGTTGATGTACATGTGGGTGTACTTAGCTGCAAAGCTAGTGTTTAAGCAGGTCGTTATCACAGTGGGGAGCATGGGCCTCTCCCTCGATGGCAATGACCAAGAGCACGAGAAAGGGTGACTTTTCTGCTCTGAGACTTCCAGCCACTCCATGCTAATCATACCCTCGCTGAAGATGAGCCTAGTTTAAATCACTTGTAACAGACAAGTCAGTTCTTTGACCAACAAAGGATATAATATTAGGGAAATGGAAGCAGTTAAAGTGAATGCCAAAAACAAAATCCAAGGGTGGTTTTGTCAGGCTGTTGCTTTTCTCCAGGAGGACAATAATTATTAGAAGAGGTAATGCTGACTTCCGGCCAACATGGAGGCATAGGTGGACACACTGTGCCTCCTCTCACAACCAAAATTAAGGACAACAAAGATTTAGAAACAAGAAAACAATCGAAACTGATAGAAAATTGAACTGTATGGAAGTCCAACAACTATTCATCCAGACCGGTAAGAGGGGCGGAGTTGCGGCAAGAAAAAGTGGAGGTGTAGACCCGGGCACGCAGGCAGCAGCGGCTGGCAATTCCCAGGTGCACAGGCGATGGCTAGCAGACCCCAGGCACAGGGTGACAACTGTGCATACCCCATGAGGCCACACAAGGCGGCTGGCTGACCAGGTGGTCCTACATTCACGCACAGATAATCCAGATGAAGGGGAAGCGGTGGAAGGGGCTGGAATCCAAGAGAGAGCCAGAGCAAGCACCATTGTTCCCTCTTGGACCCCGCACCCACATACAGCGTCACAACTCAGCGACTGGGCTGCCCTGCCCTGGGGAACACCTAAAGCTCCATCCCTCACTACGTAACAGCCGCGACCAGACTAAAAAATACCCAAACAAACAAACAAAAAAAAAAAAAAACACTAAAAATGGCTCAAATGGGAGAACAAATGAAAGCCCTAGAGCCAATTCCTCTAAGCAATGAAGAGATAGCCAACCTATAAGATGCATAGTTCAAAGCCCTGGTGATCAAGATGCTCACAGAATTGGTTAATTTTGCTCAGAAATTAGATGAAAAAATGCAGGCTACAATACATGAAATGAAGGAAGATGCATGGGGGGAAAACTGGGACTCAAATCAATGGAATGGACCAGAAGGAAGAAACAAACAACCAAACAGAAAACAAGGAAGAAACAAGAATTCAAAAAAAATGAGGAGAGGCTTTAGGAACCTCCAGGACATCTTTAAACGTCCCAACATCCCAATTATAGGGGTACCAGAAGGGGAAGAGGAAGAGCAACAAGTGGAAAACTTACTTGAACAAACAATAAAGGAGAACTTCCCCAATCTGGCAAAGGAAATAGACGTCCAGGAAGTCCAGGAAGCTCAGAGAGTCCCAAAGAATTTGGACCCAAGGAGGAACACACCAAGGCACATCATAATTGCATTAGCCAAGATTCAAATGAAGGGGAGAATTCTAGAAGTAGCAAGGGATAAGGGGACAGTCACCTACAAAGGAGTTCCCATCAGACTGTCAGCTGATTTCTCAAAAGAGACCTTCCAGGCAAGAAGGGGCTGGAAAGAAGTATTTGAAGTCTTGAAAGGCAGGGACCTACATCCAAAATTGCTCTATCCAGCAAAGCTTTCATTTAGAATGGAAGGGAAGATAAAGTGCTTCTCAGATAAGGTCAAGTTAAAGGAGTTCATCATCACCAAGCCCTTATTATATGAAATGTTAAGGGGACTTATCTAAGAAAAGGAACATAAAAATACGACAGTGAAAAGACAGCAAACTCAAAGCTATTAACAACCACATCTAAAACAAAAGCAAACTAAGCCAACAACCACAAAACAGGAACAGAACCACAGAAATGGAGATCACATGGAGTGTTAGCAACAGGGGAGTTGGAGGAGGAGAGAGGGGGAAAGGTACAGAGAAGTAGCATAGACGGTGGGTAGAAAATGGGGGAGGGCAAGAATAGTGTAGGAAATGTAGAAGCTAAAGAACTCATGACACATGGAGATGAACTAAAGTGGGGGAATGTGGGTGGGAGGTGGTGTGCAGGGTGGAGGGGAATGATGGGGGAGAAATGGGACAACTGTAATAGCATAATCAATAAAATATATTAAATAAAAAGAAAAAAAAAGAGGTAATGCTTACCGAGCACCTGCGTGTGCCGGTCATTGTTGTAGGCCTTTCATGCATGTATCTCTTATCCTCAAAACTATGAGAAAACAGAACTGAGGCGTAAGTCCCCTAGCTGGGGCCACATAGTGAATACGAGGCCACCTGGAGCCTGACTCCAGGGCTCAGGCTCTCTCTGCCACTGACTGGGTCCCCACCTGCCAACATGGTGGCTGGGATCATTCTCTTGTACTTGGGCCAGATCTCAAACACCTGCCAGTGTTACCTGTGTTTTTATTTTAAGGAACTATATTGAAATTTCTGAACTCTTGTCTGTATTTTCCTTGCCTAACCACAGGTCTGTAAGGACCTTGATTTTCTCTTTCTGCTATTTGAGCATGGGAACTTGTGCTAAACATTTCACACAGAGACAGTAACGAATTGCACTAGGATTGGGCAAGATGGGCCTCTCAGCACAGATCAACATTAAGGTCCACAACACTAATTGTTAGTATCTACCCAAGAGAGCAATAGATGCATGCTTTCTCTGTTGCTGGGTTATGCCCCCATCTTTACCATCTGTTCTGTGAACCACTGAACCAAAGAAGAGATAGCAATAGAATGCATGGCCAACTTTCAGGGTTATGGGAGCCCCATCCAGACACCACCCACTACAGGCTGGAAGCAGTGAGAACCACTGTGAGAGCTGCTGTTTCTTTACTTCTTGTCTTTTCTGGCTAATTATTGTCCACATACCCAACTCCAAACATGCAGTTTCACTTTTCTGTGGATGTTTACAGCTTCGGACTCTAGGAGAAACTTACAGATAACCTTTTCTAATGTAATTGTTCACTGTTTGAAAAGAAAAAATATGTTAACACTTTCTACTTAATAAGTTTCTCCATCTGGTTGAAGTACCAACAATAAAATTTTCTAATCACACTTGTCTTCTCACTCCTAAAAAACTCAGAAAGCTCTGAAGCCAGCTTTGGCTTATATAGAGCATGACTGCCAGCCTTCGGAACAAAGAGCCAGCTTCTGCCAGCTTGTAACAACAAAGACTCACTGTGAAAGTGTTTGAAAAAGACCTGTGAAAACTTGGCTAATTGTCAAAACTACTGGCGTTGCACATATGGTTGGGGGGTTTTTTAAGTATATTTTGTTGATTATGCTATTACAGTTGTCTCATTTTTTTTCTCTGCTTTACTTCCCTCTGCCCTGCATCCCTACTCCAGCATTTTCCCTCTTAGTTCATGTCCATGGGTCATGCATATAAGTCCCTTGGCTTCTCCATTTTCTATACTGTTCTTAACCTACCCCTGTCTAGTTTGTACCTACCAATTATGCCTCTTATTCCCTGTACCTTTTCCTCTATTCTCCCCCCACCCCCTTCCCACTGATAACCCTCCATGTGATCTCCATTTCTGTGATTCTGTTCCTGTTCTAGTTGTTTGCTTAGTCTGTTTTTGTTTTCTTTTTTTAGGTTTAGTTGTTGATAGTTGTGAGTTTGTTCTCATTTTACTGTTCATAGTTTTGATCTTCTTTTTCTTAGATAAGTCCCTTTAACATTTCATATAATAAGGGCTTGGTGATGATGAACCTCTTGAACTTGACCTTATCTGGGAAGCACTTTATCTGCCCCTCCATTCTAACTGATAACTTTGCTGGATAGAGTTATCTTGGATGTAGGCCCTTGTCTTTCATGACTTTGAATACTCCTTGCCATACCCTTCTCACCTGCAAGGTTTCTTTTGAGAAAGCAGCTGATAGCCTTATACAAACTTCTTTGTAGGCTACTATCTCCTTTTCTCTTGCTGCTTTTAAGATTCTCTCCTTCAATTTAATCTTGGCCAGTGTAATTATGATGTGCCTTGGTGTGTTCCTCCTTGGGTCCAACTTCTTTGGGACTCTCTGAGCTTCCTGGACTTGCGTGTCTAGTTCCTTGGCCAGATTGGGGGAGTTTTCCTTCATTATTTTTTCAAGTAAGTTTTCAATTTCTTGTTCTTCTTATCCTCTGGCACCCCTATTATTCAGAAGTTGGAATGGTAAGTTGTCTCAGAGGTTCCTAAGCCTCTCCTCATTTTGTTTTGAATTCTTCTTTCTTCATTCTGTTCCAGTTGAATGTTTCTTTCTTCCTTCTGTTCCAAATCTTTGATTTGAGTCTCAGTTTCCTTCCCTTCACTGTTGGTTCCCTGTATATTTACTTCACTTTGCGTAGTTTTTATTTCTTTCTCTATTTTGCAGCCATATTCAGTCATTTCTGTGAGCATGCTGATTATCAGTGTTTTGAACTCTGCATCTGATAGGTTGACTATCTCCTTGTTGCTTAGTTCTTTTTCTGGAATTTTGGTCTTTTCTTTTATTTGGGCCATTTTTCTTTGTCTCAGCGCATCTGTTATGTTGTAAGAGGCAGAGCCTTAGGTGCTCACCAGGGCAGAGCAACCCATTTTGCTGCATTGTGGCACTATATGTGAGGGAGGGGTCAGAGTGGGAACGATGGCACTTGCTCATTTCTCGCCCCACTTTCAGTCACTTCTCTCGATTCCCACAAGCAGATTATGCCCTTTCAGATGATGATTCTCAGGTAGGTGGGCTTGTGTATATTCTAGGACCCTGTGGGTCCCTCCAGTGGACTCTCCTGTGAGACTGGAAGTTTCTCCCACCACCACAACCCCCACAAGTTTTTATAGTCAGAGGTTTTGAGGCTTTAGTTTCCTAGCTCTGGAATCCTGGGTTGCACAGTCTGTCTCACTCCCCAGTTGTTCCTCCCAGCTTATCCACATACGAATATGGGACCACCAGGTCTACTAGCCACCACCTCTCCTGCCTCGTCTGCTACCTTGCTACACATCCTCTCCACCCTGGCTGCCTGTCTCTGCCCCTTCTACCGGTCTGGATGAATGTTTCTTTAACTCCTTGGTTTTCAAACTTCCATACAGTTCAATTTTTTGACAGTTCTGGTTGTTTTTTTGTTTTTAAATTGTTTGTTATCCTTTTTGGTTGTGCAAGGAAGCAAAGAGTATCTGCCTGTGCTTCCATCTTGGCTGGAAGCCTCTACACATATGGTTATTTGGTGTGACAGAAAGAATGAAGTCAGGAGAAGTTTCATGTGCAGAGAAGCTTTTCTCCTCGCACCACAAGTCACCTGCCATGTAGGACACAGCACAGCCATTCCATAACTGAGGCAGGTGCTGAAGTCCCGTTCTTGATGCTGCTGCTCTGCCTTGGGGCCTGTGCAGCCAGCCTGTCCTCAGTATCTTCTGGATTAGCTGCAGATTTTAAATCATTATTTACCAAAAGATAGATTTGTTCTTGAAGGCCAAGTGTAAAAAAGCAGCCCGTTAGTCCTTAGCTGTGCTGAAAGTACTACAGGTGACAAAGAGGTGATAATGTAGTGCTTGCCACACTATTCAAAGTCATTAAGAATGGCCAGTTGTTGTGCCTGCTGTAGTGTTTATGGGTAACAGGAGAGCAGATAGAACTGCCCATCTCCCCACTGGGTTACATTGACTCCTCTAAAGATAGTGGTCCTTAACTGAAATAATGAGAAAAACATTATATAAGGTTATTTCAATCCAGGAGTGGAAATAACCCAGTAAAAGTACCTGAGTCAGTGAAGTGGTTTCTTCCCCACTGACATGCATTCAACACAAGTCCTGACCAGGGTTGAGAAAGCAAGGTGAGGAATACTCTGTTTGAAATGCCCCAAGGAAAGAGAAGAGTGTGGATCCTGAGCATTGAATGGCAAAATGATGCTCCCTGTCTGTCAGGAGCCTAAAATAGATTATCAAACAGATAACTTGTGAGCATTAAAGAGAGCATTGTGGTCTAAGGCACCAAACTGATCCTGTTGACACAGGATGTCACTAAGACATTTGACTGTATCACCTCACCTGCAGAGATATGTTGGTGAGATGTGCAACAGATAATAATATAAAGTGGGTTTGAAACTGGTTAAAAATCTCTAACAAAATGTTGATTAGCCACTTGAGTAGAAAGGGAGGTCTCTAGAGAGTTCTGGGCTCTCTCTTTGATCTTACCTGCTTGACATTTTCATCAATAACCTGAATGACATTATATAGATGTTTGCTAATCAAATTGTGGATCATACAAGCTTAGGGGGGTGCTGATTTTAACATAGTAGACAACAGAATTTAAACTGAAAATAGCTTTGAGTGGTTACTAAATAATTCAAGGAAATTTAACAGATATATATGATCCTAAACCTGGAAGATCAAATATAAACTTACAGGGTAGGATTTGAGGCTTGAGAGTATTTTATGTGAAAATACCTGAGGGGTTTTAGCAGGCCCAATTTAACTGGCCACCACAGTATGATGTAGTTACATACACAAAGACATGTATACATATAAATACACACATATATGCACTCTACTAAAGCATTCCTCTATGGTCATAAGGATTGTGATCACAGGAAGACAGCAGTCTCTCTGCCCTTTGCCGCAGTCATGTCATGCCAGTGGTACTTTACTCAGTGTGGGGTACCGTATTCTGAGATGGCATAAATGGGCAAACATTGAAAGGGGAGGGACTAGGCTGAAAAGTGCTGGATGCTGAAACAGGAATGAACAAAAGCTTCCAGGGCTCTTCTCAGAAGGCTTACAGTGCAGTGATAGGGAAAGCAGTCAGCCCTATAAATAAAGGTAAAAGTCACAGCCATGAGGTGGACAGGACAGAGGTCAGAGGAGCCACTAGACTTCTACTCTGGGGTTCCTCCTAGTCTGGGAGACGTAGAAAAGGGCCAAGCACCCTGAGATCCTCTCAGTAAAGGGGAGATGACCAGGCCAGGGACAAAGGGAAGAAAGAGCCCTCCAGCAGAGAAAACACCACCAGGGAAGGTAGGAGACAGTGTCATATGGCCTGGAACCGACCAGCAGTGGGGTGCTAATGAAGGAGTTGAGGGGAAGAGGGGCAGCCTTCAGACACTCAAAGTGCTTCCACCAGAGAAGGGAATAGGGTTGTTTTCTGTTACTTCAAAGGGCAAAATTAGGATTTTTGCCATTCCACAGATGACAACTAGTGAAAGGCAGATTCTGCTCTGTTTGAAGAAGACCTCCACATCTTGGCCAATGAGTCAAGAATGTTCATGAGAGTCTGGAAAAGGCAGGCCTTTCTTTGAGTGGGAAGTGAAACTAGAAGATTCCTGCCATTCTGTTCTGTCCACACTACCCATCAACCTCTGGAGCCGAGTTGGAAATCGCCTGCAGGCACTGGCCATTCCCTTAGAAAACAGCTGTCAAAGGTTTCTGACCACAGACCCACAGCAGGAAATGTAGCCCACTGCATACATGTGTGAATAAGGAGAACTGAAATGACATTTTATGGAAGCAAGACCCTCACTACATGCAAATTTTAATCCTAATCTTAACCCACTAACTGTTCATGACCCACTGACGAGGGGTCACAGTCTCAATTTGAAAAACAATGGCTAGAACCCCAGCTTCTGAGAAGCATCCCTTGCATGCCCTCTTGACTGGGTGAGACTTTCCTTGAGAAACAAGGGGTCTGGGGGCCTGGGCCTGGGAGGTTCCCAAGAAGTTACCCGCCCTTGCTCTGTCCCCTGCAAGCTGCCCTCTTGCCTCTGTACCTTCTTCCTCTCCTGGCAGCAGTTTGGCAACATTGGGCACTCTGTTTCCACTGGGTAGCACCCAGCACACTGTTTTTTACAGGAAAGCAGATTAGAAATGGTGAGTAAGTCCTCATTCAGCCCACAGAAGCCTCTTTAACCCACAAGTAGTTGAAAATCTCAACATTTGTAAGAGGACCAGTTTTCCCTATATATTACTCCAAACATTGTATATTTCAATATAAATACAAAAAAAAAAAAAAGATGCTCATGGCTCATCCAGGGTCATAAATATTTTTATTATACATTTTTAAGTGGGAAAATAGGTCACAAAAAATCTTTAGTATCTCTGCCAATTTTGACATTGGAGACTGCCTATATGTAAAAGTACAGGAAACCTCTAAGTTCACAGATTCAGGATTTGTGGTAAAAAAAAAAAAAAAGCCTCGTCCTCCCTACCCTGTGGCTTTACTACCTCCTCCCTGCCCCTGCGTCACCCCCCCTTTGCACACAGCTGCTGCTGCCTACAGAGCCCGGCTGGGACTTAACACATGCGTGACTAATATGAAATGCTGAAGAGGCACGGGCATTCACAAGACAGTCTCTGGTTGTGTGGTGCCAAGAACTTAAACACATCTTATGGTCAATCACTGCCAGCATCAGCAATGAATCTTCAGTTAATCAGTTGCTCAAATGTGTAAGGAAATGCAGCTTGGTAAGTTATTACTCAGGAATCAAATCTGTCACTGAGGGAGTGTGGTGAGTCAGGTGAGCATAGGGCTGCTTCCACAGACATGCTTTCCAGTCCAAAGAGCTCAACCACCCTCTGCTCATTCTGGCAGGTCACTTGACCGTGGGCACCCCATTCCTCATCTCTAAAAGGAGGACTAAATGAGATAATGCATATCTGTTGGTTGTACATAGTAAGCACTTTAAAATGTTGTACCTGTTATAATTTTTTGAACATCAAATTTCACTCTGAAATGAAAATTAATTTGAGTTTTTTGGGGGGCAGAGGGTTCAGCTTATCCTTCACATGAAGAATGTTTTGGGCCTGGTGGATTAGTGGCAGTGTAATCAGCCTCATCAGGTTTCTGATTTTGTTTCTATTCAGGTTGCCCGGCTCATGGAGATGGGATTTTCCAGAGGTGATGCTTTGGAAGCCCTGAGAGCTTCAAATAATGACCTTAATGTGGCTACCAACTTCCTGCTGCAACACTGACAGTCCCTCAGGACAACACTGGGAGCGGCCAAGCCACTGACCCAGGCGCGGTCCTGTTCCTACCACGGCATTGGGCCAAGAATCCTGCACTCTCTGGCTGATGTTCTCAATGTTCTTTTGGGAAAATAGTGGATCCGCTGTTCCCTCCTTTAATTCCAAGATTGCTACTGTTAGAGTATCAAAAATAAGGTTCAATATTCTAAAATGTTTGCCATTAAATTAGCAAGTGTTTTCCTACCTTTTTTTAATTGGGTGTTTTCCTTAGTTTGGAGAATCATCAGTAATTCCTAATGTGTTTAAAATGCATTAAAGTTGCAGCTATCTGCAAGCAGTGGAATAGCACTCCAGATGCGAAATTACTGCTATTATAATATTTTTTATTATAATGCATCATTCTACATTATAGCTGATCATAAATACTATAAAAGGAGAAAAGGGAATGTTATTCAGGAAGGACATGTCAGAGTATGCCTTATGGATTGCTTTCATTACTATTTTTTTTCTCAAATTTGCTTTCAAACTCCAGTGGCTATTCACTGGCCATACTTCCTGGGTGTGAGCAGGACACATCTGCTGCCCACCTGTTGGCCAGGCCTGGGTGATGCAGGAGAAATGAAAACTAAACCCTACTCCATACTGCTCCAGCCTATCTTTCCAGGGAATTTTTCCCAACTCCTTCTCCCCACTTCCATTAAAAAATAACATAATAATTTATCGACTTTAGGTTCTGGAGTGCTCCATAAAATGTACCTGGAGTTAACTTTGCTTAAAGTATCCACAGTTATCCACTCAGGTTAGGGGTGAAAATGGGACAAAGAGAAAACAGACAGTGGATAGCCTGGCGCAATCCTGAGCAGGTACTCTTGGCCCCAGGGCTTTTACTGGGATCTGGGCATAAGGCAGAGCGCACTGCAGAGGACGCCAGCACAGACAGAGGGAAGAAGACCTGGTGGGCTGGCCTGAAGAGATCTAAAGCAGGTGACTCTTAAGGTGTAAGGAAATTATAGGATTATGTTCTGCAAAATGAGCAGAAATGTATCAAGTTGATGTAAATTTCAACCTGTATGATACTTACAATAAAGTTTTTAATGCGTATTATTTTTTGGTATTTATTAGACTTGCCTGCATAAGACTTTGTTCTAAGCTGTACTGTTCACCACCTCACTCCTAAAAAAACTGCCAGATTGCTCATCTTTCTTCAGAAGATTTGGGTACGCTTTTTTTTTTTTTTTTTTTTTTTTTTTTAAGACAAGCTTGTGAGGCCCCATTCCTAGGCTTGTTGGGGCCATCAGCTGCTCAGAATGGGGGTTGAGGTGAGTTTCTGGGAGCCTAGCTGGTCCCCAAGCACAGGCTATAAGGGCAGTTGACAGTAGTCGGGATGTCCTTGACTGCACTCCCTGACCAGGGTCACATACAAGACAGCCTGAGAGTGTGCTGATGGTGTGTCCATGTGTGACCTCTATGGCAAATCTAAATCCACCTTTTGCATTTCCCATGCAAAAGGTCTCAGGAAAGAATAACCATACCCAAAATTACACCATTTCGTAGGCTGCTTCTCACCTTCAAACAGCACCTAGCAAAGTAAAGCCAAACCAGTGGCCAAATTCTCCCTAACCCAAGACTTTTCATCACTTTTCTCTCCACTGTATAGATCCCCATGTAAGGACTCAATTAAAAAGTATTGTTTTCTGCTCAGGATTCCCTTCTAACTGATTACATTTCAGAGATCCTTTCCTGCCAAAAAGAACTTTAGTGCCCCTCCAATTCAGCCCTTTAATTTAGAAAATAGAAATCAAGGGTCAGTACAGGTGGTGTGACCATAGGACATACACCTAATAGTAGCAGAGCTGGGAAATACCCTCAAGTTTTTCCTGATTTTTTTTTCAGCCTCTTTTTCAGTTCCCTAGAGATGCCAAGATCTCACCTTCCCAGTGGGGAGCCATTGTATTTCTATATGCAGCCCCCAGGCCATTCTCCCCATTCATCAGCCACTGCCCTCTAGAACATTCCTACTGTCCCCTCACACACACCCTCCCACATGTCAGACTTCCCCCTCCCAGGCACATTTCTTTGCCTGACTGGAGTTCCAAGCCCTGGCCCACTCTTGCTTCCTGCAGATTTTGATGCAAGCTGCAAGCACCCACTGCAGGAGTTTGAATGCCGCAAAACACCCACATCTCTTCAAGATACCCTAAAGGGAAACTTTTTGGTTCCATGCGTAGTGATGCATGCCAAAGGGGGGCATCAGAGAGCCATTTAGTTTGGTTTCCTAAGGTCTAAAAAACATCACTTAGGCTTTTGATTTTGTGCAAATGGGAACAGACCGGGCCTAATTTTCAACCGAGCAGATTCCAAATTGTGAAATAGGGAGAGAAAGAAAGAAAAAATTGTCTATAATGACAGCCCCTATACCTTCCTCAAATAAAGGAAAACCTGACTCGGAAGTCCTGATTCATAAACCTAGACTGAGTTTGGGGTTAGAAAGGAAAAAAATTTAGGTAAATGAGCACAAAATTTTGAACACATTGCAGTGTCATTTGGAATGTTTTCTGAGTTCCTGAGTCTATGTTCCTACAACAATTCTTAAATGGAATTGAACGAGTCTACACCATAAACTTAAGAGCTGTATTTTAATGAGGTAGCTTAAGTGATACTTAATTTTTGAGAATCAAAAGGTTGTTTTCTTTGCAATTCCCTAATCCATATAGTATTTATAAAGGGATGGACCAAGAATTTCAATATTGGCTTTCTGGCTCTGACTAAAATATGAGATCTGAAACTATGTGTAAGAAAATTTGCCAGAATCATGTGAATTTACTAGCTCACTGCATATACTAGTATCAAATGGAGAACCCTAAAAGCTAAATGCTGATGGCGCCTCTAGTAGAGCTCGAATTTCAGGCAAAGAGGCATGGTGGGGGAGGGGGCGGGGGGTAGACATGGTTTGAGCCTAAAGAGGCTGAGGGGAAGTGGTCACCAAATATTGGAAATCAATCTGAAAAGGGTAGCGATTAGATAACTAGGTTGGGAGTCCTGCTATAGGTGACAAAGTATATTCAGTGACTGAATATGGAGAGGAGAGAAGAGGGTTAATGATTCAGTCTTAAGGAATTCCTGCATTTCTTGTGGAGGAAGAGAAATAGGGTAATCAGGAGGTGAGAATATTTAGGAGGGGTGATCAGGATAGCAGGTACTGCAGGGCAAGGTCAGGGGCAATGTGGTGTCAGCCCAGTGCTGGCAGGTTCCAGAAGACAAAAGCTGGAACATGAGAACAGGTGAGGCAGCAGAGGTGGTTTGCATGAGCTCCTGCAGGACATCTGGTGGGGAAAGAAGAGGAGGGAGAGAGGCTGTTCCTGGGTCAGCTTGTAGGTCAAGATAAACAAGCTAGTGATGAGAGATCCTGAGATCTAGGCCCAAGTGAACAGGAACAGAGAGGAAGGGTTGACCTTGGAAACTAGGAAGGACACATCAGTTCTCTGGAACTAGAGGTAGGAGACAATTAAGGAAACTACAGTGAGTCATAAACTAAAGAGCAAAATTAAATGAGATCAAACGATAATTTTAGCTTTTTTTAATTTTATTTTTAAATATGTTTTATTGATTATGCTATTACACTTGTCCCATTTCTTCCCCATCATTCCCCTCCACCCTGCATACCCCCTCCCACCCACATTCCCCCCTTTAGTTCATGTCCATGTGTCATAAGTTCTTTTGCTTCTACATTTCCCACACTATTCTTGCCCTCCCCCTGTCTATTTTCTACCCACCATTTATGCTACTTATTCTCTGTACCTTTTCCCCTCTCTCCTCCTCCCACTTCCCTATTGCTAACCCTCCATATGATCTCCATTTCTGTGGCTCTGTTCCTGTTCTAGTTGTTTGCTTTTGTTTTAGGTGTGGTTGTTACTATCTGTGAGTTTGCTGACTTTTCACTGTCATATTTTTTTATCTTCTTTTTCTTAGGTAAGTCCCTTTAACATTTCATATAATAAGGGCTTGGTGATGATGAACTCCTTGAACTTGACCTTATCTGAGAAGCACTTTATCTTCCCTGGATAGAGCAATCTTGGATGTAGGTCCTTGCCTTTCATGACTTGGAATACTTCTTTCCAGCCCCTTCTTGCCTAGAAGGTCTCTTTGGAGAAATCAGCTGACAGTCTGATGGGAACTCCTTTGTAGGTGACTGTCCCCTTATCTCTTGCTGCTTCTAGAATTCTCTCCTTCATTTGAATCTTGGCTAATGTAATTATGATGTGCCTTGGTGTGTTCCTCCTTGGGTCCCACTTCTTTGGGACTCTCTGAGCTTCCTGGACTTCCTGGAAGTCTATTTCCTTTGCCAGATTGGGGAAGTTCTCCTTTATTATTTGTTCAAATAAGTTTTCCACTTGTTGCTCTTCTTCTTCCCCTTCTGGGACCCCTATAATTCGGATGTTGGGACGTTTAAAGATGCCCTGGAGGTTCCTAAGCCTCTCCTCATTTTTTTGAATTCTTGTTTCTTCCTCGTCTTCTGTTTGGTTGTTAGTTTCTTCCTTCTGGTCCACTCCATTGATTTGAGTCCCAGTTTTTCTCCCATCTCTATTGGTTCCCCGTGCATCTTCCTTCATTTCACATATTGTAGCCTTCATTTTTTCATCTAATTTGTGAGCAAAATCTACCAATTCTGTGAGCATCCTGATGACCAGTGCTTTGAACTGTGCATCTGATAGGTTGGCTATCTCTTCATCGCTTAGAAGAATTGTCTCTGGGGCTCTGATTTGTTCTCTGTTTTGAGCCATTTTTGGTTTTTTGTTTTGTTTTGTTTTGGTTTGGTTTTGGTCTGGTCGTGGCTGTTACGTAGTGAGGGGTGGAGCCTTAGGTGTTACCCAGTACAGGGCAGCCCAGTCGCTGAGTTGTGACGCTGTTTGTGGGGGCTTGGTCTGAGAGGGAACAATGGCGCCTGCTCCGCTCTCTCTTGACTTCCCGTCCCTTCCACGGCTTCCCCTTCGCCTGGATTATCTGTGCGAGAATGTGGGACCACCTGGTCAGCCAGCCACCTTGTGTGGCCTCACTGGGTCTGCACAGTTGCCACCCCGTGCAACAGCCACCACCTGTGGGCCTGGCAGCCGCCTGCACACTTGGGAACCACCAGCCACTGCCACCTGTGTTCTCAGGTCCGCACCTCCACTTTTTTCTGCTGCAACTCCGCCCCTCTTACCAGTCTGGATGAATGGTTGTTGGACTTCCTTACAGTTCAATTTTCCATTAGCTCTGGTTGTTTTCTTGTTTCTAAATATTTGTTGTCCTTAATTTTGGTTGTGAGAGGAGGCACAGTGTGTCCACCTACGTCTCCATCTTGGCCGGAAGTAATTTTCTAGCTTCTTAATAAAGAAGAAAGTGAGGTTGAGGGACCCATGGTGGCGCTGGGAGCTTGAGTAGAGAAGATGCCATAGAGTATAATTTACCAGTAGGTAGATAAAAGGTGGTGGAGAGAAAACACAAAGGACCTATATGGGCTAGAAAAGGGGGCTCTGACTACTTTCATTTATTGACTGCAGTACTTTTGTCTGTTGAACTGCTAGGCCATAGGAATCCCAGAGCCCTGAGAGATTCAGACAAGAATTCAGAGTCCCAGACACTAGCCCCAGTGGGCTGCATAGTGTCCTCCGTTTGGCGCACAACTTCCCTGGGAAGCAGATAGACTCTGTGATATTTCTCTCTGTCCTGAGGTGTCCTGCGAGTTTGAGACTTGGAGTGGCAGGAAAGAGAGTGACCAGATCCTGAGGGAAGAGGACAGAGGGAACCCTGCACTTCTAGTCACCCGAAGACACACCCTGGTCCTCACCCAAATACAGAAGTGCTTAGAGACTCAGATTCCTTCAAGGCCAGGGCAGGGATTGTGTCCTAGTGGCCAGACCCAGACATCCTAGGGCCTCTGACTTCACCTCAGCAAAGTGAGAGAAATAGCAAAGACTGAAGTGTGATCAAGAACCCACAGTCACCAAAACTAGAGAAAACGTCCAGAATCCCCACCTCTCAGTCCAAGCATGTTGAAAACTCTCTGTTCAATCTAACTTCTGCCAGTTTGCCCAGTTTGCCCAGACCTTTTAGTTCCCCCAGTGACTTTCACAAGTGAAATGGACACCCTTTCCCCTGAATACGGTATCATAAATTTAGACCATTCACAGGCTCATAGAATGTTCATACTAGAAGAGAATATTTGGTTGAAGCCCACATTTTACAGAAAAGGTGGCGGGGTGCATGGGCCACCCATGTGTCTCCACAGAGAAGGGAACCTCCAAGGGGGCTGCCTGGAAACACACTCTTACTGCAGGGGTCCAGAATTCCTTCTGTGGGGACAGAGTTGTCTTTCCAAACCACCAATTGTATCCACCTCCCTCTCCCCAGACTGCTCCCAAATCCTGCTTGCTCCTAAGAAACTGTAGGTGCTCTCTTGACACTACAAACATTCAAGTTTAGGATGGTGTTGCTGCAACTTTGCAAGAGCCTTGGTAGAGATACAGTGTCTCCCCCTGAAATTACATTGGCATTAAGGACAAGTTCTCTTTTTCAAGGCAGCCAGGTGGAGCCTAAAGGGCAGACTTGCTTTGAGGTCTTTGGGAGCTTTAACCAGAAGCCGTGAGTTCTTGTGGTGTGAACTCCTAGAACCTTTGTAAACCCCTTATTCTCAGTTCAGCACTCACTTAAACAGAAGAGTATAGATGTCAGTCAATCCCTGAGACAACTTCCCTCTCACTTCTTTTTTTTTTTAATATATTTTATTAATTATGCTATTACAGTTGTCCCATTTCTCCCCCATCATTCCCCTCCACCCTACCCACCCTCTCCCACCCACATTCCCCCCTTTAGTTCATGTCCATGTGTCATAAGTTCTTTAGCTTCTACATTTCCCACACTATTCTTGCCCTCCCCCTGTCTATTTTTTCCCATTATCTATGCTACTCATTCTCTGTACCTTTTCCCCCTCTCTCCTCCTCCCACTCCCCTGTTGCTAACCCTCCATATGATCTCCATTTCTGTGGTTCTGTTCCTGTTCTAACTGTTTGCTTAGTTTGCTTTTGTTTTAGGTGTGGTTCTTGATAGCTATGAGTTTGTTGTCTTTTCACTGTCATAGTTTTATCTTCTTTTTCTTAGATAAGTCCCTTTAACATTTCATATAATAAGGGCTTGGTGATGATGAACTCCTTGAACTTGACCTTATCTGAGAAGCACTTTATCTTCCCTTTCATTCAAAATGACAGCTTTGCTGGATAGAGCAATCTTGGATGTAGGTCCCTGCTTTTCAAGATTTCAAATATTTCTTTCCAGCCCCTTCTTGCCTGTAAGGTCTCTTTTGAGAAATCAGCTGACAGTCTGATGGGAACTCCTTTGTAGGTGACTGTCCCCTTATCCCTTGCTGCTTCTAGAATTCTCTGCTTCATTTTAATCTTGGCTAATGTAATTACGATGTGCCTTGGTGTGTTCCTCCTTGGGTCCAAATTCTTTGGGACTCTCTGAGCTTCCTGGACATCCTGGTAGTCTATTTTCTTTGCCAGATTGGGGAAGTTCTCCTTTATTATTTGTTCAAATAAGTTTTCTACTTGTTGCTCTTCTTCTTCCCCTTCTGGGAGCCCTATAATTCGGATGTTGGGACGTTTAAAGATGCCCTGGAGGTTCCTAAGCCTCTCCTCATTTTTTTGAATTCTTGTTTCTTCCTCGTTTTCTGTTTGGTTGTTAGTTTCTTCCTTCTGGTCCACTCCATTGATTTGAGTCCCAGTTTTCCTTCCATCTCTATCAGTTCCCCATGCATCTTCCTTCATTTCACGTATTGTAGCCTGCATTTTTTCATCTAGTTTGTGAGCAAAATCAACCAATTCTGTGAGCATTTTGATGACCAGTGCTTTGAACTGTGCATCTGACAGGTTGGCTATCTCTTCACTGCTTAGAGGAATTGGCTCTGGGACTTTTATTTGTTTTCCGGTTTGAGCCATTTTTGGTGTTTTTTTTTGTTGTTGTTGTTGTTTTGGTTTTAGTCTGGTCGCAGCTATTACGTATGAGGGGGTGGAGCCTTAGGTGTTCCTCAGGGCGGGGCAGCCCAGTCGCTGGGTTGTGACGCTATAGGTGGGGGCGGGGTCTGAGAAGGAGCAATGGCGCCTGCTCCGCTCTCTCCTGGACTCCAGCCCTTTCCGCTGCTTCCCCTTCACCTGGATTATCTGCGCACGCGCGCGTGCTATTACGTAGTGAAGAGTGGAGCCTCCGGCGCTCCCCAGTGCGGGGCAGCCTAGTCGCTGGGTTGTGACGCTGTATGTGGGGGCAGGGTCTGAGAGGGAGCAATGGCACCTGCTCCGCTCTCTCCTGGATTCAGTCCCTTCCGCCACTTCCCCTCCGCCTGGACCGTCTGAGCGCTCGAATGTGAGACCACCTGGTCAGTCAGCCAGCCGCCTTGTGCGGCCTCACTGGGTCTGCACAGTTGCCCCCCTGTGCCCGGGGTCCGCCAGCCGCCGCCCGTAGGCCCGGGGACCGCCAGCCACCGCCTGTGCACCTGGGAACTGCCAGCCGCTGCTGCTTGCGTTCCTGGGGCCGCACCTCCACTTTCTCCTGCCTCGACTCCGCCCCTCTTACCGGTCTAGATGAATGGTTGTTGGACTTCCGTACAGTTCAGTTTTCTATAAGTTCTGGTTGTTTTCTTGTTTCTAAATATTTGTTGTCCTTAATTTTGGTTGTGAGAGGAGGCACAGTGTGTCCGCCTACGCCTCCATCTTGGCCGGAAGTCCTCCCTCTCACTTCTAGGCTGGGCTGTGAAGGGGTGGAGTTATCAGAAGGCGACAGAGGAATGCCAAGGTTTACAGTCTATATTGTGTGGGGAAAGGGCAGCCTGACTCCTTACTCCAGTGGATCAGGGGCATCACTTGGCCTCTTGCGGTCCAGGCCCCTAGGTGGGGAAAGCACAGACCAGAGCCCAGGTGGGTGGCTGGCTGATTTTTCTGTCTTACAAGATTTTCATTTCATCTCTCTTTAGGGAGCCATGGTCAGTTTTGTTCTTTTCCTAATTTGACAGTTCTGTGTATAGAGTTTTTAATTGTAAGGTTATATAATCATGTACAACCAAAGTACTGCATTGTACCTAAAAATTGTTCAGCCTAGAACAGTAGGTTACAGAAAACCTTATTTCTGACTTCCAGCCAAGTTTGAGGCATAGGTAGACATACTGTGCCTCCTTGCACAACCAAAAGAAGGACAACAACAAATTTAAAAACAAAGAAACAATCAGAACTTCCAGAAAATCGAACTGTATGGAAGTCCGACAACCAAGGAGTTAAAGAAACATTCATCCATAAGATGGAGGTGTAGGTAGACACACTGTGTCTCCTCAAACAACCAAAATTAAGGACAACAAAAATTTAGAAACAAAAAACAAGCAGATCTGACAGAAAATTGATCTGTAAGGAATTCAGACAACCATTCATCCAGGCCAAAAAGATAGGGAGGAGTCGGCAGCTGGCGGAGAGGGGTCTCGACAGGAAAAAGTGGTGGTTGGCAGTCCCGGGCACGCAGGCAGCGGCTGGCAGACCCTGGGTTCAGGGTGACAATGGGCAGACCCAGTGAGGTGTGCAAGGTGGCTGGCTGACCGTGGACACACATTCACATGCAGATAAGCCAGGGGAAAATGGGGAGCAAGACCACACAACCCAGGTCCCCAGCGCTGGGAAATAAAGCCTCAAAACACTGATTGAAACCACTTGTGGGGGTTGAGGTGCCGGGAAGGAACCCCAGCCTCACAGGAAAGTTCGTTGGAGAGACCCAGAGGGTCCTAGAACATACACAAGCCCACCCACATGGAAATCAGCACCAGAAGGGCCCATTTGCTTGTGGGAAGCGGCGAAACGGACTGAAATACAAGAGAGAGCAGAGCAAACACCATTGTTCCTGCTCTGCCCCCGCCCCCACATAGAGCGTCACAACCCAGCAACTCTGTTGCCCCGCCCTGATGAATACCTAAATTTCCACCCCTCACTACATAACAGGTGTGACCAGACCCCCCTGCCAAAAAAATGAATCAACTGGAGGGACAGATCAAGCCCCAGAGTCAATATATCTAAGAGACCAAGAGATAGCCAACCTATCAGATGCAGTTCAAAGAACTGGTGATCAGGGTGCTCACAGAATTGGTTGATTTTGGCCACAAATTAGATGAAAAAATGAAGGCTACACTAAGTGAAATGAAGGAAGATGCACAGGGAAGCAATAGTGATAGGAAGAAAACTGGGACTCAAATCAATGGAGTGGACCAGAAGGAAGAAACAAACAACCAAACAGAAAACAAGGAAGAAACAAGAATTCAAAAAAATGAGGAGAGGCTTAGGAACCTCCAGGGCATCTTTAAACGTCCCAACATCTGAATTATAGGGGTACCAGAAGGGGAAGGGGAAGAAGAAGAAAAACAAGTGGAAAACTTATTTGAACAAATAATAAAGGAGAACTTCCCCAATCTGGCAAAGGAAATAGACTTCCAGGAAGTCCAGGAAGCTCAGAGAGTCCCAAAGAAGTGGGACCCAAGGAGGAACACACCAAGGCACATCATAATTACATTAGCCAAGATTCAAATGAAGGAGAGAATTCTAGAAGCAGCAAGAGATAAGGAGAAAGTCACCTACAAAGGAGTTCCCATCAGACTGTCAGCTGATTTCTCCAAAGAGACCTTCCAGGCAAGAAGGGGCTGGAAAGAGTTATTCCAAGTCATGAAAGGCAAGGACCTACATCCAAGATTGCTCTATCCAGCAAAGCTTTCATTTAGAATGGGACGGCAGATAAAGTGCTTCTCAGATAAGGTCAAGTTCAAGGAGTTCATCATTGCCAAGCCCTTATTGTGTAAAATGTTCAAGGGACTTATCTAAGAAAAAGAAGATAAAAATATGAACAGTAAAAAGACAGCAAACTCACAGCTATTAACAACCACACCTAAAACAAAAGCAAAATAAGCCAACAACTAGAACAGGAACAGAACCACAGAAATGCAGATCACATGGAGGGTTAGCAACAGGGGAGTGGGAGGAGGAGAGAGGGGGAAAGGTACAGAGTATAAATGGCATAGACAGTAGGTAGAAAATAGGGGGAGGTCAAGAATAGTGTGGGAAATGTGGAAGCTAAAGAACTTACGACACGTGGACATGAACTAAAGGAGGGAAATATGGGTGGGAGGGGGTTTCAGGATGGAGGAGAATGAAGTGGGGGGAAATGGGACAACTGTAATAGCATAACTAATAAAATATATTTTTTTTAAAAAAGAAAGATACATTTATCCAGACCAGTAAAAGAGGCAGAGCCAGGCAGCTGGATGGAGAGGACTCGAGGCAAGGTGGTGGACCATGTGGTCCCCCATTCACGTGCAGATAAACCTGGGGGAACAACTGGGGAACAAGGCAGACCATGCAACCCAGGGTTCCAGTGAAGGGAAATAAAGCCTCAAAACCTGTGACTGAAAGCACCTGTAGGGGTTGAGGCAGCAGTGGGAGAAACTCCCAGCCTCACAGGAGAGTTGTTTGGAGAGACCCACAGGGTCCTAGAATGTATACAAATGCACTCACCTAGGAATCAGCACCAGAAGGGCCCATTGAGCTTGTGGGTAGCAGGGGAAGTGACCAAAAACTGGCAGAGAGCAGAGCAAGCAGCATTGTTCCCTCTCGAACCCCTCCGCCACATACAGTATCACAAAGCAGCAATGTGGGTTGCCTTGCCCTGGTGAATACCTAAGGCCCCTTACTACATAACAGGTGTGCTGAGACAAAAAAAAAAAAAAAAAAAAAAAAAGGCCCAAATGAAAGAACAGATCAAAACTCCAGAAAAAAAATACAACTAAGCAATGAAGAGATAGCCAAGCTATCAGATGGACAGTTCAAAACACTGGTAATCAGGATGCTCACATAATTGGTTTAATATGGTCACAAAATAGAGGAAAAAAATGAAGGCTATGCTAAATGAAATAAAGGAAAATGTACAGGGACTCAACAGTGAAGGGAAGGAAACTGGGACTCACATCAACAGTGTGAACCAGAAACATTCAACCGGAAAAGAATGAAGAAACAAGAATTCAAAAAAATGAGGAGAGGCTTAGGAACCTCTGGGACATCTTTAAATGTTCCAACAACCAAATCATAGGGATGCCAGAAGGAGAAGAGGAAGAGCAAGGAATTGAAAACTTATTTGAACAAATAATGAAGGAAAACTTCCCCAATCTGGCAAAGGAAATAGACTTCTGAGAAGTCCAGGAAGCTCAGAGAGTCCCAAAGAAGCTGGACCCAAAGAGGAACACAACAAGACACATCATCATTAAGTTACCCAAGATTAAATATAGAGAGAGACTCCTAAAAGAAGCAAGAGGAAAGGAGAGAATTACCTACAAAGGAGTTCCCATAAGACTGTCAACTGATTTCTCAAAGAAACCTTGCAGGCAAGAAGGGGCTAGAAAGAAGTATTCGCAGTCATGAAAGCCAAGGACCTACATCCATGATGACTCTATCCAGCAAAGCTATCATTTAGAATGGAAGGGCAGATAAAGTACTTCCCACATAAGGTCAGGTTAACAGAGTTCATCATCACCAAGCCCTTATTATATGAAATGTTAAAGAGATTTATCTAAGAAAAAGGTAAAAAATATGAACAGTAAAATGACAACAAACTCACAGTTATTAACAACCAAACCTCAAACAAAAACAAAAACGAGCTAAGCAAACAACTAGAACAGGAACAGAATCACAGAAATGGAGATCACATGGAGTGTTATCAGTGGGGGTGTGGGAGGAGTAAAGAAGGGGGAAAGGCAGAGAATAAGTAGCATAAATGGTAGGTAGAAAATAGACAGGGAGAGGTTAAGAATAGTATAGGAAATGTAGAAGCCAAAGAACTTATATGTATGACCCATGAACATGAACTAAAATGGGGTAATGCAGGTGGAAGGTGGTGTGCAGGGCAGAGGGTGACTCAGACACTGGCTCGCAGTTTCCATGGCATTATGGATGAGACAAAATAAATTCGCATGGACTACCGTGTCCTGTGGATGAAAAGGGACGGCATGACTTCTCAAGGGGAGAGAAAGCCTCAGAGTGCCTCAGCCACCCTCTCAAGAGGAGAGTGCCCCAACCCTTTCCTAGAGAATCTTTTATTGTATTTAATTTGCATAGAAATACAGGGTGTATGCATAAAGCTCATTAATCATTATTAGGCAGCAAGGATCAAACAATAGATAACATACAAAGAACTCTGAGGACCTATTTTGAGTCAGGGTCTGATAGCTAGATAGCCATAAAACTTTGGGGAAAAACTCACTTCCTGCCTGGACCCTTATCATTTAATTGAGAGCATTCTAAACAAAGCAGGTTTCACAGGATTTTACACATTTTTTCTTAGGCCCCATCACCCTAGGGAACCCACCCTTTCCAGCACAGGGCGGCACCCACCACTGGCATTGTTTCAGGCTTAAGTCAGGCAGGGGAAGTAAGGTAGCCAAGAGATTAGAAGACTTCTCGAAGACACAATGAGGACTCAGGCTACGCCAAAGCCGAGGGATGAGGGTCCATCACCCCCTTTTCTGTAACCCCCAAGTCCTTCCCTGGGGCCCCATGGTCGTGCCTGTCTTAGGTCGTCCCTCCTTTGAGGAATCTTACCTATCATTGGCTAACCAATCAAGCATTGGGTGCCAGGCAGGGTGAAGTAAAAGGAGCAGGGGCAGCACCCCTGCCAGGAAGATCAGCTTTGTCTCCTTAGTGGCTTATGGTCCAAGCATCATTCACTCAGCCTTAGCCCTGGGAGGGTTACAGCTCCTGAAACCAGGCAGGGCAGTTCCCAACAGAAGGGGAATAAAGGAGAGGGGAATGGGACAAGTGTAATAGCATAATCATAAAATATATTTTAAAAAAGAAACTCTTATTTCTGTAATGTATGACTAACCCCGGTCTCTCATATGCATAAAGCTGCCAGAGTCACAGAGGTCTTTGTAAAATAGGCAGAGTCTGCACCTGAAGTGAGCAGTTGTCACAGGTTAGTGCTGCCTCCTCAGCTGGCAGGGCCATTTTGTATTTAAATTTGCATGAAGTCCTGGCTAGGTTGCTCAGTTGGTTGGAGCATCCTCTCATACACCAAAAGGTCATGGATTTGATTTCCTGTCAGGGCATGTACTTAGGTTGTGGGTTGGATCCCAAATCATATGGGAGGTGATTGATCCATATCTCCCCTCCCCTCCCCTCCCCTCCCCTCCCCTCCCCTCCCCTCCCCTCCCCTCCCCTCCCCTCCCCTCTCCTCCCCTCCCCTCCCTCCCTCCCTCCCTCTCTCTTCCTTCCTCCCTCTCTAAAATCAATAAACATATCCTTGATGAAGAGTTTTTAAAATGTTTAAATCTGCATGAAGATGAATGTGATGGCCATAACTGCTGTTGCCTGAAGGACCTATTTAAATGGGGGAAGTACACTTATTTTAAGTAAAAAAAGTCACACAAATCTTTGTAAGAGCCAGTCCCCTTGGTAGAGTAGGCATAGCCTTCTTCCTGTGATGTAAACAGAACAACAGATAAAGCCAAACACCCACTCTCCACCCAGCCTGTCTTATTTCTGATCGTTTGTATAAGGGCCCATTTCAAAGCATTTATGAAATTTCCAAATTCAGAGTTCAAAACCACTCCAAAATAATAAAAGCAAATTTGAGGATAAGATTCCTTTGGGGCAGATGAAGGAAGTAAACAGGATGGGGGGAGGGCATGAGGTGTAGAGGGTGACTGCTTCATTATTGTTTTTAGTCTTACATAGAAGCCATACATACCCTTTTGTATTATGAAATATTCAATAAAAAGTTGAAACCTTCCAAAGAGATCTCACATCCCCTATTTAAGTTTTCACAGACTTCTTCTGGAAGTTCCAACTGAAGTGTCCTAGTGTACCCTCTATGTTCAGAGTGCCCCAGAGCCCTAGGCTGGCTGAATGTGACTGCAGCCCTGGGGTGTTAGAACCAGGAGTACACATGCCTTAGGGACCTTCTGTACCACTCACCTCATTCCATAGTGAAGACACTTCTGTCTGGCCAAGCCCCTACTGGGGCCTAAGGGAGAGCATAGCATTGCTTCAGGAGTTACCCATGGATGCAGTCGCTTTCCAGGAGATTCCTCATGATCTCAAACCTCATCCCCTCTCTCAAAATCTGGTGGACATCCTCAAAGAGCACCAGACCTAGGTCGCCCGGTACTGTGCTGTCTGGTTTGGGTTTGTGGTTTGGGTGGGAATTAATCCACTTCATTCCCAATGTATGCTCCCAGCCTAGCCTCAAGGATGTCAAGAACCACGTCAGGTAGGTGCAAGGTGCAGATCTGCTGGGGCTGAAGGAGGGGCTGGTTCCTGGACTAACACCTGACAGGGCAGGAGGTAGCATTTCAGAACAAGCCCCAACCCTCTAGGGGGCCCTTCTGGAACCCAAGCTAAGTGATACTCATGGTGAACCTGACAGGTAACCAGCAATTCTACCAATGCCAGTGATTCTCTGCTGGCTGCTTCCATGCACCCAGGGTGGAAATAACCATAGGCCCCTGTGGGCAAGGGTTTCACCACCAGCTCTGTGCCAGCTTCCCTCATGTGCCTGTCTGGGTGGCTGATGAGTGAGTGAGTGAGTACACAATATTAACCAAATCTGATCTCTGCTGTTTGGGGAAATGGCCACTATTTTTTATACAAATGACTCATGCCAGAAGCTCTCTTGTCCTAGACTGGGAACTGACAGTTAGTCAATTAATATTAAAAACTGGATAAAGAAATATATATATACTTTATTAAATATTAATATATTAATATATTTTAAAATATATTAAATATTTTAAGTTAAATCATGTAAATTTAATTAATTCACCAATCTTCTGGTGTCAATATAGCTAAAAAAATTATAGTTGTCACTGATTAGAAATTCGTATCTTTCATAATCCACTCCCACATTGTATGGTTTATGAATTCCAATTTGGATTTCTTTATTAAGTTAGTGTGAGAATTGACTAATCAAAAATGAATATTATGCTCTGGATGGGTTGCTCAGCTGGTTGGAATGTCATCCCACGCACCAAAAGGTTGTGGATTGATTCTATTTCCAATCAGGGAACTTACCTAGGTTGCAGGTTTAACCACTGGTCAGGGTGTGTACAGGTGGCAGCTGATCATTGTTTCTTTCTCACATAGATGTTTCTCTCCCTTCTCTCTCCTCCTTCCTCTCTAAAATCAATAAAAGCATATCCTAAGGGGAGAATTTTAAAAATGTTAAATTTTAATATGTTAAAAAAGTAAAAGAGGCCCTGGCTGGCGTAGCTCAGTGGATTGAGCGCGGGCTGTGAACCAAAGGGTCACAGGTTCGATTCCCAGTCAGGGCACATGCCTGGGTTGCAGGCCAGGCCCCTAGTGGGGGCCACGTGAGAGGCAACCACACATTGATGTTTCTCTCCCTCTCTTTCTCCCTCCTTTCCCCTCTCTAAAAATAAATAAATAAAATCTTTTAAAAAAAAAAGTAAAAAAGATGTTAAAAATGTTAAGAGTGCATTAAGTTTTACATTTTTCCTGAAGGCCTTATAATTATTATATGCACACCTATTTTAAGGGCAGGTTTACTTTTGTAAGCAACTCACGTTTATTGAACTTTCCAAAACCATTCAGCCTAGCTAGCTCTTATAAAACAATTCTTTCTGCTTTGTTGGTTTACATAATAATTGATTAAATTATTTAATCTTGATAACTGACAGGAGAAGCTTTGGGAACAAACACAGCTGTCTGATAGTGAGCACGGCACTTCCTTGTAGAGACAGAAGAGCACAGGCTGGGGAGACAGCACTGGCCAGGAGCAGGCAGGCTGAATGCTGTGGCACCCTGAAGCCCGCACACCTCTTGAGCTGGCTAGCTGGGGTCTGCTAATTGGATTTCTATCATAGATACATTTGGCAATAGTGAAGGTCATTCAGTTTGGGAGACTGGCCAACAAGGTCTCCCAAAGGGCAGCATTAAGAAATTTTGGGGGCCCCTGCCCCTGACTTCTTATTCCACATGCTAGGTGGTGACCCCCCACACCTCACTAAGCTTAAACAAGTAACGGTGCATCACTAGCTCTGATGCCAGGATCTCAGGGACAGTGTTTCTTGCTGGGCTCCCCTGTAATGCAAGCCTCATCTCCCAGCTCCAGCTCCCCTGCTTCACACAGGGTATGTCAAGGAAGGACATCTATCCAGATGGACAGGACAGTTAACTTTTAGCCCCTGAGCCAGCATTCCTCATCTTGTTTTCCCCGGCTCTGAACTCCTTTCTTTTTCAGGTTTCTGTCTCGAACATTTTGTGGCTACCAGGCGCCACACCTGCCCCTGTTTTCCTAGATGAGAGCATGGATGCCAGGCAGAGGCTGAACAGGTGATAAAGTCAGGCCACCAACATTGAACACAAAAAGAAAGTCAGTAAAGCCAGATACTAACATTATAGTGGTGAAACCATGAACTCATGGAAAACTAAGCTGTACTTACTGTCTTACTGATCTCATATGAAGAAATCACACCGTTCTCAGAGCTGTAAGGATGTTAGCAATCATCCTGACTCACGTTCTCCTTTCCCACATGCAGCCAGGCTCTGGAACCACCAATGACTCACCTTTGTAAAGCTGGGTAAGAGGCAGATCTCTTGAGTTCTCGAGCTTCCCAAGGAAGGTGTTTCCAAGTATGGGACCTCTCACCACCTTCACCATTCTCCAGTTGGCTTGTGTCACAAGCTCTGCCTGAGTAGGTGACATCAGAAAGAGTATGGAAAGGACTGCGTTTATCGCAGTCACAACCCTACACATAGCATGACTCTCTGTGAATATAAAAGATGAACACGTGGATGAAACAAGAGATAAGATTAACTGACTTCTGCGGAAGTAAATACTTAACAGAGTAAGGCAGTTGAGCAAGCTGGAAAAAACCATCTTGAGTCTATAAGATGGGCGGGACTCTACTTGAAAGCTGCTCACTAAATTTGAGTCATTAACTTGACCTAGGGAGAAAAAGCAGAGCAAAACTCTACTGTGTACATGGTAATGTGGGCATGGAACACTTAGGGTCCCTGTGCTCTTTCTACAACTCCAGCCACCAGTTAGCCTCACAGTCAGCATTACCCAGCCTTCTACTAGGCATGACCACAGGCGCACTCTCCAGCATAAACGCCACACTCACTTCAGAAGGTGCCTAAAAAAATAAGGGGGAAGGATAACTAACGTTCACTCTATTTTGGCTTCTGTTATTCTTTTAAAGGATGGTATAAAGTGGGATGTTTTAAAAGAGAGACCAGGATCCATTTATTTTGCTTAAATCAGGTGGAGAGATTAAGAAAACTGTTAGTTTGCTGGGGCTGCCATAACAAAATCCCATAGGTGGGTGACTTAAACAACAGAAGTTTATTCCTCGCAGTTCTGGAGGATACAAGTCTGAGATCAAGATGTCAGCAGGGCTGGTGCCTTCTGAGGCTTCTCCTTGGCTTGCAGATAGCTGCCCTCTCTGTCTTCACATGATTTTGCCTCTGTGTTCTTGTTTCCTAATGTTCTCTTATTATAAAAGGACACCAGTCCTATTGGGTTAGGGCCCACTCTAATGGCCTTATTTTAAAGACCCTATCTCCAAATACAGTCACTTCAGAGTAACCTGGGGTTAGGACTTCAATGTATAAACTTTGGAAAGACACAATTCATCCCCTAAAAATTCCTTGGGGATAGAATTAAGGAACGATACTGACAAAGTGACACTCCACACTCCACTCCACAACAATGATGATTGCTGGGGCAGAAAGGAGGCAGCCAGTGAAGGCAGCCAGCATTTCCCAGCCCAATTACATGAGTACACTGGGGAGGCAGTTGTGTGTGTGAAGCAACACTGGTTCTCCAGGTACAATGCCTCAGGGCCCCATCAGCTGCATGCCACTGATGTCAGTGGCCTTCCTATATATTGAGAAGACATCTTCCCAGCCCTGCTTACCTCATATGTTCTTTTCTATACTGGACACCCCCACTTGCCTGCCCTAGGGGCACTCAAACTTACCTTTTCCCACCCCCAAACTCTATCTTATCCCATATTCTCTATCTAGGGAATGACACCACCATCAGTGAAGCCATCCAACCCCAAACCTGGGGGCCCTCCAGGGGTATCCAGACACTTCCCCTACCAGGGGTATCCAACCTTTTGGTATCTCTGGGCCACACTGGAAGAAGGAAAGTTGTCTTGGGCCACACATTAAATACACTAAAACTAATGAGAACAAAAAAATCTCATAATGTTTTAAGTAAATTTATGATTTTGTGTTGCACCACATTCATCACCATCTTGGGCCGCAGGTTGGACACCCCTGTCTAAGCTCTTCTCTCAGAGTCTAACCATATCCACTTAACACTTAACCCATTGTATTGTCATTGTCTGCTTACCATTGTATGTGTCACCTGCTGGTCTACATGATCTATGAAGTTTAGGGGCCATGTCTCCATTATTCCTACTCTATCCCCAGAGCTTAGGATAATACTTGATAAATATATGAATTATTGAAGAAATGAATGTTGAAGGTGAGTATTGGCCCAGAGACAAAATTGTAAATTATGGGAGAAGTTGGGTGTCCCCAGCCTGCCCTTTCTGCACAGGCCCTCTTCCATCTCTCTGAGCCTAGCCTCCCAATTTTTAAGGAAAGCAGCCCTTTGTGCTTACAGATTGAACTGATGAGTGTTTACTGGGACTAAATCTCTGGCACTGTGCTACCTAAGCACATTAGCCTCATGTGCAACCTACCAAAGGGAATACATTAGGCATTAGCAAACACACACACATAGAGGGCTCCTTGCTTCCTTGGGACAGGCCATCTCCTGCTGTCTGTCGCATTGCAAAGCTACTAGAGGCAGCAGATCATATGTAGGTCAGGGCTCCTTGGAATCAAAGCATGTGAGCACTGGAAGTACAGTGCACCTTTGGCATTAGAAAATGAGACTTTCAAGATTTCAGCCAGGAGGAACGAGGGCATCCGAGTCATAAGAGACCCATTTTGCCTGAGATGTGATCTGACCTATGCACCACAAGATTATGGCACAGCCTGTCCCTGAGCCTGGCTGTCCACATATGCCAGAGAAACTTCTCAGTCTGTACATCTGTCCCATACACAATAACTTGTTGAAGTGAGAAAGAAACTGTAGTGAAGTCTGGATGGTGGCTAACTTGTGGTGTGTGGCGATGCCAAGGAAGTAGTGATTCTCAATGGAAATGTGCTTTCTGAGGAAAGCCAAGAGCCTGTAGGAACATTTGGGTATCTACGAACTTGATTTATGAAACTCTCCGTTCTTCCCCGTTTAAATGCTAAGTGATTAAAAACTTTTAGAAGTCATCATAAGACCCTCCACCCAATGGGAGAGTCCTCTGAACCCCTCTTCTGGTAGGCACCCTTGTCCACCCCCAGGGAATGGGACTCAGGGACCTCATCATGGAGTCCTGACCTATAAGGCTGTCCTGGACCCTTAGACTTTCCCCTGGAATGAACTCCATATGGAGGGTGATGAGACCCTTTGAGGGAGTCCCTCTGGTGCTTCCATTTTGTCATGAGGTTATTTTGATAGGATCTGAAAAACAAACCATGACAGTTAAACTGTTTTAAACCAACTAGTGTTTAAAGCTGACACCTCTTACTCTTTCTTCCTAGCCTCACCTTCCCAGTAGGGGCTCTGAGGCGCTGTGGGAGCTCAGGGCTGGGGAGGCATTAGGGATGGGCTGAGACTCAGAGAAGAGTGTCTGGAAAGAGGGTGTTCAGAAACAGGTAGGTGTTAGGGGTTGAACATCATCCCCCCAAAATATAGGATGATGTCCTAACCCCTAGTACCTGCAAATATGACTTGAATTGGAAATATGGTCTTTATAGATACAATGAAGTTACAATAAGTGCTGGTGTCCTTATAAAAAGAAAGAAATGCCATATGAAGACAGAGACACACAGAGAGAATGCCACATGAAAATGATGGCAGAGATTGGGTGATGCATCTCCAAGCCAAGGACAACAAGGATCACCTGCAAGGCACCAAAAGCTGGAAAGGGGCCTGGAGCAGATCCTCCCTCACAGCCTCAGAAGGAATTAGCCCTGCTGACACCTTCATTTTGGACTTTCAGCCTCTGAAACTGTGGGAGAATAAGTTTTTGTTGTTTTAAGCCACACAGTTTATGGTGCTTTGTTACAACAGCCCTGGCAAACTAAGACCACAGGCAACAGAGATGCTGGTATGAGCATCCAAGGAGGGCCAGTGGTTTTCAAACTTGAGCATGGAGCTGAATTATCTGAAAAGCCTGTTAAAACACAGAGTGTTGGACCACACTCCTACAGTGGCTGTTTCAGAAGGTCTGGAGAGTGGTCCAAGAATGTGCATTTCCAACAAGTCTCCAGGTGGTGCTGATGCTGCTGGCCCAAGAACCACACTGTGAGAACCACTGCTCTATGGGACAGTTTAGCCTAGGCACTGGGACACTCTAGCTCTAATAATAGAGATATGTGCTCCCACTGACATGAGCTGTGCCAACTCACTTAAGAAAACTTTAATGGCCACCATCAGTTTTCACTCTAAATGATTTCTTCAGTTTTAAATGATTTACACATGTATTGATTCATGGACTCTCATAATAACTCCATGTGGTAGATATTATAGTCTCTGTTTTTACAGACAAGGAAAATGAGGCTCAGGTGGGAGTGTGAAGCCTCAACGGCACTCTCCCTCCTGACTCCCTGAGCTAAGGATTCTATGCTCAGAGCCTGGCCTTGGAGCATTACTGGCTAGTTAAGCCCTCAGAATTCAGACTTCTTTTATCTTTGTAAATCCCTCCCATCATCACCTTGTTGGAAAAGAAAGCCATTCCCATCCATCCATGGCCAACACTGCAAACCAAAGGTGCATCTCAGCTCCACCCTCTCTCCCCACCCATTGTGGCCACTTCCTGCTGAATCTCAAGATCTAGGTCTTCTTTGCTGATCCTGTTTTGTTCCCTAATGCCCTCCAGATATGACTTCCTCCTTCTTGCTTCCACATGCTATTGACAAACTGGCCCCAAGCTGCTTTGGAGCTGAGATGCCTGAAGTGCAGGGTGAATGGGATACAAGAAATGCTCAAGAGGATGGTCAAGAAGGATTTGTAATGTCCAGAGTCAGATAGCTCTGTTTACCTGGCCCTCTTCAAGGAGGGGCCTCTTGGGTATGACGGTAGCTCTAGTCATCACACCTGGTCACTGGGCAGAGGAATCAGGCCCCTTCTTGCCCCTTCTATGCCCTTTGACAAGTGCTGGGTTGGTGCAAACTGGGTGGGAGTATGAGCTTTGAACACCAGTCAGGTGTGGGCGCAACTATTGGATACTTATGAGATTCACTCAGAGAGGCCAACGCAGAATGCAGAGGTGGACCTTTCAGCTGAGGTTCTGCATCTTGAGTCCCTTGGGCTGAGGCAGGAGGTAGTCAGGAAGGAGGAAACTCCAGAGGTGACCCAGGGCTAAGATAAAGGACATCAATACAGGACAGAGATTCTGTTCTAAGACAGGTTGTTCCCCCTTTCTGGAAAAGTGCTGAATCATGGCAGCTTAGGAATGCACCTGCGCAGAAGATGTTTGTGATCCCTGCTTCATTATAATAGCATTATAATAAATTAACATTGCATGACCCCCTTCCCAGGTGGCCAATCAAGGAAAATCATGGGAGACCACATGTGCAGTAGCTTTAACATAATGTAACTACTCGTATATGTATATGTGCAATAAAAAACCTGCCAAAACTAGCCAGGAAATATCTGCCCTATAAGAATAGAATTCCTCCAGCCCTTGAGGTCAATCTCTACTCAGAGTTGGCCCTCTCCCATGTTCTGTGGAGTGTACTATCACTTAATAAATCTGCTCTCTCTTTCTCTCTGCTATAAACTCTCTTGTTCAGTTCAATTCTTTGTCCACGATCACCAAGAACCTGGTTACCTGTGCCACCTGTGACACAGGGCCACAAGAGCAGAGTTCCAAATTCTCTGAGTCTTTGATTACCTACCTGCTGCAGGCCAGTAGTGCCCCCAAAGCAGGTGCTGGCCATCATATCCCCAGCACTGGTATTCAATGCTGAGACCTGTTTGGCCACAGACACTCACAGCTACATGTCTGTAGGTAACCCTGGAACCAAGTGTCCTCCCAGCCTGGAGCCCAATGGAGCCAGAATTAGGGGAAGAATAGAGGAAAGCATGCCCAGAACTTTGACATGAGCCCTTGAGGGCTTTTATTGGCATGCAACATAGCAGACTGCATGAGAGAGATTACCCTTATTTACTCAAACCAGTGAGACTGGACTGAGCACTAACCCTCATTACAGGGGCAGAGTGCACACATTTCTCAGGAACTTACAAACTAGTTGCCACCTGAGACAATTCCTTCTCAAGAGAGCATAGCGTGAAGCTCTATGAGGAAGAGTCAAGTGCCCAAAATGCAGTCAGGAATTTCGAGGTGCAAAAATCAGATCTTCAGGAACAGAAGAGGTACTGAGGATGACTTCACAGAGGACCCTGTCTGAAGTTTGAGGGTTGACAAGATGAGTGAGGGGCTTTCCAGGGGCAGAAAAGGCCACTGTGAGAATGAGCAGGAAGGGCTGAGGCCCATGTGCCAAAACAGACATTGGACTGGTCCTGGTGCTCCCTGCACTTTGGCAAAGAGGTGCACAAAATGCAAAACTGCCCAAGTCAATCTACTCTCTGTACATTGCTTTAAACTCAAGAAGGTGCAACAATAGCTTTGTTTTTATCTGATGTAAGCAACATGTAAGTGGATAAATACTTTCTGATGTGCACAAATGAAAACTTTTGCCTGTTCCTCCTTCTTCCTTTCTCCAGTATTGTTCCCAATTCCACAAGTAATGCTTTCTCATTGCACACATAAGTCAAACTTTTCCAACAAAAGTTAACACAAAGTCTCTTCACCCCCACCCAGCCCCAGAAGGATTCAGGTCGATAACTTAGTGTGCATCCTCCTGTGTTTTCTGACCTTTTTCAGGAAAACTTTGTCATTTTTGTAAATGTCAACTCTAAGCTTTCACCAGTTTGGGTTTGGAAGCTTTTTGCTCTTTATAGCATTTTGCTTCCCCAAATTTGAAACACAGTCTTAGACTGTGTATATAACTGATATCATACTCAGTCAATGTTTCTTTTGCTGGTGTCTGTATTTACTGTGAAAATACTCTTTTTCCAAAAGAGACACACACCGGCCAAGATGGAGGCATAGATGGACACACTGTGCCTCCTCTCACAACCAAAATTAAGGACAACAAAGATTTAGAAACAAGAAAACAATCAGAACTGATAGAAAATTGAACTATACAGAAGTCCAACAACCATTCATCCAGACCGGTAAGAGGGGCAGAGTCGCAGCAGGAAAAAGTGGAGGCCCGGACATGCAGGCAGCAGCAGCTGGCAGATCCTAGGCACACAGGCGGTGGCTAGCAGACCCTGGGCATGGGGTGGCAACTGTGCAGACCCAGTGAGGCCGCGCAAGGTGGCTGGCTGACCAGGTGGCCCCACATTCGCACGCAGATAATCCAGGCAAAGGGGAAGCCACAGAAGGGACTGGAATCCAAGACAGAGCAGAGCAAGCACCAATATTCCCTCTCGAACCCCGCCCCCACATACAGCATCACAACTCAGCAACTGGGCTGCCCCGCCCTGGGGAACACCTGAGGCTCCACTTCTCACTACGTAACAGCCACAACCAGACCCCCCCCCAAAAAAAAAATCCAAAAATGGCTCAAATGGGAGAACAAATCAAAGCCCCAGAGCCAATTCATCTAAGCGACCAAGAGATAGCCAACCTATCAGATGCACGGTTCAAAGCCCTGGTGATCAGGATGCTCACAGAATTGGTTGAGTTTGGCCACAAATTAGATGAAAAAATGAAGGCTATAATAAGTGAAATGAAGGAAAACACACAGGGAACCAATACTGATTGATGGGAGGAAAACTGGGACTCAAATCAATGGAGTGGACCAGAAGGAAGAAACAAACAACCAAGAAAAGAAGGACGAAACAAGAATTCAAAAAAATGAGGAGAGGCTTAGGAACTTCCAGGGCATCTTTAAACGTCCCAACATCCGAATTATAGGGGTCCCAGAAGGGGGAGAAGAAGAGCAACAAGTGGAAAACTTATTTGAACAAATAATAAAGGAGAACTTCCCCAATCTGGCAAAGGAAATAGACTTCCAGGAAGTCCAGGAAGCTCAGAGAGTCCCAAAGAAGTTGGACCCAAGGAGGAACACACCAAGGTACATCATAATTACATTAGCCAAGATTCAAATGAAGGAGAGAATTCTAGAAGCAGCAAGGGATAAGGGGACAGTCACCTACAAAGGAGTTCCCATCAGACCATCAGCTGATTTCTCCAAAGAGACCTTCCAGGCAAGAAGAGGCTGGAAAGAAGTATTCCAAGTCGTGAAAGGCAAGGACCTACATCCAAGATTGCTCTATCCAGCAAAGCTTTCATTTAGAATGGAAGGGAAGATAAAGTCCTTCTCAGATAAAGTCAAGTTAAAGGAGTTCATCATCACCAAGTCCTTATTATAAGAAATGTTAAAGGGACTTACCTAAGAAAAAGAAGATAGAAAATATGACAGTAAAAAGAAAACTCACAGCTATTAACAACCACACCTAAAACAAAAGCAAACTAAGCCAATAACTAGAACAGGAACAGAAATGGAGAGCATATGGAGGGTTAGCAACAGGGGAGTTGGAGGAGGAGAGAGGGGGAAAAGGTACAGAGAATAAGTAGCATAGACAGTAGGTAGAAAATAGATAGGGGGAAGGCAAGAATAGTGTGGGAAATGTAGAAGCAAAAGAACTTATGACACATGGACGTGAACTAAAGGGGGGGAATGTGGGTGGGAGGGGGTGTGCAGGGTGGAGGGGAATGATAGGGGAGAAATGGAACAACTGTAATAGCATAATCAATAAAATATATTTTTAAAAAAGAGACAACACATACCCCTTCAGAGGCTGAGAAGATTCATTGTTATTTATTATAATACATTGGAGGTGTATTCATTATGAAGCTAATGAAGTTTAAGCCTTAGGGCTCCTTACTCACCATCCAAGGCTCTCTATCTAGTTTTATATTTATTTGTTTTTTGCTTAAAGAACCCCCCCAAATTTTATAAGCCAATGACTCATTAGACTTTATTCTCCTCTAAAGGCATGGAGCCTCCGGTCTGGTTGGTACTTTGTATTTCTGAGGAAGTTCTCCCCAGGGATGAAGAGGATGCTGCTGCTCTTCGTTTTAAAATGCTGAGGAGCCGTTTTCTGTAATGTGTAGATGCAAAGAAGTAAATGATAGGGCCAATGCCACAGTTCATATTCATGAGGGACACAGTTAGCTGAAGGGACACTTTGAAAGCCATCTGCTCAGGGCAAGATGGCAGGTAGAGTGTCTGTCTCACCATGAACTGGATGATGTTGAGATGGTAAGGGCTGAAGCACACAATCACGGCCACCAGCACCACCAGAGTGAGCAGGCAGGCCCTCCGGTGGTGCCCTTTCTCATTCATCACAGAGTTTTCCCAGGCAGTCCTGCACAGCTTCACTGTGATCTTCACATAACAAAATAATATGATCCCCACTGGCCCACAGAAGCTTATAACTCAGGCCACTAGGATTATGAGGGACAGCCTAAAGATCTTCTCAATGCTGACATACTCCATGCAGGTGAGCCTGCCTGCCACAGGCTTAGTCATGCTTATCAAGAGGAGAGACACCATCTACAGAACTGCCAGGGCCCAGATGGCAACACAGACAAGCTTTGCTTGGCTGGCACTGTGAAGCCGGGGGCACTGGTGGGTGTGGACCACAGCTAGGTAGCAATCCACACTCACACAAGTCATGAGGTAGACCCCACCATAGGTGTTCAAGTAGAATATGAATGCCATCAGCCTACAAAGCCCTTCACCTAAAGGCCAGCTAAAGTCCCGTGCATAATAGGTGCTCTTACCAGGCAGGGCCAGCGTGAACAGAAGGTCAGACACTGCCAGATGGACCAAATAGACACCTGTTGAGTTGATCTTCTTGCCTTTTTGACAGGCAAGGCAAAGGGCAAGGATATTTCCCAGGGTGGTGAAGACCAAAAGGACTGTGTAGAACAGACAGAGTATCATGCTGGTTGCCTGAGGTAGGTAGTGAGGAAGGCAGAAGCTGGCATTGTGGGAGACACTACTTGGGTCAGCTGTGCTGGAAGCCATGTCACAGAGGTCCTTGAGGAGACAACAAAATAAATAGTGTAATACTAAATCTGTGGGGTTACACCTCTATATAGCAATAATTAATAATTTGCTGAGGCAAAATGCACATAAAAAGCATCTTTTTAAGTAAAATTTTTGTTGAAGTGTAACATACTGTTCCAGTTACTATTGCCATGCAACAATTACCCCCAAAATTTAGCAGCTTAAAACACACTTTATTATGCCCACTGTCAGGTTTGGAGCAGGATACTGTGAGAATAGCTTTTCTCTGCTCCTCAGTGTTGGGAACCTCAGCTGGGAAGAATCAGCAACTGGAGAGTGACGTAAAGGCAGAGGCTGGGACCATTTGGAGGTGACTTCACTGAAATGTGTGCCAGTTAAGGCTGGGCTTTGGCTGGAGCCTCCACCAGGGCTGTCAACTAAAGTACCTGGAGATGGGCTCATCATGAGATGGGGTTTCCTCACAGCATGGCATCCTAAAGGTAATTAGATTCCTCATACAGCAGTTTGAGACTCCAAGAGAAAGTGTCCCAGTAACTGGGTAGAAGCTCCATCTATTAACCATGGCTTTTCTATCTTCTGATGCATTGACATCCTGGGGCCTTGCTGACCCTGGAGGAACTGCCCCTCCCCAAGTTAGCCAATTCTGTGAGTGTGTTTTCAAATGCAAACCAACCAATCCAGAGTCACATCCCAACCATCCTTTGTTGGGATCTCACACTCTGGGCCACTACCTCCTGCCCTAATCACCCCAGGGCCAAAGTATCAAACAACCAGGGGCAGCCCCTATGTTCCAAAGCCTGCTGAAATTATTCAAGCTAAACCATCCTAAACTTGCTTGCCCTGCCTTGCCAGTTCCTTTCCACAGAAACCACAATAAAGGCTCTTGCCCTCATTTCCGCCCCTCTCTCTCTGTTTCCTGACTGATCCAGAGCTTCCTGTGCAGCCCCCTGTGATGTGGCATGCACCTTCTTTTTGGGATCTGTGAGTTACAATCCAACTTTTTTAACAGCAATTGTCTTCTGATCTGTTTAACTTCTTAACCTCCAATTTTCTGTTAACACACTGCATCACCTTTTCTAACCTAGCTGCAGAAGTGTTTCATCATCACTCCCACCACCCTATCTACATGTCACAGGTGAGTCACAGCCCAGCCAGAATCAGAAGGGGGCATAGCCCCCACCTTTCAATAGGAGGAATGTCGAAGAATTTGCAGCCATTTTAAAATCACAATACAGACACACAAAATTGTGTGCCAGTCATAGGAGTGCCAAGTACAGCTTGATGATTTTTACAAAGTTAACAGTTCCGTGTGATTAGCAACCAGATTAGGAAACTTACCTCATCACCTCCCCAGAAGCACTCCTTTTCCCCCCACCCTCTACCTCCACTCAAGAGTAACCACTAACCTAACTTCTAAAATCACAACTCAGACTCTGACTGCAGTCCTTTGCAAACCCCTTGACTGTGATTCTTGGAGCCCAGACAATTAAATCCGCTCAGAGACTTGGGAGACACAGCCCTAGGCTGGCTTCCCCCTTGACTCCATCCAGCCTATTCCTTCCAGCAGCAGGAAGGGGCTGCTCTCCCTCCCAGCCCATCCCACAGCTCCCCATGTGTGTCCTCATTTTTTCTGTCACAAATTCACACGCATGTACTCACACTCTTACATACTCTCTCACCCACATACTTCTGTGGAAATGTGACCTGGTAGTCCAGGAGTGGGCAGGCCGATGCCGTGGCCCTGAGAACTGAACCCCCATTGAAATTGCTACCCTGTGGAGTAAAACCTTCCTCTAGAAGTCTTGCAAGCTCCAACTCAAGAAGGCAGATGCTCTTCCTCATCTCTTCCTTCCCTCCCTCAACAGTTTGGTCCTTAGGCCACGCTGAGTATCAGTGGCTACCAAGTGAGCTGGAGACTATGGGGAGGGGTGTTCAGTTCAGGGGTCAGAGTGGGAGCAGGGTGAGGGAAGCCATCTCAAGGGGCAAGTTCAGCTCAGGAGGGTCCCAGCCACAGGTCAAAACTCACTTTCTAAAATCAGCTTTTCCAGTCACAGAACTACTAGTTGACTCCTGTTTAAAAGTTGTGTGTCCCTTTCCATTTGTTCAGGACTCACAGGGCACAAGAACGGGACTGGGTCCTGAGGAGATCCCACCCTTGGCAATTGTCCCCCCTTCCTAACTTTCCAGGCCTCTTTCCTGGACACATCACCTAGCAGCCTTGCTCTGTCAGGCACTGGGACATCAGACCTTAGGGGTCACCCCTCAGTCTGCTCATTTCCTCAGTCTAGGATGCCTGTGCCCCTCCCTTCACTGCCTGGCACAACACACAACACCTCAGCCCTGCTAAGTACCACCTGCTCTCTAAAACCTCTGAAAAAGGCACAAGGCCCTCCACCCTCGGTGCTTATGTAGCACTTGATGACAACTCTCAGGTATGTCTCACAGGGACACTACTCAATGAACCTCTGCAGCCCAGTACCCTAGATGCTCTGGCCTATTCTAGTCCTGCTTTTTGATCTTTGACACAAACAAGTACTCTGAAGCTCCATGGTCCCCGCTCCCCAAAGACTACCATAGAGAAGTCACTTCCACACCAGAGGAAGTTAGGCAGATGCTGTCACAACTCTGAGTCTGGTTGTGACAGCTTCCTTTCTGTTCTATTTATGTGTCCCCGATAGGCAGGGGGGTTCAGACCATAGATGTGACTATCAAGCCACTGTCAAGAATTGGTCCAGACAGATCATACCCAAATTAGGAACCCAAGAGAAAGGGGCACACTTTTAGGCCCTGATGTCTCTCATCTGCTCTGCTTCCAGAGAGTTCTAAAGGTTAACCCTAAGGTCTGACCATGTGGAGCCAGCCCGGGCCTATCAGCAGGTTTCCCTTAGTGACTTGAGGCTGACACTGGCCTTTGATCCCTCTGGCCTGACCTGTCCTTCTGCCCCAACAAGAATGGTAGGGATATTTCCTTGCTGGAGAGCTGTGGTTGGGTAGGGTTGTTCTAGTCACTGGCAACAGAAGCAGAAAGAGAGGGCTGTGAACAGCAGCTACAATCTGAGCCTTTCTCTCAGAGCCCCAGCACCTGTCTCATACCCTGAGAAAACTCACCTGTGGCTCACTTACCTCACTCCTCAAGGGCAATGTACAGGTTGCCCAGCAGAGCTGAGTCCAGTGGCCAGATGCCTTCCTAGGTGGCCCCAGAGCATCAAAGATGCCCGAGCCCTCTCCCTTCTGTAGGAATTGAATCCGATCACCACACTAGACTCCACACTCTTCCTCCTTTCACTCACCCCTGCTGAAATTAAAAAAAAAAAAAAAACAGAAAGAAAAAAACCCAGGGTATCAGCCATGGTAATCTTGTCATGTGATGTGCACATTCAGCCACAAGGCCCAACCAGGCCTGTCCTCCATGGCTCCTAGAAAGGAGTAAGAAGAAAGACACTTTGGGAAGCCACTTTCCCTTCTGTTCCATTTCTGTCCCCACCCCCACTTCCACCACAGGCTTGGATTTAGACCATAGAAGTGACTATCAAGCCACCAGAGTCAGGAAATTCAAAAGCAGCCACAATTCTCTCCTTTCACCTCCCCCACCTCACATGACAAGGAGTGATGAGGTAGGAAAGCAAGAGGTGCTATCCGGGGACCCTGATAAGCTCAGCCTCAGTAGGAAAGTGGAGAAGGGACATAGCCTGGCTTGAATTTCCTGGATTTTATGTCTTAATGGAGGTTGAAAGCCATATTTGCAGTCCTGCTAGCCAGCACTTGCAAGGGCTGCACTTAGCAGGGGCTTGACAGGCTGGGTCACAATTTAACCAGGATGTTCCCCAGCAGGGCAAGGTGGGTATTAAGACCACCTCTCACCACAGCTCTTTTGTTCCTCTCATTTCCTAGAGAATGGTTTTCCCTACCACACAGCTGGCTCATAAATGAGGCATCAAACCCATCCTTTGATTAGGACTGTGCCTCACTCCTAACAGTCATCACTGGAATATAAGTGTGTGTATTCTTTCTGAGACTTTCTCTGTACCCCTCATGAAGTCTACCTCAATCATCAACCAGCTCTCCAGCCCAGCCTGAAACACTCGCTCCCAGACTCTGGTGTCCCACAGCATGGCATCCCATGTGCCTCAGTTTCCCCCATCTAGAATATGGGTCAGTGTGCTCCCCTACTTGGCCTCCCACTGACAAAAGTCACAGAACCCAATTTTTCCCAGGTTTAAATTGGGCCCTAAAAGATGTCCCCCAAAGTTCCTGATCTATTGGAGAGAAGTTTTGTAAAGGAGCCCATTCTTATCAGAAACTTACTATTAACTTCCCTCCCAGCACTCCCAGAAGGAAGAGCTCCCAGAGGTGCCTGACTTATACACACTTCACAAACTCTAGGAGAACCTCCCTTCATAGGGGAACTTCAAGACATTTAGGATTCTCTTATTAAAAATGAGGACTTCCGGCCAAGATGGAGGCATAGGTAGATGCACTGTGCCTCCTCACACAACCAAAATAAGTACAACAACAATTTAGAAACAAAATAACAATCAGAACTGACAAAAAAATTGAACTGTATGGAAGTCCAACAACCAAGGAGTTAAAATAGACACATTCATCCAGACCGGTAGGAGGGGCGGAGTCGGGTGGCATCCGGCGGCGGGGCAGAGAGGGGTCATGGAAGCAGTAGTACCGGGCATTCAAGACAGCAGCTGACAAACCTCAGGCATGCAAGTTGGCAGCAGGCAGACCCAGTGAGGCAGTGATTGTGAAACCTGGCACAGTATGCAAGGCAGCTGGCTGACCGGGCAGTACCATATTTGCACGCAGATAAACCAGGTGAAACTGGGGAGCGAGACAAACCACACAACCCAGCAACCCAGGGTCCCAGCTCAGGGAAATAAAGCGTCAAAACACCGATTGAAAACACTTGTGCGGGTTAAGGTGCCGGGAGAAATTCCCAGCCTCACAGGAGAGTTTGTTGGAGAGACCCACAGGGTCCTAGAATGTACACAAGCCCGCCCACATGGGAATCAGCACCAGAAAGGCCCAGTTTCCTTGGGGGAAGCGTGGAAGGGACTGAAATCCAAAAGAGAGCAGAGCAAGCACCGTTGTTCACTCTCGGACCCTGCCCCCACATACACTGTCACAACCCAGCAACTGGGTTGCCCCACCCTGGTGAACACCTAAGGCTCCACCCCTAATATGTAACAGGCGCAACAAGACCCCCCTACCCCCAAAATGGCCCAAACAGAAGCACAGATCAAAGCTCCAGAGCAAATACAACTAAGCGACCAAGAGATAGCCAACCTATTAGATGCACAGTTCAAAGCCCTGGTGATCAGGGTGCTCACAGAATTGGTTGAGTTTGGCCACAAATTAGATGAAAAAATGAAGGCTACACTAAGTGAAATGAAGGAAAATGCACAGGGAACCAATAGAGATGGGAGGAAAACTGGGACTCAAATCAACGGAGTGGACCAGAAGGAAGAAAGAAACAACCAAACAGAAAACAAGGAAGAAACAAGAATTCAAAAAAATGAGGAGAGGCTTAGGAACCTCCAGGGCATCTTTAAACGTCCCAACATCCGAATTATAGGGGTCCCAGAAGGGGAAGAAGAAGAGCAACAAGTGGAAAACTTATTTGAACAAATAATAAAGGAGAATTTCCCCAATCTGGCAAAGGAAATAGACTTCCAAGAAGTCCAGGAAGCTCAGAGAGTCCCAAAGAAGTTGGACCCAAGGAGGAACACACCAAGGTACATCATAATTACATTAGCCAAGATTCAAATGAAGGAGAGAATTCTAGAAGCAGCAAGGGATAAGGGGACAGTCACTTACAAAGGAGTTCCCATCAGACTGTCAGCTAATTTCTCCAAAGAGACCTTCCAGGCAAGAAGGGGCTGGAAAGAGTTATTCCAAGTCATGAAAGGCAAGAACCTGCATCCAAGATTGCTCTATCCAGCAAAGCTTTCATTTAGAATGGAAGGGCAGATAAAGTGCTTCTCAGATAAGGTCAAGTTCAAGGAGTTCATCATCACCAAGCCCTTATTATATGAAATGTTCAAGGGACTTATCTAAGAAAAAGAAGATAATAAAAACATGTACAGTAAAATGACAGCAAAATCACAACTGTTAACAACCACACCTAAAACAAAAACAAAAGCAAACAACTGGAACAGAACCAGAACCACAGAAATGCAGATCACATGGAGGGTTAGCAACAGGGGAGTTGGAGGAGGAGAGAGGGGGAAAGGTACAGAGAATAAGTAGCATAGATGCTGGGTAGAAAATAGATAGGGGGAGGGCAAGAATAGTAGGGGAAATGTGGAAACTAAAGAACTTAAGACACATGGACATGAACTAAAGGGGGGGAATGTGGGTGGGAGGGGGTGTGCAGGGTGGAGGGGAATGAAGTGGGGGAAATGGGACAATTGTAGCAGCATAATCAATAAAATATATTTTTTAAAAAATGAGACCTGGAAGGCCCAAGAAGGACAAATCATTATATCATACCCCATTCACTATCTTTATTCATTATTCATTCAGTCCATGTTTACTAAGTGCCAACTTAGAGCGAGGCACAAGACTATAAGGACATGTGTATTCAGGGAGGAAAACACTTTTCTCCAACCTCCTGAGTTTAATGGCTGGGACCCTGACAATTAAACTGAGAGAAGAAAGATTAACAAGCAAAAAGGCATATATATTTTATTTGATTTTAATAGTTTTACATGGCACAGGAAGCTTCACAGAAAAGAAATGAGGACCCATAAAAATGGTTTAGCCCTGGCTGGTGTGGCTCAGTGGATTCAGTCCGGGCCTGTGAACCAAAGGATCGCTGGTTCGATTCCCAGTTAGGGCACATGCCTGGGTTTTGGGCCAGGTCCTCAGTGGGGGGTACATGAGAGGCAACCACACATTGATGTTTCTCTCCCTCTTTTTCTCCTTCTCTTTCCCTCTCTCTAAAAATAAATAAGTAAAGTATATATATTTTAAAAAGTGGTTTAGACCTCAGAGTATATAAAGCATTTTAACTAAGAGCAATAAATTGTGGACACAGACAAGACAAAGGAAGGTAAATATATGGGGGAAACTAATGGAAGATAAGGGCTGTTTAGTAGTTTGGCATACAGATCTCTCTCTGTTGTCTCTGGGATAAGAGTCTGGAGTCCCCTCAGGTCACCGAAAGCTATTCTCTCCCTGGTATGGAGAGAGAAACAGCTTTACAAATGAAAATTTATGTCCTGTGTATAGAGAATTTTTTCTTCTGTTTCTGCAATTTCTTAATTGCCTTCAGGTCAAAATAATCTTTAGGCCAAAGTGCATCTCTAGGTGACATATTCTCATCCCTTTCATGTGGACATGTGACAGGAGAGTACGTGGTGGGCCCCAATTGGGTTCATACAAACACATCGGAGAATCCCTTTGCATGACCATGGTGTGGAGTCTGGCTGACCTCTTACCAAGTTATCATCTCTTCTGAGCATTTATAACCTTATCTAGGTATAAGTAGCAGCCCTTATTGCCCATTACTTTCTGTCCCTCATCCTCTGTTAATTGGATCTATACAATGCACTGGATTTCACATTGTCTTAGGCTGTTTTTCTCCAATTGTTTCTTGTGCAGGGGTGGGGGGCATGGCTCTGCCCGCAGGGTCCCCCTGGCTGCCACAATGAGAATAAGTCTACCAAGACATGATCTGCTTGGGGAGGAAAGGTGGCTGATCTCTCAAAGGAGAAGAGCCAAGAGCCTTTTCCTCAATGGGCTTTTATTAGGTTCCTTTTGCACAGGAATACAGGTAAAGCTCATTAATCATCGTCAGGCAGTAATGATCAAACAATAGATAGCATACATAGAACTATGAGGGTTTATTCTGAGTCAGGGTCTGTTAGCTAAAAGGCTACAAAACTTTGGGAAACAAACTCATTTCCTGCTCAGACCCTTATTTAATTGAGAGCATTCTTATCAAAGCAGGTTTCACAGGATTTTACATATTCTTTCTCAGGCCTGATCACCCGGGGAACCCACCCTATCCAGCACAGAGTTGCACCGCCCTTTGTCATTGTTTCAGGCTTGAATCAGGGAGAGTAAGCAAGGCAGCCAAGAGATTATGAGGCTTCTTGCAGACAGAATGAGGACTCAGGCTCTGTCAGGATAGCCGAGGGGCCAGGGTCCATCACCCCCTTTTTCTGTAGCCCCCCAAGTCCTTCCTTGGGGCCTCTACATGATCGTACCTGGCTTAGGTCATTCCCCCCTTGGAGAATCTTACCCATCATTGGCTAATCGATCAAGCTTTGGGGGCCAGTTATGGATGAAGTAAAAGGAGCAGAAGTGGTGCTCCTGCCAGGGAGATAAGCTTTGTCTCCTTAGTGGCTTATGGTCCGAAGGTTTCTCACTCAGCCTTAGCCATGGGGTGATTGCAGCTCCTGAAACCGGGCAGGGCAGTTCCCAACACAGGAGTGTTTCATTTCAACCAGTTGATGAGTTTTTTAGGGGTAGAAACTGTAGCAGGCTCTTTTATCTAAAGGGCTACTAAAGTAGGGAGCATGGGAGACATCATCTAGTCCAGAGGAAGCCAGAGTTCAGGAGGTCTGTGAACTCGGATGAGAAAACAATTATGTTTTTATTTTCACTAGGCTCTAACTAAAGTGTAACGTTGCCATTATGGACACGGGCAGCCAGACACAGTGGTATGAAGTGTGACTGTGACTTTGTCACTGATAGAAATCATGGATCTTTTCAAAGCCCATTACAGGCAATTCAGGTACTTTGATATACAATGCACATGCATCACTACTTTGAAATTACAGTTATTAATTAATAAAGAATGATATGTAACATGATATCAAAAATCTGTTTTTTTCACGTATTGTAGCCTGCATTTTTTCGTCTAGTTTGTGAGCAAAATCAACCAAATTCTGTGAGCATTTTGATGACCAGTGCTTTGAACTGTGCATCTGATAGGTTGGCTATCTCTTCACTGCTTAGAGGAATTGGCTCTGGGGCTTTTATTTGTTTTCCAGTTTGAGCCATGTTAAAGGGACTTATCTAAGAAAAAGAAGATAAAAATATGACAGTGAAAAGACAGCAAACTCACAGCTATTAAGACCACACCTAAAACAAAAGCAAACTAAGCAAACAGCTAGAACAGGAACAGAACCACAGAAATGGAGATCATATGGAGGGTTAGCAACAGGGGCATGGGAGGAGGAGAGAGGGGGGAAAAGGTACAGAGAATGAGTAGCATAGATAGTGGGTAGAAAATAGACAGGGGAGGGCAAGAATAGTATGGGAAATGTAGAACTAAAGAACTTATGACACATGGACATGAACTAAAAGGGGGAATATGGGTGGGAGAGGGTGTGTAGGGTGGAGGGGAATGATGGGGGAGAAATGGGACAACTGTAATAGCATAATCAATAAAATATATTTTTTAAAAATCTGTTTTTTAACATCTGATAACTGTATTTTAACATGAGAAGTTTTTTATAATCTTATGTGTTTTATTTTCTGTATTTAAAACCATTACTCTGCCCAGTGGTCTTTAGACTTCACCCGGGGGGTCCATGGCACAAGCAAAGATGGAGAACCCTTGATCTAACTTAACATTTTTGCCTTCCAAGTGGGGAAGCTGAGGCACAATATTTTCCCAAAGCCTCTTGGCTTATCTGCTGAGACAGGGCTGGAGTCCTTTGCTCCTGTTTCTTTTTCAGGGCTCCCCTGTTAATGCAACACTTTTAAATCCCCACCTCAACAAATATCGTTTTCCAAAGGCTGGGATTTGGACCTAAGGTGTGACTCCCTGACCTATTAATATCCGGATTCCTTCTCAAGGTGGCTTAACAGGCCTCCTTCCTCTTAATCCACTTGTCGTTTTCCACCTGGCCCTCCCTTAATAGAGCAGACTAGCTTCCCTGCTCACTGGGGCCCAGGAGACCAGTAGCAATAACAGCAACAACAATGGCACCTACTCTGAGGACCTATTCTGTGTCAGACACTCTTAGCTTTATTTATACCTCACTTCTGTTGGGGGGGTGCTCCACCCACAGAGGTCTCCCTGCCACTGCAAATGAGAATAAGTCTACCAAGACATGATCTGTTTGGGGAGGAAAGGCTGGTCAGTCTCTCAGAGGAGAAAGGCATCTAGCCTCTCTCTCAATGGGCTTTTATTGAGTTTAGCTTGCATAGAGATATACATCAAAGAAAAGAGGTATGGTTTACAGATAACATTTCTGGGATCACAGGGGTCCCTTTGAGTCTGGGTCTGGTAGACAGGGATGCCAATCAGCTGTAAAACCCTGGGAAACAAACTTATTTTGTGCTTGGACCCTTAACATTTAAATTGAGGACATTCTTAGCAAAGCAGGTTTCACAGGATTTTATGCATTGTTTCTTAGGCCTGATTGCCCCCTGCCAGGAACCACCCATTCCAGCACAGGGCTGCACCCCTGCTTCAGCATTGTTTTAAGTTTCAGTCAGGTGGGGGAAGTAAGGCAGCCAAAAAATTAGGAAATTTTTTACAGATAGAATGAGGACTCAGGCTATGATAAAACGGAGGGGTGAAGGTTTTTTGTCCCTTTCCCACAATCCCCTAAGTCCTTCCTTGATGGCCCCTTTGTGGGTGTACCTGTCTTAGGTTGTTCCTTTCTTGAGCAATCTTGATCATCATTGACTATCTAGCCATCCTCCAGGGGCCAAGCAGGGTGAAGTAAAGGGGCAGAGGCTGCACCCCTGCCAGGAGGATAAGTTTTGTCTCTTCAGTAGCTTATGGTCCCAAGGTCCCCTAGCCACGGGGCCTTTTCACCTGTCGGTGGGGTTAGAGCTCCTGAAACCAGGCAGGATGGTTTCCAACACACTTCATCCACAAAGAGGCATTATTATCCACACTTCATAGATGAAGGAAATGAGCTTCAGAAAAGTTAAGTGGTTTATTCAAGCCCACATAGCCAATCGCATCAAAGATCCAGATTCTTCTGATGGGTTCAATAAACAGAAGGCTGCAGCTGGGACTGGAGGTAGGGAGGTGGCCAAGGAATAGTGTCTCCCAGGTGTGAAGGACACAATGATTCAGTGCTGCTCTTCCTGGGGTGGGTGGAGCCCCTGCAGCTGTGGCTGGTGATGTCAGAGCTTAGAAACCACCCTGGGTGTTACTCTGGAAACAGCTTCAGAGGGCACTGATTTCTGACTCCATCTGTGCCTGCCCAAGGAAAGCATCTTCAGCCCCAAGGGTAAACAGTATGGCACGATGTGGTTTAGCTCAAGGTATAGCCGCTGTCCTGGGGCTCTATAAAGCCAATGTCTTTTTTCCCCTTTATTTTTGTAATAATGAGGAAGAAAAGTATTGGTGGTGGGTACAAATGTATTTGTTTATTTTATTTTAAATCTGTGGATCACTGATAGGACTTCGAGATACTTAAATAACATTTATTTAATAACACCCGTTAGTGAATGTGTACATTATTTATATTGAACTTCCAGAACTAACTAGGGATAAGACAGCAACAAAACCCTTCCAGAGAGAGTTTGGGGCCCTAAGGGAATACCCAGAAGGAGGCTCTTCTGAGTCCTGAGGAATTAGGGTCCTGAGTAGTCAGGGAGTTTCCCAAAGTTGCATAATTAAGATGAGAAAGAATTTGCCAAACACACACCTCTAGTGAAACAGAGGGAAAGAGAGCAGGGAGTTGTGCACTGGATCTCTATGTCATTAGAGACATAGAGATGTCTCTAATCCTTCATTCCTATTTCATTTATCTATACAAGTCACATGGCCACATCTAACTTCAAGAAGACAAGGAAGCTGGGGAGAAACACTGGGAAGACGAAGACACCACTATATGCATCTGTCTATCCAACCCAGGACTCATGTGTCCAGCTATTACTGGTTACTCATGTAACCAGCTATTTACTGGTTACACTAGATACACAGGGATCAGACCAATGTGTTTAACTCCTCACACCACTTCACCTCCTGGATTGGCCCATCTCTACAAACACACCCCACAAAGCCATCTTGCATGCCTCCCTCACTCTCTTTCAATGTGCCATCCACCCCCAAGTCTCCTCCATGGCATACTTGAGGCAGTGGCCATAGTGTAGGCTTTGCCATCTCTCTCCAGGAAGACAACCACAGCTACTCGTTCTTCAGTCTTGGCTTTTAACCTTGATATTCCAGTCCACTCTAAATTCTCCATCCCATGGTAAGAATGAGTTTACTTGAATGCACAGTGGCCCAACATTTCTTAACACACAATTCTGTCATGATCTGGCATTTCCGACTCTCTCTGCCTGGAATGCAATTTCCCCCTTCCATGTATCCTTGGTCAAGTCAGCTTAAGTCATCTTTGCTCAAGACAGGTCTAGCAACACCTCCTCCTCTGGGCAGTCTGCCTTGACTATTCCTATCCCACCACCTCATGTTCATCTTCTGACCTCCTCTGGCATCCTGTATATTAGTGTACACCGTAAATGACTACCATTTGTCAGATTGTGAGGCATTATGGGAAGTGAGATGAGCTTTCGTGCATCTTAGTCTCTCTAGGGCCTGACACAGGCCTTGGCATGGAAGAAGCGCTTAGTAAATAATCACTGAACACAGGAGCGGTGGTGAGGTACTGCTTTTCCAAACCTGCCTACCAATAGTTCCTATTGGCTCACCTCATTCAAAGCCTTCTTCCTATGAGAATTCATTGAGCATCTACTTAGTACCCTGTGTTACCCATGGGGGAGGGGGTGAAACCTAGTCTAACACACATTTACACCCACAGGATATTTTAATTTGAGTAGGAAGTTGGGATGACCACAGGTCACTAAGAGCTGTGTGGTGCCAGATCTGGAAGCAACAGCTGGTGATAAAAAGTTCCCCCTTCTGTCTTCCCATGATCTCATAGTCACCAAATAGAGGAACCCAATAGAAGTTCCTATCCTATCCTCCCACATTGCAGATAAGGAAGCTGAGGCCTGGAGAGGTGAGTGAAGTGAGTCATCCAAAGTTACACAGACAACTGCAGACATCACCTAAGCCTGGACGAGCCTACAGCCTCTCAAACAAATGCTCTTCAAGAAAAAGAAGGCATGGATACTTCCCACTCCACACCATGCAAACTCCAAATGCAAGCAAACCCAAAGTTAACTAAAACAATACTGTTTTCTTTTCCCTGTACTTTTCCTTTAAGAGGGAGTTGAAATTTAATTGAAACACTTCTTTCTCTCTTTCAGTCAATAATTGTTATTTAAGCACTTTTCATGCTCAAGACAGTGTGCTTGGCACAGTTGTTGAGTCAAGAGAAAAACTCACCCTTTCTTCAGATTATGGGAACAAGATATATGTGACTGCACATTAACCAAGAATGCAAGGGAAATGCCAAATGGATAGTTCAGGCAATGAAGATAGTTTGCAAAAGTTTCACAAGAAAATGCCCCTGTGAGAGATTTAGTCAGAAAAACAATTCCTGGGGGAGATCCCTGGGCTCCACTCAAACGCAGCCCTGATCCTACTGTGCACTGCGACTTCACCAATGAGCCTATAGCTGAAAAGCACAGGATCAACAAAATGAGAAGATCTTGTAATCAACTGTGTCAGACTTTCTCCTAGATCTGAACTCCTCCCCGGAGCCCTGCACAACACCCAACTCAGTCACAATGAATCAACTCGTGTTCAGGATGAATGCATTCATTCTCCTTTGTACAGATTTCCTTCTGCAGAGGTTAAACCCAAAAGGATTCAACCTTTATTCTTAGTTGCTCTGTTAGTAAGCTTTTTTATTGAAATACAACACACTTATAGAAGTAAATTCAATGAATTTTCATAAAGTAAACACATCCATAGAACTAGCACTCTAATAAAAAAACAGAACATTCTGTGCACCTCTGAAGCCCCTTGCAGTCACCACGTCTCAAGGTTAGCACTATCACCTAGATTATTTTTGCTTGTTTTGGACTTTATATAAATAAAATCACATGGTCTTTCAGCTCTGATTTTTTTCACATTTTATTAGTATTTTAAAAATTAGTATTTTCACATTTATTAGTGTGAGTATTTACTGGAGATTTACAGCTTCATAAGAAACACCGATTTTCTCAAACAATAGAAAAAGGTTTTTAAAAAAGGATATTGTCTTAGAAGAATAAAACAAGTCTCTTCAGCAAGCATTGGACCCATTTAAATTGCAGGAACCCGTGAACCAGAAATTATTCAACATTATTTTGGTGAGATTCATTCATATTGTTTTGTTGTTGTTGTTGCTGTTGTTGTTGTTATTGGTTGGAGGTTAGCATTCATTCCCCTCCAAAGTATACTGCATTTATCTTTTTAAATTTTTTTATTGTTGTTCAAGTACAGTTGTCTCCATTTCCCCACCACCACTCACCACCACCCCACCACTCACCACCACCCCACCCATGCCCCTGCCCCCTTGATTGTGCCCCCCTATCAACATGGCTTTGTCCATGTATTCTTTCTATGTGTCCCTTGACAACCCTTCTCCTCCCCCCCTCCCCATTACTACCTCACCCTTCTGGTTACTGTCAGTTTGTTCATTATTTCAATGCCTCTGGTTATATTTTGCTTGCTTCTTTGTTTTGTTGATTAGGTTCCTGTTAAAGGTGAGATCATATGGTATTTGTCTTTCACTGCCTGGCTTATTTCACTTTAGCACAATGCTCTCTAGTTCCATCCATGCTGTTACAAAGGGTAGGAGCTCCTTCTTTCTTTCTGCTGCGTATTTCCCTCGTGTAAATGTACCACAGTTTTTTAATCCACTCATTTACTGATGGGCACTAAGGTTGCTTCCAACACTTGGCTATTGTAAATTGTGCTGCTGTGAAGGTTGGGGTGCATAGGTTCTTTCGAGTTGGTGTTTCAGGATTTGTAGTGTATAATTCCAACAGTAGAACTGCCGGGTCAAAAGGCGTTTCGATTTCTAGTTTTGTGAGGAAATTCCATACTGTTTTCCACAGTGGCTGCATCAGTCTGCATTCCCACCAACAGTGTACTAGGGTTCCCTTTTCTTCACAACCTTGCCATCCCTTGTTGTCTGTCAATTTGTTTATGATGGCCATTCTGACAGGTGTGAGGTGGTATCTCATTCTGGTTTCAATTTGCATCTTTCTGATGGCTAGTGATGCTGAGCATCCTTTCATATGTCTCTGGGCCCTCAGTATGTCCTCCTAGGGGAAGTATCTGTTCAGGTGCTTTGCCTGTTTTTTACTTGGGCTATTTGTCTTCCTGGAGTACAGTCATGTAAGTTCTTTATGTATTTTGGAGATCAAACCCTTCTCCAAAGTATCATTTGCAAATATATTTTGCCCTATGGTTGGTTCCCTTTTCATTTTGCTAATGTTTTTTTTAGCCATGCAGAAGCTTTTTATTTTGAAGAAGTCCCATTTGTTTAATCTTTCCTTTATGTCCCTTGCTCTAGGGTAAATATTGGTGAAAATATTGCTGCGTGACTTCCAGCAAAGATGAAGGCATAGGTAGACACACTGTGTCTCCTGGCACAGCCACAAGAAGGACAAGAAGAAATTTAAAAACAACTGGAACTGACAGAAAATTGAACTGTATGGAAGTCCAACAACAGAGTTAAAGAAGAAACATTTATCCAGACTGGTAGGAGGGGCGGAGACAGGAAGCCGGGTGGAAAGGATAAGCGGCAAGGCAGCAGCTGGTGGACTGGGTGAGGCGGCAGCTGGCCGACAGGATGGTCCTACATTCTTGTGAAGATAAACTGAGAGGAACAACTGGGGGTGACACAGACCTCACAACCCAGAGTTCCAGCAAGAAAATAAAGCCTCAAACCTCTGATTAAAAACACCTGTGGGGGTTGAGGCAGCAGCAGAAGAAACTCCCAGCTTCACAGAGAGTTCATTGGAGAGACCAACAGGGTCCTAGAATGTACACAAATGCACCTACCCAGGAATCAGCACCAGAAGGGCCCAATTTGATTGTGGGTAGAGGGGAAGTGACTGAAAACCAGCAGAAAGCAGAGCAAGCAGCATTGTTTCCTCTCGGACCCCTCCCGCACATACAGAGTCAAAACACAGTGAGGTGGGTTACCCTACCCTGGTGAGCACCTAAGGCCCCACCCCTTTAGAACTTATCAGGTGTGCCAAGACAAAGAAATATGGCCCAAAGAGTAAAGCCTCAGAAAGAGAGCTAAGCAAGGAGGAGATCGCCAAACTAGCTGATGGAGAATTTAAAGACCTGGTAATCAAAATACTCACACATCTGATTGAGCTTGGTTGGAAAATGAAAAGAACAAATGAAGGATGCCCAAAGTGAAATGAAGCAGAAGATGCAGGGAACCAGCAGTGACAGGAAGGAAACCAGGACTCAAAGCAACAATTTGGAACACAAGGACAAAAGAAACATCCATCAAAATGAAGAAACAAAAATTCGAAAAAGTGAAGAGACTCTTACAAACCTCTGGGACAACCTGAAATGTTCTAATATCCGAATTATAGGGGTTCCAGAAGGAGAAGAGGAAGAGCAAGAAATGGAAAACTTATTTGAACGAATAATGAAGGAAAACTTCCCCAGTCTGGTGAAGGACATAGCCTTCCAGGAAGTCCAGGAATCCCAGAGAGTCCCAAAGAAGCTGGACTCAAAGAGGAACACAACAAGACACATCATCATTAAGTTACCCAAGATTAAATATAGAGAGAGACTCCTAAAAGAAGCAAGAGGAAAGGAGAGAATTACCTACAAAGGAGTTCCCATAAGACTGTCAACTGATTTCTCAAAGAAACCTTGCAGGCAAGAAGGGGCTGGAAAGAAGTATTCGCAGTCATGAAAGCCAAGGACCTACATCCATGATGACTCTATCCAGCAAAGCTATCATTTAGAATGGAAGGGCAGATAAAGTGCTTCCCACATAAGGTCAGGTTAACAGAGTTCATCATCATCAAGCCCTTATTATATGAAATGTTAAAGAGACTTATCTAAGAAAAAGGTAAAAAATATGAACAGTAAAATGACAACAAACTCACAGTTATTAACAACCAAACCTCAAACAAAAACAAAAACCAACTAAGCAAACACTAGAACAGGAACAGAATCACAGAAATGGAGATCATATGGAGGGTTATCAGTGGGGGTGTGGGAGGAGGAAAGAAGGGGGAAAGGTATAGAGAATAGGCAGCATAATGGTAGGTAGAAAATAGACAGGGGGAAGTTAAGAATAATATAAGAAATGTAGAAGGCAAAGAGCTTATATGTATGACCAATGGATCTGAACTAAAGTGGGAGGAATGCAGGTGGGAGGGGGCATGCAGAGCAGAGGGGAATAAAGGGAGGAGAATGGGACAATTGTAATAGCATAATCAATAAAATATATTTATAAAAATAAAAAAGAAATATAAGTTTACACATAATGGGCTATTTGTGGTATTTTTAAATAAATTAATAAATGTTGAAAAATATTGCTGTGTAGAATATCTGAGATTTTCCTTCCTATGTTCTCCTCTTAGGACTATGGTGTCACAACTTGTATTTTACCCACTTTGAGTTTATTTTTGTGTATGGTGTAGGTTGGTGGACTAGTTTCATTTTTTTGTATGTAGCTGTCCAGCTCTCCCAACACCATTTATTGAAGAGGCTATTTTTACTCCATTTTATGCTGCTGTCCCCTTTGTCAAATATTAATTGACCATAGAGACTTGGGTTTATATTTGGGCTCTCTATTCTGTTCCATTGATCTATAAGTCGCTTTTCTTTGAAAGATTTTCTTTTATTTTTAGAGAGAGGAAGGGAGGAAGAAAGAAAGGGAGAGAAACAGCAATGTGGGCTTGTCTCTCACATTCCCCCTACTGGGTGTCTGGCCCACAACCCAGGCATGTGCCCTGATTGGGAATCGAACCAGCAGCCCTTTGATTTGCAGGCCAGTACTCAATCCACTGAGCCACACTAGCCAAGGCTATGTGTCCATTCTTATGCCAGTAACAGACTGTTTTGATTACCGTGGCCTTGTAATATAGTTTGATACCAAGTATTGTGATCCCTCCTACTTTGTTTTTCTTTCTCAAAATTGCTGCAGCTATTCGAGGTCATTTATGGTTCCGTATAAGTTTTTGAAATGTTTGTTCTATATCTGTGAAATATGTCATTGGTACTTCAATATAGATTGCATTGAATCTATAAATTGCTTTGGATAGTACGAACATTTTGATGATGTTATTTCTTCTAATTCATGAACATGGTACATGTTTCCATTTGTTTGTGTCTTCCTTATTTTCTTTCTTCAGTGTTATGTAGTTTTCTGCATACAGGTCTTTTACATCCTTGGTTAGATTTAGTCCTAGGTACTTTATTTTTCTTGTTGCTATATCAAATGGGATTCTTTCCCCTGATTTGTGTTTCTGATATTTCATTGTTGTTGTACAAATATGCCTTTGATTTCTGAATATTGACTTTGTATCCTGCTGTTTTGCCAAACTCACTTATTAGGTCAAATAGTTTTTTGGCCACGTCTACAGGATTTTCTAAGTACACTATCATGTCATCTGCAAACAATGACAGTTTTGTTTCTTCCTTTCCAGTTTGGATGCCTTTTAATTCTTTTTCTTGTCTAATCACTGTGGCTACTACTTCCAATACTATATTGAATAGAAGTGGTAAAAGTGGATATCCTTGTCTGGTTCCTGATCTTAGTGGGAAAGCTTTTAGTTTTTGCACAGTGAGTTTGATGTTGGCTGTAGGTTTCTCATATATGGCCTTTATCATGTTGAGGAATGCTCCCTCAATTCCCACTTTGCTGAGTGTTTTTTATCATAAATGGGTGCTCTACCTTATAAAATGCTTTTTCCTCATCTATTGATATGACCATGTGATTTTTGTCTTTCCTTTTGTTTATGTGATGTATTACATTTATTGATTTGTTAATATTGTACTATCCATGCATCCATGGGATGAATCCGATTGATTGTTGTGAATGATCTTTTTCATGTATTGCTGGACGCAATTTGCCAATTTTTGTTGAGGATTTTAACATCTATGTTCATCGGCAATATTGGCCTGTAGTTTTTTTGTTTGTTTGTTTGTTTTGTTTTTGTTTTTGTTTCTGTGGTGTCTTTATCTGGTTCTGGGATTAGGATGAAGGTGGCTTCATAAAAAGAGTTTGGGAGTTTTCCATCTTCTTGCATCTTTTGGAATAGTCTTTGAAGGATAGGGGTTAGCTCTTCCTTAAATGCTTTGTAGAATTCTCCTGTGAAACTGTCCAGTCCAGGACTTTTGTGCGCCAGGAGGTTTTGATTACTGCTTCAATTTCATTAGCTTTTATGTGTCTGTTCAGGCTTTCTGCTTCATCTCTATTTAGCTTTGGAAGATTACATTTTTCTAGAAATTTGTTCATTTCACCTAGGTTTTCAAATTTCTTGGCATATAGTTGTTTTTTTTTTCTTTTTTTTAAATATATTTTATTGATTATGCTATTACAGTTGTCCCATTTTCCCCCCATCATTCCCCTCCACCCTACACACCCTCTCCCACCCACATTCCCCCCTTTAGTTCATGTCCATGTGTCATAAGTTTTCTAGCTTCTACATTTCCCACACTATTCTTGCCCTCCCCTGTCTATTTTCTACCCACTATCTATGCTACTCATTCTCTGTACCTTTTCCCCCTCTCTCCTCCTCCCACACCCCTGTTGCTAACCCTCCATATGATCTCCATTTTTGTGGTTCTGTTCCTGTTCTAGCTGTTTGCTTACTTTGCTTTTGTTTTAGGTGTGGTTCTTAATAGCTGTGAGTTTGCTGTCTTTTCACTGTCATATTTTTATCTTCTTTTTCTTAGATAAGTCCCTTTAACATTTCATATAATAAGGGCTTGGTGATGATGAACTCCTTCAACTTGACCTTATCTGAGAAGCACTTTATCTGTCCTTCCATTCTAAATGACAGCTTTGCTGGATAGAGCAATTTTGGATTTAGGTCCCTGCTTTTCAAGACTTCAAATATTTCTTTCCAGCCCCTTCTTGCCTGGAAGGTCTCTTTTGAGAAATCAGCTGACAGTCTGATGGGAATTCCTTTGTAGGTGACTGTCCCCTTATCCCTTGCTGCTTCTAGAATTCTCTGCTTCATTTTAATCTTGGCTAATGTAATTACGATGTGCCTTGGTGTGTACCTCCTTGGGTCCAACTTCTTTGGGACTCTCTGAGCTTCCTGGACTTCCTGGACATCTATTTCCTTTGCCAGATTGGGGAAGTTCTCCTTTATTATTTGTTCAAATAAGTTTTCCACTTGTTGCTCTTCTTCTTCCCCTTCTGGGACCCCTATAATTCAGATGTTGGGATGTTTAACGATGTCCCGGAGGTTCCTAAGCCTCTCCTCATTTTTTTGAATTCTTGTTTCTTCCTTGTTTTCTGTTTGGTTTGTTTCTTCCTTCTGGTCCACTCCATTGATTTGAGTCCCAGTTTTCCTTCCATCTCTATCAGTTCCCCATGCATCTTCCTTCATTTCACGTATTGTAGCCTGCATTTTTTCATCTAGTTTGTGAGCAAAATCAACCAATTCTGTGAGCATTTTGATGACCAGTGCTTTGAACTGTGCATCTGATAGGTTGGCTATCTCTTCACTGCTTAGAGGAATTGGCTCTGGAGCTTTTATTTGTTTTCCGGTTTGAGCCATTTTTCGGTGGGGGTTTTTTTGTTTTGTTTTGGTTTTAGTCTGGTCGCGGCTATTACGTACTGAGGGGTGGAGCCTCAGGGCGGGGCAGCCCAGTCGCCAGGTTGTGATGCAATAGGTGGGGGCGGGGTCCGAGAGGTAACAATGGCGCCTGTTCCGCTCTCTCCTGGACTCTGGCCCTTTCCGCTGCTTCCCCTTCACCTGGATTATCTGCGCACGCACGCGCGAGTGCTGTTACGTAGTGAGGAGTGGAACCTCTGGCGCTACACAGTGTGGGGCAGCCCAGTTGCTGGGTTGTGACGGTATAGGTGGGGGCTGGGTCTGAGAGGGAACAATGGTGCCTGCTCCGCTCTCTCCTGGATTCAGTCCCTTCCGCCACTTCCCCTCTGCCTGGACCATCTGCACGCGCGAATGTGGGACCACCTGGTCAGCCAGCCGCCTTGTGTGGCCTCACTGGGTCTGCACAGTTGCCCCCCTGTGCCCGGAGTCTGCCAGCTGCTGCCTGTGGGCCTGGGGACCGCCAGCTGCCGCCTGTGCACCTGGGAACTGCAAGCCACTGCTGCTTGCGTTCCTGGGTCTGCACCTCCACTTTCTCCTGCCGCGACTCTGCCCCTCTTACCGGTCTGGATGAATGGTTGTTGGACTTCCGTATAGTTCAATTTTCTATAAGTTCTGGTTGTTTTCTTGTTTCTAAATATTTGTTGTCCTTAATTTTGGTTGTTAGAGGAGGCACAGTGTGTCCGCCTACGCCTCCATCTTGGCCGGAAGTCCGGCATATAGTTGTTTGTAATAATTTCTTACAGTCCTCTGTATTTCAGTGGTACCAGTTGTAATCTCTCCTCTTTCATTTCTGATTGTGTTTATTTGGGTCCTCTGTCTTTTTTTCTTGATGAGTGTACTTAAAATATTGTTGATTTTGTTTATCTTTTAAAGAACTCTCTTTGGATTTATTGATCCTTTCAGTTGTTCTTTTAGTCTCCATGTTGTTTAATTCTGCACTGATCTTGGTTATTTCCTTCCTTCCTTCTACTCGCTATGGGCTTTGTTTGTTGTTGTTCATCCAGTTCTTGTAGATGTAGTGTTAGGCTGTGTATCTGAAATTTTCCTATCTTTTTAGGTAATCCTGTATCACTATAAACTTCCCTCTCAAGACTGCCTTTGTTTGTCCTATAAGTTTTGGACTGTTGTGTGTTCATTTTCATTTGTTTCCAGAAACTTTTTTGATTTCCTCCTTGATCTCATTTTTAATCCATTCATTGTTTAATAGCATGCAATTCAATCTCCATGAATTTGAGCGTTCTTGAGTTTTTTCCTTGAGGTTGGTTTCTAGTTTGAGGCTCCTGTGGTCTGAGAACATGCTCAATATGATTTTGATATTCTTGAATTTGTCGAGGCTTGTTTTGTGTCCTATCATGTGACCTATCTTTGAAAATGTTCCATGTGCATTGAAAAGAATGTGTATTTTGTTTCTTTGGAATGAAAGGTTCTATGTATATCAGTTAAGTCCATTTGATCTAGGGCATTGTTCAGTGTTGCAAGTCCTTGTTGATATTTTATTTGGAAGATCTAACCATTTTTGTCAGTGGATTGTTAAAATCCTCTAGTATAATTGTGTTGCTGTCTATATTTTTCTTGAAGTCCTCCAAAATTTTCCATATGTATTTGGGTGCTCCTATGTTGGGTGCATACACATTCATAACGTTTATGTCTTCTTGATGGATTCTTCCCTTGAATATTATGAAGTGTCCTTCTGTGTTTCTTTTTATGGCCTTTGTTTTGAAGTCTATTTTGTCTGATATAAGTATTGCTACCCTGGCTTTTTTTCCCTGTCCATTTGCTTGGAATATTTTTTTTCCTACTCTTCGCTTTCAGTCTGTGTATGTCTTTTTTCTGAGGTGGGTCTCTTGTAGGCAGCATATGTGCACGTCATGATTTCTTATCCATTCAGCTGCTCTATGTCTTTTGATTGAAGCATTTAATCAATTTACATTTAAAGTTATTATTGATAGGTATTTATTCATTGCCATTTGAGATTCATTCATATTGTTAACAGTTGTAGGTCTTTCACTCTCATTGCTGGATATATTCCTTTATTTGGATGCACCAGTCTTTATTTATTCATTTTCCTGTTGAAGAAAATCTGAGTTTTACCCAGTGTGAGGCTATAGTGGTGCTTTGAACACATTCCTGAGCACATTGTTTGGTAAATATGTGTATTCATTTTTATTGGGATATGCCCAGGGCAAAATTGTTGGGCTACAGGACATGTACATGTTCAGCTTTAGTCAATACCACATTTACCTGATATTTAAAGAGAAAAGAAGAGATAAGGTGAAAAAAATTTAATTATCTGAGAAAAAAACATTTTATCAGAGGCACTTTTCGTCAGAGAATGCAACAATTAAATTTTTTTATTTTTATTTTTCTATTTTCTTTTTTATATATTTTTATTGATTATGCTATTACAGTTTTCCCAATTTCCCCCCCTCTATGCCCCCTCCACCCTGACTCCCTAACCCTCCAGCATTTCCCCCACTTTAGTTCAGGTCCATGGGTTGTACATATAAGTTCTTTGGGTCCTCTGTTTCCTATACCATTTTTTATCTCTCCCTGTTTACCTTATAACCATGCATCTTCTTCCTTGTACCTTTTCCTCCTATTGCTCCTTTCCCCTGCCTCGCTGATAACCCTCCATGTGATCTCCATTTCTGTGATTCTGTTCCTGTTCTAGTGTTTGCTTAGTTGGTTTTTGTTTTTGTTTGAGGTTTGGTTGTTAATAACTGTGAGTTTGTTGTCATTTTACTGTTCATATTTTTTACCTTTTTCTTAGATAAGTCTCTTTAACATTTCATATAATAAGGGCTTGGTGATGATGAACTCTGTTAACCTGACCTTATGTGGGAAGCACTTTATCTGCCCTTCCATTCTAAATGATAGCTTTGCTGGATAGAGTCATCATGGATGTAGGTCCTTGGCTTTCATGACTGCGAATACTTCTTTCCAGCCCCTTCTTGCCTGCAAGGTTTCTTTGAGAAATCAGTTGACAGTCTTATGGGAACTCCTTTGTAGGTAATTCTCTCCTTTCCTCTTGCTTCTTTTAGGAGTCTCTCTCTATATTTAATCTTGGGTAACTTAATGATGATGTGTCTTGTTGTGTTCCTCTTTGAGTCCAGCTTCTTTGGGACTCTCTGGGATTCCTGGACTTCCTGGAAGGCTATGTCCTTCACCAGACTGGGGAAGTTTTCCTTCATTATTCGTTCAAATAAGTTTTCCATTTCTTGCTCTTCCTCTTCTCCTTCTGGAACCCCTATAATTCGGATATTAGAACATTTCAGGTTGTCCCAGAGGTTTGTAAGAGTCTCTTCACTTTTTCGAATTTTTGTTTCTTCATTTTGATGGATGTTTCTTTTGTCCTTGTGTTCCAAATTGTTGCTTTGAGTCCTGGTTTCCTTCCTGTCACTGCTGGTTCCCTGCATCTTCTGCTTCATTTCACTTTGGGCATCCTTCATTTGTTCTTTTCATTTTCCAACCAAGCTCAATCAGATGTGTGAGTATTTTGATTACCAGGTCTTTAAGTTCTCCATCAGCTAGTTTGGCGATCTCCTCCTTGCTTAGCTCTCTTTCTGAGGCTTTACTCTTTGGGCCATATTTCTTTGTCTTGGCACACCTGATAAGTTCTAAAGGGGTGGGGCCTTAGGTATTCACCCAGGCAGGGCAACCCTCCTTGCTGTGCTGTGGTGCTGCCTGTGGGGGAGGAGCCAGAAAGGGAACAGTGTGGCTTGCCTGCCCATCTGCAGCACACTTTTCAACGAATTCTCGGACTCTCATGTGAGACTGGGAGCTTCTCCTACAGCCACAACCACCCATAGCCCACAGTCATCTCTGAGTCCCCTTAAGTCACTCCCTCCCATGCAGCCTGCTGAGCTCAGTAGCCAGCCCCGCCCCCATGGTCTGCTGCATTGCCACAGTTTTTCTGAGCAGGCCCGTTCAATCCACCACCTACATGTTTGGTTGTTTTGGTTCATTTTTTTCTTTAATTCCTTTGTTGTCGGTGTTTCATGCAGTTTGATTTTCTGGAACTTTTGGTTATTTATTGATTTCAGATTGGTCGTTATCCTCCTTTTGGTTGTGCGAGGAAGTGAAGGGTCTTTACCTATGCCTCCATCTTGACTTGAACTCCCTAATTTTTTTTAAATAATAATGAATAACTTAAATACTGTGTAGTCCAGTATTTTCCAACCATTGAGTCAAAATCCACAGTAGGTTTTAAACATTTTTTATTATGTTGAAATATACATAAAATTTACCATTCCATCTATTTATAGTGGGTTTTGAAATTAGTGGGTCATAATCAGGATTTTTAAAAAGCAAAATAGAATAGAAAATGAAACACTATAAAACAGAATGCATCATAGTAAGCATAAATACTATTTTATGGAACTTTTGTTATCATATATACACTTTGAATCAACATTTATAAAACATGGGTCTAGTACAGCTCCTTCCATTTTCAGAGTGGAAAATATACTCAGAAACACAAGTGATGTTTCCAAATAATTTGAACTGGACCATGGCATCCTGGCCTCCAATTTGGCCATCTCACCATCTTTGCCACCAGTCTTGTCAAACTTATGGGCTAGATGGAGCCATAGCTTCATGACCCCACATATTTTTGGTGAGAAAGGATCTCATGGCCCCTGCCCATTGAGTTGGCCCCCAGTAGGCTACAGAAGGAGGCAGGACTCAACAACCGGTGCCTTCTGAACCTGTTGAAACCCAGGCACCCCATTTGACCCTATTTACTTTAGGGTCAACCAGGAATAGTACAAACCTAGAAATTTAAAAGGAGAGTGGGGAAAGAACCTGTGGTTTGACATTTTTCAGATTTTTTTTTCTGCTTTGTGCGTGTTTCAAGGGCACTTTTCAAGTGTAGAGATCTGGGGAGGAAGCACTATAAATAGAAGGGACCACAGTGGGGAGGGAGGTCTGGGGGGAGGAGGAAGTGTGCTCTGAACACCTGCTTGTCTCCAAATCTAGGGCCCTGATGGGGCTTTTCAGATGGTTCTTACCTACTCCAACTGTGCCTCACCCCTGGCTTTTTCTTCAGCCCATCAAAACCAGGACTAAAGCCAAGTGCCCTAACCTAGGTCACCATGATCCAGCTCTAGCTTGTCACCACCCCAAGTCCACCAAGGCAGTCCCTGGAGGGAGGGAGTCTGTCCCATCTTGGACCTAAGTTCAACTCAGGTCAACTCGATGGACCTCCTTTGGCATTAGCCCCTCTCCCGTCTGTGGTGTCTTACAAGAAATTAGGTTATGTCTCATGCTAGTGCAAAACTCAGAAATGCCCTCCAATCATCTTAGAATAAAACCCACCCACAGATTATGGGCTATCCTTTTGATCAGGTAGACCCAGCAGAAGGGAAGGGAATTGAAAATACGCATCTTGAGGCTGTATCTGCATAGAATCCAATGTTTCCTTGGGGGTTGGCTTTGGTGGGAAGGGGCAAAAAGGCCAGGCCAAGCAGAGTATTGGAGAGGCAGATTTCCCCCTCTATTCTCCCCGTACCTCACTCACTGTCCACCTTTCACTCCTCCTATCTGCAACTCCATCACCCAGAGCCTGCTTTCTGCTCCTCACCTGAAGCTCCTCTCAACCTTCAAGCTGCCACCTCAATATCACCTGGGTTGGCCAAGTACACTTCAAAGACCTTTCTAAATTAGAATTCCCTGTTGCATGATGGGCCCTTCCTTAAAACACCTTATGTATTGTAAGTCATCTTTTGGTTTATGTGATTAGGTTAATATCATGCTCCCTCAATAAACTGTGAACTCTGAAGATAGGTCCAAGTTGGTTTTGCTCACTCTTGTATATCCACCTCTAGCACAGTGTCTGCACCAGAGATGATGCCCAATACATTGTGTGGGAAAGGAGGGAGTGGGAGGGATGGAAGGATGTAGAAGAGGTGGGAAGGGAGAGAGAAAGGGGGAAGAGGAAGGGAAGGGAAGAAGAAAGGATGAAAAGGAGAAGGGACAGGGTGGAAGGGAGAAGGGAGGGGAGCAGAGAGTGGAAACTGGAAAAGAAAGGAGGGAGAGGTGGAGATAAGGAGGAAGGATATGAAGGGAAGAGGTGATGCTGAGGAGAAAGAGAAGATCTAAGGGAGAGGAAGGGAGTTGGTTGTCAGCAAGAACTAAGGAGTTCTCTCACTCTGTTACTCGCAGAGTCCCACAGCCTGTCCTGGGTCCTGTCCCGGGTTAGGAGAGGGTCCTGTCCTGAGTTAGTAAGGAGCCTCTGCCAAGGTGACTGGACACAGAGGGAAAGCATGAACCCAGGGTAAAAACTGGGTGAGTACAATTGACCTACGGCTTTGGTTTGCCTGACTGGCCTCTGTGATTTGGGAAATGAAGCTGAGCTGTTTGAGACCATAAATTACACCCTTCACTCAAGGAGTTTTCGATCCCCACTTACCTAATGCTCTCAAAGAACATCCATTTCAAGAAGGGCTCAAGTTTAGTCTGCCTGGTGATATGACTTTATGGAGATATGATTTACATACTCTAGAATTCACACTTTCTAAGTGTGGTTCAATGGTTTGAGAGCTGTGCAACTATCAGCACAATCTAGTTCTAGACTATCCCCATCACCCCAAAAAGACCCCTTGTGTCCATTTCAGTCACCCATTATTCTACCCCAGCCAACCTCTAATTTTCTCTTTTTATATATAGATTTGCCTTTTCTGGATATTTCTTATACACTGAGTCATACAATGCGTGGCCTCTGGTATCAGGCTTCTTTCACTGAGCATCAGGTTTTTGAGGTTCATGTTGTAGCATGGATGTTTGTTTCTTTCTATTGCCGAATAGTATTCCTGGGCCTTGGTTTCTTATCAAGAGAAGGAAAAATATTTTCAGTCATGTAGAAACTATTCCTGCCTTCAAAAATATTTTCAGTCATGTAGAAACTATTCCTGCCTTCAAGGACTCAGCTGAAAGGGAAGTTGGCCCCGATGAGGCTTCATTCCTGGAAGATGGAGAGAACATCTGCTCATGGCAATAGGGACAGGGAAAGCAGACGCTGGATGGGAAAGGTTCAAAAACATCTCCACAGGAAGGCATGATGAGCAGAAACCAGTTCGGTCAAATGTCAAAACATTCTTTCCTTTGTTTTCAAATATCAATTGCATAGGTTGGTAGCGCCAGGCTGCATAATATCTTGTGGGGAACTGTAATAGAACAAAAGAACCCTGAATTTGGAGATATGACCTTAGCATTACACATCAACAAAGACTACCCCCAGACCAAATGTGAGAATCCCCAAATGCAGATGCATCAGCAGCTTTTCAGTCCTCCAGGTGATTTCAATGTACAGCCACGATCAAAGTCAAGGGTGACTGCGCTATAAGGTTACTGAGCTCCCAAGGTAATGACCTCACTATACAAGGAGAGAGGGTCACGCGTCTTCCTTTCCAGTGAGTGGAATCTGCTCCTCCCCTAACAGCCTCACACAGATCTCCTCTCTCTTTGAAGACCACTCAGGAGGGTGTAGCTATTGTCCTTATGTCCTCCACCAATGCCCTAATGCTGACCCCAGAGAGAGGGTCTGATGGAGACATAGGCAAGGCCAGCTTGTCACAGGACTGAGAAGGTCCTCCAAATCCTCCTGTTTTATTAATGAAAAAAAAAAACAAACCCACCTCACAAGTAAATTTAGAGTTATGCAACAACAGTTTGATATGTCTACTTGTAGACATTTTTCTATGCATTTACTTTTATAGGTAAATATACAAATATATAGTTTTTGTTTTGTTCATAAACAAATGATATAATGCTTCAAGAATTATGTGAAACTTAGCCCTGGCTGGTGTAGCTCAGTGGATTGAGCGCGGGCCTGCGAACCAGAGGATCGCGGTTCGATTCCCAGTCAGGGCACATGCCTGGGTTGCAGGCCAGTTCCCGGCAGGGGACACACGAGAGGCAACCGTACATTGATGTTTCTCTCCCTCTCCCTCTCCCTCTCTCCTACCCTTCCCCTCTAAAGATAAATAAATAAATTCTTTAAAAAAAAAATGCTTAAATAATAAATAAACCTTTTAAAAAAAAAAAAAAAGAATTATGTGAAACTTGTTTGTGCCTGCAGTGGTATGGTGGCTATAACACATGGTTTCATTCTTGGTTATATTATGGATTCTGTTGCTCCTATGAGTAGGTTCTCTTTTCCCTGACATTTCTAATTGGTTATAGTTAGTGTTTAAGAAAGCCATTGATTTTTAAAAATTGTAATAAAATACATATAACAAAAGTTGACATTTTAACCATTTTTAAGCAAGCAATTCTGAGGCATTAAGTACATTCACATTGTTGTGTAATCATCACCAATCATCCATCTCCAGAGCTTTTTTTAATCTTCCCAAACAGAACATTTGTATCCAATTAGCAATAACTCCCCTTCCCCTCATCCCATTCCTCAGCCCCTGGCAACCAACATTCTATTTTGTGTCTTTATTTTGACTACTTTAGGAACCTCATACAATATTTGTCATTTTGTGACTGGCTTCTTTCACTTAGCATAATGTCTTCAAAATTCATCCATGTTATAGCATGTATCAGTACTTTATTCTTTTTGAGGCTGAATAATATTCCAATGTATATATAAAATAAACCTGAGCTGTTGGGTGGACAGCACTGCAGCAGAGTTTACTTGTCTGTGGAATGAAAAGGAGGAAGAAGAGGGAAACTGAGAGACCAGACAATGCTCAGGAGAAAAGGGGAAAAGAAAAGGAAGCAAACCTTGACATTCGGGTATTCAAGGCTAGCCACTGGGGAGAAGGCCAAGTCTACTGGGCTCTAGGATGTTTGCAGTAACTCCAGGCTACTGATGCTTTTGTGCAACTGGAGTCCATTGGGGAAAAGAAAAAAGGGCCATATTTTGTCTGCAGCTGGAGGACACCATGCAGGTCAAGGGTAGGAGCTGAGGGCACCTGACTCCAGGACACCCCAATGTTAAAGGCGTGGCAGTACCTTCACCTGAACTGACTGGGGGTTGCAAGATGTCAGGGTTGAATACAACTTGAAAGACAAAAGAACTAGCATGGTTTTTCTCAAATGAGTATATGTGGATTCTTCAAAGGATCTATGAATAGAACTCAGAGGGTTCATGAACTTAAATGGGAAAATTTTGCGTCAGTTTTTTAGTTTTCATTGGGGTAGAGGAGATGAATAGACTATACTCCACCAGGGAAACATCCAATTCTAATCTTCCTGGGATCCTTTTTGGTACTTTTTCTTGGGAAAATTTGCATCTCTATTTTCATTAACCTCTAACTAAAATTGAGTATTTCCTCCTATTAGGAACATAGGCGATGACAACTTAGGTTTAACCAAACCAAGAAAAATAATGGAGATTTTCACACTTTAGTTATTGCTAATAATAAAATATTGTTTAAACTCATTTCTATGTTGAAATCATGTTGTCATAGACCTGTTGGTATCAGAAAGAGTGTGGTAGTGCTACACTGTAAGCACCAGACTAAAGGCAGGGTGGAGGTGTTCCACCTGGGCCTTTAGTTTTGTCACTCAAGCCAGCACATTCTCTGTGCTGGACTCTGGTGGCCCCTACAGTAGAGACTCTGCCTGGAGGAACTCAGGGACTGGGGAAACAGACAGCTGAACCAGATACACAATTATATTGCTATATGACTCATGCTATGAGAGCACAAAATACGGGTTGGTGTGGTCAAACTGGGTTTCTCACAGGAAGTGACATTTGAACTGACTTTTTCAGGGTATATTAAGAAGTGTGCACAAGGACATAACACTTTTCTTTTACCAGAAAAGTACCTCATCAAGCATGTATGTGCCTCAGCTTAGAGTTCAGAGGAGCAAAAAGAAATTTCCCCTGGCCCTGGGGCTGAAACAGGAAACCACCCAGAAACCCTTGGCAGAAGAAGGCAGGGAGTTCCCAATTCCCCAGGACTGAGTGGACATTTTCACAAGAAGCACCTCTAGGTACAGCTGCATCTGTCCTCCCTCCTCCTCATTGAAATGGAGGCTCCATGAGCTGACAGGTTGTTTTCTGTTCCATTTGCTAATGAATCCCCAGCACCTGTGCCTGGCATAGATCTGGCCTCTGCATGTATTTGTTGAATGGGTGAATAAATCCAGCCACATCCTTCCATGGCTGGTGGGGACAGCTGGATAGGCAGGCTGTGACTCTGACTCTCTGTGTGGCATTTGTGTCTCCAAATCATCATGGTGCCCTGTACTCTTGATGACCTTGGAAAAGCCCCACTGAAACCCCCGTGGGTACGGAAATGCTTTATGGCATCAAGCAAGTGAAGTGCCCAACACCTGGGCTGCTGAGGTGTGAATCATCTCTATGCTTTCCCAGGATTGCAGTGCTGTTGCAGGGACCTGGTGGGCATCTTAACTGCCTGGTTTAGGGATCCCTTTCCTCCAAGCATGTTATGAGCTACAAGGATGAGTCCCAGGTTAGTGGAGGCAGAGGGCTGGGAGCATCCTCACTAGAACCTCCGTCTGAGCTCACAGGTGGGGAAGGTTGCCTCCTCATGGGGCCCAACATAGGCTGGTCCCTGGTTGGAAAAAGAAAAAGCAGAGCATTTCTATTTCACCCATTCCCTCCAAGGATCTTATGGGCTAAATCTTGTTCCCCGACCCTGCTCCATTCATATGTTTCAACTTTAACCTCCAACACCTCAGAATGTGTCTGTATTTGGAGATTCGGTCTTTAAGGAGGTGACTAAACTGAGGTAATTGGGGTGGGGGGCTAATCCTATTTGACAGATGTCTTTATAAGAAGAGGACATTAGGGCACAGACACTCAAAGAGGCAAAACCATGTGAAGACACAGGGAGAAGACAGCCATCTACCAGCCAAGAGAGTCCTCAGAGGAAACCAACCCTGCTTACGCCTTGATTTCAGACTTCTAACCTCCAGAACTGTGAGACAATACAGTTAAACCACCCCACCAATCTGTGGTACTTTGTTACAATAGCCCCAGAAAACTAATACAAAATATCACAGTTCACGTGGTTTTTTAGTGGACTCTCAGAAATTTTAGTGGACTCTCAGAGATAACACCCTCACTTTCTGTTAACACCAAGGAGAAATAAACAGAAATGCACTTCTAAGACTTATAGGTCAGAAAGGCCTCATGACACAAGAATGGGTTATTTGGTTGATGACCTTAGTGCTTACTCAGTAAGAAAAACAATGGACCAGAAGGAAGAAACTAACAACCAAACAGAAAACAAGGAAGAAACAAGAATTCAAAAAAATGAGGAGAGGCTTAGGAACCTCCGGGACATCGTTAAACGTCCCAACATCCGAATTATAGGGGTCCCAGAAGGGGAAGAAGAAGAGCAACAAGTGGAAAACTTATTTGAACAAATAATAAAGGAGAACTTCCCCAATCTGGCAAAGGAAATAAACTACCAGGATGTCCAGGAAGCTCAGAGAGTCCCAAAGAAGTTGGACCCAAGGAGGTACACACCAAGGCACATCATAATTACATTAGCCAAGATTAAAATGAAGCAGAGAATTCTAGAAGCAGCAAGGGATAAGGGGACAGTCACCTACAAGGGAGTTCCCATCAGACTGTCAGCTGATTTCTCAAAAGAGACCTTCCAGGCAAGAAGGGGCTGGAAAGAAATATTTGAAATCTTGAAAAGCAGGGACCTGCATCCAAAATTGCTCTATTCAGCAAAGCTGTCATTTAGAATGGATGGACAGATAAAGTGCTTCTCAGATAAGGTCAAGTTGAAGGAGTTCATCATCACCAAGCCCTTATTATACGAAATGTTAAAGGGACTTATCTAAGAAAAAGAAGATAGAAAAAAATATGACAGTTAAAAGTCAGCAAACTCACAGCTATTAAGAACCATACCTAAAACAAAAGCAAACTAAGCAAACAGCTAAAACAGGAACAGAACCACAGAAATGGAGATCATATGGAGGGTTAGCAACAGGGGTGTGGGAGGAAGAGAGAGGGGGAAAAGGTACAGAGAATGAGTAGCATAGATAGTGGGTAGAAAATAGACAGGGGAGGGCAAGAATAGTATGGGAAATGTAGAAGCTAAAGAACTTATGACACATGGACATGAACTAAAGGGGGGAATGTGGGTGGGAGAGGGTGTGTAGGGTAGAGGGGAATGATGGGGGAGAAATGGGACAACTGTAATAGCATAATCAATAAAATATATTTAAAAAAAAGAAAAACAAGGTTTTAGAGCTTGAATTTCCCAGAAGCACAAGGTGCTCCTTACTGATGTCAGAGGACCCACACATAACAGTTAGCTGATTTTGCTAATGTAGATATTATATACAGAGAAAGAGGTCATAGGCCAAGTCAGGATAAATGGTTAAAGCCTGCAAGGAGGTTAGTGGGTTTCAATGTAAAAAATAATCTCATGCCATGCCTTAGTCTTTTACCAGATTTATTAGAAATGTGCTTGACTTTATAGCACAAAGAGAATAATAAAAATATGTCCAGCTTTGAAGTTTCATAAGGCACTTGGCAGCCAGTGTTTAAATTTTAAGTGCCTTTTCCTGATTACCTAGAGATGCCACAGAAGACTCTGGAAATGCTGTTCATCACACATATCATGGCTTCATCTCTCCTGCTCACTGCGCCTAAGTCGTCGTGCAAATAACAGCCTTCAGCTGGGCCCCACTTTAACAAGACTGAACCCCTTCTCCCTCCTGAGCAAGCCAGGCCATTTTGTACCCAAATCTCTTGTATGAAACCTTTGCTGTGTTATGTCACGTCCCACTATCCACACTGCCTGATGTTGATGAACTCATGGGAAGTTTGCAGGATAGGAGATGCATGTTTTGCTGTTACCTGGCCCAGTTCACTTTCTAGGCTTTGGTTTCTCCTTGTAAAGTCAGAATAAGAATCACAGTCCCCTCAAAGGGCCTTTGTGAAGATTAAAGAGTGTGTGTGTGTGTGTGTGTGTGTGTGTGTGTGTGTGTGTGTGTGTGTGTATCTGGTCTGGTAAATCCTAAGTACTTATCCCCAGTCTTCCCTGCACTTCCCTTGAGGGCAGCACTATGGTTTCTCCTCACAACCCCCATATCACCCAGTGTAATGCTGGGCACATACTGAAATCAGAATTAGTGTAGACGAATTGATTTCCTGGTATCATTTGCATTCCACATGTCACTCACCTGTATCCAACTCAGCTGGGACTGCCTTTGTGAACTTTAAAACTATTTTTCTAATAAAAGTAATTCCTGTTCCTTGCACTCAGTTTGGAATATATATTTAAGTATAAAGAAGAAAATATATATTATGGCCAACCCCAAAATCCAAAGATAATCACTGGTTAATATTTGAAGCAGTATTTCCTTCCATTCTTTTTTTCTATGTACATGTGTACCTAAGTCTGTTTTATTTAACTGCCTAAGACTTCTGTAGTATTTGCTCCAGAGCATCTTAGAGTCACCACTCAGCTTCTAGGGTCTCAAAGAAAGGACCTTACTTACAGCAGAGCTACATTTGATAGTCCTTTCTCTCTCAATAAATGATGTATCTGTACTGTATATGAGGATATATCTCTACATACTGTCTCACATTTCTGCCTTGCAGAAGGTAAACTGTGCTTCCATACCAAAAACACAACTGAGAAATCTTCCAGGATATTTCCAGCCTCTCAGCTTGTAATGAGTACCTACTTAAGCTAGGCAAATAATTTAGAGGAAAAAACTTCTCTGGGCATCTTGACATCCTGTTCTGTACTCTTATTTAAATGAATATAGTAATGGTTTCATTCTGGTTAAAGAGAAACTAGCTGCAGGGCCCTCAAGCTGATCCTTTCCCCAGATCAAGGTTTCACAAAGGCAGTTTGAGGGTTGACACCCCTGCACCTATCGGCTGTCTAATGGCTGGTAACTTCTTATCTTACCAAAGTCAACCAGTGTGCCCAGTTAGGGGTTAAGTGGGTCTACAAGGCTGGGTGGTATTAATTTGATCCGAAGCATTTTTAGGAAGTAGCAATGCAAAGATTCTTTCTCTCTGGTATAAGACATTTATGGAGTCCAGCAGGGCTGTCACAAATCTCTTTTGATTTGGGGCAGTGTCCACAATTTCACATCCAAAGTAACAGCAGAACCATAGCTTTGGTTGTGTGATTCTCATCATCGCAGCTTGGCCTCACACAGTTGGTGCTTCTGAGTCCTGAAATCTTCCCTTGATAATTGTGCCTCTCCACATCTGTGTGGATGAGCCCAACTACCTTTCTGATGCATTTAGAGATGTATAGGTACATATTTGTATATGTGTGTAATGTGTGTGATTTTGTGTGTTGCACATGTGTGCATGAACATGTATGTGTGTGTATAAAGGTCTGGAAAGGGGGAGGCACTCCAAGTTCAACCTTACACAATTTCTTCTTGGCTAAGTCTAACTTTTTTAACTATTTTGATCATGAGAGTATCTGCTCCTCTATACAATTTTTCTTCACCTGAAATATACTAAATTCCTAGATTATACTTATATGGTGTGTCTATGCGTGTGTACACAAGCGCGAGTGCACACACAGGACCTCAACCGCTGCCCTGTGGGTATGCAACCTGAGGGATAGTTCTGGATGGCCTCTCTCATAAAATACAATAGTTTGAGCTGACAACTCTGCCCCCTTGTGGTTGAAAGGCAGAGTGTCTGGTCTGTGGTACTGGAAATGATTCCTCTGAGTGAATAGCAGTTATTCCTATTATTATTATTATTACTGTTGTTGTTGTTGTTATCACAACACTTTCTACTGGCTGAATGTTATTATTCATGAGGACACTATTAGCCACATAGCCTGGCACTATGCTAAGTAAGCACTTCACACACCTTATTTCACGAAAGATTTGTAGCAACCTTCTAGTGTAGGGGTGTCCAGCCAGTGGCCCACAGGCAGCATGCAGCCCAGGATGACTGTGAATGCAGCCCAACACAAAACTGTAAATTTACTTAAACTATTATTTAGTTTTATTACTAAGTTTTATTATTTAGATATGCACATTTTCTATATTAGTAATCATAAACTTGGGATCTGCTCAGTGATTTTAAAAGATTATTGAAAGACTGCTGCATAATTAAGGTTATTATGTGAAGACTTTTTTGCTTATCTGTGGCAGATAACATGAAAATTATGCAGATACCTTTTTTTTACTCATCAGTTTTCATTAGTGTTTTTGTATTTAATGTGTGGCTCAAGACAAGTCTTCTGTTCCAGTGTGGCCAAGAAATGCCAAAAGTTCCGACACCTCTGCTCTAGTGTAACTACTGTTAGCACTGCCATTTAGAGAGCAGGAAACTACAGCTAAGAGAGGCTGAGTAACTTGCTCAGAGTCACACAACTCATAGGAAATGGGTCTAGGACTTAATGCCAGGCCCAGCTGCAGACCTAATCACTGCTTTTAACCACTGCTAATTAGAGCAGTGTTTCTCAGTGTGGGCTACATGTAGACACCTTTAAAAGAAAATAGTCTCTTATGAATCAAAGAAAATTGAAATTCCTTTAAGAAGCTGCATTAAAAGTAATACACTGTAACTGCAGGTGATCCCCAGGTACCTCACAGCTCCCCACATAGTGAAAGACTCACTTGCAGGGGGCTTCCCTAGAGGGCATTCGCTGAAATGAACACATAACTACATTTAATTCCCAAGGGACATGTGGGCTAGGCACTGCCTCCTTCCATCAATTCTGTCAACCACTTTTAATAGCACCCCAGTACTTAACATGGTACTGTAGGATGGGAGGGGGGGCATTGAAAACCCTGCTTTTCTTAGTTCCCTGCTTATGGAGAGGGGACATTTGAAGACAGTAGAGACAGAGACAATGAAACACAGAGAGACACAGAGGAGACTTTGATAGCATTGTAACTCACTAAAGTCGTGCTGTTGCAAGTTGGTCAGTACTAGCAAGAGAAGCATTTGCTAGTCAAAGATTCTCCACTCTGAAACATCTGAAGACCTGAAGATCTTTAGGATTGGGGTGTCTAACCTTTGGTGTCTCTGGGCCACACTAGAAGAAGCAGAGTTGTCTTGGGCCATACAGTAAATACATTGTGACATGTAATCACAAAAAAATCTCACAATGTTTTAAGAAAATATATGACTTTGTGTTGGGTCGCATTCATAGCCATCCTGAGCCATGTGCGGCCCGCAGGCTGTGAGTTGGACACTCCTGAAAGGTCTTCAGATCTTCAGATGTCTCTGCTTCTTAAGTTTAGACGGAAGCGGCCCTTCCAAGAGAGCACTGGCCCTCCTACATGTTCTTACATGCCAGCCACATGACTACTGGCTGAATGAATAAGTGAATCAAAACTAAGTTTATCAACACTTGCCATTTGAAAATATTACCCAAATAGTACAGGTTGTGTACCCATGGATTTTGAAATTCAAAAGAGTGCACACACACACACCAAGTTTCTACAAGGCACTTGGTGCTATCTGCATATCTGTGTATCCTTGCAGAATATTTTATGTATATGAGGCAAAATGCGCATGCGCATGTATAAGTGCTTTCTTTCCTTTCACAAATCTTAAAAATCATTTCAGAGTTTTCAAGGAATTCTTTCATTCTTTTTGTTTTTGCAATTGTCTAGTGTCTCATGTATAGATATGCCGTAGGTTTTTTAAACCTACTCTATTCATGAACATTTCCATTGTTTCTAATCTTTTGAAAACAATGGAGCAGTTAATTACCTTTCACAAAAATAATTTCCAGGTGTGCAGGTAACTTCATAAGATAAAGAAGTGGATTTTCTGGCCATGGCTGAGTGGCTTAGTTGGGTGGAGCATCATTCCATACACCAAAAGGCTGTAGGTTCAGTCCTTGGTGGGGGCACGTATGGGAGGCAGTTGAATGATGTTTCCTTGTTTCTCTCTCTCTCTGTCTCTTTTTCACTCTCTAAAATCAATAAACATATCTTCAGGTGAGGATTTCTTTTTAAAGTGAATTTTCTTGGTCAAAAGATACGTGTGTTTGCAATTTTGAAAAATATTGCCAAACTGACCTCCAAAAAGAAGTTATATCAATTTGTATTTCCCTCCAAAATATATCAGAATGTGTATTCCCCCACATTGTTATTACACAGTGTAGTATCAAATGTTTTGATTTGTGTCAATCTCAGAGATGAAAATGGCATCTGAGTATAACTTTAATTTGCATTTTTCTTATAAGGGTGACATTAAACATCTTTTTTTATCCGTGAACAGCTGGGTCTTCTTTCTTTGACCATTATTCTTGTTCTTTCTTTCTTATTAGTTTGTAAAACTCCTTACATATTAGGAAAATTAAGACTTTGCATGAGATATGTCTATGATGAAACAGAAATTTCATGTTATTGAAGCAACTTTTTTCTTTAATTTTGTAACTTGCAATAGTGTAACTGATTACACAAGGCAATATACTTCTGAGATCATATTAATATATTTAATTGTAATGGTGAGCTTTTATAATTGGTAAGCTTTCCAAACTTAATTTTATGTTTGGTAAACATTAAATCTTTTTTGTAGTGCCTACTTTTCTTTCTCAAAGTTTTATCTTAGCTCATACTGTTTCCATGGTCCTTCATATGTCCTGATGGTTCACATCCTGCCATTATCCTAAACCTACATCAATTCCCACATTCTCAGAAAACTTGCCCAATTGTTCCCATACACAAGACCTCTCTCTTTTCTCAATCTCAACAGCTCATGAAATATGACATTTATCCTGCTATGTTTCTCACTGACATAATTTCCAGCTTGTTCCACATATGTAGCACTTACCTTTCTAAAAAGCAAGGACATCCTTCATGTTCTTCACACAACTTAAAACTCTCATGGGAACAAAATATGAACACAATAAATACTTAATAACTGGAAGTAATCTTCAGAGGTTCTTAACCTATGTTCCATAAATAGAATTCAGGGTTTCCTGAAATTATATTATATTAATTATTATAGGGTTCAGCACAAATAACACCCCTGTTCATTATAAAATCTTTTATTACAAAATCATAAGCATGTAATTTTGTAACATAACATCACACTCAAGCATACCATATGATATTTTAGGTGAAGTGTTCAAATTGCTGTCCATCTCATGCAAGACATTCACGTAACCTACCAACCACACTCAAGCAGGCATTACTTCTGCTGGACCTTGTATACATTATATTATATTAATTATATTATTATATTATAATTACTGGTATCCTTGTAATAAGAGAGAGGCACACACAGCCATAGACAGAAGCCGTTATGTGAAGACAGATGCTGCCATGAACCAAGGAAAGATTGGGCTACCATAAACTGGAGGGAATGAGGAAGGATCCTCCCTTAGAGGCTTCAGAAGGAGCATGGCCTCGATTTTGGGCTTGCTTTCAAAACTGTGAGACAATAAATTCCTGTTTAAGCCACCCAGTTTGTGGTACTTCTTTATGGCAGCCCTAGGAAACTAATACAAACCAATAGAAATCACAAATATTTTCATCCAAGATTATTGTTGCTACAGCTATCTCAGAATATTGTTTAAGCTCATTTCTACTTTGAAATTACAATAATTAGACCCAAAGCTAGATCTTTTCATTTAACGAGGTAATAAATAACATCAACTTGTTTTAAACTAATTTGGTATTCTCATAATTGTAATTCAACATAATTATTTCCTTTATTATTCTCTTTATTTTATGTTATGCATTTAAAAGCATTATTCTGAGGAGTCCATGGGCTTCATCAGAATGCCAAAGGACTCCACAGCCCTATCAAGTTCTGCCTTAGCTGCAGGATTCAAATGTATCCAGTAGAAGGCCCTAGAGCACTTATGCAAAACTTCATATATTTTTTTATTATTTTATTTAATTTATTTTTAATTTTAATTGTTCAAGTACAGTTTTCTGCCTTTTATTCCCATCCCATCCCACCCCCGCCCCCGGCCCTCCCCACCTCCCTCCCATCGCCCCCCTTGTTTTTGTCCATGTATCCTTTATACTTGTTTCTGTAAACCCTTCCCCCTTTCCCCTGAAATTCCCTCCCCTCTCCCCTCCGATGACTGTCAGCCTGTTCTCAATTTCAGTGTCTTTGGTTATATTTTGCCTGCTTGTTTGTTTTGTTGATTAGGTTCCTGTTAAAGGTGAGATCATATGGTATTTGTCTTTCACCTCCTGGCTTATTTCACTTAGCATAATGCTTTCCAGTTCCATCCATGCTGTTGCAAAGGGTAGGAGCTCCTTCTTTCTTTCTGCTGCATAGAATTCCATTGTGTAAATGTACCACAGTTTTTTGATCCATTCATTTACCGATGGGCACCTAGGTTGCTTCCAACACTTAGCTATTGTAAATTGTGCTGCTATGAACATAGGGGTGCATAGGTCCTTTTGGATTGGTGTTTCAGGGTTCTTAGGATATAATCCCAGCAGTGGAATTGCTGGGTCAAACTTCATATACATTAATACTACATATTTTACTGTATTTTCTCCCATTGCAAAAACAGAAATGTCCTTTAAATTCATTTATTTATATTTAAAATGTTCTATTTTTAGAACATTATGCAGTGTAATCAGAATATGGAAATACTTTCAGGCCTGCTATCCTATTTATTTGTTAACAATTAAAATTTCCACACTATTTTTTAAATGTTTAGTTGAACACTTGGTACTGGTTATTTTTAAACTGCATCCTGTAGCTAGAAATACTTTGTAATTTATATATCCTATGTAAAAGTATAAAATAAGAATACAATGGAAATTAATATGAAGAATAGCCTGACAACTTTACAAATATACAAAGTATACCAGATAAGGTGATCCATAGTGATAATGACAAGGAACGGCCAACCTTGCTGAATCCAACTAGAACATTACCTACAAACTTTCTAGGGTACACAATGCCATCTTTTTTCTTGGCCAAAACACTCCTTTCCAATTGTATTTTCTCAGAGTCTGATCACTTTGATATTTGTTAAGTTGTCCAAATGAACTGGGTACTGGGCTATTCAATTGCTGATTCTTCACAACAATTATTTACTTATTTAGCATCACCTGAGGACACGCTTATTGCCTCTTGTATGTGCCCTGACCAGGAACAGAACCTGCAACCTAGGCATGTGCCCTGACTAGGAATCAAGCCCGTTATCTTTCAGTGTACTACCAACCACCTGAGCCACATTAACGGGGCTCTTCACAACAATTTTAACCAGAAGGTCAGTTGGAAAGCAGCACATTTTTTTGTCCTTCTTTCTTCCATTGTCTAACCCCAAATCCATGGCCCTTCACAGACAGCTTTCTGTCTGGTTTTTCTGGTGGAACAGAATCAGAGAATGAGGAAAATATAATAAAAAGATGAGCCCCACCTATTTCTTTTGAAATTGGTAAGGCCTCTGATTAACAACTTCACTGGTTCCTAAGCATTCCAGACCCCTATCCTGTGTATCCTTGTGGCCCAGGACATAGGGAGAAATACTCCCCCAAACCAAAAACTCTACAAAGTGAGCCACATCATCACACTACATAGCCACAGCATAGTACAACTTTTGGGTTTAGGAGGATACAACTTTGAGGAACAGCATCAAGAAATAAAATGGAGTCAACGGAGTCACTGTAGACAAGCTACTAAATGACTACTAAATGACAAGCTAGTAAAGAACAAGCTACTCGATGACTAAAACCGAGTAAGTTGAGGCATGAGGAAATGATTCTATCCTTGTGTTAACTAGCCTGGGAACTTAAACTTTTGACTAAGTACCAAGTGCTAAGCACATATGCAGGAGTGGATACATTAACAAAGGAACGATTCATGTCCTCGGCAGGACAGAACTTGAGGGCAAGAGATTTCACCACACTACTCAGAATGATGCACGATTTAAAACTTGTGAATTGTTTATTTCTGGAATTCCCCATTTAATAATTTTGGACCCAGGTTGGCAAGAGGATAATTGAAACTAAAATGTGAAACCTCTGATAAGGGGGCACTACTACACATATTCTGTCAATGCGAGCCCCCTTTCCCTCCTGCTCCCCCAAAAAACACACTTTCTCCTTGGAAGAGCCATGTTTGAGTGATACTGCATGATCCTAAAAACAGGCAGTTTGGGGGCTGCTAAAAGACACATTTCAAGAAAAGATAAAATCATGACTGTCACTTAAATATAAAAATGGAGGTGTGTTAAAGATTTTATTTAGAGTCTCATTCAGTGGGAGGCTCATAACTGGTTTAATAAAGTCAAGAGGCATAAATTAATTGTAAAGGAAGCAATACTGTTTTTTTCCACAGATTGGAGAGTCAGTTGGCCCTCTCCGGACAGGACAGAATTTATATGATGACAGGTTACCTATACCTCGCAGAATTGTAAACTAGCTCAGAATCTAAATAGGAAGAAAAAAAAAACTAGAATCGATTAAGACAGAAGGCTGTGTTATGTAGACAATACATAGTTTTCCACTGAGATACCTTTTCTTTTACTACTGCTGAAAGTGTTTGCAGCAGTAATGGGCTCCTTTCTTATTTCCTACTTCCTAGAATTAGATCATACAGAAACTACCCTGCTGTGGCACAGGTTGCGCAATCACTAAAAATCCAGGTCCCAGGTCCTGGAACAAAGCTACAGGCTCCAGAGGCAAACAAAGCTATTTGCTAAAAATCAATGCACTGCAGAAAACGAAGTGCCAGCCCCAGCCAGACAGCAGCAGCACACAGCCCTTCTGCCCTCCTGAGCTCTGCCCCCTGAGCTCTGCTCCCAGGTCTAGACTGCTGCTGAGGCAGATGGGCTGCTCTTCGCCTCACCTTACTGGAAGCCACCGCCCTCCTGCGAACAGGGAGGGAAATTGACCAGTGTGTCCGGCTCTCATGCAATTTCACACCCAGCGATCTGCTCAGGCAAACCTCTCCGCCCAGCAGAATTACACCACTAGCTCCCAGTTTCAAATCCTGGTGTTTGATCACAAAACAAATTCTTTCCCCAACAACTTCTCTTATTCTTGAGATTCACCAGGAGGCCATGCACCCTAATTGGAACTCACCCACATCCATTCCTGAACTCCTGAAAACGTTAGTCTTCATGTGGCTCCCTCACCTAATTGTGGTGAATGGCTATTTGGTCTGTGACTCTCATCACCGGATAGTGTCTTGCTTATCACCCAAGGTTAGTAATTAAGTATACAAGGAGAGTGATCCAGATTCATGGTTTGTTGTTGTTGTTTTTTTAATGTTTATTGATGTTAGAGAGAGAGAAAGGAAGGAAGAGAGAGAATCGTTCAGTGGTTGACTCCCATATACCCCCAACCAGCTATCAACCTGCAACCTAGGTATGTGCCATGAACTGGGAATGAACTGGCAGTTGCTGTGTTGAATAGCAAGTGGATTCATCTCCATTCCAGCTTATCTCCACTCCCCTTGAACTTCCTCTTTAGCAGAGCCAGGACTAGGGTGAGTCAAGTGAGACATTTGCTCTTACTGCAAAGTTTAAGGGGTGCCAGGGTGCAAAATTTATCCATAATTTATTAATCATTACTTTCCTTGTCCTTCAATGTGTAAGAAATGTTAAGAATTTGACTCTAGACTTCAGGCCAAGATGGAGGCGTAGGTGGACACACTGTGCCTCCTCTCACAACTAAAATTAAGGACAACAAATATTTAGAAACAAGAAAACAACCAGAACTGATAGAAAATTGAACTGTACGGAAGTCCAACAACCATTCATCCAGACCGGTAAGAGGGGCAGAGTCGCAGCAGGAAAAAGTGGAGATGCAGACCCGGGAACACAGGCAGCAGCAGCTGGCAGTTCCCAGGTACACAGGCGGCAGCTGGCAGACCCCAGGCATGGGGTGGCAACTGTGCAGGCCCAGTGAGGCCAAGCAAGGCGGCTGGCTGACCGGGGGGTCCCACATTCCGAGCGCAGACAATTCAGGTGGAGGGGAAATGGCGGAAGGGATTTGAATCCAGGAGAGAGCGGAGCAGGTGCCATTGTTCCCTCTCGGACCCCGCCCCCACAAATGGCGTCACAACTCAGCGACTGGGCTGCCCCGCACTGGGGAACACCTAATTCTCCACCCCTCATTACGTAACAGCTACGACCAGACCAAAACCAAAACAAAACCAAAAAAAACCCCACCAAAAATGGCTCAAACCGGAGAAAAAAATCAAAGCCCCAGAGTCAATTCCTCTAAGCTGTGAAGAGATAGCCAACCTATCAGATGCACAGTTCAAAGCACTGGTGATCAGGATGCTCACAGAATTGGTTGATTTTGCTCACAAATTAGATGAAAAAATGAAGGCTACAAAATGTGAAATGAAAGAAAACACATGGGGAACCAATAGAGATGGGAGGAAAACTGGGACTCAAATCAATGGAGTGGACCAGAAGGAAGAAACAAACAACCAAACAGAAAACAAGGAAGAAACAAGAATTCAAAACAATGAGGAGAGGCTTAGGAACCTTTGGGACATCTTTAAACATCCCAACATCCAAATTATAGGGCTCCCAGAAGGGGAAGAAGAAGAGCAACAAGTGGAAAACTTATTTGAACAAATAATAAAGGAGAACTTCCCCAATCTGGCAAAGGAAATAGACTTCCAGGATGTCCAGGAAGCTCAGAGAGTCCCAAAGAAGTTGGACCCAAGGAGGAACACACCAAGGCACATCAGAATTACATTAGCCAAGATGAAAATGAAGGCGAGAATTCTAGAAGCAGGAAGAGATAAGGGGACAGTCACCTACAAGGGAGTTCCCATCAGACTGTCAGCTGATTTCTCCAAAGAGACCTTCCAGGCAAGAAGGGGCTGGAAAGAAGTATTCCAAGTCATGAAAGGCAGGGACCTACATCCAAGATTGCTCTATCCAGCAAAGCTGTCATTTAGAATGGAAGAGAAGATAAAGTGTTTCTCAGATAAGGTCAAGTTCAAGGAGTTCATCATCACCAAGCCCTTATTATATAAGATGTTAAAGGGACTTATCTAAGAAAAAGAAGATAAAAATATGACAGTGAAAAGACAGCAAACTCACAGCTATTAACAACCACACCTAAAACAAAAGCAAACTAAGCCAACAGCTAGAACAGGAACAGAACCACAGAAATGAAGATCATGTGGAGGGTTAGCAGCAGGGGAATGGGAAGAGGAGAGTGGGGGAAAAGGTACAGAGAATAAGTAGCATAGACGGTGGGTAGAAAATGGGGGAGGGCAAGAATAGTATGGGAAATGTAGAAGCTAAAGAACTTATGACACATGGACATGAACTAAAGGGGGGGAATGTGGGTGGGAGAGGGTGTGCAGGGTGGAGGGTAATGATGGGGGAGAAATGGGACTACTGTAATAGCATAATCAATAAAATATATTAAAAAAAGAATTTGACTCTAATTCAGCCAAATTTACTATCCTCAGTCTCGCGTATTAGATTACACCCTACTGCTGTCTGGCAGAAATCTCCAATGTTTATGCAAGGACAATTGTATGCTTTTATTCTTTTCTGAAGCTCTGACATCACCTAGTGTGTGATAATTCAACACAGAGTGAGTTGCTGCTGTGAAGGGCACCTAATGTACATCATACCCATAGCACAGCACAGAACTTTGTCAATATTTAATGGTTGTTAGCTATTGAAGGGTAACAGAATATGCCACCCCCAAATATGCCACTTTGGCATAAGAATTAATTTGAACTGAAGGCAAATTACTTTTTCTTACTCAGAAAAAGTAAATGCAAGAAAAGCTCTCTGCCCTTCCCATTTGCCTAAAAAGCAGGACATGAATTTATGAACATGTCCCTCCTCCCTTCTCTGTCAGGAAGGACAAGGGTTAATCCCTGGAGACAACATTATTAACCCTTTATCAATGGGGAAGACACCAGTTTAAATCCACATACCAAACCTTACTCATATTTACCATGTTTTCTCCTGGTTACCACCCCATAACTGGCTTTCCCCACAGCCCTCTCTCTCTTTTTCTATAGCTGAAGATGGTATTTAAATCTGAGTTCTAAGCTCTCTCTGAGATTTAATCATTCTTTTTTGCTGGGTACCTTCCATGTATATGTGAAGTATACAGGTTACAAACTTCTGTTTGTTTTTCCCTTGTATGTATTTGCCATTCATGTATCTTGAGGTTTGGGGTTTGATGCCAGAAACCTGTAAGCCAAGATGCAAAGGCACATTTGTGAGCGTAAGTGGAAATATGGCCTGGATAATTTCCTAAATAACCACTTCTGAACAGCTGCTTTAAAAAATGATAAAAGCTTTATTGAGATATAATTGTTATTCTATAAGATTTTATCCATGTAAAGTATAAAATTCAATGTGAATTTAGCATGTTCACATAGCTGTATCACAATTTTAGAACATTTCATCACCCCATGAAGAAACACCGTACCCTTTAGTCAGCATCTCCCAAACCCTTCACTTGCACCCCCTCGACTTGAGGCAGCCATTAATCTAGTCTGTCTCTGTAGACTTGCTTGTTCTGGACATTTCATATAAATGGAAACATGCAATATACTGCTTGTTGTGAGTAGCTTCTTTCACTTAGAATACTGTTTTCAAGGTTCATCCATGTATCAGTGCTTCATTCCTTTATATAGCTGAATAATTTTCCATTGTATGGATATAATACATTTTGTTTAGTCATTTATCAGTTGATAGATATTTAGATTATTTCCATTTCTTGACTATTATGAATAATGCTGCTATGAATATGCATGTAAAAGTTTTGTGCAGGTACATGTTTTCATTTCTCTTGGGTATGTACCTAGTATGGAATTGCTGGTTCATTTGGTAATTCTATGTTGAAGTTTTGCAGGAACTGCCAGGCTGTTTTCCACAGCTGCTGTACCATTTTACATTCACACCAATATGTGAGGGGTTTATTTTCTCATCCTCTCAACACTTTTTATTATCTGTCTTTTTTTTTTTATTATTGTACCCATGCTGTAGCACCTGGCTTTTATGTGTCAGGGATGAATTGATGAAAATTCTAAATTAAGAATGTCAGGCATGGAACAGACATTTATGTTAGGTTCAGTATTTATATAGCACATGGCTGGAGTGTCAGAATTTGGGTACCCTCACAATCAAATACTGAGACAAGGATTCCCATACAAGTAGTTTATTTTGAAGGATATGAAAACACCAGAAAGGAAGTGAAAAGTGAGACCAAGAAAGGAAGGCAACCAATGCAGGGTCAGCAGTCAAACCAGGAACTACTGTGGGTGCAGAGAGCTTGGTCCCTCTAGGGAAACTCTGGAAGTCAGCACAGAGCACACATCCCTGAGTTCTCAAAGAGAGGTGATGGGACTGGGGTATTTACTTACCATCTCCTGTCAGCCATTGATTGAGGTTGTTCCCGGGGTGGGGGGCATTAATTCATCATCCCTGGCATAAAGATAGCTGGAGAAAGCCCTCCAAGAAAGGGGAAAAAAAGGAGGTTCTGGCAGTTTGGAGTTGGTCTGGTGTGTACTGAGGTGGTTTGAACAAGAAGGTATAAGCAGGACATTGAAAGAATACCCTACAAGGGGTATGAAATGGTGCCTACGATGTGAATATGTGGAAGAAATAGCAATCAACAGAATACAATGACATGACAAATGACGATCTGAACAATGTGCAGGCAGAAAGACAAAACAGCTCATACCACATATTATGAGTCCATTCACATAAGATGTCCAGAAAAGGAAAATCTATGGACTGCTGGAATAAGAAACATCCAAATGTATCAATATATTGGTTCATCATTTGTAACAAATATATCAGTATCACATTAATGCAACACGTTAATAGTAGGGGATACTGTGAAAGGATATGGTAATTTTATTTTCTGTGCAGTTTTCCTAAAAAGTGCTCTAAAAAGATTAAATCTATCCAAATGTTTAAGCATCTGAAACCTAACAATGTAAATTAAAAGTAGAGAAATAATTTAAAAAATATCCAAAGCTGGTCAGATTTTTTGTAAGAGTTTATTTGAGCCAAACTGATGACATTCCCAGGAAGCAAAATGTCAGATGCTCCAGAGAGCAACAGTTTTGCAGTTTCCTTTATACATTTGGAATTGAGAAGGGAAGGTAAGAAAGATTACAGGAATGAGAGACAAAGCAAAGCAGGGAAATCTCCATGACTGGATTGCAGTCACCATTTTCAACTGATGAGCCACAAGAACTTTTGAAACATGCAATACCTGGCTTTTTAATCAGGGGCACTGACTTTTTTCCCCCTTAGATTGTCAAATAAAAAAATGAGCCCTGGCTGGTGTAGCTCAGTGGATTGAGCACGGGCCTGCGAACCGAAAGATCGCGGTTCGATTCCCAGTCAGGGCACATGCCTGGGTTGCCAGGCCAGTTCCCGTCAGGGGACATACAAGAGGCAACCGCACATTGATGTTTCTCTCCCTCTCTCCTTCCCTTCCCCTCTAAAGATAAATAAATAAAATCTAAAAGGAAAAAAAAAAATCTTAAAAAAAAAAGCTAAAAAAATGACAACAGCCAACAGACCAACAGAACTGGTCATAGCTGACCAGTGTGAATGAATCAAAATGATACCTATTTTTTGTCAGATTGGCAAAAATATATATATATTTTGGTGTGCCACAAAAATTTAGTAATTAGTTCATGTGTGCCATGAGAAGAAAAAGGTTGAAAATTGCTGAATTATGGAATAGTTAACAAGATTATGTGCTCTCTTGAGGGTGATAGGTTAAGCTCCTGAGGGGTCTAAAAAAGAGGCATTGCAAAGTTGTGTTAACCTAGACACATGAAAATCATGAACAGGGCCTGCTTAAGGCAAAGATAACCTTTTAGTAGGGAAGTTATAGTCCTGAAGTATGGCCACCCACTATGACATACCCAGTTAGGAATTTATGATCAGATCACCCTGTGAGGTTACTATTGTTTAGATTTATTACAGAACCCCTGTTGTGTCCACAGACCAAAAGCAGATTCCTAGTTGCCTGGAGCTGGGGGTTGGGCCAGGGAGTGACTGGCTATAAATGGGCTGGAGGGCTCTTTTGTAGGTGATGAAAATGTTTTCAAATTGGATTGTTGGTGGTGTCTGCACAACTCTGTAAACATGGTAAAAGTGATTCAATCCTATACTTAAAAAGAATGAATTTTAAGGTATGTAAATTATACCTAGGTAAAACTATTTTTAGAAAATGGTGCAGATACTTAAAATTGCCTGCAGGCATTGGGATTCAAGGCCAGCCTTCCTCCTTTGTCAGTCTGTGACCCACTGCTTTGTGCTGCCCTTGGTGATGATGGAGCAGAAAAACTTTGCTGTTGCAAATCCATTAGGCAAGGCTTGCACTTTCTTCATATGGAGCCTTGGGTGTTTTCTAAAGATAACAGGAGTACCTAGCACCTCAAAATCTGATAATGCTACATTGTTACAAGGTGCTGTTAGAGATGATTTCTTGGCACTGTGATGCTTAAATGCAGTAATAGGATAGTCATGCAAACAAGTGTGGATTGGAAAAGCATTCTATTCTAGCTCCAGGACATTTTATAAAATGAACAGGACTTTAAAAATGAATAATGTAACAGTGCTATAAGACTATAGCATAGAGCATAAGAAAACATGCATCATGGAAGAAAATGGCAGTGAGTAGCTTTCTGGATGTGAGGCTTTTAATGATTTATGCAGTTGGTAGAAAGTCTGGCTTCAGGAAGCCTCTAACTCAGCTTGATGAAGAATGAAAGGAATTTCCATTAGTAACTCCAGCTCTTACTCAGTTCTTCTTATAACAATAGATATTTGAAACCTGAAGTATGCTTTATATAACCAAGATATATAAAGCAGGTTATAAACTTGGGTCGCACATGATTGGTTGAATTAGCTAAAAAGTTGTCAGGTTTAGCCAACTCTTTCATAGACACTGGTCCAAAAATTTCTCTTCATTAGACAACATTTAGTAGATCAATTTTCTATCAGTTTTCCCCCTCAATGTATTTTGAGTTTGAATTTTATTAGCTGCTTGCAAAATTAAGTCAACCAATTAAAGTTATATGGAGGTGGATTTTGTGAAATATTACCTTATGGCTGTCTAATGTTCAGAATGAAGTTTATCAAAACAAGAGAATCCTGTATCTGACCAATCTTTCAAATGATTTCGCTTATAGAAAGTAATGGCCCTACTAGGGATTTTTATTATCTTTTTTATTTTTTCTGAATTTTACAAATATTTTTAAGACAAATTGGTGTTTACTTTAATTGTACACATTTTAATTTTTTAAAGTAATTTTATTAATTATGCTATTACAGTTGTCCTATTTTTTTTCTCGCCTTTATTCCCCTCCACCCTGTACCCTCCTTCCACCAGCATCCCCCCCTCCCTTAGTTCATGCTCATGGGTCATATGTATAAGTTCTTTGACTTCTCCATTTCCCATATTATTCTTAACCTCCCCCTGTATATTTTGTACCTGCCATTTATGCTTCTTATTCCCTGCACATTTTCCTCCATTCTTCCCCCTCCACCTCCCCTCTGATAATCCTCCATATGATCTCCATTTCTGTGATTCTGTTCTTGTTCTAGTTGTTTGCTTAATTTGTGTTTGTTTTTGCTTTTAGTTTTGGTTGTTGATAGTTGTGAGTTTGCTATCATTTCACTGTTCTTATTTTTGATCTTCTTTTTCTTAGATAAATCCCTTTAACATTTCATATAATAAGGGCTTGGTGATGATGAACTCTTTTAACTTGACCTTATCTGAGAAGCACTTTATCTGCCCTTCCATTCTAAATGACAGCTTTGCTGGATAGAGTCATCATGGATGTAGGTCCTTGGCTTTCATGACTGTGAAAACTTCTTTCCAGCCCCTTCTTGCCTGCAAGGTTTCTTTGAGAAATCAGTTGACAGTCTTACGGGAACTCCTTTGTAGGTAATTCTCTCCTTTCCTCTTGCTTCTTTTAGGAGTCTCTCTTTATATTTAATCTTGGGTAACTTAATGATGATGTGTCTTGTTGTGTTCCTCTTTGGGTCCAGCTTCTTTGGGACTCTCTGAGCTTCCTGGACTTCCTGGTAGTCTATTTCCTTTGCCAGATTGGGGAAATTTTCCTTCATTATGTTTTCAAATAAGTTTTCAATTTCTTGCTCTCCCTCTTCTCTTTCTTGCACCACTATGATTTGGATGTTGAAACTTTCAAGTTGTCTCAGAAGTTCCTAAGCCTCTCCTCATTTTTTTTTAAATTCTTGTTTCTTCATTCTGTTCTAATTGAATGTTTATTTCTTCCTTCTGGTCCAAACCGTTGATCTGAGTCCTGGTTTTCTTCCCTTCATTGGTGGTTCCCTGTACATTTTCCTTTATTTCACTTTTCATAGCCTTCATTTTTTTCCTCTGTTCTGTGACCATACTCAACTAAATCTGTGAGCATCCTGATTACCAGTGTTTTAAACTCTGCATATGATAGGTTGGCTATCTCTTCATCCCTTAGTTGTATTTTTGGAGTTTTCATCTGTTCATTCATTTGAGCCATACTTCTTTGTCTTGGCATGCCTGTTACATTGTTAGGGGCAGAGTTTTAGGCACTTGCCAGGTCAGGACAACCCACTTCATTGCATTGTGGTGCTGTATGTGGGGGAGGGATCTGAGAAGGAACAAGGCTACTTGCTGGGCTCTCAGCCAGCTTTCAGTCACTTCCCCCGTGACCTACAAGCAAAATGGGCCTTTCTGGTGCTTATTCCCAGGTGGGTGGGTTTATGTACATTCTAGGACCCTGTGGGTCTTTCCAATGAACTCTTCTGTGAGGCTGAGAGTTTCTCCTGACTTCACAACCCCTGCAGGTTTTTACAGCCAAAGAATTTGAGGTTTTATTTTCCCACACTGGAACCCCAGATTGGGCAGTCTGTCTTGCTCCCCAGTTGTTCCTCCCAGTTTATCTGCATGCAAATGTGGGAATACCCAGTCCACCAGCCACCACCTTACAGCACATCCTCTCTACCCCAGCTGCTGGTATCTGCCCCTCCTACCAGTCTGGATGAATATTTCTTCTTTAACTTCTTAGTTGTCGGATTTCCATACAGTTAGATTTTCTGGAAGTTCTGGTGATATTTGGTTTTTAAATTTGTTGTTGTCCTTCTTTTGGTTGTAGGAGGCGAAGTGTATCTACCTATGCCTCCATCTTGGCTGGAAGTCTAATTGTAGGCATTTTAATTTATTTAATTATACAAAATAATACATGAATAGTTTCTATTTATGAAAGATTCACACAACCCAGAAGCATATAGGATAAAAAGTGAAATCCAACCCCAGTTATCACTTTGCTTCAGCTTTAACTACTGTAACAGTTTAATGTGCAACTTGCTAATACTTTACTTATTATACTCATATGTAGTTTCCATGGTATATTAATTGTTTTGATTATATAATATGTTGTGACTTGACTTTTGTGCTTTAAAAAAGTCTAGATGACCTTTAAAACATATGTATATAATATATAATATATATTTACATATAAAATTACTATGTAATAATATAACTTATTTTTGATGTTTACAGAGTATTCCAGTGATATAGCTTGTTTTACAGTTCTCACATTGATAGATATCCAGTTTGTTTGGTATTCCAGTTCATCAGGTATCCTTTATACATACATGTTTGAGCACATGAACAAATGTCTTTATGGGAGAGATTCCTAGAATTGGAATTTGTGGATCCAAGAGTATTTCCATTGTTAGTTTTGATAGATACTGCTATATTGCTGTACATACAACCTAAACTATATACATTCCTACCAGCAGTTTATGAGTGACTGCTTCTTTTACAAATCCTGATTATCGATTTTTAAAATTTTGCCAGTCTGGCAAAAAATATTCCATTTCCTGAGTGATAGTAATGTTGAGGTTAGGCATATTTTCACATGTTTATTGGTCATAAGTGTTTCTCCTTCTGTCTTTTGTCCATTTCAAATGTTTCAAATATATTCTTGCAATCTCTCTCCTGACTTTTATTTTATTTATATCATTTGTCATGCAGAGATTTTTCATTTTCAAGCTGTCAAACCTGTTAACTTTTTCTTCATGACCTTTGATTCATTTAGAAAGGCCTCTTCCATAACAAGATTGTTGTTATAGCAAGATTATAGTTATAACAAGAGAATAGTTATTCTCTTGAATGTGCTTCTAAATTTTTAACACTTTCATAAAATTAAAACTTTATTCCATTTGAGGATTTTTGTTTTATTTTGTTTTTGATGTAGTGTGAGGCAGGGCTGTAACTTAATTTTTTTCCAAATGGTCAGTCAACTGCCTCAACACCATTTTGGAATAATGAAGTCTTCCCCCACTTATTTGAAATACTACTATTTATAAAATCAGCATCCTTTTCCATTGCATTTTCTATGTTATGATTATTGATGTATAGGAAACATTTGTTTAATTTAAATTTTAATATATTTTGACAAAAAGGTCACTTCATTTTTTTCTGTGTGAAAAAATCTCTCTTCATTGTGATGTCTTAGAATGATTGGAATTGTTTTCAGCAAAGTTCATACCATCTGAAAGTACCAAGAAAAAGAATGATATGAGATAGTTAAAAGACATTTTTCTTAAAAAGATGATGTTGTGCTTTGCTACTCAGAGTGTAGTCCTCAGACCAGCAACAATGGCATAATGTGGGAAGTTATTAAATTGCAATATCTTGCACTGACCAGTGTGGCTTAGTTGGTTGGGCATCCTCCTGCAAAGTGAAAGGTCACTGGTTCAATTCCAGGTCAGGGCGCAGTCCTAGGTTGCGGGTTCAGTCCCTAGTCAAGGTGCATTTGAGAGGCAACCGATTGATGTTTCTCTCTCATATCTTTCTTCTTCCCTTCCCCTCTCTCTGAGAAAAAAAAGTAATAATTAATTAATTAAAAATAAATTGTGGACTTCCAGCCAAGATGGAGGCGTAGGCAGACACACTGTGCTTCCTCTAACAACCAAAATTAAGGACAACAAATATTTAGAAACAAGAAAACAACCAGAACTTATAGAAAATTGAACTGTACGGAAGTCCAACAACCATTCATCCAGACCGGTAAGGGGGCTGAGTCACGGTAGGAAAAAGTGGAGGTGCGGACCAGGAATGCAAGCAGCAGTGGCTGGCAGTTCCCAGGTGCACAGGCGGTGGCTGGCGGTCCCCGGGCCCACAGGCAGCAGCTGGCGGACCCCGGGCACAGGGGGGCAACTGTGCAGACCCAGTGAGGCCGCACAGGGCGGCTGGCTGACCAGGGGGTCCCACATTCACGCGCGCAGACGGTCCAGGCAGAGGGGAAGTGGCGGAAGGGACTGAATCCAGGAGAGAGCGGAGCAGGCGCCATTATTCCCTCTCAGACCCCGCCCCCACATATAGCGTCACAACCCAGCGACTGGGCTTCCCCACACTGGGGAGCACCAGAGGCTCCACTCCTCACTACGTAACAGCACACTCACGTGCGCAGATAATCCAGGTGAAGGGGAAGCGGTGGAAAGGGCCGGAGTTCAGGAGAGAGCGGAGCAGGCGCCATTGTTCCTTCTCAGACCCCGCCCCCACATACAGTGTCACAACCCTGCGACTGGGCTGCCCTGCCCTGAGGAACACCTAAGGCTCCACCCCTTATACGTAATAGCCACGACCAGACTAAAACCAAAACAAAACAAAACAAAAAAAAACCCACCGAAAATGGCTCAAACCGGAAAACAAATAAAAGCCCCAGAGCCAATTCTTCTAAGCAGTGAAGAGATAGCCAACCTATCAGATGCACAGTTCAAAGCACTGGTCATCAAAATGCTCACAGAATTGGTTGATTTTGCTCACAAACTAGATGAAAAAATGCAGGCTACAATACGTGAAATGAAGGAAGATGCATGGGGAACTGATAGAGATGGAAGGAAAACTGGGACTCAAATCAATGGAGTGGACCAGAAGGAAGAAACGAACAACCAAACAGAAAACAAGGAAGAAACAAGAATTCAAAAAAATGAGGAGAGGCTTAGGAACCTCCGGGACATCGTTAAACGTCCCAACATCCGAATTATAGGGGTCCCAGAAGGGGAAGAAGAAGAGCAACAAGTGGAAAACTTATTTGAACAAATAATAAAGGAGAACTTCCCCAATCTGGCAAAGGAAATAGACCTCCAGGAAGTCCAGGAAGCTCAGAGAGTCCCAAAGAAGTTGGACCCAAGGAGGTACACACCAAGGCACATCATAATTACATTAGCCAAGATTAAAATGAAGCAGAAAATTCTAGAAGCAGCAAGGGATAAGGGGACAGTCACCTACAAGGGAGTTCCCATCAGACTGTCAGCTGATTTCTCAAAAGAGACCTTACAGGCAAGAAGGGGCTGGAAAGAAATATTTGAAATCTTGAAAAGCAGGGACCTGCATCCAAAATTGCTCTATTCAGCAAAGCTGTCATTTAGAATGGATGGACAGATAAAGTGCTTCTCAGATAAGGTCAAGTTGAAGGAGTTCATCATCACCAAGCCCTTATTATATGAAATGTTAAAGGGACTTATCTAAGAAAAAGAAGATAAAAATAAGGCAGTGAAAAGACAACAAACTCACAGCTATTAAGAACCACATCTAAAACAAAAGCAAAGTAAGCAAACAGCTAGAACAGGAACAGAACCACAGAAATGGAGATCATATGGAGGGTTAACAACGGAGGTGTGGGAGGAGGAGAGAGGGGGAAAAGGTACAGAGAATAAGTAGCATAGATAGTGGGTAGAAAATAGACAGGGGGAGGGCCAGAATAGCATGGGAAATGTAGAAGCTAAAGAACTTATGACACATGGACATGAACTAAAGGGGGGCATGTGGGTGGGAGAGGGTGTGTAGGGTGGAGGGGAATGATGGTGGAGAAATGGGACAACTGTAATAGCATAATCAATAAAATATATTAAAAAAAGAAAAAAAATAAATTGTGATATCTCAGGTCTCACCCCCAGACTCACTGAGTCTAAATCTATATTTTAACAAGTTTTCTCAGACCATCTGTGTACACATTAGAGTTTGAAAGCAATGGTTCACTAAATATCACTTTTTTTGCTTCCCTAGTGAACAAGGCCCTTCTCTTGTTAGGAGCACCTTGATTTTGCTGTGCTGAAATGCACTCCCCAACTCCTACCACACACACACACACACACACACACACACACACACACTGGGAAGGAGTAATTGGGACTGTCAATTGAAGTTTGTTTTCTACCCTTGCCAAGGGGAGTGCACATTTGACAAGAGTTCAGCAAATAAAAATCTGTCTCCTTGGAACCCTTAACATAAATACCAAAAAGATTAAATCTGCTTATTCCAAAGACTATACAAAAACAAAATAAAAACAAATTCCTACACATTAGATCTTGCTCTGCAGAGCTGTCTTAGTTTCTTCTCTTTCTGGTATTTGACTTCTTCTTTGACTCTGAAAGCTACATCATGTACTTTAAATAATTTCATTATTGCTCTACTTAACCAAGATTAGGTACTATGGCTTATACACAGCAAACCCTGATAAATTCTTACACGTGGTATGTTGCAAGAAACAAACTCCATCATGTGGATTGGCTGAGTTAAGATAAGGCAACAGAACCACATATCCTTCACTGGGAAGTTAGGGATTCCTACAAAGCAATTAGAAAACTACTGGCTGTGCAGATACCACTGTGTCCTGGAATTTTGTCCATGTGCCTACTGAGGCTAGAGTTTTAGGAGACTTGAAGGAAGGATGTCATGTCTTGGTTACTTCTTATAGCTCTTGGTAGAATATTACAACAAAGAAGCAAGCTCTGAAGTAAAGGAAAGCCTGTACTGCCTTCTTTGACTAGAAATGAATTCTCCCCATTCTTTCCCACTGAATTTTGGAAGGAAGACGGACAATTAAAAGGGGAGAAAACCTGCTTCTAATTTCACTTTGGAACTAGACATTTTCCTTAACTCAGATAACGCAGATAAACTGGTAAACAAACAAACAACAAACAAAACTTTCACCCTGGCTGTTGTGGCTCAGTGGATTGAGCACCGGCCTGCGAACCAAAGGGTTGCTGGTTCGATTCCTAGTCAGGGCACATGCCTAGGTTGCAGGCCAGGTCCCTAGTAGGGGACATGTGAGAGGCAACCACACATTGATGTTTCTCTCCCTCTCTTTCTCCCACCCTTCTCCCCTCTGCCTAAAAATAAATTAATAAAATATTTTAAAAATTAAAAAAAAACATTCTTTCTCATTGAGTTCCCACAGGTCTTTTTTAAGTATTTGGAATGTTCTGTTATAGTATTTAGAATATGTAGCATAACATTTATTTTCCCTATTAGACAGTGAGTTCTAATGAATGACAGATTCTCAGTGAATGTTTATTAATGGAAGGATGGACGCACATATTTATGCATGGATGATGATGTGAATGCATAAATGACCTTACAGGTCAATGGATAGAAGGCTCTCTGCAAGCCAGAAAAGAGCCCTCACAAAGACTTGAATCTTCCAGCACCATGATTATGGATTTCCCTGCCTCCAAAACTGTGAGAAATAAATGTCTGTTGTTTAAGCCACCCAGTTTATGGCATTTTGTTAAAGCAGCCCAAACAAACTAAGACAACCTACTTCTGCCTATTAGTATATTTCTGCATTCATCTGTAAGTGCATGTGTTTTTGCTTACATATTTGCACATATATTTATGTGTTTCTCTTTCTGGATGTGGTTTAAAAGTGCCAGTAATGCTTTAGGCGTCTCTGTAAAATAGATAATAGCACCTATCTCATAAGACTATTTCAAGTGTTAGGTATAATTATTTTACCTTGATCACTATTGATCCCTATATTTGAATTAAAGCTTAAATTTATCTTACTTTATATCGTCATATATAAAAGCAGTTTTAAGGGTTAAGATTGACTTTGGATCTCACCTTTATCCATCACCTATTCATTTATCCACCCATCCCCTCAGATTCCCCATCTGCAAAATGGACATAATAAGACTGTATTCCTATCAGGATAGGATGAAGTGATCCATGAAAACTACTAATACAATGCCTGGCACATAGCAAACACATACTAAATTATCAACCAATAGAAAGAGCACAAGATTCTTTTGGAAATGATGGTGCTTGTAGGGAGCAAATTCATATATACAAGTGATGTTGAGACTGCAGTGCTGATGATTCCCTGGGTGTCTTCACAAGGCTCCTTCTCCCAGGAAAAAAGTGAAGATTGGCCATATTGGGTCAGTGATGAAAACACCACCTTCCCCCACTCTTCTGTGAGTGAGATGGATGGTCATGGCATACAAACGTTGGCTCTTCCACTGAGGAGGAGTTCAGGTTTATCATAGTTGGAGGTCAAGCTTATGCTGATAGTTACCCTCTAGAACTGGTTTGAACACTAATTCTTTCTGTGTATATGTAATGACAAACTTTTGTTGATCCTTTATTTTGCTTGTTAACTGAGTTTCTTAACACACTTTTAACACCTATGTTTATAAAGTAGGATAAACTAGACACAAGAAAAATATATTTACTCCCCCCAAAGTAACTTATCTAGTTGAGAAAGGTACTTGTTTTCTTGGAGCTTAAATTTTCTCATGTATAAAATGAGAAGGTTATCAGATTAGCTGTAACACTATTACCAAACAAAAATGGAGGTTTGGCTGCCTGTTGCCACAAAAAGCCAAACTTGTGAGGAAGGTGTTGGTGTAAAAAGGAAAGAGATTTATTCAAGTGCTGCACAGCCTGGGAGAATGGTGGACTCCCATCTCAAACACCATCTCCTTCCTCCTGCTCAACCCTAGGATTCTCACAGAGAAAGGGGAGAGAGGGTTTTTTCCTAACCCAATTATTTTTCTAGCCTTTGGTGTGCTTGGGCCCTATCCGTTCATCTTTTGAGTTTTAGCATGCTCAGGCCCTATCCATTCATGTCTCTAGCTTTTAGTGCACTCAGTGTAAGAACATCCCCCTGCTACCACCTTGGCTGATGGATAGAGACTCTACTGGCACTTCTAACTGACTGTTTTATGGTAAGAGTTCCCCCCTTCAAAACTCTGGATGCTTGAAATCTTACATGGGTAAATGGACAAAGATCTTACTGTTCTGTAGTTACTTCCTGTTCACAAAGGATGCTGTCTTACTTACCTCTGGGTCCAGGGATTCTTACTATCTAAAAAAGGAAGGAGGAGTTAGGAATTGAGGTAAGCCTTTATGCAAAGGAGAAGGATTACTGTCTTCATAAGGTGGCATATGCAGTGTTTCGAAGATGGCACTGGTGAACGAGTGTACCTAGTAGACTGCTTCATGTTTCAAGAGATAATGTTGCAGATGGGCTTCCAAAGTGAGACTTATTGTGCAGACAATGAATCAGGTGTTTAGTGAGGGGCATGTCTGGTAGTACAGGAGGAATTATAGTGAAATCAGAAACTGGAGAGGCTAAAGGACCCCCATGATCTAATCCTGAGTGGTGACACAGCCAATAGTAGAAAAAATTTGCTCAGGAAGCCACTGTCTGGAAAATGCAAAATAAAATAAAAAGAAACATTGTCACTTTGCTTTGGGAAACACTGTCCCTTTTCAAAATAGAAACTTTAAATCTCCTTCAGGAGTGCAGGCGCAGCTTTCCCTTGCCGTATTAACAGCAGCAGCAAGATACCAGTCCCCCAAGGCTTGATTCCCATGAGCTTTAGGAAAGAGTATGTTGTCAGCAGGACATCATAGGGACTGGTCCATTGCTTGACTAACTTCTGTTCAGGATCTTGAGTCTTCCAGGGTTTCAGTAAGACTAGGTCCCCTGGCTGAAACAGGTGTAAGGGCTTGTCAGACCAGTAGATGGACCTGCAATGAGCAAACTTGTACAAAATTGTTAGTGCTTGCCCTAGATGTTGTACATATTTTTTTTAATTCATGTTCTAGATCTTAGGGGAGTATTCCTAAAATGGAAACTTGAACATGTCTCCCATAACTATTTCAAAAGGCTTAATTTAGGCTCATTTCAGAATTTACCCTAATTCAGAGTAAGGCAATAGAAAGTGCCTGATCCCGTTTCAAATGTGTTTCCTGGCATATTTTCACCAGGGTCTTCTTTATTGTGTGGTTCATATTCTCAGCCTCTAAGATGCATGTAGTTTCCATTGAATCTGTAGTGCCTGTCTTGTCTTCTGAGAGATTTCTGAAGTGAACGATGGTCCATTGTCACTTTGAATGCTGTGAGGAAGTCCAGACCTTGGGATTATTTCTTTAAGTAGAAGTTTTGTTACTTCAGTTGCCATCTCAGTTCTAGAAGAGTATTCCTCTACCCATACAGAAAAACTGTCCACAAAAACTAAAAAATTTAAAGTTTCCTCTGGTTTTAGGCATCTGTGTAGTCAACTTGCCAATCTTGAGCTGGGCATATCCTTTTATGTTTTATTCCTTTTTCATTTAGGTCATGTTCTATCTTAGGATTGTTTGGGGAGCATATCTGGATGGTCCTTTGCAAATGAAGGCCCTTCCAATATGGTTTAATCAGGTCCATTAAAGCATTCCTTCTCTAATGGATCCCTCAGTGTAGGTATTTGACAATACTAGAGGTTCAAGGAGTAAGATCATACCATGACTTTTGATTTTCCATATAGAATTAGAGTCAGTGTTAGAGAATCCCCATTCGTAGGCTTGTTTCTCATCTCATTCTGTGTAATTAGGTTTAAATTCTGATAAGACCAGGTGAGGAATCAAAGTCCCAAGAAGTGGTGGCCCTTGAGCATCTTGTCTTGCTGTTCTATCAGTAGTTTGGGTTCTGTGGCTTTTTTTGGAACCGTTCCTCTGATGTCCTGGGAAGTGTGCCATGGCAATCTGGTTCAGTAGATTCACTGCTTCTAGTAATGGTAAAATCTCTTTTGCACTTTTGATGTTTTTATTCCCCAAGTTAAGAGCCCTCTTTCTTCCCATATTGCCCCATAGGATGGACTACCATGTAGGCATATTTAGAGTCAGTGTGAATGTTAAAATTCTTTCCTTGGGACAATTCTAAGGTTCTGATGAGGACTCTCAGTCCAGCCTTCTGTACTGAGGTTCCCAGGGCAAGAGCTTGGTTTTCCATTACCTTGTCTATGGTGACTACTGCATTCTTGGCTCATTGCTGACCATTCTCTATGAAGCTGCTCCCATCTGTACATTATTCCCATTCAGGTTCTGTCAGTGGCTGGTCCAATAGATCCTGTCTGCTAGAATAAACTGGGTCAATGATTTCCAAGCAATCATGCTGGAGGTCTGAGCCTCTCTCTGAGTCTGGGAGCAGAGTGGCCAGGTTTATGGTAGTGGTAGTCTATAAGGTAACATTTGGGCTGTCTAAAAAAACAACTTGATATTTTCCATGCATCGGCCATCAGCCAGTACCCTCCTTTCTGTTCCAATAGAGTTAAAACCTGGTGTCATACATATACCATAGTAGGCTGCCCCAGAGTGAATTTCTTTGCTTCCTGTAAGATGTCACAGATAGCTGCTACTACCCAGAGGCATGGTGGCCATCCTTTTGTTAATGTGATCCAATTTATTTGAGAGATAGGCTAAGGGTCGAGGGGTATTTCCCAGAGTCTGGGTTAATACCCCAGTCCTGCTACTTGCCTTTCATGAGTGTATAATTTGAAAGGTTTCTGTGAATTGGGCAGTCCTAGTGTGGGAGCCAAAACTAGTTTTTCCTTCAAGGTGTTGATGGGGGACTTAAAAGTTGGAAAATTTTAGTTTAAGGTAGTAGTCAAAAAAGCCTAATAGTTAATGCATGTGAAAAGCTATTGTTTCAGGAACTGCAGGGGAAGCCCCCTCTGACTTCAGGAGACCACAAGTGATTGATCTTTATGCTCCAGAACAGACCATAAGCAATCAAGGTGCTATCTCAGCCATTGTGTTCCAGGGAGAGACAGTCTGCTGCCCAGGACATGAATAAAGAAAATCACCCAGAACACAGGACACAGGACACAGATACAGATCACCCCTCAGCAGATGAAAGGATGTTAAGGAAATTGCTAGACTGCAGCTTTTATCTGATTAACCTCTTTCCCAAGTCCCAACTCCTTTACCTACACTTTTTCCCCCTTGAATTTCAAGTCTCTTACCTACAGTTTTTCCCCCTTATAAAAAAGGCTGGCTTGAAAGGAAATGTACGATGGTCTGTTAGGGTACAAACTTGCCATCTTCTCAGATTGCCAGCCATCTGAATAAAGCACCCACAAAGATTCAATCCCTGTCTCTGCTTATTGGTTCTGATAGGTGACAGACTGCCCAAACACCAGGTTTTCCAGTGTCAGTGTCAAATGCCAGCTGACAGTCTCTTGTCCATCAAAAAGATTGAGTCTAGTCTTTTCAAACAATTATACAATGGTTTTGCTGTGAGTCCAAAGTTTAGAATCCAAATTTGGCAGAACTCTGTAATTCCTAAGAATTCACGAAGCTGCCTCTGGTTCCCTGGGATTTTTATTGTAGCAATAGCTCGTTTTCAACCAGCCATCAAGCTCCTAGTGCCCTGTTTTACTTAGAACCCCAGGTATGCCACCTCCTGTTTGCAATTTAGGCCATGTGAGGTGATACTTTATAGCCTCTTCTTGCCTAATGATTCAGAACTGTGATGGTATTGAGCAAACAGTCTTCATAAGTATTGCTAGTTATCAGTAAGTTGTCTAGTACCATATTGGATTGGCAAAAACAAAATCTGTTTAGTTTTTTCCATAAAATAAACAAATCTTTCATTTTCATCAATAACTTTATTGATTTGGAATATTTGTGTATGTTGGCTATCTCCTGCTGTTAGATTCTAGTGAGTAGAGGCCAGGGGTGCTGCCAAATGTCTTCCAATGCATAAAACAGCCGCATTACAAAGAATTATGTAGCCAAGGTGTTGATAGTACCAAGGAATTTCTCAAACCACTTAAACCACTTTTGACACATTCAATCAGTCACAGCACTTTCTCCATACACTACACAAATCTTTTTGTGTATGTTTCAGTTGCATTTTTACCTTTCTTGAAATAATAAAGAGTAATATGCTGAAAATGCTGTGTATTTTCTTCCATCTTCAATATTAAAATGGCTGCACAAAATGCACTAGTTTTGATAAGGTTTTTTAAATGCATGCTGATATAACAGTTGTCACAATACAATCTAACAAAAATTGTTTCAAATGAAGACAATTTTAAAGACAACTAAGCACTAGTAGAGCCATTGTACAGGAAAAACTAAATTAACTTTTTGGTCAATCCAAAAGAAGAACTCTCATTTTCAATAGAATGTACCTTAAGTCTTTTGCTAATACTTTCCCAAATATAGTCAGGGAATTCTCAAACCCTTGTGGCAACACAGTCCAACAGTATTGGTGCATGGCTTTAGTATCTGGGTCCTGCCATTTAAAGGCAAATAACGGTTTAACCTGTTCATCTATTTGGATGCAGAAAAAGGCATCCTTCAAGTCTAGGACTGAAAACCACTTGTTGTTCCCAGGCATGTGGTCAACAAAGTATAAGGGTTGGGCACCATAGGATGAATATCCTGGACAATGTCATTTATGGCCCTGAGATCCTGTACAAATTGAGTGATGCTTTTGACTGGCAAAATGCTAGCGTTATAGGAAGAATGGTGTGGCCAAATTAATCCTGATTTTAAGACCTTCTGTAATACTGGTCGAATTCTCTCTAAAGCTTCCTTTTTAAGCTTTTCTTCCTTTTTATTTTTTCTCCCATGAGATCCTCACCCCTTCTATTAGGATAATTTTTACTGCTCTACCTGGGTTTCCATTGGCCCAAACATTTTGATTGACCTCTTCATAGATCTCAGGTGGGAAGATTTCACCGCCAGGTCTTTCCAGGCAAGTCAGGAGTGCCTGGGCTGGAGAGCATGTTCCAATAGGATTTCTATACATAATTGCTGCTTCTCAGGAGAAAAAAAATTATTTGTGTATGCAATTATTTGTATATGTTCCTAGCAATGAAATGGATCAGGTGGCATGTAAAGAAAACTAAGTTTTTGACTCCCCATCGGCATTCTAGAGGTTAAAGGAATGTCTGTTTTTGTAATTGTCTGGTCATTCCAGTGACGATTACTGCAGCTTAATTTTTCTTGGTTAGTTTTGTATTTAGCACTGAGTATATAGCTCCTGTATCTACAAGGAATCAATTAGCTTGTTCCTAATGTCCATTGTACCAGGTGCTCCTGTGGGGAAATAATATGTCAGAAGATGTTGTGGGGAGACCTTGGGCCTCCTCATTTGTCATCAGATTCATCTTTCCTTTCCAGCATTTCTCAGTCAGGGTTTTCATCCTTGCTATTTTTCTTTTTGAGTTCTGGGCAGTCCTTTCTCCAATGGCTTTCTTCCTTGCAATAGGCACATTGATTGACACCTAGTGGGTCTTTTCCTTTTCCTTTCAGGTCTTGCCTCTTTTTCTGGTTTCTCTGCATTGTTTCTAAGGAAACCATGCCCTGTTTTAAATTCCTTGTTTCCCAGGCATGGCAAATTTTAAAGGCTATGTCCCCGCACTGGGAGGAATTCATTCCCAATGCCCCGTCTAAACGTTGGTGCTTCCTTCTGATATCTGGGGTGCTTTACCAAATTAAAGTCATGTTTATCATTCAGACATTTTCTGGTGCCTATGAGTCAGCATCAATGTGCTTTCAATAGACCTGATAGATCCTTTCTAAAAATTCAGGAGGATACTTTTTGCTTTTTGTTGAATGGACTGTATCATATTTGAGCACTTTTGTTTAAGCAACCCTTCCTTAAGTCCTTCCAATATGCACATTTTTGTAATATTCTTTGTTGTAATATCCTAGCCTGAGGCTAAGTCTCCACTATTTAGGTTCCAGTTCAGCTCTGTCAACAGAATTGCCCCAGCTGGGTCTGGGGTTTTGTCGGGATTCTCTCTTTTTTTTTTTTAAATATATTTTATTCATTATGCTATTACAGTTATCCCATTTCTCCCCCATCATTCCCCTCCACCCTGCACACCACCTCCCACCCACATTCCCCCCCTTTAGTTCATGTCCATGTGTCATAAGTTCTTTAGCTTCTACATTTCCCATACTATTCTTGCCCTCCCCCTGTCTATTTTCTACCCAATGTCTATGCTACTTATTCTCTGTACCTTTCCCCCTCTCTCCTCCTCCCGCTCCCCTGTTGCTAACCCTCCATATGATCTCCATTTCTGTGGTTCTGTTCCTGTTCTAGCTGTTTGCTTACTTTGCTTTTGTTTTAGGTGTGGTTGTTAATATGTGTGAGTTTGCTGTCTTTTCACTGTCATATTTTTTATCTTCTTTTTCTTAGATAAGTCCCTTTAACATTTCACATAATAAGGGCTTGGTGATGATGAACTCCTTGAACTTGACCTTATCTGAGAAGCGCTTTATCTGCCCTTCCATTCTAAATGAAAGCTTTGCTGGATAGGACAATCTTGGATGTAGGTCCTTGCCTTTCATGACTTGGAATACTTTTTTCCAGCCCCTTCTTGCCTATAAGGTCTCTTTTGAGAAATCAGCTGACAGTCTGATGGGAACTCCTTTGCGGGTGACTGTCCCCTTATCCCTTGCTGCTTCTAGAATTCTCTTCTTCATTTTTATCTTGGGTACTGCAATTATGATGTGCCTTTGTGTGTTCCTCCTTGGGTCCAACTTCTTTGGGACTCTCTGAGCTTCCTGGACTTCCTAGTAGTCTATTTCCTTTGCCAGATTGGGGAAGTTCTCCTTTATTATTTGTTCAAATAAGTTTTCTGGTTGTTGCCCTGCTTCTTCCCCTTCTGGTACTCCTATAATTCGGATGTTGGGACGTTTAACAATGTCCCGGAGGTTCCTAAGCCTCTCCTCATTTTTTTGAATTCTTATTTCTTCCTTCTTTTCTCTTTGGTTGGTTGTTTCTTCCTTCTGGTCCACTCCATTGATTTGAGTCCCAGTTTTCCTCCCATCTCTATTGGTTCCCCATGCGTCTTCCTTCATTTCACGTATTGTAGCCTGCATTTTTTCATCTAGTTTGTGAGCAAAATCAACCAATTCTGTGAGCATTTTGATGACCAGTGCTTTGAACTGTGCATCTGATAGGTTGGCTATCTCTTCACTGCTTAGAGGAATTGGCTCTGGGGCTTTGATTTGTTCTCCCATTTGAGCCATTTTTGGTGTTTTGTTTTGTTTTGGTTTGTTTTGGTTTGGTTTTGGTCTGGTTTGGTTTTGGTCTGGTTGTGGCTGTTACGTGGCTCGGGTGGAGCCTTAGGTGTTCCCCAGTGCGGGGCAGTCCAGTCACTGAGTTGTGACGCTGTATGTGGGGGCGGGGTCCGAGAGGGAACAATGGCGCCTGCTCCGCTGTCTCCTGGATTACAGTCCCTTCCGCCACTTCTCTTTCACCTGGATTGTCTGCGTGCACGAATGTGGGACCACCTGGTCAGCCAGCCACCTTGTGCGACCTCAGTGGGTCTGCACAGTTGCCACCCCATGCCGGGGTTCCACCAGCTGCCGCCTGTGGGCCCGGGGACCGCTAGCCACCACCTGTGCACCTGGGAACTGCCAGCCACTGCTGCCTGGGTTCCTGGGTCTGCACCTCCACTTTTTCCTGCCTCGACTTCACCCCTCTTACCGGTCTGGATGAATGGTTGTTGGACTTCCGTACAGTTCAATTTTCTATAAGTTCTGGTTGTTTTCTTGTTTCTAAATATTTGTTGCCCTTAATTTTGGTTGTGAGAGGAGGCACAGTGTGTCCACCTACGCCTCCATCTTGTCCGGAAGTCCAGGATTCTCTTGGTAGAGTCAATGAGCCTCCTCATTAGCCTTATTTAAAACTAGCCACCTTTCACCTGCTGTTAGCAGGATGTTAAGGAGAGCTTAACACCCTGCCCAGTTTGGATTGTGAGTAGCAAAAATGGAGGTGATAAGATCTGCCACTTTCTGAGGGTCCTCCCTATATGAGGGGTTGGAATTCTTCCAATTCAGTAAATCTGAAGTGGAAAACGGAATATGGGCCCAATAGTGGCCAGTGGGCTGGCCTTCCTGGTTTATTCTATAAGTTATTGCTTCAAAGGGAATTGTTCTGCTCTGAATAGGGGTACTCCCTGGCCAAACTGGGTGTCCTGCTGGGTCATTGAGGGGGAGATCATTCCTTCATCACATGGGGGGGGGCCTGTTGCCCCTCTGGGCCCTATTTTCGGAGCATCTAGCAGCAGGAGAGATGATGGGGGATGTCTTCCTGTTGCTAATTCTGTGTCCCCTAGCTTCAGGGCATTAAAGAGACTCATTTTCTATTTTCTTTTTCTTCCTGTGTCTTACTATCGGGGACTGGTTTTGCAGTCACTTCCCTTCTCCACATCATTAAATAGTGCCCTTTCCTTGACAAATCCTTATTATATAAAGACATAAATGCCTGGACATAAGGGATTTCATCTCATGACCACTGGCAAAATAATTCCAATTGCTTAATGGCATAGTAATTTAAGGAACCATTTTGGGGCCACTTTCCCCCACAGTCTAAAGTATACATAGACCAAACAGTGTTAAAGTAGAAAACCAATTCCTTCTTAGCCATTGAATAACAGCTGTACACAGAACAATATGCTAAAATTTGACCCAGTGGGCTCCCTCCAGGAGTCAAAACAGAACAACACCTGATGGCATAAAAGTTCAATCCCAAAACTGTAACCATGACAATGTAACAGGTGCAGCCAAAGGAGGCCCCTAAATAAGGATTTGTAATGGGGTTCAGAACTCAAGGTATTAGGAAATACTAGAGAAAAATATATGATGTCCTTACCCTCACCAGTCTAAGCTGGGGAATGGGACACATGGAGCAGGGCCATTGAGAACTGTTTTGAATAGCAACACCTTTGCAGCTAACCTCTGGCATGGTCATTTACATATCTATAGCCTTTAACTGGTTTCATAGATATGTTAAATAGCTGTGGGCATGCTTTGAGTCAAGGAGATGGGAGTGACTTCAACCCAGGATGCAAATGGAAGCAACTCCCTGGTTACAGCACCTGCGTGAGAGCTTGGAGGTGATTGGCTCCACTCCATGGGGCCATGCCTGCCTGGACTTACTATGGCAGCCCAGTAAAGCTGGAAGAATAGGAAATGCTGGCAGGTGTAACTGATTGTGGGAGGAGTCGGAAATGGGGCTGCAGAGGAAGACTGGTTTGGGGATTAAAACCCAGATGCAGCAGCCATGACAGGAATCCCCACTAGACTTAGGCAAAGGTCAGGACCACTTGACTTTGGAGGAGTTGGGACCATACAGCTTGCTTAAGAGTTAGGACCCCGTGGTTTTGGGGTGCTCCCTTTTGCCACATGGCTTAGGCAGCAGGAGAGACTTTGCCTGGAAGAAAAGGGGTGAAAGGACTCTTGCTGGTGGGCCATGGGAAGGTGCCACATGGCTTTGGATTAATTGGAGATTGTGGTGGCGACATAGCTGATGGTGTTGGGAGCCTGAATCACGGACTTCTACTTCTTTTCCTGAGATATGGTACCCCAGACTGGGCAAAGAGGGAGAAGGAAGGACTGTGTGCATTTGTGGGTATTCTAAAGAACATTAGTATTTTAACGAAGACATTAAGTCATTAGTCTAAACCTGTATAACTTTTAAATAAATAATCCCTTTCCTTTTCACCAATCTCTGGCATTGAGAGTAGTCTTTCCTCTGGCAGTGGGCAAAGTGAACCTAGTACAGGGGGAACCCCCGGAGAAAAAGCGGGGGGTCTTTTTGCTAATAATATATCATTCCCCCCTCCCTGGTCTGTTCTGTAACAATAATACCCCAGACAAAGTCAGAATATACCAACAAAACTTGAATCCACAGTTCCATTATTCCAAATGAGTGCTCACAAGCAAGTCTTAGTATCTTATCTCCTGCCAATTGATACTGCAAGCAGTCCTACCCAGATGCCAGTGGCACAAAAGCCCAAATGGTCTAACTGGACCTTAGTGGTGCAAAGGCCCAAATGGTAGGGATAGAGGGCCCACAGTGTGCAAGCTGGTTCTACTCACACAGTCTTGAAGTCCATCTTCTTCCAATTCCCTTTCACCAGCCAGGTGTTTCAGGCAGCTGATGCCTTGAGCCTGGGGAATGCAAGGAAATTCCCTGAAACTGGGAAATCCCCACAGCTCTGCTCTCAGAGTGGGCCTGCCACAGGCAGCTAGGACTGAGCCTGAGCCCTCTAGGACTTACCCAGGACCATGCAGCCTCATCTTGGTTTGCCACAAACAGTTACTGAACAAAAATGGAGGTTTAGCTGCCTGTCACCACGAAAAGGTGTTGGTGCAAAAAGGAAAGAGGTTTATTCAGGTGCCACACAACCTGGGAGAATGTGGACTCCTGTCTTAAAGACTATCTCCCTCCTGCTGCTCAAGCCTGCAGTTCTTACAGGGAGAGGGAGGAAAGAGCTTTTTTCCTAATCTAATTATCTTTCTAGCTCTTGCTGCATTCAGTGCCCTATCCATTCATCTTTCTAGCTTTCAGCACACTTTGGGCCCTATTCATTCATATCTCTAGCTTTCATTGCACTCTGTGTAAGAACTTCCCCTTGCTGCCATCTTGGCCAGTGAGTGGAGACTACCCTGGCATGCCTACTAACCGTTTTATGGTAACAACACTGTCTGCTTTTCTGGCATTTACCAGGAACTCTCATTGGGGTTTCCTAATTCTTGGACCCTGTCACAATTGTGTATGGAAACATATGGAAAATACTAATATTAATTGATAATTTGGGACCATCTCCCAGGTTCAAGTACCCTGCTATTTTTTTTCTAGCTCCATTTGCACACCAAGATCAGATTGGCAGATGAGAGGACAGGGAAAAGGGACAGGGAAACTAAGTGATAATAAATCTCTATCTGTACCAAATCTTTCCACTGCTGGGATTGATGGCCATACTTTACTTTTGTCATCTTTTTAAGGAACATCTAGGAGAGGGGTGTCCAACCTTTTAGTGTCTCTGGGCCACACAGAGACACCAAATGAAAGAAGAAGAGGTGTTTTGGGCCACGCATTAAATACACAAACACTAACAAAATCTGATTAACAAAAAAATGTTTGTGCATAGTTTTCATGATATCTGCCACCACAGATAAACAAAAAAAGTCCTAACTATGCAGTGGCCTTTTCAATACTCTTTTAAAATCATCAAGAAGGTCCCAAGTTTGTGATCACTAATATAGGAAATGTACATATATAAGTAATAAAACTAAGTGATGTTTTAAGTAAATTTATAATTTTGTATTGGGCCACATTCATAGCCATCCTGGGTCATGGGTTGTACACCCCTGGTCTAAGCTGCGTGATTTTTGCTTATTAATAAGAATAAAAGTGTCCTGGCTGGGTGGCTCAGTTGGTTGGAGTATGATCAATTCCAAGTCAGGGCACATACTAGGTTGCAAGTTTGATCCATGGTCAGGCACATATGAGAGACAACTTATCCATGTTTCTCACATTGATGTTTCTCTTTCTTGCTTGCTCTCTCTCTCTCTCACTTCATTCCTTTCTCCCTAAAATCAATAAACATACCCTCAGGTGAGGACTTAAAAAATAAAAGAAGTATAAGCAGGAATGCAATACTATTACAGCAGACAACATTTACCATGTGCTAGGCATTATCAGTAAGACCTTTATAAGCATCATCTCATTCCCTCTCTTTTAGGATTTTTTAAATCATTACCCAAGGACATGCTTATTATTGATTTTATAGAGAGGGGAAGGGAGAAGAAAGAGAGAGGGAAAAAAACACATTGATTTGAGAGAGAAACAGCTATCGTATTCACCCCAGCAGGGATCAAACCCACGACCTAGGCATGTGCCCCGACCGGAATCAAACCCAGCAAATTTTGGTTTACAGGATGACATGCCAGCAAACTGAGCCACAAAAACCAGGGCTCAGGACTGTTCTTAATCAGGACTCATAGCAGCTCATGGCACTATTAGAAATTTACCAGTTCATAAAATATAGAAATACTACACAGTACTAGTTGGTAACTAGGCCTACCAAGTGCTTCCCACCTACCCAGTTCCCTTACCTAAGGCACCTGAGGGGCTGCCCTGGCTTCTACCCATTAACAACCTGCTGGGGCTGCAAGAGCTGCCACCCATTTTTTTTACCCCCAGACCCATGAAAAATGCCCAGTGCCAGCCTGGCTTTGCAAGGTGTGTTTTCCTGCCGACATCTGGCTGTCTCCATAATTATGGTAGCTGCTTATTGGTGTGGTCTCCAAGGTATATAATACAGGTTATTCAAAATCTTGAATGCCACCCCTGCTTCTTTTTTTAGTACCAACTACAGCAGGTTAAAGCAAACGCAACTAAAAGATCTTTTTAAATCTCCCCAGAAGTCAGATGGTTTTCATTTTTACCTGCCATCTTGGAGAACCTGTTTGTGTATATCCATAATTATTACATAGTTGTAATCATAGCAAAGTTCATTTTTGTGTTTTGCTTCTTTTACTTAACATTGTCATAAGCATTTTCCCAAAGTGATACATAGTTTTCAAAATTATTATTTTAATGATTTATCAGGTGTTGCTTTGATTTAAGCCAGTTGTCTGTGCTCTAAAAATTATGTGTGGTGGGTGTGGGAGAAAAAGGGAAAAAAGAAAGACAATAAAACGTTATCTCTCCCCATTTACTGGGACCTCCCCATCCCTGTATATTTTTACAACAGGTGTCAGATAGCTAGACAAAATACAAAGTTCAAAGTTTTCCTACTGGGCTGAATTCATTGCCCTGGAGAAGAATTTCCAGTAGAACTTCACAAATACTGTAATACACCCTTATCAAGATATCTAGTTCTTTGGTTCTGCAGTACTTATTTTAAGGACGTTTTCTTGGGGGAGCTCAATCCCCATGATATTATAATACCTTTTGTAGGGGTACTAAGACTACAATTAAAGTAGGGCAACTAGGACAAATGATTAGTTTTCAAAACATAGCTTGTCCATTAAGTTCTAGAGAAAGATCACTAACTTCTCAGAAATATCACTTGATGTCAAAGTAATTTGTTTATTTACAAGTACATTTAAAAAAATTGCGTCATCAATTTCTATGCCTTAAATTAATTGTCTCTATACTCTCCCATGTCTTCTTTAAGTTGGAAAAGTAATAAAGAAAAATGAGAGGACTTGATAATTCTAGATATTCAACACACTTTCCAGTTACTAAGGCTTTATGTTTTTTTTCTTCATAGAATACAGTATTATCCCCTGCTTGGCATGCCGTAAGCAATTTAACAACAGGGTTACCTATCAGAGCAGTTTTTACTTGGTCTAATTTTAGGTAATTACCTGTCTTTTCCATGCTTGTTTCTCTAGTACTATACTGGTCCTGGTTTGTCACACAGCAACATTTATCCCAAAATCCCTGCTTGTAGAGCAATGGAAAGAACAGCTCAATCTTCTTCATCAAATATCAAGCATGAAATATAAGCAAATGGATAAAATAAGAAATTCCACACCAGTAATAAAAAATCTACCAATAAACAGGTAGAGAATGAAAAAACAAAACCTGAACAAAACGTCTAAGTAAGTGAACGATTTCATAAAACCAAGCCAACACTAACATTACAGACAGCTGGATATCTAGTCTGAGTCATTACCCAAATAGGGCAGCCTGCTCTATGTTCATCGAATACTGGGGATTTTCATTCAAAAGGCTGTGCTTTCCTGGAACTGAGCTTGCTAATGCCTTAATAAAGTTAGTCCTTGGAAGTAAAGATATTAATCTCTGGAAATAAATTAAAAATAAAATAAAGATGGGAAAAAAAAACCTTTTTTACTTACAGAGCTTCAATCTTTTTGTTTGAGTGTATTAAAAATGCTTTACTTCAAATAAAGAACAAATTTCTAAATATTACACCAGAGAGACAGAAAACATAATTTCTTCAAGACCTCCTCTGTGCCAGGTGCTGAGTAGGTACCTTTTCAGTATTTTCTCATGGAAACTCAGGCAAACCACAAGCTGAAAACTGTCCCCAGAAACTCCATACCACTGGCTCGCTGAGCAGGCACTATAACAGCTTCCCTGCTTATACCACAACGTTTTTATTAGACTAGATCAATGAGGTCATTTGGGAGGGGGGAGGACTTCAAACTTTTAAAAGCCATGATCTGTTTGGGGTAGGGAGCTGCCTTTTACTTTAGACATCATTAACATTATGCATTACATTTGAAGCAATCAACTTTTCCTTTATCAATAGTATGCTAAAGATGTCTTAAAGTCTACAACATATTATATTAAATATAACAATTAGTATAATTCACTTAATATTTAATTATTCCCCTGAAATCTAATGAAAATGAAAAACAGCAGCTGAAAATTACCTTTTAATAAATAGACTTTATTTTAGAGCAATTTTAGCTTTACAGAAAAAAACTTAGCAGAAAACACAGAGTCCTCATATACCTCCCTCTTCTCCATACATCCTTTCCCTATTATTAACATCCTGCGTTAGTGTGGTACCTTCATTATAATGGATCAGCCAACATCATACATTATTAACTCAAATCCAAACTTTAAATGAGGGCTTACTCTTGGTATTGTACATTCTATGGGTTTTGAAGTGTGAGCAAATCCAGATGGTTTGACATGGACCAATACCCTCTTCCCTCTTTTTGTAATTTTTCACTTCTCTGACTCTTCTCAAGGCTTTGCCATTCCCCCTTCTTTTCTTTCTTTTTTTGCCTTGTGAGTGAGTTTTAATTTTTTAATATATTTTATTGATTATGCTATTACAGTTGTCCCATTTACTCCCCATCATTCCCCTCCACCCTGCACACCCCTCCCACCCACATCCCCCCCCCTTTAGTTCATGTCCATGTGTCATAAGTTCTTTTGCTTCTACATTTCCCACACTATTCTGGCCCTCCCCCTGTCTATTTTCTACCCAATGTCTATGCTACTTATTCTCTGTACCTTTTCCCCCTCTCTCCTCCTCCCACTCCCCTGTTGCTAACCCTTCATGTGATCTCCATTTCTGTGTTTCTGTTCCTGTTCTAGTTGTTGGCTTAGTTTGGTTTTGTTTTAGGTGTGGTTGTTAATAGCTGTGAGTTTGCTGTCTTTTCGCTGTCATATTTTTTATCTTCTTTTTCTTAGGTAAGTGCCTTTCACATTTCATATAATAAGGGCTTGGTGATGATGAACTCCTTGAACTTGACTTTATCTGGGAAGCGCTTTATCTTCTCTTCCATTCTAAATGAAAGCTTTGCTGGATAGAGCAATCTTGGATGTAGGTCCTTGACTTTCATGACTTGGAATACTTCTTTCCAGCCCCTTCTTGCCTGGAAGGTCTCTTTTGAGAAATCAGCTGACAGTCTGATGGGAACTCATTTGTAGGTGACTGTCCCCTTATCCCTGCTACTTCTAGAATTCTCTCCTTCATTTTCATCTTGGGTACTGTAATTATGATGTGCCTTGGTGTGTTCCTCCTTGGGTCCAACTTCTTTGGGACTCTCTGAGCTTCCTGGACTTCCTGGTAGTCTATTTCCTTTGCCAGAGTGGGGAAGTTCTCCTTTATTATGTGTTCAAATAAGTTTTTCACTTGTTGATCTTCCTCTTCCTCTTCTGGTACCCCTATAATTCAGAAGTTGGGATGTTTAAAGATGTCCTGGAGGTTCCTAAGCCTCTCCTCATTTTTCTGAATTCTTGTTTCTTCCTTGTTCTCTGTTTAGTTGTTTGTTTCTTCCTTCTGGTCCACTCCATTGATTTGAGTTCCAGTTTTTCTCCCATCTCTATTGGTTCCCTGTGCGTTTTCCTTCATTTCATGTATTGTAGCCTTCATTTGTTCATCTAATTTGTGAGCAAAATCAACCAATTCTGTGAGCATCCTGATCACCAGGGCTTTGAACTGTGCATCTGATAGGTTGGCTATCTCTTGGTCATTTAGATGAATTGGCTCTGGGCTTTGATTTATTCTCCCATTTGAAATATTTTTTTTTAGGGGGGTCTGGTCACGGCTGTTACGTAGTGAGGGGTGGAGCCTTAGGTGTTCCCCAAGGTAGGGCAGCCCAGTTGCTGGGTAGTGACATTGTATGTGGGAGTGGGGTCCTAGAAGGAATAATGGCGTTTGCTCTGCTCTCTCTCAGATTCTAGTCCCTTCCACCGCTTCCCCTTCGCCTGGATTATCGGTCTGGATGAATGGTTGTTGGACTTCCGTACAGTTCAATTTTCTATTCGTTCTGTTCGTTTTCTTGTCTCTAAATCTTTGTTGTCCTTAATTTTGGTTGTGCGAGGCGGCACAGTGTGTCCTCCTACGCCTCCACCTTGGCCGGAAGTCCCCATTCCCCCTTCTTACTCCTTTCTTCTCCCTTTAAAACATCCAGTCTTCTCTGTATAGATCAAGGTTGAATTCAGTTTACACTGAATTCTTTTTCCTATTGCAGCTGCTTAAAATCTGTCCTTACTACTTTAACTATCAGCTTTATCTTTGGCACCACTTATCTCTTTACTATCTCCAGAATTTTTCATCTTCCGGAATGTCACATAGTTGTTATCATACAGAATTCAGCCTTTTCAGGTTTGGTTCTTTCACTTAGCAATATATAGTTGAGTTTTCTCCATGTCTGTTCATGGCTTGACAGCTAATTTCTTTTTATCTCTGTGTAATATTCCATTGTCTTGATTTACCATAGTTTATTTATCCACTTACCCATGGAAGGGCATTTTGGCTGCTTCCAAGTTTTGGCAACTATGAATAAAGCTGTATAAACATTTGTGTGCAACCTTTTATGTGGACATAAGGTATTTTTTAATGTAATTTTCATTTTGCTTTTCCTCCTGACACATTGTCTTAAGTCATTTCCAGAATAAGTAAAATAAAAAATGGTAAAACCTTAGTGAGTCAGAGAATTTAACATGTGTGATGTGCAATTAACCAGGATATTTTCCTCTGCATTGATTTTTATGTAGAGAACAAACATATAAGGAAACAAACTATTAGAAACTTATTTTTAGAAGTATCACACTTTATAGGTTGAGTCCTGGGGACTTTTGCAGTTTTTATTAAGAGTTGTACCTATGTCTACGTCTTGTAGGAGAGGAAAAACTTCCCCTTCTTCCCTTCCAGGTTCTTTGGCTGGCCTAAAATTAAATGGACCTAAGACAGACTAACAGAAGAAAACATGAATGTAATTATATATGTAGGGGAGCTCATAGAAATTTGAGACTCAAAGAAATTACCAAAGCAGGCAGTTTTTCTACTTTTCAGATAAAGAAACAACAAATTTGTGAAGATTGACAAGACAAAGGGGTTTGAGCTTGGGGTAATAAATTAGTGAAGAACAAACTTTGTTTATACAGCCTTCTCCTTTCTGAATTCCCTCTCTCTGGTGATAAGGCTTTGTCTCTACATCCTGATACACGGAGGATACCTTTCACTTGGGAGATTTATCTCATGATCTCAGAGGGACAAAAGCAGGTCAGCGTGTCCTTCTTATACTGGCTGTTTCTTAAGTAACTTTTATTCAAAGTAATCAATATGCCAAAATGGCATATTTTGGAGTGGCATATTTTGCTCTCCATCAAACTGTAAGATGGCTTTCTCACTACACTAATATTGAGCAAACTTAAAATGCTTGCCTTGGCCACAGATTTCAACTAAACAGCTACCTATAAATGGGATGCCATGACTGGTACTATGAGATTTCACATCACACCATGATTCTGGCATATCTATCAGATGATCATCAGGATCCTGGTGCAATAGCAGGAAGCAGCTTGGGAGGTGATCTTTCGTGAGAACTGTACCCACTAGGGTCAAGGTAATAGGTGTCTTTGTTTAGCGTACCAAGAAAAATACTCCTCTTCTGAGAAACATTCCTCTGACCACGTGGCACATATTGCATTCTATGAAGCTGTGAATGATGCTCTTGCCTTTGTGCCAGCCATGATCCTATCATGCCAGTCTCTTCTATCCCTAATATATACCTTCTTCATTGAAAACTTTCAATGGTTCTCCATTATAATAAATAAAATCTAAACTGACTTTCAGACATTTCATAATCTGTCTCCCACTAGTTTTCTTACCATTAACATTCACTACATGCCCCTCCCTTTTATATCATATTGCACCCAAGGCTTGGCCTATTAGATAAGCTGTATTTCAATACATTCTGCACTCTTCAACTTCATGACTGGTCCAGTGAGGGAATCTCTTCCTCTTTTTCTCCTAGCACCTCATCAGACAGCACTGTAACTATCATTAAAGGTCCTGCTGATATTCTACTGTAATTAACTTCCTAAATACTCCCAATTAAAACATATCACTTCATCTTCCATTGACCAGTTATACTTTGTTTGTACCCTTGATTATTGTACATCCCATTGCTTATATCTGATGATAGTCTTAATCAAAAGTCTCTTTTCTCCATTTTTTACGAGCCCCCAGAGGACAATGATTATACTGTCTACTTGGTGTCCTCCACAGCTTCCCAATAGAGCATCTCACTCAATTCATATTTTCCATTCAGCAGAACGGAAGTCTTTAAAATTGAACAGAATTGGGGATTGGGGACAAAATTTATTGAAGATAAAGCAGTTCAGGGAGTTAAAGTGAGCCAATTTGGTGAATCCTAGAAAAGTAATTTTTCCAAGTTGGCCTTGTCCTTTTTTGCTGCCCACTATACAAGGCTCTCTCTTAAGCTCTGTACCCACAGCTCCACTGGAGTTGACTCTGGGTCCTGTTGAGCTTTAGTAAGCAATGACACTAACATGGAAACCTTCAGGTAAATTTCCTTTGTTTTATTACTAATGAGAACCATGTGGCAGCATTGTGATTTGTAAGAAATATATATTTGGTTTTTAAAGTGTTGAGAGTGAAAAGGGTGGTTTTTTGCTATGTTGATGAAGTTGCAAAGCAACAAGTGTTGAGGGCTGGTTGCCAATGGAGCCAGTCTTATGATTAAAAGGTTGAAACTTTCAGTTCCACCCCACCACATGACCTCCAGGGTGGGGAGATAGAATGGAGGTTAAATCCATTGCCATGATTAATCAACCATTCCTATGCAATGAAGCCTCCATGAAAACCCAAAAAGATGGGTTCCAGAGGACTTCCAGGTTGGTAAACACATGGATGCTGGGAGCATGGCCTGCCCAGAGAGGGCATGGAAGCTTCATTCCTCTTTCCACTTATTTGGCACTTTTTATCCCTTCCATCTGGCTGTTCCTGAGTTATATCCTTTTACAATAAATCAGTGATCTAGTAGGTTTCCATGAGTTCTGTGAACCATTCTAGCAAATTAATGGAACCTAAGGAGGTGATGGTTGGAACCTCCAATCTGTAGCCAGTCAGCCAAGCATAGGTAGCCTGCACATCTGAGAAATATGTGGAGAGGAGGAACAATCTTGTAGGACTTAACCTGTGGAATCTGATGTTATTTCCAGGTAGATAGTGTTGGGGCTGGAGAAACTTTTCCCTTGACCAGTTAGTTCTTCTGCTTGGTTGAATAATTCAAACATCATACAGTAGATTAACAGGAAAAAATAAAAATTTTAATATATGCATACAAGGAATTCACATAAACACAAAAACTCCACAAATAGGCAACATAGGGTATATATAACATTTTGGAAAAAGGAAGAAAGGGGGAAAAAGCGCTCTTTAGATTTCAGAAGTGAGAATGAGAGATTTACAGGTAATTGAGAAAGAGCTGAATATACATGGCAGGTAAATTTTTGCTAGGCAACTCAGAAACAATGAGACACAGAAGGTAATCTAGTAAACCTGCTTGGAGTCTTCCTAACATGCTACAGTAAAAATGCTTAAGGTGTTTATGCCAAGGCACCTTCCTAAAGAAGGTTCTTCTATCTAAATCTTTTTAAGAAAAAGGGGAAATAAAGAACTATTCCTGAGTCTACTGGTCTTTTATTGGTTTCAATTTAAAATAAGCTGCTCACCAGGATGGCACATTCTTGGGACACTCACTCTCGACCCCCACAATAGTGTCAGAATTGAATTAAATTCTCAGGATACCATAGTGTCCTAAAAATTGTTTGTTGGTATTGGGGACGCCCCATCTACTTTGGAGTTGGGTCCAGGAACCCAATTTAGATACAAAGAACCTGATCTAATGACTGAATTAAATCAATAAATGAATTAGGGAAGAAAGAAAATGTTCTCTAAAAAAATGGGTATTTTCTTCAAGTATAGAATGACCCATCACCATTATTTTTTTAATAATTGTATTTATTTATCTTAGAGAGAGGGGAAGGGAGGGAGACACAGAGAGAGAAATATCAATGTGTGGTTGCCTCTCATGTGGCCCCCACTGTGGACCTGGCCTGCAACCCAGGCATGTACCCTGACTGGTAATCAAACCGGCAACCCTTTGGTTCTCAGCCCGCGCTCAATCCACTGAGCTACACCAGCCAGGGTCCATCACCATTCTTGGAATTCTATTTTCTAAGCAACACTGAGCCTATATATAATTTTAGTAATGTCTTAGACAATAGTATCTTAAATGTTATTGCATTTTATTTTTTAATATCTTAGATTTTAATAAAGAAAAAATAATTATGTGTTTAAAAAGAGGGTCACATTAATTATTCTATTATGTTTTTCTTATCACAACATGGTAGATTGTACCCAGAATAAAAAATAATAAAAAGTTACAGCCAATATGGAGGTGTAGGTAGATACACTTTGCCTGCTCCTACAACCAAGAGAAGGACAACAACAAATTTAAAAACAAAAACCAACGAGAACTTCCAGAAAAATTGAACTGTAAGAAAGTCCAACAAACAAGGAGTTAAAGAAGAAACATTCATCCAGACTGGTAGGAAGGGAGGAGATGGACAGCCGGGGTGCAGAGAACTCACAGCAAGGCAGCTACTTGAGAACTGGGGTGGGTGAGATGGTTGATGGCGGACAAGGTAGCCCCACATTTGCTTGTGGATAAACTGGGAGGAACAACTGGGGAGTGAGACAGACTGCTCAATGCAGGGATCCATTGTGGGGAAATAGACCATCAAAACCTCAGGCTATAAGAACCTGTGGGGGTTGTGGCAGTGGGAGAACTCTCACAGGAGAGTTCATTGGAGAGACTCACAGGGTCCTAGACAGTATACAAACCCACACACCCAGGAATCAGCACCAGAAGGGCCCAATTGGATTGTGGGTAGAGGAGGAAGTGACTGAAAACTCGCTGAGAGCTGAGCAAGCTGCATTATTTCCTCTTGGACCCCTTACCCATATACAGTGCCACAACACAGCAATATGGGTTACCCTGCTCTGTAGAATACCTAAGGCTTCAATCCTTACTATATAACAGGCATGCTGAGACAATGAAATATGCCTCAAATTAAAGAAAAGATCAAAACTCCAAAAATAAAATTAAGCAATGAAGAGATGACCAACCTTTCAGATTCAGAATTCAAAACACTGATAATCAGGATGCTCACAAAAATGGTTACAAAACAGAGAAAAAAGTTAAGACTATGCAAAGTGAAATAAAGGAAAATGTACAGGGAACTAGTAGTGAAGAGAAGGAAACCAGGACTCAAATCAATGATTTGGAACAAAACAAAAAAATAAACATTCAGCCAGAACAGAATGAAGAAACTTAGAATTCAAAAAAATGAGGAGAGGTTTAGGAACCTCCAGGACAACTTTAAATGTTCCAGCAACCTAGGGATGCCAGAAGAGGAATAGCAAGAAATTGAAAACTTATTTGAAAACATAATGAAGGAGAACTACCCCAACCTGGTGAAGGAACTAGACTTCCAGAAACACCAGGAAGCTCAGAGAGTCACAAAGAAGTTGGATCCAATGAAGCACACACCAAAGCAAATCATAATCACATTACTTGAGATCAAAGATAAGGAGAGACTCTTAAAAGCAGCGAGAGAAAAGGAGAGAGTAACCTACAAAGGAGTGCCCATAAGACTATCAGCTGATTTCTCAAAAAAAGCCTTGCAGGCAAGAAGGGGCTGGAAAGAGTTATTCCAAGTTATGAAAGGCAAGGACTTACATCCAAGATTACTCCATCCAGCAAAGCTATCATTTAGAATGGAAGGGCAGATAAAGTGCTTCCCAGATAAGGTCAAGTTAAAGGAATTCATTGTCACCTCTTATTATATGAAATGTTAAAGGGACTCAAAGGAAAAGAAGAAGATCAAAAACTATAAACAGTAAAATGACAATAAACTCTCAACTATCAACAAATGAACCTAAAAAAATGAAAACAAAAGCAAAAACAAATTAAGCAAACAATAGAACAAAAACAGAATCACAAAAATGGAGATCATACGGAGGGTTATCAGAGGGTAGTAGGAGGGGAGTGGATGTGGGGAAAGGTACAGGGAATAAGAAGTATAATTGGTAGGTACAAAGTAGACAGGGGGAGGTTAAGAATAGTATAGGAAATGGAGAAGTCAAAGAACTTATATGTATGACCCATGGACATAAACTAAAGGGTTGGATGTTGCTGGGAGGGGGTACAGGGTGGAGGAGAATAAAGGGGAGAAAAAATGGGATAACTGTAATAGCATAATCAATAAAACACATTTTAAAGAGTTTATCAAAAATAATAATAAAAGTTAAGGACAACAGGAGTCTAAATAATAAAATTAAAAGACAATAGGACAACTTACTTGGAATTCTGAATACTTAAAGTGTAGTATATATAAAAACTTTGGTATTTTATTTTAATGACTTTTTTCCTCCCCGGTTAAACATTCATCCTTGTTATTTTTGTAAACTTCTATTGCTTTTAGCCTGACATGGTGACTCATTTTCCTGCACTGAATTACTGATTGTAATTTCTTAATAAAAGGTCATTATATTATCTATGTTATGATCCCTTGAAACAGCCTCATTTTTGATTCTCCTGAAAAAAAAATCCTTAATGATGGAAAAAAGGAAGAAAAGAATGAAGGAGACAAGGAAGTTGGGAGGGAGGAAGGAACTGAGGAGGGAAGGGTGAAAAGAGACAGGGAAGAAGAAAGAAAAAATCTTTTTACTGTTAGCAAGCACTGAACTAGGTTCAGAAATGAGCTTCTTAAAAAAAATCTAAACAAGTGATGGATTGAGCGCGGGCCTGCGAACCAAAGGATCGCGGTTCGATTCCCAGTCAGGGCACATGCCTGGGTTGCCAGGCCAGTTCCCGTCAGGGGACATACAAGAGGCAACCGCACATTGATGTTTCTCTCCCTCTCTCCTTCCCTTCCCCTCTAAAGATAAATAAAAAAAAAAAAAAAAAAAAAAATCTAAAAAAAAAAAAAAAATCTAAACAAGTGACTATTCAGTTTCTTTCTTAACATTCTTCAACTCATGTCTCCTCTTTTCTGTGCAAGTGGTTAATATCATATATAATACTTCTTACAATGTTCCTCTAAGCAGACCATAGGCTATTCTTTGCTATGCTGAACTTTAAAACCTTCGTTGCTGCCAGATCTAAATTTCTAGTTCTATTTTTTCTCTCATCTTTCAGTAGTTAGTAAGTAAACTTTTAAAGTATATTTTATTGATTATGCTATTATAGTTTTCCCAATTTTTCCCTTTATCCCCCCTCTGCCCTGCACCCCCAACCCTCCAGCAATTCTCCACCTTTAGTTCATGTCCATGGGTTGTACATATAAGTTCTTTGAATTCTGTTTCCTATACCATTTGTGACCTCTCCTTGTCTATTTTATGCCTACCAATTATGCTTCTTCTTCCTTGTACCTTTCCCTGCCATTCCTCCTCTCCCCCTCCCCACTGAAAAAACTCTATGTGATGTCCATTTCTCTGATTCTGTTCCTGTTCTGGTTGTTTTGCTTAGTTTCCGTTTTCATGTTCTTTTTTAGGTTTATTTGTTGATAGTTGTGAGTTTGTTGTCATTTTACTGTTTGTAGTTTTTTTTTCTTTTTTCTTTTTTTTTTTTAAATATCCATATGTGGTTGCCTCTTATGCACCCCCAACTGGTGACTAGGCCAGCAAGCCAGGTATGAGCCCTGACTGGGAATCAAACTGGTGACCCTTTGATTTGCAGGCCGGCACTCAGTCTACTGAGCCACACCAGCCAGGGCTGTTTGTAGTTTTTGATCTTCAATTTCTTAGATAAGTCCCTTTAATATTTCATATAATAAGGGCTTGGTGATGATGAATTCCCTTAACTTGATCTTATCTGAAAAGCATTTTATCTGCCCTTCCATTCTAAGTGATAGCTTTGCTGGATGGAGTAATCTTGGCTGTAGGTCCTTGCCTTTCATCACTTCAAATATTTCTTGCCAGCCCCTTCCTGCCTGCAAGATTTCTTTTGAGAAATCAGCTGATAGTCTTATGGGCACTCCTTTGTAGGTTACTCTCTCCTTCTCTCTCGCTGCTTTTAAGATTCTCTCTTGGCATTGGTGACTTCTGGCCAAGATGGAAGTGTAGGTAGACACACTGTGCCTCCTCTCACAACCAAAATTAAGGACAACTAATACTTAGAAACAAGGAAACAACCTGAACTGATAGAAAATTGAACTGAACGGAAGTCCAACAACCATTCACCCAGACTGGTAAGAGGGGCAGAGTCGCGGCAGGAAAAAGTGGAGGTGCGTACCCAGGCACACAGGCAGCAGCGGCTTGCAGTTCCCAGGCATGTAGGCAGTGGCTAGCAGACCCCAGGTGCACAGGCAGTGGCTAGTGGACCATGGGCACATGGTACAAACTGTGCAGACCCAATGAGGCCATGCAAGGTGGCTGGCTGACCAGGTGGTCCCACATTCGCGCACAGATAATCCAGGTGAAGGGGAAGTGGTGGAAGGGACTGGAATCCAAGAGAGAGCGGAGCAAGTGCCATTGTTCCCTCTTGGACCCCGCCCCCCACATACAGCATCACAACTTAGTGACTGGTCTGCCCCACACTGGGGAACACCTAAGGCTCCACCTCTCACTATGTAACAGCCGCGACCAGACCAAAAACAAGCAAACAAAAAAATCACCAAAAATGGCTCAAACCGGAGAACAAATCAAAGCCCCAAAGCCAATTCTTCTAAGTGACCAAGAGATAGCCAACCTATCAGATGCACAGTTCAAAGCCCTGGTGATCAGGATGCTCACAGAATTGGTTGATTTTGCCCACAAATTAGATGAAAAAAGGCAGGCTACAATACATGAAATGAAGGAAAATGCATGGGGAACCATTGGAGATGGGAGAAAAATTGGAACTCAAATCAATGGAGTGGACCAGAAGGAAGAAACAAACAACTAAACAGAAAACAAGGAAGAAACAAGAATTCAAAAAAATGAGGAGAGGCTTAGGAACCTCCAGGACATCTTTAAACATCCCAACTTCCGAATTATAGGGGTACCAGAAGGGGAAGAAGAAGAGCAACAAGTGGAAAACTTATTTGAACAAATAATAAAGGAGAACTTCCCCAATCTGGCAAAGGAAATAGACTACCAGGAAGTCCAGGAAGCTCAGAGAATCCCAAAGAAGTTGGACCCAAGGAGGAACACACCAAGGCACATCATAATTCGTACCCAAGATGAAAATGAAGGAGAGAATGGTAGAAGCAGCAAGGGATAAGGGGACAGTCACTTACAATGGAGTTCCCATCAGACTGTCAGCTGATTTCTCAAAAGAGACCTTCCAGGCAAGAAGGGGCTGGAAAGAAGTATTCCAAGTCATGAAAGTCAAGGACCTACATCCAAGATTGCCCTATCCAGCAAAGCTTTCATTTAGAATGGAAGGGCAGATAAAGTGCTTCTCAGATAAGGTCAAGTTCAAGGAGTTCATCATCACCAAGCCCTTATTATATGAAATGTGAAAGGGACTTATCTAAGAAAAAGAAGATAAAAAATAGGACAGTGAATGCGGGGGACCCTGTCCTGGGTGCCAGATGTGGGGGGCTCCACCCTCAGAGCCCCATCCCTCCATCACGGATGAAAAAAAAACTACCAAGACATCTTCTGCTTGGGGAGGAAAGGGGTCAAACTCTCAGAGGAGAATGACCTAGAGCCCCATCCTCACTGGCTTTTATTGTGCTCAAATACTCCAAGATACAGGTATATCAGGTGACAAGGATCAAACAATGGTTAACATTTCAAAGCAATCTGAGGGCTTAATCTGAGCCAGTGTTTGTCAGGAAAGGGGGTTGCCAGACTTTGGGAGACATACTCATTTCCTCCTGGGACACTTATCACCTAAGGGAGAGCACTTTTAGCAAAGCAGGTTTCACAGGACTTTAGGAATTCTTTCTTATGTCCGGATCACCCACAGAGCCGTCCTGGCCAGGACAGGGCTGCACCGCTCACCCCCACAGTTTCAGACTTTAAGGCAATTAGGAAGCAGGAGACATCTCCCAGATGGAAATGAGGACTCGGGCTATGTCAGAATAGCCAGGAGGTGAGGGTCCATCACATCCTCTTTGCTGCAACCCCCCGAGTCCTTCCATGAGGCCTCCCAAATGGTTGCGTCTGGCTTAGGTTGCCCTTCCCATGAGGAGTCTTACCCGTCATTGACTGCCAACCAAGCAAAGGGGCCAGAGATGGGTAAGGCAGAAGCAGTGCTCCTGCCAGGGACATAAGCTTTGTCTCCTTAGTAGGTCACATCCTTGTGACAGAACAGACCCAGATGAAGTGGGTCCTTTGGGCTCTTACACAGCCCACCATGGGGTGAGGGTTACAACTCCTGAACCAGGCTGAACGGTCCGAAACAAGTGAAAAGACAGTAAACTCATAGCTATTAACAACTACACCTAAAACAAAAGCAAACAACTAGAACAGGAACAGAACCACAGGAATGGAGATCACATGGTGGGTTAGCAACAGGGGAGTGGGAGGAGGAGAGAGGGGGAAAAGGTACAGAGAATAAGTAGCATAGACAGTGGGTAGAAAATAGACAGTGGGAGGGCCAGAATAGCGTGGGAAATGTAGAAGCTAAAGAACTTATGACACATGGACATGAACTAAAGTGGGGGAATGTGGGTGGGAGGGGGTGTGCAGGGTGGAGGAGAACGATGGGGGAGAAATGGGACAACTGTAATAGCATAATCAATAAAATATATTTTTAAAAAAAGAAAGAAAAAGATTCTCTCTTTATCTTTGATCTTGGGTAACTTAATGATGATGTGCCTTGGTGTGCTCCTCTTTGGGTCCAACTTCTTTGGGACTCTCTGAGCTTCCTGGAATTCTATTTCCTGGAAGTCTATTTCCTTCATCAGGTTGGGGTAATCTCTTTCATTATGTTTTCAAATAAATTTTCAATTTCTTGCTCTTTCTCTTCTCCTTCTGGCATCCCTATAATTCAGATATTCAGATATTGGAATGTTTAAAGTTGTCCCAGAGGCTCCAAGCTTCTCTTCATTTTTTTGAATTCTTGTTTCTTCATTCTGTTCTGGTTGGATGTATATTTCTTTGTTTTGCTCCAAATCATTGACTCGAGTCCTGTTTTTCTTCTTGTCACTGTTGGTTCCTTGAATATTTTGCTTAATTTCACTTTGGTTATCTTTCATTTTTTGACCAAGCTCAGTCAGATCTGTGAGCATTTTGATTACCAGGGCTGTAAACTCTCCATCAGATAGGTTGGCTATCTCCTGATCACTTAGTTCTGTTTCTGGAGTTTTGCTCTGTTCTTTAATTTGGGCCCTATTTCTTTGTCTCTGTACATCTGTTATGTTGTAAGGAGCGGGCCTGAGGTATTCACCAGGGCAGGGCAACCCTCCTTCCTTGCATTGTGGCACTGTCTGGGGCGGGGGGGCCAGAGAGGGAACAGTGCAACTCCCTTGCTCATCTCTAGCCGCACTTTCCAAGGAACTGTTGAACTGTCACGAGACTGGGAGTTTCTCCCATGGTGGCAACCTCTGCCATAGCCCACAGTCAGCTCTGAGTCTCACTTTCCCATTCAATCAGCCCCACCCCTGTGTTCTGTGTGCTGAGGGTTCTCTCTGTCTGCCCTTCTTACCAGTCTGGTTGTTCTTGTTGACTGTTTCTTTAATTCCTTGGTTGTTCGAGTTCCATGCAGTTTGATTTTCTGGCACATCTGGTTGTTTATTGATTTTAGATTGGGTGTTATCCTCCTTTTGGTTGTTCAAGGAAACAAAGAGCTTCTACCTATGCCTCCATCTTGGCCAGAACTGTAAATTTCTAGTTCTATTGGTGTTGATTCTCCTAGTCATGCTGTATACTCTATGCCCCACAGCCATATGTATCCTTCACGTACTAGACTTATTATCAAGTCCTCTAAAAAACTTAACAAGATAATTTTGCCACAACCTCCTCTCTGCTCTCTCTCACTTCTTTGTGGAATTTGTCATTCTGAATTATCATTCTTATGTCTGGCTTCCTCATCGAACAGTGAGTGAGGTTTCAATAACAGGAACCTTTTAAATTCCCCCTTAGTTGGGAAGTCTGTGAAAGCCTAATGATGTCCTGTCTTTTTCATTTTCTACCCAGTAAAATGCTGCCACCTTTCTCTGGAGCTGACACACAGATTCAGGGAAGTTATTTCTCAAAAGGCCTCACCTAACCTCCATGGTCCTTTACAGTCTAGACACTCATATAGTTGTGGATGGTTCTAAACCTATTTCTCTTACCCCTCATTCCCAGCTTGCTTTTCTGTCTCCATAAACTGTCCAGCATATGTTTCCTTCCAGACCTCATTTCTTTTCTTTTGTCACATAGTCACTCTTCCTGGATGTTCTTCCACTTCACATTCACTCAGCAATTAGAACAGAAATAGTCAGGGCACATGCCTGAGTTGCAGGCCAGGTTCTTAGTAGGGGGCCCGTGAAAGGCAACCACACATTGATGTTTCTCTCCCTCTCTTTCTTCTTCCTTTCCCATCTCTAAAAATAAATAAAAACTTAAAAAAATAATTCAATCTGAGAATCGTTTGAGTATTCTAGGCTATCAAATCCTATTATATCACTTATCCAAGTTTCTTTCCCCAACTATAAAATTACCTCCTCTATCCAGTGCTATTCAAATTCTAATTTCCTCTTTAGGTGCTGTGTACCCTTACAGATTGCCATAGTTAGGAAAGAATGGGAGACCCTTATTCCTCTCAAATTTAACTCCTTCAGAACACCTGCTCTTATAAAATGGTGAATTTATCCATATTTCTTCTTTCCCCCTAAAGAGATCCTAAGACTTAAGTTATTTTAAATTAATTTTAACTTACACAGGTAATATAAGATGAAAAAATTCCAATAGTTATGGATAAATGTAAAGTCCCCCCATTTCCAATCTTGACTATTATCACCAGGCTGGTGCATATCCTTCCAGAACATTTTCTATGCATGTATTTATATGTTTAAATAGTAATAGAAATACATAGAATTTTTGGTTTTGCTTTGAGTTGCAGAACTATTAATGGAAGTCAAGACCAAAACCCTAAGAAATTATAATATGCCAGTCCTAGCCTTTTGTAATATCCTTGCCCTGGGTAATATAGCTCCCAATGCAGCCAATTGCTCACTGTCCAACTGCCAAACTGAAGCATAACGTTTGGTAATAGTTATGGATTTTTGAGAAATAACTTGGCCTATAGGATGCCTGTGGCATCACTTCCCACTGTTAGCTGTGACAGATATAGATGAGGGAGGCTGGGTTCCCCAAGCAGTGGTGAAAAGTATTGTTTGCCATGACCCAGTAGTGGTCTGCTTCTCAGTGCCAATTCTGCTGTCAGGATCTCAGGCTTCTGTCATGGATGTGGCAAATAATGACCAAGGAGGCCAAATGGACTTGATTTAAGTTTTGCTCTCTAGATTTTTTTATAAAACCATTAAAAAATTTCATCTAGCATAATTTTGATTACTTATATAAAGCAAAATCAAATAAGCCAACTGCTATTGGAACTCCTGGAAGCTTTCTAATGCTTAATACTTGATGAGAATTCTGATCCATTTATAAGACAAGCAAGAACTGATGAGAAATAAAAACAAATAGTCCATGATTGCATCATCACTTCTACATTTTTCCATTTCAGAAGGAATTCTGGCTGCATACTCTAAAGTGGAAGTTGTTGGTTAATGCATGCTAATGGGAAGCCTAATGGTACAGCAAAAGACTTTGTGCTAGGGCCCATGGCAAAGCACAAGATTCATTGAGAGATGATAGCACTGCCAGTTCTTTTATAAGAGAAACATCTTATCCAAAATATTTTTTAATAATGCAGTGAAGACTCTGTCCACCGAAGGCTGAACCAATATGAAATAACATTTGGGATCCCTCGAATTTTTTAAATAACTACATATATATATATGTATATGTATGTATGTGTGTATACATGCATACATACATATACACACATGCATGCATGCACACATATATATATTCTACTTATATAAAATCTCTTGGTGAAACATGTTCACTATTTTTAAATTTGAAAATACTACATAATTGTGGAGGCTAAATACATTATTTTTCCTACCACTTTCTAAGTTCTTCTAGTTGGGCTAATCAACAAATTAACAGGGACAGATGAACAGGAGAAAATAAAATTTTAATACATGTACATTGGGAATTCAGATAAGCATGAAAATTCCAAAGATAGTGAGGCAACATTGAGTATACATGACATTTTGGACAAAGGTTAAAAGAAGGGGAACAGGGTATTAGAGTTCAGATGTGAGATGGACATTAGACAGGTAGTTGAAGAAGAGCTGAACACATGGCAAATCCTGCTAGGTGACTCAGAAACAATAGGACACAAGTGTTATCTAGCTAACTGGCCCCTGCCTGATGCCCAGGCTAAAGTAAAATCCTAAGATTCCCTTCCCAGAGTGGGCCTTTCCATTTGAAACCCTTAGGCAGGAAGAGGGATGGTTTAGATTCTTTCTGAGTCTTGATTCTCAAAAAATAGCTTAAAATCGATGTCCCAAAAAGGCAGTTTCAGGGTGGTAAAACTTTGGTTCCCTTCATGGTCAATAGGGAAAAAAATCAGCCTATTTTTAACTGTATAGAAATAACCCAGTGTAAGAGTTTTCATGTGTCCTTCCATTCTTTTTGCTGTGATTATAAGACAGAGTAGAAAGAAGTTAGGGAGAGCTCCACACAAGTGAAATGAGGAAGAAGAAATGGACATCACAGGCTGACAAGGCTCTAGGTCCTCTCACCAGAGCTCCCCACCCCAGCCCCTGTGAATGATCAAAGGAAAACAGTTTATGGAAGGAAATTCCTATGGTGGTCACAGAGGTCAATGATGAGAACTGGCTAAACCAGATCAATCCAAGATGGAGGAAAAATGGACCAGAGAATGACCCCAAAGTTCATTATACCATCATTATAATGAAAATTGACATCATGAGGAGAAAGAGGGGGACAAATGCCATGACACTTACAGAGCAGAACATATTAGGAATAAGACACCATCCCAACCAAAAGGCAGAGACAGAAATTGGCACCACAAACTTCAGGGACAATCCATATTTGGGAACACATAAAATCCCAAGAAGTGACTGACCTTAGTGCACAACTCACTTGTGAGTTTCGCTGTGTCCACTTGGATATGTACTTTTGCTTCTTTCTAAATGGTGCCCTATGAGACTTGCAACCAAGGGAGTAGTAGCAGGGAGCAGCAGCCAGTTCCCTGGCTTACCACCTGATCCTGTCTCTGGGAGTCCACATCCTGGTCTCTTTCTTTCTTTCTCTCAACCCAAATAAACCTTCTTTTGAATTCACTTAGACTCACTCTTGAATTCTTACTTGTGCGAAGTCAAGAACCTGTGGGTCACAAAGTGCTTAGGAGCTTCATTTCCGGCCTGCCTCCAGTGACAATTATATATGGGGTTTTTTTTTTTTTCAATTTTAAACACTTCTTTCTATGAGTTTTAATACATATATATCCATAGATATGTGTGACCTCCACCAAAATCAGGATATATAACGAGTTTATCACCCCCTCAAAGTCCTCTTGTTATCCCTTTGTAATCATACCTTCCCTCACCCCTAATCCCTGGTAGCAGCAAACATTTCTGTCACTAAAACTTTGGGTTTTTGAAAGTATCATGTTAGTAGAATTATAGAATCTGCAAATTTTTGAGATTGGCCTTTTCACTTGATATGTATGAGATTCACCCAAGATATGTGTATAAATAGCTCATGACTTTTTATCACTGAGTAGTATTTCATTGTATGAATGTAACATGGTTTGTTTACACATTTATGGGTTGAAAGACATTAGATTGTTTCATAATTCTGGTGAATATGAATAGAGCTCTGAAAGGAACTCTGAAGCCGCCTTTTTCAGATAGTGATTTTTAAGCTGGTTATTAAGAAATGAAAGTCTGAGAAAGAACCTTTGACCTTCCACCCCTTTCCTACTCAAGAGATTCAAAAGAAAAAACCTGATTCAGAAAAGGAAGTTTAGGAGACTTCCAGCCAAGGAAACACAGGTAGATACACTTTGCCTCCTCACACAACCAAAAGAAGGACAGCAACAAATTTAAAAACAAAAAACAACCAGAACTTCCAGAAAACTGAACTGTATGGAAGTCTGACAACCAAGGAGTTAAAGAAGGAACATTCATCCAGACTGGTAGGAGGGGCAGAGATGGGCAGCAGGGGCAGAGAGGACTCGTGGCAAGGTGGCAGCTGGCAGACCTGGTGAGGCAGCAATGGTGGAGGGGACGGTCCCATATTTGCAAGTGGATAAATAGGGAGGAACAACTGGGGAGCGAGACAGATTGCACAACCCCAGGGTTCCAGCATGGGGAAATAAAGCCTCAAAACCTCTGACTGAAAAATCTGTGAGGGTTGTGGCAGCGGGAGAAATTCCCAACCTCACAGGAGAGTTTGTTGGAGAGACCCACAGGGTCCTAGAACATATACAAACCCACCCACTTGGGAATAAGTACCAGAAAGGCCCAATTTGCTTATGGGTAGCAGAGGAAGTGACTAAAAGCCAGCTGAGAGCCCAGCAAATGGCATTGTTCCCTCTGACCCCTGCCCACATAATAGCAACACAATGCAGCAATGTGGGTTGTCCTGTCCTGGAGAATACCCAAGGCTCCATCCCTTACTATGTAACAGGTGCACTGAGACAAAGAAATATGGCCCAAATGAAACAGAAGATCAAAATTCCAGAAAAAATACAACTAAGCAATGAAGAGATAGCCAAGCTATCAGATGCAGAGTTCAAAACACTGGTAATCAGGATGCTCACAGAATTGGCTGAGTATGGTCTCAAAATAGAGGAAAAAGTGAAGGCAATGAAAAGTAAAATAAAGGAAAATGCATAGGGAACCAACAGTGATTGGAATGAAACTGGGACTCAAATCAACAGTTTGCAGCAGAAGGAAGAAATAAACAGTCAACCAGAACAGAATGAAGAAACAAGAATTCAAAACAATGAGGAGAGGCTTAGGAACCTCTAGGACAACTTTAAACATTCCAACATCCAAATCATACGGGTACCAGAAGGAGTGGAAGAAGAGCAAGAAATTGAAAACTTATTTGAAAACATAATGAAGGAGAACTACTCCAGCCTGGCCAAGGAAATAGATTTCCAGGAAGACAAGGAAGCTCAGAGAGTCCCAAAGAAGTTGGACCCAAGCAAGCACACACCAAGGTACATCATAATTACATTAACCCAAAATGAAAGGTAAAGAGAGAATCTTAAAAGCAGCGAGAGAAAAGGAGAGAGTAACCTACAAAGGAGTTCCCATAAGACTGTCAGCTGATTTCTCAAAAGAGATCTTACAGGTAAGAAGGGGTTGGAAAGAAGTATTCAAAGTCATGAAAGGCAAGGATCTACATCCAAGATGACTCTGTCCAGCAAAGCTATTATTTAGAATTGAAAGGCAGATAAAGTGCTTCCCAGAAAAAATCAAGTTAAAGGGGTTCATCAAGCCTTTATTATATGAAATGTTAAAGGGACTTATCTAAGAAAAAGAGGATAAAAAATATGAACAGTAAAGTAACAACAAACTCCCAACTATCAACAACCAAACCTAAAAAAAAAAAAAACCAAAAATGAACTAAGCAAACCACTAGTATAGGAACAGAATCACAGAAATGGAGATCACATGGAGGTTTACCAGCAGAGAGTGGGAGGGGAGAGTATGAGAGAAAAGGTACAGGGAATAAGAAGCTTAATTGTTAGGTACAAAATAGGAGGAGGTTAAGAACAGTATAGGAAATGGAGAAGTCAAAGGACTTATATGTACAGCACATGGACATGAACTAAGTGGGAGGGGAATGCTGGTGGGAGGAGGTTGCAGGGCAGAGGAGAATAAGGGGAAAAAATGGGATAACTGTAATAGCATAATCAATAAAATATACTTTTGAAAAAAGGAATTTTAGGATGTTTGCCTTAGCCTAATTTCAACTAAGTAAGGTAATAGGAGGGCTTTAGGTTGGGGCCTGTTAGCTAGATATCCTCTGTATCCCATTGTTTCTCAGTTGCCTAGGAAGGAATTGCCTGCCATGTGTGTTTAGCTCTTCCTCAACTACCCATAAATAATCCATTCTTACTTCTGAAATCTAATACCCTATTCCCCTTCTTTTATTCTTACTCCAAAATGTCATGTATACCCAGGACTGCCTTATTGTCTTTGGAATTTTCATGCTTATGTGAATTCCCTATGCACATGTATTAAAATTTGATTTTCTCCTATTAATCTGTCTCTGCTAGAATAACCTAGAAAGTGGAAGAAACAGTATTTTCTTAGCCTCCACAGTTGTTATAAATATTTATGTAGAAATTTTTGTGTGAAATAAGGTTTTATTTCTCTAGGATTTAAATACCTTGGAGTGGAATTACTGGGTCATATGGGAAATATGTTTACTTTGTAAGATATCATTATTTTCCAGAGTAGCTGTACTATTTTTCATTCACAACAGCAATACGTGAGAGTTCCAGATGCCCTGCATCCTTGTTAGTTTTTGATACTGTCAGAATATTTAATTTTCGCCATTATAATAGGTGTTCATTGTTAACTTGTATACTTTTTAAGTTTTAATTTGCATTTTCCTATTGACTAATATTGAACATCTATATTTATTTGCAGTCCATATGTCCTCTTTGGTAAAGTGTACAAGCCTTTCACCATAATTTAATTGAGTTGTTTATTTTCTTAATATTAGGTTTTGAGAGTTCTTTTCATATTGAATCTCCTGTGTTAGCTAGGTGGTTTACAAATATTTCCTCCCAGTCTGTAGGTTTTCCTTTCATTCTCTTAACAGCGTATACAGATTTTGAAAAAAATAAATGTGAACTCAGCATGTGCATGCTGTTTTGTTATATACATTTTTTCACTTAACAATTTATTTTAAACATCTTTCCATGTTATTAGTTCTTCTCAACATAAGTTATATTCCTGAAGTTTTACAGCTGAGTCAGAAGTATTCGTACTTTCAGAAACGGGGCATCACAGTCTAGGGAGGGATGGAAGGAAAACTTCATTTCTTCCCAGTTTGGAACTGGAACCCCTGCTCAGCCTTTCTACTTGACGGCACCCAGGACGGAAGTACCTACAAGAAAGGGAGATTTTATTTTGTCCCCTGGGTGAGTTCGGAGAGACCTCTGCATGCCCAGCCTGAGACATCGCTCAGACCCCGGTGCCACATAACCGAGGGAATACCTACGGGGGTAAGCGTTTCCCTGGAGACGTCGGATCCGGAAGTACACAGTCCGCTCAGTCCCGCGGCCTAGCACGTCCCTCGCTCCTCCTACCAGTCTGGCCGCGCGAGGTGACGTGTCTGAACTCTGTAGGCCGAAGCCAAGAAGAGGACGCCGGGTAGGACGCTGGCTGGGTTAGGCTGTCCAGCCTTGCGCATGCGCAATCCACGCACTCCTAGACCCGGAGTGTCTTGCGAGTCCAGAAACCATTTCTATTGAGGAATACTCCACTTGTCCGGGGTTTTGTTTTTGCTGAGCTCGGAAGATTGAAGAGCTGACGGAGTTTGGAGACAAAAAGGTTGGGGATCCATTTGGACTCCCAGGTTGCTGTGGGCTTATCCTCAATGAGGAGCCGAATGGCTGCGAGTAATCATTCCTCTTTCCTCTCTAGACGGAAGAGGTTAACTTATCTGGAAAACCTGAGGTTTATTTCTGCTCTGGAAGTCTATGAGTCTAAATTCTGACCCGGAGTTTCCGTGATTTGGAGCTACCAGTCCTGTAGTGCTTTCCGGTTACTTGCCCCTCTTGTCTCCTTTATGTGCCAGAAGCTGCTATAGATTCTGGGGATGTAGAGATGAGGTCCTTACTCCGTGGAGTTTACATATACATGGGGAGTGAAAAAGTAAATTAACCACACTAACTGCAAATAGTGGTAGTGTGGGATGCCATGCGTTAAGGAGTGGTATCGAAAGGTATTAAAAACTTTTGCCATCGAAAACTTTTCTGAAAGAAAGGGTTTATTGAGCAATATGCTAGCCAGATAAAGGACGAGGTCCCGGGGCATGCAGTCTAAACCACCAGCAGCAGGGGTAGGTGAGGAAGACAAACATGTCTGCTGTTCCGGGATGCAAAGTGCTCTTTTATACAAACTGTTGAGGAAAAGGAAGGTGTAAATTGTTTTTGAAGGAATTTACATTAGCTGTAGATGAAGGGGGTGGGAGAAGGTGAAGTAGGGCTGGCTCTGGGACAGGTGATAAGTGTTTGCTGTTTGGATTAGTTGTGGACAACACCCTGGAAGATGTATTGGAGTAGCACCTGGTGGTAGAATAGTCTCTAAATAATTGTGGAAATAGGCACCTGGAAGTTAATTGAAAGTTTCTACATATATTCAGGAATATTATCAGCCTTGTTGGTTTCAGCTTCTTGTCTCTTCCTTCCACCCTCCAGCCTGCTGTAGTTTGATTTTGCGAAACTCAGAATTTTTCAAAGCTGGAGCTCTTAGCCTTTACAAACAAGACTTTTATCTTTCATTGTTCTGATTACCCTACAATGTAAAACAATGGTTCTTAACCTTTTTTACAGGGTATTAGATCTCTTTGAAAATTTAATGAATGGCATCAACTTTGGGCGTGTGTGTGCAAACACCCACAATAAGTTAGATATTATTGCATGGGGCTACACACTTTTCTGAATTGTCCATTTATCAAACTATCCCATTCTTCAATTCTGAGCTGGATCCCTGGTATCGATTCCTTGGTATATGGTGGTTAAGTTGATGCACTCTTACAAAGTATTCATTGAACTATTTAGGCTCAAATTAATTGACTTAATGTCACGAAAAGCAAATTTATCCTTGAAAAATACTCAGAAAATGTACCACACACCCGCACACACACATGCACCTACAAACACGGACAACACACCACTTCAATCGGAAAAGTGACAGAAACATAGGGATAATCATAGCGGATTTCTGTTTCTCTATGACTACTTTCCAAACTAAGCTGTAGGGTGTGACAATGTCTTTGCAAAGTGTCAACACTAGCTTCTTCTATATGTCTACTCCCGTTTTTCCACCTCTTCAAGAGGTCTTGTGTGTTCTGTGCAATCGCTGTCCTACGCAGGAATGCCTGGAAACTGTCCGTGCAGACACCTCTGTGTAGCTATTTGAGCGAGGAGTTAGAGCTAGTTCCTCCCCATTTATTTTCTTACCCTGCTGCTAAACAGATGTTTCCCGAACTTCTTCCTGCCAACAACTCGGCTTCCATCAGCAAGTACTGAGGGAACACCAGCTCTTTCATACGGGTTGGTATGCTGGGAGCAGAGCGGTGAGAAAACGTCAAGATGTTTAAGGGAAATTGAGACAAAGCAACGAGCCTGGGGGTGCCAGGCAAGTGGGACTGCTCCACAGCGCCCCAAGGGAGCCCCAGATCGGAACTTGGAATAGGAACGTGAACGCCGAAACGTCTCTCTCAGCAACCATCAAGCCAGCCAGCTGAAAACCTGGAAAGTGGATTTTCTCCACGTTCCCTCCCGGAAACTCTTCGGGTTGCTTGCGGCCGCTTTCATTGAGCATGTGCAGGCGACGTTGCGCATGCTCTGTCCAAGTCCAGTTCGGTTTCTGTTGCGGGATCCGCTGTGTATTCTAGCGCAACCGGAACTGTCCGTCGCGGGGCCGGACTCAGCTTGGGCGACCTTGTCGTCGTCTCTGAGCCTTCCCTTCCCTCGATCCTTTTTCACCCCTTCGATTCGTCTGCCCTTTTTCCTGAAACAGCCATCATGAGCGGGAGGCTGTTGGCGTGGTCTCCACCTCGGTGGCGGGGGTTGTTGCTCCTATCGCTACTCCTGCTGGGGGCAACCCCGGGCCCGCGTCTGGGCGCGGCTTTCTACTTGCCCGGTCTGGCACCGGTCAACTTCTGCGAAGAAGAAAAAAAGAGCGACGAGTGCAAGGTGGGTGAGGCCTGGTGGACCTCTGGGTGCACTGTCAGAAGGGGAAACTTCTCTCTTCGGGAGAGCTGGGGTTCGAGGGGAAGGGGGCGTAGCAGTGGGTGGGGTCAAGTGTCTCCTGTTGCTTTGGGGCTTGTCCCCACTGTGGATCTGAGGCTCTGGAATGGCCCTTGCTGGGGGTTAGATTCTGGAGGACTCTGGGCCTCAGGCTCTTCTCCTGTCTGGCGGACTAGGTTGCACCAGCTGCTGTATTCGGTTTTCCTGGAACAAGGACCGCGTATATATGACGCTCCCCTGGAGTTGGATGCCTGCATGTCAGCAGGAAGCGTCCCACTAGTGAGAGTGTATGCTCACAGCCCTGTGTCACACACTCCAAGCGAGTGGACAACCAGGTCTTCTAGTAACTTTTTGCTCCGTTGCTTCCTGTTTTATTCTACTTTACGAGAACTCTGCGTTGTTGATGAGAGCTTGTTCTTTCTAGAACGTTGATATTTTAAGTCCATGATTAGCAGCTGGTTCCTTAATTGTGGAATATAACACCCTGAACCGCGTAAACTGCATTAATAAAGGCTTGCTGTAATGGTTAAAACAGTTAATTTCTATTTTTTAAGTGTAAAAAATTTTTAATATAAAATATATAAGATCTTATTGTTTAGTTTCACTGAGATTGTTTTAAACACCCAAAAGGAGCAGAGGACTGAAGCAGCTGGCGTTTTCTTCCTAGAGTCTTGAAAACATCGATCTCTTAAGGCCATCTCTGTCAAGGTTTTTTTCAGTGTAACTGCTAGCAAAAGAGACATAAGGAAAACTGAACGCCTTTTAGATTATTTGGCATAGGGCATAATGATACACATACATAATTATTCTAAATTGGTAAAACAATATTTTGGGGTTGAGGATCTCTTTGAAATCATTAATAAATTTAATGATCCAAATAATCATTTAGCAAACTTTTACAATCTGTAAGGTTTATTTACTAACCTTGATATTTTTTTTTAAAAAGCTGGTGTTTATTTTATTACTCCCAGCTTTCGTGTAGCTGTTAATATTGAGCTGATTTTAGGGAATTAAAGATGCTATTAAATTTTTCATAGCATTTTACAGTTTTTGTTTAAAAACTTGGATGTCTGAAAATGTCTGAGCATCATTATGGTTTACTCAAGTCAAGCATGTGAAACCGTAGCTCTCACACTTTGTAGTGCAAGAAGCTTTGACTCTTAGAGTTCTAACTGAAAGAATATAATGCTTCCAATTGAAAGGCAGAGCTAGTTTTCCAAGCACACTGGTTTTTCCATTAAATATTTTAGTATTCAGCCTTTAAAACCTAATATGTGGTCTTTAAATTAAATTTAATAACAATTGTGAACTGTATTCCTAGTGCCTCATGGACAAAAAATGTATCTGTCTTCCTAGGAACCTCAAATACGTTTATGAACAGATTATTGAAATCTGCTATTATTGAAGATGTATGTCCAAAGTGCTCTAAAACAGAAATGAAGAAACATTTGTGGATTGGAGTCTTAAGGGAAAGCTACAGGAGGAAGTGACATTTGAGATGAACTTATGAAAATGATTAAATGAAATTTACAGGTGGTTTGCCAGTTAGGTGATTTTTGTTTTCTCAGCAGGTCCTTCTTTAATTAGCTACTTTTTGGTTGACTTTTTGGCTAATTTCAGAGTCCTTTGGATTTTTAATTTTCAAAAGTACAGAGATAAAACAGGCCAGGCACATTATTTTTCTGAAATGTTTGGATTTCATCTTTGTTGCCAGTTGCTTTCATGTCTTGGTCAATGGAAACAACTCTTTGATGAGAAGACAGATGTACTTTTAGCAGTTTTCCCCTACAATTTGACTAACTGGTACAGGGAGTCTGAGGTGAACTTCAATATTTCTTGTCTTTGCCTTTCAAAGAATAAACAGTTTAACCAGTAAACAGTTTAAAATTTCATTGCTTCAATCAGTGTATTAACAATAATTTTTTCATCCGTTCCATATTTGTTGGAAAACAGTCTTGTTTACACTATTCAGAAAAGCTGAAGGGATGTATTTTAAAAATTAAGAATGGGAGTTGTGAAATAGGAATAATTATTTCCAGAAGATGCTGTTAGAGTAGGGAATCAAGAGTTGGATGAATTGGGCAAGTCATTGATAGTTTCCATCAGTTTTTCCATCTGTAACATGGAGATAATAATACATGCTTATTATATGCATTTCTCAGAGAAAAGTGCAGTACTTGTTATCTTTGTGATATAAAATATTCATAAGTATAGAGATGAAACAAGGATGTATATCTTCAACATAAATGTAGTTTATGTAGTTTAGTCTTTGTATGTACTGTAAAGTTCATGTTCTGAATTTAGCTCACCATATATGTTGAAAGAGAGTCAAAAGAACCCTGAAGATTTGGTCATCTTTTCTTTTCAAAATATTTTATGTTCAATTTAGTAGCAGAGAAACAGAAATTTAGTGAGCATGAAATTCTATTTATATTGTCTGACTTCTGGTTTATGATCTTTATTAGCATTCATAAATGCTTTAACTGTTCTGTGGCTTACTTTTTTTTCTTTTAGCTTGCTAACATTACATGTAAATACATTTGAATAGTAGACATTCTTAATGGTTTTTATTGACTGTAGTATTCCATTCTATTACTGTACTATGGGTTGCTTAACCATTTCTTGCCTGTAGAGCATTTAGATTGCTCCCAGTTTTTCTCTATTATAAATAGCTTTGCTAGAGTGTATTAAGCAGGAATTACTTGCATATTCCTAAATATAAAATTACTAGGTCAAAGACAAGAAGCAATTTGATAGCTCTGTTTAATATTACCACGGTTCTTTTAAGAAAGATAGTTTTGATTTACAGTGCCATTAGCTAAATGATTCTGTGTCTCCACAGTATTTTTAAATTTGTATTTATCAATTTAATAGCTATGTGATGGTGCCTAAAACATTTTTTAAAGATTCTACTTTTTAAAAAGATTTTATTTATTTATTTTTAGAGAGAGGGGAAAGGAGGGAGAAAGAGAGAGAGAGAAAAATCCATGTGACATTGATTGATTATCTCTTGTGTGTGTCTTGACTGGGCCAAGCCTGCAACCTAGGTATGTGCCCTGACTGGGAATCCAACTGGTGAACTTAGGCTTTGTGGAACGATGCCTAGCCAACTGAGTCACACTGGTCAGGGCCTAAAACATTTTTTAATGCTGCATTCCTTTCATTCCTATTGCGGTTTCTCTGCCTTTTCATTGTTTTCTTTCATTGGGGTGGCCAAAAGTCCGTTCAGTTTTTTCTGTAAAAGAAAAGACTTTTTTCATTTTCACCAATAACTTTATTGATTTGGATATTTTGAGTATGTTGGCTGCCTCCCACATGGTATAACGTTGGTTGTTCTCAATGGCTCAATTTGATCACCATCAACTTCAACTGGTCTACCTGACTGTGGAGTGAGAAATCTCCAGCAGGAAACTTCGTAGACCACTTTTGACACATTTAATCAGTCACAGCACCTTCTCCATACGCTGCACAAATTCTTTTCATTGCATTTCGGTTGCATTTTTACCTTTCTTGAAATAATACAGCGTAATATGCCAAAAATATTGCATATTCCATCTTCAATATTAAAATGGCTGCACAAAAATTCACCAATTTTGATATTTTTTTTAAAAAAATACATGCTGATATGCAGCTGTCACAATACAGTATAACAAAATTGTTTCCAATGAAGTTATAGACAACTGAGTGCTACTAGAGCCATCTTAGGGAAAAAAAAATGAACATTTTGGCCAACCTAGTATTTGCCTCATTTTGTTAGTTTTTGAAACCAGAGCTATAAAGGATTGAACCATGGTATTACTTTCCTCTAGGATCCATTTTACTTTCTTAAAATTATGGGACAATAAGTTGACTGCAGTAGATAGAATAAAGTGCTGATTAGAAGTGAATAGATCTTCACAGGGTAAACTGTGCAGTTCTGCTCTACTTTGTAAAAGTTTTGGCTATTTCATTCAGCTGCTACATGCTATTTATCTTTCAGTTGAGTCTTAAGTGTGCCAAGTGACATTCTGATAGCTAATAGCTGAAGGTTAGTGAGCAGTTCATTGTTGCTGCTTTTAACTTTGAAGTAATTATTGGCTTGTCAACATGAATTCATATCTAACAACTAAACTCTCCAAACATCTGCTACTCTTTTACTATTTGAGGCACAGAGCATATTCTTAGATGAAAGATTAATGTTTTCTTCCCTGTCTAGTAAGAAAAGGAGCTAAATATACTCACTGATAGTTTTTAAAGGGAAGGCTTAAATGAATTAGTAACTTTTCGATAAAAAGAAAACTTAATCAGAAGCATACTTTTTAAAAAATCCTAACCCAGGGGTCAGGACAAACAGGAGAGAGAAGAACATCAATATGAGAGAGAAACATTGACCTATTGTCTCCCATATGCACCCCAACTGGGGATCGCACCCACAACCTAGTTATGTGCCCTGACTGGGAATTGAACCTGCAACCTTTTGGCATATGGGATGACGCTCCAACCAACTGAGCAACCTGGCCAGGGCCAGAAGCATACTTTTGGTCTTCCTTTTTTGAAAGTTTTTTTTAGAAGCTTTTAATGGTATGTCTGTTGTTTTGTGAGCAGTTGCCTATAAATATGGAATAAGTCAAATTTAAGAAAATGGTTCTAAATGTTGCTTTGAACTGACCCAAGTATGAATGATATCTACCTGTTTTAATTTGACTATAGAAATAGTTTGAAGATTTTGAAATATTTAAAGAAAATATAATTTATATTATTATATATAAATATGTCAATTAATATATAAAAATTAATATAATTGACATATATTTAGTTATATATAAAATGACATTAATATAGCAATATATCAGGATAATTGATATGTTTATTGATATTTAGTTTCACATTCTCATAGTTTTCTCTGGAATAATAGCATTGATTCTTAGCCTCTGGAAACTAATCATTGTATAGGAGTTACTGATATTGTTTCAAATATGAAGTCTGGCATTGGAAAGAGTGGCTCTCACTATGATAAATTCACATTTCAACAGTTTTCCTTCCTATTGACAAAAAGACAGGGAGTTGAGTTAGAAAGTTTGCTTTCAGAAGTAAAATTTTTGAATAAAATTATTTTAAAACTGTGACTGTTTATTATGGGTCTGAGAGCTAGGACTGGGAATGCAGATACAGTCACTATAGATAAAATAATGTCCTGCTGCCTTTGGTTCTCTACAAAGAAAAGCCCCTCCAAAGGTATATGCTTGAACATCTGAAACAAAACTATAAATATGTGTTCCACACCCAACACCCAGATACAAGTAAGTTGTAAATACTGGTCCCTGCAGTAGTCTTAGATCCCAGTTCCTATTCTTTGCCATTTTCTATCAGTATCCTCTCAGTAAATGTTGTGGTTCATTGTAGCCACTTTAAGTATGTTCTACAAGATGATTCTCTGTTGCCATTAAAATTAACTAAGTATCCGTGAAAGGCTGTGGAGGAAATTTGTGAGTTTTTTTTCTTTGCTCTTGTTATTTCTCAATTTTCAAATCTATTTGTCGCCCTTTGCTAATAGTAATAATGATATCATTAATCCTCAGAACAACCCTGTGATTTTTAGATGGGGAAACTGAAACTGGATAAAACATAGTGACCCTCCCAATAATACATAGCTAGTAAGTAGTAACGCCGGGGTGTAAATCCAGGAGTCTCTGAACCTGAAGTCTGAGCTCTTCCTCATATTGAGGTCCTGCTGTATCTTCCATGCTGAGCACTCTCTACTTCTGCCCTACTCTGGATATCCCTGGCTTTTAATCCTGGACTTCTACAATTAATACAGTCAACATAAAGTTCATTACCTATGTAATCTTTAAGTAGTCAGATTTTATATATATTCCTTTCTTCGATATAGTCTAAAATTGAAATTCTTTTTTTTCAGTGGAGTGGGGAGAAGAGACTTAGTATCTAGGAGATCAGCTTCCGAGCATTGCTGGTGAGATAACTCAAAGCTCATGAACATCTGTTTATGTATTCCACCATTTTTATTGTCTGATTTAAGATTTCCCTTCTTCATGATTTTTGCCCCTGTAAATACTCATAGCTGGAGCCCCAAACCAGGGAGCTACTTAAATGTTTGTGATATTCTGAAAAAAAAAAAAACCACCTAGAGGACTAGCAGATGTGGATATGCCTTTCATTACTCACATTATAAGGGAGTGCACTCATGGCAGTGGGTTGGTGTAAAAGAGGCTATGTCTCCTCTAATGTGAGGCTCATTGCAGAGGTGTCCAACCTGTGGCCTGTGGGCCACATGCAGCCCAGGATGGCTGTGAATGTGGCCCAACACAAAATCATAAATTTACTTAAAACATTATGAGATTTTTTTTTTTTTTTTTTTTGTGATTGTATGTTGCAGTGTATTTAACATTCAACCCAAGGCAATTCTTCTTTCAGTGAGGTGCAGAGATGCCAAAAGGTTGGATACCCCTGTAAAGAGTCCTAGACAAAGGGCACATATCCTATGTGTGAAGCAAAACTACATTATTTCTGTGTGTATGTGCAGAAAGAAAAGGTCAAGAAGCAGTCATAGGACAAGAAGCCACTCCCTAAAGGAGATAAGAAGGGAGTTACACTCCATTTCCCCCAAAATACACAATTCCTTCTGACCAGCCCTCTGTCATGGGAGGGAGAAGGGTCCTGTCCGTTGACCCCACACTCCACCCCAACATTGCTCTTCCACCTCACATTCTTCGCATTAATTCTGGTAGGGGACCTGTGTGGTAAGCATGTTGGCACTTTACATCCATATACCACTGTTACAGTAAAGGCTACACTTTAAGACCAAAAGTGGAAAACAGAAGTCAAAGAGACTCAGGAGGAAAGAATTCTACAGATAGTTTGTAGCAGTCAGTACCATAATATTCTTGCACAGGGTTGCTGGCATCTACCCCCATGAGTTGCATGCTTTCATTTGTAGTCCTGTTTCTGTGTTCAATACATATGGGTATGGACTGTCATACTTCTACCTGTAATGCTGACAGCCACCTCACACCATCCCTAACTGTATACATGAACTATGGCTTGGTGCAGTTAGTCTGCTCTCTCACGATGGAAAGCACCTTCTTGTGCATCTGTTTGAAGACAGGCAGAAGCCTTCCAGCCTTGCAGCCAGTCCCAGTGTGTCTGGTTCACAGGGTGAATCCACCATGGCAGGTTGGCCTTCAGTCAGGAACTCTGTGCAGACCCAATAGTCGGAGTGGTTGTTCTCAGCAGCCAGTATTTCCGCCCATTGGGGGAAGGTGTTGTTTCCGCAGAATCCAACCAGACAACCCCCAAGAACTTGACAGAGAAAGAACTCAAGGGTCAGTGAACACAGCTGATCATAAACCAGTTTCTGAGTCTGTAAGAGTGTCTTGTCAGATGAGAAGACTTTTGCTGGAATGAAATTAAGTAGTGACAGTATGGTAATCCCCTTTATCTGCAGTTTAAATGTCTGGTGATATCAACAGGAGCTCAGGTAAATTCTGTATAGTTGATACTGCATCAGTGTAGTTCTTAGTAATTCCAAATCAAAGGATGAAGGGGAAAAAATGAAACACTGGTGTGAAAGAAAACTAGAGAAATTCAGGATCCAGTCTAGCTTATAGGTGAGAAATAAAATTTTACAGACAATTCACTGAATTAGAGTCTACTTTCCATAATTGTGTATAATAGATTTTATTGAAACATAATTTTCCCTCTAAAATCACCCTCATTTTTATTAAAGAGCCACATCAAGACCAATTCATTTACTGTATTAAGTCCGGTTTCAATTTGGCCTGATTATTTGCATAAACACAGTAGGAATAGCAATTGATCATATAGGCTTTCTTAAATCTACTTTGAGGGCATGTTTTAAGGAATTCCTAGATTGAGCTTTAATCAGCCCTTTCAGGGCAGGGAAGCCAAGCCACACAGTTGCCATCAGGCTTTTCCTGCAGTATCTGCAGATTTGGGTGAGTTTCTCAAGTTCTCTAAGTCCCCAAAATACGTTGAGGTTTTTCAGGAAAGTAACCCTCCCTCCTTACTTGGAAAGACTGCCTTGGATTACATGACCAAGCAAGGTACCAGCCAATTTCTCCAAGGGGCTTTTATTGGCTTCAAAGTCTACCTTAATTCCTTATAGCTTCCTGATGACATCCAGAGTCCAGGCAAGACCCTTTTGACAATGTTATTCCAGACAAAGACTTAGTTGTTAAAATCACAATTGGAAACTGGCTTTATATGTCCTGTTATGAAGAAATTGGATTCCTGTTGGATTTATGCAAACAAACATATTGCTATGGAAAGAATAATACTCATTAAGCGCTTCCAAATTCCAGAGGGATCAGATCGGGAGAAAAATATAAATGCCTTGATACCACATATGAAAGTATACTTTATCAAATTGCTTTAAGAAACAAAGTTTTCTTATGTCTGAAAAACAAATGATTAAAAATTAGCAGTATTTTTCAACAAAAATTACAAAAGCCACAATTATCTTCAGTTTATTATATCCCATAATTAATTTCTGTTTCTGTAATCCTGATCCTCTGCAAGCGCCTGTATAAATCCAGTCATTTCACAGAGCTCCAACAATCTTTACTCAGTTCAAAAGTAAGATCCAAAATCCAGTCTCAGAAATATGCAGCTGTCCAAAACAAGTCAGAGTCCTCTCCATGGACCCCTCCCAAGACATATTTTTACAAATTCATTGGAACAAAATGATGACTTTTAATGAATGACAAAATTTAAAATGACATGGTTACAGAGGTGAGTACAATACAATTGACAAAGGAATTTGCTTTCAGACAACATTTTAAGATGACTAAGATTACAAATGAAAGTATATCAGAACTCATATAATCTCTGGAACATCTACTTTAATAATAAAAATATGTGTGTACAAATAGGACATTCTTACTATTTCTTTACTTGACAAAGCTTCCCATGTACTTTAAGTACATTAAATAGGCCTAATTAATTCCAAAACTTCTCTTTTATAAAAGGAAGAGAACAAATCTACAAAGTATTCCAGGGGCCCACTGGAATAACCTAAAGTCGTTTCTCGATTAAAAAATCTCTTAAGATTTGAACTTTGGGAAGGCTGTCAAACTTAACCAAAAGATTATAACATTTACTTTTTGTAAAACAACACATTTTTATGGTAATAACTTTAAAAGACAGTAATGAACTTAAAACCGGTTTTCACATCAATTAATTTATCCAGACCATAGGATCCTGTTTAATTTATGTGTTTACTTTTTTTGGGCCAATAAAATACTGCACCCTAATTATGCCATCAGGAGGAAGAACACACACCACATGTAATACACAGACAAATACATATCACATAAAGACTGAACATATAAAAACTATACGCCAAATTTGATTTACTAATTTGGTTAGAGAAAGCATAAGATATTCTCATCTGCTTGCTTTTTTGCTTCTTCCCTCTACACAGTCCTTCTGCAGCTTTCCTTTTCCCTGTTAGTTTGCCCTGTTAACCCATCCGGAAATCAGGACACCTAGTTTTAATTCTACTTCCTTCAAAATATATTGCCATAATTTACATCTTTTATTACTAAAGCCATATATTTTTCCTGAACTTAAACGTAATTACCATTCTTTAGATCAACGAATTCATGAATACATTTCCTAAATTGTACCCTGTTTACTAGACCTTCAGTAAAACAATTCTAATTAGTCTAAATGTGACCTAAGCCTCTCCTTTCTAAAACAGAAACAAAAACAAAATCTGAAGCAAAGGCAGAATTTCAAGAAGAAAGTAGGACTAGCCTTAGAACCATATCTCCTTATTTTTCTCTAACTTAAGTTCACCCTCTAATTGCCTTACTTTTGCTTCAGCTGCTTCTTCTTTTTCCTCCCACACAGGTCCTCTGCAAGGCTTGTGGGAGCATTGGGGCCGTCTCCCCAATACTGGTGCACTATCCCAGGATTATCCCAGCTATTTCCAGGATTACCCCTTGGCCTCCCCCATTTGTCATGTTATCACGTGCTGTATACTTGACAGGGGTATTTTCTGGAATATCCTGTTTGTGAGGCCAGTTGTAGTGCAGGAGCCCTGAACTAGGAGCTGCTTAAGTTTATGCAATATTCTGAAAAAACCACCTGGAGGACTAACAGATGTGGACATGCCGTTTATCACTCACATTACAGGGGAGTGCACAGAGGGCAGTGGGTCAGCGAGAGAGGCCACACCTTCTACAGTCTGAGGCTTGTTATAAGGGGTCCCAGGCAAAGGAGGCACATGTATGCAGGACTCTAAAACTACACTACCTCAGTGTGTAGCTGCAGAAAGAAAAAGTCAAGAAGCCGTCACAGGACAAGAAACTGCTTCCAAAGGAGATAAGGGAGGAGTTACAATCTATTCCCAAAACAGTAGACATTTCTTCTGGCCAGCCCTCAGTCAGGGGAGAGACAAGGGCCATGTGCATTGACCCCACAAAAATTCTTCAGTATTTAACAGTGAAAGCTTTTATAGTTTTTTTGTGGCTCTCCCTTGGTGTATCTCAAACCCTTTCGTCACTAGTCACTTGCTTTGATCTGTGTACAAGGTCAAATTTCTTCATAGATTTCTTTCTACCTTGAAAACCAATTGTAGGTGAGGGATGGAGGAGATGTAATGGCAGTCAGGTAAGGTGTAATAAAAGCAGAAACAAAAGGAACAAGGAAATCAGAAAAAATGCAGTCCTGTGGCATGGACCATGTGTCTTAAGGCAATAAAATAGAGTGTAGTCGTGACCAAAGCTGGGGTCAGATATAAAATGGACAGATTAGGACTAGAAATAAAATTGTACTTTTGGAAGGAGAAGGATTTAGAAGGGAGACCATAGAACTCTAAATTAAATTAAAATTTTTATTAAAAAGTTCTTACGGTGGATTTTAATCAGTCTATCTAAGTCTTTCTTTAGAATTTACAGTCGATTTAGGATTTATCTGTAACTTTCTCAAAATGTTTAACATTGTAAGAACTTTTTGTGCTTGTAATTACTCAGTTTGGGCCATTTCGAAAGCGGGATTGTGCTCTAAGTAACACATAATGCTCTTTCATGTTATGTCAGTAATAGTTTGGAGTTGGCCCTCTCTATTTAAGGCATATTTCCAGAAGGAGATGCAGTCATTGAACTTTTAGATGAGTAATAAAGAAATTTAGAGAAGAAAGTGACCTTAAGGTTAATCAGATATTGTCCTCTGGTAGCACATTGCTATTTTAATGATAAGAATTCATGAATCCCATTTAATGAATTAAATCCCATTGAGATTCAGTGTATGCCCCAAGACTATATAAATGGCATTGTCACTTTTTATTTTACCTTCATGAATGTATGCCTTATTTTCCCATCGGGATTATAAATTCTTTGAAGGAAAGTATTGATGTATTTTATATCACATTACTCACAATGTCTAGTACATTGTGGGTATGAAATATGTTGATTGAGTGAATTTCTTCTGGTTTTTCAGGATTTGTTAATGTTCTTCAGTTTTCATATATACTGCAAATTCTACAATTTTCCCTTATTTAATACTTTTTAAAAAAATCCTCACCTGAGGTTATGTTTTTATTGATTTTAGAAAGAGGAAGAAAAAGAGAGGGAAACATCGATGTGAGAGAGAAACATCCATCTATTGCCTCCTTTATGTGCCCCAACTGGGAATTGAACCTGCAAACTTTTGAGGTACAGGATGATGCTCCAACCAACTGAGCCACCCAGCCAGGGCTGTTTAATAACTTCTTTTGAAGTCATCTTCCCTGCTTCTTTTTTTATTTATTGATTGATTTGAAAGAGCAAGTGAAACATTGATTGGTTGTTCCCCTTATTTGTGCATTCATTGGTTGATTCTTGTGTGTGCCCTGACCAGGGATCGAACCTGTAACCTTGGCATATAAGGACAATGCTCTAACCAAGCTACACATACCTTGGTGTATCAGGACAATGCTATAAACAACTGAGCTACACAGCCAGGGAATCTTCCCTGATTCTTGAACATTTTACCACACTATATTTTATTCTTTTGTATTTATTTCTTACTGCTTTGACTTGGCTTCCATTGCTTGATAATAAGACTGAAAGTCGGCTCTCAACTTTAAAGCCTTTTCTTTTTCCAACTCTTAATTGTGACAATTTTCAAAATTCAAGAAAGTTGAAAGAATAGTATAATGATCATCTATATATTCATCTAGACTCCTAGGGCCAACAGTTGTTTATGTTTTTCCTTACTTGTTTTATCTGTGTGTATATTTATATTTTTTAGGGGTGAATTTCATGATGTACTTTGCCCTTTATCAAAAACATAAACTCATTAGCATCTCATTTCCTTTCTGTCAATTTTTTTTAATCCTTATCCATGGATAGGTTTATTGATTTTAGAGAGGGAAGGGGAGAGAGAGAGAAAGAGAGAGAGAGGGAGAGGGAGAGAGGAGAGAGAGGGAGAGAGAGAAACATCTATGTGAAAAACATCAGAAACATCAACAGGTTGCCTTCCATATGCACCCCCACTGGAGATCACACCTGCAACCTCTTGGTGTATAGGACGATGCTCCAATCAACTGAACCACCCACCCAGGGCATTTCAATGTTTGACGTTTGTTCTGCTGCCATATTATGAGGATTCACATTCTTAGAATACTTTTGAAATGTTCTTGTTTCACTGTAAGGCTCAATATTTAAAATAGAGTATTGTAAATGTGGCATATTTACGGACATTGTAATTCAATCTGTTTTATGTTAAAAGTATTCTTTAAAACTACGTTTCTTAGCGTGTTTTAAGTGAAATTATAATTCTTAAATTTTCAGATTTTTACAATGTAAAAAAAGGAAGAATGAACAAAAGTGCTACAAAAATAGCCAAGATGAACTGAATATCAAAGGTGTGTTTTGAGTAGTTCACTAAACAACAGAAAAAGGTCTATAATTTAGTGGTGAAATTTATGATAGATTAACTTTCCTGTAAAAGTAAGTGTGGAAAGTGTCAGAATTCTGAGACAAGAAGGAAGAAAAGTAGAGGACTGAGGGCAACAGACATTAAAAGCAATGGTAGCAACAGTTGAATTTATTATTTTTTTTTGAGGCAGCAGGCCAGTTTTTTAACTTACTTGTCTTAAAGTAGAGCAAGCAATCCCTAGTTTAAAACATTGTTATGAGACTTGTGCTTGATGATTATCTTCCCCTTTCCTAGACTTATAGCAAAGAAGATGAATAGCCATAAATGGTAGATCAAAAAGCATACTGTCCTGTGTCCTTTAATAGAAGGAGAAGAGAGTGGGCCTCTTACAGAAACCCTCAAGGCTAACCTTATACTAATAAGTATTCAGATTCAGGAATGTCTAATTTTTCTAAAATAATAGGTAATAATAGCCACACTTACCTAGTCATTTAAATTATACTGATTGTGTACCAACTGTGGCCAGTTTCTGTGCTGTTTGCTATTTTAGTATTATCTTATTCTTTCATTACATTCAAAAATTATTACTTTTTTAGGAGCTCATATTTATTAAGAATAGACATAGGATTTGAGATGAACCCAACTGTCTGACATAATGCTGCCTTCAAACTGAAGTTGTGTTCTCTATTTTTGTGCTGTATGTTAAAATTAATTTTGTTTATAGGTGAAAGTTTTGTGAGAATTGTTTTTTCTTATTTTGCTTTTTGGAAAAATTTGTGGATAGCCCTTGATGGCTTGTAAACATCCTTATAAATCACAAAGCAAGGCTAAAACATGTGCTTGTTAGGTGACCTTAGCACCTTTGTTTTAGGAGTTGAATTTGAAAGTACTTCACCAGATGAGGAAAAATTCATAGGTAAGATAAATTTAATGGGGATTTAAAACTAGATAAAATGCCAAGAAGATGGCTAAAAACTAATATGTTCAAATTGGAAAATAGGGAGAGAAAGGGGTATAGGAGCCTTTGGGCTATAGACTAAAATGGAGTTAGTGTGATAATCTGTTAAAATGATAGTAAATTATATAAACGAAAGACAAGCATGGTTTCTGGAACAGAAATTTTCCTGGTGTATAGAAGTTATTCAGGGACTTGCAGTAGATGTAGAGGGAGCTGGTGAATTTGATTTCTGAGGTTTTGACAAGATTTTTTTTTTTTTAAGGTTAAGTTGGAATTTACAGTGGTTTGGGTTAGCTTACACGCAATATCGAGTACTGTTTTCCATGGGGAAAACAGACTTTCCAGGACAGGTGCTTGAGTCTAACTTGGATACTAAATTTAGTAGAGAATGAAAGTGAAATGTTTCATAGTATTAAGCTCCTATGTGTAACGCATGGTAAAGCCACGGGAATATATTTCCAGAAATTCTCTTAAAGTTACATTAGTTTGGTCATGGACAAGTTAAGAAAGTATATTTAAGGAAAAACAACAACTATATTTTTGAGATGATGAGCTCTAAGCTATTGCTTATATTGGATTGACCAAAAAAACTGGTCAAATTTAGAGTAAGACTCTTTTGTAAAATTTTTAGCAAATTTTATTTATTCATTTTTAGAGAGAGGGGAAGGTAAGGAGAAAGAAAGGAAGAGAACCATCAATGTATGGTTGCCTCTCACTCACCCCCTACTAGGGATCTGGCCCCAACCCAGGCATGTGCCCTGACTGGGAATTGAACGTGAGACCCTTTGGTTTGCAGGCTGGCACTCAATCCACTGAGCCACACCAGCCAGGTAGAGTGAAAGACTTTTCTTTAAAGTATATTTTATTCATTATACTATTATAGTTGTCCCAATTTTTCTCCCTTTGCCCTACCTCTGCCTGGTATCTCCCTTCCCTCCAGCAATGCTCCACCCCCCTTAGTTCATATTCATGGGTTCTACATATAAGCTCTTTGGCTTCTCCATTTCCTATGCTCTTCTTAACATCCTCCTGTCTATTTTGTTCCTACCAATTATGCTTCTTATTCCCTGCACCATTTTGACCTTTCTTCCCCTTCCCCCTCCCAGATGGTAACCCTCCAAATGATCTCCATATGATTCTGTACCTGTTCTGGTGGTTTCCTTCATTTTTGTTTGTTTGTTTTTTAGATTCAGTTGTTGATAGTTGTGAATTTGTTGCCTTTTTAATGTTCATGGTTTTGACCTTCTTTTTCTTAGATAAGTCCTTTTAACATTTCCTGTAATAATGGCTTGGTGATGATGAACTCCTTTAGCTTTACCTTGTCTGGAAAGCACTTTATCTGCCTTTCCATTCTAAACGATAGCTTTGCTGGATAGAGCAATCTTGGATGTAGGTCCTTGTCTTTCATGACTTTGAATACTCCTTGCCAGTCCCTTCTTGCCTGCAAAGATTCTTTTCAGAAATCAGCTTATAGTCTTATGAGAACTCCTTTGTAGGAACTCTTTTTTTCCCTTGCTGCTTTTAAGATTCTCTATCTTTAACCTTTGATATTTAAATTACGATGTGCCTTGCTGTGTTCCTCTTTGGGTCCAACTTGTTTGGGGCTCTCTGTGCTTCCTGGACTTGTATGTTTATTTCCTTCACCAAATTAGGGAAGTTTCCCTTTTTTTTTTAAAATAAGTTTTCAATTTCTTGCTCTAACTCTTGCCCTTCTGGAACCCCATGATTTGGATGTTAGCACATTTGGAGATGTCCCTGAGGTTCCTAAGCCTAACCTCATTTTTTTGAGTTCTTGTTTCTTTCTATTTTGTTTGAATATTTTTCTTCCTTATGTTTCAAATCGTTGGTTTGAATCCAGGCTTCCTTCCCTTCCATGTTGGTTCCGTGTGGATTTTTATTTATTTCACTAAATGTAACTTTCATTTCTTCCATTATTATTATTATTATTATTATTATTATTATTATTATTATTTTGCCATATTCAGCGAATTCTCTGAACATCCTGACCACCAGTGTTTTTAACTGTACATCTGACAGGTTGTCTATCATCTCTGTTTCGCATAGTTCTTTCTCTGGAGTTTTGTTCTGTTCTTTCAGTTGGGCCATATTTCTTTGTCTCCTCAATTTAGCAGCTGACCTGTGTTTGTTTCTGTGTGTTAGATAGAGCTGCTTTTATTCCCTGCCTTAGTAGTGTGGCCTACTGTAGAAAAGGCACCTGTAAGTTCGTGGGGGGCGAGCCTTAGATAATTGTCAGGGGGAAGCAGTCCACTTCACTGCTTTCTTGATGTGTGAGGAGGGCTCAAAGAGGGGACAGTCTTGCCACCTGGCTTCTGGAGGTTTACCTGTCACTCTTCCTGTTTCCAGTCACTTCACCCCCTTCCTGTGTGTGACTGGCACCCTTGCAGCTGCTGCCCTGGTGGTGAATCCCACAGTGGGTGGATTTGCATACGTTCTATAATCATGCAGACCCTTTAAGCCTCAGAAATGTGGCGGTTTCTTCTGCTGCCCAAACCCTCACTGGTTTTTATAGCCAGAGGTAATGGAGATCATCATCTTGTTACTAGAACCCTGGGCTGTGTGGTCTGACCTTGGGCTAGGATCGCTCTCTCCCAAAGTATCCCTCCCAATTTTCATCTACCATATGTGAATGGGGGACTATCTCTTTTGCCACTACCTTGCTGCACCGCACTGCGTCTCCAAGACTGTGCCCCTCTAACCTGGATGAATGTGGCTTCTTTATTCTTTGGTTGTCAGACTTCCATGCAGTTTGATTTTCTGACAGTGGGTATTACTAGTTTTGAGATCTGGTTGTAATTCTTTCTATGGTTGCACGAGGAGATAAAGCATGCCTACCTGCCTCCATCTTGGCTGGAAGTCTCAAGACTTTTTTTTTTTCACCAAGAATATTCACCATTTGAAAGATACCTTCTGCCATCTTTCAGGGAACTTCATAATTCCATCTTCCCAAAACTTTTTATCTTTTTGAGCAAAGAACTGTCTCAGGTGTTTTTTGCAGTCGTCCAGGGAATTAATATTGTTTTTAGGAAGAGAAATTTTGTAAAGACCGAAATAAATGGAAATGTCTGGTGAATATGGCATTGAGTCAGAACTTCCAGCCAAGCTGTAACAGTTTTTGCCTGGTCATCAAAGAAACATGTGGTCTTGCATTACCGTGATGGATGATTATGTGTTTTCTGTTGACTAATTCTAGATTCTTTTCATCACATGCTCCTTTCAGTTGGTCTGAGAGTAGTACTTGTTGGAATTAATTATTGGTTTTCCAGGAGGAACTCATAATAGAGGACTCCCTTCCAATCCTACCTTATACACAACATCACCTTCTTTGAATGAGTACTGGCGTTTGGTGTGGTTGGTGGTGGTTCATTTTGCTTGCCCATGATCTCTTCTGTTCCACATTATTGTACACTATGCACTTGCCATTGCCTGTCACAATTTGTTTTAAAAACAGGACATTTTTGTTACGTGTAAGTAGAGAATCACATGGAAAAATATGATCAAGGAGGTTTTTTCACTACCTTATGTGGATCCCAGATATGAAAGCAATTAACACAACTAAGCTGGTGCCGATGATTTTCAGTGCTTGATTTGGACATTTTGAGTGTGTCAGCTATGTCCTGCATGGTATAATGTTGATTGCTTTCAGTTAATGTCTCTATATGATTGTCAACTTTAGGTGGTCTACCTGACTGTAGAGCATCATCCAGTGAGAAATCTCCAGCACTAAACTTTGATAACTACTATTGACATGTTTGATCAGTCACAGCATTTTCTCCATACACTGCACAAAATTTTTTATTGCATTTCACTTGCATTTTTACCTTTCTTGAAATAATACAGCACAATATGCCAAAAATGTTGCTTATTATCTTCCATCTTCAATATTAAAATGGCTACACAAAAATTCAACAATTTTGATGTTTTTTTTTAATGCACACTGATATGACAGTTGTCACAATACAATCTAACAAAATTGTTTCCGGTGAAGTTAAAGACAACTAAATGCTACTAGAGCCAGTTTACAGGAAAACCTGAACAAACTTGTCGGCCAACCCAGTAGAACATAGGTAAGAGATAAAGAGTGTCATTGAAGAATTATGCTTATGGCCAGAAAGGCTAATGAAAAGTAACAATGTCATTCTATACATATATAAAACTATAGTGCTAACCCTCTAATTTTTCTTGTAATTCTCAATCACGTATCTTTTAAGAAGGGTATGAGGGTAGGGCAAGGTCCTGAGGAAAGCAGCCAGCATGATCAAGGAGATTGGTGATTCAAAAAATTAAGACCTTTCTGTTTTGAAAGATTAAGATTCAGGGGAGATATGGGAGAAGTCAGAAAATGAGAATGTGGTTTTCTGTCTGTCTTATAATCCTATAGCCAGAAGACGTACTACCATGAAACTTCAGAGAGACCATCATAGGCTATGGAAAAATTATTGCCTCATCATTTGGGAAGAAATGGAAGAAACTTTAACTGTAAATTTATATGCCCTTGAACAATGTCCTAAAATTTTTCACATAGTATCAGGTCTTTAACCCAGTGCCCTGCTTTAGGTTTTCTAAGATGTGAATATAAAGAACATTGAAAAATATGTAGGGCCTTGGTGAGTTAGCTAAATTGGTCAGAGTGTTGTCCCAATACACCAAGGTCCTGTGTTAAATCCCTTGTCAGGGCACGTACAAGATGCAACTAATGAATGCATAAAAAAGTGGAACAACAAATTGATGTTTCTTCCCTTCCTCCCTCCCTCCCCCTGCTCAAATCAATAAATTAAAACAAAATTTTTTAAAGAAAAATGTCTGGCAAACATAGGTTGAGGATGAACTAGGAGTCAAATCTAGCTTGCTTATTGTTTTGTAGGATCCTCAAACTAAAAACATCAAACTTCAGTACTAATAAATAGTTTTATTGGGATGCAACCATCTTTATTCACTTACATACTGCTTATGGCTGCTTTTTGCCCTACAATAGCAGAGACTAGAGTCCTGCAAAGCCTGAAATATTTACTCCCTGGACCATTAATAAAAAGTTTGCTAAATCCCTGGGTTAGACTAACAATATTAGAATTATTTTTTGAGGTAAATAAAATATTGTAGTGACATGAGTAAAATGTTTTGTGTATGAAGAGGTACCAAGCAGCATTTTATACTTTTCTGTTATTATGCTAATACAGTAGCCATTACGCTCCTATAACTATGTAAATGTAATTAAAGTTAAATTTTAATTAATTATTTTACATTTTACAGTATTTATTTGAAAAAAATCACCATGTAATTTCAAACTCAGGATGTTCCAGCATTGGCTATATTGTCTCTCTCTCTTTTTTGGTTATATATCATCATGCTGTTTATTTTTTTTTCCTTTTTTTTTTTTTTAAGATTTTATTTATTTATTTTTTTAGAGAGAGGGAAAGGGAGGGAGAAAGAGAGAGAAACATCAATGTGTGGTTGCCTCTCACGTGGCCCCCACTGGGGACCTGGCCCACAACCCAGGCATGTGCCCTGACTGGGAATCGAACTGCCGACCCTTTGGTTCTCAGTCCATGCTCAATCCACTGAGCTACACCAGCCAGGGCTTTTCCCATTTTTTTATTGTATTTTTTTCCATTACCATTTACTCCCCTTATACCACCCCTCCCCCAAGCAATCACCACAGTGTTGTCTATGTCCATGATTCCTTTTTTCTCTCAAACCCTCCACCCCTTAACTTACCCACACACTCCTGAGCTGTCATCCTGCTCTCTATGAGTCTGTATATATTTTGCTTGTAAGTTCAGTTTGTTCAGTTGATTCCACGTACAAGTGAAATCATATGGTATATATCTTTCTCTGACTGGCTTATTTCACTTAGCATGATGTTCTCCAGGTCCATACATATTGACACAAGGGGTAAAATTTTTTTTTCTTTGTTTACAGCCGAGTAGTATTACATTGTATGCATGTCCCATAGTTGTTTTATCCACTCATCTACTGATGGACACTTGGGCTGCTTCCAGATCTTGGCTATTGTAAGTGAATATAGGAGTGCTTATGTTCTTACAAGTTAGTGTTTTGAATTCCTTCAGTTATAGTCCCAGAAGTGGGATCACTGGGTCAAAAGGCAGACCCGTTTTTAATTTTTATGTATCTCCATACTGCTTTCCACAGTGGCTATATCAATCTGCGTTTCCACCAACAGTGCAAAAGGGTTCCCCTTTCTCCACATCCTTGCCAGCACTCGTTTGTTGATTTATTGATGATAGCCCTTCTGACACGTGTGAGATGATATCTCATTGTAGTTTTAATTTGCATTTCTCTGATGATTAGTTATGTTGAGCATCTTTTCATGTCTGTTGCCCATCTGTATGTTCTCTATGGAGAAGTGTTTATTCAGGGACTTTGCCCATTACTGATTTTTTAATTGGGTTGTGTTTTTGGTGGTTTTTTTTTTTGGAGGGGGGGGTGAGTTTTGTAAGTTCTTTATAAACTTTGGATATTAACTCCTTGTAAGATGTATTGGTGACTGTGTTCTCCCATTCTGTGGATTGTCTTTATTTTGTTGATGTTTTCCTTTTTGCGCAATAACTTTTTGGTTTGATGTAGTCCCATTTGTTTATTTTTTCTTTTGTTTTCCTTGCCTGGAGAGAGATTTCTGATAAAATACTGCTATAAGCATTGTCCAAGATTTTGCTGCACAGAGCTCCCATGCAGCCACAGATAAGAATAAGTCTACCAAGACATGATCTGCTTGGGAAGGAAAGGCTGACCTCGAGCCTATTTCTCAATGGGCTTTTATTGGGTTTAGTTTGCATAGGAATACAGGGCATATATGTAAAGCTCATCAATCATTGTCAGGCAGTAATGATCAAGAAACAGATAACGTTCTCAGAACTATAAGGGCTTATTCTGAGTCAGGGTCAGATAGCTAGAGTGATGCCAAAGGGCCATAAAACTTTGGGAAACAAACTCCTTTTGTGCTTGGACCCTTGACATTTAAACTGAAGGCATTCTTAGCAAAGCAGGTTTCACAGGATTTTATGCATTCTCTCTTAGACCTGATCACTGAGCTCCCCCCATAGTCCCTGCTCCCGGCCAGGAACCACCCATTCTGGCACAGGGCTGCACCTCCTTTCAGCATTGTTTTAGGCTTAAGTCAGGTAGGGGAAGTAAGGCAGCCAAGAGATTAGGTGACTTCCTACAGATAGAATGAGGATTTAGGCTATGATAAAGCTGAGGGGTGAGAGTTTTTTTGTCTCTCCTCCATAATCCCCTAAGTCCCTCCCTCATGGCCCCTTCATGACTGTGCCTGTCTTAGGTGGTTCCTTCCTTGAGGAATCAACCATCACTGGCTAATCAGCCATCCTCCAGGGGCCAAGCAGGGTGAAGTAAAGGGGGCAGAGGCTGCACCCCTACCAGGAGGATAAGTTTTGTCTCCGTAGTGGCTTATGGTCCCAAGGTCTTTTTACTCAGCCTTAGCCATGGAGGGTTACAGCTTCTGAAACCAGGTAGGGCAGTTCCCAACATTCTTCTACTATTTTTAGGGTTTCAGGTCTGACATTTAAGTCTTTGATCCATTTTGAGTTTATTCTTGTGTGTGGGGTAAGAAAGTTTCCTTTTTCTGCACACGTATGTCCAGTATTCCCAACAGCATTTATTGTATGGACTATCTTTAGCGATTTTATATGCTTGCTTCCTCTGTCAAGTATTAGTTGACTGTAAATGTGTGGACTTATTTCTGGGCTCTCTATTCTGTTCCATTGATCTATGTGTCTGTTTTTATGCCAGTACCATGCTGTTCTGACTACTGTGACCTTAGAGTATAGTTCCATATTAGGTACCATGATTCTTCCAACCTTGTTCCTCTTTCTCAGTATTGCTGTTGCCTCTTCGGGTTCCATATAAATTTTTGAAATATTTGTTCTAGTTCTGTGAAATACATCATCAGAATCTTGATAGGAATTGAGTTGAATCTATAGATTGCTTTGGGTGGTGTGGACATTTTAATGATGTTAATTCTTCCTATCCATGAACACGGTATGTGCTTCCACTTACTGGATCTTCTTCAGTTTCTTTCTTCGGTGTCTTATTTTCCAAGTACAGGTCTTTTACACCCATGGTAGGTTTATTCCTAGGCATTTTATTCTTTTAGAAGCAATTATGAATGGGACTGTTCTCTTAATTTCCCTTTCTGTTAGGGAAATTGTGTTGGCATGTAAAAATGCAGCTGATTTCTGGATATTAATTTTGTATCCTGTTTCTTTGCTGAATTTACTTACCAGTCCTAGTAGAGTATCATGCCATCTGCAAATAAAGACAGTTTTACTTCTTCCTTTCCAATTTGGATGCCTTTTATTTCTTCTTCTTGTGCAATTGCTGTGGTTAGGACTTCCAGTACTATGTTGAATAAGAGAGGTAAAAGTGGACATCCCTGTCTTGTTCTTGATCTTAAGGGGAACAACGCTCATAGGTTTTGCCCATTGACTGTGATGGTGGTATTGCGTTTGTCGTATATGGCCTTTGTTATGTTTAGGTATGTTCCCTCTATTCCCACTTTGCTGAGAGTTTCTATCATAAATGGGTGCTGGATTTTACCAAATGCTTTTTCTGCATCTATTGATATGATCAGGTGGTTTTATCCTTTATTTTGTTTATGTGATGAAAAACATTTATTGATTTGCAAATGTTGTGCCAACCTTGCATTTCCAGAATAAATCGCATTTGATCACAGTGTATGATCTTTCTGATGCATTGCTGTATTTGGTTTGCTGATATTGTGTTGAGGATTTTAGTGTCTATGTTCATCAGGGATGATATTGCCTATAATTTTCCTTTTTTTGTAATGTCTTTATCTGGCTTTCGAATTAGGATAATGCAGGCCTCATAAAATGAGCTTGGGAGCCTTCCCTCCTCTTGAATTTTTTGAAATTGTTTGTGAAGCTGAGTTGTTAGTTCTTCCCAGAATGTTTGGTAAAATTTCCCTGTGAAGCCATCCGGTCAGGGCTTTTGTTTGTTGGGAGTTTTTGGTTACTGCTTCAGTGTCACTAGGTGTAATCTGTCTATTCAGACTCTCTGATTCTTCCTGATTTAGTTTTGGAAAATTGTATGTTTGTAATTTATCCATTTCATCCAGGTTGTCCAGTTTGTTGGCATATAGTTGTTCATAATATTTTCTTACAATCTTTTGTATTACTTTGGTGTCAGTTGTTATTTCTCCTTTTTCATTTCTGATTTTGTTTATTTGGGTGCTCTCTGTTTTTCTTGATGAATCCAGTTAAAGGTCTGGCAATCTTGTTTATCCTTTCAAAGAACCAGCTCTTGGATTCACTGATCTTTTGTTGTTGTTATTTTAGACTCTCTTTCATTTATTTCTGCTCTAATCTTTATCATTTTCTTCCTTCTGCTCACTTTGGGCTCTATCATTCTTTTTCCAGTTCCTTTAAGTATAAACTTAGATTGTTTATTTGAGCTTTTTCTTGTTTTGTTTTTTTTGTTTTTTGGGTTTTTTTGTTGTTGTTGTTGTTGTTGTTGTTTTGAGATAAGCCTGTAATGTTGTGAGTTTCCCTCTTAGGATTGTTTTCCCAGTGTCCCACAGATTGTGGATTATGTGTTCTCATTTTCATTTGTTTCAAGGTATCTTTTGATTTCTTCCTTGATCTCGTTGTTGACCCATTCATTGCTTAATAACATGTTATTTAACTTCCATGTCTTTGTGTGTTTTTCAGTGTTCTTCTTATGATTGATTTCTAGTTTCATAGCATTGTGGCCAGAGAAGATGCTTGATATGATTTCAGTCTTCTTAGATTTATTGAGACTTGTTTTGTGTCCTAACATATGGTCCATCCTAGAAAATGTTCCATCTGCACTTGAAAAGTATGTAAATTCTTTTGGGATGAGATGCTCTGAAGACATCAATTAAATCCATTTAATCTAGTGTGTTTAAGGCCTCTATCTCCTTGTCGATTTTCTGTCTTGAAGATCTGTCCATTGATGTTGATGGGGTATTAAAATTCTGGAGTGTTGATTGTTTTTTCTGTCTCTCTTCTTCCCTTTATGTCCATCAAGATTTGCTTTACATATTTAGGTGCTCCTGTGTTGGGTGTGTAAATGTTTATAGGGTTATATCCTCTTGTTGGATTGTTCCCTTAATCATTATGTAGTGTCCTTCTTTGCCTTGGTTTTAAAGTCTGTTTTGTAGGATATAACTATTGCTACTCCAGCTTTTTTTTCCTTTCCATTTGCATGAAATATCTTTTTCCTTCCTTTTGCTTTTAGTTGTTGTATATCTTGCAATCTGAGGTGGGACTCTTGGAGGCAGCATGTATTTGGGTATTGTTTTCTTATCCATCCAGCCCCTAGGTCTTTTGGTTGGAACATTTAAGCCATTTATATTTAAAGTGATTATTGCTAGATACATATTTAATTCCTTTTTATTTTTAGAGCATTTTCCTCTGTCTTTTTTTGTTCTTTCTCTTTTTCTTCTTTAAGCAATTGCTTTAACATTTGTTGCAGTACACATTTGGTGTTAACAAACTCCTTTCATGTTTGTTTGTTTTTTTTGTCTGGGATGCTCCTTATTTTTCCTTCAATTTTAAATGACAGCCTTGCTGGGTAAAGTAGACTTGGTGTAGGTGCTTGCTTTTCATCATCTTGAGTATTTCACACCGCTCCCTTCTGGACTGTAATATTTCTGTTGAGAAATCAGAATACAGACTAATTGTTGTTCCCTTGTATGTAATTACCTCCTTTTTTTCCGTTGAATGTTTTAGGATTCTCTCCTTGTCTTTAAGCCTTTCATTTTAATTATGATGTGTCTCAGCATAGTCAAGCATCTCTGGATCCAAATCATTCAGAACTCTTACGAGCTTCCTGGATATGTGTGTCTTTCTTTCAGCAGAATATTTTCGGTCATTATTTCTTCAAAAAGATTCTCAATTCCTTGTATTCCCTCTTTTCATTTTTGTATTCCCATGATACAGATGTTGTTATGCTTCATTTCATCCCCAAGATTTCTTAAGTTCTCTTTATTCTTTTTAATTTTTTGTTGTTGTTGTTGCTGCTCTGCTTGGATATTTTTTTCTATGTTGTCTTCAAATCACTGATTCAGTCCTCTGCTCCATCCAACCTACTATTTATTCCCTCTAGTATATTGCTTATTCCAGTATATTGTTTATTTCACATATTACATTCTTTGTAATGGTTTCTGTGTCTTTTTTTCATGCTGTCGAGTGGTGTTTTAATTATTACTCTAAACTCTCTGATAGATTTCTTCCCTCCATTTCATCTAAGTTCTCCTTCTGTTGAGTTCTCTCATTCTTTCATTTGGGGTCTGTTTCTTTGTCTTCCCAATTTGGCTGCTGCTTTGTGTTTCTGTGTGTTAGGTAGATCTTAAAGACTGTGGTGTAGGCCTATGTCACACCCTACCTGTGACTGGCCCAGGGCAACCTATTTGGAGCTATCAGTAGTCCACAGTTTCTGGCTCCCTTTGCTGAGCTTGGTGTGTGCAGGATGAACCAGGCTGTGCACCAAGGCTGGCTTTAACCAGCACTGGGCGTGGATAGGGTCAGCTAAAGTCTCAGAGTTCCCAGAGATCCACCTCTGTCTATAGACTTTGTGCTAGGCTTAAAGAGTGAAAATCTTCCCACTATACTCCTAATCAACAAAGCTTAAGTATCACAGGGTGGGGCAGACTAATTCCTGAGTCAGGGCTATTGCTTCACCTCTGGCTGATGCCACTTGGAGGGGAGTGGTCTGCCTGGGAAAGATGGCTCCTGTAGTATGGGGAATGACCCAGCACAGGGATCCTGGATCCTGGTGGCTGTACCTTCAGTTCTTTCCCCAGAGCCACAGAATATATTTGTATTCAGGCATATTATAATGCTTATCTTTTTAGCTAAAATAACCAGTGATATAGTCTTGGTTATTTCATGCAAAGAGACACATTTTCTTTGTGTGTTTGAAATAGTGTTGCCATTGAGTTGTCATTTCATTTGAATAGAATTTTAGGGGTTACATATGATACTGTTTTCAGCTCTCTATATAAAGGCTAATGTCTTCTGTCTTACAACGTGAATATTGAATAAGCATTTTATGGCATAAGCAGGGGTGTCCAACCTTTTGGTATCTTTGGGCCACACTAGAAGAAGAGTCGTCTTGGTCCACACGTTAAGTACATTGTGACACGTAATCATAAAAAAAAATCTTGTAATGTTTTAAGTAAATTTATGATTATTTGTGTCAGGCCACATTCCTAGCCATCCTGGGCTGCATGTAGCCCATAGGGCACAGGTTGGACACCCATGGGCCATAAGCAGTGTAGTTTGGGCATTCCCAAATGTGAATATTATAAAATGTATTTGGTTTCATTTATTATTAATAAAGTACTTTGTAAGTGTTAGCTCATCAATACTCCAATGAAGTAAATACTATTATCCCCATTTTGCTGACAAGGAAATTGAAGCACCCATAAGGAGATTGTTAAATAACTTGACCAAAGTCACATGAGTAGTAAGTGGTAGAACTGGAATATGAACCCAGGCAAACTGGCCCCAGAGTCTGTTCTTTTCCCTGTTATGTTTTGCTGCTTTTCCAATAGCTGTGTATTATTTGTTTTTTGTGTAATACATCAAACATCTTGTCTTGTTTTGGAATGTCAGCAAGTATAAGAGGACAGCTGATAACACTAGTGAATGAGATCAGAATGACAAATGTGGCTCTATGCCATTCCAGGGAGCCTCATGATCAATCACAGACTCCAGCAGCCATAGCAGGCTAACTATAAAAATAACTTGTTCCAAATACACAGCTCATTTTTAGTTGTTTTTGATTAGCACACAAATTATTTACTGTCCTCTTCAAGTAAAGAATTCTGTCATGAATAACAGTGAGCCTCTAATGAGAGAGTGGGTATGTGTTTTGAGTTCTGTGGAGAAAAAGAACCTGAAACATACCCTGGAGAAATTTTGGGAGCTTCAGTGGGAAAGTGTAGTTTTAAATTAGCCCACATTTCCTAGGAAGCTGATAGAGCTTTTTTTCCCCTTCTCCATTGTTGAACTTGATCTTGTAAATTTCTTTGCTGTTATCACCATGTATCAGCATTCTCAAATTGATCAAAGCAGCCCTCCAAAGACAGCTCATTTTGTCACTGTCCATTTCCTGTCTGCTTAAGAGTACGCAAGTGCATGGGATTGTATTTCTAGTATAGTTGATAGAGAAAGTGCTTTACTACTTGGAAGTGTGTCTTCATTGCAACAATAATGTTTTTAAAAATTGTTTTGAAAGTAAATGCTGTTTTTGTGCTTCAGAATGAAATACTGAGTTTGAAAACCAGGTTTTTATAAATATGTATATTGATGTGGTAAATGATTTAGTTAAGATATTTAATTTTTTAGAAATCTTAGAACTTAAAAAGCATTTAGAAAATATTGGAGACATTTGCATCTCTAATAATTCAGCCTTGGTGTAATTTGAATGCATATAAATCCCACTTGGTGAGTGGTTTTATAAGAGAATTGTTTAAAATGGGTTGGATATCATAAAATTTCACATTTCGAACACGTCAGATTCTTTTTAAATCCCAAGGAGAGTTAAGTTTTGATCTTTAGTTGTTTATATTCTGATTCTGTGTTTCCTTATTTTCAGGCTGAAATAGAGCTGTTTGTGAACAGGCTTGACTCAGTGGAATCAGTTCTTCCTTATGAATATACAGCGTAAGTGTTTCAGCTTGGTTTTTATATAAAATTTTATGTGACTCATCAGAATTTCATACATTTAGAACTTTGTATGTCCCGCAGTTACAAATAAATTCACGTACTTTTAAAAACGTGTGGCTAAGTAGATTGAGCGTTGACTTGCAATCCAAAAGGTTGCCATGTTGATTCCTGTCAGGGCACATGCTTGGGTTGTAGACCAGGTCCCTGATTGGGGGTATGTGAGAGGCAACTGATCGATGTTTCTCTTGCACATCCACGCACATCAGTGTTTCTCTTCCTCTCTTTCTCCCTCTTCCCCTCTCAAAATAAGTAAATAAAATCTTTTTTATAAATAAACATCAATGTTGATGTAAACTTTAGAATAAAATAAAACGTTCAGGGCCTGAAAACATTTTTAAATGGGTCTTCTTTATTACTATAATGTAAAATGTGATCTTTTTATGTCTCTTTGCGATACAGTAGAAGCATGAGCTAAAAACAATGGATTTCCTTTTTCATCGGGATAAAAAAGCATTTTGTTTTCTTTAATTTTTTTTAAAGATTTTTATTTATTTATCTTTTAGAGGGGAAGGGTAGGAGAGAGGGAGGGAGAGAAATATTAATGTATGGTTGCCTTTCATGTGTCCCCTACTGGGAACTGGCCCACAACCCGGGCATGTGCCCTGACTGGGAATCGAACTGCGATCCTTTGGTTCGCAGGCCCGCGCTCAATCCACTGAGCTACACCAGCCAGGGTATTTTCTTTAAAATTTTTAATAATAAGGCCCACACATTTTTAAACAAAATCCTTATGTGCCACATAATTCGTCCCCAGAAATAATTACTTTAATATCTGCTCTTACATTTTTATCTTCATAGACTAATGTACATAACCCCATTTATTTATACATTTTAAATTAAATAGATTCATACTGTTATATATGATTTGGATCTTGGTTTTCTCACTGAATCTGTCGTGGGTATCTTTTCATGTTATACACAACTACCTCAGTCTTTTTAGTAGCTGTTTTTCATTCCTTTGTGGAGATTGTATAAGTCCATGTATCATTTATTTTACTAATTCTCTATTTCTGAACATTTGATTATTTCTATTTTTTAATATTATAAAAATGTTTCATTAATATCCTTTATTCATTTGATTGTTGTATACCATATGGTGTGTAAAACATAGTTCTTAAATTTTTGTTGGCTTCTAAATTTCTCTGGTATCTGAGTTTAGAAAAAAATACTTGTTTACTATAGGAAAAAAGTACACAAAAAAGTAAAACTATTCTATAAGATTTACATGCTTAAATTTTAATGAGAAGAGAGTACAAACTTATGAATAGATGAACCATAATTTATGTTAAACTGTTGGATACTCGAATGCTTTTTCTAGTTTTTACTATGTAAATAAACATTTCTCCTTAAATCTTTGTGGATATTTCTGGGAAAGTTCAATGGATCTCTCATATCCAGTATAAGTGGAGAGTCTTCATTTGGGGCCTTCTTAGTCCCAGTTTTTTATCATCTTCCTCTTAAGAATCTAACTAATCTGTAGCCATCACAATGCTAATCTGAAGTATTCACATATTATTCCAGAGTGAACACAGAATTGCCTCTTAGTTTTTTAATAGCAAAGCTAAAAATAGGTTGTAATGTTTGAATAAAACTTTATTAAAATCTGGTTACTAATATAAAGGAATTAACACAGAGAGAAGCTGAAGGTTGACTGGTGATGACTTTTCTACCACTCCATTCTCAGAGGGTCTGTCTAGCCATGCTTCTCACATTAGGATGTGTTGTCCAGAGTATCCAGATGAGACAGAAACCCATGGAAAATTGACATATTTATTAAGTAAAGATTTTCATTAGAAAGTTATGACGAAAGGAAATAAGTTATGTAAAATTCACTTAAAGAATAAGGATGTAAATTCTTTTATCATTGGAATGGACAAAAATAAATTATAATGTATCATTTTAAAACATTCTATAATGTACATCTCAATAAAGATATTGTTTAGAAATCAAAACATCGTAAAGCATAATTTGCAGGTGTTTGGGGGTTTTTGTTTTGGGTTGATTTGGTACATGGAACTTGGAGTATGAATCTATTTCTTACTCATCTGTTGGAGGTACTATAATGATCAGTACCTAATCTGCCCTCAGGATTGCCTAGGAGTTCATTTCATTGTTTCTTTTTATCTTTAAAAACTTAAATATCTTTTCTCTCAGGTTTGACTTTTGCCAAGCATCTGAAGGAAAACGCCCATCTGAAAATCTTGGTCAGGTATTATTTGGGGAAAGAATTGAACCTTCACCATATAAGGTTTGTATTTACTGTTATATGTTATTTAATTGCATTTTCTTTTCGTTATAGAAAATCCAGAGATAACTTGGCTCTCATAGCTAAAGAGGAATTCATTCGTCTTTGGTATTCTGGAATAGTTTCTTAAAGTGACGGTTTAAAAGGATCCCTTCCCTTCTCAGGATATGTCATAAGTTTGTCTTAACAAACACTCATACAACCAGTATTATAAATGACAAGGTGATAGATAGCCTAAAGGACAGTGCTCAGAATCCCCGTCTCACCTTACAGAGGGACCTGGAACCCAGCCTGTAGTCACGAAAAGTTGCCCCAGCTGCTCTACATCTCCTTCCCTTCTTTGTGCGTGGTGTCCATTGACTCTTTGTGTTAGCAATCCAGCACTACTTTGACTTCTTCATTGGATTCCTGGGAAGCTAACCTTTCTATTTTGACCATTGAAAGTGTATTTGGAACATCTTTAACATACTTTTAGGACATCAGTTAAACTAATCTAAGCTAAATTATTCTGTCCTTTAAATCTATAATAGTATCTTTTAAGCCTATTATCCTTCTGCTTTGCATATTCCCCAGCTCATTTTATATCTGTTCTGCTGCTACACAAAGAATAATGGTCTCTCTCTTTTAGAAAAATTAAGCTGGTTTACAATAATACTGTATCACCATATAATAAAATAAATAGTACAGAAGAACATGAAATGAAAACTAAGTATCCCACTCTTCCCCCAGTTTCACATCAGTTTCTCAGTTATTCTTTCCTGACATTTCCATACACTTAAAAGCATATATAAATAAAATGAGAGATGTTCCACACATTGCGTTTTTCCTTGAATTCTCTACATTTGGCATCTGTTCAAATGTGCACTCCTTTTAACGGCTTGACCCTAGGTTTTATTTACCAGTCTGACAGTTCCTCTTTTGGCTTCACATTCTTCTCTTCTATAGCTTAGACCCATGGTTAGTTGCCTTCCCTACTTTCTCACTAAACATCCTCATCTATCTCTCTTGGCACCTGATTACCGTGAGCATCTGTTTAGCAAATCTCCAAGCCTAGATTAGTCCCATTGGCCCTCTTAACTCCCTCTAGCACTATACCTACATCTGAAGCTCTGGGAGAAAAGACCCATAATTGTGTACATTTAATCCACTGCAAGTTTACAGTTTTAAACTATAAGTATATCCTCTTAAAATACTCTTATTTGAGATTTTCTACCCTAAAGATGATAGTAATTTTTAAAATTTTATAAAGACAACAGATTTGAAAGGCCTAATGGGATGAAGTCCCTGGGAAAGATGGAACTCAAAGTGTGTGCACATAGGTAGTATTGAGTAGAGCAAGCATATTAATTGTGTGACATCTCCCTGATACGATATTTTCAAAGATTACTTTAGAACTCATTGCATTCTCTTTTATAGAAGAAGGTAAATTTCAGCCATATTTATTAAGTAGTACAGTTAACTTAAAAATACTCCTATGGTCCCTCAGCCCTGTCTTTCTGTTTATCTCTTGGCCTCGAGAAATGATGGAAGGGAGAAAGAACATTAGTAACACCTTCAAAGAATTTGGGTAACAGCAGGTCTCTAGTAGTAAACAGCCCTTAACAGCAGTCAACATGGAAGACCAGCAAAATATTCAAACCCATGGAGAAGTTTTGTCCCTTTGGGGCAGACTTTAAAGGCAAATTACTTCCTTAGTGGGATCCCACTCAGGGTACATTTATTTGTGTGTAAAGACCATGCCTTGTTCATGCAAAAGATTCTTTTAAGCCTAGTGCTTTTTAGATTTAGTTTTGTCCCAGAAGTTGAGATAAAACAGATCAGGAGAAGTATTTTAAAATGGAGAAGGATATCCATCTAACATCTTCCATGAGTTTTCTAGAATTTTTTAGGATCAAGGTTGTGCTAAAACAAATTCTTTAAACCCTATCTTTAAAGAGATAGAGCAGGTATTTCTTAAGACTAAGGCATAGGTAAATCAAAACAGGGGGCTAAGAGATCAGATTTTTCCCCAAGCCAGCCATAAATGTATTGACTTATATTTTTCAGTGTTGATTCAGTATTAATTTTAGTATTGGTTCTTTATTAACTATATTTTATGTATACTACTATGGTTGTCCCAATTTTCCCCCTCTGCCCCCTTCCACCCTGCCCACCCCCACTCCTTTAGATAATCCCCACACTGTTGTCTGTGTGCATGGATCATCCCTTATATAGTTTTTTGGCTACTATATTCCCTATGCTGTACTTTACATCACCATGACTCTTCTGTAACTACCAATTTGTACTTAATCCCTTTACCTTTTTCACCTATGGCCCCAACTACCTTCCCATCTGGCAACCATCAAAACGTATTTTGTATCTGTGATTCTGTTTCTGTGTTGCTTGTTTATTTATTTTGTTTTTCAGATTCAATTGTTGATGGATATGTGTTTATTGCCATTTTATTGTTCATAGTTTTTATCTTCTTAAAGAAGACCCTTTAACATTTCATATAATACTGGTTTGGTGCTGATGAACTCCTTTAGCTTTTTTTGTCTGGGAAGCTCTTTGTCCTTTAATTCTAAATGATAGCTTTGCTGGGTAGTTATCTTGGTTGTAGGTCCTTGCTTTCATCACTTGGAACACATCTTGCCAGTCCCTTTTAACCTGCAGAGTTTCTGTTGAGAAATCAGCTGACAGTCTTAAGGGAGTTCCCTTGTAGGTAACTAACTGATTTTCTTTTGCTGCTTTTAACATTCTGTCTTTGTCTTCCCTAACTTGGTGAGGGAAATAGAAATATAAGCCCAGGAAGCTCAGAGAGTCCCAAACAATATGAATCCAAAGAGGCTCACACCAAGACATCATAATTAAAATGCCAAAGGTTAAAGACAAGTGGTATTGATTCTTTTGTCCTTTATTTTCAAAGAATTTTGCCTTATTTTAGATCTACAGTAAAAGCAATGGTAACAACAAGCAACAAAACAAAACCCCAAATCTACTTTGTCATCTTTTATCTGTGATTTCAGTGGAGGTCATAAAACAACAGTGTAAGACATTGAATGTGGTATGTGAAGCTGGAGCCACATTTCATAGAATCATAAACTCTCAGGTCTAACCACTCATATTCACTCATCCACTAGTTGACACATTTGTTGAATGCCTTTCATGTGCCAGGCACTGTGGTAGGTGTAGGATATAGCAGTGAATAAGACAAAAATCTCTGCCATGGTGGATCTTATATCCCAGTGGTGAGAAGGAAACAAAATGATTACTAAAATATATAGTGTATTAATTGCTCATGTAAAAAACTATTGGAAATAAATCAGGGAAGGAGAATTTGTAATTTTAAGTAGGCCAGAGAAAGTCTCACTAAGGTGACATTTGAGCAAAAAACCTGAAGCACATAAGGGAGTGAACTATATGAATATCTGAGGGGAAGGTGTTCTAGATAAGGAGAGTAGCAAATGCTAAGATCCCCAGATGTGAGCTTGCCTTGTGTATTCAAGGTACAGGAAAACGTTGGTGCAACTTGAGCAGGTGAGCAAGATAGAGAATAGTAGGAAGTGACAGCAAAAAAGTAATAGGATTACATCATATATAGTGGCTCATAGGCCACTGTAAAGACTTTGGCTCTACATCAGAGAGAGATGGTTAGCATTGGAGAGTTTTGAGTCAACTTAGATTTAACAGGATCACTAGAATGGTTGTGTTGAGAATAGATTGTGAGAGAGAAGAGAAGCCAGGAGACCCCTTAGGAGGCTCTCTCAATCATTAATATATGTATGACCTGATAATGGCTCAGCTTATGGATGCAGAGGGGTAGGGGTTGTGAAGTGGTCAGAATCTCAGAAACTGGCTATATTTTGAACGTAAGTCCACCAGAATTTGCTGAGGAGAGGGATGGGATGGGAGGTGGGTGTTGGAGTTTCTGTTTTCTAAGATGGGAAAGCCTGTGGAATGAGCAGGTGTGAGGGGAAGGGAAAGAGTTTTGAACATAGTAAGTATGAGGTGTAAGTACATTAGGCATCAAGTGGGTATGTTGAGTTAACAGTTGAATATATGTGTCTGAGTTTGGAGGAGGGGTTCAGTCTAGTATCAGTGTATATACATGGTATTTAAAACCAGGAATTGATGAGATCCCCAAAAGAGTGGATCGTGAAGAATGATAGTGAAGAGTAGAATTACAAGGACTGAGCCTTGGAGTACTCTGTGTTAATAGGTCAGGATGATGAGGATTCAATAAAGAAACTACCTCTTAGGATTGTTGGGAAGATTACGTGAGGTAATAAATAAGTGTTAATTATCATGACTAAATGTCATCTTTGGATTTGTTATTTTTCTTCATGATGAAACACACAATTGACTTGCCCAAACCCAGTGAGCACTGGATTGAGGTATAAGATATGCCACTTTTGGCATAACTTACAGTGTCTGTTTCTGCTTAATTTAAGTTCGACACCTATCCCTCTGTTTCCTTACAATGTATACTGTTTTTTTTAATTTCCATTCTTTAAAAAGGAACCTGTAAGGTTTATGTAAGGTTAAAAATATTAAGTAATTGCACAAGTATTGTATATTTACAGAACTAGTAATACAACCAGAATGAAACTCTTGGCTGATAAGTGGCAGCAGTGGGCCACACTGGAAAAGTTTGTTAGCGGGTGCACGGAAACTAGTGTAGGGATTTTAATAAGTTATGTATAAAAGGATAGACTACTTAGAAGTGAAACATGTAGATTTTTTTACCCCCTATAATGAAGTTCAAATTTTTTAAATGTAAACAATTATGAACTCTTTATAGTTATTTTAGTAAGCTACAGCCTTTAGAGTACTAGGAAATATATTTTTTAAATTAAGACCTAAATGAGTCTTGATAAAATAAACCTACATTATAAAATATTGCGAATATCATTATTTTTACACACACGAAATAAATCCTAGACTATAAACCTGGGTGAATCTTTATGGAGTTTTTAAACTTTGGTTTAAAAAATTAATCAATTTTTGTTTCAACTTTATTAGTAAATAAGATCCCCAAATCAACAAATTATTTCAAATATGAATAAAAAAACATGTTTATCCTGATTTTAAACATCCAAATTTGACTCGTAACATCACAGTCCATATTACTCATTGTTGAATCTCCATTACCTGACTGGAGGGGACACTAAACATATATCCACCTGATGAATATAGGTACATAAACACTTGTCTGCTTATTACTATAATAGAAAGCCTTCAAATCCATAATCTCTAAAACATTGTCAGGAGACATTACTATAGAGAAACTGATGTTTCATTTTATTCTGCATGCAGGTTTTGTGTGTTAATTAAACATTTTTTGTTGAATTTATTGGAGTGGTATTGGTTAGATGATAAGGTTTTAGAGAAACAGAGTGACTTGAAATTTGATTGAGTTATGACAAATTTTTAAATGTTGTTATCAATATTAATACACTTAAGTAATTAATGAGACCAGTATTTTAACTCTGGATATTTTTACTTAACTTGCTTTCCACTTTATTTTAATACAGTTTACATTTAATAAGAAGGAGACCTGTAAACTTGTTTGTACAAAAGTATACCATACCGAAAAAGCTGAAGACAAACAAAAGTTAGAATTCTTGAAAAAAAGCATGCTACTGAATTATCAGCATCACTGGTAAGATATGGAGATTTTGGATTTTTGATTTCTTCCTTTTCAAGATGAAACCATGTTTCACCGAATGTATAAATTATTTCATTGACTCTGTAAAGTATAACATATTAGTTGATTTACTTTTTTGTTATTGTTAGAAACATGAAAGGGTGATTTTTTCTTGAAAGAGGATTGCTGAGGTTGACAGTTTGAAGTATTCTTTCTTAATTGTTCTTAGATTACTTTAATGTCTGGTACTTGTTTTGATACATAGAGCACTTCTTTTTTTCATATATAGTTAACAGGAACATATATATGCTTTGGGTAAAGTACCTGTATCAATCTTCTAGAAAAATATTGTTATTTTGTATTTGTACACCATGAGAAAGACCATTAGAAAACCAAGTTTAACTTTTGTTTGATGTTTGATAAATAGCATATACTTCAAATAAAATATTTCTATCTTATGTATCCTGTTTTTTATTTTATAAACATGGAATAATATTAACAAGGTTTTTACCAGTTTGTGTCATAATCAAAAGCATTTAAAAAGCATTTCTGCTTCCAAAGTAGTATTTACTTGTTATACAGTATGCGAACTATCAAAACCCAACGTTTCAAATACAACAGTTGTTGTTCTTCTAGATGTTTGCCAACAGATGTCTCTATTATATCCAGGTTTCTGGTTTACATGTTTTGCCTCTTCTAAAAAGTATAAGGTGCTGCAGCTGGTGAACAGGATGACTATCTTCATGAACTTCTTGAATGTTTGTCCCATCAGTATCTTGGATTGACTCATTTGCCCACACTCAGAGAGGTTCGGAACCATAGATCTCAGTTTGGACATGACCAGATCCTGTTGCTCAATAATATGATTGGAATAATTCATCTCCTCTTGCCCCCTTAGTTCTTTTCCCTCCTTTCCATACACATAGATCAAAAAAGTCATAGAGAGGGGCCACCTTTGGTCAGATGTCCATTCATGTACTAGTCTGTGATTAGGGGGATTCACTCTGATTCCCTGGGTAGTACACACCCGAACCACACAGAAATGAGTTTCTCATAGGAGAACTCTGTTAGAAGGAACAAAACTTGCACGTTGTGCTTGTGTCACATTTTTTCTTATGTGACCCTTACTGCAAACAGAAACTTGAAAGTCTCTTTTATCTCATTTCTTTGGTTTCTGTTAAGACAAGAACTTTTTTCCTCTAAGCTACTATGAGAATATTACTTAATTGCTGATTTGATATAACTTGGGATACATTTGTTTATTCATAAGTAATTGAAATTTCCCTTGGTGTTTCTCTTTGCTTCAAATCCTTCCTTACAGCCTTCAAAATCAGATTTAAGACTCGGTTCTTGCATTTGCATATTAGCCCCATTCACTTTCATTTTCTCTAACAGCTGCTCATTTGTTGATCAAATGAAAGAATGACCCTTAAGGCTTACAGTGATTTTTAGCTATCTCTTCTATCCTCCCTTAGAATACTGTTTGGATAGATTCTTGCTCCTAATGTTAATAGAAGCAGCTCTTTGGTAACTTCCTCACAGTGAAGTACTTAGAAATATTTTTAACTAATTTATGATGCAGTTAGAATAGGTACTATTTGGAAAACAAGATGCTTAATAACAAGAAAAATGAATAGATAGGAGAGAAGATGGCGGCGTGGTAGGAGGGAGCAGACCCCATTTCCCCTATACACACGGGAGAAATACCAGGCCAATCTACGGAAGATCAGAGCAGACAAGGAACAGTAACACAGCATATCTGAAAATAAGAGGTTGGGAATTGCAGCAGACACTGAAAAACCAGCGGTAAGGAGAGCTCTTCGGAACAATAGGAGCCCAGGGTTCCAGCGCGCGGAGAGCCAGGAGAGCCGGGCGGCTGAGGGGGCGGCTGAGGCGCCGGGACGGGGCCCGCCCCAGGGCTCTGGGGAGGGAGCTGGGTCAGCCGCTGAACCGGCTGGGAGATCTCAGGGGCCACTGCAGGACTGTGGCAGAGCGAAAGTGGGTGCCCCCGCACCAGGTCACTGCACGACTTTGAACCGAGTTTTCGTGGTCGCCGGGCGACTACGAAAGCACAGTTGCTCCAACCGCTGATAGAGGCGCGTGTGAAGTGAGACAGCTGCATGAAAATAGGTACCCTCAGGGGACCCCACACGGTCTCGGGATAGTGGACACTCGTGAAAACATAGGCGCTGGCCACTGGAGACAGCTGTGGAGCGCCCATGCCAGATCACGGGCCCGTGCTTGAACGCAGACAGCTCAGGTCCAAGGCGCAGGCGTGAAAGCCGCTGGAGTGTAGGCCCTGCTCAGAAAGCCCCCCAGGGGCTAAGGCAAGCAACTGCGCACGACTGGAGAACCTAGCACACACCCATAAACTCGGAGAAGTGCGCGCACACCAGGAGGCTCAGAACACATGCTGGAAACCCTGTGGGGAGAGGCGCCCACTAACGCTGGGATACATAGCACAATGAGGACTGAGTTCTGAACACAGAGAAAAGCAATAAGATCACCCCTCGGCCATTGCAGCCAGCAAGACCAGAAAAGCCGGCTCAGCAAGTTTGAAAACAACTAGAGGGTTTTTTTTTTTTAATTTTTGTTTTTGTTTGTTTTTTTAAATATATATTTTTATATTTTTAATTTTTTTATTTTTAATATTTTGTTTTGCTTTGCTTGTTCTTTTTTTTTGTGGCTGTTTATATTTGTGTGGGTGTGTCTGTTTTTTGTTTTGCCAGTTTGTTTGTGTCTTTTTGTTTGTATGCCTATTTATATGAGTTTTTAACTATTCCTTCTTCTTTATTTTTATCTTCTTCTTTACTCCCCAACTCCTTTTGCCTCCCTTTTATTCCTTCATGTCTTATTCCGTCTTCCTTTCTTTCCAATTTTATCTCTTCTACCTTCCTCTTTTTTCTTCTTTCTTCTTTTTTTCATTCTCCCCCCTCTTCTTTTTTTAAATACCCACGAGTGTGACAAAACAAACAAACAAACAAGCCGGGAACTGTGGAAAACAAACAGAGTTGGCCCCCAAAAGAGGGTATTCCAGCTGATGAGACAGTGGAAGCTGTGAACAACAGGATACCCGAAGGAGAATCCACCACTGAAACTCACAGATAGTCTACCACAGAAGGTCATACCACAAACCCAGGGAGCCAGAACAGATCAATTTAAGAAGTTGAGGCTAACAACAAGAGTCTTACAAACAATGGAAAGACAAAGAAACAACCCCCAAATGAAAGGAAAGGAAGAAGCTCCAGAAAGAATGCTAAATGAAACGGAGGCAACTCAACTATCAGATACAGAGTTCAAAGCAATGGTTGTCAGGAAGCTCAATGAGCTCTCAATGAGCTACCACAAACTACAGGGAAGTTATGATGAACTCACCGCAAACTATATCAACATGAAAAAGGAAATAGAAACTATCAACAAGGGCCAAGAGGAAATGAAGAACACAATCTCTGAACTGAAGAACACAGTAGAAGAAATGAAAAGCAGAATCGATGAAGCAGAAGATCGGATCAGCGAGTTGGAGGACAAAATAGAAAAAAACACTCAGAATGAGCAAGATAAGGAAAAGAGGCTCAGAAAGAATGAAGAGGGTATAAGAGAAATGCAAGACAACATGAAACGGAATAATATCCGTATAATAGGGATACCAGAAGGAGAAGAACAAGAACAAGGGATAGAAAACCTGTTTGAAAAAGTAATGATGGAAAACTTCCCTCATTTGGTGAGAGCAAAAGCCACACAAATCCAGGAAACACAGAGAGTCCCAATCAAAAGGAACCCAAACAGGCCCATTTCAAGACACATCATAATTAAAATGGCAAACTTCCAAGACAAAGAGAGAATCTTAAAGGCAGCAAGGGAGAAAAAGGAAGTAACATACAAGGGGGCCCCAATCAGGTTAGCATCTGCCTTCTCAATGGAAACGCTCCAAGCCAGAAGAGAATGGCAAGAAATATTCCAAGCAATGAGAACCAAAGGCCTGCAACCCAGACTACTTTACCCACCAAGGCTTTCACTCAAGACAGAAGGCCAAATAAGGAGCTTCCCAGACAAAAGAAGTCTAAAAGAATACACCTCTACCAAACCAATTCTTCAAGGGATATTAAAGGGACTGCTTTAAGGGAAGAAAGGAAAAGACAGAGAGAGGAACACAAATACAAAAATGGCAATGAATAAATACCTATCAATAATAACCTTAAATGTAAATGGAATAAATGCTCCAATCAAAAGACATAGATTAGCTGAATGGATAAGAAAGCACGACCCACACATATGCTGCCTACAAGAAACCCACCTCAGGACAAAAGACATACACAGGCTCAAAGTGAAGGGCTGGAAACAAATTTTCCAAGCAAATGGTCAGGAAAAAAAAAGCTGGGGTAGCAATACTCATATCAGACAAAACAGACTTCAAAAGAAGGGCCATAAAGAGAGACCCAGAAGGCCACTTCATAATACTCAAGGGAAGAATCCACCAAGAAGATATAAATATTGTAAATATATATGCACCCAACATAGGAGCACCTAAATACATCAAGAAAATCTTAGAGGACTTCAAGAAAGATATAGACAGCAACACAATTATAGTAGGTGATTTTAACACCCCACTATCAAAAATGGACAGATCTTCCAAACAAAATATCAACAAAGATATTGTGGCACTGAACAACACTCTAGAGGAAATGGACTTAACTGATATATATAGAGCCCTCCATCCCAAAGAAGCTAAATACACTTTCTTTTCAAATGCACATGGAACATTTTCAAAGATAGACCACATGATAGGACACAAATCAAGCCTCAACAAATTCAAGAAAATTGAAATCATACCAAGCATTTTCTCTGAGCACAAGGGACTGAAACTAGAAACCAATCCCAAGGATAAAAACCCAAAACCCTCAAAATCATGGAGATTGAATAGCATGCTATTAAACAATGAATGGGTCAAGAATGAAATTAGGGAGGAAATAAAAAAATTTCTGGAAACAAATGATAATGAACTCACATCAACCCAAAACTTATGGGACACAGCAAAGGCAGTCATCAGAGGCAAGCTTATAGCGATACAGGCCTACCTAAGAAAGACAGAAACATCTGAAACAAACAACCTAACCCTACGCCTACAAGAACTCGAGGAACAACAACAAAGACAGCCCAGAGCAAGTAGAAGGAAAGAAATAACCAAGATAAGAGCAGAATTAAATGACATAGAGACTAAAAGCACAATTCTAAGGATCAATGAATCTAGGAGCTGGTCCTTTGAAAAGATCAACAAAATTGAGAAACCTTTAAGCAGGCTCATCAAGAAAAAAAGAGAGAGGACTCAAATAAACACAATCAGAAATGAAAGAGGAGACATGACAACTGACACCGCAGAAATACAAAGGATTGTAAGAAATTACTATGAAGAACTGTATGCCAAGAAATTTGAAAACCTAGGTGAAATGGACAAATTTCTAGAAAAATATAACCTTCCAAAACTCAATGAAAAGGAAACAGAAAGCCTGAACAGACCAATAACAGCTGGTGAAATTCAATCAGTAATCAAAACACTCCCAACACACAAAAGTCCTGGACCAGATGGCTTCACAGGAGAATTCTACAAAACATTTAAGGAAGAGCTAACCCCTATTCTCCACAGACTATTCCAAAAAATCCAAAAAGATGGAAGACTCCCAAACTTTTTTTATGAAGCCAGCATCATCCTAATCCCAAAACCAGATAAAGACACAACAAAGAAGGAGAACTTCAGGCCAATATCGCTGATGAACATAGATGCTAAAATCCTCAACAAAATATTGGCAAACCGCATCCAACAACACATTAAAAAGATCATACACCATGACCAAGTGGGATTCATCCCAGGGATGCAAGGATGGTTCAGCATTCGCAAATCAGTCAATGTAATTCATCACATAAAGAAAAGCAAAGACAAATCACATGATCATATCAATAGATGCGGAAAAAGCATTTGATAAGGTACAGCACCCATTTATGATAAAAACACTCAGCAAAGTGGGAATAGAGGGAGCATTCCTCAACATAATAAAGGCTGTATATGAGAAACCTACAGCCAGCATCATACTCAACGGGCAAAGACTAAAATCTTTTCCACTAAAATCAGGAACAAGGCAAGGCTGTCCACTTTCACCACTTCTATTCAATATAGTATTGGAAGTATTAGCCACAGCGATTAGACAAGAAAAGGAAATAAAAGGCATCCAACTTGGAAAGGAGGAAACAAAACTATCATTGTTTGCAGATGACATGTTAGTATACATAGAAAATCCTATAGTCTCAGCCAAAAAACTGCTTGACCTAATAAATGAATTTGGCCAAACAGCGGGATACAAAGTCAATATCCAGAAATTAAAGGCATTTTTGTATACCAACAATGAAACAACAGAAGCAGAAATCAAGAAAAAAATCCCCTTCGATATAGCAAAAAGAAAAATAAAATACCTAGGAATAAACCTAACCAAGGAGGTAAAAGACCTATATGCAGAAAACTACACAACACTGAAGAAAGAAATCAAGGAAGACACAAATAAATGGAAACACATACCATGTTCATGGATCGGAAGAATTAACATCATCAAAATGTCCATACTTCCCAAAGCAATCTACAGATTCAATGCAATACCTATTAAAGTACCAATGGCATATTTCACAGATATAGAACAAACTCTTCAAAAATTTATATGGAACAATAAATGACCCAGAATAGCGGCAGCAATCTTGAGAAAGAAGAGCAAAGCAGGAGGGATCACAATACCTGATACCAAAATGTATTACAAGGCCACTGTAATCAAAACAGCCTGGTACTGGCATAAAAACAGGCACGTGTACCAGTGGAATAGAATAGAGAGCCCAGAAATAAACCCTAGTCTCTACAGTCAAGTAATATTCGACAAAGGGGGCAGCAACATAACATGGAGTAAAAACAGCCTCTTCAACAAGTGGTGTTGGGAGAACTGGACAGCTTCATGCAAGAAAATGAAACTCGAGCACCAACTTACTTACACCATACACAAAAATAAACTCAAGGTGGATAAAAGATTTAAACATAAGCCGTAACACCATTAAAGTCCTAGAGGAGAACATTGGCAGGAAGATCTCAGATATTACACGCAGCAACATTTTTACTGATATGTCCCCTAAAGCAAGGGACATAAAGGAAAGAATAAACAAATGGGATCTCATCAAAATAAAAAGCTTCTGCATGGCCAAGGAAAACAATATTAAAATAAAAAGAGAACTGACTGTGTGGGAAAACATATTTGCCAACGATACCTCAGATAAGGGTTTAATCTCCAAAATATGCAAAGAACTTACACAACTCCACTCTAAGAAGACAAGCAACCCAATTAAAAAATGGGCAAAGGACTTGGGCAGACACTTCTCCAAGGAGGACATACAGAGGATCCAGAGACACATGAATAGATGCTCGATATCGCTAGCTATCAGAGAGATGCGAATTACAACCACAATGAGATACAACTTGACACCAGTCAGAATGGCCCTCATAAAGCAACAAACAACAAGTGTTGGAGAGGTTGTGGAGAAAAGGGGACACTAGTGCACTGCTGGTGGGAGTGCAGGTTGGTACAACCACTATGGAAAACAGTATGGAATTTTCTAAAAAAAACTAAAAATGGATATACCTTTTGACCCAGCAATTCCACTGCTAGGACTATATTCTAAGAACCCTGAAACACCAATCCAAAAGAACCTATGCACCCCTATGTTTATAGCAGCACAATTTACAATAGCCAAGTGTTGGAAGCAGCCTAGATGCCCATCAGTAAATGAATGGATCAAAAAACTGTGGTACATTTACACAATGGAATTCTATGCAGCAGAAAGAAAGAAGGAGCTCCTACCCTTTGCAACTGCATGGATGGAACTTGAGAGCATCATGTTAAGCGAAGGAAGCCAGGCAGTGAAAGACAAATACCATAGGATCTCACATTTAACAGGAAGCTAATCAACAAAACAAACAAACAAGCATAATATAACCAAAGACACAGAAATTGAGAAAAGGCTGAAAGTCACCAGAGGGGAGAGGGGAGGAAATTTCAGGGGAAAAGGGGAAGGAACAAGTATAAAGGTCACATGGACAAAAACTATGTGGGGGTGGAAATGGGAGGGAGGAGGGGAGGGCTAGGGTGGTGGGTTCAGGTGAGAATAAAAGACAGAAAACTGTACAAGATCAACAATTAAAATAAAAATTAAAAAAAAGAAAAATGAATAATTTGAAATGACTTACAAAGTTAGAAAGCATTAGTACAGTTTATTAAACAATCAGATAGGTATGTCAGTTGCAAACTTAAACTATTCTTCCTAAAATATAAATTGGAAAAATGCTGATGAATAATGATTTTGTGGTTGAATCTGAAAAGTTTATGATTTTAATTCTGAGTCCATTAACAAAAAAATTTAAGCCATATCACAAATACACAGTTTGGTAATTATAGGCAGTGGGCTTTAGTCCTTAAATCAGTTCATTACACACTTTGGAAAGTGTTCATTCACTTTGAGGAATTTATTTGAACTTTGAGTTGAGTATATTTCCGTCTTTGACTTATTTCAGAAAGTTTTTACTGTGTAACTTGATTTTGAGCATAGATGACAGAGTTGATAGGGATAAAAAAGCATTAACCTTTAAAATATGCCCTGACGTGTGGCTCAGTGGATTGAGTGCCGGTCTGTGAACCAAAGGGTCACTGGTTCGATTCCCAGTCAGGGCACATGCCTGTGTTGCATGTCAGATCCCCAGTAGGGGATGCGCAAGAGAGGCAACCACACATTGATGTTTCTTTCCCAGTCTTCCTCCTTCCCTTCCCTTCTCTCTAAAAACAAATAAATAAAACCTTAAAATAAAAATAAAATAAAAGACCTAAAAAAGTAGTGTTCTATTATGGAATTTTATTATAAATGCAGCATGTCTTAACTAACCTTTGCACTGAGATATGTCGGGGAGAGTATATTCATTTTCTAACTTAAGCAGTGCAGAAAAATATTAAATAAAAAATAAAAGTCTCTGTTCTTCACGTGGTGCTGTTATTATGTATATTTCCAGGTTTTCTATACATATGCAGGTATATGAAAAGGTGTGTACGTTTTTTAAATAATGCAATCAAAATATTATATGCATTATTCTGCAACTTGCTCATTCATTTAAGAAAATATCGGCATTTTTCCATGTAAAACACATCTGTAGATCAATATGTACCTCATTCTTTTCATGATTGTATAGCATTTCATGGTATGAATGAACCATAATTTTTCCTCATTTTAACCATACTATCTTTTAAATGATTAAAACAACTGAATATTAGTTATGTACCAACTTATTATCATCATAGAGAATAGAATAGAGAATAAAAATATAATAGTTCATTTTTAAAGGTTTTATTTATTTACTTATTTTTAGAGAGGAGAAGGGAGGGAGAAAGAGAGGGAGAGAAACATCAGTGTGGTTGCCTCTTGTGCACCCCCTAATGGGGACCTGGCCTGTAACCTAGGCATGTGCCCTGACTGGGAATCGATCTGGCGACCCTTTGATTCACAGGCCGGTGCTCAATCCACGAAGGTACACCAGCCTAATGGTTAATTTTTTAAATCTAAATTGATGAATACTTTTAATTCTTATTTGCGACTTTAGAACATAATTTGAGGAACTTTCTGGCTTACTCTGTCAGTAACCTAAGTTACTTCTAGATTTGAGACTGACTAGTGTATTGATACCAGCACCAGATGCTTATGCCGGTCCACAGCCTGTTAGAAACCTGGCCTGTCAGGAACCTAAGCTCCCCTGAGCTCTGCCTCCTGTTGCCCTGCAGCCCCCTCCCCGCATTTATCACAGCAGGCAAGGGCCAACAAGCCTGTGAAGCTCACCTGAACCCACCATCTTCCACGAAACCAGTCCCTGATGCCAGAAAGGTTGGGCACCAGGCTGCTGCTCTTCATGGTTTCTGATTATATTCCTTGCCTGTGTTTCCAAATCTTGGTGACATTTTGTAAAAGTATAAATCTTTGACTAGTTATCAGACTACTTAAATTTTCTTAGTATCATAGAATCACTGGGCTGTAGCTTCTTAGAAAAGAGTCTTTGAAGTTTGGTTGTTTGTTTTTTTTTTTTTAATCCTTACCCAAGAACATGCTTATTGATTTTTTTTTCTTTTTAAAAGAGAGTGCCTCTTGTAAACTCCCGACCAGGGACTGCATCTGCCACCTAAGTATGTGCCCTGACCAAGAATTGAACCTGTGACCTTTTGGTTTAAAGGCCAACGCTCCAACCAACTGAGCCACACTGGCCAGAGCTCTTGAAGATTTTTAATCTAGTGAATTCCAATTGTGAATCCCACCAAGCAAGCAAAGGGGGATGATGTGCTATTTTTAACAATTCAAAATCCTAACAGATAATGTAAATTTACTTAGGTTAAAGCTACATGGAATAACTTAGATGGCAACTTTTCTTTGCTTTTGGTTGCAATTTTCTGAATGTCTTTTAGCAACATGGGTTATTCTATTCTAATCAGAAATTCTGGGAATTTAATTTATTGGGAAAGTGAGTTATTAATAAATGAAGTTCGATTGATAGAAGTCTTTGTAAATGGAATCCATGGAGGATAGAGGTAATGGAAAGGAGTCCTTAATGGTAAAAACCTGGGGCTAGTCATTCAACCTTTATCTTTTTTAGTCCTCTGCTGATACTCTTTTTCTCACTGTATCAGATTGAAAATATGATATTAATATTTTTTGTTTTACAAATTCAAATAACTACTACTCTCTCATTTAGCAAGCAACGCAGTAATTGAAAATTATGTTCTTTAAACTTTCATACATTTCTAGGAGTTTATTGGTTTGTTTTCATTCTTTTTATTAGGAAAAGTTTTATTGTGTCAAGTCATCAAATAAATGATAAATTTAGGATGCTTGCTTTTTAAAAAACCTTAATCACCACTTAATTTCTCATTATGTAACTAGCACTATAAATTTTATGTAGTACTTTCTCTGATATGATAGCATAAATATATTTAATATGTTGATAGTATATGTTCATTGATTGAAGCTCATCCTCTAAAAAAATTAAAGTAATTAACCAATTCTTTAGGCCTCCAGAAAATCTGAATTATTTATATTATAGAGCATTGCTTTAATGCTTCTAATATCTTACAGTTTTTTCATGGAAACCATTAGCCTACTGGTTACAATAATAAGTGATTTAATAGTATAGGTGATTATAACACTAGGTACATTAGGTACTATTAAATAGCATTATTAAATGTGATGAGACATATTTTATTAGGTCATTAATGTTCACCTTGAGGGAATATAAAATCATAATTTTACTTCCTGAGGCATACATTAATTAACAAATAAAACATGCCCTGGAGTGTTATCTTCTGACTGTAATACAACTAGTATATTTTTAGTAATTTTTAAAATTTGTATCCTGCAGTGTGCTCTGATCATAGGAGACCACATGCTTGGACTTTATACAGTGTTACAGAACTTTATTCTTTACTTTTATCCTTTCTTGTTTAAAAAGGTTTTTTTTTTTTTTTTTACTATAGAATTTGTAAGGTTTGTTTCTCTAGTTTTATCACAGTATTTTTTTAGATATAAGTTGGATTTACACAATTTTAATAGATAAAACTATTATTTTCACTTTTTGACCTGGCCCTTATATTGGATATTTTCCCATATCCTGCAATTATATTCTCCTTTTTATTGAATTGCCTGAGTAATTAATAAATGACATTTGCTTCTGTACTGTTGTATAAATTTTTCCGTGAGGTACCAGATACACTGCTTTGGACCTATTTTAGAGCTTTTGAATGTTCTGCTAACGGTAAAGTATACTTAGGTGTCTAGATAATGATATTGTTAAATTAGCAATTGCAATAAATTAATTAACTGAACTTTCTTTCCTACATGCATTTATAGTTTCAGCTGTAAAGTTTTTTCTTTACTACAGTGTATCAGATATTAGCATAATGCTGTTACTTGTGAAATACCACATTTTATTAAAATTCTTTGTAGTTTGCCATCGTAAGGTATTTATAGACATTTAAATTTTATGAAGTGATGACATGTTTGGGCAGTAATTCTTATTTTTAGTGATTTCTAACTTGATTTTTATTTCTGTGTGTAGGATTGTGGATAATATGCCTGTAACATGGTGTTATGATGTTGAAGACAGTCAGAGGTTCTGTAATCCTGGATTTCCTATTGGCTGTTACATTACGGATAAAGGCCGTGCTAAAGATGCCTGTGTTATCAGTGTAAGTTTGTGATAAACTCTATGCTTCTTTTCAAAATATGGCTTCTTGGTAGAAGGACTCAGTCTTTACCAGACAGAAATTATCATACTCATCAAATGAATGCAACTCAGATGTTTTGAAAAGTACAACTATGTAGATCTTAACCTAAGCCAGAGTAACAGTGTACAAATTTAACTCTAGGACAAAAATAATGCAGATTTAATTCAACATTTACTGAGAGTGTCTGATATATGCTAAGCACTATGCTAAGGGCTAGGACTTTTTATATTCTGATTCTGTCAAAAGTTAGATTCATAAATCTTATATATAAAAATATGTAGATGGTACAGTGCCAAAAATACCACACTGTAGGTCCATGAAATTTGTATTGAAAATTTAAGTCTATAAAATATTGTATGGTAAAAGTTTGGTTTTATACTTTTTAAAAAAGGTATGTCTTTAGGGCCATTATTTTATACTTTAAAGTAGAATAATAACGTGAAGGCATTAATATAGATAGTAATTAAAATAATTGGGGATTTATATTAAATTTTATATAATCAGGTCACCCTGATTTAGTCTCTTAATGATATGACTTAGTAGAAGTTAGCATGAGCTTGATCATGAAATTGGTTATATTAATGCTTTTGTGAGAGTTGACCAGGGACACGTGAATAACTAGGTTATCAGATGCTCATTATGTAATATTTTAAAATTCATTTTGTTAATTATATTGTGGTGAAAAGCTAGAAAATATTAGATGTATTCTTTTTAACAAGTACTTAATAAGTTTTATGTAAGAATTAAAACATTAATAAAGTGCAATTTCTATCTCTGCCAGTTAGTTTTGGTTTATGAAAAGTTTAAGCTTAAAACTTGAATATTTTAATTGGAAAGGATTAAAATCCTGGCCAAGTGTAAATTTTCATACTTATTGTGACTCACTTTAAAGTTTTTTAATGTTTTGACTCATATATAGCCAGTTTTCTACCTTTAATTTTAAGTTCTGTTCCACAGTCAGAATTCCATGAAAGAGATACATTTTACATCTTCAACCATGTTGACATCAAAATATACTACCATGTTGTTGAAACGGGGTCCATGGGAGCAAGATTAGTAGCTGCTAAACTTGAACCTAAAAGGTAACTAACTTATAAACATAAAAAGTAGATAAATATAAGTGAAATTTAAACCCAAAGAATAAATATTTTGGGTCTAATTAACTTTTTCCTTAATCACTAGTTTAGCATATAATCTGGCATTTCAGGACTGATTTTACTAAAACTCCCTTTAGCATAATTTGTTACTGAGTTATGGATTTTTTTTCCTGTCTGGTAAAGTAGTCAAGCCAAGGTGCCTTTTTGTTTTGTTTTTTAGTCAGGAAGTTTTGACAACTTTTCCATGTCAGCTTTGAATGGAGAATGTGAGGTGGTTGGAACAGAGTTCTCTTGTACAATGGAAAAGCATTGCCTCAGATACTTGCCACTAGACTTCCCATCAGAGGCCAAATGAGCTGAATTGTACTGTCATTTTGAAGGTCTCCATGCAGTGTTAGATGCCAGTATGTGACAAGTCTTTAAAAGGGCATCTCTTTAGCTTGCCAGTTTTTTTTTAGGGTGAAAGTACCTATTGGTTATTTGTGAGGTCTTTTTTTGATTGAGTGTTACATTTTTTTCCATGACACACTATCCTTCCCCACCTGCCCGCCAATTGAGTTAGCCTTTTTCACTGGTGGCAAAGAAATGCATGCCTTAATAAGATGACAGTTGATTTAAACTCTCTCAGTGTTTGTTTTTTTAAAAGATTATTTAAAGCTTTTCAAGTACAGTGTTTTCAAAGTTTGTTTCTAACTCTGAATAATAATTTGTACAGATTCTTACAACTAAGCCCATTATTTGCATGAAGTAAATGTTTGTACTATTAAGTGTGACATGAATTTTTATCATTGTGACATGAATAACTTCACATTTGATTATCAGCAGCATTATGAAATATGTATAAAATCTAACCTTTACTTTACCCCATTTTTTTTAAAACTGTACTTCATCAGCATCTTGCCAAAATGTTTCTTCCCACAGTTTCAAACATACCCATATAGATAAACCAGACTGCTCTGGACCCCCCATGGATATAAGTAACCAGGCTTCTGGGGAGATCAAAATTGCCTATACTTATTCTGTTAGCTTCGAGGTGAGTTTGTTTTTATCTTTACTATAACTCAGAAATTGATTTTGAATTCATACTACTTAAGCTAATTAAAATATTAATGATTAAGCTTGTCAAATAGATAAGCTTTTAATGAGCTGATTTTTGGAATAGTTTGTCAGTTCCTGAAGCAGCATAATCAGTCACACAGGAAACTAAACCTTCATTTAAATGAGAAGGATAGGAACTTGGAGAATTGAGCCTGAGTGTGAAGCCATAAGAGATACATGTAAGACAAATAGGCATAAAAGATGGTGTGAAGTTGCCAAAGATACATGCTACAAGCATTTGGGAAAACAACCCTATTTTTAAAATCTGAGTTTGACTATAAACTTAATGGAGAGTTTCCTAGTGGTAGATATTTATATAGGTTCTTAGGGAATTCAAAGAAGGGTTTTTATGTATGGGGAAATTTTTTAAGATGAAGGTAGAAGTTTATGAGGATCATAGGCAATATTCCATCTCTATTTTTAATAAACTATTTTTGTAGTCCAATATAGTTGTGACACTTACTATCCCTATGTGGTGTGTAATTTTGTATGCCTAGAACAGTATACAATATATATTTCTTTCTGGGTATTAAAAGCTCAGTGGGGGTTTACCTGCCAAATGTTCAGTGTACCCAGGTAATGACTCTGGCCTAGTTATATGTCTCAGAGGCATAGATAGGTGGTGTCAAAGCAAGTAAGTTATTCCAGTCAATTTTCTGAAAAAAGTAAATATAATCCTAACTTTTGGCATCTGAAATAACCCTTACTATTTAAAATTCAAAGCAAGATTTTTTAAAAAGTACAAGTGACTAGTACCTTTAGGAACTTTTATTTTTTATTTACTATTTAATCTCATCCTGATTTTACTGAGACTTGCGCAAATTGGAAATCCCTGAATCTCATGGCTAACCCAAGTTATGATAAGGAGAAAAAACATTTGTTGACTTAATGGAAGGTCAAGCTGAGAATGGAAATTTTTGGATTCTTAATATACTTTGTCAGGAAATGCTTATTTAAAGAGTTTTGTTTTGTCTGTAGGAAGATAAAAATATCAGGTGGGCATCTAGATGGGACTATATTCTGGAATCTATGCCTCATACCCACATTCAGTGGTTTAGGTAAGATTACAGATTAATCTGCTTTTTATGCTTTGTACTTATTCTACTCTTTGTGCCTTTGAACATCTGATTGACTCTTTTATCCTCAGTTATTCAAAAGTCTAGCCTTTTGAATCAGATGGGTTCAATCCTGGATTTAAGTTACTGGTTATGAGTCAGACCATGTCACTCAATTTTACACAGTCCATTTCTTTATCTAGAAATACCTGCCTTGTGGGGCTGTTCTGAGGATTAAAGGAGATAGTGGAACAGAGCATTTGAGCACCTTACCTAGAAAGGAAGAGTGCACTATAAACAAGCCGCTGCTAGTGTTATGACTATTTATTTATCATTATTCCCTCTTCAAACTTTTATCCAGAAAGTTGTTAAATGGTGCTATTACTCTCCTTTTCATACTTTGCCAACTATCCTTTGATATTCATTAATTTACTGAGTAAATTTGTTCTTCAGTAAATTTCTTGAGAAAAAGATCAGCCCTTTGTTGATTCTTGCTGCTTGAGTTGCACTGATGTGGGCACGGTAGTTATTTAATGTTGACCATGTACAAAAATAATTCTAGTTCTCAACAAACCACAAAACTGTATTATAAATATTTAAAGTATCCACTAGAAGGACACATAGCAGAACATAGCAGTTCATTGAATTTGTTGAATTTTAGGTAAAATTTTGATTTTGAAAAATGCTGTTTTAATGTTACTCAATAAACAATTTGAAAATGAGTTTCACTGTTCCAAAGATTAAGCTACAGATTAATCCTGACATGCTTATTTCTACAGCATTATGAATTCTCTGGTCATTGTCCTTTTCTTGTCTGGAATGGTTGCTATGATTATGCTACGGACACTGCATAAAGATATTGCCAGATATAATCAAATGGATTCTACAGTGAGTGAAACATTTGAACTGTTCTTCAATCTTCTAAGCATAATCTTTATATTTTCTTTGGAAGGTTGTTTTTTTTTAAATTTTTCAGTTACAGTTTATATTCAGTGTATTTTGCATTAGTTTTAAGTATACAGCATAGTGGTTAGACAATCATGTACTTTACAGAGTGGTCCTTCCTGATATGGAAAGGGTTTAAATAATAGCTTTAGATAGAATGTGCGCTTAAAACATTGTCCTCAAAAGTTATCCTGAATTCACATTTTTAAATAGGAAAATGATTTTTAAGGATTGGTAGTCTCTAGAAAGTCACCACAGCATTCAGAACTGAACTGTTCACACCCTCATCTGTGTCAATAGATTGGTGCAGAATGGGTATAGGTGCACAGCTCTAGTTCTGTTACCTTTTTTCACTTACATGCTGTCAACTCTTTTTAGATTCTCCATTCCCAGTGGACAAAATAGCAAAGTTGAGTGGAATAACTCTGAAACAATTTTTATTTGTATGTATATTTAATTTTTTAAAAATTAATTTTAACTGAATTTTCATTATTTCAACCTTTTGGTATATTCATAATAATTTAATGTCCCAGTATCACTCATCCTCAAACATTTTAAGTTGCATAATGTTAATACATTTTGTAGCTTTTCATTTCACAGCAGCCCTTTAACAAAATTTCCACAAGAACCACAATGGCTTGTCAGAAATACAAAAATACGCTCAGATTTCTATTGTTTTCTCTTCCCCAGCTTCTTAGCCTTCCCCCCTCGACCTTTCTGCCTTCTTCTAATTAGAAAAAGAATATATTTTTTATTTACTTATTTTTATTTATTTATTTTTAGAGAGAGGGGAAGGGAAGGGGAAAGACGGAGAGAAACATTGGTCAGTGCCTCTCATGTGCACCCCATCTGGGGACAGAACCCACCCCATCTGGGGATGGAACCAATAACCCAGGCACATGCGCATACCAAGAATTGAACTGGTGACCTTTGGTGTGTGGGGTGAAGCCCAGCCTTTTGAGCCACACCAGTCAGGGCACAAAAAAGAGGATGTGAATGTTTATAAGCTTCTTAGCACTTCTACTCTATAATCCTTTGTCATGATTTTTATTAATTGTTTTATTAAGTATTTTATTAAAATAATTTCAGGGTACTCTTCATAATTGGCATTTCTAAATTATCACTGGATTAATGGCATTTTTCTTAATTTAATCAGAGTGTGCTGTAGGATGCAGATCAGGGCAACCCTCTCTCCATTGTTGTTATTCTCTCCCTCCCTCCAGTTTCTTATTGGTCAGAGCAAATCTGTTCAAACATAAATCAGATCATTTTATTTCTGATCACCACCCTCCAGTGATTTCCTGTTTTACTCAGAGTGAAAGCCAGAGTCTTTACAGTGGTTGAAGAGGCCCTGCAGTACTTGTTGGAGCTCTGCACCAGCTGTACTGGCCACCTTGCTATTCCTCAGACATATCAAGCATATTCCCACCTCAAGGCCTTTAAACTTGTTTTCCTCTCTACTTCAAATGTTCATCCCTCAAATATTTATATGGCTAGCTCCCTTAGTTCTTTCATGTCTTTGCTGAAACATGATCTTCCCAGTGAAATCCTCCTGACCATTCTATTAAGATGACGTGTTCTCTGCCCCACATACACATCCATACTTCTTAATTTTTTTCAGTAGCACTTAAACACCATCTAATGTACTGTATATTTTATCTACTTGTTCTATTTATTGTTTGCCTTCCCAAAGAGAAAACATACTCATGAAAAGAGAGATTTTTCTGTTATAATCACTGTGGTATCACTGGTGTTTTGAACAGTGCTGAGCATATAATTAGTGCTGAATAAAGATTTATTGAATGAATAAATGAATAAACAAGTCAGCCCTTTATGTGCCAGACTTGGTGCAATGCTGAGCTCAAGATAGGTAAGAACATATCCAAGGCCCCCCCTCCCCCCACCACACCTATCCAAAAAAGTGAGCTGAGGCCAGAGCAGGAAACAACACAAGCATGAGAGGCTGAGATTCTCCTTTAGGTCAATGGTTATATAAAGTCTTCAACCAATTGGGAGACTAACTCCTAGATCATTAATGACAGAGCTAAACTTCAATTTCCTCCTCTGTGAAGCCTAGATTCTTGATGGGGAGCAAAATGATTCTGCTTTGTAAGTGCCTTCTGATTCTTGGCAGATTCAAGTAGAAATTGTCTGAAGGAAAGTTTCCCAAATTAAGCTGCAAGATTCCTATAATTTAAGATCAATGAAATGGTCTATTAGCAGAAATCCACAAAAAAAAGTTCACAATAAACAGCAGATATAACCCCCTCCCACCAAGATATCAGATATTAGAACTATTAGTTACAAAGTATAAAATATACAAAAATGTAATAGCAAGGAGTTTTACAGAACAGGTGAAAGATAAGAATCCATAGACAAAGGAAACAATGTATTCCAAGCAGAATAAATAAAAAGAAATCCACATCTAGATCAGGTGTGACAAAAAACAGCCAGAGGAAGAAAAAATTTGAGCATCTGCAGAGAATAGACAAATTAGAAATAGAAGCTTAGAGACAAAATAATATCTTTAAGTTGCTGAGAGAAATTAAGTATTTACATAGAATCACATATCCAGAGAAGCTATCTTTTAAGAATAAAGGTGAGATACTTTTTTCAAATTAATAAAACAGTTGACCACAAACAGGCCTTCACTGAAAGAATTGCTATAGAAATACTTTAGTAGAAAGTAAATAATAATAAATAAAAACCAGTCCCTTTAGGATTGGTAAACCAAAAAATTCCAAAAAAATTTTTTGTATATAATAATAATGAGTCTAAAATTAGAGATTAACAAAAGTATATTTAAAGAAGAGTGGATACATAGTATTTGATAAAGTGAGTGACTGTCTTCGAAAAATAAGGTAGAAATTAACTTTATTACTTATGTTGAAAATAATGATTAAAATGAGATTGTGAATCTGTGAAATAGTAGAACATATAGGAAGTTATTTTTAAATCTTGGAGAAGGTTAGAATTTTATAAGCATGACAGAGAGCCAGAAGCCATAAAAGAAATTTCTACATTTAAAAATCTGAATAGCAAAAAATACCATTAAATAAAAAGATAAATGTTAAATGTGAAAATATTTTAATACCTGTCACATACAAATTGTTTAACTTCTCATTAAATAAAAAAATCCTAAAGTCATTAAGAAAATAATCAACCATTCAGTAAGAAACGAGGCAAGATACATGAAAAAAGTCCATAAAAGAGAAATACAAGTGGTTCTGAAACATATAAAAAGATACAACATCATTCCTAAATAAGAGAAATGCATATTAAAACTTCAGTGCAAGATTGTTCACTTGGTACATTGGCAGAAATTAAAATGTTTGACATAATAATGTGTTGGGGCATTGAGGACAAGAATATTTTGATACATAGTTTATGAGAATGTAAATTGTTATAACTTAAGGAAGGCAGTTTGGCAATATTTGTTTCTAATGTAGTTTCACCCAACAATTCCATTCTTAGAAACTGATCTGGATACAAAGGATTTTACTATTATTTTTTATCTTAAACAATAAATATACGTTCATAATATGTTCATAATAGAAGATTTTAGTTATGGAATATTCATATAGTGGAATACTATGTAGTCATTAAAAAGAATGTGGCAACTGTATATACAGATGTGAAGTATCTCCATGATATTATTAGGCTAAAAAGATAAGGTATGAAATATGGTATATAATGTGCTACCATTTTGGGGGGCAGTATTCATGCATTTGTTTATATATATAGAATATCTCTGTGAGTATAGTAAGAAACGAGGCACATTTGTTTGCTTCAAGATAGGAGACCTGGCTCTCTAATGGAAACTTCATTTTCTTACATTCTTTGAATATTTTAGTATACTTATTCAATTAAAAAAAATCAGAAATGGTTCCTTGTCTATTTAATATATTGCCTCACCTAAAAGAAGGGGTGCATATACTTTTCCCCCTATACTTTCAACACATTTATACTAACAAGGAGATTAGTATGCCCATCACCTTGGTGCAGTAGTTGCCAACTCATGTTCAGTTTTATCCACAGAATCACACCTACTCCCCCCACCTAAAGTATTTTGAAGCCAATCCCAAATACAATTTTATTTACTCCACTTAGAGCCCTCGTACTTCTAATAAAACTTCAATTTGTACATTCTTCATAAATGACCAGGTAGCCTCTCATTCCCAGTGTATGTGAAAGTGTTTTCTACCAGCAAAGTGGCTATGAGACCTGATTTACTTTGGAAATTAATGAATGTAGGTTGAAAGGGGTAGAGTGTGATTAAAAATTAGGACATTAAGTTGGATCATAAAGCTTTAGACTAGAACTAGGTGTAGGTATCACATCATCTTTGTATTTCCTTCCAGATTTCTCTATAATTATGCTTACAGACTTTAACATATAGCATTCCTTTAAAAACAGTTCAGGAAAACCATAAAGCTCTATGCATGCTTTATGCTTCAAAATTGAAATAAATATTAACATTTGTAAGTTTTTGAAAATGTTTCTGTATCAATGAATAAACTAGGTAGTTTTCTTGGTGACATGACAAATGACTTCATTCCCTTTTTAGGAGGATGCCCAGGAAGAATTTGGCTGGAAACTAGTTCATGGTGATATATTCCGTCCTCCAAGAAAAGGGATGCTGTTATCAGTCTTTCTAGGATCAGGAACACAGATTTTAATTATGACATTTGTGACTCTGTGTAAGTGTTAAGTGCAAATTAAATTGAAAATATTTTTCTAAATAATTATTTGACAACCAGTTTTCCTAAGTGAGATGGCTAGGTTAGTTTGTGTGTAAGAGGTTTTTGGCATTCAGATTTGTGTTTTGGCTGTACGTGACTTGACGTGGGATTAACTGTGCCCAAAAGCTAATTCTTCATATCTCTTCATCTGCATAGTGACCAAGCCTTTGTCACAGCAGCACTGGAGCTGCAGAGAACTGAGTCCTGAAACACTATATGCATCTGAGTCTGGGCAGCCCAGAACCAGGGTTACACAGGTTGACAATCCCACCCCACCAGCAGCAGTATAACTAGGAAGCCAAGACATTCTTGCCATCAAAGACAAAAGGAGAAGAGTGGGTAGGACAGGAAGCTTGAGTTATAGATTGGCCATAGGAGTAGTTCTGTTAACTACTCTCTGGGGACACATTATTTCCATGGTCTTCCAGTTTTCCTAATTTTAAGAGGAAAAAAATGTTTATGAATAAAATTTTCTAAATTTTGCATTTATTTATTTAGTTAGTTTCTGAAAGTTTATTTTTTTCCATTACCATTTAGTTCCCTTATATCCTCCTAACCTCCACAGTAACCACACTATTGTCCATATCCATGAGTCCTTTTTCCTTTTGCTCCGTCCCTCCATCCACCTAACCAACCCTGACGCCAAACCCCCACCCTGTCATCCTGCTCTCTGTGTATGAGTGTGTCTCTATTTTGTCTATTCAGTTTGTTCATTAGATTCTACATATAAGTGAAATCATACAGTATTTGTCCTTCTCTGACTGGCTCATTTCACTTAGCATAATGTTCTCCTGGTTCATCATACTGTCAAAAGTGTAGCATTTTCTTTTTTATAGCCAAGTAGTATTCCATTGTGTACATGTCTCATGTTTGTTTTTCCTAGTCATCTACTGATGGATGACACGTCGGCTGCTTCTAAATCTTCGTGATTGTTAATAATACTGCAGTGAACACAGGGGTGCTTATGTTCTTTGGAATTAGTGTTTTGCGTTCCTTCAGATAGATATATTGCCAGATGTGGGATTGCTAGATCAAAAGGCATATCCATTTTTAATTTTTTGAGGTATCTCCATGCTGCTTTGCACAGTTGGTGCACCAATCTGCATTCCTAACAACAGTGCAAAAGGGTTTCCCTTTCTCTACATCCTCACCAGCACTTGTTGTTTTTTTATTTATTGTGACTGGCCCTGGGCAACCTGTTTGGAGCTAACAGCAGTCTATAGCTTGTGCCTTCCTCTGCTAGGCCTGGGTGTGTACAGAAAGAACTAGGCTGCACACTTTCACCAGCACCAGACTTGGAGGAGGGTCAGCTAAAGTTTCAGAGCTCCCAGAGAGCTGCCTCAGTTGTTAAACTTAATCCACCATATAGCCAAACCAAGCTGTAATACTGCTGGTTTAAGTTCCACAGGGTGGGGGTTATTGGTTCCCCTCAGGCTGATGCCACTTGGAGGGTAGTTATTTGTCTGAGAAAGGTGGCCTCTGCATTATGGGTAATGACTCAGCACAGGGATCCTGCAGCTGTTCCTTCATCTTGCTCCCCAGAGCCACCAGCCCCTGGTTCTCCTCACTCATCTCTAGTGTACTCTCCCGTAGCCCAGGGTAAGTGGCTGCAAATGAAATTTTGTGTGTTGGCCCTGTAGGAGGCTCTCAGAGGCCATGTCTCAGGGAGCCATGTCTCAGGGAGCCATGTCTCCCTGGCAGACAGAAACCCCTGCTGCTTTTCACTTCTGGTTGTTACGTGGATTCTTTTCCTGGCTCTGGTGCTGTAGCCTTGGAAGCCCAGTTTGGGGTTTAGACAGCATACTTCTTGGGGAGAACTCCCTGGCTGCTGAAATATCCCTCTGGAACTTCAGCTGCCACCCATGTGAGCCCGCCAGCCCTCTCACACCTCCTTACTTCCTACCAGTCATATTGTGGTGAAGTGGTTTCTTCTGTCTCTCCTTGGTTATAAGTTTCTCTCCAGCTAGTGCTCAGTTGGTTATTCAGAATGATTTCTCTACAATTTAATTGTAATCCAGATTGGTCCTGGGAGGAGGTTAGTGTAGCTTCCAGTTACTCCTCTGCCGTAATGGGTCTCCTAAATCTTGCTTTTTCTCCCCCCTCCATTGATGCCTGTTGGTGATGAACAATAACAAATGAATATTACTGGAAGAATTCAGAAACCACTGACCTTTTAATAATTTTTAGTGAACATTTCTTATGCCTGATGTTTATTAAATATATAATAGTAAAGTCACTTTCTGTTAGTAAAACTCCAAATTTTTTGTGATGGAATTAACTACATTACCACTTTGAAATGTCTGGCACCTGAATAAGTTCGGGAACTACTGAGTAACACCTCCAGGTTCAATTTGAAGACTAACATGAAGATTAACTAGGACATATATATTTATTTAGATAAAGAGATGCAGCTGTGATGAGTAGGACTACAGTTAGTAAGTATAGAAGGTAGGATGGGAGAAGTCATGAAAAAGACCTGGACACAGCTAGAGGATAGCATGAGGGCACTAGACTCCCAAGGAGCCAGGTGGCATTAGAGCAGAATGGATGCTTGGGGATAAAATTTTTTAAAATTTTATTTGGAGCTGTCTTCTGCCACTATCTGGACTTTGTTGGGATTGGCTATGAAGTGAATTTTTGAGGAAGGAAAGTTTCAGAGAGCCTAGGACAGGAAATGTTCAGCATGATTTTCCTTAAGTACTTGAATATGAACTTTCTGCTTCAGAACAGTCCATTTCTCAGGCCTGGAGGGTGGGGAGTAGGGGAAGGCAGTGCATCTTAGCTGAAATTCTAGTATATCTAATGTTACCATGATTGTTTTTCCACCTTCCTGCTGATCATAAGTTTCTCCTCTTGCCCCTCCTTGCTGATCAGAGGTGTGCATGGGTGTGTGCTTGGTTATGTACATCCCAGAAGAAACACCAGGAAGTTTCTTGCTCCTGGGATTAGAAAGCCACTTGACTTTCTGTGCAAATCATAATTTCAGAGTCCTAGCTTAAAGTTATGTCTTTAGAAATATAAGATTATATTTTTATTTTTTTAATAGAGAGGGTTATATAGAGAAGAACAAATAAATCTAACTAACTAAATAAGGGTAGGAGCCAGAATTCTCCTGAGTGATCAAGTCTTTCATAATTTATGTTCAAAAAGCTAATGGTACTATGAAATCTTTTTTCCGTTTTATTCTTTGATTAGGTTCTGTTTTGTCTCATGTCTGAATGTTTTAAGGTTTTTTTCAGCTCAGAAGACCTTTTAAAAGGAACAAAGAGTAAGACTATTTCACAGTTGGAATATTTTTATTGATGTTAATTTTAAAAGCTGTATTTGAATCTTAGGAGAGCTGAAAGCCCTCAGGAGCATCTGGTCAGCCTCCTCTGATAACAGGAAAGGTGAGGCCTTGCAGACCCTGACAAGAAATTTCCAAAGTGGAGGTTGCCTTATGCGTGATCCTGTTGATGCAGTACTTTAAATATTACTGAGATTCAGTGTGGCTGCATGGTAAGATAGTATATTTTCAGGAAGTTGTGTTCATTACTTTTAAAGAGTAGGGTCTTGTATCACTTTACAACAAAGGAAACAAAATAAAACTTGTAACTTTAAATTACTTTTTTCTTAGTTTTTGCTTGCCTGGGATTTTTGTCACCTGCCAACAGAGGAGCACTGATGACCTGTGCTGTCGTCCTGTGGGTGCTGTTGGGCACACCTGCCGGCTATGTCGCTGCCAGATTCTATAAATGTAAGTAAAAGCCACCAACTAGGTGCCAGATCAGGAATCTAAACTGTTACTTCAGTGCCTCTAAGCCGTGATGTCTGGTTGTTGATACTCCTTAAACAATATGTATTATTGGCATATATTCTTATTTAAAAGAAGCTTGTGAAGTGGATGATTATCCCTAGATTTGTTTGTTCAAAAATACTTACACAGTGAAATAAGCAAATTTAGGTGCTACTTGTCCACCAACCCCTGTCTTTTTTTTTTCTTTTAATTTTGACTTAACAAGGTCACGTGAACAACTTAGATTTGCTACGTTCATGGAAACATATGTAGACAAATAAAGGAAGAAGTCTACAAAAGGGTATCACCAATTTGTTCACTGAAACAAGTAATATATACAGTACTATCTTTTCTTACATGTGAGAAATCATACTTATATCAATTTAATATTTATAAAGATAAACTATTTAAAGTAAACTAAAATCTCACTATTTTAAAGAGCCCTGAAGTAAGGTGATTTTGTAACATAGTTGCAATCTCTTGTATTCTTGCTTTCCTAAAATAGAGTTCAGTGAGAAAAAGGATGGGGTATGATTAGATGACTTAGAAAGCAGCTTTGCCAGGGTCAGTGACTGCCAGAGTTTGCCTCATTTAGGAACCCTGAAATTTACTGAGGTGGTCACATAGGTAATCTGTGAATTAAAGTGCCAAGGAGATAGGACAGAGCTAGTGTTGGTATAAATAAGGCTCGAGCTAAAACATAAAACAGTAGGGATACATAGGTGGTTTTAACATATTGCCTAGATATTGTCTGATAGAATTTTCTCCTCAGTATATGAAGTGTCCTATATATGTGTATGTAAGCGTGTTTAATTTCTGTGAATTTTTTCAGGCCTTTTATTTTTTCTTTCATCCTCTACTAAAAGACATTAATTAGGGTAGTCATATGTATTTAATTCATGTGAGATATAGTTGGACCCCTGCCTGTGCCTAAGCTCCCCATTTTTAATTGTTTCAGCTATGCTGACTTTTTTTCAGTTCTTCAGTCAGGTAGTGGACCTTTACACTTTCCAAAGGATCTTTCCACATGCTGTTCCCTCTGCATGAAGTTCCAATCCATACTCCCTCATCCCAGACAAATCCCCCTTTAACTCCTCTTCATTCTTAAGATCTACCAGTTACAGATTAAATAGCATATTAATCAGGTAGAATATTCTGAGAGGTGCTACATGGCCCCACTCACAAAATACTTCATTACATAGATTCATTTCTAAACTTTCAAAAAATATTATTTGTTTTCTGATTGGAATTATATTAAACCCAGATTAATAATTTCACAATAGTCTCTTTATCAATAATCCTGTGACTTCAAATTATATATAAAATTGTCATTTTCTTCTAGGGCAAGTGGTACTTGCTTATAAACTATGTTAACACTTTTTTAAACAATCAAAGTTCTCAGGTCTCAGTCAATTTCATCTCCTATTTTTAAGCTGGGAGTAGAGGAGCACTTTCATTTTTTACTCTATGTACCCGAGTTTTTTATTTTATTTTTTTAACTGGGAAAAAATTGGAGAGGAAAGGAGCAAAGGAGAGTAAAATGTTCATAAACAAATTTGTTCTGTCAAGTGGTCATAACCGTTCTTCTCTTCTTAACCAACTGATCTGACACACTGATCTCCCTACCCCCACGCTCATCCTACCAGAACTTAGAATTCTTGGTTTTATAACAAATTCTGAGACTGACCACAAGATAAACAAGGATCTCCAATGTGCCCTTTCTCTACCCAGTCCCATTATTGACACTGGCTTAGAATGTAAGGGTTTGCTTTATTTTGAGGTAGAAAAAAGAACAGAAAAAAAAAAGAAACTAGTATGGATGATTTTCCTTTGTTTGATACTAGGTTTATTTTATGCTGAAGCAAAAATCTTCAGAGCAGCACTTCCCCAGGGCAGTTCTGTGGTGTGCATCTCTGATTTGGATCAGTTGATTAAGGAATATCATATCATTTGCTAGTGTCATTTTCTGTGAATAGGCACCCATTGCTGTCTGACAGTTTGTCCAATGCCAGATCTGGAGTATTGATATGAAAAAAGTCTGTATGTATGCCATTTTTGTTTTCTTCTACAGCCTTTGGAGGTGAGAAGTGGAAAACAAATGTTTTATTGACATCTTTTCTTTGTCCTGGGTAAGTGATTTTTTCCATAATAATTTTGTTAACATAGTCATGTGGTAGTTCTCAAATTTTTAATCCCTTAAGTCTTTAACATTATTTGTCTTTAAACTATGGACTCAAGAATTGACTTTTTAAAAATGCTAAAAATGAATACTTAATAAACATTTACAGAATGACTACTACATGTTTTATTTGGAAAAAGTACCTCTAGGTATGGGAAGTTTTTATGTTTCCTTTTAAAAAGTCTATGCCTTAATCTGTAGATGTTAGTCTGGCATGTTATTGTATATGCTGTGTTTTTTTTTTTTTAATCATAGTTTTTTTTCCCATTACCATTTAGTTCCCTTATATCCTCCTAACCTCCACAGTAACCACACTATTGTCCATATCCATGAGTCCTTTTTCCTTTTGCTCAGTTCCTCCACCCACCTAACCAACCCTGACGCCAAACCCCCACCCTGTCATCCTGCTCTCTGTGTATGAGTGTGTCTCTATTTTGCCTATTAGTTCAGTTTGTTCATTAGATTCTACATATAAGTGAAATCATACGGTATTTGTCCTTCTCTGACTGGCTCATTTCACTTAGCATAATGTTCTCCTGGTTCATCATACTGTCAAAAGTGTAGCATTTTCTTTTTTATAGCCAAGTAGTATTCCATTGTGTACATGTCTCATGTTTGTTTTTCCTAGTCATCTACTGATGGATGACACGTCGGCTGCTTCTAAATCTTCGTGATTGTTAATAATACTGCAACGAACACAGGGGTGCTTATGTTCTTTGGAATTAGTGTTTTGCGTTCCTTCAGATAGATATATTGCCAGATGTGGGATTGCTACATCAAAAGGCATATCCATTTTTAATTTTTTGAGGTATCTCCATGCTGCTTTGCACAGTTGGTGCACCAATCTGCATTCCTAACAACAGTGCAAAAGGGTTTCCTTTTCTTCACATCCTTGCCATCCTTTGTTGTTTGTTGATTTATTGATGATGATCATTCTGACAAATATGAGATGATATTTCATTGTGGTTTTAATTTGCATTTCTCTGATGACTAGTGAGGTTGAGCATTGTTTTGTATGTCCATTGGCCATCTATATGTCCTTTATGGAGAAGTGTCTATTCAGGTCCTTTGCCCATTTTTTAATTGGATTGTTTGGGGTTTTTTGGAGGGGTCTTTTTGGTATTGAGTTTTTAAGTTATTTATACATTTTGTATATTAACCTCTTATGAGATGTGTTGGCGAATATGTTCTCTCATTCCGTGGGCTTTCTTTTTATTGTGTCAATGTTTTCTTTGCTTTGCAAAACCTTTTTTAGTTTTATGTGGTCCCATTTGTTTATTTTTTTCTTTTCTCTCCCTTGCCTGGGGAGATATATCCAATGAAAAATGGTTGTGAGCAATGTATGAGATTTAGCTGCCTATGTTTTCTTCTACAATTTTTAAGGCTTTGGGTCTAACATTTAAGTCTTTGATTGATTTTGAATTCATTCTTGTGTGTGGTTTAAAAAGGTGGTCTAATTTCATTTTTCTGCATGTATTTGTCCAATTTTCCCAACACTGTTTATTGAATAAACTATCTTGAGCCCATTGTATGTGCTTACTTTCTCTGTCAAATATTAGTTGACTGTAAATGTGTGGACTTATTTCTGGGCTCTCTATTCTGTTCCATTGATCTATGTGTCTGTTTTTAATGCCAGTACCATGCTGTTCTGACTACTGTGACCTTAGAGTATAGTTCCATATTAGGTACCATGATTCTTCCAACCTTGTTCCTCTTTCTCAGTATTGCTGTTGCCTCTTCGGGTTCCATATAAATTTTTGAAATATTTGTTCTAGTTCTGTGAAATACATCATCAGAATCTTGATAGGAATTGAGTTGAATCTATAGATTGCTTTGGGTGGTGTGGACATTTTAATGATGTTAATTCTTCCTATCCATGAACACGGTATGTGCTTCCACTTACTGGATCTTCTTCAGTTTCTTTCTTCGGTGTCTTATTTTCCAAGTACAGGTCTTTTACACCCATGGTAGGTTTATTCCTAGGCATTTTATTCTTTTAGAAGCAATTATGAATGGGACTGTTCTCTTAATTTCCCTTTCTGTTAGGGAAATTGTGTTGGCATGTAAAAATGCAGCTGATTTCTGGATATTAATTTTGTATCCTGTTTCTTTGCTGAATTTACTTACCAGTCCTAGTAGAGTATCATGCCATCTGCAAATAAAGACAGTTTTACTTCTTCCTTTCCAATTTGGATGCCTTTTATTTCTTCTTCTTGTGCAATTGCTGTGGTTAGGACTTCCAGTACTATGTTGAATAAGAGAGGTAAAAGTGGACATCCCTGTCTTGTTCTTGATCTTAAGGGGAACAACGCTCATAGGTTTTGCCCATTGACTGTGATGGTGGTATTGCGTTTGTCGTATATGGCCTTTGTTATGTTTAGGTATGTTCCCTCTATTCCCACTTTGCTGAGAGTTTCTATCATAAATGGGTGCTGGATTTTACCAAATGCTTTTTCTGCATCTATTGATATGATCAGGTGGTTTTATCCTTTATTTTGTTTATGTGATGAAAAACATTTATTGATTTGCAAATGTTGTGCCAACCTTGCATTTCCAGAATAAATCGCATTTGATCACAGTGTATGATCTTTCTGATGCATTGCTGTATTTGGTTTGCTGATATTGTGTTGAGGATTTTAGTGTCTATGTTCATCAGGGATGATATTGCCTATAATTTTCCTTTTTTTGTAATGTCTTTATCTGGCTTTCGAATTAGGATAATGCAGGCCTCATAAAATGAGCTTGGGAGCCTTCCCTCCTCTTGAATTTTTTGAAATTGTTTGTGAAGCTGAGTTGTTAGTTCTTCCCAGAATGTTTGGTAAAATTTCCCTGTGAAGCCATCTGGTCAGGGCTTTTGTTTGTTGGGAGTTTTTGGTTACTGCTTCAGTGTCACTAGGTGTAATCTGTCTATTCAGACTCTCTGATTCTTCCTGATTTAGTTTTGGAAAATTGTATGTTTGTAATTTATCCATTTCATCCAGGTTGTCCAGTTTGTTGGCATATAGTTGTTCATAATATTTTCTTACAATCTTTTGTATTACTTTGGTGTCAGTTGTTATTTCTCCTTTTTCATTTCTGATTTTGTTTATTTGGGTGCTCTCTGTTTTTCTTGATGAATCCAGTTAAAGGTCTGGCAATCTTGTTTATCCTTTCAAAGAACCAGCTCTTGGATTCACTGATCTTTTGTTGTTGTTATTTTAGACTCTCTTTCATTTATTTCTGCTCTAATCTTTATCATTTTCTTCCTTCTGCTCACTTTGGGCTCTATCATTCTTTTTCCAGTTCCTTTAAGTATAAACTTAGATTGTTTATTTGAGCTTTTTCTTGTTTTGTTTTTTTGTTTTTTGGGTTTTTTTGTTGTTGTTGTTGTTGTTGTTGTTTTGAGATAAGCCTGTAATGTTGTGAGTTTCCCTCTTAGGATTGTTTTCCCAGTGTCCCACAGATTGTGGATTATGTGTTCTCATTTTCATTTGTTTCAAGGTATCTTTTGATTTCTTCCTTGATCTCGTTGTTGACCCATTCATTGCTTAATAACATGTTATTTAACTTCCATGTCTTTGTGTGTTTTTCAGTGTTCTTCTTATGATTGATTTCTAGTTTCATAGCATTGTGGCCAGAGAAGATGCTTGATATGATTTCAGTCTTCTTAGATTTATTGAGACTTGTTTTGTGTCCTAACATATGGTCCATCCTAGAAAATGTTCCATCTGCACTTGAAAAGTATGTAAATTCTTTTGGGATGAGATGCTCTGAAGACATCAATTAAATCCATTTAATCTAGTGTGTTTAAGGCCTCTATCTCCTTGTCGATTTTCTGTCTTGAAGATCTGTCCACTGATGTTGATGGGGTATTAAAATTCTGGAGTGTTGATTGTTTTTCTGTCTCTCTTCTTCCCTTTATGTCCATCAAGATTTGCTTTACATATTTAGGTGCTCCTGTGTTGGGTGTGTAAATGTTTATAGGGTTATATCCTCTTGTTGGATTGTTCCCTTTATCATTATGTAGTGTCCTTCTTTGCCTTGGTTTTAAAGTCTATTTTGTAAGATATAACTATTGCTACTCCAGCTTTTCTTTCCTTTCCATTTGCATGAAATATCTTTTTTCTATCCTTTTACTTTTAGTTGTTGTGTATCTTGCAATCTAAGGTGGGACTCTTAGAGGCAACATGTATGTATATGGGTCTTGTTTTTTTATCCACTCAGCTACCCTATGCCTTTTGTGTAGAAAGGGAAAAAAATAGTGGAAAATTGTCGAACAGTAAAAATGCACTAAATACGTATCTCCAATAACCACCTTTAATCTAAATGGCTTTTATACTGCATTTAAAGCTTTAGACATAGCCATAGAAAGGAACCCTCATTTGAGATCATTCAGGCAGGTTATATTTTCAGATTTTTATCAGAAGGATTGCTGCATTTTAGAGTTTATTTCAATAAGTAAACACATAAAAAATTTGTTTTGAAAAATTTAAAAACTCCTGTGTTAAAAAAACATGTCCCTTTGGAAGATAGCCTCTGATATCAGGTTGATGTACATGCAATCCTAGAAATAGAACCCACTTTTCTTCCCAACTCACCAAATTCTCCCCATCTGGTGGGCAAGAAGTAGCCTGAACTGTCAGTAGCAATAAAGCAGACCAAAGGTTAAATCCAGAGTCCGGGACTGTTTCTTTGCAGGCCAGTAATGAAAGTGTGATAATAGCTAAAAAAAAGATTTTTACGATTTTTTTATTTTCTTTTTAGAAAGAGAGGAAGGAAAGGAGAGAGAGAGAGGGAAGAGAAACATCAGTGTGTGGTTGCCTCTTGCACCCTTTACTGGGGACCTGGCTGGCAACCCAGGTATGTGTCCTGACTGGGAATCTAGCCAGTGACCCTTTAGTTCACAGGCTTGTGCTCAGTCCACTGTGCTACACCAGCCAGGGCACAATAGCTAAAATTTTAATAAACATTTGGGATAAGTAATCTCAGATTTTTACCTGTCCTGAAGACTCAGTCTTTCATATTCTATTCAAATTTTTGTGCTTTTCTCAAACTGTATCTTTTGTCCTCTTTCCTTCTGCTGTCAACTCAGAAAGTGTCCCTTTTTACCAGGACTGTCAATCATGATTTGCTTCAGAATCTTGACTTTCAAATGTCCCCCTGATCTCTGACATCTTTCAATTCTCCCTTTCTCTGTGTTCTGGTCATGTGTTTCATCTCTTAACTCCTACGTATATGCTTAGGTCTCCCACATCCTAAAAGGAGCTGTCTCCTATCTTATTTCTTTTCCATTCCCAACAAAATTCCTTGAAAAAATAGTCTACACTTTCTTACTCTCATTTTCTCAACAATCATTTACAGTGTAAACCCATGCCATCTGTCTTTTTTTCTTCTGTCATTTTAGTGAACTTCTCTCTAAGGTTACCAATGATGTCATTTTCAAATCTAGAAATGATTTTCACTGTCTTTACATGTCTACATTGTCTAACATTGGGATACCTTCTCCTTGAAACTTCTTCCTTCTTTGGCTTTGTAGAAATTGTCCTATGGCTGTTCCTTTACATCTCTGAACAACCCTTCTCTGATCTTCATTTTACTTCAAAAGTAGGCGTTCACCACTAGGATGGTGAGTTAAGCAGAAAGATACAGCCAACAACCCAGGTTCTTGAAGTAAGGGAAATTGGTGTTCACCTAGGAAAAGAAGGATATTTTAATACTATGAAATTGATTCATATGATTTTATACAAATAAACACCTGCATATAATTATTACAGTAGATACAACAAAATGTCATTTGATCATATTAAACATTGTTTCCAGATTTAAAAAGAATTTAATGGCCTGGCTGGTGTGGCTTAATGGAATGAGTGCCAGCCTGTGAACCAAAAGGTTGCCAGTTCAGTTCTAGGTCAGGGCACATGTCTGGGTTATGGGCCAGGTCCCCTGTTGGGGGCATGGGAGAAGCAACCAATTGATGTTTCTTTCACCACACATCAGTGTTTTTCTCCCTCTTTCTCCTTCCCTTCCCCCCTTTCTAAAAACAAATAAATAAAAATAAAAAAATTTTTTTCAAAAAAGAATTTAACGGAGAGCCCTGGTTGGTGTCGCTCAGTGGACTGAGCGCTGGACTGCGAACCAAAGGGTTGTTGTTTTAATTCCCAGTTAGGGCATATTCCTGGGTTGCGGGCCAGGTTCCCTGGTGCAGGACACGTTAGAGGCAACCCCTCATTGATGTTTCTTTCCCTCTCTTTGTCCCTCCCTTCTCCTCTGTCTAAAAATAAATAAATAAAATCTTTTTTTAAAAAACCTTTAAAAAAAGAATTTAATGGAGGGGGAAATGGTTTCTTATATTAATAAAATTCTCATCTCTATTTCAAATCCAATATCTTTTAATGATGAAACACTAGAGATACTTTCATTAAATCACTTTTATGGCTTCAGTTAAGCATGAAACAAGGAATACATTTCAAAAGTTGGAGATCATATTATTGCTGGCATATTATATACAGAGAACATCAACAAATTTCAGCTTTATAAAACTTGTAGAGTTAATAAGAGTTTGGCAAAATGGTTAGATGTCAGCTATAATTCTAAGATCATGAATACCGCTAATAGCAAATAACATAGTTTAATGCTAGTGGTAGTTTTGTGGGAACAGGAATCTACTTACAGGAGTATTAGCAACAGAAAACCTTTATAATATCCTGAAATAACTTCTCAAAATACGCATAATCCATATGGCCAGTCTACATTGCTTAACTAGTAAGAGATACAAATTCGCCATGATTCTTGATAAGAAAACTTAAGTATTGTGAAGGAGTTTGGAAATGGCCCATGGACAGCAGGACAGAGAACACAGAAATAGACTGTATACATGGAAGCATGCTGGATAAAGGGAGAAAAATTCTGTTCTTATCTCACATGGAATCAGTTCTAGGTGGATTAAAATGGAAATGTATTCTAACAGGTATAATAATTAGATGATGATACAAAAGAGCATCTTCATGATCCCAGGTTAGGAAAGGTTTTCTTCTCTTAAACAAGTTACCTAAAGGATAAAGGAAAAAAAACTGATGACTTTGGTAACATTAAAAACTATGCAGGGTACATAGAAGTGATTATAGTAAGATTACAGTCATGTTTTTGAAAAAGTACACATATTCAAATGTTTGGGTTCATCAAAAGCCATAAACTGGGAGAACAAGATATTTAACAAGGAGTTAGTTGATAGAGTGTATAAATAGCTGACATATGTGACTTTCCAAAAGCCATGCAGCCGAAATAACAAAATAAGCAGTGGATGTAACCAGTAAGTCACAAAAGGTAAGACCTAAGAAGCCAACAAATACAGGATGCTCAGATGCAGTTGCCAATAGGAAATGAAAATTAAAACAACAAATCTGACAGTCCCTGGCATAATGAAAATATGTAGAGAGACAGCTTTCAGTAACTGCTTGCAAGAATTTAAGTCAGGCAAAACCAATCTAAAGAGCAATTGTGCAATTTCTACTGAAGTTTTAAATGCACATACCTTGAGATTCAGCAATTCTACTTTCTTAATATGTAACACAAAAATTGTGATATTATATTACTTCATATGATTGCTACTATTTCATTTTGCTTCTAACTCAAGTTCTACTTAAAAGCCTATTTTGTCTTTCAGGATTGTATTTGCTGACTTCTTTATAATGAATCTGATTCTCTGGGGAGAAGGATCTTCAGCAGCTATTCCTTTTGGAACGCTGGTTGCCATATTGGCCCTTTGGTTCTGCATATCTGTGCCTCTAACATTTATTGGTGCATACTTTGGTTTTAAGAGGAATGTAAGTTTAACTTATTTAAATAAATTTCAACTGTGGAAACTAGTTGAATATGCCACCTTAAAAGATACATGTCTAAAAGATATAAACTTGTTCTGTGGGATCTGGAATTCACAGAAGATTGATGACTTTGAACTTTCATTGCAATTATTGTTTAAAAAGTTGTACATAGTTAGGAGTGTAGTAGAGAGATTATAGATATAAACTTAGATTTCAGAGTTTTCTGGGTAAGTGGAAACTAATATAAATTAATAGGAAATGAAAATCTAGTTTAAACTAATCAAAATTTTGAATTTTTGACATTAAAATAAATTATTTTCCTACTTTGTATTTTAACCTTAGTATGTATATTTTTTCCTTAGCAATAAATGTTTCTAGTGTGCATTACTTAACTAAGTAACCAAGTATATGGGTTAAGAAGTGAAGTTGTGAAAGAGGTGACTATAAATTAAGGCTAGCAATTTTTAAAATAAAAATTGCTTTATAATAAGTATTTTATTTTTTAATTATTTATTTATTATTCATTGTTGTTCAATTTCAGTTACCCCACCTTTCCCCCCATTGCTTACCCCATCCCACCCCCCAGCTCCCACAGTTAATCCCCCCCATTGTACGTGTCCATCAGTCCTCTATTCGTGTTCCTTTGCTTGCCCCTTCCCCCTTTCTCCATTATTTCCCTTACCCCTGCCCTATGGTCACTGTCAGTCTGTTCTTTATTTCCAGGTCTTTTGTTCTATTTTGCATATTTGTTTGTTCTGTTGATTAGGTTCCACTTACAGGTGAGATCGTATGGTATTTGTCTTTCACTGCCTGGCTTATTTCACTTAGCATAATGCTCTCCAGTTCCATCCATGCTATCGAGAAGCATAGGAGTTCTTACCTTTTGCTGTGTAGTATTCCATTGTGTAAATGTACCACAATTTTTTGATCCACTCATTTATTGATGTGCACTTAGGCTGTTTGAAGCTCTTGGCTATTGTAAATAACACTGCTATGAACATTGAGATGCATAGGTTCTTTTGAAGTGGTGATTCAGTATTCTTAGGTTTAATCCCAGCAGTGGAATAGCTGGATTGAAAGATATTTCCATCTTTAGTTTGTTGGGGTTTTTTTTTTTTTTTAAGATCTTATTTATTTAGGGGAGGGCGGGGGGATAGGCTGGGATGGGGGTAAAAGGCAGAAAACTGTACTTGAACAACAATTAAAATAATAAAAAAAATTTTATTTATTTACGTTTTAGAGAGGGGAAAAGCGGGGGAAAGACAGGGAGAGAAACATCGGTGTGGTTGCCTCTCGCATGCCCCCTACTGGCAACCTGGCCGGCAACCCAGGTATGTGCCCTAGATTGGGAATCAAACAGTTGACTCTTTGATTGGAAGGCCAGCACTCAACCACTGAGCCACATCAGCCAGTGCACTATCTTTGGTTTTTTGAGGAACTTCCATACTATTTTCCACAGTGGCTGCACGAGTTTGCATTTATACCAACGGTGTACTAGGGTTACCTTTTCTCCACAACCTCACCAGCGCTGGTTGTTTGGTGATTTGTAAATAAATCATGGCCATTCTGACTGGTGTGAACTGGTATCTCATTGTGGTTTTAATTTTCATATCTCTAAAGGCTAGTGATGTTGAGTATTTGTTCATGTGTCTATGCGACCTCTGTATGTCTTCCTTGGAGAAGTGTCTGATCAGGTGATTTGCCCATTTTTTAATTGGATTGCTCGTCTTCCTCATGTGGAGTGATGTGAGGTCTTTATATATTTTGGAGATCAAACCGTTGTCCGAGGTATCATTGGCAAATGTGTCTTCCCATATATTAGTTCGCTTACCACTTTGTTGATGTTATCTTTAGCCATGCAGAGGCTATTTAGTTTGATGTAGTCCCATTTGTTTATTCTTTCCTTTATATCCCTTGCCCTAGGTGATATATCTTTGAAAATATGGATGCATGGAGTATTGATATTTCCTTAGGATGAATTCCATTTCATCATGGTGTGTGATCTTTTTAATGTATTACTGGATCCAATTTGCCAATATTTTTTTCAGGATTTTAGCTTCTATGTTCATCAGCAATATTGGCCTGTAGTTTTCTTTTTTTGTTGTATCTTTACCTGGTTTTGGAATTAGGATAATACTGGCCTCATAAAAAGAATTTGGGAGTCTTCCTTCTTCTTGGATTTTTTAGAATAGTTTGAGAAGAATCAGGTTAGCTCTTCTATAAATGATAGTTAAAATTCTCTGTGAATTCATGTGTCCCAGGGCTTTTGTGTGTCAGGAGTTTTTTGATTACTCCTTCAATTTCACCAGCTGATACCAGTCTATTCAGACTTTTTGCTTCTTCTTGACTCAGTCTTGGAGGATTATATGTTTCTAGAAATTTGTGTATTTTGCCTAGGTTTTCAAATGTTTTGTCATACAGTTTTTCGTAGTAATTTCTTACAATCCTTTGTATTTCTTGTGGTGTCAGTTGTACTTTCTCCTTTTTCATTTCTGATTTTATTTATTTGCATCATCTCTCTTTTCTTGATGACTCTGCCTAAAGGCTTATTAATTTTGTTTATCCTTTCAAAGAACCAGCTGCTGGATTTTTCTGATCCTTAGAATTGTGCTTTTAGTCTCCATGTCATTTAATTCCACTGTGATCTTGATTATTCCCTTCCTTCCTCTTGCTCTGGATTGTTTGTTGATGTTCCTCTAGTTTTTGTAGATGGAGGGTTAGGTTGGTTAGTTGAAATTTTTCTGTCTTTTTTAGGTAGGCCTATATTGCTATGAACTGCTCTGTCAGGACTGCCTTCACTGTGTCCCATAGGTTTTTGGTTGTTGTGTGTTCATTTTCATTTGTTTCCAGAAACTTTTTGATTCTTCTTTGATCTCGTTGTTTACCCATTCATTGTTTAATAACATATTATTCAGTGTCCATGTATTTGATTGTTTTTGAGTTTTTTCCCTGAGTTTGGTTTCTAGTTTCAAGCCATTGTGATCCAAGAAAATACTTGATATGACTTCGGTTTTCTTGAATTTGTTGAAGCTTGTTTTGTGTCCTGTCATGTGGTCTGTCTTTGAAAATGTTCCATGTGCATTTGAAAAGAATGTGTATTTTGCTTCTGTGGGGTGACAGGTTGCATATATATCAATTAAGCCCATTTGATCTAGTGTGTAGTTCAGTGCCACAGTGTCCTTGTTGATACTTTGATTGGATAATCTGTCCATTTTTGGCAGTGGGGTGTTAAAATCCCCTAATATAGATATGTTGCTATCTATATCTTTCTTGAAGTCCTCCAGGATTTTCTTTATATGTTTGGGTGCTCCTATGTTGGATGCATGCATGTTTACAATGTTTATAGCTTTCCAGTGGATTTGTCCCTTTAGAATTATGAAATGGCCTTCTTTGTCTGTTTTTATGGCTTTTGTTTTGAAATCTATTTTGTCTAAGTATTGCTATTCTGCTTTTTTTTTTTTCCTGTGAATTTGCTTGGAATATTTTTTCCCAACCCTTCACTTTCAATCTGTCTAGGTGTTTTGTTCTGAGGTGGGTCTCTTGGAGACAGCATATATGCGGGTTATGTTTTCTTACCCATTTAGCTACCCTGTGTTTTTTTTTTTTAAGGTTTTATTTATTTATTTTTAGAGAGGTGAAGGGAGGGAGTGAATATGAGATGTCTACAGTAAAGAAAAATGATTTTGAGAGGATGGGGGAAGCAAACTAATAAGAGTACAGAGTAAAGTCCAGGTTGAGAAAGGAATTGGGGGAATAGAAATGAAATAAAATTCCTCACTCAACTGATTAGGGGCACGGGGAAGGCGAAATGGAATAAGACAGGTTGGGGAGAGTATTCTATGGGATTTAAAGTACAAACAAATAGTGAACAAATCAGAGTTCTATTGGAGAAGTACCTCAATAACCATGGTATTTCACCCAACTAGCCACTGTTTATAAAAAGTGAAAAAGAAATAAAACTCTTATTAGAGGGAGAAAAGAATGTGAGCTGACTTAAAGAAGAGTGCTTGTGTGAGGTTAGGTGGAGGGGAAGTAGTGAGATTAAGAGATAGGAACATGGCTCAGTGTGAGAGAAAATAAAGTTTATACAACAGTGATAAAGCTCAGGAATATGGCAAAATTGATTAAAACCAGGGAAGGGTGTGGTGTGAGATTTGGAGTAACAGTAGTATGATTAAAAAAATGTATGATCTGAATAAAAAGTAGAAGACCAAAAGTTGTGAGTTACTTGGAATATGAGTGAAGTGAAAGAAGAAAAATTAAAATGCAGCAATATGAAAGGGAAAAATCAAACAAAAAGCTAAAAAGAAAAGAAATAAAAATGCAAGTTCTGATGAAGAGCAAGGTGAAATTTGTCTCAGCTGTTGGTGCTCACCTTTGGACTTCTTTCTGGATCCATCTCTGGTTTTCTCTCAGGTCCAGGTCTTACTGTCCTACTCTTGGGGGTTGGGGGGAGGAAGCAGCCGCTTATCATTAAGCCTGCCCAGCCTTTTTTGCAGGCCTGCCCAGCTCCTGCACACGGTGGGGGGGTTGGGGTCCGTTTTCCCTTTTCCGATGGTTCTGCAAAGATGGGGGCTCAGTCTGGGCTACAATAATCACAGGTACCCATTTTCCAGCCCACATTATCAGAGCACTTCGCTGCTCAGACTCTATTCTGCATAGTTGTGTGCTGGGTTGGAGCCAGTAAACCACCTACCTCGCTTTGCACACCTTTGATCAACCCGTGAGGTGCACTGAGTGAGAGCAAATCACCCTCATTGGTCTAGCAGCTGTGTATGCGAGGTCCTTGCCCAGTATGCCTGTCAGTTCCCCTTTTGAAAAACATCTCTGTTGGTGCTGCTGCCTGTGAGCCACTGACCGGGTTTCCACACACTCCAACCCTCTGGCAAGTCCAGAGTTTGTCCGGGTCACAGCTAGTTGCAGCCCACCTCTTCTCCTGGCTCCAGGCTCCAATTACCGCCAGGATCCCTGGCTCCCTGAACTGTCCTGGCCATCGACCTCCACTCCAGCTTGGGTGTGCCGCCAGCTGTGTGTATGATTGCTTCTTTTCCCACCCACCAGGCGACTTTACACATTGAAATTTCTCCTGACTAAGGTCTGGGATTTCCCCACCCTGGGAGGGGAGGGAGCCACTGGGCTGCTGTCACTGACCTGGCCTCAGTTGTCAAGGGGTGGCAGCCGAGCTTCTGAGGACCTTCCCAGTCTGCCTGTAAAACTTCTTTACCGCCCATTTTGAAGAGTCCTCTGCACACTTTGGCTTCCAAACTTATCAGCTAAGATTCTGTTGGCTGTTCACTTTGTTCTTGGGAGGATCAGTTAAGGATTCCAGTTGGGTGCAGGAGCAAGTGGTCTCAGTTCCCACCTACTCCTCTGCCATCTTCTCTCTGCTTTATAGTAAATTTTATATAGCTCACCTGCTAATACTTGATTTTAAGGAAGATTATAATCAAGGGTGACTTCCTCCCTCCCTCGCCTTATCTTTCTCCACCTCTGCTCTCCCCTTCTATCCTCAGGCTAAGGGGAAAATGAGAATTTATTTTTCAGTGTCTTTCTCTAACTTCACTATCCTTGCTCTTCTCTGAAAATACTCAGTCCACAAGGTTAAAAGAAATAATGTATTATAGTACACTTTGTGAGGCAACCTGGAGTGCTTTGGAAGAACCTGTCATTGCCTCATAGTCTCCACTGTACCTACCATGCCAGTCTAATAAAAGATGTTTCAATTATTTGATATTTTATTTAATTTATGATTTAGTATCTATATAGCATAACTAGTAAACTGACACAGTTTGAAATTTTTTAAGCAACACAGATAAGGACTTAAAATTCTAAAAATATAAAAATTGAAGAAAGATGTAATGATTTTATGAAAAAATATATTCATAGAATCATATATATATGTGAAAAATGTAGTCCATGAAAGTATAATCACAATGAGACTTACAAGTTTTATATTTTGATGTATTGTCACAAAAACTTTAGAAGTATGTTTTGAACTTTTTTGTAAGAAAATTAATTTCTACATATGTACCCTTTTTTTCCCACTCATATAACTATATTTAGGTACTTTAGATTCTAGTTGTCTTTATACTGTCATGTAATGTGTTATGAAAGAGATAATAATTGAGAACATTACTCATACCTTATGGTAATAAAGCTTTATATAGCCACTCATTGTCTTCTTCATGTTCTTGAGTCTTAGTAAATTTTAATAAAGATGGCATTGCCCATCTTCCAATAAAAATACATTGATGATAATTTCAGAACCAGCTAATTTCTTACAGTGAATATATATTTAAAAAGGAAAACCTAACTCTACTTTTTTATTAACTATTTTTTCCCTAAGTACTATATTATCTTCTGTGTATTCATTCTTAGTGTAAAGCCACTAGTCAGTGGATAACTGTTGGTAACAGTGGTGGCTTGTTCCAGTAGACAAACAACATTTCACCTAGTGTCTGGTTTGTTGCTTCTAAATACAGATTTCTGTTTAATGACTTAAGTAGACTTGTATTGCCATTAGTATCAGCATGGAAGCTGAGAAAAAACAGGCAAATAATCTAGTACAGAGAAGAATTTTTTAAATAGATATATAATTACACATTCTTTTTTCTTGCATTTTTTTTCTTACTGAAGGCCATTGAACACCCAGTTCGAACCAATCAGATTCCACGTCAGATTCCTGAACAGTCCTTCTACACAAAGCCATTGCCTGGTATTATCATGGGAGGAATTTTGCCCTTTGGTTGCATCTTTATACAGCTTTTCTTCATTCTGAATAGTATTTGGTAAGCTAAGGACTAAGTCCTCTTATTCCCATTACCACTATATGTAGTACTAGCTTTCTCTTTTTGTTTATATGGGTTATTACTTATATTTTACAAGTGTAAACCACTCTCCAATAATCAGAAGTCTTAAGAGGGAGAGGGTTGCTGGTGGAGGTGAGGGAAAGGGGAAAAGTGAGGACAACTGTAATAACATAAACAATAAAATACAATTAAAAAAAGAAATCTTATGAACCAAAAGGTTATTTTTTTCATGTGAGAAAAAAAAAATAATAATGATACACACCTGTTATTAATTGAGGGCTTATTAATTCCTCCTCAGATGCTTGTGAGGTGGTTATTATCCACATTTTACAGGGATTAAAATGAGGTTTTAAAAGTTAAGTAATTTATTTGTCACAGTTACCATGTGGCAATTGTTTCCAAACCTCTGTTCCTAAATAAGTAATTGTACCGCTTCAGAGAAGATACTCTAAGCTCCTGATAGAGGGGTTTCAAGCAAGCATTGGAGGAAGGGTCAAGCTAGCTGAGCTTTCAGAGTCCATTGTTATCCCTAGTTCTTCCTTCTCTGATTTCTTATTTGCATGGAAAATCTCATAGTGGTAATTTTGATCTACTCTATTAGGGTGTACAAATTGCAGTATATTATGATAGTTATTTGATTACATTGACATATGTTAAAGAAAGTATCAAGGTTCGATGAGCATAAAGTGAGAACTAAATTTGAGCTTTTTAATGATTGGAACCTCTTTCCTTCTGATTATTATAATATTTTCCAAATTCAACTGATTTTATCATATGTGATAATGAACTACCTTATATATACTAAATGTGTATACACACTAAATGTGACCATTTCTTAGTTTGGCTCTGTCTTTCCATTAATTTTTTTAATCAAATTTGTCAGACTCACCAGTGGACAAGTAGATTAAGCATATTTGAATTAATAAGATTTTAAGGCTCTACCTGAGTAGGAAGGCAAAGTCCATGAGGATGCCATATCTTTTCTCCCATGCCCCATCCCCAACCCATCACCATCTAAACCTATGTGAATTTTATCTTCTTTGATTAATTGAGAGAAAAAGCAAACATTTTCAGTTGAGTAAAAATGAAAAAATTGTTCTGTTTACTGTGTCAAAGAGAAAATATTTATACTTTCATTTTGATAATGTTTGATTATAGGTCACACCAGATGTATTATATGTTTGGCTTCCTTTTTCTGGTGTTTATCATTTTGGTTATTACATGTTCTGAAGCAACTATACTTCTTTGCTATTTCCACCTATGTGCTGAGGTATGTATTAGTAATTTTCACTTATGTTAATTTGTACACAGTGTTTATAATTTTGGCATGAGGCTGAAACTATTCATTGAAATAATTTTTGTAGATGTGTATTGTTAAGACAGAAATTGACCTGTATTTCTAAGTCAAATGTAGCCCTCTTTAGAATTGAATTAAAATTGTATCCCAGTTCAAATAGTATTTAATTTGAGCCTTACTTTAAAATGCTAATTTCCTAAGAATAGGATGTCATGCAGAATTTTTATTTTTTTAAATGTCTGGCTTAATATTTCTTTTGTGACATATTTCTAGACCAAAAATTCAGGAAAAATAGATTTTAAGTGGAAAATGTATTAAAGCATTACATTGTAATGAGTAATATTTGTGGCAACCTGGCAAAACGATATCCTTATGTAATAGGTAGAGTTGCTGTCTAAAGATTTAGAGTGTGTTAAGTAATTCTTTTATAAGTTATTTTCTATATAGGAGATAAAAATCTAACTTTGTTAAACTTGAGATGCTTTTTTTGAAAATCGAAGTTAGCCCTGGCTGGGTGGCTCAATTGGAACATCATCCTGTACACCAAAAGGTTGTGGGTTCAATTCCCAGTCAGGACACAGACGTAGGTTTCAGGTTCAGTCCTGAGTCAGGGCACCTATAGGAGGCAACCAATTGATGTTTTTCACATTGATGTTTCTTTCTCTCTAAAAGTCAGTTAAACATATCCTTTGGCAAGGATTAAAGAAACATTTTTTTAATTGAGGTTAAATTCAGATAACATAAAATCAACTATTTTAAATGAGTATATCATTGGTACTTACTACATTTACATTGTTGCATAACCACCACCTCCATCTAGTTTCAAAATATTTTCATCACCCACCCCCAAACAAAATTCCATGTCCATTAAGCAGGTACTTCCTAGTCCCCTCTTCCTCCGCCTCAGACCCTGCAACCACCAGTCTGCTTTTGTTTCTATGGATTTACCTATTTTGTGTATTTCATATAATTGTGTAGCCTTTTGGGTCTAGCTTCTTAGCAGACTGTTTTTAAGGTTCAGCACAATGTAACAAGTATTAGTACTTGTTTTCTTTTTACAGCTGAATACATACTCCATTGTATAGATATACCCCAATTTGTTTATTCATTGATGAACATTAGGTTTGTTTTTACCTTTTGGCTATTGTAAATAGTACCACTATGAACATTCTTATACAAATATTTGAGTACTTGTTTTCAATTTTGAGGGGTATACATGTAGAAGTAGAATTACTGAGACATGTGGTAATTCTTCGTTTAAGTTTTTGAGGAAGCCCCAAACTGTGGTTTCCACAGTGGCTGCAATATTTTACATTCCTACCAACAGTGCATAAGGGTTCCAATTTCTCCATGTCCTTGCCAACACTATTGTTTTTCCTTTTTTTTTTTTTTTTTTTTAAATTATAGCCATCCTAGTGTGTGTGAAGTAATACCTCATTGTGGTTTTCCATTTCCCCAGTGGCTAATGATGTTCAGCATCTTTCTTTTGTTTGTTGACCATCCGTGTATCTTACATGGAGACATGTCTACTCTGTTTACCCATTTACAAATTGGGTTGTTTATCTTTTTGTTTAGTTATAAGAGTTCTTTATATATTCTGATACTAGACCTTTACCAAATACATGATTTGCAAATATTGTTCCCATTCTGTAAGTTGTCTTTTTACTTTCTTGATGATGTCCTTTACATGAAAATTTTTAATTTTGATGAAGTCTGATTTTATCTATTTTTTCTTTTGTTGCCATATCTCAGATATCATTGCTAAATCTAAGGTTATGAAGTTACCTTTATGTTTTCTTCTACGTGTATAATTTTAGCTCATATGTTTAGACCATCGATTAATACATTTTCAGTTAATTTTTGTGTATGTTATTAGTTAGAGGTCTGACTTCATTCTTTTGCATGTGGATATCCAGTTTTCCAGCACCATTTGTTGAAGAGACTATTATTTCCTCATGAGTGGTCTTGGCAAAATTGTTGAAAATTCATTGACCATAGACGTATGGGTTTATTTCTGGATTCTCAATTTTATTCCAGTGGTATATACACTACTCTTGTGCTAGTACCACACTGTTGGGCTAAGTCCCCCAACTTTGTTCTTCTTTTTGAAGATTATTTTGGCTGTTCAGGGCCCCATGCAATTTCATATGAATTTGAAGATCGATGTTGCCATTTCTGGAAAAAAAATTGATCATAGGGATTGCATTGAATTTGTAGATCACTTTGGAGAAAATATTCATCTTAACAATATTAAGTCTTCCAATCTATGAACACAGGATGTCTCTCCAATTATTTCAGTCGCCTTTAATTTATTTTAGCAGTGTTTTGTAATTTTCAGTGTATAAGTCTTTCACCTCCTTACTTAAATTTATTCCTTAGTATTTTATTCTTTTGGAGCTGTTGTAAATGTTTGTTTGTTTAATATATTTTATTGATAATGCTATTACAGTTGTCCCATTTCTCCCCCATCATTCCCCTCCACCCTGCATACCCCCTACTACCCACATTCCCCCCCTTTAGTTCATGTCCATAAGTTCTTTAGCTTCTCCATTCCCCACACTGTTCTTGCCCTCCCCCTATCTGTTTTCTACCCACCATCTATGCTACTTATTCTCTGTACCTTTTCCCCCTCTCCCCTCTTCCCACTTCCCTATTGCTAACTCTCAATGTGATCTCCATTTCTGTGGTTCTGTTCCTATTCTAGTTGTTTGCTTTTGTTTTAGGTGTGGTTGTTAATATCTGTGAGTTTGCTGTCTTTTCACTGTCCTATTTTTTATCTTCTTTTTCTTAGATAAGTCGCTTTAACATTTCATATAATAAGGGCTTGGTGATGATGAACTCCTTGAACTTGACCTTATCTGAGAAGCATTTTATCTTCCCTTCCATTCTAAATGACAGCTTTGCTGGATAGAGCAATCTTGGATGTAGGTCCTTGCCTTTCATGACTTGGAATACTTCTTTCCAGCCCCTTCTTGCCTGGAAGGTCTCTTTTGAGAAATCAGCTGACAGTCTGATGGGAACTCCTTTGCGGGTGACTGTCCCCTTATCTCTTGCTGCTTCTAGAATTCTCTCCTTCACTTTTATCTTGGCTAATGTAATTATGATGTGCCCTGGAGTGTTCCTCCTTGGGTCCAACTTCTTTGGGACTCTCTGAGCTTCCTGGACTTCCTGATAGTCTATTTCATTTGCCAGATTGGGGAAGTTCTCCTTTATTATTTGTTCAAATAAGTTTTCCACTTGTTGCTCTTCTTCTTCCCCTTCTGGTATCCTTATAATTCGGATGTTGGGACGTTTAAAGATGTCCTGGAGGTTCCTAAGCCTTTCCTCATTTTTTTGAATTCTTGTTTCTTCCTTGTTTTCTGTTTGGTTGTTTCTTCCTTCTGGTCCACTCCATTGATTTGAGTCCCAGTTTTCCTCCCATCTCTATTGGTTCCCCATGCATCTTCCTTCATTTCATGTATTGTAGCCTGCATTTTTCATCTAATTTGTGAGCAAAATCAACCAATTCTGTGAGCATCCTGATCACCAGTGCTTTGAACTGTGCATTTGATAGGTTGGCTATCTCTTGGTCACTTAGAGGAATTGGCTCTGTATCTTTGAGTTGTTCTCCAGTTTGAGCCATTTTTGGTGTTTTGTTTTTTTGGGGGTTTTTTTTGCTTTGTTTTGTTTTTTGGGGGGGGGGTTGGTCTGGTTGTTGCTGTTACATAGTGAGGGGTGGAGCCTTAGGCGTTCCCCTGGGCGGGGCAGCCCAGTTGCTGGGTTGTGACGCTGTATGTGTGGGTGGGATCTGAGAGGGAACAATGGTGCTTGCTCCTCTCTGTCTTGGATTCCAATCCCTTCAGCTGGATTGTCTGCGCGCGTGAATGTGGGACCACCTGGTGAGCCAGCGGCCTTGCATGGTCTCACTGGGTCTGCACAGCTGCCACCCTGTGCCCGGGATCCACTAGCTGCTGCCTGTGCGCCTGGGGTCTGCTAGCAGCTGCCAGCACGCCCAATAACTGCCAGCTGCTGCTGCCTGCGTGCCCAGGTCCGCACCTCCACTTTTTCCTGCTGCAACTCTGCCCCTCTTACTGGTCTGGATGAATGGTTGTTGGACTTCTGTACAGTTCAATTTTCTATTAGTTCTGGCTGTTTTCTTGTTTCTAAATATTTGTTGTCCTTAATTTTGGTTGTGAGAGGAGGCACAGTGTGTCCACCTATGCCTCTATCTTGGCCGGAAGTCTGTTTTTTTTTTAATTTTCCTGTTTTAGATTGTTCATTGCTGATATATAAAAACATAACTGACTTTCACGTTGATTTTGTACCCTGTAACATTGCTGAATTTATTAATTAGTTATGGTAATTTTTGTGTGTGGATTCTTTTGTATTTTTAATTTTGGTATGCTTTTAAAACATATTTATTTTTCACACATTCAAAAGGATAGAAGTAGTGAAGTACTGTATTTCTTTTATATGTCCTGCTAAGCTATACGCTACTTTACGTAAAAGTAGGAGCTGTTTTACAAACTTACCTTGTTTTAATTATGATGGTAGTAACTGAAAATGGATTTCATCCAGGCCTTAATAGACTTAATTTTCTTCCTAACGTAGTTGTCTAGACTATAAGATAAGTAGTATTAATTTTGAACTGTGTAAATGTAAGTAAACTATGTAAGTAAGCAAAAAAATTTATTGCTTTTCTTTGGAAGGCATATGTTTTAAAATACAGTTTAATGCTTCATTATTCATTGTTTGTAAACTGTTTAAGATTTTTTCATATGTTTTTAGCTGGTGTTTAAGTAGTTCCACCAAAGATAAGGGATGCTTCTTAGCCCCTTTAGTGAGGAGGGAAATTGACAAAGTTCAGTAGGGGCAAAATACTGGAATCTCTAGCAAAAATTAGGTTCTGGGGGTTATTTCATTTATTTATGTTTGGTTAGTAACTTTATTCTGCTACATGTTATCTATTAATTGGAAAGTAATTCTTGTTCTTTAATTTTTTCCTTTCTACCTAGGATTATCATTGGCAATGGCGTTCATTTCTTACTAGTGGCTTTACTGCAGTTTATTTCTTAATATATGCAATACACTACTTCTTTTCAAAACTGCAAATCACAGGAACAGCAAGTACAATTCTGTACTTTGGTTATACCATGATAATGGTTTTGATCTTCTTTCTTTTTACAGGTAAGAATTTAAATGATTATTTTTAATTAATAAATGTTTAGGCCAATTATTCAAAGTATTTATAAATATTTTCTTTATAAAACCCATGAAGGCTGCCACTAAGTTCTTCTATATTTGGTCCTGAATGCGACTAAGTCCAGTCTGCCTCCCTGTGAGGTGAATATCAGTAAACCAAGGTGAGAAAGCAGAACCTAAGGGAAAACGACTGAACAAGGTCATTGTTGTGCTAAAAGCATAGGCACACCTGGACCAGTACATCTTAAGGTTTTCCTTGATAACCTTTGAATGGTACAGTCTTTGTTTTGCCCATTTTAGAAATAAAATACAAAGCTCTAGCTAGCTAAGTTAAAAAGTAAAGTAAAAATTTGGGAGTTGAAGTCAAGATGAGATTGAGAATAAATGATATCAAGAAAAGATAATCATAGGACATTTCTTATTCAAGAAATTTCAGGCTACAAGTTTATATCTCTGCTTTAAAATTCTGGTACCTCTTGGGATATAGTGTATATTATATTGATATTTATATATATTTTTTTCTCTATATGGATAAAAGTTTTCTGTATCTCAGAGTCCTGTGGCTGGTTAGTAAACATGTGTGGAATGACTGAACTGAAGAAAGAAAATTGTGGGACTATTTTTGTGACAAAAATGTACATCTAAAATTTTATGTAAGGTTGTGTTACATGGTATATGAAGAAATATAGGAGCCAAAAAGGGAAAAACTGTTTTTAAAAATTAGAAATTTTCTACCTTTTACTCATCTATCTGTTAACATTTAAGAGAACTAAGTAGGGTTTTGAATATCAATTCTGCATTCCAGGTCATTGGTCAGGCATGAGGACATTGGTGTTTTCTAAAGTGGAGTATACCTGTTACAGAACAGACCCTGGGGGTAGGGGGTGAATAATATACTATTACTGAAAGGACTCTCCCTTTTTCTCTGGTGGTTCCCTGCCGTACTAGGTTTGCTTTTTCACCGCCAGAAAAAAGGCATCTCTCAATGCCACAGATTGGTGAAAAGGAAAGGAATTATTTATTTAAAAGTTATACAGGCTTAGAGTAATGACTTAATATCTTCCTTAAAATACTGAAGTCCTTTAGGATACCCACAGATGCACACAGTCCTTCCTCCTCCCTCTTTGCCCAGTCCAGGGTACCCTATCTCAGGAAAAGAAGTAGAAGTCCATGGTTCAGGCAGTCCCTTGGTTCCAGCACTATCTGCTGTGTTGCCACCACGATCTCCAGTTAATCCAAAGGCATGTGGCACCTTCCCATGGCCCACCAGTAAGAGTCCTTTCCCCCCTTTCTTCCAGGCAAAGTCTTCCCTGCTGCCTAAGCCATGTGGCAAAAGGGAGTACCCCAGAGCCATGTGGTCCTAACTCTTACCCAAGCTGCATGGGCCCAACTCCTGCCACAGCTGTGTGGTCCCCACTCCTCCAAAGCTGCATGGTCCTGACCTCTGCCCAAGCTGCATGGTGATTCCCAACTGCTGGTATGGTTGCCACACCTGGGTTTAAATCCCTGCACCAGTCTTCCTCTGCAGCCCCATTCCCAGCTCCTCTCACAATCAGTTACACCTGCCAGCATTCCCTATTCTTCCAGCTTTTCTGGGCTGCCATAGTAAGTCCGGGCAGGCATGGCCCCATGAAGTGGAGCCAATCATCTCCAAGCTCTCAGGCAGGTGCTGTAACCAGGGAGAGTTGCACCCTGGGTTGAAGTCACTCCCAATCCCCCTGCCTCAAAGCTTGGCCACAGCTATTTAACATATCTATGAAACCAGTTAAAGGCTGTAGATATGTTAAATGACCATGCTAGAGGTTAGCTGCAAAGGTGTTGCTATGCAAAACAGCTCTCAATGGCTCTGCTCCATGTGTCCTATCCCCCAGCTCAGACTTGTGGGGGCGAGGACATCATATATATTTTTTTCTCTAATATTTCCTGAACACCCTGAGTTCTGGACCCCATTACAAATCCCTGTTTGACCCCCCACCTTTGGCTGCACCCTGTTACATACCCATATGTAACAGTTCCTTCAGGACTCCAAACTCCTTATCCAGGTCTATCTATGTTACAAAACAAAATAAAATTTCGTCACATAACGAAAAATGTCATTTTTAGTATATACGTTATATCTATTCATATTTTAAAAGACACTTAAAAGTATTAACAACAAAATAAACTTTGTTAGGGTTGTCATATGGTGATAAAATGTTTTTTCTCATTTTAACATACCTTCTCATTATCTTGAAGTTCTTGCTAAGCATAAGGTTGTTTAAATGTTTATGTTTCACCATGACTTTTCTGAAATGAACCCCAAGCTCTTCCCAAGCTAAGCTTTACTAAAGACCCTTCGAATATCCAAAAGGTACTATACATCCTCCACAAGTGACTTGTACATAGGAGGTACTCAATACGTGTAAGATTTAAGAATAATTATAATAACATTTATAATTTCCCATAGTAATGTCTCAATTGACTGAGATAATCTCCTTTAGTGCTTTTTCTTTATATTATATTTAAAATGACAGTGAAAACCATTGAGACTTTAAATATAAAACTTACAAAAGGAGTATGTATGTCCCCTATGTATAAGAATGCATAAGAATGCATGCCCACCTGTTGACTGTTTTGGGGGGGTAATCCTGGAAAAAAATGGTATGCCTGGTTTTAAAAAATATATTAAGCAGTTTCATAATTTAGTCTATATCCTTTTGCAGAACAGAACCTTTAAATGTTTAGTAAATCTTGGCATGGTGTAGTTTAAAAGAGTACTACACTTTTCTGAAGTCAGAAAAAGGGAATTTGAGTTCTGGTCCTACTTACCAAACATGGGGCTGTTAATTACTTAATGCCTTGGAGCTTCACCCATCTAGCTTTCAAATATTTTAGAATCTAGGTTGATGAAGATACCTGAAAATCAAGGCATATATTTTTTTATGAATCATTTTATTTATTTACTCTTTATGACAGTCTTTGGGAGTATCTAGGGCATATAAAATCATCACTGTTTAATAAGATAAATGGGCTTGTAAATTTCAGTGGTCTAGTCCAAGGATGTTACACACAGGTTGTTACAGAGCTGCTCTGTCCTCTGGTACCATGCCACCCCTTATTTTCAGTGGGGTGCATCTTTATTATTGTCCTAAATATATCACTCTTACCACTTTGTAAAAAGTTTTTGAGTTATGTTATTATAGTTCTTCAAAAACTGGTAACTCCCAATGACTCTATCCCCATTTATTATTCTATGAATCTGATACTCTGCTTAAGCTACTCATATCGTAACTTGAATTCATTTTAATAGCAACTTTCCATTTTATGATAAGAAAATATTCTTAAATAGGAAAAGAAAACTGTCTTAAGAAAAAATATATTATAGAAATCTCAGGTAACTTACAGTATAAAAAGTTCTTTCTGTCAATTTCTGTAGGAAATTTTACCTGGGGTGGTTGTATATTTTTTAAAAAGATCGTGGATCTATGGTATATTTCTGAAAGTTAATAGTTCTTAGTTTTGTGACTTTTTTTTTTTGAGGAATCATTCATTTTAAGCCTGTATTTTTGTGTAAATCATGACGCTTCCTTTTAAAAAGGGTTTATTTATATTTTTTTCTTTTATAGGAACAATTGGCTTCTTTGCATGCTTTTGGTTTGTTACCAAAATTTACAGTGTGGTGAAGGTTGACTAAAGAAGCCCAGTGTGTCCAGTTAAAACAGAAATAAATTCTTCATCAACAAAGATCTTTTTTTTTGTGACTACCTTGAGTTTTAACAGCATTGGCCTAGTAATCCTTCAGAAACAACATAATCCTAAATACACCTCTTTCCATATACTTGTCCCCACAAAATGTGTTTTCAACAACAAAACATTTGTATTGTGATTTTATTAAGTATATATTGAGTTGTTCTCAGTGAAGAGCAAATTTAAATATTATGTGTATTTGTAAATACAGTAGCTATAAAATTTTCAGTACTTCTAATGGCAGTAAGAGAGGAGGCCATATTAAACAATATTGATGAAATGCCAGACAGTTCATTGTAAATAGGATTTTCTAGGCTCAGTAGGTGGGAAGAATTATTTTTGTTTGAAGGAAATAACTTTTTATCATGGTAATTTTGAAGGATGATTCGTATGATGTGTTTATCGGGGGGCATTTAAAAAAAATCCTGTATTGGTTGTAACTGTTTATACCTTCTTTTCTGTGTTGACTTCATTATTCCCATGGTATTGGCCTTTTAAACTATGTGCCTCTGAGTCTTTCAATTTATACATTTTGTTATCTTAATAAATACTGTAAAAACATCTTCATTGAATCATTACCTGTTGTATATTCAAAGAGAATCTGTAAATAATGGTGTTTTAAAATGAGTTATATGATTTTACCAAATTTTACTGATTTTTGTTAATGCAGCACTTTCTGAGTTTTGATCTAAATGAAATTCCAGTGTCCTGGGCTTTGTGACAAATCTAAAATTTTCACCATTAGACAGTAGCGGAAATCTTAGTCATGCATTTCTAGCTAGATAAATTAATTATGTAAGTCTAGTTGATATGGGCCCTACTATATTGTCATTAAGGATTTTATGTTTTTGACCTGTTTTTTTCAAAGTACAGCACTTTTATTTTAAAAAGCCGATTTTTATGATCAACAATGATAAGCAAGTCTTCCTCTTTATAATTACATTGTCTTAATTTGGATTTCACAGATAATTTCATTTCTTAGAGTTAAGAAATAACTTTCTTTTTTATTTTTCACAGTTCTCTTTCATATACATCTGATTAATTGAAATTCATTTATGTAGAATATAGAAGTTTGGGATTTCAGAAACATTAGTCTGCTTATATCTGAGAATACTCATTTTGTATTTAAGGGCTAAGTACTTGCAGCTTATGAAAGCAAATTAGATACTGTCATTAAACTTACAACTAAAATTACTCACTGTTGCGCACGTGATGTTGGTGGATTCTTACTCAATAATTTTATGTTGATAACCTTTTTTTAAAAAGACGGACCTGTTGGTTTTCAAGAGTGAAGGAACTCTGGTTATTTGTAACTCGAACATAGAATATTTAAAATAGAAAAGTTCCTTTCAAATTTATTTTATATACCTCTTGCAGTATATTCATTGTTTTATATATCATATTGTTAAGGTAGTGTTGAGATAGGCTGGTTGACTACATAAAGAAAAGGTTTTATAAAAACTCCAGATTCAGACCCTAGGCTAATTTTGTCAGTCAAAGTTAAGTTTCTTCAATTTTCAGTGAACAATTAAAAACAGTCAATGTACTGTGTTGATATAATCTATTTTCTTTTTCTTGACACTTTGTAGCAACCAAGTTTCACACTTAAGCAATGAAAAGGAAATTGGAAAAATAAAGGTATTAAAGGAAGAGACTTAAAAGGTGGGAAAGATGCAGAAGGAGGCTATGAAAAGGCAAGACCAAGGGTGAGAAAAAGGCAGTGCAAGAACTGGCCTCATTGCTGTGATATGTTTAGGACGTTCTTCAGGATAAAAGTGCCCTGGTTACTGCATGTGGAGGTGGTTGGTCAGAATCTCAGTAGTCTTCTCCTTAGTTTGAGTATATGCCAGAGAAAGAACAGTTATCTGAGCCCCACAGCTGTGCTTCTCTGAACACTTGTGGAGAATGATACCTTAGAAGATAAAGGGCTTCTTCTGGGCTAAGTTTGTAGAATTCCTGCTTCTGATATGACGAGAATTGCTCAGGAAAACAGTAAACTTCAGCTGCCTGGAAAAGTTTTTAAAAGCCCTCATTGGGCCCTGGCTGGTGTAGCTCAGTCGATAGAGTGCGAGTCTGCAAACCAAAGGGTCGTGGGTTCAATTCCCAGTCTAAGGCCTGGGTTGCAGGCCAGGTCCCCAGTAGGGGGCATGAGAGAGGCAACCACAGGTTGATGTTTCTCTCCCTCTCTTTCTCCTTCCCTTCCCCTCTCTCTAAAAATAAATCTTTTTTTTTTTTTTAAAGCCCTCATTGGTAAAGATCTCTTCCTTCGTACTTTACAGTATAGTCATTTATCAGGTTTCTCTCAGCCCTCCACTAAGATTACAAGTAAACTCATTGGGACATGGTCCCTACCTGGCTTATATTGGTTGCCATGGTACCAAGAACATAGAAGGCAGTCATGTGTTTTCTAATGTTTTTCCTTGTCATTTCAGAATTTAGTTATGTTATCTTTTCAGTGTCCCAACTCTTGGCTAATTTACCATCTAAACAATGTCAACATACAATCTTAATAATGTTGTTTAACATTTGCTCTTTAAGTTTTGTGGTATATAATCAGTGCTTTAATTGGAAGGAGTGACTGGAAAGAGTGCTATTTAAGTAATGAGACAGTTTGGGGGAAGTGAATGTAGACCTTTCTGCGTCTGTCATACCATATAAGGGCACATATAAGCTTGTGCATAGTGCAGCCCAGAAGTTGCTATGTGGTCATAAATGGGCATCTGGTTCCTTTGTTCTGACTTTAAAATGCCTTAAATCTGTGCTTTCAGTTCCTCATGCTGTCACATATACTAGCTAAGATTATGCAATACCACAAGTCAAAAAACACTTTAAAAATTATATGTCTTAAAGATTTTTTTGAATTATTAACTTTAAGCTTTATAAAGGCTGGCTTTTTAATGAACATAATAAATAACCTCTGTTAACAAAAATGAAGTCCTCAGCTTCTGCCTATGGGTGGCAGGGTATTCTGGTATCATCAATATGTAAATATATGTCATGAAGAAATATATTATTTCCTTATTTGTATTTTTCTCCTGTAGCTAGAATAGATGGTGACTATATCATGCCTACAATGAGAATTATATGCAGAAAATAATGCTTTGCCAGGTATTTTTACTTTGATAGAACCAAAGGCTGTTTTCTTCTACTGATGTGTTCTCTCCTTCAATGTGATTTGAAGTCTCAACACTAAAAATCACTTCTGCACATTTCCTGTAGCTTTTGAAATTCTACCGGATTTCTTCAGCTTATTTGAACTTTATGCCTTTTTTTTTACATTTAATTATCTTCTTTTCCCTTTCATTCTTTGACCTGCTGATATTTGGCATTCTAATTAATAATGTATTATTTTGTAAGTAAGAAAACACAAGCTTCAAAAGATCCTCTCTATTTCCTTTGGATATGTTTGGCAAAAAAGCAGTCTGGGCCACATGAATGTATTGGCCATGATAAATAAATAAGTCATTCATTTCTCCGAAAAGAATTAAGAATATAATAGCTGTAAGTCAGAAATGATAGATTGAATTCACTTTTTAAAAGTGAATTTTAAGCCCTGGCTGGTGTAGCTCAGTGGATTGAGCGCGGGCCTGCGAACCAAAGGATCGCGGTTCGATTCCCAGTCAGGGCACATGCCTGGGTTGCCAGACCAGTTCCCGGCAGGGGACATACAAGAGGCAACCGCACATTGATGTTTCTCTCCCTCTCTCCTTCCCTTCCCATCTAAAGATAGATAGATAGATAGATAGATAGATAGATAGATAGATAGATAGATAAATGATAAAAATAAATAAATAAAATATTTAAAAAAAAAGAGAGACTTTTAAAAGTGAATTTTACTGATACCTTACAATCAATGACACTGTTTACATAGAATTCAAATTTTTTTTTCCTAAATATAAGCTAAATGTTTTTTCGTTATCATTATTAGCAAAAAACAAACAAACAAAAAACCCCAAAGGGATGGGTCAGAGGTGAATAGTGAATAAGACTTTTCTGGCTAATGCTACAAGTTACAATGTAGCATGTTGACTGGGACTATCTCATGTGCAGCTGCAAACTAAGGTGGTACAACTAGAGTTAGCCACACTAGTTTTCTGCTTCAAAAGTGCTGGGTGGAAGGAGCTGGGGACTCAGAACCCATCCCATGATAGTGCCACTGACCCATGATTGTACTAAGTGGCCACCACCATCAGGATTCAGGGGACACCTTCCAGACTTCTACTCCTCTGCCTTGTATGATATAACTTTGAAAAACTTTGCCAATTCCTTGAAGAGAGGGGGCATGATTGAGAAAATGATGAAGCCGCAGAACCAAGGTGATGGAATCTTCTTTCAGGACATCAAGGAACCAGATGGTAAGGACTGATAACACATGAGCACAGTGGGAAATGGGAATCAGTTATTACTGACATACCCAAACTAGCTGTCATCAAAAATGGCTCCCATTCATAAGACTTTCTTAAGAACAATTACATGAATCTATCAAAGAATTGAGCAATCAACCTGTGCAAGATGAGGGCCCAGGAATCTGGTGTCTGACAAACATACCCTGGAAGTCAGTGACAACTAGAGCCAAGGTTTAGGCTGGCTTTCCTAGAGCCACGGCGGTGACTTTGAACCTTCACCAATGTAGTGATGCATCTTTGGGTTACCCTTAGTCATTCTAGAGGCAATGCATCCACCTTTGTAAACCTTTACCTTTGTGTGTGTGTGTAATGTGAGGGTGATTTTGAGGGGACACTTACTTTAGAGTTCAGCGATGTGTGTTTCAGTCCTACTTTCTCAATATAAACCTTTTGGCCAAAGTAATTCCTTTCCCTCCTCTGAACTCATAGTAATTAGCTACATACTAATGTTTGACAGAACTCCTATTGCTGTCTTAAATATTACTCAAATTATTGTTAAACTTTTCAGACTTATCCTCCCAAGTAGATCACAAACTTCTCTAGGGCAGGATCCACCACTTCTACCATATTTGGTTCGTGCTCAGGGCATAACAGTACTTTGCATACAGTAGACGTATATTTGTTGATTAAAACTAGGGATTTAGATAATAAATGATACCGATTTTAAATAAATAAACTTTGATACAGTGATTTAAAGATATCTTTTCAACATTTTGTTTAGCTGTCAAATTCCAGAACATGCTATTTTGATTCCATAAAATTGCACATCTTAATGTGCATCCAGTGACGTTGTCTTCTCATACACTAAAACAAATCAGCACTAACAGAACTTGGCCAGCTCCTCTCTATACTAGTTTGAACTGTTCCCCAAGAAGCAGCTCAGACACAAAGCTACAAAGAGGCTAATTGAAATCAGAATGGTGGGTCATTTCTCGTTCAAACAAAACAGATGGCCCTCCTTACCACACTTCTGTCAAACCTGGGATGGGGATGATTAAATGCATTTTTAATTCCCACTCATGCATGCTTACCCACTCCTTAAGGCAATTAATTATACACAGATACTGAAATGCTGGAGTGGAGGAAGGAGGGCCTTTTTTAAACAGCAGAGCTTGTTTCCCTTTAGAAGTTTTAAGAAAAAGCACCTTTAACAGGAATATTCAATATTGACAGTTTCAAGTTAGGTTTGGAATATTTATTTTAATTCATTTTTTCCTTTGGAATAGGTAATCAACACACATGGTGAACAATTCAAAATGTACAAAAGTATATAGAGAGAAGTAAGTCTCCCATCACCTTCAGTCACTTGATTTCTCTCCTGCAGAGAACCACTGATAATGGCTTCCTATGTATTGTTCTAGAAATTTCACCTTTATTTTTAATTTACCTACTGAAACCTATGTTTGGGTATCTGTTTAACTGACAACATTAATAGTATTTGGCTTCAGAATTGCCATGAGGGTTTTAAGAAAGCAACTGTAGAGGTTCTGTTTTTACTGTATAGTGTGTTCAGCATATAAATACAAAGCAACACTTGTTAAATTAATGACATCTCATTGAAATTTAATATGTAAAGTGGTATAAGCCACCTATTCGGACCTGTTTAGGGAAAGAAAATTGAAGGAAAACTATTGCTCCAAAACTCAACTACTCGCAGTCAGTTCATGATGACAAAAACTCTAATCAAAGCTCTACCAGATCCCACCTAATGGGCACATCATCTAATTCTATATACAGAAGTGTGGCCCCGTCTTACTGATATTTGGGAAACAACTTAAAAACAACCTGATGCCTGGCTAAAATGTGCACTCGACAGTCTGTCTTGTTGCTTGAACCTCCCAGTTTGCCTCAAGAGCCCAAGACTTTGCTTTCTCACCACCTCCCCCACCCACCAGTCTTATCAAAGCTTAACTTCACTGGAAGTCACAATATGCTTTATTTCTCCCTCAGGTGTGAATTTTGTTTTTTGGAATCTGTCAGAGTGGTTGCACTTTTTAACTATATGAGTAACAGTGGAAAGAGCTTTGTATCCCTCGCGGGGGGCAGGGAATCCAAAGATGAGTGTTAACAGATTGGGGGGTACAGTTCCTTTCTCAGCACCCTTAAGGTGCTAAGAAGGGACTCCACTTAGGTTACTAACTTCACTCTAGACTAGAACAACCCCACTGGGTTGATTCGAACGTTCGGCCTCTTTGCTTTCCCTTACCCGTCCTCAGGGCTAGAAGCCCAGGTGCGTGGGTGCCTCAGAGCATACTCCCAGCTCAGGCTCTAGGTTCCAGAAATTCCCCAAACACATCCTGTCATGCCCTGACACCCAGCATAGTCCCAGGAGGCTCAGTCCCCCACCAATTTGGGGATGTTGTTTAAAGGCTCCCCTGAGTAAGGGAGAACAGCAGAGCCTCCCACAACACCTACAAGTTGCCCTCTTCCATCGGAGGATGTGGCCCATTTGCAAAACTGAAAAATCTGCAATATTTTATCTTTTTCTGACTTACATTTACATTCATAGATTTAATCTCTTGGTTTCTATTATGTGTGAAATTCTTTTGGCAAGTGACAAAAGAATTGGGAAAAAAGGGAATTGGGTAAAGATATCATTTTATATTAAACCACAATTTGCCTCTGATCCAACCAATGTCTAGTTGCATAAATACAGGGTGGAGCAAAAGTAGGCTTAAAGTTGTTTGTGTGGAAAATAATACAAGAATAAACTCATGTACTCACAAGTATAAACCTATTTTTAGTTTACACTATGTATTATGGTTTGGTATTTTTAATATTTATCCCGGTTTTACCAGGTGTTCTATATATACTTTTTAAAGAGTAACATATTACTCTTTATTTTCTTAAAATCTTATTGTGACCATGGGAAGGAGAGGATATGAGTGTTGTTAGGCGCATGGGAGTGCCATACCCTAATCTTGCTCTCAGGTGAGAAGGAGCTGACCTGTAGTTCAGTTTGAGGGTTTAAGTTGCTGATTTCATGGTGGAAGGCAAGACAGGTCCCTTCCAGTCAACACAAGGGATGGTTGTGGAAATCAGCTGGATGTTGACCAAAGTCCACTGACTGGGACCTGCTGGTTGAGGAGCCCAGATCTACTGATTTTCTGGTGAACAGAAAATGTGAATCAAATATAGGAGAGGATGTCGCAGTTGAATGGCAATTGCCATTGAGACAAAATATGGAGATGCAAAACGAGGACAGTGAATTGGTCTTTGTTTATGGAGCCTGATTCCCTGCCAGTGTGCTCACTTGCTCTGGGAAAAAGTCCTTGTCAAAAGAGGCCTTGTCAAGGCCTCTTGACTGAAGTGATGCTCAAAGTGTCACCCTTGGTTCATCCTTTTATTTCCGTATCTGCACTGGACGGGGAAGGAAGCCAGAGCTGCAGTAATCTGTGAGCACACCATAAACACTGAAAGGGAGAGATGCAAGTGGGCAGGATGCTGAAGGCTGTGGTGGGAGGGAAGTTCTAAAACTCTCCGTTGGTGGGCAAGCAGCAGTCTTTGGGGAGATGAGTTGTTGCAACTTCCTTCTGTCTTCATGTGGAATCTGATGAGCTCCTCAGTCAAAAGCAGGTTTTAGAAGCTGCTTGGGGTCCAGGATCTGAGCCAACCTGAGCCTCCTGGTGAAATGTGGCTGAAGCAATGCCCCAGTCAAATTTCTCCCACATCTGGGAACCTCGAATCAGTGCCCTCATGGCTGATGTAAAGGACATCCTGCTGACAAATGGGCTTCTGACAGGTGGCACCCTCTAGAGAAAAGAGATTTACCTGTAATTTCTTAGAATTTCTGGAAGGTTCTGAGGTATGTGCTGGTTGGGCTTGGTGACCAGTTATTTCCCAAGGAAAAAAATGGTTTAAGCGATTGTATCAAGTTTCCATAGAAATGTAGAGTTTCCAGAAAATAAAAATTCCCCTTTGTCCCTTTCCACTCCATACTCAGTGGAAGCAATCAGAACTCAACTGTTGAAGATTCAAGGCACATTTCTGTATGGACCCAGGGCACACCTCTCTCTTGTTTTTCTAATAATCATTTCTTTTTTTTTTTTCTTTCTTTTTCTTTCATTTTTTAAAGAGATTGTAAATTTATATGCAGTTATAAGAAATGTGTGAGAGAGAGAGATTGTGTGTACCCTTTACCCAATTTTCCCCAATGGTAACATCTTGCAAAACCATAGCAGAATATCAAAATCAGGATGTTGACAATGCTATAGTCAAGATACAAAACATTTCCAATACCACAAGGATCACTCAGGTTGTAATTTTACAGCTACCCCACCACCCTTCCCCCTCCCACCATTAATCTGTTCTTCATATGTATGATTGTGTCTTCAAGAATGTTACGTAATGGACTCCAGCAGTATGTGACCTTAGAATTGGCTTTCTTTTTTTAAAATATATTTTATAGATTATCCTATTACAGTTGTCCTGTTTCTCCCCTATCATTACCCTCCACCCTGCACACTCCCTCCCACCCACATTCCCCCCCTTTAGTTCATGTCCATGTGTCATAAGTTCTTTAGCTTCTCCATTTCCCACACTATTCTTGCCCTCCCCCTGTCTATTTTCTGCCCACCGTCTATGCTACTTACTCTCTGTACCTTTTCCCCCCTCTCTCCTCCTCCCACTCCTCTGTTGCTAACCCTCCATGTGCTCTCCGTTTCTGTGGTTCTGTTTCTGTTCCAGTTGTTTGCTTTTGTTTTTATTTTAGGTGTGGTTGTTAACAGTTGTGATTTTGCTGTCATTTTACTATACATGTTTTTATTCTCTTCTTTTTCTTAGATAAGTCCCTTTAACATTTCACATAATAAGGGCTTGGTGATGATGAACTCCTTAAACTTGACCTTATCTGAGAAGCGCTTTATCTGTCCTTCCATTCTAAATGACAGCGTCTCTGGATAGAGCAATCTTGGATGTAGGTCCTTGCCTTTCATGACTTGAAATACTTCTTTCCAGCCCTTTCTTGCCTGTAAGGTCTCTTTGGAAAAATCACCCAATAGTCTAATGGGAACTCCTTTGTAGATGACTGTCCCCTTATCCCTGCTGCTTCTAGAATTCTCTCCTTCATTTTCATCTTGGGTACTGTAATTATGATGTGCCTTGGTGTGTTCCTCCTTGGGTCCAAATTCTTTGGGACTCTCTGAGCTTCCTGGACTTCTTGGAAGTCTATTTCCTTTGCCAGATTGGGGAAGTTCTCCTTCATTATTTTTCCCAATAAGTTTTCCACTTGCTCTTCTTCTTCCCCTTCTGGGACCCCTATAATTCAGATGTTGGGACGTTTAAAGATGTCTTGGAGGTTCCTAAGCCTCTCCTCATTTTTTCGAATTCTTGTTTCTTCCTTGTTTTCTGTTTGGTTGTTTGTTTCTTCCTTCTGGTCCACTCCATTGATTTGAGTCCTAGTTTTCCTCCCATCTCTATTGGTTCCCCATGCGTTTTCCTTCATTTCACTTATCATAGCCTTCATTTGTTTATCTAATTTGTGAGCAAAATCAACCAATTCTGTGAGCATCCTGATGACCAGGGCTTTGAACTGTGCATCTGATAGGTTGGCTATCTCTTGGTCATTTAGATGAATTGGCTCTGGGGCTTTGATTTGTCCTCCTGTTTGAGTCATTTTGGGTTTTTGATTTTTTTTGGTCTGGTCATGGCTGTTATGTAGTGAGGGATGGAGCCTTAGGTATTTTCCCCAGTGCGGGGCAGCCCAGTCACTGAGTTGTGACGCTGTATGTGGGGGCGGGGTCCGAGAGGGAACAATGGCACTTGCTCTTCTCTCAGATTTCAGTTCCTTCCACCATTTCCCCTTCACCTGGATTATCTGCGTGTGAATGTGGGACCGCCTGGTCAGCCAGTCGCCTTGCACGGCCTCACTGGGTCTGCACCATTGCCACCCATGCCCGGGGTCCACTAGCCACCGCTTGTGCACCTGGGATCTACCAGCCTGCTGGCTGTGCGCCCGGGTCCGAGAATTGGCTTTCTTCACTCAGCATAAGTCTCTGGAGATTCAGCCAGGTTGTGTGTATCAGTAGTTTACTCCTTTACTACTGTAGTATTCCATAATATGGATGGACTGGGGTTTGTTTCCTACATTGAAGGGCATCTGGGCTGTTTCCAATTTGGGGCTCTGTGTAGATTCTTATGCAGACTTTTGTGTGATCATAAGTTTTCATTCCTCTGGGATAAATGCCAGTGAGTGAAATTACAGAATCATATGGTAGTGACATGTTCAGTTTTACAAAGAACCACCAAACTATTTTCCAGAGTGGCTATACCATTTTACATTCCACTAGGAATATATGAGCTATCCAGTTTCTTTGCATTCTTGGCAGTATTTGGTGTTGTCACTGTTTTTTGTTAGCTGTTCTGATACATGTGTAATTGTAATGGGGTGCAGAGCAGGAGTCCCTGAGAATATCCCCTGCCCCCTCCACAGCCCATGTTTGGAGGATGGGAGAAGGGAGAGTGGGCAATATGGTTAAGATACTTTGTATATCAATGGAAGTTGCTAGGTAGTTGATGGTTGTGCTAGTGCCCCAGGCAAAAGGACTACATGACTTTAAGAGCATTCAGGGACTCATGACATAGCCAGGGGAGGCAGAGGTCCCTATGTCACACAGCACTGACTAAAGATGGCTGCCAAAAAAATGTAAAACTGGCAAATGCAGCACATTGTAAGAGGGGCTGGAGATGAGGTCACAGAGGAAGTTCCAAGTCAGGATTTGAAATAAGGGTGGGCAGAGAGAGAGCTGGGCTGGTCTGCCATGAGGTAGTGAGGAATCAACAAGCAGCCATGCTTGTCTGTAGTGAAAAGAGCAACCATGTGAGAGGGATTCTGCCATGCTGCCTCTAGTGAGGGAGGAGCTAGGTTTGCTTCTCTGAGGATTCAGCCATGGGGCCTGGGCTAATAAGAAAGAGATAGCAGCCATGAGGAAGGAGCCATGAAGTAAGGGATTCTACCATGAGGTCTGAGAGAGAAAGCAGCAAGCAGCTATGCAGCATGTAGTCACGATTTCACCATGATGGCTGGTGTGTAAGGTAGAAGCAGGCCAGGAGTCAGGTTTCCACCATGTGGCCTGGTGTAGTAAGGAAGGAGACATTCAGTCTGTAGTAAGGAAGGAGCTGGAATAAGAAAGAGGAGACCCACTGGGAAACCTGCCTGGAGAACACAGTGGCAGAGCTGATGGAGCTGGGAATTGTGGGAACCTACCCAACCAAGCACGGATTTGTGGGAGATGCCTGGAATGCTGAACTTTGGCTGGGAATGCTGAGGCCGTAGACTTTTGCTTCTCTGAAGGATGTAGAGAAGCCACTTTCTTGGGAACATGTGCCTTCCCGGACTTCACCATGATCCAGTGCAACATGGCACGTGTTTTCCTGGACTACTACCTAGAGGTTGAGGACAACATACCCCAGATCCTGAAGGAAAGAGCTGCTGTGAGATAGTGGTGACCAGAGGGTTGGAGAACTGTTTGTACAGCCAACTTAAGAACAGATAAGAATGTGGGAACTAATGGCATGGTTTTGGCTAATAGCCTGGTGGGGAGCTAGGGAAGTACTGGGTTTTGTGGCATAACAGGGCTCTGAGCAGGAGTGCTCCCAGTTCCCACTCCCAAGGTTAAAATCCTGTAAATAAAAACCTGTTTCCCTCAACACTAATCATTGGGTCATGCATCAAGGTGCCAAATGCACAAACCCCAGTTTGCCCAGTTACACAGTGTTGTTGTGGTTTAATTTCCCTTGTGGTTAATGATGGACTTATTTTCATGTGCTTATTTGCCACCTGTATATTTTGGTGTATGTCTGTTCATGCCTGTTGCCCATTTTCTACTATTTCTTATGGTTAAGTTCAGCTCTCCATTTTTATAATATGGGTGTATGGGAAATTTCAGTGTGGCAGCCAGGCGCATTTCCAAAATTAGGCCATTAATCCTGTTAATTTTGCTCATTCCCTAGATCTCTTAGCCAAGGATTAGCAAGGGGTGGGGGGTGGGCACTTGCATTTGAATCTTTGTGTTCTGCTCTGAATGGGGTGGGGGAGCCTTCCCTGTGCATTTACAGGGCTAAGAAACAGGGATGAACCTCTTTTCTCTAACCTGCTATTGGGGGTGGGGGGTGACAAGGGAAGAGAGAAATTAAATTTCAGTGACTGCCTCCTTAGTTTCCTTCTGTTACCACCAGAGCAAGTGAGTCTTAAACCTGCACTTCTCAAACTCCAACATGCATTTGAATCACCTGGAGAGCTTAAACTGCAGCTTCTTATTCATTGGGCCTGAGATAAGTCCAGAGATTATGCAGTCTCACCAGCTCCAGGTGATATGATGCACTTTGTTCCCTGTTCCTGGCCCATGGTTGAGAATAAGGGCCTAAATACCATTGAAATCATTAAGCCCCTCCTGCTCACAGAGGGTGAAGCTAAAACCCAGGTAAGTTAACAAGTTAGCCAGAGTCACCAACAATGACCACAACCAGCACCCCTTTCACCCCCATTACCATCTTCACTGGCAGCACTCCATAAGCCCCATTACCTACTTAGGGAAAGTAAAATTCCTCTCAAAAAGTAGCCAGGAAATCTTGTGCTAAGAGATGCATTTAAGTTAATGAGTTAATGTAATTTCCTCCAAGGAAAGTCTGCAGTTTGGGGTTTGTCTTAAATAGTTTTGTGTCCAATAAGCATATTCTAGGCTGTATCAGTATAAGTAAGCACCTATTCCATAAACCCAATTTCATCAGACTAGTACACTAAAAACTTTCAGGGTATATGTGAGAGCGATATGCTGTTGATCTGAATACCAGCTGTTAGGGGCTGAATTATGTCCTCCCAAAATTTATATGTCAAACATAAATTTGACATATAAATGTCACTTCAGAATGTGGCCTTTTAAGAGTTAAAATAATGTTGTTAGGGTGGGTCCTAATCCAATACAATTAGTGACCTCATAAGAAGACAAAGATCGGGTATAGACACACAAGAGAAGATGATGTGAAGACACAGGAAGAAGGCAGCCACTGACAAGCCAAGGAGAGAGGCCTCAGGAGAAACCAAACCTGCCCACACCTTGATCCTGGACTTGTAGCCACCAAAACTGAGGAAATAAACTTCCATTATTTATCCATCTGTTCTGTGGTACTTTGTTATCATAGCTCTAGTAAACTAATGCACCAGCTAGCTATTAGGATGGGGATGGGGAGCTAGCAAAAATTCCTTGCCATATTATGCAGTAAAGTGTGCTAGAGGGTGGCCATCTTTCAGCAGCAGCCTGGCAGGTCCTGGTTTCTGAGAAGATGAGGGCAGAATGAAGTAGAATTTCTGTTCTCCAAATTGTACACACTGCCCCAGTGAGAGATCTTTTTTAAAATTTTTTATTGATTGATTTTACAGAGAGAGTAAGAAAGAGAGAGGGAGAAACATCGATTTGTTGTTCCACTCATATATGCATTATTGATTGATTCTTGTATGTGCCCTGATTAGGGACTGAACCCAAAATGTGGGTGTATCGGGATGACACTCTAATCAACTGAGCTACCTGGCCAGGGTGAGAGATCTTTTCATGCTTCTTCTAACCAAGCTCTATCAAAAAGAAGAGAAAAAATTAATAGTATTATTCACAATAGCCAAAAGGTAGAAACAACCCAAACGACCATCGAAAAAATGGGTGGATGAATATGTGATATATTGACACAATGCAATATTATTCAGTCTTAAGAAGGAATGAAATTCTGACACATGCTACAACATAGATCAACATTGAAACATTATGCTAAGTGAAATAAAACCATCACAGAAGGACAAATATTGTACAATTCCACTAATATGCTGTACCTAGAGTACTTAAGTTCATTGAGACAGGAAGTAGAACAGGTCTTAACAGGAGTGGGAGTTGCCGTTTAACGGGCATAGAGTTCATATTTGGGATGATGGAAAAGTTCTGGGTACAGTTGGTGGTGATGGTTACACAATATTAGGAATGTATTTAATGCCACTAAATTGCAAACATAAAAATAGTAATTATTATATATTCTACCACAATTATACAAGTTTGGCATAAATCTAATTTTTCTAATTACAAAAGGAAGAGAAAATAATTGTGTAATTATTACTTTGAGTAATTGTGCACAGACAGTTTCAGCCTCTTAGTTGGGCAAAAGGTCTTGCTAGGAAAGAAGGAATTTTGAATATTGGGGGAGGGGTGAGTTCAGACCCTAGTGGGGTCTCTGAAAGTGGAGATGTACAAGAGAATTTGAAAGGTCCATGACAGACTTCACCTCTCCTGAATTTTTTGCCCGAACAGGCTGCTTTCTCATCCCTCACTGATATTGACTTGATTTTTCCCGTAATTATTTATGTCTCCATTTAACATTTGAGACTTAAGGCACCCATGACTCTCTCACTTTACTTCTTTTTACTTACTAAAAAGTAGAATGCTCTAAAAGGTAAAATCATGATTTTCATACAAATATAAAGTGCTTGCATGTGAAAGATTTTATTTAACTCATTAATTAATGAGAGAACCAGTAAGATGTTCAAATCAAGTCAAATGAGATTTAGACTTAGATTTATGTTCTCTACTGAACAAAATTCTTTTGCATTACTATGAACAAGACTCATTGACATGGTTAGAGACAGAAAATGTTTGCATGACTGTCCATTTTCTACAAGTTTACTTCCATCTCTACTTCTATCTAACTAGTCCAATCAAACACAATCAAATGTGCACACACCCTTACAGGATCCGGTAGTCCTGGACATCCAACTTTGGGGGTTAGGGAGGAATGGGAAGGAACCCGTCACTAAATTTCTGACTGTACTTGAACTCAAAGCCCTGTGAGTCTGGTCCAGTCTGTCTTTCCTGGGCTGAGCTGGAGTCATTTTATTAGCTGACCTCCTCCCAAGGCCATGTAGGCCCCACTTAATCCATGTCTACCTTCCTGCAGACCATCAGTTATTTGGTGCCTGAAGGGAACAAAGACCCTCTACCAATAGTCCAGCATTTTCTGCCTCGGTATTTGCCACTTTGTCTTATTTAATCAACTGTTGCCAAACCCTGAACATGGTCCCAGCTTGATCACCCAAAGGTATTCCTTAAGCTCTGCATCTGCTGTCTCAATTCCAAGCTGGGAAAATCAGTATCTGTTCCTTTAGTACAATCCTTCCTCATGCCTCCTCATTTTAGTGATCATTCTGTGGCATAGGCAGATAAGAGCTCACAATGGGGCAGAAAAAAGATTTAGCAAAATAAACATTCTTAACAATATTTGAAACATTTATTCAATTTGAGTTCCAGTTATATGTCAGGCTTTATGGTGAGAGCTAAGGTAGATTTTTTTTTTTTTAAAGGCCAGGCTTTACAGTCTAATGTGAGTAATAGCCAGGAAAGTAGATAATTAATAAATTTATGATCTGAGAAATGCCATAACTATGCATCTTTTAAAGGGTTGAGGCTTTGTTGGGATTCCCTATTGCTATAAGCTCTTCAGGGGCATATCCTGTGAATTACCCCAAGTACTTCTTTTTGCGCACAAGAAATGATTTGTTGGGACAATCCATTGCCACATAGGCAAGGTTTTCCCAGTCTTAGCTTGGAATATTTTTATTCATAGGGGTATCAATGAATATACTTGTGGAAAAATCTGGGTTTGGTTGGGAAAGAGAAAGGGGTGAAGGGCAGATGTTACGGGTTAATTGTGTCCTCAGAATGTGAACTTTTCTGAAAACGGTCATTGCAGATGTAATTAGTTAAGATGAGGTTATACTGGAGTAGAGTAGGCCCTAATCCAATGACTGATGTCTTGTAAGAAGGGGAGAATGCCATGTGAAGATAGAAACACACATGTGATGAATAAAGCAGAGATTGGATTGGTGCAGCTACAAGATAAGGAACACCAGGGATGGGTAGAACACTAGGAGAAGCTAAGGAGAGGCAAGGAAGGAAGCTCACAGAGTTGGACAGAAGCTCTGTGAGGGAGACCTGGCCATCTGAGTTTTAACAAGCCAATTGAGGTGATTCTGATGCCCACTAATGTTTTAGAGGTAGTATGGCCCTGCTGACCCTTGATTTCAGACTTCTAGCCTCCAAAACTGTGAGAGAACAAGTTTCTGTTGTTTTAAGCCACCGCTTGTGGTAATTCGTTACTGTAGTCCTGGGAAACTCATAGCAGGCAATTGATAGTGTCCCGTATTTGGTAAATAATGAAATGTGCTCTAAAATGGGTAGAGAATTGAAATAAAAATAGGAAGCTCTAGAACCTTCCTCAGCCCTAATTTGCCTCTAACCTAGATGATGGCCAAATAATAGGTTTTGTAAGGTGGTGACTCCCTTAACCACCTTTCAAAGTGCTTTTGATTATTTTTAGTTTCTGTTCTATTGAAACGTGGATTCAGACCATGAATGCCCTTATTGTACTGAATACCTTTTACCTTTTTTTCTTTTTTAAAGATTTTATTTATTTTAGAGCGAGGGGAAAGGAAGGAGAAAGAAGAGAGAAACATCAACGTGTGCCCCCTACTGGGAACCTGGCCCACAACCCAGGCATGTGTTCTGACTGGGAATTGAACCAGTGACCCTTTGGTTTACAGCCCGTGCTGAATTCACTGAGCTACACCAGCCAGGGCTGTACTAAATATTTTTGACCTGAGGTGGGTTTTGGCTGAAAGCACAGGATTCCAAGGGAAACAGACCCTGACTGGCCCATTAACTGGCTCTGATCGTCCTTGTTAGGCCTGGGAGTTGGGCAGTGTGATGACAGCTTTAACAAAGGGGACTCACCCATGCTACCTGCAACTTTTGACAATGGGGTATGCCCAGGGGACAGGAGTAATAATAATAATTATTATTTTTGTATTTTTCAAGGAATAGGAAGCAGCAAATCTGCTATTCTCTGGAAATTGCTCTCTGGGCTGACAACATAGAAAATTTCTCTGTCCATTTCTTTATGTCAAGTCTCTGAAGTATTTGCTTTTCATAGCCATTCATTCCTTCTTGAAAATCTGGTGGCACTCAACATAGTTCCCTGAGCAGCAGTGTTAGTATCACCTGAGAACGTACTCCAAATGCAAATTCTTAGGCCCCACCCAAGACCTACTGGACAGAAACTCTGTGAGTGGGGCCCAACTATCTGAGTTTTAACAAACCAATCAAAGTGATTCTTTTTTTTTAAATATATTTTATTGATTGTGCTATTACAATTGTCCTATTTCTCCCCCATCATTGCCCCCCACCCTGCACACCCTCTCCCACCCACATTCCCCCCCTTTAGTTCATGTCCATGTGTCATAAGTTCTTTAGCTTCTACATTTCCCACATTATTCTTGCCCTCCCCCTGTCTATTTTCTACCTACCGTCTATGCTACTTATTCTCTGTACCTTTTCCCCCTCTCTCCTCTTCCCATGCCCCTGTTGCTAACCCTCCATATGATCTCCATTTCTGTGGTTCTGTTCCTGTTCTAGCTGTTTGCTTAGTTTGCTTTTGTTTTAAGTGTGGTTGTTAATACCTGTTTGCTGTCTTTTCACTGTCATATTTTTTATCTTCTTTTTCTTAGATAAGTCCCTTTAACATTTCATATAATAAGGGCTTGGTGATGATGAACTCCTTGAACTTGACTTTACCTGAGAAGCACTTGACCTTCCCTTCCATTCTAAATGACAGCTTTGCTGAATAGAGCAACTTTGGATGTAGGTCCCTGCCTTTTAAGACTTCAAATATTTCTTTCCAGCCCCTTCTTGCCTGGAAGGTCTCTTTTGAGAAATCAGCTGACAGTACGATGGGAACTCCTTTGTAGGTGACTGTCCCCTTATCTCTTGCTGCTTCTAGAATTCTCTCCTTCATTTTAATCTTGGCTAATGTAATTATGATGTGCCTTGGTGTGTTCCTCTTTGGATCTAACTTCTTTGGGACTCTCTGAGCTTCCTGGACTTCCTGGAAGTCTATTTCCTTTGCCAGATTGGGGAAGTTCTCTTTTATTATTTGTTCAAATAAGTTTTCCACTTGTTGCTCTTTTTCTTCCCTTTCTGGGACCCCTATAATTTGGAATTTGGGACGTTTAATGATGTCCCGGAGGTTCCTAAGCCTCTCCTCATTTTTTTTGAATTCTTGTTTCTTCCTTGTTTTCTGTTTGGTTGTTAGTTTGTTCCTTCTGGTCCACTCCATTGATTTGAGTCCCAGTTTTCCTCCCATCTCTATTGGTTCCCCATGCATCTTCCTTCATTTCACATATTGTAGCCTGCATTTTTTCATCTAATTTGTGAGCAAAATCAACCAATTCTGTGAGCATCCTGATCACCAGGGCTTTGAACTGTGCATCTGATAGGTTGGCTATTTCTTCACGGCTTAGAGGAATTGGCTCTGCAGCTTTCATTTGTTCTTCAGTTTGAGCCATTTTTGGTGGTTTTTTTGTTTTGTTTTGGTTTTAGTCTGGTCGCGGCTATCATGTATGAGGGCTGGAGCCTAATTGTTCCTCAGGGCGGGGCAGCCCAGTTGCTGGGTTGTGACGCTGTAGGTGGGGGCAGGGTCCGAGAGGGAAGAATGCCTTCTGCTCCACTCTCTCCTGGACTCCAGTCCCTTCCGCTGCTTCCCCTTCACCTGGATTATCTGCGCGTGTGCGCGTGCTGTTACATAGTGAGGGGTGGAGCCTCAGGCACTCCCCAGTGCAGGGCAGCCCAGTCGCTGGGTTGTGACGCTGTTTGTGGGGGTGGGGTCTGAGAGGGAACAATGGTGCCTGCTCCGCTCTCTCCTGGATTCAGTCCCTTCCACCACTTCCCCTTTGCCTGGAACGTCTGTGCGCACGAATGTGGGACCACTTGGTCAGCCAGCCACCTTGTGCGGCCTCACTGGGTCTGCACAGTTGCCCCCCTGTGCCCGGGGTTTGCCAGCCGCCACCTGTGCACCTGGGAACTGCCAGCCACTGCTGCTTGTGTTCCCAGGTCCGCACCTCCACTTTCTCCTGCTACGACTCTGCCCCTCTTACCAGTCTGGATGAATGGTTGTTGGACTTCTGTACAGTTCAATTTTCTATCAGTTCTGGTTGTTCTCTTGTTTTCCTTAATTTTGGTTGTGAGAGGAGGCACAGTGTGTCTGCCTACATCTCCATCTTGGCCGGAAGTCTCCCAATCGAAGTGATTCTGATGCCCACTGATGTTTAAGAAGCAAAGTTTGAATTTATTGTCATCTGTGACAATGCACTGTCTTACAGCGCTCATTTGCCTTTCCTGCTTCTTCTTCACTGTGTCCCATCCTGACTCATTCCTCGTATTCCCCTGCTTGTATGTGTGGATGTATGCATTCAGCAGACATCCAGGAGAGGCTATCCTACAGTCAGTTTAGTGGGTAGGTCTAGATGGGTCTGAAGCCTGATGGGATGTTGGTTAAGCTCCTTCAGTTGTGGGAGAAAAGACCCTTTTAGATTTCTTCAGGTGATAGCATTTATTGTGAAGAAACAATGACGGAGAGCATCTCTTACTACAATCAGGAAAAAAAAAAACAGTATAATGCTATTTGTAAGAGAGAGAGAAGGAGGAAGAGGAGGAGGAGAAGGAGGGCAAAGAGGCAGAGGAAAGAGAAGAATGAAAGAAAGAATTAGAATGAGAGGAGACAGGCCTCAAGAAGTAAGAAAGACAGGAAATCATCTCAACATCTAGGCTACATGGAGTCTTGGAATGTTCTCTACAACAAGCAGTAAGGAGTTCTCTACAACAACCCCCAGCCTCTCCAGCAATCCAACATCAGTGTCCTTTGCTACTGGCTCTAGGAACTCCACTCACAAATGGCAGAGCTTTGCCAGGTCTCTGCTTCTTCTATTACTATTTCTGCTTCTCCTCAATGCCACTGCTTACCCTGTAGGTCTGATTGCCTTGAGGAATCTGCATATTGGCTTCTCTTGTTTTCTTTCAATTATGGCTGCCAATACCAAATTCCTCTTTATCTCACTTTAAAAAGAGCTCACAGAGGTCTGACTGCATCTCAATTTGACTGAGTCAGTATGCAGCTCCCACTTTGGGTACAGTCTTGCCATGGCCAGTATGGAAGTGACAGATCTTGCGGAAGCACCAGTCACTGGTTGGTCCACTGTGTGCTGAATACCTGAAGAATTAGGATTCTTGATTTCTTGAGCCAAAAACCCAACTCAAACTACATACACACATATAGACACAAAAAACCTAGAAAGTCCAATGAATGACTCTGTTTGATCTAGGGGTTCAAACAGTATCCTTAGGGTTTTCTCTCCCTTTCTCTGTCTCTAATCTCTGCTTTTCTCTGTTACCTGTATCCTCAGAAAATCTCTCTCCCCAAAGCAGTCTAGATGGTAATACTATCAGGCTTCTAGTGTGCTTACTGCTTTTGATATCAGAAGAGACTCCTTTCTCACCATTCATGTTCATTCTTCCAAAATGGACTCTCATTGACTGATTGGCTCACATGCCTTGCCTGGATCAATAGTGGTGGCAGAGAAGATGGCCATGTGAATGACAGCCCCACCAACTCCCAGAAGGTCATTCCCCAAAGGGAAGATGCTGGGCAGACCAAACACCCACAGATGTCCACCTTACCTGCCACATGGTATCACAATCCTCACAACCCTGAGAATTGTTACAGGAGAGGACATTAAGGCTCAGAGAGTTTTAATTACTTGGAAAAGCCCCCAAACCTGCAAGAGGCCAAGCCTTACTTAGCAACCTGGTCTGTCTGTGTTAAAGCTGGAGCTCTTTCCACGTGTCACACACGCTATGCTACAACGCTGCCATTTGATTATATTGGTCTTGCTTCAAATCCACTGTAGTGCAAAGAAAGCTCATAATTTTTCCTAAAATTATGTCTAAAGTTCAAAATCTCCAAACGTTATTGCCATTTCTTTAGTCTCCCAGGGGAGACTAAGGTGAAAATTCTCCCAAGTGAAAATTTGCCCACGTGAAAATTCGCCATCTTCCACTGATTCAGCCTTTTCTTTCATCCTCATGTCTAATCCTTTGTCAATCTCTTCCCTCTTCTTCCTGTTTCTTTTGTATCTCCTGTCTGCTCACCTGTTCATGCAATGGTCACCTGACATCTGAACAACTGTAGTATCTGTTCCCTACCTTACTTTACCTTGTACACAGCCACACACTAAACTCTCTCAAATACGGGATTCCTTTTTGAAAAAATTAAATTTATTGGGGTAACATTGTTTAATAACATTATATAAATTTCAGGTGTACAATTTTATAATACAATATCTGTATATGCCATTTTGTACTCACTACCCAAAGTCCAATATCTTTTCATCGCCATATATTTGATCCCCTTCACCCTCTTCATCCTCCCCCCACCCCTCTACCTCTGATAATCACCATTCTGTCATTTGTGTCTCTAAATGTTTCTGTCTTGTTTGCTTGTTGCATTTTGTTTTATACAGCATTTCTTTTTTTTTTTAAGTCATGATCCTTTCTGCTTAAAAGTGTGTATCAATTTGCATTACCACAGTAATGTAGCATAGCAGAGCACCTTAAAACTCAGGGGCTTAAAACACAGCTACTTATTACTGGTGTTTATGAGTCTGCTAAGGTTCGGCTGATCTGGGCTGGCTGGAGGTTTTACTCCTTCCTATCTGAGGCAGCTTTGTGTCTCACTGCAGGTTCGTAGGGCAGCTCCACTCCATGGGTCTCTCCTGCTCCTCACTATGGTGGGCTTTGCTTCTCTCATGGTGATGGCAGAAACATGTGAGGCCTCTCAAGGCCTAGAGCTAGAACTGACACACAGCCAGCCAAGCTCCAAGCTAAGGTACAAGGAAATATACAACACTGAGCCTATGTAAGGGTGAGGATAAAAAGATGGGGGAAGAATTGAGACAATAACAAATTGTACCACATATAATCAAGCCTGTTCTCTACCGCCTGGATTTCAAAGCCTTCCATGGTCTGGTCTCACCCCATTCATCCAACCCAAGGCCCTCGCATTGGGCTATTCATCTGGAATATAGTTCATGAACCTTGGGAATTTTATAGAAACTGAACGAGATCAGGTAATTTCAGACAGTAAACTATAGTCTGACTGCAGACCATATTTACCCTACCCCCTGCTTTTCCACCACACAAAAGAAGAGAAAGGAATTTTATGGGCCCATTTGTTTTTGGTACTTTTTACAAAATAAACAAATATTAAACAAAATTTCCTTTAGGAAATATACTAATCCAGAGATCTTGTTAAGATTTTAAAACAGTTTCGGGGGGGTGGGCAGTGGTAGGGGGGAAGAAAAAACAGTTTCTTGGGAAAAAATCTCAATGAACTGTTTTCTCAATAAACAATGGCAACAGTTTATTTTTGTTGGATAGACTTCAATCTTCTCTCACTTTCTTTTTGTGGATTGAGAGGTTGACTACAGAAATAAGAAAGAGATAGTTTTTAATTTTTTTGTGTGTGTGGTTCCTCTGACTGGAAAATAAAAGCTCTGTATTCAGTGCACTTAAAAGGTATAAAAATTTAGATAAAGTACATCAGGTTGTTCCAGATTTCAGTCTATTTTTAACTTCCTCATATTTCACATTTTTTTGACCACATGTTAAAAGAATGCTTTTGAAAAGTATAATGATTTGATCCTAGCAGTGGTTGTAACAAAAAATTCTTGGGTCAATAAGTTAAATTTAAAGGATTTTAAAAAGAAGAAGAAAAAGAAGCAACAAAAACTAGATTTTGCAAAAGTTAGATTTTGCATGGGACTGCATGACAATAGAATTTCTCAGCTATAGTCCTCTAAAAAATTTATGTGTGAAAAGATTTTTCAAAGTTTACTAGAGTGAAAATGTTTGAATTAGAAGAAACTGATTTCCTAATACTCTTAACTCATTTTCACAGCTTACCTAGAGACTCCTTGGATTTCTCTTTAGTATTTTACATATGTTTTCTTTCTTTTTTTTTTTTTTGTCAACCAAAGTCTGAATATCTCCAAGTATACTATAGTTTCATAATACAGTATTACATAAAATATATGTTTTAGAGATTTACCTGAGAAGGAAAAGCAAGTTGCAAAACAGTATGTATATGTGATATTATTTTTGTTGAGTTGTATATATAACTCTGTGGTATGTTATATATATATGTATAAATATATGTGTATATCTATGTATCTGTGGAGAGAGAAAATACATACATACACACACCAAAAAGATACATATACACACTAGAAAAATACATAAGAACATGTCTATGAGGAAGATATTAGAATATTAACAATAACCTTTGAGTTTTAACTTTCCCTGTGCTCCTATTGATTTTTCATGTAGTTCAATTTGTCTCTAATGAACATATATTATTACCTATGTAATACTAAGTGGGATTTAAAAAAGAGAGAGGTGTAGATAGTTAACAGCTTGGCCTTTTCATCTGAAGAATTCTAAAACTCCTCTAATTTTCAGGAAACTAATGATAAAACCTCAGTAGGGGCCTTGTGTAAATGAACACTGGAAATTATATGGCTAATTGTATTGTTTCATTAGGGAGAAAATTTGAAGGAAGAAAATTAGAGATGGGAAGGGATGAATTAAGCCCCAGCTGGTCCTAAGGGGATCCCTGGAGTAGCACACAAAGTGAAGAGGTGCCCAGAGCTTCCTCTGAGTCTGGGCTTATGTATCAGAATTTCACCTGCATCTTACAGAGGAAGTAGACATAAGACCAAGGATCAGGCAGATCTTGCTAACTTATTAACTTATGCTTAGAAATTGTTTCTTATGCATTGATACTTCAAAAGATAATCACATTCATTGTGGATTTATGGATAAGATTTAATACTGACAATATGCATAGTTTTGGAATTTGGTAGATAGCATTTTAATTCTTTTTTTAAAATTGTTATTCTATTACAGTTGTCCCACTTCTTTCCCCCTTGTCCTCCTCCATCCAGCCCTCCTCCCACTCCCACAGGCACTCCCCAAACCGCTGTCCATGTCTGTGGGTCGCTCACATGTTTTTTGACTGATCCCTTCCCTTCTTTCCACCATTATCCCCCACCCCCTCCACTCTGGCAGCTGTCAGTCTGTTTGATGTTTCTATGTCTCTGATTCTATTTTGCTCATAAGTTTATTTTGTTTATTAGATTCCTCTTATAAGTGAGATCATATGGTGTTTGTCTTTCACTGCCTGGCTTATTTCATTTAGCTTAATAGTCTCCAGTTCCAACCATGCTGTCACAAAAGCTAGGAATTTCTTCTTTCTTTCTGCTGCATAGTATTCCACTGTGTAAATGTATCACACTTGATATTTTTTTTATCCACTCATCTGTAGCGCTGCTGTGAACATTGGGGTGTACAGGTTCTTTTGAACTGGTGTTTCGGGATTCTTAGGGTATATTCCCAGCAGTAGAATCACTGGGTCAAAAGGCAGTTCCATTTTTAATTTTTTGAGAAGATTCCACACTGTTTTCCACAGTGGCTGTACTAGTCTGCATTCCCAGCAGCAGTGCACTAGGGTTCTCTTTTCTTCACATTCTTGCCAGCACTTGATGGTTGATTTATTAATGATGGCCATTCTGACAGGTGTGAAGTGATATCTCATTGTGGTTTTACTTTGCATCTCTCTGATGGCTAGTGATGCTGAGCATTTTTTCATATGTCTCTGGGCCCTCTGTATGTCCTCCTTGGAGAAGTGTCTGTTCAGTTCCTCTGCCCATTTTTTAATTGGATCATTTGTCTTCCTGGTGTTGAGTTGTATGAGTTCTTTATATATTTTGCAGATCAAACCCTTGTCCAGTGTATCATTGGCAAATATGCATTTTAATTCTTATAAATCAAAAGGAATTATAGGTCCAACTTAAATTAATCTTTATATGTGTTTCCAAATGTAGTCTACTAAAATTTAGAGATCCGAAACATTTTACCAAAGAAATTATGATAGTTTATGAATAAGGCAATCCCACAACTGGTTTTAAGAATTTACTGTATATTAGCTACTGTACTGTTGCTTGTGATACAAAGACAAAGAAAAAATGGACTTTGAGTTCAGGGAGTTTGGCTTATCACAGCAACAAGTTTACGATTTGCTCTGTTCTTTTATTTCAATAATTCTTAGAGCAAAAAACAAGAAGGAGGAAGAGTAACTAGAGAATCTCAGCTACATAAACAATTATGTGGCTCTTTTGTAGATGGACCATTTCGCCATTGTGGATCAAGGCTGTTTACATCATTGTGGGCAGGGGTGCAAATGTTTAGAAAACAGGGATTTACTAACAGCTCAGAGCAATTAGATCACATAAAGTCCCAAAGGCCTACTTTATCAGGATGAATCCACGTTTGACTCCTGTTGCTAAAAGAAAAGAAAAGTGTTGCACATGTTACATATAAGCAAACCTGAGGGCATGCCATATATTATCAGCAATAAACAGATTTTATTCTTTGGTAAATGAGATTGCCAGGACCCAGGGGATTTGTCAGTGTCTGGATAATCCTCAAAGGATGTCTGCCCTGCAAGGTAATAGGAAATTGTTAGCAGTAAGGCTGGTTAACAATTTTCTTGTATGGTGCATTAAAGATTATTCCACAAAACCCAGAGAGTCTTAACCAACCAGCCTTCATTATATGGTTTAACATTATACATCTTATCAAGTCTCACTTCCACAGAGGCTATGGAGACTGTCAGCTGTGCAAGTTGCTGGGACCTCACTCTGTGAAACACAAACTGGAACTTCAGGAGTTTTTAATCCAATATGGAATATGGACCAGGTACAGAACTCAGCAGCCACAAAGATGCCAAAATGTATATGGTATCCCACTCCTCTCATATAAAGATGTGTAGGAGGGTGCCCTGGAGCAGGTTGAGTTAGGGACCCACAGTTTCATGAAGGTGAGATGTGGCTTCTCTTTTCTTCACCTGACTATTCATACCATTTTTTTGGTTCTCTATTTTTTTTCTTGTTGTTCATATGATTTAAATTTAGTATTTTGAGTAAGTAATACATATATGTGGTTCAAAAAAAATTAATTGCAATAGGGGTATAATAAACATTTTTCCATCCCTTTCTCCACTTGCTCTGTTCCTACCTCTCCCAACAAGTGTTATTTTATCCTTCCAGAGTTTTTAAAAAATTGACTACAAGAATATATAAAACGTATTTTTATTTTACCCTTTTCTTATGCAAAATGTAGAATATAATACAATTTTTATGTGCCTTATATTTTTCCCTAACAATGTATCTCCTCTTATACATTAAAAAATATCTTCTAAATTTGTATGTGAAAATTGTCTTTATTCTTTTTTACAGTTGTATAGTTTTCTGTTGTTTCATGTATTATACTTAAAAAAATTGCTCCCCTGTTGATGGGCAGTTAGATTTATTTTCCAATATTTTGCAATAACAAACACTGATGTAGTAATTAATCTTACACATTAGTTATTTCTTATGCTATTACTATTGACTTTTCATAGGGCTACCTAGTAATGACCAAGACACGGCCTCTCCCCTGGCTCTCTAAGTTAATAACCAAAATTTCTAATAGAGTATTACAGTAGGGAAACATCCTCTTTTATTTACTCAATATGTGACCAGCCAAAGGATCATTTCTAAAGCTTGGCTATACCTCCTGTGCCTACTCCACACACACCCTTATCCTTACATATTGCCTTCTTGATTTCCTCCTATCACAACTAACATCCTGGAGCAGCTTGCCTTTTTATCTTTATTTCATCATTTGAAACTGCATTTGGATTGCTATAATTTATTTCTTCTGAGAGGCAGGACAAGTGTTGCTGAATGACTAGTATAATACCAGGTATGGTAAGTGCTCTGCATCTCTATTTAATTGGTTCAGGGATGAAGAGTCCTTTTCAAATGGCATAAAGAGAAAGGGTTCTAATTCTCCCTTGAAAAATTACTGAAGTTGCTCTCCTTAAAAACTTTGGTACTGAAGGAGGCTCTGGCCAAAGCAAAAGCTTGTTGATTCTGACACTGACAGAGACATTTGTGGTCATTTACAAATGGCTCTAAAAGCTGTCTCCTCCTCTTTCTCCTCCTCCTCTTTTTCTTCTCCTTCTCCTCCTCCTCCTTCTTCTCTCACTTTTTGAGAGAGAGGGAAAAGGAGGGAGAAAGAAAGGAAGAGGAACATCAATGTGAGAGAGAAACATCCATTGGTTTGAAGGGCTGGGGAAAGAGAGGGAGAGAAACATTTTATGCGGAGAGAAACATTTATCTTATGTGTCCTGACTAGGAGTCAACCAGTGACCTTTCCCTTTGAGGGACAATGCCCAACTGAGCCACACAAGTCAGGGCAAAAAGCACTCTTAAAAAGAGGTTTGTATGTGGAGGTGCTCTTGGGAAGGTTTTCTTGGGAAGGTATTTGTTGCTTATTGCTGCTATAATAAATTACTACAACCTTCATGGCTTAAAATAACAGCTTTATTATCTTACAGTTCTGGAGGTCAGAAGTATGAAATTGCTTTCATGCGGATAAAGTCAGGTGTCTGCAGGGCTTTGTTGGTTGAAAGGGGAAGCCATTTTCTCTCCTTTTCTAGAGACTACCAGCATTCCTGGCTCATGGCCTCTCATCACTTCTGTCTTGATTCCAAGTCCCATTTGTTCTTCTGACTCTCATGCTCTTGTTTCCCTCCTACAGATTCGTGACTGCATTGGGCCCATGCAAATAATCTAGGATAATCCCCTATCTCAAGATTTAATCACACCTACAAGTACCATACTCACAAATTCAGGCGTTAGCACTGGAGATCTTGGGGTTCTGTTACATAAGTGATTAAGAAGCAGCAGCGGGGGAACAAGATAATTATTAATATGCAAAGTCAGTTAAAATAACAGGAGCAATTATGTAAGAATAATCTTGGCAAACCACATCTGTGGTGTGCCAGGTGCTGTTCCAGGTGCTTGGGTTACATCCGTGAACAAGACAGGCAAAAATCCCTACCCTCGTGGGTCTTACATTCAACAAAAACACTACGAATAAGGCCATTATCTAGTATAATTTAGAAGAGGATAAGTGCTATGGAAAAAAAGAGTGGATCAGGGGAAGGTACGGAAGGGCAGCAAGGGGGCTTGAGGAAACCCTCTGCTTGTGGACACTAGGGGGAGGTGTAGCACAGTTTTGGCAGCTGAGATTGGAGAGGACTCTGTTATACAATCAGTATTAGGAAGCCTGAAGAAATTTTCAAGTCAGCTAGTTTAACTTCCTCAGTTTAGAGAAAAGCAAGGTTCAGGGCCACAATGTGGCTGCTAGTTATTCTGAATTTGGCCTAAATTTGAGAGACAGTCTCTTCCTCTCCCCAAAAAGGCCAGACATAATCGTCCGAGTTATCAAAGCCGGCTCCTGCTGGGAGCGGTTGGGAGGGTTTTGTATCAGAGCAGCAGGAGGGATGGATAATTTCAGAGGGTAGTTCCAGCTATGTTGCTGTTGAAAAATTATTCCACTTTCTAAGTGCAGCATTCTGAAGTCTTAAATCAGTGACTCTGGCCGGTCAGCCTTTGAGAACTTTGATGAAAATAACCTACCAGATACCAAAAGGAAGGAAAAAATAGATTATGATAAAGAGCCTTTGGTGTTTATAATGAAAGAATAATGCAGCTTTATTTTCCAAATCGTTAACTGCTTTAAATGTTTACTTAAGATATTTAAACTTTAAATTATTAAAAAGGTCACAGTAAACCATGGGTTGATTAGATTTTTTACCCAATATTTCCTTGGTTGTGACTATTTCCTAAAAGTGTAGCTGAGCCAATACAAAAGCACAATACTGTATTTCTAAGATTAACAGTGAGAGTAACAATGTAACACATTTCTATTAAGACCTGTATATTTAAGGGCAACTGGGGCTAAAACTTGAGCATTCAGGTGTTTACAGTCTGGCCCCAGACAGTCCCTTCAGCTGCTGTGTTCTCTCTACTTGCTCTTCTCTTCCCCACATACTTTCAGAGTCACTTTCCCTATCCCTATCCCTGGTGGCTGCTCCCTTCTCTGCAAATCACCCTGGTCTCCCTGCCCCTCTAACATAGAAGGAATGGTAGGTAGCAACCTTTTTGCTTTTATATACTCCTTCCCCAAGTAGAATTCAGAACCCACCCATTTTTCCTATTTAGCTATCTGCTTCTTTCACTAGACTGATAGCTTCTTTTTAAAATCTTTTTGATATGTGATAAAACATACATAACATCAAACTTACTATTTTAACCATGTGAAATGTACAATTCAGTGGCATTAAGTACATTCACATTGTTATGCAGCCACCACACCATCCACCTCCAGAACTTTTCATCTTGGAACTGAAACTCTGTACCCATTAAGTAATAACTGCCCACTTCCCCCTCCCCAGCCCCTGGCAACCCCGATTCTCCTTCTGTGTCTATGCATTTGACTACTCTAGGAAACTCGAATAAACAGAATCATATCCTATTTATGTGTGTGTGCCTGGCTTATTTGACTTACTATGATGTCCTCAAGATTGTTCATCCACGTTGTAGCATGTGTCAGAATTTCATTCCAATAGCTTCTTGAGGTCAGGAATCATGTCAATAAGTGTGTCTCTTTGAATTTTTGAGAAAATGGTAGATACGAATAGATATGAATGTAAAGTAGCAAGATCTGTAAACAATCTCAAAAGGAAGTTAACACTGACTGCCCCTTGCCAACAGGGTGAGCCCACAGATCAAGAGGCACACATGTGCATATGGCTATGGTGCCTAACTCCCCATGCTGACCTGCTGCTTCACTTACACCTTTCAGATTTTATGCAAATGTCTCTTGTGAACAACTCCTATCTGGACCCACACAGGCAAGGAAATTCTGGGAGAAGTGGTTCTTTAACGTGAAATCCACTACAATGCTATTAGAGTGTATTCCAGACAGGAGAGAGCTTCTGCGTTGACCAGACATAGACAAAAATGAAACTCTCTGTTTGCAATTTTATATACCTGAGAAGAATTTTCCACAATTGGTCTCAGCCGCCATACATTTCAAACTTTGTTTCTCTTCTACTTCTGGTGCTAGGTGCCCTAGGGGGCACATTGTTATTGGAACATCACCTCTGACCTTTAATACGTTTATGCAGGTGAGTCAGCACAGAGGATAGTAGCATTCCTGGAAGCCTTTTCTAAACCAGGGCTGCTAATAATAACTAAACATGGAAGTGACTGCAAATCACATGAACACATTCTACTAAAATTAAACCAAATATATCCCAGTTCAATTTCCTATTAGTTGGAAATTGAATGCTTGCAGCCACTCCAGTGCCATCCAACATAAAAGAAGTTTGTAAGATGGAAAATCAGAATAGGCAGAGAGAGCATCTTACTGTTGGTATTTAAAATATCTCACTTTGTACAATTCACAAAAACAAATGACCTTGTGAACACATTGGTGGGCACTAGGAAGGAGCCACTGCAAACCAGGGCTCTGAGGCCTAACCTCTATTGACTCTGGGTAAATTTGCCTCTGGCTCTTTATATGCAAAGCATTAGTTGAATTGATTTTGTTTTCAATTTTTTAAATATATTTTACTGATTATGCTATTACAGTTGTCCCAATTTTCCCCTTTGCCTCCCTCCACCCGGTACTTCCATTTCCTCTGGTAATCCTCCCTTAGTTCATGGCCATGGGCCATGCGTATAAGTTCTTTGGCTTCTCCATTTCCTATACTGTTCTTAACATCCCCGTCTATTCTGTACCTAACAATTTGTAGTTCTTAATCCCTGCATCTTTTCCCCCCTTCTACCCCTGATAACCCTCCAATGATCTCCATAGCTCTGATTCTATTTCCACTCTCCTTGTTTGCTTAGTTTGTTTTTTAGATTCAATTGTTAATAGTTGTGAATTTATTGCCATTTTAGTTTTGACCACCTTCTTTTTCTTAAATAAGTTCCTTTAACATTTCACATAATAAGAGTTTGATGATGATGAACTCCTTTAGCTTTACCTTGATGGGAAACACTTTATCTGCCCTTCCATTCTAAATGATAGCTTTGCTGGATAGAGTAATCTAGGTTGTAGGTCCTTGCTTTTTCATCACTTTGAATACTTCTCGCCAGTTCGTCCTAGCCTGTAAAGTTTATTTTGAGAAATCAGCTGACAGTCTTATGGGAACTCCTTTACAGGTAACTCTCTGCTTTTCTCTTGCTGCTTTTAAGATTCTCCCTTTATCTTTAGCCTTTGGCATTTTAATTATGATGTGTCTTGGTATGGTCCTCTTTGTGTCCATCTTGTGTGGTACTACTGTCTGTGCTTCCTGGACTTATATGTCTACTTCCTTCACCAAATTAGGGAAGTTTTCTTTTATTATTTTTTCCAATACATTTTCAATTTTTTGCTCTTTTCTTCTTCTTCAGGCACCCCTATGATTCAAATGTTGGTACGTTTGAAGTTGTCCTAGAGATTCCTTAGCCAATCCTTTTGTTTTTCTGATTCTTTTTTCCTTGCTCTTCTGATTGAATGTTTTTTTCCTTCCTTGTGTTCCAAATCATTGATCTGATTCTCAGCTTCATCCATTCCACTGTTGGTTCCCTGTAAATTGTTCTTTATTTCATTTAGTGTAACTTTCATTTTTGCCTGGGTCTTTTTTATTGAATTACCTAGTGAGTTCCTTGAGCATCCTAATAGTGAGTGTTTTGAGTGCTGCATCTGATAGATTGCTTAGTTCTTTTTCTGGAATTTTGTTTTGTTCTTTCATTTGGGCCATATTTCTTTCTCTCCTTTTGGCAGCCTCCCTGTGTTTGTTTCCATGTATTAGGTGCTCCCTTAGCAGCATGGCCTATTGTAGAAAAGCACACCAGTAAGTTGGATGCAGTGGAGCCTTGGGTAATAGCCAGATTGGGGAAAACCATGTGAATCAGGTTGATGGAGTCTCAGATACAGTGTTACCATTCTATGGCTCTGTGTGGTGGAGGTCTCAGAAAAGGGACAATGGCCACTGCTTGGCCTCTGGAGTTTTGTCTGGGAGAAAGCTGTCTTCCAGCACTTGCCCAGGATGCTAAACACTTCAGTTTCTCCTCATATGCCACTGGTGCCCTTCTAGCTGCTGGCCTGGTGCTGTAGTCCAGAGGGAGTGAGTCTGCTTAAGTCTAAGTCCATTGAGGCCCTTTGAAAGGATACCCCTGAGAATCCTGAAGTTTCTTCTGCTGTCCCAACCCCCACTAGTTTATACAGCCAGAGTTATAGGAACTTGTTTTCCTGGCACTGGCGTTTTCAGTTTTTTATTAAGAATATTTTCCAACACACACAAAGTGGAGGAACACATAATAAATTCCATTTCACCTCACGTACTAATCACTGAGTGTCAACAATTATCAGTGTTGGTTGATTTTTCTAGTACCCATCATCACCACCCCAAATCCATTTTGCTCTAGAGGTGTGATATTTCTGGCTCCTATCTTTCTCAGATTTCTGCCTGGTTCTTACCCGACCAGATTGCTTAACTCAACAGGGTAATGGGTCTCATTGAATTATTCACCCTGATAAATTTTATATGATTTTTAAAAATATCTTTGGGGCAAACATAATTTATTTTCTTTACATTTTTGGGGACAGTGAGTAAAGACAGATTTGACTAGCCTCAAAGGAGAAACTCTGGATCCTTTTTCCTATTAGATCTGGAAACACAGCCTCCACAGAGAAATCCACACTCTATGTAGATAAAGTTTTATAAAGCTTTATTTAAAATATACCAACATTAGAAAACAATTCTTAAAACCTACCAGTTTGCTATCTCATAAAGAAGCTCAGTAAAATAACAAGTGTGGTGAGAATGGGCACAGCTATAATTTTTTTCAAGCAGAATATTAAAGAAATTGAATCAGATAACAAATAAGCCTTAAGGGTAAGGGCATTCTAAATAAGGATAACTACTCATATGGCAGTTCTCAGAATTACAATAAGGCCGGTAGAACATTTTCATCTTGTATTTATTAAATACCTATCACTGAGCCAGGGACATACAGCAATGACAAGATACACCAGCTCCCTGTTTTCAAAATGCTCACAGTCTAATCCAATAGATGGTGTTTCTAAACCAGAACACTAACAGTCTTTTTTTTTAAATATATTTTATTGATTATGCTATTACAGTTGTCCCGTTTCCCCCCTCATTCCCCCCACCCTGCACACCCTCTCCCACCCACATTCCCCCCTTTAGTTCATGTCCTTGTGTCATAAGTTCTTTAGCTTCTACATTTCCCATACTATTCTTACCCTGCCCCTATTTTCTACCCACTATCTATGCTACTCATTCTCTGTACCTTCCCCCCCTCCTCCTCCCACCAAAAATGGCTCAAACCGGAGAAAAAACGAAAACCCCAGAGTCAATTCCTCTAAGCAACGAAGAGATAGCCAACCTATCAGATGCACAGTTCAAAGCACTGGTCATCAAAATGCTCACAGAATTAGTTGATTTTGCTCATAAATTAGATGAGAAAATGCAGGCTACAATACGTGAAATGAAGGAAGACGCATGGGGAACCGATAGAGATGGAAGGAAAACTGGGACTAACAGTCTTTTTAAGTGGGACTGCCTGCACATTCCTAGCCCTGCCCCCTAAATGATAATTATATACTCCAAAAGCCCACCTTTTGACATTTCCTTCCCACGTAAGGAACTACTATTTCTTCCACTGCAGGGAAAGCAATAAGAAAGTAAATTCACAAAAACAGGAATAAACATTGTGGTGAGGGCTGTGATGGAAACGATCAGGTTGCTGTGACAGTGAAATTGATTCACAGTGGGGGTGGAGGGGGTGATACTCTAGTTTGGGTCATCTTCACAGGCCCCTTTGCACAGGTGGCAGGTATGGTAAATGTCCTAGAAGATGAGAATTTGTGGCCATGAGTGTTTTGGAGATAGGAACATTATGTTCCAAAGTCCTGAAGTGGGCAGGGGCTTAGTGAACTTTAAAAAATGTGGAAAGAAGACAGGGGGAGGGTGAGATACAATTGGAAAGACAGGTAGAGACCAAGTCATGTAAAGCCTTCAGGGTTGTAGGGAAGAATTTGGATTTCACTCTAAATGCTTCCCACTGGAAGCCACTAAGAGTTTTAAGAAATTTATTGATGTGACAATAATGATGAGATGTAGTTAACACTACAGAGCACTTGCTCTGGGCCAAGCAAAGTTTTAAGCTCTTTATTTGTATATAACTCAATATAACCTTATAATAACCCTATGAGATGGGTACTATTCATAGTCCCATTTTATAGATGAAGAAACTGAAACATAAGAGTGTAAGTAACTTTCTTAAAGTCACAGAGCTAATAAATTCTCTTTTAATACCTAAACAGTTTCTCTACTATGAAGCAGGAGTTGTATTTACTGAAAACCTGTCCAGAGTTGTTCACTGGTACGTCTTCAGCAAGCCTTCTTTGTCCCAGAAAGCTGCTCGTTCCATGCACGCGCGCACCCCATAATGGATTAACAGTTAACCAAGGTTTTCATATGGTGACGCTCACACTTTTTGAGGCAATGTTTTTAACAACAAATCCCTAGAAAATGTGTTCTGTTTTGCCTACAAAACGCAAGGTGAGTCTTCCTCCTTCAAAAACCCTCAAGCCCTGGGAAAGTTGCATGCAGTCACTAGAAAACCTGCTCAAGAGAGCGCCATCCATTTAGGCCCACTGCTCCGCCTTTGACACCGTGAAAGGAAGTTCGGGTCCCCGCAGGTGTGCAGGGGTAGGGAAGGCTTGGAGGAAACCGCCTAACGCAGAGATTGCCAGGGCAGGGCCTGAGCTGGGCCGGGGGCGGGGGGGGAGAGGGGAGTAATAAAGTTGAGGGGCGTGGCGACGTCGGGTTTAGTGAGAGGCGAGCGGCAGGGGCGGGGCGAAGTGGGGACGGGCATGGCGGGGGCGGGGCGCGTGCGTAGGAAACATGGCGCTACGTCTGCAGCGAGGTGCGGTACGCGGAGCGGCAGTGGCGGCGCTGCGGAGGCTGTGAGTGCAGGCTCCCCCTACCCCGTGGGCCGGAGGCGGTTTCCCGATTCATGCTGGAGTTCCGAGGGGCCTAGGAGGGCTGTGCGCCTCCCGCGCGTCGGCTCGACCTCTGTCTGCCAAGGTCGCCGACGCCCAGCGAGGGTCGCCTCCACTGCTGTATCTCCCTGTGGCAGGACCCTTGCTTGGACCTGGAAAATGGGTGCAGACAGTCGATCTGACAGGCCCAGGAAACAAAACTAGCTTCCCCCGCAAATGGTAACCTTGAAAGTACACATGTTTTATAAAAGGAGTCCTGGAGTTAATCGCAGAGGTTGCTCACCTAAGAGTAAGTATGTTCAGCATACTTATTCCCAAATTGTGGTTCCCAAATTGGGCAAAGGAACACTTTCTTTACACGCAAAAAATTGAGGACCCTAAGAGCTTTTGCTTGCTTGTATCTTGATTTTTACGGCATGAGGAATGAAAACAAATTTTAAACTGTTTATTTAAAAATAAAAAACCGTTACATCTTAACACAAATGACATCTTTAATGAAAAAACATAAAAAGTGAGTGGCATGGTTTTATTATTTTTGAAAAACTGGTTTAATAAAGGACAGTTGGAGTCTCATATCAGCTGTTCTGGAGGAAGTTTACAAAGAAATTCCTTACTCACCCAGATGAAGATACTAGCTGGAAAAGGGAAGACGTTATAGACCCTCTCAAAGGGTCTCAGGGACCGCCCCCCCAACCCCCCAACGGTGTCCTCGGACCACACTTTGAGAACCGCTGGTCTAGTACTCGCCTGAAAGTAGGTTATCTCATTTGATTCCCTGACCAGCATGTAAAATTGGGTGACTCGTTCATAAAAATGAGGAAACTGAGGCTCAGAGGTCAGTTCAGAAACCAAGTCTGTGGCTCCAGAACTTTTTGCTTTGGCTTCCTTCCTCCTTCCTGACTCACATTGTCCCATGACCCACCTGGCTGTATGCATCCTTTCCCATTTTCTACACCCAGGCCTGGTACATGGCCTGGACTCAAGGGATCACCCCTGGAACCAGAGGAGCCATTCCTGTGTGTATGCACATCCTTCCAAAAATTCTCTTTTCTGGCTTGTGAAGAGGCCATCTTTTGTGGTCTTTTCAACAATGGGTCCAGTGACCACATACAGTTACCTACTTCTAAGGTGCTTGGTGCTCAGTGTACAGTGCTCTTCACCTCCATTAACAACTGGTTCATTCTAAACACACCTACACACCCCACCAAGGCCATTCAGCAGGCTTTCATGCAGGGCACTTCCCAGAGCCTACATCCTGAGTTAAATCCTTCCATCTTGGGGTCTTCAGAACACACAGGTATGAAAGAAGTAAAGGTGCTAAATGTCAACTTGGAAATGTTTCCTTAGAGAGGTCTTCATTCTACCCAAGTTGGGTTGCTCTTCAGCTTCAGGCCAATGGGCCTACTTCTGCTGGCTCTTCCTTCCACTTTTAGAGTATCAGCACCGTAGCTGACAGTCAGGGGCCCACTGTTCCTGACCCCTCTTCCCAACAGTTCAACATTTATCCTTGTTGCAGTGCTGTCCTACATGCTTCTCTGCTTATCCTGTCTCCAGCCCTGCTGCTCTCTGTGGCCACTGCTCAATTTAAATACTTTTCCCTCAAGTTGGGGGAGCATAACTTTTTACTCCTATGTGTGCTATTACTAGGGGTGCCTTTTAAGTCCTCTTAGCTGATGGAGCAAAGAAGTATGTGTGTGTGTGTGTGTGTGTGTCAATAGTAACCCATGCATATACACATATCTACAAATATTTCTATTTACTCCATCTTTGTAGATATGTGTGTATCTACAAAGATGGAGTAACCATCTGTATCTCCATTAAGTAAACATGAATTCATATTGTCTCCAGTTGTAATCCATTACTACATGGATCATTCTAGCTTCCTCCCTTTGCTTATTTGTAAATTTTCTCTCTGACAGTGAGAAGCCTGGCTCCCACCATCCCCATCCAGTTACTTTATTGTTTAATTTCAGCATGTTCATACAGCAGTATCTGAACTGTTAGGCCATACTCCATGGTAAAAAACTTGATAAACTAGAGTACAGTGCTCTGTGCAATTCCTTTCTCTTTAGTCTTACAGGTACCACTCATTTCCAAAGTTAGTTAGGTTAGCACCTTTTCTTCCCATCCCCTTCAGTGAGGTTGTTTCATATAGTTGTTTTTTCGTTTATTTTATTTTAGGTATTATGCTATTACAGTTGTCTCATTCTCCCCCACCTTTATTCACCTCCATCCTGTATACCCCCTCCCACCCGCATTCCCCCCCTTTAGTTCATGTCCATGGGTCATATATATAAGTTCTTTGGCTTCTACATTTCCTATACTATTCTTAACCTTTCCCCGTCTATCTTCTACCTACCATTTATGCTACTTATTCTCTGTACCTTTCCCTCCTCTCTCCCACTCCTCCACTGATAACCCTCCATACGATCTCCTCCATTTCTGTGATTCTCTTCCTGTTCTACTGTTTGCTTAGTTTGCTTTTGTTTTTGTTTTAAGTTTGGTTGTTAATAACTGTGAGTTTGTTGTCATGTTACTGTTCATAGTTTTGCTCTTCTTTTTCTTAGATAAGTCCCTTTAACATTTCTTATAATAAGAGCTTGGTAATGATGAACTCCTTGAACTTGACCTTATCTGAGAAGCACTTTATCTGCCCTTCCATTCTAAATGAAAGCTTTGCTGGATAGAGACATCTTGGATGAAGGTCCTTGCCTTTCATGACTTGGAATACTTCTTTTCAGCCCCTTCTTGCCTGCAAGGTTTCTTTTGAGAAATCAGCCAACAGTCTTATGGGAACTCCTTTGTAGGTAACTATCTCCTTTTCTCTGGCTGCTTTTAAGATTCTCACCTTATCTTTAATTTTGGCTAATGTAATTATGATGTGTTCCTCATTGGGTCCAACTTATTTGGGACTCTCTGGGCTTCCTGGACTTCCTCGAAGTCTATTTCCTTGGCCAGATTAGGGAAGTTCTCCTTCAGTATTTGAAGGAGAAATTGAAATTTCTCCTTCAGAAATTGAAAATAAGTTTTCAATTTCTTGCCTTTCCTCTTCTCCTTCAGGTACCCCTATGATTCAGATGTTGGAATGTTTAAAGGTGTCCTGGAGCCTCCCAAGCCTCTCCTCATTTTTTTGAATTGTTGTTTCTTCGTTCTGTTCTCGTTGAATGTTTCTTTCTTCCTTCTGGTCCACGCTGTTGATTTGACTCCTGGTTTCCTTCCCGTCACTGTTGATTCCCTGTACATTTTCCTTTATTTCACTTAGCATAGCCTGCATTTTTTCATCTAATTTGCAACCATATTCAACCAATTCTGTGAGCATCCTGATTACCAGTGTTTTGAACTGTGCATCTGATAGGTTGGCTGTCTCTTCATCACTTAGTTGTATTTTTTCCTGGAGCTTTGATCTTTTCTTTCATCTGGGTCATACTTTTCTTTGTCTTGGTGCATCTGTTATGTAGTAAGGGGCAGAGCCTTAGTTATTTGACAGGGTGGGGCAACCCACGTCACGTTGTGATGCTGTTTGTGGGGGAGGGGTTCAGGAGGGAACAATGCCGCTTGGTTGGCTCTCTGCTGACTTTCAGTCACTTCCCCCGATACCCACAATCAAATTGGGTCCTTCTGGCGCTGATTCCTGGTAGGCAGGCTTGTGTACGTTCTAGGATCTTGTGGGTCTTTCCAGTGAACTCTCCTGTGAGGCTGGGAGTTTCTTCTGCTGCTGCCTCCACCCACCACCCCCAGGTGTTTTCAGTCAGAGGTTTGAGTCTTTATTTCCCCAAACTGGAACCCTGGGTTGCACAGTCTATCTCACTCCCTAGTCATTCTTCCTGGTTTATCTGCACGCAAATGTGGGACCACCAGGTCTGCAATTTGCTGCATCACTGGTCCGCCAGCCCCCGCCTTGCCACAGATCCTCTTCACCTGGCTGCCTGTCTCTGCCCCTCCTACTGGCCTGTATGAATGTTTCTTCTTTAACTCCTTGGTTGTCAGACTTCCATGCAGTTTTATTTTCTGTCAGTTCTGGTTGTTTTTAAATTTGTTGTTGTCCTTCTCAAAAGAAGATGATGTTTTATTGAGTTGTACACTTGCAACCTATATGGTTTTGCGAACCAGTGTCACCCCAGTAAATTCAATTAAGAAAAAAAGAATGGATCTGAATGTATAAAATGTCTTCTCTATATCTACTGTGATAATTATAGAGCTTTTCTTCTTTAGTGTGTTAGTATGGTGAATTAGATTGATTAATTTTTAAAGTTATGGCAACCTTGCATTCCAGGAATAAAGTCCACTTGATCATAATGTATTATTTTTATATATTTTTGGATTAAATGTGCTAAAATTTTATTTAAAATATTTGCATCTATCCTCACAAAAAATTAACATATAGTTTTCTTGTACTGTCTTGGTTTGGGTTTGATATCCAAGTAATGATGGCCACATGGAATACAGTGGAGAGTGTTCTTCCTTTTCTCTTTTCTGTTTTGTGTAGAATTGGTAATATTTTTTCCGTAAATGTTTGTGACTGTAGTCTTCTTTAATTTAAACCACAAATTTAGATTATCTAGTTTTTTATTTTTATTTTTTAAAGTATTTTTTATTGATTATGCTATTAGTTTTTCCAAATTCCCCCCTTTATCCTCCTCCACCCTGCCCCACCCCCAACCTTCCAGCATTCCTTCCCCTTTAGTTCATGTCCATGGCTTGTACATATAAGTTCTTTGAGTTCTCTGTTTCCTATACAATTTTTCTCTCTCCCCATCTATCTTATGCCTACTAATTATGCTTTTTCTTTCCTGTACCTTCCCCCCATTCCTTTTTCCTCCCTCCCCACTGAACTCCCTTCACATGATGTCCATTTCTCTGATCTGTTCCTATTCTAGTTGTTTACTTAGTTTTTGTTTTCATTTTCTTTTAGGTTCATTTGTTGATAGTTGTGAGTTTGTTGTCATTTCATTGTTTGTATTTTTTATCTTCTTTTTCTTAGATAAGTCTGTCTAATGTTTCATATAATAAGGGTTTGGTGATGATGAACTCCTTGAACTTGACCTTATCTGAGAAGCACTTTATCTGCCCTTCCATTCTAAATGAAAGCTTTGCTGGATAGAGTAATCTTGGATATAGGTCCTTGCCTTTCATGACTTGGAATACTTCTTTCCAGCCCCTTCTTGCCTGCAAGGTTTCTTTTGAGAAATCAGCTAACAGTCTTATGGGAACTCCTTTGTAGGTAACTATCTCCTTTTCTCTGGCTGCTTTTAATATTCTTGCCTTATCTTTAATTTTGGGTAATTTAATGATGATGTGCCTTGGTGTGTTCCTCTTTGGGTCCAGCTTCTTTGGGACTCTCTGGGCTTCCTGGAAGTCTATTTCTTTCACCAGATTGTGGAAGTTTTCCTTCATTATTCACATAAGTTTTCAATTTGTCACTGTTGTTCTTCTCCTGGCACCCCTATAATTCGGATATTGGAATGTTTCAGGTTGTCCCAGAGGTTCATAAGTCTCTCTTCACTTTTTTAAATTCTTGTTTCTTCATTCTGTTGCAGTTGGATGTTTATTTTTCCCTTTTGTTTCAAATTTTTGCTTTGAGTCCTGGTTTCCTTCCTGTCACTGTTCCCTGAATATTTTGCTTTATTTCATTTTGAGTGTCTTTCATTTGTTTCTTTTCATTTTTTGACCAAGCTCTATGAGTTCTGTGAGCATTTTGATTACCAGGGCTTTAAAATCTCCATCTGATAGGTTGGCTGTCTCCTCATTGCTTAGTTCTTCAGAAAGCTGAAGTTTTGCTCTGTTCTTTCATTTGAGCCATATTTCTTTGTCTTGGCACACCTGGTAAGTTGTAAGGGGGCGGAGCCTTAGGTATTCACCAGGGTAGGGCAACCCTCCATGCTGTACTGTGGTGCTGTCTGTGGGGGAGGGTCCAGAGAGGGAACAATGCAGCTCCTTGCTCATCTCTAGCCCACTTTCCAATGGACTCTTGTGTGAGACTGGGAGTCTCCCACCGCGGCAACCGCTGTAGTCCACAGTCAACTCCGGGTCTCAGTTTCACCTTCAGCCAGTCCCACCTGCCTGGTCTGCTGCCTCACCTCAGTTTCTCTGAACTAGCCAGCTTGCGTCTGCCACCTCTCTGTGGTTTTTCTCAACTGGCCCCGCCTGCACAGCCTGACCGCAGGTTGTTACCAGTCTGGTTGTTCTGGTTGATTTTCTCTTTAATTCCTTGGTTGTCAGAGTTCCGTGCAGTTTGCTTTTCTGGTGCTTCCGGTTGTTTATTGATCTTAGATTGGTTGTTATCCTCATTTTGGTTGTGCAGGGAAGCAAAGGGTTTTTACCTATGCCTCCATCTTGGTAGTTTGTGTTTTTCCAAGAAATTTGTCAGTTTCATGTAAGTGGTCAAATGTATGAGCATAGAGTTGTTTATGATCATCTCTTTTTTTACAGCTTTATGGCAGTATAATTTACACACCCTAAAATTTATCCTTTGTAAGTGTGAATTAAATAGTCTTTAGTAAATTTGTAGAGTTGCCCAGCCATCACAACAGTCTAGTTTTATTATTTTATTTTTATCCTCACCCAAGGATCTTTTTTCATTGCTTTTAGAGAGAGAGGAGGGGAGAGAGAGAGAGAGAAAGAGAAAGAGAAACAGCAATGTGAGAGAGAAACATTAACTGTCTGCCTCCCATTCACACTTGGACCAGGGATCAAACCCAACCTAGGCATCCCTTCAGTTAAGGGATGATGCTTTAACCAACTGAGCCACACTGGCCAGGGCCCACAGTTCAGATTTAGATTAACCCCCAAATTTCCATCCTCCCCCAAACTCTCTCAAGCCCATTTGCACTTAACCCTTATACCCACCTCTAGTCTTATCTTCTTCTTAATGGTTATAGTGTCAGTAGTGTTGTGCCCTCCCTCCCTGATATTGGTGATTCTTTTTTCTTTCCTTTTCATTTGGTCAGTCTGGCTAAGTTTTAGTAGTTTTATTGGTCTTCTTAAAGACCCATCTTTTGGTCTTCTTGATTTTTGCCCCTTATTATTTTCAGTTTTCTATTTAATTGATTTCTGTTCCTATCTTTGTTATTTCCTATGTTCAGCTCGCTTTGGGTTTAATTTCCCCTTTTGTTCTAGTTTCTAGGTAATTGATTTTAGACCTTTCTTCTTTTTTAGTATAAAAATTTAATAATAAATTTTTATCTAAATCTTGTTTTAGCTACCTGTAGCAAATTTCACAAGATTTCTGATACCTGTAATCTCTTTTTCCTTTTTATCTCGATACTTTATTTTCCAGAGTAATTAGTTTCTAATTACTAAACTTTGAAAGGAACAGGGCCCAGTGACTATGTATGTTCAGAGGTGGCAGGAAGAAGTGTGCTGAGGATCTACCTGTTGCCAGTGTCAGCTTAGAGAGGAAGCAGGGAAAAGGAAAAAAAAAACAGGTGAAGACAGTTTAGAGAGGTGACAATATTAGCTAAGCACCTGGGTAAACAATAAGGGACAGTTTGTGAGGAGTCAGTCGGGCTGTGGTAAGTGGTGTGAAGGAGCTTTAATGGGTTTCTGGTAGGCCCTTTTGTAGGGTTGACCTCATATTTGAAGCCTCCTGAGGTTGTGGCAACAACTGCTGCTGTCCTTCTGTACTACTTGTGAGGCCATTAAGGAAAGAAAGTAAGGAAGGGAGCCAAAGGGAGGATAGAAATTGGAGAAGAGGGATGCAGAGGGGAGAGACTAAAGCAGAGAAGACTGGAAGCAGTGAGAAAGTTGAACATCCCTCTGTGGAAACTGTTCAGATGATTCAGAAGGCCCTTAGGGACAATGCAATGAGTGGAGCATAAATAAAAGTGTGGCACAAATGCTTGAAAGATGGTCAATAATCTGTTGAACGTGTACGGGCTGCAATCAATAAAGATCAGAAACTGACAGTATGAGAACTAGAAGCTGATCTGGGGATTTCAGAAACCACTGTGTCCAAAATTTTGGCATATCATCTTGTCATGAAACAGTGTTGTGGCAAAATTCATTCCAAGGCTTCTGCTATCAGAGAAGAAGGAACATCGTGCAGCAGTTGCTAAAGACTTGATTCAAACCACTACAAATGAACCAGATTTCCTCAAGAAGGTCATAACTGGAGATGAATCATAGGTCTATGTCTGTGGTCCAGAAATGAAGGCCCAATCGTCCCAATGGAAGTCTTCTGGTTCTTCGTGCCTGAAGAAGGCATGGCAAAATTGCAGCAAGATCAAGGCTATATTAACCACATTTTTTGATTGAGAAGGTGTTGTCCATCACAAGTATGCCCCTCCAGGCCAAACAGTTAATAGGGAGTACTACCTCAATGTTCTTCATCAGTAGAGAGCTGCAATATGACGAAATGGCCGCTGCTATGGCAACTGGCGATTGGCAACTTCATCATGACAACACACCTACTCATGCATCATGTCTCATTCAGAGTTTTGTGGCAAAACATCAAATCATCCAGTGACTCAGCTACCCTACAGCCCAGATTTGGTGCCCTGCAACATCTGGCTTTTTTCTAAAACTAAAGTCACCTTTGAAAGGGAAGAGATTTCAGACCACTGATGAGATTCAGGAAAATATAATGGGGCCACTGATGGCAATTCCAAGAAAGGATTTTGCAGAGCGTTTTCAACAGTGGAAGAGACGCTGGAAGAACTATGTGAGTTCCCAAGGTGCCTATGCTGAAGGGGACCAAGGCATCATTGTCCTATGTACAATGTTTCTTGTATCTTGTATCTTCTTCAAAAACTGTCTCTATTTTTCATATAACACACCTGGATACTTTCTGGACAGTTGTTCATTTAGTCTATTTCCGAGTTTTCTTTTTTGGAACATGCAGAGATAAATGTTCCTATACCCAAATCTGGCTACCCTTACTTATATACTTTGAGGTAAATTTCTATATGTGAACTTGCTGGGTCAAAGAGTATGGATATTTTAAGCCTTTTAATGCTTGTTGTCAAATCACCGTCCAGAAAGGGATACCTGGATTGCAGTATGCTTTTGGGAGGTGTATTTGCCCATTTTCCTTGGCATCAGCAGACTCCTGCACAGTAAAGTAAGCAGTCTGTCTTATTGGTTACACAGCTGGTGGCTTTTCTCTCTGTGGCATTGGCTGTCACACTGACCCAGCTACAAGGTGTTTTTGTAAGTGGCCAAAGAATTTTACCTCTCCTGCAAATTCTGTTCAGAACTATACCACATGTAACATCTTCCTCTTAGTTAGGCTTTTGTGATTAACAAAGATGCTAGATTCTATAATAAAGGAATCAAAGCTAATTTCCATGAGAAGCAAGGATTCTGTTTTACTAGGATGCTTGGTACAGGCAAGACTATCTTAACTATTTCTCTGTACAATGTTTTGACCGAGAAGGTAGTCACTGTAGTGCTCTATATTATTGAAAAATTTTAAACACAACACTTTTTACTTTATTGTCCTACTTGCTGTCCCCAGTAAAATTAGGGTCACAGTTTAGTGTGTTTGCTGTTTAACTGAAAGTTCAAAAATGATGAGAAATTGTATATTATCAAAATAAGGGCCTCTCTTTGGATCTTTTTAAAATTTATATGATCATTTAAAAACATCATTGCACACACATACACTTTACCACTTTACAAGTAATGCAGGCTTATTTTAAAACGATTATATTTTTCTTCTTAATTAATCTCACAGAATTTTTTTGTGAGAAAGATGATATGCCCACTTTTATTTTTTGGCCAAATACAACAATAATTAAAGGGGAAAAAAATCCATGCCAAATGCTGTTTTCACATAAAGACACTGGAGGGCACTCTAGCAATGGAAGATGTAAATTGGTAGTAATGGGAGATGCCAGTGTCTCTACAAATGTGCAGACTTTGTCTATTAGAGTAAGGTATGAGAGTTGGTTCTTGTGATCATTTCTGATCATTAAGACAAATGAAAGACTCATAGATCGTAGAGGAAATGTTTCTTTTTTCACATTTAAAATACATATTTTTTATTTATTTATAGAGAGAGGAGGAGGGAGGGAGGGAGGGAGAGAGGGAGAGAAAAATTGACGTGTGAGAGATACATCGATCTGTTGCCTCTCGCATATCCCCAACTGGGGACCTGGCCCATGACCCACACATGTGCCCTAACTGGGAATCAAACCAGTGACCTTTCAGTTCACGGGCCAGTGTTCAGTCCATTGAGCCACACCAGCCAGGGTAGTAGAGGAAATATTTCTGTACTGAAAAGTTTGTTAGAAACAAAAAGTGGCTGTGTGCTTTTGGCCTCCTTATTACCTCCTTTATCCCCTTCCCACCATACTGCCTCCTTTACAGAGCTGTGTCTCCTGCCTGGAGCACTCTGCCCCTTCAAGTCTCTGCTCAAATGTTACCCATGGGAGGATTCTTTCCCAATCACCCTCTACAACATAGCAACCCTCCTCCCAACCCCCATTAGCCTCTGCACACTGTTCTCCCTCACTCTGCCTAATGATTTTTCCATTGCACTCACTTCCACTTGACATTGTACATTTATCTGTGTATTATCTGCCTGCACCCCAGCTGCCACCAAATATTCATGAGATCAGGCACTTGGGCCATTTAATCCCAACCTTTATACCACACTGCCTGGCACAATAGTAAGTGCTAAGTATAAATTTGGTGAATGAAAAAAGCAGATTTAGGAAATGAAGTTTTTAAGATAGTGTTTTATGGAGATTAGTGCTCCTTTTATTGTAGTAAAATATGCATAATGTACTTTCATCATTTTAACAATTTTTAAGTGTACAGTTCAGTGGCATTAAGTTGTTTAGGATTTATTCACATTGTGTACAACCATCACCACCATCCATCTCCAAAACTTTTTCTTCATTACAAACCGAAACTCTACCCATTAAACACTAACTTCCCATTGTCTCTCCTGCTCAGCCCAGTAGCCACTGTTCTCCCTTCTGTTTCTATGAATTTGACTATTCTGTAGTCTCATATAAGTGGAATCATGCAATATTTGTCTTTTGTATCTGACTTATTTTACTTAGCATAATGTGCTCAACTTTTTTTATGTTGTTGTGTGTGTCAGAATTTTCTTCCTTTTTAAGGTTGAATAATATTTCTATATGTTATATGCATATACTTCATTTTGTTTATCCATTCATCCATTAATGGACATTTTCACCCTATGGCTATTTTAAGTGAATATTTTGTATGGAACTGTGAAGCATGATGTTGAAGTTTTGAGTCAACAGTGGATTTCTTTGAAATGGAGATAACATGTTTAAATTATACCAGTGAGTCATCGTATATACCCTTAGGTGATTTCTGTCTTTAGGAAAATATTTTTAATACAGATTAAAGTAGAAACTTATCCAGATTCTAAAAATCAGATCTGGACTTCTGGTTAAGATGGAGGCATAGGTAAACACACCTTGCCTCCTTGCACAACCACAGCAAAAATTACCATGAGACTATAAAACAACTAACACCCAGAATAGTCAGAAAATTGAGCTGCATGGAAGTCTGACAACCAAGGAATTAAAGTAGTTAGATTCATATAGACAGGTATGGGAGCAGAGAAACGGAGATGTGTGGAGAGGTGGAATAGGCATTCCATAACCACATGTGATGGATAAAAATCGGGAGGGATACCTTGGGAGCGAGGGATCCCAGCCCCACACCAGACCACCCAGACTAGGACGCCAGTGCCAGGAAGGTAAATCCCTATAACTACTGCCTGTACAAACCAGTGGGGGTTGGGGTGGTGTAAGAAACTGCGGGATTCTCAGGAGTCTCCTCTTCTTTTTTTTTAAGATTTATTTATTTATTTATTTATTTATTTATTTATTTATCTTTAGAGGGGAAGGGTAGGAGAGAGGGAGAGGGAGAGAAATATCAATGTACGGTTGCCTCTCATGCGTCCCCTGCTGGGAACTGGCCTGCAACCCAGGCATGTGCCCTGACTGGGAATCGAACCGCGATCCTCTGGTTCGCAGGCCCGCGCTCAATCCACTGAGCTACACCAGCCAGGGCCAGGAGTCTCCTCTTAAAGGGCCTGCAACAGACTTAGGACTTACGTAGATTCACTCCCTCTGGTCTACAGCACCAGGCTAGGAACTGAAAGGGCACTGGTGGCATATGGGGAGAAATTGAAGTTTCTGACATCAGGGTGAGTGCCGGGGGACAGCTTCCTCCCCAACAACACACCAGAGACCAGGCAGTGACATTGTCCCCTTTCTGAGCCCTCTCCTACGCAAAGCCACAGAGTGGCACACCATATCTGAGACTCTGTCAACCTAGTTTACACCAGTTGCCCCACCCAGGGGATTACCTAAGGCTCCACCCCATCCAATTTACCAGTGTATGTACTTTTCTACAATAGGCCACACTAATAAGACAGGGAGTCAAAGCAGTTCTACCCAATACATAGAAACAAACACAGGAGGTTGCCAAAAGGAGGAGAGAAAGAAATATGGCACAAATGAAAGAACAGAACAAAACACCAGAAAAAGAACTAAGCAAAATGGAGATAAGCAATCTATCAGATGCGGAGTTCAAAACACTCATTATTAGGATGCTCAAAGGAACTCATTGGGTCCTTCAACAGCGTAAAAAAGACCCAGGCATAAATGAAGGTTACACTAAGTGAAATAAAGAACAATTTACAGGAAATCAACAGTGGAGTAGATGAAGCTGAGAATCCAGTCAATGATTTGGAACATAAGGAAAAAAACCCAGAACAGCAAGAAGGAAAAACACCTCCCCCAAAACAATAATAGACTAAGCAGCCTTTGGGGCAATTTCAGATGTACCAACATTCAAATTATAGGGGTGCCAGAAAGAGAGGAGAAAGAGCAAGAAATTGAAAACTTATTTAAAAAAATAATGAAAGAAAACTTCCTTAATTTGGTGAAGGAAATAGACATACAAATCTAGGAAGCACAGAGAATCCCACACAAGATTGACACAAAGAGGACCACAAGACACATCATAATTAAAATGCCAAAGGTTAACCCTGGCTGGTGTGGTTCAGTGGATTGAGTGCCTGCCTGCAAAGTGAAAGGTTGCCAGTTCAGTTCCCAGTCAGGGAATGCCTGGGTTGTTTTCCAGGTCCCCGGATAGGAGTGTGTGAGAGGCAACCAATTGATATTTCTCTAACTCTCTTTTTCTCTTTATTCCCTTCTCTGTAAAAATAAATAAATAAAATCTTTTAAAAATTGCCAAAGGCTAAAGATAGAGGGAGAATCTTTTAAAAAAATATTTTATTTCTTTATTTTTAGAGAGGGGGAAGGGAGGGGGAAAGAGAGGGAGAGAAACACCAATGTGTTGTTGCCTCTCACATGGCCCCCACTGGGGACCTGGCCTGCAACCCAGGCATGTGCCCTGACTGGGAATCGAACTGTGACCCTTTGGTTCACAGCCCGCACTCAATCCACTGAGCCACACCAGCCAGGGCTAAAATAAAGGGAGAATCTTAAAAACAGAGAGTTACCTATAAAGGAGTTCCCATAAGACTGTCAGCTGATTTCTCAAAATAAACTTTACAGGCTAGGACGGACTGGTGAGAAGTATTCAAAGTGATGAAAAAGCAAGGACCTACAACCTAGATTACTCTATCCAGCAAAGCTATCATTTAGAATGGAAGGGCAGATAAAGTGTTTCCCATCAAGGTAAAGCTAAAGGAGTTCATCATCATCAAACTCTTATTATGTGAAATGTTAAAGGAACTTATTTAAGAAAAAGAAGGTGGTCAAAACTAAAATGGCAATAAATTCACAACTATTAACAATTGAATCTAAAAAACAAACTAAGCAAACAAAGAGAATGGAAATAGAATCAGAGCTATGGAGATCATTGGAGGGTTATCAGGGGTAGAAGGGGGAAAAAGGTGCAGGGATTAAGAACTACAAATTGTTAGGTACAGAATAGACGGGGATGTTAAGAACAGTATAGGAAATGGAGAAGCCAAAGAACTTATATGCATGGCCCATGGCCATGAACTAAGGGAGGATTACCAGAGGAAATGGAAGTACCGGGTGGAGGGAGGCAAAGGGGAAAATTGGGACAACTGTAATAGCATAATCAATAAAATATATTTTTGAAAAGATTCTAAAAGTCAGAATTGGTTTAATATCCCTATTGGTGCTATTCAGATTTTTTTTACAAATGTAAAAAAAAAAAAAGTTCACAAAGTCAAATCGCTAACTCTCTGGTATAACCAGGAGGATCCTGGATAGGTACTTTGGGGTTCTAGTCCCTGCTGACCTTGCATTTGGCCCTTAAACTTGTTTAAAACTCATGTCTATATTGAGTCTTATTTTTCTCACAAAACTAGGAGGGTAGACTAGATGCCTCCTTATAGTTGACATTCCATAATCTAGAAAGGAATTATTGACCTAAAGTAAGAGAACTTTGGAGAATTAAGAATTATCATATATGGCTTTTTTATCTTTGAATTATTTTGATCCATTTCAGTTCAGTTTTGCCAGAGAGTGACAATACCTTTGTCTCCCACTAATTTATGGGTACAGATTGCACTCAATTGATTTGAACTCCTCCTGCTATCTTGGGAGGTGTCTTTGTCTATGTGTTATTCATCCTCATCCTTTAGAGTCTCAACTCCTGAGGTGTCTCCAATATTACTCTCTGCAGCAGGGACTGCTGACAGGTGCTCTGTTCAAGCCCTCAGTTCAAATGGAAGTTGCCTACTCCAGTACTGAGGGGCTGTGCTTTTGAAATCATTAAGGTGTGCTGGAAATACAGAACCTAGAGGAACTAGGAATAAGAAGAGGTGGGTATCCTAAATGTTGGTCTAATCTGCAAGAAAAGTGGAGATACGCTTTTTTTTTTTTTTGCCTAGATCCTATGTGTTCTGCCCTTCTAGTGCCCTCATGCTGACTCACAGATGCCCCAGTGCTTGGAGCACAGGGCTCTTAGGGTCTGCTTGTCCTAGGTCCCGTGGTCAAGCAGTCCACCTAGTGAGCCAGTGAGTATGAGAAAAGCATCATGTGGTAATGTCATATGTGTAGCCCTACCCAAAGTATTGTATATTTTAACAAATACCTTCTGTACATGTCTTACCTGCATGTAAGGAAAGGAATTGGGCCAGTAAAGAGACTTTTTCCTCTACTAGGGAAGCAAATGTGGACATAGAGAGGCTCCTGTGGTGTTCCTCCCACCACAAGGGTCTGGACAAGGGTCCTGGCTGTGATTTGGGTCATCAGTGTCTTCCTATGCTGCATGCAAAACAGTCAGGGTTTACCAGGTGACCTGGTGACATGCCTGAGACTGGAGAGAAGTCTTACCCTTAGAACCTACCTACATCTCCTGATGTCACCCACATACTCACCACTTGTTACTGACCTTAAGCTTCCTACAGTGGGCTCCAATCATGTTATGCAGCTCCTTACCAAGGGCAAATTCCCTGATGTCCTCCAACTGTCTGCTGCATGAAGCTGGATCCCTTAAGGCAGGGGTGCCAAACGCATTTTCGCCGGGGGCCACATCAGCCTCAGGGTTGCCTTCAAAGGGCTGAATGTAATTTTAACTCTTTAACAGTTAAAGAGTAGTTACATTTATACAGTCCTAAAATGATTTTGACCCTTTGAAGGCAACTGCGAGGCTGATGTGGACCCCCATGAAAATGAGTTTGACACCCTTGCCTTAGGGTATCATGCGGGGGGCCTTTTCATCCATTACATCTTTCCAACATCTCCTAGCACTGCTCACCTTGCACCATTCCACCAGAATGCTCACTGTTCTTCACACCCATTCAACCTTTACCTCTTCTGATTTGCTCACACTCACCCTCCCACCTCTTCCTTCAGTTTCTACCCATTTATCAGGACCCCTTGCAAATGCCACTTCCTCCTGGAAGCCATCCTTCCCTGGCCCTCTCAAACAGCAGCCTTCTTTTCCTTTCCTTCTGAAACCTTTTCCTTTGTCGAAGTTATCTAGGATCAGAACTCCAAGTTGGCTTTGATGCCTTCACCTCCCTTCCCACCCACACCCCATCTGTTGCCAGGTCTGTTCAGTTTCCCCTTCAGTTGTCAACTCTATCCCACTGTATTAATTTTCTCTCTCTACGGTAACAGATTGCCACAAACTTAGAGGCTTAAAACAACACAAATTTAATATCTGACACTTCTGGAAGTCAGGATCTCAATGGGCTGAAACCAAGGTGTTAGTGGGGTTGCATTCCTTTCTGGAGGCTCTGGGGGAGAATCTATTTTCCTGACTTGAGGGGTGTCCAACCTTTTGGTGTCTGTGGGCCACACTGGAAGAAGAGTTGTCTTTGGCCATACATTAAATACATTGCAACACGTAATCACAAAAAATCTCATGATGTTTTTAAGTAAATTTACAATTTTGTGTCAGGCCGCATTCATAGCCATCCTGAGCCACATGTGGCCTGAGGGCCACAGGTTGGACATTCCTCTGAGAGGCTGTCAGCATTCTTTGGCTCATGGCCTTTTTCTTGCCTCCAGAGCCAGCAAAGTGGGTTAAATTCTTCTCCTATTGCCGTCTTTTTTTTCTTTTTTAAATATATTTTATTGATTATGCTATTATAGTTGTCCCATTTCTACCCCATCATTCCCCTCCACCCTGCACACCCTCTCCCACCCACATTCCCCCCTTTAGTTCATGTCCATGTGTCATAAGTTCTTTAGCTTCTACATTTCCCACACTATTCTTGCCCTCCGTCTATTTTCCACCCACCATCTGTGCTACTTATCCTCTGTACCTTTTCCCCCTCTCTCCTCCTCCCACTCCCCTGTTGCTAACCCTCCATGTGATCTCAATTTCTGTGGTTATGTTCCTGTTCTAGTTGTTTGCTTTTGTTTTAGGTGTGGTTGTTAATATCTCTGAGTTTGCTGTCTTTTTACTGTCCTATTTTTTATCTTCTTTTTCTTAGATAAGTTGCTTTAACATTTCATATAATAAGGGCTTGGTGATGATGAACTCCTTGAACTTGACCTTATCTGAGAAGCACTCTATCTTCCCTTCCATTCTAAATGACAGCTTTGCTGGATAGAGCAATTTTGGATGTAGGTCCTTGCCTTTCAGAATATCAAATACTTCCTTCCAGCCCCTTTTTGCCTGGAAGGTCTCTTTTGAGAAATCAGCTGACAGTCTGATGGGAACTCCTTTGTAGGTGACTGTCCCCTTATCCCTTGCTGCTTCTAGAATTCTCTCCTTCATTTTCATCTTGGTTAATGTAATTATGATGTGCCCTGGAGTGTTCCTCCTTGGGTCCAACTTCTTTGGGACTCTCTGAGCTTCCTGGACATCCTGGTAGTCTATTTCCTTCACCAGATCAGGGAAGTTCTCCTTTATTATTTGTTGAAATAAGTTTTCCACTTGTTGCTCTTCTTCTTCCTCTTCTGGTATCCTTATAATTCGGATGTTGGGACATTTAACGATGTCCTGGAGGTTCCTAAGCCTCTCCTCATTTTTTTGAATTCTTGTTTCTTCCTTGTTTTCTGTTTGGTTGTATGTTTCTTCCTTCTGGTCCACTCCATTGATTTGAGTCTTAGTTTTCCTCCCATCTCTATTGGTTCCCCATGCGTTTTCCTGCATTTCATGTATTGTAGCCTGCATTTTTTCAACTAATTTGTGACTAAAATCAATCAATTCTCTGAGCATCCTGATCACCAGCGCTTTGAACGGTGCATCTGATAGGTTGGCTATCTCTTCATGGCTTAGAGGAATTGGCTCCGGGGATTTCATTTGTTCTCCAGTTTGAGCCATTTTTGGTGTTTTTTTTTTTTTTTTTTTTTTTTGCTTTTTGTTTTTGATTTTTTTTGGTCTGGTCATGGCTGTTATGTAGTGAGGGATGGAGCCTTAGGTATTCCCCAATGCGGGGCAGCCCAGTCACTGAGTTGTGACGCTGTATGTGGGGCGGGGTTCGAGAGGGAACAATGGCGGTTGCTCAGCTCTCTCTTGGATTCCAGTCCCTTCTGCTGCTTCCCCTTTACCTGGGTTATCTGTGCGCGAGTGTGGGACCACCTGATCAGCCAGCCACCTTGCTCGGCCTCACGGGGTCTGCACAGTTGCCACCCTGTGCCTGGGGTCCGCTAGCCACCACCTGTGCTCCTGGGAACTGCCAGCCGCTGCTGCCTGCTTGCCAGGGTCTGCACCTCCAGTTTTTCCTGCCACGACTCTGCCCCTCGTACCGGTCTGGATGAATGGCTGTTGGACTTCCGTGCAGTTCAATTTTCTGTTAGTTCTGGTTGTTTTCTTGTTTCTAAATATTTGTTGTCCTTAATTTTAGTGGTGCGAGGAGGCACAGTGTGTCCACCTACACCTCCATCTTGGCTAGAAGTCTACACTCCTCCTCCCGTTTTTTTGGTTCTCTGTTTTCTACCCCCCTCTTCGACTTATAAGAACATTTATGATTATATTGAGTACACCAAAATAATCCAGGCTAATCTCCCCATCCCAAGGGCAATTGGTTAGAACCTTAATTTCATCTGCAATTTTAATTCCACTTTACCATGTAACCTGATATATTCACAGGTTCTGGGAGTTAGGACGTACATGTCTTTGGGGAGCTATTATTTTTGCCTACCACACCTACTCTCCAGATTCAGCTTTGAGATTTTGGAATACCTAATTGGCTGCCTGCCTTACCTCCCTTACTGCCTCCCATGTTACATGCCTCCTGCTTAGATATTACCATGGATATTCTGTTTTCAAGATTTGTTGAGTCTGCCTCCAAACATAATTCTTGGATCTGTCCCTTTCACTTAGTCTCCATTGCCACCACGCTAATAGTCATTTCTCCTCTGGGCCATTGCGAAAAAGGGTCTTTTGCATTTACTTGTACCCCCCTAAGTCATTTAAAAAAAATTGAGGTAAAATTCACGTAACATAAAATTAACCATTGTAAAGTGTATAATGTGGTGAATTTACAATGTTTTCTATACATTGGAAACTATACTTGGAACTATAATCTCTATCTAGTTTCAAGACATTTTCACCACCCCAGAGGAAAACCTCATACCTATTAGCAGTCAGTGCCTATTTCCTCCTCTCCCCAACCCCTGGCAACCATGAGTCTGCTTCCTGTCTCTATACATCTACCTATTCTGGATATTTCATATGAATGGAATCATATAGTACGTGGCCTTTTGTGATGGTCTTCTTTCACTTAGCGTAATGTGTTTTCAAGGTTCATCCAAGTTGTAGAATCTATTAGTATTTCATTCCCTTTTATGGCAAATAGTATTCCATTGTGGATACAGAATGTATTCTGTTTATCTGTTCAATTGATGAACTCTTGAGTTGTTTCTACCTTGTGGCAATTGTGAATGGTGCTGTTATGAACATTTAAGTGTTCGAGTACCTGTTTCCAGTTTTTGGGGGTGTATACCTAGGAATTTTATTGCTGAGTCATGTAATAATTCTATGTTTAACTTTTTGAGCAACCACCAAACTGTTTTCCACAGTGGCTATACTGATTTACATTACATTGGCAATGCACAAGTATTACAGTTTCTCTGCATCCTTGACAAAATTTATTTTCCATTGTTTTGAGTGTATTTGGCCAAGTGGGTTTGAGGTGGTATCTCACTGTTTTCCTCCAAACCATTTTTTAAATGCTTAAATTGGTTTATTTTTCCTTCTCTGCTTAGCATCTTTAAAGCACCTTCCTTTGGCCTTCTGGAACATGTCTGATCTTACCCCTTCTACTTCTTCCACCCTTCCACTCCCTTCCACCTTTCTCACACGTTCCACTCACCCCAGCATCATGGGCCTTCTCTCATTTCCTCAGGTAAAGAAGGCAAAGACCATGGGCTTTGAGGCTTAGCAGTGCTTAGACATCTTCCCAGGGTCACACAGACCTGAGCCAGAACCTTGGCTCTGCATCTTACTATCCAGCTCCTTTTAGTTTCCTTAACTGTAAGAGGGGCTCATGAGCCCTGACCGGTGTTGGTCAGTTGGTTGGGCTTTGTCCCACAAAGCAAAAGGTTGCTGGTTCGATTCCCAGTCAGGGCACATGCCTGGGTTGCAGGCCAAGTCCCCAGTTAGGGTGCATGTGAGAGGCAACTGACTGATGTTTCTCTCCCTCTCTTTCTCCCTCCCTCCCTCCCTTAAGGGTGGGGGCTCATGGTACTTACCACAAGGGTGGTTAGAATTCAATGAGATGATGCACTGAATGCTGGTGGTTCCTGTCTCATAAGAACCCCAAGAAATGGTGGCTATAAAAAAGGAAATATACCCTTGGCCCAGGGTGGCTCTGTTGGTTGAGCATTGTCTGGTACGCTAAAAGGCTGTGGGTTGATCCTGGCTGGGGCCTGTATAGGAGGAGGCAACTGATTGATGTTTCTTTTTCACATCAATGTTTCTCTCTGTCTCTTTTCCTCTCTCTCCAAAATCAATAATCCTCAGGTGAGGATTATTAAAAAATATTTTTTTAAAAAAGGAAATATAGTAGTTACCCATTATCTATGGGATGTTTCAAGACCCCCAGTGAGTACCTGAAACTACAAATAGTACCAAACCCTATATATACTTTGTTTTTTTCCTATAGGTACACACCTGTGATAAAATTTAATTTCTTCATTAGGCACAGTAAGAGATTAATGACAATAAGTAATCAGACCACCTATAACAATATACTATAAGGAAAATTATGTGAATGAAGTCTTTCTCACAATGTCTTATTTTCCTGCACTCACCCTTCTTGTGATGAGATGATACAGTGCCTTTGTGATGAAATGACATGACGTGAACGACATGGGCATGGTGATGCAGGATTAGGCTACTATAAGGGTGACTTGAACACAAGCACTGGGATACCACAACAGGCGATCCTATAACCAAGATGGCAACTAAATGACTAAAGAGTGGATGCAAACCTGTACAGCCTGGACACACTGGACAAAGGGATGATTCATGTCCTTGGTGGGATAGAGTGGGATGATGCCAGATTTCATGCCACTTGGAACAGTGCACAATTTAAAACTTAGGAATTGTTTATTTCTGAGATTTTCTATTTTATATTTTCAGACCACAGTTGACCATGGGTAACTAAAACCATGAAAACACAATAAAGTTAAGGGGAGGTACTGTAAAATAAATAGATGAAAGCCACCTTAGGGAAGGGGATCACCATCTAAAGCATATCCTCCCTCCCACCCCCACTTTTCTCCCTCCTGTTCTTCATCACACTTAATTTAATGATGCAACTTGAATGGGTACATTTCCCTCTTATGTTTGGTCTCCCCAAACTAGACTGGGAACTTCATGTTCACCATGCCTAACACTTACTAAAAAATTCTTGAGTGAAAATATTATCATATGGTCACAATAAATGGAATTCATTATCAATTATTCACTTGACTTGAGAGGATGGAAAGGCACATTTTTTATGTGTGAGTGTATGTATGTTTTCCTAGATTATAGATTTGTCTAAACATTCTTGCTAATTTAAGATGTCAAATCTGAAGGTTGTTTCTTGGCTTGAGTTTTTGAACACAGTCCAGGTCTGTTTTCAGATTCCTTAATATATTCTTTTTTGTGAAAGAGTTTTCAGAAGCATAAAAGAGTGTCTTTGTTACATGCCTGTCTGTATTACTCATTTATGTAAATGAGCTGTGGGTAGAGGAGATATCTTAATGGCAGAACATGGCTTTACCCCAGCACTGAGGTGTCACCAAGAGAACTTGGCCAGTGTTTGAGTCCATGTGGTTGAAAGTTCCTCCTCAGCCAAGGTTTCTGTCCCAGGTACATTCTGTTTCTTTCAGAATTTCTCACTGGTGGAACACTCTTCCTTCAACTTAGGACCAACTCAGCATCTGGAAGGTGTGTTAAAAAAAAAAAGTTACTATCATTCAGTTCAATGAAGGAATCTTAGCAGGATCTGAAACAATATTCACTTCCACTCTGACATTTTCTTTGTTTTTTTCCCTACCTTTTCTCACCCAAGACACCCTGGTTATTACTAGAGTGAGGTGTTATAGAAGGCATGGATTCCCGACTTTGATGGCAGACTCTTATGGCCAACACAGGGATTACTGAGCTGCTGTTGGAGAAGAGCCAGAGCTCCTCTCCTGCCATGTCTTCTCCATCAGGAGTTAGTTAATGAACCCACGCATTGATGTGGGGCAGAGTTCTGTCCTTGATGTGATGCCTGTTGGGCTGTACTCTCCTTGAGGACAAGGCACATTGTTTTTTCATTTCTGTTTCTCTGCAGTGCCTGGGTGGAACTGCTAACACTCAGGTTTCTGAAACCAGCTGGAAGGCTCCACACATTCTGTTGCATGTGGGAACTGTGAAGCATTAGCAACTAGCCAGTGATCAGCAGTGATGAGCAGTTTTCAGGCTCCACAAACATTTAATGTGCTAAGTGAGGACTCGAGGCATCAGATGAAGAAATGACTTTTAAAGATAGAAACAGGACTCTTGATTGACACAGATGTATTTTACTAATTAGTGTACTGTTTTTCAGGAATTAGTAAAAATGGTACTATTTCCAGGATTATTGTCAAGGAGGGATAAGAAACTTCATATGGTTTATTGCTTGATGCGGTTTTCTCTTTTTTTTCATGTTTTTAAATTTGGTTTTTATTTTTGTAAGAAGAAAACTGTTTTCTTGCAAAGTTCATTATTGAGTTTATTATGAGGTATATGGGAAAAGTATTTCATAGAATATTTTTTTGCAACAATAAATTCTAGAACATACCAGTGGTATTCTTTTTAAATAAGAGGTACCTGTAATGCATTTCTTTTGTTATCCAGTCATTCATTTATACATTCTCCTGAAAAGAATGAGAATTATGCCCTGCAAAGACGTAGGCAGCTCCTAAGAAGTGCAAAGGGAAGAAAATTTCCTGAGGGTCTTTTCTGTGCATCTCATGTGAAATATGCATGCAGTCTAAGGTAGCTGGGAAGACAGCCTGAAAGGAGTAACTCTACTACTATTTTATCTTATTCTTTGAGTAGTCACCATAGTACCTTGGCCCATGGTAGGTTCTCAGTAAATGTTGACTAAACAGAATGTATCATGGAAAGTGGTAAAGCAGAGGCCAGAGTGACTTTCAGAGAGCATAGGGACTATTCCCAAGAAAGTTGATTGCTGAACAGATTTAAAAGGATGATCAGAGAGGGAAGGGCATTCCTGGCCAAGGAAACTGCATGTGCAAAGGCATGGCAGGAGAGTTATGAGTGGGTCATTGTACTGTATGGGGTGCTTAGAGCCCGAGGGGCTGTACACAGAGTTGAACAGGTGGGTTGGCACCAGGCTGTGATGGGCCTCTAAGGCCAGCCCAGAATTGCAGATTTACATGCTCCCCCCACCACCCCCGCCCCGTTCCCTCCAACCCCCTTACCCAGCCCCCCACATTCCAGCTGTCAGTCTGTTGTCTGTGAGTCTGTCTCTATTTTGGTTGTTAGTTCATTTTGTTCATTAGATTCCACATTATAAGTGAAATCATACAGTATTTGTCTTTCTCTGACTGGCTGATTTCACTGATCATAGTGTTCTCCAGGTCCAACCATGTTTTCACAAAGGTAAGATTTCCTTCTTTTTTTTTATGGCGGAGTAGTATTCTGTTGTATAAATTCACCACAGCTGTTTTATCCATGTACCTACTGATGGACCCTTGGGCTGCTTCCAAATCTTGGCTGTTGTAAATAATGCTGCAATGAACATGTAGATGCATATATTCTTTCGAATTAGTGTTTTGGGTTTCTTCAGGTTGGTCATAAGGCAGTTTCATTTTTAATTTTTTGAGGTAACTTCACACTGCTTTCCACAGTGGCTGCACCAATCTGCATTCCCACCAACAGGGCACGAGGGAGGGTTCCCTTTTCTCCACATCATTGCCAACACTTGTTTGTTGATTTGTTGATGGTAGCCATTCTGACAGGTGTGAGGTATATCTTTGTGGTTTTAATTTGCATCTCTGTGATAATTAGCGATGTTGAGCATCTTTTCATGTGTCTGTTGGCCATCTGTATGTCCTCTTTGAAAAAGTGTCTATTCAGGTCCTTATTTTTTTGGTGTTGAGTTGTATAAATTCTTTATGAATTTTGGATATTAACCCCTTATGAGATGTATTGACAAATGTATTCTCTTGTTCAGTGGGTTGTCTTTTCATTTTGTTGATAGTTTCCTTTGTTGTGCAAAAACTTTTTAATTTGATGTAGTCCCATTTGTTTATTTTTTCTTTTGTTTCCCTTGCCTGAGGCGATATAACACAAAAAATATTGCTACTGAGAAATGTCTGAGATTTTGCTGCCTATGTTTTGTATCCTGTTGGCAACAGGGAAGCAGTGGAGATGTTTAATGTCTCTCAGCTTCCGTCAGGTTAGTTCTTCATTCTATACTCTGGTCTAGGTGGTTGGCCTGTGCCATTTCAACCTCTTTCCTGTCTCTTCTTTTAATTACATTAAAAATGTACTGACAAACCTAATTGGAATAGAGAAAAAGTGATGAAATTGCAGCCTCTGGGGCAGGCTAGTTCATCCTTTCCTTCTAATGCACTTACTACATTTAAATACTTCTAGTTATTTGGAGCCTTCAGGTGACTTCATTTCTCTGGGTACTATACACTTAGTTTCTTACATCTGCAGTTAATTTCTTAAGAGACCTTAATGAGACACTTCAAACAGTTTAAATGTCAATTACCAAAAAAAGCGAGGTTTTCAAGTTCCAGTAATCTGCCCATATTGGTCATTGGAACATAATCCCAGGTGGATGTAATTTAAGACAGATGACATTCCAGAGCTTCAGTTACAAAGAATTTATACTGTATTTTTTTTTCAGGACTAACAAGCCAGGCTCTGTTGTTGCTACACTTGCAGGGCTTTCTACAGTTTCAGTTTATCTGACACTGCTCCATGCTCAAAGCTTCAGTTTTGTATTTACTCTAGCTCTGGGTTTTGGCTGGTGCTTTTGAATCTGAAAAGGTCTAAAAGATGCTATGTACATAAAAATATGTTGAACATATAGTAAAGGTAATAATTACAATTTTTAATCCTATACTTTTATTTTCAAGTTTTGTACAAGCTTAATTTATATATACATATATGTGCACACATATATATCATATCCTTTTGAGCAGAAAAAAGTGTTCATGATGTATGTTATCATAGATTTATTCTCAATAAATGGGTTTTTCTTAATTCTGACCAAGAAATACTGATGTTTTTCTTGTCACTCCCACCGTTTTTTATCCCTATGTTTCTTCCTTTGCTTCTATTGTTAAGATAAAATGCATGAAGAAAGAGTTGAATATGATGATGAGTATTATTTTAACAGAAAGCAAAACCAAAAACATGCAGAATAAATTAAACTTGCATGTTCTCTGTGGGTCACTTAGTGGGTGTTACATCCTTAGTCATTTGTGCTACAAAGTAAATAATTTTTGGCAGCTGGTTTAGTTTTCACCACTTCTAAGCCTATGACAAATGATCTTAGGAGATCTTTGGTCTTAACAGGAAAACTTTTATGTGTGAGTTTTAAGTTCAGTTTTGTTGTTTTTGAAGGTGGTTCTATGTAAGTCATTTATGTGGAATTTTGTTTTATTTGAATTTAAATTTTTGAAAAAGTTTTAAAGTAGAGTCTGCCATATTGAACTATTTTTCATACGTCTGACATTTAAAAGTTAATTTGCCTTTTCTGTTTTTAAAAGACACAAGAAATATCCTCCCACTAAGCATTCATTATATATTAGTCAACTGCTTTTGAAAATGGAGAAATTATTTTTAGTTTGTATGGTTTTAGGTTATTCCCTTCCTCCCTCTCCCCACCCGCCGGAGAAATAATGTTACTAAATATTCTTAGACCCACTGTCTATTAATTTACCTATTTGGTCTGCTATAGGTCACTTTCAAGGGTAAGAAAATAGTCATACCAAGTTAGATATATGGGAATGTGTGAATTTTATATATTTTCTGGTAATCAGCCCTGCTTTAAAGGAGTTCTTGCACAAGCAGCTTATTGGTGCTATATTTGGCATATTGTATGTTATTAAAACTTCATATAAATGCAGAGGTACTGACTTGCGTGGTTTACAGAACCCATCAGGACATTTTTACTTGTATGTGACATGGTCACTTTTCCAAGTTTGCTAATCTTTGTGTTGTGAGATACATGTATCATGTCTCATGCATACAAAAATCATGTCTGGCTTACCTGATTGAAATGTGAAATTAAACATTTTCCAGTAGTTATTTCTCAATATGCAAATTGACTGATATCCACTAAATGTATATATAAGTCAAAATATAAGGAATTGGTTGCTTAATCAGCTTTATAGGTATAAATTTAGGATGCAAATTCATATCCCTTCTCTCTCCAGAGAGAAAACTTGATGGCGTACTCCTGCTTTCTCTAAGTAACATAGTATTCAGCCTGTTTGGCTTAATCAGCAGCCTTGGGAGTTGGAGCAATCATTTGAAATACTGAGTGGAAAAGTTCCTTGCACTTGGAAAAGTTAGGAGGCCAGGAGTGAAAGACATACCCTTATCTTTTCCCTGGTGGCCCCTCACCTGCAAATTCGCACCAGGGTGGTAATAAAATTGTAGGAGCTCATTTTATGTGAAACCATTAGCAGCCTGAGAATTTGGACCTAGCTGCCTCTCATACTTTAAGACACTGGAAGGTGTCATTTATAAGCATGGAGGGCCTGAAGGAAGGCAGAACAGGCTTGTAAACCATAGGTTTAGGTTCTGGATGGTAATCAGTTTGTAATATAGTTTAAAGTCTTAGGATATCAGCATCACAAATGTGTTGTTATGTGGTGAGGGCAAATCCCATGGAACATCTGACTATAAAAGGCAGAAACAATGGCCAGTTATTTCCTCCTCTTTATTGTGATACTATTTTCTTTTTTTGCCTTCATAAATGAGGGTGGAGGGCAAGGGAGCCATACTGCAAGCAGAGTAAGTAAAACTGAATATTTTTGTTAGTTACAAAAAAAGGTGGCCGTGATGATGGTTGAAAATCTCATAGCTTACATGGAAGCTTTACTTTGGAACAGCTACCCCTGCTTCTTTGTGTGTTTTACGTGTCCGACACCTGGTGACTGAATGAGTGATGTTCACAATGTTCAGTCCTCAGCAGCTCTGCTCAGCTCCTGTAGACTCATGCCTATTTCTTCTTTTTGGTGTCAATCCATGTAATATTTGGTCATCTTCTCCTGCTGCCTTCTATTTTTCCCAGCATTGTTGTCTTTTCCAAAGAACCCTGCCTTCTCATGATGGACCTGAAGTAGGACAGCTTCAGGTTTTTCATTTTGTCTCCCTTGATGTTTCAGGCTTCATTTGTTCAGGACCCACCTGTTCACCTTTCTGGTGGTCCAGAGTATCCACAGAGCTTTCTTCCAGCACCATGTTTTAAATGAATCAGTTCTTTTACTGTCAACCGTCTTCACTGTCAAACTGTACTAGTATTTGGAATAGTATTTGGAAATATGAGGCTGTGAATGATTTCAACCTTGGTCTCTAATGATACATACATCTTTGCTTTTGGTAATTTTTCCTAACTCTCCCACTGCTGCCCTTCTGAGTTTCAGTCTTCTTGCTTTCTTGGCTGCAGCCTCCCTTTGAATTGATGGCTGAACCAAAGTAAGCATAATCTTTAACATTTTCAGTGTATTTATTGTCTATATTAAAGTTGTGTATTTCTGCCCTGGCTGGTGTAGCTCAGTAGATTGAGCGCGGGCCTGCGAACTAAAGGGTTGCTGGTTCGGTCCCCAGTCAGGGCACATGCCCAGGTTATGGGCCAGATCCCCAGTAGGGGATGTGCACAATCACACACTGATGTTTCTCTCTCTCTCTCTCTCCTTCCCTTCCCCTCTCTATAAAAATTAAAAATAAAAAATAAAAAAAAAGTTGTGTATTTCTTCTGTAGTCATGACTTCTGTCTTCTTGATATTCAAATGCAGCCCTGCTTTGGCACTTTCTTCTTTCACTTTTACCAGAAGTTGTATGAACTTGTTGCTACTTTCTGCCAGTAAGATGGTATCATCTGCATATCTTAAGTTATTGATATTTCTTTCACCAATTTTCACTCTTCCTTCCTCTGACTCTAACCCAGTTTTTCATACAATATGTTCTGTATACACATTAAACAAATAGGGAGTATATGGCTGACTTTGAATTCCCAGGCTGGGGCAGGTGACAGGCTCTGCCTATGTGACAGAGCCCTTGGGGCAGGGAGAATGGGAGTCATTTTCAGCTTCCCTTTGGTTGGTAATGTGGAGGGTTCCCTTATGTGGAGACAGAATTCAGGTTCTTAGTTAGCTGCCTGTGGAAATGACAAATATAGCAGCCTCATAGTGTGCTAGACCAGCTTCAGTATCTCTGCTGCTCACGTTAAGGGTAGTTTTTTTAACAGAAATCATGAAGAAAACTGGCGGATTAAGTGAGAATTCAAGAATCCATTCTGTAGATCAGCAGCAGTCTGTAGAATCTGAGTGGAATGATGTGTGTACCAGGCTGCTCCAGGCTTTGCCTCCTGACTAGTACAGGTGTGACTGTTTAAATCTCAGTGCTCCAAGTCCCCATTGAGTCCAAGTCCCAGGATGAATGTGTTACCTGAATTGCCCCTACTTGCCTGCCCTCCCATATGGTCAGAGCTGTCCTTGTTACTCAGTGGTGGTCCCCCTGCTGCGGGTTTCTATTGTGGCGAGGGATACTTGTCTGCAGGCCCCTCACTTGTCTCTTTCTTTAGCCAGTAGGAAACATATTTTTTTTATTTCACAGGTGACTCAGAGGGGCTACAGGCCATTGTAGGCATTCAGTAATATTTCTATGCTTCATATCAAAGTCCATTTCTTTCCAGAAGACGCACATGATGTTGAGTTGGAGAGATGAGGCTTCACACCAAGAGATTATTATTATCCGGGAGAAACCCTTGCTCTCTGTGGGTCACAGGTTCTGTTGCTCAGGTTCCTATTTTAAGCCCAGTTGCTTTGTGAGATTTCTTCCTTTCCCAAGGAGAATTTATGCTGATCTTCTCTTGAGGATCTCACACTATTCTAGTATGTGCCTTTCTGCTTGGAGCTAGTGTTTATTCAATTGAAGCTAACATACCTGTTCAGAGTCTCCAGGTGGAGTCTTCTCCATTGGTATGGCAGAAAGGCTCTGCTCACCCTCACTGGCTCTGAGAGGTGCCCAGAGCTGGTTGGTTGGTTGTGGCTTTTCTACTTAGGTGATCCTGCTTGCTGCCACTTTGCTCTGCATCCCTGTGAGTGGAACCCAAGTTGGAAGTAGATTGTTCCCACCAAGCAGAAGTATGCTGGATACTGGCCTCCCATCCCCTCCTGTAGAAGCACCTTCAGGCATTCCTTCTTTAATTGTCATCTGGGCCACTTAAGCAATGTTTTTCTGAGAGGGAAAATGGGGGATATTGTTCTGATAAATTGAAATGTCTCAAAGCCACCCTGTTATTTTGTGCCTTTTCCCTTGTCTTTACTCCAGAGCCCCATGTAGTGCAGTCATTAATGTGTTTGTGAGGATGGTCTTCCTGGGGTTGAAGGAAGCTTTAGGAGGGCTGCTGGTTAGTACAGTCCCTGAAAAAAAATCTGTTTGTAACTCAGGCACCAGGCTGGTAGGAGAAGCTCAGAAGGTTCAGAGAAGTGCTAAAAGTGAAAGGGTTACAGGCAGAGGCTTTGCCTAATTTCACAAGTGTTGACCAAAGTAGTTCTGAACAGGAAAAGATTTGATGGAATCTTATCTCATATAAAGACATTATTTTTGCCTCTCTTTTTTCCTCTCTTTTCTTTCACTTTTCTTCTGTGACCTTCCATTCTTGAGCTCTCTTGTCCCCAGTTGCCCTGGACTATTCATCTTAAACCCAGCTCTGCCTTCCCCTGGACCCTGTTCTTCTTGGGGACCCTGTTCTTATTCAATAGAGTACACTCTATTGAACTCTTTCTATGTGACAAGAACTGTCACATTTATATACACTTACATTATCGTGAGGAAAGTACTTTTTTGCCTATTTTACAGATGAGAAGAGTGAGATTCAGGGAAGTTTGGTGAGTTACCCAAATTTATATACCTACAAAGGTTTGGAAGCAGGAGCTAAAGCCCATTTCTGGAATCCACTTCTCAGCCATCTAGTCTGGACACCTTTGGAAAGGAAGTTGCTTTTATTATTACCAAAAGCAATACTAATATAAAATGTTTATTAATTGGGGATTTGTTAAATAAATTATGATATGGTTACATCATAGTAATGATGCAGCTACTGAAAAGAATAAAGTAGTTTCTCTATGAATGGCAAAGTAGCTTGATTGCACCAATCCCCCTGTAGATAACATTTATAACTTTTTTTTGAAATCCAACTATTATAAAATACTGGAGAGCAAGCAAAATCAGGTAGCGACCCTTGAAAAGACAAACTGAAATGGGTAAGGCTTGCAAGTTTGGACCTTTTTACCTACAGATACTCTCAAATCCACCTAACTCAAGTGGCACAGAGTCACAGCCTTACTGTATGGAGGTGCTAGAAGGCATAGGTGGTGACTGGCAGAGTAGCTAGAAAGTTAGGAAGGAAATCCCAAAGGGAAGGCTGCTACAGAGAGGATAAACCCTACAGTCTGTATACAAAATAGTAAAAATTCAGAACTGGAGATAAAAAGCAGCTGGAAGCTGAAAGGACTGAGCAAAGATCTTAGCTGCTGCCCACTATAGGGGAGATAGAGTTTAGTGTTTGTGTTCAACCAAGTTAACAGTCTGCTAGAACAAAAATCACTATACATAATCCAGAGCATGTCCAATGTCCTATCAAAAATCACTATGTAACATGTCACATCATTGTGTTCTTTGCCTTAAACTAATTCAATGTTATATGCCAATTATATCAATAAAACAGAAAAAAATCACTATGTAGATGAAGAAATGGGGGGAAAAGCAATTAATTGGAACCAAACTCAAGATGATCCAGATGTTGCAATTAACAAAGACTTGAAAGCATCTATCATAAGCATGTTCAGGAACTTAGTGGAAGTCCTGGCTGGTATAGCTCTAGGATTCAGCATGAGCCTGTGAACCAAAGGGTCGCCGGTTTGATTCCTAGTCATGGCGCATGCCTGGGTTGCAGACCATGTCCCCGGTAGGGGATGCATGAGAAGCAACCAAAGACTGATGTTTCTCTCCCTCTCTTTCTCTCCCTTCCTTCCCTTCTCTCTAAAACTAAATAAACAAAATCTTTAAAAATAAAGAACTTAATGGAAAATATATGCACAATGAATGAAAGAAAAAGAGATGGAAGATTCTATATAATGTGAAAATCAGAGCTTCATATGTGTTTTCACCAGAAACTAAAATTACATCTTCAAAACTATTTAATCTCCCCAAGCAAAATACTAACACCAACTTTTATAAACACCTTACTTTAGATAACCTGTTGTTCATGCATATTGCAGATTATTAAATGTATGGATAAATAAGGTTATTAAATTTTACCAAGGTCTTAAAGTCTTGTTAAGAAAATATTGATTAAGTAGTCTAAAGAAAAGATTACCCTTTAGTTCATGATGCTTGAAAACTGGTGCAGGCCATGCTGGGTCTGGTACAGCTTCAGCGTATGTGGTATTAGCAAACATATGGGCTAGGCTGGCCTGGACTGCAACTTGGCCAGCATGAACTGCTCCCATGGACCTAGACACCCTGTTTGCTGCCTGTTCCCCATCCATGAGCCCATTCCTCTTGCTAGGGTTGTTTGGACATTGCCGTCTCCCCTCTTTTGGGGAGAGATGTCTGATTCTAAGGGGCAAAGTTTGAAAGAGGACATTTAATGGGTATTCGCAGGTATCATTAACTTTGTTGTGCACAGCATGCCTTGAATCTTATTTTCTTGGCTAGTGTACAGGTAAAATGATAGTTCTGCTGGTGAATAGGAAAATTCTGGCTTCTCTTCTTGCCCTAACCCACCATATTATGATCGCTGTGGAAATAGGGATCATTATTAACAAGACAGGTCCTAAGTCTAATTTAAACCTTTTTTAAAAAAAATTTCAATGTATTTTATTGATTATGCTATTACAGTTGTCCCATTTCTTCCCCATCATTCCCCTCCACCCTGCACACCCTCATCGACCCACATTCCCCCCTTTAGTTCATGTCCACGTGTCATAAGTTCTTTAGCTTCTCCATTTCCCACACTATTCTTGCCCTCCCCCTGTCTATTTTATACCCACCATCTATGCTACTTATTCTCTGTGCCTTTTCCCCCTCTCTCCTCCTCCCACTCCCCTGTTGCTAACCCTCCATGTGATCTCCATTTCTGTGTTTCTGTTCCTGTTCTAGTTGTTTGCTTAGGTTGCTTTTGTTTTAGGTGTGGTTGTTAATAGCTGTGAGTTTCCTGTCTTTTTACTGTCATATTTTTTATCTGCTTTTTCTTAGATAAGTCCCTTTCACATTTCATATAATAAAGGCTTGGTAACGATGAACTCCTTTAACTTGACCTTATCTGAGAAGCACTTTATCTGCCCTTCCATTCTAAGTGACAGCTTTGCTGGATAGAGCAATCTTGGATGTAGGTCCTTGCCTTTCATGACTTGGCATACTTCTTTCCAGCCCCTTCTTGCCTGTAAGGTCTCTTTTGAGAAATCAGCTGACAGTCTGATGGGAACTCCTTTGTAGCTGACTGTCCCCTTATCCCTTGCTGCTTCTAGAATTCTCACCTTCATTTTCATCTTGGCTAATTATGATGTGCCTTGGTGTGTTCCTCCTTGGATCTAACTTCTTTGGGACTCTCTGAGCTTCCTGGACTTCCTGGTAGTCTGTTTCCTTTGCCAGATTAGGGAAGTTCTCCTGTATTATTTGTTCAAATAAGTTTTCCACTTGTTGCTCTTCTTCTTCCCCTTCTGGTACCCCTATAATTCAGATGTTGGCACGTTTAAAGATGTCCTGGAGGTTCCTAAGCCTCTCCTCATTTTTTTTGAATTCTTGTTTCTTCCTTCTTTTCTGTTTGGTTGTTTGTTTCTTCCTTCTGGTCCACTCCATTGATTTGAGTCCCAGTTTTCCTCCCATCTCTATTGGTTCCCTGTGCGTTTTTCTTCATTTCACTTATTGTAGCCTTCATTGTTCATCTAATTTGTGAGCAAAATCAACCAATTCTGTGAGCATCCTGATCACCAGGGATTTGACTTGTGCATCTGATATGTTGGCTATCTCTTGGTCACTTAGATGAATTGGCTCTAGGGCTTTGATTTGTTCTCTGGTTTGAGCCATTTTGGGTTTATTTTTGGTCTGGTCGTGGCTGTTACGTAGTGAGGGGTGGAGCCTTGGTGTTCTCCAGAGCAGGGCAGCCCAGTTGCTGGGTAGTGACGCTATATGTGGGGGTTGGGTCCGAGAAGGAACAATGGCGCTTGCTCAGCTCTCTCTCAGATTCCACTCCCTTCTGCTGCTTTCCCTTTGTCTGGATTATCTGCACGCGAATGTGGGACCACCTGGTCAGCCAGTCATCTTGCGGGGCCTCACTGGGTCTGCACAGTTACCACCCCATGCCTGGGTCTGCTAGCTGTCACTTGTGTGCCTGGGATCTGCCAGCCACTTCTGCCTGCATGCCCAGGTCTGCCAACTTCCACTTTTTCCTGCCGCAACTCTGCCCCTCTTACTGGTCTGGATGAATGGTTGTTGGACTTCCATACAGTTCAATTTTCTATCAGTTCTGGTTGTTTTCTTGTTTCTAAATATTTGTTGTCCTTAATTTTGGTTGTGTGAGGAGGCACAGTGTGTCCACCTACGCCTCCATCTTGGCTGGCTAATTTAAATTTTTTTTTTTTAAAGATATTTTTTAAGTACTTTTTTTTTTTTTCTTTTAGATTTTATTTATTTATCTTTAGAGGGGAAGGGAAGGAGAGAGGGAGAGAAACATCAATGTGCGGTTGCCTCTTGTATGTCCCCTGCCGGGAACTGGCCTGGCAACCCAGGCATGTGCCCTGACTGGGAATCGAACCGCGATCCTTCGGTTCGCAGGCCCATGCTCAATCCACTGAGCTACACCAGCCAGGGCTTGGCTGGCTAATTTAAACCTTTTATCTTTGAAGTACCAGGGTAGTGGAAGCTGGTGACATTGGCAGTGTGTTCACCTGAACACCAAAGTACTAAGGTTAGGAGCAGGAATTTCCAAATATTAAGCTACTCCTCTCTCTGCATTGAAACTACTGCATGAAAATGCATCTTTAAAGGTGGATCAAGCATCTGTGGCAGGGTAGCTCAGAGAGACAGAGGAAGGGAGAAAGAGAAAGAAAGAGGAACAAAGATATGTTGTTCCACTTATTTATGCATTTAGCAGTTGATTCTTGTATGTGTCCTGACCAGGTATCAAACCCACAACCTTGGTGTATTCGGACAATGCTTTAACCAACTGAGCTTTAAACAACTGAACTACCTAGACAATGTCCAGAGTGATCTAATCTTAATCGGACTTTTGATACTGGAAAAATAAGTTTTGAAAAAAAATTTTTAGTGTTTATTTTATTATCTATTTTGTATTTTTTTTATTGTTGGTCAAATATAGTAGTCTTCATTTTCCCAATACCACTTTGCCTCTGGCTTTGTCCATGGGCCTTTTTTAAAAATATATTTTATTGATTATGCTATTACAGTTGTCCCACTTTTCTCTACCCTTTATTCCCCTCCGCCCTGCACATCCTCTGCCACCCACATTCCTCCCGCCTTAGTGTATGTCCATGGGTCATACGTATAAGTTCTTTGGCTTCTCCATTTCCTATGCTATTTTTAACATCCCCTGTCTATTTTCTATCTAACATCTATGCTACTTATTCCCTGTACCTTTTTCCCCATCCCTCCCTTCCCCTTCCCCACTGATAACCCTCCATGTGATCTCTATTTCTGTAATTCTTCTGTTCCTCTTCTAGTTGTTTAGTTTATTTTTATTTTTGTTTTTTTAGGTTTGGTGGTTGATAGTGGTGAGTTTATTGTCACTTTACTGTTCATGTTTTTGATCTTCTTTTTCTTAGATAAGTCCCTTTAACATTTCATGTAATAAGGGGTGGGTGATGATGAATTCCTTTAACTTGACCTTATCTGGGAAGCACTTTATCTGCCTTTCAATTCTGAATGATAGCTTTGCTGGACAGAGTAATCTTGGATGTAGGTCCTTGCCTTTCATGACTTCAAATACTTCCATCTTGGCTGGAAGTCTTTTTTTTTGGTATTTTTTAAAAATCATGAAAATGGGTGTTCAAAGCACCTATTAACTTAAAGCAATTATTTTATTTCTTTTTCACAAGAGAAGTTTGATAGACTGGATAATTGCATACTTAACTATTTAATATTTTTACTAATCTTATTATGAGTTTTAAAAATCATTTAGTTTGGAGCCAAATATGTTTCTCTATGATTTTTGTATGTTAATTGACATAAATTGTCATCTTTAATATTTCACTAGCTTCACCATGTTAGGCTTGAGGTATTTTTGTTGTATCAACACTTTTGTATTTTATTTAAATCCTCATATACTTGCTTTAAATAGTTGGAATTATTGCTAATGCTAGTGTGAAATATTTTAAGTGTAAAAATGTGATTTTTTTACAGTGTTCTTTTGAGTAGTTGGTAGATGTAGGAAACATTCAGCAGGTATCCTCCCTTTCTGCCCTTTATTAAACTGTGCTTCTAAAGATGTATTCCTAGCAGAACACGTTGCAATATGTCCACAACACTGCTGTTTTACAGATGCAACATCATCTAAAAGGAACAAGTGAGTGTAGATTTGAAGTTGACAAGTGATGAAGCAGCCCTGAAGTCCTCAATTAGAAAGTGGGCCTGGAAACTGATAAGTTAATAGTTGGTTTTTTTTTTTGTTATTTTGTCTTAGGACTGTAGGATTTTTATTGCTCTGGAAATATGTATACATATACCCCAACATAGACATATGTACATAAATACATACATGTATGTATATGAATGTGTGGTGGCAAGTGAAAATCCAAAGATTCATGCTGATGCATTTCCTTAAAAAAATGTTCCCTTTATGAAAGGATTTAACCTCCTCCTCCCACAAAAAAATCAGTGCCTGTTTTTACTTTGTTTCACATTTATGTTTTTCTAACGTAGACTTTTTATTTATTGGTTTTATGACCTGTATTTCCAGATAACAAATGTGAAAAATATGTAATTTTTGTCTATGGGGTTTCCTCTGAAAATTCTTGCTTTCAATCCTGCTGAAGTCTTTTCTCAGATTACCAGTGCAAGCTTATAATCATGCCATGTTTGCAGTGATACAACCCCAACTGACATGGTATACTTTTTGCTGATTTTAAAGTATGAGTAATTCTTCTGGTCAAGATGGCAGCATAGGCAGACATGGCTTGCCTCTTCACACAGCTACACCAAAATTACAACTAAAATATAGAACAACCACCACTCAGAACCATCAGAAATCTAGTTGAATGGAAGTCTTGACAACTACAAAATTGAGCTGAATGGAAGTCTGACAACTACAGAATTAAAGAAACTATGTCCATCCAGAGTGCTGGAGGGGCGCAGGTGCAGAACTGGCTGGTCCCACACCCACATGTGGTGGATATAAATTTGGGAGGGGTATCTTGGGAGCAAGGAGTCCCAGACCCACACCAGGCCCCCAGTCCAGGAATCCAGTGCCAGGAAGATAAGTCTCCACGACTTCTGGCTGTAAAAAACCAGTGGAGACTGAGTCAGTGGAAGAAACTTCTGGATCCCGAAGCAGTTCCTCTTAAAGAACCTATACATGGACTCACCTGCTCAGACTCACTCCCTCTGAGCTCCAGCAACAGGGTGGCAGCTTGAAAGGCACCAGCGGTATACAGGGAAAGACTGAAGTATCTGGCATCAAAGCAAGCTGAGGCCATTGTCCCTTTGCTAAACTCTCTCCGCATAGAGCTGATAAACTGGTGCCATATCTGAGATTCCGTCAATCTGGCTAATACTGTGTGACCCTCCTTGGAAATACCCAGAGACTTTGCCACACCCAACTTACAGGCCCACCCAAGCTGCTTTTCCATTCACAACTTCTTAAATCCTATCAAACAAGCAACAGCTGGCTTCAGTGAGCAAGCCCCAGGCCCCTTACTAGGCGCAGCCAGCTTAAATTCACAGTTTGGCTTCACCTAGGAATCTCCAAGCCCAGCACAAGTAAGTAGTAGCCATCTCAGATTGCTTTATAAACCTCTTCACACAACCATATCAAAATTACAAGTAAAATATAGAACAACCACTACTCAGAACTATCAGAAATCTAGCTGAATGGAAGTCTTGACAACTACAAAATCGAGTTGAATGGAAGTCTGACAACTACGGAATTAAAGAAACCACATGTTTAATCTTTGGATTTGCAGCTGCCACCACACATTCATATACATACATGTAGCTCAGTCAGGGTCCCCAGGGCAAAACACAGAAGGGAGCTGACATTGGCCTTCAGTTCCTGGGAAACCCCAGGGTCAGCACACCCAGTGGACAGCTACAGGCCCTGTCCGAGCACTACCACTCTGACCCTGCATGACTGATCCTCCGTGGAGGGTGAAGGTTTGTGGTCAGTGGTCATAGCCAGTCCTTGCAGCTGACTGGCCTGGGTAAATCCCTCTCATTGATCTGCCAAGAGCAACCAAGGCTCAACTACAAGAGGAGGGTGTACTCAGCCCACACAAAGTACGCACCTTGAGTACCCAGCTTGAGTGATAGAGGAGGCCGTGCCACTCGACCCTACAGGACACCTACTACTTTAGGCTACATAACCAAGACATGGAGTCAAAGCAGCTCCACCTAATATGTAGAAACAAACACAGGGAGGCTGCCAAAATGAGACAAAGAAACTTGGCCCGAATGAAAGAACAGATAGAAACTCCAGAAAAAGAGCAAAAGGAAATGGAGATAAGCAATCTATCAGATTCAGAGTTCAAAACACTGGATGCTCAAGGAGCTTAGTGAGGTCCTCAACGGCATAAAAAAATCCAGTCAGAAACAAAAAATACATTAATTGAATTAAAGAGCAATTTACAGGGAAACAACAAAAAAGTGGATGAAACTGAGAATCAAATCAATGATTTGGGACATAAGGAAGCAAACACAACCATGCAGAATAACAAGAAATAAAAAGAATCCAAAGAAAATGAGGATAGTTTAAGTAGCCTCTAGGACAACTTTTAAGAGGTCCAAAATTCACCTCATAGGGGTGTCAGAAGGAGAAGAGAAAAAGTGAGAAATTGGAAATCTATCTGAAAAATTAGTGAAAGAAATCTTCCTAATTGGGTGAAGGAAATAAACATGGACGTCCAGGGAACATAGAGTCCCAAACAAGATGGGTGCAAAGAGGCCGACTCCAAGACACATCATAATTAAAAGGCCAAAGGTTAAAGATAAAGAGAGAGTCTTAAAAGCAGCAAGAGAAAAGTAGTTACCAGATGGTTGCCACATGGGAGAGGGGTGGGGGAGATGAGGGGATTAGGAAGTACAAATAGGTAGTTACAGAATAGCTATGGGGAAGTAAGGTACAGGAAATGTAGTAGCCAAAGAACTTATACACATGACCCAGGGATCTGAACAATGGTGGGGGGATTGCCTGAGGGATTAGCGGCTAATGAGTCAAGGCAGGCAAAGGAGGAAAAATCAGTACAACTGTAATAGCATAATCAATAAAATATAATTAAAAATGAAATATGAGTAATTAATCATTTGTAACACAGATTATAGTGAGTTATAAATGGATAAAGGCAGGAACCAAATGACCAAAGCTAATTATTTTGTGGTATTGACACTATTTGCATCTTCCCATTTTTTATTATATAAAAAAGATTTCTTAAAAATAGTCCTATAACAGAAGAAGAGAGGAAAGTACAGAACTAAAAAATCCAAGATGAACTCAGTGGGATGAAATGTTTCTGAGACTGCTACATTAGTTTTTTTTTTAATGTTGTCAGATTCAATCTTTTAAAATTAAATTTAAAAATAATGTTCCCCAATCTTTTGAATGGAATTTTAAAATAAAATGTAACAATGCACAAAATGTGTAACTATGATCATGAAAACCCATAGGACACATCTCAAGGAGGACCCCTCTCCCTCACTGGGAGGAAGGCCTATACAGGTTCCAAATCCTCAGACACATGCAAGATGATTCTGAGAAATTGTTAGGAGGAATTTTCATTTTATTATCTCTGACTGTGGGTAGGTTTGGTTGGTAGCTCATATTGATTGTGGGGGCAGGAGGAGACTCGGGCCGTGTGTACTCTGACCCTTCAGTACCGCAACTTTGGCTAATGTGTACATCCTGTGAGGAGGGCTCTGGTCACTGGGAATAGTCAGTCACTGTCAGCCAAAGCCAGGTATGGGAGGGTGGGAAACAGTCACGGGTGAGTTGCTTGAATCCACTACCCTGATGAAATCCAGAGTGTTGCTTATTTGTAATCTACTTAACTCAGGTGCTCTCTGGGCATGGCCTTCATGAGTACTTTGTCCCTTGGGCTTATGGGGTTCCTCCCCTCAGGAACTTATTCACCCCAGGAATCACCAGAGTCATCTCTTTACCCAGAATCTTTGACTTCGGAGAGAAAATGGTCTGTATGAAGGGGCTAGAAGGCTTGGGATACTGCGCTTCTATCTGCTTCCCAAGGTAACCCCTAGTGGGAAGGGGGTTCCCACTCCCACCCACAGTTTGCACATTGCTCTGGTGGTAAAAGCCCAAGCATTGATTGCATTATATCCATATATTCTAAATAGCAAGAAATATTTTTTATAAGAAATATTCTTTTTTAAGTTTACAGATCTTCAGGAGTTTCTTTTTTAAAAAACTTTTTTTTAAAGATTTTACTTATTTACTTTTAGAGGGAGGGAGAAGGAGAGAGAGAGAGACACATCGATCTGCTGCCTTCACCACTGGGTATTGGCCTGCAACTCAGGCATGTTCCCTGGGTTGAACAAGTGACCTTTTGGTTTGTAGGCTGGTGCTCAATCCACTGAGCCGCACCAACCAGGGCTAGATCTTCAGACTTTTCATCAGTATGATTTGCAGTTTCTGTCTTTGTTATCTAGTGTCCATAACCATCTGTATTCTCAGGTTTTCTGCCAACACCTCCATCTTCAACAATATAGAAAAGCAGGAGAAAGGAATTGCTTAAATAGGTGGGAGTCTTAACCAAGGGACACATGCATTTCTGACACATTAGCAGGAAATTACCTCATTTTTGTCTTTATTCATAATTACATTAAAATTTAGGCATGCAAAAAAAATTTAGGCATGCAATAAGGGAAGTTGAAGGAATGCACATCAACAGCCACCATTCTGTACCAGTTGCTCCTCAATTTGGATCATTAGGGCATTGGTGTTTTATTTTTTTATCTACTTTTAAAAATTTTTTCTATTACAGTTGATATTCAATATTAATTTTATATTATTGTCAGATATACAGCATACTCGTTAGACAGTTATATAATTTATAAAGTAATCTCCCCAATAATTCAAGTACCCACCTGGCACCATACATAATTATTATAATATTAATGACTACATTTCCCCTATGCTGTATTTTACATCCCCATGACAATTTCGTAACTGCCAATTTGTACTTCTTAATTTCTTCACCTTTTTCACCTAGCTCTCTCTTCTTCATCCTCTCTGGCAACTCTCAGTTTGTCCTCTGCATCCATGTGTCTGTTTGTTTTGTTTGTTCATTTATTTGATTCTTTAGATTCCACATATAAGTGAAATCATATGCTGTTTGTCTTTCTCTGACTTATTTCTCTTAGCATAATACCGCCTAGGTCCATCCATGTTGACACAGATGGTAAGATTTCATTCTTTTTTATGGCCAAGTAATATTCCATTGTATATCTGGACAACTTTTTAATGAACTGAATCATTTTTATTTTGGGGTGTTGGTGGGTAAGTTGTGGGTCTTTCAACGCTACTCATGTTGAAGTCCTAACCCCCAGTACCTCAGATGTGAATATATTTGGAGATAGGATCTTATAATGGTAATAAAATGAGGCCTTATGGATGGGCCCTGATCCTATATGACTGGTTTCCTTATAAGAGGAGATTCGGACACAGATTCAGGAACAAGGAAGAAAGACCATGTGAAGACACAGTGAGAGGGTGGCCATCTGTAAGCGAAGGAGAGAGCTCTCAGAAGAAACCAATGCGACTGACAACTTGATCTTGGACTGCTATTCTCCAGAACTGTGAGGGAAAAAAAATTCTCTTGTTTAAGTGACTCAGTCTGTGGCACTTTGTTATGGTAGCACAGGAACATTCCATCGAGGTTGGCCCATGTGTTATAGGATGTTTAGCAGCATCCCTGGATCTCTACCCACTGATACAATTGGCAACCCCCCAGACCCATAGTTGTGACAATCAACAAAATCTTCCTCACCTTCCCACTGAGAACCACTGTTTCAGATGGCCTCTGGTCACCTTTGCACTGCCAGTGGTCAATGTGGTGACTGCTCCCCTAACCAAGTAGATAATCAAGTATTACCTGAATGAATTCACTTGCCTGTGTCCCTGTCTTGGGTCTCACTGCTCCATTGCAAACTCCTTTTGCTGCAATTAAAGTAGTAATTACTTCCAGTTTAATTTATAGCAGACTGTGAGTTATGACATCCTGCCTTCCTAAAAATAGAGGCCTTAACTCAGCTTCTCCTTGTGGTAGAAAGGTTGAAGAACCCTTTTTTTGAAGTTGGTTTCTCTGTGGAAGAGAAGGATAATGGCTTAAGGACATTCTGAAATTTGGAAACAAAACACCTTCGCCAAACCTGTGTAATCTGCAAAGCTGGTGAACATGAGAAAATATTTTTGTAGAGTGATGTTCTAAATGCAGAAGGAAACTGACCAAGTCAGGATGTTTTATAACTATTTCTTTTCCCAGAAGAATGAAAAGTCAGTTAAAAATAACATTTAGAATTTAGCATCCTTACTTGGGCATTTATGAATATGATTGAACAAAAAGTACCATACACTGGAAAAGTCAGCCAAAGCCCACACTAATTCCTATTGTGCTTATTTTTTGGCCCCATCTTTCTGATCATGTGTGATAATTCTGTCTTTCACTTATTTCCATGTGTTGAAGATCATTTTTATGTGATACTTCTCAGGCTTCCTTTTTTTCCAGAAGATCCCTTATAATGTCTGAACTGGAACTCTTGCATGAATCTGAATCTGATGAAGCAAGAGCTTCTTCTTTATTTAATTAAATTAATTACATTTTCATTTCATCTTTATTGCATTTTTTCCATTACCATTTAGTCCTCTTATATCCCCTTTCCCCAGCAATCACCACACTGTTGTCCATGTCCATGAGTCCTTTTTCCTTTTTGCTCAATCCCTCCACTCCCTAACCTCCCCCCTTGCAGCTGTCATCCTGCTCTCCATCTATGACTCTGTCCCCATTTTCCTTGAAAGTTCAGTTTGTTCATTAGATTCCACATATGTCTGAAATCACATGGTAGTTTTCTTTCTCTGACTGGCTTATTGCATTTAGCATAATGTTCTTCAGGTCCATCCATAACTGTCAAAAGGGTAAACATTTCTTTTTTTACAGCTGAGTAGTAGTCCATGTAAATGTATTCCGAGTGTAAATGTCCCATAGTTGTTTTATCCATTCATCTGTTGATGGACACTTGGACTGCTTCCATATCTTGTATATTGTAAATAATGCTGCAATGAACATAGGGGTGTTTATGTTCTTTTGAATTAATGTTTTGGGTTCCTTTGTATATACTCCCATAAGTGGGATAGCTGGGTCGAAAGGCAGATCCATTTTTGAGTTTTTGAGACATCTCCATACTGCTTTGCACAGGTGCTGCACTAATCTGCATTCCTACCAACAATGCAAAAGGGTTCTCCTTTCTCCACATCCTCTCCAGCACTTGTTTGTTGATTTATTGATGATAGCCATTCCGACAGGTTTGAGATGATACCTCGTTGTGGTTTTAATTTGCATTTCTCTGATGATTAGTGACGTTGAACATCTTTACCTTTGTCTGCTGGCCATCTGTATGTTCTCCTTGGATAAATGTTCGGGTCCTTTGCCCATTTTGTAAATGGGTTTTGGGGGGTTTTTGATGTTGAGTTTTGTAAGTTCCTTATAAATTTTGGATAGTAATCCCTTATCAGATGTGTTGGTGAATACGTTTGCCCATTGTGTGGGTTGTCTTTTTATTTTCTTGATGATTTCCTTTGCTGTGAAAAATCTTTTTAGCGTGATGTAGTCCTGTTCGTTTATTTGTTCTTTTGTTTCCCTTGCCTGGAGAGCTATATCTGATAAAACATTGCTATGACCTCTCTTTCTCCACCATTGTTGTCCGTGAGGTTCGTTCTTCTTCACCATGTCTTCTCACAAGACTTTCAGGATCAAGAGGTTCCTGGCCAAGAAACAAAAGCAGAATCGGCCCATTCCCCAATGGGTTCGGATGAAAACTCCAAGAGGTACAACTCCAAGAGGAGACATTGGAGAAGAACAAAACTGGGTCTATAAGGATCGCACATGACATTGGAGAAGAACCAAACTGGTTCTATAAGGAAGGGCACATCAGAGATGTCTCATATATTTATGCTCTGTTCATGTTGTCTGCCTCTTGAAGTCACTGGGAATTGGATGCTTTTTTCCTTGACATTTTTCCTTCAGTAGTAGGTTGGTTCATTAATAAATGTGAGGCCATCTAAAAAAAAGAAAAGAAAAGAAAAACATTGCTATGAGCAATGTCTGAGATTTTTGCTGCCTATGTTTTCTTCTATGATTTTTATGGATTCAGGTCTAACATTTAAGTCTTTGACCTATTTTTGAATTTATTCTTGTGTGTGGTTTAAGAAGAAGGTCTAGTTTCATTTTTCTGCATGTATCTATCCAATTTTCCCGACATTTATTGTATAAACTATCTTTAGTGAATTTTATATGCTTGCTTTCTCTGTCAAATATTAATTTACTATAAATGTGTGGGTTTATTTCTGGGCTCTTTCTTCTGTTCCATTGATCTGTGTGTCTGTTTTTATGCCAATACTATGCTGTTTTGATTATTGTGGCCTTATAGTATAGTTTGATATTATGTAGTGTGATTCCTCCAGTTTTGATCTCCTTTCTCAGTATTGCTGTTGCTATGTGAGACCTTTTGTGGTTCCATATAAATTTTTGAAATATTTGTACTGATTCTGTGAAATACAGCACTGGAATCTAATAGGAATTTCATTGAATCTATAAATTGCTTTGGGTAGTAAGGACATTTTAATGATGTTAATTGTTCCAATCCATGAACCCAGTATGTGCTTCCCCTTATTTGTATCTTCTTCAGTTTTTTTTCATTGTCTTATAATTTTCTGAGTACAGGTCTTTTACATCCTTGGTTACATCCTAGTATTTTATTCTTTTTGAAGCAGTTGTGAATGGGATCATTTTCTTAATTTCCCTTTCTTTTAGTTCATTATTGATATATAAGAATGCAACTGATTTCCTGAATATTAATTTGGTGTCCTGTTACTTTGCTGAATTCATTGATCAGTTCTGGTAGTTTCTTGGAGGAATCTCTGGGGTTCTCTATATACAGTATCATGTCATCTGCAAATAAAGACAGTTTTACCTTTTCCTTTCCAATTTGGATGCCTTTTTTTCTTCTTCTTCTCTGAGTGCTGTGGCTAGGACTTCCAGCACTGTGTTTTTTAAATAAATTTTGTTTATTTTTGGAGGGAGGGAAAGGGGAAAAGAGATGGGAGAGAAACATCCATGTGTGGGAGAAACAGATCAGTTGCCTCTTGCAAGCCCCCATAAAGGGACCTAGCCCACACCCAGGCATGTGCCTGAGTGGAAATTGAACTGTAACCTTTGGTTCCCAGGCTGATGCACAAACCACTGAGCCACACCAACCAGGGCCAGTGCTGTGTTGAAGAAGAGAGTTGAAAGCGTACACCCCTGTCTTGTTTCCAATCTTTTGGAGAACACTTGTAGTTTTTGTCCATTGAGTATGATGCTGGCAATAGGTATGTCATATATGGCCTTTGTTATATTTAGGTATGTTCCCTCTGTTCCCACTTTGCTGAGAGTTTCTATCATAAATGGGTGCTGGATTTTATCAAATGCTTTTTCTGCATCTTTTGATAAGGTTTTCTGGGTTTTGCTTTATGTGGTTAATGACATTTATTGATTTGCTAATGTTGTACCAACCTTGCATTCCTGGAATAAATCCCACTTGATCATGGTGTATGATCTTTTTGATGCATTGCTATATTTGGTTTGCTAATAGTTTGTTGAGGATTTTAGTATCTATGTTCATCAGGGATATTGGCCTATAATTTTGTTTTTCTGTAGTATCTTTATTGGTTTTGGAATTAGGATAATGCAGGCCTCATAAAATGAGCTTGGGAGCCTTCCCTCCTCTTGAGTTTTTTGAAATAGTTTGAGGAAGAGAGGTGTTAGTTCTTCCCAGAATGTTTGATAAAATTCCCCAGTGATCCACCTGGTCCAGAGCTTTTGATTGTTGAGAGTTAATTTTGGTTACTGCTTCAGTGTCACTAGGTGTAATGTCTGTTCACATTCTCTGATTCTTCCTGATTTACTTTTGGAAAATTCTTAGTTTCTAAGAATTTATCCATTTCATCCAGGTTGTTCAATTTGTTGGCATATAGTTGTTCGTAATATTTTCTTACAAGCCTTTGTATTTCTTTGGTGTCAGTTGTTATTTTTCCTCTTTCATTTCTGATTTCATTTATATGGGGCATTTCTCCCTTTTTCTTTTTTTTTAAGTATGTTTTATTCATTATGCTATTACAGTTTTCCCAATTTTTCCCCCTTTATCCCCCCTCTACCCTGCACCCTTCAATCCTCCAGCATTCCCCCTCATTAGTTCATGTCCATGGGTTGTACATGTAAGTTCTTTGACTTCTCTGTTTCCTATACCAGTCTTAATTTTTCCCCATCTATTTTATGCCTACCAATTATGCTTCTTATTTTCTGTTTCTTTCCCCTCCATTCTTCCCCTCCCCTTCCCCACTGAAAAACCTCCATGTGATGTCCATTTCTCTGATTCTGTTCCTGTCCTACTGGTTTGCTTAGGTTTTGTTTTTGCTTTTTTAGGTTCAGTTGTTGATAGTTGTGAGTTTGTTGTCATTTTACCATTCATAGTTTTTGATCTTCGTCTTTTTCTTTGATAAGTCCTTTTAACATTTCATATAACAAGGGCTTGGTAATGATGAATTCCTTTAACTTTACTTTATCTGGGAAGCCATTTATCTGCCCTTCCATTCTAAACGATAGCTTTGCTGGATAGAGTAATCTTGGATGTAGGTCCTTGCCTTTCATGACTTTGAAAACTTCTTCCTAGCCCCTTTTTGCCTGCAAAGTTTCTTTTGAGAAATCAGCTGATAGTTTTATGGGAACTCCTTTGCAGGTAACTCTCTCCTTTTTTTCTTGCTGCTTACAAGATCCTCTCCTTGTGTTTAATCTTGGGTAATGTAATTATGATGTGTCTTGGTGTGTTCCTCTTTGGGTCCAATTTCTTTGGGATTCTCTGGGCTTCCTGGACTTCCTGGAAGTCTATTTCCTTCACCAGATTGGGGAAATTTCCTTTCATTATTTGTTCAAATAAGTTTTCAACTTCTTACTCTTGTTCTTCTCCTTCTGGTACCCCTATGATTCTGACGTTAGAGTGTTTAAAGTTGTCCCAGAGTTTCCTCATGTTTTTGAATTCTTGTTTCTTCCTTCTGTTCTGGTTGAATGTTTATTTCTTCCTTCTGGTTCAATCCGTTGATTTGAATCCCAGTTTCCTTCCCTTCACTGTTGGTTTTCTGTATGTTTGCTTCATTTCACTTTGGGTAGCCTTCATTTGTTCCTTCATTTTGCGACCAAGCTCAGTCAGTTCTGTGAGCATCCTGATTACCAGTGTTTTGAACTTTACATTAGATAGGTTGGCTGTCTCTTCGTTGCTTAGCTCTTTTTCTGGAGTTTTGATCTGTTCTTTCATTTGGGCCATATTTCTTTGTCTCAGTGTACCTGTTGTGTTTTAAGGGGATGGGGCCTGAGGTATTCACCTGGGCAAGGCAACCGTCTTTTCTGGGTTGTGGTGCTGTCTATGGGAGAGGGGTCAGAGAGTAAACAATGCAGCTTGCTTGCTCCGCTGTAGCCCCACTTTCCAACAAACTCTCTTGTGTGAGACTGGGAGTTTCTCCCACTGTGGCAACCCACACTGTAGTTTACAGCTTGCTTTGAGTCTTTAGTTTCCTGTTTAGCCAACCCTGCCTTACCGCACATCCTTTCCACTTGGCAGCCCATTGCTGCCCCTCCTACCAGCCTGGGTGAATGTTTCTTCAACTCCTTGGTTGTCAGAGTTCCATGCAGTTTGATTTTCTGGCACTTCCGGTTGTTTATTTTTTCTAGATTGGTTGTTATCCTTTTGGTTGTTCAAGGAAAGAAAGCGTTTCTACCTATGCCTCCATCTTGGCAGGAAGTCCCTCTCTTTTTCTTGATGAATTTGGTTAAAGGTTTGCCAATCTTGTTTATCTTTTCAAAGAACCAGCTCTTGGATTCATTGATCTCTTGTATCATTTTTTTAGACTCTGTTTAGTTTATTTCTGATCTGATCTTTATTATTCCTTCTTTCTACTCACTTTGGGCTTTGTTGTTCTTTTTCAAGTTCCTTTAACTGTAAAATTAGATTGTTTATTTGAGCCTTTTCAAGGTTGGCTTTTTTTTTTTTTTTTTTTTTTTGAGATAGGGTTAAATGCTATGAACTTCCCTCTTAGGATTGCTTTTTCTAGTAGCCCACAGATTTTGGATTTTTGTGTCCTCATTTTCATTTTTTTCAAGGTATCTTTTGATTTCTGCTTTGATCTTTGTGTTGACACATTCTTTATTTAATAACATGTTACTTAGCTTCCATACCTTTGCATGTTTTTCAGTGTTTTTCTTGTGATTGACTTCTAGTTTCATGGGATTGTGGTCAGAGAAGAATCTTAACATGATTTCAATCTTCTTAAATTTATTGAGATTTGTTTTGTGTGGTCTTTCCTAGAAAACATTCCATGTGCACTTGAAAAGTATGTATATTATGCTGTTTGGGGATGAAATACTCTGAAGATATCAATTAAATCCATTTGATCTAGTGCAGGGGTGTCAAACTCATTTTCACCAGGGGCCATATCAACCTCACGGTTGTCTTTGAAGGGTCGAATGTTATTCTTGGACTGTATAAATGTAACTACTCCTTAACAGTTAAGCAGGAGCTCAGCTATTCCCTGGGTAGAAACAAGGTCCCAGGTCGGATAAAGCAAGGTGGAGGGCAGGATTCGGCCTGTGGGCCTTGTGTTTGCCACCTATGATTTACTGTGCCATTTAAGGCCACTGTCTCCTTGTTGATTTTCTGTCTGGAAAATCTATCCTTCAAAGTCAGTGGGTGTTAAAATCCCCAACTATGACTGTCCTCCTGTCAATCTCTCCCTTTATGTCCATCAAGGCTTGCTTTACATGTTTAGTTACTTATATGTTGGGTGCGTAACTATTTACTAAGGTTATATCCTCTTGTTGGATTGTTCCTTTACCATGATGAAGTGTTTTCTTTGTCTCTTACTATAGCCTTGGTATTTTGTCAGATACAAGTACTGCTACCCCACCTTTTATTCTTTCTATTTGCATGAAATATCTTTTTCCATCCCTTTACCTTTAGTTTGTGTATATGTTTCAATCTAAGATGTGTCTCTTGGAGGCAGCATATATATTATGAGTCTTGTTTTCTTATCCATTCAGCTACCTTATGTCTTTTGGTTGGAGCATTTAAGCCATTAAATTTAAGGTGATTATCAATAGATACCTATTTAGTGCCATTTTATTTTTAAACTATATTCTGATATTTCTTCTCCTCCTCTTTTTCCTTCTTCTTCTTCTCCTTCTTCTCTTCCTTCTTCTTAAAGAGCCTTTTAACGTTTGTTGCAGTACTGGTTTGATGTTAACAAACTCCTTTAGTTTTTTCTTGTCTGGGAAGCTCCTTATTTCTCCTTCATATTTAAATGATAGCCTTTCTGGGTAAAGTAGTCTCAGTGTATGTCCTTGCTTTTCAATACCTTGAAGATTTCATGCCACTCCCTTCTGGCCTGAAATGTTTCTGTTGAGAAATCAAAGGACAGCCTAATTGGGGCTTCCTTATGTGTAGCTACCTGCTCTTCTCTTGTGGCTTTTAGGATTCTCTTCTCTTAAGCCTTGTCATTTTAATTATGACATGTCTTGTGTAGGCAGACCTCTTTGGGTCCAACTAGTATGGCACCCTTTGAGCTTCCTGGACTTGTGTGTTTTTCTTTTACTAGATTAGGGAAGTTTTTAGTCATTATTTCTTCAAATAGGTTCTCAATCCCTTGCTCATTGTATTTGTCTCATTGTCTGCTTCTTGTATTTCCATGATGCGGTTGCTGTTATGCTTGTTGTCCAAAATGTTTCTTAAGGTCTCCTCACTATTTTTAAATTCCTTTCTTTCCTACTCTGCCTGGGTGGGTTTTTTATACCTTATTTTCCGAATCACTGATTTGTTCCTCTTCATGTTTATTTATTTATTCCTTTTAGTATATTATTTATTTCAAGATATTGCATTCTTTATTTCTGACTGGTCATTTTTAATGTTTCTATGTTTTTTTTCATGCTGTTAAGTATCCTTATAATCATTACTGTAAACACTCTATCTGATAAATTGCTTGCATCTGTTTATATAACTCTTTTGGAGAATTCTCTTGTTTTCATTTGGGGCCTGTTTTTTTTTTTTTTTTTTTTTTTTTGCCTTCCCCTTTCTGCTGCTTTGTATTTGTTTCTACACATTAGGTAGATCTGCAAAGACTATGGTGTAGGCCTTTGTGACTGGCCCTGGTCAACCTGTTTGGAGCTGTCAGTGATCCACAGCATTCGGCTCCCTCTACTGGGCCTGTTTGTGTGCAGAAAGAACCAGGCTGCACACCAAGCTGGTTTTTATCAGCAGTGGGCCCTGGGAGAGTCACTGAAGTCTCATAGAGCTCCCAGAGATCTGCCTTAGTTGTTAAACTAATCAATGATATAGCTGCAAGCTGTACTCAGCAGCCTGGCTAAGGCCCCACAGTGCGGGACAGAATAATTCTTGCAGATGTTACTATTGCTTCTTCTCAAGCTGATGCCATTTAAAGAGGAATGCTGTGCCTGAGAAGGATGATCTCTGCACTATGGTGAATGAGTACAGGGATCCTGGCTGTTGTTCTCTTAATCCTCTCCCCAGAGCCACCAACCCCAGACTTTCCTCAAGCATCTCTAGTCCAATCTGCCCTCCCTCTGCTGGAGCCCACGGTAAGTGGCTGCAAATAGAATTTTGTACATTGGCCCTTTAAGAGACTCTCTGCATATCTCTCCCTGGCTGACAGAAACCTTGTTGCTTTTCATAGCTGGATGTTATCTGGGTTCCTTTCCAGCTTGTTGTTGTACACTGGGGAGCCCTGCTTGGGATTTAGACCCCATACTTCTCAGGGGGAATGCCCCAGCTGCTGATCTATCTGTCTGGAACTTCAGCTGCTGCCTGTTACAGCCCAGCTAGCATCTTGTGCCACCTCTATACTCCCTACCAGTCTCATTGTGGTGAAGTGGTTTCTTCTGTAAGTCCTTGGTTTATAAGGCTTGTCTCTAGCTAGTATTTAGTTGGTTATTCCGGTTGATTTCTCTGCAATTTAGTTGTAATTCCAGATTAGTCCTGGGAGGAGGTTAGTGTAGCTTGCACTTACTCTGCCATGTTCAGTCTCTCAAGCTTTTTGAATTATCAGTACAAATAGATGAATCATCAGGTTTTTCAGGCTCTATTTTTCCTAGGGAGTCAAATTTTGATTGAGAGAAGTGGTTACTGAGAGCATATCTGAGAATTTCCTTTTATTTTCTTCCTATTCCATGCATACAGAGAATAGCTTTTCTGTAGATAATTTTCTTCTTTTTTTCTTTTCAACAGTTTTCTTGTATCCTTTTTTTCACCTGACCTACCAGAAGAGGAAATTCATTCTGATGTTTTTTACAATATTTACTGTGAATTTCATGTTTTCTTTTCTGTTTGGTCCTTTATAAAAACCATTGTGCTTTCTTTGAGTTTACTGGCTTCAAGATGCATCCTAGTCTTCTCCATATTTTTAATTTCTTTAATTATTTCAGCAGCCGATTTAGGATGCACAGCATCACACTGTTGGTACATATGTACAAATTCTTGGTGCCTTTTAATGAGCTGTTCCTTCAGTAGATATTCCATACTGTTTGAGCTTTTTCTTTAAGTTGTGATCTGTTAGCAAGTTATTTACAGTTTTGGGCAGTGGCTTCCTTTTGTGAACAGAGCTGAGGCTTTCCTTCTTCTTCATGTGATAAATGGTTGTCCAAATGCTTATTAATGTGATTGTCTAGAATATTAACCCCACGAACAGGATGGTCCACTTTAGTAACTTGTTTCAAAGTCAATGTACAGGGTGCCTCAGGAATATTAGCATCTACAATGCCTGAAGCTGTCTTTTCTGAGGAAGGTGTCTCTTTGGTCTTTGCAGAAGTGCTCACCTCTTTTTGAGGGCTGAACTTGCTTTCATTCTTATTTATCAGCAATTCTGATGTAGAACCACCAGTTTCTCTAATCAAAAAATTCTCCATTAACATACTTCCTTGCTTTAAAGAATGTCTGAAGGCTACAGGAGTGTGTACTTTGGCACTAAAGTTCTTTCAGAGAAGGACACAGGAGAAAGGGTGGTGATTCTGAGGCTAACTGCACAAATGATTCTGTGCAAAATTCAAGTTTTTTACCAGTTCATCTATTATACAGTTATTTTCCGGCTCTGTGACTGTCACAAAACAAGTTGGACATTGTGTGTTACAACACAAAAATTTTCTTATTCAGAGAGAACAATAGTTATACAAATACTGAAGAATCATCATTGCAGTGTTGAAATATTCAAAACAAATTCCACACTGCAACAAATCATCTACTGTCTTCAAGACTTGTAGGCTCAGAGGCCATGGAGGCTCTACTGGGGAGTCCATGGCTATTACAAAGGAGACTGGAGGTTTCATTGCCCACTGGCTTCCTGTGCTCCACTGCCACTCTGAATTTCCCATGCTACTAAAGAAATGGTGTTTTAGATTGGGGCTCCCAACCCATTAGTGAGCTGGAAATTAATTTATTGGGTCAGTTTGAGGGCTTAAAAAAATGAACCAGACTTCCGGCCAAGATGAAGGCATAGTTAGACATGTTTTGCCTCCTTGTACTACCATAAGAAGGATCACAACTAACTCCAAAGCGAATAATAACCACAACTGCCAGAAAATTGAACTGTATGGAAGTCCAACAACCAAGTATTTAAGAAGAAATATTCATCCAGATGGGTAGGAGGGGCAGAGTCGTGGAGCTGGAGCAGAGAGATGTGTTGTAGTGGTGATGAAGTAGTGGTGGCAAGGCAGCTGGGGTAGCAGCAGGCAGAATGGGCAGTCCCACACTCATGTGTGGTGGATAAAACTGGGTGAGACACTTGGGGAGCTAGCATTCCCAGCCCCAGGCCAGACCACACAGCCCAGAGTTCTAGTTCCAGTACTGAAAAAAATAAAGTCTTGTAACTTCTGGCTGTAAAAACCAGTGGGGGATGCAGTGGCAGAAGAAACTGCCGGTCTCCTAGGAAAGTCCATTTAAAGGACCCGTACGGTCCTAGAATATACACAAACCCACCCACTCTGGGATTCAGCATCAGGGCAGCAGCTAGAAGGGTGCCAGTTGCATATGGGAGGTGAGGGGAGTTGTGGGGGGCCCCTGTCCTGGGCACCAGATGCAGGGGGCCTCTGTCCTGGGTGCCAGATGTGGGGGGGCTTTGCTCGCAGAGCCCCATCTTTCCGTCACAGGTGAAAATAAAACTATCAAGACATGATCTGCTTGGGGAGGAAAGGTAGTCAAACTCTCAGAGGAGAATGACGCAGAGCCCCTTCTTCACTAGACTTTTATTGGGTTCAAATACACAGGAATACAGGTTTAACATGTCAAAGAAATCTGAGGGCTTAATCAGAGTCAGTGTCTGTCAGGAAAGGGGGTTGCAATACTTTGGGAGACATACTCATTTCCTCCTCGGACCCTTATCATTTAAATGAGAGCACTCTTAGCAAAGCAGGTTTCGCAGGACTTTACAAATTCTTTCTTATGCCTGATCACCTGGGGAACCGTTCTGGCCGGCACAAGGCTGCACCCCTCACCGTCATAGTTTCAGGCTTTAAGCTGATTAGGCTCAGGAAGCAGAAGACATCTCCCAGATGGAAATGGGGACTCGGGCTATGTTAGAATAGCCGGGGGGCAAGGGTCCATCACCCCTCTTTGCTGCAGCCCTCCGAGTCCTTCCATGAAGGCCTCCCAAGTGGTCGTGTCTGGCTTAGGTTGCCCCTCCCATGAGGAGTTTTACCCATCATTGACTAACCGACTAAGCATTGGGGCCAGAGATGGATGAGGCAGAAGCAGCACTCCTGCAGGGAAATAAGCTTTGTCTCCTTAATAGGTCACGTCCTCTTGACAGAAAAGACCCAGATGAAGTGGGTCCCTTGGCTCTTACTCAGCCTAGCTATGGAGTGAGGGTTACAACTGCTGAAACCAGGCTGAACGGTCCACAACAGGAAGTGACTAGAAATGGAGTGAGAGTTGAGCAAGTGACATTGTTCCTTCTCCAAGCCCTCCCTCACATACAGTGCCACAAAGTGGCAAAGTGGGTTGCCCCACCCTGGTGAATACCTAAGGCTCTACCCCTTACAGTGTAACAGGTGCGCCAAGGTAGGGAGTCAAAGAAGCTCTACCTAATACATGGAAAAACACAGGGAGGCTGCCAAATTGAGGAGACAACAAAATATGGTCCAAATGAAAGAACAGATCAAAACTCTAGAAAAAGAACCAAACAAAAGAGACATAACCAACCTATCAGATGCAGAGTTCAAAACACTGGTGATACAGATGCTCAGAGAACTCATCGAGTATGGCAAACACATAAGGGAAGAAATGAAGGCTACACTAAGTGAAACAAAGAAAAATCCATAGAGAATCAACAGTGAAGGGAAGGAAGCCAGAGTTCAAGTCAGCAATTTGGAACATAAGGAAGAAATAAACAGTCAACCAATACAGAATGAAGAAACAATTAAAAAAGATGAGGAGAGAATAAGAAGACTCTGGGACAACTACAAAAATGCAAACATCCAAATTACAGGGATGCCTGAAGGAGAAGAGGAAGAGAAAGAAATTGAAAACTTATTTGAAAAAATAATGAAAGAAAACTTTCTAATTTGATAAAGGAAATAGACATACAAGTCCAGGAAGCACAGAGAGTCCCTAACAAGTTGGACCAAAGAGGACCACACCAAGACATGTCATAATTAAAATGCCAAAGGTTAAAGATAAAGAGAATCCTAAAAGCAGCAAGAAAGAAGCAGAGAGTTACCTTCAAAGGAGTTCTTATAAGACTGTCATCTGATTTCTGAAAAGAAACCTTGCAGGCAAGAAGGGGCTGGCAAGAATTATTCAAAGTGATGAAAAGCAAGGACCCACAATCTAGATTACTGTATCCAGCAAAGCTATCATTTAGAATTGAAGAGTGGATAAAGTTCTTCCAGGACAAGGTAAAGCTGAAGGAGTTCATCACCACCAAGTTGGTATTATATGAAATGTTAAAGGGACTTATTTAAGAAAAAAAGATCAAAACTATGAATAGTAAAATGACGATAAACTCACAGCTATCAACATCTGAATCTAAAAAAGCGAGAACAAATAAGCAAACACTAGAACAGAAAAAGAATCATAGAAATGGAGATCATATGGAGGATTATCAGCAGGGAGAGGAAAGAGGGAGAATGTGGGGAAAGGTACAAGGATTAAGAAGCATAATTAGGTCCTGGCTGGTGTGGTACAGTGGAATGAGTGCCAGACTGCAAACCAAAGGATCTCAGTTCAATTCCAAGTCAGGGCACCTGCCTGGGTTGCGGACTAGGTCCCCAGTTGGGAGCCTCTGAGAGGCAACCACACACTGATGTTTCTTTCCCTCTCTTCCTGCTTTCCCCTTTCTGAAAGTAAATAAATTAAATCTGTAAAAAAAGGAAGCATAATTAGTAGGTACAAAATAGGTGGGGTTGATGTTAAGAATGGTATAGGAAATGAAGAAGCCAAAGAAGTTACATGCATGACCCATGGACATGAACTAAGGGGTGATTTGCTGGAGGGAAGGGGCATACCTGATAGAGGGGCAAAAGGGAAAAATTGGGACAACTGTAATAGTATAATTAATAAAATATACTTTAAAAAATCCAAATCAAATGGTGTCAATATTAAAAAAAAACTATAACAGAATAGAAATTGTTCTACTCAAAGTGTTTTCTTTAAAGATTTTATTATTTTTTTAGACAGAGAGGAAGGGAGGGAGACAAAGAGGAAGAGAAACATGGATGAGTTGCCTTTCAGAGCCCCCCAACTGGGGACCTGACCTGCAACCCAGGCATGTGCTCTGACCAGGAACTGAACCAGAGATCTTTCGGTTTGCAGGCCAGTGCTCGGTCCACTGAGCCATACCAGCCAAGGTGAAACTGTTTTATTCAGAGTACATCACATAGTATTTTGTTTTATAAAATGCTTGTTTCTTTTAATATATGGAGTGTGTGTATGTGTGTTTATGGGCTCTGAATATAAAATATATTGCTTCCTGTGGGTTGCAGTAAAAAATAAATTGGAAAAAATGCTGCCTTGGAGGAATTTCTGATCCAGATAGATGGTTTTCTTTAAGAATGTATGGGGTGTTCACAAGCTCATGCGTCTGTGGAGCTCCCTAGTTTAAGCTAAGTGGATTCTCCTCCCATGACCATGCTATTACAGGATGGTTGGGTGTAGTCAAAGCAGCAACCTGGAACGTTATGGGGTTAAATGACCTTTTGTGAGCTCTCCTGAGGCCCTGTCATTTGTAAGGCCTTTCCTGAAAATGAAATGGAAAATTTCATTTTCAGTTTCAAGGAAGCAACTTCTTAGTGGATTATTTTTAGCAGAACCCTTTTATTAATTAAGCTCTGCTTTTGTGAACTTTCTGTATTATTTAATAGTAAAATCTGTTTGTACCTTAAGTTGTCTGTCACACTCCTTTACCCTTTTTCCACTTCTGATCAAGAGTAGTATGTTTTAGGAGCTCAGGGTGGCCTGGGGTAAGTGGTATTGCTGACAGCGCTTCTAAAGAGGGAGAGTGGCAAGTGCAAAGGTCAGAACATCTTTATGTCTGTCTACACCCCCTAACAAATCCCAGAAGGGTGTCTTCTTGCACTTGTAATGATTTAAAATTTACCTAATCAGGTTCCTTTTACCATTGAAACCAAGTAGTCTTATAATATAAACTGCTGTTTATAAAGGCATTTGCACAGAGGATCTGTTGACCATGCTTTCAGTAGGCATTTACTGAGCACCCTTTCTGTGCCAGGCACTCTTCTAAGCCCTGGGTATGGTGATGAGCAAGGCAGACAGGGCCCCTGCCCAGGAGCTTCTGTACCAGGGAGCCTGCTTCTAGGCCATCTCATGCATTGGCCTTTTGGTCCATTGGTCTTGTTAGGGCTGATCTGTGCAATAGATTTACCCTTCCAAAGTGATGGCTAAGCCCAAGGATCACTCCCTCTTTACCTAAGTGGAGCCAGGTATGAAGTATGTGAAAGGCTTGTAAGAGAAAATGGACTTTCTTCTTGGGAAATGCTACAGATTCTTTAGAGAATGAAAACAGACTTTGAGAGCCCTAGCTCAACAAAACAATATTTGAGGCATAAACTTGTTCGTAGACAGTAGTCAGACAGGACAACATTCATCCGATCAAGATTTATTGCTCTGATCTCTGAAGAACCTTCTTAAGAAAGCACCCCACCCTCACCTATAGCCTCCCAATTCCTTAGTATCTAAATCTTGTGAAATCTATCCATGTCATACTGCCACCCTCCAAGCACAATTCCATATTAGGGAGAACTTATTTCACTGCCTATTTTTCCTGAGGTTAAAAGAAAATGTGCAATGGGAATGTATGATAATTCTCTTGGGACTAATTAAACAAACAGATTCAGGGAAAGAGAAGATTTAGGAATATATATATATATGTAAGTTTTGGGATAACAGCCGTCAATTTTTCCACTCAAGCATTTTTATGAAGGGCAGAGGGCAAGAAGCATCTTATGTCCTCTCAAAGCTGAGACACATTTCGACATGGAGATATTAAAAGCAAATTTGGTGCCCAAGACAGGTGCCAGATTTTAATTACAGTTGGCATTTCTGAGTATGCTTTTGGCAGAGGTGGCCATCTTGTTGGAAAAGCCATAGATTTTGACACCAGCAGTATGGGTGCCCAGTTGAAAATAATTTCCCTCTTATTTTCATTATGTTGATTGTAAGAGAAAATTTCAGTGATTAATATTTAAACAAGATATTCTCTGTTCAGAGAAAACAGTTGTTCATTGGAATTGTCTTAGTGGTTTGGTATGTTAGCTCTGGGGGTAATAATATCTATCTTAGAGCCTTAAAAAAAACCCAGTTAAAACAATAAAATATGATGTTTAATTATAAGAAATGAAACTAGCATACACCAGGTTTTCCATTAAGTTCCAGGTCACAGACAAATAAAGTAAGTATGTTAGGCAAAAAATATCCTTTTTAAAAATAATTAGGGAGCTGTCTGTTTTTTTCACCAGATGGAAAATCCATAGTTGTGGGTGGTCTGTGTTGGAGAGAGCATCTCAGAATTGGCAGGACCATGTCTGTAACTTTTCAAGTCCTAGGACAAAAATTTGAATGCCATTGACTGTTCAGAAGGCTCCAAATATGTTTTAGCCCTTCTCACTCTGCTTACTGAATTTCGCCAGTTTTCTGAAAGAGTGTGTAAGTAAATTGATTGTGGCATGCCAAAATAAGTAGTTCATTGTTCTTTGAATTCTGAAACAGTATTGCTGTCAGTCCTTGTTTTCTGTGACTTTTCTTACTGTCAATACATTATGATGATAATCTGATTAGTGAAACTGCCTCTGTTACTATTGAGAAGCCCCCTTTTATTACACTAATATACTCCAGAGCAAATAGTGTGGCCAAATGTGACTGAGGCTTAGGAAATCGTCCTAAGATTATTTGTTGAAGAAGGATATTGTACTGTCATTGATGGGGTCTTTTATAAACTTAATTTGATATTCTGATAAAATTAATTCAACTAAAAGATAAGCCTTTCTTACTGATTTCTTTGGTTGATAATAAAAGTTAGTTATCTAGCTTCTCTAGTAGTTTTTCAAAACCAGTAGTGTTTTTTCTTTTTTGCATGCCTCAATCATTTTTTTCAGCCCAGTCTTACATGTTACATCTGCAAATTGGACTTTGAGATGAATGTGTTTTATATTCTAGCATAAGGATGTATATTGTGTTTTATAATATTTAATTCATAAATTTAACCCCCAAATTAAAAAAAAGACTGTTAATGATTACAGGAGAGTTAGATGAATAAAATCATTTCAGATGCCTAAATGCATAAAATTTCAAATTGAGTGAAAAAAAAAAAGGCCCGGAATGTAAATCATTTTTCTTGGACAACAAATGTTTGGCTTTGAATGTACTATAATATTCTGTCTATGCGTAGTAAAAATGGCAATGATTTATTAGTTCCATATCCCCCCAGCACAGATGCTGCACAGTCTGTCCCTTTTCTGGGCACTAAACAGTGGGTTTTGAAAAACATAATTTCACTTAAGTTTCCTGCTTGCGTTCTGTGTTGTACTATTAATAGCAGCCCTTTGTTGTTTGTGCCAGCTTACTTCTAGCATAAGACAATGATGTGCAGGAACTGCTTTTAACCAAAGTACTTCCAATTGGCACCCATTTTTCATATGAAAGTCCATGTGCAGTTCTGTGAAGAATATAAACTCTTAAAAATTATGTCATGAAGGTGAGAAAGCTAAATAAGTGTAACAGTTAACAACAGACTTCAGTTAGATATACCTTTGCAATGTCATGGTTTCCTTGGCAGATCTTACTCATTTGCTATTAAAGGTTGATGAGGTGTGGGGAAAATTTGAAATAGTGATGGGGGACTTAATATGTTAAATGTTCTGTGGTTCTTCATCATAAAAACTTGTTTTTGAAGAAGGGAAGTAGAAACCTCAGGTGTTTGTCCAATTTTACCCTCCTTGTCCCAGAGACAGAAACTATATCACCAAATTCTAGTTCAGTGTGAATCTCGAGTTGGCCAAAGGTAAATGTGCTCTTCTGAGGGGTAAGATACGCAAAGAGGTCTCTGTGTCAGTTGTGTTGTTCTGGTTATCAGAACGTGCAAGACCACAAGCTCTAAAGCTTCATGTTTTGCGGCTGAAATCTTCAGAGTTATTCTTGACTCCATCTGATCCCTCTGACTGTATATCTCCATCACGGCCCTCACTATACCTTTGTCACTGCTGCCTTGGCCCATCACTGTCTCTTGCTGGTACCTCCTCCTTACCCTCCGTCTTCCAAAAGGAGTTTTATGAATACAGATCTCCTTGCTGCACTCTCTAAATGTTTCAATAGCTCCCAACACTGAAGAATGAAAACCTTACAGGGCCGTTCCATGTCCTTTATACCCTGACCTCGTTTGCCTTTTCAGATCATCTCTTTCCTGCTCCTTATACCTGAGCTCCGGTCATATTAAGATTCTTAATGTGATGAGACATGCTACCCACTCCACCCCTGCCCCTCACTCTTGCCATCTCCTTGCTGTTGCTCATGCTATTCCTTTTTCCTATAGTACCCTCCTCCCCATTTTCCACCAGGTGAAATCCTGCTAAGCAAATCTCACCTTCCTCTTAGGATGTCTTCCAGTCACCCACCCTCACCCTGAGTAACAACCACCCTTCTACTGCATCCCTATAGCTCTGTTCATGTGTGACTGTTACCTTTGCATTCTGTTATTTTTCTTATAGCAGATTAAACCTCCTGGAATGTAGCACTGGTCCTTGTACCTGTATGAAAGTGTGGCATCTGTCTTGGTGCTGAGTGCATCACAAGAATTTAATAAATTATTTTTTAATGAAATGGCTTTCTATCAGTAAAGATTCTTGATTATAAGCAACAGATATACTAAACTTGGCTTTTTTTAGGTAAAAGGGGATTTACTGGATAGATATGAGCGCACCCAGAAAATTGATGAGGCATCTGGGCATTAGCACTGCTGTCTTGTCTCAGCCCAGCCACCAGACTGGATGTGCCACCAGCATGTTCAGTCTTTAACTCTGTTCAAGATGCAAGCTCTAGGTAGGACATGTCTGAATGGTTGAAATGGGTCCACCCTTTGGCTCTGGAAGAGCTGGAAACCTTGAGGATAATCACAGCAGTAGACTGTTAGCTATGGGTAGGATGCGGCCATTCCTCATGAGGTGGAGTGGATCTTGTGGCCATGATAACCAGTAAGCATGCGCCCAGGATGAGTGTTCTCTTGCTAGTATGCAGCCACCTTGACTTGGTAGGGATTCTGAGCAAGCCTTTCTACCCCAAAGACAAGGAAGTTACCTACTAAAATGCAGTTTTCTCTGGAAAGGATGATAACAAGCCCTGCTAGTCAGCATCCATTTGCTAAAAGCAGAACCTGTGGGTGCAGGGTGCAGAGTAGGCATGTGCAGGTGAGGTGAGAAAGGGTAGTGAGCGTACCAGCAATAAATACCACACACACATACACACCACTCACTGGTGCCACACCCTCTTTCACCTCCATACTCCTGGGTGGCACCACTCAGAAGCCACAGTCATGTTCTTGGCTGGGCCCAGGAGGTGAAGATGCCCCCTGAAGCTTATTTCTCCTTACAAATCAATCAAATCACAGCAATGGATACTGCTGTAGCAAGTGGGAAGAAGGGCTGTGCTGGCCACCTAGAGTAGCTGATAGAGAGTTGGGAGGTGGTACAGTAACAAGATAGGGGAGACAGAGTCTAAAAGATGGTGATAAAATAACATTTCCATGATGAGTAAGCTTTGATCACACAGGATAGAAAGGGGATGACACTGGAGAGGTGGAATTATGTGAGGAAAATCACTGAAGCAGGAAGGTGTGCAGAGTGCTGAGAAAAGACAAATAAGCCAGCTGAAGATAAAGGTTTGTGTAGGGAGTGGTGGGAAATGAAATGGGAAAGTCACTTTTGGGTCAGGTTGTAGAGAGCCTGGACCTCTTCTAACCAAAGGCATGTCTGGCTGCCTGCCTCTGTGAAAGCCAAAACTCAAGAAGCAGTTGCTAATGTAAAGGAAAGTGGTTTATTCAGATGCCAGCCATCTGGAAGATGGAGACTCATGTCTCAAAGCTCATCTCTACCTCTCAGTGGAGGCAGAGGTTTTTATAAGGAGGAAGAGGGGGACAGAACAAAGAGATCAAGGAAAGTGATTGAAAAGTTCTCTTCACAGACAAGCACAGTCCATTGGGATAAGACAAGTGATGGTCCGGTGTGCATCATCCTGGCTTCAGGTCATCTGAGCTTCAAGTCAGCCTGGCTACATGGATGGAGGAGGTCAGATCTCCCGAAGCTGACATGTCTGAAGGTTGGAGTCTGTATCTTTGAAGTTCATTCCTAGGATTCTTATACAAACATGCTGTTTATCTGCAAGCTGTGTATTAGTCAGAGTGGGCACTTAACAGAAACAATGGTGGGGAGGGTTACAATTTCCCACTGTTAGATTTTTCCACGTTAGACTCTAGGCTGAGGATTTTAGACATTGCCTTGTAAGTAGCTAGGAATGCCTATAGATTTCAGAATGGTAGTATTGTGATGGGTGTGAGTTTTTAAAAGAGCAGGATTAAGTAGCACACCACTGAGGAGTCTCTGTCTTGAAGCCAAAAACCTGGGAACAAAGATGGCTAAAAAACAAAAATCCTCAGCCCTGGCTAGGCAGTTTAGTTGGTTAGAGCATCACATCGTCCCCATACGCCGAGGTTGTGGGTTTGATCCCAGTCAGGGCTCATACAGGAATCAACCAATAAATGCATAAAAAATGGAACAAGTCAGTGTTTCTTTCTCTCTCTCCCTTCCTCTCTCTTTAAAATCATTAAATAAAAATAAACGTAAATGAAAAAATCCTCGATGGGAGGAAGCACCTAGGAGGCTTAGATTCTGGACTTAAAGTTATACCAACTCCTGGGCAAGTATCTGTGCCTAAGTTTACTCACCTGTAAGGTAATGGTGCCTATTCACCAGTATTGTTATGATCAAATGAAATAATGATGTTTCATTTTAAAATGTCTACTTAATCACCTACGTCTATTTGAAAATTTAAAAGCACCACATTAGAAGCTACTGTGATGGGTTATCTCCTTTTCTTGGCTTTTCATTTGTTCTCCAGTTTTTTTCTTTTCTTTTTTCCTCCTTGCTAGTGTTTATTAACCTTCCCTTATCCTTTGGAACCCCATAATGGTCCAGATGTCCTAACAGACCAACAGCATAGCTTTAGTTTACTTATTCTTTTTCCTTTTAAAATCAGATGGATTCAGTTGATGATATGGTAGGCAAAAGGCAAGGACCCATTTCATTCAACCACATCCAGTAACAAGTATGTAAGTCAGGATACATGCTTGGTTGTTGTGATCAATGAGACCCTGAAATGCTGTGCCTTTATCAAAAATAATTTCTCTCTCACTTTAATTATGGGTGGTGATAGAGGGCTCATATGATGGCTCAATGAGGACCCAGGTTCCTTTTATCTGATGGCTATTTCATCCTCAGCATCTTACCTAAGATGGTTGCTCAGACCTGGCCCATGACACAGGGAATGGAATGACATAACCCTTCCTTTTATGGGTACTCCATACCTGTGCTCACCTTGACCATATCCCATCAACCAGATCTTTGTCTCATGAATGCACCCAGACACAGGAGATGCTGGGAAATGTCATCATTAGCTGGGCATCCGTGGGCCTTTCCCTGTGTCCATCCTTGTGGGCAGACAGTGTCAGTGGCAGCGTTTGCATTCAAGAACTGAGGTGTGTGAAAGGTGGGTGGGGTTTGGGTATGAAGGGTTTGGGAATGCTCATCCTTAGATGAGCAGGCTGGCTTGTACATACACATGCAGGACTGAGACAGGAGAGAGGATGGCTGGGACTCCCAGCCTCCTCTGTACCTGAGCCCTCAGCTTGCATGTGGCAAGGTGGGCCTGTCCAACCCAAATCTTCTGGTCTTCAGTCTTCCCTTTCCCACTATATTATGCTGCTTTCATGTCACCATAGTCTTGCTCACTATCAAGGTCTCCAAAGCAACTACATCAGAACAATGAGTGAAAGTAAAAGTGGGCAGAGCACTGAGCCTCCAGCCTCAAAGAGTGGTGAGTCACCTGGAGAAAAGTCACAATTTTAAAAATAAGTGATATTTTCCTGGCTGGTGTAGCTCAGTGGATTGAGCGCGGGCCTGCGAACCAAAGGATCGCGGTTTGATTCCCAGTCAGGGCACATGCCTGGGTTGCAGGCCAGTTCCCAGCATGGGACACACAAGAGGCAACCACACATTGATATTTCTCTCCCTCTCCCTCTCTCCTACCCTTCCCCTCTAAAGATAAAATAAATTAAAAAATCTTAAAAAATAGTTAAAAAAATAAAAAATAAAAATAAGTGCTATTTTAACAAAATGAAAAGGCCCAAGTCCTCACTGGCAGCACACAAAGGCAAAATTGAAATGCAGGAAGCTTGTCTTATTAATAATAAAGAGAAGTAACAGTGCTGATATTAATCTTACAGGGTCAAATCCAGTAGTTAATACCTCAAACCTCATACTACTGCCATACATGTTCCAGACTCTGTACTCAGCATGTTACTTACTTCTGTGTCTCAGAATAGTTTTGTAGGCTTGATCCTGTTATCATTCCCATTTTATACATTAGGAAACGTTCACTGATGTTAGGAGATTTGGCCAATGGTACTAAGAGAACAAATAGAGAAGCTAGACCTGTGTACCTAGGTCTGCCTGACTCCAGAACCTGTGTTCTTAAGCATTAAGCTGTGTGCAGCTGGCCTGTTTTGCATGGGCAGGAGGATGCGGACAATACTATAGAGTTCTCATGGTGTTGTTCCCATGGTGATGCATACCACCATCATTCCTTGGAGATCCCCTCCCTCCGTCTGTCAGTCAATGAATATGCATTTAACCCCATCCCTAGGTTGGTTCTGAGCTTCCTGAGTATAGTATTTCATTTAGCTCTGGTACCAGCTCTGTAGGACAGGTGTTGTGATCCTTGTTTCATATTGGGTGAACACGAGACCCAGAGAATTACGTATCTTGCTAGGATCATATGCTGATGTGGCAGAACCACGATTCCAGCCAGACCCATTCCAAAGGCCATTCTTTCCATACAATCACTGATCTGTCTTAAGAACCACTCCCTCTCTGCCAGGCCTAAGTAGATAGATCTTAGATGTTCTTACTACCCACACAAAAATGGTAATTAAGTGAGGTGATGGATATGTTCACTAACACTATTGTCATTTTGCAATATATGTGTACAGGCATACCCCCAAGATATTGCAGGTTTGGTTCCAGGCCACCACAGTAAAGCAAATATTTCAATAAAACTAATCACATGAATTTTTTGGTTTCCCAGAGAATATAAAAGTTATGTTTACACTATGCTATAGTCTGTTAGGTATAGTCTGTTACCATTATGTCTACTAATACAATGCATATACCTTAATTAAAAATATTTTATTGCTGAAAAATGCTAACCATCATCTGAACCTTCAGCAAGTCATAATCCTTTTACTGGTGGAAGGCCTTACCTTCAGTTTGTTTAAAAAAAAAAAAAAACCCACAAAGCCCAAACCACACAGTATCTGGGAACCACACTAAAGTGAAGCACAATAAAATGAGGTATGCCTGTGTATCATTTCATTACATTGTACACCTTAAATTTACACAATATTAAATGTAAATTATACCTCTATAAAGCTGAGGGAAAAGAACCCATAGGAGTATGGTAAGTGCTACAATATTGCATTTTGTCACTAGCTTTTTCAGGTGTCTGCCTACAAAATGTGTGACTTACAGAATGAAGCCAGGACAGTAGCCTCTAGTGGCTGGGATGGGTGTTGGAAAGTCCATCAGCTCTGAGCATCTCCCTCCCAGGTCTCAGTGCACACATGAAAAGGTACCCAAGATACCCATGTCAGGATGCTGCCTCAGGTAGCCTGAGGGCCACTGCAAGGAGGCATGCTGGAGATGGCTAACCACTGTGGTTGTCCCAGTAGGACTAATATGATCACTGTTATTTCTCATCATTATTCCTAAGACAAGCTTTCTAATTCCAGTTTTGCCTGTTGTGCTCTGGCATAACTAGGGGTGATATCCTCTCTCATTCCAGAAAACAACACATTGCAAGTTGCTCCTCTGTGGAATTTACAGTCAAACTGAGTATTTGAAGCATGGAAACTGTTGGCCTTGCTTCTGGCTTCTGTTGTCAGTTTGTGATACATCCCTTCCTAGATGTCAGGCAGCAGGATGGTCTCATGTGACAAAGATACCTCTTCTATCCCATTGGACTTGACTCTTTGTGTTTTCAGCCTCCCCCTCTGAGATGCTCAGGCAGAGTTCATGTCCCCATTTTATAGATGGACAAACGGATACTCCAACATTACATAGTTTGCTGACAGTCATGTAGCCAGGGATCACTTACTACATGGTAGCCCTTGCCCTGAATATCTGAGGGCTGACCCACCTACTCCCTAACCACCTTTAACTGTTAAATGCTTTAGGTATGCTCATTTTTGTACAGAGGGGAAAGATACTTCTGTGGAGGCAGCACTGTCTGGAGCCAGGCTCCAGTGTTAATCCCAGCACTGACATATGTCAGTTTCCAGCTGGCAGCAAGTCACTTCTGTGGTCCAATATCCTTATCTGTGGAATGGGAAGGATAGGAATAGTATGTACCTTGGAGAATTTTTGTGAGGGCTCGGTGGAATAAGATTGGAAGAGCTTAGAAGATGAGTAATGTAACCATTTTACTATTACTATTACTATTATTATTATTATTATTAAAGTAAAAAGGGAGGGGAGAAAGGATGAGGTGGTAATCTAAGGAAAATCAGTCTTAGTTTACTGCCTCATAAAACCCTGGTGTACCAGAGCTGCTTTTGACTAAGCTCTGTCAGTCCCCACCCACATACCCTGGAATGGGGCTCGACGCAGCACTGTCTACAAAGGTGCCCCCACTCACTTTTATGTGAGCTGTCCACTCTTCTCTCAGTGACTCCTTGGAGGAGGAGGGGATGATGACAGGAGTCTTTGTTTCCTTGAGTCACCTGGGGAGGGGACTTTACCTTTCTGAGTCACTTGAGCTGGAAAATGAGAGTTGGAATAGGTACTTTTCAGCTATAACAGACTGCCTCTCTTTCACTGCCTCTCAGTACCTATGAAGGAGTATTGGTACCCGGTCAGAGAGCTAATTATTTTCTTCCGGAAAGACTGATACATTGACACCAGAGTGGGGATGTATAGACAGCAGGGCTCCCTATTTACTTAACCTGGTCCTTCAGGTGTGGTCACAACAATTCCTCAGGTAGAAATAGCCCCTTTCAGTTTCCCCATGGCCCTGGAGGCAGTCCTCAGGGTGGATACCTGTGACACCACAGTTTGCTTCTGGCAGGCCTACCCCAACCTTTGGAATCATCCCTGTTATTGTTTTGTTTTCTAAAGACTTTTGTTTCCTCAGTTTACTTTGTAGTTAAGGCAGAAAAACTGCCCTTATTGGGCAAGAGGGTTGGGAGAACTGGCATGAGCCAAAATGAAGCGGGGGAAATGGAGCTTAGTGAGCTGCAGACTAGAGATAATGTAGCTAGACTAGGGTGCAGTTTTAGGAAGACCACTAGATGGCACTCACACACTAGCGTTAGGACTGGTCCACAGTACTACTCCATTTTGGTCTTTTGTAAAATCTCTAAAGGGACTAGCCAAAGCTTTGTATCTGCCATCCCATCCATCCATCCCCCATCCCTCTAACCTCTCTTGATCTTCTACAGTTACATAGATAAACGTCTCTCCCCCTCTGTTCCCCCTCTTTCTCTCTCTCTTTTCTTTAGTGACATTAAAAACGTTACAAAAATATCTTCAAGGCCTCCCACCTTTTTAGCTGTAGTGCTGTATTTTTACTATTCTCCTAAGCAAATGTTTACATGGAAATAAATCCATTTTTAGAGTAGATAGGGAAACTTGTTTCTCTCCAGTCATTCTGAGTTTGTTCAATAAAAGAAATTGAAAATGAGGGGAAAGGAGTCATTTAAAAAAGATAATAGATAACAGCAATATTTTAAAATATTTTAATTCAAAATTATGGGTTAGTAAGTTGTAATGAAATAAAAAACCACTGAAGATTAATGAGTTATTTCAGCAAATCATTTTCTATTGTTAGAGAATTTTCTGTAAGCCAAGATTCAAAGGCAGAATGTCTTATTGTAAACTGCTGGGGACAGGAGGGAGAAGGGATAGGCAGGAAATCATAGTTGACATCATTATCTCTACTAAGGTGCAAGTTGTATAAAAGCAAAGCCCCATCTTAAATATTAATAATTTGTTCTGCTATTTCAAAGAAATTAAAAAAATGAGTTTCTGTGTATCATTATCATGGTCTCTGCTCCTGGCTGGTTCTTCTCTCTCAGCTGTGTGGACACTTGGGAAGCAGTTTGGAGCATCCGTACAGAGGTGCTTAATCTGTGCGCTCTCTTAGTTGAAATAACGGTACTCTGAGCCCCACTGCTACGGTTAACCTGTATGCTGCAGAAGGACAACAGATGGAAATTCTGGTTTGCAGCCACTGCAGAAAAATAAAAACATGTTCCAATGGGAAAAGGATCTTGTATTTCTGCGTTTAAACCTTTGATCTGCATTCACATCTGAAGGGAAGGCTAGACCTTTTGGTGGAGACACATGGCTTCGCATCTGTGAAAACACAGCTGTATATAGCAAAACAAAACTAGTGGAAAATACAATGGTTTTGCTGTGTCAGACTAGCTGCTAATGTTCAAACTCTATACAAATGTCTTTTGATAGCTCTAACAAAAATCCTTGACTTTCTGTATAATTGTTTAGTAATGTTTTATTCTTTTAAATTCAGATTTTGAGCTTTTTAGCAGTTAAAGCACATGAGTTTCTTTCTCTTTTCTTTTAAAAGGGCCATAAAATAAATAGCTTGTAGTTAGATCATAATGACATTATGTAAATTTCGACCGATTGGAGGTGATGGGGTGGGGGGAATCAAACCCTTAAGAAAAAGGTACAGTTCTAACTTGATCCCTGATCCTGACAATCTTTTATTTTTTAAGATATCTTGGATTGCATGGGATTTGTGATGCAAGTTACATTCTGAAAGGCCTCTCGAGCACTCTAGAAACTTAACTGCTTTATTTTGAGCAATTAAGATTTGTTATGGAATGAATTAGCAGCTTGGCTTTCCTTCATCTTCAGCTAGTTTCTTTATCAGGGTAAGCCAAATTTGTTTCATTTGGAGGCATTTGCCTCAAACCTCCATGTTTCCTCTCAGTCCCAGCCACAGAGCCCAAGTCTGTTAGTCTGCCTCATCCTGCCCGGTGCTGTTGGTTTCCTACTATTGAATCAACAGTCTTTTCCATCCCTCCCCTTTCCGTTGAAGTGCTGGCCCCTCTCTTCCCTTTCCACTCCCTGCCACAGGAATGAGGTACCCAGAAGTGATGGACAAAAGATGAGGATGAGTTTGATGTGTGAGCAGAAAGCTGCCTGCAGGCCCCACTCTGCAGAGGTGTCCCTTACATTGTTCTGAAAGGGGCCAAGCGAAGGGCTGAAGCTGTTGCGAAGGGGAAGCTGTTGTTCTGTCACCCTCCCCACTCTCTAGCACCGACAGCTTCATCAGCAAGCCTTTGGAGGGGGGCGAGTGAACAATGACTTTCTTTAAGAGGGATAATTTTATTTTTATTTTAAAAATATTTTTGTTTACTGAGTTTAGAGAGGAAGGAGGGAGAGAGAGAAACATCGATTGCTGTTCCACGTATTTATGCATTCATTTGTTGATTTTTGTATGTGCCCTGACTGGGGGATCGAACTTGGGCATATTGGGATGATGCTCTAACCAACTGAGCTACTGGGCCAGGGTGGGATAATTTTATTTTTATCAATAATAATAACAGCCTTCAGTGTTAATCCAGCTGCTGGGAAGAGGCAGAGCTAGATGACAAGTCCTTCCTTGCACTGAGAAAGTTTCCTCTTTGTAGTGCTGGGTCCCTCCTCACCCTTCCAGGAGGGAAGAGGGGGAAAGAAAACAAGTGTGAAGATCTGAAGCCACTGAGGAATGCTGAATTAATGTCTTTCCTCGGCATCCCGGCCCCTCTCAGGTCCTCCCCTTCTTTCAGCTCCCTGCCCTTTGAAACTGCAGGGATGGGGTGGTCAGGCCCTTTTGTAGCCACAGGCCGAGTCTCTGACAGGATAGCAGTGGGGCAATGGCAGTGTAGAGAAGGAAGGACAGGAAGAAGGAGCCAGAGGAAGGTGGTGGAGCATTGTGCAGATCCTGTGTAGGCTGTGGCTGAAGGTTATCTATTGTGGTAGCAGAACTGCCCCCGCCAAAAAAAAAAAACCCCAAAAAACAAACAAAACAAAAACCAAAAAATAATAAACCCCAAAACAAACAAAAAATCCTCCCCCAAACCCAAATCCTCCTTCACAGCTGCATTTTATTCCCAGGACTGTTGGTGTCACTAGAGCCCCCCCCCCCGCCCCCACCCCCCACAATTCTAGAAGATACTGTCAAGAACTTGTCAAGTCTATTAATTTTTCAGGCAGAACAGATCAAGCCTGCCTTTCATGAGGCCTTATCCTGGTTTAGTTTTCAAAGGTAAAGAATTCAATTTTTGAAGAAAAGGGCCTAACTTTTTATATGGCATCTGATTTTATGCTCTTTCCTAATTGTAACCAGTGTTTACTTTTTGCTGGTACTTAGTTATATACCATTCACCCTGCATTTTAATTTCTGACAGGTGGTATTAGAAACAGTGTTCCCCCCCCTTTAGCTTATTCTCTTAAGTTTAAATATGTTCTGTTCTAACAAACTGACAGTGCAATTAAAAACAAATTCTACAATCTTTGACTGTTCTAATTTGTCTATTACTTTTGGTTTTATTTCACACTAGAGCATTCTAAAGTTTACCTACGTGAACTTTCACTTGTTTCCATCTGCTGAGTTTAATAGCAAATTGTGACCCTCACAACCACTTCAGGGCTTTTTGTGTTCTTATCTGTGAATTTCAATGCCTTCTGGGGAAGTGCCTTCAGTTTTACTACATATGCAAAAAACCCGGCTTGAATTTTCTGCCACCACTGCCCCCACTCCCCCCATTGCTTCCATTTGTTGGTGGTGTCCTGTTTTCTATTCTCTGTCTGGTTGTTGATGTTGGCAAAAATCATTTGTTTAACGATGCCTGCCTGGGATGCTATGCCTCATTCTTTATTGGAACGAAATCTAAAAATATCCCAAAGTGTTTAAAAAATTAATGCATGCTGCTGAAACTGTTACATATTTGTGTACTTTTATTTTTCTATCATAAGGTGGATAATTTTAAAGGTACTAGGTAGTAATCGTCACCAGAAGCCAATTAAAACCTCCAGGATTCTGTCAAAAACAAGTTTGGCAGTATAAATAATTGATATCTGGAGATGAAGCAGCCGCTCTGTGTACGGGGCCCTGCTGCACCCAACTGGCAGGCAGAATCAGCAGTCCCTGTGCTCCCATGAACTGGGGCTGGTTCCTGGGCCTCACATCACCCCGGTTTTCCAAAACTGGATAATAAGGCTGTATGCAAGCAGATTTTAATACACACACACACATATACACACACACACACACACACACTCACGAGCGCGCGCACACATTTCCTTTGTCTGTGGATAAGAAGAATAGTTGACATTATTTGCAGGTGTTTGAATTCTTAGCGAAAAGGGAAAAATACCCAGGCTCCTCATGAGTTAGGTGTGAACAAAATAAATTGAGGCACTGTCCCAATCCATCCAGCTTTTTAAAAATCATGTTATTAAAAAAGGATATCTGAGAACAAATGTATGAAGTTGTTATGGCAACTGAAACACTTGGATTGAAATGTGTGTATCTGGAACATGAAAGGTTGTAGGAAGCTGAGAAATAAGCACGGCATTGTATTTGGGGAAGGCGATTGAACAGTGGTGGCCAAATATTATTCCTCTGTCAGATATCATTGAGGGTTACTGCCTTGATTTACACTTTTCAAACCGTGTGGTGATTGATGTTTCCCAGACTGTGTCACCCAAAGTCACCATCCTCCTACCAGCGTTTGCTTATTGGTCATTTGACCTGTTGAGAATATACTATCCTCCGTATTGTGTTCAACGTGGAGATTGCATTTAGAGTTGCCTCAGCATTCGCTCCTAAGTTTACATTTCTGTGTTCTCATATTGATGTCCTTGTTTGCGAATAGTCTCTATGGTTTTTTCATTCACTATCTCCCCCAACTCAAGCCCACCAAAACACTCAAAGGAGTCAGTATTTAAATATTCCCTAAAATTCTCTACTTTTTTCTAAAAGCTGTTTATCCCAACTACATAACTTGTTCTTCTCTTAATTTCTCACATTTTTAAATTTTTCATCTCTAGTGCCAGCAAGGATTTTAAAAATTAACACCTACCAATTGGTATTACATTATGCTGGAAATCAAAACTTTAAGCCATATCTAGAATGCTTCAGTTTTTTTCAGGCATTAGACTTCAGATCTATATATATAGTGTCCAGAAAATTGTCTTTGAAATATTACAGATTCTTTGCAAAGTATTTGGATTTTTCCCTTTAAATGGAAAGAAAATTAAATGTCAATTATAATAATTTTAATAGACTGACCCATAAGAAATATGCTATTTTAATTGGAAAAAAGTTTGATGATAAAAAATACATTTACATTGAAAAACTCAAATAAAATTTCCTTTTTACAAGCATTGATTGTTGAGCCTTGATTACTGATTATTCAGTCTCCTTTATTTTAAGCATAATGCTTTTTACTTTGACTAGTCTTAATTCCTAAAATTAAGCTAAGTGAAGGAAAAGAGAATAAAAAGTAAAATAATTTTTAGAAAAATTTATTTTTCTTATGTTGTGAATTGGAACTTTTTACTGTTACTGAAATTACTCAATAATTTTTAGTTGGACGTGAGGGTGTAATATAAAAACTGCCCTTATATAATTGGAGTGTTTTCTTGATCTTTAAAGGCTCAGATCAAAACATTTTTCTATTCCATTGCAAAATTAACTGCTCTTAATCTGTCAGACTAATTATTCATTTTAAATATTTGATTAAACCTGTGCATTTGTGTTTTAAAATCCCTTTTTGCATATTCACATGAAAGTGATCCTATTTTGATATAACTCCCTTGTGTAAAAATACATAGATAAAAAATTTGGAGTCTGCACATATTTTACAGTAGTAAATTTCCGTTTTCCTTTCTCTCCTCTTTCCATTTTAAGGATTTTTTTTTTTTAAAGTATGATTGTGATGTTTCCAAAGTGGGTACTATTTTATTTCAGGTGAGTCATGTAATAGTTTGTTGATGTTTTCGTGGTCTCTAAACAAAGTCTGATGTGTTAACAGTCTTATTAACGATGTTAAAATAGAATTAACAGCTTGTGGATGCCTCCAGCGCACAATAGCCTGTCAACCTCTCCTGCCCCCTTATAAATTGTACCCCTGCTGTCTTCTCTTTGTTTCATGCCCAATCAGCAAACTAAACTTTTGTAGAGGGAGAAGGCAGTTCAAGTGTTTCTGCTGCAGCTGAAGGGAGGAGCTAATGTGGAATTTACTGGGAGACCAATCATGCTGGAGGGAAGAATGACCCCACATTGGGAAGAAGGACTTTGTTGACCTCCTTGGCTCTCTGACCTTTCCTTGCTATTTTGTCGCTATAAAGAGGTTTACTCTGGTTGTCCCATATTTTATGATACCTTTATTAAAGCCACAGAGGTTTTAGAAGTTTGGGATTATTTAAGATCCATCTCAGCACAGATTTTATTGTACTTTGTGGTCTAATTTGACTAGATGTTAGCACTCAAAATCATTTCTAAAAATTTGATACAGCAAGTACTAGTGTTTTTTGTTTTGTTTTTAAAGGGGAATAGAATGTCATCAATTATCTTGAGCCAAAATTGATTCTAAATCTTTTCTAGTGTCTCTTCCTCATAGCTACTTTCATGGAGAAAGAATCAGATTAGCTACTGATGTTAGACCATTGGTCTTACTTTGTTGAATTTATGCTTTGAAAAAATAGATTCATATCCTCTAAGTCTTTAAAATATTGCCTTGCCAGGCAATGATCACATGAGTTGAAAATAAAGATTATTAAGAAGTTTATTTTTTCATTAGTTTTGCTAATTTGACAAACTGTCATATTTAAAAGTGCGGATTAATGGGCTAACCTGACAAATGAGTGATACCATCTTAACCTTTGCCACATCTGATTTAATAACTTATAAAGTATATCACATTTATAAAATATTTTCCAATTCTCATTGAGTGTTATACCAGTTTTGGTAAGGGATGAGGCATTATTGAGAACTAAGTGGTTTTTAGATTGCACAAGCACTTTCTTTGTAATTTATTGGTGTTTTTCTCTCATAATGTGTTTTTTTGTTTGTTTGTTTATATTTGCGTTTCAATGGGCCACTGTTCAGTGACTCAAAATAGAGTGCTGAGATGTGAGGTGGTCACTGTTGGTACAAAGAAAAAGCTTCTCACCCTGGATGCAGTACACTGAACATCTTCTTTAAACCGAGTTATAAATGAAATTACTCAAATGCTTCCAGACACAGGGAATGAGTGAGATACAGTTAAATGAACTATGGTTTTAAACTACGAAGACAGGGCAGTGCAGGCTTATCACTTGTCTTAGCTCATGTTACGAGCTTAGCTCATGCTACTTACACTAGGTAAGCCCCAGGGGGAATATTTTCTTATACTTTATAAACCCTAGAGATATGCACCTATTGACTGAGCAGTGTATGAAACTGGAGCAAGCAAGGCCTCATTTGAAACTAGCCACACGCACTGGTGTAAATAATAGTGTGTTCCAGTTGGCATCTTTTGAATGTGCACTGTTTAATTTGGATCATTGTACCTGACCATGGAAGAATGTCCCACAGCTGCAACTGCTTGTCATTTTTACCCAAAGTAGTCATTGCTGCCCACCCCCATCCCATGCCCTAGTGTGTCCTCACTTTCTACTGCTGGGCAGCAAAACAGTTTTACAACCCAGTGTAACTGACCTCTTTTTTGTATGCTTGCTGAATGAGCACTCCAGGCCTTGATGTTGGGGATATGCCTACAGATGTGGGCACCACACTGTCATGGAGACCAAACATCAGTACTGTGGCCACCTGATAGAAGTGTCCAGTTTATGTCTATATGACTTTGAAACACAAGAAAGCCAAAGGGATTAATAACAAATAAAGAATGCTTGTCACCTTTGTGCAGAAGCTAGCTGGCATCTCACAGGGACTACCTGAGCTGCTCCATTGTCACCTAAGCTGGGTTCCTATGGATGCTGTTGGTTACTGTTTTCCAGGAGCACTTGCAGGCTTGCTCACCACAGGGGAGGGGAAGAATAAACTGGGAGCCCAGTGCTGTGACCCAATTCTTTGTTAATGATGCAGGGGGTGATAATACAGCAACTTTAATGAAACCTTAATAATCAGTACAATTTTTCTCGTTAAATATTTTGTGAATGCCAATTATCCTCCAAAAATTCTCTCCTTCTCTTTTTGCAATTGATTTTATAAACTTGAAGGAAAATGGGAAAAAGTCAGGGGTCCCAGAATTGGCCTTAGTCAGTGACCTAAGTGGATTATAATGCTTGACCACTGACATTTACCAAGATAATCGGGGTCATAGATATAGATCTGATTTGGCTCTGTGACCAGTCCCTTTGGACAGAAGTTTTCATGGGCTTTTGGAATTCTGAATTGGTTATGGCAACTTTTAGGAATGTAACAGATTAAAACAAAGTTTCTGATGATTTAACTTTTTACTTCTGCATTTTAAAATTTGTCAAATGTAGAAATAAATTTTCCCTGAATTTTTTAATTCCCTGAAGTGAATACTTTAAAGCTAATTATGAAATGCTGCTTTAGTAAGATCTATATAAACATGCTTCTTTATTTAATCACAAGGAGGACTTAGAGAAAGGATGTTTTATTTTTCAGTAGTTTTTCCCATAAGAACGTGCAATTATTATTATTATAATCACTAATGATACCTTATATTTGCACAGTACTTTATAATTTTTAATGTACTTTTACAAACATTATTAAATGTGATTCTTGGAAGAGTTCTACAGGATGATATTGTTATCCTGGTTTTATGAATGAAGAAATAATAAATGCCTATACTTGTAAAGTGCCACATAGTGCCAGCTTGTATTTCCAGAGAATCCTGTATTTTGGGAAATATATTTGGTGTGTAAAATGGCTAGAAAACACAAATCTAGGACTAAAGTTCTTTTGTTTCCACATGTAGCTGTAAAAGATGACCAAAAATCAGGAAATTGCGATAATGCACAACCCCCCTTGAATGAACAATTACATTAATTTTGGCTTTATGATTGCTATGTTTTCCTGTGTTTCATGTATAAAATACTCTGATGTGCTACATAATTACAGCATAATATATTAAAACATTTCTCCCATATCTTTAAAGATAGAAATTATAATCACAATATCATAACAGAAGAATGCTTTCCAATTAAAGGGTATGTAGTTTAAAATATGATTTTTTCTTATGAAATCTCAAAATGAGCAAAATATATTTATTCTTAAAAATAATTTTTTTCTCCTGCTTATTAAAGGCTAGGTAGCTAGAGTATTTGTTTTGGGCCAATTTACTGCTACCGTTCAGAAACAGAACTACGTTATTGAACATAGGGAAATGTGATTAGTGTTGCTAAGAATTATTATAGTACAGCAAGACAGGGAAGCAGTCCATGTGGTAAAGGTTAGAAACAATTTATAAAAATTAGGAACAGACTTGTTAAAAAAAGAGATACATAATTCTTGAGAATAATTAAATTTATCTAAGTTATATTCTGACCACATTTCATTATAATATTTCCATATTATTTCATTAAAATATTTGGGTTTTGGGAAACAGCAGAGAACTAAAATGAGAAATAGGACAAAAAAAATTTCCTATTTTACAAGTCCAAAATCTTATCAATATAGTTTTCAGTGAAAAACAATTATGAAAGTAAACTTCCATATAATAACCCTAAGAAAAGTATCTATATATGCTCCCAAAGATTTAAAAAATAAAACTCTGGGGCAATAATCATTTTTTTGGAAAAAAGTCTATTTAGAATCTCAGTAGGACCACTCTTAGAATCAAATCAAGCTTCATCTCTACCTTCAATGGTGATAGTCAAGCATACATTTTGTGCTCTAGAAGTTTAGAGGAGGAAAAAACTATTAGTATTATATGCCTGGGATTTTCTTTAAACAACTCTAACATCAAAATGGCCAAACTGTTTGACTGATTCATGTTAGATAAAACAGATGGGATTCCCAGATCGTGCACCATTCAGCCGTTTGATGGAATTCGTGCCACCCTGACCAGCGAGCCCAGATGGCGCTTAAATCTGTCACTCTTTAACGACCCTACTGTTTTTTAAAAATATTTTTATATTTGAGCCCATTTGGTTAATCTGAGAGATTAATCATTTCCAAGATACGTCTGGGAGGGATTTACCCGTAGGTTTCATTTGGAGGAGCTGAGGATGAGAAGAATGAAGAGATCTTCTAAATACAGGTCTACCTGCTAAAAGCTATATGGGGCAGGAAGCCTGATCAGTCTTGGACTCGGGAACATTTTCTAGGCAGCAAGGCTGAGAAGGCCACATGGAGAGTAGTAGTGATGGGGGTTAAGGGAAGAGAGGATGGACATTTGGGAAGGGTCTTGGGTGGGTGGCAGTAGACAGAGTTCTGTGAGAGAAACTATTGCATTGCCAACCTCATAACCCAGCAAGGGGCTGAGTGCTGACTGACCACACCAGGATGGCTTTAAGTAATCTTACCCTCACCACATCGGGATGACTCTGTGGGTGTGCCACCTGGAGCAGACTCCAGAGATCGAGTCCAACATGATAAAACTCTGAGATCGTTCTATAAAAGAATCTGTTCTGTGCCAGAACATTCACACACCTTACAGAGTTTTTCCCTGAAGGTTTTTCTTTTTCCTTAAATTACTATTTTGAGTCATTCTACTGAAGTGCTTCAGTGATTTGGGGCATGAGATACTGGCCAACTCCTCCTTTCAAAATTTCTAACCTTGGATATATTTTCAGAGTATCTGTCTTGGAATTGCTTTCTGTTCTTCCTAGGACAAGAAAGGAAAAAAAATGAATGGTTTCTTGTTATGCAGACTTGATTTTTTTTTTTTTTGCCTTTGAATCAGCTGTAGCAGGTATCAAAATATGTACAGAATTTATACCATTAACGCAAAAATTTCCATAGACCAAAAAAACCACCTATATTAGCATGCCTTGCTGACTTTAAGGATATTCTTGGTGATATTTGGGTGGTTCAGGGGTAGCTTTCCTGTTTGTCAGTGATGCTGCCTATACTTGGAGGTCTCATGGAAAGCATGCTGATGTGTCTCACCCTTGCGTGTGGCAGAGCACATGGAAATATCCCAATGCCCTGTGCCCCACCTGAGTGCCTGCACGTGAAGAGGTGAGAATTCTGCTTTGGAGGCATTCCAACCTACATTAAAAGACCTTCATGTAGACCAAAATATGAGTGGAGAAACAGTTCATGTTGGGAGGTTCTTTTGGAAGCTTTCGAGTTCTGGGGGCCTCCAGGACCCAGGGTCTGTTAGGAATCACTGCTCTACCAGAATGTGGTGGAAGCTGACACTTATAACTAATTCCCCATGTGAGATAAAGCTACATAAATTCTGAACAGTATGGAAGAATATAATAAATATCACATAATATGTTTTCATTGTAAATCTACTGTAAACATGCATCTCTCCCTCTCTCTCACATACACACTCACACACACACACACACACACACACACACAGCCAGCCAGAGTATGGAAAGGATTGCAGCATAGTCCTGGTTAAAGGACATTGGTCTTTATAGATATTGAACTGCGACCTCACATCTAACTCTGTTGAATAGGTTTAGGATTTGACAATAATCAGTAAGACACAGTTTTGTGTGTATGCATGTTGTGTCTTGGCCTCAGTTTCCTAGGTAGTCTTTGGGTATGTACATAGTAAAATTTAACATTTTAGTAGAAGCAACTAACGCTCACATTAAAAATTATTTTTATAAAGTCATATAATGTACTTGGTATTATCTAAAAAGCTTATTTCTTACCTTCCTGACAAAAGTAGCTATTTCTAATAGTCAAAATAAACATTCTTGAATTTTATCCACCAACTCACTCCATACTCACCTCATTTTCTCTAAAGACTAAAATATCCCTTGTATTCCAGTTGGCAGATGGTCTGTTTCTGAACAAAAGGATACATGTATCTGAAGAATTGTGTGGCCACCTGATAAATAAGGCTTTGCCCATAATTTTTCATTAATGCTTGCCAAGTAATTAAGTATGAAAAGATGAAGAGCAAAGAATAAAACTTCACCATTAATGAACTATTGGTCATTTGGACTACATCAGCAGTCCCCAACCTTTTTGGCACCAGGGGCCGGTTTTGTGGAAGACAATTTTTCCATGGACTGGGGTGGGACATGTGGTTTTGGGATGATTCAAGCACATTACATTCATGCTCACCTTTTGCTGTGTGGCCCAGTTCCTAACAGACCAGGACTGGTACTGGTCCACGGCCCAGAGGTTGGGGACCCCTGCACTAGTCAAGTGTGTTTTGGTAGATAGAAGAAAGAGGAAGACTAACACTGTCTGTTGCCTGTGTGTAAACTCTCTCACTGGCATGATATAATTCCAGGAACCCTAGGTGGGATTTGGGTACCTGACTTCCAGAGTTGAGGGTTTTCCTGGCCAGGTTCAAGGTGCTGGAGCCAAAACAGGAAGTAGGATTAAGGGATAAAATCAGAACCAAACCCAAAGGCCCTGGTACAGTCAGTGGAATCAAGGTATAAATCTAGATAAAGACTTGGAGCAACTAAAGCCAAGTTCAAAGCAACCAAGGAGCTGGACAAGCTGGGTGAGGGCAAAAGGCAGTAGACAGAGCCCTGAGACATGTCCTCAGCTGCCAGGTAGAACCACTAGTGCTTTTATAAGGTCTCAGCTTTGAAGGAGAAGTGAGGCATTAAGGGCCCCAAGATACTGTGATGAACGTGTGGGTTGTTCTCTCTTCTTTGAGAGCCTTCTGTAGCCATTTGCAAAAATCCCATAGTATCCTTTAAGAGTCAGGGGTAAAAGTCATAAGCCTTAAAAATGTTGGGTATCCTTAAACCCCAGTTTTTCAAATAGGAAATGTAAAATTGGGTAGGGATTTCAAATTATTGTTTCATTTTCTTCTCCAAAAGATTTTCTAGTTCACTGAGAACCTGCCTTCAACTGCATGGATATTACAATGTTTCTTTTCACTTCCTCTAAAGATCCCTATTTATAGCTTTTTTTTCCCCAGCAACTTTTTAAATAGATTTTATTGATTATACTATTACACTTGTCCCATTTCTCCCCCATCATTCCCCTCCACCCTGCACACGCCCTCCCACCCACATTCCCTCCTTTAGTTCATGTCCATGTGTCATAAGTTCTTTAGCTTCTACATTTCCCACACTATTCTTGCCCTCCCCATCTATTTTCTACTCACCATCTATGCTACTTATTCTCTGTACCTTCCCCCCGTCTCCTCCTCCCATTCCCCTGTTGCTAACCTTCCATGTGATCTCCATTTCTGTGGTTCTATTCCTGTTCTAGTTGTTTGCTTAGGTTGCTTCTGTTTTAGGTGTGGTTGTTAATAGCTGTGAGTTTGCTGTCTTTTCACTGTCATATTTTTTATCTTCTGTTTTCTTAGATAAGTCTGTTTCACATTTCATATAATAAAGGCTTGGTGACAATGAACTCCTTTAACTTGACCTTATCTGAGAAGCGCTTTATCTGCCCTTCCATTCTAAATGAAAGCTTTGCTGGATAGAGCCATTTTGGATGTAGGTCCTTGCCTTTGAAGACTTCAAATACTTCTTTCCAGCCCCTTCTTGCCTGTAAGGTCTCTTTTGAGAAATCAGCTGATAGTCCGATGGGATCTCCTTTGTAGGTGACTATCCCCTTTCCCCTTGCTGCTTCTAGAATTCTCTCCTTCATTTTAATCTTGGGTACTGTAATTATGACGTGCCTTGGTATGTTCCTCCTTGGGTCCAACTTCTTTGGGACTCTCTGAGCTTCTTGGACTTCCTGGAAGTCTATTTCCTTTGCTAGATTGGGGAAGTTCTCCTTTATTATTTGTTCAAATAAGTTTTCCACTTGTTGTTCTTCTTCTTCCCCTTCTAGTACCCCTGTAATTTGGATGTTGGGATGTTTAAAGATGTCCCGGAGGTTGCTAAGCCTCTCCTCATTTTTTGGAATTCTTGTTTCTTCCTTCTTTTCTGTTTGGTTGTTTGTTTCTTCCTTCTGGTCCACTCCATTGATTTGAGTCCCATTTTTCCTCCCATCACTACTGGTTCCCCATGCATTTTCCTTCATTTCACTTATTGTAGCCTGCATTTTTTTCATCTAATTTGTGAGCAAAATCAACCAATTCTGTGAGCATCCTGATCATCAGGGCTTTGAACTGTGTATCTGATAGGTTGGCTATCTCTTGGTCGCTTAAATGAATTGGTTCTAGGGCTTTGATTTGTTCTCCCATTTGAGCCATTTTTGGTTTGGTTTTTTTTTTTCGGGGGGGGTCTGGTCGTGGCTGTTACATAGTGAGGGGTGGAGCCTTAGGTGTTCCCCAGGGTGGGGCAGCCCAGTAGCTGGGTTGTGATGCTGTATGTGGGGGCAGGGTTCGAGAGGGAGCAATGGTGCTTGCTCCACTCTCTCTCAGATTCCAGTCGCTTCCACCGCCTCCCCTTCGCCTGGATTATCTGCGTGTGAATGTGGGACCCCCTGGTCAGCCAGCCGCCTTGCACGGCCTCACTGGGTCTGCACAGTTGCTACCCCATGCCTGGGGTTTGTTAACCACTGCCTGCGTGCCTGGGTCTGCCAACCTCCACTTTTTCCTGCCTTGACTCCGTCCCTCTTACCAGTCTGGATGAATGGTTGTCGGACCTCTGTACAGTTCAGTTTTCTATCAGTCCTGATTGTTTTCTTGTTCCTAAATCTTTGTTGTCCTTAATTGTGGTTGTGTGAGGAGGCACAGTGTGTCCACCTATGCCTCCATCTTGGCCGGAAGTCACCCCTATGTATAGCTTTTAAGAGCTGTTATAATTGCAATAGGAATGAGATTCTATATCCCACACAGTATACATCTCAGGATTAGAGACAGCATTCCTGGAGCTGTAAAACAACTTTGGTATTATTGTTAGTCAATCTGTTAGGTTTCATTATAGGCATATTTCTTATTCTATTATTTCATTTTAGTGAAAGGTCTGTTAGAAATTTTCATGTGTATAAATGCTTTAAAACATCTGACTATCCAAATTATTTTATGTGGAATTTACCATGGTAGTTTATCATTTTCTGAAGTATTACTTATTTATAGTTTCTAGACACATTCTCTAAAAACAGGCACCCATCCATTCCATCCTTAATGGGGCCCTATCTGTACCTTCTTTCAATTATTCAAATAAAACAGAAGGAACATTTCATGTATATGAAAATACTCTCCATTACTGACTTTTGGAATTGTACAGTTTGTATTTTGGTCAGAACAACAGCAACAACAAAAACAAACCCTGTTAATTGCAAAATTAACCCACTGAGCCATCTAGACTGTGGTTCCTTTCTAACATTCAACCCTACAATCCACCCATTCCACTCACTGAGGATGCTGGACAATGAAAGTCTCAATACTTTCAGTGCTTTCCATCGTGTTCTTTTTTTCACATTCTTGAAAGAATGGTCTAAGAGGTCTGTTCTTTAAACAAGCCAGAGAATCAGATCATGTCGGCTCTCTACTTAATAATCTTTCCCATTGAACTTAGAATGAAATGCAGTCTCCTTACCATGGCCTGCAAGGCCCTGCATTTCTGGCTCCTGCTGCCCTCTCTCTCCAGCTTCATCTTATACCACTCTCTCTCTTGCTCAGTCTTTTTTGAGCCATGCTGGTCTCCTTTCTCCTTTAAGCACCTCTTAATATGTGGCAAGCTATTTCCTACCTCAGGATCTTTGCACTAGCTGGTTCCTCTACCTTTCTGGTTCTTTTTCATTCTGAGGTCCTAAAAGCCCTCCCTGTCATCCTATTTTTTGTATTCTTCCTCCTCCTCCCTCATGAGTCTCTATCACAGCATCCTGCTTTTTTCCTTCATAGCATTTATCGCAAACTGTAAAAAGTTTTTATTGATTCATTTGTTTTCTCATACAGTGTTTGTCTTTCCCACTGCAACATAAACTTCTGGAAGCCAGGGATTATGCCTGTCTTATTCTTTCAGAGCATCCCTAGAGTTAGCAGAGTACTCAGCACATAGTAGATGCTCAATAAATCGTTATCAAGTAAATGAATAAGTGAAATTGCTTACAGTGCTCCTTGCTGCCTTTGGTGTTAATCCCTGTGCTATGCCTAGCTCTGCAGTGCCCAATTCGCCTTGGGCAACAGGGAACCATAGTGACAGCGATTTTCAGAGCTTGTTGTGTTCCACTGTTGCAGGAACTCAAGAGTGCCCTAGGTGGTCCGGGAACAACCATCTTTTGAAGTATGTGTTTAATGTCCATTAAAGGAAACTGTAATTAGTGCTTCAAATCCAGAATTTCCTGCAGAATATTGCCAAGGCAAGGCTAAAGAATACATGTCTAGCCCTGGCTGAGCTCCAGCCTATGAACTGAAGGGTTGCCAGTTCAATTCTCAGTCAGGGCACATGCCTGGGTTGCAGGCCAGGTCCCTGGTTGGGGGTGTGTGCAAGAGGCAACCAGTTGTTGTTTCTCTTACGCATCAATGTCTCTCTCCCTCTCTTCCCATCTTTCTAAAAATAAACAAGTACAATCTTTAAAAAAAATGCATGTCTATTTTACAAAGTGAGTTGACTGAAAAAAATTTAATACTAGCACAAGTAGTATATGGATATGGTAGATATTGCCAAGTGTGGCAAGCCTGGATGAATATCCAGGAGATGGAGTAGAGGACAGGCAGGAGCCAAGTTGCATGGAACTTTGGCTGAGGCATTGGAACTGAGTATCAGGGAGCCTTTGAAAAATTTTCACTGGGGATGGATGTGTTTGCATTTAAGGATGATAAATCCACAGCAGTGGGCAAGATAAATGTAAGGGCTTGTTGGAGGCCAGGCAGAGACTGGAAACAGAAAAGCTCAAATTATGAAATTATTGTGAAAGTCCTATTAGGAGGTGACAGGGACCCAAACTTCTAGATAGAAGCAACATGCAAGAGACGCCCCTCTTGTCTGGGTTCATTTTCTCTATTTGCACACCCCACCCATGCATTCCACCACCATGCACACCTAACCTCACCTTCTTTCCACTGTTAGCTCATGCCCTTGGGCACCTTACTACCCCCTGGGAGGCTCCCCACAAGGCTGCAGAGGCTGCAGTATAGAGGTGGAGGACTGTGCCTTATTGTATTCTTATTTTCAGTCTGTAATAGACTAGATGACACATGGTAGTTGCTCAGTGAGTACTTCTGAATAATTGAATCAAAGCTGAAAGCAATTTACTATTCAAACTTTTAGTAATTTATATTATGACCTTGGAATGGCTAATGTAGATTCCTTCACTTTCTGGTTTTCATTTGGAGTCAGGAGAGTGTAATGCTTAAGAGGTTAGAATCCTCTTACTGTATTTGTCATTCTGTGACCCTAGCAAGTTATTTGGTTTCCCTGAGTCTCATTTCTCTCAGATGAGGAATGAGGATAATGTTATAATGATCAAATGAGAAGACACCAAGTATCTAAACTTCTAAGATCATTGCCTGGCACAATGGTAGAGCTTTGGATACAAAGTTTAATGGTAATAAGAGATACACTGGGGCATGAGATGATAAGCATCATTGTTTTATTCAGTCCTTCACAGTCTATGGAGTTACTCACTTTTTAAAAATGAGTATAAAAATGAAACTTTTGGACGACCATTAAAGTTTGCCTGAGAGTGTATCTTGAAGATCATAATGACTATATTAAGAGCTTTATAATCAGGTAGTGCACAACTCAGAAATGTTCTTGTGTGGGCCAGTTTTATACAGCACAAATTACAGTGGTTCCTGAATAGCATGGGCCAGTTACAGCTCTCCTCTTGACCTAGTATTGGGATATGACATGGGATTTTCGTAATTAAAAAGATGCTCAGGTGCAAGCCAGGCTGATAGTCCAGAGGTATAAATTGTAATCACTAATGTTTTTATTTTTAATTTCAACTCTAAGTGCCACCTGTGCTAGCTACAGTTGTGAACACAGGGATGGTGAGATGCTTCTTGGTGGAGTTGTTACCTCTGAAGCAGATGCTACTGGCTTCCTGGGTAATGTGTGAGTGTCACATCTGTCTCATGTCTTTTAGAAGACAATATAGCTTTAATATAGAGCTATATTATTGTTCAATGTTAGCTATTATTAATATCATTATTATTAGTGGGTGTTATTATTAGCCCCTTCTCACGAAAAAACAAATACACTATAGGTGGCTACTTTATATCTTTTTCTTTTGGAACTTCTTTAGTTTTAATCAAAAAACACTGTAACAGTCAGTTTTTTAATATATAAAATTTTGACTTAGGCCCTGGCTGGGTTGGCTTAGTTGGTTGGAGCATCATTCCAGACACCAAAAGAGGTTTCAGGTTTGATTCCCAGTCAGGGCACATACATAGGTTGTGGGTTTGATCCCTGGTTGGGGTGCTTACAGGAAGCAACCAATTGATCTCGCTCTCTCACATTGATGTTTCTCCCTCTCACTCACCCTCCTTCCCTCCCTCTCTTTCCTCTCTAAAAATTAATAAACACATCCTTGGGTGAGGATTGAAAAAATTTTTTGACTTAGGATATAGCAGTGCTTCCACAGTCTCACTGGAAAATTTCTTGTAACATTTCTAAAATGGCACATTGTGAATAATAAGATCAACGTGTTCTTGTTTCTAAACCCAGCAATGCATTGTGCTTACAAGAAGACCAATGTTATACAGAAGTCACTAACTTCATACCTTTCCTAGCATGGACTGTTTTCAGACCGTTTTCTATTTAAAGACCATTTCCATATGTCATTGTGGAGAGGAGCACCACCACAGAACTCTGAATGTCTTGAAGATCACATGAGTCTTATAGACATTTCTATAATCTATTTCCTCTCTGCTCCAGATGTTGGTACTTAAGCTCTTGGAAAATGCAGAGCACATTCTCCTCCTTTTCCTGCAAATTTTAATTTGCTAAAAGAATGTAAATATCTCAACACCTCCAATTTTACTGTAGGACTCATGGAGCTGAGAGAATCTCCTCTGTGTCACCAGCATGTTTCAGGACTATCATAAATATTAAACAGTGGTAATAAGTCTTTAACCTTATTTCCCTACTGTTCATTTTGTTTAAAAATCTGTGTAGCAATACTTTATGCCCTTAACTCATAAAGTCACCATTCAATAAGTTTTGGCAGGTGATCGGTCCTGTGAGATTTTAGCAGTTGTTCATTCATCCAACAGCTCCGTATCAGGGAACTACCTACCGTGTTCTAGGTACTTGAGATCCAGCAGTGAACAGAACAAAGACCCACCCCTCTGAACCTTACATTTTAGCAGCCTGACAATAAGCCACAGAGGTAATAAACAAGTAGGGCATGTATCATTTTAGAAGATGGTGAAAGAAAAGGTACAGCAAGGCAAAGGAAATGGGTGGAGCTGGTAGTCAGGTTGCAATTTCACATAGGGTGGTAAGGAGTAAGTCTTACTGAGAAGGTGAAATTTGATCAAAGGCTTAAAAGAGGGAGAGGGACTTATGTATCACATATATTTGATCAAAGGCACATATTATATATGTCTATGTCTTGGAGAAGACCGTTCTAGGCAGAGGGACCAGCCCTGGATGTCCAAAAATATTAGGGAGGCTGTGGGGCTGGTGTGGAGTGGGAGACAGATGCAAAGCAGTAGACGATGAGGTGAGATAAGACAGAGTCAAATCGCTGTAAAATTTTTGACCTTTACTCCAAGTGAATTGGAGAACCATTGCAGAGTTGTAAGGGGGATACTGATCCCTTTGGAGCCTGTATTAAGAATAGATCGTAGCGGGCAAGGGTAGAAGCGGGGAGACAAGTCAGGAGGTGATTACTGTGAGCCAGGTGAGAGCAGATGGTAGCTCAAACCAGAGTGGGAAGTGGTGAGATGTATTTTAGATATTTCTGAAGCAGTACAAACACAGTTTCATGGTGGATTGAATGTTTTCCTGTTGGAAATGAGAGAGAAGTGAAGGATGTCTGTCTAGGAATTTGGTTTCCATCACTGAGAGGGAAAAGATGGCCTCAAATGATATGAGAGAGGCCATAGATGAAACATGGTTTTCTTGGGTATTGGGGTAAGGGGAGGAATAAGGATCTGGAGTTTAGCTTTGGGCATGTTGAATGGGAGATTATCTACTTGAAACCTAAATGGGGATGCCAAGTCAGCAGTTGAACATTTGAGAGGTCTGCCCTGGAGATCTACACGTGGAAGTTGCTAGCATAGAGGTGGCATTTAAAGCAGTGAGACTGGGTAAAGTCACTTAGGAAGTATGTGTAAGGTTATGGGCACTGGGCTGACTGGGGGGCTACCCCAACATTAAGGGGCAGGCTGAGGGGAAGTGGGAGGAAGGAGATTCCACCAGTCAAGGAAATGGAGAAATAGCACTAGTAAGATAGGAGGATAACTAAGGAGTGTGTGTCTTGGAAATCAAGTGAAAACAATATATCAAGATGGGTTGGGCATGGTCATTGTGCCAGATGCTGCTGATATATCAAGTAATTTGGGAACTGAGAATTGGCTACTGGATTTAACAACATGGGGGAGGGGTCACTGGCTGGCTCGACAAGAGCAGATTTGGAGGAGCTATGGATTTTTCCTAATATTTTTCCTTTTCGGGGGAACACAAAGTTTAAATAAAACTGTATTTGAAGCATTTGGTTGACACGGCAGCTTACACTGGAATACACAGTAAAGGCATCAAACATGTAAGTGAACTCTACTTAAAAAAATATAGATAGATATATATGTATATATAATATTATATATACATCCACTTTATTGAAGTAGAACTTATATATCATATAATTTACCCACTTAAAGTGTGTATAATTCAGTGGTTTTCAGTCTGTTCACAGAGTTATGCAACCAACACCACAATCAATTTTAAAAGAAACCCCATGCCCGTTAACAGTCATTGACCCCCAAACTTCCCAGCCCTAGGCATCAGCTAATCTACTTTCTGTTCCTATAGATTTGCCTATTCTGGATATTTCATGTAGATGGAATCATATAATATGGTCTTTTGTGACTGGCTTCTTTCCCTTAGCATAATGTTTTCAGGGTTCATCTATGTTCTAACATATATCAGTACTTTATTTAATTTTTTAAATTATTTTATTTATTTATTTTTAGGGAAATGGGAAGGGAGGGAGAAAGAAGGAGAAAAACATCAATGTGTGACAGAAACATCAATCTGCGCCTCTTGCGCACCCCCAACTGGGGACCTGGCCCACAACCCAGGCATGTGCCATGACTGGGAATTGAACCAGCAACCTTTAGATTTGAGGGACACTGCCCAGGCCACTGAGCCACACCAGTCAAAGAACTTTCTCCCTCCCTCCCTTCCTTCCTCCCTTCCTTCCCTTTTCCTCCCTCCCTTCCTTCCTTCCCTATTCCTTCCTCTCTTCCTTCCCTTTTTCTCCCTCCTTCCTTCCCTCCCTTTTCCTCCCTCCCTTCCTTCCTTCCCTATTCCTCCTTCCTTCCTTCCTTCCTTCCTTTTTGCTCCCTTCCTTCCTTCCCTCCTTCCTTCCTTCCCTTTTCCTTCCTTCCTTCCTTCCTTCTTTCTCCTTCCTTCCTTCCTTCCTGGCTGAATCATGTCCCACCTTATGGGGATACCATATTTTATTTATCTGTTGATCAGGTTGATAGACATTTGGGTTCTTTCTGCTTTTTAGCTGTTATGAGTAATACTTCTGAACATTTACACACATGTTTTTGTGTGGACATATGTCTTCTGGGGTGTGTATACTTAGGAATGTAATTAGATTTCTACTTTATTACTAATATTACCAAATAGCCTATATTGGTATTGTCAAACAAAATTTCAGGGCTAGAAGTAAAAAAATGAGACAAAGTTGAAGAATAAGATGTAGAGCACACCTTATCTTCTGTTCTGTCCCAGCTCCCTGGGTTGCAAGAGCTATTTGGCCATAGTTACTGTGGAATTACTGCAATGCAAAATGAATGGATATTTTTCTTTGTTCAGTTTTGGAGCACAATACTGGAGTAGGCTGCATCAAAGAATGTAGAGAGTGAGGGAGAGAATCCACCTACATTGGCCTATGTAAAAATAAGGTTACTTTAAAATGTAGGTCATTGTTTAGTTTTAGCTGCATAAAAATCTGCAAGTAGATTTTTTTTTTATAGCATCTCCAAAACAAAGATGCCAGGAAAGGCAGCCAAATACATTGACTTAAAGAGATTTAAAAAAAAAAAAAACTTGTAATTGCCTTTCAGTCCTTGGATTTACTTCTGGGGAGCACTAATTTAAAATCTCAAGTGTGTTTTTTTCAGTGGAATATATTAATATGAAAGTTTTATCAAATATGATCACATGTGAGTGTGTGTGCGCTTGCGTGTGCACTTGTGCATGTGCGCGTGTCTGTGTGTAGTTTTAAACATTTCTGGAATGAGTTCCCAAGTGTTTTTTTGGTCATGGTTATTAAAGCTTGTGTGTTTGTAATTTATTTGGCAAAATGACTTTAGTGAAGAAAGGATATAGTGTTCTCTTGGTCTTTTGCCTGAAGTAATTTTGGAGAAGTCTGACTGTGTTTAGTTCATGTCATTCATTGGAGACAAGTCATTGTAATTACATTTGATCACGATCAGTTTACAGTTGTTTTTATCATGTTTTCATGCTGAATATCTACTCAGACATCATAGTGAAACTTAATGGCTACTGTTTTATTTGTATATAAAATGTTTTATAGCCTTTTTATTTTTTGCAGTATACATCGGGTTTCAATCATCACTGCTACATAGTGAGAGGAAAGTGATGGATAAAGAACTATCAAAAATCCTTAACTAGATAAAATTTTATTTTGGGTCACCTTGCCATAAAAGATATTGAATGTATTTTGTGGCTTTTCCCCCTGACATGTTAACTATTATAGAAGGGTTACAATATTTGGAGGAAACCTTACGAAATGTGGAGCTTATTCACCTAACATGGTTTACATTTGTGTTCCTTTTCCATTGGAAATGGTTCTGCCAGTACTATACAGTATTTTGAACGGCTCCTAGGTAATAGAGTAAAAGGCAACATATTGTTATTTGGGGGATTTAAAAGCAGGTTATCTTCTTAACTGTAAAGCTAAACATTTCGTCATTGTTGTTTCCTAAACTCTGCTAACATCTGCACTGTGGGACAGGGTTACATTTCAGGATGTTATTTACAGCTACCAAGTGCGGGAGGCTCTCATGTATCAGTCCCAGATTTGCTAACTGTGGAAACTTAGCTTCACCATTGATTTTGGAAAAATTCACTAGTTATCTCCAAAGTGTCAATTCTCACAATTGCTAATTTTCCCCAAAAGCTGAGCCCTGATGAAAATGACTGTTGGTCTATATATCTGAGCCTGTGTGGCTGAAGAAGCTCTAGTTAGAGAAGTGTAATTAATGGGAGACTTTGACATCCAGCTGAGAAAATTAGTTTGCATCAAAAAAGGCAAGATAGAGGATTAAAGAAATTTTAGTCCTAATCTAATTAACACCAATTAAAAGATGCAGATGAATTTGTACCAACAAATTGTTAATTATGCCCCAATTTGCCTTTTTTATGACCAAACTAAAATTAGGAAAGTATTATTATCCTTTTTGTCTTAGGAGGCTTTGAAATGGGTTTCTTATAATCATCTTTTTTATAATTAAAGCAAAAGTAGGAGGTAAGAGTTAGTGTAAAATATTTCATTCTCCTATACTTTCATGTAGGTTAGCTCTTTAAAAATGGAAGTACAGGATAATTCTCCTGGCATTCATTCACTCACCAGACATTTAGTGAGGACTTGCTATGCGCTGTTTCCTTGCACCATTCAGTAAAAAAAAAACTGAGCATGGACACAGTGATTTGTTCTTCTCATTCAAAATATTTTAACTTTTTAAAAAAATTATAAATCTTTTTCAATTACATTTGACATTCAATATTGTATTAGTTTCAGGTGTACAGCATAATGATTAGACAGTTAATATAACTTACAAAGTGATCCTTCAATAAATCTTGCTCCTATGTAACACCATATATACTTACTACAATATTATTGACTATATTCCCTATGCTACGCTTTACATCCCTGTTACTATTTTGTAACTACCAATTTGAAAATAAATTAATTAATTAAATTAACAGTTTGTATTGTTGATATACTGCTCCTTAGGGCAGGGGCCAGGGAACTTGTGAACTAAATTATACAGCTAATTAAACTCTGCCCTGGATACATGTAATAAAGGGAAAATTAAACTTCTTTTAGGCCTCAATAAATGCTCTTTAATGTTCCAGAACTCCTCTTAAACAACGTGGCTTTTTGTGGTCTTCTGCTTATGTCTTCCTTACTTGGCAGATCTGTGTTTCCGTTTACTAGAGTGTTACTCAGATGTTCACTGTCCTGGGACTGTCTTTTTACCTTTTGAATCACTCTGATAGCTCCTCAGATGGTGATCTGAATAATTGTGGAGGGGGTTGTGAAGTGCAGACCTGTTATATCTGCAAATGACACAGCTGTCCAAGTGTCATGTAATGAGTAACCACAGCCCACTTTTATATAAACCATATTTCTTCTGTTTTTAAAACAAGAGAGGGAGGGGGGAAATGTCTGCTAGAAATGGGAAGAAAAGCATACCTATGGATTCCTCTAGCCAGTAATTATATACAAAGTACAACAGCCGCCCTTAGATTTCCAGGTACCTATTGTTAAACTTCGTTTAAAGAAAGTATTGGCCAACTTGCCCCTGGTGTCAGAAACAGCATTCTGAAGAGCTCTGTACTATATTACTCTGTAGTGCACAGACTTAGAATTTAAATAGCAATATAAAGAGCAGTTGTTGATATAAAAATACAGGATGCTCGATTTGCATTTTTTAATATTCATCTTGGAAACTTTTGCATTCACAACTTTGGCTAAGAGCACACTGGGATAAAGTAGCTTTTACTGGATGGTGTTTTCACGGGTAATGGCAGTTGGAAGTTGGCCTATTGATGGGAGAATTTCAAAATGGCAACACCTGTGACAACAAATGGACGTTATTCTTTAAAAACAATTTTTTCCTATAAATTTTAATTTTCTCCTTGTGATTATTTTAAAACAGAGCCATAACATGAGAAAATTATGAGGAGAGTAATTTGTGAACAAGGTCTTTAAGAAGGATGTCTAAAGAGGCATGAAAACTAAATGTAATGAGTAATTCAGGATTGGATCATGGAACAGAAAAAAATGGACGTAAGCCACATTATTTGGGACAGTGATGAAATTTGAATAAGGTCTATGGAATAGATAACAACATTGTATCAGTATTATATTTCCTGATTTTGATCATTGTATAGTTGTGTAGAACAATGTCCTTCATCCGGGGAAGCATTTAGAGGTAAAAGGGCACAATGAATACAATTTATGAATAGTTCAGGAGAGAAAATAAACATGAACATCAATAAATCAGTAGAGGGTAGTAATTATAGAGCTAATGTGGTAAAATATTAACATTGATGAATCTGCAAAAGGGGTATTCAAGAGGGTTTTTTTTTTGTTTTTGTTTTTGTTTTTTCTGGTGCGGGTGGGGGGTGTTATCCTTGTAGAGGATCAGTCTTACTAACTCAGTCAGTCTAAATGGATTCTTAGAATGAGTACTTACCAGGGCAGATTGGTTATCTTTAACAGTTTAATGTATCTCTTCAGAAATCTACCAGCCTGATCGAACAGTGAACTAAACAATTTCCTCAAAGTGTACAAATAACAGGAAATATCCCAAGCCCATTTATTTCTCATGTACACCTCTCCTGTAAGATTGAGTTATGGGTTTAAGTGAACATGAGGACTGAAGTTCACTGTATTGTATGTTCCCTTGCAGACAGGACTTCACAAAGACCCTCTTTTATAAAGAAAACCAGCCAATAAAACAGTACTAGAGTACATTATATATGTGCCCAATCATTTTATAAAATCTTGATGTAAGTCTTCGGGCATAATTGGAGTTCTTAGCAAAATACTTTGTTTTTTAATATTTCTATGACCCTCTAAGGGGACTTGGCAATTACTCTTAAATTTTCAAAGTGGTACATGGAGTTTTAGCTGTGTGACTTCCATTAAAGCCCATAGGAGTCTTGTTGCTAAAACATCATACAACTCATGAAAATGTGCTCTTTCTTGTGAAATTGTTAGAAGTAATGGGTATGGAAGTGTAGCCCTGTATTCCTGGTACATTTACAGGCTTTCTGCACTTGTTTCAAATTTTATACTTTTATAAAAACTCAACAATTTTGTAGGAATTGAAAAAAAGGTCCAATATATGTATTCCCAAAATGAAGGGTAGAAAAATATTGTAGACCTGACTTAAAAAAAAGAAAGAAGTTCTAAAATAACTCAAGAAAACCTAAATGCTTAACATTTTTTTTTAATTTTTTTTTAAGTATTTCTTTATTTTTAGAGAGAGGGGAAGGGAGGGAGAAAGAGAGGGAGAGAAACATCAATGTGTGGTTGCCTCTCACATGGCCCCCACTGGGGGCCTGGCCTGCAACCCAGGCATGTGCCCTGACTGGGAATCGAACCGTGACCCTTTGGTTCACAGTCCGAGCTCAATCCACTGAGCCACACCAGCCAGGGCAACACTTTTTTTTTTATTTCAAAATTAATGTATCAACTTCGAGATTTTAAAAATATGCCTTAAAGTAACAACATTTAAAGAATGACATTTAATGGCAAACTCAGTATAATCACACACAAAGTTTTGGGTTTTCAACCACCTCTTCTATTAAAATTGTCATAGCTTAAGCCATATCTGTACAAAATTTCACGTCTTCAGATGGGGGTCTTCCCCGGGAATATGCCTTAAGGTTTGGTGACTCCCCTCTGCTAGGAACCTCATACACAGGCTCAGCTCAGTGGCTGGTGCAGCCTCAGCCTGGGGACTCTCAGAGTGCATGCACCTCATTCCTTCTTAGGGCAGAAACATTTCTGGAGTTCTGTTTCCTCGGTCCTTTGGGGGACACTGGAGATCAGGAACAGGCCTCAGACACAGAGGTTTTTATTTCAATACATTCAGAGAGAAAGAGATGGTGAAGGGTGAGAGAGAAGTGGGGAAACTCAATGACTACTGTTTGAGTTAATTACTGTTGGCTCAGTTTCAGTGATGCTGTTTTGCTGTAGTTTTTTTTTTTTTAACTAAGCGGTATTGAATTATCATTTTTCATTATTGAATATCAGGAAGATTACATAGGCATTGTTTTTTCCTGAAATCTCTAGTAATGTCTGGATAGTAGATTTTAGGATAGCTTTTAAAAATGGAGAACCAATTTTTCAACATAGCGTTGAATGAGTAGCATCAGTTAGGGATGAGCTATGCCACTGATTTGAAGTGTCCCAGCTGGGGTCAGAATTAGGGACTCTCCGCATAAAGCAATTTCAGAAAAGTAGGGGAGAATGTCAAGGTACAAATAGGAAGAAATAAGCCATTGTTCCTTTAAAAAGCATGGTATCCTCATTAATAAGAGGCTGTGAAGTAGTTCTTTTTATAACAGTGACTTCTTAACTTCACAGACTTAAGAGCTCCTAGGGTCACTAGTAGAGAGCCCCAGGGCTACACCTGCCTTGGAGGATTAGGGCCTGCTGCAGCTGTCTTCATTTGCAAGATTAAGGTGTAGCCTGATGGGGTCTTGGGTCTCAGCAGGGAGCACTTCTTTTTCAGTCTCAATAGGCTGGCATTTCAGATTAAGGTGACCATTGCAAGCCCCGCTCAGAAAATGCAAGATGAGGCAGGTAACCGTTTCCTGAGTTTTACGTGTTAGATATGAGGTATGAAGTGGGGAACCTTTATATAAAGGCTGCCTTCAGTTCTCCTTACCTTTCCTAATCAGCTCTGCCTAAAGTATCTAGTGTATCCAGGGGCCAAGCTTGCCTTAGGTACACAAACATGTTTGTAAAGAGTGTGTGAAGGTATAGGATGAACCATTGATGACAAAAGGGAATGCTGTTTGGAAACCATACTCGTTAGCATTGGTCTGTGGATTGGATACGCTTTCTCTGTAATGTGTGTTTGTTTCATAGAAAATACAATTAGGATAACTCTTGAGTGTTCTCTACAGGAAGGAAGTAGTATACTGGTTGTGAATGGTAGGCTAAATGAGGGAATCATTAAAGGGGTTTTAATAGACTTTTGAACCAAAAGACATAAGGGACCATCGTTGTATTGCCTTAATTGAGAAATATTTTGCAGTACAAGGAGACTTAATCAAATTTTCATTACATACCTGGTCAGGGATTAGGCTGAATGTTTCTTTAAGCAATTTGATAAAATTGACATGAAAAACTTATTAGTTATGTGAGAATATGTATGAAGTGCTTATCATCTCTCCTGCGGGTGCCTGAGTATCACTTACTTGGTTTACTGTGTTGGGTTGAATGCTTCTGTTCTAATTTCTAATGAACTTTACCATCAGATTACTTGATCATGACTAAACCCAGGAACAATGCAAATGGAATTGCCCCCTGTTGGGGAGGAATGGGCCCAGATGGCCCTTAAAAGGTGATAATTAGGAAATATAGCATATCTGAGTAGCTAGAAAGAGAGAAATTTGTTAAAGACAGTCAATCTGTTTGAAGCAATGGTCTTTCCTTTCATTATATACATTTTTATTTAGAGTTGTTTTAAAGTAAAATTTTCCCAGGAAAAAAATTTATTACTAGCAAAAACCTAGAAACTACACCCATTTTTTTTGCTACTTTGAGATTATTTTGAAAAATCTTTTCTTCATACATTTCTTTGTAGATATGTGTAACAGACTTGCTGTGTGTGTTTTAGGGGGCTGTTTTAGGTTATTTTAGCTCTTATGCTAAAACAGTGGGGGAGTCATTAAAAGTGAGAAAAATATTGGTATATATTTGTAAACTGTGCTTTTAAAATTAAAATAGTTGCAGGATATTACAGTCTGATTTCATAGACGCTGTAAGGTTCCTTTAAATGTATTGCCTTCTTGGCAGCATAATCTCCAGATTCTTCTTGAATATGTCATTAAAATAACTTTACATATGACTAGTTGGATTTTTTCAGTATTATATTTCATGTTAATTAGCATATTTGCACTTGCTCATAATATCATTCCTTTGGCTTTTCTCTAGTCAGATTTAAGTGTACAAACTTGGCATTACAAAAGAAAAACAAGTAAACTGAGAATAAGAAAGTAGTGACATAGGGAAGAAATATGCTCAATATATCTCTTCCAGCTTCTACATGGACTGGAGGATGGAGAAAATAGCTGGTCCTGGGAATTGAAGCACAGAGCAAAAGCTGTAATAGCCAGCAGTCAACTTTTTCCTTATCTGTAAAATCAGAAAGTAAAATTACATTGAAGTGCTAAATTATATTATTCCAAATATCTTGGCAGTCATATTTTGGCAGATGAGCTACTTTCCTGAAATTACTCAACACCATCATTCATTCTGACAAAAGCCAGTTGTACAGATGCACCTTTGGGACTGTGGCCAAGGTAAGACCAGCATTTTCCAGGTCTGCCCACTCAGGTTTCGAAAGACTCCATAAAAAAAGCCTCATATTCCAAGCATTGCCCCTCCCATCCGTAGCAAGTACACTCTGGCTGAAGTGTATGGGTTTCGAGATCTAGTCTTTGGAGCTTAATATAAATTCATAAAATGTCTTTATGAATTTATAAACCAGCTATTTCTATTCAAGAACCTCTTACAAAGTTTTGTGATATTTTAAGCCTAGTTATTGAAAAATGGTTATAGTTCATTCTCAATTTCAGGATTCCAGAAACACATATACTGAGACAGAATGGAGAAACATCACACTTTCCCTCAGCAAACTTTAAGGGAAAACTGGATCTGGAATGAGTCATCAGTACACTATTTGCAGGATGTTTAGAATTGTGTCATTGCAATCATCTACCAGTTGTCCCAAAAGAAATAATCTGGCTCAAATTTCTCATTACCAGTAAAAACCAAAAATATTCAGAGAAGACATATTAAGGGAAGAAAATGTTAAGAGGAAAATTGGAGATAAAAATCATTACTATCTTTAATTCCATGATTCAGACCAAGGAAATTGTGTGGTTTACATCCCATGTCCCCAACTCTATCTACAAATGAGATTATGCTTTCTGAAGAATGTACTTAATAATTTTAACTTTAGTAATTGCTAGAAAGATCTAGCACTGTTTTCTGGATAGTTACATTTATTTACTGTTACTTTCTGGATACTGTCTAACTTGAAACTTTTATAGTTGTTGAAATTTTTACCATCGCAAAATATGCTTTGAGGAAAAAAGCAGCTTCAGTTTTTCAAGCGTTTCTTAAAGGGACTTAAATTTAAGCAAAACCTAATTTACCTTTTCTTAATATAACTAAAGCATGATTGATTGCTAAAACAACATTTGGAATTTTATTTAACAGCAAATATAAAGAACCAAGTTGAAATAGCCCAAAAGATGGGTGGCAATTAACTTTACATTCTTTTTCAAACTGTTTTATTAATCAGCTCTCAAGACTCAAATAGGTTATACCCTCCTAGTAGTGGATTGCATTTATTCCATCTGTAAGCTCTGTGGATGAGATTGGCATGTGGCCTAAATGCTGTACACATTGTTATGTTAAATAGCATTTTTATCTCTCTGGACCTTCTCTCCACCCCAGTGGAAAGTTGTATCCATTTTTCTTGCAGGAAGGGAAGGTCACAGGTAGTGTGTCACCATCTTTTTAATTGTCAAATCTACTAAAGCCGGTCATGTCTGGTGCTACCATGCAAGCTCTTTCCGGTGTTCTAGTCTGTTAAGCATTCAGAGTTCTTTGCTGTTTGTTTACGTGGAATGTTTTCAGCTCTGTCTTTGCTTTAAAAGCTGATTAAAAGGAACCTTTAAAAAAATGAAAAGAAAGTAGTTTTTGCTGTAGGCTTTTTCATTCTGGAGTCTTCCCTCATCTTCCTGCTCACCCCTCCATCATTATCTTCCCCCTGCCTTCAACAGCATGTAAATATTTTAATGTTAAAAGTGTTTTAGGAAGCTTATCAACACTGCACAGCTTGGAGACTGAGAGAACTGGAGTACTCCCCCAACACCAATTGTGCAAATCATCAGTGCACCAGTTCTACTTACGATTTGAGAATGTTCCTAAACAGCTGCCCATCGGAGGATGTTGGTACTAAGACAAAACCTCTTGTCATTTATCTGACTCACAAGCATAACTCTTTTGAGAGAATTAATGTCAAAGTTAAGTATGAGAATCTACCATTTAATGGGTAGATTCCTTTTCAATATATACCTTTCAGTTCAACAGTGGGGACTGCATCTATTTTAAAAAATAATCACGTACTTCTAACATTTTCCCTTTGTCTTTTCTCAGTAGCAAAGTTATTTGGATAACAAATAAACAAAAACCCCTCATCACAAATAACTGTCAATCTCCTACTTTCAACAAAAGCTTTATGTCTCACTCCTATAGTGTCCCATTTGGTTAGAGGCAGAAGGGTGGTATAGACACTATGCAGAGAGGTTTGGGTTAATAAGCACTTTCTGGATTTAGTGTCTCTGATGATTAACTCTTGGATTACTGCTTTGGGTTACTAACCCACTGTCACTGCCCCATGCAGAATTTCCAACATGGTATCTTCTTAGGTAGTTGCCTGCCCCTAGATGCCCTGATATTAAACAATGTGAAAATTTATAAGCATTATGATTTTCAAAAGAACTGAAAGTAAAAAGCTTAATATTACTTCTTGTTTCCTTGACTCAAGGACCATTTTTTTCCTTTTATTTTTTTAATCCTTACTCAAGGATAAATTTATTGATTTTAGAGGGAGATGAAGGAAGAGAGAGAAAGAAATATCTATGTGAGAGAAACATTGAGCAGTTGCCTCCCATACATTCTCTGACTGGGGATCTAACCCTTAATGTAGGTATGTACCCTGACCAGGGATCAAACCCACAGTGTTTTTGGTGTATGGGATGATGCTTCAAGCAAATGAGCTACTCGGCCAGGGCAGGACCATTTTCTTAATGAACATCCAAGCTGATCTGTAAATAAGCTGTACAAACTAATTATTTTATTTTTTAAAGATTTTTTACATTTATTTTTAGAGAGTGAGGAAGGGAGAGAGGAAGAGAGGGAGAGAAACATCAATGTATGGTTGACCCTCACATGCCCCCTACTGGGGGCCTGGCCCACAACCAAGACACATGCCCTTACTGGGAATTGAACCAGTGACCCTTTGCTTCTCAGTCTGGCATTCAGTGCACTGAGCCACACCAGCCCAGGCCTAATTTTTCAGACATACATCTTTAGGTCTTTACTTAGAACCAGCTCTTACATAGAAACTGTGATTCATTTTTTTGCAGGAGGTAGTCAGGGATCAGAGACCCTCCTTGCCTCTCAATTGGTGTTCCCTGAGGGAACTTTCAAAGCCACAAGCTTAAAACATATTTTGTTTAACAATGCCGTGGCTGGTTGGCTCAGTGGATTGAGCACCAGCCTGCAAACCAAAGGGTTGCTGGTTTGATTCCTAGTCAGGGCACCTGCCTGGGTTGTGGGCCAGGTCCTCAGCAGGGGACATGTGAGAGGCAACCACACAATGATGTTTCTTTCCCTCTCTTTCTCCCTCTCTTCCCCTCTGTCTAAAAATAAATAAATAAAATCTTTGAAAAAATAAATAAAACACATTTTGTATGAAACACATTCTAAACAAAGAGAATTCTTCTATCGAAGTAATAGTAGTTTCAGAAAGTGGAAACTTGGTGTCTATTCCTCATGGCCAGAAGGTATCAAAGTAAGCAATGAATCTAGTGATTCCTTCCTTCCTCCCTTCCTCCCTTCCTCCCTTCCTCCCTTCCTTCCTTCCTTCCTCCTTCATTTTAAGGAAGTTCTGAGAATCCTTACTCTGTTATTTTATTTTTTTTTAAGATTTTATTTATTTTTAGAGAGAGGGGAAAGGAAGGAGAAAGATGGAAACAGCAATGTGTGGTTGTTTCTTGTGCTGCCCCTTCTGGGGACCTGGCCTACAATCCAGGCATGTGCCCTGACTGAGAATGGTACTGGTGACCCTTTGGTTCACAGGCCAGCACTCAATCCACTAAACCATACCAGCCAGGACCTTACTTGGTTTTTAAAAAATAAATATTTAAACACTTCTAGTATTTAAAAAAATAATTTTATTTATTTATTTTTAGAGAGAGGTGAAGGGAGGGAGAAACAGAGGGAGAGAAATATCGATGTGAGAGAGAAACATTGATCCATTGCCTCTTGCATGTAACTGGGACTAAACCTGCAACCCAGGCATATGCCCTGACTGGAATTGAACCAGCAACCTTTCGCTTAACAGGATGATGTCCAATCAACTGAACCATGCTGGTCAGGGCTAAAATAATAGATTTTTCTAATAAGATTTTATTTATTTATTTTTAGAGAGAGGAGAAGGGTGGGAGAAAGAGAAGGGAAACATCAATGTGTGGTTGCTTCTCGAGCGCCCCTTAGTGGGGGGACATGGTCTGCAACCCAGGTATGTGCCCTGACTGGGAATCAAGCTGGTGACCCTTTGGTTCACAAGCTGGCACTCAATCCACTGAGTCACACCAGCCAGGGTGTAAAACAATAGTTTTGTCGAAATATTATTGAATACCATAAATTTACCCTCTTAAAGTATACAATTCGTTTTCTTTTAATTATCTCCTTTTATTTTCCTTCCCAATTACTTAAATAAGAACACTCCCCTCCTCTCTTCTTCTTTTTAAAATATTTTTCTATTTTAATTGTTGTTCTTGTACAGTTTTCTGTCTTTTACTCCCATCCCAGCCCACTGCCCCAGCCCTCCCCACCTCCCTCCCATTTCCACCCTGCTTAGTTTTTGTCCATGTATCCTTTATACTTGTTGCTCTAAACCCTTCCCCTTTCCCCCTGAAATTCCCTCCACTCTCCCCTCTGGTCAATGTCAGCCTGTTCTCAATTTCAGTGCCTTTGGTTATATTATGCTTGTTTGTTTGTTTTGTTGATTAGGTTCCTGTTAAAGGTGAGATCATATGGTATTTGTCTTTCACCTCCTGGCTTGTTTTGCTTAGCATAATGCTCTCCAGTTCCATCCATGCCATAGCGAAGGGTAGGAGCTCCTTCTTTCTTTCTGCTGCATAGAATTCCATTGTGTAAATGTACCACAGTTTTTTGATCCATTTGTTTACTGATGGGCTCTAGGTTGCTTCCAACACTTGACTATTATAAATTGTGCTGCTATGAACATTGGGGTGCATAGGTTCTTTTGGATTGGTGTTTCAGGGTTCTTAGGATATAAACCTAGCAGTGGAATTGCTGGATCAAAAGGTAGATCCATTTTTTTTTTTAATAAATTTTTTTTAAAGAATTTATTTATTTATCTTTAGAGGGGAAGGGTAGGAGAGAGGGAGAGGGAGAGGGAGAGAAACATCAATGTGTGGTTGCCTCTCGTGTGTCCCCTGCTGGGAACTGGCCTGCAACCCAGGCATGTGCTCTGACTGGGAATCGAACCGTGATCCTCTGGTTCGCAAGCCCGCGCTCAATCCACTGAGCTACACCAGCCAGGGCGAAAGGTAGATCCATTTTTAGTTTTCTTAGAAAATTCCATACTGTTTTCTGTAGTGGTTGTACCAGTCTGCACTCCCACCAGCAGTGCACTAGTGTCCCCTTTTCTCCACAACCTCTCCAACACTTGCTGTTTGTTGCTTTGTTTATGATGGCCATTCTGACTGGTGTGAAGTGGTATCTCATTGTGGTTTTAATTTGCATGTCCCTGAGAGCTAGCGATACTGAGCATCTTTTCATGTGTCTCTGGATCTTCTGTATGTCCTCCTTGGAGAAGTGTCTGTTCAAGTCCTTTGCCCATTTTTTAATTGGGTTGCTTGTCTTCTTAGAGTGGAGTCGTGTAAGTTCTTTATATATTTTGGAGATTAAACCCTTGTCTGAGGTATCATTGGTAAATATGCTTTCCCATACGGTGGGTTCTCCTTTTATTTTAATACTGTTTTCCTTGGCCATGCAGAAGCTTTTTATTTTGATGAGATCCCATTTGTTTATTCTTTCCTTTATGTCTCTTGCTTTAGGGGACATATCAGTAAAAATGTTGCTGCGTGAAATATCTGAGATTTTCCTGCCTATGTTCTCATCTAGGATTTTAATGATGTCATGACTTATATTTAAATCTTTTATCCACCTTGAAATTAGTTTTGTGTATGGTGTAAGTTTGGTGCTTGAGTTTCATTTTTTTGCATGTAGCTGTCCAGTTCCCCCAACACCAACCATTTTTACTCCATTTTATGTTGCTGTCCCCTTTGTCGAATATTAATTGACTGTAGAGACTGGGGTTTATTTCTGGGCTCTCTGTTCTATTCCACTGGTCCACGGGCCTGTTTTTATGCCAGCACCAGACTGTTTTCATTACAGTGGTCTTATAATACAGTTTAATATCAGGTATTGTGATCCCTCCTACTTTGCTCTTCTTTCTCAGAATTGCTGCAGCTATTCAGGGTTGTTTATGATTCCATATAAATTTTTGAAGTATTTGTTCTATGTCTGTGAAATATGCCATTGGTACTTTAATAGGTATTGCATTGAATTTGTAAATTGCTTTGGGCAGTATGGACATTTTTTTTCAGTTCAGAAACAATTATTTACTTATTTTAAGGATTTTATTTATTTGCTTTTATTTATTTTTTAATATATTTTATTGATTATGCTCTTACAGTTGTCCCATTTCTCCCCCATCATTCCCCTCTACCCTGCATACCCTCTCCCACCCACATTCCCCCCCTTTACTTCATGTCCATGTGTCATTTAGCTTCTACATTTCCCACATTATTCTTGCCCTCCCCCTGTCTATTTTCTACCCACTATCTATGCTACTTATTCTCTGTACCTTTTCCCCTTCTCTCCTCCTCCCACACCCCTGTTGCTAACCTTCCATGTGATCTCCATTTCTGTGGTTCTGTTCCTGTTCTAGCTGTTTGCTTAGTTTGCTTTTGTTTTAGGTGTGGTTGTTAACAGTTGTGATTTTGCTGTCATTTTACTGTACATGTTTTTATTATCTTCTTTTTCTTAGATAAGTTCCTTTAACATTTCCTATAATAAGGGCTTGGTGATGATGAACTTCTTGAACTTGACCTTATCCGAGAAGCACTTTATCTTCCCTTCCATTCTAAATGAAAGCTTTGCTGGATAGAGCAATTTTGGATGTAGGTCCTTGCCTTTCAAGACTTCAAATACTTCTTTCCAGCCCCTTCTTGCCTGTAAGGTCTCTTTTGAGAAATCAGCTGACAGTCTGATGGGAACTCCTTTGTAGGTGACTGTCCCCTTATCCCTTGCTGCTTCTAGAATTCTCTCCTTCATTTTCATCTTGGGTACTGTAATTATGATGTGCCTTGGTGTGTTCCTCCTTGGGTTGGACTTCTTTGGGACTCTCTGAGTTTCCTGGACTTCCTGGTAGTCTATTTCCTTTGCCAAATTGGGGAAGTTCTCCTTTATTATTTGTTCAAATAAGTTTTCCACTTGTTGCTCTTCTTCTTCCCCTTCTGCTACCCCTATAATTCGGATGTTGGCACGTTTAATCATGTCCCGAAGGTTCCTAAGCCTCTCCTCATTTTTGTGAATTCTTGTTTCTTCTTTGTTTTCTGTTTGTTTGTTAGTTTGTTCCTTCTGGTCCACTCCATTGATTTGAGTCCCAGTTTTCCTCCCATCTCCATTGGTTCCCCATGTGTCTTCCTTCATTTCACGTATTGTAGCCTGCATTTTTTCAACTAATTTGTGAGCAAAACCAACCAATTCTGTGAGCATCCTGATCACCAGGGATTTGAACTGTGCATCTGATAGGTTGGCTATCTCTTCATGGCTTAGAGGAATTGGCTCTGGGGATTTCATTTGTTCTCTGGTTTGAGCCATTTTTGGTGTTTTTGTTTTGGTTTTGTTCTGGTTGCAGCTGTTATATAGTGAGGGATGGAGCCTTAGGTGTTCCCCAGTGCAGGGCAGCCCAGTTGCTGAGTTGTGATGCTGTATGTGGGGCGGGGTCCAGGAGGGAAGAATGGCACCTGCTCCGCTCTCTCCTGGATTGCAGTCCCTTCCTCCGCTTCCTCTTCACCTGGACCGTGTGTGCGGGCAAATGTGGGACCACCTGGTCAGCCCGCCACCTTGTGTGGACTCACTGGGTCTGCACAGTTACCACCCTGTGCCCAGGGTCCTCCAGCTGGCGCCTGCACTCCTGGGAACTGCCAGCTGCTGCTGCCCGCATTCCCGGGTCCGCCCCTCCACTTTTTCCTGCCTTGACTCCGCCCCTTTTACTGGTCTGGATGAATGGTTGTTGGACTTCCATACAGTAAAATTTTCTAACAGTTATAGTTGTTTTCTTGTTTCTAAATATTTGTTGTCCTTAATTTTGGTTGTGAGGGGAGGCACTGTGTGTCCACCTACGCCGGAAGTATATGGACATTTTGATGATATTAATTCTTCTGATCCATGAACAGGGTATATGCTTCCATTTGTTTGTGGCTTCCTTGATTTCTTTCTTCAGTGTTGTGTAGTTTTCTGCATACAGGTCTTTTACCTCCTTGGTTAGGTTCATTCCTAGGTATTTGATTTTTTTTTTTGATATATCGAATGAGATTTTTTTCTTGATTTCTGCTTCTGCTGTTTCATTGTTGGAATACAAAAATGGGTTTGATTTCTGGATATTGACTTTGTATCTGGCTGTTTGACCAAATTCATTTATTAAGTCCAGCAGCTTTTTGGCCGAGTCTATAGGATTTTCTATATACACTATCATGTCATCTGCAAACAATGATAGTTTTGTTTCCTCCTTTCTGATTTGGATGCCTTTTATTTCATTTTCTTGTCTAATCGCTGTGGCTAAGACTTCCAATATTATATTGAATAGAAGTGGTGAAGGTGGACAACCTTGTCTTGTTCCTGATCTTAGTGGAAAAGATTTTAGTTTTTGCCCGTTGAGTATGATGTTGGCTGTAGGTGTCTCATATATGGCCTTTATTATGTTGAGGAATGCTCCCTCTATTCCCACTTTGCTGAGTGTTTTTATCATAAATGGGTATTGTACCTTATCAAAAGCTTTTTCCGCATCTATTGATATGATCATGTGATTTTTGTCTTTGCTTTTGTTTATGTGATGTATTACATTTACTGATTTGCAAATGTTGAACCATCCTTGCATCCCTGGGATGAATCTCGCTTGGTCACGGTGTATGATCTTTTTAATGTATTGTTGGATCTGGTTTGCCACAATTCAGTTTTTCAGTCTATTCATCAAGTTGTGCAACAGTCACTACTATCTAATTCTAGAATGTTTCCCTTACCCCTAAAAGCATCTATGCACCCATTAACAGTCACTCTCCATGTTCCCCTCTTCCCTTCTCCTAGCAACCTCTGATCTACTTTCTGAATCTATAGATTTGACTATTTGGACATGTCATATAAATGTGATTGTATAATTGTGTCCTTTGTGTCTGGCTCTTTTCACTTAGCATATTTTTAAGGTTCATTCCTGTTTTAGTATGGATCAGTATTTCATTCCTTTTGATGACCAAATAACATCCCATTGTAAGAATATACCACATTTTATTTTTTCATTCATCCATCATGGACATTTGAGTTGTTTCCAGTTTTTGGCTATTATCAATAATGCTGCTATGAACTTTAGTGCACATTGTGGATATACATTGTCAGTTCTCTTAGGTATACCTAGGAGTAGAATTGCTGGGTCATATGGTAGCTCTGTGTTTCACATGTTGAGGAATGCATAACATTTTGAGCTCATGTTGTGAAACTAATCATGAAACAACTTATAGTCAGTTATTGTTAGGCCTGTCTCTTTCACTAGGTTTTAAGTTTCTTGAGACAGGGATCACCCCTGTTCATTTCTGAAATGCCCCCCTCTCAGTCCAGCACCCACCAAGTGACATAGTAGGTTCTTAGAAAGGTGGTGAGAATGGAGCTGAGCAGTGCAACGTCCTTTTGCCTATGAGAACACTCCTGAGACTCAGACTCTGACTCCTGCCTGCCCCGCTTCCCTGTAACAAGTGACAGCTTGTCAGGAACACAAACTCTGTTTTGCCCATGAAGCGCTCCAGCTGATTGCTGACCCTCCTTATATACTGTAGGGCCTTCATCTGTATCTTGAGATTTCTCCAGGCTGCCTCTTGCCCATAGCAGCACTAAGACCCCACTCTGGGTTATGCAGACACTTTAAGGGAGATTGTTCTAAACACCACTGAAGCCCAAGCAGAGGCAGGGCTGGTGGAAACCCCAGCACTTGGGTTTCCCCCTGTTTGACATGGTTTACACATCTACTTTAGGGGGATTTGGGCAAGGGGACCCTGAAATGCCTATCCAAGCTTTGATTTGGAGCACTGTGTAGGAGGTTTAAGAAAGCTTATTTTAAAATTTTCTCAGAAGGCTAGAGCCAGCATCTTTATGATTTATTCTGCTACCTTTCACTGAGAGCCTGGGATTTCTAATAATGTCTCATTCACATTAAATTTAAGAGACAGAGCTGGCTTCTACTGAATTGGCCACCTTTGATGTTACAGTACAGAGAAGGAGGAGGGGAGGAACAGATGGAACAAAAGTTGTAATTGCCCAAATTTACAATAACTTCCCAGCAGCAGCTGGCACAAAAGAAATGTTAATGCAATAAACTGTAAATGGAAGGAAGCTAAGCAGAATTTATGGTTGGTGCAAACCTGCACCCAATCACTGAATCTCCTTCCTACATCCGTGAGCATTTCAATAGTCACAGGAGAATTGAGTTCATTTGAAAGTCAGTGACCACTTTGCATCTTTCCTCCCTTATGTGTCTCATACCCCTTCAACAAACAGATTCCTGCAAAAATCTGGGACATCTGATAGAACAGTTCGTGAGGAAAGATCAGTCATTGAAGGATCACACCTGAAGTCCTGGCTGTGCCAAGACTACACATGAGCTGTGAGCATATGCATTACAGCTGCAACCAAAGTGTGCGTTCTCCTTCTACTCCTCTGAGCCCCAGATTTCTGCAGATACAGCAGATGGCTAGAGTGTTTCCATGTTTCAGCCACAAGGTGAGAAGGCAGTTTGTCATTCTCCAGTCAGGTACTTACCTACCCATCAGGGCCCATGCTATAAATGGCTGTTTTTCACATTCGGGTTCCTGCAGCTTTCATTTCCATTTAGGCTCACACATACATTTACCTGTGCTGTAACATGTGGGTTTTCGTTGTCTTCTTGTCCAGACTGCTGTACTGTTTGTTTTTTTAATTAGCTGAGGAGCACAGTTTAAATGGAAAATTGCCTTCCAAGGTCCCTGTTCCCTGGTTCCATGCTGTGAGGGGCTCCCTGTAATTAAACACATTTTAAGGGTTGTTCTCTTTCCATGTGCTCTGGATGTCAGTGCCTTCCCCACTAGCTAGAGAGTTCTGCTTCAGACTTGAGACTTAAGTATTAATGTTAATACTAGGTATAATTAAAAGAAAACTTGCATATCAATTGATTAAATATGGGGGATTTCCCTCCTTTTGGTAATTGAGGGGAAACTATTATTATGCCTTCTAGGGCTAGCAAGATGACTCAGGATTGTGAGGCATGGAGAGGAAACTGGATAGGAAGTCAGGAGATCAGTAGCACAGATGTCAGCAAATTTGCAGTCTTCAGTCTCAGGTTGCTGGTCCCCACAGTGAGGAGGATGGAGTCCCCTCGCTGATCTAGAATTCATTCTGGGATTCCAATTTTCAAAACAAAGTATCCATGTTTGAAATTCTGGCCACAGTTTCAAATTCTGCATAGAGGTTCCACAGGGAGGGACATGTAACTGGGGACTCTTCCTGGTAAGGGATCAGCTCATTAGTAATAAACAAAGGATGAAGGAAGCCTTTATGAAGTTTTGGCTTAGAGGCTCAAAATATGAATTTAAAGTAATGGTCTGTAAGTCAACCATTAGAGAAAGTCTGACATTCTGTGTAGAATGGCAAGCTCTCCTCTGCAAATCTTTTCTGAAAAAGATGTTGCAATTGTTTCTGATAAACAAATGGACAGAGTTATGGGGCATATAGAAGTCTGACACCAAAACCATGTATAAAAGATAACTCGTTAGGCAAAATTATTAGAATTAAAATCCACCTTTTGGGCCCTAATATGTAAGTCACAGGACACATGATACAATCATTGTGATTGCTTCCTAGGAGGGTCAGACTTGGGCAAGAAAGAAAAAAATGAAAGAAAGATGAGAAAAGAAGAGAGTGTGTGTAGGAAAAGAGCTATACATACTCAAAGCTACACATATTCAACCTCTGTTTTTTCCACAAACATACACACCTATATTTCATTCCATGTCTTCTCCTGACCCTACTGCCCTATAATAGCAGAGCTCATATTTTTTCTATGTATTTCTGCTGCTGGTACTTTCCCAAACTATGGGTATAGTACTCTAATGTCCTAACCCAGTTGGTCAAGCTCTTTGAGCTGCTTTCTCATTTTTGAGTCTTAGTTGATATTTAAGGGGTACTTCAATAGAAAACATATGGGATTTGGATGTGAATTCAGAGAACCCCTGAATTGTAATTATAGCACTCTAGTTTTCTTATCTGTGAAATGGGCACACACTCTTGGAAGTCTGGCTGTAGAGAGGTGTGCAGACGGTGGGGTTGTGTGCAACAACCTTCCTGTTTCATTTCATCTGCAAATGTCACAAGCTTGTGATTTTCAGTCTTACTTGGATCTTCTTTGGTGCTGATGGTGGCTCTGCTTTATCCCACAGCTTTTTAAATTTCAGGATTAGCAGGCCAGTGGGTCAGCAGGTATATTTGACCACATGCATTTGTTTTAATGTTAATAGGAAAAAGGTTAACTAAGAATGTTAATATGATTTAACATGAAGTATTATGAAGCCTCACAGGACACATGAAACACCAATCCATACAACACTTACATAATCACATGCTTCTGAAAATTCTGTAGACAATTTGCCTGGCTATATTGTTTCATGTGTTGGTATCAGATGGGCTCAGGATGGTCACACCTTGATGGAGTTTCTAGTAGAGGGATTAGTGTCATTTCTAGACCCCCACCAGAATTCTGTTGTGACTATAAGTAGTCATGCGAAGTCATAGGTTAAATGATTCGGGAATAAAAAAATGTCATTTGATGTGACAGAAATGAACCCTTGGAGGCCCACAGTGCCCCTGGGAGTTGCTCTCACAGTTCTTGTGTTAAGTAATTTTATTAACTGAGGCAAAGAGGTGCATGAGGTGACAAGAAAAATGTTTTTTGCTAACATTTTAATCCTAATCACAAAATTTACTTGTGTGGCTTTATATGCATTTGTAGCTATAAAGCCCAGGAAGCTGATGAAAGTAAAAATTAGAATGCATTGTTTTTCTACCCAGGTATTATATAAAGCATTGTATGAATTGTCAAAAAGATTAATTATTGTTGCTTACAGCTAAACGGATGATGAATTTTAAAATTATATTACTACTGTGTGTCAGCATAAAAGCTCTATGTCCCAAGTGTGTCACCTTTTTCTGTTGCTGTTGACAAGGTTCACATTTTATATAGCACACCGCCAGAAGGTGTTGACATATATTCAGATCACTGATTAAATGTTTTAAAAACGTGCCACTCACAAACTAACCCTGATGTTCTATGAAAGAGTCTTTTTCAGGAGTAAGATTTTTTTCTTTGTCATGACACGGAAGAAATTTTAAATATTACCTTTTTTTTAAAAAAAAACTTACGTGATTACATTTTCTTATTTTAAATTGTGGCACAGAAGAGAAAATGTTTTTCAGCATTCTTCATAAGAAAGGCAACAACACAGTGTAAAAATACCACAAGGAAGGTGCTAAATGGCTACTTGTAACCCCTCCTTTTTGGGCACAGGACCCATGAGCTGAGGATGGTTCTGAGGTTGTATTAGTGTTGTAAAATCTGGTATTGTGACTCCTTTGCAATTCAGTGCTAATGACAGCCCTTGTGCTACAAAGGATAACATACACAGATGACTTTTACATAGCAGCTGAGCAGTGCAGAAGCCTCTGTATTCCTTTTCACACTGTAATGCTTAAAGACACCACTGGCCATGGCTTTTGCATGTTGTGGATGAAATAGTCTGGCCTTTAGACCAAGGCTTCACTGAATCCAGATGTATATTTTTTTGTTACAGTGATAGATGTGATGCCTCAAGAGCCAACATTTTAATGCTTTTCAATGTATCTGTGCAACACTGTCAATATATTCTATTGTTTCTCTGAACACAGCATGAAAGAACTTTAAAGCAAATAATTTGTTTAAATTATTTTATTGTTGTTCAATAATTTATTATTCATTATGGAAAAGTTGGATATTTTTTCCCTCCCTGTTTATCAAGATTGCTATGTCATTGTCAGTTTGGCGTGTGAGTTTCTCTCTCTCTGTACGGAGCAAGTTAACATTGCTTCAGTGATATTGCAGAGGGGTAATGTCAAACAGCCACCAACCCGCCCACATCAATTGTCACTTCACCCCAGCATTGCGCAAGCTCAGAGATGTTTCAGTGACAGCCATGGGTACCCATGGGGGACCAAATCTTCAATTGATCTCTGACCAAAAGTATATAAGAGGTGGAGTTCCAGCCAAGGTGGAGGCATAGGGAGAAACCCTTCACTTCCTCACACAGCCAAAAGGAGGATAACAACCAGTCTAAAGTCAATAAACATCTAGAAGTTCCAGAAAAATCAAACTTCATGGAACTCTGACAATCAAGAAATTAAAGAAAAAAATCAACCAGAACAACCAAGGCGGACTGCATGGGCCTACTCAGAAAAACTGTGGGGAGGAGGCTGAGGAGAAGGGCTGACTGCCAAGCTCCACAGAGTATTGAGTGGGAAGGACTGACTTAAGGGGAAAACTGAGACTCAGAGCTGACTCTGGGCTAATGCTGGGGTTGCCACGGAGGGAGATACTCCCAGTCTGACACTAGAGTCTGTTGGAAAGCACACTAGCGAAGAGCAGGCAAGCTGCATTGTTCCCTCCCTGGCCCCTCCCCTACAGGCTGCGCAGCAAGGAGGGTTGCTTTGCTCAGGTGAATACCTAAGGCCCTGCCCCTTGCAATTTATCAGGTGCACCGAGACAAAGAAATAGGGCCCAAATGAAAGAACAAAGCAAAACCTCAGAACTAAGTGATGAGGAGATTGCCAACCTACCTGATGGAGAATTTAAAGCCCTGGTAACCAAAATTCTCACAGAATTGATTGAACTTGATTGAAAAATGAAAGAACAAATGAAAGATACCCAAAATGAAATAAAGCAAAATATTCAGGGAACCAACAGTGACAGGAAGGAAACCAGGATTCAAAGCAATGATTTGGAACAAAAGGAAGAAACAAACATCCAACCAGAAAAGAATGAAGAAACAAGAATCCAGAAAAATGAAGAGAGGCTGAGGATTCTCTGGGACAACCTGAAATGTTCCAATATCCAAATTATAGGGGGGCCAGAAGGAGAAGAATGACAGCAAGAAATTGAAAAGTTATTTGAACAAATAATGAAGGAAAACTTCCCCAATTTGGTGAAGGAAGTAGACTTCCAGGAAGTCCAGGAAGCTCAGAGAATCCAAAAGAAGTTGGAACCAAAGAGGAACACATCAAGACACGTCATCATTAAGTTACCCAAGATTAATGACAAAGAGAAAATTCTAAAAGCAGCAAGAGAAAAGGAGACAGTTACCTACAAAGGAGTTCCCAATAAGGCTATCAGCTGATTTCTCAAAAGAAACCTTACAGGCAAGAAGGGGATGGAAAGAAGTATTTGAAGTCATGAAAGGCAAGGATCTACATCCAAGATTGCTCTATCCAGCAAAACTTTCATTTAGAATGGAAGGGCAGGTAAAGTGCTTCCCAGATAAAGTCAAGTTCAAGGAGTTCATCATCACCAAGCCCTTATTATAGGAAACATAAAAGGGACTTATCTAAGAAAAAGAAGATAAAAATGTCAACAATAAAATGACCACAAACTGAAAACTATTAACAAATAAACCTAAAAGAAGAAAAACAATGAAAACAAGAACTAACAACCAGAACAAGAACAGAATCAGAGAAATGGACATCATACAGAGGGAGTTCAGTGGGGAAGGGGAAGGGAGGAATAGGGGGGAAAAGTTACAGGAAAGAAGAAGCATAATTAGTAGGCATAAAATAGATGGGGAGAGATAAAAATGGTATAGGAAACAGAGGACTCAAAGAACTTATATGTACAACTCATGGACATGAACTAAGGGGGGGGATTCTGGAGGGTTGGGGGGCAGGGTGGAAGGGGGATAAAGGAAGAAACTTTGGAAAACTGTAATAGCATAATCAATAAAAATACTTAAGAGAAAAAGAAGAACCAAGAAACAAAAACACTAAAAGGTAATTAAAGATAGAAGAAAAAATTAAGAGAGAATGATACCACAAAAGCAAAGAAAGAAGTTTCATGAGCAACAGAGTTAAATAATGGTGAATGCGGCAGTTAGTTTGAATAAAGATTTTTTAAGCTTCCAAAAAAAAGTATATAAAAGGATATGAATCACTCATAGCAGCAATAATGATAGCTGTCATTTACGAAGCACTTAAAGTATATCAGGAACTCTAGCCATTTCACATACAAAGCCTATCCAGAAGGTATCCAGCCATGTAACGTGAAAAATAGAGACACTTACTGAAGAAGATACAAAATACCAGAAACATTGTACATAGGACAATGATGCCTCAGTCGCCTTCAAACTAGGCACCTTGGGACCTCACTGCTCTCCTAATCACCATCAGCTGCCTGGTTGTATTTTCCTGAATCTCATCTAAGGTCTGAAATCTCTTCACTTTCAAAGTTGATTTGAGTTTTTTGAAAAGCTAGAAGTTACAGGATGTCAAATCTGGTCTATTAGGGATTGAGTCACCTGGGTGATTTGATGTTTCACCAAAAAACTCTACATGAGATCTGATGCACGAGTGGGCATATGAGCACAGGCCTTGTTATGATGAAGCTTCTAGTCACCAGTTGCCTACAGTTACAGTTTTCCAAATCATCTGAATAGTTTCCACAGAGGAATGTTTAAGCTTAATGCAAAATCTGATTCAGATTCGTTGCTCTACTTGCTCATTTTGAATGCAATGGCCACATAGTACACATGCTCATTCAGCAGCGTCTCCACCCCCACTGACTAGTACAGTGCAGTTGTCATTGTTCACGCATGCACATTCCAGTCCACTCTCCTTAGCTTGCCAGGTTACGTTGATGTTGTGCGAACCATTCTTGTTATATTAACAATGGCTGGAGTTTTTCTGGTTAGACCTCGTATATTGTCTCATTTAATTCCAACAACATAACAGCAGCTATGTGAGGATGTGTGTTTACCCCCTTTTTTGCCAAGGTGTGAAGCAAGACTCAATCACCCCTTGGTCAGTGGCAGCCAACATTTGAACTCAGGTATGTCAGAGTTTAGAGCCACATCACATTCATTCAACAACTACTTATTGATTATCATGTATTAGGTACTGCTTTTCATCACAAATCTTTTTAATCTATTTATTTTTTTATTGATTTCATGGGGAGGAGAGACATTGATTTGTTGTTCCACTTATTTATGCATTCATTGGTTGATTCTCTTATGTGCCTTGACTGGTTATTGAACCTCCAACCTTGGCATAATGGGGACGATGCTCTAACCAATGGCACTACCCTGCCAGGGTAATCTGTTTTTGTTTTAAATTTTAGTTTACTTTTTGGGAGCTTTTAAAGAATTGGCTCATTGTTGAAAAAGAAAGCCTCATGTAGAGTTTCCTACAAGTTCAGGGTGAAAGACTGAGAACCTTGAGTTTTCCTGCTTTAAAGCAGCTGTGAGGGGGAAAGATTAAGATGCTTCCTGGAAAAATATCCCCTTATAACTTCATCTCACTTACTTTGAGTATCTGGAGATGTCTTTAGAGCTTCTGAACTTGTATCTAAATACTTTGCTTGGAAGCAAAATTTTGCCGGTTTGATTCTTGGTCATGACTCATGCAAGTCCCCAGCCTGGGCATGTGCGAGAGGCAACCAATTGATGTTTCTCTCATATGTCGATGTTTCTCTTCCTCTCTTTCTCCCTCCCTTACCCTCTCTCTAAAAATAAATAAATAAATAAATAAATAAATAAATAAATAAATAAATAAATAATTTTTAAAATACTGTGCTCAGTTACACAAGGAGCTGATAACTTTGGTGGGCTTCATAGAGGTAAACTGGGGGCAGAGGGATGGGGTAGGTGAGAGGAACACTTTTCATTGTGAACTCTTTGGTACCTTTCTGGAACCGTGTGAATATAATACCTTTCAAAAGAAAAGGGTACTTTCCCTTAAAAGTGTAATCTAGTTGAAATTAAAATTTCACTGGATTCAGACTATCATGCAAACGTTGGTAGTTCTAAATTTACTCTTTTATTCTGTAGGTTGCTCTTCTACCACACAGTGTATGTTCCTATTTGTACCCTCATCCTTTACTTCCAGGGCTACCATCTCCACAGTGCTTTCTCTGAATAACTGTAGCCTCTTAGTATGAAGTCAGGTGATTTTTTTCTTTCAACCTCACAACTCTTGTTTTTTTAATGTGTAGATTTCTTTAGATGGCATTTCTTTAATAAATATGTTCTTTTCTCCACCTAGGAGATTTGTTCAGAAAAATCTTTGTATTAAAACTTCTTTTATATGAAGCATTTGTTTTTTTCTTCAAACACTCTACTTCTAGTTTTAGAGTAGAATGGAGAATTTTACCTTACTCTTCTATTCGCTGGTTGAGAACTTTTCTACTTTTATGTCAACAGGCATAAGAAAAACTCTCTGCATGTAGGACAATGTGCAGCATTCATAAACACAGGTAGAATGCCCATACGTTCCATAACTTTTATATTTGTAAAACAAAACCAAAGCTTATGTACATATAAAAACTCCTGTGTTTGCAATTGCCAGAGACTTCAGGAGAAAGTTGTTGCTGTAAAGGAGAAAAGCCCTGCTGGTGATACTTAACCCTCATGAGCCTTCATAACCCTCATGAAGTAAGCCTTCTTTGGGAGTTAGTGATGTTTAGATCTTCCCTCTTTTTCCCTGTGAATGTGTCATTCATCTCCTCTTGATGTCCTTTCTTCATCTGACACATTATAGGGGAGATTAAAGGAAAGATTTATTCAGATTACTTTGATGGTGTCATCCTCTTTTTGGAATTTCAATAGTTGAATGATAGAGATATTCTTGGAATGTTTAAAGTCCAGTTCTGATTTTCAAATGGCCCAATGGGAGACTTCCAGCCAAGATGGAGATGTAGGTAGACACACTGTGCCTCTTTGCACAACCAAAAGAAGGACAACAACAAATTTAAAAACAAAAAATAACCAAAACTGACAGAAAATCGAACTGTATGGAAGTCCGACACCCAAAGAGTTAAAGAAGAAACACTCATCTAGACCGGTAGGAGGGGCAGAGATGGGCAGCCGGGCCAAGGTGGGCGCTGGCAGAGCAGGCTGGGTGAGGCAGTGCCTGGCAGTCTGGGTAGTCTCACATTCGTAAGTGGATAAACCGGGAATAACAATTGGGGAGTGAGACCTCCCAACACAGGGTTTCAGCATGGGGAAATAAAATCTGAAAACCTCTAAATGAAAAAAAACCTGTGAGGATTGAGGTGTCAGAAGAAACTCCCAGCCTCACAGCAGAATTCATTGGAGAGACCCACAGGGTCCTAGAACATAACACAAATCTACCCACCCCAGAATCAGCACCAGAAGGGCCCAGTTTGATTGTGGGTAGCGGGGGAAATGACTGAAAACCAACACAGAGCGGAGCAGCACTGTTCTCTCTCGAACCCCTCCCCCACATACAGTGTCACAACCCAGTGACATGGATTGCCCCGCCCTGGTGAATACCTAAGGCTCTGCCCCTTACTATGTAACAGACATGTGGAGACAAAAAAAAAAAAATTGCCCAAATGAACAGATCAGAGCTCCAGAAGAAATTCAACTGAGTGACAAAGAGATAGCCAACCTATCAGATGCACAGTTCAAAACACTGGTAATCAGGAAGCTCACAGAATTGGTTGAGTATGGTCGCAAAACAGAGGAACAGTAAAATGACAGTAAATTCACAGCTATTAACAACTTTTTAAAAATATATTTTATTGATTACCCTATTACAGTTGTCCCATTCACTCCCCATCATTCCCCTCCACCCTGCACACCCCCTCCCACCCACATTCCTCCACTTTAGTTCATGTCCATGTGCCATAAGTTCTTTAGCTTCTGCATTTCCCACACTATTCTTGCCCTCCTCCTGTCTATTTTCTACCCACCATCTATGCTACTTATTCTCTGTACCTTTTCCCCCTCTCTCCTCCTCCCACTCCCCTGTTGCTAACCCTCTATGTGCTCTCCTTTTCTGTGGCTCTGTTCCTGTTCTAGTTGTTTGCTTTTGTTTTTGGTGTGGTTGTTAATATCTGTGAGTTTGCTGTCTTCTCACTGTCATATTTTTTATCTTATTTTTCTTAGATAAGTCCCTTTCACATTTCATATAATAAGGGCTTGGTGATGATGAACTTCTTCAACTTGACCTTATCTGAGAAGCACTTTATCTTCCCTTCCATTCTAAATGACAGCTTTGCTGGGTAGAGCAATCTTGGATGTAGGTCCTTGCCTTTTATGGCTTCAAATACTTCTTTCCAGCCCCTTCTTGACTATAAGGTCTCCTTTGAGAAATCAGCTGACAGTCTGATGGGAACTCCTTTGTAGGTGATTGTCCCCTTATCTCTTGCTGCTTCTAGAATTCTCTGCTTCATTTGAATCTTGGGTACTGTAATTATGATGTGCCTTGGTGTGTTCTTCCTTGGGTCTAACTTCTTTGGGACTCTCTGAGCCTTCTGGACTTCCTGGTAGTCTATTTCCTTTGCCAGATTGGGGAAGTTCTCCTTTATTATTTGTTCAAATAAGTTTTCCACTTGTTGCTCTTCTTCTTCCCCTTCTGGTACCCCTATAATTCGGATGTTAGGACGTTTAAAGATGTCCTGGAGGTTCCTAAGCCTCTCCTCATTTTTTTGAATTCTTGTTTCTTCCTTGTTTTCTGTTTGGTTGTTTGTTTCTTCCTTCTGGTTCACTCCATTGATTTGAGTCCTAGTTTTCCTCCCATCTCTATTGGTTCCCCGTGTGTCTTCCTTCATTTCACGTATTGTAGCCTGCATTTTTTCAACTAATTTGTGAGCAAAATCAACCAATTCTGTGAGCATCCTGATCACCAGGGGTTTGAACTGTGCGTCTGGTAGGTTGGCTATCTCTTCATGGCTTAGAGGAATTGGCTCTGGGGATTTCATTTGTTCTCTGGTTTGAGCCATTTTTTTGGTGTTTTTATTTTGTTTTGTTTTGGTTTTGGTCTGGTCGCTGCTGTTATGTAGTGAGGGATGGAGCCTTAGGTGTTCCCCAGTGCAGGGCAGCCCAGTCGCTGGGTTGTGACGCTGTTTGTGGGAGTGGGGTCAGAGAGGGAAGAATGGCACCTGCTCCACTCTCACCTGGATTCCAGTCCCTTCCGCTGCTTCCCCTTCACCTGGATTGTCTGTGCATGGGAATGTGGGACCACCTGGTCAGCCAGCAGCCTTGTGCGGCCTCACTGGGTCTGCACAGTTGCCATCCCGTGCCCGGGGTCCACCAGCCTCTACCTGTGCACCTGGGAACTGCCAGCCACTGTTGCCTGCGTTCCCAGGTCCGCACCTCCACTTTTTCCTGCTGTGACTCCGCCCCTCTTACCAGTCTGGATGAATGGTTGTTGGACTTCCAGACAGTTCAATTTTCTATCAGTTCCGGTTGTTTTCTTGTTTCTAAATCTTTGTTGTCCTTAATTTTGGTTGTGAGAGGAGGCACTGTGTGTCCACCTACGCCTCCATCTTGGCCAGAAGTCACAGCTATTAACAATCGAACCTTAAAAAAGAAAACAAAGTAAGCACACAACTAGAACAGGAACAGAATCACAGAAACAGAGATTACATGATGGGTTATCATAGGGGGAGTGGGATGGGAAGAGAGGGGGAAAAGGTACAGAGAATAAGCATAAATGGTAGGTAGAAAATAGACAGGGGGAGGGTAAGAATAGTATGGGAAATGTAGAAGCCAAAGAACTAATATGTAGTACACATGGACTTGAACTAAAGGGGGAAAGTGTGGGTGGGAGGTGGTATGCAGGGTGGAGGGGAATAAAGATGGGGGAAATGGGACAACTGTAATAGCATAATCAGTAAAATATATTTAAATAAATAAAATAGCCCAATGGGAATGGGTTAATTTCCTCTAAATCTATACATGATTATAAACTAATTTTGATGGTAATTAGGACTTAAAAATAAATAATGATCATATCCATTAATTTGTCTAATACAGTGCATTTCTTTCTTTGATAGGTTATGTATTCATATTAGGACCTGTGAACAGGGAAACCAACCAACGTGTTGAATAACTTTGATGCACTAGGCATTCAGCAATGTACAGACAATCCCAAAAGGGATAGGTCCACAGCTCAAGAATGGGGCTGTTTGACAGTCAGCACTCAATAAATGCCTGTTGTTTAAATTGATGAAATTAATGCAAAAGGAAGTAGCACACTACAGTAGACCATTTGATTGTTCCCAATTGTTTTTGAAGGAAGAGAATTTAGGGATGCAGTTTGAGGCTGGAAGGGCCCTTGATTGAGTAAGGTACTTCCTCATCCAGACTCTCTTTCCCCATCCATGGATATTAGAAAAGCAAAATAGGGAACACATCACGAATTCATGTGTCATCCTTGTGCAGAGGCTATGCTAATCTCTGTATCATTCCAATTTTAGTTTATGTGCTGCTGAAGTGAGCACTGTTCCAGATTACTTATCACATTGTTATAGACAGATTGACTTCCTTCATCTGCACTGGTCATCCTTAGCTTTTAGCCTTTTATCTCCCTTAGCAATGTATACACAGCCAAACCTAAAAAACATGGAGGTGACGCTCAGTTATCTAAAGCATTTAGAAACCTCAGCTGCCTTCACCTCATCCAGCACATTGCAAGGATGTGTCTGTTTACAACAGTTACATTGTTTACAACATTACATATACGCAAAATACAATGAAGGTATTAAACAGAATTACCATATGATCAGCAATTCTACTTCTGGGTATATACCCAAAAGAATTGGAAAGAGGGATCTTTGCACACCCATATTTATAGCAGCATTATTCATCATAACCAAAAGGTGGAAGAAACTCAAGCTTCTGTTGATGGATGAATGGATAAACAAAATGTGGTATATTCAGAAAATGAAATATTATTCAGCCTTGAAAAGGAAGGAGATTCTGGCGCATGCCAAAACACAGGTGAACCTTGAAAATATGCTAAATTAAATAAGCCAGATAGAAAAAGGACAGATGTTGGACGATTTTACTTACATGAGGAACCAAGAGTAATCAGACTCATAGAAACAGAATATATAATAATGGTTACTGGGGGCTGGAGGAAAGTGAAGCATGGGAAGTTAGTTTTTAACAGGTATAGTACAGAGTTTCAGATTGGGATGATGATAAAAGTTCTGGAGATGGATAATGGTGATGGTTGCACAACACTGTGAGTGCATATAGTGCCACAGAACTGTATACTTAGAAATGGTTAAAATGGTAAATTGCATACTATATGTATTTTGCCACAATTAAAGGAACAAAAACACAAGAAGGCAAAGCTATTGGAAAAGGTACAATATACCCCTGAACCAAATATATCCAAAAAAGCAAAAATAAAAAAAATGTTTCAAAACTGAATACATTTAGTCTACCAATTTCTAGGCCTCTTGCCTGGTCTGCAGCCTGAGAGGCCCCTTGTTGAATGGCTGCGCAGTTGTATCTTTGTCAGTGGGGCACAGGGGCTGCACTATGGCAGGGATGTTTTTAGGATTCTTGGTAATTTGGGGTTATCTGTGCCATGTTATTTCTGAGACAAAAACTTATCAATAGAGTATCACAGAGGTATGGGGTAACTGCATCTTTCTTGAGCATTTGGCATAAAGACAGTTGATGAAGGGAAAGTCATATATACTCAAGTTCAAATCTCTTATGACGTTCTGTTAGATCAAGATGTCATTAAACTGATCACAGATTTGTTTTTCCTCCAGCACAGGATTAGATCTCCATTTCTTCTGCTAAATGTCAGAAGGAGGAGGTGGCTACACTTTGAGTCAGAGATGCATATTTTGAGATTTGGTTTTAAACTCAGGCATCACATTTAGTCCCCAAGACAGGATGAGGGGCTTGGATGATCTGGGCGACTTCCATAGACTGGTTTACATTTTGTCTTTTTTCTTAGTTCAGTGGCAAGGCCAGGGATACAGTTTAAAGTATTTCTCTCTTTCAACTTTTCTTCCCCAAGCGCATTTAGTTGAACTTGAGTGCTTTAAGTGCAAGTGTGACATAATTTTCTTTTTAGAGAGAAGTTTGGCCTTGGTTTTTGGATGAATGATTTTGAATGATCATTTACAGTGGTATGTTTTATAAAAAAAACACATTTTCAAGTTTGAAATGCTGGTTACTAAGAAGAGTTCTCACTGTAATGGTAGTTAATAGTGTTGCTGCTGAAATGACAGCTGACCTTGCATTAGGAAGTTAATAAAGCCTGGTGGTTTGCATAATTGCCCAAATTGTGTTTTTTCTAAGGTTAGCTCCTGAACTATCATTTCTCTCACCTTTGAAAATTGCTTCAGAATTGCTTCATTAGTGTTGGGGCACTTACAAATCATTAATGCATGTGTCTTCTGACACCAAGCGCATTCTGTTGGACTTTAAAGCCAGTGTGCTTTCTGCAGATGCCACTTAGTATTCACCCTGGGATTAAGGATGCTACTGGTAACTTGCTGAGTGCTTTGGACAATGGCCCTACCTCACTGTATAGAAATTCTGAGCCAGCCACCAAGTTTGTTCATTCTGCATTGAGGTACTCATTCATTTATTCACTTGGGCATTTATTGATTGATTCTATTACAAAGATATCTGAATGAGTGATATACTGTCTTGTTACATACAGAGTGGAAGGTAGTGGTTAGCACTAGAGATCCACAGAGACCAGGTTCTGAAATCCTAGCCCCATTAATTATCAGCTGTTTGATCTTGGGCAAGTTACTTTACTTCTCTGTGTCTTGTCTTATTTATAGAATGGGAATAATTGGTTAAGAGGATTATATGAAATGTGCATTGCCCAGTGTCTGATACCCAGTAAGAACCCAATAAATATTACCTGTTATTACAGATTGAATTGTGTCTCTTCCCAAAATTCATATGTTGACATCCTAACTCCCAAGTTAGGAATAAAGTTACTCAGAATGTAACTTTATTTGGAAATAAGGTTATTGCAGATATGATTAGTTAGACTATGTCAATAGGGTAGTACCAAATCCAATATGACTGATATCCTTAAGTAAAAGGTAAATTTGGCCACCGAGATAGAATGCTTAGAGGGAAGAATGTGTGAAGAAACAGGGAGAAGATGGCCATCTACAAGCCAAATAGAGAGGCTTGGGACAAGTCCTTTGCTCAGCACTCAGAAGGAATCAACCCTGCCTTAATTTCAGATTTCTAGCCTCTAGAATGGCAATTTCTATCGTTTAAGCCACTCAGTCTGTAGTACTTTGCATAGCTGACATTCTCATCCTCAGCTGTATTCTGTGTTTCTCATGGACCTGAGAACCTAACTCTGCCACTTTCCTGGCCAGTGGGAAATATGCTTCCTTTTTTTCAGCTTGTATTTCCTCCCTCCCTCCCTCCCTCCCTCCCTTCCTTCCACATAGTGTACAAAAAACATTAGTAGTGAGAACAGGTGTTCAAAAAAGAATTCCTGCACCCTTCCATCCCTGTGTCTTCCTGAAAAGTTATTGTTACAAAGTTTGTTTTCTCTCTTACCACATTTATTCTTATCTTCTCAGCTTGATTTCTTTTTCTTTGAAAGATCATAACCCCTTATAAGTTTTTAACTCCTAGAGATTGCCCATCCTCTCCCAAATTCTTGATAAGAGGTGAGAGTTTATTTTGCAGGCTTTGATGTGTGAATTCTTTCAATAAAAAGGCATGCATATGAGCAGCTGTGTGAAATTAAGCACTAGGAAAGATGTGCTCAGGAAGAGAGCCCTCTTCCTGCATTTCAGTAGCTGGCTTCACTCCTACCTCTCTTTAAATTGGTGACATGGGTTTTTCTTTCTTTGTTTTTAAAGAAGCTTGAGATTGGACAGTGTTTCTCCTTCCCCTCCAGAGGCCCAGAGCAATGTGGCCAGGTTGCATTCTGGACTGGGCAGCACTAACATTTGTTCTTCCTGGGGACCGTCTGCTGCTTTTCTCTGCCCCAGTGGAGCTAGGGGAATAATAAAGCTGTTATTATTTATACTATACAGCATTTTCGTAAGTGCTCTTTGTCATTGAAACTTATGAGGTCAATATAGGACAGGAGGGATTTTTGTGAATTTTTTTTCTGTCTTCACCTGAGGATATGTTTATTGATTTTGAGAAAGAGAGAGAGTGAGCAATATCAATTGGTTGCCTCCAATATACCCCAGACTGGGGATCAAACCTGCAACATTTTGGTGCAGGGGATGATGCTCCAACCAAGTGGCCAGGGCAAATTTGTGAGTTTTTATCTAGCAGAAAGAGAGGAATAGAAAGGTGTTATTTTACCATGGGTGCTGCATTTCAAAACCCCGTCAATTTTTCCAGTCCTTTGCTTTGCCCTTTTCCTCCTCTGTTTTTTCATGGGTTACATAGTGACCAGTGAACTTGCCACCCTTGTCCAGCCTGTCTCCTTGCTGCTGCCATACCCCATTTATTGACTTCTTCTCATCTGGCTCTATCCATAGCTCCCAACTAGTTTCCCTGTCACTGGGGAATATATAAAATCAATCTCCTTAATCCATCTTGTTTCTGTATCGTTGTCTCTAATTTCCCTCTCATTTAAATATCCTTTTCTTAAAGGCAAAAAGAGTAATCATGGTGTCCAAAAGGGCAGGACTTTACTCAAGAATCACAGCTCTCTCAATCTCCTACCCCTCTAATTTGAAAGGAACCTGCTTCCTGCCTCCCTAATTTCCTCAGACGAAGAGTCATTCTTCCTCTCCAGTCACCCCCTCCTAATTTCTTTCTTCTTGGGGAATCTTGGCACACCAATTTAGTCCCTCCCTCTTCTGGTTTTTCACTCCTTACCCCTTGCTCCACAGCCTACAAAGATATTCTACACACATCTGTTAAAAATGAAAAAGAATGGCTCTCTCCTTCTCTCCCCGACCCCCATCACTCTTCTACCCAGCCCATGCCTTCCTCCCTTAGGTGTCTCTTTGCTTTTCTTTCTCCTAAGCTCCAATGGCCCTTCTTTTGCCTCTGTGACTTGTTTCTTAAGCCCATGCAGCCCAGCTAGCTCACTTCCTCCATGGCTCACTTTCTTCTACCTCTGTGATTTTCTAAATAAACTTTTGCTTGAAAAAAGGAAAAGAATGGAGAGAGAGAAAAAGAGGGAAGGAGGGAGGGAGGGAGGAAAACAAACTTTCCTAAGCTGTTGATGTCTCCCAACTTCTCTTGATGCCTAACTTCTTGAAGGGTGGTCTGTGTTCACCTTCCCTACATTCCACTCAAGTCCCATTGAATTTTCAGGCCATTAGGACTGTGTTCACCCCTCTAATTCCGAAACTACCCCTAAAGTCTCAAATTCCTTCAGAATTGCCAAATCTAAGCTCATTTTTAATTCTCATACTAGCTTACTCTTTCCAGTTCTTTGGTGCTGTAGATCATGCCCTATTTCTCAAAACTCTCTTCCCTCTCCCTTAGTATCAAGGATGCTTATCTCCCTGGATTTTCATCCTTTTGTTGGAACATTCCTTCATGTTTCCCTAAAAGGGGGTTTTCATCCTTCAGTGGACCTTAAAATCTATTTTCCTTGGAGGAAAATGTCTTTTCTATCCTGAACTTGTTACTTTCTAGGCCAGCTGCATTTTTATGTTTCTGGAACTTCTCTTGCCAATAATTTTGACTTTTATCACTGTATCTCCAAACCATGTCTTCTTTCTTTCTTGGCTTATTTCTTCATTTGGGGTTGCATACATAAATACCCTCTAGTAGTTATGTGAAAAATGATTCTTGAAGGGAAAAAAATTTTGTGACTTTATGTATCTAAAAATGTCTTCAATGTTCTTTAGATTTCATGGAGAACTTTATCTTTGGAAAACATTTTCTCACAAAATGTTTAAAAGCAGTGATTCCTTATCTTCTTGATTCCTTTTTATTGGGTTGGCCAGAAAATCCATTTAGTTTTTCTGTAATTTTTCACCAATAACTTTATTGATTTGGATATCTTGAGTATGTTGGCTTTCTCCTACATGGTATAATGTTGATTATTCTCAATTAATGTCTCAATTTGATCATTATTAACTTCAACTAGTCTACCTGACCGTGGAGCATTGTCCAGCAAGAAATCTCCAGCATGAAACTTCACAAACTACTTTTGACATCTTTGATCAGTCAGAGCACCTTTTCCATACACTGCACAAATCTTTTTTTTTTTCTCATTTTAGTTGCATCTTTACCTTTCTGGAAATAATAGGCATCATATGCCAAAAATGTTGCATATTCATTTTTCCAACAAAAATGTTGCATTTTCTTCCATATTCATCACTAAAATGGCTACACAAAAAAAAATCACCAGTTTTGATAAGTTTTTTTAAGTATATTTTATTGGTTATGCTAATACAGTTGTCCCATATTCCCCCCTTTATTCCCCTCCTCCCTGCACACCCCCATTACCCACATCCCCCCTTTAGTTCATGTCTGTGGGTCATATATATAAGTTCTTTGGCTTCTATATTTCCTATACTGTTCTTAACCTCTCCCTGTCTATTATGTACCTACCATTTATGCTTCTTATTCCCTGTACCTTTTCTTCCTCTATCCCTCTCCCACTCTCCCACTGATAACTCTTCATATGATCTCCATTTCTGTGATTCTGTTGCTGTTCTACTTGTTTGTTTAGTTTGTTTTTGTTACTGTTCTTTTTTTTTTTTTTTTGGTTGGTGGTTAATAGCTGTGAGCTTGTTGTCATTTTACTGTTCATATTTTTTATCTTCTTTTTCTTAGATAAGTCCCTTTAACATTTCATATAATAAGGGCTTGGTCATGATGAACTACTTTAACTTGACCTTACCTGGGAAGCACTTTATCTGCCCTTCCATTCTAAATGATAGTTTTGCTGGATAGAGGAATCTTGGATGTAGGTCCTTGCCTTTCATGACTTTGAAAACTTCTTCCTAGCTCCTTCTTGCCTGTAAGGTTTCTTTTGAGAAATCAGCTGACAGTCTTATGGAAACTCCTTTGTAGGTAACTGTCTCCTTTTGTCTTGCTGCTTTTAAGCTTCTCTTCTTATCTTTGATCTTGAGTAATGTAATTATTATGTGCCTTGGTATGTCCTTCCTTGTGTCCAACTTCTTTGGTACTCTCTGAGAGCTTCCTGGACTTCCTGAAAGTCTATTTCCTTCCCAGATAGGGGAAGTTCTCCTTCATTATTTGTTCAAATGAGTTTTTAATTTCTTGCTCTTCCTCTTCTCCTTCTGGCACTCCTATGATTTGGATGTTGGAACATTTAAAGTTGTCCTGGAGATTCCTAAGGCTCTCCTCATTTTTTTTGACTTCTTTTTTCTTCATTCTGTTCTGGCTGAATGTTTCTTTCCTCCTTCCAGTCCACACTGTTGATTTGACTCCCAGTTGCCTTCCTGTTACTGTTGGTTCTCTGTACATTTTCCTTTATTTCACTTTCATAGCCTTCATTTTATCCTCTGTTTTGCGACCATACTCAACCAATTCTGTGAGCTTCCTGATTACCAGTGTTTTGAACTGTGCATCTGATAGGTTGGCTATCTCTTTGTCACCTAGTTGAATTTCTTCTGGAGGTTTGATCAGTTCTTTCATTATCGCCTTTTCCTCTCCTCTCCTCTCCTCTTCTCTTCTCTTCTCTTCTCTTCTCTTCTCTTCTCTTCTCTTCTCTTCTCTTCTCTTCTCTTCTCTTCTCTTCTCTTTTCTTCTTTTCTTTGTCTCAGTGCACTTGTTAAGTAGTAAGGGGCAGAGCCTTAGGTATTTGCCAGGGCAGGGCAACCCAAGTCACTGTGTTGTGATGCTGTTGGTGGGGGAGGGGTACAAGAGAGAACAGTGCCACTTGCTCTGCTCTCTTCTGGCTTTCAGTCATTTCCCCTGCTACCCACAATCAAATTGGACCCTTCTGGTGCTGATTCCCGGGTAGGTAGGTTTGTGTATGTTCTAGGACCCTGTGGGTCTCTCTAATAAACTCTCCTTTGAGGCTGGAAGCTTCTCCTGATGCCACAATCCTCACAGATTTTTTCAGTCAGAAGTTTTGAGGCTTTATTTTCCTACTCTTGGACCCTGGGTTGCATGGTCTGTCTCACAACCCAGCTGTTCCTCCCAGTTTATCCAAACACAAATGTGGGTCCACCAGCTCTGCCAGCTGCCACCTTGCCTCGGCTCCTCTCTGCTCCTCCTACCAATCTGGATGAATGTTTCTTCTTTAACTCCTTGGTTGTCCGACTTTCATACAGTTCAATTTTCTGTCAGTTCTGATTGTTTTTTGTTTTTAAATTTGTTGTCCTTCTTTTGGTTGTGTGAAAGAGGCACATTGTGTCTACCTATGCCTCCATCTTGGCCAGAGATTTCAATAAATTTTTTTATATAATGCATGCTGATATGACAGCTGTCACAGTACAATCTACCAAAATTGTTTCAAATGACGTTAAAGACAACTGAGTGCTAGTAAAACTATCTCACCAGGAAAAAACAAACTTTTTGGCTAATGCAATATATGAATTTTTTTCTTCCCTCTTGAGTATTCTAAGATCTCTTTATTCCTGGACTTCTCAAACTTTGCAATGATATATTTTGGTGGGGTCATTTTTAAATAATTATGCAGGTATTCCATAGGCCTTTCAGCCTAGAAACTTGTCTTTCAGTTCTGGGAGCTTTTCTTGTATTTCTTTAGCAAAGTTATTTTTTCCTGTTCCTCTTTCTCACATCCTCATTGCTAGAATGTTGGACCTGTTTTATTCTTTTGTTTTTTATCTTTTCTATTTTCCATTTCTTAATTCAACTTTTTAGAAGCTTTTAACTTTATCTTCAGCTACTTTCAAAAAATATTTTGCTTTCATATTTTTATTTCTGACAGATTTTCTACATTCTCCAATATTGTTGTAAGTGATAGTCTTATATTTTAGATGTATTGTCTTATTCTTTTAGACTATTAATAGTGTTTTGTTAGTTTTCTTCTGCTCTCTGCATTGCCTCTGTTTCTCTTCAGTGCTCTATCTAGTTGTTTTGGTCCCTCTTTCATGTTAATGGCTTTCACTAAATGTTGGATTTGTAGCTATCAGTCTATATTTAGAATGAGGAACTTGAAGACTGATAGAGTTCTATTGTGTGTGCTAATTAATGGACCTCACTGTGGGGTTCATCAGATGGCAACCTGACACCTTCACCAGGGTATCACTAAATATCAGTGTGACTATTGGGCTGTTCTCTTGGGCCTTTCATGGTTACTCAGAGAGGAATCCCTCAACCTTCTGTTGTGGGGAAAGAACCTGGCTGCCAAGCATTCCGAAAACCAAGGAGGAAGGGACCCAGGGAATCCTCAGCATTCCAAATGCAGACTTTCACTTAGTCCTAATTTTCACCTCCTTGACTAACTCCTCCCCGTTGTTTTGCATCCATAAATTGAAAGCTGTTTTAGTTTAGTTTCTTCTGTTACTTCCTTTGCCTTATTAGAATGGGGAACTTACTAGGGAGGTGGTCTAAGTGCTCTTTATACATATTTTCAAACAATCCTTTTGTTTAAACCTATGACCCTACTTTCAGAGGTACCAGGACCCTCAGTTCTAAGTGTTCCCAGAATTCTGGTACAGAAAGAAGCTTGATTCTTTTTGGTCTGTCACCCAGTACTACTGGCAGTTAATAGCTAGCTTTTCCCCGGTTGATTCACTTTCAGTTTTCCAAATTTGCTGACATATGTTATAAGGGACTTTCTTCCTCTATTATGTCTGTTCCTATGGATTTATACTCCTTCCCCCTTAAATGTGGGTTTTTGAAAGGAAGTGGAGATAAACACTTACTGATCAGCCATGTTTCTGCTTTTGATTTTAGTATTTTGATTTAGTATTCTGCCAATTTTATGAACTAACTCCCCATTCTGTAACTGAGCTTACTGGCCCATGCATGTGGTGCCTTGATGCATGATCCAACAATTAGTGTTGGAAGAAACAAGTTTTTTTTACAAGATTCCAACCCTGGGGGACTGGGAGCACTCCTGCTTGGAGCCCTGATCCCCCATGAAACCCAGCACTTCTCTTGCTCCCTCCCAGGGTATAAGCCCCCCAAAAGCCCAATAGTTCCCCAAATTCTTATCGTAAGCTGGCTTCGCAGTTTTCCAGTCCCTCTGGAAAGCATACTCAATGGGCTTCAAAGTCACCATCCTATCACAGCAGCTCTCTGCTTCAGGATCTGGGGTACATTGTCGTCAACCTTCTTCTAATAGTCCAGAAAGTATATGGCATGTTGTACCGGACCATGGTGGAGTCTGGGAAAGCACGACTCCCAAGAGAGTGGCCTCTCCTTATGTCTCAAGTGTCCAGATAGAGTCTGATTTGCAAGGGAGCACATCAGTGTCTTGCAAGGCAGAGTCCTTGGTGGACTTCAGAGTCTGCTGGAGTGGGCACGATCAGAGCAGCAGTATGCCTCCTTTCTTACTACACCAGGCCACATGGCAAAATCCTAACTACAAACTACATAGCTACCACTTCACTACCAGCCGCATGGCTGGAATTTCCTTCTGGCTCATGGCTCCTTCCTTATGGCTACTCCTCCTCCTTCTCTCTCTTCACTCTGCCTTCATGGCTCTCCCACATAGCGGACCAGCTTTTCTACAAACTGCCTAGTTATTAGATCGTGGCATTTTCTCCTCATAGCTACCTATGTTTTTAAAAAAATCCTGACCCTGAGCTTCCTACATGACTTCCTATGTGGCTACATGACTCACAATGAGCTACATTTGCCAGTTTCCCATATCTTCCTTCTGTAGGCTGCCATCTATAGTCAGGGTAAGCATGACTCAGTGACACAGGGGAAACTGCTTCCCTGCCTGGATCATGAGTCAGGATACATTCTGAGAGCCACATACACCTTTTGCCTTGGGGCAGTACCACAACTATTAACTAGCTATCCAATTGCCATAGATAAGCAAAGTATCTTTTTTTTAATATATTTTATTACTTATGCTATTACAGTTGTCCCATTTCTCCCCCATCATTCCCCTCCACCCTGCACACCCTCTCCCACCCACATTCCCCCCTTTAGTTCATGTCCATGTGTCATAAGTTCTTTAGCTTCTACATTTCCCACACTATTCTTGCCCTCCCCCTGTCTATTTTCTACCCACCGTCTATGCTACTTATTCTCTGTACCTTTTCCCCTTCTCTCCTCCTCCCACACCCCTGTTGCTCACTCTCCATATGATCTCCATTTCTGTGTTTCTGTTCCTGTTCTAGCTGTTTGCTTAGTTTGCTTTTGTTTTAGGTGTGGTTGTTAATAGCTGTGAGTTTGCTGTCTTTTCACTGTCATATTTTTTATCTTATTTTTCTTAGATAAGTCCCTTTCACATTTCATATAATAAGGGCTTGGTGATGATGAACTCCTTTAACTTGACCTTATCTGAGAAGCACTTTATCTGCCCTTCCATTCTAAGTAAAAGCTTTGCTGGATAGAGCAATCTTGGATGTAGGTCCTTGCCTTTTATGATTTGGAATACTTCTTTCCAGCCCCTTCTTGCCTGTAAGGTCTCTTTTGAGAAATCAGCTGACAGTCTGATGGGAACTCCTTTGTAGATTACTTTCCCCTTATCCCTTGCTGCTTATAGAATTCTCTCCTTCATTTTAATCTTGGGTACTATAATTATGATGTGCCTTGGTGTGTTCCTCCTTGAGTCCAACTTCTTTGGGACTCTCTGAGCTTCCTGGACTTCCTGGTAGTCTATTTCCTTTGCCAGATTAGGGAAGTTCTCCTTCATTATTTGTTCAAATAAGTTTTCCACTTGTTGCTCTTCTTCTTCCCCTTCTGGTACCCCTATAATTCGGATGTTGGCACGGTTAAAGATGTCCCGGAGGTTCCTAAGCCTCTTCTCACTTCTTTGAATTCTTGTTTCTTCATTGTTTTCTGATTGGCTATTCGTTTCTTCCTTCTGGTCCACTCCATTGATTTGAGTCCCATTTTTCCTCCCATCACTATTAGTTCCCTACGCATTTTACTTCATTTCATGTATTGTAGCCTGCATTTTTTCAATTAATTTGTGAGTAAAATCAACCAATTCTGTGAGCATCCTTATCACCAGGGCTTTGAACTGTGCATCTGATATGTTGGCTATCTCTTGGTCACTTAGAAGAATTGGCTTTGGGGCTTTCATTTGTTCTCCTGTTTGAGCCTTTTTGTTTTTTGGTTTTTTTTTTTTTTGGTCTGTTTGTGGCCATTACATAGTGAGGGGTGGAGCCTTAGGTGTTCCCCAGGGCAGGGCATCCCAGTAGCTGGGTAGTGACGCTGTGTGTGGGGTCGGGGTCCAAGAGGGAACAATGGCGCTTGCTCCACTCTCTCTCTGGGATTCCAGTCCCTTCCGCTGCTTCCCCTTCACCTGGATTATCTGCATGGGAATGTGGGACCACCTGGTCAGCCAGCCACCTTGTGCAGCCTCACTGGCTCTGCACAGTTGCCATCCTGTGCCCGGAGTCTGCTAGCTATTGCCTGTGTGCTTGGGGTCTGCTAGCTGCCTCCTGCACACCTGGGATCTGGCAGCCCCTGGTGCCTGTGTGCCTGGGTCACCAATTTCCACTTTTTCCTGCTGCGACTCCACCCCTCTTACTGGTCTGGATGAATGGTTGTTGGACTTCCGTATAGTTCAATTTTTCTATCACTTCTGATTGTTTTCTTGTTTCTAAATCTTTGTTGTCCTTAATTTTGGTTGTGAGAGGAGGCACAATGTGTCTACCTACACCTCCATCTTGGCTGGAAGTCTGAAAAAAATTTTAACCTTTCTGTGTCCTTAGTTTAAGGTATTCCTCTTCTAAATAGAATATAATTGAATCATTATGTTTTACTTTGCATTTATTCTCTGTATTTTAATGAAGATATTTAATTTTTAAAGAAATTTATTATATTAAAAATTGTTTAGTTTTTATTGTATTTTTTTCCATTACCGTTTATTCCACATTCACCCTCCTCCATCTCTACCCACTTTCCTGTCCTCCCGCAATCACCTTACTGTTGTCCATGTCCATGAGTCTTTTTTAGTTTTTACTTGATCCCTCCACCCATCAACACCCTCTCAACAGAGCTATCAGCCTGCTTTCTGTCTATGAGTCTGTCTCTATTTTGCTTGTTAGTTCAGTGTGTTCATTAGATTCCAGATATGAATGAAATCTTATAGTACTTGTCTTTCTCTGTCTGACTTATTTCACTTAGCATACTGTTCTCCAAGTGCATCCATACAGTTGCAAAGGGTAAAATTTTCTTGTTTTTTACAGCCAAGTAGTATTCCATTGTGTAAATGTCCCATAGTTGTTTTATCCACTCATCTACTGATAGACACTTGGGCAGCTTCCAGATCTTGGTGATTATAAATAATGATGCAATGAATTAATGTTTCAGAATCTTTGGATAAATTCTAGAAGTGAAATTGCTGGATCACAAGGCACTTCTACTTTTAGTTTTTTTAGGTAACTCCATACTGCTTTCAACAGTGGCTGCACCAAACTGCATTCCCACCAACAGTGCACTAGCATTCCCCTTTCTCCACATCCTGGTCAGTATTTCTTGTTTGTTGATTTATATGTTAGCCATTCTGACCTTTGTGAAGAGATGTCTTATTGTGGTTTTAATTTACATTTCGTTGATAATTAGTGACATTGAGAACCTTTTCATATGTCTATTAGCTGTCTATATGTTCTCTTTGGAGTAGTGTCTGTTTAGGTCCTTTGCACATGTAAATTCTTTATAAATTTTCAATATTAACCTCTTCTCAGATGTTCTCCCATTCAATGGGTTGTCTTTTTATTTTGTTGATGGTTTCCTTTGCAGTACAAAAACTTTTTAGTTTGGTGTAGTCCCACTTGCTTATTTTTTCTTTCTTTTTCCCTTGTCTGGGAGATATACCAGAAAAAATATTGCTGCTATGAGTAATGTATGAGATTTTACTGCATATATTTTCTTCTTGGATTTTTATGGTTTCAAGCCTCACATTTAAGTCTTTAATCCATTTTGAATTTTTTCTTATGTGTGATGTAAGAATGTGGTCTAGTTTCATTATTCTGCATGTATCTGTCCACCTCTCCCAGCACCATTTAATGAATAAACTATTGTTATCCCATTGTATGTGCTTCCTTCCTCTGTCAAATATTAATTGACTCTAAAGGCGTGGGTTTATTTCTGGACTTTTTATTCTATTCCATTGATCTATGTGTCTTTTTATGCCAGCACCATGCTGTAGTCCTATAGTATAGTTTGGTATTTGGTAATGTGATTCCTCCAACTTTGTTCTTCTTTCTCAAGATCGATGTTGCTATTCAGGGTCTTTTTTTTTTTTTTTTTTTTTGGTTCCATATAAATTTTTGAAATATTTGTTGTACTTCTGTGAAATATGCCATTGGTATCTTGATAGGAATTGCATTGAATCTATAGATTGCTTTGCATAGTATGGACATTTTAATGACTTTAAATCTTTCCATTCATGAACATGGTATGTGCTCTCACACTAAATCTTCTTCAGTTTCTTTCTTCAGCATTTTATAATTTTCCAAGTATAGGTCTTTTACATCTTTGGTTAGGTCGTAAAAGAATAAAATACTTTTTGAAGCAATTGTGAATAGGATTGTTTTCTTAATTTCCCTTTCTGATAGTTTGTTATGGGCATACAAAATACATATGATTTCTTGTTACTAATTTTATGTCCTGCTACTTTACTGAATTCATTTATCAGTTCTAGTAGTTTCTTGGTGGAATCTTTAGGGTTCTCTGTGTATAGCATCATGTTACCTGCAAATAATAACATTTTTACATCTCCTTTTCCAATTTGGATGCCTTTGATTTCTTCTTTTTGTCTGATTGCTGTGTCTAGGACCTCCAATACTATGTTGAACAAGAGAGTTGAAAGTGAACATCCCTATCTTGTTCCTAATCTTAAGGGGGGACACTTGTAGTTTTTTCTTGTTGAGTATGATGCTGGCAGTAGGTTTGTCATAAATGGCCTTTATTATGTTTATTTCTACTTTGCTGAGTTTTTTTTTTTTTATCATAAATGGGTGCTAGATTTTATCAATGCTTTTTCTGGCCCTAGCTGGTGTGGCTCAGTGGATTGAGAGCTGGCCTGAGAACCACAGGGTCATTGGTTTGATTCTCAGTGGGGGCACGTGCCTGGGTTGCAGGCCAGGTCACCAGTAGGGTATACAAGAGGCAACCATGCATTGATGTTTCTCTCCCTGTCTTTCTCCCTCCCTTCCTCTCTGTCTAAAAATAAAGTAAATGAAATCTTTAAAAAAATGCTTTTTCTTCATCTATTGATATGATCATGTGGTTTTTATTCTTCATTTTGTTTATATGGTGTTTCACATTTGTTGATTTGGGAATGTTGTACCAACCTTGCATCCCAGGAATAAATCCCACTTGAGCATGGTATATGATCTTTTTGATGCATTGCTGTATTTGGTTTGCTAATATTTTGTTGAGGATTTTAGTGTCTATGTTCATCAGGAATATTGTCCTATAATTTTGGGTTTTTTTTTTGTAGTGTCTTTATCTGGTTTTGGAATTAAAATAATGCTGGCTTGGTAAAATGAGCTTAGGAGTTTTCCTTCCTCATGAATTTCGTGGAATAGTTTGGGAAGGAGAGCTGTTAGTTCTTTTTTTGAATGTTTGGTAAAATTAACCAGTGATTCCATCTAGTCCAAGGCTTTTGTCTGTTGGGAGTTTTTTGATTACTGCTTCATTTGCACTAGGTGTAATCTGTCTATTCAGATTCTCTGATTCTTCCTGATGGGGTTTTGGAAGATTTCATGTTTCTAGGAGCTTATCCATTTCATTCAGGTTGCCCAACTGTTGGCATGTAGTTGTTCATGATTTTTTCTTATAATCCTTTGTATATCTTTGGTGTCAGTTGTTATTTCTCCTATTTCCTTTTTGATGTTATTTATTTGGGTCCCCTCTCTTTTTTCTTGTTGAGTCTGGTTAAAGGCTTATCAATCTTATTTATGATTTAAAGAACCAGCTCTTGGATTCATTGATCTTTTGTATTTTTTTAGACTCTATTTCAATTGTTTTCTGCTCTGATCATTTTTATTTCCTTCTCTCTGCTTACTTTGGGCTTTGTTCGTTGTTCATTTTCAAGTTCCTTCCACTGTAAGGTTAAATTGTTTATTTGAGCTTTTTCTTGTATCTCGAGATAGTCTTGAAATACTGTGAATTACTCTTTTAGGACTGCTATCCCTAGGTCCCAAAGATTTTGGCTTGTTGTGTCCTCATTTTTATTCGTTTCAAGGTATCTTTTTGTTTTCTGCCTTGATCTCATTGTTTAATAAAAATAACATGTTATCGAACTTCCATGTCACTGTGTTTTTTAGTTTTCTTCTTGTGATTGATTTCTAGTATCATAGCATTGTGGTCAGAGAAGATGCTTAATATGATTTCAGTCTTCTTAAAATTACTGAGACTTGTTTTGTGTCCTAACATGTGGTCTGTCCTAGAAAATATTCCATGTGCACTAGACAAGAATGTATATTCTGCTGCTTTGGGGTGAAATGCTCTGGATATATCAATTAAATCCATTTGATCTAGAGTGTCTTTTAAGGCCACTGTCTCCTTGTTGATTTTCTGTCTGGAAGATCTATCCATTGAAGTTAATGGGCTGTTAAAATCTTTGACTATGACTGTGCTTCTGTTGAGCTCTCCCTATATGTCCATCAAGATTTGCTTTACATATTTAGGTGCCCTTTTGTTGGGAGTATAAATGTTTACTAGGGTATATCTTCTTGTTGGATTGCTCCCTTTACCATTATGTAATGCCCCTCTTTGTTTCTTACTGTAGCCTTGATTTTAAAGTCTATTTTTTCAGATACAAGCATTGCTACCCCAGCTTTTTTTCTTTTTGCATGAAATATCTTTTTCTATCCCTTTACTTTAGTCTGTGTGTATCTTTCATTCTGAGATGGGTTTCTTGGAGACAGCATATATGGGTCTTGTTTTCTTATCCATTCAGCTACTCTATTTCTTTTGATTTGAGTATTTAAGCTATTTACATTTAAAGTGATTACTGATAGATATATATTTATTGCCATTTTATTTTATTTTATTTTTAAAAATATTTTATTTAGAGCGGGGAAGGGAAGGAGAAAGGGAGAGAAACATCAATGTGTGGTTGCCTGTCACACGCCCTCTACTGGGCACCTGGCCCACAACCCAGGCATGTTCCCTGTCTGGGAATCGAACCGGCAACCTTTTGGTTCTCAGGCTGGTGCTCAATCCACTGAGCCACACCAGCCAGAGCTGCCATTTTATTTTTAACTATTTCCTTTTTTCCCTTTTTCTTCTTAAAGGAAACCCTTTAACATTGGTTGCCATACTGGTTTGGTGTTAACAAACTTTGTAAACTTTTTCTTGTCTGAGGAGCTCTTTATTTCTCCTTCAGTTTTAAATGGTAGCCTTGCTGGGTAAAGTAGTCTTGCCTGTAGGTCCTTGCTTTTCATCACCTTGAATATTTCACACCACTCCCTTCTGGCCTGAAATGTTTCTGTTGAGAAATCACATGACAGTCTTATGGGAACTTCATTGTTGGTAACTAACTGCATTTCTTTTGTGCCTTTTAAAGCTCTCTCCTTGTCTTTAAGCTTTCCCATTTTAATTATGATGTGTCTTGGTTTGGGCTTCTTTGGACCCATCTCATTTGGGACTCTGCATTTCCTGGACATTTGTGTCTTTTCCTTCACCAGGTTAAGGACATTTTTGGTCATTATTTCTTCAAATACATCTCAATCCCTTCCACACTTTCTTCTCCTTCTGGTAGCCCCATGATGTGGATGTTGTCACACTTTATGTTTTGCCAAAGGTCCCTTAAATACTTCTTTTTTTTTTTTATTCTTTTTTCTTTTTGCTGTTCTACTTGGGTGTTTTTTCTAGTTTGTCTTCCAAATCACTGATTCAGTCTTCTGCTTCATTTAACGTACTGTTTATTCCTTCCAGTGTATTATTTATTGCAGATGTTCCATTCTTTATTTAACAACAGGTTGTTTTTCATGGTTTCTACATCTTTTTTCAATGCTGTTGAGTATTGTATAATCAGTACTTTAAACTCTTACCTGATAAATTGCTTGCCTCCATTTCATTTGTCTCTTCTTCTGGAGAATTCTCTTGTTCTTTTATTTGAGGCCTGTTTTTTCGTCTTCCAAATTTGATTGCCTCCTTGTTATTGTTTATGTATTAAGTACATCAGCAAAGACTCTGGTGCATACCTATGTCAGACGTTCCCTATGACTGGCTCTGGGCAACCTGTTTGGAGTTATCAGCAATCCACACATTGTGCATCCCTCTCTTGGACCTGAGTATGTGTAGAAAGAGCAAGCTATGCACAAAGGCCAGCTTTCACCAGCACTGGGCCTGGAGGAGGGTCAGATAAAGTCTCAAAGCTCCCAGAGGTCCACTGTCACCCACAGGCTTTCTGTTAGGCTTTATCACTGAAAGTGCCTCCAGCTGTATTCCTCAGCAGCTGGGCTTAAGTTCCATAGGGTAGGGTGAGAAGGCTTCTTGTGGGCGGGGCTAATGCTCCCCCCAAACCCAGGCTTATGCTGTGTGGAGGGGAGTGCTCTGCTCAAGAAAGTTGGCTTCTGCATTATGGGGAATGACTGAGCACAGAGATCCTGGCTGCTAACTCTTCAGCTCTCTCCCCAGAGCCACCAATCCCGACTCTTCTCACATGGCTCTAGTCCACTCTGCCCTCCTGCTGCCAGAACCCATGGTGGCTGCAAACAGAATTTTGTGTGTTGGCCCTTTAAGAGGTTCTCTGCATCTCTAGCCATCTCTCTGTGGCAGAGAGAAACCCTGCTGCTTTTTACAGCTGGATGTTATTTGGGTTCTTTCCTGGTCTGGTGCTGTAGCCTGGGGGGCCCAGCTTGTGGTTCGGACCCCACACTTCCCTAGGGGAACCTGCCCCTGACCCCAGCCACTGAAATATCTCTCCGACTTCAGCTGCAGCCCAGCCAGTCCTATTGTGCCACCTCTGCATTCTCTATCAGTCTCTTTGTGGTTATGTGTTTTGTTCTGTAAGTCCTTGGTTATAAGTCTTCTGTATAGCTAGTGTTCAGTTGGTTCAGGATGATTTTTCTATAATTTAGCTGTAACTCCAGTTTGGTCCTGGGAGGAGGTTAGTATAGCTTCCACCTTCTTTTGCCATCTTGGATCTGGGGGATATTTAATATTTATATTTGTTGTGATAACTAGTGTAGTTAAATTTATTTTTCCAAGCTTATTTCACTATTTTTATGTACTATGCTATTTATTTGCCATATTTTCCTCTTTTCCTGCTTTTTATTGGATTTACTTAGCTTTATTTATTTCTTCTATTTCATTTACTCCCTTATATTCATTTTGACATTATACATTCTATTTTTTGGTGATTACTTTTAGAGTTTTAATGGCATTTTTGATTTAACAAAGTCAAAAGTTAACTAATAGTTCTCTATTCTCCTTCTGAACAAAATGTCCTAGATAGAATAGTTTAGCCTGACACACATCCCCCAATCTTTCATGTTTTCTGGCTATTATGTTTTCTAAGTCTAGTGCTTTATTTTTGGTTGTTGATTTTTTAGTAGTTTGTTTTAAATGAAACATTATTATTACTGATGATAATATTCTTTTTATAGTAAAAGCTCCTTTAGATTTATTTACCTATTTATAGTGTCTTTGCTAATAATTTTTTCTTGAATCCCACTCCCTTCTGGATTCAGTCTCTTTTATTCTGAAATAATAATTCTTTGGTCAAAACTCTCAGTAAAGAACTGAGAGTAATAGCTTCTTTCAGACTTTGTCTGGAAAACCTTTTTATTTGGTCCATATTTTGAATGATAATTTAGCTGAATTTAAGGCTAAGGGTTGTTTTATTTCAGTGCTTTGAAGATATTGTTCAATTATTTTGTGTTTATTTTGCTGCCTAGGATCATTGTATTATGCAGCAAAATTGTTCCTTCTTCATGAGTAATCAGTCTTTTTCTCTCTATTAAAAAAAAAAAACAGGCATTCTATAGATTCATTGCTACATGTTTAGGTTTTGATTTTGTTATTTCTCCAGTTCATGGCTGTGCTTCTTTAACCTGAGAACTTACATATTTCTTTCAGTTTTGAGTATGTCCCTGTCAGAAATCCTCATTCTTTCCATTCTGTCTTAGATATTTATTTATATTTTTTTATTGATTGGTTTTAGAGATGGGAGGAGAGAGGGAGACATCAATTTGTTGTTCCACTTACTATACATTCATTGGTTGCTCCTCATAAGTACCCTGAGGGTACTTAGGGTTGTGGGATTGAACCCACAACCTTAGTGAATGATGATGATGATCTAACCAACTGAGTTACCCAGCCAGGCCCTGACATTTATTTTAAATGTCTCATTTTGCCCTTTTTGTTTCCTATCTCCATGACTTCTATCACCTACCTCTCTAACACAGATTATATAATTTCCTTTCATTCATCCTGTAGTTTACTAATCCTTTCATCAACCCTATCTAATCTACTGTTTTACTTATTAATTTATGGCAATATTTTTCCTTTTAAAAATGCTGTTTTGTTCTTTTTAAAATTAATTTTTATTTTCAATACTGTCCTGTTCTTTCAATGGGTACTATTCCTTCCTGAATTAATCTTAAGACCTTCAAACATGTATATTTCAGAGTCTTTCCTAAGTTTTCACTTATTTCAAGTTCCCAGGTATCTATTCACCCTTATGTTATACTTGCTAACTCTTCTGCCTGGTGGTTTATTCTTCACATGTTGGGGTTCTTTATTTTGAGCTCATCTTTAGCAGGGATTGTTTTTGCCTCAGGGAATCGGTATGCCCTGGTTTGTGTTTGCATTCTTGCAGCACTGCTTTGCATTTTTCTTCTGCAAACCAAGACTCAGTTGTTTTAGGGTCTTGAACTCAAGTTTAAAAAATTTATTTCTCTATTAATGACTTTCAACCCTTCCAGGTGGTATAAACTTCATGCCTGCATTTGCTCTTAGCACAGGGTCATGGTTTAGATGACTCCTACAAAGGCTTTATTTATTTTCACAGAGCCCAAGCCAGACCTTAAGCTGCCTGCTATTTCTTTGGGGGACACAATTCTTCCAGTTCCCTATCCTGGATTAGATAGCTTTTTAACAGGTCTAGTTTGTCCAGTTCCCTTACCTTGCACAGGCCCAAGCTGGTATCTTCTGTCCCAAATGGGTGTTGATACTCCAGGTTCTAGTTCTTGTTCCAGGGCTAATAACTCTCTTTGCACACAACATTAGCTCCTAGAGTTCCTGTTTTATTTCAGCACTTGAAGATTTCATTTCCTTTTTTTTTCAAGCTCAGTTATACATTAAATCTTTTTAAAATATTTTTTTTGCTTTAGATTATCCAATATTATGGTGTATTTTAACCAGAAGTGGGGTCTGCATCTACTCAGCCTGCCATAAACCTTACTTATCTTTGTACTTCTCAGCTCAGAAGAGTAACTGGTCTATACTAGATGCTGGATGACTGACTGACTGACTGAATGAATGAATGAATGAATGAATGAATTTTTCACCTGCAGAAACAGATGGAAGCAATGCTCCAGTGAGTAACACCTATAGTCTGTTCAGGGGCACTGGAGCAAGCAGAATTTGCTTTGCCATGGGGACATAAGTAAAAAGAGTTCCCAGTAAGCAAAATGAAGAGAGAATAAGACTTCTTATGTGCTTTTCTTAAAGTCCCAGCAACATTTACTGCCTTACTCTGCTTGCTATCCAAAGGTGGACTGAAAGTGAACTGAGGAGTGGGTTCCTATATCATTTGCTGGTGGCTCAACACAAGCATCTTTACAAAGAGGAAAGATAAAAGCATCTCAGAAAACAGGGTGCTAAGCCTGTTTATTTCCCTCTCTCTCCCATTTTAAGAAAAGTGTGCCTTTGATGAGATATAGCCGAGGGCTCTTGTTTTACATTTTACATCAGCCACCTTTGTTAGAAGCTGGTTATTGATGCCATGCCCTGTTTTAATTCACACTTCTTGGCTAATCAATTACAGTATTTATCCATTAATCAGGCATTCTGACAGGGTCAATAACTGCTTTTTTTGCATTTTGTGAGTGGCTGCATGTTATCAAGCAAGGAATAATGCCCAGGAGCTCACTTTAAAACAGTGTGATTTTCCCAGGCTGGTGGACTTCTGGAGCAATAAACATCTAGTGGGGATTTCATATGGTGGTTTTTTTAAATATATTTGGTCGATGGGATTTTCTCACTGAACACATCATTAGCAGGACTGAACATTAGTGAAGTGTGGACAGGTATGTCTCTTTTAAGAAAAACAGAAGCATCAAATGATAATTATTCCTATCACATACACATGACTGCATTTACCTAAAAGTATAAGCTTTCTCCCTTCATATTAAGTATTTTCAAACAATGTTTTCTTAGCAGTGAAGTTCAAGAGCAAAGAAACTTAAAGCCAAAATGTTTTGAGCTGCTAACTAGATAAAACCAATCCAAAATTTAGAGCAGATATTTCTATAATTATAATGTGAGTCAAGCAGAAAATATTTTATAAACAAAAGCTGAGTTTATATACAAATTTCCTAAAGCCCATCTTTTACATGGTATTTTAAACCTTTGTATCCATATCTCCATACATGTATACACACACAGATTCAGGATCCCTGAGCCTTTGTAATTTTTTACAGCATAAGCAGGTGTTGTAAAGTATCATAGAAATAAAAACTTCATTTTAGCAAGGGTAAGAAACAGAGATGGCAATGTTTTGTTTGTTTAAGATTTTATTTACTTTTAGAGGGAGGGGAAGAGAGAGAGAAAGAGAGGGAGAGACATCAATATGTGGTTGAGAGACGGCAATGTTTAATTGGAGAGTTACAATTTGGGTATTTTACCATGCATAGTGATGGTAACAGGTTTCAGTGATCCTTTTTTATGACAAATGTACTAACATTTAATTGTTTTTCTTCAAGGATAGAGAGAAAAGACACTTCTGTAGATTTTTCAATTCTCCTACATGTCACTTAGCTGTCCTCACCATTGTCTGAACTCCTTTTTTCTCATCCTTTTGGTGGCAATGAATTGTGTCATTCCCTCATGATCAGCACTTTTGTTGTCTTTGTTTTTTGCTGTACCTCAGAAGTTCATCTTTTCTTTCATCTCCTTTCCATTCATGCATGAGGGAACAGTTGTGCCCTGTTGTGGGGATGTTCCGCTGGGTTTCAAACAGTAGGGTTTCTTTTTCTTCTCTTCTAAGTAGTACAATGGGGCTGAATGTCTGTTGCAGAATGCACACACTAATATGCCAGGTTATTTGGTTTGAAAGAAGTCAATAAAAATACTGCATTTAGGTTTAGTCCTGGCTTGTTTCTTCCCTGTTTGCCTGTCAAGTCTTCTGTTATAAATCTGTTTGTTTCTGATAGAAAAATACAATCTTCCATATTAAATCAAAGCGTGGAATCAACAAACACTCAGAGAAAAATGTTCTGGCGGTGGAGTATTTTCACACTAGCATATTTGGCAGTCTGTACCCTCCCTTGGTAAGAGCCTTGAAACACCCGCCAGAGCTAATTAGTGGCAGCTACAACTCAGAGAAGATGAAAAAAAGAACCGATCCCAAGTTGGTCTTGGCAAAAGTCTCCAGTGAAAGAAATTAGCTCATCTCCGCATTTAGAGGCGTGCAGCTCTGATTGTTTTTGTCCAGATCACCTTGCCTGATTCTTGTCTTGAGGGGAGGTGAGTATGAGCATGAGTGTACCTAGTTATAAACACAGACCCTAAGGCCATCCCAGCAGAAAAAGGCTAAAGATACAAAAAGCTAGCAATGTCTTAAGACACTTTGTTCTCATATTCAGGAACAATCTTCAAAATCCTCCTTAATGAGGTCATAAAAGAAAAAAATGGAACAAGTGTTCCTTGTGTGTCTCACTGGGGCATGCCATCAGGGTCACTTGCCACCAGCATCCTATTTAAAAAGGGATTGGGGTATTTCAGTCAAGCATTGCATTAAGAGAGAGACTTTGATTAATTCCTTCTCTTCTCTTTTGCGCCACAGATAATTTCAGTAAATTTGTGATACTTTCTGTTTAGACATTGCGGAGGCTTAAAGTTCTTGATGTGTCATGCTGAGTATTAGCATTTATTGGGCCTACTTGGCTATGGTGAAGAGGAGCATATGCTACAGATAGCTCTCTAATCTTTGACAAGCAGGGCCTGTCTTAAACATGACTGTTCTCTGAGGGCTTGGCTTAGGGAAGAGCCGATCTCAGGTTGGTGGCATAAAGAAATGGTGTAAAAGAAGGAAAGACCTAACTGTAAGTAAGATGGTGATTTATTACTTTATTAACCAGTGTCACTCCCAACAAATTCAATTTAAAAAAAGATGGTGATTTACTGTGGTTAACTTTTTAAAAGGTACCAGATCTGCCTGTTACTCAGAAATTCAAGGCTTGAGGAAGTTTCAGGAATGGCTTTCAAAGGAAGTAACAGGAAGAAAGGGGCAAACGAGGGCTCCCAATTTGTGCTATCACCGAGGCTGCTGGAGAGAGTAGAAGATTGGGCCCTGGATGGTCAGGATCAGATAGGAGACTAGATTCATTCCTTCTTTCCTTCTTTCCTTCCTTCCTTCCTGTTTCCTTCCTCCCTCTCTTCCTGTCTTTCTTCCTTCTTTTCTTTCAACTAAACAGCTTTGCTGAGAGACCATCAGAGACATGAAGGGATGTTTTAGTACTATGCTATAAAAACCCAGTGGTGATGTTAAGTCTTTTGGTTGTTTTGATCACAAAACAGATTAGGATGTATTTAAAGCTCTTAGTTAAAAAAAATTCAGTCACATACCCACTGTATTTTATAAGCTGATTTTGGAAAGGCAGTTAATGTTTACTTTATTGCAAATGCAAGGTCTATTAGGTATTCATACACTTAGGTGTCATTGAAAAGTTGGATTTGGGTTCTGATGAACCAGGACAGCTTCCAAGGGGATATTTTGGTGGTGTGCAAATACTCTTTTCTTTGTGCTTTATTCACTATATACACTGGATTTATTTTTAGGGCTGCTGCTTTTCATCTTGTTAGTTCAGCCACTGCACATGCACATGAAAGCAATAGATTACCAGTCCTGACTGAAGAAGATAGTTTTGGGTATGGATAGATAGAATCCCATCTTTTCCTGTTGAAGGACTTGTTTTTCAGTTGAAAGAGGGGTAGTTGTATTTACTTTACTGAAATTATGCATCAGACATGTTTAAGTAAAGAAGGCAAAATTGTCAATTGATTTTAGAGTATGTTTCATGATACTTACTACACTATCTTGCTAAAGACTTTGTAGCTAACCATAAGAATTTTAAAAATTATTGTTTTAAAATCAATAAGATGCTAGGCTTCTGGTCTAACAGTCATTGAATGTTATTTATTAAACTCTACTTTTTGTCAGGCTCATGGTATTATAAAACCATTGTTATAATTGTCAGTGTAATGGGTTTTTAATTAAATTTACAATATTATTATAAGTAGTGAAACCCCAAGTATCCTAGTTTTTGATAATTAGCTTTAACTCTGTGGGGATGATCATGTTTTCTCTGAAGCATGTCTGTGAGTAGATTACTCAGGCCTGGCCATAAATAGTTTTTGTAATGCTACCTGAAGTAGTTGGACTGATAGATTTTTCCAGATTTGAAACTGGAGAGAGAGTGGAGGCAGAGTGGTGCCATGGAAAAGACACAGGCCATCATTTATTTTTCTTCCCCTGATAGGGAAGAGCCACTGCTCAGGGCTTGGTGTGAGAACTCATTTCTCTGAATGTGGTAAAGTGGCTAGCACAGTCTTGGCCCATGCCGTGCCCCTCCCCCATCCTGTAATTCCTAAGAAATAGGCATCTACAGGACATCAAGTTTTTACATTCTGAGTCCCCTCATGCACACTGAGGGCCAGCAAAGCTACCTGCTCATTACTTCTCTGTGCCACCAAAAAGGGTATGAGGACATATATTCAGAACCTCATTTCTGTGAAAAATACCTCAAAGAACTTTATGTCTAAGGAATACCTGCCCCACTTGCTTATTTGAAACATAACTGCAGATATTTAAAGTATTTCCTACAGTGGAAATCCTCCAAATGTTTCTTTTTCATAAAATCAGCATGGTGATTGCTAAAAAGAAACATGCCACAATCTTAACTTCCTCAACAAAATCAAGCTTGCTACCACATTTCTTCCAGGGTTGCAGGTTCTTTTTCAGATACAGATTTCAGAGGGAGGGCAGGGCAGAAGGCCCTCTCATAAAATCAGAGGAGTATGGTCCTCTGGGCACCTTGTCTTCTGAAACTAAGTGGAAAGAATGAATGGACATAAGCACATTTCACCTTCTCCCAAACCTCCTGCAGGTCCGATCTAGAATCCAAAGAGTAGCAAAAGTGGGAACAAATGAGCCATTTTCTTTGAAACAGGCAAGTAAGAAATTTGGACTTAAAAATATACCTAGTTCTCTCTCCCACAACCAATGTATAATAAATTCTAGATGAAGAAAATTGTACTTTTAAACCTTACAATAGATCTTACAGGAAGTGATACCTTCTTCCTTTACAAGGATGATTAGTATTAATATTAACAGATCCCATTATATTGCTTTGAATGTGTTTTGTGATGAGTATTTTCCAAAATCCATTCAATATAAATTGGGCCCTTCTCAACACTTAAACACAGCAGGTTTTTGAAATATCCAAGATAGTTGTTTTTCTGCTTTGGAATGCTGAAAACTTCTTTCTGCATACTTATGTTCTACAAGTTCTATAGGGTCTTACTATTCAAGTCAGAGAAAGCAGAACAGCAAGGACCAGCTAATGTCTTCATCCTGTACATCAGGATAAAGACCTGCATTAAAAGTTCTTTCTCATCTTAAGCTGGAAACAGCAGACACTGGAAAGAATGATCTGGATTGATTTCTCTTCTTTTTTAAAAAACATGACATAAAGAGGTTAGAGTGTCTTTGTGTGCTGTGCTGTGCTATTCCTTACACATTGTTGGTGACCAGCAAAGATATCAGCCATTTATATGGGGACAATGCATATGTGATTTTAGCCCTAAGGCCCTCCGCCTATACGTAGGTCATTTACTCAAGCTTTCTTCTATGGCCTGTTAGATTGGACTCCTTTGTCAGTCATTTGCTTGAGTATCAGTTGTGCTTAAGGAAAAGACACAAAGAATGGTGGTTGGTGGTACTTGCCATCCTCTGAGGCATAGTATCACCTGTGTGCCTTTGGACGCATGGATCTGTTTGGGGTCAAATATTTTCAGAGTTTGATGGACTTTGGAAATGTATATAAATGGAAGGAAGGAAAATAGGCCAGAAGATACATCCTCACTCCTCTCCTCCCTTCCAGGGGGTACCTAAAAAAGTGCAGATGGCCATTAGCCCATTGATGAGTCATTGAAAAGATTCCTCTTCTTTCTCAGTTAACAGCATGATTTTCATGTTGGTTAAATTAGGAAGAAGAAAGAAGGGAGCACTGCACCCTGGACCACTTTCAGCCTTTACTTTGTCTCGTAGGTGTGACTGTCCTGACTCCAAGTGCTACTCCGCCTCTCTGCCATGCATGTTATGTTAATATTGTTAGTGCTGTTGCCAGACCAGCTGCTGACCAGAGTGTTGCAGGGGATCGAGTGCTGTTGGGTCCCATCTTTCCAAGGTCTTGTCACCATAGCTGTGGATCTCAAGGTGCACCTGTGGGCACTCAGGAAGTTGGCCACTTGTTTGGGTAGTTAAGGCCTCAGGTTCCTGGATCAGTGTATCCATTCAGTCTCTGGGTTTGCCTTTTGAAAATTGACTAGCAGTATGCAAATGCATGAACAGTGCAGCATGCATGGCCTTCCTGGGGGCAGCCATGGTACCAACTGAGCATTTGGTGGCATTGCTGATCTCTTTGTTAGTGATAACGGGAGACTTGAAGCACTTTGCCTTCATATTTATTAGGATGGGCCACAGTAGGCCCAAGAGGAAGGGCAAGATGGTTCCATCCCTGTGTGGAGATGGGGTGGGACTGGGGGACAGGGTGCCTCTGAGCAGTGGCTTGCAGGGGATTGTTCACACACCGTCCTCACAGGCCAGGGAAACAGCAGTGCAGCTTGAGATGCTCCTGCAGGAAAGCCAAGGGGCAGGTGCCACAGCCTGGAGCCTTAGTGGAGAGGACCACAGAAACCATGACGGGGAGGGTAGCAGAGCAGCACCAGCCTGTGAGAGAGCCAAGGAGCCCCAGAGTAAGACTCCCTCAGAGGGATTTGGGGAAGAGGGTCATCTGTATGTTATACATTGTTAATATAGGCCAAATATGGCAGGTTGTACTATATAAAGAAAAATAAATATGGATGGAAAACTTATATGGGTTGGTACAGTCAAAGCAGGACTAGCAAATCATTGCTTAAAAGGTTAAGACAACTTTAATTTACTTACTTAAATAAAAAGCCTAGCAGCAGAATAAATGACTCTCTAGATTGCTTTAAAAAAAGAAAAAGGAAGAATGCCTCAAAGCATTGAAATAAAACTTAACTGATGATTCCACTGAAAAAACGGAAACATTTGCAATTGATTAAGCTGAGATAAGTGATGAAGGCCCATTCACTTGCTCTTCTAGTTTAAAAATGCTTTACAATAATTGTTACCAATATATAATGAAGAAAGGGAACTGTATTTAAAACTAATTTAATATATTTAGCTTTTGCATTCATTTATTTATGCATGTCTAAATTTAATTAGTATATATTATATGTCAGTTTAGTGCTGGGGTCAGCAAAAAGAACACTTCTGAAAATCATAACTCCTTAAAATCATGGCTCTTAAAACCAGTCCTTTGCTTTTACTCCCCCCTCCCACCCCTACCAACTATTATCTCCTGTTCTTCCTTATCATTTTTTATCAGAAATTTAGATTAATTTTTAAAATCTTGTAATTCCAATAATGTAATATGCAGTAGGAATTGTTAGAGAAGAGAAAATGTCTAAAAAATTTTAATTACTGGGGCACTGGCTGGGTAGTTCAGTTCATTAGAGTATCGTTCCAATGTGCCAAAGGTTGCAGGTTCAATCCCTAGTCAGGGCTCATACAAGAATCAACCAATGAATGCATAAATAAGAGGAATAACAAATTGCTCTCTCTTTCTCTTTTTCTCTCTCTCAAGTCAATAAATAAAAATTTTTAAAAATAATTAGGGCCTGACCAGATAGATCATTTGTTTCAAGTGTTGTCCAGGTACACCAAGGTTTTGGGTATGATCCTCAGAAGAATCAACCAATGAATGCATAAATGGGTGGAACAACAAATTGATGTTTCTTATTCTCTCTCTCTCCCTTCCTCTCTCTGAAATTAATAAATAAAACTACTGATCACTTAGCTCTATCAGGGAAATTAACAGACTTGTCCATGTAGACATGGAGGACACTCAGGCTGAACTGAATCCCTGTTGTCATTTGAATGCTGGAAAATGCTTTCTACTTTATTGTCAAAATTACCGCCTTAACTTCCTCCCTCTTTTCATTTGCCTATTTCCCTTGCTTTTTGTTTTGTGCACCAACAGTGTACAACATAGTGGTGTTTAACTACTTCCTGAAAGCATTGTTAGTCGTTAGGAGCACTAGTTCATTACAGATGCAGATAAATGGGGGTTCAGACCATGAACTACAAGCTGGACTAATTTGGAAAATCTGGTTCCTCTCCTCAACAGAAACAGCTCATGCTCCTTCTGTAAAATAGCTGTGTACTTTTTGTGTTCATTCTGAGCAACTAGAATTTGTCAGTCCTGCTTGATGCTAGAACTAGACTTTACTTCACAGTGACAACGCAGCTTTACCTAGAATATCTGTCCCTGTAAAAGGCAGGAAAAAGCTGGACAAGTTCTGTTGCCCTTTCCACTTGTGGTATGCCCTTGACTTATCTTTTTTTATGACTGTTATTAAGTGGAATGTAACCCTGCATCTTTCACCAGATGTTGTCTTGCCATCTTAAAGAGAAGAAGAAAATTATAATGGATGTTCCGAAGGTGCTCGACTTTTATTTTGTTCAGATCCAAACTGAATGAGGCAAAGAGGTTAAAATCTTTTCTTGTTCCACCTGAGTAAGCATGAAAACCTACAATCCTTAATCTTTAAAAAACAAAACAAACAAACAAACAAAAAAAAAACCCTTCCTCTGTCTGTGGGATTTCTGATTCATTTTTTCTACCCTGCTCCCATGCTCCGCATTTTTTTAGTCAAATACTGTCTGGACCTTTGTGAGCCAATAATGGCTCTCCTCACCTCTCTCCCCTCTCCTCCCACACCCCCTTCCTTGTGGTCACACAAAGCAAGGAGTCCACAAAAGATGGAGTTTCTGGGTTTTGTATTTAAAAGGGGGATTAAATGATGGATATACTTAGGAACACAAAACTGATCTGTTAAAACTTTATCAAAAAAGAAATTTATTGCTGTCAGGATAGAGAGATTAAGGAACATGGGAGAAATTGTGATTTAAAAAGAATTAAACAAATAAGAGAAAGTAGAGCATTGCTTTTTGTGATTCACACCAAACTGACTCTTCTTCCTTCCTCCCTCCCCTCCTTTCTTTCCTGTCTCTGTCTTCTTCCCTCCCTTCCTCCCTCCCTTCCCTTTTTTTAAATTTATTTTTTATTGTTGTTCAGTTACCGTTGTCCCCATTGCTCTCCTGTGCCCCATCCAACCACTGTTCCCAAAGACAATCCCCACCCCATTGTCTTTGTCCATGGGTCAGCAGGGAGGGAGAAAGAGAAACATCAATGTGAGAAAGAAGCATTGATCAATTGCCTCTAGCACACATCCTGTCTAGGATTGAACCTGGCAACCCAGGCAGGTGCCCTGATAGTGAATTGAACTGATGACCATTCACTTCGTAAGACTACACTCAACCTATTGAGCCACACCAGTTAGGCCGGCCTTCCTTCCTTCCTTCCTTCCTTCCCTCCCTCCTTCCCTCCCTCCTTCCCTCCCTCCCTCTCTCCCTTCCTCCCTGACTTTTTTGTAGTGCAGCACAAACTGATAGGTGTGGCGGCAACTTCAAACCTCCTAAATTATCAAGAGATATTAACAAAATGAGAATCCCACAGGAAGGAGGGGAGCAGGAACCTGGAAGCTTTCTAGTTACTGATGTCTACGAGTAGTAACTAGGGCTGATACACCCATCTGTGATTTAAAGCCACAGACCTGAGTCCTGACCATTTTGCCCCCCTGTTTCCCTGATTGTGGTCAGGGTACTTCTCTGTGATTTGGTCCTATGTCTGTGAAATTCTGGGTTTCCAGAGTATATTGGTCCATGACTAAACTCTTAGAGAAAAGTTCTGAACCAGGGTCCACAGGCCAAATCTTGCCCACCACCTGTTTTTGTATGGCTCTCAAACTAAGAATTTTATTCATTCATTCATTCATTCATTCATTTTTAATATATTTTATTGATTGTGTTATTACAGTTGTCCCATTTCTCCTCACCATTCCCCTCCACCCTGCACACCCCTCCACATCCCCCCCATAGTTCACATCCATGTGTCATAAGTTCTTTAGCATCTACATTTCCCACACTATTCTTGCTCTCCCCTTGTCTAATTTCTACTCACCACCTATGCTACTTATTCTCTGTACCTTTTCCCCCCTCTCTCCTCCTCCCACTCCCCTGTTGCTAACCCTCCATGTGATCTCCATTTCTGTGTTTCTGTTCCTATTCTAGTTGTTGGCTTAGTTTGCTTTTGTTTTAGGTGTGGTTGTTAATATCTATGAGTTAGCTGTCTTTTTACTGTCATGTTTTTTATCTTCTTTTTTTTAGGTAAGTCCCTTTCACATTTCATATAATAAGGGCTTGGTGATGATGAACTCCTTGAACTTGACCTTATCTGAGAAGCACTTTATCTTCCCTTTCATTCTAAATGACAGCTTTGCTGGATAGATCAATCTTGGATGTAGGTCCCTGCCTTTCAAGACTTCAAATACTTCTTTCCAGCCCCTTCTTGCCTGGAAGGTCTCTTTGGAGAAATCAGCTGACAGTCTGATGGGAACTCCTTTGTAGGTGACTGTCCCCTTATCCCTTGCTGCTTCTAGAGTTCTCTCCTTCATTTTAATCTTGGGTACTGTAATTATGATGTGCCTTGGTGTGTTCCTCCTTGGGTCCAACTTCTTTGGGACTCTCTGAGCTTCCTGGATGTCTCGGTAGTCTATTTCCTTTGCCAGATTGGGGAAGTTCTCCTTTATTATTTGTTCAAATAAGGTTTCCACTTGTTGTTCTTCTTTTTCACCTTCTGGTACCCCTATAATTCAGATGTTGGGACATTTAAAGATGTCCTGGAGGTTCCTAAGCCTCTCCTCATTTTTTTGAATTCTTGTTTCTTCCTTCTTTTCTGTTTGGTTGTTTCTTTCTTCCTTCTGGTCCACTCCATTGATCTGAGTCCCAGTTTTCCTCCTATCTCTATTGGTTCCCTGTGCATTTTCCTTCATTTCACGTATTGTAGCCTTCATTTTTTCATCTAATTTGTGAGCGAAATCAACCAATTCTGTGAGCATCCTGATCACCAGGGCTTTGAACTGTGCATCTGATAGGTTGGCTATCTCTTGGTCGCTTAGAGGAATTGGCTCTGGGGCTTTGATTTGTCCTTTTGTTTGAGCCATTTTTTTGGGGGGGGGTCTGGTTGTGGCTGTTACATAGTGAGGGGTGGAGCCTTAGGTGTTCCCCAGAGCAGGGCAGCCCAGTTGCTGGGTGCTGACGCTGTATGTGGGGGCGGGATCTGAGAGGGAACAATGGCCCTTGTTTTGCTCTCTCTCGGATTCCAGTCCCTTCTGCTGCTTCCCCATCGCCTGTATTATCTGTGCATGAATGTGGGACCACCTGGTCAGCCAGCCACCTTGCACGGCCTCAGTGGGTCTGCACCGTTGCCACCCCATGCTCGGGGGTTCGCTAGCCACTGCCTGTAGGCCTGGGATCTGCCAGCCACTGCTGCCTGCGCTCCCTGGTCTGTGAACCTCCACTTTTCTTGCCATGACTCCACTCCTCTTACCGGTCTGGATGAATGATTGTGGGACTTCTGTACAGTTCAATTTTTCTATAAGTTCTGATTGTTTTCCTGTTTCTAAATCTTTGTTGTCCTTAATTTTGGTTGTGTGAGGAGGCACGGTGTGTTCACCTATGCCTCCATCTTGGCCAGAAGTCAGAATTTTTTTTTAGATGAATGATTCGATGATGAGGATGATTACTTTTAAATTCCAGTTAAGCAAAAATGCTAGGCACCCCTGTCCAAAGAATACCTTTTTTTCCTCATGAGTAATACTGTATTACAAAAAAAAAACTGTACTCAGGAAACTGTTAATTTTGTCAACAAAAATTGTGTGAAAATTTCTCCTCTGTCTTGTTATTTGAGTCCTTATGTAATATGCCCGCATTTGTCTCTCAGCTTACAAAGTCTGAAATATTTACTCTCTGGCCTTTTCAGAAAAAGTTTGCTGAGCCATGTTCTAATAGCATATACAGACAGTTTTGAAGGGTAAAAAGGCATTTTTGTTATTATTCTTTGGACTTTTCTTTTTTATAATTAAAGCTTTTCTGGCCAGTATGAATTTGAATTAATATGCTTTGGCTTGTGGAATGCCCTGAGAAAACTTGTATCAATGGTGAAATGTGGCATTATATTGTCAGCAGCTATATATTTGAAAATGTAAAATTACAGAATAAAATAAATCTGTTTCCCTATATAAAATAGGAGACAATAATAATACTTATTTTATAGGATTGTTGCAAGGATTTAGTGTGATGATGCAAATAAAGGACTCAATAGATGTTAGAAAAAAAAGAACAAAGTCTACCCCTGAGATTGGTTTGTTTGCCTTCATATGACTCCTGGTACCTTCTATTTTAACATTATGTATCTGTATGCAGACAAACTGTCCCTGGTACACTTGGAGGTATCTACATAATGCTCTCATAAATTTTAGGTAATGGAAAATATAATCTAGTTGTATCTTTTTTTGACATGATTCTGATTTTAAAGGAAGATTTTAAAGGATGATCCTAAAATAAACCCTAAGTTATTACTTAAGTCCTGTACGTTTCCCAGATGATTTTTAAAGTATAAATAAATCTTATCAAAGAGCAAAGAAGGGAGTTTTGCATTCAGAAAATTTTAGGATGTTGGGTGTCACTGTTTTAGTCACTGATTAAATTTATAGGGTCAGAAAAAGGAGACTGTCTTGATATTTCAAATAGCTAGATCCCCCACATGCATGAAGCAATGTTAAGAGTTAGAGGTTGGCATGGTGTTTGGAAAGAAAGCAAAATTGGTACTGATAATTGAGGAAAGGAAATTGGTGGATTGCCTATGCTCTTCTTTATTCTGCTTGCTCAGAATGTACTTTGTGCCTCTGGAGTTTGTCATCCAACCTCCAAGCCCCTACCCGTTGTCACCACCTCTGAGAAGCTGCTTTTTAAAAAAAATGAAAGAAAAGTTGCTTGAATGGCAACTCTCTCTTTCTCTCTCTCTCTTTTTTTTTAGATTTTATTTCTTTATTCTTAGAAAGAGAGGAAGGGAGGGAGAAAGAGAGGGAGAGAAACATCAATCGGTTGCCTCTCTCAAGTGCGCACCTAGGCGTGTGCCCTGGCCAGGAATCAAACCAGAGACCTTTCGCTCAGCAGGACGATGCCTAACCAACTGAACTACACTGGGCAGGGTGAGAAGCCTTTTTGGAATTCCCCCTCCTACCTCTTAGTTTTGGGCACTGCTTTCCAATCAGTGTTAGCATCTGCCCTCTTGCCTTAGAAACCCCTGTCTTTGCAACTAGAGCTCAACCTCCCCCAAGGCTGATTCTCTCCTCCTCATTTGCAGATCTTCCCCCACCCCTTTACTCCCAATCCTGCTTGCTTTAGGTGTCTAATATCTATTTGATGAATCAATGAATTACTGAATAAAAATTTGTCTAACATGAAAATAAAATGAATAGCAAAACTCTTTTAATTTTCCTCTTTTCAGATGTAGATTAATGTGCATAGATAATCATGAAACATCATTGTACAGCTGATTACAAATTCACTCATAAGGCAAAATTCATATATGGCTCATCAAGCTATTGAGTTCTGAAGACCTGGGGACATCAAGGAGGAGGCGTAAATCTGACTTCTTTATTTTCTGCAGTGCTGACCTGCAGCATGGAAGCAGGCTCCCAGTCCCCTCAGTGTGTTCCTGAGATGTGGCAGAGCGCCTGCCACCACGTGTGCATGCCTGTGTGTGTGTGTGTGTGTGTGTGTGTACAGCATATGTGAGCAGAGTCCTAGGTGCCCTGTTCCAGACCCATGTGTCTAGCTTATGGAGGTCAGGAAAGTGGAGGGGTAGTGTCTCCTCCTTAACAGTAGCTATTATTGATTGGATTTGCTGTATGCCAGGCACTTTGTCAGGTGTGTTCTGTGCATCATTTCATTGACTTCTCACAACAATGTAGTTCATAATATGAACCTGAGATTTAGAGAGGTTAAGTAACATGCTTAAGGTGTCACCAGATCCAAGTCTGCTGGATTCCAGAGCCCATGCCCTGAACTGCTAGTCTTTCCCTGCCAGTCATCTCCTTTCCAGAGAAGTGGGAAAGGTCTTCTGAGCTAGCTGTTTGGGACTTGTGACCATTGCTTTCGTCTCAAAACACAGACTAGAGTGGTCATGTGAGCAAGTATGTTATTAATCACTGTCTTGGCCTCTTCTTTGAGCTCAAGAGCTACTGATCTCTCAGAGTTAAAAATTGTGTCCTGGTTACCAGGTCCCCTTGTTCCTCTCATAACTCAGAGGGCAGTCATCATACCTCTGTGGACAGGGCTAGGCTGCAAGTTGAAGGTGACAGGTGAGGCAAACTGCAACACAAGAACTCTAACCTTTAGAAAAGGCTAGCTTTTGTATACTTGAATCTCTTCTAATCTTTTTTTGGTGGATTATATGGTATCACATACAAGTTAAATCCATTGAGTGCTACATGCTGGAAGTTCCAGGCAATGAGAAATGAGCTTCATGCTAATTGAGAATGAAGCTAAAGAAGAAAATTTTATTGTTAATCAAGGGCTTAATTGCCTCTGGGACATTTTAAATAAATGCCGTGCTGTACTTAAGGAGCAATATTCTGTAAGTGAGATGCAAAAATTCTTTAATTAAACCATCACGGGTATTCCCTGATTGCAATATCTGCCTTTATCTTCATAGTTAAACCTTCTTGATTCATGTAACAACTCAACCAGGGATTGAATGAGTGAAGGACTCCTTGAAGGAACAAATCGATTGCATAAAATCGATTGAAATTATTTCTGAGACAGTCTTCATTATAGTTATTTGTATTGATCAGAGCATAGTTTTGGTGCATTTTCTGTTTAGTGGTCTTGTAGAATAAACTATTTTTCAGCCTGCAAGGGACAGATTGTGGCTATGGTATAGTACAGGGCAGGGGTGTCAAACTCTTTTTCTCTGGGGGCCACATCAGCCTCATGGTTGCCTTCAAAGAGCTGAATGTAATTTCAACTCCTTAACCATTAAGGAGTAGTTATATTTATACAGTCCTAAAATTATTTTGGCCCTTTGAAGGCAACTGTGAGGCTGGTGTGGTCCCTGGTGAAAATGAGTTTGATACCCCTGGTATAGGGCAAATAGTTCTTAGAATAATTTGTTTTAGAAATGGAACAAAAGCCAAGTGTTTCTTGCCATTGAGAAATGCAATGGTGATGATTTGGTGGTTCCTACAGTTAAGTAGGAAGGAAGTTGGTAAGAAATTTGGTCAACAAACATGAGGGTGACCACATACCAGGCCTGTGTTAGATGCTGATAAACTTGTATTAATGTTCATTAGCCAAAAGACTGAGTTCTTATTGCCAACTAGACAGACCCAGAGACTCTGTTTCAGAAACTGACTAAGGAGACTTGCCTGCTCTGGAAAAAACAAAAACTGAAAATTTAGGTATTCAAAAGTTTTGACTTAATAGATTGCTCACTTTGAGTGGTAAAAGAGCCTGACATGGAGCTCAGTAAAATTTTTAAAAAGCAGGAATAGTTTGTTTTGCCAAGCTAGGGTTGTGACTTCATGTAATTCTTAAAAGAGAAAAAATGCCATCTGAAGTCACCAAATCTTAAAATATACAATCACAAATCTTATCTTAAAAAGTTTATTTAGATTGAGTAACCAGCAAATAAGTCATCAAATAATGGTGCTTTATAGGATGAGTGCACTGAAATGTTTACCTTCTATTTTCAAGGTTCTTCATTTAAAACAACCGAGCCCGGTAAAAGTGGTTTCGTATTTAAATAAACACACTTATAGACACAAATTGTGAACTGAGTACTTGAAAAAAAGGAAATTAGGGGAGGAAAGAAAAATATTTGAAGTCATATTTTCATAAAGTCTCTGTGGTCTTCAACACATGTACTGGTTCAGGCCAGGCTCGGTTGGATCTTGAGACCCAATGACAGATAGGTCTTGAGACCACTGGCCAGTGTGTCCTATGAAAACCTTCTCATCCTCCAGAACCCCTGATATGGGCACACAGAAAACCAGTGTGGTGCCTGCAAGCTGCAGAAGGACCCCTGTGATGGGTTAGATGCGAAATCACACTCAATTCTATGACACTGCTTGGAAACCTAGCTTTGGGATATCACTGAGAATAGAAATTCCTCGGTAATTCTACATGATGATTCAGAGCAATTACTTCTAATTTTCATGCCCTGGGAAGAACTGTCTCTGTACAGATTTGGACAGGGACAAGCAAATCTCACAGTCTCTGAAAGAAGGAAAATATGTCATGCACTCCAGAGCAAAACTAGCTGCCTTGCTCCTCAACTTATTTACAAGTGATCAGAATTTGTTTAAAGAGATATTTATGAGCCCAGGAAAATGAAGTATCTTGGTGTTCTCTCTCATCAACATTTTTAAATTCTTTTTTATTTTTTATTCTTTTGTTTTAGTCGTATGAGATATATTTATGAAATCACTTTCTCTGACTCTAGTATATCTGCGTTTTGGAGCTCAGTGGTCAATGCATAACTCACATGGATACTAAGAGATTTGAGGTTCTCATGATAAATTCGTCCCTGCTCTTTGCAGAGTGATGATGACTATGATCACATTTCCTTAAGCACCCTTTCACTCCCTTGTTAGGCTTCAGAGGGTCTCAGGTCACCTGAAGAAAATCGCCATCTGAGCATCATGTTTCAGGGCTCCGGTGTTTGCAACTTTTGTGGCTGCATGGGTTCTGTCTGATTATTTTTCTTCTTTGTCTGTCTCAGGCTTTCTGTATGCTGGGCTTGCAGTAGTTCATACGCTTTGGGAGAAGGTATCATGAACGATGTGATGCCCATATTATGACTTAACAAGTTGAAAAGTCTGCATGCATAGATTTTGCATCTCTTAAACTGAGATTTTTGACTCAGAGACAGATCACCTATAGACACTACCCTGAGGTCTTAGCTGCTTGAGACACAGATTGTAATCACAGTAATTAGTACTGCATTTTCAAGTCCTGCTCTCCAGCTTGACCTGGCAGCATTTAGCCAGCGTGCACACTGCTGGATCAATGGCAAGAATTGAAGGGCCGGTTGTGGGGCTGCTCCTGGCCGGCTGTGGTAGGCACCATCCCTGGGAAGCTCCGAAGCTCCAGGGGAACATCAGGGACAAGGGAGCAGTGTGGAGTTCTGGGGCAAAAGAGGAAAGAAATATGATATAGATAAAACACCTGTCAGTGGCACTTGGTATAGGAGACAGAGTGCAGTTCAGATTCTTGCTGAAAATTCATTATCAATGAATTTGTTTTTCTCTTTCTTGTTTAGTTCAGTTTTGGGTATTCCTAAAATGTCCCCTCTTCAGAGAAAGTACCTGCCTATCTTGATCCAAGCTAGTGAAAAAAATCTGTAGGACATGAAACAGACATTTTGATAAATCAAAAATAAAGGTTTGATGGGGTTTTTTTAGTGCCCTACCCCCGCCCCCCCAAAAAAGTGTAGCTTAACTTGAACAACACAGTTGGTGGAGGGGCAGGGGGGAAGCACTGATGCCTGATCATGAAATCAGTTATCTGGGAAATTTAACAGTGATGGTGCAGAGAAAGGAATCAAGCTCAGGGGTACTTCTGTCATCCACTTGCTATTCTCAGTCCCATAGAGTGTGTTACCTCACCAGGACAGCCAGAAGGTAAGGGTGACAAGAATATGGTGGGGGAATGTCAGCCCCATGACCTCCACCAGTTGAGGATTAATGATTTTGAATGAGCACTTGGAGACAAACTGAACACTGAATAATAATAAATAAGTTTAAACTTCTAGGAAATACTTATTTTAACAATACAAAACCATTTGAGCACCTGTAGCATTTCTAACACTATGATCAATATAGTTGATGGCAGATTTTTTTTAATGATAGATTTTTTAAAAGTTTGATTCTACTAAAGATGGAAACAAAATTTGTTCCGTTTGGCATCAGTAGTTCATATAAGGTTAAACTTTTGAGTTTACTTTTGCAAACTCAAAGATAGAGTACTTTTGCATTTTCAGTTGTAGGTTTTTGCACTCACTTTAAGTTGTTAGAATATTTGTGTGAAGAATGAGGACAGTTTTGTGCTTCAGTGAACGACAGTTCACTTATGACAATCATTTTATGATGTGAATGACAAATCATATGACACTCACATACTCACACATTGTAGTGTTAGGCTACAATTATATTCCCCACCAATTTGTATCTTAGAAAGCATTTATAGATGCTGCTGTGGAAATTCTGTTCTGGCGATATGGAGTGGAGCATTTCCACTCATCAGCTGCTTCCAGAATGCACCTTATCCTGAGAGTAACCTAGTGTCTTTCCTGAAAAGTTCCTTAACATCCAGTAGGCCATTGAGACATGCACTTAGCATTTTTTTCCTGAAATTCTTTCATAAATCAACAGGAAGACTTCCTTCCCATTTTTTATTATAAAAGGGGAAATGATGGTAAAACTTAAACACACATTATTTTAACATCTAGTTTTACATCTGTTGAGAATTATATTTTCACTTAAGAATGCTTTAGCCAAGAATAAAAACCAGAGAATTTCGCCTGGTCCCAGCTTGCTGTCATTGATGGCTCTTTGTTACATGTATACAGCCGAAAACATTGTGTTAAATTCATATTAACTTAAAAAGCCAAATATGAAGTTGAAATGGCTAAGCACTTAACTTTTTAAAATAATATAAGTAAATTGCTTATAAATCTGGGGCACACTTTTAAAAAGTACTTCTCATGCTTTGCCTTTACAAGTAACTGGAATTAGACACACCACAAATTTACTTTGTATTGTTCTTAATAAGCTGAAATTTTCAGATAGCCTCTACTTTTATGTCATAGATCCTACAAGCTTGTTTCATTCATGTTGAAGAGACTCAGCCAGTAATATTGCACATTTTTTTCTTTTAGTGCAGAATTGGATAGGGACAGGGACTGGTGAAGTTGAAAAGCATCAGTTTTCTTTTTTTCTCCTTCCTTTCCTTCTGTTTGTTTCATTTTGTACCAGGGATTGTGGGGTATATTTCCCCACTTCAGATTTTTACTCTCCTTTTTTTTTTTGTTTTACAATTCACACTAAGAGAGTGGTGGGCTTTTTTGTTGTTACTTGGGGTTTCCCCCCATATTTCTCCCTTTCCTCCAGATATTGATGCTGACCAAATTTAAAACAGTATAGTGTTTAGGATCCCTGCAGAGCCATTTTATGTATTTGGACCTGTAAAGGGCCCCAAGCAATAGGTAGCTGAGTTGCTTTTAATTACACAGTATAGCTGCATCATTTTACTTCGGATTCTTTTTGATAGATGCTGCAAGGCAATCGTAACCACGGATGATGGGATTAAGTACCTCTTGAAGTGACTTTAGCTTCTTGTGGGAACAAAGGGAAAGAGGAGAACACTTAGTCTTTTTTTTGCCTGAGCTGCCTTTCTCTTTGCTTGCATATAAAGAAATACAATTAACAAACATTATCCCCAGAGGTAAATTGAAATGTACATGCAGACAAGAACTGCTCTTGACTGCAATTAGACATATATGATACGAGGTATTCTGACCATTTATTAGTGTTAATTGTTTGAGAAACAAGCCCAGAACAAATGATTAAAATGTAGGCGACAAAACAGGGATTATTAGCACGTGTGATAAAATGTGCACTCTGCAGCTGCACCAATAAAATGCTTTGGAAAGTGGCTCTGATTAAACAGATGCTTGGTTTGGCTCTGTGGTGAGCTCTTGGTGTTTGCTAAAGACCTGGTGATGTTTATAACAAACAAGTTATATCTTTCTTTCTTAATTAGTAGGAATTACTATGCAAATGGTGGTGTTTTGTAATTTAATATCCCATCGGTTTCCCTGCCTTTGGGTTGTTATTGCAGTCTATTGGTCTTGCTGGGAATGGGATAAACTGAGTTCTATGGTTTTGCTTCTTTGCTCTGCTTTCTTTAAAATGCTGGATGCCATGGAGAACTACTGCAGAGTTTCCTCTCTTACTTGTTTTTGAATAGCCACCCATCATATCTAGATGTGATTAGCTCTGCTAGATCCAACTGTATTTGGAATTTGTATTAAGGTCACAGAGATCTGGCAGGGGTAACCCAGTTAAACATTTACTGGGAGCTGGCTGGCCCATATGGACAGTCAGCATTCTGCTGAGTCCTGCCTAACCTGAGCTTAGGAGGAAGGCAGAAGGGACCAGCGGTATAAGGACCAATTCAGAGAGTTGGATGGCAATTGGATTCCCCTTGGAAATGCATCTAAAAGTTTGTGGTTAAGCAAAGAAATGTGAGCTCAGCTAAATGTGGAGTCAGCAAGCGATTTCGGAGGCACAGATGGGAAGAGAAAGTAGATATGGGATGAAAGAATGGAACCAGGTTGCCCAAGAGGACTTGGGGAATATGCCAGATGAACAGAAGGGGAAATCTGAGGTCAGTCTGTCTAAGAAGGAACGTTTTGGGTCTTGTAACTTGCAGCTCCATGTTCCTTTGTCCCCGGCTTGCATTTCTAAAACAAGAGTCAGAGGAAGAACCATTTGGAGATTGTCTGTTTGGTGCCATGAAAACCTGCAACAGCTTTTCAATCTCAAGTGGTTTGTCCTTGTCACTCAACAGATTTCTGAGCTGCCTACCTCTTAACATACCATTAGCATTTTCCAAAAGAAGATAAGTATCAGTGTTAGTCTAGATTAAATATAAGATTAAATTAGTTTTTAAAATCAGTTAATACATTCCACAATTAGATTTTAAAAATTCTCTGATTATCTTGGTTTCTGGATAACCTATTTCATGTCTCTTGCCATTATCAAAGAAATCTGTGAATCAAGTCACAAATATACCATAACATAGATTATTATGGACATACAGCTTTGTGAGAATGATTCAACTCTTAATATTTAATTTGATTCTCTTTGAATTTACAATAAAATAACTGTCTGAATCTTACCAGTTCATTCCGTTAAAATCTAAGTAACAATACAAATTCAGTAAGAGTGGATTTTGCGGGGAACTAAACAAAGTGGGGAAAGAAGAAGCTGTTTGCATTTTAAACTGATACATTGCTAAGTATGGCACTGAATTAAGAAAAAGAAAATACCTTAAGCTCCCCTAAAATTAGAGCAAATTCTAGGAAGTCTTGCCTTAAGTAGATATTTAAAGGAATTAGTGCCCTTAGCACATTAAACATACTTAAAAAAAAAACATTAGAAAAACCCTTCATGATCACATCCATATGTTTAGTTTTAATTTTCATCACACTTAGCTCTGAATAATTAAGGAAGAAAGAAACAATCTTAATCTTGTGTGGGTCCCACACAATCAAAGGCACATACACGTGATTGGTGATCACAGCTTGTATTCACAGCTTTCGTGTGTGTAGTATGGGTCTGGCAATTAGACTCAGACTGTGTTTTTTTCTAAAAATTATTCAGTGCCAGAGAGAAATCGATATTAAATCCTCCCCCAGATCTACAAATCAGGATAATCAAGGAACTATGGCTAATGAAATACCAGAATTCCAAGCTTTGTAACACTTTGGCCTCATTTGATTGAGATTGACACTTGAAAGAAATTTTTGAGAGAGTCTATGAAGAAACAGAACGTGGAGATTCCATTAACCAGATTATTTTCATGACAGTTACCCCCCCCCCCAAAGAAATTAAGATATAGAGAGAACTATTTTCTCAAAATTGAAGAACCATTTTCTGGAGGAAAAAAGAAATTTCCCCATGATTCATATCAAAGAATCTGGTTGTGGGGGAGACACATTAATCTGATGCATTTAGCAGCCTTTGAGCTTTTGAAGAACTTCATAAAAGAAATCAGTGATTACATCTGTCTGGTTGACAGTCTTCTTTCGTAACCTTTAAAAAAAGTTAAGGAGAAATTGATCTTTCTGGTTCACATTTGCTCAGTTAATTCAAAAGTTGTGCACAAGCCAGGAAATAATCTTCTCAGCTTTAAGTTTATTTTTTTGAGATAGAATAACCCAGTACTAATGGAATCTGTAAGTGGATAAATTTTGTGAATGGTCTTCTCTGTGAAATTTTCCTGTGGTGCTATCTATGGTAATAATATTTCCTATACCCTCCACTTGCTGTTTCAATACATTAACTGCTGCATATTATCCTTTTTGCAGCTGGTTTTAGGATCAATCTTCTTAGGCAGGAATACCAACAATGAAAATCTAAACAGAAAGCTGTGCTCTGAATGTTCACTTTTGGCCAGGATTGGAACAAGTACGCTCTTCATTCCTGACTCTCAGAATTTCACGATCAAAAACCAAATTGTCTCTACAGAGACCAAGGGAAGTCAAATGGCATGTTCTTTAGTTTTCAGTTACAATTTACCAAAAGCTCCAGATTCTGTGCTTGACAGGTGCTATCTCTCATAGTTTCTGATACTGGGATTGCACTTAGAAATCCATCTATCAAATCTTTCTGGGTAGAGGGCCTTAAGCGTCATTCCTGGACCAAGTTCTCAGCAACATCGACAGTTAACTATTAATGAACAACATCTTTAGACTTCTTTGTGTTTCCAGAAACCCTGGGCTGAAGTAGCCCAGAAACAGAAGAGATGCTAATCTCATTGTGTTCTTAAATGTGTTCAGTGAAGGAGTGCAGGTTTCCCTCTTGACCTCAGTGTCACTCCAAGGGGGAAAAAAACCCCAAAAAACAAACAAACAAAAAAAACTCCTCCAGTTTTCCGTTTAGATAAAACGTTGGCTTCTTATTCTCTCACCAAAAGTGGAGCAAGAAAGTGGGATTATGGTGAATAACCATCCACAGGCACATGCTCTATTGTTATCCACTCCTCAACACAAAACAAAGAGCTTTGGTTTTATTTAGCCTTGCAGAAAAACAAAGCTCCTCTCATCTCCCCCTTCCTTTTCTCCCTTCTTTGCTCTCATCTCCACCTTCCTTTCTTACCTCCCACTTTCTTATCCATTCCAACTGTACCTTCAGGACCCATCCCTTTCCCCTCCCTCCGCCTCCCCTTTCAAATAGCCTCTCTCCACCCTTTCTTCCTTATCATCTGCTGGGGCTGATTTAGGCTTAGCTTGTATAGATCTCTTCCCTTCCCTTCATCTTCCTTTCAGAAAAACAGCAGTGTTTGCTGTCAGAGGTGCTACCAGGCACCCAAGTGCCAAAGGGTAGAGTGACTGAATGGTACTGCTGCCACATTTATGAATAATGTCTAAGTCATATGGGTTATAAATGTGGATCTCTGCTTTCATGGAAAACTTGCTCTCTTTTCTGGGATTCATTAATGGTCACCCAGTTGTGTGAGGGTTCCTCCATTCCTGGGATTTGCCCCACTCACCGCTGTATACCTACCTGGAGGATCAGACTTCTGCAGACTCCTGGGTGGCAGTGAGGATCTGCTGGACACAGCTTTTTGTCTATATTTGTACGCCCCACAGTCCTATTGAGCAAGGGCCAGCTCATGCTGAACTCACTATTTATTGGCTGTGTGACCAATACTGAATTTGATCAATACATAGCATGCATGTGATTTTGTAATTTTAATTTTTTATTGTAGTAAAATATACAAATTATACAAGTGTTTTAAAATTCCTTGGCATTAAGTACATTCTCGTTGTGTAGCTGTCACCATCATCTCCAGAACTTTTCATCTTCTCAAACTAAAACTGTTCCCATTAAAAAATAACTCCCTATTCCTTCACCCCATTCTACCTCCCTTTTCTTGAATTTGACTACAATAGGTACTTCATATAGGTGGAATCATACAGTATTTGTCCTTTTTGTCTGGCTTATTTCACTGAGCATAATGAGCAACTTTAATTTTGACATGGTATTTGTTTGCTTTCTCACTCTCTGTGAAAAAAAGACCTCTATCACTGGGCTCACTTGCTTTGCCCCAAGGTATTGTGATGGTGTGAAAAGGTGGAGATCTGCAATGAAACAGCATGATACAAACTTTGCCAAACTGGCAATAAACAAGGATTCTGCTTTCTTCTCTACTCCTGCTAAATCTGTTTCTTATTTGACATCCAACCCTTTTCCTGCAGTTCCATGGCAAGGATAGGCCAGGAGGCAATTCCCTCACCAGTGCCCTTCCTTGAACGTAGCACCCCACAATAGCTGAAAGGCTGAAAGGCTGGCCCATGGCCCATGAGTTGCCCCACTATGCCTTGGGTCCTTCCTTAGCAGCAAACCCATAGTGTACCACAAACTGCTATCTTCTGTGTGTCTACTTTGGACACTAAAGACAATTTCTTCATTTCAGTACAAAATAGAGCACTTGATTAAGGTGTGATATAATTGCATCGTGAGAGACTTTGCCCTGGTAGTACCTTTTCAGCTTTTCTGAAGTGGGCTGCACATTTATTTGTATTTGTGCCACATGTGAATCTCCTGAATTGCCCTGTTTGGCCAATGAGAGGACAGATCACTCTCACGCCTGAGAGCTCCCCACTCCTCTGTGCACTGTTGCCATAGTAACTGAAACAGTTTTTTGAAATAGGGAAGGAATCTCTCTGGGCACTTGGGAACTTACTAAAGTGAGAATATAAGTAAGCCCCAATCATTGAATATTATAGATATTGGCATAAATAGTTATTAATAGTCATAAGTACGGTTGAAATTTGTAGGTGAATTTTACTGTCTCGAGGGGGACCAGTGAATGGGCTCCAATCTTCACTCTCAATGCACAGATTTTTCCATCAACATCAGAATTGTCATGCAAGCTCTGACCCCTGGGCTATACAACATGGAACTCAATTTTTCCCAGTATATAACCTTAGAAGAGGCTGTCCCTCCTCCAACCCCCTCAAAGGGTTGAAAAGACAGACCCAAGTAGAGAAATCTGTCATATAGCTGTGGATTTGTGCAAACTTTTCTGTAAAAAAAATTATTTTCAACCTCTATCAGATCTTAGAGTCAATATTTTAAAAAGAAATTAAAGGGCTATATCATTTCTGTATAGTATCCTAAATAGAAATGTATTGATGTATTATTTTAAAATAATGCTTTATATGTTTTCTTCTTATGTCTTAAATTTATAGAGAAAGGAGAATTTATCAAAATTTATTAGAATTTGTGAAGGAAATTTCTTTTTCTTTTTTTAAGATTTTATTTATTTACTTTTAGAGAAGGGAAAGGAAGGAGAAAGAGAGGGAGAGAAACACCAATGTGTGGTTGCTTCTCATTCACCTGCCACTGGGAGCCTGGCCCACAACCCAGGCATGTGCACTGACTGGGAATCAAACCAGCCACCCTTTGGTTCACAGGCCAGCCCTCAATTCACTGAGCCACACCAACCAGGGCTGTGGAGGCAATTTCTAAAGGTCAAGGATACATAAAAGATGATTCTTTTTTTCTGATTCCAAAACACTGCTTTAGTCATAACTAGACTTGAATGCATCACAATATATTTTAGAATAACATTTGAGTGGAAATGTAAAGTGATATCACCACTGTGGAAAGTAGTATGGTGTTTCCTCAAAAATGTAATATAGAATTACCATATAATTGATCACATAGAATACCAATTCCACTTCTGGGGACATATCCAAAGACATCGAAAGCAGAGAATAAAACAGATTTGTACACCAGTGTTCATGACAGCATTATTCACAACAGCCTGAAGGTGGAAATAACTAGTGTCCCTCAACTGATGAATGGATGGATAAACAGGGTGTGACATATACACACAATGAAATATTACTCAGCCTTAAAAAGGAAGGGAATTCTGACAGATGATACGGCCTAGATGAATCTTGAAGACATTATGCTAAGTGAGATAAGCCAGTCAAAAAGAGGTAAATACTGTATGATTCCACTTCAGTGAGGTACCTAGACTGGTCAAATTCATAGAGGCAGAAAGTAGAATGGTGGTTGCCAGGAGCTGTGGGGAGGGGAGAATGGAGAATTAGTGTTTAACGAGTGCAGAGTTTTAGTTTGGGAAAATGAAAAATTCTGGAGAAAGATGGTGGTAATTGTTAAATAACAAAGCAAAAATGAATTTAATGCCACTGAATCGTAATGGTTAAAATGGTAAATTTTATGTTATGTACATTTACCACAAGAAAAAAAAATCTGACCTGGTAGGGGGATAAAATAATAGAATGTAGATTAGTTCAAGGCAAAGATACTGATCTTGAAGAATTGTCGTGACTCGGATTGTTTCATCATTGCCCGCATGAAGCTATGATAAAACTTCCCCGGGGCTTTGAGTCTCCAGCCCCTTCCCTGGCCACTTTCACTCACTATATTATACCTCTTTTCTTTAAAAGGTCACTTCCTGAAAATTGCAGGGACTTCCCTTTATCTTTGTACTTTTCCCAGGGATCTGCCCCCCTAGTGATCTAGTTATCTAGTGAAAACTAGAATGAGATCTGGGGTTGAGAGCTGCGTCCAGCCGACAGGCCCCAGTTCCTGACCTGTGTGTGCTGACATAAAGTCCTCCCATCCCTAGTCACCAATGTAAGTTGAAAAGCCTGTTGACTTTTTGGACAAAAATTAAATATTATGTAATATTACAATCTAATTGCTATTTAAAAACTCCAGTTACTACAGAAACACATTTTACCTAACTAAGAATACCTTTGTTTCATAGGCCGACAGTGATAGGCCAACAGCGAGTTGGTCCAGCACTTGTAAAAGTATCTGATATACTGATATATAGGGTTTTTTTGAATATGAGTTTATTATAACTTCAGAAGCAAAAGAACATGAGTTTGGACACTTTGCTGGAGCACTGATAGGTTCTCAGCAAAATAGAGGCTGGGTTAGTTGATATATGTTAACTTGGGATTCTGTCTATACTACCTTCAATGTAGTCCTTTCTCAAGATTTGGAAGTTTTCCTTCAGATCTAGTTTTTGATTGTTTTTATTACAAAACAGTTTGTCAAATAGTTTTTCTTTATCTATTGAGACGCTCATATGGTTTTGTGAAAACTGTAAATTGAGTCAAATTGGATCCAACTAAGGGGAAAATGTGACTTTTTGGAAAAAACGTAGAGTCAAACTAAGATTCAGCAGTGTACCCTAATGCGAGACACTAGAGTTGGCCACAGCAAAACTCAACTGATGCAACTGTTTTTTTACTGCAGGGCTCATGGATCATCAGAAGCTATTAAGTTGTAGTAAGGATAAAGTCTTTCTCACCTTACTGCTATATCCTTACTGCATTGCATTGAAGACAAATAGAAAGTTCCTAAAGACTCGGGAAGTGAAAGGAGGGAGAAGATAGAAATGAGGAAAGTAAGGGCAGAAGTAGGCTGTGGGGAGTACTGGGCAGGGGCACAGGGAGTACACATTAGACCACTCTAGCTAAACATTGGGGTCTACATAGATATCTTTTGTAGGCTGTATGTAGACAGCCTAATTCAGATGTGCCAACAATATAACTTCATTTTCTTTTTTCTTATTATTTTTTAATTTTAATTGTTGTTCAAGTACAGTTTTCTGCCTTTTACCCATCTGAGCCCACCCCCTCAGCTCTCCCTACCTTCCTGCCATTTCCCGCCCCAACCTTGTTTTCGTCCATGTGTCCTTTATTCTTGTTCCTGTAAACTCTTCCCTTTTCCCCCTGAAATTCCCTTCCCTCTCCCCTCTGGTGACTTTCAGCCTGTTCTCAATTTCAGTGTCTTTGGTTATATTTTGCTTGCTTGTTTGTTTTGTTGATTAGGTTCCTGTTAAAGGTGAGATCATATGGTATTTGTCTTTCACCTCCTGGATTATTTTGCTTAGCATAATGCTCTCCAGTTCCATCCATGCTGTAGTGAAGGGTAGGAGCTCCTTCTTTCTTTCTGCTGCATAGAATTCCATTTTGTAAATGTACCATAGTTTTTTGATCCGTTCATTTACTGATGGGCACCTAGGTTGCTTCTAACACTTGGCTATTGTTAATTGTGCTGCTATGAACATTGGGGTGCATAGGTTCTTTTGCACTGGTATTTTCAAGGTTCTTAGAATATAGTCCTAGCAGTGGAATTGCTGGGTCAAAAGGTAGATCCATTTTTAGTTTTCCTAGAAAATTCCATACTGTTTTCCGTAGTGGTTGTACCAGTCTGCAATCCCACCAACAGTGCACTAGGGTTCCCTTTTCTCCACAACCTCTCCAACACTTGTTTGTTGCTTTCTTTATGATGGCCATTCTGACTGGTGTGAAGTGGTATCTCATTGTGGTTTCAATTTGCATCTCTCTGATAGCTAGCAATACTGAGCATCTTTTCATGTGTCTCTGGATCCTCTGAATGTCCTCCTTGGAGAAGTATCTGTTCATGTCTTTTGCCCATTTTTTAATTGGGTTGCTTGTCTTCTTAGAGTGGAGTCGTGTAAGTTCTTTATATATTTTGGAGATTAAACCCTTGTCTGAAGTATCATTGGCAAATATGTTTCCCCATACAGTTGGTTCTCTTTATATTTTAATACTGTTTTCTTTAGCCATGCAGCTTTTCTTCCAAAATTTTTAAACATATTTTATTGATTATGCTATTACACTTGTCCCATTACTCCCCCATCATTACCCTCCACCCTGCACACCCCCTCCCACCCACATTCCCCCCTTTAGTTCATGTCCATATGTCATAAATTCTACATTTCCCACACTCCCCTGTCTATTTTGTACCCACTGTCTATGTTACTTATTCTCTGTACCTTATCCCTCTCTCTCCTCCTCCCAATCCCCTGTTGCTAACCCTCCATATGATCTCCATTTCTGTGGTTCTGTTCCTGTTCTAGTTGTTGGCTTAGTTTGCTTTTGTTTTAGGTGTGGTTGTTAATAGCTGTGAGTTTGCTGTCTTTTTACTGTCATATTTTTTATCTTCTTTTTCTTAGGTAAGTCCCTTTCACATTTCATCTAATAAGGGCTTGGTGATGATGAACTCCTTGAACTTGACCTTATCTGAGAAGCACTTTATCTGCCCTTCCATTCTAAATGACAGCTTCGCTGAGTAGATCATTCTTGGATGTAGGTCCTTGCCTTTCAAGACTTCAAATACTTCTTTCCAGCCCCTTCTTCCCTGTAAGGTTTCTTTTGAGAAATCAGCCGACAGACTGATGGGAACTCCTTTGCGGGTGACTGTCCCCTTATCTCTTGCTGCTTCTAGAATTCTCACCTTCAGTTTAATCTTGGCTAATGTAATTATGATGTGCCTTGGTGTGTTCCTCCTTGAGTCCAACTTCTTTGGGACTCTCTGAGCTTCCTGGACTTCCTGGTAGTCTATTTCCTTTGCCAGATTGGAGAAGTTCTCCTTTATTATTTGTTTACATAAGTTTTTCACTTGTTGCTCATCCTCTTCCCCTTCTGGTACCCCTATAATTCGGATGTTGGGATGTTTGAAGATGTCCTGGAGGTTCCTAAGCCTCTCCTCATTTTTTTGAATTCTTGTTTCTTCCTTCTTTTCTGTTTGGTTGTTTGTTTCTTCCTCTGGTCCATTCCATTGATTTGAATCCCAGTTTTTCTCCTATCTCTATTGGTTCCCTGTGCATTTTCCTTCATTTCACGTATTGTAGCCTTCATTTTTTTCATCTAATTTTTGAGCAAAATCAACCAATTCTGTGAGCATCCTAATCACCAGGGCTTTGAATTGTGCATCCGATAGGCTGGCTATCTCTTGGTCGCTTAGAGGAATTGGCTCTGGGGCTTTGATTTGTTCTCCGGTTTGAGCCATTTTTGGTGTTGTGTGTGTGTGTGTGGTTGTGGCTGTTAGGGAGTGAGGGGTGGATCCTTAGGTGTTCCCCAGGGCAGGGCAGCCCAGTCACTGGGTAGTGATGCTGTATGTGGGGGTGGGGTCTAAGAGGGAACAATGGCGCTTGCTTTGTTCTCTCTCTGATTCCAGTCCCTTCCACCACTTCCCCTTCGCCTGGACTACCTGTGCACAAATGTGGGACCACCTGGTCAGCCAGCTGCCTTGCACGGCCTCACTGGGTCTGCACAGTTGTCACCCCAGGCCCGGGTTCCACTAGCTACCTCCTGTGCGCCTGGGGTCTGCTTGCCACCACCTGTGCAACTGGGGTCTTCTAGCTGCTGCTGCCTGTGTGCCCGGGTCCGCACCTCCACTTTTTCCTGCTGGGACTCCACCCCTCTTACTGGTCTTGATGAATGTTTGTTGGACTTCTGTGCAGTTCAATTTTCTATCAGTTGTGGTTGTTTTCTTGTTTCCAAATATTTGTTGTCCTTAATTTTGGTTGTGAGAGGAGGCACAGTGTGTCCACCTGCGCCTCCATCTTGGCCGGAAGTCAGAAGCTTTTTTTTTGATGAGATCCCATTTGTTTATTCTTTCCTTTATGTCCCTTGCTTTAGGGGACATATAAGTAAAAATGTTGCTGTGTGAAATATGAGATTTTCCTGCCTATGTTCTCCTCTAGGACTTTAATGGTGTCATGGCTTATATTTAAATCTTTTATCCACCTTGAATTTATTTTTGTCTATGGTGTAAGTTGGTGCTTGAGTTTCATTCTTTTTTTTTTCCCATGTAGCTATCCTAACTTCATTTTCTGTAGTTAGTCTCATTTTGGTGTGAAATGTCCATTCCTACTCATTGGTAAGAAAAAAACACTATACCTCCGCACCTGACTATTCAAATGACTTTTTCTTCTGGTTTCAAGTTTCTTTCTTGAAACCGAATTCGTACCATGGGCCACCTCCTGGGCCCCACCAGGCCCTCAGCGTGCTGTGCCAGCCAGAATAGATCCTTCTCTCACAGTTTTCCCCCTGGGTTGCAGCCAGACCTGGTGATTCAGCGGCTAAGGCTGTCGACTTTTGGGCCCGCTGGTACCACACTAGGCAACGAGAAAAGGCTGACTGCATGGCAAGCTATGTGGACTGCGGAGAAGGCACTGATGCCCAGCAACTTGTGTTCCTGCTTCCAGAATATTTGAAAGATGCTTCAAAGAAGATGAAAACTGGGCTTATGTTTGTAAAGCTAGTTAACCCATGTTCAGGGAGAGGAGCCCTTTACTTGTTCAATATGTGTCTACAGCAGCTGTTTGAAGGAAAAACACATTCATAGTTTATAAATCAATCAATTCAATCAAGAGGTCTTCTCTACTTTGCCACACACATGGACCTTCCATTTCTGTTCCTCCACTACCTTATAAAGGCTAACAAAGAGGGAAAGTTTCAGCCTCTAGATCAAGTTGTGGTGGGTGACATGTTTCTGAATTGCATTTTGTTGCTGAAACTTCCTGAACTTGAGAAGTTACTTCAACACATGACAGAGGAAAAAGAAATAGACAAAAAAGAAATATTACAAATACAGCAAAGAGAAGACATTAAAGTGGCTGGGTAAAAAGGTTAATCAGACTATGGCAGCATTAAAAACCAATAACATCAATGTTGGTGCTCAGGTACAATCAAATGCATTTTTCTCTAGTCACCAGATTTCCAGTGACAAGGAAGAGGACTATATTTGTTATGCCCATAGTCTGATATCTGATTATATCCCTACAGAATTAAATGATGAGTTATCTAAATATTTAAAGCTTCCAGAACCTTCAGCTTCATTGCCAAAGCCTCTATCAAGGAAAGTAATCACATGAACCCATAGAAGCAAAAGAAGATTACACTAAGTTTAAATACTGAAGATTTGAAGACTGAAAAGAAAAATAGCAAAATGACTACAGCTCAAAAAGGCTTTGGCTAAAGTTGACAAGACTGGAATGAAAAGTATTGATTCCTTTTTTGGTGCAAAATTTTTTTAAAAGTTGGAAAGATTTGAAACTTTGAAAATGAAATCCAGCAAAAATATTTGTCTTTTACAGTTCAATTTTTGTCCTTCTTCCATATCACTGTATTTCTTGACCCTCAGTCACCACCCTTGGGGGGGGAAGCAGTTTTTAGATTCACTTGTACATTTTGTTTTATTTGAATTTTATGTTCTTGACTAAAATATGGGAAAGTAATTATATAACTAAATGATTTGTGGACCTTGGAGTCTTCTTTGACATACTGAAAAGTAATCAAGTGACTAGAATTAATCTCTAGCCTCTCAATTTCCTCAATAAACTGACACGTGACAAGAAAAATAAAGTTTCCTTCTCATAAACACAGTCAATATTCAGTTTCAAAACTCTGCCCTGCCCTCTTCTTTCTGGGTGGGAAAAATCCAGGGATAGCCTATGCAATGACTTCATGGCAGCCTTATCTTACGGCTCTGATGGAGGGTAACCTCTCTTGTGGCCCTTGGTTCTCTGATGCAGTACTAATGATGGTAGACTCATGGTCTGTCCCTGAGGCAGATGATACAGGTGATGCATGGGGTTTGTCTGCAGGCTTTGATCACAGCCATGCTCTCATGACTGCTGCTTAGGGCAGAGACTCAGCAGTATCCGTCATTTTCCCCAGCCCTGGCTGTCCACCCTGCTCCTCAGTATGTGAGCCTCACTCCTGCAGGTACACTGCAGAGGGGTCAGGCAGAAACTTCTGGATTTCTTACATATCCTGGGAGATTAGGAGCATCCTGCTGTAGCCCCTCCTGTTTCTGAACAACCCATATTACTGTGTTTGCTTTCCTCCACTGCTCCCACAAAGTTTCCTTCCAGCATTTGAAATGGGAAGTTGGCACAATGGTCTTTTGCTTTCAGCTTCTGCCCTCAGCTTACCTTGGGTTTTTTTTCACCTCTCTAGCCACCTTTGCTACCTGCAGGTTCCTAGTATGGGGGAGTGGGCCAGGCATAATCCTCCCCTAGTCTCATCGCTTGCACTCTTCCCCCTTCCCCTCGGAGTTTCTGTCAGTATCCAAAGGGCTTTGGCCCTGCCAATGGCAGGGACTTCCTTCAAGTCCCCATCCTTTCTCACTTTGCTCCTAGGAGCTGTACATTCAGGCCATCAAACTGTTGGAAATTAGATTTCATTCTCTCTTAAAGGCAAGGTTGTTATCTCACTATGGACTTGATATAAAAATCTAGCTTAAGTTCTAAGCCCAGCAAGGACTTCTTGGCATTCACCCCCCGCCACCCCCAAACCTTTGCAGTGATGGCTATGAGTGGGGAATGAAGAGCATCATGACTTCCAAGTGAGAAAACTACCACTCTTAAAATTACCATTCCCCAGTCACTTGATTAGTGGCAAGTTGCATAATTAGTACCCAACTCTCCTGCCTAAATCTGGTAGGATTACATTCTGGCAACTGTTCATGACCAACAACCCAAGTCCTTTTAGGATTAATAAAACACTTGGTTGTACTTGCAAACCCTAGTGCAGAGGTTCTCATCTTTGGCTGCACTTCAGAGTCTCCCTGGACCTTTAAAGAAAATCCAATGCCTGGGATCACTGTGAGACTCGGGTTTAATTGGTTTGGGGTATGGCCTGGTTTTTTTTCTTTTTCTAAGTTCCCCAAGTGATTGTAATGTGCAGCTGAAGTAGAGACCTCTGTACTACCTCCCACCTAAGTAAATAAACTACTAACTTAAGTTTGGAAGTCACATACTAAATCGTATATACTAAAGTGGACATTAGCTTAGTTGATTATTACTTCTATTTTTAATATTGTTAGCAACTTGAGTGTCTATTTTTTTAATCAGAAAGACCTTCTATAAACAGTTATTTTTCATGTTTGCTGCATTTTCAGTTATGATCTTATTACTGTCACTGTATATGCATATATGGGTAGCACATGACTCACTTCAACATTTTTATTGGAGCAGAATTTCTTACATTAGGGCTGTGGCTATACATTGGAATCATCTAGTGTAGTGGTCCTCCAACATGGCTATGCATCAGAATCTGCTAGGGAGCTTCTAGAAGTCCCAGAGCCTGGGCCTGCCTCACCCCAGACTAATAACATCAAACTTTCTGTGGTGGGGGCTTTAATGTCAACATTAGAAAGCTCCCCAAGTGATTGTAATTTGACCCCAAATTTGAGTCAACTGAGAGCAGTTTCTCAAACTTTCATGTGATAAGCACCCTCTGGGGATTTGTAAATAAGCAGTTTCTGATTCAGTGGTAATCGATTGGGGCCTCAAAACTCCCATGTGACAGGAAATGCTACTGTGAAAGATGGGAGATGCTCATATGAGAACAGATAAGAGACCAGTGATGCTGGTCTGCAGTAACACCTCTCTTAAATGGCAAGGACATATAGAGCTTAAAAACAAAACAAAACAAAAACACAGCACCTGGGCCCTGTTACCAGTGAATTGAATTTGATGGCAGTGGGTGGGGTCCAGAATTTAACAGTTTTTAAAAGTTCCCAATGTAATGGTTATACTGACTCCCAGGTGGAGAACTCCTAAAGCACTGGGGACTACCTCTGCTTCCAGTTATATAAATGGTTCATAAGTGGCATCAGAGGAAGAGGAAGGAGCTGGCTAAACCAAGGCCAACAGGGGGCCCTCTCCAGGAAGAAGAAACTCCCGGGCCTGCTGAGGGAATTCTTACGTAAAAAATTGACCCTTTTGTAAACAGAATTTACCAAAAGTCTACCAGATTTTTTCAACTCATCTCTTTTTTTAATTTAATTTTTATTTTTTAAATATATTTTATTGATTATGCTATTACAGCTGTCCCATTTTCCCCCCATCATTGCCCTCCACCCTGCACACCCTTTCCCACCCACATTCCCCCCTTCAGTTCATGTCCATGTGTCATAAGTTCTTTAGCTTCTACATTTCCCACACTATTCTTGCCCTCCCCTGTCTATTTTGCTACCCACCATCTATGCTACTTATTCTCTGTACCTTTTTCCCCTCTCTCCTCCTCCCAGGCCCCTGTTGCTAACCTTCCATGTGATCTCCATTTCTGTGGTTCTGTTCCTGTTCTAGTTGTTGCCTTAGTTTGCTTTTGTTTTAGGTGTGGTTGTTAATATCTCTGAGTTTGCTGTCTTTTTACTGTCATATTTTTTATCTTCTTTTTCTTAGGTAAGTCCCTTTCACATTTCATATAATAAGGGCTTGGTGATGATGAACTCCTTGAACTTGACCTTATCTGAGAAGCACTTTATCTGCCCTTCCATTCTAAATGAAAACTTTGCTGGATAGAGCAATCTTGGATGTAGATCCTTGCCTTTCAAGACTTCAAATACTTCTTTCCAGCCCCTTCTTGCCTGGAAGGTCTCTTTTGAGAAATCAGCTGACAGTCTGATGGGAACTCCTTTGCGGGTGACTGTCCCCTTATCCCTTGATGCTTCTAGAATTCTCTCCTTCATTTTCATCTTGGGTATTGTAATTATGATGTGCCTTGGTGTGTTCCTCCTTGAGTCCAACTTCTTTGGGACTCTCTGAGCTTCCTAGACTTCCTGGTAGTCTATTTCCTTTGCCAGATTGGAGAAGTTCTCCTTTATTATTTGTTCAAAGAAGTTTTCCACTTGTTGCTCTTCCTCCTCCCCTTCTGGTACCCCTATAATTCGAATGTTGGGATATTTGAAGATGTCCTGGATGTTCCTAAGCCTCTCCTCATTTTTTTTTGAATTCTTGTTTCTTCTTTCTTTTCTGTTTGGTTGTTTGTTTCTTCCTTCTGGTCCACTCCATTGATTTGAGTACCAGTTTTCCTCCTATCTCTATTGGTTCCCTGTGCATTTTCCTTCATTTCACGTATTGTAGACTTCATTTTTTCATCTAATTTGTAAGCAAAATCAACCAATTCTGTTAGCATCCTAATCACCAGGGCTTTGAACTGTGCATCTGATAGGTTGGCTATCTCTTGGTCACTTAGATTTATTCTCCTGTTTGAACCATTTTTGGGGGGGGGGTCTGATTGGGGCTGTTACGTAGTGAGGAGTGGAGCCTTAGGTGTTCCCCAGGGTGGGGTACCCCAGTAGCTCGGTTGTGATGCTATATGTGGGGGTGGGGTCTGAGAGGGAACAATGGCGCTTGCTCTGCTCTCTCTCGGATTCCAGTCCCTTCCACCACTTCCCCTTTGCCTGGATTATCTGTGCACGAATGTGGGACCACCTACCTGTTCAGCCAACTGCCTTGCACGGCCTCACTGGGTCTGCACAATTGCCACCCAGTGCCTGGGGTCCACTAGCCACTGCCTGTGCACCTGTGTCTGCCAGCCGCCACCTGCACACCCGGGTCCTGCAGTTTTTCCTGCTGGGACTCTCCCCCTCTTACTGGTCTGGATGAATGGTTGTTGGACTTCTGTACAATTCAATTTTTCTATCAGTTCTGGTTGCTTTCTTGTTTCTAAATCTTTGTTGTCCTTAATTTTGGTTGTGAGAGGAGGCATGGTGTGTCCACTTATGCCTCCATCTTGGCTGTAATATCTTTCTTAAACTTTATTTTTTCATTTTTTTATTGTTGTCCAAGTACAGTTCTGTCCAATTTCCCCCAATCACACTCCCCAGCCCCACCCATTCTCACCTCCCCTGCTTGATCTTATCCCCCTTTGGCTTTGTCCATGTGTCCTTTCTATGTGTTCCTTGATGACCCCTCCTTTTCCATTATCCCCTCCCCGCTTACCCCTGGTTACTCTCAACTTGTTCTTTATTTCAATGTCTCTGGTTATATTTTGCTTGCTTGTTTGTTTTTTTGATTAGGTTCCACTTATAAGTGAAATCATATGGTATTTGTCTTTCATTGCCTGGCTTATTTTACTTAGCATAATGCTCTCCAGATCCATCCATACTGTTGTGAAGGGTAGGTACTCCTATTCATTTCTGCTGCATAGTATTCCATTGTGTAAATGTACTGTGGTTTTTTTAATCCACTCATTTACTGATGGGCACTAAGGTTGCCTCCAATACTTGGCTATTGTAAATTGTGCTGCTATGGACACTGGGGTGCATAGGTTCTTCTGAGTTGGTGTTTCAGGATTCTTAGTGTATAATCCCAGCAGTGGAATTTCTGGGTCAAAAGGCAGTTCGAGTTTTAGTTTTCTGAGCACACCCACACTGTTTTCCATAGTGGCTGCACCAATCTGCATTCCCATCAACAATGCGCTAGGGTTCCCTTTTTCCTACAACCTCGCTAGCACCTATTGTTTGTTGATTTGTTTATGATGGCTGTTCTGACTGGTGTGAAGTTGTATCTCATTGTGGTTTTAATTTGCCTCTCTCTGATGGCTAGTGATGCTGAGCATCCTTTCATATCCTTTCACTTCTTTGAGAAGTGTCTGTTCAGGTCTTTGCTCATTTTTTAATTGGATTATTTGTCTTCCAGGTATGGAATTGTGTGAGTTCTTTATATAATTTGGAGATCAAACCCTGTCTGAGGTATCATCGGCAGATATATTTTCCCATACAGTTGGTTCCCTTTTCATTTTACTGATATTTTCTTTAGCTGTGTGGAAGCTTTGTATTTTCATGAAGTTCCATTTGTTCACTCTTTCCTTTATGTCCCTTGCTCCAGGAGACATATTGGCAAAAATATTGTTGTGTGGAATATCTGAAATTTCCCAGCCTGTATTCTCCTCTAGTACTTTTATGATGTCATAGTTTATATTTAAGTCTTTTATCCATCTCGAATTTATTTTTTGTGTGTGGTGTAAGTTGGTGGTCAAGTTTCATTTTTCAGCATGTAGCTGTCCAAATCTCCCAACATCATTTCTTGAAGAGGCTGTTTTTACTACAATTTATGCTTCTGCCTGCTTTGGCAAATATTAATTGACCATAGAGACATGGATTTATTTCTGGGTTCTCTATTCTGTTCCATCGATCTATGTGTCTGTGCTTATGCCGGTGCCAGATTGTTTTGATTACAGTTGCCTTGGAATGTAGTTTGATATCAGGTATTGTGATCCCTCTTACTTTGGTCTTCTTTCTCAAAATTGCTATGGCTAATCTGGGTCATTTCCAGTTCCATATAAATTTTTGAAATGTCTGTCCTATGTCTATGAATATGTCATTGGTATTTTAATAGGGATTGCACTGAATCTATAAATTGCTTTGTGTGGTATAGACAGCTTCATGATGTTAATTCTTCTAATCCATGAACTCAGTATATGCTCCCATTTATTTATGTCTACCTTAATTTCTTTGTTCATTGTTCTATAGTTTTCTGAGTACAGGTTTTACCTCCTTGCTTAAGTTTATTCCCAGGTACTTTATTTTTCTTGTTGCTATAGCAAATGGGATTTGTTTCCTGATTTCTGTTTCTGATATTTCATTGTTGGTATACAAAAATGCCTTTGATTTCTGAATATGGACTTTGTATCCTGCTATTTTGCCAGTTTCTCTTATTAGGTTGAATAGTTTGTTGGTGGAGTCCATAGGGTTTTCCATGTACATTATCATATCATCTGAAAACCATGACAGTTTTATATCCTCCTTTCTAATTTGGATGCCTTTTTGTGTGTGTATCTTTTTCTCGTCTGATAGCTGTGGGTAGGATTTCCAATACTATGTTGCATAGAAGTGGTGAAAGCTGACATCCTTGTCTTGTTCCTGATCTTAGTGGGAAAACTTTTAGTTTTTGCCCGTTGAGTATGATGGTGGCTGTAGGTTTTACATATATGGCCTTTATTATGTTGAGATAAGCTCCCTCTCTCTTTGCTGAGTGTTTTTATCATAAATGGGTGCTGCACCTTATCAAATGCTGTTTCCGCATCTATTGATACGATCATGTGATTTTTGTCTTTACTTTTGTTTATGTGATGTATTATGTTTATGGATTTGAGAATATTGTACCATCCTTACATCCCTGGAATGAATCCCTCTCCATCATGGTGTATGATCTTTTTAATGTATTGCTATATGCAGTTTGCCAATATTTTGTTGAGGATTTTAGTGTGCATGTTCATCAGTGACATTGCCCTGTAGTTTTCTTTCTTTGTTGTGTCTTTATCTGGTATTGATATTAGGATGATGCTGGCTTCATAAAAAGAGTTTGGGAGTCTTCCCTCTTCTTGGATTTTTTTTGGAATAGTTGAGAAGGATAGGGGTTAGCTCTCCTTAAATGTTTTGTAATAGTCTCCTGTAAAACTGTCCGGTCCAAGACTTTTGTGTGCTAGGCAATTTTTTTTTATTATTATTACTGCTTCAATTTTACTAGCTGCTTTCGTCTGTTCAGGCTTTATGCTTCTTCTTGATTCAGTTTTGGAATATTATACATTTCTACAAATTTGTCCATTTCACTTAGGATTTCAAATTTGTTGGCATGTAGTTTTTCATAGTAATTTCTTACAATCCTTTGTATTTCTGTGGTATCAGTTATAATCTCTCCTCTCTCATTTCTGATTTTGTTTACTTGGGTCCTCTCTCTTTTTTTCTTGATGAGTCTGCTTAAAGGCTTGTTGATTTTGTTTATCTTTTCAAAGAACTAGCTCCTGTATTTATTGATCTTTTGAATTGTTCTTTTAGTCTCTATGTCATTTAATTCTGCTCTGATCTTGGTTATTTTCTTCCTTCCTTCTATTCGTTATGGGCTTTGTTTGTTGTTATTCTTCAAGTTCTTGTAGGTGTAGGGTCAGGTTGTTTATTTGAGATATTTCTATGTTTTATAGGTAGGCCTGTATCTCTATGAACTTCCCTCTCTGGACTGCCTTTGCTGTGTCCCATAAGTTTTGGACTGTTGTGAGTTCACTTTCAAAAAGTTTCTAGAAACTTTTTGATTTCTTCCTTTATCTCTTTATTAATCCATTCATTGTTTAATAGCATGCTGTTCAATCTCCATGAGTCTGAATGTTTTTGAGTCTTTTCCTTTAGGTTTGTTTCTAGTTTCAAGCCCTGTGGTCTGAGAAAAATACTTGATATAATTTCAATTTTCTTAAATTTGTTGAAGCTTGTTTTGTGTCCTATCAGGTGTTCTATCTTTGAGAATATTCCATGTGCATTTGAAAAAAAGTATATATTGCTTCTTTGTGATGAAAGCTTCTGTATATAGTTAAGTCCATTTGATCTAGGGCATTGTTCAATGCTGCAATATCCTTGCTTACATTTTATTCGGAAGATCTATTTTATTGTATATTCAGAAGATCTATTTTATTCTGAAGATCTATTTATTTTTGACAGGTGGGGTGTTAAAATCCCCTAGTATAAGCATATTGGTGTCTATATCTTTTTTGAAGTCCTCCTAGATTTTCCGTATATGTTTGGGTGCTCCTATGTTTATATATGTTTATAATGTTTATGTCTTCTTATTTATTTAGTTTTTTAGGGAATTGGCAGGGGTTTTTTCAATATATTTTATTGATTATGCTATTATAGTTGTCCCATTTTCTCCCCTTCACTCCCCTCCATGCTGCTGTTTATATCTTCTTCCCATGAGTATTACGAAGTGTTCTTCTGTCTCTTTTTATGGCCTTTGTTTCAAAGTCTGTTTTGTCTGATGTAAGTATTGCTACCCCAGCTTTTTTTTCCTGTCCATTTGCTTGGAATATTTTTTTCTTGTCTTTCATGTTCAGTCTGTGTAAGGTTTTTTTCCTGAGGTGGCTATCTTGCAGGCAGCATATGTGCAGGTCATGTTTTCTTATCCATTTAGGTACTCTATGTCTTTTGATTGGAACGTTTAATCCATTTACATTTAAGATTATTATCAATAGGTACTTATGCATTACCTCCTTTGTACCTGTGTTCCTCTCTCACTGTTTTTCTTCTTCTCCTTTTTTTAAGATTTTATTTTTTTAGAGAGAGGGAGCGAGAAAGATAGGGAGAGAAACATCAATGTATGGTTGCCTCTCATGTGCACCCCACTGGGGACCCAGCCCGCAACCCAGGCATATGCCCTGACTGGGAATCGAACCAGTGACCCTTCGGTTTGCAGGCTGACACTCAATCCACTGATCCACACCAGCCAGGGATTTTCTTCCTCTTCTTGTAACAGTCCCTTTAGCATATCTTGCAGTATTGGTTTCGGGGAGGTTTGCTTTTTCAGCCTTCTTTGTATGGGAAACTTCTTATTTCTTTCACCTTCTATTTTAATTGAGGGCCTTGTTGCCTAGAGTAGTCGTGGCTGGAGGCCTTTGCTTTTCATCGCTTGGAATATTTCTTCTATTCCCATTTGCCTTGTGTTTCTGTTGAGAAGTCAGCGGTTAGTCTTATCCAGACTTCCTTGTATATTACTTCCTGTTCCTCCCTTGCTGCCTTTAAGATTTTCTCTCTGTCTTTGAATTTTGCCATTTTAATTGTGATGTGTCTTGGAGTGAGCCACTTTGGGTTCCTATTGATATGGACCCTCTGTGCCTCCTGGATTTGTGTGACTTTTTCTCTTATCAATTAGGGAGGTTTTCTTTTTTTTTTTTTAAGATATTTTTATTTATTCATTTTTAGAGATGGGGGAAGAGAAAAGAGAAAAAGAGGTAGAGAAACATCAATGTGTGGTTGCCTCTCACTTGCCCCGTCCCGGGGACCTGGACTACAACCCAGGAATGTGCCCTGACTGGGAATCAAACCGGCAACCCTTTGGTTTGCAGCCCATGCTCAGTCCACTGAGCCACACCAGCCAGGGTTGGAAGGTTTCCATCATTACTTTTTCAAACAGGTTTTCTATCCCTTGCTCTCTTCTTCTCCTTTTGGTATCCCTATTGTACAAATATTATTACGTTTCATGTTGTCCTGTAATTCCCTTAACACCTCTTCATTCTTTCTGAGTCTTTTTTCCTTTTCTTGCTCTTTCTGGGAGTTTTTTCTACCTTATCCTCCAGCTTGCTGATTCATATCTTTGCTTCATCGAGCCTGCTTTTGATTCTTCCTACTGTGTTCCTCAATTTAGAAATCATATTCTTCATGTCTTCTTGGCTCTTTTGATAGTTTCTGTGTCCTTTTTCATGCTGATAAAGTTTTCAGTAAGTAAGTTCCTCATAGCTTCCCTGAAATTTTTGGTAATTCTCACTGAGCTTCCTTATAGTCATTGTTTTGAACTCAATATCTTATAGTTTAGTTGCCTGTATTTTATTTAGCACTCTTTCCTTTAGATTGGGTGTTGTTTCTTTATCTCCCATTATTTGTGAGACTTTTCTTGTTTGCTTCTGCTTCTTAAATTGATCTGTTTTGACTCCCTGACTTTGTGGTGTGAACTTGTATGGTAAGAGACCTCTGAGGTTCAGTGGTGCAATCTCCTTTATCTTGTTACTCTTTGTTTTTTAAAAGATTTTATTTATTTTTAGAGAGAGGGGAAGGCAGGGAGAAAGAGAGAGTGAGAAATACCAATGTCTATTCACCTCTTGTGCACCCCCCACCAGGGACCCAGCCTGCAACCCAGGCATGTGCCCCAACTGGAAATCAAACCAGTGACCCCTTGCTTTGCAGTCCAGTGCTCAATCCACTGAGCCACACCAGCCAAGGCTGAACTTGATGCTCTTTGGATGCCCATTATGCCATTTATGGCTCTCTGGATGTAATTGGGTTCTTTTTTTATTGTTGTTGGGTCTTTCTTTGGTGGATCCCTCCCTCCAGCTGGTTGACTGAGGGTCATTCCACTTACCACATCTTGTGTGCTGTTGTGCAGGTGCCGCCAGAACAAAACCACAAAGCTCAGGAAACAACCCCACATCCTCAAAAATAACTCTCACCAGCAATCCCACTATCAACAGCAAATGAACCGGTATTAATAAGGGTGTAAAGATGTTAATACTGTTATAAGAAAGGAGAGAAATAAACTATAGTATAAAATCTAGTGACTTAATATGAACAAACTTGATGGATAAGAAATGAATGTTTAAAAGCTATGCAAGAAAGAAAATATCACAAGTCATGGAAAAGACCATAGTGAATTTCAACTCAGTAGCCTCTACTATTTACCACTGTTTTTTCTTTCTGGATCTGCCTCTGGTGATGTCAGATGTTGACCCCATCTGACCTTAGGCAGCATGCTCCAAGACTGCCAGGGATCTACTCTCGGTGGCTGTCTCCTTCAGTTGTTAATCTAGTCACCCTGCACTCAGCAGTCAGTGTTAAACACCACAGAGCCAGGGCAGAGTCCGTTCTGGGGTCTGGGCTATTGTGTCCCCTCAGGCTGCTGCCGCTCTGAGTGGAGAGGCCTGCCTGAGCAGGATGGCTGTTGCAGTATGGGTGGTGGCTCAGCACCAGGATCCCAGCAACTACTCTCTCAGCTCTCTCCCCAAAGCTTCCATCCCCAGTCTCTTCTCAGGTGTCTCTAGCCCACTCTGTCCCCACCTTTCCTGGAGCCCAGGGTAAGTGGTTACAAATTAAAATTTGTGCATTGGCCCTTTTAAACAGCTCTTTGCATCTCCAGCCATCTGTCTCTGGCAGAGAGCAACCCTGACAGGTTTCACCACTGGTTGTCATGTGTGTCATGTGTACTTTTTGGGCTCTGGTGCTCTAGGCTAGGGATACCAGCTTAGGGTTTAGACCCCACATTTTTCAGGGGGAATTAACCAGTTGCTCAATTATCCCTCTGGCGCTTCCACCTGTGGGCACCCAACCAGCCTTCTTGAGTCTCTACCTTACTCCTTACCAGACACGTTGTGCTGAAGCTGGGTCTTCCGTCTGTCTGTGATTATTAGGCTTCTTTCTCACTATTGTTCAGTTGTTTGTTCTGGGTGATTTCTCCACAATTTAGTTGTAATTCCATATTAATCCTGGGGGGAGTTAGTGTGGCTTCCCTTCATTCCTCTGCCATCTTCCAAAAAATCTTTTTTAACTCATCTTAAGCCCCTCTTTTGCATATTGTTTGAATATATTCACGTGTTGACTGACTTGAAATATGATAAAAATAAGTTGACTCACAGGTGGCAAACACAAGGCCCGCAGGCTGAATCCAGCCCTGTGCCTTGTTTTATCTAGCCTGGCACCTTGTTTCTACCCAACAGCAGCACCTAGCTCTTGCTTAACTGTTAAAAAGTAGTTACATTTATACAGTTCTAAAATTACATTTGGCCCTTTGAAGGCAACCGCAAGGCTGACGTGGCCCCTGGTGAAAATGAGTTTGACACCCCTGAGTTAGATCTTGTCACCTACTGCAGTTGTATTTCTACACAGTAGTCAGTACTGAACACAACTCAAGTGGAAACAGAGTTTGAAATGGGGATGTAGGGAAGGAGGAGACACACCAGTAGTACATGGAGGGAGAGGGCTTAGAGAAGCCATAAAAGGCTTCTGCCACCTTCCCTGTGACAGTCCCCTCCTGGAACTCAGAGTCTACAGTACAACCTGCAGCCTGACTGTCTCTATACCTTTCTTCTCGATATTTCAGTTTTGCCACCTCTGGTCTCTTTTTCTCTCAGTTTCATCATGTATGGCCTTTAGCCTTCCTGGCCTGGCTTGGAGGCCATCCTTTGGGTGTTCCTCCTTGGAACTTCTGGGCATGTCATGTTTCTTTGTGTTGCCCCCCTACAGTGCTCAGCTCAGTGTAGGTCAGGGCCACTGCGTACACTTGTGTGGGGTGTGCCCTGAGTGGGGCACCAACCGAGGGACGTGAGAGGAGGTGAGTTTGAGCTCATCTCCACTCACCAAAGCAAGCAGCATGCTACCTGCTAGAAGGCATGAGGGGACACCACTTTCTAATTTGTACAAAGGTACCTGCCACTTGTGCTAGTATAGGTCACCTGATCAGTGGATGCTTACTAAGTAAGTGTTCATTGAATGAATGGATGAACGAATGAATGAATGAATGAAAGAACATGTAATAACAAAGTGGAGGAAGTGAGGACAAATAAGAGGCTTCTATAGTTATCTAGGTAAAGGTAAATGATGCCCTAAACTGGGGTGTAAACTATAGAGAAGGAGATAAATGTAGGAGAAGAAGCGACAGGCCATGGATTGGATTAAAGGTTCCATGATGGCAAAGGAGAGAAGGAATAAAAATTACCTCCTACCTATAATTACCACTACAAGTTGACTCTTGCACAGAAGAATAAGGACAGTGGGGTTGCAGATCAGTCCTATGCACCTGCTCCTGGAGAGCTGGCTCTAGTAAGGTCACAATGTGGCAGAAATTGTATAACTCTCATGTATGGAACCCTGTGCTGAGCAGTGTCAGGGAGATATATGACTGCCCCTTCCTCAGAGAGCTTAGGCTCTCTCTGAGAGGGTGCTGGAGACAATATCCTTGATACAGGGTTATGCTGACTAGCATCATGCATGGGTGACAGGAGTCAGATAATAATGGCAGCTCTATGTGCATGCTGCTTAAGCACTGTGCTAAGCTCTCCCCTGTATGAGGTAGCAGTTATGTTGCTTCTCACTGAAGAGGAAGTTGACAGAGTGGTATTGTGGCTTGCTTCTTATTCCATCTTCTGAGTGTCACTCACAATGTTGAGTTGAACTTTTTAAAATTACCATTTTGCAGGCTAAAAATGATCAGGCATCAGGAATTTCATATGGTTCATCCAAGCATTTTCCACTATATTTTGCTGCCATTTGAATCTTTTTTTGTTGCATCCTCATGTCGTGTAAGGGGCAGGGGAGCAATGTGGGGTCTCTCTCTTTTTTAAAAAGATATATTTTATTGATTATGCTATTGCAGACGTCCCAATTTTCTCCCCTTGCCCCCTCCACCTGGTACCCCTATTCCCTCCAGCAATCCCCCCTGCCTGCCACTTTAGTTCATGTTCATGAGTCATGCATAGAAGTTTTTTGGCTACTCCATTTCCTATACTGTTCTTGACATCCCCCTGTCTATTTTGTACCTACCAATTATGTTTCTTAATCCCTGCACCTTTGCCCCTATTCTTTCTCTTTCCCCTCCCAACTGATAACACTCCAAATGATCTCCATACCTATGATTCTGTTCCTGTTCCACTTGTTTGATTAGCTTGTTGTTTAGATTCAATTGTTGATAATTGGGAATTTATTGCCATTTTAATATGCACAGTTATGATCTTCTTTTCCTTATATAATTTCCTTTAACATTTCGTATAATAAGGGCTTGGTGATGATGAACTCCTTTAGTTTCATCTTGTCTGGGAAGCATTTTATCTTCCCTTCCATTCTGAAAGATAGCTTTGCTGGGTAGAGTAATCTAGGTTGTAGACCCTTGCTTTTCATCACTTTGAATACTTCTTGCCAGTCCCTTCTAGCCTGCAAAGTTTCTTTTGAGAAGTCAGTTGACAGTCTTATGGGAACTCCTTTGAAGGCAACTGTCTCCTTTTCTCTCACTGCTTTTAAGATTCTCTTTTTATCTTTAACCTTTGGCATTTTAATTATGATGTGTTTTGTTGTGGTCCTCTTTGGGTCCAACTTGTTTGGGACTGTCTGTGCTTCCTGAACTTCTATGTTTTCACCAAATTAGGTAAGTTTTCTTTCATTATTTTTTCAAATAAGCTTTCAGCTTCTTGCTTTTCTTCTCCTTCTGGCATCCCTGTGATTTGAATGTTGGTACATTTGAAGGTGTCCTTGAGGCTCCTTACCCTATGCTCATTTTTTAAAATTCTTTTTTGTTCTTGTTGTTTTTATTGAACGCTTTTATCTTCCTTATGTTCCAAATTGTTGATTTGATTCTTGGCTTTATCCCCTCCACTGTTTGTTACCTGTAGATTTTTTCTGTATTTCACTTAATGTAACCTTCATTTTTCTGCCTGGGTCTTTTTTTTTCTGTTGCAGTATACATTGAGTTTCTGGAGCATCCTGATAACCAGAGTTTTGAACTCTGCATCTGATAGGTTGCTTATCTCCATTTCATTTTGTTGGGTTTTTTTTTTTTTTTTTTTTTTTTTTAGTTTTTTTCTGTTCTTTCATTTGGGCCATATTTCTTTGTCTCCTCATTTTGGCAGCCTCCCTGTCTTTGTTTCTATGTATTAGGTAGAACTGCTTTGACTCCCTGTCTTAGTAGCATGGCCTATTGTAGAAGAGTGCACCTGTAAGTTATATGGTGCACAGCCTTAGGTAATTGCCAGGGCTAGGCAACATGTGTTACTGCTCTGTGTCTTTGTGTCGGGGAGGGCTCAGAGAGGGTACTATGCCGCTGTCTGGCCTCAGGAGTTTTGTCTGGGAGGAAGCCATCTCCTGGCACCTTCCCTGATGCTAGGCACTTCAATATCTCCCTCTATGCCACTGGTGCTCTTCCAGCTATTGCCCTGGTGCTGAATCCCAGAGGGAGTGGGTCTGTGTAAGTCTTAAGACCATTGTGAGCCCTTTAAGAGGAGTCTCCTATGAGTCCTGCAGTTTCTTCCACTGCCCCAACCCCCAGTTTTTTACAGCCAGAAGTTATGGGGACTTAACTTCCTAGGGCTGGAACCCAGGGCTGGGTGGTCTGGTCTAGGTCTGGGATCCCTTCCTCCTGAGGTATCTCTCTTAATTTTTAGCCACTAAACATTGATGTAGGACTGACCACTCTCTGTCTCTGTGCCTGTTGGTGCCTCTCTGCACCTCTCCATCTCTCCATGCCTCTCCATGCATCTCTGTGGCTTGGTGCCTCCTGCCCATCAGGATGAATGTGGCTTCTTTAAATACTTGTTTGTTGGACTTCCATACAGCTGAATTCCCTGACATTTCTGGGTGTTACTTGTTTTGTAGTCTAGTTGTCGTTTTTTTCTGTAGTTGTGTGAGAAGACAAGGTGTGTTTACCTATGCCTCCATCTTGATGGGAAGTCTGGGGCCTCTTTTATAAGGGTACTAATCCCATTCATGAGGACTACATTCTCATGACTTAATCACCTTCCAAAAGCCCCTCCTCCTAATGCCATACCATTGGGGATTAGGTTTCAACATATGAACTGTAGGGGGACACAAAATTTCAGTCTATAGTAATTCCCAAAGGAATTAGGTCAAATTACTTAAATTTACTGTGTCAAGGGGTAGGAACCCCTTGTTTTTAAAGTCTCTTAATTGGTATCATCATTTGGCTCTCCAGAAAGCATATAGCCACCTTGATTAATTTTAGCCTTTTTAAAAAGATTTTATTTATTTATTTTTAGAGAGAAGGGGAGGGGAGGAGAAAGAGAGGGAGAGAATTATCAATGTGTATTTGCCTTTCATGAGGCCCACACTGGGGACCTGGCCTGCAACCCAGGTGTATGCCCTGACTGGGAATAGAACCGGCAACCTTTGGTTTGCAGGCCCACGCTCAATCCACTGAGCTACATCAGGCAGGGCTAACTTTAACCTTGATAGCAGAACCAACCCTTTGCTGGTTCTGGTTTGCTTATGAGTGACAAATGAGTTTAAAGATAAAAGGTCAGAAAAGGCTTAGGGGTCAGGTGGATCTTGAACTGAACTTGAAGGAGCCATAAAGTTCAAATAAACTGAGATGAAAAACTGCCATCGGAAGCATAACAGAAACAAAGATATAGTTTTATTGAATGAATACGATGAATAGAGCATATTGTGGAGACAATCATAATCTAATTTTCCTTGGGTGGATAGTTGCTTCATATGAATAGTGGGATATAAATTGAGGAATGAAATATCAACTGAGACTGAACTTAATCAGATAGGTAATGGGGAGTTGTTGACAGTTTGGACCAGGGGAAGATATGAGCAAAACATTATTTTGATGATTATAAAAGACTTTGGGAAACCAGACACATTTTTAACAATGACAGAATATTTTTTAAATGATCATCTGTTTTAAAAATTATACATCATGTAAATGTCCTAGGAATGATTTGCTTGCTCTAGTGCTTAGCATGTGACAATGGTCTTACTTGTCATGCCACAAATGGCCCATCTGCCACATCTGGGCGGCCCAGGCTCTGAGATTTGGTGTGCTTGGAGATAATAGTGGCTGGACCCAAAATGGTGGTAAGAAGCTACGTCACATGGAGGAAATCTCAGTGTTCATGAAGTGAAGGTCAGTTACCACTAGGACAGAGATGTACAGACATCCAAGCTGTGAGAAACATCTGGGAAGGAAAGGTGAGGTGAGAGCTGCAGGAAGGACCGTCTTTCCCCTAAAGCCATTCTGATTCTTGCTTTAGTTGTTACACATGTGCTTACAACAAATCCTGATGAGAAGTGTCTTTGCCCCAAGCATTTCCTGCAAAATAAAAATTTCATCTCTTTTAATAGCATTTTTGCTATTTTTGAGGAAATGTATATTGAACATTTTGGTTTCCAATGCAGAAGATAAGTGAAATGTGATTGCTACTATTTACATCATTATATTTTCTCCATTTTTAAAGATAAACCAGAAATTCTCAATCAGTATAAAATGGTGACAGATATTTCAGGCATTCTTCAATTAGCAGACCATAATATATTTTACATTAAATAAAATGCCTTTGAAGACATGTACATTTATTTTTTTCCCTTTTCATTAATGGCATTTTAAAAAATTGTTGTTCAAGTACAGTTGTCTCCATTTTCTCCCCACCTCTCCTCCCACCCCACCCATTCCCACTTCCCACCCTCGATCCTACTCCCCTTTTGCTTTGTCCATGTGTCCTTTATACACTGACATGTACACTCTTAAAATCTGTCTATATCTCACCATACCTCACGTAGCACAGTGCTTATTTGTGAAAAATTAAGACTCAGACTCAAAATTCAGTATGAAGATTGGCTGCAAGGAAGAATGAGGGAGCCCCCATAGGAGATAGTGATTTTTCTTGAGATACATTGTCAGAAGGTCATTAATCATGGCAAAATATTATAACCATGTGAAGTAATTGATGGTATTAACTCAGGATAACTACCAAAAAGAGCTTTTGTGAAGAGTATAGCTGACATATTTTTTAAAAAGATGATGTTATTATTTAGCCAGGGTAGAGTAAACAGAGCATTACCCATTTGCTAGGGCTTTAACCTTTCCTCAACTGGAGCTTCGTGACATTTACCTTTGTCTATTATGGGCAAGACAATCATGGATATGTGATTGGGCTTAGAAGAGTCTAGTGCTTAGTTTGATATTCTTCTATCTCCATCTTGAAACTTCAAATAAACATTGAACAAGGGGCTCCACATTTTGATTTTACAGTGGATGCTGCAAATTATGTAACTGGTCCTGCTTTTCAGATAAGCAAACCAGAACCAGCAAAGGATTGGTTCTACTATCAAGGCTAAAATTAGCACTAGCTGGTATAGCTCAGTGGATTGAGGGCGGGCCTGCCGGTTCAATTCCCAGCCAGGGCACACTCCTGGGTTGTGGGCCAGGTCCCCAAATAAAGCTGATTTCACCTTCGTTTACCATATATTATGGGCTAAAACTTGATTTCCCCAGGATCAAGCTATGGACTAGGTGAGGGGTGAGGGCTACTATGAGCCAGTGGAACTTCTAACCAACTTCTTTTATTTCCTTAGGAGGCCAGACTGAATACAGTAGGACAAGGAGGAGAGCACAGAATTTAGAAGCAGGTCGGGGTTACTGACAGCTCAAGTTTCTCCATTAACAATAACAGCAGCTGCTAACTCCTCTTGCTATGCCCACCACCACATCAAGGAGCTAGAATCTTCTGGGCTCTGGCTAAATGCTTCATGTGCATTATTTCCTTTTTCTTAATCCTCTTGACATCCTACAAAATGAGTATTATTATTTTTTTTTTAATATTTATTTATTTATTTATTTATTTATCTTTAGAGGGGAAGGGTAGGAGAGAGGGAGAAGGAGAGAAATATCAATGTATGGTTGCCTCTTATGTGTCCCATGCTGGGAACTGGCCTGCAACCCAGGCATGTGCCCTGACTGGGAATCGAACCGCGATCCTTTGGTTCACAGGCCCGCGCTCAATCCGCTGAGCTACACCAGCCAGGGCTTATTTTTATTATGAAGAATCTGAAGTTTCCAGTAATTAAGTTGCCCACAGTTACAGAACTAGTAGTGGTCTTTTCTTGTTAACTGTCCTCTCTACTCGAGAAGTGACCAACTAGGACCAAATATACTCGTCTGTTATTAAAACTAAACTTGAGCCCTTGTTGGTATGGCTCAGTGGATTGAGTGCTGGCCTGTGAACCAAAGCATCACCGGTTTGATTCCCAGTCAGGGCACAAGCCTGGGTTGCAGTCCAGGCCCCCAGTAGGGGGTGCACGGGAGGCAACCACACATTGATGTTTCTCTTCCTCTCTCTAAAAATAAATAAATAAAATCTTTTAAAAAGGACAAAACTGAACTTGAATCATTTAATAGTCTACTGGAAAAGACTCGTGCTTACATAGTTTGTTTTCTATCTTTTTACTTTCATATAATTGTGGATAGTGTTGTTATTTAGGAGCTTTTGGATATAAATGTCTCCCTTTTCTCCACAGATGATATCTGGACAGTATGCTAATACTGAAAGTTTTCTTTTTTCTAGAAGAAATAGGTATACCTTCCTTCTTTTCTCAGAAAACTGTGTCACTAAACAGTGTTATATATTTTTAAACCTCAGTCAAAATGACATTTTGTTTCTTGGTTATTTCTGTTGTTATTGTTTTCCTGGCTGTTATGTGTAATTATGTTCTGCCATAATTTTAAAGGGGTATCCATGTTTTCTATTTTAATTTTGCATCAAAATCAGGTTTTTCAAAAATTTGTAAATGAATTCTATTCTGGACTAATCCCAATTATGTCTCCTGCAGGAAAGCGTCTCTGGCAGCTGATGTGCCCAGGCTTGGATATAGTTCCTCATCCAATCACAAGTACATTCCTCGGAGGGCAGTGCTCTATGTACCTGGAAATGATGAAAAGAAAATAAAGAAGATTCCATCCCTGAATGTAGATTGTGCAGTGCTCGACTGTGAGGATGGTGTGGCTATGAACAAAAAGGTAATGAGATAATTTTTTCTTAGGATGGGAAAAAGAAAGGCATTGAAATTTGGTGCTCTTCTGGTAGCATTTGCTCACTATTTGGAAAGATTCTACTGTTCTTCCCTTTTGCTGATTACTAATCTATCCTTTTAAAAATATTTATTTATTTGTAAAATATATTTTATTGATTATGCTATTACACTTGTCCCATTTTTTTCTCCCCTTTATTCTCCTCTGCCCTATAGCCCCCTCCCACAATCACTCCCCCACCTTAGTTCATGTCCATGGCTCATGCATTTAAGTTCTTTGGCTTCTGCATTTCTCATACTATTCTTCACCTCCTCCTGTCTATTTTGTACACACCATTTATGCTTCTTATTCCCTGTAGCTTTCCCACCATTCTTCCTCCTCTGCCTCCCTACTGATAACCCTCCATTTCTGTGACATTCATTTCTGTGATTCTCTTCCTGTTCTAGTTGTTGCTTAGTTTGTTTTTGTTTTTGTTTTAGGTTTAGTTGTTGATAGTTGTGAGTTTGTTGTCATCTTACTGTTCATATTTTTCCCCTTCTTTTTCTTAGATGAGTACCTTTAACATTTCATAGAATAAGGGCTTGGTGATGATGAACTCCTTGAACTTGGCCTTATCTGGGAAGCACTTTTTCTGCCCTTGTATTCTAAATGAAAGCTTTGCTGGATAGAGTAATGTTGGATGTAGATCCTTGCCTTTCATGACTTTGAATACTTCTTTCTAGCTCTTTCTTTCTTGTAAGGTTTCTTTTGAGAAGTCAGCTGATAGCCTTATGGGAACGTCTTTGTAGGTCACTGTCTCCTTTTCTCTTGCTGCTTTTATGATTCTCTCCTTGTCTTTCCTCTTGGCTAATGTAATTATGATGTGCCTTGGAGTGTGCTTCCTTGGGTCCAACTTCTTTGGTACTCTCTGAGCTTTCTGGATTTCCTGAAAGTATATTTCCTTCACCAGATTAAGGAAGTTCTCCTTCATTATTTGTTCAAATAAGTTCTCAGTTTTTTGCTCTTCCTCTTCTCCTTTTGGCACCCCTACAATTTGGATGTTGGAATGTTTAAAGTTGTCCCAGAGGCTCCAAAGCTTCTCTTCATTTTTTTCTTTTTGCAGTTTTAATCATTTTTAAAAATTAATGTTCAAATGCAGTTGTCTCCATTTTTCCGACACCACTCTCCCCCACTCCACCAACCCCCACCTCCTGCCCTCAATCCTGTCCCCCTTTGGCTTTGTCCATGGGGCCTTTTTATACATTCTTTGACAACCCTGCCCCTTCTTTCCCTCATTATTTCCCTCTCCCCTCCCTGCTGGTTACTGATAGTCTTCTCATTTTTTTTGAATTCTTATTTCTTCATTCTGTTCTGGTTGAATGTTTATTTCTTCCTTCTGCTCCAAACCATTGATTTGAGTCCCATTTTCCTGCCCTTCACTGTTGGTTCCCTGTACATTTTCCTTCATTTCACTTTTCATAGTCTTCACTTTTTCCTTTATTTTGTGACCATACTCAACCATTTCTGTGAGCATCCTGATTACCAGTATTTTGAACTCTGCATCTGGTAGGTTGGTTATCTCTTCATCACTTAGTTGTATTTTTTCTGGAGCTTTGATCTGTTCTTTCATTTGGGCCATATTTTTTGTCTTGGCATGCCTGTTATGTAATAAGGGGTGGAGCTTTAGGTGTTCACCAGGGCGGGGCAACTGACATTGCTGGGTTGTGGTGCTATATGTGGGGTGGGGTCTGAGAGAGAACAACGCTGCTTGCTCAGCTCTCCTCCAGCTTTCAGTCACTTCCTCCACTACCTACAAGCAAATTTGGCCCTTCTGGTGCTGATTCCTGGATGGATGGGTGGGTTTGTGTATGTTCTAGGACCCTGTGGGTCTTTCCAACAAACTCTCCTGTGAGGCTAGGTGTTTCTCCTGCCACCTCAACCCCCACAGGTTTTTTCAGTCAGAGGTTTTGAGGCTTTATTTCCCCACACTGGAACCCTGGATTGTGCAGTCTGTCTTGCTCCCCAGTTGTTCCTCCTGGTTTATCTACATTCAAATGTGGGAATGCCTGCTCCACCAACTACCACCTTGCCTGCCCCAGTCCTCCAATTTCTGCCTTGCCTCTGGTCCTTTCCACCCTGGCCACCCATCTCCACCTTTCCTACCAGTCTGGATGAATGTTTCTTCTTTAAGTCCTTTGTTGTCAAATTCCGTATAGTTCGATTTTTCTGTAAGTTCTGGTTATTTTTTGTTTTTAAATTTGTTATTGTCCTTCTTTTGGTTGTGCAAGGAAGCAAAGTGTATCTTCCTACATCTCCATCTTGGCCAGAAGTTCTCTGTTTATTTATTTTTCTGGGGAGGGGAAGGGAGGAAAAAAGAGAGGGAGAGAAACATCAATGTGTGAGAGACATCAATCAGTTGTCTCTCTTGCACCTCCAACTGGGAACCTGGCCCAAAATCCAGGCGTGTGCCTTGACTGGGAATCAAACCAGTGACCCTTTGGTTTGCAGGCTGGCACTCAGTCCACTGAGCCACACCAGCCAAGTGATTACTAATCTATTCTTGACTCAGCCCCTGTATGGTTTCTCAATGTGTATGTCTTTTCTCCAAAAGAAAGGAAGAATCCAACAAAATGTATTTAAAATCATGACCTCCAGCACATATGAATATGTGTGTGTATAAATAAATAGTCACAATCCATTTTGCCTGTGATATTTGCTAGTTTGGATAAATGACTTAAATCCTACATCCTAGAAATGTAGTGTAAATTTTTCAGGCCGGCAAGAAATAATTAGGAATTTATTTCTTCTTTTTACCACCAAGTATATTAAGTAGTGGCCTTAATTCTACTGAGGCAGGTGCCAAGAAAATAAAAGATAATTTTCTATAGATAAGTTATCATTTTTTTCCAGTTAATTAAAGGGAAACTGAGCACAGACCCTTAACAATACAGCCTTTGGCTGATTTTCTCATGGCCTAACCAATAAAATGAGTCTTAGAAAATATCCAAATTTAAACAAGTGCACAAGATTTTTAGCGTAGTGGGTGCTTTTGATTCATTGTGGTTTGTTTAACTTTATTTCCCAGGTTTTTATAATGAACATGAATTTTTTCAATAAGTAGGTGAACTATGTAAATCATTATAACAATAACTAATGTATGCATGGGACCTTTTTAGTTAAAAAAAATGCTTTCACTTGACCTTTATCTATGCAGTCCCTAGACAGTGAGGTTGGACTGGAAATAAATTATGGGGCTAGGGGACAGAGGGACCATCTTAATTTATGCTTATTTTATAGTTTCTTGTCCTAGGTGAATGCTGTTAGCGTATGATAAAACTCTTTTAATTAATTTTTTTTCTTGGAGATTCTAGCAAACAAATACTTGCTTTAATTTTTTAAGTTAATGTCTAGCATCTTCCTAATCATCAAACAAAGGATTTCTAAGTATTTGGAAAAATATTAGAATAAACATGTGGAATCCAAAGTGTTTATTCAGGGTCTTTGGCATGTTTTAAGGAAAATACAATTAATCTTTCTCCCAGAGATTAAGATAAATCAGCCTTTTCTTGAAGGCTATAATGTGATTCTAGTATGCTTGCTTCCAAAGTTCATATTGTGCACTCTAAGAGTAAATGCTAAATTGTAATTCCAGTCTTCTGTGACCCAAGGCAATTCTCTTTACTTCTTTGCCTCAATTTCTTTTCCATAGTGTGGGATGACAAAAATCTTCTTTTGTCAGGGACAAGGATTATTAGGAGGAAAATTTGATTAAATGCCTATGAGTATCTTGATTTCCTATAGGAAATAGAGCAGATAAACCCTGTAATAATCATGTTTAGAGGGAATTTATTTTAGCATGTAACACAGTGAGCCATTAGGTGCCCTGATAAACTTCTAATATTTCTTTACAAATCTTGAGGCTCTCTTCACATACTCACCTGAGTGTGTTTCCTGCCATTCTAATGAGTGAGAAATATGGTCTGTTATTGCTTTATATTTCCTTCCTATTCATCTGTGTTCATCAGCTCTTTCTTGTACTCAGAGCTACTACTTAGGAAGAACCTAAAGGGGAGAAGGGGAGAGAAGAGTTTATGATGGGCAATGTGCCTGCCATCTTGGCATCCGTCTTCATTAGGACACTCCAGTTCTACAACCTAATACAGTTAAATTTTGCATTAATTGTTAGACATACTGTTTTATGCATGCTGAGCATTTTTAAATTTTTAATTTATTTATTTTCAGAGAGAGGGGAAGAGAGGGAGAAAGAGCAGGAGAAAAACATGATTGGCTGCCTCCCACATGTCCCCACCTGGGGATCTGGCCTGCAACCAGGAATATGCCCTAACAGGGAATCGAACCAGCAGCCTTTCAGTTTGAAGGATGGTGTTCAGTCCACTCAGCAACACCAGCGAGAGCATGAGCTTTTAGCTTTTAGCTCATGCTCTCGCTGGTGTTGCTGAGTGGACTGAACTAAATTTCCTTTTCTTATGCACATAAAGTTCTGGCAAACTAGGCTAGTACTTATAAAAAAATTTTGTTTTTCTTAAAATCTTTATTCAGGGTTTAATTTTATCTCATATATCTCATTTCATAGTCCTGCCCTATCAAGAAATTTTTGAATTTTGATTTCATCATCCAGCATTTATATTATCTGAGCATTTGACAAGCATACTGTATGAAAATTTAACAAGTTTCTGATGGAAACGTTAAAGAAATTGGAGCCAGGTGCTGCACAAGTATGCCACTAGAAAAATTGTGTTCCAATTTATTTAACAAGCATTTATGTAGTGCCAACTAAATGCCAGGTACTGTTCTTAGCACATTAGTTTGCATAACAATCCAGTGAGGTGCAATTATACTCCTTCTACTGATTAGGCAACTAAGGCATGGAGAGGTCAAGTTCATGAATCAATACTGTGAATATAGAGCAACAAGTATAAAGGACTCATGGACAAAAACTATGGGGGGTGGAGGTGGGAGGAAGGTGGGGAGGGCTGGGGTGATGGGCTGGGGTGGGGTAAAAGACAGAAAACTGTACAATATCAACAATTAAAAAATATTGATTAAAAATAAAAAAAATAATAAAAATCTGTTAATCATAAAAAAAATACTGTGAATATAGTTATTCAATCACACAGCTCTCCTAAAATTCAATCTTTCCACAAGGATATTATAAGAGATTTTTTTCTAGTGCCATTTCAAAATGAGTATACCTTCCTTATCTACCTGTCTAGGAATACCTTCTCCCCCGACACCTCTACCTTGCCAGAAAAGTAATGAGACTTGGGTTGATGAGACTTGATCTTGAAAAACCCATGTCAGCACCTAATTGTTACTGCCCTCTTTTTGAAATGTGGAGACACAAAAATGGTACTAAGATACAATTTATTGAGCATTTTCTATGTAAGCGGTGCTATATTAAATGCTTTATGTATCTTATTTCACTGAATCTTTACTGCAAAGTTTTGAAATATGTCCAAGGTCACAGTGCCCTTAAACAGCAGAACCAACATTTGTATCTTTTGCCAGTAATCGGCCTCAGCCTCATCTGTCAGCATAATCCATAATTAACCTTTTTCTCCTTTCTTGGATAGTTAGTGCCTTGATTTCTCTTTCTCTTTTGTTACCATTGTGTACTCCATGGTTTTTCAAAGATAATGACAGGAGTTCTGTGTTCATATCTTCAAATTCTTTCAGTATTCTGGGATTGTAATCCATTTAGAACTAGGGACTTCATTTGCAGTGTTCAGCTAAGTCTGACACTTCTCACATACCTCATACTCTTTCTTTTTTTGACGTTTCATTTATTTTTATTCATATTCCTGTTTCTTTCTTGAAGTCACCTCTTAATAATGTTTCTTTTTTAAAAAAGAATTTATTTACTTTTAGAGAAAGAGGAAGAAAGAGAGAGAGAGAGAACATTGATGTGACAGAGAATCACTGATCAGTTGTCTCCTATACTGAACCTACAACTCAGGCACGTGCCCTGACCAGGAATCGAACCAGCAACCCTTCGGTTTAGGGGGTGATGCCCAACCAACTGAGCCACACCAGTCACGGCTAAACACTCAGTATTTAAATAAGTACTGAGTACCTATACAAACAGGCATCATGGCAGCAGGATGGGAACAAAGATTGCATGGCCTCTAAACCTGGACAAGTCAAAGGCTGGTGGTGAGACAGGGAAAAAAAGTAAATAACTATAATCTAACAAGATAGGTCTATAAGAATGCATACTTTTTATTATCATTTGGTTTTAAGTATTTTTTTAATTTCCATTTTATCTCTTGCTTGAGCCATGAAACACATAAGAGTACTTCTCAAATTCTCTGTGATGAAGAACTAGTTTGGTTATTTTTATTGGTTGTTACTTGTTTTATTTTTTAAATATTTCCAACCTATTGTGGACTTATACTTTGGCAAAATCCAAAAAGAAAAGAATTGCTAGAAAATTAAATGCTGCTTGGATGTCACAGTAATGTCAAGTGCTATACAAGTTTCTAAACTCATACTCTCCATTTCTTACTTACCTCTTAGTGGTGTGGGCATTGTCAGAGTTTGTGGACCAAGAGCAGTCCAAAGACCACAGTTTGAGCAGTAGGGACTTAGAATTTTAAAATTTCCAAGTTTATAGAAGATATTTTAATTTATGTATTCTTTTGTTACTGACTTCTTGCTTAATTGATGATGGTTACAGAATGTGATCTGAATGATGCTGATTTTTGCAGATTTGTTGAGTTCTACTTTATGGCCTAATACATAAGCCATTTTTGTATGTGTTTCATGTGTGCTTAAGAAGAATGTATATATTTTGTTTACTAGATGCAGAGCCCTATATTTTTTTCAGTATACCAAGTTAATTATGTTGTTAGTTATGTTAATCATGTTGTTAAAATATTCAAATCTTTATTGATTTTCATTTGCTTAATGTATCAGTTACTGAAGCTAGTTTAAATTTACTCTCCAGTGGAAAGTTTGCCAGTTTGTAGTTCTATCAATTTTTGCTGCTTATAGTTTGAGCCTATATTATTAGGTACATACAAATTTAAAATTATTATATCCTCCTAGTATATTTAATCATTTATTATTATGCACCGATGCTCCTTATCACCTAAAAAGCTTTTTGCTTTAAAGTTTGTGGTCTGATTTGAATACATCGGCTTTCTTTTGATTGATTAGTATTTGCATAGTATATTGTTTTCAGCCTTTTGCTTTCAACATTTATATATCTCTATGTTTTCAATATGTCTCTTATTCTTTAAACTTTTATGTCCATGTGGACAGCCTCTGTTTTCTAAATGAAACATTAATCCACTTTTTTGAAAGACTTATCTACTTATTTTCAGAAGAGAGAGAGAGAAGCATCGATGTGCAAGAGGAGCATTGATCAGTTGCCTCTTGCACGTCCCCAACCAGGACCTGGACTGCAACCCAGGCATGTGCCCTGATCTAGAATCGAATCAGCAACCTTTCCATTTGTGGGATGATGCCCAACCCACTGAGCCCTGCCAGTCAGGGCAATCCACTTACTTTTAATGTATTACTGATCAATTTAGATTGAAATATACCATTATATTTTGTCCTGTTTTTCTCACCTATTCTGTTTCTTTCTCTCATATATATATATTTTGCCTTTTAAAGATATTTGACTTCTTTGGTTTATTTTCAGCAGTCCATTTTTCACTCTTCAAAGTTAAAAGTTGTGACTGTATTTCTAACTGATGTTGGTTACTCTTGAAATTTTACCAAGTATACTTAATAAGGCCTAAAATTAACTGGTATCTTCACCAAGGACAATATAAGAATTTTAGAAAACACGAAATCCAAACATATTCCTTGCAGTTTGTTATTTTGCCCAATATCTTTTGTTTTATTCAACTGCAATTATTTTTAATGTATATTTTATTGATTGTTATTACAGTTGTCCCAATTTTTTTCTCCCCTTTATCCCCCTTCACCCCACACCCATCAACCTCCAGCAATCCTGCCCTCACTTAGTTCATGTCCATGTGTTGTACATATAAGTTCTTTGTCTTTTCTAATTCCTATACTGTTCTTAACCTCCCCCCATCTATTTTGTGCCTATCAATTATGCTTCTTATTCCCTGTATCATTTTCCCTCATTCTCCCCCCACCTCTGATAACCCTCAATGTGATCTCCATTTCTGTGATTCTCTTCCTGTTCGAGTTGTTTGCATAGCTCATTTTTGTTTTTGTTTTAGGTTCAGTTGTTGATAGTTGTGAGTTTGTTGTCATTTTACTATTCATAGTTTTTTATCTTGTTTTTCTTAGATAAGTCCCTTTAACATTTCATATAATAATGGCTTGGTGATGATAAACTCCTTTAACTTGACCTTATCTGGGAAGCACTTTATCTGCCCTTCCATTCTAAATGAAAGCTTTGCTGGATAGAGTGATGTTGGATGTAGGTCCTTGCTTTTCGTGACTTGGAATACTTCTTTCCAGCCCCTTCTTGCCTGTAAAGTTTCTTTTGAGAAATCAGCTGATAGTCCTATGGACACTCCTATGTAGGTAACTGTCTCCTTTCCTTTTGCCACTTTTAAGATTCTTTTCTTATCTTTAATTTGTAGTAACTTAATTATGATGTGTTTTCGTATGTTCCTTCTTGGATGCAACTTCTTTGGGACTCTCTGAGCATCTGGGCTTGCTTGTCTAGTTCCTTTGCCAGATTGGGGAAGTATTCCTTCATTATTTGTCCAAATAATTTTTCAATTTATTGATCTTCCTCTTCTGATACCCCTATGATTCAGATGTTGGAATGTTTAAAGTTATCCCGGAGGTTCCTCAGTCTCTCCTCATTTTTTTGAATTGTTTCTTCATTCTGTTCTAGTTGGTTGTTTATTTCTTCCTTTTCTTCCAAATCATTGATTTGAGCCCTGGTTTCCTTCCCTTCACTGTTGGTTCCCTGTATATTTTCCTTTATTTTACTTTGTACAACCTTCATAGCTTCCTTCATTTTGGGACTGAACTCAATCATTTCTGTGAGCACGCTGATCACCAGTGTTTTGAAGTTTGCAAAACTATCCATTTACATCTGATAGGTTTTCTATCTCCTCGTCACTTAGTTCTTTTTCTCAAGTTTTGATTTGTCCTTTCACTTGGGCCATATTTCTTTGTCTTGGCACACCTGTTAAAAGGGTGGGGCCTTAGGTATTTGCCAGGGCAGGGCACGTTGTGGAACCATTATGTGGGGGTTGGTCAGAGAGGGAACAATGCCACTCGCTTGCTGAGCTCTTGCCTTTCCATCACTTCCCTTGCTTCCCACAAGCAAATTGGGCCCTTCTGGTGGTGATTCCTGGGGGGTGTTGGGCTTGTGTATGTCCTAGAATCCTATGGGCCCCTCCAACAGACTTTCCTGTGAGCCTGGGAGTTTCTCCTGTGCTGCATCCCCCACAGGTTTTTTCAGCCAGAGGTTTTGAGGCCTTATTTCCCCACTCTGGAACCCTGAGTTGCACACTTTGTCTCCCTCCCCAGTTGTGCCTCCTGGCTTATCTGCACACAAATGTGGGAAATCCCACCCAGTTCACTACCTTGCTGTGCATCTTCTCTGCCCCCGCTTCCCATCTGGATGAATGTTTTTTCTTTAAGTATTTGGTTGTAACTTCCATGCCATTTGATATTCTGGCATTTCTGGTTGTATTTTGTTTTTAAATTGGTTGTTATACTTCTTTTGGTTGTGCGAGGAAGTGAAGCATTTCTACCTATGCTTCCATCTTGGCCAATCTCACCCAATATCTCTTTAAAAATATGGATTTTACATTACTATCATTATTTAATATATCTAGTAATTATTTACCTTAATCTACATATTTTACCACTTTTTCTGCCCATTATTTTTTCTTGTATCTTAGACCTTCTTTCTCAGTTCACCTTCCTGTCTCCTGATGTGCATCCTTCAGAATTTCCCTATAGTGAAGGTTTGTTGATGGTAAGCTCTCACAGTTGTTGTTTATTTGAAAATATCTTTATTGTTAGGCTGGATAGACAGATCTAGATTAACAATTATTTTCTCTCAGAAATTTGAAGATATTATTTCATTGTCTTCTGGTTACTATTACTGCTATTGAGAAGTTCATTTTCATCTAAAAACTAGGTTACTTGTATTTCTTGTTTGGCTGGTTTTTAAGATCTTTGTCTTTGGTGTACAGAAGGTTTACTAAAATGGTGACTGGAGTTTACTTCTTTCTTCTTCCCTCCTTTCTTCCTTTCTTTCTACACATCGTATAGGTTACTTTTTCTGTATTTGTGGATTCATGTCTTTTATCAGTTCTATGAAATATCACCCTTAGTACTTTAAATGTCACTTATATTCCATCATTTCTATATTCTCCTTCAGAGATGACAAATAGACATATTTAGAAGCTTTTTATTCTATGCTCTTTGTCTCTTAATAACTTTTCAGTCTGTCTCCTTTTCTCATTGTGCTATATTCTGCATTAGTTCTTCATATCTAATCAACAGTTTTCTAATTCTCTTTTCATTTGTGTCCAATCTGTTTAACCCATCCTCTGAATTTTTAATTTTAGCCATTGTATTTTCCACATATGGAAGTTCTATTTGATTCTTTTTAAAAATTGATTTTAACCCCAGCTGGTGTAGCTCAGTGGATTGAGCTCTGTCCTGTGAACCAAAGGGTCCCAGGTTCAATTCCCAGCCAGGACACAGGCCTGGGTTGCAGGCCAGGCCCCCAGTTTGCAGTTTGGGGGCATGCGAGAGGCAACCACACATAGATGTTTTTCTCCCTCTCTTTCTCCTTCCCTTACCCTCTCTCTAAAAATAAATAAATAAAACCTTTTCTTAAAAAGGTAAGAAGAATTTATTTTAAAGAGAGAGGAAATAAGAGAGAGATGGAAGAAGAGAGAAACGTCAATTTGTTCTTCCTCTTATACATTTTTTCTAATCCTCACCCAAGGACATGCTTATTGATTTTAGAAAGAGGGCAAGGGGGTGGCAAAGAGAGAGGGAGAGAAATATTGATGTGAGATAGAAACATCAATTGGTTGCCTTCCACACCTGTCCTGACCAGGGACTAAACTCACAACCTACTTATTTATGCATTTATTAGTTAATTCATGTATGTGCCCTGACAAGGGACCAAACCCCCAACCTTGGCATATTTGAAGGACACTCTAACCAACTGAGCTACCCAGCCAGGGTCTATTTGATTCTTTTTCATATATGCTGAATGTGAAAATTGTATGATGTTTGCATCTAATTTGCTTTTGTTGTTTGCTGATTTATACTTATGCTATGAAACCATAATGATTGGAATTAATTCTTGGTAATTATAAGAGTCTAGAGTGGGAAGGTTTTCCTCCAAAGAGAATTTGTGTTTGCTTCTGCTTGGAGGCAAGGACATTGCTAATCTAAAGTCACAGTTTAATTTCTCCATCTTTGCAGTTGTCTCAGGCTTAGAATCTTATACCATGTCTGACAGAGGCTTTTGGTTCCTAGCTTTCTTATTATTCTGACCTCACATAAATCAGAATTCAAGTCTTTTTTTGTTGTTGCTGTTTTCTATTGGCCTCTGGAAAATTACCTTACATTCTTAAGATCCCAGTAATGCATTAAAAAGTACTTTTGTTGAAATGTATCCATTTTATAGTAAGATGGCCCTTCAGAGAATATGGTTTGCCAATTTGCCAAAACTAAAGTACACATTATTTTTAAAAAATTATTATGAACCTGAACAAAATTAGTCTGAAGTTTATTCTCACACACACAGTCAAAGTTATTAAATCGAGCAGCCCCCTAACTTTTATTCCATTTCCCCTCTCTAAAGACAGTCCCTTTTACCCCTTCTACCTTATTCTTGTGGAATTCACCTGCATACCTCTAAATAATATACTTGAATTTTTTCCCCAATTTTAGGCATGATATTCACACCCTGCTATAGGATTTACTTCTGTCCCCACTATCACCCTATCCCCATGATCTGTTAGCCATCCCTCAGTTGTGTCAGTACAATTATATGTAACTTTGATGAGATTAGTATTCAGTGTAAAAGCTATTTCAAGTTGAACTATGTTGTAATAAACTGATTACCTTTCCTTCTCTGCCAATGTTACAGAACAGACAGTGGGGGGCGGCGAATGATATATTATTACCAAAAGGACGACCCTTTTTCTCCGGGAGGTGCCCCCCACCGTACCAGGTTCACTTTGCCCGCAGCCAGCGAAAAGACATCTCTCAATGCCAGAGACTGGTGAAAAGGAAAGGAATTATTTATTTAAAAGTTATACAGACTGCCCTGGCTGGTGTAGCTCAGTGGATTGAGTGCAAGCCTGTGAACCGAAGGATCACGGTTCGATTCCCAGTCAGGGCACATGCCTGGGTTGCAGGACAGTTCCCAGCGACAGTTCCCAGCAGGGGATGCATGAGAGGCAATCATACATTGATATTTCTCTCCATCTCTCCTTCCCTTCCCCTCTAAAGATAAATAAAATCTTAAAAAAATAAAAGTTATACAGACTTAGAGTTATGACTTAATGTCTTCATTAAATACTAAAGTTCTTTAGAATACCCACAAATGCACACAGTCCTTCCTCATCCCCTTTGCCCAGTCCAGGATACTGTATCTCAGGAAAAGAAGTAGAAGTTCATGATTCAGGCTCCCAACACCTTCAGCTGAGTCGCCACCATGATCTCCAGTTAATCCAAAGCCATGTGGCACCTTCCCATGGCCCACCAGCAAGAGTCCTTTCACCCCTTTTCTTCCAGGCAAAGTCTCTCCTGCTGTGTAAGCCGAGTGGCAAAAGGGTGCACCCCAGAGCCGCATGGTCTCCACCCTCTGCCAAAGCCACATGGTCCTGACCTTTGCCCAAGCCTTGTGGTGATTCCTGTCATGGCTGCCGAATCTGGGTTTAAATCCCTGTGCCAATCTTCCTCTGCAGCCCCATTTCCAACTCCTCCCACATTCAGTTATACCTGCCAGCATTCCCGTATTCTTCCATCTTTACTGGGCTGGGATAGTAAGTCTGGGCAGGCATGGCCCCATGGTGTGGAGCCAATTATCGCCAAGCTCTCACACAGGTGCAGGTGCTGTAACCAGGGGGAGTTCCTTCCCAGTTATATCATGGGTTGAAGTCACTCCCATCCCCCACCCAAAGCAAGGCCACAGCTATTTAACATATCTATGAAACCAGTTAAAGGTTATAAATATGTTAAATGACCATGCCAGAGGTTAGCTGCAAAGCTGTTGCTATGCAAAACAGTTCTCAATGGCCCTGCTCCATGTGTCCCTTCCCCCTGCTCAGACTGGTGGGGGTGAGGACATCATATATATATTTTTTTCTCTAATATTTCCTGAACCCCTGAGTTCTGGACCCCATTATAAATCCCTATTTGTAACAGTTCTGCACCCTGTTACACCAACATATTGTATTTCCTGAAGTTCATAATTATCTCTTTCTCTCTCTCATTTTTGTTTTGTTTTGGTTTGGTTTGGTTTTTTGCTGGCTTAGTTTCCTATTCAGTTGTTACTAAGTTAACACTACCTCTTTACTAATTGTCTAAATATCATCATAATATGTTCAGAAACATCCAGTATTTTATCAGTTTTATCTTCTTGGAGAAATCGCTCCTTGAATCTTCTGATCCCCTCAAGACTTGACTGCATTTCCCTCACCTCTCTCTTGTGTTAGATTTCCTGTGGCTTTGTATATTTGGGCATGTTTCCTTGTTTGGGTGATCACACCCTTTAGTAGTTCCTGAGAGAAGGCTCCCTTCTGAAGCACAGAAACAACTTAAATAAAGATAAACTCATTTTTCCTTATTTGATTTGTAAAGAGTAGGGATAGGTTAGGAGTTTATGGTCATCAGGGGGTCTTATACTGATCATTCAGAAAATCAAAGGAGGAACTCTGAATTGTGATTTAAGAAACTAAACTAATAAAATCTGGAATGTCACTTGTAGGAAACTTAGTTTGATACTAGCAACCTGGTTCAGTGAAAAAGGTAGGGCACTTGACAACAGATGATCCATTTAAACTTCCCTATTTTAACACTATCTAGATGAACAAGGAACTTGAGCCTGATAATCTCAAGAACCTCTTCTTATCTGTCCCATAAGATTGGTGATGATGAAAGGGCCAACTGTGAAACTCAGAAGGGTTGGGGGAGGGGATAACAGAGAAAGAAGCTGAAGGGCCAAGTCAAGGAACATGTATAAAGGACCCATGGACATGGACAACAGGGTGGAGTTTAATCGTGGGGGTGAGCAGGGCAGCAGAGAGCAATATGGGAAAAACTGGGGCAACTGCAATAGAACAACAGTTTTTTAAAAAAAGCTCTTTGTAAATTCTCAAGTGCTAAATAAATACTACTTTTTTTAAAGCAGTAGTGCCATTTTTAAAGGAATAAAGCTCAGAAAATTTAGGAGAATGGATAGTTAGTACATTCCTTAAGATGTCTTTTTCACATAGAAGAACATATTTGGTGGTCAAGAACACAGACTTTGTAGCCAAACTGCTCTGTCTGGATTCTGGTTAATGTCTCATCCTAACAGTGTGACATTGGGCAAATTACTCCACCTTTCAGTGCTTCAGTTTCCTCTTCTGTAAAATAAGTGTAATCATGATAAAAAAAAGTATTTGCTCCACAGAATTACATTAAATGGGCTGATATTTTTTAAGTACTTAGGACAGTGCCTGACACACAGTGTTATATGAGTGTTTGATAAATACCTAAATGGCAATTGTTTTAACTATACTCCTGGGCATGGGTTTGATTTATCAGTTCAAGTCTCTGATGATTGTTTAGAGAGCCAGTGTTTGCTGGTAATGATTCATACCTTGGATTTCTGCTTGTCAAAGGGTAAAATATTGGCACAGGTAGGTTTTTGCTCTCAATATCATGGAGATTTCAAAGTTTGTTTTAACCTTCTCCCTTAACTATTGTAGACAAAGAAAACGCTGTAGAGATAGGAAAATACCACTTTTCCTTTCAAGCTCCCTCATAGATTTCATAACACTATAGGTCTAGAAACAGCTATCTTAGAAAAATCTTACCTTTTTTTTTTTCAGGAAATCAGAGAGAAAATTATTTTTCTTAAGCAGTTAAGTAATAGATTTTTACTTTGCATTTCTGTTCCAGGTACTTAAACAATTCTTGGCAGAAAGGGAGTAAAAAATGGCTTGAGGAAGGTGGCCAAATCTGCCTGTGAGGGCCTGGGCTCCATGAGAATGGTTCAAAGCAAGAGAGAGCTGGGCTGAGGTCTAGGTCCTGAGCAAGACTTATTCACAATGACTTTCTCCGTTATGAGAAACAGAGGGATGAGTACTGCCACAGGGGTTGATATGGGCTGTCTGAGGACAGTGACCTCAGCAGAGGGTCCCAGGAAGCCCCTGGCCTGCAGGGATTAGAGCAGTGGCTCCCTACCCCACCACCTGCTCTGCCTGACATAGGACCTACAGCTGCCAAGGAGGGCCATCTCGTCCAAGCTGTCTTCCACTATGAAAAGCAAGACGAAGCCATTTGCCCTCTAAGCAATAGTCAGTTTTTTGGAGGTTTTTTTTTTTAATGTGTAAAGTGTTTTATTATTTTTCATGTTCTATCCATTTTCATTTTCCTGTTTTACTTATACAAGTAAGAATAAATAGAAATTGATGGATGGATACACATATAAATTAATCAATTGATTAAAAGTATTTTTTAATTTTTATTTTAATTGTTGCTCTTGTACAGTTTTCTATCTTTTACTCCCATTCCAGCCCATTACCCCAGCCCTCCCCACCTCCCTCCCATTTCCACCCCCCCTCGTTTTTGTCCATGTGTCCTTTGTACTTGTTGCTCTAAACCCTTCCCCTTTTCCCCTGAAATTCCCTCCCCTCTCCCCTCTGGTCACTGTCAGCCTGTTCTCAATTTCAGTGTCTTTGGTTATATTATGCTTGTTTGTTTTGGTGATTAGCTTCCTGTTAAAGGTGAGATCATATGGTATTTTTCTTTCACTGCCTGGCTTATTTTGCTTAGCATGATATTCTCCAGTTCCATCCATGCCATTGCAAAGGGTAGGAGCTCCTTCTTTCTCTCTGCTGCATAGAATTCCATTTTGTAAATGTACCACAGTTTTTTAATCCATTCATTTACTGATGGGCACCTAGGTTGTTTCCAACATTTGGGGTTTTTTAAAATATATTTTATAGACTATGCTAACTCACAGATATTAACAACCACACCTAAAACAAAAGCAAACTAAGCAAACAGCTAGAACAGGAACAGAAACACAGAAATGGAGATCACAGGGAGTGTTAACAACAGGGGAGTGGGAGGAGGAGAGAGGGGGAAAAGGTACAGAGAATAAGTAGCATAGACAGGTGGGTAGAAAATAGACGGGGAGGGCAATAGTCAGTTTTTCAGAAATTCCATAGGATCACCCACCCTGGCCAGTGTTCTTTGAATGTTTCTGCTCCCTCCTTCTGTATTGGATATCAGGACCCAAGGAAGGTTAGTAAGGCTGTAAGGAAGGTTAGTGGTTGTGAAGAAGACAAGGATGTAGAAGTGAGGGGGCTGCCATGGTGTCCACCATGTAAGACACTTTGGAGGCGCCTCCTCATGAACAATAATTCATACAAGGACTCCTGTCAGACTCTGCAGAAGTTGCAATCATTGCATTAGTGAATGAGTTGCTCATTAAGAAACGCCAAATATCAAAGTTATTGTCCTATTATCAAATTTATTTATTTATTTATTTATTTATTTATTTATTGAGAAAAGGAAAGAGGAGGAGAGAAACATTGATGTGAGAGAAAAACATTGATTGGTTGCCTCTCATATGCACCCTGACAGGGGATTGAACCTGCAACTCAGACATATGCCCTGACTAGGGATGGAACTGACAACCTTTCACTTCGTGGGATGATGCCTAACCCACTGAGCCACACCAGTCAGGGCTGTTATTGGCTTATTACTAATTTTTGAGTAATATGAATGATTTCCTGATATTAATTGTTTTAAACAAACTAGTTAACTCTTGAGTTACTCTGTAATGCCTTTAATTGCCATCCACATGGAAGTTACTTTTCTACCCCAAACATATGTATTCTCTTTAATTTGTGCTCTCTTGTTTGACTGCATTTTGAGCATGTACTCACACATATGTGTGCACACATATACATAGACACAAAAGCCCCATTTGTACTTACCTTATGCACACACATATCCATTTGGTTAACTTTTAAATACCTCAGTGATGTCACTTTGGAACAGAGTAATAGACTAGAAAGGCCTACTTTCCCACAGGGAGAAAGTAGTGAATGATTAAAATGTATATAGGAGTGTGGGGAGCTAACTCCTCTTCAGAGGGGTGTGAAATTAGGATGGAAGGACTCCTTTTCCAGGGGCCTTGCCTTTATTAAAAGACTTGAGAGCTTAGGAGATTTCTTTAATAGGAATTGGGGTATCTGTGAATCTTTTTGGAATAGTATGGGAAGCTGAACCATGCTTAGCAACTCCGAAAGGTCTTTTTGATCCTTAAATGTTCTGATATAAAAACCTATCCAAGTTTTCATAAAAGTAGTAAAGTGTTTTCAGTCTTTTGTCAGTCTCTTCATACCCATAATAACCTTTTATCTTTTGTGGAATAATTGTTTTTAAAACCCAGAAAACAAACAAACAACCCCTCCTCATTGTTTTATTCTTCAAAACAGGAATCTTCTTAATGCAAGAATTATAATATCTCTATTAGGGCCATAATAGTCAGCAATTCCATTTAAGGAGCTCCACAAAATCTCTTTACAAAGAGATACAGGTTTCCATTTGCCAGTTATTCCTTTTTCTGCAATTCCTAGGAATCCATTTAAGACTGAGTATGATCTCTAATATGATATACGTAACTCTGAAAAGCCCGGGCATAGGCAATAAAACAGATCTTTGAGTTTCAGTTTAAAATTAAGATTGAAAGAAAGGAACTCAGCTTAAATGAACTGAAACATCATAAAAGTGGAAACTGTAGCCAGTTCCTCTGAAATGAAATAATAGCTTGGAGACTATAGTGTAAATCATTAAACTTACTTATTCCAAGTTTAGCTACCAACTAAAATTTCTTCTTTTTTTAATCAGGCGATCACAGGTGATTTTAACAAAATGAGCCCAAGAGGTTTCAGTTTACTAAATCTTTATGACCGAAGAAGCAAGTACACATAGCAACCATCAAAATAAAAGGGTGACAGCAGGAAATCTTGCAGAGAAACCTGGTTGATATAAAAAATAGTATGTTTTCAAGTTTTTTTATTTTAGTGGCCATGATTCAAAACAAAGAAATACCACCATGTTTTCAATAACAAATGGGTGGAAATATTTTGAGGCATAATTCAACATTCTGATTTAGAGAGCTAATTTAAAAAATAATATTACACTTTCGCATTTTTAAATATATCAGAGCTCCTCAGGTTGGTGATGGTGGTGGTGGCGGTGATTTAATTGTTATTCTATACCTGCTATGTAGCTTGGGAAAGATGATGTTTTAATGGGAAAAGAAAAGGAAACTATGTCTTGTTAGGGGAAAATGTCAACAAGAATTAGACCAAGGCATAGCTTATCTTTCTACTAAGATATGTTGTCTGTTTCAAATATATTTTTGCATTTTTCCCCATATGATGCAGCTATGATAGCCATTCATTGGTCAGAAATTAACCTCTAAAAGTTAGCAGTTGGGCTCTGAATTTTCAGCCAAGGGTAGTCTGAGAAGCAGTGTGTTTTTTGGCAAAGTATTGGTTAGCTCCAGATAACCAAAACGATTTCCCTAGACATCTGTCTGAAGAGCAAAAGCCTAGAGAGAAACATGAACCAGTGAAGTGACCTGAGATGAAAGTGGGCTTCCCAAAGATTCAAGTTTTTTCAGTAGAAGGTGAATTCTTGGAGCCTCCCAGGGCAGAAGAACAAAGCTAGGGTTGGGCCCTGACAGGCTGTTTCCCTAAGCCTATCATCCATATTGTCTAAATGCTATTCCCTAGTAGCAGGGGAAGGTTGATAGTCTGGCCTAACTGGTGCAGGTTTGCAGGGCACAGGGGGTGTCAAGAGCTTCCCTTTTCTGAAGCTGTGATGGATATATATATATATATAGGAAGGTGAAGGAGATGGAGCCAATAAATGGAAAAAACTGTTCCAAGTAGGCTGTCAGAGCAAAGGGAGCCTAAAGTGGGTATGAAACATCCAGTTTTGGAGTCAAGACATTAGAGAGTTAGGGTGAACCAGATCAAGAACTCCCATTGATCAGGGTAGTCTTGGCTCTCTGGGCTGGGATTGCTCAACTGAACTTTTTCTATACTTCCTCTGGAGGCATACTGCACTTACAAGCCTTCAACTTTGAGGGTCAGGGGGAAACAGGCATTATCATACCTCCTTACTAGGGTGTCTGAAGGATGACAGCCTTCTTGAATTTGGCCCATTTCTGGGCTGAAAGTAATTTCCCACAATCATTCTTTCCAATTTTTGCACTAAGAAGACAGGGATTTGGAGCTGACCGTGGTGCTGAAGGTGCTCCAAATACAATACAGTACTGCGAGACCATTTAGTTGAGTACTTAAGGTGTGCCAGCTCTATAGTAGTCCTCCCTTATTTATAATTTAGCTTTCTGTGATTTCAGTTACCCATGGTCAATCACAGTCCAAAAATACTAAGTGGGAAATTTCAGAAACTAACAACTCATAGATTTTAAATTGTGCACTGTCCTGGGTAGTTAATGAAATCTTGCACTGTTCCTCTTGGTCCCATCCAGGACATGAGTCATCAGTTCATCCAGTGTACCCATGCTGTAGACAGCACTTGCCCCTTAGTCACTTAGTAGCCCTCTAGCTTATCAGATCAGTTTATCAGAGAGACCACACATAGCTTTTATTACAACACGTTGTTATGTAATTGTTCTATTTTATTATTGCTGTTCATCTCTTACTGTGTCTAATTTATAAATTAAACTTTATCATAGGCATGTATGTTTAGGAAAAAACTTGTTATATATAGGTTTCAATACTATTTCCAGTTTCAGGCAGCCACCGAGAATCTTGGAATGTATCCCTCATGGATAAGGGGGTCTACTGTATTTCTAAGTTTCTTGCAAGGACTAACTCATTTCATGCTCACAGCAACTCTATGAAAGAGGTGCTATTATTATTCTCTATTGACAGGTAGGAAAGTATAATACAAACTTGCTTAAGATTACACATCTAATAAGGCAGTCCATACCCTAGAGCTGTTTGCTTCACTTGCTAATGAGATTTATTAGCAGAACTGTACAAGAACTTGTCAGATTTTCACCTGTCCAAGTATCATCCTAGCAGAAATGGGCCATAGTTCCCTCTATTGAGTTGCCAAGGCAGGTTGCTATGAGTTCGCATCTTGGAGAGCCAGACACAACAGTGAAGACTGGTTGGGAGCAAATAAAAGTGACTAGTCCACCCTGGCTGGGGTGGCTCAGTTGGTGGGAGTATTGTCCATAGCCAAAGGGTTGTGGGTTTGATTCCCAGTCAGGGCACATACCTGGGTTGTATGTCCAAACCCTGGCCCAGGCATGTACAATCCTTGGTACAGACATGTAGGAGAGGTTACCAATTGATTTTGCTCTCACTCACTGATGTTTCTTTCTCTCTCCCTTAAAAAAAAAGCAATGAAGAAAAATGTCCTTGGGTAAGGATAAAAAAATTGTTTAAATATTCTTCATCATAACAGTCATCACACCTTAATGTAATGACTTGTTCTATACCTGTTTCCCTGGTAGACTGTCAGTTTAGAAAAGTGGGTACTATTTTATCCCCCAAACCTTCCCATAGTGCCTAGTACATAGTAGGTACTCAGCAAATATTTAATGGCTAAGTGCATTACTTGTGATCAATATAGTGATAATTTATAATACATGTTTTATTTCAACATTAATAGAAGCAGCATAAATCTGTTAAAATCTGAAAAAATATCGAGTCAAAATGGAAGCATAGGTAAACATGCTTCGCCTCTACACAGAGCTAGAGCAAAAATTACAACTAGACTACAAAAACAAATGTCACCCAGATTCTTCAGAAAATCAAGCTATATGGAAGTCCAACAACCAAAAATTTAAAGAAGCCACTTGCATTCAGATGGGTGCCTTTTCTACAATAGGCCATGTTACTAGGACAGGGGATCAAAGCAGCTCTACCTAATACACGGAAACAAACACAGGGAGGCTGCCAAAAGGAGGAGAACAAATGAAAAAGGAGAACAAAACTCTAGAAAAAGAACTAAACATGATGCATATAAGCAACCTATCAGGTGCAGATATCAAAAGGATGCTCCAGGAACTCATGGGTACTCAACAGCATAAAACAGACCCAGGCAGAAATGAAGGTTGCATTAAATGAAATAAAGAAAAATGTACAGGGAACCAGCAGTGAAGAGGATGAAGCTGAGAATCAAATCAATGATTTGGAACACAAGGAAGAAAAAAAGCATTCAATCAAAATAGCAAGAAGAAAAAAGAATTAAAATGAGGATAGGATTAGGAGCTTCTGGGACATCTCTAGAAGTACCAACATCTGAATCATATGGGTGCCAGAAGGAGAAGAGCAAGAAATTAAAAACGTATTTAAAAAAATAATGAATGAAAACTTACATAATTTGGTGGAGGAACTAGACATACGAGTACAGGAAACACAGACAGTCCCAAACAAGTTGGACCCAAGGAGAGCCACACCAAGATACATTATAATTAAAATGCCAAAGGTTAAAGATAAAGAGAGTATCTTAAAAGCAGCAAGAGAAAAGCAATCACCTACAAAGGCGTTCCCATAAGGCTGTCAGCTGATTTCTCAAAAGAAACTTTGCAGGCTAGAAGGCATGGGCAAGAAGTATTCAATGTGATGAAAAGCAAGGACCCACAATCTAGATTACTCTATCCAGCAAAGCTATTGTTTAGAATGGAAGGGCAGATAAAGTGCTTCCCAGACAAGGTAAAACTAAAGGAGTTCATCATCACCAAGGCATTGTCGTATGAATTGTTACAGGGTTTTATATAAGAAAAATAAAAAAATCAAAACTATGAACATTAAAATAGCAGTAAATTCCCAATTATCAATAATTGAATCTAAACAACAGGCTAAGCAAACAAGTAGAACAGAAACAGAATCATAGATATGGAGATCATTTGGTGGGTTATCAGCTGGAAGGAGGAAGGGGGAGAATGGAGGAAAAAGTCTGGGGATTAAGAAGTACAAACTGGTAGGTACAAAATAGACAGGGGGAGGTTAAGAACAGTATAGGAAATAGAATAGCCAAAGAACTTATGTATATGAACCATGCACATGAACTAAGGGGTGGGGGGCAAGTTGCTGGAGAGAATAAGAGTATCAGGTGCTGTGGGGCAAAGTGAGAAAAATTGAGACAACTGTAATCAATAAATAATCAATAAAATACATTTAAAAATGAAATATAAAAAATAAATAATCAATAAAATACATTTAAAAATGAAAAATAGAATAAAAGTAATATCCATTAAAATTTTTGAAAAAATAGAAGCATGTGTTGTGGAAATTATAGTTCTTTTGTATTTCCATCTCAGGGATATTTTATGTTTTTTTTTAATTATATTGTATTGATAATGCTATTACAGTTGTCCCATTTCTCCCCCATCATTCCCCTCCACCCTGCACACCCCCTCCCACCCACGTTCCCCCCCTTCAGTTCATGTCCATGTGTCATAAGTTCTTTAGCTTCTACATTTCCCACACTATTCTTGCCCTCCCCTGTCTATTTTCTACCCACCATCTATACTACTTATTCTCTGTACCTTTTCCCCCTCTCTCCTCCTCCCAGGCCCCTGTTGCTAATCTTCCATGTGATCTCCATTTCTGTGGTTCTGTTCCTGTTCTAGTTGTTGGCTTAGTTTGCTTTTATTTTAGGTATGGTGGTTAATATCTGTGAGTTTGCTGTCTTTTTACTGTCATATTTTTTATCTTCATTTTCTTAGGTAAGTCCCTTTCACATTTCATATAATAAGGGCTTGGTGATGATGAACTCCTTTAACTGGACCTTATCCGAGAAGCACTTTATCTGCCCTTCCATTCTAAATGACAGCTTTGCTGGATAGAGCAATTTTGGATGTAGGTCTTTGCCTTTCAAAATTTCAAATACTTCTTTCCAGTCTCTTCTTGCCTGGAAGGTCTTTTTTGAGAAATCAGCCAACAGTCTGATGGGAACTCCTTTGTAGGTGACTGTCCCCTTATCTCTTGCTGCTTCTAGAATTCTCACCTTCAATTTAATCTTGGCTAATGTCATTATGATGTGCCTTGGTGTGTTCCTCCTTGAGTCCAACTTCTTTGGGACTCTCTGAGCTTCCTGGACTTCCTGGTGGTCTATTTCCTTTGCCAGATTGGGGAAGTTCTCCTTTATTATTTGTTCAAATAAGTTTTCCACTTGTTGCTCTCCTTCTTCCCCTCTGGTGCCCCTATAATTCGGATGTTGGGATGTTTAAAGATGTCCCGGAGGTTCCTAAGCCTCTCCTCATTTTTTTGAATTCTTGTTTCTTCATTGTTTTCTGATTGGCTATTCGTTTCTTCCTTCTGATCCACTCCATTGATTTGAGTCCCAGTTTTCCTCCCATCTCTATTGGTTCCCTATGCATCTTCCTTCATTTCACGTATTGTAGCCTTCATTTTTTCATCTAATTTGTGAGCAAAATCAACCAATTCTGTGAGCATCCTGATCACCAGGGCTTTGAACTGTGCATCTGATAGGTTGGCTATCTCTTCATTGCTTAGATGAATTGACTCTGGGTCTTTGATCTGTTCTCCCATTTGAGCCTTTTTTTTTTTTTTTTTTTTTTTTTTTTTGGCCGGGGGGTGTCTGGCCTTGCCTGTTACATAGTGAGGGGTGGAACCTTAGGTGTTCACCAGGGAAGGGCAGCCAAGTCACTGGGTTGTGATGCTGTATGTGGGGGTGGGGGTCTCGGTGTTTTTAGGTTTTTTTTCCCAGCTCTGGGGCCCTGGGTTTAGAGTTCTGACTTGTTCCCTGTTTTTTGCCTGGATTATCTGCGCATGTATGTGGGACCACCTAGTCAGCCAGCCGCCTTGCACCTGGGGTCAGCTAGCTGCCACCTGTGTGCCTGGGGCATGATAGCCGCCGCCTGCAGGCCTGGGTCTGCCAGCAGCTGCTTGTGGTACCAGGGTCTGCCAACCTCTGCTTCCTCCTGGTGCCACTCCGCCCCTCTTACCGGACTGGACGAATGGTTGTCGGACATCTGTACAGTTCAGTTTTCTCTCAGTTCAGGTTGTTTCCTTGTTTCTGAATCCTTGTTGTCCTTAATTTTGGATGTGCAAAGAGGCACAGTGTGTCCACCTACACCTCCATCTTGGCTGGACATCACAAGCTATCCATCTCAGGAATTTCTTGAAGTTTGGAATGCATCTTAATCTTTTATAGATGTATCTTTACAGAGAAAAATGAAACAAAGAGCTAAGGTCATTATTTGGACAATTTGAATGCCTAATACATGTGCGATTGAATATTTGTTAATAAGTTAGCTTTTAAACTGGTTCTGTATTTTGGATTTGGGTCTTACTATAGTAAGTCAGGAAGGTAGCTTCATTGACATGAAAATAACTCTGAACATTTCTTTTAGAAGGTGTACAAGCATTCTCTGGTAATAGAGTTTGTAGTGGTAGTTACAGCATATTCCAATTAAATTTCCCATTTTAGAGCTAAGATTATTGCCTATTTGTTGTTTGATTTTAGTCAAGCCATGTTTTTGTTATGTTGTGTTAACATGTAGATTTCTGTATCTGCCATGTTAAAACTCTTTTCCAGTGTGTGAGTTTTTCTAAACAAGATTCTACAGCTGAGCTGTTGGAGGAGTTGGAGGATAGGCCTATTTTGACAGTCCCCTTAGTCCATGTATAACCAAGCTCATTCTCTGCCAATACATGTTTCATGATTCTGCGGACATACATAGTATGCCTGTGCAACTTGCAAATATTCATACATTATTACAATAGTAATTGAGTTTTGATGCAACTAGAGCTCAGTACTACCAGGCTGCCAGCATTTTCTTTTGGCTACCAGTACTGGGCAGGAAAATTATAGTCTAACTGTCTTCCTATTTATTGATAAACAAAGTGGCCAGCCCAGCAATGAAGCCTGATTAACAGTTTGCACTGTTGGTGAAAGGATAAACAGAACCCTACTGTTTCTATGTTTGACTGCAATTTGCATCTTTAAAGAGGTTGGACTGCCCTGAGATTCATATTCAACTTCCTAGTGCTTAGATATGTTACATGTCAGCCTTCTTGTTTTCTTTTCCTTCATCTTGAAACAATTTTTGCCAGCATATTTCTGTTCCCATCTGGCCTACCATAAGCTTCCCTATAGTCACCTGTCTGAAGGAGGAGTGGGAGGGGTGAGAGAAGAAATATGCCTGTTACATTGTGCTCAAATTTTATATTCCTAAAAGGCCCTTTTTAATGCCGACTCAGCTCCATTTTTGAAGAAAGTGTGATAGAAGAATGAAGACCAAAGACAAGGAAGGAATCTGTTTACCACTCTCTCTGCCTCGTAAGATCATTTTGAGCCTCTTCCCCTTTCCTTATCTTCACCCACTCTCCAAAAAATGCCCTTCTCCTTTATAAAGTGAAATATGGTATTAGCCTTCTTCCTTGAGTTTAGTGTAGTAGTGCTTGTTCTATTCTGAAATTTATTCTAACTTGATTAGGCTCTTAAACTAAATGGTAATACATCAAATATTTGAATCCCCCTATAATTATTTTTAAGTGAAAAAGACAAAGATTATTTTAACTTGAATTTGCATGCTGGAAAAGGGAGCATTAATACATGTGGACATGAATTAATCTGTTTAAATAAACTTTCCCCATAATCCTCACTGTATGTAAACAACATTTGTTCTGCCTTAGAGGTATTGTATGGTTGGACCCATGAGACTCTGGTCATCCCACCGAACAGTTTCCTTTTATAACTTCAAAAGAAATGGTATGTATTTATTGGAGGTTGTAGGGTGTTAAGTGTAGTTAGATGTACATTGTACCTCGGCTGTTTTGTTAATGCCAATAGGGATTAAATTAGATTTTATAGCTGTTGTAGAAGTCTATTTCGTAGCTAACAAGTGGGGTTTTGAAATCCAGGAAAACATAATCCTATTATAAAACAGGCAGCTGAATTAACATTACCCAGGAAGGTTCTCTTCATGGATTAACATTTTTTTTTTTACATTAACAAAGAAAATCATCAAATTCTATGGGGATATTACATGCTTTTCTCAAAAGTCACAACAGTGAATTGGGAAAAGGGAGCAGGATAAATGATTGAATGTGCTATTAGTTAGACTCTTTCCTTTTAAGAGTACAGAGGCTGGAAAATGAAGCTAAGTTTGGCCTAATCTGTAATACTGGCATCTGCTCTGGAGTTGGAAATGTGGCCTTGGCTGGTGTCCATGTGAGCACCTCACCTTCAGTTGTACATAGTTATTTCCATCAGTAATTCCCTACTCCTGATTTTCTTTATATGGTCATTCAATAGTTACTAGGAACCAAAGTCTAAATACTAAAAACAAACTAATGCCATTTTCTATGAAATCAGTGACACTTTTCCAGTTATTTGTAAGCCTTAGCATCTGAGAATTTTAGAGGTAGAAAGAACCTTGACCTTTATTCTATTTTCACTTTTATAGTCCTATTCCAAATTTTACTTTACACACTACAAAAAAAGATAGAACTCTCATACACTTACATATACTTATACACATATGTATAAAAATACATATATACTTAACAATGTATGGGTGGCCTTTTTATTTTTAAAAAATAAACTTTCTTACGTCTTAGCCATTGGTTTTGGCTTGCTGGTGAGGGTTATTATTAGAGCTTGCAAGACTTATCAGTTTTCATTTGTGTGGGTATCCTCTTGGCAGATAATCACATGGGTATCAATCACTGGCATATCATTGTGTTATATAATTGCACAGGTATCAGTCACGTGTGTATCTTGAGCAAGTCACCACATGGGCATCAATTCCATCTATATGGAGGAAGGTAATTGCATAAGAGGCAGGGAAGGGTATGTCTTCATGGCAGGTAATCACATGGGTATCAATCAGGTTAGGTATGAAGATAGATAATCTGGTGCATATCCATCACATGTACTAATGGGGATAATTATGTGGATATAAATCACATCAACACCCTGTTTTTCTGATAGAGGCTTACATGTGAAGAGATCACATCATGTTATATTATATCATGTGTTTGCTTATGTTGGAGAAGAAGCTGCGTGTTCCTGTGTATATACCAGGTCAGGTGGCCACAGAGTGCCTTAGGGACTGAGGAAGCAGTATTGCCCACAGCGCCTTCCTCAGCAGAGCACTAGAATCTCCCATAATTAGAGAGCCATTTAAGACTCTTGTTTTAAGGCTTCATCTCCTGCAAGAATGGAAACACTCCTGGGAACAATATGAATGGGTATAGAAGACATTTGTGGTTTTGCCACCATGAGCATCCACTTTTCCTTCTTCAGTCATCACCTGCTGACTTGCATTCCTGTCCATGTGGTCTGGGTGTAGCTTCAGCCAGGGGTCTGCGATTCAGGGTTAAACAATCAGTGAATTGTATTCAGCTGGCCTCAATGACCGGCTCAGTTCAAGACACATGACATTAGTCAATCCAATCAGAGTGAATCTCAATCCTGTTGCAGGAGAAATGGGGAGGTTTTTTTCCATCAAAAGATCTCATCTGAGATGAGATGAGCCTGAGGCTGCTGCAGCCATAGTTCCTGGGGAGCCAGTTGTGTCCAGGGTCTACCACATGGACCTGAAAATTAGGTCTCCCAGAGAAATTGGGACTGAGGGATGAAGAGGAACCCAGCATGGAGAGTGTTGACTGGGCATGATTCCAGCAAAACATGAAGTGAAATCCCTGACCTGAAAACACTTACCTGAGCCATTGAAGTTACCTTTGGCGTAAGCCATTTGGAGGTGCTTTTCTGCCCCTTGCTTCAGAAAGAACCCTAACAGGATAACTTGATCAGATCATTTCCCCAATACAAGGTTTCATTGGAGCGGGCCCTATAGGAGAAGGAACAGCTCTCAGGGAGGAAATGAGGGCAGAGAGAAGCTGGGCTTGATTAAGGAACAATCACCTTGGACCTTAGCCGGGGCCTGGAGCTCCTGGAGTATCTGGTCTCCTGGCCTCTAAACATCTGAGCTCTAGCTATGAAGAACTTTTAATGAAGACCTTTAAATACAGCCTGAATGTTTTCCCTTTTCCCCCTGCCTATTCTTATTACTTTGATAGTTATTGAATACTCATAGTGTATGAGTTACTCACCAAAATAAATGAAAAATAGAGACGTCTTCATGGCAAGAATCATACTGTTCTAAGGCATTCTTTTATTGACATTTCAGAGGATATATTTTATTTTTAACCAGACTGTAGCTACAAAAGAAGTCATACAAAGAAATAATTCTCCATGAAGTAATATATACTGCTACCTTAAATAGAATGTTTCTTAGAAGAACTAAGTGAAATTTATATGCTTTGTTTACCAAATTATCTGTGTGTCAGGCAGCTTCTTCCTCTTCTCCACTTTGTATTTTATTTATACTATCACTTTCTGTGTACGCCGAGGTTTCAAATCAGAAGCTAATGGACCTATCCATAAAAACTTCTAATAAGAGAACACAAGTCATCGAAATGTACTTATAAATCTTAAAACCTAATTTTAACTTAAGAATTCTTAATTCTCTCCTTCAAACTTAACTCAAACATTAGAGATAGAAAAATGTACCACTTGTAGTTGGAAATTCAGCACTTTTGGGGGGGGTCCAGACTCCAGTGGAAGTTTAAATAAGCAATAGGATGAAAGTGAGAAAGAGGGGGAAAGGATAGGCTTGGCTCATTCACTGACTAATCATGTGTTGAGTTCTGTTTGTTTGCCAGTGATGTTCTCATTTGCTGCAAGTATGTATTTGTGAAATTAATGCGATGAGTGACTGAACAAATGCTTGGTCTCTGGCTGGGAGTCCCAGGGGACTTAAGATCAAGTGTGAGAGTAGTACAATTCATTCTCCATTCCAGTCTTCACATGTGCTCTTCCCTCTGCCCAGCATCCTTCCAGTCTCACTAAGAGCATCACTCTAGAGGCCTTCCAGGACCACTGAAATTCAGTGATTTCCCCAGCTCTGTGTTCTGTGTGTGCTAAATGTACTTTCCCTTTTATAACATACACTGTACCTGTCATATCTATGCAGTGTTTATTTTTCATATGACCAAGAATCCCCATGAAGGCAGGGATTAGGTCTGTATCCCATTACTCAGCAATGTGCCTGCGTGTGCTACTTTGCTGCTGTCAGTAGAGGTGGGGGGTAGCACAATGGTGGTGGACTCCCCCTTCTCTGACATTGAGAAACAAGTATTAAATTCGAGGAACTCATCCCAATTTAAAAGCTAAGTCTGACTTAGCTGGAGCAGGGTAATTCAGTCCTCCTTACCAGTGATCACTTTTATAGCCAATGAGTTATCAGCAGTGGCTTGTTGAAAGTTTCTAGTAAAGCGTTTTTTCCTCTTAAAAGAAAATCACTGAAAAATCAGTCTTTCTTTCCTGCTAACAGTGACAAAGGGGCATGTCGCTGTGTTTACTACTAAGGACAGCCTGCCTTAGAACAAAGACAACATTGTGGATGGCAAAGTGGGTAAAGAAGCAGGCATCCTTGATATTGTTGAGTTACTGGCTTTGCCAACCCAGAAGCTCCCTTACCACTGTAAATTGTCACATAAATATCCTTAGTGTTTAATTGAACCAGTCTGAGTTGGGTTTTCCATTTTGTGCAGTCTAATGTATCCAAACTGAACTGTAGAAAGCATATAGGCTTTGCTGTCAGATGTGTTGCTTTTGATTCTTAGCAGGATGGACCTAAGTCCTGACGTTCTTAATGTATAGAGTGGAGAAAGTAGTACTTCTACATGGGGTTGATGTATGAATTAAATGAAATTATGTATTAAAATATCTACCAGAATGCCATAACAGATTTAGTACTCAGCTAATGTTATTTCTTTTCCATTTAGTAGATGTTTCATGTATGATCTTGGGGATCCAATAGGTTGAATTAATGAACAAAAAAATGGTTAAACCCCCAGATCTTTTACATACAAACTGTCAGGTAGTTCACAATCTAGCATGGGAGTCAGGCATTCATAGTCATAATTACAGTGGTGTTCCCCAGCAGCCCTCCTTAGAGAACAAGTCCTACTGAAGGAAAGTAGGTGTATGTACCAGTCAGATGTACCAGTCAGACCACATCTAAAGGCTGGAGTTCAGGTTTTGAAGCCATAGACAAGAGGACAATGAACAACTAGAGATGCTGATGATGTTAATTCTGAGGAAAAGAAGACTTGAAACCAGAAAAGACTTCAAAGAGAAGAGGGAGTGGAATTATTCTATGCTGCTTCAGAGGGCAGAGTGAGAACAGACCCCATCAGCAAGGGACTAGGATATAGATTTTCACTCAACAGGAGAAAGAACTGTTGAAGAAGGAGCAGTGTGTAAGTGGGAGAGAGCCCATCAACAAAGCAGAGGCCACTCATCAGGCAGTGTCCCTGGCAGGAGGTGGGGCCATCTGGCTCTTAAGGGCTCTTGAAAAGATCTGGATTTGACATTGAACTGTTCAGCTAGACTCTGGTCGATTCAGAGAGCTTCTCTGTTGGTTTTGCTATCATTGTTTCTCTCATTTCCTCTGTTGTCACCATGACCACCCCCACCCCCAAACTGACCTCTCACTTCTAATTGTTTTTTCCCCACACTCCCTTAATGACTAGAGTGATCTTGTACAGGCAGGCAGAGTAATGGGATTTGTGTAGCTGCAGTGCAGTTTTTAGGGAACTGGAAGGCCTGCCTGCCCTATAGTCTTTATGTCTCACCTGCCACAAAACCTGAAAATTTCCCATTTTTTTCATCTTTCACCTAAGACATTGCCTCCAGAAAGTACTTGGTAAGATGTCAATATAGTGCTTAATAAGCTATTAATACCCAGGTAAGTTGTTACCTGGGAATAATGCTAATTCCATACACGTTTTTAGAATTATGAGAAAACTTACCATTTTAACCACTTTTAAGTGTACCTTCAGTGGCATTAAGTACATTCACATTGCTGTATAACCATCACCACCATCCGTCTCCAGAACTCTGTCATCATCCCAAATTGAAACTCTGTATCCATTTGACAATAATTCCCTATTCTCTGCCCCCAGCCCTTGCTATCCACAGGTCTGCTTTCTGTTTTTGTGAATTTGGCTGTTTTAGGCACCCATGTAAGAGGAATCTTGCAGCGTCTGTCTTTTTCTGACTGGCTGTTTCACTTCGTATAATGTCTTCAAGGTTCATCCATGCTGTAGCATGTAGAAGAATTTCCGTCCTTTTTAAGAGTGAATTAATATCCCATTATAGGTATATGCCACATTTTTTTTATCCATTCATCTGTTGATGACACTTTTGCTGTTTCTACCTTTTGGCTGTTGTGAATAATGCTGCTATGAACATTGGTGTGCAACTATCTGTTTGAGTCACTGCTTTCACTTATTTTGGATATATCCCCAGAAGTGTAATTGCTAGATCATATGGTAACTCTATGTTTAATTTTGGGGGGAACTGCCATGCTGCTAATACTATATGCTTTTTAAAAGCTGTATATTAACTAAGGAGAAAAGAACAAGTTCATTTTAATAAAAGTCAAAGTATTTAAGTGTCTAGATCCTATTGAACTCTAGAAGTCATAGATTAAAAACAATAAAAAGGGGAAGAAACACTCTGACTGAGAAAGAGAAAGGTACAGAAGTACAGTGTGATCTCGGTTGATCCTGCAACCTCAGGATAGTAAAGCTGGAAGGAAAAGTGAGGTGTGGAGGGAAACCCTGTTGAGTTCTTGCAGGGACTATGTATAGGTGCTTTTGCATCATTAATTTATTTAATCATCAAAACAACCCAGCAGGTGCCCTTTTTTTTATGGACAAGTCCTGTCAGCTACTTCAAACTTTTAATTTTTAGTGCTTTTAACAGCAGTAAAGAGTATTTTTAAAATCTTTTTAAAAAGATTTTATTTCTTTTTAGAGAGACAGAAAGGAGAGAAACATCAATGTGCAGTTGCCTCTTGCACATCCCCTCCTGAGGATCTGGACTGCAGCCCAGGCATGTGCCCTGACTGAGAATCGAACTGGCAACCCTTCAGTTTGCAGGCCCACACTCAATCCACTGAGCCATTCCAGCCAGAGCCAATAAAGAATATTTTTAAAGGAAAGAAATCATTCTAATCCACAAGCCTCACGCATCACTTCAGTACTTCCCTGTTCTTTCCAGTCTTTGTCCCTTTGCATCAAGAATTTTAAAATGGTTGCTGTGTTATAATTTTATATTCTGCCTTTTTATTGTTATAAAAATCTTTTATTTATTGTTTTAATAGATATATAATATGCATTGAATGGTTTAATTTTAATTTAGTTAACCATTCTCCTACTGCTGAATATTTAGATTGTCTCAGTTTTTAACTACAATTTTATAATATAGCTATTATATAATTTTATTATACAATTATTACATAACAAAATTTTATAATTTTAGCAATAAAGAGTTTTATGTATACAACTTTTTCTTCCTTGGACTTCTTTTTTTTTTCTTTTTTTTTATTGAGGTATAATTGACATACAACATTATATTAGTATCAGGTGTACAACATAATGAGCTAATATTTGTTTTTATTACCAAATTATCACCATAATAAGTCTAGTTAATAACCATCACTGACATAGTTCCAGAATTTTTTTCTTTTAATAAGAATTTTTAAGATCTACTCTCTTAGCAACTTTCAAATACACAGTACAGTATTAACTGTAGTCACCATGTTGTACATTACATCCCCATGACTTATTTTTTTAAGATTTTACTTATTTATATCCCCATAACTTATTTATTTAAAAAAAACTAGAAGTTTGTACCTTTTGACCTCCTTTACCCATTCAGCCCACTTCCTCAACTCCAGTATCTGGCAACCAGAGTATGACTCAGCCATGAATATCTGATTTGATGCAGAAGCCAGTTGGGTAGCATTAATGTATCTGTAAGAATTGGAACCCAGCACACCCATTTCATAGTAGCACTAATGACAACAGCCAAAAGGTAGAAGCAACCCAAATGTCTGTGATGGATGAATGGATAAACAAAAGGTAGTATATCCATACCATGGACTATTATTCAGCCTCAAAAAGGAAGGAAATTCTGACCCATGCTAGAACATGTATGAGTCTTAAGACATTATGCTAAGTGAGATAGGCTGGTCACAAAAGTACAAAATTGTGTCATTCTACTTATTTGAGGTACCTAGAGTAGCCAGAGTCATAGGGACAGGAAATAGAATGGTGGTTGCTGGGTGCCGGGGGAAGAGTGTAATGGGGGGTTTATAAGTTAGTGGATACAGAGTTTCAGTTTGGGAAGGTAAAGAATGTTCTGGAGATGGATGGTACACTTATACAACAATGTAAATGTACTTAATGCCACTAAATTGTACACTTAAAAAGAGTAAATTTTATGTTAGATAACTTTTACCACAATAAAATATTTTTGAAAAAGGGAAGAAATTGGAACCCAACCAAGAATATGAGTAATATGAAAAGAGGTTAATTGAAAAAATTTAGCAACTTGACCTGGCTTGTGTAGCTCAGTGGATTGGGTACAGGCTGCAAACCGAAGGGTCAGCAGTTCAATTCCTAGTCAGGGCACATGCCTGGGTTGAGGGGCCAAGTCCCAAGTAGGGGTCATGTAAGAGACAACAACGCATTGATGTTCTCTCCCTCTCTTTCTCCTTCCCCTCTCTCTAAAAATAAATAAATAAATAAAATCTTTTAAAAAATGTTAGCAATTTAAGTGAGAAGGTTACAACTCAAAGTAGTGCGAAGAATTAGGTTAGATTGTAATTTAGATGCAAGAAAACCAGCTCAATGTGAAGGGTTTGAACTTGAAGTTCCCTGTTGTCATGGCAACTATAAGAGGGCTTACAATTCTTGATTTCATGGCAAAAGATTCACCTGGGTCTTGTATGTGTGCTGAGCAAAGATATGTGTCCTATAAGCAATCTCAGTCCCCAATAATTTATAGACATACAAGTATTTGCGAAGGTTTTACCTGTTAGGTCAAGCATGTGAACAACTTAAAAAGAAAATCAATGTATTACATTTATAAATACAGGGCTTTTTAAAAATTTAATTTTAGAGGGGAAGAGAGAGAGAGAAAGAGGGAGAGAAGCGTCAGTGTGTGGTTGTCTCTCACATGCCCCCTACTGGGGACCTGGCCCTGAACCCAGGCATGTGCCCTGACTGGGAACTGAACTGGTGACCCCTTGCTTTGCAAGCCTGCACTCAATCCACTGAGCCACACCAGCCAGGGCTATAAATACAGGTTTTAAAATTTAAGGGAATTTGAGTTGTAAATGCTGCCAACTGAGATGTGAACTTACTTAAATCTATTCAGTTTGAATTAATCCATTTTATTTATGAATAATATGATTGTAGGCTAAACACAAAAGCTTAAGGAAGATAGATTTTTGAGTTGGTAATTTTTTTAATCAAAAAAGCCTCCTTTGAGACTTCCGGCCAAGATGGAGGCATAGGTGGACACACTGTCCCTCCTCTCACAACCAAAATTAAGGACAACAAATATTTAAAAACAAGAAAACAACCAGAGCTAATAGAAAATTGAACTGTATGGGAGTCCAACAACCATTCATCCAGACAGGTAAGAGGGGCGGAGTCGAGGCAGGAAAAAGTGGAGGTGTGGACCCAGGAATGCAGGCAGCAGTGGCTGGCGGTTCCCAAGCGTTCAGGGGGCAGGCAGACCCCAGGCCCACAGGCAGCAGCTGGTGGACCCCGGGCATGGGGTAGCAACTGTGCAGACCCAGTAAGTCCGTGCAAGGTGGCTGGGTGACCAGGTGGTCCCACATTTGCACGTGCAGATAATCCAGGCAAAGGGGAAGCAGCGGAGGGGGCTGGAATCCAGGAGAGAGCGGAGCAGGCGCCATTATTCCCTATCGGACCCCACCCCCACATACAGCGTCACAACCCAGGGACTGGGCTGCCCCGCACTGGGGAACACCTAAGGCTCCACCCCTCACTATGTAACAGCCTCAACCAGACCAAAAACAAAACAAAAAAAGCACCAAAAATGGCTCAAACCAGAGAACAAATGAAAGCCCCAGAGCCAATTTCTCTAAGCAACAAAGAGATTGCCAACCTATCAGATGCACAGTTCAAAGCACTGGTCATCAAAATGCTCGCAGAATTGATTGATTTTGCTCAAAAATGCAGGCTACAATACGTGAAATGAAGGAAGATGCATGGGGAACCAATAGAGATGGGAGGAAAACTGGGACTCAAATCAATGGAGTGGATCAGAAGGAAGAAACAAACAACCAAACAGAAAACAAGGAAGAAACAAGAATTCAAAAAAATGAGGAGAGGCTTAGGAACCTCCGGGACATCTTTAAACATCCCAACATCCGAATTATAGGGGCACCAGAGGGGAAGAAGGAGAGCAACAAGTGGAAAAGTTATTTGAACAAATAATAAAGGAGAACTTCCCCAATCTGGCAAAGGAAATAGACCACCAGGAAGTCCAGGAAGCTCAGAGAGTCCCAAAGAAGTTGGACTCAAGGAGGAACACACCAAGGCACATCATAATGACATTAGCCAAGATGAAAATGAAGGAGAGAATTCTAGAAGCAGCAAGGGATAAGGGGACAGTCACCTACAAAGGAGTTCCCATCAGGCTGTTGGCTGATTTCTCAAAAGGGACCTTCCAGGCAAGAAGGGGCTGAAAAGAAGTATTCCAAGTCTTGAAAGGCAAGGACATACATCCAAAATTGCTCTATCCAGCAAAGCTGTCATTTAGAATGGAAGGGAAGATAAAGTGCTTCTCAGATAAGGTCAAGTTGAAGGAATTCATCATCACCAAGCCCTTATTAGATGAAATGTTAAAGGGACTTATCTAAGAAAAAGAAGATAAAAAAATAGGACAGTGAAAAGACAGCAAACTCACAGCTATTAAGAACCACACCTAAAACAAAAGCAAACAGCTAGAACAGGAACATAACTACAGAAATTGAGATCACATGGAGGGTTAGCAACAGGGGAGTGGGAGGAAGAGAGGGGGGAAAAGGTACAGAGCATAAGTAGCATAGATGGTGGGTAGAAAATAGACAGGGGGAGGGCAAGAATAGTATGGGAAATGTAGAAACTAAAGAACTTATGACACATGGACATGAACTGAATTGGGGGAATGTGGGTGGGAGGAGGTGTGGAGGGGAATGATGGGGGAGAAATGGGACAACTGTAATAGCATAAACAATAAAATATATTTTTTAAAAAGCCTCTTTTGTCTTTTCTATATACAAAATCTGGCCTCAGGCATAAAAAACTGATGTTGACAGCTCCAATCCTAGTACTCTCTGCTCCACAGCATAGTTGTCAGTTCATCTGTGGGTCTCTTCCACTAGAACATAAGCTCCTTGAGGTCACAACCACATTTGTATCACAAGCACCTAGTACAGCTCCAGACACACAAAAGTCATTCAACAGATGGTTGAGAGAAATGGCTTAAGGACCAAAGGTATTTTTGAATTTATCCTGGGACTATACTTGTGAATTTTGTATACATATATTCCTCCCAGATACCTGTGACAACACCTGCTTTGATATCTATGTGAATATTTGCTAGATGAAGATATCTGCCTATTTTAGTGGATTATCATAAATAACATTTATAATTAGTGCAATTTGAACAGAGACATTATAAGGCCTGTTTTTTTATCTTATTGTTTTCATTGGAACCTTATTCAGTAGTACACAATGTGTGCCCAATCCCTGTTTACCCACATACTCTCCCGAAAGTCAAAGTTACCGTTGGGAGACATCCTTTTGTGAGTGGCCAATGTCACACAGATGACCGTCCTCTGCTCTGCTGGGCCAGTGGTCACAGCTCTGAAGTCTAGAGGCCCTGCATTTGAATAAAAGCCTCAAGATTTTAAGCTTGGTAGAAAATAAAGGGTTCCCAAAGCATCTCGTGAAAATTGGGGGGAAGAAATGCCTTTTCCCTGAGACAGGAGCCAAGTCTTCACACATGGCTTCCTCTTTTGGCACCTTTCCCCTCATGGTGGGTCAGATCTGAAGTGAAGAAAGGGGTGGCTATAGGCCCTTAGCTGTCACGCTGGTAGTGATTAGCTGTTTTCAGCAATTATGGCCTTCCATCCAGGGTGTGATGGCTGGCACCTCTGGGAATGAGATGATTTCCATGGCATGCGTGTTTGAGGCTCTGCTGGCTTCCTTTTGGCCTGTGCTTGCTGTTCTTGGCAGCTTCAGAGTTTACTGACATTCCTACCAGTGTGACATGTTCCTCTTTGCCAACACAAAAACTCAGGGAAGACATGCCAGCCTGCCCTCAGAGAGGGCCCCTGGAGCTTCAGGAGAGACACTTGTGGCCACCACAGCTGACTTGCCCCCAGGGAGTGGACATACAGGCTCACTCATACGGCCTCTCAAGAAAAACCCACACCTAAATTTTGTAAGTGGAAATTTCTACTCAACACTGAAGTAGCATAGGAGTTTTGTTTTTTTTTTTCCTCACATAGGAGTAGCATTGTTGGTGAGGTTGTCATACCAGCTAGATAAATGATTCAGTAACTCATCAAAAAATTATTGAGGAACCACTATCTGGCAACACCAGACTAACACTGGATGTGACAGTGGTGAGCAAAGAAAATGCAGTCCCTTTTCTCACAGAGCTTATGGGCTGATGAAAGAGAAACATCAGCCCAACAGTCACTAAAATAAATGTGTGGTTGTGAATTGTGATAGGTGATGGGAAAGCAAAGTACAGGGTGTTATGAGAGTATAAAACAGGACTCCGGCCTGGAGAGAAGAAATCCCTATGGAAATGACATTTGAACTAGGATCTGAAAAGATGAACAGGAGATAACTAGACTAAAGGTAGGGTACAGGGGGAAGAGGAACAGAGGAAGAGCCTTTGGGTAGGAGGAGAAGCATATGCAAAAGCCCAGGAACAGCAGGAATCCTGTGCAAAGGCGGCTGAGGCCAGAGTGCCCAGAACTTGGGAGTTGTGCTGGGTGAAGCTACAGAGGTGGGCAGGGACCAGGTGATGCAGAACCAGGGGCCATGGTAAGGACTGTGCATGTATTCTCAGGGTAATGGAAGGCCACTAAAGCAGAGATGTGTGTCTTACAAAATATCATTCTGGATGCAGTGGAATGGAGTGTATCTGGGCAAGGGTCACACTGATCAGGAGAAGAAATGAGAGTGATGAGGAATATAGATGATGTGGGAGACAGGATTTCCTTTCCTTCATTCTCCTCTAAATTTAACCCATCTTTCTGCTCCAAAAGACAGAAATGAGTTCTTTTTCTTGAAAGACCTTTATCTTTACAGTTTTGTAAGTAAAATTACATTCTCCTGTGTCTATGGGGAAATCCCTAAAAGAAACAGAATGGAAAATTTTAGGAAAGCCGTGTTCCATTTCTGAATAAGCAAAGGGGCTCCTCACAAACGTGGTAGACACTCCTTTGCCACTCCAAGCACCTTCTTCCAGACCCATTAGTTCCCCTAAAGTGATCTGATCTCCATCAATCCCAAAGCCAGCCAAGCAAGTTCACGTTTATAGGACTCCCTCCTGGCAACAGTTCAGAAAATGATAAAAACAGATGCAAGCCTCGCTGTGGTATAGAAGCCTGCTTTGGAAACTGGGAGGTCAAGTGCTCGTTATCCAGGGAAGGAGGCTGTCCCTCGGAGACTAGAAGCACCCGTTGACATGCCAATTGGAGAGCGGCTGGAAATCACAGGGGCCGCCTGGGAAAGGAGGCCTCAGCCAGGCAGTACTAATACAACTGGACAATGCCACCAAGCTGGCATGGCTAAGCCAGGAACAAGGGAAGCACAGGTTGGGGGAGGAAGGGCCTCCCTTCCTCCAAAATCAATGTCCTTGTTAACTTGGGCAGAAGAAAATATGACAGCTCTGGAAACCTGCCCATATGATGAGAAGGAGGAAGCTGAGAAGCAGTTGGAGCCTGAGAAAGCCCAGAGATGCAGGCGTGATCAGTTACCCACTAGGGACCTGGTGGCAAGCTCACTCTGATCTGCTTTTACCAAAGCCCAAGAGGACAGGTGCTGCTGCCAGTTCTGACCACCACCTCCTAGATGCTTCATAACGTGCCTGCTCCTCAGGTGATCCCAGCTGGATCTGTTTTAGAGAAAGTCCAAGTAACAAACAGAGCAGTCAGCTGCTGAACCCATGCTCCCTGAGGTCTGTACAGTTTGAGGCCATTCCATTTTGTTATCTGGGATATAACTAAGAGGCAAGTGTAATAACTGAAATCTACAGAGAAACAGAAGTCTTGCCAAGAAAATTCTAGGAAAAACCACCCTTTTGTTGATAAAGTGATATCATCTGACTGGCCCAGGATATTTATTTAAGGCATTTGTGTGAAGAAAGTAGTATGAGTCCAAAATCTACATTTCCAAAATCCAAAGAGCTCTGAAAACCAAAAGTTTTATCATAAGTTTTTAGCAAACTCACTTGGCACAAGCAAAACCTGACCTAAACTAATGTGAAACAATTTGTAGACTATTTCCTTAGCATGATTAGTCCTATATTTTGCCCCAGATTTCCAGGAGGGATTATATGAAATAGACTCTATTGGTACCATTTTACGTTTCTAAAATCCCCAAAACTCTTCATTTATTTTCTCTTTAGACTTTATTTATTTATTATAGACAGAGGAAAAGGGAGGGAGAAAGAGAGGGAGAGAAACATCAATGTGTGGTTGCCTCTCACACACCCCCACTGGAGAACTGACCTGGCCTGCAACCCAGACATGTGCCCTGACTGGGAATCAAACTGGCAACCCTTTGGATCGCAGGCCAGTGCTCAATCAACTGAGCCACACCAGCCAGGGCCCCAGAACTCTTCATTTCAAAACATGTTGGCTGCCCAGGTTTTCTGGTAAGGGATTATGAACTTGTATTGTTATGAATTTGAGGACTTGTGGTCCAGTAGGCAAACAGGAAGTCCAAGGGGAGATTAAATAGAGCCCTTTACACTATAAATATTTCATAGGAATATAGATTGATGTTTGGGGTTGATGGAATTACAGAAATCCCCTCTTAGTCTGAGTCTAAATTTCAATGGAGACAGTGTGTGGTGAAGAAAGCATGAGTTCAGGAGTTTAAAAGTGCCTGGGTCATGGGGCCTTGGGCAAGAATGTTCTCTCTGAATCTCATCCATAAAATGAAAGGCTTGGACAAGATGATCTATAGGACATGTCTTCTTTTCAGATTACACAATTCTATGAACTACCTACAGGAGGGAAAAGGAGCCAGGTAACCAGAAGTTCAGAAGAGCCCTGGAAGTGGGAAAAACAAGAACATAGCTGTATGTTCCTGTTCAATAGTAGGGATGAAAATAACTCAAGCTGGTCAACTGAGGTTCAGCAAATGATGCCACCATTTACAGAACTATTCATCCTCAGTGCCTGGGTGTTCAATACGCCCAAGACCCTGATGGAAACAGCTCTGGCAGTGAGTGAGGCCAAGGAGGATTCCTGTCATGCTGAGGTTGTGACATTGCATTTTGCTGAAATCAATTTGGCTCTGTTTAATGCATACCTAGCAGATTTACCAGATTGTGAAAATGAATGTTTTCTATGCGCGTGGCTGATTTTTGCATGCATCTGTTCACTCATCTAAACCTTAGTTACATGCTGCTAGGAGAATGAAAGGCTGTAATTTCTTCTTTTTGAAGCAGGAGTGGTAGAGGCACCATTTACAATTCTACACCAAAATGGTAAACCACTTTTCTTCTTATTGTCTCGGGAAAAAAAGAAGCAATATGGCCATATTTCCTTTTGGATTTGCAAGTGATACCTTAATGGGAGTCCAGTGCCTGAAAACACGGTCTTCAGAATATAAATACCCAGTGCAATGCAAACATGAGTATTTAACTATATTATTTTCATGTAACATTAATAAGCCCTCACTACCTTGTCACATTTTCCTTTTAGATGACACTGCTTCCTTCAGATGCAAGAACAGTAATACTAGTATTTATTTAGTACTTTGTGTTTCTGGGACGCTTTTATCACCATTAATTAGTAAACTACAAATAATTTCTGTCATAGCTACTGCAGTCCTCAGTGTTCATGATACAATATGCTCTAGTGACTAATAAATGGGATAGATTTTGGAATCACTCAAACTCAGTTTTGGATCTGAATTACTGTGCATCTAGCCCTCAGCAAGCCTCTGTGTCCTCATCTATAAAAGGGAGACAGAGGCAGAGTGTGTATGAGGATTAAAATCAGAATGTGTGTATTAACTACATAACTTGGTGCCTCACCTGTAAATGGACAATCGCTTTGCATTTCTCAAGTCTTTTAGCCTCTGGAATGACATTACAGACAATAAATTACTTAAAACAGAAAAATTGCCCCATCTCCTCTCCAGATTTCCTCTCCCTGTCTTTCTTAAACTGCTAGAACCTCTCTGTTCCTTACTTGATTTTGCAGAGAAATTTGGTTTTCTTTGTCTCACTCCTAATCCATATCTGCCTTAATCTGAGGGCTAATTTTCCACTAGCAAATGGCCCAACCACTTTTTCTTTTTAACCAAAGTAGTTCTTTCTACCCTTAGCCTAACTACATTGAGGGTGATTGAATTTATATTTTTAAGAGTTTTCTAAAACAAACAAACAAATAAACACACAAAAAACACATTGACACAGACAGCAGCATGGTGGTCACCAGAGAGCAAGAAGTGGAAGAGTGGGGGAGGCAATATTTAGTATAGGTACAATTATCCATACTTCAATAGTTTCTGAATTACAGTAAAAAAAAAAAAACATGATATAATTATGTTCATCATGATTACCTCTGTATTTACTATGTACCTAAATGTTCAAGGCATTGTATCGGTTAGTCTTGGCAAGAGAGAGAAAAATATGAAATAGCAGATTTCCATTTTTAATTTTTTGAGGTAAACCCATACTGCTTTCCACAGTGGCTACACCAAACTGCATTCCTACCAACAGTGCAAAAGGGCTCTCTTTTCTTCACATCCCCATCAGCACTTATTGTTTGTTGATTTATTGGTGATAGTTATTCTGACCAGTGTAAGGTGATTTCTCACAAAAGGCCCCACATAGCAACAGTGATCCTGAGAAAGAAGAACAAAGTTGGAGGAATCACACTATCTAATATCAAACTATACTACAAGGCCATAGCAGTCAAAACAGCATAGTACTGACAAAAACAGACACATAGATCAATGGAACAGAATAGAGAGCCCAGAAATAAACCCATGCCTTTATAGTCAATTAATATTCGACAGAGGAAGCAAGAACATACAATGGGCTAAAGATAGTTTATTCAATAAATGGTGTTGGGAAAATTGGACAGATATGTGCAGAAAGATAAAATTAGACCACCTTCTTATGCCACACACAAGAATAAATTTGTCTATCTTTAATGTATGTATGTGTATGCACGCATATATGTGTGAGAAAGAGAATGAGAGATGAAAATGTAAATAAGCACTGATTGAAGAGAGGAAGACCTGGAATCCAGTTCTTGCCTTACCCCTAGTTAGATGTGAGAATTTGTGTGGCAGAGATCAGCCAGCTGGTTACCAAAACCCACGTCCACTTCTTCCTGGCACACAACTGATATTTCCCAGCATCCTTTGCATTTATGTGTGGCTTTCTGATTAAGTTTTGACCCACAGAATGTGGGTGGAAGTGACATACTACTTTCAAACCTCACCCATAAAAACTTCACTATCGATGGACTTCCGGCCAAGATGGAGGCGTAGGCGGAAACACTGTGCCTCCTCTCACAACCAGAATTAAGGACAACAAATATTTAGAAACAAGAAAACAACCAGAAATTATAGAAAATTGAACTGTCTGGAAGTCCAACAACCATTCATCCAGACTGGTAAGAGGGGCGGAGTCGTGGCAAGAAAAAGTGGAGGTGCTGACCTGGGAACGCAAGCAGCAGCGGCCGGCAGTTCCCAGGTGCACAGGCGGCGGTTGGCTGTCCCCGGGCCCACAGGCAGCAGCTGACGGACCCCGGGCACAGGGGGGCAACTGTGCAGACCCAGTGAGGCCGCACAAGGCGGCTGGCGGACCAGGTGGTCCCACATTCGCACGCGCAGACGGTGGAGGCAGAGGTGAAGTGGCGCAAGAGACTGGGATCCAGGAGAGAGCGGAGCAGGCGCCATTGTTCCCTCTCGGACCCCGCCCCCACCTATAGCATCACAACCCAGCAAAAGGATCAATCAAAAGGAACCCAAACAGGCCCACTTCAAGACACATCATCATTAAAATGGCAAAATTCCAAGACAAAGAGAGAATCTTAAAGGCAGCAAGGGAGAAAAAGGAAGTAACATACAAGGGAGCCCCAGTAAGGTTAGCAGCTGACTTCTCAATGGAAACACTCCAAGCCAGAAGAGAATGGCAAGGAATATTCCAAGTAATGAGAACCAGAGGCCTGCAACCAAGACTACTTTATCCAGCAAGGCTTTCAATCAAGATAAAAGGCCAAATAAGGAGCTTCCCAGACAAAAGAAGTCTAAAAGAATACACCTCTACCAAACCAATTCTGCAAGAGATACTAAATGTACTGCTTTAAAGGAAGAAAGGAAAAGACAGAGAGAGAAAGAGAGAGAGGAACACAGGTACGGAAATGGCAATGAATCAGTACCTATCAATAATAATCTTAAATGTAAATGGATTAAATGCTCCAATCAAAAGACACAGAATAGCTGAATGGATAAGAAAGCATGACCCACACATATGGTGCCTACCAGAGACCCACCTTAGGACAAAAGACCTACACAGATTGAAAGTGAAGAGCTGGAAACAGATTTTCCAAGCAAATGGACAGGAAAAAAAAGGTGGAGTAGCAATATTTATGTCAGACAAAATAGACTTCAAAGGAAGGGCAATAAAGAGAAACCCAGAAGGTCACTTCATAATACTCAGGGAAGAATCCACCAAGAAGACATAAACATTGTAAATATATATGCACCAAACATAGGAGCAACTAAATACATGCAGAAAATCTTTGAGGACTTCAAGAAAGATATTGACAGCAATGCAGTTATAGTAGGGGATTTCCTCACCCCACTGTCAAAAATGGACAGATCTTCCAAATAAAATATCAACAAAGATATTGTGGCACTGAACAACACTCTAGAAGTGGACTTAACTGATATATATAGAGCCCTTCATCCCAAAGAAACTAAATACACATTTTTTTCAAATGCACATGGAACATTTTCAAAGATAGACCACATGATAGGACACAAAAGAAGCCTCAACAAATTCAAGAAAATTGAACTCATACCAAGCATTTTTCTCCAACCACAAGGGAATGAAACTAGAAACCAAGCCCAAGGTGAAAACCCCAAAACAGTCAAAATCATGGAGATTGAATAGCATGCTATTAAACAATGAATGGGTCAAGAATGAAATTAGGGAGGAAATCAAAAAATTTCTGGAAACAAACAAAACTGAACTCATAATGACCCAAAACTTATGGGACACAGCAAAGGCAGTCATCAGAGGCAAGTTCATAGTGATACAGGCCTACATAAAAAAGATAGAAACATTTCAAACAAACAACCTAACTCTACATCTATAAGAACTCAAGGAACAACAACAAAGATAGCCCAGAGCAAGTAGAAGGAAGGAAATAACCAAGATCACAGCAGAATTAAATGACATAGAGACTAAAAGCACAATCCTAAATATCAATGAATCCAGGAGCTGGTTCTTTGAAAAGATCAACAAAATCGACAAGCCTTTAAGCAGGCTCATCAAGAAAAAAAGAGAGAGGACTCAAATAAACACAATCAGAAATGAAAGAGGAGAGATTACAACCGACACCATGGAAATACAAAGGATTGTAAGAAATTACTATGAAGAACTGTATGCCAAGAAATTTGAAAACCTAGGTGAAATGGACAAATTTCTAGAAAAATATGATCTCCCAAAACTCAATGAAGAAGGAACAGAAAGCCTGAACAGACCAATAACAGCAGATGAAATTGAAGCAGTAATCAAAAAACTCCCGACACACAAAAGCCCTGGACCAGATGGTTTCACAGGAGAATTCTACAAAGCATTTAAAGAAGAGCTAACCCTTATCCTTCACAGACTATTCCAAAAAATCCAAAATGATGGAAGACTCCCAAACTCTTTTTATGAAGCCAGCATCATCCTAATCCCCAAATCAGATAAAGACACAACAAAGAAAGAAAACTTCAGGCCAATACCACTGATGAACATAGATGCTAAAATTCTCAACAAAATATTGGCAAACCGCATCCAGTAATACATGAAAAACATCATACACCATGACCAAGTGGGATTCATCCCTGGGATGCAAGGGTGGTTCAATATTCACAAATCAGTACATGTAATACATCACATAAACAAAAGCAAAAACAAAAATCACATGATCATATCAATAGATGTGGAAAAAGCATTTGATAAGGTATAACACCCATTTATGATAAAAACACTCAGCAAAGTGGGAATAGAGGGAGGATTCCTCAACATAATAAAGGCCATATATGAGTAACCTACAGCCAACATCACACTCAACGGGCAAAAACTAAAATCTTTCCCACTAAGACCAGAACAAGACAAGGTTGTCCACTTTCACCACCTCTATTCAATACAGTATTGGAAGTCTTAGCCACAGCGATTAGACAAGAACGGGAAATAAAAGGCATCCAACTTGGAAAGGAGGAAACAAAACTATCATTGTTTGCAGATGACATCATTTTGTACACATAGAAAATCCTATGGACTCGGCCAAAAAACTGCTTGACCTAATAAATGAATTTGGCTAAACAGCCAGATACAAAGCCAATATCCAGAAACCAAAGGCATTTTTGTATACCAACAATGAAACTGCAGAAGCAGAAATCAAGAAAAAATCCCATTTGATATAGCTAAAAGAAAAATGAAATACCTAGGAATAAAGCTATACAAGGAGGTAAAAGACCTGTATGTAGAAAACTAAACAACACAACACTGAAGAAAGAAATCAAGGAAGACGCAAACAAATGGGAACGTATGCCGTGTTCATGGATTGGAAGGATTAATATCATCAAAATGTCCATACTACCCAAGGCAATTTACAAATTCAATGCAATACCTATTAAAGTACCAATGGCATATTTCACAGACATAGAACAAACACTTCAAAATTTATATGGAACCATAAATGACCCCGAATAGCTGTAGCAATTTTGAGAAAGAAGAGCAAAGTAGGAGGGATCACAATACCTGATACCAAACTGTATTACAAGGCCATGGTAATCAAAACAGCCTGGTACTGGCATAAAAACAGGCACATGGACCAGTGGAACCGAACAGCAAGCCCAGAAATAAACCCAAGTCTCTAAGGTCAATTAATATTTGACAAAGGGGGCAGCAAAATAAAATGGAGCAAAAAAAGCCTCTTCAACAAGTGGTGTTGGGAGAACTGGACAGCTATGTGCAAAAAAATGAAACTTGAGCACCAACTTATACCATACACAAAAATAAATTCAAGGTGGATAAAAGAATTAAATATAAGTCGTGACACTATTAAATTCCTATAGGAGAACATAGGTAGGAAAATCTCAAATATTTCACACAGCACTATTTTTACTGATATGTCCCCTAGAGCAAGGGACATAAAGGAAAGAATAAACAAATGGGATCTCATCAAAATAAAAAGCTTCTGCATGGCTAAAGAAAATTATAATATAAGGAGGACCAACTGTATGGGGAAACATATTTGCCAATGATACCTCAGACAAGGGTTTAATCTCCAAAATATATAAAGAACTTACACAACTCCACTCTAAGACAAGCAACCCAATTAAAAAATGGGCAAGGGACTTGAACAGACACTTCTCCAAGGAGGACATACAGAGGATCCAGAGACACATGAAAAGATGCTCAATATCGCTAGCTATCAGAGAGATGCAAATTAAAACCACAATGAGATACCACTTCACACCACTCAGAATGGCCATCATAAACAAAGCAACAAACAACAAGTATTGGAGAGGTTATGGAGAAAATGGGACCCTAGTGCACTGCTGGTGGGAGTGCAGACTGGTACAACCACTATGGGAAACAGTATGGAATTTTCTAAGAAAACTAAAAATGGATCTACCTTTCGACCCAGCAATTCCACTGCTAGGACTATATCCTAAGAACCCTGAAACACCAATCCAGAAGAACCTATGCACCCCAATGATCATAGCAGCACAATTTACAATAGCCAAGTGTTGGAAGCAACCTAGGTGTCCATCAGTAAATGAATGGATCAAAAAACTGTGGTACATTTACACAATGGAATTCTATGCAGCAGAAAGAAAGAAGGAGCTCCTGTCTTTCGCTACAGCATGGATGGAACTGGAGAGCATTATGCTAAGCGAAATAAGCCAGGAGGTGAAAGACAAATACCATATGATCTCACCTTTAACAGGAACCTAATCAACAAAACAAACAAACAAGCATAATATAACCAAAGACACTGAAATTGAGAACAGGCTGACAGTGACCAGAGGGGAGAGGGGAGGGAATTTCAGGGGAAAACGGGTAGGGTTTAGAGCAACAAGTATAAAGGACATATGGACAAAAACTAGGGGTCGTGGAAATGGGAGGAAGGTGAGGAGGGCTGGGGTGGTGGGCTGGGATGGGAGTAAAATACAGAAAACTGTATAAGAGCAACAATTAAAATTAAATTTAAAAAAAGAAGAAGAAGAAAGAAAACTTACAGGCAAGAAGGGGCTGGAAAGAAGTATTCCAAGTCATGAAAGGCTATATCCAAGGACCTACATCCAAGATTGCTCTATCCAGGAAAGCTTTAATTTAGAATGGAAGGGCAGATAAAAGTGCTTCCCCGATAAGGTCAAGTTCAAGGAGTTCATCATCAGGAAGCCCATATTTTATGAAATGTTAAAGGGACTTATCTAAGAAAAAGAAGATAAAATATGAAAATGAAAGGACAACAAACTCACAATATCAGCAAATGAACCTAAAAGAAAACAAAAACTAAGCAAACAATAAAATAGGAACAGAACAGAGAAATGGACATCACATGGAGGGATTTCAGTGGGGATGGGAAAGGGAGAAATAGGTGGGGAAAGGTACAGGGAAGAAGAATCATAATTAGTAGGCATAAAATAGACGGGGAGAGAGAAAAAATGGTATAGGAAACAGAGGACTCAAAGCACTTATATGTACAAGCCATGGACATGAACTAAGGGTGGGGGAATGCTGGAGGGTTGTTGGGGGGCAGGGTGGAGGAGCAAAATAAAAGGGGGGAATTGGGAAAACTGTAATAGCATAATCAATAAAAAGTACTTAAGAATAAAAATAAAACAGTTAATAGTTGGAAAGGTATGTTTTAGAGAATATTGTTTATAAACACACCTCCTGCTGCCCAGATCTTAAAGTCTTATTAATAAGCATCACCCAGCTTCCCCTGTCTTCTTCTGTAACTTGCTTTCATCTTCCTTAGTTGATACACACTCACACAAGCATACTTGCCTTACTCTCTTGCTTTCTCCTTTCTTCTCTTTCTTCTTTATAAGTCTGTACAAGTTTGTGCACAAAATTGGCTTTCCTTCTAGCTGTTTTGTCTCTGTACTCCATCCAAAAATGTTTTCTGTGTCTCTAATTTCATCAAGATATGCCTTACCGAGAATGTCAAAACCACTGAGTTCAAAGTTGGCTGTGCTAGTGATGATCAGCTAAGGAAACGACCTCGAATTTTTCTTAATTATTTGTTAGGATGTAAGTCTTCACTTGATGGAGTAGTTAATAAAATATGGTATAGGAATCCTGCTTCTCATCCCCTGCCCTTTATTGTGCAGAGGTTCCCACTGATTTCCAATAGAGCTTGCTTCACTCAAGGAAAGACACGTGGAAAGGAAAAGATTGCTGGCCATACGTGGGAACACCACCTTTAGTGAAGGGTTTCCATAAGCAGAGAGTAATTTCATGATTTATTGGCATTCAGATTCTGGCCACATTTATGTAATTCTGTAAACTAGGGATTGAGAGTTGAGTTGGTCGGCAGCAACAAGCCTGGGAGAAGTCAGTCTAGGCAGGTCAAGTTGTAGCTAGGAGTAGGAGACTGCAGTTCCAGTCCCTGCTCAGCAATATGATGACTACTGTATCAGGAAAGTCTATTAACCTCTCCCAGTCTTTGTTCCATCATCTATAAAATAGGGAGAAAACCACTGACCTTCCAAGGTTGCTGCAAGGATAAAAATAGGTATATGTGAAAACACTTTCTAAATGATAAAGTGTCATGTAAATGTTAGTTATTATTATCCAACCTTAGAGGTAACCAAAATGGTACATTTGTATTCCAAGGCTTTTTTGGTTTCCTTTTGATTTAGAGTCTCTAAATGTATTATGTTTTGATGTTTAAAGTACTTTATAACTATAAAAATTTTGAAAGAAAAGATTCAGAGTATAGTTAGCAGGGGAGGAAGCTTATGTTTCTCTGGGATGAGAACACCCATGACTTGACAGTACATTCATAATTCATTTTCTGAGGTTTGCCCATGTGTTGAGAGCATATCTTGCTTAAAGGGCACATTTAGTGAATATTTAAGAATGATGGTGATGAAGAGCAAGTGTCAGGAAGTGGTCAGGTGGGCGACACAGGCAACTGTCTGTACATGGCTGTAACTGGAGTAACTGCTTTGGAGACACTGGTGGAACCAGAATGAATGCCATAAAATGGGTGGATTTCTTCCCCTGATTTCAGCCAATTTGCCAGTCCCCTTTCTGCACACCATCTGTACAAGGCTCAGGATTCACAAGGCTGAATCTTCATGGACTGAAGACATTTCTTTTGTTTTCAGTTACAAAGAAAGCTACTGTGATGATCTGCTTTACATGTCACCTTAGCTAAGCTATAGTACCCAGGCATTTAATCAAACACTAACCTAGATGTTGCTGGAAAGATATTATGTAGATGTGGTTACATCTACATAAAGTTGCCTTTATGTAAATTATTGTTTAAATTATATTTTATTGATCATGCTATTACAGTTTTCCTGATTTCCCCCCCCTTAGTCCCCCTCCACCCAGCACCCCCACTTCCTTAGGCAATCCTCCCATCATTGTTCATGTCCATGTGTCATGTGTATGTTCTTTGGTTACTCCATTTCTTATATTGTACTTTACATCCCCATGACTATTCTGTAACTATCTATTTGTACTTCTTAAAACTTTATGTAAATTAGATTGATTTAGATAATGCAGGTGGGTCTCATCCAATCAGTTACAGGCTTTAAGAGCAAAAACTGAGGTTTCCTGGGGAAGAAATGCTGCTTCAGGACTATAACATCAACTCCTGTTTAAATTTCCAGACCACCAGCTTGCTTTGTAGATTTTGAATTCCTTAAAGTAAATCAATCTATTATCTATCTATCTATCTATCTATCTATCTATCTATCTATCTATCTATCTATCATTTCCTTTGGTTTTGTTTCTCTGGAGAGCCTTGATTGATATATTTCTCTATTCATAGTGTCCTCTTTTTTTTTTTTTTTTTTTTTTTTGACTCTAACCCAACTCTAGCAAATTTTTTTTTTCCACAAGAAAAATCAACTGCATTCCTGGAACTACAAACCACATAAATTAATTCCAAATTATAATCCAACTCTGATTTTTTAAAATCTACTAAATGTTGATATAACCGAAGTACATTTTTTAAAACCCTTAACAATTTTACCTCATCAAAAGTCAAAAGTTCAAAACATCTGCCTTGGTTCTTATAACTCTACAGTCTCTAATTATTCCCTTATCTGGTCTCCTTACTTAAATAGATTTCAAATAATACGGAATCTCAATATACTGACAAGATATAAGTTATCTCAGGGTGCCAAGGCAGTAGAACTCAAGTTACAAATTTTATATTTCAATGAAGCAGTCTTTCCTTTGACACGAAGCTTGAAAGATGGTGATCTCATAATTCAAGGTTTCAGGATCACTCAGGAGTGAAAAATTCATCCCTGTTTAAGTAATTATTTTTATGTGCAGAGCCAGTCCTGGAATCCTTTACATACATTCTAGTCACTTGAATTCTGTGAATCACAAATGTTCTGAACCTCACCTCTGACCATTCCCAGGCAGACTAGTCAGGGTCTGAGTTCTGTGAGTCATTTATCACAGACTTCAGTTTTAACCAGTTCCCAGTGGGGTTACGTGTGACCCTTTGCAGTTGTCGTGACTGCATTGTATACACACATATTGATTGCCCTCTGTAATTCCCAGACCTGGCGCCTTGCCCTTCTGCCTAGCTTGGGTGAAGCAGCATGGAAGCACCATGCTGGCCCCCAAGGGGTGGGAAAGGAACCTGGCACCACTGGGCAGATGTTCCTTAATGGTAATGCTCCATTGAGTCAGTGGCCTCCAAAGAGACCATTCATGTGGCCTTGTTGATGAGGAATGTAGTCATAGTCACACAAAAAGGTCCCTAGTCTCCATCTGAGGACCCCATGCATGGCCCGTTACCCCTGCTACAGAAAGAAACTGGACAGGACCTCCCTTTAGGTGCCTGTCAGCCCTCATCACTAATCAGCCCAGGGGCTACTCAGAATGACTGGAGGCACTCTCTTCCACCTCCCACCAACTGCACTGCCCTCTCTCAGCCCTGCCATCTGGGGAGCCCCACACCAGGCCAGGCAAGCAAGCTTTGCTTCTGCATGGTCCTTCAAAGCTTGCCATCAGCCAAGCTCCTGAAATATCTATATTTATACAGGCAGGGCTCCGACTCTTTTTCTACCAATAGAAGCCACAGCAGGTAAGGACCAGATATGGTTTGGGTGGTTTGTTCATCCCATGATGGCAAACCTATCAGCAATGGCTCACTTGGCAGGGGTCTCACTTACCAAAAGAGCCAAATCATTGCTCATTGTTGCAATCTATGCACTGGAAGAAATACACATCAGAAAATCACATAGATTCCCCCTCTCTTTTATTCAGAGGTTTGATTTCATCCACTCACAGGGAAAAGTCAAAATGTCCCTCCTGATAGATGCTTATCTCAGGACTCAGTGCCAGTACATTGCAGGGAGGGTGAGTACAGTGTGTGTGTGTGTATGTGTGTGTGTACACACATATATATGTATATATGCATATATAATATATGTATGTTTGTATATGTGTATATATATTTGCAAAGATACCATGACATGTCACCACAGAGCTTTGTGACTACCTGTTATATTGTGAACTGTTAGAAAACTTAATGATTGGCAAGAAAATTGATAGAAGGGAGGGAGGCAGGAATATTCATCTTTTCAGCAAATATGCATGGGTGTACTTGAGCCTCAATTAACAATTGTTCCCAAATATTTCAGCAAACACACCTTAGATATAGGCTTTTCTGAGAGAAGACAGTGATAAAAGCCTGTGGGTTAAGTGAGTTTTTCCATGGTAATGAAAGCTGTCAACACAGAAGCAGCTCAATTTATCTCAAAGCCGAAGCTTTCACTAGCTTGCACCTCTCATCAAATTGGTTTTTCATGGATGAGAATTATTTTTAAATATTCTAAAATGGTATCATTTCCTAGTGGCAAATTTGGGGGGATATATTTTGAAATTAGTCAAAAGGAAAATGTCCTATTTTTTAAAGAGCAGCATTTCTACATTTTAAAAATCAGGTGTTCTCACAACAATGAAAAAACTTTACAAATAAATAAAATCAGGTGTTCTCGGTGGGGAGCCAGGTTTTATCTTTGTCAGTGTTGGCTATTGCTAAGTGCATCCCAGATTGAAAGTCTAAATAAAATACCGCAAGGAAAGGCATGGGAAAAGTTTTTGTTGGAAAAGCAGGAGGGAGACACATACACATATATAATACAGAGATAATTTATCTATGAATTTAGAAAGCCTTTCATGGCTTTTTTTTTAACCCCCTCTATCTTGCTAGTTACTTGTTATTTCACTGTGAGCATTGCAAACATGGAGGGCTGCAGAGGTGCCAGGCTCCATCATGGTGTCCAAAAATTGGCTCTGTACCTATGCAAAATTAGATATTGGCTGGTAGAATCAGTTCACAGACCCTGGATTCACAGGGATTTCTCATAAGAGAAGACAAGGCTACAAGCCCACAGGACTCACACTCCAACCAGCAGCAATGCAACATGCTCCATCCAACAAGCCAAAACCCATTTTTAAATGAATTCTGAATCTTCATCAGACATCATTTCCAGCCCTGGTAAAATACTCCCCAAAAGTCTAGTCCTCTTTTCTGTTTCATGGGGAAGGAATTCTGTTGAATCTTACATGGATCAGAGCTTTGAGATTTTTCACGGAAAGGATCCAGGTCATTTCGTCAAAAGACCCAGGTCATTTGTATCCTGCCTTGACTAGGCTGCCCCAGTATTGAAGGAGGAAGGAAATGTAAGAATCCTACAGACAAAAATCTTTCTTTTTTTATATTCCTTGGAACTAGAAAAACTGTGTGATGGTTCTGGTATAAGAATTAATGCAGTGAAGAAACATATTAGACAGCTGGAGCATATAAGTCTATTCCAAAAGGATCTGCCTTCTGGGTCTTTTTTGCTTACTGTGTCAACTAAAAACTGCTTCTCACTTATGAGTAGCTAGTAGATGGCTTTACTATTTCTGAGAGATATACTTTATTCTGTGGACAGTGAATTTTAATAATTAAAAAAGACAGCTTTTTTGGGGGGGTTATGGTTCATCTTGGGTTCCTGGTTCTCCAGTTAAGCACTGAAGAGGAGGTAAGGAGGGTTGTTTTTTAGGCCAAGAGGTACTTTTTAAAATGTTTTATTTATTTTAAAGAGTGGGGAAGAGAGGGAGAAAGAGAGAAACATTGTTGCAAGAGAGAAACATGGATGAGTTGCTTCTCATATGCACCCTGGCCAGGGGACTGAACCTGCAACCTAGTCAGTTATATGCCCTGACCAGGAATTGAACCTGCAACCTTTCAGTTATAGGATGACACTCCAACCAACTGAGCCACTGGCCAGAGCAAGTATTGCATGTTTTTAAAATTCTTGTGGCATACCTGTTAAAAATGGCACGCCTGTGCTCTAAGGGTATAGTAAAAAATCAAGAGTTGAAATAGATGACCTTAGTCCCAATCAGAGCCTTAATATGAAAGCTGGATCAGAGCCTTGCATCTTTCAGGTCAATTATTCATCCACCTGAAGGTGCAACTTCCGTGAGCGCAGAAACCTAATCTGCCCATAGCACACACTCAGTAAATACCATTGAATATTTTCATTGGTCTGTGTCTTAATCTGTTATGGCTGCTACAACAAATACCATAGACTGGGTGACTTAAACAACAAACATGTGTCACAGTTCTGAAGGCTGAGAAGTCCATGATCAAGGTATAGGACAGTGTGGCTTCTGGCTAGAGCTCTCTTCTTGATCGTAGATGGCCGAGTTCTTGCTATACCTTCACATGGCAGAAAAAAAGATTATCTCTCTTGCATCTATTATTATAAGGGCATTAATCTCATTCAAGGACTTGATGCTTATGACCTAATTACCTCCCAAAGGCCTCACCCCCAAATGCCAACACACTAAGGGTTAGTGCTTCAATAAATGAATTTGGGGGAGACAAACATTCAGTCCATACAAGGTTGATAATCTCATTGGGTAACATCAGTGAGGCCAACATCTCAAGGGTAATATCTGTAGGAGAAAGCTTTGTATTGCATTCTGTATTATACATGACATTGTGAAAAAGTGCTTAAATAGGTTTCAGGAAACTTGAGTTCTAGTTCTGCCTCTGCTCCCATTATGGTCAATGACCTTCAGTAATTTGTTGATCTCTCTAGGACTTTTATCTCCTTGTTTCTAAAATGACTAAATAATTGTTGAGCTTTCTTCAGTCCTAAAATTGTATGATTTCATGATTCTAAACCTTGGTCAGCCATTCAAAAATGCATTCTCTGGATAAAGATGTCTATTAGGGCTAAATGGAAAAAGCAAATCTGTTAGTAGAAAGAATTATTACAAGCACATAGCTTAAAGACAGTGACTCAGAAGTACCATCTTCCTCTTTTTCTTAACAGGTGCTCTTTCAGTGGAGGTGAGAGGCAAAAAGGGAAAGAATAGGCATTGATGCACAGAATGAATAGGGAGACTGGATATGGCTCTAAACTGCACTATGGCCTATCATGTAGTATTTAGAGAGGGAAAATGGAAAAGGGAGAATTCGCCTTTATTAAACTACTTTTCTAGTAGTTCTTTTAAGGAAACATTCAATCCACTGTCCATGGAATATGCATCCTGTAGTGGTGCTTCTCAAAAGATATGACCACATCCTAACCCCTGAAACCTGTAAATGCAACCTTATGTGGAAAAAGGGTCTTTAAAGGTATAGTTAGGATGTCAAGATGAGATCATGCTGGGTCATCATTAAGTCCAATGACAAGTGTCCTTATAAAAGATATTCAGAAAAGAAGGCCACATGCAGACAGTGGCAGAGATTAGAGTAATGCAGCCACAAGGAATGCTGACAACTAGCAGAAAGTAGGGGAGGCAAGGAAAGACTCTCTAGGGAGGGAGCATAGCCCTGTAGATACCTTGATTTTAAATTTCTGGTCTTTAGAGCTGTGAGAATAAATCACTTGTTTTAAGCAGCCAAGTTTGGTTATTGGTTATAACCAATAACTGTTGGTTATACTTCAGATGAGTATATTTTAAAAGATGGATATTATTAATCGAGAACTCCAACATCCCTTTTCCTATTAACATCATGGTTGATCATATTAATAATAAAAAGCAAAGAACACTGACATAAAACAATAATATTATTAAATAGGAATGTTAGATCTCTTTTGCTTACATAATAGGTGTCCATAGATGCCACCTCCTAAATGAATCATTATTTTAAGACCTTTTTTTTAGAAGGAAACACTCCACTATCAGAGAAAAGGGTTTCATTGTTATATATCTCCATCCTGACTTTGTTTCAGTAACTTCGTTTCTGTACCACATTTACACTCTTCATTAATGTCTCCATTTTAGGGTATTTCAGCTTCATAGAGCAATAGTAGCAACAATATCCTGCTGTTTTATTATACATTTACCAGTTGACTATCTGTTCTTTTGGCCAAAATTTGTTGGCCTCTTCTCAGAGCTCTTTCTCAATACATCTTTTAATAACTGTTTTCCCACATAGTCTTCATTTCAAGTTTAGAATATGCTAATCAATTTACTAGTTCACCTTTGACAGTGAAGTTTACAATGTTTGTGAGAATGTTGAATTTATTAATTTCCAAATGAGTGGTTTTTAAATAACAGCACATTGTATGCTTGCTTGTTTTTCACAGTCCAATTTAGTGTCTGAGCAACTTTGCTTTGATGTTGACTTCCATTAGGAAAACTCTGAAAGCATTTTCCTTTATTGGTCTTGGATCTTCCTGACAGTTCCACATTTCCATGGTGCCAGCTACTGGGTTGTACCGCTTGTTTCTCCTTTCACATCTCTTGAAAGATCCCATGTTATACTCCACTGTTACCGTACTTTTATTGCTTTTTCTTATTATTCAATTCAATTCAACAAGCAAACATGAATATTTACAACATGCTAGCGGGGTGGCAAAAACCAACACACAGATGAATCATTTCAGTAGATGATGGTAAGAAGTGACTTAGATTGGGTATGAGCCATTGTGTTCTGATTTATATAAAAACTGAGAAAGCCCTGGCTGGTGTGGCTCAGTGAATTGAGTGCTGGCCTGCAAACTGAAAGGTCACTAGTTCAATTCCCAGTCAGGGTATATGCCTGGGTTGCAGGCCAGGTCACCAGCAGGGGGAGTGTGAGAGGCAACCACACACTGATGTTTCTCTCCCTCTTTCTCCCTCCCTTCCCCTATCTCTAAAAATAAATAAATAAATAAAATCCTTAATTTTTTTTAAATCTAAAAACCAAAATAAATAAAAACTGAGAAATACCCTGGAAAGGAAGTTTATTGTCAGACAGACTTCTTTAGTCCTGTCTTCCAAGGGAGCCCAAGATCTCATCCCTAAAGTGAACAGAGCAAGTTAGCTACTTACTACTTTGTCATAATGAGAATTAGGAGCATAGGTTTTATCATAACTTTTAGTTTCTGGTAGTTATAGAAAGGGAACAAAGCATCAGTAATGCTTCCATCTGAACACTAATAGAGACAACTGAATGTGGGAAAGTCAAATCAAGTCTATTAAAGAAAAAAGGGAAGGAGGGGAATAAAAATGAAAGAATACATTATACAACCATTAAATATTAATGGAAAAATTTAACAGATCTTGAAATATTGTCATATATTATTTCATTAAATAGTTTACATTTATTTACCAGTTTTTATCACTTAAAGGGAAAGAAGGATTAAATAAGCCCTAAATGTTTTATTATATTAGAATCTTTGAGCTGCTGCCATAGCTACATAATGGTTAGTCCAACTCCATGGTTCACTATTAGAAAGCCAATATTGCTCTTTCACCAAAGTGTATCCTCAACTCAGCTTTTATAAAAAACATAAGTATTTTTATTCTCTCCTTGCTATCTTATTGTTCAGTTGGTTGAGAATTTTGATGGTCAGGAAGTATTATTTATCGAGACCCTAAACAAACACAACTAAAACCAAATTAATCATCAACATACAAACACTCCAAAATTCCACCTGTTGATCCTGCTGGATCTCCTCCCTCTATTGTTGGAACACACTTCCCAGCTTCCAAAACACACACACACACACACACACACACACACACACACACACAGGAATGAGAAAGCATGTCCAAGACCAGTAAAAGGATCACCAGTCAATGCCCAGGACTCAGAAGTTGGAAAGAAGGACTTTGTAGCAGAGCCTGCCTTTATATTGTTACATCATCCCAGACACTCTTTTTGCCTCAGTGGCATGCTGTGTTCTCACCATCATCTCCACCCTCCACGTGCAGGTGATTATTCCCTTCTTTCATATTAGCATACAGGCACAGCTGCTATAACAAAACACCCAAAGTGATAGTGGCTCAAACCAAATAAAGTTTATTTCTCTCTCAGCTAACAGTGCAGAGAGGCAGGTGGGTGGTTTGGGGTGATAGGCAACACTCCTCTTTGAAGTCATTCAGATCCAAGTGGCTTCTACCTTGTTTCGATGACACCCTAGTCTATGTGGCTGAAATTGGTTCTATACCATGTTTGAGTTCCAGCCTGTGAGACAAAAGAAGAGTGGAAGACAAGTGGCTTCCTTAAAGAATTAAATGTTGCACCCACCATTTCGGTTCCATTCACATCCTAGCTGTGAGTAGGATCAGGATATGCAGGCTTTAAGAGTGTGTCCTGCTAAAACTCAAAGGTAGAGACAGAATGAATGCTGGGGCCATTAGCAGTCTCTGCACACCCCCGTGCAACCACCATGTGATATCTTCCCCAGTACACATTCATCGCCCTGCATTGCAGTTTTTCATTTGTTTATTCCAAGAGGGGTAAGCCCCACCCAAACCTATCAACTCAGGGAAACCAAATAGCAAGAAAAGCAAAGAAATAAATTGCTAAATGCTAAAAAGTTTCATGATTTAACATTTTAACCATAAATGAGAAATTGATATAAAAATTTACAAATATTTTAACTGACATTTCTGATTTGCCTTTCTCTATATCAACTGGTTTTAACTTTGATTATGCATAATTATATCTTAGATATATGTATAAAGGTTATAATAATAAACTTCAGCTAACTTAGAAAACAACTTATTCTATTTAAAATGACAAAGATGGAAAGCTTTTATATTTAAAACTAAAGAATACTAAAAATTCTAGAGATTTTGTGTTTTCGTACCATAAAACAAATGCAAACTTGAAATATTAGGCTAGCAATATGTTATTATTTTTACTCAAAAAGAAGTAATAAAGGTGTATATTTCTATTATTTGAAAGAGGGAGACAATTGACCAGAGTAGGGTTATAAACTGTAGAATGTTGAATATTAAAGCCAGAAAAGAAATTCAAAGCTCATCTTGCAGCTTTAGACACTAAGGTCCCCAAAAACTGAAGGTATTGAGAAGTACCAATTGGTAGTTACAAAATAGTTATGGGGATGTAAAGTATAGCATAGGAAATATAGTCAATTATATTGTAATGACTATGTATGGTGCCAGGTGGGTACTGGAAATATTGGGAGGAAAACTTTGTAAAGTATATGATTGTCTAGCCACTATGCTGTACACATGAAATGAATACAAAATAATATTGAATGTAAACTGTAATTGAAAAAAATTTTAAATTATAATTTAAATAAGTAAAAAAGAAACTGAGGTTCCATGCACCTCAAATTTTCATCTCAAGAATGCTACCATTTGTGGTATAGTTTCCATGGCAGATAAAAGTGAGTTGACAAAAAATAATAATAATTCTGAATATACATATTGTTGTTTTGCTTTGGAAGAAGGTGAAGACTGACTTATGGAATATGGTAATCTTCCTATATTACTATAAGTTATTAACATGCTATGACATTCTTAAAACCCTTTCAAAACTGAAAAATTGGTATTAAGAATGGCTGGATTTAGGAAGACTCAATGAAAGCTATGTTGTTAAGCACACTGAATGTGTGAAGAGTTCGTCTAACATTGTATTCAACTAAAACTTTTTACCAACTTTTTTAGGAGTCTCCTGTGTGGCCAGCACAGCATCCAGGTAAAGAACAGTGGGAGGCCCTGTTTTGAGTTTAGAAAGAGCATCACCAAATCTGGGTATGTCCAGAAGAGGGCAACTCAGAAGTGACAGGGTGAATCTGTATCCTAGGCTTTCAGAAAGACAACTATTAGAATAGGAATGTTGGAAGACAGAAGACTTAGGAAATGTAATCCTCACATATTTGAAGGGCTGCCCAACTGCCAAGAGGCTACAAGGGGTTCTGCCTTGGATAGAGCTTCTCAGGGTAACTTTGAAGATTCATTCCAACTCTAAGACTGAATCTCTGTGATTCTTACTCTAGCACCTATGTTACCAATCACGTTTACAAAATTTAAGAAATAATGCAGCAAACCTAAGGATGGGCACCTGTTTCTTTTAGCAAGAACCTAACAGACTTAGAGAAAACAATGCTTCTGTGCATGTGTTGGGGTGGGGGAGGAGGCATGGGGGAGAGAGACAAAGACAAAGAGAAGAGAAAGAGCAGATTTTCTGTCTGACTCTCTAGTTAAGTGTACAGTCATCTAGTTCCCAGGCAGGATACCTACTCTGTGCCCGCCTCCCCTGACACTATGCTAGGAACTCTGAGGGTTTCAAATCTCATGTATCTGCATATGGAGACAAGACTGGCCTGCATAAGGTGATCAGAGAAACCAGCAGACATTCTGGAACTCTTTTTCCTTCACTCCTCCCTTTCCATTATCCTCCCTATCTCTTACTGTCCTTTCTTAAAAAATAAACTCACTGTGTATAATTCACTACTGTTATCACAACCACCTTCATTCAAAAAGGTTCTGGAAAAAAAGAGAGAAAAGAAAACCTCTTGTTCCTTATGGTCTTCTTGAGTCAAATATGACCAAAGTAGTGTTTGTTGCTGACATATTAAATATGGCATGAGAAATCAGCTTAAATGTAGTCCAAATTAAATCTTTAAAAATCATCCTTACGTCTAGACCATAAGAGCAGCAGATGGACAAAGGAACAAAATGGAATGTGGTCATATTTTGTACCAATAGTACAGGCCCTTTCCGATTGCAGTAACTCATTTGCCATCAGCAACCTGTGACCTATTTCTGCTGAGGCATTGACTGAAGATTCCTGGTTTGGGGTTTCTAAGTTGAAGAAAAAACATTCAGCAGGTTGCTATTTGGGGGATTTTTTTTTAACATGCAATGGTGAGCATACTAGCCTACCTGCCTTCCTGAAAAATTCAGCAACCTGAAGTCCACAGTACCTGTAGGAGAATAGACTTTAGATGTTTAACTTTTGATCTCATACAAAATGAAAGGTCTAAGATTTGGTGGACAGGCTAGCTTCCATTATCTGTGAGTAGATTGGCCCCTCTGGGGACTCACCTTAGTGTCAGGGAATCAGCCCTCCATGTTTTCCTTTCAATCAGATACTGAGGATGCAAGAGCTATAAGATACACTTCCTGTCCTCATGTGGTAGTCCTGGTTTGTGGACATAGGTTATTGAAAACTTTAAGTTTGTACAGTCCTTTAAAAAAAAAGGCAATTTTAGTGTACACGTTAAATGAACATGTATTTTTGTACTCTAAAGTCTGTTAACGACTTGTTACACCCTTGTCGTATCTCACCAGTCTGAGACAGGCACTTTTTTTTTTGAGATTTTATTTATTTATTTAGAGAGAGGGGAAGGGAAGGAGAAAGAGAGGGAGAGAAACATCAATGTGTGGTTGCCCCTAATATGTCTCCATCTAGGGACCTAGCCCTCAACCCAGGCACATGCCCTGACTGGGAATTGAACTGGCAACCCTTTGGTTCATAGGCTGGTGCTCAATCCACTGAGCTACACTAGCCAGGGTGACAGGCACTTTTATTGTCCCCATTTTTCAGATGAGGAAATTGAGGTATAATGAGGTTGGGAGACTATCCAGTCTCTTATAGAGGAGTCATTGGGCACAGCTGGAAAGGGAACCTAGACTTGTGGGATCCAGAGCTGGTTCAGAGGGAGGCTATGAGACTTGGACTTTCATGGCCAGTCCTTGGGAGCCTAAATGAGCATGGAACTTGACCTAGCATTCACACTTCTAGAATTTATCCTAAGGCAATATTCAGGCAAATGTTCTAAGATGAATCTTCTAAGATATTTGTTAAAGCTTTGTGTACAGTCTTTTGGTATCAGGGCAAATGTCACATCCCCAAAGAGGCTGTTTTGTTTCCCTATCTCAAAGAGCTACCCTGCACCCATTCACCCATCACTCTATCCCATTACTAAATTCTGTTCTCTTACTAATCTTTTCATAGCCTGCAATTGTTTATTGGCTTGCTTACTTATTCGCCATTTTCCTAACTGCAATATAAGTTCCATGTAAGCAGGGAGATGTATCTGCCACATAAACAGTATTCAATAAGTATCTGTTAAATAAAATGATGTATTAACAACCAAAAATTGGAGATTGATTAAATTATAGGATATCCAAATAATGGAATACTCTGCAGTCATTATAAATGACTATGCAGACTTCCATTCAAGATGGAGACATAGGTAAACATGCCTCACCTCTCTGCACAACTAGCAAAAAAAACAATAGCTGTACTACACAACGAGTATCACCCAGAATTGTCAGAAAATTCAGTTGTGTGGAAGTCCAACAACCAAGGACTTAAAAAAGCCACACTTATCCAGGTGGACAGGAGGGGCAGATGTGCAGAGAGGCAAAGAGACAGGAATGGACTGTCCCACATTCATTTGTGGTGGGCAAAAAGTTGGAGCGATCCCAGCTCTAGTCAAGACCATGCAGCCCAGAGTCCCAGTGCTAGGAAGATAAGTCTCCATAACTTCAGGCTGTAAAATCCAGTGGGGGTTGGGGTGCTGGAAGAAACTGTCCTTTTAAAGGGCCAGCAACGGACTTAGGAATCACGCAGACCCATCTGCTCTGGGATTCAGCACCAGGGCAATAGCTGGAGGGGCACCAGTGGCATATAGAGAGAAACTGAAAAGTTAGTGGGGAGACAGCTTCCTCCCAAGCAAACCTCTGGAGGCCAGGCAGTGGCATTTTCCCCATAAGCCCTCCCACACAAAGAGCAACAGAGCAGTGACACAGGTTGCCCTGCCCTGGCAATTACCTAAGGGTCTGCCCCATATAAAATAGGTGTGGTAAGACAGGGACTCAAAGCAGTTCTACCTAATACACAGAAACAAACACAGGGGGGCTGCCAAATTGAGGAGACAAAGAAATATGGCCCAATTGAAAGAAATCAACAAAACTCCAAAAGAAGAACTAAACAAAATGGAGATAAGCAATCTATCAGATGTGGAGTTCAAAACACTGGTTATCAGGATGCTCCAGGAACTCACTGGGTACTTCAACACCAAAAAACACTCAGGCAGAAATGAAGGTTGCATTAAGTGAAATAAAGAAAAATCTACAGGGAACCAACAGTGAAGAGGTTGAAGCTGAGAAATGAATGAATTGAACACAAGGAAGGAAAAAGCATTCAATCAAAATAGCAAGAAGAAAAAAGAACTAAAAAAAAGTGAAAATAGGCTTAGAAACCTCTGGGACATCAATAAGCATACCAACACTTCCAAATCATAGGGGTGCCAGAAGGAGAAGGTGAAGAGCAAGAAATTAAAAACGTATTTGAAAAAATAATGAAACAATACCTCCCTAATTTGATGAAGGAAATAGACATACAAGTACAGAAAACACAGAATCTAAAAAAAGTTGGACCCAAAGAGGACCACAACAAAACACATCATAATTAAAATGCCAAAGTTTAAAGGTAAAGAGAGAATCTTAAAAGCAGCAAGAGAAAAGGAGACAGTTACCTACAAAGGAGTTCCCATCAGACTATCAGCTGATTTCGCAAAAGAAACTTCGCAGGCTAGAATGGAGTGACGAGAGGTATTCAAAATGATGAAAAGCAAGAACCTACAATCTAGATTACTCTATCCAGCAAAGCTATCATTTAGAATGGAAGGGCAGATACAGTGCTTCGAAGACAAGGTAAAGCTGAAGGAGTTCATCATTACCAAGCCATTATTATATGAAATGTTAAAGAGATATATTTAAGAAAAAGAAAATCAAAACAATGAACATTAAGATGGCAATAAATTCCCAACTATCAACAATTGAATCTAAGCAAGAAGCTAAGCAAACAAGTAGAACAGAAACAGAATCATAGATATGGAGATCATTTGGAAGATTATCTGTTGGGAGGGGGAAGGGAGAGAATGGGGGCAAAGGGGCAGGGATTAAGAAGTACAAATTGGTAGGTACAGAATAGACAGGGGGGTAAGAACAGTATAGGAAATGGAGAAGCCAAAGAACTTGTATGCACAAGCCATGGACATGAACTAAGGGGTGGAATTGCCAGAGGAAATGGAGGGTACTGGTGGAAGAGGACAAAGTGGGGGAATAGAACAACTGTAATAGCATAATTAATAAAACATATTTTTAAAAAGTTGTAAAAGAACTGTGTATACATGTACATCATCATTTTCAAGTAATCTTGAATGTGTGAGCACGTATACTTCATTCCAAAGCATAGCACTCTGCATTGGGATGCCACTGGTACACCATTGGTCCTTTCCATTACCTAATTTTACATCACTAAGCATTAAATTGCCCATGGCAATGGTCTGAACAAAAAGCCTGGTAATTCCAACAGTTGTTTGCTAAGCTTGTCCTAAAATCATCTTCCATGTGACTTCAGTCACTTTGACTGTAGGGTAACCTGTCCTTTTCTCAGGGCTTACTGAGCTTGTCAATGTGGGAAGCATGCTGTTCTCTTCTCTGAGGTCTGCACTGTGCTAACCTCAAAGCTTGGCTTCTTCCCTGAAAGTCTCCCCTTAGCAGCATCCAAAGGGCTCACACCTGGAACCTCAGTGTTTAAAGTCACCGTCAACCAAGGCTTTGTGCATGGTTAAGGCATCGATTATGTTATATCAAAGTCTGGATTCAGTGAGGTTTAAAATTTCCTTATACAGTTGACCCTCCAACAACACACAGATTTGAACTGTGCAGGTTCGCTTTTATGTGGATTTTTTTCAATGTATACTGTACATGTATTTTCTCTTATTATTTTCTTAACATTTTCTTTTCTATAACTTACTTTATTATAAGAATACATATACAAAGTACATGTTAATCAACTGTTTCTGTTATCTGTAAGGCTTCCAGTTAACAGTAGGCTATTGGTAAAGATGTTTTTAAGACTTTATTTATTTTTTAGAGAGAAGGGGAGGGAGGGAGAAAAAGGAGAGAAACACTGCTGTGTGAAAGAAACATCGATCAGTTGCCTCTTGCATGCCCTCAAGTGGGGACCTAGAATCAGGTCATGTGACTGGAAATCAAATGAGCAACCTTTCTGTTCACAGACTGGCCCTCAACCCATTGAGCCACATCAGCCAGGGCTATTAGTAAAGTTTTTGAGGAGTCAAAAGTTATACATGGCTCTGATTGGTGTAGCTCAGCAGATTTAGTTCGGGCTGCGAACCAAGGGGTCTCCAGTTCGATTCCCAGTCAGGGCACATGCCTGGGTTGCGGGTCAGGTCCCTGGTACAGGGTGCATGAAAGGCAACCACACACTGATAATCCTCTCCCTCTCATTCTCCTTTTCTTCACCTCTCTCTAAAAATGAATAAAATAAAATCTTAAAAGAAAAAGTTATACTTGAATTTTTGACTGCAAGGGGATCAGCACCCTTAACCGCATGCTGTTCAAGAGTCAACTGTAATTCCATTTTTTGCATATCTTTATAGATAGATAGATAGATAGATAGATAGATAGATAGATAGATAGATATAGATATAGATATATCTTTCATTCTCATTGCCTACCTGTCATTAGAGAAAAATAGCATTGTGATATGATGGGACATTTTAACAGGGTTCTGATACGGTTGAGAAAAAGAACTTTAATCTTCCTGAAATGAAGTGTGTATTGCCAGGTGGGGTGATTTTCCCATTTCCTACATGTCCAGAGGCCTTTACTGGCAGAAATTCCACCCATGAGACTTTCATCTTCATCTCACATGAAGGATATAATTTGGTTCTGACGCATGGATTATTGAAGCCACTGAGCGTCCACACAATCTGTTCTGCTAAATCACACCTGGTGTCTGCACAGAGAAGGCTCTGGCAAGCTTCTTTGCCACTGGGACTGAGGCCTCTGACTCTGACACCAAAACATGGCAGTGTTGCAGAGAGCCTTGGCTCACTGGCACAATAAATTAACCTGCTTATTCTCATGTTAAATGTTTTATGAAAATTTACTGTGTGCAAAAAGAGGGAAGAAAACCCAAGCAGTTCTGCAGTGAGCCTACCTGGCACCAGTGAAGGAATGAAGCTGCTGAGAAAGTCAATGTGAAGAGCTGGCAAGACATAAAGGTGTAGAACGAAATGTAAATCAGGTGTGCTGCCAGCCATTGCATTGTTTTATTAGCATTTTTTTCGAGGAAGACATTTAATTATAGAAGATCTAAGATTATTGAGCTAGGTAAGATGACACTGGGCTATGCCACTTTCTCCAAGGTACCCATTTTCAGAGGAATTGGGGCATGCTCCAATAGATCGCAAGGAGAAGGCTCCTCCTTCAAGGGTTGGCCCTTGAGAAAAGCCCTTCACTGTAACCAAACCATAGTTAAAGAACAGACTCTGCCCCTTTTTTAAAAAATAAAATAAAATACTCCGATGATGATCATCATCATCCTCCATTCTTCAGTTTTCCATATTATATTTTTCTTCTCCTTGTTGATTTTAGAATAAAATAAGTGAAAAATAGGACGCAAAAGTTCTACTTTTTAAAATACCTGTAAATTTGCCACCTAAAATAAAGGGTTTTTTTTTTCAGATTACCACTTTCTTTGGGAAATAATTAGGAAGGAAGATAAACAGCAAAGCATGAAAAACATATGAATAGCTCCTATAAAATGAGGGTAGGAGTATATATTTGAGCAACAGAAATTAAAATATGAAACGTAGAACCAACTGGCTATATTTTGTAGGGAGTTCTAAAATTCCTTTTGGTTCTAAAGCCTCACCTACCTTCACAGTAGTTTGTGAGCATAATGATCCAGTTTAGTGTACTGCAAGAAATCTTTCTTTATGGTCCATTTCTGCCATTGCAGAGCTTACTCAGTCACCTGATTTCTTCATTCAGGGCTGCCAGGAAGACTCATGAACACTAAGGGATCTAAAGAGCTCTGTATAGGATGCTGCTCTGCCACCAGGTAAAGCTTCCTGCCCAGAATAAGAAGACAAGGCTTAGACCCTGCAGCTAGCAAAAACTCCTATAGCTCAGTTTGTTTAACTGCAAAACGGTTTGTGCCTTATCACTAGACATTTATACTTCTATTTGTAAGCTTTTATAACCTCCTGTTTATGGAGACAAGATTCTTTGTGTCAGCACCTTAGAGAAGTGTGGGTGAAGCAATTGGCACACAGACAGGAATCCCTCAGTGACACCATTGGCACAGCTCCCTCAAAACCTACCTGAGTGCAGCCTCAGAGAGAAGCAGCCCAACTTGCTTCCAAAATTTGGTGATGGGCAGGGAAACAAATGTTTTCTTCCATTGAAGTAAAGAAACTTTGGCTTAATTTTTTAAAAAACCAACCAGATCTTGATATTTACATTAAGTGACAAATTTGGATCATTTCTAGCAATGTATCTCAAGCCAGGTTGAGAACTAAAGAAAGTCATCAGTCAAAACATGTTCTTAAGCATCATAGTAACACTGCTCAGGCCAGGACAGGTGACATGGCTGTTATCTGATGTGTAGCTGTGAGGAGCCGTGGCAAGGCTGCCTCATTAAATTATGAACTGATTGCTCTTGATTTATCATTTAAAAAGAATGAAAGGCCAGCAGACCTGACCTGTGTAGGCAATCCATGACACCTGTGGCAAATGGCAGCATTTTCATCCTTATAATGAAGAAAAGTAGTTTCAGAGCCCTTTGATGATACTGTTCCCTTTCACTTGTTTATTTTTACTCTCCCACGCAGACTGCAACCCAGCAGGGGGCTTTCGAACCAAAACAGTTAATTATTTTCTCTAACCTAGAGAAGTTGCAAAACACAATATAGCTAGTTGCACCTAGAGGGGCAACTTTGCTTGGGGCTGTGCTTTGTACCAGGGAGGGCAGAGGAGACCTATTAGAAGGCCCCCGGGAGGGAGGTGGGCCAGCATCCCCACTCCATATGTATTTACGTTTCTTTTTCATTGCACTGCACTGTGAATCCCCCAGTTCGGCCCCTGTACCAGCACCCATTCCAAAGACAAACTTGAGTAGCTTCAGAACTAGAGGCCCTCTCCTGATAAAAGCACATGCTTCACACTCTGGGGATGCCCAGGGACAAGGCATTCTCAAGCATGGAACTTCTCCTGTTAATGCTCAAGGGCTGTGGGGGACAGACCTTCCCCCAATCCAGACCAGTAAACTTTCCGATAAAGAAGGTGGGCATTCATGGCTCGCCACTCCTATCACCCTCTCCTTTCCCAGTGGAACAGGGCCTCAGCCCTTTGTTCCTAAATTATGGGCTTACCCCCTACCTGCTTTGGAATCTCCTGTCTTTCTGTTCATCTCCTTGTTAACCTCATATGTCCTGACCATCTGCCATTTTATTCACTCACTCTTCCTGCCTTGCTCTTTTTCCACTTCTAGATCTCTGCTTGGTGCTACCACCTCATCTCCACCTATTGAAAGCCTCAATTCCCCTTCCCCCATCTCAGCTTGAAGTGCTGCCTCCTGCCTCTAAGTCCTGGGGTCCTATTATCTATTCCACTGACTAGAACTGTTATTTCACTTCCTATTCTATGGGTCCTTTACCACCACAACTAGAGGATACATTCCTCTATTGATTTATATAACAATATAAAGCGATCTTGCTATCTTTTCCTACCCACTGCTCGCCACCCATCCCCAGCACCCTGCATAGTGGGTAGCATTTGATTGATTCCTATTCTACTGGTTAAAAAATGTTAAATGCACCAGGGCAGGGACATCAGGCAGAATCTGGAGATGATGTTGGGGAAACTTTCTTTCCAGAACCACAATCTTTTTAAAATTATTTATTTATTTATTTATTTTTAGCTATGGGAAGGGAGGGAGAAAGACGGAGAGAAACATCAATGTGTGGTTGTCTCTTGCACACCCCTAGTGGGGACCTGGGCTGCAACCCAGGCATGTGCCCTGACTGGGAATCGAACTGGTGACCCTTTGATTAGCAGGCCAGCACTCAGTCCACTGAGCCACACCAGCCAGGCCAGAATCACAATCTTAAAGAAAAAAATCAAATCCTGTCAGCTATCTAAATGTCTCCAAATATCTGGATGTTTGGCCTTAAGTATGTAAAACACCTAATGAGCAATGGTGTTCAGTGTTCCTCTGGATCCTTCTCATCATATGGTCATGCTAATGGTCCCTCCAGAGTCAGCATGCCGAAGCTCCCATTCCTTCATTCACAGATTGTCCCACCTGGGACAAATCTCATGCCCCTTGTGCCTCTGCTACCCTGGTAGAAAACAAAAATTATAGCATTGCCTCATTGATGCTGTGAGAACAAGCAATGAGTGAGAACAAGCAATAAGCGAGAACAAAGAAAATAGTAAGAGTGGGAAGAGCCATGCACTTGCAGACTCCAAATGTCTGCAGATAAATCAGCATCACGGTTGTTATTAGCATTGAAAACGTCAACACCTGCCTTTAGTAGGTAAATACTTTGTCTTTTTAAAAATCTGTGCACAAAGTGTACCTCAAAGCCAACACTACTACATCATAAAGTTAACAAGAAATATAAAAAGTATAGGCAGCTATGCCTGTGAGGGACATGTTCTCAGCACTAGCACAACATTTCCCTGTGAATTTGGACCTGAGGCCCCTCAGAGGCCATGAGGGTGCTGGCAAGGTTCTCAAAAACAAAGACAAAACAAAACAAAAAAACAGAAAACACAAGGCCTGACACATGCAGTTGAGGAAAATTCATCAGCAGCAGGTAGGGAAAGGTCAAAATAAAAGAGATGGAGAGTGAGGAAAGGAGATGGATAGGGCTATGGCAGCAAGAAATCCAAATACCAACCGCTCGCCGGTTGTGGGCTAGGGCAAAGCAGAGTGAAGAGTCTGATGGAAGTAAGCCCCTTCCTTTCCCTTGAGTTTTCTCTTTGCAGGAAATTTTCATTGTTTTGTTGAATAACAAAGACTAAAAACAGAAAATGAAAATATCATAAGCCTCCCCATCTCACACCTTATTCAAAATTTTAGATAGATAGATAGATAGAATATACAAGGGGCTAAATGTAAATAAAAGAAAGCATAGCTGTAAACTTTCTTTTTTTAAATATTTTATTCATTACACTATTTTAGTTGTCACGTTTGTTTTTCTCCCCTTTACCCTGATCTGCCCTGAACCTCCACCCTGCTGCACTCTGCCCTCCTTATTTCATGTCCATGGATCATACATATAAGGTCTTTTGCTTCTCCATTTCCTGTACTGTTCTTCACCTACCCCTGTCTGTTTTGTACCTACCAATTATGATTCTTATTCCCTGTACCTTTTCCCCCATTCTCCTCCTCCCTCTCTCCACTGATAACCCTCCATGTGATCTCCATTTCTGCACTTCTGATCCTATCCTAGCTATTTGATTAGTTTTTGGTTTTGTTTTTTAGGTTCAGTTGTGGATAGTTGTGAGTTTGTTGTCATTTTACTGTTCATGGTTTTGATCTTCTTCTTTTTCTTAGATAAGTCCCTTTAACATTTCATATAATAAGGGCTTGGTGATGATGAATGCCTTCAACTTGACCTTATCTGGGAAGCACTTTATCTGCCCTTCCATTCTAAATGATAGCTTTGCTGGATAGACTAATCTTGGATGTAGATCCTTGCCTTTCATGACTTGGAATGCTCCTTTCCAGACTCTTCTTGGCTGCAAAGTTTCTTTTGAGAAAGCAGATGATAGTCTTATGGGAACTCCTTTGTAGGTAACTGTCTCCTTTTCTCTTGCTGCTTTTAAGATTCTCTCCTTATCTTTAATCTTGGGTAATTTAATTATAATGTGTCTTGGTGTATTTCTTCTTGGATCCAATTTCTTTGGGACTTTCTGAGTGTCCTGAACATGCATGTCTAGTTCCTTTGCAAGATTAGGGAAGTTTTCCTTCATTATTTGTTCAAATAAGTTTCTCATTTCTTGCTCTTCCTCTTCTTCTTCGGCACCCCTGTGACTGGATGTTGGAACATTTGAAGTTGTCCCAAAGTTTCCTAAGCCTCTCTTCATTTTTTTTGAATTCTTGTTTCTTCATTCTATTCCAGTCGGATGTTTATTTCTTCCTTTTATTCCAAATCATTGATTTGAGTCCCAGTTTCCTGCCCTTCACTCTTGGTTCCCTGTGTGTTTTGCTTTATTTCACTTTGGGTAGCCTTCATTTGTTCCTTCATTTTGCAACCAAGCTCAATCTGTTCTGTGAGCATCCTGATTACCAGTGTTTTGAACTCTGCATCTGATAGGTTGTCTATCTCCTTGTCACTTAGCTCTTTCTCTGAAGTTTTGATCTATTCTTTCACTTGAACCATGTTTCTTTGTCTCTGTGCACCTGTTATATTGTAAAGGGTGGAACCTTAGGTATTCACCAGGGCCAGAAAACCCACTTCACTGTGTTGTGGTGCTGTATGTAGGGGAGGGGTAAGAGAAAGAACAATAGCCCTTGCTAGGCCTTCACCCAGCTCTCTGTCACTTCCCTCACTTCCCACAAGCAGATTGGGCCCTTTCAGGTGCTGATTCCCAGGTATGTGGGTTTTTGTACATTCTACCACCCCATCAACCTCTCCAGCAGACTCTCCTGTGACACTGAGAGTTCTCCCACCACCATAACCCCCATAGGTTTTTACAGCCAGAGATTTTGGGGCTTTATTTCCTGGTGCTGGAACCCTGGGTTTTGTGGGTTTGTCTCACTTCCCAGTTATTCCTTGTGGCTTACCCACACACAAATTTGGGAAATCCTGTCCGCCAGCCACTGTCTCACCTGCACCACCCCACCAAGCCTTGATGCATGTCTTCCCCACCACAGCCTCCTATCTCCACCTCTCCTATAAGTCTGGATGAATGTTTCTTCTTTAACTCCTTGGTTGTCAGACTTCCATGCAGTTTGATTTTCTTGTAGTTCTGGTTGTTTTTTTCTTTCCAAATTTGTTGTTGTCCTTTTTTTGGTGGTGCGGGGAAGCAAAGCATTTATACCTATGCCTCCATCTTGAATTTCATCACTGTAAATTTTCATGAGTTTGGATTAGGCAGTAGTCTCAAAAAGTGGCAACAAGGACTTCCGGCCAAGATGGAGGTATAGGTGGACACACAGTGCCTCCTCCCACAACCAAAATTGGGGACAACAAGGGTTTAGAAACAAGAAAACCACAAGAACTTACAGAAAATTTAACTGTACGGAGGTCTGATACCATTCATACAGACCTGTAAGAGGGATGGAGTTGCAGCAGGAGGAAGCTGAGGTTGGCGGACCAGGTGCACAGGCAGTGGCTAGCAGGCCCCAGGCCCCAGGCCCACAAGCGGCAGCTAGCCGACCCAGGGCACAAGGTGGCAACGGGCAGACCCAGTGAGGTTGTGCAAGGCAGCTGGCTGACCAGGCGGTCCCACATTCGCACACAGATAATCTAGGCAATTATCCAACCCAGGGCCCCAGCACCTGGAAATAAAACCTAAAAACACCGATTGAAAACACTTGTGGGGGTTGAGGTGCCAGGAGAGACTCCCAGCCTCACAGGAGAGTTTGCTGGAGAGACCCACAGGGTCCTAGAATGTACACAAGCCCACCTACCTGGGATCCAGAACCAGAAAGGCCTAACTTACTTGTGGGAAGCAGCTGAGAGGACTGAAGTACAGGAGAGAGTGGAGCAAGAGCCATTGTTCCCTCTCAAACCCCACCCCCACATACAGCATCACAACCCAGCTACTGGGCTGCCCCACCTTGGGGCACACCTAAGGCTCCGCCCCTCACTACGTAACAGGCCCAACCAGACCAAAAAAAAACCCCCAAAAACCAAAATGGCTCAAATGGGAGAACAGATCAAAGTCCCAGAGCCAATTCATCTAAGCGACCAAGAGATAGCCAATCTATCAGATGCACAGTTCAAAGCACCGGTAATCAGGATGCTCACAGAATTGGTTGATTTTGCTCACAAATTAGATGAACAAATGAAGGCTACAATACGTGAAATGAAGGAAAATGCACAGGGAACCAAAAGTGATGGGAGGAAAACTGGAACTCAAATCAATGGAGTGGACCGGAAGGAAGAAACAAACAACCAAACAGGAAAGAATGAAGAAACAAGAATTCAAAAAAATGAGGAGAGGCTTAGGAACCTCCAGGACATCTTTAAACGTCCCAACATCCGAATTATAGGGGTCCCAGAAGGGGAAGAGGAACAGCAACAAGGGAAAAACTTAATTGAACAAATAATAAAGGAGAATTTCCCCAATCTGGCAAAGGAAATAGACTACCAGGAAGTCCAGGAAGCTCAGAGAGTGTCAAAGAAATTGGACCCAAGGAGGAACACACCAAGGCACATCATAATTACGTTAGTCAAGATGAAAATAAAGGAGAGAATTCTAGAAGCAGCAAGGGATAAGGGGACAGTCACCTACAAAGGAGTTCCCATCAGACTGTTGGCTGATTTCTCAAAAGGGACCTTCCAGGCAAGAAGGAGCTGGAAAGAAGTACTTGAAGTCTTGAAAGGCAAGGACCTACATCCAAGATTGCTCTATCCAGCAAAGCTTTCATTTAGAATGGAAGGGAAGATAAAGTGCTTCTCAGATAAGGTCAAGTTAAAGGAGTTCATCATCACCAAGCCCTTATTATATGATATGTTAAAGGGACTTATCTAAGAAAAAGGAGATAAAAGATATGTATAGTAAAATGACAGCAAACTCACAATTATTAACAACCACACCTAAAACAAAAACAAACTAAGGCAACAACTAGAACAGGAACAGAACCACAGAAATGGAGATCATATGGAGGGTTAGCAACAGGGGAGTACGAGGAGGAGAGGGGGAAAAGGTACAGAGAACAAGTAGCATAGATGGTGGGTAGAAAATAGACAGCGGGAAGGCAAGAATAGTATGGGAAATGTGGAAGCTGAAGAACTTATGACACATGGACATGAACTAAAGGGGGGAATGTGGGTGGGAGGGGGTGTGCAGGGTGGAGGAGAATGAAGGGGGGAAATGGGACAATTGTAATAGCATACTCAATAAAATATATTTTTAAAAATGTAACAAAAGCACAGACAGCAAAAGAAAAAATAGATAAATTGGACTTCAGCAACATTATAAAATTTTTGCTTTATGGGACACCTTGAAGAAAGTGAAATGACAACCTACAGAACAAGAGAAAATATTTGGGAATCATATATCTGTAGTCCATAATGTATAAAAGACACTCATAACTCAACAATGAAAAGACAAACAACCCAATTTTTTGAAATGGACAAAAGACTAGAATAGGCATTTCTCTGAGAGTGTACTCATGGCCAATAAACATATGAAAAGATGCTCAGCATCATTAGTCATTAGAGAAATACAAATAAAAACCACAGTAAGATACCAGATCACACTCACTAGGATGGCTATATCAAAAACAAGCAAATAAATAGAATAGAAAATAACAGGTGTTATTAAAGATGTGGAGAAATTGGAACTCTGGTACATTGCTGATTAGAATGTAAAATGGTGCAACAAAATTATGGAAAATAATCTGTCAGTTCCTCAAAATGTTAAAAACAGAATTACTATATGGCCTACCAATTCTACTACTAGATATATGCCCAAAATAATTGAAAACAGAAATTCCAAAAGCCACTTATATGCCACTATATTAGCATTATTCACAATAACCAAAAAGTAGAAACAACCCAAATGTACATTAATATATGAATGGACTTAACAGATGAATGGACTTACACATACACACACACAAGCGCACATGCACACACACACACAGTGGAATATTTTCAGCCATAAAAAAGAATAAAATTCAGACATATGCTACAACATGAATGGACCTTAAGATATTATGATGCTAAGGGAAATAAACTAGATGCAAAAGGACAAATATTATATGCTTTCACTTATATGAAACTCCTAGAAAAGACAAATGCACAGATACAGGAAGCAGATTTGAGGTTACCAGGCCTAAGGGGAAGGAGGCACTGAGGGATTATTGCAAAATGGTCACAGAGTTTGGGTTTGGGGCGATGAAAAACTTTTGGAATTAGTGGTGATGGTTTCACAACACTGTGAATATAATTAAGACCACTGAAAAGTACACTTAAAATAGTTACAACGGAAAATTTTATATGTATTTTATCACAATTTTTTAATGAGCGAAGGATTTGCATAGACATTTTTTCTAAAAAAGAAAAAATGGCCAATAAGCACATGAAATGATACTCAACATCATTAGTCAACAGGGACATACAAGTCAAAACCATAGTGAGCATAGTGAGAAATGCTTTATAACCTCTAGGATGGCTGTAATCAAAAGGATCATAACAAGTGATGGTCAGGATGTAGAGTATCGGAACCTGCTTACACTGCTTGTGGGAATTTAAAATGACACAGCCACTTCTGTAACAATTAACAGTTCCTCAAAAAATTAAACATAGAGTTATTATGTGACCCAGCAATTCTCATTTCCCCTAGGTATGTGTCCAAGAGAAATGGAAACAGATTCCACACAAACACTTGTACATGTATGTTCATAGGAGCATGTTTCCTGATAGCCAAAAATGGAAACAAACCATATATCCATTAACTAGTAACAGTTAAACAAAAGTAGTGTATCTATACAATGAAAAATTATTTGGCAATAAAAAAGGGGAGAAAATACTGATACATGCTACAACATGATAACCTTGAAATATTGTACTAAGTAAAAGAAGCCAGTCACAAAAAACTATATATTGCATGATTCTATGTCTATGAAAGGTCCATGTCTATGAAATGTCCAAAGTGAGTATATAGAAAAACACAGCAGATTAGTCATTGCCCAGAGTAGAGCGAAATGAGAGTGACTTATACAGAGTATGGGGTTTCTCTTTGGGATGATAAAAATATTCTAAAGTTGATTGTGACAATGGTTGCTCAACTCTGTAAATACCCTAACAGCAATTGAATTTTATACTTTAAGTGGGTACACTATATGACATCTGAATTTTAAAACTGTTAGCAAAAAAATCATGTCTAAAAATAATCTTCCACAAAATTATTGCACACAAATAACAAGTAAAATGAAGTTCAAATCATTAACCAGTGTTTAACATTTTATTGTGGAAATATTCAAATGTATGCAAATGTAAAGAGAACAGTGTAAAGAGCCCCTATGTACTACTCAACAACCGGCTCTAGAAATTAACATTTTAGATGTGTTTTTCATTGTTTTAGCAAATTTCATACAAAAATTTCCAACACCAGAAAAGTTCAAAGATTATACAGGGAATTTCCATGTATCTACCTCCTATATTATCGCATTAAATCTTTTATTCTTCCTGCTTTAATCTATATCTATCCATCTGTCCCTCTGCCCATCCATCAATTCATTTACTTTTTAAAAATTTACATTTGGCATTCAATGTTATTTTGTATTTGTTTCAGTTGTATTCATTTACTTTTTTAAAAAAATTTTTTAGTTTAATTGTTGTTCTTGTACAGTTTTCTGTATTTTACTCCCATCCCAGCCCACTGCCCCAGCCCTCCCCTCCTCCCTCCCATTTCCACAACCCCTAGTTTCTGTCCATGTGTCCTTTATACATGTTGCTCTAAACCCTACCCATTTCCCCCTGAAATTCCCTCCCCTCCCCTCTGGTCACTGTCAGCCTGTTCTCAATTTCAGTGTCTTTGGTTATATTATGCTTGCTTGTTTGTTTTGTTGATTAGGTTCCTGTTAAAGGTGAGATCATATGGTATTTGTCTTTCACCTCCTGGTTTATTTCGCTTAGCATAAGGCTCTCCAGTTCCATCCATGCTGTAGTGAAGGGTAGGAGCTCCTTCTTTCTTTCTGCTGCATAGAATTCCATTGTGTAAATGTACCACAGTGTTTTTATCCATTCATTTACTGATGGGCACCTAGGTTGCTTCCAACACTTGGCTATTGTAAATTGTGCTATGATCATTGGGGTGCATAGGTTCTTTTGGATTGGTGTTTCAGGGTTCTTAGGATATAATTCAAGCAGTGGAATTGCTGGGTCAAAAGGTAGATTCATTTTTAGTTTTCTTAGAAAATTCCATACTGTTTTCCATAGTGGTTATACCAGTCTGCACTCCCACCAACAGTGCAGTAGGGTCCCGTTTTCTCCACAACCTCCCCAACACTTGCTGTTTGTTGCTTTGTTGATGATGGCCATTCTGAGTGGTGTGAAGTGGTATCTCATTGTGGTTTTAATTTGCATCTCTCTGATAGCTAGCGATATTGAGCATCTTTTCATGTATCTCTGGATCCTCTGTATGTCCTCCTTGGAGAAGTGTCTGTTCAAGTCCTTTGCCCATTTTTTAATTGGGTTGCTTGTCTTAGAGTGGAGTTGTGTAAGTTCTTTGTATATTTGGAGATTAAACCCTTGTCTGAGGTATCATTGGGAAATACGTTTTCCCATACAGTTGGCTCTCTTTTTATTTTAATACTGTTTTCTCTGGCCGTGCAGAAGCTTTTTATTTTGATGAGATCCCAGTTGTTTATTGTTTCCTTTATGTCCCTTGCTCTAGGGGGCATATCAATAAAAATGTTCCTGTGTGAAATATCTGAGATTTTCCTGCCTATGTTATCCTCTAGGACTTTAATGGTGGCACGGCTCATATTTAAATTTTTTATCCACCTTTAATTTATTTTTGTGTATGGTATAAGTTGGTGCTCAAGTTTCATTTTTTTGCACATAGCTGTCCAGGTCTCCCAACACCACTTGTTGAAGAGGCTTTTTTTGCTCCATTTTATTTTGCTGCCCCCTTTGTTGAATATTAATTGACCTTAGAGACTTGGGTTTATTTCTGGGCTTGCTGTTCAGTTCCACTGGTCCATGTGCCTGTTTTTATGCCAGTACCAGGCTGTTTTGATTACCGTGGCCTTGTAATACAGTTTGGTATCAGGTATTGTGATCCCTCCTACTTTGCTCTTCTTTCTCAAAATTGCTACAGCTATTCGGGGTCGTTTATGGTTCCATATAAATTTTGAAGTGTTTGTTCTATGTCTGTGAAATATGTCATTGGTACTTTAATAGGTATTGCATTGTATCTGTAAATTGCCTTGGGCAGTATGGACACTTTGATGATATTAATTCTTCCTATCCATGAACACGTATATGCTTTGATTTGTTTGTGTCGTCCCTGATTTTTTCCTTCAGTGTTGTGTAGTTTAGTTTTCTGCATACAGGTCTTTTACTTCCTTGGTTACCTTTATTCCTAGGCATTTTATTTTTCTTTTTGTTACATCAAATGGGATTTTTTCTTGATTTTTGCTTCTGCAGTTTCATTGTTGGTATACAAAAATGCCTTTGATTCTCAAATTCAGTGTCTTTGTTTATATTATGCTTGTTTGTTTGGAATTTCAGGGGAAAAGGGGAACGGTTTAGAGCAACAAGTATAAAGGACTCATGGACAAAAACTATGGGGGGAGGAAATGGGAGGGAAGTGGGGAGGGCTGGGGTGGTGGGCTGGGGTGGGGTAAAAGACAGAAAACTGTACAATATCAACAATTAAAAAATACTGATTTAAAAAAAAATAAAATAAAAAATGGAAAAAAAAATAATGAAAAAAAAATGCCAATGTATAAGGGCTTGAAAAGTAGGAAAAAAAAACAAACAAACAAAAATGCCTTTGATTTCTGGATATTGGCTTTGTATCCAGCTGTTTGGCCAAATTCATTTATTAGGTCAAGCAGTTTTTTGGCCGAGTCCATAGGATTTTCTATGTGTACAAAATGATGTCATCTGCAAACAATGATAGTTTTGTTTCCTCCTTTCCAAGTTGGATGCCTTTTATTTCCCGTTCTTGTCTAATCGCTGTGGCTAAGACTTCCAATACTGTATTGAATAGAAGTGGTGAAAGTGGACAACCTTGTCTTGTTCCTGGTCTTAGTGGGAAAGATTTTAGTTTTTGCCCGTTGAGTGTGATGTTGGCTGTAGGTTACTCATATATGGCCTTTATTATGTTGAGGAATGCTCCCTCTATTCCCACTTTGCTGAGTGTTTTTATCATAAATGGGTGTTATACCTTATCAAATGCTTTTTCCACATCTATTGATATGATCATGTGATTTTTGTTTTTGCTTTTGTTTATGTGATGTATTACATGTACTGATTTGTGAATATTGAACCACCCTTGCATCCCAGGGATGAATCCCACTTGGTCATGGTGTATGATGTTTTTCATGTATTACTGGATGCGGTTTGCCAATATTTTGTTGAGAATTTTAGCATCTATGTTCATCAGTGGTATTGGCCTGAAGTTTTCTTTCTTTGTTGTGTCTTTATCTGGTTTTGGGATTAGGATGATGCTGGCTTCATAAAAAGAGTTTGGGAGTCTTCCATCACTTTAAATTTTTTGGAATAGTCTGTGGAGGACAGGGGTTAGCTCTTCCTTAAATGCTTTGTAGAATTCTCCTGTGAAACCATCTGGTCCAGGGCTTTTGTGTGTTGGGAGTTTTTTGATTACTGCTTTAATTTCATCTGCTGTTATTGGTCTGTTCAGGCTTTCTGTTCCTTCTTCATTGAGTTTTGGGAGATTATATTTTTCTAGAAACTTGTCCATTTCACCTAGGTTTTCAAATTTCTTGGCATACAGTTCTTCATAGTAATTTCTTACAATCCTTTGTATTTCCATGGTGCCGGTTGTAATCTCTCCTCTTTCATTTCTGATTGTGTTTATTTGAGTCCTCTCTCTTTTTTTCTTGATGAGCCTGCTTAAAGACTTGTCAATTTTGTTGATCTTTTCAAAGAACCAGCTCCTGGATTCATTGATATTTAGGATTGTGCTTTTAGTCTCTATGTCATTTAATTCTGTTGTGATCTTGGTTATTTCCTTCCTTCTACTTGCTCTGGGCTGTCTTTGTTGTTGTTCCTCAAGTAATTGTAGGCATAGGGTTAAGTTGTTTGTTTGAAATGTTTCTATCTTTTTTAGGTAGGCCTGTATTGCTATGAACTTCCCTCTGAGGACTGCATTAATTGTGTCCCATAAGTTTGGGTCATTGTGAGTTTATTTTCATTCATTTCCAGAAACTTTTTGATTTCCTCCGTAATTTTATTCTTGACCCATTCATTGTTTAATAGCATGCTATTCAATCTCCATGATTTTGATGGTTTGGGGATTCTCCCTGTGGAGTCGGTTTCTAGTTTCATTCCCCTGTGGTCAGAGAAAAATGCTTGGTATGATTTCAATTTTCTTGAATTTGTTGAGGCTTGTTTTGTGTCCTGTCATGGGGTCTGTCTTTGAAAATGTTCCATGTGCATTTGAAAAAATGTGTATTTAGTTTCTTTGGGATGAAGAGCTCTATATATATCAGTTAGGTCTAATTCATCTAGAGTATGGTTCAATGCCAAATTACCTTTTTGATATTTTATTTGGAAGATCTGTCCATTTTTGACATTGAGGTGTTAAAATCCCCTACTATAATTGTGTTGCTGTCAATATCTTTCTTGAAGTCCTCTAAGATTTTCTTGATGTATTTAGGTGCTCCTCCGTTGGGTGCATATATATTTACAATGTTTACGTCTTCTTGGTGGATTCTTCCCTTGAGTATTATGAAGTGACCTCCTGGGTCTCTCTTTATGGCTCTTCTTTTCAAGTCTATTTTGTCTGATATGAGTATTGCTACCTCGGCTGTTTTTTCCTGTCCATTTGCTTGGAAAATTTGTTTCCAGCCCATCACTTTGAGTCTGTATAGCTCTTCTGTCCTGAGGTGGGTCTCTTGTAGGCAGCATATGTGTGGGTCATGCTTTCTTATCCATTCAGCTATTCTGTGTCTTTTGATTGGAGTAGTTAATCCACTTACATTTAAGGTTATTATTGATAGGTACTGATTCATTGCCATTTTTGTACCTGTGTTCCTCTCTCTCTCTTTTCCTTTCTTTCCTTAAAGAAGTCCCTTTAGTATCTCTTGCAGAACTGGTTTGGTAGAGGTGTATTCTTTTAGACTTTTTTGTCTGGGAAGCTCCTTATTTGTCCTTCTATCTTGATTGAAAGCCTTGCTGGATAAAGTAGTCTTGGTTGTAGGCCTTTGGTTCTCATTACTTGGAATATTTCTTGCCATTCTCATCTGGCTTGGAGTGTTTCCATTGAGAAGTCAGCTGCTTACCTTATCGGGGTTCCCTTGTATGTTACTTCCTTTTTCTCCCTTGCTGCCTTTAAGATTCTCTCTTTGTCTTGGAATTTGGCCATTTTAATTATGATGCGTCTTGAAGTGGGCCTCTTTGGGTTCCTCTTGATTGGGACTCTCTGTGTTTCCTGGATTTGTGTGACTATTTCTCTCATCAAATTAGGGAAGTTTTCCATCATTACTTTTTCAAATAAGTTTTCTATCCCTTGCTCTTCTTCTTCTCCTTCTGGTATCCCTATTCTACAGATATTATGACGTTTCCTATTGTCTTGCATTTCTCTTAATCCCGCTTCATTCTTTCTGAGCCTCTTTTCCTTTTCTTTCTCTTCCCGGGGTGTTTTTTCCTACTTTGTCCTCCAACTCGCTGATCCGATCTTCTGCTTCATCCATCCTGCTTTTCATTCCTTCTACTGTGTTCTTCAGTTCAGAAATTGTATTCTTCATTTCCTCTTGGCCCTTGTTGATAGTTTCTACTTCCTTTTTTTTTTTTTAGTTTTGATTTTATTTTATTTTTTTAAATATATTTTATTGATTATGCTATTACAGTTGTCCCATTTCTCCCCCATCATTTCCCCCACCCTGCACACCCTCTCCCACCCACATTCCCCCCTTTAGTTCATGTCCATGTGTCATAAGTTCTTTAGCTTCTACATTTCCCATACTATTCTTACCCTGCCCCTGTCTATTTTCTACCCACTATCTATGCTACTCATTCTCTGTACCTTCCCCCCGTCTCCTCCTCCCATGCCCCTGTTGCTAACCCTTCATATGATCTCCATTTCTGTGGTTCTGTTCCTGTTCTAGCTGTTTGCTTAGTTTGCTTTTGTTTTAGGCATGGTTCTTAATAGCTGTGAGTTTGCTGTCTTTTCATTGTCATATTTTTGATCTTCTTTTTCTTAGATAAGTCCCTTTAGCATTTCATATAATAAGAGCTTGGTGATGATGAACTCCTTGAACTTGACCTTTTCTGAGAAGCACTTTATCTGTCCTTCCATTCTAAATGACAGCTTTGCTGGAAAGAGCAATCTTGGATGTAGGTCCCTGCTTTTCAAGATTTCAAATATTTCTTTCCAGCCTCTTCTTGCCTGTAAGGTCTCTTTTGAGAAATCAGCTGACAGTATGATGGGAACTCCTTTGTAGGTGACTGTCCCCTTATCCCTTGCTGCTTCTAGAATTCTCTGCTTCATTTTAATCTTGGCTAATGTAATTACGATGCGCCTTGATGTGTTACTCCTTGGGCCCAACTTCTTTGGGACTCTCTGAGCTTCCTGGACGTCCTGGTAGTCTATTTCCTTTGCCATATTGGGGAAGTTTTCCTTTATTATTTGTTCAAATAAGTTTTCTACTTGTTGCTCTTCTTCTTCCCCTTCTGGGACCCCTATAATTCGAATGTTGGGACGTTTAATGATGTCCCGGAGGTTCCTAGGCCTCTCCTCATTTTTTTGAATTCTTGTTTCTTCCTCGTTTTCTGTTTGGTTGTTAATTTCTTCCTTCTGGTCCACTCCATTGATCTGAGTCCCAGTTTTCCTTCCATCTTTATCAGTTCCCCATGCGTCTTCCTTCATTTCATGTATTGTAGCCTGCATTTTCTCATCTAATTTATGAGCAAAATCAACCAATTCTGTGAGCATTTTGATGACCAGTGCTTTGAACTGTGCATCTGATAGGTTGGCTATCTCTTCGTTGCTTAGAGGAATTAACTCTGGGGTTTTCATTTTTCCTCCAGTTTGAGCCATTTTTGGTGGGGTTTTTTGTTTTGTTTTGGTTTGGTTTGGTTTTAGTCTGGTCACGGCTATTACGTATGAGTGGTGGAGCCTTAGGTGTTCCTCAGGGCGGGGCAGCCCAGTCACTGGGTTGTGACGCTATAGGTGGGGGCGGGGTCCGAGAGGGAAGAATGGCGCCTGTTCTGCTCTCTTCTGGACTCTGGTCCCTTCCGCTGCTTCCCCTTCTCCTGGATTATCTGTGCACGCTCCCGTGCTGTTATGTAGTGAGGGGTGGAGCCTCAGGTGTTCCCCAGTATGGGGCAGCCCAGTTGCTGGGTTGTGACGCTGTATGTGGGGGCGGGGTCTGAGAGGGAACAATGGCTCCTGCTCCGCTCTCTCCTGGATTCAGTCCCTTCCGCCACTTCCCCTCTGTCTGGACCGTCTGCGTGCGCGAATGTGGGACCCCCCTGGTCAGCCAGCTGCCTTGTGCGTCCTCACTGGGTCTGCACAGTTGCCCCCCTGTGCCCGGGGTCCGCCAGCCACCGCCCGTGCACCTGGGAACTGCCAGCCGCTGCTACTTGCCTTCCCGAGACCACACCTCCACTTTTTCCTACCGCGACTCCGCCCCTCTTACCGGTCTGGATGAATGGCTGTTAGACTTCCATACAGTCCAATTTTCTATAAGTTCTGGTTGTTTTCTTGTTTCTAAATATTTGTTGTCCTTAATTTTGGTTGTGAGAGGAGGCACAGTGTGTCCGCCTATGCCTCCATCTTGGCCGGATGTCCAGTTTCTACTTCCTTTTTCATGTTGCTATAGTTTGCAGTGAGTTCATTGTAGCTTCCCTGTAGTTTCTGGTAGCTCATTGAGAGCTCATGGAGCTTCCTGACAACCATTTCTTTGAAGTCAATATCTGATAGTTGAGTTGCCTCTGTTTCATTTAGCAATCTTTCTGGGCCTTCCTCCTTTCTTTTCATTTGGGGATTGTTTCTTTGTCTTCCCATTGTTTGTGAGACTCTTCTTGTTAGCCTCAGCTTCTTAAATTGATCTGTTCTGGCTCCCTGGGTTTATAGTGTGAACTTCTGTGGTAGAATACCTGTGAGATTCAGTGGTGCAGTCTCCTTCTGGTATCCTGGTGTTCACAGCTTCCACTGTCTCAGCTATTGGGATGCCCCCCTTTGGGACCAACTCTGTTTTTTTCACAGTTCCAGTTTGTTTGTTTGTTCGTTTTGTCTCACCCGTAGGTGTTTAAAAAGAGAAAAGAGGGAAAAGAAAGAAAAAAATAGGAAGGAAGAAGAGATAAAATTGAAAAGAAAGGAAGAAGGAATAAAACAAGAAAGAAGTAAAGAGAAGCAAAAGGAGTTGAGGGGTAAAAAAAAGATAAAAATAATAAAAAATTATTTAAATAATTATTTAAAAAATTGTTTAAAAAAAAAAAACAAAAAAACCCTCTTGCTGTTTTCAAACTTACCAAGCTGATTTTTCTGGTCTTGCTGGCTGCAACGGCAGAGGGGTGACAGTATCCCTTTTCTCCCTGTTCAGCACTCAGTCAGGTTTGGGCTATTCTCCCAAGGGCTAGCCTGGCACCTATCTGCACAGGGCCTCGTTTCGTGGGCTCTGGGCCTGCTGGCAAGTGTGTGCTTTCCCTGAGTTTATGGGTGTGAGCTTGGGTCTTCCACCAATCGAAAACTCCCAGGGTTTACAGGTGTGAGCCCTGGGTCTCCTACAAGAGGCATGCACCATCCTTGGTTTACGGGTGCGGTTCTGGGTTTTCTCAGAGAGTGTGACCTGTCGGAGTTTACGAGTGTGGGCAGCACGGTTCCCCTCATTTTGCACGCTCACCCTGGGTTTACAGGGTGATCTCCAGGTTTCCCATGGATTGTGCGTACTGACCAGGTTTATGGGTGTGAGTTCCGGTTCTCCTACATAGCGCGTGCACTGCCCTAGTTTACAAGTGTGGGTTCCGGGTTTCTGCGGTGCGCATGCTCACCCTATGTTCATGGGCATTAGCTCCAGGTTTCCCACAGAGCATGCGCACTCCCTGAGTTCACATGTGTGGGCTCTGGTTCTCCCATGGATCACTCTCACTCCCTGGTTCCCATCTCGGGCTTCCACAAAGCCCCCTCCTCCAGTTGCAGGTGCCTCTGGTCGCACGGGCTCAAGCATGCATTCCACCCAGTGCTATGTTGTGTGCTCACAGCCCCAGCATGTTTTCCACTCAGACCTTAACTTCTCTCTCTGCGACTTCAAGCAACCAGGTCTCTCCTGTTGCTGCTCAACCCTTGTTTGGCTGGGGAGTGAGCGGCTGACCCATCTTCCTCCCCAGAGCCCTGTGGCAGACCCAGCAAGCGCCAGGCCCAGGGCTTCAGCCATCCTGGTCTCTGCGCTGTTCCCTGGGCTCTTATTGTCCTGAAGAACTCTCCTTACCATCTGGTTTTTCAATGTCCACTACACATTTCGATGTCCTATTTTCATATATGCTGTGGTACTGTTGGCTGTCTGCTGTGTTCCTCTGTAGATCGGCTAGGTTTTTCTCCCGTGTGTAGAGGGAAGTGGAATCTGCCTCCTCCTACCATGCCGCCATCTTCCTAGCCCCTCATTTACTTTTTAAAATTCATTTCAAAGTAAGTTGCAGAGAGCAGCAACACACTTCCCCTTAAATACACTGTGTGCATTTCATTGACTAGAGTTCAACATTTGTTCTTTGTCCTTTTAAGGTAAAAAGTTATATACAATGAAATGCACAAATTTGAAGTGTACATTCTGTGAATTTTGACAAAAGTCTAGGACTGCCTGACAAATTTAAGCCACTGTTTTAATGTCTTTTTTATAAGATTTTGTTTCATTTTTAGAGAGAGGGAAAGGGAGGAAGAAAAAGAGGGAAAGAAAATATTGATTTATGAAAGAAACATCGATCAGTTGCCTCTTGCAAACACCCCAACTGCACCCCAGCTGGGAACTGGGTCTGCAGCCCAGGCATGTGCCCTGACCAGGAATCAAACTGGTGACCTTTCACCTTGCAGGACGATGCTCAACCAACTGAGCCAAACTGGTCAGGGCCATTGTTTTAAGGTCTTTTAAAGATATTTTAATTGCACAGAGACCTTCAAAAGGAATTATTTTGATACATATTATAAACAGTATATTAATAGATTTATTCTATTTTGTAGAGATTTTTCTATTTCCATTAACTCAAGGACAGAAATGCCAATTATATATTATGAGTCACCCATCCATGCACATCCTTAGGCTTAGTTTTTTTTAATGCATGCTGATTGAAAGATTTTACTATAAACCTATGTATTAATGTATCCTTCATAATTAACACATCAGAAACTTTGCTCTAACAAGACCTGTGTTTTCAGAGTAAACGTGTAATATTCTATCAAATGTAATAAGCTGTGAGATGAATCAATAAGTGAATTTTTTACCTATTTTAATTGTGGTAAAATACATATAACAAAGGATACTATCTTAACCATTTTTAAGTACCTTCTTCAGTGGTTATTAAATACTCCCACATGGCTATGTAACCATCATCACTATCAATCTCCATAGCCCTTTTCATCTTGTAAAACTGAAATGCTGTACCCTTTAAACAGTTAACTCCCATTCTGCCCCTCCCTCAGCCCTTGGCAACCACCATTCTACTTTGTCTTTATGATTTTGACTAAGCGACTCACATAAGTGGAGCCACCTAGTATTTGTTTTCTGTGATTGGCTTATTTCACTTAGTATTCCTCATTGTTTATCCATGTTGTAGCATGTGTCAGAATTTCCTTCCTTCTTAACCTTGAATAATATTCCGATTTTATGTATAAAACACATTTTGCTTATCCATCCTTCTATCAATGGCTACTTGAGTTGCTTCCCCATTTTAGCCATTGTGGACAATGCTGCTATAGACATGTGTGTACAAATAATCTCCCTGAGACCCTGTCTTCAATTCTTTTGAGTATATACCCAAGAAGTGAAATTGCTGGATGATACGGTAATTCTGTTTTTAATTTTTTGAGGAACCACCCCCCTATTTTCTGTAGTGGTTGTAACATTTTACATTTTCGCCAGTAGTGCCCAAGTTCCAATTTCTCCACATCCTCACAAACACTTGTTATTTTCTGCTTTGTTTTTTTTAATAGTAGCCATCCTAATGGATGTAGTGGCATCTCATTGTAGTTTTGATTTGCATCTTCCTAGTGATCAGTGATACTGAGCATCTTTTTATGTGTATATTGGCCATTTGTATATCTATCTTCTTTGAATGAATTTTATTCAAGTCCATTTCCCATTTTAAAATTATTTTTGTTTGTTGACTTTTAGGAGTTTTATATATGTATTGGATGTTAATTACTTATCAGATACATGATTTGCAAATATTTTCTCCCATTTGTGGGCTACCTTTTTTAATTTAAAAAAATTTTTCAGTTTTCATGAAGTCCAATTAGTTTATTTTTTTCTTATGTTACCTGTGCCTTTGGTGTTACTAATGAATGAAATTTTAAACCAGTTAACTCATGGTATGTTCAATAGTGTGGTAGATTTTATTTTAAAAAGCTGGCAAACCAAGATTTGTTTTCCATGTGAAAAATTCATGGGATATAAAAAACTCAACAGTATCATCTTGCCTAAGGAAAAACTACCAGGTTGTAATAAATAATGAGAATTTATTTGCCTTTTTTTCCAATGCAGTCACTACAAGTCTCTGTGATTATAATAAATTTTATATATTTATAATAAAAATACAAAGCTATAATTTACTAGTGATGACATATTTTATGTCACAAACACCTCTGTTTTTAATATAAACATATAAGAAGGTACATGAAAAAGGAGACCTAAGAATTTATTTTAAATCAAACATTCCCAAATTTTTCAAAAAGTAATTTCATATTGATGCTAATATCCAGCTGTTCTTCCCAAAATTTATTTCACACCATGCCAATGACATCATTTTAGGAATTAGGTAAAATGGAAATGAGATGAAAGACAAATTCAGAAAAGAATTCACTAGTGCTTTTGGATATGTGGTATAGCAATTTGCCTTTTGCAGGATGAAAATATTAATTACACATTTTTAAAAATCACAAATGTTATGTATCTCCCTGGAGTCTAGAAAGTCTTTTGTATTTCTTAATTACCAAATCTCGGTTCTGCTGCACAGCTTTCTTTCTCATTGCTCCTGTTGCATCCAGGGTCATCTTTGTAATTCCCTCTGAAAAAACGACTATATATTAACATACAAGGTTTCAATGTGTGGGGGGGGGGGATGGGGAGGGGGAGGAAGAAAGAAAAGGTGTTAATTCAGATGTTATGAAACTGTGATAATGCTGTTATTTAAGACACTTATTTAGGTCTGTTTATACTTTGTAGTTTTATAAATAAGCCCAAGGGGCTCCTCCTGGTTGTCACAATCCTCCTTGAATCCCATATCCTGTCTGTCTCTTCCTATCCGACAGTAGAATTGATGCTGCTCTAATCCCTGGAAGTTTGGAACTAATGAACTGACTGCTGAGCTGCCGCCACGGAGCTTGGTCCCAAACTATACTGTACTTCACACTCGATTTATTCTCCAGATGGCGAGACTGTGCCACCCTGCCGCGAGGGACCACCTCTTCCACTGGAGTGTAAAAGTGGACGGATGTTGTTTTCTTTGCAGATTTGATCATTCTGAGCTAGGAACTTGTGAGGATGATTAGTTATTAGCTTTAATGGGTGCCAATTGAACCAACTGCATGCATATTTTCTTCTTTAATTTTGGAGTCTGCAGGTCTTGGTGATGGTTGATTTATCCGCTCTCTTATGTCACTAGAGTGTGTCTCCTCCCCAGGTGATAACAACCCAGTCTCTGTTCCTGGCCCAGACAGAGTCACATAATATGGTAGTTTATGTATAAGGAAGGACAAGTTTATTAGCCATTGGTCCAACGCATTGAGCAGCCCATGGTACGAAGTGTTGATTAAATGCCAGAACTTTGGTACCACCACCTTTTAGTACAGAGCCTGTGAAGATTCTGATCAGTACTGACTTTCTCTGTGGTATCTACAGAGCCCACCTCTGGAATCGAACACACTACAGAGCACACTATGATGATTAGTCTCTGCAAAGACCTAGTGTAATTGTTGGTAAAGGCCTTCATTCCATTATTCTGATTTTTCCAGGTTGTCAAATCTTAGGGGGACAAGTTCATCTTACAAAAGAAATAATTTGCCAAAGCCATTTTGTAGTGTTAGCACATTTAGAATGCTGTTCCTTCTAAACTTCATTTTGAATAACCTGTTTTGCTACCAGAGTATGATACCCACCCACCCCACCCCCTGCCAAAAAAAAGGCCTGTTTTGAGTGGCCTCTTTTGCTTTCATTTTCATTTTCTTCGTTCTCCAAGGAGGGCTCAGCAACCAATAATCTCGTAGAATACTCAGCTAGCCCTTCTGAGAAGATGGTTTCCACTGGTCTATGTTTTACTAACCCCACTAACAAGATGGAAACTAAAGGATGGTCAGGGCCAAACAGGAGCCAGAGAAAAAGACGGAAATGTGAAAGGGAGTGAGGTGATGGAGATGAGAAAGAGATGGTTGCAAGAAGTAAGGTATGTGTTAGGGAGAGGGGAGGAGGACAGATAGGGAGAGGCAGAGAACAGAATGAACACAATTTCTTTCTTTTCACAACTGGGTGGACTGCGGCTCTCTCTAGCTGAACACCCAGAACTAAACTTAATTGCTCTTAGAAACGGCCTTCCTCTCATCCAACAAATGGCATGGGTGTGTTTGCTAGTACAATAACATACTTCACCATTAAACTACCAAAAAGAAAAAAAATAAACATTCTTGTTGGTTGGTTTCATTGAGGCTGGACATTTTTAGGATACATGGCAGAGGGATGCTCACTTAATTTATGTAAATTTCAACAAGCAACAGCCTGTAAATAAGGGTGTTGTATGACAATATACGTCCAAGCCATCTTTTTTGCCTTTTTTGAAAGGTACAGGATGATGAAGTGGAAAAAACTTGGTTTTAATTCTGAGCCATAAAGAGAGAAAAAAAGTCTAATAAAATGGTGATAGTTTGCTGCTCATTACTTTAACAGGAAAAGTACTAATCAGATTATGCCTAAAGTTGGAATTAGGTACTTCCTTTGCATCCAATTGCACAAGTGCAGAATTTTACTAAGTAAACCAGAATGGGCTGAAACCATGGCAAACTGATGTTAGATAAAAATCATAAACTGGCTTAGAGCATGAGCTTTGAACAGTCTCCTTCAAATCCAAGTGAAACAACAAAAAACTACAGCTTAGAGGTCACATTTTGTTTGACACCAACATTAACAATTTAAGAAGTTGAGCACACATGGAGATTAGAGAATAAAGATGAAGATTCAAATAACTCTAATTTTTTTAAAATATATTTTATTGATTATGCTATTACAGTTGTCCCACTCCCCCCTTCATTCCCCTCCACCCTGCACACCCCCTCCCACCCACATTCCCCCCCTTTAGTTCATGTCCATGTGTCATAAGTTCTTCAGCTTCCACATTTCCCATACTATTCTTGCCTTCCCGCTGTCTATTTTCTACCCACCATCTATGCTACTTGTTCTCTGTACCTTTTCCCTTCTCTCCTCCTCCCACGCCCCTATTGCTAACACTCCATATGATCTCCATTTCTGTGGTTCTGTTCCTGTTCTAGCTGTTTGCTTAGATTGCTTTTGTTTTAGGTGTAGTTGTTAATATCTGTGAGTTTGCTGTCTTTTCACTGTCATATTTTTTATCTTCTTTTTCTTAGGTAAGTCCCTTTAACATTTCATATAATAAGGGCTTGGTGATGATGAACTCCTTTAACTTGACCTTATCTGAGAAGCACTTTATCTTCCCTTCCATTCTAAATGAAAGTTTTGCTGGATAGAGCAATCTTGGATGTAGGTCCTTGCCTTTCAAGACTTCAAATACTTCTTTCCAGCCCCTTCTTGCCTGGAAAGTCTCTTTTGAAAAATCAGCCAACAGTCTGATGGGAATTCCTTGGTAGGTGACTGTCCCCTTATCCCTTGTTGTTCTAAGTTTCCTTATTTTTAATCTTGAATAATGTAATTATGATGTGCCTTGTGTGCTTCTTGGGGACCAACTTCTTTGGGACTCTCTGAGCTTCCTGGACTTCTGAAAGTCTATTTCCTTTGCCAGATTGGGGAAGTTCTCCTTTATTATTTGTTCAAATAAGTTTTCCCCTTGTTGCTGTTCCTCTTCCCCTTCTGGGACCCCTATAATTCGGATGTTGGGATGTTTAAAGATGTCCTGGAGGTTCCTAAGCCTCTCCTCATTTTTTTGAATTCTTGTTTCTTCATTCTTTCCTGTTTGGTTGTTTGTTTCTTCCTTCCGGTCCACTCCATTGATTTGAGTTCCAGTTTTCCTCCCATCACTATTGGTTCCCTGTGCATTTTCCTTCATTTCACATATTGTAGCCTTCATTTGTTCATCTAATTTGTGAGCAAAATCAACCAATTCTGTGAGCATCCTGATCACTGGTGCTTTGAACTGTGCATCTGATAAATTGGCTATCTCTTGGTCGCTTAGATGAATTGATTGGCTCTGAGGCTTTGATCTGTTCTCCCATTTGAGCCATTTTGGGTTTTTTTTTGGGGGGGGGGGTTTGGTCTGGTTGGGCCTGTTATGTAGTGAGGGGCGGAGCCTTAGGTGTGCCCCAAGGTGGGGCAGCCCAGTAGCTGGGTTGTGACGCTGTATGTGGGGATGGGGTTTGAGAGGGAACAATGGCTCTTGCTCCACTCTCTCCTGTACTTCAGTCCTCTCAGCTGCTTCCCACAAGCAAGTTGGGCCCTTCTGGTGCTGTCTCCCAGGTGGCTGGGCTTGTGTACGTTCTAAGACCCTATGGGTCTCTCCAGCGAACTCTCCTGTGAGGCTGGGAGTCCCTCCCAGCACCTCAACCCCCACAAGTGTTTCCCATTAGTGTTTTTAGGTTTTATTTCCAGGTGCTAGGGCCCTGGGTTGGGAGGTCTGTCTCACTCCCCATTTTCACCTGGATTATCTGTGTGTGAATGTGGGATAGCCTGGTCAGCCAGTGCCTTGCGCTGACTCACTGGGTCTGCCCGTTGCCACCCGGAGCCCAGGGTCGCTAGCCGCCTGTACACCTGGGGCTCCTGCATGCCCGGGTCCGCCAACCTCCACTCCCTCCTACCGTGACTCCACCCCTCTTACCGGTCTTAATGAATGGTTGTTGGACTTCTGTACAGTTCAATTTTCTGTTAGTTCTCAGCGTTTTCTTGTTTCTAAATCTTTGTTGTCCTTAATTTTGGTTGTGCAAGGAGGCACAGTGTGTCCACCTATACCTCCATCTTGGCCGGAAGTCCTCCAAATAACTATAGTTTTAAAATGCATTTCAGGCTAAATGATCTAATTACTTCCCTTCCATTTTCCATTCACTCTGTCCCAACAGACCCATCACAAGCCAGACCCGTTATTGAAAGAAATCCTGCAAGTTGAAATGTTTATGGGTTGCCACAATCTGAGTTTGTAGTTGTGCAGTCTACACAGAGCACAACACATTGTAGGTTCTCTGAAAGCCATGGATCTAATACACACACTGTCAAAGAGTTGGAAACATTTCTCTCACCAACTCTGGATGGCCTTGGAACCATGATATTGATTGAGTGAACTTCTCTTTTCATCTTCAGGATTTTCATATTTAGTGGATGTAACAAGAGGGTGTGGTAGAGCAGTGGATGCGTTTTATAGTTGCAGAATTGCCAACAGCATGGTGTGGAAGCAAGGCAATGCTAGCTGCATCATCTCTCACTTTAGCTAGTGTCAGCACTCTCTTGCTTTTCCCTAAGCTTGATATAATTGCTGGCAGTCAGAGCTCTGTAAACCTGGACTCCACAGAGCTGCCTTAAACTGGTCTTATGTACCTTGTTTCCATCTGACCTGACAACTCTAAGCTACTGTTTTCTCATACTGTTTAACTCAGATCACATTTGGAAGCCTTCCCTGCTTCCACCAGGTTATAGACCTACAAGCCATCCTGGCTTATCTTGTTGATTAGACTTAGATTCAATATCAGCTCAGATAATTCTTTTTTTGTCTCCATTTTGGTTTGCTATTTTCCTAGATAAGCACTGCTGTTTAAATGGTTGCATATTGTTAAGACCTTTTTTTAAAACCTCATTCATGAGCAGCAAGAAGCTTTAAAGTTTTATTAGTATCATAAAAACCCTTCCCAAATGAAACTACTTGTGATACATATTCATTCTGACAAAGAAAATTTATTGAGGGCTGTTGGCAAGTTGGGGGAATTTGTTTTTGAAACTGAAATTGGCAGGAAGTAATGACCCAAAGTGCTTTTTTTCTCAGCTCCAAACACCACCCCCTTGATGAAAATGCACTCCTTTCCCTCCCTCCCTCACTGTTATCAACCCTGCTCAAAGCCAATGAATAACATATTTGGTTTCATACAGTTTTTCTGAGGACAGTTCAAATACAGAAGCAAACTTTCAACTTTTCAGCTTTTCTTAACTGGAGCAAAGACTGTCAAATCAAAGGAAAAAAATGCCTACCACTTCACAAAAGGGTTTCTTAGTGATACTATTTCCTTCCATCTGAATAAGTTGGAGCTTATTTGTAGTGTGGAGTGTCATTTTCCTGTGACTGCCTTCCTAATTGAATGTCAAGATTCAACTAAGTTGCAAAAAAAATTTTAAGTGAATGAAAATGCATGAAGCATGTGGAAAAAGAAAAACAAATTTTTTCCCTAATATGAATATGGTGACAGATGAGACTGCCATTGCCTGTTATCTAGCTTCTCATATTTATTAAGTGAGAAATTGCAGGTAGAAGACTTAGAACCATGCCTAGTTCTTAGTAAATTCTCAATAAATGTTACCTATGAATTAATTTACATTTGCAATTGAAAAGTAATGCTAATGAGCAAGCTGACACCACTATTTAGGAGTATGCCAGTAGGCATCGTAGGGGCCATCACCTAATGTTATAGTCACCTTGAATGAAGTCTGAAAATCAATCACTTTACCAGTCAGATTGGATGACTTATTTCAAATACCACTTATTTGGTAGACATGAAATTTGTAGATATAGTAATGGTGCTCAGGCTCTGAAACTACATAACAGTTTCACAAGAGATACATTTTATCAACACAGAATGAAGCTCGATTAAGAATAGTAAAAACTCTTGAAGACTTTGATCTGGGCCCAACTGAAAAGTGTGTGAGAATCAACTCAGTGTCCAGTGGTCTGGCTGACGAAGACCTGGAGACCCTCTTGCAATCTCAGGTCCTTCCTTCCAGCCTAATGCTACCAAAGGTAGAAGGTCCTGAAGAAATCCAGTGGGTGAGTAGCTAATCCTCAGCTTTATTTTTTATTTATTGGTTTCAGAGAGAAAGAGAGAGAGAGAGCAACATCAGTTTTTTCTACTACTTACTTACACATTCAATTGTTGATTCTTTCTTGTATGTGCCCTGACCAGGGATCAAACCCTCACCCTAGGCATTTTGGGACAACACTCAAACCAACTGAGCTACCCAACCAGGGACACTAATGCTTTGCTTTAATTAAAGATTTAGGACTGGCTAGGAAATAGCAGCAGAAAGGAAGTATTTGCATGTTTCCAGTTTTGAAAATATATACACGGAGCAGAACGGGAATTCAGAAAAAGAAATGAGCTCAAGAGACCATATTTTTCACCCAAAGAGAACCTGGCTTTGCCCAAAGTGTTCTATGGGACAACTCTACTCTTGAAATGATGCTTCTGCTGCCTAATCAGATTTGTGGTTTGGATAACACAGCATCCGCAGGAGGCCTTACAGAGCAGATCTTGAAAATTAGTTTGCCTAAGAATTGGATCCTTCTTGTACCCTGCCAGGCCCCTTCCACCTGGGAGAACAGTGATGTGAATAAATGGTCCTTATCCAACCAGATTCATTGGAAGAGATCATAGACGCAAATGAAAAAAATTGAACCTAGAAGAGGAGAGGTAAAGGTTACTCCTTCAGGCAAACAGAGGAATAAACAGGAAGCTTTTAATCAGTGGTTTTAATTAGCACAGATATTATTTCCTGAACAGTTCTCTAGTTCTTCCTTTTTAAATTGCTGACAGGTGTGTTTGAGTTTCATGACAGACTTTTCAGTCAATAAAAACCTGGTATGTCAAATTACTTAAGAAAACTTTGAAATGGGCCTAATTACACTATGATTGTTTTCATTGTTAAAGTGAGGGTCAGCAAGATTTTATTTAGGAGTTACTCTGATTCTGCAGATCTCTGATGAATAAAATAACATTCCACTGTGCCACTCCATGGGAGAGGGCCTATGACACATAAGTGCTGGAAGCATGGTAAGGGCATGCGGACAGTGGTGATTTCGATGCCACATCTGGGATTACTCTAAGGCTATGGCTGCCAATTGTAGCAATACACTGAATTGTTGTAATTCCTGAAGAAACTGCTCACCTTTTTAATGGCAGGTAGATAAGTTGGACCTGTGCTTTCCAATGCATGGCTGCCTGCCACATGTCGCTACTGAGCACTTGAAATGTGGTAAGGCCAAATTGAGATGTCCTGGAAGTGTAAAATACACACAGGATTTTAAAAATTTCATAGTCTCTCCACCCTACCCCCATAAAAATATAAATTATCTCTGCAATTTTTATATTGACTGTACATTTGAATGATAATATTTAGGATATATTGTTTATTTTAACATTATTAAAATTAAAGTCACCTGTTTCATTTTACTCTTTTAATGTAGCCACTAGAAAATTTAGAAGTACACACGTAACTGCCATTATTTTTCAGTTGGACAGCTCCGTGTTGGTGCCTTCTTGAAGCCCAGTGTTCAAGGGCCTGTATTTACTTTCTACACTTCCTACAGTGTCTCCTCTCCTACGTCACCCCTCAGAGGCTGGGAGATACTGGTCATACTAGGTTAATATCTTCAAGGGTTCCTAGCCCGTTCCAATGTGTCTTAAGTTGATTGAAATGGAATCTGAAGTTACCGTTCCTTTTTGGTTTCATAGTTAACGCCTATTTATCACTATTTTACCCTCATTTGAGAGGAAGAACCCACCCCAGCCTTGAACTCTGGCTTCTGTTCACTGTTTTAAAATCCCTGGATTTGAGGAACATACCGAAATCTAAATAGGATTCTAGTTAACAGAAGTCTTTTGGGCTGTTTATTTTTTCCCTCTCCGTTTGTATTTATGTGAAGCATAAAACCCAGAGCCTGATGCACAACTGAAAGATGGGCTTCCTTGTTTTCTTTTGTGTGAGAATCTCTTGCTGGCCTTTTGTCGATAGTGTGGGTTCTTGTTTGACTGGCACGGCTTATTGGACTATAACAAGCGTGACTCTGCCTCTTTTGTCGTGGGACAATCCTCCCACAAATCCCAAGCAGTGTGCATTCTTCCAACACACTATTGGGTGTGCACTGGAATTGAAAGAATTGCTGAGCCCTGCTACTTCATCTCCTCCCCAATCTCTTTGTGATTTTTCCCCCTTCTTTTCCTCTCCCCAACCCCTCAGTCCCCTGCACCTCACTGAAATGAACACTTTACCAGGCCGGAAACATTTAATCGTCTCCTTTTGAAAAAATTAATTGAAACTTCTCCACTAGTTACCTTTTGTGTGCGTACTTAATGCAGTTTTTTAAGAGAGAAGGGGAGGAGGGGAAGGAGGATGGGCTAGAATATTTAATTTTTAAATGTCCCCATTGGCTTAAAAACAAAAGGCTTTTGAGAGTTTTCTCACTGAGAACAGGGAATTTATTGCAAAGTGTTTACTACTTTTAAAGTTGATAATTTTTGTAGGTATAACTTATATCACAAAGCATGGGGACAAATAATGTTGCAAGTTTTTTTTTTAATGAGAAAAAATTTCTCTACTGTATATATAACACCTACTTTCCAGCTTAAATATGACATAAGTTATGTTTTATTTTCAATTACATGGAATACTGTACATTTTGTTCCTTTAAATTGTATCCTTCTCTTCTTTCTTGCAATTTTGGTTGAGTTATTCCTTTCCTTGCAAAGTTACTAAGAAGATGATGATGATGGTGACAGATGAAGGGAGAGGGCAGTGGGAGCAACTGGGAATAATTCTTCATTACTGAAAGCTGTGATTTATTTTAGCTTAATTGTAAAGTTACTGCAAATTGCTCAAAAGCTTTTTAAAGATCCCAGTGATTAGATTTGGGGGGGTGTCACGCAGGCAAGGAGGGGGCAGCTAAAAGGGGAAATAACACCTCTAATCCTGCTTCGGGTAAATAGGCTGCCAGCTTTTAAAATGAGTTTCCTTTCTATTAGTCAGAATATTATGCTAAGCCTTAAGCATTAGTTTTTTTTATGTTGCCATAGCAGCCCTATTCCTGCAGGGTGGTGACCTGCGATGATTACAGTACAAAGCTTATAGGGTCTTGAAACCCCCTTTGAAGATGAAAAGTCTTTGATGGTTTATATTTATGCAAATCTCTTAGATATGATTTACCCAACTGAGACTGAATGGAGAGATGATTAAAATCCCTTTTCCTTTGATACCCATTAATGGCTGAATATTCCTTAAATTTAAAATGGATATATATGTTTTCATCTTAATTTACAAAAATATCTTTGTCATACCTGGTTTTTTGTTTTTGTTTTTGTTTTTTATCTCCCCACATCTTATTAGATCTAGATAGACTTAGTAGATTTACAATTTAGAGTGCGGTGGGGTTTTTTTCCTTTTGAAAGGGGGGCAGGGAGATCTGTGCAAGAGCTTTTGTATGTTTCCAGATGATAGATTTTGGAATTTGGGCTACCCCACTGGCAGCACAGAGCTAGCTGTGAACTGGTCTCATGGAAAAAAATTGGCAAGCTTTGGTCTTCAAAGAATTAAACTTCCTTTTTAAGGTCTTTTTAGGTAAGCTAAAAAATTATGAAGAAAAACCTTCTGAACAAAGGGTAACGATGCTATAATGAATAATATGGATTCCACATAGAAGGCTGCTGAGCAGTTACACTGATGTCAGTGCTGGGTATGAAACAAAAACAGAATGGCAGGTACGGCAAGACTGCATTGTTTTAGGGGCCTATCACCTTCATTTAATGAAGTGAAGTTGAGAAGTCTTAAGTAAATATGTTTTCAAGGGAAACATTTAAACTCAAGAATCTCTCCTTCCAGTTCTAGCTCCTAGGCCTCAAATTGCTCCTTCAGAAAAAATATTATAATGCTTGGGGTTTTACTATTTCATTTGGTGGGAACTTTGTTACCTTTTTCCTTTGGTCTTTCCTTTTTTAAAAAAAATTCTTTTGTGCGGACTAAAGAGTCTGGGATATTACTTCCTCAGGTCAAAGATTTAAATACTACTTCTATGTATACATTTCAGTGATTGCACATTTCCCCCCACGAATCACCTATGACACTTTTGATTTTAGTTTTCAGACAAATTTTCCTTCTACTTAAAAGGCCGAAAACTTGAACAACCTATGAATTTAATCCCTTTTGTGGAAACTGCAATGGGTTTGCTCAATTTTAAGGTAAGAAAACCCCAATGTATGTATTTTATTAACTACCGAGAACTCTTCTTTTCAATTTTAACATCTACTTAAAATATCTTTCTGAAAAGACTTATAAGCAAAATAAACCTTGAGTACAATTTATTATCTATAATTATCCAAAACCAGGTTGTAGGCATCTTAGAAAAGAAATTGGCTAAGTAGCAAGGAAAAACTTCCCAGTCCTAAATATTTAAATTGTAGATTTCTAGCAATAATTTTAATTAAATAATCACTATGTAAATATATGCTTTGAATTATTACATTTATCGATTAAATGTGCATGAAAATTTATTTTGTCGCCCTTATGAATTAACTTTCAATTATTCTTTTGCAACAATTGCCTTTTATGGGGAAACTTTCTGGTCTCTTTGTACCAACATTATCCATCTAGTTGATAAGATTACTATATGTTAGTATATACCAATAATTTGTAGTATATTATACTAAATTTTCAATTTGCCATGTTAGAACATAAAATATTTCCTAACATATCTTCAGAAAAATTATCTGAGCCAAGTGTTTTCCAGCATTGTATGGTGGCATCAAACTGTTTGCCTTAATAAAAAAATAGCTGGCTTGTAAAAAAAAATCCCTTTATCAGTGGTCATTTAAATTGTTTTCCAATGTACGCCTCACATTCCACCTGACTTGCGAACATCAACGTAGCGCCCTGTCTCAGAGCAGGAGAAAAGAAATCTCTAAAAACAAAACAAAAAGATAGTTGAACTGTACCAGAGAGGTTACATGTGAGCAAACGTTCTCAGACAAAACTTTGAGACCTATTGGACCACGCAGGAGGGGCAGAGGACAAACGTTTGGGGAGCTGCTTCAAGCCTCATGATCAAGTGTGTTTATACCACTAACCATAAATTCTTCCAGCCCACCCTATAATTCTGGGAATATCATCAAAGCATATCCCTTAGATGCAGCCAGATTCATATAAAGATTTAATTTTTGGCGCTGTTTCATCATCCCATAATGTACTGAGAAGCACTTACAACCCCTGAAATTAATCAGCAGTGCCCTTACTCATTTCTCATGTCTTCCTCACTCATTTCTCATATCTTCCTCACCCATATATATTGGCATGTTGTAGCTCCACCTTCGTAGATTCCCAGTTATGTCCACAATGCATGTTACTTATCTTTATTTCACATAGAAATGTCAAATTTGCTTATTATATATCTGGGATGACTTGTTGCATTTTTTATTTTCCCTTCTGGTATTGTAGATTTTTGTACTTTATGTCTTTCATCCTAAAACCATTTACTAAAAAATCTTGATCCTAATGCAAATAATCCACTTAGTTGATTTAAAAATTCTTTCCTCTCTTCTGTGGCTTTATGTTTATGATTTGAGTCTCTTAAAGCAAAAACAAATCTTAGAAAAATACAAATAACTTATAGTACAATCAATATGAACTAATTCAGAGTTTTTCTATAAATTGTGTTAAGTACAATTGGAACATTATAACTATATTAATGTACTTTAATAACTATATTAATAAAATTCATTTAAGTAAAGCTAGTGTATACAACATACTTATCTTGGACAATATTAAGTACCTTTCAAAAGGAGTAAATTTGGGCTGCATTTTTAGGACTGCTTTCAGCCAGTCCTAAATAAACTATGTTTATTCAGAGTTGAATCTCCCTGTTACTGAAATGTATACCATCCTACTTCATTTGTGTGTTTCTGTGAGTTTTGCTCTGTTCTGCTTTTTATTTATTTATTTATTTTTTTTACAGGCAGTGTGTGAAGAAGCAGTAAAGACCGGGCCTCAAGTGGGTCTTTTTCTAGATGCTGTTGTTTTTGGAGGAGAAGATTTTCGAGCCAGCATAGGTGTCAAAGACACATATCTACCTATCTGTCTATCTATCTATCTATCTATCTATCTATCTATCATCTCCCTCTCTCTCACTCTTTTGTGTATATGTGTATATATTTTTCTTTGCCCCTTCACAAATGGATATTTACATGACAATATGTATTTGCCAACCATGATGATGGTTTTTCAGCTGAATGGGCAATAGTTCTTGATAATTTAAGACACCTCATAGTTTTCTTGCTTTCAAAACACAACATTATTATTTCTATTTGTTTATAAAATAACTAATAAAAAGCCTGTTGCAGCCTCAGACATGTTCAGGAATATACAGCATCTACTTTGTTCATAATAAGTATTAAGTGAAACCTGTCTACTGCTTAAATATTTTGTTTTCATGTCAGCTTAAAGACTGTCAAGACTCCTAACACAAACTTAAAGCAATTTCACATTTGCTGTAGTGAATAATTTTCTATATGAAATGTAGTATGTAAATATTATTTAAAATAGATTTTCAGTTTCCTCCTAAAATATATTTCAGAACTCTTATTATTAAATACTTATTGCGATAATATGCTTGTTTTCACTGATCTTCCCTATCTCTTGGGCACAATGCCTCTGGTCCGAGTGCATGTATAACCAGAGACTGTGAGTGCATCTAGAAAAGAGGCCAAGGACACAAGTGTTTCCAATGTATCCTTGTGACCTGAAGACCGCAGTCCCAGTGACCTGAAGACAGAAGCTTTCCCTGAACAAATATAAACAGACACTCCCTCCCACTCCTTGTGTGAAAAAAAGGAAATTATTTTAATACCAGTCCTTCTAAGAGAGTGAGTTGGCAATAGTTTAGTGGACACTTTCTGCCTTCTGTTTCCCTAAGTTCTCCATCCAAAACCTGAAGCTGCAGTATTTGGCTCAGAACCTCAGTTATAACAGAGCATTGCAACCATAATACGTGAAATTCTGGGCTCAGTGAGAGAAGTTAACCATTTCCTTGCACAGCTGTTTTGCCACCTTTTGTGATGCTACCTTTAGACTGACACTTTCCAAGTAATGGCAAGAAGGAAAAAAACAAACCAGGAGTCATTGGTGACCTGTCGAATCATTCAAAATCCTAGTCCCTGAGATGTAGATGGGCCTTTTCTTCATGTGCGCACAAGAAATTACACTGAAAGATGCCTTGCAAGTGTGACACATGAGATTTAATTCTGCCTCCACAAACTCTCTCTTTTTATTTATATTTGAATCATCACATTGCTGGGGAGCAATTGTCAGGAGGACATAGATGTCTTTACAAACTCTTTTTATAACATATGTATGGGTTCAGTTCAGTTTCCAAAGTTAATGCCTCCTTTTTCTGTCAATATCCTATTTTTCAGGTGCAACAAGTAGTAAAGAAACCCAAGATATCCTCTATGCCCGACAAAAGATTATTGTTATAGCAAAGGCCTTTGGGCTGCAGGCCATAGACCTGGTGTACATTGACTTTCGAGATGAAGAAGGGCTTCTCAGGCAGTCCAGAGAAGGAGCTACAATGGGATTTACTGGTACGATTCTTGATATCTTAGAAAGCAGTATCTAGATTTGCAAACATTCCAGAATGATAGAAATTTAACCAGAAGTTAGTGTTCCTAATATAGACTGGTATTTCACGTACTTATTCCACTATTTGAAACATGAGAAAGCCATCCAGGGCATGAATCTGCCCAACAAATTGTCAGGTTTTTCTTTGGCTCTGCCAATCAACAAACAAATTCACTTATTTTATTTTCTCTTTATATTAGGGATCTTTTTTTTTCCTGTCCTCTTAAGTATTTTGTTGTAGTTTTTGTTGACATGAGGCAAGAGATAAGGCTATTATGGAAGTGTTTTTGGGTGTCCCTGGCCAGGTAGCTCAGTTAGTTGGAGCATCATCACAATGCACCAAGGTTGTGGATTTGATCCCTGGTCAGGGCACATGCAGGAATCAGCCGATGAATTCATGAGTAAGTAGAAGAATAGATGAATCAATCTCAATCTCTCTCTCTCTCTCTCTCTCTCTCTCTCTCTCTCTCTCTCTCTCAAAACCAAAACAGAAAAAAAAAAGTGTTTGGGGGTGAACTGCCTTAATAGTTTGGGTTGATGGGTCAAAGAAAAATTTCCTCCAGTAGTCAAAATGTTAATTTATTTCTGAAAAAAAATTCTGGTGATTAAAAAAATTTTTTCACTGATAAGTAGGTTTTTATTCTTCTGCCACTTCAAAGCCCCCTTTTTTCTCGCCAACCTCCCAGTAAGTGCCTATGCACCTGGCAACACCTACAGGCATTGGTGGGCACTCAGATCAGTGGTCCCTCGCAATCCATTCCTGGAGTGCAGGTGGCTGGGTATCTGTTGATTGGTGTACCTGATCAGTCAGGTCTCCAGGAGCCCAGGGAGCAACCAAAAATTGTGTTTTTGCAACAGAAATCTATATTTTGAGAAACCACAATAGGATTCTATGCCCAGACACAATAGGATTCTATGCCCAGACACTTCTATTCTTTTTGTTCTTCTGCTGCAAGTTCTAAGAATATCATGATCAGAAATGTACCCAAATAACAGGGAAAAGAGACAAGCATCCATGCTATCCCTCTGGTAAATATTTTTGAAATGTGTCCAGTTAGGGATTACTACAGAAACATTTCATAAGGTGACTTTAAATGTAAAAGGTATCTTAATGGATGGTGGTTTAACCCAAAATAAAATTGAAAGTCTTAAGAAACAATTTAAGTGTTTTATTAGAATTAAATAAAGCTCTGACATTTGATTTTGTGTTTTTAACATAAAGAGTTAAAATGCGATCCACCAAATTGGTTTAATAAATAAATAAATAAATAAATAAATAGATAAATAAATGCAGTCTTTTATAATGAGATATTTTTTAATCATCTGAACTACTAATAATTCCTCCCTACATTTAATAGTGACTGAGAGTCACCAGCCTTTTTCTAACAACTGTTTAGGATGTGGCCCAAATGGAAAAGTTGGAGAAAAACTCCATGAAATCTATCTAATAGACCCTGTTGTTGTTGATCTAAAATGTGTGACATTGGCTGCCAAGCAGCCAGATGTTGCTATGAAATGGGCACTAATACAATAAAAAATAGAAAACACTGAACTGATGCAGGCCTCTGCTGCCATCATTTAGTATAATCTGAGTGTCCTCAGTTTCTTCTGGGGTAAATGTTTGCTCCAGAACTTTTAAAGGAGTTTGAGAGTTTCTCCAAGATACAGGAATGAGTTAAATTGGTCCCTAATTCAATAACAGAAGACAAGTTATTTCAGATCAGATTTAAATTTCTAGACTGTGCCCAACTCAGCATGAGGAACTTATGGGCTTGGCACTATTGTTTCTCAACAACAGGGAGTATTAAATCACACAAAAAAATGGAAGGGGGGAAAGAGAGGCACAGAGGGTACAGTGCCCATTATATGTTTCACTGAATGAGTCAGTAAGGTATAGAGAACCACACCTTAAGCCATCTTGCAATTTTTAGCAAGAAGGTCTTTTTTTGTCCCGATTATATTTCCCCATGCCAATAAAAGGTAATTAGTCTGATAAGATATGAGATTATTTGTAATATTTTTAAACAATAAATGATTTAATGAGTATTTCAGGCCACTCATGATCTGTTTGTCCTAATTATTTGTCATTTAAATGCCATACCTCAAGCTTTGCACAAGAAGGGAGGAGAGGAAGGAAGAAAAGGAAGAAGGAAGGAAATACTCCTATCTGAAGCAGGTGGTTGAAAGGTGTAAAATCCAATGAAAGTATTGTGTTATCTGTAACACTAATAAGAAACAGTCTATATTATAAGGATTTTTTGTACTTTTAAAAACTATGTGTAATTTTAATGAGTTATAGTTTTTTAAAAGTTAACCATGCATAGAACAGAGGGTCATAGAATTTTTTCTGTAGTCATTGTTTCACAGAGCCACAATCCATGTAGATAGATTTTAAATCAATACATTGGCTGTATAAATAGCTATTAACTTTAGGAATTATTTTTATAAAAATAAAGCAAAAGTAAATCTTGGAATAAAGCTTTAACAGCTGACTTGGTCATCACAGTTACTCCAGTACTACATGCTGAGAAGAAAGATTATAAATATGAAACTCTATAGGTTTTCTTCTTTTTTGCAGTCTTTTGTAGAAGACAAAAATGACACCATCATACAGTACCTAAAAGACTTGACAGGTATTGATTTAAAGCATGATATATCAAGTGGTACTGTAAAAAGGATTTCATGGTCATAAATTTTAATGTCTTCCAATTTTGCACCCTCTCGGTAACTTGTCAATAACAACTCTTCTGTATAAAATATTTGCTTTGCTTCCACATGGTATGAAAGTCTGATGTTCAATTGTTGGAGTATATAAAAATTCAACAAAAGATAACTTCACATATGGATGTTCATAAATTTCTAAAACCTAACACATATCTTAAAATTAGCCTCATTACCAAAATATGGGTGCCTGCAAGCTATCAGTAGTTTTATTATATTTTAAGTAGTTTATGTTTTGTTCCTCAGATTATAGTGTCTGTACCAAGAAGTTCTCATGAAATCTGGCTTTTTACACATCAGTGTAAATTTTGTACATAAATTATAAAATTCAGGACTAACAGTACAAAATGACTACCAGAACTGACATCCTTTATTAATAATACTGTAACAACTATTAGATTACTTAAGTATAATTTCAGTACCTGCTATTGAAAAAAGCTCTCATTTGTCATTACTGATATTTTTTGTTCCCAGAAATTATTCCTCAAATAATTTAAAGAATCTTTATGTATATAGCGTTTTGATGTTTTATTGTTATGCTGACAGATTAAAGATGAAAGCAATATGAGGATGTTTTAATTATGCCACCATAAGAAAAGATATTGTTATAGTTATTCACTTAAAATCTTTTTCATAAAATGCTAAAACAATTTTTACAAACATTGTGCTTTTCTCTATTTGGTAGGATAATGGCAGTAACAGGAATTGACCTTTTTTAAAACGTCAAGGATATAATTTCTACTGACTAAATGTTAAAACATCTACATCAGAAGCAAAGCAAATTGATAAGTCAACAAAAATATTTAGCAGAGTAAATTATCATTAAGTGTACATTCATTTTTAAAGAACCAAATATGTCCATACTTTTATTATGTAATAAAATATAACCTCAACACTATTATAACATTAAAATTATGTTTCAGTTTATTAATGACCTGATTATATTCCATTCTTCCCTGATTGTTAAATTGTTTTTTTTAAATGACTGCATGATTTCACAGAATCCTGTGATACTTCATATAATGTTTTTATTTAAGATACTTAAACTTCAAAAAGAAGCATAAAGCTTTTCAAAACTACTACTACAGAGAGAATATTTCACCTGGGGTATCTAAATATCTATATAAAAGGAAAATATCAATCTTCATTCTATAAGAAAAAAGGGAAAATCTGGTTATGTTTTTATATAAACTTTCTGTAATTTTTATTTAAACATGTTTAAATGGAATAATTTAGAGACCATACTGTTCAAATCTGCCTTCTATTTTACTGTACTGGATAAAATTTTTTCATTGAAATCTAAATTTCTATTAGGGGTTAAAAATGACATACTGTGTCTAAAAAAAGAAAAACTGTTATTGTGAGATACTATTTAATATTAATATAGTTGTAATAGCTGCTTCTGTAAGCTTTATGAAAACCAACAGACTACTTCAAAAGAAATCATGGAAGGCAGGATAACAGTACAAAATAAGCCAAAGACAAATTATAAAATTTGATAGAATTAACATATAATTTTTTCTACTTTATTTCAAAATAATCACTCTAATTTACAGGCATTATCTTTTAAAGTTCCAGCCAAAGCAGTTATTCAATGAGCTGCTTGGTCATTCCACCTGTAACTCAACATAAGAGACTGTCTGCACCAAGGTGGCATTTCTGTGGGATCGGAAACATAATTACTCCCATTGTCCTGTTTGTTCTTACATGGTATTCTGGAAAATCCTGCCCAATTGCTGTTATTTTCTTTTTAAAATGTTGTAAAATATTGAGTTATTCTATATACAGTCTGTAAGGAGCCTCGCGTGGTTGAGATATTGTTTGTTGATTTGTGTTTCTGGTATTATTAATCTTCCTGTAGGCAAGCAGGTGATACACCCTAATCAAATTGCGGTCGTTCAGGAGCAGTTTTCTCCTTCCCCTGAAAAAATTAAGTGGGCTGAGGAACTGATCGCTGCCTTTAAAGAACATCAACAACTGGGAAAGGTAAATGTTTTATTAATGCCTTGGATGAAACTGTTGTTTAAAATACCAGGGGGAAGAATAAAAAAAAGCATTGAATGATTTTTTTACAAAACTCATATTTTGATAGGAAAGGTTTGTACTGGGGAGGCAATACTTACTCATCAGTGAAAAACCCACCGAAAGTAAATTTTCCCTTCCACATTCCTAAGTATTTTACCAACTGGCTCTCAAGTCTCTCACTTTATTCCTTTCATAAACTCTGTTGGCAGGATTTGAGAAAATGAAGTCTGTTTAGTTTTTCTCTATAGACTCTGATGCAGCATTTATGAAAAATAATTTTAGATCAAAGTGAGAGCAAGTTGTAATGAAATAAATGCAGTTTGATTAAAATGGTTCTTGTGGAGAGAAGAAATAAATCTCAAGTTATTTTAGTATTGGAAGGGGAAAGTACACAAATCTCCTCTGGTTTAGTCATTTAAGAGTGGAAGATTGTATATGTGCTTGTACCAATTTCTGGACCTGAGATTTGGATAGCATGGAAAGCAAATTAACACTGGAGTACGGTTGTTGGTTGTTCCTAATTTAGTGCATCATTGAGCCTCGCGTTTCCTGCTCTGTGGGTTTCTGCTTTGTAAATATTGCAGTGGTGATGCGCAATCTGTCTCCACTTTGTGCCAGTAACACTTAAATTAGGTGTCGCCTGAAGGAAGATATTATGCTAGTTGCAGCATTGTCAGTTAATTATCTTAAAGGTTATTTGTGATAATACCATGTGCCTCTTTTTAAGAGGATGCGGGAAAGTTGCATTTATAAATCTGTCCTAGAGGTAATATCTAAATTCGGCATTGTTCCTTACATAAGGAGTGAGATTTTGATACCTACAAGGCAGAAGTACTTAGGAGAGAAAGAATGTTGAAACATTGTTAAGGTTCTAAAGATTAAACAGTCCTCCTAAAAAAAAGACAAAACTGGTTTTCAGTGGTGAACCAGTGACATCAATGTCATCACAAGTGTCATTTGCACTCTTCATTGGCAGTAAAAACACCTAAAAATCCCAGGACTTGGGAAAGTAAGTAACAATATTAAATGGGTCATTCCTACCCTCTCACTGTGTATACCTGCTTTCAATTCCAACCAGGCACACATACTCACCTTCACACACTCACAAGATCATCTTTGTACAAACTTGCACTTGAAATCAAAAGGTAGAATCTGTGATATTGGAAACATCCCATTTAAATAGCATCTTTTCATTTCAAATTAGTAGTGGTCATTGGAAAAACATTGCAGTTCACTGAAAAGTATTTTTAACTTGACATTGTATTTTATGTTCATTTCTATATCTTGACCAAAAAATCCAGATCCTCAAGCATAGATATTTACCTAAAGAAAAGAGCCCTGTACTTTTTCATTCATACATGCAAAGAACTCTTCCTCTACTCTCTCCCATGGTTGCCTGCGCACACACTCCCTACGTGTTCTGCACCTCTGTGTGTACCTTATGCCAGCTGCAGACATGAATGTGATAAATACTTCCTACTGAAACAATCAACTGAGGCAGGATATGGACCATCAAAACAGCAATCAGAGCAGAGTTCCTGTCTGGGCCAGCCTTGTGTTACACTGTGTTTCATATTGGATACCACCAAATGATGCCACTTGACATATGTAAGCAACTAGGCATATAGGAGAGGTTACCCTAAATTTCAGTAGCCAGCAAATAAAATCCAAACAACAGACATATTCTTTTACTGGCATTTAAGTTCTTGAATGAAGGAAAAACAGTACCTTTTCATTGTACCTTGAAAGTGTTGTTCCCAGGAAAAATTGTCTCAGAGTATCCCTGCCTTTTGATGATGGCAACTTAAATGTTAAATTATGAAGTTGTTTTGTTTTGTTTTTTTTTTTTTAAGTAAGAAATGTCCTCTTGTTAGAGTATAAGCTTTCACAACAGTGTGGCAGCTTTTCTTAACATCGAACCATAGAAATTAGGGCAGAAGGGAGACTAACTATTAGGTCATTTCTTCCCTGCCCCATTTGTGTAGGTTTGTTCCCTACAGCAAATTCTCCTGGTGCTTTGTCCAGCAAGGTTTAAATGATTCAAGTAATGGGACTTCCAGTGGGGACATGTGGTTATTTTATCCAGTTCGCATGTTCCTTTCACTTTGCCTATAAATTGGCTGGTCATAAAAATTGGGTCTGAAAGTAGGTGACTCTGGGTCTTGAGAGGTCTTGGGGTTTAAATAATGTGGATTCTGTTTGTAAAGGTTTAGTATAAATAGGTTGCTTGGTTGTATGAAGTATTGCTTCCAACAAACATCTAATCTGTTTTACTTCAAATGTGAATCATTTATGAAAACATACACCCTCAGTTACTTTGTCCAAAGCACAGATGACTCTGTCAGTGATGAGAAACTGATGGTTTATGGCCCAGTGAGACACAAATTTCTAAAAGGCCTTTTTTGCCATCTGATGAAAAATTTCATTCAAGAAATGTTTTTGAGTAGAAATGCTCCAAGAAGGCAAAATTACATATTTTTACTTTCCCTACTTCTTGCTCCCATCTTAAATTATATTATTCCCTAAGACCAAAGATTTAGCTGAAATGTATAGTTAATGCTGGTAATTGTGTTTTCTATAGCAATAATAATTATTGTTACATAGTTTTAATAATTATTGAAAAATAAAAGTTCTACCTTTTTTTCCTTTTCTCTTCCAATAACAATATTCATGGGAATACTTAGATCATGAGTAGATAAATTATTGGAGTTCAGTCTTTGGTATCATATGAATTTTTTATTTTAATTAGAAGTTCTAAGGAAAGAAAGTTTAATTCTTTTAGCCTAATGTCAGGTGACAATACTTTACATTAAATAATAATAATCTGTTCATATAATCTGTCACTGTTTGGCAAATAATGATACTATGACTCCTTTAAGAATTTTGCCTGGCAAAATAGTTCCCACTAATAATTAGGCTGTAGGTTGACATTAAGGACTAAGGTCATCCTCTCCTATTAAACCTGTTGAAAAATGTCCAAACATTCCACATACTCTATGTTTCTATTTTAATTCCCATAAGCTAAAATATTTCTAATTAGCTGACATTACTTGTGAGACATAGATCCACAATATTAATCAAACTTGATTCTTTCTTCCACCCTTCCAGAAAAATATATTTTGAGATGCAAGCTGTATGTCATTAATTATTTGAGCTTTGAATTATTTAATAAAATATTTTAGCCATGATAAATCACTTCCATGTAACCTATTTTAAATTTATAAATGATTTTCTTGAAAGTTAATTTTATTTTTATGTCATTTTTTCATAGTAATATTGATTCCAATAATATTTGAAATTTTTCCATTAATTGAATTTATTATTGCCTATTTAAAATATTATTTTAACACTTTTTTAATTTTTATTAAATTTATTGGGGTGATATTGGTTAATAGAATCATACAGGTTTCAAGTGTACATCTGCGTGTATTGTTAACAGTTTTTTTAATCAATAAGAATTGTATGTAGTATGAAAATTAGATCATTGAAATGAAAATATCTCAAGCAAATAATTGGTTAATATTAGTTGATATCAGTGGAAATTATAATTTGTTAATAAATAAATGTATATAATATATACTATATGTACATTCATGTATGTATGACACCGTGTATTTTTTCATGTCTGTATTATAAATTTAGTGCTAAATTTGTTCTTTTTCCATATTCATACTTCTTGGGCAAAAATGACAGGTAAAGGAAACAGTTACTTTTCAAAAATGATTGATAATCCCAAGAATCTTAATATAAGAATTTACCATTTGTTTCCAAATGGAGGCTCTAACAGAAAAATATGAAAGAATAGCAAAATGTAGTACATGGGACCAATTTTTAAAGATACGTTGCTATACAGGTTTCAAATGTATATTTGCAGTATCTGCCTGCATTTTCCATTTTCCATTTTCTAAGCATTCTGGTTTATTGATATCATTGCCATGTGTACTTTCTTTTGTTTCAGAAGGATTTTGTTTAACTTTTTCAAGATTTTTCATTTGTTATAGCTTTGCAAACTGACTAAAAAAAAGGAAGGGGAAGTGTTCATCTTTAAAATCTAGGTTCAATTAGCAACTACAAAAGTTAAAAACAAAGTCACTAACTTGATATAACAACTGTAAATAACACACATAACTGAAAATTCTAATTTCACTGGAGCTGGTGATAATGCAAATTAATGTTTGTATTCATAAGCAAATCCTCTACTGAAATATAAATTAGGAAATTATCTTGATAAAGAAAAAGGAAAAAGGGTTTTTTCCCCTTATGTAAGTTTTTCATCTAGAAAATTGCAACGAATACTCCATAGGTTATCCGATTGCAGCTCACACACCTTTCATTTGTTTCCAAATGCAGGGCTTTACAAAAGAAATACTGTTTGGCCCAGAGGGCCTTCTAAAAGGCTCCCTGAGAGAATTCGGAGGTCTGTGTAGCCAAAAATATTGTTTCTGCTTATTCAAGTGCCAGAAATCCCACTGCCACCCTTTCACGCAGATCAAATAAACCATCTACAGATTTGGTTGTTGTCTTTGTCAACAGAAAGAGTTGGTTCCACTAATAGACAACAATGTATCTTCCCACACTCATGCTTCCTACCACCCACAGCCTTTCCCCCCTTTATTTGTAAGTCGGAATACTAAAATCTGACGAAGTGATTTCTAGGGAAAAAGAAAGACAAAGGGACATAACTCTACTTTTGAGATTCTTTTCATTACATTTCTCTATTTCCTTGTTTCTTTAATATTTTTAGAAATATGAGTATATGCCATAATTTTGACTTTAAAAAGTCAAATTCATAGAAAAGCTGAGAGTCTGCTAATGATGACCTTAAGGTTGATTTAATTAACAATAAATTGCAGATTTCTAAACATTGAAAACAAAGTGATACAACTCTAGTGCTGATCATATTCTATTTCGCATATTTTCAGAGGCAAATGGCTTGTTCAGTATTAGAGGGTAAGAGATTTTTGTATTAGGTTAAATCTGATAACTTTTAGAGTTGTTTGCTCCCTCCTTAATTTATAATACATTCTTAAGTATATTTTAATCAAAACAACTTTTTCTTGTTTATATTTTTGAAGAATTTTTTTGCTCAGATTCAATTAAAAAGAGTAAACATTTTAGTTGGATAAAGTCTCAGAAATTTTCTAGTCAGATCCCTTCAGTTTGCAGGTTCATACACCAAAATCCAAGAAGAATTTGGAAGTTGTCTGAGGTCACTCATAGCCAAGGTGATGATAGAATCCCAACCAAAATTCTGGGCTTACTTTACAAATGAAGACATGAACATGGCATAAATGCAGTTTCACTTTGGTCACAGAGAATCCCATGTTAATGACCAAAACCTTAAAAGTGTTTGGTCACAAATAAAATGTGAATTTGGATAGTTCAGATTAGCATCTTTTTCTTAATCATGCACTTTTTTTTTTTTTTTTTTTTTTTTTTGGCATGAGCAGAAACAGATGAGGCAAGAAAGCATACAAAGTAACCGTGTACCTTCCCAGGCACTATTTGCCACATGGCCCCTCCCTCACAATTCTGTCCTGTACTTCTCCACCCATCCTACCCCAGAAAGACTTCTTAGCTCTGATCACTGCAAACCCCGTTCTATTTTATTAGTCTCTTTATTCCTTCATTTATTCTATTTTGTTCCTTCAGTCTCCCAAAGTAGACTAGGAGTCTTTGGCAAAGAGGCAGTATCTCATCCCACCCTCAGTTCCATCTCCCTCAAAGGACAGGTTCCCAAAGTCACATTCCCAGTTACACCAGTGGTTGCACAAACAGGCCGTGGCTTTCAAAGTCTTTAATAGCAAGATCTAAATAAGGGCTCTGAAAGGATGGTTTACTCCTTAGACGTCTTTCTCTTCCCTTTACAGTATTGCTCCCTCTTAGTATGTTTGGCTCAGTATGTGTATTTCTGTATATGTCTCCTGTTCCTCCCTCATCTTCTTCTCCAAGAATTCTTTCTCGTTTCTTCCTTTTCTTAATATATTTCTTTCTCACTACATCATTTCTGTATCCCCCCATCATCCCTTGCCTTCTCTCCTTTAAGTGATTTTAATAGAGAAAATCAGAGCATTCTTTTAATTTTTGTTGTATTTATTAAATAATTTTGAATTCTTTTTATATTAAAGGCACATAAATGAAGTTTTATTATTAAAATGTATAATTCAAGATTTTCTATAATTCATTTTTTTTTCCATTTTAGGTTAGTGGACCTCAGTGAAAAAATAAGGGGGGTGTATTTCTTACTACTACCCTAGAGAGTAAAGAATTCTCTCTTCTGTATCACTTACTGCCTAGCAGCGTCTTGGACAGAAATGGGAACACAATATAGGGTTAGTAAATACTATTTAGCAAACTGATTTCTAAATTTCTGACACTGTTAACAATTATTTGTTATACTTTCATTTACTGATTTTAGAGAGAGGGAGGAAAGAGAAGAGAAAGAAACATCAATTTGTTGTTCCACTTATTTATGCATTCATTGTTTGCTTCTTTTATGTGCCCTGATCAGGGATCAAGCCCACAACCTTGGCATATGAGGATGACACTCTAACCAAATGATCCTCCCGGCCAGGGCTCATTGTACTTTTTTTTAACAGTATATATGATGCTGACCTTTTGTTTCCTTCTAGAAAAATGGAAAGAAAAGAATGTCACCACTTATTCCATCAGTTATTGTTATCAGTTAGTTATGTATTAGTAAATCCTTTAAAGTGGCTTCTAGTTAATATTTGTTTGGTTAGATGTGTTTTCCCAAGAAAGAATAAGTCTAGACTATATAAAATAAAAGTTAACATTATTGGTCTTAGCTGCAAGCTGCTGAAAATGGCCTTCATTCTGTGCTTTTCTTACAGGCAATACCAGCATAAATTTGACATGAAATATTCTAAATTAAATAAAAATATTTACACATTTATCTCAGTGTTAAAAAGTATTTGCAGACAAGGTTTCTACTTAAAAAAAAAAACAATCTGGAAGAAAGGTGATAGTTTTAGAACTCTAGATAATGACTAAAAAAATCAGTGAATTATACAAACTTAACAATGGGTAACTTTTATAGGATGCAAATTAGACCACAGTAAACCTATAAAAAACTGAGAGAATTAAGCAAAATATCTAATTTGCTAGCAAATGTGGAAACTCCTTTTGATTTTGCAACATGCTTATAAATCCAATTGTTTCACCTCAGTAGGTAGCTTTCCACATGGGGAACTTGGCTTGATTTTTCCAGATTTCCTTAACAGGAGATATTTAAAACAAAAATTTGTCTATTTCCATCGGATCACTCTGCCTGAAAAAATTTAAAGATAAATCTTTCTTCCTATATTTCATGACCTCTGAGAATAATTTTAAAAACAGAAGGCACCTTTGGTCTTCCTTATCCATTTGTGAAGTAAGGATGGCTCCGGTCCACTGAGACCCTCCATCTGGGCAGTAGATGAGTCTGGACTGGTCACATACTAAGAAAATTGACCCAAACATTCACCTCAGCTCTCCTCCCTACTGTCCAGCCACCTCCACCTGCCCTGCCAAATTCATTTTCCAAAGCTTCTACAGCTTCTTTTTTTCTTCTCCAACTTGCTAAACCTGTTGGTAAAGTCCCAAATCAATCTTAACAAATGTACAAATAGAAATATATTGTTTCTATATTCTATGTAGAGTTAAAGCTAAATCATTCCTTTTTAAAAAACAAAATGTTAATGATGTCTACTCATTTCATATCTACTCAATAGCCCCAGTCTAAGGAATTTCCTCCGTTTTTACCAACTGGGCCTTTGTCTTTGCTAGGACTTCCTTATCCTGCTTATCCTCTGTCCTTCCTTCCATTACCTCCTCTGCAAAAGCAGTGCTCCCAATTTCAGGTCACCTGCATTTGATTAGTAGCTCCTCCAGCTGATATTCTAAGTTTTTAAATTCTGTTAAGTACATTGTTTTCAAATACTGATGCTGTGTCAAATATATAGCACCCTCAAGTGTAGCGTCTAGTTTATAAGGGTTTAGAGGGGTCCTGGCTGGATAGCACAGTTGTTTAGAGCATTGACCTGATACACCAAGGTAATGGGTTTAATCCCTGGTCAGGTGACATATAAGAATAAACCAGTAAATGTATAAATAAGTGGAACAACAAATCTGTTTCTTCTCTATCTCTCTCTCCTTCCTCCCCCACATGCCTTTGTCTCTCTCTAAAATCAACCAATAAATTCTTTTTAAGAAAAGAATTTAGCCCTGGCTGGTATGGCTCAGAGGTTGAGCCCCAGCCTGCAAACAAAAAGGTTGCCAATTTGATTCCCAGGCAGAGGACATGTCTGGGTTGCGGGCCAATACCCAGTTGGGGAAGTGTGAAAGGAAGACGATTGATGTTTCTCTTGCACATCGATGTTTCTCTCCCTCTCTTTCTCTCTCCCTTCCTGTCTCTCTAAAATATAAATAATAAATAAATAAATCCTTTAAAAAGTTTAGGGGGGATACAAAGCTTTAGGCATGAGTTGGCCTCTTCTAATTGCATCTTCCAGAATACTAATGTCTCTCAGAACTCCTAAAGCTACCCTGAAATCATAAAATCCTGTTACGATTCAAACGCTCTGTCTCTCACTAGGCCTTTCTGTGACATATGGAATTAAATCATCTCTGGCTAACCAGAGCAGTAGCTGTAATTGCAGCAGTAATGTAGCAGTGATTGTGGTGGTGGTGGTAACAGCAACCAGAGGTGATAGAATTGGTGGTAGTAGTGGCAGCAGCCTCAGCAAGGACGCAGTCACAGCAGTGGTAACAGTAATGACCATGGTGATAGCAGCTGCAGTTTCCATGCACTAAGAGCCTGTTTGTGGCAGACCATTGGTATACATGGTCTTATTTAATATTCACGGTAACTCTACAAGGGAGCTATTATCGTCCCTATTGTACAGACGGAGCAACTGAGGCTCAGAAAAGTAACATTATTTGCTGTGAATCACACACAACAAAAGGAAGAATCTGGGTTCAAATTCAAGTATAGCTGATTCAAAAGCCCATTTTCCTAACCCCTGCATCAAATGGGAGAACCCAGAGAAGCAAGTCCCTTCCTCTCCAGGTATCTTTGTATACTTTTTGCCTCTTGCAGCTACTGAATACCACCTCAGAATATGCCCGTCCTGGAGAGTTGACATTTCTCTTTCTTGGAAAGTCACAGAGGGGCTGCTTGGCTAGGTCATCCCTGGTGGCCTCTCAGGCCAGTACTGATCTGACAGGTGGAACTCTACTGGGAGCATACAGGGCCCTCCATTCCATTTTCCATGGATGGTTCTGTGCTCCTTTTACAGCCAGAGTTAAAGGGCAAAAAGGATGGTAGGGATAAAGAGGGAGCTTCTCCAGACTTTTCCACCTTTCACAACTTGGAAAATAAATCCAGTAGGCTGCCCAGGTTGCAAGATCCCCAACAGCTCACACCCACTCCGAGACAGGGGCTACAAGGACCTTCCCAAGCAGTTCAATTAGGTCCAAATTGTCATTGCATTCCCCAATCAGGTATGAAACTAACTCCCTTCAGATAATCCAACTGTTTCATTCTTATGAATCATTTACAAGGCTTCCCCATCATAAGCCATGGAATGTCATCTGTCAGAATTTCAGTACTAGAGATTAGCCTGATGTGAGTTGTTGCACATGTTGAACGACTTCATTAAAACTTTCAGAAATGTCACATAGAGACATATTAGTATCTGTAAGTTCTCTGGCCATAGATGAAAATTTAATTCAGAACATTATTAAAATACCTATCATATTATCACTATAATCTAAAGTGTTAAAAATATTCTCTATTTCCCAAGTCTTCAATAATATTCTTTTACTCTTTTAATGGCAATTTTAAAAGATTTTATTCATAAAACAATTGGTTACTGATATTCAGAAGCATATATAAGGATGAAATGTCACTGTCTTTAATACTTCTCATAAATGTTTTGGGTTTTCTTTTTCAGTACCTAAAATGTCATTCACACATTTATTCTTAGGATTTTTTTCTTACCGAAAATGTCCTTTGGTATCTCTTCTATCAAAATAATTACAATAATAGCTTTCAAATGTAAACTCAGGATAGAAGCATGTTATATTTTAGTAATTTCCAGATTTAGTTACTAAAAATGCATTTTCACATACTTGTTTATCTGCACCTTACTTATATATCATTATTTTTTAGCTTCATCTTAAGTACTATCTATGAAATAACTATTTACATATGCTAGTTATTTTTTATACATGAAATCAAATAAAATTTTAAAATATATAGTATACTCCATAAAGAACAAACATATATTTAAATTTTTTATATAATCATCACAGGTACCATAGTTAACAGCCATACTTTGGGATATATAGATTAGTGGGAAGAGTTTGAGATTTGGGATAAAAAGCCTTAGATTCTAATCCTCTCCTTCTGGTATTAGTAAGTTTCTTTAAAAAGATTAATACTGAACCACAGTGTTTGCATCTGTTAATCAGAAATAACCCTGCTGCCCTCACCAGTATGGCTCAGTGAACTGAGCACTGGCCTTCGGATCAAAGGTTCACCAGTTCAATTCCCAGTCAGGGCACATGCCTGGGTTGCCAGCCAGGTCCCCAGTAGGGGGCATGCCAGAGACAACCACACATTGATGTTTCTCTCCCTCTCTCTGTCCCTACCCCTCCATCTAAAAATAAATAAATAAATAAATAAAATCTTTTTTAAAAAGAAAGAACCATGCCTTCCCTACTATAAGTGAGAAAATGTCTTTGAAAATATTTTGTAAAAGTGTAAAGTACTATCAGATTAAAACTTTTTTTTTTTTGGTAGTTTGTCTTCCTAACAAGATTGAACTCTTTTAATTTTTAGTTTGGAAACAAATATCCTAGAGCTTACTGAGGACTTTAAGAGTATAAACCACAGTTGCTCCTCAAGGGAGAATGAACTATCCTCCTGGCACCCAGAGAGCCATCTGTGGATGGAGGGTCAGTGCATCCATGATGATCACAGTCAGGAGCAATGCTAAGATGGGCTGGGCCAGCTCTTAGCTTTTCCAGTGTTTGGTCCCTGGACCACCAATGGACAGAGGGAAAGTGCCCAGAATAAAGGAAAAGAAAAAGTGGTTTAACTTCCTCTCCTTAGGATCTGGGAGGAGCAAGGCTAGGGCACACCAGGGCAGGCAGCAAGAACAGAGGGATTCCAATGAGTTTCAGTCTTGCTTCATGAAGCAGATATTAAGTCTTATGTGCTTTGTCATAAAGTCAAGTAGCTAATGAGTAGCAGAACCAATATTTTAAAATGTCTGTCTTCCAGATTGCTTTAATTTGGGCTAGTTTAGGTTCCCTTTCCTCAGGCCTGAGTAATCCCTTCATCCATAGAGCCATAGAAAGATCTGGTATCTCATACTGTAGTCCTTTGTTTTACTTGATCTGTTGAGTCACTGGTGACCAGAAATATGGGGCTCTTGAGGAAAAGAGAAAAAGCCAACCCCACTCTCAGTCTCAGAGTGCTACTGCCCATTCCCCCATACCTCTCTTGACCTTCATTTGGCATCCCTGACCTTCTAAACCTGACTTTAAAAGTACCTATTCCTGGATTTCTGGTCAAGATAGAGGCATAAGTAAATGTGGCTCACCTCCTCACACAACCACAGCAAAATTACAACTAAAATATAGAACAAACATCACTCAGAATCATCAGAAAATTGAGCTGTATGGAAATCTGACAGCTAAGGAATTAAACCACATTCATCTAGATGGGTAGGAGGATGGAGACTGAGACCAAGTGATCTCAAACCCATGTGTAAGTCCACCACACATGGACTTACTCAGACTCACTCATTCTGGACTCCAGCACCAGGGTAGTGGCTTGAAGGGCAACAGTGGCCTACGGGGAAGAACTGAAGTGCCTGGCATCAGAGCAAGAGCTTGGGGACAGCTTCTCCCAGATAGAACTGCAGACAGTGGCCATTTTACCTTTTCTGAGCCCTCCCCCACATAGAGCCACAGTGCAGCAGTGCTATATCTGAATTTCCATCAACCTGGCACACATGGTAAGCCCTGCCCTGATGACTTCCCAAGGGTTTACAGCCCACCCAAACAACTCTCCCACCCTGGTAACAGTGGCTTTCCCATATGAAGAGCTGGGCTAGGCACAGGCTTCAGACTTTCCCAAATTCACTCAAACAAGCAACAGCTGAGCTCAGTCTCTGTACCTCTCACTGAGTGGCCCCAGGCCCAGCACTAGCAGCAGCCACCTGCAGATCACTTTAGACTTATGCCAAGGAGCTCCAAACAGAACACAGGTGGAGGATGACTTTAGCCTGCACCACCTGGGACACCTAGAGCCTGTGCACCCAGTGGACAGTTACAGACCACATCAGAGCACCACCTAACCACCTCCACAAGCCACGAAGGGAGGTGGTTGCTGGCCAGGGGTCACAGCCAGTACTACCAGCTGTCTGGATTGGGTAAATCCCTCCCATTGACCTGCTGAGAGCAATCAAGACTTCTCTACAAAAGGAAGGAGTACTCAGCCCATGTGGAGGGATCACCTTAAGTACACAGCTTGGGAAATAGGGAAGGCTATGCCATGGACGGTACAGCACACCTGCTGCATTAGGCCACACTACCAAGACATGGAGTAAAAGCAGCTCTACCTAATACATAGAAGCAAACAGGGAAGCTGCCAAAATGAAGAGACAAAGAAACATCCCAAATGAAAGAACAGATCAAAACTCCAGGAAAAGAACTAAACAAGATGCAGATAAGCAATCTACCAGAAGTAGAGTACCAAACACAGGTTATAAGGATGCTCAGGGAACTCATTGGACATTTCAACAACATAAAAAAAGGACCCAAGCAATAATGAAGGATATACTAACTGAAGTAAAGAACAATTTACAGAGAATCAACAGTGGAGTGGATGAAGCCAAGAATCAAATCAATAATTTGGAGCACAAGGCAGAAAAAGACATCCAATCAGTATACCAAGAAGAAAAAAGAATCCAAAATATTGAAGATAGCTCTGGCTGGTGTGGCTCAGTAGATTGAGCACTGGCCTGCAAACTGAACAGTGGCCAGTCCAATTCCCAGTCAGGGCACATGCTTGGGTTGCAGGCCAGGTCCTCATTTGGGGGCATGTGAGAGGCAACTGTTTCTCCTGTGAACAATGATGTTTGTCTCCTTCCTTTTCCCTCTCTCCAAAAATAAATAAATAAAATCTTTAAAAAAATTTAGGATAGTGTAAGGAGCCTCTGGGACAACTTCAAATGTTCCAGCATTCACATCATAGGGGTGCCAGAAGGAGAAGAGAAAGAGCAAGAAATTGGAAACCTATTTGAAAAAATAATAAAAGGAAACTTCCCTACTTTGGTGAAGGAAATAGACATTAAGTCCAGGAAGCACAGAAAGTCCCAAACAAGATGGACCCAAAGAGGACCACACAAAAATACATCATAATTAAAATACCGAAAGTTAAAGATAAGAGAGAATCTTAAAAGCAGCAAGAGAAAAGCAGATAATTACCTACAAAGGAGTTGTCATAAGACTATCAGCTGATTTATCAAAAGAAACTTTGTAGGCTAGAAAGGGCTGACAAGAAGTATTCAAAGTGATAAAAAGCAAGGACCTACAACCTAGATTACTCTATTCAGCAAAGCTATCATTTGGAATTAAAGGGTAGATTAAGTGTTTTCTAGACAAGGTAAAGCTAAAGGAGTTCATCATCACCAAACCATTATTATATGAAGTGTTAAAGGGATTTATTTAAGAAAAAGAAGATCAAAACTGTGAACATTAAAATGGCAAAAATACATAGCTATCAACAACTGAATCTAAAAAACAAACTAAGTAAACAAGAAGAACAAAGGCAGAATCACAGATATGGAGAACATTGGGATCGTGGCCAGTGAGAAGGGGGTCTGGGAGAATGGGGGAAAAGGTAAAGGGATTAAGGAGTACAAATTGGTAGGTACAAAATATGCAGGGGGATGTTAAGAGCAACTATAGGAAATGGAGTAGCCAAAGAACTTACATGCATGACCTATGGACCTGAACAATGGTGGGGTGGTGGGGAGTTGTCAGAGGGAGTGGAGGATGCTGGGTGGAGGGGGCAAATGGGGAAAAATTCAGACAGCTGTAATAGCATAATCATTTAAAAAGAAAAAAAAGAAAAGTGCCTATTCCTCAAAGTCCTACCCAGGAAGGACTGTCCTTGATTTGATAGCTCTTTCCGTGGCCTCTGTCCTTGTATCCCTAATATAATATACACGTTTGCATTTTAACTGTTAAATCATTTGCATGAGTTAACCTGACCCCAACCCTGCATCACCTTTGTTGAGGTTACATACTGTGTCCTACTGGAAACTCAGCAATGTCAGTCAACTGACCAGTGAGTATTACCAGACCAGGGAAAAATCAAGCAGGGCAGAAAGACACCAGCAGATAAAGGAAAGGAGAAACAGAAAACAGATTCTATATTCATATATCATGGCCCCCTCAGTCACCCAGGTCTGGCCCCACAAAAGAACCAAGCTCCACTCTGAACCATGTTATGGATACTGGGTTCTGTGAATTCAAAGACATGAGTTGAGGCCACTGCCCTCAAGAGACTCACAGCATAGTGAGAAAGACAGCAATGTAAACAATTAGAAAATTCTGAGTGTGACAAGAGCTACAAAGCGAGCTGCCTAAGGGAAAAAAGGAGATGGATTAGCCCTGCAGGGACTGTGACATTCCTGTGCCTTGAAGCCCAAGAAGTTTTGCCAGATAGACAGGGAGAGGAACTTGAGAGCAGAGAACAGTGTGGGAGAGGTACTGGGGTGTGTGTGTGTGGTTGGACTGACAGGAGATGAGGCTGAGAGCAGAGGCAGGGCCTGGTCTCATCAGTGGAACATAAGGGTCCCTGCCAAGGAGATTGCGCTTGATCCTGCAAGTCCAAAGGGAGCCAAAGCAGGGTTTTAGCAAATGGATGATCATATTTGATGTTTCAGAAAAACTGCAGCAGGATCCCAGTTAGGAAGATGCAACTCTTCTGTCAAGTGTCCCAACACTCTATCAGTGGGACCTCTGTCAGCCAGTCTAGGAGCTGGGCAGCCTCCCCACTGAACTTTGGGGGACAGGCAACCAAATTTACTCCTTAACAGGAATATCATAATCAAATTGAGTGGACCAAGACCATACTAGGACCAAGGTGGTAAGTTGAAAAAATTGGAAAGAAAGCAACAGTGCCTACCAGAGCATCATCTTCACCCATTTTGCGGTGTATTAAGGAGCAGTTAACTTTGTGGGTAAGGAAGAGCTATATCACAGGAGGTCATGGCTGGGCCTGAGAGGATTTAGCAAGTAGAAACACAACCACAATCCTGAAGAGAAATTTGGTAATTGCCAACGCTGACTTAAAGTTTTAGGAATTCCCTGGAAACTGTTGTGAGGTAAATAATTAATTCATTGGGTGTAAGACTTAGAGTCACAGAGGAGGAAAAAGAAGGACTATAACAGCTCTGCTCAAACACTGTCATTAATGCCAACAGAGAAATCCACCTCATAAGGACTTGCCCCAACACCATCATTGAAAGGCACCAGGGAGAACTCCCTGAAGGCCCAAAGTAGTTATTTGAAAATAAAGTGAGTAGGGAAAGCATTAGATCAATTTACGGTTTCTAGAAAATTACTCTTTGAGTACTCTAGAGAAGAAAATCTGAAGTACTAACTGCCAGAAATGTAAAACGTATGAATATTTCCCAGAGATATGATCACTATTGTCATCACCACCATCATCATCAATACTTTTGCCACCAAATTGTAAGTCAGATTCTTCCCCCATGAAGAACTTCAGGGTGTGATAAAATTCACATATTTCAGTACCTAACTTGTCACCAGGCAATGACCAAAGTGGTAGAAAAACTACATAGAGCCCAATAATAATTGTTTTTCATCTTATGCAGATAACACCCAGGAGGCTTACATGTGTATAATAAGATGTGTCAAAGTGATCTACCAATCATTTTTTTTTACAACAAATAACTCAATAGGTAATTGTTGAATAAAACTCCATTGCACAAGAAGCTCCATGGCAACTGTAGCAGGGAATGCATAGTGTGCTGTAGGTATGCAATATCATATCTCAATGAGCTGTGTACTCTGACAAAGATGACCCTGATTGGAAAGGGCAGCCATTTCAGATCAACTGATTGCTCCATGCTCATCACACTGGCTTTTCCTCTAATTCTCCTTGTGTTGTATAGGATCTGCTTCTTCCCTGTTCCTCCAGCAAACTGTAAGCTCCTTGAGGGCTGGGAATTGGACCCATGTCAAAGCCAGCCTAACCATTTCCACCCAAAGAGCTAAAACAGCTTCTCAAACTTAAATGTGTGTTAGAATTATCAGAGAATTCTGGCCAACCCATAGGCCTGCATCAAACAATATAGGATCCAGCCCAAGAATCTGCTTGTGCACTTCCCTCCCACCCCTTGCCCCCTGCTGATGATTCTGATTCAGGCAGTCAGGAATCCCACTCAGAGAATATTTTTCAATCGATAAGCCCAGGTTGTAGACCAGGAACACAGGCTTTGCATCAGTTAGAGCCAAGTTTTATCCCAACTCTGTATCTACTAGTTACAGGGCAGATACTTAACAAGTTTCTTAAGTTCTTTATGTCTCACTTTTCTCGGTTATAAAATAGGGATAAATACAAACTCATAGCAATTAGCAGAATGATGGTTGCCAGAGGCTAGGGGAGGAGAGCTGAGGAGTAGTTGTTTAATAGGGACTGACCAAGTTTTGCTTTTGCAAGATAAAAAAGGTCCGGAGATTGGTTACGCAACAATGTAAATATGCTTAACATTACTGAACTGTACACTTAAAAATTATTATTATGGTAAACTTTGGGCCATATGTTTTTATCACAATTAAAAAGAAATAGAAAAAAATATTGTTAATGGCGATGGGCATTATATGAAATAAAGTATGTCCAGTGCAAGGCACAGTTCTGGGCTACTAACTGCTCAAAAAATTACAGCTATTACTATTGTTATAGCCATGGTTGTTAAGGTTTTTTAACCATGGATGAATTACTATTTAAAGGCATTTTAAACCAAATTATATAGTCTAAATCTTCAAACTGATGGAAGTTCCTTTATTTTGAAAATAGAATGTGTGACAATTTATCAGGAATGCACTGGGCTATGAAACTGGAACTTATCTATAAGCATTTATTAAGGAATGTTTCAAACCCTTCCTGCAAATCTAAGTAGTTGACAAAGTGTGTTTTTCTAACTCCTGACCAACAGACTGTTCACATTTCACAGGTAGATCTATATGTTAAAAAACCAACCTGTAATGTAGCTCTATATATTAAAGCAGGATATTCATACTAGGCCATATGATTCTTTTTTTTTTTTTTTGTAGTTTTTTTAAAAGATTTTAATTATTTATTTTTTTTAGAGTGAGGGGAAGGGAAGGTGAAAGAGAGGGAGAGAAACATCGATGTGTGAAAAACATTGATTGGTTGCCTCTAGCACATCCCCAACTGGGGACCTGGTCTGCAAACCCAGGCATGTGACCTAATCGGGAATCAAGCCAGTGACCTTTCAGTTCATAGGCTGGTGCTCAGTCCACTGAGCCACACCAGCCAGGATTAGGCTGTCTAATTCTTTTTTTTAAGTATCTTTTATGGATTATGCTATTATAGTTTTCCCAAATTTCCACCCTCTATTCCCCCTCCATCCTGCCCTCCTAGCCCTCCCACCCTGCCCTTAGTTCATGTCCATGGGTTGTACACTAAGTTCTTTGAGTCCTGTTTCCTATACCATTTTTATATCTCCCCATCTATTTTTAACTATATTTTATTGATTATGCTATTACAGTTGTCCCATTTCTACCCCATCATTCCTCTCCACCCTGCACTCCCCTCCCACCCACATTCCCCCCTTTAGTTCATGTCCATGTGTCATAAGTTCTTTAGCTTCTACATTTCCCACACTATTCTTGCCCTCCCCCTGTCTATTTTCTACCCACCATCTATGCTACTTGTTCTCTGTACCTTTTCTCCCTCTCTCCTCCCACTCCCCTGTTGCTAACCCTCCATATGATCTCCATTTCTGTAGTTTTGTTCCTGTTCTAGTTGTTTGCTTAGTTTGCTTTTGTTTTAGGTGTGGTTGTTAATATCTCTGAGTTTGCTGTCTTTTTACTGTCATATCTTTTATCTTCTTTTTCTTAGATAAGTCCCTTTCACATTTCATATAATAAGGGCTTGGTGATGATGAACACCTTTAACTTGACCTTATCTGAGAAGCACTTTATCTGCCCTTCCAATCTGAATGACAGCTTTGCTGGATAGAGTAATCTTGGATGTAGGACCTTGACTTTCATGACTTGGAATACTTCTTTCCAGCCCCTTCTTGCCTGTAAGGTCCCTTTTGAGAAATCAGCTGACAGTTTGATGGGAACTCCTTTGTAGGTGACTATCCCCTTTCCCCTTGCTGCTTCTAGAATTCTCTCCTTCATTTTCATCTTGGCTAATGTCATTATGATGTGCCTTGGTGTGTTCCTCCTTGGGTCCAATTTCTTTGGGATTCTCTGAGCTTCCTAGACTTGCCGAAAGTCTATTTCCTTTGCCAGATTGGGGGAGTTCTCCTTTATTATTTGTTCAAATAAGTTTTCCACTTGTTGCTCTTCTTCTTCCCCTCTGGGACCCCTATAATTCGGATGTTGGCATGTTTAAAGATGTCCTGGAGGTTCCTAAGCCTCTCCTCATTTTTTTGAATTCTTGTTTCTTCCTTGTTTTCTGTTTGGTTGTTTCTTCCTTCCTTCTGGTCCACTCCATTGATTTGAGTTCCAGTTTTCCTCCCATCACTATTGGTTCCCTATGCATTTTCCTTCATTTCACTTATTGTAGCCTTCATTTTTTCATCTAATTTGTGAGCAACATCAACCAATTCTTTGAGCATCCAGATCACCAGGGCTTTGAACTGTGCATCTGATAGGTTGGCTATCTCTTCATCGCTTAGATGAATTGGCTCTGGGACTTTGATCTCTTCTCCCATTTGAGCCATTTTTTTTTTTTTTTTTTTTTTTGGTCTGGTTGCAGCTGTTAGGGCAGAGCCTTAGGTCTTCACCAGGGCGGGGCAGCCCAATAGCTGGGTTGTGATGCTGTATGTGGGGGCAGGGTCCAAGAGGGAACAATGGTGCTTGCTCCACACTCTCTCAGATTCCAGTCCCTTCTGCCGCTTTCCCCAAGCAAATTGGGCCTTTTTGGTGCTGATTTCCCTGTGGGTGGGCTTGTGTATGTTCTAGGACCCTGTGGATCTCTCCAACAAACTCTCTTGTGAGTCTGGGAGTCTCTCCCAGCACTTCAACCCCCACAAGTGTTTGCTATCAGTGCTTTTAGGCTTTATTTCCCATCACTGGGGCCCCGGGTTGTGCATTCTGTCTCGCTGCCCATTTTCACCTGGTTTATCTGTGCACCAGTGTGTGACCGTGGTCAGCCACCTTATGCGTCTTGCTTGGTCTGATCATTGCCTCCCTGTGCCCGATAACTGCCTCCTGTGCACCTGGGGTGTGCCAACTGCCGCCTGTGCATCCAGGACCACTGGCCACTGCTTTTTCCTGCTTCGATCCCTCTCCACCAGCTGCCGACCCCGCCTCTCTTACCGGTCTGGGTGAATCATTGTCAGACTTCCATACAATTCAATTTTCTGTCAGATCTGGTTGCTTTTTGGTTCTAAATTTTTGTTGTCTTTAATTTTGGTTGTGAGAAGAGACACAGTGTGTACACCTATGCCTCCATCTTGGCTGGAAGTCCCATCTATTTTATGTCTACTAATTATGCTTCTTTTTCCTTGTACCTTTTCCCTCCTATTCCTCCCTTCCTCCTCCCCAGTGAACTCCCTCTGTGTGATGTCCATTTCTCTGATTATGTTCCTGTCCTGGTTGTTTACTTAGTTTTTGTTTTCATTAGTTTTCTTTTCTTTTCAGTTCATTTGTTGATAGTTGTTAGTTTGTTGTCATTTTACTGTTCATATTTTTTATCTTCTTTTTCTTAGATAAGTCCCTTTAACATTTCATATAATAAGGGCTGGGTGATGATGAACTCCTTTAACTTGACCTTATCTGGAAAACACTTTATCTGCCCTTCCATTCTAAATGAAGGCTTTGCTGAGTAGAGGAATCTTGGATGTAGGTCCCTGTCTTTCACGACTTGGAATACTTCTTTCCAGCCCCTTCTTGCATGCAAGGTTTCTTTTGAGAAATCAGCTGACAGTCTAATGGACACTCCTTTGTAGGTAACTGTCTCCTTTTGTCTAGCTGCTTTTAGGATGTTCTCTTTGTCTTTAATCTTGGGTAACTTAATGATGATGTGCCTTGGTGTGTTCCTCTTTGAGTCCAACTTCTTTGGGACTCTCTGGGCTTCCTGGACTTTCTGGAAGTCTATTTCCTTCACCAGATTAGGGAAGTTTTCTTCATTATTTGTTCAAATAAGTTTTAAATTTCTTGCTCTTGTTCTTCTCCTTCTGGCACCCTATAATTCAGATATTATGGAAATGTTCCAACCTGGAACGTTTCAGGTTGTCCTAAAGAATCCTCAGCCTCTCTTCATTTTTTTGGATTCCTGTTTCTTCATTCTGATCCAGTTGGATGTTTATTTCTTCCTTTTGTTCTAAATCATTGCTTTGAGTTCCAGTTTCCTTCCTGTCATTGTTTGTTCACTGAATATTTTGCTTTTTTTCATTTTGGGTATCTCATTTGTTCTTTCATTTTTTTCAACCAAGCTGTCAGTTCTGTGAGCATTTTGATTACCAGGGCTTTAAATTCTCTATCATATAGGTTTGGCTTTCTCCTCATCACTTAGTTTTCTTTCTGAAGTTTTATTCTGTTCTTTCATTTGGGCCATATTTCTTTGTCTTGGTGCAGCTGATAAGTTGTAAGGGGGCAGGGCCTTAGGTAATCACCAGGGCAGGGCAACCCTCTCTGCTGTGCTGCATTGCAGTCTGTGGGGGAGGTGCCAGAGAAGGAACAGTGCAGCTCGCCAGCTGGTCTCTAGCGCACTTTTCAGTGAACTCTCCTGTGAGACTGAGAGTTTCTCCCACCTTGGAAACCCCAGCCATAGCCCACAATCAGCTCTGAGTCTCAGTTTTCCCCTTAAGTCAGCCCCTCCCATGCAGCCCTTGGACCTCAGCAGCCAGCCCTGCCCCTTAGCCACCAGTTTTTCTGAGTTGGCTGGCTTGGTCTGCCTTACCAGTCTGGTTGATCTGGTTGATTTTTTCTTTAATTCCTTGGCTGTCAGAGTTCCATGCAGTTTGCTTTTCCGGCGCTTCTGATTGTTTATTGATTTTAGATTGGTTGTTATCTTACTTTTGGTTGTGCAAGGAAGTGAAGGGTTTCTACCTATGCCTCCATCTTGGCCAGAACTCTGAATTTAGGCTCTCTAATTCTTAACACTAAAATCCTCTATTTGCAGAAATGAAGGAAACAACAAAAATGTTGAATTTCATTTTCCAGCTTAAGTTTCACAAAGGAAGTTAAGCGAAATCTGCCACTCTAGAAAAAAGAAATGATCTCTTTTGTCTTTAAACACTACATGAAATATTGCATTTTTGATGTGCATGTGGAACCCAAAGAGGCTTTGGGGTACATGGCATAGACCCAACCATCATTTTGATTTTCTGTACGTCATTTTGATTTTATGTACATCTATGCTGTTTTCATCTTGCCAGCCTATTATTTAAGCTTTTGCAAGAAAAATGTCCTGTTTTACAGGACCATAATCTTCTTTGTGGGTGGATAACCAGGAGGCCTTTGGCCTTCGTCATTTACTCCAACAAGGTAACTAGAGTATTGCCTTGTAAAACAGCATGAGTCCCACGCCCTGATTCATGTGTCATGCTAACCCACAGAACATCCTTGGAACTTCTACCAAATTCATAAAATTGATCATAGTCACAGAGATGACCAAAATTAGTTGTAGGCTGAAAAAATTAGTCAAATCCTAATTTTTTGGCAAGTCTAGGAAGCTCACCATTCAACAGACCTATAATTTTTTTGTTATAGGCTCCCTTATGTCCCTTGTCATTGTCATTCTAATCTTCTTCTGCAAGTGTGTACCAACAGAGAAATCTCTTCTAACTCAGTACAACCCTACCTTACATTTTTTCATCACATGGTAGTGTTACCTCTCAATTATGTTACAGCAAGAAGAAAGCATTTTGCTGTTAACCTGTTCATACTTTTTTCAAACAATAATCAGTTGCCAGAGCATATTACTGTTTTTAAAGTTCTATATATTTCAAAACCTATAAGGAAGTATTTACATTTTCCTTCCACAGTTGTTTTCTGCTTGATTTTATGAGTTAAATGAACAGTTTCCAATACCTTGTGTCTGATGTTTTTCCACTCCATTAAAATGCTAAAAGATTTTTTTCCTCTTTAGAAGGAAAAAGACCTTTCCCCTGTAATTTACTCTGGCTTTCTCAAAAGTGTGGTTGAAAAGTGTGGTTGAAAAGTCAGTATAACTCAGGCAGAATCTAAAATGTTCTTGTTGTACAAGTGTGTGCCTAAAGGAAGCCTATAATTTCCGAGCATTCTTTCAGGAAGTTTGTATTCTCTGTTTTCCAGGGAGCCTTTACTTTCCAAGGGAGTATGATCGACATGCCATTACTGAAGCAAGCCCAGAACATTGTTACGCTTGCCACATCCATCAAGGAAAAATGATCTGTTAAATTAAGCTCTCGTCATGTGGGCTAAACGTATACAGTGGGTTTCTTAAAGACAGACCATAATACCCAAGGCAACTTGTTAGTATGCCAAATTGGAACTTTTCTCAATTTACAGTTCATGTTAATCACATTTGTTGTCGCTGTTGTTGTCTCAGTGGCCACTTACTCCTCTAAAATGAACTTCCTTCATTTTGGTTCCAAGTTCAAAAAAAAATGATTTTATTGTTCATTTATGTGTTATAGACATGGACTTGTTATTTCATAGGGAGATAAAATAGTAGGGAAAGATATCTGTGAGGGGAAGTTAGGTCTTTCCCAATATGTGTGCTCCCTTCATCCTCACATTAGATGTTTCCCACTCTATTCCTTTGTTCACTTGACTCCATAAATAATTTTAAGAAAGTCCAGGCTTTTAAAAAATAATAACTGAATGAAGGGATTGTGTTTATTTCAATAGAAATCTGTTTTAAAAATACAACACAGATAACATAGAAAAGTTGATTAATGATCATATTGGTTTGTACAGATATCTCCAAAAAAATCTTCAAAACTGATTACTGTTAACCTCCACCCCCACAAATGAAACATCCATAATCCTGTAACTGTTTGGTGATGGCTGGGAAAGTCCATATCCTGGATGAATGCTTTGGGTCAACAGTTACCAGCAATTAAAAAATAAATGTGCATAAACACAAGACTATCCATTCTCCTCCTTGATTTCCCCATTTAGCTGTTTGCCACTGAGTCCATTTCCCCTGTAAATGTATGGCTGGGACAGGGCCCCCTCAGCTATAAACTTGTAGCCTCTAAGAAGACACAATGGGGCAGAGCTGGTGCATATGGTCCCCTGCAAGATTTGCATCACATTAGAGATGCTGCTACAGGTCATATGGGTGGTGTGGTTAACGGGCTTAGTAAAGCTGTTTTGAAGAGGTTAACCCAGCTTGTAGGAAGGGTAAATAAACATAACAACCAGCCATTCTTCCCTATTCAGCATGTGCTCTTATATTGAAGGCTAAAGGGTATTGAAGCTGCGAAAGATCAACTTGTGTTTGCCAGAGGACGCCAGTGAAATTTGAAACACCAACAATCAGAGATTTTGTTTCTGCCCCTCATTAAATCATGAGCTTTTGTGTTGAGACTCTGGATGACTGTTCTTTAAGAAATTAACAGAATGGGAAGTTTTAAACTCTACACCAACCTTTTCATGACCTACACAGCAGCAAGGCTGCTACTCTTAGACAAACACCACGGGGAAGGCTGTTCTGTTTATTTAAATTTGTAAATAGAAAACAGTTTTTTTTTTAAATTTTCATTTTTCACCTCCTCTCCTGCCCTTTTTGTTTATTTCCTATGTGGCCTCTACTATGTATCCCAACCAGGGGCCTACTTTCCCCCTATCTCTTCCATTCCTTCAGGAAGCCCCAGGGGGAGTAGAACTGAAGGTTATATACAAAGAAAAGGATCATGGAACCAAAGCAAAGTGGGAAGGCCCACACACCATCATGCAACACCCACCCAACCAAAGCATGGCAGGAAGCGGGGCAATTCAGTTTTGACAGGAATACCAGAGGAAACTGATAAAGGCAGAAAGTTTCTGGGGGAAACACATTCTTGATTAACAAACTAATATTCCCAAATATTGGATCCTTGGAGACAGCTCTTAAACAGAAAAGGATGTGCCAAATGATCCTAGCCTTCCTTGAGCAGTGCATCTTCCCTTCTTGGTGCACTCCCTTTAACTATGCATGAGAGCACTGTCACCCTTCGCCTTGGTTGCTCTGTGGTGTTTCAAAGTTACCTAGAAAGGGAGAAGGGCGCTATACACATCCTCATGTGGAGGGGCTGCAAGGAGAAAGCTAGCATCTCTGCCAACTTTCGAGATGACTGGCCTCCAGCTAAACTGGGCTTCATGACTTCAGATGGGCAGTGGGCAGCAATTACAGGAGAAGCAGCCCCCACTCTACCCCATTGTTGCAACTGTGCCCATCTAGGCTGTTAACCAGGTGTGCACAAGGGTTAATCCAGGACCATAGGCATCCACACAGTTGGACCCCTCTGCTCAGAATGCAGAGACAGAACTGCTCAGAAGGCAAAGGCCTCCTCTCATTCTGACCTGTCTCACACACACACACACACACACACACACACACTCCACTCAAAGTACAAAAAGTGTAGGCAGGACCAGTCTTAAGCAAAAGAGGAAAATAAAAACGTTTCTTTGGCCCTGGCTGGTGTGGCTCAATTGACTGAGTGCTGGCCTGTGAACCAAAGTGTGGTGGGTTCAATTACCAGTCAGGGCACATGCCTGAGTTGCGGGCCAGATTCCTAGTAGGGGGCGCACAAGAGACAACCATACATTGATGTTTCTCTCTTTCTCTCTCCCCTCTCTCTAAAAATAAATTTAAAAAATCTTTTTACAAAGTTACTGTTAAAAGCATTTTAAAAAATAAAAACTTTCTTTGTATTTCCCCCACAGGCACCCCCCTACTTCAACCCAACTGCCCTTTCCATCCTCTGGGTTGATCCAGATAACCCCTCCAGGCTCTGATGCAATGAAAGGGCAAGATGGCCTAGTCTCCACCCCTGTTACATGGGCAACCCCCAAACCCTACATGGGAGTCTCCTCCAGCCGTGAGCTCCCTGAGAGCCAAGCCCTCCCTGTGAGGGAACCTCAGATGCACAGGTGAAGGCATTTGGACCTTGGGTAAAGCAGGTCCCTGGGCAAGGTCTCTACTCACATCACCAGCAGACCTGTGGGTTCCTAGGTCCCCAGCCAAGCTGAACCAGCCACCACACCATTAATCTCAGACTGCACTTTGTTCAAACAAAACCACTTTGCTGTTTTAGTGTCCCCAAGTGTCAGACTTACTGTCTTCTTCATAACCCCTTGGTTCTGATTATGGTACGATCATGAAATAGGGACCCACAAGAGCCAAAAATCTGGACCAAGTACCCACTCTGAGCTGAGACTCTAGTGAGTGCCCTGCAAGAATTTAGGCAGAGTGAGAGACTCATTGTGCCTCATTCCTTGAAGAACAAAACTCCAGGACAAGGAGATGCTGGGAGACAAGGTATCATTACTGTTTTCCTACCTGCATCTCTTTGGAGCCATGGCAGTGGGTGGGAGTGGCGGCTGTAGATATCACAGGGAGGGTGGAGAGAGTGAGGGAGGGCTGGGTGAACTGATCCCATTTGACATGATGGTAATACCCAACCTGGGAAATTCTCTGAGCTAGGAGTGAATCACAGAAAAGGGACTTTGCAGTAATCTGATTGATTAAAAACCATACCTGTTTATATTTTGCACAGCTCATCACAAGCTGCTTCACCTTATCATCTTCCTGTTATTAATTCTTAGGGCCTAAATTATGGGCAACACTATTAAAACATTGCCAGAACTAATGAGAAACAATTACTTAGAAAATGAGCCTAGACAAGATTGAGTTGAAAACATCAGTGGTGATCACTGTAGATTAGTTTAATAAATCATCAGGTGCAAAGCAAGACTGACTGTATGTATGCAAAACCCTGTCACAGGAAAATGAAATGGAGACTTTTTTGCATAATTTTTTCATTAATCTCAATAGGACCCGTGTGGTGTGGATTGTTTTATTCCCCTAATACCTTGCCTGGGGGGTGCAGGGGAGGATGCCCGATAATGTCTTCATTGTTTTACTGAGGTCTTAATGACAATCTGTGACAACCTCATTTTAATGTATAGAGGATTATACCAATCCAATCATGTTTTATTGAAATGTCGAGGGAAACTGGTGGAGCCAGGCACTGTCCCAGAGCGCAAGGTGGGAAGTTCCCAGGCATCTGGAGCCACTCCCTTCAGATTTCCAAGTGTTCAACCTCTGGCTCTCTGCTGTCTTCTCCAGGACAGGCTGGGAAAACTGTCCTCAAGAACGCAAAGACTTTTATGCCTCTGATTTGAATTTGAAAGTAACTCGTTGCCTGGCATATTTTGCTGGGCAAATGGGGGAAAAACACGTAGGGTTTTCCCCCCTTTAGAAAATAGACGTACAATTATCATTAACACCTTTGCCGGAGCTCGGAAAACTGACTTTCATTGGCTACATCAAATTTCTAACGATATCTTAAGGGGGAGGGGGTGCGTGGTGTGGGGGGATAATACAAGCTTTTTTTTTTTTTAAGAAAATTCTGCTTTTACTTTTTTCATTTATCTTGGAAAGCTAAATAAATGTCTTGCATTTTTACTTTTACCTCTAGTACTTTGGAGACAATTGATGGTACCAAACAGGTTATAAGATTATCAGCAGCATCTCGTGCATATTCATGCTGGCGAGGGTCACGGAGGCGGCAGGCTCAGAAACACTGTCTTCCCGGGCAGCCCAAACACCCTCTCTCTCCCCCACCCCGCCCCCAAGGTTTTCGTGCGCAGTTTAGGGGTAAAGTAATTAGCTGATCTCAACATTTAAATGATAAAACCTCAGTCATTCTTTCCACGCTTTATTTTAAATTGGGCCGGACTGGGGGTCTAAGAGAGAACAAAATGGAAAATTACTTTCCAAAACCTACTTAGTACCTGAAATCTTGCGCGGAGGGACCGCGCAGCTTTTCTGTTGCTTTGTGACCCGTGATTTTTGTTGCTGTTGAAAATTTGTTTATATACCAGCAGTTAATTGGCTGCATGTTTCCTTCCGAATCAATAAGAATTGCCCAGGACATGAGGAAAGGGGCCATGTAGGAAGGAACCAAAATCATCGTTAGCGCCTTTTGCGGTCGTTGTTCGCTGCCTATCGAACCCTCTTTCAGCTCAGAGAGTTGAGCCTGTAGATTTTTTTTTTAATTTTACAAAATCTTTTTGGATTTGTTTGTCGCCCACGCTCTTACTTTTTATATTTTAGTTTCTCTAAACTTCCCCATTGAAACTTCTACTGTTTGCTGCTTCCAACAGAAAGGGCCCGGTGAGCCGAAGGACGTGAGCCCTCTGGACGGGGACACTCGGAGTCAGCGTCCCTGGCCGGCCGTGGTCCCAGGGCCCCCGAGTTCTCTGGTGCACGGACGAGGAGAGCTGCAGGCTCCGCAGGCACCGTCCGTGGTGGTCGCTGCGGGCACAGCGGCCGTCGGGATAGCGGGCAGGCGGGCGGGAGGACCCGGTGGCGGAGACTGCGGCCCCTCTCGCCCGCGGAGGGCTGCTTGGAGCCCGCTGTAATGGTGGCAGATCAAAGGCTGCCCGGTGTCCCCGTGGAGCCCGGGACAATCCCGTGCCTTTGTGCGCTGTTGCTAGGAGCCCAAGAAACTAAGAGAAAGTGTCAGGAGCATGTTAATCAGACTCGTTACAGTGTCACAATAACATCCCTCTCGGGTCTCCCAGCTCCAGAGCACACTCCGCGCACCCTGCGCGCAGGCCCAACACCTGCGCTGGGCGCTCGCGCCAGCCCTGGGGACCGGCTGGCCCCTGTACCCCAACTGCCCCCCAAGTCGGTGCCTGGGCCAGTTGCAAGGACAAAGACCTAGGGTCCCTGCAAGTGGCAGGCGCATCTCCCAGGTCCTGGTCTCCTTGACTGGAGTCCCGCGCTTTTAACCTATCCAGCTCAAAGCCGGATCCATGGGGTTCAAGGCACAAGGGACTTTCGTAGGCTCTGGATCCCCTTGCTTTTCAGTCATTGAGTTGAATTGTCCACGTTATTCAAACACGGTATTAGAATCAGGAGAAAAACGAACATTTCATTTAGGGTAGATTTTGGTTGAGAGTGTTTTCAGAAAAACTCTAAAATCAACATTGCCAATTTTCCTTTCACATGCATAGAGTACCGAACACTTAAAGTGATAATCACATGTTTGTTTCTTTTTAAATCACTTTGCTGATTTCTCTCAACTTCGAGAGAATCACTTCATTCGTTCATTTATTCATTCAACAAACATTTATTGAACCCAATTGGGTGCCAGGCAGCTAGTCTGGACGTGTAGGACTGGTTTCAGATGCACTTTTAAAATTAAGATGGCCTTATGTGAAGTCAAAGAGGAGCAAATACGTAAAATACCGTCAGATGCCAAAACCATAGCAGTGCCATTGGCTACAAGTAGTGATAATAACAAGAGATACATCATTCAAAATAAAACACATTAAAATACCAAAAAATTTTTTTAAAAAATAACAAGAGATACAAAGTAACAATTTAAAACGTTTGAAAAACTACACACCATATGCTTGGAAAAACAGCCACTCCTTCACCTATTTCATCTCCTTGTCTGCTCTTCTGGCCCGTGGGAGCTCAGCCAGGCTGCAGTCCTGAAGCAGAGTTCTGCCTCAAGTCTTGACGAGTGAAGTCAGACCTGTGTGTTTGTAAATAGCCTGTCAGCCTTGCTGAGGGAACACACTCTGGGTTTTGGCCCCTTTCCCCCTTGGCCTTACAAAGGACTGCAAAGCTATGCTCAGGCTTAGGGCAGAATTTAGCCAACTCAAGATGCTTTTCTCCAATATGAGCTCTTATTGAGGAACAAACCCATTCAGGAAGGGCAGAGCAGACCACATTTTCAGAGTATAACTGCTGAACCTGAAGTCAAAGACAAAGCTTTCTATTACAATATAGAGTAGAAAAATCCGCTCTGGAGTCACCTTGCCTACCTGTTGGAGGAGGAATCCTGTAACTATGTTAGATTTCTCCATTGGTCAAAATCAATTTTTCTCTCACTGTGCGTGCAACATGTAAACATATAGAAAACTGGACGTGATCCCAGAGGTTAGTCTAAGCCCTGGAAGGAACTTTAGAGATAACCTTTAGTACATAAATAAGAAAGTTGGTATACTGAAAACTCCAGTGTATGAAAAACAAGGGAGACTAAGCACTGACTATGACGTGATGTTGAAATGTCTAGCTAAAAGGGAGAAATTCAATGAAAAGGAACCAGATATTTTTGTCCACACAATGTGGCTGGGTTTTGTTTTGCTTTTACATAAAGAATCAAATTGCCTTAGTTATTCACACACAGTATAAAAAAAAAAAAAAAAAAAGCCAAGAGAAAAATGAACATCCCATTTCAGATAGCTTTGTGGTCAACAGTTCCTTCAGAAGACTACACACTATGGGCATCTGGCTTAACTTTTTTTTTTAATGGGCTCCTTTGAGTTCCATGGAAGGAAGAACATAAAAACCATCATGAACTTCTGGCTTAGATTCCCTGGGAAAACTGTTAATGACCCAAACTCCCAAATGAGGAAAGGAGCACATCTGTTTCCTCAATCAGACTTCCAGAAACTGGAATTTCTGCAGCCATTTCCAGGGGAGCTCTATGATGCTTCTTCCAGAGTGCTATGAGGAAGCTCTGGCCACTGGAGCCCCATGGGCATTTCCACACCCATGACCCTTTGCCTCTCTCAAGGGGCCCTGACTATAGCTGCAGTGCCTGATGCTCCTTTAAAAGCCTTTGTCCAAGATGTAACCAACCCTTCTCTCTTCACTCTGGCAACAAACTCCTAACCATTCCTCAAGTTACAACTTAAAGGTCTCTTCTCTGAGGTCTCCCTAACTCCCCAGGGAAATAGGTCCTCCCCTTTATTTTTTATTTATTGTTGAGAGAGAGGTTCCTTTGTTGTTCCACTTACTTATGCATTCATTAGTTGATTCACTTCATTGGTTGGTTCTTGTATTGTATGTGTCCTGACCAGGGCTTGAACATGCAACCTTGGCGTATGGGAACAACACTCTAGCCATCTGAGCCACCCAGCCAGGGCTGGTTCAGATTTCTATTTGTAGCACTTTCTTTATGTGTGTGTGAATGTGTTCCTAAAATAGTGTGAATGCTCTGAATATTGGGCATTGCCATGCACCTCTGGATCCCTCTTCTGCTCATCTCCCACCCTCAGCAAGAGCTCAATAAAAGTGTTCATTAAAATTAGGAACTGAGTCTTTCCTCTAGAAGACACTTTGGTTTTGATCCTGACTTTATAATTAATGGGTTTTCTTATATTCAGACAAGTCATTTATGCTGTCTGAGCATCAGTTTCTTCAACTCTAAGAATAATATTACCTAACAAAGAGTTGTTATGGTAAGGCAACGGGCACAAAAATTTACCACCCCAATCACCCTTAGAGAGCCTCACATGCCAGCTGGGGCAGTGCCTCTGCCTCAGCTGCAGATGGCTGCGTAGGCCAAGGTGTCACCCTTCCCAGGGCAGCTGCATCTGATGAGCTTTATGATATGTATATTTTACCACGATTTAAAAAAAGAATCTTTTAAAAGAAAATTGCAAAGAAAGATAAATGAAAACTATAAATAAACATATATAGTACTTTTTTAAAGCACCTAGCAAAAAATAAAATAAAAATAAATAAGCCCTGGCCAAGTAGCTCAGTTGATTAGAGTGTTGTTCCAATAAACCAAGGTTGAGGGTTCAATCTCCAGTCAGGGCACATACAAGAAGTAATCAATGAATGCATAAATAAGTGGAACAGCAAATCAATGTTTCCCTCTCTTTCTTTCCCCCTTCCTCTATCTCTCTAAAACAACTAAAAAATTTAGCCCTGACTGGTGTGGCTCAGTGGGTTGAGTGCTGGCTTGTGAACCAAAGGGTGGCCAGTTTGATTCCCAGTCAGGGCGCATGCCTGGGTTGCGGGTCAGGACCACAGTGGGAGGCATATGAGAGGCAACCACGTGTTGATGTTTCTTTCCCTTTCTTTTTCCCTCCCTTCCCCTTTCACTGAAAATAAGTAAATAAAATCTTTAAAAATAAATAAAATAAAATAAATTTTAAAATAAATAAATAAAAAGCACCTAGCATCATGCTTGGTGCCTAGCAGGCATTCAGTAAAGGTCAAATGATTGCCATCCAGGTGCTCGACCTGTGCTATAGTCCAGGATGGGAATCCCACTGCAGCGAAGCTGGCTGAGAAGTGGATTTCTGTTAAGTGAACTCCATTTTCTCATTCTCCTTTATTGGTAGGTAAAGGGTATGTTCTCCCAGGAAAACATCTTGGCAGGGCCAATCCCTGGACATACTGGTTATTGAGATCCATGTGCATTTAATGGGAGTTTTGTGGCTCTTTTGTTGTTCAGAATCTCCTGGTCCCATCCCTGGACTATGGAATTTCTCTCAGTATACAGCAGTTCTGACTAGAAACTCATCATCATTTTGTCCAACCCCCTGATTTTGTGGACAGACACTGAAGCCCAGGAGGATTATGTAGTACTGATTGCTGGCTGAAGGGGGCTCCATTCACATAGGGAAAAATAAAATGTGAATGTGCCTTCTGGAGTTGTGTGAGTATTGGCCCTTCTACTGGATTTGTTCAAGGTCACTCAGCTGTCAAAAGCAAGTCTACAGCTAAAATCTCAAAATTAAATCACTAAACCACACAGCTCTATACTCATAAATGCCTCAGATTTACTGTTTCATATTAGGTTCCCCACTAAGGAACCTCCAAATGAATTTTTCGAAACAATGAGAAAAATAGCTGAAGCCTATTTTTCGACAACTGGCTCCCTCAGAGACAGTGCCTGACCCAGGTGAAGATATTTGAGCCCATCACAATTCGAACAACTATACTTAAAACACAGCCAGGAAGTTCTGCCACCAGGCAAATACCACCCTGCAGTATACTTGCACAGCCCCCTGGCCACACAGGTGCTGATCCCTTCCCAGACTAAACAGTCACTCAAACACATTGCAGGATTGTCCACTGGAGACTGGTCTATGGCTGGAGAATGTCTTGGGTGGTCTAAGGAAAGGAGTCCCAGTAAAGGAATGAAGGAACAGGATCTAGACCTCGAGGACAGAGGGTGACCACACCAAGCTGTGTTTACTCTCTGGACCTCCGATCAGCTCTGGCCTCACTCCTGTGGCCTTCATCCTCCATGGCCTTCATCATTCTGTATATCATTGCTCATTCTATCTCCTCCCTACTGTGATCTGCTTCCACTTCCCTTTTCCTGATTCTTATTATTTTACCTTTCTCCCTCTCCTCACAATTCCAAATGCAAAATAAACAAATGTAGGAAAGAAAACAAACTTCTTCTTAAATTCTGTAGTTTTTTTTCTGTAAAATATTTTTTTTCCTAATTCTGCATCCATGTTTTGGAACTAAATCTAGCATTTTAAGTTGCTTGCTGGATGCTCCATCATTTCTCATTTACTGCGAAGTTGGCACAGGAAGTTTATTAGCCCCTTTTATTGCAGAGAGCCTGAGTGCCGAGGACAGCTTATGTTATACTTTGGGAATCAAGGTAGAAATGTCAGTGAGGCTGTTAATTAGTCAACAAATTAAATGTTACTGCCAAAGCTGCTATTCCTAACACCCTCCATTTGATCATGCTGCCTTAGTGCAGAGCCAACATTCAGATTCTGTTTAAGCAATAAAAAAGATGAGGATCTGTCAAATCAGCATTGGTTCTTTATGTTTTAATAGAAAGTATTTGAATATGCAGCCAGATATTTTCAATTTATGGCAAATATTCCATTTTAGATTACTGAGGATGTGATCCCCTCTCCAAAAAAAAATGAGTTTTTACAATCTTGCTTTGTAAAACACCTTTTTAAAAACCAATCAGTCTTTATGTCATGTAAAGGATTTTAAATTGTGAAATATATTTATGAGAATATTTAAGGTAAATATCTTCAAAATAAGAAGCAAATGAGTGGCTCACAAATTTGCATGCATTACCTCTGAAAATGAGAACATTTAAAATTGTTTATTCAAATAGCACCATTGGCCTTTTCCTTCCTTCTCAGGAAGCATGTGTGTTAGATTAGTACTCAGAAAAGAGAATGTGTTTTCATAGCCTCCAGTGCACGTTTATAAAAACTTGTGATGATTTTAAGACTGCACCTTCATTTTTTGAATTTTCAAAACTTTTACTCTTTTATTTTTTTTCAACAAAACAAAGACTGAAGAAACCTCTTTAAGAAATTTTATACATTCCCACAGAGTCCCAGTTTGTTGACCTTCAGGCCACAGAGTAAAACCTTTCTTTTAAGTCAAGCATTCCCCATTGGGAAGTGCTCCAGCTTTTTCTTTTTATGAGGATTTTAAACTGCTGGACTTAATTTAATTACTGTATTTTGTACATAACTCCCAGAAGCCCCAGGGCATGAGCTTGACTTAAAAAAAAACACCAAAAGTTTCAAATGAATATCTTTAGAAATGCACACTTCTGATAATAATATTACTTCTTTCACTTGTATTTCTAATCTGACTACCAAACATGGAACTTTCTGTTTTCAGATTTATTCATGGAGAGGTTACAAACCTCAGCATCCCTTTGCCACAGATACTCTTACTGAGTAGACATGGATGTAGGCACTTGAGTCCTTAGTGTGGAACCTAGGTTTCATAACAAGAAAATAAAAACATCTCCAGTTTAATTACATTTTTTAAAAGTTGAAGGTGACATGGTCTTCAAGAAAAAGAGTTCCTAGGTAGACACTGCCTTGAAAACAGTAACATGCTGGCCCTGTGGCTGAAATCTGCCACCATCTCTCCCTATAGTTTTTGTAATGTATGCCTCCCTCAACATCAACTGCTACTCCTGGACCCCAGCAGAGGCTGAACATACACACATACACACACAAGGAGTTGTCATCCCAAGCTAATAGCAAAGATTCATTACTTTCATTTCTCATCTATCTTCATCCATAAACATTTTCATTTGATTATTTTGATTTCCATCTGGAAATAAAAACTTTGACCATATCTTGACTCTCAAAGGTGAAAAATACTTCTTTTAGTAATTGATTTAAAACTCAGTTAGGAGCCCTGGCTGGTGTGGCTCAGTGGATTGAGTGTCAGCCTGCAAATCAAGGGATCGCCAGTTCAAGTCCCAGTCAGGGTACAGTCAGAGAAACATTGATGTTTCTCTCCTTCTCCCTCCTTTCCCCTCGTTCTAAAAATAAACAAATAAAATGTTTTTTTAAAAAAACTCAGGAATACTGAAACATGGGACAAACATAAAATTTCCAAACTCATAACATCTGCCCAAAATACTTCATGGGCATTGCATCACTTATGAAGTAAGTTTCATTTTAGGATTTCTGAGATCTCTGAACTTAGGAAAATGTTTTAGAGCAAAATCAGATTTAGGTGAATCTGATTTTCTTATTCACTTTGACTTAAATTTTAAAGTAATAGAAATCACTGTTTTGGTGCCAAAGAATGACTTGAGAGATCATCTAGGCCAATGGTTCTGGACTTGGCTGCATATTAGAATCACCTGTGTAATATTGGCTGCATATTAGAATCACCGATAAGTAAACACGAACGTCTGGGCCTCGCTGAGACTCATTAAATAAGGCTTTTGTCTGACCCATCATTTTGTAGTTAAAAAATGAAACAACCAAACAAAACCCTGAAAGATTAAGTGTGGCTTTTACATTAGCAGTCTGTCCTGGCTGGTGTGGCTCACTGGATTGAGTGCCAGCCTGTGAACTGAAAGGTCGGTGGTTCAATTCCCAGTCAGGGCACATGCCTGGGCTGCAGCCCAGGTCCCCAGCTGGGGGCATGCAAGAGGCAGGCAACTGATCGATGTCTCTCTCCCTCTCCTTCTCCAACCCTTCCCCTCTCTAAAAATAACATTTAAAAAAAGGAAGAAAGAAGTCTAAGGTATGAAAGTATAACAAGATTTGGGAACTCCTGGTCATGCTAAACTTCAAAAATCAAACTTATTTAAAACAAGTAAGTTTCTGAAATTACATTTGAGCCACATGAAGTGTAAAATAGTTGATTGATTCCTCCCACATGACATGCTTTCTAATTTTATGCACATTCACATCCCTGGCTGATTGCAGAAAATATTGAAATAGCCATTGTCTTGAAGTTGTTTCACATTTAATTTTTAAAATAACGTACATTTGTATGGATGGCTGTCTTCCTATAAATTTCACTGAAAAGTTTGACTTCTTCAGCAGCAGCATCATGCATCATGACTAATATTCTGTGAATTTATTTTTTTATATATCTTTAAAACATGTAGGCAGAAAATAATATTTGCCCCAGTGTCATCTGAAGAACTCAAAACACCTGAACTGTAAAGCTTTACATTGTACTGTTTTTACAAAAATGGAGGCAAAGACCAAATATATGGTGATGGGAGAAGATTTGATTTTAGGTGGTAGGCACGCAATGCAACATACAGATGATGTAGCAGAATTGCACACTTGAAACCTATATAACATTATAACCAATTTACCCCAATAAATTTAATTTTTTTATTATAATTATTTATATTTGTAGAGAGGGAGAGAAACATCAATGTGTGGTTGCCTCTCATGCACCCCCAAACAGGGGCCTGGCCTGCAACTGAAGCATGTGCCCTAACTGGGAATCGAATCAGTGACCCTTCGGTTTGCAGGCCCACGCTCAATCCACTGAGCTACACTAGCCAGGGCAATAAATTTAATTTTTAAATAATGGAGGCAAATGGATGTCAGTCAAATAACAACTCATCTGAGTGAGTCCCAGGATCTCAGGAAGACAAGAGTGACCTTAGCCATGATCTCTGACAGCTTCAAGAGTACCAGAGAGGACATCATGATGAGTAAGGGTTCCTTCTAGTAAGAAACTTCAGCTGTCGGCTCAGCAGGCCCCTGAGCCATCTTTGTAAACACTTACCCTTACCCTATGTCCACTAAGAATAGCAAAACAGCACCTCCCTCACCTTTTCTTCTTCCCCTAGTCTGCCTCCCTCTCTCCTCTCCCCATCAGGAATGACATGCTTGCAGGTCACCATGGGAAAAAGAAAACACCAGTCCTTTTGACTTGAGGACCTGGTCCTCTCAGGCCAGGACCTCCCCTGAGAGGTCCAGGAAGCTTTGATCTCAATTATTTGCCTTGGGCAAAAAGATCTCTGGTTAGCCACTCCTCTAGGATCCTAATAAGGCCTGGACCTGGGATCAAAGATGCAAACTTTTTTTTTAATTTAGGGACTGAGATGCAATGATTAAAGCTATAGAGTTACTATCAGGTGGTAGGTTACCATATGGCAAATCTATACAGAATACATTCACTCCTCCAGCAGATGTTTGTTAAGCTTCTGTTATGTGCCTGTGATAAATCACTGTGTTAGTGATGGGATAAGAGGGGAACTCTGGAGGTGCCCCAAATTCCAGTAGTTCCACAGGAAGTAAAAGCAGGATGGGCAGTTGAGGGCTTTCTTATTCTGGCTCTCCCCTTTCCCCAACTCTATTCTAATTATTCTTCATTATCCTTACAACAAACATGCAAATTAACCAAGAATCTAGCTCCAGGTCTGAAATGAAACAGAGAAACAAAAAGAAAGGAATCTAAAAGTATCCTAGAGGTAGATTCTTATGCAGGCATAAAAAAGAATGTCTACAAAAAGTTTAAAATTTTTGCACTGGACCCATAGCTCAGTTGGTTAGAGCATTGTCCCCATACACCTTGGTTATGGGTTCGATCCCTGAGGACACATACAAGAACCAACCAATGAGCCCTGTCCAGGTTGCTGTACAACAAAAGGTTGTGGGTTTGATCCCAGGTTGGAGCATATATGAAGGCAGTTGATTGATATTTCTCTCTCACATAGATATTTCTCTCCCCCACCCCTTCCTCTCTCTAAAATCAATAATCATATCTTTGGGTGAGGAAAATAAATAAATAAATAAAATTTAAAAGAAGAATCAACCAATGAATGCATGAATAACTAAAACAACAAATTGATATTTCTCTCTCTCCCTTTCTCTCTCTAAAATCAAAAAATAAAAAATTTAATAGCAATGCACTGGCTAGTGTGGCTCAGTGGATTGAGTGCCAACCTATGAACCAAAGGGTCTCTGGTTCAATTCCCAGTCAGGGCACATGCCTGCATTGCTGGCCATGTCCCCAGTAGTGGGTGCACCCAGTAATGGCATGTTTCTCTCCCTCTCTTTCTTCCTCCTTTCCCCTCTCTCTAAAAAATAAATAAATACCATCTTAATAAAGATTTACTGGCAAGGAGAACTGCTGTAATGTAAGGAGAACAGTAATGTAAGTTTTTTATTAATCATTAAATTTATTAAATTTACTAATCATTTTTGAAATCCAAACCTCCAAGAGCCAGCGGCAGTGTGATCAGGTACAATCCTCTTAAAAAATATTTGTCAATGTGTTTCAACAGACTTATTGTCATTTTCTTGTACCTTTTAAATCTAGATCTAGGAATTTATCCTAAGGAAATTCTGTGACCCTAAATATAGAGAAAGCTTCATTCAAAATACTACTTAATTGGCAATTGCATCATTTATTTTTAAAGATTTTATTTATTTACTTTTAGAGAGAGGGGAAGGGAGGGAGGAAGAGAGAGAGAAGAAGCAGCGATGTGTGAGAAATACATTGATCTACATCAATCAGTTGCTTCTTGCACACCCCCAACCAGGGACCTGGCCCTGCAACAAGGCACGTGCCTTGACCAGGAATTGAACCAGCAAATTTTCAGTTGGCAGACCGGCACTCAATCCACTGAGCCACACCAGGCTGGGCAGCAATTGCATCATTTAAATCAGAGAGATAGATTTAGTAAACCATGAGAAATTTACTTGATGGGATATTGAGGCGTACATTAAAGCTTATGTTTCTGAAGAAAATATGAAAATGCATTTAATATAAAGTTAAGTTCAAAAGCAGATAGCAACTGCACATATAGAGTCTGGAGCTAGACTGCCTTATTTGTTGAGTAACCTTGGGTAAGGTACTAGCCTCCCTATATTTCAATTCTGTTATCTGTGAAATGGGGTAATAATATTACGTACCTCATAGGATTATTACGTGAATTAATGAGTTAATATATATAAAGAACAGTACCTGTCACATAGTAGGCCCTCAACAAGTGTTAGCTGCTGCTGTTATTACAATGTGACTACAACCATGTTAAAAAGGAGTAACAACATCAGAATAAAATATGTCAAAAAGATAGCAATTACTGCATTTGGATGACAAGACAATGGCTGATTTTTAGGGGTTTTTTTCCTTTTACATTTTTGTATTTCCAAATGTTTCATTAAATATATGTCATCCCTGACAGGTATGGCTCAGCTGGTTGAGCATCATCCTGCAAAGTGAATGATTGCCAGTTCGATTCCCAGTCAGGGAACATGCCTGGGTTGTGGTTTCAGTCCCTGGTTAGGGCACATACAAGAGGCAACTGATACATGTTTCTCTCCCTCTCTTCCTCCTTCCCTTCCTATCTCTGTAAAAATAAATAAAGGTCAAATATTTATAAGTAAGAGCGGAGCTAATTACAAATAAAAATCTGTTGAAACCCTGCTTCTGATCATTATAGGATTGATTACACCAAAAAGACCCTAAAGAGGGGCCCCAGCAGGTAGTTTTTATATGAGCTCAAACATCCTACTGCCAGGAGAGGCACAGACTGCCAAAGGCCTCCTTCTGACATGGGCACTGTGGGCCCTTTTCCACACTGTGGGGACAGGCTCAACTGGGTAGTGGAATGCGCCCAGGATTCACAAGAAAGTGACCTGAGTTCCAGTCGCACTCTGCCACCCACATCCAGTGGGTTTTGAAAAAAGCCTTTTCCTTCTCTTTAAGGAGGGATTTGTGATGCAATTAGCAGCCTCAGAGAATCAGAAAAACAGTTGAGGGAATTTTTGAGATATTGCCTCTGTGGTAGAAAAAAGAGATCATGCAAAATACTCCACTCCAGGTGTCAGATCTCAAAATTCCTTCTTCCAGGGCAGAGGGGCCCTTCTGCTCTGTTTACACACCTGGAGGTGGTGTGAAGGGTGGTTTTGAGGAGGGTGGCTCCCTGGCCTTTTGTGGACTCGTTCCTGCTTCCAAGAAGCATGCTACAGGCAAGCCTTCAAAGAAATACCAAAAACCAAGTACTATCTGTCATCACTTAATAATGCTTGAAGCTTTTCATACAAAAGGGGATGGAGCAGCCTATGTTGTGTTATGAGAGCCTAATAACTCCTCCATCAGTTATGTACCAAACGGGCTTTCTCTTAACTTTAAATATTTGATTTTGCTAATATGGCTAACCAATGTCCTTGGTAAGTAAAATTGGAATTGCAACTTTATTTCATCACACAGTATCACAAGGAGGGAATTAATAATCTGATATTCAATATTTTTTGTAAAATAGATATGAATGAAATTTAAAGAATGTCAACATCATTTTTCTATATCTATTTTTGTGAGACTGTTATTCAACCACAGGGACAGGAAGTTTATCTACTTTGTTCATTTCTGGCATCTAACATGATACTTGTCCTTAATAAATTTTTGTTAAATGAGTCAGTTAATGAATTAATGAACAAATGAGAGATGTTCTCCTCTATGTTTATGTTAGATGCTGAGAATACAGAAATATGTAATTCACTCTCACTCCTTGAAGTTCACTCTGTGGCAGATCCAGACGCCCAAATAGAAAAATGACTCAAATACAAATGCAACTGATTCCTAACATCGTACCACTAATTGTCAGTATTAATGTTTCAACTCTCCTCATGTGTCAAGGTAAAACATAATCCCTCCCTTCAAAGTTCACAGTCTGGCCTGGGAAACAAACATGCAGCATAGAATGCACATGGAAAGCAAAACAGAACTATGTATATGATAGAGAGGCAGCTCACACTGATTCAATCATGTGGACTTTGGCATCAGATTGCTCAAGTTCACACAGCTGTGTGACCTTGGGCAAGTTGCTTAGCCTCTCTGAGTTTCATTGTCCCACTTATAAAAATGCATATAATACTAGAACCTATCTCATAGGGTTTTTATGAAGAGTAAATGAGTTAATATCTTCTAATACACTCAGGATAGTGCCAAACTTGTACTAAGTAACAAATATAAATATACATGAAATAAAGAAATCTTTCCTCTGTTCTCTGAATTTTAAACTATCATTAAGAGCTCTCTGTTTGGCTTTCTGTTTGTGCATGCCTGATTCTTATTCCCTGATAGGACTTTTGACTAAATGCAAATCCAAAGCTATGGACTCAGGTTAGTTAATAAGGGAAGAAAGGTTATATTCTTATCTTTTTGGGTGACATAATGAGCAACTAGCCAAAAGAAAAAATTCTTAAAGCCACCTAAGAGGATTGCAAATTTATTCTAACAACCGCTAGTTTTCCTCCCTGGTTGAGGACAGATTGATAATCATCTTCATTATCCTTTCTAACCAAATCTAAATTAAGACTCAGAATTACTTTGTAAACAGGGCCCTAGGCAGTGACTGCTAACCAAAACCTGTTGGTGTCTCTGGCCTAAACCTTACCTTCTGGACCTCAGAGTTGTTTTCCCCAGCCCCCTGCGGCCAGAGCCACTGTGTGACTGCCTTTCTCCCATGACTGAAGTCCAGCTCTCAAAATGCCCTACCAGCCCTCACTCCTGACAGAACATAGTGCGGTGGCTTTTATTTTGCCTTCCCTTGAGGGTCCATGGCCACTAGCTGACGCTGGGACCTCAGCTATGCAAGTTACTTAACACTCCCTTAGCCTCCAATTCCTTCTTGGTAAACAGGACCTCCCTTTCTGATTGTGGCAGATTAAATGTGATATCATAATTGGACCCCACTGGAGTAGGCTTTCAATAAATGGTAGGTGCCATTATTCCTAAGCTCAGCTCTTTCTCCCACCAGCCAGGCACAATGCTTCATAACTTTACCCCCGGATCCTGGTGTAACATAAAACAGGGCAAGGTTACTCCTGTTTAAGTCACCGTTGCTCCCTACTCAACATTAACTGTCGATGAACTCCTCACATGAACTTGGACACCTGGGAAGAGGTGAAGACCAGCAGTGGTGGGAAGGGTGAGGGTTAGGGAGTAAGGGGATCCCAAGGCACACGCTGGGACTCCACAACAGACCCTATTGGGAAACAATGGGAAGGAGCATTGAGAGAGGTGCTTTACTCCCATAAGTGAAGAGGTGCCTTCTGGCAAGGACCAGGGGTGAGACCCAATGGATAGGACCCTCCTGCCTTCTCCAGCTCCTCTTAATTCAGGGCTGACTTGCCTCTCTCTTTAGAGCCACTCTCATTACCTCCTCCCAACGGGACCTCAGTGTGGACATCTCAGATACGTGTTCTTGTCCACTCTTTAAGTAAGAAGAAGGTTTTCCCCTGAGAAGCTTAGTTAGCCTTGGCCTTTTCCCTCTGCCTCAATCTCCCGCTCTGACTCTCCTTCTATCTCTGACTGTCTTCCCCATGTCACTCAGCCTCCTCCCTCCGATGCTACTTGACCTGCTCTTACCAAGAATGTGTGTGAAATACACCTACCATCACACAGAGGAGCATGTCCTACTTCCCCCAACCAGGCCTGGAAAGCAGTCTTGTACCCTTTGGACCCAGCCCAGTCTCAAGTACAGCAAATTAGTCAAGAACTGGCTAATCAGTTATCCATGGGATGGCATGTGGCCCTCTTTTCCTCCCTGAACCCACCACTCTTCCTGGGCCCAGCCTGCTTAGCCCACTCCTCCAGACCCTGAGCCCTTCATATGAAAGCTCTCAACATTGCCACAGTAGGCTTCTCTTCCCAGAGTATGCAAGTCAACTGAGAAACAAAATGAGCCCAGTGGAAAGTTGCCTTACAAGGGAGCAAATCTGGGCAGAGAGAGCACAGTGCAGCCATGCTCTGGGGGAGAAAGACTGTGCATTCAATTCTTGGCCAATATAATGTCTACATTAAAAACAGATTTGTGTGGAATGCAGCTGCTTCCTTTAATTGCTTCAAATAAATATCCTGTGTAATTTTAAGCCATATATTACTAGGAAGTGCTTAGGGGCATTGTTTGCTGAGAAAGGCGTTACATAAATTGAAATTCCTTTTGCTCAGAGCTGAGTCCTGAAAGTTCATGTGGTGAGAAACATTTCTCACCATGAGCAACTGTGAATTGTATATAAAATTAAATTTTCTGCTTAAAATCTGCATCGTTAGACCTCCTGCTGGCTGCCTCCATTTTGCTGAAATAAGATACTATTTGTGGTAATGGCAACAAGGGAAACCTGTTATCATTGATTGTAAACTGGCTTCACTCCTACGGCTTAAAAATCTGGAGAGCTTTATTGTGCAAACATTGTATTTTTCTTACAAATATTACAGAGCAAAACTTACTACTGATTCATCAGCCAGGGTGCAAGAGAGTTTATGATGCAACACCCACAGCCCTAAATCTCCTGCACACCCAACACTGGACAGCAGTTAGGGCCCAGCGAGGTAGAGGACACCAGCAGGAGAATGAGACAAGCATATATAATCGTGTGCTGTTTTTTTAATTTAAAAAATATTTTTCTTCACCAGGGCATTATTATTTGAAAGAGAAAGGAAGATAAAAGAAAAGATGAGGCCTAGGAAGAGTTCACATTTCAGAGCCCACCTGCCCAGGCTCCTGCCTCAAGAACTGGCAGCTTTGCCTTTTAAGGGTTTATACCCCCACTCCTAGCCTCTCTCTCCCTGACTACCAACCTCCAAGCCCCAATTCTGAGAATCAGCCTTATGAAAATCAACTACAATTCTACACATTACAGATAGAGGGGTCCAAGTTAATAACTGCGGTTGACAAATGCAGAATCTGAAACAAAAAGAACATTTATTTTTTCCTAAGAAGACGTATACTCAAAATTAGAACCCCAAAGTCTGGCTTTTCATCTTTCATTTTCCCCAGCTTTCAGTTTACTTGTGAACGCTCTCCAAAAGTTAACATCAGCCAGGCACACAAAAATATTGTTTATTGCCTTCTAACCATTAGAATAGATAGTTCCTCTCTTCATTTTGTAAATCATTTTGTTGCTTGGGAAATACAAAATAGCTTTGACTTACAAAGAAAGATGGGGAAGGACAAGGAGGAGAAAGATTTAGCAAAATGTTTGATCCATAGTGGTATAGCTAATATTTTGACAAATAAAGATGAAGCCAAAACAAAACAATTCCTTAAGGAACAACCTACTCTGAATATAGTGAATCTCACCAAATCTTTTTCTAGAAAAGAGCACTAAGGTTATAGACAAAGCCAGTGCTAGAATAGAATAAACTCAGCCATTTCCTCTGAGTAAGCAAATGCAGAGGAAGTGGGTCAAGGTGGATGGGTACTCAAAGACCTGAAGTTTAAAGGCATAGACCACCTGGAAAGCACCTAAGTAAAATGGGTGGGATCCCACACACTACCTAGGGTTCAGAATGTCCTTTCACAGCTTTGTTTAAAGAGCTAATCTTAGGTATTCATTTGCATTAACCAAAGCTGGCCTCACCACTGGGGAAAACACCTAGGCTTACAAACAGGAAGTACCTAGTAGGGTTCCTGACGTAATCCCCAAATGTGTTGCTTGCCTATACAATAGAGTTTGGGGAAACTACTATTATGCCTACTTCTGTTTCAACTGCATAATTATTAAATAAATTAAAATAATTTACAAATTTATGAATTAGCTATCTTTGAAAATGATTCTACTGGCTTTCTTTTCTCCCTGGTGCCCAGGCATATACTGAAGAGCTAGACACTAAGACCCTGCCCCCACGTGGGGGTACTAGTAGATGTTCCTAAAAGCAATGGAAGTCTCAGTGTCCATCTTGAAGAAGAGGTGAGCCCTCAGATTGAAGTCTGCAATGCTGATGATTGACCATCACTCTTGCCAATTGGTTCCCCAAAGAGAAGGGCCAACCCTGTCTCTCTATCATGAAACTACTCTTCCCCATCACAGATCACAGAAGTTCCAGGTTTATCAGGCAGATAGCCCTGGTGGTGTCACTCTTCTCAGCCAGATGGGGAGTTGGAATCCCATCATTCACCAATGAGAAAAGGACCCAATGAGTATAAGCTCATCTCCCTTCTTCCCTCTCCACTTCCTTCCCTCTCCATCTCTCCATATGCTGGTATGAAGTGTGTTCTTTTCTACTTCCTTCTACTTCTTATCCCCGAGTTCTAGCACTTTCTTTTGGGTTGCCAACACCAGAGGGCAACATAATCTTACCTACTTGTCAGTTCTTTTCTTCTACCAGTAAAGGGAAGAGTTTGAGAGAACCTACAAGAATTAGGAGGTATTTGGAAATTATTTTTAAATATGTAATAAGCTAGTACAACAGAACAGCTCTTTCAAAGGCATCACTTGCCAAGGCATTCTGTTCCCGTTGGTAAATAATCTGTTACAAAACTGTTTAAATGCATATTAACTCACCAGAGCACAACACTGGCAAAATTTCCCTCCAGGCTGTATTTCGCAAAGGCACAACTTTCATGTGATGTGAGACCTGAGATTAAACTAACAGAAGTCATACACTATTTAAGGTAACACTGATGATGTTCCATCCCTTACTCACCATTTAGTCTTTTCGGATCTAGTTTTTGTTTTGTTTCAGAAATAATTGCTGAGGCATTTAGCCATATATGTCTTGTTTTGAGTACCTGTCATCGTAGCACTCTAGGTGTTTTGAGAGTACACATGTGCTTATTTGGGCAAGCGAAGCTGAGTCAATCAGAACAAATGACCATGAACCAAGTAGCAAGCCCTGGGGGCAAAATGCCCAACAGTCCCTGTCAAATTTGGGAGTCCATACAAGGGCATTCCATAATACCCTCCCCATTCTGCCACACATACTGAGAAAATTAAAGAAGATTCCATTTGAAAAAAAAGAAAGGAATTCAGAAATTAAATTGTGAAACTTAACTGACCATTTACCAATTAATCATCCTGAGCAAGTTAACACTAATACCTTTAAAAATTAGACAATGTGGAGATAAGCAATCTGCTCAGCCACTGCAATGTGCTCAATTGTTTGAATCTAATTACCTGGCCTGGATATTTTCTGCTTGGTGTTCCCAGCCTTTGAACCATTTCCAAAGCCAGAGCTTTATAGAAAGGCCTTCTAAAACACTAAGAGTCTATAATTCTATCTTTCTTTAGGTGGGTTTTAAAAAGATATTGTCTATTTATTTTTAGAGAGAGGGGAAGTCAAAGACAGAAACATTAATGTGTGAGAGATACATTGATCAGTTGCCTCTCGCATACCCGCAATGTGGAACCTGGCCCACAACCCAGGCATGTGCCTTGACTGGGAATCGAACCGGTAACCTTTCAGTTCGCAAGCCAGAACTCAATCCACTGAGCCACACCAGGCAGAGCAGAAAGGTTTTTTATCTGATTTGCTGAATTTATCCATATGACTCTGTCTTCATTTCCTCATCAATATCATTTCCTTGATTAATTATCTAAAGCAAGAGTTCTTATCCAGAGGTCCTGAAGTAGACTTGAGCATTGCCAAGAATCCCTTGAAATTGTGAGCAAAATTCTATGTGTGTGCATATAATTGTCTTTCTAGGGAAAGGGTCCATAACTTTCATCAGATGCAAAGGGCTCCATGACTTCCATCTTGTCACTGTGTATTCACGATGTTCACCAGACCAGAGTCTCCCCAATCCATATGAATCAATGGGTTACAGGTATGTGCCTGAGCCTCTGATCTCCTCAGCTCTTGGGTGGCTGAATAGGGCCAGGAAAGGCTGGAGCTTCCAAGCTGGTCATCTTCTGCCAAGAGCTGCCCAGTTGCTATAAAAATATTATTTTTCTGTATACCACAATGGAGGAAAGGGTGGAAGCACTACAGTAAGCTTTTCACTTTTATCCCATTCACCACCTTTGCTCTCTGCATCTCTTACCTTATCTCCAGTGCCTTAATTCTCCAGAGAGAAGTGTGGAATTGATTTGGCCACTTATGATATAATCTGCACTTCATGTACCTTACCAGGAAAGAAAGTGGTGTGGTTGTCTCCCCTTCCTGCCTGGCACCACAATCTTGGGGTTTGCCTTGTTGGACGCAAGACTAATGAGATCAGCTCATTTCCCCATTTCCTGAGTTATTCCATTTCTTAAAAAGATTTTATTTATTTATTTTCAGAGAGAGGGGAGGGAGGGAGAGTGGGAAAGAAACATCGATGTGCAGGAGAAACATCAATCGGTTGTTACTCACATGCCCCCAACTGGAGACCTAGCCTACAATCCAGGCAACAGGGAATGGAACCAGTGACCTTTTGGTTCCCAGGCTGGCACTCAATCCACTGAGCCACACCAGCCAGGGCTGTGCTATTTGTTTTGCCAATCCTATGCATTTTCCCCCTTTACTCTAGTAGCTCTCCCTTGTCTATGTGTCTAGAAGAATCTCTATACCAGTTCCCTAAATGATTGCCAACTTCATTGCAAATATTCTCCAAAAGCACTTTTATGCAAAGATTCTTCTCAACAAAGAAAGACATTAAAATCTTCCACAGAACCCATATATAACCAATTCAGACTCAGACATAACAAACAGGGCAGGCAAATTCCCATGACTCTTGGCTAACAGAAGCACCTCAAAATAGTGTGAGCTTCCAAGCACTCCCCTGCACACAGAAGTCCTCATGTTCTGTGACAGACCATCAGTGTCAGTCTCATTACCTGATCACATCATTTTACTACCTACAATTACATAATTTTGGTAAACTAGAAGAATGTCATTCACTTAGAATTTATGATTTAATTTACAGTTGTCCCATTTTCCCTGCCTTTATTCCCCTCCTCCCTGCACACTACCTCCCACCCACATTCTTCCCCCCTTTAGTTCATGTCCATGGGTCACACATATAGGTTCTTTGGCTTCTACATTTCCTATATCATTCTTAACCTCCCCCTGTGTATTTTCTACCTACCATTTATGCTACTTATTCTCTGTACCTTTCCCCACTGTCTCTACTTCCTACTTCCCTGATGATTACCCTCCCTGTGATCTCCATTTCTGTGGTTCTGTTCCTGTTCTACTTGTTTGCTTAGTTGGTTTTTGCTTTTAGGTTCAGTCGTTAATAGCTGCTAGTTTGTTGTCATTTTACTGTTCATATTTTTTATCTTCTTTTTCTTAGATAAGTCCCTTTAACATGACATATAATAAGGGCTGGGTGATGATGAACTCCTTTAACTTGACCTTACCTGGGAAGCGCTTTATCTGCCCTCCCATTCTAAATGATAGTTTTGCTCGATAGAGCAATCTTGGATGTAGGTCCTTTGTCTTTCATGATTTGGAATACTTCTTTCCAGCCCCTTCTTGCCTGCAAGGTTTCTTTTGAGAAAGCAGCTGATAGCCTTATGGGAACTCCTTTGTAGGTAACTGTCTCTTTTTCTCTGGCTGCTTTTAAGATTCTCTCCTTATCTTTCATCTTGGCTAATGTAATTTTGATGTGCCTTGGTGTGTTCCTCCTTGGATCCAACTTCTTTGGGACTCTCTGGGCTTCCTGGATTTCCTGAAAGACTATTTCCTTTGCCAGATGAGGGAAGTTTTCCTTCAGTATTTGTTCAAATGAGTTTTCAATTTCTTGCTCTTCCTCTTCTCCTTCTGGCACCCCTATGATTCAGATGTTGGAATGCTTAAAGTTGTCCTGAGGTTCCTAAGCCTCTTCTCATTTTTTTAAATTCTTGTTTCTTCATTCTGTTCTGGTTGAATGTTTCTTTTTTCCTTCTGGTCCAGACTGTTGATTTGAGTCCTGGTTTCTTTCCCATCACTGTTGGCTCCCTGTGCATTTTCCTTTATTTCACTTTTCATAGCCTTCATTTTCCCCTCTAATTTGTGACCATAGTCTACCAATGCTGTGAGCATCCTGATTACCAATGTTTTGAACTGTGCATATGATAGGTTGGCTATCTCTTCATCGCTTAGTTGTATTTTTTCCTGGAGCTATGATCTGTTCTTTCATTTAAACCTTTTTTTTTTGGGGGGGGGCGGGTTTCAGCATGCCTGTTATGTTGTAAGGGACAGAGCCTTAGGTGTTCACCAAGATGGGGCAACCCAGGTTGCTGCGGGGTGGTGCTGTATATGGGGGAGGGGTCCGAGAGGGAACAGTGCTGCTCGCTCCACTCTCTGCTGACTTTCAGTCGCTTCCCCCGCTACCCACAATCAAATTGGGCTCTTCTGATGCTGATTCCCATGTTGGTGGGCTTGTGTACATTCTAGGACCCTGTGGGTCTCTCCAATGAACTCCCCTGAGGCTGGGAGTTTCTTCTGCTGCCACTTCAACCCCCGGAGTGTTTTCAGCCAGAGGCTCCGAGGCTTTATTTCCGTGTAGTGGAACCTGGGTTGTGTGGTCTGTCTCACACCCAAGTTGTTCCTTCCTGTTTATCTGAATGTGAATTTGGGACTGCCCAGTTCACTAGCTGCCACCTTGATGTGAATCCTCTCCACCTGGGCTCCCTGTCTCCACCCCTCCTACTGGCTTGGATGAATGTTTCTTCTTTAATTCCTTGGTTATTGGACTTCATACAGTCTGATGTTTTGTCAGTTCTGGTTGTTTTTGTTTTTAAATTTGTTGTCTTTCCTTCAGTTATGGGAGGAGTATAGACACAGTGTGTCTACCTATGCCTCCATCTTGGCTGGAAGTCGAGACCCTGTATTTTCTGTTCATTTTAATGGCAAAAATTTGAACCTCAGTGAAGTTTCCCTCTCCTTTTGTATTTTTGTTTATTCATGAGTTTTACAGTATAATATTTAAACATTTTTTCATTTTCCTTTTGATCAAACAAGTAGCTAAAACTACTTTGTTATGTAATTCTGTTGTTTGACCATCTCTAAGTAAATAAGATATGCTTTTTATTTAACAGTAAGCTAACATGTTTTTCTGCACAGGATTTTCAAAGCCTCCTGAGTGTCAATCTGCAAATCCCCCGATAGACCCCTGAGAAAAAAGCCATAGGGGAAAATGCATAAAGCAACAGTAATACTATAACATGAGAGCCAGTGTAATGAAGGTCTGCCTGGAACCCCAGCTGATGGTCTTTCATTTTCCAATATATTGTCTCTTAAAACATAAATGCACAATAAACATAAATGCACAAATTAAGTAGATTTTGAGTAATTCCATATATAGACTAGCACAGTGGGTTCCTAGATTCTGGCAGGTTCCAAACCCCAATTATGCCATGCTGTACCTGAGTTGAGTGAGATATATGTCACCTTCTCTTTGAAGCTTTGCTGACCCAGCAACCCCTAATTGCTCCTTTGTACCTGCATTGGTCCCTGTATGATCTTCATTGTAGTACCCATTACACTCAAATTGTCCATATCATGACCTTCTACATTTTCATCTCTGGACACACAACAGAGTGGGAGTGAGTGCCTCTGTCACCTGTATCCCCATCAACTGCCATGGCCCCTTTGATAGAGAATGCACTCATAAATGTGGGAAGAACAAACACTTGGATTCTCCAGAATACTTTCTTTTATTCTCTAAATCCCACCTAGTGCATTTAGCCTGAGGGATACTAGCCCTCTAGAACAAGGATGAATCAAGCCTTTCAGATTTTCTCGTAAAGACCTCAGATTTTCTACTAGAACTCAAAGAAGTGAGAGGAAGTTAGGAAGTAGAGACTAATGCACAGGGTGTACTAATGACAGGATAGAAAGAAGGCAAATGGGAGACGGAAACTCCAAAGAGATCATGGAGTAAGTGGGAATTGTGCAAAGGAATGTAGAAGCCACATAGAAATTCTGACATGAGTGGGAACATTTCCCCTGGTACAGACACTGACCCAGGAACAGAAGTGCTAGCCCTAGACAATGCATCTTCCCTGGGCAGTCTGAGGCTCGTCCCTCCCAATGGATGGGATTCCCATTCATCCCAGGCTTCTAAACAAGGTTTCTAGCTTCAGATCTTCTCTCTGCCTCTCCCAAGCACACATGCCCCAGACGGCCTTCCCAGGACTCTGTTGCAAGTGACTGGCCCACTGCACTCACACTGATGTGCTCCACTGCTCCTCCCAGCAACTCAGTTCCATGTTAACAGGTAATTGTCTTGCTAGGGATATCAGGCACCATCCAATCTGGTAGAGAACACCTTTATGACCAGATGGACATTTTGGTGCTCATAAAATCTTACTGCCAATGTTTCTACCTGTCTTCAAATAGGGCCTACCCCAAAGAGAGCTAAGAATCTAGTAAGTTAAAAACCACTTGTTCCTACACACTCAAATTGCTAGTTCCTTCAAAGAGGAAAAGTTATTAAAAATTCAGCATGTGGCATGTATTGTGCAGATCGTGTATCTTCAGATGAATGGGTCAACAAAATGTGGCACATCCATCAATAAAGTATTAGCCTTTAAAAGGAAGGAAATTCTAACATATACTACAACATGGATGAAACTTAAGGACATTATGCTCAGTGAAATAAGCCAGTGACAAAAAGACAAATGTTATGTGATTCTACTTAAATGAGGTTTCTGAAGTAGGCAAATTCATAGACAGAGAAAATAGAACAGTGGCTGTGAGGAGCCTAGAAGGGAGAGAAAGGGGAATTACTCTTTACTGGCTACATAGTTTCAATTAGGAAAGATGAAAATTTTCTGGAAATAGACCTGGCTGGTGTGGCTCAGTGGACTGAGTGCCAGCCTGTGGACCAAAAAGTCACCAATTCAATTCCTAGTCAGGGCACATGCCTGGGTTGTGGGTCAGGTCCCTAGTTCGGGGAGTGTGAGAGGCAACTGATTGATGTATCTCTCACACATCAATGTTTCTCTCCCTCGCTTTCTCCCTCTCTTCTCCTTTCTCTAAAAAGAAATAAATAAAATCTTCAGAAAAAAGTTTTTTTGGAAACACATGTTTCTGATGGTTCCACAACAATGTCAATGTTGAACTGCACTCTTAAAAATGGTTAAAATAATAAATTTTATGTTATGTGCCAAGTACTGTGCTAAGCATTTTGTTAATTCATTTTAATTCACACAGTGATCTAATTAGTTCTCATTCCCATTATGTCCCTTGTATAGATGAAAAAGCTGAGTCTGGAGGATGCTGAGTCATTGGCCCAAGGTCCTAAAACCAGAGAGGTGCAGCTTCAGGATATGAAGTCAATACTCTGATTCACAGTCCATGTTCATGAGAAATCCTAGATGATACATCTTGATTCTCTCCCTCAGTGATGTTAAATTAATATTTTGGGTAAAGGAGAAAATATTAGCTACAGTCTGACCAGTGCTCAAGCTATAAAAAGTCACAAAAAGCCAGATGGAAGCTAAACTAAAGCTCCCACTGTGTATAAAAATGGTAAAAAGAAAAAATACCACCCCCCCAAGTGACTGGATCATAATAACCCACTCTAGAAAATTCTGAGGCCAGAGATTGAAAACGGACTACTTTCTGAGTTCTTAGAACTTCATTGGCTAGTTAGCTTTAAAACCCAGCATTTAATTTGTGATGTAAAAAGCTGGGCTTTTTTTTTTCTTCAGATTATTTTTGAATTTAAGTTTTATTTTATTGTTCATGCTATTACAGTTGTCCCAATTCTTCCACTTTGTGCCCCTCCACTCAGATACCTCCACTCCCTTAGGCAATCCCAACACCATTGTCCATCTCCACGGGTTATGCATATACGCATATATTTTTTGGCTACTCTACTCCCTATGCTGTACTTTACATACCCTTGACAATTCTATAACAACCAATAGATACTTCTTAATCCCTTCACATTTTTAGCCTATCTCTCCAACTCCCCTTCCATCTAGCAACCATCAAAATGTTCTCTACATCTATGATTCTGTTCCTACTCTGCTTGTCCATTTATTTTGATTTTTAGATTCAATTGTTCGTAGATATGTACTTATTGCCATTTTATTGTTTATATATTTTTTTCTTCTTCTTCTTAAAGAAGACCTTATAATGTTGCATATAATACTGGTATGGTAGTGGTGAACTCCTTTAGTTTTTCTTGTCAGGAAGCTCTTTATCTGTCCTTCAGTTTTAAATGATAGCTTTGCTGGATAGAATAATCTTTGTTGTAGGTCCTTGCTTTCCATCACTTTGAATATTTCTGGCCAATCCCTTCTAGCCTGCAAGTTTCTTTTGAAAAATTGGCTGACAGTCTTATGAGAGCTCCCTTATAGATAACTAATGGGTTTTCTCTTGCTGCTTTTAAGATTCCCTCTTTGTCTTTAGCCTTTGACATCTTAAATATGAGGTGTCATGGTGTGGGCCTCTTTGGATTCATCTTTTTGGGGGAATCTCTATGCTTCCTGGACTTGTATGTTTGTTTCCTTCACCAAGTTAGGGAAGTTTTCTGTCATTTTCTCAAACATGTTTTCAATTTCTTGTTCTTGCTCTTCTACTTCCAGTACCCCATGATGCAAATGTTGGTATGCTTGAAGTTGTCCCAGAGGCTCCTTAATATTTACACTATCTTCATGTTTTTAGATTCTTTTTTCTTCTTGCTATTTGGATTGGGCATTTTTTCCTTCCTTATATTGCAAATCACTGATCTGATTCTCAGCTTCATCCACTCTACTGTTGATTCCCTATAAATTGCTTTTCATTTCAGTTAGCGTATCCTTCATTTCTGGCCGGTTCTTTTTTATGGTTTTCATGTCCTTTTTTATGCTGTTGATGTTCTCACTAAGTTCACTGAGCATCCTTATAACCAGTGTTTTGAACTCTACTTCTTGGATTGCTTGTCTCCATTTTGTTTAGTTCTTTTTCTGGAGTTTGTTCTGTTCTTTCATCTTTATTTGTTTCTTCATTTTGGCAGCCTCCCTGTGTTTGTTTCTATGTATTAGGTAGAGCTGCTATGACTACCTGCCTTGGAAGAATCACCTAATATAGTAAGTGACCTCTAGGGTCCAGTGGCACAGCCTCCCTATCACCCAGGGTGGGTACCCAAGGTGTGCCCACCATGTGGGCTGTGTACATCCTCCTCTTATAGTTGAGTCTTGATTGCCATTGGCACATCAATGGGAGGGATTAACCCAGGCCAATCAGCTGCAAGGACTGGCTGTGACCACTGACTACTTCACAGAGCAGAACTTACTTCAGCAGGGCTCTGGTATCCTCTGATTCCACCTGTTGACTGTACTGCTTGTGGAGATGGTGGGGTGGTGTTGCTCTGACATGGTCTGTAGCTGTCTACATGGGGCACAGGCTTTGGGGCCTCCTGGAAAGGTCAAGGTCAGCCCCCACCTGTGTTATGTTCAGGGCCACTGCACATAAGCTATAAAACAATCTGCAGTTGGCTGCTACCTGTGCTGAGCCTAGAGGTTCCCAAGTGAGCCTAAGCTATGAGCCAAGGCCAGTTGCTGCTAGTGCCAGGCCTGGGGCCACTTAAAAATAGGCTCAGGGTGCACCGAGGCAAGATGCTGCTTGTTAGAGAGGATTTAGGAAAATCTGAAGCATTATCCAAGACTAGCCATTCATATGTAAAAACCACTGGACTTGGGTAGGCCCAAAAGTGGGTTGGGGCTGAACCTCAGAGAATCACCAGGGTGGAGCAAACAGTGTGAGTGAAATTTAGGAGTCTCAGGTATGGAGCCTGCCTGCCCATTTTTTGCAAACAGCCTCTGCCAGCACTTCTGTCTGGAGGAATACGCCACCCCAGCACTCACCCTGATGCCAAACACTTTGTGTGCTCCTCGTATGCCTCTGGTACCTTCAATATACTTCCCTTGTGATGGAGCTCAAAGGGACTGAATCCAAGTAAGTCTGTGTGTCAGTCCTTTGAGAAGAACTGCCTGGGATTCCAGTAATTTGTCTCAATCCCCACTGGTTTTTGTAGCCAGAAGCAATCCCCACTGGTTTTTGTAGCTAGAAAGGGGACTTACCTTCCTAGCACTGGAACCCTGGCCTGGGAAGCCCTGGTGTGAGGCTGGGACTCCTTGTTCCTGAGAAATCCCTCTTGAAATTTATCTGCTATACATGGGTGTGGGATCAGCCTATTCTACATCTCTGCCCTTCCTATCAGTATCGATGCAGTGTCTTCCTTAATTTTGTGGTTGTAGGACTTTTATTCAGCTTGATTTCTGGTGGTTCTAAATAATGGTGGTTCTGTAGTTTAGTTGTAATTTTGATGTGGTTGTGCAAGGAGGTGAGCCATGTTTACACTGCCATCTTGAATGGAAGTCCCCTGTACTTGCTGCTTTTTATGGAAACCTCCTAACAGTATCTATGACCTCTGAAATGAAGAACAATTTATAGGGAATCAACAGCAGTGTGAATGAAGCTGAGAATCTAATCAGTGATTTTGAATATAAGGAAGCAAGAAACACCCAGTAAGAACAGCAAAAAGAAAAAAAGAATCTAAAAACATGAGGATAGTGTAAATATCAAGGAGCCTCTGGGACAACTTCAAGCACACCAACATTTGTGTCATGGAAGTGCCAGAAGAAGAAGGAAACAGACATACAAGTCCAGGAAGCATTGATGTGCTAACAGCAATTGAGACTCAACTATAAGAGGAGGATGTACACAGCCCACATGGTGGGCACACCTTGGGTACCCACCCTGGGTGATAGGGAGGCTGTGCCACTGGACCCTAGAGGTCACTTACTATATTAGGTGATTCTTCCAAGGCAGGTAGTCATAGCAGCTCTACCTAATACATAGAAACAAACACAGGGAGGCTGCCAAAATGAAGAAACAAATAAAGATGAAAGAACAGAACAAACTCCAGAAAAAGAACTAAACAAAATGGAGACAAGCAATCCAAGAAGTAGAGTTCAAAACACTGGTTATAAGGATGCTCAGTGAACTTAGTGAGAACATCAACAGCATAAAAAAGGACATGAAAACCATAAAAAAGAACCGGCCAGAAATGAAGGATACGCTAACTGAAATGAAAAGCAATTTATAGGGAATCAACAGTAGAGTGGATGAAGCTGAGAATCAGATCAGTGATTTGCAATATAAGGAAGGAAAAAATGCCCAATCCAAATAGCAAGAAGAAAAAAGAATCTAAAAACATGAAGATAGTGTAAATATTAAGGAGCCTCTGGGACAACTTCAAGCATACCAACATTTGCATCATGGGGTACTGGAAGTAGAAGAGAAAGAACAAGAAATTGAAAACATATTTGAAAAAAATGACAGAAAACTGGGGTCCAGTCAAGACAGAGGCATAGGTAGAAATGCTTCACTTCCTCACACAACCCAAAGAAGGATAACAACCAATTTAAAAACAATAAATAATCAGAAGCTCCAGAAAGTTGAGCTGCCTGAAACTCTGACATCCAAGGAGTTAAGGAAGCATTCATCCAGAATGGTAGGAGGAGTAGAGATGGACAAAAGGGTAGAGAGGGCCCATGGCAAGCTGGTGGACCAGGTGGGTGAAGTAGGCACTGGCTGACTGTGAAACTAAAGATTCAAAACCTCTGGATGTAGAATCCTGTGGGGGTTGCAAAGGCGGGAGAAACTCCTAGTCTCAGAGGAGAGTTGGTTGGAAAGGAAAGATGAGCAAGTAGCATTGTTTTCCCTCTGACCCTCTCCCACACACAGCACCACAACACAACAAGGAGGGTAGCCCTGCCCTGGTGAATACTTGAGGCTCTGCCTCTAGCAACATGGCAGGTGCACCAAGACAAAGAAATATGGCCTAAATGAAAGAACAGATAAAAAATCCAGAGAAAGATCTAAGCAACAAGGAGATAGACAACCTATCTGATGCAGAGTTCAAAACACGTAATCAGGATGCTCACAGAATTGATTCAGCTTGGTCACATAATGAAGGAAGAAATGAAGGCTATATGAAGTCAAATAAAGGAAAATATACAGAGAACCAACAGTGAAGGGAAAGAAACCAGGCCTCAAACAATTTGGAACAAAAGGAAAAAATAAACCTCCAACTAGAACAGAATGAAGAAATAAGAATTCCAAAAAACGAGGAGAGGCTGAGGAACTTCCAAGACAACTTTAAACATTCCAACATCTGAATCATGGGGTTGCTGGAAGGAGAAGAGGAAGAGCAAGAGATGAACAAATAATGAAGGAAAACTTCCCCGATCTGGCAAAGGAAATAGACTTCCAGGAAGTCCAGGAAGCCCAGAGAGTCCAAAAGAAATTGGATCCAAGGAGGAACACACCAAGGCACATCAAAATTACATTAGCCAAGATGAAAGATAAGGAGAGAATCTTAAAAGCAGCCAGAGAAAAGGAGACAGTTACCTACAAAGGAGTTCCCATAAGGCTATCAGCTGCTTTCTCAAAAGAAACCTTATAGGCAAGAAGGGGAAAGAAGTATTTGAAGTCATGAAAGGCAAGGACCTACATCCAAGATGACTCTCTCCAGCAAAGCTATCATTTAGAATGGAAGGACAGATAAAGTGCTTCTCAGATAAGGTCAAGTTCAAGGACTTCATATTGCCAAGCCCTTATTATATGACATATCAAAGGGACTTATCTAAGAAAAAAGATCAAAATAAGAACATTAAAATGACAACAAACTCACAACTATCAACAACTGAACCTCAAAAACAAAAACAGGGTACTTCTGGCCAAGATGCAGGTGTAGGTAGACATACTGTGTTTCATCCCAGAACCAAAATAAGGACAACAATTTAAAAACAAAAAACAACCAGAAAACTGAACTGTATGGAAGTCTGACAACCAAGGAGCAAAAGACACATTCATGCAGACCCGTAGGAGGGGCAGAGTTGGGCGCCTGGACGGAGAGGACTCAGGGCAAAGCGGTGGCTGGCAGACCTTGGGCACGCAAGGTGCCTCGTGGATCCAGTGAGGGGATGGATTGTGGAGGGGCGCTACCTGCAAGGTGGCTGGCGGACCAGGCAGTCCCACATTCACGCACAGATAAACCACGCAAAACTGGGCAGCAAGACAGATCACGCAACCCAGGGCCCCAGCCTGGGAAATAAAGCCTCAAAACACTGATTGAAAACACCTGTGGGGGTTGAGGCAGTGGGAGAAATTCCCAGCCTCACAGGAGAGTTTGTTGGAGAGACCCACAGAGTCCTAGAACATACACAAACCCACCCACATGGGAATCAGCACCAGAAGGGTCCAATTTGATTGTGGGAAGTGGGAGAAGTGACTGAAATCCAGCAGAGAACCAAACAAGCACCACTGTTACCTCTTGGACCCCTCCTCCACATACAGCATCACAATCCAGCAACTGGGTTGCCCCACCCTGGTGAACACCTAAGGCTCCACCCCTCACTACCTAACAGGCGCGTCAAGACAAAAAAAAAATAAAAATGGCCAAATGGAAGAACAGATCAAAGTTCCAGAAAAAAATACAACTAAGCGACAAAGAGATAGCCACCCTATCGGATGCACAGTTCAAAGCCCTGGTAATCAGGATGCTCACAGAACTGGTTGAATTTGGTTACAAATTAAATGAAAAAATGAGGGCTACGTTAAGTGAAATAAAGGAAAATGTACAGGGAACTAATTGTGATGGGAAGAACACTGGGACTCAAATCAATGTAGTGGAATAGAAGGAAGAAAGAAATATCCAATCAGAAAAGAATGAAGAAATAAGAATTCAAAAAAATGAGGAGAGGCTTGGGAACCTCCAGGACATCTTTAAACATTCCAACACCCGAATTATAGGGGTACCAGAAGGGGGAGAGGAAGAGAAACAAGTGGAAAAGTTATTTGAACAAATAATAAAGAACTTCCCCAAGCTGGCAAAGGAAATAGACTTCCAGGAAGTCCAGGAAGCTTAGAGAATCCCAAAGAATTTGGACCCAAGGAGGAACGCACCAAGGCACATCAGAATTACATTAGCCAAGATTAAAGATAAGGAGAGAATCTTAAAAGCAGCAAGAAAAAAAATGAGAGCGTTACCTACAAAGGAGTTCCCATCAGACTGTCAGCTGATTTCTCAAGAGACCTTACAGGCAAGAAGGGGCTGGAAAGAAGTATTCCAAGTCATGAAAGTCAAGGACCTACATCCAAGATTGCTCTATCCAGCAAAGCTTTCTTTTAGAATGGAAGGGCAGATAAAGTTCTTCTCAGGTAAGGTCAAGTTAAAGGAGTTCATCATCACCAAGCCCTTATTATATGAAATGTTAAAGGGACTTATCTAAGAAAAAGAAGATAAAAAAACATGTACAGTAAAATGACAGCAAACTCACAATTATTAACAACCACACCTAAAACTAAAACAAAAACAAACTAAGCAAACAGCTTAGAACAGGAACAGAACCATGGAAATGGAAATCATATGGAAGGTTAGCAACAGGGGAGTGGGAGGAGGAGAGGGGAGAAAAGGTACAGAGAATAAATAGCATAGATGGTAGGTAGAAAATAGACAGGGGAAGGGTAAATATAGTATGGGAAATATAGAAGCCAAAGAACTTATAAGTATGACACATGGACATGAACGAAAGGAGGGGAATGTAGGTGGGAGGGGCTGTGCAGGGTGGAGGGAAGAGGAAAAAATGGGACAACTGTAATAGCATAATCAATAAAATATATTTTAAAAAAATTAAGCAAACAAAACAGGAACAGAATCACACAATTGGAGATCATATGTAGGGCTATCAGTGGAGATGGGGAGGGAGAGAATGGGGACAGAAGGTACAGGAATAAGAAGCATAACTGGTAGGCATAAAATAGACAGGTGGAGGTTAAGAATAGTTAAGAAAACAGAGAAGGCAAAGAATTTATACGTAGAGCCCATGGACATGAACTTGGGTTAGGGGGGATGTTGGAGGGTCAGGGAGTGTAGGCAGAGGGAGGATAAAGGGGGAAAATTGGGACAGCTGTAATAACATAATCAATAAAATATACTTAAAACATGACAGAAAACTTCCCTAACTTGGTAAAGAAAATAGACAAGTCCAGGAAGCACAAAGATTCCCAAAGAAGATGAACCTAAAGAGACCCATACCATGACACATCATATTTAAAATGTCAAAAGCTAAAGACAAAGAGGGAATCTTAAAAGCAGGAAAAGGAAAGCAGTTATTAACCTATAAGGGATCTCTTATAAGACTGTCAGCTGATTTCTGAAAAGAAACTTAGCAGGCTAGAAAGGATTGGCAATAAATACTCAAAGTGATGAAAAGCAAAGACCTACAACAAAGATTATTCTACCCAGCAAAGTTATCACTTAAAACTGAAGGACAGATAAAGAGCTTCCCTCCCCTGGCTGGTCTCAGTCAGTGGATTGAGCGCCAGCCTGCAAACCAAAAAGTCACCAGTTCAATGCCCAGTCAGGGCACATGCCTTGGTTGTAAACTAGGTCCCATATGGGGGCATGCAAGAGGCAACCAATGGATATATCTCTTGCATATCTATGTTTATCTCCCTCTCTATCTCCCTCTTTTCTCTCACTAAAAATAAATAATTTTTAATTTTTGAAATGTTTTTAAAGATATTTTATTTATTTATTTTTAGATAGAGGAGAAGGGAGGGAGAAAGAGAGGGAGAGAAACATCAATGTATAGTTGCCTCTTGCTCACCACCCACCAGGGCCCCACCCGCAATGCAGGCATGTGCCCTGACTGGGAATCAAACTGGTGACCCTTCAGTTCACAGACTGGCACTCAATCCAGTGAGCCACACCAGCCAGAGCTAAAAATTTTTTTGAAAAGAGCTTCCCAGACAAGAAAAAGCTAAAGGAGTTCATTACTACCAAACCAGTATATATGAAATGTTAAGAGGTCTTCTTTAAGAAGAAGACGATAAAAAATATGAACAATATAATGAATGGCAATAATACATATCTATCAATAATTGAATCTATAAAACAAAATAAATGAACATGCAAAACAGAAACAGAATCACAGATACAGAGCATGTTTTGATGTTTGCCAAATGGGAAGGGGTTGAGGGTATCGGTAAAAAATGTGAAGGGATTAAGAAGTACACGTTGGTAGTTACAGAATAGTCATGGGGATGTAAAGTATAGCATAGGAAACAGAGTAGCCAAAGAATATATATGCATGAGCCATGGAAAATAGTGTGGCAATTGCCTTAGGGAGTGGGGGTATCTGAGTGGAGGGGAACAAAAGGGGAATACTGGGACAACTGTAATAGCATAAACAATGAAATATAATTTAAATATTTTTTAAAAGCTGCAAGTACAATCAAATTCTATCCTTTCCCAAATACAGGTCCATAGCACCAGGCTGCCTCTCCAGCACACTGGCAGCATCTAGGTGTTTAATTTGGAATTCGATAGCTGCCTAAATTTTGAGATCTCCTATAGGTGCTGCAAACAAAGAATCCTCAGTGGTCACTGGCAGAAACTTTTAAAAAAAACAATCCTCCAGGTTGCTGAAATCACAATGACCACTTTCACTCACTGCCTCCCTGTCACAGAAGAGGCTGTTTTGATTTGAATTACAGGGGACTATGAGAACTACCTGCAGTTCAAATGTGCATATGACAATGGACACTCCTCTGCTGGCTGTCCAGTGTTATTTCAGACACTGTTGGACAGATGGGCTCTGTTCCAAATGGGGAAGATCCATGTCTCAGAGGGGAAATTTTTATAGAGCTGTCTCCTTGCCACACACAAAATGCTCCATCACTTTGCCAGGGTAGAGCCTGAATGGGGCAGATCACTTGAATATCAGAATAACAATTTTTCCCCTGGCATGTTCTCTCCAGTCTTGGGGCCTGGATGGAATTATGGGGATCCTAGTTGTTTGCTGATCCCCACCCTGTGTCCAGCTCCAGTTTCTGCCATCTGTGAGACAAGTGCTTGGAGCTCAGCAGCTGTTGGAACACAGTAAATCCATTCACATACTGACAAATCCCAGTAGCTAATATGGACTTAGCAAGGGAACAGAAACATCTGACAAGCAGAAAAAACAATCACTTTTGGAGGGGTGTGGAAATTATACCCTCAATGGGCTTGATCTCACCATTTGGTTTGGACTGGGGAGCTCACTGTGGGAGGCCACCCAGATGTCAGCCCAGTCATCCACCATCATTCATTCTGAGCAGAGGAGGGGTCCAGCAGTGTTTGGGGAACAGGAGTAAGAGGTATAAGGAGATGGTCATTGTAAGACCATGCTGGACATGAAGAAAATAAATCACTTGAACCTGAATGCTTGAAGTTGAAGTCATCTTGTTTGCTAATGTGGAGTGTGGGCTTTGGAACCAGGCAGAACTGACTTCAAATCCTGTCTCTGCCACTTATTCTTTGACCAAGCCATGTAATGGCAAAGCCTCTGCTTCTTCATTTGTAAAATGGGGATAATGATTGGTTTCCCCTAATGGGGCTGTGTCAGAAATGAATGAGACTATCATATAAAGCATGTGTGTATAAAGTCTGATATACAATAATCACTTAACAATAGGTTTTAATCATAACAGTACATTTTAAATAGAAGACAATGAACTTTGTATTTGTCCAGCCATGTACACAGGTAAAACAGAAATAAAAATGAAGCTTGTCACTTGACTGCTTTAAAACACACTTTCTCACCAATATCCCACTACCACCTGCATGAGAACCTCTGCCATGAGTTGAGTTGGAGAACATCTAGGACTTGAACATCTAGGGACCCACCAAACTTTGTGTTTTGAACCAGACCTCCACAAACACTCTCCTGCCTAATGTGGAGCACCATTAAGAACACGTCCCCACATCATTCCCATAAACTATAGGGCAGCAAGATGCATGGTGTTTGGGACATTTCATCCAGTGGAACCTACTGGACTGGGTATTAATAAGTATTATACAAATAAAGCATTATATATTACATCAAGTGCACACAACTTTATCCCCATCAACAGTAATTACCATAATCTCCACTTATGAAGTGTACCTACTAATGATATGCTGTTCCTTTTGGACACTGCAAGTCCACCAATCAGAACTGACAAGAACCCCTCCTCAAGCCAGTAGCTTGTTCACACTGCTATCTAACCCAGGAAGTCAGCCAGGAAGCCGACAGGTTTGGCATGTTGATAACAAATGCTGATCAAATGAAAACACGAATTACCCTTAACTAATGACTAGTAATAAGATGATAGAAAATGGCAAGGAGAGAAACAAATCCCATAGGCAAAAGGGTGAAAGTGGAAATCTTGGGAAGAATTCAATTTCCTTCATGGAAGGTTGGCTTTCTCCTGCGGCCTCCTCTTATTGGCTACACCAGGGCAGGGCTGTGCAAGCTGTTCACATGTTCTCTCACCCCTCTGCAGCCCTTGCTGACCCTTCTTGTCCTTGCCTGCCCTTCCCTTGGGCCTGTGGTCAGAACACTAAGTATTGTTTTGGCTCTTCCTGTGAAATTCATCATTAAAGAGGCTTCTCACTTTCTGTGTCATTGCAGCCCATATTTTTTCTTAACTAAAACTTAATTATAACTGATGAAAACTGATGTGTTTCAGGGTCCTCTCTGTGCTATAGTCCCAGCAAACACTCAGTGCCTGTTCTCTTTACGGGGCCCTTGTCTCCACCTTTTCATCCTCCACTACTGACATTCCTTATTTGTTATGGCAGCTATATACCCAAGGAGCTTCCAGATTTCCTTTATGTCTTCCCCCACCTCTGTTAGGTCCAACCCCATTTACTATGTATAGACACCAATCAATGCCAAACTGTTTGAAGACACAGGACAGAAGAACATCTGAGGGCTGCTATTTCCTTATACCTTTTGACAGCTGTCTCCAAGAATTCAAAGTAAGAGAATTGTTGAAATATATTTTTCTGATTTATTATTAGTTGTCTCATGGGTGGGCACAGAAACTACCAAGCAGAAGGGTGGTCACTGAAAACTTTCAAGCGTCTGCCCAGGTCCTGAATTTATGCCATGAGCAGGAGAACCAAAATGAGGAAACAAAAGTTTTGGAGAGTAAGTGTGAGGTGAAGGGGAAGGTTAGGGGAGGAAAGAGGTGTGAGGACAAGAGCTGAAACTGGGAAGCTGAGGGAGCTGGGAGTGGAAGACTTTCTTGGGAAGGAAGCCAAAGTCTACTGCCAGGGTGTGGGGTCCAGAAAAATCTCATTGGCCAACGTGAATAAGAGCCCACCAGCAGAAAGACAAACACTACTTCTGTCCCAAGAAACAGAAGCATGGATAACCAAGGAAAGTAGATTCTTATCTTCTGGGCAGAGGCCCAGCAACACCAATTCTAAAACATGTTACCAAGAAAGGGACATTGGGGCAGCCAGAAAGTTGTTACTACAGCAAAGCATCTTAGAACCCACCCTCAATGGAAGAAGACAAGACATTTGGGGAAGGGAAATTCTCCTGTAGCCTGGGATGCTGCAGAAATGGATCACAGATGGCCCAAGATCTGGGTAACTCCTCAGCCGTTAGGGAGGTCAAGGTGCAGCCTGGGTCACAGGAGTCCCTGAGCGACTGTCCTTTAGATTGTGAGTGGCTTTATAATTTACCCTTTTCTATCATAAAACATCACTTCCTGTGAGTGCCATATATGACAAAATTCGGAAAGCATTCTGCCCGGGGCTCCAAAGTAGACTACCTGGATTAAATATCAATTTCACCACTTCATAGCTACACAAGCTTATTTCTTTTGCCTCACTTTCCTCGTCTGTAAAGTGGGGATAGAAACAGAACTCATTTCATGGGGGATTTGTGAGAATTAAGTAGCTGAAATACACAGATCTCTCAGTATACCTTCTAGAAATAATCACTCAGCAACCATTAGCTGAGCCAATTGGTACTCCACACAAGCTGTGTGTGTCACAACAGCAGGGCACATTCACTTAGGCTTGTGCAACTACACATCCCAGACCATTAGCTTTGCTTTTTTTGGTGGGGGGAACTACTTTTCAAAACAACTTTATTTATTTATTTTTAGAGAGAGGGGAACGGAAGGAGAAAGAGAGGAAGAGAAATACCAATGTAAGACAAACATCGATCAGTTGCCTGTTGTACATGCCCTGACTGGAACCAAACCTGCAACACAGGTGTGTGCCATGACAGGGAATTAAACCGTTTACCTTTCACTTTCACCCAACCGAGCCACACCAGTCAGGGCTAGCTTTGTATTTTAATCTATAAGATTGTCCTCCACAGTCAAGCTCCAACTTATTTCCCCTGCCTCATTACTGCCACTAACTCCTAATCACCTTCCCCACTGACCATTTGATCCTGCACTCAAACACAAGAGTCCCATTTACAACCCCCTGGATTTTAAAAAAATTATTATATTATTAATTCTGTCATGAAAAATCTGCATAGCCAGATTTCCAGCCAAGATGGAAGCATAGGCAGACACAATGTGCCTCCTCGTACAACGAAAATAGGGACAATAAAATTTAGAAACAAACAAAAAAAATATGCAGAACTGACAGAAAATTGAACTATACGGAAGTCCAACAACCAAGGAGTTAAAATAGACACATTCATCCAGATCAGTAGGAAGGGTGGAGTCAGATGCCAGGCGGAGAGTGGTTGTGGGGGAAAAAAAAAAAAAAAAAAAAAAACGGTGGCTGGCAGACCCTGACATGCAAGATGGTAGTGGGTGGACTCTGGGCGCAAAGTGGCAGTGGGCAGACCCAGCAAGGCACACAAGGTGGCTGGCGGACCAGGCAGTCCCACATTCACGCACAGATAAACCAGGCAAAACTGGGCAGCAAGACAGATCACGCAACCCAGGGCCCCAGCCTGGGAAATAAAGCCTCAAAACACTGATTGAAAACACCTGTGGGGGTTGAGGCAGTGGGAGAAATTCCCAGCCTCACAGGAGAGTTTGTTGGAGAGACCCACAGAGTCCTAGAACATACACAAACCCACCCACATGGGAATCAGCACCAGAAGGGTCCAATTTGATTGTGGGAAGTGGGAGAAGTGACTGAAATCCAGCAGAGAACCAAACAAGCACCACTGTTACCTCTTGGACCCCTCCTCCACATACAGCATCACAATCCAGCAACTGGGTTGCCCCACCCTGGTGAACACCTAAGGCTCCACCCCTCACTACCTAACAGGCGCGTCAAGACAAAAAAAAATAAAAATGGCCAAATGGAAGAACAGATCAAAGTTCCAGAAAAAATACAACTAAGCGACAAAGAGATAGCCACCCTATCGGATGCACAGTTCAAAGCCCTGGTAATCAGGATGCTCACAGAACTGGTTGAATTTGGTTACAAATTAAATGAAAAAATGAGGACTACGTTAAGTGAAATAAAGGAAAATGTACAGGGAACTAATTGTGATGGGAAGAACACTGGGACTCAAATCAATGTAGTGGAATAGAAGGAAGAAAGAAATATCCAATCAGAAAAGAATGAAGAAATAAGAATTCAAAAAAATGAGGAGAGGCTTGGGAACCTCCAGGACATCTTTAAACATTCCAACACCCGAATTATAGGGGTACCAGAAGGGGGAGAGGAAGAGAAACAAGTGGAAAAGTTATTTGAACAAATAATAAAGGAGAACTTCCCCAAGCTGGCAAAGGAAATAGACTTCCAGGAAGTCCAGGAAGCTTAGAGAATCCCAAAGAATTTGGACCCAAGGAGGAACGCACCAAGGCACATCAGAATTACATTAGCCAAGATTAAAGATAAGGAGAGAATCTTAAAAGCAGCAAGAAAAAAAATGAGAGCGTTACCTACAAAGGAGTTCCCATCAGACTGTCAGCTGATTTCTCAAGAGACCTTACAGGCAAGAAGGGGCTGGAAAGAAGTATTCCAAGTCATGAAAGTCAAGGACCTACATCCAAGATTGCTCTATCCAGCAAAGCTTTCTTTTAGAATGGAAGGGCAGATAAAGTTCTTCTCAGGTAAGGTCAAGTTAAAGGAGTTCATCATCACCAAGCCCTTATTATATGAAATGTTAAAGGGACTTATCTAAGAAAAAGAAGATAAAAAAACATGTACAGTAAAATGACAGCAAACTCACAATTATTAACAACCACACCTAAAACTAAAACAAAAACAAACTAAGCAAACAGCTTAGAACAGGAACAGAACCATGGAAATGGAGATCACATGGAGGGTTAGCAACAGCGGGGTGGGAGGAGGAGAGGGGAGAAAAGGTACAGAGAATAAGTAGCATAGACGGTGGGTAGAAATTAGACAGGGGAGGGCAAGAATAGTATGGGAAATGTAGAAGCTAAAGAACTTATGACACATGGACATGAACTAAAGGGGGGATGTGGGTGGAAGGGGGTGTGCAGGGTAGAAGGGAATGAAGGGGGGAATGGGATAACTGTAATAGCATAATCAATAAAATATATTTTTAAAAATCTGTATAACCACCACAGATAAAGTCACTAAAGAATCTTTACTCCTTCTGTTGTCCAATCTCTAGCTCACTTTTTGCCATTTCCAACATTGACCATTGCAGTTCCCTGGACTTTCTTCATTTTGTTCTTAGGTTCCTTTCTCTGTTTTCTTGAGGACTTCTTCTCATATAGGTCATATCTTCAAGTCTGTGTTTGGGTTCATTTACATAATCCAAAGAATCATAAATCATGCCAAAGCCAATTGTCTTGCTGCCATCAAAATGAACTCAGACACAAAGATGACATCTGGTGTGGTCTTATTCATTTTGGCTAGTTTTTCTTGAGTTTCTGTCTTGGGTATCGTTGCCTTGCCAGCGTGAAAGACATCAATGACTATTTGTTTTCACTGAAGTATTCTGTTGGTCATGAACTTCCTGGTCCAGATAGTCACTGTGTTGTTCATGATGGCTGCCAATCTTCATGCAGCAAGGAAGGAAAAGATACAACCCCTTGGATTTTCATATGTGCTCCTTCTGACTGGAATGTCCCCCCTGATCTTGCCTGTTTCCATTCTTATTCATCCTTTAAGCCCACCCTAAAAGTCACCTCCTTGCTGAATCTTCCTCTGATGCCCCAACAGAGTTGTTCCACCTTCAGTGTTCCCAGAGTATTTTGCAAAAACTCTGTTAACAGACACACTGACAAAGCCAAAGTGGGTAGAAGATCAAGGGTAGAAGAGGGGATGGCTGGGGTAGGGGAAAGTGGTGGGGGGGGATGGAGATGACTGTACTTGAACAACTATAAAAAAATGTGGAAAAAAGAGAAAAATCAGCACAAAAAAAAAACCAAGCAAGCAAAATATAAACAGAAACATTGGAATAAAGAACAAACTGATGGTAATCAGAGGGGAGGGCAGAGGGGAATAACAGGGGAAAGAAGGGGAAGGGTCAACAAGGAACATGTGTAAAGCACCCATGGACAAAGTCAAAGGGGGGTAGGATTGAGGGTGGGAGGTGGAGGTGGGTGGGGCGAGAGTGAGGGGATGGAGGAAAATGGAGACAACTGTACTTGAAAAACAATAAAAAAATAAATTAAAAATTTTTAAGAAAAATATAAAATAAGAATCTAATGTTCTTAGATTATCTTGGAAAAAAAAAGAAAAGTCAACATGTTTTCATGGGTTCAGTTCATCTGCTGCATACAAACCTCCCTTGCTGAACCATGAGTTCCTTGTGATCAGACAGAATACTGTTCTTGGCATGGTCTTGACCCATTCACTCTCTTTTGTGTCTGCATTTACATCTACTTCACATATTGAGGGTGGGAAGCTCTTTTATGCCTTATAGGATGTTTAACAGCATCCCTCTCCTCTACTCATGAAATGCCAGTAGCACTTTCACACCTATTTGTGACAACCAAAATGTCACCAGAAGACAGTAAAGAGTAGTGGTCACTTGGAATAGCAGGGAGGGAGGGATGAAAAGGCAAAACATAGAGAATTTCTAGAGCAGTAAAACTATTCTGAATGATACCATAATGGTGGATAACCATCATTATACAATTGTCAAAATCCATGGAATGTACATATTGAGAATGAAGCCTAATGGCATAATGTAAAGAATGGACTTTGGGTAATAACAATATGTCAGTGTTGGCCCACTGATTATAACAAATGTGCTACTGCGTGCAGGATGTTGCAATGGGGCAGGCTGGGATGGAAGTAGGCAGTAATACTACGAGAACCCTGTACTTTTTTCTTCCCAGCTGTGCTGTGAACCTAAAATTTCTCAGAAAAATAAAGTCAAAAAATTTTTAATGGTGATGGAAGGAGACTTGACCTGGGGTGGAGAACACACAGTACAATATACAGATGATGTATTATAGAATTGTATAGCTATAAATCATATAACTTTATTAACCAATATCACCCAATAAATTAAATAAAAAAGAATGTATTTTATTTTATTTTTTATTGTTATTCTACTACAGTTGTCCCAATTTTTCCTCCTTTGCCCTCCTCTGCCCAGCCCACCCTCTGTTCCTACCATCAATCCCCCACATTATTGTCTGTGTCTATGGGTCACTGATACATGTTCTTTGACTAGTTCCTTCCCCTTCTCTCCACCATATCTCCCTCCCCTCTGGCCGCTGTCAGTCTGTTCCATGTTTCCATGTCTCTGGTTCTATTTTGCTTGTTAGTTTATTCTGTCCATTAGATTCCACTTATATGTGAGATCGTATGGTATTTGTCTTTTACCAACTGGCTTATATCACTTATCATAATACTCTCAAGTTACATCCATGCTGTCACAAAAGGTAGGAGCTCTTTCTTTCTGCTGCATAGTATTCCATTGTGTAAATGTACTACAGTTTTTTGATCCACTTATCTATCAATGGGCACTTAGGCTGTTTCAATTTTTTTCATTTTTAAGTTAAAAAAATGTTTCCAGACATTGCCAAATGTCCCTGGGAGGCAAATTATATTGTATCCTGTTATAGGCATTATTCTACTCATAGCAATACTTTTTAAAAATTGTGGTAAAATATACATAACATGAAATTTGCCATTTCAACCACAATTCAGTGGTATTAAGTACATTCACGTATTGTGCAAGTATCACCACCATCCATATCTAGAACTTTCTCATCATCCCAAAAAGAAATTCTGTACCCATTAAAAAGTAACTCCCTGTACCCCTCTCCTCCCAGCCCCCAACAATCTCCATTCTATGAATTTAACTACTCTAGGTACCTTACATAAATGGAATTATACAGTATTTGTTCTTTTGGCTTATCTCATTTGGCATAAGTTATAGCATTATCAGGATTTTCTTCCTTTTTACCACTGGATAGTAGTCCATGATAAGGATATACCACATTGTATCTGTCCATTCATCTGTTGATGGATATTTGGCTAAGTGTCACATGCTGCTAGGAACATGGGTATGCAAATATCTGATCAAGTCCCTGTTTTCAGTTCTTGTGAGTATATACCAAGCAGTGCAATGCTAAATTCATTTAAATGTGATACTTTACAATCACTTTTTCCATGAGAATGAGTGACATTAGTGAATTATTGGGCTGGCGGTGGCCAGAAAGCGGTGCCTGTGGAGCTTGAATTTGGGTTGTAGCTGCAAATCGAGGGTTCACCTCTGTCCTCTGTCATGCACTGCCTTGAACAAGTGACTTAATCACCTTACTTTTGATCTTCTGCTGTACAAAAAGAAGATGATAAAAAGCCCTGACTAGTGTGGCTCAGTGGATTAAGCACCAGCCTGCGAACCAAAAAGTCACCAGTTTGAGTCCCAGTCAGGGCATATGCCTGGGTTGCAGGCAAGATCCCCACTTCAGGACATATGAAAGGAAACCAATCATTGTTTCTCATTGCATATTGATATTTCTCTTCTTCTCTTTCTCCCTCTTTTCCCTTCTCTCTAAAAATAAATAAATAAAATACTATTTATTTAAACCTGCCATTCTGATAAACTCCTAAAGTATTATTGGAAATATAACTTAATGTGAGATTAGGTTTATCTACCAATCAGTTAATCTGGTGTTATAATATACCCAGCTTCTTCCATTATGGAAAAATCTACTGTCTGTGGCTTTCTGCTTCCTCAACAAAAACACGTGTGATGTGGGAGATGGCCCCAGCCAATGTTCTCTTCCCATCTAGCCTTATACAGAGTACAAGTGTATCTTCCAGGAATTGAATTTATAGCCTCCCATCCCCCCCCCAAAATATAGACAAAATAAAAAAACACAATTTATAGAAAGGATAACTGTGAAAAAAGGATGATTTTGTCAATAACACAGAAAATAGCGCAGTAATGTGAAAAGCACCAAAGAAGTGAGCTCAGAGGAAATTTCAGAGTAGAGAACCTATAGTGTTTGAGAAAGGGCCTTTCTACCTCCACTTCAGTTTCAAAGGGAAAAAATCAAGGGCTAAGATGCAAAAAGCAGGGAGGACATTTACAAGTTCCTAAAGCTTTGGGTTTTTTCACACAGTATGGATGACCATAATGTATGATCAGATCAAGTGGCATCATCTATCAGCCCGTCTGTTCACATAGCTACGCTATTCACAGAAAATTACCTCTTCTAGGACTTCTCACCAAGATGGAGGCATAGGCGGACACACTGTGCCTCCTCTCACAACCAAAATTAAGGCCAACAAATATTTAGAAACAAGAAAACAACCACAACTGATAGAAAATTTAACTGTATGGAAGTCCAACAACCATTCATACAGACCAGTAAGAGGGGCGGAGTTGTGAAAGGAAAAAGTGGAGGTGCGGACTCGGGAATGCAGGCACCAGTGGCTGGTGATTCCCAAACGTGCAGGCAGCTAGCAGACCCCAGGCCCACAGGCGGCAGCTGGCGGACCCCGGGCATGGGGTGGCAACTGTGCAGACCCAGTGAGGCTGCGCAAGGCGGCTGGCTGACCAGGTGATCCCACATTTGCACGCGCAGATAATCCAGGTGAAGGGGAAGCGGCAGAGGGGACTGGAATCCAGGAGAGAGTGGAGCAGGTGCCATTGTTCCCTCTTGGACCCTGTCCCCACATACAGCATCACAACACAGCAACTGGGCTGTCCTGCACTGGGGAACACCTAAAGCTCCACCCCTCACTACTAACAGTAACCAGACCAAAAACAAAACAAAACAAAAAACACACCAAAAATGGCTCAAACCAGAGAACAAATGAAATCCCCAAAGCCAATTCCTCTAAGTGATGAAGAAATAGCCAACCTGTCAGATGCACAGTTCAAAGCCCTGGTGATCAGGATGCTCACAGAATTGGTTGAGTTTGCTCACAAATTAGATGAAACAATGAAGGCTACAATACATGAAATGAAGGAAGATACATGGGGAACCAATAGAGATGGGAGCAAAACTGGAACTCAAATCAATGGAGTGGACCAGAAGGAAGAAACTAACAACCAAACAGAAAACAAGGAAGAAACAAGAATTCAAAAAATGAGGAGAGGCTTAGGAACCTCCAGGACATCTTTAAACGTGCCAACATCCGAATTATAGGGGTCCCAGAAGGGGAAGAAGAAGAGCAACAAGTGGAAAACTTATTTGAACAAATAATAAAGGAGAACTTCCCCAATCTGGCTAAGGAAATAGACTTCCAGGAAGTCCAGGAAGCTCAGAGAATTTCAAAGAAGTTGGACCCAAGGAGGAAAACACCAAAGCACATCATAATTACATTAGCCAAGATGAAAATGAAGGAGAGAATTCTAGAAGCAGCAAGGGATAAGGGGACAGTCACCCACAAAGGAGTTCCCATCAGGCTGTTGGCTGATTTCTCAAAAGGGACCTTCCAGGCAAGAAGGGGCTGAAAAGAAGTATTCCAAGTCTTGAAAGGCAAGGTCCTACATCCAAGATTGCTCTATCCAGCAAAGCTTTCATTTAGAATGGAAGGACAGATAAAGTGCTTCTCAGATAAGGTCAAGTTCAAGGAGTTCATCATCACCAAGCCCTTATTATGTGAAATGTTAAAGGGACTTATCTAAGAAAAAGAAGATAAAAAATATGACAGTGAAAAGACAGCAAACTCACAGCTATTAAGAACCACACCTAAAACAAAAGCAAACAGCTAGAACAGGAACAGAACCACAGAAATGGAGATCATATGGAGGGTTAGCAACAGGGGAGTGGGAGGAGGAAAGAGGGGGAAAAGGTACAGAGAATAAGTAGCATAGACGGTGGGTAGAAAATAGACAGGGGGAGGGCAAGAATAGTGTGGGAAATGTAGAAGCTAAAGAACTTATGACACATGGACATGAACTAATGGGGGGGAATGTGGGTGGCAGGGGGAGTGCAGGGTGGAGGGGTATGATGGAGGAGAAATGAGACAACTGTAATAGCATAATCAATAAAATATATTTAAAAAAGTAAACAGAAAAAAAAAGGAAAATTACCTCTTCCCAAAAATAAACACTATATGCCTCTTTTCTTACCAAATTGGGTTTGTGTATCCTTAGGGACCTGCAGCATGTAGAGGGAGGAAGCAATGACAGGTGACTCAAGTGGCCATTTTGGGCTCTTCTGTAGAACATTCTTCATGAATGTCATGAGCAGTAGGGAACCATATTAACTAATATATTTGAAATGTGGTTTGATTTCTGTCATCTACAGCATCATGAGAAAGGAAAGGAAAGAAGATAACTTCATCCTTTGGACTCCAATACTGTCCATCTTTTTGTGCACTCCATTCCTCCTGCTACTTTTCCAGCCCAAGTATCATGATCCACCAGTTGTAACCCTATGTCACACATACCTTTCACTCTCTTTCTTCCCATCCTGTCCCTAGCTAAACCTGTGAAATTCAACTGTACATCCACTCCATATCTGTACCCAGACATTGCTGGAGTAAGAACACTCCACCTGTTATCTCCAGTGGCCAGGACAGAGAGAAAGAGGAGTTACTGTTTAATGGATGCTGAGTTTCAGTTTGGGATGATGAAAAGTTCTAGAGATGGATGATGGTGATGATTGCACAACAATGTGAATGGACTTTAATATCAAGTGCACAAATAGCAAGTGAACATTTGACATTGGCCATCAATCCTAACATACTTCCACAGTTTTTTTACTTTTCCACTCTCCGTATGGCTGTTTCATCCTTTCCCTTTCTCCTCCCACACTCGCCCCTTTCCTTACTCTTGTGCTTCAATGAGAAAATTTAAGCAACCTGATAAAAGCTCCTTCTACAAAACTATCAGGCCACCCCTACCTCTAGCTGTATTCTGTGTCTCCCCTCCTGTTATTGAGAATGAAATGTCTTGTTCTTATGAAAAATTCCTCTCTGTAGTGAAAGAGGAATAGGGAATTATTGGTTAATGGGTAGAGTTTCAGTTCGAGTGATGATGATGTTTTGGAAATGGTACAGTCTTGTTGTACAAGGTTGTGAATATAATTAATGCCACCAAATTGTACACAAAATAGCTACAGGAAATGTTATATATATTTTGCCATAATAAATTTTTAAAAAATTTCAGCACCAACTTCTGGTCAAGATGACAGTGCAGGCAGACATGGCTTGCCTCTTCATGCAACCACATCAAAATAACAACTAAAATAGAGAACAACTGACATCCAGCCAAGATGGAGGCATAGGTGGATAGATACACTGTGCCTCCTCGCACAACCAAAAGAAAGACAACAATAAATTAAAAAACAAAAAAACAATTGGAATTTCAGAAAATTGAACTGTATGGAAGTCCAACAACTAAGGAATTAAAGAAGAAACATTCATCCAGATTGGTAGGAGGGTGGAGACAGGCAGCCTGGCTGGACAGGACTCACAGCAAGGCAGCAGCTAAAGAACCTGGGCAAGTGACAGCTGGTGGAGGAAGTGGTCCCACATGTGCATGTGGACAAACTGGAAGGAACAGCTGGGGAGCGAGACAGACCACACAACCCAGGGTTCCAGTGTGGGGAAATAGAGCCTCAAAACCTCTGGCTGAAAAAAGATGTGGGGGTTGTGGCAGTGGGAGAAATTCCCAGCCTTACAGGAGAGTTCATTGGAGAGACCCACAGGGTCCTAGAATGTACACAAAAGCACACACCCAGGAATCAGCATCAGAAGGGCCAATTTGCTTGTGGGTAGTGGAGGAATGACTGAAAGTTGGCTGAGAGCTGAGCAAGTGGCTCTGTTCCCTCTCAGACCCCTCCTCCACATATAGTGTCACAACAATGCCACATGGGTTGCCTTGCCCTAGCAAATACCTAAGGCTCTGCCCCTTACTACATAGCAGGCATGCTGAGACAAAAAAAATACATATATATGGCCCAAATGAAAGAATAGATCATAGCTCCAGAAATAATACAGCTAAGCAATGAAGAGATAGCCAACCTATCAGATGCACAGTTCAAAACACTGGTAATCAGGATGCTCACAGAAATAGTTAAGTATGGTTGCAAAATAGGGAGAAAAGTGAAGGCTATGAAAAGTGAAATAAAGGAAAATGCACAGGAAGCCAACAGTGACAGGAAGGAAACCAGGACTCAAATCAACAATTTGGAACAAAAGAAAAAAAATAAACATCCAATTGGAACAGAATGAAGAAACAAGAATTCAAAAAAATGAGGAGAGGCTTAGGAACCTCTGGACAATTTTAAGCATTCCAATATTCAAATCATAGGGGTGTCAGAAGGAGAAGAACAGGAGCAAGAAATTAAAAACTTATTTGAAAACAGGACTTCTGGCCCAGATGGAGGCACAGGTGGACACACTGTGCCTCCTCTCACAACCAAAATTAAGGACAACATATATTCAGAAATAAGAAAACAGCCACAACTGATAAAAAATTGAACTGTACGAAAGTCCAACAACCATTCATCCAGACTGGTAAGAGGGGCGGAGGTGCAGCAGGAAAAAGTGGAGGTGCAGGCACCAGTGGCTGGCAGTTCCCAGGCACACAGGCGGCAGCTGGAGGACCCTGGGCACGGGATGGCAACTGTGCAGACCCAGTGAAGCCGCACAAGGTGGCTGGCTGACCAGGTGGTCCCGCATTTGCATGCACAGATAATCCAGGCAAAGGGGAAGCGGCGGAGGGGACTGGCATCCAGAAGAGAGTGGAGCAGGCACCATTGTTTCCTCTCGGACCCCGCTCCCACATACAGCATCACAACTCAGCAACTGGGCTTCCCCGCACTGGGGAACACCTAAGGCTCCACCCCCTCACTACTAACAGCCTCGACGAGACCAAAAACAAAACAAAACAAACAAACAAACAAACAAAAACATCAAAAATGGCTCAAACTGGAGGAAAAAATCAAAGCTCCAGAGCCAATTCCTCTAAGTGATGAAGAGATAGCCAGCCTATCAGATGCATAGTTCAAATCCCTGGTGATCAGGATGCTCACAGAATTGGTCGATTTTGCTCACAAATTAGATGAAAAAATGCAGGCTACAATATGTGAAATGAAGGAAGATACATGGGGAACCAATAGAGATGGGAGCAAAACTGAGACTCATATCAATGGAGTGGACCAGAAGGAAGAAACAAACAACCAAACAGAAAACAAGGAAGAAACAAGAATTCAAAAAATGAGGAGAGGCTTAGGAACCTCCAGGACATCTTTAAATGTCCCAACATCCGCATTATAGGGGTCCTAGAAGGGGAAGAAGAAGAGCAACAAGTGGAAAACTTATTTGAACAAATAATAAAGGAGAACTTCCCCAATCTGGCAAAGGAAATAGACTTCCGGCAAGTCCAGGAAGCTCAGAGAGTCCCAAAGAAGTTGGACCCAAGGAGGAACACACCAAGGCACATCATAATTACAGTACCCAAGATTAAAATGAAGGAGAGAACTCTAGAAGCAGCAAGGGATAAGGGGACAGTCACCTACAAAGGAGTTCCCATCACACTGTCAGCTGATTTCTCAAAAGAGACCTTCCAGGCAAGAAGGGGCTGGGAAGAAGTATTCCAAGTCATGAAAGGCAAGGACCTACATCCAAGATTGCTCTATCCAGCAAAGCTTTCTTTTAGAATGGAAGGGCAGATAAAGTTCTTCTCAGGTAAGGTCAAGTTAAAGGAGTTCATCATCACCAAGCCCTTATTATGCGAAATGTTAAAGGGAGGACTTATCTAAGAAAAAGAAAATAAAAAACTATGAACAGTAAAGTGACAACAAAATCACAACTATCAACAACCAAACCTAAAATAAAAACAAAAAGAAAAACAAACTAAGCAATCATCTAGAACAGGAACAGAATCACAGAAACAGAGATCACATGGAGTGTTATTAGCAGGGAGGTAGATGGGGGAGAACATGGGAAAAGGTACAGGGAATAAGAAGCATAAACAGTAGGTAGAAAATAGACAGGGGGAGGTTAAGAATAATATAGGAAATGTAGAAGCCAAAGAACTTATATGTGTGACCCATGGACATGAACTAAAGGTTGGGGGGAATATGGGTGGGAGGCAGGGTGCAGGGCAGAGGGAATAAAAGGAGGGGAATGAGACAACTGTAATATCATAATCAATAAAATATATTTACAAGGAAAAAAAGCCCTGGCTGGTGTGGCTCAGTGGATTGAGCACTGGCCTATAAACCAAAGGGTTGCAGGTTTGATTCCCAGTCAGGGCACATGACTGGGTTGTGGGCCAGGTCCCCAGTAGGGGGCACACAAGAGGCAACCACACATTGATGTTTCCCTCTCTCCTTCCCTTCCCCTTGCTCTAAAAATAAATAAAAATATATTTTAAAAAATAAAAAAATAATAATATATAGAACAACCATCATTCAAAACCCTCAGAAATCAAGTTGAATGGATGTCTGATGACTGTGTCTGACAACTGTGGAATTAAAGAAACCACATCCATCCAGACTGGTAGGAGGGGCTCAGACATGGATTGGGCTCGTCCCACACCCACCTGTGGTGGATAAAAATTTGGGAGGACTACTTTGGGTGTGAGGAGTCCCAGCCCCACACCAGGCCCCACAGCCCAGGGATCCAGTGCTAGGAAGATAAGTCCCCACAACTTCTGGCTGCAAAAATCAGTGGGGATTGAGTCAGTGGAAGAAACTTCTGAAGCCCTAAGTGGTTCTTCTTAAAGAAACCATATACGGACTCACATACTAAGACTTACTCCCTCCAAGCTCTAGCACTGGGATAGCAGATTAAAAGGCACCAGCAGTACACAGGGAGGAACTGAAGTGTCTGGCATAAAGGCAAGCAGAGGCCACTGTCCCTTTGCTAAACCCTCTCCCAACAGAGCTAGTAAGCTGGTGCTGTATCTGAGATTCCATCAACCTGGTTAACACTGTTTGACCCACCTTGGAGATCCCCAGAGACTGTGCCCCACCGAGCTTATGGGCCCACTCAGCTGCCTTTCCATATGAATGACTGGCCTTGGTTCATGCTTCAAAACTTCCTAAGTTATATCAAACAAGCAATAGGTGGCTTCAGTATGCCCAAGACCCAGCACTAGCAGCAGCCAGCTTAAATTCACAGCTTGGCTTTATCTGGGAATCTCCAAGCCCAGCACAAGTAGGAAGCATCTCAGATTGCTTTATAGCTTAGGCAGAGTGCCCAGGGCAAAACACAGGAGGGAGCTGACCTTGCCCTGCAGTACTGGGAAAACCCTAGGGCCAGTGCACCCAGTGGACAGCTACAGACCACATCAGAACACCACCACCCTGCCCCTGCACAGCTGATCCTCCATGGAGGGTGGAGGTTGCTTGTCAGTGGGTACATCCAGTCCTTGCAGCTGAGTAGCCTGGGTAAATCCTTCCCATTGATCTGCCAATAGCAACCAAGGCTTAACTACAAGACAAGGATGTGCTCAGCTCACATGAAGGGCACAGCTTGAGTACTGAGCTTGGGTGATAGGAGAGGCTGTGCAACTCAACCCTACAGGACACCTACAACATTAGGCCACGCTACCAAGACATGCAGTCGAAGCAGCTCTAACTAATACATAGAAACAAACACAGGGAGGTTGCCAAAATGAGGAGACAAAGAAACATGGCCCAAATGAACACATCAATGCTCCTGAGAAAGAGCTAAATGAAATGGAGATAAGCAATCTATCAGATTCAGAGTTGAAAACACTGGTTATAGGGATGCTCAAGGAACTTAGTGAGGACCTCAGCATCATAAAAAATTGAGCCAGAAATGAATGATACAATAATTGAAATAAAGAACAATATACAGGGATTCTTGGCCTCTGTTGATTTGAAGCCAAGAATCAAATCAATGATTTGGAACATAGGAAGCAAAAACAACCAATTAGAACAACATGAAGAAAAAAGAATCTAAAAAAATGAAGATAGTATAAGCAGCCTCTGGAACAACTTTAAGAGGTCCAACATTCATATCATAAGGGTTCCAGAAGGAGAAGAGAAAAAGCAAGAAATTGGAAATCTATTTGAAAAAAGAGTGAAAGAAAACTTCCCTAATTTGGCAAAGAAAAAAGACATGCAAGTCTAGGAAGCACAGAGAGTCCAAACAAGATGGATGCAAAGAGACCCAATCCAAGACACATCATAATTAAAATGCCAAAGGTTAAAAATCAAGAGAGAATCTTTAAAGCAGCAAAAGGAAAAATGTTAGTTACCTACATTAGTGGGAGTTCCCATAAAACCCTCAGCTGATTTTTCAAAAGAAACTTTGCAGGCTACAAGGGATTGGAAAGAAATATTTGAAGTCATGAAGAACAGGGACTGACAGCCAAGATTGCTCTACTCAGCAAAGCTATCATTTAGAATTGAAGGGCAGATAAAGAGCTTCCCAGAGAAGAGAAAACTAAGGGAGTTCATCATTACCAAACCATTATTATGTGGAATGTTAAAGGCACTTATTTAAGACAAGACGATAAAAGCTATGGCCATATGACCAATAAAATGGCAAAACAAACAAACAAAAAACCCAAACCAAAAAACCACATACCTATCAACAAATGAATCCAAAAAACAAACTAAGCAAACAAGAAGAACAGAGACAGAATCATGGATACAGAGAGCATCTGATGGTTGCCATCTGGGAGGCAGATGCAGGGAATGGGTGAGGAGGTGAGGGGATTAAGAAGTACAAATAGGTAGTGACAGCATAGCCACGGAGATGTAAAGTGCGGTATAGGAAATGGAGTAGCCAAATAACTTATATGCATGACCCATGGACATGAGCAATGGTGGGGGGATTGCCTGAGGGAGTGGGGGGTGTTGGCTGGAGGGGGCAAAGAGGGAAAAATCAGGAAAACTCTAATATCATAATAATAAAATATACTTTAAAAAAAACTCAGCCCCTCTTGCTCCTGAACCATTGGCCTTTCAAAATCTCTCAGCTCCCTCTACCCCTGAAGAGACCACTTGCACCAGTACATAAACATGTTCCACCTCCTCCTGTCTTGAGAAAACACACATGACCCTGGTTCCCCACCTGTCCCACACTCTGCTCTCTCCATAGCCTTCCTCTTGAAAGGTGTCTAGTTCACTCTCTTTCCTCACCTCACCCACCCAAGCAGCCTTCTCCTTGTACCTGTCCTTATAAAAGTCATCGACAGGATCTATATCACCCAATCAGTTTACCACTCAAGTTTCTTGATACACTTTTGACTTCCACGGAACTATGCTGTCTTACCTTACAGAGAGCTCCATCTGCACCTTTCTCTGGTTCCTCCTTTAACATGCAGGACTCTATGCCAGACTCCCTTCTCTCATGCCCTTACACACTACCTCTTGGTGATTCCATTTAGCCATGTGGTTTTAAACACCAACAAAGATCAATATGTCCAAGCTTCTAACCCACTTCTTAACCTCTCCCTGAGTCTACAGAATTATATGTCCTCTTTTGTATCTGGCACCTCCACAGCAATGATCTTCAGTCCTAAACCAGCTAACATCTTTCTAATGGCACTGCTGTACTCAAATTGTTAGTCATTTCTTTCATCCTTCCTCCCTCATCTCTCACTGTTGACTCAGCAAGTGCTGTCGAGTAGTCATCTAAAACTTACCCCAAATCTGTCCACTTTTCCCCATTTCCATGCTCCCATCACCTGGACACTGCAGTAGCTTGCTCCCAGGACTTTCTGCCACCCTCCTGCCCCCATGTAACAACCAGTCTCTCCCTTTGCCCAAAAAGTAAATTACATTATTCCACACCCCAGCTTTACTCCCTCCAATGGCTTTCATTGCACCACCAACAACACATAAACTCCTTACATGATCTGAGTCCTGCCTACATTTCTCCAACCTCGTCTTGCACCATATTCCATCTCCTTCACTATGTTCTTGCCATGCTAGCCATCTTTCTGGTCCACCAATTCAGTGCTTCTCAACCAGGGATGGGTGATCTTGCTCTCAGGGAACATTTGACAACATCTGAAGACATTTTTCATTGTCACTGTTTAGAAAACAGGTTACTACTAGCATCTAATGTATAGAGGTCAGGGGGTAGTGTTGGGAAAGAATAATGCTAAACATCCTACAAGGTACAGGAAAGCCCCCAACAAAAAAGGATTATATGGCCCAAAATGTTGATGGTTCTGCTATAGCTTAAATATTTGTGTGCCCCCCAAATTCACATGTTGAAGCTCCAATTTCCAATGTGATAGTATTTGAAAATAGAACTTTGGGAAATAATTAAGTTTAAATGAAGTCATGAAGGTGGGGCTCCCATGATAGAATTAGTGCCCATATAAGAAGAGACTCTCTTTGCCATGTGAAGACACAGCAAGAAGGCAGTCACCTGCAAATCAGGGGAAGGCCCTCATCAGGCACCAAACCTGCCAGCACCTTGGACTTAGACTTTCCAGTTTCCAGAACTGTGAGAAATACATGTTTTTTATTTAAGCCACCCAGTCTATGGTATATTGTTATAGCAGCCTCAGCTAAGACAAGTGCCAATGTTGAGAAATTCTACAAACTGCTAGAGTAACTGGGCGCCAATCTCCTTCCTGCCTCAGGGCCTTTACACAAGCTATTCCCTTGGCCTAGAATGCTGTTCCTCTACTCTTTGCGTGGCTCACTTATGCTAGTCATCATGGTTCACCTTAGATTTTACTTTTCGAGAGAAGCCCTTTCTGATCACCCATTCTGATTTTTCAAATATACTACCTGATAGTCTTTTTTAAAAATTGATTTGGGACTTCTGGCCAAGATGGAGGCATAGGTGGACACACTGTGCCTCCTCCCACAATGAAAATTAAGGACAACAAAGATTTAGAAACAAGAAAACAATCTGAACTGATAGAAAATTGAATTGTACGGAAGTCCAACAACCATTCCTCCAGACCAGTAAGAGGGGCAGAGTCACAGCAGGAAAAAGTGGAGGTGCGGACCTGGGAACGCAAGCAACAGCGGCTGGCAGTTCCCAGGCATGCAGGTGGCAGCTAGCAGACCCCAGGCATGGGGTGGCAATGGTGCAGACCCAAAGAGGCCAAGCAAGGCGGCTGGCTGACCAGGTGGTCCCACATTCGTGCGCAGATAATCCAGGTAAGGGGGAAGCGGCAGAAGGGACTGGAATCTGACAGAGAGTAGAGCAAGCATCATTGTCCCTCTCAGACCCTACCCTCACATACAGCGTCACTACCCAGCAACTAGGCTGCCCTGCCCTGGGGAACACCTAAGGCTCCGTCCCTCATACGTAACAGCTGTGACCAGACCGAAAAAAAAATGGCTCAAACCAGAGAACAAATCAAAGCCCCAGAGCCAATTTATCTAAGCGATGAAGAGAGAGCCAACCTATCAGATGCACAGTTCAAAGCCCTGGTGATCAGGATACTCACAGAATTGGTTGAGTTTGCTCACAAATTAGATGAACAAATGAAGGCTACACTAAATGAAATGAAGGAAAATGCACAAGGAACCAATAGAGATGGGAGGAAAACTGAGACTCAAATCAATGGATTGGACCAGAAGGAAGAAACTAACAACCAAACAGAAAACAAGGAAGAAACAAGAATTCAAAAAATGAGGAGATGCTTAGGAACCTCTAGGACATCTTTAAATGTCCCAACATGTGAATTATAGGGGTACCACAAGGGGAAGAAGAGCAACGAGAGGAGAACTTATTTGAACAAATAAAGGAGAAGTTCCCCAATCTGGCAAAGGAAATAGACTTCCAGGAAGTCCAGGAAGCTTAGAGAGTCCCAAAGAAATTGGACCCAAGGAGGAACACACCAAGGCACATCGTAATTACATTAGCCAAGATGAAAATGAAGGAGAGAATTCTAGAAGCAGCAAGGAATAACGGGACAGTCACCTACAAAGGAGTTCCCATCAGACTGTCAGCTGATTTCTCAAAAGAGACCTTCCAGGCAAGAAGGGGCTGGAAAGAAGTATTTGAAGTCTTGAAAGGCAGGGACCTGTATCCAAAATTGCTCTATCCAGCAAATCTTTCATTTAGAATCGAAGGGAAGATAAAGCGCTTCTCAGATAAGGTGAAGTTCAAGGAGTTCATCATTGCCAAGCCCTTATTATGTGAAATGTTAAAGGGACTTACCTAAGAAAAAGGAGATAAAAATATGACAGTGAAAAGACAGCAAACTCACAGCTATTAACAACCATATCTAAAACATAAGCAAACTAGAACAGGAATAGAAACACCGAAATGGAGATCATGTGGAGGGTTAGCAACAGGGGAGTGGGAGGAGGAGAGGAGAAAAGGTACAGAGAACAAGTAGCATAGATGGTGGGTAGAAAATAGACAGGAGGAGGGCAAGAACAGTGTGGGAAATGTAGAAGCTAAAGAACTTATGACACATGGGATTTCCGGCCAAGATGGAAGCGTAGGCGGACACACTGTGCCTCCTATCACAACCAAAATTAAGGACAACAAATATTTAGAAACAAGAAAACAACCAAAACTGTTAGAAAATTGAACTGTACGGAAGTCCAACAACCATTCATCCAGACCGGTAAGGGGGATGGAGTCGCAGCAGGAAAAAGTGGAGGTGCGGACCCGGGAACGCAAGCAGCAGCGGCTGGCAGTTCCCAGGTGCACAGGCGGTGGCTGGAGGTCCCTGGGCCCACGGGCAGCAGCTGGCAGACCCCAGGCACAAGGGTCAACTGTGCAGACCCAGTGAGGCCGCACAAGGCGGCTGGCTGACCAGGTGGTCCCACATTCTCGAGTGCAGACGATCCAGGCAGAGGGGAAGTGGCGGAAGGGACTGAATCCAGGAGAGAGGGGAGCAGGCACCATTGTTCCCTCTCAGACCCCACCCCCACATATAGCGTCACAACCCAGTGACTGGGCTGCCCCGCCCTGAGGAACACGTAAGGCTCCACCCCTTATACGTAACAGCCACGACCAGACTAAAACCAAAACAAAACAAAACAAAAAAGCACCAAAAATGGCTCAAACCAGAGACCAAATCAAAGCCCCAGAGCCAATTTCTCTAAGCCATGAAGAGATAGCCAACCTATCAGATGCACAGTTCAAAGCCCTGGTTATCAGGATGCTCACAGAATTGGTTGAGTTTGCTCACAAATTAGATGAAAAAATGCAGGCTACAATACGTGAAATGAAGGAAGATGCATGGGGAACCAATAGAGATGGGAGGAAAACCGGGACTCAAATCAATGGAGTGGACCACAAGGAAGGAAGAAACAACCAAACAGAAAACAAAGAAGAAACAAGAATTCAAAAAAATGAGGAGAGCCTTAGGAACCTCCAGGACATTGTTAAACGTCCCAACATCCAAATTATAGGGGTCCCATAAAGGAAAGAAGAAGAGCAACAAGTGGAAAACTTATTTCAACAAATAATAAAGAGAACTTCCTCAATCTGGCAAAGAAAATAGACTTCCAGGAAGTCCAGGAAGCTCAGAATGTCCCAAAGAAGTTGGACCCAAGGAGGAACACACCAAGGCACATCAGAATTACATTAGCCAAGATGAAAATGAAGGAGAGAATTCTAGAAGCAGCAAGGGATAAGGGGACAGTCACCCGCAAAGGAGTTCCCATCAGACTGTCAGCTGATTTCTCTAAAAAGACCTTCCAGGCAAGAAGGGGCTGGAAAGAAATATTTGAAGTCTTGAAAGGCCGGGACCTGTATCCAAAATTGCTCTATCCAGCAAATCTTTCATTTAGAATGGAAGGGGCAATAAAGTGCTTCTCAGATAAGGTCAAGTTCAAGGAGTTCATCATTGCCAAGCCCGTATTATATGAAATGTTAAAGGGACTTATCTAAGAAAAAGAAGATCAAAAATATGACAGTGAAAAGACAGCAAACTCACAGATATTAACAACCACACCTAAAACAAAAGCAAACTAAGCCAACAACTAGAACAGGAACAGAACCACAGAAATGGAGATCATATGGAGGGTTAGCAACAGGGGCATGGGAGGAGGAGAGAGGGGGAAAAGGTACAGAGAACAAGTAGCATAGATGGTGGATAGAAAATAGACAGGGGAAGGGCAAAAATAGTGTGGGAAATGTAGAAGCTAAAGAATTTATGACACATGGACGTGAACTAAAGAGGGGAAATGTGGGTGGGAGAGGGTGTACAGGGTGGAGGGGAATGATGGAGGAGAAATGGGACAACTGTAATAGCATAATCAATAAAATATATTTTAAAAAAGATGTTATGGCTGGGCACAATTGTTACTAGCATAAACAAATTTTTTAAAAGTTTCACTTTAAAAATGATTAATTAGAGATAAAATAAAGTCATTTATAAAACAAAACAAAAAAACTTATGACACATGGATGTGAACTAAAGGAGGGAATGTGGGTGGGAGGGGGTGTGCAGGGCGGAGGCGAATGACGAGGGTAAATGGGACAACTGTAATAGCATAATCAATAAAATATATATTTTTTAAAAAGTAAAAAAAATTGATTTGGAAGAGAAACATCAATTTGTCGTTCCACTTATTCATTAGTTGCTTCTTGTATATGCCCTGACTGGGTATCTAACCCACAATCTTGGCATATTGTGGTAATACTCTAACCAACTGAGCTGCCTGGCCAGGACTCCTGATAATTTTCCTATTTTATTGGTTTATTGTCTGTTTCCACTAAAATTAAGTTTCTTTTTTTTAAAGATTTTATTTATTTTTGGAGAGAGGAGAAGGGAAGGAGAAAGAGGGAGAGAAATATCAATGTGTGGTTGCTTCTCACCTGCCCCCAGCTGGGGACCTGGCCTGCAACCCAGCCATGTGCCCTGACTGGGAATTGAACTGGTGGTGCTTTGGTTCACAGGCCTGTGTTCAATCCACTGAGCCACACCAGCTGGGGCAAAAATTAAGTTTCTTAACAGCAGGAATCTTATCTGACTTGCTAATCAGCACCTAATAGTGCTTATTGCATAGTTGGTGCTTGGTGAATATTTGAGGAACAAATGATTTTGCAGTTGATTTAGCCTGATCCAAAAATAAGAGTATCAAATATATATATTGCATAGGTAATAGGTACTACAAGACATATAAAACTGACTAATACAGTCATCATTTTCAAGCAGCTTACAATTACATAAGAAGGATAAATGTGCTTTTACACACCTTAGGCAAAATAGGATACATGGTATAGGGAGATGGTACAGCATCATGCAGTGAAGGGTTCTCATTGATTTGTGAGATAGTTCAAGTAAGGTGCCTAACAGTCTTAAGACTGACCTAGGGTTGAAAGGCAGCATTGTGTAAGGGTCAGGAACATGGATTCTGGAGACTGGACCAGAGAGGTTCAGATATCACCTCTGTATCACCTTGAACCAGCTTCTTAATCTCTGTGCTTCAGTTTCCTCATTTGTTATTTAGAGATAATGAAAGCATCTGCTTCATAGTCTTGCTGTAGATTTAAATGAGTTACTTCATAAAGCACATAGCTACTTTATGTATGTGTACCTACAGAGGACACTCTAGGTCTGACCAATGGTGTTCAAAGAAAAGAATGATCACGCAGGACTAAAGAGAGGGATGATAGAAGGGCTGACTTTTGAGATAAGGTGAATTTGAATGGAAAAGATGATGAGGACCTTTTCAGTGTAAAAATTATATTGTACATCAAAGATGTGCTATGGTTTAGTGGGTTGCTTAGGCATTGGGGTCAGGCAACCTTTCTTTTTTTTTTCTGTTCACTCATCTGTGTAAAGAAGGATGCTTTTTAAAAATATTTATTTATTTATTTATTTATTTTTAGAGAAGATGAGGGAGAGAAGGAGAAAAACATCAATGTGTGATTGCCTCTCCCACTCCCCCTAATGGGGATCTGGCCCACAACTCAGGAATGTGCCATGACTGGGAATCAAACTGGCAACACTTTGGTTCACAGGCCGGCGCTCAATCCACTGACCCAAAAAAGCCAGAGCTGAAGGATGCTTTTTTGAAAGAGTAACTAATGGAAACATGGTCTTCCACTGATCCTATTATATCAAAAAACCTGAGCAATCTGGTCACCAAATCACAATATCATTTTCTATTCTTTTCAGAAAAATTGCTATGTAGTATGCTTTAGTTAAAAAAACAAACAAACAAAAAACCTGAACTAATTTAGTTCCACATCTACTACTGTGTGAGGTTAACCTTCTGAGTCAGTTTCCTCACCCAAGAAACAAGAATAGTGAAGCCATCTCACTTTACTTTGGGGAAGTAGTATATGAATTAATAGTTAATACATGTGCAAGGCTTAGAGTGTTAGGTAGACATAACATAGATTTAAGATATTTTCTAAAAACACTACCCAGGGTTTTGCTCAGAAATATGGTATGCACTGCATTTTAATGTAGATAAATTAAAGAACTTTAAAATATTTTTTTCTCCCTTCATGTTTCAGAGAAGAAAAGAGAAGGTAGGACTGCAGTTAAGAGGCCTGGGTTCCGAGACCTGGGCAGAGCCAGCCACACAAATGTTTCTGTAGCAGATCAGGGAAAGCCAGACATTGCTTCTATTACATGCTACGTTGGTGCCATCCACATCTACCCTGTTAAAAGGCAAAGGCAGACACAGGATCCATCTCCCAAAGAAAATGCCAACAAAATAGCCTCTCCTTATTTCCTGAAAAGAAAAAATTATTTTCTTTTACTATTTAGTCTAATAAGCAGGAATCTAGGAACCTCTGTCTCCATCCTATGTATTGTGACATGGGAAAATTCTGCAGGACTTTCAAGCCACCAAAATTCTAAAATAATATCAGAAAGGGAAGGTTGGGATGAGAAATTATTAAGAATGTCTTTAATTTGTAGACATCTCAAGACATGTCAGTCCATGTTTTTTAGGGGTTTTTTTTTATAGCTTTCTCATCTCCCCTCTCCCTCCCTGTGATAAGACTAAACAGGAATGATACTTTCCTATAGAATAACCACAGGGAGGCCCTGGCCAGGTAGCTCAGTTGGTTAGAGCAACATCTCAATACCAAGGTTGGGGTTCAATCCCCCATCAGGGCACACACAAGAATTAACCAATGAATGCCAAATCGGTTTCTCTCTGTCTCTTAAATCAATAAATCAAAAAAAAATTTTTTTAAACAACAACTACAGGGATAAGGAAGGAATTCAGCCACAACTATGGGAAGAACTCTATCCTAGCCATGGAGAGGTCTCTGCCTTTGTTGTCCACCAGGAAAGGCTGCCAGACCAGATAGGAGGCAGGAGGCATGTTTCCTGAGGCTAAACCAGCTTCTTACACATTCATGGTGTTGAGCAACACCTTAGAGCTTCTGAGTTTTATTCCCAGCAGGTACCTCACAACTGGTTGAGAGCAAAGGCCAGAGACCACACCCAGTGGAGGAAGGTGGGGCTCAGACTGGGAAGAATTGAATGTGGGACCCAGGGTAAAATCCTGAAGGAGGCCAGAGCTTTTGATATCTAATCTGAGAACCAGTTAAAAGACAAAGAGAAAGAGAAAGAATGTCCCACTCTCCAAGCTCTGGGAAGTTGAGAGAAATGGAAGAAGGGTGGACGTGTTGTTTCAGAAAGCTCCCCAGAAAAGAGATGGGGAGTTAGAGAAAGTGTTGCACCACTCCCCATGCCCTTCCTCCAAAAAAGCAGTAAGGAGGGGACAAAAGACAGAGTCTGGGATGGAACTGTGAATTAAGACTGAAAAGCCCTATGGGAGTTTGGGAGGTGGGACAAACTTGTGGCTCCCAGTTGGGGCTGGAGCAAGAAGCCTAGGCTGGCTGCATGCTTGGCTGGCTGTGGCCCAAAAAACTTTAACTCAAAGGAGTCATTTCAGTTTAATCTTCCCCCAGGACTGTGGAAGAGGAAAAAAAGGAAGGGGGAAACAAGTCAGAAGTCTTGAGAGGAAGGAGTTTTCTTGTCTTAAAGGGCTACCTCTTGAGCCTATCCTCAATTTTCTGGGTTTTGTTCCTGGTTTAAAAGGAGAAGTTTTATGTCATGCATGAGAGTCTGCATTTTTCTTGGATTTAAATATTCCTTAATTAGGTGTTGTCTCTTTACAGAAAAAAAGACTCCTTTTATTTCATTTTACTTTGCCATTTTAATTTACTCCCTTTCGTGTTTAATAACTAGGTAGGGAAATGTTAAACAGTGGCTGTAAAATATTACAAACCCTGCTCCCTGGGAACTGTTGAGAAGGAACTTTCTAGCTCTCTCCCCCATCCTAGAGAGGAGTTGGTGTGAGGGACCCACAAATCACAGCTTTGGGCTGGGGGTTGGAGGGAGGAGGAATGTTTTTTCCTTCCATACTACTGGGTTCCCATCCCCACCCCATCAATCTATACTCCAGAGTCTTCTTTTGGGGTTGATGTTGGGGGCAGGAGCACATTGGTGGGTGGAGGTGGTAGATGTCTGAATGGAGAGTTTTGAGTTTCAGTGAAGCAGAGAAATATACATTCATTTCCTCCAAGTCACCTTCTTGTCCCTTTTCTTTGGCACCACTGTCCTAATAAGGGTTGAAACTGTTTATCCAGAACTAGAGAGATTGCCCCCAAAAGCAGAAGTGGTCAAGAAAATGTTTGGCCTTGGTTTACTGGAGACTGCCTTTCTTGTTATGTCATAAAGCAATAAGAAACTTTTTTTTAAGGGAAATGACAGAAAGGGAAGGGGCTATAGTTTTTCTATGGCTAAAAATGTAAGGGGGGCATATTCCCAATGGAGTTCTGGGAGGACCCTTCAAATTGCAAAAGCTTCCCAAGGGATCTGAAACACAAATTTGCAAGGCAGCACAGGGCACCAGTTTCTGTCTACTGGGTTGCATATGATGCTTATATGCTCATTTTGCTGGCAAAAGAGCCTGTCATAAAATGTATTACTGACTATAAAACAAATCAGTGCTTTGAAACAACTTGCTTCAGATGTTTTCATAAATCCCTAATGGCTCAGGCACTGCCTGCTATTGATAATATTAATGTGTTAATAGTTCCTCTGAAGCTGAAGCACTGGGTAGAGCTGCACACACACACACACACGAAAATACCATGGAATGGAAAACAATGCTTTGGTTCTCCTTTGAATTCCAGCCACACTTTTTTGACCTCAGAAAACCAGATCGAAGTGAAATATCTGGTATTTTAAATTCTTGGCTAGAGCTCTCCTTTAAAGTATTTTACACTGGTTCATTAAAAAGCATATTATACAGGTACATATGTACACATAAAAGCGTGTGAGCACACCCATGTTCTTAGTAGTATTGACAATAGTCAAAAGGTGAAAACAACCTAAATGTCCATTGTCAAATGTACAAATAAGCAAAATCACCTGTCCATGCTTTGGATTATTTTTTAGCCATAAAAAGAAATGGAATTCTGATGCATATACAACACGGGTGAACCTTGAGAAAATTATCTCAATGAAATAAGATACACACAGAAGGAAAAATATTGTACAATTATATTTACTTGAAGTGCCTAGAGTAGTCAAATTCATAAAAACAGAAAGTAGAATAACAGACTTCCGGCCAAGATGGAGGCGTAGGCGGACACACTGTGCCTCCTCTCACAACCAAAATTAAGGACAACAAATATTTAGAAACAAGAAAACAACCAGAACTTAAAGAAAATTGAACTGTACGGAAGTCCAACAACCATTCATCCAGACCGGTAAGAGGGCGGAGTCGCGGCAGGAAAAAGTGGAGGTGCGGACCTGGGAACGGGAACGCAAGCAGCAGCGGCTGGCGGTTCCCAGGTGCACAGGCGGTGGCTGGCAGTCCCCGGGCACAGTGGGGCAACTGTGCAGACTCAGTGAGGCCGCACAAGGCGGCTGGCTGACCAGGTGCTCCCACATTTGCGCGTGCAGACGGTCCAGGCAAAGGGGAAGTGGCGGAAGGGACTGAATCAAGGAGAGAGCAGAGCAGGCACCATTGTTCCCTCTCAGACCCCGCCCCCACATATAGCATCACAACCCAGCGACTGGGCTGCCCCACACTGGGGAGCGCCAGAGGCTCCACCCCTCACTACGTAACAGCACGCGTGCGTGCACAGATAATCCAGGCTAAGGGGAAGCAGCGGAAGGGACCGAAGTCCAGGAGAGAGCGGAACAGGCGCCATTCTTCCTTCTCAGACCCCGCCTCCACCTATAGCATCACAACTCAGCGACTGGGCTGCCCCGCCCTGAGGAACACCTAAGGCTCCACCCCTTACTACGTAATAGCCGCGACCAGACTAAAACCAAAACAAAACAAAAAAAAAAACCCACCAAAAATGGCTCAAACCAGAGAACAAATAAAAGCCCCAGAGCCAATTCTTCTAAGCGACCAAGAGATAGCCAACCTATCAGATGCACAGTTCAAAGCACTGGTCATCAAAATGCTCACAGAATTGGTTGATTTTGCTCACAAATTAGATGAAAAAATGCAGGCTACAATACGTGAAATGAAGGAAGATGCATGGGGAACTGATAGAGATGAAAGGAAAACTGGGACTCAAATCAATGGAGTGGACCAGAAGGAAGAAACTAACAACCAAACAGAAAATGAGGAAGAAACAAGAATTCAAAAAAATGAGGAGAGGCTTAGGAACCTCCAAGACATGGTTAAATGTCCCAACATCCGAATTATAGGGGTCTCAGAAGGGAAAGAAGAAGAGCAACAAGTGGAAAACTTATTTGAACAAATAATAAAGGAGAACTTCCCCAATCTGGCAAAGGAAATAGACTTCCGGCAAGTCCAGGAAGCTCAGAGAGTCCCAAAGAAGTTGGACCCAAGGAGGAACACACCAAGGCACATCGTAATTACATTAGCCAAGATTAAAATGAAGCAGAGAATTCTAGAAACAGCCAGAGATAAGGGGACAGTCACCTACAAAGGAGTTCCCATCAGACTGTCAGCTGATTTCTCAAAAGAGACCTTACAGGCAAGAAGGGGCTGGAAAGAAATATTCCAAGTCATGAAAGTCAAGGGCCTACATCCAAGATTGCTGTATCCAGCAAAGCTGTCATTTAGAATGGAAGGACAGATAAAGCGCTTCTCAGATAAGGTCAAGTTCAAGGAGTTCATCATCACCAAGCCTTTATTATATGAAATGTTGAAGGGACTTATCTAAGAAAAAGAAGATCAAAAATAGGACAGTGAAAAGACAGCAAACTCACAGCTATTAAGAACTGCACCTAAAATAAAAGCAAACTAAGCAAAGAGCTAGAACAGGAACAGAACCACAGAAATGGAGATCATATGGAGGGTTAGCAATAGGGGTGTGGGAGGAGGAGAGGGGGGGAAAGGTACAGAGAATGAGTAGCATAGATAGTGGGTAGAAAATAGACAGGGGGAGGGCAAGAATAGTATGGGAAATGTAGACGCTAAAGAACTTATGACACATGGACATGAACTAAAGGGGGGAATGTGGGTGGGAGGGGGTGTTCAAAGTGGAGGGGAATGATGGGTGAAAAATGGGACAACTGTAATAGCATAATCAATAAAATATATTAAAAAATAAAAATAAAAAATGGTTCAAAAAAAAAGAAAGTAGAATAAAAGTTATCAGCTTGGGAAGATGAAAAATTCTGGAGATGGATGGGAGTGATGGTTGTACAACAGTGTTAATGTAGTTAATGCCTATAAACTATACACTTAAAAATGGTTCAAATGGTAGGTTTTATGTATTATATATATGGTCTGTCCAGAAAAAGTCCAGCTATTGTTAATATAATGCTAATCATTTGCATGACATTGATGTCACCTGGCAGCCAAGAAAAGTGGACTGGAATGTGCATGCATGGACAATGACGACTTCACTGTAGTAGTTAGTTGGGGTGATAGACACAGTTGAGTGAGCACGTGTACTGTGTGGCCATCATATTCAAAATGACTGAGTGAGTAGACTAACAAGTCTGCATCACATTTTGCATTAAGCTGGAACATTCCTCCTCGGAAACTATTCAGATGATTCAGAAGGCCACATCTACGGGCAACTGGTGATTGGCAGTTTCATCACAACAACATGCCTGCTCATCATCTTATCTTGTGCAAAGTTTTTTGGCAAAACATCAAATCACCCAGGTGACTCAGCCTCCCTACAGCACAGATTTGGCACCCTGCGACTTCTGACTTTTCCCGAAACTAAAATCACCTTTGAAAGGGAAGAGATTTCAGACTGTCAATAAGATTCACGAAAATACAATGAGAAAGCTGATGGCGAATGGGAGAGCTGTGTGAGTTCCCAAGGTGCCTACTTTGAAGGGGACTGAGGCATCATTGTCCTACGTACAATGTTTCTTGTATCTTCTTCAATAAATATCTCTATTTTTCACAGCACATGGCTGGATACTTTCTGGACAGATCTCATATATGTTATCTGTAATATATAGTTTCTCTGGTTATATATATATAACCAGAATTCTTAAATAGGGCAGAAAACATGTGAGTAATGGACATTAGGCTTCTCTACAACTTCCCATGTCCTCTCTTATTGAGTCTATGCCCAGGGCCTATACCTCTGAACCCAGAACCTCAGAGTGCCCAGCTCCTTGAGAGGCTATCCCTGGCTCCCCAGGACCTAGGCTGTGCTTTCTTTGCTCTTAAGGAAATGAGAAGCTTTATGTCTACAATTCCCCAGACATCCACCCAGTTTTAGCCTCAAAAGGAGCTTAAAAAACAAGAGGGACACTTTTCATGGAACAATTTCTCTGCTGCCTTTCTAATAGGCATCATTCATATTGGAGGAGTCTCAGAAAATAAACAATCTCCTTGCCAGTCGCTAAAGTTCTTTCAAGGCACATTTCTCTCTGGACCAATTCAGCACTCTGATTTATGGAGTAGATAGAAATGTTCCAGAGAGCCAAAGTTAGAAATAACAGGAGTGGGTGGGGAGCAGTGGCACTGGTTACATTTCAGTGTTTCTCCTAGACTTGCCCCCATCTTCTGGGGTTCTTCCTTCCTGAAAAGCACATACTTAGAAACACTTCATGATTTTACCCCTCACTGTTATAAGTGGGAGAACATGAGGACCACCAAAGCTGTGAGGGCTGAAGACAGAAAGGGAAGGCCCAAGCTGAGGCTGATGCCTACCCAGAAGTTTCTCTCAGTAACACTAAGCCATGGGTTTTTCTGATGCTTCCTCTTTGGGGCCAGTTTAAGAAATGGCCAGAGCAGTGGGACCTTTGTCCTGTGCCCTAAAGAGAAACAAACAATGGCATAATCCAGGTTTTCAGATTTCCCCTGGGCACTGAAGCATCAGAAGAAGGATCTTCACCTTCTAGGATAAGATGAAACTGCAACTAGTGATGAGAGAAGCCTGTTCAGAGCCCTACACAGAGATGACAGAATGTGAGCATGATGTTTATTATTTTCAGGCTGACAGGCCCACTGGTATGGACCTCAAATATGGAGATCAGGCCAGTAAGGAAGGGAAGCCTCACTGGAAGGAGGTGGAGAGTGGAGAACAGGGCTCCCAAGATGCAGGGGCAGCCTCAGGTAAGGTGCCAGCAGTATAATCATCCCAGTCAAGTCAGAAAGAGAACAGAATCTGAGATATGAGCCAGTTAATGGATTAAATGCTATTAGGACTTGGAACAGGGAGAGATATACATAATCTGAATATTACTAAGAAAACCTTGCAACCAGCAGCCAGATTTTCTGAATCAAACAACTTCACCAAATTCCCTGCCTGCTCATAAAATTCTTGCATGACTTGCCTTCTTTTCTCCAACTGATACTATTTTATTAAATGGTGTCTGAGGTAGGAGGAAGAGGGAGAAGTGGAGAGAGAAGTCAGGAGTGAATTACATTTTAATTTTATTTTAAATGTAGTCTTTCTTAGTTTTGCTTCCATAAGGGTTATCCTAAATGTGGTTAGGTCCAAGATGTGTAGGCCCATACCGGTTGGATTTAAATATGCTCTGTGTGTGTGTGTGTGTGTGTGTGTGTGTATGAAGATGTGTTTGATCAAATATACATTTAACATACATAGGTATTCATTATACCAGAGCAGAAAATGTATGCAACAGTGTTTTGAGGTATATTCAAGAAAATCATATTTTACTTTATGCATATGCATTTGACTATTTTAACTACTTCAGCAGAGACACACTTTGGAGAGGAATATGTAAAGCGCTTTTATATTTTAAAAGATTGCTGACTTGCTGGTTGATGGATCTTCTCTCCATCCATTTCCTGTTTTTCAGGCTGACCCAACCTCTTAGACCATCAGGGTAAGTCTGTGGCAGCTGGAGATCTCAGTGGGATCTCTGCAATTCAAGTGGGCCCATTTGGAAACAGGATCCAAGCTGCAGCCTGCCTTTCTCATCCTGCATCCAACAGGCATAAGGATGTATCAGACTCTGGGGTAGAGGGCCAAGTGACCTGTGAGTCAACTGTGCAAAAAGGAGGATAGAAAAAGGAACAGAATAATGGTAGGATGGTGAGACCTCAGGAAAGGGGGGACAAGGAGAAGAATGGAGGACTGAGGAAGCTGGAGATTTAAGACCTTCCTCCCCACCTCCTGGGGGCCCAGTGTATTGTCCTGGGTACTGACTCCCCAGACTGGAGACTTTAGGAGAACCAAGGTCAGGGTCCCTGGCAAGCAAAACTGCCATCCCCAGGAGCACAACCACGCTCAGCTGAATCAAGAGGCCTTTGGGCCACATTTCAACTCTCTCCTTCTCACTCCCACCCAAGACCAGACAGTGTCACTATGCAGCCATCCACTGATGCACCATGCTCTCTTTGGGCCCGCTAGATTACAAACACTCCAAACACTGTTTCACTCTGTATGGTATCACTAAAAAAGTAACAACCACCTTCACACATTGGTTACCTCCAAATACTATCCTGAATCAGACAAACCTGGCCACAAAAACCAGTGGGGAAATTCAAGACCCTCTTCTCAAAAACTCAAGGACCACCTCTGGGACCACTGTTTCTTCTGGAAGTCCACTTGTGTATGTGGACTTCTTCCTAATCTCACAGTTGTTCACACTCTCCTCCTGAGTTGCCCCGAGCCAGGTCACCAGTGACCCTTTGCCTCTCCCCGCCCTTCTCGAGTCCCTTCCATTTCCTGGCCTTGGATCGTCTGCAAAGTTGGAAGTTCCCGGTCCTGGACGGACTTCAACCTGCAGTGGAAATCGCGTCCAGGGCAAGGACGCAGCGGCGCATCGCCCATGTGTCTGGCCCCAGGAGCTGAGATTCCTACGATCCTCACGGTTTTTGGCCAGCGCTGCAGCGTGTGGGGGAAAATGATTACATTCAAAAGGAATCAAGACTCCTCCCGGAGCCGTTACTCGCGTCGCTAAGCACGCGCAGGTTCGGGCCGGCTTTCAGCAACTCCCCCCCCCTCACTTCACTTGCTCAGAATTTTTTGGCCACCAAAGAGCTGAGCCAGGGGCTGCAATCCCCAAATTAAAGCACTTTTATAGCCTGGACAACTAATGATCCGTCTTTGCGCAAGCCAGAAAGGCAGTCCTGCTCGCATTCTCTTCTCTCAGCCCGATTTTCTGGCAGCTGAAATGGATATGATTTCACGCACATCCTGCGTGCACACACGTGCACGCACACGCATTCCCCCTCTAACGCCTTCTGCACACACGCACGAGGGTGGACGTTTGCCTTTTCTGCTCGTTTTGTGGGACCTGCTTTCCTTTTCCTGCTCCTGGTTTCCTCTTTTCGCTCGTTCATCACCTTTTCATTCGCCACTTGCTTTCTGAATCCCCCTGGCCGGGATCATTCCCCTCTAGCCCCTATGGCTCCGTTGTGTCCCTCGTCCTCTCCCCTGAAGAGGAGGAGATGGGGCCGCGGAGACTCGCCCTGCGCGAGGAGCGATGGCTGTGTACTGCGGGCGACTGGGACCCCAAGGCTGGCCTCTGGCCTGCACCCTGTTTGTTTTCCCTTCGCCCCCTGAATGCTAGATTAAGATGTAAAGATTACCCGGGCCGAATAATGCCGGGAGTCAACACTTCAGCAAACAAAAGTGCTTGCGTAACTCCGCCAACCCCGCTGGGACCCGGGCCGCTGGCTGGGGAAGAGAACGCGCTCCTCGCTGCTAATTACAAATAAATGATGATGTGTTTACTAAGTAATTGATTTAATGAAGTTCTTATGAAACTATTAAACCCGGGTGGAGGTCAGGCTGGAGGCGCCCCAGAGCGCCCATTGTGGACTGTTTAACTCCACCAGGCTCCTAGGAAAGACATCGAGGCTAATAGGTGAAGTCGCAGTTGCTCGAGCAGACTTCTCTCGAGCATCCAGCCGCCTGCGGGCACCCTCTCGCCCTCCTCCTGTCGCGCCCTAGTGCCCGGCCGCTCTCGCCCCGAGCCGGCCAGCTTACTCACGCCACTCCCAGCCCCGCCGTCAGCTCCCGAGGGCCTCTCCAAAGGGATCTCTTTAAGAGTGGGAAGTTGAACACTGAACTTGTGCGCACCGCCAGCAGTCTGGCGTCCACCGCCACCCACCCCTCCCTCCTCACCCCACCTCCAGCACTTCGTGCAGGAACTCAAGCCAGTGTGCCACGCAGGGTGCTGGCGCGCTCTTGGCAAGGTGCCTGCAGCCCGAGAGCACTGGCTGGTGTGGGGTCGGGGGGGGGGTGTAGTTAGAGGTTTTTTTTGGGGGGGGGGCGCAGGCCGTGCTTGTATCCCTTACCATGGCCTAGGGCCTGTTCCTGCAAGAACGTAGAAGTAGGGAGACGGGACTAATGGTAAAAAAAAAAAAAAAAAAAAAAAAAAAAAAAAAAATCACCCAGGTCTGCGACTGGGCTGGAAGACACAGTCTCAGGTTTTGCAAACCTGTTGCGGGGGGGGGGGGGGGGGGGATGGGTGTGACGGGTCTGGCATACCTCTCTCCTTTCCACCGCCCACCTCTACCAACTTCCTGACCAGCTTAGGCGGTTCCTACCCTACAGCAACGCCTCCATCTCCCACTAGCGCGGAGGGTGTAGGCCGCAAGCTAGAGTCTCAGGTCTGACAGATCCCAGCTATGCCCCCCTACCCCTCGCATACAAAGCCCAGCTCCGCAGGATGGTAGAAACTGCTTTCTCCAGCAGGGTGGCTCTTGGTGGAATAGGTGACCCAGGAGGCTGGAGGGAGCCCTGAGGGCACAGGTAGCAAGACACTGGAGAATCAGACACTGCAAATGAATCTAAAGTTAAGGGTGATAAACCCCTATACCTGGCACAAAGACCAAAATCACAGTCACACACTGGAAAGAGCATTTGAGTCCCACCCCTTACCTCCTCCCCTCTCCGCCTTCACCCTCCCCCCACTCCCACCAATCTCTGAAGGATCTCGTGATAAAAAATAAAGCCCATGTCCATCTGGAACTCCATACCAGGAGACCAGGGGATTGTGGATGCAAAAATCAATTTGCTAAGGTACCCTGCACCCCTCCACTTCACCAAGTTTTGTCTCTTCTCTTCAAGAACTAATAGTTAACATAATTTCTTAAGACATGTATTTCATTTATGCCACAGTTAGTTGGCAGTAAGCTTCATCTCTCTTTTTTTCATGTTAGGAATTTCCAGCTGCTGAAACCAACTCCCATTTGATTTTGAATCAAATCATTGGTATTGGAGGGGAGGGGATATTTTGAAGTAGTTGTTGATGCCCTTAGGTAGAACTCCACTCCTGTCTGGGTCTTTTGACCCAATGAGGGTCTCAACTTCATACTTCTCAGGGAAATATTAACAAAAATCTTCTCTGAGTCTTGCTTGAGGTCTCAGTTTCACCATCTATAAAATTGGATCTCGGGTTCTTGGTTGAGGCCCTTTGGGCTTTCTTTTTTTTTTGTGTGATCAGTGAGGGGAATCTTAGGGAGGAGGAGGAAGTTAGTAAAGAGGCCTGCTTGCACCAAGTATTTGTCTGTCTTTGTAGAAGCTACTGTCTTTGTAAAATATGCCCTGCCTGACTACCTGATGGATTTCTGCAGGGCTGGGGTTTTAGTTTCCTTCACACAGGAACAGACCAGAGAGTAGATTTTCCAACTCAGGGAGTCCCATGTGGCTCTTGTTTGCTTAATGACACTCTCCAAACTCTGCCAAAAGCAGTGCACACCGGTGTACTGTCCTCCCCGGCCCAGGGCAGATGTTCTCATTTTGTTCCTGCCTCCCCTCCCCACACCCTAGCCCCTCATATTCCTTTAACGCCTGCTGATGACTACATCCCTGCTGCCCTTAATGCAGGACAGGCCTTTCTCTTCAGCCTCCAAATGAAAAGTGACATTTGCACTAGGCTCAGCCAACGCAGGAGCAGAGCAGGACACAGGCCCATTAACCGAGTTTGGTGGAGGGGGCAACTGGCTCGGCGGCATCCGAAGCTGCCTTAATTAATACCATCTTAAATAGTTCAGCAGCTACTGAAGACAAGGTTGAAGAAAGACTTTAAGGTTGAGTGCCCCTCGACAAGCTCTTTTTCCCTGTGTCATTCAATATTTAACGCGCCCGCTTCTAATGCTACTACTGGTGTTCCTTTCTCAGCAAGGACATTATTTTTCACGGTGCCCATAGCCAGGGAAAGCCCTTTAGGCAAAGAAAATCAAAATGTTTGTTGTTTTGGATGACTTATAACTCTTGTTTAACACAAGCACTTTCAGGAAAGTATAACAGGCGCAGCCTCCAAAGCAAACAACACAACCCTTGTGACAGAGTAGGACACAAAAAGCACATTGTCTTGCAGACTATCCCTTTTCTCTGGTGCTAGATGGGGGCCTGTCTCCGTCTGAACACCACTATGCCATTTCACTTTTGAACTATTGTTTTTGAGTTATGCCATGTGGTCAAAAGGAGCGAGAAGGGGGTTGTTTCCAGGCTCCTAAGACAAACGAGTTGCCTTTTCAATGAAATCTCCCCGCGATCCTTGAAAACGGAGTTTAAATGTCACCCCCGCCTTTCTAATGGGCACAGGGCTGGAGGCGACCCTTCAAAGCGCCTGGGTTATAAACGACCCTTGTTAAATTTGGTCGGGATGGCTGGGAAAGTCCCGCGCCGGACCAGTGAGCGGAAGAGCGCCCCTAGCTGGAGGGCCGGGTCAAAGTCCGAGCCTCCCCGGCAACTCTGGGAGGCCCAGGCGGCCGAGGCCCCAACCCAGACTAGGAGGTCGGGGTGGGAGTGGAGAGCCTGAGTGAGGGGGGGCAGTTGTAAAACAACTTCTTAGCTGCCGCCCCCAGCACGCCCGTGCATCACACTCCCCAGAGATTCGGCGTGAAAGGTTGCTGCATTTCCCCCTGACTTCTTTTTGTCCACTGCCGATTGGCGTCTGCAAGTCTGAGCTGCAAAGTTACTGATTTGCAGGCTGCATGTTAAGGCAGCCCATGTAAGTAATTTCTCCCGGCACCCCAGCAAAGGAGAACAAATCGCTGACAAAGGCGAGCTCTTTCGATTCAGCGGCGTCGTTAAGGCAACCCCAAAGTATTCCTTCTATAATAAGTTCCACTTCAAAGGGTGTCTCTTTCAGCGGTGACTGCTTCGCACTTTTATTAAGTCCGGGCTTTTTTACTCTGTAGAATCATCTGTTTGGTTATTTTTCATCGTGTTTATTTTTCACCATTCACACAGTACTTGTATTAAATAAACAAAGAACAATCGCTCTACAAATAAAAGTACTTAGGTGGGAAGAGAAGGAAGAGGAACTGGGGCTCTGGCACTCCTGGCGCTCTCCCCGCTTTTCCAACATCACCCAGCCCCACCCCCACTCGGCTTTCTTTCCTCCTCTGCTCATTCTTTCTCTTTCCTCTCAAACTAGGAGGTTCTATGGAGGAATCTTAACAAAAAGTAGATGGGAACATACATGTGTCACACATAATATATGTGTAATATTATATGTAAAACATATATTTCTAAGGAGGTGAATTGACTGAGCAAACTTGGCACCAAAGTAAAGGTCATTGCAACTGTATCTTAATAGAGTGTCTCCAATCGCTGTGGACCCTCTGCCAGGGACTCCCCTGGCCCAGACCATTGCCATAGCAATCCTGATGCTCTGTGTGGATGTACCATAAAAGCAGTAGTTTAAATTTCAAAGAACATGCCTTTGAACTTCTCCCTGCCTGATTAGGCACTCACTGCTGTGTGTGAATGTGTGCGCATGGGTGTCTGTATAAGTTTCTGTGAGTTTTTGTTCAAGAAGGGGAAGTGTGCTGGAACCCCAAGGCTGCAGATTTCACTGTGGGTCTCCTTAGCCATCCCTCTAGCCCTGGAAGGTTGGGTTTTCCTGGCCATGTGTCTATCATGGTAAAGTAGCAGTAGATGAGCAAGGGGGTACTGTGATGTGAAGGTTGAAAGTATTAATAAGTGTCAGGATTGTTTTGTTTCTCTTGTGTTCAACTTTCCTTTCCTCTGACTTAAGGTAATCAATCACTTGAGAAGCCAGATTGGCTCCCCTCCTCTCTTTCCCAAATTGTATTTCCTAACTAAACAAGGATAAAAAATACTTTATGTGAACTTCTTTTGTGCCATTTCATAGAAATAGAGATAATAGGTAGGTAAGAGAGATAGATAGGTAGACAGAATGAACCACTGTCTCAAAAGCTTCCACAAAATACAAGATATAAATGACAAGACTGCAATCAATACAAATGTGACATCTACTATAGTTGAGCCTAGCTTTCAAGAAGTTCGAGCCTCTTCTTTTGCTGTCCCCAATGCTATCCCTCTTGTGTGGCCATCTCCATACAAGAATATTATTCCCACCCCAAAGCTCTTTCTCGGTCTTTTAGGTTTTAGGAGAATTAGCTTTACCAAAGAACACCCTGAATGGGGAATGTGTGTGTGTGTGTGTGTGTGTGTGTGTGTGTGTGTGTGTGTTCAAATAATCATGTGTTTGAAGACTGTCCTATCCTGGAAAACAAAGGTAGATCATTTAAACAATGCTTGCGAGGGCCACATCTTGCTGAGGAAAGATGAAGTCTTTGATGATAGCCAACTTAGTGTCAATAAGTGGCTTTCTTTGAAACATATTCAGATGGGAACGTCTTGCTTGCCAATTGCCATAGAAATCTTAACACACCATGAAGATTGTCCAAGCGCCAAGCCTTCCATTCTGGACTAAATTACTTTGAAGTGGCGCAGGATAAGCAGTGGTCAACTTTAACTCTATAGACTGGACAGAGAAAGCTGGGAGTGGGAGATAGCACATTTTAAAGCAGAAAATAAGAAGGGGAAACTTGTTTTATACACTCTATACAAGGTTCTGCTCATTGTCAGATCTTTTTATCTTTTATATTTCCCATGAATGATTCATGTCTTGGTGGCTTTATGTCACCCTTCGTTTCACAAGAAACTTCATTAGAGAGCTGTTTTCCCATTTATTTAGGCCCTCATTTATGAGTGTTTTTCTCCTTCGTGTGCTGGTTATTGTTACCTGGCTTAAAACAACACTTTGCAATCTGTTTTCACCTTTACAACATTTAACAAACCTGACTTTTCAACACCACTATAACCTCTTGGAGACATTAGGCTTACTGACATTATTACCAATTATTTTTAACTATTTGCCTTTCATCAGTTTTGTGTAAGCTAACATTAACAGGCAAACATTTGGCCTGGTTAACAGTAGATAGCCAATTACATTAGTTTAAGCCACTTGGATATTTTATTAAAATGTATTTCTCCTTAACACCTGCCCCAAAATGCTACTACTTATGTCCACTCAACTTCCAAATAAACCACAATAAAATTAGATTCTGACCTCCCACCCCATTGCCTGATGTAAGAGGTATTTGATGCCCACTACTCAACTTCAGGATGTTTAACTCAATACCCACCTCAGGTCCTGTTTTTGCTTATGTATCTGGAAGCCTCTGTCCCTCCCTCAATCTTTTCCTCATTCCTTTTCATTTATACTTTAGAGGCTAGGCACCAAAAGAAATGTTAAAATTTGCTTTTCACTGAATAGGACCTCTAAGGATGTTAATTTTAACAAATGAGTGTGGTAACCTGAGATTTATGCTAGTGTTAATCTTCAGAGTTTAGTCTTCATTAATATATTTTATTTTGTAGATTATATTTAAATTAAAGCAAGCTGTAAAAATATTTTATGGGTTGACAGGGTAGGAAATAAAGAGGTCAAGAAAAGAGAACCTAATGTTCATTATGTCAGCAACCCATTCTGTTTGGAAGAGAATGGCAGAAATATCCCATTATGTAAAGCACAAGCAATACACAGGAAGAATACCTTTATTAAATGTTTTACTCCATAATCACTCTTGCTTTCTATTGAAGGTACACATTTAAGGAGTTTTTTTATTTTTAGGTGTATCTGGAACCAATAAATCTGTGGCAGAATTAATCTATGCATGGCAAAATCCATAAAATACATATTCCTTTGTTTCATAATAAATAAACCTGTAGCATAATAAAGAATAGTGCAAACTACCATTGAAAAAGCTGTATAAATAAAACAACTCAATACAAATCAGGAATATTTTGTTGTAATAAGTTTACAATACATAAATTATCCCCCCAAAGTTCATACTTTTTTTGTCTATTTGAAAGAGCTTTGAAAGTGAATACTATGAAAATCAAAAACTTTTAAATGTAGAGTTGTTTTATATTCAAGTTTTATGGTCTTTTTCTTTATAAAGGAGGGTCTGCAGGTTTCATATTCACAACAATTTGAAGACAACAAAGTGACAGCACCATGCACTGTACTAGTAATATATCTATAAACTATATATAATCTCAACACAATGCAAAAGAGACATGCAGGAAGAGTCCTGGTTTTCACATTACGTTGTTCATTCAAGTAAGTTTAAAAATATATTTTTCCATTTTCTCTCCTTTTTTTTTTTTTTAAATAAACCATGGGTCATAAACAACAATCTTTCACCAAAATGTATAATATAATTCTTTGGTGTGCTTTGAACTCTTCCAGGAAAGAAAAAAAAGGATGTCTGAAAATAAATTAATTCAACTGTACAAATAGTGTTCACATACAAGTCATTAATAATAAGACTACATCAACCACTCACAGTACACAAAACAAGTTACTACAAACCCTGGGGAGGAGGTGTCTTCAGGGTCTTTGAGTATAAATTAGTGCTCTTTAGTATATTTGTATATTTATGATAGACAACATTTTGCACACAAGATGTGCTGTACCAACTGAAAATAAATTTATGATTAAGAATTATTGTCCTGGGTCCTTGACCTTTTTTTATCCTAGCTTGACAGCTCTGGCAAAGGTCAAACATTCATCAATGTTTGGTGGTAACTATAAATGTTTTAAAAATTAAAATATGTATATCAATTCCCTCCCCTCTTCTAATGTAAATCATACACTTCACACACTATAATTTTCAAATGGGATGGTTTGGTGTGTTCAGTACTCAGGGGAAAGAAAATGCATTAAAATGTACTTTCAGTCATCAAAAATAAAGGCTTTTTTTAAAAGGCTGATATAAGAGTATAAAAGAGGGAGTGGCCTATTTTTAAAACAAGTTTTCAAAAAAAAAATAGGCATATTGCCAACATCAATCCTCCTTAGATTTGCCTGTTAATTTTGGCATCCCAAAGAACTTATCTTTTAAACTATAATCTCTTTATTACACAAGTTTGAACATAGTAGAGAGGCAGCATCTGCAATTTCAGATTTAAAAAAAACAAACAGGAAAAAGCAAGCACTTGAATTTCTTCTATTTTACAAAATATCACAGTTTCACAGTTGTCTATTGCAGCAGCTTTTTCTTATCTCCACTTTTGTTTGAATAATCACAGTAGCACAATGGAGATGTATTAAGGTTGCTGCATCTTTTTTTTTAATCATACAAGCAAGGTACTAAATAATCCTGTATAAAAATACTGTTTAGATGTTATCAATAATAAAAGTGGAAATGAAATGACAAGTATTTTTGGACACAGGTACAGCCCAAGATTTGTTGGCAATGCAGCAAGTGTATGGTTTACAATCAAGAGGACTTCGCAGAATTAGGACCCTAGGAGGCAACTAAGAGGCTCCAAAGCCCACATTATGGTGTCAAAGGCATTTGCAAGGCACTCTAGGAAATGCAGAGGGCCTTGTTGCTGTGTTGACTTAGTGTTCTTTCTCTCACCTTTGAAAAAATATACATTGCATTGGCAGTGTGTCTCTCAACTGATCTCTCCACTTATTTTTCTTAGTACATTGTGCTCCCAGCTCTGTCCCTCTGCAATGTGTAAGTCCAGCTTGGTTAGTTTCGTTTGTTTGTTTGTTTTTTAGGGGAAAACAGCCCAAATATCTTAATTAAATTAACTAAATGTAAAAACACCATGGGGTTTCATACTAAATAAATAGGGCTAATTAGACTTGGTGGCAAGTCTGAGTCATGGATTTTCTCAGGCTCGGCATTGTCTCAGGTTAGGATATGGTCCAAGGACTCCCACTTATTATTTTACTTGTTATTATTACTAATAAATGTATCTAATAAATGGATCTAATGTATCGTCCGCACTACTTCAGAGTTCCCATACATCTCCTCATCTTCAGACTCAGAAGAGGTTCCATTGCTAGAAGGTGTGTGGAGGTGGCTGGGGGCTCCACTGGCCTGGCAAACGTACCACTCATTGAGGTTGGTCACCTGAGGGGATAGAGTGCTAGAGTGATTCCTGGTTGGGTCCAGCACGGGGGACAAGGGAGCACCGACTGGAGTCCCCATTGATGAATAACCAAGGGCTCCTGGAGAAGGTGGTGGGGACTTGCAATGAATCTTCATGTGCTTCCTCAGAGAGCTTGGATGAGTATAAGATTTGTCACAGCCACGAATCTTGCAGTAATATGGCTTGTCGCTGGTGTGGACATGAGAATGTTTCTTTCTATCGCTGCTGTTGGCAAACTTCCTGTCACAGCCATCAAATTCACATTTGAAAGGCTTTTCCCCTGCAAAAAAAACATAGGAAAGGTTAACAATTGCTTTTCAGAGACTTCTCACTCAAGAGATAAATATTGGGGCAGAAATGAGGATGCATTTTCCCATTCTCTAGAAGACCAACTCCCAACCTAATTCCCATTCCTAATTCCTATGTTTCAGGATGCATCAAGGAAGGAATACTTCAAGGATGGGCCTGGTGACCACTGGCCTGGAGACCCTCCTTGGACTGGGCTTGTGAGAGGCTAGATGTCAACCCCTGTAGTACCAATAGGGTCATGGTCCAGAATGTAAAATGACACCCAACTAGGACCTGAATACCCATATCCTCACTCCCCTCAGGCCCTATATGTGCAAAAATACATACTTTTTTAAAAAGCAGCTCCCCTAGCAAGAGAAATACTGATAAAAACACTTTTAGTATTAAAAAAAGAAGAAAAATGAACACATATGCTCAATTAAAAGTAAACTGGGGGTGCTACAGTAAAATTATTATAATGGCATTTTGTCTCAGGGTGTTCCCCAACATTTCACTGATGGGAAAGGAAAGGAAATAAAACAGAATCCCATTTTCTTCAGAAATAAAGGCACCTATGAAAAACAGTGTGACCACTAGATTTTTTACAAGCCTAGCTGGGCACAGAAACGGCCACTGGCCTCTTCCTTCTACCAGCTTTCCTCACAACTTGCAGGGTAATTAAGAGCCTAGCGAAACAGAGCTTTAACAAACATTAATAAGGAACACAAGCCTCAGCCTGGACCTGGCATTTACCTGATGCCATAAGTAAACATTCTAACAGCTTTCTGCATTACTTAATAGTCAAAAAAGGTGAACAATTTACCAGTCTTTTGGTCCATAACCCCTTTAAGCTGCTGTAACCACCCCCAGGAACACAATGCTTTTAAACACAAGGCCTCTAATCATGGAAGTGGAAATGCTCATTGAGACAACTGGAAATTCAGCCACCTTAGTATTAAAAAGCAAAAAAGAATTCAGCAGGTAATTATGAATTTTATCTCTCCCCTCAGGGTATAGGAACTTGATATACCCGAGTCCAAAATTGAACAAGTCATCTCACACATATTACTGTATTAATAGTTTCTTCACATTTAAATGATTTAACAAATAAAGTTAGGTTTCTCCCCATTTCGACAGCTACTCTGATGATACACAAGGTATGCCCTTTCATTGGTTTTGGATAATTTATTTTAAAAAAAAGACAGTTTAGTGTGTACAAAGTATTAATACAAATATTTCAGTGTAGTTTTGTTGTGGTTAATTTTTCCAATGACAACTAGTTCAATGACAGAGTATGTAAGGACAGCTGAAAGTATTGCCTGGAATGTTGTTACCCTATGCTACCTGGAAATACTGTTTAAAAATAAAATTAGATATTATTCAAATATACCTCCTACACTGATCTATAGAAAGGAAAATAAAACATAACACAATGATAATGACAACCTTTAAAAATTCTCTTGTAGATGAGCTTCAACAGTTACCATAATCAATTTTTATCAAAACATTGGTTATTTGTCTTCATTTCTGTATTCTACTTTAAGTTGGAGATGTTACTAATTTAATAGAGCATTCTTCAAAAAATATTGTAATCAACCCTTTCAACATGGTGGTTTTATTCACTCTCTGCAAATGGGCAATATTGGGTTTTTTTGGTTTGTTTGCTTTTTTAGTATTCTCACGTTTCTGTACAAGCTATATAATCCTTGCGATATGAAAACTAAACGGCTTGAACATGGCTGGCTCTAGCACTGCACGTGATCAAGAGAAACAATTTGACTTAGTAAAAGCAGTGGAAAGGTAGAAAATTAAGAATAAAAAAGTAGAGGAAAAATGAAGGGGGAACGAAGGGTGACAAAATTGCCTATTTTATTCAGAAGTGAGGGGACGGTGAACAAATTACACCCAACTAGAAAGACAGAGATCCCAGTGTTTACACTTCAGACTCTAACATAGGGGTCGCATCAGAATTTAACTGCCGACACTGTTCTGGAGAGTAGTGGAAGGTACGTGTGGGTAACTGTTAGATCCTATCAAGTCCTTCTCCAGAAAGCACTCCAGCCCCGACCAGAGGAAGGTTATAAACGGAATTGGGGGCACGTGGGTCAGAACAACGGGCCTTTGGAAGTAGTCAGGGATTATTCCTTTTGATCAATATGATCTAGGATCCCGGATAACCTCCGAAAGGGAGAGTGGCTGGGGAGGCAGGGAGTCTAGGATGATCCCTCCCTGGACACAGCGTAACAATGGCTAAGCGGCCCAGAGACCGCCAAAACCACCAGGCACAGGTTTGAGTGTGAACGTGGGGTGCTCGCATCCCTCCCCGAGGTATCTAGCGAGGCCTTCGCGGTCACCGCCGCCTGGCATAAGCAACCATGCACATGACGTGGAACCAGAAAACAATAAACAGCCATAGGTCTCCTTGGAGACCCAGGTCTCTGCACACAACCCCACCAAGCCAAGCACTCGCTCACGCCCCCTCCTGGTGGGGGCGGGGGTAAGCTATGCGGGCAGAGGGAGGCTGCCTGTCTGGCTGGGGCCTTAGAGCAGGAACCTGGGTCAGCTTCCGCGAGGTCAATTTCCAGTTCCTGGCTTTAAGGGGCCCTGATACCATACAGCTTCCCTTCCCGCGAAGGAAAAGTACTCTCCCACTCTGAGGCCTAGAAAGAAGGGAAGGGCCAAGGCCGCAGGCTCAGCTTTTAGGGGTTCTCTTTGAGGACGTCTTCAACTCCCGTGCCCTGCACGCCCCTTCACGGTCCCTGGCCCCTACACGGTCAGTAAGTACTGAGCATAGGGGCAGGCAGCAGGCTTAGCAGACCAGAATTTTTACGAGAGCCTCGTGGGAAGTTTCTTTTTGGAAAAATAATTAAGGTGGACGGATCCGATTAGAAAAGAACCCGGCAGGCAAAAGGAGCTCCCGGGAAAATGTGCTCCCGGCCCATCATCTGCAGATCCATAGGAGACCTATTTAGGGTCAGCCTACTAAGGCTAGAGCCTTGGGCCACCCAGATTCGGCTCCTTCTGCAGATCACCCGAAAGCCCTTGGCCCAAGCCGCTGGCCGGGCGTTGAGGCCCGAGCCCTGCGGCTGCCTCCTCGCCGCCGCCACAGCACCGATAAATCAGCCAAGTGATTACTGAATGTAAACTCTAGTTACTTAAGTGTCCTCCGAGGGGTAATATTGTCTGTCCCTATAAATCCCGACTGCGCTCGCCCGAATCAGCGCTTTCCGCCCAATGTGTTTGTCGGTTCAAACGCAACACGCGACCCACAGGGGCCATGCCACCGCCCCCACGCCGCAGCCGCCTTCAGGGCAGGGTCGTGGCACCCCCAAAGGCAGGGCTTGGGGTGGGTTCGGAGGGGTCCGCATGGCGCCGGGGGCTCCCCCTAAATTCTAAGGCAGGCGAGGTCCAAAAGATCGAGGGAGGCTCTGCAGTTAGCCCTGTACTCCTCGAACTAGAACCTTTAAAAGCACAGAAGCCAATTTCCCCAGTACCTTCAAGGGCATGCGTGATAAAATGTGTGTGACGACGCATGTGTGTGAATGAAGGTGTGTAAATTAGTAACTGTAAATGAGGTTGTACGTGTAAAATGTATCAGGGTATATGGGTGTCCCAGCAAAGAGGAGGGGGTACGGACAGGAGGAAAATACAGGTGTGTGAGGTTGTGTGATGTGTGTGCATGTGAAAGTGTGTGTGTGGGGGGAATGTGTAACTAGGGCAAGTGTACGCGTATGTAGGGGAGGTCTTCCGGGGCCCCCTTCCCTTCTGGAGGGGCCAAACCGAGCTGGGCCTCCTGGCCCAAATGCCGCAGCAACTCCCACATGCCGCTTTCACGCGCGGGGCTTGCCACCCTTGGAGAGGAACTCTGGGGCGGCTCCGGCTCCAACTCCCCTTTCCCCAAACGCCCTCCCCAAATTCCCAGGGCTGGACGCATGGGGGCTGCCGACTGTCCTGGGCGCCTTCCTGCTCCGGCTGCTGCTGCTTCTACTCCGGGGCGGCGGCGGCGGCTGCTGGAGCGCGTGGCCAGTCCCGGCGGAGAGGCTGCGGGAGCGCTGGAGACTCCACCGTGTGAGAACCCAGCGCGGGGCCTGTGTGTGCTATCGAATTACTTATTCATAGAAAAAAAGAGAGGGAGAGAAAAAAAAAAGAAGTCACATGTCCGGGTTATACGTATGCAAAGAGAAGTAGCAGAAGGAGGGAAAAATTAAGGCGAGAAGGAGGAGGAGGAAGAGAAGCGGCGGCGGCGGCGGCGCAGCCGGGGACAGACACCCACCTGTATGAGTGCGCTTGTGGATCTTGAGGTTTTCGGAGCGCGCGAAGACCTTGCCGCAGCCCGGGAAGGGACAGGGAAAGGGCTTCTCGCCCGTGTGCACGCGAATGTGGTTGATCAGCTTGTATTTGGCCTTGAAGGGCTTGCCCTCGCGGGGACAGTCCTCCCAGAAGCAGATGTGGCTGCTCTGCTCCGGGCCGCCCACGTGTTCCACAGTGACGTGGTTCACTAGCTCGTGCATGGTGCCGAAAGTTTTGGAGCAGGGCTTGGAGCCGCCGGCCGGGGGCGGTGGTGGTTGCGGCTGCGGTTGCCGGGCCAGCTCCTCCGGGTCGATCCACTTGCAGATGAGCTCCTGCTTGATTGGCTGCCGCATGTAGCGCAGGAAGGCCCCGGCAGCTCCAGGAAGGTGGGGGTGGTGCTGGTTCGGGTGTTGCGGGGGAGCCGGCGGCGGCGGCGGCGGCGGCGCCGGGGGCGGTGCGTGGTGCTGCAGGTGGGGTCCCGGCCCGGCCGCGGCGGCTGCAGCCGCCGCCAGATTCAGGTTTAAGTTCACAGCTCCGTAGCCGTGTAGGGCAGCTGCTGCAGCGGCCGCCACCGCCCCGTAGTGCGCGTCGCCGGAACGCGGCGCAAAGGGTGGCTCCGCGCGGCCGAACAATTCAGCCGCCGCGGCTGCCGCGGCTGCCGCCAACCCCAGACGCATTTGGCCGTTGAGCGGGTGCTGGTGGCTGCCGGGCGCTCCCGGCAAGTCGTGCAGAGCAGGATAGAGCGCGGGACCCCCGCCGCCGCTGCCGTCCGGGCCCGCGTAGGTGCCGCTGGCAGAGATGAACATGCTGGCCGAGTGGGGAGGCGGGGCCGGGTGCTGGGGGGAGTCGGTGCCGGACCGCTGCTCCCCTCCGAGCGGGGCCCCGTGCATGGCCGCCGTGGGGGCCGTGGCGGAAAGATCCCTTCGGAGGACGAAGTCCCTGCTGTGGCCTTTGCCGCTGCTGCCGCCGCCGCCACTGTTGGTGGTGGTGTAGCCCGAGAGGGCAGGAGGAGGAGGGGGAGGGGAAGGGGGGGAAGGGGAGGGAGGAAGAGGAGGGGCTGGGGGCGGTGGCGCGGAGGGCAGCACACTGCTGTTGCCCCCGCCACCAGAATAGGTGCCAGCTCCGGGGTGCGCAGCGGCGGCTGCTGCGCGGTTGGTGACCGCGGGAGCCTCAGGCTGTGCCCGGAACGCCTGGGAGGGAGGGCTGAGGCGGAGTGCGCTCGCCTGGGCCATGTGCTCGGGTCCCAGCGTAGTGGTGGCCACGCCGGGGTCAGCGCCCAGGTCCCGAGGGCGGAGGTGCGTGGCTATGGCGCGAAGTTGGGAGTGGGCGGGCGGGCTGGCCAGCGCCGGGAAGCCTGTCATATTCTGAAGAGGCTTGGCTTGAGCCGTTGCCAAATCCTCTAATCTCAGCGCTGGCGAGTTCCTCTTGGTCAAAGGGAGCTCCATCAGAACCACACAATCAGAACCATAGACCCTCACTGGGGGGACTTTTTTTGCCCTCTGCCCGCCTCCCAAAACATGTATATATTAGGGACTCTTTAACTTCTTTGTCCTGACCTCCTAACTCTGCGTATTCCTGTTCCCACTCTGTCCTCCAGCGATTGGCAGAGTGAACACCACATTTGAGCTGCACAGTGGGACCGAGATTTTGGAAATTGCACGGGTGGGATTGGAGAGAGCCCCGTGATTGGCAGCAACCGCAGCTGCCCGATTGGCTCCCTTTCAGACCCTGGTCCCAGTGGAGATCCGCCCCGCTGCTCGTGGTCGCTTTAGCTTTCGCTTCGCGCCCCCTCCTCCGTTGGAGCCCTGCGTTCCCGCCTCCCCGGGGATGCCCAAGTTGCACTTGGAGAAAGTTTGTGCTGGGCCTGCGCGCTCATCGCTCCTCGTTTCACAGATGCTCCTTGAGCAGAGCGCGCGCCGGCACGCGGCTAAAGGACGACTTGTGGCTAATGGCTGCACCCCGCGGGGGGTGCAGAAGGCAAGGAGGTATCCCCAACTTAAAAAACCTCCGCCTCAGAGCAAGCAGCAGCACCTTCCAACAACCACACACTTCCCTTGGAAGAGCCCTAGGCTGCTATCTGGAGAAAGTGAGCAGATGTTCGCCCGTCATCATATTTGTAGAGGTGATACTAGGAGCTTATTATTTGGGAAGGACACCAGTCTGCCAAACGCTCACGTAGGGCTCAGACAGGAGGCAGAATGAGGAAGGGTATTAAAGTCCTATTGGTTGCAAAACAATTTGAGTCATTTGGCTCTACTAAACACAAAGTGTGGTCAAAATAAATCTTCCCCAAAAGGAATCGTTTTACCTCGACTTTTTAGCTCATGGAGGCCCTTTCAATATGATTCAAAGGAATTGGCTCGAAATGTAATCTTACTGCTGGTCGGTTCTAGATCTGCCACTTCCAATTGGCTTTGGGGAAAGGGGGAGGGGGGACATCTTGTAGCGATTTTAACTTTTGCCTCTGGTAGATACAGTGGCAGGGCAGGCCAAACAGCATGTCTCTAGAGGGAAGCGGCTAAGTAAATAATATCCTTTAAGAAGAATTTTTCCTTCCAGTCCAGAACACACAACGTGTGTGCCTCAGTTTCTTCGAAAGGACCACAAATTAGAATTGATCCAAGAAAATAATTATTTTTAAATCAAACAAATATCTTCACTATTTATTTACTAATAGAATAACCTTCTGCCTTGTTATCGTTTTCTAACAAACTGATATAGCAGGAGATATGTTTTATTTTAAAATCATAAAAACTGGCTTTTGATAAAATGAACCCCACATCTTTCAAGTGATTTCACATCAACTTAGTTTAAAAAGAGAAATAGATTCCTGCATTACTTTTTAGGGGACAGAAAATTGTGGCATCCCCCAAACTTTAGGGTTCTTACTGACCCAGAGTTTCACTTCAGCTTAAAAAAAATAAAGCATAGTAAAATTTCGTGATGTTCCAAGATGCTCAAAATTTAAAGTCAGGGCTTTTAATTTTTATTTTGTTGCCCTGCATAAAATTGTTTGTTAAAAAATGATAATGGTTAAAATGATTTTTTTCTTTCGGGATACAATGAAACATTATCAGCTTAATTCGTTTTCAGTCCATGTAAAAATAAACTGCATAAAGCCATCATCTAGGAAATGGTCCTGGGAAGAGGTAAGAAATATTTTTGAAAGAGCTGATCCGATAACCCCATTTACATTGGTATGAATAATGTTTAACTGGAACTTACTTATTAGCCCAGGGAATGTAATTTCTCTTATAAAACTGACAGCCAAGCAAAGAAAGTACTACAAACTTCATATTGTTTTTTTTTAATTTTTATGAAATTCAAATACAGTGAAATAAGAAAGGCACGAGTGCAAGCACAATTACAAATGTTTTAATAAATAACAGTGACAAAATCCACATCTGTATTTAGGGAGGACAAGTCCTTTTACAATTTTGCTTCAAAAACTCAAAACATCTCAAGCCAAACAGGCAACAGTGGAGCGAGGACTGCACCATCTCTATGGATGGTTTCTGGGGAAAGCATCATATTTGGAATTGTCACCACTGTCTATTTCCTCTCAGAACATTTCAAATAAGTTCCCTTTATCTGAACTCCTTGGCAGTGAGCATCAGTACTTGCATAATGGCAGCTTTACATTCAATCCTGCAGGTTATAAGGAAAAACAAAACAAAAAGAATGAATAAAGAACATAACCAAAACATTGCCTTTAATACGAACTGTTGAACATTTTTATTGTGCAATAAAATGGGTACTTCCACCCCTTTCAAAATAGCTTTTTCTCAAAATTATAACTGCTTTGTTTTATTGAATTGCTGAAATTTAATGGTTTAATGAGTAAAGGCATGAAGGAGAAGCTGTAAAAATGTGAATAATGGTGCAGCACAGCCGAGTGGAATCTGGAACCCGCCTCCTTGTACAACTCTTGTTAAACACAGCATGATATGTACCTGTCATCGATTTAATATGTCTTAATTCAGATATAGTTCCCTGATCAATTTCTTTTTATGGACGTCTAAAGAAGAAAATCTTAGGAAATAATAGAGATTTGGGTGGTGAGTGGAGAGAGGGATATTTACACAGTGCATTTAATGAAGATTTGCAAATTTATGACCAAACCCAGACCCTAAAAAGATAATTGACTCAGGTAAATCGACTTGAGATGCTAATTCTTAAAAGGAAGAACTGGGAACAAAATTCAATCAATACCAATAAGACGCCAACAAACTGCCTGCCAATTAAACCTGAGAATAGGCCTAGCTAGATGGTCATCAGGAAGGCTCTCAGTGAATTTCCGGGATTGCCTTTATTTCAAAACAAGAAAGCTTATTTTGTAGACGTGTTTTTTATCATTGTGATGACCCGCCTAACCCAGGTGCGCTGTTTTTTTTAAAGCTATTTGAGTCAAGTCAGACCCCCTTAACATCCCGAGTTTCTAAAGACCTGTGTCACACTTCCTAAATAAACACCAACAATTTCCAGGGAGTTGAAGAAAACAATACTGGTGGGGAGGGGGTATAGAAGTTGTTATTCCAGTTCTGTAAATTTAGTGCTATATTTTCGCGGTGGTGCTGGTAGTCAGGGCCGATAATCGAAACTCATGCCCTTGTCTGCACTTTGGCAGAGGAGGTGCTTGTGTGGGGGTCTCAGCGTGGCAATACATGGAAATGCCCTTTTTAGGGTTAACAGGTGTTCTTAGGGGAGAATCTATTTTCAGACTTCACTGTTGCACCCCGAACCCCACCCTCCTCTCAGCCCCAAACAAAAGCGCGAGGAGGTTGGGTGGTAAGAGTAAAACACCGAGGCCCTGAACCAAGCCTCGCTCCGCTGTCTGAAGGCAACAGGCCGGATCTCTGAGGGATGCCCAAGCTGGCGCTAACGGCTTCCCGCTGCGCGGAGTAGGGGTGGGGGGTTTGCAGCTCTCGGGTGCCCTCCTCTCGTCACTGAACCCAGCCAAGTTTCCTTGCGATGGTTGTGGGCAATTAATAACTCTAAGGGAAGTGAATTGGACATTTCCTGGCTTTTGAGCCTTTGTTTGATTGTTTCTGCAGCGGGGGGAGGGGATAAGCCCGGGACAGTGAGGTGGATAAGAAAGGAGATAGGGGAACCACCTAGCCTTTTATTGCCCTTGCGATTGCTTTACTGCTCTCTGTTCCCGAGTGGTTTCCGTAAGAGCGGCTTCCTTGCAGAAGGGCTAGATGCCCAACGAATTTGGAGCGCTTAGTGCCATTTGGGTCGCGCAAGAGGCGGGTTCAAGCGCGAACACGTTATCCGGAGTTAGCCGAGGGATTAAAGTACTTTGAAGCCCAGACGAAAGGCGGCAGTGGGTGCTCAACTGGGAGAAGGAGAGTTACTAGCAGACATTCAAAAAAGGGGTTATACACTCCAGAACTCTTTAGGCCGAGGTGAGGTGGGCAAAGGGGCCCTCGTTGCTGCATTTTATTGAGTTTTGTCAGGGCCGGAAGTGACAAGGACTTTGGGTTCAAGGGCTTTTCCCAAATCAGGCTCTCCAGGCGTCTAGGCAGTGAGGTTCCCGACTACCAACCCACCTGCACTGGGCAGGCACCAGATCCCCACCCTCTGCCCTCACCACTAGCGTTCTGATCCTGTGGGAGCCGCGACCCGGCCCAGGGGTTTTGAGTGCTCTGAAGCGCGCAGCCCTCTGAGCGCCTCTGTAAGTGTTATCTCTTTTTTTTTTCCCCTCCCTTCTAAGCTCAGGCAACACACATACTTGTGGGGCTAAGAGTAACCAAAAATGTGCTTTTTGCTGAAGTTTATGATCCCTGTCACTTTTACATGGGTTCATGTAAATGAGGATTATTTTTTTTTTCAAAGCAAAAGATTGGTACTGTATGGCTGTGATCGAAACGTTAGTTTCCTTGGGCTTGGGATTTGTTCATTTGTTTGGGATAGTCAAGAATTGGACAAACCCCATGTCCACCTGACTTTAGTGGTTAAAAGCCCTTGAAAAATTATGGCTCTCTTTACTTCCCCACTATTAAAAAGTAAACAGAGTAAAATTGGCCTGTCATCAAATATTCTCACTTGGTTCTCAATCATTTTTACCCTCAGAGATGTGGGTAGTTTGATAACAGCCTCTGACCCACATTTGACCAGTCAGACTGGTAAATTCTTGGGAATGCCTAATTGTTGTGTTTCAAAATATGTTTATAAGGTCAAAACAGGAACCACAAAATTTCCTTACATGTTCATGGTTCATATAACCACCCAATATTATTTATATTGGCTTCAAGATGAGTTCTTCTCCCTTCATTCTTTATCCTGTAGTATGTTTTTGAGTGGGGGATAAAGGAGGAACTGAGATGGTGTTTTTGTTTTTTATTTCAAATTTTGTGGGTAATTCCCTCCACTTCACACCCTTTCCAATATGTATACTTCAATATTTGAAGAAGCTGTTGAGATAAATCAAATAGTGACACGTTGATGGATTTACTTGTGTGAGCAATATGGTTGACATATGGCATTGTTATTTATGAATGACAGCATAAATTGTATTACAAAGTCTATTGCAATAATACTGCAGTTTATTGGAAAGCTGCTTTCCTGTCACTGGTATTCAACCTCCCTGGATGTAGTTTGCCTGGGAGCCCAAAGGATACCAGTCCTCAAAATAATTAAACACATTCATGTAAGCTAATGCCTCCTGTTTTTTGGTTTATTTTCATTTTGTTTTACAGCAATAGAAATACTCTCATCAGGAAAGAGGAGACAAAGTAAGGACAATTAGTTTTCTTCTGTTTGCATAATCACAACCACTGCCACATAGAAATGTTGGCATCTATTTTTTTCTGAGTCCCTAATGACAAATACAAAGACATTTGCATCCCTATCACTAAACTGCTGGTGAGCATATATTTTATATAGAGACGTTTTATAAGCCTAGTTATAGAATAGTAAATTTTAACTGTAGGGAGAAGAGAAGTTCTTTTAGCAGACAGGAGAGGGCCTTATCCTATGATACCTCCCCACCTCCACTCAACCTCCCCCTTCTTAAAAATGGCATTAAAAGTTACAACATTGGCTGAGATTTTCATGATTTCCCTTTCTTTTATATTACAGATTTCCCCTCCTTTCATATTACACTTCTCTAAAGCTCTGACAAAGAACTTTTGTTCTACATGGGTCTTACATAGGAGGCTCCCCCACCACACTTGTGGCTCTTCATGGGTCAGGGGTCATCCAGCCCAGGAGTGGCTGAGAGCGCTGAATCAAAGGTGACCTGCAACTTAATATCCTGTTGATGATCTTGTTGAATTTGAATCTGTGATGCAGAGGATGGTGCTGAAATCTTGTAAAATCCTTCCTTCCTTCCTTCCTTCCTTCCTTCCTTCCTTCCTTCCTTCCTTCCTTCCTTCCTTCCTTCCTTCCTTCCTTCCTTTGGTTTGAAGTATATAGACAACTGATTCCACATTTGTTTTCCCATCTCTTCTCCCATATACATCCTTTTCCTTAGGAGAAAAATTAAAAGTTTGGACGATATAGCCACTGAATGTTTCTGTTTTCCAGTTTAAAGGCTGATTTTGTTTGCTTGTTTGTTTTTGGCTTTTGCTGGCCAGCAAGATATACGTGTGTGTGTGGTGTGTACATATACACTGTTTTTATGTATATGTACACACAAAAAAGCTCACCATACTACAAAAGAACGCAGTCAACCATTCAGAGGTCCACAACAGCATCGAGGTGCTCAGTGAACGAGTACACAGGCTTTTGATGTGTGTGTGTGTGTGTGTGTGTGTGTGTGTGTGTTTAAGACAACCCGAACTCTCTGTCGCACTGCCATTCTCTCCACTTGCCGGGACAAGAAAGCAAGCCCTGGCGTTCCAGGGGCCCGCTATGCAGGGATATCCACAGATAGCAAAACCCCTACCCTCGCCAGCTTGGCGCAGGCTCAGTGAGATCTCAAAAGAACAATTTTGGATAACTTACAAAGAGGGGACATATTTGCCCGACGGAGACAGTTGTGGGTCCCGAGAATCTGACATCGCAACAGCGGGCCCTTCCGGAAACCTGTTGAAAAACTGAAATCACTCACACGGTGCAAAATGCAGCTTGGCCGCTTTTTTCTCCCCCGCGAAGGAACCCAAATCTACTTTTGGGGCAATGACTGAGAAGTCTTTCTAGGGCTTTGTTTCTCCCTTGCTTTCCTGCGCGCTCTTTCATTTCCCTTTCCTTCCTAAAAACAAAACAAACAACAAAAACGTGTCACGAGATATAGGGGCTTTGCGGTTTGTAGAGGAAAAAAGCACTTCTAAGAGGGGCTGGCGACGTGACTTTGAACTTGGCTCAGCTCCTGTGTCCTTCAGAGAGAGAGGAGAACTAGAGTGGAGAAAGAATATCTAGGAAAGCCCAGGCTGCGGGATCTCCGGTGGGAATTAAGGCGTCTGCCCTACCACCCGGCCGCGCACAGTCCCTGGAATCCAACGGGAGCCAGCGTCCAGCCGCGCCCGCCTGAAACGCCGGCGCTGCAAGAGAGGAATCAAAACGAAAGGAGGGAATGGGGCAAGGAGGAGAGGGATAGAGGAGTGGAGAGAAGACGGGAAAATGGAAAAAGAGGAAAACTCGAAGTCTGATGGCTTGAAAGAAGGAAGTCAGGTTTTGGATGTGCAGGATTGTTATTCTCAAGACCAACTTCTAATAAAATATTTTTTTGGAAAAAATTTTGGAGTAAGCTTTTCAGTTATTCCTCCCTCCCTGTAAATTGATGAATAGAGTAAACAAGTGTGAAAGGCTGGGCATTGATTGGGCTGTTGTTTTTGTTTGTTTGTTTGTTCCTGTATCAGGACAGCTTTTCTGACTGGAGACTTTTCTCTCAATCTCAATCTTAGGTCCCTTTCTGTTTAGGGGAGCAGTTCGGTATTTGCCTTCCCCTGCATTTCCCCACTCCCTTTATACAAAGAGTGGTGTGTGGAAAAGAGGAACATTTCCGCCTTTCAGGGAAGGCGATAATCTCTAGCTACAAGGCACATTTTTGGGCTTTCAGACTAGATGCTGCAGCCTCCCTTCTTATTCCTCCACCCCACCGCGGGAGTGGGGGTGGGGAACAGCGGGAGAGCACAGGGCCCCTTATGCAACCGGCTGCGGCCAGCTTCGACCTTGAGACCTGCTTAAGCCAGGAGAGGCTGCCTGTGCCGGCGCTAGGGAGCTCAGGTTCTGCTAGCAATAGTAAGCTAGAGTGGTCTTTCCGCGTTTTTGTCTATTTCATTTCAACATGAAAATTTTAAATACATGTTGATTATTTTTCCTTACTTGAATTTTATTTCAACTCTCCAAAATTTGTAAATAAAAGCACTTCTCCAGCATTGCATTCACACCTTCGCAGCCTCCAGGCCCGCTGTTCCCTCTCCTGTTAGCTCGGAAGCGCAAGCGTTCCGCTGCGGGACAGGAAATGTCTACGGCGGCCAACCTGGGGCCCAGGGCGGGGGGTCGGCCGGAGCCCCGGGGCCGAAGGCCAAGTCCGGCTCCGCACAAGGAGGCGTCTTGCGGCCGCACCACCACTCTTGTGGGGGGCGGGGAAGATAAGTTCCCCACTCCTGGAGGAGTAATAGAGAACTTCTAGAAGCCGTACCGGCCTGGAGATTTCTTCTCCGGAGGCCCTGACCCCATGTCCAAACTCCAACCTGAGCCTTTCTCGGTGGCGCGCCTCGCCCCCGCCCCATACTGCCCACCCCACCGAGCATCTACCCCGAAGGTGACACTATCTTTAAACGACTTCCAACCCCCTCCCTCGAGGGGGCCGCTGCCCAGTGTTTACTGCTGTAAAAGGAGGAAGACCCGGGCAGCTGGGAGAACCGAGGGAGCGAACAGTCGCGGGGCAGGGCGGGTCTGGGTGAGTTTCCATGGAGTAAAAGGAAGGGCCATGCCTGGCTTTATCTAGGCCCACCATCCTGCACCTGTGTTTTCAAGACCACAGAGCAAGTTTACAAAATGGGAAGAAACGGGATAGGGAACCTGCCAACCGATCAAAACATCGGCCCCCCAGCCTGCTCCCCAGACGTGCTTCTGGCGGGGCTCAGGGCCTGTAGTGTCGCAGCACGCAGGGCCTCCCCGCTCGGAGGCCCGGAACTACCAGCCACGTTCTCGAGCCGCCAGGAGTACCGGCTTTCGGTGCCCACCGGGATAGGCTCTGGTCCGCGGGTAGTCGGTTGCCTCTGCGGAAGGGCGCGAGAGCAGTGCGCTGTCCGCTCCCGGCCTGGTCCCGCGCCACGTCGGTCGCTAAGCTCCGGGGAGCGGCGCGGTGGACTGGGACAGGAGCTATAGCGCGGAAAGCGCTGACTAAAAGCCGGGAGACTTGCAGGCCCAAGCGGCTGCCACGATCCTCCGCGGCGGGAGCGGCTGGGAGCTTCGAAGATGCGAAGGGTTGGGGGGGGGGGGAACCTGCCGCTGGGCGGGGGCGCAGGATTGACGGGGCCGCCACAGCCAATGGTGGCGCCGGTAGGGCGGGCGGGGCGATAGTCCCGGTTAAAGGGGCGGTGTGACCTGGAGCTGGGGAAAGGAAGGCCGGGGAGGGAAATGTGGGGGCAAGGGAGGAGGGGAGAGGAAAAGGAGGAGACAAAAAATAAAAAATAAAAGACTTCGGCGTCAGTGGAGCCCACTGAAATAAACAGGCGGAGACGGGGGCGAACGGACCCCACCTCAGCTAAAAGGGGCCACATGCTTTGGCCTCTTCGCTTTTTGCGGGGACCGCGGCTTCTGACCAGTCCTCGCGGTTGCGGCCGTCCGTTTCGGGTCCAGCGCCCCAGGCCACGGGCTAGAGGGAGTGGGCGACCTAGAAATCACTTTTTTTTATTGTTGTTTTACAGCCCAGCCTCCCCCCCCCCTTTCCTCCGCTCGCCTTCTTCCACCCACAGCCTCTTCTCTCCTCTCCCTCCCCTCCTCCCGTACTTAAAGAAAGAGAGAGCCGCGCAGCAGCTTCCTCTGTCTGGGGGAATTCGTGCTGCTATAAGTTTACTACGCTAGGCGCAGCCAATGCCAAGCGCGGAGGACCTGGAGGGCTAAACACTGCGGCCTCAGCGCCGAACAATACCGGTCGCGCGCAGTAGGAAGCGGCCAGAGGAGCGCGCCGCGGAGAAAGACGCCTGGTCTCCACCCGCCGCCCCAGCGCCCCGGCGGCGGTCAGGTGGAGCTACGGGAGCGCCTCGGTGCCAAGCGTGGAACTCGTCTCCGTCCGCTCTTCGCCAGCCTGTCTGCCGCCGCAGCTCTCGGACACCGTGGTCCCGCCGCTACAGTGATTTCATTTTGCTGGTGCCTCTTGGCGTTGCCTGGCTGGTGGTCCGCAGGGCGCGCGAGAGAGAGCGAGTGTGCGTGCGCGCGCCGGTGCGCGCAGGGGTGGGGGCGGCGGCGCTACTCTCGCCCCGCTTCGACTCCCCTCTCTGCTCAACTCCCCACACCTCCCTGCGGTTCCCTCCTCCCGCCCCCCCCCCTCCTGCCCTGCCCTGCCCGCCCGCCCCCGCCGCAGCTCCTTTAATACACTTTGGTTCTCCGTCTGGCTTTGGACTCTTCTCCTCCTCCACCTCCTCCTCCTCCTCCACCCGCGCCTCCTCCTCCTCTTCCTCTCCGCGCCTTCGTTCGACTCCCGGACGCCCGAAGCAGATCCAGGCAGCGGAGGCGGCCGGAGCTGCAGCGCTGCTCTCGGGGCTGAAGCCACCACCACCGCTGCCTGCTCTCGGAGCCCGGCGGCTCCTAGACTCACTGCACGCGGAGCGGGTGTGGGAACCTAGAAGGCAAGGGGCTCGCCGGGGCGGGCGGGCGCGCTGGCCATGCTGCTGGACGCGGGGCCGCAGTTCCCGGCCATCGGGGTGGGCAGCTTCGCGCGCCACCATCATCACTCGGCCGCAGCCGCGGCGGCGGCGGCGGCAGAAATGCAGGACCGTGAACTGAGCCTGGCGGCGGCGCAGAACGGTTTCGTAGACTCCGCGGCTGCTCACATGGGCGCCTTCAAGCTCAACCCGGGCGCCCACGAGCTGTCCCCGGGCCAGAGCTCAGCGTTCACGTCGCAGGGCCCCGGTGCGTACCCTGGCTCCGCTGCGGCTGCCGCCGCTGCCGCGGCACTCGGGCCCCACGCCGCGCACGTCGGCTCCTACTCCGGGCCGCCCTTCAACTCCACCCGGGACTTTCTGTTTCGTAGTCGCGGCTTCGGAGACTCCGCGCCTGGAGGCGGGCAGCACGCGCTGTTCGGGCCAGGAGCTGGAGGCTTGCACCACGCGCACTCGGACGCGCAAGGCCACCTCCTCTTCCCCGGCCTCCCTGAGCAGCACGGGCCGCACGGCTCACAGAATGTGCTCAACGGGCAGATGCGCCTCGGGCTGCCGGGCGAAGTGTTCGGGCGATCAGAGCAGTACCGTCAGGTGGCCAGCCCGCGGACCGACCCGTACTCGGCGGCTCAGCTCCACAACCAGTACGGCCCCATGAATATGAACATGGGTATGAACATGGCAGCGGCCGCGGCCCACCACCACCACCATCACCATCACCCTGGTGCCTTTTTCCGCTACATGCGGCAGCAGTGCATCAAGCAGGAGCTCATCTGCAAGTGGATCGACCCCGAGCAGCTGAGCAACCCCAAGAAGAGCTGCAACAAAACTTTCAGCACCATGCACGAGCTGGTGACCCACGTCTCGGTGGAGCACGTCGGCGGCCCGGAGCAGAGCAACCACGTCTGCTTCTGGGAGGAGTGTCCTCGCGAAGGCAAGCCCTTCAAGGCGAAATACAAACTGGTCAACCACATCCGTGTGCACACAGGCGAGAAACCCTTCCCCTGTCCCTTCCCGGGCTGCGGCAAGGTCTTCGCGCGCTCTGAAAACCTCAAGATCCACAAAAGGACCCACACAGGTAACCGCGGTCCGGAACAGGGATAGGGGCAGAGGGAAGAGGCTTTGGTTGGTTTTACTGAGAGAAACTCGTTGACTGCCAGCCCTCAACCCTGGATTGGGAGATGTTTTTGTGTGTGCGAGGGAGCCAACGGCTTGTTTTCGTTGGAAAATGAAAGACTCTTATTGAGCTGTTTTTTTCCATGTGTGGAAATTGAGTTTTTAATAACCAGTGTACTTTGTGGGGTGCACTTGGTTCACTCGGTTCATAATTGCTCGGCCCGGTTAATAATTTCCGTTCTAAATAGAGCTCACAAAATAAAACTGCTCTCCAACCGCGTACCTGGGAATGGAGCCTTGAGAGGATTTGCCCGCTTGTCTGACTGTGCTTTTCTGCTTTGGGTGTGTCTGTTCGATTGGCTTGTGTTTGTCACTTACTTTACTAGGGGTCCAAACGTCCTTCCAGAACTGTTTCCCATTAAGTGAGCGGAAAGGGTAAAACATTTCTTGTTTTTAAAGCCCATCTCAGGGTGGGTGGGATCGCAGTGGTTTGGCACCAGAGGGTTTGCCTAACTTGGACCGACGACCCCGTCAGTGAAGTCCCGGGGAACAATCGCGTGACAAGAGAGAACCGCAAAAGAACGCACCTCTCGCTTCATAGATTACTCATCCATGACCAGGTCCCAGCCAAAATCGTGCCAGACGATTTCCTAAAAGAAAGCCAAATGTTTTAGCAACTTCCACCGTCAATATTTACTCCGAAGTGGGGATGCGCCAGCGGCCTATTGTTCTCTTCCAGGAAGGGAGCTAGGCGAGGTGCGAGACAAGCTTTTAACAAGGTTTAAATTTTGAGAAATTTATTTGCATGAAATGCTTGCTTTCGATTCCTGTGTCTGAGCGGATGTCTTTAAAAAACAATTTAGGTGCTAATGAAATTTAACATTAAATGGTCTCCTTTCCAAGTGGAACAATGTTCGTTCTCACACCTCCAAATGACTCCAAGCGTTTGGAATTCTGGCAACAGGATGCAGGGGCCGCCAGAAAATTAACGGGAAGGTTTTGAAAGCCTTTGCTAACGCCCCCACCCCCACTGCCTAGACTGCCTCTTCGATCCCTAGGTCTGCCTTATCTTTAATATTTATCTTTTCTCTCCAACTTATTAAAAATACCTGGGAGTGAGATTACAATTATGGTTAATTTAATTTGCAGGATTTTGGACGAAAAATACTGGCTCAGTCGCTATCCACAGCATGTCCCCAAACAACACACAGCAACTCCAAATCTAATTGCCCACTGGCCCCAAAGAGAAACTGACAGCAGCCCAGCAGTCTGTGTGATTTTCATAATGCCCCAAATATTTTGTCATAAATAACAGCTTCTCCATGGCAAGACTAACTCGTTGGAAGTTACAAATCCAAGAAGCTCTATTGAAAGGCAGGCAGGGCTAGGTGCTACCCCATAGTTAAAAATTTGAGGAAATGAGTGTCAGTCTGGAAGAAAAGTAAAATATGAAATTGAAAAGCAGGACCATCAGGTGGGGACAGTTAATTTCACCTTAGTTTTGCTTAGAGGGGGCCCATCTGTTTAAGCGACCCAGACTCTTCTCGCTCTTTTTTCCTCCTGGAAGAGGCCTTGCCCCCTCCAGGATGGGTGGGAGTTCCCCAGGAGGTCTGGGTGTCCACAGCAAATGCCCGTGTTTGCCTTCCACAGGGGAGAAGCCGTTCCAGTGTGAGTTTGAGGGCTGCGACCGGCGCTTCGCTAACAGCAGCGATAGGAAGAAGCACATGCATGTCCACACCTCCGATAAGCCCTATCTGTGCAAGATGTGCGACAAGTCATACACGCACCCCAGCTCTCTGCGGAAACACATGAAGGTACCACCCGGGAGGCCAGGAAAGGGGCAAAGAGGCCGGCTGTAGCGCTGGCTCATAACCAGCCTGGATAACCTTAGCCGGCCTGGGAAGGCGTGGGTTTCCCGGGGCCAGGGCGGCAGGGGATATTTCTGTGGGTGCTCCTCCGGGGGCCTGGCCCCACAGCAGCTGCACTCACACCCAGTCCCCTTTGGTCTCCCCTCCCGACTTTTGTTTTGCAGGTCCATGAGTCCTCCCCGCAGGGCTCAGAGTCCTCCCCAGCTGCCAGCTCTGGTTATGAGTCCTCCACACCCCCGGGGTTGGTGTCCCCCAGCGCCGAGCCCCAGAGCAACTCCAACCTCTCACCGGCGGCGGCGGCGGCGGCGGCGGCGGCTGCGGCAGTGTCCGCGGTGCATCGGGGTGGAGGCTCAGGCAGCAGCTCTGGCGGAGGCAGCAGCGCAGGCGGCGGGGCGGGAGGCGGGGGCGGCGGCAGCTCTGGCGGGGGCAGCTCTGGCGGGGGCAGCGGAACTGCCGGGGGCCACAGTGGCCTCTCCTCCAACTTCAATGAATGGTACGTGTGAGGGGTTAAGGCCTCTCTCCTTCTCCCAGTCCCCACCCTGGCGTAGCAGTCCTCCAGTCTCCCCGAGGGCACTCTGTGATTGTGTTGTTAAAATTATGAATCTGATTTTTATGATGATTAAAATGATTTTACCAGAAGGATTTTTAAAAGTTTTTTTTTAAATAATCTAGGCATGAAGAGCAAAAATATCCTTAATGCAGTCTCTGAAGCTAAAAATAAAAAAGCCCCATAAAAATCCTGAACCAAACCCATTTTTCCTTCCCTCGTGCCCGCTCTCCTTCTCACCCTGTTCCCTGTCTTCTGGCAAACTGTGTACATAGCAGACTCCTTCCTTCTCCGAGTTGGTTTTAATGGCTTCTTGGTGTATAAAAGTTTGTCCATTTGTAACCCTCTGGATTGCTTTCCTCCCTGCCTTCCCTTCCCCCAAAGTGATGGGTTTTTCTTTTCCCTTTTTAGTCTACTCGGTTTCTTTTTAAGTAATGTGGAAGAAAATGGTTTATTTTGTATTGTGGTATTAAATATTGTGTTTTTTTTTTAATGAGGCAACTTGATTGTAAACTTCATACAACTATAGACTGGAAAAAAACGAGCCGTGCCAAAGTCCCCCTTCTGTTTCTTCAACATACTGACCCACAGCACACACGTACACACCACCAATGCTCGTGAATGTATTTTTTCTGTTAGCTGGGTTTACATGTGATGTTTTAGTGCTTTTGCAAGTTCAATTTGTTAGTTTCTGTATGAAAGATTGTGGGAGGAAAATAAAGGTTGTGACGTTAGCTTTTTCCTGAATAACACCCTTCCTTTTGTAAATACCCGTTACCATATTTATCCATTTGTAATTAAATTATGGTATTAACTTGCTACAGAGGAAACAATATTTATAAAGAATGTTTCTTAACTATAAATATGTACAATTGTGGGCATAAACTGTTTCAGATTTTTTATTTGAAGGTTTTAAGTGGCTTGATCATTTCTTGTGATATGTTTTGAAAGTAATGCATACAGAAATATAATAAAATGTGTTGAAACTGCATGAACATACCATTTTTTTCTAGCAAAGTTATTGAAGAAATGGGAATGAGGCAGCTGAGGAGGGTGCACATGGGCATGGATCAGCTGTACCACCTCACATTCTGGGAAGGAAGGTACATGTATGTGTAGAAACTGGACCAAACTGCCCCTTTGGCAGAAAGTCTCAAAATTCTTTTCTATGTCCTTTGTTTTATAGCTGAGAGTGACTTAAATTTTTGGAAAGCCTCTGTGAGGAACAGTGGCAGGAATCTTTAGAGTTTCTAATGGCTCCATTATCTGAGAGAATGCCATTCTTTCAGCTACTTGGACTGGATTTAAGAGCACTAAATATTTCCTTATTCTTTGTTTTCCCTCATCCCTGCCCCCTTTCCTGTCCCTCTGGAAAGCTAAGGTAGAGTTATTTTTAATTGCACATTTAAAACTGAGCTGAATACTTTGTTTTTGAACTTGGCCCAATGATTACAGCTTAAGGGACCATTTCTACCAACAGTTTTTTTTCTCTTGAAATTCTGAAGAGCTTGTTAAAGAAATCCAGCTTATCTGCACAGCCACTGCACACCAATAAGCAGAATATTTGAGAGAAGAAGATAATAAATTGACTACATTTTAATTTAGGAAAGCAACAAAATGTTGGTCCCAAAAGAATCTCTTCAAGAATTCAGTGAAACAATAAAAGACTAAAATAACTAGGTGGAAGTGAGGCAGAACTCTGACCACCAGCTTTCTCTGTGTGCAGCCTCAATCCCCTACTCTGCAAGACTTATATTAGAATTTTCAAACAAATTGCTCTGAGGAAGAAGGTAATAATTTTAATAATTGAGGGGTAGGACTGGGGAAAATTCTTTATAAATCCGTGAGCCATCAAGACACCTCCACCTTCCTTAGTATCTATTTCCAGAGTCCCTGGCAGTCCCCAAGTCACCTACCCCCTACCCAGTGATGAAAATTTGGGCAGCGGCAGCGACACCTCCATAGGATTGCCCAGGCTCACAGGGCTCTGCTGGAGACCAAAAGCACGGTTGGCTGCTGCAGTGACTGCTGACCTGCATATCTTCCCCTCTGGCCCTTGACTTAGCCACAGGGCTATGCAGGCTAGGTCTGAGGACCGCTTGAGAGAAAGGCAACCCTGACCTCTTGGAGGCCATGACACCAGTTCAATGAGGAAGGAAGGACTCCAGCCTGGGGGCTGTGTGCGTGTGTACCCCCAGAAGGTGAAAGACACTAGCTAGCCCTCCCCAGCAGCCCTGTGAACTGCCCAAGAGCTAACTCCTAAAGCAATCAACCCCCTATTAAAATCAAATTTATAACGCCTAGTAATATTAAATTATTAAAATAATTGGCATATGTTACTGATCCTTGGTAGATTTCACTGAACACATTATAAGCTGTGAGGAAAATCTTTTAGAGTTTTCCAACATCCCCCACCCTCAGGGAAAAGATAAAATAATCAGGAAAAAGTCGTCATAACATGTGCAAGAATGATATGGTCCACTCAACGTTTTAAACTGTGTGTGTGTTTGTGTAAGTTACTGGCTTTGAGACACCTCCCCAAACTAAGAACGATGAAATGGGGATGGGAGGAATTTTAGTATTAACTCAAGGCCTTAGGGCTTTCCTTCTCATTAGGGGGAAGAAGGAACACAGCAAGAAGAGGAGGGCGATCTCATAGCCTTGGCTGGATCGCTTTCCAGATCTGAACTCAGAGAGCTACCGAAGGAACCTTTAGACCTCCGGGTGCTATCCTAGTTAGGATAGAAAACTGGGAAGGAGGATGGCTTGAGGCGGAAGATCACAGCCTGGGAGCAGTCTCCTTGTCCACCCAGGATGTGAGGAGCGGATTGACAAAGCTTTCCAGCAAAATGACTCGCAGTTCTCCAGACCCTGCATTCCACCGCTTTGTCCAAACAAGTCACCGACCGATGGCATGACCCAACCTCCGCCTTTTTCTTCGGTCCCTCGAATCCCAGAGACAAGTATTGGGGGTGAGGGAGGAGATGGCAAAATCGTAGAGTATCAAAGATGTCAGAACTGCTGAACTTAGAACTGCGCGGGTGCTGGCAGTCCAAGGTCCTGCGCCGCAGCAAGGAGGCTGGGCCTCAGAGTGGGTGGGCAGGTGTCACCCAGCCCCAACCTCCTCCCTAAACGGACTTGAATTCTAACCTGCCCTTGCCTTGACTTCAGAACCACAGAATTGAAGCCCTGAAGCCCGTCTTTGCCTCCCTCAGGGAACCAAAGCTGAGCTGTGGTTCGCTGCTCTCAGGGAGACCCGACTGTTGACGGCGGAAGGATGGTTTCTGCTTGTCACCGTCATCAACTTGAACTTCGGAGCGCCCGAGCTCGCTCCCTTGGTACTCTGCTCCATCCACCACTAAATAACGGCCCTCAACGCGAGAGTCGCTTTATCCGGAGGCAGCTGGATCCCCTCGGGAGGCTCATCATCATTATTATTAATTATCGTGATCCTCACTGCATTGTTAATGATTACAGTGATAACTGGCATTGGTATCAGCTTCTTCCAGTTCACTATGTCCCCTGAAATCTCGGGGTTGGGGAGAGGAGGTGACTCCTGGAGCAGAGACCAATGGGTTCTGTTCCGGCCTGAGCAAGGGAAGCCTAGGGCCGAGGTCCCGCCGGGCGAGAGTAAAGGAAACAGGTCCCAGGCCCAGCACAGCGCGTCCCACGCTGCGCTGGCCCTTTTCCTTTCTGCTGGTATCTTTTCTCTTCCCCCTACTCCCTACCCCCAGGCGCCTTTGTCTCTTTTACAGAAGGATGTTTTCAGTCTCAAGTGGTGTATTTTCCGCATACGACTCAGATGAAGGGCAGATTGCAGACTGGACTTGGAGGTTCGGGTTTCCCTGTGCTTCTCCGTTGTTCTCCCCGTATCATGGGAGTACCTAGCAAGGACTGGGCTTTCCAGGCGACCTGTCGCCAGCCCCGATCCTCAGGCCTGGGGGGAGATGTATGCTGGTAGGTCCCTGATGAGTGTACCAGTAGCATACCGGGACAAGCAGGGACCCGCTGAGTACTCACGAGGGACTAGGGTCCTACCGTCCCCCCACATTTGTCCACCTAAATAACCTAAAGAGAGGGCTAGGCCTGCACCCAGGAGATGAAGAAACAAGATCCATTACTTAGACTTAGAGATGCCTGCATCCTAAGAAATAAAGGCATCAAAATAACACTTCACCAAGACTAAGTTGAACCTTTGGGTGCACTTTTACTTAAGTGAACGCGTGCCCCAGAAAGTGACCCTTGGAAGTCAAAGAAGGCATTTAATAAATACTGGTGAATTGATCGATTATAGTGTGATAAAATTGCTCTGGTTCTACAGAAACTTGGAGCTCCTCGGACCAATGCTACGTCCAGCAGTCCGAAATAAATATTTTCTATTTTTAACTGGCAGCTCAGAGAAGGACTGAAGAAATGTCCCCCATCCTCGATGCCCCCCTCCTCAGCCCCCAAAAAATTAGTACTGATTTTTTACTTTAGCGAAGACTCTAGATACTTCCCGACAGGATCCGGTGATCCAGCATAAACCCCTCAGGCCAGTCCTGCTGGGAGCCTGAAGGAAGAGGCAGTCGTAGCAGTTTGAACAAGGTGTTACGAATGACAACTTCTGTAAACCATTTTACAGAAGTTGTCTGAACTCGAGAGTTCGAGTTCATGGTCAAGTCTGTGGGGTTACTGGGCCCCACTGTCCACGCCCCGTCCCGCCCCTGAGCCGCTGCGGCCCAGATCTCGGGCGGGTTACCCAGGCCAGGGTCTTGCCACTCCAGGTCCGCCCCCACATGGCCTGGTGCGGGAACTGTTCTTGCTGGAGCCACCCTGTTACCCTCCCACGCTCCTCTTCTATTTCTTACGGCAGAGGAGCTTTTGAAGATATGGCACCTCGATTGGTCTGCGGCCCTGCGACCGTATCAGCATCTGGCATCCGGCTTGCCCAGCCATTCGGATGAGGTTCAGCACAGCTACTAGATCAGAGCTAGGGGCACCCCTTGACTTTCGTGCGTGCACACAGGCAGACAGACACACATGAGAGTCTCTTTCAGTCTCTCTTCATTTCCCAACACACACACATGCACTCACACATGCTTACTTGCTTACCTCCTTGGGTATCCCCCAGCCATGGTCTGGCGTAGGAGGGATGGACCTGAGTCGTAAAGGTTGGGGGTGGGTGGCAGAGAGGACCCATCAAAAGATGCTCCTCTCACCCCTCCCCTCTTTCATAGCACCCCACACCCCTCCAAGGGAGCCAAGTGCCCTATGTTCTGGACCCAACTTGACTTTTGAGAGTCCACAGCCTAGGCGGCACTCCTGAGGTTCACACCTCAAACCACCAGTGTGAGACCAACTGGTGGGAGCTAGAAGAGTTGGGGGCCCTTAGGCCCACTTACCCCGGGAATGTGATGAGCCGCACTGTCCGGCATGGACTGCCCTCCTGCCTTCTGACCCTGTGTATGTGTTTGCGGGAGGTTGCCCCTCACCTCTCAGTTTAACCAGGAGAGAGTGAAGAAGGAGCTGACTACCTTCCGCCCACACCTCACCTCCCCAACTCCTGCTTCAGCCTCTTACTTTCCTAACCTCCTGCAGCCAGGTTTTTTTTTCTGTCCCTGAGGCCAAAGCTGTGCTCCTGGAGAGCAAAACGAAGTTCAGCTAGAGTAGGTTGGGGAAAGAAATAATAGTAATATTAATAATGTCAAAGATAATCATCACGGTTAATGCTCCGCGCCTGGGTGCTCCTTAGAAACTGGCGGAGGCCTGGGGAGGCCCTGAACTCACCGAGCTGGGGGTGAGCAAGGGGTGAGGGGGCTGGCGAGAAACCCAGAGACTCTTACGTTGCCTCTCCGCAAACAAAATAGCTGGTCTGGAATTCGGCAGAGCTAGTGAGGGCCTGGCCAGGAGCCGCACTGGGCCGCTTGCTGGAGACGCGCGCTGCTCGTTCCTTTTCTCTTCTTTCTCACGACCCACTGGGACCACAGTGGTTGGTGTGGAGGAGTGTGGTTTCTCGGAACTCTAGGAGTCCAGTTAGGTCTGTTTGCCCGCTGCCCCCTCCACTCCTGTCCTGGCCTGTGCCCCCTCCCTCTCTCCGGTGGCAGATGAATGGTGGCTTTAATGAGCCAGGACCCGGCGGTGGCCGGACGGTTCTGAAGATGCTCTGACCTGTAGGGAGGGCGCGAAAGGGGCACGCAGGGGCCTGGTTTGGAGTCCTCGCTGTCCCACGCTGTTCCGATATTGATGCTGCGGAAAAGATAAACAGAAAAGCTGGACATTTGGTCATGAATACTAATGAGCCAGGGTACGAGTTTTAATTGCTATAGACCTCCTTTTTCTAGTTATTCTGTATTGCAGACTTCGCTGGAGTCTGTCTTTTGGAGCTTGGCTTCCTCTCCTTCTTTCCCCGCCCTCCTCCTTATATTTTCATTTCAAATGCGCATCCGGAAGAGACCCGTGTCAGCTTGACTTTCTCCCTCTCTCAGTGCCTGTATAAGCGCGAGAGCCCACAGCCCACGTCCCCAGCTTGGCGCTTCTTCTGCTCACTAATTCTGGAAATGTAGTGGATTTTATAAAGTAAATTGTTTCAATGTGGCTTTGGGGTGTCTGCTGCTTGACTTCCTCACCCTTATTGTTTCAAAGACTTCGTGTGTCCTTGGCCCTTAAACTGCCTCTTGACAACTGCATCTTTCCCCCAGGCACTGGACTCCTTTCTACTCCGAACAGGGTGCGTTCCATCCTCAATATTGCCGTTTCTTAGGTCTCCATGAATTGCCAGTGGCTTTGCCAACTGCAGGGTCTAAGTGTTTCAATCTAGCAGTGAATTCTTAGGCAAGCTAATTCACTAGTTTACATAAATGTAGTGTTTTCTTTGGTATCTATAAGGAAGAGTGAAATCTGAGACAGAAACCCAAGGGAATTTCTAGAAAAAAAATTTACCTCCACTCTGCCTTAGTGATACTATTTTTTCTTAAAATAAAGCCATTCTTGAATGAAGTTTTTCTTGTAGCTGGATAAATTAACTGTAAATCCCATAAAGCAGTTTTTGACTGTGTGATCAGGAGGGGGGGAAAAGCAAGCCTATTTCTACAACAGATTGTGTAGATGTGTGTTGAATCCCAAGGCAAAAACAAAACAAAACCAAAACCAAAACCAAAAACAAAAACAGCTGTACTAGAATAATTTCCAGTTTTATTCTGATCTTTAAAGTTTTGGGCAAAATAAGCCCATATTTCACATTGTTGCCAATAGGTCCCAGCATTGGAGTCCCCCGAGGATTCTGTTTCACTTACACTTTTCAGCTTAAACTTCTTTTTCTTCACACAATGATTTATTATGTAGGTAATTTTAGGGGATACAGTTTACAGCTTGAATTATTAGACTGAACACCTCTGGCTGACACCACGACGCCTTTTTTTTTTCCTGCCTGCAGCTGTGAGTCACAACCCCATTTTCATACCCAACCTCTGCACATTCCTTCACAATGTATATTTCCTTCTTGCAAAGATCAAACATGCTTTGGTCAAAGTGTTTATTTTAAAATACAGGAAAATTAAAACTAAACACAGCTCTTTTGAAAGATTCCCAAATGTATCATATTTTCCTCTCCTGTGCCCACAAAAAATTACACCATTTTCTGGAATAAAATTTCAAATTGAAAGGGAACATATAGGCACATACAGATACAATTTTCATTTTATTATTGGGACACACCAGGAAACCTCCCACTTCTCTTCATATTTGAATTCCTGTATGGATGGATATCTTTCGTTTTTACTGTATAAATACCACAAGCAAAACAACAATAACAACACTTCTTTAAAAAGATGTTGACAGGCATCTACTTTATTCACCAACCTACGTGCTCTTCATTAGTAGTTAATTTTTCCATCTTAGTATTTTTCTCTTAATTGTACCTTCCAAAATATAACTTCAAGGGGAGAAGAATATTTTGAAGTATTTGCCAAAAGGAAGGGGAAAAAAGGAACTCAGAAACAAGTTAACACTTCCTTTATCCTTTCAGATTAAGGTGAAAAATGCCAGATTAGAGTCACTCTTACTCAGCACTTAAATTGTGTAAAGTGATATTAGTTGTGGTTTTTGTGCGCAACTTGTTCTTCTGAAGTCCACTATCTACTGCTTTTTGTGAGCTTCTCTTGACTCTCACATAAAAGGGATATAGACCTCAGCCGCTCCTCTCAGAGGTAGTTTACTCCGCTTCCAAAGCCACACAGTTTTTTTACGTTGCAGAAATGGTTAGGCTGTTTTTAATCAAGTTTGGAAGTGGAATCTTTTCCCTCTGATGACTGTGCCCAAGGGTGTATCCAGCTGAATGTCTGGTGCTGTGGGCAGCGACTTGACCACCCGTGTTTTTCAGACAACCACCAGAAAATGGCATTGAAATAATCATATGTTGCAGAAATGTTTTAAAATATTAACCCCTCTTCCCATATGTCTGAGCTAAAAGGCTAAAGAAGCCAAAAGGAAATCCAAAATGATTAACTTACCTACTTAAGACACACCAAGAAACTGAAAAGAAAATTGTACTCTATGGAATCTTTCAAATTAGATGCTGTTTAGGATTAATGGCAGTAAAGATTTTAAAAATGATTCAATTAATTAACACCTTTCTTGATATTAATGCAGTGAATTAACAGACTAGAAGTTTATGTCTAGGAAGAATTTTGGAGGCATATAGAAGGTAATCCATATGCCAGCCTCTTCTTTCTGTTCTTCAAGGGGAGGTAAGTTCTAGTACATATCACTTGGATTTTTTAAACTTTAAACAAATAAAATATTTAGCCTTCATATATCATTGACAATTCTTTGCAAAGGGAAGACTCAGGGATTTTTGATATGAACAAAACAAGGAATCAGATCACAAACTTCATCTAAAATACATTTCTTCCTCTGCTAGGTTTTCAAATGGTCTTTTTGGTGACTTTTAACATTTATTTGAACAATCTCTTTTCAAATTAATAGTCAAATGCATTGACTATTTTTCCCTTGATAGCTTAACTTCTGACAAGCACACATTTCTTAAAGTTTTAAATAAAAAATTCAAAGTTTTTAAAATAAAGCCTTAGTAACAACATTTTATGTCATAGTGAAACCAATTTATTTGAACTTCCTTTCATTTTTGGTAGATTATCTGATACATTAAAAAGAAAAACACCTGATCTTACAAATGCCAACTCTTTTGTCAATCTTATGAGAAACTAATTTCATGATATGCAATTGGGCTTTAAGATTTCATTTCTATTTTTAAATCCCAGAGAATTAATTCAAAAAATGATTTTGACTAGAGATGAGACATTATCAGGTAAGTCTTAAAGTACAAATCAAACACATCTCAAATACCTCCCAGTACATACATACACACACCCTTCTTGAGAAAAAAGAAAATATTTAAACTGAAGAGATCAGTCATATTGGGAGGTATGACTATCGGACTTATAATATTTTCTACAAAAGTCTAACACCAATATGGTAAACTGTCATCTAAAATTTCCTAGCGACATCTTTCTAAACCTTCACATGATACTTTACTAATTCAGAAATGTAAAAGACATTTAAATTGACTTTATTGAGCAAAGTGTTGCTTTATGTATTTGTTAATATAGATATTTTACATGAGGCACTATTATAATTTATGTAAGTTTTCTCTCTTTCTTTCTGGACAATTGTGTTCACATATTGGTCACTCAAGTTGGAAACCAAATGGATTGCCTTTTCGTGCGAGCAAAAGATGTCTCCCTCTGACAGACATTACTTTGGGTGTCTTTTCTGTTAAATTATCTCAGAACTAAATTAGCTTCATCACTTGCCACTCTGTTTTTCTAAGACTTGTGGTCCAAGTGGCAGCCTTCCCTGAAACGTATCATAGGTTCTGGCTCATAGTGGCAAGATTGGCTATTTCTTTGCCTCATGTTTCATTTTGTATTTAACATACAATAAAATGTTTTAAAATCATTTTTAAGAAAGCACTTTCAAGAAGCACTTCCTTTTTTACTGCCAGATAGCGCTGTTCCCCAACCTCTTGGCTGGAACCCTTGCTTTCGATTTGTTTGTTTGACGCATTTCCCTAAAGAACCCAACTCTTTGCGCTGTTTAATTCTGCTTTAAAAATGCATTGCTTCTTCCCTGAATCCTTCTCTGAAACAAATTGATATCAAAAGTGCATCAGATTCGTTCCAAATATGGGATTTGAATTAATATTCCCATGTTAGAAATATTTTAAAATTGTTTTTATCACGAGTCCACACATTTGCAATATATATTTTTTGCAATGTATTTTCAATTGAAGTAGGATTGCCTCTAGTTCTTATGATAAATAAACAAAAAGTAGCGATTAACGTCTGCTCAGACCTTACTTCATTATTATTTTTAGCCTGCGCATCATTACCTAACTGATATGCATTCTCCTGTCCAGCTCTTGATGATCTAGTTGAATTCTAGACCTTGTGCCAAGAAGTGTATTTGAAGCAAATAAGTAGGTATAATGCAAACGCGTTTTGTTAGGCTTGATGGATGCTATTTTTCTTTTAATAGGTTTGTAGCAAACTAATACAATAACACAAAGTATTCCTTTTCAAGGTACATTGTTGAAACAGGTCTTTAAGAGCGCGTTGAGCTATTTTTCGCTTCTATTGAACAGTCTGTTGCTCAAACACAACAGCCAACAAATGCCAGCTGCCTCAACAAAAGTAGAAACCTAACCCTTTTATGCAATGTTTTAACAGAATGGGTAGCTGTTTAATTAAAAACACTGATGATTCAGTGAAACAATGGAAACTCAAGTTCAAGTGGTGCTGTATTGATTTAAGGTGATTTTTACTAGCAATGGGTATAATTTATTCCCCTCTCCCCCAGCTCTCTCTTGTGTAAAGGGGTTCCTTCTTGGGGCATTATCCGGGTGAATGGGAAGAGACAGAGATGGCTATTGCCTTAGAAACCTGACTAACATAACACACGTAGCTTTGAGGGTAAGGTGTTTAATTTATAAGTGCAGCCCATATTTTTTGTCAGTTTATTCTCGGTGGGGAATCTTTGAAAGTAGTTACTCTCAGCAGTTAAAAAGTGAAGTCTGCTTCCTGGCATTTAAATAAATGTCTTTGTTACTGTGTCAAGCAAGTTTTTGAAAACCGCATGCCTGGAAAACTAAGGTTGGGCAGCTAGATGAGGCAAGGCGCGCGCGCGCGCGCGCGCGCGCGCGTGTGTGTGTGTGTGTGTGTGTGTACGCACGCCCCCGGGGGGCAGGGCTGTGTGTTCGAGGATAATTGTTGTCATCAGTTGCTTGCTTGCCGGCACCGGACTGCTCCTCTCTTCGGAAACGACGGCCCTCCGCGCTGTCAACTCGGGAAGCGAAACAGGAGGAATTCCTCCATTAAGATTCCCTCCTTGGGAGCCTCGAACTCTGTCCTGGGGAGCCGACTTGGGTCAAGGGTACCCAGGTCGTCGCCCCCTAGCAGGGGAGCACTGGAGGCCTGCGAGGTCCCAGGTTTCGCCCTTCTGGCAACCTCCTCAAGGCGGGTCAGCGAGGGACGCCCGGAGAGGTCTGCGCGAAGCAGGAGGGCTGCGGTCTCCTGGTAAAGGTACGCGGAGCAGGTGCTTCCCTCCGCCTCCGCAGCCCAGCAGCGGGCACCGTCCAAGCTGCGCTCAGCGGCCGCCTTTCGCACTCCTTCCTCGCAGCCCGGCCTGCAGGCCAGGCTTCGCAATTCCCGGGTCCCCGGGAGTGACAAAACGCAGCTCCTGTTGACCTGCCTCTCGCAAAACAAGCGCCACAAAGGCCAGAAGTCCACGAAGTCGGTGTAAAGGCCCACCTCCCGGGGCCTCCGCGCGGGCCCTTCCCCCTGTGGGGCACACTCTCCCACCGCCGGGGGAGGGCCAAGGGCAGGGGGTCCTTTCCCGCGGTCCTGCTAGTTCCCGGGGTAGGGCCGGCGACCCACCGCCCCGGGCATCGTTGGGTTTCCACTCCTTTGGCCTTGGGACCTCTTCCTCCAGGTCGCTCCAGGTTGGGGTACCAACCTCCCGTGCTCCCAGCTTCCTGCGCGCCAGCCCCCGCGGCCTGAAAGCCGGAGGACGGTGGACACGAGGCCTGGAGGCCGCGCGTGTCCTTCCGGGACGCCTGCCATGCCCACTGTCTGGGTGGAACTCGGATGGAGCGCGACCCACAGGGAAACGTCCACATGGGCCCCGCAGGCCGAAAGTGAACTATTTAAGCTGTTCCTGGTGTTTAAAGAGGTTTTTCAGTTTTAAAAGAATGTTGTAAAAAAAATATCAGCCCTTGTTAACTCCCTCATTATATGCTTTCTTCCCCTCAGCTGAACAAGCCATATTTCCTGAAACTGAGGAGCTATGCAAGTGTTTAAACATGTGTCAAGTGTCTTATAAATAATACAAATTCATAAAGAAGAGGAGGAAATTTAACCGATACCTAAAGTACTTGGCATAGCTACATTTCACTATTGGGTTATTTTTGGCTGTGGAATTGTAGTAAGGAAACTACTCCGAGATTAGGAGGCACCTCATGGAGCTCTTGCCTATTCTTAGCTATCCTATTTGAGTCTGCACTCATCCCTATCTGGAAATGCCTTGGTGCAGCCCGTGAGAGAAGTTCAAGTGATCTGCAGAGTGTATATAATATAAGGTTGTCAATCAGCTCAGTATTTGGGAGTCACCTTTCTGTCTTTTCGTCTCAGCCCCTCCTCCTCACGGTGCCTGCTGCTCCGGCATTACTGACTTCCCACAACCTCCACGTCAGAATGAGGGTTGGTGTGCTTCTGTAAAACTGACAATAGGAGAGATGAGGTCTGGGCTTTTATTTGGGATCTAGGCTAGCAAATTATTTAAGTTTTTGTAGTCATTCTCTGATCTAGAAAAGCTGAGAAAAGATGTTACTCTGATACAATTTGAAAACCTCTGAGGAAGATAAGTACCAAGTATTATTTTACAGTAAAATGATATATTGTGTTTTGAAATCAGATCAAACTTTGGAGTTACCCCCATACTTTAGTTCCTTGGATGACATTTCTTTTTACCTTTCTTGTCATTCTGTGAGATTTCTGTGGGCATTCTACTTATAGCTGTTAAAATGTGTAGAGGAAAATGTAGGAATTTTTAGTTACTAAAATATCAAATGTTTTCATAAAGTCAAAAGTACCTTAATTTTAAAAGATTCTCAGAGTGAGTGTAATTATTTTCAATGCTGTTGATTGACAAAAATTGACTACATGAAGATTTGAGGAATGTGTTACAAATTCACCTTTTTAATAGTATTCCCTCAACAACCTCAATTGAGGCTTTGTGACTCTTTCTCATGGCTTGACCATATGGTTAAATTAGCCCTGATCCTTGTGCTGTGTGCATCACCAATGTTCTTTCCCCTTTCGCCCCCCACCCCTGGTAAAATTCCCTCCAAACATTTCTAATGTGTTCAAGAGATGTCTTAGGTATTTTCAATAACAAGTCTGGTAAGCTGCTGGATTTAGTAGTTAATTGTATATGACATTTTAATCCCTTCTTCGATGATTTACTTTCTGTAGGTTTTTCATTCCCTTTTCCTCATCTGCATGCATTGTTCTAGTTTTGCTGAGTGTTGCCCCTATTGGCAGGCAGTTCTTCTGTGTGCGCCACTGCTGCTACTTGTGCATATAGCTGGTGGTGAATGTGCTGGTAATAGGGAGATACCAAATCTGTGCTGTTCATTGTCGATTATCTGTGATATGCTCTGTCAGAGGGTTAAAATGGTCTGCAGTGTACTTTGTCAATATTTTTATTTTAAGTTTTATCCTCACTTGAATACTTTTTTCCCATTGCTTTTAGAGAGAGAGAAGGGAGAGAGGAGGGAGACAGAGAGAAACATCGACATGAAAGAGAAACATTGATTGGTTGCCTCCCGCATGTGCCTGGACTGGGAATGGAACCCACAACCCAGGTATGTTCCCTGACCAGGAATCAAATCTGCAACCTTTCAGTTAGGGGATAATGCTCCAACCAAGTGAGCCACACCAGCCAGGGCTGTTAATGGTTTTAAAATAAATAGATACTTATATTTTTATTTGTGGTCCTCACTCTTCTTAGAACCTAGATTTGAATCCATGGTGGTCTGAGCTAGAGATAATTCCCCATCTCAGAAACTATGATACATTCAAAATTACTCATCTCTTGTAAGCACCAAGACTTTGTTTCAAGATAGAGCTACCTAATCTTTTTTGCTTAAGATGATAAACTTACATCCTGAGGTTCCATAGTCTTTCAAGTAGATAGATTTCAGGTGGTTGTTTTCTTATACTTTCAGAGTTGCTCAGGTATGCCCGAACTTTCATGGTGGAAATAGCTTAGACTGTACAGTTGGGGGAAAAATTGGGAGCATTCCCCTTCCCAATAAATTTATGCAGAGTCAGATCTGTATACACACTGATAAATTCTTGTATTGGCAGATGAAAGCTTTGCTGAGCTTAACAAATACTTTTAAAAAATAATTTTTTAATTAATTAATTAATTTTTAGAGAGAGGGAAAGGGAGAGAGAAAGAGAGGGAGAGGAACGCTGATGTGAAGCAGAAACATTGATCGGCTGCCTCTTGCACATGTCTCGACCTAGGCGTGTGTCCTGACCAGGAACTGCACCAGTGACCTTTTGGTTTTCAGGGTGATGCCCAACCAACTGAGCAACAACAAGTCAGGGCAACAGATACCTTTTTTGATGTTTAAATAGTCCATAGTACAAATGCCAACCATTTGTTGAAAGCCAAACAATAAATTGTGAATAGAACAGTCAATGCAGAGATGATTTACTCATTTGTTTTTTGTACTTAAATATTAGCCAGTTGTCAAAAATTGATATCTAGGCACTCTTTGAGATGATCCTCTGTTGCTAAACTTAAATAAGGCATTTCGATTTTTTTAAATGTGCCATTCCCCATACTATAAGAGAACATGATGCCTCTTTATAGGAAAAGATGTACAACATTTAGTCCATTATCAGGTAACTTGTTCTCTAATGGCAGAGTTAATGCAATTATATAAAATGACTAAATAATGCAAGGAAAGTAAACTAAAGTATGGAGAATGACTAAATAATATAAAGTACAGTAAATGACTTAAAAGAAATATCAATAAATTATTTTAGGATGTTTAAAGATGGACAAGATAACCTCACAAACTGTAAACTTTTTAATAGAATATTTTATTGTTCTATTAGTTGTCCCATTTTCCCCCATCACTCTCCACTGCCCCACCCTCCCCTCAAACTGTAAAAGATTATGTATAAAGAAATACTATTAAAGCTAGCAAAATACTTAAATTGACAAGAGACATCTGCAGACAAAGCAATAATATTTTGAAAGGACTGGGAGAAAATAACTGTAATCCAGAATGCCATTGCCAGGTATTGTTTAAAAGTGAATACTAAATACATTTTTAGACAAAAGTGGGAATTTATTACTCATTTTTTATAATTATTATAGAAAGTTATAGGCAGTACAGGAGGAAGAAATCTGTTAAATCCGGAAGGACAGAGTAGACTGTAAGGAGAAATGGTGCATAGCCCTGGCCAGGGTGGCTCAGTTGGTTGGAGCAGGCATCAGTGAACTAAAAGGTTGTGGGTTCCATCCCCCTCCCCACAACCAATTGGGAGGCAGCCAATTGATATTTCTCTCCCACATCAATGTTTCTCTCTCTCCCTCCTCCTTCCTCTCTCTCTAAAAGCAATGAAAAAAATGTCCTCAAGTGAGGATAAAAAAAAGGTGCATAAAGAAGCTAATCATCGACATGTGGGAATATTGAAACAATTACTGTATATACATAATAATAATGGTGCTGACTAATTTACGCTGTTTCAAAACATGATGGGAACAGAACTTAACCAAAACTGAGAGACTATGATATAGAAAATAAATATGAATAGTTCACAATAAAAACTCTCAGCAAACTAGGAATAGAAGGCATCTTTCTCAATTAACTAAAGAGTAGCTACAAAAACAAAACAAAACAAAATCCCCCCAAAACACAGCCCTGGCTGGTGTGGCTCAATGAATTGAGTGCCTGCCTGTAAACCAAAGGGTCACTGGTTCAATTCCCAGTCAGGGCGCATACCTGGGTTGCAGGCCAGGTCTCTAGTACAAGAGCAGGAGAGAGGCAACCATCCCTTACTCCCTCCCTTCCCCTCTCTCTAAAAATTAGTAAATAAAAGCTTAAAAAAGAAAAAAAGGAACAAACTTTATGGATGTAAATTTGGCATATATACAATTTATTTGGTAAATACAAAATTTTATATTTGTATTTACCCTGTGTATTGGTTTTCTGTGGCTGCTATAACAATTTACCACAAACTTAGTGGCTTAATACAATAGGAATTTATTTTACAGTTTGTAGGTCAGAAATCTAAAATGAGTCTATAGGGCTGCATTCCTTCTGGAGATTCTAGGTATCTGTTTCCTTGTTCTTTCCTACTTTCCAGAGACCATGTACATTCCTTGGCTCATGACCTCTTTATCTATCTTCAAAGGCAGTAGTGTAGCATCTCTTCTGTCTGACCTGCCTCCCTCTTATAAGGACACCTGTGACATTATTCATCCTGCCCAAATAACCCTGGGGTGGAAGTAAGGAGTTCCTTAACAGATTGTAGAGTTCCTTTTGAATATAAGGTAACATATTCACAGGTTCCTGGGATTAGGATGTTCATATAATTGGGGGACCTTCCACTTCTAGGAATCTATCCTACAGATATATCTGTATATGTAAGCATATCACTGCTTATAATAGCCAAAGATTGGAAACAATGTGTCTAGTAATAGGGGAATGGTTAAATAAGCAATGGTATACTCACAAAATACAATATAATGCAGCTGTAAAAGAAAATGAGGAAGATCTTTTTTCTTTTTTATTGTTGTTCAGTTACAGTTTTCCCCATTTTCCCCCATTACTCTCCCCAACCCTATCCACCCCCACATCCCACATTTAATAATCCCCCCATTGCCTTTGTCCATAGGTCCTTTATATATGTTCCTTGATGATCCTTCCTCCTCTCCCCACATTTACACCTCCCCCCTCCTTTCTGGTTACTGTCAGTTTGTTCTTTATCACCATGTCTCTGGTTGTATTTTGCTTGCTTACTTGTTTTTTCCCCCCAAAGGTTTTTATTTATTTATTTATTTATTTTTAAAGATTTTATTTATTTATTTTTAGAGAGGGGAAGGGAGGGAGAAAGAGAGGGAGAGAAAGATCAATATGTGGTTGCCTCTCACGTGGCCTCCACTAGGGGCTGGGCCTGCAACCCAGGCATGTGCCCTGACTGGGAATCGAACCTGCGACCCTTTGGTTCGCAGTCCGCGCTCAATCCACTGAGCTACACCTGCCAGGTATTTATTTTTTATAGAGAGGAAGAAAGAGGGAGAGAAACATGAATGTGCAGTTGTCTCTTTTGCGCCCCCTACTGGGCATCTGGCCTGCAACCCAGGCATGTGCCCTGACTGGGAATTGAACTGGTGACCCTTTGGTTCGCAGGTCCGCACTCAGTCTACTGAAACACATCAGCCAGGGCTTGCTTATTTTTTATTTTATTTTTTTAGATTCCACTTACAGGTGAGATCATATGGTATCTGTCTTTCACTGCCTGGCTTATTTCACTTAGCATAATGCTCTTAAATTCCATCCATGCTTTTGCAAAGGGTAGGTGCTCCTTCTTTCTTTCTGCTGTGTAGATTCCATCGTGTAAATGTACCATAGCTTTTTGATCCACTCATTTGCTGGTGGGCATTTAGGCTGTTTCCAGCACTTGGCTATTGTAAATTGTGCTGCTATGGACATTGGGGTGTACAGGTTCTTTTGAATTGGTGTTTCAGGATTCTTAGGGTATAATCCAAGCAGTGGAATTGCCAGGTCAAAAGGCAGTTTCATTTTTAGTGTTTTGAGGAAATTCCATACTATTTTCCACAGTGGCTGCACCAGTCTGCATTCCTAACAATAGTGTACTAGGGTTCCCTTTTCTCCACAACTCGCCAGCACTTGTTTGTTGATTTGTTTATGATGGCCATTCTGGCCAGTGTGAAGTGGTAACTCATTGTGGTTTTAATTTGCATCTCTCTGATGGTTAGTGATGCTGAACATCCTTTCATATGTCTCTGGGCCCTCTGCATGTCATCCTTGGAGAAGTGTCTGTTCAGGTCCTCTGCCTATTTTTTAATCGGATTGTTTGTCTTCATGGTGTGGAGTTGTGTGAGTTCTTCATATATTTTGGAGATCAAACCCTTGTCCGAGGTGTCATAGGCAAATATCATTTCCCATATGGTTGGTTCTCTTTTCATTTTGTTGTTTTCTTTAGCCATGCAGAAGCTTTTTATTTTGATGAGATCCCATCTGCTTATTATTTCCTTTATGTCCCTTGCTCTAGGAGACATATTGGTAAAAATATTGCTGTGTGGAATATCTGAAATTTTACTGCCTATATTTTCCAGAATGAGGAAGATCTTGATTACTGACATGTAGAGAGATCTCTAGAATATATTAAAAAGTGGGAAAAAAAGCAAAGAACTGAGAAAGTTTGTACAATATATTACTTTACCTTTAAGTATAAAAGAAGAAATATATTTTGCTTGTGTTACATGAAGAAATTCTGGATTGACAAAAAATGATTTTTGGTTCATTCTACTGGTAAGAGGTACAAGAGAAGTAGCTACCCCTCAGTGACTGAGGTACCCCTCAGTCAATACATTTTTGTATTATTTTGGTTTTTGGGTCATGAATATATATATTATATAGTAAAAAAAGACCTTATGAAGAAAACAACTTTCTGTCCCCCAAGGATACTATGAGCCACTGGCCTGCCACCAAAGTGCCTGAAGTTTCTCATTTTAGTCTTTGACTTGAATTAGGGGGCTATGCTCAGTGGGTCCCAGTTAACATTTAAATGTGTAACAAGGTAACCCAGATAGTCATTCATTTATAGGTTAATATAAATGAATGGCTTTAGAATTTATAGTTTAGTTGATTAGTTTCATGGAATACTCAGGAAAGTTCTGATGTAAGTTGGAGGGATTAGAAATGGTATAATCATGGCAAAAGTACAATATGTTCTAGGTATAGGCCCTTGGGCAACTAAGGAGCTACTTGAGTGCCTGGAGCTTGGTATTGGGGGAAGGATCTCAAATGAAAACTTCATCTAAAATACAGTTTTACCTTAAATTAGTTTTTAGTTTAGCCTTGTTTGGAAAACCATGCCACATATCTTTCATTTATTAGGTAGTAGATCTCAACAGAACTAAAGAAGACTTGGTTTTGTGCCTTGCCCTGTTGTTTCCTAGTCAGGTGAAATTGGACGAGTTGCTAAACTTCTCTGAGCCTCAGCTTTTTCATCTATGAAATAGGGCTAAAAATTCGAAGGTAATCTTGAGTACCCAAATTACAATAAAATACATGACAACATGGCCTTGGCTGAGTAGCTTAGTTAGTTAGAGTGTTGTCCCAACATGCCAAGGTTGTGGGTTCAAACTCTGGTCAGGGCCACATACAAGAATCAACCTATGAATGCATAAATAAGTTGAACAACAAATTAATATTTCTCTTTCTCTCCCCCTTTCTCTCTCTCTCACAAAATCAATAAAAAATACATGACAATATGGGCTAAGCCTTGGACGATGGAAATTGTTACTGTCACTTTTTTTGTTTGCAGTTTTAAACTTTATTTAACAGTCATCAATTAGTTCTGCTGTTTGTAGATTTTTAACTGTTTGTAGATTTTTGAAAGTGGTAACAGGTATGTAGATGACCAATATATAGAGCTTGTTTGGTGAATCTTCATCCTCATTATGTTTTCTGGACAACTGCACACAGATTTGTAATGGGCATTCCTTACTCATTTAGCCCAGACAGCTTTGTTGAGCCTGGTGTCAATGAGTACATCTGGAGTTCGCATCTCCTTCATGGCAAATTTTTGGATATCTTTGAGTGCCGGAAGGGCATGCTTCTTGAAACCCACTCCATGGATGCATTTGTTAATGGTGATGGTGTATTCTCTGGTCACTAACTGGTTGATGGGAGAATGGCCCTTCTTCTCATCACCCTTCTTTGTGGAAGCCATTATGCTGGGATGGAAGAGGGGAAAAAGTCTGTTACTGCCTTCCTGAAGAGATGAACAATCAAGACACATTTGCACTTTTGAAGCTGGAGTCAGGAAGCAGGTAGACCCTGGGAAGCTTGGATCCTATCTTTCTGATTTTGTAGGCAGTTTACAAGGAAGTTTCACAAAGAAGGTCTGAGTCATTCTAAACAATGTTGGAGAGAAGAGACAAGTCAGGAACCTGAAGGTGAAATGGAAGATTGGAGATCATAGGAGCAGGTAAACCAAGGTGAGGAGAAGCTGAAGCAAAAACAGAGCAGGGATGAGTACCGAATTTTGCAAAGAGGGTGAGGCATTGTTATAGAATTGGAATGATTCAGGATAAAACTTGAGAACACATGGCCCAGTCTAGAGGGCTACTACCATTGGACCAGAATGACATGTAAACCTGATAGAAAATAAAAGGCTGTCAGCTGCTTTCTCAAGAATTGGTTTTTATACAGATCAAATTCCAAACAAATTGGATAAAATTTCAATGTATTTATTATACTATACTTTACACAGCCCTCTTTCCTTAATTTTGTTAAAGGAATTAATGTTTATTCCTTCATGGTCAGGAAGTATGTATTGCTATATCTTTGAATCACTCTGATTTTTGGTGATAATATAAATACTAGTAATCTTTTCAATTATAGATTAAACACTTTGTAAAAAAGGGTTTTTGCCTTGGCTGGTGTGGCTCAGTGGATTGAGAGCTGGCCTGTGAACCAAAAGGTTGCCGGTTTGATTTCCAGTCAGGGCACATGCCTGGGTTGTGGGCCAGGTCCCCAGTAGGGGAGCATGTGAGAGGCAACCACTCATTGATATTTCTCTCCCTCTCTCCCTCCCTTCCTCACTTTCTAAAAATAAATTAATAAATAAAAAATCTTTGAAGTATGCCTATATTCTAAAATTTTTTTATTTATTTATTTGTTTGTTTATTTATTTTAGGGAGATGGAAAGGGAGGGAGAAACAGGGGGAGAGAAACATCAATGTGAGAGAGAAATATTGATCCACTGCCTCTTACCGATGGCCTGCAACCCAGGCATGTGCCCTGACCAGAAATCCAACCAACAGCTTTTCACTTTTTGAGATGATGTCCAACCAACTGAACCACACCAGTCAGGGCAGATTAAACTGTTTTATCTTTTGTTTTCCCCTAATGTTTTATTTTGAAACTTTTCAAACATATGTGGATGAACCATTTGGCATCATGAAATTTTATCCCTAGCCCTAGCTGGGTAGCTCAGTTGGTTAGAACATTGTTCCAATATGCCAAGGCTATATGTTTTGTCCTGGTCAGGGCACATAGAAGTAGCAGGTAATTAATGCATAAATAAGTGGGACAACAAATTGGTGTTTCTCTTTTTTCTCTCTAAAAATCAATAAATTTAAAAAAAATTTTAAAGAATTTTTAACCTTAAAGTTTCAGCAAGCACCTACCTGCTAAGAATTAGGACATTCTTCAACATAAATATATTATTATTTTAGATACCACCTGAAATTAAATTCATATTCACATTTCTTCTGTTGTTTCAATAACTGTGTTTTATAGCTATTTTTAAAAAGATACAGTTAAAGCTTCCACATCTTGTCTCTTTAGGTTTTTAAAAAAATCTAGAATAGCCCTGGCTGGTGTGGCTCAGTGGTTGAGTGCTGGCCTGTGAATCAAAGGGCTGCCAGTTTGATTCCCTGTCTAGGGCGCATGCCTGGGTTGTGGGCCAGGCCCCCGGTTGGGAGCATGCAAGAGGCAACCACACATTGTTGTTTCTCTCACTCTCTCCCTCCCTTTATTTATTTTTGTCTAAAAATAAATAAATAAAATCTTTTAAAAAACATCTAGAATAGTACCTTACATTTTATTTTCTTTTTACTACATTAACTGTTTGAAAGGTTCAGGCTACTTTTCTTATAGTATGTCTCACATTCTGTGTTTTTTTAAAAATGTATTTTATTGATTATGCTATTACAGTTGTTCCATTTCTCCCCCATCATTCCCCTCCAACCTGCACACCCCTCCCACCCACATTCCCCCGCTTTAGTTCATGTCCATGTGTCATAAGTTCTTTAACTTCTACATTTCCCACACTATTTTTGCCCTCCCCCTGTCTATTTTCTACTCACCATCTATGCTACTTATTCTCTGTACCTTTCCCCTCTCTCTCCTCCTCCCACGCCCCTGTTGCTAACCCTACATGTGATCTCCATTTCTGTGGTTTTATTCCTGTTGTAGTTGTTTGCTTTTGTTTTAGGTGTGGCTGTTAATATCTGTGAGTTTGCTGTCTTTTCACTGTCCTATTTTTTATCTTCTTTTTCTTAGGTAAGTCCCTTTAACATTTCATAGAATAAGGGCTTGGTGATGATGAACTCCTTGAACTTGACCTTATCTGAGAAGCACTTTATCTCTCCTCTTATTCTAAATGACAGCTTTGCTGGATAGAGCAATTTTGGATGTAGGTCCTTGCCTTTGAAGACTTCAAACACTTCTTTCCAGCCCCTTCTTGCCTGGAAGGTCTCTTTTGAGAAATCAGCTGACAGTCTGACGGAAACTCCTTTGTAGGTGACTATCTCCTTATGTCTTGCTGCTTCCAGAATTCTCTCCTTTATTTTAATCTTGGCTAATGTAATTCTGATGTGCCTTGGCGTGTTCCTCCTTGGGTCTAACTTCTTTGGGACTCTCTGAGCTTCCTGGACTTCCTGGAAGTCTATTCCCTTTGCCAGATCGGGGAAGTTCTCCTTTATTATTTGTTCAAATAAGTTTTCCAATTGTTGTTGTTCTTCTTCCCCTTCTGGTACCCCTATAATCCAGATGTTGGGATGTTTAAAGATGTCCTGGAGGTTCCTAAGCCTCTCCTTATTTTTTTGAATTCTTGTTTCTTCCTTGTTTTCTGTTTGGTTGTTTCTTCCTTCCTTCTGGTCCACACCACTGATTTGAGTACCAGTTTTCCTCCCATCTCTATTGGTTCCCCATGCATTTTCCTTCATTTCACGTATTGTAGCCTGCATTTTTTCATCTAATTTGTGAGCAACATCAACCAATTCTGTGAGCATCCTGATCACCAGGGCTTTGAACTGTGCATCTGATAGGTTGGCTATCTCTTCGTTGCTTAGAGGAATTGGCTCTGGGGCTTTGATCTGTTCTCCCGTTTGAGCCATTTTGGTGTTTTTTGTTGTTGTTGTTGTTGCTGTTGGTTTTCTTTCTATCTTTCTTTCTTTTTTTTTTTTGGTCTGGTTGCATCTGTTATGTAGTAAGGTGTGGAGCCTTAGGTGTTCCCCAGTGCAGGGCAGCCCAGTGGCAGAGTTGTGATGCTGTATGTGGGGGCGGGGTCTGAGAGGGAACAATGGTGCCTGCTCCACTCTCTCTTGGGTTCCAGTCTCTTCCGCCGCTTCCTCCTTGCCTGGACCATCCCCGTGCAAATGTGGGACCACCCAATTAGTTGCCCTGCACAGCCCCATGGGGTCTGCACAGCCACCACCCTGCGCCCAGGGTCCTCCAGCCACTGGCTGTGCACCTGGGAACCGCCAGCCACTGCTGCCTGCGTGTCCGCGTCCGCACCTCCACTTTTTCCTGCTGTGACTCCGCCCCTCTTACCGGTCTGGATGAATGGTTGTTGGACTTCCATACAGTTCAATTTTCTATCAGTTCTGCTTGTTTTTTTTGTTTGTTTGTTTCTAAATGTTTGTTGTCCTTAATTTTGGTTGTGAGAGGAGGCACAGTGTGTCCACCTGTGTCTCCATCTTGGCTGGAAGTCCTAGTTTGTCTCACATTCTGTGTTTGTCTCATTGTTTCCTAATGATGTCACTTAACCTGTTTTATACTCTCCCCCATTTTTTCCTGTAAACTTGATGTAAATCTAGGGCAGTGATTTTCAACCTTTTTCATCTCATGGCACACATAAACTAATTACTAAAATTCTGCAGCACACCAAAAAATATATTTTTCGCTGATCTGATGAAAAATAAAATAAGTATAGGCCCTGCCTGAGTAGCTCAGTTGGTTAGAATATCGCCTGAATATGCCAAGGTTGCTGGTTCAATTCCCATTGATGGCACATGTAAGAATCAATCAATTAATGCATTGGTGGAACAACAAATTGATGTTTGTCTCTCTCTCTGTCTAAAAAGCAAACAAAAAACTTTCTCCCATTTAAAAAATAGGTATAGTTTTGATTAATTCAAACAAAACAACTATCGTTGTGTTAGTTGTTGTCATTTTCTTATTTGACAATGTAAGGGGAAAGCGGTCAGTGCCTTTGATAAATAGTCAGACAAGCATATTTCAAAAATAGTTGTGGCACACTGGTTGAAAATTGCTGGTCTAGAGGACTGATTAGACTCATGTTAAATATTTAAAGTCAGTTTATTCCATTATCAGTGATGCCACATGGGGTCATTGGTGAAGGTGCTCACTGCCAGTTCTGTCATTTTCTCCTTGGTAGTTATAATCTATGGAGTGATACTTTAGCACTGTGCAAATATCCTTTTACTTGATGAATAAACATACATTTAACTGTCTTGATGTGGAGTTGATTCATATTCATAGGCTCAGAATCAGAAGACACCTTCATCCAGATCAGTGTTTCTCCAGTGGGGGTGATTTTGCCTTTGAGAGGACATGTGGCAGTGTCCAGAGACATTTTTGACTGTCACAACTGGGGTGTATGTTTCTGTGTGCATGCTACCAGTATGTAGTGGGTAGAGGCCAAGAATGCTGCAATGCACAGAATCCCATCCCCCAACCAACACACACAGCAGAGCATTATGTGGTCCAGAATATGAATAATTCTACTGTTGGGAAACTTTGATCTAGATATAGAATTGAGTTTTTCTCTCACACAGTTCATTGACATTTTTGGAGAAGCTAGTAAAGTCTTATAGCCTATCTTCATCAATAGTAAAAACTAAATAGATGTTAAAGTCCATCAGAATATTCTCATGTTTTAAACCAGGTAGCTTTTTGCTACCCACCTGTTCTGTCTTTCCATTTCTTTATAGGTATCTTCTTAAGAATGACATAAATTGCTGTCCTCTACCTTCAATAAATTAGTAACATAAGGATGGGGGGGGGGAACCTAGGATTAACACATTGAAGCACATTTTTTCTGCTTTCTTTCTTCCTAGAATATTTTGGAATGTCATTTTAAAAGCCTCTAGCCAGGGAAGAAAAAATGGAGAAAGAGAAATATCAAGTTAAGAATTCACTGTTAAAAAAATGGCCCAGAGAGAGTAACCAGAGTTCAAGAAGGGGCAGGAGAGTGCAGAGGGCATTTCCACTCTAACACCTGTAAGTTATTAATGACATTTGAAGTGATTGTTGATGGAAGCACTTGTACATTTGAGCTGCTTCATATGTATACTTAGTGTATTCAGAGTACTGTCTAGCTTCTGGAGCCCTGAAATATCTTCAAGCTGCATAAGAGATCAAATGGCAAAATCCATGGCTTGGGAATATCATGTAGCCATGTGACATGTGGAAGGATCCAGTGTAAGAGAACTGATGTCTAAATAACCACACTGTATATTTTAACTCTGAGAGACTTACCATTGCTTTCATAATTTTTAAAACAGCAATCTTAGAAAATAAAGTCTTACAGTTCCAAGATAAGGTAGTAAGAGTAGAGTTTTTTACATTTATTTTGGGTTCTGATTCTTAAATATTAGAACATAATTATCTTATTTTCATTACAATTGTTATTAGATAGCTTGTAAAACATTTGTTTATTTTAGGTTGTGAACTCCTAGGACAAGAAAATTACCTTTCCCTGTTGAAAACTTAGTCAACAATTTTATTTGCACTTAAACATGGAATCACTTCAAGTCTAACTTTTCTCTCCTGTACTATGGAGCTAGTACATGAATGAATTCAGCAGCTATAGTTGTACTTTTTGGAGCAAAATATTTTAATTTTTCTTTATCAATATTTCATGTTTTTCACCAACATAACTTTCTAACTAGGATAAGAGCAACTGTTGGCATGACCTGTTATTAAGATACAATCCTAAAAAATTCATTGGAAAATTACAGAGTAATTATTTATTTCCAAAGCATAATTTTTTACTTCTTATTAGTAGGCAAATGTTTCATGTGAATAGTTTGATTAGAAATCAGAAATTAGAACTTAATAAAAATTCTATTGGTCATTATTTCTATTTTCCCCATATTTGCTCTATTTCTATTTCCAAAAGTCATTATTCTAATATCTGGATCCTATCTGTTGTCACTGTCAGTAACATTTCTTTATCTTTACAATTCTCCTTATTCTTTTTTTTTAAAGATTTTATTTATTTATTTTTAGAGAGAGGGGAATGGAGGGAGAAAGAGAAGGAGAGAAACATCAATGTGTGGTTGCCTCTCATGTGCCCTCTGCTGGGGACCTGGCCCGAAACCCAGGCCTGTGTCCTGACTGGGAATTGAACTGGTAGTGACCCTTTTGTTCACAGTCCTGTGCTCAATCCACTGAGCCACACCAGTTAGGCCTGTAATTCTCATTATTCTTTATGAAAGAGATTAACTTAGGATAATACCAAAAGCTAACAAGAATAGTACAAGAAAATAAATTTATAGGTCCATCTCATTTATACATTTTTTAAAAATATTTTATTTATTTATCTTTAGAGGGGAAGGGAAGGAGAAATGGAGAAAAATATCAATGTATGGTTGCCTCTCGTGCGTCCCCTGCTGGGAACTGTCTCTGGGAACTGTCCTGCAACCCAGGCATGTGCCCTGACTGGGAATCGAACCCGATCCTTTGGTTCACAGGCCCGTGCTCAATCCGCTGAGCTACACCAGCCAGGCTTATTTATAAATTTTAAATAAAATCTAAGTAAACTGAATCCAGTAATGAATAAAAATGACAAATACATCATGACCTAATTGGATTCATTCCAGAAATGCAAGTTAGTGTAACATTTGAAAATCAAATTTATTGCAATTAATATATGTAATCTACTAAAGTAAGAGAATATAGTATAAAATCATATGACCATGTTAATTAGTGCAGAAAAATAAAAAGAGAAAACTCTAAACAAGCTGGAAATATAGAGAAACTTTCATAACCTAATAAAAGCTATCTCCAAAACAAAAACAAAAACAAAAACAAACCAAACCACCCCATAGCAAATATACTTAATTTTGAAATGTTAATAATATTTCTTTTATATTAAATAAGACAAAGATGCAACAGACCATCATTTCTATTCAAAGTTTTACTTTTATTGAGGGTTACTCAAAGTAATGTCAGAAGAAAAAGAAGGTATAACATTTGCAAAGAAAAGAACCAACATTTTTTACAAGTAATATGAATTATGATTGTCAGTGTAGAAAAGTTAATAATAAACATATGAATTATTAGGATAAATAAAAATGTTTAGCAAGATTGCTGGACACAAAGCATTATTAAAAACTCAATTACAGCCATGGTTGTGTAGCTCAGTTGGTTAGAGCATTGTCCAATACACCAAGGTTGTGGGTTGGATCCCTGGTCAGGGCACACACAAAACTCAACCAATGAATGCATAAATAAGTGAGCAACAAATTGATGTTTCTTTCTCCACTTCCCCCACCTCAAATCAGTAAATAAATTAAAAAATCTGTAGAAAAGTTTAAAACACTCAATTTACATTTAAACACCACAAAAATCTGTTAGAAATATATATTTTAAAATATATTTTATTAATTATGCTATTACAGTTGTCACAAATTTTTCCCCTTTTCCATCCTCCACCTGGTACCCCTATTCCCACCAGCAATCTTGTCCATGGGTCATGCATTTAAGCTCTTTGGCTACTCCATTTCTTAATACTGTTCTTAATATCCCCCTATTTTGTACCTACCAATTTGTACTTCTTTTTTTGTGTTTTTTGTTTTTTTTAATTTATTTTACTGATTATGCTATTAGAGTTGTCCCATTTCTCCCCCTTCATTCCCCTCCACCCTGCACACCCTCTCCCACCCACATTCCCCCCCTTTAGTTCATGTTCATGTGTCATAAGTTCTTTAGCTTCTACATTTCCCACACTATTCTTGCCCTCCCCCTGTCTATTTTCTACCCACCATCTATGCTCCTTGTTCTCTGTACCTTTCCCCCCTCTCCTCCTCCCACTCCCCTGTTGCTAACCCTCCATATAGCTCTGATCTCCATTTCTTTTTTTAAAAGATTTTTTTTATGTATTCATTTAGAGAGAATGGAAGAGAGGGAGAAAGAAAGGGTGAGAAACATCAATATGTGGTTGCCTCTCACATGGCCCCCCACTGGGAACCTGGCCTGCAACCCAGGCATGTGCCCTGACTGGGAATCGAACCGGCAACCCTTTGGTTTGCAGCCTGAGCTCAGTCCACTGAGCTACACCAGCCAGGGCCTGATCTCCGTTTCTGTGGTTCTGTTCAGAACTTGTTTGCTTAGTTTGCTTTTGTTTCAGGTGTGGTTGTTAATATCTGTGAGTTTGCTGTCTTTTCACTGTCATATTTTTTATCTTCTTTTTCTTAGATAAGTCCCTTTAACATTTCATACAATAAGGAATTGGTGATGATGAACTTCTTCAACTTGACCTTACCTGAGAAGAACTTTATCTGCCCTTCCATTCTAAATGAAAGCTTTGCTGGGTAGAGGAATCTTGGATGTAGGTCCTTGCCTTTCATGACTTGGGATACTTCTTTCCAGCTCTCTCTTTCCTGTAAGGTCTCTTTTGAGAAATCAGCTGACAGTCTGATGGGAACTCCTCTGTAGGTGACTATTTCCTTATCTCTAGTTGCTTCTAGAATTCTCTCCTTCATTTTAATCTTGGCTAATGTAATTCTGATGTGCCTTGGTGTGTTCCTCCTTGGGTCTAACTTCTTTGGGACTCTCTGAGCTTCCTGGACTTCCTGGAAGTCTATTTTCTTTGCCAGATTGGGGAAGTTCTCCTTTATTATTTGTTCAAATAACTTTTCCACTTGTTGCTCTTACTACTCCCCTTCTGGTACTCCTATAATTCAGATGTTGGAACATTTAAAGATGTCCCGAAGGTTCCTAAGCCTCTCCTCATTTTTTTGAATTCTTGTTTTTTCATCCTTTTCTGTTTGTTTGTTTCTTACTTCCTTCTGGTCCACTCCAGTGAATTGAGTCCCAGTTTTCTTCCCATCACTATTAGTTCCCTGTGCATTTTCCTTCATTTCACTTAGTGTGCCTTAATTTTTTCATCTAATTTGTGACCAAAATCAACCAGTTCTGTGAGCATCCTGATCACCAGTGCTTTGAAATGTGCATCCAATAGGTTGGCTATCTGTTCGTCACTTAGTTGTATTTTTTCTGGAACTTTGAACTATTCTTCTGTTTGGGCCTTTTTTTTTTTGTCTTGATGCACCTGTTAGGTAGTGAGGGGCGGAGCCTTAGGTGTTCACCATGGTGGGGCAACCCAGTTGCTGGGTTGTGATGCTGTATGTGGGGGCAGGGTCAGAGAGGGAACAATGGCGCTTGCTCAGCTCTCTCTCAGGTTTCAGTCCCTTCTGCTGCTTCCCACAAGCAAATTGGGCCCTTCTGGTGCTGGTTCTCAGGTCGGTGGGCTTGTGTATGTTCTAGGACCCTGTGGGTCTCTCCAACAAACTCTCCTGTGAGGCTGGGAGTCTCTTCCAGCACGTCAACCCCCACTGGTTTTTTTCAATCGGTGTTTTGAGGCTTTATTTCCTGGTGCTGGGGCCCTGGGTTGTGTGGTCTGTTTCGCTCTCCATTTTTGCCTGGTTTATCTGCACGCAAATGTGTGACCTCAGTCAGCCAGCTGCCTTTCGTGCCTCACTGGGTCTCCCCATTGCCACCCTGCACCCGGGGTCTGCCAGCTGCCGCCTGCGTGCCCAGGTTCGCCAGCCACTACTTTTTCCTGCTGCAACCCCTCTCCACAGGCCACCGACTCCACCCCTCTTATCGGTCTGGATGAATAGTTGTTGGACTTCCATACAGTTCAATTTTCTGTCAGTTATGGTTGATTTTTGTTGTCCTTAATTTTGGTTGTGCGAGAGGCACAGTGTGTCTACCTATGCCTCCGTCTTGGCTGGAAGTCTTCTTTTTCTTCAATATGTGTCTTTAACATTTCATATAATAATGGCTTGGTGATGATGAACTACTTTCATTTTATCTTGTCTGGGAAGCACTTTATCTGCCCTTCAATTTCAAATGATAGCTTTTCTGGATAGAGTAATCTTGGTTGTAGGTCTTTGCTTTTCATCACTTTGAATACTCCTTGCCAGTTCCTTCTTGCCTGCAAACTTTCTTTTGAGAAACCAGCTGACAACCTTATAGGAAAGCCTTTGTAGGTAACTTTTTGCTTTTCCCTTGTTGCTTTTAAGATTCTCTCTTTGGCATTTTAATTATGATGTGTCTTGCTGTGGTTCTCTTTGGGTCCAACTTTGGGGGGACTCTCTGTCTTACAAGAGGTGCTTCCTATACTTGTATGTCTACTTCCTTCAGCAGATTAGAGAAGTTTTCTTTCATTTTTTTCAAATAAGTTTTCAATTTCTTGCTCTTCCCCTTCTCCTTCTGGCACCTCTATGATTCAGATGTTGGTATATTTGAAGATGTCTCAGAGGTTCCTGAGCCTGTCCTTAATTTTTTTTAAATTCTTTTTTCTCCTGTTGTTTTGACTGAGTGCTTTTTCTTTCTTTCTGTTCCTAATCATTGATTTGATTCTTGGCTTTATCCCCTCTACAGTTGGTTCCCTGTAGATTTATCTTTATTTCACTTAATGTAACTTTCATTTCTGCCTGGGTCTTTTTTATCCTGTTAAGTACCCAGTGAGATCCTAGAGCATCCTGATAACCAGTGTTTTGAGTTCTGCATCTGATAGGTTGCTCATTTCCATTTTGTTTAGTTCTTTTTCTGGATTTTTGTTATGCTTTTTCATTTGGGTGATATTTTTTGGTCTCCTCATTTTGGCAGCCTGCCTGTATTTGTTTCTGTGTATTAGGTAGAGCTGCTTTGACTCCCTGGCTTAGTAGCATGGCTGCTGTAGAAAAGAGCACTTGTAACTTGTATGGGGCAGAGTCTTATGTAATCGCCAGGGTAGGGCAACCTGTGTCAAGCACTCTGTGGCTGTGTGTGGAAGGCTCTGTGTGAAAGGCTCAGAGAAGGGACAATGCCACTGCTTGGCCTCTGGAGTTTTGCCTTGAATAAAGCTGTCTCCCAGTATTCACCCTGATGCAAGTCCCTTCAATTTCTTCCCATATACCACTGGTAAGCTTTTAGCTGTTGCCCTGGTGCTGAATTCAGAGGGAGTGGGTCTGCATGAGTCCTAAGTCCATTGTGGGCCTTTCAAGAGTCTCTTGTGAGTCCTGCAGTTTATTCTGCTGCCCCAATCCCCACTGATTTTTATAGTCAGAAGTTATGGGGACTTAACTTCCTGGTGCTAGAACCCTGGGCTGGGTGGTTTAATCTGGGACTGGGATCCCTCACTCCTGAGTTATCTGTCCCAATTTTTATCCACCACATGTGGATCTGGGACCATCTGTCTGCATCTCTGTGCCTCTCTATGTTACTCCATGTGGCTATACCTCTCTGCGCCTTTCCACCTCTCCACCCCTCCTACCCATCTGGATGTATGTGGTTTCTATACATGCTCGATTTTTGGACTTCCATACAGCTCAACTTCCTGATGTTTTTGGGTGATATTTGTTTTGTAATCTAGTTGTAATTTTATTCTGTAGTTGTGCGAGGAGGCAAGCCATATTTACCTACACCTTCATTTGACTGGAAGTGAGACTTACATTTAAAAAAATTGTATTATAGCACGAAAATTTTGAAGTACTTTAGAAAAATGTAATAAAAAGTATTTATTCAAAAGATCTAAATAAATGTAGAGGTTTTTAAAAAATGTATCACCTAGACCCAGTATTGTAAGAATGCTAATTCTGCCCAAAGATCATTGAAATTCCCACGTCTCCGACAGAGTTTGTTTCTTTTTTTAATTTAAGAAGCTGAATCTATAATTGATTTAGAGGAGTAAAGGTCCAAGAATATTCAAGACATTCAGAAATTAAGCTTGCTATATAACCTTACAAGTATAGTAACTTAGACAGCATTTAACTGACACAAATAGAGATAGACCAGTTGAACAAAAGCTGGAGTTCAGAATTAGACCCCTACACATATATGGATAGTAAGGGAACAGCAGATTGATGGGTATGAAATATGGTTATTTTTTTTTTTAAAGGCCCAAGTACAATCTAATTGAAAGAAAAAGGTTCCTACCTAAATACATATATAGCCCTGGCTGTTGTGGCTCAGTTGATTGGAGTGTCACTCCATGAACTGAAAGGTCATGGGTTTGATTCCCCATCAGGGCACATACCTAAGTTTCAAGTTCAGTTCCTGGTAGAGGCACATGTGAAAGTCAACTCATCAATGATTCTCTCTGGCATCAATGTTTCTCTCCCTCTCTCTTTCCCTCCATTTTCCTCTCTCTAAAGTCAATAAGCATGTCCATGAGTAAGGATAAAAATAAATAAATTCCTAGTAAATTAAAGATTTAAATAAGATAGTCAAAACTATAAAACTTTAAAAAGAGAATAACTTTATGACTACAGGATAAGAAACAATTTTGCTAACAAAACACACAAAAATTTAAATAAAAGATTGAAATATTAATCAATTTGATTACATCAACATGAAAAAATTCTTTTTTAAGACATAAAGAATGAAAATATGATCTACAAACTGGTAAAACACAATTGCACCATATAATGGAAAAAGATTAACATCCAGAGTATATAAAAAGTCTCATAGATCAATATGAAAAAGAAAACTCAATAGAAAAATGGGCAAAAGATATGAACAGGCATTTCTTTTTTAAAAAGGATTTTATTTACTTACTTTTAGAGAGAGGGGAAGGGAGGGAGAAAGAGAGGGAGAGAAACATCAATGTGTGAGAGATACATTGATCGGTTGTGTCTTGCATACCCCCAGCTGCGGACCTCGTCCACAACCCAAGCATGTGCCCTGACTGGGAATTGAACTGGTGACTTTTTGGTTCATAGGCCAGCACTCAATCCACTGAGCCACACCAGCCAGGGTTGAACAGGCGTTTCATAAAAGAGAAATACAAACAACTCATAAGTATATTGAAAGGGGTCAAACTCATTCATAGTGAGGGAGATGAAATTAAACCATAATAAGATACCATTCATGTTAACTGGAATGAAAAAAATTTAAAGTTGCATAGTACCAAATGTTGACAAGGGCTGTGGAGCAAATAATCTCCTGCACACAGGTGGGAATTTAAATTGCTACAATCACTTTGAAAAACATTTTGTTAGGATTTATGGTCCAGGTGGTGAGGTGGGTAAATGAGGTACTTGCCTCCTTCCACAGCCACATCAAAATTGCAACTAAACCATAGAATCACCCTCATTCAGAACTGCCTGAAATATGGCTGCTGGAAGTCCTACAACTAGAGTAGTAAAGAAGAAGCCACATCAATACCTATAGGAGGCGCAGAGATGTGGAATGGGCTGGTCCCACACCATGTGTGGTGGATAAAAGTTCAGAGGGATATCAGAAACTGTGGAGTCCCCCTGAGGAGCAATGGGTCCCACCCCCACACCAGGCTGCACTACTCAGGTTGCAGTGCTAGGAGGAGAAGTCCCCCTAACTTTTGGCTATAAAAACCAGCAGGGATTGAGGCTGAGGGAGACAGAGGACTACTGGAGTTTAGGCAGTTCCTCTGAAAGGGCCTATGCACAAGCTTTCTCAGACTCACTCCCTCTGAGCTCCAATGCTGGGCATCAGCTTGAAAGACATCAAAGGCATACATGGAGGACCTGAATTGGCTGTCTTCAGGACAAGACGAAAGGTGGCTTTCTCAGACAGAATTGCTAGCAGAAGTCATTGTTCTTTGATGAGCCGTCCCCCAACAGAGCAGGCAGACAGGTGCCCTATCTGAGACTCTATCAACAAGGTTGACACTGTTTGCCCTGCCCTGGTGAGTCTGAGGCACCACCCCACCCAACTTTCAGACCCACCTAAGCTGTCTCCAGTGACTTTTTCACACAAATGATCCGTCTTAGCTCATGCTTCAAATTTTCCTAAAATTGCTCAAAAGAGAAGCATCCAGCCTCAGTGTGCTCTGTACCTCTGGCTAACCAGCCCCAAGACTGCCTTGGGTCACAGCATGACCTCCAAGCCCAGCACAAGTAGCATCCATCTAAGATAACTTTGTATCTCATGCTGGATGGTCCCAGACAAAACACAGACAGTGGCTGACCTTGGCCTACACCTCCCTGGAGATACCAGAGCCTGGGCACACAGTGATCGAACAGCTATAGACCATGTCAAAGCACCAAAACCCAACCACCTCCACAAGAGACACTCAATGGGTGGACTCAGCAGGCACCAGAGCCCCACTGAAGTAAGTCCTGCTCTGTTGGATCTCTGGTGGATCCCTGCACAAGTGATCCTCCACAGTGGTCAGAGAGCGGTGGTTGGTGACCATAGCCAGTGCGTACAGCTGATTGTTCTGGGGATAAATCCCTGTCATTGATGTGCCAGTAGCAATAAAGCCTCAACTAGAAGAGGAGTGTGTACACAACCCACAAGGGGGGCACACCTCAAGTGTCCTGCTTGAGGGATCTGGGAGGCTGTGCCACTAGATCCTACAGAACACCTACTACATTAGGCCATTCTACCAAGCTTGGGAGACATGGCAGCTCTACCTAATACATAGAAACAAGAGAGGCTGCCTACATGAGGGGACAAATGTCCCAAATGAAAGAAAACAACTCCAGAAAGAGAACGAAATACAATGGAAACAATCAGTCTACTAGATGCACAGTTCAAAACACTGGTTATAAGGATGCTCAATGAACTTAGTGGGAACTTCAACAGCATAAAAAAGGACCAATCAGAAATGAAGGATACAGTAACTGAAATGAAGAAAAATTTATAGGGAATCAATAGTTGAGTAGATGGAGCAGAGGATCAAATCAGTGATTTGGAATATAAGGAAGCAAAAAACACCCAATCAGAACATCAAGGAAAAATATCCAAAAACATAAGAATAGTGTAAGGACCCTCTGGGACAACTTCAAACACATCAACATTTGCATCATGGGGGTGCAAAAAGGAGAAATGAGACAGCAAGAAATTGAAAACCTGTTTGAAAAAATAATGATCGGAAACTTCTTAATCTGGTGGAGGAAATAGACATACAAGTCCAGGAAGTGCAGAATTCCTAAACAAGATAAACCCAAAGAGGTCTACACCAAGACACATCATAATTAAAATGCCAAAGGTTAAAGACAAAGAAAAATTTTAAAAGCAGCAAGAGAAAAACAATTAATTACTAGGATGCTCCCATAAAACTGTCAGCTGAGTTTCTCAACAGAAACTTTGTAGGCCAGAAAGGATTGGCAAAAAATAATTCAAAGTAATGGAAAGCAAAGACCCACAGCCACGAGTACAGTACCCAGCAAAACTATCATTCAGAATCAAAGGACGTAAAAGAGCTTCCCAGACAAGAAAAAGCTAAAGGAGTTCACCATCACAAAACCAGTATTTCAAGAAATGTTAAAGGGTCTTCATGAAGAAGTAAGAGGAAGTGGAGGAGAAGGAGAAGAAGATAAATATGTACAATACAATGGCCTTAATACATATCTATCAACATTTGAATTGAAAAAACAAAATAAATGAACAAGCAGAACGGAAACAGATTCATAGATAATGGAACATTTTGATGGTTGCCAAATGGGAGAGGGGTTGGTGGGATAGGTGAAAAAGGTACACGGATGAAGAAGTACAAATTGATTGCTACTAAATAGTCGTGGGGATGTAAGTGCAGCATAGGTAAATATAATCAATAATATTCTAATTACTATGTATGGTATCAGATGGGTGAGAGATTTATCAGGATGATCACTTAGTAAGTTACATAATGTCCAATTACTGTTGTGTACATCTGATATAATTAATATAATAATGAAACTAATAATATAATAATGTATGTTAACTGTAATTGAAGAAAATGATTTAAAAATTAAAAAAGAGAAGAACCTTTTGTCATTTTATGGTGATAGTTGACAGTACTAGTCAGCAGTAAAGTTGAATACTGGGCACATAAACAATGCCACTCAACACTATTTAATGACACAAACATAGAAGCAACATCAATAGTAAGCTGGATAAACTAATCATATATTTATCTATTTTATAGCAATGCAAATTAATGAAACTTAGCTATACTCACTAGTATGAATGAATCTCAAAAATGTAGTATTGAGTGAAAAAAAGCAAGTCATAGAAAAGTGAACATTATATCATTTTGTTTTAGTTGGTTGAGGCTGCTGTAACAAAATACCATAGACCGGGCAGCTTATAAACAGCAGAAATTTGTTGCTCACAGTTCTAGAGGCTGGAACTTCAAGATCAGGGTGCATGTATGGTCCATAGAGGGTCCTCTTTTGGGTTGCAGACTTCTCTTTGTGTCCTTACATTATAGAAGGAGCTTAAGAGCCCTCTGGGGGCTCTTTTGTAACAGTACTATTTCCATTGATAGGACCTCTACTTCCTAATCACCTCCCAAAAGCTCCACCTCCTAATACAATCACTTTTGAAGTTAGGTTTTAACATATGAATTTTGGGGGAACACAAACATTTAGACAATAGTACATTGTATTTGTTTAAAATGTAAAAGAGCCACATTTAAATTATACCTTGTTAAACTCTACGTGTATATGTGATTAAAACATGAAGAAAGGGATTGAACGATTATCACAAAATTCAGAACAGTGATTACCTAGGGTAAAATAATGGGGACATGATTGGGAAAAGGCACAAGATGGGTATGGGTGCTTCTAAAATATTGAGATGGCTCTGTTTCATAAGCTACAGCCTAACACAGAGGTATTCATGTTACTGTTTTTCAAACTGTGTGTTCACAATATACACTTTTTTATTTGAGTACTATTTTCACATTAAAATGATTAAAAAGATGAAGTATTTGTTAAAAAACAAATAAACGTATGGCTCTTTGTCCCTTTACCTTTAATGAGGATACAAATGAGTCATGTTCCTGAAGATTTTTAAGAGGGAGAAAGATTTTTTTCAGATAAAAATCTTCTTCTTTGGAAATAATTTCAAACTCAGAAAAGTTGCAAGTTGGCTTAAAAACACCTGTTTCTCTTTTATACAGATTCATTTATTGTTTTTTTTTAATCCTTACCCTAGGACATTTTTTAATTGCTTTTAGAGAGAGAGGGTAAAGAAGAGAGAGGAAGAAACAGAAACATTGGCATGAGAGAGAAACATCAATTGGTTGCCTTCTTGTCCGCACCCAGAACAGAGATTGATTCTGCAACCTGGACATGTACCCTGATCAGGAATCGAAAGTACAACCTTTCAGTCCATGGGACAATGCTCTAATCAACTGGGCCAAATTCACTTACTGTTAACATTTTATCTTACCTGCTTTTTTGTTTACAAGGGATTTACCATACCTTCATATGTAGTTTTTTTCCTCAACTATTTGAGAATGAGTTGCATACATCATGTTCCTTCTCTTACCAGATACTTCATTGTATATTTCCAAAGAAAAAGGACTTTCTGTTATATAACCACAGTACATTTATTTACTTCAAGGGATTTTAACATCAAAACAACACTTTTAAATAATTTGCAATTCATATTCCAATTTGTCAACCGAATAATATCCTTTATAGCATTTGTTTTTTCCTCCACTAGAGGTTACAGTATATGTATCTTATTTAGTTGTTCCTTTAATTTCTCTCATCTGAAAGAGTTCCTGAGCCTTTCATGGCATTGATAGTTTTGAATAATTCTGAAAAAAATTCAGAGAAAAAATTTTATTTGAGTTTGTTAGCTGTTTTCTCATGATTATATTCAGCTTATATTCCCTGGTCAAAAGAAATGATGTCCTTTTCTCAGAGTGTCATATCTTCAGGTGCATAATATCTATCTGCCTCTCATTGATTATATTAATTTTGATAATTTGTCTAAGGTGTTGCAATTTCTCCACTATAAGGAAGAGGCATTTTTAAAAGGATTTCTTGGAGGCATCTGGTGGTGGACTTTGAATCCTGTTCCCCTCTAAATGGGAAGATGTAAGCTTGTGTTTCCCCCCACACTTCAAGTCTAAAAAGAGGCTTCAATGAGACCACTTGGAAAAGTTAATGTGTCCTCCAAATTTAGCAGGTCATAAGTCACCGATAGCTGAATCCTTTTCAGGAAATCTAGAGGTCAACAGAAGGGCTGGCTTCCTACTTTGGAGGTGTAGGAAAGGAGAGTTCCTAGTAGACTGGAATGAGCCTGTTCTTCCAGAGTTTGTTAGGCAATTAGTACATGAGTATTTCCCATGAACCAGAAGTGAAAGAGAGCTTGTTTGAGATCACTGCATGATGTGAGTCAAAGGCCACACAAGGGTGAACAGGCTTATAGAGGAGAAGCTGGCAGAGTCCCATTGAATTCCTTGTAATTAGGTGTGAATAAAATACTAGTAATAGAGCCCATCTTTTCAAGTCAAGGATATCACAGGTGAAATTCCAACAATGATTTGTGGGGGTATTTTTTTTAAGTTTATTTTTTTAAAGATTTCTTTTATTTTTAGACAGAGGGGAAGGGAGGGAGAAAGAAGGGGAGAGAAACATCAATGTGTGGTTGCCTCTTGTGCACCCCCAAATGGGGACCTGGCCTGCAACCTAGGCATGTGCCCTAGACTGGAAATTGAACCAGTGACCCTTTGGTTTGCAAGCTGGTGTTCAATCCACTGAGCTACACTAGCCAGGGACATTTTGAGTTTATTCTTGTGTATGGTGTAAGGAGGCGGTCTATTTTCATTTTTCTGCATGTGTCTGTCCAATTTTCTCAACACCATTTATTGAATAGACTATGTTTACCCCATTGCCACCTTTGTCAAATATTAATTGACCATAAAGGTGTGGGTTTATTTCTGGACTCTCTATTCTGTTCCAATGGCCTATATGTCTGTTTTTATATCAGTAATATGCTGTTTTGATTACTGTGACCCTGTGTTATAGTTTGATATCAGGTAGTACGATTCCTCCAACTTTGTTCTTCTTTCTCAAGATCCCTGGGGCTATTTAGGTTCTTTTTTGGTTCATGTAAATTTTTGAAATATTTGTTCTCATTCTGCAAAAAAATGCCATTGGTATCTTGATAGGAATTGCATTGAATCTATAGATTGCTTTGGGTAGTATGGATGTTTTAATCATGTTAATTCTTCCTATTCATGAACATGGTATATGCTTCCAGTTATTTCTATAAAACATCAATTTCTTTCTTCAGTGTCTTATAATTTTCCATGTGTAGGAATATTTTACATCCTTGGTTAAATTTATTGCAAGGTATTTTATTATTTTTGATGCAATTGTAAATGGGGTTGTTTTCTTAGTTTCTCTTTCTAATAGTTTATTATTAGTGTGTAGAAATGCAACTGATTTCTGGATATTTATTTGTATCCTGTAACTTTACTGAGTTAATTGATCAGTTCCAGTAGTTTTGGGGGGATCTTTGGGGTTCTCTGTATATGGCATCATGCATTCTTTTTTCTTTCTTTTTCTTTTTTCTTTTTCCTCTGTGCAGCCCGCTTCAGTGCCTGCAGCCCACAGGCAGAGGCTAGGCAATGGTTCTGGGCCATCATGCATTCTTTTTAAAAAGGATTGTTTAATATTCAGTTTCTTTTTTTATAGGAAAACACCCGCAACCAGTTACAGCAACAAAATTGCTAATTAATAAGAGGATCGGATCTGTACTGCACACAGGGTAATAGAGGAGTGGGCCTTCTGATCTGTGGGAAGAAGAACAATATGAAGTTGAGAATAAGCAAGGATAAGCACAAGGAGAACCTTGCTTTGAATGTGGAAGTATTTAGGATCCCCTTGTGAGCATGCTCCCTTTGTTTGAAGTGGTTGTTTTTAAAGAAATTGCAGGGTATATGTATTTGAATATTTTATATTAAGATACTGATCTGTAAGTTCCTCAGATAGGTTTCTTTTACCATTTAATATATAACATAATGTTTTACTTAATTGGAAAATATATATTGAATTGATAAAGAGAAATCTGAGCTTTCTAAAGACAATATTCTTGGTTTACTATTTTATAGATCTCATTTAAAACAAAGTGTATCTTTAAAAATCATTTCACAGCTGAAGCAATACACAAAAGTATTTGCCACCTTAGACTTTTGGTGGGGGTTGTAGGGTGGTTCACAAATGTCCAGGTGTATGTATGTACTCCAGTGTTTATATCTGACTTGTGAAATAAATTGAAACTGATTGGGAGCTCCTTAAACTGGAAAATTGTTAGGAAAAGCCATTTCAAAAATATATGAATGGCTTCATAATTGTAAAAGAAAAGATTTCTTTTAGAAGTAAACAGCTTACTCTTTTCGGTACTGAATGTGTGCCCTGTATTAAGCAAAAATAGAGTTAAACCATTGTAGAGTGAGTAGTATTGAAAAATGGAGCAAATATTCCTGAGGTTTTAGTAGATTTAGCACACTAATGCACATATCAGTTGTTTCAGGAATAAAGGTGAAATGGACGAGGATTAAATGTGAGTATTTAAATGATTCCCAAGATTTTCTGATTCACGAGTGGCAATATTGAACTTCTTAGTCCTGAGCTTTAATTTGTGCCTGGTGCTGACCTGATGCTGTGCAAGGACATTCAGTACTGCCCTTCATTCAGTACCTCTAATTATTCCCACTTCCCAGGGAGCTTGTTTAGAACTGGGCATGAGTACCTGTTTTTAAAATATTGAGCTAGCCTGCGTATATTAACAGGGTAGCCAACAGAAAGGCTAGCTTCCTGCTTGGAGGTGTAGGAAAGGAGAGTTCCTAGTAGACTGGAATGAGCCTATTCTTCCAGAGTTTGTTAGGCAATTAGTACATGAGTATTTCCCATGAACCAGAAGTGAAAGAGAGCTTGTTTGAGATCACTGCATGATGTGAGTCAAAGGCCACACAAGGGTGAACAGGCTTATAGAGGAGAAGCTGGCAGAGTCCCATTGAATTCCTTGTAATTAGGTGTGAATAAAATACTGGTAATAGAGCCCATCTTTTCAAGTCAAGGATATCACAGGTGAAATTCCAACAATGATTTGTGGGGGGTATTTTTTTTAAAGTTTATTTTTTTTAAAGATTTATTTTATTTTTAGGCTTCCAGAACCTGCAGTGCCAGACCTTGCTCTCCAAAAGAGAAAATTGAAGAAGGAAGAAAGAATGGCTGTTGGACTTTGTAAATCCATGTCCCAGGTTCAAATAACATTTTCTGTATTTTGGGGTCCAATAAAAATATGGCTTCCGGCCAAGATGGAGGTGTAGGCGGACACACTGTGCCTCCTCTCACAACCAAAATTAAGGACAACAAATATTTAGAAACAAGAAAACAACCAGAGCTAACAGAAAATTGAACTGTACGGAAGTCCAACAATCATTCATCCAGACCGGTAAGAGGGGCAGAGTTGCGGCAGGAAAAAGTGGAGCTGAGGACCTGGGAACACAGGCAGCAGCAGCTGGGGGTCCCCAAGCTTGCAGGCGGCTGGCAGGCCCATGGGCGGTGGCTGTTGGACCCCGGGCCTGGGGTGGCAACTGTGCAGACCCAGTGAGGCCGCGCAAGGTGGCTGGCTGACCAGGTAGTCCCACATTCGCAAGCAGATAATCCAGGTGAAGGGGAAGCGGCAGAAGGGACTGGAATCCAAGAGAGAGCAGAGCAGGCGCCATTGTTCCCTCTCAGACCCCGCCCCCACATACAACGTAACATCTCAGCGACTGGGCTGCCCCGCACTGGGGAACACCTAAGGCTCTACCCCTCAATACAGAACAGCCATGATGAGACTAAAAACAGGCACAACAACAACAACAAAAACCACCAAAAATGGCTCAAACTGGAGAACAAATGAAATCCCCAGAGCCAATTCCTCTAAGCAAGGAAGATATAGCCAACCTATCAGATGCACAGTCCAAAGCCCTGGTGATCAGTATGCTCACAGAATTGGTTGATGTTGCTCACAAATTAGATGAAAAAATGCAGGCTACAATACGTGAAATGAAGGAAAATGCATGGGGAACTGATAGAGATGGGAGGAAAACTGGGACTCAAATCAATGGAATGGACCACAAGGAAGGAAGAAACAACCAAACAGAAAACAAAGAAGAAACAAGAATTCAAAAAAATGAGGAGAGGCTTAGGAACCTCCGGGACATCGTTAAACGTCCCAACATCTGAATTATAGGGGTAGCAGAAGGGGAAGAAGAAGAGCAACAAGTGGAAAACTTATTTGAACAAATAATAAAGGAGAACTTCCCCAATCTGGCAAAGGAAATAGACTTCCAGGAAGTCCAGGAAGCTCAGAGAGTCCCAAAGAAGTTGGACCCAAGGAGAAACACACCAAGGCACATCGTAATAACATTAGTGAAGATTAAAATGAAGGAGAGAATTGTAGAAGCAGCAAGGGATAAGGGGACAGTCACCTACAAAGGAGTTCCCATCAGACTGTAAGCCGATTTCTCGAAAGAGACATTACAGGCAAGAAGGGGCTGGAAAAAAGTATTTGAAGTCTTTTTTTTTTTAATTTTCTTTTTTTATATATATTTTATTGATTATGCTATTACAGTTGTCCCATTTCTCCCCCATCATTCCCCTCCACCCTACACATCCTCTCCCACCCACATTCCCTGCTTTAGTTCATGTCCATGTGTCATAAGTTCTTTAGCTTCTACATTTTCCACACTATTCTTGCCCTCCCCCTGTCTATTTTCTACCCACTATCTATGCTACTCATTCTCTGTACCTTTTCCCCCTCTCTCCTCCTCCCACTCTCCTGTTGCTAACCCTCCATATGATCTCCATTTCTGTGGTTCTGTTCCTGTTCTAGCTGTTTGCTTAGTTTGCTTTTGTTTTAGGTGTGGTTGTTAATGGTTGTGAGTTTGCTGTCTTTTCACTGTCATATTTTTATCTTCTTTTTCTTAGATAAGTCCCTTTAACATTTCATATAATAAGGGCCTGGTGATGATGAACTCCTTGAACTTGACCTTATCTGAGAAGCGCTTTATCTGTCCATCCATTCTAAATGACAGCTTTGCTGGATAGAGCAATCTTGGATGTAGGTCTCTGCTTTTCAAGATTTCAAATATTTCTTTCCAGCCCCTTCTTGCCTGTAAGGTCTCTTTTGAGAAATCAGCTGACAGTCTGATGGAAACTCCTTTGTAGGTGACTGTCCCCTTATCCCTTGCTGCTTCTACAATTCTCTCCTTCATTTTAATCTTGGCTAATGTAATTCTGATGTGCCTTGGTGTGTTCCTCCTTGGGTCCAACTTCTTTGGGACTCTCTGAGCTTCCTGGACATCCTGGTAGTCTATTTCCTTTGCCAGATTGGGGAAGTTCTCCTTTATTATTTGTTCAAGTAAGTTTTCCACTTGTTGCTCTTCTTCTTCCCCTTCTGGGACCCCTATAATTCGGATGTTGGGACATTTAACGATGTCCTGGAAGTTCCTATGGCTCTCCTCATTGTTTTGAATTCTTGTTTCTTCCTCATTTTCTGTTTGGTTGTTAGTTTCTTCCTTCTGGTCCTCTCCATTGATTTGAGTCCCAGTTTTCCTCCCATCTCTATTGGCTCCCCATGTGTTTTCCTTCATTTCACGTATTGTAGCCTGCATTTTTTCATCTAATTTGTGAGCAAAATCAACCAATTCTGTGAGCATTTTGATGACCAATTCAACCAATTCTGTGAGCTTTGAACTGTGTATCTGATAGGTTGGCTATCTCTTCACAGCTTAGAGGAATTGGCTCTGGGGCTTTGATTTGGTCTCTGGTGTGAGCCATTTTTGGTGGGTTTTTGTTTTGTTTTGGTTTTAGTCTGGTCGCGGCTATTACGTATGAGGGGTGGAGCCTTAGGTGTTCCTCAGGGCGGGGCAGCCCAGTCGCTGGGTTGTGACGCTGTATGTGGGGGCGGTGTCTGAGAGGGAACAATGGCACCTGCTCCGGTCTCTCCCGGATTCAGTCCCTTCCACCACTTCTCCTCTGCCTGGATCATCTGCATGCGAGAATGTGGGACCACCTGGTCAGCCAGCCGCCTTGTGTGGCCTCACTGGGTCTGCACAGTTGCCACCCTGTGCCACAGCCTCCGCCTGTGGGCCTGCCAGCTGCCTGCGCACTTAGGAACCACCAGCCACTGCATCCTGTGTTCCCGGGTCTGCACCTCCACTTTTTCCTACTGCGACTCCACCCCTCTTACTGGTCTGGATGAATGGTTGTTGGACTTCCGTACAGTTCAATTTTCTATTAGCTCTGGTTGTTTTCTTGTTTCTAAATATTTGTTGTCCTTAATTTTGGTTGTGAGAGGAGGCACAGTGTGTCTACCTACATCTCCATCTTGGCCAGAAGTCTGTCTTTTCACTTTTTCAGTAGTGTACTTTGATGTACAGAAGTTTAATTTAGATGAAATCCTACTCATCTATATTTTGTTGTTGCCACCTGTGCTTCTGGTATCATATCCAAGAAACCACATCTAATATCATGAAGGGTTTCCCATGAATGTGGGCTGCTCTACCCAAGGCTGCCTGCTGTGGGGCTAAGAGATGGTAGCCACTATGCAAAAGTTAAAATTTACCCAAATTTACAGACCTCTGTATCAAGCTCTGCCTTGATGTTGCAAGTGTTTGACTAAACTCCAGAGTTCCAAAATAGTTACTTCACAATTTCATGTAGTTTCTGCTGGTTCAATGGCTAATTAGGTAGAGGGATGGATTCCTGGATATCTTTTGTGAAGTCCCTTTGTGTGTGTGTTTTTTTTAACTTGACATTATATCCTGGAGATCTTTCTGTATATCAGTACATATAAATCTTCCTCACTCTCTTTAGTAGCTACATAACATTCTGTAGTATGGAGATGCCAGGGTTTATTCAACCTGTCCCCTATGGCTGAATACATGGGTTTTACCCAATCTTTCACTATTATAAACAGTGATGTAATGAAAAATTATGTGTATGTAAATTTGTACATGTACAGATTACATACACAAATGTATCAGTGGGACTCATTTATAAAGGTACAATTGCTAGGTGAAGGGTAAATATATTCGCAGTTTGGGTAAATACTGCTAAAAGAGCCTCCTTAGATGTTGTACCCTTATAAATACCACCACAGATGTCTGAGAGTGCCTGTTTTCCCAAAGTTTCAATAACAGTATATTTTAAACTTTTGGAATTTTGCCAATTTGGTAAGTAAGAAATGACATCTCAGTGTAATTTTAATTTTTATCTTTCTTATTATGAGTGAGGGTGTGTATCTTTTTGTATAGTTAAGGATTATTTCTGGAAAAAATTTAAGAGGACACAATGAACACAAATAAAATTACCTTCCAGTTGTTTGTTCAATGTAGTGGTTATATTTCAGTTGCAAAAGGTGTCACTGGGAGCTGCAATTTGTTGCTGCTTCATAGGGGAAAACAAGCAGGAAATGAGGAGAAAGGAAAGACAATTGAAGAAATAGGGTAGGAGAAACTTTTTTTTAAAACAGAGCATGAATACTGTAGAATATATGTAAGGGTGCTACAGGACTTGCATTGGATGATGTTTCTGAGTTTTCCCCATCCTTTTCTTTTAATGACTTTGAGGGAAGACTCAGTGTAATTATTCTAGGTAGTAAATTACAATAGGTTTTAATTGAGCTCCAACTACACAAATATTCCGGATTCTTAAACTCACCACTTATGTTTAGTTTTCTAGGCCTTTTAAGTTATATGGCTTACTGTATGGTTTGGATTATAGCTACTATTTTATTTTCAGCTGTTTAAAAAACTTTTAAAAGGTTTTATTTATTTATTTTTAGAGAGGGGAAGGGAGGAAGAGAGGAAACATTGATGTGTGGCTGCTTCTCATGTGCCCCCTAATAGGGACCTGCCCCGCAACCCAGGCACATGCTCTGACTGCAAATTGAACCAGCAACCCTTTGGTTCTCAGTCTGGACCTTAATCCACTGAGCCACACCAGCCAGGGCTAAATTTTTTTTATATTTATTGATTTTATTAGATAGAGAGGAAGGGGGAAGAGGGAGGGAGAGAAACATTAGTTTGTTGTTCCACTTATTTATGCATTCATTGGTTGATTCTTGTATATGTCCTGACCAGATATGACCTTGGCATTTCAGCATGACACACTAACCAACTGACCCACTCAGCAAGGGCTATTTTCAGCAGTTTTGAAAGTGTTGTGTGTAAATCCTATTTTAAATAATAACCATTATAAAGAATAAGTAACTTAGTTTGCCTAGTTTTCTGGTAGCATGAATATCCCAGGAAAGCAGACTTATGAATCTTAAACAACATGGGGGTGGGAGCACTGGGAAGATGGGAGGTTGAAGGGGACTGGAGAAGAAGCACCAAGGACACACGCCTACAGCTATTTCCATGAGGAGAATCTAATCAGGATCTGAGTCAAGCCTATATAACCCTTAGTGCACAAGGGTTCCAATTTCTCCTCATCCTTGACAATACTTATTTTCTGTGTTGTTTTTTTGATAAAAACCATCCTACTGGCAGTGAAGTAACATCTCCTTGGTTTTGGTTTTCATTTCTCTACAATGTAGTGATGAGCATCTCTTCATATGCTTGTTGGCCATTTGTATATCATCTTTGGAAATGTGTTTATTTAAGTTAACGTCTTTGCCTATTTTAAATTGGGTTATTATTTTGTTATTGAATTGTAAGAGTTCTTTATATATTCTGGATATTAACCCCCTTTCATCTATAATATATGATTGGCAAATATTTTCTCATATTCCTTAGGCTGTCTTTTTACTCTATTGATATGTCCATTGGTACACAGTTACACAGTTTTTAAGTTTGCTGCAGTCCCATTTGTCAAGTTTTTTGTTACCATGCCTTTTGTGTTGTATCTAAGAAATCATTGCCAAATTCAGTGTTATAAATCATTTCCAATTTGTTTTTATGTAGCAGTTTTATAGTTTCGGGTCTTCCACTTAGGTTTTTAGTCTAATTGAACTGGAAACATTATTATTTTTGCTGATACAGAATTCTATTTATTCTTTCAACTTCAAAAATGTCATTCAGACTTCCTCTCAAGATGGAGGCATAGGTAAACATGCCTTGCCTCTGTGCACAACTAGCAAAAAATACAACTAGACTACAAAACAAATATCACCCAGAATTGTTAGAAAAATGAGATGTGTAAAAGTCTACAAGCAGGGATTTAAAGAAGCCACATTCATCCAGAGGGACAGGAGGGGCAGAGACATGCAGAGGCACAGAGAGGCCAGAGAAAGGGGAAGGGTGGAGAGGCATGAAGACATGGAGGCATGGAGACAGGCACAAGTGATCTCACATCCATGTGTGGTAGATAAAAAATAGGAAAGATACCTCAGGAGCAAGTGATACCAGCCTCAGTCCACACCACCTACCACAGGTTTCCAGCTCCAGGAAGATAAATCCCCATAACTTCTGGTTCTAAAAACCAGTGGGGGTGGAATAAACTGTGGATTCTCAAGAGATTCCCCTTAAAGGGCCTGCAATGTACTTAGGACTCATGCAGACCCACCCGTTCTCGGATTCAGCACCAGGGCACCAGGGGAAGGGCACCAGTGGTATATGGGGAGAAAGTGAAGTGTGAGTGCTGAGAGACAGCTTCTTCCTGGGTAAAACTCCACAGGCCAAGAAGCAGCATGATCCATTCTGTGAGCCCTCCCCCACATAGAGCCACAGAGTGGTGACATGGGTTGCCCTGCCCTGGCAATTATCTAAAGCTCTGTCTGCTCCATACAACTTACAGGTGCACTCTTCTACAATAGGCCATGCTAGTAAGCCAGGGAGCCAAAGCAGCTCTACCTAATACACAGAAACAAACACAGGGAGGCTGCCAAAATGAGGAGATAAAGAAATATCACCCAAATGAAAAAACAACAAAATCCAGAAAAAGAATGAAATGAAATGGAGATAAGCAATCTATTAGATGCAGAATTCAAAACACTGGTTTTCAGGATGCTCCAGTAACTCATTAAGGTACTTCGATGGTCTTTTATAAAAAAGACCCAGACAGTGAAACAAGCCAGGTGGTGAAAGACAAATACCATATGATCTCACCTATAAGTGAAGACTAATCAACAAAACAAACAAGCAAACAAAATAAAACCAGAGACATTAAAATAAAGAGCAAACTGATAGTAACCAGAGAGGAGCAGGGAGAAGGATAATAGGGGAAAATAGGGAAAGGGCCATCAAGGACATATGGACAGAGCCAAAGAGGGTAGGTTCAAGGGTGGGAGGCAGAGATGGCTGGGGTGGGGGGCTGTGGGGTGAAAATGGAGACAACTGTACTTGAATAAAATTTTTTTAAAAATTAAAAAGACTCAGGGAGAAATGAAAGTTATGTTATGTGAAATAAAAAAAAAATCTACAGGGAACCAACAGTAGAGGGGATGAAGCTGAGAATCAAATCAATGATTAAGAATATAAGGAAGAAAAAAAGCATTCAATCAAAACAGCGGGAAGAAAAAAATTTTTAAATCAAGGACAGGCTTAGGAACCTCTGGGACATCTTCAAATGTATCAACATCTGAATCATAGAGGTGCCAGAAGGAGAAGGGGAAGAGCAAGAAATTGAAAACTTATTTAAAAAAATGAAAGAAAACTTCTCTAATTTGCTGAAGGAAGTAGACAGACAAGTACAGGAAGCACCTCTTGTAAGACAGAGAGTCCTCTCAAAGTTGGACCCAAAGAGAACCACAGCAAGACACATCATAATTAAAATGCCAAAGAGAGAATCTTAAAAGCAACAAGAGAAAAGCAAAGAGTTACCTACAAAGGCTTTCCCATAAAGTTGTCAGCTGGTTTCTCAAAAGAAAGTTTGCAGGCTAGAAGGAACTGGCAAGGAGTATTCAAAGTGATGAAAAGCAAGGACCTACAACCAAGATTAGTCTATCCAGAAAAGCTATCATTTGAAATTGAAGGGCAGATAAAGTGCTTCCCTGACAAGATAAAATGAAAGTAGTTCATCACCACCAAGCCATTATTATATGAAATGTTAAAGACACATATTTAAGAAAAAGAAGATCAAAACTATGAACATTAAAATGGCAATAAATTCCCAACTATAAACAATTGAAATTAAACAAATTTAAGCAAACAAGAAGAACAGAAACAGAATCACAGATATGGAGATCATTTGGATGGTTATCAGTTGGGAGGGGGAAGGGGGAGAAGGAGAGAAAAGGTGTAGGGATTAAGAAGTACAAATTGGTAGGTACAAAATAGACAGGGGGATAGTAAGGACAGCATTAAGAAATGGAGTAGCCAAAGAACTTATATGCATGACCCATGGACATAAACTAAGTGGGGGGGGGGGGATTGTTGTAGGGAATGGGAGTAATAGGTGGATGTGGCAAAGGGGGAAAATTCGACAACTGTAATAGCATAATCAATAAAATCTATTAAAAATGTCATGTCATTGTCATCTGACTTTCATAATTTCTTTTGAAAAGTTAACTTTCAAATTTATTGTTGACCCTTAAGATACGGTGTCATTTTAATCTTATTTCTAAGGTTTTTCTCTTTATATTTGGTTTTCTTCAGTTTGAGTATATATGTCTAAGTGTGGTTTTCCCTGTATTTCATTTGTGATTTGTAGAACTTTTTTTCTTTTTGAGAGAGAGAGTTGTTGTTCCACTTATTTATGTGCCCTGACTGAGAATTGAACCCACAACTTTTGTGTATTGGGACAATGCTCCAGGCAACCGAGCTACCCATTCAGGGCTTGTAAAACATATTGAATGTATGGCCTAATAACTTTCATCAGTTTTGGAAAACTTTTGTCTACTATTTTAAACAATTATTTTATTTATTTTTAGAGAAAGGAGAAGGGAGGGAGAAAGAGAGGGAGAGAAACTTTGATGTGTGAGAGAAACGTTGATTGATTGCACCCTAACCAGGTTTTGGCTGCAACCCAGGCATTTATCCTGATTGGGAGTGGACCTGATGACATTTCACTTTGTGGGAAGATGCCCAACCAACTAAGGCACACCAATCAGGGCTGTCTACTGTTTTTATAACATTACTGCTTGTGTTCCATTCATTTTCTCTATTGCTTCTTCACCTCCAATTACATGGATGTTACACCTTTCTATCATGTTCCTTATGTCTCTTATGCTCTTTTTTGTCTTCCATTTGTTTTGTTCTCTGTGCTGCAGTTTGATAACCTGACCTGTTCTCTAATTCACTAATTCTCTGTTCTGTTGTGTCTAATCTGATATCAAACCCATTGAGTTATTAATTTTAGATACATAGAATTACTTTCTACTATGGTACTTGCATTTAAATTTTAAAAATTTATAAATACTCCTTTGTGAAATTTTTGACTTTTTCTTCTTGAATATAAAACATAGATATTTTAACATCTTTGTTTGATAAATCTAACATCTAATTCAACTGTGAATTTTCCCTAGTGTCTGAGTTTCTCTCTTGGTTTTTGAAATTTTGGTTCTTTTTTTTTTAAAAGCATGCTTTATGTGAATTTGGACATTATGGATGACAAATTATATTTATTTTTCTGGCAGACAGATAGAACACCAGTGTATCATTTTCATCCTCATGTGCTACCCTTCGATAATTGTTCATAAACTTTAAGTTCTACTGGTGTTTGTTGATTTCTAGTGGCTTCAAACAGTTGTCTTAGGTTGGATTCTTCCAAAAGTACACAATGAATTAAAGATTTGGATAAAATGATTATTAATAAGTGCTTTCTAGATAAACCATTAAGGGAAGAAGCAGACTATGGAAGGGGAAGAAACCAAAGGAGGGTATCATTCATGTGAAGGCTGAGACTCAGCCTCATCTTTAGAATACTCTGGATCATACCACCTTACAGTGAACTTTTGCATTCCTATAGTAGTCACTCATTGGCTATGGTTCATCCTATGGAATCAAATTTCCAAGCATTTCTGTCTCTGTTTAAGGTAAAATCAACTCTCCCATCCATGCACAATCTTTCGAAACATTGTTTCTCAACTTTTTGCTCATTATCATACCCTTAGGCTTCTCAGCATTTTCCCTAATCATCCCCCATGAAATTTTATTATTGTAAATATACTGATACCTGTTTATGTACTGTGTTTTTGTCTGTGCTTTATATGTAAATGAGTAAGATATTTTTCACTTTTCAAGAACCAATTATTGCTGTCACTGAAAATGTGCACTATAAAGGTTGCAGATGTAACCTGTTAGCAACAATGTATTTAGCTGGTGGCAGTTTGGTGCACAGGACTGGGAAAATGGATCCAAGGGGATGTGGGTAGGTTATCAATGGTTTTGCCACAGAGTTGTTTTAAATATTTTGTACAGTTTATATTTGTTATTTTGTTATTACTGGAATAGTCCAATATCAAATACTTGATTATGGCTGGAGCTAGAAGTTCCCATTTGTCTTTATTTCTGATGATAGAATGAAGTTTAACACAGGCATCAGCAGTCAGATGAGTGACATACAATTTTTTTTTTGACTCTTCATTCTTATAAAGTCAAAAATTAGTATGGACAAGAAACCATTTTTAATCTTAAGGGAGCATGAGTTGTAAGGGACAATATTTATGCATTTGCTTATTCTAAGGGGAATACTAGCTGAAATGCTGGAAGACTAAGGTTTGGTGGTGGAGGGGTGGGCCTGAGGTATGGGAGGAAAGTGTTTCATTATCACAGCCTTTCTAAAGCTTCATACTGAGACCTGCAGTTTTAATGGTTGAGTTACTATTTTACTCCTCAGAGACTGTATGACTTGGACAAGGTAGTGCATTTGAGGTAATGAGTAAATGAAGATCATAGAATAACTTGTATCTATCTATTTTTTTCTTAAATATTTTATTTTATTTTTAGACAGAGGGGAAGGGAAGGAGAAGGAGAGGGAGAGAAACATCAATACGTGGTTGCTTCTTGTGTGCCCCCACTGGGAACTCAGCCCACAACCCAGGCATGTGCCGTGACTGGGAATCGAACCAGCAACCCTTTGGTACACAGGCCATGCTCAATCCACTGAGCCACACCAGCCAGGGCTAAATTGTATCTATATTAAACAAAGGACTGTGTCCAGTCATAATGAGGCACAGACTGGTATATTGTGTCCAGCTTAAAATTTTTTTTTCAAATTTTATTTTAATTGTTGTTCATGTACAGTTTTCTGTCTTTTACTCCTATTCCAGCCCACCCCACAGCCCTCTCCACCTCCCTCCTATTTCCACTCCCCTACCCCTAGTTTTTGTCCATGTGTCCTTTATAGTTGTTCCTGTAAAATCATCCCCTTTTCTGCTGAAATTCCCTCCCCTCTCCCATCTGGTGACTCAGCCTGTTCTCTATTTCAGTGTCTTTGGTTCTATTTTGCTTGTTTATTTTGTTTTGTTTTGCTTTGTTTTGTTTTGTTGTTTAGGTTCCTGATAAAGGTGAGATCCTATGGTATTTGTCTTTCAGCATCTGGCTTATTTCACTTAGCATAATGCTTTCCAGTTCCATCCATGCTGTTGCAAAGGGTAGGAGCTCCTTCTTTCTTTCTACTGCCTAGAATTCCATTCTGTAAATGTACCATAGTTTTTTGATCCATTCATTTACTGATGGACACCTAGGTTGCTTCCAACACTTGGCTATTGTAAATTGTGCTGCTATGAACATTGGGGTGCATAGGTTCTTTTGGATTGGTGTTTCAGGGTTCTCAGAATATAATCTTAGCAATGGAATTGCTGGGTCAAAAGGCAGATCCATTTTTAGTTTTCTGAGAAAATTCCATACAGCTTTCCATAGTGGTTGTAGCAGTCTGCAATCCCAACACAATGCACTAGGGTCCCCTTTTCTCCAGAACCACTCCAACACTTGTTGTTTGTTGCTTTGTTTATGATGGCCATTCTGACTGGTGTCAGGTGGCATCTCACTGTGGTTTTAATTTGCATCTCTCTCATAGTGAGTGATACTGAGCATCTTTTCATGTGTCTCTGGATCCTCTGTATGTCCTCCTTGGAGAAGTGTCTGTTCAAGTCCTTTGCCCATTTTGTAATTGGGTTGCTTGTCTTCTTAGAGTGGAGCTGTGTAAGTTCGTTATATATTTTGGAGATTAAACCCTTGTCTGAGGTATCATTGGCAAATATGTTTTCCCATATGGTTGGTTCTCATTTTATTTTTTAATTTTTTTAAGAATTTATTTTTTAAGGTTTATTTATTTATATATTTTTAAAGATTTTATTTATTTATTTTTAGATAGAGGGAAAGGCAGGAGAAAGAGAGGGAGAGAAACATCAATGTGTGGTTGCCTCTCACATGCTCCTGAGTGTGGACCTGGCCTGCAACCCAAGCATGTGCCCTGACTGGGAATCGAACCAGTGACCCTTTGGTTCACAGGCTGGTGCTCAGTCCACTGAGCCACACCAGCCACGGCTCTCTTTTTATTTTAATACTATTTTCTTTAGCCATGCAGAAGCTTTTTATTTTGATGAGATCCCATTTGTTTATTCTTTCCTTTATGTCCCTTGCTTTAGGGGACATATCAGTGAAAATGTTGCTGTGTGAAATATCTGAGATTTTCCTGCCTTGTTCTCCTCTAGGACTTTAATGGTATCACAGCTTATATTTAAATCTTTTATCCACCTTGAATTTAGTTTTGCGTATGTTGTAAGTTGGTGCTCAAGTTTCATTTTCTTGCACGTAGCTGTCCAGTTCTCCCAACACCATTTGTTGAAGAGGCTATTTTTACTCCATTTTACGTTGTTACCCCCTTTGTCAAATATTAATTGACCATAGAGACTTGGGTTTATTTCTGGGCTCTCTGTTCTATTTCACTGGTCCATGTGCCTGTTTTTATGCCAGTACCAGGCTGTTTTGATTACAGTGGCCTTGTAATATAGTTTGGTATCAGGTATTGTGATCCCTCCTACTTTGCTCTTCTTTCTCAAAATTGCTGCAGCTATTTGGGGTCGTTTATTGTTCCATATAATTTTTTTTCATTTTTTTTATATTAAACAATTTTTTAAAATTTATTATTTATTTATCTTTTTAGAGGGGAAGGGTAGGAGAGAAGGAGAGGGAGAGAAATATCAATGTACGGTTGCCTCTCGTGTGTCCCCTGCCGGGAACTGGCCCGCAACCCAGGCATGTGCCCTGACTGGGAATCGAACCGCGATCCTCTGGTTCGCAGGCCCACGCTCAATCCACTGAGCTACACCAGCCAGGGCCCATATAAATTTTTGAAGTGTTTGTTCTATGTCCGTGAAATATGCTATTGGTACTTTAATAGGTATTGCATTGGATCTGTAAATTGCTTTGAGTAGTATGGACATTTTGATGATGTTAATTCTTCCGATCTATGAACATGGTGTATGTTTCCATTTGTTTGTGTCTTCCTTGATTTCTTTCTTCAGTGTTGTGTAGTTTTCTGCATACAGGTCTTTTACCTCCTTAGTTAGGTTTATTCCTAGGTATTTTATTTTTCTTTTTGCTATATTGAATGAGATTTTTTTTCTTGATTTCTGCTTCTGCTGTTTCATTGTTGGTATACAAAAATGCCTTTGATTTCTGGATATTGACTTTGTATCCTGCTGTTTTGCCAAATTCATTTATTAGGTCGAGGAGTTTTTTGGTCAAGTCTATAGGATTTTCTATGTACACTATCATGTCATCTGCAAACAATGATAGTTTTGTTTCCTCCTTTCTGATTTTGATGCCTTTTAGTTCCTTTTCTTATCTGATCACTGTGGCTAAAACTACCAATACTATATTGAATAGAAGTGGTGAAAGTGGATAAACTTGTCTTGTTCCTGATCTTAGTGGAAAAAATTTTAGTTTTTGCCCATTGAGTATGATGTTGGCTGTAGGTCTCTCATATATGGCCTTTATTATGTTTAGGAATGCTCCTTCTATTCCTACTTTGCTGAGTGTTTTTTATCATAAATGGGTGCTGTACCTTATCAAATGCTTTTTCTGCATCTATTGATATGATCATGTGATTTTTGTCTTTGCTTTTGTTTATGTGATGAATTACATTTACTGATTTGCCAATATTGAACCATCCTTGCATTCCTGGGATGAATCCCACTTGGTCATGGTGTATCATCTTTTTAATGTATTGTCAGGTGCAGTTTGCTAATATTTTGTTGCGGATTTTAGCATCTATGTTCATCAGAGCTATTGGCCTGAAGGTTTCTTTGTTGTGTCTTTATCTGGTTTTGGAATTAGGATGATGCTGGCTTCATAAAAAGCATTTGGGAGTCTTCCATCATTTGGATTTTTTGGAATAGTCTGTGAAAGGTAGGGGTTAGCTCTTCCTTAAATGCTTTGTAGAAGTTTCCTATGAAACCAGCTGGTCCAGGGCTTTTGTGTGTCAGGAGTTTTTTGATCACTACTTCAATTTTATCTGCTGTTATTGCTCTGTTCAGGCTTTCTGCTTCTTCTTCATTGAGTTTTGGGAGATTATATTTTTCTAGAAACTTGTCCATTTCACCTAGATTTTCAAATTTCTTGGCATACACTTCTTCATAGTAATTTTTACAATCCTTTGTATTTCTGGGGTATCAGTTGTAATCTCTCCTCTTTCATTTCTGATTGTGTTTATTTGGGTCCTCTCTCTTTTTTTCTTGATGAGCCTGCTTAAAGGCTTGTCAATTTTGTTTATCTTTTCAAAGAACCAGCTCCTGGATTCATTAACCCTTAGAATTGTGCTTTTAGTCTCTATGTCATTTAATTCTGTTGTGATATTGGTTATTTCCTTCCTTCTGCTTGCTCTGGGCTGTCTTTGTTGTTGATCCTCAAGTTCTTGTAGGTGTAGGGTTAGGTTATGTGTTTGAAATCTTTCTATCTTTTTAACATAGGTTTGTATCACTATGAACTTTCCTCTCAGGACTGCTTTCACTGTGTCCCATAAGTTTTGGGTTGTTGTGAGTTCATTTTTATTTGTTTCCAGAAATTTTTTGATTTCCTCCCTAATTTCATTCTCAACCCACTCGTTGTTTAATAGCATACTACTCAATCTCCATGATTTTGAGGGTTTTGGGTTTTTCTCCTTGGGGTTGCTTTCCAGTTTTAGTCCCTTGTGGTCGGAGAAAATGCTTGGTATGATTTCAATTTTCTTGAGTTTGTTGAGGCTTCTTTTGTGTCCTATCATGTGGTCTATCTTTGAAAATGTTCCATGTGCATTTGAAAAGAATGTGTATTTAGCTTCTTTGGGATTAAGGGCTCTATATATATCAGTTAAGTCTATTTCGTCTAGGGCACGTTCAATGCCACAATATTTTTGTTGATATTTTGTTTGGAAGATCTATCCATTTTTGACAGTGGGGTGTTAAAATCCCCTACTATAACTGTGTTGCTGTCAATATCTTTCTTGAAGTCCTCTAAGATTTTCTTTATGTATTTGGGTGCTCCTATGTTGGGTCCATATGTATTTACAATGTTTATGTCTTCTTGGTGGATTCTTCCCTTGAGTATTATGAAGTGACCTTCTGGGTCTCTCTTTATGGCTTTTCTTTTGAAGTCTATTTTGTCTGATATGAGTATTGCTACTCTGGCTTTTTTTCCCTGTCCATTTGCTTGGAAAATGTGTTTCCAGCTCTTCACTTTCAGTCTGTGTAGGTCTTTTGTCCTGAGGTGGGTCTTTGGTAGGCAGCATATGAGTGGGTCATGCTTTCTTATCCATTCAGCTATTCTATGTCTTTTGATTGGAGCATTTAATCCATTTGTGTTTAAGGTTATTATTTATAGGTGCTTATTTATTGCCATTTTTGTACCTGTGTTCCTTTCCTTCTCTCTCTTTTCCTTCCTTTCCTTGAAGCAGTCCCTTTAGCATTTCTTGCAGAACTGGTTTGGTGGAGGTGTATTCTTTTAGACTTCTTTTGTCTGGGAAGCTCCTTATTTGGCCTTCTATTTGATTGAGAACCTTGCTGGATAAAGTAGTCTTGGTTGCAGGCCTCTGGTTCTCATTACTTGGAATAATTCTTGCCATTCTCTTCTGACTTGGAGTGTTTCCATTGAGAAGTCAACTGCTAACCTTATTGGGGCTCCCTTGTATGTTACTTCCTGTTTTTCCGTTGCTGCCTTTAAGATTCCCTCTTTGTCTTGGATTTTTGCCATTTTAATTATGAAGTGTCTTGAAGTGGGCCTCTTTGGGTTCCTCCTGATTGGGACTCTCTGTGTTTTCTGGATTTGTGTGACTTTTTCTCTCATCGAATTAGGGAAGTTTTCCATCATTACTTTTTCAAATAGGTTTTCTATCTCTTGCTCTTCTTTTTCTCCTTCTGTTATCCTATTATATGGATATTATTACGTTTCTTATTGTCTCGCATTTCTCTCAATCCCTCTTCATTCTTTCTGAGCCTCTTTTCCTTTTCTTGCTCTTTGTGGGTGTTTTTTCCTACTTTGTCTTCCAACTCGCTGATCAGATCTTCTGCTTTATCGATCCTGCTTTTCATTCCTTCTGTTGTGTTCTTCAGTTCAGAAATTGTATTCTTCATTTCCTCTTGGCCCTTGTTGATAGTTTCTACTTCCTTTTTCATGTTGCTATAGTTTGTAGTGAGTTCATCATAGCTTTCCTGTAGTTTCTGGTAATTCATTGTGAGCTCATTGAGCTTCCTGATAACCATTTCTTTGAACTCACTATCTGATAGTTGAGTTGCCTCTATTTTATTTAGCATTCTTTCTGAGGTTTCCTCCTTTCCTTTCATTTGAGGATTGTTTCTTTGTCTTCCCATTGTTGTGAGACTTCTTGTTAGCCTCAGCTTCTTAAATTGATCTGCTCTGGCTCCCTGGGTTTATGGTGTGAACTTCTGTGATAGAATACCTGTGAGATTCAGTACTGTAGTCTCTTTGATCTCTTGAGCTTACTCATCTTGGGGTGTCATTTAAGTTGGCTCTGTGTTTGTCTTAAGTTTTTTATTGTTGTTAGGTCTTTCTTTGTTGGGTTCTTCCCACTAGCTGGTTAACTGAGGGTTACTCTGTCCACCACCTCTTGTATTTTGTTGTGCTGGTGAGGGCAGATTGTGCTGAAGCTGGTTCTTCCTTTTGTACAAGGTTTTGAGGATTCTCTATTGCTCTTGTTCAGTTGTTTGTACTGAGTAGTTTCTTCACTATTTAGTTGTATTTCCACATAGGCCTTGGATTGAGGTTTGTGTGATTTCCACTCCCTCCTTCACCTTCTTCTGTTGTTATCTGTTGGTGGTTCCTTTGTTGTTGGGTTTCCTCTTCCAGTGGTATCCTGGTGTTCACCACTTCCACTTACTCTTTTTTGTGATCAGTTGGAGGGGAAAGGCAAAATGTTTTAAGACAGCAAGAGAGTATTCTATGATATTTACAGTAGCAGCTGGTAGAGAAGAGATAGGAGATCCTTTGACTATGTATAGTGTTAACCGTGATGTTCCACCTAACTAGCCACTTTTTAGAATGGATGGAAAGAAGATAAGACTCTTGTTGGGGACAGAAGGATTGTGAGTTGGATCTAGAAAGCAGTGAGGTTGTGGGAGGTCAGAATCTGAGGTAAGGTGAGAGTAAAGGATAGAAAATAGGTACAGTGTGTGAGAGAATAGAGTTAACTACTACAATAATAGAGTTCAGGAAACTGTGAAGTGGTGTAAGTTATGGAAGGGGTGTTGTGGAATATTTACAATTGTATGGAACAGCTATTATTTACAGTAATATTAGAGCAACAATCATATGATAGAATCTATGTGATCTGGATAACAATAATAGAGAGTATAGGACCTTGAGTAGTGTACTATTGGAACACAAGTGAAGTGAAGGATAGTAAATTAGCAATACACAATGAAAAAGAGAAAGGGGAAACCTGTCAAATGATACAATATGACCAGTCAAGGAAAGAAGACTATACAGAAAGAAGAGGAATACAAAAATAGTATTAAAATAAGAGATGTAAGTATAGTGAAAAATAATACTAATATGCAATAACTTGCAGGTTCTCTGTAATAGCAAATTGAAATTTGTCTCACTGTCTCAGCTGTTGGGATGCCCCCTCTTTGGGTCCAACTCTGGTCTTTTCACAGTTCCAGGTTTTCTTTTGTCTTGGTTGTGGGTATTTAAAAAAAGAAAGGCAGAAAAAGGAAAGAAGAAGAGATAAAATTGGAAAGGAAGGAAGAAGGAGTAAAACAAGAAAGAAGGAAAGAGAGGAAAAAGGAACTGAAAGATAAAAAATAATAAAAATTTAAGAAATAAAAAATTACTTAAAAAAAAAAACAAAAGGAGCCTCTTGTTGGTTTCTAACTGGCCAAACCTGTTTTTCTGGTTTTGCTGTCTGTAGCAGGCTAAGGGGCAATTGGTATGTCTTTTCTCCCTTCCAGATCGCCACTCAGTCAGCTCCATGCACTCTCCCCAGAGCTAGCCTGGTGCCTCTCCCTGGTGCCTTGGGTATGGGATCCAGGTCTTCCTGAGAGTGCTCTTTCCCTGGGGTTACCACTGTGGGCTGGGGTGCGGGCACATGCATGCTGGGCCGGGCTGCCTCAGTCCCATGGTTTTGGGTGCACATCCTTCTCAGTGCTATGGGTATACACAAGGCCATCTGTGCAACCTTGGGACCACTGCCGGGCTGGGTGGGGAGGTAGTCCGGCTGCTGCAGGAGAATTCCCCAAACAGTGTCTCTCTTTTCACTTTTTCTTTTTTGAGAAATTCCTCCTACTCAAGCCTGCCACTCTGTACAGGGGCCTGGCCTCTGGCACAGCCCAATTCTCCATCCAGACCAGTGACTATTGGGGTCAGGGCCCATCACTGCATGACTCTCAACTCTTCCCATCCAGTGTCCACAGACTCCGTGGGTGCTCACAGTTCCTGTGTGTTTGCCACTTCATCCTTATTCCCCTCTCTGCAACTTCAAGCAGCCAGGTCTCTGCTGGTGCTGCTCAAACCTTGTTTGGCTGGGGAGCGAGAAGTTGACCCCACTCTCTCCCAAGGACCCTGTGGTAGACCTGGCAGTGGGCACCAGGCCTGGGTCTGCAGCCACCCTGGTCCCTGAGCTGGTCCCTGGGACCTTATTGTCCTGAAGCACTCTCCTTACTGTCTGGTTTTTCAGTGTCTGCTACAATTTTTTGTCTCTTATTTTCATATATGCTGGGGTACTGTTGGCTGTTTGCTCTGTTCCTCCCTAGATTGGCTTGGTTTTTCTCCCATGTGTAGGGAGAAGTGGAATCTGCTGCCTCCTACCTCGCTGTCATCTTTCCAACCCAGCCCTGAACAATTTTTTTTTTTTTAGGATTCCAGTCAAGATGGCAGAGCCATTAAATTTAATACTCACATCCTCCCACAACCACATCAAAATCACAACTAAACTACAGAGCATCTATCATTGAGAACCTCCTGAAATCTAAATGAGCAGAGGTCCTATAACTGAGGATACAAAGAAGCCATGTTGAGACTGGTATGAGGGGTGGAAAGGTAGAGTGTCATGGTCCCACATCCTGACGTTGTGGTTAAAATCAGGAGGGATACTTCCACCGTGGAGATGCACCCTAAAGAATGAGGAATCCCACACCCGCACTAGGTTGCATAGCCCACGGATCCAGTGTGAGGGAGAGAAGTCCCCATAACTTTTGACTGTGAGAAACAGCAGGGGTTATGGCTGAGTGAGAGAGAGAATACCTGGAGTCCCATGTGTTCCTCATTTTTTTAAGAGATTTTATTTATTTATTTTTAGAGAGAGGGGGAGGGAGCTAGGACAGGGAGAGAAGCATCAATGTGTGGTTGCCTCTTCCATGGTCCCTATTGGGGACCTGCCTGTAACCTAGACATGTGCCCTAGACTGGGAATCAAACTGACGACCCTTTGGTTTGCAGACCAGTGCTCAATCCACTGAGCCGCACTAGCCAGGACCCATGTGTTCCTCTTAAAATAATTGCACACAGACTTACTAACTGATGGACTTATTCTGTGCTCTAGTAGTGAGGAAGTAGCTTGAAAGGTACCAGGGAAAAACAGGAGAAACTGAATTGTTTGGCTTCAGGGTGAAGGTTAGAGGGATAGTTTTCACCCAGACAGAAGTACTGATAGAGGCCACTATCCCTTTGCTGAATCCTCCCCCAACAGAGTCAGCAGATGAGTGCCATATCTGATTCTTCATCATCCTGACTAACACCCTTTTGCCCAGCCCTGGTGATTCCCTGACACCCTGCCTCAAACCAATTTGTGGGCCTACCCGTGCTTCAAGTGATATTTCCATACAATCAGCCTGTCTTGGCTCATGCTGTGGACTTTACTAAAAGTAAAGGTTCTCACGGAGGTTCACAAATCCCAAACAAGCATCATGTAGCCTCAGCATGCTTTCTACCTCTTGCTAAGTGTCCCCTGGCCCAGTACTCACAGCAGCCAGCTTTGGTTAGCAGCTTGGCCTCCTGTGGGCACATCCAAGCCCAGCACAAGTAGCAGCCACCTGCAGATCACCCATAGTTCACAAAGAGTGGCTCCAGGCAGGGCACAGGAAGCAGCCAAACTTGGCCTACACCTCTGGGGAGGCCACAAAGCCAGCACAATTGGTGGATAGCTTCAGACTACACCAAAGCACCATCTGACCACCTCCACAAGTGAAAAACTCAAGGGTATACTCAACAGGTGCTAGAGCCCCATTGAAGCAACTCCTGCTCCATGGGGTGAGCCACTGCACAGCATTTCATCCTCCATGGCTGCAGCCAGTCCCCTCAAGAAATTGGCCTGGGATATCAATCCCTCCCATTGCTGTGACAACAGCAATCAAGGTTCAACTACAACAGGAGGGTGCACAGAGCCCACACAAGGTAGGGGTCACACTTGGAGTCCCCAACCCGCGTGACCAAGGAGGCTGCACCACTGGGCCCTTCAGGTCACCTACTATATAAGGTCATTGTTCCAAGACTGGGAGATGTAGCAGCTCCACCTAATACATAGAAACAAATACAGGGAGGCAGCCATTATGTGGAAACAACAACAAAAAATGTCCCAAATGGAAGAACAGAACAAAACTCCAGAAAAAGGACTAAATAAAATGGAGACAAGCAATCGACCCAATGCAGAGTTCAAAACAATGCTTATAAGGATGCTCAATTAATTGAGGGGAAGAGTAGATGAATTTAGTGAGCACTTCAACAAAGAGGTAGGAAACATAAAAATGGAGATAGAAAACATAAAGAAGCAGTTGGATATTAAGAATACACTAACTGAATGAAGAATATATTACAGGGAATCCAGAGTAGAGTACATGAAGCAGAGGATCAAATCAGCAATTTGGAAGATAAGGAAGTAAAAAATACCCAATCAGAACAGCAAAAAGAAAAATGAATCCAAAAAATGAGGATAGTTTAAGAAGCCTCTGGGACAATACAAATGTGCCAATATTCATACCATGGAGGTACTGGAAGGAGAAAAGAAAGAGTGAAAAATTGAAAACATATTGAAAACAATAATGATGGAAAACTTTCCTAACCTGGTGAAGGAAATAGACATACAAGTTCAGGAAGCACGGAGTCCCAGAAAAGATGAATCCAAAGAGACCTACACTAAGACACATCATATTTAAAATCCAAAGGGTAAAGACAAAGAGAGAATCATAAAAGCAGCAAGAGAAAAGCAGTTACATAACTACAAAGGAGTTACCAGAGGACTGTCAGCTCATTTCTCAATGGAAAATTTGCAGGCTGTAAGGAATTGGCAAAGAATATTCAAAGTGAGGAAATGCAAAGCTCTACAATCAAGACTACTCTACCTAGCAAAGCTATCATTTAGAATTGAGGGACAGATGAAAGAGCTTCTCAGACAAGAAAAAGCTAAAGGAGTTCATCACCATCAAATCAATATTACAAGAAATGTTAAATGTTCTTCTTGAAGAAGGAGGAGAAAAAGAGAAGGAGAAGGAGAAGATGAAGGAGAAGGAGGAGGAAGAGGAAGAGGAAGAGGAAGAAGAAGAAGAAGAGGAGAAGGAGGAGGGAAGACATAAAAAATGAATAAAAGGAATAAATACATATCTGTCAACAATTACTTTATGATCTCACCATTAACAGGATCCTAATCAACAGAACGAACAGGAAAGCAAAATATAGCCAAAGACATTGAAATTGAGAACAGGCTGACAGTGATCAGAGGGGAGAGGGGAGGGGTAATGGGGAGAAAGGGTGAAGGGTTTACAGGAGCAAGTATAAAGGACACATGGACAATAACAAAGGTGGGTTGGAAAAAGGGGAAGGGAAGTGGGGAGGGCTAGGGTGGTGGGGATGGGTGGGAGCAAAAGGCAGAAAACTGTACTTGAACAACAATAAAAAATAAAAATAAAAACAACAAAAAACCACAATTACTTTAAATGCAAATGGATTAAATGTTCTAATCAAAAGACATAGCAGCTGAATGGATAACAACACTAGACCCTTACACATAATGTCTACAGGAGACTTACTTCAGATCAAAAGACACACAAAGACTGAAATTCAGTAAAAGGATGACAAGATATTACATGAAAATGAAAATGGAAAATAAAAGCTGGGGTAGCAATACTTATACCAGACAAAATAGACTTTAAAACAATGACTATAACTAGAGAAAATGAAGGACCCAGGAATTCTGCTTCTGGGTATTTACCCAAAGAAACAAACAACACTAAGTCAAAAAGTCCTATGATTCATATTGCAGCATTATTTACAATAGCTAAGATAGGGAAGCAACCTAGGTGTCCATCTATAGATGAATGAATAAAGAAGAATTGGTGCACATATACAATGAAAAATATCTCAGCCATAAAAAAATAAAAAAGAATGAAATATTGCCGTCTGCAATAACATGGATTGACTGGGAGGGTACTGTACTGCATGAAATAAGTTAGGGAAAGACAGATTCCATATGATTTCACTTATATGTGGAATCTAAAAAACAGAATAAGTAAACAAGCGGAACAGAAGAAGACTCATGCATTAAAAAAAACCTTTGAAGGTTGTCAAATGGGAGAAGTTTGGGGTATGGGTGAAAAAGGTGAAGGAATTAAGAAGTACAAATTGGTAGTTACAGGATAGTCATGGAAATGAAAAGTACAGTACAAGGAATATAGTCAATAATATTGTAATAATTTTGTAAGGCAGGTACAAGATTCATCATTGTGATCACTTTGTAAATTATATAAATGTCTAATCACTGGGTTATTAATTTTTTTATCTTATCCAACTTTTTAAAATTAAAATTTTATTTTATTTTAATTTTTATTGTATTTTTTCCATTACCAATTATCCCCCATACCCTCTTCCACCTCCACCCTGCAAATACCACACTGTTGCCCATGTCCATGAGTTCTTTCTCTTTTTTTTCCTCTTTGCTCAATCCCTCCACTCCCTCAGTCCTCTCCAGAGCTGTCAGCCTGCACTCTATGAGTCTGTCTCTACTTTGTTAGGTCAGTTTGTTCATTAGATTCCATATATGATTGAAATCACATGGTTCTTGTCTTTCTGTGACTGGCTTATTTCACTTAGCATAATGTTCTCCAGGTCCATCCATGCTGTCGCAAAGGGTAAAATTTTCTCCTTTTTTATGTCTGAGTAGTATCACATTATGTAAATGCACCATCACTATTTTATGCACTCATTTACTGATGGACACTTGTGCTGCTTCCAAATCTTGGCTATTGTAAATAATGTTGAAATGAACATAGTGGTACATATATTCTTTTGAATGTTTCAGGTTTCTTCAGGTAAATTCCCAGAAGTGGAACTGCTGGGTCATAAGCTAGTTCCATTTTTTAATATTTTGAGGTAACTCCATACTAGCTTCCACAGTGGCTGTACCAATCTATATTCCCACCAACAGTGCACAAGTGTTCCCCTTTCTCCACATCCTTGTCAACCTGTGTTGTTTGTTGACTTATTGATAATAACCATTCTGACAGGTGTGAGGTGATATCTCATTGTGGTTTTAATTTGCATTTCTCTGATGATTAGTGACATTCAGCATCTTTTCATATATCTATTGGCCATCTGTGTGTCCTCTTGGAGAAGTTTCTATTCATATCCTTTGCCCATTTTTAAATTGGATTGTTTGCTTTTTTTTTTTTTTTTTTTTTTTTTTGGTGGTGAGTTGTGTAAATTCTTTATAAATTTTAGATGTTGACCCCTTATCAGGTATATTGGTGAAAATGTTCTCCCATTCAGTGGGTTGTCTTTTCATTTTGTTGATGGTTTCTTTTGCTGTGCAAAAACATTTTTGTTTGATGTAGTCCCATTTATTTATTTTTTCCTTTTTTCTTCTTGCCTGAGAAGCTATTCAGAAAAAAATGTTGCTACGAGAAATGTCTGAGATTTTACTGCCTATCTTTTCATCTAGGGTTTTTATGGTTTCAGGTCTAACATTTAAGTCTTCAATTGATTTTGAATTTATTCTTGTGTGTTGCATTAGAAGGTGGTCTAGTTTCACTTTTTAAAACACATTTGTCCAATTTTCCCAGCACCTTTCTTGCATAAACTATCTTTAGCTGACTGTATGTTTTTGCCTCCTTTGTCAAATATTAAATGACTTTAAAGGCATGGGTTTATTTCTGGGCTCTCTTTTCTGATCCAATGATCTATATGTTTTTCTTTTTTAAAATGCCAGTACCATGCTGTTTTAATTACTATGATTTTGTAGTATAGTTTGATATGAGGTAGCATGATTCCTCCAACTTTGTTCTTTTTTAAAAATTGTTGCTATTTGGGGTCCATATAAATTTTTGGAATATTTGTTCCAGTTCTGTGAAATATGCCCTTGGTATTTTGATAGGAATTGTGCTGAATCTATAAATTGCTTTGCCTACTATGGACATTTTAATGATGTTATTTCTTCCTATCTATGAACAAAGTATGTGCTTCTACTTATTTCTTTTTTCTTCAATTTTTTCTTCAGTGTGTCTTATAATTTTCTAAGTACAAGTCTTTTACATTCTTGGTTAAATTTATTCCAAGGTATTTTATTCTTTTTGAAGCAATTGTGAATGGAACTGGTTTATTTAAAAAAAGATTTTATTTATTTACTTTTTAGAGAGAAGGGAAGAGAGGCAGGAAGAAGGAGGGAGGGAAACATTGATGTGAAGAGAAACATCAATCAGTTGCCTCTTGCATGCCCCCAACCAGAGACCTGGCACAATCTGCAATCCAGGCATGTGCCAGGACATTTTTAAAAGATTTTATTTAGACTTCTAGCCAAGATGGAGGCATAGGTAGATACACTTTGCCTCCTTGCACAAACAAAAGGACAACAACAAGTATAAAAAAAAATCAGAACTGTCAGAAAATTGAACTGTATGAAAGTCTGACAACCAAGAAGTTAAAGGAGAAACATCCTTTCAGACTGGTAGAAGGGGCGGAGATTGGCAGTTGGGTTGGAGAGGACTCGAAGTAAGGTGGTGACTGGAGGACCAGGTGGGTGAGGCAGCAACTGATAGTCCCACATTTGTGTGCAGATAAACTGGGAGGAACAACAAGGGAGGGAGAAAGACTGCTCAACCCAGGGTTCTAGCATGGGAAAAGAAAGCCTCAAAACCTATGACTGTAAAAGCATGTGGCGGTTGCGGCAGTGAGAGACTCCCAGCCTCACTGGAGAGTTCACTGGAGAGACCTGCAGGGTCCTAGAATGTACACAAACCTACCCTCCTGGGAATCAGCAGCAGAAGGGCACAATTTGCTTGTGGGTAGCGGGGGAAGTGACTGACAGCCAGCTGAGAGCCAGGCAAGTGGCATTGTTCCCTCTCTGACCCCTCCCTCATATATAGTCCCACAACACAGCAGAGAAGTTGATTGCCACACCCTGGCAAATACCTAAGGTTCTGTGCCTTAAAATATAACACATGGCACTGGTGGGTGTGGCTTAGTGGATAGAGCACCAGCCTGCAAACCAACATGTCACTGGTTTGATTCCCAGTCAGGGCACATATCTGGTTATGGGCCAGGTCCCCAATAAGGGGCATGCTGGAGGAAACCACACATTGATACTTCTCCTCCTCTCTTTCTCTCTCCCTTCCCTTCTAAAAAATAATGAAGGGGAACTTCCCTAATCTAGCAAAGGAAATAGACTTTCAGGAAGTCCAGGAAGCCCAGAGAGTCCCAAAGATATTGGATCAAAGGTGAAACACACCAAGGCACCCCATAATTACTTTAGCCAAGATGAAAGATAAAGAGAGAATCTTAAAAGCAGCAAGAGAAAAGGAGACAGTTATCTACAAAGGAGTTCCCATAAGACTATCAGCTGATTTCTCAGAAGAAACCTTACAGGCAAGAAGGGGCTGGAAAGAAGTATTCCAAGTCATGAAAGGCAAGGATCTACATCCAAGAGGACTCTATCCAGCAAAGCTATCATTTAGAATGGAAGGGCAGACAAAGTGCTTCCCAGATAAAGTCAGGTTGAAGGTGTTCATCATCAACCAGCCCTTATGATGTGAAATGTTAAAGGGACTTATCTAGGAAAAAGATCAAAACTATGAACAGTAAAATGACAACAAACTCACAACTATCAACAACTGAACCTAAAAAACAAAAAGAAAATCAAACTAAGCAAACAACTAGAATAGGAACCGAAAAATGGAGATCACATGGAGGGTTATCAATGGGGATGGTGAGGGAGGAGAATGGGGCAAAAGGTATAAGGAATAAGAAGCATAATTGGTAGGTATAAAATAGACAGGAAGAGGTTCAGAATAGTATAGGAAATGGAGAAGCCAAAGAACTTATATGTGCAACCAACCCATGTGTATGAACAAAAGTGGGAATGCTGACCGAGGAGGGATGCGAGGCAGAGGGGAATAAAGGGGAGGAGTGAAATGGGACAACTGCAATAGCATAATCAATAAAATATACTTAAAAATAAAATATTTTATTTATTTTTTAGTGAGAGGGGAAAGGAGAGAAAAAGAGATGAGAGAAACACTGACGTGTGAGAGAAATATCAGTCAGATGCCTGTTGTATGCCCTCAGATGGGGACCTGGCCTACAACTCAGGCATGTGCCCAACCAGTAATTGAACTGGAGACCTTTTGGTTTACAGGCTGGCACTCAATCCACTGAGCTACACCAGCTAGGACTGATTATGTTGTCTTTATCTTTCACGTTTATTGATTTGTGGATATTGAAACAACCTTGCATCTCTGATAATGTTCAACCAGATATGAGTGGGATATGAGTAAATCCCACTTGATTATGATGTATGATTTTTTAATGTATTGTTATATGTAGTTTGCTAATATTTTGTTGAGGATTTTAGCATCTATGTTGGCCTATAAGTTTCTTTATTTGCTTCTGTCATTTTCTGGTTTTGGGATTAGGATAATGCTGGTCTCATGAAATGAGCTTGAGAGTGAGTCTTCCCTCCTCTTGAATGTTTTTTGAAATAGTTTGAGGAGAGGTGTTAGTTCTCAGAATGCTTGGTGAAATTCACATCTGAAGTTATCCACTGGAGGACTTTTGTTTGTGGGGAGTTTGTTTATTTATTTATTTGTAATATATTTTATTGATTATGCTATTACAGTTGTCCCATTTCTTCCTCATCATTCCCCTCTACCCTGCACACCCCCTCCCATTCACACTCCTCCCCTTTAGTTCATGTCCATGTGTCATAAGTTCTTTAGCTTCTACATTTCCCATACTATTCTTGCCCTCCCCCTGTCTATTTTCTACCCACCATCTATGCTACTTATTCTCTGTATCTTTCCCCCTCTCTCCTCCACCCACTCCCCTGTTGCTAACCCTCCCTGTGATCTCCATTTCTGTGTTTCTGTTCCTGTTCTAGTTGTTGGCTTAGTTTGCTTTTGTTTTAGGTGTGGTTGTTAATATCTCTGAGTTTGCTGTCTTTTTACTGTTCTATTTTTTATCTTTTTTCTTAGATAAGTCCCTTTAACATTTCATCTAATAAGGGCTTGGTGATGATGAACTCCTTCAACTTCACCTTATCTGAGAAGCACTTTATCTTCCCTTCCATTCTAAATGACAGCTTCCCTGGATAGAGCAATCTTGGATGTAGGTCCTTGACTTTCATGACTTGGAATACTTCTTTCCAGCCCCTTCTTGCCTGGAAGGTCTCTTTTGAGAAATCAGCTGACAGTCTGATGGGGACTCCTTTGTAGGTGACTGTCCCCTTATCCCTTGTTGCTTCTAGAATTCTCTCCTTCATTTTCATCTTGGCTAATGTCATTATGATGTGCCTTGGTGTGTTCCTCCTTGGGTCCAACTTCTTTGGGACTCTCTGAGCTTCCTAGACTTCCTGGAAGTTTATTTCCTTTGCCAGATTGGGGAAGTTCTCCTTTATTATTTGTTCAAATAAGTTTTCCACTTGTTGCTTTTCTTCCCCTTCTGGTATGCTTATAATTTGAATGTTGGGACATTTAAAGATGTCCTGGAGGTTCCTAAGCCTCTCCTCATTTTTTTGAATTCTTGTTTCCTCCCTGTTTTCTCTTTGGTTGTTTCTTCCTTCCTTCTGGTCCACTCCACTGATTTGAGTCCCAGTTTTCCTCCCATCTCTATTGGTTCCCTATGTATTTTCCTTCATTTCACTTATTGTAGCCTTCATTTTTTCATCTAATTTGTGAGCAAAATCAACCAGTTCTGTGAGCATCCTGATAACCAGGGCTTTGAACTGTGCATCTGATAGGTTGGCTATCTCTTCGTCGCTTAGAGGAACTGGCTCAGGGGCTTTGATTTGTTCTCCAGTTTTAGCCATTTTTTTTTTGTTTTGTTTTGTTTTGGTCTGGTCGCAGCTGTTATTAGTGAGGGGTGGAGCCTTAGGTGTTCCCCAGGGCGGGGCAGCCGAACTGCTGGGTGGTGACGCTGTATGTGGGGGTGGGGTCTGAGAGGGATCAATGGCACTTGCTCAGCTCTCTCTTTGATTCCAGTCCCTACTGATGATTCCTTCACCTGGATTATGTGAGTGCAAATGTGGGACCGCCTGGTCAGCCAGCCGCCTTGCATAGCCTCACTGGGTCTGCACAGTCAGTACCCCATGCCCAGGGTTCGCTAGCCACCACCTGTACGCCTGGGGACTGCCAAGTGCTGTTGCCTGCATGCCTGGGTCCACACTTGTACTTTTTCCTGCCGCGACTCTGCCTCTCTTACTGGTCTGGATGAATGTTTGTTGGACTTCCGTACAGTTCAATTTTCTATCAGTTCCGGTTGTTTTCTTGTTTCTATATATTTGTTGTCCTTAATTTTGGTTGTGAGAGGAGGCACAGTGTGTCCACCTACACCTCCATCTTGGCCGGAAGTCCTTTGGGGAGTTTTTTGATTACTGCTTCAATTTTGCTACTTGTAATCTGTCTATTCATTCTCTGATTCTTCCTGATTGAATTTTGGAAGATTGTATGCTTCTAGGAATTTATTCATTTTGTTCAGATTGTCCAATTTGTTGGCATATACTGATAGTTGTTCGTAATATTTTCTTACAATTCTTTGTATGTCTTTGGTGTTGGTTGTTACTTATCTTTTATTTCTAATTTTATTTATTTGTATCCTTTCTCTTCTTTTCTTGATCCTGGTTAAAGGTCTGTCAGTCTTGTTTGTCTTTTCAAAGAACCAAGTCTTGGATATATTTATACTTCGTATTTTTTTTTTTAGACTCCATTTCATTTATTTCTGCCCTGATCTTTATTATTTCCTTCCTTCTACTTACTTTGGGCTTCGTTTTTTTTTTCCCCCAGTTCCTTTAAGTGTAAAGTTAGATTGTTTATTTGAGCTTTTTCTTGTTTTGGAGATAGGCCTGTAATGCTATAAATTTCCCTCTTATGACAATGTCTAATCACTGGGTTATTAAAATTTCTTTTACCTTATACAATTTTTTAAAAATCAAAATCTTTTTTATCTTGTCAGCTTTTACATTGTATTGGTGAAAGAGCATGTGTATCTTTTTTCACACTGGACAAGGCACAGTATGTACAACAGCAGTTTATATGATTTATCCTCAAAGCCTTGAAGAACAAGATTACATGTAATGTAAAGTATGTGTATGTATGCTCTAGTTAGTCATGTTCAAATATGGTAAGTCAAACTGCTGTATTGTTATTGATACATAAAAGCAGACCTTGTGGAGTTAGCACTGCTTGAGGCATTTCGGTGTTGAGTAGAATATGTATAATATATAGGCATAGGCAGCAATTACTTTGCTTATTTTTTGGATATTGTACTTTGGTGAAATACTGATTCATTCAGGAGGCTAAGGTTACTTGTTAACTTTACTTCCTTTCAGTACCTAGGTTTTGGGTACATGCTCTTTGCTTTTTATTAGCAAATAATTTGGTATATCTTTAGTAGCAAAACTCTTCCTAGCCTATCCCCTGAAATGGGGTGTAGAAATAAGGTTTCTTAGAATATGCAAGAAATAGTTATTTATTTATACCTTTTTACTTTTATTTTGCAAATCAGAAATGTTTTTAGGAAGTACAACATTGCCTTGACTGGTGTGGGACAGTGGGTTGGACCTCTTCTTGCAGATGCCCATGCCTGTGTGGTGGGCCAGGTCCCTGGTTGGGCATGCTGGGGACATGTGAGAGGCAGCCAATTGATGTTTCTTTCTCACATCAATGTTTCTCTCCTCTCTTTCTCCCTTCCTCCCCTCCCTCTTTTAAAAAAATCATTGAGATACTCAGGCTTTTTCCATCAGTGCCTACAGAAGTCTTGGCGGATGAACAAAGGAGAAAGAGGGTAAAGGGCTGCATGGATATCTTTATGAGTCAAGCCTAGATGCTGATGTATTTTAACTTCCACTCACATTCCATTGACTAGGATGCAGGTATATTACTAAATCTAACTGTAAATGTTGCCAGGCAGTGTGCACAGAAGGAAGGATTAACATGTCTGGAGACCAGTTATCTAGTCCTTCGTGTCCACAACTATTTTAGATATTTTTCTTACAATCTATAACTTTAAATGGAGAGGGCAAAGATACATAGTAATGCTCTATTATTTAGGACACATATTTGGCTACTGTAACAAAGACAAACCAAACCAAACCACAGTCACTTTAACAAGATACAAAGTTTTTGCATAATAATATGAGCAAAACATTCCAGGGCTGATATGGCAGTTCCACAATGTCTGGTACCTAGAAGCTCTCTGTGCCTTGTTTTGCTTTTCTCAATACCTGTCTGTGTTCCTTATCATCTAAGATGTCAACTTTGCTCCACCCCACCCTTTGTGCCTACATTCTGCCAAGCTGGGGACAGGAGTAGAGAAAATGGAAGGCATGTCCATTCCCTTTAAGGACACAACACCAAAGTTCCCCATGCCACTTCGGCTGGCACTCAATTGGTCAAAGCTTAATAACCTGGCTGTGATGGATATTGATAAGCATAGTTCTTACCTGAGGGTCATATACCCAATTGAATTGTGAGAGTTCTTTTACTAAATAAGCAAGAGGAAGACAGATAGATTTTAGGGGACAACTAGTATTTTCTGCCACAGTCCATCCCTTCATCATTAATAGAGTTATGCACAACTTCTCTCATTCTTACCCCACGTATTAGTCAGGGTTCAGTCAGTGAAGTAGAACTGTTATGAATAAAAGAGGATTATGTCTATTCCTATTATGCATTCTTGAACTGTAGATATAATCAGGATGTGGACTCAGGAATATATTAGGCTCACTTTGCCACAGACCCAAGTGAAAACTCCACTAAGCACCCACATAAAACTCTTTCTTTCGCTAGAACAAAATGACATTTTTGAGTTTCTAAGAATTATTATCAGTTCAGAGCCAAGGTCACAGTAATCCCTGGAAAATCTATTTATTCTCTCTTCTCCAGTGCACACTCATTTTAGTCAGTGTTTATAGGCTCCTTTCAGAGGATCAGAAAAAGAGCAATAAAAACAAGTTTCCTGAAGCACTGGCAGCCGTGGACAAGTTAGAATTTGAGGGGTAGATGAAAAACCAAGTATGTCTGCCTAACAAATGGGAATGTGAGGATTTCATGGAGGGTTCAATGAGGAGCAGTTACTTCTGGATACTTACTATCTCTGTGGGTCTCCAATCAGACATCTAGTTGTGGACCTGGGGTTGTTGGTAGTCAGCAGGGCTAGCAGTTGGGCAAAATAAGCTAGATGTTGGTGGAGACTGAGGACAAACTGAGACCTTCTAGGAAACTATGTTACGCATCTTATGATAGCAACCTTCTGAGAGTAATGGCTACCACTTCACTCCTGCCTAAATGTCTCATGAATTCCAATTTTTGGTTAACTCTAACTAGGTACCACATAGGGAAGAGGATTTGGAGAAATAGTTTCCAAACCAGCATACTGAGTCTGCACTTACTCCCACTTAAAGAGAGCCAAATATGTGTAGCTCAAAGGTCAGGATCCCTGGATAGAATGTACTCTTACTATTTGTTGCGCATGTGGCTGGTCATGATTTCTGTATTTACACCCCCACGTTCTCTCTGCTCCAATGCCACTATACAACAGTACAGTAGACAGCTAACTGTAATAAGACACAATGGATCAAGAATAAGATTGGCATTTGACTTCTCAAGAGGAATCTGGAAGCTAGAAGATGATGTAAAGATGCTTTCAGAAGTCTGAAAGAAGATTTATGCTTTTGGCCATGACATAGTAATGGACTCCACACCACTTCCAGATAAAATAACTGGTTCCCTTCCACTATGGATAAATAGGAAATTGCACAAAATATCTGAAAACTGTTTTCAGACATTGGTAATGAGAAGCAGGGTTTTGGAAATGATAAGCATCTCCAAATGTGTGACAAAGCTCAGACAAGAACTGTTCAGTTCAAAATGCCAATTATTCTCCCTTGAAATCACTGTATTAGAATTAAAGGTTATATCAATGATAGTGACAGCAACATTGTCTCAGATTTTGAAAGTAACCATTTCACCAAACAGGAGCTATGGCATGACAAGGGTCATTAGCTTCCAGCTTCTGGTTTGCTATTTTGGTCACCATTATCACCACATATTTCAGGTTTTATTGTGTCAGCACCTCACCTGTGAATACTAAATTATGAGTTGTAACATACAGTTTTGGCTGCTATAGTAAAGGCAAAAATAACAGTGATTTAAACAAGGTAAACATTTACTTAGTTGTCATGTTTCTATTAAACAATAGAAACTGATGAGAATGCTATATGGTGTCAGGAACCTGGGCTCCTCCCATATTATTGTTATACTATCTTCAACATAGGGTCCCTCCCTGTCTTGTAGGTAAAGGTGGCTGCTCCAGCACCAACCAGCAGATCTTCCAGAAAGGAGAAAAGCAGAAATCAAGTGCATGCTTCTACTCTTTAAGGGTACAATCCACACATTCCATAATCCAGCCCTCAGTCACATTGCCACACCTCTTGTAAGGGAGGCTGGATATTGCAGCCTTTAGACTGGTGGCTATATGCTCCGCTAAAATTCAAGAACTCTCTTACTGAAGGAATATGTGGAAAATAAATATTATGGAACAAGTACTTTGTGTCACAAGTGTCTTTCAAGAAAAGAACTTCTGTAAGATAAAATAGGTAGAAGCTAAGGAGAACCAATTCCAAAAGGTAAAAACGGGACGAAGAAAAAGAAAAAAGAAAATCAGGTTTCCAGTGTAGGAAATGATTCCAGCCTTAGATACAAAAGTGAGAAATCGTGTGGAACTGATATTTCTTTTTACTTTGTCTATCTTAAAAGTTCCTACTTACATTTTAAAATCCATTGAATGCCAATGCTTTGATATCCCCAAACATTTTGTTTATGTCTCCTTTGGCACTTGCCACGCTGTAATACATTCAAGGTCATTCCTATCTTTGTAAGTCATTCAAGGTGACTCTGTAGTAGTAGCGAAATAGTTAAGAGCAGAGCCCCTGATTCTAGCCTATTTATAGGTAGGATTGCCTGATGTTTGAGATTGCTTTAAAATACTACAACACAAAGTAAAAAGGGGGAAAATAGATGAAACAAGATTGACAAAATGTTGATTTATTGAAGCTGTATGATGGATACCTGGATGATATAATACAGTTTTCTCTCCGGTGTATGTTTAAAATTTTCCGTAATAAAACAAAACAAAAGCCTAGTCCTGAAGAACAGCCAGACCGGGGTTCAAACCCTAGTTTCACCATTTACTAGCTGAGTGACATTACCTGTCTATCAAGTTCAGTTTCTCAGAGTGGGAATAATGTATAGGCCATTAGGGTTCTTGTACAGATTAAATGAGACAGAATTTGAGGTATGTAGCACAGGTCTGGCCCTTAGTAGTTTAACTAATAAGGGCGCCTGCTTGCAAGCAAAAAAAATGCACTCTGGTTATAGCTAATCCCCCTACATGCAGATACTACGAGGCAGAAGTAGGACTTGATCTCAGACCTCCTATTTCTAGACCTAAAGTATTCTCTACCTTACCGCAATTATTCAAAACCTTACCTTAGTTTGGCGCTTTGCAAAGTATGCCTTCAAACACACAGGAACATAATTTGGGTATATGTCTGTAATTTAGAACACTCGGGACTGCAGGGTGGTCATGGGCGAGGTGACTCACTGACTGTAAGTGGCCTGGCTGCTGGTGTTGGTTGTTAAGTGAACGCTGGTATAGTACGGGCTGGGTCCCAAGCAGGGCGGATTGAACTCACGCGTCTACCCGGCCTCGCTCACTTTCGGGGTGCGGTAGGGCGGGCAGACGAGGGCTGGGTCCCCACTGGCCTCCAACGCTGCCAGCCCTCCCACCGCGGTCCCAGTGCCTAGGCTCGGAGCACTTCTGCTCCAGCCTGCAGGGGTTGGTCCAGTCCTGCTCCGTCCCCGCCCGCGTGGCAGGAGGCGGGGCCGCGGATCCTCGCCTGTGATTGGCCGAACCGTAGGCGTTCCCCTTTCCCGCCCCTTTCGGCGAGGTGAGAGGTCATCCCCGCTGCAGTCGGTGGGAGCGACCATGGCGGGGCTGTGGGTGAGCGCAGGATCGCTGATCGCGGCGGGACGGCGTGGGCAGCGATGGCCGCAGCAGTTGATGCGGGGAGTAGCGCGGTGGACCCTGAAGGTGAGGAGCGACGGGGCTCCCCAGAGGTCTGGGCTTCCCCGGGCGTCCCTCCCCGCTCTGCCTCGCAGTGGCCAGGGCCGCGGAGAGCGCCCGCGTGGCTGCCGGCAGACACCCGCGGCCCTGGCTCCCCGGTGGTCGGGGCAGGTAACTCCCTGTCCCTCCGGAGTGCGCGGGGCAGTGGGGCACAGCAAGAGGCCGTGGCCGCAGCTGGTACTCGGAGGACAGAGGAGGGCAGACCGGCTCAGGGAGCCAGCTGGTATTTTTTTTCTGTCCTTTCCCAGGGACTGGTTGACAGATCTCGGCAGTAATGTCCCTGCATTTCCTTTGCGTCTTAAGGTTCTGACTCGTCTTGAGCTTTCCAGGGTGTATTTTTAATGGTCCTTACAGTTTCCATTTTCTTTTGCTTCATTCTTTCTTTGAAGGGACACTGTGGATTGCTGCTGACATACAGTTAGAGTTCTGAGTTTGGCTCAACTTTTAAAAAGTATCATACGACGTCAAGATTGTTCCTGCTTTTAAGTTTGAGTTGAAAGCCTTTTTTAATTGTATTACACCACAGTATATGGCATATGTATCTTGTGAATTAAAATTTCTATGTAGTGGTCAGCCTGATTTTTGTACTTTTCTAAAACATATTTTAAACACATTTTTGTCACTGTTCTGTATGTCCTAGGGTTTCACAGTGGCACCCTTGACTCATATATTGGAGTGTTTGTGTGTGGCTGTTAACACTTTTCTCAACACGTGGACTCAAAATTTCTGAGCAAAGACTTCCTAACTTACTTTGTTAATAGGGTTTATTAAGTCACTTCAACAAATTCTTTTTTTTTAAAAATAAATCTTTATTTCTCATTTATTTTTTTATTTTTATTTTTTAAGATTTTTATTTATTTATCTTTAGAGGGGAAGGGTAGGAGAAAGGGAGAGGGAGAGAAATATCAATGTAGGGTTGTCTCTCGTGTGTCCCCTGCTGGGAACTGGCCTGCAACCCAGGCATGTGCCCTGACTGGGAATCGAACCGCTATCCTCTGGTTCGCAGGCCCGCACTCAATCCACTGAGCTACACCAGCCAGGGCTGAACAAATTCTTTAAAATGAAGTTCTCCCTGAAAACCACCTGCCACGCGGTTCACTCTGCTTGTTACACTTCCTTTAATAAATATTTAAAAAATTGACATATAACTTGATTTATTGTCATTGAAATTTGGAATTGGAAGACATTTTAGAGATTACCTGGTCCATCCTACTTTGTTAAAAGGAGAGAACCCAGGTGAGCAAGTGAGAGCTGGACCTGCTCGTGACTGGGAAGCCTGCACCTGTATTTGCTTTCTGACTTGTATTAGCTTAGTGGCAACTTCAGAATGCCCTCTCAAAGAACACAATGTTTTTGTGTTGGCACACAATTTATTGTTTTGTAATTTTTATTGTTTAATTTTTTAAAATCTTCATCCGAGGATATATTTATTGATTTTAGAGAGAAAGGGAGACGGAAACATTGATTGGTTGCCCCCCCTCCCCGCTTCCCCATATGTGCCCTAACCAGGAGTGGAACCTGCAACCTAGGTATGTGCCCTCATCAGAGACTGAACCTGCAAACTTTTGGCAAGGGACAATGCTCCAACCAACTGACCCACCTAGCCAGGTCTGTAATTTTTGTTTTTTTTTTTTTTTTAACCTTTTAATCTTTCTTGACTACATCAATAGCAGTTGCAAGACTTTTATGCATTTATACAGTAGGCAGCATAGTGTAGTGGAAAAGTATGGGCTTTGGGCTCACATAGATAAAGTTTTGTATGACATTAATTATACAAGTCACTTTGCTTCAGCTATTTTTCCCCCCAATAAATCTTTACAGAGCACTTCCTCTTTGGTTCTATGGAGAGGTCCTGGTGCTATAAGAAAATAGAAGACAGGGACTTGACCAAGTCAATGTTTTGAGCTCTATGTCCTAGATACTGTTACAATGTTTAACTTGAATTAATTTATTCAGTCCTCACAACAGTTGTATAACCCCATATACAGATGAAGAAATTGAAGCACACAGTATTATGCAACTTGCTCAAAACTACAGAACTAGTAAATGGCAGAGTTGGGGTGTAGAACTCCAGGGTCTGTGCTCTTAATCATACTGTACTACCCAAGGTAAGGGAGTGTTCTCCTTTGGAAGTGAAACAAATTTTGAAGGAGAAAATGAGTTTTCTAGTCAAAGAGAGAAGAGATGAGTATTATATGTGAAAGAACACTACCTGTGGCCAGAGGGAATGACAAGATAGAACTGAGAAAAATCTGAGGCTCAGGTACAGAGACTTGATGGTGCTGGAGAGGTATGAGTCAGACCATGTTGGGCCTTGTAGACCATGCTCTTAGGTTTGGTGTTTATCTTGTAGCAATGGGAAGCCATGTAACATATTTTAGATTGGAAAAGCTAAGAGAGAGGAAAGTTGTTACTGTACTTACTGCTATACATTTGTTATGCGCTTACAGTAGAACACACATGGCAAACACGAGGCCTGTGGGCTGACTCTGGCCCCCCACCTTGTTTTATCTGGCCTGGCACCTTGTTTCTATCCATGGCAGTGCTGAGCTCTCACTGAACTGTTAAGGAGTAGTTACATTTATACAGTCCTAAAATTACATTTGGCTCTTTGAAGGCAACCGCGAGGCTGATGTGGCCTTCGGTGAAAATGAGTTTGACACCTCTGCTATAGGATGTCTAAGCTTTGACTTTTCTTACCCTGTTTCTTCCTTTCAGTGTATTGCCAGAGACTGCATCTTGTCTATTTCTGTGTGCTTAGTTTCACACAGTCAGTGCTGCTGAATGTGTGACAATACTGACTAAAGTGGGGAGTTAATTTTGCCAGTAAAGAATTCCTCCTGGGGATGGGAACAATCTCTGAAATTCATTATTGCATTAGGGGACATTGTGCTGCTACTTAGTTTCTCTCCATGCATCTCATCTGTGAACTTGAAATATGCCCCACTGAGTCTATGTTTGAAGCAGAACTTTATGAAGATTTTATGCCTCCCATTTGTCCCTCCACCTCCGCAAGCGATTTGGTTGGTTATTGTAGAAAGCAACTGCTAACTTTAGACTCTAGTCTAGAGAATTCTCTTTTTTTTTCCCCTCTTTTAAAATATATTTTATTGATTTTGCTATTACAGTTGTCCCATTTCTCCCCCATCATTCCCCTCCACCCTACCCACCCTCTCCCACCCACATTCCCCCCTTTAGTTCATGTCCATGGGTCATAAGTTTTCTAGCTTCTACATTTCCCATACTATTCTTGCCCTCCCCCTGTCTATTTTTTCCCCATTATCTATGCTACTCATTCTCTGTACCTTTCCCCTCTCTCTCCTCCTCCCACGCCCCTGTTGCTAACCCTCCATATGATCTCCATTTCTGTGGTTCTGTTCCTGTTCTAGCTGTTTGCTTAGTTTGCTTTTGTTTTAGGTGTGGTTCTTGATAGCTATGAGTTTGTTGTCTTTTCACTGTCATAGTTTTATCTTCTTTTTCCTAGATAAGTCCCTTTAACATTTCATATAATAAGGGCTTGGTGATGATGAACTCCTTGAACTTGACCTTATCTGAGAAGCACTTTATCTGTCCATCCATTCTAAATGACAGCTTTGCTGGATAGAGCAATTTTGGATGTAGGTCCCTGCTTTTCAAGATTTCAAATATTTTTTTCCAGCCCCTTCTTGCCTGTAAGGTCTCTTTTGAGAAATCAGCTGACAGTCTGATGGGAACTCCCTTGTAGGTGACTGTCCCCTTATCCCTTGCTGCTTCTAGAATTCTCTGCTTCATTTTAATCTTGGCTAATGTAATTACAATGTGCCTTGGTGTGTTCCTCCTTGGGTCCAACTTCTTTGGGACTCTCTGAGCTTCGTGGACTTCCTGGTAGTCTATTTCCTTTGCCAGATTGGGGGAGTTCTCCTTTATTATTTGTTCAAATAAGTTTTCCACTTGTTGCTCTTCTTCTTCCCCTTCTGGGACCCCTATAATTCGGATGTTGGGACGTTTAACGATGTCCCGGAGGTTCCTAAGCCTCTCCTCATTTTTTTGAGTTCTTGTTTCTTCCTCGTCTTCTGTTTGGTTGTTAGTTTCTTCCTTCTGGTCCACTCCATTGATTTGAGTCCCAGTTTTCCTTCCATCTCTATCAGTTCCCCATGCATCTTCCTTCATTTCACGTATTGTAGCCTGCATTTTTTCATCTAATTTATGAGCAAAATCAACCAATTCTGTGAGCATTTTGATGACCAGTGCTTTGAACTGTGCATCTGACAGGTTGGCTATCTCTTCACTGCTTAGAGGAATTGGCTCTGGGGCTTTTATTTGTTTTCCGGTTTGAGCCATTTTTGGTGGTTTTTTTTTGTTGTTGTTGTTTTGGTTTTAGTCTGGTTGCGGCTATTACATAGTGAGGGGGTGGAGCCTTAGGTGTTCCTCAGGGGGGGGCAGCCCAGTCTCTGGGTTGTGACGCTATAGGTGGGGGCGGGGTCTGAGAAGAAGCAATGGCGCCTGCTCCGCTCTCTCCTGGACTCCGGCCCTTTCCGCTGCTTCCCCTTCACCTGGATTATCTGCGCACGCGCGCGCGTGCTGTTATGTAGTGAAGAGTGGGGCCTCAGGCGCTCCCCAGTGCCGGGCAGCCCAGTTGCTGGGTTGTGACGCTGTATGTGGGGGTGGGGCCTGAGAGGGAGCAATGGCGCCTGCTCCGCTCTCTCCTGGATTCAGTCCCCTCCGCCACTTCCCCTCCGCCTGGACCGTCTGCGCGCTCGAATGTGAGACCACCTGGTCGGTCAGCCAGCTGCCTTGTGCGGCCTCACTGGGTCTGCACAGTTGCCCCCCTGTGCCCGGTGTCCGCCAGCTGCTGCCTGTGGGCCCGGGGACCGCCAGCCGACGCCTGTGCACCTGGGAACTGCCAGCCGCTGCTGCTTGCGTTCCTGGGTCCGCACCTCCACTTTCTCCTGCCGCGACTCCGCCCCCCTTACCGGTCTGGATGAATGGTTGTTGGACTTCTGTACAGTTCAGTTTTCTATAAGTTCTGGTTGTTTTCTTGTTTCTAAATATTTGTTGTCCTTAATTTTGGTTGTGAGAGGAGGCACAGTGTGTCCGCCTACGCCTCCATCTTGGCCGGAAGTCCTAGTCTAGAGAATTCTAACCATTCTTTTAGCCAGTTGGCAGAATTGGCTTGCTTCTAGGCTATATGCAGTATTTGTCTTATTTATTTATTTGTTTATTTATTTATTTATTATCTTCAGGCAAGGATAAGTTTATTGATTTTTAGAGAGAGAGAAAGAGAGGGTGAGAGACAGAGAGAGAGAGAAACATTGAGGTTAGAGAGAAACATTGATTCATTGTCTCCCAGATGCGCACTGACCAGGGATTGAACTGGCAATCTAGGTATGGCCCTTACCAGGAACTGAACCGGCAAACCTTTTTTTTTTTTTTGGTGTACATAAAGACACTCCAACCAACTGAGGGACCCAGCCAGGGCTGTAGAGTTCACAATTTAGTCTTATTTGTTTTGCGTATCAGCATTTACAAAACATTTGCCAGATTGGGGAAGTTCTGCTTTATTATTTGTTCAGATAAGTTTTCCACTTGTTGCTGTTCCTCTTCTCCTTCTGCTACCCTTATAATTTGGATGTTGGGACGTTTAAAGATGTCCCGGGGGTTCCTAAGGCTCTCCTCATTTTTTTGAATTCTTGTTTCTTCTTTGTTTTCTGTTTGGTTGTTTGTTTCTTCCTTCTGGTCCACTCCATTGATTTGAGTCCCAGTTTCCCTTCCATCTCTATTGGTTCCCCATGCGTCTTCCTTCATTTCATGTATTGTAGCCTGCATTTGTTCATCTAATTTGTGAGCAAAATCAACCAATTCTGTGAGCATCCTGATCACCAGGGCTTTGAACTGTGCTTCTGATAGGTTGGCTAGCTCTTCATGGCTTAGAGGAATTGGCTCTGGGCTTTGATTTGTTCTCCAGTTTGAGCCATTTTTGGTGTTTTTTTTTATTTTGTTTTGGTTTTGGTCTGGTCTCAGCTGTTACTAGTGAGGGGTGGAGCCTTAGCTGTTCCCCCGTGCAGGGGCAGCCCACTTGCTGAGTTGTGACACTGTTTGTGGGGGCGGGGTCTGAGAGGGAACAATGGCGCCTGCTCCGCTCTCTCTTGGATTCTAGTCTCTTCTGCCGCTTCCCCTTCTCCTGGATTATCTGCACGCACGCGTGCTGTTATGTAGTGAGGGGTGGTGCCTTATGAGTTCCCCAGTACGAGGCAGCCCAGTTGCTGGGTTGTGACAGGGACGGGGTCTCTGTGGGTGCGAGGTCTCGGTGTTTTTAGGTTTTATTTCCCAGTGCTGGGGCCCTGTGTTGCGAGTTCTGTCTTGTTCACCGTTTTCACTTGGGTTATCTGGGCGGGAATGTGGGACCGCCTGGTCAGCCAGCTGCCTTGCACCTGGGGTCCACTAGCCGCTGCCTGTGTGCCTCAGGTCTGCTAGCCAGCGCCTGCAGGCCCAGGTCCGCCAGCAGCTGCCTGTGCTCGCATCTGCCAACCTCTGCTTCCACCTGCTGCTATTCCGCCCCTCTTATCGATCTGGATGAACGGTTGTCGGCCATCCATACAGTTCAGTTTTCTCTCAGTTCTGGTTATTTTCTTGTTTCTAAATCCTTGTTGTTCTTAATTTTGATTTTGCGAGGAGGCACAGTGTGTTCACCTACACCTCCATCTTGGCCGGAAGTCTGACCCTTCTTTCTCCTTTTGGTTGTGACAGGCTATACAGTCTTTATAAATAAATGGAGTTCATTAAAGTTTTTCCTAAAACTACTCTTGCTTGGAAGTATTTTAAAAGAATTTTGGATGGGGCTTGTAGCCAGTTTCTTACATGCTTAACAAAAACAATAAATATTGAAATTCTGTGTATAAGTCCAAATTATCAGATTTCTGCTAACTTGTCCCATGCATTAAAAAAGTTGTTATAGCTCTACAACATTGTCTGATTTTTGAACTGTGTTCTTTATAACTTTGACTTTCCATGAAAGTGTAATAGGAGAGTAAACAGGAACAAGGAACTTTTTTTTTTTTTTTAATTTTTTTTTTCTTTTAGATTTTATTTATTTATCTTCAGGGGGGAAGGGAAGGAGAGAGGGAGAGAAACATCAATGTGCGGTTGCCTCTTGTATGTCCCCTGCCGGGAACTGGCCTGGCAACCCAGGCATGTGCCCTGACTGGGAATCGAACCGCGATCCTTCGGTTCACAGGCCCGCGCTCAATCACTGAGCTACACCAGCCAGGGCTAGGAACAAGGAACTTTTGTGGGCCAACTACAAACCAGTTCAGGCTCACTGTGGGAACGTCCCCAACCCTTATTTCTCCATAGTAGTTGTCCTGCTGTTATAGTTTTGTCTGCTTGTACCATTTCTACTTCTAGTTACTTGGCTAACCAGGGGTGTCCATGTTTTATAAAATTTTGGGTCACATCATCACAAATTCATATGTGTACAAACTATATGTTTTCTTTTTTGATAATGGTGGTAAAATACAGTAGTTTGTTAGATCTTCAGAACCAAGTATTTTTAAATACTAAAAGATTCCAAGAAAACCAGTTTTGAGCAATTAGGTATAATGTTAAATAATGTACATTTTGGCCAGTTGTAACTTATTATAGAGTTGATTTAGTTTTAAGAAGTTTGTGGTACAAATGTTACATGTAGTTTTCTGAAAGTAAATACATAGAGTCAGCTGACCCAAACATTTCTTAGAGGTTGGCCACTCAGATATTTCTGAGTCTTTCTGCAATAGAAACTGTCTCCTGTTCGGCCAAATTTAGCTTAGCCCATTCTTCATGAGTTCATCTAATGAGATAGAGTCCTGAGGATTTTATCCTAGAAACTTAATGCATAACAGATATTTATTAGACTCTATGTACAGTTGTCCCTTGAGCAACGTGGGTTTGAACTGTGCAGGTCCACTTAGATTATTTTCAAGATTCACAGTTGGCCCTTTGTACAGGGGTTTTGAGTCCGAATAGTCAATCAGCTGCAGATGGGAAACAGTGTTTTTGCATTCCCAACCACAGATGGCAAACATCTGAGGTAGGCTGACTCTCTGGATGCCAAGCACAGACTCTTGAGTCCAAAGTCAACCATGGATATTTGACTGTGCAGGGATGGGTGTCCTTAACCTCCACATTGTTCAATGGTTAACTGTAATTAGTGTTATTTTCACCAGGTAGCTTTGGGTGTTTATTGGTTTGTTACCCTCAGAGTAATTGAGCAATAGGTGAGATCTGTGTCACCATTTTCTTGGCCCAAATGTTGAGACTGGAATAACTGCATCCTTCAGTTGTCAAATGCTTGCTCATGTTAAATACCCCTGTACTAAGCTTTTGTTTTTTGAGTAAGTGGTTTAGGTTAGTAATGGACCTTAGAGAAAAGTAATCTCATCTTGAATTTTTTACCAGGGAGCAAAGTGGTTAAAGTAGTTTGCTCAAATCATAGAAATTGTGTCAAGCTCAGCTAGGATTAGAACTGAGGTTCTTCACTTTTTCTCCCACACTTCTTTCCCAGGTGATATGCTGCTGCTTTTCTAAGTGTTCTCTTCCCCAGAGGTAAAACATCACTGTTGATTCTCACTCTCCAAAGCTAATTAAAATACCTAAAATGTTTATCCCAGATTGTGTTTTGTCTCTGGAGGACTTACATTTCATTTTTGCCACCAGGAATCAGTTAAACCCTTTATTTGTTAAAGATTAAATACACATGTATGATTTTTTTACAAAGATTTTATTTATTTATCTTTAGAGAGAGGGGAAGGGAGAGAGAAAGGAAGGGAGAGAAACATCGATGTGTGAGAGATTCATCTATCAGTTGCATCTCAAATGCCCCCAACTGGTGACCTGGCCTGCAACCCAAGCATGTGCCCTGACTGAGAATCAATCTGTCATCCCCTTGGTTTGCAGGCTGGCACTCAATCCATGGAGCCATGTGAGCCAGGGCTGATTTTTGCGTTTTGACATGTTCCTGCAACAGACCATTATGTACCTTACAGTATTAGTGAGAATTTGTAAAAGTGCAAACTACTTTGTGTTTCATTTTATAAAATTGATAGGAAGCTGGTGTGCTATTTACTTTCTTGTGTAAATATCCTAGTACCACCTTGCAGCAGAATAAATGCAAGAAATTCCCAGGTAGCTTTCTCTTCTCATTCCTCAAGTTTATTTTCTGCATTGGCAGAGGCTGTAAACACAGTCACAATTTTTAGGGAAAGGAATGTCCTTCAGCCTATTAAATTTGATGTAAGAGAAAAGTTGCTGAATTATAACTCTTCTGCTGAAGGCAACGAAGGACTGAATTTTTATTTGAACACAGAGGGAGTGGTGAGACCCTCTTGGTAAATCGTTGTTTTTTCACCCCAATCATGCCTTTATGTAGACATTAGTGTTACAGTGGGAGGTGCCACGATTTTTATTATCTCAAAATAAAAAATTTCATAATGCTTTTAACAGGCCTATGCTTATATCTTGTAACCATTACAGCCTAGACCAATGACTTTAGAAAAATTAAAATTCTCCAGATGCAGTTTTCTCATTTTTTAAATTGAGGCTAACACTCTTGAATTTATGAGGGTGCTTGGAGGAATATGAGAGTAAGTTTTGGTTTTTAAAAGGGACACAATGTGGTGGTGGGGAAAGGGGTTATAAGGGGACTAAATGGTAATAAAACTACAATACAAAAATAAGAGGGACACAATAATAAAGTCAAGTCAATTTTCTTCTCATTTTCAGTTCATTTTCTTCACTACTCTTTTATTTGTAGTGTAGTCTTTATTTTGTGAAGTGTATCTTTTGTATTTATTACTTTCACTTTTGTATAGAGATTACATTTTAGAATTTGGAATTTGGTGACTGATACTTTGCAACATAATTGTATAAATCTTTGGGTTCATTTTAAAATGTTATAAAAACATTTTGCTTCTTATTTGACTTGTTATCCTTTTAGAAAGTTTTATATCTTTGTTCCCTCCTTCCTTTTTGGGTCTAGTTCTATCAGTGGCTATTGGGTAAATTGTTTTCTTAAACCTGGCCTATAATTTTTATTAGTAATTATCCTTAATGTTTTAAGTCCTTAAGAAATGTTTTCATCCCATAGACATTTACAAATAATGAATTAGAAGTGAACTTGAGCCCTGGCTGGTGTAGCTCAGTGGATTGAGCGCGGGCCTGCGAACCGAAGGATCGCGGTTCGATTCCCAGTCAGGGCACATGCCTGGGTTGCCAGGCCAGTTCCCGGCAGGGGACATACAAGAGGCAACCGCACATTGATGTTTCTCTCACTCTCTCCTTCCCTTCCCCTCTGAAGATAAATAAATAAAATCTAAAAGAAAAAAAAAATTAAAAAAAAAAAGAAGTGAACTTGACTGTTAGTATACCTTTTCACTTTTAAAAAATATTTTATTTATTTTTGGAGAGAGGTGAAGGGAAGGAGAAATAGAAGGGGAGAAACTTTGATGTGAGAAATAAACATCGATCACTTGCCTCCAACTGGGAATCGAACTGGTGGTCTCTTGCTTTGTAGGACAGTGCTCCAACCAACTGAACAACACTGGTCAGGCCCCTTTCTTCAAATTTTCTTTGATCCACTCTTATATTTTTCTGGAGATTTTTTGATGGTTTTGGTTTCTCTTGTGTGCCAAGGGGATTTGTCAGTAGTTATGATTTAACTTTCATAGTTATGACATATTGCTTAGAACGATCTATATAGATTAATAAAACATTTTAGGTAGAAGCATACTGCAAGAATTACTCTGAAAAAGTATTTTGTGAATCCCATTCAAATATCAGTAATTTATTTTACTTTCTTTTTTGTAGCATGCTTCACACTACTCAAGACAGCACTTAATGGTGACCCGTAGTCTCTGTTCAGCAGACTATTATTCTGATGAAAAAGTAAGTATTCAAAAAATATTTTCTTTTTACAAAAATCTTAATATACTTTATTGATTATGCTATTACAGTTGTCCCATTTTTTTCTCCCTTTTATTCCCCTCCATCATGTACTCCTCTTCCCACCAGCATTCCCCCGACTTAGTTCATGTCCATGGGTCATACATATAAGTTCTTTGGCTTCTCCATTTCCCATACTATTCTTAACCTCCCACTGTCTATTTTGTACCCATCGTTTATGCTTCTTATTCCCTGTACCTTTTCCCCCAAACGCCCCCTTTCCCTCCCCCACTGATAACCCTCCATGGGATCTCTATTTCTGTGAATCTGTTCCTGTTCTAGTTGTTGGCTTAGTTTGCTTTTGTTTTGTTTTAGGTTCGGTTGTTGATATTTGTGAGTTTGTTGCCATTTTACTGTTTGTATTTTTTATCTTTTTCTTAGATGAGTCCCTTTAACATTTCACATCGTAAGGGCTGGGTGATGATGAACACCTTGAACTTGACCTTATGTGGGAAGCATTTTATCTGCCCTTCCATTCTAAATGAAAGCTTTGCTGGATAGTCATCTTGTATGAAGGTCCTTGCCATTGATGAGTTGGAATACTTCTTTCCAGCCCCTTCTTGCCTGGAAGGTCTCTTTTGAGAAATCAGCTGACAGTCTGATGGGAACTCCGTTGTAGGTGACTGTCCCCTTATCTCTAGCTGCTTCTAGAATTCGTTCCTTCATTTTTAATCTTGGGTAATGTAATTATGATGTGGCTTGGTATGTTCCACCTTGGGTCCAACATCTTTGGGACTCTCTGGGCTTCCTGGACTTCCTGGCAGTTTATTTTCTTTGCCAGATTGGGGAAGTTCCCCTTCATCATTTTTTCAAATAAGTTTTCAATTTCTTGCTCTTCCTCTTCTTCTTCTGGCACCCCTATGATTCAGATGTTGGAATGTTTAAAGTTGTCCTGAGGTTCCTAAGGCTCTCATTTTTTTTTGAATTCTTGTTTCTTCATTCTGTTCTGGTTGAATGTTTCTTTCTAACTTCTGCTCCAAACCGTTGATTTGAGTCCTGGTTTCCTTCCCATCACTGTTGGTGCCCTGTACATTTTTCTTTATTTCACTTTTCATAGCCTTCATTTTTTCCTCTAATTTGCAACCATATTCAACCAATTCTGTGAGCATCCTGATTACCAGTGTTTTGAACTGTGCATCTGATAGGTTGGCTGTCTCTTCGTTGCTTAGTTATATTGTTTTCTTGAGTTTTGATCTGTTCTTTCATTTGGGTCATTATTATTATTTTTTGTCTCGTGGGTCTCTTATGTAGTAAGGGGTGGAGACTTAGGTGTTCACCAGAGCAGGGCAACCCATGTTGCTCATGCTGTATGTGGGGGAGGGCTCTGAGAGGGAGCAATGGCGCTTGTTCCACTCTCTTCCAGCTTTCAGTCACTTCCGCTGCTACCCACAATCAAATTGGGCCCTTCTGGTGCTGATTCCCAGGTGGGTGGGTTTGTGTGCATTCTAGGACCCTGTGGGTCTTTCCAATGAACTCTCCTGTGAGGCTGAGAGTTTCTCCCTCCGCCTCAACCCCCACAGGTTTTTTCAGTCAAAGGTTTTGAGGCTTTATGTCCCTGAATGGGAACCCTGGGTTGCGCAGTCTGCCTTGCTTCCCAGTTCTTCCTCCCAGTTTATCCGCAAGCAAATGTGGGACCACCTGGTCCGCCCTGTCTGCCAGCCACTGCCTTGCCTGCCCCAGTCCTCCAGCTGCCACCTTGCTGCGAGTCCTCTCCACCCCGCTGCCCGTCTCCACCCTCCTACCTGTCTGAATGAATGTTTCTTCTTTAACTCCCTGGTTGTCGGACTTCCATACAGTTTAATTTTCTGGAAGTTCTGGTTGTTTTTTGTTTTTAAATTTGTTGTCCTTCTTTTGGTTGTGCAAGGAGGCACAGTGTGTCTACCTACGCCTCCATCTTGGCTGGAAGTCCAAAAAATATTTTTCAACAACTAAGTTGTAATGGTTCTATTTTCTTGTCTTCACATGTGTTCAGTGGATAGATTAAATTTTATTAATGCTGTGTTATGATTTCTTGTTCCAACATCATAGGTTTCATGTGTGTTCAATCTTTGTTCCTTTTACATTGTAGGCCATAACCTGAGTCTTTAATTTTATGTTTTATGTATGCCACAGATTGAATAAATTTGTAATGTGTTTAGTTTGTTTTCAGCAGAATAACTAATTTAACCTTTTTTATTAGACTGAGCAGTTGAGGGATTTTAAACTATTCATTCTTTTCATTTACTTAATATTGTACTTTGCTGTGTACAAAAACCCATGTTTTTGACCCAAACTTTTAGGGGAAAAAAACCTTTCATTTTAATTTTTAAATTCAATTATTTATTTATTTATTTATATTTAGAAAGAAAACCCATCATCGTACTCCAGAGTATTATTTTTGCGTACCAATATTGTTATTGCTTTCTATAGTTACAGTTTTAATGTATAAGCATAAATAAAGGAATTAAAAACATTTATATAGCTATGGAATTAGGACTACCCATGTATAATGCGCATCCTTATTTTTTCCTCAAAAATGTGGTCAAAATAGTCACATTATACATGGCAAAATATGGTAGTTTATTGGACAGCGTAGGTCTAGTTAGTTATGATAAACTTTCTGTTATAAAATCTATAGGTTAATATAAAAACTTCAGCATAGACAGTATGGCTTGGGGAGCATGTGTATATGTATATTTCTGCATACATGTTGAGTTCTCATCTAGAGGTAATCAGCTGTCCGAATTAGGGACACTGTGTGAGTGCTTAGCTAGCACTCATTTATTCAAGAGGTTACATTCCAGAGGGGAGGGAAATGAAAGTGGTGCAACCATCTTTCTTTGAATAAACACTGATAGCCTTCCTTATTAGATAATAGGTGTTAAAAATGGGCCCTCATTGATGAAATTAGTGGTATTCAAGGTGTGTTTTGGTTGTTACTGAAATTCTCAGCCCCTGAATGAGAAGAGTAATAATTTGGTTGGCCTTTTATTCTTTATCTTTAAGGATAGAACCTATTCTTGATGAAGTAATCCTGTGTTCAGCCACTGGGTTGGGGGATTCTTGATGGCTCTGAGTCTCACAGTGTGGTTAACCAAATCAGAATATTGATGCATTTGCCCCAAATGAAGCTTTCATGTAGGTTTTTGGAGCAGTACAAACTGTAGAAACTTGAGACTTCCCTGAGCTTATCCAGCACATTTTAAGACTGTTTATATGTTTGTTAGTAAATGTCCATATGTGGCAGAGTTTGGTTTGAGACTTGTTTTTGTTACAACCTCAGAGAGGGTTACTGGAATAGCTAACTTGCCTACCATATTAGTGGCCATTGATAATTACTAAAAATACATATATACATACATACATACACACATACAACTATCTTGGTTTAGGACATTTAAAGAGTCCTCATTCCCCTCTCCCCACTTACAATCTGCTAAGCAGGTACAAATTTTTTCTTAAATGTTTGAAATCAAATCTGCTGCCGGTTATCTTTGCCTTCTCCTTTGCTGTGCCTTTGCCTAAGGTCATCATGGAGAAACTGTGTAACATTTTCAGCCATGATAAAATCTATGATATTTTTGGGCACCTATTTGTGGTATAGGTGAATATTCAGACCAAATTGATAGACTTGCCCTTCACTTGAGGGCTGCATGTAATTGGGCCTTTGTACTTCCAGGGACTTTTGCTTTCTTGTAGCCATTCATTAAATACTATACTGGTTTGTTTATTGTTACTGTTTTAAGTTCGGGCAGGTAGACCTAATCTTTGGTAATACATGTTGGTTAAATAAACTGATTCTTATCTGAACTTGCCATTGACTATTTTCTTAACCACATTTTATCAGTGACTTACATCAAGTCAAAATTAAGCCAGGCGAAATTTAATCATGACCAAAAATATTATTTTTTTGGCTTGAGTTTTAAGAAGTCACCTTGTCTCATGTTTGTTCATGAGAATAGGGAAGATTTCACTTAATAGCAATTTACTCAGAAAAAGACTAGGAAGTTGTAGGCCTTAAGTTAGTGGAGCCAGTATTGTACTGTAGTATGCCTGCCATAGGTGGTGACTGACTGAAAGAAGGAGAAGGGATTAGTCAAAAAAACATATATGAATGACTCATGGACATGGACAACAGTTGGAGATTGACTGTGGGAGTGGGGAGCTGGTTGGATGGAGGGGGCAAAAGGGGAAAAATTGGGACAACTTTAATAGTATAAACAATATTATATTTAAATTAAAAAAAGAACAATGGGGGATAAATAGAGGCGAGGACTCAGAAGTAAATAAAGCTGGCAGAGTTGTTCTAGTTGGTCGTAGTGAAAAGCTCCAAGAGATGGCCTGAACCTAATGCATTTATTATAGTTTGTTACAAATAAGAATCTTAGGGAAATTCTATTTTGTTCTATTCATTAGGGCAATGCTATATCAGACCAGGCTAGTTAATAAATCTTTTAGTAATTGTAAACTATCTCAAATACTTTTTTTTAACTTTTTTTAATATATTTTGTTGATTATATTATTACAGTTGTCCCATTTCCCCCTCTTCATTCCCCTCCACCATGCACACACCCTCTCACCCACATTCCCCCCCTTTAGTTCACGTCCATGTGTCATAAGTTCTTTAGCTTCTACATTTCCCACACTGTTCTTGCCCTCCCCCTGTTGTCCATTTTCTACCCACCATCTATGCTACTTATTCTCTGTACCTTTTCCCCCCTCTCCTCCTCCCACTTCCCTGTTGCTAACCCTCCCTGTGATCTCCATTTCTGTTTCTGTTCCTGTTCTAGTTGTTGGCTTAGATTGCTTTTGTTTTAGGTGTGGTTGTCAATATCTCTTGAGTTTGCTGTCTTTTTACTGTTCATATTTTTATCTTCTTTTTCTTAGATAAGTCCCTTTAACATTTCATCTAATAAGGGCTTGGTGATGATGAACTCCTTGAACTTGACCTTATCTGAGAAGCACTTTATCTGCCCTTCCATTCTAAATGACAGCTTTGCTGAATAGAGCAACTTTGGATGTAGTTCCTTGCCTTTCAAGACTTCAAATACTTCTTTCCAGCCCCTTCTTGCCTGGAAGGTCTCTTTTGAGACATCAGCTGACAGTCTGATGGGAACTCCTTTGTAGGTGACTGTCCCCTTATCCCTTTCTGCTTCTAGAATTCTCTGCTTCATTTTAATCTTGGCTAATGTAATTACGATGTGCCTTGGTGTGTTTCTCCTTGGGTCCAACTTCTTTGGGACTCTCTGAGCTTCGTGGACTTCCTGGTAGTCTATTTCCTTTGCCAGCTTGGGGAAGTTCTCCTTGATTATTTGTTCAAATAAGTTTTCCACTTGTTGCTCTTCTTCTTCCCCTTCTGGGACCCCTATAATTCGGATGTTGGGACGTTTAACGATGTCCCGGAGGTTCCTAAGCCTCTCCTCGTTTTTTTGAATTCTTGTTTCTTCCTTGTTTTCTGTTTGGTTGTTAGTTTCTTCCTTCTGGTCCACTCCATTGATTTGAGTCCCAGTTTTCCTTCCATCTCTATCAGTTCCCCATGCGTCTTCCTTCATTTCCCGTATTGTAGCCTGCATTTGTTCATCTAATTTGTGAGCAAAATCAACCAATTCTATGAGCATTTTGATGACCAGTGCTTTGAACTGTGCAACTGATAGGTTGGCTATTTCTTCACGGCTTAGAGGAATTGGCTCTAGAGATTTGAGTTGTTCTCAGGTTTGAGCCATTTTTGGTGGTTTTTTGTTTTGTTTTGGTTTTAGTCTGGTCGAGGCTATTACGTAGTGAGGGGTGGAGCCTCAGGCACTCCCCAGTGCAGGGCAGCCCAGTCGCTGGTTGTGACGCTGTATGTGGGGGCGGGGTCTGAGAGGGAACAATGGCGCCTACTCCGCTCTCTCCTGGATTCAGTCCCTTCTGCCACTTCCCCTCTGCCTGGACCGTCTGTGGGCACGAATATGGGACCACCTGGTCAGCCAGCCGCCTTGTGCGGCCTCACTGGGTCTGCACAGTTGCCCCCCTGTGTCCGGGGTCCGCCAGCTGCTGCCTGTGGGCCCGGGGACCGCCAGCTGCCGCTTGTGCACCTGGGAATTGCCAGCCACTGCTGCTTGCGTTCCTGGGTCCGCACCTCCACTTTTTCCTGCCGAGACTCCGCCCCTCTTACCGGTCTGGATGAATGGTTGTTGGACTTCCGTACAGTTCAGTTCTCCATAAGTTCTGGTTGTTTTCTTGTTTCTAAATATTTGTTGTCTTTAATTTTAGTTGTAAGAGGAGGCACAGTGTGTCCACCTATGCCTCCATCTTGGACGGTGTTATCTGTTTATATATGTGGAAATAAAGACCTGCAGAAATTGACTTTTTTAAAAATATATTTTATTGATTATGCTATTGCAGTTGTCCCATTTTCCCCCTTCACTCCCCTCCGCCCTGCACACACCCTCCCACCTACATTCCCCCACTTTAGTTCATGTCCATGTGTTGTACATATAGTTCTTTAGCTCCTACATTTCCTATACTATTCTTACCCTCCCCCTTTCTATTTTCTACCTACCATCTATGCTACTTACTCTCTTTACCTTTTCCCCACTTTGCTCTCCCACTCCCCTGTTGATAACCCTCCATGTGATCTCCATTTCTGTGGTTCTGTTCCTGTTCTAAGCTGTTTGCTTATTTGCTTTTGTTTTTGTTTTAGGTGTGGTTGTTAATGATTGTGAGTTTGCTGTTATTTTACTGTTCATATTTTTCTTCTTCTTTTTCTTAGATAAGTCCTTTTAACATTTCATAGAATAAGGGCTTGGTGATGATGAACTCCTTTAACTTGACCTTATGTGGGAAGCACTTTATCTGCCCTTCCATTCTAAATGAAAGCTTTGCTGGATAGAGCAATCTTAGATGTAGGTCCTTGCCTTTGATGAGTTGGAATACTTCTTTCCAGCCCCTTCTTGCCTGTAAAGTCTCTTTTGAGAAATCAGCTGACAGTCTGATGGGAACTCCTTTGTAGGTGACTGTCCCCTTATCTCTAGCTGCTTCTAGAATTCTTTCCTTCATTTTTAATCTTGGGTAATGTAATTATGATGTGCCTTGGTGTATTCCTCCTTGGGTCCAACTTCTTTGGGACTCTCTGAGCTTCCTGGACTTCCTGGTAGTCTATTTCCTTTGCCAGCTTGGGGAAGTTCTCCTTTGTTATTTGTTCAAATAAGTTTTCCACTTGTTGCTCTTCCTCTTCTCCTTCTGGTATTCCTATAATTCAGATGTTGGGATGTTTAAAGATGTCCTGGAGGTTCCTAACCCTCTGCTCATTTTTTTGAATTCTTGTTTCTTCATTTTTTTTCTGTTTGTTTGTTTCTTTCTTCCAGTTCACACTATTGATGTGAGTCCCAGTTTCCTTCTCATCACTATTGGTTCCCTGTACATTTTCCTTCATTTCACTTAGCATAGCCTTCATTTTTTTCATCTAATTTGCAACGAAAATCAACCAATTCTGTGAGCACCCTGATTACCAGTGTTTTGAACTGTGCATCTGATAGATTGGCTATCTCTTTGTTGCTTGGCTATATTTTTTCTGGAGCTTTGATCTGTTCTTTCGTTTGGGACTTTTTTTTTGTCTTGATGTGCCTGTTACATAGTGAGGGGTGGAGCCTTAGGTGTTCACCTGGGTGGGGTAAACTACATTGCTGTGTTGTGACGCTGTATGTAGGGGAGGGGTCCCAGAGGAAACATTGGTGCTTTTTCCACTCTCTGCCAGATTTCAGTCACCCCACTTCCCACAAGCAAATTGGGCACTTCTGGTGCTGATTCTTGTGTGGGTGGGTTTGCCCACATTCTAGGACCCTGTGAGGCTGGGAGTTTCTCCCACTGCCTCAACCCCCATGGGTGTTTTCAATCAGTGATTTGAGGCTTTATTTCCACATGTTGGGGCTCTGGGTTGCGCAGTACGTCCAGCTCCCCTGCTGTTTCTCCTGGTTTATCTGCGTGCGAACGTGGGTACATCCAGTCCACAATCTGCCGCCTCACTGGGTCTACCAGAGCTGTGGCCTTGCCCACCCCACTCCTCCAGCTGCTGCCTCGCTGTAAGTCCTCTCTGTCCGGCTACCCATCTCTGTCCCTCCTCCAGGTCTGGATGAATGTGTCTTTCACTCCTTGGTTGTCAGACTTCCATACAGTTCAGTTTTCTGTCCATGCTGATTGTTTTTTGTTTTTAAATTCTTGTTGTCCTTTTGGTTGTGCAAAGAGGCACAGCGTGTCTACCTACGCCTCCATCTTGGCTGGAAGTTCCAGAGATTGACTTCTTAAAGTCAAATAGGTCATTAGTGGCAAAACTGGGCTTAGAATTTAGAAATGGAACTATAGAATGGAACTACGCTTTTTATTATGTGGCCTCAGCTGCTTCAATATTGATGGCTATTTAAACTTAACATTGTATTCAAATGGCATAACCCACTTGGTCTGGGAGTCTTTGATATAAGCATAATTTGTACCTGTTCTGAGTTATTAAAAATATTGTTTAATAATCTGCCCCAACCCAGTAGAGGTGGTATAGGAATGATACCCATCTTTCCTTTGATAAACAACTCATGACACTTAGAATTTCCCTGAATTTAGAAAATAAATTAAGTAAATTGTTAAATAATTTTGTTTAAAGGTTTTTAGTATCCTGAAATATCATTTGAAGGTTATCTTTTGGTAAGAGAATTTATAAATATCCCCTTAGTTCACTTCTGAATTATTGAACCTAATCAATCAATGCTTTAACAGAAAAATTACAGGGCCAGATCCTACTAGTTTAGTAGCAACCTGGTTGTGAATGAACATATGTATAGTATTTAGTACTAATCTAGGAAGTAATGTTTATTAGGATCATGTCCAGTGTTAACTGCTGAAGAACTTGGTGTTTTCTGGTCCCAAAGTGAGAATAACATTTTTTTAATGTGTGTTTTCTCTATTCAGACTTTTGATAAAATTCTTGTTGCTAATAGAGGAGAAATTGCATGTAGGGTGAGTAGAATTTTAATCTTATTTTTCGTTTTTACTCGATGAATTTTATTATTACTATAATCGCTTTACATATGAATCATTATTAATAGATAACATTATATTTTAATTATACTTTAAAATAGGTTATTAAAACTTGCAAGAAGATGGGCATTAAGACAGTTGCCATCCACAGTGATGTTGATGCTAGTTCTGTAAGTATATTTATGCTTTATTTGAATCAGGACCTTATTTTGGTCAAATACATAAAAAAGAGATGTAGATTTTTTTTCTCCTTTGGCCTGAAAAGGATATACACACAATTAAAAAAAATCTACTTAATTATTCACTCTCTTTTTAAGCAAAAGGGGAGCATCATGTCTTCAATGTATGTCTTAACTATTTTTTTCAGTGCTTAAAAAAACCTAGAAGAGCCCTGATTGGTGTAGATCAGTGGATTGAGTGCTGACCTATGAATCAAAAGTTCACAGATTTGATTCCCACTCAGAGCATATGCCTGGGTTGTAGGCCAGGTCCCCAGTTGGGGGTGAGCTAGAGCAACGAATTAATATATCTCTTGCACATTGATGTTTCTCTTCCTTTCTGTCTCCCTCCTTTTCCCTCTCTCTAAAAATGAAATAAATAAAATCTTTAAAAAATACTAGAAGAGAATTAAATTGCTAGACTGATTGCTGTTCACTAAGTAGGTATAAGTAAGCATGAGAAAGTTAGAGACAAAGATTAATGCAATGTTTATACAATGCTGCCTTATAAGAGCACATTTCCCCAAAGCATAGTTCCAGTATCACTAAGGGACTGCTATAATTGCTTAACTTTCTTGAGTGCTTTACTGTGTTCAGCTGAAAGTTTGATAAATGAAAGATAGGCTAATGCTAATTGGATATGAACAAAAGAAGATATAGCATAAAGCAGTGAATGGTATATAATTTTATTGGGGATATTTTAGTGCAGCAGGCTTTGTTTTTAAGCACCAATGAACTAAATGAGTAGAAAAAAAATCCCATGGAAAAATAATGTAATATTATTAGAACTTTATTGAATTAAATATAAGTAATTGTATTTTAATGTAAGTTACTGTTTTTCATTCTTTCACACTACTTTTGATGATGAAATCTATTGGTAATGTCAGCAGCTTTTATCGTATAGTAATTTAACACAAGAATTATTAATTTTGTGTTTTCTTATTTTATGTGAAAGTATGTTCATTTTGCCTTATTGTTACTCTTTTTACAAAAACAAATGGAAAGAAGTACAAGCCACTCTAATTTTCCCAAAATAAAGGTTAATTTATCTAGTTTATTTGACAGGAACTTTAAAAAAATTCAGATTTACATAAAAGAAATTAAATTAAGCAATTAAATAAACTTGCTTTGCATATGTAATTTGATTTTTAAAAAAATATTGGTTTCTGGCTTCTTTACTAATTAGTTTTAAGTGTCATAGCTTCAATAGTAGCTTATATTCTTCACATGATATTCATGGAATAATGAGAAAATTGTTACTATTTAATCTTTTTCAATTAGTAAACTAAGGTATTTTATTAACAGCAAAATTCTCTAGAAAAAAAGTTTGTGTCACCAGTAAGCTAGTTAATAGATTTAAAATTCACTCTTCTTATCCTGTGTTTATTTTTAAGGTATTAGCTCTGGAGGCATTTTTATTCATGGATAAATTGAGAGAGAAAAATATTTGAATTGTGGAAAATTGCTGTTTTTATTTCAAGTCTGACAGTAACCTTTCACTTACTGTTCTTTTCATACCAAAATATAGTTAATTCTCTATGTTGTGTTGTCATGGAGGTGACTGTTGGTATGGATACTAACAAAATTATATTTTTATTTTTTCTGTATATTTACATTTCAATGCTGGTAGTATAGAATAATCTACTTCTGTAAGTTTTGGCCCCAAATAGCATGACTAACTTTCCCCATTCTTACAGTTCTAGCTTTGTATTCTGAGGTAGACTGTTACTTTTCAGACTTTTGAAAAAACCAGTTTCAAAAGAGTTGGTTTAAGTTTTAAGTCTTTGTCATTTATATCCTTCCTAAAGCAGAGGGGGTAGTTTTATATTTTAAAGACCTTCAGCCACTTTTGTGTGAAAGTGGAAGTGAGTATACCAGAAATTATAATACATAATTTAGGATAAGATTTGCCAGGACCCAAAACAGAAGCAATTCATCTCTGTCAAAACTTCCTCTTAAATATGACCTATTTTAAGTCAGTTACTGGAATGGTACTATTAAGAAAAGTAGGAGAATAATGATGGTTAGAATGGTCAAAGTTTAATTTAAACTTCAGCCACAGGGCTAAATCTGCTATTTGGTTTTTGCTTCAGTCTCAAGAAAGTAAAAAGGTGAATTCCTCCAACAGCATATTTTGCTTCTTTAATATGTAATCACAAAGGTTACCGTTATATCTGATCAGCTTTACAATATTGGTAATAGGAACAAGGCATGCTAATCAGATGAATTGTTAATGTTTCAATGTTTATTTTTTCAGGAAGTGAGCATTTTCAATATAACTTGGAGTCAAAAATCGTATATACTTTTTATGTTAATTTTACAAATTAAAATGTAAATTCTGCAGTGGGAAAATACTGCAATAGTTGATTCTAAATGCTATTAATTTTATGTTAAAAATAGCTAATTTTTAAACAGTTAAGCAGGGGAAAAAGACCGACAGTTACTACAACTATTAAGTGATAAGTCACACAAAAAAGAAGAGCCAAATAACTTGCAAACAATGTTTAATGGAAAAAGTTGGCTTTTAAAGATGATTATGCAGGTTTTTCTATTGGTTCCCTTCCCCCCATCTTGTTATTTAGAATTGTCTTTCAGTATTCTTGTCTCTTTGCTTTTACATATAAATTTTAGGATCAGCTTATCAAATTAGACACATACCCCCACCAATTTTCAGCTACTACGAACAAGGCTTCTATAAACACTCTTGTAAAAGTTTTTTTGTGAACATGTCCTTATATTTTTCTTGGGTAAATATGGAGAAGTGGAGTTATTGGGTCATGTTATAAAATGGATGATGGGCAAGCAACCTTTTTTTGTTTGGATAATAGATATATTGTCTGTCTGGATAGTAAATATATCCAGAGAGACTTTGCATATGGTCTCCTTTGCTTATTCTTTGTGTGCATGTGTGTGTTTACAACCTTTTAAAAATGTAAAAACTATTTTAGCTTGAGGGTCATACAAACAGTCCTTAGGTTGGATTCGGCCTATGAGTCAGTGGTATTTTGTTGACCCTTGCCATAAACAAATGCTTAACTTTATAGGAAGCTGCTACAGTTTTCTGACATGCTTGTGAAATACAATACTCCCACGGTTAGTGTGTGAGTGTTCAGGTTGCTCAATATCTTTGCCTATACTTGGTGATATCAGTCCTTTTGATTTTTGCCATGCTAGTGGCCATTATGTTATCTCATTGTGGTTTTAATTTAGATTCCCTGATGAATACTGATTTTGAGTATTTTTTTTTTATGTTACTGGCCATTCATTTATATTCTTTTTTAAAAAAGATTTTATTTATTTTTAAAGAGAGAGGAAGGTAGGGAGAAAGAGGGGGAGAAATATCAATGTATGGTTACCTCTCATGTGGCCTTCATTGGGGAACTGCTCTGGAACCCAGGCATGTGCCCTGACTGGGAATCAAACTGGCCACCCTCTGGTTCCCAGTCTGTGCTCAATCCACTGAGCTATACCAGTCAGGGCTTTGTTTATATTCTTAGGTGTTTGTTCAACATCATGAAAACTTGAAGAGTAGTACAATGAATACCTATATACCCATAATGTGGATTTACCAATTATTAACATTTTACAACATTTTCTTACATTTCTATTCACATATATCTGTGTATAAACATTTTCTTTCTTTCCTTCTCCCCTTCCTTCCTTCTCCCCTTCCTTCCTTCTCTCCTTCCTTCCTTCCTTCCCTCCCTCCCTCTCTCTCTCTCTCTCTCTCTTTCTTCTTTCTTTCTTTCTTTCTTTCTTTCTTTCTTTCTTTCTTTCTTTCTTTCTTTCTTTCTTTCTTCCCTAAAGAATTTGCTAAATAATATTTCTATAACTTATATACTAAATAAATTACAGACACTGTGGTATTTCATCTCCAAATATTTCAGTATTCATTTCTGAGGGTTCAGGACATTCTCTTTAATATCTATAATACCTATCATAGCTAAGAAAATTACCAATTCTATAATATAATCTAATACACAAACCATGTTCAAATTTACCTAGTTGTCTCCAAATGTCTTTTATACAGTTCAATCAAGGTTCATGAACTACACTTGGTTATTATGGCTCATTAATCACTTAATCTAAAATGGTCTTTCTACCCTTTTCTCCTTTTTGTTTTTTTAATTTTCATGATGTTGATGTTTTGATGTCAAGCCAATTGGCTTATAGATATTCTGGATTTGTCTGATTTATTTCCTTATAAATAGATTCAGAGTAAGTATTTTTTGACACAAATACTTCATAAATGATGCTATTACTATACCATATAAAGAGGTTCCTAATATCGGGTGCTTCCACTGGTTATGCTAAGCTTGATTACTTGGTTCAGATAGCTTTTGCCAGATCTCTCCATTGTAATGCTGTATTTTCCCCTCTTTTAAAATTAGTTTTTGGAGGTTAATCTTTGAATCCATGTGAACACTTTGTTTCCTGACAACCTCACATCTAATTTTTAAATGCAATGGTGAAAATTGTCTGACACACGATTACTTTGGCTGCATTTGTTGCCTTTGCTGTCCGTTTTGCTGTCCATTGAGAAATCTGTCAGTCTACTTTCCTTTTTGAATCTCCTTTTTGTTTTTGTGTATTGTTTTTTCTTATGTATCTGAGTCCTTCTTTCATGTCTTATTTGTTTTTAGTACACTTATTTTAAAGGTTCTATGATAATATTACTTCAAGTTTCTAGGTGTCTATTTTATTTCTGACTCTTTTTCACAGTGAATTGCTTGATCATGTGTGTAGGGTTTGGCTTGTGACCTCATTTTTGCAATCTTATTGTTGAATTCCAACATGATTTAGGTTACAGACATGGCCATGTGTGTGGGTACTATGTTTGTTTTTACTGGGCTCTCCAGGATACCACTAATCTGGGACTAATTTTTATATTAATATGTTGATATGAAGGCTGCTGAATTATGAGGATAGTGGAAAAAAACAAAATGAAACTATACACACATTGTTCCCTGTGAATAGACCCATAGTTTCTAATTTCCAGAGGATATATATATATATATATATATATATATATATATATATGTTTTTACTGTGAACCATAGTAGATAATGTTAAGAATTTGTCTTTCACCCAGTTAGTTAAATGGATAATCCCACATCCCTCTGTTACAGAGGATGTAATCTTTAAAAACCCTGACCTTATATGGCTTGTATATGGCTCCAACTTGTATATGGCTCCATTCTCTGAGGGTTAAAATTCAGTTCTTATTGAGATCCCCATGGCTGCCCCCTAACGTTAGCTGTAGTATTGGCTCTAGTGGATACTGTCTAGCTTTTGGCCGAAGCTATTCATTTAAAGGATGTTTGTTATATTTAATTTAGGATTTGAGGTGCTTCCAGGGAGGGTTTGCAGGTTAACTAGTTGTCTTATTGTTGGATTGTCTTAAAATAGTATGACATCTTTTTCTCTGTTGAGAAAGTTCTTTTTCTTTCTTTGAGAAGTACAGACTGATCTAGAAAAGTCTCAAAGTCAGACGTTACCCAGGAAAACAGTTCACATATGTTGATGAGAATAGTACAGCTACATCCAGGGCAAGAGGCCAGAGTCAACAAGCAGTGAAGGTACTCCTGTGGGAAATGGTAAAGGCAGGAGGGAGCAAAATGGGAGTTAAGGCTCTTATCAAGTCATGAATTATCTTTTATGTGTCATTCTCCAGGCCCTTATTATTCTTTTCAAAGATTGTAGAGGGTGGCTTATGAAGGGAAGATAGTCCTAGTGAAAGGTTATATCCTGTTAGGATTTTGAAAGGGATTGTGTTGTATCTGTAGATCAATTTGGGAAGTATTATTGTCTGAACACTTTTAAGTCCTCCTATCTGTGAACATGGATATTTTCTTTGATATTGGTCAACTCATTTAGGTTGCTAGGTTGCTTTAATTTCTTCCAACAATGTTTTGCAGTTTTCAGGGTACACATTTTATACTTATTATATTTACTCCTCAACATATGACTATTCTTTTTGATGCTACTGGAACTATAGTTATATTTTTATTTCAATGGTTATTAATTGGAAATGTATAAAAATACAATTGATTTTTATATAGTGATTTTGTATCATGCAACCTTGATGAACTTCCTTATTAGTTCTGACAGTTTTTTTTAAAGATTTTACTTATTTATTTTAGAGAGTGGGGGAAGGAAGGAGAAAGAGAGGAAGAAAAACATGTGTGAGAGAAACATAGATCAGTGGCTTCTCACAAGACCCCAACTGGGGACCTGGTCCTCAACCCAGGCATGTGCTCTGACTGGGAATTGTAACTGACCTTTTGGTTTGCAGGCTGGCACTCAGTCAACTGAGCCACACCGGCCAGGGCCCTCTACATAAGATTTTGAAGCTGGTAGATTTAGGTCTATTGAAAAAATTCACTAGATTTTAGGCAGAGGACTGATTTGGGAGAATTTCTTAATTTGTGGAATAGGGCCTTGTTAATATTGGCTTAGAAGGCAGGAGAGATGGATTCTAGAGTTATATCCCACTAATCTACTGTGATTTTTGGTAGTCCCAGAAAAGTTAAGAAATAAAAAAAAGAGAAATGTTTGATTTTAGTGATTGAAGACTTTCTAAATTGGAAGGTGGGTACTACTTCATTGGTTTAGTCAATAGTGGGAGCAAAGAGTTTGAGAATTTACAGATTGCTGTACTCATAATCATGTTAGATAGACAGCGTTATCATAAAATCAAATAGTTATCTATCTTTCTCTGTGTTTTCAAGTAAAAAGACTAGTAAGTCCACAAGAAGCAGCAAAATATTGCTATATCTATTAAACCTGTGAAGTTATAGTTTTGAATTTTTAAAAATGAAATTAATTGATTCTGTACTTCAACTTTTGACTATGTACACTATGTACCCTATCTAGATTCTTAAATTGAACTTACACGACTTTGTTGCTTTGTCGGTGTACAATAAGGTTGTATTTAAATGATAAATACCTGATATTTATTACGTTAAATCCAAACCCTAAAATCAGGGAAGTTGTCATTGTGACTCACATCTTAGCCAGGCAGCCTGCTGTTTGAAGTATGGTTCCTGGTGAGTATTATGGTCTTAGCCTTAGGATTCAGTAATGAGATTGAGTGGGGTTTCCTGTGAGCACTCTGGGATGATTGACAGTAAGGCGAGGGGAATCATCACTTAGCATGCCTACCCTTGATAGTATTTCCCTGCTGTCTGGGGAGGTACTGAGGACAAATAGGACTTCGTGATGTCTACGTAATTAGTGTATGTTGATTCCAGCTGAACAAACTGGAGGGTAATGATCAGGTAAATGGAGATGGAATACATTAATGTGGACTGAGGTATACAAGACCTTAGGGAAAAACTTATCAAAATTTTATGGGGTTGTCAGAATGTCTTTATATCTTTTCATATTTATATATGCATCTTATTTAGTTGTGTCTTTGTTATAATATCTTCAGTTTTATTCTAGATGTGTGTAGAGATTAAAGAAATTTAAAATGAAAAAACTTATGTGTTTATTTTTCTCATTTATGTGATTTGGTTTCTCAGGATATTCTAAAATCTTCCATTTGAAAAGAAGTTAAAGTTCTTAATTTAAAAAAATTATTTCACAAAATCTGTTAATGGACTCATTTGCAGCGATTGCACTCATTGCTCCTCAGTAGGAATAAATGAGTAGAGTCAGCTTTGTAAAACTTTTTTGGGATGATAACTGAAAAATCAGACCTTCTTACACATGTGTGTGCAGTTGAGATGGTATATTTAAATACATTCACTTAAATGGCTTTTACTTGTACAGAATATTTTAAGATGACTATCATGGTCCTTGCTACTCAGTTGGTTTTAATTACACCAGAAATTTAGATTTCCAGTCATTTAGATTGCAGTAGGAAATATATAGGATTCTTAATATATTCTTGCAAAAAATACTAATAGTCGTCATTGTCCAACATGAAGTTTCCTTACCAGCAAGATGAAGTTCCATGAGCAAAGCCTCTGATAGTGACCTAATGATACTGCATTTAATTGGAAGGAAGGAATTGGTTTCATTAATGTTATTTTGGACCTTGGTGTTCTCGTAAATAGGTAATTAAAGGGATTTTAAATGGCATACTTGCTTTAAAACTTGCTGTTGCTTACTTTTCTCATAAAACTTAGCATTTAGTAAACTTTTTTGGATTAAGAATGTAGTGTACCTACTTATCAAATTTAAAACACTGAACTTTTCAATAAAGAACTAATGAACTAGGAAAACAAAGCATATTTAGGATGTTTAGACATTTCTTTCTCTTCTATTCTTTTTTTGTTTTTGTCTTTGGAATAACAGTTTGTAGAAGTATTATAGTGTATCGATTTAAAATATTTTGATTATCTTTGGCTTGGCTAAGTTGCTTTCTCTACATTTTTAGGTAAAATGGAATAAGATAGGATTCCTGGTAGGAATTTGTTCACATTACTATGGCTCATCAGGGACATTATATTTAATTGGAGATCCTGCAGAATAGTAGCAGGAGGCTGAAGAGAATTATTTAGCATTAGCAATGGCTCGTCTGGGAGTTGTGCACTAATCAAGGAGCTTGAGTGTTAGCAGTGGGGATGATGGGAATTATGGCGATTATGACATGTAAGCATGTCTGAGTGTGAACTGGACAGGCAATGAGTTAATCAAGAAGTGTATAAAGTGGCTCCCATGCTGATTCATTATTATGTACAATAGAGGCTGTCAAGTTGTGTATTTAAAAAAATACAATTATTGCTAAATTCAATATATATAAATTTAGCCACTATATTTTGCTTTTCAGTAAAATAATTTCAAGTTACCTAATAGTTATAAAAATGGAAAAATGTATAAATACCGTTATGATTTGCATATTATAGCTTTTGTGATGCTTTAGAATGAAACTTGAATTTTTGATTCATTTAAAAATTTTGTGTTGTACTTTTATATATTTGTTTGAAATACGACATAAAATGTTTGGGTTCAAAAACAAAATTTATGTATTTTTCATGATAAAAATAATTGTAATATATCAGAAAGACATTAATATTTAACACATGGAGCTACACACAAATCAAAACATTACTCTTTTCCACAATCAAACTGCTCCAATATCAGGGGGTGTATGTGGTGATGGTAGATATCTCCTTTGCTCTAGTGGGTGGACTCTTCGTGCCAGGTAGACCCATTCTGTGCCCAGCATGGTTAGAGCCATCTGTCATGAAACTATCAGTAGAAATGCTAGAAATGTACATACTTTCGGGAAATGGGACTAAAAAGTTGAATTCTTTTTGGAAAATAAATTGAAATGCAGCATAAATTAATTAGCAAACTGGATTATATCTATAGGCAAATTTATATAGTTACTGTACAGATGAACACAGTTTCTTTTATATTATTACTATTATTGTAAACACTGTCAAATTTAATAAAACTTTCTACCAAACAATGACCTTCACGTATTAACTTAATGAAAGCGATATTATGGGTACTACTCAAAGTTCTAACCTGTGGGTGGTTGTTATTGAAATCCATTATTTATGGAGTCAGTATTAGTGGTTAGCTGCATCAGAAATAAAACTTGCAACCAAGACCCTCCCTTGGGTGCTGTGAGCTAAGCAGGTTAAATTGTCAAAAACAGTTAAAGCTTCTTAAAAGACTGATAATTTAAGCCCCCTGGAGTTAAAGTAAATAGTCATTCCAGTCAGGAAAGACTCTGACTTTATTTAGCAGCAAGAAAAAAATTACATTTGGAGAGGGAAAAAAGGATTTATAACAGTATCTTTTTTAAAAAAGTTAAAAAAAGAATTTATTTATTCATTTCTAGAGAAAGTGGAAGGGAGGAAGAAAGAGAGAAACATCAATGTGTAGTTGCCTCCCGCAATCCCTCCCCCACTGGGGGACCTGCCTACAACCCAGGCCTGTTAAAGAACAGTGTGGTACTCATCAGCTCCAGCACTTGTCAGGAATTCTGGAATGAATTAACAATGAGTACCAAGGTACCACTGTATTTATTTTTAGAGAGAGGGGAAGGGAGGGAGAAAAAGAGGGAGGAAAATATTGATGTGAGAGAGAAACACCTGTTATTTATCTCTACCCAGGTATATGCCATGACTGGGAATCCAGTAGGGAACCATTTGCTTTGTGGGATGACACCCAACCAACTGAGCCACACCAGTCAGGGCTGTGTACCTTGGTATTTAACTTTAATGGAAACATTTCAACCTCTTTTAATCTATGGAAAGTGACTTGTGAAAATTCCTTTATAAAATCCCCAAACCTCAGTTTTTTACAATAATAAAAACTTTGTTTTTACTTATACTGAAAATTCAATTTAACAATAAAACATGAATATATCATTTTGTTTTTCTGTATTTTAAAATTTCTGGTGAATTTAAACAGCACAGTTTGAAAAGGAACTTTGTGCTTCAGTGTAATTAGTAACTGAGGGCATGAAAAATACCTGCACGGATTAATTTTTTTCTAAGCATCTATTTAAGAAGATTTAGAAATTCTATAGTTTTACTGAGAAAGCATACCTTAAATAAAAGTTTTGAAAATACAACTTATCTTTATAAATAATAGTATTTTTGATATTGCAAGGTTTATAAGGCCACGACTTAACTCCTATCTGTTACAGCTGCACTCAAGATCTCTTAGTGGAGGAAAAGAAATGATCATTCAAGTAATAATTACCACTTATGAGTATCTACTATCTACTAGAAAATCAGAGTAATTATGTAAAAGAAGTATTATTGTCATCATTTTAAATTGAGAAACTTTGGACTTCAAGATACAAAATAGGTTGCCAAAGCAGTGGAGGTGATATTCAAATTATGTGATTCCCAAGTCGTACTCTTTCCATTGTAGTATATTGCTTCCCATGCTAGGTATGTGGAACAGTCTCCTTTCTTCCCCAAAGAAAGTGAAGTTTATTGCTTTGAAGTCTAGGTGTTTGTTAGTGACTGTTGTGGGCCAGATTCTGTGCTACTTGATGAAATTAGAATAGTGACTAGGAATTACATGATTTCTGCTAGAGTTGCACCTACAGTCCAGTAGCAGAGACAGATATAAAATAAGAAAATATACAAATAAGTAATTACAAATTGTGGTGTTGTGGAGGAAAAAATCCGTTGCTTAGAAAGAATAACAGGTGACTCTTCATTAATAAGGTGCTGAATGAAATTCTCTTTGAGTTGGCAAAATGTAGGCTGAGAACTGATAAGTGAGAATTAGCTCTTAGCTAGGTAGTCAGCTGGGCAGATGGGACAGCATGTGCAAGGGTCCTGAGCCAGTCCAGTAGATTGGCACCTAGTCTGTGAATCAGCACTGCTTAGCTTCTCTAATCACTCAATTTTGTTTTAAGATTTTATTTATTTATTTTCAGAGAGAGGGGAAGGGAGGGAGAAAGAGAGGGAGAGAAACATCAATGTGTGGTTGCCTCTCACATGCCACCCATTGGGGACCTGGCCCGTAACCCAGGCATGTACCCTGACTGGGAATCAAACTGGCGACCCTTTGAATCACCGGCCAGCACTCAACCACTGAGCCACACCAGCGAGGGCTCTATTCACTCATTTGCTAGCTCTCTATCTCTCTATCTAGCCAGTGTGTGAACCCTACTTGAGACAATTTCTTTTGCTATGGCTGCTGCTACTTCTCAGTGGTTACAGTGGCAACTACCAAGTAGGAGTAGCAGAGCGGGGAATCCAGTAGGCATCTTCAGGAAGATAAAAAGCTGTCTGAAGAAGGAAGATGGCAGTAGTAGATTTATATGTGATGTATTCATTTTAGTCGTAGCCTATTCTAAAGAAGAAAGACTCCAACTCGAATAAATACATCAGCTATAAGTCTATTATTGCCATCTTCAGTCATGAATGTGTTCAATATGTTTATTAAAAAGCACTATCTAGAGAGTAGAGTATGGTCTGTCCAGTGGAGAATTTATAGGCTTGGGACAAAGGGCAGGTCCCTTGTCTTTCTATATAGGAAAGCGTTAAGTCCAGATAAAACTGCAAAGAAATAGTACTTTAAAATGTCTAATGTTGTAAACAACTCTTTGGTGGTTTCCAAGTTTTCCTGTAAATTAATCACATATTACTTTAGTTTCCAAGTCTATAATGTATTTCCCAAGTGGATGTTAGATATTATAGTACATGGGAATTAATAATTAAATATAGCAAAGTAACTTCAGTGAACTATTCCAACTAAGTATTATAGACCCCTAGGCTACACTGATAAAACTCAATGAGGATGTTCTACATAGGGGAGAACTGTTTCAAAACAAAAAACCTGTTTGTAAAGGGTTTCATGTATGGTAATTTTCCTCTTAATAAGAAATGCCTCCACATTTTTGTTTTAGTTTATTTTTTCTAAGTAGATTTTTTTGGGCACTTTTAAGCTCACAGCAGAATTGAGAGGAAGCTACAGAGATTTTTTCCTGTAACTCCTGTCTTTGTAATGTGCATGGACTCCCCATTATCAACACCAATTATCATGGTATGTTGTTGCAGTTGATGAACCTATGCTGACACCTCATAATTACCCAAAGTCCATAGTTTACATTAGAGTTTACTCTTTTTTTTTTAATTGTTATTCAATTACAGTTGTCCCCATTTTTTCCCCATTAATCTCCCCTTGCCCTACCCACCACCGCCTCCCACATTCAGTTCTCCCCCTTCCGTTGTCTTTGTCCATGGGTCCTTTATACATGTTCCTTGACTTGACCCTTCCTCTCCTTTCCCTGTTATCCCCCTCCCCTTTGCCTTCAGGTCACTGTTAGTTTATTTTTTGTTTCCATGTCTCTTGTTCTATTTTGCTCATTTGTTTTGGTGATTAGGTTCCACTTGTAGGTGAGGTAATATGGTATCTGTCTTTCACTGGCTTATTTCACTTAGCATAATACTCTCCAGTTCCATCCATGCTGTCACAAAGGGTACCTTCTTTCTTTCTGTTGTGTAGTATGCCATTGTTTAAATGTACCAGAGTTTTTTGATCCACTAATTTACTGATGGGTACTTAGGCTGTTTCTAGCACTTGGCTATGATAAATAACACTGCTATGAACATTGGAGTGCACAGGTTCTTTTGAATTGGTGTTGCAGGATTCTAGGGTATAGTCCCAGCAGTGGAATTGCCAGGTGAAAAGGCAGTTTCATTTTTAGCTTTTTGAGGAAATTCCATACTGTTTTCCACAATGGCTGCACCAGTCTGCATTCCCAACAGTAGTGCACTAGGGTTCCCTTTTCTCCACAAACTCACCAGCACTTGTTTGTTGATTTATGATGGCCATTCTGAACAGTGTGAAGTGGTATCTCATTGTGGTTTTATTTTTTTTATTTTTTTTTATTTTTTATTTTTAATTTTTATTTTCATTGTTGATCTTGTACAGTTTTCTGTCTTTTATTCTCACCCGAACCCGCCACCCCAACACTCCCCACCTCCCTCCCATTTCCACCCCCCCCAATAGTTTTTGTCCATGTGTCCTTTATACTTGTTCCTGTAAATCCTTCCCCTTTTCCCCTGAAATTCCCTCCCCTCTCCCCTCTGGTGACTTTCAGCATGTTCCCAATTTCCATGTCTTTGGTTATATTATGCTTGTTTGTTTGTTTTGTTGATCAGGTTCCTGTTAAAGGTGAGATCATATGGTATTTATCTTTCACTGCCTGGCTTACTTCGCTTAGCATGATGCTCTCAAGTTCCATCCATGCTGTTGCATAGGGTATGAGCTCCTTCTTTCTTTCTGCTGCATAGAATTCCATTGTATAAATGTACCACAGTTTTTTGATCCATTCATTTACTGATGGGCATCTAGGTTGCTTCCAACACTTGGCTATTGTAAATTGTGGTGCTATAAACATAGGGATGCAAAGTTTCTTTTGGATTGGTGTTTCAGGGTTCTTAGGATATAGTCCTAGCAATGGAATTGCTGGGTCAAAAGGTATATCCATTTTTAGTTTTTTTAGAAAATTCCATACTGTTTTCCATAGTGGTTGTACTAGTCTGCACTCCCACCAGCAGTGCAGTAGTGTCCCCTTTTCTCCACAACCTCTCCAACACTTGCTGTTTGTTGCTTTGTTTATGAGGGCCATTCTGACTGGTGTCAAGTGGTATCTCATTGTGGTTTTAATTTGCATCTCTCTGATAGCTAGCGATATCGAGCATCTTTTCATGTGTCTCTGGATCCTCTGTATGTCCTCCTTGGAGAGGTGTCTGCCCAAGTCCTTTGCCCATTTTTTAATTGGGTTGCTTGTCTTCTTAGAGTGGAGTCGTGTAAGTTCTTTGTATATTTTGGAGATTAAAACCTTATCTGAGATATCATTGGCAAATATGTTTTCCCACACAGTCGGTTCTCTTTTTATTTTAATACTGTTTTCCTTGGCCATGCAGAAGCTTTTTATTTTGATGAGATCCCATTTGTTTATTCTTTCCTTTATGTCCCTTGCTTTAGGGTACATATCAGTAAAAATGTTGCTGCGTGTAATATCTGAGATTTTCCTGCCTATGTTCTCTTCTAGGACTTTAATGGTGTTACGGCTTATGTTTAAGTCTTTTATCCACCTTGAATTTATTTTTGTGTATGGTGTAAGTTGGTGCTCGAGTTTCATTTTCTTGCACGAAGCTGTCCAGTTCTCCCAACACCACTTGTTGAAGAGGCTGTTTTTACTCCATTTTATGTTGCTGCCCCCTTTGTCGAATATTAATTGACTATAGAGACTAGGGTTTATTTCTGGGCTCTCTATTCTATTCCACTGGTCCACGTGCCTGTTTTTATGCCAGTACCAGGCTGTTTTTATGACAGTGGCCTTGTAATACATTTTGGTATCAGGTATTGTGATCCCTCCTGCTTTGCTCTTCTTTTTCAAGATTGCTGCCGCTATTCTGGGTCGTTTATGGTTCCATATAAATTTTTGAAGAGTTTGTTCTATATCTGTGAAATATGCCATTGGTACTTTAATAGGTATTGCATTGAATCTGTAGATTGCTTTGGGAAGTATGGACATTTTGATGATGTTAATTCTTCCGATCCATGAACACGGTATGTGTTTCCATTTATTTGTGTCTTCCTTGATTTCCTTCTTCAGTGTTGCGTAGTTTTCTGCATACAGGTCTTTTACCTCCTTGGTTAGGTTAATTCCTAGGTACTTTATTTTTCTTTTTGCTATATCAAATGGTATTTTTTTCTTGATTTCTGCTTCTGTTGTTTCATTGTTGGTATACAAAAATGCCTTTGATTTCTGGATATTGACTTTGTATCCGGCTGTTTGGCTAAATTCATTTATTAGGTCGAGCAGTTTTTTGGCCGAGACTATAGGATTTTCTATGTATACTAACATGTCATCTGCAAACAATGATAGTTTTGTTTCCTCCTTTCCAAGTTGGATGCCTTTTATTTCCTTTTCTTGTCTAATTGCTGTGGCTAATACTTCCAATACTATGTTGAATAGAAGTGGAGAGAGTGGACAGCCTTGTCTTGTTCCTGATTTTAGTGGAAAAGAATTTAGTCTTTGTCCATTGAGTATGATGCTGGCTGTAGGTTTCTCATATATAGCCTTTATTCTGTTGAGGAATGCTCCCTCTATTCCCACTTTGCTGAGTGTTTTTATCATAAATGGGTGCTGTACCTTATCAAATGCTTTTTCCGCATCTATTGATATGATCATGTGATTTTTGTCTTTGCTTTTGTTTATATGATGAATTACGTTTACTGATTTGCGAATGTTGAACCATCCTTGCATCCCTGGGATGAATCCCACTTGGTCGTGGTGTATGATCTTTTTAATGTGTTGTTGGATGCGGTTTGCCAATATTTTGTTGAGGATTTTAGCATCTATGTTCATCAGCGATATTGGCCTGAAGTTCTCCTTCTTTGTTGTGTCTTTATCTGGTTTTGGGATTAGGATGATGCTGGCTTCATAAAAAGAGTTTGGAAGTCTTCCATCTTTTTGAATTTTTTGGAATAGTCTGTGGAGAATAGGGGTTAGCTCTTCCTTAAATGTTTTGTAGAATTCTCCTGTGAAGCCATCTGGTCCAGGGCTTTTGTGCATCGGGAGTGTTTTGATTACTGATTCAATTTCACCAGCTGTTATTGGTCTGTTCAGGCTTTCTGTTTCTTTTTCATTGAGTTTTGGAAGGTTATATTTTTCTAGAAACCTGTCCATTTCACCTAGGTTTTCAAATTTCTTGGCATACAGTTCTTCATAGTAATTTCTTACAATCCTTTGTATTTCTGCGGTGTCGGTTGTAATATCTCCTCTTTCATTTCTGATTGTGTTTATTTGAGTCCTCTCTCTTTTTTTCTTGATGAGCCTGCTTAACGGCTTGTCGATTTTGTTGATCTTTTCAAAGAACCAACTCCTGGATTCATTGATCTTTAGGATTGTGCTTTTAGTCTCTATGTCATTTAATTCTGCTCTTATCTTGGTTATTTCTTTCCTTCTACTTGCTCTGGGCTGTCTTTGTTGTTGTTCCTCGAGTTCTTGTAGGCGAAGGGTTAGGTTGTTTGTTTGAGATGTTTCTGTCTTTTTTAGATAGGCCTGTATCGCTATAAGCTTCCCTCTGAGGACTGCCTTTGCTGTGTCCCATAAGTTTTGGGTCGATGTGAGTTCATTATCGTTTGTTTCCAGAAACTTTTTGATTTCCTCCCTAATTTCATTCTTGACCCATTCATTGTTTAATAGCATGCTATTCAATCTCCATGATTTTGAGGGTTTTGGGTTTTTCTCCTTGGGGTTCGTTTCTAGTTTCAGTCCCTTGTGGTCAGAGAAAATGCTTGGTATGATTTCAATTTTCTTGAATTTGTTGAGGCTTGATTTGTGTCCTATCATGTGGTCTATCTTTGAAAATGTTCCATGTGCATTTGAAAAGAAAGTGTATTTAGCTTCTTTTGGATGAAGGGCTCTATATATATCAGTTAAGTCCATTTCCTCTAGAGTGTTGTTCAATGCCACAATATCTTTGTTGATATTTTGTTTGGAAGATCTGTCCATTTTTGACAGTGGGGTGTTAAAATCACCTACTATAATTGTGTTGCTGTCTATATCTTTCTTGAAGTCCTCTAAGATTTTCTTGATGTATTTAGGTGCTCCTCCGTTGGGTGCATAAATATTTACAATATTTATGTCTTCTTGGTGGATTCTTCCCTTGAGTATTATGAAGTGACCTTCTGGGTCTCTCTTTATGGCCCTTCTTTTGAAGTCTATTTTGTCTGATATGAGTATTGCTACCCCAGCTTTTTTTTCCTGACCATTTGCTTGGAAAATTTGTTTCCAGCCCTTCACTTTGAGCCTGTGTATGTCTTTTGTCCTGAGGTGGGTTTCTTGTAGGCAGCATATGTGTGGGTCATGCTTTCTTATCCATTCAGCTATTCTATGTCTTTTGATTGGAGCATTTAATCCATTTACATTTAAGGTTATTATTGATAGGTAATTATTCATTGCCATTTTCGTACCTGTGTTACTCTCTCTCTTTCTCTCTCTGTCTTTTCCTTTCTTCCCTTAAAGCAGTCCCTTTAGTATCTCTTGCAGCATTGGTTTGGTAGAGGTGTATTCTTTTAGACTTCTTTTGTTTGGGAAGCTCCTTATTTGGCCTTCTATCTTGATTGAAAGCCTTGCTGGGTAAAGTAGTCTGGGTTGCAGGCCTTTGGTTCTCATTGCTTGGAATATTTCTTGCCATTCTCTTCTGGCTTGGAGCGTTTCCATTGAGAAGTCAGATGCTAACCTGATTGGGGCCCCCTTGTATGTTACTTCCTTTTTCTCCCTTGCTGCTTTTAAGATTCTCTCTTTGTCTTGGAATTTTGCCATTTTAATTATGATGTGTCTTGAAGTGGGCCTGTTTGGGTTCCTTTTGATTGGGACTCTCTGTGTTTCCTGGATTTGTGTGGTTTTTTCTCTCACCAAATGAGGGAAGTTTTCCATCATTACTTTTTCAAACAGGTTTTCTATCCCTTGTTCTTGTTCTTCTCCTTCTGGTATCCCTATTATACGAATGTTATTCCGTTTCATGTTGTCTTGCATTTCTCTTAAACCCTCTTCATTCTTTCTAAGCCTCTTTTCCTTATCTTGCTCATTCTGAGTGTTTTTTTCTATTTTGTCGTCCAACTCGCTGATCCGATCTTCTGCTTCATCGATTCTGCTTTTCATTCCTTCTACTGTGTTCTTCAGTTCAGAGATTGTGTTCTTCATTTCCTCTTGGCCCTTGTTGATAGTTTCTATTTCCTTTTTCATGTTGATATAGTTTGCCGTGAGTTCATCATAACTTCCTTGTAGTTTATGGTAGCTCATTGAGAGCTCATTGAGCTTCCTGACAACCATTGCTTTGAACTCGATATCTGATAGTTGAGTTGCCTCTGTTTCATTTAGCATTCTTTCTTGAGCTTCCTCCTTTCCTTTCGTTTGGGGATTGTTCTTTTGTCTTCCCATTGTTTGTAAGACTCTTGTTGTTAGCCTCAGCTTCTTAAATTGATCTGTTCTGGCTCCCTGGGTTTGTGGTATGACCTTCTGTGGTAGAATATCTGTGAGATTCAGTGGTGGATTCTCCTTCGGGTATCCTGTTGTTCACCGCTTTCACTGTCTCATCAGCTGGTATACCCTCTTTTGGGGGCCAACTCTGGTTTTTGTTTTTGTTTTTCCCCACAGTTTCAGGCTTGCTTGTTTGTTTGTTTTGTCTCACTCGTGGGTATTTACAAAAAGAAGAGGGGGGAAAATGAAAAAAAGAAGCAAGAGGAAACAAGAGGAAGGTAGAAGAGATAAAATTGAAAAGAAAGGAAGAGGGGATAAGAGAAGAAGGAATTCAAGGGAGGCAAAAGGAGTTGGGGGGTAAAGAAGAAGATATAAACAATGAAGAAGGAGTAGTTAAAAACTTATATAGATAGACAGGCTTACAAACAAAAAGACACTAACAAACTGGCAAAACAAAAAAGAGACACGCACACAGACACCCCCACACGAATATAAGCAGCCGGGGGGGGGGGGGGAGGAACAAGCAAAGCGCAACAAAATATTTTTTAAAAAATAAAATAAAAAAATAAAAATATATTAAAAAAATAAAATTAAAAAATGAAAAAACAAAACAAAACAAACAAACAAAAAAAAACACTCTCTTGTTGTTTTCAAACTTGCCAGCCGGTTTTTCTGGTCTTGCTGGCTGCAATGGCCGAGGGGTGATCTTATTGCTTTTCTCTGTGTTCAGAACTCAGTCCTCACTGTGCTATGTATCCCAGCGTTAGTGGGCGCCTCTCCCCACAGGGTTTCCAGCGTGTGATCTGAGCCTCCTTGTGTGTGCGCACTGCACAGCCGCCTGCCTTTGTCCCTGGGAGGCTTTCAGTGTTCGGGCACAGCTGCCTGCCTTTGTTTCTGAGAGGGGCCTGCGTTCCAGCTGCTATCCGGCGCCTGCACCTTGGGCCTGAGCTGTCCGCGTTTGCACCTCTGGCTCCACAGCTGTCTCCAGCGGCCCGCGCCTATGTTTTCACAAGTGTCCACTAGCCCACGACCGTGTGCGGTCCCCTGAGGGTGTCTATTTTCATGCAGTTGTCTCACTTCGCCCGCGCCTCTGTCTCTGTTGGGGGGCCTGTGCTTTCGTAGTTGCCCGGCGACCACGAAAACTCGGTTCAAAGTCGCGCAGTGACCTGGTGCGGGGCACCCACTTTCGCTCCCTCGCGGGGCACCCACTTTTGCTCGGGCGCAGTCGCGTGGTGGCCCCTGAGATCTCCCAGCCGGTTCAGCGGCTGACCCAGCTCCCTCCCCAGGGCCCTGGGGCAGGCTTGGCGGAGCGCCAGGCCGGGGCCTCAGCCGCCCCGCTCTCCGCGCGCTGGAACCCTGGGTTCGTATTGTTCCGAAGAGCTCTCCTTACCGCTTGTTTTTCAGCGTCCGCTACAATTTCCGACCTCTTATTCTCCAATATGCTGTGTTACTGTTCCTTGTCTGTTCTGGTCTTTCAAAGTTTGGTTTGGTTTTTCTCCCGTGTGCAGAGGGGGAATAGGGTCTGTTCCCTCCTACCACGCCGCCATCTTCAGTCTCCTCATTGTGGTTTTAATTTGCATCTCTCTGATGGCTAGTGATGATAAGCATCCTTTCAAATGTCTCTGGGCCTTCTGTGTGTCCTCCTTGGAGAAGTGTCTGTTCAGGTCCTCTGCTCATTTTCTAACTGGATTGTTTGTCTTGGTGGTGTGGAATTGTGTGAGTTCTTTATGTATTTTGGAGATCAAACCCTTCTCCGAGGTATCATTGGCAAATATGTTTTCCCATATAGTTTGTTCTCTTTTCATTTTAATGCGGTTTTCTTTAGCTGTGCAGAAGCTTTTTATTTTTTGATGACATCCCATTTGTTTATTGTTTTCTTTATGTCCCTTGCTCTAGGGGACATGTCAGAAAATATTGCTGTGTGGAATATCTGAAATTTTTCTGCCTATGTTCTCCTCTAGGACTTTTATGGTGTTGCGACTTATAGACTTATATTTGTCTTCTACCATCTTGAGTTTATTTTGGTGTATGTTGTAAGTTGTGTATGGTTGAGTTTCATTTTTTCCCATGTAGCTGTCCAGATCTCTCAACACCATTTGTTGAAGAGGCTAGTTTTACTCCATTTGATGCTCCTGTTCCCTTTGTTGAATATTAATTGTCCATAGAGACTAGGGTTTATTTCTGGGTTCTTTATTCTGTTCCATTTATCTGTGTGTTTGGTCTTATTCCAGTACCAGACTGTTTTGATTACAGTGGCCTTGGAATATAGTTTGGTATCAGGTATTGTTACCCCTCCTATTTTGTTCTTTTTTCTGAAAATTGTTGAGGCTATCCAGGATTGCATATGGTTCCATATATATTTTTGAAATGTTTGTTCTATATCTGTGAAATATGTTATTGGTATTTTACTAGGGTTTGCACTGAATCTGTAAATTGCTTTGGGTAATATGGACATTTTGATGATGTTAATTCTTCCATACTATGAACATGGTATATGCTTCCATTTATTTGTGTCTTCTTTAATTTCTTTTTTCAGTGTTGTGTAGTTTTCTGAGTACAGGTCTTTTACTTCCTTGGTAAAGTTTATACCTAGGGCTCTTCCGGCCAAGATGGAGGCGTAGGCAGACTCACTGTGCCTCCTCTCACAACCAAAATTAAGGACAACAAATATTTAGAAACAAGAAAACAACCAGAACTTATGGAGAACTGAACTGTACGGAAGTCCAACGACCATTCATCCAGACCGGTAAGAGGGGTGGAGTCGCAGCAGGAAGGGGTGGAGGTGCGGACCCGGTAACACAAGCAGCAGCAGCTGGCAGTTCCCAGGTGCACAGGCGGCGGCTGGTGGTCCCCGGGCCGACAGGCAGGAGCTGGCGGACCCCGGACACAGGGCGGCTGGCTGACCAGGGGGTCCCACATTCCCATAGACAGACGGTCCGGGCAGAGGGCAAGTGGCGGAAAGGACTGAATCCAGGAGAGAGTGAAGCAGGCGCCATTGTTCCCTCTCGGACCCCGCCCCCACATACAGCGTTACAACCCAGCGACTGGGCTGCCCCACACTGGGGAGCACCTGGGGCTCCACTCCTCACTACGTAACAGCACGTGCGAGTGCGCAGATAATCCAGGCGAAGGGGAAGCGGCAGAGGGGACGGAGTCCAGGAGAGAGCGGAGCGGGCGCCATTGTTCCCTTTCGGACCCCGCCCCCACTTGGAGCGTCACGGCCCAGCGACTGGGCTGCCCCGCCCTGAGGAGCACCTAAGGCTCCACCCCTCACTGCGTAATAGCCGCGACCGGACTGAAACCAAACCAAACCAAAACAAAAATAACCACCAAAAATGGCTCAAATGAGAGAACAAGTGAAAGCTCCAGAGCCAATTCCTCTAAGCTGTGAGGGGATGGCCAACCTATCGGATGCACAGTTCAGGGCACTGGTCATCAAAATGCTCACAGAATTGGTGGATTTTGCTCACAAATTAGATGAAAAAATGCAGGCTACAATACATGAAATGAAGGAAGATGCATGGGGAACTGATAGAGATGGAAGGAAAACTGGGACTCGGATCGATGGAGTGGACCAGAAGGAAGAAACTAACAACCAAACAGAAAACGAGGAAGAAACAAGAATTCAAAGGAATGAGGGGAGGCTTGGGAACCTCTGGGATGTCGTTAAGCGTCCCAACATCCGAATTATAGGGGTCCCAGAAGGGGAAGAAGAAGAGCAACAAGTGGAAAACATATTTGAACAAATAATAAAGGAGGGCTTCCCCAATCTGGCAAAGGAAATGGGCTGCTGGGAAGTCCAGGAAGGTCAGAGAGTTCCAGGGAGTTTGGACCCAGGGAGGAACACACCGAGGCACATCGTAATTACATTAGCCAAGATTGAAATGAAGCTGAGAATTCTAGAAGCAGCAAGGGATACAGGACAGTCACCTACAAGGGAGTTCCCATCAGACTGTCAGTTGATTTCTCCAAAGAGACCTTCCAGGCAAGAAGGGGCTGGAAAGAAATATTTGAAATCTTGAAAAGCAGGGACCTACATCCAGGGTTGCTCTGTCCAGCAAGGCTGTCATTTGGAATGGAGGGGCAGATGGAGTGCTTCTCAGATAAGGTCAAGTTCAGGGAGTTCATCATCACCAAGCCCTTGTTATATGAAATGTTAAAGGGACTTATCTAAGAAAGAGAAGATAAAAAATATGACAGTGAAAAGACAGCAAACTCACAGCTATTAAGAACCACGCCTAAAACAGAAGCAAACTAAGCAAAGAGCTAGAACAGGAACAGAACCACAGAGATGGAGATCATATGGAGGGTTAGCAACAGGGGCGTAGGAAGAGAAGAGGGGGGAAAGGGTGCAGGGAATAGGTGGCATAGATGGTGAGTAGAAAATAGGGGGAGGGCAAGAATAGTTTGGGAAATGTAGAAGCTAAAGAACTTATGACACATGGACATGAACTAAAGGGGGGAATATGGGTGGGAGAGGGTGTGCGAGGTGGAGGGGGATTATGGGGGAGAAATGGGACAACTGTAATAGCATAATCAATAAAATATATATATATATATATATATAAAGTTTATATCTAGGTACTTTGTTTTTCTTGTTGCTATAGCAAATGGGATTTTTCCCCCGATTTCTGTTTCTGATATTTTGTTGTTGGTGTTCAAATATGCCTTCAGTTTCTTAATATTGACTTTGTATCCAGCTGTTTTGCCAAACTCACTTATTAGATCAAGTAATTTTTTTGTGGAGTTAATAGGATTTTCTGTGTACACTATCATGCCATCTGCAAACAATGACAGTTTTATTTTCTCCTTTCCAATTTGGATGCTTTATATTTCTTTTTCTTGCCTGATTGCTGTGGCTAAAACTTCCAATACTAAGTTGAGTAGAAGTGGCGAAAGTGGACACCCTAGTCTTGTTCCTGAACTCAGTGAGAAAACTTTTGTTTTTTGCCCATTGAATATAACATTGGCTTTAGGTGTCTTGAACATGCCCTTTATTTTGTTGAGGTATACTCCCTTTACTCCTATTTGATGAGTGTTTTTATCATAAATTGGTGCTGTACCTTATCAAATGCTTTTTCATCATCTATTGATGATAATCATGTGATTTTTTTCTTTCCTTTTCTTTACATGATATATTACATTTATTGATTTGTAAATACTGCACCATCCCTGCATCCGTGGGAGGTATCCCACTTCATGAGAAAGATCATGGTATATGACCTTCTTATTGTATTGCTGGATGTGGATTGCCAATGTTTTGTTGAGGATCTTAGTATCTGTGTTCATCAGAAATATTGGCCTGTAGTTTTCTTTCTTTTTGTGTGTTTATATAGTTCTGGGATTATGATGGTGCTGGTCTCATAAAATGAGTTTGGGAGTCTTACCTCTTGTTGGATTTTTTGGAATAGTTTGAGAAGGATAGGGGGTAGTTCTTTCTAAATGTTTCGTAAAATTCTCCTGTGAAACTGCCTGTTTCAGGGCTTTTGTGTGTCAAGAATTTTTTGATTACTGCTTTGATTTCACCAGCTGTTATGTCTGTTCAGTCTTTCTGATTCTTCTTCATTCAGCTTTGGAAGATTACGGTTTTTTAGAAATTTCTCCATTTCACCCAGGTTTTAAAATTTGTTGGCATATAGTTGTTCATAGTAATTTCTTACAGTCCTTTGTTATTTCTGTGGTATCAGTTGTAATCTCTCCTCTTTCATTTCTGATTGTGTTTATTTGGGTCCTCTCTGTTTTTTTCTTGATGAGTCTGCTTAAAGGCTTGTCGATTTTGTCTATCTTTTCAAAGAACCAGCTCCTGGATTTGTTGATCGTTGTATTGTTCTTTTAGTTTCTATGTCATTTAATTCTGCTCTGATTTTGGTTATTCCTTCAACATGCTCTGGGCTTTATTTGTTGTTGATCCTCCAGTTCTTGTAGATGTAGGGTTAGGTGGTTTATTTGAAATGTTTCTGTCCTTTTTAAGTAGGCCTGTATTGCTATGCACGCCCCTCTCAGGACTCCCTTTTCTGTGTCCTAGAAGTTTTGTACTGCTGTGAGTTCATTGTAATTTGTTTCCAGAAACTTTTTGATTTCTTCCTTGATCTCATTATTAACCTATTCATTGTTTCATAGCATGCTATTCAATCTCCACAAATTTGAGTGTTTTTGAGATTTTTTCTTGAGGTTGGTTGCTAGTTTCAGGCCCTTGTTGTCTGAGAAAATGCTTGATTTGATTTCAGTTTTCTTGAATTTGTTGAGGCTTGTTTTGTGTCCTGTTGTGTGGTCTATTTTTGAAAATGTTCTACGTGCATTTGAAAAGAATTTGCATTTGCTGCTTTAGAGTGAAAGTTTCTGTATATATCAGTTAAATCCATTTGATCTAGTGTGTTGTTCAGTGCCACACTATCTTTATTGGTATTGTTTGGAAGATGTATCCATTGTTGACAATGGGGCGTTAAAAACCTCTAGTATAAGTGTGTTATTGTCTATGCCTTTGTTGAAGTTGTTCAAGGTTTTTCTTATATATTTGGGTGCTCCTATGTTGGGTGTGTATAGGTTTACAATGTTTATGCCTTCTTGATGGATTTTTCACTTGAGTATTATGAAGCGTCCTTCTGTGTCTCTCTTTATGGCCTTTGTTTTGAAGTCTATCTTGTCTGATATAAGTACTGCTGTCCCAGCTTTTTTTCCTGTCCATTTGGTTGGAATATTTTTTCGCAGCCCTTCACTTTCAGTCTGTGTAGGTCTTTTTTCTGAGATGGGTCTCTTGTAGATAGCATATGTGTGGGTCATGTTTTCTTATCCATTCAGCTATCCTATGTCTTTTGATTGGAGCTTTTAATCCATTTACATTTAAGCTTATTATGATAGGTACTTATTCATTGCCATTTCCCCTCTTTGTTCCTGTGTTTCTCTCGCTCTCTCTTTTTCTTTATCTTCTTTATGTTCTTATAGCAGTCCCTTTAGCATATCTTGCAATGTTGATTTGGTGGAGGTGTATTCTTTTTGTCTTCTTTGTCTGAGAATCTCCTATTTCACCTTCCATTTCAATTAACAGCCTTGCTGGGTAGAATAGTCTTGGTCGCAGGCTTTTGGTTTTCATTGCTTGGAATATTTCTTGCTATTCCCTCTGGATTGTAGTGTTTCTGTTGAGAAGTCGGATGCTAGCCTTATCAGAGCTTCCTTGTATGTTACTTCCTGTTTCTCTCTTGGTTCCTTTAAGATTCTCTGTCTTTGAATTTTGCCATTTTAATTATGACATTTCTTGCAGTGAGCTTCTTTGGCTTCATCTTGATTAGGACCCTTTTTGCTTCTTGGACTTGTGTGACTTTTTCTCTCATCAAATTAGGGAAGTGTTCCATTATTACTTTTTCAAATAGGTCTTCTATTCCCTGCTCCTCTTCCTCTCCTTCTGGTATTCCTATTATATGGCTATTACCACATTTCAAGTTTCTTTAACCCCTGTTTGTTCTTTTTGAGTCTTTTTTTTTCTTTTTTTGCTCTTTCTGGGAATTTTCTTCTACCTTGTCCTCCAGCTAACTGATTCAATCCTCTGCTTCATCTAGCCTGTCTTGATGAAGGCAGTAGCCTGTTTTCTACTGTATTCTTCAATTTAGAAATTGTATTCTTCATGTCCTCCTGACTCTTGTTGATAGTTTCTATGTCCTTTTTCATGCTGATGATGTTCACAGTAAGGTCCTTGTATCTTTGATAATTCTTACTGAGCTCATTGACCTTCTTTATAACCATTGTTTTTTTTTTTTTTTAAGATTTTTTTTTTTTATTTGTCTATAGAGGGGTAGGGGAGAGGGAGAGAAATATCAATGTACGGTTGCCTCTCGTGTGTCCCATGCTGGGAACTGGCCTGCAACCCAGGCATGTGCCCTGACTGGGAATCGAACCGCGATCCTCTGGTTCGCAGGCCTGCGCTCAATCCACTGAGCTACACCAGCCAGGGCATAACCATTGTTTTGAACTCAGTATCTTATAGTTGACTTGCCTGTATTTCATTCAGAACTCTTTCTGGGGATTCCTCCTTTCCTTTTGATGGAGGGTTGTTTCTTTGTCTCCCATTTGTTGGGAGATTCTTCTTGTTTGCTTCCACTTCTTAAATTGACCTGCTTTGACTCTCTGTGTGATGTGAACTTCTGTGGTAGGAGACCTGTGTGATTCAGTGGTGCAGTCTCCTTGATCTCCTGAACTTGATGCTCCTGGGATGGCCTTTATGCCATTTATGTTCGCTCTCTGGATGTAATTATGTTTTTATTGGTGTTGGATCTTTCTTTGGTGGGTCCTTCCCTCCAGCTGGTTGGCTGAGGGTCACTGTGCCCACCCCGTCTTGTATGTTGTTGTGCATATACTGCCAGAACAAAACCAGAAAGCCCAGGAACCAAAATCACACCCACAAAAATAACTCTCACCAATAATTCACTATCAACAGCAAAGGAGCCATTATTAATAAGGGTTTAAAGAGATTGAGACAATAAGAAAGGAGATTAAGATGATAAGAAAGGAGAGAAAACAGGAGATGACTTAGTGAAAGAAAAATTATACTGAGAGGTAGAGGGAGGAGCACTGATAAGAGGTGGGAATCAGAGCGATGTGAAGAGAGAAAATAAAGTTAACATCATTAATATAAAAGGGTATGAATAAGGTGGAATGACATAACAAAAGGGAAGCTTATATTATTAGGTTAAACAGACATTTAAAAAATAGAATATAAGATAGAGAGAAAGAAAAAGAAAAAATGGTAAATAAATAATAAAAAAATAGGAATCAAATTGAAGAAAAAGATCCACCACAGTACTATCTACAGCAAATGAGCTAAAATGTAGGTGGGATGGGAATAACGGGAACAAGAAAGATAGGAAATCTTAAGAGATGTCTAGAGGAAAGGGAATTGATTTCGAGATGATAGAGGGAGAGGGAGTACTAAGAGTGAGGAATGAAAGCCTGGCTAAGATAGGGAAAAAATAAAATTTGAGACAAAAAGTAAAAGAAAAAAGGAAAGAAAGAAAAGAAATGGCAGGATGAAATAGAAAAAAGAGTAACACAGGGAAAAATTAAAATTTAAGATGAAAGAAGAGTAGAAGAAGGGAATGGTAAAATTTGAGATTTGAAATATAGGAATAGTGAAGATCTAGAGGTAAAATTGAAAAAAAGACAACTACCCTATCCACAACCAATGAGCAAAGATTGCTAAAGGTGAGAAAGAGTGCGGGTATTTTCAGAGCAGGAAAAGGAATGTGAGATGATTATTGACAAGAAAATTGGTTTTGAGAGGCTGGATGTGGGAGAAATAGTAAGAGCGCAGAATAGAAACAGGTTATAGCAAGAGAGAAAACAAAATTTAAAACAAAAATAATAAGAGGAAAGAAGAAGGTAAGAAATGGGATAAGAGAACAGAGGAGCAAAATATGTTAATTGAAATAAACTATAGTATAAAATCTAGTGACTTAATATGCACAAACTTGAGGGATAAGAAATGCATGTTAAAAAGGTATGCAGGAAAGAAAATATTGCAAACCATGGAGAAGACCAACAGTGGATTTCGTTTCAGTAGCACCTAGTATTTACTATTTTTTTAATTTCTGGATTTGTCTCTGGTGATGCCAGGTGGTGACCTCATATGGCCTTAGGCAGCCTGTTCAAGACTTCTGGGATCTACTGTCTGTGGCTGACTCCTTCAGTTGTTAATTTAGTCACTCTGCACTCAGCAGTCTGGCTTAAGCACCACAGGGTGGGGCAGAGTCCCTCCTGTGGTCAGGGCTCTTGTTTCCCTTCAGGTTGTTACTTCTGGGAAGGAAGTGATCAGCCTGAGCAAGGTTGCTGCTGCAGTATGGGGATGACTTAGCACCGGGATCTTGGTGGCTACTCTCTCAGTTCTCTCCCCAAAGCCTCCGTCCCCAGTCTCTCCTCAAGCATCTCTAGTCCACTTTGCTGGAGCACAGAGTAAGTGGCTGCAAATGAAAATTTATGCATTGGCCTTTCTAAGTAGCTCTTTGTGTTTCTGACAGTCTCTGGTAGAGAACCTTGATGCTTTTCACAGCTCAACGTTATATGTGTACTTTTCAGGCTCTGGTGCTCTAGGCTGGAAATCCCAGCTAGGGTTTAGACCCCGCACATCTCAGGAGGATCCAACTGGCTGCTGTAATATCTCTCTGGCACTTCAGCTGCCACCTCTGGGTGCCCAGACAGCTCTCTTGTGTGTCCACCATACTCCCTACTAGTTATGTTGTGTCGAAACTGATTCTTCTGTCTGTCTTAGGTTATAAGGCTTCTCTCTCACCATTGTTTACTTGTTTGTTCCAGGTGATTTCTCCTCAATTTAGTTGTAATACTACATTGGTCCTGGGAGGAGGTTAGTGTAACTTCCACTCACTCCTCCTCCATCTTGGATCGTTTCTTTAGGATTTACTCTTGATGTTGTATTTTCTGTAGGTTTAGATAAAAGTGTAACGACACAGTTTACCTATTCAGCTACTGAAGGACATCTTGGTTCCTTCCAAGTTTCAGTAATTATAAATAAGGCTTCTATAAACATTGGTGTGTAGGTTTCTGTGTGGATGTGTGTTTTCAATTCCTTTAGGTAAATACCAAGCAGTGTAATTGCTGGATCATACAAAAAGTATAACAGTGATTTCTGTCATGATTGTGCCTTTGTTGTTTTGTCTAAAAAGTCCTTCCCATATCTAAGGTCATCTAGTTTTTCTCCTATATTGTCCTCTAGGAGTTTTATTGTTTTATGTTTTGGTCTTTGATCCCCTGTAAAATAATTTTTTGTAAAGGGTGTAGAGTTTGTCTAGATTCATTTTATTTTGTATATGGATGTCAAGGTTTTTCAGCATTGTTTGTCAAAAAGTTTACCTTTGCTTCATTGTATTGCCTTTGCTTTTTGTTGAAGGGTCAGTTGATTACATTTATGGAGATCTGTTTCTGGGTCCTCAATTCTCTTTCATTGATCTGTTTGTTCTTTCACCAATACCATGGTGTCTGGATCATTGTAGCTTTCCAGTAAGTCTTGATGACGAGTAGTATCAACGCTCCAGCTGTATTCTCCTTTAACATTGTGTTGGCTATTGTAGATCTTTTGCCTAATTATAAACTTTAGAATAAGTTTGTTGATATTCACAAAATAATTTGCTGGGATTTTGATTGCATTGATTTTTTTAGAAGATTTTATTTATTTTTATTTTTTAAATTTTATTTTAATTGTTGTTCAAGTACAGTTTTCTATCTTTTACTCCCATCCCAGCCCACCCCTCAACCCTCCCCACCTCCCTCCCATTTCCACCCTCCTCCCTAGTTTTTGTCCATGTGTCCTTTATACTTGTTCCTGTAAACCCATCCCCTTTTCCCCTGAAATTTCCTTCCCTCTCCCCTCTGGATTTTATTTATTTTTAGAGAGAGAGGAAAGGAGGGAGAGAAGCATCAATGTGTGGTTGCTTCTTGTATGCCCCATACTGGGGACCTGGCCTGCAACCCAGGCATGTGCCCCAACCGGGAATTGAACTGGCCACCTTTTGGTTTGTAGGCTGGCACTCAATCCACTGAGCCACACTAGCCCAGGCAAATTGCATTGACTTATAGATCAAGTTGTGAAGGACTTATCTTCCTGTCCATGAACATGGAATATGTCTACATTTATTTTATTGATCTTTGATTTTATTCATCAGAGTTTTATAATTTTCCTCATATAGATATTGTATATGTTCTGTTATATCTGTTTTATTTGTGGGTGTGTTAATGCAAACAATGTTGTGTTTTAAAATTCAAATTTTACTTGTTCATTGTTGGTATGTAGGAAGACAATTGAGTTTTTAAATATTAATCTAGTATCCTTCAATCTTGCCATTAGACACAGGAGGGTTTTTTTTTTTTTTTGTCCTTTTAAATTTTCTACATATATGTTCATGTCATCTGCAACAAAGATGTCTTCTGTATTCCCTTCTGATATGTATACCTTTTAGTTCCTTTTCTTTTATTACTGAATTGGCTGAGACTTCCAGTATGATGTTGAAAAGCAGTGGTGAGAAGGGACTCCTTTGCCTTCTTCCTGATCTTTATGGGAAAGATTCAAGGTTTTTTTTTCTTTACTAGTAAGTGTGATGTTAGTTGTAGGATTTTTTTGTAGATAGTCTTTGTCAAGTTGAGAAAGTCTCCTCTATTTCTAGGTTACTGAGAGGTTTTTTTTTTTTTTATCACGAATAGGCATTAAATTCAGTCAAATTATTTTTTTGCATCTATTGATAAAATCATATAGTTGTTCTTTTTTAGTCTGTTGATGTGGTAGATTCCATTAATTTTGAGATGTTCAACCAGCCTTGCCTGCCAGGCATAAATTTCATTTAGTTATGGTGTATAATTCTTTTAATACCCTGTTGTAGTCAATTTGCTAATCTTGTTGAAGATTTTTGCATGTATGTTCATGAGAAATATTGGTTAGTAGTTTTCTTGTAATATCTTTATCTGGTTTTGGTATTAGGGTAATGCTGGCTTCATAGAACAATTAGGAAGTATTCCTTCTGCTTCTGTCCTCTGAAAGAGATTGTAGAGAACTGGTGTAATTTCTTCATAATGTTTGGTAGAATTCATTGTTGAAACCATGTGGGCCCTGTGCTTTCTGTGTTGGAAGGTTATTAATTGATTTAATTTTTCATGTAGATATAGGACTATTTCTTTTTGTGTGAGTTTTGGCAATTTGTATCTTTCAAGGATTTGGTTAATTTCATTTAGGTTTTTAAATTTGTGGGCATAAAGTTGTTCCTAGTAGTCCATTATTATCCTTTTAATGCCATGGGATCTGTAGTGATATCCCCTCTGTCATTTCTTTTTTAAATTTTTTAAATTTAAAAAATTTTTAATATATTTTATTGATTATGCTATTACAGTTGTTCCATTTCTCCCCATCATTCCCCTCCACCCTGCACACCCCCTCCCACCCACATTACCCACCTTTAGTTCATGTCCATGTGTCATAAGTTCTTTAGCTTCTACTTTTCCCACACTATTCTTGCCCTCCCTCTATCTATTTTCTACCCAGCCTCTATGCTACTTATTCTCTGTACCTTTTCCCCCCTCTCCTCCTCCCACTCCTCAGTTGCTAACCCTCCATATGATCTCCATTTCTGTGGTTCTGTTCCTGTTCTAGTTGTTTGCTTTTGTTTTAGGTGTGGTTGTTAATAGCTATGAGTTTGCTGTCTTTTCACTGTTATATTTTTGATCTTCTTTTTCTTAGATAAGTCCCTTTAACATTTCATATAATAAGGGCTTGGTGATGATGAACTCCTTGAACTTGACCTTATCTGAGAAGCGCTTTATCTGTCCTTCCATTCTAAATGACAGCTTTGTTGGATAGAGCAATTTTGGATGTAGGTCCCTGCCTTTCAAGAGTTCAAATACTTCTTTCCAGCCCCTTCTTGCCTGGAAGGTCTCTTTTGAGAAATCAGCTGACAGTCTGATGGGAACTCCTTTGTAGGTGAACGTCCCCTTATCCCTTGCTGCTTCTAGAATTCTCTCCTTCATTTTCATCTTGGCTAATGTAATTACGATGTGCCTTGGTGTGTTCCTCCTTGGGTCCAACTTCTTTGGGACTCTCTGAGTTTCCTGGACTTCCTGGTAGTCTATTTCCTTTGCCAGATTGGGGAAGTTCTCCTTTGTTATTGGTTCAAATAAGTTTTCCACTTGTTGCTCTTCCTCTTCCCCTTCTGGTACCCCTATAATTCAGATGTTAGGACGTTTAAAGATGTCCTGGAGGTTCCTAAGCCTCTCCTCATTTTTTTGAATTCTTGTTTCTTCCTCGTTTTCTGTTCGGTTGTTTCTTCCTTCCTTCTGGTCCACTCCATTGATTTGAGTTCCAGTTTCCCTTCCATCTCTATTGGTTCCCCATGCATTTTCCTTCATTTCACTTATAGTAGCTTGCATTATTTCATCTAATTTGTGAGCAAAATCAGCCAGTTCTGTGAGCATCCTGATCACCAGTGCTTTGAACTGTGCATCTGATAGGTTGGCTATCTCTTGGTTGCTCAGAAGAATTGGCTTTGGGGCTTTGATTTGTTCTCCGGTTTGAGCCATTTTTGGTGTTTTTTGTTTTGATTTTGGTCTGGTTGCGTCTGTTATGTAGTGAGGGGTGGAGCCTTAGGTGTTCCCCAGTGCGAGGCAGCCCAGTTACTGGGTTGTGACGCTGTATGTGGGGGTGGGGTCCGATAGGGAATAATGGCGCCTGCTCCCCTCTCTCTCGGATTCCAGTCCCCTCTGCTGCTTTCCCTTTGCCTGGATTATCTGCGTACGCGAATGTGGGACCATCTGGTTAGCTAGCCACTTTGAGTGGCCTCACTGGGTGTGCATAGTTACCCCGTGCCCGGGGTCCGCCAGCCACCGCCTCTGGGTCTGGTGTCCGTCAGCCACTGCTGCCTGCATTCCTGGGTCTGCACCTCCACTTTTTTCTGCTGTGACTCTGCCCCTCTTACCGGTCTGGGTAAATGGTTGTTGGACTTCCATACAGTTCAATTTTCTGTCAGTTCTGGTTGTTTTCTTGTTTCTAAATATTTGTTGTCCTTAATATTGGTTGTGAGAGGAGGCACAGTGTGTCTACCTATGCCTCCATATTGGCCGGAAGTCCTATCATTTCTAATATTAGTAATTTGTGTCTGCTCTCTTTGTTAGTTAGCCTTGCTGGAGGCTTATCAATTTTATTGTTCTTTTCAAAGAAACAGCTTTGGTTTCATTGACTTGCTGTATTGATTTCCTATTTTAAATGTCATCGATTTCTGCTTTAATTCTCACAAATCCTTCTGCTTACTTTGAATTTAATTTGCTGTTCTTTTTCTAGTTTTGTAAGGCAGAAACTTAGATTTTGAGATTTTTTTAATATATTCATTCAGTGCTATAAATTTCCCTCTAAGCACTGCTTTCATTGTATTCCACAAATTTGTTGTTTTTGCATTTACATTTAGTTAAAAATATTTTATAGTTTCTCTTGAGATTTTTTCTTTGACCAATGTGTTATTTACAAGTCTGTTTTTTGATTTCTATGTATTTTGGTTTTCTAGTTATGTTTGTTACTAAGTTCTAATTTAATTTCACTGTAGTCTTAGAGCAGACATTGTATGATTTCTATTCTTTTAAATTTGTTAAGGTGTATTTTATGGTCCCAAAGTGGTCTACCTTGGTGGAGGGTCAGTGTAAGCTTTGGAAGAAAGTGTATTTTGCTGCTGCATCAAATGCATAATTATCAATTATATCCAGTTGATTGATAGTATTGTTGAATTTAACTGTGTCCTTCCTGATTTTCTGCCTGCTGGATTTGTTCATTTGTGATAGAGGGGTGTTGAGGTCTACAGCTATCACTGTGGATTCATGTATTTTTCTTTGCAGTTCCATGAGTTCTATTACATAATGATTAAGATGTGAATTCTTTAAAGAATTATAAGTTTATCACTTACAACTTTTGCAGTCTGCTCTGTCAGAAATTAATATGGCTATTACGGCTTTATTGTTATTAGTGTTAACATGGTATATTTTCTCTAGCTATTTACTTGTAATGTATATGTGCCTGTATATTTACAGCGGGTTTCTTGTAGACAATATATAGTTGGGTATTGTTATTTTTTAGAAATATTTAAAAAATTATATGTTTATTTTTAGAGGGAAGGGAATGGAAGGAGAAATAGAGGGAGAGAAATACCAATGCGAGAGAGAATCATCCATCAATTAGTTTGCCTGTCATATGCTCCCCGACTGGGATCAAACCTGCAGCCCAGGCTTTATGTCTTGACTGGGCACTGAACTGGCGACCTTTTGTTTTGTGGAACTATGCCCAACCCACTGAACCACAATGTTCAGGGCAGGTCTTACGGTTTGATCTATTAACAATCTCTGCCTTTTTTTAAAAAAAGGTTGTATATGTTTATTTTTAGTGTGAGGGGAAGGGAAGGAGAGAGGGAGAGGAATAGCAATGTGCAAGAGAAACATCAATGGTTGACAGTTGCATGCCCCCAGCTGGGGACCTGGTCTGCAACCCAAGCGTGTGCCCTGACCAGGAATCAGACTGGAGAACTTTCAGTTTTCCAGATGAGGCCCAAGCCACTGCACCACACCAGTCTAGGCACCAATCTCTGCTTCTTAATTGTTGCATTTAGACTATTGGCATTCAAAGTCTAAATGATATTGGTATAGTTAGATTAGTATTAACCATATTTCTGTTTTCTCTTTCTTGCCTTTGTTCTTTGTTCTTATCTTTGTCTTCCACTTGTTTTCTGACATTTGTGGTTTTGATTATTTTATATCTCTCCTTTCTTAGCATATCAGTTATATTTCTTTTTTTTAGTGGTTTCCCTACAGTTTGCAATATACATTTGTAACTAACCCAAGTCCAGTTTTCAAATAATGTTATATCACTTCATGGGTAGTATGAGTTCCTTATAATAATAAAATAATCCTAATTCTTTTCTCTAATCCCTTGTATCATTGCTGCATTCATTTCACTTATATATAAGCATATATACGTATATATTACATGTGCATAAGCATATATAATTGAATGCATTGTTATTATTTTGCACAAATCGCTATTTGTTAGATAAATTAAGAATAAGAAATAAGAAATATTTAAAGTTTTACTTTTACTTATTGCTTTTTTGATGCTTTTCCTTCTTTATGTAGATCCTGGTTTCCAACCTATATTATTTTCCCTCTCTGAAGAACTTCTTGGCCCATTTCTTGCAAGACAGGTCTACTGACAACAAATTCTCTCAATTTTTGTTTGTCTAAGAAAGTTTTTATTTATCCTTCACTTTTTAAAATACTTTTTAAAAAAGATTTTATTTATTTATTCTTAAAGAGGGGAAGGAAAACAGAAAGAAAAGGAGAGAAACTTAAATGTGTGGTTGCCTCTTGTGCACCTGCTACTGGGGTCTGGGTTTGCAACCCAGGCATGTGCCCTGACTGGGAATTAATCTGTCAATCCTTTGGTTCGCAGGCTGGCACTCAGTCCACTGAGCCACACCAGCCAGGGCTATCCTTTACCTTTAAAGGATAATTTTATGGAGTATAGAATTCTAGGGTGGTGTTGTTTCCTTTCAACATTTTGAATATTTTACTTTACTCTCTTTTTGCTTTGTGTGGCTTCTGAAGAGAAGTTAGATATAATTCTTTTATTTTACATTTAGAGAGAGAGGGGAAGAGAGAGAGACAGAGAGAGAAACATGATTTTGTTGTTCTACTTATTTGTGCATTCCTTGGTTGATTCTTTTTTTTTATTTTTTAAAATGTATTTTATTGATTATGCTATTACAGTTGTCCCATTTTCCCCCTTCGTTCCCTTCTACCCTTCATACCCCCTCGCACCCACTTCCCCCCCTTTAGTTCATGTCCATGTGTCATAAGTTCTTTAGCTTCTACATTTCCCACACTGTTCTTGCCCTCCCCCTGTCTATTTTCTACCCACTGTCTATGCAACTTTTTCTCTGTAACTTTTCCTCCTCTCTCCTCCTCCCACTCCCCTACCCTACATCCAAGATTGCTCTATCTAGCAAAGCTTTCATTTAGAATGGAAGGGCAGATAAAGGGCTTCTCAGATAAGGTTAAGTTCAAGGAGTTCGTCATCACCAAGCCTGTATGTTATAAAATGTTAAAGGGACTTATCTAAGAAAAAGAAGATAAAAAACAGTATAATAAAATGACAGCAAAATAACAATTGTTAACAACCACAACCACAACCACAACAAAAACAAACTAAGCCAACAACTAGAACAGGAACAGAACCTGAAATGGAGATCACACGGAGGGTCCTTGGTTGATTCTTGTATGTGACCTGACTGTAGTAACTCTTATTTTTATTCCTCTGTGGATTATGTTTTATTCTTTCTGGAATTTTGCTGGACTCATCTTTGATTTTATGGAGTTCACAGATGACTTGTCCAGCTGTAATTTTTTTGGAATTTATCCTGGTTGTTGCTCTGCGTTTCTTGGATCTGTGGCTTGTTGTCTGACAATAATTTGGAGTAAATTCTCAGTCATTGTTGTTACAGATATTTTTTTCTATTCCTTTCTCCCTTTCCTTTTGATATTCCCATTATGTATATGTTATACCTTATGTGGTTGTCCCAAAGTCCTTGGATTTTTTTTTCTGTGTTTTTTTTTTTTTTAAGATTTTACTTATTTATTTATAGAGAGAGGGGAAGGGAGGGAGAAAGAGAGAGAAATACAAAATGTGTGGTTGCCTCTCATGCGCCTCCCACTGGGGATCTGGCCGGCAGCCCAGACATGTGCCCTGACTGGGAATCAAATCGCTGACCCTTTAGTTCTTAGGCTGGCACTCAATCCACTGAGCCACACCAGTGAGGGCCAGTGTTTGTTCTTTTTGCTTTTCAGTTTGCGAGGTTTCTATTAATATATTCAAGATTAGAGATGCTTTCAGTAGCCTTGTCCAGTCTAATGATAAGCCCATCAAAAGCATTCTTTATTTCTGTTACAGTGGTTTTTTTAATATGTTTTATTGATTATGCTATTACAGTTGTCCCATTTTCCCCCATCATTCCCCTCCACCCTGCACGTCCCCTCTCACCAACATTCCCCAACTTTAGTTCATGTCCATGTGTCATAAGTTCTTTAGCTTCTATTTTTCCCACACTATTCTTGCCCTCCCGCTGTCTATTTTCTACCTACCGTCTATGCTACTTGTCCTCTGTACATTTTCCCCCTCTCTCCTCCTCCCACGCCCCTGTTGCTAACCCTCCATATGATCTCCATTTCTGTGGTTCTGTTCCTGTTCTAGTTGTTGGCTTAGTTTGCTTTTGTTTTAGGTGTGGTCATTAATATCTGTGAGTTTGCTGTCTTTTTACTGTCCTATTTTTTATCTTCTTTTTCTTAGGTAAGTCCCTTTCACATTTCATATAATAAGGGCTTAGTGATGATGAACTCCTTGAACTTGACCATATCTGAGAAGTGCTTTATCTGCTGTTCCATTCGAAATGACAGCTTCACTGGATAGAGCAATCTTGGATGTAGGTCCTTGACTTCATGACTTGGAATACTTCGTTCTAGCTCCTTCTTGCCTGTGAGGTATCTCTTGAGAAATCAGCTGACAGTCTAATAGGAACTCCTTTGTAGGTGACTGTCCCCTTATCCCTTGCTGCTTCTAGAATTCTCTGCTTCATTTTAATCTTGGCTAATGTAATTACGATGTGCCTTGGCGTGTTCCTCCTTGGGTCCAACTTCTTTGGGACTCTCTGAGCTTCATGGACTTCCTGGAAGTCTATTCCTTTGACAGATTGGGGAAGTTCCCCTTTGTTATTGGTTCAAATAAGTTTTCCAGTTGCTTCTCTTCCTCTTACCCTTCTGCTACCCCTATAATTTGGTTGTTGGGATGTTTAAAGATGTCCTGGAGGTTCCTAAGCCTCTCCTCATTTTTTTGAATTCTTGTTTCTTCTTTGTTTTCTGTTTGGTTGTTTGTTTCTTCCTTCTGGTCCACTCCATTGATTTGAGTCTCAGTTTTCCTCCCATCTCTATCGGTTCCCTGTGCATTTTCCTTCATTTCACGTATTGTAGCCTTCATTTTTTCATCTAATTTGTGAGCAAAATCAACCAATTCTGTGAGCATCCTGATCACCAGTGCTTTGAACTGTGCATCTCATAGGTTGGCTATTTTTTGGTCGCTTGGATGAATTGGCTATGTGGTCTTTGATTTGTTCTCCCGTTTGAGCCATTTTTTTTTTGGTCTGGTTGCAGGTTTATATAGTGAGCGGTGGAGCCTTACGTGTTCCCTAGGGCAGGGCAGCCCAGTCGCTGGGTAGTGACACTGTATGTGGGGGCGGGTCCGAGAGGGAACAATGGCGCTTGCTCTGCTCTCTCTTGGATTCCAGTCTCTTCCGCTGCTTCTCCTTTGCCTGGATTATCTGCACATGAATGTGGAACACCCTGGTTAGCCAGCCACCTTGTTGGGCCTCACTGGGTCTGCACAGTTGCCACCCTGTGCCCGGGGTCCACTAGCTGCCGCCTGTGCACCTGGGGTCTGCTAGCCACTGTCTCTGCACACCTGGGATCTGCCAGACACTGCTGCCTGCATCCCTGGGTCTGCCAACCTCCACTTTTCCTGCCGGGACTCCACCCCTCTTACCAATCTGGATGAATGGTTGTTGGACTTCTGTACAGTTCAGTTTTCTACAAGTTCTGATTGTTTTCTTGTTTCTAAAACTTTTTGTCCTTAATTTTGGTTGTGGGAGGAGGCACAGTGTGTCCACCTATCTCTCCATCTTGGCCAGAAATCTGTTTTTTTTTTTCTTTTTTTAACTCTAGTAATTCTTTTTGGTTCATTCTTAGTATTTCCACTATACATCTATTCTTATATGCCATGTATTTTATTCATTAGAGCCCTTAGCATATTAATTATAGTTGTTTTAAATTCTTGGTTTGATAATTCCAACATATCTGCCATGTCTAGTGTGGTACTGTCTGTGTTATCAAATTGTGGTTTTTGCCTTTTTACATGTCTTGTAACTTTTTTTGGGGGGGGGGGACTATCTGGACCTGATGTAAATAGGCATGTAATAATGTGGTCTGTTGTGGGTGAGAGGAAGCATTCGATACTCCTATAATTTGATGTCTAACTTTTAGTGAGCGTCTCCCTCTGGACTATGAATTTCAGAAGTTTTTTCAGGGTGTTTTCCTTTCCCTTTTGGTGGGAGGGTGGCTAGAGTGGTCTGGAGTTGGGTATTTCCCTTTTAGCAGGGCAATTACTTTCTTATAATACTCCAACAGTGTAGCCTCTGGTTAAGCAGTTTCTCCTCAGGGCCAACTTTGTTAAAACAAAACAAAGCAAAACAATGCTCTTGATTATTCTACAATAGTTCCTTTTCCCCTCTCAAAAGCAAAAGGGGATATTTATCCAGTATTTACTGTGAGAACGTGGTTGAGTTTCTGGAGGTGAAACACACAAGTGTGGGGTCCCTATATGACTGTCCCTCCTTGCAGTTTTTTAAAAAATATATTTTATTGATTATGCTATTACAGTTGTCCCATTTCTCCCCCATCATTCCCCTCCAACGTGCACACTCCTCCCACCCACATTCCCCCCCTTTAGTTCATGTCCATGTGTCATAAGTTCTTTAGCTTCTACATTTTCCACACTATTCTTGCCCTCCCCCTATTTTCTATCCACCATCTATGCTACTTGTTCTCTGTACCTTTTCCCCCTCTCTCCTCCTCCCACACCTCTGTTGCTAACCCTCCACGTGATCTCCATTTCTGTGGTTCTGTTCCTGTTCTAGCTGTTGGCTTAGTTTACTTTTGTTTTAGGTGTGGTTGTTTAGGTGTGCCGTGAGTTTGCTGTCTTTTTACTGTCGTATTTTTATCTTCTTTTTCTTAGATAAGTCTCTTTAACATTTCATATAATAAGGGCTTGGTGGTGATGAACTCCTTGAACTTGACCTTATCTGAGAAGCACTTTATCTTTCCTTCCATTCTAAATGACAGCTTTACTGGATAGAGCAATCTTGGATGTAGGTCCTTGCCTTTCATAACTTGACATACTTCTTTCCAGCCCCTTCTTCCTGTAAAGTCTCTTTTGAGAAATCAACTGACAGTCTTATGGGAATTCCTTTGTAGGTGACTGTCCTCTTATCCCCTGCTGCTTCTAGAATTCTCTGCTTCATTTTAATCTTGGCTAATGTAATTATTATATGCCTTGGCATGTTCCTCGTTGGGTCCAACTTCTTTGGGACTCTCTGAGCTTCCTGGACTTCCAGGTAGTCTATTTCCTTTGCCAGATTGGGGAAGTTCTCCTTTGTTATTGGTTCAAATAAGTTTTCCAGTTGTTGCTTTTCCTCTTCCCCTTCTGCTACCCCTATAATTTGGTTGTTGGGATGTTTAAAGATGTCCTGGAGGTTCCTAAGCCTCTCCTCATTTTTTTGAATTCTTGTTTCTTCCTTGTTTTCTGTTTGGTTGTTTGTTTCTTCCTTTTGGCCCACTCCATTGATTGGAGTCTCAGTTTTCCTCCCATCTCTATTGGTTCCCCATGTGTCTTCCTTCATTTCACGTATTGTAGCCTGCATTTGTTCATCTAATCTCTGAACAAAATCAACCAATTCTGTGAGCATCCTGATCACCAGTGCTTTGAACTGTGCATGTGATAGGTTGGCTATCTCTTGGTGGCTTAGAGGAATTGGCTTTGGGGCTTTGATTTTTTCTCCGGTTTGAGCCATTTTTGGTGTTTTGTTTTGTTTCGGTATTGGTCTGGTCATGGGTGTTATGTAGCAAGGGGTGGAGCCTTAGGTGTTCCCCAGTGCAGGGCAGCCCAGTAGCTGAGTTGTGACACTATTTGTGGGGGTGTGGTCTGAGAGGGAACAATGGAGCCTGCTCCGCTCTCTCCTGGATTCCAGTCCCTTCTGCCGCTTCCCCTTCACCTGGATTGCCTGCGCACGGGAATGTGGGATCACCTGGTCAGCCAGCCACTCTGTGCGGCCTCACTGGGTCTGCGTAGTTGCCCCCCTGTACCCAGGGTCTGCCAGCTGCTACCTGTGGGCCCAGAGTCTGTCAGCTGCCACCTGTGCACCTGGGAACTGCCAGCCGCTGCTGCCTGTGTTCCTGGGTCACACCTCACTTTTTTCTGCATCGACTCCTCCCCTCTTACCGGTCTGGATGAATGGTTGTTGGACTTCTGTACAGTTCAATGTTCTATCAGTTGTGGCTGTTTTTTTGTTTCTAAATATTTGTTGTCCTTAATTTTGGTTGTGAGAGGAGGCACAGTGTATCCACCTACGCCTCCATCTTGACTGGAAGTCCTCCCTGCAGTTTTTAACTCTAAGACTTGTCCCCACTGAGCTTCCAACAATTTGTAAGTTACCTTTCAGGTTTTCCTATCCTGGCACTGGTTTCTGGGCAGTTTCTGGTCATGAGTTTCTACTCTGGTAAAGGGTGATTCCCTGTATTGCCTATCTTCAATCTTGGGTGTCATGGTTTGCCCTGTGTTCTCTACTCTCTTATATATCCAAGTATAGTTGTTGCTTTTCGAGTGTTTTCTGCTTTTTACTTGTTAGGAGAGAGTGTAGATGTCTAAGCACGTGTGGAATTGGAAAGTGGTAGTCACACAGATAATTTTGGGGGGAGGTTTGAATTTATTTTAAATTGTAGTATGATCTGTATAACAAAACTTAAAAATTTTAACCATTTTTAAGTGTATAGTTCATTGACATTAAGTATATTCACATCTTTTCCAAGATGAAAAAGGTTACGGAGATGAATAATGGTGAGGGATACACATACCAGTTTTAAAGTGATACGATTTTTATTTATTTTATGGCAGTATTTTAAAGTTTTCTAACAGATCATCTATCCTTAAAGTGTTTTCTGGGCTTGCATTGTATGGGTTTATAGGTAGTGATATATATCTAACACTTAACAAGTATTGATTGAGCACATATTCTGTGAATGTCCCACATATTTTGATCTGATTTTATTTTATTTATTTTTTTTCTTAAATTTTTTTTTTTAAAGATTTTTTTAAGTACTTTTTTTTTTCCTTTTTTAGATTTTTTTTATTTATTTATTTATCTTTAGAGGGGAAGGGAAGGAGAGAGGGAGAGAAACATCAATGTGCGGTTGCCTCTTGTATGTCCCCTGCCGGGAACTGGCCTGGCAACCCAGGCATGTGCCCTGACTGGGAATCGAACCGCGATCCTTCGGTTCGCAGGCCCACGCTCAATCCACTGAGCTACACCAGCCAGGGCATATTTTGATCTGATTTTACAGGGTAAGGGTCAGTCCCACAAGACTGTCCCCATTTTAGATGCTGGTCTCAAGTCCTTTTTACAAGATTTTATTTATTTATTTATTTATTTTTAGAGGGAGAGGAAGGAAGGGAGAAGGAGGTGGAGAGAAACATCATTGTGCCAGATATGCATGGATCGGTTGCCTCTTACGTGCTCCTAATTGGAGACCTAGCCAGCAACTCAGGCATGTGCCTGGACTGGGAATTGAGCCAGTGACTCTTTGGTTCTCAGGCTGGTGCTTGATCCACTGCTACATAATCAGCCAGGGCTCACGTGTAGTTTCAACTGGGTATAATATAAGTCAGGGGTTCCCACAATCCCTTCCTCAATTTGATAATTTTTTATAGTGGTTCATAGAATGTAGTGAACACTTTGCTTTCCTTTATTGGTATATCATAAACAATATTATAAAGGATATAAATGAATGGGCATATGAAGAGGTCTACAAACGAAGGTCTGGAAATGTCCCGATCATGAGAGCTTCTGTCCTGTGGAGTTAGGTTGTACCTGGCATGTAGATGTCTTCACTAGCCCAGAAGTTCTCCCAACTCTGTTGATTAGGGTTTTTATATAGGTACCATTATGTGGCTGGTGATGAAATCATTCACAATTGGTGATTAACTCAGTCTCCAGCCCTTCTCCTCTCCCTTGAGATGGGGATGGGGCTGAGAGTGTCAACTCCCTAATTAAGACTTCTTTCTGGTGACTAGCGTGTATCCGGAAGCTATCTAAGGATTCCCCGTCCACTAGTCATTTTGTTACTGTACAGAAAGACACACTTAGATTCCAAGGATTCCAAGGATTCCTGCTAATAGATCTGCTAAGATCCTTGGAATCTTAATTCCAAGGATCTTAGCAGATCTATTAGCAGGAACTGCGGTCAAAGACCAATATTAGAACAAAAGATGCTCTTAGCACCCCTATCTATCAGGAAATTACAAGGATTTTAGGAGCTCTGTGTCAGAAACTGGGTACAGAGACCAAATGTATATTTCTTATGTCACAGAGAAAAAAAGTAATGGGAGAAATTTACCTTCCCTCTTAGGACTGCAGTTTCATTGCTGGAGAAGAGTGTTCTTTCTCAGAACAATTTGACTTTTGTAGGCTCCCATTTCTGCCACCTGCTGCTGTAGCCATAGCATTACTTTGGGGCCAGGATACAAAATAATTGAGTTATAAAACCAAATGAAACAAAATGAAATGAAACCAGTCCTGGGAGATTCTGTAGTATTGTAAATGTTAGGAGTTTCCTTGTCTTCTTGAGTCAGAAGTATAGGGCTTCTGGAGTTCTCTCTGTCAGCACCCCAATGCCTACTCTGGGTATTATGCTTTGTTAGTCAGGGGAGTCACAGAGGAAAGGTAAATGCTAAAACTCACTTCTGGTTTATAGTAATTTGAATTTTGTTCTCCCTTGATCTGCCTGCAGTTATTTTCTTTTCAGAGTTTGCAAATCGTTGATTCATGTGTTCTATTCAGTTTTCATAGCTGGATTCAGTGGGACAGATGGGGTAAAATATGCTTATTTCATTTTAACCTGGAATTAGAATGGCCAGTGAGTTTTTTAAAAATAATTATAGGAAGGAATTTGATGCAGTTGAATGGGTGTTTTTATCTTTTTTCTAAAATTTTTATTTATTGATTTTTAGAGAGAGTGAGAAAGGAGTTGAGAGCACAAGAGCAAGAGAAGCATTGATATGCTGTTCCATTTATTTATGCATCCATTGGTTGATTATGTACCCTGACCAGGGATTAAACCCACAACCTTGGTGTATTGGGACAGTGCTCTAAGCAGCTGAGATACCTGGCCAGGGCTGGGTATTTGTATCCTATATATTATGCTACATATATTATGGGAAAAGTTTGGTTAGATAACAGAGGAAAAGAAAAGGGGTTTTCATTGTTGACAATCGTACTTGTTGAGCTTCCTTTGAGATTAGTAAGAGAGAAAGGAGGTTTACAGCTAACTGGTTGGAATGGCCCAACTGCAGCCACTTGTTGTTAATGACAGAGTACAACATTCCTCATATGAACATTATTTTCTTTTCATAGAAATGTTGAGAACTTCCTAGTTAAAGTCCCACTTCTTTGCTATGACATTCAAGATTCCTTTCGACCTGTTTTTTCTGCTCTTTCTATCATTCTTTTTCATCATTCCCATCAATGCTTCCTTATACACCTTAATTTCAAGCCATTTCACAGATTTCTAAATAGGTTGAAGCCTTTCACTTTTCCACAATTTTGAATTTGCTTTTTCTCTGTTGGTAATTCCCTTTGCGTTTCTCTCCATTTATTAGAAATCCAGTTTTATATTCCAATAACCAATTCTTCATGAAACCATTTTCTAAATTTGCAACTTGTAGATGCTCTTCTTCATTACTTTTATTTGCATTTGGTATGGAATTCTGTCATTCGTATCAGACTGTACTTGTAGAGGGGAAGGACTAGATTTATCAATCTCTTTATATCTCTTTATAGAGCAGAGTATCTGTGGTAAATGTTGGAATGATAAGGGAAGGCAGAGGGAAGTGTTCAGGGTTTATTTAATGGTAAAGGGATGTCGTGGGTAGAATGTAGAATAGTTGATTGGAAAACAGAGACCAGTATGATATAACTGTAACTAGCAACTCATGTTCTTAGGGAAAATGCTTTGATTACTTTGAGTTGTATAAATAATACTCAGATATTCATTTTCTTGGGCTTTCTATTATATATGGTTTTTGTTGTGGTGGGGCAGCTTTTTCTCTAGTTCTTTCTGTCCACAGAGCCAGCTGCCACCTCTATTAAGGTAGGGTTTTTCTATCTTGTGTTGTCCAGATGTTGAATATATTTATCCTTTTACACAGAAAACAAGTACCAATAACTGCACCAAGCATTTTTTCCTAAGCTGGACATTGCATTTGGAGAAAAGTTAGATTTTGCAATAAATGACAAGTAGTTACAGCCGTATTAAGCTATTTCTTTTCCTCTAGTGTATCAGGAATTTTCAGAAAAGAGGAGTATTTGGGTGGTTGATTTCATTATTTTTAGTATAGATCTGAAGCTGTTTGCAAGAAACCAACGAATCATACACTGTAAATCAAGGATTTTTATGAGTTTTGTGAACCCAGCAGCAATAATGGATAATTTGGGAAGTGAAATCTGGGAAGTTAAAAAGGCAGATTTTGGAGTTTCTATGAATGCCTTGATAAGTAATAGAATAGATACTATGAGAAAGGTGCCCACCATTAAAATGCCTGACTAGAGGAATGGTAACTTGTGTTACTGATAGCCAGGTTGCATTTATGGTTGTAGTAAGTTAAGAACTTTATGATCACTTTCATGTACTCATTTTTATACCAGATTAGATTTTCAATGAGAATTTGTTGATGTCTTTCATGACAATCTTTTTTTTTAAAGGATTTTATTTGTTTATTTTTAGAGAGAGGGAAAGGGAGAGAGAGAAACATCCATCAGTTGGTTCTTGCACACCCTCAACTGGGGACTGTAAACCAGGCGTGTCCCCTGTTTGGGAACCAAACTGGCGACCTTTCGATTTGCAGGCCAGCACTCAGTACACTCAGCCATACCAGCCAGGGCTCGTGACAATCTTAAAACTGTTTTATTTTAGAAAACTAAATTATTGTTTAAAATTTTTTATTTTTTAATTAAAACGAAACATCCTATATTTTCCTGGTGAGAAACACAAACTTTAAAAAAGTTCTTCTAATATAGGCTGGTGGGATGAGTTAAGACTTCGCTTCTTGTCCCAAATTCCCAAGGAAGAGAAACAAAACACTTAAACAAATGAAAAGTAGCAAACCAAAATTCTGATGGAAAATGGAAGGGGCCCATGGTCCTGGAAACTATGAGGAATTTCTGAAAGATAGATAGCAGATGGGATCATTCAACAGAAAACTCCAGTCTGAAATATGGCTGCAAATGGTGGGAGTAGCTCCAGGAGACAAAGATCTAGAGTAAGAAGGGGGACCTGGGGCAATTGACAGGATGTCTGATTAGGAAACCTCTTTATGATCATAGCTAGGTGAATCTTCCATGAAAAGTGTCCATCAGCAAGAGGAATGGTTGATAAAATGGTAGAGCCATATCTTGGCATTCTTTTGTAGTTAAAAAGAATGAGATAGATCTCTGTGTATTGACAGAGAACATCTCTAAGGCATATACAAGATTGAAGGAATACTTGCAGAACGATACGTAACAGTATAATGATATTACTGGTTAAAAAATCCCACACTAAAATATTTTATATTTTTATGATTACATACATTATATAAAAACATAGACCATAGGTTCTCAACAGAGGCACTATGGACATTTGGTACTGGATAATTATTTATTGCATACAGATTCTGTACATTGTACGATGTTTCAGAGTACCACTGGCTTCTACCCACTATACACCAGTAGTGCCCCTCAAGTCACACTTGTGACGATCAAAACTGTCTCCAAACATTGCCCTGTGGGACAAGATTGCTCCCTGTTGAAAGCCCCTGGCATAGACAAAAGTCTAAGAATGCATATTCACCTGAGGAATGATTACTGGAAAGAAAAAATGTAATGGTCATGGAGGTATGATCACTGGAATTGTTTATTTTGAATAAGAACGATCAATTTCTAGGTATTATGTACAATTAAAAAGAAAAGTAAAAGATACATTTGCTTCTTAATAAGATTTATTTTTTAAAACAGATTTTATTTATTTTTCTTTGAGAGAGGGGAAGGGAGAGAGAAAGAGAGGGAAAAACCGATATGTCAGAGAAACATGTGTTGATTGGTGGCTTCTCATTCGCCCCCTACTGGGAATCTGGCCCACAACCCAGGCATGTGCCCTGATAGGGAATCTAAATGGCATCCTTAAGATTCACAGGTTGCTGCTCAATCCACTGAGCCACACCAGCTAGGGCCTGTATTTCTTATATTAAATTTAAAACTTGTTGATGGCTGAAAGAAGAAATACAGAGTTTACATACATGAAAATAAACTTTTAAGTGTGTAGTTTTAGCATTTACACTCTGAGATATTTTCTTTTAGCATGTGAGGGAAACTTATTGCAGTTTGTAATATTTGCAAATTGGAAATAGTGTCCATTATTAGAGGCATGGTTGAATAACTTAGGGTTTACTTGTTGTAGGTTATTACTAGGGATCTTGTGTAGCAGTTAAACAAGTTGCAGAATGTGGCATGATATGATTTATGGGAATTAAATCTTAAACACAAAACTGCTCAATTTTATGTCTACATATATGTATGAAAATGCACAGGTAAGTCTGGAAAGACACATGAAAAAGTTAATGCTTTTAAGGTAGGAAGTGACACTCAGAGGCCTTGGGGTAATGGTTATCTGTACTGCTTAAACTAAAAAAAAAATCCAAAATGGTGTACTCACATATTACTTAGGTAATTATAATAAAACTAAAAAAATTTAAGAGCATCTAGATGAGTTATGTTTATGTGTAGAGTCATCATTCAGTGGCACACATTGAGATGGTGGGGCTCTAGTAGTGCTTTGAGATCTCATGACTTTTGGTGGCTGTTTGTGTTTTATTGGAACTAACATTTAGGTATTCATATAGTTTGGAGACACTTTTTAAAAAAATAACTAATTACAATGGAGGTAATATCTTATTTCTGTTCTTAGAATTTCACTCTGTTTCAGAAATCTGTGTTTAGAGATGTAATATATCTCAGTATTTTTTCAGTCTTTATCATTAGAATCTTACAGACATGTGTGATAGCTTTCCTTTAGCAAGTGAAAAATGATTAGGCTAGAGCTGAACCCTCATTATTTGGACTTTCTTGTTTCTTGTTTATTTTCTTATTACAGTTTTTCTTAGATGGTACTATTTATATATTCTTTACTATATAACTAACTCTACACATGTGTTCCTTTTAGCAATTGCTTGTCAGTAATAGTCTGGAAATTGTAATGAATATATATAGTTAGAAATTTTTTTATTGTGAAATATCCTTATAATTTACCACTTCATTAATTTTAATTGTGCAATTCAGTGGCATTAAGTACATTTATAGTGTTGCGTAACCATCAACACCATCCATTCCAGAACTTTTTTATTTACTTCTGTGCTTTCATGATATTTAATCTGCCCTCATGTGTACCACCTCACATTATTCTCATTTTTTGGAAATCCCTTATTGGTGGAAACAAGGTCACATGTATGTACCCTGAATACACAGGGAGTCTGGGAAGTGTTTTTTTATGCTCTTGGTTCTCAATAGCAGAAGGAAGCAAACTAGGAAGGAGTGTTGAAATGGCCATTTTAGTGATTCCACCTGCAGCATTTGCTGTGCAGGTCTACTCTATGCATATTAAAAAACAAACATATATATAAAGGGGGAAAATTATAATAGCATAATCAGTAATATATGTTTATGTGTAAATATATATTTATTTATCTAGATAAACCTATATATAAATATATAATCATATATAAGTATACTTACATAAGTATAGAATTATAATTAATATTATTATATAATATATAATATTAATACTGCATAGGTATATAATTATATACTTATATATTTATATATATATTTATACATATATTACATATTATGCTGTTACAATTGTCCCAATTTTCCTCCCTCCACCTAGTTCCCCCATTCACTCCAGCAGTTTTCTCCTCCTCCCCCTTAGTTCATGTCCATAGATTCATGTTCATGGGTCATGCATATAAGTTCTTTTGCGTGTCCATTTCCTATACTGTTCTTAACAATCCCCTGTGTATTTTGTTCCTACCAATTTGTACCTCTTAATTCCTGCACCTTTTTCCCCATCTTCCCCCTTCCTTCTCCCAGCTGATAACCCACCAAATGATCTCCATATCTATGATTGTGTTCCTGTTCTGCTTGTTTGCTTAGTTTGTTTTTTAGATTCAATTATTGATACTTGGGAATTTATTGCCATTTTAATATTCATAATTTTAATCTTTTTCTTATATAATTCCTTTTATAATTCATTTAATTATAGCTTGGTGATGATGAACACCTTTAGTTTTACCTTATCTGAGAAGCACTTTATCTGCCCTTCAACTCCAAATGATAGCTTTTCTGGATAAAATAATCTAGGTTCTAGGTCCTTGCTTTTTATCACTTTGAATACCTCTTGCCAGTCCCTTCTAGCTTGCAAAGTTTCTTTTGAGAAATCAGCTGATAGTCTTATGGGAACTCCTTTGTAGGTAACTATCTGCTTTTCTCTTGCTGCTTTTAAGATTCTCTGTTTACTTTAACCTTTGGCATTTTAATTATGATGTGTCTTGGTGTGTTCCTCTTTGGGTCCATTTTGTTTGGAACTCTCTGTGGTCCCTGGACTTGTATGTTCTTCATCAAATTAGGGGAGATTTCTTTCATTATTTTTTCAAAAAAGTTTTCAATTTCTTGCTCTTTCTTTTCTCCTTCTGCCACCCCTATGATTCAGATGTTGGTACATGTGAAGGTGTCCCAGAGGCTCTTTAGCCTATATCCTAATTTTTTTGAATTCTGTTTTCTTCTCCTTCTGATTGAATGTTTCTTTCTTCCTTATGTTACAAATTGTTGATTTGATTCTTGACTTTATCCCCTCTACTACTTGTTCCCTGTAGGTTTGTCTTTATTTCACTTTATGTAACCTTCATTTCTGCCTTGGTCTTTTTTATGCTGTTGATGTACCCAGTGAGTTCCTTGAGCATCCTAATAACCAGCGTTTTGAACTCTGCATCTAATAGATCACTTATCTCCATTTTGTTTAGTTCTTTTTCTTGAGTTTTGTTCTAGTCTTCATTTGGGCCATGTATCTTTGTCTCCTCATTTTGGTAGTCCCCTTGTTTGTTTCTATATATTAGGTAGAACAGCTTTGACTTTCTGTCTTAGTAACATGACCCATTATAGAAAAGCACACCTGTAAGTTGTATGGGGCAGAGCCTTAGGTAATCACCAGGATGGGGCAACCTGTGTCACCCCTCTGTTGCTCTATTTGGGGGAGGATTCAGAGAGGGGACAATGCTGCTACCTGGCCTCTGGAGTTTTGACCCAGGGAAAGCTGTCTCCCAGCACTAGCCCTGATGCCAGTTACTTTAGTTTCTTCCCATATGCCACTTGTGTCCTTCCAGCTCTTGCTCTGTGCTGAATCCCAGAGGGAGTAAGTCTGCGTAAGTCCAGAGTCTGTTGTGGGCCTTTAAGAGGAGTCTTCTGAGAATCCTGCAGTTTCTTTTGCCGCCCCAACCCCTACTGGTTTTTATAGCCAGAAATTATGGGGACTTATCTTCCTGGCACTGGTTCCCTAGGTTGGGTTGTCTCATGTAGGGCTGGGATCACTTGCTCCCAAGGTATCTCTCCTGATTTTTATCTACCACATGTAGATGTGGGGCCACCACCTGTTCCATGTCTCTGTGCCTCTCCACATGTCTCTGCATCTCCCCCTCTCCTACCCATCTGGATGAATGTGGCTTCTTTAAATCCTTGGTTGTTGGATTTCCATAAAACTTGATTTTCTTATGATTGTGGATGATATTTGTTTTATAGTCTAGTTGTATTTTTTGTTATAATTGTGCAAGGAGGTAAGGTGTGTTTACCTATGCCTTTATCTCAACTGGAAGTCCACTTGTTTTTTTTTTTTTTTTTTTTTCAATAAATACAGTATGCCCTTTATATCTGCTGGTTTCAATATGTGAATTCAAATAACTGCAGGTTAAAAACACTATTTTACATTCCCAAACTTGGTTTCCCAATTGTGTATTCCCATGGTCAAATCTGTGGATGTGAAGGTGGAATCAAAATTTATATGCAGATTTTTGACTGTGTGGGGTCAGCAACCCCTAACCCTGGTGCTGTTCAGGGGTCAACTGTAGTTTGAAACAAAAGGCAGTTAGTACCTTGCTCACATGACATGCAGTAATGCAAAATACTCATGGAAATTTTTTGCCAGCTAGGGCCAAGGATTTGATTTAGCACATTTTGTAGCAAGCAGCAAACAAAACCAGTATACCCCCTTTCCTATCCCCAGGATGTGAGCAGTTCCATTTTAGTCACACTATGGTTTCTGGTCTTAAACCTCTGGGACTAGCTACAGAAACTGCACAGGATCAATGGATGGTTTTGACTTTGGAACTGGGAACACTCAGCAAGGGTGTGTGGAGTGCACAAGCACTCCACAATGTGTAACTACCAATAATTTCCTTCTTTGAGTCTCATACTCTAATATTAACATTGCCTATGTTCTAATGAAGTCACTGTGACTGAGTCTTTACTTAATGTGTCTATAGGTTCTGCAACTTTAAGAATAATGATGAGTAATGAAACTAGTTTTAGAATAGGCTGACTGATATAAACAAGAGTTAAGTTCCTAGGGTATCTCACCAATCAATGTTAAAAATATGTTGAACAAAGTGACCAGTATTTGAGGACCTGCTGTATTTCCATTTCACTTATCTGGTTCTTCTCAGTAAAAACTAAGTTGGTGTTTGTGGTGGTGAATATATTAGAGATATTATTATAGGTAATAGATATCAATATTACAAAATACAATGGTTTAAATAGGATGACTTTCAAATATTCTCTCACATAACATCTGGCCATTTTAGATTAGGGAGGCCAATCCATTTCCTCTTTTTAAATTATATTTTATTGATTATGCTATTACAGTTCTCCCAATTATTTCCCCTTTGTACCCTACCACCCAGCACCCCTCACTCCATCAGGCAATCCCCACACCACTGTTCATATTCATGGATCATGCTAGTAAATTCCTTGGCAACTCCATTTCCTATACTGTACTTTACGTTGCCACGGCTATTCTGTAACTACCTATTTGTGCTACTTAATCCCCTCTCCTCTTCATCCAACCCCCAACCCACCATCCCTTCAGGCAACCATCAAAATGCTCTCCATATTCATGATTCTTTCTCTATTCTTCTTGTTTGCTTATTTTGTTTTTTAGATTCAATTTTTCATAGGTATGTATTTCTCATCATTGTATTGTTCATGGTTTTGGTCTTCTTTTTCTTAAATAAGTCCCTTTAACATTTCATATAATAATGGTTTTGTGATGATGAATTCCTTTAGTTTTTTTCTTATGTGGGAAGCTCTTTATCTGCCCTTCAATTCCAAATGATAGCTTTGTTGGGTAGAGCAATCTTGGTTGTAGCTTCCTGCTTTTTATAACTTTGAACATTTTTTGCCAATCCCTTCTAGCCTGCAAAGTTTCTTTTAATAAGTCAGCTGACAGTCTTATGGGACTCCCCCGTAGGTGGCTAAGTTCTTTTCTCCTGCTGCTTTTAAGGTTTTTTCGTTACTTTAACTTTGGCATTTTAATTATGATGTGTCTTGGAATGGGCCTCTTAGCATCCATCTTGCTTGGGACTTTGTGCTTCCTGGACACTTGCATTTCTATTTCCCTCACTGGGTTATGGAAATTTTCTTTCATTATTTTTTCAAGTAGAGTTCCAATTTCTTTCTCTTTCTTTTCTCCTTCTGGCACCCCTATGATGTGAATGTTGCAACACTTGAAATCATCTCAGAGGCTGCTTACACTATCCTCTTATTTTTGGATTCTTTTTCCTTCTTGTTGTTATGATTGATTGATTGATTTTTTTTTTCTTCCTATGTTCCAAATCATTATCTTGATTCTTGGCTTCATCTACTCTACAACTGTTTCACTATACATTATTATTTATTTCAATTAGTATATCCTTGTTTCTGACTGCTCATTTTTATGCTGTTGCGGTCTTCACTAACAGTCTTGAGCATCCTTATAACCAGTCTTTTGAAATCTGCATCTGATAGATTGCTTATGTCCATTTTGTTAAGTCGTTTTCATGGAGTTTTGATTTGTTCTTTCATTTTGGCTATGTTTCTTTGTCTCCTTATTTTGGCAGCCTCCCTGTGTTTGTTTCTGTGTAACAGAGCTGCTATGACTCCCTGTCTTGGTAGTGTGGCCTAATGTAGTAGATGTCCTTAGGGTCCAGTGGCACAGTCTCCCCTATCACCCAAGCTAGATACTTGAGGTGCACCCTCCGTGTGGGCCAAGTACTCCCTTCTCTTGTAGTTGATCCTTGATTGTTGTTGGCATGTCAATGAGAGGGATTTACCCAGGGCAATGAGCTGCAAGGACTGGCTGTACCATTGAACACCAACTTCTGCCCTCTGTGGAGGACCCGCTGTGCTGGGGCAGGATGGTTGTTCTCTGACATGGTCTATAGCTATTACTGTGTGTTTAGGCTCTGAGGTTGCACAGGTGGTGCAGGCCAAGGTTATCCCCCACCTGTGTTCTGTGTAGGCCCACTTTGCATGAGTTATAAAGAAATTTGCAGGTAGCTACTATTTGCGCTGAGCTTGGGGGTTCCCATGCAAAACCAAGCCATGAACCTAGGCTGGCTGCTGCTAGTGCTGGGGCCACTTACAAGAGGTATGGAGGCTGGAGGCTCACTGAGACTTGCTGTTGTTTGTTGGGAAGGATTTAGGAAGTTGTGAGGCATGAGCCAATACCAGCCATTCATATGGAAAAGCCACTCTTAATAGCTTGGGTGGGCTGGTGCCTCAAGGAGATCTCCAGGTTGGGGCTAATAGTATTAGCCAGGTTGATGGAGTCTCAGATATGGCACCCACCTGCTGGCTCTGTGTATCTGTTGGGGGGAGAGTTCAGAAAAGGGACAATGGCCTCTGCCTGACTTTCTGTGTGGGAGAAAGCTGTCCCATAGCTTTTGCCTTGATGCGAGACACTTCAGTTTCTCCCTATATGCCACTGGTGCCTTTCAAGCTACTACCCCAGTGCTGGAGCTCAGAGGGAGTGAGTCTGAGTAAATCATGTATGGGTTCTTTAAGAGGAACTGCTTGGGGTTCTAGAAGTTTCTTCCACTGACTCAATGCCTGCTGGGTTTTGCAGCTAAAAGTTACGGGGACTTATATTTCTGGCACTGGAACCCTGGTCTGGGGCTGAGACTCTTTGCTCCCAAGATATCCCTCCCAAATTTTTACCCATCACACAGAGGTAGTGGACCAGCATGTTCTGCATCTTTGCCCTTTCTATAATTCCAGATAGATGTGGTTTTTTAAATTGCATTGTTGTTGGACTTACATACAACTCAATTTCTGAGGCTTGTAGAGCCCCAAGCAGTTGTTCTGTGGTTTAGTTGTAATTTTGATGTGGTAGTGCGAGGAGGCAAGCCATGTTTACCTGTGCCTCCATCTTGACTGGAAGTCAGGTCAGTCCTTTGCAAAGGACATTGATGGGCTCTGGTTCTTGGTATTTTGTTGCTCTGCCATCTTCTAAGGCATGAGTGTGCTATCCTTTTCTATAATCTAGATAAAAGACATTTTAAGTTTTGTGGACCATATAATCTCTGTCACAGTTTCCCAGATCTGCCATTGTGGTACAAAAGAAGCCAAAGACAATAAGGAAATAAATAGGTATAGTGTGTTCCAATAATACTTTATTTATATAAACAGACATTGGGCTGATTTTGTCCATAATTGTGGGTTCTAGATTAAGGAGTTGAGTTAGTTTGCATTTAGTTGTTACAACACCTCTGTTCCAGATCAAGGGAAAGAACATGGCTAAAGTTCAGAGAAATATGTTTGTGTTTAAGTTTTAGATTATCTGGAAGTTGTACATTTCACTTCCTGATCCAATGACCTAACCTTAGTAATTGGTAAGAGAGTCTGATAAATCTGGTGTTTAGCAGGGTAGTCATGTGCCATTGTAGCAGTGGAAGAAAGATTTTTGTGTGTAGTTGCAATTTGCCACAGTGGTACAATACCTGAAGGATTTAAACTCTTTCAGAGCAGAGAGACATAAACTGATGTGTTAGTTTTAACCTTTTACTCTATGCTTGAGGTCCAGTTAGTTCCTTTCTTCAGGAATTGACATTCTAGGGATGGACTTTTAAAAATACTTACAACTTTTCATATTCCAGTCAAGACCAAATTCTTAAGTAAGTGGTTTTTCATTGATGCAATTAGTAGTTTTCTGTTTAGCAGTATGGATAATGTTGGATAATGTATATGGATGCTTATTAGTGAAATTAGTGCTATTCAAGATATTTTGATTGGCTAAAATGTACCAGAGACCTTTCACCATTGCATGAATAAGATATAAGGATCTTGTGAGGCATTTATGTTGAGCAATGTGCCCTATACTTGAATTTGTCAGTTTTGGTATTCCGCAATTGGAGAGGAGGATTTCTAATTGCCTTAGAGCAACCCTAAAGATATCAGAATCCTGCCTTTGAGATATTATGTCTCCCTTGAATGACTATTTCATGCAAGATGGTAATCAGACAAGGTTTCGGACTGTATGTGCCATGTGGAACAGGTTGTATGAGGTTTTTTTTTTCCTGTCTTGTTGAGAAATGTTTGCTTAGTTAGGTGTCTATATGTGTGGAAGAATTTGGACTGAGAATTGTTTTTATTGTAACTTTTTAGCAAGATATAGGGTAAGGGAGTAGCTAACCCTCACCTTAAATTTCTTTGTTACCCACCATCATCTTTGAAAAGAATTTAAGTATTGTGCATGACCAAAGTGGCCTAAGTTTGTTTGTTCATTCTTTTGTTTAAAACAATTTTTTATTGTGGTAAGAATACTCAACATGAGATCTATCCTTTTCATAAATTTTAAGCGTACGACATTATTGTTGACTGTAGGTACCATGTTGTATAGCACATCTCTAGTGCTTATTCATCTTACTTAACTGAGAGTTTATGCCTGTTGATTAATAACTCCTCATTTACTCCTCCCCCTAGCCACTGGTAACCAGCATTCCAGTTTTTGATATCATAAGTTTGATTATTTTAGATATTTCACATAGGTGGAATCATGCACTATTTTCATTTCTGTGTCTACTTATTTCAGTGTATTGTCCTCAAGGTCCATCCATGTTGTCATATACTGCAGAATTTCTTTCTTTTTAATAGCTGCATAATATTTCATTGTGTACACACACACACACACACACACACACACATATAACACACTTTCTTTATCTATTAATCTCTTTCTTTCCTAAAGATTTTATTTATTTATTTATTTAAGACAGAGGGGAAGAGAGGGAGAGAAACATCAGTGTGTGGTTGCCTCTTGCACACCCACTACTGGGGACCTGACCTGGCCTGCAACCCAGGCATGTTCCCTGACTGGGAATAGAACCAGCACTCCTTTGATTTGCAGGCTGGCACTTATTCCACTGAGCCACACCAGCCAGGGCTATCTATCTCTTCATCTCTTGATGGACACTTGTTTCCACATATTAGTGAATCTAGGAATGCTGATATCTCTTTGAGATCTTACGTTGGATATAACCAGAAGTGGGATTGTTGGAACACGTGGTAATTCTATTTTTAACTTTTTGAGGACCCTCCATTCTGTTTTCCAAAGAGGGTATACCATTTTGTTGGCCTAAGTTCTTTTATAACAAAAAGAACCATTTAAGAACATTAACACTGACAGTTTTACTAGATTTCTTTTAAAAATTTCCTTTCCCATGCTCCCAATGATTTTTTGTTTTTACAATGCCTATTACTCTTTCTGTTAGAAGGAGATCTTATCTGTTGCTTCACAGATAAAATATTAGGCTGGCCAAAAAACTGTTACCTTTTTTACTGTACGATGGCTCTATTAGCACTTAGTTGTCTTTAACTTCATTCAAAACAATTTTATTAGATTGTTTTGTAATAGCTGTTATATCAGTATGCATTTAAAAAACTTATCAAAATTGGTGAATTTTTGTGCAGTCATTTTAATATGGGAAATGGAAGAATACACGCATCATTTTTGGTGTATTATGCTTTATTACTTCAGGAAAGGTAAAAAAAGCAAAGATAAAGATTTGTGCTGTGTCCTGTGACTGATCAAATGTGTCAAAAATGAATTGCAAAGTCTGTTGATACTGTTGACATTTTGGCCAAATGATTATTTACTGTCGGTTATCTTATGCATGGGAGGATGTTTAGTGGCATCTCAGGCTTCTACCCACTAGAAGCCAATAACTGGAGGTAGTTAATATACTCAAAATATACTGATCAATAAAGTTATTGGTGAAAATGAAAATGAAAAATGTCTTTTATTTTATGGAAAAAATGTAGTAAACTTTTTGGCTAGACTGATAGAAACTGCCAAAGGACAGAACCTTTAATTTTTTCCACCAGATATATAAACATAGTACCTGCATTTATACCTAGTCTTGGCATCCTTTTGTAGTCATGGCTCGAGAATTTCTATAGAGAAGAGCTTCTGGCCAACACAGTGATTGGGGAATAGATGCTCTAGAGGCTTGTCTTAGAGTGCATAGCAAGCTTTCTGTCTGTCTGTCTTCTATCTTTCCCGATTTTCTTTTCTTTTTTTCTTCTTTCTGTCTCTCTTTTTTTCTTTTTAAACCCTGGTTTGTTTCTACTTATTGTATTTGTGAGGGAGAAAATTAGTTCTCTCCCCTATCTTGCCTTATTCCCTGCCTCCCCATATCACTTAGCTTTGCCGCTGCTCATCAGAAACCTTATACTGTGAATTATGTCACTTTGCAGGTGTTTTTAGCTTCTTCCACTCCCTAGATTCTCTCCCAAAGGCATTTGTTCAAGATTTTCCAAGGCTAAAAAAGCTGTTAAACTCTTTCTCAGCTATCATCACCTCTTCCAGCCTTTACAAGTAACCATATAAACTTTCCCTGCCCTCCCTGCGCACCACCTCTGTCCCCCCATCCCACCCTGGCCAACACACACCCTTATCCCTATTTCTCCTATAGATTTCATTGTGTCTCTACACACTGACATTGCTTTTGCTCTCATCATACTTGATATATCCTCCCCCTTTCATCCCTTTCATCTTTCCCTTGATGCTTTTACCATGGGTCAGTAGGATGAGAATATGGTTCTAGTCATGTTGCTTTTCATTCATTTGTTTATAATACCCTCATAAATGCATTTCTGCCAAATATAGACTACATAAAACTTTATTTTGGTTCTAGAATTGATTCAGGATTGGTTCCCTTTTGTGATGTAAAAATTAGATTGTAGAAAATGGGTTGGGAGTTTTGCAAATGGCAAAAACTAGTTTTCTTTTTTCCTGAAGTTTTTAATTTTTGATTTTACCACTTTGACAATTACATAAATTATAATAGAGGAAAAATAGTAAAGTCACTAATTCTGCCATCAAAAAATAATCATGCATAAATGTGTCATGGTGCTAAACATTTAGTTTTACAAAGCTAAATAAAAACGAATGTATTTTTTACTGACAAACAGAATCATAATTTTCTAGGAATCAAATTGCCTATCTAGAAACAGTGTGCCAGAATGTTAGTCTCTTGACATTTGTATAAGTCCTTGGAGACTTTTAGGCACTTTGTATAAAATAGAGAGAAGTGTTCTTTTCTTTTCTCTTCTTAGAAATAGGATTTCAGGACTTCCGGCCAAGATGGAGGTGTAGGTGGACATACTGTGTCTCCTCTCACAACCAAAATTAAGGACAACAAATATTTAGAAATAAGAAAACAACCAGAACTTATAGAAAATTGAACTGTATAGAAGTCCAACAACCATTCATCCAGACTGGTAAGAGGGGCAGAGTCGCGGTAGGAAAAAGTGGAGGTGCGGACCCAGGAATGCAAGCGGCAGCGGCTGGCAGTTCCCAGGTGCACAGGCGGTGGCTGGTGGTCCTTGGGCCCACAGGCGGCAGCTGGCGGACCCTGGGCACAGGGGGGCAACTGTGCAGACCCAGTGAGGCGCACAAGGCGGCTGGCTGACCAGGTGGTCCCACATTCATGCGCGCAGATGGTCCAGGCAGAGGGGAAGTGGCGGAAGGGACTGAATCCAGGAGAGAGTGGAGTAGGCACCATTGTTCCCTCTCAGACCCCGCCCCCACAACAGCGTCACAACCCAGCGACTGGGCTGCCCCACACTGGGGAGCGCCTGAGGCTCCACTCCTCACTACGTAACAGCATGCACGCATGTGCAGATAATCCAGGCGAAGGGGAAGCAGCGGAAGGGACTGGAATCCAGAAGAGAGCGGAACAGGCGCCATTTTTCCTTCTCGGACCCTGCCCCCACCTAAAGCGTCACAACCCAGCGACTGGGCTGCCCCGCCCTGAGGAACACCTAAGGCTCCACCCTTAATTATGTAATAGCTGCGACCAGACTAAACCCAAAACAAAACAAAACAAAAAACTCCACCAAAAATGGCTCAAACTCGAGAAAAAATGAAAACCCCAGAGTCAATTCCTCTAAGCAACGAAGAGATAGCCAACCTATCAGATGCACAGTTCAAAGCACTGGTCATCAAAATGCGCACAGAATTGGTTGATTTTGCTCACAAGTTAGATGAAAAAAATGCAGGTTACAATAAGTGAAATGAAGGAAGACGCATGGGGAACTGATAGAGATGGGAGGAAAACTGGGACTCAGATCAATGGAGTGGACCAGAAGGAAGAAACTAACAACCAAACAGAAAATGAGGAAGAAACAAGAATTCAAAAAAATGAGGAGAGGCTTAGGAACCTCCGGGACATGGTTAAATGTGCCAACATCCGAATTATAGGGGTCCCAGAAGGGGAAGAAGAAGAGCAACAAGTGGAAAACTTATTTGAACAAATAATAAAGAAGAACTTCCCCAATCTGGCAAAGGAAATAGACTACCAGGAAGTCCACGAAGCTCAGAGAGTCCCAAAGAAGTTGGACCCAAGGAGGAACACATCAAGGCACATCGTAATTACATTAGCCAAGATGAAAATGAAGGAGAGAATTCTAGAAGCAGCAAGGGATAAGGGGACAGTCACCTACAAAGGAGTTCCCATCAGACTGTCAGCTGATTTCTCAAAAGAGACCTTCCAGGCAAGAAGGGGCTGGAAAGAAATATTTGAACTCTTGAAAGGCAGGGACCTGCATCCAAAATTGCTCTATCCAGCAAAGCTGTCATTTAGAATGGAAGGACAGATAAAGCGCTTCTCAGATAAGGTCAAGTTGAAGGAGTTCATCATCACCCAGCTTTTATTATATGAAATGTTAAAGGGACTTATCTAAGAAAAAGAAGATAAAAATATGGCAGTGAAAAGACAGCAAACTCACAGCTATTAAGAACCACACCTAAACCAAAAGCAAACTAAGCAAACAGCTAGAACAGGAACAGAACCACAGAAATGGAGATCATATGGAGGGTTAGCAACAGGGGCGTGGGAGGAGGAGAGGTGGGGGAAAGGTACAGAGAATGAGTAGCATAGATAGTGGGTAGAAAATAGACAGGGTGCGCAAGAATAGTATGGGAAATGTAGAAGCTAAAGAACTTATGACACATGGACATGAACTAAGGGGGGAATGTGGGTGGGAGAGGGTGTGCAGGGTGGGGGGAATGATGGGGGAGAAATGGGACAGCTGTAATAGCATAATCAATAAAATATGTTTTTTAAAAAAAGAAATAGGATTTCAATTGGTTGCTTGAAAATTAATTTTTTCCTGTTCCCCAAAGTAAGATTGATGCAAGTGACATTTCTTTCTTTAATTTTTCAGTCTCTGAGGGTAATTTTTGTTTGTTGGTAATGTTAGAGAACTTGGTTAGGTTTGGTGAATACTGAAGTCTGGTCAGATTATTTGAGGAACCGCTGTTCTCAGGCAAGGAGCACATTTAATTTTACTGTGTCATTTTCCCAGTACTCTGCCCACTGTTTGCATTGAAGGGTATCACAAGGGAAATTCAAATATTAATGATCATGGTAAATAATGCCCATGTGATTACAGATCTTGTTGAAGTGATAGTTGTCAGAAAATCTCCCAGCTTGAAAAAAACTTCAAATTTGCCTATCTTCCCTTTCTCAGTCTGTACTAGTTTATAAGGTATTTAAAAGCTTTCACACAGATCTGGTCTAACCTATTTTTTAACACTAAGTAGGATCGAATCTGTTTGACAAGGATAGGAACCAAGTACAGCGTCTCTTCAGCATACTTTAGGCATCTAATGGATTAATATGAAATTTTCGCAAATTCGAAGTTTTCAAATTCTGCACAATTTTTAATCTTTTATATTCAAGCATTTAAATTAAGTTTTAAGACATTAATAAGGATGATAATCTTTTTTTCTTGCCCTCTAATTTGTAAAACACACTCTGATATAAGTAATATTCTTCTCTTTAAATAATAAAAATTTTCCAAATATAAAATTAAATGTGTGAGGTAGAAACTAATAATTTTTCAAAACTTCTATTGGAAACTTTTCTTTTGGAAAAGTTTATGCAGATTCCTGGCTGGCGTAGCTCAGTGGATTGAGCGCGGGCTGTGAACCAAAGGGTTGCGGTTCGATTCCCAGTCAGGGCACATGCCTGGGTTGCAGGCCAGGTCCCCAGTGGGGGCTATGTGAGAGGCAACCACACATTGATGTTTCTCTCCCTCTCTTTCTCTTTCCCTTACCCTCTCTCTAAAAATAAAAAAGAAATAAAATATATAAAAAAAAAAAGAAAAGTTTATGCAGATTGACTACTTTAGTTCAAATCATAGTACTTAAAACCTTTATTTCTTTCTGAAAGTGTAGCCAGCAATATCCTAGTCAATTGATTGGTTTACTTTAGTGTAAACTTTTCATAATTGTTATGTGTATACCATTGAAATGTATAAAAAGAAATTTATAGTTTTCAAGATGTTGAAATTTTTTAAACTTGAATACCTCTAGTCAGTTTAGTCAAGTAAGTCAGTCATTTTTATGAAAAGCATCTGTAGTGCTTGAATAGTTTGCTTTGTATTGTTAAGGTAAAGAAATCACCTCACACATTTAGTACAACAATAACAGCAAAATTGAAATTTTCACGTTTTTAAGCCATTGTTTTATAGTGGACTCATTCATATCTCCTTGGAACTGAGGCAGCAGAGGAGTCTAGTTTTTTCTATCAAATGGCTTTGCCCAGCATTTTTGCTTGTACTGACCATGGTCTAGACTGTGGGATTGTTGTGCTGCTCATACACTTTTATACACTAAAGTAAGGTTTGTTTCTGAGATACAGAAGAAAGGAAACCAACTAATCCTTTAGAAATAGCATGTGTTTTCCCTTTCTTTGTAAAGTCCATAAGCAATCTTGACCTGCTTTTGATGTTTAATTTATTTGAATGTTTATTTGACCAATATCAGTAATCTAAATATGTTAGGCTTTGAGCTACATTATCAGTATGATTATAAAGAGTTTGTGATAACAAAAGAAAAAATGTCTATTATGATATTAAAAAATAAAAGGATGCAAATTTGTATATGCAATATATGTAGTTACAAAAGTATATTTAGAGAAAATACTGGAAATAAATAAGTCAAAATACAATTAGGATTCTCCTTTTTACTTTTTGATACATGTTTATTATAGCAATTTTGGACGTATAAATATACAGATGTATTCATGTGTATATCTTTTAATTTCTTTCCCCGAGACAACCCTCAGTTCCCATATGTACTGATAAGATTGGAGAAGATTTAATCTTGTGTATTTAGACTTGTACCACACGATGCGCAAAAGCTTTTTAATTTGATGTAATCCTATTTGTTTATTTTTTCCTTTGTTTCCCTTGTGCAACAAGCTATATCAGAAAAATATTGCTGTGAGAAATGTCTGGGATTTTACTGCCTACGTTTACTTTTAGGAGTTTTATGATCAGGTCTTACACTCAAGTCTTTAATCCATTTTGAGTTTATTCTTTTTTAGTTTTTATTTTTATTTTTATTTGTTTTTTATTTATTTACTTTTAGAGAGGGGAAGTAAGGGAGAAAGAGGGAGAGAAACATCAATGTGTGGTTGCCTCTCATGCTCCCTTCTGCTGGGAACCTGGCCTGCAACCCAGGCATGTGCCCTAGACTGGAAATTGAACCAGCGACCCTTTGGTTCCCAAAGGTGTTCAATCACTGAGCTACACTAGCCAGGGACATTTTGAGTTTATTTTTGTGTATGGTGTAAGGAGGCGGTCTATTTTCATTTTTCTGCATGTGTCTGTCCAATTTTCTCAACACCATTTATTGAATAGACTATGTTTACCCCATTGCCACCTTTGTCAAATATTAATTGACCATAAAGGTGTGGGTTTATTTCTGGACTCTCTATTCTGTTCCAATGGCCTATATGTCTGTTTTTATATCAGTAATATGCTGTTTTGATTACTGTGACCCTGTGTTATAGTTTGATATCAGGTAGTACGATTCCTCCAACTTTGTTCTTCTTTCTCAAGATCCCTGGGGCTATTTAGGTTCTTTTTTGGTTCATGTAAATTTTTGAAATATTTGTTCTCATTCTGCAAAAAAATGCCATTGGTATCTTGATAGGAATTGCATTGAATCTATAGATTGCTTTGGGTAGTATGGATGTTTTAATCATGTTAATTCTTCCTATTCATGAACATGGTATATGCTTCCAGTTATTTCTATAAAACATCAATTTCTTTCTTCAGTGTCTTATAATTTTCCATGTGTAGGAATATTTTACATCCTTGGTTAAATTTATTGCAAGGTATTTTATTATTTTTGATGCAATTGTAAATGGGGTTCTTTTCTTAGTTTCTCTTTCTAATAGTTTATTATTGGTGTGTAGAAATGCAACTGATTTCTGGATATTTATTTTGTATCCTGTAACTTTACTGAGTTAATTGATTAGTTCTAGTAATTTTGGGGGGATCTTTAGGGTTGTCAGTATATGGCATCATGCATTCTTTTTTCTTTCTTTTTCTTTTTTCTTTTTCCTCTGTGCAGCCCGCTTCAGTGCCTGCAGCCCACAGGCAGAGGCTAGGCAATGGTTCTGGGCCATCATGCATTCTTTTTAAAAAGGATTGTTTAATATTCAGTTTCTTTTTTATAGGAAAACACCCGCAACCAGTTACAGCAACAAAATTGCTAATTAATAAGAGGATCTGAACTGCACACAGGGTAATAGAGGAGTGGGCCTTCTGATCTGTGGGAAGAAGAACAATATGAAGTTGAGAATAAGCAAGGATAAGCACAAGGAGAACCTTGCTTTGAATGTGGGAGTATTTAGGATCCCTTTGTGAACATGCTCCCTTTGTTTGAAGTGGTTGTTTTTAAGGAAATTGCAGGGTGTATGTATTTGAATATTTTATATTAAGATACTGATCTGTAAGTTCCTCAGATAGGTTTCTTTTACCATTTAATATATAACATAATGTTTTACTTAATTGGAAAATATATATTGAATTGATAAAGAGAAATCTGAGCTTTCTAAAGACAATATTCTTGGTTTACTATTTTATAGATCTCATTTAAAACAAAGTGTATCTTTAAAAATCATTTCACAGCTGAAGCAATACACAAAAGTATTTGCCACCTTAGACTTTTGGTGGGGGTTGTAGGGTGGTTCACAAATGTCCAGGTGTATGTATGTACTCCAGTGTTTATATCTGACTTGTGAAATAAATTGAAACTGATTGGGAGCTCCTTAAACTGGAAAATTGTTAGGAAAAGCCATTTCAAAAATATATGAATGGCTTCATAATTGTAAAAGAAAAGATTTCTTTTAGAAGTAAACAGCTTACTCTTTTCGGTACTGAATGTGTGCCCTGTATTAAGCAAAAATAGAGTTAAACCATTGTAGAGTGAGTAGTATTGAAAAATGGAGCAAATATTCCTGAGGTTTTAGTAGATTTAGCACACTAATGCACATATCAGTTGTTTCAGGAATAAAGGTGAAATGGACGAGGATTAAATGTGAGTATTTAAATGATTCCCAAGATTTTCTGATTCACGAGTGGCAATATTGAACTTCTTAGTCCTGAGCTTTAATTTGTGCCTGGTGCTGACCTGATGCTGTGCAAGGACATTCAGTACTGCCCTTCATTCAGTACCTCTAATTATTCCCACTTCCCAGGGAGCTTGTTTAGAACTGGGCATGAGTACCTGTTTTTAAAATATTGAGCTACCCTGCCTACATTAACAGGGTAGTTTTGATATAAGATATATGTATAATGGAACCAAATTGGAGGCCAAAGTTGTTTGCTGTGATTTCATTTAATCAAATTGGTGGGGAATATTTTGGAAAACATTTGATTATACAGTGGATCAGGCTTGTAATAAGTGTAATCATGGTTAAACATAGTTCCTGAGCTTATTTGTTCCATTGTTATTTTTTAGTATATATTCAAAAAGAGACCTGACTACATAAATGGTATGTCAAACAATCAATGCAATGTTGTGTGTACTTGCAGATGATGTTAGTTCTTTTTGTTGGGAGCATCTGTTAATGCAGAGATGTGTCTTTTCAGGTTCATGTGAAAATGGCGGATGAGGCTGTCTGTGTTGGCCCAGCTCCCACCAGTAAAAGCTACCTCAACATGCATGCCATCATGGAAGCCATTAAGAAAACCAGAGCCCAAGCTGTGAGTCTGAATGATTCCGTCTACTGCAGCAGTTTTGTGTACTGTGAGCAGAAAGCTAGAGTTTGTATCTTAAAAAAAAATAAGAAAGAATGATTGAAAATGGTTTTGCAGTTAGTTCATGTCACATGAGTTAAATGTGTCTGAATTTGCTACTGGAAATCAAAGGCTTTGTGGCATCTGGCAGTGTTGGTTGCTGATCCTGCCGGTGGCTGCTGGATTCAGCTTTCACACCAGAGAGCAGTTTCAGTTCATTTCCAAATTTTCTAGGAAAAAAAATCCCAATTAGTTTTGAGTATTAACCCTTTCATTATAGTAAGAGCATTAAACAACATACTGTATTATAAACAGGATCCGAAAGGCCCATGTTTAAATTCTATTTTAATCACTTAAAATTATGTATACCTAGTATATTTCCAGCAATATCAACATTGTAATTTGCAATGATTTTAGTTTGATCATGTCAGTACGATATATATATAACTTACATGGAGAAATCAGTAATTCTCTACACACCCCCAATTCTGTTTGAATTAAGTGGAATCCAAGGAAAAGACTGGTTTCTGACATCAAGAATAGTGTTTTGTTGTTGCTGTTCTGTATGTGTTTTAATATCAGAGAATAAATTACATACAGTGTTAAAACTGTGCAGAGTTATCTCTAAAATTGAATGGCAGTAGCCAACACTAGCAGTTAACCTGGAGTGCTTCAATTAGTGTTCGCATTTCTTTGGAAAGGAATGGATGTTTAAATAAGCTGAATTCATGAACTCATGTTATGGAATTATGGATGTTTACAGTTTATTAGCAGAGTTAATGAAGGTAAAACTCTTTTAACTATAGTCGGTCAGAATGCGATGTTTAGTTGAATGTTTATATAAAATGAGATTGATGGAGTAAAACTCTTATCCTGTGCTGCAGTAGCTTAGATTATTCTGTGCCATGTTTATAAAGCTTGGTCCAGCATTTAAAAACCTTGGATGTGTAACTACTTCTAGATTATGATACTAGCCTCTTCAGAAATTTGATTTTCCTCGGAGTAGAATTGTTTTACCAGAAATCTGTTCAATACTGACTAATAACAGAGTGGCTAAATTTATGTTTGGCCCATGTGGTAGAAGCAAAAATCACTTAATTAGAACAGGATGATAGAGTTTAGATTGTAGCAGTGTGACTTGCATAGCATAGCATAAAGAGGTTGTGAATGGAGAAATGGGGTGAGGAGGGAAAGAAGAGTAGATGTCAGAAGAAAAGAGCATTCAGAGTATAAAAAATAATATAAACTGAACTTTAATTCTAGTTAGATTTGAGAGAAACTGCCCTGTGGATGATGGCTGAGTACATTACTGTCATCAGGAATAAAATATATTAGTTGGCTTGTAACTAGGGTTTTGGAAGTTAGCGGTTCTCTACTGTAAAAAAAAGGAATTAAACATTTAAAAACTCTATCTTGCAAAAGATTTCCTTTAACATAATTTTTTGATCCACCAGCTGTTAGAAAATTCTTCAAACTTGTCGCTAAAGTTAGCCTCAAAAATAGGGAGAGTGTGAATTGTTTTGAATAGGTAGTCAAATGCAGGTGGACAGGAAGATACATAGATAGATCGCTCTGATTATGGTTAGGACAAAGGTAGTGTGCCTAAAGTGATTATAAGATAGGCATTATCTTGGAATTTGAGTCTACTCAGGAATGTGTGTTGGAGCTGATGACTGTGTGGGAGAAGTAACCTTATTCAAGGGATCTTGGACAGTAAACACATAACTGCATTGGTTTGCTTTTACCAAGGTTTCACAACATGATAAAATTAAGTGCCTTTTGTTTTCATTTCTAAGGTACATCCAGGTTATGGATTCCTTTCAGAAAACAAAGAATTTGCCAAATATTTGGTAAGTTTGTCATGAACTGGAAGCTGTTAATTTATGTTTTAGAAAGCAGTGTAATGGTGTTGCTTTTGTAAATACGGGCAGTAGTGCATTAGAGAATTTTAACTGACCCAGCAATTCTTTGAAAATAGTTTGTGAAAAGTGAACAGTTTTTATTCTGTAATTCTTGATTTGAAGATTAAAAATGGAAAAGTTATTAAATCACCATGACACCTAAGCAATGACACCTAGTTTATTTTATATTGCATGGACTTTAACTTTTATATTTAAAAACTTCAGAATTTTAACTAAATATATCAGGGAGTTCAGTGATTTATATAATTATTATACCATGAGAATAGAATATGGAGCTGGAATAAGATTCTATTTTTCTCTTTTATTACATATTCTGGCATTTAAGATAATACCTTACTACCTTCTGTATTTTGGAAAAAGTTTTATTATGATATGAGTATCCTCCTGATATGACTGACCATCCTGGTTAGGTGAATTAACCTATATTTACTATTAAACTGATTTTCCAGGTGTATTTATAACTATACTCAAGGTGGTCCTGAAACCTTAGTGTTCAAAGACTAAAATATGATTATGAACAATATTTCAGAAAGCTTATTAGATCAATTATTCTAGGTATTAAATTCTCTTAGTTTATTATTCTAATATGTTATACTTTGTTTCTGTGGTATACTTGTATTTTGTTTTGCCATGGATTTAAACCCTTTATGAATGTAATCATCATTTCCCAGATAAAATTTTCATGTGAAATCTATAAATTTAATTTGGAACAATTCTTAAGGTCATAGAGTTCTATCTTAGAATTATCTATTGTAACCAATTTATTGTTTAAAAATTAAGGCATGAAGAGCATATTCAATAATATTATAATAACTATGTGTGGTGCCAAGTGAGTACTGGAAATATTGGGAGAACATTTTGTAAAGTATATGATTGTCTAATCACTGTGCTGTACACCTGCAACTAATATAAAATAATACTCAATGTAGATTGTAATTTTAAAATAAAATTGTAAAAAATTAAATAGGAACCCTCCCTACCAAAAAATAATTTAGGGCCTAAAGAGGTTGTGATTTAAGGTTACCCAGATGGTAGTGGTAACAAGTGTCTGGAGAGGGCAGATCTGGTGGAGCTATCCAAAGGTCCAGATTTACCAGGTTTTGTGCAGTATGTTCATTTTTTCCTATTTATGTGCCACCTTTCTATTTCCTGTCTTTTTGTTTGAGGTTCTGTCATTGTGTAAGAAAATGATTTCTATATACTACTTACATTTAAATATACTTGTAGAATACAAGTATAATGTGTTAAATTTAAGTTTGTGTAGGTGAGGTTTCTCTAAACTATGGTTCATGGGCTAAATGGGGCCTGCTGCCTGTGTTTGTAAATTAAGTTTCATTGGCACACAGCCCTACTCATTCATTTATGTGTGGTCTGGGGCTGCTTTTGGTCTACAACAGCAGAGTTGCATAACTGCAACAGAGATGGAATAGCCCATGAAACCTAAAATATCTATTGTGTAACCCTTTATAGAAAAACTCCTGGTAAAAAGCAATATGAGTCCCACAGAAGTTAAATGACATGGCCAATAGATTCATGCATGCATTTATTTAATCATTGTTAAAAAAATGTATATTTTGTATTTGTGTTCAAGGCATTTGAGAAGGATATAAGAATAAATCAGATGTGGATCCTGCACATGAGGAGTTCAGTCATTCTGTGGAAAATAAGACAGGTTATACAAATTACTCCAATTCAGAGAAGAAAATATTATGAAGTAGTTCAAATTCTCTTTAAATAAAGATAAGAAAGATTCTTTCCATCAGGAGCGTCACATTAGAGAAAGTAGTGTAGAACATATGCCTACCTTCCTTTTTCACTAATTTTCTTTCTAATTGTATCTCCTCCATTTTCCTTTGTCAGTGTTGTGCCTCAGACATGCCAGACTATGTACTATTCCCAAACATGGCTGACTCTTTCCTGTTCTGTGCCTTTCATCACACTTTTCCCCTAGTGAGCACACCTGTCTTTTCCTCCCACATTTCCAACTACTGTCTATTCTTAAAGGCAAAATTCACATGTTACTTCTACCAAGACAGTTTTCCATAGCCTTCTGGTGAGAAGTAATCTTTTTTCCTCTGTGTTCTAGAGCATTTAATGTTTTTCAAATTCTTATTTGGTCTACTACTTTCCATATTATGTTATATTATATATATATATATATATTTTTTTTTTATTTTAATCTCTTTGAAGTAAGAGACTTGGTCTCATCAGTCTTTGTTTCACTTTTGTTATTTGACCTAATGATTTACACATATGTTCAGTGAATGTTTTGCAAGGATTAAATAATTATTATTACCTTAAAAATTATAAAACAGTAATCTTCAAGAAAATTTTCCTCTTACCAAAAAAGGGCCGTTTTGTTACTAGAAGGCAATATTACTGTATATTTTTATTCACTATGAAAATATGCACCCAGTGATAACCATTTTTTTGTGTGTGTACATCATGGCAAGGTTCTTATTTGGGATGTTATTTTTCTACCATTAAAATCTTTTCCCATTGGAGTATGTTATTTTAAAGTGCTCCTTTTGAAATATCTTGTTATAGTTGGTAAATTCTATAAAAATAAAACAGTGAAATAAAATTGCTTACCGATTTTGCTACGCCATATAAACATTGTGTGTTGGTTGACCAACCATTGAAATTTGATAGTTGTTATTCCAAATTGGGTATATTCTTAGAAATGTGATTTCTAACATAGTGGTGATAGATTACCATGTTAGTGGAAAGTTTGGGCTATAAAGACTGGTAGAAGTTGGAACATTTTTTAAGTTTAATACTATGGAGTTCTCTTTATTTTAATACTATATCTTGAGTTTGAAATTTAATCAAATATGGAAGTTTAGTTCCCATTTATGTCTGGTTGTGTTGTTTTTATTACTGAAAACAGGACCCTATTCACTGCTGATGGGAATGTAAACTGGTGTAACCACTATGGAAAACAATATGCCAGTTCCTCAAAAAACTAAAAAGAGAAATAGAGTTAACCTATGATCTAGCAACCCCTCTGCTGGTATCTACCAAAAAAAAATCAAAAACATTTATTTGCAAGGCATACACACCCCTATGTTCACTGTAGCATTGTTCATGGTGGCCAAGATGTAGAGACAACCAAGGTTTCCTGTGATAGAGGACTGGATAAAGAAGATATGGTACGTATATACTAAGGAATACTTCAGCCATGAGAAAAGATAAAATGCTGCTATTTGTGACAACCTGGATGGACCTTGCGAATACTATGCTAAATGAAATAAGTCAGTCATAAAAAGCTGCGAATCATGATTTCACTCATATGTGAGATATAGAACTGAAACTCAGAGATACAGACAACAGTATGGTGGTTACCAAAGGGAAGGGGGTAGAGGGTCAAATGGGTCAAATACATGGTCATGGAAAGTGATTTGACTTTGGGTGATGAGTACACAATGCAATGTATGGATCATGTATCACAGTAATGTACACTTGAACCTATATTACTTTATAATAACCAATGTCACCACAATAAATTTAATACAAGTATAAATAAAAGAAAAAAACAAAGATCAGCATATTTATTTTGTTTATAGAAAAACTATTTGTGTTTTATCTGATATATTATTGTTTTTAGTTAATAGCTGTGAATAAAAATGATTTGTTGAATTTTTTTCCTGAATTTATGCTTTTTGTTTTAGAAAGTATACAGTAAGCCAAATGTAAAAGCAAACTAAATTTTATAAATTTCCTTTATAGGACCTTATTACTTAGACTTAATTTACATGAAGTGGGATCAGATTACATAAAATTATTTAATCCTGTACAGAATTTAAATAAAACCATGTCTTGTTTGTTTTTGTCTAAATCATGGGAAAAATGAAGCTACAAACTACCCTCATAAATAGCAACTTTCAGTAATTTTACTGTGCTGAGCGGATTTTATTTCCGAATTGTTTTTCATTCTGTATTTTCCTTCTGGCCTCCTGGTATTCTTAGACAAAAAAAGAACAATGATGAGAGGCTGTGAGGACTGTCAGGATTAAGAAAATAAATTCTTAGAATTTATGAGAGAGCTTTAAAAAGTGAAACTACTGCCCCTGGAAAAGGGTGATACTGGTTTGAAGGGAATTGAAGATTTTTATGGAGAATGAGATAGTTAAAATTAGTGTTTTGGAGAAATTAATCTGATAATTTTTATGTATACTTTTGGGGTTTAGATTTTTTCCTTGTTAAGGAAATTAATAATTTGATATAATTAAACTTGTGTACACATATGCATGATACAGTAGTTTTACAAATCCTTTGACAAATGTGATTTCAATTAATTTATGCAGCCATTGAAGTTGGATATTATTAATTTTATTTAACAAAAAGAAAACTTAGACTTGGGTGCAGTGACTTGCCAACAGTTACACTGCTAGTAAGTAACAGAATCATGACCGGATCTAAACTGGCTGACCATAAGCACAGAGCACTTTTAAAAAATACTATACCCTAGTTGGCTCACTTGGAAAGAGTGAGCATATTCAAATAGCTGAACAGTGAAGACAGATAACTGTAGGGAACTTAGCCAAAGTCCATAGAAACCTATCCCCCCACTTTAATAGTAATATAGGCAACACATGATTAGGTTGTAGGAAAATGACTGTTGCGTGGATAGAAACTTGAAGAAAGCATTTTGCTAGGTCATTGGTCTTCAGTTCTGAGGTCGTATGTAATCCATGGTGTATCATTATAACTGTGAAGTGTGTGTTGTAAGTACTTTATAACTAATAATAAAATTCTGGACTTCCGGCCAAGATGGAGGTGCAGGTGGACATACTGTGCCTCCTCACACAACCAAAATTAAGGACAAAAAGATTTAGAAACAAGAAAACAACCAAAATTTACAGGAAATTGAACTGTATCGAAGTCCGACAACCATTGATCCAGACTGATAAGAGGGGCAGAGTCTCGCAGGAAAAAGTGGAGGTTGGCGGACCCCAGGTGCACAGGTGGCGGCTAGCGGACCCTGGGAGTGGAGTGGCAATGGGCAGACCCAGTGAGGTCGCACAAGGCCCCTGGCTGACCAGGTGGTCCCACATTTGCGTGCAGATAATCCAGGTGAAAACACGGAGTGAGATAGACCTTGTCACCCAGGGCCCCAGTGCCAGGAAATAAAACCTAAAAACACTGATTGAAAACACTTGTGGGGGTTGATGCTGGGAGAGACTCCCAGCCTCACAGGAGAGATTATTGGAGAGACCCACAGGGTCCGAGAATGTACACAAGCCAACCCGCATGGAAATCAGCACCAGAAGGGCCCAGTTTGCTTGGGGGAAGCAGTGGAAAGGACTAAAATATGAGAGAGAGTGGAGCAAACACCATTGTTCCCTCTTGGACCCTGCCCCCACACACAGTGTCACAACCCAGCAAGTGGGCTGCCCCGCCCTGGGGAACACCTAAGGCTCCACCCCTCACTATGTAACAGGTGTGACCAGACACCCCGCCAAAAAACACCCAAAAATGGCTCAAACGGGAGAACAGATCAAAGCCCCAGAGCCAATTCACCTAAGTGACCAAGGGATAGCCAACGTATCAGATGCACAGTTCAAAGCCCTGGTGATCAGGATGCTCACAGAATTGGCTGATTTTGGCAAATTAGATGAACAAATGAAAGCTACACTAAGTGAAATGAAGGAAAACACACAGGGAACCAATAGTGATGGGAGGAAAACTTGGACTCAAATCAATGGAGTGGACCAGAAGGAAGAAAGAAACAACCAAACAAAAAAGAATGAAGAAACAAGAATTCAAAAAAATGAGGAAAGGCTTAGGAACTTCCAGGATCTCTTTAAACATTCCAACATTCAAATGATAGGGGTATCAGAAGGAGAAGAGGAAGAACAACAAGTGGAAAAATGATTTGAACAAATAATAAAGGAGAACTTCCCCAATCTGGCAAAGGAAATAGACTTCCAGGAAGTCCAGGAAGCTCAGAGAGTCCCAAAGAAGTTGGACCCAAGGAAGCACACACCAAGGCACATTGTAATTACATTAGCCAAGATGAAAATGAAGGAGAGAATTGTAGAAGCAGCAAGGGATAAGGGGACAGTCACCTACAAAGGAGTTCCCATCAGACTGTTGGCTGATTTTTCAAAAGAGACCTTCCAGGCAAGAAGGGGCTGAAAAGAAGTATTCGAAGTCTTGAAAGGCAAGGACCTACATCCAAGATTGCTCTATCCAGCAAAGCTGTCATTTAGAATGGAAAGGCAGATAAACAGCTTCTCAGATAAGGTCCAGTTCAAGGAGTTCGTCATCACCATGCCCTTATTCTATGAAATGTTAAAGGGACTTATCTAAGAAAATGAAGATAAAAAATATGACAGTGAAAAGACAGCAAACTCACAGCTATTAACAACCACACCTTAAACAAAAGCAAACAAGGCCAACAGCTAGAACAGGAACAGAACCACAGAATGGAGATCATATGGAGGGTTCGCAACGGGAGTGGGAGGAGGAGAGAGGGGGAAAGGTACAGAGAATAAGTAGCATAGACGGTGGGTAGAAAATAGACAGGGGAGGGCAAGAATAGTGTGGGAAATGTAGAAGCTAAAGAACTTATGACACATGGACATGAACTAACAGGGGTAATGTGGGTGGGAGGGGCTGTGCAGGGTGGAGGGGAATGAAGGGGGAAATGGGACAACTGTAATAGCATAATCAATAAAATATGTTTAAAAAATTCTGAAGTTAGGAAGTTTGCCAGTTTATTTAAGCATGTTTATGTATGTATGTATACACACACATATATATTTAAAAATAGTTTAGGGAGAATTTAAAATGATTCAGGTGATATTCTATTTTCATATTTAAAAAAAAAACATTTTTTTTTGAGAAGGAGAAAAAAGCAGAAGCTTAGATCTTGCAATCCCAGAGTTGTATATAACTCTTATTTTATCTCTGCAGTCTGGGTAGCTCATGGAAATGTCTTTTCAGGACTTTTATTTATTTTTGTCATGGTTTAATAAAGGTTAAGAGCTGTTACTATAGTGTATTTTGTAGACATCTCATTTTAAGTACATAAAGTTTCATGATCATGGTATCTTCCCTGCCAGATAAGCATAAATACATACATTTTCTTATCAGTAACATTATTAGAATTTTTTTATTCTCCCTTCCCTTTTTTTCCATCTCCCCTTCCTCCTTTCCTTCTCCCGTTACCAATTCCTGTGATTTTTCCAAGTCAAATAATTTGCAGATATACCAGAATATAATGGAGAATTCTGATATAAAGTTCTTTGAGTACTAGTCAAATTAAGATTGATGGTTGAATTATATGATAGTCACATAAACTGCACAAAGTTTCCACCTTAGAAACTTTAAATGTGTATTTTTTAAGACTTTATTTATTCATTTTTAGAGAGAGGAAGGGAGAGAGAAAGAGAGGGAGAGAAACATCAGTGTGTGGTTGCCTCTCACACACCCCCAGCTGGGGTCCTGGCCCACAACCCAGGTATGTGCCCTGACTGGGAATGGAACCAATGACTCTTTGGTTCTCAGGCCGGTGCTTAATCAACTGAGCCACACCAGCCAGGGCTAAACGTGTATTTTTTAAAGGATGTGGGATATACTACTATTGTGCTGAGATAATTAAATAGTATTTCAGTATTTTCTGCCCAGTACATTTTCTACATAGGGAAAATGATTATGCTGTCTCCAGGATACATACTTAAATTTAAGGCTTCCTAGCTAAAAGATGGAAGGGGTGGAAAGGTTTTAGTTGCTATATGATGTATAATATTAAGAAGGTTTTGTACAGATGAGTGTTTATTCTCCCTAATCTTAAAACTACTTTTTTATTACTACTGAGTTTTGAGTATGAAAGTTAGCTATTACCTTTTCATTTCCAAGATAACTTACAGGTGGGAAATTTAAGCATTATTATCTGTAAACCATTTATAGTCCATATTCATTGGGAGAAATAAAGTTCTGCCAGTAAAAAAGCAAAAACAAACACAAACAAATAAAAACCATTATTAAAATTTCCATTGTGGACACAGATCTTTGATTTTATTACACTAAAATTTTTAATTTTTGAGAATCTAAACTTTTATAAATTTAAGTCTCATGTATACATTGAAAAATAAGGTTTCTTCCATCTGCGAATCTCCTACCCCAACCTCCAGTTTAAATTTTAGAGGCTACTATGGCTACCATTCTTCTGGAGCCCACATGCCAATGTGTTAAAATTTGGCTATTAATTTGTTATATAGCGTACCCTTCTTTGCCAATCTTGGGTTTTATTTATGTATAAGAAAAAAACTTTTCTTCCCTTCTCCAAGCTCTTAAAAAATTACATATGAAATATCTACCTACAGATGCACTTGCACCATTCTCATTTAATCTTCATAGCAATCTTTGATATATTATTTTTAGTCTTAGATTTGTAGAACAGAGAACAATCTCAGAAATAAATGCCTTGCCCAGTGTCACATGGGTAGTAAATGAAAGTATACATTCCAACAGATGACTATATGACTATAAATCCCATGCTCCATAAATGTTCCAAACTGTTGCTAAGATGAATTGGAACTAGCCTGGGTTGTTAGTAGTTTCTTTAAAAAAATGTTACCTTTGCCAGCTGCCTATTTTTGCTGTTGGTGGAGACTTCTCTTTCTGCTTTTTTTTTTTTTTTAAATCCCCTAACGCTGTGCCTTTATTAAAGTCTAAAAATGGAATTATTTCTTTTTTTCTGATCTGCTGATCTTGGATGCTGGTGAAAGTGGCTGTCTTCGCTTGGATTTGCTGACTTTATTTCTTTAAAATATACTTGATTAATTATGCTATTACGGTGGTCCCAATTTTTTCCCCTTTGCCCCTCTCCCTAAGGTACCCCCCATTCCCTCTGGCAGTACCCTCCCTGCTTCCCCCAGTTCATGTCCATGGGTCATGCATATAAGTTCTTTCACTACTCCATTTCCTATACTGTTCTTAACATCTTCCTGTCTATTGTCTACCTACCAATTGCACTTCCTAGTGCCTTCATCTTTTGCCTCATTCTTCCCTTTTCCCCTCCCAACTGATAACCATCCAAATGATCTCCATATTTAAGATTCTGTTTCTGTTCAGCTTGTTTGCTTAGCTTGTTATTTAGATTCAATTGTTGATAGTTGGGAATTTATTTCCATTTTAATGTTCATAGTTTTGATCTTTTTCTTAAATAAGTCCCTTTAACATTTTATATAATACTGGTCTACTGATGATGACCACCTTTAGCTTTTCTTTGTCTGGGATACACTTTATTTGCCCTTTAATTTTAAACGATAGCTTTGCTGGACAGTAATGTAGGTTGTAGGTCCTTGCTTTTCATCACTTTGAATACTTCTTGCCAGTCCCTTCTAGCCTACAAAGTTTCTTTTGAGAAATAAGCTGCCAGTCTTATGGGAACTCCTTTGTAGGTCACTATCTGCGTTTCTCTTGCTATTTTTAACATTCTCTCTTTATCTTTCAACTTTGGTACTTTAATTATGATGTGACTTGGAGTGGGCCTTTTTGGGTCCATCTGCTTGGGACTCTCTGTGCTTCCTGGACTTGTATGTCTATTTCCTTCATCAATTAGGGAAGTTTTCTCATTTTTCCCCCAAAAGTTTTCAATTTCTTGCTCTTTCTCTTCTTCTTCTGGCACCCCTATGATTCAAATGTTGGTATGTTTTATGTTGTCCCAGAGGCGCCTTAGCCTATCCTCATTTTGGGGGGTTCTTTTTTCTTCTGGTTGTTCTGATTTGTGGCAGAGTTGCCCTGGGCCACCATGGATGAGAATAATTCTACCAAGACATGATCTGCTTGGGGAGCAAGACTGACCAGTCTTTCAGAGGAGAAAGGCATTTTGCCTCTCTCTCAATGGGCTTTTATTGAGTTTAGTTTGCATAGGGATGCATATGAATGAAAGGAGGTATGGTTTACAGATAACATTTCTGAGGTCACAGGGGTCCTTTTGAGTCAGGTCTGGTAGACAGGGTGACACCAGTTGGCTGTAAAACCTTGGGAAACAAACTTAATATGTGCTTGGACCCTTAACATTTAAATTGAGGACATTCTTACCAAAGCAGGTTTCATAGGACTTTATGCATTCTTTCTTAGGCCTGATCACCCACCACCGGAAACTGCTGATCCCGGCACAGGGCTGCACCCCACTTTGGCTTTGTTTCAGTCATGAATCAGGCAGGGGAATGAAGGCTGTTAAGAGATTAGGAGACTTCTTACAGATAGAATGAGGATTCAGGCTATGATAAAACTGAGGCATGAGGGTTTGTTTTTTTATTTTAATATATTTTATTGATTATGCTATTACAGTTGTCCCATTTCTCCCCCATCATTCCGCTCCACCCTGCACACCCCCTCCCACCCACATTCCCCCCTTTAGTCCATGTCCATGTGTCATAAGTTCTTTAGCTTCTACATTTCCCACACTATTCTTGCCCTCCCCCTGTCTCTTTTTGACCCACCGTCTATGCTACTTATTCTCTGTACCTTTACCCCTTCTCTCCTCCTCCCACTCCCCTGTTGCTAACCTTCCATGTGATCTCCTTTTCTGTGGTTCTGTTCCTGTTCTAGTTGTTTGCTTTTGTTTTGGGTGTGGTTGTTAATAGCTGTGAGTTTGCTGTCTTTTCACTGTCCTATTTTTTCTCTTCTTTTTCTTAGATAAGTCCCTTTAACATTTCATATAATAGGGGTTTGGTGATGATGAACTCCTTGAACTTGACCTTATCTGAGAAGCACTTTATCTTCCCTTACATTCTACATGACAGCTTTGCTGGATAGAGCAATTTTGGATGTAGGTTCTTGCCTTTCATGACTTGGAATACTTCTTTCCAGCCCCTTCTTGCCTGGAAGGTCTCTTCTGAAAAATCAGCTGACAGTCTGATGGGAACTCCTTTGTAGGTGACTATCCCCTTATCCCTTGCTGCTTCTAGAATTCTCTCCTTCATTTTAATCTTGGCTAATGTAATTACGATGTGCCTTGGCATGTTCCTCCTTGGGTCTAACTTCTTTGGGACTCTCTGAGCTTCCTGGACTTCCTGGAAGTCTATTTCCTTAGCCAGAATGGGGACGTTCTTCTTTATTATTTGTTCAAATAAGTTTTCCACTTGTTGCTCTTCTTCTTCCCCTTCTGGTACCCCTATAATTTGGATGTTGGGATGTTTAACGATGTCCCGGAGGTTCCTAAGCCTCTCCTCATTTTTTTGGATTCTTGTTTCTTCCTTGTTTTTTCTGTTTGGTTGTTAATTTCTTCCTTCTGGTCCACTCCATTGATTTGAGTCCAAGTTTTCCTCCCATCTCTATTGGTTCCCCAAGGCATGAGGGTTTTTTATCCCTTCTCCACAATTCACTAAGTCCTTCCCTGACAGCCCCCTTTGTGACCATGCCTGTCTTAGGTTGTCCCTCCCTTGAGGAACCTTACTAGTTCATCATCAGCTAATCAGTCATATGCCCTGGGGCTTAGTAGAATGAAGAAAAGGGGCACAGCCTCTACCAGATGGACAAGTTTTGTCTCGTTAGCGGCTTATTGTCCCAAGGTCCCCTAGGTGTGGGGACGTTTTGCCTGTTGGCGGGGTTGCAGCTCCTGAAACCAGGGAGGATGGTTTCCAACACTGATTGAATGATTTTCCCCCTTATGTTTCAAATCTTCCCATCATCTACTCCACTGTTGATTCCCTGTAAATTTTTCTTTATTTTACTTAGTGTAACCTTCATTTCTGCATGTTTTTTTTTAAACAGAGGGCCTTTTCTTTTTTTTTTTTATTTATTTTTAGAGGAGGGAAGGGAGAGAGAGAAGGAGAGAAACATCAATGTGTGGTTGCCTCTTGAGTGCCCCCTACTGGGGACCTGGCCTGTAACCCAGGCAAGTGCCCTGACTGGGAATTGAACCAGCAATCCTTTGGTTCACAGTCTGGCACTCAATTCTCTGAGCCACACTAGCCAGGGTACATGGGTTTTTTAGTGCTGTTCAAGTACCCAATGAGTTCATTGAGCATCCTAATAACCAGTGTTTTGAATTCTGCATCTAAAGATTGCTTATCTGCATATTGTTTAGTTCCTTTTCTGGAGTTTTGTTCTTTCATTTGGGCCTTATTTCTTTGTCTCCTCATTTTGACAAACTCCCTGTCTTAGTAGTGTGGCCTACTGTAGAAAGCATACCTGTAAGTTGGATGGGGCGGAGACTTAGGTAATTGCCAGGGCAAGTCAACCTGTGTGAACCAGGTTGATGGAGTCTCAGATGTGATGTCCCTGATACACATATCTGTGTGGCTCTGTGTTGTGGAGGGCTCAGAAAAGGAACAGTGGCTGCTGCTTGGCATCTGGTGGTTTATCCTGGAGGATATTATCCCTTGGCTCTTATCCTGATGACAGATTTTTCAGTTTCTCCCTGTATGCCACTGGTGCCCTTCCAGCTGCTGCCCTGATGCTGGAACCCGGAGGGACTGAGTCTTCATAAGTCCTAAGACTGTTGCAGGTTCTTTAGGAGGAGATGCCTGAAAAATCCCAGTTTCTTTTGCCAGCTCAAGCCCCACTGTTTTTTTACAGCCAGAAGTTATGGGGATTTATCTTCCTGGTACTGGGATCCTGGGGGTGGGTCATTTGGTGTGAGCCAGGGACCCCTAGCTCCTGAGGTATCCCTTCTGAATTTTATCTACCACATGTGGTTGTGGGACCTCCCATTCTTTATTTCTACTTCTTTGTGTTTCCATGTCTCTGCCCCTTCTATCCATCTTGATGAATGTGATTTCTTTAATTCCTTGGTTGTTGAATATCGGACTTTGATACAGTTCCATTTTCTTATGATTCTGGGTAATAGTTTTTTTTTTTAATAATTTACTTTGAATTTTTGCTGTGGTTGCACAAGGAGGTAAGGATGTTTATCTACAACTCCACCTTGACTGGAAGTCCTAGAGTCTAGATTTGCTGATTTTATAAGTAAAATACTTTAGTGAGCAGGTAGAGCTATAAAATACAGTCACTGATGCCTTTTACCACTTGTAAATATTTTTATGTTTAACTGATCAAGTGTACTTTATTTTAAAGAAGAAAGTTTGGTGACTCCTTGCCTTTTGAAAATAATTTTGTAATATATTTTTAATTGTGCATCTTAAAGATGTCATGTTGAAAAGGAATTATGAAAACCTATGGAAAATAATTTATAAACTCTTGTAATAACATAGTGTTTTTTTAAATGTTGGAAGATATTTGTTTTCCTGAATTTTCAATTAAAGTTCAGCTTCTGGAATATTTGTTGAAAAATTTGAAGATGAGGTCGAGTAAAGATACTCTAAAGTGGATACCTGAAAAGGAGAAAATTTTGTTTTTGCAAGTCTTTTAAGGATTTAGATAAGGCAAATACATTTAGGGTTGTGGGTTTTTGGATTGATTGTAATAGGAAGGTTAAGAATCAAGAAGAGATTTGATGAGGTTTGGATTTTCTTTCCTTTGCTTGAGCTTAATACAGTTTGAATCATTTTTTTTTTTTAGTTTTTAAAGCAAAGGCAATTTTATTGAGACTCTGCAGTGAGCAAGAACACTGATATAGGATCTTAGGTTCTGTGCCTGTATGTGGTACTTAGGGGCTTTTATTTCTTGGGTACACAAAAGTTGCTGGGGTTAACCAATCAAAGTGTAGGTTGGCTGACTTTTTGCTTTTTTAGGAATGCTGAGTTCACACTGAAGTCCAGGTATGTGTCAGTAAAGCATTCTGGGATTATGCAAGATTTATTATGGGATTCAGGAGGAAACTTTCTGAACCAAGTGTCACTGGAGTCTGAGGCTTGACTTTAGATCTGAAAAACAAACTTAAAAGAAGTTAGAGTAGTTCCTGGACCATTGTTTTTTAGCTGCCTATTGATACTGCTGTAATTCTGTCAGTGTTAAACTCAGTAGAGCACTCTTTGAGAACATTTTATTCTACCTGTTTGAAATGGATTGGCCACATTTCAGTAAAACCTTATTTATGGGTGCTGATATTTCAATTTCATATAGTTTTGACATGTCACAGAATAGTTTTTATATTCCCCGTGTCTCCATTATAGAATAACAAACAAACACAACCCAGAAGGAGGGCTATACAGTACTGTCCCATCAGTACTAACCACATGCCTTTTTAAAATTTTTACTTTGATTATATTTTATTTTTTATGCTATTACAGTTATCCCAAATTTTCTGCCTTTGTCCCTCTCTACCCAGCAGGCAGTCCCCACACCATTGTCTCTGTCCATGGGTCATGCATATGTGTCCTTATGCTACTCTGTTCCTTATGCTGTACTTTACATCCCCATGCTGTACTTTACATCCCCATGACTATTCTGTAACTACCAATTTGTATTTAATCCCTTCACCTTTTTCACTCATTCCCCCAACCTCCCTCCATCTGGCAACCATCAAAACATCCTCTGTATCTATGATTTTGTTTCTGTTCTTCCTCCTCCTTCTCCTCCTCTTCCTGCTCCTTCTCCTCCTTTTCTTCCTCCTCCTTTCTTCTTCTTCTTCCACCCTTTAACATTTCATATAATACTGGTCTGGTGGTGATTAACTCCTTTAGTTTTTTTCTTGTCTGGGAAGCTTTTAACCAACCTTCAATTCTACATGATAGCTTGGCTGGGTAGAATAATCTTGGTTGTAGATCCTCACTTTTCATTACTTTGCGGGTTTTTTTTTTTTTTTTTGCCAATCCCTTCTAGCCTGCAAAGTTCTTTTCAGAAATCAGCTGTCAGTCTTATGGTAGCTCCCTTGTAGGTAACTAACTGCTTTTTTCTGCTTTTCAGATTCTCTCTTTATCTTTAATCTTGGATAACTTAATGATGTTATACTGTGGTGTGTTCCTCTTTGGGTCCAACTTCTTTGGGATTCTGTGGGTTTCCTGGACTTCCTGGAAGTCTGTTTACTTTGCCAGTTTGGGGAAATTTCCTTCATTATTTGTTCACATAAGTTTTCAACTTCTTGCTCTTGTTCTTCTCCTTCTGGCATCCCTGTAATTCTGATGTTAGAGCTTTTAAAGTCCCAGAGTTTCCTAACCCTCTCCTCATTTTTTTGAATTCTTGTTTCTTCTTTCTGTGTCAGTTGGAATTTTATTTCTTCCTTTTGTTTGAAATTGTTGATTTGAGTCCCAGTTTCATTCCCTTCACTGTTGGTTCCCTGAATATTTTGCTTTATTTCACTTTGGGTTCCCTTCATTTGTTCTTCATTTTTTGACCAAGCATAGTCAGTTCTGTGAGCATCTTGATTACCAGTGTTTTGAATTCCACATGAGATAGGTTGGCTATCTCCTCATCACTTAGCTCTTTCTCTGGAGTTTTGATCTGTTCCTTCATTTGGGCCATATTTGTCTCAGTGCACCTGTTAAGTTGTAAGGGGACAGGGCCTTAGGTATTTACCAGAGCAGGGCAACCCTATTTGCTGAGTTGTGGCAGTATCAGTGGGGGACGGGTCAAAGAGGGAACAATGCAGCTTGCTTGCTGGGCTCTAGCCCCACTTTCCAACAAACTTTTATGTAAGACTGGGAGTTTCTCCCACTGCAGCAACCCCTGCCATAGTCCACAGTCAGCTCTGAGTCTCAGTTTCCCATTCAGCCAGCCCTGCCTACATGGTCTGCCATGTTGTCCTGGGTTCTCTCAGTCAGCCCCCACCTTGCTTCGAGGTCTGGTTTACTGCCTTATTGGGGTCCTTTTAGCCAGCCCCGCCCTCAAGACTGCTGCCTTGCCCCGGTTCTCTCCATCTGCTGATCTGTCTCCCTCCCTCCTACTGGTCTGGTTATTCTGGTTGACTGTTTTTTTAATTCCTTGCTTGTTGGAGTTACATGCAGTTGATTTTCTGTCACTTGTGGTTGACTATTGTTTTTAGATTGGTTGTCATCCTCCTTTTGGTTTTGCGAAAAAGTGAAGGGGTTCTACCTGCCTCCAGCCTGATCAAACTCTCTTTATTTTTATTATAATTTTATAGTGGTAAATTGTATATAACATAAAATTTACCCCTTTCATCATTTTTAAGTGTGCAATTTAGTGGCATTAAGTACATTTACATTGTGCAATAACCATATTATTAACCTTCACAACTTTTTCATCATCCAAAACCAAAATTGTGACTTCCGGCCAAGATGGATGAGTAGGTGGATGCACTGTGTCCTTAATTTGTCTCACAATCAAAATTAAGGACAACAAATATTTAGAAAGAAGAAAACAACCAGAGCTAATAGAAAATTGAACTGTACGGAAGTTCAACCATTCATCCAGACCAGTAAGAGGGGCGGAGTCGCGGCAGGAAAAAGTGGAGGTGCGAACCCGGGAACACAGGCGGCAGTGGCTGGCAGTTCCCAAGTGTGCAGGCAGCTGGCAGGCCCACAGGCAGCTGCTGTAGGACCCCGGGCACAGGGTGACAACTGTGCAGACCCAGTGAGGCCGCGCTAGGCGGCTGGCTGACCAGGTGGTCCCACATTCGCACGCACAGATAATCCAGGTGAAGGGGAAGCAGCGGAAGGGACTGTAATCCAAGAGAGAGTGGAGCAGGTGCCATTGTTCCCTCCTGGACCCCGCCCCCACGTACGGCGTTACAACCCAGCGACTGGGCCGCCCTGCACTGGGGAACACCGAAGGCTCCACCCCTTACTATGTAACAGCCGTGACCAGACCAAAACCAAACCAAAACAAACAAAAAAAAACACCAAAAATAGCTCAAACTGTATAACAAATCAGATCCCCAGAGCCAATTCCTTTAAGCCATAAAGAGATAGCCAACCTATCAGATGCGCAGTTCAAAGCCCTGGTGATCAGGATGATCACAGAATTGGTTGATTTTGCTCACAAATTAGATGAACAAACGCAGGCTACAATATGTGAAATGAAGGAAGACGCATGGGGAACCAATAGAGATGGAAGGAAAACTGGAACTCAAATCAATGGAGTGGACCAGAAGGAAGAAACAAACAACCAAACAGAAAAGATAGAAGAAACAAGAATTCAAAAAAATGAGGAGAGGCTTAGGAACCTCCAGGACATCTTTAAACGTCCCAACATCCGAATTATAGGGGTCCCAGAAGGGGAAGAGGAGGAGCAACAAGTGGAAAACTTATTTGAACAAATAATAAAGGAGAACTTCCCCATTCTAGCTAAGGAAATAGACTTCTAGGAAGTCCAGGAAGCTCAGAGAGTCCCAAAGAAGTTGGACCCAAGGAGGAACACGCCAAGGCACATCGTAATTACATTAGCCAAGATTAAAATGAAGGAGAGACTACTAGACGCAGCAAGAGATAAGGGGACAGTCACCTACAAAGGAGTTCCCATCAGACTGTCAGCTGATTTTTCAGAAGAGACCTTCCAGGCAAGAAGGGGCTGGAAAGAAGTATTCCAAGTCATGAAAGGCAAGAACCTACATCCAAAATTGCTCTATCCAGCAAAGCTGTCATGTAGAATGTAAGGGAAGATAAAGTGCTTCTCAGATAAGGTCAAGTTCAAGGAGTTCATCATCAGCAAACCCCTATTATATGAAATGTTAAAGGGACTTATCTAAGAAAAAGAAGAGAAAAAATAGGACAGTGAAAAGACAGCAAACTCACAGCTATTAACAACCACACCCAAAACAAAAGCAAACAACTAGAACAGGAACAGAACCACAGAAAAGGAGATCACATGGAAGGTTAGCAACAGGGGAGTGGGAGGAGGAGAGAAGGGGTAAAGGTACAGAGAATAAGTAGCATAGACGGTGGGTCAAAAAGAGACAGGGGGAGGGCAAGAATAGTGTGGGAAATGTAGAAGCTAAAGAACTTATGACACATGGACATGGACTAAAGGGGGGAATGTGGGTGGGAGGGGGTGTGCAGGGTGGAGGGGAATGATGGGGGTGAAATGGGACAACTGTAATAGCATAATCAATAAAATATATTAAATTATAAAAACCAAAAAAACCCCCCAAAACCAAAATTGTGTACTGATTAAACAGTAACTCTCTAGTTCCTGCACTTTTACCCATGGTGATCTTTGTTCTGTCTTCTGTCTCTATGAATTACATATTCTAGGGAACTCATGTAATTGGAATCATGTGATATATATTCTTTGTTGACTGGCTTATTACAGTTTGCGTAATGTCCTCAGGGTTCATCTATGTTACAGCATGTGTTAGAATTTCAGAATTTCATTGCTTTTTAAGTCTGAATAACAGTACATTGTATGGATGTGTACCATATTTTGTTTAGCCATCATATACTGATTGTCATGCAATTTGCACACAAGTAGATGGTTGAAATCATGCTTTTTAATTCTTTTGTATCACTCAATATTTCAGTATATGCTTTTAAACTATTTGTTAGATGAGAAAAGTTGTGAAATTAGAATTTTGAATTCTGAAAGTATTATAAATGTAGAAAGGGCACTTTGAAAGACACCCTATATTTTTATGTGTTTTAATGCTATTTTAAATTTATAGTTACTTTTTGATCCCTTAAAATTGATTTTCATCTATTTATTTTTATGTAACCCCGAAGGTAAGAATAAAGTAGGAAAGATTTTTTTTTGTTTCAGTGCAGGTAAATGATAGATACAGTGCAGGTGCAGATAGATGATTTTGTTGGATTAAATGAAGTAACATGAATCATTACTGTTACATATGACTCTTATTGCCCCAACAAGTTCTAAAATTAAACTTTTAAGTACATGTTTTCTAAAGTTGGCAAAGAGGCAGAAATAATGAGATGGTTGCTATGGCTTTGTTTTTAGACTGGACCTTACCTTATCTAAATATATTGTTACAAGGTTCCTAAGGCACCATATTGAAGCACAGTGTGTGATATGCTAATTTGCTAAGCAAAGAGTATTCTTTTCATGTGTGTGCTCAGTTGCTTACATACTTAATGGCATATTTGTGTACACCCCTGCATGTGTGCAATATATGTATTTGCTTAGCTTTTTATTCAGTCTTTCACATGCTAGTTGGTTGTCGAATATAGGTGTCAAGTGAAATAACAACATATTTTGATAAAAATTGTGTGTTGCATTTCTTAACCATTATATTTTATTTACAAGGAAATGTTTTGATTAATAATCAGATTTAGAGATGCTGTTGCTTATTAGAATGCCATAATTTATGTAAAATATATTGGCTGTATAGGCAGAATTTGGTTATATACAAGGTGGGGAAAAAGTTACAGTTGTGAGTATGCAGAACACAGAGGGTTTTTTGTATTATTATTCATTAATTATTGTATTATTTTCCATATGAACAATTGGAAACCTACTTTTGCCCCACCCTGTATTTATATATTAGACATAAAATGTCAGTATATTTCACTAGGGTAGCACACATTAGCTCAGTGTTTACTATTATTGTGCCATGGTATAATGTTTAGGAGGCTAACTTGGTTACACTGTTGCTGAAAACACAAATTAAAATCAGTTGAAAAATAATTGTTGAGTCTCAGTGGTGAATAATTGGGGATTTATTATACCATTGTCTAGTTTTGATTATGTTTGAAACTTTTCATTAAAAAAATAAAAGGAAATACATTAAGCTCAAAAGAATTATGTTTTTTTTTAATCCAATATTGTTCTGGGAGGCCAGATTATTACAGAGTATATAATGAATTCAGGGTTAATTTGGTTTTCTTGGGGAATACATATATTAAACCTGGGAGATTTTAAAGCTCTCTTTCACACCCAGTATAAGGGGATTTTAACTGCAGTCTTTGAAATATTTCCCTGTTACCAAAATGTCTAGTTTTATTCTTCTTCATCACTTATACTTGATAGATTCATGACAAGGAGAAAGACAACAACATTTTGTCTTTATCCTTTAATATTAGTAAAAAGGGCACCTAATTAAAATCAAAGTATACCATCTAAAAACATTACCTTTTTCCGGGTCATCTTGGCTTTTCACATCTTGACTCAAGCATGTCCACCGTAAAGAGTTAGTCAACAAGCACCCTTCTCATATACATAAACTTAGTTTAGAGGTAAGATGTAAAAGGAATCTCCCTCCTGAGTGATGTTATTTATGAAAAAAATGTCTGCTTGTTACAAGAGTTTACTCTAGAGCAGTAACAATCAGTTTTCATTCCCCCGGGATCACATTAAAATTTTTGTGCTTTATGTCCCATGATGGTAAGGTCTTTCTGCTAGGTCTTTTATATAGATTGTATTTCTCAAAGAACTTTTACAATGCTATGCTTTTATGATGTGTACTTGCATTAGAGTAGACAAAATTATCTCCAGGACACATTAATTGCCACAAGAAATAATCATGTTTTGGTTCCCTTGTGTTTTGTTTGTAATAAAAATAATAATTTGAGAAATTAAGTCCATCCTTTTTCATATTACTGTATTAGACCATTAATTCCCTGCCCTCACAGAATATACATTAACATGTGGCAGAGTTTGGAAAAATGTAGTACAGCAGAAAGAGCAGCTACCACTGCTGGTAATATATATATTTTTAATTTCAAGGAGCTGAACCTAGCAAAGGGTAAAAATCTATGTGGTTTAATTTTGAATGGATTACAAAAAAGGGAGGCCATTATTTCATTTACATGAGAGGTGTGCCTTCTGGCAAGAGTGGGAAGTTGCCAGACACTGTTCTAGATATTAGATATATTCAGTTGTGAGCAAAACAAAACCTGACTTTTCATGCAGTTATTTTTCTAGGAGGAACATAATAAATGAATTAACAAAGTCAAGTCATGATGAGTGCTGTAAAGAAAATATTGAATACAAAGTGGATGATACAGGAGGGTGTTGGTTTGCATTGTGTTTAGGGATACCTGGGTATCTTTGAGACCTTTTCAGAGACTTCCAAGTAAAAACTGTTTTCATAATAGCCTTTCCCCCTCTTATTCTCCCATGATTGTGCAGTAGAGTTTTCCAGTGGCTACATGGTGTATGTTATCATAATAGATTGAATGCAGACCAGATATGAGAATCCAGCTGTCTTCTATTAAGCTGGATGTTAGAGATTTGCAAATATGTGAAACATTTCCACTCTTACTAATTTTATTTTTGTCATAAAAGTGTTAATTCTAGTTGTTATCTTTAAATGGGTTTATTCTTTTATAATTAAATACATATTTTTAAAAGCCTTTAATTTAATCCCATAAATATTGATAGATAGATCACATATAAGTAAAAGTTCTTTGAGACGATCAATTTTTAAAATACTGAGATTGTGAGCCCCAGAAGTTTGAGAATGACTGCCAGAAGGTGAATAGGTTGCCTCTTAAAATAAGATGGTACCAAAAAACATCTTTGAGAGGGTGACCTAAAGCTGAGATCTCATAGAAGAAGAGCATTTTACATAGAAAAAGCAAGATTGCTCTAACTACTCTTTCCCAGCTCACTTACACATTGTTTTCTGGCCTTATTATAATTCCTTTCATACCAAGCAAGGGACTGCTACTTATTCATCTCTGAATTCCTGTTGTTTACCATCTTACTAGTCATTAATAATAATTCTTTGTCAATTTTAAAGGAGTTGCTTGTATTACAAACATGAGACAGACTTTTGGATGGAGGCTTCATCTCTTTGATATTCATATCAACCTAATTTGAAATATATTTTTATTTCTTAAAAATAAATATTTGTTAGGATTTATTATTTCCCATTAATTCCTTTTGCATAAAATTATATATCGTATTTCTGTATGTGACTTTTAATATAATATGACTTTGCCTTCCATACCTATTTGTTAATGGTAAGTTTTTTTGCAATCTTTATGGTTTGGAGTTTTAATTTAAGACTATTTTTATTAGTGTAGTATATGAAGACTCTCTGTGGTTTTTATTATCATTCCTGCTATTATCTTCTTCCTTTATCATATTGTTTAAAAGCAAAAACATTAAAAAATGAACAGTAGAGAAAGATAAAATGAAAAATAATGATTTTAGATAAAACAGGAGTACAGCATCAAGTTTGATTGTGACCATGATACGAATGGATGAGATTTCTACCCTTAGCAAATCGTTAATATATTTGGGTACTTACTGTGTGCTAGACACTATTCCAGGTACTCTATGTGTACTAACACATTTGCTTTTCATAATAGCCCTAAAAGTGGATAGTGCAATCTTCACTTTACAGATGTAAGAAGCAAAAGGGAGGTGAGTTCAACAAGTTGCTTAAGGTCACACAGCTATTAGTGCTAAGGCAAGGATTTGAATCCAGGCATTGCCTATACTCCTAACTTCTGGGCATTGCTACCTCTGAAGAAGATTGTACAACTTGTTGTGAAGCAAAACAAAATAAAATCTTAAAATGTTTTCAACTTTTTTCATCACCTATCATTCTGTTCCCTGTAAGACTATAATTTTATAATTGTTATAATTTTGTAATTATAATTTTTAAGCCCTTTATTTCTAGCTTATACAACATTTCCAGAACCAAAGGGAACATTATAAAAGATGAAGTGGGAATAAAAAGCAGATGAAATAAGATGAAAAGCACACAGAACAGTAGAGTACCATACTGGTGGTTTTTAGTAGAGTCTGTAGTGTGGTGGCTCTGGTTCGGTCAGTATGTAGCAGTCATATCAGCAACCAAGAGCACACTCGGAGGACTTGCTTTTTAGATGCCAGTGCAATTTCGGTGACTGGGGTGTGGGAGTCTTACCAGTAACAGTATTTGGTAGCAATTAAAACCAGTAATGGGGATGATTGACTACAGATATTGAAGGATAGCAAATAAGAAATAAGAAGAAATAAAAGAGCCCTGGCTGGTGTAGCTCAGTGGATTGAGCGCGGGCCTGCGAACCAGAGGATCGCGGTTCGATTCCCAGTCAGGGCACATGCCTGGGTTGCAGGCCAGTTCCCAGCATGGGACACACGAGAGGCAACCGTACATTGATATTTCTCTCCCTCTCCCTCTCCCCTACCCCTCTAAAGACAAAAAAAAAAAAAAAAAAAAAAAAAAGAAGAAATAAAAGAAATGGTTCTCTCTGAGGTACCAAAAGTAACAAGTAACATAGACATATCTATCCTATAGAAGGTGGACAAATGTTTCTATCATTCGGGGGAAATTAACCTAAATAAGTACATTTTCTTCAAGGTAAGAGAAAGTCAAAGCTCCAGCTTGATATATGCAGGTACATTTCTGAATGAGAAGACTTTGTTAAAGGCTTCGTCTCTGATAGGGGAAGGATGAGGACTTGGGTTCCTAGTGAACAAATGGTCCTCTTGTTTGGGGGAATTGTCAGATATTATAGAAAGAGGTTTCATATGTGCTGTTTTCTTTCACTCTGTATGCACCCTGTGGTATTATCTCTAATTTATATATTGAGGCTTAACCAGAAAAATAACGATTTTCTTAATCACATTGTCACAGGTAGGCACAGGTAACCAGGTTCTTGGTGATCGGGACAAAGAATTGAACCGAACACCCAGAGTTTATAGCAGAGAACATGGGAGCAGGCCAACTCCAAGCAGAGATTGACCTCATGGGCTGGAGGGACTCTATTTTTATAGGGCAGATCCTTCCTGGCTAGTTTTGGCAGGCTTTTACTGCTCATGTGCAAGTAGTTGTATTACTTTAAAGCTATTGCACATGTGGTCTCCCATGATTTTCCCTGACTGGCCGCCAGGGAAGGGGATCCCACAATGTTACCGAATGGACCCCCCCTTCTCCTGGGGTCCCCCTGTCCTAGGTTCACTTTGCTCCTTGCCAGAGGATTATAGCTCTCCATGTTAGAGATTGGCGCGGGGATTTAAACCCAGGAGCAGCAGCCATGACAAGAATCACCATGAGGCTTTAGCAAAGAATCATCAAGTGGCTTTGGCGAAGAATCACCACATGGCTTTAGCAGAGAATCGCCACGTGACTTTGGGTCTCCCTTTGCTGCGCACCTTAGGAAGCTGGAAAGCAAGATGTAGCAGCGATGCCGAGCTCTCTCTTAGCTGTTCAAAGAATGCTGGAGAGGCACTTCAGGAAGGAAGGGGTGAAAGGACCTTGCTGGTGGGTGATGAGAAGGTGCCATGTGGTTTTGGAATAAGAACTGGAGATCCCAATGACACAACTGATGGTGCCAGGAACCAAGAGAGGGCTACCAGCTGAGCACAGATTACTGGGAAGAACTGGGGGCTGCCTGAGCCACGGACCTCTATTTCTTTTCCCCATTTCCACAATTGACTACACTTGCCAGCACTCTCATATCCTTCCAGCTTTACTGGGCTGCCATAGAAAGTCTGGGCAGGCGTGGCCCTGTGGCATGGAGCCAATCATCTCCAAGCTCTCATGCAGGCACTGTAACCAGGGGGAGTTGCCTCCCAGTTACATCTTGGGTGGAAGTCACTCTCTTCTCCCTGGCTCAAAGCCTGGCCACAGCTATTTAACATATCCATGAAACCAGTTAAAGGTTGTAGATATGTTAAATGACTGTTCTAGAGGTTGTCTGCAAAACAGTTGCTATGCAAAACAACTCAATGGCCCTGCTCCATGTATCTCATCCCCCAGCTCAGACTTGTAGGGGTGAGGGTGAGGACATCCCATGTTTTTAATATTTCCTGCACACCCTGAGTTCTGGACCCCTTTACAAATTCTTCTTTTTGGGTCCTCCTGGCTGTACCCTCTTACAACATACTAGTAGGTAATCAGTTTTTTTAATTGAAATGTATTGTTTTTTCAAGTCCTGAGGGTTCTAAAATCTAGAGTGTAATTGCACACCATTATATGGAAAAATTAAGTTTAGCCAAAAACTGCAAAGAGAAAAACGTAACTAGATTTTAAATATTTTTATATTTCAATGTTTGTTGTGATTAATTTTTTATGTCTTTTAAGAACTTAATACAATTTTTAGGTCATCAGAGAAAGATAAAATTATATTTAAACATTCTAATATTATGATTGCCTGCTTCTAGTTGTAGTATTTTTTGAAAAAAGTCACGCAATAACTTAAAATAGTAAATTAACATATTAATGTTTTTATTCATTCATTCTAGAGGCACATTTGTTCTGAAGTTTTCATTTAAAATTTATTTTAATTATGAAAATCAATTTATTTTAAAAGTTAATAGATAGTAAATGTCTATTCTTGGTTTGTTTTGGATTTTTCCACTGTAAATTATAGTTTGGGTTATGGTGAATAGGCTAATATTCTGTGCCCCAATTAATTAGTCCCTGTTCATATGAACCATATATTTTATTTACTTTGAGATCTAAATTATTAGTTAATATGATTTTTAATTTTTTTCCTGACAAGCTTCTAAACTTTTCAGAGTCTTACGAGGTTCTTGGTCTAGAATTCGCTGATTGAATTAGTGAATAAAACAATAGATTAATACTTTTTTTGTTTGTTTGTTTAACACCCAGGGATTTTATTTTTACACTTTGGAAACTGTTTGAAATAATGGTAGATTTTAGATGAGTTTCACAAATCTTTAAAAAAAATTTATTTTTTGTTTTTTTTTCCTTTAATATAGTTGTCTCCATTCCCCACCCCTCCCCACTGCTCCCACCATCCAGCGGGGAAAAGGGGAAAGGGTTTTCAGGAACAACTGTAAAGGACACATGGAGTTTCACAAATCTTAATCAAAGCTCACCATGTTTACAATAACGTTTTGCACAATATTTTTAGTTGATGAAGTGTAAAAATTTTAAGTTTATCACAGCTTTTCAGTCTTTGAGGTATTGAAAGTGGTGACAGGGCTGCTCTGTTACTGTTTTAGAGCTAGCTCTTTTAATTGATGTTGAATTGTGGCTTTCCTTGCACACAGGGTTAAGTAAAAAGGTTGCAGTCATCTAGTGAGCATTTTTCCTTTAATGTGCTCATTAGTGGTGGCAAGTCCAGGTTTCAGCACATGTCAGTAATTTACATTTCATTGCTGAGTGGCTGCCCTTGTTCAAGAGTTATTTCTAAGCCTGATGAATATATATTGGGAATAAACAGTAGAAGAATTGAAAGCCAAATGCCCTGCCAGGCCTTTCAGTTGGTTCTGAAGCTTCCAGTGGATCTATCTATGATTAGCAATGCATGAAGCAGGATGAAAATGCAAAGATGAGGCTTACAAAAGTTGCCACAGGTAGGCTATCCCCTTAAATCCCTCTTTTGTGACCACCTTCCCATTCATCTTTCCCAAATTCTACTTTCTTGGCAGACTTTCTGTTAAAGTACAAATACTCTTTTAGACCTAAGAAGTAAACAATAGAGGATCAACCTGGTTCCTTTAGTCCTTCTAACTATTAAGCCAAGTCTGATTGTTATGCAGTAGTTGACAGAAGTGAGGGGCTTGATAGGCCTTCCAGCTCCTAGGGACCTCATTAATGTGATTGGGATCTCTGTGGTGATTCCTTCTGGGATTCAGTTTTCCCTGTTTGCCTGATTGGTACCAGCTTGTTCTGGCTTTTGAAAGCCTGCATAGATCATTAAAAGGTAATCTGTGGGCATTGTTGCTGCACGTAGGGACAAGATTCATGTTAATGTTGTCTTTGAAACTGAGGTATTTGGGAAAATCCAGAAGTTTTCTTTTTGTAGAAAAGCTTGCATTTTTAGAACTCAGGATTTTATTCTGAGTTACTTCATGCACAGATGGAGTAGTGTTAGGAAACACTAGTCTAACTATCCTTAGAAGATTAAAGATGTAATTCTTTATATGTTTTAAGTGTATTTTCAAATTTTTGGATATTTGGGTTTATTGCAAGTAGATATTAATATTGCCATTGTATGTGTTTGTAGGGTCATCTGTTATCTACTTATATATATTTTTGTGATATGTATCAAAACACTGAATTCAAGAAGTTTTGTGCAGAATTCATGGCTAGAATCAAAAGTGAGTGAATTTATGACCAACAATACAGTATTGAAAGACATTGAAAAATATCAGTACTCAAGTTAGAATATTATTTTATGGTAAATTCAGTTGGTCGTGATTTAGCTCTTAATCATCTAAAAATGAAGGCATGTTAAGCATAGTTTATGATGTCTGTATATTAGTTTTTTGTTAGCTAGAGTTTTAATAGAGGAGCAACATGGAGCAACATTAGTTTGGAAATTTTTTTTATGTGTATAAAGATAATGATACAAATCTTGAGAGTATTAGTTTAGTAATGTTCTGACCAGTGTTTGTAGCCTTTGCAAAAGTGTAATAATACATTTACCTTCTAGATGACTACTTGAAACTATTCCTTTTGGATGGATGCTTGCCAGATGAAAGCCTCATGGGATTAAGTTCTGGACAATCACTTGCAAATTTGTGGGGGATATCGGTGACTTTGAATATTTAACTGTCCAAACTGTCATCTACTTGCATTCTGTCACTCCATTCGGTAAAAAATTTAGAAGTTTGTCAGCCAGTTAGAATTAGAGGTGACATCTGCTTTTAATTGGTGTTTTATTTTCTTCCAAGTCAGTAAAAATTCAGTAAGACATGAATTATCAAATTTTGCAATGCTAAGCAACTTGTCAAGTGACAGTACTACCTTGAGCACTTGTACAGATGGGAAGTGTTAAAAAGTTGATTAATTGTCAGGAGTTCTGATTATGGTTTTAGAAGGCTAAAGCTTTTATAACCATTGCCAGCTTTTCAGTGTCAGATAGTATTCATTTGTTAATTTTGTAGGCTTTTTTCAATTACTGGCAAATTGCCTCTTATGTAATGAACACTTAACTATATGGTTTTAGTGATACTTGGTCTAGTACGCATAGGGTTAGATCAGGCAACATAGATTTCATCTGTTTCTCAAATCTATTATTTGTTTAGTAAACATCTTAAAGTTGTTTTTAATTGAAAAAATCTAAATATGAGCTTTAAATGGTATTCTCTAATACATACTCATGATGTATGTGAGAATATCTGTTTGAATCTTGGCAAAGAAAGCCTTGCTTGGGCCCCCTGTTGAAAAAGAAAATTGATTTTTTCTGTTTTTACCATTTTCAAACCATTTTAAGATATAAAGCATAAGAATAAAGAAATCAGTTCTTTCAAATAGAGCATGTAAAAATAACTCAAGACTTCACACATTCTCAGAACTAAAAAAGAACAAAAAAAAATATTCCCATCATACTGATTACATTTTAACTTTTCTCATTACTGAAAATTTCTGCAGGACACTAAGTAATCTCTTTATAGAAAGTGTGTCTTTAAAAATTCAACTGTGAAGGAGTGTTCTTTTTCTGTTTGTTTTTTGCAAAAAAGCTAATCAATAATATGAAATTGGATTTTCTCCATTTTGTATTTGAATAGAACTGTATATTAGAGGTAGAATTTCGTTTTAAAAGTGGTTAGGAGTTGTAGCAACGTTTCTCATGTTAGTTTCTTAATATGACTAGACTACAGTTTAATTCAGATTTTCTTTTTTGTTGTCCACTTACAAATATCTGATAAATGTTTTATGTAGTAATGCATTTTTTGTTACCAGAAAAATCATTGGGTTATTTAATTTGATTCAGAAACTCTCTCCTGTTCAGTTACTTGGATGTTGTGTAGATTTTATTTCAACTTAAAAACTAGAGAAGATGCTTGAGTAAATTAACCTTAGTTTTCATACAGTTGAAAAGTAGCATGTTAAACCCAAGGGCCACATTAAGCAGTTCTTACACATTTTTAGCAAATAGTTGAAAAACAGAAAACTTAGATCTTTTAGCTAAACTATTCAGAACACATTTATAGTCATTTTGATACCCGAAAACTTCAGGGTTCATTGCCCCTGTGCATTTTTCAAATTATTTGCTTCTCAATACATAAGGCTTTAATTTACCTCCTACTGACAAACCCCAAGTGGGTTTTTAAGAATTTTGAAAGTGGACTAGTATAGTTGTGCTGCAGCACTGGTTTTGATTGCTGACACAGAATTTCCTATGACACCCCAGATTTAGATGGATGGGAGGTTCAGGCAGCATCTTCTGGGCAATTGGTAGGTGTCCCCCCACTCCAGGTATAGAATTACTGGTTTCTAGAATGTTTTTCTTTCTTTGAATCCTGTTTTATCCCTATTTAGAAAATAATATAGGCACAAGATTTAACCCCATTTTATTCACTGTTAATTTTTATTTGTGTGGTCTTTTTTATCTCAAATTTTACAGGATAATAACAAAGTTAAATATTTGTACCTTAAAGTAGCCTAAAGCAATAATTATTGTTTCTGTAAATAGCTGATATTATTAGTAAGTATAATTTATATACTGATTAATAATATCTCCAGGCTGCATTCTCTTAGAGGTATTCAAAGTCACTTCTATGTCATCTGTTTAGGCTTGCTAAGTTTTTAAGGAATAAGGAAAACAGTTGAACCCTGTATTTTATGGAAAGAAGATGAACATCTACAGCTACCATTTGTGTTGTGGTAATAATTTACTTTTCTGGCTTTAAATACTGTCATGATCTTTTAGGAAACAGATCGTGGTAGACTTGTCATGTTAATCATTTCTATGTTTTCAGCTCAGTTTGGTCACTAATACTTGACTTGTTACTTAGATTCTTGCTTCTTACCTTACTGCATGCAGTTCCTATTGTTTAAATTACCAAGCTTTCTTTATCATGTAATCCTGTCATTCTATTGACAATTGATTGGACCAGGGATTACTGGTCTCATTCATGGCCCATGGTGTGTGTGTGTGTGTGTGTGTGTGTGTGTGTCTAGCTGGGGTGGGTGTGGATGTGTGTGGTGGGAGTTGTGAGTGGCAGTGGGGTGCAGAAAAGGTTGTGACATTTGAACTGTAATAACTGAAAGATGAGAAGGAGCAGCCAGCATGTGAAGCTCTGGGGTAAGCTTTCTCCAGGCAGAGGGAATAGCAGGTGTAAATGTTCTGCGGCAGGAATGAGATTAGCATATTGGAGCCAGAGAAAGAAGCTGGTGTGGCAGGAGAATAATAAGTGAGGAGGTGTTAGAGGATGAGATTGGAAAGATAGGTTCAGGGAAGATCAGTTAGAGCCATCCTAAGAGGATGGGATTTTAATATAAGCAGTTTTGGGGAGGCTGGGAGGAGATTTTAAGCATGCAGTGACATGATATGATATACTTCTTTATTACTATATAATAAGAATGCATATCAGACTGAAGAATTATGTGATTAAATGTAGTTATGATAGTAGGAGTATAAAAAATTTAAAGTATGTACTAAATATGACAAGAAACTGTGCTCTAGAAGAAATTCAAGTATCATACTAGTCGGCATGTGGAAAGTCCTAACTCCTTAATTTTGTCCTACTGTTTTTTAGGAAACATGTCTCTGTGGAAACAAAGCTATTGCCTAATTTTTTTAATTTTCTTTTCTTTCTTTATTTAGACAGAGGGGAAAGGAGGGAGAGAGGGAGAGAAACATTAGTGTGTGGGTGTCTCTTGCATCTCTCCTGCAATCCAGGCATGTGCCATGATTGGGAATTGAACCAGCGACCCTTTGGTTCGCAGTCCAGCACTCAGTCCACTGAGCCACACCAGCCAGGGCTAATTTTTAAAAATTTTTAAAGATTTCACTTATTTATTTTTAGAGGGAGGGGAAGAGAGGGATGTCAATGTGTGAGAGAAACAATCAATGGTCTCTTGTATGCTCCCAACCTGGGGCCTTGCCCACAAACCCAGGCATGTTCCCTGACTGGGAATCGAACCAATGCCCTTTTGGTTTATGGGATGATGCCCAACCCACTGAGCCACAGCAGTCAGGGCACTATCTTCTAATTTATGCTTTGCAAATCATCTACTTTTTAGTAAACTGCACCCTCATTAATATCAGAATCATTCCTTTCCCCACAATGGTTTATTTTCCTAAACCTGGATTATTCAGTTTTGAAAAACACTCTAGTAAGACAGCCGATGGGAACCTCTGACCCTTCAAATCCTAAGAGCAGTTAGGGGGTGGGTGTGACTACAAAGGGAATAAATGGTATTTCTGTTTAAGGTGGCCACTTTTAAATGTCTCTTATTATTTTTCCAGTGTTAATTACTGATTTGCTTCTTTAGCTTTCTGTCTGGCTAGCAGGTGATGGTTACAGCACATAAATAAACTATGGCAGGCACACATATGCTCACATTCCAGGGCAGAGTTTACCTCTCCAACATCTTTCCCACCATAGATGATTTATTTATGCCGGTTATGTTCATCTTATCTTTCCTGACAATAATTGACTCGGGTGAATCAATGAAGCCAGTTTGGATCAATGAAACATGATGAGAGGGCTTTTTGGGATAAACATTCTCATTTTTAAGAGAGACAGGCATTGGTGCTCAAGGTTTCTCTTCCCTCCCCCTCCCAAGGTCTTTGGTGAATGACAGGGCTTGGTACTTCTGGCAGCCGTGTGGTGACCATGAGGATAACTAGCCTAAGGACTGAGCTGACTGAGGCAGATCTGAGAGAATGGCAGAGAGATCCAGAATTAGGAGATATGTTTTTAGAAGAGTTTCTGTCTAAAAGTGTTGGTGGAGTGTGTGTTGAAGGTAGGGGGAGTAGGGGCATTTAATGGGTTAACAACATTTTGTACTTTAGTAGACATTTATTGAAAAGCTTTCCTATCCCATTGTGCTAGACCCAGAGGTACTCAGTTAAAAATAAAGCAGGGCACAGATTTGCTTTTCCAGGAACTTATTTATGGATATTGGGTTTTGATTCCTTCTACGACTGTCCATTTTATTGGATTTGGGGACTGAAGGAACCCTCAGTTTTTAATGTTCAGTTGAAAAGTTTAGAAACCCAAGGCTTAAAGCATTAACCATTACTGTTAGAGAATCAATGTCAGAGCTGTGAGTGATATTGTTGGGCAGCTAGAAGTATCTGAATATTATACAGTGGTACTTTGAGGAATCCGAGAGTGAGAAGATTGGTGGGCTTGAGAAAAGTTTTGGAAGTAGAAAATGACCAACTGTCCCTTTGTGTTTACGCTTTATTCTTAGAAATCTTTTTTTAATATATTTTATTGATTATGCTATTACAGTTGTCCCATTTCTCCCCCATCATCCCCGCACCCTGCACACCCTTTCCCACCCACATTCCCCCCTTTAGTTCATGTCCATGTGTCATAAGTTCTTTAGCTTCTACATTTCCCACACTATTCTTGCCCTCCGCCTGTCTATTTTCTACCCACTATCTATGCTACTCATTCTCTGTGCCTTTTCCCTGCTCTCTCCTCCTCCCACTCCCCTGTTGCTAACCCTCCATGTGATCTCCATTTCTGTGGTTCTGTTCCTGTTCTAGCTGTTTGCTTAGTTTGCTTTTGTTTTAGGTGTGGTTGTTAATAGCTGTGAGTTTGCTGTCTTTTCACTGCCATATTTTTGATCTTCTTTTTCTTAGATAAGTCCCTTTAACATTTCATATAATAAGGGCTTGGTGATGATGAACTCCTTGAACTTGACCTTATCTGAGAAGCGCTTTATCTGTCCTTCCATTCTAAATGACAGCTTTGTTGGATAGAGCAATTTTGGATGTAGGTCCCTGCTTTTCAAGATTTCAAATATTTCTTTCCAGCCCCTTCTTGCCTGTAAGGTCTCTTTTGAGAAATCAGCTGACAGTCTGATGGGAACTCCTTTGTAGGTGACTGTCCCCTTATCCCTTGCTGCTTCTAGAATTCTCTGCTTCATTTTAATCTTGGCTAATGTAATTATGATGTGCCTTGGCATGTTCCTCCTTGGGTCTAACTTCTTTGGGACTCTCTGAGCTTCCTGGACTTCCTGGTAGTCTATTTCCTTTGACAGATTGGGGAAATTCTTCTTTATTATTTGTTCAAATAAGTTTTCTACTTGTTGCTCTTCCTCTTCCCCTTCTGGGACCCCTATAATTCGGATGTTGGGATGTTTAAAGATGTCCTGGAGGTTCCTAAGCCTCTCCTCATTTTTTTGAATTCTTGTTTCTTCTATCTTTTCTGTTTGGTTGGTTGTTTCTTCCTTCTGGTCCACTCCATTGATTTGAGTCCCAGTTTTCCTTCCATCTCTATTGGTTCCCCATGCATCTTCCTTCATTTCACGTATTGTAGCCTGCATTTGTTCATCTAATTTGTGAGCAAAATCAACCAATTCTGTGAGCATTTTGATGGCCAGTGCTTTGAACTGTGCATCTGATAGGTTGGCTATCTCTTCACAGCTTAGAGGAATTGACTCTGGGGTTTTCTTTTTTTCTCCGGTTTGAGCCATTTTTGGTGGGTTGTTTTGTTTTGTTTTGTTTTGGTTTTAATCTGGTCACGGCTATTACGTCGTGAGGGGTGGAGCCTTAGATGTTCCTCAGGGCGGGGCAGCCCAGTTGCTGGGTTGTGATGCTGTATGTGGGGGCGGGGTCTGAGAGGGAACAATAGCGCCTGCTCCGCTCTCTCCTGGATTCAGTCCCTTCTGCCACTTCCCCTCTGCCTGGACCATCTGCGAGCATGAATGTGGGACCACCTGGTCAGCCAGCCGCCTTGTGGGGCCTCACTGGGTCTGCACAGTTGCCCCCCTGTGCCCGGGGTCTGCCAGCTGCCGCCTGTGGGCCCGAGGACCACCAGCCACCGCCTGTTCACCTGGGAACTGCCAGCTGCTGCTGCTTGCGTTCCTGGGTCCACACCTCCACTTTTCCTACCGAGACTCCACCCCTCTTACCGGTCTGGATGAATGGTTTTTGGACTTCTGTACAGTTCAGTTTTCTATAAGTTCTGGTTGTTTTCTTGTTTCTAAATATTTTTTGTCCTTAATTTTGGTTGTGAGAGGAGGCACAGTGTGTCTGCCTACGCCTCCATCTTGGCCGGACGTCTATTCTTAGAAATCTTTTTGGAGGCCTGTTTACTACTTCCCCTGCTTCTCTGCTTGCATGGTTCTGTGGAACATGTGGACCAAATCTATAGCCCCTGAGCTTATGGGCTGTGGGACTGGCATCCTGAACAGAGGAAGGTTTCTTTTTTATTCTCCCCATTCTTAGGAAAGTAACTGCCATAAATCTAGTTTGGAGTAGCTGATTTTTCGTACAGTCATTAGTATTCAGGGGTCAAGATCAAATCATTCAAAAGGACTGCAGTTGAGTGGTGTTTTGCTGTGGTTGGGAAAAGGGAAGTTCAGGAAAGTTGTGAGCTGGCTGACTCTTCCACAATATGTTTATTATACTACATAAGTATAGGGCAATATGATAATTGTAATAATCAAAGTGTAACTAGAATAGGGGTTATACGTAGGTAGTGGTTAATTCAGATATGTCGGGGGTTGGGTACAGCTGGAGAGAAAATTGTCAAACTTCAAATAAGAGGGGTGTGTGTGTATGTGTATGAAAGGATTAGTGAAGAAGAGTATTTTGTATTTGTATAGCTATTGGTTTCCTCCCCAGAAATTTTCTCCTCTCATAAAAACTCTGTGCCCTTATATGCGTAAATCTGAGTTTCATAATTGTACCATTATTAGAAGTATAAAGTATAAATATAAAGAAAATTATGGACTTATTGAGCAAGGAGGAACATAGAGTTTATCTAATTTGTTTTTTTTTTTAATATATTTTATTGATTATGCTATTACAGTTGTCCCATTTCTCCCCCATCATTCCCCTCCACCCTACCCACCCTCTCCCACCCACATTCCCCCCTTTAGTTCATGTCCATGGGTCATAAGTTTTCTAGCTTCTACATTTCCCATACTATTCTTGCCCTCCCCCTGTCTATTTTCTACCCACCATCTATGCTACTCATTCTCTGTACCTTTTCCCGTTCTCTCCTCCTCCCACGCCCCTATTGCTAACCCTCCATATGATCTCCATTTCTGTGGTTCTGTTCCTGTTCTAGCTGTTTGCTTAGTTTGCTTTTGTTTTAGGTGTGGTTCTTGATAGCTATGAGTTTGTTGTCTTTTCACTGTCATAGTTTTATCTTCTTTTTCTTAGATAAGTCCCTTTAACATTTCATATAATAAGGGCTTGGTGATGATGAATTCCTTCAACTTGACCTTATCTGAGAAGCACTTTATCTTCCCTTCCATTCTAAATGACAGCTTTGCTGGATAGAGCAATCTTGGTTGTAGGTCCCTGCTTTTCAAGATTTCAAATATTTCTTTCCAGCCCCTTCTTGCCTGTAAGGTCTCTTTTGAGAAATCAGCTGACAGTCTGATGGGAACTCCCTTGTAGGTGACTGTCCCCTTATCCCTTGCTGCTTCTAGAATTCTCTGCTTCATTTTAATCTTGGCTAATGTAATTACAATGTGCCTTGGTGTGTTCCTCCTTGGGTCCAACTTCTTTGGGACTCTCTGAGCTTCCTGGACTTCCTGGTAGTCTATTTCCTTTGCCAGATTGGGGAAGTTCTCCTTTATTATTTGTTCAAATAAGTTTTCCACTCGTTGCTGTTCTTCTTCCCCTTCTGGGACCCCTATAATTCGGATGTTGGGACGTTTAACGATGTCCCGAAGGTTCCTAAGCCTCTCCTCGTTTTTTTGAATTCTTGTTTCTTCCTCGTCTTCTGTTTGGTTGTTAGTTTCTTCCTTCTGGTCCACTCCATTGATTTGAGTCCCAGTTTTCCTTCCATCTCTATCAGTTCCCCATGCATCTTCCTTCATTTCACGGATTGTAGCCTGCATTTTTTCATCTAGTTTGTGAGCAAAATCAACCAATTCTGTGAGCATTTTGATGACCAGTGCTTTGAACTGTGCATCTGACAGGTTGGCTATCTCTTCACTGCTTAGAGGAATTGGCTCTGGGGCTTTTATTTGTTTTCCGGTTTGAGCCATTTTTGGTGTTTTTTTTTGTTGTTGTTGTTTTGGTTTTAGTCTGGTCGCGGCTATTACGTATGAGGGGGTGGAGCCTTAGATGTTCCTCAGGGCGGGGCAGCCCAGTCGCTGGGTTGTGACGCTATAGGTGGGGGCGGGGTCTGAGAAGGAGCAATGGTGCCTGCTCCGCTCTCTCCCGGACTCCGGCCCTTTCCGCTGCTTCCCCTTCACCTGGATTATCTGTGCACGCGCGCGTGCTGTTACGTAGTGAAGAGTGGAGCCTCTGGCGCTCGCCAGTGCGGGGCAGCCCAGTCACTGGGTTGTGACGCTGTATGTGGGGGTGGGGCCTGAGAGGGAGCAATGGCGCCTGCTCCGCTCTCTCCTGGATTCAGTCCCCTCCTCCACTTCCCCTCCGCCTGGACCGTCTGCGTGCTCGAAAGTGAGACCCTGGTCAGTCAGCCAGCCGCCTTGTGCGGCCTCACTGGGTCTGCACAGCTGCCCCCCAGTGCCCGGGGTCCGCCAGCTGCTGCCTGTTGGCCCGGGGACCGCCAGCCGCCGCCTGTGCACCTGGGAACTGCCAGCCGCTGCTGCTTGCGTTCCTGGGTCAGCAGCTCCACTTTCTCCTGCCGTGACTCCGCCCCTCTTACCGGTCTGGATGAATGGTTGTTGGACTTCCGTACAGTTCAGTTTTCTATAAGTTCTGGTTGTTTTCTTGTTTCTAAATATTTGTTGTCCTTAATTTTGGTTGTGAGAGGAGGCACAGTGTGTCCGCCTACGCCTCCATCTTGGCCGGAAGTCGAGTTTATCTAATTTGATTGGCATACATTTTTTGATGTGGTAGATACCGATGAATACAAAGATGAAGCAGGTTCACTACCTGAAGAACTTTATAAGAAGGAGTTACAACAGAGAAGAGTTTAACTCATAAGAGAGTCATAAATGACCTTTTGGAAGTCAGGTGGTGAAGTGATTAATTTTAATGGAGGAGGAGTGTCTAGGAAACGATAATGAAGAAGGTGGCATTTGAACTAGGCCTTGAAGCTAGGTAATATTTAGATAGAGAAGATGACAGAGAAGAATGAGATACAGAAGGGAAAGGGCATTTTAGTTTTAAAAAAAGATTTTATTTATTTATTTTAATGAGGGGGAAGGGAGGGAGAAAGAGGGAGAGAAACACTGATGTGTGAGAGAAACATCACTCAGTTGCCTCTTGCCTGGTACCAGGCCTGTAATGCAGGCATGTGCCCTGACTAGCAATCAAACTGGCAACCTTTTGCTTTGCAAGATGATGCTCAACCAACTGAGCCATGCTGGTCAGGGTGGATAAGGATATATCAGAAAGGGAATTAAATTTCTTGGCTCTACCTTCAAAGTAAATTTAGAATCTGACCACTTCTCACCACTGCCAGTGCTACCATTTATTCCAATCACCAGTATCTCTCCTCTGCATCATGTTTGCCTCATATTTGGCCTCCAGGAGTCCATTTTTATCTCCTTCATAGATATTCTCAAAACACAGAATCTCAAAATCTGTCAACCTGTAAGTCAGGTATCAGGATTTCTCTGTGAAAAACCAGACAACAAGACATATTTAATAGCTTTTTGTTTCATTCAGTGTCAGAACCAAAGTCCTTCAAGTCCCCTGTTGTGCTTCTGACCAAATTATTTACTCTTTTTCTCATTTGCTGTGTTTTAGCTCTTCCTGGAGGTAAGGTATGCTTACAACCTCAAGGCCCTTTCATTTGCTAGTTTCTTTGTCTAAAATACTGTATTTTCAGGTATGCAGTACCTTCTATAGGCCATTAGTCAAAGTCATTCTCTTAAAGATACTTAACTCTAACTATCCTAATTAATATGACAAGTTATCATTCTCCTACCACCTCCTACTCTCTCTTTTTTTGCAATCATTTTGTTACTTTTTATTTATTTATATTTTAAGTGTATTTTATTGGTTGTGCTATTACAGTTGTCCCATTTTTTTCTCCCCTTTGTGCTCCTCTGCTCTGTGCCCTCCAGCATTCCCCTTCACCCCTCTTAGTTCATGTTCATGTACATATAAGTTCTTTGGCTTCTTTATTTCCTATACTTTTCTTAACCTCCCCTTGTCTATTGTATGCCTACCAATTATGCTTCTTATTCCCTTTCCCTCCCCTGACCCCACCCTTATTACCCCCTCCTACTGGTAATTATCCTTGTGATCTCCATTTCTGTGAATCTGTTCCTGTTCTAGTTGTTTGCTTAGTTTGTTTTTGTATTTTTAGTTTCAGTTGTTGATAGTTGAGAGTTTGATGTCATTTTACTGTTCATAGTTTTGATCTTCTATTTATTAGATAAGTCCCTTTAATATTTCATATAATAAGTAAGGGTTGGGTGATGATGAACTCCTTAACTTGACCTTTATCTGGGAAGCACTTTATCTGCCTTCCATTCTAAATTAAAGCTTTGCTGGATAGAGCAATCTTAGATGTAGGTCCTTGCCTTTGATGACTTGTAATACTTCTTTCCAGCTCCTTCTTGCCTGCAAGGTTTCTTTTGAGAAATCAGCTGACAGTCTTATGGGAACTCCTTTGTAGGTAACTCTCTTCTTTCCTCTTGCTGCCTTTAAGATTCTCTCCTTCTCTTTAATCATGAGAAATGTAATTATGATGTGCCTTGGTGTGTGCTTCCTTGGGTCCAACTTCTTTGGGACTCTCAGCTTTCTGGACTTCATGGAAGTCTATTCCCCGGATTGGGGAAGTTTTTCTTAATTATTTGTTCAAATAAGTTTTCAACTTCTTGCTCTTCCTCTTCTCCTTCTGGCATTCCTATGATTCAGATGTTGGAATGCTTAAAGATGTCCTGGAGGTTCCTAAGCCTCTCCTCATTTTTTTGAATTCTTGTTTCTTCATTCTGTTCTGGTTGAATGTTTATTTCTTCCTTCTGCTCCAAACCATTGATTTGAGTCCCAGTTTACTTCCTGTCACTGTTGGTTACCTGTGCATTTTCCTTTATTTACTTTTCATAGCCTTGACGTTTCCTCTATTTTGTGACTGAGCTCAATCAGTTCTGTGAGCATCCTTGTTACCAGTGTTTTCAACTGTGCATCTGGTAGGTTGGCTGTCTCTTCATAGTTTAGTTCTATTCTTGGAGCTTTGATCTGTTCTTTCATTTGGGCTGTATTTCTTTCTCTCGGCATACCTGCTATGTTGTAAAGGGTGGAGCCTTAGGTATGCATCAGGGTGGGCAACCCTATTTGCTGGGTTGTGGCACTGTCTGTGAGGGAGAGGTCAGAGAGAGAATAATGCTGTTTGCTGTGTTCCAGCCCCACTTTGCATCTCTTCCCTCTCTTCCCACAAGTGGATTGTACCCTTTCAGGTGCTGAATCCCAGGTGCGTGGGTTTGTGTACATTCTAGAATCTAGAATGTACATGTCTCTAGTGAACTCTCTTGTGAGAGTGGGAGTTTCTCCCTCCTTCACAACCCCCACAGATTTTACAGCTAAAGATTCTAAGCCTTTAGTTTCCCTGTCAGCCCTTCCTGCTCACCCCTTACCTCATCTGGGTCTCCACAGCCTTGCTGCTGGTCCTCTCTGCCCAGCTGCCCATCTCCACCCTTCTCCCAGTCTGAATGAATGCTTCTTTAACTCCTTGGTTGCTGGAGTTCCATGTAGTTTGATTTTCTGGTAGTTCTGGTCAGTTATTGTTTTTAAATGGGTTGTTTTTCTTTTGGTTGTGTGAGGAAATGAAGTGTTTCTACTTATCCCTTCATCTTGGTGAGAACTCTACCACCTCACACTCTGAATTCCCATTTTCTAATTTACTTTTCTCTAAAGAACTTACTGCTGCTTGATATATATTTTATTTTGTTTTTCTCTCCTACTAGAGGTTTTTTTTTTCCTTTTTTGATTGTTACTATTTCCTCAGTACCTAAAACAGTTTCTGGCTCATACTTATGTGCTTAATGAACAAATAAATGAATAAGAGATAGATTGTCTAGATTTATTTTTGGTTCATTCATGACACAGATTTGACACCCTAAAGTCTTTTAAGTACGCATATTTAAATCTGGAAATCATTTCTAAGTTATCTCTGCAGGATGGCTATTCAGCTGTTACTCATGCTTATGATGGGAATTTTAATCCCTTTTATCATATAGACTAATGTTGGTCAAACTTTTTCTGTAAAGGGCCAGAGAATAAATATTTTTAACTTTGCAAACCATACTGTCACAACTACTCAACTCAGTTCTAACTACATAACACTGTAGTTGTAGTTTGAAAACAGCCCCAGACCAGCAATTTTCAAGTGGTGTGCCACAGGAATTTTTAAAACATGGAATATATGACTGTTTAGTCAGGGGAACCGACCTCTTTTCCCATAGATTGTCAAATGAAAAAAATGACAACAGTCAGCAGAACAATAGCTATCCAGTGTGAGTGAATGAAAATGATACTTGTTGTTTTGTCAGATCAGCAAAAATACATTTTTTGGTGTGCTGCAGAATTTTAGTAATTAGTTTGTATGCATCATGAGATGAAAAAGTTTGAAAATCATTACCCTAAACTAGAGTTAAATGTTTAGATATGGCTGTGTTTCAGTAAAACTTTATTTATATACACTAAAATTAGAATTTTATATCATTTTTAACATACCATGCAGTATTGTTAAAAAATTTTTTTCAGCTATTTAAAACACCCCTTCTAAGTTGGAGAGAAATGGACTACTCTATGGTCTGAGCATGGTGTTTGAAACAGCTACATATCTGTACAAATATATTTAGGCCAATACACATTTCTCTATCTTGTTCATAAGAACACATGTATTTAATGCCACTGAAAGAGGCTTTGAGTGCCATTGTCAATTAAAAAAACACATAGTATAGTTAATCCTGCTATCAGTTGAGAAGAGATAGTAATATGGAAAATGAAAAATAGGGATAATACTGTAAATAATCTCAGACTGTGCTGTATAACTTAAATGTATAGGGCATAGTAATTATATACAATAGCATATAATTAAAAATGTAATTAGGTTTACATTTTCTTTAGTGTGTGTCACTTGACAGTGTAGACAATGAATTCAGAAATGCTGAGGAGCTATTTTCAGAATTTAAAAATTTCTCTGGTTAATAGAGAATTAATCACACCGCTGAAATGTATGTAAAATATCCCTGGTCAGGTGGCTCAGTTGGTTGTAGTGTTGTCCCATACATCAAAAGATTGAAGTTTTGATTCCTGGTCAGGGCACATACCTAGGGTGCGAGTTTGATCTCTATTCAGGGTGAGTACAGGAGGCAAACAATAAATATTTCTCTCTCACGTTGTTTCTATATATCTCCCTCCCTCTCTCTAAACATATCCTTGGGTGAGGATTAAAAAATTTTTTTAAAAGTATGTAAATATAGTAACTTATGTAAATATTAATGTTGGAATTAGATATATAAAATTTCTGGTTTTTCTAGAAAATTTGACTTATGCTCTAGAAGAGGCAAAGGATTCACTCTCTCAATCCCAAATATAGTGGTACAGGATTTGGCAGCCTAATAGGTATAGAGATGATACAGAAAGAAGTTTAAAGATACCCACTTTATGGGTTTTTAATAAATTAATACCTGTCAGTTGTTACTGTTGAAATTTATTTATTTATTTTGATATGAATTTATTTTTTAATTTTTATTTTTAAGGTATATTATATTAGTTATGCTGTTAAAATTTTCCCAATTTTTCTCCCTTTATCCCCTTTCTGCCCTCCAGCTTCTTCCTCCCTTGGTTCATGTCCATGGGTTGTACATATATGTTCTTTGACCTGTCTGTTTCCCATACCATTCTTAACCTCTCCCCCTCTATTTAATGCCTACCAGTTATGCTTCTTTTTCCCTGTACCCTCCCATTTTTTCCCTCCCCCTCCCCATTGAAAACCCTCCATGTGATGGTCATTTTTCTGATTCTGTTCCTGTTGTAGCTGTTTGCTTAGTTTTTGTTTTGTTTTGTTTTTTAATGTTCAGTTGTTGATAGTTGTGAGTTTGTTGTCATTTTACTGTTTATATTTTTGATCATCTTCTTTTTCTTAGATAAGTCCCTTTAACATTTCATATAATAATGGGTTGGTGATGATGAACTCCTTGAACTTGACCTTATCTGGGAAGCACTTAATCTGCCCTCCCATTGTAAATGACAGCTTTGCTGGATAGAGTAATCTTGGATGTAGGTCCTTGCCTTTTATGGCTTCAAATACTTCTTTCCAGCCCCTTCTTGCCTGTAAGTTTCTTCTGAGGAATCAGCTGATAGTCTTATGGGCACTCCTTTGTATGAGTGCCCTTTTTTCTTGCTGCTTTTAAGATTTTCTCCGTATCTTTAATCTTGGCTAATGTAATTATGATGTGTCTTGGTGTGTTCTTCTTTGGGCCTAATTTCTTTGGGACTCTCTGTGCTTCCTGGACTTCCACGAAGTCTATTTCCTTTGCCAGATTGGGGAAGTTCTCCTTTATTATTTGTTCAAATAAGTTTTCCACTTGTTGCTCTTCCTCTTCCCCTTCTGGTACCCCTATAATTCGGATGTTGGGACATTTAAAGATGTCCTGGATGTTCCTAAGCCTCTCCTTGGTTTTTTTTTTTTTTTTTTTTTTTTTTTTTAATTCTTGTTTCTTCATTCTGTTCCAGTTGGATGTTTATTTTTTCCTTTTGTTCCAGATCATTGATATCAGTCCAAGTTTCCTTCCCTTTACTGTTGGTTCCCTCTATATTTTGCTTTATTTCACTTTGAGTAAACTTCAGTTGTTCCTTCATTTTGCGACTGAGCTCAGTCAGTTCTGTGAGCATCTTGATTACCAGTGTTTTAAACTCTGCATCAGATAGGTTGGCTATCTCTTCATTGCTTAGCTGTTTTTCTAGAGTTTTGATCTGTTGTTTTATTTGGGTCCTATTGCTTTGTCTTGGCATACCCATTATGTTGTAGAGGGCAGGGCCTTAGGTATTCACCAGTGTGGGGTGACCCTCTTTGCTGCGTTGTCACGCTGTCTGGGGCGAGGGGTCTGAAAGGGAACAATATGCCTCACTTGCTCCGCTCTAGCCCCACTTTTCAACAAACTGTCATGTAAGGCTGGGAGTTTCTCCCACCATGGCAACCACCGAGGTAGTTTACAGCTAGCTTGAGTCTTTAGTTTCCCGTTCAGCTAGCCCTGCCTCACTGGCACACTCTGCCACTTTGCCCCCTTGGTCTTCCAGCTGCTGCTTTGTTTTGAGTCCTCTCCACCTTGGCTGTCCATTTCTACCCATCCTACTGATCTGGATGAATATTTCTTTTTTAATTCCTTGGTTGCCAGACTTCCATACAGTTTGATTTTCTGACAGTTCTGGTTGTTTTTTGTTTTAAATTTGTCCTTATTCTTCTTTTGGTTGTGCGAGGAGACAAAGTGTATCTACCTATGCCTCCACCTTGGCTGGAGCAGTGTCTTAATAGAGAAATTATTTTAAAGAACTTTTTTCTATTTTATTTAGAAATAAACAGATGAGTAAGTTTAAAGCAATTACTTTACATTTATATCATGACCATTTAATATTACAATAATTATAGTTTTTTATTGTTTCTTACTACTCTATGGTTCTTATTTTAAACCTATAAAATTATACCTTTTCAGTCTAAGATAATTTCTGTGCTGTCCTCTCATTTAAAACAAACAAACCAACCCTGAAATCAATTTACATGTTAACCTGAAAATTCTTTGCTAGAGTGGACAACAATATTGAAAAAGGACTGACTTTCTTTAGGGCTTCATTATAGGTAACCTAAAGAAGACCGAGTATTTTTTTTTAATTGTTTTGATTTTTAATGACTGAAACATTAAAGATGTAAAACCACAGCTTCTGGAAGAACCATTTGTTCTTGCCGGTCTTGTTCCTCTCTTTCCACTTGACCTTGGCCTTCTGTTGGACCTTGCATTTCAGAGTGGGGTCTCTGAAGATGACTTTGCTGATGACAGTTTTGTCCAAGATATTCATAGTGTACCTTGTGAGCACGAGGTGATTGTAGTTATAAACTTTCATGAAAGACTTGATCTTAAACCTGTAGGTGATTTTCTTCTTGTCCGTGGCAGCTGTCACTTTGTGGGGATAGTGGTCAATTCCAGCCACCGGAGCATGCCTGTAGGGGTGGTCTGATGTGCCATCATCAATGTTCCTCATGATGACCACTTTGTGTCTGGAGTAGCATCTAGTCCAGCCAAGACCAGCACCACCTTCCTTGTTTTCATAAACTTGCCCATGTCAACAGCAGCCACTGGGGCCTAGAGCAGAAAGGGCCAGAAGTATGTATTTTGAATTAGTTGGATTTCATGAGTTGTTGGCCTTTATTTCTTAGTATGTATTCACTAGAGTTTATCCTCCTCTTATGATAGTTGAAAGTCGCTTGTAGCTGATTAATATTGTATCACTAGAGCACTGTTTTCTGATTGGTATGGTGGGGAGGCCTCAGTATACTGTGAAAATGACTTGGCATGTCATCTCAGATCATGGATTTGGTCTTTGATGGCTGTTTATATTTTCTGCTGACTTCTAATGTTCTCTCTATTAAAATTACAGTGTGGATACTGCAGCTAAAAATTCAAAAAGACATTTGAAGTTTATTTGTAATTAAATAACTTAAAATTATTAAAATAATTAAAAATTATTAAATCAGAGTTGAAGTCTTTGGTCAATCAAGTAGAATAACTGCACTGTCAAAATTGAGCCTTTAAAACGGAATCATATTCTAAACCAGAGATTTGTAACATGAGCAGTAGTACTCCAAAATACCTTTTATTTTGGAAGTGTGTGTTTAAGATAATAATAACACGAGTATTTAAAATATGTCAGAAGTTCTTCATAATACAAAGCAGTTGGGATTATATAGTAAATGCGATACGAGCTTTTTAAGGTTTCAAGTACAGACTAGTTTATCCCAAGAAATTGTATTTATTATTGGTTTGGTGTCTGCTTTGCTGAAGACGTTTTCAGGTCCATGTAAGAATGTCTTCCATAGGAGTGTCACCCTGGTTGTCCTGCTAACAAGTTACTGATTTGCAAAATGAAACTTAACCTTGTCATCAAAACTGCTTTTTGACTCTGTGTTTCAATGAAGTTTTCTGGTCTGCAAATCTTATTGTCATCTTTTACTGTACTCTTCCCTTGCACTTTATTTCAGTCATTCTCTCTAAATTCATTGCTCGTTTTACTATTAGGATTACTGCAGCTTTTCTCACCACTCCTCTCTGCTAAATTCCCATTGCTGTTATATCACTTCCTCACCTACTCCTTTTCACCCAGACCACTGTTCTCTCTCTCAGCCTTTTCTCCTTGGATCCATCTCAGTACTGTTGCCAGACTGATTTTCCTGAAATATTTCAGAATTCTTCAGTGGCTTACTGCTGTCTGTAGAGCCTGTATTCAACAAGGTGGTATTCATAATAACTTCATTTCTGCCTGTCTTCCAACACTGTCTGTGTTTACTCTGTAATTTCTGTTACCAGAGGATACTGGGCAGTTGACCAGTTGTACAGTTGTCTCTTGACGTCTGAGGGGATTGGTTCCAGGACCCACTTCCTCTTGCAGATGCCAAAATCTGAGGATGCTCAAGTACCTTATATAAACCAGTGTAGTATTTGCATACAACCTATAATTGCATATAGACTACAGCAGGGTATACCTACACATAACTTCACTTGCATGGACTCAGCGTAGTGCCAGGTACATGGCAAATTCAAGCTTTGCTTTTGGAACTTTCTGGGATTTTCTTTCTTTGTTTTGTTTTGTTTTGTTTTTTTTTTTTTTTGAGTATTTTTGACCTGAGGTTGGTTGAATCTGAATATAAAGCCACGGATTTAGAGGGCCAACTATAATGTGGTAGACATTTAAAATTTTTGTCTGTTGAACATCTTTTCTTCTTTGAGAAGAATGTCTTGTTCTTTTTTGGAAGGGCTCTTGCCTGCACTTTAGTCTATGATGGAAGTGTCAGCAAGTATGCAAGCAAACAGGATTTTAGGCTGAGAGAAAGGAGCAGTTGAGAGGAAGAGATGAAAGGTATGGGGAACAGACTTTCAGCCTTTTCAGGAAGGGTCTGATTTAGTTGTGGCTAAGGGGTCAACAGCAGTATTACCATCTTAGGAACAAGGCTTTTGTAATGCATTAAAGAGCTGCACACAAGAGGGTGGGAGGGGAGTCCTCACGGGCCAACTTCGACTTCTAAATTCCTTCACACTTATGCAGGAGCTTACTGTGGCTCTCCTCTGTCCTAGGTGCTTTACACATATTAATTAATTTAATCCTCACAGATACAGAAACTGACTCGCAGAGTGGTTAAGTAACTTATCCAAGGCCAATCAGATAGTTTTTGTTAGAACTAGAGTTCAGGCAGATTCCACAGTCTTTGCTGTTAACCATTATACTTTACTGCTTCTAATTATTGCCTATCATTATAAACCATGCTTGCCAATTGTTTTGTATGATTCAAGTATCATAGGAGGTAAGAGGAGTATAGGTGATGTTAGCCATAACTTCAGAACTTCAAAAGATTATGTAAGGGTGGTGATAGCATACATTTGAAGGGAGTCATGCTGGCTAATAAAACATTTTAAGAGTATAATTTTACTGAGATTAATGTTCATGCTTACTGATAGTTGATAAAAATGAAGCTTAATCTATTATATATAATGTCAGTTTTCTCCCCATCAGTTGCAAGACTTGACTTCAATGAAAGGAGAGAATTACAGTCTGAAGTCTCATTTATCTGGAAGGTCAGGAAGGCCCTGGTTGGACTTTCTGAGAAAGAAATATCAGGTGATCTGAGCATGTTAAAATTGTAGTAGTATTTAGTGTGAACTTAGTGGAAAAAAAATCTCTGATACAAACAGGAAGGAATTTTTGTCTGGAAAGAATCCCTTTGTCTTTTATTATTTATGCAGTTGATGATTGAATTATTGGCATTTTACATACAGAAGTGCCATTCTAATAAATTTTACTGAGCTGGCTAACAAAGTTTCTGGGTATGCTTTATTCCAATTACCATGATCAGTTTCCTATAGTACTCTCATAGTACTCATGGTGTATTGTGATATCAGTTGCTTGTTGCATCATGTCTCCTGGTTGGTTTGTCAACTAAGGGAGTTTAGTGATACACCTCTGTCTTGCCCATCATTGCATCCCTAGACTTAGGACAGTGTCTGACACCGTGGGATACTTGGCTGGCATTTGTAGAGTGAATGCATGACTTTAAGTGTTACTAGGATACTGATAAAGTGTACAATTGAGATCTGGTTGTTGTAGGTCTTAAGAGGGAGAGAAGAGACCCTTTTGGATGAGCACTGGTTGTGTGTATTCTTGTCATCATTCTCTGGTGAGTGCAGAACCTTTTACAGACCAGTGAAAAAGGTGTTTTCTTGTGTACTTAAATGTTTGTTCTCCCATGCTACTTTTCTGAATCCTAATTGTCTTTCCCTCGACTGCTGACCTTTTTAATGAAGCCTTTCTTGATTCCCCCATTCTTCACATTAAGTGCCTGAGTTTTCTTCTCTTGTAATGCGTTTACCATTCTCTACCACATACTGTTTTTCTTGTTTGGTATGTATTGTTTGTTCTACTAGATTATAAACTCCTTGTGTGCAGAAACCAGATCTGTCCACACCAGCATGCTTCTGGGAATTGAAAGGATAGGTGCTGGAGTAATAGGTGGGTCTTATGACTGTGCCAGGCAAACCTGATATATGATCGCATCCCAATAGCAGCACCTGGTCTTTGACTTGTTGAATGAGCACTGGGCCACCTGAACCTATTCAGAAGCATGTGAAATGGGCATTAGGAAGTATCGGAGTCTCAGAAAAAAGCACTGGTTTAGGTCTTAGTCTTGTTTCTGTCCTTCTACCCGTTTAGGGACTGTGGGTGATTGATTTAGTTTCTCAGATCCTAATTTTACTGACATGCTAAGTAGAGATGATTATTTGTGTTCTGCTGATTTTTAGCTCTATTTTTTTGAGGGAGTAATATAAAAAGCTTTTAATCTAAAATTTTATACAAAGTAAGATGTTACTGTGTAATTCTAGAATAAATTGAAGACCTAATTTTGTAAAAACTAGAACCTGATGGCTGAAATGTTTATCTATAAAATGATTTTTTAGTATAAAGTAAGCCTTAATACAATGCATTGTAAATGGTGATAAATAAGTAAATGTTGTTTTTATTATTAGTATTATTGCATCCCTTGTTCTTTTATGTCCCTCAAGCTTTAAAAAATGTTTCCCACTTAGAGATAAATTGGGTCATTCTACTACATCTTATTGTCATGATCATTTCATTGCATCATTATTAGTAACCAAAATAAGGGTGAAAGTAGCAGGTTGACAGGTTAAATTAGTCCTGAGTAGTATGAGGAATTACTCAGTTGCTCAAAGCAATTAATTGAAAATCATGACCTCTGCATTTTTAGCATTCCATTCAGTATTTGAAATAAGCTTTATAACGTAGGCTGTACTAGAGCACAGCAGTTGGGCGTGGTAACAAAAAAGAATTTCCCAACTGGAGGTAGAGTGTGCTTTATTCAAATCATATGACTCTTAATTCCATCCAATGGTGGTATCGAAAACTTGATGTATTTCAGAAAGCAGTAAATTAAGCAAGGGGTTTGGAAGGACTTTTACTTGTAAATTTTAAAAGAAATTTATAGCCCTGGCTGGTGTAGCTCAGTGGATTGAGCGCGGGCCTGCGAACCGAAAGATCACGGTTCGATTCCCAGTCAGGGTACATGCCTGAGTTGCCAGGCCAGTTCCCGTCAGGGGACATACAAGAGGCAACTGCACATTGATGTTTCTCTCCCTCTCTCCTTCCCTTCCCCTCTAAAGATAAATAAATAAAATCTAAAAGAAAAAAAAATATTAAAAAAAAATCTTTAAAAAAAAAGAAATTTATAAATATTTTCAAAGGAAATATAAAAAATACACAATTCAGATAATTCCCTGGATCAATTTTAAAAGCTTTAAAATTAAATTTAATATCTAATATTTGGACTAAACAAATGATCTCTAGCCTTTCTTACCTGTTTATCAGCTTACTATTCTCATTCACTACTAGTAGTAAATATCAATAGACAGTGAAGAATGAACAGGAAGGTGAGTCATCAGATATCTTACATTCATATCCCCTCATTATAATTTGTTTTATTAAATCTTAAAATTTTTAACCTAACCTGTAAAGTTGTTCATCTAATTTCACAGTTGTTATAAGGTATATTTCAAAACTGAACTGGAAAAATATCCAAAAGTACCAATTGATTTCCATATTCATAAACAATAAAAATAAATGAATCAGGGAGAAAGGAAAGCAACTCATTTTTAATATCCATAATTGTAGGAATATAAAAGTTTTATATGAAGTAAAAAAGAAAGAAATTACAACTTTGTCACTAAACAATTCCTATGACCAGTTTATATAAGGAGAATTTTAGCAATACATACCAAATTTAAATTTGAAGCTTCTTACCTCATTCTCTTAAAAGATACATCTAAAAGAAAAACTCTAAAATTTGTACCCACTTTTCAAGTTAAAGTGTTATTACTATTATAATATAAAGCAAAACTAAACTTCTTGAAAATGCCAGGTAGCTCAGTGATAAGTTTCACGATTTCACCCAAGAAATTTTAGTGTCATTGAACTGATTATCAATATTTTGCTAAAGTATTTTTAAAAATGTTTTACTGATAGTAAAAATGGAACACAACTTCTGCAAGGTATGTTTTTTATACCTACTAATTAAAAGCAATCCTATCCCCTGCCTCCCCATGTGCTATTAAAACTAGAATTTCTTTAGAGGAGAGAGGCTAAAAGTCATCCCAAAGCCTGACTTTTTATTTAACTCAAATTTTCTCAGTGTTATTGCAGAAAAAGTTATTGAATTCCTTTTCTCTGAGTATCCTCTATATTGTTTTTCTTTGATTCTTACTAGTGCAACCAGTCTAAGATTTTATGTGATAAAGAAAATCTGTGGAACTAATCCTAGAAACTTCTTTCTGTTTTCTCTGATAACACCTTCAGACACAGAAAAAAAAAAGGATACTTCATTTGCATTTTAAACACTAGGAACTAGAATGAATTTTTCGGCTGGACATGGTATTGCATCTACATTTCCCAAAGGGAAAAAACCCCACTTAACAGCCCACACAGGTTTATGTTAACTCATCTGTTTTTAGTATCTGTATGTTGAGGCTTAATGCACAGCCTCTTTCTTCTTTACAATCAATTAGAAATTGAAATAGAGATGGAAATATGTATTAGTGTTAATTATGGGGAAATAAAAAGAAGGAATCATATATGCACTAGAAAAATCGTGAACACTAACAAACCTTAACCTTCTAAAATAGAAAGAACATTTCTAAAATTAATATAGAATATGGTAACTAGAATTTTGAATAAGCATGAAAACCTTATCCCAAAACTGCAGGTATTCAGACATTTATAGTTTATCTAAATGTTTATTTATTAAATTGATATGTACCCCAAACCTCTTCTTTGCCCTAAATATCTCAGAAATCCTAGACATTTAATGAAAGAAGTTAACCATATTCTGACATAATAACAGCTGAAAAATAGAAATGGAAATCATTTTGTGACCAAATATTAGATATAGAAAGTATTCTCTTGCTTAAGTGTTCACTCCTTCTGCATGAAAAACAAGGTTTTATATTGATCTGTATTCCTCAGTTAGAAAACCTGACTAATGCCAATTGTTACAACAGGGAAAGTTACCTCTACTTTATTTTTCTAACTAAATAAAGGACCTGGCTATCATCTGGAAGTAATAATATTACTTGAGTGTATTGTGCCAAGTAGACACTTAATACCAAGTATACATTAGATTGAATGAAATCCAGATATTGGTAATATTAAAAAAGGACACAGATTGCTTTGGTTAAACTCATTCTGTATATAGAGAATGTACCATAAGTTAAATAGTTTGTGTATCATTAGATTTCAGTTAACCTTGCAACTAGCTTCCCAAACAAATGAAAAAACTGTGTTTTATAAGTTTATAATCAAAAAATAAAGTCTGTCCCCTATCCACTTCCCATCCCCCATAACAGTGAAATTCCTTAATGTTCTTTTTCTAATAAGTCCCATAAATTGGGTTCTTAATTTACAATGAGCTGACTAGCTCTTAAAGAAATGACTCCTGTACATTTAGAGGGTTGGAGGCTGATGGTACTCTCATTGGTTATTCTGCTCCTCCCTTTATTGATGCCCCTGATTTCATTGGGGAAAATGAATCAGGATTTGTACTTCAGTCTTCCCTAATTGTGCACAGTCATGCTGCACAGCCTGAGACCTCCAGTAGAATGTCAAACAGTAGTGGTGGATGTGTTAACCCATACCTTGTACCCAATCTGAGGTAAAGATCCAGCCAAATGGTATTTACTCATTACCACACTAAGAATGTTACTGTCATCTATGTTATCTTTTGAACATAAAGGTATTCTCATTTCAACATACGGATATTCTTTTTTTTCCATTTTAAGTTATTTTTATTTTTTAATTACAGATGACATACATTATATTCATTTCAGGTGCACACCCTACAGATTAGACATTACATAGCTTACTAAGTGATCATCCTGATAAATCTTTCACCCATCTGACACCATGCATAGTTATTAGAATATAATCGACTATATTCCCTATGCTGTGCTTTACATCCCATGACTATTCTATAACAACCACTTTGTACTTTTTAAAAAAATCCTCACTTGATGGTACATTTATTGATTTTAGAGAGAGAGAAATGGAGAGAGAGAGAGAGGAAGGGGGAGAGGAAGGGGGAAGAGAGAGAGAAAGAGAAACAAACAAACATGGATGTGAGAAACACCTATTTATTGCCTCTTGCATGCACCCCAACCGGGTGTAGAGCCCACAATCTAGGTATTCAAACCACAATCTTTCAGTGTGCAGGATGATGCTGCTCACCCCACTATGGCAATTTGTGCTTCTTAATCTGTCACCTTTTTCACCCATCCTGCCAACCATCCTATCACCTGGTAACTATCAAAATTGTTCTATGTATGTATGAGTCTGTTTCTGTTCTGCTTGTTCATTTGTTTATTTATATATTTAATTGTTGATAGATGTATATTTATTGTCATTTTATTGTTCATAGTTTTGATCTTCTTAAAGAGACCCTTTAACATTTCATACAATACTGGTTTGGCGGTGATGAACTCCTTTAGCTTTTTCCTGTCTGGGAAGCTCTTTATCTGTCCTAAAGAGGACCCCTTTTAGAACCCCTATTGGTTGTGGGTCCTTTTCATCACTTTGAATGTTTCTTGCCAATCCCTTCTAGCCTGTAAAATTTCCATTGAGAAATCAGCTGACAGTCTTTTGGGAACTCCCTTGTAGGTAACTAACTGATTTTTTTCTTGTTGCTTTTAAGATTTTCTCTTTGTATTTAACCTTTGCCATTTTAATTAAGATGTGTCTTGGTGTGGGCCTCTTTGGGTTCATCTTGGGTTCCTCTTTGGGTTCACCTAATAAATTAGGGCAGTTTTCTGTCATTATTTTTTTAAATTCCTTCTCTCTCTTTTCTTTTCGGCACCCCCATGATGCAAATGTTAGTACACATGAAGTTGTCCTGGAGGCTCTTTACCCTATCCTCCTTTTTTTTATTCTTTTTTTCTTCCTGTTCTGATTCGGTGTTTTTTGCTTCCTTATATTCCAAATCACTGATTTAATTCTTGATTTCATCTACTCTACTCTCGATTCTCTGTAAATTGTTCTTCATTGCAGTTAGTGCATCCTTCATTTCTGACTGGTTATTTTTGATGCTGTTGATGTATTCATTAAGTTTGTTGAGCATCCTTGTAACTACTGTTTTGAACTCTGCATTTAATAGATTGCTTGTCTCCATTTTGTTTAGTTCTTTTTCTGGAGCTTTGATCTGTTCTTTCATTTAAGCCCTGTTTCTTTGTTTCTTCACTTTGATGACCTCTCTGTGTTTGTTTCTATGTACTCGGTAGAGCTGCGACATCTTCTGGGCTTGGCAGAGTGGCCTAATGTAGGTGTCCTGTAGGGTCCCATGACACAGCTTCCCTGATCCCCTAAGGTGGGCATTTGAGGTGCACCCTTGGTGTGGGCTATGTGCACTCTCCTATTTTAGTTTAGCCTTGATTTCTGTTGGCATGTCAATGGGAGGGATTTACCCCCAGGCCTAACAGCTACAAGGACTGGGTTTGACCACTGACTGTTGGCCTCTGATCACCATGAAGAATCAGCAGAGCCCACATTATAGAGCAGGACTTAGTGTGTTTTGCCATATATGTGCATCCATGTTTTTGGCCCAAACTTTCAGGAGAAAAATCTTTTGTTTTAATTTTTTAATCCAATTTTTATTCATTTATATTTAGATACTTGTGTTTTACATTATAAAGGAATTTTAGCATTTATTTTTCAATATATTATTGTATAAGAAATTTTATGTAACGTGTGATTACAAAACACAAGAATGGATATAAGGTGTTTCAGGTACTAATGTATAATGCATACCCTTATTTTTCCTTCAAAAATTTGGGCAAAAAAGTGAGCATTATACAAGACAACATACAGTACTTCATTGGGGCTCTAGTGCCCATTGAGTCCTCCCCTTTAGTGTGTCACTTGTGGAGGTGGTTGGGTCATGATGCTTTGACATGGTCTGAAAATGTCTACTGGGTATGCTGGCTCTTGGACCTCCAGCGAGGTGCAGACCAAAGTCAGCTACTGCCTGTGTTCTTCCTGGGGCCACCTGGAAGGATCTACAAAGCAATCTGCAGCTGGCTGCTACTTGTGCTGGGCTTGGGTGTGCCCAGGTGAGACCAGGCTGTGAACCAAGGCTGGTTGATGGTAGTGCCAGGCCTGGAGCCACGTAGGGAGAGGTCCAGATCATGCCTAGGCTAAATGCTTCTCGTCTAAAGATTTTAGGTAAATATGAAGCATGAGCCAAGACAGGCTGTTTGTATGGAAAAGCCACTGGAAATAGCTTGGGTGGGCCTGAAAGTTGGGTGTAGTAGGGCTTCAGGGAATCACCAGGGCAGGCCAGACAGTGTGAGCTAGGCAGATGGAATCTCAGATATGGTTCCCATCTGCCTGCTTTGTGTGGGGAGGGCTCATCAACAAAATTATGGCCTCTGCCAGAAGTTCTGTTTGGGACAAAGCTGACCCCCACCCCCAAGCTCTTGCTGTAATGCCAGATAAGTCAGTTCCTCCCTGTAAATCTTTGGTGCCTTTCAAGCTGCTGCCCCAGCACTGGAGCTCAAAGAGAGTGGGTCCATTTGCATGCCCTTTTAAGAGGAACTGCTTGAAACTGCAGAAGCCCTTTTTTTCAGTCAGCTACAATCCCCTCTGGTTTTTATGGCCAGAAGTAATGGAGACTTCTTTTCTTGACACTGGAACCCTTGGTTGGGGGACCTGGTGTGGGGCTGGAATCCCTCCTGAGGGGAGTCCTCTGCATGTTTTGGTATCCCTCTCACTTTTTATCTGCCACATGTGGGTGTGGGACCAACCCCCTTTCTGCCCCTCCTACCAGTCTCAATGTGGCTTCTTTAATACCCTAGTTGTAGGACTTCTACTCAGCCAGATTTCAAGTGGTTCTGTATGATGGTTGTTAAGTAGTTTGGTTATAATTTTGATGTGGTTGTGGGAGTATGTGGTGTTTACCAATGCCACCATCTTGCTCGGAAGGCCAGATATTTTTTATCCTTTATTTTTAGTGATTATTGTGAAACGTACACTGAGTGCTGATTAAAACTAACTACCGAAATAGATTTCAAAAAGTATTTCAGAAGCTGACAGGAGGAACCTTACCTTCTTGCACAGTAAGTCTTTGGAGTGTAAGTGACAACTTGCCTAAAATTTCTTTCTCATACAAAACTGAGTGATTTCTTTGTTTTTAACTAAAAAAAAAAAAAAAAAAAAGCCTGAGTGCTGTTGCATAGGAGTATTAGAAATGGTGTCCTTGGAATTGAATAAGAAATCTGTTTGCAAGTTGTGTCTGTCACATTTACAACATAGTGACCAGAAACATAATGAGCACAATTTGCCACTGGTGAGACAAATGGAAGTAGTGAGAGGGAGAGAAAGAAGTAGGTGGAGGATGAGTTCTCTATGTTGGCTTTTGGTTCCATTGTGGATGAGACAGCAAGCTCGTCCTTTACACAGCCATCCTTCACTGCTGGTGTAGGTGACCTCATTTCCTGGTTTTCTTTGCTCAGAGTATGCAGTCCCAGTTCCTCTGTGATTTCACTAGTGCTCCTGGTCTCAGGAAGATCCTCTTTCTTTGAAAACAGTAACGTGGGACTCCCTGATCAGTCCTTCTGTCACTATCCTCATGAGCTCTTCTTTGCCTCATATAAAGAGCAAATTTTAGTATTTTGGAAGTAGTGATGCTATAGAGTCCAGATCCTGTCCTGGCACTCCATGTCCAACCCAGTGAAGCTGATGTTTTTGCTCTTTACAGTTTTCACCTCATCCTATAGTGGCTGTAATTGTTACCATTTCACCACGCTGCCCTTTGTACAAAATGATGGTCTACTGAAGCATCCCATGCTTCATGAAACATGAGAATGCACTATTTCATTTCATTTCATTATTTTAGTTTAAAAAAGCCAAAAAGGCAAACTAGTCTGAGAAACACTGCACTGGCTGTGGGTGCTACTCTAGCTGCTACTGGTCCAGGTGTTGGCTTCATTCCCAAAGCTGCTGCCTATCTGAAATTGTTGTAAATTTTTTTTTATTGTAAGATAAAAGACAGCTACAGGAAAATGACACCAAACAAACGTGTGGCTTACTTCACATGAATGGTCTTGTAATCATTACATACTTGCATATATTAGACATTTGCCCTGAATCCTAGATGGCCTTCTATGTGATCCACTTCAACCATAACCTTTGATCTCTATAGGTACCCACAATTTTAACATTTATAGTAATTATTATTATTTTTTAATATATTTTATTGATTATGCTATTACAGTTGTCCCATTTCTCCCCCATCATTCCCCTCTACTGTGCAGACCCCCTCCCACCCACATTCCCCCACTTTAGTTCATATCCATGTGTCATAAGTTCTTTAGCTTCTACATTTCCCACACTATTCTTGCCCTCCCCCTGTCTATTTTCTACCCACCGTCTATGCTACTTATTCTCTGTATCTTTTCCCCCTCTCTCCTCTTCCCACTCCTCTGTTGCTAACCTTCCATATGATCTCCATTTTTGTTTTTCTGTTCCTGTTCTAGTTGTTTGCTCTTGTTTTAGGTGTGGTTGATAATAGCTGTGAGTTTGCTATCTTTTCACTGTCCTATTTTTGATCTTCTTTTTCTTAGATAAGTCCCTTTAACATTTCATATAATAAGGGCTTGGTGATGATGAACTCCTTGAACTTGACCTTATCTGAGAAGCACTTTATCTTCCCTTCTATTCTAAATGACAGCTTTGCTGGATAGAGTAATTTTGGATGTAGGTCCCTGCCTTTCAAGACTTCAAATATTTCTTTCCAGCCCCTTCTTGCCTGGAAGGTCTCTTTTGAAAAATCAGCTGACAGTCTGATGGGAACTCCTTTGTAGGTGACTCTGCCCTTATCCCCCTGCTTCTAGAATTCTCTCCTTCATTTTCATCTTGACTAATGTAATTACGACGTGCCTTGGTGTGTTCCTCCTTGAGTCCAACTTCTTTGGGACTCTCTGAGCTTCCTGGACTTCCTGGTAGTTATTTCCTTTGCCAGATTGGGGAAGTTCTCCTTTATTATTTGTTCAATTAAGTTTTCCACTTGTTGCTCTTCTTCCTCCCCTTCTGGTATCCATATAATTCGGATGTTGAGATGTTTAAAGATGTCCTGGAGGTTCCTAAGCCTCTCCTCATTTTTTTGAATTCTTGTTTCTTCCTTGTTTTCTGTTTGGTTATTTGTTTCTTCCTTCTGGTCCACTCCATTGATTTGAGTTCCAGTTTTCCTCCCATCTGTATTGGTTCCCCATGCATCTTCCTTCATTTCACGTATTGTAGCCTGCATTTTTTCATCTAATTTGTGAGCAAAATCAACCAATTCTTTGAGTGTCCTGATCACCAGGGCTTTGAACTGTGCATCTGATAGGTTGGCTATCTCTTCGTTGCTTAGAGGAATTGGCTCTAGAGATTTGAGTTGTTCTCAGGTTTGAGCCATTTTTGGTGGTTTCTTTTGTTTTGTTTTGTTCTGTTTTGTTTTTGGTCTGGTTGCGGCTGTTACGTAGTGAGGGGTAGAGCCTTAGGTGTTCCCCAGTGTAGGGCGGCCCAGTCACTGGGTTGTGATGCTGTATGTGGGGGCGGGGTCCGAGAGGGAACAATGGCGCCTGCTCCATTGTCTCCTGGATTCCAGTCCCCTCTGCCGCTTCCCCTTCACCTGGATTATCTGCACGCGCGAATGTGGGACCACCTGGTCAGCCAGCACCTTGCGTGGCCTCACTGGTTCTGCACAGTTGCTACCCCGTTCCCCGGGGTCTGCCAGCCGCTGCCTGTGGGCCTGGGGTTTGCCAGCCACCTACATGCTTGGGAACCGCCGGCCACTGCTGCCTGCATTCCCAGGTCTGCACCTCCACTTTCTCCTGTCACAACTCCACCCCTCTTATTGGTCTGGATGAATGGTTGTTGGACTTCCGTACAGTTCAATTTTCTATCAGTTTTGGTTGTTTTCTTGTTTCTAAATATTTGTTGTCCTTAATTTTGGTTGTGAGAGGAGGCACAGTGTGTCCACCTACGCCTCCATCTTGGCCGGAAGTCTATAGTAATTATTTTCTTACATTTAAAAATTTTATTGTCCAAATGTGTATCCCTGGACATTATGGTTTATCTTGTTCATTTGTTTTTTTTTTCAACTTTGATATGTCTTCTAAATTTCTCTTAATCCATATGTTCTCACATACCTTCCTTTTCTTACAGTTTATCTGTTGAAGAACCTTGGGCCATTTGACCTATAGTTTTCTTCAGTCTTGACTTAGCTGATTTTATAATCATGATGCAACTCAGTGTTTTCCTCCATTCTTGGCATTTCCTGAAAATTGGTACCTGGATTCAGAAATGGGATCAGACTCAATTTCTGATCCCTTAGGCTTATACTGTATGTAGGAGGCATGTAATATCTTGTTAGAGCTTGGTAAGATCTAAGCAGCTTTTGATTCTTACTGCCTATATCTAGAACTTGATTGGATTGCAAAATGATGGTATTTTAATCCTGAAACCTTTTTCATTAATTGGAATATATTTGTTTGGTTTCTTTGTGATACAATTTATTTAGAAAGAACAAGATAAACACATACCCCTTTACCTTTGTTTACTAGTTTTTGAGTTAACTAGTTTTTAAAAAAATATCATTATGAAAACATAGATTTAAACCTATTTTGTAGGCTTACATCTATTAAAATTATTAATGAAGCTCAAGTTGTCCCTCTTTCGCCACTGGGACTTATATTGGCTCATAGTCTTTTTGACTTGACCCTCATAATCTTTTATAGTTTCCTTGCTTCCTGGTCTGACAAGTTATTCTAGGCTCAGTTTTACATTTCCTGCTTCAGGCCTTTAATCAGCTGTCTTTTCAAGATATAGTGATTTGTTTTAATGGTATTTAGAGACCACAGTCAGGGTACCAGGCATGGTCATTGCTACTGGTGGTCATTGTTTCTAGGTCTTCTTAGTTTGTAGGACTAGGGAATAAAGTATGTGGATTAACAGGTTTTTAAAAATGTTTTATGTTATATATGTTTATTACTTATAATATGTGTTGTATTAGCTATGTTATATTAACAATATGTAATGTCAATATATTAAAAATGTGTGTATTTGATGTATTGCTAATCTCAACCCCAAATAAAATATATAATACAAATTTAATATATATTAAACATGCTATATTAATAAAATATATTTTCCTAATGTGTAGTATATAATTTAATATAAAATATAATTAAATATAGTCTATATTTTATGTGAGATCTAAACAACTTCTGTGCTCATAGTGATACTTTAAATAAAAATATGAGATGGCAGAACTTTTACTTAACCTCTTTTTTGTTACCTCTGTATCTTCATTCTTCCATATTTAGAATACTGACTCGTCACTACTTAGTATGTGATGCCTAGTCCATACTACACATACAGCAGTCTCATAATAATAATATAAATACCAATATGATTACTGAAAATATTAAAGTTTTACACATCATTTCTTTTCTTCATTTAGAAATAGTTGTAGTATATCTATATTGTCAGAAAATATAGCTGTTATGTGTGGTATTTTCTCTTTAACCTTCATTTATTTTTAGTTCTACAAGAAACTACAGACCCTTTCTGTTGATCTCTTTAGTCATTTTGGTTTCCTGAAGCTCTTTCTGTAGTATAGGAGTGGACAAACTTTTTCTATAAAAGTTTACATGTTTTTTGACTGCTTTCTTACTACCAGGCTATGATTGAGTACTTAACAAGAAATCATATGGCCTACAAAGCCAAAAATATTTGCCATATGGACATTCATATGGCTTTGTAGGCCATATGATTTCTTGTTAAGTACTCAATTATAGCCTGGTAGTAAGAAAGCAGTCAAAAAACATGTAAACTAATGAGCATGACTGCCACTTAATACTGTTTTTCAGTTTTATATAATTTTTATATATCATGATACAATATTCTTAAAAGATTTTTTCCCAACAATTAAAAATGTAAAAATCATTCTTAGATTGTAGACAATACAGAAATAGGTAGCACGCAGATTTGTCCTGCAGAATGTAGTTTGCAAACCTGTTATATTAGATTCCTCAGTAAGAAGTCACAAGTTTGCTTATGTTTCTCTGTCTTTCTCTGACTTGGAAGTCAGTTTTATTGGATTTAAAATATTTGGTTCATATTTTCTTTTCTTAAATGTCTTAGTCAACGGAGTACATTACTAAATTTTCTTTTGGCATGAATTATTGCTATAGAAATCTGGTGATAATTTAAACTTCTCTTTTGTGTAAGTCACATATTCTTGTTCCCCCCTTTTTCTTTTCTTTTTTTTTAAATATATTTTATTGATTATGCTATTACAGTTGTCCCGTTTCTCCCCCATCATTCCCCTCCACCGTGCACGCCCACTCCCACCCACATTCCCCCCTTTAGTTCATGTCCATGTGTCATAAGTTCTTTAGCTTCTACATTTCTCACACTATTCTTGCCCTTCCTCTCTCTATTTTCTACCCACCGTCTATGCTACTTATTCTCTGTACCTTTTCTCCCCTCTCCTCCTCCCACTCCCCTGTTGCTAACCTTCCATGTGATCTCCATTTCTGTGGTTCTATTCCTGTTCTAGTTGTTTGCTTTTGTTTTAGTTGTGGCTGTTAATAGCTTTGAGTTTGCTGTCTTTTTACTGTCCTATTTTTGATCTTCTTTTTCTTAGATAAGTCCCTTTAACATTTCATATAATAAGGGCTTGGTGATGATGAACTCCTTGAACTTGGCCTTATCTGAGAAGCACTTTATCTTCTCTTCCATTCTAAATGACAGCTTTGCTGGATAGAGCAATTTTGGATGTAGGTCCTTGCCTTTCAAGACTTGGAATACTTCTTTCCAGCCCTTTCTTTTTCTTTTTTTTTTTTTAAGATTTTTTATTTATTTATCTTTAGAGAGGAAGGGTAGGAGAGAGGGAGAGGGAGAGAAATATCAATGTATGGTTGCCTCTCGTGTGTCCCTTAGCTGGGAACTGGCCTGCAACCCAGGCATGTGCCCTGACTGGGAATCGAACTGTGATTGTTTGGTTCACAGGCCCGCGCTCAATCCACTGAGCTACACCAGCCAGGTCTTTCCAGCCCTTTCTTGCCTGGAAGATCTCTTTTGAGCAATCAGCTGACAGTCTGATGGAAACTCCTTTGTAGGTGACTGTCCCCTTATCCCTCGCTGCTTCTAGAATTCTCTCCTTCATTTTCATCTTGGCTAATGTAATTACGATGTGCCTTGGCGTGTCTCTCCTTGGGTGCAACTTCTTTGGGACTCTCTGAGCTTCCTGAACTTCCTGGTAGTCTATTTCCTTAGTCAGAATGGGGAAGTTCTCCTTTATTATTTGTTCAAATAAGTTTTCCACTTGTTGCTCTTCTTCTTCCCCTTCTGGTACCCCTATAATTTGGATGTTGGGACGTTTAAAGATGTCCTGGAGTTTCCTAAGCCGCTCCTCATTTTTTTGAATTCTTATTTCTTCCTTGTTTTCTGTTTGGTTGTTTGTTTCTTCCTTCTGGTCCACTCCATTGATTTGAGTTCCAGTTTTCCTCCCATCTGTATTGGTTCCCCATGCGTCTTCCTTCATTTGACGTATTGTAGCCTGCATTTTTTCATCTAATTTGTGAGCAAAAGAAACCAATTCTGTGAGCATCCTGATCACCAGGGCTTTGAACTGTGCATCTGATAGGTTGGCTATCTCTTGGTCACTTAGATGAATTAGCTCTGGGGCTTTGAGTTGTTCTCAGGTTTGAGCCATTTTTGGTGTTTTTTTGTTTTTTTTTTTTTTTTGGGTCTGGTCACGGCTGTTATGTAGTGAGGGGTGGAGCCTTAGGTATTCTCCAGGGTGAGGCAGCCCAGTCACTGAGTTGTGAGGCTGTATGTGGGGGCGGGGTCCAAGAGGGAACAAAGGTGCTTGTTCTGCTCTCTGTTGGATTCCAGCCCCTTCCACTGCTTCCCCTTTGCCTGGATTATCTGCGTGCAGGAATGTGGGACCACCTGGTCAGCCATCCGCCTTGTGCGGCCTCACTGGGTCTGCACAGTTGCCACCCAGTGCCTGGGATCCGTTAGCTGTCGCCTGTGCACCTGGTGTCTGCCAGCTGTCGCCTGTGCACCTGGGGTTCACTAGCCGCGGCCCGTGCACCTGGGGTCTGCTAGTTGCTGCCTGCATGCCTGGGAACTGCCCACCACTCCTGCCTGTGTGCCTGGGTCTGTACTTCCGCTTTTTCCTGCCGCGACTCCTCCCCTCTTACTGATCTGAATGAATGGTTATTGGTCTTCCGTACAGTTCAATTTTCTATCAGTTCTGGTTGTTTTCTTGTTTCTAAATTTTCTTTAAATATTTATTTATTTATTTATTTATTTATCTTTAGAGGGGAAGGGTAGGAGAGAGGGAGAAGGAGAGAAATATCAATGTATGGTTGCCTCTTATGTGTCCCATGCTGGGAACTGGCCTGCAACCCAGGCATGTGCCCTGACTGGGAATCGAACCGCGATCCTTTGGTTCACAGGCCCGCACTCAATCCACTGAGCTACACCAGCCAGGGCTGTTTCTAAATTTTTGTGTCCTTAATTTTGGTTGTGAGAGGAGGCACAGTGTGTCCACCTACGACTCCATCTTGGCCAGAAGTCACCCGTTTTTCTTAAATAATATTGCTAGAATGTATCATGGTCATCATTCTGGGTTGAATTTCTTAGGTATACTGTAGTATACTTTTTAGATACGTGTTTTCAATTTTAAGAAAGCATTTTTGAATTATTTTTAGTATTTTTTTGCTTTTGTTTTTTTCAGACTCATCCATATGAAGGATGGCCTTTTCTTTCATCTTTAGTATTTTTCATTTTCTCTAGCATGTGTTAAAAATCTCATTTTTTTATAGCAAAATTTAAAAAAGTTTTCTCCTATCACTTTCTATTTCTTGTTAAGGCATTATTTGTTTTCTTTGTTTTCCCTTATATTTCTCTAGTTTAGTCTTCGTTTCTGAAATGATTTTCTTTTTTGTTTCTAATTCTATCCTAAAGTCTGTCACTTCACTTCTAAACATTTCTAATTCTGATTTATGTTATTTCATATTTTATATAGTTTTAGCTTGTTTTGAAATAGGTATAAGTCTTGATCTGTTGTGTTGGCATGTCTTGTGCTTTTTTTTCTTTATGGATGTTATTTTAGTCCTTATTTTTTCTTATAAAAACATTGTGTGGCATTTTTATCTTGATACTTTTATTTTGCTTAGTTTTATGTGTGAAATTAGTTTTCCTGTATGTTGCTTTTAAAAGAGGTACAAATGTTTTTTACTGTATTTTTTTTATTGATTATACTATTACAGTTTTCCCACATTTTTCCCCTTTTATCCCCCTTCCGCCTGCCCCCACAATGCTCCAGCATTTTCCCCATCTTAGTTCCTGCCCGTGGGTGTACATATAAGTTCTTTGAGTCCTCTGTTTCCTATACCATTTTTTATGTCTCACCATCTATTTTATGCCAACTAATTATGCTTCTTCTTCCCTGTACCTTCCCCCCATTCCTCCCTCCCCACTCCCCACTGAAATCCCTCCATGTGATGTCTATTTCTCTGATAGAAGAAGAAGCATAATTAGTGTTTTTCTGTTCCTGTTCCAGTGGTTTGTTTAGTTTTTGTTGTTTTTCTTTTGTTTGAGATTCATTTGTTGATAGATGTGAGTTTGTTGTCATTTTACTGTTCATAGTTTTGATCATCTTTTTTTCTTAGATAAGTCCCTGTGATATTTTATATAATAATGGCTTGGTGATGAGGAACTCCTTTAACCTGATCTTATGTGAGAAGCACTTTATCTGCCCTTCCATTTCAAATGATAGCTTTGCTGGATAGAGTCATCTTGGATGTGGGTTCTTGAATTTCATGACTTTGAATACTTCTTTCCAGCCCCTTCTTGCCTGGAAGGTCTCTTTTGAGAAATCAGCTGACAGTCTTATGGGCACTCCTTTGTAGGTAACTCTCTCTTTTCCTCTTGCTTCTTTTAGGATTTTCTTCTTATCTTTAATCTTGGGTAACTTAATAATGATGTGCCTTGGTGTGTTCCTCTTTGGGTCCAACTTCTTTGCAACTCTCTGGGCTTCCTAGACTTTTTGGAAGTCCATTTCCTTGGCCAGATTGGGGAAGTTTTCCTTCATTATTTGTTCAAATAAGTTTTCAATTTCTTGCTCTTGTTCTTCTCGCACTCCTATAATTTGCATATTGGAATATTTCAGGTTGTCCCAGAGGTTTGTAAGACTCTCTTCACTTTTTAAAATTCTTGTTTCTTCATTCTGTTCCAGTTGGATGTTTATTTTTTTCCTTTTGTTCCAAATAATTGCTTTGAGTCCTGGTTTCCTTCCTGTCACTGTTGATTCACTGAATATTTTGCTTCATTTAATTTTGGGTATCTTTCATTTGTTTTTTTCATTTTTTGACCAAGCTCAATCAGATCTGTGAGCATTTTGATTACCAGGACTTGAAATTCTCCATCAGGTAGGTTGGCTGTCTCCTCATTGCTTAGTTCTCTTTCTGAGGCTTTGCTCTGTTCTTTCATTTGGGCCATATTTCTTTGTCTCATCACACCTGATAAGTTGTAAGGGGGCGGGGCCTTAGGTATTCACCTGGGCAGGGCAACTCTAGTTGCTGCACTGCTGGTGCGCTGCCTGTGGAGGAAGGACCAGAGAAGGAACAGCGCAGCTCACCTGCTCTGTCTAGCGTACTTTCCCACAGACTCTTGTGTGAGACTGGGAGTTTCTCCCATTGTGGCAACCGCCATAGTCCACTGTGAACTCTGAGTCTCAGTTTCCCCTTAAGTCAGCCCCACCTGCCTGGTCCTCCACCTTGCTGAGGTTTTTCTGAGCTGGCTTGGGTGGTGTGGTCTGCCACCTTACCGGTAGGTCTGGTTGTTCTGGTTGATTTTTTTCTTTAGTTCCTTGGTTGTTGGAGTTCCATGCAGTTTGCTTTTCTGGAACTTCGGTTGTTTATTGATTTAGATTGGTTATTATTTTCCTTTTTGTTGTTCAAGGAAGCAAAGGGTTTCTACCTATGCCTCCATCTTGGCTGGAACTCCTAAAAGAGGTATATATGTTTTAAAATCAGTCTTACACATCTAAGAAGTTCAATAGAGATAGAGATAGCAGGAAAAGATGTATTCTGAGGTCTTGAAAAGATGAATTAATCTTGTGATCTTCTATTGTTCTTTTTTGATGTTCATATTATTATCACCATATTCAGTGGGTAGCTGTTTCAATCTGCAACTATGTGCTTTTGACGTAACTATTTTGAAAGCTTTCTCTTGGATTTAGGTTTTTTATGTCACATGCTGCACCAGTTCTTGAACTGACCTTTTCTACCAGAAGCCCTTTTTTCTTTTAGCATGGAATACATTAAAGTTCAGAATCTAGGTCCTTTGGGCAGTTCAGCAGGTTTTCCAAGAAGCCCTTTTTTCTTTTAGCATGGAATACATTAAAGTTCAGAATCTAGGTCCTTTGGGCAGTTCAGCAGGTTTTCCAAGGCTGCGTCTCCCCTCTTTGACCTGGATTTTATGGTTTTCCGAGTATTAATTCTTGGTAAGCCAAAAGTGTAGACTTAAAAAATCTTAAGTTCATAATGTAGCAATGTACTAACTGTTTCAGTATTTCTAAGAATATGTATTGTACATTTCACTTTTACAGATAAAGATTATTTCTGTCCTTCATTTGTAACATAAACACTATTGTAAATTAAATCTCATTATTTCCCTAACATACTGCTCAAAGCCAACCCTTTCCCCCATTTTTCTATCAAAATTAGACCAAAATCATAAAATCACAGAATTTAGAAAATGAAAAAAATCTTACAGCAGTAATTTCAGCTTTTTGTAATTTCTTTTCTGTATGCACCAGTATTAAATTGTTTTCTGTAAATGATGAAAAATGTTCACTTTTTTCATGACTGTAAGATCATTATTTTCATTCAGGTATTATATTTATCATTCATGGTAAAGTTACGACTTCTGAAAAGCATATATTATTTATTTTTTAAAGATTTTATTTATTTATTTTAGAGAGAGGGGAAGAGTGGGAGAGAAACATCAATGTGTGGTTGCCTCCTGCACGCCTCATACTGGGTACCCAGCCCCCAACCCAGGCATGTGCCCACTGGGCTGCACCATCCAGAGCTTTAAAGCATATTTTTAGAGGTAAATTTTATTGCTATGACATGCCTAAAAGACTCACTACTACCTAAGGGAAATGAATAATTAGATGGATGACAAAAGATACAGAATTAACAGAAGAGTATCAAAAAGTTATGGGTGGATAAATCCTGGCCTTAAGCTCTAAGTCACACAAATAAGTTTGGTTGAAGGCTCGGAACTTTTGAAACATGCTCCCTCACTTTGAATTACCATACTGTCTTACTCTGACCTCATCCTTGTGTTTTTGGTCAAAGAATTGTGGGAATCAGGAGCTAGGACACTGCTTTCTAATTTTGCTTAAATTACATTTAAAGGCTAACCCAGGGAGTACTACTAAAACATAGATATATAGGAAGTTAGTTCATTGAAACATCAATTCAAATAGTTACTTGGCTTACTACTGGCTATTTTTCTGTTGTGTTGAATGGACAAAGAAGAGTCACTAAATACTTTATGTGAGCTAATTGCCTGGTAATTTTTTATTAGGAGGTAATTTTTTTTCCAGTTAGAATGCATGAGGAAAATTGGGTAAATCAGTAATTCCTGGTTATTGGGTTTTTGTTAATCAGAATTTTTACTGTATAATCATAATGTATTTTGGCTGTTCTCATTTATGTTATTTCTTCAACTCATTGTCAGTGTAGGCATTCTGATTATTTGATCACATCTGCCTGGCATAGTGGTATTTAAAATAGTATTTATAATAAAAATACCTCCATTTTAGAAGTAAAATGAAAATATGCAAAGACAGTTGATAGTTAAACATGATTATTTTCTTTTGACTTAGTGTTTAGTGGGTTGTAGGTTTGGGATAAAAAGAAATGAATATTATTATTGCTATGGTCCAAAATGACTAACTTGTCTAGATGAAGACATAGAGTATGTGGAGATGTAGGCCTACCACCACTTTCCCACTTACAGAGTAGCTCCACTTTTCATATATTTTACATTTTGGGGGGTTTTCATAAGATTTTTTTAAAAGAAAAGGTTCTACTATTAAAATTACAGAAACATTTGTTGAGGCATTTGTTATGGCTGAAAAGGTTTCTTGCCCTGACTGGTGTGGCTTAGTGGGTTAGGCATCATCCCAAAAACCAAAAGCTCATCAGATCGATTCCTCATAAGAACATATGCCTGGAATACAGGCCAAGTTCCCAGTTGGGGGTGTGTGCAAGGGGCAAGTGGTTGATGTCTCTCTCGCACATCAATGTTTCTTTCCCTCTCTTTCTCCCTCCTTTCCCCTCTCTCTAAAAATAAATATATAAAACCTTTTTAAAAAGTTTCTTATCTAGCATTCTGCCATTTGTGACACTGGCATTTGTAGGTATTTGGATTTCTATAATGTATTTTGGGGTCCTGTGGACTTCATTGTTTTATTATTCTAGTGTTCTCTTTTTATCAGGACTTCAGGACAGAGGACAAGAACTAACAATTGCTTGCACTCAGCTTGGTGTTTTATATTATTATTTTATTCAGTCCTTCAATCAAACTCGCAAAGTGGTTATTATCCCCATTGTAACACAAAGGAAAGGATGTTTTAATCTCAGAACCTAAAAATTCCTCTTTGTTTTTGGACAGGAGAAAAAGAATGCATCTTTAGTTTAAAGGCATTGGCTTTGTATACATTTTATCTGAATGATTTCATCTGCAACTTTTAATTGCCTCCTGTATTTGATTCCTTTAAAAATATGTTTGCCAGACTGGAAATATAACCTCTAGACCTCTCTATCTGCCTCCTGACAGGCACTGGATTATCTTACAAACATCTCAACTCAGCATGTGTAAAGTTGAAGTGGTCATTTCATTTCCCAAACATTTATTTCCTCATATATTTCTTTTGTTGTTTCCCTGTTGTACTTCCACCTCCTTCTAAGGGTGGATTTAATTCTCTTGAGCCATTATGTATGGCCAAGAGAACAATTTGAGCAACACATTGTAGTAGCTTCTCTGGATAATAGCTCATCAGGAGAATTAAGCTCCTTTTCCAAGCCCAGAGTCCTTCAAGCAGCAATGCTAATAGGTGCAATATGACACGTAAAATACACTTAGTTGTTCTTTATATTGACTGAAGATCATGGGAGAATCAACAGGTAGGCACCTTACTCTGATGATGCCCAGCATACAGTCTGGTCTTTCTTCTTATATCACCTCAGCTCTTTAGCTAATGACCTCATCTTTTACCTCAGCAAACCCCTCCTTTACTTCTCTAAACCTATATTGTATTTTTTCATCCCTAATTGCTATTTTCCTCATTAGCGTTTTATTATAAGTTAAACCCAGAGAGATGGATCTGTTACTGGGGACTAAGTGTAATTTATACAGAGCAGTTTTTATTGAAATCACAACTCCACCTGGTAAATTCCCACTGTATTGACTTCTGTCTTGTAGTCACAAAGATATAGACATTTTATGCTTTATTTGTGTATTTCTCTGAGATGTTGGTGATCTGTTCATAATCCCTTGAATTAGATGATATCCTGTGGTATTCATCTGTGTTATCCCCTGCATTTAGCTCAGAGCCTTGTGTAGAGTTTATTCAATAAAAAATGGATATTTGTGTTGAACTAGGCAATGTGCTGCAGAATATTGAGAAACAGATTTGTAAGGCATTTTAAAAGGTAAACTTACTGTTTAGATTGGGTGGCAGGATACTGTATACAAATATAACACCATAGAAGTTGTTTTTCCAAAGAAATCTCTTAATGTTAAGCAATAATTCTTATTACTTTTTCTTTTAAAAATATTTATTTATTTTTAGAGGGAGGGGAAGAAAGGGGAAAGAGGGAAAGACACATTGATGTGTGAGAGAAACATCTCTATCTATCTATTGGTTCCCTCTCACATACCTCCAACTAGTGACCTGATTGGGAATCAAGCCGGCAATCTTTTGGTCTGTAGGATGATGCCCAACCCACTGAGCTACACCAATCAGGGCTACTTTTATTTTTCTTTGACCTAAACTTTGTTTCATATATCTTTGTGCATATTTACTATATGCAATACAGTGTTATATATTTTAATGTGTTGGCACAAATGCTTACTCTCAAGTTGTTTTTGGTATGTAAATAATTAGTGAAGTTATATATGGGTTTTTCTTTTTATAAAATTGTGACTCCATATCAAGTACTGTAACATTTTTGTTATAAGTATCTATTTTTATTTCTCCACAGGCAGCAGAAAATGTCATTTTCATTGGACCTGACACACATGCTATTCAAGCCATGGGTGACAAGATCGAAAGCAAATTATTAGCTAAGAAAGCAAAGGTTAACACAATTCCTGGCTTTGATGGAGTTGTCAAGGTGAGAAAACATTTTACTCTACTCTTTAAAGCACATGTCCTCAGGTCAAACATTTTGTCAAAAGTGTAAGATAAAATGCAATATTGCTTTTTAAAATATACATATATAGGTTAAAAATAATCAATGTTGTTTACACTTGGATTATTTGAAATGTCATGAGTTAAAAAGAGCAAGATGCCACATAAGCATTGTATTTTTTTCTTTATTTTGTTGTTTACACTATTATAGATGTGCCCATTCCCCCCACCTTTGCCTACCTACTCCTTCTGCCCTCCCTAAGGATTGTATTTAATGATCAATATTGGCTCATACTTTGACAGGAAAAAACTTGGTGATTTAAAAATGTGCTGTTAGGTCTCTGGATTTTATTTAATAGCAGCATATATTTAATGTTTTAAACCTTATGATGTTTTGTATATCTTTGTATTGAGCTTCTATTCATATGCATAAAATGTACATTGTAAACATGTTTCTAGTGGCAAGTGGTATAGCTATGAATGACTATAGATCCCAAACATAACTCCTTAACCAACAAGCAGCTTCTGCAGCTCAAGGCTTCTAAGACAGTATGCAGAAATTGGAGTGTATGTATGTTTCCCTGTCCCCATCCCTACACTCCCAATCCTCCACCCCCAATTTTTTTCTTGTTATAAGAAAGTCCCTATGTAGACTTTAACCTTGTGATGGAGTTAGTCTACAAGAACTCTCCAGCTCAGTGTTTCTCATTTTTGCTTTTAGGGCTAGGAAGTTCTTTGTGCAGGATCATTTCATGCGTTACAGGATAGTTAGTAAGATGGACCCCAGGTTAGTAAAATTTTACAGCTTTTTTTCCTAATTACTATGCTGTACATGGAAACTAATACAAAATAATATTGAATGTAAACTGTAAGTGAAAAAAATTTTTAAAAAAGAAGAAAAAATTTTCAGCTTCTTGCTTGTATTACCTATATTTACCTAAATCTGTATTCATCCACTTTTTCCTTCTCTTTTTGTATCAGGAAGAGGTGTTCCCCAATCTTTATAAAGCCAGTTCTTCCTCTTATGCTCCAGTTGTGCCCTTTGTAGCATTTAGGGGCTACCGTCTTCACTGATTATTTAAAAATATTTCTCTGTTCTATATCTTAAAACTCTCTTTGTCTTTTAGCCCCTTTCCTTTACCATTGCTATAAAAAATACTCAGTCACTCAGCAAATGTATTGATACCTGTGGTAAGTGGGAGGGATATGGTGATAAACAAGATACTCATGACCCCCTCACATGATGGTATTTACAGTTTAGTGGAAAGAAATATATGTTCCTTCTCTTCATAGATCACAATAAGTCCTTGTCATTCTTCAGCCGTCATCTGACTTCTCTCTTCCCTTTTACATCCAAATGTCTTAGAAGAATTCTCCTTATTCTCATTTCTATACTTCTTAATCTTTTAAAAATATTTTTATTTTTAAAATACAGTTGCCATAAAATATTATTAGTTTCAGATGTACAACATGATTAGACATTTATGTAATTTATGAATTGATCACCCCTATACGTCTAGTACCCATCCGACACCATACATATTTATTACAGTATTATTGACTGTATTTCCTATGCTGTACATTGCATTCCTGTGACAATTTTTATAACTGCCAGTTTGTACTTATTACTCCCTTCACCTTTTTCATCCATCCTCCATACTCACTCTTTACTGAAGTCTGGCTTCTTTCTTCCTTCTCACTGATGTTTCTCTTGCAAAGGCTACCAGCAACTTCTCCTTCTTACTAAATCCAGTGTATAATTTTTAATTCTAGTCTTATCTCAATCTCTTTGAAGCATTTAAGTCTCTTGTCACTCCTTCCTGCTTGAATTATTCAACTTCTGGCACTTTACACAGTTCTAGTTTTGTTTTTGTATTTTTTGGCTTGTTTTGAATGTTCCTTCTTAGTTTAATGCTGATTATTCTATCTTTGTTTCTTAAGAGTTGGTTTTATTCTGGGTTCTGATAGGACATTTTCTTTTATTGTACAAACACCTTGGGCAATCTTAAATATTGTTATGGGTTCCAATCTCAAACCTATAAATCTGTTCTGCATATCTCTTCTGAACTTCAGAATTGCACGTTCAGTTGCTTCTTAAACAACTCTACTTGATACTTCTTGAGGCACCTTGAAAGTAGCAAGTCAAAAGCTGACCTCACCATTTTCCCCTCTAACCAGGGATTGGCAAACTATGTCTGGATGCACATCTCTGTTTGTAAATAAATAAAGCTTTACTGGGTCACAGCCATGCTCATTCCTTTACATATAGTCTGACTAATTTTCTACTATAATAGCTCAGTTGAGTAATTGTGACTGAGACTATATGGCCCACAAAGTCTGAGATATTTACTACTTGGCCCATTCAGAAAAAGTTTGCTGACTCTTGCTGTAAATTTCTCATCCTTCATTTTTTTCTCACCTGTGTTAGTGCTGGCATTTTTCACAGTGTTTCTGAAGCTGGGAACTTGGAGGAGTCTTTCTTCATAAATACTGCTATAGAGAATTTACTTAAATATCTTTCTGATCCATTTCCTTCTTTCTTTCCTCATGCAAATACCAAGTTCCAGTTACCATCATCTACTCTGGACATCAACCTTCTGATTGGTCTCCTTACAGCCACTCTGGTTCTGTCCAGTTAATTTTGGACACTACAGCTTGAGAGATTGTTCAAAAGTCTAGATTTGATCATATGCCTGTGTTTAAATGTTCTCTAATGGCTACTCATTTACATTTTTTAAAATAGCAGGACTTCATTTCTTTCTTCAGACTGATATTGTGCCAATTTACCCTTTGCACCAACCATATGTGACATTCTTCAGATTCTTGAACCTTCTGTATTTAATTTTGTCATATGTGTGTTGATTCTGCTTCTGTCTTAATTCCTGATTATCTCCTACTTGCTGTTTAGGTCTTGGCTTAACATAAATTTCTCACAGAGGCATTTCTTTACTGTCTAGGTTATAGATTAGGTCCTCAGTTCTATCTTCCCTTAGTACCCTGTACTTCACCCATTAAATCATTCATTCATTCATCTAGTTATTCCTCTACTCAGTAAATATTTAAAAAGTGCATATTATTTATCCAACATTGTTCGAAGTGCCGTGGATATAGTAATGAACAAAATAGATTAAAAAAAGTCCTGTCCTCATAAAGCGTACACTATAGAAGAAGGAGACAATTATCAAAAACTAAAGTTATACTACAAGCCATGGTGAAATATAAGACAAAGAATGGGGAAAGGGAATGCTGGAGGCTACCATGTAAACAAGTGATGGGGCAAATCCTGTGGCTGTCATGGAGAAAACAAAGCGTATTAGGCAGAAAAAATTAAGTGCAAAGATGTTGAGGTTGAAGTGTACTTGATGTTGAGCAAACAATGAGGAATCATTGACTGGAGTGATCAAGGGAAAAGTCAGAGACGAAGTAATAGAGGTAAGATGTATAGTAGGGAGCTCAGATTTTATGGGGCCTTTCGGCTATTGGGTTAAATGTCTGCTTCCTGCACTGGATTGTAAGCTACTTCCTGGCAGGGGTTATTACTGTGCCACTTGCAGATGGTGCCTGGTACATCGTCAGAGCTCACTAAATACTTGTTGGATGAATAATTTTCCAGGAAATACATTTTACACATATAACCATTGTATGCACATTTTTGTCATTTAGTACACATTTGTTAGATATATGTAAATAAAGGAAACACAAAACTGAAAACGAAGAAAAATAAAACAGATAATAGACATAGATCCACATATGCTCTAGATACTGGGGTTGGCTGATAAAGAATGTAAAATAACTATAATTAATATTTAAAGAAATTTTAGGAAAATTTGGAAAATATAGATAAGCATATAAGAATTTCACCAGAGAATTCGAATGTATCAAAAAATTAAAAAGAAATTCCATAACTGCAAGTATATGAAAATAAGGACTTTAGATAAGGTTAAAAGTAAACAAAGCAGAATATAGGATCTATTTTGTGTCATATATCAGTATTTTATTTCTTTTTATGGCTGAATAATATTCCCTAGTATGACTATACCACCTTTTTTAAATCCATTTATTAGTCAATGGACATTTGAGTTGTTTCTATTTTTGGTGGTTTTGAATAGTGCTGCTATGAACATTTGTGTTCAAGTATTTGTTTGAATACCTATTTTAAGTTTTCTTGGTTATGTACAGGCATACTTCAGAGATATTGTGAGTTTAGTTCCAGACCACTAAAATAAAGTAGCTATCACAATAAAGTGAGTCATAATCTTTTTGTAGGTAGAGAGTCTTGCTTTCAGTTTGTAAAAAATACAACATATGTGAAGCACAGTAAAGCAAAGCACAATGAAATGAGGTATACCTGTATACAAGAGTGGAATTGTTGGGTCATGTGATAATTCTGTGTTTAACTTTTTTTAAGTAATAAGTATTTCCTTTTAAAAAATTTATGTATTGATTTTTAGAGAGAGAGGGGAAGGGGGAAGAGAGAGAGAATATTGATCTGTTGCTTCACTTATCTACGTTGTTGATTCTTGTACGTGCCCTGACTGTGGAGTGAACCTACAAGCTTGGCATATTGGAATGATACTCTAACCAAATGAGCTACTTGGCCAGGGTTCTGTGTTTAACTTTTTGAGGAGCTGGCAGACATCCAACCCTTTGTTTAACTGCCCCCTCTTCAGTTTGGGTAGAACCTGTGATACATATGGCATGTGGCAAAGGGTGATGGCATATAACTCCCTTAATTAGGTTACATTATATGAAAAGGTGGTGGAATTTAACTGCATTCAATTACATTATAGGACAAAGTAGTTGGGTGTCACTCCTATGATTGTTTCATCATATAAGACTCAATCTTAGGACACTAGAGAACAGATTCTAACTGCTGGATTGATGAAGCAAGCAACCATATTGAGGAAGCCCACATGGCAACGAGTTGCAGGCAGCTTGTAAGGATCTAAGTGTCCAAAGGATACAAGTTTCCAATTTCCATCTAAGAGCCAGCAAAAGTTGGGAACCTCAGTCATACAGCCACAAGGAAATAAATTTTTGTCAACCACCTGAATGAGCTTAAATTAGCCCCAGTTTAGCCTCCGAATAAAAATGCAGCATGGTTCACACCACAATTGCAGCCTTGAAAGACCCTGAGCAGTGCATGAGAAACCTTTATTAGGCTGTCAGTTGTTGGGTTTTCGTCCTTCTTTACGTTCTCATAGAGAATTGTGCAAGTTTGTGTAGTGGTTTGAATAGTACATTGTGAACCTTGAACTAGTCAACCCCAATACTTCTGCCAGTACAATTGTATTTGTTCTCTAACAAGAAATCTTCAAATTGGCTTTTTCGAAGTGTACAATTTGGGCTTGATTTAGTAACCAAGGTAGTGATGAGTCTGACTCTAAATAATTTATGTCTTCATGAAGAGTAGCAGAATCCTCAGGAGTTCATGGAAGAGTTCATTATTACAGCATTTGATCTGGAATGTCTGTTTGTACTATAGATTCTTTCTTAAGAAGCCAGTGGGTGTAATGTCTCATAGGAAGAAGAATGTTCCTTGACTAAGGTCCAAAGGTTACTGTTGTGGGTTGGGACAGGGGAACTATGTGATGAATGTTAGAGATATCCATTATGCTAGCACTTTGCTGACTCACAGGGAGACCTTGTGTAACAATGGCAGGATTTAAGGTTAATAATGTACTGCCTGTATCAATAATTAATAATTAGTGCAATTTCTCCTTTTGATTTGATAGGTAAAATGGCAAATGGTTATTTGATTTGTTCTTGGAATATTGCCTATATATTTTTTCCCTTCATTTTCTTGTCTAATTCAGAACAATTGTTTATTTATTGTCATTTCTGTTTACAATATCTAGGTGCTTTATCAAAAAACTGATACTTAATTTCTGGAGTGGGAGCATCGAATTTTATCTGTAAGGCTATCAGTTTATTCTGAGTCTTATTTGTGTTTGTTTCAGACTCTTCTACAATGTATAGTGTGGTTTCGAAGATCTGACACTGTGGGTAGTTCCTATCCAGGTTTTTCTTGTTTATAATATTTTCTATTTCTGGCTTAAGTATGCTTACAAAAAGTGAGGAGAGAGTTGGGATCACAATTGCTTCAGTGTCTACTCATAAATGCTCTCTAAGGTATTAAAGACTTCATCTCTGAAGTCTTCAGTGGACTTATCCTTTCATTGCTAGCATAGCTGCATTAGAGTGCAACCAATTTTTAGATAAAAGATTTTGGTGGTAGCCTCCCAGTGAGTTTGTTTATCATTTACAGTTTTTCTAAATCTTTCTGCTTTCCATTATAATCAGAGGTCTCAAGTCACTCTCAGAGACTTCCTATTCTCTTTTTTTAATCCAAAATTTTCAATGCAAGGTTGTTACTAGCAATATGAATCAATTGATGTGATCCTAGATTATACATTTCTAGAATATTTTCAGTTTTTCTGTCAATTTTATCTTGTGTAGGTTTTGGAAAGTCTTTAGTGATGGCTCTCAGTTCAGAATGAATCCAAGGCTTTAAATCAGCCATAGAGGCTTGTCCTATTCTAAGAGGGCTTAATTTTTTTTCAAGACAAAAATAACCAGGCTTTTATTAATATTATTTAACTACATAGGATAAAATACATAATGTTAACTTATTAGAAAGTAAAGTAAAAATAATCAGAATTTTAATTAATATTATTTAATTACAAAGGACTAAATGCATATTGTTTACTTATTAGACAAGATAGTTTTTTGATTAATACAAGCATTTAAAATTTGGAGTTATGGACAATAGCTAAATCTAATATGTGCATCCAAATTGCACTTACATGGACAAGTGGATGGTTATGGTAAAATGTTTTTAATAGTTTATCCTGAAATCTTAGGCTATTCTTCAAACAGAATTAGCAAAAAAAGATTTCTCCTTGAAAATAGCATTAATATAAAGAAATCTGACATAAAAGCAGCATACTTATCTTTAATATGCTAAAGTGTTCCATATAACAACACAATTGTGTTAATTACATTTTAATTATTTTTATAGTTTATTTTTTATTATATCTTTTTTGTTACCATTTATCCCTCTTATATCCTCTTTCATGTTCACTCACACCCCACCCTACCACAAACACCACACTGTTGTCTGTGGCCATGAGTTTTTTTTTTTTTTCATTTTATTCCATCCCTCTATACCATCAGAGCTGTAAGCCTGCTGTCTATCTGTGAGTTTGTTTCTATTTTCCCTGTTGGTTCAGTTTGTTCATTAGATTCCACAAATGAAATCATATGGCATTTTTCTTTTTCCTACTAGCTTATTTTACTTAACATATTCAGGTCCATCCATGCTGTTGTGAGGGATAAAATTTTCTTCTTCTTCTTCTTCTTCTTTTTTACAGCTGAGTGTATTCCACTGTGTAAATGTACTATAGTTGCTTTATCCACTCATCTACAGCTGAACACTTGTGCTGCTTCCAGATCTTGGCCATTGTAAATAATGCTGCCATGAACACAGTGGTACATATATTCTTTTGAATTAGTGTTTCAGGTTTATTTGAAAAAATTCCCAGAAATGAAATTGGTGGGTCATAAGGTATTTCCATTTTTCAGATAAAAGATTTTTTGAGGTAACTCCATATCACTTTTCATAGTGGCTGTACTAATCTGCATTTCCACTAACAGTGTAAAAGGATTCCCCTTTCTCCAGATCCTCACCAGTGCTTGTTGTTGGTTGATTTATTGATGATAGCCATTCTGATGGGTGTGAGGTGATACCTCATAGTGGTTTTATTTTTTTTAAGATGTATTTTTTTTTTTTTTTTTTTTTTTTTTTTTTTTTTAGACAGAGGTGAAGGGAGGGAGAAAGAGGATGAGAGAAACATCAATGCAAGGTTGCTTCTCGCAAAACCCCATTGGGAACCTGGCCTGCAACCAAAGCATGTGCCCTGACTGGGAATGGAACCAGTAACCCCTCAGTTTGCAGGCTGGTACTCAGTCTGCTGAGCCATACGAGCCAGGGCTCACTGTGGTTGTAATTTGCATTTCTCTGATGATTAGCGATGTTGAACATCCTTTGATATGTCTGTTGGCCATCTATATGTCCTTTTTGGAGAAGTGTCTATTCAGATCCTCTGCCTATTTTTTAATTGAATTGTTTGGATTTTGATGTTGAATTTTATAAGTTCCTTATAAATTTTGGATACTAATCCCTTATCAGATATATTGGTGAATATGTCCTCCCATTCAGTGGGTTGTTTTCATTTTGTTGAGGGTTTCCTTTGCTGCGCAAAAATTTTTTTAGTTTGATGTAGTCCCATTTGTTTATTTTTTCTTGTTTCCCTTACCCAAGGAGCTATATCCTATAAAACATTGCTACAAGCAATGCCCAAGATTTTACTGCCTATGTTTTCTTCTAGGATTTTTATGGTTTCAAGTCCAACATTTAAGTCTTTTTTTTAATTACCTGTAAATTTTTATTTATTTATTTTAAATATATTTTATTGATTATGCTATTATAGTTGTCCCATTCCCCCCCATCATTCCCCTCCACCGTTCACACCCCCTCCCACCCACATTCCCCCCTTTAGTTCATGTCCATGTGTAATAAGTTCTTTAGCTTCTACATTTCCCACACTATTCTTGCCCTCCCCCTGTCTATTTTCTACCCACCGTCTATGGTACTTATTCTCTGTACCTTTTCCCTCCTCTCCTCCTCCCGCTCCCCTGTTGCTAACTGTCCATGTGATCTCCATTTCTGTGGTTCTGTTCCTGTTCTAGTTGTTGGCTTATTTGCTTTTGTTTTAGGTGTGGTTGTTAATATGTGTGAGTTTGCTGTCTTTTTACTGTCATATTTTTTAATCTTCTTTTTCTTAGATAAGTCCCTTTAACATTTCACATAATAAGGGCTTGGTAATGATGAACTCCTTGAACTTGACCTTATCTGAGAAGCACTTTATCTGCCCTTCCATTCTAAATGAAAGCTTTGCTGGATAGAGCAATCTTGGATGTAGGTCCTTGCCTTTCATGACTTGGAATACTTCTTTCCAGCCCCTTCTTGCCTGGAAGGTCTCTTTTGAGAAATCAGCTGACAGTCTGATGGGAACTCCTTTGTCGGTGACTGTCCCCTCATCCCTTGCTGCTTCTAGAATTCTCTGCTTCATTTTCACCTTGGCTAATGTAATTATGATGTGCCTTGGTGTGTTCCTCCTTGGGTCCAACTTCGTGGGACTCTCTGAGCTTCCTGGATTTCTTGGAAGTCTATTTCCTTTGCCAGATTGGGGAAGTTCTCCTTTATTATTTGTTCAAATAAGTTTTCCAGTTGTTGCTGTTCCTCTTCCCCTTCTGCACCCTTATAATTTGGATGTTGGGATGTTTAAAGATATCCTGGAGGTTCCTAAGCCTCTCCCCATTTTTTTGAATTCTGGTTTCTTCATTCTTTTCTGTTTGTTCCTTCCTTCCTTCTGGTCCACTCCATTGATTTGAGTCCCAGTTTTCCTCCCATCACTATTGGTTCCCTGTGCAATTTCCTTCATTTCACTTAGTGTAGCCTGCATTTTTTCATCTAATTTGTGAGCAAAATCAACCAATTCTGTGAGCATCCTGATCACCAGGGCTTTGAACTGTGCATCTGATAGGTTGGCTATCTCTTGGTCACTTAGATGAATTGGCTCTGGGGCTTTGATCTGTTCTCCCATTTGAGCCTTTTTTGGGGGGGGGGGATCTGGCTGTGGCTGTTACATAGTGAGGGGTGGAGCCTTAGGTGTTCCCCAGGGCCGGGCAGCCCAGTTGCTGGGTTGTGAAGCTGTATGTGGGGGCGGGGTCCGAGAGGGAACAATGGCGCTTGCTCTGCTCTCTTGGATTCCAGTCTCTTCCTCAGCTTCCCCTTCGCCTGGATTATCGGTCTGGATGAATGGTTGTTGGACTTCTGTACAGTTCAATTTTCTATCAGTTCAGGTTGTTTTCTTGTTTCTAAATATTTGTTGTCCTTAATTTTGGTTGTGGGAGGAGGCACGGTGTGTTCACGTATGCCTCCATCTTGGCCAGAAGTCCAATATTTAAGTCTTTAATCCATTTTGAATTTATCCTTGTATCTGGCATTAGAAGGTGGTCTACTTTCATTTTTTAAAAATGTATCTAATTTTCCCAATATCATTTATTGAATAAACTACCTTTAGCCCATTTTATGTGCTTGCCTTCTCAGTCAAATATTAGTTGACTAGAAAGATATGGGCTTAAATTCTGGTCCATTGATCTATGTGTCTATTTTTATACTAGTACTATGCTGTTTGATTATAATGGCCTTATAGTTTAGTTTGTTATTAGGTAGTGTGATTCCTACAACTTTGTTCTTTTTCAAGATTCCTGTGGCTGTTCGAGGTCTTTTGTGGTTCCATGTTTGCTCTGGTTCTGTGAAATATGTCATTGTTACCTTGATAGGAATTGCATTGAATCTGTAAATTGATTTGGGTAGTATAGACATTTTAATCATGTCAGTATTTTCTATCCATGAACATGGTATATGCTTCCACTTATTTGTCTCCTGTTTAATTTCTTTTCTCAGTGTCTTATAATGTTCTGAGTACAGGTCTTTTGTATTCTTGATTAAATTTATTCCTAAGTATTTTATACTTTTTGAAGCAATTGTGACGAGGATTGTTTTCTTAGTTTTTCTTTCTGATAGTTCACTATTGGAATATAAAAATGCAACTGATTTCTGGATATTAATTTTGTTATCCTGCTACTTTTCTGAATTCATTTATCAGTTCTAGTAGTTTTTTGGTGGAATCTTTAGAGTTATCTACGTACAGTGTCATGTATCTGCAAATAATGACAATTTTACTTCTTCCTTTCCCATTTGGATGCCTTTTATTTCTTCTTCTTGTCTGATTGCTGTGGCTAGGACTTCTAGTCCTATTCTGAATAAGAGAGGTGGAAGTGGCATTACTGTCTTGTTTCTGATCTTGAGGGGAACACTTGCAGTTTTTACCCTTTGAGTGTGACGCTGGCAATGAGTTTGTCATATATGGCCTTTATTATGGTTAGGTGTGTTCCCTCTATTCCCACTTTGCTGAGAGTATTTATCATGAATTGGTGCTACATTTTACCAAATGTTCTTTCTGCACCTATTAATATGATCATGGTATTTTTTATCTTTCATTTTTTATGTGTTGTATCACATTTATTTGTGAACATTGTACCAACCTTTCATCACAAGAATAAATCCCGCTTGATCACAGTGTACGATCTTTTTGATATACTGATGTATTCAGTTTGCTACTATTTTGTTGTGGATTTTAGCAACTAGGTTCATCAGGAATATTGGCCTATAATTTTCTTTCTTTGTAGTGTCTTTATGTGATTTTGGAATTAAGATAGTGCTGGCATTGTAAAATGAGCTTGGGAGTCTTATCTTGATTTTTTTGAAATAGTTTGAGAAGGAGAGGTGTTAGTTTTCCTTGGAATGTTTGTTATAATTCATCTGTGAAGCCATCCACTTCGATGATTTTGTTTGTTGGGAGTTTTTTTTATTACTACTCCAGTTTCATTAGGTGTTATCTGTCTATTCAGAATCTCTGATTCTTCCTGATTGAGTTTTGGAAGATTTTATGTTTCTAGGAATTTATCCACTTTGTCCAGGTTGTCCAATTTGTTGCATGTAGTTGTTCGTAATATTTTCTTACAATCCTTTGTATGTATTTGGTGTTCGTAATATTTTCTTACAATCCTTTGTATGTATGTAGTTGTTACTTCTACTTTCTTATTTCTGATTTTATTTATTTAGGTCCTCTCTCTTTTTTTCTTCATGAGTCCGGCTAAAGGTCTGTCAATTTTGTCTATCTTTTCTAAGAACCAGTTCTTGGATTCATTGATCTTTTGTATTGTTTTTTTTTTAGACTCTACTTCATTTATTTTGCTGTGATGTTTACTATTTCCTTCCTTCTACTCCCTTTGGGCTTTGTTGCTTGTTCTTTTTCAAGTTCCTTTAAGTATAAAGTTAGATTGTTTATTTGAGCTTGTTTTTTCTTTTTTAAAAAATTTTAATTGTTGTTCAAGTACAGTTTTCTGCCTTTTACCCCCATCCCAGCCCACCCCCAGCCCTCCCCACCATCCTCCCATTTCTACCCCTCCCCTTGTTTTTGTCCATGTGCCCTTTATATTGTTCCTGCAAACGCTTTCTCATTTCCCCTGAAATTCCCTCCCCTCTGTTCACTGTCAGCTTCTATCAATGTCAGTGTCTTTGGTTATATTTTGCTTGTTTGTTTGTTCTGTTAATTAGGTTCCTGTTAAAGGTAAGATCATATGGTATTTGTCTTTCACTACCTTGGCTTATTTCGCTTAGCATAATGCTTTCCAGTTCCATCCATGCTGTCACAAAGTGTAGCTTTTTTTTTGTTTCTTGAGATAGGCCTGTAATGCTATGAATTTCCCTCTTAGGATTGTATTCCCTGTGTCCCACAGATTTTGGCATGTTGTGTTCTCATATTCATTTGTTTCAAGGTATTTGTTGAAAGGTATATGATTTATTCCTTGATTTCATTGTTGACCCATTCAATATTTAATAACATGTTATTGACCTTCTATGTCTTTGTGTATTTTTCAGTTTTTTTTTCTTGTGATTAATTTCTAGTTTCGTTACATGATGGTCAGAGAAGATGCTTGATGTGATTTCAATCTTCTTAAATTTATTGAGATTTTTTTGTGTCCTAACATGTGGTCTGTCCTGGAAAACATTCCATGTGCACTTGAAAAGAATGTATATTCTGCTGCTTTGGAGTGAAATGTTCTGAAGATATCAGTTAAATCCATTTGATTTAGTATGTCATTTAAGGTTTTTCTTTCCTGGTTGATTGTCTGTAAGATCTATGCATTAAAGTTAATGGGATATTAAAATACCCCATTAACTATGACTGTATTTCTGTCAATTTCTTCCTTTATATACATCAAGGTTTTCTTTACATACTTAAGTGCTCCTATGTTGGGTGCATAAATGTTTTCTAGGGTTATATTCTCTTGTTGGATAGTTCCTGTTATAATCATGTAGTGTCTAAGAGCTCTTAATTTTAAAAGGTAGTGTTGCTTTGAAGGTGTTTGGTCAGACAGAAGAAAAAGGGAGCGTATCAACTGAAGAAAGAGCAGAGCTGGGGGAAATGGAGGAGCATAGGATGGAAAGGAATAGCAGGATAAAGACCATCAATTTTGAGAGAGCTTGAATTTTTTTCACATTTTTCATTTGGCTTTTCCTGTACCTTTCCTCTTCCCTATGAACTTTGTCTTTATTGTAAGGAAACAATTTGGGAATCAGAATTATTTTTTTGAAGGTTTATCATTTTAATTTAAAAAAATGCAGAATGCTAGATGTTTGAGATTTTACTTCCTTTTTTTTTCTGTAAGTTGCCTCTTGAATCATTCATATCAAAAGCCTGCAAAAGAGTCTGCTATGATTCTAAATGATCCTTGGTGAAATTCTGTCATTTAGAAAGATGAAAACATGAATTTGAGTTAAGATTTAATACATTTAAGAAGTTTGACTCACAAAGAACAGAGACTTAGTCTGAGAGGCTTGTAATGTATGAAATATAGTGTTTGTATATGTCAACCTAATTGTTGGGGCCCCAACCTAATGGCTGGCTATCTCTAACTGCAGACCTGACAATATGTAGTACATTGGTGGTTTAAGATTTGGAAGGGAGATCTCTCCCACACTCAGACTCCCTTCGACAAAACAAGTCAAGACAGAGAGGAAAGTTCTCAAGGTTTTGATATGAATTTCAAGGTAAATTTCATCCTATTTTGATACCAGTTGGATGAAACCTTCTGACCTCACCAGCTCCTGTATCCAACGTGAATATGAACATATAGGTCCTGTACCTGTCTTTTTTTCACATGAACTTCAGTGTATGGAATTAGAACAAAAATGTTGAGGACATTTTGTTACTAATAAGGAAATTTTTGTTAGTAATCGATCAGATTTCTTCCAATACTAAACATTTTCAAGTTTGATCAGAAAATCAAAGGTTCCTCACTTCCAAATTTCCTGAAAAGGAAGTTGGCATTCTCCCTAGTGTGAGACTTTTTTGACCATTGTGGTGATGGAGGCCCCTGAGTAGGCAGCTCCAATGGGCATCTGGGGAACACTGTGGGTTTTTTTTTTTTTTTTTTAATTTTATTTTTCAAATACATTTTATGTTCAATATTATTTTGTATTGGTTTCAGGTGTACAGCACAGTGGTTAGACAATCATATACTTTACAAAGTGTTTTCCCCTAATATTTCCAGAACCTTCCTGACACCATGCAGTTTATTACATTATTAGTGATTATATTCCCCATGCTTTACTTTACATCCTCAGAGCAATGCAGTTTTTGAATATAGGATCTTGAACTGTAGCTATTAGCAGGTCTTGAACAGATTTCTCTGGAAGCTCCAAAATTGCCTCAAAGAGATGGTATCTTTTACTGTAGTAGGTAATTCATTTATTTTTGTTTGCTCAACAAGTTATTTTGATTATTCTTTATAGGGAGGGTGCATTTGATCTCCCTGAGGGAGAAATGAATCTGTATTTCATTTGCAACATCTGGTAATTTGGAAAATAGGGAAAAGTAGAAATTAGAAGAAAAACCCAGTTATCTTTTCAATTTTGTCTCCTTGTATGTTTTAGGTGATTTTTAAGATCCTATTACACTCTCAAATAATGATAGATTCTCATTAGCTGTGTTAACTTTAACTATGATACACAGTTCTTAGCACCTGTTGCCTGATTTAGTTTGTTAGTACACAATTGAAATTGTAGGTTATAGGTTTCAGATAAGCACTTAAATATGTTTTTAAGGAGTGCTTTGTTTATCTAAGTTTGAATAGAAGTTTTATTTGTAGTTTGCTATTAATTATTTCTGATATGAGGCTGTACATTTTTTTTAAATTGGTTATTAATTTAGATTTCTTGTGTAGTAACTCCACATTCATTTGGAACTACACTACTTTTCACATTTTATAGTTTAGATTTGTTAGGTAAAAGATTACCTTTGAGGATATCTATGCAGATAGAGGGTTTCTGATGTAAATATATAGTGTAAATTTTTGTAATACCTTGTGGTTTTAGCAACTACATTGGCAATACTTTTGCTTGGGAAGAATGTATGTGCTACTTATATACATTTCTTTTTTAAATCCTTAGGGTTTAATAAAATAAGTCTGTGGTATTTTTAAAACTAAATTCTTTTTCTTAGCAACTCTATTGTATTCTATTTTTTTTGTCCAAGTAATTTTCACCTCCTACTTGAATAAATTAATGTGGTTTCATTTTGTCATATTTGTCCTTAAAACTTTTGTTGTTTCCTGCCCCCCCATTTGAATATTTAGAGTGTTTTATGAAGATTACATGGAGATAGTGTGCCACAGTCTTTTAAAACATTGTTTGCAGTAATATTATAATAACTATGGTGACAGGTTGGCACTACACTTATCGGGGGATTCACTTTGTAAGTTATATAAATGTCTAACCACTATGCTGTACATCTGAAACTAATAGGATACTGAATGTCAAGTGTAATTGAAAAATTAAAAGAATTAAAACATTGTGTGCAGTACTTAAGGAGTCTTCTTGAATGGTTTTCCTTATATTTTGTTCTTGAATCATCCCTTTCAGTAGAAAGAGACTAATGTTGTTTTAAAGGGTATTTGCTCAGTAATCATCTGGGATCAGGTGTTTGCCTTTAACAAATTTTGTTTTATTCGACATTTTATTAACTCCATCTCTGGAACATGGTAGCAGAGCGAAAAGGGTACCTCTGAGGCTGTTGGAAGAAGTTTGGGAATCCCATCCCACTTGTCAGGCAAGGAATAACAAGCTGCAGACCTCAATTTCAGAGAATTTCAAGTCCCCTTAGGGAGACCTACATACAAATGGACAGGCAATTTAATACATTTTAATAATGCTAATCTCACAGTGCAAGTGCCCATGTAAGAGGGGCATTGAAGGCATTTCGACAGAGCTTCCAATGAAAGTGATATCTAAGTGATACTTGAAGTCTGAGCAGTAATGAGTTAACTAAAAAGAATGATGGTGGAGACACAGCTCTACAGCAATGAAAATATCTTGTGAATGATTGGAGCTGAGAGACCATGGGGTCTTTAAAAACCTTCTGGTATGTAGTGTGAAGGTGTATAGTAAATGAGTTGGAAGTAAATTTAGGATCTAGATATGTATGGCTTTGAATGCTGTCACCTGGATTTGGAGATTTATTCTGGCTTTGGGAACCTCAGAATGGAGAAAAGTTAACACGATACAATTGTGGAGTTCAAAAACTTCTTATGCTTTGTGGTATAGAAAATGTATTGGAGCAAGACAAAACTCTAAGTTGGTAGACAAATTGAAGTGTTCTTCCTTTAATTCAGGCAAGAAATGATAGAGGCCCAGAATAACATAATAGGATGGAGCAAAGTAGATGGTGTTTGTGTGAGATGGTGGAAGTTGAATCTATAGGATCATGTGATCTGTTAGATGGCAGGTGTGAAAAAGAAGGAAGAATCACCAATAACTACATTGTTACATTTGGCTGTAATACTTATTAGCATACCAACTTTGTGGGAAATTCCTTAAACTTCTCTGAGTTCCTGTTGTCTTGAGAAAGTACAATAACCATTTACATCTGAGCTGAGTGTTGTAATGTATTTGAATGAGGTTTGTAAGTTATGCAGTGTAGGTTAAATTGGTAATTGTTTTTATCACCCAATTAACCAGATTAAAAAAAAAAACAAAAATATGCTCTTGCTTTAGCCAAAAGAGCCAGATAACAAGAACAGAAACTAGTGTGAAGGGAATCATTTTTAAAAACCAAAAACTGAAAAACTGTGTCCTAGAATTTATAAGGGACAGTAGTAGATAGACATCAGTGTCCTTTTCCCTTGCTAAACCAAGAATAACTTTTCTGATCATGCTACAAAAGCTTTATATTTTTGAAGAAAAGTTTTAGTTATGTTTACTGTCCTGTTTTGCAATTATAGAAATGCATAGGAAATTTTAGAAAGATTTGAAAATATATTAAAGTCTTCTGCTTGACCTGCAGTTATCTGGAAAACATAATTAGTTGTAATCTATTTCCTGAACCCAGTATTGTTGAAAATTTGCTTTACTTTACGTATGAACACAAAATAGTCTGAGGATGCTTTTTGTGTGCAGACAGAGCTTTTACCCATATTGTCTTGAAGATATAATTTTAATTTTTTTGCAAAAAAAGTTGCTAATTTGTTCTAGAACCAGCAAATGAAAGTAAATTACTAAGTAGCTTCCATTAGAATAATTAGCAGGGCTCTCACTTAGTAAGTACAGAATTTAGGGTTGCTAGGTTTCTTGTTGTGAGAAAGGAGAGGTGTGGTCTGAATCATGAACAGCAGAGTCAGAATCTGATACTAACATCACTGTAGAGATAAAGTGAGTATTTATCATCAAGAAGAACCATTTGAATTTGTCTGTCTTTATTATAGTTTTTGCTTCCCTTCCCTGCCCACCAGCAATAATGAGTACCCAGATCATCTAAACCAGTGAAGTGCACTGTAGATGAATGTGCAAAATTTTTTTCCCTGTATTATAGTGCTGGTATTAGCTCTATATTTCACAGGTTCAAAGGAGTCTTGATGACCACAGGATACACCATCAAGGCCAGGCAGGAAAGGAGAGTTGGTAGTTTGGAGTGGTGGCAGATTTTGTCACAGATTACCAACCTTAATTGAGTGCTTACAGTGTTTTAGCCTTAACTAATTTCATCTTAATAACTCTGTAAGATAGGTATTGTTATCTCCATCTTACAGATGAGGAAGCCAAATCCCAGAGTGGCACATGGGTAGGTAACATGTTCGCGGTCACAGACCCAGTTTGGGGAGCCAGTCTTCTGCCTCCAGCCCTTGTGCTGTTAGCTTCTGGGCTTTGCTACCTCTCAGGTGGATTAATAAATATATTGGGCTTGCAGAAAAGGCATCCAATTATTGTTCATTCCTTTGTATATTTTTGTGATTTACTTATTTAGTTATAACAACATCCTTACGCCTCTCATCATACAGTGTTGTTGCGGACTGTTCAGCCTGGTTTCAGTAGTTGTAACCCTCACCCCATGGTGGGCTGTGTAAGAGCCTAGGGACCCACTTCATCTGGGTCTGTTCTGTCAAGAGGACGTGACCTACTAAGGAGACAAAGCTTATCTGGCCCCAATGCTTGGTCGGTAGTCAGTGACGGGTAAGACTCCTCATGGGAGGGGCAACCTAAGCCAGACACAACCACTTGGGAGGTCTCATAGAAGGACTTGGGGGGGCTGCAGCAAAGAGGATGTGATGGACCCTCGCCCCCTGGCTATTCTGACATAGCCTGAGTCCCCATTTCCATCTGGGAGATGTCTTCTGCTTCCTAATTGGCTTAAAGCCTGAAACTTGAGGGCAAGCCTGTGCAGCCCTGTGCCGGCCAGGACAGTTCCCTGGGTGATTGGGCATAAGAAAGAATTCCTAAAGTCCTGTGAAACCTGCTTTACTAAGAGTGCATTCATTTAAATGATAAGGGTCCAAGGAGGAAATGAGTATGTCTCCCAAAGTTTTGCAACCCCCTTTCCTGACAGATACTGACTCAGATTAAGCCCTCAGATTTCTTTGACATGTTAAACCTGTATTCCTGTGTATTGGAACCCAATAAAAGCCTAGTGAGGAAGGGGCTCTGGGTCATTCTCCTCTGAGAGTTTGTCCATCTCTCCTCCCCAAGCAGATCATGTCTTGGTAGTTTTATTTTCATCCGTAACGAACAGGGGGGTTCTCCGGGCGGTGCCCCCCCCCACAGTGTAAAGTGTCCTGAAATAGAGGATTAAAAAGCAATGGTTACTGATTCTGTTGGCTTCTTCCCCTCTTTCTCTATTTTTTGAACAGCTGTTTTGGAATTATATAGCTTAATACTTTCCTGCAACCCTTTCCTCGTCAGTGTTCCAGAGCATTCCATAACTTCAGAAATTAAGTGTGGCTTCCTTCAGAACAGGCTGGGATTACAGAATGAACCACAGGGATTTTTATCTTTTAGAACAGCAATTTTCAACCTTTTTCATCTTGTGGCACATGTAAATTAATTTCTAAAATTCTTCTGCACACCAAAAAATATATTTTTTGCTGATCTGACAAAAAATATGTGTAATTCTGATTTATTATTCACACTAGATGGCTATTATTGTGTTGGCTGTTGTTATTTTTAATTTGACAATCTAAGGGAAAAAGAGCTCAGTGCCCCTGATTAAATAGTCAAGTATTGCAGGTTTTGAAAATTCTTGTGGCACACTGGTTGAAAATCACTGGTTTAGAAGAATAGAGTCAAGAATTGGACTGTTTCTTTTTCCTACCTCCTGATTTGAAGCCATCAGGAATATTGTTATTGCTAATATATTTTTAATTTATTTGTGTATTGCTACCTGTTTTCTCAATTTTATTCCTTTTACTATAAATACAAAACTATTCTAAACACTGCAATTGAAATTTTTGTATTTAAATTTTCTTCTATTTTTAAGGGTATTATTGCCTCACCTGTTAGAAATTTTCTTTTAATAAATTATAGAATATATTTGAACAATACTTGAACAGAGTCTGCAGTTTTGATCCCTTTAGTATTTTCATGTATTTTATTGTATATTATATGATTTTTAGCTATGAGAATTGACTTAAGAATAATATTCTAAAGAGTGTTAAACAGAATCAATTTTGCTTTTTCTTAATCTGTTGTCCAGTTGGATTTGTGAAGAAGGAATGATATTTTGCTTCAAAGAGATGTATTATATATAAATAAAGATCAAATGTATTTGGTAGCATAAAGTTTAATACTTATTTCACATTTTTATTAAAGTATATCTATAAATTGAAATGAACCTCTTTCTATTGCTTTTTAGTATAACTGAAATTTGAAGCCCTTCAATTTGAAAACTTATTGCTATATAAAGTTTGTTTAAATTAATGAGATATTTATTTTTAAATCACAGGGTATCATTGTCTGTGTATTTTAAAGAACAGGTTCGTGAAACCTAAGTTTCAAACTTTTGAAGTTGCATGATACAGTGAAAAAAGTGCCTGACTAAGAATTAAGAGGCAAGGGTACATATTGGGCTTGGGGTTTTTTTGCCCAGGGTCAACAATATTTCAGCGAATGTACTTTGTTTTAAACTGAGGCAAAATCCAAGCCTGTCTGCATCTTGAACCCATGCTTTGAACTACTGAGTGGTGCTTCCTTGCTGTATATCATTTAGTAAATTTGAACAAAGCAACTACATCTCCTTAGTATAAGGTTACTCATAATATTGACGCTCTGGAGATGAGTAGTTCTGTTGGCATTGGAGTAGATCATTTAGGACAGCAGTCCTCAACCTTTTTGTCACTAGGGACCATTTTCATGGAAGACAGTTTTTCCATGGATCGAAGTGGGGGAAATGGTTTCAGGGTAATTCAAATGCATTATGTTCAGGGTTACCTCCTGCTGTGCAGCCTGGTTCCTAAGAGGCCTGGACTGGTACTGGTCCACAGCCTGGAGGTTGGAGACCCCTCATTTAGGAGATTGTTTTTTTTTTTTTTTTTTTTGCTGTGTCAGCCTTTTTTTTTCTTTTTTCTTTTTTTAAGATTTTATTTATTTATCTTTAGAGGGGAAGGGAAGGAAAGAGGGAGAGAAACATCAATGTGCGGTTGCCTCTTGTATGTCCCCTGCCGGGAACTGGCCTGGCAACCCAGGCATGTGCCCTGACGGGGAATCGAACCGCAATCCTTTGGTTCGCAGGCCCGCGCTCAATCCACTGAGCTACACCAGCCAGGGAGGAGATTGTTATATAATAGACTTATTTCTACAGAAGCTGTTGGATAGTTGTTTATTCTTTCAACAAAACAATGTGTCGATTTGCTAAGCTTTGGAGATTTAGTAGAGAGCAAGACAGAACTAGTCATTGCTGTCATTGAACTTATGTGTGACAGGGACTGTCATGATTAAAGGACAGAGTGTAATGTGATCACACAGCAATGGCATCTAACCTGGGATAGGAGAACTGTAAAGGCTTTCTAAAGAAAGTGACATTTAGGTGAATCCTGATGCATGCAATCCTGAGTTTAAGAGAAAAATTGTAATTTTTTTCTCACCTAGACTACTGCTTCCAACAGGGACTCCTTACACTCTCTTGCCTCTGTCTAAACTGTTTATTTGTTCATCCTTCATTCTTTTTGTTCAATAGCTGTTTATTGGATAACTACTGGTAGCCAGGTAGTCTTGTAGGCATTTGAAATATATCACTGAACTAACTACACAGATTTCTGCCTTTATGGAGCTTACATTTTAATGGGATAGGGCTATACAGAGGTTAGACAGTACACATAATAATAGTGATGGTGATGTAAATTAAATGCTAAAATTTTTCAAAATGCTGGCAAAGTGAGGCCCCTCATTTTCTTGCTCTTGGTGTCCAACCTGTGGACAGCAGGCCTCATGCAACCCAGGATGGCTATGAATGTGGCCCAACACAAAATCGTAAATTTACTTAAAATCTTTTTTTAGCTCATCAGTTTTCATTAGTGTTTGTGTCTTTAATGTGTAGCACAAGACAACTCTTGTTCCAGTGTGATCCAGAAATGCCAAAAGGCTGGACATCCCTGTGAAGTTCAGTCTTTTTAATGTGGCCTATGAGGCCTGTTTAACTCTACTGTAGGCTCACACTTTCAACCCCAGCCATGCTCACTGTGTTCCATCACATTTTTCACTAGTTAGACCTCCTTTAAAAGTCACTATGTCTGAGAAGTTTCCTGGAACTGTTTTTGAATTAGAGATCCCCTGTTGTCAGAAGGCCACCTCACTTCTTTGATATGACATCTATCTCAATAATGATACTGTTTTTTTATTAATAATATGATTGCTGTGCAATCATATTTAAGGTCTGTCTTTTCCACTAGGCTATACATTATAGGAGGGCTGGAAGGGTGCCTTTATTTTTCTTTCCTGTGTCTTCAGATCTTAGTATGTGGCATATGGTAATAAGAATTGGTTTGGTCCTGGCTGGTGGGGCTCAGTGGATCAAGTGTCAGCATGTGAACCAAAGGGTCGCTGGTTCGATTCCCAGTCCAGGGCACGTGTGTGGGTTGTGGACCAGGCACCCAGTAGGGGGTGCACAAGAGACATCTACACATTGATATTTCTCTTCCTCCCTTTCTCCTTCAGTTCCCCTTGCTCTAAAAATAAATAAATAAAATATTTTTTTAAAAAATAGTTCATTTGGTGAAAGAAAGTAGAAGAGAAGGGAGTTTCTGGTTGAGCCCAGTAGGATGTGTAAACGCTGGGGAGAATGTCTGGACTTTGTGATGGGGAGTAAAGTGCAAGGAAGAGAGTGTCTGAGGATGAAACTGGTGGCTCAGGCAGGCAGGATCGAGTATTGAAACCAGGGTAAGGAGTTTAAATTTGGTTCAAAGGCAATGGGGAGCCTTGAAAAATTTAAACTGATTTTGAGAATATTAGTTTGTTTTGGTAACATTTATTGCCCAGGAAATCATTAATTAATAATTTGAATAATACCCTCAAGTGTAATTTATTTATTAATTTTTCCTCCCATTAAAAATATATATATTATTGATTATGTTATTACAGTTCTCCTAATTTTTCCCCCTTTGCTTTACTCTGCCCAGTACTCCTCTTCCCTCTACCAATCCCTCCCTTCTTAGTTCTTGTCCATGGTTGTGCATATAAGTTCTTTGGCTTCTCCATTTCCTATACTGTTCTTAACATCCCCCTGTCTATTTTGTTCCTACCAATTATGCTTCTTATTCCCTGTACCTTTCCCCCATCCTCCCCTTTCCCTCTCCCAGCTGATAACCCTCCAAATGATCTCCATATCTATGATTCTGTTACTGTTCTGGTTGTTTGCTTTTTTTTTTTTTAAGATTCAGTTGTTAATAGTTGCGAATATGTTGCCAATTTTGATGTTCATAGTTTTTATCTATTTTTTCTTAAATAAGTCCTTTAACATTTCACATGATAATGGCTTGGTGATGGTCAACTCCTTTAACTTTACCTTGTTTGGGGTGTACTTTATTTGCCCTTGCTCTTCAATTCCAAATGATAGCTTTTCTGGATAAAATAATCTAGGTTGTAGGTCCTTGCTTTTCATCACTTTGAATACTTCTTGTCAGCCCTTTCTCACCTGCGAAGTTTCTTTTGAGAAATCATCTGATAGTCTTATGGGAACTCCTTTGTAGGTGACTCTTTGCTTTTCTCTTGTTGCTTTTAAGATTCTCTTTTTATCTTTAACCTTTGACATTTTAATTATGATGTATCTTGGTGTGGTTCACTTTGGGCTCAACTTGTTTGGGATTCTGTGCTTCTTGGACTTGTATGTGTATTTCCTTCACCAAACTAGGGAAGTTCTCCTTCATTATTTTTTCAAAGAAGTTTTCAATTTCTTGCTCTTCCTCTTCTCCTTATGGCATCTGTATGATTCAGATGTTGGTGTGTTTAGAGATGTCCCAGAGGATCCTTACAGTATTCTCATTTTTTTGAATTCTTTTTTCTTCTTGCTGTTCTGGTTGAATGCTTATTTCCTATGTACAAAATCGTTGATTTGAATTCAGCTTCCTTCACAGCACTTATGGTTCCCTGTAAATTTTTATTTCACTTAGTGTAACCTTCATTTCCTCCTGTATGTTTTTGCTGTACTCAATGATTTCTATGAGCATCCTGATCACCAGTGTTTTGTACTCTGCATCTGATAGGTTGCTTATCTCCATTTCATTTAGTTTTTTTTTTTTTTTCTGGGCTTTTGTTCTGTTCTTTCATTTGGGCCGTATTTCTTTGTCTCTTCAATTTGGCAGCTTCCCTGTGTTTGCTTCTGTTTTTTAGGTATAGCTACTTGGACTCCCTGTCTTAGTAGTGTGGCCTATTGTAGAAAAGGCACCTGTAAATTGTGTGGGGTGGAGCCTTAGGTAATTGCCAGGGCAGGGGCAACTTGCTTCACCACTATGTGGCTCTGTGTGGGGGAGAGGGCTTAGAGAGGGAACAATGGCACTGCCTGACTTCTGGAGGTTTGTCCTGCACTTGCCCATTTCCAATCACTTTACCTACTTCCTTTATGCAGCTGTCCCCCTTTCAAGCTGTTGCCCTGGTGGTGAATCCCAGAAGGGTGGTTTGCGCACATTGTAAGTCCATATGGGCCCTGTAAATGGAGTATCCTGAAAATCCAGCAGTTTTTTTTTGCTACTCCAATACCCCACTGGTTTTTTATAACCAGAACTTATGGGAGTTTATCTTCCTGGCACTGAATACCCTGGACTGTGCAGTCTGGCCTGGGGCTGAGATCACTTGCTCCCAAGGTATCCCTCCCAACTTTTATCCACAATATATGAATGTGGGACTATCCATTCTGCTGCCACCACCACCTTCCACGCTGCACTGCATAATCTAGTATCTACCTGGTACTATATATAGTTATTTCAATATTGACTATATTTTCTACACTGCACTTTACATCCCCATGACTGTTTTGTAACTACCAACTTGTGTGTCTTAATTCCTTATAGAGTTTTGTTCTTAAACCCTAAATCAGAGTCATCACTCCCCTGTATTAGGAACTCTATACCCAATTCCATAAGTCCCTGTCAGAACAGGCCATGCCTTTCACCCTCATTTTATCCTGCCACTTCTTTACTGTGCTTCACTTTTGTCTGGTAGATATTTTTTGATTTCTAGAATATATTGAGCGCCTTGATAATTTAAGATTTTTGTCTATGTTGTTCCTTTTTATGAGGCTCTTTTCTGTTGATTTAATATTTTTATTCAAGTTTTCTTTTTTTTTTTTCTGCCTATAGCCTTGTAGGGAAATTATACTGTGTGATATGTCAGTACCATTATATTTAGAGCTGCATAGGGCTTTTAAATATCCTTAAAAACAGCTTTATATAGCCTGATAAGAAAACTAAATATGCTGAACAACATATGGAGCTGAGTGAATTTAATAGTTTATTGTTGAAACTGATAATAGTTTTTTACAAAAATTTTTATTTACTGATTTTTAGAGAAAGAGAGGGGAAGGTGGGGAAAGGTGGAGGAGGGAGGGAGGGGGGAGAGAGAAAGAGAGAGAGGGAGACAGACAGACACAGACATGGATTTGTTGTTCCACCTACTTATGATTCATTGTTTGATTCTTGTGTGTCCCCTGATCAGATTTGCATCCTGCAACCTTGTCGTATGGGGTAACCAACTGAGTACTCAGCCAGGACCTGATAATTGTTTTTTAATGTCCAGTATATAATTTGACCTCAATAAAATATATTGGGATGAATGAATGACAAGTGAAAGATCAATTTTTAAGGTAGTTTGATTTCACTTGGAAGTTTATTTATTAGAATTTGGTTTTCATAATTAGAAAAATCAAGTATTCTGACTAGTCGAAAGATAAGATTGTTTTGTGGCAGTTTATAGGAATGTTGGATTTGTGGCAGTTAAAGAATTATTAGAAGTTTTGCTTTTGCTTTGTGTAAACATACATCTCTTTATATATATACACACATTCGTAATGTGTATATACATAAATAAATGCTAAAGTAACTAATGAATTATAGGAATTATCTTTTAACATCTGCCTGTTAGTTTTCTCAAGGTAATGAACTTTTTATTCAACAGTTTATTTTCTGTCAAAATATATTTTGCAAATAGACTTTTGCACTTTTGAAAGGAAAGACAAGTTAAAAGTTTCCTTCTAGGCTCCTTATAATCCAGTCTCCATCAGCCAACACTCTTCCTGTATTTTGTTCGGGAGGCACTAATTGTCCCCATTTGGCAGGTTTAACACTTCCTGACAGAGAGGCTATTAAGGCGAAGTATTCTCCAATAACTGTCACTGGCTTGAACAAAGAACCTTCAAACTCAATGTGTGGAAACCACTAACATTCTTAAATGACCCTTTTCATGGATTTTTATACCTTTAAGCTAAAATTTGGAGAAATAGGGTCAGCAAAAACAGCAAGGTATAATAAAGCAGTAAACCTTGATTTTTTTAGTGGGGGTAGAGTGGGAGGTATAGATTTATCTCTGACTTGAAAACAATTGTTATTTGGAAAATCTCATTAGCAGATGTGACTTCATGGACTTAAAAAAAAAAGGATTTAAAACTGATGTCGCTTTCAGGACCGCTTTGAACTTAACAAGCACCTATTTGTGGAGCAGACTGGCTAATGAAAGGAAATTAAATTTTTCTGACAACTTCCCCTGCCAACCTCCTTATTCAGGGGATGTTATTAGGTACTGAAGACTTTTAAGGAAGATTTTTTTTTTTAAATTAGACATAAATGAACCAGTTATAAACATCCTCTGCTTCCCCTTTTGGGGAAGGATTCAGACTTGGTTACTCTACATTTTTTAAGTGTTAGCTTAAAAGCTTAAAAAATGCCTTTCCTTTAATATTTAAAGTTATTTTCTAAAAAATTCAGGCATGCTTACCAGCTAGTGGTTTCAAAACATTGTCATTCCTTAGGATAGTTACTTCATGTCACTGAATTATTTTTTTAAAAAGTTAAATTTACTAGAAGGCTTCTATTTATCACCTTTTCAGCTTTCTCTTTGTTGTTTGTTATATGGGGAAATGTTTCAAGAATGTCCTATTATGAGCATGTTAGACGAGAGTTAATGATCAATGAAATGGTTTAGATTCAAGGGGTGTTTTTGTCCTTTCAGTAGCATTGGTTGATATTTAGCAATAACTAATCCTTACATTCATCAGGATGTACCATTTTGGAATGCATTTTCTTTCCTTGGCTTTTGGAAGTTTCCCTTCCACTGATTGGTTTGTCGGATTTAAGGTTTCAAAGATAAAATATTTTTAAGAGCATGAAATAAAAAAGAAAGAAAAATTAATGGATATTTCTAAAGAAATTGCTTTTGGAGAACAATTGTCCATTCCTATAGATACTGGGAATTATTTTTATTTCTGGAAAGTCTGTTGAGCTTCTCCCAAACAATAGAGAATCAACTCCCCCTGCTGACTGAATCTAGCAAAACATGACATAAATATTGTTTCTGGTAGACAGAAACAAGCTGGCTGTGGACAAGCTTTAACGATCTGATTTATGATTTAGTATTGATTGTAAACATCTAAATTCTGCCATTAAATTCAAGCAACTGCACCAAATCATTTGGCAATTCTCGTAGTGCTTCCTGCCAGCTCATTTCAAACTGCTTTGAGTTTCTTAATATAATAATGGTGAGGTAGAATTTACATTCCACTTATGGTATTAATTTTACATTTCTCTGAATGAAATGAGTTAGAAGGTTGTAAAATTGAACATTAAATGAATCAGAGGAGACAGTAGTGCAATATATGACTGCCCTGAAGACATTGTGCAATGGCTGATGGGATTAATGTTGGGTCTCATTTCCTGCTTTTACAGGATGCAGATGAAGCTGTCAGAATTGCAAGGGAAATTGGTAAGTTCTTAAATTAACTTTGGTAGAGTTTCTGTGTATTTTAGCAGATATGGTTGAGTAAACATATAGTAAATTCCCATTGAACAAATAATATTTTAATAATTTAGGTTTCTGATTTGTTACTCTGGAAGAATTTACTGGCTGAATTACCATATTCTATTATTAAAGTGAACTTTAAAGGGTAATTGGACCTTAATTATAGCTCTTTTATAAGATGAAATCACTGGCTAATTAAAAGAAGGAATTGTCTTAAGAATTCTTGAGATTTAATGTAATGTAAATTTGTATGTGCATAGTTGAATGCAACTTATTAAAGTTAAGGACATGTGATTAAAATGAAGATACCATACTTGACACAGCTCTTCAGGTTCTTGCTTTTCCTAAGATGCTAAATATCAACAATCTTACTAAGAAAGAGAAAATAGAATGTAAGAAGTTAGGACTAAGTTTTCTAAATGGGAGTAAAAGGTAAACTGAAAGACATTTTAATGATTGTTACAGGCATGATTGTACTGGGGTAGTGTTTTTCAACTCTGTATTTTTAAAATTATTCCTGTAGCTCATGAAAACCGTTTTAGGTTCACTGTCTGCTGATTCAGAAAATACATGAGGGTACACTGTTATCATGGGTCAGCAAGGCTATTAAAAAGCTTCACAGTTTTATTAATCAAATTAGTATTCATTTACATTTGATAGACCTTTGTATATATTTGAGAGAAATTAGGCAACCCTTGGTAGTCAGGAATTCACAGCATCTTCTTAGCATTCCTACACTGACAGGACCAAGCTCTTTAGCTCCCACATTAACATTTCTTTAGTTCTGCTTTCTCTTTAAGATTGATCATTTAGAATTATTTTATTCATTTGGAAAGCATTTAATTTTGCAAAGTTTACATAGTTGTGATATATAGAAATATCTTCTTGGTAGACCACTTATTTTGGTAAATATATTTTTTCCAGTAGTTACTGGCAAGCTTAGCAGTACTTCAGTGATCTAAAAAGATGTTTGGCTTGTTGCATCCTTGTTTCTACTTGGGTCTGGCTAAATTTTTGGGCTTGGCTCATGGTTATGTGTGTTTTGTTGTTAATTTGTTTTGAATAATATAGGTCCTGGACTTAAGACTAGGCCATAAAAAAAATCACTTTATCTGAGTACCATATCTCATCATTAATCATTTTTTTCAGACTCATCAATGTTTTCAAAAAGCATTTCGGTACTTCATAGGAAGATTTGCTAGATTGCTTGATATTGGACTGCATGGAACTGACTTGTGGCTTATTTTTTTTTTTGAAAATATTCAAAAGCTGCTCTCAGTGGTTTGAAATCATTGGAATTTCTCATTGGGTTAGAAATGAGAAGCACGTATTGGGCTGGCCAAAAAGTTCATTTAGTTTTTTCTGGACGATGGCTCTGGTAGTGCTTAGTTGTCTTTAACTTCATTCAAAACAATTTTGTTAGATTGCATTGGGATAGCTGACATATCAGTATGCATTCATAAAAAAGCTTATCAAAATTGGTGAATTTATTGTGCAGCCGTTTTAATATTGAAGATGGAAGAAGATACAGAACATTTTTGGCATATATGCTTTACTTTTTCAAGAAAGGTAGAAACACAACTGAGATGCAGAAAAAGATTTGTGTAGTGTACTACACAGAGAAGGTACTGTGACTGATTGAGTGTGTCAAAAGTGTTTTGCAAAGTTTCTTGGAACTATTTACATTTTGACCAAATAATTTTCTGTGGGGATGTCTTATGCATTGGAAGATGTTTAGCAGTACTCGTGGCTTCTACTCACTAGAAGCCAATAGCTGGAGATAGCCAACATAAAATATCTAGATCAATAAAGTTATTGATGAAAATGAAAAATGTGGGTTTTATTTTATGGAAAAAACCATACAGACTTTTTGGTCAGCCCAATAGCTGGGTTTTGAGGAGACTTTCCTAACATACTTTCGTCCTATTCTGTTGCATACTTTTCAATCTCAAGAGCTGTCTCTTTAGTTCAAGTTTAGGTGCTATTGTTATTATCTACATAATGGGATATAATAATACTGTCATCACAATATTATGTCTATAAAAAGGGCAATAGAGGAATTTAAAGAAATAAGGGATTAGAAGAAAATCTTGAATTGCATTGATGTGCTGCATTTTGAATTATGAATCTTTTACTCTTGAGCATTTCCTTTGCATAAATGGCAGGTTGCAGATTGCTTTGCTTGCTTTCTTGTTTTCTACTTTTAAAAAGTAATCTATGACCTGTAAAACAACCAGTGAGTCATGATGGGTCTCTGACCAGTTCTCATCACTTGTTTTTTCTCCTTTAATATTTTAGTGCTGTGCTTTACCTACCTTTCAGTTTTTTACTACTGAGGTTATGCAGTTGAATCTAAGGCTCTTTTCTTTATATTTTAGCACATCCTTCATGATTTTTTCTTTCCTGTCTTCTAATTCTTCCCCAGTTACTCCTTCACCTTTGTAGAATAAATGATTCCAATCATGGTTATTAAGTATCAGAGTGCTGGTGTTCTGCTTATACTGAAAGAAAGGGAAGCCATAAAGTTTAAAGTGAAATAAAACATATTAAAGAACCAGGGTCATCAACTTTATAAAGCTTTTGGAATTTCCCTGAATCTCCACAGAAACCTCCCATAAAACCTTTTTACCACAAGTGCCAGCTTCCAAAATAAACGAAATTACATATTAAAGTCTCCTTGGTATTCTGTATTGTTTGGCAATTCATTAGTTTTGTTTTCTACTAATTTTATTGAGATATATGATATTTTAACTACATTATTTCTATGAGCCTTTGTGAGTTTGAGTTGAATTGACCATTGATTCCACAGGAAAATATGTTTGTACTTATAAACAAGTGGTGCATTTTACATGCGTCATTGCTACTCAAAGATTTTTCTATTTTACTTCTTTCTGTGTTACATGAATGAAACTGATCATCTTTTATGTGATCCCCTCCTCTCTGATGTCTTTAACTTCTCTACTAGAAGCAGAAATCTATTCTGCCAAAGGAGGAAACTGCATTGAACATTGATGAATTAGGTGTCTTTTACATAATAGTAGCTCTTGTTTATGGAGCAGTCTTTCCTTGTAGTGGGCACTTTGCAAATGTTAATTCTAATGCTAATTCTTGGGTTAATTATTTTCATTTACATTTAAGAAACTAAGGATTAGAAATGGTAAGTAATTTGCCCAAGGTCAGAGAACTACTGAGTGGTGGGCCTACTTTAAATTTAGGTTCATTCAGCTCTAAAAACCATGGATTTTTCATTATACTTTGGTTAACTAATGAGATTAAAGGATGATAGCTAAAATGTGAGTCACACTTTGTTTAAAATACTGCAAAGCACTTAAGCATGTTATATGTGGAATTAAGAAACAGTCTGTTATCACTGACAGGGTGACAGTTAAGACTTAATATGTTACTTCCAAGTAGTTGTTTTTTTGTATCTCTTGTCTTATTCTCTCTCCTGATTTTTTTCCTTTGACTTTTCTAAATTTAAAGATACAGGGCTCTTGGTCCCCAGTTTATCTTTAACCCCAGAGATAGACAACAGAAATCAGTGAGCTTGATTTGCATTAAAGTCTGATCTTTTTACTGGATCAAAGATCCTTAATATAATTAAGCCAAAATTGATTCTTAAAAGGAAAATAAATTGTAAATCTAAAACTTTTAATATCTTCCAGATTATTCTCATTCTTTTATTTTTCCTGGCTTTCCTAAAATCACAAATCATGCCTAATTTAAATAAAATTTTTTTTTGATTCTTAGGTCCACCATACTCCAAACCTGCTTCTTCCACAGTTTCTAATCTCAGTAAATGTCACTTCATTCATTAAGTGAATAAAGCTAAAACCAGAGATCTATCCTGGTGCCTTTTTCCTGTCATTCCATTGTCAATTTATCAATAGCTACTGTCAGTTCTTGACACAAAATAGTTCCCATACTCAATACTCACTATCTTTATATAACGACACTCTCCTCCAAACTACCATTGTCCTTGGAGGGACTATGATGATAGTTTCTCTACTGTTCTAAACACTTCAAAGCCATTCTTCACATAGCAGTCAGTGTGATATTTTAAAACTCTAATTAATAACTCATTCCACTCCATTCCTACTTTAAACCCTCTAATAGCTTTCCATTGCACTTAGATAAAATAAAATAAAATAAAATAAAATAAAATAAAATAAAAATTCCTTACTTTGATTACAAATCCCAAATGATTTGGCACTTCCCTTCTTTCTAATCTGATTTTATACTACTCCCTTCCTTGCCAACTATACTTCAGTCACAATAGCTTTTTTTGAACACACCATATTTCAGGGCCATAGAATAAGGTTTTTTTGGAGGAGGAGAGGAGCCTGGGATACTCTGGTTGATATCATCATATAGATGTCTTCTTGTTATCTTTCATATATTTCTTAAATGTTATCTCTTCAAAAGGAGACATTGTAATATTACTACTTGATCATCCTGTCTTATAAATTTCTGTATAGTATTTATGATTTTTGAATGTTTTCCTTGTTTGTTAAATTTTCCATCAATATATTATTTTGAAAATTTTTAACCATACAGCATTTGAACGAATTTTACATTGTGTACCTTATATTCAATACCAAGATTCCAGTTTTTATCTTTTGCTAGATTTGCTTTATCACATATATCCATTTATTAATTCATCTTAATATTGGTGCATTTCAAAGTACATTGCAGATATCAGTGTGCATTCTAATAAATAATTAAACATAAGTATCAACTGAATTCAGTATTTCTGTACAATTTTATCTTGAGAAATTTGTATACAGTAACATGATCAAAATTTTGTCTGTATTTGTTTATCTTGCTAGATGCATCATCTGTATAATCCAAAACTCCACCAAGATATTGAACATTACTGTCACCCCAGAGAGTTCCCTCATTCTCCTTACAAGTCAGTCCTTACACTGCTCCCCGCACTACATCCAGAGGCAACCCGTTCTAAATTCTTATACTAAAGATTAGATTTTTAAGAATTGAGATAAAATTTAAATGGTATCCATTTTAGCCTTTCAAAATGTACAACTCATTGGTTTTTTAGTGTAGTCACAAGGTTATGCAACTATTACTACTGTCTAATTCCAAAACATTTTCATTACTCTCAAAAGAAACTTTGTATCCATTAGTATTCATTGCGTGTCTCCCTAGCCTCTGGAAAACACTAATTTTACTTTTTTGTCTGTATGGGCTTACCTATTCTGGATATTTCATATAAATGGAATTACACGTGTCCTTTTTTGTCTGGTTTCTTTCACTTAGAGTTGTTTTTAAAGTTCACCCATGTTTTACCATGTATCAGTTCTTCATTCCTTTCTATGACTGAATAATATTCCATTGTATATATGTATCACATTTTGTTTATTTCTTTACCTATTGAATGGCATTTGGGCCATTTCTACTTCTAGACTGTTGGAAATAGTGCTGTTCTGAATATGTGTGTACGTGTATTTGCTTGGGTACCTGTTTTCAGTTTTTTTCAGGTATATACCTAGTTGAGGAATTACTGGGTTATATGGTAATTCTGTGTTGAACTTTTTGAAGAACCATCAAAGTGTTTTTTATGGCAGCTGAACCATTTTTCATTACTACCCGCAATGTATGAAGGTTTCATTTTTTTCTCATCTTTGCCAATACTTGGTAATTTCTTTTTCTTTTTCCTTTCTAAATATTATGGCCATCCTAGTGTGATATCTCATTGTGGCATTTATTAGCAGAATGAATAAAAAACATGATGTATTTATATGCTGTCAACAAGAAAGTCACTATAGATTCAGAGACAAATAAATTGAAAGTGAAAGGATGGAAAGAATTATCCTGTGCAAATAGTAAGTAAAAGAGAGCTGGGGTGGCTATAGTAATTTAGACAAAATAGACTTTTAAGACAAAACTGTTGAAAGGGACAAAGAAGGACATTGTATACTGATTATGATAAACATACTATTTTAACATATATGTACAAAATAGCAAAGACAAAAATATATGAGATAAACATCGACAGACTTGAAAGGAAGAATAGAGAGTTCTACAAAACAGTTGAAGAGTTCAATGTCATACTTTAGATAATGGATAGAACATTCACAGAGAGGATCAGTAAGGAAATAGAGATCTTAAATGACACTAAAAACCAATTAGACCTTACAGATGTAAATATACATAGAAAACTCTATCCAACAATAGAATACACTTTTTTCTCAAGTAACTATTTATTAAAAGGAAGAATGAAAGAGTGAATGATTCAGATTTTTTTAAAGGAAAGTAGAAAATAATGTCATACTGGAAAAGTATCTTATAAAGTGTATTCCTTGTATTGCAATGTTCCCAGGACTTAGTTTGATTTGGACATAACCTTGTACCTCTTCTATTGAATTATCTTGATGGATTACTTCTCTCTTAAAGTAATGTGGGATTCTCTGCATTGAATAAATTCTTTTTTCTTTGCAAATAATTGTTTTATATTTATTTAGTTATTATTTTATAGTAAAATTGCCCAAGGGTTAGTTTCCTTTATATTTCTACTACTTAAGACAATGCTCATCACATAGTATATGTTTCATGAATAACAAGTGGTTATTCACTGAATGAATTCAAATAAAAATGTATGTATAAGTATACAAATGAATTAAGTAAATTCATACATTTTAAAAGTTTTCTCATGGTACTTCTGGTTGAGGTAGCCATGCAGGCAAGCACATTTTGATGTGCCTCTTTGCACAACCACATCAAAATTGCAACTAAAACATAGAATAACTATCACTCAGAACCATCAGAAATTGAGTTGAATGGAAGTCTGACAACTATAGAATTAAAAAACCACATCCATCTAGAATGGTAGGAGGGGCACAGCCATGGAAGAGGCTGCTCTCACACACATGTGTGGTGGATACAAATTTGGGAGGCATATCTCTGGAGTGAGGAGTCCAAGCCCCACACCAGGCCCCCCAGCCCAGGATTCCAGTGTCAGGAAGATAAGTCCCCTTAACTTCTGGCTGCAAAATACTGCAGGGATTGAGTTGGTGGAAGAAACCTCTGAGGTCCAGACAGTTTTTCTTTTCTTTTTTCTTTTTTATAATGGCCTGATCTCCACTCCTGGAGATCCTGATCTAATTGTTATAGGGAAAGGCTTAGGCAGCAGTATTTTTTTTTTTTAAGTTGTCTGAGTGATTGTAAGTGCAACCAAGGTTAAGAATCATTATTCTACAGCAGTGTTTCTCAAATTTTAAGGAATATTTAAGTCATCTGGGGATCTTTTTCATCTGCACTTTGTGATTCAATAGGTCTGTGATGGCATCTGAGAATCTGATTCCTAACAAGCTTCAAGGTTATGCTGATGCTGCTATCTGTGGGTCAGATTTTGAGTAGCAATGAATTAGATCTTCCCTTCCCAGTTTTTATACAACTCCAATGGTCCTGAGATCTTAAATTACATAAGTACCATGGGAGTTAACTAAACATGAAAATTTGCAAGCTCAAGTCCCAGAAATTAAAATTCAGTGGATCTCAATTTTTAACAACTGTCCAAGTGATTCTGAGGTTCATAGCCTGAGAACCACACATACACCAACCTACGCAAGTAATATTTATTTTACAAATCACATTTTTTGAAAGGTGGCAAATACCATATGATCTCACCTTTAAGTGGAACCTGATCAACAAAAGAAACAAGCAAGCAGAATATAACCAGAGACATTGAAATTAAGAACAATCTGACAGTAACTAGAGGGAAGGTGGGAGGGAATAATGTGGGGGAAAAGGAGAAGTGTTTTCAGGAACAACTATAAAGGACACATGGACAAAACCAAGGAGGGTGGAATCAGGGGAGGGTGATGGGGATGACTGGGGTTGGGGGGTAGTGGTGGAGGGTAAATGCAGGTGACTATATTTAACAACAATAAAATAATTAAAAAAAAAGAAAGGTGGCAACAGTATTTATAAATTTTATAAACTACTTTGACCAAATGTGAGAAAATTTTTCTCTTTTTTCAGCTGTGAGAAGAAATTACCCCCAAAGTTAGTGGCTTAAACCAATAACAATTGTATCTCATGATTTCGTGCATTAGTAGGGGTTGGCTGGGTGATTCTTCTGCTCTGAAGTCATTTAGTTTTAAAGATCTAGCAAATAGGCTTGTCCGAAGAGTCCAAGATGACTTCACTTCATGTGCCTGATTCCCTCTGTCTGAAAAGCACCAACATCCAGCCCACAGCAGTGTCAATCAAAAAAGAAGCTTTTCTGTCCTCTCTTTGGTCCTCTCTCCCAGGGCTCCAAACCTTGTGTAAGGACTGATTCTGGTGGTCCCAGACTGTAAAGCCTGAAAGCTTTTCTTGGCTGGTGCTGTCTTGCTGGTCATTCCAACTGTTTGCATACCAACAGAAGTGTATGAAAGGCACAGGAGCCGGAGCTCAATAAATTTCTCAGATTTCCCAATTGCCTTCAGAGAGGAGCACTTTTGTCAGGGTTGGCCGTGGGGCACAAACAGTCAGCAGCAAGGGGTAGTAGGATCTGGAAGCCAAAAGCCAGTGCTCAGTGTGGGGTACGTGCAGTTAGGGATCTTGGAGCTGATGGAGGCAGCTGAGAGAAGTCCTGCACAGGCGCTCCCCCACAGGCCCTCACCTGAAACAGAGTGGGTGGAAGCTCCAGAGAGTTTTTCTTAAAAAATACATAAACTCACCTACACAGACTCACTCTCTCTGAGCTCCAGCAGTGGGGTAGCAGCTTGAAAGACAACAATGGCATATTGGGAGAAACTGTTATCTGGCATCAAGGTGAGCAGAGGCCATTGTCCCTTTTCTCAATGTTTCTACCACAGGGCCACAGAGCTGGCAAGCTGGTGGCATATCTGAGACTCCATCAAACTAGCTAACACTGTTTGACCTGCCTTGGAGATCCCCAGAGGCTCTGCTCCACCCAATTTATGGGCCCATCCAAACTGCTTTTCCATATGAATGGTTGATCTTGGCTCATGCTTCACAACTTCCTAAATCCTTTCTAACAAGCAATAGCCAGCCCTCCCTGAGCCTCAGGCCTGGCACTAGCAGGAGCCAGCTTACATTCACAGCTTGGCTTGGCCTGTGAATCTCCAAGCTCAGTACAAGCAGCAGTCATCTCAGATGGCTTTATAGCTCAGGCAGGGTAGCCCTGGGCAAAACACAGGTGGGTGCTGACCTTGGCCTGCACCACCCAGGAAACCCCAGGGTCCGTGCACCCAGTGGACAGCTATAGACCATGTTGGAGCACCACCACCCTGCCCCTGCACAGCTGACCCTCCATGGAGGGTGGAGGTTGGTGGTAAGTAGTCACAGCCAATCCTTGAAGTTGACTGGCTTGGGTAAAACCCTCCCATTGATCTCCCAGCAGCATCCAAGGCTCAACTACAAGAGGAGGATGTACTCAGCTCACAAAAAGGGTGCACCTTGAGTACCCAGCTTGGTGATAGGGGAGACCCTGCCACCAGACCCTACAAAACATCTACTACCAAGACACAGAGTCAAAGTAGCTCTACCTAATACATAGAAATAAACACAGGGAGGCTGTGAAAACGAGGAGACAAAGAAACATGGCCCAAATGAAAAAAGACACCAAAACTCCAGAAAAAGAGCTAAACAAAATGGAGATAAGCAGTCTATCAGATACAGAGTACAGAACACTGGTTAAAAGGATGCCAGAGGAGCTTGGTGGGGACCTCAGCAGCATAAAAAAGATCCAGTCAGAAACAAAAGATATACTAATTGAAATGAAGAACAATTACAGGGAAACAACAATAGAGTTGATGATTGAAGAATCAAATCAATGCTTTGGAACAAAGAAAGCAAAAACAGCCAATCAGAAAAAAAACGAGGAAAAAAATCCAAAAAAGTGAGGATAGTATAAGCAGCCTCTGGGACAACTTCAAGAGGTCCAACATTCGCCTCATAGTGGTGCCAGAAGGCAAAGAGAAAGAGCAATAAATAGGAAATATTTGAAAAAAAAAAACAAAGAAACCTTCCCTAATTTGTTGAAAGAAATAGATGTGCAAGTCCAGGAAGCACAGAGGATATCAAAGAAGACAGATGCAAAGAGGCCCACACCAAGACACATCATAATTAAAGTGCTAAAAGTTAAAGATAGAATCTTAAAAGCAGCAAATGAAAAGAAGTTAGTTATCTATAGGGGAGTGCCCATAAGACTGTCAGCTGATTTCTCAGAAGAAACTTCCAGGCTAGAAAGGATTGGCAAGAAATTAAGTCATGAACAGCAGGGACCAACAGCCAATATTGCTTTACCAAACAAAGCTATCGTTAAGAATCAAAGGGCAGATAAAGAGCTTCCCAGGCAAGAAACAACTGAAGGAGTTCATTGTCACCACATAATTATTACATGAAATGTTAAAGGGACTTATTTAAGAAAAAGAAGATCAAAACTATGAATAGTAAAATGGCAAAATTACATATTTATCAATAATTGAATCTAAAGAACAAGGTAAGCAAACAAGAAGAGCAGATCAGAATCATGGATGGATATGGAGCACATTTTGATGGTTGCCAGATAAGAGGGGAGTGTGAGGAAATGGGTGAGGCGGTGAAGGGATTAAGAGGTACAAACAGGTAGTTACAGAGTAGTCATGGGGATGTAAAGTACTATATAGGACATGGAGTAGACAAATATGCATGACCCATGGACATGAACAGTTGTGGGGAGATTGCTTGAGAGAGTGCTGGGTGGAGAGGACAAGGGGGGAAAATTAGGACAACTGTAATAGCATAATCAACAAAATGTAATAAAAATAGAAAAATAAACATTTTTCCACAATATTTATAGGTAATGGTTTGAGAACAATTTTCTTACTTCCCCCCATAATCTCCAGTTCTGTAATGGAGATACCTGGGAAGAGCAGGAATATTAAGTATACCATGATAAACTCTCAGAAATTCTAGGATCATTCAAATAAATTTAGTATGTCCTTTTTAATGACTACTAATTCTTGTAGGCTGTCCTTGGATTCATTAGGCTAGATTAATGGACGTTTTTTAGGACCCTAGGGTTCAAATGTATGAGAGTCTTTCACTGAACCTTGTTGCCTTGACACTAACCTATGGTAGTGACATCTCTCATTTTTTTGCGAGTTAGGCTCTTCTATATGTCTCTTCTTGGTATTAGTCTTCTGACTGCCTTGATCTCTGATTAATGTGTAAGAACTGAGGTTGTCGTTTCTTCTCTATTGTGGTTATATTCATTGCCTATTCTTTCTTCCTTTTGGCACAGTATAACAACAAAAGTTGCTTTTTTTTTATGTAGAACATATTGTTACTGCTTCTGAGGGATAAAAATACTTGGCTAAGTCCTGAAATCTTTTATTTCTGCTATTTGCTTCGTGCTGGTTAGAAAAATTTTCAAATGTGGTATGTAGAAACCTTTGAAACAATATTATAACTTACACCCTTTTCATAGTCTTATATCCTGTTAATTTATTTTCCAATTTAATCCTTAGTAGAAGATATATTTAATATGTTAAGGAAATTTAATAAGAAATACCTGAGAAAAGTTATATTGAAGAGAATGGTCTTAGAGTATTTCTTGTGAAGTCTATTAAGGAATGAAATTTTTATTCGCTGTTTCCCTCTTATTTAAGTGATGTAGTCATTTGAGGTAAGAATGACACTCCCTGGCAGACTGCAGCATGTGTTCTGCTTGTATTTTCTTTCTTTGTCACCATAATTGGGCTACATGCCTTTTCTTTTATTACTCCAACATACACATTTTGGGATTAAGCATAATCTCACAAGTTTTCTCTCCATTTAAAGAAAAAATTTTTTATTGTTCAAGTAAGGTTATCCCCATTTTTCCCTGATTGTTCTCCCCTGCCCTACCCGCCTTCCACCTTCCACATTCAAATGTTCCCCTGCCCCCATTGTCTTTGTCCATGGGTCCTTTATACATATTCCTTGATGATCCTTAGTGTATTTTCCCCCATTATTCCTTTCCCCCCTCCCTTCTGATTACTGTCAGTTTGCTCTTTATTTCAATATCTCTGGTTATATTTTGCTTGCTTGTTTGTTTTGTTGATTAGGTTCCACTTATAGATGAGATTGTATGGTATTTGTCTTTCACTGCCTGGCGTATTTCACTTAGCACGATATTCTTCAGTTCCATCCATGCTGTCACAAAGGGCAGGAGCTTCTTCTTTCTCTCTGCTGTACAGTATTCCATTGTGTACCATAGTTTTTTGATCCTATCATTTACTGGTGGGCATTTAGGTAGCATCCAAAAGCTGGCTATTGTAAAATCGTGCTGCTATGAACATTGGGGTGCATAGATTCTATTGAATTGGTGTTTTAAGATTCTTGGGGTAGAATCCCAGCAGTGGTATTGCTGAGTCAAAAGACAGTTCCATTTTTAGTTTTCCAAGTAAACTCCATACTGTTTTCCAAAGCGGCTGCACCAGTCTGCATTCCCACAGTGTACTAGGGTTTCTTTTTTCCCACAACCTTGCTAGCACTTGTCTGCTGATTTGTTTATGACGACCATTCTGACCAGTGTGAAGTGGTATCTCATTGTGGTTTTAATTTGCATCTCTCTGATGACTAGTGATGAGCATCTTTTCATTTGTCTCTGGGCCCTCTGTATGTCCTCCTTGGAGAAGTGTGTGTTCAGGTCCTTTGCCCATTTTTTAATTGGGTTGTTTGTTTTCCTGGAGTGGAGTTGTGTCACCAACCCCTATTTTGGAGATCAACCCCTTGTCCGAGGAATCATTAACAAATATATTTTCCCATACGGTTGGTTCACTTCATTTTGCTGATGTTTTCTTTAGCCTTGCAGAAGCTTTTTAATTTGAAGAAATCCCATTTGTTTATTCCTTCATGTCCTTTGCTCTAGGGGACATATTGGTGAAAATATTGCTGTGTGGAATACTGAGATTTTCCTGCCTATGTTTTTCTCCTCTAGGACTTTTGTCATATCATGACTTATATTTAAGTCTTTTATCCACCTTGAATTTATTTTTATGTATGGTGTAAGTTGGTGGTGAAGTTTAATTTTTTTCATGTAGCTGTCCAGATCTCTTGACACTATTTGTTGAAGAGGCTATTTTTACTGCATTTTATGCTTCTTTCCCTTTTGTCAAATATTAATTGACCATATAGATTGGGTTTATTTCCATGTTCTATATTCTTTTTCATTGATCTATGTGTCTGTGCTTATGCCAGTACCAGACTGTTTTAATTACCCTGTCCTTGTAATAAAGTTTGATATCAGGTATTGTGATCCCTGATCCCTTCCAGTTTGTTCATCTTTCCCAAAATTGCTGTGGCTATTCAGGGTTGTTTATGGTTCCATATAAATTTTTGAAACATTTATTCTATATCTGTGAAATATGTCATTGGTATTTTAATAGGAATTGCAGGGAATCTATAAATTACATTGGGTAGTATGGCCATTTTGATGACGTTAATTCTTCCAATCCATGAACACGGTATATTCTTCCATTTATTTGTGTCTTTCTTAATTTCTTCCTTCAGTGTTGTGTAATTTTCTGAGTACAGGTCTTTTACCTCCTTGGTTAGGTTTATTCCTAGGTATTTTATTTTTCTTGTTGCTACATCAAATCAGATTTTTTTCCTGATTTCTGTTTCTGATATTTTGTTGTTGGTTTACAAAAATGCTCTCGATTTCTGAATATTGACTTTGTATTCCACTGTTTTGCCAAATTAACCTTTCAGGTTGAGTAGTTTTTTGGTGGACTCTGTAGGCTTTTCTATCTACACTATCATACTATCTGCAAACAGGGACGTTTTGTTTCCTCCTTTACAATTGCATACATTTTATTTCCTTTTCCTTTCTAATCACTGTGGCTAAGACTTCCAATACTGTGTTGCATAGAAGTGGTGAAAGCAGGCATCCTTGTCTTGTTCCTCATCATAGCTTTTAGATTTTGCCTGTTGAGTATGATGTTGGCTATAGGTTTCTCATATATGGCCTTTATTAGGTTGAGATAAGCTTGCTCTACTTGCACTTTGCTGAGTGTTTTTATTGTAAAAGGGTGCTGTACCTTATCAAATGCTTTTTCCTCATTTATTGACATGATCATGTGATCTTTATTTTTCCTTTTGTTTGTATGATGTATTTTGTTTTTTGTTTTGTGAATATTGTACCATCTTTGCATTCTTGGGATGAATCCCACTTGATCATGATGTATGATCTTTTTAATGTATTGCTGGATGTGGCTTACCAATATATTTGAGATTTCAGCATCTTTGTTCATCAGCAATATTGGCCTGTAGTTTTTTTTCTTTGTAATGTCGTTATCTGGTTTTGGCATTAGGATGATGCTGGCTTCATAAAAAGAGTTTGGGAGTCTTCCCTGTTATTGGATTTTTTGGAATCATATAGGAAAGATAGGGTTTAGCTCTTCTTAAATGTTTTGTAAAATTCTCCTGTGAAACCATCTGGTCCAGGACTTTTGTGTGCTGGGAGATTTTTGATTACTGCTTTGATTTTACCAGTTAGTATCAGTTTCTTCAGGCTTTCGGCTTCCTTTTGATTCTGTTTTGGAAGATTATATTTTTTTAGAAATTTCTCTGTTTCACCCAAGTTTTCAAGTTTCTTGGCATGCAGTTGTTCGTAGCAATTTGTTACAATCCTTTGTATTTCTGTGGTGTCAGCTGTAATTTCTCCTGTTTCATTTCTGATTATGTTTATTTGGGTCCTCTCTCTTTTTTCTTGATAAATTTGCTTAAAGGCTTGTTGATTTTGCTTATCTTTTCAAAGAACCAGATCCTTGATTTATTGATCTTTAAATTGTTGTTTTAGTCTCTATGTCATTTAATGCTGCTCTGATCTTGGTTATTTACTTCCTTCTGCATGCTCTGGGCTTTGATGTTGATCCTCAAGTTCTTATAGATGTAGGGTTAGGTTGTTTATTTTAAATGTTTCTATCTTGTTTAGGTAGGCCTGTATCACTAGGAACTTCCCCCTCAGGACTGCCTTCACTGTCCCAGAAGTTTTGGACTGCTGTGAGTTCATTGTCATTTGTTTCCAGAAACTTTTTGATTTCTTCCTTGGTCTCATTATTAACCCATTCATTGTTTAATAGCACACTATTCAATCTCCACAAATTTGAGTGTTTTTGAGTTCTTTCCTTGAGGTTGATTTCTAGTTTTAAGCCCTTGTTGTCTGAGAAGATGCTTGATATGATTTCAGTTTTCTTGCCTATGTTAAGGCTTGTTTTATGTTCTATTGTGTGGTCCGTCTTTGAAAATGGCCCATGTGCATCTGAAAAGAATGTGTATTTTGTTTCTTTGGGATTAAACATTCTATATATATCTGTTAAGTCCATTTGATCTTGGGCATTGTTCAATGCTGAAATATCCTTGTTGATATTTTGTTTGGAAGAGCTATCCATTGCTGACAGTGGAATGATAAAATCGCCTAGTATCACTGTATTGCTATCTGTATCTTTCTTGAAGTCCTCCAAGATTTTCCTTATATGTTTGGTGTTCCTATGTTGGGTGCATATATGTTTACAATGTTTATGTCTTGATGGATTCTTCCCTTGAGTATTATGAAGTGTTCTTCTGTGTCTCTTTTTGTGGCCTTTGTTTTGAAGTCTATTTTGTCTGATCTAAGTGTTGCTATCCTGGCTTTTTTTTCCTGTCCACTTTCTTGTAATATTTTTTCCAATCCTTCACTTTCAGTCTGTGTAGGTCTTTTTCTTTGAGGTGGTTTTCTTGTAGGCAGCATATGTGCGGGTCATGTGTTCTTGTCCATTCAGCTACCCTATGTCTTTTGATTGGAGCATTTAATCCATTTACATTTAAGGTTATTATTGATAGGTACTTATTTCCATTTTCCCCCTTTGTTCCTGTGTTTCTCTCTCACTGTTTTTCTTCATCTTCTTAAGTGGTCCCTTTAGCATCTCTTGCAGAGCTGGTTTGGAGGAGTTATATTCTTTGAGGCTTCTTTTGTCTGGGAAACTCCTTATTTAGCCTTCCATTTTAATTGAGAGCCTTGCTGGATAGAGTGGTCTTGGTTGCAGGCCTCTGGTTTTCATTGTTTGTAATATTTCTTGCCTTCTCTTCTGGCTTGGAGCGTTTCCCTTGAGACATGAGCTGCTAGCTTTATTGGGGCTTCCTTGTATGTTACTTCCTGTTTCTCCCTTGCTTCCTTAAGACTCTCTGTCTCTGAATTTTGCCATTTTAGTTATGATGTGTCTTGGAGGGGGGCCTCTTTGCTTCATCTTGATTAGGACCCTCTGTGCTTCTTGGACTTTTGTGAGTTTTTCTGTCATCAAATTAGGGAAGTTTCCCATAATTACTTTTTCAAACAGGTTTCCTATCCCTTTGTCCTCTTCCTCTCCTTCTGGTATCCCTTATATTATATGTATATTATTACATTTCATGTTGTCCTGAAATTTCCTTAACCTGTCTTCATTGTTATTGAGTCTTCTTTCCTTTTCTTGCTCCCTCTGGGAATTTTCTTCCAACTCTCCTCCAGCACTGATTTGATCCTCTGTTTCATCTAGCCTGCTTTTGATTCCTTTACTGTGCTCTTCAATTCAGAGATTACATTCTTCATATGCTCCTGGCTCTTGTTGATAGTTTCTATGTACTTTTTCACACTGATGTAGTTTGCAGTAAGTTTCTTGTAGCTTTCCTGTAGTTTTTGGCAGTTCTCACTGAGCTCATTGTGCTTCCTTATAGCCATTGTTTTGAACTCAGTATCTGATAGTTTGATTGCCTCTATTTCATTTAGCACTCTTTCTGCAGATTCCTCCTTTCCTTTCTATGGGGGGTTGTTTCTTTGTCTTCTCATTTTTGGGGGAGATTCTTCTTGTTTGCTTCTGCTTCTTAAATTGATCTTTGACTCCCAGTCTCTGTGATGTGAATTTCTAGGGTAGGAGACATGTGAGATTCAGGGTGCAGTCTCCTTGTTTTCCTGTACTTAACGCTCTTGGGATGCCCTTTATGCCATTTATGTTGGCTCTCTGGATGTATTTGAGTTTTGATTGTTGCTGGGTCATTCTTTGGTGCGTCTTTCCCTCCAGCTGGTTGACTGATAGTCACTCTACCCACCACATTCTCTATGCTATTGTGTAGGTGCTGACAGAACGAAACTACAAAGTCCACGAAATAAACCTACACCCGCAAATATAACACCCACCAAGAATCCCAGTATCAACAGCGAATGAACCAGTATTTATAAGCATGTAAAGAGATTAAGACTATTCTAAGGAAGGAGAGCAAATATGAGATGACTTAGTGAAATAAAAATGATATTGAGAGGGTACAGAGAGGAGTACTAATAAGAGCTGGGAATCAGAGCAATGCAAAGAGAGAAAGTAAAATTTACATCATCAATAAAAAAGGGAATGAAATTTTGGCTGGCGTGGCTCAGTGGATTGAATGCCAGTCTGCAAACTAAAGGTTCACTGGTTCAGTTCCCAATCAGGGCACATGCCTGGGTTGCAGGTTAGGTCCCCAGTAGTGGGCATGTAAAAGGCAACCACATATTAATGTTTCTCACCTTCTCTTTCTCTCTCCCTTCCCTTGTGTCAAAAAATAAAAGTAAATTTTAAAAAAAAGGGAATGAAGAAGGTGGAATTGTGTAATAGAAGGGAAGCATGCAGTATTAGTTTTAAACAGAAATTTAAATAAAGTGAGAGTGAGAAAAAATGTAAAGAAAAGTAAATAAATAATAAAAATAGGTCCAAATTAGAGAGTAAGATCAACCACAGCACTATCAACAACAAATGAGCTAAAATTAATATAAGTGTGATGGGAATAATAGGGAAAAAAGAAAGAGAAGCTTACGAGATGTATACAAGGAAGGGAATTGATTTTGAGATGATAGAGGGAGAGGTAATACTAAGAGTAAGGAGTGAAAACCAGGCTAAAATGTGGAAAAATTAAAATATGAGATTAAAAAAAAGAAAAAGAAGAAAAAAATAAGGGCAGCATGAAAGAGAAAAAAGAAAAAAGCTGAGACAGGTAAAAATTAAAATTTGAGATAAAAAATAGTAGGAGAGGGGAATGGTAAAATTTGAGGTTTGAAATACAAAATTAGTGAAGATCTAGAGATAAAATTGAAAAAATGCAACAACAACTACCTTATCTACAACCAATGAACAAAGATTACTGAAGGTGAAGAGAGAACACAGGTATTTTCAGAGCAGGAAAAAGAATGTGAGATGACCATTGAAAGAAAATTGATTTTGTGAGCCTTGATGGGGGAGAGATAGTAAGAGTGTGGAATGGAAAGAAGTTATAGCAAGAGAGAAAACAAAATTTAAAATGAAAATAATGTGAGGAAAGAAGAAGATAAAATGGGGTAAGAGAAAGTAGGGGCAAAATATGTGAATTGAAATAAACTATAGTATAAAATCTATTGACTTAATATACACAAACATGAAGAACAAGAAATTAAAGTTAAATAGCTGTGCAGGAAAGAAGATATCACAAATCATAGACAGGACCTTGGTGGATTTCGTTTTGGTAGCTTCTATTATTTATTACTGTTTTTTTGTTTCTGGATCTGCCTTTGGTGATGTCAGATGGTGACCCTATCTGACCTTAAGCTGCCTGTTCAAGACTTCCAGGATCTACTGTCTGTCAGTGACTCCTTCGGTTGTTTAATCTAGTCACTCTGCAGTCAGGCTTAAGCACCCTAATAGGCCTGGGTAGAATCTTCCTGGTGTTGGCACTATTGTTTCCCCTCAGGCTGCTGCCTCTCAGAGGAGAGTGGTCTGCCTGAGCATGATGGCTGCTGCAGTATGGAGGGTGACTCAGCACCACGATCCCAGCAGCTACTCTCTCAGTTGTCTCCCCAAAACTTCCATCCCCAGTCTTTCCTCAAGCCTCTCTAGTCTGCTCTACCTGCCCTCCCCAACCCCTTTGCTGAAACCCAGTGTAAGTGGCTGCAAATAAACTTTTTTGCGTTGGCTTCTAAATGGCTCTTTGCATCTCCAGCCATCCATCTCTGGCAAAGAGCAACCTGGCAGTTTTTCATAGCTGGATGTTATCTATGTACTTTGTGGGATCTGGTGCTCTAGGCTGGGGATCCCAGTTTATGGTTTAGACCCCCATACTTCTCAGCTGGATACAACCAGCCACTTAACTATCCCTCTGGTGCTTCAGCTGCTGCCTCTGAACACCTAGCCAGCTATCTCATGTATCCACTGCACTCCCTACCAGTCATGTTCAGCTGAAACTGATTCTTCGCTCTGTCTGTGGTTATTAGGCTTCTCTCTTGCTATTGTTCAGTTGTTCTGGGTGATTTCTCTTCAATTTTGTTGTAATTCCAGATTGTTCCTGGGAGGAGGTTACTGTAACTTTCACTCACTCCTCTGCTATCTTGGACCTTCCTTCTCTCCCTTTTTTATGATACTATATTCACTTCCATGACCTTTCTCCTTTCTTTTTGTTTCTCAGTCTGTCATCTTTCTCTTGTTTTATGGCTGTTTATTCTTGCATGCTTTTCCTTATTACTCTTGCAAAAGGCTCTTTTGTTCATTTTCCAGTGATAAAAGCTCCGTGATAATAAGGATCACCTATAAGTATCTTTTTTTTAGAGATTGTATATATCTTTAGTAGTAGTAGAGATATGAATAATTCATAGTTGGAGTGCAGCACATACATGTTTGCATTCTAGGTACTGGATAATTATAGCCCAGATAGTATTGTTATAAATGTGCATCGCCTCAGTCTTAAGTCTGTTAACCCAAAGGATACACCAAAACTAAATTAATAATGATAAAACTAACATAACTAGTTTTTAATTAAAAGGAAACAATAAAAGCAGTAAAAAATTATGACCAAATAAGTACAGCATGGGTAATGTATTGGTAATGGAATTCATTTCCCTGTATTGCTTGAATTTAAACTATCTTCTTGTTTATAGTCACAAAGGAACTTCTGGATGTAGCCACATCTTGTGGGGCAGCTAAATTTCCCAGTAGATTCTGAATTATATTCCCTTGGAATACTCAAGTAGCATGCTAGTTTTTATTTAAGTCTATGTAGTTATCATGAGTTCATCAGAGCTCCAATATTCCACATTTTTATTGCATATTCCTGTGACCTTAAAAAAATGATTTACTGTTTTTTTTAATCTAAAATGTTCACTCCCCATTGGTCTGGTTGTGGGATGAGAAGAACTTCTGTTCTGTTGCAGCCTTGTTCAAGGAATAAGACTTTGGAGGTTTTACCATTTGCAGTTGTCACAGATCACAGAGGCAGAAAGTAAAGAGTTCTCAATTTTGATGTTAGTAGTAAGGCTTTTTTCATGATTCAGTGTTCAGTTTTATCTTTCATTATGTGTTTGCAGTTTGTGTACCATAATCATTACTGCAATTTTGGATTCATTAATTTCTCTCCATTTCTGCTGTTGCTCTCTTTAAGCTAGTGTCATTTCTTGCTTAGAATGCTGAAATAACCTTCCATATATACTCCTCTGCTATATGTTGGATTCTCTTGAAGCAGACTCTGGAAGTTTATTGGGAGAATACTCTTGGGACCGACAGTGTGAGGGAGTGAAGGAAACTGAACTAAAGGAAAAGTTGAATTCGGTCGAGATGCATACTCGACAAAGGCCTTAGCTAATCCTATAGAAACCTCTGAATATTTGTTGGTATTTTATAATTATCTGAAATTGGTTAGTTGTATCAACTAACTATTGGATGTGGACTATTCTTGGGAAGGGGCAAGATCTTAAGCAGAAAGCTAAGGATGAGTCAGCTGTCAGTTACCAATACTTCCAACAGCTGGGGATGGCCTAAAGTGGTGATCTGGACAGAGAACCCTATTTTATAATTTTGATATGTATTTTTCACGATTGTTTATTTCTGAGTATTTTCAAATTTCTATTATGATTTTCGACTCAGTTATTTAGTAATGCACTTTAACTAAAAATTTCAATGTGTTTTATTATTGATTTCTAACTTAATTGATTTCTTTAGTGAATATGATCTTCTATATTTAGAATCTTTCTGATTTGGTGAGAATTACTTTATGACCAAGGACTAAGTAAGTCACTGTTAAATATATCTTCCATGTATGACTGAAAAGAGTGTATATTCTCAAATTATTGTATGCTATGCTTTTTTTGTTGTTGTTCAAGTACATTTGTCTCCATCCCCCCCCCACAACTGCCCCCACCCCACGTATCCCTACCTCCCACCCTCAATCCTACCCCCTTTGGTTTTGTCCATGTGTCCTTTATACATGTTCCTTGATGACCTTTCCTCTATTTTCCCCCATTATCCTTCTCCCCCATCCCCTCTGGTTACTGTCAGTTTGTTCTTTATTTCAATGTCTCTGGCATATTTTGCTTGTTTGTTTTATTGATTAGGTTCTGCTTACAGGTGAGATCATGTGGTATTCATCTTCATGACACTATAGAAGTCATAGAGGAGAAAAAGAACATAGGCAGAAAAATCTCATATATTCCATACAGCAATATTTTCACCAATATATTCCCCAGAGCAAGGGACATAAAGGAAAGAACAAACAAATGGGCCTTCATCAAAATAAAAAGCTTCTGCATGGCTAAAGAAAACATGAGCAAAATGAAAAGGGAACCAACTGTGTGGGAAAATACATTTGCAAATGATACCTCAGAAAAGGATTTGATCTCCTAAATGTATGCCATGTTTTATAGATGACCAATAGGTCAAACCTTCCTTAATATGGCGTTTAAAACTTCTAGTGATGTTTTTGCTATTTGATATATCTTATGGGAGTAGATTTTTCATGTTCTCCTTACTTGTCAGGTTTTACCTCTGCGTAGTCTTAAAATAAGTTAATTGGTAATAAAATAGTATATAATGTGTCTTCTTGGCTAATTTTACTTCTTATCAAATTCAGTGTTTTTTTTCTTTCAAATCTGATTTTTTGTGATATTAGTACGCCTAAACCAACTTATTTTGTTTTTTTCTTTGTATGTTCCTCTATTTTTTCAATTAATGAATCAATCAATCAACTAGTAAACTATTGTTTTAGGTATGTCTATTATAAGAATATGGACTGTTATTTATTTGAAATATATTTTATGATTATGCTATTACAGTTGTCCCATATATTTCTCCCCTTTGTTCCCCTCCACCCTGTATCCCCTCTCCCACCCACATTCCCTCGCTCATCTGCTTAGTTCATGTCCATGGGTCATACATATAAGTTCTTTGGCTTCTACATTTCCTATACTGTTCTTACTTAACCCCCCCTTGTCTATTTTCTACCTACCATTTATGCTTCTTATTCTCTGTACCTTTCCCCCTATTCTTCTCCCTCCACCTCCATGCTTATAACTCCCCATGTGATCTCCATTTCTGTGATTCTGTTCCTGTTCTAGTTGTTGGCTTAGTTTGTTTTTGTTTTCTTAGGTTTGGTTGTTGATAGCTGTGAGTTTGTTGTCATATTTCTGTTCATAGTTTTTGATCTTCTTTTATTTCTAAGATAAGTCCCTTTAACATTTCGTATAATAAGGGCTGGGTGGTGATGAACTCCTTTAACTTCACCTTATCTGGGAAGCACTTTATCTGCCCTTCCATTCTAAATGATAGCTTTGTTGGATAGAGCAATCTTGGATGTAGGTCCTTGCCTTTCATGACTTGGAATACTTCTTTCCAGCTGCTTCTTGCTTATAAGGTTTCTTTTGAGAAATCAGCAGAGAGTCTTATGGGAATTCCTTTGTAGGTTACTGTCTCCTTTTCTCTTGCTGCTTTTAAGATTCTCTCCTTATCTTTCATCTTGGCTAATGTAATTATGATGTGCTTTGGTGTGTTCCTCTTTGGGTCCAACTTCTTGGGGAGTCTCTGAGCTTCCTGGACATCCTGGAAGTCTATTTCCTTTACCAGGTTGAAGAAGTTCCCCTTCATTATGTTTTATTTTTATTTTTTTTAAATTTATTATTTATTTATCTTTTTTTAGAGGGGAAGGGTAGGAGAGAAGGAGAGGGAGAGAAATATCAATGTACGGTTGCCTCTCGTGTGTCCCCTGCCGGGAACCGGCCTGCAACCCAGGCATGTGCCCTGACTGGGAATCGAACCGCGATCCTCTGGTTCGCAGGCCCGCGCTCAATCCACTGAGCTACACCAGCCAGGGCCCCCTTCATTATGTTTTAAAATAAGTTTTCAGTTTCTTGCTCTTCCTCTTCTCCTTATGGCACCTTATGATTCTGATGTTGGAATGTTTAAAGTTGTCCCAGAAGTAACTGAGCCTCTCATTTTTTTGAATTCTTTTTCTTCATTATGTTTTGGTTGAATGTTTATTTCTTCCTTCTGCTCCAAACCATTGATTTGAGTCCCAGTTTCCTTCCTGTCACTGTTGGTTCCGTGTGCATTTTCCTTCATTTTACTTTTCATAGCCTTCACTTTTCCCTCTATTTTTGACCATACTTAACCAATTCTGTGAACCTCCTGATTACCAGTGTTTCGAACTGTGCACCTGATAGGCTGGCTATCTCTTCATTGCTTAGTTGTTTTTTTTTCTGGAGCTTTAATCTGTTCTTTCATTTAGGTCATTTTTTTGTCTTGGCCCAGCTGTTATGTAGTTAGGGGTAGAGTGTTAGGTATTTGTCAGGGCAGGGTAACCCATGTTGCTTCGTTGTGGTGCTGTTTGTGGGGGAGGAGTCTGGGAGGGGAACAATAGCACTTGCTCAGCTCTTGGCCAGCTTTCAGTCATTTCCTCTGCTATCCACAAGCAAATTAGGCCCTTCTGGTGCTGATTCCCGGGGTGGGGGGAGTGCGGTTGTGTACCTTCTAGGACCCTATGGGTCTCTCCAAGGAACTCTCCTGTGAGGCTGGGAGTTTCTTCCTCTACCACAACCCCCACAGGTTTTTTCAGTCAGAAGTTTTGAGGCTTTATTTCCCCATGCTGGAACCGTGGGTTGCTTGGTCTGTCTGTCTTCCCAGTTGTTTCTCCTGGTTTATCTGTACACATATGTGGGACCGCCCTCGCTGCCAGTCACCACCCTCCCCGGTCCTTCAGCCGTTGCCTTGCCTGGAGTCATCCCTACCCCAGCTGCCTATCTCTGTCCCTCCTACCAGTCTGGATGAATGTTTCTTCTTTAAGTCCTTCATTGTCGAACATCTGTACAGGTCTGTTTTCTGTCAGTTCTGGTTGTCCTTCTTTTAGTTGTCTGAGGAGACACAGTGTGTCTACCTACACCTCTCTGTCTTGGCCAGAAGTCTTGATTTTTTTTTTTTTTTTCCCTGTTCAGCCTGACAGTGTCTTTTATCTGGAGAGCTTGGTCCATGTACATTTATTGTGTTTATTACTACTTTTGATTCATTTATATTGTCTGCTTTTTATTTTTGTTTTTTCCTTTTTTAAATTTTCTTTTCTCTCTTTGCTAGGTCCTTTATGATGCTTATTATTAACCATCTAGTTCTGTTTTATTCCATTATTATTCCCCCCCACATACTTACCTCCATGGGGATGAAAATTTCACTCTATTTCTGTTCTTTCAGTTTTTACTGTGGAAATTTCAACATGGAGACATTTCTTTAGGTGCCTTTTATTCTCAAAATCTAATTGTTTTAAAACATTCACTGATTTTAAATTTCAGTATAAAGATGATTTTCCTACCATGAAATAAGCACCTTAACACTGTTTACCTGTTCAACCCTTTAGCATATTGTTATATTTTATTTTCTTTATTTACCTCATTAATTAGACATTATTATAGAATGTAAACACTCAATGTTTATTTTTCTTTACCCCAAAGCTTATTTTCTTTGTTCATTGTTCCTCTTTCATTCCTTGACTTTGCAAATAGGATTATTTTTGTTTTTCCTGGAATTCACTCTTTAGAAGTTTCTACAGGTAGTTAACTCAGTTTTTATTTACATGATACTGTCTATTTTGCATTCTTTGTTGAAAGATTGTTTTGTGGTATGTGCAAATCTAGGTCGATAGTAATTTTTTATCTGCATAGAGTTGAGATCTTTGTACTATGTTCTTTAGCTATGGAAGCAATAGATCTTCATCTAATTTTTCTTACTTTATAGGCAATCTGTTCTTTTTGTTTGGCTACTGTATAAAAAAAGTAATCCTTTATGAAGAATAAATCTACCAATGTTAAGTGTGTAACAGTGTATTTTGATAAGTGTAACCACAATTAAGATACAGAACATTTCTGTCTCTTTTGAAAATGTCCTTTCCCCATTTTACATTTCCAGTAGCTGTGTTTGAGAGTTATATTTATTTCTATCTTTAGAAGACACTTGATATTGCTTTTCTTTTTACTTTAAGTCATTCTAATGGTTGTATAGTTTTGTCATTGTGATTTTTAAATTATATTCCCTTAATACTTAATACTATTGAGCATACTTTCACATGCTTGATGACCATTTATTAATTTTCTTTTGTGAATTGTTTTTTGAAATGTTTGTCACTGCCCCTTCAAATGATTAGTAAACTTGGCTGTTTTTTTTTTAAGTACAGTTTTAGATTTACAGACTAATTGAACAGATAGTATGTGGAGTTCCAAATACACTCCCAACCCTAGTCCCCTACAAAGTGTCTCCAATTATTAATGTCTTGCCTTAGTGTGGTGCATTTGATAAGATTAATGAACCAACATTGATATATTATTATTAAGTATAGTCCATAGTTTACATTAAGATTCACTCTTTGTGTGGTATAGTTATGAGTTTTGAAAGCTACATAATGACATGTATCCACCATTACAATTTCATCCAAAATAGTTTTCCTTGGGCTTCACCTATTCAATCTCCCATTACTCCCCATAACCCCTGGCACACACTGCTCTTTTACTATACCTATACTGTTGCCTTTTCCAGAATTCTATATAGTTGGAATCTTATAGTCAATAGCCTTTCAGGCTGACTTCTTTTGTTTAGCAATATGCATTCAACCGTTTCTCCATGTATTTTCACAGCATGATAACTCATTTCTTTTTAGATGAGAAACATCCCATTGTATGGGTATATGACAGTTTGTCTATCCATTCACTTTTTGAGTGACATCTTGGTTGTTTCTAGCTTTTTAAAAAAAAAAAAGATTTTATTTATTTATTTATTTTTAGACAGAGGGGAAGGGAGGGAGAAAGAAAGGGAGGGAAACATCAGTGTGTGGTTGCCTCTCCCATGCCCCCCCTACTGGGAAACTGGCCCACAATCCAGGCATGTGCCTTCACTGGGAATCAAACTGGTGACCCTTGGGTTCGCAGGGCAGCACTCAATCCACTGAACCATACCAGCTAGGACTATTTCTCGTTTTTGGTGATTATAAATAAAGATGTTGTCAATATTTTTGGGCAGGGTTTTGTGTGAGCATAAGTTTTTAATTCAATTGTATAAATACCTAGGAGTATGACTGCTGGGTCATATGGTAAAACTATATTTAGCTTTTAGTAAGGTCACTTTGTATTCCTACCAGCAGTGAATAACATTTGACGTTGTCAATGTTTTGGATACTAGGCATTCTCATAAGGTGTGTAGTAACATCTTTTTTAATTTACATTTCCCTGATGTTATATCACTTTGAGTTTTTCATATGCTCATTTGCCATCTAGTATCTTATTTATTAAGGTGTCTGTTCAAATATTTTACCTATTTTTAAATTAGGTTGTTTGTTTTCTTGCTGAGTTTTAAGAGCTTGGTATATTTTAAATACAAGTTCTTTACCAGATAGATATGTGTTTTGCAAATATTTTCTCCTAGTCTGTGACTTGTGTCAACATTTTCTTAGGAATGTTTCTTTATATTTTTTTGTAGAGCAGAAGTGTTTAATTTTAATAAAGCCCAATTTATCAGTATTTTTCTTCCATGGATTATATTTTTGGTGTTTTATGGAAAAGTTCATTGCCAAACCCAAGGTCACCTAAATTTTCTTCCATTCACGTTCTAGAAAGTCCATTGTTTTGTATTCTATATTTAGATCTATGATCCACTTTGAGTTAACTTTTGTGAATGGTGTAAGGACTGTTGCACAGTCTTGACTTTATCTTCCTCTCTTCTTTTTTTTTTGCATATGGATGTCTACTAGTTTTTTTTTTCATATGGATGTCTAGCACCATTTTTTGAAGAGACTTTCTTCATTGAATTGCTTTTGCTCCTGTGTCAAAGATTGGTTGAATATATTTGTATGGGTCTTTTTCTGGGCTCTCTATTCTATTCCATTGATTAATTTATCTGTTCTTTTATCAATACCACACAGGCTTGATTACTATGGCTTTATAATAACTATTTTGAATTTGTTATTCTCATTTCATACTGCATTGGTTGTTCTTGTTCTTTTGCTTTTCTCTGTGATGGTAAAATTAGTTCATCATTATCCACAAATGACTTGCTGGGTTTTTGATTGGGATTGCATTTGATCTAGTGATCTAGTTAGGAAGAACTGATATCTTAACACTATTGAATCTTCTTTTCCATGCACTGGATTATTTTCCATTTATTTAGATCTTCCTTAATTTAATTCATTAGAGTTTCATAGTTTTCCTCATGTAGATACTATACATAGTTTGTTTGATTTATGCCTAAGTATTCTATAGTTTTGCTGCTAATCTAAATGACATTGTGTTTTTAGTTTCAAATTCCAAGTTCTCATTGCTGGTATATAGGAATGCAATCAACTTTTATATCCTGCAACCCTGCTATAATCACATTTTAGTTCTAGAAGTTTTGTTTTTGGTGGTGGTTGTTGATTCTTTGAGATTTTTTTCATAGACAATCATATTATCTACTAATGAACAGTTTCATTTTTTTCTTCCCCGTTTCTTTACCTTTCTCTTATATTAATGCTTAAGCTAGGACCTATAGTAGCATGTTGAATAAGAGTGGTAAGAGAGAGCATCCTTACCTTGTTCCTGATCTTAAAAGAAAAACATCTAAATTCTCGCTATTAAGTGTGAGGTTAGCTTTAGGTTTTTTGTAGATGTTCTTTATGAAGTCTAGAAGTTTCCATCTATTCCTAGTTTGCTGAACTCTTTGGTTACTGGATTTTGTCAAATGCTTTTTCTGCATCTGCTTATATGGTTTTTCTTTTCTTCTTTAGTGATGGATTACATTAATTGATTTTTGAATGTCAAATGGCTTTGCATAATTGAAATATATCCAACTTGATTATGGTGTATATAATTCTTTTTATTCGTTGTTGAATTTTTTCCTTTCAGTAATTTTATTTTTATACCTAGAATTTTTATTTTAACTTTTAAAATACTCTCTCATCATGATTATTTTTCCTTTAAATCCTTCTTCATACTTATGTATTTGTAGTATCTGTAATTTTTTACATATTTTTTAAATGTATTTTATTGATTATGCTATTACAGTTACCCCAATTTTTTTCTCCCCTCTAACCCCCTCCCCTCCACCCTGTATCCACCCCATATCTGCACCCTCCAGCATTTCCCCTGCCCCTCTTAGTTATGTCCATGTGTTGTACATATAAGTTCTTTGGCTTCTCTATTTCCTGTATTATTCTTAACATCCTCTTGTCTATTTTATGTGTACCAATTATGCTTCTTATTCCCTGTACCTTTTCCCCCCTTCCTACCCCCCCCCCACTTCACTGATAACCCTCCATGTGATTTCCTTTTCTGTGATTCTCTTCCTGTTCTATTGTTTGCTTAGTTTTAGTTTTTTTTTTTTTTTTTTTTAGTTTCAGTTGTTGATGGTTATGAGTTTGTTGTCATTTTACTGTTCATGGTTTTTGATCTTCTTCTATTTCTTAGATAAGTCCCATTGACGTTTCATATAATAAGTGTTGGTGATGATGAACTCCTTTAACTTGACCTTACCTGGGAAGCACTTTATCTGCCCTTCCATTCTAAGTGATAGCTTTGCTGGATAGAATAATCTTGGATGTAGTTCCTTGTCTTTCATGACTTGGAATACTTCTTTCCAGCTGCTTCTTGCCTGTAAGGTTTCTTTTGAGAAATCAGCTGATAGTCTTATGGGAACTCCTTTGCAGATAACTGTCTCCTTTTCTCTCAGTGCTTTTAAGTTTCTCTCATCTTTAATCTTTGTTAACTTAATTATGATGTATCTTTGTATGTGCTTCCTTGGGTCCATCTACTTTTGGACTTTCTGAGCTTCCTGGACTTCCTGGAAATCTATTTTCTTTGCCAGGTTGGAGAAGTTCTCCTTCATTATTTTTTCAAATAAGTTTTCAGTTTCTTGATCTTCCTATTCTCCTTCTGGCACTCCTATGAATTGGATGTTGGAGCATTTAAAGTTGTCCCAGAGGTTCCTCAGACTCTCCTCATTTTTTTTTTTTTTTTTTGAATTCTTGTTTCTTCATTCTCTTCTGGTTGGATGTTTATTTCTTCTTTTTGTTCTAAATTGTTGATTTGTATCCTAGTTTCCTTCCCTTCACTCTTTGTCCCTTGTGTATTTTCCTTTATTTCACTTTGTATAGCCTTCATTTCCTTCTTTGTTTTGCAACCGAACTCAATCATTTCTGTGAGAATCCTGATTACCAGTGTTTTGAATTTATAGGTTGGCTATTTCCTTGTTGCTTAGTAGTTTTTCTGGAGTTTTGATCTGTTCTTTCATTTGGGCCATATTTCTTTGTCTCAGTGCATCTGTTACATGTAATGGGTGGAGCCTTAGAACATTGCCAGCGAGGGGCAACCCTATTTGTTGCATTATGGCACTGTCTGTGGAGGAGGGTTCAGAGAGTGAACAATGCCAGTTGCTAGTTTGCTCATTGCTCACTTTTGATCACTTCCCTCACTTTTTACAAGTGTACTGTGCCCTTTTAGGTGTTGATTCCCACGTGGGTGGCCTTATGTGCATTCTAGGATCCTATGGGGGCTCTCCAGTATATTTTCTTGTGAGATTTGGAATATTCCCACTGCCACAAACCCCACAGGTTTTTACCGTCAGAAGTTTTGGGGCTTATTTCCCTGGGCTGGAACTCTGGGTTGTGTGGTTTGTATCATTGCTCAGTTGTTCCTCCCTGCTCATCTACACATGAATGGGGAACCACTTGGTCCACCAGCTGTGGCCTTACCTGCTCCTGTCCACCAGCTGCTGCCCTGTTGGGTCCTCTCTACTCTGGCTGCCTGTCTCCATCCCTCCTACCAGTCTGGATGAATGTTTCTTCTTTAACTTCTTGTTTGTGGGACTTCCATATAGTTTGATTTTCTGGAAGTTCTGGATCTCTTTTGTTCTTAAATTGGTTGTTATCCTTCTTTTGATTGTGTGAGGAAGCGAAGCATATCTATCTATTCCTCCACATTGGCCAGAACTCCATCAATATTATTTTCAATTATAGCTCAAAAACTAGATTAAGTTAGTGACTGTAATGTCACTCAATATTCCCTGTTTTTTTTTCCTCTTTCCCAACTGATTTATATTTGGCTTGTTAGATTTCCATCAGCAAATTTTGTTGGGTTATATGTATTCACAGTCTAATGCTTCATTGCCTCTTTTAGGGGAACTGTATTGTAATTTCTTTGTTATATATTGCTCTGTTGCTTAAGAATTCCTCACCTTTTGTGAACATACAGTAATTTCTTGTTGATAAATTATTTTATGTGCTTTGTTTCCCCATCTAAATTCCTTGTGACAAAGAACAATTTTCCATTCTTCTTTTGAATCTCACAAATCACTATATAGTTCAAGCCCCATAATAAATGATTAAGATGAGATTAATGCTGGAATCGAAATTCAAATCTTGGTTCTTGAACGTCTCCCATCTCGAACAATTTGGTTCTTAACCATGTTATTCAGAGAAAAAATGTCTCAGTTGTTGAACAAAACTTTAGTTCTTGACCTAACAGTGCTTTCATACTGGTACCTGTATGATCAGTCATACGTCTCATCTCTCAGGCAACAAAGGAGATTTGGTTTTAAACAAATGAATTTTGGAACAGCCTTCTGGACCAAATTAAGTTTGAGAACCAAGGTTCCACTGTTAACTGCAAATTCCCTAATCCTCAGAGGGAGCTGAAAATAGTAGACATGCGGGATACAGATATCATACATCTTGTGGTTTCCTATTTACATGGATACATATTTTTTGATGCTGAATTGATAACATGTTGTTTTGTGGGTATGTGTCCATTCATTTAAAAAAGACATTAAATTGTGAGAAAGAGTTTTTAGGCATACCTGTTTCTAATTTTTAAATATTGTTTTCTTCACTGCTCAAAAGAAGACTAATTTTTCTTTCTGATTTTAATCTAATTCTTTTTTTGTGATTTTCATTATGAGCCTGCAGCATTGAATGAGGGAAATGTTATTCTTGTCACTTTCATGCAGGATCTGCAGCAGGCAAAGTAGGTAGCATTCTTCGTCCCCAGTTTGTGTTTTCAGTTCTCTTTTCTTCTGTCATCCTACAGATTCTCTGTACATCACCTGAATTGCTTTTCCTGCCTCTGATTTTGTTTCTGCTTTTCCTGCCTCAAATGTTCAAATCCTGCTCATCTTTCATAGCCTCATATAAATAGTCCTTTCTAGAATATGCTTTTCCTAATTTCTTTTCTCTTACTTTCCTATAATTCTTTTCTCTTCTGAATTCCCAATGATAGAATTATTTCAGTACTTTCCTTTCCCTAGATTATAATGTAAGAACAGTATGTTAATATTTCTTCTTCTCACTGCACTGAGCATTGCTTTTAAAATGTTTCCCCACATAAATCTATCCTATACAAACATAACCAACATCAGAATTTTTAAAATTAAATTAATTGTGAAACAGTAAGCAAGTGCTTTTTTAACTAAGTTGAAGTTAAGGATACTGTTTTATGGTTTGAAGGTCAAAGGTGTATGACCTTTGACACTTTCTCTTCCCTTTTCCTCTAGGATCATATAGTAAGAGTTCAGTGCTGTTAGAGTGTCACAGGCCAGGAAGAGCCCTTTAAAGGTTCACTACTGACCTTTTTTTAGAATCAATCATAAACAAGTGGTCTCAGAATGAATATCTCCACCTTGGTTTTCAGAAAACCTCTAAAGAAGACATTATAGCTTTTCTTGATAAATTGTTACAGATGACTCATGCTGTCAAAAATTTTATTTTGTAATAACTAAGTGAAATACTAAATCTTACTAACAACAGTTCTATAATTTCATTTTCTCTTACAAAACTATACCTGGAAATGTCCTTTGTTTTGGGCCTTATGTTATATTTTCATAATTCCTATTAGTTTAGGCTTTCCCTGTTGAATGAGTGGAATTAGGGCAATAGCTTCTCCACTGATGTCAGCAAGCCCTGGAACTTGTGCTCTAGCCCATAATGTAATACTCAGGGCTTGGTTTTTCCCCAAACTGTGATGCCAGTTCTTTCTGGTAAAAGTTGCAAGGGTTTATTGTCACTTTTCTGATAAAAATACCTCAAGTACCTATAAATCATTACTTTTGAAACAAAGGAATTTAGTTTGTTATGCATGCAAATGGAAGTTGGGGAAATCATAACAGTATGTGTATATATGTGAGTTTCCTTAATGCTATAAATTGCTTCCTATATCTTTGTTTGGTTAATACTGTATTTACTCCCATTTTTGGAATTCATTGTCAAATATTTTATATTTTCTTAGCTTTTTATTTTATTAGTGGGGAAAATGTTATATTTATTGATAGTCTGTTTTTTAAATGAACAAACTCTTATTTTAAAAATACATACAAGATCATTACACTGGTGTTATTTTCCTGACTCTAAAGGCAGGAACTTTAAATAAATTAGTTATTGTCTCCTTTGTTATTGAACATGTGGTCAGTTGTCATGTTCATGCATCCAAATGATCAAAGTCTGAACTTGTCTTATTCTTCCCTGCTGTTAGGCTACCCTGTCATGATCAAGGCCTCAGCAGGTGGTGGTGGGAAAGGCATGCGAATCGCTTGGGATGATGAAGAGACCAGGTGAGATACTGTCCAAAATATACTTTTGATGAAATTATAGTTACTAGAGTTTTATTAAACTGACAAGTAAACAGACATCAAAATCATAATGGAATAATTACAGTCACTAATATTTGCTCTTTTAGGTGGGAAAAAATCGAAATTATGTAGAAACACCTGTATGTATATTTTGACGATGATTTTGACTATTACAGGAAGGTATTAGTTTACTTTTTAAAACATTAACAAAGGGTTATCTTTTTGCTTTTACAATATATTTCTAAAAATTATAGTTCTGATTCTATTTTCTTTTTTTTAAGATCATTTTACTTTTTAGAGAGAGAGGAAGGGAGGAAGAAAGAGAGGGAGAGAACATCAATGTGTGAGAGATATATTGATCAGTTGTCTCTCTCATGCCCCCAACTGGGGACCTGGTCTGCAACCCAGGCATGTGGCCTGATGAGAATGGAACAAGTGACCTTTCAGTTAGCAGGCTGGTTCTCAATCCACTGAGCCATTCAAGCCAGGGCTGATTGTATTTTCTAGGCAAAAGTTACTAACACTTAGTTCTGAAATTCTGAATGCAGTCAAAGATTTAAACCACATAGTTAAAAGTAGTCATAATTTCATTTGTTTATTGCTTAGTATATACTTGCTTTTGTTTCCTTATCTATAAAAATAGTGAACTACATTGATAGTTTTATAGTGTAAAATATATTTCCTTTTCAGTTTGAAATGCAGTATGTTTTTGCAGTGTACTTTGTTGTAAATTTAGGACATTTTTAGTAGTAGTTTCAGACATTAAAAGTAACTTAAATAAATCCTATGCATTGATGATATTATGGTGATTAGAAAATAATTTTTTGAAAAACTGCCCAATATGAGAGATTTTAGGGAACTCTTCAAATTTTTGTTCTTATTTATTTTCAGGTTTGATAGTAAAAGAGATTTATGTCATTTTTTTGGAGAGGGGGTTAAAAATCACTGAATAATTATTGTTTTCTTTGAAAAAGGTTTTATTTATTTCTTTTTATAGATAGGGGAAGGGAGGGGAGAAAAACATTGATATGATGTGAGAGAGAAACATTGATCAGTTGCCTCTCACACACACCTCAACCAGGGACCAAACCCACAACCCAGGCATGTGCCATGACTGGGAATTGAACTGTGACCTTTTGCTTTATGGGACCATGCCAAACCAACTGAGCCACACTGGTCAGGACTAAATAATTGTTGTTAATGTTGCTTTTCCTGGCCTATCTCTATCCAGAAGTAATTTGGTCTCCCAAACAGTTAATTCTGCTTCTCCTTTTCTTTCCCTTTCCCTTTTCCTTTCCACTCCCCTAAATTTCTTAAAGATAGAATACTGGAATAGTTCCTATGAAAGTCATCCATTACAACCATAATTCAGAAATTAGGTTCTAAAGTGAACAAGTAAACTAAAAAATCTCCTAGAGGCAATACATTACCCTTTAAAATCTTATGGGAAGACACCACATTGCAGACTTACACAGAGTTTTAATGGTGAAAGAAAAGTTTCTCAGAACACCATTGTTTCTTTGGTTGAGTGTCATAAAGTAATTGGCTTGTCTTGTGGAGTGATGATATGCGACAAACACAGTACAGGTCTTTAAATCTCAGTCTCACTCGCAGAGTGTCATTAATACCAGATATCGACTAAAGTAACATCAGATTCTCCTCTCCCATCTTAAGCTTACCCAGCAAGAATAAACTCATTGTGTGGATGGCAATATTTGTTGAGAGCTTACTGTGTGACAGGGACTGTTTTAATAATGTTCTAGGAATACAACAAGAACAAAATCAAACAAAAAAATTTGTTCCTCCATGCAATTTATATACTAGATCAGGAGTTCTTTGGATTCATAGACCTATAGAATTCAAGGGCCATTCATGTATCTGGATAAGGGGAAAAAATACACATTTCATTCACTAGCATCTAACTGCAATTTAGCATTTCCTCCAATACAGGCAATAAACTGTCATAATAGTAGTATCTGAAGAACTCATCACCATTTAGGAAATCACATACAGTATTATCACATTACACTTGTAGATATCTCCAGGTTATACTGATTGTTAAATTTGTTGAAGCTTATTAATGCACAAAGAACCACATATATCCAAAATATGTTTTTAAAAATATTTGATACCTGTATTTCAAAATAATTTATTTCCTCTGCAGTTCTGTACATTTTCTATTATGTATTTTAAATCACTTTTTTTAATATATTTTATTGATTATGCTATTACAGTTGTCCCATTTCTCCCCCATCATTCCCCTCCACCCTACACACCCTGTCCCACCCACATTCCCCCTCTTTAGTTCATGTCCATGTGTCATAAGTTCTTTAGCTTCTACATTTCCTATACTATTCTTGCCCTCCCTCCCCCTGTCTATTTTCTACCCACTATCTATGCTACTCATTCTCTGTACCTTTCCCCCTCTCTCCTCCTCCCACGCCCCTGTTGCTAACCCTCCATATGATCTCCATTTCTGTGGTTCTGTTGCTGTTCTAGCTGTTTGCTTAGTTTGCTTTTGTTTTAGGTGTGCTTGTTAATAGCTGTGAGTTTGCTGTCTTTTCACTGTCATATTTTTATCTTCTTTTTCTTAGATAAGTCCCTTTAACATTTCATATAATAAAAGCTGGGTGATGATGAACTCCTTCAACTTGACCTTATCTGAGAAGCGCTTTATCTGTCCATCCATTCTAAATGACAGCTTTGCTGGATAGAGCAATTTTGGATGTAGGTCCCTGCTTTTCAAGATTTCAAATATTTCTTTCCAGCCCCTTCTTGCCTATAAGGTCTCTTTTGAGAAATCAGCTGACAGTCTGATGGGAACTCCTTTGTAGGTGACTGTCCCCTTATTCCTTGCTGCTTCTAGAATTTTCTCCTTCATTTTAATCTTGGGTAATGTAATTACGATGTGCCTTGGTGTGTTCCTCCTTGGGCCCAACTTCTTTGGGACTCTCTGAGCTTCCTGGACATCCTGGTAGTCTATTTTCTTTGCCAGCTTGGGGAAGTTCTCCTTTATTATTTGTTCAAATAAGTTTTCCACTTGTTGCTCTTCTTCTTCCTCTTCTGGTACCCCTATAATTCGGATGTTGGGACGTTTAACCATGTCCCGGAGGTTCCTAAGCTTCTCCTCATTTTTTTGAATTCTTGTTTCTTCCTTGTTTTCTGTTTGGTTGTTAGTTTCTTCCTTCTGGTCCACTCCATTGATTTGAGTCCCAGTTTTCCTTCCATCTCTATCAGTGCCCCATGCATCTTCCTTCATTTCACGTATTGTAGCCTGCATTTTTTCATCTGGTTTGTGAGCAAAATCAACCAATTCTGTGAGCATTTTGATGACCAGTGCTTTGAACTGTGCATCTGATAGGTTAGCTATCTCTTCACTGCTTAGAGGAATTGGCTCTGGGGCTTTTATTTGTTTTCTGGTTTGAGCCATTTTTGGTGGGTTTTTTTTGTTGTTGTTGTTGTTTTGGTTTTAGTCTGGTCGCAGCTATTACGTATGAGGGGTGGAGCCTTAGGTGTTCCTCAGGGCGGGGCAGCCCAGTCGCTGGGTTGTGACGCTATAGGTGGGGGTGGGGTCTGAGAGGGAACAATGGCGCCTGTTCCGCTCTCTCCTGGACTCCAGCCCTTTCCGCTGCTTCCCCTTCACCTGGATTATCTGCGCACGCGCTCGTGCTGTTACGTAGTGTAGAGTGGAGCCTCTGACGCTCCCCAGTGCGGGGCAGCCCAGTCGCTGGGTTGTGACGCTTTAGGTGGGGGCGGGGTCTGAGAGGGAACAATGGCGCCTGCTCCGCTCTCTCCTGGATTCAGTCCCTTCTGCCACTTCCCCTCTGCCTGGACCGTCTCCGTGCGCGAATGTGGGACCACCTGGTCAGCCAGCCGCCTTGTGCGGCCTCACTGGGTCTGCACAGTTGCCCCCCTGTGCCCGGGGTCCGCCAGCTGCTGCCTGTGGGCCCGGGGACCGCCAGCCGCCGCCTGTGCACCTGGGAACTGCCTGCAGATGCTGCTTGCGTTCCTGGGTCCGCACCTCCACTTTCTCCTGCTGCGACTCCGCCCCTCTTACCGGTCTGGATGAATGGTTGTTGGACTTCCGTACAGTTCAATTTTCTATAAGTTCTGGTTGTTTTCTTGTTTCTAAATATTTGTTGTCCTTAATTTTGGTTGTTAGAGGAGGCACAGCGTGTCCGCCTACGCCTCCATCTTGGCCAGAAGTCCTATTTTAAATCACTTTAAGCTGTATTTTGAAAGTTTATATGATTCTGCAAAAGGGATCATGGCATAAAAAGGTTCAGAGAGCCTGTACTGACAGAAAGATACAAACAATGAACAGAACCAAAGTAAATTATATACTATTGTGAAGGTGATAAGGAATATAAGAAAAATAAAGAAAGAAAGGAAGAGACATGGGGAAAGTTGGAGGGAATTCTCATTCTAAACAAGATGTCATAATTGTCCACATTGAGAAGGCACATGCTAGCAAGTAGGAAAGGATCAAGGCAACACCAGAGCCCTTGATGTAGGAACATGTCTTGAGAGATCCAGGAACAACAAGGTGGCCACGTAGTGGAGGGAGGGAGGAGTACAAAGAGATGAGTAAAGGGATTTTGGATGTCATGGGGGCAGATTATGTAGGACCTTGTAAGGCATTCTTAGTGAGATGATTGGGAGCATTGGAGGATTTGGGATAGAGAATTCACAATCATGAAACTTCAACAAATTCCTAATATTACTTACATTTTTTAAATTATAAAACATTTCAATAGTGATGGAAAAAGACTTGACTTCAGGTAGTAAACACACATTACAATATACAGGTGATGTATTGTAGAATTTTAAATCTGAAACTTAATTTTTTAGTATATTTTATTGATTATAATATTGTGGTTGTCCCAATTTTCCTCCCTTTGCTTCTCTCTGCCTGGTATCCCACTTCACTCCAGCAGTCTCACCTCTTAGTTTATGTCCATGAGTCATCCATACAAGTTCTTTTGGCTTCTCCATTTCCTATATTGTACTTTACATTCCCCTGTCTATTTTGTACATACCATTTATGCTTCTTATTTCCTGTAACTTTTCACCCATTCTCACTCTTTTCCCTCCTAGCTTATAACCTTCCAAATGATCTCCATATCTATGATTCAGTTCCTGTTCTAGATGTTTGCTTAGTTTGTTTTTGTTTTTGTTGTTTCAGATTCAGTTATAGATAGTTGTGAGTTTGTTGTCATTTTAATGTTCATAGTTTTGATCTTTGTTTTCTTAAATAAGCCCCTTTAACGTGGCGATGATGTATTCCTTTAGCTTTATCTTGTCTGGGAAGCACTTTATCTGCCCTTCCATTCTAAATAATAGCTTTAGAGGGTGGAGTAATCTTGGGTGGAGTAATCTTGTTTGTAGATCCTTGCTTTTTTTCACCTTGAATACTTCTTGTAAGTCTCTTTTAGCCTGCAAAGTTTCTTTTGAGAAATCAGCTGCCAGTCTTATGGGAACTCCTTTGTAGGAAACTCCCATCTTTTCTCTTGCCGCTTTTAAGATTCTCTCCTTATCTTTAACCTTTGGCATTTTAATTACGGTGTGTATTGTTGTGGTCCCCTTTGGGTTCAACTTGTTTGGGATTCTGTGCTTCCTGGACTTGTATGTGTATTTCCTTCACCAAATTAGGGAAGTTTTCTTTCATCATTTTTTCAAAGAAGTTTCAGTTTCTTGTTCTTCCTCTTCTATGGCATCCCTATGATTTGGGTATTGGCACTTTTGGAGATGTTCTAGAGTATTCTTATACTCTCCTCATTTTTTTTTTAAATTCTTTTTTCTTCTTGCTGTTCTGGTTGAATGTTTATTTTTTCCTTATGTTTCAAATCATTGATTTGAATCTTGACCTCCTTCCCTACACTGTTGGTTCCCTGTGATTTTTCTTTATTTTGCTTAGTGTAGTTTTTATATCTTCCCTTATGTTATTGCTATACTCTGATTTCTCTGAGCATCCTGATCACCAGTGTTTTGAACTTTGCACCTGATAGCTTGGCTATCTCCATTTCATTTAATTCTTTTTCTGGGCTTTTGTTCTGTTCTTTAATTTGGGCCCTGTTTCTTTGTCTCCTCAATTTGGTAGCCACTCTGTGTTTGTTTCTGTGTATTAGAGCTGCTTTGACTCCCTATCTTAGCGCACCTCTTAAGTTGTTTGGGGTGGAGTCTTAGGTATTTACCATGGTGGGGCAACCCACTTCACTGCTTTGTGGGGCTGTGTGTGTGGGAGGGGTCAATGCTGCTGCCTGGCTTCTGTGGGCTTGTCTAGCACTTGCCCTATTTCCTGTCACTTTATCCACTCCCTGTATGCGACTGGCATCCTCCCAGCTGTTGCCCTATTGTTGAATCCCAGAGTGGGTGGGTTTGTGTACTTTTAAGGACTGTTTGGACCTTTTAAATGGACTCTCCTGAGTAACCTGTAGTTTCTTCTGTCACCCTAACCCCTACTGATTTTTCCAGCCAGAAATTATGAAGCTTTCTCTTCCTGGCACTGGAACCCTGGGCTGTACTGTGTGGTCTGGGGCTGGGATCGCTCATTCCCAGGGTATCCCTCCTGATTTTTATCTGCCACAGATGTGAGACCACACTTTCCACCACTACTACCACTGCCTCTCTGTGCCACACTGCATTCTGTCTGCCCCGACTCTCCGTCTCTACCCCTCCTCCCTGTCTGGATGAATATGGCTTCTTTAAAACCTTGGTTGTGGTGTTTTTTGCTTTAGGGTTAGTTGTGATTCCTCTTGAGGTTGTGTGAGGAGACAAAGTGTGTTTACCTATACCTCCATTTTGAGCAGAAGTTCTATACCTGAAATTTACATATAATTTTATTAACCAATATCACCCCAATAAATTCAATAAAAATAAATAATTATAAAACTTTTAAATATATAAAAATGTAAAAGAACATAATGAATTTATATTTATCATTGAGGTTGACCAGTTTTCAAGATTTTGCAACTTAGGTTTTAAAAGGATCTCTCTGGTTGCTGTCTTGAAATAGGCTTAATGGACAGTAGAATCATAAACTCTGAAATCAGGGAAACCAGTTGGGAGGCTGTTGAAATAACATGCAAAAAAAAAAAAAAAAACCCAAAATGGTAATGGTGGTTTTCATCAGTGTAATGGTGGAGGTGATGAGAGTTTAATTTTTAAAGTAAACACTACAGGATTTGCCGAGGGATTTGATATAGAGATGAGAGTACTCAAGGTTTACTTGTAGTCACTGTTTATTTTATTATATATTTTTTGCTCTTTTTTTTCCCTTTGGGCTTAGTGTTGATTTATATGCATTAAATGCACATGCTGTAACACTGCTTTACTTAAAATTTCTTAGGAAAGACTGAGAGGTTAAGGCCAGAATGAGGGCTATTACCTACAAAATTGAAAAATGGTCTAGTTCTTAGCCTCTCTCTGGAACTCTGGCTTGATTCCTTTTGATGGGAACTTACCTTTAGATTATAGAGCCTTGGTTAACTATGAAATGTTTAAAGTCAGGCTGGCTGTTGTGTGTGGGTGGAAGCAAGCATAAGGGGAGGAGGCATGTTTAGTCCCATTTTTACCACATAACCCATTTTATTTGACTTTTGTCTTTCCAAGTTCAGATGTTGAAATTATCTGTTATACTTTACTTGTAACTCCTTTGTGCCAAATGGACTTCTCCATGGGTGGCTTCGGCTTTCTCACAATGTGGTGGCTTTTGACTTTTTACATAAGTACCCAGTGGTCCAAGGGCAGTTGTTTCAAACCCAAATGAAAACTCTTTTAACTATTCCTCCCAAATTTAAGAGGAGGGGAATTAGACTTCATTTCATCATGAGGGTGTAGCAAGATTCTTAGAAGAGCACACGAAATGGGAGATGTCATCGTGGCCATGACAACTGGTTACTGCTTCTTGGTAGAAAAGAATGATGTAACAAAGATTTTAAACAACTTAATGGTTTTATAAGAGATATGGATTTTATGAACTTTAATGTTTTTCTTGTTTTCCCTTTCATATGTATGACACTATATAGCACTTTTACTGAAGGCCTTAGCACTTATTTTTGATTATGCTTTGTAGGATCTCAGGTTTCTCATCAGTCATTTTTCCAGGGCTACTGTTAGTAACATATTCTTTTATGATGAGGATTACCCTTTAGTGTCTTGGCAATGAGATTTGCTGTGCTGCTGACCTATGGATTTTAATTTAGAATTCATATTTTGAGAAATCACTAAATTTATTCATATATTAGGCATCATTTGTTAAATTATTTAACCCTTTCTAGGTCAGTAAATGGCATATTGATTTAAAATATGTGCATCTAATTAATTAAAGTACACATACAAATAATTTTCTACCTAAAATATTACTCTCTTCAATTTGATAAATAAATCATCTCTGAAACTTTGTTGAGATTAACAAGAGTATGACACTATTAGCTTTAATGATACATGTTCTTCATTTAAAAAAATTCTCTATATCCTCTATTAATTTGGAAAAATCAAAACTACACACAAAACTTGAGAGAACAGTCCAGAAAAAAAATGTATTTATCTTCTACAGTCACCAACTGTTAATGTCTTGCTACATTTCATCTACTCCCTCTTTATATACCTTCCTTAAAAAAATTATTTTTGCATCTTCCACAAAAATTTTAGCATTTTTCAGAAGAAAACTCAGTAGCCATTAATTGCTTTATTATTTTATTTTAAGGAGTGTCTACTTTTTGTGACATCTTTCCTAAGTTTTTTCAGGAGGGTAGCATCTATTTTTAGAACATCTGAAAGATTTTTAAAAGAATAGTGTTTCTTGTTATTTTATTATAATTAGAGTGATAATCATGAAGGTTATTGAAAATAGACTCATATTTTTTTTTCATAATAACCTGACTCTCTTTTTCCTATCTAAATTTAAATGAAATGTTATGGCATGAATGGCAAATTGTTTATGTCTGCATTTTGGAATATTCCACTAGACTTTAAGGCTGTTCCTGTTTTATTTTTTTATATCCCATCACCTAAATATGCACCAGGCACAGTGTTTCTTGATTAGTAAATATTTATTGAATGAATGTATAACTGAATGTAACAAATTATGTTCTTAATGCAATTTTCCATGAGCTCCAAAATGTATATACTTTCAAGTGATACTTTCAAATTTGATAAATTATTTGGCTGACTTTGCTTTTTTAACTTTTGATGTTCTTCAGTTAAATGCAAAATGAAAGCTTTTCAGTCATTGCAGCAGAGACAAACTGTAAAGTGATATGGTTTTTCTTTGTGAGAATCATGTTGGTTACATGGCATTGCAAACAATGATTCATTGTGCTTTAGTTTGTTTGAGGGTTATAGTTATATGAGATCTAAACTCCATTCCTCTAGTCAAAGAAGTAATAGAGGACTAAGAAAAACCCATTAACTTTTCCGAGAACTCTGAGAAATAGGAATTTTGAAATTCCTATTTTGAAATTTATTTTCTAATCAGTGTTTGCTTGCAATGTTGAATTTTTCAAACACAAAACAAATGAAATAGTTATTTCTAATATTTTCAGGTGGAGTGTTTGTAAATGAAAGGATTGGAAGAATTGTAATGTTGTATGTTAAATATAAGTAGTTAATTTAAAGAATACGAAAGTATTAATTACATGTAAAAGGAATTAAATTTTGTATTTTGAATATAACAATGAATGGAAAATAATGTACTCAGTTAGTTTTAGGTAAGCAAGCTTGAGTTTTTAATAGGCTGACTGAATAAGCTCATTTCTTAGTGTATGAATATATTAAGCATATTTTAATAATAATAATTTAAGTTATTGTTTGGGAATAAAATATAAAAAGCAATAATTAAATTCATATTTTTATTTTCAAAAATCATACTTTTTAAATGATTAATTTTGAAAAAATTTAAAGATGATAAAATTGTAAGGATCTGTATGGTTATGTAAGAGGTGACTGCATTTAAAGGTATATTTAAAATGTCAGGAAATCTTCTTGAGGATCCTCCTATTTGCTGTAGTTCTGCCCCAACTATGCAGTTGGCCAGGTCATTTACATTTTTGTGTGCATCTTCTGACTTTTGAGTCTAATGCATATGCACTTTTATATTTTTTATTAGAGGAATTAAGGTATATTAGGGTTGAAGAAACGGAACTTTATATGATTAGTATGGTTTATTAAAATCTCAGTTTTAATAGTTGGTGAAATAAATATCAGTATTACTGTTTAGATATAAAATCTAGGATCAAGGGAGTTAAATCACTCACTTGAGGTCACAGAGCTAAGTAAGTGGAAGAGTTGTAGTTCAATGAAAGTTAACTTAGTTACTTGTACATTAAAGAAATTTTCTCTGCTTTGTTCAGAAGTAAGCCAAGATAAATATTTCATTTTTTTTGTATTAGGGCTCTGTTTATTTTGTTTGTTTGATTGTTCTTCTGTTTTCCTTTACAGGGATGGTTTTAGATTTTCATCTCAAGAAGCAGCTTCTAGTTTTGGCGATGATAGACTACTAATAGAAAAATTTATTGATAACCCTCGTCATATAGAAATTCAGGTTGGTACATTTTAAGATGTTTTCTAATTATTAGGACTTTAAAATTATATCATTATTCCTATTGGATACACATCTTTCTTCTGTTTAGAATGACTGTAAATTGTTCTGATATGTTGGAATAAATACAAATTAGAGAATGTGCATAAATTGATAACCTACCTTCGGGATCTGATATGCTTTTGTCAAAGTGCCAGAACGTCGGGATAGGGAATGATATAAAATCCCAGCTCCAGAAAGAAGCTGTCCTGAGATGTCTGGACAGGCTAAGTATATTCCATGAATATACTTTGTCTTCTGAGACTTGGTTCTTTTAGGGCAATTTTAAAAGAAAAGTCCTTGACCTGGACTCTTGTTTCATTTTAGTTGACTAGGTGTTCATGTGGATCACTATGACAGGCATTCTACTAGAAGCTAGTTGTATAGAGATGAGGAAATCATATTTTCTACTCAGAATAAGATTTTAATGTAACCATTAAACTGATGGTGAGGGTGTGATTTCAGCAAAACAAAATGGATTTTTTGAAATGAAACAGAAGAAAAAGAAGGCAAGTCTGCTCAAGTTTTCATTTTATGTTAGAAATACCTTTTTGTTAATATTACACATTATGGCTATGAATTGATATGTAATAATTAAATTGATTGAAATAAAATGAAATTGATTAAATTGAAGTTCTTGAGGACAGAGACTAGTCTTATTCACTTGCTATTCTCAGCAACCAAGCCAGTGCCTTTCATATTACTAATACTTAATAAGCATTAAGTTATGTTAGGTAATTATACATTAATATCAGTTTATTTTAATTAGGTATTTCATATAGGTGATATTTTTAAATACAGGTGAGCATCTCTTCTAGTAGTTGAAAATAGCCAACAGAGATGTTTCCGTACTAATCTACACTTGGAAGTTTTTTATTGACTTATTTTTGGGTAATTTGTACACAGGATAAAGAGAATTCAATGTAAAGTAAGCATCCCTTTCAATCCTTTGAGGTTTACAATCCCTTTGGGGTTGTAAATATAAAGTATTTCTCTATTAACATCAATCAAAAGAGGAATGGATATGTTCTGTGAGGTTCGAGAATTAAAAATCAAGGGTGTTATATAGGGAAATGTTAACTGGGAATGTGCTCTGTGGGTATGGCTATATAATTTTTGAAATGGTATTGTGTTTCAGGTTTTAGGTGATAAACATGGGAATGTTTTGTGGCTGAATGAAAGAGAGTGCTCAATTCAGCGAAGGAATCAGAAAGTGATAGAAGAAGCACCAAGGTAAGAGTTTCTCCTGATGAACATTTATAATAGTCTGCTTTTATATATTTCTTTTCCATTTTATTGGCTGAACTTGCTTTGATAGTCATGGTAAAACCTATATTTTTATAATTAAGAATTTGCTACTTGATCTTCCTCAATACTTCAGTGCATGAAAATGAGAGAATGCCTGAAAAATAAATTGGGGCTTTATTGGAACAGAATTTGGGTGGATAACCACTATGAAGCCTATAGGCTTCTAGGTAACATAGATCCTGTGGATGTTTTGGGGCATGTGGAATGACTGGTATGCATGCTTTTTATGCTTTGCTATTGATGATGGTTTCATAAAGTTGATTCTGAATTTCCTGAATTTGTCTTACCATGAAAAGGTTTCTGGGCATGGTCTTAGAGGTTCCTTAATTTATCAGAACTACTTTGGCCACTTCTCCAAGCCACCTTTCATGTGTTTGAAGTTCCTTTCATTGAACATCATTTTTAATTTGATGCTAGGTTGGTATTTTTAGATATTCTGGTTTTCTCTTATTTCTTAAAAAATTCCCAGTTGAGTGTATATTATTATTTTTGGTAATCAGGTTCTAAGGAATATAGCCAATTATAACTTTCATCAGCCTAGTCATTGTGCTTTGATATAATGTATGCATAGTTTCTGAAAAGAGTAATTGTGAATATGGATGAATTTTTAACCACAGAGTAGTGGTAAAAATGATATTTCACTTTAATTACATTAGTTATTAAAATATGATATGGTTATTGTTTTATTATTTTTAGGATTTTTTTAATCAACCATTTTTTATTAGGTGTTAAAAGGATTCAGAGGTGCTGGGCGAAGGTCATGGGCAGGAATGTGGAGTCCACACTGGGCCCTCTTCAGTGGTTACTTGTGTCAGGATTTATGTTTGAGTGCCTCATAAGAACAGCAGGAGTTGAAAAGCACATAAGCTGCTGGCTCTGTAGAAATGCCAGCAAAGCTATCATCCTTCACGTTGACATAGTTATTGTTAATACCAGTAGTAACTTCTTTGAAACACTCTAGGAATGACTTTAAGGGTAAAACCCCACATCGGTAGCCGGTTTGGCAACTCCCCTATTTTGACACCCATGAGTTTCTTCTCTTTCAATGGCACGATTGATGCCATCTTGGGAGTCCGGGCACCGTGCTCAATATGGTGTAGTGTTTAAAACTATGGTCCCCAAATCCTTTGCTACTTTTCTCGTTGAGGAGTTGGGGGAGGCATCTATGTTTCCTCCCCTTCATTCTATGCCCTGTGACTACTTGACCAACAGACTACATAAAAGTGAGACTTATGAAACTGCCAGCTTTTACTTCCTTGTCTCTTGGGATACCACACTTAAAAACCAGCTACCATGCTTTGAAGAGTAATCCACAATAGCCTACATGGGGTGGGGCCCACATGAGGTGAGGCCCTAGTTGATGACCCAGGACCAGCATGTAAGAAGGAGGGAAGGAAGGAGAAAAAGCAAAAGGAACTTTCTATTGTGTCTTTAGGAAAGTTCCTAGAACATGCATGTGTTGATTGCTTGGCAGTGATCTGAAGTTAGGCACTTTGTTAGGGAGGGTGGGAAATAACAGTTCTAGTCATGTGGAAGAAGGGGACAATGGATGTTGGTAGAAAGTGTCTGATACTACTTTTTTTCTTCAATTTTGTGTTTTCTGTATTTCTTCCAAAATAATTAACTTTCTCTTTTTATTCAAAACTCATTCAAGTCTTACTTGAGATAAAAATCTTTCACAGACTTGAAATCTTGAATCATGATTTTTGTTTCTTGTCTCTCTCCCCCCGCACCCCTGCCACACACACACACACACACACACACACACAAGCAATAAAAGTTTTTCAAATGAACATCTGATGTATTTAGAGAAAAAAGGAAAATTTAAAGCAGTAGGAATCAAATAAAAAAAACTTAGAACTAATCATTAATAGTGAGTTGATATGTCTTTGTGTACTGTGAAATATTAACATAATTGGAATATGTAGTTTTTAGTACCTACAGGGAGATTTTAGCACTGTGCTTTTAAGTGTAGTGATGAGGTTTTTTATAGCTCTATGTGTCACTAGCAGAGTTTATGATAAGGAAAAAGACAAGACCAGACAGGACAAAAATAGTTTTACCCAGCTGTTCTTGAGATTCTTCAAATACTGTCATATTCATCTTTAGTTGGGTTTCTTTCTCTCAGTTGCATTAATTTTATCAGCCAGTTACTGTTGGAATGTCATCTATGCCTGTATCTTTTAGGTTAACGAAGAATTGTTATTTCTAATAGGCAAATAAGTTTCATAAAGTCTGAATCCAAAAATTAATTGTAACATCACCAAAAGGGAAAATGGTGGAAATACATTTCACACTTGTGAGTAATTCTTGCCTCAGCCCCATGAATCCAACCTGACTCTATTAAAGGCTCTAGATTTAACCAGGAATTTTTAAGAAATAGGAATATAATACAAATGTTAAAAGACACTGTGGGGTTGCATGTAATTGAAATTCAAAGAATGAGACAGGAAAATGACCAGTTCTTGGTTTAAAAAAAAAAAAAAAAGGAAAGAGGGCATTACAAGTTCAGACAATCTTAAAGATTTAAAAACCAGTCAAATGTAGTGACTGGGCATTATTTGGATCCTGATTCAAAAAGTTAGTTTTAAAAAGATATTGATGAGATAATCAGGGAAATTTGAATATTGAGTAGATACTAAATGCTATTAAGGAATTCTTATTAATTTTTGAAGTGTGATTTTGTTACAAAAAAGTACTCATAGAAACAGTTATGGAAGGCTTTATGGGTGAGATAACATTTAATTTGGGATTTGCTAAAAGTAAATTGGTTGGCCTGATAGACAAGTGGACATGCAGCATAGATAAAACAAGAGTGGTTATTATTACATGTGAAAAACAGGTACATGCAAATAAATTGTACTATTCCATAATAAAAATTTTATAAAATATCATCTTTTTAAAAAAGAGTTTTAAAATTTATTTTTAGAGAGAGGGGATAGGGGAGGAGGGAGAGAGTGAGGAAGAGAAATATTGATGTGCAATCAGTTATAGGGGACCTGGTCCACAACCCAGGCATGTGCCTTAGCCGGGAATTAAGCTGATGACCTTTTTAGATATGGGATGATGCCCAACTCACTGAGCCACACCTGTCAGGGCAAAAATGTCATCTTAATTTTACTCATTTGAGAACAGTTTAACCATTTTTAAAATTAAATTTATGGGGTGACATTGGTTAATAAAATTATATATGATTCAGATACATAATTTTATAATATGTCATTTGTATATTGTAGTGTGTGTTCACCATCCCAAGTGAAATTGAGACCATTTTAATCACTAAGTAGTCAGTGTTTTGTATCTCAGAACCTGCTTGCATTAGAAACAAGATCTGTGAAAATGTAGAAATTACTTGATAATATCTGTTTCAGCATCAATTGAAAACTTTCAGCTTTACTTTCATGCTGAAATGTGATTTTGATGTTCCAAAACCAAAGTTTTGAGGATTTATTAGATGTACAGTCAAATCTTGTTATTTGTGGTTGTTATGTTCCATAAAGTCACTGTAATCACTAAATTAGTGAATACTGAAGCATTGCTTCTCGGGGAAATTCAGGGTTAGGTTCCTTCAAGCCTCTAATTAGAACACTTATACCAACTAATTAATACATAACCTTGTTTTGTATGTGTTTCTGTTGAAAGACACCTTGTCTAATATATATTGTTGAGTCATTAACATTGAACTTACAGTCCTGGCTCCCAGCTCTGTAATGCATTCCTGAAGGAAGCTCATTTACCACACATGTTTTCTCCTTAAGGCACATCACAGCATCACAGCCTTCTTGGGCTTAGGAACACCAGATTGTACTTTAATACAACACTCAAGGGCCATTTTAAGAAGCGAATTCATCCCCTCCTCCCCACAGCCTCCCACAAAAATGAGAATGTGGCACTAAGCAAACTGTGAAAAGGACAGTTGTTTATACTATGAAAGCTGAAACAAGAAAGCAGAGTGTTGCCTTATTTGATCTCAGTTGGGAATACTCACATTGGGGGGTCTCAATTTTTTTGCTTCTCTGAGCTTGTGTGTGAATGACCACAGAATTGCTGTGAGTATTAATTTTGAGATTACAAGTAAATTTTAGCAAACTTGTAAATATGAAAACATGAATAACAAGGATGAATTGTATATGTTAGATTCTAAGAATTTATTTTTCTCTCAATTTTAGCTTGAAGGGATTCTGAATATGTATTTTAAATTATACTTATTGAAAACTACTGAGTGGCAGTAGTTGTATATTTTATAAGTTGCAATATAATGTGGGAAGTTCGAATATTTTATGAAAATCTGAAGTTGATTTATTTAAATGTGTGTAATAACACAATAAGTATATATTACATGTAAAGCATATAATATGACATTTTAAATTGATATAAATGATCATATCTGAATAAACTTTAAGACCATTTTTTATATAATGCACACAAAAAATAATTTGATTTTTTGTTGAAAATGTACTACTCTTTCTGTACTTGTAGTATTTTTCTGGATTCTGTGACTCGAAGTGCAATGGGAGAACAAGCTGTAGCTCTTGCTAAAGCAGTAAAGTATTCTTCTGCTGGAACTGTAGAATTCCTTGTGGACTCAAAGAAAAACTTTTATTTCTTAGAAATGAATACGAGACTCCAGGTAACAAAACCTATTTTTTTACTTCTCTCCATGCCTCTATATTCTTCCTCACTTACTTCTTTTTGTGTTTTATAAAAGTTAAACATCAACTTCAGAAAGTGTTAAATAAAGACTTAGCTTTTATGCTTTGATAAGACATCCGTTAGGAATGACAGACAAGTGTCAAGTTAATTGGATGGTCAGGATTTAGTCCTTCATTTTTATTATGTTAATACTTAATATGGGAAATTCTACTTGCTTTTTTCTTGAACTTCTCTTGATGTACCTTATTTGTTAGGGCTCATGTGCTCTTAAGAGAAACTACTCTAGATATTATAAATAGCAAGAGATTAATCTTTCTCTTCCTTTTATGGGAAGGGATTATGGAAGGAAGGGTACCTGGAGTGAGCTTCCAGTAATGACTCGCAGACCACCAACCTGGCTTCCTTCCAGAAAAGCCATCCCTACCAATTACAAGGTTGACAAATCAATTGGCTGCCCTTGCAACTGTTGACTTTAAGGACATACTTCCTTAGTTCCCATAAAGTTCTCAGGAAGGCATTGCTGCTTTAACTAACTGGTGGATTAGTTTTCTTCCTACTTTCATTTTTTTATTTTATTTAAATTGTAAACTATAAATACACATAGAGAAAGGTACATAGAACATAAACATATAGTTGAACATGTTATTTTAAAGCAGAAATCTGAAGGATCCAAGGTGCTAGAGGAGTAAGGGAAAACTGCACTAACCTCCTCCCAGGACCAATCTGGGATTACAAATAAATTGTAGAGAAATCATTCAGAATAACCAACTGAACACTATCTGGAGAGAAGCCTTATAACCAAGGACAGACAGAAGAAACCACTTCACCAAAATGAGTCTGGAAGGGAACATGGAGGAGGCACATGAGGGCTCACTGGGTTCCCATGAGCAGCAGCTGAAGTTCCAGAGGGATATTTCAGCAGCCAGGGAGTTCCATCTGAGAAGTATGGGGTCTAAACTCCAAGCTGGGCTCCCCAAGCCTACAGCAACAGAGCCTAAAAGAAACCCAGATAACATCCAGCTGTGAAAAGCAGCAGGGTTTCTATCTCCCAGGGAGAGGCCACTGGAGACACAGAGTTTCTTAAAGGGCTAGCACACAAAATTTCATTTGTAGCCACTTACCCTGGGCTCCAGCAGAAGGAGTGCAGAATGGACTAGAGATGCTTAAGGAGAGTCAGGGGCTGGTGGCTTTGGGGAGAGGATTGAAGGAATAGCTACCAGGGTCCCTGTGCTCAGTCATTCCCCATACTGCAGAAGCCATATTTCTCAGGCAAAGCACACCTCTCCAAGTGACATCAGCCTGAAGTGAAGAAAGAGCCCCACCCACAGGAATTACTCTGCCCTACCCTGTAGTGGTTAAGCTGGGTTGCTGACTACAGTGTGATTAGATTAACAACTGATCAGTTTAACAACTAAGGTGGAAAATATAAAGAAGCAGCCAAAATGGGAAGACAAAGAACCCCCAATGAAAGAACAAGAGAATTTTCCAGAAGAAGAATTAGATGAAATGGAGGAAGGCAATTTGTCAGATTTAGAGAGTTTTGAGTAGTGATTATAAGGATACCCAACAGCAAGACATAGAAACTATAAAAAAAAAGGACCAGTCGGAAATAAAGAGTGCAATATCTGAAGTAAATAATACACTGGAAGAAATAAAGAGTAGGTTAAATGAAGTAGAGGATTGAATCAGTGTTTTGGAAGACAAGCTAGAAAAAAATGTCCAAGCAAAGCAGCAAAAAGAAAAATGAATTTAAAAAAATGAGGAGAGCTTAAGAAACATTTTGGACAAAATGAAGTATAACAACATCTGCATCATGGGAATAGCAGAAGGAGAAGAAAGCAAGCAAGGAATCAAGAACCTGTTTGAAGAAATGACCTAAAACTTCTCTAATCTGGTGAAGGAAAAAGTCACACAAGTCCAAGAAGCTCAAAGAGTCCCAAACAATTTGGACCCAAAGAGGCCTTCACTCAGGCACATCACAATTAAAATTACAAGGTTTAAAGACAAGGGGAGGATCCTAAAAGCCACAGGAGAAAAGCAGGTAGTTATCTACAAGGGAGCACCAATTAGACTGACATCTGTTTACTCAACAGAAACATTTCAAGGCAGAAGAGAGTGGCATGAAATATTCAAGTGATGAAAAGCAAGTACCAGCAACCAAGGCTACCTTACTCAGCAAGGCTATTATTTAAAATTGAAGGAGAAATTAGGAGATTCCCAGACAAAAAGCAAAAGGCGTTTAACACCAAGCTAGTGCTGCAATGAATGTTAAAGGATTTGCTTGAAGAAGAAGAAGAAAAAGTAAAAAACAAAGTAAAAAAAAACAACAACAACCCAGAGAACAGTCTAACAATAAAATGGCACTATGTACATGTCTATCAATAATCACCTTGAATGTAAATGGCTTAAATGCTCTAACCAAAAGACATAGGGGAGCTGAATGGATAAAAAAACAAGACCTATATATATGCTGCCTCCAAGAGACCCACCTCAGATTGCAAGATTTGCACAGACTAAAAGTAAAGGGATGGAAAAAGGTATTTCATGCAAATGGAGAAGAAAAAAAAGCTGAGATCGCAGGACTTATATCCAACAAAATAGACTTTAAGGCCAAGGCTATAGTAAGAGATAAAGAAGTATACTACATAATGATAAAGGAAAGAATCCGACAAGAGAATATAACCCTATAAACATTTATGCTCCAACATAGGAGCATCTCAATATGTAAAGCAAATCTTGATGGACATAAAGGGAAAGAGACAGAAATACAGTCACAGTTGGGGATTTTAATACCCCATTGACTTAAATTATTAGATCTTCCAGGCAGAAAATCAACAAGGAGACAGCAGCATTAAATGACACATTAGATAAATGATTTTAATTAATATTTTCAGAGCATTTCATCCCAAAGCAGCAGAATATACATACTTTTCAAGTGCACATGGAATGTTTTCCAGGATAGACCACATGTTAGGACACAAAACAAGCCTCAAAAATTTAAGAAGCTTGAAATCATGTCAAGCATCTTCTCTGACCACAATGCTATGAAAGGAGAAATTAATCACAAGAAGAACATGAAAAACACACAAAGACATGGAAGCTAAATAACATGTTATAAAACAATGAATGGGTGAACAACGAGATCAAGGAAGAAAACAAAAGATGCCTTGAAACAAATGAAATGAGAACACAACAATCCAAAATCTGTGGGACACTGGGAAAACAATCCTAAGGGGGAAATTCATAACATTACAGGCCTATCTCAAAAAATGAGAAAAAGCTCAAATAAACAATCTAAGTTCACACTTAAAGGAACTTGAAAATGAACAGTGAACAAAGCTCATAGTGCATAGAAGGAAGGAAATAATAAAGATCAGAGCAGAAATAACGGAAATAGAGTCTAAAATGATGATACAAAAGATCAATGAATTCAACTGCTGCTTCTGTGACAAGATAAACAAGATTGGCACACCTTTAACCAGTCTCATCAAGAAAAAAAAAGAGAAAGGACCCAAATAAATAAAATCAGAAATGAAAGAGTAGAAAATAACTTGGCTGTTTCTTTCTTTTTTTTTTTTTAGTTTAAATCAGTGGTATCATGTATTACATAATTTTTTTGTACCCAGTTTCTTTTCTCAATATTGTGCTTAGGAGAGTCAATCCTGTTGTTTTATGTATCTCCCAAATGATACTTCTTTGAAGAAAATGCCACTGCGTTATCTATTTTATTTTTGTAGATACTTAGTTTGTTTCTAGTTTTATGTGATTTGTGCTTGTTTGCTAGGGCTCTAATAACAAAGTATCACGAACTGGGTGACTTAAACAACAGAAATTTATTCTTTTAATGTTTTAGGACAAACATCTGAAGTCAAGGAGTTGGCAGCCTTGGTTTCTTCATGGGGGCTTTCAGAAAAAATCTGTGCTTTGCTTCTCTCCTAGCTTTTTGTAGCTGCCAACAGTCTTTGGCATTCCTTTCCTGGGAAGCATAACTCCAATCTCTTACTCAATCATAACATGGAATTCTTCCTTGTGTTTTTGTGCCCAAATCCCCCGCCTCAACTTTTTAAAATAAGGACACTAGTCATTGTATTTAGGGCCCACTCTAATCTAGTATGGCCTCGTCTTTTGCCAAGACTCTATTTTCATATAAGGTCACATTCACAGGTTCTGAGTGGAAATACATTTTCAGGAGACACTATTTAATCCAGTACATAATTCAAAAAACACACGTGTCAGTAATTCATTAAGTTGTACATGTATCAACACATGAAAAAGTATTATATACATTTTTCTATTTATATGTTATACATAACAATAAAAAACATTTTAAGATAATTATATGTGGTCTATAGCAGCAACTTTCATTTTTTAAAAATGTCACGGCATATAACAACACTACTAAAAAATTTTTTTTTGCCAATGTGACTAAAAATATAGGTATACTTCTGATTGATTTAAAAAATGGTAATTACCCACCCCTTTTGCTCCAAGCGACTTTAAAAAAAATTAGGTACCTGTACTTGTATATAAGGATTTCTGGTACCAATCAGATGCAACCTTATTGTACAATGTGACCAATAAGATGTAACTCTATAGATCCTATATATTTATGATTCAAGACAGGGCATTCCTATCAGATGGCTATTGTTGTGTTGGCTGTTGTCATTTTTTCAAAAAAAATTTCATACTCAAGGGGAAAAGATGTTAGTGCCCCTGACTAAATAGTCAGGTATTACATGTTTTAAAAATTCTTGCAGCACACCTGTTGAAAGTTGCTGGTCTACAGTGACAGAAAACAGATATTAGTTGCCTAGGACTGAGAGTTGGGGGCTGATAGCTAAAGAGTGTAGGATAGTAGAAAGAGTAGTAAGTGGTACTTGTGCCTAGAAATGGAATCAACTTTTCCCTTAAGCCTTTATTTTAAGTGGGGATTGAGTTGAGTTGTTCCATGCAAGAGCTGCACAGGGGTTGAGTTTTTTGTATTGCTGTACTTATCTTTTATGCACCTGGGTTGTGGAGGATTTTTCTCAATTTCTATTTCACCTTTAGCTTTAGGATTTTCCTCTGATCTTCTGTTTCAGAAGGTATGTCTTATGCTCTAGCCTCTTTCCCTGAAGTGGACTCCTTTTATTTGTTACCAGCTACAGGAAGGGTTCTGTTTGAATTTAATTTAATTTTTTAGATTACTTAGTTTATCATACCATCTAATGTTTTGAAGGATGTTTTATTATTGATTAAACTAATTTATTTTTTAAATTGAATTTATTGGGGTAACATTGGTTAATAAAATTATATTGGTTTCAGTTGTACAATTCTAAAATACATCATCTGTATATAGTATTGTGTGTTCACCACCCCAAGTGAAGTCTCCTTCCATCACCATTTATTTCCCTATTACTCTCTTCTATCCCACCCGACCCCATTTTTCCCTTTCGTAATCACCATGTTCACCGTATTGTTGTCTGTGTCTAATAGGTTTTTTTTTCTTATGCCCTTCACCTTTTTCACCCAGTCCCTCAACCCCTCACTCCCCACTGACAGCTGTCAGTCTGTTGTCTGTATCTATGAGTTCGTTTTTATTTTGTTTGTTAGGTTTATTTTGTTCATTACACGCCACATATAAGTAAAATCATATAGTACTTGTCTTTCTCTGACTGACTTATTTCACTTAGCACAATACTCTCCAGGTCCATCCATGTTGTTGCAAAGACTAAAATTTCCTTCTTTTTTATGACTGCATGTTAATCCATTCTGTAAATGTACCACAGCTTTTTTATCTCCTCAGCTACTGATGGGCACTTGGGCCGCTTCCAAATCTTTGCTATTGTAAATAACACTGCAGTGAACACAGGGTGCATATATTCTTTTCAATTAGTGTTTTGGGTTTTTTCGGGTATATTGGTGGGTCATAATGCAGTTTCTTTTAAATTTTTTGAGGTAATTCCATACCGCTTTCCAGAGTGGCTGCACTAATCTGCATTCTCACCAGGAGTATACAAGGGTGGATTCCCTTTTCTCCACATCCTCACCAAAACTTGTTTGTTGATTTAATGATGATAGCCATTCTGACAATTAGGAGATGATGTCTCATTGTGGTTTTAATTTGCATTTCTCTGATGATTAGTGACATGGACATCTTTTCATATGTCTAGTGGCCATCTGTCCTCTTTTAAAAAGTGCTATGCAGGTCCTTGGCCCATTTTTTTTAATTGGAGTTTTTTTCTTTTGGTGCTTAGTTTTAGAAGTTCTTTATAAATTTTGTATATTTACCTCCTATCAGATGTTTTATTGGAAAATATGTTCAGGGATGTTTTCTGTTGTTCTCTTTTGGCCTTGGTCTTAACTCAGTCCTTGTATCCTTGGATCTTGAAGCCAGGTTTTCCTTAGGGGTCCTGCTCCTCCCCTGGGCCCAAAGTAGTTTTTAGCCTCTCCCCAAGGATTATATTCTGCATGTAGTATCTTTTTTTTTAATGAATTTTTTTTAAGATTTTTTATTTATTTATCTTTAGAGAGGAAGGGTAGGAGAGAGGGAGAGGGAGAGAAATATCAATGTGTGGTTGCCTCTCATGTGTCCCTTGCTGGGAACTGGCCTGCAACCCAGGCATGTGCCCTGACTGGGAATCGAACTGTGATTGTTTGGTTCACAGGCCCACGCTCAATCCACTGAGCTACACCAGCTAGGGCTGCATGTAGTATCTTATTTCATCCTTTTGCTCTCTACCTATCTGCATTCAGACATTTAGCATGTGTCTCTGTAAGCAGTGGGTAATTTTTTTTTTAACTACATTTGATAATCATTGTCTTATACCCACACCACTTTCTCCATGGAAAGTTAATGTAAATTGTGATATATTTGGGTTTAAATCTATTGTCTTTTAAAATGCTATTTTTTTGTTCCAACTCTGTAGTCTTTCTTTTTTCCTTTGATTCTTATTTGCTTTTGCAATGTTTATCATTTAATTTTGTACTTGTATTAGTTTGGGAGTTATAGAGGGTGAGGTAAAGGTAAGTTTACATTTATTCATATGGCAAACAATATAATAATACAAGAATAAATTCTGTATTTTATCTACTTACAACTGTAAACCTACTTTTGCCCCACACTGTATATACTTTTAATATTTTGGTAGAATCTATACATACATAACAGCATACGCCCTTATGTTATCAAAGTTTAGTATCAATCACCTTTTCACCTGCCACACCAGACTGTATAAGGACCTTTGAACATTTTAATTATTTTTACTCTCTCCTGATTCAATGTGGCTATCCTTCACAGGACATTCTCTTATTAATTTAAATAACATTCATTCAGTTCTACCCATTTATTTAACCATTTTTTTCCTCTTTATTTACTTCTGGAAATTTCTTTTAGGTATTTTGTAACAAAAATACTCTGTTTTTTTCCTTTACCCTCTATTACCACCACACTCACATTTCTTAATTTTAATTTTTTATTGTTTTTAGAGAGAGGGAAGGGAGGGAGAAGGAAAGAGAAACATGGCTGTGAGAAAGAAACATGGATCAGTTGCCTGCAGCATGTGCCCCAAATGGGGGCTCAACCTAATTCAGGCATTTGCCCAGATCAGCAATTGAACCCATGAGGCCCAACCAACTGAGACACACCAGCCAGGGCATACATTCACATTGCTGACCACCAAATGTATGGATGTTTTCCCAGACTGACCAATTCTCTGCTACTACCTGTGTGTCCTGCCATTCAGTTCAGTTGAATTGAGTCTACCTTGCGTTAGCCTCAGATCCCACAAGTTAAGGGCTCACAAGACTAAAGATGCCAGTCACAAGTTCCAGGTTGTCACCTGAGATTCTGACTAGCTATAAATCAGGGTTCCCATGACCCCCTTCTCAGGTTTGATTAATTGCCAGAACAACTCACAGAACTTAGGGAAATATTTATTTATGTTTACTGCCTTATTATATAATAAAGGATATGATAAAGGATATGGATGAACAGCCAGGTAAAGAGATATATGGGACAAAGTATGAAAGAGTCTCAAGCACAGGATCTTTGTCCTCATCGAATTAGTATGTGCCACCCTCCTGGAATGTGGATGTGTTCGCCAGCCCAGAAGCTCTCTGAATCTTATACTTTACGCATGTTTTTATGGAGGATTCAGGACATAGACATCATTGATTATTAGGTGATTTTCCAACCCTTCTCCTTTCTATGGAGGATGGGCATTGGGGGGAAAATTTTAAGCTTTTTATCTTGGCTCTGTGATTTTAAATACTGACATCTATCTAGGAGCCCACCAAGAATGATCTCATAGAACACAGAAGGAACTCTTCTCACTCAAGAAATTTCAAGGGTTTTAGGAGCTCTGTGTCAGGAACCAGGGTCAGAGACCAATATGTTTCTTATGTCACAGGTTTGCTTGTGATAAATTCTTTGTTGACAGCCAGTGATTTCACATTTGTCTTTATTCATGAAAGCTGTTTTTACTCTGAGAATTCTAAGTTTGGTCAGTATGGTTTTTTTTCAACTCTGAAGATGCTGTTCCTCTGTCTCTGATTATTTCTGGTGAGACTTCAGTTCTCATTCTTCCATCTGCTTATTCAGAGATAAATACATTTTTTATTTGAGTAGCATTTATGAATATCTCTTTTTTGTGAGATTTTCTTCAGTTTATCTTTGATAAATGTACATATGTATTTGGAATTCATTGAATTTCTTGAGTCTATGGCTATATGTATGTGTGTGTATACTTTTATAAAACTATATATACACACACACAGTTTTATGTTTATGTTTGTGTCTGTATATATGCACTTTTATAAACATGTATATATATAAATATGTGTGTATATATATATATATTTACACATACTTTTATGTTAGACCTTGTTGGTATATATGTATATATACTAAGTATATGTATATACATGTATATAACTTATATGTTAGACCTTTTTAGTATACCTTTCGTGTTTCTTACCCTTCTTTGATGTTTTTCATCTTTTTTAAAATTTGTCTTCTGACGTGTCTTTCTTACTATTTCTTGAGCTGTATTTAATTAATTGATTACCCATTTAGTTGCTAATTTCATTTGTTTGTTTTAGTTCTAGAATTTTTATTTGTTTTTTTATTTTTATTTTTTGTAAATATTTTATTTTTTTATTTTCAGAGAGGGGAAAGGAGGGAGAAAGAAAGGCAGACAAATGTGTGGTTGTCTCTCTCACGCCCCCTACTGGGGACCCAGCTCACAACCCAGACATGTGCCCTGACTGGGAATCAAACCTGTGACCCCTTGGTTTACAGGCCACACTCAGTCCACTGAGCCACACCAACCAGGGCTTTATTTGGTTCTTTAAAAAATATGACTCAAAACTTACCTTTCTTCACTTCCTAACCAAATTTTTAAGTTTGACTTTTATTTCTTTGAACATAATTACCGTATTTGTTTTGTAGTATGTGCCTCATCATTTCAGTACCCGAAGCCTTTGTGGTATCTGTTGTCTATGTTGCTTCTTGGTTGTGATGTCTAGTTATTTGTGTGCCTTCATATCTTTACTATATGTTGATTATTTTAAAATTGTTCTTATTAATAAATTAAATGTTAGAATGATAGATTCTTTTGTATAGAGATTTTTCAATTTTTATGCCACATGCCTGTGAACAGTAGTAATTTGTGACTACAGTAATCTAAGTGTGAGGTTCTTTGGACTCCTGAGGGCATACAAAGTGCAGCTGTAGTTCTAGAGTTTGGTTTGTTTTATTGTAGTTCACTCATTTTGATGTCACATTTCTTCATGGCCTCATCTTAAAGTGGAGATGATTTATCAATGTCCTCTCTTTTGGTGATCCCTGGTCTTTGCAGTTTGGTTGTACTTTTAATTTCTCGATGCTACCAGAAATATAGCTTAGAGTCATAGTTTTGTTTTCCTGGAATATTAAATGCCTTTAGATCAAAAAGGTGTAGAATGTTGGATTTATGTTTCCTATATTCTTAGCATTTTGATATATTTTTTTAAAAGATGCTCCTTTCCTAACTATCTAAACCCAAGTAATTGTGAGCACAGGCCTCAAGAGGATGGATTTAGAGGTGCATTATGGCTGTGGATTAGATAAATGCATGCTCCAAGTCTAAATAGAGCACACCCTCCCTCCCCCAAACCAACAATAAACAAAACAACAAACACCAGTAACTGGTTGTTGGAAAACTGTTTGAGAAAACTCCTAAACTCACACCCCTTCTTGCCAGTGGAAAACCTTGAGAATGATGGACCATGGCTCACTGCTGCCTTACTTTTCTCTTCCAAATATCACGCATATGAGTGTGATTGACACATCCAAAATCTCATCCAGTTGTCAAGAATCTCAGCTGCAAGGTAGTCTGGGAATAGGGTTTTTAACCTGTTCTCTTCTCTAGTATAGGGGAGTACCCTAGAAGGAGTTTGGTGTGAAGATCGAGTACCAGTCCACCATTTTCATATAAATATAGCTCAAATGTTTTAATTGGTAAGTTATATGTAAAAAATTGAAAACATTACCCTATTGTAATTATAAAGTATAACTATTAAATAATGGAACTAATTATTTTATTTACTATAGTAGAAATTATCTAGATACATTTTGAGAGTAGTATCATAAATATTTATGCTTTGTATGGGCATTAACTCAGTAGTGTTTGCTCAAAAGTTATGATACTTCCTTTTTGGGATTACTTCTTTAACCTGTACTGCTGGGGGCCCTGTCCTGGGCGCCAGATGTGGGGGGGCTCCGCCCGCAGAGCCCCATCCCTCCGTCACGGATGAAAGTAAAAACTACCAAGACATCTTGTGCTTGGGGAGGAAAGGGGTCAAACTCTCAGAGGAGAATGACCCAGAGCCCCTTCCTCACTATGCTTTTATTGGGTTCCAATACACCGGAATACAAGTTTAACACGTCAAAGAAATCTGAGGGCTTAATTGGAGCCAGTGTTTGTCAGGAAGGGGGGTTGCCAGACTTTGGGAGACATGCTCATTTCCTCCTGGGACACTTGTCACCTCAGGAAGAGCACTCTTAGCAAAGCAGGTTTCACAGGACTTTAGGAATTCTTTCTTATGCCAATCACCCAAGGAGCCGTTCTGGCCAGGACAGGGCTGCACTGCTCACCCCCACAGTTTCAGGCTTTAAGGCAATTAGGAAGCAGGAGACATCTCCCAGATGGAAATGAGGACTCGGGCTATGTCAGAATAGCCGGGGGGCGAGGGTCCATCACATCCTCTTTGCTGCAACCCCACGAGTCCTTCCATGAGGCCTTCCAAGTGGCTTAGGTTGCCCCTCCCATGAGGAGTCTTACCTGTCATTGACTGCCAACCAATCTATGGGGCCAGAGATGGGTAAGGTAGAAGCAGTGCTCCTGCCAGGGAGATAAGCTTTGTCTCCTTAATAGGTCACATCCTTGTGACAGAACAGACCCAGATGAAGTGGGTCCCTTGGGCTCTTACACAGCCCACCATGGGGTGAGGGTTACAACTCCTGAAACCAGGCTGAACGGTCCGCAACACTGTACTCTATTATTGTGAATGTCATTAGAAGTGACAGAGTTTTGCCATTTTGAGATTTGCTTTGGATTAAAAGTATGTCTTTATAACTAAATTATCTAATTAGATAATTAGCTGGGGAATAATGTTTTTTATTAAAATGGAGACTTCATTATGTCATAATGAGAATAATAGCATGTAATATGATTCTGAAGGCAATTTGTATTTTATTCCAGACACAAGGGATACTAAATTGTTTACTTTGAATACTGTATCAGAATTTATGGAATTTTAGGGCACTTTTGTTTCTGTGTTCTTGTGGCGTTTGTTTGTTTGTTTGCTTGTTTGTTTCTGGCTCATTTATCTCAGCCTGTAAGTTTTTTCAAGTTTGTCTAATGGTTCTTTTGACATAAGACTGCCAAAAAAGTTAATATTTATGTCAAATAATTCTATGTATTCTGTCAATATTAATTATGTATTTATATTTACATTTTGTATCTTGGATGGCTTTCCAGGAAATTATGTTGTATCTCTTCAAAAAAAGATTAAAAATAAATTTCAGGAAAAAATTAAATTAAGAATTACATCACTAAGCCGTGAAGAGATAGCCAACCTATCAGATGCGCAGTTCAAAGCACTGGTCATCAAAATGCTCACAGAATTGGTTGATTTTGCTCACAAATTAGATGAAAAAGTGCAGGCTACAATACGCAAAATGAAGGAAGATGCATGGGGAACCAATAGAGATGGAAGGAAAACCGGGACTCAAATCAATGGAGTGGACCAGAGGGAAGAGACAAACAACCAAACAGAAAACAAGGAAGAAACAAGAATTCAAAAAAATGAGGAGAGGCTTAGGAACCTCCGGGACATCGTTAAACGTCCCAACATCCGAATTATAGGGGTCCCAGAAGGGGAAGAAGAAGAGCAACAAGTGGAAAACTTATTTGAACAAATTAATAAAGGAGAACTTCCCCAATTTGGCAAAGGAAATAGACTACCAGGACATCCAGGAAGCTCAGAGAGTCCCAAAGAAGTTGGACCCAAGGAGGAACACACCAAGGCACATTGTAATTACATTAGCCAAGATTAAAATGAAGGAGAAAATTCTAGAAGCAGCAAGGGATTAAGGGGACAGTCACCTACAAAGGAGTTCCCATCAGAGTGTCAGCTGATTTCTCAAAAGAGACCTTGCAGGCAAGAACGGGCTGGAAAGAAGTATTCCAAGTCTTGAAAGGCAAGGACCTACATTGAAAATTGCTCTATCCAGCAAAGCTGTTATTTAGAATGGAAAAGAAGATATAGTGCTTCTCAGATAAGGTCAAGTTCAAGGAGTTCATCATCACCAAGCCCTCATTAGATGAAATGTTAAAGGGACTTATCTAAGAAAAGATAAAAAATATGACAGTGAAAAGTCAGCAAACTCACAGCTATTAAGAACCACACCTAAAACAAAAGCAAACTAAGCCAACAACTAGAACAGGAACAGAACCACAGAAATGGAGATCATATGGAGGGTTAGCAACAGGGGTGTGGGAGGAGGAGAGGGAGGAAAAGGTACAGAGAATGAGTAGCATAGATAGTGGGTAGAAAATAGACAGGGGGAGGGCAAGAATAGTATGGGAAATGTAGAAGCTAAAGAACTTATGACACATTGACATGAACTAAAGGGGGGAATGTGGGTGGGAGAGGGTGTGCAGGGTGGAGGGGAATGATGGAGAAATGGGACAACTGTAGTAGCATAATCAATAAAATATATTAAAAAAGAATTACATCATATGAGATCTGCTAGTACTGCAGTCTGTGCTGTTTAATATCACACTTTGATACATTTGTGTGTCCTAGTTAATGTTTAATAATATTCCTTTTCTTTCTTGCATTTACTTTCAGGGACATTAATCCTGTCAGTTACCAGACAAATTAATTTTGATGTCTTTAGAATGCATCTGTGTGCTGGAGACTATCTGGTGGTGGAGGCTGTAACTGAATGGGGACCTGAGAAGATAATCTTAGTTTTAATAGTATTCAGAGAGCCATTCTTATATATTTCAAAGACTTCTTTCTGATATTGTTTAAACAATTTAAAATGTCTTTTAATAGATCTTCTTCCAAATTTCTTTACTCATTTTAAATTATAATGGTTAAGGCACATTCACCAAATTCTTTATCTTCTAAGGTATATGTTATCTCTACTTAGTGTTTCAGTTTAAGACTGTAGGACTATAATTTTCTTTGTTTTATTTTTTCTTGAAATTTCCTGATTGAACCGTCACTTTTCTTAGATTCAGAACTTATACTTTTTTTATTCCTGGGAACAGAAATTGGAGAAGCAAGTTTTGCTAGATTTCCTTAAGAACAAAATTATTATAGAACAAAAAGAGTTCATCTACCTGGGGCTAGCAGAGCGAGACACTAAACACAGAGAATTGCAGTGGTGATTGTTAGCTGTTTTATTGATTAATGGTGCCATCCATTAATCAACAGAACAAGAAGATTATGCTTGGAAGTCCGAACTCCCCAATGGCATATAGGTTATGGATTATATAGGGTAAAGTCACAAGATAGTGTGGGTTAGTGGTAGGGGTCATGCTAGGAGCTGATTGGTTGGAGGTGAGGTAAAGGTAATGAATGATTTCTTCAGGTCTTAAGGACAGCTTTGAGGTCTGCTCATGGGAAAGTAGCCTGGAGTCATTCCACTTCAGGGCTCAGGAACTGAAACATAACTTAGGTCAAGATGTTATCTGGAGCCTGCTAGAGGTCCAGATCTTCTGTGCCTTGCGGTTTGCTGATTATCCAAGGGAAAAGATTGGTCTCTGGTTGGTGGGTGATTGTGGTGGCTGTGTTTGTGATATGATTTCTAGAGCTAGAATTCAAAACTAATTTAAAAAGGACCTAAAGGACCAAAGTCCTAAGGACCCTCAGTTTCAAAATTTGAAATAACAAATAGAGTTTCTCCTTAAAGAGATACAACGCCGAGAAAATCACCAGGTCTTGTGCATAAATACTTGGTTCAATTGACTGGTTTTGTTTCCAGTCTGATCAGAATTTATGTATCAGAATAGACTATATGTAGTTAGTTTTTTAAGTCACTGGTCTTCTTTTGCTTAAAGATAAAATTAAAATATTTTATTATTACAAATCCTGTTTCCCGGTGGTCTAAACTCCCCTGAGAGTCCTCTTTCCTGCCAAAGACTTACTAGTTAGAAGAGACTTCTTTTCCTAAATATGCCATTCAGTTTGACCTTAGTGTGTCTTTATCATGTTATTTTATTTGCTTGGAATTGCCTCTATTCACTTATTGTAGTAGAAGCTCAGATACATATCCATCCACACATATTTCTCCTGTTTCCTTTTGTTCTGCATATGATGAATGGTTAGAAGGTGAAATACTCTACCCAAAATATGATTTTGCTACAATGCTATTTTAATGAACTAAATTATATGTAATGATTTATTTTATTTAATAATTTTAGTTTCATGAATGTTCTATATGGATAGTTGCACAAATAATTTTAGTTTTTTATTTTACTGAACAATAATACTAAGAATTGGTAATACTTGACAAGACAAAAAATTAAAGTGGTTCTAGAGTATACATCAGAAAAATAACTTTCTGTGCCACATTTTTACCCATTTATTTGGTTTCTTCTCTGACCCAGAATCCTTTGTTTCCTGGCAGGATTTTACCTGTTGTATCTTTTTGACTTTGTATATTGTTATTTTCTCTGTATGCAGAAAATTTTTATTTTTACATCTTACAGATAAATTTTTAAACCTCTTTTATCACTTTTTGTGTTGTAACATACTTAGGGTTTCCTACTCTATGATGAATGAAACATTTATCTTTTTCTTAAAAAGTATTTTATTTAGTTATTTATAGAGAGAGGGGAAAGGAGGGAGAAAGAGAGGGAGAGAAACATCAATGTGCAGTGGCCTTTTACATGCCCCCAACTGGTGACCTAGCCTGCAACCCAGGCATGTGCCCCAGTTGGGAATCAAACTGGTGATCCTTTGGTTTACAAGCTGACACTCAATCCACTGAGTCATACCAGCTGGGGCTAAAATATTTTTCTTCCATTTTTTCTTGTGGTACTTATTTTATCTTTTCTAGTGAAATTTTCACTTCATCTGGTATTTATTTTATTTTTTAAATGACTACCTGATTGTCCACAACCATTATTGAATAATCATTCTTTTCTGCACTAATTACAGGTCACATTCATATGTACTGAATTCTCATATGTATGAAGATTTATTTACTTGCCTGCTTTCTTTTCTTTTCTTTTCTTTTCTTTTCTTTTCTTTTCTTTTCTTTTCTTTTTTCTTTCTTTCTCCCTATCTTTCATTCATTCATTGTTGTTCAAGTACAGTTTTCTGCCTTTTACTCCCATCCCAGCCCACCCCTGAGCTCTCCCCACCTCCCTACCATTTCCACCCCCCCCCCGTTTTCTTTTATAATCATTGTTTATTCAGATGCTAGACATCTTATCTATACATTATAATACAGTATTGAAGAGGACTATTCCTTTATCATCGCTTTTATTTTCTCATGTTTTCAAATTAGCTTATTCTATTTATAACAGGAAAAATTAAAATAATATTGCTGAACTATAAGGTAAATGTTTTTAATTTTCTACAGAGATATTTCTAAAGGATGTTCTTAATAAGAAAAATGATTCTGAAAATGATTTATATTTTTGTCATGTTTCTTCATATCCCAATTTGAAAGGATATATAAGATACGGCAAAAGTAGGTTTACAGTTGCAAGTATATGTGACAATTTATTCTTGTATTTACTTATTATTGTATTATTTTCCACATAGGCAACTGCAAACCTACTTTTGCCATGCCCTGTTTGTTTCCGTTTTGCAAAAGTGAGTGGAAATTGACATATTTATATTTAAACTTGCTGTTTTTCCTCCCTAAGTCTTTGTTTTATTCTGTTTTTATTATTAGTTTTACATTATTATAATATTACTTTCTTTTCTGTAAGTGTGAGTGTCCCAGTGCTTTTATGGCTAAAAGCACAGCACCAGAGCATCTAGATTAATCAGTTCTTCTATTTGACTCACCTCATGGTTAGGGTTTTTTTTTTTTTTTAATCAAGGACTTATTTTTGAAAGGTATCCATGGGCACTGTATTCTCTAAATTCTTAGATGTGTAATAAGGTTATTCTTTAAATATATATTTATTTATATATGAATATATGTATTTTTTTTGGAGAAAAAGGGGGGCAGAGAGAGATGGGGAAACAATTGATGTGTGAGAGAGAAGCATCAATTCTTGCCTTCCACATGTGCTGTGATAGGGGATCAAATCTGCAACAAAAGTATAGGCCCTGACTGATGCGGACACCGGCTAGCAGTGTCTGTGTCATTATGGATGAAATAAAAACATACACACAGACTACCGAGTCCAGTGGAGGGAAAAGGACAACAGCATGACTTTTCTCTCAAGGGGAGCAAAAGGCACCATGACAGGCCTTTATTCTAGTATCTCCTCACATTACAAGATGGTCCTCACTCACTATCCCCAGTTACCACAAAAGGAGCCAATGCCCCTAATTACATCACAGAAGAAGGATATTAGCAAATGAAAAGGTAAAAGTCCTTGAGCCGGTTACACTGGTCCCTGCAAGGTTTAGCACTTGCAGGGTGAGGGAGTTTTCAGCAAAGAGCAAGACTCAAAGGCAGCCTATGTATATTGCAAATCTGATTACTCACGAGAGAACCTTTCTGTGGGCGTGGGTCCTGTGCATCCCCAAGTGGGAGCTGGGCCCACGCCATGCAGAAGGGTCTGCCACACCTGACTAGGAAACAAACCCATGACCTTTCCTTGTATGGGATGATGCTCCAACCAACTGAGCCACACAGGCCTGGGCTGATAAGGTTATTCTTAGATTTGAAGAACTTTCACCTGAGTATAAAATTATGGGGATCGAAATAGCTATATTGACATGTTACTAGTTTTGGTTTTTTTTGACCCAATATCAACTATTAAGCACCAATACTCACAGAAAAAGAGGAAAAAAGAAAGAAATGACAAAGAAATGAAGGAGAAATGAGAATCAGTTGGAAGATAGAAGGCCCTTTGAAGTGATGCATTTGGGGGGATTTCAGCTTTGTTTGGAGAACAGCCAGTGATACTTTAGGAGGAGAAAGCAGGAGAAAGCTCTTGCTTTTCCTCTGCCTTTGTTGAGGGACGATTATTGCCTGTTTCTCACAGGGGACCTGGTTTGATGACTTTGATTAATTTAAATTATTTTAGTTGATTCTTTTAATATTTTTATATCTTTTTAATAGAAACTCTTATACTAGTCCTTCTTGTTTTTTTTTCTATCAGCCTCACTTTGTGAAAGTTGATGTATGTCATTGCCTGCCTTGCCACACTCACTGAACAAATGTGCACTTCCCATCCTCTTACCACTATGTCTTGATTGGGGTTAGCTTAGTATTAAGATTTTATTATGACCACAGTGTGAATGCTATTCATAGCAGTCATGTTGTCAACTGAGATTACTATTATTTCCTAAACATTTTGCTTTCTCTGTACCCAGAAATGGTCTTTTCTTAGTTTTTTTAGCTTAGCTTTCCATATGCTAATCACTAATTTATCTACAAACTTGTCCGATTTCCTGATTTTTAAACACAGTGAGTTTTCTGTTACTTGCCATTTTGTAGCAATTTCTGGTTTACTTTGTTCTGCTACAGTCTGGACTGGTTGCCCTCTACATTTGCACATTGGAGTTGTAGCCAAGATTTACCCATCTTATCTTGAAGATTTTTTACACTTTTGTTTTTTGGATTCCTTTTTCCTGGATTTTTTCTTCTTTAAAAATATGTTGGGGTAACATTGGTTAATTTTTTTCTTTTTTTTGACCTGGATTTTTCTCTTAAACATTGTTGGTATATTCTTTATTTTCCTGGAGTATATCTTCAGTTAGCTTCCTGAGAACCAGTAAGTACATAAGAGCTAAATTTTATGAGAATTTGAATAAATGAAAATGATTCTGTATTAACTTATTGTAGAAAAAACAAATAGTTTATATTGTGGTATAATTTTCATTTCATAACATTCACCATTTTAAATATACAAATACAATAAACTGAGTGTTTGTATTCTTTCCCTCCAAAATTCATATGTTGAAATGTAACCCACCTCAATGCCTCCTGCCTTATGTAATGGTATTTAAACACAAAATACCACAACTTTGGGAGGTGATTAGGTTATGAGGGTGAGGCCCTCATGAATGGGATTCATTCCCTTATTAAAAAAGGCCCCAGGCAGAAGGAGAAGAAAAAGAGCAAGAAATTGAAAACTTAATTGAAAGCATAACAAAGGAGAACTTCCCCAATCTGGCAAAGGAAATAGACTCCCAGGAAGTTCAGGAAGCTCAGAGAGTCCCAAAGAAATGAGACCCAAGAAGGAACACACCAAGGCACATGATAATTACAACATTACTCAAGATGAAAGATAAGGAGAGAATCTTAAAAGCAGCAAGAAAAAAGGAGACAGTTACCTACACAGGAGTTCCCGTAAGATTATCAGCTGATTTCTTAAAAGAAACCTTGCAGGCAAGAAGGGGCTGGAAAGAAGTATCCCAAGTCATGAAAGTCAAGGACCTACATCCCAGATTGCTCTATCCAGCGAAGCTATCATTTAGAATGGAAGGGCAGGTAAAGTGCTTCCCAGATAAGGTCAAGTTCAAGGAGTTCATCATCACCAAGCCCTTATTATATGAAATGTTAAAGGGACTCATCTAAGAAAAAGAAGGTGACCAAAAATAGAATAGTAAAATGACAACAAACTCACAAGTATCTACAAGCAAACCTAAAAAAAAACCCAAAACAAAAACAAACTAAGCAAACAACTTGAATAGGAACAGAATCACAGAAATAGAGATCAGTAGGGAGGGGGAGCCAGGAGAAAGGTAGGAAAAGGTACAGGGAACAAGCAGCTAAATAGTGGGTTAAAATAGACAGGAGGAGGTTAAGGATAGTATAGGTAATGTTAAAGCCAAAGAACTTATATGTACGACCCATGGACATGAACTAAGGGTGAGGGGAATGTGGGTGGGAGGGTGTGTGTAGGGTAAAGAGGAATAAAGAGGGGAAAAATGGAGCAACTGTAAGAGCATAATTAATAAAATACATATTTAAAAAAATGGCCCCAGAGAACAACCCTCCCACTGCTACCATGTGAGGACATAGTAAGAAGACTGATGTCTATAAACTAGGAAGTGGCTCTCACCCAATACTGAATTGGCTGGCACCTTTATCTTTGATTTCCCAGACTTTGGGACTGTGACAGATACATTTCTTTTGTTTGTAAGCCACCAGTCTGTGTTATTCTGTTATAGCAGCCCTTAGGGACCACAAAAGCAAGTCAACTAGTTGTAGTGAATTTATGGGGTTGTGCTACTAACATCAGAATGGATTGTAGAACCCCCCGTAAAGATATCTATGCACAGGGTGAGGGGTATATAAAGGGACTAATGATAATGGATAAAATATAATAAAGATTAAATAGCTTTTTTCCCCACCCTGCTACGGATGAAATAGAATTGGCCATGCTTATCTGGTGGGCTGGGCAGCAGTGCTTGTGGACCCATAGCCAGATTTTTCAAGATGCAATAGAGCCTATGAATTGAAGATGCATGAAGGTTGTCATCATGTTTTCCAAAAACTTGTCACAGAGAATGACTGAACCCCTAGGAGTACAGCTGCATGTAACAAACATATAGGTAGCTGCAGATGAATGAATGTTCAAGTTCTTAGCTGTGGTATTTAAAAATTCTTCATTGCCTCAGGTGTGGCATGCTACATTTTAGAGGTAAAAACAGAATTGGGCAAGAAGACATGAATTGAAGCAAATGATGAAAATAATTACTTTATTTAAGATTGATCAGCTTACAATAAATTATGTAGAAAATACATGTGTGAATATTTTTAATTGCTGGGTAACAAAATCTGCTTTCTTTAAAACATCAAAAAAAGTAAATAAAAAATTAAAATTCAAAAAATATCCCTATGCACATTTATTTATTTATTTTTGAGTATACTTTACTGATTATGCTATTACAGTTATCTCAATTTTTGCTCCTTTATTCCCCCTCCACCCTGCATCCCCCCAACCATTCAGCATTCCCCCTCCCTTAGTTCATGTCCATGGGTTGTACATGTAAGTTCTTTGACTTATCTGTTTCCCATACTATTCTTAACCTCTTCCTGTCTATTTTATAACTACCAATTAGGCTTCTTATTTCCTGTACCTTCCCCCCCATTCTTCCCCTCCCCCTCCCCACTGAGAAACCTCCATATGATGTCCATTTCTCTGGTTCTTTTCCTCTTCTAGTTGTTTGCTTAGTTTTTGTTTTCATTTTTTTAGGTTCAATTGTTGATAGTTTTGAATTTGTTCTCATTTTACTGTTCATAGTTTTTAATCTTCTATTCCTTAGATAAGTCCCTTTAACATTTCATATAATAAGGGCTTGGTGATGATGAACTCCTTTAACTAGACCTTATCTGAGAAGCACTTTATCTGCTCTTCCATTCTAAATGACAGCTTTGCTGGATAGAGCAATCTTGGATGTAGGTCCTTGCCTTTCATGACTTCGAATACTTCTTTCCAGCCCCTTCTTGCCTGTAAGGTCTCTTTTGAGAGATCAGCTGACAGTCTGATGGGAACTCCTTTGTAGGTGACTGTCCCCTTATCCCTTGCTGCTTCTAGAATTCTCTCCTTCATTTTAATCTTGGGTAATGTAATTATGTGCCTTGGTGTGTGCTTCCTTGGGTCCAACTTGTTTTGGACTCTCTGAGCTTCTTGGACTTCCTGGAAGTCTATTTCCTTTGCCAGATTGCTTCCCTAATCGGAAAGTTTTCCTTCATTATTTGTTCAAATAAATTCTCAACTTCTTGTTCTTGTTCTTCTCCTTCTGGCAACCCTATAATTCAGATATTGGAATGTTTCAAGTTGTTCCAGAGCTTCCTAAGTCTCTCTTTGTTTTTTTGAGTTCTTGTTTCTTCCTTTTCTTCTGGATGGATGTTATTTCTTTCTTTTGTGCCAAATCATTGCTTTGAGTCCTGGTTTCCTTCCCATCACTGTTGGTTTCCTGAATATTTTGCTTTATTTCACTTTGGGTATCCTTCATTTGTTTTTTCATTTTTTGACCAACCTCAGTCAGATCTGTGAGCATTGTGATTACTAGGGCTTTAAATTCTTCATCAGATGGGTTGGCAATCTCCTCCATGCTAGTTCTGTTTCTGGGACTTTGCTCTGTTCTTTCATTTGGGCCATATTTCTTTGTGTTGGTGCAGCTGATAGGTTGCAGGGGGGTGGGACCTTAGGTAATCACCTGGGCAGTGCACCCCTCTTTGCTGGACTGCCTGTGGGGGAGGGGCCAGAGAGGGAACAGCGTGGCCTTCATGGTTGTCTCTAGTGCACTTTTCAAGGAACTCTAGTGTGAGACTGGGAGTTTCTCTCACCATGGCAACCACAGCCCTAACCCACAGTCAGCTGAGTCTCAGTTTTCCCCTTAAGTCAGCCCCTCTTGTGCAGCCCCCTGAACTCCACAGCCAGCCCTGCTCCCAAGGCTGCATGGTTTTTTCTGAGTCGGCTGGCTTGGCCTGCTTCCTTCCTGGTCTGGTGGTTCTGGTTGATTTTTTTCTTTAATTCCTGGATTGTTGAAATTCCATGCAGTTTGATTTTCAGGCACTTTCGGTTGTTTATTGATTTTAGAATGGTTGCTCTCCTTTTGGTTGTGCGAGGAAGCGAAGGGTTTCTACCTAAGCCTCCATCTTGGCTGGAACTCCTGGAGTTTTGATCTGTTCTTTTTGGGGGGCCATATTTCATTGTCTTGGTGCACTGCTCTGGGTGAATGTTTCTTTAACTCCTTGGTTGTCAGAGTTCCATGCAATTTGCTTTTCTGGAACTTCCAATTGTTTATTGTTTTTAGATTGGTTGTTATCCTCCTTTTGGTTGTGCGAGAAAGCAAAGTGTTTCCACCTATGCCTCCATCTTGGCTGGAACTCCCTCCCTGTGCACATTTGCAGTTACTCTCTTTTTCCATCCCTCTTTCAGGCAACTATTAATTTACTTTTTGTTTTTAAAGACTTCCCTTTTCTGGACATTTTATGTAAATAAATTAATATAATATATGGTATTTTGAGTCTTCTCAGCATAAATGATTTTGAGGTTTATTTGTATTGTAGTATGTTTCAGTAGTACATTCCCTTATATTGCCGAATAATATTTCATTGCATGGCTATCATGTATTTTACTCATCTACTTGTACAAGGGCAGCATGGGATCTGGCTGCTTATTGTTGTATATACACATAACACAAAGATTTGTGTGGAAAGAAGTAAGTTTTTATTAACAGGGTTTCCAATTTGGGGGGGTAGCATTCCTGCTTTAAATGCTTCTCCTCTGCAAGACACCGAACCTCCCTTGCTCCCAAAAAGATTGCAAACCAAAGCCACACCCAGGAGTTCCCCATTATTGCATATCTGTCCTTTCTGAACTTAAACCAGCTAGGCAAAAATGTTCCCATCCTCTCTGGGGTGTGATCTTGTGGGTTTCAGAGTCACCATCATCTTGCATCAGCTCTCTCTCCCTTTCAGGGTCTGGTGTGCTTTGACAGATCACTCCAGATGGTCTTGCAGGGGAAGCTCCATCTGCAGGGAACTTCCCAGCTCATGCCTCCATGTGCTGCTCTCACTCTCTGTGCACTGCTCTTAGGGTGAGGGAGGAGTCCAGGACCCATGTGTCATGCTGCACTGGTTTGTAGTGTCCCAAAGGCTGGAGCCTGATGAAGCATGCATCTCAATGTGGGGCCATGCCTCCAAGGATATGGCTTCCAACCATGCAGGGCCTTAACCCTAGATGGGCCTAGTGTCTGCCTGTGTGACAAGTGCTTCCCTCATGCCGGGCAAAGCAAGAGCTCACAAAGCCAAGAGAGCAAGAACCAAGAGTGAGCTTCTGCCTGCCTTCTGTTTAAAAGTCCTCTCCCAGAATTCCATGTGCTATGGAAGCCAGTGAGGGTGTCCAGCTTTTCAACAATCAGTGAGGGCCAGTGTCAGCCATGTTTGCTTTTGACCCTCTTCCAACAGCTATGTTTATCAAGGGAGCAAAGTCTTGAATCACACATGCTCTCTACAAGCTCCCTTCTGAGTAATGAGTGGCTCAGCTGCCTTGGGCAATGAATGCTGGCTTGTTTACACTTGATGATTGCCTTTGTTTATAGTTTGCCTGGAGCAAGCTTTCTGCTCTGGTTGCCCCTCCCTTTGGAGAAGCAGGCTGCTTCAACTTGCCTCCTGGGCAGCCTTCCTGACCCCGTCTTCTTCTGGTGGAAGGGGGAGCAGCATCTTGTGCAGGATTTAGATTCTCCTGGACAAGGGTCTACCCTATTCTCCAGCAATCTCTGGTCCGACCTACCCCATTACACACTCACGAGTTGGTGACTATTTGAATTTTTTAAAATTTTGGCTATTATGAATAATGCTGCTATGAATGTTCACATATAAGCCTTATGTGGACAAACTTTCATTTGTCTTGGGCAGATACTTAGAGTGGAATTGCTGGGCTGTATGGTAAATTATGGCAGTGTCAAACTATTTTCCAAAGTGGCTGCGTCATTTTACATTTTCATGAGTAATGTGTAAGAGTTCTAATTTCTTCACACTTTCATGTCCTCTTGAACACTTGTTTATTGTATTTTCGATGATAGCCATTATAGTGGATGTAAGTGCTATCTTATTGTGGTTTTAGTGTGCATTTTCCTAATGCTTAGTGATATGAAGTCATGTAACCAAACACAGGTCTGGCTGCTCTAATTATAAAAGCCAATACTTGAAAGGCAAATGCTAATGTAAAGGAAAGTGATTTATTTTCAGGTGCCAACCACCTGGAAGATGGGGGACTCATGTCTCAAAGCCCATCTCCCCATCTCAGTGGAGGCAGAGGCGTGTATAAGGAGGGAGATGGGAAAAGAAGAAAGAGATCAAGGAAGGGAGTTGCAAAGTTCTCTACTTGAATAGTCTATTCTCAGAAGGCAGGTGATGGCCTGGTGTGCATCATCCTGGTTTAGTCATCCTTGTTTTATGTTATCCCAGCTTCATGTCATCCTGGCTTTACAGTTGAAGGTCAGAAAATTTCTCAGAGCTGGGATGTCTTAAAGTTGGAGTCTGTACCTTTTGAGATTAGATTCTAGGATGCTTATACAAACATGCTATTTATCCATAAGCTACATATTAGTTAGAGTGAGCACTTACAGAAACAATGTCAAAAAAATGGAGAGGTGGGTTACAATTCCCTGCTGTTAGAATTTTGCACTATTATAGTCTTGTTTCATGTTTGTATTGGTCAGTCATGTATGTCCTTTAGTTGAAAAGTCTAATCACATCATTTGCACGTTTTTAAATTCATTTGTCTTATTATTGAGCTGTATGAATTCTTTATACATTTTGATACAGATACATGGTTTGCAGATATTTTCTCTCAACCCATAGCTTGCCTTTTAATAAGCACAATTTAAAAAAATTGATGAAGCCTAGTTCACCTAGTTTTTTGTTTTATGGATTGTGCCCTTGGTGTCATACCTAAGAAATCTGTCTAAAATACTTTTTCCTATTTTGTTACTAGAATGAGTATTGAATTCTGAATTGGAAATATTTGTTCCTTAGCATTTTGAATGCCTTGTTTTGCTTTTTTAAAAAAATAATTACTGTTGATATTGAGATGTATTCTGATTCTTGATCATTTGGTAATAAAATTTTTTCCTGTGGAAGCTTGTAAGATCTTTTCTTTGTCTTTCTTTGTCTGTAATTGTGGCCAGAACTGCTCATTGTCTACTAGCTGTTACTAAGAAAGAAAAAATGTCTTTTGTCTTTTAATTTATTAAAAGTATAGACTATTTTATACATTTATTTTACACTCCTGGAATAAATTTTAATTAGATATAGTGATTTTCCTTTTGGGATTCCATTGGATTTTGTGCACTGATATAATTACTTTGAATTTTTATTTCTTAGTTATGCTTTTACCTGATTGGAGTAATAAAGTCATATGTGTTTTTGGAAACTAACTGTAGGAGTATTGATTCTTTTTCTAGGATCTAATTTATACAGTCAAACATCACTTAATGATTTGGATGCATTCTGAGAAATGTGTTGTTAGGCGATATCATCATTGTGTGAACATCGTAGAGTGTGTGCACTTATACAAACTGGGGTGGTATAGCCTAGGCTTATATAACACAACATAGGCTATATGGTGTTATAAAACCTGTTGTTCCTAGGCTACAAGCCTGTAGAGCATGTTTCCACACAAAACAGCATGACATTAAATCAGCACAAGAGAAAATAATGCAACCAAGAGACACAGTAACCCAAGATGTATGAGGCTGCTGTTGGCTTAACATGGCATACAGTTTTACAGAAAACTTTTTCTTAATGAGTAGGAAGAGTGCAGTCTAAAATAACAATAAAAAGTATAGTAAATGCACAAGCTAATAACATACTTGTTTATTGTTATCATATTAAGTGTTATAAATAATTGTATGTGTTATACTTTTATCTGATGGCAGTAGATTGCATTTATTTATGCCAGCATTACCACAAGCATTTGAGTATTGTGTTGCACTATGATGTCACTAGATGATAGAAATTTTTAGCTCCATTATAATCTTACAAGGCCACCATCACACATGTGGTCTGTAGTAGACTGAAATGTTATGCAGCACATGACTGTAATAGGCACTATATGTTATTTAAAAATTAGAACTCAGATGTGAATCCATTCGATATTGGTATCTTTCTCAGTGAGTCTTAAAACATCTTTCTAGTCTCTTCTATGGTAGACCTTCAGTATTTTATGAGGTAATATCACCCATTAAAAATTAAGGTTATTGGAGATTATTGATAGTTTTATTCAACTCCTCTGTAACCTTTCTCTATTTTCTCTTTTATTAATTTGACCTATTTGATTCAGAAAGTGATATCACATTTTTCATCATAATTAAAAAAAATTTTTTATTTATTAGAGCAGTTTTAGTTTTACAGAAAAATGAGCCAATATTGATGTATTGTCATTAACTAAGGTTTAAAGTTTACATTAATGTTCACTCTTCATGATGTACATTTTATAGGTTTTGACAAATGTATAATGATATGTATCCACTATTACAGTGTCATTCAGAGTAGTTTCACTGACCTAAAGATGTTTGTATCTAAGACATCCTTGAATTTCCCCGCTTTGTTTCTATCCCTTTTGTTTCTTTTTTCCTTTCCTTATTTCTTTTTTTCCTTCCTTTCTTCCTTTGTTTAGTAGCTCCCTCCATGTGTTTTTCTTTCTGTCAGTTTTTTAACTAATGGTTAAAATAAACGCACTTAACAATAACAAAGTAAAGTCTCATTAATCTGTAACTCAGCCTCATGTTTACTTTGCCAATATTGTTTCCTGTATGTCTTTTTGTCCTTGCTTTACACCTTTTAACTGGAGTATTTTTAACACAAATCTCAGATATTATGTAATTTCATGATAACTATTTCAGTGTACATTTCTAAGTTTTCCTTGCATTTCTAATAATGTTTACTCATTTATGTATAGAATAATTTAGTATGTATAGGTTTATATATTTTTATTTTTAATCAATAATTATTTTTTAGATTATATATTATCGATTATGATATTACTGTTGTCCCAATTTTTCCCCCTTAGCCTCCCTCTACCCAGCAACCCCCACTCCCTCATGCAATCCCCACACCTTTGTTCATGTCCATAAATCATGCATATATAAATTCTTTACCTATTCCATTTCCTATACAGTAGTTTACATCCCCATGGCTATTCTGTAACTACCAATTTGTACTTCTTAATTGCCTCCCCTATTCAACCATTCCCTCATACCACCCTGCAATCTGGCAACTATCAAAATGCTCTCCATATCCAGGATTCTGTCTCTGTTCTTCTTATTTGCTTATTTGTTCTTTTTAGAATCAATTGTTGATATATATGTATTTATTGCTATTTTATTATTCACAGTTTTGATCTCCTTTTTCCTCAATAAGTATCTTTAACATTTCATGTAATAATGGTTTGGTGATGATGAACTTCTTCAGTTTTTTCTTGTCTTGGGAGCTTTTTATTTGACTTTTGATTCTATATAATAGCTTTTCTGGGTAGAGCAATCTTGGCTGTAGGTCCCTGCTTTTCATGACTTTGAATACTCCTTGACAGTCCATTCTATCCTGCAAAGTTTCTTTTGAGAAAACAGCTGAAAGTCTTATGGGAACTCCCCTGTAGGTAACTAACTTCTTTTCTCTTGCTGCTTTTAAGATTCTATTTTTATCTTTAACCTTTGGCGTTTTAATTATGCTGTATATGGGAGTGGACCACATTGTATCCATCGTGTTTGGGTCTCTGTGCTTCCTGAACTTGCATGTCTATTTCCTTCACCAAATTAGGGGAGGTTTCTTTCATTGTTTTTTCAAATATTTCCTATTTATTGCTCTTTCTCATCTTCTAGCACCCCTAACATGTGAATTTTGGAGTGCTTGAAGTTGTCCCACAGGCTGCTTACACTATCCTTGTTTTTTTTTTTTTTGGATTATTTTTTTCTCCTTGTTCGGATTGGTTGTTTTTGCTTCCTTATTTTCCAAATCGTTGATTTGATTCTTGGCTTCATCCACTCTACAGTTGTCTTCTTGTGAATTGTTCTTTATTTCAGTTAGTGTGTCCTTTGTTACTGACTGGATCTTTTTTATGCTGTTGAGGTTCTCACTAAGTTCCTTGAGCATACTTATAACCAGTGTTTTGAATTGTGTATGTGACAGTTTGTTTATCTCCATTTTATTTAGTTCTTTTTCTGGAGTTTTGATCTGTTCTTTCATCTGGGCCATGTTTCATTATCTCTTCATTTTGGCAGCCTTCCTGTGTTTGTTTATATGTATTTGGTAGAGCTGCTGTGACTCCCGGTCTTGGTAGTGTGGCCTAATGTAGTTGATGTCCTGTAGGATCCAGTGGCACAGCCTCCCCTATCGCCCAAGCTGGACACTCAAGATGTGCCATTTGTGTGGGCTGAGTTGAGCCTCATCTTACAGTTGAGCCTTTATTGCTGTTGGCAGATCAATGAAAAGGTTTTACCCTGGTCAGTCAGCTGCAAGGACTGGCTGTGACCACTGACCACCAACCTCTACCCTCTGTGGAGTATCAGCTCTTCAGGAGCTGGGTTGTGGTTCTCTGACGTGGTCTGTAGTTGTCCACTGGGTGTGCAGGTTCTGGTGCTTCCTGGTGGTGCAGGCCAAGGTCAGCCCCTACCTGTCTTCTGCTCAGGGCCACCCTGCATAAGTTATAAAGCAGTCTGCAGATGGCTACTACTTTTGCTGGGTTTGGAGGTTCCCAGGTGAAACCAAACTGTCATCCAAAGTTGGGTGTCACTAGTGCCAGGCATGGGCCCACTTAGCAAGAGATATGGGGGATGGGGGCTTGCTGAGGCTGGCTCTTGCATGTTTGAGAGTGTTTAGGTAGTTGAGAAACATGAGCAAGACCAGCAATTCATGTGTAAAAGCCACTGTTACCAGTTTGGGTGGGCCCATGGATTGGGTAGGATGAAATCTCGGAATCTCCAGGGTCGGGCAAACAGTGTTAGTCAGGTTGATGGAGTCTCAGATATGGCACCCTCCTGCAAGTTTTGTTGCTCTGCAAGGGGAGGGGTCTGAAAAAGGGCAATGGCCTCTGTGCACCTCTCTGTCTGGGAGAAAGCTGTCCCCCAGCCCTAAACTTGATGCCATATACTTCAGTTTGTCTCTGTATGCTACTGGTGACTTTCATGCTCGTACCCCAGAAGCTTCTTTCACCATTGCAGTACCCACTGGTTTTAGAGCCTGAAGTTATAGGGACATATCTTCCTGGCAGTGGAACCCTGGGCTGGGGGACTTGGCATGGGGCTGGGATTCCTCTCTCCTGAGATAAGCCTCTTGAATTTTTATCGACTACATGTGGATGTGGGACCAGCCCATTCCATGTTTCCACCCCTTTGACCAATCTGGATAGATGTGGTTTCTTTAATTCCATAGTTGTTGGATTTGCATTCAACTTGATATGAGATGGATCTGAGTGATGGTTATTCTATAGTTTGGTTGTAATTTTGATGTGGTGTGTGAGGAGGTGAACCATGTTTACCTATGCCTCCATCTTGACCGTAAGTCAACTGATATGTGTAGGTTTGACTATTCTACATAAATTGTGTTTCTTTTGTCATTACCTAATATCTTTATCTTGTTTAAAGTCTTTAATATCAAATTTCCCTTTGACTCATATCATGATACATCTCTTGCTTTTTGTTTGCCTGTTCTTTTTTGAAAATATATTTTATTGATTATCTGTTACAGTTGTCCCATTTCCCCCGCTTTGTTCCCCTCCACCTTGCACACACACTCCCACCCACATTTCCCCCCTTTAGTTCATGTCTATGTGTCATACATATAAGTTCTTTGGCTTCTACGTTTCCTATACTATTCTTACCCTCCCCCTGTCTGTTTTCTACCTACCATCTATGCTACTTATTCTCTGTACCTTTTCCCCCTCTCTCCTCCCGCTCCCCTGTTGATAACCCTCCATGTGGTCTCTATTTCTGTGGTTCTGTTCCTGTTCCAGTTGTTTGCTTAGTTTGCTTTTGTTTTTGTTTTAGGTGTGGTTGTTAGTAATTTTGAGTTTGTTGTTTGAGTTTTACTGTTCACATTTTTTATCTTCTTTTTTCTTAGATAATCCCTTTAACATTTTAAATAATAAAGGCTTGGTGATGATGAACTCCTTTAACTTGACCTTATCTGGGAAGTACTTTATCTGCCCTTCCATTCTAAAGGAAAGCTTTGCTGGATAGAGCAATTTTGGATGTAGGTCCTTGCCTTTGATGAGTTGGAATACTTCTTTCCAGCCCCTTCTTGCCTGCGAGGTCTCTTTTGAGAAATCAGCTGACAATCTTATGGGCACTCCTTTGTAGGTAATTGTCTCCTTTTTGCTTGCTGCTTCTAGGATTCTCTCCTTAATTTTCATCTTGGGTAGTGTAATTATGATGTGCCTTGGTATATTCCTCCTTGGGTCCAACTTCTTTGGGACTCTCTGAGCTTCCTGGACTTCGTGGAAGTCTATTTTCTTTGCCAGATTGGGGAAATTCTCCTTTATTATTTGTTCAAATAACTTTTCCACTTGTTGCTCTTCCTCTTCTCCTTCTGGTACCCCTATAATTCAGATGTTGGAACATTTAAAGATGTTCTGGAGGTTCCTAAGCCTCTCCTCATTTGTTTGAATTTTCATTTCTTCATTCTGTTCTGGTTGGATGTTTCTTTCTTCCTTCTGGTCCACACTGTTGATTTGAGTCCCAGTTTCCTTCCCATCCGTGTTGGTTCTGTGTACATTTTCCTTTATTTCCCTTAGCATAGCCTTCATTTTTTCATCTAATTTGCGACCAAATTCAATCAGTTTTGTGAACATCCTGATTACCATTGTTTTGAACTTTGCATCTGATAGGTTGGCTATCTCTTCATCGCTTAGTTGTATTTTTTCTGGAGCTATGATCTGTTCTTCCATTTGGGCCTTTTTTTTTTGGTCTTGATGTGCCTATTAGGTAGTGAGGGGTGGAGCCTTAGGTGTTCACTTGGGTGGGGTAACCCGTGTCGCTGTATTGTGATACTGTTTGTGGGGGAGGGATCTGAGAGGGAACAATGGCACTCGCTCCACACTCTGCTGACTTTCAGTCACTTCCCCTGCTTCCCACAATCAAATTGGGCACTTCTGGTGCTGATTCCTGGGTAGGTGGGCCTGTGTACATTCTAGGACCCTGTGGGTCTCTCCAATGAACTCTCCTGGGAGAGTAGGAATTTCTCCAACTGCCCCCTCAGCCCCCACAAGTGTTTTTAATCAGAGGTTTGAGGCTTTATTTCCCCGTGCTGGAGCTCTGGGTTGCGTGGCTGTCTTGCTCCCCAATTGTTCCTCCTGGTTTATCTGCGCATGAATGTGGAATTGCCTGCTCCACCAGCCACTGCTGCAGTCTTGCCAGCCAGCTGCAGCCTTGTGCGCTCTGCTCCACAATCCGGTGCTGGGTCTGGCAGCTGTAGCCTTCCCTACCTCCGTCCTCCGCCGCCTTGCATGGTCCTCTCCGTGTACCCGTCTCCTCCCCTCCTACCGGTCTGGATGAGTGTGTCTTCTTTAACTCCTTGGTTGTTGGACTGCCATACAGTTCGATTTTCTGTCAGTTCTGGTAGGTTTTTATTTTTAAATTGTTGTTATCTTTCTTTTGGTTGTATGAGGAGGCACAGTGTGTCTACCTATGTCTCCATCTTGGCTGAAAGTCCTGTTCTTTTATTTTAAAGCCGCCTTGGTCACTTGTTTTACTTGTGTGTGTGTGTATTTTGTTTGTTTGTTTGTTTTAGGGAGGGAGAAAGAGAGGGAGAAAAACATCAATGTGTGGTTGCCTCTCTCATGGCCCCAGCGGGTGACTAGGCATGTGCCCTGAGTTGGAATTGAACTGGTGACCCCTTGTTTCCCAAACCAGCACTCAATCCACTGAGCCACACTAGCCAGGGCCAACTGTGTTTTTTAACTTTCATTAAAAGGAACCCAATCTGATATACCTATTTTTAGTATGAAAATTCAGTCCTTCCCTTTTTTTTTTTTTAAGCATTTAAGATTTTTTTTTCCTTTTAGATCTTTATTTATTTATCTTTAGAGGGGAAGGGAAGGAGAGAGGGAGAGAAACATCAATGTGCGGTTGCCTCTTGTATGTCCCCTGACGGGAACTGGCCTGGCAACCCAGGCATGTGCCCTGACTGGGAATCGAACCTCAATCTTTCGGTTCGCAGGCCCGCGCTCAATCCACTGAGCTACACCAGCCAGGTCCTTCCCTTTTTAAATACTTGATTTTACTTATGTTTTATAATTATTATCCCATTTTTTCTGTTTTCCTCTATTTCATTTGTTGTTTGAATTAAATTGCTAATTATTTTGTTTTCCATTGAGAAGTAGAAAATTATCCAGTTGTTTAACATATTATTTATGATCATCTTCCTAGTTAGAAAGTTATTTTCTGCATTATTTGTGTATAATTGGTTCCTTTGACTTTCCAACACTAAAGATTCTCTAACATAATTTCATACTTCCAGGCTATTTGTGACTTTCTTTGTAGATTATGTTTTTGTTTCCAAAGTCCCTTTTTGGCTTCTATGTACACATCCCCAGACATATGTCTCATTTACCATTGCTTGTCTATCTTACCCCTCTTTATTTTCTTTGGAGGTTTCTGTTGTAGTTTATTTTTTTGTTTAGAGAAAAATTACATGAAATTTCCTAAGCAGGAATGTATGGATATATTTGGAAATGCCGTATCTTCACGTATATGAGGTCTGTCCAGAAAAAGTCCAACTGTTGTTAATATAACGAGAATGGTTTGCACAACATTGATATAACCTTGTTACAGGCGGGGGTAGGATATACTATATATTTTTCTAATATTTCCTGGACACCTTGAGTTCTGGAATCCATTCCAAATCCCTGTTTGGGGCCCCCTCTTGGCTGCACCTGTTACAATCTGTCCTTTCAGCTATACAACCACTTTATAATCATATAAAGGACAATGGGCGAACATCTCATCTTCTTGTATCTACTTCCAGCTGGACATGGACATCATCCTACCTACTCTTGGGTCAGGGGTGCCCTGAAAGGGGGAGTGTTCAGCGCGGAGGGAGTCCTTCCTGTAAGGGGAAGAACCTTACAGAATCCTGGTCAGTTGGCTGTCACCAGGAAGTTGAAGGCTTGGTGTCCAAAGGTTGGCATTACTGGATAGTTGGCATCTTAGTCATATTTTGAAGGTGACAGATTTGGCAAGAGAATTGGAAGGCACGATGAAATCATAAGCACCAAATGACGAAGGTAGGGACTTAAGTAAAGAAAGGCTTATGTGGAGGAAGGTGTACAAGGCATGCTACACCTATCCAAAACTCTTGTGGCCCACTATACTTCACTCGGACTGAGGGGAATATATTAGGATTTCCCTCCTTTCAGATTTCTGGGCCCTTTATGTCCAAGCCATTAGGACAGAAAAGGGAAAATCCATTTTAAAGTGGAGCCCACAGACCGCCCGAACCCTTCACCAACCCAACCACTTAGTTCAGCCAAACCGTTGAGTCTCAGGGGGCGATGATGAAGATGGGTTCCTTAAGTGAGGCCTATATTGCAACCGATCACTCAGGTAATGAGGTCATAGGCATATGCCCTAGGAAAATAGAAGAACACACAGGTTAATTCACACAACAATGCCCAAAGCAGTCTCTGTGCCTGTGAGACTGCCTTTTGGGAAGACATTCAGTTGCAAGGCCCTTGCTGCAATGGCATTTAACGATGACAATTTGACAGGTCCTTTGCACCTGTAAATTGTACTTCTTTGGTGATATCACAAACCCGTTTCAACTTTCAAATGAAAACAAACTTTCAAGACAGTTAGCTGTGCCATTTTGATGTCCAATACTGAGCATTGTGATTTTCCTTGAACCACAATTTTTCTCCTTAAGATCACCCTCATTTTTATTAAAGGGACTGCTTTGAGTCCCGCTGTTAATTTTGACTGTTTGCATAAACACACCAAGAGCAGCCTGGATCACCTATGATCTTTAAGTCTGCTTTGCTGGAACTCACACAGGGAACCTTTAGATTGACTTCTCAGTCTGCCCTCCGGGGCACAGAAGCAGAGCCACACATCTGCCATCTGGCTTCGTCTGTACCAGTTGTTTCACTCAAATCATTGAGGCTTCCATTGTGCCTACAGGTTCCTTTTTAGCCATCTTTCAGGAAAGCAACCTTCGTTCCTTCCCTAGAAAGACTGCCATGAACCGCACAACCAACCAAAGTACCAGGCTTTTCTTGTGGGCTTTCTCTAGCTTCACAAGTCAATCCCAGTTCCTCAGGGCTTTCTGGTGACTACCAGAACCCAGACATTCCTCCTTCAGGTGTGACATTTCAGTCAAAATCTCAGTTAACAAAACCACTATTAACAACTGGTCTTACTGGATTTATGCAAAGAAACCTTATGTCATCACTCACTCCTTCAGAATGCCAAATTCTGGAGGGATCAGGCAGGGAGAAAAAATACAAAGCATGAAGGAAAATCCTTTTCTTTTTGCTATCCACCAATATTGTATCCCCATGCCTTATGCATTCCATTACTAACTAACACCACATAATTTCTTCCCAAAACTTTCACTTTTCCATTTATTTTTACAGCTTCCCACAGACCTTCTGCAACATTCACAAACCCCCTATATCCTTTCATATACCTTCTTCATTTACATATCTTATACTTTCCCATTTACTTTCCTACAGAGTGTGAAGTTTCAACCTTCCCTGGGATTCTTAATTGTCTTTTCAGAGCAGATACAGAGCAAAATCCAAAACACAGAGTTCCAGAACAATACACAGGTGGAGGCATTCTCTTGCACCAATGCATCCATTAGTGCCTCTCAGAGATATGCTCTTTCAGGCCTGGTCTCTTGGCAGAGACATGCTCCTTTGCCTCAGGCTGAAAGACTCATCAGCCCTGAATGACCCTTCCTGGGTCCTGAGTGGCAAAGGCATTCTCCCCAACCAGATACAGGCAACCTTCACTAGGTCTTACAGGTGACCTTAAAGAGGTCTTCAGGTGACCTTAACAGGTCTTCAGATACAGAGGGTTTCTGATCAGAAACAAAACCAATGGGAGAAACTTGCTCCTTTCTCACAAAACCAAAAAAACAAGTAGTTGAGGTTTCCTTTCCTCCAGGTTTAAAACTTTCATAACCTTTATACATATTTTTACCCATCCAGATTTAACCATCATTCAGTTTTAATCCCTGTTCCTTTCCCACACTGGGAAGGACTATACTTAAACTCAGTACTTAAACTCAGTATGTGGCAGCCAAAAGTCCCTAGCACTATAGGTACCTTCCACTAAAAGTCCCTAGATTCGCAGGGACGTCCTGCAGCTTTCTGAAGCTTAGACCTTGCAAACACCCTATAAATCAGATGGTCACCCTTGTACCCCAGTTCATGACCTTCGGAACCAGAGCCCTTCCTATCAGAACCAGTTGCACAGAGAACCTGACTGGTGCAGTGCCCACATAGCAGCAACACACAGCACATAATCTGAAGAGAACCCTTAGCCCACCACCTTGCCCAGTTCCAAGATTGCTGGACTCTCACATGACCCATCATCCAAGATGGTGGCACCCATACATGCTGGGTCGTCCAAGGTGGTGACTTGCATGCAGGACCCATCCTCCCTGGTGGGGCACTCACGTGGCTCATCCTCTATTTTACCCAAAATGGCAGTGCACCCACACGGCTTGCTGTCTGATCCCCAACATACATTCAGGCTTAGCTTACAGAGCCTAGGGGTTTGCTTCCTCCCCAAACCTGAGTACAGGTTTCCCTTAGTGCCACCTGGGCTCCCCAAAAGTGTAAGTGACCTGGGCTCCCCAAAAGTGTAAGTGAGCAGACTGGGGCAAACTGGAAGCAGCATACTAACCAAACCATTATCCACAACTCCATTATTCCAAAACTGTTCAGAAACCGAGTTTTCAACCAAAACACTTTCATGTCTCTGCTCCCTCCCTGTTTCATTTCCTTTTCACCTTTCCCAGTGTGATTAGGCAGCCGATTCCCTCAGGAGGAGTGCAGAGAAATTCTCAGAGACTGGGAAAATTCTGAAGTCTCACTCTCTTGCACTTGAGGGGGTCGGTCTGCCACGGACAATTATTGTCACGGGGGAGTTGCCAAAAACTGTTACGGAACAGGGCCAAGGGGGCAAGATATACTATATATCTTTCTAATATTTCCTGGACACCCTGAGTTCTGGACCCCATTCCAAATCCCTATTTGGGGCCCCCCTCTTGGCTGCACCCTGTTACAACCTGGTAGCCAAGGAGAGTGAACTGGAATGTGCATGTGTGAACAATGATGACTTCATTCTTCTAGTCAGTGGGGGCAGTAGATGCCATTGAGTGAGCATATGTACTGCGTGGCCATTGCATTCAAAATGACTGAGCGAGTAGAGCAACAAATCTGCATAAAATGTTGTGTCAAGCTTGAACATTCCTCTGTGGAAACTATTTGCCTGATTCAGACAGTCATGTCTATGGGCAATTGGTGATTGGCAGCTTCATCATGGCAACACACTCATGCATCACATCTTGTGCAGTTTTTTTGCAAAACGTCAAGTCACCCAGGTGACTTAGCCCCACTACAGCATAGATTTGATGCCCTGTGACTTCTGGCTTTCCCCAAAACTAAAATCACCTTTGAAAGGGAAGAGATTTCGGACTGTCAATGAGATTCAGGAAACTATGACGGGACAGCTGATGGCAATTGGGAGAACTGTGTGAGGTTCCAAGGTGCCTACTTAAAGAGGACTGAACTGTTATTGTCCTGTTTACAATGATTCTTGTATCTTTTATGTTCTTCGATAAATGTCACCATTTTTCATAGTACCTGGCTGGATATTTTTTGGACAGACCTCGTATTTCTTTAGTCCTGAAAGGGGAATGATTCTTTTATAGAGTGTAGAATTCTTGGGTTTCTGTTCTTGTCATTCAATAGGTTATGCATTCTACTGTGTTCTAGCTTCTAGTGTTAAGCCTGATGTTATTCTGAGCTCTCTTCCTTTGTAGGTAATGATTCCTGCTGTCTGAAAGGTAGCCCAATTTTTCTCTTAACTACTGGAATTCAGAAATTTTTTTCTCCACTCGGATATGCCTAGGGATGTGTTTATGTGTAGCTAGCCTGCTTTTTACTCCTGTGCTGTTTCAGTGTACAGAGTTAAGTGTTGTTGCATTTCAGAGGAAGTTTCTTCTGTTAACTACTTCCTTTCCTTATTTATTAGTTTTCTCCTTGAATTCCTGTTATTTGTAGGTTCTATGTACTGAATGAGCCTTCTGAGGCTCATATCTTTTCTGTCATGATTAGCCTCATTTTGTCTTTGTATTCTTTTTCTTGATGTTATTTCTTCTGAGTCACATAATGGTGAAATCATGTATTTTATCCTAGAAAGTCTAATTGTATATAGGTGTGTGTGCACACATATGTACTGCTACTCTTGAAGTTTCTAAGTGTCCTTCCTGTTTTTTTGGATAAAGTTTTTTTTTTGTTCCTCAACTGCTGTGTTTAATTTGACTTATATAATCATTTTTCAGAATGCTTTTTTTCCCCTCTGGCGGGTTAGCCCCCTATTATGTTTTACTGTGGTGTTTTTGGAGTTGTCAGTACTGAGTTCTGTTTGTTGTAATCTTCTAAGTGGCAACAGACCTTCAAGTGGTTGAACATAACTGTATCTACTTCTGAGGACAGGAAGAGCATATATCTCCTAGCATTTTTCTCATCTTAAGGACAGAATCCAGCAAACATTTATTGACTACTTGGGCTCCTTGGCAAAGAGACTTTTCTGGAGTTTATGGATTTTCTCTTTAGGATTCATGGCTCTCTGCAGGCCAAGCTGTCTCCAGGAGATGTTCCTTTTACATTCTTTCATGGAGTTATTTGAAGGTAATCACTAACTTTCATCTAGTCCATGAGAGAGAAGGGCCCATTAGCTGTTCTTGGCTGTCACTTTTCCCCCTGTATCAGTGCTTTGCATAACCTCAGTTGCTTACTGACAATAGGGAAATAGAGGCCATGAAATTTAGAGTGAAGGAGTAGCACACCATGTTGGTTTTGCCATCTTCCTACAGCAGAAATATCTAACCTGGGTTATCTGGACCTCTTTGATGAGCTTTAGGGGAGTCTGTGTTTATGCCATTGAGTCAGCTATAACTCCTGGCAACCTTGTGAATGAATGATTTCTGCAATGTCCTGTGCTCAGTAACCCTGCTTAGCTCCTGTATACTTATGCCTACAGCTTCTTTTATGGAGTCAGTCCATTTCAGTTTGGTCTTCCTCTTTTTTTGCTGCTTCTTTTTTTGACCAACATTATTATCTTTTCCAGAGAACCTTACCTTTTTATGATATGCCCAAAGTAGGACAACTTCACTTTAGTCATTTTTGCCTCCTGTAATGTTTCAGGCTTAATTTGCTACAGGGCCAACTTGTTCATCTTTTTGGTAGTCCATAAAGCTTTCCTTCAGCAGTGTATTTCCAATGAATCAATGTTTTTTTCTTATTAGTCATCTTCACTGTTCAACTTTCAAATCTGTACATAGTAATTTGGAATATGAGGGTGTGGATGATCTTAACTTTTGCTCTTGACACATCTTTGCTCAGTGACACATCTTTGCTTTTGGTCATCTTTCTTAATTCTTCCATTGTTGCCCTACCTAGTCTCAGCCTTCTCTTGATTTCTTAGTTGCAGCCTGTATTTGAATTGATCACCGAAGCTAGGTAAACAAAATCTTTAATGATATCAGATGAGATTGGACGTGTTCAGGGTGGTATGGTTGTAGACCAAAATCTTTAACAATTTCAATGTCTTCATTTAAAGTTGCATATTTCTAGTGTAGTAATCATTTTGTCTTCTTGATATTCAAATACAGTCCTGCTTTGGCACTCCTTTTATTTTTATTAGAAGTAATTTTAAATCATTGCTATTTTCTGTGAGTAGGATGGTATCATCTGCATATATTAAGTTATTGATATTTCTTCAACCAATTTTCACTCTTCCTTCCTCTAAATTTTGTCTATTTATGAATTAGTTTTTTTTTTCAGCTGGTACACTGAACATCAAATTCATAACTGGGCAGTTTTCACTGCCAGTCTTAAATACAGCCATCATTTTCAAGGGGAGTGTACAGAAATGGTATGTTGAGGCCTGAATATACCTTTGAAATTTGTCTCTGTGTCTGTGATTGTTAATTTCCAAATCTAAGTTATTTTTAGATTTTAAGGTGTTTTTTTAAACAGCCTTTATATAGTGTACAAGGTTTTATGAGTTAGAAAACTCCCAAATAGAATGGAATAAGATTGTGTAGTAATAAAATGCCTAAACATGATCAGCTGGTTATTCCATATCTATGAGAACACAGAGGTAAATTGTTCCTCTTTTGTTAGACTATAGACAGTTGCTTATATTGATTGCTACAATGAAGGAGGAATCTACTTTTGCCATGGAAGAAAAAGTACAATAAAATTATTGAAATTCTTTGAAGGCCAGACATCCTCATATCCTGTAAGAGATAATTCTGCATAATTTAGGATCTTCATATTTCAGAAGGATTTTAGAAACTCTTTTTTAGTGAGTTGATTGATAAAAAGGTAAGCCCTTTGCTATTTTATTTATTTAAAGACTGAGAATTATTGCAACTGAAATTCTGGTTTCTAAGAATCAATTATAATTGAACAAATATATTCTAATTTCAGAACCATTTTGGATCTAAAAAATCTTCAGGACTTTTTTGGTGAAATGGATTTTTAAAATTTCATTTTTTCCAGAAGGAATGTTTTATGTTTTGGCAGTTGACCTTTTTGATTATATTTAAAGTCATAGAGGCTAGTGTTCTTAGACTGGCTAGAGTAAGTCATAAATGGGATAATCTGGAATATTTGACATAAATCTCCTAGGAAACTAAGAATACAAACTGAGGTGTGTTATACCTTCCCTTAATATTTATTAAGTCTTATTAGAAAGTTGAAGAAAGAAGGTTTTATTATATAGATAAAAATAGGTAAACTTGTCAGGCACTTTTAGTTTGATTTTTGTTTTAATGCACACTGTAAACTATTTTGGTGTCTTTGAGTTCTGGACTCCAATTTTTAATTTTTCAAATTTGTTCTTGTATTAGTTTTCTAGGGCTGCCATAACAACACAACACATACTGGGTTGATTAAATGATAGTTATTTATTTTCTCACAGTTGTGGAGGCTAGAAGTCTAAAATTGAGGTGTTGGCAGGGTAGATTTCTACTGGAGGCCTGTCTTTGGCTTGCAGATGGCTGTCTTCTTCCTGTGTTTTAACACAGTTTTTGTTCTGTACTGTCTGTTGCCTATGTCCTGATCGCTTCTAAGGGTATCAGTCATGTTGGATTAGGGCCCACACTAATCACCTCATTTTAATTTAATTGTCTCTTTAAAGACCCTGTCTCCAAATATAGTTATATTCTGAAGTACTAAGGTTAGAACTTCAGCATGTGAATTTGGGTAGATGGTGGGGGCCACAGTTTAGCCCATAGCAGTTCCCTTATCTTTTCTTCTGATTATTTGTTGTGGGATCAACAGGGAAACTCTATAACAGAACTGGTTCAGTTTTCACTGCCACTCTTTCATATAGTCATTATTTTCAGGGCGAGTTTACAAAATGGTGTGTTGGCGCCTATTTCCCAACATGCTTTTTATCTTTGAGTTCTATGGATCAAAATCTAATAACTTTAGATCTTTATATGGAAATCCTATATTCTCAGGAGGTAAAGCTTCAGAATTTTAATAGGTAAGAGTTAGATTCTATTCTGGACAAAGAATCTCTCTGAACCAAAAGAGCAGAACCAAAAATAATGGCATCAGTTATCCTTTTAGGCTGCAATAACAATAAACTAAAAGGATAGAGAGCTATTATGCCAAATACTGTATGAAACTCACTTTTATATAACAGGACAATTTCTTCATATTTCAACAGGTAGTCACACCTATACACTTTGCTGATTATATCAAATAAGTTCTGCTTACAACAGATACCTTTCCCAAACTAAGTCTCTGTAATATGTCAGTTTAGACTTGATGTATTTAGTAAAGATGCTACTCAAAATTATATTACCATTATTTAAATATTAGTACTTCTTAATATTTCCTCACCTTATTCCTCCTGCATCTCATCTGTCTTCTCTGTAAAATGATAATGTAGTATTGAGTAACAAGTTTATGCATATGGAGGGATTTTAAATTTCAGTGCCATGGAGATGTTGAGTATGGTATGTATGTTGAGTGTACCACTTTTGGGGACAGCTTCTGCTTTGACTAAGTAATTGGACCATCTGACAAACAATTACAACTAACTATCTCTCCAGTCAAGGAACTTTGAGTACTTTTTATCACCCTCCTCTATAATGTCCAAGTTAACACATTTCATTGGTATGGCTTTTTCCACACTCTTTGTGACTTTTTCCTCTTTTAAACTTCCCTCAATGTTAATTTTTACTTGTAGTTAAATATATAATAAAATGATCCTAAATCTCACTTTCTTTGAGGAATACTTGCTTGTTACTGAGTTATCTATTGAAATTTTAGGAATTACTAAGTAAATAACACAATAAAATATTTAAAAGTTTAAGTTAGCAATAATATGTTGAACAAATTATCTGCTGTTGCTTATTTTCATTAAACATAATGGGAATGTTTTGACTGAAGAGAAAATAATGTTAAGTCAGTTACCTTATTTTTAAAAAGTTTTATAATATAAAAACAAACTCTAATGACATTGCTTTAATTTTTAGGAATTTTATTTTGAAATTATTTCATTAGAATTGTACATTTTAGAAAATTTGCAAAATTTCAAATTATTACAAAAATATTTGAATACCTTACTTTGTGTCTATGTCTGTATCAACATATCTATATCTGTCTTCTTTACCTGAAATATTTCAGAGTATATTGAAGGCTCCTTTCTCCTATATATGCCCATATTTCTTAAAGTCAAGAAAATTCTTTTACACTACCACATTATCAAAATTATGATATTAACAATGAAATATTACTGTCATTTAATCTGTAGATCATATACAGATTTCACCAATTGTCTCATCAGTGGTTTTTATCGTAAAAGAAAAGAATCTGGTTCAGGGTCCTACATTACTTGTCATGTCTTTATCTGAAACATTTCCTTAGTCACTTTTTGTGAACTATGACCTTCACTTTTTTTTTTTTTAGAGGACAGGCCATTTATTTTATACAATGTCCCTCATTTTATTTTATTTTTTTCTCATGATTATATTCAGTTTTGTATTTTGCATGACTACTACAGAAATTATGATGTCTTTCTATGAGCATTGTATAGGAGGTGCATGTTGTATATTTATTCTATTACTGGTGAAGTTGACTTGGTTAAGGGTGGTGTGTCTCACATTTCTCCACTGCAGAGTTACTATTTTTCCCTTTGTCATTACTAACGTATTTTACATGGAGATTCTTTAAAACTCCAGAAATATCTTATTAAACATTCACTGACTAGTTTTAGATACTTCCTAGTTTGTATTTAATGAGGAATAAGGCTGAAAATTACAGTAGCAGTGGCAGAATTTCTGAGTGTAATTTTTACAAACATGGAGGTAGATAAATGACAACACAGTGCTAGAAAGATTGGTCATTGCTATTGAAATTTGATACATTAGATTTCAGAGGTGAAGCAAAATTTACCTCACCATTGTACTTGATAAACTCACTTATTTATTGTTTGGGAAATACATTTGAAGCAACAGATTAGTAAGAGGGAATGGCCAAAAGGTTAGACACAAACACTGACAATAGTGACAACTTGATGGTGACCAAGAAGATAAAATTAAATTAAAATAATATATATATATTTATAATTAGCTGATTATGTCCATCTAACTAAGGCACATAAAATTATACATACTCATTCTAGTCCTTTAGTGTGATTATGTTCCATAATGTGGCATTTGGTAATTGTAGTTGTTTGTACCTGTTTGAATAAAAGATTCATGGTGATATAGGGGCATTGCCAGTACAAATTGATTTATCAGCTATTAATTGACCCTGCAGAATGACATTATCTTGATGAATATACTTCAATCAGTAATTTGCCTTTGTAGATTCAGAAATTCTAACTTGGGAAGGCTTACTCCTATTTTTCTTTTTTTGAATGTGTGGTTTCCCTCTTTCTCTCCTTCCTCCCTCCCTCCCTCCTTTCTCCTTTTTAAAAAAATTTTATTTTAATTATTGTTCAAGTACAGTTTTCTGCCTTTTCCCTCCATCCCAGTCCACCACCCCAACACTCCCCACCTCCCTCCCATTTCCACCCCCCACCCCTTGTTATTGTCCATGTGTTCTTTATACTTGTTCCTGCAAACCCTTCACCCTTTTCCCCTGAAATTCCACCCCCCTACCCTCTGATCACTGTCAGCCTGTTCTCAATTTCGGTGTCTTTGGTTATATTTTGCTTGTTTGTTTGTTTTGTTGATTAGGTTCCTGTTAAAGGTGAGATTGTAGGGTATTTGTCTTTCACCGCCTGGCTTATTTCGCTTAGCATAATGCTTTCCAGTTCCATCCATGCTGTCCCAAAGGGTAGGAGCTCCTTCTTTCTTTCTGCTGCATAGAATTCCATTGTGTAAATGTACCATAGTTTTTTGATTCATTCATTTACTGATGGGCACCTAGGTTGCTTCCAACACTTAGCTATTATAAATTGTGCTGCTATGAACATTGGGGTGCATAGATTCTTTTGGATTGGTGTTTCAGAGTTCTTAGCATATAATCCCAACAGTGGAATTGCTGGGTCAAAAGGCAGATCCATTTTTAGTTTTCTGAGGAAATTGTATACTGTTTTCCATAGTGGTTATACCAGTCTGCAATCCCACCAACAGTGCACTAGGGTTCTCTTTTCTCCACAGCCTCTCCAGCACTTGTTGTTTGTTGCTTTGTTTATGATGGCCATTCTGACTGGTGTGAAGTGTTATCTCATTGTGGTTTTAATTTGCATCTCTCTGATGGCTAGCAATACTGATTAACATTGCCTCTTTCATTCCTTTCTTCCCTTCCCTTCCCTTCCCTTCCCTTCCCTTCCCTTCCCTTCCCTTCCCTTCCCTTCCCTCCCTCCCTCCCTCCCTTTTCATCCCTCCCTCCCTCCCTCCTTCCTTCTTCCCTTCCTCCTTTCCCTCCCTCCTTCCTTCTTTCATTCCCCTTCCTCCCTCCATGACTTCCTCCCCCGCTCTTTCTTCCTTTTTTTATTTCTCTCTTTCTCTGGTGTTAACTTTTGCTGACTAAATTACAAGAGTTATACGAGGTCTGTCTGGAAAAAGTTTCAGCCATTGTTAATATAATGAGAACAGTTTGCACAACATTGATGTAACCTGGGCAGCCAAGGAGGGTGGACTGGAGTGTGCACATGTGACCAGTGAAAATTGCACTGTACTAGTCAGTGGAGGCAGGAGATGCTATTGAATGAGCAGGTGTACTGTGTGGCCATTGCATTCAAAATGAGCAAGTAGAGCAACAAATCTGCATCATATTTTGTATTAAGCTTGAACATACCTCCATGGAAACTGTTCACATGATTCAGAAGGCTGCATCTATGGGCAACTGGTGATTGGCAGCTTCATCAACGACTACACACCCACTCATGAATCACATCTTGTACAGAATTTTTTGGTGAAAGATCAAGTCACCCAGGTGACTCATCCCCCCTATAGCCTGGATTTGGCATCCCGTAACTTCTGGCTTTTCCTAAAAGTAAAATCACCTTTGAAAGGGAAGAAATTCAGACCATAGATGATATTTAGGAAAATACGAGGGGCAGCTGAAGGCAACTGGGAGAGCTGTGTAAGGTCCCAAGGTGCCTCCCTACTTTGAAGGGGACTGAGGCATCATTGTCCTATGTACAATGTTTCTTCTACTTTGTATCTTCTTCAATAAATGTCTCTATTTTTCATATTACATGGCTGGATACCTTCTGGATAGATGTCGTGTACCAGAATGTCAGTATATTAATCTTTAATGTAATCGTGCTATCTGTTGGATCCCTTTATTTATGTTTCTTGGAACTGACACACATTTATGTTGCGTAATAAAACTGTATATCAACCAGATTCTCAAAAGTTTTTTGGTGAGGATAGGTTCACAATAAGGAAATTTAGTTTTATATTTTGAGTGTTTAAGGCATTGTTTCTAAAAATGTGTTCCAGGAATTTTCAACCCATAAACATACTCTGTGAAAGAAGGAGGTGTGTGGTTAAATAAGTACTATACAATATCCTTTTCTTGTTTATTTCCATGGTAGATTGAGTCTGTTTAATTTAGGTTAACTCATTGTGCCCAGGCAGAAGTGATGCAGACATCCCTTCCCGTCATAATAACTCTCAGATTAAATGTTTATTACCATCAGACTTTTACAGTTAGATTTTTTTCCTTTCTAGGTGGGACAGAGGACACTTGTTGGCTTAGTAGATACCCTCTTTGACTCTTTTTTTTTCTTTTTATAACTTTTGTTCCAGTTAGCCACTTTTACTTTCTATTGATCTTTCCTCCCTCCCTATCCTCTCCCCACACCCTCCCTCCATTTTCCTTTCCTTTCTTGTTAAAGATATTTTAAAAAACTTATATTGAATATTTTGGCCTGGGAGCCATTTTTGTCTCTGTATGTCTCCACAGAGGAAAACTATTTTTAAGTTCTCAGGGTTGGAGACTACACATTATTTATTTAAGGAATGTTACACTTATAAGATTCTTGATAATAACAATTCAGGGTGTAAAGGAAATATTTCACATATCCTGTGTAATAACTTTGGAATTCTATTAACATGTAGTTAGAAAATTTCTTACAAAAATGTTTAAAATTATAAGTTTACTTTAAAAAGATATGTTTTTGTTACCTCAAAAATTTAGGCATTTGAATGTTTTGTAGACTTTAATAATACTTGAACCTAAGTGGATATTAAAAAAAAAATTCTGTAAGGTTTTTGCCTTGAGCAGCTAGTTATTATTTTAGTTATCTACTTAATTAGTTTATTTTGAAATTCTTGCAACTCACTAATTTAGACTGTAAAATGTTGTTATGTTTCTGTTCTATAACAGTGCTGGATTATATAAAGTGGGTCCATTTTTGAATTCTATTCATGTGTCCAATGTCCTTTTTTTCCTACACAGTTATTGAGATGTCTTCTAAAGTAAAACAGAAACTTATAATGAATTTGGTTCTTTAAACTTTCATAATATGTGTTTTATAAAAGATGACAGCACATAATTACATAGTTGATTATATTTAATATATACTTTCATATACATTTTTCCGTGAGGAAGATCAAATCATCTCTAGAGTGACATAAATTCCAACCTTATCTCTACCATTTAGGATAGGTATGTTTCTCGATTCACTGCTCATTCATTCATTCATTCATTCATTCATTGTATGTTTATTTGCCTAGTATATAGTATGTACTTTCTGGGCAGTAGGCATAGATAAAATTAAATCATTTGCTTAGCTTTTAATATTATTTTCTCACCTAACAGGGATGTGGCAACAGTGTTGATATAATAAAGCCCTTGGTACATAGTAGGTTCACCTCTGAATACTTAAAGTGATAAAATGCTTTCTCACATGAAATTTGTTTCTACCAATAATAGAAGGGCTTTACATTTGTTCTTTTCTTATTATATTTATGCTATAGAATCTTGTTTCTCACAAAACCATAATTTGGTTTCAAATATATATTTTCAAACTATTTAATAAGGTCTTTATTTAATGTCATTTATTTTACAAAGGTTAGATGCTTATTTTAGTAATGATTTGTCATTAAAATTATGTCAAAATGTCTTAAAATGTTGTTGAAACTGTAAACAAACTCATACCATACACAGAGCTAATTATGGATGCCATCTGTTTATTTTTACAAAGTTTTTTTTTAAGACCATGGCATTGTCTCCTTATGATAAGCTTCAAGATTATTATAATAACTAAGTCCTGCCCTTCAATTAGTGTAGTTAGAGACAGAAGGCATTTCGTTTGTCCACTGACCTTTTCCCATGTCAGAATGTATGAAATACAACATGTCATGAAAAAGGAACTATTGTGAAATGCATTTAGAACATGTTTAATTTTTATGAGAAAGTAAATTATATTAAAGCAGCAGATGTGGCCAAAGTTTTATTTAAATTTTTCAAATTTATTTAAGGCTTTAGGTGGGAGACAGATTATCTGTTCTAGTGCCATAAGTAGTTTATTTTAGCTTAGTTAAGGTTAAGAACTTGTAAGCCATCAGTCAAATTTAAAATGATGTGTATTCCTGTTAGTATCCCTATATGCCAGTGCATGTTTTTGTACATGTGTATCCCATGTGTTCATGTGGAAGGCCAGGGGTTCCCATGACAGCATCATCCACAGTAGTTATCAGCAATTTGCTGAGAGAGCAGAGTGATTTCACTGGCTCAGTTTTGCTATTGTGCATGCTAAGCACTCCCCATGTAAATCTGGAGGGAAAACAACCTGCAGGATCCATCTGCTCCTTTCTGCTACACTGCACTGATGTAAGAGTACGCTAATCTGGTTGCTTGTCAGGACAGGTTAGTGAAAGCATGCACGCGGGTGAGATATAGGCTAGACTAGTGCTTTGGAAAACCACAGCTGCCTCTATAGATGCCATGCTAAGTGTAGCAAAATAGGTTTATTATCAGCCACATTGAGGACTGCAGTTAAATGTGTAATTTTCAGTTATGAATTAGTTTCAAAATTTAAAGTATTAAACATTGCTGGACCACATCTGATTAAAAACTGGGAAAAGTAATACAGGTAGTTTACAAATACTTTTTAGGTATATGTTTTTCTTATGCTTTGTACTGTATTGCGTTTATTCTTTAATTTTATTTTCTTAGTTTTTTACTCAAATATGATTAGATGTTAATGTAATTCACCTTATTTTATTTAGATATTGTTGGAATTGTTCTTGCTTATTTCCATTTATTTACCTATTCTTACACCTATTGACTGGCAGATCTTGGCCTTGCAGGTTGAGCATCCTGTCACAGAATGCATTACTGGTCTGGACCTAGTCCAAGAAATGATCCGTGTTGCCAAGGGTTACCCTCTCAGGCACACACAAGCTGATATTCCCATCAACGGCTGGGCAGTCGAGTGTCGGGTTTATGCTGAGGTAAATGAATGATGTTGGGAGGAAGGATGGTGGTTGTATCTGAGTCTTGAGACCCCAGGTACAGTTAAACAAGGTGAAGTTAGGGTTTTATAATCTGTGTCAAGTATTTGATTATGTAATTCAGAATTGAATCAGATAATGAGGTTAGATAATTTTGACATAATTCAAAATAACTTTAAAGGATTGAGTTTACTTAATTTGTGTGTGTGTGTGTGTGTGTTTGTGTGTGTGTGTGTTCTGGATGGAGAAATAGCTACTGATCAGTTTAAGGGGCCACAAAGCACTAAATATTCTTGTGCTTCAGTGGACAATGGTTTTTGTTTTGTTTGCTTTGTGTTTGTTTCCTGGTTTCAAACCACACTTGAAGTAAACAGAAGCATTGTTCCCATATTTTTTAAAAGCCTGACCTGAGTACACAATAGGTATTATTTCAATATTTACTTAAATTTTTCCAACAGTTTTTTTCTAGAAAGTTTATTTCTTATGATTACATGAAAGTAACAGTTGAAATTTAAATTGCCAAATTTTTAATAAAACTTTTCATTCATAATTTTAATTATGGATTTTACTCATAAACTCAGTTCCGTATAGTACATTTACATTATTTTATAAATATGACTATATAAATCAGATAATAAAGCAGTCAACATCTGAAAATGCTTTTTTTACATGTTAAAACTAGAATGCAAGGAAACATTTATACTGTCTTTTACTTTTAGACATTGAAGCTCACCTGTTGAGATAAAAAAATAAATGAGCGGTACCTGTGTTTAAGAATACTGGAAGTCATTTGAAGTGTGGTTTAAGGATCTTGAGAAATATGTTTTGGCTTGTTCATGCTTTTTATTTTATTTGAAGTGTTATTCTTTTCTCATTATTATGACACTGAACTTATGTGATTTTTTTCATGATTATCTAAGGTATTTACAAATTGAGTACATTTCTACTACCACATGGAAAACTGTTTTTCAGGTCTTTATTTGAAGAACAAAATTCTCAAATTTTACCACATGTAAGCTGTTTGAGAGTAAGAAAACAAATATCTTTGGTGCACTACATTTGTTGTTCTTAACTTGAGTGTATTTTGATGTAGTGCCTAAGTTATATTAATTTTGCCCAAGACATTCTAAGAAGATTTATAAAAAGTTGGAATTTTACCAATTTCAGTAAAATATGATCGAGGGCAGGCTCAATTCTCACAATTCCATTTGATTTTTAAATACACTTCTAGGTTATATAGAGTAAGTATAAGATAATAATATTCTGAAATCTGTGATTTGATAAGTACTGTGGGTTGAACAATAAACCTATAAATGCTTCTTCATTGTATAAATATTTAACCTTGTGCCGATTTATATTTCAAAGACTGTGCTTCCTTTCCTTTGAACTTTCAGGACCCTTACAAGTCTTTTGGTTTACCGTCTGTTGGGAGATTGTCTCAGTACCAAGAACCAATACATCTACCTGGTGTAAGTCATTAAACTGTAATACCAAACGAGGGGTTAAAAATTCTGATTTATGTCATACTTTTATGTTAAAGCATGTCAACACCAAAGGGTATAAATTGAAGGACAAGTGAAATTCATGGAGAATCACAATTTTTTGTTCTTTAATGTTTTGTACTTTATAATGTGCAGTAAGTCAGAATCCACTTGGTGGAAAATCTGGCAACATCTAACTTCTAAATCTAAATAAGTAATAGTTTACAATGTTTCCAATTCTCTCGAAAGTTGTAAATAAACAGAGCATGGAATCCTAAGAATGGGAAATGACTTTTCTCTGTTATTATTTAACCATTTAATAAATCTAATCCAGTTTTCCTTTATTAGTCAGTTGTCAAGAAATTCAAGCACAAAATCAGCTTGTTAATTGAAATGGATTAATGAAAACAAGCTACCTCATTTTGTTAAGTGTCATAGGCATTAAGTACATATTATTTATACCAGTTAATGAAAAGTGATCACTGTCCATTTATGGAGTAAAGTGGATAGTGAACACTATTCCATAGTTCTTTCATATTTAACAGTTCTTCAAATCGTTTTTGTTGCATAAAAAGAACAAGGACATACCCTTTCTTTTAATCAAGGTAATAAGTGTGTGTGTGTGTGTGTGTGTGTGTATAAAATAATGTTAGCTAGTGGATGACAAGGCTGTACCATCTGTAAATATGATTATTTAGTTTGATTACTGGCATGAAGATGGTGAAAGATTACAGGAGGAATTCTAAATTTGAAGATGTTATTGGATATGTGATTTATTTCACTTTTTTAAATCGTTTTTACCCGTGTGCTTTCTAAAGGGACTTGACCCTTTCTAGGATTGGAGACTCCATGCTGTGTTCAAAGCCAGAAGGCAGAAAAAAAATTGTAAAGCTTTAACAGGCATTATGTGATGTTGAATAGCAGATGAGAAAACAAGTATCATAGGGACACATCTAAACATTTTTTAATCAAACAGAAAATATTAAATAAGAATTCATAATGATTACTCTAGTTGTTAGAAGTTTTCACCATGTTGTAATAGCTAGCAGAATGTCAAACATTTTGCCCTCACAAGTTTTTGCAATTTGCAATTTTCAAACGTGAAACCTGTTGAAAGTACAAGTGATAATGGACAACTATACCCCCTACAGTCTTTGTCCCTCCAAATCTTTCTTCAATTAATGCTGCGGCAGGAGTTTTATGTAATAACATTTGCGTTTGTGAGCCATCCATAGAAAGAAAAAACAATTAAAATGCCTTAAATGTTCTGCTTACTGCTGTTATTTGCTTGTGTGAATGTTGCATGTCAGCTAAATGGACCAAGGAATAGATAAAGCGATTGGGTTCAGGAGAGTGCACACTAAGCTTTGTCTATCATTATTGCTGGGAGCAATCAAATTGATGTCAGCAGGACAGTAGATGCGTTGACAGCTGTAATTATGTATCTCCATGGTGATCACTTTTGGCCTGTCATGGAGGCCCGTGAGTTCTCTGCCTTGGAAGCATTTAATCAGATTGGGCTGTCACTTGTCAGGTAGACATGGCGGGCTGGGAGTTGTGCTGAGGGGGAGAGGTGAATTGAGAATCAAGGGTGGAAGATGGCTTATAGTTTCAGAGTCCACTGTTGGTACACAAGAAAGACATTTAAATTATGCCAGAGGTTTCTGAGCAATGGTTTAAGACTCTCATACATAGGTACTTGGGTGTTTTCCTCCTTGTCTTCTTAAACTGAATAGGAATTCCTTTGTGTCTCTTACCATTTTGGTCACGAGAATACACACTTCAGAGTTAACTTATGCTTTGTACTTTTCACATGCTTCTTTAAGCCTAAAATTTATTTCTGTGGCAAACATGAGGGCTTTATTTTTATCTTTGGCCACCATATTTTGTAAATATGTTACTTGCAGACTGCAATTTTGTTCTGCTAAGAAATTTGTGAATAATTTTATTTGACTTTATTCTTAAAGCTTTTAGTACAAAAGCTAAATATATTTTTTTGTATAGCCTTTTTTTCACTTGGAGGAATGGAGACTTGATTTTACTTTTATTTCATTGTTATATATTTTAAAAAGCTGATTATTATTTGGAAAAAATGCATAAATTGTAAATTACAAGTGGGAGTTTACTTGTTATACTTTTAAATTAGAAATGTTGATTTGCTTATACAGAGATATGTGTTGATTATATATAATACATCTTGATTTAACCTATACATTTTGGAATGAAAATGACATCTTCTGTAATCATAATTTTAATAAATAACAAAAACATAGTTATATCTGGTAGCTCTAGGTAACCTAACTCTTGGGATGCTGTTATTCAAGGTAACTAAAATTTTTAAATTACGAACTACAGAAGAATGTAATAAATATTCTTTACTGTCTGTGATTTAACCTGTGGGTTGAACATCAAAGTTCCACACTGACTTTATATCACTTTATAGAGTAAATAATGGAATATATTAAAAGATAAAAGTTCTAGAACTTGTATCAATCTCAATTTTAAGTACAGCTTTAGCAAGCATGCGTTGGTTTTAAATAATATGTAGGGGTAAAATGAGCTCTTAAACATTTTGTCACTAAAATTAAGAAATTGTAAGCTCAGAGCTGTCTTTTCTGTTATGTAACTTGATTACCAGTTACCATTTTGAGGCTATTTAAATGTGGGAGAAGATAGATTATGATTTTATTGTTTTCAAAGCTGTCCCATTAATTCTTTTCTAGTTTTTGTAAACACGGAGTTCTATAGAACCTCAGTTTATGTCCTAAAGTATGTTTTCAGAAAAATACAAGGCCAAGGATATTTTTTAAGTGCACCAAATGACTTTCATTTAAAATTAAGACTTTCCTATATGAATGTGAGTGCAAATACAAATCTATTTTATGTTTATGAATACCAAAATAAAAGCATTCTGGGTTAGTTATAATGTTATCTTCTAAAACCTTACCAAGAGAATAATAAGAGTGTAACTTTTTAAAGAGAATTAAACTATGCTTTATCTTTTTGATGTCACCATAATAAAGCCATCATCATATCCTCATGTGGATGTCCTAGACAAGAGGTTCTACATGTGGTCCCTTGGCAATTTCCTAAATTAAAATATTAAAGGCCTAACAGCCGCTGAATTGACCTTTTTCTGCCTTGCTGCAGACAGATGAGCTTCTGTTTATTAGAAAGGCTTCTTCCCACAGGTGAGGAGCTATGTGAGCTTCTGCTTTTCTCTTCCCACCCCTTTACAATGTTGGGCATCAAAGTCCTGCTGTTCTAGCAGCTTCAATTAAATTCTTCCATTTTCAAGACCCCTAGGACATGCTTGACAGTCTTAAGTAGTATTTGGATTAGCTTTTAAATACTTCAGATTCCAAAATTTAGGCACAATAACATAATAACTATTTCATCCTCAGCAACTGCTCATTTAAAGAGTTTTACATGGCTAAACTCTGTGCCTTTTTGCTCGCATCAAACTGGGAAATGAAAACAAGAATCAGCAACATACTAACTAACTTGTTGGCTGGTTAACAGCAATCAGACTCTTCAAAAGAATTTTTGAACTGGAGCTATTTTTTCCCCTATTAAAATAGCAAAATCAGAACTCTAATTGGGGCTGTGTCCTTACGAAGTAGATCCATGGAAAAGGCTGTGTAAACATTAAAGTTTCAGAGGCTAACATTAACAGAAAAAATGTCTTTTACTGTTGAGAGGGTGAGGCAAAAACAGACATGAAAGCTCCAGAACCAGCTTACCTATAGAGCTGATGAGCAGAGCTCATGAGTACAGCTTGACTGGGGTCCTCAGTGAAACTCTCAGAAGGGTACAGTGGGGAGTGATTAGAAGGGGCATTAGTCATGCTATGCTTCAGAAAGAGACATCATCAAAAAGCTTACAAACGTATTGCAGGATAGTGATGTATAAATGCTGCTCTTCTTTTTTTTCCCTGTTTTTTAGTTTCTTCATTTAATGGGAAAACAACAAATATGTTGGACAGCATATTTACAGACCAAGATATTTTTGTCTCCATATATTTCTAGATGATTGCTCTATTTTCCAGAAGCTAAATGTTGAGATTGAAATTATTCATCTGTTCCATGGATATTATTTTTTTCTTAGAAAAACATCTATGTATACAATATGAAGTTACTTTCATTTTTTTTTCTGTCTTCCAGGTCCGGGTTGACAGTGGCATCCAACCAGGAAGTGACATTAGCATTTATTATGATCCCATGATTTCCAAAGTTAGTTCTATTTCTTAATGGTTTCTTTCAGTTTTCTTCTGAAAAGGCAATGGACCTGTTTAATTAAAAAGTTTGAAATTGGTCCTTTATTTGATTCATGTGCTAAAATTAAACAAGTATATGTACTGATGGAAGAATGAAAGCAGAATAGAGTTTCTTTTAAGAGAGACATTTCAACATCATGTTAGTTTGCAACACTCCCTCCTCCCCTATCAAATCAAATCAAACTAGTAAGCGCCCCCCCCCACCACAACAAACTTACCTAACCAATGATACCAACCCAGTCTATTGCAGTGAGAGGGATTACAGTGTTTTTTGGGGGGCATTCCTGAAAATTGCCTATGATAAAACTAATAAATGTCAGGTGATGTCAAAGAATTGGGTTGATAATCTGTGTTTGTTAAAGTACTTTTTATGTTTTTTCTTCAAATTTCATAAATCACTAATTATATAGACAACATAATTAAATTTTATGTAAGAGTATAGGGTATCTTTTTGATTAGCAGTCTTTGAAATTTGACTTTCCTGAATACATTAATAACTCTACTCAAATCTTTAGATTTTTAAAAATCTTTTAGAATTTTAAGATCTTAGAAAATATAAAATTCTCACTGTCATAGTTAAAATTGTGGGTTTTATTTAGGAAATTCTATTTTCTCTGAAGTTTTATATTTGTATTTAAGAATGACTTTTTTATTAAAAATCTTATTTCTTTTTTGGGGGTGTACTTTTAAGTAGTTTCAGTGCTATTCAGTAGATTCGGTAAATCACTTTTTATTTTTATTTTTTTATTTGTTTTTACACTTGTTAAAATGAGCTTTAGGTATTTTACTTGTTAGAGAAACACTATTTAATAAAAATACATAAAGTAATATAAGTTAATTTAAATAGATAATGGTTTCATTTTTAGATGAATACATATCTGTTCAGAAACAGTTCTGAAAATTAGTTTTCAAACTAATTAAAGTGCTAAAATGTACTAAATGTATTACGTAAATACATTGAATGTACTGAAATGCAAGCTACAAATTGACTAATTATAACCAGAACAATCTTTCATCAATATTTAAGGTATTATTTTACTACTAATATGTATAAGATGCATGTGAATAAGCACAAAATCATATAAAACAGTAAGTCTTTTTTAGCCTCTATGGAATGTTATTTGTAAATGTTAGCTATTCATGGTGTCAAACTTGGAAACCACAGAGAAATAGGGAATGAGAAAACATCTTGCCTAATCTTTCACTGGCCCAGAAATTTCATTTCCATATCTTTCCTTTTATATTTTTATGCTTATTTTTGTTTATCTCAAATAGCTCTTTACTGTGATAGTGAAAAATAGGAGAAAAGCCTGAAGTAGCTTGATTCTAATATTTATTTATTTAGAAAAATCTTAATTGACATACTTAATATAAACCAACCACTGTGAATTTGAAAGATATTATGGGAAATCTGTCATGAAATATTTTAATTTTTAATAGGATGAGTTTTTTGATAGATGGTATATGTATTTATATAAATCTTTTGGTTTGTTTGCTTTTAGCTAATCACATATGGTTCAAATAGAACCGAAGCACTGAAGAGAATGGAAGATGCACTAGACAATTATGTTATTCGAGGTAAAAATAAACATTTGAGATCCTGTTATTCATCCAGTTCTAGAAAATAGCTTGAAGATTTACTAATCAGGGAATTTGATACAGTATTTACTTACTATGTGTTTAAGTGGAAGAAGAAAAGCTTGAATTAATTAAACTGACATACTAGTTTAGAATAACTATTTTATTCTCTTTAGCAATCTTATACTTTATATATCTTAAATCATGTTTTATTAAATAACTTAATTTGTGACCTTTCCTAGATGAACATTTAGTATTTTATAGGTATACATTACATGTAAAATAGTTCTTTACTCTGAAGACTGCCAGTGCACTTTAAGAGCAGATTTGTTACATTGTTGTCTTTTTTTTTTTTTAGGTATGAAACTTGAAAATGTATGGAGATATAAAATATAGTTGCTTATAGTTGACTAACTTGAGGGTAGAAGGAAGAGTTCTTTGCTTCTATGAATCAGAACAAAGATAGAATATTTTCCAGCAAGTACAATTTTATGACCTCATTTATATACAGGATAGTTCTAATACTTGACAAAGTGTGATTCTGTCAGCCTTTGGGGTAGTGATTACTAATTTGGGAACAGCCATTATATTTAGATAATTAAAACAAGGTTATACTTATTACCCTTAAGGAGTAAATTGCATTCTAAATGTTATTAGCAACTTTTCATTCATAGTGAAAATGTAATTTATCATCAACTTCAAAATAATGAACTTTAATATCAAATTTAAAGTGTAAAATATAAATTCACTTTGAATATGAGACTTGTGTAGGAAAGACCACGTATAAACAATATTGAAAGCCCATTTTAGGTCATTCTCAGTACTGTGTGCTGGATTATAAGGTTTCATTGCGCCCTGGTGTGCTTCCCCAAAGCATTTACCATAACTGTAATTAATGAATTAGTTGTGTAATTACCGTATTTTTAAGACTATAAGATGCACTGGACCATAAGATGCACCCAAGATTTAGAGGAGGAAAATAGGAAAACAAATTTTGAAGCAAAAAATGTGGTAAAATATTTAATGACATAAATAACATAGGCTGCTGCCACCCACACATCCACCCACAGTGAGCCAGGCAAGCTACATTCGGAGTATAAGACACACCCAAATTTGGTGGGGAAGTGCGTCTTCTGGTCCGAAAAATACGGTAACTGCTAAATGTTGGATTGTCTCATAAGAATATTAGGTACATGAGGGCAGTGATGGTGACTATCTTATTTACTTGTGTAGTTCAAGTGCTTAGCAATGCCTGACACATGGTAGGTGATTAATATTTGCTGAACGAATTAAAGAAAGATTGAGTGATAACTATGCCTATTTCAAAGAGTTTCCAGTAAACTTGGTGTGAAAATACATAAAGATAAGTATTGTATAAATAGGTAGATGTCTGAATAGTGGAGTGAAAAAGTAGAGTGAGGATTCTAAGGTGGGGAGGGTATATGTTTTTCCTCACGTTCTCCTTTTGGTCCTTTGAAAGTAACATGAGTATTGATTTAGGACTCATAAGTGGCAGCATTTTTAAAAAGACTGGTAACTTACTGTGGAGCTGAAATAAAAGGGATAGCACAATCATGAGTGTGACTTGCTATTGTCCTTTGGAAAAACAATCTGACATTAGATGTTAAAATAAAAATACATTTTGTGCTTTGACCTAGCCGTTCAGTTTTGAATATTTCAGCATACATCTTAAGGGTATATCATGTTCTTACAAAACCACAATGCCACTATCATACCAAAGGAAATTAAAAGGAATCTCATAATATCATCTAATGTACTTTTCATATTCAAGTATCCCTAGTTGTCACCGAAGTGTCTTTTAAAATCTTTTTTAACCCCACGCACAGTCTAGTCAGAGCTCACACATTATTTTTTGTTATGTATTGTTATGATCTTTCACTCTAATAATAAAATATTAGAGACAGGGATGTTTTCTTATAGAATGTCTTACATTCTAGGCTGGAGTTCCAGTAATGTTCCAGTGAATGCACTTGGGAAGTAAACTGGAAAGCTGAGGGTTACAGTTGGAATGTGATTTATTTTGAATTGGTGAATTTGAATGTGGTGCAGTTCTTGAACACTAGATGATTTTTTAAAATGTATTTTATGGATTATGCTATTACAGTTGTCCCATTTCTCCCCCATCATTCCCCTCCACCCTGCACACCCCCTCCCACTCACATTCCCCTTTTAGTTCATGTCCATGTGTCATAAGTTCTTTAGCTTCTACATTTTGCACACTATTCTGGCCCTCCCCCTGTCTATTTTCTACCCACCGTCTATGCTACTTATTCTCTGTACCTTTCCCCCATCTCTCCTCCTCCCACTCCCCTGTTGCTAACCCTCCATGTGATCTCCATTTCTGTGTTTCTGTTCCTGTTCTAGTTCTTTGCTTAGTTTGCTTTTGTTTTAGGTGTGGTTGTTAATATCTGTGAGTTTGCTGTCTTTTTACTGCCCTATTTTTTATCTTCTTTTCCTTAGGTAAGTCCCTTTAACATTTCATAGAATAAGGGCTTGGTGATGATGAACTCCTTGAACTTGACCTTATCTGAGAAGCACTTTATCTGTCCTTCCATTCTAAATGAAAACTTTGCTGGATAGAGCAATCTTGGATATAGGTCCTTGACTTTCATGACTTGGAATACTTCTTTCCAGCCCCTTCTTGCCTGTAAGATCTCTTGTGAGAAATCAGCTGACAGTCTGATGGGAAGTCCTTTGTAGGTGACTGTCCCCTTATCCCTTGCTGCTTCTAGAATTCTCTCCATTTTAATCTTGGCTAATGTAATTATGATGTGCCTTGGTGCGTCCTCCTTGGGTCCAACTTGTTTGGGACTCTCTGAGCTTCCTGGACTTCCTGGAAGGCTATTTCTTTGCCAGATTGGGGAAGTTCTTCTTTATTATTTGTTTAAATAAGTTTTCCAATTGTTGCTCTTCCTCTTCCCCTTCTGGGACCCCTATAATTCGGTTGTTGGGATGGTTAAAGATATCCCGGAGGTTCTTAAGACTCTCCTCATGTTTTTGAATTGTTGTTTCTTCCTTCTTTTCTGTTTGTTTGTTTGTTTCTTCTTTCTGATCCACTCCATTGATTTGAGTCCCAGTTTTCCTCCCATCTCTATTGGTTCCCTGTGCGTTTTCCTTCATTTCACTTATTGTAGCCTTTATTTGTTCATCTAATTTGTGAGCAGAATCAACCAATTTTGTGAGCATCCTGATCACCAGGGCTTTGAACTGTGTATCTGATAGGTTGGCTATCTCTTCATCACTTAGGTGAATTGGCTCTGATGCTTTGATTTGTTCTCCCATTTGAGCCATTTTTGGTTGTTTTTTATTTTTTTTTTTTGGTTGGGGGGGGGGTCTGGCCACGGCTGTTACGTAGTGAAGGGCATAGCCTTAGGTGTTCCCCAGGGTGGGGCAGCCCAGCAGCTAGATAGTGACGCTGTATGTGGGGGCGGGGTCCGAGAGGGAACAATGGTGCTTGCTATGCTCTCTCTCGGATTCCAGTCCCTTCCGCCACTTCCCCTTCGCCTGGATTATCTGTGTGTGAATGTGGGACCCCCTGGTCACCCAGCCGCCTTGCACAGCCTCACTGGGTCTGCACTGTTGCCACCCTATACCCGGGGTCCGATAGCCACTGCCTGCACGCCTGGGAACTGCCAGCTGCTGTTGCCTGCGTGCCCGGGTCCACCTCTCTTACTGGTCTGGATGAATGGTTGTTGGACTTCCATACAGTTCAATTTTCTATCAGTTCTGGTTGTTTTCTTGTTTCTAAATCTTTGTTGTCCTTAATTTTGGTTGTGAGAGGAGGCACAGTGTGTCCACCTGTGCTCCATCTTGGCCTGAAGTACTAGATGATTTTTTGGTGTGACTATGGGACTAGGTAGCTAAAGCTGAAGACTAGTTTATTTGGAATGAGACCCTAAAACCTGAGTGGTGGGATCATCCACACAGGATGACATGAGTTAGAATTAGAAAGAAGGTCATGATCTGGTAACATAAATTCTATAGTGAATGTTGGGTTGTGGCAAGGATGTTGACAGATGACAGAATTGAAGCAGATTTTATGACCAGATAAAGTAAACCTTAAGAAAATAGGTTTTTCCAAGGATTAGAATAGGTAATATTTTGGAAGAGGCAGTAGATCACAAGGAGGTGTATGAGGGTTGCTGGAGAAGTGAGGTTCCTGAGGGCACTGAGGCCTCCAGGTGAGGCAAGGAGGTACATGAAATGTTCTATGAAGATAATTAAACAATAGACTTGACTGATGATGGAGCAGGAATCTCAGAAGATGTTGTGGAATGGCTTGGAAAAGAGAGAAGAGGTGCTGTGCAGTGTTGGGGATAGTTGGGTCAGCTGAGGTTCCAAGGATGAGGGATGGTCAGAGAAGCTTGCACTTCTGGTGATGAGTGCAGAGTCCCAGCAATACCCTGGAAGAAGGTGAGCACTTGGAGTCCGAGGTATTCTGAGGGTGCTGGGTGTATACACTTCATCAAAATAACTTCTAAATCTATTTACTTTTCTTTGGCCCTGCTGTCCTGTGCTACCACTGCCTATATTGTAGACTAGCAAATAGTTTCCTGAATGGGTTCTCTGTAACTATTCTTTACATGCATCAATCCATCCTTCAGTATGGACTGATTAACTTTTTAAAGTATAAGCCAAATCAATTATCACTTCCCTGCTAGAAACCCTTTAGTTTCTTCCCATTTCTTTCACAGTCCCATTTCTTTCATGTTGATGCTATAGTTCATTTACACCACTTTCGGTCATGCCCCTATTTTCTTACTTCACTATTGCTATCCTATCTCCACCTGAGGACCTTCATAGTTAGGCTATTGTGTAAATGGATATAACAAAGATAATAAAAGATACAGTGACCTAACAGAGATATAGTTTAATTTTTCTTCCATGTAATAATCCAGAAATTGTGTTGTCAGGGAATGTTAAGGTGACTCTTGCATTTACAGCAAATGATTTTCATTTTGAGGTCCAAAGTAGCTACTTTCATGCCCATTATTAGGCTTCAATAGGAAGGTAGCAGGGTTAAGGAAGGTCATGTTCACTTTTTTTTTTTTAAGTTCAGGGCATAACTTCCAAGACATCCTCTATTTTGGCTCCCATGCTATTGGTGTTTAGACATATGGTCAAACCTAGCTGTTATATCAGCCGAGAAATGTAGCTGATATCAAGTGGTTGTATGTTAAGCTAAAGAGTAGAATTTCTTTTATTAAGGGAAGGAAGGGAGATGGATATTGGTGGACAACTAGGGAAATAGGAATATATACGTGCTCATCTGTGGGAAAAAAAAACACCTACACAAGGTCAGCACTAATAAGATGGGGTACCTATAAGGAGTGTAGGGAGAATCTGGTGGGAATGATTGGGAAATACGAAACAAAATATATGGCATGAGGGGAAGAGACTTGTTTGATTATATATTTTTGTATACTTCTGACTTTTAGATCTATGGTAATATTTCAAAATAAGTAAAATCATTAATATTCTAGGGGAAAAACTCAAAATGGAATGCAGACAGAAATAAATGGACAGGAGTCTATAAATAAAATACTCATGCTGAAGGAGAGAAAAAAGCTAACCTTAGTTTTAACAATATTTTGACTGATATGCTTAAGCTAAAGACAAAATATAAACAAACCTTAAATTCTAGTATTAGGTTTGTTTTTCCTAGTTCATAAGTTAGCAGTTCTGAAACCAGTTTATATATATTCTGGGATTGAGTAAAAAAATATAGATAGTTAGATATGTATGTGTGTGTGTGTGTGTATATATATGCATATATATTTTTTTTTGGATAAGAAGAGAAAAGTTTCTCAATATCGGAGAAGAGAGTTACAGATGTGGGAATGGATAACGGTAGAATGAACTCTGTGGTGCTGAAATGAAATTGGAGGTATTTGTGTGAATTCTTAATTTTTACACAGATTGAAAAATAAATATGTTATTAGTTGTATGTGTGCTTGTACATGTGCATGTATGTGCACATATATAAACATATTCTCCAGCTCGGGGTTTCTCAACTTTCTCACTATTGACATTTTGGAGTAGACAATTATTTGTTGTGGAGGGCCTGTCATGTGCAAGGTAGGATATTTATCAATGTCCTTGGCTACTACCCACACTAAATGACAGTAGCATCTCCTCAGTTGTGTGTCCTGGGGGGCAATCACCCTTAAGTGAGAACCAGTGTCCTGCTTAGAGGTCATAGAAACATCGACACCCATAGCAATGAGCACACCAAGCACCTAGGTTTTGTTTTCTAAATATCATTCTCTGATTTCAGGAAGATTAAAAAATGAGCCTGAAATATCTTGTATAAGAAAGTAACTGAGTGTGCAAAAATTATATGTCAAAAAGATACAGGAGCCAGCTTTAAGAGGCTCCCCTGGCCACTCTGGGAAAACTTCAGCAAGAAAATACATAACGCTAACAATTCATTAAGATCCATGGAATGAAATAAGGGTCTATTAAAATAAAACAACTATTAAATGAAAAAAAAAAAGAAATAAGGGTCTATGAGTTCTTACTGATATATATGTATAAGAAAAGTAATTGAGGGAGGAGGCACAGATCTTCCTTATAGTAGATTTTTAACTAATAACTATAGAAAAATCACCACTTGGCAAACACCAAATTGTTTAGGTAAAAATCGTCAGTGATGGATGCTAAAATTGATGAGTGAAAATTTGTTAAGTATAATGGGAAAATAGTACCTTTAAAATGGAAAAACCTAACAATTTACCCAAATGATCAAAATTAACATAATTGGTAATGGGGCAGATCAACAACACATACTTCTTGATATACACTGAAAGGAAAGACATCATTCCTGTGATATTCTTTTCAAAAATATATGTGAATATAATCAGGAGAAAACAACAGAGAAACCAATTTGAAAGACAGTATACAAAATAAAATGGCTTGTACTCTTAAAAAGTGTCAAGGTCAAGAAACACAAAAGTGGATTAACTTATCTAGATCAAAGGAAACTAAGGACATATGACAATTAAATGCAATGTGTCATCCTGGGTTAGTTCCTGGACCAAGAAAAATTGTTTTTTCTTTTGCAGTAAAGGTCATAAATGGGACAATTGCTGACATTTGAATAAGGCCCATAGGTTACATAATGATATTGTTATCGATGTAAATGTTCTGATTTGGTCATTGTACTGTGATTACTTAAGAAAATTACTTTGGTTTTAGGAAATGTACACTCAAGTATTTAGATATTAAGTGCATCATGTCTGCAACTTGCCCTAAATATTTAAGGAAAAAAATGTGCGTAGAAAGAGAGGGAGGAAAAGAAAATGAATGATAAAACAAATAAATATCATAAGATGTTAACGTTTGTAGAATCTTGGAAAAGGATACATAGTAATTCTTCGTATCCTACTTTTTGTGAAGTTCCTACAATTTTGAAGTTATTTCAGAATAAAATGTTGTAAGAATAGGTGAAGAGGAGCATGTAGCCCTCTCTCCCCAAAGCTAACATGTAAGGAATAAAAACAGGCATTTGTGATTTTTACTTATATATCACTCATCTGACTAATTCTAAAGGATAGAGAGGTTTAAAAAATATGTCATGAAGGACAGAAAAGGAAGGACAGTTTACTCTCTAGTTTGATAACTGTTTCGTTGTTTAAGTGTGTTTTCTTCCCCTGAGTTGTTTATGAGCTTTTGTCAAAATAAAGAATCTTTAGAGCAAAGATTTAATTTAGTTAGAGTTAATTTCTGTGTTCCCATGAACAGTGGCTTTTGGCCTCTGTTTGATCCTGGCAGTGTGTGGAGCTAATGTCTGGCTAGTGTTTTGGAAGCAGCAGGCAGTCAGCAGAAAGCCGCACCTAGGGGTCCTCTCTTCTGTGGGCCAGTCATGATTTCTCACACAGATGGGGCTTCATGAACTCTGGCAGAGGTCTGTCCTCAATTCATAGTCTAAAATTCAGAGTCATAATTTTTACGAGTATGTGATTACTACTATTGTTAAAATTATAAACTAAGTCTCAGAGAGTACCTCTACTTGCTAATTGTTTGAACAAGGATTAGTTTGAACGGTGTTGGCTTTTCTGGGACATACAAAGAAAGTAAACTAAGTACAAAATGGTAAATTTCAAATATGTAGGATATCTTTGGACAGTTCAATGATTTTTTCCATTTACCTTATCTTTTGAGCTTTTAGGCTTAAAATAATTGTTTTGATTACTGCTGTTTGGCAAATGGTTTTGGGAGCAGTTGAGTCACCTAGATTTTGATGGTCTGACATGAGACATTATTTTACCTTATAGTCATTAGGAAAGAAAAACATAATGATTTGATTTTGTGTAGTAATATGTAATATTTTATTCAGAGAACATTAAAGAGAAAATGGTTTTGTGTATTAATTTTACTTCTGAAACAGCATTTATCAAGATAAAAGTGTATATTTTCATGCTGCATTTACTAGTTAAGTAGAAAGATTTTTAAGAGTCCTGTTGCTTTATTTTTGTGATTGAATGGCTCTGTTCTTTGATATCCCAGATGTACATTAATATTTGCTTTTAATTATCTTGAGTTATGTTTTCTAAAGTCAGTGCTTTTTCAACTTTCAACTTTGAATATGAATAAAAATACAACATACCATTTATCTTATAAAACTGCATACATTTTAATTTTTTGAATGTCATTAGTGGGCATCAGAAAATAATCTTGTTTTTGTTCAATGTATCATTAACTATTTCTGAAAGCTATGTTATATTTTACTGAAGACAGAATCTGATGCCAACTATTTTGGCATTAGTCATACAGAGAGTAAGAAAATTTACACCATTGAGGGCTGTAACAAGAAAGTCAGTAAAGTTAAATATAAAGTGTATAAAATAAACAGTATTATTTGTTTTTAACTGGAGGAGGTAATGATAAAAATCCTGAGTTATATCGCCTTTCTAAGTTATTTACTATTTATGCAAAAAAGCTTATAAATCAAAACATTCAGAATTGTTAATTTGCACATAAGAACAACTTTTTTGGAAATAAAATTAAAGCTGTACCATGACCTAACTTTCATTCTTTCCTGTAAATTATACATGAATAATTTTTGTTTTTCATTTCTGTTTCTCACTGTCTATGCCCATTCTTCTGTATGTACTTTCTAATTTGACTGTTATTCTGAACTCATCATCATTTTTATCTCACAGGCATCTCAAATTAAACTTTCCCCAAACTTTTCCTCTCAACCTGTTTCTCTTTTTTTAAAGGACATCTGTCACATAGAGCCCGAAGTTTAGGTGTACTTAATTCATCTCCCCACTTCTCGGAAGCCACTATGTCACCAAGTCCTGTCTACTTCCTAAATCTCTTTCAAGTCCACCTACTTTTCTCCTTCTGTATTGTCCACCCCCTAGCTGTGTGCCTCTTGAAGCCTTGCCATCATTCAGCATGTCTCCTGCAATTGTCTGCTAATTCTTTTTCCCTTCTTCTGTCTTGCCCCTCCCTAACCCCTTTTTCAGTAGCAAATTGAGTGATTCATGGAATGTACATATCTAGTCATATCTACTCTATTTAAACTATTCTGGTTGATCTCAAGGTAAAGTAAAATCTTGGAATGTCTGTCAGACCCTGAATACTACCCCTGTGTGAGTTTTCAGGCACACTGTTCTCTCTTTTGCCTGTATCCTTTGGCCATGGTATCCTTTCAACCTCAACCTAGAAATACATGGTAGTATCCATTTGCTTTTTACAGTGGTAAAAATTCTTACATAATTTAAGTTCTTCCCTATATTACCCATGTTTGTGTCCTTCTGCATCTTTATTTTCTTTCTCAGCCAGGAATTTTAGTGTAACTCAGAAATATTTCTCTTTTCCTGGAAAATCAAACTAGTCATTGACTGTGCATATATACCTCTCTGGCAGGCTATCACCATTTTCTTTTTTTAAATATATTTTATTGATTCTACTGTTACAGTTGTTCCATTTCACCCCCTTATTCCCCTCTACCCAGCACACCCACTCCCACCCTTTAGTTCATGTCCATGGGTCATACATACAAGTTCTTTGGCTTCTCCCTTTCCTATACTATTCTTAACCTCCCCCTATTTTCTTCCTACCACTTATGCTACTTATTCCCTGTACCTTTTCCCCCATTTTCCCCTCCTCTTCCCCGCTGATAACCCTTCAAGTGATCTCCATTTCTGTAATTCTGTTCCTGTTCTAGTTGTTTGCTTAGCTTTTTTTTTTTTTTTTTTTTTAAGGTTTGGTTGTTGATAGTTGTGAGTTTGTTATCATTTTACTGTTCATATTTTTGATCTTCATTTTCTTAGATAAGTCCCGTTAACATTTCATAGAATAAGGGCTTGATGATGATGAACTCCTTGAACTTGACCTTATCTGAGAAGCACTTTATCTGCCCTTCCATTCTAAATGAAAGCTTTGCTGGACAGAGTAATCTTGCATTTAGGTCCTTGCCTTTCATGACTTGGAATACTTCTTTCCAGCCCCTTCTTGCCTGTAAGATCTCTTGTGAGAAATCAGCTGACAGTCTGATGGAAACTCCTTTGTAGGTGACTGTCCCCTTATCCCTTGCTGCTTCTAGAATTCTCTCCTTCATTTTAATCTTGGGTAATGTAATTATGTGCCTTGGTGTGTGCTTCCTTGGGTCCAACTTGTTTTGGACTCTCTGAGTTTCCTGGACTTCCTGGAAGTCTATTTTCTTTGTGAGAATGGGGAAGTTCTCCTTCATTATATTTTCAAATAAGTTTTCAATTTCTTGCTCTTCTTCTTCTCCTTCTGACACCCCAATGATTCCTTTATTGGAACATTTAAAGTTGTCCCAGATATTCTAAGCATCCCCTCATTTTTTTTGAATTCTTGTTTCTTCATTCTATTCTGATTGACTGCCTATTTCTTCCTTCTGGTCCAAACTGTTGGTTTGAGTCTTGGTTTCCTTCCCTTCACTATTGGCTCCCTGCACATTTTCCTTTATTTGACTTTTCTTTTTTTGTTGTTTTTTTAAAATGCATTTTATTGATTATGCTATTACAGTTGTCCCGTTTCTCCCCCATCATTCCCCTCCACCCTGCACACCCTCTCCCACCCACATTCCCCCCTTTAGTTCATGTCCATGTGTCATGAGTTCTTTAACTTCTACATTTCCCACGCTATTCTGGCCCTCCCCCTGTCTATTTTCTATCCACCGTCTATGCTACTTATTCTCTGTACCTTTTCCCCCTCTCTCCTCCTCCCACTCCCCTGTTGCTAACCCTCCATGTGATCTCCTTTTCTGTGGTTCTGTTCCTGTTCTAGTGCTTTGCTTAGTTTGCTTTTGTTTTAGGTGTGGTTGCTAATAGCTGTGAGTTTGCTGTCTTTTCTCTGTCATATTTTTATCTTCTTTTTCTTAGATAAGTCCCTTTAACATTTCATCTAATAAGGGCTTGGTGATGATGAACTCCTTGAACTTGACCTTATCTGAGAAGCACTTTATCTTCCCTTCCATTCTAAATGACAGCTTTGCTTGATAGAGCAATTTTGGATGCAGGTCCCTGCCTTTCAAGACTTCAAATATTTCTTTCCAGCCCCTTCTTGCCTGTAAGGTCTCTTTTGAGAAATCAGCTGACAGTCTGATGGGAACTCCTTTGTAGGTGACTGTCCCCTTATCCCTTGCTGCTTCTAGAATTCTTTCCTCCATTTTAATCTTGGCTAATGTAATTATGATGTGCCTTGGTGCGTCCTCCTTGGGTCCAACTTGTTTGGGACTCTGTGAGCTTCCTGGACTTCCTGGAAGTCTATTTCCTTTGCCAGATTGGGGAAGTTCTCCTTTGTTATTTGTTCAAATAAGTTTTCCAATTGTTGCTCTTCTTCTTCCTCTTCTGGTACCCAGATAATTCGCATGTTGGAATGTTTAAAGATGTCCTGGAGGTTCCTAAGCCTCTCCTCATTTTTGTGAATTCTTGTTTCTTCTTTGTTTTCTGTTTGTTTGTTAGTTTCTTCCTTCTGGTCCCCTCCATTGATTTGAGTCCCAGTTTTCCTTCCATCTCTATCAGTTCCCCATGCGTCTTCCTTCATTTCATGTATTGTAGCCTGCATTTTTTCATCTAATCTGTGAGCAAAATCAACCAATTCTGTGAGCATTTTGATGACCAGTGCTTTGAACTGTGCATCTGACAGGTTGGCTATCTCTTCACTGCTTAGAGGAATTGGCTCTGGGGCTTTCATTTGTTCTCTGGTTTGAGCCATTTTTGGTGTTTTTTTGTTTGTTTGTTTGTTTTGCTTTGGTTTTGGTCTGGTCACGGCTGTTACGTAGTGAGGGGTGGAGCCTTAGGTGTTCCCCAGTGCAGGGCAGCCCAGTTGCTGAGTTGTGATGCTGTTTGTGGGGGTGGGGTCTGAGAGGGAACAATGGAGTCTGCCCCGCTCTCCTCTGGACTCCAGTCCCTTCTGCCACTTCCCCTTCGCCTGGACCATCTGCGCGCAGGAATGTGGGACCACCTGGTCAGCCAGCTGCCTTGTGCAGCCACACTGGGTCTGCACAGTTGCCACCCCGTGCCCCAGGTCCGCCAGCTGCCACCTGTGGGCCCAGAGTCTGCCAGCTGCCGCCTGTGCACCTGGGAACTGCCAGCCTCTGCTGCCTGTGTTCCCAGGTCCGCACCTCCACTTTTTCCTGCCGTGACTCCGCCCCTCTTACCGGTCTGGACGAATGGTTGTTGGACTGCCGTACAGTTCAATTTTCTATTAGCTCTGGTTGTTTTCTCATTTCTAAATCTTCGTTTTCCTTAATTTTGGTTGTGAGAGGAGGCACAGTGTGTCCACCTATGCCTCCATCTTGGCCGGAAGTCTATTTGACTTTTCATAGCCTTCACTCTTTCCCCTATTTTGTGGCCATACTTAACCAATTCTGTGAGCATCCTGATTACCAGTGTTTTGAATTGTGCATCTGATATGTTGGTTACTTCTTCATTGCTTAATTGTACTTTTTCTGGTTCTTTGATCTGTTCTTTCATTTGGGCCATTTTGTTTTTGTCTAAGTAGTAAGGGGCGAAGCCTTTGGTATTCGCCTGGGTGGGGCAACCCACTGTTGCTGCATTGTGGCACTGTATGTGGAGGAGGTGCCGGAGAGGGAACAAAGCCACTTGTTTGACTCTCTGCTGGCTTTTAGTTACTTCTGCTGCCACCCACACACAAATTGGGCCCTTGTGATGTTGATTCCCATGTGGGTGGTTTTCTGTATGTTCTAGGACCCTGTGGGTCTCTCCAATGAAGTCTTCTGTGAGGCTGGGAGTTTCTTTTGCTGCCTCAACCCCGCAGGTTTTTTCAGTCAGAGGTTTTGAGGCTTTATTTTCCTGCCCTGGAACACTGGGTTGCGCTGTCTGTCTCTGTCTTGCTCCCCAATCATTCTTCCTGGTTTATCTGTTTGCAGATGTGGGACCAGCCACTCCTCCAGACACCACCTTGCTGCAAGTCCTCTTCTCCCCAGCTGCCTGTCTCCGCCCCTCCTACCAGTCTGGATGAGTGTTTCTTCTTTAACTCCTTGGTTGTTGGACTTCCATAAAGTTGGATTTTTCTGTCAGTTCGGGTTGTTTTTTGTTTTTAAATTTGTTGTTGTTCTTCTTTTGGTTGTGTGAGGAGGCACAGTGTATCTACCTATGTCTCAATCTTGGCTGGAAGTCCCTACCATTTGCTTTTTCAAAAGGGCTTTAGTTTTGTCTTTGTAAAATATACACCAAAGGGATTCATTTCCCTTTTATGGCCTGACCTCTTTCACGGAATCTTTTATCTTAAATTCTTGCCTACCTATTTTGTCTTTCTAATCATCCTAGCATATTGCCTTTAATTACTCTTCATTTGGCAAATGTCACGTTTTGCAATGATTTTTTTAAGTATATTAGTTTCATCGGAAGTTTCTTATTCCTTCTGATACTTTCCCAGTAGGTAAATATAGAATTACAAACTTTTTAGAAACATTAGTTATTGAATATGGGCCAAGTTGTTACCCACAGAGCAAGGTCAGGATAACTATATTTCTCCTGGGCATGTGTTATAAAATACATTTATTAGGTTCATTGTTTATATGTGATAACTTCTTCCATGGATTATTTGTAGCTAAAGGAATAATACTAATATTTGAATTCTGGGACTTTGTCTAAATGTTTTGAGGTAGTTTAAAGACATTGAAAATTAGGTTTTGTAAAACTTTAGACACATGGTATCTTCTGAGTTTGGAACAGAGATGCTCAGAATTTGTCATATGATTGCTAGTATGGTCTATTACAAAGAGATGCATAGAAAAATACCCAGAAGGATATATTAGGTTGTTCACTTTGTCTGGCTTAGAAATAAGAATTCATAGTGTAAATTTATGTCCTTCTTCCCTATGCATATACATTATGGTACAGGGTAACCTTCTGTAACAAAGATTCTTAAATACGGTGGTATAAATAAGTTAGAAATTCATTTGCTTCTCATGTACCACTCTGGTTAGTTTATGCTGATGGGGCAAGTTAGTAGTTTGTGATCATTCCAATAGACAGACACACACACAGGCATATACTCATCTTGTTTTCTCTGCTTCATCTGCCTTGGCACTCTGAGTTCCATATCAAAAGTTCATAGGAAGAGTAAAGGAAAGAAAGTCTAAGCAAACAATTATTTTTTTTCAAGTGAGGCCAGAGCTGGATACATCACTTTATCTTTCAGTCTTTTGTCAGGGAATTAGTTGATCATATGTAGCTATATAAGTTAGATAGGAAAGTAGAGTCTATATGTAGGTCATCCTTTCTTCAACCGTGACTCTATAACTGTAGAAAATGTAAATATCAGATTTTAGGAGAAACCAGTTTGTCACAATATACTTATGTATTTAAAATTTTTAATATGTATTACTATTTAAATTTATATTATACTAAATTTTAGATAAATTATTCAGTTTCTCTTGATCATAGTTTTATTTTTAAAGTCACCTTTTTCCTTGTATTCTTTCTCTTTTTTCTTCTAAAGATTTTATTTATTTATTTTTAGAGAGAGGGGAAGGGAAAGAGCAAGAGAGGGAGAGAAACATCAATGTGTGGTTGCCTCTTACATGCCCCCAAGTGGGGACTTGGCCTCCAACCCAGGTACCTGCCCTGATTGGGAATCAAACTGGCCACCCTTTGGTTCTCAGGCTGGCACTCAATCCACTGAGCCACACTAGTCAGAGCTTCTGTATAAGTGTTTAAATCTATCACTGGTTACTGAAATCCCCCCAAAAGCAGATTCTGTACTATTTGCTCTTATTTTTTTTCCTGTGATGTCTTAGTGTGACATGAGTGGTAGGCATAAAATAAATGTTGAGAGATGTAGATTCACTTTCTCAGAATATCAACAGTGTTAAAACCTTGTAGCAAATGTTGGCAAGCTTTTTTGGTAGAGGGCCAGAGATGAAATGCGTAGATTTTGTGGATCACATGGTCTCCATTGCAACTATTTAACTCTATTGTTGTAGCATAAAAACAACCATATGTAAACACTGCTGTGTTCAAATAAAACTTTATGTACAAAAATTGATGGTAGGTCAATTTGTCCTGCAGATCATAGTTTGCTGAAGCCTTGCATTATAGGATGGATACACCCTCTAGATCAGGGGTGTCAAACTCATTTTCACCGGGGCCCATGTCAGCCTTGCAGTTGCCTTCAAAGGGCCAAATATAATTTTAGGACTGTATAAATGTAACTACTCCTTAACAGTTAAGTGAGAGCTTGGCACTGCTGCAAGGTAGAAACAAGGTGGAGGGCCGGATTTGGCCCACAGGCCTTGTGTTTGCCACCTGTGCTCTAGATAGAAATAGGCATCAACTTAGATTTGTGAAGCTGCATTCTTATAGAATATGAAATTAGAAGATAGGTAGGTAGGTCACTGCTTGGGCTTAGGATGCAGTGCAACTTCTCTAATGTTTATTAATTACATATTAACTTCTGGTCTATATTCTCAGATGAATGGATAATAATGAGCATAGTGATAATAATGCAACTTCTTGAATGGAAGATATTGCATTAAGCATTATCCCATTTATAGCTCATGACAGTCATACAAATTAGGTTCTGTTATCACCATTTTACAAATGAGGAAACTAAAATTTTGAGAGCTTACATAGCTTACTCAAGGTGAAAGTAGACTTGGTACTTAACTTGAGAGAGTCTTTGCTGACTTGATAATTGTAAAAGTGACAGTTCTATAAGACTTGAGTAGCAAGATAAGAATAAGTCTCTGTAGGTTTGTTTTATAATGTAATAGTACAGATTAGAACTATACAGAAGTGGGCCAAAGAAGTTGGAAGGAATGAACAAACTTTTCTGTTTTGCATCAACGTCAGCTCTGTTATGTTCCAGACACCCTGCTCTTATGAGAGCCTGCTTTCCCTGAAATTTTTTACTACCTTTTTACTTTACCTTTTTATTCCTATTTAACTTTACCAAGATCAAATACTTCCTTCATGAAGTCTTTCTGTATCGTAGAACTCTCTGAATATCATCCATCTCCCTCTTGCTATAGTTTTGTATTTGAACTTGGCTTTATCGTAGACATATTAGGCTTAGTTTTTCCTAGCAGATTAAAAACTTTTCTCCTTCTCCTCCTTCCTTTTCCTCCTCCTCTTCCCCTTCCCTTGATATATAATAAACTTCTCATACATATACTTGTGAAATCACCACGATCAAGACAGTGAACATTTCTCTGACTTCCTGAAGTTTCCTCATGCCCTTTGCAATCCACCTTCTCTCCAACCTGTCCCAATGCAACCACATGATTTGCTTTCTGTCACTAAGCTGTTTTGCCTTTTCTGAAATTTTATGTTAATGGGTTCATAGTGTATGCTTTATTGTTAGTCTTCTTTAATTCAGCATAACAATTTTGAGATTCATTTTCATACATATTAGTGATTCACTTCTTTTTTAAATATATTTTATTGATTATGCTATTACAGTTGTTCCATTTCCCCCTTTTATTCCCCTCTGCCCTGCAAATATTCACCCACCTGCATTCTCCCCTTTAGTTCATGTCCATGGGTCATACATATAAGTTCATTGGCTTCTCCATTTCCTATACTATTCTTAACCTCCCACTGTCTATATTCTACATACCATTTATGCTACTTATTCTCTGTACCCTTTCCACCTCTCACCACCCACTCCCTCACTGATAACCCTCCATGTGATCTCTATTTCTATGATTCTGTTCCTGTTCTAGTTGTTTGCTTTGTTTTTGTTTTAGGTTCAGTTGTTAATAACTATGAATTTGTTATCATCTTACTGTTCATATTTTTTTATTTTCCTCTATTTCTTAGATAAGTCCCTTTAACATTTCATATAATAAGGGCTTGGTGTTGATGAACTCCTTTAATTTGTCCTTATCTGAGAAGCACTTTATCTGCCCTCCCATTCTAAATGATAGCTTTGCCGTATAGAGTAATCCTGTATGTAGGTTCTTGCCTTTCAAGACTTGGAATACTTCTTTCCAGCCCCTTCTTGCCTGTAAGGTTTCTTTTGAGAAATCAGCTGACAGTCTTATGGGCACTCCTTTGTAGGTAACTCTTTCTTTTCCTCTTGCTTCTTTTAGGATTTTCTTTTTATCTTTAATCTTGGGTAACTTAATGGTGATGTGCCTTGGTGTGTTCCTCCTTGGGTCCAACATCTTTCGGACTCTCTGAGCTTCATGGACTCCCTGGAAGTCTATTTCCTTTGTCAGACTGGGGAAGTTCTCCTTCATTATGTTTTCAAATAAGTTTTCAATTTCTTGCTCTTCCTCTTCTCCTTCTAGCACCCCTATGATTTGGATGTTGGAACATTTAAAGATGTCCTGGAGATTCCTAAGCTTCCTCAAGGTTCCTAAAGATGTCCTGGAGGTTCCTCATTTTTTTTTTTTTTTTTTTTTTAATTTTTGTTCCTTCATTCTGTTCTGGTTGAATGTTTCTTTCTTTTTTTTGGTCCACACTGTTGATTTGAGTCCTGGTTTCCTTCCTGTTACTGTTGGCTCCCTCTACATTTTCCTTTATTTCATTTAGCATAGCATGCATTTTTTCATCAAATTGCTACCATATTCAACCAATTCTGAGAATATTCTGACTACCAATGTTTTGAACTGTGCATCTGATAGGTTGGCTATCTGTTTATTGCTTAGTTGTTGTATTTTTTCTGGAACTTTGATCTATTCTATCATTTGGGCCTTTTTTTTTTTTTTTTGGTCTTGGTGTGCCTGTTATGTAGTAAAGGGTAGAACCTTAGGCGTTAACCATGGCGAGGCAACCCATGTTGCTGCATCATGGTGCTGTATGTGGGGGAGGGGTTCGAGAGCAAACAGTGCTGCTTGCTCTGCTCTCTGCTGATTTTCAGTCCCTTCCCCCACTACGCACAATCAAATTGGGCCCTTCTGGTGCTGATTCCTGGGTGGGCAGGCTTGTGTGCGTTCCTGTTGGTCTCTCCAATGAACTCTTCTGTGAGGCTGGGAGTTTCTCCTTCTGCCTTAACCCCCACAGATTTTTTTCAGTCAGGTTTGAGGCCTTATTTCCCTGGGTTGAAACTCTGGGTTGTGCGGTCCGTGTGACTCACGTGTTGTTCCTCCCAGTTTATCTGCACACGAATGTGGGACTGCCCAGTCTGCAATCCACTGCCCCGCAGTATCCTCTAGCAGCTGCCTTGCCACGTGTGCTCTCCACCCGGCTGCCCATCTCTGCCCCTCCTACTCATCTGGAAGAATATTTATTCTTTAACTCCTTGGTTGTCAGACTTCCATACAGTTGAATTTTTCTGTCAGTTCTCATTGTTTTTTGTTTTTAAATTTGTTGTTGTCCTTATTTTGGTTGTGCGAGGGGGCACAGTGTGTCTACCTACTTCTCCATCTTGGCTGAAAGTCTGATTCATTTCTTTTTGTTGCTGTGTAGAATTCCATTGTATGGACAAACCACATTTTTAAAATTCACTCACCTGTTGATGGACATTTAGATGATTTCCAGTTTTTGACTGTTGCAAATAAAGTTATTAACCTTTGTGCCTGTGTTTGTATATGATATGGTTTTATTGTTAAGCTGAGTAAATACTTCAGAGTGAATGCTTTGAATCACATGGGGAGTAAATGTTTAACTTTTTAAGGAACTGCCAAACAGTTTCAATGTGGATGTACCAATTTATATTCCCATCCCAGGATGTGACAGATTTGTTCCACATCCTCACCATCACTTGATATTATTTGTCTCTTAATGATTAGCCACTTAAATTAGTGTTTGGTGGTATCTTGTATATCTTTGGCAATAATGATGTTACACATTTTTTCTTGTGCTTACTGGCCATTTGTATATCTTTGAAACGCCTGTTCAGATTTTTGCTTTCATTTTTGCTTGATTTGTTCTCGAGTTATTATTTTATTCTAAGCATTCTTTATATATTCAAGAAAAATAAGATCAGATATATCTTTGTCTGATACATGTGTTGTGAATATTTTATCTCAGTCTGTGGCTTGCCTTTTGATTGTCTTAACTATATCCTTTGAAGAAGAGACTTTTAAATTTTGAGGAAGTACAACTTGTCAATATTTTCATAATTTCTGTTTTTTTGTGTACTATCTAAGAATATGTTGTCCTACCTCATGGTAACATATTTTTCTCCTATATTTTCTTCTACTATGTCTTACACTTTCTTCTACTATGTCTTACATTCAGGTTTTTGATTCAACTTGAGTTAATTTTTGTGCATGGTATGAGTTAGGATTGGGGCTTATTTTCTTTTTTTCTGAAATGGATATATCATTGTTCCACCCTACACTGAAAAGACATTTATTGTCCCATTGAATTGACTTAGCAATCACCACCTTCTTAAGTTTACATTTAGAGTTTTATTGCTATGTCAAATTCATATGTTTTTGTTTTGTTACTTTGAAGTAAAGGAGATGAGTAATCTTGCATTGTTCTTTTTTTTTTTAAAAGATTTTTTATTTATTTATCTTTAGAGGGGAAGGGTAGGAGAGAGGGAGAGGGAGAGAAATATCAATGTAGGGTTGCCTCTCGTGTGTCCCCTGCTGGGAACTGGCCTGCAACCCAGGCATGTGCCCTCACTGGGAATCGAACCGCGATCCTCTGGTTCGCAGGCCCGCGCTCAATCCACTGAGCTACACCAGCCAGGGCATTGTTCTTGCTAGGTCATAGGAAACTGGTGATAAATTTCTACTGATAATAAGAATTAAATATTTAACTGACTTAATGTTCTCCAATTCAATCTTACAATCATTTTATTTAATTTAGGTGTCACACATAATATTGCATTACTTCGCGAGGTGATAATCAACTCACGCTTTGTAAAAGGAGACATCAACACTAAATTTCTTTCTGATGTATATCCTGATGGCTTTAAAGGTTTGTATCCATTGAAGTATTTTCTTGTATTAAAGTTATTATTTTTATACTTACTGTAATGTATACTTTTTCTCTATTTTTTAATTAATGCCTCTGGCCTATATTATACTTGATTCATTAACATACTTAGAGTATCCTAGACTATTGACAATTATGATTTTGAGTATTTATGAGTAATTCATGAGTGTGTAATAATATGTAATTTTGTTTAGTGAGGAATTAAACTATGTGGAATGTTGTGTTAGTCCAGTTTTGAAGCAAAACACATAGGGGTAGCATTAGCCTATCTGATTTTCTGATTTCTGAAAGTCATTTCACTTATATTCCCTGCTGGTATGAGTATATGAAGGAACTCTTCTTTAATAATTAAAACTGCGTATTTATGAAAATTAGCACTGAAAATTTCAGAATACCAGGTACTGTTCCTATTAATGAAAATGAAGATGTCTACGAAGGAGGTGGTTTGTATTCTAAAAATTGGATTTGAGTAAAATAATGAGTGGAATATGAAATTTAGTACTGCAAAATTATCAGTGAGTATTTCCAGGTGGTAGAAAAATTGCTCATCAAATGAGAGACAGAGAAACCCATTAGTGATCATTGAAAACGTGGCTAATGTGATATTAAAGCAATAGGACTTACAAGAGACTTAACAGAAATGTTATTCGTGAAAACCTAAAGCACTTACATATGTTTCTAATGAACTTGTGAGTATAAGATTAGTCGTTCTTTCACAAATATCAAGTGTTCTTTATATCATTTAAAGTGTTTTATAGATAAAATGTCTTAGTCATTTTAGAAACTGTAGGTAGATTCAGGTCAACTTCATGTAGCTGAACTACTGAATATATTTACAAAGCAATTTCTTACCTCAGAATTTACAGTACAGAATTTTCATAAGACTAAATACAGATTACTGTTTTAACTGTTCTTTCAAAACTTTAGTGTTACAAAATTTTATCATTAGTACCAAGTGAAATGAGGATTGTATTTTATTTGGGAACTTAAGTAAAACTAATGAATCATCAAGCCCTTTTTCCTGAACTTTTAAATTTTTGTAAACATAAAATACAATCTTAATATGATTGCAGTTTTATACTTGTGTGATTATTTTGTTAATATATATTGTTTTCATGATGCCAGGAACTACTTATGTTACTACTTTTTATTTTGTCCTTAGCAACTACACAAATTCTAAGTTCAATCAGGACTTCCAGATTCTTTTCTGTCTGCCTGGCTGATGCCTCTGTGAAGGTGATATAACATGGAACAATAGTGAGAAGGAGGCAACAGGTCAAAACTTCAGGGAACCTTTAGAACAAACATATTGTATATGAACATGGGTTCCTACACACACACACGCACGCACGTGCACACGTCTATATATATGTATATATGAGGTATTCCATTGCCCTAAAGAAAAAAATGGGGGATTATAAATTTCTAATTGGAGTTGATTGCCATGTGCTATACATTCAGCAATAATGTCTGAAATTTCTAAGGGAACTCAGAAATTTACCTAGTACCTACTATTGCAATTCCCTGTGATGAACTTAATATATTACATTTTTTTGTAGGAAATTATCAGCACTGATGCTATAATTCTGGTTGTTAAGTTTTTGCAAGATACGAACACAATTTTTAAACTCTTACAAGTTACTAGAATGGCCTTTAGCACCTTTTAACCTCAGCTTTCATTTTACATGTGAGGAAGCCAAAGCACAGAGAGATTAATGCTAAAAAACCAGTAACATGAATTTAGAGCTTTCAACTTTTCCTTTAGTACTCATTCAGTTGTGCTAGGATTCAAAGTCATAAATCACAAAAGTTTTCAGAGTACACTATATGTTGTCATATTGCCTATAAGGACTTTTGAGTACACACCTATATTTACTATGCTACATGTCTATCTCTTATTTTCTCATATACTTTTTCATGTCAGTTCTTTCTTCTCTGAATGGTTACTATCTCTTGTTCTTTATCTTCAGATTACTCTATTTCTTTTTCCTCAGAACAGATCTTAGATATATTAAACTGTATCATTTTGATTGTTTGATATATGTGCCTGAAAGAGCAGCAGGAAGTGCAACTGAAGTTAATCCAGGACCTTCTCCATATGTTTGTGGCTGGGTCATTTTGCCCCTTTGAGATTACTCATGAACTTCCCATCTGTCCAGCTATCCCAGGCACTACACATAGGCAAGTGCCTATTTTTATAACTGCATAGAAATTTTCTGTTATATATGTTTAATATCCCAAGTTCATTTTGTAGACTTAGGGCAGTGTTACTAAATGTTCTTAGATTGAACTTTGAAATGGTTGTATCCAAATTTTAAAAATAGGATACACAAGAATCTGTTCTTCACATCAATTTATTAGATTCTCATGTAAAACTATTTGCCTTTGGTTCAAAAAAATAAGTGGAAAATGGGGATGAAGGAATTTTGATTTTGAAATAAAGGAAAAATGAGAAAAAGGTATTTTAAGAAATATAATTTTAGTTGGCCTGTAATGAACATTTTGGACTTATTTCTCTTCTGCATTACTACCCTTCAGTTACCTGCTTCATCAAAAGAAATTATCATATTTATCTTTCTCTTTTGAAAAGTTGCAGAATTTTTGTAGAAATTTGATTCACAGTAAGAAAAATACCATTGTTTTTCACTGAATTTAGTCGGATAGTTTTTTTTTTAACCTTTGAAAATGGTGTATAGGGACTGAAGTGGGGCTTTTAAAGTCCAGTAATTAAAATTATTCAAAAATAATAAATGTATGCTCTAGAGGAAAATCAAAGGTAAGTAATGTATTTTCCCTGCTCTTAAGAAGCTTATATTATAAGAGAAATAAACATGTGAAGAGCTAACTTAACTACAGGACAGAGTAAAATAAGTGCTAAGTAAAAATACAAGCTAAGGTTTTTGAGAGTAAAGAAAAAAGAAAGCGATTTTCATTTAGGGAATCAAGGCTGGCTTCAAAGGACAAGGAAGCATTTAGACTGTTGAAGCACCTTTCTGAGGACACTGATCTGTAAGCTCTAGGGCCTTGGGACAGCCACTGTGCACATCTCCTAATCCATTCTCTTTGGTATAACGTTGGTAGTTTAAAATTAGCCTTGATGACAGTGTTTACAATAAGGAAATGGGCAGATGCTGTACACTGGCACATAACTGGGTTTCTCCTTCCCTTTAGTTTCATTAAACACTGCACCTTTCAGTTTCATAAAGTACCTCCCCATAGAAAAATGTGTTGCAGATCTGGAAAATATCTGTATTCTAATTATGAATACATTTCTATTTTAAGTGATTTTTAACAACATAATGTTGAAACTATTTCATTTCTTTCAAATGAATTCAAATAACTATCTGATCATTTTTTTTGTGAATATTACAAGTAGCATCTTCTTGCTGATTGTTCAGCATTCATATTGCCCATACTGTACCATTATCTGTGTACAGTACTGCGGTAAATAAGTAATGTTAGAAATTCTGGTAAGATTACAGCTCTTAAGGAGACATGTCAACCTGCAGACCCTGAAGTATCAAATCCTGCCTTGGCTCACATACTGCTTGAGGAATTATGCAAATAGAGCAGATTTCTATGCTGTACAAGACTCAGCCAAAACAGGTAGCCTTCCTAAGCCTTGTTAGGCTAGACCACTGTTCCCCAGTCCACTATATTATGGTAGGAATTAAAGAGGTGGAGGGAGAGAGAGAGATTGGTTGGTTGGTACATTGGGATTCAAACTCTGACTATATGCAAGAATATCTCACCTTTATTTTCCTTTAATCATTCATATTTCAAAACATGGCCTAACCAATGTTCTTGGCCAACAATACTCCTTTTCTAATTTTCTTTTATCTTCTCCTTAGAAGTAAAATTAGGGGTGAGGAGTGATAAGGAGAAGCAGAAGTGAGGGGCCCTAAGTTTTTCCTAGAGATCTGAGTATGGTTTTTAAATTTGTAATTGTTTCATTCTGTGCACACTTGTATTTCTTTTTCTTCTGAAATTAGACAATAAACTTCCAGTGAGCAGAGTTTTGTTTTTTGTTTTTGTTTAATTTGAACAATCTTGCTCCCTCTCATTCCCCTTGCAGACTGCAATGTCTTGAACAATGCTAACTCCGTAATAGATGCTTGGCAACATATTTGTTTGAATGACTCATAATTCTAAAAGATAGAAGCATAGACATTAACATTATATGTGTATCTGATCAAGCAAATGGATGATTGATTGATTGATTTCCCTCAGGACACAAGTTAACAGAGAATGAAAGAAATGAGTTATTGGCCATAGCATCCTCATTGTTTGTGGCATCCCAATTAAGAGCACAATGTTTTCAAGAACATGAAAACTCAAGGTATGTTAGATTATTTAAAACAGAATACATGAACAGAAAAATGTTGATTACCTAATCTATTTAGGAAATTGTTAATAAATGATCTGACTGACCTCAGTTGTGGAAGTTCTTATGAGTGTTTGCAGAGGTATAATAAAAGTCACAGTGCTTAAAAATCATTTTGCTTCTGTTTCGTACAATGAATTTTTTAATTCAAAAAGAAAAAAGGATGTTTACCCTTTTAATTTAGACATTATCAGAGGTAAGAAGATACTCTGAAAACTTACAGAAAATCTGTTCAAGTAATTTATATTTATTAGTTTTGTTTTATTAATTTGTTAATCTTAAAAAATTTTTGAGAATTGTTATAGTAATAAAATTTAAGAGTGAATCTTAGCAGTTTAAAAAATATATATGAAACTCATTTATAAGCTATAAAAAGGAGTTAATACCAGGTTGAGTTAGTTATTTGTGAGCCCTAAATATACCTGTTAGCTTCTTAGTGATCAAGTGATAGGGAAAACATGCTTTATCCAAGGGCAAATTAAAAAAAAAACATTGTGCATTAATGCTTCTGACAGATTTTTTATTATGAATATTTGTATACTTGCTAGAGTAATCCTACTTTAGCAAGTATAATCCATTGCTTGTTAAAGTGATGCTGTTGATAAGATTGGGTTATTTCAGTTTCTTTTCCTTTTTTTTTTTTTTTTGGCTTTTCCACAAGAGGAATAACAAAGATACAAAGAGAAAAGATGGCAGATGACAAAGCAGCTCTGAAGAGCACAGTTGAGAAACTCAGATTACCCCTGAAGAAATAGGCAGAAGAAAAACTAAATTGGGTTTAGGCTGATGTGGTTTCACTCATTAAATCTTGGAGTGACTGGTACTCTTCATTTGTTCTCATTCTGAAGAAAAAGTAGAGAAAGCTTAATGAACAACTTTTTTAAAGTTATGACTGAGTGGAAATTAGAGAATATAAAACATCAGTAAATTACTAAATGACTGGAAGGAAGAGGAAAATGGTCAATAAATACATGAATCTTAGTACATGAAATACCTGTTAACATCCCAATGCTATACTACTACACACAATTAGAATAATATATATCAATTAGTGAGTAGATAAATAAATGTGGTATATCCATTCAATAGCATACTGTTTATCAATAAAAAAATGAAGTACTGATACATGTGTCTACATACATAAATTTAAAAAGACTATCATGCTAAAAAAAAAGGAACCAGCTAAAGAAGACTGTATATAATTTCATTTATTTGAAATGTCTAGGAAAAGCAGATGTGTAAAGATAGAAAAGATTGTTTCCTGTGTATGGATATTGATGTCCCAAAATTACATTTTTATACAGTCTGTGCCCCAAACCATAACCCAATAGTTACTTTACATGCATTAATCTCTTAAATTATGTAGAAAACAAAACAGAATGTCAAACCAAAGTCACAGTAATACTAGCTTTTAGTCTAATAATTTTTTAAATGTATAGATCCCTTAAATCATGCAAGTTAGATACTGCTGTTACTAGCTGTTATAGCTGTGCATGTATTTATCTTCATTGAGATATTTATTTTATCACGGGACCTCTTGGTACTGTCTAGTGTCCTTTCATTTCAACCTGCAGAACTCCCTTTAGTAGTTCTTTCAAGGCAGGTCTATTGGTCACAAACTCCCTGAGGTTTTGGTTATATGAGAATTTCTTAATTTCTCCCTTGCTTTCGAAGGTCAGTTTTACTAAATTTAGGGTCTTAGTTGACAGTTTTTTTCTTCTACCACTTCGAATATATCAGCCCACTGCCTCTGCCTCCAAAGTTCCTTTTTTAAAAATTTAAATTATATTCTATTGTTTATGCTATTACAGTTGTCCCAATTTTTCCCCCCTCCTCAAAAGAAACTGTAAAGTTTCTTTTGAGAAATCAGCTGACAGTCTTATGGGAGCTCTCTTGTAGATAACTGCTTTACCAACTCCTTGTTGCTTTCCAGATTCTTTATCTTTAACCTTTGATATTTTAATTACAGTGCATCTTGGTGTGGGCCTCTTTCAGTTGATCTTGTTCGGAACCCTCTGTGCTTCCTAGACTTGTGTGTGTATATATATATTTTCTTCACCAAGTTAGGGAAGTTTTCTGTCATTATTTTTTCAAATAGGTTTTCAATTTCTTTCTCTCTCTCTTCTCCTTCCAGCACTCCCATGATACAAATGTTGGTATGCTTGAAGATATCCCAGAGGCTCCTTATACTGTCCTTGTGTTTTTGGATTTTTTTTTATTGCTGTTCCGATTGGGTGTTTTTTGTTTCCTTATATTCCAAACTGCTGATTTAATTCTCAGCTTCATCACTCTACTATTGATTCCTTGTAAACTGTTCTTCATTTCAATTAGTGTATCCTTCATTTCTGATTGGCTTCTTTTTATGGTTTCCATGTCCTTTTTATGTTATTGAAGTTCTAAGTTCACTTCTTTTCTCCTAAGTTCATTGAACATCTGTATAACCAGTGATTTGTACTCTACATAGAGTAGATTGCTTGTCTCCATTGTTTAGTTTTTTTTTTTTTTTTTCCTGGAGTTTTGTTCTGTTCTCTCATTTGGGTTGTGTTTCTTTGTCTCCTCATTTTGGCAGCCTCCCTGTGTTTGTGTCTATGTATTAAGTAGAGCTGCTACAACTTCCTGGCTTGTAGTAGGTGTCCTGTAAGGTCCAGTGGCACAGCCTCCCTCCCCTATTACCCAAGCTGGGTACTTGAGGTGTGCTCACCATGTGGGCTGTGTACAGCTTCCTTTTGTAGTTGAGCCTTGGTTGCTGTCAGCATGTCAATGGGAGAGATTTACCCAGCAATCAGCTGCAAGGACTGGCTGTGACCACTGGCCACCAATCTTTTACCACTGTAAAGGATCAGCTGGTCAGTGTCCCACTCCACGGAGCAGGATTTACTTCAATAGGGCTCTGGTGCTGTGGAGTCTGCTCCTTGAGTGGAGGTGGCTTGTGGAGGTTTGTGGAGGTGGTTGGGTGGTGGTACTCTGATTAGTTGTAGCTGTCCATTGGGTGCCCATGTTCTGGAGCCTTCCAGGAGGTGTAGACCAAGGTTAGTCACCACCTCTGTTCTTTCCAGGGCCACCCAGTATAAACTACAATGGGATCTGCAGATGGCTGCTACTTATGCTGCACTTGGAGGTGCCCGAGCAAGACCAAGCTGTGAACCAGGGCCCACTACAGCTAGTGCCAGGCCTGGGGCCATATAGTGACAGTTAAGGGGCATGCTGAGGCTAGATATTGCTTGTTTGAGAGATTTTATGAAAATCTGAAGCATGAACTGTGACAAACCATTTGTATGGAAAAGCCATTGGAAACAGCTTTGGTGCGCCTGAATGTTGGGTAGGGCTGTGCCTCAGGGCATCACCAGATTGGGGCAGACAATGTTAGCCAGATTGATGGAGTCTCAGATATGGTAGCCACCTTCTGGCTCTGTGGAGGGAGGTCTCAGAAAAGGAACAATGGCCTCTGCTAACACTTCTTTCTGGGGGAATGCTACACCCCACCTCCCCCAGCTCTTACCTCAATGCCAGACACCAAGTTCCTCCCTGTATGCCTCTGGTGCCTTTCGAGCTGCTGCCCTCATGCTGGATCTGGAGAGAGAGTGAGTCTGAGTAAGCCCTGCATGGGCCCTTTAAGAAGAACTGCCTGGTACTCCAGAAGTTTCTGTCTTCCACTGCCTTGATTCCCAGTGGTTTTTGGAGTCAGAAGTTATGGGGACTTCTCTTTGTGGCACTGGAACCCTGGGCTGGGGAGCCTGGTGTGGGGCTGGGACCCCTCCTGAGATATTCATCCCAAATTTTATCTGCCACATGTGGGTGTGGGACCATCCCATTTTATGTTCCACCACTCCTACCAGTCTCCATGTGGTTTCTTCTTTAATTCGTAGTTTTAGGATTTCCATTCAGTTTGATTTCTGATGATTCTGAATAATGATTGGTCTGTAGTTTCATTGTAATTTTGGTGTAGTTGTGTCAGGAGATGAGTTGTGTTTACTTATACTACCATCTTGACCACAAGTTCTTCTCCAAAGCTCCTGGTGAGAAATCTGCTGGTAATATTATTGAGACTTTCTTGTATGTGATGATTCACTTCTCTCTTGCTACTTGGAAGATTTTTTCTTTGTCTTTTGAAAGTTTGATCATGATGTATCTTTGTGAGTCTCTGAGTTCATCATACTTTGAGGTCATTGAGCTATTCATGTCTTTCTTTCATCAAATTGGGGAAGTCTCCAGATATTCTCTTTGGCTTTTTTTCTCACTTCTTTTGGGACTCTAACAATGAATGTGTTGATCAGCTTGATCCCAGAAAGAAGCTATCACACAAGGATCTGTTCAGTCTTCTTCAGTCTTTTTTATTTCTGTTCTTCATACTTGATAATTTCTATTGTCCTCTTTAAGTTGGCTTATTGTCTCTTTTGCCTGCTTAATTATGCCTTTGAATCCCTTTAGTTAGTTTTTTTATTCCAATTGTACTTTTCAGCTCCAGACTTTTTTAAAATTTCTTTTTAGGTTTTCTATCTCTTTACTGATATTTTCATTTTGTTTATACATTGTTTACTTGACTTTTTCCGCATCTTTTTTTAGTTTTTTGACTATCTTTAAGGCAGTTGTTTCAAGGTCTTTGTCTTGTGTATTTGGACTTTTTTGGGGGTAGCATTTCTGTAGATTTTGTGTAGGCCGCACTTTCCTATTTCTTTGTATGACTTACACATTTTTTGAACACTGGACGTTTGAATCTAGTAATGAGGTCATTCTAGACATTACTTTCTTCTTCATCCCCAAGATTTACTATTTTTTTTTGTTACTTTTAAAAATTTTTATTTGACTGTTGTAAGCTGTCTCTATACCAAGGAAGAGCCCATGGTACAAATATAAGGTCTTCTCAGGTTTTTTTGAGCCTTTCCTTAGGCATGTTGTCACTTTCTAATTTACCTAATATGTACAGTTGTTTTTGAAGTCTTAGTGTTTAATGTCTGACTCCAGTAAGGAGAAAAAACAAAAAATGAAGGAGGGCAGAAAAGGGGTCACTGACCTTTTAAATCCCCTGTAAGTCACTTCAGCGGGCAAAGGTGGTGGGGTGGGCTTGACAATAAAAAAGACTACTCACTTTTATCTTCACCTTCTGTGATTAGAAGCAGCTATCAACAATCAGAGCCCAGATCCCAAATGTTTGGAGGAGATGGACTTTTTGCTCCCTCTGGCTTCCACACGCTGTGTGTAAGCTGCTTCAGGAATAAGTGTATGACTGTCTGCAATGTGTCTGGAGATGGGGAAATGGGGGGCTGCTACCATGACACCAACTAAAATTGACTGCAATTTACCGTATCTTCTCCTGAAAGTTGCAAATCTTTCACTAGATTCCACAGTTCCAAAATACTTACATCGGACAGACTCTGCTAATGCAATTGTTGTCAAGTTGGGATGACAGACTTTTGGTGCTTCCTACTCCACCATTATCCCAGGATCCTTGTCCTTTGATACCTCTGTTGAACTCATTGCACTTTAAAGTTTCCAAAAATTACACTAATAAAATATGTAGGCCAAACATTCGGTTATATACATAATTGTGCACATATTGTCTATGTAACAAACAATTATTTATTTTTGGTTAGTTTATTTTCTATTCAACTGATTTATTCAGTGAGTTAGTTTATTGTAATATTGGGGTCACACATAACAACAGAGAGCTATAACATCTACGCAAATATGTTGGTCTTATTTTTGCTTGTTCACAGAAGTGGTCCCTGACACCAAAGCTAATATAAGGAGGTTAAATCTTCACATTTTGGCTTCAGAGTCATGTTTTCATTATTGGCCTGGGAATGGAGTGTAATTGTCAGCCTCTAGGTGTGGCTACATATTGCTCTGTCATGGGTGTACTCATGGAATGTTTATGCTTCCAAATCCAGGAGCCTGCAGCCCTTCCTTTGTGTCGCTTGTTTTGGCTGCTGATTTTATTTTTGCAGTTCCTCTATGGATTTTACTCTTTCATCACTCATGACTTGGAAAAAGACATTAATAGTACGTATCCAAAGTATTTGGATAGTAAAAAAAATAACAGTGTATTTTAGAAAAAATAGTTAATGTTAGAAACAACAGCAATGTTTTTTAGAATGACTGTAAATTTGGTTAACATAGTTAAGGTTTTACATTAATACATGCTAACTTACCATAGAGTTATTTTTCTTATAATTATTTTTTTCTTTTTTTTTTGAACATATCCTTAAGATTTTATTGTCACATAATAAAACAAAAAATGAAGCTTAGAACTGGATCACTTGGCCTTTTCCCTTCTTATCTCATTCTACATTAAAATATTTGCATCTTTTAATAGCCAGCATTCTCTTAGATCTTCAGTTGGGCTCAACACATTCAAGCCTCAGCACAATGCTCTTTGTAGTTTTAGCTTTTTTCGGAAAATTGGCTTAGTCTGCCCACCATAGCCACTCTGCTTCCTGTCATAAAAGCACTGCTTTCCCTGTGCACACAGAGAATCCTTGCCCTTCTTGTACTGTGTTACTTTGTGGGCTCGATGCTTGCCACACTTCTTACAGAAAGTCCAGTGAGTTTTAGGAACATTTACCATATTTGCAAGAGCACTAATGGCATGGAAAGTCTTTTCTTAAACACTTTTATTGATAGAAATGTGTGACTGAAAGTTGCTTTAGGCCCTGGCCAGTGGCACAGTTGGTTGGAGTGTCGTCTTATACACCAAGAATTTGCAAGTTTGTTCCCTAGTCAGGACACATATCTTGGTTGCTGGTTCGATTCCTGGTGGGGGTGCATACAGGAGGCAACCTATTGATGTTTCTCTCTCACATCAATGTCCCCTCCACCACTGTTTAAAATCAGTAAACATATCCTCAGGTGAGGATTTAAAAAAAAAGTAGTGCTAAGCAATTTTCTCATGTTACTTGAAGCCAAAATTATGTTGTTGGCATTGTGATTTGGTATAATACTTTATCTCACTAACTAATAATAATTGGAGGAAAAAATAAAACAATTTTGTCTCTTTCAGTAATCTTCTGTTTAGTTTTGCCCATAGAGCCTGTTTTTCAAAGGTCCAAATGTTGCTCACAAGTTTGGATTCACTTTTCTGAGGTAGGCCCGCCCCTTGCTTTACTGATTCAAACCCACCTCTGCCATCCCAAGCTTCTCAGACATTAGTAAGAATGCCACTCTGCTCTCTGTAAATTTCTCTACTTCCTCCTTTCCCCATTGGCATTTCTGCATCTGTTGCTTTCTTTTGGTAAGTTTTGAAATTATGCAAATTGTCTTCCAGCCTTTCTTATGCTTTATCACTTAAACTTTGTAATTTTGTAATTTAATCTTTCTGTTAAACTATCTGACATCTAAGGAGAATGTCTGGTGACCAAATCTGTCTTCCCTAACAGAGGGCTGATTTGCATTCCTTGATTACTTTATACCTTTTGAGAATTTGGCAGAAGATGTGGCTCAGACTAAGCCCTTGATGTACTTTTAGATGTCAGGCCTCTGGATTAAGCCATGCTGAGGTGAATGTGGGCACTGTTGTTTTCACATATACATCTGTTTTAAGCAGTTTGACAGTAAATGTTGATTACTTGGTTTTATAAAAGTAATTTTTTACTGCAGATATATAGTAAATTACTAGATTTCATTGGCCTCTTTTTGCTTGCTTGCTTCCTTTTTCGTTTGTATTTTTCACCATTCTCCAGAGGATGTGTTCAAAATTCTAAACACCTTAATCAGCAACATTTAACTCTTTAATCCATTTGGAATTCATTTATGTGTATGCTATGAAATGAGTTTAATCTTTGTGATTTGGTAGTTTATGTATAAAATATTTCAACCTACTCCTTCCCACCCCCCAAAGTAGTGTCTCTTTATAACTCTAAGGATGGCAAGACAAATATTTGTCTTGGGCCATAAAACAAATTACCATAAACTGGGTGGCTTAAATAAGAAATATTTATTTTTCACAGCTCAGGAGGCTGGAAGTTCAAGATCAGTGTGCTTGATCAGGTTTTGGTAAGGGTTCTGTTCTTAATTGCAGAAACCTTACTTCTTATATCCTCATTTGGCAAAAAAGGATAAGCTGGCTCTCTGGCCTCTTCTTATAAGGGCACCACCATTCATGAGTACTCCACCCTCATGACCTAATTATACTCTAAACTCTATTTTACAAATACCAAAACATTGGTTATTATATTTCAGCATATGAATTTGGGGCGGGGGCGGGGGGGGACAAACATTTAGTCAGTAACAGTGAGTGTGTACTTACTCTAAAGTGTGCAAATGCACACCCTCCATCTCCTCCATTTTCCTCCTTCTCTTACCCCCTTGCCCTCCTCTCTTTCTTTCTACTGCTTTCCTTTCCCTTTCTCTTCTTTTCCTTTCTTTCTCACTTGTGTGACTTGCATGTCTACACGTAGACACACAGCACACGCATATAAGGAGGTATGCATGTTATATAAATACATTCTGTGGTTTAATTTTCTCTTTTCTAGACTAAAATTTAGATTCAAAGTCTGGATTATAGTCATAACTATACTATTTATTAGTAATGTGACCTTTGATATATTTTAGGTTTACCTATAGTGGCAATAATATGTATTCTGTCCTATTTCATAGACATAATGAAATATACAGGTCCTGTTTCATAGACATATAAAATATATGTCTATGATATTTCATATCATAGACTGTATAACAGACCTGTATAATAATGTTTAGTTTAATACCTGTATTCTTTCACCTAATTTTAATAAATAAAGTAAAACATGAATTTTATATTGTGATGCAAAACCAAGTAAATGCTTTATAGATAAGCTAAAAAGAAAACTATCAAGAGCAAGAAATGGCATTTTTTTTATTTGTTTATATCAAGTAGCTATAAAAATGATAAGAAAGTAGAAACTGGGTGAAGTTATCTTCAGTGAAGTAAATAATAATCTCTTATAATTCAGCAAATGAGATGTCATCAGAGTTGTTTTTAATATTGCATAGTCAAGTTATTTTTTCTTTGTGGTTTCTTATTTTCCTTTTATTTTTTAAAAAAATCTAAGACTATATCAAATATTTACATATATTCTATTTTCACTATTTTATCGTTTTCCTTTATTAAATTGACATTTCATGTTTCAAATATATTTTGCAAGGTAATATGAGATTGAGAGCTAATTTTACTTTTTTATATAGTTAACCAGTAGAATCAATCCCATTTTTTTTTGTCTCTCTTTTCCTTATTGATTATTAAATGTTGCATTCATCCTATGAAAAATTCTAAACATATTATGATTTATTTCTGGAGTTTTCTCTTAATTTCCACCATTTTGTCATTCTATCCTTAAGCTAATAATTTATTTTCTGAAACTTTATTGACTATTATTCTGGCTGAGCTTTGGTGCATTTTGATATTGGAATTGGCTTAAAGTTATGCTAAATGTGGATAGAATTGACATCAAATGTTGAAGATTTTAAAAAAATACAATATGACTGTTTATTGGTGCCTCTTTTTATTTATGTCATTAAAGCTTTATAATTTTTCTTATTGTAAGTGTATATTTCTTATTTACTCTTAGGTAGTTTACATTTTTGTTTTATTATTCCAGATTGTTTATATATTGTATTGTTATAGATGTGATTTTTTTTCTCATTTTCTAAATGATTATTGATTTGATAAAGAGAAGCTAATGATATTTGTATTTCTTTTATTGTTGTGGTAAAAAACATGAAATTTACCATCTTAACCATTTTTAAGTGTCCAGTACATAAATGTTAATTGTATGCAGTGTTGTACAGTAGATCTCTCAAACTTTTTCATCTTGCAGAACCAAATCTCTATACCCGTAGTGCAACTTCCCATTTCCTCTTTTCACAGCCCTTTGCAACCACCATTGTAATTTTCTGTTTCTGTAAGTTTGACTCCTTTAGTGTTTATATTTTTTATTACAATTTCTCCTAAACTTTAAAAATCCATTATAATGACTTTGTATTTGATTTCAAAAGGAACAATCACACAATCTTCTAAATCACTTGGGGTGCTTTTGGTTACAGGTAACAGCAACCATAATTCGAACTGACATAGTTTTCATCTCACTTTAAAAGGGTGGTTCAGAGGACAGGAAGGACAAGGCTCAATGTGTTCGTTCACCTGATGATGTCACTTCTCTGAAGTTGGCTTCGCTTTGCTTTTTTCTTTGTTTGGGCTTAATCATAAGGCTGAGATAGCAGGATAGCTGCAGAAGTTACAGGAGTTAAATCTAGATAAGGTTCAGAAGATTGTGTCTGTCTCTAAAAGTGGAAGTCTTTCCCAGATGTTACCCAGCAATCTAATTCTTAGTTCTCCCTGACCAGAAGGAAATCTGCCCATTCCTAAACCAATCTTTGAAAAGGGAATTGGATTATCATGACTTTTTTGGACTAATTTTCTGGTGTGAAATAGATATTAAGTAATCAATTAAGTTGACCACTACAGCTATGAGTTATACTATTTATTTTTCTTGTCTTCTTCTTAGGCTAGAACTTCCAGTATAGTTTTATGTTTAAGAGCACAGGCTAATGTGCCAGATAGCTGGATTTCTCCCAATGCCTAGCTCTTACTTTATGATAAATTATTTAACCTTTCTTAGACAGTTTCCTCATCTAATTGTGGAGATACTAGTAGTTGTTAAAGAGTTTTTGTCGATGTCAAATGAGATGTAAAATATTTAACATAATATCCATAAAATTTTAGCTGTCTCTCCCTAACTTTTTAAATCTAATGGCAAAAATTCTATTTCAAAGGTAGTGCAATGGTATATACTTGTTAGTTTCCTGACTAACTAGAATGTCTTGAGTGTTTCAACATCAACAACCATGTTTGCTGTTGGTTTGAAATAGTTTTTCTTATGTTAAAGATGTATCTTTTCCATTTCTTAATGAATGAGAGATTCAGATATAGATATGAAATATAATTATATTTTGAAAAATAAATCTATTTATTTATTTATAGAGAGAGGAGAAGGGAGGGAGAGAAACATCAATATGCAGAGAAATATCAATCATTTGCCTCTTGTATGCACAGCCTGACTGGGAGTTGAAGTCAAACTGACCAGCTTTTGCTTTGCAGGACAGTGCCCAGTCAACTGAGCCACACCCATCAGGGCTAATTACATGTCTTTTAAAATCACTGATTGATCATTATAAGAATTGGGTTAGAAAATTTGGGGATGTTAGCAGGGAACAAAGGACTTAAAAAGATCCTATCCTCACTGAGCTTACCTTTACATGGCGGATAGACAGAGAAAACAGATTAGTAAAATATGTAGTATATCAAATGATAAATATTTTGATGAAAAAACAGGGAAGTGATATAGAGCATTCTGGAGGTGGATGGTAACGTAGTGGTGGTTTAAATTTAGATCACAGGGAAATAGATGGCAGGAAGCATTAGCAAGATGAGATGATTTGCATTAAAGACCTGAAGAAGGAAGAGTCATGTGAATTTCCAGTGAAAGAACCTTCCAGTCAGAGGAGACAGTGAAATGCAAAGCACCTGAGGTCAAGGTAGGCCTGACCTGCTTGAGAAATAGCAAGGAGGCCAGTGCATCTTGAGAGGAGTAAGAAAGCTATAGAGCAGGGGTGTCAAACTCATTTTCACTGCAGGTCACATCAGCCTCGCGATTGCCTTCATAGGGCCAAATGTAATTTCAACTCCTTGACGGTTAAGGAATAGTTCTATTTATACTGTTTTAAAATTATTTCAGCCCTTCGAAGGCAACCACGAGGCTGATGTGGCCCCCAGTGAAAATGAGTTTGACACCCCTGCTATAGAGTATTAGAAAAAAAGTTCTGTTAGGCAAGCTATTGTAAGGACTTAGGCTTTTACTCTGAACGAAATAGGATCCATTTCATGGTTTTCAACAAAAAAGAACTTGATTTGACATTTGTATTGACAAGATCATGTGGCTTTCCTATTGTAAACGACTGTAAGAGGGTAAGAGTAGAAATCGGGAGACTAGTTAAGAGCAGAGGCCCTGGACACTTCACATTAGCAAGTCAGGAAAATGAGGCAAATCACCGAAGGAGACTGAGAAGAAACCACAGAGAAGTAGGCAGGGGTGGATTTCAGAGAGCCAGGAGAAGAAAGGTTATTAGGAGAGGCAGGACTGTTCATCTGAAATGTATCAGGTATGAAGAATAGTTGTAGATCATTGATTTTAACAATCTGATGGTTGTAGGATTCCTTGACAAGAACAGTTTTCAAGAATGTTGGGTGAATGAACTTAAACAGTTGTATTGAAATGGCATAGGCTGTGTGGTGTCACCACTGGCTGTGTCTCTGGTCTCCCTGTTTTCCAATTAATCACATCCTTATGTAGTCATGAGCAATGGGATGTAACTGCTGAAAACTAGCATATGATTGTCATAATTATGGAATTAACAGGTGAATAATAAAAGCATATATAAAAATATTTTAAAAAAGAATATCAAATGGAAAGTGTGGCAGTTAAATTTGGATATGTGATATTAGTGGTCCCTGGCAGTGCAGAGTATGATTATGTTCCCAACATCTTTAAAACACTGTGGGTAGATACTCAGAATTCTGTGTAGGTGTTTTATTACATTCCCTCTCTTTAGTCATTTGGGCTAGTAAAATAAGATCATCTTTGATTCTTTTGGCTCCTTCACCTGGCACTGAAATTTCACAGTGGTTGGCATGGTGGAACCAGCACTGAGTGAGATGTCAGAAGTCAGGATTTTGGTCCCAGTGTCACTACCAAGTATCACGGTGATACAAGCCTTTGTGCAAATATTTGTACTTTTGACTCCAGTTTCCTCCTCCTAGAAATAGCACTGTTGGATTGGATGATTCCCTAAATCTTTTCCAGCTCAGATCCTATTTGAATTGCATGAGGCAGACACTTGTACTTTCTGGTTTCTGCTTTACCCTTCTAGTTTCTCTCTTGGTATTTGAGCAGAGGTTAAAGACTCAAGAAAAGGAATACATTCATTATGGGCTACAGTTATGCTGATAAAAATAGTTCAGGCTGAAAGCTTTTATAAAATGAAGCATTCTCTTTTGTGGAGGATTACTCTGGGTGTATGGAGTCAGTGTGTAATCACCACTTGGAGCTCAACTTTGTAGGACAAAACAAGTATCTTGACTGACTGCAGAGCCTGTCATCAGTTGAACTCTTTTAGTCATAGTAGCATAATGGGAAATTATATTCACTGGAATTGCAGTTGTTGCGTCTACATTTGCATTGTACTTTCTTTCTTCATTTGGCTTCCTGATAAAAATGGAGAACCATTTTTTTACCTCACAGATGCAATTATCTGTTTGGTTTTTTTTTTTTGCTATTTAAAAAGGGCCCTTCCTGGTTTTAGCTTTATAACTAATATGTCCATTGTTAAGTTTTAAATTAAAAGGTAAAAGTTTAAGATTTTGAAATATGATCTTAATAATTGAAAGACATGCTTGGAAAAGAAACATAAAAAAATAGCCATGTAAAAATAATTCCCACGTAAAACAAAGTATTTTTGTACAGTTGTATATTGGCTCGTTTGCTTAAATGTCTCTGAATTTAAGAGGACATTTCGAATTATTAACACATTTTCACAATAAAACACAACTTTTGTATATAAATTTGTTTTATATTCTGAGATTAGCCACTTCATTAAACAATGGAGTTGATGTTTTAGCAACTGACAATATAACTAAAAAATAGTACTTGGGGCATATATTCACAAACATACATAGCCATTGGAAATATCTACTTTCATTTGAGCAATAAATTCCCTAAAATTAGCAAGAGGGGAGAAAACATCAATTTAATTATTTCCCTCAAGTTTGCTTTACTTTTACTCTCTCTGTTATATTTTCATTTAATTAATTAGACTGTATTGGATGATTTATAAATCTATGTGAGATTAAGCACAAAATATTGATTAAATGGATGAGATGTCATATTTCTGCATTTTTAAATAAATGTTACATTTTTAAATATTTTTTCTTTTCTTGAATTCTATGATAAGACCTGAATGGGAGACAAAATAGCCTCGTTATTGCAGGAGAATTTCTCTGTTCCCTGCAATGACTCCAAAAGCCCTTGCACACTTCATCAGTATTATTGTAATTCTTTGGCTGCAGGATATTTGGCAGCTGTTGCACCCCACTGGCAAATCCTATTCATACTTCTTTCCCATTCACCATTGCCATTGGAGAATTGATTTCTCTCTCCTCTTCTCTAACCTTTCCCAATTCATTTTGGATTGTTCAATGTGAAACATTTTAATTTCATATCATACAGCTATTCAACTCACAATCTTTTTTTTTAACCTGTCACCAGGGTAACAGCATAGCATGCTTTCTGTAGGCAATCAGGTTTTTATTTCACATGCTTAATGTTGCATTAAATGTTTGCATTTTGTTTAACCCCCCTTAAATACTTTGAACTCTGGATATGTTTTATAGGATAATGAAATTCTTGGTTTTTACATCAAAACTAAATCAACAATATCACTACTTTAATAATAAAATATCAAATGATTAATTTACATATTCAAAGATTAGTATTAAAAATCCAAACCGGCCTATGTGTGTAAAGAAGTTTTGTGTAGGTAGTGGGAAAATATTTGTATGTTTGTGTGTGTATATATATATATATATATATATATATATATATATATATCCCTGTTCCAAAAAAGGATTTAAAGGTGGTTTAGAGAGATTTGTCAGTGAGATAAGTAAAAATTTAAAAGAGTAATAGAATTAGAGCAAATGAAAAAATATACCTTTTGAAGACATCACTTGATTTTTCAGTATAATGTTTTTTTTTCTATTTGTATACCACAATGATTTAAGTATTTGATGATAGATAAAGTAATGGACTGCAATGGGACTAAGAGTCTTTTCTAGTAGATGGATTCGGGCACTGTGTTTATTAACATCTGTTCAGCTATTTACTTTTGTATTACCTTTTTCTTACAATAAATAATTCAATAATAATGATAGATTACTAAAGATGAAAATGCACATATTTAGATCTTGATTCTTTGAATTGAATACTTAAATTTCTGTTTATATTGCTACATTTTCAGCTTTATCACAAATAATAATCTCAGTGATATTTATTCTGTGAGTAAATTTTGATAATTTAGAATATTCTAAGAAATATAAAGAAATGTGTAAGAAAAGGAAGAACAGAGACTAGTAACGTATATTGTTGGAAAGCATTGTCATTTTAGAAGGTATTAGCATACTAGTTGTTTAAGTATTCTAATATACCATTATGTAATCACTAAGGCTTTCACAGTAATGTATAGGATAAACTCTGAATTAAGCTGCTCATTTTTTCTTTAAAACTATCTTTTGGACTTCCGGCCAAGATGGAGGCATAGGCAGACACACTGTGCCTCCTCTTACAACCAAAATTAAGGACAACAAATATTTAGAAACAAGAAAACAACCAGAATTGATAGAAAATTGAACTGTATGGAAGTCCAACAACCATTCATCCAGACCGGTAAGAGGGGTGGAGTGCGGCAGGAAAAAGTGAAGATGCGGACCCGGGAACGCAAGCAGCAGCGGCTGGCAGTTCCCAGGTGCACAGGCGGCGGCTGGCAGTTCCCGGGCCCACAGGCGGCAGCTGGCGGACCCCAGGCACAGGGGCGCAACTGTGCAGACCCAGTGAGGCCGCACAAGGCGGCTGGCTGACCAGGTGGTCCCACATTCGCGCACGTGCGCAGATAATCCAGGTGAAAGGCAAGCGGTGGAAGGGACCAGAGTCCAGGAGAGAGCGGAACAGGCGCCATTCTTCCCTCTCAGACCCCGCCCCCACCTATAGCATCACAGCCCAGCGACTGGGCTGCCCCTCCCTTAGGAACACCTAAGGCTCCAACCCTCACTACGTAATAGCCTCGACCAGACTAAAACCAAAACAAAACAAAAAAAAAAAACCCACCAAAAATGGCTCAAACCGGAGAACCAATGAACGCCCCAGAGCCAATTCCTCTAAGCAGTGAAGAGATAGCCAACCTATCAGATGCACAGTTCAAAGCACTGGTCATCAAAATGCTCACAGAATTGGTTGATTTTGCTCACAGATTAGATGAAAAAATGCAGGCTACAATAGGTGAAATGAAGGAAGATGCATGGGGAACTGATAGAGATGGAAGGAAAACTGGGACTCAAATCAGTGGAGTGGACCAGAAGGAAGAAACTAACAACCAAACAGAAAACGAGGAAGAAACAAGAATTCAAAAAAATGAGGAGAGGCTTAGGAACCTCCGGGACATCGTTAAATGTCCCAACATCCAAATTATAGGGGCACCAGAAGGGGAAGAAGAAGAGCAACGAGTGGAAAACTTATTTGAACAAATAATAAAGGAGAACTTCCCCAATCTGGCAAAGGAAATAGACTACCAGGACATCCAGGAAGCTCAGAGAGTCCCAAAGAAGTTGGACCCAAAGAGGAACACACCAAGGCACATTGTAATTACATTAGCCAAGATGAAAATGAAGGAGAGAATTCTAGAAGCAGCAAGGGATAAGGGGACAGTCACCTACAAAGAAGTTCCCATCAGACTGTCAGCTGATTTCTCAAAAGAGACCTTACAGGCAAGAAGGGGCTGGAAAGAAATATTTGAAATCTTGAAAAGCAGGGACCTACATCCAAAATTGCTCTATCCAGCAAAGCTGTCATTTAGAATGGATGGACAGATAAAGCGCTTCTCAGATAAGGTCAAGTTCAAGGAGTTCATCATCACCAAGCCCTTATTATATGAAATGTTAAAGGAACTTACCTAAGAAAAAGAAGATAAAAAATATTACAGTGAAAAGACAGCAAACTCACAGATATTAACAACTACACCTAAAACAAAAACAATCTAAGCAAACAGCTAGAACAGGAACAGAACCACAGAAATGGAGATCCTATGGATGGTTAGCAACAGGGGAGTGGGAGGAGGAGAGAGAGGGAAAAGTTATAGAAAATAAGTAGCATAGAGGGTGGGTAGAAAATAGACAGGGGGAGGGCAAGAATAGTGTGGGAAATGTAGAAGCTAAAGAACTTATGACACATGGACATGAACTAAAGAGGGGAATGCAGGTGGGAGGGGGTGTGCATGGTGGAGGGGAATGATGGGGGAGAAATGGGACAACTGTAATAGCATAATCCATAAAATATATTAAAAAAATAAAAAAACCAAACTATCTTTTATTTTACCTTTCATTTTGAAACTTTTAAATGGGCTGTGTGTGTATTTGTCTATTTTCTAATTTTTGATTTAGTGCTCTTTGTAATTTCTACTTTCTTATGGTGTGTTAGACTAATTTCTTATCTGGAGTGCACATATGTAAGTAATAGCCCTGGATCTAGATAACATTGGTCACATGAACCAATGTTATCTTACCATTTACTTTACAAAGGTCACTTTCTTTTGGTATAGTTAATTCCTGAATATACAGTTTAATGATGATAACTTTTAACCTACAGAATTAGAGTTAGTTATTAGATCACTCCAAAAATAACAAATAGCTCTCCATGTTGTAAGATGTTTGGGCTTAGAGTGTTAACAAAACAGTTTGTGTACTTTAGAAAGCTTAGAATAGAATGGTATAGGGAAGACATTAAAAAGATAATTATCAACTCTGAAGACTGTTAGAGGAAAAGGCCAAGCTGTCCTTGTGAGAGGAAGGAATATCATTTGCAGGTTTATCACATTCTTAAAATGCCCAGTTTTTGGTAAGAAGTTACAAGACCTGCAAAGAAACACAAACATATGGCTCATCCACAAGATAAAAAAGTAAATAGAAACTGTACAGATATGAAAAATTAAAGAACAGCATAGCAACCATGTCTCATGAATTAGAATATACCAATAAAAAGATGGAAATTACTAAAAAAGTAAATAGAAATTCCCAAGATGAAATTACAGTTCCTACAATGAAAAAGTATACTACAGGCACTCATCAGTAGATTTGAAGAAATAATCAGCAAATCTGAACGTATGCCACTTGATTTAGTCAGTGTGGGGAACAAAAAGAAAAATGAACAGAGCCTCAGAGACTTGTAAGATACCATTGGTGTATCAACATGTACATGTTGAGATTCTCAGAAGGAGAGGAGAAGAAAGACAAAGGAACAGAAAGAATATTTAAATGAATCATCGCTGAAATATTCCCAATTTTATGAAAAACATTAATTTGCAAAATAAAGAAGCTTGGAAAACTCCAAATGGGGTAATCTCAAAGAGATCCACACCTGCACATATCAGAGTTAAACTGTCAAAAATAAAAAAACAAAAAAAGATTATTAGAAGCAGAAAGAGAAAAATGACTCATCATGTAAAAGAGATCCTCAATAAGATTGAGAGTGTATATTTTAACAGATATTATGGAGCCCAGAAGAAAATGAGATGCACATAGAAAGTGCTGGGGGGAAAGAATGTCAACCAAAAATTCTATATCCAGCAAAACTGTACTTTGAAAATGAAGGAAACATTAAGAAATTCCCAGCAAAACAAAACCTGATAAAATTTGTTGCTAGCTGTGCAGCCCCTCAAGAAATATGAAAGAAAGTATTCAGGGTGAAATGAAAGGGCACTTAAACAGAAACTTAAATACACATGAGTAATAAAAAACACTGGTAAAGATTCCATTGGTAAATATAAAATACAATATAAATGAATTTTTATTTTGTAACTTTTTTTTCTGGTTTAATGTAAAGACAAGTACATAAATCAATAATTATAAATTTAAGTTAGGCACAAAATATATACAGATGTCCTATGTGTGACAATAAGAAGACAAATGAAGGCAGAGGAAATGAAGCTTTATTGGAGAAAGATTCCTGTATGCTATTGCAATGAAATTAGCATTGATTCAAACTAGATTGTTTAAAGATAAGCTGCTAATTGTAATCTCCCGGTAAACCACTAAGAAAATTGCTTTACACAGTAGTAAATGAAACATTAAGAGACTTTCAATGGTACACTAAAAAATATTTAACAAAAGAATGCATTAATGGAGGGTTTTGAAGAACAAAAAAGATAATGACACATAAAAAGCAAAAAAAAAATCAAGTGTAAATCCTACCTGACAAGTGATAATACAAGTGTAAGTGGATTATGCACACTAATCAAGGGCATATATTAGCAGAATGGATAAAAAACAGGATCAAAGTTTTGATCCTTCTTCAGTAGACTAGTTTAGCCTTCTTCAATAGACTAGTTTAGATTTAAAGACACTATAGCTTTAAAATAAAATGACAGAAAGACTTATCAGACATACCATATTTGAAATACTAGTGTTACTAATGTCAAACAATTTTTAAGACAAAAATTGTTACTGGAGATAGATGGGGATATTTAATAATGATAAAAAGGTCAATCCATCAGAAAACTATAACAATTGTGAACATAGAGTAAATCCTCAATGTGTGTCAATAGATTCTTGGAAACTGTGACTTTAAGCAAAATGACATATAACACAATCAATTTTACATACACTAATTGATATAAAGAAGCATTGAGTTCCTGTAGCATATTTACGTTCACAAAAACATCACCAAACTTCTAAATAAAGGCTCAAAATACTTCTAATATTAAACTTTGGAATAAATGTAAGATGTACTTACATTTTGGAAAGGTTAATAAAAAAATAATTGTTTTCCAACTGGCTTATTCTAGTTCAAAGTTGTGGGGGCTGGAGTCTATTTGGGCAGCTGAGGTTACGAGATGGGAACCAACCATGGACAGGATCCCTTCCATTGCAGGGTGCAGTCATACACACCCACTCTCTCAGACTGGGACAATTTAGACATGGCAGCTCAACTCACATGCAAAGTCAACACAGACAGCGGCCCTAGCTGGGAATCATTTATTTTCATCATCAACTTTGTCCAAAATGACATAAAATGAAGTGATGATTTTCAAGAACCTGCTATCTATGTCACCAACTGCATAGTTCCCAAATATATGAAGTAAAACAGATAATTAAAAGAAGAAATCAACAATTCAACAATAACAGTTGGAGACTTTAACAAACTACATTTCCTAATGGGTAGGACAACTAGACAGAAGGTCAACAAGGAAGGAAGGATGTGAGCAACACTATACAGCAAATAGAGCTAATGGATATATGAGCTCTGCCCAGAAAGTATCCATCCATGTAAAATAGTGACATTTGTCGATGAAGATACAATATACAAGAAACATTACACAAGGGACAATGATGCCTCAGTCCCCTTCAAAGTCAGCGCCTTGGGACCTCACACAGTTCTTCTAGTCACCTTGAGCTGCCCTGTTGTGTTTTCCTGAATCCCATTAATGGTCTGAAAACTCCTCCCTTTCAAAGATGATTTTAGTTTTGAGAAAAGCCAGAAGTCACAGGCTGCCATATCTGGGTGCTAAGGAGGTTGAGTCACCTGTATGATTTGATGTTTCACCGAAGAACTCTGAATGAGACATGATACATGAGTGGGTGCATTGTCCTGATGAAGCCAATCACCAGTTGCCCATAGCTGGGGACTTCTGAATCATCTGAATACTTTCCGAGGAGGAATGGCCAAGCTTAATGAAAATTTGATGTAGATTCATTGCTCTACTCAGTCATTTTGAATGTGGTGGCCACACAGTACAGATGCTCACTCAATGGTATCTACCGCTCCCACTGACTAGTACTGTGAAGTCATCATTGTTCATGTATGCACATTCCAGTCCACTTTCCTTGACAGCCAGGTTACATTGATGTCACACAAACCATTCTCATTATATTAACAATGGTTGAATTTTTTCCATACAGACCTCATATATAGAATAATTCAAACAGCAGCAAAATATGCAACTTCTCAAGTGCATGTGCAACATTTTCCAGGGTAGACCATTACTACCCTATTATGTACTAGGCCATAAAAGAGGCCTCATTAAATTTAACAGGATTGAAATAATATATGTTTTCCAACAACAATTGAATGAAATTAGAATCAACAATAAAGCAAATTTGGGAAAATCACAAGTATGTGGAAATTAGACACTCCTAAACAACCAACATGTTAAAGAATAAGTTACAAGAGAAATTAGGATGTATTTTGAGGTGAATAAAAACCACACACAATATTCAAAACTGTGTGGGTTGTATCTAAAGTACTGGTTAGCAGCAAAATTAAAGCTGTAAATACATATTAAAAAATAAGAAGGACTCCAAATTAATCACCTCATCTTTCACTTTAGGAAAATAAAGAAAACCAAACCAAATTCAAAGCGAATGGAGGGAAGGAAATACTGAAGATGAAAGTGGAAGCAAATTAATTGAGAATAGAAAAACAATAAAGGAAATTGTAAAATTAGAAATTGGCTCTTGGGAAGATAACAAAATGACAGACCTCTGGATACACTGGCCTAGACAAAAAGGGAGGGGGCTCAAATTGCTAAAACCAGTAATTAAAGACCAGATATACATAGCAACCTTACAGAAACTGAAAAGATAATGAGGGAATAATGTGATTGCACACCAGCAAATTAGATAACTTAGAAAAAATGGAGAAATTTGTAGAAAGATGCAAATTACTGATAGTGACTAAAAATAAATAGAAAATCTGAATGGACTTGAAAAAGACTGAATTAGTCATCACAAAACTTACCAGAAGAGTCCGTTGCCAGTTAGCGTCACTGGTGAATTTAATGAAGTGTTTAGAAAGAAATTAATTGGTACTAATTTTTAAAATAGTCTTTCAAAAATAGAAAAGGAAAACAAATTGCAACTCATTCTATGTGGCTTATATTACCATGTTACCAAAAGAGATGAAGATGTCACAGGAAAATGAAAGATCTATATACTCCTTCATAAATATTAATATAAAAATTCTCAACAACATATTAGCACACAGAATCCAAGACTGTAGAAACTAACTATACACCATTATCAAGTGAAATTTATCCTAGGAATACAAAGTTGGTTTTAGAGTATCAATCAATGTGATATACCATATTATTAGATAATGGACAAAAATCACAGTAAATGCAGAAAAAAAATTGACAATATTCAGCAGCTTTTCATGATTAAAATAAAACTAACTAGGAATAGAAGGGAACATTCTGAACCCCATGAAGGCCATTTATGAAACCCAAAGCTAAGTTTTCTGGCCAAGATGGAGGTGTAGGTAGATACACTGTGCCTCCTCACACAACCAAAGGACAACAACAAATTTAAAAACAAAAACCAACTAGAACTTCCAGAAAATCAAACAGTGTGGAAGTTCAACAGCCAAGGAATTAAAGAAGAAACATTCATTTTTACTGGTAGCAGGGGTGGAGATGGACAGCCAAGGCAGAGAGGACACTCCATAAAGTGGTGGATGGAGGACTGGGTGGGAAAGGTGGCAGCTGGTGGACCGGGCAGTCCCATATTTGCATGCAGATAAACCAGGAGGAACAACTGGGGAGCAAGACAGACAGCACAGCCCAGGGTTCCAGCGTGAGAAAAGAAAGCCTTATAACCTCTGCCCATAAAAATCTATGGGGGTTGCAGTGGCAGGAGAAACTCTCAGCCTCACAAGAGAGTTCATTGGAGAGACCCACAGGGTCCTAGAATATAAACAAACCCACTCACCTGAGAATCAGCACCAGAAGGGCCCAAATTCTTTGTGGGTAACAGGGGAAGTGACTGAAAGCTAGCTGAGAGCTGAGCAAGTGGCATTGTTCCCTCTTGGACCCCTCCCACATACAGCTCCACAATGCAGCAGTGTGGGTTGCCCTACCTGGTGAATACCTAAGGCTCTACCCCTTACAACATAACAGGTGCACCCAGACAAACAAATATGTCCCAAATGAAAGAATAGATCAAAACTCAAAAAAAAACAAAAACAAAAACAACTAAGTGATGAAGAGGTAGCCTACCTATCAGATGCAGAGTTCAAAACATTGGTAATCAGGATGCTCACAGAAATGGTTGAGTATGGTTGTAAAATAGAGGAAGAAGTGAAGGCCATGCAAAGTGAAATGAAAAGACATGTACAGGGAACCAACAGTGAAAGGAAGGAAACCAGGACTCAAATCAATGATTTGGAGCAGACAGAAGAAGTAAACATTTAACCAGAACACAATGCAGAAACAATAATTCAAAAAAATTAGGAATGGCTTAGTTACCTCTAGGACAACTTTACATGTTTCAATGTCTGAATCATAGGGGTGCCAGAAGGAGAGGAGAAAGGGCAAGATATTGAAAATTTATTTGAAAAAATAATGTAGGAGAACTTTTCTGATCTGACAAAGAAATTGGGCTTCCAGGAAGTCCAGGAAGCTTAGAGAGTTACAAATAAATTGGATCCAAGAAGAAACACCAAGGCATATCATAATTAAGTTACCCAAGAGTAAAGATAAAGAGAAAATATTAAAAGCAGCAAGGGAAAAGGAGACCGTTATCTACAAAGGAGTTCCCGTAAGACTATCAGCTGATTTCTCAAAAGAAACCTTTGCAGGCAAGAAGGAGCTTCAAAAAAGTATTTCAAGTCATGAAAGGCAAAGATCTACATCTAAGATTACTCTATTCAGCAAAGCTATCATTTAGAATGGAAGGGCAGATACAGTGCTTCCCAGGTAGGGTCAAGTTAAAGGAGTTCACCATCACCCAGCCCTTATTATATGAAATGGTGAAGGGACTTACCTAAGAAAAAGATGATCAGAAATATGAACAGTAAAATGACAACAAAGTCACAACTATCAACAAGTGAACCTAAAAAACAAAAACAAACTAAGCAAACATCTATAACAGGAACAGAATCACAGAAATGGAGGTCACATGGAGGATTATTGGGGCAGGAGGAAGGGAGAATGGGGGAAAAGGTACATGGAATAAGAAACATAAATGGTAGGTAGAAAATAGACAGGGGGAGGTTAGGGTTAGGGTTAGAACTAAAAAATGTTTTGTGTTGTTGCAAATACCACAAGAATGCAAATACCAATTTTATTTTTATATAGTAGCTGTGTCCATACTGAGAAACAAATTAACAAAAGTTTTATTTGCAGTAACACCAAAAAATACAATACTTAAGCACAATTTTTAAAAAGAAGTACAAGATTTGAAAACTATAAAACAATTGTTGAAATAAATTAAAGACAACTTGATTAAGTGGAAAAATATCCCACACAAGGGATCAGGAGACTTGATATTAAGGTTGCAATAATACACACCAACCAGACATACACATTTGGTACATTTGCTACCAAAATCCCAACTGTGTTTTTTTTAAATAGATACCTTGTTCCAAAGTTCATATGAAAATTCAAGGGACTCACCATATCCAAAACAGTCTTGAAAAGAAGAAGAAAATGCGGGACTCATAATTCCTGTCTTCAAAACTTAATGCAATAATCAAAACAGTGTAATACTAGCATAAGGATAGAGGTGGTGATCAATGGAGTAGAATTAGGAGTCCAGAAATATGTTGCTACATTAATGATTAGTTGATTTCAAAAAGTGTTTGGAGACAATTTAATGAGTAAAAAATAATGTTCTATAAGTGATGCTGGGGTAACTGCATATTGTTTTCATGAAACACCAATTTTTAAAATATATTTTATTTATTATGCTATTACAGTTGTCCTATTTCCTACCTTCCCCTTTATTCCCCTGAGCCCCGCACACCCCCTCCCACTCTTTAGTTCATGTCCATGGGTAATACATATGAGTTCCTTGGCTTCTATATTTCCTATACTATTCTTAACCTACCCCTGTCTATTTTGTACCTACCATTTATGCTGCATATTCCCTGTACCTTTTTCCCCCTCTATTCCTTTCCCATTCCCCCACCGATAACCCACCATACGATCTCCTTTTCTGTGATTCTGTTCCTGTTATAGTTGTTTGCTTAGTTCATTTTTGTTTTTGTATTTTTTAAGTTCAGTTAATAGTTGTGAGTTTGTTGTCATTTTACTGTTCATATTCTTGATTATCTTTTTCTTAGATAAGTCCCTCTACCATTTCATATAATAATGGCTTAGTGATGATGAACTCCGTTAACTTGACCTTATCTGGGAAGCACTTTATCTGCCCTTCCATTCTAAATGATAGCTTTGCTGGATACAGCAATTTTGGATGTGGGTCCTTGCCTTTCATGATTTGGAATACTTCTTTCCAGCCCCTTCTTGCTGGTAAGGTTTCTTTTGAGAAATCAGTTCATAGTCTTATTGGAGTTCCTTTGTAAGTAACTGTCTCCTTCTTTCTTGCTGCTTTTAAGATTCTCTCCTTATGTGAAATACCAATTTTAATTCTACATTTTGAAAAGATGACAATATTCATATGTTTTACATTTTTAAGACAAAAACTAAAAAGAAAAAGGCAGACTACAATAAAAGCCTAGGGTTTACATAACTTCAGAGTTTATAATTACTTTTTAAATATTATTCATTTATTTATTTTTTTATTGTTGTTCAAGTATAGTTGTCTCCATTTCCCTGCCACCACTCCTCGCCATTCCAGCCATCCCTACGTTCCACCCTCCATCCTGCTCTTCTTTGAATGTGTCCTTTATACATGTTCTTCGACAACCCTTCGCCCTTTCCCCCCTATTATCCCCTCCCACCTCTCCTCTGATTATTGTCAGTTTGTCCTTTATTTCAATGTCTCTGGTTATATTTTAGTTGCTTGTTTGTTTTGTTGATTAGGTTCCACTTATAGGTGAGATCGTAAGGTATCTGTTTTTCACTGCCAGGCTTATTTCACTTAGCATAATGCTCTCCAGACCCATCCATGTTGTTGCAAAGAGTAGGAGCTCCTTCTTTCTTTCTACTGTGTAGTATTCCATTGTGTAAGTATACCATGATTTTTTGATCCACTTATTTACTGCTGGGCACTTAATGTTGCTTCCAACACTTGGCTATTGTAAATTGTGCCGCTATGAACATTGGGGTGCATAGGTTTTTTTGAATTGCTGTTTTAGGAGTCTTAGGGTATAATCCCAACAGTGGAATTGCTGGGTCAAAAGACAGATCCATTTTTAGTTTTCTGAGGAAATTCCAGTGATCATGTCTATGGTTTATAACCGGATATTTTCATACAAAGGAATGAATTTGGTTCTCTCCCTACACAATATACAAAAAATAACTTAAATAATAGATCTAAAAGAGATAAACTACAAAACTTTTAGAAGAAAAAATAGGAATTAATCTTCGTTACCTTTAGTTAGGCAACTTTTCCTTATGTAAAATGCCAGAGTACAAGCAATTGGACCAATTGGACTTTATCAAAACTTAAAACTTTTGACCTTTAAAATATAGCATCAAGAAAGTCAAAAGGCACCGGCCACGATGGAGGCGTAGGTGGACACACTGTGCCTCCTCTCACAACCAAAATTAAGGACAACAAGTATTTAGAAACAAGAAAACAACCAGAACTGATAGAAAATTGAACTGTACGGAAGTCCAACAACCATTCATCCAGACCGGTAAGAGGGGCGGAGTCGCGGTAGGAAAAAGTGGAGGTGCAGACCCAGCACACAGGCAGCAGCGGCTGGCAGTTCCCAGGCGCACAGGAGGCAGCTGGTAGACCCCAGGCACAGGGTGGCAACTGTACAGACCCAGTGAGGCTGCACAAGGCGGCTGGCTGACTGGGTGGTCCCACATTCGAGCACGCAGTTAATCCAGGCGAAGGGGAAGCGGTGGAAGGGACTGGAATCTGAGAGAGAGTGGAGCAAGCGTCCTTGTTCCCTCTTGGACCCCGCCCCCACATACAGCGTCACAACTCAGCGACTAGGCTGCCGTGCACTGGGGAACACCTAAGGCTCCACCCCTCACTACGTAACAGCCATGACCAGACAAACAAACAAACAAACAAAAAAACCCCACCAAAAATGGCTCAAACCGGAGAACAAATCAAAGCCCCAGAGCCAATTCCTCTAAGCAATGAAGACATAGCCAACCTGTCAGGTGCACAGTTCAAAGCCCTATTGATCAGGATGCTCACAGAATTGGTTAATTTTGCTCACAAATTAGATGAAAAAATGCAGGCTACAATACATGAAATGAAGGAGGATGCATGGGGAACCAACAGAGAAAGGGGGGAAAACTGGGACTCAGGTTGGTGGAGTGGACCAGAAGGAAGAAACAAACAACCAAACAGAAAACAAGGAAGAAACAAGAATTCAAAACAATGAGGAGAGGCTTAGGAACCTCCGGGACATCTTTAAACATCCCAACATCCAAATTATAGGGGTACCAGAAGGGGAAGAAGAAGAGCAACAAGTGGGAAACTTATTTGAACAAATAATAAAGGAGAACTTCCCCAATCTGGCAAAGGAAATAGACTTCCAGGAAGTCCAGGAAGCTCAGAGAGTCCCAAAGAAGTTGGACCCAAGGAGGAACATGCCAAGGCACATCATAATTACATTAGCCAAGATGAAATGAAGGAGAGAATTCTAGAAGCAGCAAGGGATAAGGGGACAGTCACCTACAAAGGAGTTCCCATCAGACTGTCAGCTGATTTCTCAAAAGAGACCTTACAGGCAAGAATGGGCTGGAAAGAAGTATTCCAAGTCTTGAAAGGCAAGGACCTACATTGAAAATTGCTCTATCCAGCAAAGCTGTTATTTAGAATGGAAAAGAAGATATAGTGCTTCTCAGATAAGGTCAAGTTCAAGGAGTTCATCATCACCAAGCCCTCATTAGATGAAATGTTAAAGGGACTTATCTAAGAAAAGATAAAAAATAGGACAGTAAAAAGGCAGCAAACTCACAGCTATTAACAACCACAACTAAAACAAAAGCAACCTAAGCAAACAACTAGAACAGGAACAGAACCACAGAAATGGAGATCACATGGAGGGTTAGCAACAGGGGAGTGGGAGGAGGAGAGAGGGGAAACAGGTATAGAGAATAAGTAGCATAGACGGTAAGTAGAAAATAGACAGGGGGAGGACAAGAATAGTGTGGGAAATGTAGAAGGTAAAGAACTTATGACACATGGACATGAACTAAAGGGGGAATGTGGGTGGGAGGGGTTGTGCAGGGTTGAGGGGAATGATGGGGGAGAAATGGGAGAACTGTAATAGCATAATTATTAAATTATTTTTAAAAAATTTTAAAAAGTCAAAAGGCAGCCTGTAGAATGGGAGAAAATACTTGAAAATCATATATTTGATAGAGTTTTTGTCTAGAATATGTAAAATCTTGTAATTCAATAATGAAGACAATAACACAGTTTATAAATGGGCAAAGGACATGAGTAGAATTTTTTCCCAATAAAATATACAAATGGCAAACAAGCCTATGAAAAAATTCTCAATGTCATTAGTCATTAGGAAAATGAATTCACTCATGTGTGAATCTAAGGAATAAACTGAAGTAGTAAGCAAAATATAGACAGACTCAGAGAGCTGGCTGAGAACTGTGGGGTGGGGGGTGGGAGATTGAACAAAAAGGAATGAGGACTCATGGATATGAACAACAGAGTAATGATTGTGAGGCGGTGGTGAGTGGAGGTGGAATAGTGTATAAGGGGGATAAATGGTAAGGGAAAAAATAAAATAAAAAACAATTTAAACTGCCCCCCTGCAGTTTGAAACCAGTTTACACCCACTAGAATGGCTATAATCAAAAAGAAAGTAAATTAGTATTGATAAGGATATGTAGAAATTGGAACCTTCATACATTCCTAGAGGGAATTTATGAGTAAAGTGTTGCAAGCCTGGAAATAATTGGACAGTTTCTCAAAATGTCAGACATTAAAACATGACCCAGCTATTCTACTCCTTGGTATATACCCAAGGGAAGTGAAATCATATGTCCATAGAGATATTGTATACAAATATCCAGAATGGCATTTTCATAATAAGCAACCAGTGGTAATAATACTTCTGTTCAGAAATGATGAATATATACATGTATATTTAATATATATTAAATAAAATTTGGCATCCTTATACAATGAAATATTAATAAAAAATAAATGTAGTATTGATACTTTATACAACATGGATGAAATTTGAAAACATTATGCTAAATGAAAGCAGTCACAATAGACTACTAATTTTATGATTGAGTTTATATGAAATGTCTAGAAATAAGCAATTTTATAGAAATAGGAAGGGCATTAGTAGTCATGTAGAGCTGCAGAGATTGGTGAGGGGAATGTGGAGTAACTACTGATGGGTCCAAAGTTTCCTTTTGGGGGATTATAAAAGTATTTTTTAAATGCTTGCAGTGATGGGTGCAAAATTTGTGAAAATACGAAAACCCATTGAATTGTATACTTCAAATTGTATATGTTATGATGTGGGAATTTTATATCAATGGGCTGTTCACAATTTTTAAAAGTTGTTATGTATTACATATTTTCTCTGGAGTTTGTATTTGGAGGGGGGTTACTTGGAAATAAGCTACGCTGACATTTTTATAGGAACTGGGACTTTTCTGTGTTGTTTTAACATTATATTACATTCAAAGACAGAGAAGAAAAGAGGGAAGAATACTGGATTACACATGTGTACCAGGAGCTTTACTTGAAGGGTTATTCATGTCACTAAATTGAGAACAGTCATATAAATATTGCATAATTATGAGAAGAAATATCCTTTTTTCATCCTCACCGAAAGATTTGTTTTATTGATTTCAGAGAGAACGGGGGAGGGATAGGGGGTGAGATAGAGAGAGGCATTGACGTGAGAGACAAATCAATCAGTTACCTCCCAGACACGCCCTGACCAGGGCTTGAAACCACAACTCAGGTATGTACCTGAACCGAAAATTGAACCAGCAACATTTTTGTATTTGGGATGATGCTCCAAGCAACCAGGCCACCTGGCCAGGGTGAGAAAAAATATTTTTAAAGGAGACTCTATCATAGCCCTGGCCAGTATGGCTCAGTTGATTGGAATGTTGTCTAGTAGCCAAAGGGCTGTGGGTTCAATTCCCAGTCAGGGCACATATTTAGGTGGTAGGTTTTATCTCTGCTCAATTTTTCTGAAGATGTAAAAGTGCTCTAAAAAATTAATTCCAGCCCTGGCTGGTGTGGCTCAGTGAATTGAGCACCAGCCTGTGAACCAAAAGGTTGCTGGTTCAATTCCCAATCAGGGCACATGCCTGGATCCCTTGTTGGGGGCATGCAAGAGGTAACCAACTGATGTATCACATACTGATGTTTCTCTCTCTCCTTTCCTCTTTCTCTAAAGGTAAATAAATAATTAAAAAATTAAGTCCATTAATTTAAAGAAACTGTTGAAGGTAAGATATTTTAAAGAAAATTAATAAGCAAGCCACAGAAAAAAGGGCTTCCCCAAATCAATAATAATAAGGCCAACTTCCTAAATTAAAATAGGCAAAAATTTCAATACAAATGGCCAATATGCACTAATGTTTGGTGCTTAACATTATTAGTTATAAGGCAAATGTACATTAAACTGTAATGAGATGTGGTTTCTCAGTCACTAGCATGGCTACGAGTACAGATAAACTAACAATGCCAAATGATGGCAAGGATATGGAACAAATTACATTGCTGGTGAGAGTGCAGATTTGTTTTAAATATTTTGAAAGATACATTGGAAGTTTTTACAAAATTAAACGTATGTTTACCACAGTGTTTCCAATCCTATATTTTTTTATGCACAAGAACCATACATCCTCAAAAAAGACTTGTATAAAGAACATTTATAGATTTCTTCATAAGAGCCCCTAACTGGAAGCAACCTAAACATCCTTCAACAAAAGGATGAGCTGATTTTAGTGTGCTTGAACAATAGACTACTGCTCAGCAGTATAATCAGAATGGACTATTCCATATGAGTGCGACTCAGAAACATTATATTGGGCAAAAAAAAAAACCCAGCCACTTATAAGAGTATATCTATTTGGAGTCTTTTTATGTTACACTTTAGTGTAATTGATCGTTGAACTATTGTGGGAAGGGGGCATTTCCACTGGAAAGGTAAATGGTGGAACTCAAGATTTATGGACTTCACTGTGTGTAAAATATATATTAGTATCTAAAAATAACAGGGTTGTTGAAATAATATAGGAGAATTTCAGATATTATTGTACCAAATTATGATAATGATGTTGATAATAACACTTACGTAGCATTTTTGTGCTAAGCACTGGTCTAAGCATTCCCTTTCTTTTATCTCATTTAGTCAGTATATGAGTTGGGTATTTTTATTATCTTTGTCTCACTGAGAAGGAAACTGAGACATAAGGCAGACAGTCACATACCTTTGGTGGTCAGTGCTCAGTAGTCAGTCAGACACTATAGCATGTGGAGTTGATGGCTATACTTCGAGGTCTGTCTGGAAAAAGTCCAACCATTGTTAATATAACAAAAATGGTTTGTACGACATCGATGTAATCTGGCAGCCAAGGAGAGTGGACTGGAATGCACATGTTTGAACAATGATGACTTCACTCTTCTAGTCGGTGGGGATGATACACATGATTGAGTGAGCATGTGTACTGTGTGGCTACCGCATTCAAAATGACTGAGCGAGTAGAGCAACTAATCTGCATCAAATTTTGTGTTAAGTTGGAACATTCCTCTGCAGAAACTATTCAAATGATTCAGAAGGCCATGGCTGTGGGCAATTGGTGATTGGCCGCTTCATCATTGCAGTGTGCCCACTCATGTATCACGTCTCGTGCAGAGTTTTTTTGTAAAACATCAAATCACCCAGGTGACTCAGCCCCTCTAAACCCTGTATTTTGCACTTTGGAATTTCTGGATTTTCCCAAAAGTAAAATCACCTTTTAAAAGGAAGTGATTTCAGACTGTTGATGAGATTCTGAGAAATAGAACAGGTTAGCTGATGGCAATTGGGAGAACTGTGTGAGGTCCCAAGGTGCCTCCCAAGTCTGAGGCGTCATTGTCCTGTGTACAATATTCCTTGTATCAACTTGTATCTTTTTCAGTAAATGCCTCTATTTTTCATAGTGCATGATAGATACTTTCTGGACAGACCTTGTACATTGCCTTTCCCAACCAATTGTGCCCAAAGCTTAAATTGATAACCTTAAATCCTAATTGGTGGAAGAAATAGGGTATGCATAATATGAAAAGATATGATTATGAAAACATTATTATTCTTTCTAGATTAATTTATTTGTAAGTATTTATAATATTAATGATACTAAACTTGGGTGTATTCCCTATTTCTAGGCACTGTTTTGTGATACATGATGTTTTACAAGGACTTATATGTGTAAATGTACACATTTTAAGTTGTGTATAGGCAGAATTCCCCTCCTGCACTCTGACAGCTTCTAGCTTTGGACAGGTTCTCTGAAAATGCTGCTTTTATCTTTCTTCTGCAGTGATAAACTTTAATGTTGGAGTGTTGTAAGTTCTCATATAATATGGGTTAGGTTTTTGTTTGGTTTGGCAGTAGACTTGTGTTTAAAATTCCTTTAATCTGTTCATTCCATGCCTTTTACATTCATCTTGATAGCTGATGGCTCTTGAAGAATTTTATATGAATTTATTGCACTAATAAAACTTGTATTTGTGACTCTTCCTCCATCCCAACTTGCTTAAAAGTGAGTTTTTCAGTGAATTACTTAATTTTTGTCTTACTTAGGGTTCTTTTTTCCTGGAGGAAATATAAAACAATTCATATGCTAGATCTAAAATTTCATTAAAATTGCCTATGCCCCCTCTCAGGCATTTAAAGTGGGCCATCTGTCTAAACATTTCTCTTTTTTTCCTGATCATTTCCTCGACTTATTCATGAGCCATGGGAGGGCTCCTTTGTAGTCTCCATGAGGCTGGTTCTGTCTACCCCCACTGAATACATCTATGTGCTTGCATAACATATCTTTTCACTGTGCTGGAAATTCTCTGAACTTGGTTCAGATGAATGGCCCACTTTTCTGAAGGCCTTTTCTTCCTGCACAGATTTTTATGCAGAAGCTGACCTCTGTGGCTATGGAATGTAGCATATTATTCTTGATCATTTTACAGACCACCTACTGTGAAAAGTTATGATGAAGGATTGCTTAATGATTCTTTAACTACTAACATTGTTTTAACTCAGAATTTCACTCTGAAATAGGTAATGGCGCAATTGCAAACCAGATTTTCTGAGGGTCTGATAATATGACTTTGAGATGTTTATAGTCCCTGTTAACTAAAGATGCTTTTAGTTATGTTCACATAAAATCTGCTTTAAAAAATGACATGTAGTAGCAATGTATTTGCGTTAGTATTATGTGTACTTGATTTTGACTAAAATGTTTCAATAAGCTAAATGTATTAGCACTGATATTTGTGAGAATCCACTGATAGTTTTATCATAAAATATAGAAAAAACTAGTTTTATTGAGCATATTCATTCTGGCTGGTTGATGACAATCAAAGTAAACAGGTCTGGGGAAGAGCTATTATTTGATTTGCTTTGTGAGTAGCTGTTTATGTGAATTCCTTTTTGCTGCTTTTTAAAAAGTTTTTATTAACTTGAGAGAGTGAGAAAGGGAGGAGGAAGGGGGGAGAGAAACATCACTTTGTTGTTCCACTTATTTATGCATTCATTGGTCGATTCTTGTATGTGCCCTGACGAGGGATCAAACCCACAACCTTGGTGTATTGGGACAGTGCTGTAACCAACTAAACTACCTGGCCAGGACTCACTGTTTGTTGGTTTGTTTGGGGAGTTGTTTATGTTTTGAAGTGGTAGCTTAAATTATATCAGCTTTCCACATAACTATTAAGTTGTACAGATGAAATTTTTTGTTAGATAGTAGCCTCCTTCACTTAGACACATACTTATTACTATGAGGAGTTGAGTGATGCTCCAACAGTTTCGCCCCCTCAGTTTTAGAATCATTTATAAAAATCTTCTCTGGGACTATTTTGGGTTTACTGGATAAATGTAATTCTTCTCAAAAATTTAAAATATAACTTTAGATAATTATTACCATTATAAACATGTTTATGCTGATAGAATTGATATCAGTCTTTGTTAATGTGGTTTTAATAATTTTGAAGAAATAGTGCATATGTACTTTTAGGTGGGTATGTATTATTATTTTTATTTATAATTTATTATAGTTCATTTCTATTCCAGAGCTTATTGATATTTATATTGGGCCCATATGCCCAACTTTACCCATTTTATTTAAAAAGAAAACTACTTTGAAACTTATGAAAATCCAGAAGAAATCTTAGCAAATTTTGTTTGTGAAAGAGTGAATTTGCAGAGTTCCCACATTGACTGGCTTTTCTTAGTATTTCAAGGTTTTGCTTTCACAGTGAAACCTCTTTCCTATATCCTACTAACATATTACCTTAAAAGAAATTTTAGAGGAGTGCCACTTCAGGGTTATGTGCTGAGAAGAAACAACAGCTTTCCTGTTACCTCTCCAACTTTGCTCTGGTCCATATCTTATAATTGTGGGAATTTTGGTTCCAAAGGATTGAGTGAGTTCCTTGGGACATTGCTAGGAAGAGAATGGGCTGAAATGAGACCTCAGCGTTTTAACTCAAAAGACCCTGTGCTACAAGTTCCCTCTTGGGGAGGTTATAACATATACGAAACAGATGTGGATCAAAATAAAAGAGTGGAAAAATAAATAGTAGTTAGGTTCTGAAGAGAAGCAACTATAATCTCACCATCAGCTGTTAAGATTGCTTTCTGTGGGAAATGGTATTTTGGGTTTGAATAGGATGTTGGGATCAACAAATTCCCTGCTCCTCTGGAAACAGGGGCTTGTTGCATAACTAAAAAGAGTCTCCATATTTACTTGAAATAGTTACCTTCATTGGGCTACTAAATTGTGAAAATATTAAACCTATAATATAGGTTAAGTGGAAGAGAGCTCGCTGAAGTTTGTACTATAATTAGGGAACAGTTTATGTGAGAGAGAATATTCTTGAAAAATCTGTTTGTGAAGCAGAGAAAAGGAATTCAGTTTCCTTAAAGGGATTTCAGTTAAGTGGTAAAACAAGGATATAGTCCTAGAGTTGGGACTAATCATAACAATAAAAGTTAACATTTACAGGCATTATTTACTTTAATCCCAATACATCACTATGATGCAGATACTATAATTATCCTAATTTTGTGCATAAGGAAACTGAAACTTGAAAGTTTGCTCAAAGTCTAACTAACTAATGGCAAACTGGAAGTCTCTAGAGTCTGATTTTGTAACCACTGTGCTGATTCTCTTGCTCATCTTAGCTTCACTTGGTTTGGTTTGAGAAGCAATTGAAGTACTTGGCCCAACCAAATCAGAAAATAATCAGAAATAAAAATGGATACAAAGACAGGGGTCTGATTTTTTAAGAAACTTGAATGGTAGATAAGTTAAGATTTAACCTGATCTGAAGTAGAAAATCTTGGAACAGTCTAGAGCAGGAGAGTAACTTAATGTAGAGAACAACAAAGATTTAAGAAGGCCATGTTGCACAGTAATTTAGCTATGAGGGAATTTCTGTCATCACAATACCCCTAAATCAGGGTGTTAATCCCAGTTGCAGGTGAACAAAGTGGAGTCTAATGAGGTCATCTACAGAGTCCAAAACCAGTCAGGTTGTAATCTGGGAGCTCCAGGTTCATTCTCCTTCAGTGGCTCATGCTGTGTCCCTTTGGTGACACAGCTTCTGCTGTCCAGAGCTACGCACATAATAGTTGTTCTCAAATTTTACCATTTCTCCTATCACCTCAGCCCTTTTTCTGGACTCTGTGCTGGGGTTGGGATACATAAAAATAAGGCATGATCTTGGTCTTTCAGAAGCTCACAGGCCAACAGGGAGACAGACATAAATGAACAAATGCCCTGTGGAATAGAGTGCCAAGACAGAGGTGGAATTGGTGCACAGAAGGACTCTCTTGTGCCATGAGTTCTTTTCTTTCTCCTCTCCTTATCTCCCTCTCATATGATCCCCTGTTGGTTTTTCCAAATCTCATGTGTGAAGCTCTGTGTTCTAAATCAGTCCTCTTCAAATTCCCAAGAAAGACTTCCAGGCTTACAGTGTAAATTATTATTGATTTGTTGAAGCACCCTTTTTTACTTTAATTTTTACTTCTATAGTATTTAAAACATTTCCTTATCAATAAGTAGTGGGATGAATAAAAATATTCACCTCAATGATTAATTATCCTCTATTAGACACTATGTCTAGAAGTGATTTGATTATATTCAAAGATTTTTGTGACTATGACTTTTTAAAAAATTGAATACTCAGAGAATCCTTTTGAAATAGGTGATGGTAAGGAGGTAGTTTAAATTAAAACATTACCTACAACATTTTTTCAGAACTATGACTTAGGCCAGAGTCTGAATACTACATATTTAGTGGTTAATATATTACTTCACAGTTATAAATAATGTAAACATGCAATACTTAAATTAGTTTAATTCAGAAATCATTATAATATCACAAATTTAAAAAATTGTGTAGAATATTTGTATTTTAAAAATGATTTTGTCTCTGGCTGCTTCACCCAATATTCCTGGACCATGTAATATTGATCATACACAACAAAAAACTTGTGTGTTAAATAGGGCTAGCATTAGTGGTGTTGTTTGTATTCTTATCAAAAACAAATAAAACCAAAAACAAAAGGAAACTTTTGGAGGTGATGGAAATGTTTATTACCTGGATTGTGGTGATGGTAACATGAGTGAATAAATATGTCCAAGCTCACTGAGTTGTATGTTAATTATGTACAGTTTTTGTGCAAACTCAATACAGAAAATACTAGCATTATAGTTCTTTAAAAAAGAAGTCTTGGATGGTAATCAGATATTGAAAAGAAACTAATATTGCTTAAAGAAGGTTAATCTTTGAAGAACTGTCACAAATAAAGCAACTTATTTCACAGAATAAATGATGGTGCTTCAAGTACATGATGGTACCACAATTATCTCAGAATGAATGCTGTTGTCCTTGGAGTGTCTGTGTGTGTTTTGTTTTGTTTTTTAATCTTTCTAGGTTTTTTTTAAGGATAGAATATTTTAAAATAAAATGTCTTGAAATATAGTCTTTGGAAGTTATACTCTTCATACTTAATGTCAAAAGAAAATCAGTTTACTGAGAGGGAAAAGTATGAAATTATTAACTGTTTTTCTTTTCTTTCTACTCCAGAGTGCCTATTGTTAGACTGAAAGTGGCTAACTGGGAGCTTTCAATAAAATTGAATGATCAAGTTCATACTGTTGTAGTATCAAACAGCGGGAAAACATTCTCTGTAAGTTCCTTCTTTCTTTCTTTTTTGCATGGGAGGTAATCTTGAAATTTTCTATGAGTATTTAAAACAATTTTTAACCTTTTCGGTGATGCTCATCTTTTGAATCTATTTGTTTAGATGTATTTGCTTCATTTTGTTTGTGAACCTGAATGTAAATGGAATTTTTTCTCTTATGGTAATTAGGAAATACATTTCTAGATTTAGCCATATTCTAAATCAACTCCTGATACCTGATTCATTTTTTTCTTTTTTGCTGAGATACATTTAGCTTTGTTATAGAGAAGAGCATCTTCAATTATAATTCCGTGGTAGGTAGCCATTCTTTTAAAATGATAATCTGAAGCCTCATAAAACATTTTCTTCAGATTTCTTGTTGTGAGACATTTTTTAAGGCTAAATTTACCTTATGGTGACATTTATTTTGAAGAACTTAAAACCCTTGGACAATATCCATAACAGAACTGCTTTAATTTAATTTAATTTGTGTCTGTACTGAATAGTGTTACAATAAGATTTAGTGTTTGTACTATGGTATGAAGTTATTATTTTAGCTTGTGTCATTTTTCTAGTTTCAGCATGAACCTAGAAACTGCTATATAGTTAGTATAATAAATAGTATATAAATTTACATTCCTTTTCTTAAGGCTAAGTTGCATGGAAATGTCATTTTGTTTTGGGGAAAAGTGACTTTTTATCAAAAGATTTAAATAGGCCATGGCCTGTGTGGCTCAACTGGTTGGAGCATGATCCCATAACTGAAGGGTTGTGGGTTCAGTTCCCAGTCAGGGCACATACCTAGGTTTCAGGTTCCATTCCCACTCTAGGTGCATACGATCGATTCCCTGAAGTGCATATGGGAGGCAACCAGTCAATGTTTCTCTCTTCCATACATGTTTCTCTGTATCCCTCCCTCTCTCTCTAGAAGCAATGAAAACATTATCCTTGGATGAGAATTAAAAAGAAAGATTTAAACAGCATATGAAAATCAAAATGATACAATTTCACTGAAATAAGACCTGCTGAGATTTTAAGTGCATGGCAGTTTCTTGATCCCAATTAGAAAATGCCAGAAGTAAAAACTTAATGAGGATTCATTTATTCAACAAATACTTATAATATGCTGGCTGTGTGCTAGATGTAAGTGCTAAGCTGTTGCACTAGAGAAGCTGATATTCTTATGTACTAGAGTCACAAGTAAATGAGATTAGTTCATGAATTAATGGTAGTCTCCTTGGTTCTCTTTAAATTTTGTGATTCATTCTGTATGCCAAAATTCCTAAGCATTTGTTGCTAAAAGAGGTTTCACTCGACTTTCTTAAAATGAAAGCTTTGAGGGAGTTAAACAGTTGTCTTATGATACATTTTGTGATGAACTTATGTGATTCTTTACATTTCTTCTTTCTATATGATTGTTTTAAAAGAATAGCTTTGTAAGTGGACAGTAGCAAATTATATGTATTGTAGAGAGCATTAATATTATTATCTAGCATTTTCCTGGGGGAAAATTAACTTTACAAAAATGTAGACTTCAGCATATTCTGTTTTGAATCACTACTGTAGTGGTAATCTGATATCTCAACACTATATTTTTCTAAGCAGAGCCTTGCCTTAATAAGAACACTGCCCCAATTAGAACTGTTATTTCTCTGTGCTTGTTTAGATTCCATGTTGGAAAACTAGAGGCCATGGGCCTGACATCTCAAGTGGTGTCTGAATTTTTACCTCCTGTTTCACTTTTTAGCTCAGGAGGAAAATAGGGCTATTTAAAAAACATTAAAATTAATACATTACAAATTTCCCTGAAAAATAACTACTTCCCATATTTATTGGCTTAGCTACTATTAGAAGCATCAAACCATTTGAAAAGAGAGTATTCCTGATCGTATATTCCTTTTTTCCTAAGCATATTTGATTGAGTTTCATTTGACATTATCATTATGAAAAGAATTGATCTGAATTATGTGGAGTAAGTAAATGCTCATTGGTATGAAGATTTTAATAGTGTAAAACCCCTGCTTTTAGGGTCTCAGAGGGGAGAGCTGTGACTATTTACCTGGTTCTTTAGATTATCTACTGCCACACGAAGCAAAAATGAATCAGCTCTGAGGTGACAGTACAGGTTAATGACCCTGGAGGTAGTGCAGGAAAAGTCATATTTGCTTAGCCCACAGTAATGCTTCAGATACCCCATGTTTTCACACTTCTTTTATTTAATTAAAAATATTTAAGTTATAAGATATTTCAAATTGGAAAAGCACAGCAAATGTACAAATCTTTATGGTTTGCTGTTAAAAAAGAAGAATTTGTAGATAAGATTTTAAAATATACAAAGCAAAAACAATTCCATTTAGCACATAAAATTCCAATAAGCACAGAAAAGAATAAGATCTCAGCTATAAGTGAAACCTAATCAACAAAACAAGCAAGCAAAATAAACCAGAGACATTGAAATAAAGGAAAAACTGACAGTTACCAGAGAGGTTGGGGGAGAGGGATAATAGGGGATAATGGGGGGACCATCAAGGAACATGTATAAAAGACACATGGACCAAGCCAAAGGGGGTAGGTTCGAGGGTGGGAGGTGGGGATGGGTGGGGCGTGGGGCGTGGTGGGGTAAAAATGGAGACAACTGTACTTAAACAACAACAGAAAAAAGAAAAGAATAAGATACTTAGGAATAAACTTACCTTTGGAGGAGAGAGACTTGTACTGTACTCTGGAAACTACAATTCACTAGAAACTACAAGATGTTGCCAAAAGAAATGAAAGAAGAGGTGATCCTGATCTTTAGTGTGCCGGCTCCAGCACCATGGTGCCCTCCAGTAAGTTTTTCGTGGAGGGGAACTGGAAAATGCATGGGCAGAAGGCGAATCTGGGGAACTCATCAACACTCTGAATGAGGCCAAGGTGCCAGCAAACACCGAGGTGGTTTGTGCACTCCCCACCACCTACATTGACTTCACCAGGCAGAAGCTAGATCACAAGACTGCTGTGACTGCCCACAACTGCTACAAAGTGACTAATGGGGTCTTTACTGGGGAGATTAGCCCTGGCATGATCAAAGACTGTGGGGCCACACAGGTAGTCCTGGGGCACTTGGAGAGAAAGCATGTCTTTGGGGAGTCAGATGAGCAGACTGGGCAGAAAGTGGCTCATGCCCTGTCTGAGGAACTTGGAGTGATCCACCTGCATTGGGGAGAAGCTAGATGAGAGGAAAGCTGGCATCACTGAGAAGGTCGTTTTCAAACAAACCAGGTCATTGCAGATAATGTGAAGAACTGTAGCAAGGTTCTTCTGGCCTATGAGCTTGCATGGGCAATTGACACAGGCAAGACTGCAACACCTCAACAGGCCCAGGAAGTACATGAAAAGCTCTGGAGATGGCTTAAGTACAATGTCTCTGGTGCAGTGGCTAAGAGCACTCACGTCATTTGTTGGAGGTTCTGTGACTGGGGCAACCTGCAAGGAGCTGGCAAGCCAGCCTGATGTGGATGTCTTCTTCATGGGTGGTATATCCTTCAAGCCTGAATTTGTGGACATCATCAATGCCAAACAATAAGCCCCATTCTTCTCCCCTCTCCTTCCTGCTATGCCAAAGGCAACGAAGCTCAGAAGCCCAGTAACTGCTCTTTCCCTAACACACATACTAAGTATCACCTGCCCCTAGTCATGGTCTAACACAAACTGTACTTCTCCTTTACCATTTACATCTTACCTTGTAGTGTCTGGGACCAGGCCATTCCCTTCTCCACTTACTATAATAATTGGAACGAAACATGTCATCAAAGTGGCTTCTCCTTGGCTCAGAAGTGGAAAGGGTAGTTTGCTTGTGGGGCCCCCTCAGGCCCCAGTGAAGGCAGGAAAGAGAAACTATCCTCTTCTTCTATCTCGAACCATGGGACCAAGGGCTGGGAGAGAGCCCTGTCTTCCCCCTCAGAGGCCAGGGGTTCTATTCTCATCCCTGGTGCTGAAGCCTGTGTGTGTTGTATATCTTAGCAGTCCCACTTGGTGGTGGTTGGGGGTGGGGAATAAACACCTGCCACTAAAAAAAAAAAAAGAAATTAAAGAAGATATAAACAATGGAATGTCATTTCATGTTCATGGATTGGAAGACTTAATGTTGTTATTATGTCAATACTACCCGAAGTAATTTGCAGATTCAATGCAGTCCTTATCAAAATCCCTATAGAGTTTTGCAGAAGTCAAAAAATCCCTCCTACAATTCACATTGAATCTCAAGGTACACCAAATAGAAAAAAAAAGAAAAGAAAAAGAAAAAGAAGAACATGGTTGGAAAGCTCACACTTTCCCATTTCAAAACTTTAAAGTAATTAAAACACTGTCGTACTGGAATAACACAGACACATAAACCAATGAAGTAGACTTGAATGCCCAGAAATAAACCCTTAGTTATATGGTCAAATAATTTTGATTGGAGTACCAAAACCATTAAATGGGAAAGAACAGTCTTTTCAACAAATAGTGCTAGGGGAAGAGGGTTACAGGGCTAGGTGAAAAATGGTGAAAGGATTGGACAAAATAGACGATAGATAGATGGATAGATAGATAGAATAAAAATGAAGTTGGATTCTACCTTAAAGCAAATATAAAATTAATTAAACATGTATTGAAGACATGAATGTGCCCTGGCTGGTATGGCTCAGTGGATTGAGTGCCAGCCTGTGAACCAAAAGGTCGCCAGTTGATTTCCCAGTCAGGGCACATGCCTGGGTTGTGGGTCAGGTCCCCAGTAGGGGCTGCAGGAAAGGCAACCACAGATTGATGCTTCTCTCCCTCTCTTCCTATTCCCTTCCCCTCTCTCTCCAAATAAATAAATAAAATCTTTATAAAAAAGATGTAAATTAAGAGCTAAAGCTATAAAACTCTTAGAAGAACACATGGGAAAAGGCTTATAACGTTAGATTTGATGATCATTTCTTGAAAATGACATTAAAAGCCTAGTCAACAAAAGAAAAATAAAAGTAAATTAGTCTACATCAAAATGTGAAATTTTTGTGCATCAAAGAACACAATCAATGGTGAAAATGCAACCTATAGAATAGGAGAAAATATATATCTGACAAAGAATATTATCCAGAATATATAAAGGATTTCAACAACTCAACAGCAAAACAAACACACAACATGATTTGAAAATGGGCGAAGGACTTGAATAGACATGTCTTCAAAGAAGATAAATATATAAATGGGCAATACGCACATGAAAAGATGTTCAACATTACTAACCACTAGCAAAATGCAAATCAAAACTACAATTAAACAGTAACTCACAACCTTTAGGGTGGCTACTATCAAACAACATCCAGAAAATAGTAAGTGTTGATAATGATGTGGAGAAACAGTTCATCTTGTGAACTGTTGGTTGGAGTATGAAATGATGCAGCTACTGTAAAAATAGTGGTGTTTCAAATAATTAAGATTAGAATTACCATGTATTAGCAATTCCACTGCTGAGTATTTATCAAACAAAAAAAGGAAGGAGGGTCTTGAGTGATGATATTTGCACACCCATATTCAGCAACATTATTCACAATCGCCAATAGATTTGGAAGCAACCCAAACGTCCATTGATAAATGAATGGATAAACAAAATGTGATATGTACACACAGTCAAATATTATTCAGCCTTAAAAAGGGAAGAAAATTTTGACACATGCTGAATGAATGAACATGAATGAACCTTGATGACATTATACTAAGTAACATAAACCAGTCACAAAGGAGTAGTCAAATTTGTAGACAGAAAATCGAATGATGGTTGCCAGGGCCTGGGAGGAGTTGGAGATTGGGAATTGTTGTTTAAAGGACACAGAGTTTCACTTTTGGAGGATGAAAAGAATTCTGGAGTTGGATTGGTGATGATGGTAGCAGGTAGCACAAAAAATGTATGTATATTTAATACCACTCAACTGTATACTTTAAATGGTTAAGATGGTAAGTTTTATGTTATTTAAAATTTTTTAAAATACACAAACTAATGCAAATTAGTATTTTTAATGAAACATTAAAAAGCAAGGAGGATAAAACTTTTAGGAAATGAAGAAAGCATGGTAGAACTAAAAGTTAGTTAAATGAAATAGTAGAAGTGGTATAGTACTTTATGTGTTTAAGTGTATTCTGATCTGAATGCAAGTGTTGGAATGAATAGACTAAATTAATTAAGAAGTATAAAACCTGGTAAACATGAAGTTGAAACATTTAGCTTATTAAGATGATAAACTCAAAAGTATCAAAAATAAATTGATATCTGTTTATATTATTTTTATAGTTCCCCTTTGGGTTCTCAAGAAGGTATCTAATTTTTTTATTTTGCATAATGTGAAACTGGTCACAATGGTTCATGATAAAGGCAAAAGATTAACGCATTTGTTATCTTAAAGATGATGAAAGACTAAATTCATACAGAAGACAGTTCACTTCAAAGAAAAATGTCAGAATTCTCTTTTTTAAATTATTTTAATTTTTGTTCTTGTACAGTTTTCTGTCTTTTACTCCCATCCCAGCCCACCACCCCAGATCTCCTCACCTCCCTCCCATTTCCACCCCCGCCCCCTAGTTTTTGTCCATGTGTCCTTTATACTTGTTGCTGTACTCTTGATATGAAGAAAATTAGCTTAGGAATTCAGCCTTCGCAATGATGGGAAAATGAGTACTGTACTTGCACTTAAACTTTGTTTTGCCTGATACTTCATGTTAACTACTAATAAGCTATAAAACACTTGCAGATGATCCTAGATACCATTTGTAACCTACAGTGAGCCACATATAGAAAATTTTCTAAAGATCTTGTTAACTACTTTTTTCTCTCTTTTTTAAATTATTGATCAAGTACAGTTGTCTCCATTTTCCCCCCACCACTCCCTCACTACCCCAGCCATCCCCACCTCCCACCCTCGATCCTACCTGTGGGAGGCCCCTGTCCTGGGCCCCAGATGTGGGGGGGCTCCGCCCGCAGAGCCCCATCCCTCCGTCACGGATGAAAATAAAACTACCAAGACATGATCTGCTTGGGGAGGAGAGATGGACAAACTCTCAGAGGAGAATGACCCAAAGCCCCTTCCTCACTAGGCTTTTATTGGGTTCAAATACACAGGAATACAGGTATGTCAGGCAGCAAGGATCAAACAATGGTTAACATTTCAAAGAAATCTGAGGGCTTAATCTGAGTCAGTGTCTGTCAGGAAAGGGGGTTGCAAAACTGGGAGACATACTCATTTCCTCCTGGGACCCTTATCATTTAAATGAGAGCACTCTTAGCAGACAAAGCAGGTTTCAGGACTTTATGCATTCTTTCTTATGCCTGATCGCCCGAGAACCGTTCTGGCCAGCACAGGGCTGCACCGCTTGCTGTTATAGTTTTAGGCTTTAAGCTGATTCAGCTCAGGAAACAGAAGACATCTCCCAGACGGAAATGGGGACTTGGGCTATGTCAGAATAGCCGGAGGGCAAGGGTCCATCACCCCCTCTTTGCTGCACTCCCTCCCAGTCCTTCCATGAGGGCCTCCCAAGTGGTTGTGTCTGGTTTAGGTTGCCCCTCCCATGAGGAGTCTTACCCTTCATTGACTAACCAACCAAGCACTGGGGCCAGAGATGGATAAGGCAGAAGCAGCGCTCCTGCCCGGGGGGATAAGCTTTGTCTCCTTAGTGGCTCAGGTCCTCTTGACAGAACAGACCCAGATGAAACGGGTCCCTAGGCTCTTACACAGCCCACCATGGGGTGAGGGTTACAACTTCTGAGACCAGGCTGAAGGGTCCGCAACACCTACCCACCTTTGTTTTTGTCCATGTGTCCTTTACATATGTTCCTGAAAACTCTTCCCCCTTTTGCCCCCATTATCTCCTCTGGTTACTGTCAGTTTGTTCTTAATTTCAGTGTCTCTGGTAGAATAACAACAATCCTTAGACTACTGAACTTTTTAATTCCAATAGAATTTTTGGGCTAATGGCTAAAAAGAAAACTCTCAGTGATCCAAAGTAACATTTAGTAGTGGCAAGGAAGGTAATTTTTTTCAGTTTTTTAAAAACTTTTTTCAATTCATTTTCCTAAATAGATTTTGCTTTTTATATAAAAGTAAAAACCTAACTTTTCGATACTCGTAAGACTTTCCTGTGGTTTTAAATTACAAAGTCTTTTTGTTCTTCCAATTTCTGATAAGTTATATATTAATAAAGTTCATATTAAAAGTTAAATAGCAGAACTGGTATGGCTCAGTGGATGGAGCACCAGCCTGTGAACCAGAAGGTTGCTGCAGTTGCAGGCCAGGTCCCCAGCTGGGGGCGTGTGAGAGGGAACCGATTGATGTATCTGTAACACATCAATGTTTCTCTCCCTCACTTTCTCCCTCCCTTTCCTTGTCTCTAAGAGTAAATAAATAAAATATTTTTAAAAACTTTTTTAAAAAGTTAAATGGCAGAGATCACTTCTTGAACAGCAGTTCTGTGCAGCAAACCAACTATAATTGGTGAAAATTATGAGAATCACTATTTGCAAATCATATATTGTTATATGTATAAAATCGTAAGAAATTTAATGAGAAGTTATTAAAATTAATAAATAAGTTTAGCCAAGAGTACAAGGTACAAGATAAATAAAAATCAGTTATATTTTTATTAACCTGCAATGAACAATCCAAATATACAATTGTTAAAATTCCACTAACAAAAACATCAAAAGACTATAATATTTAGAGTAAATTTAACAAAAGAAGTGCAAAATTTACACTGTGAAAACTATAGACTCTTGAAAAAGAAATTAGATACAATCCAAATAAACAGAAAGCATCTAACATTTATAAACTGAAAATTTTAATACTGTTAAAATGGCTTATTTCTCAGTATAATTCTTATTAGAATCCAAACTTTATTTTTGTCAGAAATTGCCAAGCTGATAACTAAAAGTCATATGGAAACTTGAGGGACCCAGATTGGCCAAAACAATCTTGAAAAAATAACAAAGTTGGAGAATTCATACTTCCCCTTTCAGAACTTACTAGAAAACTGTCTTGCAATCAAGTCAGTGTAATACTTGCATAAGGATAAACAAAGATTAATAGCATAGAATTGAGAATCCAGAAATAAACCCATCAATGTACAGTCAAGTGGTTTTTCACAAAGGTGTCAAGATAAATCAATGAGGAAAAGAATAGTTTTTTCAACAACTGTTGGTAGAACAAGTGGCTAGCTACATATTAAAAGGTTGGATTCCCTACCTCATATTGAACTTGTATGACAAAATTAACCCCAAATAGATAATGGATTTAAATGTAAGGGATAAAACAATAAAACTTACAAGAAGACATAGTCTGTTGAAAAACTGGAGATATGTTCTATAGATAAATAACTTTAATTTCTTATTATGGAAGTATATGCTTCCTTAATTTTACAGTTGTTTTCCATAAATGGTAGAGTGAGAAAAGGATTTCCCCGCCTTGTTCTAGTTTTATTATTGTTTTTGAACAATAGGAGAACAATAGGAGCCCAGGGTCCAGTGCGCGGAGAGCGGGGCGGCTGAGGCCCCAGCCTGGCGCTCCGCCAAGCCTGCCCCAGGGCTCTGCGAAGGGAGCTGGGTCAGCCGCTGAATCGGCTGGGAGATCTCAGGGGCCACCGCGCAACTGCAGCCGAGTGAAAGTGGGTGCCTCGCACCAGGTCACTGCGCGACTTTGAACTGAGTTTTCGTGTTCGCCGGGCAACTGCGAAAGCACAGTCGCCCCAACCGCAGACAGAGGCGCATGTAAAGTGAGACAGCTGCATGAAAATAGGCACCCACATGGCACCGCACATGGTCGAGGGATAGTGGACACTCATGAAAACATAGGCGCTGGCCACTGGAGACAGCTGTGGAGCCAAAGTTGCCAATGCACGGGTGGGTGCTTGAACGCGGACAGCTAAGGACCAAGGTGCAGGCGCGAGATAGCAGCTGGAGTGTAGGCCCCGCTCAGGGGCAAAGGCAGGCGGCTGCAGCCGAGTGAAAGCCTAGCACACACCCATAAACTCGGAGAAGTGCGCACACACCAGGAGGCTCAGAACACACGCTGAAACCCTGTGGGGAGAGGCGCCCACTAACGCTGGGATACATAGCACAATGAGGACTGAGTTCTGAACACAGAGAAAAGCAATAAGATCACCCCTTGGCCATTGCAGCCAGCAAGACCAGAAAAACCGGCTCGGCAGGTTTGAAAACAACAAGAGGGTTTTCGGGTTTTTTTTTTTTTTTTTTTTAATATTTTGATTTGCTTTATTTGTTCCTTTTTTTTTTTTTTGGCTGTTTGTATTTGTGTGTGTGTGTGTGTGTGCGTGTGTTTGTTTTTTGTTTTGCTAGTTTGTGGTTTTTTTTGTTTGTGTGCCTGTCTATCCATATGAGTTTTTAATAACTCCCTCTTCAGTATTTTTATCTTCTTCTTTATCCTCAACTCCTTTTGCCTCCCTTTAATTCCTTCTTGTTTTATTCCCTCTTCCTTTCTTTCCAATTTTATCTCTTCTACCTTCCTCTTTTTTCTTCTTTCTTCTATTTTTCATCCCCCCCCTTCTCTTTTTAAATACCCACGAGTGAGACAAAACAAACAAACAAACAGGCCTGGAACTGTGAAAAAAAAAACCAGAGTTGGCCCCCAAAAGAGGGTATTCCAGCTGAGGAGACAGTGGAAGCTGTGAACAACAGGCTATCCGAAGGAGAATCCACCACTGAATCTCACAGATATTCTACCACAGAAGGTCATACCACAAACCCAGGGAGCCAGAACAGATCAATTTAAGAAGTTGAGGCTAACAACAAGAGTCTTAAAAACAATGGGAAGACAAAAGAACAATCCCCAAATGAAAGGAAAGGAGGAAGCTCCAGAAAGAATGCTAAATGAAACAGAGGCAACTTAACTATCAGATATCGAGTGCAAAGCAATGGTTGTCAGGAAGCTCAGTGAGCTCTCAGTGAGCTACCAGAAACTACAGGGAAGTTATGATGAACTCACCGCAAACTATATCAACATGAAAAAGGAAATAGAAACTATCAACAAGGGCCAAGAGGAAATGAAGAACACAATCTCTGAACTGAAGAACACAGTAGAAGGAATGAAAAGCAGAATTGATGAAGCAGAAGATCGGATCAGCGAGTTGGAGCACAAAATAGAAAAAAACACCCAGAATGAGCAAGATAAGGAAAAGAGGCTCAGAAAGAATGAAGAGGGTTTAAGAGAAATGCAAGACAACATGAAACGGAATAATATCCATATAATAGGGATACCAGAAGGAGAAGAACAAGAACAAGGGATAGAAAACCTGTTTGAAAAACTAATGATGGAAAATTTCCCTAATTTGGTGAGAGGAAAAGCCATACGAATCCAGGAAACACAGAGAGTCCCAATCAAAAGGAACCGAAATAGGCCCACTTCAAGACACATCATAATTAAAATGGCAAAATTCCAAGACAAGGAGAGAATCTTAAAGGCAGCAAGGGAGAAAAAGGAGGTAACATACAAGGGAGCCCCGATAAGGTTAGCAGCTGACTTCTCAATGGAAACACTCCAAGCCAGAAGAGAATGCAAGAAATATTCCAAGCAATGAGAACCAAAGGCCTGCAACCCAGACTACTTTACCCAGCAAGGCTTTCAATCAAGATAGAAGGACAAATAAGGAGCTTCCCAGACAAAAGAAGTCTAAAAGAATTCACCTCTACCAAACCAATTCTGCAAGAGATACTAAAGGGTCTGCTTTAAGGGAAGAAAGGAAAAGACAGAGAGAGAAAGAGAGACAGGAACACAAGTACGAAAATGGCAATGAATAAACACCTATCAATAATAACCTTAAATGTAAATGGATTAAATGCTCCAATCAAAAGTCATAGAATAGCTGAATGGATAAGAAAGCATGACCCACACATATGCTGCCTACAAGAAACCCACCTCAGGACAAAAGACATACACAGGCTCAAAGTGAAGGGCTGGAAACAAATTTTCCAAGCAAATGGTCATGAAAAAAAAGCTAGGGTAGCAATACTCATATCAGACAAAATAGACTTCAAAAGAAGGGCCATAAAGAGAGACCCAGAAGGTCACTTCATAATACTCAAGGGAAGAATCCACCAAGAAGACATAAATATTGTAAATATTTATGCACCCAACGGAGGAGCACCTAAATACATCAAGAAAATTTTAGAGGACTTCAAGAAAGATATTGACAGCAACACAATTATAGTAGGAGATTTTAACACCCCACTGTCAAAAATGGACAGATCTTCTAAACAAAATATCAACAAAGATATTTTGGCATTGAACAACACTCTAGAGGAAATGGACTTAACTGATATATATAGAGCCCTTCATCCCAAAGAAACTAAATACACATTTTTTTCAAATGCACATGGAACATTTTCAAAGATAGACCACATGATAGGACACAAATCAAGCCTCAACAAATTCAAGAAAATTGAAATCATACCAAGCATTTTCTCCAACCACAAGGGACTGAAACTAAAAACCAACCCCAAGAGGAAAAGCCCAAAACACTCAAAATCATGGAGATTGAATAGTATGCTATTAAACAATGAATGGGTCAAGAATGAAATTAGGGAAGAAATCAAAAAGTTTCTGGAAACAAACGATAATGAACTCACATCGACCCAAAACTTACGGGACACAGCAAAGGCAGTCCTCAGAGGGAAGCTTATAGCGATACAGGCCTACCTAAAAAAGACAGAAACATCTGAAACAAACAACCTAACCCTACGCCTACAAGAACTTGAGGAACAACAACAAAGACAGCCCAGAGCAAGTAGAAGGAAAGAAATAACCAAGATCAGAGCAGAATTAAATGACATAGAGACTAAAAGCACAATCCTAAAGATCAATGAATCCAGGAGTTGGTTCTTTGAAAAGATCAACAAAATCGGATTGTAAGAAATTACTATGAAGAACTGTATGCCAAGAAATTTGAAAACCTAGGTGAAATGGACAGGTTTCTAGAAAAATATAACCTTCCAAAACTCAATGAAGAAGAAACAGAAAGCCTGAACAGACCAATAATAGCTGGTGAAATTGAATCAGTAATCAAAACACTCCCAACACACAAAAGTCCTGGACCAGATGGCTTCACAGGAGAATTCTACAAAAATTTAAGGAAGACCTAACCTGGAATAGCTATTCCACAGACTATTCAAAAAACTCCAAAATGATGGAAGACTCCCGAAGTCTTTTTATGAAGCCAGCATCATCCTAATCCCAAAACCAGATAAAGACACAACAAAGAAGGAGAACTTCAGGCCAATATCACTGATGAACATAGATGCTAAAATCCTCAACAAAATATTGGCAAACCGCATCCAACAACACATTAAAAAGATCATACACCATGACCAAGTGGGATTCATCCCAGGGATGCAAGGATGGTTCAACATTCACAAAGCAGTAAATGTAATTCATCACATAAAGAAAAGCAAGGACAAAAATCACATGATCATATCAATAGATGGGGAAAAACCATTTGATAAGGTACAGCACCCATTTATGATAAAAACACTCAGCAAAGTGGGAATAGAGGGAGCATTCTTCAACATAATAAAGGCTATATATGAGAAACCTACAGCCAGCATCATACTCAATGGGCAAAAACTAAATTCTTTTCCACTAAAATCAGGAACAAGACAAGGTTGTCCACTTTCACCACTTCTATTCAATATAGTATTGGAAGTATTAGCCACAGCAATTAGACAAGAAAAGGAAATAAAAGGCATCCAACTTGGAAAGGAGGAAACAAAACTATCATTGTTTGCAGATGATATGATAGTATACATAAAAAATCCTATAGTCTGGGCCAAAAAACTGCTTGACCTAATACATGAATTTGGCCAAACAGCCGGATACAAAGTCCATATCCACAAATCAAAGGCATTTTTATATACCAACAATAAAACAACAGAAGCAGAAATCAAGAAAAAAAAAATCCTATTTGATATAGCAAAAAGAAAAATAAGGTACTTAGTAATAAACCTAACCAAGGAGGTAAAAGACCTGTATGCAGAAAACTACACAACACTGAAGAAAGAAATCAAGGAAGACACAAATAAATGGAAACACATACCGTGTTTATGGATCGGAAGAATTAACATCATCAAAATGTCCATACTTCCCAAAGCAATCTACAGATTCAATGCAATACCTATTAAAGTGCCAATGGCATGTTTCACAGATATAGAACAAACACTTCAAAAATATATATGGAACAATAAATGACCCAGAATAGCGGCAGCAATCTTGAGAAAGAAGAGCAAAGCAGGAGGGATCACAATACCTGATACCAAAATGTATTACAAGGCCACTGTCATCAAAACAGCCTGGTACTGGCATAAGAACAGGCATGTGGACCAGTGGAATAGAACAGAGAGCCCAGAAATAAACCCTAGTCTGTATAGTCAATTAATATTCAACAAAGGGGGCAGCAACATAAAATGGAGTAAAAATAACCTCTTCAACAAGTGGTGTTGGGAGAACTGGACAGCTTCATGCAAGAAAATGAAACTCGAGCACCAACTTACACCATACAGAAAAATAAATTCAAGGTGGATAAAAGATTTAAACATAAGCCTTAACACCATTAAAGTCCTAGAGGAGAACATAGGCAGGAGAATCTCAGATATTCCATGCAGCAACATTTTTACTGATATGTTCCCTAAAGCAAGGGACATAAAGGAAAGAATAACAAATGGGATCTCATCAAAATAAAAAGCTTCTGCATGGCCAAGAAAAACAGTATTAAAATAAAAAGAGAACCGACTGTGTGGGAAAACATATTTGCCAATGATACCTCAGATAAGGGTTTAATCTCCAAAATATACGAAGAACTTACACGACTCCACTCTAAGAAGACAAGGAACCCAATTAAAAAATGGGCAAAGAACTTGAGCAGACAGTTCTCCAAGGAGGACATACAGAGTATCCAGAGACACATGAAAAAATGCTCGATATCGCTAGGTATCAGAGAGATGCAAATTAAAACCACAGTGAAATACCACTTGACACCAGTCAGAATGGCCTTCATAAAGAAAGCAACAAACAGCAAGTGTTGGAGAGGTTGTGGAGAAAAGGGGACACTAGTGCACTGCTGGTGGGAGTGCAGACTGGTACAACCACTATGGAAAACAGTATGGAATTTTCTAAGACAACTAAAAATGGATCTACCTTTTGACCCAGCAATTCCACTGCTAGTACTATATCCTAAGAACCCTGAAACACCAATCCCAAAGAACCTATGCACCCCTATGTTTATAGCAGCACCATTTACAATAGCCAAGTGATGGAAACAACCTAGATGCCCATCAGTAAATGAATGGATCAAAAAACTGTGGTACATTTACACAATGGAATTCTATGCAGCAGAAAGAAAGAAGGAGCTCATACCCTATGCAACAGCATGGATGGAACTTGAGAGCATCATGCTGAGCGAAATTAGCCAGGCAATGAAAGACAAATACCATATGATCTCAACTTTAACAGGAAGCAAATCAACAAAACAAACAAACAAGCATAATATAACCAAAGACATTAAAATTGAGAACAGGCCGAAAGTCACCAGAGGGGAGAGGGGAGGGAATTTCAGGGGAAAAGGAGAAGGGTTTACAGGAACGAGTATAAAGGACACATGGACAAAAACTATGGGGGGGTGGAAATGGGAGGGAGGTGGGGAGGGATGGGGTGGTGGGTTGGGGGGAGAATAAAAGAAAACTGTACAAGATCAACAATTAAAATAAAAATTAAAAAAATAAAAATGAAATGAACTTAGCATATACTAATTAATAATCTCATGTACGAAATAACATTTTCTTTGTTTTCAAATGTTAATGTAAAAAATCTTAAATGTATTTTCAATGTGAGTTTACACCTGTACTTTACATCATAATCTTTGTTTTTATTCCATTTGTAGACAGTAATGCTAAATCATGTAGTTACCAGAATTTTTATAAGGACTGGTAAGAATAATGGTGATCCATTTAAAGAAATAATTTTGAAATACCTAGAAAAAGTACAATATTATTGTATCTGTTCTTTTGCTTCTATGACCAAATTTTATTCTAGAAACTTGATAGCAATTTTAATTTTATTTTTTAAAATATATTTTATGGATTATACTATTAGAGTTGTCCCATTCCCCCCCTTTATTCCCCTCCATGCTGCACACCTTCCCCCACATGCATTCCCCCCACACCTTAGATCATGTACATGGGTCTTATATATATATCAGCTCTTTGGCTTCTGCATCTCCTGTACTATTCTTAACCTCTCCCAGTCTCTTTTCTTTTTTTTGAAATATGTTTTATTGATTATGCTATTACAGTTGTCCCATTTTCCCCCTTCATTCCCCTCCACCCTGCACACCCCCTCCCACCCACATTCCCCCCTTTAGTTCATGTCCATGTGTCATAAGTTCTTTAGCTTCTACATTTTCCACACTATTCTTGCCCTCCCCCTGTCTATTTTCTACCCACCATTTATACTACTTATTCTCTGTACCTTTTCCCCACCTCTCCTCCTCCCACTCCCCTGTTGCTATCCCTCCATGTGCCCTCCATTTCTGTGGTTCTGTTTCTGTTCCTATTGTAGTTGTTTGCTTAGTTTGCTTTTGTTATAGGTGTGTTTGTTAATATCTGTGAGTTTGCTGTCTTGTTACTGTCCTATTTTTTCTCTTGTTTTTTCTTATCCTGGAACTCTGTTTCCTTTGCCAGATTGGGGAAGTTCTCCTTTATTTGTTATTTGTTATTTGTTCACATAAGTTTTCCACGTGTTGCTTTTCCTCTTCCCCTTCTGGTGCCCCTATAATTCGGATGTTGGGACATTTAAATATGTCCTAGAGGTTCCTCAGCCTCTCTTCATTTTTTTGTTTCTTCATTCTTTTCTGTTTGTTTCTTTATTCCTTCTGGTCCACTCCATTGATTTGAGTCCCAGTTTTCCTCCCATCACTATTGGTTTCCTGTGGGCTTTCCTTCATTTCACCTATTGTAGCCTTCATTTGTTCATCTAATTTGCGATGAAAATCAACCAATTCTGTGAGCATCCTGATCACCAGGGCTTTGAACTGAGCATGTGATAGGTTGGCTATCTCTTGGTCAGTTAGATGAATTGGCTCTGGGGCTTTGATCTGTTCTCCCATTTGAGCGATTTTTTTTTCTTTTTTCTTTTTTTTTTTTCCTTTTTGGTCTGGTCATGGCTGTTACTTAGTGACGGCTGGAGCCTTAGGTGTTCCCCAGGGCGGGGTAGCCCAGTCGCTGAGTTGTGATGCTGTATGTGGGGGCAAGGTCTGGGAGGGAACAATGCTGCTTTCTCCACTCTCTCTTCGATTCCAGCCCCTTCCGTCGCTTTCTCCAAGCAAATTGGGTTCTTCTGGTGCTGATTTCCCTGTGGGTGGGCTTGTGTACATTCTAGAACCCTGTGGGTCTCTCCAACAAACTCTCCTGTGAGGCTGAGAGTCTCTCCTGGCACTTCAATCCCCACAAGTGTTTTCAATCGGTGCTTTTAGGCTTTATTTCCTGATGCTGGGGCCCTGGGTTGTGCAGTCTGTCTCGCTGCCTGTTTTCACCTGGTTTATCTGCGCATGAATTTGTGACTCAGGTCAGCCGCCTGGTGTGCCTTGCTTGGTCTGCTCATTGCCTCCTGGTGCCCAGTAACCGCCACCTGTGTGCCTGGGGTGTGCCAACTGCTGCCTGCGCATCCGGGACCACTAGCCATTGCTTTTTCCAGCTGCGATCCCTCTCCACCTGCCGCCAACTCCACCCCTCTTACTGGTCTGGTTGAATCGTTGTCAGACTTCTGTACAATTCAATTTTCTATCTGTTCTGGTTGTTTTTTGGTTCTACATTTTTGTTGTCCTTAATTTTGGTTGTGAGAGGAGGCATAGTGTGTCCACCTATGCCTCCATCTTGGCCAGAAGTCCCCTCCTGTCTATTTTCTACCTACCATTTATGCTACTTATTCCCTGTACCATTTCCCCCCTCCCCCTCCCCTTCCCTGCTGCTATCCTTCTATTTGATTTCCATTTCTGTGATTCTGTTCCTGTTCTAGATGTTTGCTTAGTTTGTTTTTGTTTTGAGTTTTTTTTAGGTTCAGTTGATGATAGTTGTGAGTTTCTTGCCAATTTACTGTTCATGGTTTTGATCCTCTTCTTTTTCTTAGATAAGTCCCTTTAATATTTCATATAATAAGGGCTTGCTGATGATGAACTCCTTTAACTTGCCCTTATCTGAGAAGCACTTTATTTGCCCTTCCATTCTAAATGATAGCTTTGCTGTATAGAGTAATCCCGGATGTAGGTTCTTGCCTTTCATGACTTTGAATACTTCTTTCCAGCCCCTTCTTGCCTGTAAGGTTTCTTTTGAGAAATCAGCAGAGAGTCTTAAGGGAACTCCTTTGTAGGTAACTCTCCTTTTTCTCTTGCTGCTTTTAAGATTCCCTCTTTATCCTTCATCTTGGGTAATGTAATTAGATGTGCCTTGGTGTGTCCCTCCTTTGGTCCAACTTCTTTGGGACTCTCTGAGCTTCCTGGAGTTCCTGGGAGTCTTATTTTCTTTACCAGATTGGGGAAGTTTTCCTTGATTGTGTTTTCACATAAATTTTCAATTTCTTGCTCTTCCTCTTCTCCTTCCAGCACCCCTAGGTTCATATGTTGGAATGTTTAAAGCTGTCCTGGAGGTTTGTAAGCCTCTCCTCATTTTTTTGAATTCTTCTTTCTTCATTCTGTTCTAGTTGAATGCTTATTTCTTCCTTCTGGTCCAAACCATTGATTTGAGTTCTGGTTTCCTTCCTGTCACTGTTGGTTCCCTGAACATTTTCCTTTATTTCATTTTTCGTAGTCTTCACTTTTTCCTCTATTTTGTGGCCATGCTCAACCAATCTGTGAGCATTCTGATTACTAAGGTTTTGAACTGTGCATCTGATAGTTTGGCTATCTCTTTATCACTTAGTTGTATTTTTTTCTGGAGTTTTGATCTGTTCTATCATTTGGACCATTTTGGTTTTGTCTCAGTGTGCCTGTTACGTAGTAAGGGGTGGAGCCTTAGGTACTCGCCAGGGTGACTCGCCAGGGCGAGGCAACCCATGTCTCTGTGATGTTGTGCTGTATGTGTGGGAGGAATCCAAGAGGCAGCAAAGCTGCTTGTACAGCTCTCTGCCAGCTTTAAGTCACTTCTGCCACTACCCACAAGCAAATTGGGCCCTTCTGGTGGTGATTCCTGAGTAGATGGTTTTGTGTACATTCTAGGGCCCTGTGGGTCTCTCCAACAAACTCTCCTGTGAGGCTGGGAGTTTCTCCTGCCACCTCAGCCCCCACGTTTTTTGAGTCAGAAGTTTTGAGGCTGTATTTCCCTGCGCTGGAACCCTGGGTTGCTTGGTCTGTCTCGCTCCCCAGTTGTTCTTGTCCATTTATCCTCACACAAATGTGGGACCATCTACTCTGCCAGCTGCCGCCTGTCCGGGTCCTCCAGCCATTTCCTTGCCATGAGCTCTCTCTGCCCTGGTTGCCTGTCTCTGCCCCTCCTGCTGGTCTGGATGAATGTTTCTTCTTTAACTCCTTTGTTGTCGAACTTCCATACAGTTCTATTTTCTGTCAGTTCGGGTTGTTTTTTGTTTTAAAATTCATTGTTGTCCTTTTGGCTGTGGGAGGAGGCACAGTGTATCTACCTACACTTCCAACTTGGCCAGAAGTCTCTCTAATAACCCAGTTTTTAGAGGATACTCTTATTCTTGAACATAAAAAGGATATCAGCAGACAAGGTTAATTCACTTCTATATTCATACCTAATGTAGGCTTTTTGTCAAAATGTGTAGGTTAATTGAGAAGTAGGCTGTCAGATAAAGAAAAGAATATTTTCATAGTAGCCTTTAAAAATGAATAGCATGGTACTATTAGAGGCTTATAATAAAGGACTGCAATTCTATTTAGAAAATTTTCTTACAGTATATGATGGAAAATTAAGGTAATTTTTGATTTTATGCATATTTTATATTTAAAGCCTTTTTAAATTTTTTCCTTTTGACAACCATTCAATGTTATGATTATATAAACTACTTCTCTTGTTAGATTAATGTTTTTGAACTCCCCTCCTTCCAATTATTAAAAGTATATTAAACAAAGCAGCAAAAATCATTATCTTATTTGAGGAAAATACCTTCTATTGATCAATTTTTTATTTTTATGTTTTTAAAGATTTTATTCATTTATTTTTAGAGAGGGGTGAAGGGAGGGAGAAAAAAGAGAGGAACATTGATGTGTGGTTGCCTCTTGAATTCCCCCAATCTGGGACCTCGCCCACAACTCAGGCATGTGCCCTGACTGGGAATTGAACCTGCGACCCTTTGGTTTATAGGTCGACACTCAATCCACTGAGCCACAACAGCCATTGCTGAATATTTTAACAGAAAAACATAATATTTCTTTAACAGAATATTTTCACTTTATCTAAAACCTTTATTTTCTTGATAAAATTATTTTGCCCCTGAGAAAACAATTACTATGAAAATAAGTCCTGGCAAGTGCTTGTAAACATGTTACATTTTTTTCTCAAGAAATATGAAACCATTGTAAGTAAAACAACAGGCCAGAAGGAAAATCTGCTGCTCATTTTAGTGGAAAAAAAGGGGGGGAGAATATTCTTAGTATACAAAGAACTCTTACAATTCAGTGTGAAAAAGACCAACAACACAGATAAAAGATGATGAGATAACAGTTTACAGCAAAGGACATATAAATGGCTTCTGCATATATGTGAAATTATGATAAACCACACAGAGAAATTCAAGGTTAAGTAGAACATGGTTCCATTTTCACCAATGTCTTGGCAAAGGTGAAAAATTTGATAATTCCTTAATTTTATAAGGTTGTAGAGAAACGGGCCCTTGTACATTATTGTTGGAAGGATAAATTATATAGCCTTCATGGAAAACAATTTGATAAAATGAAGTTATACTATCAGGTATGTTTACATGTAGGAGATGTACAAGAATGTTCATGGCAGCATTGCTCTAATAGCAGAAGACTGAAAGCAACTGAAATGCCCCTCGCAATGTGATAATTAAATCAATGTGGTATGTCCATAACATGAACCTCTGTGTAGTCATTAAAAAAGATCTGAGCATTCTCCATGTGCTGATTTATAGAGTGACAAAAGCAATGTACATTTATTTGTGTAAAAAAGAATATATGTGTTGATTTTTCTGCGGGCTTCTGGCTAAGATGGAGGCATAGGTAGATACGCTTTGCTTCCTTGCACAATCAAAAAAGGTAACAACCAATTAAAAAAAAACAAGCAGAACCTCTAGAAAAATCAAACTGTATGGAAATCCAACAACCAAGGAGTTAAAGAAACATTCATCCAGACTGGTAGAAGAAGAGGAGACAAGAAGCCAGGGCAGTGAGGACACACAACAAAGCAGTGGCTAGTGGACAGGGGTGGGCAAGGCAGCGACTGGCAGACTGGGATCTTCCACATTTATGTGGAGATAAACCAGAAGGAACAGCTGGAAAGTGAGACAGACCATGCAACCCAGGGTTCTAGCATGGGGAAATAAAGCCTCAAAACCTCTGACTGAAAAAACCTTGGTGTTTGTGGTAGTGGGGGAAACACCCAGTCTCAGATGAGAGTCCATTGGAGGGGCCCACAGGATCCTAGAACTACACAAATCCACCCACTTGGAAATCAGCACCCGAAAGGGCACAATCTGCTTGTGGGAAGCAAGGGAAGTGACTGAAAACAGGGCAAGAGCTGAGCAAGCTAGCAAGTGGCATTGTTCTCTCTCTGACCCTTTCTTCACATACAGTGCCAAAACACAGTGAAGTAGGTTGCCTCACAGTGGTGAATACCTAAGCCTCCAATCCTTACAATGTGACAGGTACACCCAGACAAAGAAATATGGCCTGAATAAAAGAACAGATCAAAACTCCAGAAAAAGAACTGAATGATGAGGAGATAGCTAACCTATCAGAGGCAGAGTTCAAAACACCGGTAATCAGGATGCTTACAGAAATTAATGAGTATGAATGCAAAGTGAGAAGAAGTGAAGGCTACGAAAAGTGAAATAAACAAAAATATACAGGGAACTAACAGTGAAGGCAAGGAAACTGGACCTCAAGGCAATGATTTGGAAAAAAAGGAAGAAAATAAGCACTGAACCAGAATAGAATGAAGAATTAAAAAAAAAATTGACAAGAGACTTAGGAACCTCTGGGACAATTTTAAATGTTCCAACATCCGAATCATAGGGATGCCAGAAGGGAAGAGGAAGAGCAAGAAATTGAAAACTTATGTGAAAACACAATCAAGGAAAACTTCCCCAATATGGCAAAATAAAAATAAAAATAAAAAATACAGTTCCAGCTAGTCCAGGAATCTCAGAGAGTCCCAAAGAAGTTGGACCAAAGGAGGGACACACCAAGGCACATCTAATTACATTACCCAAGATGAAAGATAAAGACAGAATCTTAAAAGCAGCAAGAGAAAAGGAGAGTTACCTACAAAGGAGTTCCCATAAGACTCTCTGCTGATTTCTCAAAAGAAACCTTACAGGCAAGAAGGGGCTGGAAAGAAGTATTCAAAGTCATGAAAGGCAAGAACCTACATCCGGGATTACTCTATACAGCAAAGCTATCATTTAGAATGGAAGGGCAAATAAAGTGCTTCTCAGATAAGGGCAAGTTAAAGGAGTTCATCATCAGCAAGCCCTTATTATATGAAATATTAAAGGGACTTATCTAAGAAAAAGAAGAGGATCAAAACTATGAACAGTAAATTGGCAAGAAACTCACAACTATCATCAACTGAACCTAAAAAAACCCAAAACAAAAACAAACTAAGCAAACATCTAGAACGGGAACAGAATCACAGAAATGGAGATCACATGGAGGTTTATCAGCAAGGAGGGCATGGCGGGGGGATGGGGGGAAGGTACAGGGAATAAGAAGCCTAATTGGTAGGCACAGAATAGATAGGGGGAAGTTAAGAATAGTATAGGAAATGGAGAAGCCATTATGTACTTATATGTATGACCCATGGATATGAATTAAAGGGGTGGAGTGCTGGATGGAGGGAGGTGCCAGCAGGAGGGGTATGAAAGGGAGAAAAATGTTGGACTACTGTAGTAGTATAATCAATGAAATATACTTAAAGAGAATATATGTGTTTATACTTGTTGTGTGGATAGTATATCTTTGGAAGGAGCTACACAAAACTGATGACCATAATTGCCTTTGAACCGGGGGGCCCAGATGGCTGACCCCATGACAAAAGTGAGAGTGAAAGACCTTTATAGAAGGTCTTACAACTTTTTGAATTTTGAACCCTATATATGCATTATGTATTCTTTAAAAAAACAGACACAAAAAGTTTTCAAAATTGTACAGTGGAAGGGTCTGGAAGATGTAGGACTGTTGAAAAATGGAATTTTAGTTACCTACCAAGAAACTCTTGAAATGCGTAGGCCATCTATGGAAGTATTCAAGATGAGCAGCTGGGTCATTGAATAAACAGCCGTGGCATTACACATACAGGATATGGCAAAAGTAGGATTATAGTTTTCATGTGGAAAATAATACAATAATAAATAATACTACAAGAATAAGCTTTATGTTTTGCATACTCACAACTGTAAACTTGCTTTTTCTTTATCCTGTGTAAGTGCATTTGTTTAAATTCCTACAGTTAGCACTTTGAACTTGGAGGTTGTTGCTGGCAATTACTATGTTTAGACATTGACCTAAATTAAGAAACTAGAAAAGCAAAGAAACAACTGTACTATGAGTGACTGAAAGGCAATTGGGTCAGAACAGATTTGGAGAGCCCCTACAAGAGCATCTCATTTTGCCTTCTTTAGGTGTGCAAAGCACCAGAGAGATTACTATATAGAAGAGTTAGAGAATACCAAAAGACAGTGAGAGCGTACTCTAAAAGTATTACTTGGGGTCCAAGAATTCACAGTAATTTTCATGGCTCCTAAAACATCACTATGGAATGACATTATTTTCTCCTATACTTGTTTTAAGGAAGAAGGTCCAAAAGTGACTTGCTTTCCTTGCATGTGATGACATTACCTCAAGCTAAAGATTATCTTTTCAAAGAAAACTTAGTCAAATCAGGTTGATATCTAATAGGAGGAGGTCAGATAAATGAGGTGGAAAAAATCAAGTCTGAAGAGTAACCTTGCACAGCTTGATTTGTGTTAAAGGGACTTATCTAAGAGAAAGAAGATAAAAAATATGACAGTGAAAAGACAGCAAACTCACAGCTATTAAGAACCACACCTAAAACAAAAGCAAACTAAGCAAACAGCTAGAACAGGAACCACAGAAATGGAGATCATATGGAGGGTTAGCAACAGTGGCGTGGGAGGAGGAGGAGGGGGAAGGTACAGAGAATGAGTAGCATAGATGGTGGGTAGAAAATAGACAGGGGCAGGGTAAGAATAGTATGGGAAATGTAGAAGCTAAAGAACTTATGACACAAGGATATGAACTAAAGGGGGGAATGTGGGTGGGAGGGGTGTGTGTAGGGTGGAGGGGAATGATGGGGGAGAAACGGGACAACTGTAATAGCATAATCAATAAAATATAGTTAAAAAAATAAAAAATAAAATGCAGCCCTGTTCAGTGGGCATGGTACTATACTTTTGAACCTAAGACTGAATTTTCATTAAAAAGTGGAGCTCCTGCCCATGTAATCTGGAAAATTGCTTGTCATTTGAGTGCACAGTTGCACCTGTACCCTCTTGAATGACTCAGTCATGTTGTGCTCAAGAGTCAAGTAACTTATTATGAGACTAAATGAAGGAAAAAATAAATTGTAAAACCCACTTACTTTGGAAATGAAAAATGCTGAATGGTATTGTTTGTTACCATATTAGAGTTGGAAAATACTATAATTAAGACTTCAAGTGATTTTAGCAATTCCCTGGTTTCAGCCACTTTCTGTAGCATTTTATTTAGAATAAAGCTTTCAATATTAACACCAGATATTGAGGTTGAATCAGTTCAATTTTATAACCCATTATAAAATGTCTATAGTAGTCTAGTATCATATTATGGGCACTGGTAAAATTTCTACCATATACCTTTATTTTAAAACATTTTATTCATTTTGGTATGGTATTTATTGTCCCCTGAAACTTATTTATAAATAAAATGAACAGTCAAACAGTCTGTTGAAGTGCCTTTGCTGAGTGATTCAACCATTAGATGAATTTCGATAGATTCATATCCATTGCACATTTGTCATCTCAGTTGTATTATAGTTTAATAGTTGTTTATTGAGTACCTTCTATGACATAGGTCCTGGAGAACCAATAATAATCAAGAGAGATAATGTCTGACTCCTCATAGAATTTGTCATCTCTTTTTTTAAATCCTCCCCCAAGGATGTTTATTGATTGGAGGGAGAGAGGAAGGGAGGAAGAGAGAGAGAAAAAAAGAGTGGGATAGGAAAGAGGGAGGAGGAGAAAGAGAGAGAAAGAGAGAAACACCAAACAGTTGCTTCCCATACACACTTTGACCGGGATCAGACTTGTGACCTAGGAATGTGTTTTGACCAGGAATGAAACCTCTAGCATTTTGGTGTACAGAAACAATGCTCCAACCAACGGAGTCACCTGGCCAGGGCAAATCTGTGATCTCTTGAGGGTGACAAGGACAAAGGATGTATCAGTCAAGTACAATAGGTGAGTGATGGCAGGGAGAGGCAGGCACTGTGGATAACACCTGGGGGAACCCTAACCTGGACATGGAGGTGGTTGTGGGAGGCTTTAAGATGAAATAATGGCCAAGCTGAGACCTAAAGAAGGCAGATGAAGAGTGAAATATTAGAGATGAAAAATAAAATAACTACATAATACTTCATGGAATTTGTTACCACAGTTCAGAAAATCATCTTATACCCTATTTATTGTGACTATTTCTAAAGTTCAGAGACTTGTAATAAACTAGCATGCCTACCCTCAGTGTTTATATACTGTAATGCAGTCACAATCAAGACATGGTCTGGCTTACATACCTCAGGCTGGCATAAAGGGCTGCGCTGCGCTGCAGGCCAGCTCTGCCTCTGCTGGCATCACTGCTCAGTTGCCTTTCTCCTTATCCCCATTAACAAAACTCTTCTTTTTTTCTCTGTATACCTTCACCCCGTAACTTTAAATAATTCTTCATTGAGTATATGGTTTTTTTGGTTTTGCTTTAATTAAGTTCTAAAATGGAGATTTGAGTGACATATAATAGTTTCAGGTGTACAATATAATGATTCAATATTTGTATGTATTGCAAAATGATCCCCACAAGTCTAGTTAACATTTGTTACCACACATAGTTAACACTTCTTTTTCTTGTGAAGAGAACTTTTAAGATTACTCTTTTGGCAGCTTTCACATATGGAATATAGTAGTATTAACTATAGTCGCCATTTGTATGTTATCTCTTCTTGCCTTATTTATTTTATAACTAGAAGTTGTATTTTTTTTTTTTTGAGAGAGGGGAAGGAAGGGAGAAAGAGAGGGAGAGAAATATCAATGTGTGGTTGCCTCTCACATGCCCCTTGCTGGGAATCTGGCCTGCTTCCCAGGCATGTGCCCTGACTGAGAATCGAACCATGACCCTTTGGTTCTCAAGCCAGTGCTGAAGCCACTAAGCAGAGGCTGCATCTTTCTTTTTTTAATATATTTTATTGATTATGCTATTACCATTCTCCCATTTCTTCCCCATCATTCCCCTTCACCCTGCATACCCCCTCCCACCTGCACTCCCCTCTTTAGTTCATGTCCATGTGTCATAAGTTCTTTAGCTTCTACATTTCCCACACTATTCTTGCCCTCCCCCTGTCTATTTTCCACTCACCATCTATGTTACTTATTCTCTGTACCTTTTCCCCCGCTCTCCTCCTGCCACTCCCCTGTTGCTAACCCTCCATGTGATCTCCATTTCTGTGTTTCTGTTCCTATTCTAGTTGTTTGCTTAGTTTGCTTTTGTTTTAGGTGTGGTTCTTAGTATCTATGAGTTTCCTGGTTTTTTTACTATCATATTTTTTATCTTCTTTTTCTTAGATAAGTCCCTTTAACGTTTCATATAATAAGGGCTTGGTGATGATGAACTCCTTGAACTTGACCTTATCGGAGAAGCGCTTTATCTGCCCTACCATTCTAAATGAAAGCTTTGCTGGATAGAGCAATCTTGTATGTAGGTCCTTGCCTTTCCAGACTTGGAATACTTCTTTCCAGCCCCTTCTTGACTGGAAGGTCTCTTTTGAGAAATCAGCTGACAGTCTGATGGGAACTCCTTTGTAGGCGACTGTCCCCTTATCCCTTGCTGCTTCTAGAATTCGCTCCTTCATTTTAATCTTGGATAATGTAATTACAATGTGACGTGGCATGTTCCTCCTTGGGTCCAACTTCTTTGGAACTCTCTGAGCTTCTTGGACTTCCTGGAAGTCTATTTCCTTTGCCAGATTGGGGAAGTTCTCCTTTATTATTTGTTCAAATAACTTTTCCACTTGTTGCTCTTCTTCTTCCCCTCTGGTACCCCTATAATTCGGATGTTGGGACATTTAAAGATGTCCTGGATATTCCTAAGCTTCTCCTCATTTTTTTGGATTCTTGTTTTCTGTTTGGTTGTTTGTTTGTTCCTTCTGGTCCACTCCATTTATTTGAGTCCCAGTTTTCCTTCCATCTCTATTGGTTCCCTGTGCATTTTCCTTCATTTCACTTATTGTAGCCTGCATTTTTTTCATCTAATTTGTGAGCAAAATCAACCAATTCTGTGAGTATCCTGGTCACCAGGGCTTTGAACTGTGCATCTGATAGTTTGGCTACCTCTTTGTCACTTAGATGAATTGGCTCTGGAGCTTTGATTTGTTCTCCTGTTTGAGCCATTTTTGTGGTATGGTCGAGGCTGTTATGTAGTGAGGGGTGGAGCCTTAGGTGCTCCCCAGGGCGGGGCAGCCCAGTTGCTGGGTAGTGATGCTGTATGTGGGGGCGGCGTCCGAGAGGGAATAATGGCACTTGCTCTGCACTCTCTTGGATTCCAGTCCCTTCCTCAGCTTCCCCTTCCCCTGGATTATCTGCGCAGGAATGTGAGACCACCTGGTCAGCCAGTCACCTTGCGTGGTCGCACTGGGTCTGCACAGTTGCCACCCTGTGTCGGTGGTCTGCTAGCTGCCACCTGAGTGCCTGGGATCTGCCAGCTGCTGCTGCCTATGTGCCTGGGTCCGCACCTCCACTTTTTCCTGCTGTGACTCCACCCCTCTTACCAGCCTGGATGAATGGTTGTTGGACTTCCATACAGTTCAATTTTATATCAGTTCTGGCTGTTTTCTTGTTTCTAAATTTTTGTTGTCCTTAATTTTGGTTGTGAGAGGAGGCACAGTGTGTCCACCTATGCCTCCACCTTGGCTGGAAGTCCAGCAGAGGCTGTATCTTTTGGCACCCGCTCTGCTCCACTTTTACCCACCCCTACCCCCATCAGCCACTAGTCTGTTCTCTGCATCTATGAGCTGTTTTTTAAATCTACTTGTTCATTTATTTATATTCCACATGTAAGTGAGATTACACATATGTCTCTCTATGACTTATTTTACTTAGCATAATGCCCTCAGGATTGACCCATGTTCTTTCAAATAGCAATATTTCCTTTTTTTTTAAGTATATTTTATTGATTATGCTATTACAATTGTCCCATTTCTCCCCCATCATTCCCCTCTACCCTGCACACCTTCTCCCACCCACATTCCTCCCCCTTTAGTTCATGTCCATGTGTCATAAGTTCTTTAGCTTCTACAATTCCCACACTATTCTTGCCCTCCCCCTGTCTATTTTCTACCCACTGTCTATGCTACTTATTCTCTGTACCTTTCCCCCACCTCTCCTCCTCCCACTCCTCTGTTGCTAACCCTCCATGTGATCTCCATTTCTGTGGTTCTGTTCCTGTTCTAGTTGTTTGCTTTTGTCGTAGGTGTGGTTGTTAATAGCTGTGAGTTTGCTTTTTACTGTCTTATTTTTTATCTTTTCCTTAGATAAGTCCCTTTAACATTTCATCTAATAAGGGCTTGGTGATGATGAACTCCTTGAACTTGGCCTTATCTGAGAAGTACTTTATCTTCCCTTCTATTCTAAATGACAGCTTTGCTGGATAGAGCAATCTTGGATGTAGGTCCCTGCCTTTCAAGACTTGGAATACTTCTTTCCAGCCCCTTCTTGCCTGGAAGGTCTCTTTTGAGAAATCAGCTGATAGTCTGATGAGAACTCCTTTGTAGGTGACTGTCCCCTTATCCCTTGCTGCTTCTAGAGTTCTCTCCTTCATTTTAATCTTGGATAATGTAATTATGATATGCCTTGGAGTGTTCCTCCTTGGGTCCAACTTCTTTGGGACTCTGAGCTTCCTGGACGTCCTGGTAGTCTATTTCCTTTGCCAGATTGGGGAAGTTCTCCTTTATTATTTGTTCAAATAAGTTTTCCACTTGTTGCTCTTCTTCTTCCCCTTCTGCTACCCCTATAATTCGGATGTTGGGACGTTTAAAGATGTCCCGGAGGTTCCTAAGCCTCTCCTCATTTTTTTGAATTCTTGTTTCTTCCTTGTTTTCTGTTTGGTTGTTTGTTTCTTCCTTCTGGTCCACTCCATTGATTTGAGTCCCAGTTTTCCTCCTATCTCTATTGGTTCCCTGTGCATTTTCCTTCATTTCACATATTGTAGCCTTCATTTTTTCATCTAATTTGTGAGTAAAATCAACCAATTCTGTGAGCCTCCCGATCACCAGGGCTTTGAACTGTGCATCTGATAGGTTGGCTATCTCTTCATTGCTTAGAGGAATTGGCTCTGGGGCTTTCGTTTGTTCTCTGGTTTGAGCCATTTTGGTGTTTGTTTTGTTTTGTTTTTGGTCTGGTCGAAGCTGTTACGTAGTGAGGGATGAAACCTTAAGTGTTCCCCAGGGCGGGGCAGCCCAGTGGCTCAGTTGTGATGCTGTATGTGGGGGCGGGGCCCGAGAGGGAACAATGGCACCTGCTCCGCTCTCTCCTGGATTCCAGTCCCTTCTGCCGCTTCCACTTTGCCTGGATTATCTGCATGTGCGAATGTGGGGCCACCTGGTCAGCCAGCCGCCTTGCGCGTCCTCACTACCCAGTGCCTGGGGTCCCCCATGCACCACCCGCACACTTGGGAACCATCAGCCACTGCTGCCTGCATTCCTGGTCTGCACCTCCACTTTTTCCTGCCGTGACTCCGCTCGTTTTACTGGTCTGGATGAATGGTTGTTGGACTTCTGTACAGTTCAGTTTTCTATTAGCTTTGGTTGTTTTCTTGTTTCTAAATATTTGTTGTCCTTAATTTTCGTTGTGAGAGGCACAGTGTATCCACCTACGCCTCCATCTTGGCCAGAAGTTCATCTACGAATATTTTGTTTTTTATGGCTGAATAATATTCTATTCTGTGTGTGTGTATGTGTGTGTGCATCACATTTTCTTTATCCATTTATCCATTGGTGGATACTCAGGTTGTTTTAATATTTTGGCTATTGTGAGTACTCTGCAAGGAACATAGGAGTGCATATATCTTTTCGAGTTAATGTTTTCGTTTCCTTTCAGATAAGTACCCAGAAGTGAAATTGCTGAGTCATATGTATTTCTATTTTTAATTTTTTGAGGCACCTCCATACTGTTTTTTCAAGAGTGATAAGAATTTGGCTCTCCTAGGCCACCTCCTCACTGAACAGTGAAAAACACATTGGGCCTGGAATATTGAGTGACTCACCCATGCTTGCTTGGTAAATAAAGAGAGCAAAGCGAGAAGTCCTGGGTTTTCTAATGGCTAGTCCTTCTCTATTTATTGAGCTCTTTGCATGGGAAGAAACTTTAATTTTAGCGACTGTGCACAGAATAAGGATTCAATATTTTATATGTTGCAAAATGATCATCACAAGTCTAGTTAACATTTATTGTCATTTTTCTCTATATATATATATTGCAAAAAATGTTGAAGTATTGAATTTCCCCTATTTAGGGAGCTTGTCACTTACTATCATGTCTAATCGTGTTCCTTAAGAAAAAGTGTGATTGCTCAATATGATTATATGAGCTCACCATAATCAATTACAGAAAGTTAGAAAGGCTTGGTACATAGGTACTAGGACTTCTTTATTCTCTTGGGATGATGGTCCAAATTCTGAATTTAACTTCCTTTTATCACTTCATGGTCCAAATAATGGCTGTTCTGTGGAATATTTTTGTCAAACCAGTACGTTTAAAGTTTTGAACTTTTGGCTTTATGTATCAGGAAAAGGTTAACTGTGCAACCATGGCTAATTATTTCATTAATTTTTTTAACCAGTTCCATCCAGTGAATACATGAAACACTTTAAATATTCATGCATCTCCTGTTTTTTTTTTAAAGTCTTACAAAATCTGCAAAACTAGCGTTGAGGCCAGAAAGAAATTTCACATAATGAGAAGTAAAAATGTTGTGCCTTAACTCTGATATTTTAGTGCTAAAATAGTGTAAACTCTTAACATTACTTTTATCGAGCTTTGTAGTTCGTAAAAATAACATTGTTGTTGAGCCTCAGTGCACAGCGTTTGTGACTGAAGGTTTTGATGTCTTCGCAAACGACAGACTAGTGCTTTCCTTTGAAATGTGTGAGGCAGTTTTAGATGCAGCTTCTCAGATGGATTTAATTAGTCTTTCATATGAGTGGATGTCCATTTGTTGCGGCTGAATTCTCATTTCATTCACCCATAACTAGAAACACCTCGCTTCAAACAGGTTTCTTCAAAGAAAGAGGGGTTTACGGTTCTATGTTTTACTGCTTTTTGATGTTGGTTTCCCTTTAACTGAGAAAACCTTATGTTTACACAACTGTTATTATTAGGAAAACACAGCTTTCTTCCCTGAGTTGCTTTTTGTATGAGTGCTGTTATTGGTGGAAGTTGGCAATCTGTGGAATAGATCTCTGTCAGACATTAGAGAAGCTGTGTGTCTGCATGTTTTGCTTATGAGAGGCGTGAACAAAAATATGGCATAAACTTATGGAGTAATTCTCTAAATCTGAAATTGGAATGCTGGTATAAGGTGAAAACTAGTAACTGAATATATTAATAGGGTGGTTGTTGCAGAGCTTGTAATATTAACCTCTAAAACAGAAAATCAGTTAACAAAGTTGCCATAAATAATACTGTGTTTTGTTTTACTCTGCCTACAGTGCATGGTTCATGGTATGCTTTCAATAAATATGTTGAAAGAATGAAAACATTTTCTAAAGTAAAATGATATATTTTAAAAATGTACTCTACTACTAATATTTGGGGTTTTTAAAAATTACCTCTAGACCTTCACATTTCATTAGAATAGCTACTGGAATTTACTCTGAAAATAGTACTCTTTCTTTTTTTCCAGTTAATGTGTTTAGGGTTTGGCATCATCAAGGCAGCTTTTATCTTTTATGCCCACAATTTTAATTACATTCCAGGGGATTGTGATCTCTTCCAGAATTGTAGTCGTTTGTTGTATTTAAGGATGAAATGCTTCAGGAGGTTTTGGGCTGTCCACTCATGGGCACACGTTTGCATCTCTAAAAGTTTCTCGTGCTCTAACATCCTGATTTGTTTGCATAAAAATCCTAAATACTCTTTACCTCCTTATTACTTTCCTTTTCATGGAAAGACAAATTTAGACTCTGCGAGCTTAAAACTTTTTCAAAGTCACAGATCACACTGAAAAGTACATAGTAATATGTCTCATTAATTCTTTTGGTGTCTTATTTCAATATTCCATCTAAGAATCTGTAGAATCTCAGGCTTATATTTCTGCCTTATAGCTTAGACATAACTGATCTTTCCCATCTTACTGACCAGACCCAGTTCTACACAACTGTGTCAGTTTCTAAAACTCAGTGGTCAGAAATATATAACCATTGAAAATATGGAAAAAAAGATCAACAAAGGCTTAATAAAAACAAGTTTTTAAAAATATTTTGAGCAATAGCAACACTAAATCAGAAAGGCATTTCAATGAAAGGGACAATATACAGTATTGTTGAGAATTTATCTGAGTGTTCTTGATTACATATTTTTGACTGATGAGTATTTTGTGGAAATACTGGAGTTAGGAGAATTATGCACATATGGCTCAGGAATATTTTAATAACCTAGGTAAATTTATTAATTAAAAACATTATAGATGCAATTTATTTAAGGTGTTCTTTAATGGTTCTGCCTTTGAATACAGAATTACCTGGTTCCACAGCATTTTTTTTCTTGCAAATGCTTTAAAAATCTTGGTAAAACATAAAATATCACGTTCAAAGGATTTAACATTTGTGAATTTTCTTTTATATCAATTTGTAAGATAAGTCGTTAGGAAACCATTTTTCTATTATTTGGAGTAACTATGTAACATATTACAGTTATCACATATTTTATTCTGCAAAATGGTCCATCCTATTAAAAAGAAACATCAGTTACGTTGGATATAGGACATAGACAATCATATTCTTTCTCCATTACATTCAGTTGTAAAAAATTAAGTCAGCATTTACTAGCAGCTTTAGTTTGGGTCTAGGTAAGTGGTGGTGGAGAAACAATGTCACCCTGTATTGAAAATAAAAGTTTTTGAAAGGTAGGAGAAGAATCTTACCAGTCATTTACCAGTTATGTAACTGAAAAAGTTACTTAATGTCTCTTAGCCACTGCAGTAGTAGTATTTTACATAAATATTGGTATATAAGAAAAGTCTGTAAATCAGATGTACTTAAGTTTATTTTTTTTTAAAAGATTGTATTATTTATTTTTAGAGGGAGAAGGAAGGGAAAAGGAGGGAGAGAAACATCAATGTGTGGTTGCCTCTCATACACCTGCTGCTGGGAACGTGGCCAGCAACCCAGGCATGTGCCCTAGGCTGGGAAATGAACTGGTGACCTTTTGGTTTGCAGGCTGGCACTCAACCCACTGAGCCACACCAGCCAGGGGCAGATGGACTTAAGTTTAAATACCAGTCCTGAAACTGCTAGCTGTAAAACCAGTAGAAGTTAGTTACCTTTTCTGAGCCATTGTTTTCCTTATCTATAAAATAGGGTTAATATTCTCCAGGGTTTTTAAAAAATCAAATGAGCTCTAGTATAGTGGCTGGCATGTAGTAGGCACTCAAGAAACAATGTCTCATCCCTCTAAAATATAGCCATTTTGCTTTTTAAAAGAATTTAAAATACCTTTTATTTTGCAAGCAGCTCTTTCCCATTGTATGAAAAATTCATGGAACGTTTTAAAGTTAAGACTAAAAATAAAATGTATACAAACACATTGGTAAAACTTGTCAGTATTGATTAATAGTTTGATTCTAATATTCTGTGGTTAAAATGTATTACTCATTTTATGAAGTCTTTTTTGAGGCTACAACAGAATACATGGACAATAGTTATAGAGGTAATCTTTATCTCTTGGCGATTTACTTTGGGAAATTTTGGAAAGTGAGACTGGGGGCGCCAATCACTGCTGTCCCCTTCTCCGCCTGGCACCCTCAGAACCATGAAGAGGTTTGCAAACCCATGAAACTTGCAGTTCCTCCTTATTCCACTGTAGGGCGCACCTACACTGTTAGGTGCAGGGCTGAAGTAATCAGGCTCTTTGGGGGATCTCTCCCTTCTCCATTTAGAGCCTTTCTCTTAAAAACTCCAGGCATTGTGGAAACACCGCACCAATTTTTATAGTGACCATTCTTTTCAATAAAATATTGATCTTTGTTATTGGATTTTCCCTCCAGATGAAGTTAACAAATATCTAAATTGGCTCAGTTGAGTGTTAACTAGATCAACTTGGGTTTGGATAATGCTATTTTGCTAGCTGTGGGACTTTGAGCAGTTATTTTAATTTCTTCAAGCCTCAGATTTGTCATCTGTAAAATGTAGTTAACATTTTCATGTAGGATTGTTCTGAGGACTCAATGAGTTTAATGTTTGTTAAAATACCCAATTGATGTTAGGCCCTCAGCGAATGTTCCCTTTCTTTGATTTAGACTCATTTTTTTCTGAACATGTAACAAAAAGACAGCTGCAAAGAAAACCAAGGGGTATTCATAATCTGGATATTACTACTACTGGAGTTTCTGTTCTGATTTAGTGTTGTTTTCTTTATTTTTAAGGTATTTTATTTCTAAGCGGGCAATTATAAAATAAAACATGTTATTTGTTTCTCACTCAGTGTTTAAACTCAGAAAAAGAAGATATTGTTTCAAATTTTCCAGTTTAGTGCAAATGACTTTGGACATGGCTCTGCATGGATATATTTGCTCTTAGCCATACATATCATGTTAGCATAATGATGGATCTGTGTTGCAATTGCCCCATTTTGTTACTTGGTTTTTTATTAAAACTGCGGACTATTGTTATGTATCATTGCCATATGGAACAAGAGTAAGGAAACCAGCTGGAGATTCAACATAGCACAATCCTCTGTTGTAAATAAGCATAGAAAATGTTGTGAGTGGCCACAAAATTCACCAAATTGAACAAAAATGCTCATGTTTAGCTTTCGAAATTTAGTGATTACTTAGAACTGGCTTAAATGTATCTCTTTTATCATACAGGTTCAGTGTGATTAACAGAAGAGTTGTTGCATAATGTTTTTATGATCATATTTCCAAAAAGATTTAGAAGAATTTATGATTTTGTTTATCACCAGATACTAAAAACACCAAGGAAGTGTGAAAGTGAGTGGTGACTGGCAAGTTTTCTGGTTGTGAGTGTTGTTTTCCATTAGTTTAACATATCAAAGATTGGAGAAAGATTTGTTTTGGTTCATTCCACACTAGTGGTTTAAGTGTATTAATGGATGTTTTAACCAAAAGTTTATTTCAACTCAAGTGTTTTAGGTTTAATCTATTCCACTGACTTTTGAATTAGCATATATTCATACTACATGCGACCATGCATTGAGAACTCTACTTCAATGGAGAAGTGTTTTGTTTTTGTTGAACTTGGATTTAAGCTTCAGTGTAAGAAATATACTGATTTCCAGGGAGGATGTCTTTGCTAGCATTCTGTATATACAAGGTCTGTCCAGAAAAATTCCAGCCATTGTTAATATAATGAGAATGATTTGTATGACATCATCGATGTAACATGGTAGCCAAGGAGAGTAGATTGGAATGCACATGTGTGAACAATGATGATGTAACTATACTAGTCAGTGGGGGTAGTAGATGTGGTTGAGTGAACATGTGTACTGTGTGACCCTGCCATTCAAAATGACTGAGCAAGTAGACCAACGAATCTGCATCAGATTTTGAGTTAAGTTTGAACATTCCTCCACAGAAACTATTGGATAATTCAGGAGGCTTTCAGGCACAATTGAATGAGTGCAGCACAAATAAAAATGTGGCTCAAATGCTTCAAATATGGTTGAAAATTTGTTGAAAGTGATCCACGTTCTGGAAGGCCTTCAAGCAGAGCACCTGAGAATGCAGAACTCAGCCCTCTTACAGCCCAGATTTGGCACCCTGAGACTTCAGGCTTTCCCCAAAACTAAAATCACCTTTGAAGGGAAGAAATTTCAGCCATCAGTGAGATTCAGGAAAATATAATGGGCAGCTGATGGTGATTCCAACAAAGGATTTTGCAAAGTGTTTTGAACAGTGGAAGAGATGCTGAGAGAACTCTGTGAAGTCCCAAGGTGCCTCCTTTGAAGGGGACTGAGGCATCATTGTCCTAATACGGCATTCTTGATATCTTGTTCACTAAATGTCTATTTTTCATAGTATATGGCTTGATACTTTCTGAACAGACCTTGTATTATTTGCTTATTCAAGCATGTAAACCTTCAACAAGAGGAGGTAATTTTGCTTAGATTTCTTGATTTGAATTGTTCTATTTGGCACTGAGTGGAAAAGAAAAAATGATATTGAAAGCATTGTTCTGTTAATGAAATTGCTTGTCCTTTTTTGTGCCAAATTTGGCAGGTAAAACTACCATTTATTTTACTTGCTAGAGCTGAAGAATAAATTGTTGAGGAAAAGTAGCAATTTAAGTAATGACACTAGATAGGATGTGCTACATTATATAAATCTTCCATACTTTTAGATATTGACAGGCAATTTTTATTTCTTTTTAGTAACTTACTGGTTTTAACCACTATATTACTTCAAGTAGCTTTTATTTACATGCAGTTTCCTTCAATTGTGAAATTTTTAAAATACTATGTTGCTACTAATTGTAATAAAACCAAAGTGAAGCATTTTGATCGAAGGATAAATTAATGGTTGTATTTTGTTCTTGACATTTCAGTATTGCATGCTTTTTAATTATGAATAATTAGTTAAATTTTAAAGATGAAATACTTTAATTAAGATGAAAATACATAATTAATATCAAATTCCTGATGTTCATGATTTCTTCCATGTTAAATATACTTTGTGCTTTTATGTGTGCTTTAATTTTAGGTTTGCAAATTCTAAAAGAAATTTTAATTAAACATCTTGTTTTAAATGAGAAATATCTTACTCAAAATATGAATGGCTGGCTTTAAAAAATTAATTGTGTGTTTAAATGAAAAGCATAAGTTTAGCATTTTTGAAACTTCGAAGTAAATACATATCAAATTTCTTATAGATTAGATGTTCCTTAGTTATAAAACTTTATTTTTATAAGTTTTAAAAAATATTATGTACTGTTCTAGTTTACGATAATTAAACCTGTCCTCCCCCAAAAAAGAAATCCTCTAGCAACTATTTGCAAAATATTTTTTTAAACCAATTGGTGAATTTTTTGTAGACTTAGCAGTTGTTAACACAGAAACAGGGATTGGTGTACCTAAAACTTTTAACCATCAGTCACTTCTTTCTGCCCACTACACTTACGGGTAGGCAGGTGCAGATGTTAGCAAATCTTAACATTTCAATTGACACTAATTGGCATAGTTGTTGGCAGTCTTATCAGAAAGAAAAGGGCAGAATGGTTGAATGAGTTTAGAGAACTTGAATGATAATAAGCATTTTTGTATGCATCTTGAATTACTTTTGTGACCCAGGCTAACTAAAGAACGCTTTGTTTGACCTCATCCTTCAATGAATAGAAGTTATAGAAAGCATAACACACAGTGCATGTGATTACTGATTGTTTTTCAGGTAACCTTTCATAGCTACCTGCTCCATTGCCCACTTTCCATCTCCACTATCCCCTCCCAGGACACAAAGAAACCAAGGTATATGTGTAGAATAAAAATAAGATAACTGTTAGTGATTGTTAAATTATTTTTATTGCTTTGTTACCAAAAGCCTATGCGTATTATAGTACTTTAAGCTAAACTGAAGAAAAGATATTCACTGGTTTTGTGGATGAAACAATAAGTCTGGGATTTGCTTCTAAATAGTCTTGGAGCAGGTGGGCAAGTCAGTGGGAATATAGATATAACAAGATTGGCTTTAAGTGGATAAGGTTTGAACTTGGAGGATGAATATATAGGAGTTTATTAAGCTGTTCTTGCTGTTTCTGTATATGTGTGAAATTTTCCACAACAAAGGGTTGTTGTTTTGTTTGTTTGTTTAATATGCTTTGACCTTACCCTCTACTGTTGTAAGGACTTTTGTGCCCCCCAGTTTCTTCTTGATACCTGTTTTTTAAAATTTTTCCTAGTCCCTTTTATCAAAAATGACTTATTTAAATGAGAGCTGCATTTAACTAATCTGTGTGCTTATGTACAAATGAGCTAATTTCTAGGCAGTGTGGATTTTAACAGGAGCTTTATAAAGACTCTCCCTTAATTGAACAGAATGACTCTCAGGGTGGAATTTTTAGTCACTAGAGTGGGTCTTTGTGCCTGTTTTAACCATATGGAGACCACCCATCACAAAAGTGTTAATAATTTTAGGTGCTATATAACTGATCTTAGCTTTTTTTGTGCTACAGGTAATTATGTATTTTTCTTCAATAGAAATACTCTCCATAAAGAAAATGTTTTTCTTTCAGTAAGTTAGGAGAGGGCATGACTGTATTGTTTAGCTTATGTTTGCTCATGTAGGTGTTTCTATGTGTTTTTGGTAACCTCCCCATCTCCAGATAATCCACAATTACCCATGTTAAAAAGAAAGTTGAGTCTTGTTTTATTCAGTCCCTTTGGAAAGGAGTACCTAGACAGAGATGTTTGCTAGAGGCTTTGTCTAAAGTTAGGGGCTGAAAACAACTACTGTAACCTTTCTGACTACAGGTCATTATTTTATACATAATATATATATACTTCATGTGAACTTTGTACTCTGCTATTGATCACAGTCCCCTTGAGATTTATTACAATCAAGTAATAGTAAACTTTTTAGAAGGTGTTTAAATGTGGATATTTGGCTAGTGAGAGGTAGAGAAACCAAGATAATTTTTCAAACTGTTGCTTCCTTTACCATGTTTTTAGTCTGTCATGAGAATTGATTTGAGATGATCCTTATTTCAAAATAGCATTGTTTGAAATACTTTAGATTTTTAAAATAGCTTTCTAAGGAATTAAAATACAAAAACAATTTCACTATTCCTTTTTCAGTTTGTATCTCTGGAGGTCTTCAGGAATGAATGTAATTTGCTCATTAATTTTTCTACTATTCCAATTATTTTTGACTCATCCCCTTCTTTGTTAGCTATCAGTTTGGTAACTAATAGGTGCATTATTTCTAGTAACTGCTACCGAAACCAATAGACTCCTGGAATAATGCCAGTATTATTCTCCCTTCAGTTAGGGAGCATAGTTTTACAAATAATAGTATGGTTTTTGCTCATAGTCAAATAAATGAAAGTTAGATATTCTATCTCACTGAATTAAATAATTTTAGTTTTAATATAATAGATATTTATTAAAGATCCACCAGTCTTCCATATCAAAGCACTGCGTTAACCTCTTCACAAGGGACATGAAGGAATAGGGCACTAACTTGCCCTCGTGAACTGGTTTAGTTGGGAGGTGTTGCGCTCATCATAATATAAGGTGTGATTTAGTAAGTACATAGAGATACAAAATGTTATAGAAATTCAAAGAAAGGAAAGACACTATCTAATGTAGCAGAGAACTAGGGGTCTTGTAGGTGGGTATAGTCTATAGGACTAGGCAGGATGAGGCAGAAAGTTAAGAGCAAACTTCACAAAGTAAATAGCACATGTATTAGAGTTTAGAAAATAGGAATAAAATTCAGGGAATAGGGCCTGTGCATGTTTGTTGAATATAAGAGAAAGAGGGAAGAAAAATTGGAATGATATGTTGTTAGATCAAGGCCGTTAGTACCAAAGACCTTGAGGGCCATGTGAGTTTTATTTATTAAGCGATCAGAAGCCAAGAAAGATTTTGAGCTGAGAAAACTCAAAATACATGATAAATCCTCATTTTTTAACTGGTCAGTGAAAGTAAGTAGCATTGCAGCAGAATGGCAGTAGGGCTTTGGGAAGGTTTTCTATTTGGATGGGTTGCTAAATAGGAAAAGAAAGAGAAAAGAGTTTGTATTTGGCTTAATAGTTGATAACAGAATTTGAGGAGATAGAGAGATATCAGCAATAGTGGGAGGAGAAAGGGCCAAGCAAGAAAAACTTAGTGAATGTAGTATCTTTTAGAATTAGTTAGCTTTTGTCAGCCCTACTTGTGATATGACTCATCTCTTGATATGACCACACTGACTTGATGATTGACAGTATGGACTGGAATTCTTTCAGGACAAAACATGACTGTCCAGATAGTTGCCTGGCATGATGATCTATATTCTTTAACATTTCACTATAAAAAAAATTTAAAGTATATACAAAATTTAGAGAATAATATGTGTATAATGTGCTGTAATTGATTAATATACCCTTGCTTACCTTTTAAAAAATTTCTTGAATACTTTAAGATATATATTGCACATCTTATAAAATAATGCTGTTTTTGTTCTTAAAAGTTTGTTGAGTTGTAGAGGATCTTTCAGTGTCCTAAATTGCCAGACCTGTGTCACTGGTCATCTAGTACGCCCTTCTTTTTCTGTAAAGAGAAACCTTTCCCTTTTAAAATTCTACATAGTGTCAAGACAGTTGACCTTTTTTTTAGGTAAAGTGCTGTCATATTCGTTTTGTAATATATACTCTTTGAAGTATTGTGGAATATATTAGGGAAGATTATATATATAGACTATATTATGTAGACTATAATATAGTCTATATCATATAAATTATTATATAACATATAATACTATATATTATTGAATAAATAAATTATACAATATTTTATATCAGCACATTATATAATATAATTACTTATATTATATATTTATATAATATATAACATATACTATGTGATATTAGATTATATAATATTATTATATAATATTGGATTATATAATTATATACACACAGACACCTTTCTTTTTCGGTTTGTCTAGTAAATATATTAGACAAACAGAAAGAGAAAGAAGTAGCGAACTTGTTAGGTATATAATAGAAGGTAGCTTCTCACTGTCAGAGAAGAGAGATACAACTATAGAATGGGTGAAGGCTAAAATGTACCTTGTGGTGTTGGATTGGAATTGGGGGGATCAAAATGAATTTAAATTTTTTTGTAGGTAAATGTAGAAATAGATTTAGATGTATTAGTCTTTAAAGTTACAGTTCAAAAATTTGGCAGAAATCATCTTAGCCATGACTAAGTCACTTCTTTGGTAACATTATGTGCCTCCTGGTATGATGTTTAAAAAAGCACAATATCACTGATTTAGTATTCCTAGTAAAAATACATAATCATAAGGAAGCATTCTCCCAAACTGAGGGACACTCTAAAAAGTAACTGGTCTACACTCTTCAAAAATGTGAAGGTCATGAAAAACAAGGCAAAATTAAGGAACTACTGCAGAAGGACAGCGACATAACAACTAAATCCTGGAGCATAAATTAGATCCCAGACGTGCCATAAAGGTCATTATTGGGGCAATTAGAAACATTAGAATAGAACTTGTCGATTCGATGATAATATTGAATAGTATTAACTTCCTGATATGCTGGTTGTACAGTACAGAGAGTATCCTCGTACTTGGGAATGCATGCTTAAATATTAAAGGTTGTTGAGACATCATAACTTGTTGATGGCAAAAATGCTAACAATTTGGAAATCTAAGCATGATGTACTGTTGCTACAATTTTTATATAAATTTTAAAATTATTTCACAAAAAAAGGGAAAAAACACTTTATTCAAACATTCATTAGAACAATAGAAACTGATTGCACCATTTTTCTATTTCCTGTTACGAACAATGAAAAAATACTGGTAACTCGGTTAACTTTACTTATTAGTAAGGTAATGCCAATGGTTTATAGTGCTGATGCACTGTCCTATTGACTCTTTCCAAGTGCATTATTTATTATGATCAACTTAATTGGTATGGTTGATACTGATAGGCTGATTGCTAGTTTATACACTGATTGGATTTGATGAGTAGTTTTTGGACATCAATTCCTATATCTCACCTTTATCTATCAACGAAACTGGGTTAAACCATGATAGCAAAACCCAAAATTTTATTGTTCATGCTTTAAAGTCATTCTGTTATTGGATTTGTAATTCATGAGAAGTTTTAAGGACATAAAATATATATTAATTCTTAGGGGAATAAATTTGTCACAAGTTTAAAATATAAATTATCAAATATATTATTGGTGTTGCAAAGTAGAAAAGAGATGATAAATATCTAAGTATGTATACTAGGAATAATGTCAACGATGGCCACAGAGACTGAGGAAAAAAAGAGCACAGACCTGCTAGATAATCCTTGGATAGCAGGACATAGAAAACAGACTATTAAATATGTTTGTTGTGGACCAGGAGTAATAAGCTATTAGGGCAAATTGTGTGTATCTAAGGGTAGTACTGCAATGCTAAATAGTCACAGATAGATAATATAAAAGAGGTAGGATTAGGAAACAGCATGTTAAAATTTTAGTGTATCGGATTTGGGAAGAGGGAGGACTTGGACATTAATGTAAACATCCTATAGCCTAATCATGTGTGGATTCCATGGTGGTAAGCCACCAGGTTACGTAAAATGGGGCTTTACTGGGGGATGTCTGTGGTTGTGAAGTATATATGAAATACAAAAGTAGTACTAATAAGAATTACAGAAAATTAAAAGGATAAATAATGGAAGGGGTATTAACGAAAACACAAGAAAAATGGAAGACAAAAGCAGATACATTTGAAAAAGGAGAAAAATAGATCAAGAATAATCATCACTGAAAGAGGAGTACACAGTGTCACTACATTGAACTACTAACAATAAGCATTTATTGAGGACTTATTATATGCCAGGTACTGGTCTAAGTGCTTGACTATTCCTCACAACTCTGAGCATACATTTTATGTATGAGGAATTGGAGACATAGATGATTAGGTAACTTGTGGAGCTGACTATTGATGACAATACCACATAGAAAACAATTCTACCATGATTTGGTAGGTTTGGTAGAAGTAAAGAAAGCTTCAGTTGCTCTTTACGCTAACCTCATCCACTAGGAGTTATTCATTAAGCTGATATAATTTACAATGTTATCTACAGAGAACGACCTTATCACATCAATCCAAAAGAAACTACTACTATAATTAAAATGTTGGCAAAATAATGTAGGATTTTTAAAGAAAACATGCAACTGAAATTAAAGTTGTCACTGATCAATTAATGAGGTGATAATTAAACAGAAATTAGTTAGCCTGGCTGATTGTAGATCAGTACCTAAAAGTTGTTTTTTTAATTTACATCCTTTGAGATATATTTAATTACATTTATAACACATGCATACTTAATATAATCTTTTGTAACTGATTAACAGGTTATCATCATTATTATGTCTAATTTCTCCTGATGTTTTTGTCATTATGATGTATTTGAGAGAGAGAAAAAATTATTTAGAAGGAAATAGGGATAAAGAAAAAAACTTACAAAAAAATGGTTGTCTCCTTTTGTTTTCACAGAACAAGCATCTCCTTTCCCTCTGAAGAGCACTAGGGGTATCATAGCTATATTTTGGAGTAATAAATTATTTTATTAAATAGAAGAGTAGGGTAAAGAATTACTATGCTTTTGTGTATATTAAGACATAAGGCAGTTATAATTCAAATTAAAATGTTAAGAATCGTTAATTACAGTCATAGAATAAACAAATCTTTGTGTTAATTTTTGTCATGGTTTACCTGAGAAACAAATGCTGAAACAAATAACACAACAAAGATATTAGATCTAAGCGATAAAAAAATTATGTGAAATATGTTAAGCAGTGGCAATAACCTAATTCACTAACTGAATTGTGTTACTGGGTAATGTAAATATGCCTCTTCTATTTGATATATTATTTAATAATATATTTATTATCAGTAGTTAAAAGATAAGATTCAAATCCAAAAAGAACCAATGACATCTTTATTTCTAGAACAATCTATTCTTTCAAGGTACAGAGGTGCAGTGTATCTACTATATACAAGTACTCTATTTTAGTGTTTAGATTACATTTGTTACTTTCATTTCTGACATATGAACTTAAGGGAAATGCTCTGAAAAAATTACAAGATAATTGCTTCTATAACTTACATAATTTATATGGTTCTTTTGATTTCCTTATATGTGAAATAGGAGCAGGACAGGTTTGGGTTGGAGTATATTATTTCTAGGAGCCTTTCCAGCCTAACAGTTAAATGAGACTACTGCAGATTTTTTCCACTTTTGGGGGAAAGTGATTATTTTAAAGATACACCGTGAAAGCCTATTAAAGGGGCAGGAACTAGTTATTCCCTTCTGAGAGTCAGTTATAGCTTAACCAACACATATTTTTTTACCCTTCACATTGTTTTTAGAAGTAGAAGCATAGTATATGATCATAATCTTTTTCAAATAGTGGAATACCTTGATTTTTATCATAGGTTTAATTCTACACAATGCTAATCAATATTTGATGACAAAAAAGAATTTAAAATTTGAGTATGACAAAAAGAAGACTTGTGTGGTGAATCAGAAACACTTCTTACAGCCTGTATCTCCCCAACTTCATATTATTTTTGGAAATGCTTTTTAGCAAATATTTTGTTTTGTAAGTTCTACATTCCTAATCCTGAAAAAAAATGTTTAGCAGGTGCCTGCTGTAATAGAAGCTCTAATATTTTAACTGTCATGGGGTATCTCTGAGGAAGTGATTTAAAAAAAAATTTTTAATGATGAAGGATGTAAGTAACCTCTCTCAAATGTCAAGTTAATTTAGGGTGTGTACTTTCTTTTTCCATTATGATTACGTAGATAGGAAAATTGAATGTTCCAAACAACTCATGGAAAATGTTCCACATCAACATTACTTGTACTACAAATGCAGTTAAATGTTTTTAATGGAAAGCAAAGTTACAGGCAGATTATTAAATATGAGAAAATGCTTTTTTGAAATGGGAAAGAAATCATGTCTTTGAAATGTTGTTTTAAATACATAAATAATATTGTGAATAATTTTTAATTAAACTGATCTCTTTGATTAAGCTGGGGGAAAGTTGTCAGAAAATAGAGCATGATGAGATGAATTTTTTGAGTTATACCCAGTATAGCCTTGTTCTGATTAATTCAAACTTATAATATCAATACTTTAAATAGAATGTAATCTTTTAGTGATTACAGAATGGTAGAGACATGTGATGTCCTAATATTAAAGGTTGAAATATTGTGCATCTTTTTGGAGTTTACACTTTTCAAAAGCAGGAAGGACCTCCACTGGTCATTTTCATATTTTCTTCATTTCATTATCATATATTCTTTTTTAAAAAAATATATTTTATTGATTATGCTATTACAGTTGTCCCATTTCTCCCCCATCATTCCCCTTCACCCTGCACACCCTCTCCCACCCACATTCCCCCCTTTAGTTCATGTCCATGTGTCATAAGTTCTTTAGCTTCTACATTTCCCATACTATTCTTGCCCTCCCCCTGTCTATTTTCTACCCACTATCTATGCTACTCATTCTCTGTACCTTTTCCCCCTCTCTCCTCCTCCCATGCCCCTGTTGCTAACCCTCCATGTGATCTCCATTTCTGTGGTTCTGTTCCTGTTCTAGCTGTTTGCTTAGTTTGCTTTTGTTTTAGGTGTGGTAGTTAATAGCTGTGAGTTTGCTGTCTTTTCACTGTCATATTTTTTATCTTCTTTTTCTTAGATAAGTCCCTTTAACATTTCATATAATAAGGGCTTGGTGATGATGAACTCCTTGAACTTGACCTTATCGGAGAAGTGCTTTATCTGTCCTTCCATTCTAAATGACAGCTTTGCTGGATAGAGCAATTTTGGATGTAGGTCCCTGCTTTTCAAGATTTCAAATATTTCTTTCCAGCCCCTTCTTGCCTGTAAGGTCTCTTTTGAGAAATCAGCCAACAGTCTGATGGGAACTCCTTTGTAGCTGACTGTCCCCTTATCCCTTGCTGCTTCTAGAATTTTCTCCTTCATTTGAATCTTGGCTAATGTAATTACGATGTGCCTTGGTGTGTTCTTCCTTGGGTCCAACTTCTTTGGGACTCTGAGCCTACTGGACGTCCTGGTAGTCTATTTCCTTTGCCAGATTGGGGAAGTTCTCCTTTATTATTTGTTCAAATAAGTTTTCCACTTGTTGCTCTTCCTCTTCCCCTTCTGGGACCCCTATAATTCGGATGTTGGGACCTTTAACGATGTCCCAGAGGTTCCTAAGCCTCTCCTCATTTTTTTGAATTCGTGTTTCTTCCTCATTTTCTATTTGGTTGTTAGTTTCTTCCTTCTGGTCCACTCCATTGATTTGAGTCCCAGTTTTCCTCCCATCTTTATTGGTTCCCCATGCATCTTCCTTCATTTCATGTATTGTAGCCTGCATTTTTTCATCTAATTTGTGAGCAAAATCAACCAATTCTGTGAGCATTTTGATGACCAGTGCTTTGAACTGTGCATCTCATAGGTTGATTATCTCTTCACGGCTTAGAGGAATTGGCTCCGGGGCTTTCATTTGTTCTCTGGTTTGAGCCATTTTTGGTATGTGTGTGTGTGTGTTTGTTTTGTTTTGGTTTTGGTCTGGTCGGGGCTGTTACGTAGTGAGGGGTGGAGCCTTAGGTGTTCCTCAGGGCGGGGGAGCCCAGTCTCTGGGTTGTGACACTATAGGTGGGGACGGGGTCCGAGAGGGAAGAATGGAGCCTGTTCCGCTTTCTCCTGGACTCCTGTCCCTTCCGCCGCTTCCCCTTCACCTGGATTATCTGTGTACTCGTGCGTGCTGTTACGTACTGAGGAGTGGAGCCTCAGGCGCTCCCCATTGTGGGGCAGCCCAGTCGCTGGGTTGTGACGCTGTATGTGGGAGCGGGGTCTGAGAGGGAACAATGGCGCCTGCTCCTCTCTCTCCTGGATTCAGTCTCTTCTGCCACTTCCCCTCTGCCTGGACTGTCTGCGAGCACGAATGTGGGACCACCTGGTCAGCCAATGCCTTGTGCGGCCTCACTGGGTCTGCACAGTTGCCACCCTGTGCCCAGGGTCCGCCAGCCACCGCCTGTGCACCCGGGAACTGCCAGCCGCTGCTGCTTGTGTTCCCGGGTCTGCACCTCCACTTTCTCCTGCCGTGACTCTGCCCCACTTACCAGTCTGGATGAATGGTTGTTGGACTTCCGTACAGTTCAATTTTCTATAAGTTCTGGTTGTTTTCTTGTTTCTAAATATTTGTTGTCCTTAATTTTGGTTGTAAGAGGAGGCACAGTGTGTCCGCCTACGCCTCCATCTTGGCTGGAAGTCCCATTTTCATATATTCTTTATTTCCCCTTCATTCCTGATTTTGTAAATGATCAGTTATGTAGTTACAGAGTTTATTCTGCCTATAGTGAGGCAACCCATTGGAGATATGAAAGAATATATGTGGGAACAGTAGTCTATCACTGTAGTCCAGGTGAGACAATGGCAGGTTTGGGCTAAGGTGTTAGTGGTGAAGATGGAGAGAAGTTGGGCTATTTGAAAGCATCTCCAGTTTTCCATTACTTCTAAATCTCTTTCCTGTGCTCTTTGATATAATCTCTCCATTTCCTCTCAACCCTTTCCTCTGTGTCTTATGTATTTCTTTTGTTTTTTCATCAACAGGGAAGATGTGGGATTGTTTTTCTCCTGGTGTCATTCTAGACCACTGTTCCCCTTCCTACTGTAAAACCCTAGTTCTTTGAAGTTCACATCATTGGTCTACATCACCATCTCCCCTACCTCTTGGTAATATTCAGGTCCCCTCCCCTGCACTGTCTCTGCCTTCATCCACAAGTCCTTATATTTTCTCTCCATCCATGGATCTCACTCCTGTTTTCCATCCTTTATCCAGCTTAGATTTCTTGGCCTCTTATTATAGTAATTCACTTACAAATAACCTCAACTTTCTCAACCATGAAATCCAAACTCAGATGAATTTAGCCTCCTACTCTCTTTATGGCTACATCATACAAAGTAGCTGAACACTGCTGGAGAAAATCCCATACCAAGGGCAGATTTATATCATTACATGGGCATGACGTCCCACTGCCACTGAGCATCCAACATTGTGTAGCAGTTTTGATGTTTTTCTAATAACCTCACTCTTCTCTCTTTTCCTCAGTGACTATTTTATATCTTGATTGTGATATTCACACTTCCCACTTTACTTCTTCAGTTGATGTTACTCCTGAATATCCCACTTCTGTCCACTACTAATTGTTTAGACCTGGTCACCATAGTTTTGTTTTTTAATTCTCACCTGAGGCTATGTTCCTTGATTTTTTTAGAGAGAAAAGGGGAGGGAAAATGAGAGGGAGACATGGGGGGATGGAGAGAGAAAGACGGAGGGAGAGAGAGAGCGCTCAATGGGAGTGGAAACTTCCTATACATGCTCTGAATGGGAGTTGAACTGAAATGCAGGCCTTCCTTCCATCCTTCCTTCCTTTCTCTTTATTCTTTCTTTCCTTTTCTTTTTTGGTTTCATCTAGTTCATTCTCTAGCCAGGATTATCATTTAACAATTGGAAGCTAATCATGCCTCTCTCCAATTGTAATCCTTTTATATGGTTGATGCTCCAACCAATGGAGCCACACCTGTCAAGGAAAATGGCATGAAATGTTATTTGAGCCCCAGAGTATTATGCTATTTGTCATCATTTTTGGTCTATTCTTCTTTTTATCGCTGCACTTAATTTATGTATTTTGTTAGCTTTTACTGTTAAAAGAAAGATCTTAAAAACTTTGAAGCCTGAACAGGTGTTTGAGCAAAACAAAATATTCCTTTCGACTATTGGAATGTGACATATCATAAATTAACTGTCTAAATATAGCTTAAATAAAAGGGCTTCATAACCAAAAAATCATAGAATTTTAGATCTAGATGAAATCTTCACTCAGTTTTGCTGTTTTAGGTCCCTTATTTTTAGAGAAAGAGTTGAGAAAGAGAGATGATCTGAAATACATTGTAAAAATAGGTGCCATAGGTGAAATCAGTAAACCTATGAACAGACAAATTGACATAAATATTACTGTTAACCAAAAAATTTTTTTAAAAGAACAGCTACTGTTTATTGTATGCCTTTTAGTGAAAGGTCTAAAGTAGATATTGACTTTCTGCTATGATGAGAGAGGAAATTAACACATACTTAACCTCACTTCAAGATTTTTAAATATACACTTCTGACCAAGATGGAGGCATAGGTAGATACACTTTGCCTCCCTGTACAACCAAAAGAAGGACAAAAACAAATTTAAAACCAAAAAGTAACCAGAACCGATAGAAAAATCGAACTGTAGGGAAGTCTGACAACTAAGGAATTAAAGAAGAAACATTCATTCAGACAGGTAGGAGGGGTGGAGACAGGCAGCTAGGGTGGAGAATATGTGCGACAAGGTTTCATAGCTGGAGGACTGGGTGGGTGAGGCAGTGGCTGGTGGAGCGGGAGGGCCAACATGTGCATGCAGGTAAACTGGGAGGAACAACTGAGGAGCAAGATAGACCATGCAACCCAGGTTTCCAGCACAGGGAAATAAAGCCTCAAATCCTCTGACTGAAAAAACCAGTGATGGTTACATTGGTGGAAGAACCTCCCAGTATCACAGGAGAGTTAGTTGGAGAGATCCACAGGGTCCTAGAATATGTGCAAACCCACCCACCTGGGAATCAGCAGCAGAAGGGCCCAATATGCTTGTGGGTAGTGGCAGAAGTGACTTAAAGAGGGGTGAGAGCTGAGCAAGCAGCATTGTTCCCTCTCAAACCCCTCCCCCACATACAGCCCCACAACACAGCTACTGGGTTTCCCTGCCTTGGCGAATTCCTAAGGCTCTACCCTGTACTACATAACAGGCCTCTGAGACAAAGAAATATGACCCAAATGAAAGAACAGATCAAAGCTCCAGAAAAAATACAATTAAGTGATGAAGAGATAGCCAACCTATCAGATGCACAATTCAAAACACTGGTAATCAGGGTGGTCACAGAAATAGTTGAGTATGGTTGCAAAATAGAGGAAGAAATGAAGGTTATGCAAAGTGAAATGAAGAGAAATGTGTAGAGAACCAAGAGTGAAGGAAAGGAACCTGGGACTCAAATCAACAATTTGGAGCATAAGGAAGAAATACACATTCAATGGATTAATGAAAGGCAAGAATTCAAAAAAAATAAAGAGAGGCTTAGGACCTCCAGGACAACTTTAAATGTTCCAACTTTCACATAATAGGGATGCCAGAAGGAGAGGGGGAAGAGCAAGAAATTGAAAACTTACTTGAAAATACAATGAAGGAAATTTCCCTCATCTGGCAAGGGAAATAGACTTCCAGGAAGTCCAGGAAGCTCAGAGAGTCCCGAAGAAGTTGGACCCAAAGAAGCACACACCAAGGCACATCATAATTTCATTATCCAAGATCAATGATAAAGAGGATCTTAAAAGCAACCAGAGAAAAGGAGACAATTACTTACAAAGGAGTTCCCATAAGACTATCAGCTGATTTCTCAAAAGAACCCTTTCAGGTAAGAAGGGGCTGGAAAGAAGTATTTGAAGTTATGAAAGGCAAAGACATACATCCAAGATGACTCTATCCAACAAGGCTATCATTTAGAATGGAAGGGCAGATAAAGTACTTCCCAGATAAGGTCAAGTTCAAGAGTTCATTATCACCAAGTCCTTATTATATAAAATATTATAGGGACTTAGTTAAGGAAAAAAAGTCAGTAAAAAATATGAACAGTCAAATGACAACAAACTCAACTATCAACAACTGAACCTAAAAAAAAAAAAAAACAAACTAAGGAAACAACTGGAATAGGAACAGAATCACAGAAATGTAGATCACATGGAGGGTTATCAGTGGGGTGGGGGAGGAGGGAAAATGGGGGAAAAGGTACAGGAAATAAGCATAAATGGTAGGTACAAAATTGACAGTGGGAGGTTTAGTATAGTATTGGAAATAAAGAAGCTGAAGAACTAAAATGTATGACCCATGGATATGAACTAAGGGGGGTGGGGCATGCGGGTAGGAGGGAGGTACAGAGCAGAAGGGAATAATGGGGCGGGAAATGGGACAACTGTAATAGCATAGTCAATAAAATATATTTAAAAAAAGACTTGTAAATATATAATATATGTATACGGGGCAAAATTTCAAAAGTATAAACATGTTTTCATTGAAAAGCAAGACTCCCTTCTATCCTATCCCTCAGCCCTTCTGCTCCTCTTACACATTAGTCTAGAGATAGTCGATTCACATGTATGTTTTTTTTCCCCTTCATTGATAGCATACTTTATACACTATTCATTAGGATGATTTCATATCAGTATGTGTAGAAATACTTCATTTTTAAAGAAGGGGCACTAAGTTCTTACATGATACAAAACATAGTTTATAATATGGACTTTAAGGGCATCTTGGCTAGGTATAAAACTGGGGGCAACATTCTTTATATTTTAGTAGTTAGACTACATGGCTTTGTGGTCTTCTATTATCAGTACTGCTCTTGAGAAATTAGGGTGGTCTGAGGTTTTATTCCTACTTGCACATGAATTATCTTTGCCTAAATACCCACATATTTCTCTTTATTTTTAAAATTCTATAAACATTATTATATTTCTCTTTATCTATAAAAATTCTATAAACATCATCATTCTATAAACATCTACAAATTCAATGTTTTATTTATTTTGAAAAGTTTTACCCTATCGTATCTTTGAATTTGCATTTATTCTTTTTCCTTTTTAAGCCTTTTTGAAGACTTGTATTTTCTTTTGATCTCATTTCTCCCTTCTCCATGTCTGTTGTCTTCTCTGTAAATTGCTTTTATATTGTTGGTCTTTTCTGTTTTGTTTTATATGATTTCTCCATGCCCTTGTATATTTAGTCACACATTCTATTTTTGGTTCTTCTTAATGTGGCTTTTATCTTTATAATGTTATTTTTTTCTTCACTTTTTTCTGAGTTCTACCAGCTTGATTTTCATTTCCTTCTGTTGTTGTATAATCTCTTCTTTGAACCTTTGTTTTTCTTATTTGAGCTCGCTTTTTTTTTAAAGAGGGGTCACATTTCCTAAGGTTGTCTTTCAGACTTTGTAGAATTATTTATCTGAACTCTTCCTGTGCTTTTTTGAGTAGTTTCTGTGTTATATGCTCTTAATTTACCATTTTTTAAATAAAACATTGTTTGTAGTTTATGTGCAGAGATCCAGTATTGGCTATTTTCTGATTATTATGTTGTAGCAGGGTAGGTGGTTGGATATATATATAAAAAGCATGGACAATCTTCAGGTTTTCCTTGTTAAGCTTGTTATGTTAATACCTTCCCACCAATTCTGTTATTTTCTTTGAGGTTTCATTTCCCATTTGCTTTTGGCATTGAAAAGATAGGGTGGTTCTTAATATCAGGTTCATAGTGTCATAACAAGGAAATGATATTTTACATATACTGCTTCAGTCACCCTTTGGTAAAGAATTAAGTGTAAACAATATATGAAGCATAGTAACAAGAATTCTTCAGTTCAGTCTGTCCCTACATTTCTATATTAAAATGTGGGTCAAAGAAACATTTTCTACCTGTCCTATAGCTTATACTTACATCTAGATTTCACACATCGAATGATAGCATCAACAAAGTCATTGCATCTGCTGTTCAAAATTATGTTTTTTGGGAGAAATCTGCTTACTCCTTGAGATCTGAGAAAGCATATTTCAGCATGTTCTTTTTCCTTTTTAAAATTTGCAGATATGTTTTATAGTTTATGATTTGGAGCTGTGATGGCTTCCTTTCTTCAATTATATAGTGATGTTGTAAAATTATACTCATTACTTACCATGTGTATGAGGAAACATTTCTTTATTGTCTATCACATGTAATCTTTTCATAAGCCCTTTACGTGTTGTAGGGGGCATGACGGAAAGACTTGGCATTAAACAGGATCTTTGACTCTTGGTTTTAAATAGTCTCTTTCAGGTGCTGTAGTTCCTCCAGCTTCCACTTAGGTGTGGTCTCTGGGTGCAAGTAAAAGGAGTTTTGGGGGAGGTGGTCAGACTCCCCTCATAACTACAGAGATAGAGAGGAGAACTCAGACCCACACAGTCCTTACAAGGAGAACTTGCACTGGTGACTGTGAGTAATGATTCATCCTGTTCGTCTTTGAAGAGGCTTCTCCTACCTGCAATCATGGTTACTCTTTGCCTGCAGTCATAGAGTCCTGTGTAGTACTTGGTCTATGTCCTGACCTAGACCTTCTCTAGTCATCCTATCAGCACAAGTAGAAACTATTGGATTCCTATCATAATAATCTAGCCTCTCTCTCCAACAATGGCATACTGTCATTGCCATGACAGCAGACACCACTTTAGGAATGCCATGAAACCTAGTACTGAGCTTCATTAGAAGCCTGTAGGCTTTTGTACGTTGTTTTCCGGAAATAGCCCTCCAACCTAGATGTTTTTAGGGTACTTGATACCTGTCAGAAAATTTTTACCCATCTATCTGCACTGCCACCTCCCTATCTGTTTCCAAGGTCCATGCAGAAGAGGAAATAGGGAGGACTTTGATCTCTGGTATCTTCACCTTCCTGCTATCTTTCCTTTATGTAATGTACAGGGACCTGAAAGGACCATTTTTAATTTTCACATTTCTGTCTAGAACGAACTGTCCTTGTATCCTGCTTGACAAGTTACCATTTATGTCTACTCATATGGTAGCAGAGGATACAAGGAGACAAATCAGTTTTTTGGGAAGGGAAGATACATTGAATGTAGTTCAAGATACTATTTTCAATTTTTGATGAGGTAGATTTTTCTCCATGTGTTTCCATCTTTTAAAATCAGATTTGAGGTATAATTTATATAAAGTTACTGTTTTTAATTGATGTTTTGATTGAGTTTTGACAAATATATATAATTGTGTGATCAAGAACAAAATAAAGATTTAGAACATCCCATAGTCCCAAAATGCTCCCTCATACCCCTTCCCAGTCAGTTATCCTCCTATCCTTAGACCCTAGGAATCACTGATCTGATTTCTGTCATATAATATCACATAAAGGGAATTATACAGTGTATATTCTTTTGTGTCTGCCTTCTTTCCCTTAGCATAATGCCTTTGATATGATTATTGCTAATTACCTTTTCATTATATTAATTAATTGTATTAATTACTTTTTCATCGTATCTATTAATCAGTTCATTGGACATTTGTGTTTTTCCCAGTTTATGGCTGATATAAACATTCTAATATATATTCTGCTATCATAAATAAAGCATGTGTTCATGTAAAATTCTTTGTATATACATATCTTTTTAGTTTTCTGGAGTTCTCTGCAGTGGATCTACTATATTGCATTCTTCCAGCAATGTATGAAAATTCTGATTGTTCCATGTCTTTGTCAGCTCTTAGTATTTTATTACTCTTTTTTCATTTTAGCCATTCTAATGGATATGTAGTGCTATTTCGTTATAGTTTTAATTTGCCGTTTACTAATGACCAATCAGTGATGTGCTTGTCATTTATTTTTCTTCTTTGATAAAATCTCTCACCAAATTTTTTGTCCATAAAAAAAAATTTAGTTGTTTTTCTTGCTGAGTTTTAACTGAAAGTTCTTTGTATATTTTGAATACAAGTCCTTTATTAGAAATGTGTTCTGTAAATAGTTTCTCCCAATTCGTGGCTTGACTTTCTTTCCTTTTCTTAACATTGCCTTTCAAGCAGAAATTTATAATTTTGATGAAATCCAATTTATCTACTTTCTTTTGTAAGATTTTTTGTGTGTGTCCTAAGTCATTAATATTGTTTCTCATGTTTTCTTTCAAAGTTTTATAGTTTTAAGTTTTATATGTAGTTTTGATAATTATGATTTTTTTAATAGTGTGGGGTTTTTTTGACTACGGATGTTCATATTGTTCTGGTACTATCTGTTGACAAACTACATTTCCACATTTAATATCTTGGCACTTTTTTTTGGCAAAATCAACCAGCCATTTTTGTGTGGTTTTCTGTACTCTAAAATTTGTTCTATTGATAAATATGTATCTTCTTACACCAGTATCTTAATCACTGTACCTTAATGGGAAGTCTTAAATTCAAGTGGCATGAGTGGCTTATTTTTCAGACTGCTTCAATATTCTATATCATTTTCTTTTTTGGATACATGCTTTTGTATTTTTATTTTTAAATATATTTTATTGATTATGCTATTACATTTGTCCAAATTATTCCTCCCTTGCCTCCCTCCACTCCATACCCTCTATCCTCTATGACAATGGCTGTTCATATCCATGGGTCATGCATATAAATTCTTCGGCTACTCCATTTCCTGTACTGCTCTTAACCTTCCCCTGTCTATTGTGTACCTACCAATTTGTACCTCTTAATCCCTGCACCTTTCCCACCATTCTTTCCCTTCCACCACCAAATTGATAATCCTCCAAATGATCTTGATATCTCTGATTCTCTTTCTGTTCTGCTTATTGGCTTAGCTTGTTGTTTAGATTCAGTTGTTGATAATTGGGAATTTATTGCCATTTTAATCATAGTTTTGATATTCTTTTTCTTAAATAAGTAGCTTTAGCATTTCATATAATAAGGGCTTGGTGTTGATGAACTCCTTTAGTTTTACGTGGGCTGGGAAGCATTTTATCTGCCCTTCCATTCTAAATGACAACTTTACTGGGTAAAGTAATCTGGGTTGTAGGTCCTGGCTTTTAATCACTTTGAATACTTCTTGCCTGTTGCTTCTAGCCTGCAAAGTTTCTTTTGAGAAATAACTTGACAGCCTTATGGGAACTCTTTCCTTTTCTCTTGCTGTTTTTAAGATTCTCTTTTTACCTTTAATCTTTGGCATGCTAATTATGATGAGTCTGGGTGTGGTACTCTTTGGGTCCATCTTGTTTGGGACTCTCTGTGCTTCCTGGACTATTGTATGTCTCCTTCATCAAATCAGGGAAGTTTTCTTTCATTATTTTTTCAAATAAGTTTTCAATTTCTTGCTCTTTCTTTTCCCATTCTGGCATCCCAGTGATTCGAATGTTGGTATGTTTGAAGTTGTCCCAGAGGCTCCTTAGCCTATCTTCATTTTTTTTTATTTCTTTTTTTCCTCCTGCTGTTCTTGTTGAATGTTTTTTTCCTTCCTTATGTTCCAAATCATTGATTTGACTCTCAGCTTCATCCACTCCACTGTTGATTCTATATAAATTTTTCTCTATTTCACTTAGTGTACTAGTGAAATTTCTGCCTACGTCTCTCTTTATGTTGTTGAGGTACCTAGTGAGTTCCTTGAGCATCCTAATAACCAGTGTTTTGAATGCATCTGATAGATTGCTTATCTCCATTTTGTTTAGTTCTTTTTCTGGAGTTTTGTTCTGTTCTCTCATTTGGGCCATATTTCTTTGTCTCCCCATTTTGGCAGCCTCCCTGTGTTTATTTCTATGTATTAGGTAGAGCTGCTTTGACTCACGGTTTTAGTAGCATGGCCTATTTTAGAAAAGCACACCAGTAAGTTGCATGGGGAGAAACCTTATGTATTTGCCAGGGAGGGGCAACCTGTGTGAACCAGACTGATGGAGTCTCCAATATGGTGTCATCCCTCTGTGGCTCTGTTAATACTAAAACTCTTCTAATTTATGAAAGATATATTCATTTTTAAGTCATCTTTAATTTCTCACAAAAGTACTGCTTCCAGTTTCTGAAAAATTAAAATTCTCCCTCTTTATCATTTGTTATTCACTTTTTAAGAGCTTTGTTGAAATTTAAGTCACGTACCTTACAATTTGTCCATTAAATTGTACAATTCAGTGGCTTGCAGTATATTCAGAGTTGTGAATCCCTCACCACAGTCAACTTTAGAATATTTTCACAATGCTAAATAAAAAGCACCATTACCCATAGTCATCACCCCTCAGTCCCCCCATCCATTTCCAACCCAGCCCCTTCTCAAGGCAATCACTAATTTACTTTCTGTCTCTACAGACTTTTCTCTTCTGGAAATTTCATATAAATGGAAGTAATTCATGGTCCTCTGTGACTGGCTTCTTTCAGTATGTGTTTTCAGTCTCATTCATGTTGGAGCATGTATCAGTATTTTATTTATTTTTATTGCCAAATAATAATCTATTGTGTGGATACCTCATATTTTGTTTTAAACATTCATAAAAATATTTAATTTCAAGTTGTAGTAAATTTGTTCACTCTCTAACGTTATTTGAGTATATTAGTTTTCTTTCTTCAATTTCCCTTTGTATGCCCTAAAGATGACAATTGCAGTTTCATTTTTAGCCCTTTTGATTGAAATTAATATCAAATATAAATTTTTAACCATTATTCAAAATCTTTTACAGCATCTAGCTTTCTTAACAAATAAAACTTTCATAATTTATCATTGAACTTTTTTACCATTTTAAATTTAGAGGCCATTTCAAAGCAAATATTTTCAGCTTAATAAGATATTTTTAATACTATCTGTAAACCTCTATTTGTTAAGAGCTTCTTTTGGAAATCTTTCATTATAAGAAGATATTTAATTTGAGAAGAGGGGCTAAATAAGATGATTTTAAAATGTATTAGTGTTGCTTCAATCAAAACTATGATCTTTCTGCTTCCCAGATGTTTATCATGTAGTGTTTTAACAGTAACTAATGTATGAGATAGTATGATTATCTGACCTTATTTTAAAAACTTATTTAAGGGTAGGGTTGAAAAATGATTAGAGACAGGGGAAAGGGAAAATATTTAGGAATTACTGTGACAGATATATTGACATCAACTTTCATATATTAACTTATTTAATTTTTATAGCGCCCTCTCAGATATTTTTACTATATTATAGTTTAGAAACTAAAGCTCAAAGAGGTTAAATACTCCAGCTTTAGTAAACAAGAATAATTTAGCAAAACATCAATGTCAGGTGAGACTCAGACGTAAAACATACTGGTTAGAAATTGTGTAATTTACAAAATGGTATCCCTAATATTTAAAGTACCACCTGGTATCATGCATAGTTATTAAAACAAAATAATGTTGAATGTAAACTGTAATTGAAAAATAAAGTTAAAAAATATCTCAAGTGAGATTCAAGTCAGTCTCATTCCACAGCCATTGTTTTTTTTTTCTCAGTTACAGAATGTACTATATATACACAGAGGCCACTAAACCCAGAATCACAAGTGAGTGAAGCGATTGTATAAATACAGGGTGAGCAAAAGTACTTTTATAGGTGTGAATACACAAAAACACAGTTTATTCTGGTACTGTTATTTATTCATTATTGTATTATTTTCTGTACAAAGAACTACAAATGTACTTTTGCCTGCCCTGTGTGTTTTACTGGTATTTCATTACATAGCCAGTAGCATATCTTTGTTTCTATACTTTATGACCACATTGTAGGGGAAATATATATACGTAAATAATTATTCAAACAAATACATCTGTATGTATGTACACACGTTCTAAGCAGGCCAGTATTTCCTTTATTTTAATGAGTGTCTTTCAAGAGAATTAAGTGATGGTAGGGGAATTGTTAGGGATCATATATCTTGGTTCTGCTACCTCTGCTAGGTTTATTTTGAAACTTTAACAAACTTAAATATCTCTTTTGTTAGGTTGTGTATTGTAGACTTAAAATAGTAATGTCATTTTTAACTCTCATTAAAGAATTAAGGAATGAGCACTGACCGGCATGACTTAGTTGGTTGAGCATCCACCTGCAAAGTGAAAGGTCACCAGTTCCATTCCCAGTCAGGACACATGCTTGGGTGGCAGGCCTGGTCCCTGGATAGGGCGTGTGTGAGAGGCAACTAATTGATATTTCTCTGGCACATCGATGTTTCTTACACTTCCATTTTCCCTTTCTTCCCCTATCTCTAAAAATAAATAAACAAAATCTTTAAAAAAAGAATCTAGAAAGTTTTTTTAAAAAAAGCAGGGCATGAGTGAGTGAAAAGGAAAAAATAACTAATAGTACTTTTATTTTAAATTAACTTTGATTTGTTTCTATTTCAGTTTTATGTTATTTATTTGGAAGTTAAAATTTTTCTTTTAAGTATATCTGTATTAAAAGATTATGGGGTATTTTTGGTATCTCCATGACTGATGACTAGATTAAATTAGTCATTTTTGATCTATAAAAACATGATAGAACTTTGTAAAGTTCAAAATGAACTTTTAATATTCAACACCAAAGAATTTTGCCTAATTAAAGCTTCTGTTTAATTAAGACAAAAATGCATAGTCTTTCATTAAAATTAACACAAAAAAGTTCTTTCTTGGTCCTTGGAGAGGATATTATATGCAGGCCCTGTTGTGTGGGTTGCAAAATGTCACTCGAATTTATATGCATTAGTTGTCTAATTGCAGTAAATGTAGCATGTCCACATAGGCTTAGAGTTAGAAGGCTGTTTGTTACTTACTAGAAATTACTTGAAACCTCAGGACCCAAAGGCAGCTGTGCCCGGGTCCTTCACCTCTCCCCAGAGATGGCTAAGAAGACTCTTGTTGGACCCTGTCTTTCATGGCGGGAGCAGTAAACATGACAGGTTGTTTGGGAGCCATCTGTTTAAAATGGCTGCTGCTTTGTATGCAGCAATGAACTTGAGATCAGTTTTCTGTCTTTCTTCATGGTAACAGTCTTATTTGGTGTCACAACAGGTGGAAGTCGATGGGTTGAAACTAAATGTGACCAGCACATGGAACCTGGCTTCACCTTTATTGTCTGTCAGCGTTGATGGCACTCAGAGGATGATACAGGTAAATGTTCTGATGATTTACTTGGAGGACTCCATGAAGTCAAAAATCCTTAGCAGTATCTGTGTGGTTAATATCTACAGATATGATAGGGAAAAGCTGCATTTTATCCATCTAGTTCACTTTATAGTTGAAAACATTTTTCTTATTTTAGAGAATCTTGACTCAAGTCTTATTCAGAGAAATCAAAACTTGCTTTTTTTTCAGGCAAACAAGGAAAGTTAGTATATTATACTTTATTATAAATAAAGCATTATGCATGTTTTTCTAAAAATATTAGATTAGTAGTTTTCTTTGCCATTGTAAAATATGACTGGTTTTGTTACCTTCCTTTTTCTGTGTAATTGAAATCTCTATGTATTAAACCATCAGAAATGTTAGCTATTCAGGTTCACTTGCCATAGCATGTTGATGCCTTTTAAAAAGTGAGTAATCTTAATTTATTAACTTTTATTTCCCCCAATATAAAGTTTCTTGCATTAATGAGATGCCTTGAAATCCAGAGTTGATTAAATGTTCTTTGTAATCAGTGACCTCCATTTTAAAGTAGGAAACTATGAAAAGAGATTCTGCCAAAATTCCTTCAGCTCACCTCATAGTTGAGATTTAGGGTTCCAGGAAAAACAAAACAAAACAAAACACAATAGAACATGTGGCTGTCACATGCAAAGAAAAATCATAAATTCTCCATAGCATTAAATTCTCATTCCTTTTTTATGAAAATATTTTTAGATATTCTTAACTTGATTTTACACAGGACACTGATTTTTAAAACCTAAAAAACTCAAGAGAATCACAGATAGAGACTACTTTGTACCAGGCTCATATGTACCTTTCTCTATTAGAGGTTGTACAACAGAGGATTCCAGAATCCCTCACTAAATATTTGATCACTAAACCAATTTCCAAGCCAGGTTCAATCTATATGGTCCTAAGAAACAGTAAACTCTCAGTTATGAGCCCTATATTTTAACTTTGATTTTGGAAAGTGTGTGTGTGTGTGTGTGTGTGTGTGTGTGTGTGTGTGTGTTTAGAGAGAGGGGAAGGAAGGCAGACAGAGAGGCAGAGAAAACATGGATGTGTGAGAGAAACATCAATCGGTTGCCTCCTATACACACCCCAGCTGGGGACCAGGCCAGGAACCCAGGCATGTGCTCTGACCAGGAGCTGAAATGACAACCTCTTGCTTTGTGGGATGACACTCAACCAACTGAGCCATGTTGATCAATCAGGTCCCAGTATATTTTTTCTCTCATATTTTTTATATTATTTTAATTTTTTTAAATTATTATTTTTGATTTTAGAGAGAGGGGAAGGAAAGGAAAAAGAGAGGAAAAGAAACATCAATGTGAGGGAGAAACATTGATTGGCTGCCTTTTGTACACCCCCTGACTGGTGCCAAACCTACAACTCAGACATGTGCCCTGATTGGGAATTGAACTGGTGACCATTTAGTTTTCAGGATAATGACCAACTGAGGTGCACCAGACAGGGCTTCTTTCATATTCTAAGTATGAGGTTAAAGACTTTGAAACCTTTAAAAAATATCACTGAATAACTTTACATCACTTACGTTTAGTTAGTGTCTTCACAATGCATGGTTTCATAGAATATATTCTTCACCGAAGGTGCTGTTGCTCAGGCATTAGTGTGATTTGGCCAGGGGCACATAGTTTGACCTTTCCGTAGTAAGTAGAGAGTCAGACAAAGTTTTGCTATCCAAATCTTTTTATCATGATATTTTCTGCTTCCTTCTTAATGACTATGCAGATAGATGTCTTAATGGCACGTTTACATGTAGAGTTTGTAGCTAAATTAACACTGGATATGTATTTAGAATAATCCACAGAAGTCATTTTTGGAGCACAGTGATAAGGTTCAGTAAATTCTTTTTTATTCTTGTAAGATTTTTGCTTAAAAAAATTAATGTGAAATAAATGACACCTGAAGGCAGTCCCTTGACTCTTAGAAGGAGGTCATGGCTTCCAGTTAAATGCTCTCTCATTAGAAGGAAATAAAGTGGGGGAAGTGAATGGAATACTGAAAAAAACAAAACGCCATTTACCTAAAAAAAAAAAAAAAAAAAAAAAGTAAGGAAAGTTGTTCCTTTTGAGAATAGATGAATTTTATTTACTTTCTATGAGCATTAAAATTCAGTATGGACTCTTTTTTCTCCTCAAAATGCTAACAGTTATCATAAGAATAATAACACATAATGCCTACTGTATATCAGATACAATGCTAAGCACAGCATTCTGTTAACTCCTTTCATCTTCATAAAAATTGTATGAAGTAGGTACTACTTTTATACTGTATTAAATGAGGCAACTGAGGCTCAGAGAATGTGAAGTGACTTGTTCAAGGTCCCATGGCTAATGGAGGGTAGAGCCAGGATTTAAATCCAAACAGTCTAGCTAAGTAAGGATTTATTTTGTTAAGCATTACACTATGCTGAACAAGCTAAGTAACTCCCTGTGATTACAAAGCTAGCAAGAGGCTGAGCAGAAATTTGAACTCTGGAAGTGGGTCCCCAGAGTTTATGCCTCTAACTATTATGCTATTGGGTTGGCCCCAAAAGTTTGTTTAGTTTTTTTCCATAAAATAAAAGACATGTTTTTCATTTTCACCAATAACTGTATTTTAGATATTTTGAGTACCCATATCAGCTGTCTCCCACATGGTATAACATTGATTGTTCTCATTTAATGTCTCTATTTGATCGTGATCAACTTCAACTGGTCTGCCCACCTGTGTAGCATTGTCCGGCAAGAAATGTCCAGCATGAAACTTTGCAAACCACCTTTGACACATTCAATCAGTCACAGCACTGCATAAATCTTTTTATTTTTTGCATTTGTTACGTTTTTACCTTTCTTGTAATAATAAAGCGTAATATGCCAAAAATGTTGCATATGTTCTTCCATCTTCAATATTAAAATGGCTATACAAAAATTCACTATTTTGATAATTTTTTAATGCATGCTGATATGACAGCTGTCACAATACAGTCGATAACAAAATTGTTTCAAATGAAGTTAAAGACAACTAAGTGCACTAGAACCATCTTATGCAAAAAAAACAAACAAACATCTTGTCCAACCCATCATATAGTACTTTTTAGTTTTCCCATAGATCTTTTTCAAAATCTATATTATTTTTTCAAAATAATAATTTACCTCTCATTCATGCTTCAAATTAATGATGTTCAAATGTCAGTGTGCTTCAGAATCAACTAGAAGACTTGTTAAAACTCAGATTGTTAGACTGACCCACAGAGTTATTCCAGTTTAGTAGGTCTGGCCTAGGTGTGCATTTCTAATAGTTCCCTAGGGAATGGTGATCCTCCTGGTCCAGGGTCCACAACTTGAGAGCCACTGCTTTAAACCTTTGCAATCAGTCAGTAAGCTGGGGAATGATGAGCATAAGTGAGGTAAAAAGAAGCCAAGTCATTTGAAATCTTGTTAATTATGTAGTGTGGACTCTGCTTTATCCTTAGGCCAGTGGTACCCATGGGAAAATTTTAACTAAAGAAATGATGTTGGGAACAGAATTGAAGTTTAGAAAGAGCTCTTTTTTGTTGTTGTTGCATTGTGGAGGGTGGATTGAAGAAGAATGAGACCAAAGGCAAAGAGAACTTAGGAGGTATTAGAGAAATAGGTGGAAAATCATTTTGTCTGTAAAATATTAGCAATGAGAATAAAGAGTCTTGTGTGATGAAGAGATTTGAAAGAACAACAGGAGAAAGAACTGGTGGCTTCACAGTGTTCTTTGGTAATTTCTCTTCTGCCTGCCCTTAAACATGGGCAAATCTTCAAGCTTTATTCCTAATGCCTTTTTTCCTCTATGCCGACCTCCTGAGATACATTGCCCAAGAGTTTCTGCTCACTACCTCCAAGCAAATAGCTATGAAACTACTACTATGTGTTTGGATTTCTCATACTTCTTTATGGTAAATTTGGAGAATAGGATGGATTACCACAGGTACATCAAGTGGTTTTACAGTATAACTGATGTTCTTTTTTCCCTGGATTTTTTTATATACAATTGAACTTTTTATTATTAAGTGCTTTATATACACAAAATGGTATGTATTAAGCTCATGAAAGGCAAAGACTAATACAATGAACCTGTTTACCCACCATCTAGATCAGTGATTTCAACCTTTTTCATCCCATGGCACACATAAACTAATTACTAAAATTCTGTGGCACACCAAAAAAAAAATATTTTTGCCAACTTAACAAAAAATAGGTATAATTTTGATTCATTTACACTGGACAGCTATTGTTGTGTAGGCTGTTGTCATTTTTTTAAATTTGACCATCTAAGGGAAAAGAGATCAGTGCCCCTGACTAAATAGTTAGGTATTGCATGTTTTAAAAATTCTGTGACACACTGGTTGAAAATCTCTGATCTAGATTAAAATAATAAATATTACTGATAGCTTTTCTTCAAACAGCCTCTTAATTAAATCCTCCTTCCTCCTGTCCCCAGAGGTAACCACTATCCTGATCTTTAAATTTTCACTTCATTTCTTTTCTTTAGAGATATTTACATAAATAGCAAAACTATAAACAATACATCATTTAGCTATTTGTGTTTTTGAACTTCATGTAAATGGCACCATACTCTCTATGCTTCTGTGAGTTGCCGCTTCCTCCAGTATTGTTTGTGAGTTTGATCCATGTTGATGCATGTAGCTTTAGCTTATTTTCATGCTATATGTTATTAAATCATATTACTATACTACATTTATTCTTTCACCCCTAAGTAGACATTTATGTTATCTATTTTATCACAAATAATGCTTACATGAGCATTCATTTACTATATGTTTCCTCTTGAAATAAGAGTTTCTCCAAGAAATATGCCAGTAGAATGACTGGGTGTTGGGAGCAATGCATTTTTTCTATTTTTAAATTTTTTAATTAATTAATCAATTAATTAATATTGTTGTTCAAGTGCAATTGTCTGCATTTTCCCTGTACCACTCCCCTCTCACCCCATCCATCCCCACCTCCCTCCCCTGATTCCACTCCCTGCCCCTTGGTTTTGTCCATGTGTCCTTTATAATTGACCCTGAAATCTCTTCCCCCTTTTCCCCCCATTATCCCCTCCCACCTTCCCTCTGGTTACTGTCAGATTTTTCTTAATTTCAAGGTCTCTGGTTATATTTTGCTTGCTTGTTTGTTTTGTTGATTAGGTTACACCTAAAGGTGAGATCATATGGTATGCATTCTTAATCCTATATGGTAATGCCAAATGCTTTTCCTTATGTTGCCATACCAATTTACATGCCTACCAATAATGATGATGGCATTAATAACATGAATAAGAAGCTAACTTTATTGTATACTTCCTATGTCAGGCACTACTGATTCTTCTAAGCACTTCTTAGTGCTTAATTTATTTAATCCTCACAGCAGTCCAATAATGTGTGTACTAGTGCTTTCCCTCATTTTGTAGTTGGGAAACTGAGGCCAGTAGAGTATAAATTGTTTGCCCAAGGCATCTGCTGGTAAATGTAAAAGCAGAATTTTAACCAGAAATCTGTGCCTTTAAGAATTACACTTCACATCCTAGTGAACCCTTGGTATCTAGACTAAAGTTTTTCCTGACTGGTGGATTTAAATAGTGTCTTTCTGTGGTTTTAATGTGTATTTCCCTGACTAGAAATGACAGTGAGCATTAGAAAATATTTTTGTCTATCTGTCTATTTATTTTATTTATTTATTTATTTATTTTTTTTTTACTCAGAAGCAAATGTTACACTTTAATAAAAGCACTGTTTTTTCTACTATATTGGCAAATACACAGAAGAGCAATTTAAAACATGGATTCGAACTACTGTTCCTATACCCACAAACATACATCAGAATCACCTGTGGGGGATTTTAAACACATTTAAGTTGAGGCCTCACAATCAGAGAGCTGTGACAGGACCTGGTATTTTCCAAAAGCTTTCCAGGAAGCTCTGATGTTTCCTCCTGGTTCAGTCGCTGACTTTAGGTTGACAGGAGTACTTTGGGTTTCTTGGGCCATTGTTTGGGGGTGTGGGGAGCTTTCCTTGCAGATTTATTAGCTGTGGTGAAGAACTTGGCCTCTGGCTTTTTGGGCACCTGTCATGGGTCTTTTTTCCCCAACTGAGAGTTTCTCTCCTTCTCCACCTCTTTGATTCTTGGCTTCTTCCCTGTGCTTTTTTTACCTGGACTCTTGGGTTCTACTGCTTTCAGGGTATCCAAAACTGGAATGGACTTTCTCTTCTTTCCACGAGGTGTGCTGGGACCAGGACCCTTTTTCAGAGACTTCTTTCCTGTGGCATGTTTTTGTATTTCTGTGTTTTCTTTGGTGGGAGTTTTTCCTATTGGAACCAGTAACGGAATTTCTTCTTCGGATTCGTCTTGCACTTTTGGGGGGGCTTTTACTCTGCAGAGCTCTTTCTTCTCAGGCTTGGGGGTCTCTTTCTTCTGGGGTCCAGGGTCCTCTACTGGACCACCACTAGTTTCAGCGGCCGCCTCCTCTGCGGTTGGGGCTGATGTAGCCTTGCTAGCCTGTTTCATTAGCTTTCTGTTTCTTTTCTTCTCCTTTCGTTTTTCATTATATTCTTTTCGCTTTTGTATTTTCTTTTCTTCTTTTTTCTTCTGACTAGGAGTGAACACTCTTTTGGCTTCATCCCGACTGCTGACAAATGAAGAAAAGACGGGAAGGGCAACAGATCTCTCAGTTTTCACATACAAGAGTTTCACACTCTCCCACTTCTCTGGCAATTTCTGTGAGAACATTTTCATCACAGCAACAACGTTTTCGGTGATGTGCTGAGCCTGCATTCCAGTATGACCGATGAGTATAGTGCTGCAAGAACCACTTTTAGAGATGTTTAAGACAGTTCCACCTATCGATGCGTTGATCTCTTTAGAAAGATTCTTGGCTTTAAGGTTTCCAGGTACTGGAACTTTCTTTCTCTTATAAAAATGTCTCCCAAGGTGTGAGGGTAAGAGTCGCCTGATTCTTGCATCAGTAAGGAAGAGGTCAAAACTACCCAGGAGGCGGAGTTTGGCCTCGTAGGCTTTATACTCCTTTTTCAAAGTTCGGAAGGGGATAACCTGAGAAATGGTTTTAACGCCGTGGTTGTTTAAAAGCTTCTTATAAAAACATTCTGTCTTTTCAGGTGTTACATTGGGTTCGTCCTTAGTAAATAAACATATATCTGCTAAATCTGATCGAATACCATGAGGCAAGGACAATCTGACCCTTAGTTCTTTACTTGGAATTTTCCATAATACCACCATTAAGAAGAAATTTTCTTTCTCGTTCAGAAGCAATCCATTTGCGTTTTTCCTGGACCTGGAATGTGCCAACAGAGCTTCCACTGCCTTTCTGATCTGTCCTTTATCCAGCTGTTCCAGTGCAGTTGGGGTCGCTGAGGTCGAGGCTGAGGTTACGGTTGAGGCTGTGACGGGAGTTGAAGCCGACTCCTCCATCTTTCTGGGTCTCACCTCGTGCACACTCGTGTGCAGGATCCCACAGCTCTGTCTATTTATTTTAAATATAGTTATTGATAGTCTTGTTTTCTCTTCTGCAAAATGCCTGTTCATGGCTTATGCTCATTTTAAAAAATTGAATTGTTTGTCTTTTTCTTGTTTATTCATAAATGCTCTTTATATTTTGTGGATTGGGATCCTTTGTTGGTTATATGTGTTACAGATAACTTCTCCCACTTGTAGCTTGTATTTTTTTTTACCTTTTTAACCTAACCAAGTGAAGTTTTAAATCAGAGATTTAATATCAATATTTTCACTCCTTTCCTTTATGGTTTGTGTATTTTGTACTGGATTAAACAATCCTCTTCTACATCCAAACTCATAAAGACACTTGCCTATATTTTCTTCTAAACCTTTTAAATTGTGCTTTTTTCACATGTAAATCCTTAATCTCCGAGATTGATTTTTGTGTATGCAAAGATCCAGTTTTACTTTTTAAAGTGGTTAACCAGCTGTACTTACTTCTAGTCATGTTTTTCTCCCCCTTACTAGCTTGCTACTGTCTCACCTTTCCACCCCCCTATATTCTTTAAATGCTTATTGTTTCTATGAAATGTTTCTCAATTAAATGTAAACAAAAAGGTGACTTTTCCCTTACTATGAAACTCTGATCATTATATTTGATTTCACAAGCTCTCTTTCAATCACTCTCTTTCATTTTCCATATCTGTAGGGAAACCTTAGCTACTTAAAGTGTTTGTGTGCTTGCATGTGTGTTTTGCCGGCCAAGGATACTTGAGATACACCTTAGGAAAGCGTGTTCATGAAATGGGAGGTAGATTGCGAAGCATTCAGATAGGGAAATAATGGGAGCTAAGCATGGGAAAATAGATTGGAAGAGTCAAGTTTTGAATGAAGGGCTGATCGTGGGTCCTAGGATAGGCAGCACACTCCATTATGAGCATTAAATTAAGGTGGCACCAATGTGGCAGTGCTTGCAAATTTAAGCAATGAGAGGAGTGGGTCCTGGAATTTTCCAGCCCAGGCTAGAAACCCTTATGGCTTCTGGCAACTGGATGTCCAGACTCAGGTGGTGGGGTGATTTTGGTGATGACAGTGTACCTGTCCCACCGAGTGTTAGTACACATAAATGGGGAAGTGGGCATGGGGGGCTCACAGGGTTGGACAGAAATCCTGTTGAACAACAAAACTTTTAAATGATTTGCTAGGATTATTTTTGTATTGAAAATTTCTAATTATGCTATTTCAAAAAGTACTAAAAATAAAGGTTCAAGCTGCCAAATTAAAAAAAAAAGAGGCTCTGCTTTTCAATTACCAATGGAGATACTATTGCAACTTCATCTGCAGAGGAAAGTAATGTTAAACAATAACCTCCAATCGCCCTTCCCCCCAACCCCTGGCAACCATCATTCTACTTTCTTTCTCTATGTATTTGGCTACTCCAGTTACCTCATCTAAGTTGAATCACACAGTATTTCAGTTAGTATAATGTCTTTAACGATTATCCAAGTTCTAGCATGTATCAGAATTTCTTTCCTTTTTAAGGCTGAATAATATTCCATTGCAAGTATATACCACAATTTTTTAATTCGTTTATTGTTAATGAACATTGGGTTGCTTCTACTTTTTGGATATTGTTAGTAACACTGTCATGAACATGGATGTACAAATATCTAAGTCCCTGGTTTTGGGATGCATAACCAGAAATGGAATTGTTAGATCATGTAGTAATTCTATGTTTAATTTTTTGAAGAACCACCATTCTGTTTTCCACAGCAGCTGCACCATTTTACATTCCCATCAGTGATGCTCAAGGATTCCAATTTCTCCACATTTTCACCAACACTTGTTTTTTTTTGGTTATTGTAGTTGTAGTTGTCTAGCTGTTTTTATAATAGCTATTCTAATGGGCATGACATGGAATCTCACTTTGGAACAGGATTTATTTAGTTATTGAAAAAACACTCATAGTACTTTCCAATACTTGCCCTTCCTTTATCTGTTTTATTTAGTGTAGCCAATCACTGCATAAATGGAACTTTTTTAGTACAAATAGAAACAACTTTCTTACAACTGTTATTTCAAACCTTCTCTCATCTTAACTTTTCCTCTCCTGCATAAAATCATGTACACTTCTCAGTCTGTGCAGTTGCTACCAGGTAATAAGCAAGCCATAGTTTATTTGGGAGAGGGTATGTTTAAAAGTCCAGTTCACTGTAATGTCAAAACTGGTAAAGCTTCTAGACTAAGAAATTTTATAGAGAAGATGAGACTGTTGCTTTCTTCTTTCTTGTTTTATATCCTCTCCCCTATCTTCCCTGCTCTCTGGTATCTCTCCAAATTGCAGTATGGGGTAAAGAGGAGAGGTGCATAGCAGGAAGAACTAGGTTGACCTGGGGAGATGTAGTCTGTTATTCATTCTTTTGGGGCTTGACAAATATCCAAAGCTGGCTGGTGTCTTTTAGGATACTTATGTAGATTTGGGGGAATGCCTCACATGCAGAACTTTTAATGCCTGCTCTGTCTTTTCCAGTTGCCTTCAGCATCCTGATTTCTATACTTCCAGTGTTCCTGTGGGCAGGGTCTCTCATAATGACCCAGCCTGTGTCTCTTCTGCATAATCCACATGTGAGCACCAAGAAATAGTTATAGATCCTTGCCTCACCAAATTCTACTCTTCTTGTTCTGTTACTAAAAGGATTGCTTATCTTCTCTGTATGTCCTCAAAATCCAGGAGATACATGAAAAACCAAGTGATTCTCACAAAATCCAACCTTGAATTCTTAAGAATTCAAGTTCTATTTTTAATTTCTTAGCATTTTCAGGTGAAAGATGGGCAATTTCTGGTTTTACAGTTTCTTAGCATGTTCTACCAGGGAGCCTAGCTTAGTATCTTACTTAAGGGTAAGTGAATGTTAACATTTATTGCTGGATCCCTGTGTCTACATAAAAAGTAGTATTTAATATCTTTACCTGATTAGATGATGGAATACTTGGGGAATGCCTTTGCTTTAGGAATTTTATCCCTGTTCATCCATTCGCATCCCACTATGTTTCATTTTCCTGGGTTTTGTTGGGAAACTTTATAAGGCTAATGTTATTCATTAATTTCTTTAAAAAGAAATTGTATTTCGGCAGGTACCATCATTTGGATAATTAACTTCATAGGTTACTAACTTGTTTTAATTTATTTAAGGTACCTTGAATTTGATTTACTTTGAATTCTCACCTTGCTGAGTTTTTGGCTCATGCAGAGGCTCAGTAACTGTGGATGAAAGGATAGTTATCCTGTATTTTGTAACTTCACAAATAAATCTATTTTATCTATATCTTCATTTTAAGATTTAGATTTTATTTCTTCTAAGCCTTCACCAAATTAAGCCATATTCATAAGATTACCTTCTTAGCCATTTTATCACATCTTTTTAATTCCTGGTAATTTCAGCATTTGCAAAATGCATACTTTACTAGATAACATGGCTGCTAGGTCTCTGCAAATGCAGAATCACCGTAGTTTCTGTGAGGGCAAAGAGAAACAAGAGGGCTCCCAAAGGACCTGCCCACTGAAGTATATTGCTTATCAAGCACATTTCTTTCCAGTCCAGTTAATGTCTTTCCTATTTGCCTTCATTTACTCTGGGTAGCACCTGAGCTGTTCAAGGCTAACAGAATCACATATTAGGTGATAGGTGTTGATAGGTATAGAAAAAAAGTCCACCTCAGGCTATTTCTTATTTCCTCTTTTTTAGAGGCTTGTGCACATGTTATTCATGCTCTCTCTCACCCAGTGTCCACTAATCACTAATAGATTTTTACATATTTTAAGTATTTTAAAGCATAATAGATTTTTAAAATTTTATAAGATTGTCAACTAGTTGAGAGATTCTTATGTTTTTTTAGTGCTCCCCTATTTGTTAACTACCATTTTGGTTATGTTTTACAATTAGAAATAATTTATTTTTAAACTGAAGAAGAATTTGTTCTGTTTAGCACACTTCATATACCCTAGTACCTTCACAGTGCAGAACATGCTGAATGAATAGGACATTTTTTATTAATTATTATTAGTATGACTATACTCCTGCAAAGTAATTTTTTTTACACTTGAAAGGTGATCTTCAGTTTTACTTTGAACAAGTCAGGTAGTTTCCCATTTCTATCAATGTAATTTGTCTGCTTGAGTTTAATGTATTGCTTCTTGTTGGCATCTTGCTTACTAGATTTTCATTTTGTGTAGTCATGTTGTTTGAACATTTGCAAGCAGAGCCGACTAACTGCTATTGGCCCGTTTCTTTGTGTGGCATGATTTCTTCTATCCACCTGCTCACAGCAGGTTGTCTACAGGCCTGAAGAGTAGTTAAATACTTTCAAAAATATCTTGAGATCTTTATAAGGTCTATCAGTTTCTACATTTGTGTGTAGTGAAGCTATTCATGGTATGCCTTTGAAGGCTGTTTTCCTTTTTATTTTTCATTCTTTTAAAAATATTTTCAAGAGAAGATAAATTTATTTTAAATAACAGTACAAAGCTGATTGCAGCACTATTGTATTCTACATTGAATAGGTCATTGATATTCAACCATGTGGAACTAATTTTCTATGTTAAAGCTGGCAAATTTGGAATAGTGTCACAGGAACCTCCTGTTATTTACTACAGAATACCAGATTAAATGGGTTACTTGTGAATTGATTGCAGTGTTAAATAGATTACATAACATGATAACTTAAACTGCTCAGTGAACCTATGTAATATAGAATATTCTATAAGAACATGAATATGATAGCAGAGATGTTATTGTGGTTGCATGGTACTTAACTCTCTGTGATATCCTTCCTAATGCCTGTCCACACAAAATTTAAATATATTTTTTAAATTTAACCATAATTTTCTGTTTTTGAAGAAAATGAATTGATTTTTCCCGCACTTGAGAAAGAGAAATTAAAAATAATTTTTTCAGTTGTTACATTCATTTTTCCCATAATCTCTGAGAATTAGTTTTAAGAAGGATTTTTTTAAAGATTTTATTTATTTATTTTTAGAGAGTGGGGAAGGGAAGGAGAAAGAGGAGAGAAATATCAATGTGTGGTTGCCTCTTGTGCTCCCCCTACTGGAGACCTGGCCCACAGTAGGCATGTGCCCTGACTGGGAATTGAACCAGCAACCCTTTCATTTGCAGGCTGGTGCTCAATCCACTGAGCTACACCAGCCAGGGCTCTGAAAATTAGTTTTAATTCAATAAATATGTATAGTATTGCTAAAACAAATATTTAACAATACTTTTATTAGAATATTAAATTAAGTGGCTTATGGTTTTGCTTATATTTTGCCAGCACAGGAAAAAATAGATTTGAAAGTAATCATCTTATGTTTTTAGTTGCAAAATAAATGGTTTCCATGTTTTTTAGATACTTCTCCCTACTTCCACCCACTTAGAATTAGTTGTTATTTTTGTACTGTATGCATGTGATTACTCTAGAGTCATCAAATGTAATATTTAGGATGCACAGGATACATAAACATATAACTTAGAATAAGTAGAGGTTGGTATTTTTTTCTAAAGAAGTACGAAATGAAAGAGTAATTATTAACCATCTTTTCACATTCCTGAAAACATCAATTACAGTTACACATCTTAGAAACAAGCCCAACACTAGAACTGAAATAACTCTTTTCACCATACTTCAAAAAAAATTTAATCACAATTTAACAGCTGGGATGTATTTACAACTAGAGTTTAAAATATTAATTTCAATGCAAGTCTACCTGCTTTTGTAACGTAGCCCTAGCAGTTTTTTGTTTGTTGGTTTGTTTGTTTGTTTTGTCTCTGGAGGCATTTGTTTTATGATTCAGGGTTGCTTTTAAAATTCTAATATAGAAGGAAAATGTCTTTCTTAACCCCTCCCCACCTCCACACATACTTTTTTCTTTTCTGTTTACTAGAAAATGGTATTTTAGTAGTTGCCAGAAGAAAAGAATTTTGAATAGTATAAATACTGATTATAGAAAACATGGAAAATAATACAAGCAGCTGCACTGGAGACCAAGAAGACAAATCCCACAGTAATGGCCTTTAAAACATATTATCAAGTTAGAAATCAGTGAGGGGAAAAAGAAAACTTGATATTTCTTACTCTTACTGTTCAGTGAGATTACTTTTAAAGAGGCTAAATTGCCTCTGATGTATTATCCTAGAAAGAATTTTTAGAACATTTGACTTTTTTTGGTGAAAGTTTTGCTTTTTTTTTATGAGTGACTTTGCTAATTTTATATGAATTCCGTTAACGAAGTCTTGCTTCTTAAATACTCTTTGTTTAAAGGAAAGAAAAGCAGTATATTTTGTAGATGTTAGAGCACAGTCTAAAACTGAAAGGAAATTTTTATCTAGCTATGAAGTGCCACTGAAAATAGAAAAAAGGGTAAAATTGAGAAAATATTTTAGTAAGGATGAAATATATTTTAGGGAAAAAGTCTTAATTTTTATTTTATTTTATTTTTGCTATTGGCTTATCAAGTGGTCAGTTCATATTTGTTTTGGCATGCCTCAGACTCATTGTAGGCACTGAGTACTTTGTTCTTTGTGGATTCTAAAACCTAATTGTCTCAGTGCTAGACTATGGGAAAAGTGTATGTTCCTGTTTCCTGTGTAGCAATAAATTCCAGTTTTGAATGAAATTTTATTTTCCTATTTTTCATTACATCAGTCCTTACTGCTGAGATATGTTAGGTTTTGGGATCTCTCTCTCTCCCTCTCTCTCCCTATCTCCCTATCTCTCTTTCTCTCTCCCTCCCTTTCTCCCTATCTCCCTATGCAAGTGCTATATAGCTTCCAGTAGTGTGGTGTGGGGTGGTGGGGGGAACTGGTAGTCATTATGTATGTAATTGTAGCCTGCTTTTAACTGAATGTAAAGTTAAGGGCAACCTATTGGTACTTATATCTATGGTTTACATATTCCTTGATAAAATTTAATTGTATTTTTAATGTTGAAATACAGTTTTAAAATCGATTACCACTTTATGTGTTGTAAAATTATTTTTATTTGCCTAAGTATGAGTCTAGCCCCCATAGAATAAGGAAAAGGAACTATTTATATTTTTTGTGTCTCTTACATATAATAGACAATAATGTCGAATATGACCATAGCAGTGTTCTAGACCAGAAATTATCAGCCTTTTTCATTTCATGGCACATGTCAACTAATTGCTAAAATTCTGCAGCACACTAAAAAATATCTTTTCTTTTTGTTTTAATATATTTTATTGATTATGCTATTACAGTTGTCCAATTTTCCCCCCTTCACTCCCCTCTGCCCTGCACACCCCCTCCCACCCACATCCCCCACTTTAGTTCATGTCCATGGTTCATACATACAAGTTCTTTCCCTTCTACATTTCCTATACTATTCTTACCCTCCCCCTTTCTATTCTCTACCTACCATCTATGCTACTTATTCTCTGTACCTTTTCCCCCTCTCTCCCCCTCCCACTCCCCTGTTGCTAGCCCTCCATATGATCTCCTTTTCTGTGGTTCTGTTCCTGTTCTAGTTGTTTGCTTAGTTTGTTTTTGTTTTTGTTTGAGGTTTGGTCATTAATGATTGTGAGTTTGCTGTCATTTTACTATTCATAGTTTTGATCTTCTTCATTTTCTTAGATAAATCCCTTTAACATTTCATATAATAAGGGCTGGGTAATGATGAACTGCTTTAACTTGACCTTATCTGGGAAGCACTTTATCTGCCCTTCCATTCTAAATGAAAGATTTGCTGGGTAGAGCAATCTTAGATGTAAGTCCTTGCCTTTCATGACTTTGAATACTTCTTTCCAGCCCCTTCTTGCCTGCAAAGTCTCTTTTAAGAAATCAGCTGACAGTCTGATGGGAGCTCCTTTGTAGGTAACTGTCTCCTTTTCTCTTGCTGCTTCTAGGATTCTCTCCTTCATTTTAATCTTGGCTAATGTAATTATGATGTGCCTTGGTGTGTTCTTCCTTGGGTCCAACTTCTTTGGGACTCTCTGAGCTTCCTGGACTTCCTGGAAGTCTATTTCCTTTGCCAGATTGGGGAAGTTCTCCTTTATTATTTGTTCAAATATGTTTTCCACTTGTCGCTCTTCCTCTTTTACTTCTGGTACCCCTATAATTCGGATGTTGGGACATTTAAAGATGTCCTGGAGGTTCCTAAGCCTCTCCTCATTTCTTTAAAAATTTTTGTTTCTTCATTCTTTTCTGATTGGATGTTTGTTTCTTCCTTCTGGTCTACTCCATTGATTTGAGTCCTGGTTTCCTTCCCGTCACTATTGGTTCCATGTACATTTTCCTTTATTTCCCTTAGCATAGCCTTCATTTTTTTATCTAATTTGCGACCAAATTCAACCAATTCTGTGAGCATCCTGAGTACTAGTGTTTTGAACTGTGCATCTGATGGGTTGGCTCTCTCTTCATCACTTAGTTGTATCTTTTCTGGAGCTTTGATCTGTTCTTTCATTTGGGCCATATTTTTTGTCTCAGCATGCCTGTTATGTAGTAATGGGTAGGGCCTTATGTATTCACCAGGGCAGGGCAACCCAAGTCACTGTGTTGAGGCTGTATTTTGAGCGGTGGGGTCCGAGAGGAAACAATGGCACTTGTTCAGCTCTCTGCTGGCTTTCAGTCACTTTCTCCACTAAGCACAAGCAATTGGTGCTGATTCCTGGGTGTATGGGTTTGTATACATTCTAGGACTCTGTGGTTCCCTCCATCGAAGTCTTCTGTGAGGCTGAGAGTTTCTATTGCCACTACAACCCCCACTGTTTTCTACAGTCAAGTCTTGAGGCTTTCTTTGCCCTCACTTGAACCCCAGGTTGCATGGTCTGTCTTGCTCCCCAGTTGTTCCTCCCAGTTTATCTGCATGTGAATGTGGGACAACCTGCTTTGCCAGCTTCCTGCTTGACCACCATAGTCCTCTAGCTGCAGCCTTGCTGGAAGTTCTCTCCACCCTGGATTCCCATCTCCACCCTTCCTACTGGTCTGGATGAATGTTTCTTCTTTACTCCTTGGTTGTCAAACTTCTATACAGTTCAATTTTCTATCAGTTCTGGTTGTTTTTCTGTTTTTAAATTTGCTGTTGTCCTTCTTTTGATTGTGCAAGGAGGCACAGTATATCTACCTATGCCTCCATCTTAGCCAGAAGTCCCTAACTTTGATTAATTTATACCAGGCAGCTATTGTTATATTGGCTGTTGTCTTTTTTTTATTTGATAATTTAAAGGTAAAGAGGTCAGTGTCACTGACTAAATAGTCAGGTATTGCATGTTTTAAAAATTCTTGTAGCACACCAGTTGAAAATTGCTGTCCCAGATTTTGGTGATACAGTAATGACCAAGACTTATGTTGCAACATGGCATTTTAGATACCAAACATTTAAACAAATAAAAAAGGTAATATGGGTAATAAGAAGGTTGATAAAGGTTATAAAGTGGCTAGAGGTGACACCTTTAGCTAGGATGGTTAGGAAGTCCTGTTTGAGTAGCTAATATTATGTTGAGATACATGAGGGGAAGGAGGCAGCTATGCAAAAATCTAGGGGAAGGAAGTCCCAAGTAGACGGAATGGAAAATGCAAAGGCCCTGAGGCAGGAAAAAGCTTGGTTTGTGTGGAGGTCAGAAGAAAGGCTGTGTCTTTAGTATGGTTAGGGGAGTGGAAAAAATTAGGCAGGGACCAGATCATAGAGTCTTTATAGGCTAAAGAAGTTGGTATTTTTTTTTCAGTTCCTATTGTGAAGCTTTTGAAGAGTTTTGAAAAGAAGAATGATGTGATTCGATTTACAATTACTATTGTGAGGAGAATGGAGCGCAGAGCACCAGTAGTGGAGACAGGGAAATTCTTTACATGACCATTGCAGTCAATCAGGGAGAAATACTGATGATGTCTTAGACTAGAAGTTCAGCTCACTGTCTGTTTCTATATGACTTGAAAGTTGAATGGTTATTACCTTTTTCAGTGGTTGGAAAGAATTAAAAGAAAAGTAATGTTTCATGACACATGAAAAACATATGCGATTCAAATTTCAGTATTTATAAATACAGTTTTACCAAAACATAGCCACATTCATGTATTTTTATCTGTCTATGGCTGATTTAGAATTTTTGTTGGAAGCAGAAGCTTGATGTCCTGGTTTTCCCTATCGCATACCAGTTCAGTGGCTAGCAGTGATAAAGTCTATTATGATATATTTGTGCTCAGGACCAAGATTGAAATTTTTCTGAACCACTTTCAATCACTATTATTGAACACTAAATAACTGAAAATTAGCCTAAGTTGTAGACTTTATAGTTTGTTAATGAATTGAACCTAAAATTTCAAGATAAAACAGTTTACACGTAAAATGTATACTGTAGTAAAGTCATTTTGACAACATATAACTTTTGAATCACAACAATATCAAGTTCCTTTTTACACTTCCAGGGCTGTCAAAAGATTAAAACAAGAAGCCACTACACTCCTAGCAGCCTTTTTAAAACTTCAGTGCAAGAGCAAAGGAATTTTCGTATTTAAAATCCATTTAACTGGATTTAAATCAGTTGAGTATCTTATCCTAACCTTCAAATGGAAGTGATGAAACTTCACTATAATATGCTAAATGCAAATATGAAGACAAGAATATAACAAAATTCTGTAAATGCCTTCCAAGTGATTAATATGCTCAAGTAAAATCACATGCCTGTGGATTGATGTTGGCATTTGGAGGTAACTGTCTGCAGAAAAAGACATTTTCAAAGTTGAAATACATAAAATCTCATTTTAGAGTGACATTATAGTATTACAAAAAATTGTGCTTAGTTATTATATTTTGCATGTTGCAAAAAATTGTGAAAATTTGTTTTCTCTCTTGTTATTTAAGTAGCTACATGGTATCCTTAATTTTGTCTGTGGGCTTATAAAGCCTAAAATATTTACTGTATGGATCTTTACAGAAAGAGTTTGCCTACCCTTGACTTAGACTAAGGTGGTGGCAATGGAGATGGTGAGAAGTGAACTAATTTGACACATATTTAGGAGGGAAAGCAGAAAAGATTGACAGATGAATTAGATATTGGAGGGATGAGCACAAAGGGAAAAGGACTCATGGACATGGACAACAGTGTGGTGATTATGGGGGGTGGGCATAAGAAGACTAAATGGTAGTGGGAAAAAATACAATTAAAAATTTCTTAAAAAAGAATTAAGGGTGGGCAACAGAATCAGTAATGGTAATATTTACTGAGATGGGAAACTTAGAGGAGGTGCAGCTTTGGGGAGAAATATTAAGAATTCTGTTTGGATTTGGTAGATTTAATATGTGCATTAGATATGCAAGTGTTGATGTCCAATTAACAATTGACTATCTGAGTCTTTAACTCAGAAGACAAATGGGAGTTGGAAATATAAATGTGGTTAGCGATAAGCATGTAGATTTTGTTTTCTAAAAGCATGGGTCCACCATATACAAAAGAATAAAGGTGGACACTTATCTTACACTGTATACAAAAATTAACTCAAGTGGATTAAAGTCCTCAATATAAGACCTAAAACTATAAAAGTCCTAGAAGAAATTGTAAGGTATGCAAAAGGCTTCTTGACATTGGACTTAAGAATGACTTATTGGATACTACACCAAAGTCATAGGCAGCATAAGCAAATAGAGACAGATTGGATGACAACAAACTTAAAAACTTTTGTGCATCAAACGATATAATTAACAGAGTGAAAAGATATCCTACTGAATGGGAGAAAATGTTTGCAAATCATATGACTGATAAGAGGTTAATATCCAGAATATATAAGGAATTTCTACAATTTAACAAAAAAAAACCTAACTCAATTAAAAGTGACCAAAGGATTTGAATAGGCATTTCTCTACTGATCATGTACAAATGGGCAACAAGCACATAAACAGATGCTTAACATGCTAATCATCTGAGAAGTGCAAATCAAAACCACAAGGAGATACCACCTCATACCCGTTGGGAGGGAAATAAACAGAAAATAACAAGTATTGGTAAGAACATAGAAAAATTGGAACCTTTGTACACTGCTGGAAGAATTGTAAATTGGTACAACTGGTATGGAAAACAGTATGAGGGTTCCTCAAAAAAAAATGGTATAGCCATATGATGAGTAGATAAACAAACTGTGCTATATACATAAAATGGAACGCTATCCAATCTGAAAAAGGAGACAAATTCTGTCAAATGCTACAACCTTAGATAAACTTTGACATTATACTAAGTGAAATACTTCAGACACAAAAAGACAAATACTGTATGAGTCCCCTTACATAAGATATCTAAAGTAGTCAACTTCATAGAAACCAAAAGTATAATAGTAGTTACCAGGGGCTGGGTGGGGGGGGGCGGGGAGCAGGGGCATGGGAGGTGTTGTTTAATGGGCATAGCATTGAGGATTTGCAAGATGGAAAACTTTTGGAGATTTGTTTCACAAAAATGTAAATATACTTACCAGAACTAACATTTATACTTAAAAATAATTAAAATAGAAAATTTTGGTTTTTACTAACAAAAAATTCTGTTATTTGAAAAATCTTAAGAGCCAAAGGAGTTTTATGAAAAAATCACATAGTTGGAGTATTTATACAATCTGATTTCAAAACTATGAAACAGCAGTATCAGGACAGTGTGGTATTGGGCCCTGACTGATGTGGCTCAGTTGGTTGGGTGTCATTCTGGAAACCAAAAGGTAGCTGTTTTGATTACTTGTCAGGGCACATGCTTGACTTGTGGACCAAGTCCTTGGTTAGGGGTGTGCAAGAGGCAACTGGTCCAGATTCTCTTATTCCCTTCACTTTCTCCCTCCCTTTCCCTCTCTCTAAAAATAAATAAATAAAATCTTAAAAACAAAACAAAACACAGTGTGGCATTGGGAGACAGACATGTAGATCAGTAGAACAGAAGAGAGTCTAGAAATAAATCTAGATATAGATAATCAGTAGATATTTTGGCAAGTATACTAAGAATTCACTGGGAAATTCTCTTAAATAAATGGTGCTAGAACAACTGAGAGTCCATTTGGAGAAGATAAACTCATTTATTAGACAGCACATCAGTGGTTGCTTGGAGGCAGGGACTAAGGTTGGATTGCAAGAGGCCAGGAAGAACCTTCTGGATGTGATGGATATGTTTTTGTATCTAGTTGTGGTATTGTTTTTTTACAAGTGTCAGAAATCATTGAATTCTATACTTGAAGTGGAATGTGGGGGAGTTGTACATCCATTATACTTCAGTGAAGTTGTTTTTTAGGTGAGTCTGTAGGGGTTGGGGGGAAGCATGGACCTGGATGAGATTACAGAAGAAGAATGTAGATGGAAAAGAGAGCTGAGCACTGGGTCCTGGGGCACTTTAGTAGTTAAAAATTGAATGAAGACTTGAAACCAGCACCAGAGGCTAAGAAAGAGCTGCCGAGGAGGTAAGAGAAAAACCAGGAGTGTGAGATATGCTTGAAGCCAGTGAAAAAAAGTATTTGGGAAAGGAATCATCAACTATATCTAGTGTTGAATAAGGTGAGGAAAAAACTGATGGATAGGAGAAGGTGGAAATTTTAAGTTACCTTGACAGGAATGATTACAGATGATTAGTGGGGACAAAAGCTAGCTGGAAATGGGCTCAAAGGAGAATGGAAAGTGACAAAGTGGAGACCATGTAGGTAGACAACTTTTCAGAGTCTTGCTTTAAAGGAGAAGAAGAAATAGGATAGCAGGTTGAGGGAAATGTTTGTGGAAATTTTTTTATCCTTTGCATTTTATTTGTTGAAGAAATTAGATCAATTATCCTGTAGTTTTCCATGGTCAGAATTTTGCTGGTTCATCCCAAAGGCACACTTTAACCTGTTATTCCTTTGCTGTCTTCTGTACATGGATATTTGGGTTTCAAGGTGTAATTAGATTCATATGCCATTATCTTTGGTAAGACTGAGTCCTAAGTGATGTGGTGTGCTCCGTAAGAGGCACATGACTGTGATCATCACTCTGCTGATGATGAAGTCTTGGGTCATTAAATTTATTAAAATTTACAAAATGATGATGTTTTAATTTTGCCAAATTTTTTCATATATTACTTGGAATGATTTTTAAGAGAAACTCTAACTACATCTTGGCTTACCCAGGAGTACAGTTTTCATGAGATGGATAAGGTCAATGCTTGATCCTTTCCTTTTACTTACCAGTTCTTAAAAATAGAGTTGGTTCCCAGTTATTCCCCAAACTGATTAAATAGGATGTTATTTGGTTTTTGTTTTGGATCTCCATTTTGAACTCATGTGTTTGAACATACTTGATATGCTTTAATCCACAGCAGTTATCATTCTTACTGCTGATCAAACTGTCCCATGGTGGGCCACAGGTAATTTCTTCAAGTTGGCTTCTGAGTCCCTTTGGCATGACCCAAGTCTTTGAAAGCTCCCTTAACTGTCTGATATGGCAAGTTTTAGTGACCTTATTTTGGCCCCAGACCTGAAATCAGCCATTTTTTGAATGGGAAATGATATTTATAGACAACAATTGGGGTGCTAGGGAAGTTTGTTGCTACTAGGCCTTTACCATGTTTCCGGGGAAGATTCAGAAATCGCCACCACTGCCATCTTCCCAGAATCCAATAGCTAAAATCAGAAAATTTCTAGTTCTGAAGAAGTTATGATTGAGACTGTTGCTGTACAACAGAGGTGATTAATTGTGCTGATTCTCTACTGGCAAATGTGAGCTGGATCCTTTGGCTCCTCTTTTCTGCCACAGGCTGGGATGTGCCTTGGTCTGGAAGTAGTAGGGATGCTCTGAATGTTTTCCTCACTACTCTTAGAACTTCAGCAGTGTAGAAGTCTGTACGCTATTAGACTGCTGATCCACAATCTAAATCATTTTACATCACCCCTTTTCTCCATTTCTTGACAGCTCCAGCTCTAATACTACCCAGTAAAAACTTTGGCTAGACAATTGAAGATTGAGAGCTATATAGGTCCCTCTCATTTTTCATAGTATGAACAAACATCAGAATTCTTGGGGGAGATTGGTTTTATGTTTCATTTTCTGCAGTACTGTTGGGATTAAGAAGGAAATGTAAGAAATGGCTTTTGTCCTTACCTCATCATCTAATCGATGATCTAGAATAAGACATTGTAGAGATATTCCATCCTCTGCAAGTCAAAATGCTTAGGCTGGGGGTCTTATTCTCCCATTGCAATGTAGGTAAATTACCTTTTACATTACCTGTACCTTTAGTTTCCTTGTAAGTAAAACAAAATGTAGATTTTTCAGATGTGTTTGCCTTTAAATTCTATGTTTCAATGAATGAATCAGGCTTACTTCTGTTGTGTTCAGTTTGCTCTTGTGTACTCTGACCTAAATAATTGCAGTAACATCTTCCTAGGCCTCCCAGCCAAGTCTCTCCCCATTTCTGCATATCTTCAACCTTGCGATCTTCTGAAACATCAACATGCTACTCTCTAGTTCTTAAGTACAAAGACATTGTAAAGTATGAACTCTCTCTGTGCAAGATGTGAACTACCATATTTTTTGGACTATAAGATGCACTCCCCCCAAATTTGGGAGGAGAAGGGGAGTGCATCTTATAGTCTGAGTGTAGCTTACCTGGCTTGCTGTAGGGGGGGCAGTGGTGGAGCGGGGTCACAGGTTATTAAATATTTTACCACATTTTTTGCTTCAAATTTTTTTTCCTATTTTCCTCTAAAACCTAGGTACATCTTATGGTCTGGTGCATCTTATAGTCCAAAAATATGGTAGCTCTGTAATTCTCAGTTTCCTTTTTTGCCACTTCCCTTCATCAACTAAACCTATCTCTGAACTACTCACTATTCTGTAAACTTTCCATGTTATTTCTTAATCTGAAATTTTTATAAACTGATTTATCAGACGAAAATTTTCTCTTTTCCTTTCATTTTGGAGAATTCCTGCTCACTTTTTAATAACCAGCTCTTCTACTGTATATCTGTAAGTCTCCCTTAACCTTTCTGGCACTTAGTTGGTCTGGCCTCTTATCCTATAAGACTGTACATTTTGTATTATAGATTTATCATATTGAATTGTAATTTATTTTAGAATCCTATACTTTAACCTCCTTGAGGGTAAATCATAATTTTGCTAGTAGTGCTCAACACATGGATTGATGGATGGATGGATGGATAGATGGATGACTAAAGTAGAAGTGACAGTATTAGAACTTAGGATTCAAGACTCAATTCTTAGTCTCTTAGGACACTGAGGGAAAGAATCTATTTTATTCCATTCTGCATTATTTCTCTTTTCCCATTATTAAGTTATACATGTCCATATAGAAGAATAGAAACAACAGATAAGACAAAGGAAAGTCATCTAACACCTTCTACCCAGAAACAACAGTTAAATGTTTTATGTGCATTATTTGTGTTAGAATTTTATGTAAACATCTAAAATTTTTAAACAACATTCAGTCTGAATATACTGTTTTGTTTTTTCTTTTTGCAATTAGAAATATAAACATGTTTAATGTTTCTAAGCTTTTTAAATGGCTACATAAATATACCATAAATTATCCAACCAGTTTCTTTTGTTTCTTATTCAGATTGCTTGAAATTTTTAGATTCTATAAATTATACTATGATAACATATTTGGCTATATTTTTTGCCTACTTATGACTTTTTCCTTAGGAGAAATTCTTACAAGTGAAATGAATGGATAAAAATACTGATTTTGAGCTTTCTACACTAACACAACACCTTGAGTATGCTAGTTAGATTACTATTGTCTCAAGTCAACTTGGCAATATTTTCTGGGAGGGGCAAACATATAGGTATCATTGTGCATTAAGCTGCTTTCCTTCTTATTGATTTAACCTCCCTCAGTCAAGGAACCAGGGACTCAGCCTGAATTCTAGAGGTTCACCCTGGGTTCAATGACTTAAATAATCATAAAGATTAGAGTTAGTAAATTTCCACTTCTTTAAAAGAAATGAAAACAGGCTTGCTGTTGAGGGAAGGCCACTAAGACACTTTCTACAGGGCTATGTCTGGGCACTTAAAAAAAAATACATAGCCACTTAATTAGAACTGCTTTACTTGTTCGCAAAGTCTTTGAAGCTACTGGGCCTTCTCTGATAAGCACTAAAAAGAAAGAGTTTTGAAGAACAGATTAAGAATAAATAGAGCAATTTTATAGGTGAGAATTATTTGAAAGAAGTATAATTTACTTGCAGTCATTCATTTCTAGTAAACATAAATTCAAACAACAACTTTATTGAGATATAATTCACATACCATACAGTTCACCCAAAGTATACAAATTGGTGTTCTTTGTCTCTTCATAGAGTTGTGCAATCATTGCCACAATGAATTTTGAAACATTTTCACACCCCAGAAAGAAACCTCATACTAATTAGCAGTCATTCCCCATTCCCTAACAACTCTCCTTCCTGCGTGCAACCTTCAAGCAATCAATCTTTCAATGTCTTCCTCCCTTCCTTCTTTCCTTCTTTTTTAATAAAATGGAATTTAATTTTTACTTTATACCTGATATTTTTTAAAGTTTTGTAGAAGCATGACCACTTCCAGAATTTTCATGGCATATTAACACTTATATCAGTTTTAAGTAAATAGTCATTTGAGTGAAAACACATTTTTTATAAATGACTTAACATATGCATTTAGTTTTTATTGCAAAGGCTTTTTTAAAATTATTGACATTATTACAGATATCCCTCATTACATTTACTTTGTACACAAACTATTATCCAAGAAAAACAAAATGGTAAGTTAAAAGTTCAGACATACTAGATAAGTGTTGACATCTGGATTTCAAAAAGATGTGGAAATTTTTCCAGAAGAAATTTTCCCTGAAGAAATTTTCCCTAAATGTTTCTTCCTTGCTTCAGCATGGGCTTGTTCCTCAAGTTTCGATCTGACAAAATCTTCCACATGAGACATTGCAAAGAACAATTTCCTGTTGAATCTCTTTCTTAGGAACCAAGGTATAGGTCACTTGAACTTTTGTCAGATGATTTTTCCAAAGATGTCTCTTGTAGAAGCACCAGGTCTGGCTTTTTCTTGAGAAGTTCAAAGAATCCTTAGGATATCTTCTCTTTCCTGAATAACCTTATCTAATGCATCCATGAATCTACTTTTTCTAACCATTCTAGACTTGACAGTGGCAATCTCTGCCACTTGGCCTCCTGCTCTAGCATTAGAGGCATTTTTTAAAATTATTTTTATTTTTTTAAATATATTTTATTGATTACGCTATTACAGTTGTCCCATTTCTCCCCCATCATTCCCCTCTACCCTACACACCCTCTCCCACCCACATTCCCCCGCTTTAGTTCATGTCCATGTGTCATAAGTTCTTTAGCTTCTACATTTCCCATACTATTCTTGCCCTCCCCCTATCTATTTTCTACCCACTATCTATGCTACTCATTCTCTGTACCTTTTCCCCCTCTCTCCTCCTCCCACGCCCCTGTTGCTAACCCTCCATATGATCTCCATTTCTGTGGATCTGTTCCTGTTCTAGCTGTTTGCTTAGTTTGCTTTTGTTTTAGGTGTGGTCCTTCATAGCTGTGAGTTTGCTATCTTTTCACTGTCATATTTTTATCTTCTTTTTCTTAGATAAGTCCCTTTAACATTTCATATAATAAGGGCTTGGTGATGATGAACTCCTTCAACTTGACCTTATCTGAGAAGCACTTTATCTTCCCTTCCATTCTAAATGACAGCTTTGCTGGATACAGCAATTTGGATGTAGGTCCCTGCTTTTCAAGACTTCAAATACTTCTTTCTAGCCCCTTCTTGCCTGTAAGGTCTCTTTGGAGAAATCAGCTGACAGTCTGATGGGAACTCCTTTGTAGGTGACTGTCCCCTTAACCCCTGCTGCTTCTAGAATTCTCTGCTTCATTTGAATCTTGGCTAATGTAATTCTGATGTGCCTTGGTGTGTTCCTCCTTGGGTCCAACTTCTTTGGGACTCTCTGAGCTTCCTGGACTTCCTGGTAGTCTATTTCCTTTGCCAGATTGGGGAAGTTCGCCTTTATTATTTGTTCAAATAAGTTTTCCACTTGTTGCTCTTCCTCTTCCCCTTTTGGGACCCCTATAATTTGGATGTTGGGATGTTTAACGATGTCCCGGAGGTTCCTAAGCCTCTCCTCATTTTTTTGAATTCTTGTTTCTTCCTCGTTTTCTGTTTGGTTGTTAGTTTTTTCCTTCTGGTCCACTCCATTGATTTGAGTCCCAGTTTTCCTTCCCTCTCTATCAGTTCCCCATGCATCTTCCTTCATTTCACGTATTGTAGCCTTCATTTGTTCATCTAATTTGTGAGTAAAATCAACCAATTCTGTGAGCATTTTGATGACCAGTGCTTTGAACTGTGCATCTGACAGGTTGGCTATCTCTTCACTGCTTAGAGGAATTGCCTCTGGGGCTTTCATTTGTTCTCTGGTTTGAGCCATTTTTGGTGGTTTTTTCTGTTTTGTTTTGTTTTGGTTTGGTTTTAGTCTGGTCGTGGCTATTACGTATGAGGGGTGGAGCCTTAGGTGTTCCTCAGGGCGGGGCAGCCCAGTCGCTGGGTTGTGACACTATAGGTGGGGGCGGGGTCCGAGAGGGAAGAATGGTGCCTGTTTAGCTCTCTCCTGGACTCCGGTCCCTTCCGCTGCTTCCCCTTCACCTGGATTATCTGTGCACGTGCGCGTGCTGTTACGTAGTGAGGGGTGGAGCCTCTGGTGCTCCCCAGTGCAGGGCAGCCCAGTTGCTGGGTTGTGACGCTATAGGTGGGGGCGGGGTCTGAGAGGGAACAATGGCGCCTGCTCCATTCTCTCCTGGATTCAGTCCCTTCCGCCACTTCTCCTCTGCCTGGACCGTCTGCTCGCGTGAATGTGGGAGCACCTGGTCAGCCAGCCGCCTTGTGCGGTCTCACTGGGTCTGCACAGTTACCCCCTGTTCCTGGGGACCGCCAGCCGCCACCTGTGCACCTGGGAACTGCCAGCCGCTGCTGCTTGCGTTCCTGGGTCTGCACCTCCAATTTCTCCTGCCGTGACTCTGCCCCTCTTACTGGTCTGGATGAATGGTTGTTGGACTTCCGTACAGTTCAATTTTCTATAAGTTCTGGTTGTTTTCTTGTTTCTAAATATTTGTTGTCCTTAATTTTGGTTGTGAGAGGAGGCACAGTGTGTCCGCCTATGCCTCCATCTTGGCCAGAAGTAGAAGCATTTTTTTTTTTGTAGTAGAACATACCACAATTTACGTATATATTCATTACTTCTTAATAGCCAACAAGTGCATGAAGCTCCAGTTTTCACTTTTTCCCCTGTCTAATTCCTTGGGTCATCAAAAATTTCTTCCAATACTTCCTTGACAAAGTGGTATAAAATAGTCTGCACTAGTGAAAAATGTGATATTTGGTGTATTCTTAGGCAACAGACTAAGGGAAACCTGCAACCTGTGCGAGCTGAGGCCAAAATTATTGTTGACTTGGAAGTCTTTGGGGTAGCTGAGAGTTTTCAGCAAAGAACGTCCAAAATGCACCAATCTATTTCCTGTTTCTGTGGAGTTACCTATTCTGGACATTTCATGTTAAATGGAATCATGTATGTGGTTCTTTGTGACTGGCCTCTGTTGTAGTGTGTATCAGTACTTCACTCTTTTTATGGCCAAATAATATCCCGTTGATATTTTGTTTATCAATTTATCAGTTGATGGACATGAATTATTTGATTATTAGAAATAATATTATGAACATTCATGCACACGTTTTTGTGTGGGATTGAATTAATTTTTATGATTATAATTGACATTTATTTATTTGTGAAATTGAACAATTTTCATGTTTATTGGCCATTTCGCAAATTCATTTTATCCCTTTTTTTCCCCAGTGTCTTTCACGAGAAGCAGGTGGAAACATGAGCATTCAGTTTCTTGGTACAGTGGTAAGTATCAAAGAAATGTTATCTTGTATATTCTCCTAACTTTCATAGAAAAAAAAAGGTTCAATTACTTTTAGCCCATGTGTTTGAACCTAAGTTCATCATGATTTTATTTGGCTATTAAATGAGATTCCTTTGTATAAAAGATAGGTTCTTTAAAGTGTTAAAGTTTCCATAAGAGAATACTTTTTAGCAATTTCTAGTTAGAGAGAAAATAGTTCTAAAAAATATTTGAGTTTGTTGAGTATTTCAAGTGCTTTCTGCTACTGGATATTTTCTCCCTGTTTTCATAATAAAAATAAGAACATATGTATTATATAAAGGTTCTTTTAAAAATAGTGACTTTGGTAGAGATTTTTGCTCAGCTTTCTATCTTATTAGTTCTTATCAAGTCCACATTTCTAATGAAATTAAATCATAATTTTGTATCTTGATTTTTTTCACTTATTACCCTATTAATCACTTTCCACATTGCTATAAAATATCAGCATTGTTTCAATGAAGCTGTGTTTAACAATCTGATGAGTGGATGTGACATATTTTACTTCTCCTGAATCCCTCTCTTAGGTATTTCAGTTGCCTCTCATTTTTGCCATTATGATTGGTGTTATAATGAACAACTTCATGTATTTTGCTTTTTTTGATATATTATTTTCAAATATGTATAAGAAATTTTCAAAACTTTATAAGATAGATTTTCTTCTAAATTGAATCAAAACCATACATAATTTTATGAGTTAATATACACGTTGCCAATTATTTTATACCTCTCCTGAAAGCAACTCATATATTAGGATATCGCTTTGCATTCTCACTAGTATTATAATTTTCAAAATATCTAACTCTATCTGGTAAAAAGAAATTTCCTTTATAGTTCCTATTTTTGTAATTTTACATATTAATAATTATGTTAGTTGTAGTTTTTGAAATGATTTTACTATTAAAAAGGTACCTTATTTTAATTAGCATGTCCATTTATTGCTGTTGTATATTAATATTTCTCCATGTATTCATTTACTAGGTATCATTTATAATCTTTAAAATGTCTATTCATGTGCTGTGGGTACCTTGTTCAGGCTGTACATTTACACTGGATTTGGGGGTCTATGAGTTTATAGAAGATACCAGAGGAGAGGTCTATGGCTTGGATCAAAAAAGTAGTGGTTTTTGTAACCACTGAGGTAGGAGGGATATTAATAATAATAAGAATTCATAGTTTATGTATAGAGATATAGTTAAGTTTATGTACAGTAGTATATGTATATATGCTTTTGTGTATTGACTTTTAAGTGTTACATCTAAGACTTGTGGTTATTCTTGTTTTTCTGATTAAAAAAGTAATACTTTTTCAATGGATAATTTAGATATTTTTTAAATGCATGCCTTAAGAAATTGTATTAGTAATATTAGTAAGGGTTCTCCAGAGAAGCAGAACCAATAGGATGTGTGGGGGTGGGGCAGGGGAGGAGGGGAGGAAGGAGGAGAAAGATGGTTGATTTTGAGGAACTGATTTACATGATTGTGGGGCCAAATACAAAATCTTCCAGGGCAGGCCAGGGAAGAGTTGCAGTTCAAGTCCAAAGACAGTGTGCTTACAGGATTCCTCTTTGCTTGGGAGCTCAGTACTTTTTCTTCAAATGGTTGAATGAGCCCCGTTCATATTATGGAGGGTTATTTGCTTTACTCAGTTTACTGATTTAAATGTTAATCACGTCTAAAGAATACCTTCACAGTAACATTTAAAATAATGTTTTTTTCCAAATATCTGGGTACTGTGGCCTAGCCAAGTTAACATATACAATTAGCCTTCACAGAAGTATACATCCTATTTCCTAGAGGTACCAGTATTTAAGTGATCAGCAATCGACATATTCTTCCAGAAATAGAATTACACAGTTTTTAATGCAACAATAAAATCTATGTCATTTTTTATAGGATTGGTTTCTTTTTAAAACATTATTTTCTTTTATTGTTTCTAGAGAAAGGGGAAGGGAGAGAGAAAGAGAGGGAGAGAAACATCGAAGGTTGCCTCTTGCATGTGCCCATCTGGGGACTGAACCCTCAAGCCAGGCATGTGCTCTGACTGGGAATTGAATTGGCGATCTTTTGGTTTGCAGGATGTTGCCCAACCAAGTGACGCTGGCCAGGGCTATGTCACTCTTTTTAATAGTTACCTAGAATTATATGGCAATTTTTCTGTACCTTAGTGCTCTTGCTAGAAAGTGCTCTTAAGCTGTCTCTGCTACTTTTCTCCATTTTTCCCCCACCACTCCCCTTAACCCTAGCCATTCCTACCTCCCACCCCTGATCCCAACCACCGCCTTGGTTTTGTCCATGTGTCCTTTATAGATGTTCCTGAAAACCCTTCCTCTTTGTCCCCACATTATCCCTCCCCACATTATCCCCTGGTTACTGTCAGTTTGTTCTTTTTTTTTTTTAAGATTTCATTTATTTATTTTTAGAGAGAGGGGAAGGGAGGGAGAAAGAGATGGAGAGACACATCAATGTGTGATTGCCTCTCATGTGACCCCACTGGCGACCTGGCCCACAACCCAGGTATGTGCCCTGACTGGGAATTGAACTTGCAACCATTTGGTTTGCAGCCTGCACTCAATCCACTAAGCTACACTAGCCAGGGCTCTCAGTTTGTTATTAATTTCAATGTCTCTGGTTATATTTTGCTTGCTTGTTTGTTTTGTTGACTAGGTTTCACTTAAAGGTGAGATCCTATGATATTTGTCTTTCACTGCCTGGCTTATTTCATGTAGCATAATGCTCTCCAGTTCCATGCATGCTGTCACAAAGGGTAGGAGCTCCCTCTTTCTTTCTGCTGCATAGTATTCCACTGGGTAAAATATACCATGGTTTTTTGATCCATTCGTTTACTGATGGGCACTTAAGTTACTTCCAGCACTTGACTATTGTAAATTGTGCTACTATGAACGTTGGGATACATAGGTTCTTTTGGATTGGTGTTTCAGGGTTCTTAGGATATAATCCCAGCCGTGGAATTGCTGGGTCAAAAGGTATGTCCATTTTTAGTTTTCTTAGAAAATTCTATACTGTTTTCCACAGTGGTTGCAACAGTCTGCATTCCTACTAACAGTGCACTAGGGTTCCTTCCTCTCCATATTCTCTCCAACACTTGTTTGTTGATTTGTTTATGATGGCCACTGTGACCAGTGTGAAGTGGTATCTCATTGTGGTTTTAATTTGCATCTCTGGGATAGCTAGTGATGCTGAGCATCTTTTCATATGTCTCTGGGCCCTCTGTATGTCCTCCTTGGTGAAGTGTCCAAGTCTTTTGCCCATTTCTTAATTGGGTTGTTTGTCTTCCTGGAGTGGACTTGTATGAGTTCTTTATATATTTTGAAGATCAAACCCTTGTCCGAGGTATCACTGGCTAACATGTTTTCTCATACAGTTGGTTCTCTTTTTATTTTAATGCTGTTTTCTTTAGCCATGCAGAAGCTTCTCATTTTGATGAGATCCAATTTGTTTATTTTTTCCTTTATGTTCCTTGCTCTAGAGGACATATCCGTGAAAATATTGCTGTGTGGAATATCTGAGATTTTCCTGCTGATGTTCTCCTCTAGGACTTTCTATGGTGTCATGATTTATATTTAAGTCTTTTATCCACCTTGAATTTATTTTTGTGTATGGTGTAAGTTGGTAATCAAGTTTCATTTTTTTGCATGTAGCTGTCTAGCTCTCCCAACACCATTTGTTGAAGAGGCTATTTTTACTCCATTTTGTGCTTCTCCCTGCTTTGTGAAATATTAATTGACCATAGAGACTTGGGTTTATTTCTGTGCTCTCTGTTCTGTTCCACTGGTCCATGTGTCTGTTCTTATGCCAGCACCAGGCTTTTTGTGATTACAGTGGCCTTGTAATACAGTTTGATATCAGGTATTGAGATCCCTCCTACTTTGTTCTTCATTTTCAAAATTGCTATGGCTATTTAGGGTTGTTTATGGTTTTATATAAATTTTTGAAATGTTTTAAAACCTTGTAATTTTCTTAATTCATGCCTTTCTTACACCACCTCCACTGCCTTCATCATCTCTCATCCAAATTATTGCAGCGGCCTCATGCACATGCTTCAAGGTCTCCTCTTTTGCATTTTCTCTGCCAGGACTATCTGCCCTCAGATGTCTACATAGTAGGTTCTCTCCCTTTCTTCAAGCCTTTATACATTGGCCACCTCCTCCTAGTCATACTCTAAAGTTATGACCACCTTTTCTCTTATTTTATTTTCCCTTTCCTTCACTTTATTCTTTTTTAGTAGTTACAACTATTTGACATACTTTAATATCCAATGTATTTTACTTTTTAAATTTTCTTTATTGTCTGTCTTCCCTACTTAAATGAAATAAGCTCCATGAGCATAGGGCTTTTTGTCTGTTTTGTTTGTTACTCTATACCTAACATTCAGAACAGGGCTTTAGTATATAGTAAGCATTCAATACATATTTGTCAAATGAATAAATGAAATTGACAAGCACAGGACCAAAGTATTAGATGTAAAAAGGAAATGTGAACAAGGCAAATATACAAACAAATGAAGAAAAAGAAAAGTTTAGGGAATTTGGGGACCTTAGAGATTAATCCTTTTTCCTCAGGTAAGGAAACTATGTATCAGAAAAGATAACTTGTGGAGATTTGATGCTGAAAAAAAAGAAAACTTGTTTTACCCAAGGTTTCATGTCTGCTTGGTGGTAGAGCAAAGAAGGGTTCTCACATTTCTCAGCTCTCAGCTCAATGCTCATCTCATCAGCAAATGCTTTTTATTCCCTTTCATCCACTTCGGGCACTGAAAACATACTAGAAGAAAAATATACATGTATGTATATTTACCACATCACTTCAGTCACCCAAAGCATATTATAAAAAAAATCACACACACATATGCATACACCACCAAAACAGCCAACAAAATGTCACCTGTAGAAAAGGAAAGTGGAAAGGAGAATTTTATATATCTGACACTACCCTTCTCCTCTAGTAAATGATATTACTTACTAAAAATCCCAAAGAGGGTCTGTGTCCATTTTATTTATATGGTTTATATAGCGGAGGGATGTCAATATCTAGAGTAATTACTCTAAAATTCTACAACACATCAATTTGGATGGCCAATGTAGTTTGTTACAGTGCATTTTTCTGAATGTATTATTAGTAATATTATATCAGTATGGGAGAGGGAAAGAAAAGGTTTTGAGATAGTGCAACCGTTACAACAAATGTAGAGTGATTTCTAGCTAGCATGCGCTGGTTTAGTCCAAGTTATCTACACAGATGCAGTTTTCAAGACTCATAGGTCAGGAATACCAGTAGCACATCCATGGTAAAGGTGAGACTTCCCAAATACATATTTGTCATTGTGACAATCCTTGTAGAATTTTCCATATAAGTTAAGGCTTTTGAATATGAAAATTATGCCCTTTGGTGTTCAAAAAACTGTTTAATTACAATCTAAAAGAAGTACTTTTGTTGTACCAATAAAGTTCAGAAATGTTACTGTTTCAGTTTGGAGAAGGTACAGACTTAATTTCATTCCTTTTTACTCACAATGAACTTTTAAAAATGCCAGTTTGTTATTTTCATTTCCAATAAAACAAATCTCATTGGATTTTAAAAATTTGGTCTCTCCTTCTGTTATGCTCTTTGAACTTTATGTAAAATTTTCAGGTAGCGTTAACTAATTACATCTGTGAAGACACTATTTCCAAGAAAGGTGCCATTCTGAAATTCTGGATGAACATCAATTTTTCAGTGACACTATTTAATCCAGTGCACACACTGTATAGGCATAAAAGCGCATTTGATATGTATGAAAGTTAAAAAATAACTCAGGCAATTTACTTAAAAATATATTTGATAAACAGAGCATTCTTCCTTGATAAGTATGTAATAATATACCTTATTAAGTACATAATAAGTATATAATAATGTACCTGATTTGAGTACTTTCACTTATTTTTCTAAGTATTTTATCATCACCTATGCTATTGGTGTCAGTATGCAGTCCATACTGAAAACATGATGAAATGCTGATGAAGCCTGTGCTTACATTTTGGAGGACAATACTGAACATAGAGAGGTTAAATGACTATTATGTGCTAATAATAACTGGTAGGATCAGAATGCAAAACCAAGGCCTGACTTTAAGTCAAGATTTTAACCATCGGAGTGCCTTAAAAATAAATTGCTTTACTGTGTAATTCAGGGAACTCTTTGTAGTTACTGCTGAGTACAGCTATCCTAGCTTGGGGTGCTATAACAAAATACCATAAACCAGGTGGTTTCAACAACAGCCATCAGATTTTTGGTGAGTGCTGTCTTCCTAGCCTGCAGTTGGCCATCTTGTAGCTATTATCCTCACAAAAGAGAGAGTTTAGTCTGTCTTTCTCTTTTATAATGGCAATAATCCCACCATGAGGTCCCCACTCTTATGACTTCATTTAAACCTAATCACATTCCAAAGGTCCCCCCTCCAAATAACATCACATGGAGTGTGGGGCTATAATGTAGGAATTTGCGGGACACAAACATTTAGTTCATAATATACACTTAGTTGATAAGCTACATTTTTCAGAATTTTTTCAGAATTGATGTCTATTTCAAATGTAAGTTGAGTTTTATTTCATTTTGTTTCCATGCTTTTGGTGAAGCTGTGAGTTTGTGTGCATCAAATGGTATAATATAAGCTCACACACACAGAAATGGAAGAGGTTAGTGTTTTACTTAACCAGAATGCCTTACTTGAACTATGCTTCACAATAAGAGTTAATATTTTGTTATTATTTTAAGAATGCAAAAGTTTGCACTTTATTTCAAATTTTTTATTGTAATCATTGTTTATATTTAATTTTTAAAGTACCATTACTTTTAAAGCATGGTACTATTAAGGCAAACGTATCTCTGTAAGCCTCTTTTCTTTTTCCCTTGTGAAAAAATAGAACATTTTATTAGTAAGACTCTTTTTTTTCTTGTAGAAACAATGCATATTGCCCCCAAAAGAAAATAAGTTCAAAGTAGACTACATCGAACAGCTTCTTCATAGCTGTACTATTGGCATTTACCCAAGGACTCCTTGAGGAACTATCAAATTATATGTCTTTGAAGCTTAGCTAGAGATCTTAATGAAACCAAATCATGCTGAAGTTCTTAAAGCTAATTTAAATCTCAAATTGTACATTTTAAATTAAGTGTTTATTCATAATAAATATATTTAATTTCTTATTAGCCTAGAAAACCTGAGTGATAATGTCAGTAGAATAAACATGTTTTACAAAGATTTAGCATTAAGAATGCTATTAATATGACCCTTGATATACTAGCACAATTAGATTTCAAAGTAAGCATTTACGAAGTAACAGCGATTAATGACCACCATCGAAAACAATTTTGAACTCCATCAATTTAACTCAGGAGGGTAAACTTAATATGATAATTCATCTAGTTGAATTGTATCAACTTAGCAGGAAAGTATGTAAATACGTGACCCTTACCTAGTTTCTAAATGGATGCTGTGCCGATAGATTTATCAGTTCCATTAAAGAACTTTGGGGAACTTTGGAATTTCAGCAATTGTTCCCTTGGAAGCTGAAAACCCAACCTGATCTCATACTGGGACCATTCTGGTCTGCATATTTCCATAATTTGCCTTTGCTACTAATATGACAGCAAGACACAAATAACTGTTTCTAATAATATCAGATGGAGTTGTGGAGGACAGCATTTTAATGTAGTAAAAGACCTCCCCGTGGAGTTGTTATTGCTACTGTGGAGCAGCAGCTACACAGTTGCAACTGCAGTCTCTTAATTGATTCGTTTAATTAGCAAGAGCTAAAGCTTGGGCTATATCTTGTCATCTGATATCATAGGACCCAAATTCTGCATCATTCATATTTATAGACTATAAACATCATCAAAAAGTTCTACTTCACTTTTGGATATTGAATTTTAAGAGAGTTAAGCTCCCATTTGTTTGAAATCCAAATATTTAGAAAGTGAAAAGAACTAGATTTGTTATCATTGTTTTTCCTTATTAGTACTCTTTTGAGAAGTAAATGATATCATGCATATTTGGTTATTACTGTTTTCCAAAAATAAACTTCCAAAGAGCCTCAGTGTTCTATACCTTAAAGTCCGTAAGTATTCCCTCTATTCCCATGCCTGACTCATCTCTAATGTTCATTTGCCTTTTTCTCCCTACTCTATCTCCTCCCTTTCTCTGTATTAGTGGGGTTGTAGGAGTGACATAATAGCTTATTGGAATTTCTTGCCTATGCAGCCACACTGAGTCCTGCTGGCGTTGGCTTGGGCTTTCCACGTGTGCCTACCCATTAGCAGAGCATCTGACTGAATTGCCCTTGGGACTTGCCCACTGAACCCAGCCTGCACTGGTCCTGATTTTCTTTGGCTGAGGAACAGAGAGGAGGATGGGAAGTGTCTGCCATAGGATGCTAGAACCTTCATCAAATGGCCACTTTCATCCCATATACACAGGGCTCCTTCCCCACTGGGTCCACCTCTCCTTATCCCTGACCCTTTCCCATCCAGCCATAGAAAGTAAGTAGGTGGTGATCACAGGCTAGTCAGTTTGTCAAGGATGGATGAAGTCTCTCTGTCCTTCAGATACATTTTACAGTGCTAAGAAAAAAGCCACTCTGCAACATCTTATCCTACATTCCCCAAATATGCAAAATTTCAGCCATTTTGGGTAAAATAAGATATTATGAAATGGGCTTTAAAATGCAATCTTAATCTTGAATGTTATTTTTATGGTAATGTGTTCCATGTACCATATAACCAACATAAGAACAGATTTTTGGGATATAACAAATTTCTAGTCTTTTGAAATTCACATGCTATACATAATATTAAAGTGCAATTATTGCCCTGGCTGGTGTAGCTCAGTGGATTGAGCTCGGGCTGCGAACCAAAGGGTTCCCAGTCAGGGCACATGCCTGGATTGCGGGCCAGGTCCCCAGTGGAGTCTGAGAAGCAACCACACATTGATGTTTCTCACCCTTTCTTTCTCCCTCCCTTCCACTCTCTCTAAATGAATAAATAAAATCTTTGAAAAAAAGTGCAATTATTAATATCTCATGTGTAATGCATCTTGAAAATTTAAAGGAAATCTTGACTGTTGGCTCCACTCCATACTTGGAAGTATGATAGATGACTGTCTTGGTCTCTGCCCTTAGATAACAAGTTGGCTGTGGGTAAATGCACACAAACCAGTATCATGAGTACATGGGTTAGTTCCAAGATGGCTTATGCACAGGATGATGTGGTAGCAGAGAAAATTATAAGTCAATTAGCTTTTTACTCTTTTTCATTTTCTGATAGAAAAACTATTATGAGTGGGTAAATTATAGACTGTAGGGGATAGCTCTGTGATTGGGATTCTGCATTTCATATCTTATTAGACATTATGTTTCTTTAATGAGCATAAAGCCTAACATACATTGGTAGTCATCTTACATTATATCTTACCTTACATCTTACATGTACATTGCATCTTACTACATGTAAGATGATAGTATTGCATTTTACAATAGATTGATCATCTATAATGTGTTAGTCATTGAGTTCTGGCAATTTGAAGGAAAGTGATATCTCTTTCAGCAGTCAGCTCACTGTCAGCTAAGGATATAAAAATATTAGTGATAAGGGTGATAATAAGCCCTAGCTGGTATGGCTCAGGGGATTGAACATCAGCCTGCCAATCAAAGGGTTGTCGGTTTGATTCCCAGTCAGGGCACATGTCTGGGTTGCAGACCAGGTCCCCAGTTGCAGGTGTGCAAGAGGCAACCACACATTGATGTTTCTCTCCCTTTCTTGCTCCCTCCCTTCCCCTCTCTCTAAAAACAAAAAGAAACAAGAGTGATAATAGAGGTTTGTATGAAGCAGAGGTGTTCTGGGCTTGGGGAATGGAAATGGATGAGTTGTGAAAAACTCCCCAATGAATGAATGAATGAGAGAAATATATACCAGGCTAAGACTTTAAAGACAAATAGAGTTTGCAAGCAGGAAAAACATTTCAGATAGAGGGGGTAGGATTTCCCCCCTATCAAGAAATGAATGAATGAATGAATGAAATATATACCGGGCTAAGACTTTAAAGACAAATAGAGTTTGCAAGCAGGAAAAGACATTTCAGATAGAGGAAGTAGGATTCTTATCAGGAAAATGCTCTGCAAAGGCACTGAGCATTTTCAGAAACTGTAATCTATGATGATGGTAGTGAAAGCAAAGGGAATAAAATAAATGAAGGTAAAGAGGCATGAGAGTGCCCAGATGTTCAAGGAAGGACAGGTTGACTGGTGAAGGTGGCAAGTAGGTGACCAAGATTGACATGAGAGATGAAACTAGAATGAGGGGAGCTAGATGTTGCAGGACCATGCTAAGGAGATGGCCTTTATTCCCTAGAAGAGAGTTACAGTATTACCTGAGGTTTGTTTTGTTTTGATTTTATTTTTTATTTTTTAAGATTTTTTAGAGAGGGGAAGGGAGGTTGAAAGAGAGGGAGAGAAACATCAATGTGTGGTTGCCTCTCGTGTGGCCCCCACTAGGGGCCTGGCCTGCAACCCAGGCATGTGGCCTGACTGGGAATCGAACCTGCAACCCTTTGGTTTGCAGCCCGCACTCAATCCATTGAGCTACGCCAGCCAGGGCTGTTTTGTTTTGATTTTAAAGACACCATGTGGGAACAGACAAATAAAGAAAAGGGTACGTTTGAGAGCCTCCTCTTGCACGACAGTCTAGTTGTATGTATTAGGCAGAGTTAAAGGTGATTCTGAGGTTTCTATACATGATAACTAATGCAATGACTCCAGGAAAAAAAAAAAAACAGGAAGAAGAGAGGAATTATACCAAAAAAGGCGAAATAGATAATGAATTGGATTTTTGACTACTTTAAGTTTCAAATGTCAGAGAAACATTTATGATGTAAGGGAACGTTTTAGTCTGAAGATCAGGAGAAAGATTAATGATGAAAATGTGAGTTGGTGCTTTGTCAACATGCAGAGGTGAGGTCTGAAGCCATTCAATGGATGATTGTCCAAGGGGATAGTGAAGAAGAAAAGGACAGGCCCAGAATAGACCCCAGGGAAATGGCCACATCTAAGGGGTTGTCTCACCTCTCTAATATAATCATTTAGAATGACATTATCTGTTGTCGAAATCATTTATATATATATATGACTATTGGTAACCAATTCAGTGTAACCTCAATCATGATTTCACAGCATCCTAGGGTGTCACTAATTATTTTAAAGTATCTAAAAATCCTGCTGCCATCTGCCAAAGATCCTCAAAGTCAAATTAATTTTAATGAATAACAAAATGCCTTACATTTGTATGATGCTTTAGGGTTTTAAGATGCTTATTTGAGTCCATTTGATTTCTAAGATAAATGAACCATATAGCACCTTAGAGTTAGTTGTAAAAATCAGATACACATGCTATTTGAAATGTCCATTTAAAATATTTGCAATTAGTGAGTTATATGTTCACAAACCACTACTAGAATGTTGTTGGATGGGAATAGGAGATGGAATTCTAACTAAAGCTTGATTCCCTGCATTTGAATCTCAGATCTCCCACTATTACTAGTTTTGTGAACTGGAACAACTTCCTTCTCTGGCCATAATTTTCTCATAAGTGGAATATCTACTTTTATAGAAGTGGTGTGGGTTAAGGAAGAAAATGTTTGTAAAATGCCTGAAAATATTAGGCAGTTGACATATGGTAGCTCTATTATTATTATAGCACCCTGAAAATACACTCCTTTTGCTTGATTTTGCCTTGTTTTTTTTTTCCCACCTTTTTCTTGGTTGCTTGGAGACATGCTGTCATCTGAAATTGTAATCTCCATTGAGATCACACTTAGTGTTCAGCCTGCAAAAAAATTCAGAAGGAAAATATTACTCTTGTATTTGGAAAGTCTAATTTTTGTCCACCCTATGGTTATTACTTCCCCCAACACATACACTTAATGTATTACTTGTCATTGAATGCTAAATATAAAGTACGCACTTAAGCCTGCACCTTGTGGTAGCAAGATTCTTAAGAATATCTGCTTCCTTGAAGAAGGAAGTCCACGAAGAACAATCTTGACCAGGGAAGACTTAGGCGTCTTGTGTTTGAAAGCAAAATACTTCTGATGGAGGACATTTTATGATCGTTCTTTTTTTTTTTAATTTTTATTTTTTAATTGTTTTATTGTTGTTTAAGTACAATTGTCTGCATTTACCCCCCACCATTTCCCCCCCCAACCCCAGCCATCCCCACCTCCCTCCCCTGATTCCACCCTCCACCTTGGTTTTGTCCATGAGTCCTTTATAGTTGTTCCTGAAAATCTTCCCCCCTTGATGGTTCTTATGGGCCTTCTTTTCTATACCAGCCTCACTTTGAAGTGATATCATTTCAGGTAGACCATTTAGGGCCATGCTGGTGCAGGACTATATATAGTGATCTTTTGTACCTATAAATTATTTTATTGTTGCTAGTTAACTTATGGTGAGTACGATGTGAAAATGGCAGTTTTTTTCATAGAAGCTTCATAGAAGCAAAAAAAAAAAGAAAAAGAAAAGAAAAGTCTGTCAGTGGTTCTCAATCTTGAGCATGTATAGGAATCACCTGGAAAGCCCATGAAAATGCAAATTCCCAGGCTCCATTCTCAGCGAGGCTGATTCCCTAGGCCTGAGATGAGGCCTTCAGGTCCTCATTTGTAAGAAATCAGTTTCAAATACACCAGGATTAGGATTTGGAATATACTTTGGTACTTAGTATACAGTTAGTATCCAGTTTAAGAAATGAATACCAAAAAATACATTACATTACTGGTGTTTTGAGTCAGGTTTAGGAACAATTTTCTGTATGTTTCTTGTTCAAATGAGAGGATAAGACAAGCATTTCATTATTGGAACTAATTAATTGGTCTGTGTAAGTGTTCACAACATACAATTTTTTTTGTATTGTGACATGACAGGACCTACAGTATAATTAAGCCCATAGTATCATCAACTGTATCTTTTTTATTTAAATATATTTTATTGATTATGCTATTACAGTTGTCCCATTTCTCCCCCATCATTCCCCTCCACCCTACACACCCTCTCCCACCCACATTCCCCCCTTTAGTTCATGTCCATGGGTCATAAGTTTTCTAGCTTCTACATTTCCCATACTATTCTTGCCCTCCCCCTGTCTATTTTTTCCTATTATCTATGCTACTCATTCTCTGTACCTTTTCCCCCTCTCTCCTCCTCCCATGCCCCTGTTGCTAACCCTCCATATGATCTCCATTTCTGTGGTTCTGTTCCTGTTCTAGCTGTTTGCTTAGTTTGCTTTTGTTTTAGGTGTGGTTCTTGATAGCTATGAGTTTGCTGTCTTTTCACTGTCATAGTTTTATCTTCTTTTTCTTAGATAAGTCCCTTTAACATTTCATATAATAAGGGCTTGGTGATGATGAACTCCTTGAACTTGACCTTATCTGAGAAGCACTTTATCTTCCCTTCCATTCTAAATGACAGCTTTGCTGGATAGAGCAATTTTGGATGTAGGTCCCTGCTTTTCAAGATTTCAAATATTTCTTTCCAGCCCCTTCTTGCCTGTAAGGTCTCTTTTGAGAAATCAGCTGACAGTCTGATGGGAACTCCTTTGTAGGTGACTGTCCCCTTATCCCTTGCTGCTTCTAGAATTCTCTGCTTCATTTTAATCTTGGCTAATGTAATTACGATGTGCCTTGGTGTGTTCCTCCTTGGGTCCAACTTCTTTGGGGCTCTCTGAGCTTCCTGGACATCCTGGTAGTCTATTTCCTTTGCCATATTGGGGAAGTTCTCCTTTATTATTTGTTCAAATAAGTTTTCCACTCGTTGCTGTTCTTCTTCCCCTTCTGGGACCCCTATAATTCGGATGTTGGGATGTTTAAAGATGTCCCGGAGGTTCCTAAGCCTCTCCTCATTTTTTTGAATTCTTGTTTCTTCCTCGTTTTCTGTTTGGTTGTTAGTTTCTTCCTTCTGGTCCACTCCATTGATTTGAACCCCAGTTTTCCTTCCATCTCTATCAGTTCCCCATGCATCTTCCTTCATTTCACGGATTGTAGCCTGCATTTTTTCATCTAGTTTGTGAGCAAAATCAACCAATTCTGTGAGCATTTTGATGACCAGTGCTTTGAACTGTGCATCTGACAGGTTGGCTATCTCTTCACTGCTTAGAGGAATTGGCTCTGGGGCTTTTATTTGTTTTCTGGTTTGAGCCATTTTTGGTGGGGTTTTTTTTGTTGTTGTTGTTTTGGTTTTAGTCTGGTCTCGGCTATTACGTAGTGAGGGGTGGAGCCTTAGGTGTTCCTCAGGGCGGGGCAGCCCAGTTGCCAGGTTATGACGCTATAGGTGGGGGTGGGGTCTGAGAAGGAGCAATGGCGCCTGCTCCGCTCTCTCCTGGACTCCGGCCCTTTCCGCTGCTTCCCCTTCACCTGGATTATCTGCGCATACGAGCGTGCTGTTACGTAGTGAAGAGTGGAGCCTCTGGCGCTCCCCAGTGCGGGACAGCCCAGTCGCTGGGTTGTGACGCTGTATGTGGGGGCGGGGTCTGAGAGGGAACAATGGCGCCTGCTCCACTCTCTCCTGGATTCAGTCCCTTCCGCCACTTCCCCTCCGCCTGGACCGTCTGCATGCACGAATGTGGGACCCCCTGGTCAGCCAGCCGCCTTGTGCAGCCTCACTGGGTCTGCACAGTTGCCCCCCTGTGCCCAGGGTCCGCCAGCTGCTGCCTGTGGGCCCGGGGACTGCCAGCCGCCGCTGCTTGCGTTCCTGGGTCCGCATCTCCACTTTCTCCTGCCGCGACTCCACCCCTCTTACCGGTCTGGATGAATGGTTGTTGGACTTCCGTACAGTTCAATTTTCTATAAGTTCTGGTTGTTTTCTTGTTTCTAAATATTTGTTGTCCTTAATTTTGGTTGTGAGAGGAGGCACAGTGTGTCCGCCTATGCCTCCATCTTGGCCGGGCCATCAACTGTATCTTTTAAGTTTACTTATCAACTATACAGTGTTTTAGATTTATCCTGAATTATTTCAAGTCTTACATCGCAAGACAATAATAATTTTTATTTTTGGCTTAAAGTGGGATTTCTCAGCCTTGGCAATAATGACATTTTGAACTGGATAATTCTTTGTTATAGGAGAATGTTCTGTGTATTATGAGATGTTCAGCAGTGTCCCTGGACTTTACCCACAGATGCCAAAGCATTCCTCCAGACGCAACAACCAAAATTGTCTCCACACATTGCCAAGTTGCTGCAGGGGTGGATAAAGGCCATTAGCCCCCACAGTTGAGGACCAGTGGACTAGTTGACTGTAATAATGGGAGTTTAAGAGTTTTCTTTCCCATGTCACTAATAAGTATAAGCTTCTAGAGATTAAATATCTATATCAAATTGATACTTCTTAGAGGCCTGAAGCTTACAAGATCTTATACACATCATGATATACTCAAATGCCATGTGCAGAAAAAATAACAACAAACTTTAGCTAACTTCATATTTGACTTGGTTTAGGAACATGTTTAATGATTGGCTGTGTGGCAGTATCTAAAGGTAACTCTTGCTTAGTCTTGCTCTATTGGATCATAAACCAAATCTGTCATGGACAGCCATTCAGGAAATCTAGGGCAATTGCATCCTGTTTATTTGGATCCTTTTTACCATTGGAATAGCTGTGCTATTACTGTTTACTAAAGACTGTCATATCCTGAGTCAACAGCTGCAGTGTACAATTAATACCTTATTTCAGAAACTGCTGCTTTTCATTTGGTCCTCAGTTATGTAAAAGTCCTGTCCCTGTGAGATGTATCAAATACAGTATTTTACAAGCATCATGTCACAATGGCATCTACAAAGAAGTATTTTCCTATTCTTTTCCAGTTAGCTTTTTAAAAAAATGCTTCACCCAAGGATGTGTTTTTATTTATTTTAGAGAGGAGTGGGGAGGAAGAGAGAGAGAAATATCAATCGGTTGCCTCCTATATGTGCCTAGATGTGACCAGGGATCAAACCTGCAACCTTTTGGTGTATGGGATGACACTCCAACCAACTGAGCCACCTGGCCAGGGCCTCCAGCTAGCTTTTAATTGTATAGCTCCTTGATATTTTGTGGCACTTCCCCCTGTACATGAGAAGGATGTGGCGGGATACCTGGCAAGGCATTAAGGAGTCAAATATCAGTATCTCAAGTATGTATTTGGAAAGGTAGCTTTCCCCAGCTACCATGTTTTGTATGGTATAAATTCTCAAGATTGTGCGGCACAGCTAAGGTGATTACTAAGGTAGCATTAATTACCCTAGGTAATTACCAAGTGTGAGGGACATTGAAATTGTTAAGCACCCTTGTTTGAAATAGAACCCATGCCTAATTTAAGGGTAGGAAAATAATTAGTGTGTAAGTTGTAACTGTCACCCTTAGATTCCTCTGTGTCTCAGCCTGCGCCACCCTGTCCTATCTCAGCTACTAAGTAAACCAGCCTTTAAAATCATGGCCAAGGAGACAGTGCTGAGTGCCTACGGTGTGCCCATTGCTTTATGTTTGTGACCTCATTTAGTTCTCACCATTTGAGATCATCAGCAGAACCCCCATTTTACAGATGAGATAATGCCTTTGTTGTAAACTGAAAGAAATCAAGTGATTTGTCAGAGAAGCTCATATGCTAAGAACAGCCACAGGACTCATGCCCAGAACTAAGGATACACCTTGGCTTCCTTCGCACAAGCATCTGGGTGGCTGTGATCTAGATCTTCCAGTGGCCCTTCACACACCCTTATTAGCACTGACTGCCTGGTACAGAGCAGCTGGCAGGGGAAGAGGATTAACCCTTCTCTTCTGTGCTTGAACTTAAAGCCCAACCACTTAACCGAATAGATGCTGAAGATTCAGGGTCCTCTGCTTCCCTGTGTAAATTACTTTTCTTATGGGGTTTATTTTGGGGGGTGGGTAATAATATTTATCCGAATAATTGTGCTATATCCCCAAAAAATACATTAAAGTTGCAATTCAGTATACTTGATTTAAAGCCTTTCCTCTCAATTAGAATATAAGCTAACCTTAGCTAGTGTTTAAGGTGATCAGGGTGTAGAATACATGTTAAAGCTGGTGTGAAAAATTAACTCTTCTTATTTAAGTATTTAACCCCCCTCTCTCTACCCTCTACAACTTTATTCAACAGAACTTTGAGCCCCTTGAAGGATTTTAGGAATAACACAGGTAGTTTTTGAAAAATAAATGCTGGACAGTATTTTGCAGTATTGCAAGTCTACACCAGTGGTTCTCAGACTGGGTGATTTTGCTCCCCAGGGGACATTTGGCAATATCTGGAGACATTTTGGTTGTTACAAGTGGTGGGCTGCTACTGAAATCTTGTTGGTAGATTTCCTTAAGTTTATGGCAAGCATCCCCAGAGATGCTTCTGTATATTCATGTCCAGTATGTAGTTTTACTATTTTATCCTAATACTGATGACTCTCTGTGTGTGCATTTGGGTTTTTACAAAATTTTGACCAGCATGTCATTCCTGTAAGTGAAGTTTTCCCTTAGTATTTGCAGTTGTGATACGAGAGATTTTCTTTGATGTTTTTTATATTCTTGATTGTATCTAGATTTCTTTTGAAAAAGAACAATCATTTTACAGTTCAAGCTTGCCCATCAGTAGGGTTTTCTTGTTGGATTATCTATGTACTACCACAGCTCCCCAGAGTAAACTCAGGGTTTACTGAGTAAATACAGCTACTCAGAGTGTAAAATCAGTTAGATATTATTGTATCAGTTTATATAAACCTATATAAATACATGTTCCATGTGTGCACAGAGCATTTATGGGCTTTTAATAAAGCCTGTATCATCTGGCAGCTCTTGTGATTTGAAGGCAGGGTTATGAGGAGATAAGAACGTGGTACCCAGGCAGCAGCTTCCTGACCTCACTCCCTGAGTTACCCCCCACTGTGGGGTCTGCAGATGTGGTCTTGACTTTGCCAGGTGTTCTGAAATGTACCTGCAGGGTTTTAATTTATGGAGGTGACTGAGTGCCAACATGGAGAGGTTAATGCTGCTGAAAAAATTGCTTCCATTTCCCAAGGAAAGGGAGCACCCCATACCATGTAGGGTCACCAAAAAAGCATCAGAGCTGGTCAGGAGGCAAAAAGGAGCAAGACAAAACTGCAGGCAGTAGTTTTATTTGGGGTTTCTGAAGGAAAGCCAAGGTAGGGTAGACAATTTAGGATTTCTAGGTTTGAATAATGTCAGTGGGCTTTAGCCTCTAGGGAAGGTGTCTAGCTGTCTGGTACCTGGCCCTGAGATGATTTAGGGCAAGGGAAATAATGGGTTGGTATATGAGTTAAATAGAAGGGGCAGTTAGCTTGCACATTAAAGGCTACTCCCAAGTAAGTTCTTCCCAAGTAAGTTTAGAAGCCCTGGGAGAGGCAGTCTTTCCCCAGGTCTATAAGGCCCCCAAAATATCAAAACATTATAAATGTATAATGTATACATTTAAAATTTAAATATATAAACATTTTAAAAAAGTTATTAATACCCAGAGAACCTAGAAATAATCAGATCCAAGGGAAATGATGGATAGTAACTAAGCTCACAGCTGTCATCTAAACCAGAGTGTAGTTTTATTAATTTGAGGTGAGGAATATTTCTTCCACTGACCAAATCTTTGTTTTCTGTCTAGAACATTGGCTGAATGCTGGTATCAGAATAATTAGGAAACTAGTTAGTCAAAATAATTTCAAAACTAGTCTGGTTTACGTAGTAATCAGCACACTGGGAAACCTAGTCGTACTTATGCTATAGTGAAACCTGGTGAGTCACTGCTAACCTTCAACAAGAACATCCTCCAGTGTCTAGCTCTTTGCCTTCCCTTTTCTATGCCTTAGTTTATCTTCCCTCAGAAAGGACTCATGCAGTTGATTAGGCTGCAACTACCAACACTATAGTTACTAACCTAAACTATATAGAATTATAGTCCTACTTTCCTTAGGCTGACACGTCAATTGGAATTTTCAGTGTCTCCAAGCTCTTTGGTCATGAAATTTCACAGATGGTTAGTTATATAGCATGTCAATGTGGAGTTTTACAAGTGTAGCTCTCAAAAGTTCCTAAGATTTTCTATTTCTTAGGTAATACCCTCTGTAGGGCATATACCCAGACAGAAAAAAAAAAATTTTGTCACGAGAGCCCAGGGAGATCTCATTTCTAGTCCCAGTAATGCTTTAAACTGGTGGTGAGACCTTTCTAAATCTCTGTTTTCTTCGTTGTAAAATGAAAGGTTGGGGTCAGTGACCCCTAAGGTCTTTCCCAGCACCATCCTGCTCTGAGAATGATTATATTTGTCACAATGTCCAGTCTGCTTCACAGCAGTCGCAAAATATCACACATGTAATGTATTATCATTGTCTATCTTTTTATTTCCTTGAGTTTTTCAGTCTCATTTCAAGAGGCAGCACTGGCTTATCACACAATGATGCCTGTGTGCTGTCACTTACTTTCTGGAGACAGCACATTGTGCTGCTGTGGGCTTGGTGCTAATGACCAAGATGATATGTTCTGCTTGCTGTGACTTTTTCATGGTTTCTGGGAAGAAAAATGCAGATGCTTTTCAGTTATTCTAAGGGAATTTTGATTAACCCCCTGGGTAGAGTTCTCTGTACCACCTGCCATGGAGAAGGGAGTTTTATTGAACAGAAGGTATAGAATTGAATTGCTCATATTTGTTTTCTTTCTGGTATCTATAGTATTATTTCATGCTAACACATTTTAATAAATATTTAATAAATATCTGTCTAAAATAGGTTGAAACTGTTAGGAAAAAACCTCTTTTGTTCTTCAATTTCAAATGCAAGTAAGTTAATTTGACTTTTGAGTGGAATTTCTAAGTTAAAGTCTCACATATTATATATATGTGTGTGTGTGTGTATGTGTGTGTGTGTGTGTGTGTGTGTGTGTATCAGTTATTTTTTACTGGAATAATCAGCATCCTACTTACTATATAATTCTGAGTATTAGCCCTTAGAAGCAATTTCCTTAAATTTATTGCAACATCACTATTTTTGTTATTGTTCTTATAGATATTTTTGTGTGTTTACTATTTCCTTCTGTTGAATGTCCATGTACCTTTGCCTGTGGCCAGAATAGTTTAAGTGATTTATAGAGAATTTCAAATGGCTGCCTCTAAGGCCTTTTCATAAAGCAATTTTATTGAAATATATTTCACATTCTATATAGTTTACCCATCTAAAGTGTACAATTTAATGATTTTTAGCCCAGAGCTGTGCAACCATCATAACAATCCATTTTAGAGCATTTTCATCACTGCACTCCCCCCACCAACCCCCTGCAGAAGCCTCGTACCCATAAGCAGTCACTCCCCATTTTTCTTCAATTCTACCAGCCACTAATCTACTTTCCGTCTTCATATATATATGCTTGTTCTGGACATTTCATAGGAAAACAAACACACAATGTATGATCTTTTGTGACTGGCTTCTTTCACTTAGCATAATGTATTCAGTTCCATCCATCTTGTAGCATCAGTACTTCAGTCATTTTTCCCCCCAAATCTTAATCCATTGTATGGACATGCCAGTTTGTTTATCCATTCTTCACTATGGACATTTGAGTTGTTTCTGTCTTTTTAGTAATTATAAACAATGCCGCTTTGAACAATCTTGTATATTTTTGTGTGGACATATGTTTTCTTATTCTTGAATGTATACCTGCAAGTAGGATTCCCGGGTCATATGGCAACTCTATATTTAAGTTTGTGAGGAACTTCCACATTGTTTTCCAAAGCAGCTGCACCATTTACATTTCCACTCAGCAATGTATGAGTGATTTAATTTCACTACATCTTTGCCAACATGTTATTATCTCTTTTTTCTTAATTGGAGGTATAATTGACATATTTTGGGTATACAGTATAATAATTTGATATTTGTATATACTGCAAGATATTCACCACAGTAAGTCTAGTTAACATGCATTGTCTATCTTTCTAATTCCAGCCACCTAGTGGGTATAAAGAAAGGACTAATTTTTAAATACTCTCTATGTAGGATTTCTTCTTTTGCCTAGAACTCATAATTAATGTAAAAGTAGCCAAAACTATGTATTTTGTTTTGTTTTTTAAAACAAATGTAACCCTAATAAACAAGAAATCACATTCATTTTAATTATTGCATATGTTTTATTACATTATTGTCTCCTCCTTCCTCAAATCAAATGTTTATTTTTTTTTTTTTATTTTTAGAGAGAGGGGAAGGGAGGGAGAAAAAGAGGGAGAGAAACCTCTATGTATGAGAGACACATTGATCAGTTGCCTCTTCTACACCCCCAGTGGGGGAGCTGGCCCACAACCCAGGCACGCACCTTGACTGGCAATTGAACCAGTGACCCTTCAGTTTGCAGGCCAGTGGTCAATCAATCCACTGAGCCACACCAGCCATGGCAAATGTTTTTGATATTAAGCAGGCAGTTCCTTTCATTCCTCTAGACTTCTTTTTTTTTTTTTAAATGGTAGCACATACTGTGCAGGAAGGTCATTACATAAAGAGGAAAAAGGACTAATCATCAAAGAGAAAGTTAATACTGTTTGCGTAATTTTTTAATAGGCATCATACCATTTTGAGATTTAAACCAACTAATAGTATTTTTTTGCCAATTTCTGGGTAGTTTCCCCTTGTTGCCTATGAACTGACATTTTGCTTTGAAACTCAGGTAGTGAAATATTCGTCAAAGCTTCAAATACCAGTACTTTAATTCTTTAATCACTTAGTATTAATCTTGTTCTGTAGACCACCTACATGTATTTTGTAAGGGATATAATAATTGATGCTGTATTTAATTAGCACTAATAGTGTGTAAGAGAAAAAAACATATTAAGTATCTTTTTGAGTCACTAGTTCAAAATTAGCAAAAGCTGGGAAGAAAAAGCTCTTATTTATGCATCATTGTTATTTTGCATAAACATGGAAGTTAGTGTATGAATGCTTCATTGATTGATTCATTCACTCAAGTGAATTGCCTCATATAATGTGGCAATATAATGAGAACAAGTGCATATAATGTGCCTAACAGTTGTTCTAGGTGCTGAGAAAATGGACCAAGTTCAACAGGACAAAAGTGTAAATCACAAACAAGTATCCAATGGCAACCAGCTGGTGTATACAGTGTAGTAAGCATAAATTCATATGTCCACAAAGTAACCTTTCTTAATTCCTTATAGCAAAACCAAAGGACCCTGAGGTCCATCCTCAGGGAACCCTATGGGTTGAGGAAAGGAGAGTGAATAAGAAGAAAGATAAAGAGTTTGGATTCTGAAGTTCGTCAATTCATTCTCCCTTTTAAAAATAAGAACCCCCTTTTTTCTTCTGTACTGTGGTCTTAAGTCTCTTTCCACAAATGTAAAGATCTTGCTTCCTTTCTTGAATTTCTTTTGGGGTTTTATAGTTATTACTTCAGTTATGTATTTCCCACCTGTTTATATTAAAAAAAGTAATTTACATGTTGATAATGGGGGAGGTTATGTATGTGTGGGGGCAGAGGTATATTGGAGATTTCTGTGTCTTCCACTTAATCTTGCTTAAACCTAAAAATCTATTCTGAAACATAAAATCTAATTTTAAGAAATATATTTTTACAGGGTAATGACTAAGAGCACATGCTTTAAAGTCAAGCAGAAACTTATTTATTGTGTATTTGATCTTAGTCTTACTTAATTCTCTCTAAGCCTAGTTTCCTGGTCTGTAAAATGAGAGTAATAATACTACCTATCTTATTGGCTATTATGAGAATTAAATGAGAGAATGCATTCCTTACACTTTGTATAGTTCCTGGCACAAAGAAACCTCTCAACAAATTTAACTAGCATTTATACCCAGGAGTAAAGTTTTATTTACCTTTATGAGACATGATTCTGGGAGCTTTCTAGTTGCCATAGCTGTTTCCTAAGGGCAACTAAATTAGATCTAGAGTCTCTAACTCACTCAGTGTGACTTGTTCTCTGTTTGTTCATTCTAATATGAACATTTCTGAAACAGTCTTTTTCCCTGAAATATCTAACATGTGGGTGTGTGAGGTAGTTTGTCAGCTGGGTAGAGTTGTAGGGATTGCAGCTGCCCTGTAGCAGGCTGGGTGGGGAAGAGAAGTGTGGTCATGGAGACCAGAGGACTGGTCCAGTGAAAGGAGAGACAGAAACCAGAAGGCATGTAGAGTCAAGGAAGAGTTTGTTTTCTCACTGGTAATGACTCACACTTCTTTTTAGAATGAAGAGAAGAAGCTAATGGAGAGGAGAAAAGAATACAGTTGAAGCAGGATCCCAGGGGAGGGGGTGGAAAACAGGTCCAAGTGAAATGCCTCCTGGTGAAGAGGAAGGAAGCTACCTCTCTAGGCTGGAGGGATGGAGCAAGGACAAGTGCAGATGTACGAAAGTTTGTAGGGTGGTAGGCTATTTAGGAAGCCCAGTGTTCATCCAGTTAGTAATTGCTATTCTGTTGACATAACAAGCTTTTCTATTTCAAAAGACCAGTTTTTGCATAAGTTTATTTTACCTTATACTCTTTAGAGTGAAGAAGATTGCTACTATTTTAAAAGTTACATACTTTAGGTGCTTTTATATATTTATTATTTACTGCTTCTAATGGTGGAATTAACCCAAAAAGGTGACTGAATTATACACATTTGACTTTGTACTGACTTCACACTTGGCTTAGTCAACATCCCTGATGGTTAGCAAGAGATGAATTTGGCCTAGGGTGATCTTTTCCTGCATTTATCACTTTTAAAAAAATGGTGAGAACTAGCCATCTTTTAATTTCTAATCTTTCATTAAAGTACAACTTGTTTTATGAGCTAAAGAAATACCATTTAAGTCTTTATATTAGGAACAAAAGTGATCCTTTCAGGGAAAAAAGGAGCAGAGCTTAATCTTCATTAGCCCTTTGATGTATTTCTATGTTTTAAAAAGCTTCCTGCCGTTCCCAGCCACACTGAGACAAACTGAGTCATATGTCCAGCAATGTCTCTGTCCTCTCTTCTCTGAGCACACACTGAGCTAGAGACATCTTTTGTGAGCTGGTCAGGGTCTACTATAACATCGGTGACATACTACTACAGGTGCTGACCCATCATGAGTTTTACATCTCATTACTTCTCCAGGTGGAAGATTCTTCAGTTAATGATTGGTTTGGAAAAATAAACAATATCACCCTTTGTTCTTCTTTTGAACACTTATTTAAGATGTGACTGTTATTGATGTATCTAGGGGACTTTATTAATTGAGAAGTAGAAGGATGTTAGCTGAAATAAGGCATGAAATCCTATTGTTTGAATTCTTGCCATTTTTAGTCCTTTTATTTCCTCATTTCCTGTAATCTAGTGTTTGACTTTAGAGAAATCGCTGAACATTATTTATACAGCAACCTCTTAATAAACCCATGTCTTACATAGTAATGATGAGAAAGTGATGGATTGGTGTATGTTTTTAATGCTCTTTTTATTGGTCATCATAATTGCTTTGATGCTAGCTAGTTTCATAGATGGAGGAAAACAATCCAAGTTTCAGTTTCACAAATGAAAAAACAAACCTAAAAGGAAAAGGAAGCAATTTGTTAGCAGTGGGCCACTGTGCAGAGTAGGATAACCTGCCTTCAAAGATACTTGTTTTGGGCACTATAATATAATGTTTAGTAAATAGTTTACTTCAAAGGACCTCACTACAAGAAAATAGTCCGCTTTCCTGCTATTCTTGTTCCTGGTTCATTTTTACTATAAGTAGCTCATATCCGGTCCTCTGTGGTTTAAAGTGGTCATTTGTGTTTGTGATCCCAGTGGTGAAACTGTTAAGAACTGTAGCCCTATTTTAAGTCATTAGCAAATATACAGTGGTCTGCAGGAACTGATCGAGGTCCTCTTGAAACCTTTGACACTTTGACCCATCCTAAGGAAAGTACTCAGATGCTATAAGCAGTACACATGGGATTATGACCTCCAAAACAGAAAACTACCAAGGAAGGAATAGAATAACTCGACGTGCACCTAAACTTTTTGATGTATTGTGATCTCTCTGCACTGTCATTCTAAACTTCTAAACATTGTGTGAGATAAAAGCCAGAGGTTGTAGAGATCATTGAATTTTTCTTTTTCTTCCTATAAATATATTTGGCATGTGTGGAATTTGAAAGCCCGCTGTTAATGTCAGTTTTTTTTTTTTCAGATATTACCAGATATCAAATAGACAGATGGAATTCAGAAGAAACTAGTGGAACTCAGAAAGCAATCATTTTTTCTTTCCAGTATAAATTTTAACCCAGTAGTACAGGGTGAGGCAAAAGTAGGTTTAGAGCTGTGAGTATGGGAAATGGCATTTATTCTTGTTTTATTATTTATTAATTATTATATTGTTTTCCACAGAAACAATTGTAAACCTACTTTTGTCACTACTGTATATTTGGTCTGGGTGGAGCCTGGCCATATCCATTTTGAAGTGGCTCCCTCAGTGATTCTGGGGAATACCTTTGTAAACCTATTACTATAAACTCTTACTAGGTATACTTTTGTTTTATTATTTATTCGTAAATCATATTTTATTGATTATGCTATTATAGTTCTGATTTTTCCCCTTTGTCCTCCTTCCACCCAGTAACCCCCATTCCCTCAGACAATACCCCCACTATTGTTCATGTCTATGGGTCATGCATATAAGTTCTTTGGCTACTCCATTTCCTATATTGTACTTTACGTCTCCATGGTTATTCTGTAACTACCTATTTGTACTTCTTATTCCCCTCACCTCTTCTTCCATTCCTCCACACTCCCCCTCCCATCTGGCAAACATCAAAATGCTCTCCAGATGATGGAGATCTTGTTTCCTTAGTTTGTTTTTTAGATTTAATTGTTCATAGATTTGTATTTTTTGCCATTTTATTGTTCATAGTTTTGATCTTTTTTTTCTTAAATAAGTCTCTTTAACGTTTCATATAATAATGGTTTGGTGATGATGAATTCCTTTAGTTTTTTCTTGTCTGGGAAGCTCTTTATGTGCCCTTCGATTTTAAATGATGGCTTTGCTGGGTAGAGCAATCTTGGCTGTAGGTCCTTGCTTTTCATGACTTTGTATATTTCTTGCCAATCCTGTCTAGCCTGCAAAGTTTCTTTTGGGAAATCAGCTGACAGTCTTATGAGAACTCCTCTGTAGATAACTATCTGCCTTTCTCTTGCTGCTTTTAACATTCTCTCTTTACTTTAATTATGATGTGTCTTGGAATGGGCCTCTTTGCATCCATCTTGTTTGGGATTCTCTGTGCTTCCTGGACATGATGTCTATTTCCTCCACCAAGTTAGGGAAGTTTTCTTTCATTATTTTTTCAAATAGATTTCAAATTTGTTGCTCTTTCTTCTCCTTCAGGAAACTCTGTGATGCAAATATTGGACCTCTTGAAGTTATCCCAGAGTCTGCTTAAACTATCTCCATTTATTTGGATTCTTTTTTCTTCTTGTTGTTCTGATTATTTTTTGCTTCCTTACGTTCCATATCATTGATTTGACTCATTCACTCTACTGTTGTTTCCCTGTAAATTGTTCTTTATTTAAATTAGTGTATTTTTCATTTCTGACTGGATCTGTTTTGTCCTCATCCTTGAGCATCCTTATAACCAGTGTTTTGAACTCTACGTCTGATAGATTGCTTATCTCCATTTTGTTTAGCTCTTTTTCTGGAGTTTTGATCCGTTCTTTCATTTGGGTCATGTTTGAAATGAAATGTTTCTTGATCTCCTCATTTTGGCAGCCTTCCTGTGTTTGCTTCTGTGTATTAGGTAGAGTTGCTTTGACTCTGTGTTTTGGCAGTATTGCCTGATGTAGCAGGTGTCCTGTAGGTCCCAGTGGCACAGTCTCCCCTATCACCCAAACTGGGTACTTGAGGTGCACCCTTTGTGTTGGCTGAGCACACCCTCCTCTTAACAGTTGAGCCTTGGTTGCTGTTGGCAGGTCATTGGACAGATTTACCCATGCCAGTCAGCTGCAGGGACTGGCTGTGACCACTGACCACAAACCTTTGTCCTCTGTTGAGGATCACCTGTGCAGGGGCAGGGTGGTGGTGCTCCAACATGGTCTGTAGCTGTCCACTGGGTGTGCTGGCCTTGGCGTTTCAAAGGTGATGCAGACCAAGGTCAGCCCCTACCTGTGTTTTGCCCTGAGCACCCTGCCTGAGCTATAAAGCAATCTGAGATGCCTGGTGCTTGTGCTGAGCTTGGAGATATCCAGGTGAAGCCAAGCTATGAATCTAGGGTGGCTGCTGCTAATGCCGGGCCTATGGCCACTTAGTAAGAGGTATGGAGGCTGGGGGCTCACTGAGACTGACTGTTGCTTGCTTGAGATGATTTAGGAAGTTGTGAAGCATGAGCCAAGACCAGCCATTCATATGGAAAAGCAGCTTGGGTGGGGTAGAGTCTGAGAGGATCTCCAAGGTAGGTTGAATAATGTTGGATAGGTTGACAGAGTCTCAGATATGACATGAGCTTGCTGTCTCTGGTGGGGCGGGGGGGTGAAGTTTAGAAAAGGGACAATGGCCTCTGCTTGCCTTGATGCCAGACACTTCAGTTTCTCCCTGTATACCACTGGTGCCTTTCAAGCTGCTACCCCAGTGCTGGAGCTCAGAGAGAGTGTGTCTGAGTAGGTGAGTCTGTGTGTGGGTTAAGTGGAACTGCTTGGGGCTCCAGAAGTTTCTTCCACTGACTCAGTCCCTGCTGGTTTTTGTAGCCAGAAGTTGTGGGGACTTATCTTCCTGGCACTGGAACCCTGGGCTGGGGGTGCCTGGTGTTGGGCTGGGACTCCTCACTCGTGAGATACCCTATGAAATTTTTATTTACCACACGTGGGTGAGGGACCAGTCCATTCTGCATCTGCACCCTTCCTACAGTCTGGATGGATGTGGCTTTTTGAAATTTCATAATTGTCAGACTTCCATTCAGCTCAATTTCTGATGGTGCTGAGTGACAGTTGCTCCATAGTTTAGTTCTAATTTTGTGTGGTTGTGTGAAGAGGTAAGCTATGTCTGACTATGCTGCCATCTTGACTGGAAGAGCTATTTATGTATTTTTATTGCTCACTATATGATGCAACAGTAGGACCTAGGGCCATTCTAAGTATATATACTTGACGCGGTTTCACCCTGGCTTACTCCTCTTTCCATTCCTACCTGTCCCCCAACTTTATTTCCATTTTTATTTTCCTCTCTCTCTGTTCAAAACTGAACAGAAAACATTGCTCTAAGATCTAGCAATCTAGCAGAGGAGCTGAGGGGTGAAAAGGAGGAAAGGGAGTGACTGTGTGGATAGGAGGGAGAAACTATCTCACACCATTGCTTTCATGGGTTTATATACCGGGCCTGTGTTTCTGCATTAGCCACATTGTTCTGTAAAGCACTAGCTACTATGCCATCTTTTTCTCTCCCATGCTTTGTATTCTTGTGTATTTACCGTGAATCACAATTCACTGTGGCCACTCTGGTGGGGAGGGGAGGTGCTCTGTCAGTTTATTTGTGGCTTCTGAGACTCATATTGAACTTGAACACAGATACTCACCTCTGTTTTAACAGCCATTTACAAATCATCAGTTCATGTGTATGAAGCACTTTTAGAGTTTAGCTATTACATGGGTTGGTTCCTTCTGAGGAAGCAGTCCATACCAATGTCCAGTATGAGTAACTCGTAATAGGCATTTCTTCAAGAGAATTATACTCTTCTTCAACTTGACAATCCTAACACTAGGAATTTATCTGAAGGAATTGTTTTTATTTGGGTTCTTTTGCTTGCAGGAGATTCATTCAAGTATTACCAGGATATGTGTATAGAGAGAGGCCTTTGGACAAGGTTAGTCATCCAAGCCTTGGGGAATGCATTAACTGATGGTTTTCTGGATCCATGGTAGCTCAGATAATAAAAATAATGCCAAATATTTTGAGAGCTTATATATATATAGATATGTGTGAAGCATTTTAGATTATCTTCTCATTTAAGCTTCTCATGAGGTAAATACTGTTACTATTTGCATTTTTGAGATGAAAGACTAGAGATGGACAGATGTTAAGTAATCTTCCCAAGGTCACATAGCCAATACCAGAAACAGGGCCTAACCTCAAGGCTCTCTGATGTTAGAGCTGTGATCCAGAAGTCCCTTAATAGCAGCTACTGGGCCCTCACTCTTGGGCACCACCATTGACAGGACTGAGCACCTCTGCAGTGGTCTGCCTGCATTCACCCTTGGCTTTCACTTCCTCTACAGGCTGCAGTTTCTACCTGAAGACTCCATGTGGCAGAGTGACACATCTCATAGCCTCATTGGCCATTCTCTAAGTCACAGGTAGCAAACACAAGGCCCGAGGACCAAATCCAGCCCTCCACCTTGTTTTATCTGGCCTGGCACCTTGTTTCTACCCAGCAGCAGTGCTGAGCTCTCACTTAACTGTTAAGTAGTTACATTTATACAGTCCTAAAATTACATTCATCCTTTGAAGGCAACCGTGAGGCTGATGTGGCCCCTGTTGAAAATGAGTTTGACACCCCTGCTCTAAGTCATGCTCTCTCTGAAAACTGCCTCATGCCTGAGAGAGGGAATCTGCCTGGGCCCATTTCATCTAGTTGTTTAGTGAGTCACTGGATAATCCAGTTTGCTGCTTTTTAGTCCATCAGTTGACATCAAGGATAGGAGATAGGGCTTATACACTGCTACCTAGGATGACTTCAGTGGGAAAGGACTGAGACCGAAGTCCACTTTGGGAATTAATTGGATGAGTTCTCAAAGATATATGTCCATGATATTCACCACAGTATTGTTTATATTAGCAAAATAATTAAAAACTGCCAGACTGTCCATCAACAGGGGTTTGATTAAAGAAATTATGGTATCCCATAAGGTAGAATATTAACATGCAGTCATTAAAATTATGATTAGGTCAATGTTTATTAACATGGAAAGATGCAATATGAACTCTATTGACATGAAAAAATAAGGTTAAAATGATATGAGGATACCAATTTGTTTTAAAACAAACTTGGAAGGTTGAATTAAAGAATTTTAATAATTATTTAATTTGAATAGAATCTTCATGTTCTTTTTTATAGTGAACATATTTTGCTTATATATTCAGCAGCATTTTTAAAAAACATCAAGCACAGAAGTTGTACTAATTAAAATGGCTGAATTGAAAAATATTGATTATTGAGGAAGGGGACAATGAAAATAAGACATAGAGGCTACAAACTATGAATAGTTACTTTGGTAATAGTTACCCTGGTAATATAGAGAACAAATTAAGGGCATAAAGGTGTAAACTTAATAATAAATCAGTGTTATCACTAAGGAGTGAAAGGAGAAAGCTGAATTAATTTAATAGAATAACACTCCAGATTTCTGGTGTCTGGATATATCTCACCATGAATTTTTTTTTTAACTTGGAGTAACTAAAAACTTGAGAATCACTGAGTGGGGTGTGATTAAGTTCATGATTTTAAGTTTATTGAACTTAATTTATATAGAATTCTAAGAATTTCAATTGTGTGTGTGTGTATATTTGTGTTTAGGACAACTTTTGCCAAGCAGTGTGAGTAGTAGTACTTCAGTAAAGATGCTCTATTTCAGATAAACTTGGGAAATGGTAGGTGAAATGAAACAATGTTTTAAAAATTTCAGGACTTCTTAGTTTTACTAAAAAACCCCAGAAAACTATAATCTTATAGGAAGTACAGTTCCAGGTGACTTAAAGGGACCTGTTTCAACTAAATAAGCTAAATTATGTCCTCTATATTATACTTCTATAAGTAGGAATTTAATAATACATTTTAGAAAGGTGATCCCACCCAAATGTTTCAAATATGTTTAAAAATATACTTAGTATTTCTTTAAAGTGTTGGTTTACTAATAATTCCATAAATAAAAAAAATACTGTTACAAAATAATAACTCTCTGATTTGAGGTTTTGAAAAATATTACAAGATTATTCCTTAGAGATTCACAGTATACATTACCATTTGAAGTTGTTGAGAAGTGCTATAGTAAGGAAACCTATTTCTCAATTTTTCCAAAATCTTTTTTATCACCAGTCACCTTCTTGTCACCCATCTTTTTTTCCACGTTGCCTATTAATAAGCCCTAAAATTACTATTCTTTGGAATGCCTTTGGGAGACATTGCTTTAGATCAGGGGTAAACTACAATCCACCACTTACTTTTGTAAATAAAGTTTTAGTGGAACACAGTCACATCCATTCATTTATGTTTTCTCTGTGTCTGCTTTCACACTACTGAGGCAGAGTTGAGTGATGACAGACACAGTATGACATGCAAAGCCAAAAATATTTACTATTTATCTGGCCCTTTATAGAAAAAAAGAGTGTCCACCTCTGCCCTACACAATCAGTGGTAGATAGTTGTATATGGAAATTAATTTTACCCTCTTCTTTTTGTATTCAAGCATTAATACATGTAATTTAAAAGGTCATACAGGTACGTGTATGTCTGTGCATATAGGTATACATGTATATTCTAAAATATTATAAAATGTCAAGTGTTTCAAATAACATTGTTAGCCAAGAGGGCATAGAAAGGCCAGCCAGACTTTTCAGTTATATTTGTTGTGTAGAAGTGCACTGCCCTGGCCCGTGTGGCTCGGTTGGCTGGAGCAGTGTACTGGAACTGAAAGGCGGTCCACGTGCTTATGGGAGGCAACCAGTTGGTGTAACTCTCTCTCTAAAAGCAATGATAAAAATGTCCTTGGGTGAGGACTGAAAAAAGTGCACTGGACAACTGAGATAATTTTATTCAGACCACTGCAAAAGGGATAATGATTATTAATGAGGAATATCTCAAAAGGAAGAGCTTGGGTTGTATAGAGGCAAGTAGGCAGGAAGTTATCATGAGTCTTATGGGATTCATGGGGAGTAGTAGACAATCTTGTCTAAGTTATATGGGGAAAGTAGCTTTTTGCTTTTAGCCATTTACCAACACAAAACAGGGACGGATTTTGTAATCATTTCTATTTTGTGGAAACACAAAGCTCAGGGAAAGTTCAGCATTGTCGATTGTCAATTAAATCAATAAATTTATTAAATACCTATTGATATGTAATTATGGCATTAAAATGTGGTTTCCTGAGGTTCTATCCAAGGCCACCTCTATCGTTTTCTGTATTTTGTTTTGCATCACTTTTCTTGCCTGTGTTATAGTCAATACAGTTTATGATGATTCATTGCTTATTGAATTAGAGATGGCAATAATGAAGCCTGCTATTATGAATTAGAGCAAATATACACATCCAAATTTTTTTAAAAGGAGAGTTAAGTCTCTGGAGTAACATAACTGGATTGGTTAGATATCTTTTTGCCATTGATGTAGTACTATATAGAATATCATTTTTCTATCTGTAAAATCTTCATAATAAAAATGATTGCCATATGCCTGCCTAATTTATTTTTGAATTTTAGTAACAGGTAACAGCACAGATTTCACTCAAAACATCACAGGAGAATAAGAACCTTACACTTTGGAGATTAGTTTCCTTTAGAACACTTATAATTTGATACATATTTGAATGGCTTAAATGATAAGAGCCAATGTCTGATTACTATGAACTAGCCACGCTTCTAAACCTTTTTATGTTTTATTAAATTATACTTTATAGACAATAACATTCACCTCTTGTAAATTATAATCTAATGATTTTTAGTAAATTTATAGTCATGCACCTGCCACTGCAATTCAGTTTTAGAACATTTCCATCACTCCAAAAGTTCCCTTCTGCCTATTTGCAGGAAATACCTGCTCCTACTGCCAGCCCCAGGAAACCACTGTAAACATTTAATGTTTATTAACTATTTTCCTCCTCACAGCAGTTCTCTAAGATAGGTTACCATAATTTTCTCATTTTACCAGTGAAGAAAGTGAGACAATGAGAACACACAGGGAGTGAATTCAAACACGGAGCCAGAGCCCTCTTAGCCACTGCAAACCTGAGCGTGCATCAGAATCACCTGAAGGTCTTCTTAGAGCCCAAATTCCGATTCCTTAAATCTGGGATGGGGCCCAAAAATCTGCATTTCTAGCAGGTTCCTTCAGGTGCTGCTGCTCAAGGGATCCTGTTTTGACAATCACTGGTCTATACAACCTCAGGCATTGTGAGAAACACTCGTGTGATGGGGTCTAGTTTGTATGCTTGGCACAAATTGCACCAAATATTTTTGACAAGCGAATATTGCTAATTGTAGGGGAAAGAAATGTATATCCTGACACTAATTTATAAACATAACAACTAAATACCATCTGAAAAGTATTTTCAATCACCTTGAAGTGGCATTGCGGCTTCTCGTGTGTGTCTTATCTGTCGATCATTTTGTAACTTTAATCCAAATGAATTAACATCACATGGCTGCTGTTTCCATTTTTTTGCCCTTTAAAAGGCACACAGCTACTTACAACAGTAAGAAGCACACTCAAACTTTCTTCTTATGCCTCTAGTCACAGGCAAAAATGTAAAGGGTAATTTACCCAAATAGAAGGGAAAAAAGAATTTAAAAAAAGAATGAAAAGAAAGCACTGACTCACTACAAACAGCTGCAAAATGTTGCCCTTGGGATAGAGGGTAACTCAATTGTGAAATAATGGCCAAAGCTCACACTCTTAGTAACTTTTTCTTAGCCCCCAGAAAGCTCCTCCATTTAATGTGAGATGCTTGGCAGAAGGTGCTGCTGTTTTGTGGCTGGCTCAGCAGGAAGCCCAAATTGAAAGCTCTTAGTTTGTGCAAACTCATTTGCATGTGTAACGCTTTTAATTTTAAATCTCCTCTAAATGTAAATATTTTGGTCTCTTTTTGTCCATTTTTAAAAATAAAAATATTTTAGTGAATGTGAGCCTGAATTTTAAAAGGCGAATCAAGTGGCTTTGCACCCTTCCTCAAAGACAGAGTAGCAACATTAGATAATTCTAGAGAGTGATGGGAATTATGCCGCATAAAAAACCAGCACAGGTTGATGGGAGGTCTCATTTCAGAAGTTTTTTGCAGTGCAGGAGAATTAGTTAGAAAAGGTTCATTTGTTTGTGGAGGAGGTAGTTCAGCATGTTTCTTACAGAAAGGCAGCAGTTTCATGTTCCTTAGTAACTGCTCAAATAGACTGTCATTTTTCTACATGGCAAGACAATGGAATCAGCAGAAAGGTGTTTGCTGTTTCACACAGATGAGTGCACGAATGAAGGGGCCCTAGGGCCAGCTTCTTACCACTGGCGGGTAATCCCCTGGCATTCTCAGATATCCAGAAGCCTCTTGGATGGACTTGGGGTGTGAGTTGCCTACTCTGCTACACCTCCAGCCAGTTCCTGATCAGAAGAGGTACGCCAGAAGTGTTCCTTTCCTAAGTACATCTGAGCCCTACACCAAGAGAAGAATCAACCCTTTGAAGGTAGCTTGGTTCTTAAGGCTAGTACTAACCTGATCAGGCTCTGCTTGCCACCGTACTACAATCCCAGTTCTCTCACATTCTCAACATGACTTGAGAAAACCCTCTTCTGGTCCAGACTTGGATATATATAACCAAACAAAATAAAGATTGAAGTGTTGGTCATCCACACACTGGCAAATTCCAACATTCTTGGCATGTGCATGCTACTTTAACTATTGAAGAATGTTAACTAACATTCTGCCCTTTTTCAGGAAATATGACGCATTTCAGTTCAGTGCCTGGTAAGTGCTATTTGTTCTCCCACCCCACCCAACTCCCCACTTGCTTGCTTTCAGCTTCTCTTTAAAGTAGACTTTAAAATGAGGGTCAGGCGTGTGTAATTCAGATAGAGCGAATAATGGTAGATAAGAAAGCAAATATTTAATATTTCTGAAAATAGAGGACTAGATACTATGATATGTTGTGTAATCTCCAGCACCTCACCATTCTCCCAGAACATTGTCTGTTCCAGGACTGCACTCAACATTAACTTTCCTATGACATGTATAGGTCAAGATGTCAACCTAAGCAACCTTTGCTTTGGATTGGAAATTCCTTCAACACATTACACTTTACAGATACTTCTAGCCTTATGTACTGTTGAACCCTTCTGCTTGGCCAACTGGTCCCTAATGATCCCATTATAGCCTTGTCCTTTTCTGCCTCCTTCACACTTTGACTCAGATGATTCCTTTCCAAAGAAAGCTTACTGTTTCCTCTGTCCTACTTCTGAACTGTTTTACTCCAAGGCTTATCTCAAATCTTACCTTCTCCATAAGTCCTCTTCTGAGCGCCTTAGGCCCTTCCTCCGAAATGCTATAGTATTTCTTCTCAACACACATACTTAGAGAAATTTGCTGTTAGGATTGCTTCAGCTACAGGCAGTTTTGCTGCCTAGGGGACATTTATCAATGTCTAGAGACATTTTTGGCTGCCAAAACTGGGAGGGGAGAATGCTATGATATCTAGTGGGTAGAGGCCAGGAATGCTGCCATTGAGAAATCTAAACTGTCTTGTTTCTAGATCAAGCCTAGATGATGTAAGAAACTTATATCCTTGTAGTCCTTGAAGAGTATATCTTGGATATTCTTGAATATGTTCAAGTAAGAAGCTCACTACTCCACAAGGCCACCTATTCTGTTGGTGGAGAGCACTGTTAGAAATTGTTTCCTATGTATTTTTCTGTAAGTGTCTTCTGTGGTTGAGCCAATAAATCAATTCCTTTCCCAACATGGAGGCGCTCATAGAGAGCTCCCTTGTGATTCCTTGCAGTTCTCACATTGCCTCACTTGTTTCCACATTATGCCTGGTCCCATGACTTATCTCTGCATCCACATGTTCCCCAGATAGTGCAGTCAACTTCCTGATGATGGATGGAAACAAGTCTTATTCTTCTTTGCTTCATAGCACTATAACTAGTACAGTTAATTTAATCTTGTCATAGAGAATACCATCTCTCTGTAATGGCCAGCCCCATAGAGATGACACCACTGCTGGTACTGAGTATAGACTACAAATTATAAACCTAGCGCAATGTATCATCACTTATATTTTTGTGCAGGGTTTTTGTAGGATGATTGTCTTTAAGGTGGAGATGGGTCTTTTAGTTTGTAAAGCCTCTGTGAAAAACATTTATTTGTAAATCAGGTAGATAGCTCAGCATTATATGCAGTGTTATTTCTCCTCATTTATGAGTACACAATGAAGAAAATACCCCTTACTGCTCTGCTGACCAGTTTATTGGGTTAATTTGGGAAATAGTGTCAGTAACCTGGAATTGTGCAAACTTCCAGTTAGCACTCTGTATAACCCTGATTTCACTTTAAAAGTAATTAATGCAGATTCTTTCATCTACCCTGAACATAGTGTACACATTTCTAATCCCATACTGTATTATTCTCTTCTAAAAGAAAGATTTTCCTTACAGGTCTTAATTAAAATTTTAAAACTTACCTTGATATAAATTAAGACATAGAAAAGTTGCAAAAATAGTACAAAGAATGTCCATATAATTTCACCAATTCTCCAAATGTTAATATTTCATTGTGGTTGCTTTATTGTGTCTGTTCTCTCTCTCTCTTTTTTATTCTCTCTAATTATTTTTTGTGAAACATTGCAGAAAGTTGCTACCAGTGCTTAAGTATGTATTTGCTGACGACAACACAACAACATTCCTTTATATAACCACAGTGCAGAAAATTAACACTGACACAGTACTATTGTCTAATCTACACACCTTTCAAATTTTACTAGTTTTCCTACTAATGTCTTTTATAGCAAAAGAAAAAAAATGTTTTTCTGGTCCAGGATCTAATTCAGAATCACACATTACATTTAGTTTTGTAGTCTCCTTTAGTCTAGAACAATTCCTCAGTTGTCTTTGTCATTCACACATTTACATTTTTAAGAAAGGCCATTTATTTTGTCAAATATCCTTCAACTTAGGTCTGTCTGGTGTTTCCTCATAATCAAATTAAGTTACATATTTTTGGTAGGAATACCACAAAAGTGTTGTTGTGTCCTTTGTAGTATATCATCTCAAAAGGCACATAATTTTATTTGTCCCATTACTGGTGGCATTACTTTGCTTACTTGGTTACAGTGGTGTTTGTCAGGTTTATCCACTGCAAAACTGCTATTTTGCTGTTTTCTCTTTATCTGGTAAAGGAACTATAGATACTTAAGCCAGTTTTTTCAACATAATGTGATAAGTGTTAAAACAAACAGATATAGCCAGGGTGCCATGAGAATCAGTAAGTGGAGGTCACTCAACCTGGGAGTTTAGGGACAGCCCCTGACATGATGGTTCCTCACCTGTGACTTACAGAATGAGTATGAGTCAGGCAAGGAAAGGAAATGGGGAGAATATTCTAGAAGGATACAACACTATGAAGACAGCCTTGGGGCCATGAAACTGCATACTGTGTTCAGGAAACTACAGTGGTTGGCAACTTGAGTTCTAGGATTGAGTTCTCAGATGATGGAATCCCAATATGGAAATCTGAATACATGAGATCTCATAGGAAGCTGGAAACAGAGTGCTCTCTGTTTCTTAGGATTTGTGGGGGGTCTCTTGTTCTGAAATCCATAGTCCTTTCTCCCCTAATTAACACAGAGCCAAAAAATAGCAGAAAAGTTTGTCATTCTTGGGAAAAAACAGAAAGTAGTTGATAATCAGCAATTATATCATCAGGATGTACAATCTGTTTTATTGCAATGGAAACTGATTTCCTTCTCATATAAGATAAAAACCATCTTTGCAAAAAATGGTCAGATTCTTCTCATTTTGGAGTGTTAAAGTCTATGAAAATAAAAATATGAAAAAGTGTGCAAAGGAAATGAAAAATTAACCTGAGTTTGGCTTTCAAGTTCATATCATTCTTTAGATATGAGAAGTTTATTTCATTCTTTGGCATGAATAAGAAATTAACATTGTAGAATGATAAAGCAGTGTAGCCTTTTGATATACTCATGTAAAGCTATAAATTTCCCTCTTAAGGTTGTTTTCCCGGTGTCCCACAGATTGTGGGTCATTGTGTTCTCATTTACATTTGTTTCAAGACATCTTTTGATTTCTTCCTTGATCTCACTGTTTAACCCATTCACTGTTTAATAACATGTTATTTAGCTTCCATGTCTTCATATATTTTCCAGTGTTCTTGTGATAGATTTCTAGTTTCATAGCAGTTTGGTCAGAGAAAATGCTTGCTATGATTTCATCTTCTTAAATTTATTGAGACTTGTTTTGTGTCCTAACATGTGGTCTGTCCTAGAAAACACTCCATGTGTACTTGAAAAGTATGTATATTCTGCTGTTTTGGGATGAAATGCTCTGAAGATAGCAATTAAATCCATTTGGCTTGGTATGTCATTTAAGGCTGCTATCTTCTTGTTAATTTTCTGTCTGGAAGATCTATCCATTGAAGTCAGGGTTGTTAAAATTCTCTACTATGAATTTATTTCTGTCTATCTCCTTTTGTGTCCATCTAGATTTGCTTTACATATTTAGGTGCTCTTGTATTGGGTGCATAAATGTTTCTGAGGATTATATCCTCTTGTTGGATTGTTCCCTTTATTATTGTGTGGTGTTCTTCTGTATCTTTTACTATAGCCTGGGTTATAAAGTCTATTTGTTCAGATATAAGTATTGCTACAGCAGCCTTTTTTTTTTTTTCCTTTCCCTGTGCTATGTCATTCCCCATACTGCAAAAGTCATCTTATCTTTCTCAGGCAGAGCATTCCCCTCCAAGGGGCATCAGCCTGAGGTGAAGCACTAGCCCCACCCACAGGAATTACTCTGTCCCACCCTGTGGAGCTTTAGCCAGGCTACTAAGGTATACAGCTGGAGGTTATCTCAGTGATTAAGTTCAACGACTGAAGCAGATCTCTAGGAGCGCTGAGACTTTAACTGACCCTTTCTTGGGCCTGGTGCTGGTAAAAACTGGCCTCACTGGGCAGCCTAGTTCTTTCTGCATGCAAACAGGCCCAACTGAGGCATACACAAGCTGTGGATTACTGATAGCTCCAAACAGGTTGCCCAAGGCCAGTCACATACAGTGTCAGACACAGGACTAAAGCAGAGTCTTTGAAGGTCTACTTAATACGCAGAAACAAATACAAAGAGGCAGCCAAAATGGCAAGACAAAGAAATAGGCCCCAAATGAAACAACAAGAGAATCCTCTAGAGGAAGAACTAAATGAAAGGGAGGCAAGCAACTTATCAGATATGGAGTTCAGAGTAATGATTATAAGGATACTCATAGCATGAAAAAACACATGGAAACAATAAAAAGGACCAGTCAGAATAAAAAATACAATATTATAAATAAATAATACACTGGAAGGAATAATGAATACGTTGGATGAAGCAGAAGATTGAATCAGCAATTTGGAAGGCAAAGTAGAAAAAAATACCCAAGTAGAGAAGCAAAAAGGAGAAAGAATTTTGAGTTCTGGCCAAGATGGAGCCATAGGTAGAAACACTTTGCTTCCTTGCACAACCAAAAGAAGGATAACAACCAATTTAAAAACAATAAACAACCAAAAGTGTCAGAAAAATCAAACTATGTGGAACCGTTGACCAAGGAGTTAAAGAAACATTCACCCAGACTGGTAGGAGGGGCAGAGATGGGAAACAGGCAGCCAAACAGAGAGGATGCAAGGCAAGGCAGGGCTGGCTGAACAAGAACTAAAGACTCAAAACAAGCTGTAAAATCCTGCAGGGGTTGTGACGGTGGCAGAAATTTGCAGTCTCGCAGGAGAGTTCATTGAAAAGTGGGGCTAGAGCTGAGCAAGCCCCCACTGACCCCTCCCCCAGAGACAGTGCCACAACAGTGGCAAAAGGGTTGCCCCACCCTGCTGAATACGTAAGGCTTCACCCCCTCACAACATAACAGGTGCTCCAAGACAAAGAAATATGGCTCAAATGAAAGAACAGATCAAAACTCCAGAAAAAAAGAGCTAAGCAACAAGGAGATAGCCAACCTATCTGATACAGAGTTCAAAACACTGGTAATCAGGATGCTCACAGAAATGCTTGAGCTAGGTTACAAAATGAAGGAACAAATGAAGGCTACACAAAGTGAAAAAAATATATACAGGAAACCAACAGTGAAGGGAAGGAAACTGGGACTCAAATCAACAATTTGGAACAAAAGGAAGAAATAAACATCCAACTGACAAACAACGAAGTAACAAGAATTCAAGAAAATGAGGAGAGGCTTAGGAACCTATGGGACAACTTTAAGTGCTCTAACATCCTAGTCATAGGTCTCAGAAGGAGAAGAACAAGAGCAAGAAATTGGAAACTTATTTGAAAACATAATGAAGGAAAACTTCCCCTGTCTCACAAAGGAAATAGACTTCCAGGAAGTCCAGGAAGCTCAGAAAATCCCAAAGAAGTTGGACCCAAGGAGGAACACACCAAGACACATCAAAATTAAGTTACCTAAGATTAAAGATAAAGAGAGAATCTTAAAAGTAGCAAGAGGAAAGGAGACGGTTACCTACAAAGGAGTTCCCATGAAACTCTCAGCTGATTTCTTGAAAGAAACCTTGCAGGCAAAAAGGGGCTGGAAAGAAGTATTCTAAGTCATGAAAGGCAGGGACCTACATCCAAGATTCCTCTATCCAGCAAAGCTATCATTTAGAATGGAAGGGCAGCTAAAGTACTTCCCAGATAAGGTCAAGTTCAAGGAGTTCATCATCACCAAGCCCTTATTATATGAAATGGTAAAGGGACTTATCTAAGACAAAGAAGATGATCAAAAAGTATAAACAGTAAAATGACAACAAACTCACAACTATCAACAACTGAACCTAAGAAACAAAAACAAAAACTAAGCAAACATCTAGAACAGAAACAGAATGAGAGAAATGGAGATCAAATGGTGGATTATCAGTGGGGATGGGGAGGAGGAGAATGTGGGGGAAGGTATAGGGAATAATAGGCATAATTGGTAGGCATAAAATGGATGGGGACACATTAAGAATAGTATAGGAAACAGAGATACCAAAGAACTTATATGTACAACCCATGGACATGAATTAAGGGGGAGAGAATGTTTAAGGGTGGGGGGGGGGCGTGCAGAATGGAGGTGAGAAATAAAGGAAAGAAAAAAATTGGGACAACTGTAATAGTATAATCAATAAAATATACTTTAAAAAAGAAAAAAATTTAAAAAATGAGGTGAGCTTAAGAAACTTTTGGGACAACACGAAGTATAATAATATCCACATCAAGGGAATACCAGGTAGAGAAGAAAGTGAGCAAGGGTTTGAGCACCTATTTGAAGAAAAAAAATGACTGAAAACTTCCCTAGTCTGGTGGAAGAAAAAGACACACAAGTCCAGGGAGCACAGAAAGTCCCAAACAAGGTGGAGCCAAAGAGGCCTATACCAAGATACATTATAATTAAAATGGCAAAGCTTAAAAACAAGGAGAGAATCCTAAAAGCCAGGAGAGAAAAAGCAGGTAGTTACCTACAAGGGACCTCCAATTAGACTGTCATCTGATTTCTCAACAGAAACATTTCAGGCCAGAAGGAATTGTCATGAAATATTCAAGATGATAAAAAGCAAGGACCTACAACCAAGGCTACTTTACCCAACAAAGCTATCTCTTACAATTGAAGGAGAAATAAAGAGCTTCCCAGACAAGAAAAGCTGAAGGAGTTTAAACCACACCAGTACTGCAACAAATGTTAAAGGGCTTGCTTTAAAAAGGAGAATCAGCCCTGGCTGGTGTAGCTCAGTGGATTGAGTGCTGACCTGTGAACAAAAAGGTCACTGGTTTGATTCCCAGTCCAGGCACATGCCTGGGTTGTGGGCCAGCTTCCCAATAGAAGGCACATGAGAGGCAACCACACATTGATGTTTCTCTCCATCTCTTTTTCCCTCCTTTCCCCTCTTTCTAAAAAAAGTAAATAAAATCTTTTTTAAAAAGGAAAAGCAAAAGAAAAGCAGAGAAAAATAGTTTAAAAATAAAATGGCAATAAATACATGTCTATCAATAATCACCTTAAATGTAAATAACTTAAATACTCCTACCAAAAGACATAGGAGCTGAATACAAGAGAATAAGACCCATATATATGCTCTCTCCAAGAGACCTACCTTAAATCAAAAGAAACACACAGACTAAAAGTAAAGGGGTGGAAAACAGTGTAGCCATTCTATCCTCTTTGACACCTAAAATTTTTCTTTAGTTGGAACGTGTGTTGAAATACTGAGTCGTGTGGTAGCAGATACAATCAGAGTAGCCAAGACATTTCCAGGCTCTTGTCAAAGCACCTGTAGTTCTCCATGAGTCTTCTAATTAAATTCATGCCAAGTCATTTCCTTTGTTCTATCATTGGAGTCATTTTTGCAAGGTAAACATTGGTGATAATGTCAGCAAGAAAAGGATTATGAACCTCTGTCTGAATTTCAGTGATATCTACGTAAAAATAAATTTCTGAAAGAATTCTTCAAGGTTTTCAAGACCATGTAAATTTTCCCTAAGAGAAATTGCGAGATTTGAGGGCTGTTAATACTAGTTCAAGGAATGTCATTCTTTAGCAGTTGAACTTTACATATTTATCTGCTTTTGCCTCTTCTTGCTAGGGTGGAGGCATGTTGCTTGGCAGAGTATTAGGCAAGCTTGTAGTATGCCACAAGACAGATTTTCTTGTGGGATAGGTAATATTTTTTGTAAACTGCCAGTGTTTAATATCATTCTTCTCATTATAAAGAGCGTGATTTGCAAGTGTTTCTAAGATAGATTGATATTCCCTGCATCCACACTTCTGCTGCAGCGCACTTTGACACAAAGAATCACATTTGTCCATCATGTTAAATGACAGAAATAAGATCAAAGCTCATGCGAACTTTGTTGTCCTTCCTGATGTAAACAGGTCAAATATATTTGACATTAACAAAACAGCTTTTTTCTTTTACAGATGACAATTTTCAAAACAACACAGAAGAAGCAAGGAAAAATTAGTTTCTGTGTTTTTGATTCATTGGTTGCTTGAGACTTCTGGAGTCACTTGGATTTATCTCAAACTTAAGAGTCTCTCATATAGAGTTTTGCCAAAATATTCATGTTTTTGTGATTTTGGGGAAGGAATCACAGATTTCTCTTTTTAGAAATAAGATAGGCAATGTTTGAAACCCTACTGAGATCACTCTACCTCTAAACTTAATTGAAGTTTAGAAATTTGGCAAAAATGGATCCCCCTATCCAGGAGAGGAACTACATGGTTTTGGTTCAATCCATCCTCTCCTGAGAACTTCTTCAGATTGAGGTTATTTGTTTTAAAATGAATGGATGTAGCAGACCCTCCATATTCTAATAAGATTGTAGAAAAGCTTAAAGTTATATAAAACTCAAACTTGTTCAGTGTATAATTTCCTCTTGCAGATGCCAGACCAAAGGCAATAGTAATCTAGCACTTATATTTGTTATCATTTGTTGAGATTGGAATTCTCTGTGGGATATATATATATATAATTTTTCAATATTAAAGTTTCTTTACAAGGGATTTGTACTTAATCAATTTGTATAATAACATATGCATTCCATTTGAAGTTACCTTGCCCACTTTTCTGGGACTTTTGAGCTTCCCTGTAGTTTTTAATAAGCCAAGAGATCAAATGAATACTCCCCCCGTTGCCCATATAGTGGGCAGTTAGGGCTGGTTTTAGGTCATATAAAATCTGTAAACATTTAAAGAGAGCCCTTATACTAGAAGGTTACTCATGGAAAAGGAGAGGCTTTCAATCTACAGTGTACTGACATTTTTTTTTTCCCTAAGCTCAAATTCCAATGTTTGTGATCTAACTTAGGGACATCAATATTGGGGTCAAAGAAAAATTAGTGGCAGAGTAACTATAGGTACCAAAAAACTCCCAAAACTTTGAAATATGAAATGGGCAAGACTAACTATATGCAAAAGATACATTAAAGATGTTCCTTCTGTAAACAGTTATACCACAGACTAGGTGGTTTAAAAAACAGAAATTTATTTCCTCACACTTTTGAAGTCTTGAAGTCCAATATTAAGGTGTTGGCAGGCTTGGTTTCTTCTGAGGCCTGTCTCTTTGGCTTGCAGATGGCCTTCCTCTTTCTCTGTCCTTATTTGACCTTTCTTCCCTGTGATCACACTACTCATTTAACCTTAATCACCTTGTTAAAGGCACTGTCTCCAGGTCTAATTATTTTGGGGTTAGTGCTCTAACGTGAATTTTGGGGAGACACAGTTCAGTCATAACAAGAGTCATGATAACAGCTACTGTTTACTGGATATTTGTGTTCTGGGCATTGGGCCAGACAGTTCATATCTATTATCTAATTTAAATCTTAACATAGGTCTACAGGTTGTTGTTGGGTTCCCCCACCCGCCATAGTTAAAAAGTTCTACAAAATAAATCTATATTCTCTCATTTAATAGATGAGAAACTGAGGCTAGAAAGTGAGGTAACATACCATGGACCAGGCGTGTCAAACTCCTTTTCATGAGAGGCTACTTCAGCTCACGGTTGCCTTCAAAGGGCTGAATGTAATTTTAGGACTGTATAAATGTAACTACTCCTTAACTAGGGGCAAGGAGCTCAGCACTGCTGCTGGGTAGAAACAAGGTGCTGGGCTGGATATAACAAGGTGGAGGGCTGGATTCGGCCCGTGGGCCTTGTGTTTGCTACCTGTGCCATAGACCATACAAGTCAGAATCTGAATCCTAATTTTATACAGTACAAGCCCTATACTCATAACTTCTTAGGTTGATCAGTTATTATCATATATGAAGAAAGAATATGTCATTCAGAAGATCTTTCTACCTAGCAAGAGTCAAAGAAACTTTTTTTTGTCTCTTTATCTGGTTTTGCTGCTTTTCTGGGCCTGGGGCTAAAACACAACTGAGGCCTAGATCTTATCTCTAATTTTACCAAAATTCTATCTGTGTGGTCAACAGACGTGAGTCTTTTTTTCCTACAATTATTTGAGGCTGAGCCAAACCTCCTTGTCCTGAAGGCTTAATGCTCAAGGGAATGGTCATGCAAGGGAGGAGGAGGCAGGTGAGTCAGGGCGCTGGGTGAGGCCAGTTTGAATCAGCTGTTTCCCCATTCTGCTTGCCAAAGAATTTTCCTGGCTTCTTACTATCCTGCCTCAAATTTCCCTCTCATGATAAATTAGAAACAGAGACCCAAAGTCTGGAAGATTATGATAGATCAGCATAGATAGGACCAAGTTTGCAGTCAGGAGAATACTCATAAGAATTGAATGGAAGGTCAAATGAGGCTAAACCTATTACCAGAGGAAATCCCAAATGTGGAGGAAAGGCCTGCAGAGTTCCATAAGCTATATGTTTGTGTGCACTTGAGAGACATGGAGATCCTTCTGTTTCGATGAATTTTAGACCTACCCAGAGCAGCATCCAGTGCTTCTCAGGGAAATGCCCATTATTTTTGGTGTCTGAATTTTGACTTGAGATGTTGTGATTTATAATAAAAAATATGTATTTGGTGTTTGTTCCATTTCTATTACAGAACTCATAAAACCCTTAGAATTTCTTAAGTGAAATGAACGATTGAGGTAAAAGGAAGCCCCTTTTAACCACACCTGAGCTTATGTTAATGTACTGACTCTTGGGAAACTCCTAAGGGATGGACAGGGTGAAAGTCGCCAGGGAACCAACCAGGGGATTAAAAGCCCCATCTGGAAAGTGAAGAGGGACTGGTGGCTGAGTTAATCAAATGGCCAATGATTTAATCAAGTGTGCCTGCAGATGAAGCCTCCATAAAAATCTCTTAACTGAAAGGGTTTGGATAACTGCTGGATTGGTTGGATTGGCAAATACATGGAGGTGCTGAGGTGGCATGACTGGAGATGTTATGGAAGCTCTGCACCCCTTCTTCCATGACTTGCCCTATGTATCTCTTCTATCCAGCTGTATCTGAGCTGTATCCTTTTCTAATAAACTGATAATCTAGTAAGTAAACTATTCTCTGAGATGTATAAACTGTTCTAACAAAGTATCAAACTTAAGGAAGGGCTTGAGAGAACTTCCAATTTATAGCCAATCAGTGAGAACTACAACCTCCACTTGTGACTGGCATCTAAAGTGGGGGGCAGTCAGGTGGGACCATGTCCTTAGCCTGTCTCCAAGTAGTGTCAGAAATAAATTGAGGACTTCCATCCAAGATGGAGGCGTAGGTGGACACACTGTTCCTCCTCTCACAACCAAAATTAAGGATAACAAATATTTAGAAGCAAGAAAACAACCACAACCGATAGAAAATTCAACTGTACGGAAGTCCAACAACCATTCATCTACACTGGTAAGAGGGGTGGAGTCGTGGCAGGAAAAAGTGGAGGTGCGGACCCGGGAACACAGGCAGCAGTGGCTGGCAGTTCCCAGGTGCACAGGCAGCGGCTGGCGGACCCTGGGCACATGGTGGCAACTGTGCAGACCCAGTGAGGCTACGCAAGGAGGCTGGCTGACCAGGTGATCCCACATTCGAGCGAATGCAGATAATCCAGGGGAAGGGGAAGCGGCAGAGGAGACTGGAATCCAGGAGAGAGTGGAGCAGGTGCCATTGTTCCCTCTCGGACCCCGCCCCCACATACAGGGTCACAACTCAGCGACTGGGCTGCCCGGCCCTGGGGAACACCTAAGGCTCCACCCCTCACTAGTAACAGCCGCGACCAGACCAAAAACAAAACAAAACAAAAAAACCCCCACAAAAATGGCTCAAACCAGAGAACAAATGAAAGCCTCAGAGCCAATTCCTCTAAGCGACCAAGAGATAGCCAACCTATCAGATGCACAGTTCAAAGCCCTGGTGATCAGGATGTTCACAGAATTGATTGATTTTGCTCACAAATTAGATGAAAAAATGCAGGCTAGAATACGTGAAATGAAGGAAAATGCATGGAGAACCAATAGAGATGGGAGGAAAACTGGGACTCAAATCAATGGAGTGGACCAGAAGGAAGAAAAACAACAAAACAGAAAACAAGGAAGAAACAAGAATTCAAAAAAATGAGAGGCTTAGGAACCTCTAGGACATCTTTAAACATCCCAACATCCAAATTATAGGGGTCCCAGAAGGGGAAGAAGAAGTGCAACAAGTGAAAAACTTATTTGAACAAATAATAAAGGAGAACTTCCCCAATATGGCAAAGGAAATAGACTTCCAGGATGTCCAGGAAGCTCAGAGAGTCTCAAAGAAGTTGGACCCAAGGAGGAACACACCAAGGCACATCATAATTACATTAGCCAAGATGAAAATGAAGGAGAGAATTCTAGAAGCAGCAAGGGATAAGGGGATAGTCACTTACACAGGAGTTCCCATCAGACTGTCAGCTGATTTCTCCAAAGAGACCTTACAGGCAAGAAGGGGCTGGAAAGAAGTATTTGAAGTCTTGAAAGGCAGGGACCTACATCCAAGATTGCTCTATCCAGCAAAACTGTCATTTAGAATAGAAGGGAAGATAAAGTGCTTCCCAGATAAGGTCAAGTTCAAGGAGTTCATCATCACCAAGCCCTTATTATATGAAATGTTAAAGGGACTTATCTAACAAAAAGAAGATAAAACTATGACAGTGAAAAGACAGCAAGCTCACAGATATTAACAACCACACCTAAAACAAAAGCAAACAACTAGAACAGGAACAGAACCACAGAAATGGAGATCATATGGAGGGTTAGCAACAGAGGAGTGGGAGGAGGAGACAGGGGGAAAAGGTACAGAGAATAAGTAGCATAGATGGTGGGTGGAAAATAGACAGGGGGAGGGCAAGAATAGTATGGGAAATGTAGAGGCTATAGAACTTATGACACATGGGCATGAACTAAAGGGGGAATGTGGGTGGGAAGGGTGTGCAGGATGGAGGGGAATGATGGGGGAGAAATGGGACAACTGTAATAGCATAATCAATAAAATATATTTAAAAAAAAGAAATAAATTGAATTGTAGATCACCCAGTTGGTGTCCAAACTGGGTGTTTTGCTTGGTATAAGGAAAATGCTCATGCATTTGGTGGCCAGAGTATTCTGACCAGGTTTGAGCATGAAAAATAGTTATTATTTCTTTTCACTTAATTTCTGCTCTATTTGTGGACATGTATCACAAATAATAACAAAAAAAACAACAACAAAATACAGTAATAATGGCTACTAAATATAAATTTGGCATTTAATGTGTTCTGAGCATTCCTCATGTAAGAATTCACTTAATGCTCACAACTTTTTGAAGTTGGCATTATTATGATCCACAATTTATAAATAAGGTATCTAAGACATAGGAATTTGGGAAAGTTATATAAATTTTCTAAGTGATAGAGTTAGGAATAGCCCCCTCCAGATTGCAAAAGTTAAACCACTATTCTTACCTGCCTCCCATGTAAGGAGCTTTCTTTAAGAGAGGTGCTATAATCAAAGTCCTACCTCATTGATCACATCCTTTGTGGGACTTATATATACGAAGTCTGCCCAGGAAAAGTCCAATCATTGTTAATATAATGACAACAGTTTGCATGACTGATGTAACCTAGCAGCCAAGGAAAGAGGACTGGAATGCGCAATTGTGAACAATGACAGCTCCACTGTACTAGTCAGTGTGGGGGTGGTAGATGCCATTGAGTGAGCATGTGTACTGTGTGGCCTTCACATTCAAAATGACTGAGTGAGCAGAGCAATGAATCTGCGTCAAATTTTGTGTTAATCTTGAACATTTCTTCGTGGAAACTACTTGTACGATTCAGAAGGTCGCGGCTATGAGCAACTGGTAATTGGCAGCTCCATCATGACAACACACCCACTCATACATCACATCTTATGTGGAGTTTTTTGGCAAAACATCAAATCACCCAGATGACTCTGCCCCCATTCAGCCCACTCTGTGACTTCTGGCTTTTCCCAAAACTAAAATCATCTTTGAAAGGGAAGAAGAGATTTCAGACTGTCGATGAGATTCAGGAAAATACAATGGGACAGATGATGGTGGCTGGGAGAACTGTGTAAGGTCCCAAGGTGCCTACTTTGAAGGGGACTGTGTACACTGTTTTTTGTATCTTTTATCTTCTTCATTCTAACATTCTAAGTGTCTCTATTTTTCATATTACATGGCTGGATAGCTTCTGGACATACCTCATATTTATACTGTGTCATTCATGTGTTTTTTTCTCTCTGGCCAAATTATGGTGATTGAGGTCAGGTACTATTTTTTTCTATTTATTTTGTATTCTTAAATTGCCCAGATATGCTTGGTAGCTAGTTTTTGAATGAATGAAGCAAACTATTTCTCTAATTCACTGTGCACCTCTTTAAGTGTTTAAAGAAAAGATAATCATAGAACCTTGCACTGCCTGATCTAGAAGTTCTTTTGATAGCAGTACCAACTTCCTTTCTCTTAGCTTAGAGCATGATATGGTATTTGTAAAATTTAATCTATATTTGATCCCAAATGTAGAACCATAGAGCTAGTTTTGAATCTGAGATATCTTTTAATGTGTAATTTTTAAAAATCCACTATTGTCTCTTCTTGGACAATTAGAGATGTCTGGGAAGGAGATGGGGAATCATATTTGGTGAATATTTACTGTCAGGCATTTGCTAGGTACTTTACAAATCTGTGTCAATTTAATCCCCTGATCATTTAATACATCTGTTATCTTGATTTTAGAAATGAAGATATTTGTTTTGAGAAGTTAGGTCAATTGGCTGAAAGGTGACGTCTGTGAGGATGTCAGACTCACAGACATCAAAAACTTGTTATTTGGCTTCAAAATAAGTTATTTGGCTTATTTGGCTTTTTTGGCTTCAAATTTGGCTTCAAAAACTTGTACTTTTCACTCTCCTTTGCTGTGTCCAATATGACAGCCATATTCCCTCCTCCCTAGATTGAACATGTGGCTTTACAGGTGTTGTTTACCACCCCCCCACCATGTTGTGTGTTCTCTATATGTACTACATGCAGCATGCCAGAAGTCGATTTAGTAGATTAGGTTAAGTTGCTAAGATGTGTCAGGTTTCTAAATTCTAAAATTGTTACAGAGTTTCCTGATACTGTATCATTACCAGTACTTTGGACCAATGGTTGTTGGGTTGTGTTGGGAAGGGAAACTTTCTCCTCTATCCTGTTAGATTCAGTACCTGGAGCCTTGCCAGTTAAACTGACAAAAACCAGATTATCAGGAGAAAAACAGATTATAATGTGTATTTACACGTGGGAGTTCGCAAAGAAATGTGACCTAAGGAGGCAGTTAAAATTTAGCGCTACGTACCATTTTAACAAAGGACAATAGAGTGTGGAAGTTAGACAAAGGAAAAGAGGTTTGGGGATTCTGTGATGGGCGTAAACTGTGGGAAGGTAACTAGGAAATGTATAATAAATAAGGTTGTTTTGTAGGTTCATTATGCAGCTAAGAGTTTTCTCTAGAGTAGTTCTCTTCTCGGCACTGGGGTGGTTCTCCTGGTAAGGGTTAGAGAGATGCCTTTACAAAACAAATTTATGCCCTGCTCTTAGAGTGCTAATTGCTTTTAGCTCAAACACTCCTTATGCTAATGTAGCATATTTTGAGGTGGCCTGCTATAATCCTCTTTAGTTGTTTTCTGCTTTGATTTTCTTAGCCAACAGTTTACTTACACAGTATTATTATCAACTCTACTTTTATCTCCTTTGTCTTTGTATAGTTTAATTTCTGAGCAATATAAGCCAACATCTTGGCATATTAGATTCTGAATTTCTTCACTGAATTCATAATAGCAAAAAATATTTTACTAAAAAAACCATATAAAGTAAATATTGTTGAGGAATGCCTGGCATTGGCTCACTTCCCATCCTCCAGTGTTTCAACTCAGGACTGAAGAACTTATAGGGAAAGGCCAAGCTGTGCAGCCTTTCCCCCCAGTTTTCACTTCTTCTGCACCCTATAGATGGCATAACTTTAACTTGAGATGAGCAAATAAAAATTCAAGTAGAAGAGGAAGAAAGGGAGATGGGGACCAAAGTAAAATGGTACACTTCACTACCTAGGTGCTTATTTACAGAATTATGTTTTTATAACATTCCCTGAACTTTTCTGTAAGTTGATGCTGCCCTGATTATAGATTTTCAACAGAATACTTCATTGTACCCCAAATTATATAGTGCTTTAAAAAGGTACCTTCTTACTGAATACCTTATAAACTCCTAATTCATAAAACAATTAGGATACAGAATAGAAACAGCCTGTACTGTTAACAGATGTTGGTATTGTTACACAATTGAATACAAGGCTTTTAAAAATATATAATACTTTTCTTGTGTAAAATGCAAAGAAATGACTCATTACAGTCATGCATCACCAAGACCGCTGATCAAACAGAACCCACATGTTCTGTTTTTTGAGTACTGTACAGTGCATTGTCAATGGACTTGCCTTTGTGGGTGCAAAAGTGCCATTTATTCCAGCAAATTACCTTTGTGGCATATTTATCTGCTTGTTAGACTGCTTGTGGGCAGCTGGGCAAAGCAGATGCTGGGTCCCTTTATTACAGCACACCTGCACAAGGCGTCTACATAGCACTGAGCACAGGGGAAAGGGCCCCACGAACAGACTTGCTCCTTCAGAACCCCACTGAAGACTTGCCCTCAGTGCGCTCCTTCCCCACAGGTTAGGAGTGAGGTTGACTTCCTGTACCATCATTTTTTAAGATATACTATATTGATTATGCTATTACAGTTGTCCCATTTCTCCCCCATCATTCCTCTCCACCCTTTACACCCCCTCCCACCCACATGCCCCCCTTTAGTTCATGTCCATGTTTCATAAGTTCTTTAGCTTCTACATTTCTTCCCACACTATTCTTGCCCTCCCCCTGTCTACTTTCTACCCACCATCTATGCTACTTATTCTCTATACCTTCCCCCCGCTCCTCCTCCCACTCCCCTGTTGCTAACCCTCCATGTGATCTCCATTTCTGTGTTTCTATTCCTATTCTAGTTGTTTGCTTAGTTTGCTTTTGTTTTAGGTGTGGTTGTTAATATCTGTGAGTTTGCTGTTTTTTTACTGTCATATTGTTTATCTTCTTTTTCTTAGATAAGTCCCTTTAACATTTCATATACTAAGGGCTTGGTGATGATGAGCTTCTTGAACTTGACCTTATCTGAGAAGCACTTTATCTTCCCTTCTATTCTAAATGACAGCTTCGCTGGATAGAGCAATCTTGGATGTAGGTCCCTGCCTTTCAAGACTTCAAATACTTCTTTCCAGCCCCTTCTTGCCTGTAAGGTCTCTTTGGAGAAATCAGCTGACAGTCTGATGGGAACTCCTTTGTAAGTGACTGTCCCCTTATCCCTTGCTGCTTCTAGAATTCTCTCCTTCATTTTCATCTTGGCTAATGTAATTATGATGTGCCTTGGCATGTTCCTCCTTGGGTCCAACTTCTTTGGGACTCTCTGAGCTTCCTGGACTTCCTGGTAGTCTATTTCCTTTGCCAGATTGGGGAAGTTCTCCTTTATTATTTGTTCAAATAAGTTTTCCACTTGTTGCTCATCCTCTTCCCCTTCTGGTACCCCTATAATTTGGTGGAACATTAAAGATGTCCTAGAGGTTCCTAAGCCTCTCCTCATTTTTTTGAATTCTTGTTTCTTCCTTCTTTTCTGTTTGGTTGTTTCTTCCTTCTGGTCTACTCCATTGATTTGAGTCCCAGTTTTCTTCCCATCACTATTGGTTCCCTGTGCGTTTTCCTTCATTTCACTTAGTGTAGCCATTATTTGTTCATCTAATTTGCGACCAAAGTCAACCAGTTCATGAGCATCCTGATCACCAGTGCTTTGAACTGTCTATCTGATAGGTTGGCTATCTCTTCATCGTTTAGATGAATTGTCTGTGAGGCTTTGATCTGTTCTCCCATTTGAGCCATTTTTTTTTTTTGTATGGTCGCTGCTGTTACTTAGTAAGGGGTGGAGCCTTAGGTGTTCCCCAGGGTGGGGCAGCCCAGTCACTGGGTCATGACGCTGTTTGTGAGGACAGGGTCCAAGAGAGAACAAAGGTGCTTGCTCTGCTCTTTCTCGTATTTCAGTCCCTTCCACCACTTTCCACAAGCAAATTGGGCCCTTTTGGTGCTGATTTCCATGTGGGTGAGCTTGTGTACGTTCTAGGACCCTGTGGGTCTCTCCATCGAACTCTTCTGTGAGGCTGGGAGTCTCTCCCGGCATTTCAACCCCCACAAGTGTTTTCAATTGGTGTTTTCAGGTATTATTTCCCAGCACTGGGGCCCTGGGTTGTGAGGTCTGTCTCGCTCCCCATTTTTGCCTGGATTATCTGCGTGTGAATGTGGAACCACCTGGTCAGTCAGTCGCCTTGCGCGGCCTGATTGGGTCTGCCCATTGCCACTCCATGCCCGGGTGTCTGCTAGCCTCCGCCTGCATGCCTGGAGCTCCTGCATGCCTGAGTCCGCCAACCTCCACTTTTTCCTGCCACAACTCTGCCCCTCTTACCAGTCTGGATGAATGGTTGTCGGACTTCCGTACAGTACAATTTTCTGTTCTGATTGTTTTCTTGTTTCTAAATCTTTTTGTCCTTAATTTTGGTTGTGTGAGGAGGCACAGTGTGTTCACCTACGCCTCCATCTTGGCCGGAAGTGGTATCATTGTTTTCTGTTCCGTAATTTTGGCATCTGTCTTAAGACACAGTGATGCAAATTATAAGGAACATTAACTCAATGAAACACAATTAAGGGAATAAATCCTATTAATTATTGGGCTTAATGTTTAATTTTCCATTTTCAGCACTATTGTTTAAAAAAGAAAAGCTTTTAGGATATTAGAGTTCGAAAGACCCTGTGTTTCTGATTAAAAAACAAAATTTAAAAAAATTGGGTTAGTTTTTTGTAATATTGACAGACATTCCCATGTTTTTTTCTCCAGGAAATACTGTCCTTTGGGAACAAGCCAGAGATACACACTAACTTAACTCACTCGTTCCTTCAAAGGCTTTGATAGTATCCTTAAGGTAGTTCTTTTCTCTAAGAAAACGTTCCTTTTTTTTTATAGCAAGCATTTTTAAAGACGAGTTGCTGAAATGGCTTCATTTATTTTTGTTGTTTTGCTGTGGAAACACATCAGTAGAATAAATAGCGTGAACTACTCTGAAATAACACCTCCCAAGCATGCAGCTAGGTGACTTAATGGAAATGCATAGAGGAAAAGATCTGGAAGTAGTGTAAGTGTTGGAATTTTCTTCCCTCCTTGGTTTTTGTGCTTCCTCCCTTAAAAATTGTCATTAATGAGATCCTTGCTCTTTGTGGTACATTGACTGGTCCAGCAAAAGACTGAAGTTCAAGAACCAATTTAGTAATTAAAAACAAAACAAAAAAAAACCTTGATTATAGATGGATTCATAAATGTAAGTGAACAAGTGTTGAAAGTGATGCATTATGTCACTGCAACATATTGACATTATCAATTATATGTCATTAAACAGCTAAGCTAACTGAATGATTTACTTTGTGTTTAACTGCCTTTTCAATTAAAGGGAGCAAATGCTGAGGAACTGGGATGCAATATCAGAAACCATATATCTTCTCCCGTTAACACCAGCATCGCTGACACACCAAGTGAGAAGCATGTTGGCATTTTGCTGCGGGCTGTACTGCTCTAGTTTAAATGGTCTAAACAAGTGATTAATGATTGGGAACAGGCCCTTACACTACTTCCAGATCTTTTCCTCTATGCATTTCCATTAAGTCACCTAGCTGCACGCTTGGGAGGTGTTATTTCAGAGTAGTTCACACTATTTATTTTACTGATGTGTTTCCACAGCAAGACCCCTTGCTGTTTCCTCATAGTTGTTTTTTTAAAAAAATATTTAGCATAATGACCTAAACTTTAAATTGTTGGATTTTCCATAGTAATACAGGTGTTCTCAGTTCTGCAGTCAGCTGTATAAGGGCTGTTCTCTATAGTGGAAGGTAGACTGTTGGTCCCAACAAAGAAACTAGACTCCCCCCACCCCCCACATTTCAGTGGTGATAACTTGAACCAGACAGTTCTATTTTCTTGGGACATTATTTTATTGTCTTGCACATTAATTTGGTATTTGGATTTCGCAAGTCTATACTACACAAAGAATTTCTCAAATATGCAGTTGCAGTGGATGGGTACATTAACTGTTACTCTGAGGTTGAGAATTTGAACTATTAACTGGCCCACTGTATTTGTTCTGTGTAAAATTTTGTCATAACAGTGCTAATTACTAAGCAGCTGAATTTATTTTTAAAAGTACACAGCAATAATTTGCACCTTACTGTTGCTTTGCCATTAAAAAAATTGGGAACACATACATGGGGTGCATGCAATTGATTTATGAACTTCCAAAGAACATGTTTCTCTATGGATCTTTAACAGTTGGACTTTATAGCATTTGGTTTCTATATTGGTACTTTTGAGATACTCATATTACCCCAGTAAGAGCTGCTGAGTGCTGAGTAGGATACTTTAAACAGAAAGAATAGTGTTTTGTGGTAAAATTGAAACTTTTAAATTATTATATACTTTTGTTTATTTTTATTTTCATTTTTTGCTAGCTTAAAAAAAACAGAAAAGAAAAAAGATTTCTTTTCCAGTTCCTTCCTGTGGAAGAAAAGGCAAAACCTGACACACTTGGAGGAGGCTTTCATGTCAGCCTTACAAACTCAGGGACCTACAGTAACCACATGGGATGGTCTGAAATGAAGACTTTCTAACTAAAAGCAGGTCATGGCAGTAGTCATGTCCTAGGCTGGTATTTTTTCCTAACAAAGGTCAATCTTTACCTTACCTGAGCCTGCCTGTTGTCTTTTTGCATCTATGATAACATACCTTGGAAACGTCATATTTCCTTTCCTCAGGCACCACACCAGGGGGAGACCACAAATCCCTTCATCGTTATCATTATCATGGTAATTGTCCATTATTAACTATCCTGAGCCCACCTGTGTAAAGTTGTCTATCATTTTACCTTTATCCAATCCCAGAGTTTCCCCCATCAACTCTGCTTTCTCCTACCTCTCTAACCTATCACCAGTGGATTTCTTGTAACCCCGTTACACCTTCTCTTTCGATTGTAGTGTATAAAAGAAAGTGCTAAACTGCTATTTTCTCAGTCCGTTGAGATCTTGCTTCCCAGCAATTGTCATCAGTTTGGCTCAAATACACTCATAAAAATTCTCTACAAGTTTCAAAGTTTCTTACGTTGACATGCCTACCTATGTGAAATCATGAACTGGAGTAGTCAGATTTGGGTGTTTTGCTGGCAGTGTTAAAATCATTGTTTTAATGGCAGATGGAAATTGTTCTGTTCTGTTGGATTCACAGCCTGAGTAAATGCTTCTACTGAGTCTGTAACAGACCTAAGCCTGCTGAGTTTTGTTTTTTGTTTTATTGTGATTTGAGAACAACTTCAAGTCTTGGGACCGAATTTATTTTTGCCTGTGGATGGGTCAGAAACATCTTTAGGTAGTTTACAAGTGTTACTTATTAACCCAGGAGCCCAAAACCCAGCTAGAGAGTTCTATTTGAAAACTGCACATTCCATGTTTTCATGAGTGTATATTTAGATTAATTCCACATACCTCTTTTTTTTTTTTAAATCTGGGAGCCAGGATAAATTTGTGTTTTTAAGAGGAATGTGAAAAATTAAAATTTCTTTCCCAATACAAGAGTTTTTCTATACTTTTCAGAAATTCTGCTTATGGGCAGAAAGGAAAGGTTTCAAAGGAACCTCATCTCCCATATGGTTTTACTCCATAATCCTTTATCCTCCATTTTCAGCTCTCATTCCTTTGCTTTCTTGCCTGTGGCTACATTTCTATCTCTGCATCAATTAACACAGTGATTTATACAACAAGCAAGCAGTTTAGAGGTAATGGTACACAATTAACATCTCATTCTACCATAAAGAATATGCTAAATACCCCAGTCGTTGCTTTCTCTGCCTGGAATTGAAATAAGTGTTTGTCCTAATTCATATGCTATCTGATGTGAAGTGGGCCTGCTTTGTGCTGCACTACACCATTAATCTAATTATAGATAGCTGCAAATGAAGTGCTGTCTGAGCCCGGAGATTGAAGAAAATAGCCTTTTGTCATGTAGCATGACTCTGTGAAGCAAGATCACACTTTACAGGGCAGTACTACAAAGTGGAAATCTCAATAATATTGCTGCCTGTTGCATCTTTTCTAATTACAACAGCATTGTAAACACAACTGAGTGCTGATATATAAATAGAGCTGTAGATAGGCTGTCGTGTGCATTGTCAGAGAAAGTCCTCCGAGTGCTGTTGGATTAAATGATGCATCCTGATTGACAGCTACCTTGAGACTATGCCGATGGAGTTGTCACAGAATTATGCTAACAGGCTGCTCCAGTGACGGCAGCTGTAAAAGACGCTTTTATCACTGTCTGCTCATTTCACCTTCTTTGCCTGGGTGGTACCTCCAAGGACAGATTTTAATTGTGTGTTTTTAGTATTGTTTCTTGGTGATTTGGGTTGGTTTGGTGGTGCTGGGCCTGACTTTAAAGTAGAGGGTAAGGTATTTTGCATGGCCTTGAACATTTGGTACTTGTTCTCCTCAAGTGTTCACAGTATATCTCACAAAGAACATAGGAAAGAAAATCAAGGTTGGATTACATTCATTATTCCACCAAGGTGTTTTAATTTCCACTTAGTGTTTTTCTCTTTTTCTGACATGCTGTTGTTTTAAAACATGTATCATTTTTGCAACTAGTCATTGTGGTCACTTGAACACTGACAGTTTTTCTTTAGCTCAAGTTAGGGAAGTAGACTTTTAGGGAAACATTTGAGTGTTAGCTCTCAGTACCACACTGAAAATGAAGGCACAGGTTAATGCTGGAGATCTTTGGACCAGCTTTGAGTAAGAAGACATCTTTGTATTTGAAGAAAGGGATTTGCGACCTCACTAAATAAGCAAGGGCTGATGAATAGTATATGGCCAATGCTTTGGTATGTTAAGATAATTGATGTAAAATAATTCATAGTAATGGTTCATCATTTAAGGTTCATCATTTACCTTGACCTGGTGTGGACAGAAATGGCCCCCAGTTGACATGAAAAAACATGGTTCATCCACTGTACATATCCTCAGTGTTGAAAGAATGGTGTAGAAATGGAAACCGAAGCTAGGCTACTTTAAAAGGAACGAATCACAACTGAAAAAAGTACATAAAGTAAACTGAAAGCACTCATTTTGCCAGGAGCCTACAGACCTCTAAATCATACAAACATACAGAACATGGATGTGTAAAATCACTGGTGAATCTGGAGGCCTTCAAAGAAGCACATGGATTTAAACTCCATGAGGAGAAACATGCATTAAACTAGTACAGACACCAGCAAGATGGGTTTTGTGGGACCATCTGAGGTGTTTAGGGCATCCATAGTGGGGGCTTTCTACTGTTTGTCGGCCAGAGCTGTGTGCGTTGATGGCACTGGTGGCCATGCCCATTTGCAGGATGTTTTTTTTTTAGCCCAAACTATAATTGGTTCCCTCCTTTTCCCCCAGCAACCACAACACTCTGCTCCTATCTTTTCTCTTTTTATCAGGTTCCATGTTAAGAGGCATATGTTAATTTTTAAAACATTTCCACTGTGTCTTAATTTCCAGTGTGTCTTAACACTTTTAATAGTCCATCTCTTAGAGTTTTCTTCCCGATCCTTTCATGTCTGGTATGATATTTTTTCTTTCTTATGAACTTTTTGAGAGAAATTTTCTTGTTAGACATGGTGTTTCATTGCAGACACCATAAAATTAATTTGCTTAGAGATTGGGCTGGGACCATTTTACCATAATTAGAGTATGAGATAAGAGCTCTTATGGTCTGTATGAATGGAGAAGTCTGGCCAGGCTCTGCTTGGAGAGCACCGGTTCTACTTACATGGTGAGGTGTGTTTTTCAAGAACTTATTCACTCGATTGCGGTTTGGAGAGCACCTTCCTAAATCCACAGAGAGGTTCCACCTAATGACCCACAGCCGCTGAACCAACAAGCAACTGCTAATCCCTCAAGCTGAAGTTTCTCATGACCTTGCAGGGCGAGTACCTCAGGCTTCTAGGATTGTACTTCTCTGTCCTGTTGACTAGCCTTTTAAAATCTGGAGCTCCCAACCCCAAAACACAAGTTTGTGGTTTTTCTGCTTGAAAACAACAGCAGTTTAAAATCAACACTCTCCAGGGACATTTTACAGAATCCATTAGGAATATTTAAATGCTTAGCATAAAACCGAACTGCATGCGTCATAGGGCATTTTCCTGAAATCTTTCAAAACTAGTTGGCTGCTCTGCCTGTGCCCCCTAAGAATTCAGAGAAACCAATAAATAGCAGTTTTAATCATAAACTTTGAAAGCCCTAGTGTACATTCTTAAATGACTTCTTTTCTGGGGCATCAAAAAGCTTTTACGGTTCTCACCAGGCAATTCGTTCTGATGAGCCCATATGCTGCACTCTGCTTAGATCCCATCCTGGCAAACACCCCCATGTACGCTGCACAGGCGAGCCAAGAGGTTGTTTTAAGAAGGCATGTTTGTGTGGGCACACTGAAAGGGTCAGGACAACATCAAAGGTAATCTTAAAAAGAGAAACTTCTCCATGCCTTCTCTTTTTATATTCAGAAAGGTCATTTCTAAGCCAACTATTTGCAATAAGGCCTCTCCTGAGGCGTTTACCCCGTTGTTATTTTTGCCTGTGATTACAATAAGTCGCTTATCCCCCAAACAGATTTAAGAACAATAAACAAATACAAAAGGAAAAGGAACATCTCATCAATAACAAAGACCTCATCTAAAGGCATTGAGTTTTGGACTTTTTTACATCTCTTTCCAAGCAAAGCAGGAGTCCTACAGAGAAAGGAATCCAAAAGATATGAAAATTATAAAAATAGTAAAAGGATCCAGCTTTAGTCAGGATCTTGTCCTTTCTGGGGAGAAATGCACCTTGGGACAATCTTAGCACTGTATTTATATTAAGGCTTGTTTGTGATATGTAGCTAAACTTAGTTTTTAAAGGGTATCCACTGTGGTAAAATGTGATAAATTGTATTCTCAGTACATAGAAATATTTTCCCTGAATTTACTGCTCACATTTTGAAGTCAAAGTATGTTGTGGAGGTGGGGGTGGGGATAGATCCGTATGCTATGCTGAAAAAACTGGGTCCAAGTGCTGATCAGTCACATGGCTGATACCAGTCACATGGCTGAAAAGTAACTTTTTTGTTGACTGGTGCTTCCAGTGATGTTGGATTTTCTTTCTAAGGTAGACAGAGCACGGACACCAAAACTGTGCAGTTTGGTACAATTATATTCTCTCCACTTTGTTTCTGTCCACCCCAATAAATTTAATGAAGGACTTAGAGATACAATTCCTCATTGATAAGTAGTCCCTTTCTAACCAGAGTATTTATTTGACTGACAGCAGAATGCACTCTTCTGGCTTTCTTCCCTTGCCACTTATGACTCAGATGAATTTTAATAGGAGCAAAAAGCTTTTATTTGCACTGTAATTTCACTTAAGGATCATAACCTTCAGAAACTGGCAGACACTTATATGTCTTAATTGCAAAACACACATTCAGGAGTAAAGAAACATGCAAAAGATGTTATTATCCAACCTGTCACAGTTGTGGTAAATCTGCTCTGAACTTAGGCCATCAAAGCTCTTCCTTGGGGCCCTCCCCCCACTCCTTTTTAAATAGGTCCTGTAAAGAGCACATTTAGAGATTTCCGCTGACCCTGCACTGAATTAAAGGGTGAATTCTATTTTGCTTTTGCATCCCTGCCATCATGATGCCCACAGGAGGCTTTGAGTTACAGCAGCTTTTTTGAACAAAATGAAGCTGCCTGGATGCTGCATTTGTCTACCCAAGGGAAATGCAATCTGGTAGGAATCCAGAAATCTTCAGGTGGTCGTTCCTGCTTCACCGACTAACACTTCCTCAAACCATTTTATCTTGTTTCTGTTTGGACAGACCAAACTGAGGCTCATATATTTATTCACAGAGATCTAAGATTTCTACTGCCAGGCAGAAATTCTCTTTACTAGAAACGTTCTGTTGGAATGCCTTCAGTGGACCCCTAATTGTTTGAGAGCCATCTACGAAAAGTGCTATTAAAATACTTGGCTGTGGACGCTGTTTTCTTTCAGTGGTTTTAAGCTCTTGATATATTGTCCCTTAATACAGAAGATACTATTATATTTCATCTGTATGTACCTTAACCATCTCATAACAGAAAGACTACATAATGTTGTGCCTAAGAAGAAAAGCTAACATTTTCAATCGTGAATATAATATTTTATGTCACTGGATTTTAAATATTGAATTTTAAATTGAATTTTAAATATTGTTTTGCCCCAAATGAACACTGAAACCCTTTGTCTTAAGTTATTGATACACTGTACGGTAGCTCTCTTAAGAGGAGTGGGAAGTTAGAGACAGCAGTCTGCTGCCATCTACTGGTGCATGTCCACAGTCAGCCCCTTTCTCCCTTGGACTGACCCAGCTCATGGAATTTGGGTTAATTGGGATGTTGTGTAAGCGGTAAAGGAAAAACAAAGAACATTCTCACTGTTTTCTTTATAAGTGTTCAGATATTTTTCTTCATGATACAGGACAATAACTATTTATCACTGATGAATTACTGGAGTTCTTATTTCAAGAAATCTCTTAAATAATTGGCTCATAACATATTCCAGAAACAAATTAATATATTTTGGTTTTATGTACAATAATTAAAAGTTATGTGACTTCAAAGCTGACATAATTTAAATGGAAAAGATAAAAACTCGTTTTGAATGAACACTACTTTTGAGGAAAAGTTCAGCATTTAAACTCATTTATGGTGTTTTTCCTTAAGTACAAGGTGCATATCTTGACCAAACTTGCTGCAGAATTGAACAAATTTATGCTGGAAAAAGTAGCTGAAGATACAAGCAGCATTCTTCGCTCCCCGATGCCTGGCATGGTGGTGGCCGTCGCTGTCAAGCCTGGGGACATGGTAAGGAGCGGGCCCATCTGCGGGATGGGGGAAGACAGAAGCATGATCGTGCTCTGTGCAGGTCCTTCTTGAGTCCTCTTACCCCCACCAAATAGCAAAATAGCTTTTGTGCAATTTTTGTCCAATTGTTTCACATTTGAATTAGTTTAGTAACAATATCTGAGTGCCTCTCCCCTCGACTGATCTGGAACTGGAACAGAAATAAGGCCTGATTTATTCTGTTATATGGCAAATTTGGAGTTTTAGGAAGTATTTTATTAAAAATTTCTATTTACTCTCAGGCTCTCTGTGCTTTAAGCACCCTTGAAGAACTCATAGTAAAAAATTAACTTCTGATGGGGAACTTTTTGCATTATTTTTGGAATAAAAGGGAAGGGAACTAACAAAAGTTAATTCTGTAATCTGTGTAGTTCCAGCACACTTCCGTAACTTGATAAATAAAATTTAGGGTCAGAGATGTATGTTTTCCATCTTGACTTTGTGACATTAAGGCACAATGAAAGCTATATTAATATTTCCTCACATGTTCTGTCTCGCAATAGTGTGCTACGGGCAGATTGGTAGGATACTGCATTTTTTAACAGCATGGTTAGACATCTCTATTTATTAGCAGCAGAAGTAAAAAGAAAAGAGTCAACCAGAAAGGTTTCTAGAGGGCATGTAAGTACTTGCCTTTTTATTCATGTGCCAGAAAATAATGGCCAAATATGATAGTCTTTAATAAATGAGATGGTGATTCCATTTTGTATCTCAGTTAAGGCACAGGAGTTTTTATATTCTTCTGTAAAGATTACGTTAAAACTGCCTCTGTATTTCTTTATTAACATAAATAAAATAACATTGAGGAAAAACTCACATAGTCATTGGCTTCTAGAAAAGTATTTATAATTGAATATTAAGAAAAATTGATCAGTTTCCTTTAAAGTCAGTTGTATAAATGATTAGTCCTGAAATTGTCACATGAAGTTGGAAAACTGACAACAATTGCTTTACCTGATGGTATACAAATGGAACTAATAGTTTTTCTAGAAAAATCATAAAAGAGGCTGAGGAACTATGAATTGTTATGTTTATTTTGAAAGCATTGATATTCTTGGAAGAAAGCACTCATTATGTTTGTCTAACAACAAGTGTCAAGGATTTGGGAGGGGCGATACTGAAATATTTTATATATATATGTGTGTGTGTGTGTATATATATGTATGTAATGATTATGGGGGAGGGGTTTGCCTTGTATCTCGTCATTCTAAAGGATTAAGGTCATAAGGAGACAGTCCCTTGGCCTTGCCAGTAAGCATGAGTACACTCATACAAATGATCAGAGCAGTTAGTGGAGTCTTCTAGTGACTGGAAGTGTAGGTTGGTGAACAATATGAGGGGGTTATTAGTTGGTTTTCTTTTTTTTTTTTCCATCTTAAGCTTTTTCTGGAAGCTACATGGGCTGTATACTGCCATCCTAAGCTTGTCATTCCTAATTGTGTGGCTTTAATTATAAAATCAAATTTGTGCTTTTAAAAAAATAAGTGTTTTAACGGCAATTCTTACTTTTCCAACACCTGAGTCCAAACCTGAGCGGAGGGAGAGAGGGCCGTGATGGGAGGTGGCCCCTGCTGCGAGTACGGAGGGAGGGGGTTCACACTGCAGTCCTGCTCCTCCATTTGCACCAGCTTCCTGGCTGCAGCTGCTCGGGCAGAGAACAGGGAGCACGCAGCCTTCTTGTTTCCAGCAACTGCTTTCTCTAGTGTAGCTTCTCCAGATACCAGAATGGTTTAGCCTTCATACTTTCCATTTCCTGGTTAATAATTTAATGTGGGAAAACAAGGTATTTAGTAAAATAGAGCAATATTGTGTTAGTCCTTGGGTAGCTCAGATATTGAAAACCACCACCAGTAATTACATGTGGGTATTCAAGAATGATTTAATTTGAGAATTGACTGGAGCCTCTGTTGCATGTATTCCTTTAAAGTCAGAGGACATGGCTGGGTGGGGCAGGGGGTTATGTACCCCTAGTGAACTGGCTCCTCTTCTCAGTGTCCTTCACCTTACTTATAAATGCTCTTTGCACGCATGTGCCTAGGCTGGTCTGACAGAGCATATACTTTCTTCTTATTCCTCTCTCCAGCTTCCTGTGCTACTTCTGGTCCTCACAAAACTTCCTTTTATATTCTATGCCACTGTGTTTTGATACAATAGTATTTTCTCTTGAATTATTATTTGTGAAAAGTGTCCCAAACTGCTAATACCTAAACCAAATGCAGGGCCAGATGTTTGTCAGCTTTTACAGCAACTTGTATAGTTAAATCTGCTTTGTGCAATTAACACACAAGAAACTTTCCTTGGACCAAAGGCACAATGGTTACTTGAGGCCACTATAAGAAAATAATACTTGTAACTCTTAAGTTTTGTGGTTTAAAATTATTGCAAGGCATGTTATGTTCTTAGCAATAACCATAGCTGAGGCAAGGTTCTACTTTTGTCAGTAGGAAAAGAAAGGAATCAATCATCTCAGTGTATTTTCAAGGAAAACAAGGACCTAAAAAAATAACTGAGGACCTCTAAGTATTCTATTCTTCTTTGAAATGTTATTTTTTATAGTTTAAGTTCTAGTTATCTGTAATTTTTATATTTAGCTGAGTACGACTTGACAAATCTTAGAATGGTGAGGGGGGCCACAATGTGTTCCACAAAAGTGTCACATAAATAATAAATTACAAGTCTGTTTTTGTGAAGTAAATAATTTTAACAGAATTTTTTAAAATCTCAGGGCAAAATGATTTGGGTGGCACTTTAGAAGTAGTAAATGCACCCAGAGAGCTTTGTGGGGGAAGGTTCTCCCCTCCTTCAGCACAGAAGCTACATTTTCCTCTACATGCTTTTATCAGGTTCAAACAGCAAAAGTTCCTAATACTTTTTCAATGTGTACTATGTACCATTCAACATTAAATGTGATAGTAAAAATATTTTTAAATGATTACATAATAGCCTTTTTGAACATGTGGGGAAGGGATTATACTTAATAAAGAGTAAAATTCATATAAGCAAACAAACCAATTAGAAACTAAGTAGAAGTCCAGAATCACAAATTTAATTCAGAAAACAATTGATAAAATCACTTTTATATGCCTTTAATAAATACATTTTTATATGCTTTCTGAAAATATTTTTAATGACTGATTTTTACTTCAGTTAAAACTACCTATTTTTCTGTATATTTAACACATAAACTGGGGTATTTCTGTAATCAAAGTTAGCATTTTTAATAATTTGTTTTAATCATTGTAACTTTTATTTTTATGATCTTCCTGAAAAAAATGGCTAAATACATTTTTCCAGCATTAAACTTAGAACTATTGAATGTGTTGCACAATTTTCATTTGACTTTTAAATATAAAGTCAGTATGAGCGTATTTTGATATCAGAAACAAAACAAAAATAAAAATAAAAGTGAGAACAAAATGGGATATTTTAATATTGCATTTAATTAAGATTTGTTCTAGTTATGTTTGTATTTTTCAGTCATCTCAAATTTACATCAGAAATATTTATGTTATTTATTACATCTAAAATTAAGTGAGATGTGCCTTTCTTTCTTAATTATTATTTTGTGACTTATTAGTTTGTGAGACCAGGTAAAATAATAGATTGACAGTAAGTGCCTGTTGCTGTTTTTCCTGCCACTTAGCCCATCCACTATTAGCAAGACAGAGTGTGGTATTTTGAGGGAGGCAAAATAAGGATGATACGCTTTTTAGTGAACTGACCTTTAGTAGCAGGTAATTAGGTATTTGGATTATTGTTCTCATAAACAGTGATTTACACAAAAAAGGGGAGGATACTATAAAACATAAAATTGGTGAGAGACCTTTATTTTTCCTTTCGTGAATGAGCAGGGTTTGAAACCTCCTTTGCACTTAGGTGTTCCAGATGAGAAGGGTTGGATTGGGCCCTCCTGACGTGTGTTTGTCTGGCAGTAACTTGTGTACCCCACGCAGCCCGATATCAATAACAGCATCTTTCCCTGGCAGAGAACCTGGCCTGGCTGTTTGATAGATTTTCCAGTTTTTGGATTCCTTGATTTACAATCAGGAAATAATTGCAATGATTAAATTTACATATTTTATAGCAGTAGTTATTCAAGCAGTTTATTTGATAAGGTGCCAGTTTTTCATCCAAACCTCAGATTGTATTGCAAAGCATGTACAAATTCGTATGTTCATTATTTAACATTTTTAAACTTTAAATTATGAAATATTACAAACATACAAAAAGTTATAAAAAATAGCATGAGTATTCCTATGCTCTCTACTCACCTTATTTACCATATTTGCTTCCCATTTTATTTAATGCAAAAACACTGCTTATACAATGAACTTGCCCTTTCTCCAATGGCATTCTTGTCCTGCCTCCTTCAGAGGTAACAGCTATCTTGAGTTGGGCCTTTCGTTCTCTTCTAGGTAGTGTTTACTTTTAAGCATTAGGAGTGATTTTTGTTGGAGGTAACAATTTGGGTATTTTTGTAACTTAATGATAATTATCAATATAAGGTAAAATATTTTTATAGGTTAATCAATGAATTAAATATTGTAGAAGAATCTTCTGCAAATTTGGCATTTAATTTAAATTTTCAAGGAATGACCCACTGAAGATTACAGGGGACAGTATCTCTGTTTCAAACATTTTTGAAGACGACAGTTCTCCACTTTACCAAGATTCAGAATACTCCTCACCCTTTTACAAAAAAAAAATAAAATAAAACCATTTCTCTGAATTTTTAAAACAGTATATATACTTCACAGAGGTAGTGGATCCAGACTAATTTCTTAACGATATTGTAAATGACACCAATTTTAAGTAGTTCTCTTTGTAACTAGAGATTTTGGCTTCAGTTGTGAGCTAACTTAGAGAGAGGGCAGTAGGGTGTAATATTTTCCTTCATTTTAAGGAATTTTAACAAAAACTAGACTTGTTTAGTATTGGCCACAACTCTGTTCTTTCCCCAGGCCTTTCAGTTCTCTGCTTTGAGACCCACTGCGATTAGAGAGGGGCAGCTACACAGGGGGACACGAGGGAGCGTGGGGAGAGGTATGGGCGGGCCTGTGGCCCGTCGGAACCATGTGCCCTGGTTGAACGTGTTCCTTCTCCTTGCTCATGCCCTCCTAGTGAGGTGGCTAGTGCACAAACCCATTAAAGAGGCCTTTGACTAGAGATAAGGGGCTTGACCACATTTCTGTCACCTGCCTTCTCTTTCTTTGTAATTTGATGATGGTTTGTTCCATTATTGCTTAAATACTGTAGTCTCCCGGGATGTCTTCTCCCTCCCTCTTTACATGAAGATGTTAGGATGTGAATTCACATTTCTTCTTCAGGAAATATCAAGGGATATTTACCAGCCTATCTTACCAGCTCAGAAAAAGCAAGTTACTATAATCAGATTCTAGCAGTGCCTTCTAACCAAACCTGAGATGCTTTTTTCCTGTGGCTGTTAACTGTGTCTTTCTTCAGATCTGAGGGCTTTAAAATGCAGTGCATTCAGGCACCTGTGTTCTAAGTAGAAGTGCCTTTAAAAATGTAATTGAAGGATTTTCACTTTTGTGGAGTCGTCAGCAGGGTTGATATTGATCCGTGCTTTCGGGGGGCCCAGTGCAGCAGAAGGGGAGACGGCAGCGGGCCGGTGAGCCCTCCGTGCCTTCTGTCTAATTTGGCAGAAAAAAACAGAATGTAGGACAACAAAAGAAGGCTCCTTTTTCCATAAAAATTCTTCCTCCCACCCACCCCTCTTCCCCAAAAAGCAGACTTAATTTTTCAGCTGCACGCAGTGATTTGGTGCTCACTCTTGCATTGAAACAGTTGCTGTCTGAACAGGCAGGAAACAGTTTTCTTTTAATTGCTGAAATCATTCGGAAGTGCTTCATGCCCTGCTTCTATACAGCAGATGCTGTGCATTAATTGGCCTGCGTAGAAATGACCCAGGGTTCCTTGCAGTGGGCTCAATTTTAGGCAGAGGGTTTAAATAGCTTATTTATTATTTTGTATAATCTGGCGTACATTATGTGCTCCTGCATGTGTTGTATTTCATGGTCTGCAGTTTCTAATGTCATGTGGGTTTCAAAACCTGTGTTTCTCTGGTAATGTACTAGCAGCAGGTAAGCTCAAAATACCATCCATCAGGAGCTAATTTTTTATCCAGATACTCCAATGACTGATGAACCTGTCTTTTGTATGAATGTTTAGCACAGTAGAAAGCCATATGCCACTGGCACAGTTTCCTATGCATTCTTTATAGTTGCTAGAGAGTGGGCTACAGGGGGAATATCCCCTCCATGCCATTTCTGTCCTCTTGCCTATATTTAAAGGATAACACCTTTTAAAATGACCCAGGTTTTGGACAACAAAAGAGGTGAGGGGTCGTCTTAAAGGAAATCCAACTCCCATAATCATTTTCTTTATCAGAAATATGACTGTACACTCTTAATAGGGAACCTTGTTTTGTTACTCCCGTCTGTTCAAAACAGACCTTCGCCCATTAAAAGGGCCTCCCTTGTGTGGGAAGACCACAGCTGTTACTGTAAATCTCATCCCGTCACTGTATCGCCCCCATTTTGTGGCTCTTAAGGATGAAATTGAGAAATGGAATACTGTGCAGTCATCCTTTACATCTCCAATTTTAGGCCTTTGCCATCATTTTCATGCTTTTATTCCAAATCAAATAACATTAGTGAGCTACACCACCTTCTGATGAATATCTGGTATTGAACACAGCTTTCAAGTCTGTACTTTTGGGGGCTTCTCTTTATGTTTGATGGAGGTCTTTTTTCCCCATTTCTTTTTCACTTCCTGCACTTCCTTTGAGCTTTCTTCCTGCGTTTGCAGTCTGAATGATACAAGTTGCTGAGTATGTCCCAGCCTTAGTATGTTTTCTAAGAGAGATGTGCAGGAGAAGGTTCTGTGTCTTTTAATCTTTGGGGAAGAAGTGAAGGGAACATGGTAGAAGGCTACTGGGGGCTTTAATCAGAAACAAGAAGTGATTTGAATCATTAGCACAACAAAGCATACTATAAGCTTGAAGATAAAAGTCTCTGGGGAAAGAGTCCTTTGAAAATAAATGGAACTTGATAGATTTCCATATCATTTATAACTTCCCTTAATTACACTTGGAAGACTTGCCAGTAAAACTGGAAAATTGGCAGCCTATATCCATTAGAGTCATTTTGCCGACCATGGCAAGCAGCTGGCTTTACTGGATTTTTTTTCCCATCACTCACAATTAATCATCAGCTGGAGATGTCTGAACCTCTTTCAGCACAGAGCAGTGCCGGGCGACATTCAGGGCTTCAAAACATGCTGAAATCTGCTGAATAAATTGGCTGAGTTTTCTCCCCAGCTTACTCATTTTAGGGCAAGGCAGGCTCCCGCTTAATGAGTGCACTCTGATAATCTGATGCGAATGTGAACCTTGACCCTGTGTCAAAGGAGAGGACGCAATAAGCCGGATGAAAGATACAGGATTCAGGCCTCCAAACTTTACACCAATTAGACAGGGAGTAGAGAAGTATATCAGGCTGACCAAGTTTATCAAAAAGACTTGCAAGGCTTGTGACCATTTTGTAAGCCCAGCGTTGGAGACATCCTGTCACAATCATTAAGTCTTTATCAGATGATTCACAAAAGTGTTAGAGAAGTGTGCGCACACAGATCCTTCAGGAGCAGTGCCCTCACATGTGAGCTGTCTAGTGGAAACAGAATGTTTAAATGCCCTTTCTGCCCCCTCAATTAATGCCCAGCTTTCCAAGTACACGGGGGAAGACAGAAGGTGCTGCCACTACCTTCCCGAACTTGGGGAGTGGGGACAAATGGACACCTCTGGACAGGGAGGCTTCCAAATGTTGAGCTAAGAGGCCTATGTAATGCCATCTTGGTATTGCTGGAATTGGAGCCTGTGTAGGGCCCAGCTGGTGGGGAGGGCACTCCCTAGTTACAGGCCCACCTGCTTTCTTCACTGTATGGTTTGTACCATGTTTGCTTGCCTGACTTGGATTTTTGAGGAATGAAATAACTTGAATTTAGATCAAGTTCTACTGACTAAAACATATCTCAGTATTTTGTGGAGTAAATAAACAACTTCCAAGAGTTTTTTCCCTTTTAGGGACAAATGAGTGGAAACAGATTACAAAACAGATGGCTGTAGGTGAGCAGAGATATGAATTACTTAAATTTTCATCTACAGCTAAATAATACAAGCAGAGAGACTAGCAGACAGGCGTGAGAGAAAACAGGAATGACAGAGAGGCTATGGGGACTGAATTCAGTGATTCAGTGCAGAGCTGTGGTCAGGCAGAAGAGCAGTCACTTCAGATCCAGAGCATTTTCTATGAAGTCCTTTTAATCACATTGCCAGTCATTCAATCAGAGAGAAGGGAACATTGCAAATTTGGGACTTTCCCACCTCTCCTAAATCAGAGGTTTTGTTTTTCTGATTAATAACTGGGGATCTACCACTTGCAGTTACCTGTATGTCAACTCTTCACAAATCACCAGTGCCACAAGCATGCCAAGCCAGCTAAGAAGGATTGTCAGTGGGCAGAGACAGTGGGCCCCATGAATTTGTCTTGCTTTACTACCCTCAGGCTCAAGCAGGCCGGCTCCAGCCTGGATCCAGGCTGTGGCCCAGGCCCAGCTGTCCTTCCACTAGTTTCCTAAGGCCATTATTGTCAGGTTGGCCCAGGCCCCCTTAGAGTGACCACTGGAAATTTCCTGGTTCATTTCTTTTTCATATTTGTGTTGTGAATTTATTTGCTTGAAGTTCTTATGAAAAAGCAGTGAGAGGCTCTCTGGCCAGCACATGTCAAGCAGCGGGCTGAGCTCCTGCAGAGGGGCAAGGCTGCACCCACCCAAGAGAAGCCTATGGGGCTGGGAATGGGGAAACTGGGGCTCTGAGCAAGCCCAGGCTCTCAGATGCCAGCTGAGGGTGAGAGACAGGTACTTCCAGGCCCCATGGTGAGTGGGCACTTGTCCATCTGTGAAGGAAAGAGCTACCAGAGCCCCAAGAGGGGGAGTTGCCTACTAATTTTGTAATGGAATTCCCATTGTTGAATTTCGGATCCAGTTCCCAGAAAGCCTCAGCTCTATTACTGGAATGCCCAGTCCTTCAGTGGGGATACTGTTTCCTTGGGTCAGCTCTGACCCTCAGCCTCCATCTCAGAAGCCTTGGTCTGGGTCCACCAGGGTTTTACATGGGGAGCTAAATGGCAAGTACTACTCTGGGGAAACTCACCCTTCCCCTGTCTTGTCTGGCCCATGCTAGCCTTTGAAGAGAGAAAAAAAAGTCTCTGAAATGGGGACTTGAGAGAGTAGCTGTTGACATCCTGACTAGGGCATCTTCATTGTCTTTGAGTTGCCCTCGTTTCTCTCCCTCTGCGTTTTGAAGAACAGCAAGTTTGGAACAACCCTCAGGAGTTGATTCTTCAATCTCCATGGAATGCAGATGCCAGGTGAAAATGAATCAAAAAGGGCAGCAAGCACAGTGCTTCAAGCTCAGCTCTGCAGCACAGTCTCTCCTCCGTGCCAGCACTGAAGCTTTGGCATCCCCTCTCTTCCTATGTTTCTGTGCCAGGAAAAGCAGCCCACCACCTGATCAGCAGAGGAAAGGAATGCACAGGGCTCAGGCAGTCCTGACTGCCAGCAAGACAGCTTGTGCCCCACGGGGGGCCGGAAGGGGGACTTGGAGATCATTTGGGGATTTCAGGAAAGAACATTCTCCAGGCATTCTGCGACACTGGGCAAGCACAGCCACAGTGGTATGAGCGTCCAGGAGCCCCACACCAAATGCCCACCAGCACCCCAGATAGCTGGTTGCTGTAGGAAATTCCACTCTCCCATTTCAAAGACTGAGAGGCCCTTTTTCACAAAGATAGGAGAAAAATCCAGCCCAGCTTTCACGCGTACGCATCAAGGGCAGAGAGAATAAATAGATTGGCTTTTAGTCACAGCTGAATCCTAGGTGGAAGGCCCAGGTTTAACCCCAAGGGGTTTATACCCTGCTCCACCTGGACTTCACTCTTAACAATAGGCAAACATTTGAATACCAAGCTTGAGCCCAAGCCTGTGGTAGCTCCCAGTGTCCTTGCAAGGAATGGGCATAGCTCCAGAAATCATTGCCTGCATTGGAGGTTGGGGATAGTGGTCTGCATGGCCCGGATGTTTGGCTGTTATTCCCAGTTCCCCAGTGCTGAAGATAGAAACTCCACTTTTTTGGTAACAGCTTTACCGAGATAAAATTCATATACAAGTCATTCCTTTAAAGTGTATACTTCGGTTGTTTTAGTCTATTCACAGAATTGTGCAACCATCATCAATCTTAGACCATTTTAATTTTTTTTTAAGATTTTAAATTTATTTTTAGGGGGGAAAGGAGGGAGAAAGAGAGAAACATCAGTATGCAAGAGAAACATCAATTGGTTGCTTCCTGCATGTCCCCAACTGGGGGGCCTGGCCTACAACCCAGGTGTGTGCCCTGATAGGGAATCCAGCCAGCAATTTTTTGGTTTGCAGGCCATCACTCAATCCACTAAGCCACACCTGCCAGGGTAGTCAAAGAACATTTTAATCACTCAAAGGAATCTATGTTCCCATCAGCAATCTATTCCTCTTTTTCCCTCAGCCCTTGGAAACCACCAATCTTTCTATGTGTAGAGATTTACCAATTCATTGCACAAAAGTGGAAAGCATGCCTTTCTGCCACATCTCTGTGGCAAAGGCAGATTCACATTCCCAGGAGATGGTCTTTCTCTGCTGTCCCCCAAATATGAACTTGGGACTCAAAGTATTTATCAAAGGTTGTTGTTGCTGTTTGGATCAAATTTCAACATCTTTGACAAAGAATATCTCTCTCTCTTTTTTTAATAAAGGTTTTTTTTTTTAAAGATTTTATTTATTTATTTTTAGAGAGGAGGGAAGGGAGGGAGAAAAAGGGAGAGAAACATCAATGTGTGGTTGCCTTCATGTGGCCCCCACTGGGGACCTGGCCTGCAACCCAGGCATATGCCCTGACTGGGAATTGAACCAGTGACCCTTTGCTTCACAGGCCGGGTGCTCAATCCACTGAGCTACACCAGCCAGGGCAATAAAGAATCTCTTAATGGCTTCACTCTTAAACATTGTTGTAAAATTGGAATGCTGGTAAAACTTGTGTCCATTTTTATTCATTTTCCAGGTAGCAGAAGGTCAGGAAATTTGTGTAATTGAAGCCATGAAAATGCAGAACAGTATGACAGCTGGGAAAACTGGCAAGGTATGTCCCTAAGTCCCCACTAGCCTATGCCAGCTCTGTGGCAGGAAGCAGAATTTCCACCTTTGAATCTTGGACGGTTAGACCTGGAAAGGGTCATAGATATGATCTCCTCCTACCCCTCCCTCCTGCAGATGGGGACAGTAAGGTTGGGAGCTCTTTTCACCCCACACTGGTGTGCCCCTGCCTCATGCACAGGAGGCTTTCCAAAAGACTCTCTATAGTCAGGTAGTCAAAGAACAATTGTTCTTCACCTTAATGGCTTTCAAATTAAGAGGTCTTCAATTTTTAATGTTTACATCTGTCTTAGAGGTAGTTAGTTATCTGAGACTTAGGTGACACAGCAGGAAATGGTTTAAGAGGTTGCAAAAATTAATGTAACTCTTCAAGATAATTTCTCCACAAAGAGAACAGTTCAATTTTAGATCAAGAGGAGCTGAAAGCCCCACAAACACATGTGGGACTTAATGATTTAGGGAGAAAAAAAGATGATGTATTAGTACTGAAATTTATTAAAACTTCTTAAGTGTATTTTCTCCTTGAAAACAAAAAAAGTCCTTTGAAGCAATAACTTCATGATCTTTTCTACAACGAAAAAGAGACCATTTGTAGCAGAATGACCCTTTCCCAAAGGACTTTTTGGTTTAGAAGTCTGGAGCAAGGTGAGGCAGGGTGGAGTGAGGAGAGCAGCACAGGCTGCCTGCGTCCTGCACCGTGGCCAAACTGGGAAAGTGAGATTGAACCTTGGAAATGATACGTGCCCTGGCAGAGAGGTACAGTCAGTTCACAGTGAACTATACATCAGAAAGACACAGCTTCCATCTGTCATCCCAAAAAGAAATGAAACTGATGCTCAGAGAACATGCTGAGGGGGACACCCAGTCCAGTTCCAGCTGAGAGGATAGAGGTCAAGCTGGAGAGGGGCTGCAGACAGCTGTGTCCAGTCTCCATGGGTTTGGAAGAGGACAAGGGCAAGATCTGTAGGTATTTTTAGGAGTCTGCTTTCTACATGATTACTTTTCATAATGTGAACAAGAAAATGTTGGTTTCTGCTCTTGTGAAAGTGTTAATTTGTTCCTTGAGATTTTTAACACTGACATTGCATTAGCATCATGAGCATGCCATCCGTAATTTGGCTTCATTTGGGGGGATGCAGAATATATGTCAGATGCATGTCAAAGGCCTGTATTGCTAGACTGAGGTACTTAATGCAAAAATGAACTGGCATAGCTCCCTTAAGAAGCAGAGGGCCCGTGTAGGTCAGTGTGTTTTATGTCCTCATGGCCTGGGTTTCACAGTGAAGGCTTACCTGCTCCCTGGTCATCAGGAGCCCAGCTCTGCCTTTGGGGTGTTGATGTGCTCTGAGCAAATTTGTACTGTGGCCTGACCCCTGTTAGCTGGAGTAGTCCTCCCTGCTCATCCCATTTACTCCTACTGGCCAGCAGGGTACACCAGGAATAGCCAGAGCCCCAGCCCAGAGGACCAGACCCTGGAGACCCAAGGGGCTATTGGTTCTTATCTGGGAGGGCCATTTTTCTTCCCATGGAAAAGGTTCACAATGTAATCACAGCATCATGAAAAATATATCTATATACACACAGAGGCTTCAGATCATAAAAAGCAGCCACTTCAGTGCAAATAGCACCTGCTGAACAAGGGCTTTGAAGTACTCATTGTACAGGTTCACATTGACCTGAGAGGGCCTGGGCCGGAATTCAAGGGGAAGGCCCTTCTAGCCCTCTGGCTCATAGCGGAGCTGCAGGGACACAGGCCAGGGCACCAAACCTGCTGTTGCTGCCATTGTTCCTGTTTTCCACTTACTAGTTCAAACCCATTGTTCATTTTCTCACTTAAGCAAGAAACTCCAAGAAGTTAAACGACTATCTCTTCCTCATTCTAACCCCCTACCCACTTATTTTAAATTTGAACACAATTTGGGAAAACAAACCTGATTAAAAATGGGAGAGAGGAGTAGAATGAAAGGGCACAATAGCAACATCATGGGAGCTCAGTACTTGTTCCACATCACGCTACAAAGTACTATCCGTGCAGCCACGCACCTTCTGAGTATTTAATTTCCCTTGAGAAGGGCGTTTACAATCAGGCTAGGGAGTTTCTCTTATTAGTACCTGCTTTGAATCTTGTATGTTTTGTTTTGGGGTTTTTTTACACTAAGTATTCCATTAACTCTCAGAGAATATTTCTGCAACCTAAAACCACAGAGATTGGGCGGGCTGGGTGTTGTGAGCTTATTCAGTACCAACACTGGCTTTTAGGATGCTGCCCTTGACCCCTGTGTGTGCCCAGTGCAAGGGCCAGCCAGCAGAAATTGCCTTGCACCAGTGACTTTTAGGACAAGGACTGGAGAGGGGATGGTGCTGAGTCACAGCCCTGCGTGAGGACGTCCCCTGTGCATGAGGTCCCCTCTGTGCAAGCGAAGTGCTCTACCTGTGCTCCAAAGCCTGCCAGGCTGTCTCTTCACTTCCAGAATGGATGACGAGATTGCTCCCTCCTGTTCTAGTTAATAATTCTTACCCCCCTCCTTTTTTTTTTAAATTCAAGGTGAAATCGGTGCATTGTAAAGCTGGGGACACAGTTGGAGAAGGAGATCTGCTCATGGAACTGCAATGAAGTATTTATAGCCTTTCAGTCATCACCCAGTTTAATTAGTCATTTGTATTATTATTCTTTCACACTCAATTTATCCAAGCATTTTGCAGGAACACCCCTGTGCAACAGATTTTACATGGTCATATTTATTCCACATATAGTCAAAACCAACATTCTGCCAAAAAATCACCAATGGAAATTTTTATTGATATAAATACTTGTACATATGATTTGTACTTCTGCTGTGAGATTTCCTAGTGTCAAAGTTAAATCAATAAAACTGAGCATTTGTCTAAATATTAGTTTGCCCTTTTTTTTCTTTTTTGAATGAAGACAATGTACCTCAGAGGCTATGGGTTTTGCCAGTAGACTTTACATAATAGCATTTCATCGTGATCCTTTAAAAATTTTATATAAATCCCAGCTCTCTGCCTTCAGTTTTATTAAATTAGCATTTGCTACCTCATAATCTGATTACCTACTTCATCCTGGTTGAGGACCTAACTCCTGTTTGTGGTTATTAGTAATTTCTTAAGTCCATACAGCACAGATGATTTTGGAAATCCCTCCTCTGTGGCTCTAATGGGTAAGTATGGATCTGCTGGATCTCTGGGGGTGTCATCTTAGGAAAAGATGACTCACATGGACCCCTCTTTCCCATCCCACAGGACTCCCTCACCCCAATTGTAGTGGGTAGGGCTGCTACAAGCTCATCAGCTGATACCCATCCTTGCCTGTGTCTTTGTGAAGCAAGTTTCCAATTAAGAAAAAAGGGCTAAAATAATGATCATGTTTTTTGTGCCAGATGCAGTTAGGGATCACAGTCTACTATTAAGTTGAAGAGTAAGTGAGCACTCCCAATGGAGAATGAGGTTACCAAGGATTAGCAGGTGCATTTCCATTTGGTTCTGAAATTCCTAGAATACATTTCATACTTTGCTAGTAACCAAGCAGAGGCAGTCATGCACTGATTTGAATCTGCACTGACAGATCATCAGATGGAGGTGGGTAGTAATTGGTTCTTCATGCCTTGCTAAAATTATTTTAAGTGCTGTTTGTATAAGGAAGCTAAGCTTTCTGTCAAGCCTGAAGAACAAATTGCTAGTGTGTTGGTTCTTCTCCAAAAAGGTCACCCCAAATGCCGCTCCCTTTGGGAAGGAGGGACAGTGACTTGCTGCTGGGCTCTGTCTGGGCTTGGGTGTGCTTCCATCTGAAATCAACTGTGTCTGCCAGCAAGTAGGTGCTCATTATTTTGCTAAATTAGAATGAAAAAAACATTCTACCAAATACATTGGCCCAAGAAAAGGGTCCAAAATAGCATCAACACTTTATTTGACTTACTAAACCATCCAATTTAATTTTTTTAAATTAATTTACTTATCTTTAGAGGGGAAGGGTAGGAGAGAGGGAGAGGGAGAGAAATATCACTGTATGGTTGCCTCTTGTGCGTCCCATGCTGGGAACTGTCCTGCAACCCAGGCATGTGCCCTGACTGGGAATCGAACTGCGATCCTTTGGTTCGCAGGCCTGTGCTCAATCCACTGAGCTACAACGGCCAGGGCCAGTATAATTTTAAATGATTATCTTTAATAATCTCTTTTTTTAATAAGCTTGATCTGAAAACTGTGAAGAACGATATTATATCTACTCCAAAACTACTCTAAAATACAGCATGTTTTTCTTGAGTTTCTTTTATTACATTGAGACATCCAAGATCAGATTAAGAAATTTACTGAATCTGACCTGTACCACCAAGAAAAAAAGAGTAGGGCTGCTAAAATCTAGCTGCAACACAAAATCTTTACATTCATTTGAAATGTTTTCTTCAGATTTTAGCAAAGCAAAAAAAGGAGAAAGAAACTATGATAACACATGAGTTCTTGAAATGTCATTTAGGGGAATTAAAATCCTAAATTTTTCTTATCCAATGCATTCAAGCCCATGGTGCTCTTTAGGCAGCGAGCAATAAAGCAGTATCAGACAGAGAGATTTCAGGGCACAATGCTGTTATCAGTATGTCAAAATTATCTGGGAAATTGGCTGCCACTAAAAAAGAGATTATTTCTTTTTCCACAGATAGAGCTTTACACATTTGTTTCAAAGGGCATTATAATGCTTTTTCATTCAGTGAGTGCAGACCAAGCTGAGGTAATCTCATAATCATCGGGGCTCTGTCTTTTCTTTGGCTACTGAGCATTGCTCGCATTTTTATCTGTTTTCCCGTGGATTATAGCGAAGCCCGTGTGTCCCTTGAGAGTCGTAATTGTTGTGGTATGGGAGGTGGACCCACTCTGGTGGGTAGGTGGCTGTGCTGTACACAAAGCACTGCAGGGTCCTTTCAGCAGCTGGAGACTCCTTAGGGGTGCTGTGCATGCCTTCCCACTCCAGGACCGCAATCCTCACCTGGGTGCGCTGGTACGTGTCTGGGCAGCCTTCAAACTCATCGAGAAAGTGCAGCATCTGCTTGTCCACACTATAGATCTCCCCGACCACGCAGTGGCCGTATCCTGGAAGATTCAGCAGATGGGGAATGTTATGTTCTCCAGCAATCACTAAGGGGTAAGGCTCCACTGTGTGGCCTCGGCCCTGGAAGGTCGCGCAGCCATTAGTGCCATCCAGCAGGACATTATGGTTGGGCTGGCCTTGCTTCAGGGTTCCATACACAAACACATCAGCCATGTGGGCCAGAGATGCTGCAAAGGAGAAAGGAAGCAGACTGGTAGATCTATGTGCTACAGAAACAGGCAAGAGGTCTGGTCTCAGTTGGAGTTGGAACCTTGTCTGGGAAGGGCCAGAGAGTAAATCTTTCAGTTTTGCGCTCAAGCAGCTGCTCCTAATCCCCAGCACAACCCAGCACTGTTCTTCACCAACATGTGGTGGGTTCTGAGGTTCCAGGAAACACCACCCACCCTTTATAGTCATTTTCTGAGAAAAGGTGCTCAATTGAGAATATACTTGCCAGATGGAGAAGAATTGCTGTTTTTCAAAGCAGTTTTCAGTCTTTTTAAAAGGACTTTAAAAATTACATAATAAATATTTATTGTACAAAAATAGAAGTAATGATAAGGAAATATAAATGTGTGTATAAAAAAGTCACCTGTAATGGGCTACAAGAGATAATTCAGGTTTCAGTACTAAATTTACATTCTAGTCCTGACAGTATGACCCAGCAAACCTTTAATAATAGCACTTTTCAGTGTTCCTTTTTCAAGGTCCTAGAGGGTAATGATGCTTTCCTGTGACTCACTGTGATTTACCACAGCGACCTTGGCTCCAACATGAAGGTAAATATTTACTGCTTGCCAGGGCCTGGGCCACAGACTGTTATGTAATTGAGAAAAGTGATTTATGTAAAAGTGACTCAAACAGCAATGGAATTTAAAGTTGATCAGGGGTGGGTCCCTCTTCAAAGTCTGGCATTTCACTGCCCTGCTTGCCCAACACTATGTAATACAGCAGGCTTTGGAAATGAGACACCCTGTGCAGCAAAAGAAAAGATGCATCCATCTGCCAGCAGCAGCCTCCAACCAGCCAGAAACACCTGGAGGGTGACACCCCCTGGTCATTAATCACATGATCAAGTGGCCCTTGGCGAAGTCATACTTAGTTCACGGGTCTTCTACCTTCTCAGCCAACAAGGTCTGGTCTGGGGATCTCATCCCAGCCTTGCCTCACCTCTTTGGGGCACTTAAGGAGGGTGGGCAGTCCAACAGGACTCCCCCACTACCTTGGTCTCAGTCACCAGCCTGAGGAACGTCAAGAGTTCCATGGGTTTCAGGTAAATTGTACTTGGAAAGGCTTGGTTGGCCCTGGGGAAAAAAAACACACAGCTGTCAGACACATGCACTCCAGCATTTGACAACACTAGGGCACCTCGAGCAGGATAAGGACATGATGGGAGCTCTGGTTCTGGTTGTTCTGACAAGGGTGGAAGAAGAGATTTGGATCAGAGTGCACAGCAGCCCTGTGGACCAGGTGTTTGGAAGGAGCTGTTCCTGATTTCTATCCCCAACGCTTGTATCCTGTCTTATAGCTCGATCTGTCAACTCCTTCAGGATGCACCTAGGATCTGCAGTTTCCTACTCTCTTCACTACCACCCTCAACCAAGGACTGTCCCCCAACCCCTAAAAGGCCTGCTTCTCCATTCCCTCCAGCCTGTTGCCATCGCAGGCCCAGTCAATCTTGGCTGCAACTGCATGACTTTCCCTATTGGTGCCAACTGGCTTGTTGCACCTCATCTCCCTCCAGCCACCAGTGAAATGATACCTGCCCACTCTGGGGCCTTCACGGTCACTACTCCCTTGCCCACTCAGTTCGTGCCCCTTTAGATACCTCCCTGAATGGCTGGCCTGAAGCAGCAGCACCTACCCATTCCTTCAGTCCTATCATGTCACCCTGATTGGGTCTCTTTACGTGTTCTCCAAATCACTGCTTATTTTGATCACTGCCAGAATATGAAGAGCTGGAAGAGAACGTGGACACCATCTAGTCCTACGGAGCTGGGTCTCAGGTTGGTGAGGATGACTAAGGCAGCACACTGGGGCAAAACCAGTCACAACTGGAGACCCACCTTCCTCATCAGCTTTTCCCCTCTTTCATCGGGTTTTTAAAAGTAACATGTCCATACTGTAAAGGTCAAAAGCTTTACAAGAAAAATGAGATTCCCTACCTTTTCCCACTCCTTTGAGGAAACATTTGTAAGCTTTTTAACTGTTGCATTTGGTATTTATCTCCACATTGTTGGTTATTTATACTATTTCTTGACATTTTAAATCATGTCTTGCCTCTGTACCCCCAAAGCAGGTGAGCATAGGAATTTAAAGCAGAGGCTTTAGAGCCAACTTGCCTGGGTTGAAAACCTGGCTCTACCAGTTTTTAACTGTGACTGTTGGCAAACCACTTTACATTTCTGTGCCTAGGCTTCCTCAACTGTACAAGGACTAACATCAAACTGCTTTGGAGGACTGTTGTGATGGCTGCACGTGCTGAAACACACGGGCATCCTGCACATGTGGTAAGCCTGTGTTCCAAGTCCGTGGGGTTACCACTGCTATAGAAGTGGTCTACAGCCCAAACACATGTGTAGTCCCTGCCCCATATTCCTCCAAGACTCACATCATTCATTTGGGTCAAATCCACATTCAGCATTAGAACTATGTAAACACTGCTCTCAGATAAGGCACATAGTGTACTAGGATTTAATTTCTTTCTTGGACAATGTTTTGTTTTTCTTGGAAAAACAGCTTCAGCTTTTTTTGCCCCTGCGCTTCACTCAAATTCCTCTGACAATAATTCAGCCTCACATTTTCTGAAAGCACTATAAGAATCCTTTCAGCCTTGACTACCTATTGGTTCCATTTTTCCCTGGAGACTTGGCTCCTGGAAGCTGTCCTGTTTCAGTCTGGATATTGCTGCCATTGGGGATGGCCCCAGCCAACTGAGGTTTCCTTGAGCCCTGTCCCTGGGTCCCTTGGCCTCCTCTTGGTTGACTCTCTCATTTCACTGAGGCTTATTCTTTCACACCCTTTATTAACAGTATGGTTGGGTAGAGAATTCTAGAAATAATTAACTTAAGAACTTAAGTTAATTATTTAAGGTGTTTCTTTGTCTTCTAATTCCTCAAGTTTTTGCTTTGTCTTCTTCTTTGTCTTCTAATTCCTCAAGTTTTTGCTGAGAAGTCCAGTGATACTGGGACCCAGTTCTTTGTACAGGACTTGAGCTTTTCTCTCTGGATACTCTCAAGGTCTTCCTTTCTCCCTTGGATTCTGAAATTTTTAAATGATGTGTCTTCATATTTTTTTTTCCTTTTCATTCATCGTGCCAGAAATTTCCATCTGAAATCTCATTATCTTGGATGGTGGGAAATTTTCTTCCCTAGCCTTCCTTCTTGTTCTTTTTCTGGATCTCTAGTACTCAGATGTTGCATATCTGGTCTCATCTTCCAATGTGCTATTTATATTCTACTATATCTTCCAATTCTTCTCAATTTTTAAATATTTTTGTCATTATATTTATTTCTGAGGTCTTTTTTTTGTTCTCTCATTTCATTAGCATCCTGTTTGTTCACAGCATGATATGATCTCTCATCATCTTTGGGAAGATGTTATCATGAGTTTGGTTGTTTTTTAAGTTTTCATCTTTGCATGTGGTGCCTCTGTTTCTCCTCAACTCTTTGTTTTGGTATGTGTTTCTTTAAAAGGATTTCTAAAAGGTCTTAGTAACCCTTGCCTGACCTTTTATATTGAAAAGTGAGACAACATATAGGAAACTGAAGCTCTGTGTGAGGGGAGGGAGCCTGCCGGTTGGCAAACCTTGTGTGGGGCTCTGGGGACAGGTTTTGAGGGGTTCCCAGATAACAGAACCTATAGATATGTGTACTTTCCCTTGATCTGCATTTTCAAGGTGCCCTCTCACTCCCACCCTCTGCTGGGCCTGGAGTTCCCAATAATAAGCTTCATGCTCAGCCTCTCTGGACAGTAACCCCTACCTGTCTTCTGCTAGACAGAGTGGGATGGTTGTCTCCACCCTGTACACTTTCAGCTTTTCCTTGCCTGCCCCTACTGTCTTTACACCCTATGGCTCACAGATCCAGAGCTTCTCTGGGATTCAGGGCACCAGTTGTTAAGCTTCTTGCTGACTTCTGATCATTTAGGGATGTAGATTTCTGGTTTCTCTAGGCCGCTAAGTCAATAACCATTCGTTTCTGTTTTCTGTCTTCTGGAGCTTTGCTGTCCTCTTCTATCTTTTGCCTTTCTGGGCCATTGGAGTGGCATTTAGGGCATTAGCAGGGATAAGGGAGCCTGCTCCTCCTGAGTCTACTTCCTAGGGAGCCCTCCACTGTAAAGCCAGCCCTTCCATAGAGACTCATCCCCTTTGTCTTTCTAGAGGCTTGATATGAAATGGAGGAAGTGGTGGTTCAAGAGCTGCCTGCTTAGAGGGGTGATGGGAAAAGTTTATGAGGGTACAGTTGACTTGAGTGTCTTTTAGGTTGCCAAGAGAAACCTGGTTAGGTAGTAATTATGGGTACCAGAGAGGGATGAAGATGGCTGAAGGGCCACGCAGAGGGTGGGGGACAGAGAGGGTAGGGAACAGGAAGAGTATGCTTGCAGAGGGGGACTCGCTTCTGCCAAACATGAGCAGAAGGGGGAAAAACAGGCGGCAATTCCAGGAAAAGAAAAGCTCGGTGGTGAGCACAGAGTACACAAGGAATGAGATATCCATCTGCCCTCTGTGAAGGTCAAAGGGAGACAGACTGACTCGTAAACAGGTAGCTTCAAGCAAACATGGAGCAGGGACTGAGTGGGTGAGTCTGCTGAGAGCATGGTGCAGGGGACCTGCCACAGCAAGGATGTTCATGCTGGGTTGCCTGGCCTTTCCCTAAAATAAGGTGTGGTGGTGTTCTTTTGGGATAGGCAGGGGTGCCACCAGGGTAAGGACTTGCACATGGAAAGAGGTTTAGAACCATCTTATGGGAAAAAGCCTGACCTTTGGCATAAGAGTGCCAGGACACAGCAGATTCTCAGCAAAGAATGCTTTTTTTCATTACTAAGGGATTCAACTACAAAGCAAGAAAAGAAATATTTCATCCAAGAGTGATAGTGGGCTTAGGGAGAGCTCAGGTGGAAGGACAAGTAGTGATCAGAGAGACCTGTGGAAGATGGAATTTCCCAGGGAAGCTTATGACCAGGTTCAAGGGCAGTGCTGCTGAGCAGCAGGTCCTCTGGGGACCCTTGCACAACTCTGTTAAGCTTAACCTGAGTGCCATGGGTCATGCTAAATGTTATGTCATCTTATGTTGAGAATGAGCTAACCAAATCCTCAACAATCAGTTAAGATAGGTGGTGTTATCCCCAGTTAGCAACTGAGGAAACTAAATAAGGGAGCTTAGATGAGGGCTCCAGGCACAAAGCTCAGGTGGGACAGCACCAGGAACTGGACCTAAGTATACTGGACTCCAAAAGCCTCCATGGCTCTGCCTTTCAGACTGACCCCAAGGCCCAGGGAGGTAACTGTGAAGTACAGCCTAGGACTCAGGTTCTACAGGGGCAGCAACAGTTTGTAAAAGATCCTACCTCCCTACATTCTTTTTGTTTTTCTTTCCACCACTTGTTTTGAATGAATTGTATTTGATAAACCAATTCCTTCTCTTTAAAAAAATTTTTTTTGATATTAAAATGTGGTGGAATAGACAAACCATGAAACTTACCATCTTAACCATTTAAATATTTTTTAAATTGCAGTTGATGTACAATATCACGAGTTTCACGAGTATAACATAGGGATTAGACATTTATATATATACCTTACAAAGTGATCACCATGGTAAGTCTACTACCCATCTGACAACATACATAGCCATCACAACATTATCAACTATATTCCCTATGCTGTACTTTACATCCCCATGACTTTTTTTGTAACTGGCAAGTTATGCATTTTAATTCCTCAACCTTTTTCACCCATTCTCTCCAACCCTCTTCCAACCTGGTAACCATAAATTTGTCTCTGTATCTATATGTTTCTGCTTGATTTATTTTTGTTCTTTATATTCCACATATGAGTGAAATCATACAATATTTATCTTATTTTGTCTGACATTTCACTTAGCATAATACCCTTTAGGCCCATCTATATTGTCACAAATGGCAAGATTTCATTCCTTGTATGGATGCATAATATTCCATTGTATATATGCACAATTTTATCAATGGACACTTAGGTTGCTTCCATATCTTAGCTATCATAAATAATGCTGCAATGAACATGGGGGTACATGTACCTTTTTGTATTCGTGTTTTGGGTTTCTTTGTCTAAATACTCACCCAGAAGTGGAATTGCTGGGTCATATGGTAGTTCTATTTTTATTTTTTTAAGGAACCCCCATACTGTTTTCCAAAGTGGTTACACTAATTTACAATCCTACCAGCAGTGCATGAGGGTTCCCTTTCTTCCATATTCTTGCCAACATGTTGTTTGTTGATTTATTGATGACGACCATTCTGACAGGTTTGAGGCTGATGTCTTATTGTGGTTTTAATTTGCATTTCCTTGATGATTAATGATGTTGAGCATCGCTTCATATGTCTATTGACCATCTGTATGTCCTCTTTGGAGAAATGTCTGTTCAGGTCCTCTGCCCATTTTTTTTAACTGAACTGTTTTTTCTTTTTTTGTGTGTGTGTGTGTTAAGTTGTATGAGTTCCTTATATATTTTGGATAATAACTCCTTATTGAATGTATGATTGGCAGTCATCTTCTTCCATTTCATTTTGTTGATGGTTTCCTTTGCTATGCAAAAACTTTTTAGTTTGATATAGTTCCATTTGTTTATTTTTCTTTTGTTTCTCTTGCCCAAGGAGATAGGTCAAAAAATATTGCTAAGAGAAATGGCAGAGATTTTACTGCCCATGTTTTCTTCTAGTAGTTTTGTGGTTTCCAGTGTTATATTTAAGCCTTTAATCCATTTTGAAAATATTCTTGCATGTGTTATAAGGTGATGGTAGTTTCTTTTTATTTTTTTGCATGTGTCTGTCCAATTTTTCCCAACACCATTTATTCAATAGACTGTCTTCACCCCATTGTTATGTTCTTGCCTCCTTTGTCATAGATTAATTTATCATGTAGGCATGGGTTTATTTCTGGTCTGTATATATTTTGTTCTATTGACCTGTGTCCATTTTTAGGCCAGTACCATGCTGTTTTGATTACTGTAACCTTGTAGTTTAGTAGTTTGATACCTCCAACTTCATTCTTTGTTTTCAAGATGGCTATTCATGGTCTTTTGTGGTTTCATATTAATTTAGGATTATTTACTCCAATTCTGTGAAAAATGCCATTGGTATTTTCATAGAAATTGCACTGAATTGCTTTGGCTAGTCTAGACATTTTATCAATGTTAATGCTTCCTACCTACCGTGAGCACAGTTTATGCTTCCACTTATTTGTATCTTCTTCAATTTCTTTCTTCAATGTTTTACATTTTTCTGAGTACAGGTCTTGTACTTCCTTAGTTAAATTTATCCCTAGATGGGGTGGTTTTTTGTTTTGCTTTGTTTTTTTGCAATTGTAAATGGGATTGCTTTCTTGATTTCTCTTGCTGATAGTTCATTACTTGTGTATAAAAACACAAGTGGTTTCTGAATTTTAATTTTGTATACTGTTGCTTTACTGAATTCATTAATTAGTTTTGATAGATTTTTTGGTGGATTCTTTAGGGTTCTGTATATATAGTCTCATGTCATCAGCTACCCCAGCTTTTCATCATTCCATTTGCATGAAACATCCTTTTCCATCCCTTTCCTTTCAGTCTGTGTGTTTTTCAATCTGAAGTGGTCTCTAATAGGCAGTATATGTACTGGTCTTGTTTTTTTTTTTTTTTTTTTAATCCATTCAGCCACCCTTTGTCTTTTGGAGCATTTAGTCCATTTGCATTTAAAGTAAGTACTGATTGGTATGTAGTTACTGCCATTTTATTGTTTTCTGATTTTTTTTTGTAGTTCTGTTTCTTTCATATTCCCTTGCTGTCTTCTTTTGTATGTTGATGACTTTCTATAGTGTCATGTTTGGATTCCTTTCTATTTGTTTCTTGTATATCTGTTGTAGATTTTTGATTTGTTGTTACTATGTACTTCATATAAACCAAGGTATGTTTATAGCAGTGTATTTTCAATTGTCTGCCCTTTGGGTGTGTCATTTATGGAAGTGGTTGGGTCCTGCTCTGGTGTGGCCTGGAACCTGCCACTAGGTGTGTTGGTCTTGGACACTCTTAGAAGGGGATCTGTCTCAAGCCAAGGTCATCCTCCACTTATGCCCTGTTTGGGGCACCCTAGTGGGAGCCACTTGTTGGCTACCACTTGTGCTGGGCTTAGAAGCACTTGGTAGATGGTATGCTGCAAATCCAAACCAGCTGCCAGGCTTGGAGCACTTCAGTGGGTACCACGACAATGTGCGTTAAGAACAGCCACAACTTGTACTGGGTTTGTGGATACTTAGTTGACTCTACATTCCAAGCTAACACTGGCTGCAGTTTATCACAGACTTAGGGCCACCTGATGGGAGTTACAATGCAAGCTGAGTTCAGTCACCACTAGTGCAGGGCTTAAGGCCCTTTGAAAGAGTTTAGGAAAGTCCACGCCAAGGCAGTCCCCTTGTGTGGAAAAGCCTGTGGAAACAGCTCAGCCCAGGCACATGAGATATCTGAGGGAATCACTGGGGAAGCGAGAATGGTGTTAGCCAGGTTAATGGGAAAGCTCAGATTTGGTACTCACCTGCACCTGTGAAGCTCTGTGGGGAAAGGGCTCAACAAAGGAGCAATGATGCCTGCCAGTGCTTCTGTCCCTGGAGAGAGTTGACCTCAGTCCTGCCCCTCTAGTTCTCACTCTGAAGGTAATTAATTGATTCAGTTCCCCTCTGTATGTCCCTGGTGCTTTTTGAGCAGTGACCCCAACACTGGGTGTTTGTGAGAAAGTAACCCCCTGTGCAGGCCCCTTAAGAGAAACACCTGAGATTCCAGCAGCTCTCAATCTCACTCAGATACAATCCCTGCTGTTTTCACAGGCAGACATAAGGGGGACTCCTCTTCCTGGCACTGGTGTCCCAGGCTGGAGAGCTGGGTTTGAGACTAAGACCCCTTGCTCCTCAGGGGGAACCTTTACAGCTGAGCTATTCCTCCTGATTCTCAATTGCCACATGTGGGTGTGGGGCCTGCCTGTTTCTTTTCTCCAAGCCTCCTACCATTCTCGTCAAGGCTTCTTCTTTATATCCTTAGTTATGGGACTTCAGGTGGTTCACAACAATGGTGTCTATAATAGAGTTGTAATTTTGATGTGGTCATGGGAGGAGGCGAGCACAGCATTTCCCTACTTCACCATCTTGACCAGAAGTACCTATCTTAACCTTTTTAAAGGGTACACTTCATTAATTTTAAGTACATTCACATTGTTATACAGCCATCACCACCATCCATCTCCAGAATGTTTTTCACTTGAAAACTCTATACCCATTAAATAGTAACTCCCCAATGCCCCTCCCCAAGCTCACCCATGCTGCTTTCTGTTTCTATAAGTTTGACTATTTTGGTATCTCATAAAAGTAAAATCATAGAGTAATTTGTCTTTTTTTAAAGTATATTTTATTGATTATGATATTACAATTGTCTCAATTTTTTTCTCCCCTTCCTCCCGCTCTGCCCTGCATCCCCTCACCCTCTGGCATTCCCCCACCTTAGTTCATGGCCATGGGTTGCACATATAGGTTCTTTGGATTTTCCATTTCCTATACTATTCTTAACCTCTCCCTGTCTATTTTGTAACTACCAATTATGCTTATTCCCGGTACCTTTTCCCTCATCCTTCCCCCACCCCACTGATAACCCTCCATGTGATCTCCATACTTATGATTCTCTTCCTGTTCTGGTTGTTTGCTTAGGTTTTTAAAGTTCTGTTGTTGATAGTTGTGTTTGTTGTCATTTTACTGTTCATAGTTTTTGATCTTCTTGTTTTTCTTAGGTAAGTCCCTTTAACATTTCATATAATAAGGAATTGGTGATGATGAACTCCTTGAACTTGACCTTATCTGGGAAGCACTTTAGCTGCCCTTCCATTCTAAACGATAGCTTTGCTGGATAGAGGAATCTTGGATGTAGGTCCTTGCCTTTCATGACTTCAAATATTTCTTTCCAGCCCCTTCTTGCCTACAAGATTTCTTTTGATTTTGAGAAATCAGCTGACAGTCTCATGGGAACTCCTTTGTAGATAACTGTCTCCTTTCCTCTTGCTGCTTTTAAGATTCTCTCTTTCTCTTTCATTTTGGCTAATGTAATTATGATGTGCCTTGGTGTGTTCCTCCTTGGGTCCAACTTCTTTGGGACTCTGGACTTCCGGGATTTCCTGGAAGTCTATTTCCTTTGCCAGATTGGAGAAGTTTTCCTTCATTATGTTTTCAAATAAGTTTTCAATTCCTTGCTCTTGTTCTTCTCCTTCTGGCACTCCTATGATTTGGATATTGGAGCACTTAAAGTTGTCCTATAGATTCCTAAGCCTCTCCTCATTTTTTTTTTTTAAATTCTTGTTTCTTCATTCTGTGTCAGTTAGATGTTTCTTCTTTCTTTTCTTCCAGATTGTTGATTTGAGCCCTGGTTTCTTTTCCTTCACTGTTGGTTCCCTGTATATTTTGCTTTCTTTCATTCTGTGTAGCCTTCATTTCTTCCTTCATTTTGCGATTGAGCTCAGTGAATTCTGTGAGCATCCTCGTTACCAGTGTTTTGAACTCTGTGTCATACAGCTATGTTGTCCATTTCCTTGTTACTTAGATCTTTTTCTGGGGTTTTGATCTGTTCTTTTATTTGGGCTATATTTCTTTGTCTTGGCACACCTGTTATGTTGTGAGCAGGTGGAGCCTTAGGTATTCAACAGGGTGGGGCAACCCTCTTTGCTGCATTGTGGTGTTGTCTGTTGGGGAGAGGTCAGAGAGGGAAAAATACTGCTTGCTTGCTCAGCTCTAACCCCACTTTCCAACGAACTCTCCTGTGAGACTGGGAGTTTCTCCCACTGTTGCAACCCCCACATTATTTTACAGCTAGAGGTTTCGAGTCTTTAGTTTCCATTCAGCCAGCCCTGCCTTGCCCTGGTGGTCCACTGCCTTGCCTTGTGGCTTCTCTATTCAGCTTCCCATCTCTACCTCTCCTACCAGTCTGGATGAATGTTTCTTTAAATCCTTGGTTGTTGGAGTTCCAGGCAGTTTGATTCTTTGGCACTTTTCGTTGTTTATTTTTTTTAATCGGTTGTTATCCTCCTTTTGGTTGTGCAAGGAAGTGAAGCATTTTTACCTACTCCTCCATCTTGGCCAGAACTCCATATTTGTCTTTTTTGTGACTGGCTTATTTCATTTAGTATAATGTTTTCAAGGTTCATCCACGTTGTAGCATGTGATAGAATTTCTTTCCTAAGTTACTTAAGGCTGCATAATATTTCACTCTTTTTATATACCACATTTTGTTCATCCATCCATCAATGGACACTTGGATTGTTTTTACCTATTACAAATAGTGCTGCTATGAACATGAGTGTACAAATAATCTCTAAACCCCTGCTTTCAATTCCTTTGGGTAATGCTAGATCATGTGGTATTTCTATGTTTAAGTTCTTGAGGAACCTCTACACTGTTTTCCATAGTGTCAGCAACATTTTATAGTCCCACCTACAGTGCACAGGGTCCCAATTATTTGGGATAATAAGGATTTCCCTACATCCTTTCCAGCACTTATTTTCTATTTTTTGTTTTACTTTTTTTGATAAGATAATGGCCATCCTCAGTGGTGTGGGGTGGTACTATCTCATTGTGGTTTTGTTTTGCATTTCCATACTGATTAGTGATGTTGAGTATCTATTCATGTGCTTTTTTGGCCATTTGCATACCTATCTTGGAGAAGTGGGTATTCAAATCCTTCGACTATTTTTAATTAGATTATTTTTCACTTTTGAGTTTTAGGTGTTTTCTGTATCTTCTATATATTAACCTCTTATCAGATATGATTTGCAAGTGTTTTTTTTCCCATTCCATAGGTTGCCATTTTACTCTGTTGATTTCTATCATTTGATGTATGGAAGTTTTTAATTTTGATGTCATCTGATTTATTTTCAACTTGTTACCTATGATTTTGTTATCATATCTAAAAAATCATTGCCAAATCCAATGTCATGAAGCTTTTGTCCTATGTTTTTTCCTAAGCTTTGTAGTTTACCACTTAAATTTAGGTCTTGGATCCATTTTGAGTTAATTTTTGTATATGATATAATGTAAGGGTCCAACTTCTTTCATTTGCATGTGGATATCCAGTTTCTCAATTATTTCTCAATTATTTCCCCATTGGTCTTGGCACCTTAATCAAAAATCATTTGACAGTTTTCTAAGGGTTTATTTCTGGGCTGTCTTCTATTAGTTTGTATTTGTCTTTAGGTCAGTACTTCATTGTTTCAGTTGCTGTAGTTTTGTGATAAGTTTTGAAATTAGGAAGTATGAGATCTCCAACTTTGCTATCCATTTTCTAGATTGCTTTGTTTATTTGGGTCATTGGAACTTCAGGATGGATTTTTCTATTTGTGACAAAAAAAATAATAATAAGGGCAGTTGAGGATTTTGATAAGAATTGATAGTAAGTCTTTAGATGCCAAATCATGAGATGCCGTTCCGTTCATTTAATTTCTTTCAGCAATGTTTTATAGTTTTTAGAGTATAAAAATTAGTCTTTTACCTCATTGGTTAAGTTTACTCCTAAACATTTTGTTTTCAGATTGTTCATGGTTAATATTTAGAAATGCAATGATTTTTGTACACTGATTTTGTACACTGATTGTTCATGGTTAATATTTAGAAATGAATGATTTTTGTACACTGATTTTGTATTCTGCAACTTTGCTGTATTCATTTATTAGTTCTAATAGCTTATTTGTCGAAATGCTAGGGTATCTACATGTGAGACTGTGTGAACAGAGATGATTTCGCTTCTTCCTTTCCAATTTGGATGTCTTTTATTCCTTTTCTTGCCTGATTTTCCAGGTGTGACTTCCAGTACTATGTTGGATAAAAGTGGTAAAAACAAACATCCTTGTCTTGTTCTTGATCTTATAAGAAAAGTTTTTCTCTCACCATTGAGTAGGTTGTTAGCTGTGGGCTTTTTCCATATGGCTTAGTTTAAGTGTTTTTAGCATGAAATGGTGTTGAATGTGTCATTTTTTTCTGCATTTATTGTGATTATTTTTTAACTTCATTCTGTGAATGCAGTGTATTTCATCGATTTTCCTATTTTGAACCATCCTTGCATTCCAGGAATCAATCCCACTGGTCATGGTATATAATCCTTTTAATGTGTTGTTAAATTCTGTTGCTAGTATTTTGTTTAGAATATTTGCATCATTCTTTATCAGGGATGTGAGCCCATAGTTTTCTTATAGTGCCTTTGTCTGGTTTTGGTATCAGGGTAATGCTGACCTCATTGAATGAATGTGGAAGTACTCCCTCCTCTTCAATTTTTGGGAAGAATTTGAAGAGGACTGATGTTCTCTTTACATGTTTGGTAGAATTCACCAGTGAAGCCATTTGTTTCTGAGGCTTTCTGCCTTGTGAGGGTTTTTGATTACTGAGTCAATCTCCTTACTAGGTACAGGTCTGTTTTGATTTTCTATTTCAAAATGATTCAGTCTTAGTAGTTTGTGTGTTTATAGAAATGTATCCCTTTCATCTAGATTATCCAATTTTTTGGCATTCAGTTGTTCATTGTACTCTTATAATCCTTTTTATTTCTGTAAAATAAACTCTAACTCTAATTCTAAATGGACTCTAATTCCCTGCTTTCATTTCTGATTTTAGTTATTTGTATCTTCTCTATTTTTATCTAGGTTAATCTAGTTAAAAGTTTGCTAATTTTGTTGATATTTTCAAAGAACTAAATCTTGGTTTTGTTGATTTTCTCTATTATTCATCTCTGCTCTAATATTTATTATTTTCTTCCTCTGCTAGCTTTGGGTTTGGTCTTTTTTTTTTTTTTCCTTTTTGAGTTCCATATCTCCCTATAATCCTGTTCCTTGTCTGTCATATTCACCCAATTTTCAAGGGCCACTATGAATGTCACAATCAATAAAACATGTGGAAAGTCTATTATATTGGTCAGATCCTCTCAGAACTAAAGCCAGGCTAACTCTAAATATGCCTGTGGTTCAGACTGGGAGCACATCAGAACCCTCCTGATTTAGCATTTCCCTAGGCTAGGCTATATGGGGTGGTACTGCCACTGCAGAAGGGGATGCTAACTTCTGAGGCTCATATATTACTGTGTCTTCCATCCTGTCCCCTTCTGCCATGCCATTTCTTCTATGGCACTGGATTATGGTTAGAGTCTTGGATAGAAATAACTGTAGGTGAGCCATCTGGGCCTTTCTAGAGCAAACTGAAGAATGCCCTTCAATAATGGTTCCATCAGTGCTTTAATGTGAAGTAGATGATTCCAGGTAGGCCTGTTGTAGGACACTGATCAGGCAGGACTGCCTCAGTGTTTTATAGATGGACATTTAAGTACACAATGCTTGACAAGAGTAAAACGTGGCACAATGACAGGCCTAAGTCAAATACTCATCTCTAGCACTTAGCAACTATGAGTCTTTGGGAAAGTTATGTAAACTCTGAGCTTCTGTTCCTGCTATTTATTTTTATTTTGTTTAGTTTTTATTTCATAATCATAAAGTTACCTCTGCAAACCAGCTACATTTGAAAAGGGTAGGGAAAACATGGAACCCAATGAACTGCGGTGAGAGATTATAGAACATTCCAAGCAGTTGGGGGTGAAGGGGTGCTCTCCTGAGCTACAGAAGGAATAGTCTGGTGGTTAAGATAAAGTATAAGTCAAATTTATTAGAGTTGTCCACAGTCAGTAATGGTGATCTTCTTGCTGGTTTTGCCATTCCTGGACCAGTAGCTCTCCATGGCTGTCACAATCCATGCCATCTTTCCATGCCAGCCACATACTTCAGCCACTCGGTCTTGGCAGTGCAGATGAAAAGCTGGGAACTGTTTGTGTTGGGTCCAACATTTGGAATGGACAAGGTGCCAGGACCTGTGTTCTTCAGGACGAAATTCTCATCAACAAATTTCTTCCCGTAGATGGACTTGCCACCTATGCTGTTGTGGTGTGCGAAGTCACCACCCTGGCACATAAATCCTGGAATAATTCTGTGAAAGCAGGAGCCTTTATAACCAAATCTTTTCTCCCCAGTGCTCAGAGCACAAAAGTATCCTGCTGTCTTTGGAACTTTGTCTACAAACAGCTTGAAGGAGACATGGCCCAAAGGCTCGCTGTCAACAGCGATGTTGAAGAACACAGTGGGGTTGACCATGGCTGGGCGCAGGAAGGTCTGAGGTGGCAGCGGGTCTGCAAGGCCTGTTCCTGCTATTTAAAACTGAGTTCATCCTGTCTCCCTAACAGCTAATCCCTATTGATGCTTACTGCAGGCCAGACCTCAGCACCCAATGAATACTTAATCTCTCTTCCCCTTGACCCTGTTCCCTCCTAAGTTCTCTACCCCAACTACTTCTTTTAGCAAGAGCATATGTGCTAGATTATATTTTTCTTATGAAGCTCCTTAAAAATAAAGCAAAAAGGAATATTCTACATAATAAATGGGAGATGGAATCAAGCCATATCAAGTATTGCTTGTGGTCTTAATGCTTTTTTAAAGCCCAAAATACCTGAGAAGATGGTATTACATAGAAATGATCATGGTTAGGCCATAGAATGTTAATTATGACTGCAGAAAATCAATTCAGCAACTTTCTTCTTGCAGAAGATGACAGCTTATTTCCATAAAAGAAAACCTGGCAATAAAAATTAAACTTCTTTTCTAGGAAGTAATAATGACCGAAATATAATTTTATACATTTTACCTGTAAAACTGTATCCTTTATATTAGTTTGAGAATAGCTACTTATATAATAAAAAAGAAACTTAATATTCTGCATTTCTGGCTCCTTTCACAAGAAAAACACCATTACCTTTCTGATTGTGTTTTGAACACACACAGATTCTTCAGGAAGAAACTGACCCCTGTGGGGATTGAGCAAGGATCAGAGTTAAGCACTGAAACAAGCAATTAATTCCCATTAGAGGATTAAGTTCACTCAAGTTCACTTTGAGTCAGAAAAACAAACTGTGAATAAAATCATGTACAACTAAGAGGTTACTTGTCAAAGTTAATAAATTAGAGAATAGAAGGGCAAACTGGAATGCACAGAAGCTGAGCAGCCACATGAAGCACTAGCAAGGAAACTGGTGGGGTTCTGTATTCACGGGACAATATCCACCATTCTCAAGATACTTTAGAAACATGGGAGGTAGGGTAGGTACAGTTTCTGCCATATGGTACTATCCTCACTCTAATAGATGTACTGTACATGAAAGGAAGTCTAAAAGCATTTTCCACCCTGTTATGTCACCTTCTCTATGCATGATTTCCCTATAGGATTGTATCATAAAGACATGCAAGATATTAACATTCAATTTAGTGAATTTTACTTTTTGGGTTTTAGAAATGATTCTAAATAAATTCAAGCAGCATCTCTATAAACAACGTTACCAACCTATAAAGTACTGAGTGGGAGACTACTGCTGTGGCCAGGACTTGGGAATTAAAGGCCCAAAAGCCAAACAAACCCTTTCCCATACCAGGCTGGTCCGGAATAATGTGGATATCCAGGGGTCAGCACAGAGGTGGAACAGGCTCAGATCTAAAATAAAGTTTTACTTCAGCAAAATTTGGCTAGTTTAATATTGTCAATATTTAAGAAAACAAAAACACTCATGAAAATGTCCATCTGGCCTGGCACTGCTTGAAATGCCTCTGTCACTTATTCAGCAGTTTTCTTTCTTGAAACACAGTCCATCTATAGTTTCATATTTCATCACTTAAGCAGAAATTGAAAATGATCAGGAGTGCTTTACATAGTTGTTAGATTTTTCCTGCTGAATATTTTTTCTTAGCCACCTGGTGGTAAGAGTCTAAAAGGCAGGATTTAATTTAAGCACTTATTATACTAGTTTACAAATTAGAAATACACATATGCCTGGACCACATTTAGAAACATACACACCTGGTGAACCAAACAAAAAAAGAGCTAGTATTTAATTCTTCTTAAATTAATCCACAAAAGGATTTAAATGGACACCAGCTTCTACCATAAAAACATCCTTTAAAAAAGGTATCTTCATAAAATATTCATCCTGTATGTATTAAAATTTAGTGATATGAAGAAATGTTAGTAAATGTGTGAGTTAGTTTGATATGTGTCATCACTTCAAACTGTTTTCTCCAAGCAATAAAACGTCAAGGTACTAAAAGCTTCCTGCCTGTTGTCAAGTCAAGACTATGTTAGAGAAGACAGGTATAATGACTGGATTTGAGTCATATGAAATTAAGGCCTCTGAGGAGCCTGCTCTGCCACCCATCACTGGCTGGAGAACGAACTGCTTCAGAACCAGAAATGCCTGTCCCAAAGAACAGCTGGGAAAGCTCCCTCTTATCTGTCTTTCCATTTGCTATACAAATTAGCTTTCATCATTCAATGTCTCATGTCAAAGTCAGCTCCAGCAGAATCATGCTCCACCAAATCTGTGAAGAGCACCTGTCACAAATGAGAAGTAGTCTCACAACTGCTGCCCTAGTCCTCACGTGGCCACCAGTGGCAACAGTGGGTGGGGCCTTTAGCAGATGTAGATGTTACTAAATGAGATCAAATCTTTAAAAAAGCATATAGGATGTTGTCTGTGACTGCTCTAAAGAGAATTTTTCTTCTTTTACAGAAACCTTGTCACATCTCAGCCAACTACTATTTCTCTCCCTTCCTACTGTAACATTATTTTCCCTTGAGAAAATGCCTGGGTATCTGATATAGTTACACATTAATTCTTCAGAAGTTTCTTAGAACTGTAGGAAACAGGTGAAAAAACAAAATGCCTTGAACTTTAAACTAGATCACAGCTTGCGAGCATGAAGCGCTTTAAGGTCATGTCACTCTCTCCTTAGAGTGGCTGGAGGGCGATGGGCCAGGGAGGGCTCAGGTGCATCCTGTGGGTGCTTTGATGCTTTCACTCTCTTGCTTGCTAGTTTCTTTATAGCAATGACAAGGGCTTCCTGCCCAGGCAACCCCACTGAATGCCCTGGAAAGTTTATGGCAAAACACCTTTCTTATATTAACCAAATAGCGTGGGTGAAATGGCGGCACCTTTGAAAACTCTGGACCTTCATGGGACCCCGCAAACAAACCAGCGTTTCATGGTCTCTGGTGCACGCTAAGGCCTCTGAATGCTCCCTCAGCAACCATTCTGTGGGGTTTTATTCTTTAGCAATGACAAAAACTTTTAAAAAGAAAAATTTTTAATGCTACACCACTTTAATAACTATCATGTTGCCATTTTAAAAACATACAGTGACAGCCCTGGCTGGTGTAGCTCAGTGGATTGAGCGTGGGCCTGCGAACCGAAAGATCGCGGTTCGATTCCCAGTCAGGGCACATGCCTGGGTTGCCAGGCCAGTTCCCGTCAGGGGACATACAAGAGGCAACCGCACATTGATGTTTCTCTCCCTCTCTCCTTCCCTTCCCCTCTAAAGATAAATAAATAAAATCTAAAATAAAAAAAATTAAAAAAAAAAAAAAACATACAGTGACAGACAAGGGAGATGACCATCTCCCAGGCGGACTCTTAAAAGTCTGGAAAGGAACAGCAGGAAAATCCCCAAACAGAGTCAGGGAAAAGGTTTAATGGAAATGGAGGCTGAATTGGCTGGGCCTGCCAGGGCCACTGCCCTAAATACCAGGCACAGCTGGGAGCGGAGGTGCTACCAGCCCCCACAGTTCCCAGCAGGAGGCACAGAAAGCTCAGGAAAGGCCTGGAACTGACAGCTAGAGGAGAGTGCAGTGGAGACAGCTGGGGTTTGACAGCAGGTCTAAGATGCAGAGAGAAGGTGCCAAGAGTTATCACCTTAAAGTGCCTACCTACCCTGTGGGCAAGGCTTCAGAAACAAGGGCTTTACCTGTGGGCCCACCTGTGGCTCAGAGGGGAAAATATAAATAATGTGGCTACCATGATTGAGAGCATTTACTGTGTGTCTGACTCATGCTAAATGCTTCACTTATATTTTCAAGTTAATACAACTCAGAGATCCCACTCCCTAGCTTCTCCCCATTTTATAGATGGGGAAAATGAGAGATGAAGTGACCTCCATAGGTTCCCCAATTAAAGAGCAGATGTGTCTGCCTTTACACCTTCTTCCTGCCCTTCAAAGGCTCTCCCCTCAGTCCTACGAAGAGGGTGCTCCTCTCATTCCCTCCCACCAGAAACCGCAGAACAGGAACAGCTTCCAGCCACCAGAGGGCCCCTGGCAGTTGGCTTGGGCCACGGCCCCACACCAGGTTCCATGTATATCTTCACCTAGAAGGTACCCACAGGCACTTACTGAGCACCAACAAATACCAGTGCAGGAAGTCTTGGGAATCGACACTCAAAAGCGGCCACTATCCTGGAATTCTTAATAATTTTATCTCAACTTGCGTAAGTGAAGCCTGATGGGACACTAGAGCATATTCTAGTGAGCAGGGGCGGTCCATGTAGCCCCACAGGCAGACACCACTCTCAGTGCACTACAAGCACGGAACCCTAGTGGACCCATGACGGATGGGATTCAGTGACACTAGAAGTGAGGGCAGGGTGACGTGTTACATGTATGATTTTGCCAGCCAGGAAAGGCCATGCTTTCCATTCCAAGCAAAACTTGCTTTGAACACTGGAAAAGGCAATAGAATTCTACGAAATGCTAACAACCAAGAAGCTCTAACCTAATCTTCTTTATGTGGGGTACTTCCCTGTACCAGACAACCACACACAATGAAGATAGTGACACAGAGGGCAAGAGTGACTGAGAACCCCACGGTTTCTCTACCTCTCAGTATTTTCTCCCTCATCAGGAGCTGATGGTGGGCAATGCTGGTAGAATGTACACATGTCAAGAATTGAAATAAATACAGTTGAGATAGTTTTGAGCAGAGTTTCCAGTTCTAGTAAGAATAAAATACATATGCATGCACAAGTTCTGAAATATTATCATTTCTGTGATTTTACATGCATTAAATACTCCTATATTTGTATTTAAATTAAAATTGACATTATGCAATATAAAGATGAATGATAAACTGAATGCTAAGAATTTAATATGATAGTAGTAAAATAACTATAAATAAAATAATAATAATAAAGTAACAACTAAAACACCATGATAAATCAAGAGAGAAAGACCACAGAAGAAAGGGAAAAAACTTCATATTTTAGTGCCTTATAACTGCACTCTTTCTGCTTTCTGAACAAGGGACCCTGTATTTCTCTCTAAACTGTTTTTCAAACCAAGAGCTCAAAGGCAAACCTCTTCTTCATTTCACATCTTCCATATCAGCCAGCACAGTTGAGTGCATGCAGTAGGCACTTAATCAATACCTGCTGCAGTAAAGCAAGTGGTTATCTCCTCAGTCCAAATTCCCAAAGAGACCCTGCGGGTCTTCACTCTGTTTGTAATTTCTCAATTTCTCTTTGTCACAAAAAAACCCCCACAAGTTCAAATACTGTTCCAGGTGTAAATTTACAGGAATTGAATTCAGTCCTGTGGCTCTACCACCATTTCCTTCAGATGTCCAGTCACAGAGGCAAAGTCCAGGGAGAGCAAAGTGCTCTGGAGCCTGAGACTCTGACTTGGGGCCGGTTACTCCCTGCCGTGCCCCCAGCCTCCTTGGAGCAGGTAAGCACCCATATAACCTTATAGAGCTAAAAGGCCATCTAGAACCTGCAAAACTAATCTCTAGAGAGAGCAGTTAGATCAGTGGGAGGAGGAGTGTGGAGGGGACACATTCTAGGAAGATGGCAATGTTCTTGTCTTTTGTCAAAATCACCAACCTGTGCACTTAATGTGTCAGTTTTCTTGCATATAAATTATACCTCAAAGAAAGTGAATCTAAAAAAAGATTAAATGAGATCATGGAGGGAGGCAATTTGCAGGCCATTAGGTCTGGAATTATTCTTACCAGTTTATATTCTTATCCGAGTCCCTAATCAACAGGAAAAACAAAACAAAACAAAACAAAAATATGTATCTTTTAGTTAGAATTTTCACAAGCATTCAAGTATTTCCAAAGTATTTCTGTGTTGTGGACTGTTCAGCCTGGTTTCAGGAGTTGTAACCCTCACCCCATGGTGGGCTGTGTAAGAGCCCAAGGGACCCACTTCATCTGGGTCTGTTCTGTCACAAGGACATGAGCTACTAAGGAGGCAAAGCTTATCTCCCTGGCAGGAGCACTGCTTCTGCCTCATCCATCTCTGGCCCCATCGCTTGGTTGGCAGTCAATGATGGGTAAGACTCCTCATGGGAGGGGCAACCTAAGCCAGACGCAACCACTTGGGAGGCCTCGTGGAAGGACTGGGGCGGGGGGGCGGGTTGCAGCAAAGAGGATGTGATGGACCCTCACCCCCCAGCTATTCTGACATAGCCTGAGTCCTCATTTCCATCTGGGAGATGTCTCCTGCTTCCTAATTGCCTTAAAGCCTGAAACTGTGGGGGTGAGCGGTGCAGCCCTGTGCTGGCCAGGACGGCTCCCTGGGTGATCCGGACATAAGAAAGAATTCCTAAAGTCCTGTGAAACCTGCTTTGCTAAGAGTGCTCTTCCTTAGGTGATAAGTGTCCGAGGAGGAAATGAGTATGTCTCCCAAAGTTTGGCAACCCCCTTTCCTGACAAACACTGGCTCGGATTAAGCCCTCAGATTTCTTTGACATGTTAAACCTGTATTCTGGTGTATTTGAGCCCAATAAAAGCCTAGTGAGGATGGGGCTCTGGGTCATTCTCCTCTGAGAGTTTGACCCCTTTCCTCCCCAAGCAGAAGATGTCTTGGTAGTTTTTACTTTCATCCGTGACGGAGGGATGGGGCTCTGCGGGCAGAGCCCCCCACATCTGGCACCCAGGACAGGGTCCCCCGCATTTCTGAAGCAGATTTGCGGTAGCCTTCCTTAAATTCCATCACTTTCTGGAACCCAACATGCAAGACAAGGCAGAGTAGCCTGTAACGGCCACCTGGGGTCCTAGAAGGGAAACAGCAAACAGCCCAGTCACAGTGTGATGGAGGGTGCAGTGCCTCTTGAGGAATAGGGGCAGGGACTGGGATGAAGATTCAGGCCTCACCAGCTTTGGTTACCTATCCAGAGCCTGTCTGGACTGCCTGCTGATCAAGCAGAGGTATGCACAGCTGGCTACTAAGAATTGCAGCAAATGATTTGCCTTTTAGAATATTTTTGCAAGCCTGCTAGGGGAGAGCACAGCCTTTAACTTGCTTGCTGGCAGTTGCTCAAAATATGTTTTTTCCGCCAGGAGCAAGCCCTCAGTCAAAGGAAGAAGAGCCAAGAATCTGCATCTTATCAGAACCTGCTGTCCATTCTGATGGGCATGGGAAGGGACATTGGGTCTTGTTGAAGGCAGGTAACTCTCACTTTACCCTGTATGCCCCCAAAAGGTAATTTTTTTTTCTCTTGGTGACAACTCAGGCAGTAAGTAGTGGAGGGAAAGGTAATGACTATCCATCAGTATATTATTTAAAAGGTTTTGTTTTTCAGATACATTTTAAGGCTACATTAACTTAAAATGGTTTTTATTTGAATGTTTTGCTTACTTACATGAGAATTGGGGAGTTTGGGAATGAATACAGCTTAAAAATTTAAATTGGAAAAAACAGAATAATAATTACAAAATATCACACAAAGGTATTCCCTTCTAGGGGGTTTGCTAACAAAATACTCAAGAAAGAAGAGAACATGTATCTGTTTAAGCAACTCTTACATGACCATTTTAGAAGTTAGGCCTACTCGAAAGTGATAAATAAAATTGTTGCAAATGCAAGTGAAGCTCCTAGCTAGGCCTAGGCCCCCTATATCTAATGTAATATTTCATAGCTTTGGAGGAACAAGTCTCCCAGAAGAAGCACAGGACAGAAAGCTGAGGGGTCAGATGTCAAAGCCAAGCCACTGCTGACCTGGGGCTTCCTTGCCCAGGCCAAGTGGGGCAAGGGCACAGCAGGTGGCAGGAGATGAATGTATGCTGGGCATTCCTCCTTGGGGCGGGGCGGGGTTGGGGGTCAGGATCCACAGGAGAGCCAGCCAGCACCCCCCCACACACCCCCCAACATGGGATAGAATGTGTTAGTCAGGGAGAAGACTGAAAAGTGACTGCCAAATACAGTCACTTTGTTCTAGGCTGCTAGATATCCTAGAACACCACCTACACTACGAAAGGAAACCTCAGCACCACCCCAAAACCAGCAGCACAGGTGGCCCCTAACCCAGCTCCCCTGCGGCCAACAGCCCAGCAACATGAAATCATCCAAACTCCATTTCTAGCGGGCTCTTCAATTCAGGACTCAATTCTTTTGGTAGCAGTAACAGAATTTCTTTTGCCAAGAATATTATTAAAAAACAATTTAAAATTTCTAAAAAGATGTTGGCTACCTGAAGATAGTCAGGTAGGCAGGAGGAATGCAAACCTGGAAAAGTTAATTGCCTCCATTAGTGCAAAAAAAGAAAAGAATCACTCCAACACATACACACACATCTATATGTACACACACCTGTTTTAAAACATTTTTTAAAAAGACTTTTAAAAAATAAAAGCAGAACTCAAAATCAAGCTTGATTGTTTTATTTTATTAATTACCTGTCCCCAAAGTATGCAAATCCTTTTAGTGCTTTTCTAACTATCTCCAAATAAAACTCAATAAAAATAACTGAGAGACAAGTAAAAACTGAGTTACAAGTAAGAAGAGGAGTAGGAGAGGAAATTAAGGGCATGTTACTGAACATGCTCTAAAACACTACTTTAAAGTGAATGGAGATCATATGGAGGGTTAGCAACAGGGGCATGGGAGGAGGAGAGAGGGGGAAAAGGTACAGAGAATGAGTAGCATAGATAATGGGAAAAAATAGACAGGTGTAGGGCAAGAATAGTGTGGGAAATGTAGAAGCTAAAGAACTTATGACCCATGGACATGAACTAAGGGGGGAATGTGGGTGGGAGAGGGTGGGTAGAGTGGAGGGGAATGATGTGGGAGAAATGGGACAACTGTAATAGCATAATCAATAAAATATATTTAAAAAAAAAAAAAAAAAAAAAAAAAAAAAAAAAAAAAAATAAAGTGAATCCATTTACTCACATTCCTATGAGTGCTAAACACAGCTGGTCACTTTACTGACAGTAGTCAGGAGTCTCTGAGTCCAAAACTTCTAGAAAAATATGATGTGTTCGAGTGACAGGGGCTTCAGGGGAACTAATGGATGCATCAAATTAATTAAATCCAACCCTTTTATACACTATATTCCTCACTTCCCCTCCCCTCCTCCCAAAATTCCACTTTAATGTTACAGTTGGGAGCAGCTGACAGAAAGCCAGGGCCTTGGAGGCCAAGCACACCAGTTTTCCTCAGGGTTTTCTCTAGTGTTTGGGGCTGGATCCCAGGACCCTAAATATTACTAAAAAACTCAGGGTGGTCTGTATTTGGCTCTCATAAAGCACTTAAAATCCAACATGTAATCCACTCCTGGGACAGCAAAATCCTTGTTAAAATATAAAAATGCCTTATTACTGTTGTGTAATTATCGGAGAATAGATGCTGCTACATTCAGTTTAAATACTTTTTCAAACTTATTTCAAAAACAACAGAACACTAGCTTTGTTTTTCAGATGGAACTTTCCTTTTTAAGTTTACTGTGTTCTTCCATGATAAAAAGTTGGTATTAACAGTTTGTTAATATCTCAGGAATTCCCCCTAAAGAGGAAAAAAGTGATTCTTCACCAACCGCAGAGGGCCATGCTTTGCAAACCACCCAAAATTTAAGGGTTAACCAAAGTCCTACTTGGAGCCCCTTAAAACTGCAACTCTTTATTGGTCCTTTGACTGTCCCCACCAAGAACCAGGACCCTAGGATCTGCTGTCCAGCATGAACCAGATGCAGAGGCTGCAGGGGAAGGAGGAGGAAGGTGGGCTTAATAAACCAGGTCCTGCTCTGACTGGTGTGGCTCAGTGGGTTGGGCCTTGTACTGCAAACAGCTGCAGGTTAATTCCAGTCAGGGCACATGCCTGGGTTGCACACCAGTCCCCAGTTGAGGGGTGTGGGGGAGGCAACTGATTGATGTTTCTCTGGCACATCGATATTTTCTTCCTCCCTTTTCCCTCTCTTCCTCTCTCAAAAAATAAATACATAAAATCTTAAAATATATGTAAATAAATAAACTAGGTCCTCTCCACCCCCAGAGCCTTTCTAGAGGGGAGGAGAGTACCCTACCAGCGACCCAAAGGAGTTGATCCTTCAAAATTCATACAGACTCTTGGCACTATTTTTTTTTAATAATTTAATTTTATTTTTTTAAAGATTTTATTTATTTTATTTTTTAGAGAGGGGAAGGGAGAGAGAAAGAGAAACATCAATGTGTGGTTGCCTCTCGCATGCCCCCTACTGGGGACTTGGCTTGCAACACAAGCATGTGCCCTAGACTGGGAATCAAATCAGCGACCCTTTGATTTGCAGGCCAGCACTCAACCAGGGATTGGCACTGTTTTAATATAACAATGACTTTAATTATTTTTGAATTAAGGAATTTATCTCTACTGTCATCTTGAAATAAAGACAGTTCTCCAGGTAGCTGGTTTCTGTCTCATGAATGGCAAAGACCAGTGTAGGCCAGGTGGGCTACATCTCCTCCGAAGAAGGAAAGGAGGAGCTTCTAGAACCTGTGTCTCCTAGCATGTGAGAGAGCAAGCACTGAAGCCACCCTGCATCTCCCTGGTTGTCTGGCCTGTTCTCCAGCCAGGCTTGCAGGGCCTATCCCTTCTCTCCTCCATGGCTGGAATAGCTGCGAATGCTTCCCAGCCCTACCCAGATCTCTGGGGAAGAGAGAGAGCCAGGGGGAAACTGGGTTGAGCCCAGTTTGTTAATTTCACCTATTTCCCCAGAGAGGAAGAAAAGTCATCGTATGGGGGCTGATACATTCTCTCCCATCCTTCAGCAGTCCTGCAAGACAGGTGTTATTGTCCCATTTCACACATGGGAAACCAAGGCTTAGAGGAGTTATTTAATTAAAATAGCACAGCTATTAAATGGAATGGCTCAATCCAAAATCCAGATACCTTCCCCCAACATACACTGTGGTCAACCAGAAGAAAAATGCAAGGTTTTGGTGGTAGAAAATACTGAAGCTCTCCCTGGTTTTCATAGCAGATAACCATGGTACCATGTGAAAGTACTGTTGCTATTCCCCACCTGTCACACCTGTGGGAGGGACTATGCTTTAAGCTCTTGTCTTTATAACTTTAAAGACCAAAGCCAGATTTAAAGTTTCTGTAAAGCAAGGAGTGATCTACCAGCCACCAAGATTCTGTTACTATTATCTGCAGAGTATTCAGTATTTCCAAGCCAGTTGAAACGTTATTCATTCATTCACCCATTCAGTATTTTTTGAGCATCTGTAATAGGCCAGGAATCATGCTAACTGCCAGGGACATGAACATAAACAAGACAGCAGTCCTTGTTCTTAAGAAGCTGCAGTCTAATTGGGGAGATAAATATATTAAAAGATAAGACACCCTGTGAGGAGGCTAATGAGCAACATGCATGGGGAAACAGGGTATTATATGTCCTGAAGGAGAATGCTACCTGGGCAGCAGAGTCCTCCAGGAGAAACAGGGCAGGGAGAAGAGGGTGGTTTGAGCAAAGGGGACACATTGCCTGGGCATACCTGGGAGCCAGAGCATTGAGCCTGAGAACTGGGGAACAGGAGAAAGAGCGAGGCTGGACCCAGGTCACTAGGGACTCTGGATTTCAGCTCTGTGTGATGGTAATAGTTATGGTACTTAATGGTATTAAGTAAGCCTGGGAAGTGACAAAGTTAAAATTTATAATTTAAAAAATTATCTCATGCTACCCCAGTGAAGACTGTTTGGCAGTATCAATCGAAGCTGCGTCTATCTTTTCCCAATGACCCAGCAAGTCTATTGCAGGCAGATGTTCCACAGAATGTGAACACAGTTCACCAGAAAAAAACACAGATAAAATTATGCTGATTAGCTCCATTCGTAATAGCACAAAACTACATGCTACCCAAATGTCCATCAACAGTAAAATGGTCTAATAAACTGTGTTACACTGGGGAAAACTCTACAGCAAGAACAAATGAACTACATGTAACAGCAGTGATGAATCTCACAAGTGATGCTGAGTGAAAGGAGTCAGACAAAAATAGTGCCTGCTACATGACTGCACTTATATGAAGGTAAATAACCACCACACTGATCTCTGCTGCAGATGTCAGAATGGTGGATACCCTGGGAAGAAAGTACTGACTGGTGTTGGGAACCGTTCCGCCTGGTTTCAGGAGCTGTAACTGCACCCCATGGTGGGCTACGTAAGAGCCCAGGGGACCCATTTCATCTGGGTCTGTTCTGTCAAGAGGACCTGAGCCACTAAGGAGACAAAGCTTATGTCCCTGGCAGGAGCGCTGCTTCTGCTTCATCCATAACTGGCTCCAGTGCTTGGTCCATTAGCCAATGATGGGTAAGATTCTCTCAAGGGAGGGGTCGCCTAAGCCAGACACGACCACTTGGAAGGCCCTCAGGGAAGGACTCAGGGGGGCTGCAGCAAAGAGGGGGTGATGGACCCTCGCCCCCTCCCCGCCCGCCCCCCCCCCCCCGGCTATTCTGACATAGCTTGAGTCCCCATTTCCATCTGGGAGATGTCTTCCCTATCTCTTGCTTCCTGGCTCTAATTCACTTAAGCCTGAAACTATGATGGATGGCGGTGCAGCCCTGTGCTGGCCAGAGTGGCTCCCCCAGGCGATTGGGCATAAGAAAGATTTCGTAAAGTCCTGTGAAACCTGCTTTGCTGAGAGTGCTCTCATTTAAATGATAAGGGTCCAAGGAGGAAATGAGTTTGGCTCCCAAAGTTTTGTAACCCCTTAGCTGACAGACACTGACTCAGATTAAGCCCTCAGATTTCTTTGAAATGTTACCCATTGTTTGATCCTTGCCACCTGACATTGATTGATGAGCTTTACCTGTGTTCCTGTGTGTTATGAACTCAATAAAAGCCCATTGAGGAAAGGGCTATTAGCCCTTCTCCTTTGAGAGACTGGCCACTTCTCCTCCCCAAGCCGATCATGTCTTGGTAGACTTATTTCCATCCGCAGCAGATGGATGGGGCTCTGCTGGTGGAGCCCCTCCACAGACTGGGAAGGACATGACACCTGATTCAGGTGCTGGTTGCCTGGGTGTGTTTCTGTTATGGAAATCCATCAGCTATGATTTCTACACTTTCCTGATATATCTTATACTCTTGTAAAATGTACATTTAATTTTAAAAATGTATATAGTAACAGAGAACACCTTTGCGAGAACAAGGCTTATGAGCTTAAAACTACAGTGAAGAGGAAGACAATTACAGTGCTACATATAATTTAATGGAATTTGTAGGTGAGAGAGACCATAGGCTTTGTAGAAGTGGCTTACTCCCTTCCATGCTCCCCCAGGGCATGAGAGTGAAGGCAGATTTCCCAGGGCTACAGAAGGCACCAAGTCATAATAGGGTCATTCTCAGATTGGAGAACCTCCAATTACAGAAGAGTTAAATGATACCAACTGGAAGCAAAAGGGCATTTTACGGGAGAATTTTTTTTTTTAAGTGATGGTGATTTCCCCTCATTTAAGAGACCTGAGATTATACTAGCCCTGGGTAATGTTGCAGACCTTGTTTGGATTCTGATTTGAACTTATTGACAGTAAAATGACATTTCTGAGACAATCAGGAAAATCTTATAGGTATATCTAGATAAATGATGACACCAGAAAAATCAAGGTAAAATTTTGGGGTATGGATAATGGCATTATGATTCTATGAGAAAATACCCTTATATTTGAGAGATAAGTATGGAAGTATCTAGGGTTCATGAAATATTATAATGTCTGATATTTTAAAATACTTCAGTAAATCAAAAGATTAATCAGGCATGTGTGGCAAAATCTTGGTAATTTATGAGTCTGGGTGATAGACAGATGGAATGGTTGAAATATACTTGCTGCTTTAATACATCTTCCCTCCAAACAAAAAAAGAGAAAGAAAAATATTAACAAATAAGAAATCAAAGAGGGAACATCACTATAAATATCACAGATGTTTAGAAGGATAACAAGAAATACAGCAATTTTATACCAATAAATCTTAGAACTTAGATAAAATGAAAAATTTCTTCTTTTTTTCTTTTTTTGCAAGGAATCTTTTTAATATATTTTATTGATTATGCTATTACAGTTGTCCCATTTCTCCCCCATCATTCCCCTCCACCCTAACACACCCTCTTCCACCCACATTCCCCCCTTTAGTTCATGTCCACGTGTCATAAGTTCTTTAGCTTCTACATTTCACATACTATTCTTGCCCTCCCCCTGTCTATTTTCTACCCACTATCTATGCTACTTATTCTCTGTACCTTTTCCCCCTCTCTCCTCCTCCCACACCCCCGTTGTTAACCCTCCATACGATCTCCATTTCTGTGGTTCTGTTCTTGTTCTAGCTGTTTGCTTAGTTTGCTTTTGTTTTAGGTGTGGTTCTTAATAGCTGTGAGTTTGCTGTCTTTTCACTGCCATATTTTTATCTTTTTCTTAGATAAGTCCCTTTAACATTTCATATAATAAGGGCTTGGTGATGATGAACTCCTTCAACTTGACCTTATCTGAGAAGCACTTTATCTGTCCATCCATTCTAAATGACAGCTTTGCTGGATAGAGCAATTTTGGATGTAGGTCCCTGCCTTTCATGACTTGGAATACTTCTTTCCAGCCCCTTCTTGCCTGTAAGGTCTCTTTGGAGAAATCAGCTGACAGTCTGATGGGAACTCCTTTGTAGGTGACTGTCCCCTTATCCCTTGCTGCTTCTAGAATTCTCTGCTTCATTTTCATCTTGGCTAATGGAATTACGATGTGCCTTGCTTGGAGTGTTCCTCCTTGGGTCCTACTTCTTTGGGACTCTCTGAGCTTCCTGGACTTCCTGGAAGTCTATTTCCTTTGCCAGATTGGGGAAGTTCTCCTTTATTATTTGTTCAAATAAGTTTTCCACTTGTTGCTCTTCTTCTTCCCCTTCTGGTACCCCTATAATTTGGATGTTCGAATGTTTAACGATGTCCCGGAGGTTCCTAAGCCTCTCCTCATTTTTCTGAATTCTTGTCTCTTCCTTCTTTTCTGTTTGATTATTTCTTTCTTCCTGCTGGTCCACTCCATTGATCTGAGTCTCTATTGGTTCCCCATGCATCTTCCTTCATTTCACGTATTGTAGCCTGCATTTTTTCATCTAATTTGTGAGCAAAATCAACCAATTCTGTGAGCATCCTGATCACCAGGGCTTTGAACTGTGCATCTGATAGGTTGGCTATCTCTTCACAGCTTAGAAGAATTGGCTCTGGGGCTTTCATTTGTTCTCCGGTTTTAGCCACTTTTGGTGTTTTTTTTTTCATTTGTTTTGTTTTTGGTCTGGTTGCAGCTGTTACATAGTCAGGGGTGGAGCCTTAGGTGTTCCCCAGTACAGGGCAGCCCAGTCGCTGAGTTGTGACACTGTTCGTGGGGGCGGGGTCTGAGAGGGAATAATGGCGCCTGCTCCGCTCTCCTCTGGACTCCAGTCCCCTCCGCTGCTTCCCCTTCACCTGGATTGTCTGCAAGAGGGAACGTGGGACCACCTGGTCAGCCAGCCACCTTGTGCAGCCTCACTGGGTCTGCACAGTGGCCACCCTGTGCCTGGGGTCTGCCACCTGCCACCTATGGGCCCAGAGTCCGCCAACTGCCACCTGTGCACCTGGGAACTGCCAGCCGCTGCTGCCTGCGTTCCCGGGTCTGCACCTCCACTTTTTCCTGCCAAGACTCCGCCCCTCTTACCGGTCAGGATGAATGGTTGTTGGATCCCCGTACAGTTCAATTTTCTATCAGTTCTGGTTGTTTTTTTGTTTCTAAATATTTTTTGTCCTTAATTTTGGTTGTGAGAGGAGGCACCGTGTGTCCACTTACGCCTCCATCTTGGCTGGAAGTCCCTAATATACTTTTTAAAAATTAAATTTATTGGGGACTTCCGGCCAAGATGGAGGCATAGGTAGACACACGGTGCCTCCTCGCATAACCAAAATTAAGGACAGCAAAGATTTAGAAACAAGAAAACAACCAGAACTGATGGAGAACTGAACTGTATGGGGATCCAACAACCATTCCTCGAGACCGGTAGGAGGGGCGGAGTCCCGGGAAGAAAAAGTGGATGTTGGTGGACCCAGACACGAAGGCAGCAGCAGCTCACAGATCTCAGGCGTGCAGGTGGTGGCTAGAAGATCCCAGGTGCACAGGCGGCAGCTAGCGGACCCTGGGCATGGGGTAGCAACAGTGCAGACCCAGTGAGGCCGCACAAGGTGGCTGCCTGACCAGGTGGTCCCACATTCACACGGATAATCCAGGAGAAGGAGTGGAAGGGACTGGAATCCAAGAGAGAGTGGAATAAATGCCACTGTTCCCTCTCGGACCCGGCCTCCACATACAGCTTCACTACCCAGTAACTGGGCTGCTCAGCCCTGGGGAACACCTAAGGCTCCGCCCCTCACTAAGTAACAGCCATGACCAGACCCCCCAAAAAACCCCAAAATGGCTCAAACGAGAGAACAAATCAAAGCCCCAGAGCCAATTCATCTAAGTGACCAATAGATAGCCAATGTATCAGATGCACAGTTCAAACCCCTGGCGATCACGATGCTCATAGAACTGATGGATTTTGCTCACAAATTAGATGAACAAATGAAGGCTACAATAAGTGAAATGAAGGAAAATGCACAGGGAACCAATAGAGATGGGAAGAAAACTGGGACTCAGGTCAATGGAGTGGACCAGAAGGAAGAAACAAACAACCAAACAGAAAAGAAGGAAGAAACAAGAATTCAATAAAAAAAAAAAAGAGAGGCTTAGGAACCTCCAGGACATCTTTAAACGTTCCAACATCAGAATTATAGGGGTCCCAGAAGAGGAAAAAGAAGAACAACAAGTGGAAAACTTATTTGAACAAATAATAAAGGAGAACTTCCCCAATATGGCAAAGGAAATAGACTTCCAGGAAGCCCAGGAAGCTCAGAGTCCCAAAGAAGTTGGACCCAAGGAGGAACACTCCAAGGCACATCGTAATTACATTAGCCAAGATTAAAGTGAAGAGAGAATTCTAGAAGCAGCAAGGGATAAGGAGACAGTCACCTACAAAGGAGTTCCCATCAGACTGTCAGCTGATTTCTCCAAAGAGACCTTACAGGCAAGAAGGGGCTGGAAAGAAGTATTCCAAGTCATGCAAAGCAAGGACCTACATCTAAGATGGCTCTACCCAGCAAAGCTTTCATTTAGAATGGAAGGGAAGATAAAGTGCTTCCCAGGTAAGGTCAAGTTAAAGGATTTCACCATCACCAAGCCCTTATTATACAAAATGTTAAAGGGACTTATCTAAGAAAAAGAAGATAAAAATATGACAGTGAAAAGACAGCAAACTCACAGCTGTTAACCACCACACCTAAAACAAAAGCAAACTAAGCAAAGAACTAGAACAGGAAGAGAACCACAGAAATGGAGATTACACGGACGGTTAGGAAGAGGGGAGTGGGAGGAGGAGAGAAGGGGAAAAGGTACAGATAATAAGTAGCATAGACGGTAGAGAGAAAATAGACAGTGGGAGGACAAGAATAGTGTGGGAAATGTAGAAGCTACAGAACTTATGACACATGGACATGAACTAAAGGGGGGGGATGTGGGTGGGAGAGGGTGTGCAGGGTGGAGGGGAATGAAGGGGAAAATGGGACAACTGTAATAGCATAATCAATAAAATATATTAAAAATAAAAAAATTTATAAACAAGAAAACAACAGAACTGACAGAAAATTGAACTGTACGGACCGACAACCAAGGAGTTAAAATAGACACATTCATCCAGACCAGTAGGAATGGTGGAGTTGGGTGGCTGGGCAGAAGGGGGTCGTGGCAAAAAGGTGCAGTGGCTTGCGGACCCCGGGCTATGCAAGGCAGCAGCAGGCTGAGCCAGCGAGGTGCACGAGGCAGCTGACTGACTGGGCGGTCATTCATTGGCGCGCAGATAAACCAAGCAAAACTGGGGAGCTAGACAGACCATGCAACCCAGAGCCCCAAAGCAGAAATAAAGCCTCAAAACACCGATTGAAAACACCTGTGGGGGTGCCAAGAGACACTCCCAGCCTCACAGGAGAGTTTGTTGGAGAGATCCACAGGGTCCTAGAGTGTACAAAAGCCCACCCACATGAAAATTAGCACCAGAAGGGCCCAGTTTGCTTGGGGGAAGTGGCGGAAGGGACTGACATCCAAGAGAGAGCGGAGCAAGTGCCATTGTTCCCTCTCTGACCCCTCCCCCACATACAGCTTCACAGTGCAGTGACTGGATTACCCCGCCCTGGTGAACACCTAAGGCTCTGCCCCTCCTATGTAACAGGCACTACAACAAGACCAAAAAGAAAAAAGAGATAGCCAACCTATCAGATGTATAGTTCAAAGTCCTGGTGATCAGGATGCTCACAGAATTGGTTGAATTTGGTTGCAAATTAGATGAAAAAATGAATTCTATGCTATGTGAAAGACAGGAAAATGTACAGGGAACCAATAGTGATGGGAAGAAAACTGGGACTCAAATCAATGCAGTGGACCAGAAGGAAGAAAGAAACAACCAAACTGAAAAGAAGGAAGAAACAAGAATTCAAAAAAATGAGGAGAGGCTTAGGAACCTCCAGGACATCTTTAAATGTTCCACCAAATTATAGGGGTACCAGAAGGGGAAGAGGATGAGCAACAAGTGAAAAACTTATTTGAAGAAATAATAAAGGAGAACTTCCCCAATCTGGCAAAGGAAATAGACTTCCAGGAAGTCCAGGAAGCTCAGAGAGTCCCAAAGAAATGGGACCCAAGGAGGATCACACTAAGGCACATCATAATTACATTAGCCAAGATTAAAATGAAGGAGAGAATTCTAGAAGCAGCAAGAGATAAGGGGACAGTCACCTAGAAAGGAGTTCCCATCAGACTGTCAGCTGATTTCTCAAAAGAGACCTTACAGGCAAGAAGGGGCTGGAAAGAAATATTCCAAGTCATGAAAGGCAAGGACCTACACCCACAATTGCTCTACCCAGCAAAGCTTTCATTTAGAACGGAAGGGCAGAGAAAGTGCTTCCTAGATAAGGTCAAGTTTAAGGAGTTCATCATCACCAAGCCCTTATTATGTGAAATGTTGATGGGACCTACCTAAGAAAAAGAAGATGAAAAATATGACAGTAAAAAGACAGCAAACTCACAGATATTAACAACCACACCTAAAAGAAAAGCAAACTAAGCCAACAACTAGAACAGGAACAGAAACACAGAAATGGAGATCACATGGAGGGTTAGCAACAGGGGAGTGGGAGGAGGAGAGAGGGGGGAAAGGTACAAAGAATAAGTAGCATACATGGTGGGTAGAAAATAGACAGGGGCAGGGCAAGAATAGTGTGGGAAATGTAGAAGCTACAGAACTTATGACACATGGACATGAACTAAAGGGGGGAATGTGGGTGGGAGAGGGTGTGCAGGATGGAGAAGAATGAAGGGGGAAATGGGACAACTGTAATAACATAATCAATAAAATATATTTTAAAAAACCAAAAAAAAATTAAATTTATTGGGGTGACATTGGTTAACAAAACTACAAGCATATATACATATATGTGTGTACATATATGTTTTAAGTGTACAGTTCTATAATACATCATCTGTATATTCTATGTGTGTATACTACTTCAAGTCCTATCTTCCATCACCATAGACTTGAACCCCTTTACCAGGCTAACATCCTTCTAAACGGTGAATAATCAAATGCTTTCCCCTTGAAAACAAGTCAGGGTTGTCCACTCTCCCACATTTACTCAATGTTGGAAACTGGAGTTTAGCCAGAGTAGTAAAGGAAAGAGAATAAAGGAATGTTCTTCAGGAAGAAATAAAACTATCTTTGTAGTTGACATGATTATATAGTAAAGCTTAAAGAATCATCAGGGAGACTACTGAAACTACTAAGTGAATTTAGCAAGGTCTTAGGATATAAGGTCAGCAGAAGAGGTGTTCCCCAAAAGACCAAATTATATTCTGGAGGGCGGGCCCCTTGTAGTACAGGCTTCCCCTGCTAGGTGAGTGTTCTAGGAACCCATCTGGATCAGTTCACCAGCTGGCATTGTCGTGAGAGGCTGTTTTTGGCTTCGGTGAATTTTTTTTGAAGACTCTTTGAATGCGTTAGCCCATTTCATGATGGGTGATTTATAAGCACACCTGCCCACACTGCACTGAGTATTCAGCAGTTTTTGACCAAAAAGGGCATGACCTCCATGCACCACTTTCCTTATTCACCTGATATCGCCCTGAGGGACTTTTTGTTTCTCTGGATGAGAAAAGTTCTCAAAGGGAAACATTTTGCCCATGTGGAAGAGGTGAAACAAAAAATGGCAGAAGCACTAAAAGGCATCAAAATTGATGAGTTCAAAAAACTGTTTTGAGCAGTGGAAAAACATCTTGATAGGTGTATTACACCAAATGGAGAGTACTTTGAAGGTGACTGATGTTTAAAAATGTAAGAATAAATGCACAACTTTTTACAAATAAATTTTTGGGGTCCCCCCTCATATTTAAAAATCAATTATAGTCTTATATACTAGCTGAGAAAAACTGGATCTTGAAATTTGAATAAAAAGTACCATTTAAAATAACACCAAATCTGAAATATGGACACATTTAACAAAATATGTACAACTGAACACTGAAAATTCAAAACATTGTTTAGAGAAAATAAATACATAATAAATGGAGAGATACAGCATGTTTTAATGAATCAGAACTCAAGATTGTAGAAATGACAATTATCCCCAATTGAACTATAGATTCAAGATAATCTTAATAAAAATCACAGCAGGTTCTGTTTCTTTTTTTTTTAATCTTATGAGCTGATTCTAAAATTTATATAAAAGTTTAAAAAACCTAGAATAGCCAAAACAATACTGAAAAACTGAATAAAGTTTATATTTCAATACTTACTACAGAGCTGTAATAAAAAGACAGTGTGGAATTAGAGAAATGATAGACATCAAGACTGATGAAATATTGATTGATGCCAGCATTATGGTGTCATAAGACATCCTTCAATTGTGTTCCCCTATCCCAACAACAAAAATTGGGCATCCATTCACAAAATGCCTCTGCAGGAGTTGTGGGATTCAATACCATATGCCAAGGGACCCAGGTGTCCGGGGAACACACCCACCTGTGCATCAGGTTAATAGGCAGGCATACCTCTGACCTCATTAGGGCCTGTGGGACCAGTAGGACCCTGTAAATTGGCTCTAGCCTCTCTTAGCAGTGATCAAGGAGAACCTGGAGAACCCTGACTTGAGCAGTTACTCACGAACAAGGGAACCTTTGTAGAATCCAGGTTTCCAGAGGAAAAGTTCCAGAATTTGGACACACTGGATCAAATAAGAGGAACAGCTTGACTTTGCCAATATCACCCCTTCTCCAAGGTGGAATGAGAAAGGGAGAGAGGGAGAGAGAGCACCTGGCTTCCCCAGCTGTGCAGGACAGTGCTAAAGAAGACTCATTTCTCTCTTACAGCATCTAGAGAATTAAATTTGGGTCTCCATGATTGAGGGAAGGGAGCAAATTTGGAAAGCAGAAGATAAGATTCATGGAGAGCATTAAAGGGATACAGTTCCTGCTGAATGCATTATGGACTCCACCAGGAAGCCAGGCAAAAAGTCACTGGGGAGCCTCACCAGAAGATCCCTCAAATCCCTCAAATGGCCTGCAGGCACCCCCAGCATCCCATGTGCCTCACCCATACATCCTCTCAAGCTGCAACTTACTCCCTGTGCGTGCCCCTGAGAACAAGATTTGACAGAAGGCTAGGGAGCACCTATAGGAAGCAGGATGGGGTCTGCAGGCAATGAAGAAACCACAAACTTGAGCTATAACACCACCTTCTAGAAAACAAGGGAAAGGCTATCACAGCCTGCCTGGTGCATTGTAAGATCAAGAGAAAACATAATGAGCTTTAAGAATTCTGTCACAAAGAGAACCAACTGTATGGGAAAACATATTTGCCAATGATACCTCAGACAAGGGTTTAATCTCCAAAATATATAAAGAGCTTACACGACTCCACTCTAAGAAGACAAGCAACCCAATTAAAAAATGGGCAAAGGACTTGGGCAGACACTTCTCCAAGGAGGACATACAAAGGATCCAGAGACACATGAAAAGATGCTCTATATCGCTAGCTATCAGAGAGATGCAAATTAAAACCACAATGAGATACCACTTGACACCAGTCAGAATGGCCCTCATAAACAAAGCAACAAACAGCAAGTGTTGGAGAGGTTGTGGAGAAAAGGGGACCCTAGTGCACTGTTGGTGGGAGTGCAGACTGGTACAACCACTGTGGAAAACAGTGTGGAATTTTCTAAGAAAACTAAAAATGGATCTACCTTTTGACCCAGCAATTTCACTGCTTGGATTATATCCTAAGAACCCTGAAACACCAATCCAAAAGAACCTATGCACCCCTATAGCAGCACAATTTACAATAGCCAAGTGTTGGAAGCAACCTAGATGCCCATCAGTAAATGAATGGATCAAAAAACTATGGTACATTTACAAAATGGAATTCTATGCAGCAGAAAAAAAAGAAGGAGCTCCTACCCTTTGCAACAGCATGGATGGAACTGGAGAGCATCATGCTAAGCGAAATAATCCAGGCAGTGAAAGACAAATACCATATGATCTCACCTTTAACAGGAACCTAATCAACAAAACAAATAAACAAGCATAATATAACCAAAGACACTGAAATTGGGAACAGGCTGACAGTGATCAGAGGGGAGAGGGGAGGGAATTTCAGGGGAAAAGGGGAAGGGTTTACAGGAACAAGTATAAAGGACTCATGGACAAAAACTATGGGGGGTAGAAAGGGAAGGGAGGTGGGGAGGGCTAAAAAAAAAAGAATTCTGTCACAAAAGGAAGTGAAGCATGGGGCAGGTATATTCATATAAGATGAGAAAGCTTCTGAATCTAGCAGGACTGATGGAAGGTATTTCTCTCCTGAAGGCAGTTGTTAAAGTTTGGAGGAAGTGACTGCTACTTCAAACGTGAAAGAAGCAATGCAAACCTCCAAGAATCATGAAAAATCAAGGAGATATGACATAACCAAAGGATCACAGTAATCTCCCAGCAATCAAACCCAAACATATAGACATCTAATATTCACCCAGTAAAGAATTAAAAATAGCATTTTGAGGAAACTTAATGAATTACAAGAAAACACAGAAAGGCAATTCTTCGAAATCAGGAAAACAATCACAAAAATTGAGAAATTTAACCAAGTGACAGAAATCATAAAAAAGAACCAAATTCTGGAGCTGAAGATTTCAATGAATAAAATGGAGGGGAGGGCGTGGAAATGCAATAGAAAGCAACAATAGCAAAATAAATCAACACAGAAGAAAGAACCTATGAGTCAGAAGATCAGAACTTTGGAATAACCCAGTCAGAAAAGAAGAAAAAAAGAATGGAAAAGAGTGAAGAAAGCCTACATGAATTATGAGACACAATCAAAAGAACCAATATATGAAGCAGGCAGGAAACTTGAAGAAATAATGGCTGAGTGACTTCCTGAAGAAATTTTTCTTCCTTGGAAGAAATTTGAACATCCAAGTTCATGAAGCTAATAGATCACCCTATTATTTTAATCCCCAAGATAATTCCCAAGACACATTATAATAAAACTGTCAAAAATCAAAGACAAAGAGAGAATCCTAAAAGCAAGAGAAAAGAAGGTTGTAATCTGTAAAGGAATGCCCATTAAGCTACCCATGGATTTCTCAGCAGAAACTTTATAGGTCAGGAGAGAGTGGGATAATAGTCAAAGTGCTGAAAGGGAAAACAAAAACAAACAAAAAGAACCCTGCCAATAAAGAATACTTTAGAAAAGTTATCCTTCAGAAAAGAAAGAAAAATAAAAATTTTCCCAGACAAACAAAAGTTGAGAGCCTTCAATACCAGTAGACCTTACAAGAAATGCTAAAGGTTCATTAAGCTGAAAAGTCCAGAAGGAAGCGGTGGCATGTGCTCCGAGAACTCTGCAGTGGAAAATGGTGTAAAAATGGAGCTCTATACAAGATATCCTGATCTTAGGAGCTGAACTGTGACTCCTCAAAAATTCATGTTAAAGCCTAGATGCCAGCACCTCAGAATATGACTATATTTGGATAGGGTCTTTAAAAAGGTCATTAAGTTAAAATGAAGGCTTTAGGGTAAGGCTTAATCCAGTTAGACCAGTGTCAGAGGAAATCTGGACACGCAGAGACACAGAAGAAAGCGCACATGAGGACTCAGAGAGAAGGTGGCCATCTGCAAGCCAAGGAGAAAGGCCTCAGGAGAAACCAAACCTGCTGACACCTTCATCAGGATTTATAGTCTCCAGAACTGTGAGAAAAAAACTTCTGTTGTTTGAGCCCCACAGTCTGTGGTACCTTGTTATGGCAGCCCTAGAAAACTAATATGATACAACTAATATAACATAATTTATGATAAACATGATGAACCTGGAAAGCATCCCAATGAAAGAAACCAGACACAAAATCTCACATTTGATTCCACTGATATGAAACACCCAGAATAGGTACATCCATAGAAATGGAAAGTGGACTGGCGGTTGCCAGGGACTGAAGGGAGTAAGGACTGGGGAGTGACTGCTTAATGTGTCCGGGGTTTCCCTTTGGCATGATTAAATGTTCCAGGACTGGATGGCAGTGGTGACTGTGCAACGTTGTAACAGGGCTAAATGTTACCGAAGTCTTCACTTTAAAAATGGCTAACTTTATGTTACGCAAATTTCACCTCAATAAATTTAGAGCTTTTTTAACTCTAAATTTAAAAAAATCTTTAAAAAGATACAGATAAAATATACTATTAGATTATGCTGTGTTAAGTGACCAAGTGAAGGTATTTGCAGTGTCATGAGGAACAGGAAAGGCAGAGATAAATTCTGCTTGCATTGGGAGCCTGAACTGACCCTTAAGGGAAGGGGGGATAAAGGTCATTCTGGAGAGAAGAGGGAATAGGGTGGAAGGGATTTTTACCCATTCCAGGCTAGAACTGGGTGAAAGCCAGGGCACACAGGTGGGAAGGTGCCTGGAACTGGAGTGGATGGGGGATCCAGAACACAGCCTACCAGGGTGAGGATGGATAGTTGGGAAGCTGGGGCCAGCAGGGTAGAGCGCCGCCGTCTGCTCACTCCATGGAGTGGACTGGTGTTGTGGACTGTTCAGCCTGGTTTCAGGAGTTGTAACCCTCACCCCATGGTGGGCTGTGTAAGAGCCCAAGGGACCCACTTCATCTGGGTCTGTTCTGTCACAAGGACATGAGCTACTAAGGAGGCAAAGCTTATCTCCCTGGCAGGAGCACTGCTTCTGCCTCATCCATCTCTGGCCCCAGTGCTTGGTTGGTTAGTCAATGACGGGTAAGACTCCTCATGGGAGGGGCAACCTAAGCCAGACACAACCACTTGGGAGGTCTCATAGAAGGACTTGGGGGGGCTGCAGCAAAGAGGATGTGATGGACCCTCGCCCCCCAGCTATTCTGACATAGCCCGAGTCCTCGTTTCCATCTGGGAGATGTCTCCTGCTTCCTAATCAGCTTAAAGCCTGAAACTGTGGGGGCAAGCGATGCAGCCCTGTACTGGCCAGGACGGCTCCCTGGGTGATCGGGCATAAGAAAGAATTCCTAAAGTCCTGTGAAACCTGCTTTGCTAAGAGTGCTCTCCCTTAGGTGATAAGTATCCCAGGAGGAAATGAGTATGTCTCCCAAAGTTTTGCAACCCCCTTTCCTGACAGACACTGACTCAGATTAACCCCTCAGATTTCTTTGAAATGTTAAACCTGTATTCCTGCGTATTTGAACCCAATAAAATCCTAGTGAGGAAGGGGCTCTGGGTCATTCTCCTCTGAGAGTTTGACCCCTTTCCTCCCCAAGCAGATCTTGTCTTGGTAGTTTTTATTTTCATCCGTGATGAACGGGGGGTTCTACGGGTGGAGCCCCCCCACAGACTGGATCTTGCAGCTAGGGCTTCCCAAACCCAAAACACAGGAGAAATTTGAACACTTTTATTCCTTTCCCTAGGGAGATTAATTTAGTAAGTCTAAATTTAGGGAACAGAAACCTGGACTTAAAATAAAATATATTTTAAATAGCTCTCTAGGTGATACTGGCGATTAACCTTTTGGGAAACCACTGATTTCCCAGTGAGTGTTTCCCATTTAGTGAAGAGTCTTTCAGTTTTTCTTTCCCAGCTTAATTGAGGTATAACTGACAAAAACTGCATATATTTAAAGTGCACAATGTGATGATCTGATGTATGTACACATTGTGAAAGACTTACTACAATTAAACACATCCGTCACCTCACCTAACTCCCTTTTGTGTGAATGTTTGTGTGGTGAAAATGCTTAAGATGTACTCTCAGCAAATTTTAAGAATATAGTCTTACCTGTAGTCACCATCTGTACATTAGATCCCCAGAATTTATTTGTCCTGTAACTGAAGTTTGGTGCCCTTGACCCACATCCTCCATTTCCCCCACCCCCTGGCCATATTATTCTACCTTTGCTTCTATGACTTCAACTTTTTTAGATTACACATATAAGTGATATTATACAGTATAGTAAGTACTCACTTAACAGCATGGACAAGTTCTTGAATACTGATTTTAAGCAAAATGACACATCATGAAATCAATAGGGAATATAGTGAATAATATTGAGATACTGTGCATGGTGCCAGGTGGGTACTGGAAATATCAGGTGGAACACTGAGTAAACTGTATGATTGTCTAACCACTATACTGTACACCTGAAACCAATACAAAATAATACTAAAAGTAAATTGTAATTGAAAAAGAAAAAGAAGATGCTGGAGATGGAATTCACAGTGGCTAGGTGCACATGTGTAACCTAGGAGGCAATCAAACCACTTGGTTCCCTTCACCTTCCCTCTTCCCACTCTGACCATGTCTGGGAAGGTTTTTACATTGGCAATGAGGCCTCTTCCTTCTTCCACCCATAATTACATCTCGGATGACCATCTCCCAAATGGTCTTATTGCCTCTAAGGGGTGCCCTCATCCAGCCTGCCTGCGGACATGTGTAGGACTGTGCCCCTCCCCACTGTGCAGCTCTGGTGGACAGCCTCTCAGCTGGCCTGAGAATCCTGGCCCCTGGCATTCACGTCTCTGCCCCTTGTGCAAAAGCTACATTTAGGCACTTGTTTCAAAACAACAGCATACAGAGGAAGTGATGGGACATTTCTTCCCATGTCAGGTTATAAAAAGCCTGTGGCTTCCATCTGGGGGCTCTCCAGTGCTCTCTTCCACTCAGATCCCTTGCTCTCTGGGAAGCCAGCTGCTGTGCTGTGAGTCTCTTAAGAAGCTGCCCGTGTAGAAAGGAACTAAGGTCTTGGCAGAGAGTCAGAAGAGACCTAAGCCTGCTGACTGTCCTGTGAGTTAACTCAGATCCTCCCCAAGTCAAGCTGGAGATGACCATAGTCCCGGCCAACACACTGACTGCAGCCTTGTTAAAGGCCCTTGAGTCAGAGCCACTTAGATAAGCAGCTCTCAGAGACTCACTTACTGAAACCATGACTGTTGTTTGTAGCCAGTAATGTTGGGGGTAATCTGTTATGTGACTGTAGATAAATTAAAAAATGTCATGTCTAAGTTTCTTCATGCTGCTCAAAAAGGCTAATAATCACCATCCAGCCCTCTCTCCTTCTCTCCCACAACTTCTAGGCCATTCCTCATCCTACTCTGTGGGTGTGTATTCTGTTCCCTTATTTGCTTACAAGGTTGCCAATGCCTTTAAGCCCATCTTCTTCATTCTTCAACATGCTACCTCACAAAACTGTCCTCATCCTTCAAGGTTTCCATGTTACTTCAAACATCATCTGCCCTGTGTAATCTTCCTGTGGGCAGAACTGATCCTGGCACCACATCTTGGGATGTTACCAGTCTGCAGGCTCCCTCAGCAAATACACAGTGCCAGTCCTCAAATAATGTTTTGTTCAACGTTGTTTCATTATAATAATGGTGAGATGTCACAGGAACTTACCTCTTGATTATATCAGTTAACATGTGGGAAAATCGGTTTTGTTATACCATTTCACTTAAAATCACAGAACCTATCAATGATGTTAAGTGAGGACTTACTTTACATGTATATACATATATACATACATGTTGCAGACCGTTCTGCCTGGTTTCAGGAGCTGTAACTGCACCCCATGGTGGGCTACGTAAGAGCCCAGGAGACCCATTTCATCTGGGTCTGTTCTGTCATGAGGACCTGAGCTACTAAGGAGACAAAGCTTATGTCCCTGGCAGGAGCGCTGCTTCTGCTTCATCCATAACTGGCCCCAATGCTTGGTCCATTAGCCAATGATGGGTAAGATTCTCTCAAGGGAGGGGTCGCCTAAGCCAGACACGACCACTTGGAAGGCCCTCAGGGAAGGACTCAGGGGGCTGCAGCAAAGAGGGGGTGATGGACCCTCGCCCCGCCCCCCCCACCCCCCAGCTATTCTGACATAGCCTGAGTCCCCATTTCCATCTGGGAGATGTCTCCCTTATCTCTTGCTTCCTGGCTCTAATCCACTTAAGCCTGAAACTATGATGGATGGCGGTGCAGCCCTGTGCTGGCCAGAGTGGCTCCCCCAGGCGATTGGGCATAAGAAAGATTTCGTAAAGTCCTGTGAAACCTGCTTTGCTGAGAGTGCTCTCATTTAAATGATAAGGGTCCAAGGAGGAAATGAGTTTGGCTCCCAAAGTTTTGTAACCCCTTAGCTGACAGACACTGACTCAGATTAAGCCCTCAGATTTCTTTGAAATGTTATCCATTGTTTGATCCTTGCCACCTGACATTGATTGATGAACTCTACCTGTGTTCCTGTGTGTTATGAACCCAATAAAAGCCCATTGAGGAAGGGGCTGTTAGCCCTTCTCCTTTGAGAGACTGGCCACTTTTCCTCCCCAAGCCAATCATGTCTTGGTAGTTCTATTCTCATCCATGATGGACGGATGAGACTCTGCAAGCGGAGCCCCTCCACACATACACATATACATAAATACATACAACACACGCACACCTTCATATCTATACTTATTGAAAACCATGAGTTCACACCAATATACCTAACTCAGTCCACATAATAGGGTTGATCCTAGTTTTCAACATTTGTGTATTTGTTAACTCCCTTCTCTGACAGTGGGAAACCTGACCCACATTATCTTTAGTGCAGTTATTTATCTGCTTAATCCTATCTATGTAACAATTTCCTATCTCAGCCACCACCATTTCCCCTACATGTAAGCTCTATTCTCCCTGCTCAGGCTGACACTCCACATCAGGATGACCCTCTGAAAAGACAGGCTAGGACTCAGGCTAGGACTCCCCACACCCAATTCAAGGGCTGGAGACAGTGATCCCATCTCTTTATGGAGGAGCTGCAACGTCACACCACATAGCTGCATGTGTAAGGGAATGGGATGAATTTGTACATCCAGTGCACCAGACTCCTTGGTATCATTATGAGCATGTGGCTTCCACTCTCAAGGTTCCCTCATTAGAGAAGATGGCTGGCAAAGCACTGGCCATAATGTTCCCATGCAGAGGAGCAGGACTGATGAACAGCAGATGAAGAACAAGAGCCTATATTTCCAGCTGAATCAGGTTCATTCCTTTGCAAAACTTCCCAAAAGTCTCACACATTTCTCTGCTTCCTCCCTTTACCATAACTTGAGGCACATGGTCATTCTGAATAAAACTGGGAATCAGTAACTGAGGACGGAGGAGAGAATGGATATTTGGTAGTGACTACAATTTCTGCCACTCCCACTTTTTATATATACTGGCTAACATTCTGCTTTCAGGGGTTATTGAAGACTATGAATGAATCTCTGGAAGTATCCTTGACCTTTACCCATCTCTCAGTTTATAAAGTTTCAAGGTAAATCATCCTCAGTGCACAGGAACTCTTACAGAAGCTTAAATCTAAAAATCCCACATGGAAGACAATGTTGCAATGAGCTTGTCCAAAGCTTGGTGGGAGCAGATCAAAGCTGCAGCCCCAAACACCACACCATTCAAGAACAGTAGGAGCAAAGAGCAGTGAAGATGGTCCCAGCTCTCTGCCAAGTCAAAGGAAAGGAAGAAGAGAAAAGGGAAAATAATAATGAAGTGAAAGATAACCTCAGAACCTGGGCGGTGGGGGGAATGGTATGTGACAACTACTCTTTTGAGAGTCCTAGGGAAACTTATTTTGCAAAACCACCCAGGAAGCAAGCCTTGATATGTTTCAGATGAATTCATCTGAATTGATTCTGCTTCTCTGCAAGGAAAACCCAAAGGGCTGTTATTTAATAGAAAGACATTTCAGAAGTTTTTCTGTATATACATTATTATAGCAGTGTAATTTCTTGATATCATTTCAATGCCCTTCTGATCATAGCTGTATAGTATTATGCCTGGAAGCAAAAGGAAGCATGGTATACATGAAGAACCTGTATTTCTGAACTACATGTACAGTTCATACCTCCTATTCAGGTCAAATCTTCCCACCTTTTAGCTGTGTGACCTTGTTTGAGGTATTTCATCTCTCTGAACTTCAGTTACATTATGTGAGGGTACTAATGTCCATGTCAATAACTGCTGTATCAAGATTATTTGAGATACCCTGGCTGGTGTGGCTCAGTGGATTGAGTGCTGGCCTGTGAACCAAAGGGTCACTGGTTCAATTCCCAGTCAGGACACATGCCTGGGTTGCAGGCCAAGCCCCCAGAAGGAGGTGTGCAAGAGGAACCACACATTGATATTTATCTCCCTGTCTTCCTCCCTTTCCCTCTCTCTAAAAATAATCAAATAAAATCTTTTTTAAGAAGTACTTTGTAGAAAAAAAGATTATATAAGATAATGTATATAAAATTCTGACACACACAGTGCTTTTAATAAATATTAATCCCCTTCCGAGAGGATAAATCACACAATTAATTACAAGGAAAAAAAACAACAGAATGCCTTAATAGATATATAAGTACCTGTCATATAGCTTGTGTCCAGTAAACGTTAGTTCCTTTTTAAACTTAACCATACAAAAAGCCATATCCTATCTAGAATGGTCAAATGGTTCTTTATAATGAAGTTTAACATTTTGTGCACAGAAAAAATTGTAACCCTCTCTACATTATAAACACTGTATACTAAAGATAATGTAGCACACCCCATGGTTCACTGCATTATTCATAATAACTAAGAGGTGGAAGCAACCCAAGTGTTGGATCAACAAAATGTGGTATCTATATACAATATTCAGTCTTACAAAGGAAAGAAATTCTGACACATGCTACAATATGGATGAGCCTTGGGGATATTATGCTAAGTGAAATAAACCAATAACAAAAAGACAAATACTACATGATTCCACTTCAGTGAGGTACCTAGAGTAGTCACATTCATGGAGACAGAAAGTAGAATGATTGCTGCCTGGGACTAGGGGAGGAGAAGTGGGGAGCTGTTGTGGAATGGGGTAAAGAGCTTTAGTTTTGTAAGATGAAACAGCTTTGGAGCTCTGTTGCACAACAACATAAATACACTTAACACTACTGAATTGTACACTTAAAAATGATTAAGATGATACATTTTATATTATGATTTTTACCGCAATTAAAAATAATAAAATTACTTGTTAAATGATATAACTTGTAAGCTGTCATAATAATGCATGGTCGTTATGCTGATTAATTATGAAATGTGTTACAGAGACAGCTATGCAGTTTGCTGACCAGAGCCAAATCATATCAAGCTTCAGAATTTACTCTAGAGCCTGCTTTCTTGAGTAAAAATCTGGGACTTGTTAGGACTCATCTTCTAAAGGAAAAAGTGAAATTTGACACCTTTCGCTGTAATAATATTTGCTATTACCACTGGAGAATTATATATAAGATGTTAAAGCTGAAAGAAACTTTACAAATGACACTTTAAAGTTGAAGAAAGGGAAATATAGACTTTAATCAAATGAAATTATTTGCTTAAGATCATACAGTTAGTAATATGAAAAGAACTGGAAAGAGAAACCATCTCCAGGCTTCCTCTTGATCCTCTTGTACAATGGACTTAGCTCACTAGAATTCTTCACTTCTGAACTGCACTGTTTAATATGCTGCCACCAGGGGGCAGGAGGTGCATTAGTCTGGTATTCTAAAACCATGGATTCAAGGCCCCAGTACATTTCTATTATTCCTCCCCCAAGCCTCCCCCCAAAATATATACCCACATTTATAAGACTTTGTTAATATAAACAAGCATAAAGTTTAAAGGACATCCATAACTTTCTAAATAAAACAAACACTTGGGTCCAATGGAGGCGACACCTTTCTAATTCTTCACTATTTTTTATTTCAATCGTTATTGATATACAGATGAATTAACATGTTAGCTTTAAACCAAAAATGAGTTAACCACAGAAACCCATCCCATTTTTTTACATTTGGAACCAAATTTTCCTAGTATTTGACCTGTGAGGCTTCAGACCACAACAAGCTCAAATCTGGCAATTTGTCCTCAATCTTTCATTTGTCAAGTTCAGTTTTTCCTTATAATGCCCATATGTTACAAAGAAAGGTCTGTCAAAAGGTATAATCATCCAGTAACTTTCACAAGCAAAAACGGAGAGACTTCTAGTCACAAAGTAAAACCTATATGGACACCATTCTCCCAATTGAGCTGCCAACCTGAAGCTCAAACCATAGCAGTTAATGGGTGACACTTGAGTTTACCGATGGACCCTCCCTCAGTAATGACTTTCTGCACCCTGACACTTTCAGAGTTCCATCCAATTTGAAGTGTGAGGGACAACATTAGCAGTGTCAGCTTGGTAATTAATCCAGTAGTCAACTTCACATGTTCAAGTAACAGTGACCAGTGACCATGGTCCCTAAATTTTTCAAATGCAAGGTTTTAATACTATTTAAGACACAGGGAAGCAGTCAATTTTAACTTATTCTCTGCATGCATCCATTTATTTTCAAGTAACTCAAGATTCACCAGGTCATCTAATCTTGCATAAAACTGATAGCAAAAGCAATTATGGCACTGTTGATTACTAATGGTAAAACAGGAGTGAGAAATGCACAAGATGCAATAATGAATGAATACTATAAAATGCATTATATATTTAGATGCTATTCTGTAATCCTTTGTCATATATGATGTGTCCACTGATGAGATTTAAGACTCCTCTCAATACATTCTGCTTTTATTTTTTCAATATAGAATATTTACTATTTACTATATTAAATGTAGATTATCACCAGAGAACCAGAAATATTTATTTTCATAAGTTATATAAAATAAGTTTAATTCAGTAATTTATTCAAGATTTATTAGAAATATTTTTATAATACTCATAAAGCTGAAATCAGATAATTAAAAATAAAAACACATACCTATTAGGATGGGTCAAATTAAAAACTGACAATATCAAGTGCTGACAAGGGTATGGAGCAACTGGAACTCTCATACATTGCTGGTGGGGATACAAATGAGGGGATATAAATGTGTACAGCAGCTCTATTCATAATCACCAAAAACTATAAAGAATGCAAATGTCTTTCAACATTGACTGGATACACAAACTGTAGTACACCCATAAGATGAAATACCATTTGGGAATAAGAAAGGATACATACACACATGGATGAACCTCAAAGGCGTTGTCTGAATGAAAAAAGTCAGTCTCAAAGGTTCCATACTATATAATTTCATTTATGTGACACCTAGAAGTGGCACAATTTATAAAAATGGAAATCAGGTCAAGGTTGGTCAAGATTAGGGACAGAGTGAGTGTTTGACTGTAAGGGGACAAACATGAGGGAGAGCTTATTATGTTTTGTTCTCTGGGCTGCTTCTGGTGATGGAACTGCTCTGTATCAGGACTGTGATAAGGGTTATATGAATCAATCGATTTTAAAATTCATAGAATTATACAACAAAAAGGTCAATTTTACTTTATATAAATTCAAATAGTAATAACGAAAGAATGAGAGCATACAAATACTCTAAAGCACTCAGTTAAAAATAAAAGGTAGCCCTTGACTGGTGTGGTTCAGTGGGTGGGTCGCCTGTTTGATTCCTGGTCAGGGCAAGTGCCTGGGTTGTGGGCCAGGTCCCCAGTTAGGGGTATATGAGAGGCAACTGATCAATGTGCCTCTTGCTTACTGATTTTCTTTCCCTCTCTTTCTCCCTCCCTTTGCCTCTCTCTAAAAATGAATAAATAAAATCTTTAAAAAAGGTAAAAGTATCCATTATTATTTAAAAGACATTTAGGAAGTGTATAAACCAAATACAATGACTGGGCTTTGTTTTGATCCTGATTTGAAAAAAACACAGACTTTTTTAGACCACTGGGTAAATTTGAAAACAGTACTAGATGATATTAAGGCTATTTTGTTCCTTGTTAGGTAGGATTGCAGCTATGTAAAAACTAAACTTTTAAAGAAAATTCATACAAAAATATTCAGGGGTAGAATGGTATGGTTTCTGGCATTTGATTCAAAATTTTTCAGAAGTAAGCAAACAAACGAAATTCAAAAAAAGAAAAGATGGAGGGAGGGAGGAAGAGAAGGGCGAAGAAGTATGGCAAAGCCAGAATGGCGCATGGATTTCTGACACCATGCTGGTGGATGAGGGTTCACTGTACTCTACTTTTAAGTATGGCTGCAAATGTTTATAATAAAATGCTGAGAGAGAAAAAGAAAAACAGTGACTCTCTTCATAAATACTCCCAAGAATGCCATCCAACCCTGTTTTTTATTCATTTATAAGATACACTTATTCCGCCTCATGATTTTCATTAGGTTTTTATAATCTGCAACCAACTTTACAGGAAACCAAATCAAGGGAGAAAGAGTAATTCAAAACTGGCAGTTATGATTCTACTAAAAAATAATGGCTTAAAGAATGCTTTTCACATCTCATTTAATGCTCATAAATTATTAAAACCATCATGAGATGTAAAAATATTAATAATTTTCATTAACTTATCTGCTGCATATTCCTTTAAGTACATATGATAATAACAGGAAGAGATAAACCCTCAAAAAGTCTAAAAGCAGATGTAGTAATCTGAGCAAATGGATAAGAATGCTACATAATATGAGAAGTATTTCTCTAATTTACTCTGGCATAACTCAAAATGTCAGGGTTCTACAAAAACACTCCCAACTAATTGGAAATGTACTCTGGCTGGCTGCCTGTTATATGGAAGGCACTACTGGGGAATCCAAATGAGGAAGCCCTGGCTCTCACCTAATTAGCATTATTAGGTGAGAAAATACTAAAAATCTTAGTATGACTTTTGTTTAAAATAGTCCAACACTGTTTAAGGCTAGAGTGCAAAAACAATTAACACAGGTAAAAACAACAGAAAAAACTAAAACGGAAACTAGTTGCAGAAGCAAAAGCCCCATCAGGCTACAGTGGCAGGTGTGACCTTTTGGGGAGGATGGAGGCATAGGAATGAATCAAAGAAGGTTTTTGATAGCCCCTTAGTCGAGCTCAGAAGAACTGGTGGTATTTCATACGTGGAACCAACGACTCCTGTCACTCAGAAGTGTCTCTTATTAATATTGAGGAAGAAGGGTCCCGAAGAGTGGAAGTGTAGTGAAAACAGACTCTGAGCCTATATTAGTACCTGGTCCTAATGCATCTGACTGCCCCTAATGTCTGGAGAGCTGCCCTGATCCGGCAGCAGCTACTGCATTACAAGGTAAGGTGACTGGATAAAGCCCTTTCCCTCCCAAAGATGCCCATGTCTTTTTTTTTAAATATATTTTATGGATTATGCTATTACAGTTGTCCCATTTCTCCCCCATCATTCCCCTCCACCCTGCACACCCTCTCCCACCCACATTCCGCCCCCCTTTAGTTCATGTCCATGTGTCATAAGTTCTTTAGCTTCTACATTTTCCACACTATTCTTGCCCTCACCCTGTCTATTTTCTACCCACTATGCTACTTATTCTCTGTACCTTTTTCCCCCTCTCCTCCTCCCACTCCCCTGTTGCTAGCCCTCCATGTGATCTCCATTTCTGTGGTTCTGTTCCTGTTCTAGCTGTTTGCTTAGTTTGCTTTTGTTTTAGGTGTGGTTGTTAATGGTTGTGAGTTTGCTGTCTTTTCACTGTCATATTTTTGATCTTCTTTTTCTTAGATAAGTCCCTTTAACATTTCATATAATAAGGGCTTGGTGATGATGAACTCCTTGAACTTGACCTTATCTGAGAAACCCTTTATCTGCCCTTCCATTCTAAATGACAGCTTTGCTGGATACAGCAATTTTGGATGTAGGTCCCTGCTTTTCAAGATTTCAAATATTTCTTTCCAGCACCTTCTTGCCTGTAAGGTCTCTTTTGAGAAATCAGCTGACAGTCTGATGGGAACTCCTTTTGTAGGTGACTGTCCCCTTATTCCTTGCTGCTTCTAGAATTCTCTGCTTCATTTTAATTTGGCTAATGTAATTATGATGTGCCTTGGTGTGTTCCTCCTTGGGTCCAACTTCTTTGGGGCTCTCTGAGCTTCCTGGACGTCCTGGTAGTCTATTTCCTTTGCCAGCTTGGGGAAGTTCTCCTTTATTATTTGTTCAAATAAGTTTTCCACTTGTTGCTCTTCTCCTTCTCCTTCTGGGACCCCTATAATTCGGATGTTGGGACGTTTAAAGATGTCCCGGAGGTTCCTAAGCCTCTCCTCATTTTTTTGAATTCTTGTTTCTTCGTTTCCTGTTTGGTTGTTAGTTTCTTCCTTCTGTCCACTCCATTGATTTCAGTCCCAGTTTTCCTCCCATCTCTATTGGTTCTCCATGCATCTTCCTTCATTTCATGTATTGTAGCCTGCATTTTTTCATCTAATTTGTGAGCAAAATCAATCAATTCTGTGAGCATCTTGATGACTAGTGGTTTGAACTGTGCATCTGATAGGTTGGCTATCTCTTCACTGCTTAGAGAATTGGCTCTGGGGCTTTCATTTGTTTTCTGGTTTGAGCCATTTTTGGTGGTGTTTTTTGTTTGTTTATTTGTTTGTTTTGGTTTTAGTCTGGTCACGGCTATTACGTAGTGAGGGGTGGAGCCTTAGGTGTTCCTCAGGGCGGAGCAGCCCAGTCGCTGGGTTGTGACGCTTTGTGTGGGGGCGGGGTCTGATAGGGAACAATGGCGCCTGCTCCACTCTCTCCTGGATTCAGTCCCTTCTGCCACTTCCCCTTTGCCTGGACCGTCTGCACGTGTAAATGTGGGACCACCCGGTCAGCCAACCACCTTGTGGGGCCTCACTGGGTCTGCACAGTTGCCCCCCTGTACCCAGGGTCTGCCAGCCGCTGCCTGTGCACCTGGGAACTGCCAGCCGCTGCTGCTTGCGTGCCCGGGTCCGCACCTCCACTTTTTCCTGCCGCGACTCCGCCCCTCTTACCGGTCTGGATGAATGGTTGTTGGACTTCTGTAGAGTTCAATTTTCTATCAGTTCTGGTTGTTTTCTTGTTTCTAATTTTTTTGTCCTTAATTTTGGTTGTGAGAGGAGGCACAGTGTGTCCGCCTACGCCTCCATCTTGGCCGAAAGTAAGATGCCCATGTCTTAATCCCCAGAACTTACGAACATGTTACTTTACATGGCACAAGGGACTTTTCAGATGTGCTTAAAAGTTAATGGCTTTGAGATGCAGAAATGATCCTGGATAACCCAAATGGGTCCAATCTAACCACATGAGTCCTTTAGAGTGAAGAAGCTTTCTTGGCTCAGGGCAGAGAGCTGTGACTGTGTTGGAGGGGTCAAAGGGATGCAATATGGCTATCTTTCAAAGCAGAGGGAAGGAGCCAATGAGCCAAGGAATAAGGGGTGGAAAACTTGAGAAAAAAGAATCTCCTCTCGGGCCTCTAGGTGGGGACACAGCCTAGCTGGTGCCTTCATTTCAGTTGGTGAGATCCACTAGCACTAGGAATCTAATACAAAATAAGATGCACTTCTCCCACTTGTTAGGCCTCTGTCTGTGCCCCTTCTCTGCTGCCCCCAATGAAAGCCACTTCCATTCAGTGAAGAGATGTGATCTTCTAAATCACACATCTCCAAACCCCACTTAACCAAACCACATGAAGTCATAAGCCCTACTCCATATACTTCTCCACCTTAGTCCTTGCTGTTTGCAATTATTCTCTTCTTTAAAGCTTACACTTACAATTTATTAAATACCAAGCACCATGTAAAGAATTTTTCATGGATTTTCTCATTCAATTCTCCCAACAACCCTATCAGATAGACATGTTATGCCCATTTTTTAAATCAAAAAGTTCAAAAGTTCACCCTGCTAGTAAATGGAAGAGCCAGGATCTGAAGCTAGGCAGACTGACCAAGGAGTTGGTCCCTTTAACCATGACAATGTCTGTCTCCTAAGTGAGAAATGTAAGTTCCAAGATCTTATGCATTTATTGACACAATACCCCCACTGTTTAGCACAGAGACTATTAATAGTTGCTGAATATGAACCAATATGATGAAGACAGGTTTCCCCCTACTATTCTTTTTTAAAGAAAACTTTATTATGAGAAGTCAAATACATACAAAAATAGAGTAATGATATAATAATCCCTAAACACCCACTCCCCAATTTCAACACTTTAAAGTAGGGCCTATCTTAATGCTAACATTTAATCAGCTTAACTTATACCATCTGGTAGAAACAGCCCCCTTCAATATTATTCTTTTTCAGAATCACATGTTCTTAGCTCTCATCACATGTTCATTTATCTGTGTGAACACAAATTTTGAAAAGAATAACCTTGAAATGGTTATTATCTTTCTAAGCAAAACACAAAGCAAGGAAACTACAAAGGGGAGACTGATGTTTTTCCCTATATAAAATTAAATTTTTTTTCAGAGCTTAAGTACTGTAAACAAAGTAAAAAATGGGGAGAATATAGTTGTTACTTACTATATGACAAAAGATAAGCATCCTCAGTGTATAAAGAATTCTTGCAAATCAGTAAGAAAAGGACCACAACCCAATGCCATGTTTTCTGGAAAAGTGGGTAGAGAGATGAACAGTTTCCCCTACTGTTCTTAGGTGACAAAAAGACAAGGACTACCATCTGACTGTGTTTGTCAACATACTTTCTCTGGTGCTATAGAATTTAAGAGCAAGAGAACTGCAGAATAGAGGAAAAAATAATTCTCACCTGTAAGCTTGTTTCTTCAAAACCGTGTGGCCCTGGAATCTAGTACCACAGTAAATCTAAGTCAAAAGCCTGGAAAGCTTTTGACTTCAGAATCCTTCCAAATAGGACACCAGGACTCGTACTCCCACTTTATAGGATGATATGCAACAGGTAGGTATCCAGTTCTCAGTCCTGCTGGAGGTAAGATTAAGAAAAGGGTGAGTAAAGAAAGTTGAGTGTTTTTGTGACAAGAGGCTTAAAAACAAAAACAAATCACCCATCCCCTGGTGGAAGACATCTCAGGCCCTGGACGTGGGCCCAAGGAAGGTAGTTCCATTCAATGAGAAAATGCAGTGCACTGGCCCAAGGGACAAAAGATGCCTTGAAAAAAGGAAAATTCCTAGTGACATAGCAGAGGGGTTCAAAGTTCTCCACCTCCTTTAGACAGCAGCTATACCCCTCTCTTCAAGTAAGGAAAATAAGATAAGAAAGGAAAAACTGTATTCTCAGTCACTGGGCAAAGACTATTTTAGAAAAAAAAAATGAGCTTCCTGGATGAAGGTTTCCTAGTCTTCTAAGGTCTTAAATTTATATTTTTAAAAAATTCAAACCACATCGGTCAAAAATGTTCAACTTGAATTTAAGCTTTTAGCTCTATCTTTCAGATAACAGAAACTATAGGGGGTAGAGGAGCAAGCGAAACCACACAATACAAAAAGGTGAATCCAGAATATGAGGCATTTATAGATAACCAAGTGATACCAATAAATCATTGGCATTAAAGAAACACATGGGTACTGCTTTAGACAATTGTCGGCAAACTATGGCTCGATCCACCAGTGGAGTTTTAAACAAATAACTGTGAAACACACAATTTTATGGGAACACATTTATGCAAATTTTTACATATTATCCATGGCTAACTTTTCAGGACAAGACAGTTGGGTAGTTGCAGCAGAGACTGCATGGCCTGCAAAACCTAACAGAGTTAGCATCTGGCCCTTTTAAGAAAAAGTCTGTCAAACCCCTGTTCTAGATTTAAAAAAGACAGCAGATACTCAAGATTCTGATTCACACAGACCAGAAGAATAAGTTTATTTCTGAGCCAATCACTGAAATTTGACAGTGGTCTGGGTTTTAGAAAATGGTAAGGAATTATTGTCAACTTGATTAGGAGGTAACAATGGTATTATGCTAAACAAGAAAATGCCCTCTTTTGAAGGGGAGGTGCCTACTGCACTATGTAGGGGTGACATATGTTGTCTGGAATTTAAATTGCTACAACAACTGCAAAAAGCCTCAAAATAAAAAGATGAAGCAGATTTGGCTAAAAAAGTCTTTGTTTTAACAAATCGTTAAATCTATTTGATATTCATTATTGTTCATTAAAGTTCATTTTATGTTTGCTTTAATAAAAAAGAAAAATAAATCAGGACCTTGATCAAAAAGTGTATCCCTACATAGGCTTTCTTTCCAGGCACACCTCCTACCCCACCCCACCCCTCCTTACGCTGAGTCTAGCCTCAGCATATCATTTGCTCCCATATTTATGAACATAGTTATATTTTAACTTATCTTTGCCCATGGTGTTTACTACTAGGAATGCCTCATTACACTCCTCTGCCTATAAAAATTCTACTCCCTACTCAAGGTTCAGTGCAAATGTGACCTCCCCTAAGTCCTCCAGTGAGAATTCGTCTTTGTAGTCTTTTCTGTAAACCCACTAGTATAACAACACCTTACCTAGAGTAAGCCCTGCCTATACAGCCTAAACAGGTCCAACCTAAACAAGGCTTTCTTGCCTTGAAAAATTTCACTGACAAGAGAGAATTTCAATTAAAGAATGAGTGCTTGCTAAGCAAGATGCTTGACATATTTAACAAACTCTCTCTCTTTTCTTAAATCCTCACCAGAGAACATGCTTGTAGAGGGGAAGGGAAAGAAAGAGGGGAAGAGAAACATCTGTGTGAGAGAAAAACATTGATTGGTTTGCCTATTGTATGTGCCCCCAACCAGGGACTGAACCTACAACCTAGGGATGTGCCCCAACGGGGAATGAAATCTGCACACTTTTGGTTTACAGGACAATGCTCCAACCAACTGAGTGACACTGGCCAGGGTTAACCAATGTTCTCTTAATAAAATGTCTAATAACCGCCCTGGCTGGTGTAGCTCAGTGGATTGAGTGCGGGCCTGCGAACCAGAGGATAGCGGTTCGATTCCCAGTCAGGGCACATGCCTGGGTTGCAGGCCAGTTCCCGGCAGGGGACACACGAGAGGCAACCGTACATTGATATTTCTCTCCCTCTCCTTCTCTCCTACCCTTCCCCTCTAAAAGATAAATAAATAATAAATTAAAAAAAAAATGTCTAATAACCAAGGTTTACCTCTGGCTGAAAAACGCTCTAGAGAAAACGGCTAAGATCACTTGATTTTTGTCCTTACTGCCACCTTTCCTTGAGACCAGTCCTTCTGCAAACACCGTTGCCTGCATCATGCCAGCCTGCAGGGTGCCTTACATCCTCAGTTAGCCTGGTAGTACCTACAGTTAGCCAGGCTAACTGTAGGTACAAAGCCTTTCAACAACTCCGCTATGAACAGCTGACATAGGATGAAATTTTCAAAAGATCTTACTAGGTAAAATAGAGAAAAATGAGCATATAATTTTAAAGCTTGAACAGTATCAGTTTCTATCTGTATTCTCTTCTACTTCCTGTTGCCCATGAGGTAAGGCCTAACCCTTTCTAGGGCCAGTGTTAATAGTTAGGACCCTCCCAGTTTAATAGTTAGGACCACCCCAGTGTTAATAGTTAGCAAGGTCGGCTGGTTCAAAATATTTCTGAACAAAAATCCACCAATTAGAAAATTTAACTTTGCAAACTATGCTTTTGAAATACAATGCTCTCCACCAGATAAGCTGCTTAGGGGTTTCCAGTTTTTCCTGGGAGTCAATTCAAGAAAACAAGTAATTTGGGCAAAATAAGGGCAAACTGCAGAAGCTCTTCGTATTAGCATTTCAGTAAGTTGCACAAAACTGGAGAGTACAGTCTTCAGTTATAGTACATAAGTACGGTGAGTAATTAAGACCTACACTTTACATAGATCAATCCAACTGATTTAGTAATACCCCTTCATTTTTTAAACCTAGGACGTTTAGCAAAATTAATAACCTGCTTTAAAATATGGCTACAATGAATTTTCTTATCAGTTCAATATTCACAAAGTAAGTTTGGAATCAAGAAGGTGTATTCAGAAAACCGTGCGCCTATTTAGGGCTTCCATAGTGAAACAGCAATAACCCTATTTAGCGTAATCAAGGTAGCAAAAACAACTGCTCCAAAACTTCAGATGTGTCACCAACAGCTTCAAAGAAAACAGCTCAAAAACTGGCAAACGCCAGAAGTTTTTACATTTCTTTTGCAGCTTTCGGTTTCCTCACATACAGGTATCTCTAAATTAAAAACAATTCCGAAAAGTGTTAAACCTCATTCAACTGAGATATCCTTTCTTAAAACTACCTTCTAAATCTTTACGTTTTCCCCTTATTAGAAACAAGCAGTCTATCTAACCTGAAGGCAGATCCTGTTTCTGCACTCCCCTATTCTGGCAGCTTCGCGCGGAGTGGAGCCTATCTGTGGATGCGTTTAACCGCCTGGTGTTCCCTCCCTTGCAGCTGGTTCCGAAAAACCTAGGCTTCCCTTTTCCAGCCCAGGCTCTGCCCCTCCCCTCTCTTCCTCCCCTACCTCTCAGGACTCCGCGGCCCAGACTCAGCCCCCGAGCAACGCGCCGCGTCAGCACAAACCGCCCAAGTCCCTGGAGTCCCCAGGGCAGTGCATGGAGGCCAGGACAGCTCCGGATCCTCGGCTCGGCTCGAACCCAACGCCTCACCTGCCGCAGGGCGCTGCGCGGCCGGGGAGAGCAGGCCGGAGCAGCTCAGCGGAAATCGCTGACCAAAGATGACACTGCAGCCCGGGGAGGCCGCCCCCGGGGGCGCCCCCTAGAGGCGGGATGCGGTACCAGCCCGCTCTGGCCTCGCCTCTGTCTTCCCTGCTCTTGGGGCCGCGCGCACACCTGAGGCTCCTGGCCACAAACACGTATGCTTTAACACGTCCTGAGCGCTCATGGCCAGCTTTGACTGCATGTTGAACTCAGACACACTGGGGATACAATACATCAGCTACACGTGCGCGCGCAGACGCGCACGCGCACACACTTAGAAATGAGCCCACACCTGGGGATGCATCCCATCAAACATATCAATAAGGCCTCACACTGGAGCATCCACACTCTCTCAGCCTGATATCATACTGGCTATTGTAGATAATTATATACTCTTGATAATGACCAATTTACCAAAGTTAAATAAAACTTTGGTTGTAGAAGACAATGGAAGAAATAGCTACTGTCTTTTGCCTGGCTCCTAGGACGTAAAATGAACCTAGAAATGAAAGGAATGAAGACCAAAAGCTGAGGGAGAATTTTTATCTAAAGACTGTGGTCATTCTGGGTTTCAGCAATGCTATTTTGGGGACTCAGGTGACAGGAATGGCACAGAGATGGAGAGGACCACTTCTGTTCCCTCCCCTGCAAAGACACAGCTAACTAGCAATAATCTCCCTTAATCATTATCTGTCCCTTCCACTTTCTTATGTATGTGGACTGGTTGAAATCTTGTACCAAACATTTTAATCCAAACATTTCCAATAATGCTGATTTGGTTGTGTTATGAATAAATATAAAATTCAAAAAATCAAAAATTCATAAAACCAATTCAAAAATTCGTAAAAGATCAGACTCATAAGCCATAATGTTCATAGAGTTCCTTCTTGTGTTAAAAAGTTCATGATTAAAGTAAAATATATTTAAAAAAATGTTACCTGTCATATATATTTATTTATTGTTGTTCAAGTACAGTTATGTCCATTTTCCTCCCACTACCCCTCCCCCAGCTCTAGCATATATTTTTAAAGGGTAGGAATAATCTAACTTTTTTCTAAGGGAAGAATAATTTTGTTTTTATTTATTTATTTGCTTATTTATGAGGAAGGGAGATCATGTCAACAGGGAAGTAAGGCATATACATAATTTCTCTGGGAAAGGAAAATTAAAGATGATGACAAGGTGATTGTCAAGTTGCATTTACTATCAGGCAAGACTGGGAGAGTCTGATTCAACATAGACTAGCCACTGTGGAGTGAAGTCTTCAGTTTAACTGTCAAAAAGGAACTCATAAATAGTTCAAATTAGTGGTTTTGAAAATGTAGTCCCAGAGCAGTAGCTTCAGCTATTGAACATAGAAATGCAGAATCTCAGGTTACACCCAGACCTTCTGAAACAGCAACTCTGAGGATAGGGCCCAGAGATGTGTATTTTAATGAGTGCTTTGATGTACATTCAAGTTTGAGAACCACGGTTTATTGAAGATTTGCTCTAGTTACTCTCAAATTGTACTGCCTACGTGACTCTCAAATTGTATCGTCTAAGTGAATCAACTGAAGATCTTGTTTAAAAATGAAGATTCTAAGTGCAAAATAGTTTGAATGTAAATTGAGAAATAAAATTTTTAAAATGCAGATTCTAGTTTGGGGAGTCTGGAGTAGGATCTAGATTCCACAGGATTTACTTGTGTCTGAGCACACACAAGGAAGTTCACTATAAACATGGTTGTCCAGCAAAGGCAGGGTTGGAACTGCCCTCAGAAAGGCAAAATATTGAGAACTGCCCTGCCTGGTTTCAGGAGTTGTAATCCCCGCCCCTCCCCCCCACCCCCAAGGCTAAGGCTGAGTGAGCGACCTTTGAACTATAAGCCACTAAGGAGACAAAGCTTATCTCCCTGGCAGCAGCACCACTTCTGTTTCATACATATCAGTCCCCCAATGTTTGGTCAGTTAGCCAATGATGGGTAAGATATCCTCAAGGGAGGAGTTGCCTAAGACAGGCACGATCACGTGGAAGGCCCTCGACCCAAGGAAGGCCCAAGGAAGGACTCGGGGGGCTACAGCAAAAGGGGCTGATGGAACCTTGCCCCAGGCTATCCTGACATAGCCTAAGTTCTCATTCCATCTGGGAGAAGTTTCCTTATCTCTTGGCTGCCTTAATCTGCCTGATTTAAACCTGAAACATTGATAAAGGGCGGTGCAGTGCTGTGCTGGATAGGGTGGGTTCCCGGGTGATCGGGCATAAGAAAGAATTCATAAAGTCCTATGAAACCTGCTTTGCTAAGAGTGCTCTCATTTAAATGATAAGGATCCGAGCAGGAAATGAGTTTGTCTCCCAAAGTTTTATAGCCCTTTTACTGACAGACCCTGACTCAGATTAAGCCCTCAGAGTTCTTTGTATGCTATATATTGTTTGATCCTTGCTGCCTGACAATGATTGATGAGCTTTACCTGTATTCCTGTGTAAAACGAACCTAATAAAAGCCACTGAGGAAGGGGCTCTTGGCCCTTCTCCTTTGAGAGATTGGCCACCTCTCCTCCCCAAGCAAATTATGTCTTGGTAGTCTTATTCTCATCCATGGAGGATGGAGGGCTCTGCGGGTGGAGGCCCCTCTGCCCCCCCCCCCCCACCACACACACACACAAAGCAAAAGGCAAAGAGTTTCTCCAGAAAACTGATTGAGCCCTGACTGGTGTGGGTCAGTTCATTGTTGGCCTGCAAAGTTAAAGGTCACCGATTCCATTAATGGTCAGGTCACATGCCTGGGTTGCAGATTCCATCCCTGGTCAGAGTGTATATGAGAGGCAAGGGATCAATATTTCTCTCCCTCTCTTTCTCCTTCCCTTCCCCCTCTCTCTAAAAATAAATAATAAAATCTTTTTTTTTAAGTAAGAAAACTCATTAGTTTAGGAGAGTCCTTTGCTTGGCAATTTAGGGTTGGTGGGTTACACGGGAGTCCTCGAAGGCCAACTGCTCTAGTGAGGTTAGGAACTGAGTTGATTCACTGAGGCTGTCAGGTTGCATCCAAATGGTACAGGTGAATCACTCAATGGTAAGAGTTGCACCCAACATCAGCTCTTTTCTTCCTCACTGTGATCCCTTGCTCTGCTATCTACAATCTCCCACATTCTCCAGGCTCAGGGTTCTACAGCCAATAAATTGCTGTGTCTGGGTTCAAAGCTCAACAAAGGTTTCCTTTATCAACTCAAAGAATTTAAGCTAGCAAATTGTCTTTAACTGGAATTATCCAGTTTGACCATTTTGTTATCCAAATCTGAGCCAGTAATTGCCAAGCTCCCTAGTCCAGACTTGGGTGTCATAAGATAGATGCCTAATTTATATTTGCTAAATACACTGCTACTTAGTATTATGTAAGAGGCCAACCTCATCTCTTTGTTACCCCTTCCCCATGCCTTCAGCATCACAAATACCACACAATAGATGGGAAAATGTGTTCTGGATCTCTTGAAAGTATAATTATAATGTTAATTAAACAACAGAACAAGGAGACTATATAAGGAGCTTGAGGTCTAACTAAATAACACTGTAAAATATACTGAAATATTAACAAATTATTCTAGTAAATCCATCCTACTACTTGCTTTTGTATGACCCATGAGCTCAGAATAAATTTTACATTTTTAAATGCTTGAAAAGGATCAGAATAAAAATATAATATTTCATGACATATGCATATTATGAGATTCAAATTTCAGATTTCATAAATAAGTTCTACTAAAAATACAGTCATGCTCATTCATTTATGTATTGTCTATGGTTTCCATTGAGACCACGAGGCCTGCAACACCTGAAATATTTATCATCTGCCCTTTTATACAAAGTTTGTCTACCCTGCCCTATACTCTTTTGCTACAGCCTCTGTTGTAATCTTTAACTCCCCATTCTATAATAGTTGGTTTATATGACTGTCTACTTACCAAATTGAATTGTATGAGGGCAGACCTCTATTCTTTATGAGCTCCGAGCACTTTCCACCATGGTATACAGACTAGGCATTCAATAATATTAATTGAAGTTTATTTTTTCATTAATTACCCTATGTAAATCAATATGAACTTAACAAAAAGGCTTTATAGTAAACAAAGGATCCATTAACTAGGCTAATTTAGAAAATTTGTGTGCAAAAAGTAGAAAAAATGTATTCGGCAAATAATTAGATTTCTTGCTTCCATTTCTAAACCTAGCTCTAAGGAATTGTTCAATTTGAAAGCAGCAGGGTTATTTTTCTTTTTATTCTGTCAAGTTATTTTACTTAATACAACAGGTCTCATTGCTAAACAATTTTCATGGCAAAGAAATTAATGAACAGATAAAACCAACCTTATGAAGTTAAGTTTATTCACAATAAATTCAATCTGGTATTTCTGGAATTAACATTTTGAAGATGATGTGCACTGCTGTCAGATATTTTTTAAAAAAGGCACTGACCTTTCTCCACAAATGACATGCATTATCTCTTCTAAAAAGTCTATGGAATTTTCCAAGCAATTGCAGTTGAGATGGTCTATGCTATTCTTGTCCATCTTCTGTAAATTTAGGAATAACAAAGGACTCAAGTGAAGGGCTGTATGAGATTATTTCATGAGTTTTGGTGAATAAATTCTTAATTGTGAATAATAGCATAACTGTAAGAATTCCCAGGAAAAGTAACTTGACCAGCCAAACATGCCGTTAGCTGAAAAAAGCTAATTACATTGCACAGAGGCCAAAAACTAAACTCTAACCCTATAGCATGGCTGCTATTATTCTTCTTAAATCTAGGATCAAGTTATTTGGTCCTGCTCTCCAAACAGTAACTTTTAAAAGAAAATAATGCTTACCTGGTGCCTAGAAATGTAGACATTACAAAATGAAATATAGCTTAATTCCTGTGAACTGTCACTATAGGTAAGAATACACATGAAGAGTTCTTATATGCCTTGGCAAAGTACTCCTTCTCATCTTATTCTTTGAACAATAGTATGAAGCAGGTATTACCACTCCCATTTTACATATAAAATGGCTCCAAGGGGCTCAATAACCCATTCAAAGGCACACTACCTTGAATCAAGAGTGCTAAAATTTGAACCCATATCCAGCTGAACCTAAAACCTGAGCTCTTTAACATGAGGGTTAAACAGGAAAGCTGGGTAGCATATGCTGAAACTTACATCATCTGGATGAATAATTTATTTTACATTTGAACCTCTTTGTTAAAAGTGCAGGTCCCAATGAATAACCCTATACAAAGTCTGTCCAGAAGGTATCCAGCCATGGCATATGAAAAATAGAGAGATTTACTGGAGAAGACACAAGATACAAGAAACACTGTACATAGGACAATGATGCCTCAGCCCCCTTCAAAGTAGGCAGCTTGGGACCTCACACAGCTCTCCCAGTTGTCTTCAGCCTCCCCATCATATTTTTCTGAATCTCATTGACAGTCTGAAATCTCTTCCTTTTCAAAGGTGATTTTAGTTTTAAGAAAAGCCAGTAGTCACAAGGAGTCAAATCTGGGGGGTTGGGAGGCTGAATCAACAGGGTGATTTGATGTTTCACCAGAAACTCTGCATGAGACATGATGCATGAGTAGCACATTGTCATGACGAAGCTGCCAATCACCAGTTGCTCATAGCTGTGGCCTTCTGAATCATTTGAGTAGTTTCCATGAAGGAATGTTCAAGACTAACTAAAAATCTTATGCAGATTTGTTACTCTACTCCCTCAGTCATTTTGAAAGCAATGGCCACACAGTACACATGCTCACTCAATGGCATCTACAGCCCCCACTGACAAGTACAGTGAAGTTGTCATTGTTCAGACATGCACAGTCCAGTCCACTCTCCTTGGCTGCCAGGTTACATTGATGTCACACAAATGATTCTCATTATATGAACAATGGCTGGACTTTTCCTGGACAGACCTCACACATGCAGTTCTATCCATAAAGATATTTTGTATATATGATCACATGATCCTTACTCCTTCCTGTACTGTAAAGACCAGGTAGAGAATTTCCCCCACTTTACAAATGAGGTAAAGAGGTTAGATGGCTTGACTAATGCCATATAATAAGCATGTAGCCTGTCTTAGCCCAATCAGAGACCTCTAGCACAAAACCATCCTTGAACAAAGTCAAATTTATTGGCTTTTGCAATGGGGAAGACTACACATCAGATGAACCCTGAGATGACTCATCAAAAAAAGATGAAGTTCAGAGATTCAGGGAGGAGAGGAGCTGAGGTGAAGTTGAAAGGAAATAGTGTTTCTAAGGCTTGAGGCAAGAGAGGGATGTGTACAAAGGATCAACATCTAATTTTTTATGAGGATTTAGATAAGCATCCAAAGCAGTTCATTTTTGTATCTTTTACAGTGTACCTCTGTACAAGATTTAGTTTAAAAAAAAGATTAAGCATGTAAGGATGTTTAAAGACCACTGATTTAGTTTAAACCTTGCATTTCATAGAGGAGAAATTAAACAACAAGACCAACAACCATCACCATTATTTTTATTAGAAGCAACTGAAGCATATAGTAATTGACTCATCCTAGGTTCCTGGTAACTAAAGGCAGGATTGGAAGTGTTTGTATTTAGTTGAATTGTTGAAGCTTAAAAAAAATGACTTATTCCTATGAAGTTGGCCCTAGGATAGAGCTCACATTCCTGGTCTCTGTTCTCTCCACCTTATCACTTTGTTTGCTGATGTCTGCAGATTCTGCAGACCAGTATTATAAAAGTTATCATCCATATACTTTATCAGAAAGTTCTAGAAATGATCAGTTTTAATATTCTTCAAGACAAATCTCAAGTCTATTCATCAAAATTAATGGTATAAAAATGTAACTGCCGATACCAAACTGTTTTTAAATAATAAATAAAAGTTTAATTTAAATCTACAGGGAAAACCTTTTCTCAAACACTTATCACAAATAGGAAGCAGAAAGCTTTATTGGTCCTTAAAGAAATGCCACATATTTGAAAATAAAATGACTAGAAATGCAGGATGCTCAAGCCAGTTTTGATAAACAGTGTAACAGTTGTACAGTACTTCTGAACTAATCAGTCTCAGAATATAAGTGATAGATATTTAAATCTGAGGTTGTTTCTGGGTCATTTAATTACAGGATAAAAACTCCAAGAAAAGTGAGGGATTTAATTTTTAATTGAGTAATATTATGTGCCAAGCGTTGATCTAGGGCTTCATATACCTTTTTTCATTTAAACTTCCTAATAATCCTGTGAAAAGGTCATATTATCCCCCTACCCCCATTTTATAGATAAAGAAGCTGAGTTTCTTGCTGTATTCATTTCCTAGGGCTGCCATAAATTACCACAAACTGGGTGGCTTCATACATAAATGTTGTTCTGGAGGCCAGAAGTCCAAAATCAAGGTAAAGGCAGGACTACCTTCCTCTGAAGTCTCTAAGGAAGGAGCCATCCTTTTCTTTAAATTTTTGGTGGCTCCTGGTCTTCTTTCGCTTGTGGCAGCATCAGTCCAATCTTTGCCTCCATCTGCCCATTGCCTTCTTTTCTCTGTCTGTGTCTATGTCTTCTCCTTTTTTTATAAGACACCAGTCATTGGATTTAGGGCCTACCCTAAATCCAGTATGATTTCCTCTGTAGACCTTTAATTGTATCTGTGAAGACACTATTTGCAAATACAGTCACATTCTGAAGTTCCAGGTAGACATGAATTTTGGGGAACACTATTCAATCCACTATACTTGCCTAAGGTCATACAACTGGAAAATGGAACAACATTCAAATCCAGTTGTAACACAGTTTTCTTGCACATTCAAACGTTGTGCACCCAAATGCCAGCATTTCTAGGCAACCACCAAGTCACACAGCATATAGAATTTACTGAAAATTTAAATGCATACTTCAGAAAAGAGTCTGCATTACACTTCAGTAGTTCAGCCAACAATCTGAAAAATGCTGTCTCCCCATTTCTTTTCACTCAGCCTCCCCATTGCTCTGGGGCCCCCAGTTTCTAATCTGTTGGGCAAAGCAATTTAGCAAACACCTTTGGTTCCCTGAGTTTCCTTTATTTTTATCTCGTTCTCACCAGTGTACCTTATCACAGCTTTATTACATACATACCCAGGGCTCTCTTGCATAAAGATTTTTCTGTAATGTCACATGTATTCCTTTATTTAGAAAAAAATTATTTCAAATAATACAAAAATTCGCAAAGTAGAAGGTAGTCTCTCTCTTCTCACTTCTACTGCTCATAAAAACCCAATGTTAACATAAACTGTAATTCCTATCAATTTAAAGAAAAGATTGGAATGTGAAAGAACATGTGAAGAGCCTTAATATTTGATAGAACTCTTGGCTCCTCATTCTTTGTCTGCTTCATTGCAACCAAACTGTCCCACATGGAACCTTTGCTCCTTTTACTTTGAATTAGAGATCAATTTCCAATCAGGATTTTGTGAGGAATGTTATCCTAAAAGAGGCCATAACCAAAATTAATATATTCTTTGTAGAATTTAGAGGTGGAAGAGACCATTTAAGACAAGACTGTTGGGATTTTAAAATGATGCTGCAATATTCAACAATCATATTTGGTATTTATTAATGAAATTTCAAGTAACATTAAATGTCTCACTCTACTGAAAAACAGGGTTAGTTAACACTTGAGATCCATCTATTTGGGTCAATATGGTAAGTGCATGCCAGTTTCCCTCTATGTACAGCATGGCGGACCCTTGAATGAAGCTTGTATCTCAGTAGAACTCTCCGTTTGCCCCTGGATACTTGGCAAAGCTTTTGTCAATATGAGGTCCAAAGAAGGCAAAGGCAGCTGAACCAATATCTGTTCTTATGAAGTAGAAAACATATTTGACTTGATTCTATGTTTCACGGCCTCTGAGAAAAAAAAGATTCACCAGGTGAGCAAGAATTTTCAACACAGAAGAAAAGAAATGCCCTGAAAACCTATGACAGCTGCAAATGTAAAAGATGTAAATGAGTGACTCCCCAAGAAGTTTCCTGGAAAGGGGACTGAGTTAACTCAACCTGCAAGCTCCCAGAGGGCAGGAATCCCATTTGCTTTCATTTTCCATTGTATCCACAGCAGCTAGCACACTGTTAGTACACAGTCAGTGTTGAAAAAATATATATTTTGAAAAAAGTAGTAAGAGTAGCACGAGGGATCCTTGTGATGGAATTGTTCTGTATCTTGACTGTGGTGACCACACAAATCTAAAAATGTGGTAAGAATTACGCAGGACAAAACACGCAGACGAGTACATGTAAGCCTGGTGACATCTGCATGAGGTTGGTGAATGCCTCAATGTCAACATTCTGGCTCTGATAATGTACTCTTGTTATGCAAGATGTTACCATTGGGAAAAAAGTGGTGGAGGGTATATGAAATCCCTTTATATTGTACAACTGCATGTGAATCTACAATTATCTCTAAATAAAAGATAATAATATAAGAGGAGAAACAAACTCAGATTGGAGACATTAATCTAAAATATAGTTGGATGGGGATGACGATGGACTATGGCTTTGATAAGCTGTATTCTTTTTAAATGAGAGAGGCCATGAGAGGGTAGGCACACTAACCAAAGAGGATACTTCCGTGGAAATTCGGGGAGGAGCTCACTAAAGGAGGATAAAAAGAGAAATGGAGAGCTGTGATATTATTGCTACAGTTCAATACGGTCGACTTGGTCAGGTAGGGGAAATGAATAATGGGTCTCAAGATTCAAAATACATTAGGAAATAAATGTAAGACTGCATTAAAACAGGGAAGAATTATAGCAGTAAGACTTGTTAAACAAAAAACAACCTGAGACCGCCTTCTGGGTTTCACTGTCAGGAAGGAGAAGGATGACGATTAGGAATCTCAGATTTCCCTACTGGCTACTCCTTCCCATGTTTATTTTGACACCCCCTACCCAACTCCCTTAAATGATTAGCAATAAAACATTAAAATAAAAAGAAAGATGCCAATAATACCGGAACTGGAAGACAACTTCCACTTGAGTCTCCTTAGGAAGAAAACCAAGGAATAAAGAGGGTATCTGCCTAGAGCTGGAAAAGAAGAAAAAAGAGCCAGAATGGTACACATTCAAAATCTGTAGAGTTAAAGGACTTCCTGAAATATCAACCAAAATAATGACTGTTTTCTTTGGAAAGAAGACAGCTGCAATGGAAATACTGGGAGACACAGTGGTGAAAGCTAAGGGATCTGTTTGGTGGACAGGAGTCCCAGATTTGCACATCTTGATTTGATGCTGCAGTTTTAGTATCAGAGGGGGGCGGGGGAAGAATCTTAGAGGGGCTTTTACAAGAAATTTTTTAAAAGTATTTTTTATTGATTATGCTATTACAGTTTTTCCAATTTTCCCCCTTTATCACCCCTCCACGCTACCCCTCCAGCCATCCAGCATTCCCCACCCCTTTAGTTCATGTCCATGGGATGTACATATGTTCTTTGAGTCCCCTGTATCCTATACCATTTTTTATTTTTCTTTGTCTATTTTATGCCTACAATTATGCTTCTTCTTCCCTGTACCTTTCCCTCCCACTATTCTTCCCTTCCCCTTCCCCACTGAAATCCCTCCATGTGATGTCCATTTCTCTGATTCTGTTCCTGTACTGGCTGTTTGCTTTGTTTTTGTTTTCATTGTTTGTCTTTTAGGTTCATTTGTTGATACTTGTGAGATTGTTGTCATTTTACTGTTCATATTTTTGATCTTCTTTTTCTTAGATAAGTCCCTGTAACGTTTCATATAATAATGGTTTAGTGATGATGAATTCCTTTAACTAGACCTTGTCTGGGAAGCACTTTATCTTCCCTTCCATTCTAAATGAAAGCTTTGCTGGGTAGAGTAATCTTGGATGTAGATCCTTGCCTTTCATGACTTCAAATACTTCCTTCCAGACCCTTCTTGCCTGCAGTTTCTTTTGAGAAATCAGCTGATAGCCTTATGGGAACTCCTTTGTAGGCGACTCTCCTTTCCCCCTTGCTTCTTTTAGGATTTTCTCTTTGTCTTTAATCTTGGGTAACTTAATGATGATGTGCCGCAGTGTGCTCCTCTTTGGGCCCAACTTCTTTAAGACTCTCTGGGCTTCCTGGAAGTCTACTTCCTTTCCCTTTGCCAGATTGGGGAAGTTTTCCTTCATTATTTGCTCAAATAAGTTTTCAATTTCTCACTGTTGTTTTTCTCCTCTGGCACCCCTATAATTCAGATATTGGAACATTTCAAGTTGTCCCAGAGGTTCCTAAATCTCTTCATTTTTTTAAATTCTTGTTTCTTCCTTTTCTTCTGGATGGATGTTTTCTTTTGTTCCAAATCGTTGCTTTGAGTCCTCGTTTCCTTCCTGTCACTTGTTGGTTCTCTGAATATTTTGCTTTATTTCACTTTGGGTATCCTTCATTTGGTTTTTCATTTTTCGACCAAGCTCAATCAGATTTATGAGCATTTTGATTACCAGGCCTTTAAATTCTCCTTCAGGTAGGTTGGCTATCTTCTCATCACTTAGTTCTCTTTCTGAGGCTTTGCTCTGTTCTTTCCTTTGGGCCATATTTCTTTGTCTTGGTGCAGCTGATAGGTTGTAAGGGGGAGGGAGCTAAGGTATTCACCCAGGCAGGGCAACGCTCTTTGCTGTGCTGCCTGTGGGGTAGGAGCCAGAGAGGGAACAGTGCAGCTCATCTGCTTGTCTCTAGCACACTTTTCAGTGAACTCTGGTGTGAGACTGGCAGTATCTCCTACCTCCACAACCCCAGCTGTAGTCCACAGTCAGCTCTGAGACTCGGTTTTCCCCTTAAGTCAGCCCTTCCCTTGTAGTCCACCGAGCTCAGCAGCCAACCCCACTGCCATGGTCTGCTGTGTCACCGTGGTTTTTCTGATTCAGCCTGTATTGTCCACCACCTTATTGGTCTAGTTGTTCTGGTTGATTTTTCTTTAATTACTTGGTTGTTGGAGTTCCATGCAGTTTATTTTCTGGTGCTTTTGGTTGTTTATTGATTTTAATTGATTGTTATCCTCCTTTTGGTTGTGTGTGGAAGCTAAGGGTTTCTACCTATGCCTCCATCTTGGCCGGAACCCCCAGAAATATTTTTTCTTTACCCTTAAAAAACAAGTACTGTCTTAAAGAAATTTGCTTTAAAAAAAATCAATAAGCATATAGTGTATCTATTATCTGCCAAGCTAAGTACTATAGGAACCTAAATAAGAGTAAGACAGCTCCTGCCCCTAAGAGATTTCCATCTGTTACTATTATTTGGGACCACTTAAGAAATGTTTGATACACAGCACTTTCTTTCCTGATGTATGTCAATCGTTAGCACTTTCTTTTCTGATGTAACTGAACCATCTTGAGTTATAATTACTGATGTACAGATCTTATGCAGACCTGCACCCTTCCCCTGGCAAAAAACAGATTGTAGAGAATCAAATTCATCTCAATGTGGGATCTATTCACCCCATTCTCTGAACCTGGGTAAATCTAGTTTCACTAAATGGTCCCTAAAGCTAAATAGAAGCCACATACTAGAAATGATTAATTGGTCATTTTAATCATTTTAAAGGAAAGGAGAATGCAAATTCACTAACTTATCTATTAAAAAGGCAATATGACATTTTTACTAGTTTGTATAATAAATTTTACTGCATAAAAAAATCACGGATATTGCATAAATCATAAGGTCAACAACATATATAGAAGAATAAAGTAAAACATAATTATTCTGATCAAATAAAATAGAAAAAATAATCCAATTCTAAAAAATGTGGCTTCTTTTCAGAGAAAATTTACCTCTTGTGTTTTCTGGATATAGTAATGACTGTGGTTCCAGCAAACCAAATGGAAAACTGCTTTACAGTTAAAAACATGAAAAAGCAACCTATGTAGATGCGTAGCCCTCTTAATACTAGATACAACAAATAAAGACATCAGGCTGCCTGCTTTTGTCTAAAGCACAGCTTGGATTTTCTATTAAAGTAACAGTTCATGTAGAATAGTACATAATTTCCTATGTTATGAAACAAATTGGAGAATCCAAAACATATTGCAGGAGTGAACTTCTTCCTATGAGGAAAAAAGTATATAAATATGCTACATGTTAACATTTCCATTTTCATTCAGTTACTTGCCCTGTTCAAAACACAAAAATACAGTAAATATTTCCTTACAAATAAAGTTCCTAGTATATTGTTTAAAAAAGATTTAAAAACCAAAAATCTTAATTTACCCTTTGTCATCATTAAATAAAAAAGTCTAATATACAGACTCATTTGGTATTTATATAAATTGTAGGAGTCAGTTTGTCATTTCTTGTTCAAAGTTGATGTTTAATAGTGCCAGTCTATGCAACACGGCTCACATCCCAAATGCAGGGTAAATTCTACTGTTAGCTGCTTGAGATAGTTTTTTTCTCTTTTCCTTTTTAATTAAAAAAAGACTTCATTCTGGGAATTTTAGAATTTATAATTGAGTGGTCTGAAAAAATACAACTTCAATGCAAAAATCATATCAAGTGTTTAAGAGAACATTGCTGGTGCTGTAATCTTTTTGCATGTCTTTGTTTTCACAGAAGAGAAGCAGAATAAAATAAACACATAAGACTTTTACATGTTTAAATGTAACCACATAATATTAGTAATATGCTTTATGCATACACACGCACAAACTCAAAAAACGGAGGAAAAAGGATCAGACATCTTTCTTTTGCACTTGTTCCAGCTTTCTTCTTAGGAGTCCATAATTCTCCTTAGTTCCTGATGCAGTGGGGTCAAGCTGCAGAGAGATTTCATAGTGTTTTTTGGCCAAGTCTAGATGTCCCCAACGATGATACAGCACAGCTGAAATAGCAATAGATGAATTTCATTGGAAATGCTTCTGAATAACTTGCAGTGTTCCCAACCTTGTACAAAGAAATATTAAAGAACCTCTGAAACCATTTAAAAAAATCATTGTTTAAAATAATATTGTTTGTGCCACAAACCTTACTTATTGTAACCACACTCCCTCATGATTGTCTGTTTAACCACCCCCGTTAGTCCTGTAGTTCTTCGAATCACTAGGCATGACCCATCTCCCTACAGCAACATTATTACATAAAGTAAAAGGAAGAGTCCATAAAGTTTCTAATTCTCCCATGAAATTTCCAGGAAGCCAGACTGAATAGGGCTGGGCTCCCACACTGCTTAGAGTCCTGACTCTTTAAAGGTCCAGCTATTTACTTTAAATAAAGATTCCCTGGTGCCTTTTGGCAAAACATTGGCTTGCCTGTTGCCTGCTGGAAATAAGGGCTCTCATATTCAAATCTGACCATAAAATAATAGTTAAAATAAATTTCAGTATTAGAATGGTAAGCCTCTGATGATTATAATGATTTTGTAAGTAAAACTAACTTCTTAGATGGACAGAAGAGCAATGATCTATGTGTCATGACTTTTGTGATGAGAAGCTACAGTCTATAGGAAACAGATTTGGTAAAAGGCTGTACATTAGATAGCAAACTTCCAAAGCACTCCTGAGTTTAACATTTTTAGGATCCTTCACACAAATAAAGGATATCTGAGTTTTATCATCAGAGTAGGTGATTTGGGGGGCTGTTCTGATCATATAATTAAGATATGTGGTTTCTGGTCAAGATGCTTCGCCTATTGCACAACCATAAGAAGGAACACAACTAACTTAAAAAAGAAAAGGAAAAAACCCAGAACTGCTGGAAAACCACCCAGAAAAACACTCAGAACCATACAGAAGTCCAAAAACCAAGAAGCTATTTAAAGAAGCTATATTCATCCAGACAGGTAGGGTGGGTAGAGACAAGGAGGCCGGTGGGGCGGTGTGGTGGCAGCAGCCAGCAGAACAGGCAGTCCCACATTCATGTATGATGGATAAAAATCAGAGGGACACCTTGTGAGCAAGTGATCCCAGCCCCATGGCAGACCACGCAGCCCAGAATTTCAGCAAGCAAGAAGGGAAGAAGGGATGGGCAAGAAGTATATGAGGTAATGAAAAGCAAGGACCTATGACCAAGATTACTCTATCCAACAAAGCTATCATTTAGAATGGAAGGACAGATAAAGTGCTTCGAAGATAAGGTAAAGCTAAGGGAGTTCATCATCACCAAGCCATTATTATATGAAATGTTAAAGGGTCTTATGTAAGAAAAAGAGGAAGATCAAAACTATGAACAATAAAATGGCAACAAACAACTATCAACAACTAGAATCTAAGAAACAAAAACAAACTAAGCAAACAATAGAATAGGAATAGAATCATAGATATGGAGATCATTTATCTGAATGGTTATCAGCTGGGAGGAGGAAAGGGGAAAGCTGGGGGAAAGCTGCAGGGATTAAGAAGCATACATTGGTAGGTATAAAATAGACAGGGGAATGATATAGGCAAAGGGGAAGCCAAAGAACTTCTGTGCATGACCCATGGACATGATAAGTGGTAGGGGGGAATCACTGGAGGGAAGGAGGATACCGGGTAGAGGGGGGATGGAAGGAAAAATTGGGACAACTGTCAGTAAAATATACTTAAAAAAAGATTTGTAAATATGACTATTATTTAGCTACCTTTTTAGTGTAATAATTTCTTTTTAAAAACCACATTTTGAAACCATATTATAAAGGACAATACAGGCTAGATTTGAAAAAACTACTCTTCCAACATTGATCTTATGGAAATACACCCATTTCATCAAAATTACATACAATTTCAATATGATTCAAATTGAAAAATTTCTTTACCCAAATTGCCATGGTAACTCGCAGCATTTGGATGAGCTTTAATTGCTTTGAGGAATAATGCTTCAGATTCCTAAAAAATGAAATATATAAAAGGTAATGCACATGATTCAACAACCAATGCACAGTTTTATTGCCTCTGGTTTTCAAACTCTTAATGTGCTTTTTTTTTTTTTAAAGATTTTATTTATTCATCTTTAAAGGGGAAGGGAAGGATAGAGGGAGAGAAATATCAATGTACGGTTGCCTCTTGTGCGTCCCGTGCTGGGAACTGTCCTGCAACCCAGGCATGTGCCCTGACTGGGACTTGAACCGTGGTCCTTTGGTTCACAGGCCCGTGCTCAATCCACTGAGCTACACCAGCCAGGGCTTAATATGCTTTTTTTTGAACCACTATATCCTTCTTCCAGAAACACTTGGAAGGACAAGCAGGGCCACAACCTGTTGAAAAGAGGCTTGAAAGGGTGATCAGGGAAGTGTGAGACAAGGCAGCAGTTGGTGGATGAGAAGCAGTGGAAACGAACTTATCTACAGAGAGAGAGAGTGAATGTACTAATGAGTCCTGCCACCTGACTCAATGAAATGGCTGGAATTCTGCAACTTAAAGCAAGTAGCGTGGTTCCAGGTACAGTGGAGGGCAAGTGAAGGTCCAAAGACACCAATGAAAGTATCAGTTTCAGTCAGCATCAATGAACTCATTCCCAGGATACCCAAGGTAGGAGTTGGGGCCTATTTAATCTTGCCCAACAATCCAAACCCCCTCAGCAACCCAGAAGCAGCTGGAAAAAAATGAGCAGAGAATGAGGAAGAGACAGCCAGCCCCCTGTCACTTAAGCCATCACAATATTGTATATGACCATGACCAAATGCCTTTGATGTACATGAGCTGATTCCTCTATAGACTTGTATTTCTTTCATATAGTAATCACTTCCAGTGGGGTTACTAAGAAGCACAGCCAGTGTTTGCTACCTGATCATTCCTGGCCATGCTGGCTGGCTGGCTGATCCCTTTTCTACTAAAATGCTGAGAAATAAAGATGCCTAATGGTTCTCAACCACCCCTGCCAGGGACAGATATTCACACCATCTACATCCTGTTTGAAAAGGGCCAAATATGCTTTAATGCTTTCATCAGTGTCAAATACTTTAATCAGTGTCAAACGCTAAGCACATACAACCAAAGTTGGTGATTTGGGAGAGGTTTGCTCCTTCTATATGTGCCAAATGTTGTTTCTCCAGGTGGGCTTCCCACTCCAGAATCCTGCATTTTATAAAGTATAAGAAGACCAATTTCCTTGCCCCGTGGTGACCTGGGGCACTCTTGAGAAAAAGGCTGGGAATTTGGGCAAATATCCGTGAAAGCACCACCTTTTCTACAGAACCAGCAGAAGAAAATGTATATTTTAGAAATGTCATCCAAGAGGGACCAAATAAAGACATTAAAATAAGAACATGTAGGATGTCAGTGAACATCACTTTCAGAACTCAGCTCAGAGTCAGTGTCTAAATTCTAGGTTTCAGGAGCTGGAACTTCTTCAGGGAAACCTAATATTTTCCTGCTATTTTAGGTATGCTGGGGGAAAAAAAATGAAATGGATTGTACAGAACTGTAGTGGTTTTCTAAGTAGCAGTGCTGTTTCTGATGATTTTCAAATATTTCCATTTAAAGCCTAAAATTTGAGAAATAGGAAAGCAAGGGAATTTAAATCTCTTTTAAAATGCTCCTCTACATGCAAAAGTGCTAAGTAGAGAAAATTGACAGAGATAATAATCAAGTCAGGAGTTCTTGGAGGATGCTAGATACATTGCTTGATCCTTTTAACTAATTTTTCAAGTGCCCATGAGTGTGGACATCATTTAGGATGATGTAGAGTCAACAGTAAGGTCTGGGGGATGTAGTGGGATTCAGGGTGGGGTACAGAGAGAGGAGCTCAGGGTTTACACCCTATTAGGGAGCTGCTGCTCTTGGCCGGGAAGGGCCTGAACTCTGGGGGATAAGGAGGAGGCTGGGTGAGAAGGAATGGGAGACACAGGATGAGCGAAGGAATTGGGGAGGAAAAAGTGAGCCACAGTTTCTGAGCCTGGAAGACAGAAGAATGATAGCAAGTTGACAATAGAAGAGGTGTTGGGAGGAAGAGTAGGTTTGGGGGGCACAGTGAGTGTGGGTTAGATAGGCTACCTCTCAGATAGCAGTGGTGCAGCCTTAAGAGGATACGTCAGCAGCCCCTGGGAGGCAAGCAGGGCAGGAGGCCTCTTTAGAATACCTGTGGGTATTCAAAGCCCATGAAATGCTCATCTATTAAATAGGCCGTATAATGGCCCTGTTCCAGAAAGCAATGAACTGTTTATAAACTGATTTTCTGTGGAGGTGTGCAGATGCATACAGACCCAGGTAACACGCTGATTTACACCAAAAAATAATAAATTCACATTTTAAATCAGGAATATGTTTTCATCAACAGAAAGGGAAATATTATTTTCTGAAGTGTATCAGACAAAATGTATTTGACAAAGGTTTAGGGCGACATGTGAGACAGAGAAAGGTCTTACACAGGAAAAACTGAGGGTCTTTATGTCTAAATGGAGAGGATGAGGTAGTTGGATGTCATTTTCAGCCACACTGCCTGGCAAGGTAGCATGTGTAAACCAAAGACAGAGTTTCAGAAGGGATACCCCGGAGCCTGCTCCAACCAGGGAAGGTGATTTAGGCAGTCCAACATTAAGCTGAAACCACAAATCACATAGGAAGGGAGCAGTTCCCTCTTTAATTTGCCTTTCTTTCTTCTGGTTCACTCCACACAAAAGTCCCTGGTGGTGATTTGGGAGTCACAGCGTCAATGTCTGCCAATCTCCCTTTGAAGCTAGAAGAAGGTGAACCTCAGGTTCAGAGCCGTGGCAAGCAGATCTACTTGAGGTTTAGAAAAATTATTTTCAGTTACCTTACAGTTATAGTAATAATGTTTCCACTCTAATATATTTATCTGTGTTAAAAATTCAAAGAAAGATAATTAAGTAAATAGTAAGACAAGTAGTATGTAGATGTAGCCAAACAAATTCATGAAGGTGTGGCATAAATGTCTGGAGCTGGGGGAACGGCACTATCAACATAATCCGCTTTATAACTCCAGGGCCAGTGGGATAGGCAATAACAGAAAGAGGAATTAGTCTGAGGGGCAATATTTTAAGTACTAAAAACATCACTTTTGTATTTTTGTTCTACCACATTAGCCATAAATTGAAAATTAAATGGCCACAAGAAATATAAATTCTTAAATGTTTTAATGATCCTTAGAATTTAATAATCACTGAACTAAAAATTTTATGTATATATATTCAGCATCTAATAGTTATAAATTATGTCCGTGTGCATTTTTTCTTATCTGTTGCGGACCGTTCAGCCTGGTTTCAGGAGTTGTAACCCTCACCCCATGGTGGGCTGTGTAAGAGCCCAAGGGACCCACTTCATCTGGGTCTGTTCTGTCACGAGGATGTGACCTATTAAGGAGACAAAGCTTATCTCCCTGGCAGGAGCACTGCTTCTGCCTTACCCATCTCTGGCCCCATAGCTTGGTTGGCAGTCAATGACGGGTAAGACTCCTCATGGGAGGGGCAACCTAAGCCAGACGCGACCACTTGGAAGGCCTCATGGAAGGACTCGGGGGGTTGCAGCAAAGAGGATGTGATGGACCCTCGCCCCCCGGCTATTCTGACATAGCCCAAGTCCTCATTTCCATCTGGGAGATGTCTCCTGCTTCCTAATCGGCTTAAAGCCTGAAACTGTGGGGGTGAGCAGTGCAGCCCTGTCCTGGCCAGGACGGCTCCTTGGGTGATTGGCATAAGAAAGAATTTCTAAAGTCCTGTGAAACCTGCTTTGCTAAGAGTGCTCTTCCTGAGGTGACAAGTGTCCCAGGAGGAAATGAGCATGTCTCCCAAAGTCCGGCAACCCCCCTTCCTGACAAACACTGGCTCGGAATAAGCCCTTAGATTTCTTTGACATGTTAAACTTGTATTCCGGTGTATTGGAATCCAATAAAAGCCTAGTGAGGAAGGGGCTCTGGGTCATTCTCCTCTGAGAGTTTGACCCCTTTCCTCCCCAAGCACAAGACGTCTTGGTAGTTTTTACTTTCATCCGTGACGGAGGGATGGGGCTCTGCGGGTGGAGCCTCCCCATATCTGGCCCCCAGGACAGGGTCCCCAGCACTTATCATCATCTCCGTTGTACAGATGAATAAACTGAGGAGTGGTTAAGTGATTGCTGTTAGGTAAAAAGGGCTGCTTGCATAAAAAGATGGCCCATAATCACATGGGTATAATGAGAACACTCAGTCTGCACATCAAAGTCTCAATATAGATTCTGGAAGCTTGAATGTTTCAGAGCCAAATATGAGATGTGTTCAGCCAGTTACTAATGGGTCATTTTAATAAATGCCCATCAGCCAGCTATACAGCAATGGAGATGGAAAAATAGGACTTAAGACTCTGACCTCAAGAAGTCTCCAGGCTCACTAAAGAGATTTATCAAAAGTTAAAGAGAATCTAAGAGCAAATGCTTAGGTAGAAAGGAAGTTGAAAGAGCAGCAGTATCTGTCCTGATGAGATGATGGCTGAGCTGCAGGGACTGCTCGCTCCACCCCTACAAACCACCACCCTGCGTGCCTCTCCAGAGCATTCCCACCCAGGGCTCTGCAAGAACAGTCTGCAAGTAGTTGACCAACAGTAACGGGAATCATTTTTTTTTATGAGAAAAAAAAAATTAAATAGTGGTTTAAAATTCCAAATCTTGAATTTAAAAAAATGTATTAAGTGAGGGCTTGGTGATGCCATGGCTCACCAAGTGTAACATCACATCCCTCGTTTTGGCATCACTGGAGTAAAATCTAGAAACGCAAACTGTATACCAAAGCTATTAAACAACCTTGCATTCAAAAATGAGAAAAATACATCAAATATATTACTATTGTTATAGGAAATGATATGTAAGGAGCAGAACAGGAGAAGTGAATAACATGGACAAATAGAAATGAATCACTACGTTTAGGCCTAGTGTAATCAAAATCAGATGTGGCCTCTGATTTTGAAAGAAAATATTTCTCTCATGAATGGACTAAGGCACTGCTTCTAAAGTGTTTTCTAACATTTGTGTTAGATAGTCAGGATGCTGGTTAAAAATGCACATCCCTTGACCTTACGAAACCGACTAAGTCTCTCTCGTGGAAATGATGGCATCTGCATTCTAACCCAGTCCCTTGGTGATTCTGATATACAAAATTAAAGCCTAACATCACCAGCATTATGAACACTGAGTCCTCGTCAACACACCTTTTGATCTGTAGTCTATTCCTGGCCAATCCTGAGAGCCCAGTTAAATAGAATTCAGATTGAGTATCTTGTGTTTTTCATGGTCAGAAATTTCTAGGGCCTTGCAGATGACCTGTGACTTAACTCTAGATGAGGAAAAACTTGGAAGCAGCAAGAACCAGTCCTTCTGGATGTCAACAGAGACATTCCTTTTGTGTGGAAGATGGCACCCACAAATAAACCCAGAGCTCCAGTCCAACTGCAAGGTGGTGAATCACACAACTTTATGCCAGGGTGGGAGCTGAGGCATCTGCTAGAATACACTTTTTCTTTGGGCATCTTCTTCCCTCCCACATTTGAGCAAGGGTGGTAAATTCTGATGAGAAAGAATACAGAGTTTGACCCTGCAAATCCATCTTTTGGGCAATGACTTCTGGAAGCAAATTGGCCAATCCACAGTGGTGCACTGCTACCACAGCTTTGGCCTAACTCTGAATTTAACTGGGCTGATGTGACATTTATGGCTTCTGTCAGATGCTGGCATTAAATGCAAGAAATCATGACCAGCGGTTTACACACCTTGTATTTCTGGGACTTTCCCAGCACATTTGCCAATGAGAACATCAGAGAGTGATCATTAGGTATTAATTCCAGTGCCTCTCTTCCCACTGCTTCAGCTTGGGCTAAATTACCTGTGAGTAAAAAATTAAAAAATGAAAAACATGTACTAGTATTTTGGCCTTTCTCTCTAACAGGGCTTATGTGCATTATACACAACAGTTATTAATAAACTACTTAAGAAAATCAATGTAAAATATGTAATACACACACACACATGATCCTATCAGTTGCAAAGCCAATGCAACTCAGGGCAATTCTGGCATAATATATAAATAGCTTTTGATTAAATTTTGTATTAAACCTAATTTAAATTTCCCCTCAGATACCAATTACACCCAAATCAGAGAAAAGAAGTCTGCAATATAAGAATATTACAATAACACACTAGTAACTGAATATTTATCATATTGAAGTACATGTTCCTATATGTTCACTGGAAACAAGTGAGTATTTCTACACATACTGATTAGATGGTTTACTAGCTTTACATTTTGCCAAATTAAAACTATCATTTCTTTTGAGATGCTTGGATTTTTAAAACTAGAAGAGCAGAGTAACTCTTAATTGATCAAGTCTGCCAAGGGCTAAGAAACCAGGTCATCAAGTTTATCATTAGCATTGTATCTAAAATAAGAATCTCTGGGTGTAGGTTTGAAGGCATCTCCTTCGGGTACAGTCCATGAATTTCAGAGCATGAAACTAATACCTTCCATTTCATAAGCCCATTAGTTACTCTTGCTCACTTCTGTTACTTCCAGTGTCCTAGATGATAGGCACTGCTAGATAACAGGCTTCAGAGAATTAAGATATTAGCACACGTTGCCCTTCATTACTCCACACCAATTTTAAGCAAAGTGTCATTTTCCCAAGCATTCATATTCTAATATGGCAAAAGAATCTCCATTTTCTAGAAGAACAGACATTTTGTAATGTAAAATATTAAATCCCATAGTAATTTAAAAAAAAAACAAACAAACACACACTAGGGAAAGGCCCATAATAATCTATATTTCCTAATTATTCAATGGTACTGTACCATGAAACAATTTCCTCTCATGTATGTAGTTCCCCTGTCTGTACCTGTGTTATCGAGGAGTATGATCATGTTGTTCCAAGCCAAACTGTGCTCTGGTTTCAGCACAGTAGCGTTTCTCCAGGCATTCAATGCATCCACATGGCGATTTAGATCTGCATACTGAAGGTAAACCATAGACCAAAAAATTAATTTTCCAGTTTTTTCTTTATCTCTCCAAGACATAATTAAAACCAAACCCCAAATCAAATAAAACCTAAAGTGTATTTATTGAGTTTCTAATTATTCATATTAACTCATTTAATACTCAAAATAATCCCAATGAAGTAGATAACTATCTCCATTTTACAGAGGAAGCAACTGAGGCACAGAGAAAGTAAGTAACTTGTCCACAGTTATCTGTCTAGAAATAGTAAAGCAGGCATTAGAACCAGGTGATCTAGCTCCCAAGCCTACAACTTCTTACCTATAACCCATAACTTAGTGATTCCAGGTGTTAAATAATATTTTAGACTACTGAAGAGAGAGAAACTAAAAGTCTAATCATTAGCCTTTTTCTAGAAAGACTTCACATAGTTCATCTTTGGTAAGTTGTTATTTAAGAAAGCTAAATGTGTCACATTCATTTTGTGCCTCTTCCTGCCTACATCTAAGCTTCACACAAAGCAGACATTGTAAAACACCAGGGCATTTGGAACTTGTTAGCCTCCTTTAGAAAGGAGAGAACTGTTTGTGGCTTCCTTATGACAAGCAATGTTGTCTAACATTGGTAACAGAATATGAAATAGTTGGCTCTCAATTGGTACAGTTAACAAAAGTGTGTCAAGGGAGTGATGGATTTTTTGGCAGGTGACCGTCTTGCCCTGTTTAACTCAGTTCAAATGCACATCTCATCTGAATGAACTTGCTTCCTTTAACTCTGCAAAAAGTACAAATGACAACAATTTATCAGTGTGAAAGGCTACTTCCTTACTTACTGTCAAGTCTGCCTTTTCCTTAGACAATGGGAACAGTTTGACTTGTCCTATCACCAATCAGCAAACGGGTGGCATATTATGCAAAAAATATTTAATAAACTATGGAAACATCTACAAATATCCATTTGCTAAAGAGATATCAGAATTTCCTGTGAGACTCAGAAATTCAAGTTACTGTATCTTACCTCTCAAATGAGGAAATATGAGAAGTTCACAACCTTAAAATAATTTAGGCTGCTAATCATACCAACATTTATGTCTCTCTATATTTGATGTTCTTATTAATTTCTCAGTCAATTATCTCCAGCAAGTGACATGCATTTGAGTAGACAAAATCCGTGGTGATGTTCTTTCTAACAACCCAGGAAAACTACGGTAACCTAAAACTTCATTTATGCAACAATAAAATCCTTTGCATATTTTGCTATTTATTACTATTATTGTTATTACTATTTATTGAAAAATAACAACAGACTGAAATTTATTTTTATTTTGTGGTGACCTTCACCCTTCTCTACAAAGTAAACAAGCACTTTAAGGAAAACAGAAAAATGGTAATTTAGCAAGAACTACCCAATCAGAATGTGGATACAGCGCATGTGATTTACCTATTAGTTCTATGCCTGTCCTTCTATACTCTGCAAACTATATTCTCCAGGGTCCTGTGCCCCTTGGATCCTTGTTAAGTTTTTGCCAATGAGGCTGTGGGAAGAGGGGTGTAGCCATTTCCCCCTACGTTCACTCTCTCCTTTCTATTTTTTGGCAGTGTCTTTGAAGTGCTACGTCCCTTCCTTCATAGTCTGGAGGCACGAAGCAGTGGTTCTTCCTTCATGACCTCAGCTCTACAGGTGTGGGAACTCCTGCGATGGTGGCTCCTTCTGAGCTCTTTCCTTCTGGTGGCACCACTTCCTTCCATTTGTTTCCCCAACCCTTTTACCCTTTGAGTTAATATCACCTTTCTGTTTTTGTTCTTCTGGCCTTCCAATAACTGTCTAACCAATTCCCTATATCAAATCTTCTCCATTTAAATACTTAATATGGTTTCTGTTTTCCTGAATGATTCTGGACTGATTCAATTAGTTCTTGCATAATGAACTGTCTCTAATATCTCCGGTCACTATTATTACAGTTCTCTAATATCAGTAATATGTCCCAAATATTCCAGCTTTTGCCAATTCCTATCTCACAAGAGAACAGCATTATATCCATTTCTTATCTGGGTCCAGAAATCAAAATACATTTCTGTCTCCTGTTAGTAAACCATGACTAAGGAGGATTTTTAAAAAAGAAAATTTCAAGTTATTAAGTTCCTTTTATTGGCTAATCTATTATTGTGTTGGTTGAGCTATTAAATATTAAGCTCTTCATGCTTTTAAGCTGTCATGCGGAAAATGCTGGATAATTAAACAACAATGGAGAGCAAAATCTTTAAATAAGAATGGTTGGCAGAAGGAAACATAGGAAGATCATTTCACAGTAGCAGAGTTAGTAAACAATATAAACAGAGAGTAGTACAAAATCTTATTCTATTTAATAGCACACACGATCTTCTACATGATAAAACACTGTATTTTATATTCCATCTTCCTTTCTTGGGATGTAACTCTTACAAAAGCCATGTTTAGTATAAATTCTCTATTTTCCAAATCCCAAGGAATTGCAGTGACAGGCAGCTACTAGGGGGAGGGAATAAGACTGTTAAATATTAGGGCTTTTAAAGCATAACCTAGAAGGCTGTAGGCAGACATTAACTTTGCAAGCAATGATCTAAAAGAAAAGCTACATCCTGACCACTGTGGCTCAATTGGTTGGTCATTGTCCTGCAAAGTGAAAGGTGGTAGGTTCAATCCCCACTTGGGGCACATTCAAGAGACAACTGATCAATGTTTCTCTTTCTCATCAATGTTTCTCTCCTTCTCTTTCTGACTTCCTTTCCCCTCTCTCTAAAAATAAATACATAAAATCTTTAAAAGAAGAGCTACTTCAAAACAAAAGAAGAATGAAAAAAGAATTCATATGGATATCAACTATGGTATATCATGCGTGTACTAGTTTAAAAGACAGTAAATAGGGACTATGACCCCTGTAGTAATCACCAATACAAGGATTCAGGAAACACCCAATTTGCTCTGCTCCAGTTCCCCAGCTAGCCCCTATTTTCATTTTATCAACTTTGCAAGGGTCCACCCTGCTTTGTATGTGACTGAATTTTTTGGTTTCCACTTACATCATTATGGTAAAGTTTTACTGTCTTTCCAGCCCCCATCCTGGAGAGAACAATGTAGGATTTCAAACTATGCCACCCCAAATATACCGCTTTGGCATAACGATTATTGCACTGAAAGCATCTGAGATTCAACTAATGCGGAAAGAAGCTTTCCTGATCTAACTAAGGGTAGAAACTGAGAAATAAGGCCTGCCATAAATTTCCTCTCCTGGTGAAGATTTATGGCCACGAAGAAGACAGAGCTGCACAAACCTCACTTTATTAGTTTTCCCATATGTTTATGCCACCCTTGGAAGCCCAAAACTTCTTTGTTTTTGTCGCTAGTCTATCAATTTATCGTTCTTAACCCAAAGCCCAAGTTCAAACCATCCCTTTGAGTTTTTCATCACTGAGAAACTGAAGTTTCTCCCGCAGGTAGGCATGCTGCATATGTTAATAATCTGGTTTTGTTTTGTTAATCTATCTGTGGTCAGTTTAAATTGCAGGGCCTCAGTCAGAGAACCTAGGATGGTAGAGGAAAAAGCTTCCTTTCTTGACCTACATAAGTTTATCACTAGAATAGTTTTTGCTCTCCTCAGGTCTTCAGATTTCATACGGAAAGCTGTTACAAAGCACAGAATTTTAAAATGTAAAATATGAAATAAATGCATACAAGCTCAAATAGCTCTAGAGACAATTACATGAGACAACAGAAATATTTTGCTATCAATGACCCTTGTTCAAACATCTTGGCTGTTCCATGGATTCCCTCACATTGCTGCCATCTTCCTTCCATTTCCAGGGAGAAATAATTTCTGTTTTCCACAGTAGACTAAGTATATAGAAATGGTGTCTTCCTATGATACATCACAACCAAAACATGTTTTCTATTTTTCAATAATAAAAAAACAAAAGCCACTTCACTTTAAAATTTATAACAGAAGCAACATGTGCACATTGAAAGTGCAGAGTGGGAGAGGACACCTGGTATCTCCCATTCATAAAATCCTGCCTCCCCAACTCACAAAATCATGGCTACCTAGTCCAGAAACAAAGTAGTGAGGACAAAACATTCCCATTATGGTATAACCAGAAGTCCAGTTTTTCTATATACTTAAGGCAGTAAATGTTTTCTAGGTTGCTCTCCCCAGACAGTCTCTTCTGCTCTCACCTGGTCATAGTGTGTCTGCTCAAAGTTCAGATAGATCTGCTTCCCCAGAGCAGGACCGACAACTGGGTATTACAATCACTCAGGAAATTTTGTTGGTAGGTTTGTAAATATGAATCCCTTATGGAGCTTTTGATAGCACAAGGATTCTACAAGACCATGAACAAAGCTCCAGGCCTTTAAAATGAAGATAAATAGGCATCTATTTAAAACAGCTTCAATGCTGTTTTTTGAGGTTAGGCTGTATAAAATCTAGGAAATTATACATAAACTTCCTTTAAAAATCACATTACTATACATTTTTCTGGTTTGATTTAAAATGTGCAAAAAGTTTTTCTACTATTTTTATTGAATTTAAAAACTAAATAAATTAGGAACATATTCGGTTTCTTAAAATAAAATTAAAGGGTTGATTGGAGAATATAACAATCTTATTTAAAGAATTTTGCAGGACTCCCAGCCAGGATGGAGGCGTAGGTAGATATACTGTGACTCCTCTCACAACCAAAAGAAGGACAACAACAAATTTAAAAACAAAAAACAACCAGAACTTACAGAAAAATCAAACTGTATGGAATTCCGACAATCAAGGAGTTAAAGAAAAAACATTCATCCAGACAGGTAGGAGGCACAGAGACAGGTGGCTGGGACGAAGAGGACTCAAGACAAGGCAGAGGCTAGAGGGCTGGGTCGGGCGAGGTGGCAGCTGGTGGAGCAGTCAGTGCCACATTTGCATGCAGATAAAGCAGAAGGAAGAACTAGGGAGCAAGACAGACTGAGCAACCTAAGGTTCCAGCTCTGGGAAATAAAGTCTCAAACCTCTCACTGAAAAAAATCTGTGGGGGTTGTGCCAGTGGGAGAAACTCTCAGCCTCACAGGAGAGTTTGTTAGAGAGACCCACTGAGTCCTAGAATGTACACAAGTCCACCCACCTGGCAATCAGCACCAGAAGGGCCCAGATGCTTATGGATAGTGGAGGAAGTGACTGAAAGTTGGCAGAGAGCTCAACAAGCAGTATTGTTCCCTCTGAGATACCTGCCCCACGTACAGTGCCACAACACAGCGACGTGGGTTGCCCCACTCTGATAAATACCTAAGGCTCCACCCCTTACTACTTAACAAGTGCCTGGAGACAAAAACAAAAATGGCCCAAATGAAAGAACAAATCAAAGCTCCAGAAAAAATACAACTAAGTGATGAAGAGATAGCCTTAAGGTGAATGTGTCAGTGCTGTGGGCACTCGCATGCATGTGTGCCTTGGACTGTGTGTTGGCGTCCTTGTGCATCTGAGACAGATGCAACCAGGCTGTGTGTGTATGTGTCTGTGTTGGGTGTGCATGTGTGAGGGCATGTCTAGGCCTCAAGTGTGTGTGGCATGTGTAGGCTTGGGGCCCTGGCCCTGACCCCAGCCTTTCATTCCTAAGGGAGGGGTGCTGGCCTAGCCAGGGAGCCACACCTGAGGTCGACTTGCTGCCCTGGTCCCCCTGCCCTTCCCACCAACATCTCTGGGTATTTGGAATGTAGTTGTTGTGGTTTTGATAGCCCCCACCTCCTGTAGGTAGTTCGCAGGGAGACATCTGGGTTGGGGTGGGGTTGGTTTGGTTCATGCATCTGAGCCTATCAGATGCACACTTCAAAACACTGGTAATCAGAATGCTCACAGAAATGGTTGAGTATGGTCACAAAATAGAGGAAAACGTGAAGACTATGAAAAGTCAAATAAAGGAAAATGTACAGGGAACCAACAGTGATGGGATGGATACTGGGACTCGAATCAATGGTTTGGAGCATAAGGAAGAAATAAACCTTCAACCAGAACAGAATGAAGAAACAAGAATTCTGAAAATTGAGGAGAGGCTTAGGAACCTCTGGGACAACTTTAAGGATTAAAACGTCTGACTCATAAGGATGTCAGAAGGAGAAGAGAAAGAGTAAGAAATGGAAAACTTATTTGAAAAAATAATGAAGGAGAACTTCCCCAATCTGGCAAAGGAAATAGACTTTCAGGGAGTCTAGGAGGCCCAGAGAACCCCAAAGAAGCTGGACCAAGGAAGCACACACGAAGCACATCATAACTACATTAGCCAAGATCAAAAATAAGGAGAGACTCTTAGAGGCAGCAAGAGAAAAGAAGACAGTTACCTACAAAGGAGTTCCCATCAGACTATCAGCTGATTTCTCAAAAGAAATCTTACAGGTAAGAAGGGGTGGAAAGAAGTATTCCAAGTCATGAAAGTCAAGGACCTGCATCCAAGATTACTCTATCTACTAAAGCTATCATTTAGAATGGAAGGGCAGATAAAGTGCTTCCCGGATAAAGTCAAGTTAGAGGAGTTCATCATCCCAAGCCCTTATTATAGGAAACGTTAAAGGGATTTATCTCAGAAAAAGAAGATAAAAAATATAAACAGTAAAATGACAACAAACTCACAACTATCAATAACTGAACAACAACAAAACAAACAAAAAAGAAAACCAACTAAGCAAACAACTAGAACAGGAACAGAATCATAGAAATGGAGATCACACAGTGTTATCAGTGGGAAAGAGGAGGGGGAGAGTGAGGGAAAAGGTACAGCAAATAAGTAGCAAAAATGGTAGGTAGAAAATAGATAGGAGGAGGTTAAGAATAATATAGGAAATGTGGAAGCCAAAGAACTTATATATACAACCCATGGACCTGAAGGAAGGTGGGAGTGGTGGGAATGCTGGTGGGAGGCAGGTGCAGGGCGGAGGGGAATGAAGAGTGGAAAATGGGAAAACAATAATGGCATAATCAAGAAAATATATCTAAAAAAGTTTTAAAAATAAAAAATTTTGCTATTTGTAGGTGTCTTTTTCCCCCAGTTTTATTAAGATATAATTGGCATATAACACATGTAAGTTTAAGGTATATAATGCGATGATTTGATACATAAATAGATCTGTCCAGAAGAAAGAGTCCATGCATTGTTATATAACAAGAATAGTTTGCATGACAACGATGTAACCTGGCAGCCAAGGAGAGTGGACTGGATTGCACATGTGTGAACAATGATGACTTCACTGTACTAGCCAATGGGGGCAGTAGATGCGGTGGGTGCCATTGAGTGAGCATGTGTACCGTGTGGCTGTCATATTCAAAATGACTGAGTGAGTAGAGCAACAGATTTGCATCAGATTTTGCGTTAAGCTTTAACATTCTTCCATGGAAACTAGTAGGATGATTCAAAAGGCCACAGCTAGGCAACTGGTGATTGGAAGTTTCATGATGAAAACATGCCCACTCATGCCCTTGTGCAGTTTTTTGGCAAAATATCAAATCACCCAGGTGACACAGCACCCTTAAACCCCAAATTTGGCACCCTGAAATTTCTAGCTTTTCCCAAAACTAAAATCACCTTTGAAAGGGAAGAGATTTCAGACTGTCACTGAGATTCAGAAAAGCATGATGGGGCAGTTGATGGCAACTGGGAGAACTGTGTGAGGTCCCAAGGTGCTTACTTTGAAGGGGACTGAGGTGTCATTGTCTTCTGTACAATGTTTCTTGTATCTTGTATCTTCTTCAATAAATGTCCCTATTTTTCATATTATATGGCTGGATACCTTCTGGACAGATCTCATATATTGCAAAATGCTTACGACAATAGAAGTAGTTACCGCCTCTCATCTTACATAGCTGCCATTTTCTGGTGTATGGTTATTTTCTTTATGAAGAAAATCAAGTGCTATAATGATGATTAAGCTGTGCATCTTCAAAGAGGCTTTTCAGAAACAGTGACAGAATCTATTTCACCTTCATTTATCAGTATATGTTTTCAGATTTTAAGGTTATTGGACTTATTATAGAAGTACTGCTAGAATATTTATCTGAACAAAGAAATAAACTACTAAAAAAGAAAATCAGAGCAATTAAATCTTTATATTCTGTTATTAACTGAAAAAAAAGAAAGTTACTATGAAATTATTTTCTACTTCCATCAAATAATCTCAAAACCATTTCAGATAAATCGCATACCCTCCTGAGCTTCCTTTTGTGGGAAGAGCAGTGATCCACAGGAATACCCTGGGGTGTAAGGAGCTGTCCCTGGAGGAACGAGAAGACAGAAGCTCAGAAATCATGACAGAAATTCAAGATGGAAGCAGAGTAGGTGGAAGCTACACTCCCTCCTCCCAGGACCAAAGTGGAACTGCAACTAAAATGTAATCAAACCTGAATAACCAACTGAAGCCTAGTTGAAAAGAAGTCTTATAATCAAGGATTTACAAAAGAAGCCACACCGAGACTAGTAGGGAGGGCAGAGATGAGAAAAGGGCTGGCTCCACTGCCAAAGGTGGTGGCTGAGATTCTTGAGGGATATCTCAGATGTGAGGGTTTCGCATGAGAAGCATGCGGTCTCAAACCCAATCCAGGATCCCTAGCTCAGAGCACTAGAGCCAGGGAGAAGTGCCCACATAACATGTGGCTTTGAAAATCAGAAGGCATTCTCTCTGTCAGGGAGAGATGGAAGTTTGCTGGAGACACAGGCAACTTCTCAAAGGCCAGTGCACAAAATCTCATTCTCAGCCACTCACCATGGGCTCTGGAAGAGGAAGGGTGAAACGGATTAGAGTCACGTGAGAAAAGACTGGGTTTGTGGCTCTAGGGAGAGAGCTGAAGTGGCAGCCACCAGGATTCTTGTGCTAAGTCACTCTCCCAAACTGCAGACACTATCTTTTTTGGGTTGACCATGCCCCTCCATATGGCGCCAGCGATGGGGTAAGCAATAGCTCCACATTATGGACTCCTTATAGCCCTGCCCTGCTTGCAGAGATTGGGCACTGCTGAGGAGTCAGTTGCCTAGGTTGGGGTGTAGAGGTCTGGGCATACTCAGGGGGCGTCAGTAACTGAGTTGTGTGGCTTTGGGGTGGGGGCCATTCCCCGCACTTACCCATGAACCTGACTGGTGCCTCTACCTCATGGGAGATCTGCTAGTTCCATTCTTCTGGCTCCAAGGGCCCTACCCTCCTGACTTCTAGGTCTGGAAGACCCTACATCCTGCCAAGGTCTGGAGAAAATCCGAGACAGACAGAGTTCTGTGGCTCTAGGGCAGGCCCATTTTCACTTGCATGCCTTAGCAATGCAGAGCTCTCCCTTCTCCTGGACAAATCTGTTTGAATGTGATAAACTTTCCTGGCCTCATCCTGGTGACTCCCTGAAATCCTACCCCACCACAAAGGTGTGCAGACACCCAGTAAGTGGCAGGTAGACTTGGGATGCCTTGGGAGATTTGCTGAGTGGCCTAAGACCTTGCATCGGCTCTGAGTTTGAACCTGTACTAATGTGGTAAACACCAATTGCCCCTACCTAGTGATTCACTGAGAACCTACCTCATGCAATTTGGGTACCACCAGAGACTCTTTCAGTGGCTTAGACTAATAAGCAGCTAACGGACAGAGGCAGGAGGAGGTAGATCTTGGGGTGCCTTGGCACTTTTGCTGACCTGCCCCTGTGCCCAGTGCTAGGAAAAGCTAGCCAGGCCCAGCAGAGATAGCCACAAACCGTGGATTGCTTTGTAGCTCTAAACAGGATGCCCAGAGCCAGTCACAAGCAGTATCTGATATTGGACCACACCAAAATCCCACCCAAGAGGCCCCAAAACCAACACACACAATGGCCAGCTTCAGACAACATCAGAGCAGGACCCAATTAACTTCACAAGTGGCGTATCCCAAAGCAGATCTTGGCAGGCACCAGACTTTGCTGGGGTGAATTCCAATGACATGGTCAGCACCTACATGGCAGCTTGTATGCCAAAGTACAGGTCAATCCCCACAGTAAGCCAGCTGGAGGGTCAACCTCATGCACAAACAGGCCAATAGAAATGAAGACTCAATTACAACATGAGGGCCCACATAACCTACACAAAGGACATTCCTGCAGCACCCAGATCAGGTGATCAAGGAGACTGCACCACTGGCCCCAAAGGACACCTACCACATAAGGCCACCAAACCAAGACTGGGAATCATAGCACACCAACCTAATACATAGAAACAGAAAGAGACAGCCAAAATGGGGAGACAAAGAAATATGCCCCAAATGAAAGAAAAGAAGAAATCTCCAGAAAAAGGAATTAATGAAAGGGAGGCAAGCAATTTACCAGAAAGAGAATTTTAAAAAATGGTTATAAGAATGCTCAAGGAACTAAGGACTTCAACAAAGAAATAACCACAAAAGAACATAGAAATCATAAAAAGAATCAGTCAAAAATAAAGAATACAACATCTGAAATAAAGAACACACTAGAAGGTATAGGTTGGACAAAGAAATTATTTGGAAGACAAAGTATCAGAAAACACTCAATCAGAGCAGTAAAAAGCAAAAAAGAGTTAAAGAAAAATTAGGATAGTTTAAGGGACCTTTGGGACAACATGAAACATAACAACATCTGCATTACAGGGGTACCAGAAAAAGAAGAGAGCAAGAGATTGAAGACCTATTTGAAGAAATAATGACTGAAAACTATCCTAACCTCATGAAGGAAAAAGGTACACAAGTCCAGGAAGCACAGAGTCCCAAAAAGATGAACCCAAAGAGGCCCAAATTAAGATATATCATAAGTAAAATGAAAAAGGTTTAAAGACAAAGAGAGAATCTTAAATGTAGCAAGAGAAAGACAATTAATTACCTATAAGGGAGTTCCCATAAGACTGTCAGCTAATTTCTCAAAAGAAACATTTCAGGTCAGAAGCTACTAGCAAGAAATATTCAAAGTGATTAAAAGCAAGGACCTACAACTAAGACTACTTTACCCAGCAAGGCTATCCTTTAAAATTAAAGGAGAAATACAGAGGTACTCAGACAGGAGAAAGCTTTAAAATTTCATTACCACCAAACCAGTATTACAGGGATGTTAAAGGGTCTTATTTAAAAAAGGAGGAGGAGGAGGAGGAAAAGGGGAGGGGAGGAAGCGGGGTGCGGGGGAGAAGAAGAAAATACAGAGGAACATAATTAAAAGAATAAAATGTCAATAAATATATACATGCCAATAATCACTTTATTTTCAGAGAGGGAAGAGAGGAAGAGAGGGAGTGAAAACCAATGAATGAGAGAAACATTGATTGGTTGCCTCTTGCACACCCTCAACTGGGGACCTGACCTGAAACCCAGGCATGTACCCTAACTGGGAATTGAACTGGTGACCTTTCGGTTTGCAGGCTGATGCTCAATCTACTGAGCCACAGCAGCCAGGGCTCAATAATTACTTTAAATGTAAATGGCTTACAAGCTCCAATCAAAAAACATATGGTAGCTGAATGGATAAGAAAACAAGACCCATACATATGTTGTCTATAAGAGATCCACCTCCGAATGAAAGATACAAACTAAAAGTAAAGGAATCATAAAAGATTTCATGCAAATGGAAATTAAAAAAATGCTGGGGTAGCAATACTAATATCTGACAAAATAGACTTTAAAAACAAAGATTATATTTATTTATTTATTTATTTATTTATTTTAAATAAATGTCTTTTATTCTATTAAATGGTGATGATAAATAAAAAACAGAACAGACCGTCATTTTAAATTAGGAGGAAAATCATATGTTAGGTTGAATCACATGAAATTGCTGTTTTTCAACCATTTTGCCAATATCTGACCATTATAACCTGAGAAAATATCAGTTTCATGGGTTCAGCCTAATACTGATGTTTTAAAGATATTTCTAACAGTATTTCTCTACTGTAAATGAGTGATAATATGTTAGTCTAAATTTTTCTTTTGTATTATTTTCAATAACTTCACACTGCCAGTAGAGTGCATTGGCTGCCTAGAGATATCAAAGAAAATTTTTATTTAAAAATGTATCAAAGATTATATTTAAGAGACAAAGAAGGACACTATATAATGATAAATGGAACAATCCAACTAGAGGAGATAAGCCTTGTAAACATTTATGCATCCAATATAGGAGCACCTAAATATGGAAAGCAAATCCTGATGAATATAAAGGCAGATATCAACAGTAATATAGTCATAGTAGGGGTTTTTAACATCCCATTGACATCAACAAATAGATCTTCCTGACAGAAATCCACAAGAAAACAGTGGTCTTAAGTGACACACTAGATCAGATGGATTTAATTGGTATCAGAGCATTTCACCCCAAAGCAGCAGAATACATTTTCTTTTCAGGTGCACATGGAACTTTTCCTAAGATAAACCACATGTTAGGCCACAAAACAAGTCTCAATAAATTTAAGAAGAGTGAAAACATATGAGGCATTTTCTCTGACCACAATGCTATGAAACTAGAAATCAATCACAAGAAAAAAAACTGAAAAACACACAAAGTTATGGGGCATAGATAACATGTTACTAAACAATGAGTAGGTTAACAATGAGATCAAGGAAGAAATCAAAAGGTACCTTGAAACAAATGAAAATGAGAATACAAAAACCCAAAATCTAATGGAAAAGCAGTGCCAAGAAAGAAATTCATAGCATTATAGGGTTATCACAAGAAACAAGAAAAATATCAAATAATCAATCTAACTTTATTCTTAAAGGAACTAGAAAAAGCAAAATAAACAAAACCCAAAGTGAGTAGAAGAAATGAAATAATAAAGATCAGAGTAGAAGTAAACAAGATAGAATCTAAAAAGACAATACAAGAGAGCAATTTCTTTGAAACAATAAGCAAGATTGACAAAACTTTAATGAGACTCATGAAGAGAAAAAGAGAGAGGGCACAAATAAATGAAATCAGAAGTGAAAGAGGGGAAGTAACAACTAACACCAGAAAGATACAAAGGACTGCAAGAAAATATTATGAACAACTATATGACAACAAATTGGACAATCTGGATGAAATGGATAAATTCATAGAAACAGTCTTCCAAAACTGAATCAGGAAGATTCAGAAAATCTGAATAGACAGGTTACAAGTAATAAAATTGAAGCAGTTAATTAAAAAAACTCCCAACAAACAAAAGTCCTGGACAGGATGGCTTCACATGAAAATTTTACCAAACATTCAAAGAACTACCTACTATCCTTTCCCATCTATTCCAAAAAATTCAAGCAGAGAAACACTCCCAAGCTCATTTTACAAGACGAGCATGTCATTCTAAAACTGCATAAAGATACTACAAACAAGAAAAAAAGTACTGGCCAATATCCTTGATGAACATCAATGCTAAAATTCTCAAGAAAATATTAGCAAACTGGATCTGGCTATACATTAAAAAGATAATACACCATGATCAAGTGGGATTAATTCCAGGGATGCAAGGTTCGTAAAACATCCACAAATCAATAAATGTGATTCACCACAGAAACAAAAATAGAAGGATTAAAATCACATGATCATAGCAGTAGATGCAGAACAAGCATTTGATAAATTCCATCACTGATTTATGATAAAACACTTAGCAAGGTGAGAATAGAGGCAACACACCTCAATGTAACAAAGGCCACATATGACAAACCCACAGCTGACATCATACTCTATGGGCAAAAACTACTAGTGTTTCCCTTAAGAGTGGAGAGAAGACAGAGATGTCCACTTTTACCACTTATTCAACATAGTACTGAAAGTCCTAACCACAATCATCTGATTAGAAGAAGAAATAAAAAGATATCCAAATGGGAAAGGAGGAAGTAAAACTGTCATTATCTGCAGTGATATGATCCTATATAGAGAGAGCCCTAAAGATTCCACCAAAAAAGTGCTAGAACTGATAAATGAATTCAGTAAAGTAGCAGCATACAAAATAAGCATCCAGAAATATGTGGCATTTTTACACAACAACAATGAACTAGAGGAAAGGCAAACTTTGAAAGCAATCTATTTACAATAGCATCAGAAAAGAGTAATAAAAATACCTAGAAATAATTTTAATTGAGGATATACAAGACCTGTACTCAGATAATTATTAAGACACTAAGAGAGAAATTAGAATTAACATCATTAAAGTGTCTGTACTACCCAAAGCAATCTATAAATTCAACACAGTTCCTATAAAGATTCCAATGATATATTTCACAAAACTAGAACAAATATTTCAAAAATTTACATGGAACCACAAAAGATCCCAAATAGCCACAGCAATCCTGAACAACAACAAAAAAAAGTTGGAGGAATCATGCTACCTGACACGAAACTATACTGCAAGGTCATAGTAATCAAAATAGCATGGTACTAGCATAAAAACAGTCATATAGAACAATTAAACATTATAGAGAGCCCAGAAAGAAACCTATGCCTTTATGGTCAATTAATATTTGACAAAGGAGACCAAAACATATAAAGGGGTAAAGACAGCCTATTCAATAAACACTGTTGGGAAAATTGGACAGATTCATGTGAAAAAATGAAAGTAGAGGACCTTTTTACACCATAGACAAGAATAAACTAAAAATGGATTAAAGACTTAAATGTCAGTCTAGAAACCATAAAATCCTAGAGGAAAATGTAGGCAGTAAAATCTCAGACACTTCACATAGCAATATATTTTTCTGACCTATTGCCTCAGGCAAAGGAAACAAAAGAAAAAATAAATAAGACTACATCAAATGAAAAAGTTTTTGCACAGCAAAGAAAACCATCAATAAAATAAAAAGACAACATACCGAATAGGAGAATATAGTCACTGATGACACATCTGATAATAATATACAAAATTTATACAGAACTTATAAAACTCAACACCAAAAAAAATTCCAATTAAAAATGGGCCAAGGAACTCAATAGATACTTTTCCAAAGAGGAAATACAGATGACCAACAGATGCTCAACATTGCTAATGATCAGAAATACAAAGTAAAACCACAATGAGATATCACTTCACACCAGTCATAATGGCTACCATCAATAAATCAACAAAGAAGTGTTGGTGAATGTGGAGAAAAGGGAACCTTGTGCATTGCTGGTAGGAATGCAGACTGGTGCAGCTTCTGTGGAAAGCAGTATAGTTATCTCAAAATATTAAAAATGGAACTGCCTTACGACCCAGCAATTTCACTTCTGGGAATATATCCTAAGAAACCTGAAACACTAATTCGAAAGAATATATGTACCTTTATGTTCTTTGTGCCATTATTTACAGTAGCCAAGATTCGGAAGCAGCCCAAGTATCCATCAGTAGATCAGTGGATAATTAAATAATGGAATACTATTCAGCTGTGAAAAAAGGAGGAAATCTTAACTTTTGCAACAGAATGGATGGACCTGGAGAGAGTATTATGTAAGTGAAATAAGCCAGTCAGAGGAAGATCAAGTACCACATTATTTCACTTATGTGTGGAATCTAATGAACAAAATAAATTAACAAAATAGAAACAGATTCATAGATACAGAGAACAAAGTGACAGCTGTCAAAGGGAAGGGGGACTAGGGAGCTGAGAAAAAGGTGAGGGGATTTAAGCAAAGAAAGAAAAACTTCATAGACATGGACAACAGTATGGTGACTACCAGAGGAAAAGGGGGTGGGGGAGGACTTGATTTGGGGTGGTGAACACACAATACAATATACAAATGATGTATTATAGAATTGTATACCTGACACCTATATAATTTTATTAACCAACGTCACCCTAATACATTGGATGAAAATTTTTTAAAAATCACATTATGGGTTTTTAAAAAAATTATCAGTATTATTTGTGCTTAAAAAACAGAGAAACTGATGTTTATCAGGAAATTACTTGTTGAAGTGCTGTTTTTAGGGCACAATGGACTTTAAAAATTCTAATTTATTCTTTGGTTTGACCTATTGCCTTTGTGCTCTCTCAAGTTTGGCTAATTCATGTTAGGTGGCTCTCTAATTAGAGCTTAAAAAGTTAAATGTAAGGAAATCAAATAGCTACCTTCAAATGAGATAAACCTAAGTGAAACAACTTTATAAGATGGGAAATGCTAGTGATGGCATTACTACCGGCATTTTATTATAAATAAAAAATTCCATAGGCCACCTTATACTTACTAAACGCCCAAGGTTGTAGTAACAGTCTGGGTATTTCCGTCTGTGTTTGATTGCTGTCTGGTAACTTCTCTCGGCAGCTTCAAACCGTTTCAGGCTGTTCTGCACTATGCCTAAATTCATCCATGCAGCAGCAAAGTCTGGCCTGGATGAGCATTTTAAAAAGGTAAACAAGGAAAAGAAAGGCTTAGATCCCAAAAGGCAGGAGCTCATTTCTTTGCCCCTAACACAATTAGAAAAACAATGCTTACTGTATTTGTACAGCCAAAGACAGCAGCTCCTCTGCTTCCTGTAGCTCGTTCCTTTCTTTTAAAATATTTCCAAGATTATTCATGGCATGAACATACTTGGGATTTAATCTGGAAGTGGGGAGAAATACCAAGCCACCTGTTGATGCCCAGTATTTTTCACTAAATTCTTAGGAATTGGCAATGATATCTTATAGTTGGGATCTTTAGAGGGACAGGTTTTTAACCCTAGAAAGTTAAAACAAGTCATGTATATAAGTGAGACAAAATGCCTGCAGTACCTTACAGCTTCCCGGTAATATCTGATGGCAGCTGTTTGATTGCCCTTATCAGCCAGGTTTTTGCCAACATTGTAGTGAACCTGAAAAAGAGATTAAACAATTTGGTCATTAGCTGATGAACTTCTTTCTTTACAGCTGGGATACCTATTAATATTGTCTAACTGAGAACAAAAGATAATGGTATTTAAAAGAAAAAAACCACCCACCCACCAGAACTTTAGCTAAAATCCTACAGATACTCAGTCAGGGCTTGCTTGTGCTTTAATCCCTTTAAGAAAGGCGTTGAAGAAAGGGAGGTAATAAGCAGATGATACCACTAAAGTATAAGAGAAAGATATTTAACCAAAGAACTCACCAGAGAAAAATGGAAAGTTAGGAAGCTGGGCTGGTTTTATAGTTAAACAAACCCTTAACTCCTCCTCCTCTCACTTACCCATTCCCCATTAGGATGACCATCATTCTACTTTCTATGAATTTGACTACTCTAGGTACCTCATATAAGTGATATTGCATAGTATTTGTATTCTTATGACTGCCTTATTTCACTTAGCATAATGTCCTCAAAGACCATCCATGTACTTGTTAGAATTTCCTTCGTTTTTTAAGGCTGAATAATATTCCATTGGTATATTCACACCACATTTTCCTTATCCATTCATTTATTGGACACTTAGGTTGTTTTCATCTTTTGGTTACTGTGACTAATGCTGCTATGAGACCCTGCTTTCAATTTTTGACTAACAGATGGAAACCTACTGGAAATTCTCAGGATATCTTAATGTGAGGGCACTGGGGTGGCCAACTTATTTTTTATATATATATATATATATATATATGTGTGTGTGTGTGTGTGTGTGTGTGTGTAGTATGGGTAAAGTAGATTTCTGGTTGTAAATATGCAAAAAGTTTATTGTTTTATAATTATTTGTTAATTATTGTATTATTTTCCCTACATAGAACTGTAAATCTACTTTTGCCCCACCCTGTATATTTCTGAAGAACTAAAATGATTAATTTTATGCTATGAGAATTTTACCTCAATTTTTTTAAAAGATAATTTTTAATAATTTAATGGTAAAGTGGACTAGAAGAAACAGGACTCACAGATGGAAACCTAATGGAAATTCTCAGAATATCTTAATGTCAAGGCACTAGGGTAGCCAACTTATGGTATTTTCCCAAGAGTACATGGACCCAAATAAATTACAAGGAAAGGAGCTGGGATCTAAACTAAGGCCAAGGAAGCAGAACTTCACAGAATCATGAGGACTATTATCAAAAGTATTTATTGATCATCATAAGATTCTTTTGGAGGCTACAATATAAGGGTCAATAGCAATCTCAGAAGGGATGATACTATAGAGATTAATTCAATTAGGTGTATTAAATGATTAATGACAATAACAGAAACACCAGCAGCAGGCAGGTATTGAGAGAGGGTGTGAGCCAGGTACAGGGATCCACACTGCACATGTACAGTCTCTTCTCTTCACAGCATCCCTAACAGGTAGCTGCTATCACCCTCCCTTCCGAGTTGAGGGACTGCTTAAGTGTCATTAAGCATCTTACTCAAGGTTCTGGTGCTGGATTTGGATCCAGGACCCAAAGACTATGCTCCGTCTTACTGTATCACAACTCATTGATTAGGGAGCTGTGTAAAGATGGAGCTGACTACTCAAGGCGATTTCTAGAGCCACTCATTTATACCATCTATTCTTTTCTTAAAGTAGAAAAATGTTTCTTTTTGTGTGTTAAGGGCTGAATTGTGTCTCCTTCCTAAAAGTCCTATGTTGAAGCTCTAAACTCCAGCAGTTCAGAATGTAACTGTATTTGGAGATAGAATCTTTAAAGAAGTCATCAAGTTTGCCCTGGCTGGTGTGGTTCAGTGGATTGAGCACTGGCCTGTGAACCAGTGGGTCGCTGGTTCGACTGCCAATCGGGCACATGCCTGGGTTACAGACCAGGTCGGGTCCCCGGGCTGGGCGGGGCGGGGGCCTGTGAGAGGCAACCATACATTGATGTTTCTCTCCCTGAAACAGTGTGCAGCCAAAAGGGTGGCCCCAAATAGGGATTTGGAATGGGGTCCGGAACTCAGGGTATCCAGGAAATATTAGAAGACATAAGATGCCCTACCCCTTACCCCTCAGGTGTGAGTTGGGGGAAGGGACAAACGGAGCAGGGCCATTGAGAGCTGTTTTGCATAGCAACAGCTTTGCAGCTAACCTCTGGCATGGTCATGTAACATATCTATAACCTTTAATTGGTTTCATAGATATGTTGAATAAGCTGTGGCCAAGCTTTGAGCCAGGAAGAAGGGAGTGACTTCCACCCAAGATGTAACTGGGAGGCAACTCCCCCTGGTCAGAGCGCCTGCTAAGAGAGCTTGGAGATGATTCGTTCCATGCCATGAGGCCACACTGCCCAGACTCACTATGGCAGCCCAGTAAAGCTGGAAGGATGTTGGAGTGCTGGCAGGTGTAGCCGATTGTGGGAGGAGTCAGAAATGGGGCTACAGAGGAAGATTGGCATGGGGATTTAGACCCAGACACACAGCCATTAAAAAAAAAATCACCACGCAGCTTTGCCAGAGTGGAGACCCCCTTGCAGCTTTACAAGGGGGAGCTACATGGTTTTGCCAGAGTGCAGACCCCCACAGCTTTAGTGGAGAGGAGAGATCCACGCAGTTTGGCCAGAGTACAGACCCGTGAAGCTCTGATAGAAGAGGACCACACGGCTTTGGGGTGCTCCCTTTGGCTGCATGGCCTGGGAAGCAGGAGAGACTTTGCCTGGAAGAAGGGTGAAAGAACTCTTGCCAGTAGGCCATGAGAAGGTGCCACATGGCTTTGGATTAATCAGAGATCCTGTCTGGGTGGTGACACAGCTGATGGTGCCAGGAGCCTGAATCATGGACGTCTGCTTCTTTTCCTGAGTTACAGTACCCTGAATTAGGGGCAGGGGGAAAAGGAAGCACTGTGGGCATCTGTGGGTGTGCAAAAGGACTTTGATATCTTAATAAAGACATTAAGACATTAGGTCATTAGGTCACCACTTTAAGTCTGTGTAGCATTAAATAAACGTTTCCTTTCCTTTTCACAAATCTCTGGCATTGAAAGATGTCTTTCCTAAGGCGGCAGACATAACGAACCTGGGGGGGTCCTTTCGGTATTAGTATATCATATACCCACCTTGGTCCCTTTCTGTAACATCCTCTCGGTCTTCCTCCCTTCCCCTCTGTCTAAAATAAATAAATATATACATATTTTAAAAGAAGTCATTAAGTTAAAATGAGGTTCTAAGGGTAGACCTTACCCCAATCTGTCTGGTGTCCTTACAAGAAGGGAAATTTGGACACAAAAAGAGACATCAGGGATGTATGAACACAGGCAACAGGCCATGTGAGGACACAGCAAAAAAAAAAATGCCCATCTGCAAGCCAAGGAGAGAGGCCTTAGGAGAAATCAACCTGGCCAACACACTGATGTTGGATTTCTGGCCTCCAGAATGTGAGAAAATAAATTTCCATTGTTTAAGCCTGTGGAATTTTGTTATGGCAAACTAATATATTGTGAAATACAATAATGGTTTAAACACATTCAAGTAGCATTACATTCAAACACTTCCAAACCTCTTGTGAAAATATGAGCACATTCTTCCTCATCAATGTTAACCTATGATTAAAGCACATAAATACTTATATTCCTAGAAATATAAATACTTATATTTCTGAAAGGGGAGGAAGCAGTACAACATTCTTTAAACACATATGTAACAGATATTTGTTTTTTAACTGCCAATTTTAAAGCTCACATGTTTATTTTTACCAAATCTAACAAAACAAATCACAAGCGGGGATACCATGGGTGATAGAAATGAGTACTGTTCCACAGCACACTGCATATTTTAAACTTCTTGAACCAAATTACTGTCCATTTGTAGGTATTATCATCTTCAAATTATAGCATGGAGGCTAGTTAATGCTATGGTCAGACTCACATTTTGAAAAGTATGTTCTAAATGGTTTGATTTTGTGCCTCCCTAAATTCCAGCCAATAAGTGTTACTTCGCCTCGGGCCTCACACACAAAAGAACCAAATCTGGAGAATCCAACATGATAATGATGTGTTTGTGGTCCCCAAAACACAAATACAGCTCTATGGCAAACATGATATGATACTCCCCACCTCATCCACCCCTGAGCTCCTGCTGCTTTCCTTTGTTATGGGGAAATTCTGTTTTTTCAGTAATAACTGAAACAGGTTTCAAGGGTCCTCTGCAGCATAGACAGTGTTTGGTTAGACACCTGGAATGCCAGAAACCAGAGGGAAGATACGGGGAGGAAAAAGGGGCACTCTGGAAAGTCAGACTGCAGTTACTTTGGTGGAACTAGTTAAAAATCTGATACAATCCAAGAAGGCAAGCTGTTAATATTAGGAACCGGTAAACACTTTTGCCCAGAAGCTAGCCTTATCCTAAGGGTTCTATGGAGGGAAGCATTTGAGCAGAAACAGCTGCCTAGATAACCCACTGAATACAAAACAAAACAAAATAACCCTGGCACAGTTTACTTAAAATACTGTTTAAAGAATGAGTGATTTGTTTCCATAAAAGGTAAAAGGTGGAAAAAGGCCCATTTATCCTTGAAATTTCCCCCTAAGCTTTGAGATTCATAGCTGAGGCAATGAATCTACAGAGAAGCCACAAATAAAACCAATCATTGCAACACAATGAAGTGTAAATGTAATGGAAGTCAAAGTAGCAATAAATGAAGGTACTTTAACACCAGCGCTAAAACCAGTTCTGTTTCAAATATTATGCCAACTGTTGATGTTAGACTTAAAATATTTTAAGTATATAACTATCCTATAATCTATCCTTGGTCACTCCTTAAGGAAATACTTAATTGTGATATGATCCTTTTCATTATTAATTTAGAATTGTATCACGGAGTCAATACAAAGTGTCACATACTTTAAAGCCTTAAAAACTAAAAATGAGGACTTCTGGCCAAGATGGAGGTATAGGCAGACACACTATACCTCTTCCCACAACCAAAAGAAGGACAACAACAAATTTAAAAACAAAAAACAACCGGAACTGACAGAAAATCAAACTGTATGGAAGTCCTACAGTCAAGGAGTTAAAGCAGAAACATTCAGCCAGACCTGTAGGAGGGGCAGAGACAGGCAGCTGGGCAGAAAGGACTCAGAGCAAGGTGGCAGCTGGTGACTGGCAGACCCAGTGAGGCAGCAACTGGTGGACTGGGTGGTCCCATATTCACATGCAGAAAACCTGGAGGAACAACTGGGGAGCCAGACAGACCTCGCAACCCAGAGTTCCAGCACAGGGAAATAAAGCCTCAAACCTCTGATTGAAAAAACCTGTGGGAGTTGATACATCAACAGGAGAAACTCCCAGCCTCACAGGGAGTTCATTGGAGAGACCCACAGGGTTTCAGAGTACAGAAACCCACACACCCACCCAGGAATCAGCACCAGAAGGGCCCAATTTGCTTGTGGGTGGTGGGGAAAGTGACTGAAAACCGTCAGAGAGCGGAGCAAGCAGCACTGTTCCCTCTTGGCTCCCTCCCTCACATACAGCATCACAATGCAGCGACATTGGTTGCCCGGCACTGGTAAACACCTGAGGCTTCCCCCCTTAATATGTAACAGGTGCCCCAAGGGGAAAAAAAAAAAAAGGCCCAAATGAAAGTACAGATCAAAGTTCGACAAAAAACATAACTGAGCGATGAAGAGATAGCCAATCTAGCAGATGCACAGTTCAAAACACTTGTAATCAGGATGCTCACAGAATTGGTTGACTATGGTCGCAAATTAGATGAAGAAATGAACACTATGCTAAGTGAAATAAAGGAAAATATGCAGGGAACCAACGGTGACAGGACTTAAATCAACAGTGTGGACCAGAAGGAAGAAACATTCGACCAGAACAGAATGAAGAAACAAGAATTCAAAAAAATGAGAGGGGCTTAGGAACCTCCAGGACATCTTTAAACATCCCAACATCTGAATCATAGAGGTACCAGAAGGAGAAGAAGAGAGCAAGAAATCGAAAACTTATTTGAATGAATAATGAAGGAAAACTTCCCCAATCTGGTGAAGGAAATAGACTTCTAGTGAGTCCAGGAAGCTCTGAGAGTCCCAAAGAAGTTGGAACCCAGGAGCAACACACCAAGGCATATCATAATTACATTAGTGATGATTAAAGATAAGGAGAGAATCTTGGAAGCAGCAAGAGAAAAGAGACAGTTACCTACAAAGAAGTGCCCGTAAGACTGTCAGCTGATTTCTCAAAAGAAACCTTGCAGGCAAGAAGGGGCTGGAAAGAAGTATTTGAAGTCTTGAAAGGCAAGGACCTACATCCAAGATTACTCTATCCAGCAAAGCTATCATTTAGAATGGAAGGGCAGCTATAGTGCTTCCCAGATAAGGTCAAGTTAAAGGAGTTCATCATCACCAAGCCCTTATTATATGAAATGTTAAAGGGACTTACCTAAGAAAAACAAGAAGATCAAAAACTATGAACAGTAAAATGACAACAAACTCACAATTAACAACTGGACCTAAAACAAAAACAAAAACCAACTAAGCAAACACTTAGAACAGTAACAGAATCACAGAAATGGAGATCACATGGAGGATTATCAGCAGGGGAGTGGGTAAAGAGAGAGGAGGGAAATTTACGGAGAATAAGTAGCATAAATGGTAGATAGAAGATAGACAGGGGGAGGTTAAGAATACTATAGGAAATGGAGAAGCCAAAGAACTTATATATATGACCCATGGACATGAACTAAAGGGGGGGAATGTGGGTGGGAGGGGGTGTGCAGGGTGGAGGGGAATAAAGGGGGAAAATGGGATAATTAATAGCATAATCAATAAAACATATTAAAAAACTAAAAATGACTGTAAATAATTAGAAACTTGGTATTTTGCCATGGTGGTCTCAAGGAATTTAATTTCCATTTGGCTCAATTCAATCACTAATACTGAGTGCATACCATATGCAAGGGGTAATTCAAATGCAGACCAGGCACCAGCGCTACCTACCTAGTAATGAAATCTTTGAAGAAAGATGAGCCTCAGTTTGTAAATCTGAGCCTAATCTTCAGCCAGGTGTCAACTGCTTATTTAAAATTCAATAAACAAAAAATGTATCTCCTGTAATGGGAGTTGAATGATACCAGTATATTCCTAAATTAGATCGCTTCCCTGAAATCAGCCTACCTTTTTTTCTTTTCTTGTATTTTTTGGCCTGCTGTTTTTTATTTGAAATGTTTGTATACAAGAGAAGGGAGTTGGGGGAAGGGGTGAAAAAAGCAAAGTGATTGAGAAGTACAGACTGGTAGTTACAAAACAGTCATGGGGATGTAAAGTACAGAATAAGAAATAGGATGTAAAGTGCAGAATAAGAAAAAGTCAATAATATTGTAGTAACTATGTATGGTGCCAGTTGGGTACTGCAAACATCAGGGGGATCACTTTTTAAAGTAGATGATTGTCTAACCACTATGCTGTACATCTAAAACTAATTAAAAAAATAATATATGTAAACTGTAATTGAAAAAAATTTTTAAAGAAATGTTTGCATCCATATTTATAAGTAAAGTTAGTTTATAATTTTCCCTTTTTATATGGGTCTTGTACAATATTAAAATCAAAGTTATGTTTATAAAATTAGATAAGATTTCCCTCATTTTCAGTTGTTTAGAAAATTCATATAATAAAAGCCACTCCTTAAATATCTGATGAGATTCTTCCATAAAGATTTCTGTACCTAGCAAGTTTTCTATAAAAAAAAAGTAAAGACAATTTTATTACATTTCAATTTATAGTGGAAAGTTTAAAAAAAATCTCCATTTTGCTCATACTGAATGGTATTGCTGAAAAATGTTCTTAGAAAGGATCATTTTGACTTACAGTCAAGATGGGGGTATAGGTAGACATGCTTCACTTCCTTGCACAACCACAAAAAGAATTACAACTAAATTGCTAAACAAATGACCCCCAGAACTGTCAGAAAATCAAACTGTATAGAAATCTAACAACCAAGAATTTAAAGAAGCCACATTCATCCAGACAGCTGCCTTTTACAGGGAGTCAAAGCAGCTCTACCTAATACACAGAAATAAACACAGGGAGGCTGCCAAATTGAGGAGACAAAGAAATATGGCCCAAATGAAAGAAAAGAAAAAAATCCCAGAAAAAGAACTAAGCTACGGGGAGATAGCTAACCTATCTCATGCAGAGTTCAAAACACTGGTGATCAGGATGCTCAAAGAACTCATTGACTATGGCAACAACATAAAGGAAAAAAATGAAGGTTAAGTGAAATAATGAAAAATCTACAGGGAACCAACAGTGAAGAAAAGGAAACCAGAATTTGAATCAATGATTTGGTACATAAGGAAGAAATAAACATTCAACTAGAACAGAAAGAACAAGAATTCAGGGAGAGAGGATGGTGGCAAAGTAGGTGGGAGCTGAGTCCACTTGCTCGTGCACTTAACTGGTACACAGCCTATCTTCTGAAAAACAAAGTAAACAGCCAAGAGAATCTTAGCTGATGTGAAGTTTGGAAGCCAAAGTGTGCAGAAGATGCTTCAAAACAGGCAGTAAGGAGGTTTTATGGGCGGACAGGGAAAGTCCTAGGCATGGCACCAGAAATTAGGGCTGTAGTGGGGACAACATCAGAGGAGAGCCAGGTCAGTGATAGCAGCCTAGTGGCTCCCTCCCCTCCCAGAGCAGGGAAATCCCAGACCCATGTCAGGAGAGACTTGATTTCATAAAGTTGCCTGGGGGAAAATAGGCAGCAAGCACACACACAGCTGGAGGTGCACCCAAGCTGGGGCGGCTATATCCAGCCAGGAAAATGCCAGAGAGTTAGGGTGATCCTGGTGGCACCTGGAACTGGGACAAGAGGTGGGACAAGAAGTGGGCCATGAGTAGCCGTGACTGAGACTTTGGACTTGCCAGAGAGCTGGAGTGTGTGGAAAGGTGGGCAGTGGCTCAGAGCTGCAGCCGCTCCAAAAGAGACTTTTTTCAAAAGAGGAACTGTGGCACAGTGGGCAGGGACCTTGTGTGCAAAGCTGCTAGGCCAATAAAGAAGGAGGATTGTAGGGTGATTTGCTCCCACTCAGTGCACCTCATGGATTGATCAAAGAGATGCAAAGCAAAGTGGTTTACTGGCACTAGTTCAGCATAGCTGTGCAGAGTAGAGAGTGCAGGCAGCACAGTGCTCTGAGGATGTGGGTTGGAAACTGGGCATCTGTGATTATTGAAGCCCAAGCTGAGCCCAAGTCCTTGCGAAACATTTGGAAAGGGAAAACAGATCCCAACCCCCCACCACATGCAGGAAGTGGGAAGACCTGCAAAACAGGGAGCTTTTTTAAAAAAAAATTTATCTTATTTTATTTTTTTCCAAGAGTAAGACATTAAGACCTGAAGCTGAAAGAAAACCAGAGATTGATCCAGGAAGAAGTCAGAAGCTGAACATCAACAGTTCAGACAAATTTCACCTTGCTCTTCATCAGAACTTGCATGTTTTTTTTATTTCTCTTATTTTCATGCTTTTTAGTCTTTTTGTTTGTTTTGCCCCTTTCATATTGCATTTTAGTTTTTCTTCTTTCACTTCGATTGTATTCCAAGTAAGTCACTACTCTTGGTCTTCTACTTTTTATTTTTTTATTCAGATTATATATATTTTTTATCATATTATTATTTAAAATCCCACACAGCACCCTTCCCTGGTCTTAATGCATTTCACCATCTTCCTGAGTTTATTACTGTTGTTGTTAACTTTATTTTCTCTCACACCACATCATGTTACTATTCTTTAGCTCACTATTTCTCCTCCATCTAAACTAGCATAAGCGTTCTTCTTTCTTAAGTCAGCTCACATTCTTTTTCCACTCTCATAAGAGTCTTATTTCTTTCCCTCCTTTTATAAACAGTGGATAGTTAGGTGAAATACCATCGTTATTGATGTACTTCTCCAATGGAACTTGTATTCGTTCACTACTTGTCTGCACTTTAAATCCCATAGAATACTCTTCCCTTGTCTTATTCCAGTTCACCTTCCCCCTGCCCCCGATGAGATGAGTGAAGACTTTTATTTAATTTTCCCCCTCTCCCAACCAGGGCTTTCCTCCTTACTCTTATTAGTTTGCTTCCCATATCCTCTCAAAATCATTTTTATTTATGGTAGATATTTCATATTCACTTTTTACTTCTGTACAATATTCCTATTCCCATTCCACCTTTATTAAACTTAGTCAGTTGTCTATGCTATCCACCCTGATGTGATTTTTCTGCAATTTTGATTGCATTAGTCTAATACATTTCCAACTTTACATCAAACCTCCTAGTATACTCTTCCCTTTTCATACCCTATTACTTCCATCGCCCTTTCATGTTTTTACATACATTTTAAATTTTGTTCTTTCCCTTTCTTTGCTTGGATTCTATACCTGTTTTATCAATTCTCCTCCCTTTTACCACTCAATAACATTTTCCCTTTTTGTAGTCATCTCATATTCCCTTTGTCGTAGCTTATAATATCCATAATCTCTCTTCACCTTTATTAATCTTTGTTCAATTGCAGTTGATATTGCTGATGTGGTAGGGGGTTCTTTTTGCTGGCGTAGGTTCAGTTGTCTGGTAATACTGCTTTGTTAATGAACACCTGTACAATTGCATACAAGACAAGATAGGAGTAGTGACTATCAGTAAGCCCCCTGGAGGGGAGAACCCACCAACAAGTAAAACCCAAGTACAATAAAAAAGCTGACACAAACAGAAGAAAGTGCAACCCTAGAGCATCCAGAGAAGGAGATTATGGCAGACACTTCTGCATGGCGTGGGCCCAGCTCCCACTTGGAGATGCACAGGACCCATGCCCACAGATAGGTTCTCTCATGGGTAATCAGATTTGCAATATATCTAAGCTGTTTTGCTTCTTGCTGAGATGCCTGTAAACTGTCCTGTAACTAGCTGATGTTTTTAAAGCTGATTAAAGGGAAATCTTTGCTCTTTTCCCCAAGCCCAGACCTTGGTTGAGGTCACCTCCCAGCAAAAGCCTAGGAGAAGGAGCAAAGCTTTTGCTTACTAAAGAAGGTAGAGTTGCAAAGCTGTCGCAAGAGAGAGCGACCTAGGAAGAAAATCGTATTCCTCTGAATCCAACACACCCTAGGGCATTCCCGAAAAGAACTCGGGGACGTCGGCCCTTACCTGGGCTGATGAACGCATACTCCCACCAAGTTGGTGTGTTGTCCATAATGACGATGGCTCGTGGCCTCTGAGTCCCTGTTCCGGGGCGCCAGCTGATGCGGACACCGGCTAGCAGTGTCCGTGTCATTATGGATGAAATAAAAACATACACATGGACTACTGAGTCTGGTGGAGAAAAAAGGACAACAGTGTGGCTTTTCTTTTAAGGGGAGCAAAAGCTGTGGCCTCTGCCATGACAGGCCTTTATTCTATATCTCCTCCCATTACAAGATGGTCCTCACTCACTCTGCCAGGTTACAACAAAAGGAGCCAATGCCCCTAATCACATCACAGAAGAAGGATATTAGCAATTGAAAAGGCAACAGTGGTTGAGCCAGTTACACTGGTCCCTGCAAGGTTTAGCATGGATTTTAGGAAGTCACAGTAAGCATTTGCAGGGTGAGGGAGGGTTTTTAGCAAGAAGCAAAACAGCTTAGATATATTGCAAATCTGATTACCCGAGAGAACCTATCTGTGGGCGTGGGTCCTGTGCATCTCCGAGTGGGAATTGAGCCCACACCACGCAGAAGGGTCTGCCATAGGAGATCAAAGAGATTACACCATTGAGTCCCACAGAACTCATGCCACAGAAGTTCTCCCCATGAATAAGGCAAAGCAGAGTACCCTGAGACACAGAAACAAACCAAAAGAGTAACCTAAAATGGGGAGACAAAGAAAGAACCCCCAATTGAAAGTAATGGAAGAATCCCCAGTAAAAGAGCTAAATGAGGCAAGCAAGCTATCAGACATGGAATTCCAAAAAATAGTTATAAGGCTGCTCAAGGAACTCAATGAGTGGGAACTACAACAGCATGAAAAAGGAAACTAATAATGAGAACCAGAAAGAAAGGAAGAATATAATATCTGAAATAAAAAAAATACACTGGGAGGAATTACAATCAGGCTGGATGACGCAGAGAATTAGTGAACCGGAAGAGAAGGCAGAAAGAAATACCCAGGAAGAGCACCAACATGAAAAAAGACCCAAAAAGTATTAGGACAGCTTAAGGGAACTTCAGGACAATACACAACATAACAACATTCAAATCATTGGAATACCAGAAGGAGAAGACGTGGACGTGGAGCAAGGGATAGAATACTTGTTTGCAAAAAATGACAGAGAACTTTCATAACCTGGAGAGGGGAAAGCCATGTAAGTTCAAGAAGCACAGAGGGTCCCAAATAAGATGACCCAAAGAGATCTACTCCAATACATCATATTTAAAATGACAAATTTTAAAAACAAAGAAAGAATATTAAAAGCAGCAAGGGAGAAAGAGCTAGTAACATACAAGGGAGCCCTGATAAGGCTAGCAGCTGATTTCTCAACAGAAACACTACAAGTCAGAAGGGAATGGCAAGAAATATTCCAAGTAATGAAAATCAAAGGCCTGCAACCAATACTACTCGACACAGCAAGACTGTCATTTAAAACAGGTGAGCCCTGGCTAGTGTAGCTCAGTGGATTGAATGTGGGCTGAAAACCAAAGGGTCACCAGTTAGATTCCCAGTCAGGCACATGCCTGGGTTGCGGGCTGGGTCCACAGTAGCGGGTGCGCAACAGGCAACCACACATTAATAATTCTCTCTCTCTCTCTTTCTCCCTCCCTTCCCCTCTCTCTAAAAAGAAATAAAGTCTCTAAAAAATAAAATAATTAAAATTAAAAATAAATAAATAAATAAATAAATAAACGGAAGGTGAAATAAGGAGTTTTCCAGACAAAAGAAGGTTAAAAGAATACTCCACAAAAACATCATTGCAAGACATGCTAAAGGGACTTCTCTAAGAAATGAAGGTATAGAGTGAGAGAAACACAGGTACAAAAGTAAAAATGGGAATGAATAAGTACCTTTCAGTAGTAACCTTAAATATAAATGGATTAAATGCTCTAATCAAAAGACATACAGTAGCTAAATAGATAAGAAAACATGAGCCGTGCATATGTTGCCTACAAGAGACCCACCTCAGAACAAAAGACCTATACAGACTGAAAGTGAATAGTTGGGAAAAAATATTCCAAGCAAATGTACAGGAAAAAAAGTTGGCATAGCAATACTTATATCAGACAAAACAAAGGCCATAAAAAGAGATAAAGAAGGCCATTTATAATTCTAAAGGGAAGAATCCATCAGGAAGCTATAAACATTGTAAACATATATGCACCCAATATAGGAATACCCAAATATATAAACAAAATCTTGAAGGACATCAAGAAAGATATGGACAGCAACACACTTATGTTAGGGGATTTTAACACCCCACTGTCAACAATGGACAGATCTTCCAAACAAGGACATTGTGGCACTGAACAACAGGCTAGATCAAATGGGCTTAACTGATATATACAGAACCTTTCACACAAAGAAGCAAAATATACATTCTTTTCAAATACACATGGACCATTTTCAAAGATATACCACATGACAGGACACAAAACAAGCCTCAAAAAATTTAAATCATATCAAGCATTTTCTTGGATCATAAGGGCTAGAAACCAACTTCAAGGAAAAAACTCAAAATCAGTCAAATACATGTAGACTGAATACCATGTTATTCAACAATGAACGGGTTAATAATGAGATCAAGGAAGAAATCAAAAAGTTTCTGGAAACAAAATAAAATGAACACAGAACAATCTATGGGACACAGCAAAGTCCTGAGAGAAAAGTTCACAAAAATACAGACTAACTGGAAAACATAGAAAAATTTCAAATAAACAACCTAACCCTACATCTACAAAAACTAGAGGAACAATATCAAATAAAACCCAGAGTGAGTACAGGGAAGGAATAATCAAAATCAGAGCAGAGCTAAATGATATAGAGACTGAAATAACAATCCAAAGGATCGATAAATCTGAGAGCTGGTTCTTTGGAAAGATAAAAAAAAAAATCGACAAACCTTTAACCACACTCATCAAGAAAAAAAGGGAGAGGACCCAAACAAAAGAGGCAAAATTACAACTGATACCACAGAAATACAAAGGGTTGTATAAAATTACTATGAACAAATTACTTGAATTATAGGCCAAGAAATTTGAAAATCTGGGTGAAATGTACAAATTTCTAGAAACATAGAATCCTCCAAAACTGAGTTGAAAAGAAGCAGAAAGCCTAAAAGACCAATGTCAGCTACTGGAATTGAAGCAATAATAAAAAAAACTCTTGACACACAAAAGCCCTAGACCAGACAGATGCACAGGAGAATTTTACCAAACATTTAGAAAACAGCTAACCCTGATTCTTCTTAAACTATTCCAAAAAATCCAAGAAGAGGAAAGACTTTTGAACTCTTTTTATGAGGCCAGTATTATCCTCATTCAAAAACCAGATAAAAACACAACAAAAAAAGAATACTACAGGACAATATCACTGATGAACATAGATGCTCAACAACATACTGGCAAACTGGATCCAGCAATACATTAAAAAGATCATACACCATGATCAAATGGGATTCAACCCAGGGATGCAAGGATGGTACGATACCCATAAGTTAATAAATGTAATATACCACATAAACAATATGAAAGACAGAAACCACATGATCATACCAATAGATGCTGAAAAAGCATTTGATAAAGTACAGCACCCATTCATGATAAAAACACCCAGCAAAGTAGGAATAGAGAGAGCATACCTCAATAAAGGCCATGTATGAGAAACCTACAGCCAACATCATCATATTCAGTGGTCGAAAACTAAAAGCTTTTCCACTAAGATCAGGTACAAGACAAGGGTGTCCACTTTCACCACTTCTATCAACATACTATTGGAAATTCTAGACACAGCAATTAGATGAGAAAAAGAAATAAAAGGCATCCAAATTGGAAAGGAGGAAGCAAAACTGTCATTGTTTACAGATGACATAATAGTGTTCATAGAAAACCCTATAGGCTCAACCAAAAAACTACTCAACATAATGAATGAATGTGGCAAAAGGGCTGGATACGAAATCAACATAGAAGGCATTTTTGTACACCAACAGTGAAATATCAGAAACAGAAATTAGGAAAAATTCCCATTTACTACAGCAACAAGAAAAATAAAATACTTAGGAATAAACTTAACGGATGAAGTAAAAGATCTTAACTCAGAAAACTACAAAACACTGAAGAGAGAAATTAAGGGAGACACAAATAAATGGAAGCATATACTGTGTTCATGGACTGGAAGAATTAACATCATCAAAATGTCCATACTACCCAAAGCAATCTATAGATTCAATGCAATCCTTATCAAAATACCAATGACACATTTCACAGATCTAGAACAAACATTTCAAAAATTTACATGGAGCCATAAATGACCCTGAATAGCTTCAGCAAATTTGAGAAAGAACAAAAAACAACAAAGTAGGAGGGATCACAATACCTGATATCAAACTATATTACAAAGCCACTGTAAACAAAACAGCCTTGTACTGGCATAAGAAGAGACACCTAGAAAAATGAAACAGAACAGAGAGCCCAAAAATAAACCCATGTGAATATGGTCTCTTAATATTTGACAAAGAGGGAAGAAGCATAAAATGGAGTAAAAATTGCCTCTTCAACAAATGGTGTTGGGAGATCGGGACAAGTACATGCAAAAAAAAAAAAAAAAAAATGAAACTAGACCACCAACTTACATGATACACAAAAAACTCAAGATGGGTAAGAAATTTAGGTATAAGTACTGACACCAAAAAGGTCCTAGAGGAAAACATAGACAGGATAATTTCAGATATTCCACACAACAATATTTTCACTAATACATCCCCTACAGCAAGGGATATGAAAGAAAGAATAAACAAATGGACTACATCAAACTAAAAAGCTTCTGTGTGACTAAAGAAAACATCAACAAAATGGAAAGGGAACCAACCATATGGGAAAACATATTTGCCTAGGATAAAGGTTTGATGTCCAAAATATATAAAGAACTCACATGACTCCACACCAGGAAGACAAGCAATCCAATTAAAAAATGGTCAAAGGACTTGAACAGACACTTCTCCAAGGAGAACATACAGAGGGCCCATAGATCTATAAAACAATTCTCAACATCACTAGCCATTAGAGAGATGCAAATTAAAACCACAATGAGATACCACTTCACACCGGTCACAGTGGCCATCATAAACAAATCAACAAACAACTGCTGGAGAGGATGTGGAGAAAAGGGAACTGTTGTTGGGAATGCAGACTGGTACAGCCACATTGAAAACATTATGGAATTTCCTCAGAAAACTAAAAATGGAACTGTGTTCCCATCCAGCAAGCCCAGTGCTGGGACTATATCCTAAGAATCCTGAAACAGCAATTCAAAAGAACCCATGCACCCCAATGTTCACAGGAGCATTCTTTACAATAGCCAAGAGCTGGAAACAACCTAAGTGCTCATCAGTAAATGAGTGGATCAAAAATCAAAAAACCATGGTACATTTACACGATGGAATACTACACAGCAGACAGAAGGAACTCCCACCCTTTGTGATAACATGGATGGAATTGGAGAACATTAAACTAAGTGAAAAAAGCCAGGCAGTGAAAGACAAATACCACATGTCTTTAAGTGGAACCTAATCAACAAAACAAACAAATGAGCAAAATAGTACCAGAAACTTGGAAATTAAGAACAAACAGACAGTGATCAGAGGGGAGGGGGTAAGGAAAAAATGGGGGAAAGAAGAGGAAGGGGAAACAAAGGAACTCAAATAGAGGATTCATTGACAAGGACAAGGGGGGTAGACTTACTGTGGGAGTGGGTGGGGGTGGTATAGGGTTGACCAATGGGGAAAAAGGCAGGACAACTATAACTGAACAATTGTAATTTTTTTAAAAAAGAAGAAGAAATAGGCACTCAAAAAAATAAGGATAGTATAAGACTCTGTGACATCTCCAAACATGCCAACATCTGAATCACAGGGGTGCCAAAAGTAGAAGAGAAAGAGCAAGAAACTGAAAACTTATTTGAAAAAATAATGAAAGAAAACTTCCCTAATTTGGCAAAGGAAAGAGACATACAAGTCCAGGAGCCAAAGAGTCCCAAACAGGTTGGACCCAAAGAGAAACACACCAAGACAAACCATAATTAAAATGCCAAAGGTTAAATATAAAGAGAGAATCTTGAAAGCAGTAAGAGAAAACCAGAGAGTTACCTACAAAGGAGTTCCTATAAGACTATCAGCTGATTTCTCAAAAGAAACTTTGCAGGCAAGAAGAGACTGGCAAGAAGTATTCAAAGTGATGAAAACCAATGACCTATAACCCAGATTACTCTATCCAGCAAAGCTATCATTTAGAATGGATGGATAGATAAAATGTTTCCCAGACCAGGTAAAGCTAAAGGAGTTCATCACCACACCATTATTACATGAAATGTTAAAGGAACTTATTTAAGAAAAGGAAGACCAAAACTATGAACATTAAAATGGCAAGAAATTCACAACTATCAACAACTGAATCTTAAAAAAAAATTAAAAGTCAACTAACTAAGCAAACGACCAGAACAGGAACATAATGATAAGCATGAAGGTCATTTGGAGGGTTATCAGCTGGGAGGAGGAAGGTGACAAATGGGAGAAAAGGTGCAGGGATTAAAAAGCATAACTGGGAGGTATGAAAGAGATGGGGGGATGTTAAGAATAGTATAGGAAATGGAGATGCCAAAGAACTAATGTGCACAACCCATGGACATGAACTAAGTGGGGGACTGCTGAAGGGAAGAAGGAGTACCAGGCAGAGGGGGCCAAAAGGGGAAAAATTGGGAGAAATGTAATAACATAATCAATAAAATATACTTTAGAAAAGAAGAAAGGACCATTTTGAAGATAAGGTCTTGTAAATATGTATGTTTTAAACTGAAGAAAGAAAACTACACACACTAACATATAAAAACTATATGTGCACCCATATGTGTACACTCTGTATTTTCTAGCCTACAACACATGAAGTTGTGCTATTACAAAAGACAGATAGGCTTAAAATCACATATGTCCCATCTCCTCCTCCTCCATTTAACCTGGGCACTCTATCATACCAAGTCTCTAGCTAGCACCTAGGTTACTAAGCTAAATAATGTCAGTTCCATTTTTCTATGCCTCAGTTTCTCCCACTTGGAAAATTAATATATATATGTGTGTATATATACACCTCTCTCTAAAAACCTTAGAAAGAAGATAATGGAGATTAACTGTACAGGCATTACCAAAGAAATTTCAGTTCCTTATACGAAGGAACTAGAAGGGGAAAGTACTGCTGTTGAAACAGAAGAGTAAAAATAAAGCAAATCTATTAACATTTATAAAATTAAATTATAGGCAATTTATTTTTTGTAACATAAAATAAATGGGTAGGCCAGCAAATCAAATGAATGATAAAAGTTTGAAGCAATTCACTCTTTTACCTAAATCTCTTAACTATAAAACATGAGCAAGGTTCTTTAATCCAAAAAAAAGACAAACAAGGAGTCAGGACCTTTTATACTATTGTTCACTTCAAGGTCACAATAAGATGCCAACTATTCATTAGATTTGTTCATATCATTTTACCTGAAATTATTGCTTTTTCTTAAATACAGAATGTAAAAATGATGTTGAACTCCAGAGAGCTTTTTTTTAACCCTTTGAGGATCTCATTTGAAGCATCTTAGGAAGCTTGAACTTTGATGATCCAAGAGAGAATGAACCATTACTGAGTAATAATAATGATCTATATTCACAGAAAATCTACCCTATTTGTATCCCATTCGAGCATGTAACATTCCCTTCTTTTTTCTTTTTTTAGTTTTTTTTTAAAAATTTTTTTTAAAGATTTTTATTTATTTATCTTTAGAGGGGAAGGGTAGGAGAGGGGAAGAGGGAGAGATTCTTATCAATGTACGGTTGCCTCTTGTGTGTCCCATGCTGGGAACTGGCCTGCAACCCAGGCATGTGCCCTGACTGGGAATCGAACCGCGATCCTTTGCTTCGCAGGCCCGCGCTCAATCCACTGAGCTACACCAGCCAGGGCTTAACATTCCCTTCTTGTTATTTAATGTGACAACCAAAACTAAAATGAACCTAAGAAAGCTAATATTTCTTGAATACCTACTATGTTCTAACTACTATATTAAGGCCACTTCAGATGCTATATTTCATTAGAGTCTCACCACAAACCCAGGAGAGAGCCATCATTTCCCCCTTTACAGATAAAGGCACTGAATGTTCAAAAATGTTTGGTTTCACCCAAAGAGGCAGAGCTCGTTACACTGAGGACTTGGATTCATGAAAAATCCAAGTGAAAAAATACCTACCAGACTGCTTCAGCAAAAACACTGCCAATTTTAAAGTCAATACATTTATTTTTACCTAATCTAACAAAAGGAACCACAAGAATAGAAACAACAGGCGATATAAATGTATACTACACATCTATCACCACACAGCATGATTTAAACTTCCTGAACTGAATTATTGTCCATTTGTAGATATTATCTTCAAATTATGGCTTGGAAGCTAGTTTCTGCTATGGCCAAAGCATGTATTTTGAAAAATGTGCTCCAAATGTTTCAAATGTGGGCCTCTTAAAGCCCCACACTGGATGTGTGGTATTAGGACCCATGCCACCACTTTGAAGGGTGATTGGACCAACTGGCTGAGTAAAACCTCATTTAAGTAGTTCCCATTTCACTGACATTGTCTGGTTTTAATAATTTCTTTGAATTATTTTGTCTAAGTGGAATTTTAATAAACTTTATCAAAATAACAACAAAAATAGAAAAACTCAAATATTATGCTAGATTCTTGTATGAAGGCAAATATTCTTATTCAGCTGTTGAACTTAAAACATTTCCTAGTAATGTCTTTCTAAAGAAACATGGCAACCAACACACCTTAGCGTTGAGAGGACACACAGACAGGGCACTTTGAAAAAGCTTCTCTTCATTCCTCCACTCGCTGCTGCGAATCATGCACCTCAGCATGTTTATGAACAAAATTCCCAGTACGAGAGCAGTGATTAGTTTCTTAAGAATAGAGAGACACGGTAAATGTCATGAGGAAATTCCATCCAACAACCTTGGTTATGAACAAAACCACTCTTGGCCAGTACCTTTCTTTTAGTATGTTTACTGAGAGCTCCAAACCCGAAAGTCAGCAGTATGCAGTACCCAGCACTGGGGAGGTAGAGAACTCTCTCAGCCACCACAAAGCCCACTCGGAAGAACAAGTTACTTGCAGGAAGAAATGGGATAATGAGGAATCCCAGGCCCAATGTAAGGACCCTGGAAAATGAGAAGTACAATACTCAATATATCTATTTTTAGACTACTCAACATTAAAATAATAAAGGCCCTTTCCCCCTACAACCTCAGTTGAGAACAGGCATCAGCAAAACGTGTCATCAGTAGAAAGGGTTTAGCCTGGCAGTATTAGGATAAGACATAAAAATCTTACTGAAAAGCACTCAGCATCAGACATAAGGATAACATACACAAGTCACACAATTCATATCATAAGGTTAGAATGACTACATTTGTGAAGCCTTATTAATTTATCTACTGTCAACTCACTTCAAACCATTAGGCATTGAATAGCTCAGTGGATATTGGTCCCAATTAATCTTATACAGTTTTCATAGTGAAAAAAAAAACAAAAAACCCACAAACTGAACAAGTATAATAATGCTTAACTAGTTTAAACTTTACAAGATCTAAAATAAACTAATACCTTTTTGGAGGTTACAAGATCACAAATTTCAGTCAATTAGAAGTAAGCTGAGCAATGAAACACTGCTAGAACTAGGCTACCATTTCTAATGTCCCATGTAACAAAAGAAAATGAACTGGGAAACCAGGTCAGGTGCGGTGCCTCCTTCCTGGACCCTGTGCCTACAGTACTTTAAAAATAAAATCTAACTGCCCATGTGTAAATGAAGTGGGACAAAAGTTTGTTGTCCTTTAGAATTATGAACCAATTTAAAATACAGGTAAACTTGAAACTTAAATTGAGAAATTACTAACCTAATTCCATAAATACTTATGCATAAAGAAAATCATCTTCGTTTTCTTTCTCATGAAATATTTATTTTTTCCTCCAATTATTTTCTCAATAACACTGTTTCCCTCTTTTCTTTGGTGAGAAAGAATAGTATCTTTGAGGCAGCAGTTTATTTTGTACCAAACAACAGAAGGAATCGCTATAACATCCACCAAGGTTTTCTGAAGAATTGTGAAGTAATGGGCACAACACACATCAATTACACTCTCTGTTCTGACCATAAATTACTCTTTCTCACCTACTGAGAAAAGAGTCTCAAAATGCCACTTCAAGAAAAGGAGGAGGATATAAAGTAGTCATCCATACCCCTCTTCTCCAGGTTCACGCCCCACTAGTTGAAGCCAAGGATGGATTCCAAATGGACAAACTCATCCTAGTCATAAATATGTATTGGAAATCAATGTCCTTAGACATTACTTCCACAAAATTGTTAAAATGATCAGTGCTGGACTTAGAAAAATGCTCGTGACTCAACCCAGTGTGGAAGTTAAAATTCAGCATTGTCTCTTACCTTCTCTTGTGACTGTCTTCAGAGCATAGGGCTTGGCATATTAGGCCAATTAGGCAGAACCAGAGTGCTGCTAGTGCAATTACCCTCCAGTCACCAACTGACTTAATGAGAGGGATGCAGCCCATCGACCAATCAAAACACAGCCACCAGGGGCACAGCAGCAGCCAGGCATTCAATGAATAGTAGTAATTATAGTTTATGGCCTGTCAGTCAAAAGGAAAACAAACATTTATTTAATACAAAACTTGAATATGTATATTCCTAACTTCACTTCTGTGGCATCTGTATGCTTCTGTTCAAGGAAAGCAGTTGTATAAGATACAATGTTGACACATTCTACAATGAACTGTGGCTATAATATGCAATATATTAAATGCATTCAGATTTTAAATGAGGAAAATGCAGCATAGTCACCAGACTCTGCTATGCAACTGTTATATTTCTGGGCAAACTATGTTGATTTTCTTAGTGATGCCTGAAGTCTGTGACCCAGGAAAGCTGAGGCCCAGAGGTCACCTATATGCTTAACAACTTAAGAATAGGATTCTACCGTGGTTCTCTTGCTTTCTGTCTCTATGAAATGCACTATTAAGAACTGACACCCTTGCCTTCAGAAAAAGCGAACCTTTGCAACAAAGAGTCTTGATACATTAGACTTTTACAGACACCAGTGATACTGCTATATTTTATCTTAACCCTGCCACGCCAATCTCCTTAAAAATAAACATCATGGGCTTAAGAGACACTAATGAGGCTGGCAAGAAATCTGACGTTAGAAGGAACCACTCCTTAATTTTGATTAGAATGGAAATACGAGGGATTTCTATCTGCTCAATCCCCTAACAAAAGCCTGGTTTCATCCTAGAATATCCTTCCTGATAACAAACAAACACGGAGGTGTTCCACTTATTAGGAATTTTGTGAGTGTGCTGAGAGTGAGATGAAGAGGAGGGAAGAAGGACCTGGGAATTTTGGAGACAGACTCAGAACTCACCCTGACCAACGTGCTGTCAGCAAAGGAGGCAGGGTTGTCCACCTCGGTGAATGGTGGCGGCCCGGTGCCCATGATTTTCCAGCGCATATAGAGCACCCCTGTTCCCCCCAAGGCCAGGAGGGTCATTCTAAAGAGGAGGCCCCCATTTCTGAGCATGCCAATGTTCTGAAAAGACACCGCAAAGTCCCTGATGTCACAGATTTTCAAATTAAAATGTCAGTAAACCAGGTACAAATGTGAAGCAATTCTACATGAACTGTGTTGACACTGTGCTTCAAAAGGCTGGCTATTTTAGAATTCAAAATAGCAAAAAATACTTTGAAAATGGCATTTCAAATCAGCTGTACTTGACATTTTCCATGTCGGAACTGGAGACAAAAGTATATACTTACCTCTAATAACTTGTCCTTATGTAGTACCTTCTGGACAATTTCCAGAACATTTAATTTGGCTATCACCAAGATGTCAAAGACTGCATTTAAACCCTAAGGAAACAAAACAAGACAATCAATGATGCGAGAGCCTAACTCTGATTAGGTAACAATTATATTGCACAATTTTGTTACTAAATTTAGACAAGGGATGTAGTAAATTAGATAATTATGGAAGACTTCTTCAGCTCTTAAAAAAACGACCATCGTTTCTATGAAATCAGCTCATAGTAATATGTTATATCAATTTTATTATCTAGTAAATTTTTCTTAATTCTAGCTAGAAACTTGGACCTCTTCAGAGGTCCTTCCTTTCCTTTTTTTTCTTTACTATAATGCAGTCCCTTAGTTGATATAATAGAGTGGCTATTTGGACAGTTGTTATGCCTAAAAGTTGCAGCCATCAATCTCGAAAACTCAGCCATATAAAAGTAATTACACCTCAAGAACCTCAAGTACTGACTGACTTTGGCAAATGTAGCAGAAACAGGAGCAGAACATAAACAACTGTCTCTGATGGGCCACTGGAGATCTCTCAGCTTCAGACTCTTAATTGTCCACCAGCTTTCTGTTCTTGCTGGGCACACAGCCAGAGTGCATTTCTCAGCCTCCTCTGCAGTTATATGTGGTCATGTGACTGAGTTCCAGCTATGGTATGTGGGCAGAAGTGAGAGTGCCCCTCTTGGAGGTTTAGTTATAAACCTAGACACACTCCACCACTTGGTTTCCCCTTCCAACTGGCTGTGAGAGAGATGATGGGGATGACCAGGGCGACTTTGGGGAACTGCACACTGAAGATGGCAGAGGCTCTGCCATCCTGGGTAACTGTAAGGAGGACAGTCACCTCTATAATGTGAAGCCCTGTCCACAACAGTTAGGTGAATGATAAATAACTTCAATTCCATGATGCCACTGGATTTTGAGAGTGTGATACTGTAAGCTCCACCTTTCCTAACAGCTTCTAATACCACCATGACAGTTTCTTTCGAGGAGGTGAGGGCTGCTTTTGCAGCTATTACCTATAATTATAGGCTGAAAGCTAGATGAGGCTTGAATTCTGTTGTCTATCCTGAAATGGATTTTTTCCATAGATATCGCTGCTGCACAAAATGTCATCTAGCAGGACTCTCTGCCCAATCTGGATAAAGTAGTCAGAATATACACGGTGTATTTGGATAACACTGCCCCTAAATACGTGGGTCTTTTTCATATGGGGCTTTGTAGCAAAGAAGATCACAAATCATCAGATGCCAGTGGTAATTTGTGGTTTTCAAAGCAAGGATGACATTCCTACTTAACCTTCTCTCAGAAATGCTGGGAGGCATTAATTATCCAATAATAACGGGCCAGTGCTGGGTTAATCATTTCAAGGAATCCTGATTTTAGTCACTCATGTGATACATGATTTTAGCGGGTCACAGAAGACCATTTCTGCCTGGGTATAAACTATTTTCTAGAAGGCAGAAGCTCCCCATTGAGTTGCCACTGTCACTGTCTTTTTACATTGTTTGATTTTCTGCCTGTGAGCTATAGGACAGTCACCAAGCGGTGACAGGTGCATGCTATCATGAGGACTGAGCCAAACATAAGTTGGATCCTCCCTCCTCCTTCCCATTTAAATGCATCATCAAAATGTCCACATTCTTATCAAATTTTTGAAAACAGCTAAATGTCACTATATCTTTCTTCACATCAATTCAAACTAATTCCTTAGGGCTTTTTAAACATTAATGGGGGTTACTTTGGGACCTTGTTAAAGGAAAATTCTGATCCAGTAGCCCCGGGGTAGGGTGTGAAACACTAAATTTCTAGTAAGTTCCCAGGTAATGCTGAGGAGCAAGAGTTCAGAGCAGTGCTTCTTAAGAGGATAATTTTGTTGGAAATATTTCAGGTTGTCACAGTTGAAGGCATCCCACTGGCAGCTAGTGAAAGGAGGCCAGGGATGCTGATAAACATCCTACAGTGCACAGGACAGCTCTCCATAAGAAAAAAACATCGAGCCCTAAAGTCAGTAATAGCAGAGTTGAGAAATATTGGTTTTGAGAAAACTTTTAAAGTAACTCATGAAATTCAAGTATCTTTGTACAGTAATTCTTTCTGTACCATCTTCTAGCTAGCTAAAATTGACATTATAAATCAAGACCAATAAAACCACTGATCTTTGCTTTGACTTGTGTCAAACCCTAAATAGCTCTGACTGTCCTTTCTTTCTCAAAGTAATCCCACATGGGCCATCACATTCCACATCTTTGTTTTCCAATTCTCTACCTCTGCTCACATCTCTAATTTCTAGATTTACTTCTAAAGTGTAAGGCAGAAAACTCCCTAGAATAGAGAAAAAGGAAAGTGGATTTCAATGCCTCTCCCTTCTTAGGGTTTCAATTCGGATCAAATATCGGAGGTGCATGTTTCACTCATCAGAGGCCCTCTCTTCTCCTCCTTCATGTTTCTAGTCGATGCCAAGTATAACATGACATATACTCAATACTTGTTTAATCACAACAAGAACCACATATGGGTCAGTCCACTGTTGTATTTAGGACTGCCAAAATATGAGAGCATCCAAGAAAGCTCAAACTCAAACCATTCCTCCACCTTTTTCTACAAGATCTCTCCAAGAAAACTAATTACCACTCTAAGAACCTCCTACTCTCAGAACCGCTGGCAGAGGCCTTTGTTCCTTTGGTGAGCCCTCCGACATAGAGCAGGCAGGGAGGTGTCATATCTCAGACTCCATCAACCTGGCTAACACCATTCAACTCCCACCTCCCGGTGATTCCCTGAGGCCCAGCCCCACTCATCTTTGAGGCCCACCCAAGCTGTTTCCTGTGGCTTTTCCATACAAATGATTTGTCATGCTTCAGAGTTTCATAAAATCTCTCAAAAGCAGCCTCTGGCTTCAGCATGCCCCTTACCTCTTGCTAAGGAGCCCCAGGCCTGGCACTAGCAGCAGCCAGCCTTGGTTCACAGTTTGGCCTTGCCTGGGCACCTCTAAGTCCAGCACAAGTAGCAGCCATCTACAGATCATTTTGTAGCACATGTTGTGTGGCCCCGGAAAGAACACAGGCAGCATCTGATTTTGATCTGCACCTACTGAAAGGCCCCAGGGCCAGCGTACTCAGTAGCCTGCTTTAGAACATGTCCAAGCATCAATGCCCAACCACCTCCACAAGTGACACACTCAAAGGGTGGACTCAGCAGACACCAGAACCCCACTGAAGTAAGTCCTGCTCTATGGGGTGGGCCCCTGCACAGCTGATCCTTCATGGTGGTTAGGGGTCAGTGGTTGGTGGTCAAAGTCATCCCTTGCAGCTGATCAGCCTGGGGTAAATCCCTCCCATTAACCTGCCAACAGCAACTGAGACTCATCTACAACAGGAAGATGTATACAGCCCACACAGGGGAGTGGCACACCTCAAGTGCCCAACTTGGGTGACCTGAGAGGCAGTGTCACTGGATCCTACAGAATAACTACAACATTAGGCCACTCCACCAAGCCAGGGAGACATAGCAGCTCTACCTAATACATAGAAACAAACACAGGGAGGGGCTACCAGAATGAGACAAAGAAACATGACCCAAACGAAAGAACAGATCAAAACTCCAGAAAAAGAACTAAACAGAATAGAGACAAGTAACCTACTAGATGCAGAGTGCAAACACTGGTTATAAGGATGCTCAATGAACTCAGGGGGAAATACAACAGTATAAAAAAGGACCAGTCAGAAATGAAGGATACATAAACTGAAATGAAGAATAATTTACAGGGAATCAATAGTATAGTAGATGAAGCCAAGAACCAAATCAGTGATGTGGAATATAAAGATGCAAAAATCACGCAATCAAACCAGTAAAAAGAGAATAGAATCCAAAGACAGTGTAAGAAGCCTCTGGGACAACTTCAAGCATACCAACATTTGCATTATGGAGATGCCAGAAGAAGAGAAAAAGAAAGAAATTGAAAACCTATTTGAAAAAAATAATCATAGAAAATTTCCCTAACTTGGTAAAGGAAATAAACATGCAAGTTTGGGATGCACAGAGAGTCCCAAAGAAGATGGACCCAAACAGGCCCACACCATGACACATCATAATTAAATGACAAAGAGAGACTCTTAAAAGCAATAAGAAAAAGAAGCTAGTTACCTACACGGGAATTCCCATAAGACTGCCAGCTGATTTCTCAAAAGAAAGTTTGCAGGCCAGAAGGGATTGGCAAGAAATATTCAAAGTGATGAAAAGCAAGGACCTACAACCAAGATTATTCTATTCAGTACAGCTATCATTTAGAATTGAAGGACAGATAAAGAGCTTCCCAGATAAAAAAAAAGCTAAAGGAGTTCACCACCACCAAAACATATTATATAAAATGTTAAAGGGTCTTCTGGAAAAACAAGAAGAAGAAAGGAAAAGGAGAAGGAGAAGAGTTCAAAAATATGAACAATGAAAGGGCAATAAATATATATCTATCAGTAATTGAATCTAAAAAACAAAATAAACAAGCAGAACAGAAACACTCATAGATACATGGTAGAGAACATTTTGACAGTTGCCGGATGGAATAATGTATATCACCTGTAATTAAAAAATAAAAGTGATAAAGAAAAAGGAACTTCCCAATCTCCATTTCCATCAGTTGCTAATGATTGTCAACTGAGGCAGTCAATTCCCATATGAAACACCAGGATTGTGAGAGCAAAAATAGTTGGTCCAGAAATGTCTACAACTGTAGGACAGCAATGGGGTGCAACAGAGGCCACACAGGCAGCCCAGCTCAATGTCTCTATAGGAGGGGAAAGGGTACGTTTACAACAGATCCTGACCATGTCTCAGGTCTTACCAGCACAGTGATCCCTTGCTCTTTGCACAGCATAGCCATAGCTCCCAGAAGGATACTCAGCAACACCCAGAATGTAGAATGTGCTCCTTCCTTATCACCTGTCAGTTAAGAGAAATATAAATGTAAAAGTCACACAACACAGCTCAGTCTTTTTAGCACCAGGAACTACTATTCTAAGCACGCACTTTACATAGCCACAATTTAAAAACAGTATCACCTTCTGACAGCATTTCTCTGTGGTTGCCTGTGTTGACTCTTGCATTTCTGGTTAGGCGCCACCTTCTGAATAGTACACAAATCTCCTCTCAAGGCATACCCTAGCAGGTGCCCAGAGCTTTTGGGAGGCATTATAACAAAGCCCTGGCCACAAAGACATCTCATCTCACAGTCTACATGGTGCAAGTTCCTTTTTCCCATCCTGCCAATCACCTAATAGGCCATTTTGACAAGTTACATTGAGAACTCTCACTGAGAGTTCTGGTTGTACAATGACCTCAGCAGTCACCACTACTGCTGCAATGAAGGAGTGATGGGAATGCCTGAACAGCTCTGAGTCACTACTACACCTCAGATAGAAGTCTGGGCTCTCTGAACATTAGGTGGTATAAAATGGGTCTGTTCTGCTCCCCATGTGGAATGGCCGGGACCTGTGAAGATGCAGGACCACTGACCAATGACTGGCACCCACCTAGCACCTGGGGCAGGTAAAGGCACAGGCCAACCTGAGCTGCCAACCTTCAGGCAACAACAGGAAAACAAAACATCACTAGAAATGTGAATACTGTAGTAAGAAGCTTGAGTGGAGCTGAGCTCGGGTAATAACCCATGGTCCCTAAACTGCCTTCTGAGGAGGGAGAGTCTGGCCATACACTGTTCAGTGGGTGTTATTTGCAATTTGGGAGCATGGCTGAACTGCTTGGGAGTAGAGGAAAGGAAAAATATCATGCTCATCTCTGTTCTTTCTTTGTGAGACCTCTACCTCCTCATCTAGATAGATGGTAAACAAACACCTAGAAAAAGAGCTTTGAAGTGGGGCAGAGTGAACCTGCTTGAGGATGAAATCATTAGCTTGCCTACAGTGCCTGTAAATCTTGGTTCAGTTTTGCTTAAAATCAGAACTCCTGGTCTGCATTTCAGCTCTTCCATCTACTATGTGACCCTGAGCAAATTACTTACACTCACGTCACAGTGACATCAACTATAAAATGGGGGCAACATTAACCATATATTCTTCATTTGAGAGGGAAAAATTATATAGAAATATCTGGAAATCTGTTAAAAATTGCATAAATATGCTTGTAAATGTAAAACATATCTCTGAAAAGCACATAAGAAACCAACTATATTAGTTTCTGAACAATTTTAAGAAGAAAAATTTGAGTAGGGAAGGCTTACTTTTTGTTGTATAACCTTTTATACTTTTAGCATTTTCTTAATCATGTGCGTACATTAAAAACCATACATTTAAAAAAAATCACTTGATAAATCACTTGATATAGTTCTGGAACCACAGAAAGCATTCAATAAATGTTGCACATAAATCAGCAAAACTGCCCCAGTTTCCAGGGAGGTGCCAAGCTCATTATGCAGTGATAAGATATACGTTTGTTTTCATTAAACTGCTTGATCAGAAAACCAACAATTACATGTTTGGGGAGGCAGGAAAAGTGAGAATGAGGGAGGGAGATGGAGAGAGAAAGAGAGACACAGAGAGATATGGAAACCAACAAGTGTATTTGGCATGTGTGTTTGTGATGCAGATTCTGAAAGAAGTGATATAAAAAAAATCCTGTGAATATTAAAAAATGTATCAGCAAAGTCCCAGGATGGAAGCCCTAAAGGATACTCAGGCTTCCTATCAAGGAACAGCCATGGGATCTTGGGTGGGAGGCCCTCCTAACCTTATATATTCTAGTGTAGGTGGTAATTCCTCTCAAGACAAGGGGGTCTACGCCCAACTGAACAAAATGTGAGTTGGACTAACCCTGATGTGACTGACACCTGCTCTGGCACTGCCAGGCTGCCCGAAGGCCAATTAGCTCATTGGGAAAATGTTCTCACTCACAAACAGGTTCCAGTAGCAGAAAACGATCAGGAATAAGGCAGAAAGGATACATGGGCTAATATTTTCTAAACTTCTTAGCTTTTTTTGGTAATCTATGTATACCAACTTTCCAGGTTTAATGTATAAAGAGGCATAACAGATATAAATTTTTTTTTACTATTATAGTTGAGGCACTTTAAGGCTTTCCACAAGGCCAAGAGATCAACAGCAAAGCTTCATTAATTTAGATTCTATTGTCTTATAAAACACAATGAACACTCTTGTTTTAGGCCTTTCTAATCTTTTCTGTTGCCTACAGTGTAAAAGTGACCCTTCTGTGAATAATGGCATTTAAGGTTTTTCTGACCTGGTTACATTAAACTTCTCTGGGTTTTCTGGGACTGTATTCCAAGTGAATCAGTAGATAGGAAGGAGGAAACTCCAGGGGTTCCCCAAGGCTAAGATAAAAGACATCGATAGAGGACAGAGATTCTCTTCTAAGACCAGTTGTTCCCACTTTCTGGAAAAGCACTGACTCATGGTGAATCACGAATGCACCTGCACAGAAGATGCTACATGACCCTTGCTTCATTATAATAAATTAACATTGTGTGATCACCTTCCCTGGTGGCCAGTCAAGGAAAATCATGGGAGACCACATGCTTTAAAGTAATACAACTCTTGTACATGCGCAATAAAAGCCTGCCATACTATCCAAGAAATATCGCCTTGTAAGAGTAAAATCCTTCCAGCCCCTGAGGTCAACCTCTGCTCATAGTTGGCCTGCTCCCATATTCTGTGGAGTGTACTATTGCTTAATAAATCTCTCTCTCTTTCTACTATAAACTCTGCATGTTCGGTTCAATTCTTTGTACACGATCACCAGGAACCTGGTGACTTGTGCCCACCTGTGACACAGGCACACTGGCCAACATGCTCTCACTTTGCTTTGGATATCCTCTTCTCTTTGGGTACAATGGCCCCGGCAAAATCCAATCCATTTTATACAGCTGTCAAATGTCACTTAAGCTGATAAACCCCATCCCCACCCCCCTGGGCAGCCTCCTTTATTAATTCACTATTTTTACTCTACAGTTAGAAAAACAAATGGGCCTACTGTCTGTATGTCTGGTGCCCTTGAGAACAGCATCTCTCTCCCATACATTGGTGCCCCTAGTTGACACCCTAGATTAAATGAGGCCCAGCTATAACACCCTACACTATCCTTATCACAATTTACCATCATATTCTTCACAGTTTATTACAAACATACTTGATTTTTTAAATTTTCCTCTATACCAGGGTCTCTCAACCTCAGTACTACTGTTTGGGCCAGTTAATTCCTTGTGTGTGAACTGCCCTGTGCATTGCAGGATGTTTAGCAGGACTCCCAGCTTGTCCCCATTAGATGCCAGTAATATTCCCAGTCCTCAGTTGTGACAAGCAAAAACATCACAGACTTTGCTAAATGTCGTGGGGGTATGGGGGCGGGGGGATTGAGATCATTGCCCTAAACCAGTGCTACTCACAATGTGTGGTCCATTGACCTGTCCTTGGATCCTGTTAGAAACACTCTTGGGCCCCACCCAGGCCAGGAGAACCAGAAAGTGGAGGGTAGAGCCACCAACCAGCCTTTTAACTAGGCTTCCAGGTGACTCTGATGTAGCCAAAGGCAGAGAAGCATCACCCTAGATAGGAAGCTTGTTTACAGTTCATTCCTGCCAATATACCTGGCTTGTAGGAGTAACTTAAATTTTTTTTAAATGTATTTTATTGATTATGCTATTACAGTTGTCCCATTTACCCCCATCATTCCCCTCCACCCTGCACACCCCCTCCCACCCACATTCACCCCCTTTAGTTCATGTCCATGTGTCATAAATTCTTTAGCTTCTACATTTCCCACACTATTCTTGCCCTACCCCTGTCCATTTTCTACCCACTGTCTATGCTACATATTCTCTGTACCTTCCCCCCTTTCTCCTACTCCCACTCCTCTGTTGCTAACACTCCATATGATCTCCATTTCTGTGGTTCTATTCCTGTTCTAGTTGTTTGCTTTTGTTTTAGATGTGATTGTTAATATCTGTGAGTTTGCCGTCTTTTCACTGTCCTATTTTTTATCTTCTTTTTCTTAGATAGGTTCCTTTAATATTTCATATAACAAAGTCTTGGTGATGATGAACTCCTTGAACTTGACCTTATCTGAGAAGCACTTTATCTTCCCTTCCATTCTAAATGACAGCTTTGCTGGATAGAGCAATTTTGGATGTAGGTCCCTGCCTTTCAAGACTTCAAATACTTCTTTCCAGCCCCTTCTTGCCTGGAAAATCTCTTTTGAGAAATCAGCTGACAGTCTGATGGGAACTCCTTTGTAGGTGGCTCTCCCCTTATCCCTTGCTGCTTCTAGAATTCTCTCCTTCATTTTCATCTTGGCTAATGTAATTACTATGTGCCTTGGTGTGTTCCTCCTTGGATCCAACTTCTTTGGGACTCTCTGAGCTTCCTGGATTTCCTGGAAGTCCATTTCCTTTGCCAGATTGGGGAAGTTTTCCTTTATTATTTGTTCATATAACTTTTCCACTTGTTGCTCTTCTTCTTCCCCTTCTGCTACCCCTATAATTTGGATGTTGGGATGTTTAAAGATGTCCCGGAGGTTCCTAAGCCTCTCCTCATTTTTTTGAATTCTTGTTTGTTCCTTGTTTTCTGTTTGGTTGTTTGTTTCTTCCTTCTGGTCCACTCCATTGATTTGAGTCCCAGTTTTCCTCCCATCTCTATTGGTTCCCCATGAGTCTTCCTTCATTTCACGTATTGTAGCCTGCCTTTTTTCATCTAATTTGTGAGCAAAATCAACCAATTCTGTGAGCATCCTGATCACCAGGGCTTTGAACTGTGCATCTGATAGGTTGGCTATCTCTTTTAGAGGAATTGGCTCTGGGGCTTTCATTTGTTCTCTGGTTTCAGCCATTTTTGGTGTTTTTTGTTTGTTTGTTTGTTTGTTTGTTTTGTTTTTGGTCTGGTCGCAGCTATTACATAGTGAGGGGTGGAGCCTTGGGTGTTCCCCAGTGTGGGGCAGCCTAGTCGCTGGGTTGTGACACTGTATTTGAGGGCGGGGTCTGAGAGGGAACAATGGCGCCTGCTCCACTCTCTCCTGAATTCCAGTCCCTTCCGCCGCTTCCCCTTTGCCTGGATTATCTGCAAGCATGAATGTGGGACCACTGGTCAGCCAGCCACCTTGTGTGGCCTCACTGGGTCTGCACAGTTGCCACCCCATGCCCGGGGTCCACCAGCCGCCGCCTGTGCACCTGGGAACTGCCAGCCACTGCTGCCTGCGTTCCCAGGTCCCCACCTCCACTTTTTCCTGCCATGACTCCACCCCTCTTACCGGTCTGGATGAATGGTTGTTGGACTTCCATACAGTTCAATTTTCTATCAGCTGTGGTTGTTTTCTTGTTTCTAAATATTTGTTGTCCTTAATTTTGGTTGTGAGAGGAGGCACAGTGTGTCCACTTATGCCTCCATCTTGGCTGGAAGTTCTGAGTAACTTAAATTTTTAATGACAGAATCTGCCGTATCTGCCTGACTCTGGAAAGGCAACACATGGTCAGTTAATGAGATAACTGTCCACTATCTACCATAAGGGCCAATAGGCCCACAAATCATAGAGTCACAACACAGTAAAAGTGAGAGGAGTGCTTTGTAGAGCTCTGCATATAATCTCTTTTGCAGTGATGGAAATGTTGGAATCCTTTCCATAATGCTTCCGTTGCTACGTGTCCTTCACTTCAGCAACTTGGAGATGGGTATTAACTTCATATGACAGCCCATTTCACTTTAAACTTTTGGCTGTTAGAATTTTCTTCCTTAGAGTGAGCCCATGCTTGCCTCCCCAAACTTTGGGTCTTGGCTCTGCCCTAGAGCAGCATCTCTCCACGTGGCACAGTGCCTGGAAGCCAAGTTCTTTTTACTGAAAACCATTATATATTGGAATATTTAGGTCTATCAAGCAAACTAAGGATAATTTTACTGAGGGAAATTACTTACATTTCATGTATGTAATACCAAGAGATCACAATTAGGAGCCACAAGAACAACAAAACTCTGTTAAATTAAACAGGATTGCATTTGAGTGTTTACATATTATTGGAACTTACAACCTTTGGACACTTGTTAGTAATCATTAGCAGACAAGTGTTTGTAGACACAAAAATCTTTTGAAAAAATATGGCCAAAATAACCTTAAAGCTAACACACTGGTTAACTCCTTTCCAATATGATTTTGAGAAAGGCCTCCAAGTTTTAGCTGTACAACACAGGGATCCATCTGGCAAAACAGAGGTGATCACAGCTCACAATGCCATACCTTCTGACATGACAAAAATGGATGGCAGATGATACCCTTAAGGCTTGTCCTCTCCATCTTGGTGTACGTATGTTTCATTTAATTCTGTCACTCATAACATATCTTCCTGAGTCTCTGTCAGACCATTTTCAGGATTTTCTCATATTAGCACTTTTTATGTAAATAGACACCCTTAATGATAAATAAACACATTAATTACCACAACAGGGGTCTCCTCCACAGATAAATAAGATAAAGACACCCTACCCTGGTTCCCACACCCTTCTAGGCCCCATACCAGGCTTCGCTTCAGGCCCAGCACCAGGAGATGGCACTGTGGACCCCTGGCCTTAGCCAACTCACTCTTTTCATGTTCGCTAAGCATTAGGTTCAGTTTTTCACTAGAAAACAAATGGACCTCTCCCCAAATTACCTGAATTTGAGTTTTTTACAAGTGTCTCCTCCCACTCCCACAATTTGTGTTCACACCTCTTCACAAATCACATGATTCCCCAACGTAAAGTTCCTGGTTCTTCACATTACAAGCAGGTCCATTAATCATTTTACATTTCTTCCTAGAAAAACTGAATGCGCTTGTATTTTACTTGACTGTAACATGGATTATGTATAATGGGTACTTTTTTGCCCAAATTTTGAGGTTAAAATAAGGATGTGCATTATATATGGGTATAATGACCAAATACCATGGGAATCATAATGGATATAGTAAGATGTTTACTGTGCACAAAAACATGGGTGTACATTACACATGGCAAAATATGGTAAGTGGCTTTGGTTAGGAAAAAAACTCCCAGTTCCTCCATTAAAACATTCAAAGGATTATTCTTAAAAATACTCTGTTAAGACAAAGTTAAATTACTACAGATGCAGCCCTGGCTGGGTAGGTCGGTTGGTTAGAGCATAGTTCAATATGCCAAGGTTGTGGGTTTGAACCCCAATCAGGGCACATACAAGAAGCAACCAATGAATGCATAAATAAGTGGAACAACAAATCTATGTTTCTCTCTCTCTAAAATCAATAAAAAAATAAAGTTGTAAATAGAAAATAATTACTACAGATACAAAAGTCATAAGCTCATCTTTTACTTGCCTGGAACTTAAAATGGCTTTCTTCTTAGAGGGCTAAATCAGAGATTTCACTGAATACAGAAAAATAACATATAGAAAACATAGCCTTCAGATTTATTGATAGCCTTGTCCCTTCTCACTGCATAATTTCACCATATTTTTCAAAACCCAAATTCAGTAAGGGATCCAGATTCTTAACACTTCTATCACAATTTTTCTGAATGAGCCCTGCTCTTTAATTTTCTCTTCTAATTCTGATTTTGTTCTAACATATCAAATATGGAAATGTATGAAAAATGAAAACAATTGTCTCTTTGTTGATGTTTCTTCAACTTCAGTGATTATTAAATATTAAGTGTCACATCTCAACAGTGACAATATCAAATCAAAGACAAAATTTCAGTAGTCAGTTAGTTATAAACCAAGTGATGGTTTCACATTCAGAAAACGATTCTAGACCACCACTGTTCAGAAAAGTAGGCACTGCCCTGGCCAGGTAGCTCAGTTGGTTGGAACGCTGTCCTGTATACCAAAGGGTTGTGGGTTCAATTTCCTTCAGGGCACATACCCATTCAGGGTGCATATAGGAGACAACTGATTGATGTTTCTCTGTCACATAGATGTTTCTCTCTAAAAATCAATGAACGTATTTTCAAGTGAGGATTTTATATATATATAAAAGGGTAGGCATTATAGGTAATGAACACCTGAATTTTATCTAGTTATTATTGACATGTTGTAAGTGTAAAACACTCACCTGATTTTGAAGAGTTCAGTATAAAAAAGAATGTAAAATATTTCATTACTTTTATATTGATTACATGTTTAAATCAGACATTGGGCTAAATAAAGTGTATTATTAAAATTCATCTCACATATTGCTTTTTATGATGTGGCTAGCACAAAATTTTAAATTACATGCATGGCTCCTATTTTATTTCTACTGCATAGAACCATCAGGGGTGTCCAACCCACAGCCCACAGCCCGCATATAGCCCAGATGGCTATGAATATGGCCCAACACAAAATCATAAATTTACTTTAAACATTACGAGATGTTTTTGTGATTACATGTCACAAAGTATTTAATGTGTGGCCCAAGACAACTCCTCTTCTTCCAGTGTGGCCCAGAGAGGCCACAAGGTTGCATACCCCTGGCATGTGCTCAAGGACCTAGCTCATTCATGGATGAAATGGTTGGTACATGGCCATGTCTATATTCCAAATCAGCTTTTTAAAACAGAAAATATGAAATGATTTTGCCTACTTAAATACAACTTTCCTCCACTTCAAGTCCCTACCAGACTAGCCATTCGCTATTTTATGAGGTGTCATAAGACTAAGAATTCACACACATTTCAGTTCTTCCAGAATCTAAACTGAAAAATGAAGTAATATTCATGAAATATTTCATATAAACCAGAAGTGTCTCTTTACAAATGTGTGGCACATATGTGCATGATAAACCATGTCACTGACGAAGTGTTCCCAGTACTAGGAGTGAACAAGAAAGGATGCATAAAAATTAAATAATCTACTAGGAATTAGTCCTGAGTTTGGGTATGGCCCAGCCTAATGGATATCTGGTAACACAACCTACCGAAGTATGATTTTACGTATGTAATTTCCCAAGTTAACATTTTCATTGAGTTTTGATTTGTCAAGGTGACTAATAGTAATAACGGCCAATATATAGATAACATAATCTAGATTAATTTGGACTTTGTGTTTTTGTGACTGTTCTTACTTAATGATTAATGCAAATCAATCTTTTATTTCCAAGTTTGAACATTTGAATAAGACAAATGAAAGAGATAATGGTAGGCTACCTTGCATGTAATGGGCACTCAATAAATATCTGTTCAGTCAGTAGTTTCTTTTATTTCCATGTCTAGTAGAATTCATATTTAATTATTGTATTTGTTATGCAATTATGAGATGTAATTTGATACCAAAAAGTTAACAATTTGTTTAATGTGAACAAATCCAGACAAAAGTCAAGTCTTTTTTCACTTTTAATTTAGTCTTTGAAATTCCTTCCAATAAAAAAAAACTCCATTGTGTGACAGACTGTTTAAAAAAATCAATTTTTAAAAAAAAAAATTACATAAGAAATATTAAAAGGCCTAGGAAAATTGACTACTTTAATTTTAAACCTGGAAGTAACTGTTAAAAACAGTAAAAATAAATCCTGAGAGGCAGACATCATCTCTAGTGCAGTTACATTTATGAATATTTTTATTCAAAAAAAAACTTTCCCAAATAGGGAATTCTAACTCATGCATAGCTCTGTGTAAGCATCTCAGGATATTACCTTTACCCAGATTCCTTTTCTCCATCTCACCTCCATTCAGACTGCTAAATTTTAAGTACCAGGATGACACAGGAGAAGAGAAAAAAAATAAAACAAATCACAAACTGTTTTTTCACCATGCAACATCTCTCATCACTTAAGAAGACAACTTGCTCTAAGATAATTATGCAGTGTTAGGAGTCATTAACAGTTTATGACCCAGAAATTAAAGAGATAGGCCTAGAAAACACCTTCCTTGTTTCTGTATGTTTCTATCATCTAAGACAATTCAATCACTTAGGTAAATGGAGGCAAAGATTAATGGAGTGGAGGAAGCACAGGTGATAACACAAAAACAAAAATGCGCTAATAGACCCTTGTCAGTGCTAACTCCCAGAAGTGTCAACAGATGTGGTCAATTTAATGAAGCACGTGCCTCAGATTTGGCACTATTTGCCAGTGGGAAGATCTTTCAGAAAAAGCATCACATTATACCACTCTCTTCACCACTCAATGCCTGGCATCTCTGCTGCCTTGAAACTGGCACATCATGTTGCATGTGGGAACCACGCCACCCTGACAGGTGGTCCTAACTCTCTGTGCCAGAGCAACACAATGAGCATCAGATTCTCTGTCCAAAGTTGGTGCCAACCAATCCTTGTTTCCCCCAGCAAAATGAAAGAAGTCAGACAATGCCTTTCTAAAACTACAGGACCATTCTGGGAAAATCAAGCAATGCAGAAACAAAAGGAACATGAAAGCAGAGAAAAGAGAACACACATGAAATACCGCTGCCACAATTCAGTCAGCGGGGACCCCAAATCCAAACACAAGGGTCCTAAACTATGTGAGCTACTCATTTGCCCTACTTTTTTTTTAACCTAGCATGACTCTAAGTCAAATTAAAAGAGATGTTTTAATTCAAAAGGAAAATATGAGGAAATGATATCCCAAGAGTAAAAATTACTGTATTTTAGCTGCCTGAACTATATGGACAGCAATATAGCAAATAAAGTTTAAGAATTTAAGACACCTGAGATTTAAGATTTTGTCTTATATAATAGATTAGAAGTTAAAATGGTTGTTCTAGTTATGTAGTAAACTCATTCCTTTCCTGAAAAGATTTTTTCCTCCCCACTATAAATGAGAGTTATTAAATTTCTCAGTTCTCATTCCCATGAAACAAATATTGTAAGGTATTAACTTAGAAAACTTGTTTTGGCTATTCTAGCAAGAGAGATTACGTTCCCAATATGAAATTAGGCTTTTAAGAGAGAGATAAATATTAACAAAATGTCACATCATAAGAATAATACTTTTTGTTTTGGGCACTCAGAAATAATAACCAGTGTACCATCAACTTCATCTGACTTAATTTTTTTAATGAGAAAATATATGAGAATCAACTATATGGGAAAACATATTTGCCAATGATACCTCAGATGGGGGTTTAATCTCCAAAATATATAAAGAACTCACATGACTCCACTCTAAGAAAACAAGCAACCCAATTAAAAAATGGGCAAAGGACTTGAACAGACACTTCTCCAAGGAGAACATACAGACGGCCCAGAGACATATGAAAAGATGTTCAGCATCACTAGCTATTAGAGAGATACACATTAAAACCACAATGAGATACCATGTCATACCAGTCAGAATGGCCATTAAAAACAAATCAACAAACAAGTGTTGCAAAGGATGTGGAGAAAAGGGAACCTTAGTGCCCTGTTGGTGGGAATACAGACTGGTACAGCCACTGTGGAAAACAGTATGAAATTTTCTCAGAAAACTAAAAATGGAACTGCCTTTTGACCCGGCAACTCCACTGCTGGGATTGATTATACCCTAAAAGCTCTGAAACACCAATCCAAAAGAACCTATGCAACCCAATGTTCATAGCGCAATTTACAACAGCCAAGTGCTGGAAGCAACCTAAGTGCCCATCAGCAAATGAGTGGATAAAAAAACTATGGTACATTCACACAGTGGAATTCTATGCAGCAGAGAGAAAGGAGCTTCTACCCTTTGCAACAGCATGTATGGGACTGAAGAGCATTATGCTAAGTGAAATAAGCCAGGAGGTAAGGGACAAATACTATATGATCTCACCTTTAACTGGAATACAATCGACAAGACAAAAAAAAAAAAAAGCAAACAAAATATAACCAGAGACATGGAAATTATGAACAATCTAACAATAGCCAGAGGGGAAAGGGGAGGGGACAGTGGGGAGAAGGTGTTCAAGAACTACTATAAAGGACACATGGACAAAACCAAGGGGGAGGGTGGAAGCAAGGGAGGGAGGTGGGTTTGGCTGGGGTCGAGGGGGAGTGCTGGGGAGACAACTGTAACTGAACAACAATAAAGTAATTAAAAAAAATATATATATATATATGCTTCCTTTAAGGAAATTTATTTTTTCTAAAAAAAAGATTCTGTTGCAAAAGATCTTAATTGAAGATATTTTATTTAAACATCCAAAAAAAAAAAAAAAAGGCGGACAAATGTATGTGTGTAGATTTTTTTCATTTTCTAAAAATCCCAGGATTCCAGAGGTTAGCAGGAAATTTCTTCTTAATAAACTCGGACAGTTAAAAATTGTCCAGAGATTTAAGATACATAACATCTATAAAGAAAGCTAATGAGGTTATCAAAAAGAAATGTATCCTTTGAAAGAGCTTTTTAACTAGTTAAATCATTAATTTCAGAGTACTCAATTTTTCATTCCCTTATTAAAAAATATTAAATCTGGGGACTTCCAGCCAAGATGGAGGCATAGGCGAACACACTGTGCCTCCTCTAACAACCAAAATTAAGGACAACAAATATTTAGAAACAAGAAAACAACCAGAACTGATAGAAAATTGAACTGTACGGAAGTCCAACAACCATTCATCCAGACCGGTAAGGGGGGCGGAGTCTCGGCAGGAGAAAGTGGAGGTGCGGACCCGGGAACGCAAGCAGCAGTGGCTGGCAGTTCCCAGGTGCACAGGTGGCAGCTGGCGGTCCCTGGGCCCACATGCAGCAGTTGGTGGACCCTGGGCACAGGGGGTAACTGTGCAGACCTAGTGAGGCTGCACAAGGTGGCTGGCTGACCAGGTGGTCCCACATTCGCACACGCAGACGGGTCCAGGCAGAGGGGAAGTGGCGGAGGGGACTGAATCCAGGAGAGAGCGGAGCAGGCGCCATTGTTCCCTCTCAGATCCCGCCCCCACATACAGCGTCATAACCCAGCGACTGGGCTGCCCTGCACTGGGGAGCGCCCGAGGCTCCACTCCTCACTACGTAACAGCACGAGCGCGCAGGCACAGATAATCCAGGCAAAGGGGAAGCGGCGGAAAGGACCGGAGTCCAGGAGAGAGCGGAACAGGCACCATGGTTCCCTCTTGGACCCCGCCCCCACCTATAGCGTCACAACCCAGCGACTGGGCTGCCCCGCCCTGAGGAACACCTAAGGCTCCATCCCTCACTATGTAATAGCCTCGACCAGACTAAAACCAAAAGAAAACAAAAAAAAACCCCACCAAAAATGGCTCAAACCGGAAAACAAATAAAATCCCCAGCGTCAATTCCTCTAAGCAGTGAAGAGATAGCCAACCTATCAGATGCACAGTTCAAAGCACTGGTCATCAAAATGCTCACAGAATTGGTTGATTTTGCTCACAAATTAGATGAAAAAATGCAGGCTACAATACGTGAAATGAAGGAAGATGCATGGGGAACTGATAGAGATGGAAGGAAAGCTGGGACTCAAATCAATGGAGTGGACCAGAAGGAAGAAACTAACAACCAAACAGAAAATGAGGAAGAAACAAGAATTCAAAAAAATGAGGAGAGGCTTAGGAACCTCCGGGACATCGTTAAACATCCCAACATCCAAATTATAGGGGTCCCAGAAGGGGAAGAAGAAGAGCAACAAGTGGAAAACTTATTTCAACAAATAATCAAGGAGAACTTCCCCAATCTGGCAAAGGAAATAGACTACCAGGATGTCCAGGAAGCTCAGAGAGTCCCAAAGAAGTTGGACCCAAGGAGGAACACACCAAGGCACATCGTAATTCCATTAGCCAAGATTCAAATGAAGCAGAGAATTCTAGAAGCAGCAAGGGATAAGGGGACAGTCACCTTCAAGGGAGTTCCCATCAGACTGTAAGCTGATTTCTCAAAAGAGACCTTACAGGCAAGAAGGGGCTGGAAAGAAATATTTGAAATCTTGAAAAGCAGGGACCTACATTCAAAATTGCTCTATCCAGCAAAGCTGTCATTTAGAATGGACGGACAGATAAAGTGCTTCTCAGATAAGGTCAAGTTGAAGGAGTTCATCATCACCAAGCTCTTATTATATGAAATATTAAAGGGACTTATCTAAGAAAAAGAAGATAAAAATATGACAGTGAAAAGATAGCAAACTCACAGCTATTAAGAATCACACCTAAAGCAAAAGCAAACTAAGCAAACAGCTAGAACAGGAACAGAATCACAGAAATGGAGATCATATGGAGGGTTAGCAACAGGGGCATGAGAGGAGGAGAGAGGAGGAAAAGGTACCGAGAATGAGTAGCATAGATAGTGGGTAGAAAATAGATAGGGGGAGGGCAAGAATAGTATGGGAAATGTAGAAGCTAAAGAACTTACGACATATGGACATGAACTAAAGGGGGGAATGTGGGTGGGAGAGGGTGTGTAGCGTGGAGGGGAATGATGGGGGAGAAATGGGACAACTGTAATAGCGTAATCAATAAAATATATTAAAAAAAATATATTAAATCTGTTCCTCTGCAAAAACATTTATTTTTCAAGAACTTCACGTTTATATGTAACTAATGCTAGGCCTTTCTTTGAATTTATGTTCAGATCCAAAAAGAACAAAGACCAGGTCACTTGAAATGTAAGTTTAAATAACAAATAGCATTATTATTTGTATCCAGTACATATTGAACTGAATATCCACCACAAAAGAGCTTTTATTCTCAGTGGAACACTTACAAACATGTGGCCAACACAAGCAACTGGAACAAGGAATCCTCATTGTCATGACATGTGTTTACTATCAGCTTTTTGTACAGTCCACACTGACTAGATAGAGGAAAACAAAAATGTGTGATTATTTCTTAAGATGTCTCAAAGTCCAAATGAATATATATACACCTAATCTCCATTAGTATCAAGAGCTCTTCTCTGTTTGACTCAAGGAAACTTAGTAGAGAGTAGATGAAAGAAATTAGCAATATAAAATGAATTACCATATGATCCAGCAATTCCACTTCATGGAATTTATCCAAAGAAAACAAAATCATTATCTTGAAATGACATATGCACCCCTATATTCATTGCAGCATTATTTACAATAACCAAGACATAGATATAACCTAAGTGTCCACTGACAGGCAAATGCATAAAGAAAACATGGCATGTATATACAATGGAGTATTGTTTAGTCACGAAAAAGGAAATCTTGTCATCTGCAATAACAAGGATGGACCTCAAAGGCATTATGCTGAGATAAGTCTGAGAAAGACAAATACTATGGGATCTCATCTTTATTGAGTATAAAAAAAAAGAAAGAAAAGAAAACCAAACTCAGAGAGAACAGATTGGTAGTTGCCAGAGGTGGGTGGGGTTGAAAAGGTACAAGCTTCTAGTTATGAAATAAATAAGTCTGGAGGGTGTAATTATTGCATGGTTACTGCTGTTAATACTGTACTATATATTTGAAAGTTGCCAAGAGTAAATCTAAAAGTTCTCATTATAAGAAAAATAAATTTGTAACTATCTATGGTGATGGATGTCAATAGGGAAGCAGGATATTCTGTTCCTTGAGCATTCCGAATAATGGGAGCTTTATTTTAATCAAACTATACTAGATCCTAAGCCCTTCAAGGGCAGGGACTGTGTCTTTCTAGTGTTTGTATCCCTGACACAGGGCCTGATACAAAGGATGCCCTCAATGTTTGATTAATTATTGGTGAAAGAATGAATGACCAAAATTGATAATCCTGTATACCATTTTAGAACAGAATCAGAAAAGTGTCTTATGAATTCCTTAACCAGAATTATTTTTGCACATGGAGCTCTTACTGCTTCTTCTCTGTGAGGTTATTATTAGTTTGTGATAACCATGCTCTTCTTAAAAAAGATTCAGCCATCATATTTATGTACTTGCACATCAACATGATGTTTAAAAATTACCCCAGGAAGATATTATCTACAAACAAATAAGTAGTTTCTATTTTAGCATGTTTAAAAATGAGTATGGAAAAATCTGACACACAGAAGAGATGCTGAAAATATAGTACCTCTGTCAACAGAGACTAGGAAAGCCTCCACCTAACTTCATTAGCACTAGTTTGGGTGATAATGAGACAAAGGAGGATTTGGGAGTTGTGAAGGACCAGAGTCCAGCAGAGGCGCTGGCAGAATGAAGATGCTCTTCTGATGGTGCTGGGTGGAGTAAAGCAAGGGGTAAGGGTTTGGACTTCCAGTCACAAAGTCCTACCCTGTTCTGCTGGATCCTGGGGTTACAGCAGGTATGGCTCAGGAAACAGAACCTTGTTAAGGAGGGGACAGAACTGCCTTGTGTGTAGGACACAGGAAGGACTTCCTCCAAATACATTAATAACTGAGTGCAAGACCCTCTATTAAGAATTAGCATTGATCTGCACCTCCACACCTGCAACAAGCTTGGGAGGCACGGTTCAATCTTTCCGTCATCATGTGGGAAGATAATGAGTGGGAACTGAAAAGAACAGTGAAAACCAACTCAAAATGATGGAGAGTACAGCTTGAGGAATGGGTGTTTTCACCCACTTTAAACTCCCAAGAAAAAAAATTCTGATATAACTTAAAGCCTGTGTGGGCAGGAGGACACAGAGGACAGAAAGGAAACAAAAGTCCATGGCCAGAAATAACTTTCATGGTCAAGGCCTAGATGTATGCAGAGGGGCAACTTCCTACAGCTTTGCATTTTCCAAAGACTAAATAATCTGTTGGTGACTGCAAGGAACTATACCAGTCTGGAAACGGGTCCACAGCCTCAATTTTAATCCACTCTTTCCTTTTCCTAAAGAGAGTTCAAGTGAAGAGAAAAACAGAGCCTGGGAAGGTCAGGCAACCTATAGACAAGAGGTCTTATCCATCCATTTGTCTTCTAATTGTTCTAAGTAACTTCAGCCAGATGAAAATCTATTCATATTCTTAAAAGGGTTTCCACAGAAGCCACATCTACCACTGTATTGGCGTGCAAATATTAAATATTTCTGGGCTTGCTTTCTAAAGAGCATTTGCATCCTTAATATGAAAGGCCTATAATAATCTCTTTATAAAATCTCTTTCCAATTTTAAAGTAAAAATGTTATAAATGTTAAAAGAATGCACCTGGACTAAAAAGAAAGGTTATATTGCTGCTAATAGTTAATATAGTTCCAATAATACTAAAATACACTTAACTAATTTTTCATGAATCAAAGTATTAATTGAAAATCCATCAGACCTTAAGCACTTTTACCTTTGGTATTAGTTTTCAAAGGTTTTATTTTTAAAAATCTAACTTTTGTATGAATAACTCTCAGAAATAATTTTATTATTCACAAATGAATTAAAAATAGATGTATATATCAGAATATGTATATATGTGAATTGAAATAGAAAAAAGGTTAGTAAAAGGACCCTAGAAAACAATATGAAATGTCTTTAGTTTTTCACCATTCTGTGAGAATACGCCATTAAGAAGGCTAATAAATGTATCACTTTGCCTGATAGATATTTTAGTCTCCTGATAATTTTTCCATTATTTCACAAGAAAAATCTTGAGAATTAAAAAGAGGTTTTATTTTACTTCTTAAATAGTACGTTCCACATATGTTAAAACTATCAGCATTTAGTACTTTCTTCAAAAAGCACTTCTGATGTCTTAGAAATCTATTCAGAATAAGGAAGTAGTCACTTTAAAGGATGTTGAAATTAATAAAATGATATTCCATAGAACTTTAGAGTTATCTTTGAAAAAAGCGAACAGTCTTCAGTTTTAATTTTCTTCAGGAAAAATAAGACTACTGGTAAATTGTTATTTTACTTAACTGCAAATTCAGATTTAACTGCCAGCTTATCAATATGAAATACCATTGTCTGTGATGAACAAAACAGTGAGGGAATAAATGGACCCTTTCCCTATCTCCCACTCCCATTACTGATTCACAATCTCATGGAAAAGCTACGCCACAGTGCGGAATGTCCTGAGGCTGGGGCAGGAACAATTCTCCACCCCATCGGATCCCTGGTATCATTTGTCTTTTGGGAGTTTTATTGTATGAGTATCATAGGTGGGGAGATCCTGACTCCAGAAAGAGCTGGACATGCTTTATGGCTAAGTGAACTTTCAGTCTCAGGAAGAAAAGTCACTACCACTATTCACTGTCCTTGACGCTATTCTAGTTGGCTGTTCCCAAACTCTCTGCTTTGTCAGAAAAATGATGAATCAAAGGAAAAAGTGGTGGTTTCATCTGGGTAAGATAAAGTAATAATAAAACTTTAGTAAAGAGGTGGGGAGTTAAATGTTATTCTTGTGCTTTTTTAAAATTTCCCTACCGTTTAAAACTGTAAAAATCATGCTTAGATTGTGGGCCAAATGAGAAGAGGCAGTGGGCTGGAATTGGCCCTTGGGCCTGTTTACCAACTCTGAGCTCTCGCATTTCACCAGCCGCAACACACACAAAATCCTGAATGAATGACCTGCTTTTCATTATTAATAAGAGATTAATTCACAGGAGACATCAAAGGGCATGCATTAGTATATGGCAATAATATTAAGGCCCTGGCAGCCCTGGCCTGTCCTAAGCTTTGAAAAACATCATGGAACAGGCTCAGTGAAGCTGGAGTATAGCTGCTTCTGTTTCTTTTTTCTTTTTTTTAAAATATATTTTATTGATTATGCTATTACAGTTGTCCCATTTCTCCCCCATCATTCCTCTCCACGCTACACACCCTCTCCCACCCACATTCCCCCCTTTAATTCATGTCCATGTGTCATAAGTTCTTTAGCTTCTACATTTCCCATCCTATCCTTGCCCTCCCCCTATCTATTTTCTACCCACTATCTATGCTACTCATTCTCGGTACCTTTTCCTCCTCTCTCCTCCTCTCATGCCCCTGTTGCTAACCCTCCATATGATCTCCATTTCTGTGATTCTGTTCCTGTTCTAGCTGTTTGCTTAGTTTGCTTTTGCTTTAGGTGTGATTCTTTTTTTTTTTTTTTTTTTTTTAATATTTTATTTATTTTTATTATTTATTTATCTTTAGAGGGGAAGGGAAGGAGAGAGGGAGAGAAACATCAATGTGCGGTTGCCTCTTGTATGTCCCCTGCCAGGAACTGGCCTGGCAACCCAGGCATGTGCCCTGACTGGGAATCGAACCGCGAGCCTTTGGTTCGCAGGCCCACGCTCAGTCCACTGAGCTACACCAGCCAGGGCCAGGTGTGATTCTTAATAGCTGTGAGTTTCCTGTCTTTTCACTGTCATATTTTTATCTTCTTTTTCTTAGATAAGTCCCTTTAACATTTCATATAATAAGGGCTTGGTGATGATGAACTCCTTCAACTTGACCTTATCTGAGAAGCACTTTATCTGTCCGTCCAGTCTAAATGACAGCTTTGCTGGATAGAGCAATTTTGGATGTAGGTCCCTGCTTTTCAAGATTTCAAATATTTCTTTCCAGCCCCTTCTTGCCTGTAAGGTGTCTTTTGAGAAATCAGCTGACAGTCTGATGGGAACTCCTTTGTAGGTGACTGTCCCCTTCTCCCTTGCTGCTTCTAGAATTCTCTGCTTCATTTGAATCTTGGCTAATGGAATTACGATGTGCTTTGATGTGTTCCTCCTTGGGTCCAACTTCTTTGGGACTCTCTGAGCTTCCTGGACGTCCTGGTAGTCTATTTCCTTTGCCAGATTGGGGAAGTTCTCCTTGATTATTTGTTGAAATAAGTTTTCCACTTGTTGCTCTTCTTCTTCCCCTTCTGGGACCCCTATAATTCGGATGTTGGGACGTTTAACGATGTCCCGGAGGTTCCTAAGCCTCTCATTTTTTTGAATTCTTGTTTCTTCCTCACTTTCTGTTTGGTTGTTAGTTTCTTCCTTCTGGTCCACTCCATTGATTTGAGTCCCAGCTTTCCTTCCATTTCTATCAGTTCCCCATGCATCTTCCTTCATTTCACATATTGTAGCCTGCATTTTTTCATCTAATTTGTGAGCAAAATCAACCAATTCTGTGAGCATTTTGATGACAGTGCATCAAACTGTGCTTTGAACTGTGCATCTGATAGGCTGGCTATCTCTTCACTGCTTAGAGGAATTGGCTCTGGGGCATTTTGATGACAGTGCATCAAACTGTGCTTTGAACTGTGCATCTGATAGGTTGGCTATCTCTTCACTGCTTAGAGGAATTGGCTCTGGGGCATTTTGATGACAGTGCATCAAACTGTGCTTTGAACTGTGCATCTGATAGGTTGGCTATCTCTTCACTGCTTAGAGGAATTGGCTCTAGGGCTTTGATTGGTTCTCCGGTTTGAGCCATTTTTGGTGGGTTTTTTGTTTTGTTTTGTTTTGGTTTTAGTCTGGTCATGGCTATTACGTATGAGGGATGGAGCCTTAGGTGTTCCTCAGGACGGGGCAGCCCAGTCACTGGGTTTTGACACTATAGGTGGGGGCGGGGTCCAAGAGGGAACAATGGTGCCTGTTCCACTCTCTCCTGGACTCCAGTCCTTTCCACCGCTTCCCCTTCACCTGGATTATTTGCGCACGCTCAACTGCTGTTACGTAGTGAGGAGTGGAGCCTCTGGCACTCCCCAGTGCGGGGCAGCCCAGTCGCTGGTTTGTGATGCTGTATGTGGGGGCAGAGTCTGAGAAGGAACAATGGCGCCTGCTCCGCTCTCTCCTGGATTCAGTCCCTTACGCCACTTCTCCTCTGCCTGGACCGTCTGCGCGTGCGAACGTGGGACCACCTGGTCAGCCAGCCACCCTGTGCGGCCTCACTGGGTCTGCACAGTTGCCCCCCCTGTGCCCGGGGTCCGCCAGCTGCTGCCTGTGGGCCCGGGGACTGCCAGCCGCCGCCTGTGCACCTTGGAACTGCCAGCCGCTGCTGCTTGTGTTCCTGCACCTCCACCTTCTCCCGCCACTCCTACCGGTCTGGAGGAATGGTTGTTGGACTTCTGTACAGTTCAATTTTCTATGAGTTCTGGTTGTTTTCTTGTTTCTAAATATTTGTTGTCCTTAATTTTGGTTGTGAGAGGAGGCACAGTGTGTCTGCCTACGCCTCCATCTTGGCCGGAAGTCCAGCTGCTTCTGTTTCAATCACTCTAGCCTTCCATAGGAAATCATGACCCTCACTTCCCCCCACCTACCAACAAAAATATAAATAGTTGATTGTGATATATAAAGAATGAGTTCTATAGTCCATAAAGTTCTAACTTCTTCAGATACAGAAATTGAATGTGTAATTGTTGCATGTGTAAATTGCTATACAAGCTAAATGCATCATATCTGAATTCTATGATAAAACCATTTAGAAAGACATGATCAGAATCCATAAAATGGTAAGCATTATACAGGGATTCTGCTGTGCTTCAGTAAATGTACTGGTGCTAATATCAATACCCACCATAACTGTTACTTCAACTCCAAGGACCTTCTTTGTAAGTATTAATAATGCTCCAATGAAAAAACAAGAACCTCACACTCCAGGTGCATATTCACAGCTATACATTTTAGCACTTTCCAATTTTTTCTCCAAGAGTTTTTAGTAAGAGAAAACCAAAAGCTTTTTTTCTCCTACAATCTTGCTGGAAATAAAATCACAAAAATCAATCACAATTGCTTTAGTGCCAAGAGCAAAATCTATTGGTTTCATGCCTAATAGTTTGCTCCTGTGTGACTACTGAAGTGTAAACTTTGTATTATTAAGCAATGGAATTAAACGAGATACCTAGAGAGAGCTTATACCTTTTGACCCACATTCCATCAAAGTGATAAACTTACATAAAAAGATCATTTCACATCACACAATTAAGAAGACAAACATCACGCTTACTTTCTCTAAATGCTTTACAGTAGCCCAGGAAGGATAACAGAAAGAAGAGGGCACCCAGGAGGTCTGCACGGCCGACAACACCAGCAACCTTAAAAGAAAAGGAAGAAAAAAAGATTTATATTAAAATTTTTCGAAACAAATAAACTTAGAAAATATAAAAAATTCCTTAGAAATAGAAAACAAAAACCTTATTAAACTCTGCCATCTATTAAAATAATCTGTGTAACTGCAATATCCCTGTGGTCTTACCTTCCTTTGGTTTTTTTATTGGTGTTGGTCGAGAACTTAACAGTTTCTAAAAGAAAATTGGATTGCTCTGCACCTACTGGTGGCTATTCTGTGGGCTGGACACAGTCAGTGATGCACCTGTACAGTGAAAGCCCTGTCATTTAGCACTCTGTCCCTAAGAGCTGCAGAGACTTAGGCTTCTGATGTCCCCAAAGTGAATTATCAATTGGAAAATGTTATCAGCTTAAAGGGCGTGATATTTAAAAAAGAAAATTTGATTGAAAACGTAAAGGCAAGATGTGAAATAGGTATTATAAGTCATCAGGCAGAGCTCTGGCTAGTCTAGCTTAGTTGATTGGAGTGTCATACTGGAAACCAAAATGTCACCAGTTCAATTCCTGGTCAGGATACATGCCTAGGTTGCAGTTTTCATCTCTGATCAGGGTACTTGTGAAAGGCAACCGATCGATGTTTCTCTCTCACACAGATGTCTCTCTCCTGCCCCGCCCCGTCCCTGCTTCTCTCTCTAAAAATCACTAAGCATGTCTTTGGTTGAGGATTAAAAAAAAAAAAAGTAATTGGGCAGATAGAAAAACACAGGGATAATTGATCTATGCTTCCTCTGCTATCTTTTCTTCCCTTCAGACCAAAACTGGTTAAGTGGGTTAATCTGGAAAGCAGAATGCTTCAAAAGTGATTGACAAGAGGAAAACACAATGAAATTTATACTATTCCTACCCCCATTTTCTTATTCTGACAACTGTCCTTCCTTTCTTTCTATTAGTGACAATGAAGAAATATGAAATTTGTGTTTTATTCTTTCAGGGTAATTACTCCAATAATTGTTCTCCAAGTATTTTGTGGCAATGAGAGATGCAGGATTCCACTCATGAGTATTGGGCTAGTTTATGTGGCATTCTTTACTAACTAGCACCTGGATGTGACATATATCAAAGTTTTACTGATTCCTTAGGTATAACTTCAATGGCTGGTAGGTTCACTTTTTCTTAAATGGTATATATATGAGATACAGAACAAAGACTATTGTAAAAAATGGAAATAAGAAAATATACAATGAACATGAAAAAACATTAACATATGAATCTCAAGTGTGTGTATAAGCAATAGCTAACAGAAAGCTTTTTAGGACTTTCCCACTACACTGGTTAAATTCAAAACTCTGAGGGTGATTACACATCCTGATCATGAACTCCTGATGCAGATGCACATGGCATCCCAAGGTGTCCCTCAATCTCTGAGAAGTCTGCAAGAGCTGATGAATCATCAAACCTGTGAATGTCACTCACATCCAAGATGGAAGCTAAGGACAAATAAGGACTCAAAAGGTCTGGAATGAGTATGCCAGTATACCGGTGGGTTCAACAGTGTATTTGTTTCATGGGTGAAGTGAATATGCAATGAGAATTTTTGAACAGTCTGACCTGTAATACACTCAATAAGGGACACTAAAATCAGGAATGCAATGAAACCAAATAGAGCACATAGTAGGTGCTGGCTTACTGTTAGTTCCCTGCATGAGTCCCGAAGGATGCTCCTATAAATTCAAGGAGCAGAAAGAAATGGAAAGGAGTGGGAAAAGTTCAGGGTGAGGCAAATATGGGCTCCACATGACCTTGGTGAGTGAGGGATGGAGCAGCTGGTCCTGTGGGCCTCCTGCCAGGACAATGAGAGCTGTGGCTATCTACAGGACCTGAGTATGGCCTGGAATCCTAAACCCTTAGGGAGAATAAAGTAAGTAAAGCCAACCCAGAGAAACTTATCCAAAGGTGTCCTTATATCATGGTGGTTGGGGGAACCTGGGGTGAAGGATACGGGGGTCAGAGAAGAAGGTTCCTTGAAAATAGAGAAGGGAAGGGAACTGATTTGGATAAATACAAGAATAGGGGTCAAAACAGTCAACCACTTATCTGGGTACAAAAACTTATAGTAAAATGAACTTCAAACATCATAAACTTATTTTAAAACAAACATTCTTCCTTTGACTAACTGCTGAAGATACTACCAAGTTTAAGCAATATGCATTAAGCACTGTCTGACATAAAGAAAAACAAGTTTTAAAAAGTATAACAAATGTCTTAAACTAAAAAAAGTATTCAGTCCTTACAATACATTTTTGACAATAATTTTGGAATTAAAGATATTTCATAGAAAATATTGCAAAAGGCTACCGAAGCAGGCACCACATCTAACTGGGATGCGCATAAGAATGTGGAGACTTTTTCTTCTTTTATGATATTTGCATAACATGTATTTTCAAGCAAAATTGTTTATAAGCACTATTTTTTTTCTTACGAATATCCTGAAACCACTCATATTAAGAGTAAGAGGATTTTGAACTCATTCACAACAAATTTCCCTAAGATGTGCCACTCTGGCTGGTAGATTAGTTTGACCTGAAGGCAGCTGAGACCCTATGAGCTCAGGAGATACTTCTGCTCCTCATCTATCCAAAAGAATCTACATTGGGGCCTTGTCCATAAGGAGTTGTTACCAGAAGTACCTTTTTATGACCTATCTATAGGGCAGGGCAAACTTCTAATTACTGAACATCTGCACTTCTTATCATCCTGCAAATTCCCCTTGTCCCCTCTGATGCCCCCAAAGCATCTTACATCGTTCCTTGGTTCAGGATGCCACATATACCTCATTTTCCCTTTCTGTCTCTGAACTTTCATGTATGTGGGGTTCCCATACATATGTGTGTAATTAAATTTGGTTACTTTCTCTTATTTATCTATCTCATGCTGATTTAATTATTAGACCAGCTGAAAGAACCTAAGAGTAAAATTTCTTCCTCTATAGTTCTCTGGAAAAATCAGTGTACTCCCCCTATCCACCACATTGTTTCCCCACTAGAAATAAGTGTGCCGGGGCCATAGGAAGGAATTAGAAGGTGACAGGGAGAATGTTTCCCCACCCAACACTTTCAGCATTAAGCTCTGGGTTCATTAGAGGGTCAGATTAAGGAGGCCTGACCTTTCTGAATTCAAGTAACTTGAAATCTTTATCAATACTTTGAGGAAAAGGAAAACTCAGAGTTGCACTGCGTCTTTAGGGAGACTACAGGGACTCTTTCCTTCCTGGTTTCCAAAGGACAAGGGCCTACGTGTGGGAGACCCTTCTGCATGGCGTGGGCCCAGCTCCCACTTGGAGATGCACAGGACCCATGCCCACAGATGGGTTCTCCTGTGGGAAATCAGGCCTGCGTTGGTACCTAAACAGCTTTGAGTCTTGCTTTTGCAAAAACTCCCTCATCATGGATTGGGATAGCAAGTGCTTAGCAAGTAACTTCCTAAAATCCATGCTAAACCTTGCAAGGACTAGTGTAACTGGCTCAATCACTTTTCCCCTTTTCATTTACTAATATCCTTCTTCTGTGATGTGATTAGCAGCATTGGCTCCCTTGTTGTCTGTAAAAGGTAACCACCTATAGAGAATCTGTGCATAGTAAATGAAGACCATCACGTAATGTGACCAGAAATAAAATAAAGGCCTGTCATGGTGGAGGCCATGGCTTTTGCTCCTCTTGAGAGAAAAGCCATGCTTTCCTTTTTCCTCCATGGGACTCGGTAGTCTGTGTGAATGCTTTATTTCATCCATAATGACGTGGATGCTGCTGGCCGGGGTCTGCATCACCTAGGCAACCCCCTCTTAGTTCTCCACTCTCTTCTGGTCACTGGTCTGTCAGAAGCTTTACCCAGCTACAAATACCCCAGAGTGATTTGGGGTGGCAAGGTTGAAAATGAGACATTTATATGAGTTAGGAAGCAAGTAAGACAGATTACAATTATTTCACTACCAACTGGGGACCATGAGGTCGGAAGCCTTCAGGGTCAATTTGCCTAGGACCGTCCTTGTTTTAAAATGGAAAGTCCTGTGTCCCATAACCCCCTTAGTCTTAAGCAAAGCGGATGGCTGGTCACTATAAAGATTAGAAAATGTAGGTTCTTATTTGCAATGACTGAAAACATTCCCAATGTTAATATAAACACACAAAACACATAGATGTTAATGTAAAAAAATTTATATTACTAAATCTGTAGAGGTCTACACTGCTACTGCTTTCCCTTAATAAATGTAAACAGAAGCAGCACAATTATTCCCAAATCCTCAATTCTCATCCCAGATCCATGTTCAGTTGGGGTGGGTGGTGGGGATGCTCTGCCCAGGGCTATTATTAGAGATCCTGGCTGGGGCAACAGTGCAAGGCTGGTCCTGGCCTGGAAACTCTGAGGACCTCTCCTTTCACCTGGTTCTTTGGGTGATCCTGCTTTTAGCTCACGTTTAAAGCAGGGTTAAATGCAGAGTAGAGGATTTCTGACCAAGATGGAGGTGTAGGTAAATACACTTTGCCTCCTTGCACGACCAAAAGAAAGACAACAACAAATTTAAAAACAAAAAATAACTGGAACTTCCAGAAAATTTAACTGTATTGAATTCTGACAACCAAGGAATTAAAGAAGAAACATTCATTCAGACTGAGCTACAATGCAGCGACATGGGTTGCCCCAACCTGGTGAATACCTAACATAACAGGTGCGCCAAGACAAAAAATATGGCCCAAATGAAAGAACAGATCAAAGCTCCAAAAATAGAACTAAGTGATGAAGAGATAGCCAACCTGTCAGATGCAGAGTTCAAAACACTCATAATCAAGATGGTCACAGAAATGGTTGAGTATGGTTGCAAAATAGAGGAAAAGCGAAGGCTATGCAAAGTGAAATAAAGCTAAATGTATAAGGAACCAACAGTGAACAGAAAGAAACCAGAACTCAAATCAATGATTTGGAGCAGAAGGAAGAAATAAACATTCAACCAGAACAGGATAAAGAAATGAAAATTCAAAAAATGAGGAGAGGTTTAGGAACCTCTAGAACAATTTTAAACATTCTAACATCTGAATCATAGGGGTGCCAGAAGAAAAGTAAGAGTAAGAAACTGAAAAGTCATTTGAACAAATAATGAAGGAGAACTTCCCCAATCTGGCAAAAGAAATAAGACTTCCAGGAAGTCCAGGAAGCTCAGAGAGTCCCAAAGAAGCTGGACCCAAAGAAAGTGGACCCAAGGAGGAACACACCAAGGCACATCATAATTACATTAGCCAAGATTAAAGACAAGGAGAGACTCTTAGAAGCAGTAAGAGATAAGGAGGCGTTACCTACAGAGGAGTTCCCATAAGACTGTCAGCTGATTTCTCAAAAGAAACCTTGCAGGCAAGCAGGGGCTGGAGAGAAGAATTCAAAGTCATGAAAGGCAAGGACCTACATCCAAGATGACTCTATCCAGCAAAGCTATCATTTGGAATGGAAGGGCAGCTAAAGTGCTTCCCAGATAAGGTCAAGTTAAAGGAGTTCATTATCACCAAGCCCTTATTATATGAAATATTAAAAGGATTTACCTAAGAAAAAGAAGATGATCAAAACTATGCACAGAAAAATGACAACAAACTCACAATATCAACAACTGAACCTAAAAAAAAAAAAAAAAAAAAAACCACCAAAAAACAAAAGCAAACAACTAGAACAGGAACAGAATCACAGAAATGGAGATCACATGGAGGGTTATCAGTGGGGAGGGAGAGGGGGAAGAATGAGGGAAAAGGTACAGACAATAAGAAGCATAAATGGTAGTTGCAAAATGGACAGGGGTAGGTTAAGAATAGTATGGGAAATGGAGAAGCCAAAGAACTTATATGTACAACCCAGGGACTTGAACTAAGGGTGGGGGAATGCTGCTGGAAGAGGTGGTGCAGGATGGAGGGGAATAAAGGGGAGAAAAAAAATGGGACAACTGTAAGAGAAAATTCAATAAAATGTACTTAAAGTCATAGAGTAGAAAATAACAGGGAGGTATAGATAACATAAAATCGAATACCGACTATTTGTCAAAAACAATGGAAGGTGAATATACAAATTATCTGTCTAAAGAACACTAATTTTTAATGATCCATAACTTTTCCTTGCAATATGAGTTTGAATGGTGTTCATGGATTAGAGAGGTGGGAAAGATTGAGAAATTTTTTCAGATACCCCCTTTTCTCCTATATAGTTAGACTTCTCTTGGCTTACTTTGCTATTAAGAACCACACCTAAAACAAAAGCAAACTAAGCAAACAGCTAGAACAGGAACAGAACCACAGAAATGGAGATCACATGGAGGGTTAGCAACAGGGGCGTGGGAGGAGGAGAGAGGGGAAAAGGTACAGAGAATAAGTAGCATAGATAGTGGGTAGAAAATAGACAGGGGCAGGGCAAGAATAGTGTGGGAAATGTAGAAGCTAAAGAACTTATGACACAAGGACATGAACTAAAGGGGGGAATGTGGGTGGGAGAGGGTGTGCAGGGTGGGGGGAATGATGGGGGAGAAACGGGACAACTGTAATAGCATAATCAATAAAATATATTTTAAAAAAATATATCTCAAATGTGGAACTTTGGTGGTAACATGTCCCCAGATTGCATATGCCTGGGGATGTGTGCATGGGCATATCCAGTTATATTTGTTGGCATTTCCAATTTTTCTATAAACTAACTTTTCAGTATTTAAAATCATAATTCTAGAAAAATTTCTTTGGTTAATAATTCAAATATTTTGTTTTTAAGATCATACAAAATTAGATAAGGACCAAAACTGTAAATCAGTAATTTTACCAGAAATTCCCTTATTTCTGATCAATATGAATACTATTTCTGAGTCCCAACAAATATTTAGACTATAAAATAACTTACAGAAACAAATTCTAATTTAATCTCACACACATACACATACATACAGCTTACAGCAGTTCATAGCTTGCCAATACCTTAAGTCCTCTGAATTTGCTGAAGTGAAAAACTATGAGAATTTTTTTATGGCGTAGTAATAAGATTAGAAGAACACTTCGAGAACAATTCCATAATCTTCTTAATACCAAAGAACAGGTAGTTTAACAAAATTAGTAAATGAGATGCTAAAGGCAAGAATTCTGCTCAATATTTTGAAACTTAATTTCAGGATGCTTAATACAATTAGTTAATGTGTAAGTATTTAAATACATATGAGATGCAGAAGTCTTGTGGAGAAGTAATAAAGTACATGTAGTATTTTATGCTAGGTACTTCACGCTCACAGAATGAATACCTAGGATCAAATCTTTTTTTTACCTCAGCAAACATGGTGATTTACATTTTCAAAGGGTTTCCATGGAGGTGGGGGTAGCATGATTCCTGAAAATCCCACACAGTTTGTACCAAATATTTTCAGCAGCAGCTCAGTGGAATAAAGGCATGGCCCACAGGAAAGCAAGTTAGGCCCCTGTCAGGAGCTGCCAATCCACCTGGGCTGAGTCTGTCAAGCAGAAGAGAATAATACAGGGCAAAGATGAGGAGAAGAAGGGAGGTGGGGAGACTTCCTGAGTAACTCCACAGTTGGACTTAGGGACCCACATTCCAGGTCAACTCGAAGTATGCTGGCATCACCTCTGCATGGACTTCAGACAGTCAGATTTTAAGTTCTATTCCTACATCCACCAGCTACACAACTTACCTTGAATAAGTCCTTTATTTGTCCTCCCAGACCACTTCTTCTTCAGTAAAGTAAAATTGTTATGCTGCCACAGAGTTTCTGTGACAATCACGATAGCAAGAAAAAGTATTTTGCAACTTATAAATCTCTCAGCTAGCACAGGAAACTTGAGCATCAAACCCTTCACAGAAGAAAGTTAATCTTAGCGTCTGGTTTGTAGACCCCAAAGCCAGGCAACATTCAACATTCATACCTTTACAGCGTGATCATATAAGTGAAACAGAGAGTATGGGTTGGCCGAAAAGTCTGTTTAGTTTTTTCCATAAAATAAAAGACATATTTTTCATTTTCACTAATAAGTTTATTAATTTGGATATTTTTCAGTAGTATGTCGGCTATCTCCCATGTAGTGTAACATTGATTGTTGTCAATTAATGTCTCAATTTGATCACTATCAACTTCAACTGGTCTACCTGACTGTGGAGCATCATCCAATGAGAAATCTCCAGCATGAAACTTCGCAAACCACTTTTGACACATTCAATCAGTCATAGCACCATTTCCATAAACTACATGAATCTTTTTTGTGGGTTTCTGTTGCATTTTTACCATGCTTGAAATAATAAAGCATAATATGTCAAAAATGTTCCATATTTTCTTCCATCTTCAATATTAAAATGGCTACACAAAAATTCACCAAGTCTGATAAGTTTTTTTAAAATGCATGCTGATACGACAGCTCTCATAATACAATCTACCAAAATTGTTTTGAATAAAGCTAAAGACAGCTAAGCACTACTAAAAGCTATCTTACGGAAAAAAGCCAACTGAACTTCTTGGCCAACCCAATATCACCAGAGCTCACACTATACCATCATTATAAAATCTTCATCGGTATGGGACTCGGCATTTTTCCACAAAAGAATTCTATTGGACCTACATACAATTGTTTCAAACATCTGACAGGGCATAGCCATGTATACCAGGTACTGTCTACAGCTCTAGGAGGATTTAAAGGAAACCTGTTTTAGGAACCAAACTGACATACAGATGGCTTCTTGACCTTACGGAAGTACAGATGCCATGAGCAGACATGCGTAATACTTACACACTCAGTATGTACTGGATGTACTGCAAATAGCAGTGCAGCCAGCAGGGATGATCTGGGGGCCAGGTTCAACCTCCGGCCTTTACTGCTGTACTGCAGGCCGCCAAACAGCACTGAGAAGACATCCACCATGAGGACAGAGATGCCACTGTGCAGAAGGATGTTGACCATGTGGAAACTCATGGGGTGGAAGCCTCCAGACAAATAGTAGTTAATCCTGTAGCAAATGAAGGGTGCTCATACCAGGGGTGCAGAACCATGTGATATAAATGCAAACCATCTCAAGGAAAAGGCTGGTAATTAAAATATTAAAAGGAGAAAAGACTGTGCAACTTTGGTAAAATAAAACCAAGATAAATAATGTCATCAAGCTAAGAAGACTGAAGAGAAGGCAGAGACATAATTAACTGCAAAGGGGTAAATGGATAATAAGGTGATCTCAACAGAGTGAGACAGAAAACTTAGTGGCAAAGCTAGACCAATTTTTGAGGGCAAAACCAACAAGACTACATTCCAAAAAATATATATCACATATTACTTGTGACTATTCCAGAGGGACCTGGATATATGATAGTCATGTAACTTGCTTATCCGCCCCCCCTAAAAAAAAGTACTTTATAGTTTGGCTACCAGTCTCCTGAATAATGAACTACTTTTTCATTGTCAGGGATTCTTATTTCTGACTGCTTTTCAATTACCAGTGGTTCCAATTCATCATTCCCATGCTCTTTGAGAGATCTAGACACCAGTATTTAATGCATACAAGAAACATCTATGCATGGAAAATTTTTGTGGTGAATAAACCTATTTAATGCAAACAGCTCCCTGATTAATGGTGTGGGTGGGGAGAATTAGATTGTTTTTTAATCTCATCTTGGTTTTGCCTATTGACAGTAGGAAGATTTATACCTCATTTTAAATGACAATTTTAAATGACAATTTCATTTGATGCCACACATTACCTTGACTCATATTATTTCCTAGGTATTAACCAATGAAGGGTCCAACCTCCAAGAACTGTGCAAAACAGAGCACTTCACCAATTTGTATATCATCTTTGAGTAAGGGTCATGCTAATTTTCTCTGTATTGTTCCACTTTTAGCATCTTTCCTGCCAAGCAAGCCCTGCAATAAAATGTCCTCACACATGTTCTCTCCATCTTCCTGTGACCTAACTCCTAATAGTTGGAATTATTCAATACTCCTACTTGTTGGAGACCCAGGAAACATGGATGGACTCACAGACCCTGTGAACGTTGTCATATACAACCTGGTACATTGTAACACACAAGCTTTGGGTGACCCTCCAGTACAGCCCATAGTCATACTTCACCTGAAAGTCAGGACGGTGAGAGGTCGGTAGGACTTATGACTGGTATTGCTGCTCAGCCTACTGCCCCAGAAGTCATGATACCATAGGTCTCCAAGGGGCGTTTCTGCTAGGAGGTCCTGTGGGAACACAACCAGAGGACATTCTGGACAAAGGCACCATGACTCCTGACCCCAGAGCTGACCAAGTCCTCTTATTTAAAGTTCTTCATACTTCTACTCTTCAACTCTCCCAATGATCCTGGGCCAAGCAACCACCATCACTCATCTAGAACATAGGCAGGCCTCCTAGAGGTGCTACTGAACCCTCTGACATGTTTTCCAAATTGATCTTTCCAAAATACAAATCAAGTCACTCCACCCACTCCTGCTTAAAACAATGCAACCGATCCCTCCCCTTCCAGGATAAAGCCGATGTCTTGACATGGATGCCACAGTCCGGGGCATTCTGGCTCCCACCGAACTCTGCAGGCTCATCTCTTGGACTCAGTGATCCTGCTAAAGGCCTTCATCGGTCCCCATGCAGTTCTTGCTACCATCTATCCCACAGGTTTTGCATGTTCAGGTTTCCACCCAGATAGTCACCCCTGAAGTCTTCACAGCTCAGCTCCTCTCACCATTTATATCTCAGCCATTGAGCTATGACCTTCTTGAACTGATGCAACTTCCCTTTCATGGGTCTTGGGACATCTTGCACCTATCCTCAAGGTGCCTGGCACATTGGTGACTTATATTCATATAGTTATACTCATATAACTATTATCTGTCTGCTCCACTGGCCTAGGGCTCCACAAGGCCCAGATATATCTATGTTTGCTGGGAGTACATAGAAGGTGCTTAATCTATGCTGAACGAATGAATGGACCATACAGCTAAGATCACTATTACCCTCTCTCCTATCTAATACATAGGCAATTTACAAAAATATCTCAGTTAAAACATGAGTGGATAAATGTTTTAAAGTTTTCCATTTTTGATCATGAGCTAAGCAGATAGTAATACTAAAGAAAAAACAATTTTTAAAGATAAAGATCACTAAGTATTAAAAAAAACATTACCTATCTTACTATCAATACTAAGGTAATTTAATTTGGTATTGTACTACAGATGCTTAAAGAAGCATTTTTTTAACATCTAGATTTTTAAACTGTATCTAACAAAAGGCAGACAGGTTACTGTGGAGTAACAAAACAATATTAATTTTTCTCTTTAAAGCATAATTAAGCAAGAATATTTTAGGGACTAGAAATTATAATATACCATGCACCACAAGGTATATCAGTCCAGACTCTGCTGCAGTAAGCAAAATTGATTCTGATCAGCATAAAAAAGGGAATGCTTTAAAGAAGAGTGAAAGGCTCACTGACTCCCAGGTGGTTTAGAAAACCAGGTTCAGTGCTGTGCAGCCAGAAGCACACCCACAAATCACACCACCAGACATCTTGCTGAGGCTGCGCCCCTCTGCCTCCAGATCCAACCTCTTTGCATGACTAGCTCCTCATTCCAACAGGTGGTGTACCTGATAGGAGAGGCTATATCTGTGTCTGTATCTACATTGGACAGTTTTTGCAGATGGTGGGGAGTGACCCAAACAGAAGTGTGTCAGATCACAGCTAGCCCAAGGGAGCAACCAGTGTCCAAGACACACAGCGGAGTTTGGTGAGTCCTAGCTGCTGAAGTGCTTGCTAACTCAAAAGGAAAGGCTTGAAAAGAGGCAAGAGATACAAAGTTAGTCACCTGATACCCACTTGGAGGATGTATTTCTCTTCCACTGGGTATCAGCCTCAGAGGGCTTGAACATACTGACACCTTCTATGAATTGGTTAGATATTTCCTGAAGGTCCTATAATCCACCCACTAACTGAGTTCAACTCAGTTAAAAATTTAAGTCCATCTTCTTTTGCATTGTCCTAGAAGTACCTATTCAGTTGTGAAGGGGGTGGGTAGAGGATCTTTCCTTCTGTGTAAGCAGAAAATAAACACCAAGAAAGCTCTAAATATTTGATTAGGTATAGCCTAAACAGAGCAGGGCACACTACAGAAAGGTCAATTTTTCCTCATAATGATTTATGGAAAAGACATGGCATGTCTGAAATTTTTGCTAACTCCGTGTCTCAAAATCATCATCTCAATGAAAGAGAGCACCTTGACACTACAAGGACACATCTGGAAAACGGTCTTTAACACCAATAAAACCCAGTAACAGCCTGTTTCACATTACTATAGGCACAGTGCCAATGAATGGAGTGCCTTTCATTTAACAGGAAAGAAGGGGAGAGCTAGCAAGTTAACAAAGGGGCACAGTGTGATGCTCTGGGAAACACTGCCAAGACAATGTGCAGTAGCACCATAACATGGCTTCATCTGCCTTACCCCACACAGAAGGAAACAGAATTATACCCACACACCAGGTCACCCCACATACAAGAGAGCTCAAGCTGTCCCTTGCCCTGCTTATCAAAGTTCCTCCACATAGGTTCTGAGTTAACTTTATAAATCTTCCATTTACTAAAAAGTGGAAGAGTCAAGAAACTCTCCAAAAAAAAAATAAGAATTTTAACAGTAAAGTCTTATCTTTGAATCTTCGTTAGGAAAGCAATTCTGTAGCTATCAAGCCATGAATGTGACAGAGTTGCTTAGATCTACAAATGTACTTCTTTTTCTTTTAAGCATAGTTTTAAAAAGAACTGAAACAGAAACATCTGCAATAACTGCTGGGTGAACTTGAGGAAAATTACAAATGAAGAACTTGAATTAAAAAGAAACATCAACAATGCTGTAGTTTGTGCCATCGGAATACAGACAATCAGTTGCAATGCATTACAAATGAAATATTGCAAAACAGTCATTCTCCACCACTCCCCACAGAAAAAAGTATTTGTTACATCGACAATTCTTTTCCAGTATTTTCAATGTGAAAATGACTTTTTCCTCATGTGGTAGAAACAATGACTTTAAAAATTTAACAGTATCCAATAACAGTATTACAAAGAGTTGCTACAATTGCATCTGCTAGAGAGAGAAAGTAGTATATTCCTTCAAACTGTCTTCATTGGTTAAGGCATACACATAAAATATCTCCTGAGTAACTAGATGTCATAGGACTCCAACCATTTCCACAGTCTTTCTCTTCTGGGTCCTCCCTGCCTCCAACTTTCTTGTTCTGATTTTCTCTAGGCTTGCTTAAATCTTTTTCTTCCCTTCCCAGAAATTTATTTCTTCTCCTTTATCTCTAGTTAAGAGATTGAAGGAGTAAATTTTCCCTGAAATGATGGAGCACCCACTGGCAAACAAAAGTGGCTGAAATTTTGCAGATTCAGCAAATTTGGATCTCCAACACAAAATTAGCAGGAACTGCATCACTCCCAGTCCTCCAGTGGCTCAGTAGGCTCTCCTGATGCTTTCAGTGAAGGACAAAGAAGCCAGCACACAGCCTCGTGCTGAGGCTAAACCTTTCCATGGGCAACCAGACTCAGCCATAACTGCAGCAAATGTATGATTTTCCTTTTTCTGGAACAGTTCTGGAGATCTGTCACAAAACCTAATTGAGACTGCAATGTCCTGCAACCCCTTGCCTTGAAATCTTAGAATAATGGTTTCTCTGATACATGTGTGGCTTGCAGCCTCACATCACACTGGGTGTACGTGCAGGGGTTGGAGATCTGGCTGCAGCCTTAAAAGGAGTCCTATGTCAAAGAGACAGTATCTAAAAGAGATGGGAAATCCAGAATACAATTGGGGCCCATGCAAATGCTTAACCCAAGTTTAATAGAAAACAATTCAAGCTTTGTGCAGTGGCAGTATTATAGCCAATGAGGTTTATCTGAGGCACGGTTATTGCTAATAAAAAAAAAAGAAAACAATTCAATATAAATTTAGATTATGACTGAAATGTAAGCAAGTGGTTAACATAAGTTTATCAGAAAGGAATTAAGATACAAACCTTATTGTTAACAATAGCTTCAGAGTCATCAAAGACAAAATCTCCATCATAGCTACGTGCAAAACATACGAGAGAAACAAATCCCACTACAAACTTAGCCATGAAAGGAGGAAGAACAGAAGATGGAATGATGTGATCCAAATTGGCCTCCAAATCGGCCATTCTGAAAACTGCAGGCTGTCAGCCTCTGGCTCTAGCATTGTGCTGGTTAGCAATCTGCAAGAAAAAATAGCATGATATTCTTGTTAATGGTAAGATCATATGGTATCTGTTTTTCATTGCCTGGCATTAACAGGAACCTAATCAACAAACGAACAAGTAAGCAAAGTATAGCCAAAGACATTGAAATTGAGAACAGGCTGACAGTGATCAGAAGGGAGAGGGGAGGGGATAAAGGGGGGAAAGGGTGAAGGGTTTACAGGAACAATTATAAAGGACATATGGACAAACCGGGGGGGAGGGTAGAAATGGGGGATGAGGTGGGGAAGGATGGGGTGGTGAGGAGAAATGGGGAGAAAAGGCAGAAAACTGTACTTGAAAAACAATAAAAAATTGTAATAAAAAAGAAAAAGAAAAAATAGCGTGATATGATCATTCATTACTGCATCGTTAGGAATGCTTCTGCAGTGGACATGTTTACCTTGATTGAATAAGAGTTACACAGCCATTTATGCTGCGATTTTAGAGGATACACTCTTTAAAAACTTTAAGTTGTGGTTTTCTAACTCTAGTGGGCATAAAAGTCACCTGGGACACATACAGATTCTCCTGGGCCCAACTGCAGCCTACCAAACTGGAAACCACTGGGCTTCTGATGCTGGATTATCCTTGAGAAACACGGAGTTAATGGACTCCTATATTTATCAACCCCATAATGGAAATAATTTTTTACAGTCCTGGAACCAATTTACAAAGTTTTAAAAGAAAAAGTTACTATCTTACTGCATCCAATCAAGAAAAATCAAGAAATATTCATCATTCAGTCTTAGCCCATTGTATGTGGAGGGGATGGGGGAGAAGGATGAAACAAGACTGCAATTTTGAGAACTCAGGACACTCATGACAGATAGATGAAAATCTGAGAGAAGAGTTTAATAGAGATAATGAGGTAGGGCACATGTTTGATGGCCAAGTCAATGGTTCATAAACAGACAGCAGAGAGAGGGAGGAAAGAATGTTGTACTGACTGGTTTGGGACAATATCTTATTCCAGAAAGGGCTGAGCTATATCTGAAGGAGAGAAGTTATTCTAGGTAAGGATATGACCTTCAATATCTGTGAAAGAGACAAGTTACAGATATACATTTACTTTTAACTTGTTTTCAAACAGGCAAAATATTAAAGCCAGAAATTTCGTTGTCTTAGCCTTGCCACTTAGTTCTGTGGCCTTGTGCATGTCACTTATTCTCTCCGAGTCCACTTCCTGCACTACTCTGCAAAGTGTAACTTCCCAGCAGTGAGAGAGCTTCCTGTCTTGGAATTCACCCAAACAAACACTAAACTATCTCCCCAAATCACATATTACCTGTCCCCATTCCCACCACACCCTTAATAGGTGCTTTCTTTGGATTTATCAGAACCATGTTTGTGTCAAACTGCTTGGGTTTCAATCCTGGGTAACTATGGACACATTACTCAACCTCTCTGGGCCTCAGTTTCCTGACCTCTAAAGTGGTAATGATAACTGTGCTGACTTCACATGATTGTAAAGAGAGTTAAATAGGACACCCACCTAAAGTGTTTAGAAATGCTGGCTTTAATAAATGCCCAGGGGTAGTTAACTTTTTATTATGAGTACCTTCTCCATGGAGGGTGAAAGCACAGGCAGACTATTTTCTTTTGAAACAAAAGAAATCCCCTTTAGTATTTGGTTTATTGATACCAAGGCTCTTTTGTCTTTCCTATTAAGAGACCTGCCCCATTCCTTTCCTGCTGGGACAGAGGAGAATCTCAGGTCCCTTGATTAGGAAGGCAGTTTGAATGTACTTATTTTAAGGTCTCCAAGGGAATAACCCTAGAGTATGGAATCAATAGGGAGTCAGCCAAATAGGCCCTTTGAGGTTACAGGCATCTTTTTGACAGGCTTCTGAGTAAACATGGGGATAAAGCCAACAGTCCAGAGGACATATCATTCTATGGTAACAATGTCCTTTCCAAATTTGCAATCCAGAAATGAAAGGTTCTGCAATTCCCACTGAGTTCTCCACCTGACGTAACTCATGCTCTCTGCAAGTGCTGGGGGGAATTCCAGCAACTACCTGCAGCCACCACCCCTTTTCTTTTCCAGTGAAAGGATAAACTATTGGTCAACTCTAAATTACAGCTGCAAACACATAATATAGGTTACCACGCAGGCCTCAACTACTGTTGTCTATATTTCAGCTAAAGAAATTAGTCCTACTACTTAAAATAAATAAACAAGGCTGAATAGTTAGAAAGATAGCATGACTTAACAAGGAGGGAATCAAATATTCTTTCATTTAGAAAGTTAATGCGGAGGAAAACAAACATTTTATACCAGTTTTAAGTGCACAATAGAACTGTGAACATAATAATGATCTTGATGTGATCTGCCTTAGGCCCAAATATTTGAATATTATTTCACAAAATGTTGTCATGAGGTCCAAATAGCCCCACTGGAAGAATACTGAATCAGAAAATAAATTTTGCTTCTTAAATTAATTGTGGAGTTTCATTTGTCATTTCAGATTGTCTGTTACCAAGACTAGTCATTTTGGTACTAAGGGAACAGCAAAGATGTGTGCAAAGCACAATGTAAACCTTAACATCTGGGATGCTCTGGGCTAGGGCCAGATTCCTGGGGAGTGAACAGGACAGTTGAGTCAGTTTCAGAAAGATCCCCTGCCTCTTTTTCTGCAGGGCCATCACAGAACCTAGTCTGCTCAGTTCTGCCGTCAGCATTTTCTCCACTCTGGCTGGCTCCCCTTCTCCTAGCAGCTTCCCTCCCTTCTTTGCTGTGCCACCTGCTCGGCTTCCCCAAACTCGGAGCCAGTGCAGAGAAGAGGAGGCTGGGTGGCTCCGGGCCGGTGGCACGCGATTCTCTGCAGCTGTGCTGCACAGCCAGCTTGCAGTAGCTGTCACTCACTGCGCTGCCGGGGAGCCGCCTTTAATCCAGGGCTCACATCCAAGTGGCCAGGCGGCACCCAGCCATCGCGGGCGCCGCGGCCAGCTGACGGCCAGGGGCCTGGAGGTCAGGTGACGCGGGCGCCCAGTACACCCTGGGCTGGCAGGAGGGCTTGCGCAGTTGTAACAGGCTGGGGGACCACGACAACAGGCAAAGGGAGAGCAGGAGCCGATACCCGGGATGCGGGCAGGGGGAGCAAGCACGCTCCCGTGTGCGTACAGCAGAGAGCCCAGGGCCCTCGTCCCCCAAGCCCCGGTCGCAATTGTGGTCCTGAGGCCGAATCCTTCAGCAGCGTCGCCGCGGGTCCGGAACGGCTCACCAAGCTTGGGGCGTAGCAGTAGCAGGCACCTGGCGTCTACTCCGCCCCCCAACTCTGCTAGTCCAGAGGCGTGCTCGGCCCCACTCGACCCTGCAGGAACGCCCCCCCCCGCCCCCCCCCCCCCCCCCCGCATGTTACCTGCAGGCAGCCAGGGCGGCGGCTGCATCCCGGGCGTGAAAACTCCGGCCGCTCTTGTCGCCCTACTAGAGCACCGGCAGGGGGAGGGGTCGCTTCGCCGCGCCCCCCTCCCGCGCCTCACGCAGCCAGCCACCCGCACCTCCCGCTACTCCCCACGCGTGCAACCGCTCACTCTCACGTTCCCGCCTCGGCCCTCCCCCTCCTTTAGGCCTTTGGCTAATTCTGCCGTCACTTTCCTGCGGCAGCGGGTTACTTTTCAGCCCATTGGCTGATGTGCGGGGGACGTCAGGCTAGCAGGGCTAGCCTGCTGCAGGAGAGGAGGAAGCGGAGTTTTGAAGTGTAGTCTGGGCGGAGCCGGGGCAGGAAGGCGAGGTTCCTCCCTGGTGGGGAGAGGTGGGCTGCGGGAGTGGGCTGCTAGAGGCCTGTCCTTCTCCCGTTGTCCGCTGTTGCGGGGCCTTTTTCTGCTTGCCTGCACTTCTCGCGCTGTCTGCTGCCGCTCTTGGCTGAGGGACTGCAGCCCCCCTGCAGGAAAAGGAACTGGATCGAAACCAACTGAATTCCAGACTTCCTGTCTGGGAGGAGTTATTTCAAAAGCTTGTCTTGACTTTTTGCCTCTCGGAACAGAACTGAATTTAGTTTTTCAATCCAAGGCCCTGCCGCTTTTGTTTTTGTTTTTAGCAGATCCTCACTCAGAGCCCAGGGTCTTCATTCTGCTGACCCACGAATCCTGCTGTGGCGAGATCTGCCATCCATCTTCATTCACTAACGGTCACTTTGCCCCAACTTCCACTCCCAACCAGATTGCCACTCTGTCCCCCATAACCCCTATTCTCAGATTACTTTGTCTCCTGCCTCAAGAAAAAGAAATAGTATCCATTCTCCACCGCCAAACCTACCAACCTACTCCTTAAAGCACACATTCTGACGACCTACCCCCGGTTTTTTCCAGTATCACTGGAAATGAGCCCATTCTAACATCAGCCTCTACCTCTTGACTGAATCTTTAGTATCATCAGTATTTAATCAGTCTCAAACCTTACTGTACTCAGCACACCTTTCCAGCTATCACCCTGCCTCTCTGCTTAGGTGAAGTTGTTGAAAGAGCTGCCTGCCCCCATTCTCCTAGTCTCCCACCTCCCATTCACTTCTTGGTTTCCACACTCGGCCAAAACTGCCTTCAATAACACCCACATTCACTAAATCCAACACTGTCCTTCCTCATTTTGAACTCCCAGCAAAATTAATTCTTCCTCCTTAACACAGGTACTTCTTTTGGTGATAATACTCTGCTCTCCTGCTTTCCCATCTTCTGTCTTACTTATCCACTTTTTGATAACCTCCGAATGACATATTTTAAAGGTCTCAGCCATTTCTTTCATGCCACCACTTTTCCCTGCATGATTTAATCCATTGTCAACATTTTAATTAATATACCCCAAATTTATAATTCTGATCCTTACTTCTCTGACTTCCAAACCCATTTATCTAGCTTCCTGTTCAGCTTCTCCACTTGGTTGTGTCACACAGCCCCCTCCAATGGAACACATCCCAAAAAGAATGCATGCTTTCACTTTCTTCTCCTCCTCCCTGTGTTAGTGATGGGTTTACTCTTGGCTTCTGACAAATCACCAACATTGTATTTGCTAAATGTCTATCAAATCTGCACACTTCTTTCCATCCTCAGCAGTACATATAATGCTGTGCTACTGTGTCTTCATAACTCATATTCAGTGAGGTCCCATTGGTGAATTGCAATGGACTACCGTGGGATTATTTTCCAGCAGTCCTCAACCTTTTTGGCACCAGACTGATTTCGTGGAAGACAACTTTTCCACAGATGGGGTGGGGGGAATGGTTTGGGGATGATTCAAATGCATAACAATCAAGTTCACCTCCTGCTGTGTGGCCCAGTTCCTAACAGGCCCTGATGTTGAGGATGTTGAGGAATCCTGATTTACACCATGAAAACTGACAAACATTATGAATCAGGGCTTGATTTGTTGTTTTGCTGATTTTCTCTAAATTTAGGAAAGTGATGGAGAAAAAGTTAATAATGCCTATTTAACTTAAAATGTGTTATGGTTAGTGCTGAAACTAAAAGATTTTAGTTTAATTTGTACAAGGGTGAGAAATAGTTTAACTGATCTCATAGACTGAATGACAAGTTTACTAAGAAAAGAGCAGATTGAGATGCAATTCCATTTGTGAAATCATGGTTAAATTACAAGCATCAGTTGGATACAGATACAAGCCTTTAGCAAAAATCAGCATAAGCATTCCATAAGAATGGATCAACTATATGGAATTTGCTACAAGAGATATTTTATCATTATTTGTAAATTGTGCTACACATCCAGTATATCAATAACATAATATACATATATATGTGTACATATATATGTGTACATATATAGTGTGTATGTGTGTGTGTATAAAATTTCTCCAGAAAACCAGTTCTTAAATAGTTACTAGCACACTACTGATTGAAATGGTTAGAAGAACTGGCAGTGCATGGGGCAAATAAATTCTCTTTAGTTTTACTATTGTCTTTCAATTCTCTACAGACAATGCACTCCTTATTTCCTAATCTCAGGATGATTCATTCTCACTGTGGCCCCTGTTGGCACACCACTGCTCTCCATTCCTATTAGATTGAAGGCCCAAATGCTGCTACTTGGTCTGGCCCCTTGCCTACTGCTCCTGAATCATTTCATTCTCCTTTGTTTCCTAAGTTCAGCCACATTGACCTTTTATAGTCCTACAGTGCACGGTGCTCCTTTCCTTCCTGAGCTGTTCACATACATCTGCAGCATTCCCTCCTGCTCTCCTCTGTGACACCTCTCTAATTCTAATTCATCCTTCAGATCCCCGCTGAAATGTAAATTTCTCAGCTAAGTCTTCCCTAAATTACCTCTCCAAACACCCACAGGTCTCTCTGCATATACTCTCATAGTTCTTATCACAGTTGTAATTAACTAACCACGTGCTCATTGTGTAAAGTTTATCTACTTCATTAGAGCTCCACAGAGGCAAGGCCACATCTGTCTTAAATGTACCTCCTGCAGTTGCCATACCCTCCACATAGGAGGCACTCAACAATGTCTCTCTGAAAATAGTACATTTCTGAGAGTCACATTGCATGTTATTGGCAGTTCTGGGGTTAGAATTGGAATCTCCCAACAGTACAGTGGTATTCTGTTCTGTAACTACTGAGCAGGCCATGCTCAAAATGATACCATACTATGTGCTGAGCACAGGGTCAGGCTCTGTGGAAAATATAAAGGTAAAACTGGGGCTGATTTCTGCCTTTCACAATTTTATGGTTTAATAAGTACAAGATGCAGAGAATATCTCCTTGCTGGTGGTCCATACACTCACCCCCACCCTTTGACTCCAGCCCTTTGGACTGGAGATCTGGGGCCACCACACACACAGAAAGCATGCTTTTTGAGCACTTAGTATACGTCAAGCACTGTGCTAAACCTTTAGCATATATTATTTTTAAAAATTCCCATAGAAACGCTTTGAAGTGAATATTGTTACCCTCATTATACAGACTAGGAAAAAGAGGCTCAGAGATTCAGGGTCAAGTGCCAGCATATTTCTTTTACTTTTTTTCTCTTTTCTTTTTAAATATATTTTTTATGATGCTATTGCAGTTGTCCCATTTCTCCCCCATCATTCCCTTCCACCCTGAACACCCCCTCCCACCCACATTCCCCCCCTTTAGTTCATGTCCATGTATCATAAGTTCTTTAGCTTCTACATTTCCCACACCATTCTTGCCCTCCCCCTGTCTATTTTCTACCCACCATCTATGCTACTTATTCTCTGTATCTTTTCCCCCTCTCTTCTCCTCCCATGCCCCTGTTGCTAACCCTCCATGTGATCTCCATTTCTGTGTTTCTGTTCCTGTTCTAGTTTTTGGCTTATTTGCTTTCGTTTTAGGTGTGGTTGTTAATATTTGTGAATTTGCTGTCTTTTCACTGTCATATTTTTATCTTCTTTTCCTTAGGTAAGTCTCTAACATTTCACATAATAAGGGCTTGGTGATGATGAACTCCTTTAACTTGACCTTATCTGAGAAGCACTTTATCTTCCCTTCCATTCTAAATGACAGCTTTGCTGGATAGAGCAATCTTGGATGTAGGTCCTTGACTTTCATGAGTTGGAATACTTCTTTCTAGCCCCTTCTTGCCTCTGAGGTCTCTTTTGAGAAATCAGCTGACAGTCTGATGGGAACTCCTTTGTAGGTGACTGTGCCCTTATCCCTTGCTGCTTCTAGAATTCTCTCCTTCATTTTCATCTTGGCTAATGTAATTATGATGTGCTTTGGTGTGTTCTTCCTTGGGTCCAACTTCTTTGGGACTCTCTGAGCTTCCTGTACTTCCTGAAAGTCTATTTCCTTTGCCAGATTGGGGAAGTTCTCCTTTATTATTTGTTCAAATAAGTTTTCCATTTGTTGTTGTTCTTCTTCCCCTTCTGGTACCCCTATAATCCAGACGTTGGGATGTTTAAAGATGTCCTGGAAGTTCCTAAGCCTCTCCACATTGTTTTGAATTCTTGTTTCTTCCTTTTCTGTTTGGTTGTTTGTTTCTTCCTTCTGGTCCACTCCATTGATTTGAGTCCCAGTTTTCCTCCCATTTCTATTGGTTCCCTGTGCGTTTGCCTTCATTTCATTTATTGTAGCCTTCATTTGTTCATCTAATTTGTGAGCAAAATCCACCAATTTTGTGAGCATCCTGATAACCAGGGCTTTGAACTGTGCATCTGGTAGGTTGGCTATCCCTTCATCGCTTAGATGCATTGGCTCTGGGGCTTTGATTTGTCTTCCCGTCTTAGCCATTTTTGTTTTTGTTTTTGTTTTGTTTTTTTTTGGTCTGGTCACAGCTGTTAGGTAATGAGGGGTGGAGCCTTAGGTATTCCCCAGGGCGGGGCAGCCCAGTCGCTGAGTTGTGACACTGTATGTAGGGACGGGGTCCAAGAGGGAACAATGGTGCTTGCTCTGGCTCTCTCTCAGATTCCAGTCCCCTCCACTGCTCCCCCTTCGCCTGGATTATCTGTGTGCAAATGTGGGACCCCCTAGTTAGCCAGCCGCCTTGTGAGACCTCACTGGGTCTACACAGTTGCCACCCGGTGTCCGGTATCTGCTAGCCGCCGCCTGTGCACCTGGGGTCTGCCAGCCACTGCTGCCTGCATGTCTGGGTCCACCAACCTCCACTTTTTCCTGCTGCGACTCCACCCCTCTTACTGGTCTGAATGAATGGTTGTTGGACCTCCCTAGAATTCAATTTTCTATGAGTTCTGATTGTTTTCTTGTTTCTAAATCTTTATTGTTCTTAATTTTGGTTGTGCAAGGAGGCACAGTCTGTCTACCTACGCATCCATTTTGGCCGGAAGTCCCAGTGTATTTCTTATGGAGCCAAGATTGGGTGTGCAACTTAGGGATATAGCTGGAGATTAAAGAAACTGATGTTTTGTTTTTTAGATTTCACCTGTAAGTGAAATCACATAGTATTTGTCCTCTCTCTGACTTATTTCATTTAGCATAATACCATAAAAATCCATTCATGTTGTTACAAATGGCAAGATTTCATTCTTTTTATGGCTGAGTGATATTCCATTTATATATGTACTGTATCTTCTTCATTCATTAGTCTATTGATAGAAGCTTAGATTCCTTCCTTCCTGGCTATTGTAAATAATGCTGCAATCAACAAACCCATAGATACAGAGAACAGACTGATAGCTGCCAGTTGGGGGGTGGGTTGAAGAGATGGGTGAAAAGGTGAAGGGATTAAGGTGTACAAATTTTCAGTTATCAGAACAACCATGGGGATGTAAAGAACATGTATGCATGACCCTTGGACTTGGACAGCCATGTGGGGATTGCCTGAGGGAGAGGGGGTGGTGGGTAGAGGCAGGTAAAGGGGGAAAATGTAATAGAACAAACAATAAAATATAATAAAAAATAAAATACAAAATAGGAAATATAGTCAGTAATATTGTAATAGCTATGTATGGTGTCAGATGGGTACTAGACTAAGTGGGGTGTTTACTTTGTAAGTTATGTAAATGTCTAATCACTATGTTGTACACCTGAAAGTAATATAATATGTCTACTGTAACTGAAAAAAAAAAAGAACCCTGAAATGTCTAACAAGGTTGATATTTTGGGTTGGAAAGAAATGGAACTGAGGAGATGGTAAATATTGTCTTTTTCCTCCATACCTTCTCTCTTTCTTTCAGCAGCGGGTGTCAAAGTGTTTGGATGGAGATGAGCTACTTGAGCCCTTTTGGGGGTTGGCACATAATTTTTTGAGGACAGGTGTTGTGAGTTCCTTGCCCAGCTGCCACTCTTTAAAAGTCTCTGATTGGTACAGCACAAGGGCTATTGCTGCTATCTAGTGCACACACTGTTCCTGGATAGAACTTTTTTAAAAGTATATTTTATTAAGTATATTTTGTTGATTATGATATTACAGTTGTCCCAGTTCCTCTCCCTTTGCTTCCTTACACCTGGTACTCCCCTTTTTTCCAGCAATTGCCCCCACCTTAGTTCATGTCCATGGGTTGTGTGTGTAAGTTCTTCGGCCTCTTCATTTCCTGTGCTATGCTTACCTTCCCCCTGTGATAGAGCTTCTAACTAGTGTGGCAAGCAAAAAGGAAACTCAGAGTCCCCTTATACTTACACTCTTTCCAGGGTCAAGAGGATCACATCAACAGGGTCCCCATATCAAGGGATGCTGTGTACATCTGTGACAGCTGTACCCTGCATAACTCTGGAGGGCTCTAATCACACAAATTGCGATGCATCCCATTTGTACACATTTTAGAGCTCCAAGACTTCCTAGAAGCCAAAACATTTCAACCACCCCACCAAAATCTGATATCAAACCAAATGAAAGTAATTACTCCCCCAAAGGCTCAAAATGGCTCATCTTCTTTTAACAACTTGACATCTGCTACTGAAGTGGAAGAAAGACATTGATTCTTATCCAACTCAGCCTGTTCTCTCCCCCACCAGGTAACATACACACAGTTAACAATACCTGCCACAGCTAGAGCAGAGAACTACCAATGGGAGAGTTTTAAGGCAAAGAGTAGAGCCATCTGACAAGGGAGTAGAGACAGTACTTGTGGGCAGGCACTCATATAAGTCTTGTACCATGTTGTACCACATCCTATAGGTAATCATGTACTTTAATCATGGTATATTTACAGCTTGGAACTTCCTAGATATTCAAATGTATTTACCTACTAACTCACATGCAACAGCACCATATTTTCTTTACCTTGACCTTTCCATACTCTTCAGTAAAATATAATAAACACAACTCTCTTTTCCTACAAATAAACTTTCTGTAATTTCTTTCAATGACCCTTGTGGCAAATTGTATTTTCTTAATATTTAAAACATGTGTAATCACTTTTACTTTAAAATCTTAAGCTTAAATATTAATGTCTACTTTGTCGATTCAAGTACAGCAATGCTCTTGTCTATATGAAATGGGATTTACTTACACGATGGGCTAATTATTTACTTACCACTTTGTTCATTCAAATTTTTTTTTTCTCAATGCCAGTTATCTGTTAGTTACTCTCCTAGATACTGACATTTCAGAGCTCAATGGTTCATGCCAGTAGACATACAGACGTAGAAGCAATTACAGTAAAGTTTAGTGAGTGTTTCACAGAGGAATGTTTAGGGATTTCTGAGTGTGACCAAGGGCCAGGAGGCAGGGTTGGAGAAGGGAGGAAAATAGGAGTGTGTTAAAGCAGTGCTATTCAGAAGCATAGTTCCTGGGCCGTGCCAATCCATGAAATGTTTGTTGCAATCTGCAATGAGATCATTGCAATCTGCAATGAGACCATTGTGAATCATTAAAAACATTGTAGCAATTTGATAATGCCTGAGGAATTTATTAATAGCAAATTTGGGCTTGTATTTTTTGCTTTGGTTTAAATTATGTGTTTCTTGTCACTTACTTTTACTGTATTTTTAAGAGTATGGTCTATGATGGACTAGAAATAAAAATGTAGGTGTTCATCATAGAGGGTTTGAGAAATTTTAGGTTAAGGAATGGTTTCTAAATGAGCAGATACCTATGTTGGTTCTTGAAAGGTTAATAGTTATTAATGAATCAGATAAATTTCAGGAGCATCCTAAGCAAATGAATTGGACTGAACAAAAATATAGAGATGTGAAATGTACAATACATTCATAGAACTAAAAATGTTTGGTTGGCTTGATGTACAGACCATGTATAGAGAACTGGAGATAGGTGAGTATAAATGAATAATGTAGTGGTTATTAGCACTACTTGCCAATTTTTTCTAGCTCTTTGCTTCCCAGACACATGGTAGGATTGCTCTTCCCTGTCCTTTTTGCAATTAGGTATAGCCCATGTGACTTGTTTTGCCAAAAAAAGGGAGGCAGAAGAGATGTGTCACTTTTGGATGAAGGATGTAAGAGCCAGAGTTAACTTACCACATGCCATTCCTACAGCTATGATGATCATGAAAATATATGTCAATGTAAAGTCTCCATTAGCTTAGGTCCCTGAGAAACCAAAATGAGCAATTCCCTTCCAAACTATGATGACCTGTAGCAGAGAGAGTTATACATATATTTGTCTGTTAAGTCACTAACATTTTGGGATTGTTACTGTAGCATAATCTAGGTAACTCTGATTGATATAAGCAGGTAGAAGTCAAACAAGAAAAGCCTTCAGTGCCATTAAGGAGTAAAAGTAATGAAACACACCCTGGCTGGTGTAGCTCAGTGTATTGAATGCTAGCCTGTGAACCCCAAAGGTCACTGGTTTGATTCCCAGTCAGGGCACATGCCTGGGTTTTAGGCCAGGTCCCCAGTAGGGTGCGTGTGAGAGGCAACCAATTGATATTTCTCTCCCTCCCTCCCTCTCTTTTCTCTAAAAATAAATAAATAAAATCTTTCAAAAAAGGTAATGAAACATAGCGGAAAGATTAATAAACAGAAAATGACATGTTTTTTAGAAAGATCACTCTGGCAGCAATGTAAAAAAGTTCATTGGAATAGAGTAAGACTACAGGCAAGGAGATACCTAAGCAGATAATTATGATAGTGCATGGGAGAAAGGATGCTCGTGAAATTAAATATTTGGGGATAAAAAGGAGATTTGGGAAATATTGAGTAACTACAACTGATAATGCTTAGTAGTTGATTATGTGTAGGAAGTAAAGTATAAAGAGAAGTCTAGAATGATTTCCACATAGATTTTTAACTGACGGGGCCAATCACCATGGCAGCAAATACAGGAGGAGGCAGTCTAAGGTGTGGACAAGTGGTCAGTTTGGCACGAACAGAGTTTGATAATCAGGGCTTACTGTGATGATCAGGGCTTACCTTCTTTCCCTAAATCACATGGGTTGGGGCTGAGGAATGCCTGGAGAATTGGAGGTTCTGTTGAGAGGAGGGGGATGGATATTGGATTGGATAGATAGCTATCAGTGTGTTTTACCTTATGGCACTTGGAAGGGGATAAAGTGTCCGAGGGGATTTTGTTTGTAACACATAAAAGATTTTAATTTGTTTGGATGTTGAGAAGTAAGAACCAGAAGAGAGAAAGCGATTGAAGATAAAAGTGGAAAAACTATATGATGTGGATCATGGTGTCTAAAGAGCTAAGAAAAAAATGTAATCCAAAGTACAGGTTGGAATAGGTACTTTTTCCCCTTGAACAGAAGTAAATGATATTAAAGAACAAAAACCTCCCATTTATGAATTGTTTAATTTTTTTGAAACATCTTATATTTTCATTGGTTCACTTGAGTTCAACAAGTTAGCTATCTACTCTATCATTAAAGTAGCTAACTACTTTTATTTCTTCTAAGTTTTCCTCTTTTCAGGAAATCCATGATCCTCTCTATTTTCAGGATTCACAGATTTCTCAAGAGTTGGCAAGAACTGTTGTAGGTCAATCAATATTTGCCAAATGTAGTTTTTTTACACAAATATAAAAAATGCTTTGGAGAGAAATGCCAAATGGTTTGATTTACTTAATCTTAAAACATTATATCTTACATAGTATTTACATAAATTTTCATTTAAATGTGCACTTTTAACACTAGGTGTTTAACGATAAGTTAAGCAAACAAGCTTATGGAGCCTAAGTAGTTATTTTTTAATGTAAACTTTAAGTCCTGAAATAACTGGAGAAAACAGTGTGATGTCAGAAAAGGAAGTAAAGACGTAGTGCTTACTCTGTGCCAGTACTGTCTTAAGAACATTATGTATCTTAGTTAATTTGGTCTACGCAATACCCTATAAAGTAGATCTATTATTGTCCTCCTTTTATAGATGTGGACACTGAGGCATGGAGAGGTTAACAGCTGTATGTTGTAGCACTGGGTGGGCTCGTAATTTAACCAGTTCTCTCTCTTGCCTCTACATGGCCTGGGATGGACATCAATCAAAAATTATACAAAATCCTTTTCAAACCTGCATCTTTATTTCTGCAGCCTTTCTTCTCAGTCATCCTTTGTCCTACTCCCAGCATGGTGTTCTCTTCTCTTTATGCCTGTTGTCTCACTTTAAATAGCTGTTTAAAATAAATGTTATAATAATGTAATAATAATGGAAATAGTTCATCTTCACTGATAGCTTAGTATGTGTCAGGCATGTGATACATGCTTTCTTTCATCGAGTATTTTATATGACTCTAACAACCCCTTGGAGTGTCCATTATTACTGATTTTATAGATGAGGAAGCTGGACCTTGGAGATGTTAAGTAGCTTGCTCAATCAAGGGGCAAAGCTGGAATTGGCACTGGGTGACATAATACCAGATCCTAATCTTTTGAATCATTACCCAGGATTGCCATCCATTTATTTACTGCTTCTTTAAATTTTTGTTTTTCTCCTTCAAAATATAAGAATCTTCCTAATACACTCCCCTTTCCTTGGATTGACAAATTCTTGCTATTTAGCTCAAATTTTATGGTCTTTGTGCAGACCAGCACCCTCCTTGTTACATTTTTTAGTAACAGGCTACATTTCTATAATTATTATTTTTTAATGAATTACATTTATATTGTTATAACTCTTATGGAATTTGAAGGACACTTTAGTACCTTGTGATTGAGAAATTTCATTTGTTGTTGTTCATACTTTTTTAATGCATTTGCCTGGTTTTTTTATTCATGTCTTCTTTCTTTTTACCTTGACCTCCTGAATACTTCCCACTTACTTTTAGGACCTAGTTCAAGGAAACGTTCTTTGTGAAGTTAGCCTTTCTCAAACCCATAGGTAGAATTAAGCATGCCCACCCCTGGGTCCTCAGTGGACCCCACAAAGCTGTGATCATCTTTCCAAATTATTAATTGCTCTTTCAGAGATTTATTTGTTTCTTTATAATATAAATGACATCTGATTCCCTTTCTATGTCCTTGGAGCTTAACAGAAAGTTTAAAAAAAAGTGTTGAATTTAATTTAACTTCCAAATTAAACAGTACTACCTATGAGGAATGCTCTAGTGTGCATAGGGATCTAAGGATGTTTAGCCTGGGGTAAAAAATACCAATGGGGGGTATGACTTTAAATATCCCAAGGGATATCACATTCTGTGCTCCATTAAGCACAATTAAAATTACCAGGTAAGAGTTAGAAGGGGATTTTTCCTCAGTTTAAGAAATAACTTTCTAATAGTAAATATCTAAAATGAAACAGGTTACTTTAAAAAAAAAATCACAAATTCCCCATCAAGTACAGTCTTCAAGCACAAGCTAAACAAGTCAATGACAAATGTACTTAGAAAGGAATTCTCTTCTGTACTCAGAGACACTGAATAAGTTAATGTCGCAAGGATATCTTGACCTCAACAATTATGGTGCTGCTAAAGAATAATTTCCAAAACGTTGAAAACATTACCCCCATACATGTATAGAATAAAGTGTTAAAGATTTTATTCAACTAGCAAGGTGATAAAACTAGTTTAATAAAATTAGAGGAATATAAATTATCTCCACCAGAAAAACATTCTGATATATGTTCGCTGAGTTTGAGATAAAATTGGTTAATGTCCTGTGTGTATGTTACATGTCCTTGGATCTGCTCTGACTATTGGTAACTGACTCTGAGTGAGTGATATTCACCATGTCCTGTCCTCAACAGCCCTGCTCAGCTCCTGTAGACTCCTGTGTATGGCTTCTTTTATGGAGTCAATCCACCTCATATTTGGTCTTCTTTTTTTCTGCTGCCTTTTATTTTTCCCAGCTTTATTGTCTTTTCCAAAGAACCCTGCCTTCTCATGATAAACCTGAAGTAGGACAGCTGAAGGTTTGTCATTTCTGCCGCCAGTGATGGTTTAGGCTTAATTTGCTCTAGGACCTACTTGTTCATCTTTCTGGTGGTTCAGGGTATTCACACCATGTGGGAAGTTAATGTACTATAGAGGAATAAAACTGTAGCCTTTAGGACTATTCTTTTTGCCATACAGAAAATTGTTGCATCTCTACTGGAGAAGACTTACAAGTTAACATGTAACTTTATAAACATAGAGCTCTTACCTAATAGTAAGTAGAAAACACAAATAACGGTCCCCTAAAAAAAGTTAATGCTTGATGAGCCTGTTAAATAATGGCCCAGTATATTAACTTAGTGCTGTTGTAACAAATTACTACAAACTGTGTGGTTTAAAACAACAAAAATTTATTCTCTCACTGTTATGGAGGCTAGAAGTCTGAAATAAAAAGTGTCACAGTTATTGGTTCCTTCTGAAGGCTGTGAGAGGATCTGTTCCATGCTTCTCCCCAGCTTCTGGTGGTGGCTGGCAATCTCTGGTGTTAATTGGCTTGTAGGCACATCACACCAATCTCTGCCTCTGTGTTCACATGGCATTTCTTTCCTGTGTGTCTGTTTCCCTGTCACTTCTCAATATAAGGATACCACTCAGATTAGATTTAGGGCCCACTTTACTTCAGTATGACCTCATCTTAACTCATGACATTTGCAAAAGTCCTATTTCCAATCAAAGTCACATTCTGAGGTTCTTGTAAGGGCAAAAATTTGAGGGTGGAGGGCACTAGTCAACCTAGTAAGATAATAAAGGGACATATACCTACTTACCTGCCTTTTTTGGCTTTATTTTCCAGTTTTAAAGACTTTTTGTTAACAATGGCAGACACATACTTTCTCTATGTCTCAATTGATGCTTCATATTTTAACAACAGTCATCCAGCTGAGGCCAGCTCTGTGTGTATAGATATAATTAATACAAAGGAAGATTCTAAGTATGTCTAATAAAAAAGTAAGGTGTAGATCACATAGGAGTGCTTGACTGTAATGATAAAAAAAAAAAAAAAAACAAACCTTAATTTCCAGAGTAGGTCTTAGTTACTTTTTTGTGAGAAATCATTTTCATGAGCTATTTTGGTGCCTAACATGGCCCTAGAATTATTAAGGCTGACTCAAGGGGGTAGGTCTTGGCACACATTAAGAACAGAGGACAGAGCTTTAAGTTATACAGGCAGCTTCAACTGCCCTCCTTTTTTGTTTAAATGAAAGCTTTTTAATAGGATATCCAATTAGGCAGAATTTAGGATTTTATAACGGAGATGTTGCTAGCATTTGTCTAGTTCAGCTTCTGTAGCAAGTCTCTTTAGAGTAGATTTTTTGTGGGTGGGGTGAGGAAGGGAGTCACTTCAGCTGTCCCCTGCAGTGATAAAAAGATTAGGTGAGTAGGAATCCGTAACACTAAAAATTCTACCTCACAATGATGAGCACTCTGATGCATACAGACACATGTAAGTATAGACATACAGCTTTATACTGTTAAAAAGAAAAAAAAAGATAGACCAAAAATGGGGAATGTGGGTGGGAGAGGGTGTGCAGGGTGGGGGGAATGATGGGGGAGAAACAGGACAACTGTAATAGCATAATCAATAAAATATATTAAAAAAAAAATGGAGTCCCTTATGGTAAACCCCACCATAACTTGTTATCTAACCTACTTTCAGTTCCAATCTCTCCCAGGGTGTAGAATTTTAAATCCATCATTCTGGAATTTCCTGATCAATATTAATGAGGTGATCTGCCTTATAAGATTCTCTGCCTTCCCATACAGGAAAGTGAATTTGCCTGAAACATCTACTCTTTTAACTTACTTGTCCCACACTTTCTCTGCCTATAAAAACTTTCTGAGGAATAGCTAGCTCCTCAGAGCTCCCTTCTATTTGTTAAATGAGATGGTGTCCAATTCATGAATCATTTAATAAAGCAATTATATCTTTAAATTCACTCAGCCTAATTTTTGTTCTTTAACAATATAAATGTATACTATATATGTTCTGCAATGATTTGTTGTGGACACCTTTCCATCTCCATAAATTGAGATCTAGAAATTGTTTATGATCATTGGAGATCATCACATTGTCTGTACCACAATTTAGGGCCATTAGGTTGCTTCTAATTTTTCATCACTATAAATAATGCTGAACATCTTTGTGCCTACATTCTTTACATTTTTGTAATTATCTTAAGGTAAATGTCTTGAAGTGAGATTGCTAGTAACAATATGCAAACATTTTGCAAAAACATTTCTAGAAAGGTTTGTAGCCATTCATGTTTCTTACAACAGTTTGCAAAAGCATATTTCTCAATACCTTGCCCAAATAGGTTTTGTCAGTATGCAACAGAGTGATCAGGCCAAATTGTGGAAGGCAGTGTCAGGGAGAAAAATCCCAAGGTGGAATCGAAGATTAAAAGCGGTTTGACCTCCCTTCGAAGGGAGGGGCCACCTGAGGAGGGAGATTGCCTGAGGCAGAAAAGCAGAAGGGAGCTTATACAGAACATGTGGTTCAAGACTGCCTTTTGCTGAACATGACAGCCAGAAGAGGGACAAAGGCAAATGCGACCAACACTGGCCCTCATTGGTTGGAAAGCTGAATACTCCCACTGGCTTCTGCAGTGCATGAGATTTTGGGAGAGGACTTTTAAACAAAAGGCAAATAGAAGTTCACTCTCTTGGTCTCTTGGCTTCTTGGCTGCTTGGACTTTTGGCTTCTTGGGCTCCTGCTTTGTCCTGCACAGGTGGGAGTGGCAGACGCAGAGACTGCTCAGGGTTTTGGCTTTGCACAATTAGAAGCCAGCTCCCGGAGGCAGTAGGGACCCAAGAAGCAGGGTCCCACACCGGGATGCATGCCTTGCTGGGCTCCAGCCCTTGGGTCACTGCAGCCCAGTGTAGCACAGCACATAGGCCCTAGACTGCTTCTACTCTGTCACTCTGAGAGCAGTACATGGAAACATGAGCCGGGAAGTTCCTTATGGATGGAGCTACCCCTCCATGACCATCTGCAGTGATCTGGCAGCACATCCAAGACCCTGTGAGAGAGAGAGCTGCTGCCAGGTGATGGAAACTCTGGTACCAGAGAGAAAGAGCCTGGAGCCATAGACAGAGGTCTGTTCAAGTAACAACCTTGGGTTACAGATAAGCAATAATGGGGAACATTGGGGTGGATTATTTGGACTTTAATCTTCCTGGGAATGGCTGGTTTTCTATGCTTTGTGGAGAGGTTGACCTGGTTGGCTTGGAGCAGGAATGCTCCCAGCACCCTCAGATTGGGAACCCTGTTAATGAAAATCTATTTTCTTCCCCACAAATCTTTGTGTTATATGTATCCATGGCAACAAGCAACCAAACCCCATGCTGCTCTGTTACAAGTATATTTAATCTTTGCCAATCTTCTAGGAAGAAAAAGTTTCATTTTATCTTATAAATATTACAAGTAAAATATTTAAAAAATTTAATGTTTTCTGTACCACCCCAGTGTTCAGTTGTATTCCCTAAAATCCCTATTCGAAATATTGCTGTTTTTATTATCCATAATGACAATTTCTGTAACTTCAGATAATACTGTTTTATGTATATATATATGTCTTTATTTACGAGTGTTAGAGATCATGTTGACTTCCACTGAAATATGAAGGACATGTGTTTTCATGGTCTTTTCTGTCTCTGTTTTTCTGCATCCACTCCTGCTATGTCTATTTTATTTCATATTAATCTAGAGGTAAAAGTTAATATTTGTTTGAATTTTCAAAAAGATTCACTCACACAAAGCTTTAATAAGCAATGTACATTCCCCAAAGAGATAGGCCATGAGTTTATATTGAAGCAAAGCAAATGTGGGTACAGAAGATATTCCCATTTTTAACAGCTCCGTCTGCCTTTGGTTAATTAAAGATGTCAACCTATCATTTACCATTCTCCCTACTAAAATGGAGTTTATTTCCATCCCTTTGATTCTGGGCTGGCCTGATGACCACTCAATCAATAGAATGCAGTGAAGATTAACTGGTGTCAGTTTCTTTGATAACTGGCAATTTCTACTTCCATTCTCTTAGAATGCTTGTTCTTGGGATATCCTCTCTTGAACTTGGCCACCATGATGTGAGAAGCTGCAGACATCTTGTGCCCACCCAAACTCCCAGGCAACTACCAGCATCCACTGTCAGCCATGTCAAGGAGCCATCTTGAACATTCTAGTCTAGTTGAGTACCCGGCTGTTTGTAGTACTAGCTACACATGATAATATGGAAATTGGAAATACCATATTTTGCCATGTATAATGTACGCTTTTTTGCCCAAATTTTTGAGGGAAAAATGAGGATGCACATTATACATGGGTAGTACTAATTCTACATCTGCGTAAATGTTTGTAATTCTTTTATTCATGCTTATGTATTAAAAGCGTAACTCTAGAAAGCAATGATATCCTCATGCAAAATAATGCCCTGGAATACTATAATCTCTTTTGTTTCTAAATATAAATAAATAAATAATTGAATTAAAATGAAAGATTTTTTCCCCTGAAGGTTTGGGACAAAAATGTGGGTGCGCATTATACATGGAGTGATTTATCACAGCAAAATACAGTATATCTAATGAACTTAGGGATTTAGCTAGGGAGATTTCAATTGAGCTCCAAGATGTCTTTGGACCCAGTTCATATCGTGTGGAGCAAAAGAAACGCCCAGGTGAGTTCAAACTTAAGGTGGACTGTTAGAGAGCAATACACACCTTAAACAGTTGCCCACCACTGGGTTTTTTGTTCATCTCATCCCAACATCAACCTCTTCTGCTGGCTCCTTAGCCATTCTTTCCCCACCTCTAGTTTTCCCTGCCACCATCATCATTTCTCTTTCAGGGGGCAAACTAGTCAAATTCCTCCTCTGGTCTCATTTGAAATATCATTCCCCATCCTGAAAATATTGTCTGTTGTGCCATGTTCTCAGTGGTCAGGAACTTAGCCAAGGCATTCTTCCAAATAAAGTTTTCTCTTGATGCATGGACCAGCCCACAGTGCCTGCGGTGTTATGGATGAGGTACGAGACAAATTCACATGGACTACGGAGTCCTGTGGAGGAAAAGGGATGAAACCGCTACTCTCTCAAGTGGAGAATGCCTCAGAGTGGCCTGGCCACTCTCTCAACAGGAGAGTGCCCCAACCCTTGCCTTGACAGGTTTTTATTGGGTTTTAATTTGCAAAGGTATACAGGTAAAGTTCATTGATCATTGTCAGGCAGTAAGGATCAAACAATAGATAACATACAAAGAACTGTGAGGGCTTATTCTGAGTCAGGGTCTGTTAGCTAAAGGGCTACAAAACTTTGGGAAACAAACTCATTTCCTGCTCCGACCCTTATCATTTAATTGAGAGCATTCTTAGCAAAGCAGGTTTCACAGGATTTTATGCATTCTTTCTCAGGCCTGATCACCCAGGGAATCTGCCCTTTCCAGCACAGGTTTGCACCCACCACCAGCATTGTTTCAGGCTTAAGGCATTGTCTCAGGCTTAAGTCAGGGAGGGTAACCAAGGTGACCAAGAGATTAGGAGACTTCTTGCAGACAGAATGAGGACTCAGGCTATGTCAGGATAGCTGAGGGGTGAGGGTCCATCACCCTCTTTTGCTGTATCCCCCCAAGTCCTTCCTTGGGGCCTCCACGTGATCATGCCTGTCTTAGATCGTTCCTTCCTTGGGGAATCTTACCCATCATTGGCTAACCGATCAAGCATTGGGGGCCAGTTATGGATGAATTAAAAGGAGCAGAAGTGGCGCTCCTGCCAGGGAGATAAGCTTTGTCTCCTTAGTGGTTTATGGTCTGAAGGTTGCTCACTCAGACAGCCATGGTGGGGGGTTACAGCTCCTGAAACCAGACAGGGCAGTCCCCAATATTCTTTCAAAGGAGAGAGGAGATGAGTGAAATTTTCTCTGCTGATGAATCATGAAGAAGCTATACTCATTCACGTGCATGAATTCACAACCATGCATTCACAGCTGAAACAACTTCTCATTCTGCTACATTTCTGTCCTCTCCCCTTCTCTTTCCTTTTTAAATCCTTACCTGAGGATGATATGTTTATTGATTTGAGAGAGAGAGAGAGAGAGAGAGAGATGTGAGAGAGAAACATCGATCAGTTAGCTTCCCATCCATGCCCCAAAGAGGGTTTGAACTTGCAATCTTTTGGTGCAGAGAACAATGCTACAACCCACTGACCCACCTGGCCAGGGCCTTCCTCTTTGTCTTTGTTTTCTTTATTCCTGCCCCCTCATTTTTTTTTTTTTTTTTTTTTTTTTTTTTTTGCTCACTAGGAGGAGATAAAAAAACAAAACAAAACAGCCCTAGCTGGCGTGGCTCAGTGGATTGAGTGCCAGCCTGTGAACCTAAAGATCACTGGCTTGATTCCCAGTCAGGGCACATGTCTAGATTGTAGGCCAGATCCCCATTTGGGGCTGTGCGAGAGGCAGCCAATCAATGTATCTCTTGCACATCGATGTTTCTCTTCCTCTCTCCCTCCCTTTCTCTTTCTCTAAAAATAAATAAATCTCAAAAACAAAATGAACACAAACAAAACCTGTCAGTGATGAGATAACTCTGTTGCTCTTTCAGAGACCAATCACTGTTCCAATTCCCAAAAAAAATTCATTGAAGAACTGTGAACCCAGAGTTTATAAATAAGTGTTAAGAGATGATGGAATGAATTAATCAGTTAATCAACACATTTGTTAAGCACCTATTTTCTGGAAGGCACTGACTTAGTCAACAGGGGAAGAAGACTATATATGACATTGGTTCCCACTTTATTTTCTCTCCTGCTGTTGTTCTTAGCACCATGTGTACATTGAAGTAACTCTCATTCTACTCTATTAATTCAAACATATGTACTGAGTGCCCCCAATGTACCTACCAGGCACCATAGAAGTCACACATTTAGGAGAATTTCTTCTGCTCTTAACTTCCATCTTTGTATCAGTTTCCTAGAGCTGTTGAAAACAATGTACTGTAAACTGGATGACTTGAAAACAATACTTATTCTCTTGTGGTTATGAAGGCCAGAAATCTGATATCAAGGTTTTTTTTAAAAAATGTATTTTATTGATTATGCTATTACAGTTATCTCATTTCTTTCTCCCATTTATTCCCCTCCACCCTGCACCCTGCTCCCACCAGCATTCCCCCTCCTTAGGTCATGTCCATGGGTTGTACATATAAGTTCTTTGGCTTTTGCATTTCCCATACTATTCTTAACCTTATCCTCTCTATTTTGTACCTACCATTTATACTTATTCTGTGTACCTTTTTGCCCATTCTCCCTCCTCCCCTTCCCCACTGATAACCCTCCATGTGATCTTCATTTCTGTGATTCTGTTCCTGTTCTAGTTGTTTGCTTAGTTTTTGTTTTTCATTTTTTTAAGTTCAGTTGTTGATAGTTGTGAGTTTGTTGATATTTTACTGTACATAGTTTACTGTGCATCTTCTTTTTCTTAGGTAAATCCTTTTATTTCATATAATAAGGGCTTGGTGATGATGAACTCCTTTAACTTGACCTTATCTGGGAAGACTTTAGCTGCCCTTCCATTCCAAATGATAGCTTTGCTGGATAGAGTCATCTTGGGTGTAGATCCTTCCCTTTCATGACTTTCAATACTTCTCTCCAGCCCCTGCTTGCCTGCAAGGTTTCTTTTGAGAAATCAGCTGACGGTCTTATGGGAACTCCTTTGTAGGTAACTGCCTCCTTTTCTCTTGCTGCTTCTAAGAGTCTCTCCTTGTCTTTAATCTTGGCTAATGTAATTACGATGTGCCTTGGTGTGTTCCTCCTTGGGTCCAACTTCTTTGGGACTCTGAGTTTCCTGGACTTCCTGAAAGTCTATTTCTTTTGCCAGATTGGGGAAGTTCTCCTCCATTATTTGTTCAAATAACTTTTCAATTTCTTACTTTTACTTTTCTTCTGGCACCCCTATGATTCAGATGTTAGAATGTTTAAAATTATTCCAGGGGTTCCTAAGCCTTTCCTCGTTTTTTTAAATTCTCATTTCTTTATTCTGCTCTGGTTGAATGTTTATTTCTTCCTTCTGCTCCAAATCATTGATTTGAGTCCTGGTTGCCTTCCCTTAACTGTTGGTTCCCTGTATATTTTTCTTTATTTCACTTTTCATAGCCTTCACTTCTTCCTCTATTTTGCAACCATACTCAAACATTTCTGTGAACATCCTGAGTACAGTGTTTTGAACTCTGCATCTGATAGGTTGGCTATCTCTTCATCACTTAGTTTTACTTTTGGATCTTTGATCTGTTCTTTCATATGGGCCTTTTTTTTTTGGTCTCTGTGCTTGTTACTTAGTAAGGGGCGGAGCCTTAGGTATTCACCAGGGCAGCGTAACCTGTTGCTGCTTTGTGGTGCTATATGTGGGGGAGGAGTCTGAGAAAGAACAATGCTGCTTGCTCAGCTCTTGGCCAGCTTTCAGTCACTTTCCCTGCTACCTAAAAGCAAATTGGGCCCTTCTGGTGCTGATTCCCAGGTGGGTGGTTTTGTGCACATTCTGGGTCCCTGTGGATTTCTCTAATGAACTCTCCTGTGATTCTGTGAGTTTCTCCCACTTCCACAACCCCCACAGGTTTTTCAATCAGAGGTTTTGAGGCTTTATTTCACTGCACTGGAACCCTGGGTTGTGCGGTCTGTCTTGCTCCTCAGTTTTTCTGCCTGGTTATCCACACACAAATGTGGGACTGCCCGATCCTCCAGCCACCGCCTTGCCAGGTCCACCCGCCACTGTGTCACCCACACTGTCCCTCTAGCAGCTGACTTGCCATGCATCCTCTCTGACCAAGCTGCCCATCTCCACCCCTCCTACCAGTCTGGGTGAATGTTTGTTCTTTAACTCCTTGGTTGTCGGACTTCCATACAGTTCGATTTTCTGGCAGTTCTTCTTCTTCTTCTTTTTTTAAATATATTGTTTTCCTTCTTTTGGTTGTGTGAGGAGGCACAGTGTATCTACTTATGCTTCCATCTTGGCTGGAAGTCTATTTTCTTCCTATTTTGATGTCCTCTTTAACTGAAGAGCTATTCAGACATATGCTATTTTTTTAAATTTAATTTAAATTGTAGTTGACATAAATATTATATTAGTTTCAGGTTTACAATATAGTGATTCAACATTTATAAACCTCATATCAGGTATATGTTTTTAAATTTTCAGGCAACAATATATTGGGATTAAAAGTTATATTATAGTCATTAAATGGGGACAGTATTATACCAATTTTTTGGAAAGGTGTAGAGCTTTGTGTGGTTTGTTATAGAGCTTATTTTTCAAAATTTCAAGTGCCTGTTTGAAAGAATGACCATCTTCTGCTTTGAGTATACATACAAATTAATTTTTAAAATCTCATTAATTAGGTAATTAAAACCTTATGTATTCTTGCTTGCTTATTTTTTAAACTTTTTGGTCTGCTAGAAGAATATACTTCAAAAGAGGAATATAAAGAATACTTTCAAAGTTTTTTGCTCTAAAAGAACTTTTAAAACATTGCCTCTCTCATTGCACATTTTAAAGTCAGTTTTTAAAAATATTCACCATAAGGTTAAATATTCATACATAAGTTTAAATAATTCCAAAGAATGTGATTTCTGATTAATAGTAAATATAAGTGCCCTCACTACCCAAATCCAAGTTTTGTTTTGTTTTTTAATTTCATTTAGGTATTTATTTTTAGAGAGAGGGGAAGGGAGGGAGAAAGAAATGAAGAGAAACATTGATTAGTTGCTTCTTGCATGCCCCCAACTGGGGACCTGGCCCACAACCCAGCCATGGACACTGGCTGGGAATTGAACTGGTGACTTTTCCCTTTGTGAGATGATGACCAACTCACTGATCCACACCAGTCAGGGCTGCAAATCTGAGTTTTAGATGTGAGTAGTGAGTTCAGAGAATGAGGGATTTATCCAAGATCCAAATCCCTTTGTTTCCTGAGTTCAGATGGTATGAGTTTGTATAGGGGATACTTATATTGCCATGGATAATAATCATGTTACTAAATTATAGTTGACATACAGAAAAGTGAAAAATCATAATTGTATAGTTCATGAGTTTCTACCAAGTGAACTCACCTATGTAATCAGCCCCCTGATCAAAAAACAAACATCATCAGACTCCAAGGGGCCCCTGGACTCCCTTCCAATCATTTCCTGCTTTACCCTGACTTCTTACACCATTGACTAGTTTTAGCTTGTTTCTGAACTTTATATAAATACAAACATATACATACATACATACATACATACATATAAATGGAATCACATAGCCTTGTTTCTTTTGCTCAACATTAATTTGTGAAAATCAATTGTATCAACATTTTAAAGTAAACTTGTTAGTCACACTTTTAAAAAAATTCCTTACCCAAATATATGTTTTCCTGATTCTAGAGACAGAGGAAGAGGGGGGCAGGGGGGTGTATGGGGGGGGGGAGAGAGAGAGGCGGGGGGGGGGACATCTATGTGACAGAGAGATATTGAATGGTTGCCTCCCATATTGCCCTGACTGAGGATTGAATCCGTTATCAGGTATGTGATTTGACTGGGGATCAAATCAACAAAGTTTTGGTGTATAGGACGATGCTCTAATCATCTGAGCCACATGGCCAGGGCAAGTTACACTTTTAAATTTATCCAATGGAACTTAAATATCATAATGATATTTACAAATATACACTAACCCTAACCCTAACCTTTCTTAAACATTGGGAAAATTTATACTTCCTCTTTCTCCTTGACTTGAATTTTCATTCCACTTTTCCCACCAAATTTTATGCTTGAAAATATTGTTCACCCTGTTATAGCTTTCTTGCAGAAAAAAAATGTTTACTGATGAAAGTCTTATTTCCTATGACTATCAGGCTCTCTCTCAGTGCTAAGAACTTCTATATTTAGTTATAATTTAAACTAGAAGATAATTGATCAAAATAGTAGAATATTACAGATTTTGTTAAGCATAAAACTGCATTTTATTGGAGCTGTTACTTAGTAGTTGTGATAGGCAGACTAATGGCTACTGAAGTTTCCACATCTTAATTTCCAGATACTGTGAATATTAGGTGGCATGGTAAAGGGGAATTAAGGTTTCAGAAGGAATTACATTTGTAATCAGCTGATTTTGAGATGAGGAGATTATCCTGGATTACCCAGTCAGGCCAAATGTAATCACAAAAGTCATTATTAAGGGGCAGAAGGAGGCAGAAGAGAGAGAGAACAAGAGAAATGGCAGCATGATGCTGGCTTTGGAGAAAAAGGAATTAGGCAATTCTGGAGCATGAAGAGCCCTTAGAAACTGGAAGAGGAGAGGAAATGGATTTTCTCTTAGTTTCCAGAAAGAACTCAGCAGACACCTAGATTGTAACCCAGTGAGATCTTATTCGGACTTCTGACTTCCATAACTATAAAATGATAATTTCAACTTGTCTTCAGCTACCAAGTTTGTGGAAATTTGTTAGAGCCGCCATAGAAAACTAATGCAATAGTCGAATATAATCTATTGCTAAAATTTCATAGTATGATTTAATGAAATAATTTTGTAACTGTCTCAATCTGCAAATAATCTTTTGTCAGAAATATCTTAAGGGAGGGAATTTTAGGGGAAAAGGGGAACGGTTTAGAGCAACAAGTATAAAGGACTCATGGACAAAAACTATGGGGGGTGGAAATAGGAGGAAGGTGGGGAGGGCTGGGGTGGTGGGCTGGGGCGGGGTAAAAGACAGAAAACTGTACAATATCAACAATTAAAAAATACTGAAAAAAATAGAAATAAAAAAATAAATAAATTAAAAAAAAGAAATATCTTAAAATGTAGTATTTCCTCCCAAATTCTCGTTTCATATTAAAAATCACATAACTTACAGCTTTCACTATTTGAATGTTTTTCTTTCTAGCTACTAAAATATCCTAGGCACAAGTATTGAGAGCAGCTGAAAAAGTTGCTTATGTTTAAAAATATGAAAAAAGCCATTTTTTTTGCATTTAATATTTCTTTTAAAAATATTTTATTTATTTACTTTTAGAAAGGAGGGAGGGAGAGAAACATCTATGTGTGGTTGCCTCTTACACACACCTCAGTGGGGACCTGGTTCACAACCCAGTCATGTGCCCTGACTGGGAATCGAACTGGCAACCCTTTGGTTCACAGGGCCTTACTCAATCCACTGAGCCACACCAGCTAGGGCTGCATTTAATATTTCTTTCTTTTTATTTAAAAGATTTTATTTATTTATCTTTAGAAGAGAAGGGAAGGAGAGAGGGGGACAAATATCAATGTATGGTTGCTTCTCGTGTGTCCTCTGCTGGGAACTGGGCTGCAACCCAGGTATGTGCCCTGACTGGGAATTGAACTGCGATCCTTTGGCTCGCAGGCCGGTGCTCAATTCACTAAGCTACACCAGCCAGGGCTGCATTTAATATTTCTTACGAAAGCTCTTTGCTTTACTCTTCTGAGAATTCTCCTTAAGACCGATATATCTTTTGACAATGGTCTGGGATGTTAGAGGCAAAGTAGATTCGAAAAAGGTTTACAGATTTTTTAAAAAAAGTTTTACTCTCACCATGCTGTTCTACTCTAGATCTAAATTCAGAACATTTCAACAGGGTTTAAAATTCTAATTTTTTTTTTTTTACAAGATAACAGTTACCAGAAATGTATGTAATGAAGGAAAAACAGGGGCCCTGTGGTGTGTGTGGGTGAGGTGGGGGTGGGTGAGGCTACATGACTGATTAATCATTAGAGAAGTGTTCTCTTTCATTTGGCATCTGGAGGATTGGTTGGTTAGTTAGGTAACCACCCTAGTGAGGCATCTGCAGTCAGCACTTCTCCAGGGAAGGCAGGCAAGGTGTGAGAAACAAAACCCACAGCCAGCTGGCTGTGGATGTTCTCACCTGAAAGGGTCTGGGTGAGATTCCCACGGTGTCTACAGTGTTTCTTATGTAAATTGAATGTAGTCAATTGTGTGGTTGTATGTTTTTTAACACAAAATTGAATGTTTCTTGTAATGTACCTTTTTAACTTGACCTCTTATAGATAACATCAGCAAATTCAATCACCTTCCTCTTTAAACCCCCCCCCCCCATTCTACAATTTCCCAGGGCTTCAACAAATACCACCCTAATCTCAGCCCCCATCACATACTGCCTGCACTGATTCAGTAGCCTCCAAAGCAAAGTGACCAACTTGCATCACTCTCAGCCCTTTACTCTGATTTTTTTCTTTTTAAAATAGATTATATTACACACTTACTGGTTTATGGTCTGTTTTTGTAATGGAAGATGAGCTTCATGAGAGCTATTAATTGTTGTGTCTCTAATGTGTATGATAATGCCAGTCACAAAATATACATGTACATAATACAATATTGAGCTAGAAAGGTATCTGAGTCATATCTATTGAGTTCACTGATATGTTTGGGCTTATTTTTGCCATCTTAATTTGTGTTTCTCTTGCTATACGTTCTCATTGTCTTTAGCTGGGTTAATCCATTTGTTGTTGTTGTTTTGTTTTTGCATGCTTACCTCCTGTAAGTTTGAAAAGGAACACACCTTACATCTAATCTTTTAATGCTTGCTCTTAAATACTTAATATTGTCTAGAATGAACAATACTTATCTAGACATAATCTAGAATTAATAAACTTTGTCTAGAATTACCTTTATCCCTTGCGCTTCTCAGTTGCAGCAAAAAGATAAGAATCTATTACCCTTTTAGTTTCCCCAACCAGAAATCTCACCTTCCTCTGTGGAGTTTTATGCTGCGTAGGTTAATTTATTTAAAACTCAAATATTTAATACTTATTTTAATGTGACAATAAATTTTACTAGTGTGTTTATAACTTTTTGCTTTTTAAATCTCACCTCTTCCTCCAAGAACCTCCCTTTTTCTCATCTCTGTAATTCTCGTAGTGATTCTTCCAGGGAGAATCTGGAAGAATTCTCTAGGGAGGGTCTTTGGATAGTAAATTTTATGAGACCTTATATCTGTAAATGTCTTTATTTTATAGCAGGTATCAGCAAAAATTTTTAAATGGTCAAAATAATAAGTATTTTAGGCTTGCAGGCCCTGTGGTCTCAGTTGCAAGTATTCAGTCCTACTATTGTAATGCAAAAGCAGCTACAGACAAAATATGTAAGGACAATGTATAAATGAATGGGCATGGCTGTGTTCCAACAAAATTTTATTTATAAAAATAGGTGACTGGTCTACTAGCCATATTTGGTGACCTCAGTTGTAAATGATAGTTTTTCTGGGTATAGACGTTTAGGCTCAAAGTTATTTTCCATTGAATATTGAAGATAATTCCTCCCATGTCTTGTATCCACTGCTGTTTCCAAGAAGCAGGAGGCCAACCAGGCAGGGTCTTTCCTTTTTGGGTAACTAGTTTATTTCCCTCTGGAATGTTTTAGGTTTGTTTTTTTTAAATGAACTTTCTCTGTGGATTTTCAACTACCAACTCCTCAAAATGTCTATTGAAAGTAACTGTTTGAAAAAGCAAAGCTAAGTTTATTAAGCCTACTGCAGTAAGGGAGACCATAACCTTGAGAGGCTCTTGGTAATGTTTCAGAAGGAGAAAGTGAGGGGGAGGATATTTATAGGATTTGGGATTTAGGGCTCATGTGATTTAAGGCCGGTCTTTGAAGGTAAGAAACAGATTGGGATTGGGCACAGTTCCTAACTACTAGTTTAGAATTGATGAACACAGTGAAGCTCAAAGCAAATATGTAAACTGTTGTTTGATAAGTGAGCTGTTTGCTCAGGTGAAAACATGATTGTCCTGAGAGGACAATTGTTTTCCCAGACAAATTGGTTTTCCAGAATTTCCTGAGGTAAACAACAATTATTTATTTATTCATTTACAGACTTATCTTTCTGGAAAGGATTTCCTGGAATAATTAAGTCATGTTGAAACAGGTGGTTTTAGTTGTTGGTCTCAATATTTAAGCTAGGTGGGCACAACTGTTCTATATTTTTCTGTCTGAATAATTAAAAGAATTTACCCTACTAGGCAACAAGTCCAGAGACTTCATGTCTTACATCAGTTCTGTAAGTTTCTAATCCATTATTTCATTAACTTTTATTTATTTTTCATTTTTCTCTAGGTTCTTATTTTGTAAATCTTATCACATGAAAGATGAAACTAGATCTCTTAGTTTTTTGTCTTTTGAGAAAATTCTGTGGTTCCACTTTCCAATTGACTTCATCCTCAGCTGTGGCCATTCTATTTTTCCATTTTGTGGAGGGGCACCACCCGCAGAACCCCCCATTCGTCACGGATGAAAATAAAACTACCAAGACATGACCTGCTTGGGGAGGAAAGGTGGACAAACTCTCAGAGGAGGATGACCCAGAGCCCCTTCCTCACTAGGCTTTTATTAGGTTCCAATACACAGGAATACAGGTTTAACCTGTCAAAGAAATCTGAGGGCTTAATCTGAGTCAGTGTCTGTCATGTAAACGAGAGCACTCTTAGCAAAGCAGTTTTCACAGGACTTTACGAATTCTTTCTTATGCCTGATCTCCTGGGAAACTGTTCTGGCCGGTACAGGGCTGCACCACTTGCTGTCATAGTTTCAGGTTTTAAACCGATTAGGCTCAGGAAGCAGAAGACATCTCCCAGATGGAAATGGGGACTAGGGCTATGTTAGAATAGCCGGGGGGTGGGGGTGGGGGGCTAGTGGCAGGGTCCATCACATCCTCTTTGCTACAGCCCCCGAGTCCTTCCATGAGGGCCTCCCAAGTCGTTGTGTCTGGCTTAGGTTGCCCTTCCCATGAGGAGTCTTACCCGTCATTGACTACCGACCAAGCTTTGGGGCCAGAGATGGATGAGGCAGAAGCAGCACTCCTGCCAGGAAGATAAGCTTTGTCTCCTTCGTAGCTCATGTCCTCTTGACAGAACAGACCCAGATGAAGTGGGTCCCCAGCCTCTTACACCCCAGCCCACCATGGGGTGAGGGTTACAACTCCTGAAACCAGGCTGAACGGTCCACAACACCACGTACCATATTTAGATTTCAATTTTATAATTTTAATTCACACTAGCTTTGTTTATTGGTTATTTCTATTCTTTTGATTGCCTGCATTATTTTCTTAAATCTTCGATATAGTTGTGTCTTTAAAAAAAAACTCTTCTCTGATTGCACCATTCAATCTGCTTCTTTAGTTATGAGCCTTCTCTTTTCCACGTATTTTTTCTCCTCTGTCTTATGGTATTGTCTCTCCTCAAATATTTGATTCTTGACTATGTACTTCAATGTTAAGACAAGATCTGCTGTAACAGCTTATGCAGTCTGGTTGAGGAGGATGTGGAAATTACTGCTGAGACTTGACTCTCACATGTTTTCAATGAGCATGGTAGAGGTTTCTGTGATGTCAAGATATTTCACAGCTGGTCTTCAAAGCTTACCAGGACTCTGCTACAGACTGCCTGTGCTCACTGCTTTGTGGAAGGTGAGAACTTGCAATCACTGCCTGCTGCCATGCCCAGTGAGGAGGTGTGGATGCCCTAGGGCTTTCCTATCTGCTGTTCTCATGCTGGTGGCTCTGAGCCACCTCTTCCTGAATTCCACTCCCTGTGTGGCTAGTGTATCCTTGAGTCTTATAACAGAATTCTCCTACCCTTATCCTGGGTTGCAGTTTTCCCTCTCTAGATTTATTCTTGCCCACTTCCTAACTTTAAGGGATTATTTACAGTTTCTGGTTAATCCAGAGTTGCCTTCTTTTCAATCATGACTATTAGTTTACTTTATGTTTCTCTAATTTCTACGACTTTCATATAGGAGGGATTGGCAATTTGTCAGGAAACACTTATTTTTCTTATATCAAATTCAATTTGCCACCATTTTATCTGGTTGGCAAAAGTTCATTCAGTTATTTGGAGGGGGTATCCTCATTATATAACAAAGTCCTGGGGGTGTCATGTATAAAGATAGTTATCCTGGGAGCTGGTCTTTGGTTTGCTCTGGTTACCCCTGGGAAGCCCATTGCTAAGGCCCAATGCTAATTCCTTGACTTCTCTATCACCATGGATACAGAAGTCTTTGCCAGGGTTCTGCTCTGTGTCTGGTGTCCAGGCTCTCTGTGCACAACAGCAGCCTTTTCCCCTGAGGTTTAGCCACCTTCACTGGCCATTGTTAGGGACTTGGTGGTAGGTTGTAAGTTCCTGTCTCTGTCCCTGTTCTACGTTGTTTTTTTGTTTTGTTTTTTGTTTTTGTTTTTTTTTTAGTTTAGGGGACTCTCTTTTTTTGTGTGTGTTTTTTCCCATTCCTTCTACCCTCCCTCACAATCCTTTTCCAAATATGTATTACCTCCTTTCCATCCTCAGGATATAATTTGTAGAAGAGTGGTAGGGTGCCAGAGACATCTACGTCTAAGGAAAGGAAACACAGCTTGGAATGGGCAAGAAGAATCAAACACATAGCTTTCATTCTTATTTCTTCCAGTTACTATAAACCAGAAAACTCAGTGGTTTAAAATAACCATTCTATCATATTACAGATTCTGTGGATCAGGAATTTGGATAGGATAAAATAAGGATGGCTTGTCTTTGCTCTGTGATGTTAAAATCCTCATTTGAGAAGATTGGAAGGTTAAAGGGTAATCCAAGGCTAGAAGACAGAATCATCTAGAAGCATTGTCAGTTACATGTTTGGTGTTTGGTTCTGGCTGTCAGGTAGCATTTCAGCTAGGTTATTAGCTCAAACCCCTGTGTGTTCTTTGCATACATCTCTCCACATGGGCTTCCTCACAGCACGGTGGCTGGGTTCCAAGCACCAGTTTCCTGATACAGCAAGGCTTAAGTGTTAAGGCATTGTTAAGATCTAGCCTTGGGAGTCACAAAAAGTCACTTCCAGTTACTATACTGGGGAAGGTAGTCAAAGATCTACCCAGGCTCAATAAGAGAACACAGAGACTCTTCCACTATCGGAGCGTTGTTCAAAGTAACAAAGAACACATGTGATAGGACATATCATTGTGGCAATGTTTGGAAAACAAAATCTGGCAGAGACCACCCTTTGGCCACAATGATGCATTTTCCTTCTACATGTGAGCTATTCTCTTCATTCCCTAGGAATCACTGTATTAGCTCTTCCACAGAACCGTCAAGGGATGGCTTGAGTAGGGGAGCTTTTGTCTACCACATAAATCATCATCTTCTTGAAACCCACCCCAAATAAACATGCCCTGTAAGTAAAAACAGCAAGCCTCTCTGCATATACTAGAAATGTCTTGAGGACATTAGAAAAAAGACAAAGCTTCTATCAACAGCCTGAGAAAGGCCCCCAAATAAACATACAATCTGATTAAAACCAGTGTGCTTATATGCAAGTGTGATGTCAAGATGTGTTCCTAGTCCGCTGGTTCAGCTACATTGCTCTCCTGGGGACAAATTTGCAACTATTGATGCACAGCAGTGAAAACAAACCACACATTATACACTGGAAACAAAAACATTAACTTAGATATCTATTGGTGGTGAGATTATTGGCATTATTTTCCTTTTCAAATGTCCTGAACATTTTTCAGTCTTCTACAGTAAACAGTATAAAAAAACTACCCAGGATACCCTCTGTGTCAGACACCATGGATATTCTACTCAATACCCATCTTTCTTTCCCCCTTTTCTTCCTCCCTTTTCTGCTCCCCTCTTGGCCCTGGGGACTGACCCCTATATAATTGGTCTTCCTGCCATCTGGGTTCTGGATAGGTTTGGCTAATGGGAGAAACTGGCAGGAGATGGCTGAAGGAGACAGTGCTCAGGGTATTCTTTCCCTGTTCCATCCATGTCTTGGTTCTGGGGTGACTGTGTCCTCTATCAGTACAGCTCCTGCTAGGGTCCACCCTCATGATGGTAGGTTTCATTGGGCTTAATCACATCATTTCTTCTCTTCCTCTTTAGGGGTAGTAGTAACTGCTTCTCACAGTTCTTCCTATTTTCTTCCTATGTCTTGTGGGTTCTCTTAATGCTGCCCACACTCTGTAAGTAATGCCTATATTAAACCTTTTCCATACTTTCTACTAAATGGTTCCTGTTTCCTGCTTATCCTCTGGCTGACATATCATATTGCACAAGTCATTTATTTCTTAGGCTTCCATTTCTTCATTTGCAAAATAATAGATTTGGACTAGACTATGTCTCTCAAACTTTGTTCCAAGTATGTGTTCTTTAAAAAGAGTTTCCACTTGCACATTTTTGTGATTCCACTTTTATGAGGTACCTAGAGTAGTCAAATTCATAAAGACAGAAAGTGGGATGGTGGTTTCTATGGGGCTGAGGGAGGGAAAATAGGGAGTATTTGTTTAATGAATATAGAGTTTCAGTTTTGCCAGATGAAGAAGTTCTGGAGATTGGTTGCACAATAAAGGACTATACTTGACACTAATAACCTTGGCACTTAAAAATCATTAAAATGCTAAATTTTATGTTATATGTACTTTACCATAATTAAAGATAAAAAATTAAAAATTCATTTCATTTCAAAATAAAAGGGGCAGGGTGTTCTGTAGTTATACAGTGTTTAGAAAAGCTAGGTATTATCATTGTGCTGTTTTTATTTTGATATTTCACAGTACACAAGTTCCCTAAGAAGTCTATAGTATAAAAACCCTAATTTCATTGTTATGAAATCATTTCCCAGAATAAACTGACCATGGAGAACATAATTTTGAACATAAGTGGAGAAGATCATCTCTAGGGTCCACTGAAGTTTAAAGTCCTATTATTCTTTTCGGAGTCTGAAAAGGTTCAACCCAAGGCACTATTTCTTCTGACACTTATTTGCTGTCTCTTCCTGAACTCAAGGATTCTCTTTGCCACAAAAGTGTCTGGACAGAGACAGATGGGGAAGAATCTTCTTCAGTTTCTAAAATCTGTGCTGACAGTCTTGGGAGTCCAAAGTAAGCTGGGTTTACTTCCTTAGTCTCTCTATCAAGTGGAAGGAAGTTTCTTAAAAATATTTAAGGATTTCTCAAATACATTTTTTTGTGTGAATGGTTTTCAATTGTTTTCTTTGTTTATCTTAACATGGATCAAAACCCAGAAACATATACTCCTAAGAATCATTCACATTCCCTATGAAATTTTATTGTATCTACTGTATTTTATTTGAATGTTCTAGGGGCTGGGGGAATTTTCACACAGGATTTTTTTCTTTGTAGTTATATTTATTATACTAGGAATCTGATTTGTGATAATCTGATATAGAACTTATTTAGTGTAATTGTACATAAACAGAGTCTTTCTAGATTTTCTTCTAAAAGTAATTATTTGGTAATCAGAAAGTATCATCACAGATTTTATTTTAAAACAATACTTCAGGAAGTTGAATAAGAACAAAATTCTGGAGAAATGATTATACTTCATTCAAAAGAAAATACTTGAACTGAAATAATTATACCACTTGATTCCCAGCATTGAATTGGCCTGGTAAACAACCAGGGAAATCATTATTATTATTACTTACTTTTTTATTATTGTTGTTCAAGTAGTGTTGTCTCCATTTCCCCCCAACCTATCCCCAAACCCCAGCCATCCCCACCTCCCACCCCTGATCCCACCCTCCCTCCTTGGTTTTGTCCATGTGTCCTTTATAGATGTTCCTGAAAGCCTTACCCACTTTCTCCCCCATTATCTCCTCCCACCTCCCCTCTGGTTACTGCAGTTTGTTCTTAATTTCAATATCTCTGGTTATATTTTGCTTGCTTGTTTGTTTTAGTGATTATGTTCCACTTATAGGTGAGATCATGTGGTGTTTGTCTTTCAACGCCTGGCTTATTTCACTTAGCATAATGCTCTTGAGTTCCATCCATGCTGTTGCAAAGGGTAAGAGTTCCTTCTTTCTTTCTGCTGCATAGGCAAAGGACTTGAACAGACACTTCTCCAAGGAGGACATATAGAGGGCCCAGTGACATATGAAAAGATGCTCAGCATCACTAGCCATCAGAGAGATGCAAATTAAAACCACAATGAGATACCACTTCACACTGTTGAGAATGACCATCATAAAGAAATCAACAAACAAGTATTGGAGAGGATGTGGAGAGTGGGGAACCCTAGTGCACTGTTGGTGGCAATGCAGACTGGTGCAGCCACCATGGAAAACAGTATGGAATTTCCTCACAAAACTGAAAATGGAAGTGCCTTTTGACCCGGCAATTCCACTGCTGGGATTATGCTGTAAGAACCCTAAAACACCAATCCAAAAGAACCTATGAACCCCAATGTTCATAGCAGTGCAATTTACAATAGCCAAGTGCTGGAAGCAACCTAATTGCCTATCAGTAAATTAATGGATCAAAAACTATGGTACATTTACTAGGGAAATTATTTAACTGTCATAATGATACCCAACCTTCTTTTTCTTTACCCATCTCTTATCACATAACCCCAAAAAGTGGGTCACTGGCTTTTCCAACCTTCTTGAGGTGATCATGTGCTACATACTTGGGAAAACAAGAAAGCACTCAAGAAAGGTATCTCTCATAGCCTGGTTATAACTGCTCCCTCCTTTCACATTGTACTGTGAGGGTACAGTGTTTGGGGCTGTGGCAGCCACCTTGCCAGCTATAATGAAAAGGCCAAGGACAAACCAATAGTAACCAGATGCCAGGTAGGGTGGGATAATGGGGAAAAAAGAGAAGGGTCATCAAAGAACATGTATAAAGGACACATGGACGAAGCCAAAGGGAGGTAGGATTGAGGGTGGGGATGGCTGGGGTTGGTGGGGGGGACTGGTGGGGGGAAAATGGAGACAAATGTACTTGAACAAAAATAAAAAATAAAATAAAATAAAATAAAATATGATAGTAATTAAAAAAATAAAAAAAAAACCATAAAAATAAAAATAAAATCTTTTAGGAAGAAGATGAAAAGAAAAAAAAAAGGAAAGAAAAAGCCAAAACACAGACTGGCTGACTCATTGCCCTGGATGGATCAGTTCTGCATCTAGATTTCTTGTTAAACATGATATGTGACATGATAATGAAATTGCAATAAATTCAATTCAACAATATTTGCTGAGCACTGATCATGTTTGCAGCACTGTTCCAGGTATTTTAAACACATAAATAAACAAAGACTCTTGCTCTTATGGAGCTAAATTCTAGCCACCCTTAATCAGATACTGTTACCTGCAGTCTGAAGCATCTCCAAATACAGGTGTTGGAGTCTAATCTTTTGTGGGTTGGGTGCACTGGTTTGCTGGTACTGGCTCCTAGCATCTTGCAAGAGCTGATTGTTAAATTCCCCCCAAACTGAGAACCGTTTGTTAAACATGACCATTATTAAAAATTAAGTTGTACACACTTATATTTAAATCAGTTATATTAAACAAACTTGTCACTTTCTACTTCTTTTCTGTCTAAACTTTTGACATCACTTATGTTTATTATTGTATTTATGTAACACAAATAGTATGTAATGGTATGCTACTGTGCATCTCTTTCCAAGGCCAAGTTCCATGTCAAATTGGGAGCTTGAAATCTGTCCTGGGAGGGGTCTTTATGCCATGAAAGTTGACAACTGCTACAGATTCGGCCTTGATTCATTGGTTTAATGACTATCTCGACTTTAGAGTGGAGAAAATATTAATAATGCAGATTAAACTTTAAGACTGTGACTTCTATAGCCATTATATTGTGGATAGCATAACAATTTGAGGATATGTTCTTCCAGCATTAGAAAATTATGTGATCAGGTCATTGTTGCTGAAATGGAACTTTGATATTTATCTTCATTGTTTCATCTTCATCTTACTCATTAATGTAACAAAAATATTAACCCTTGTTAAAACTATACCTTTATCAGTATTTAACAGATATGAGAGCTTGGTAAAAATCAAGGAAGGCATTCTATGAGAATCAGTTGGCTATATAAAATTTACAATGAAGAATATAGTATACTTTATTATTATTTATAAATTGTATGATACACATCTTTTAAAATTGAAATTTAAAAATAATAATGTATATACCTCCATATTTGTCAGACTATAAGATGCACCTACCTTGGGAGGAATAATGGTTGTTAATGCTGCTGTTGAGTTCTGTTTACATTTACATTGGTGAAATATTATGTTATTCATGTTATTAAATATTTTACCACATTTTTTGCTTAAAAAATTTTTTTCCTGTTTTCCTCCTCTAAAACCTAGGTGTGTCTGTCTTATGGGCCAAAAAATATGGGTATATATTAACTTTTTTTTTGAGAGCCAGATCTTGAATATTTACCAGAACACCAGGGATAAAGGGGAAAGTAGGGTAAGAAAATGGATACGACTTTTGGCCAAGATGGAGGTGTAGGTGGACACACTGTGCCTCCTCTCAAAACTAAAATTGGGAACAACAAATATTTAGAAATAAGAAAACAACCCGAACTGATAGAAAATTGAATTGTACGGAAGTCCAACAACCATTCATCCAGACCGGTAGGAGGGGCAGAGTTGCAGCAGGAAAAAGTGGAGGTGCAGACCTGGGCACTCGGGCAGCAGTGGCTGGCAGATCCCAGGTGTACAGATGGCAGCAGGTGTACCCCGGGTGTGGGGTGGCAGCAGTGCAGACCCAGTGAGGTTGTTCAAGGCAGCTGGCTGACCAGGTGGTCCCACATTCACACACAGATAATCCAGGTGAAGGGGAGGTGGCGGAGGGGACTGGGGTCTGAGAGAGAGCAGAGTGGGTGCCATTGTTCCCTCTCGGACCCTGCCCCCACATACAGCGTCAAAACTCAGTGACTGGGCTGCCCTGCCCTGGGGAACACCTAAGGCTCCATCCCTCACTACATAACAGCCAAGACCAGACAAAAACAAACAAACAAACAAACAAACAAAAAACACCAAAAAATGGCTCAAACCGGAGAACAAATGAAAGCCCCAGAGCCAATTCCTCTAAGCGACCATGAGATAGCCAACCTATCAGATGCACAGTTCAAAGCCATGGTGATCAGGATGCTCACAGAATTGGTTGATTTTGCTCACAAATTAGATGAAAAAATGCAGTCTACAATACATGAAATGAAGGAAAATGCATGGGGAACCAATAGAGATGGGAGGAAAACTGGTACTAAAATCAGTGGAGTGGACCAGAAGGAAGAAACAAACAACCAAACAGAAAACAAGAAAGAAACTAGAATTCAAAAAAAAAAAATGAGGAGAGGCTTAGGATCCTCCAGGACATCTTTAAACGTCCCAACATCGGAATTACAGGGGTAGCAGAAGGGGAAGAAGAAGAGCAACAAGTGAAAAACTTATTTGAACAAATAATAAAGGAGAACTTCCCTAATCTGGCAAAGGAAATAGACTTCCAGGAAGTCCAGGAAGCTCAGAGAGTCCCACAGAAGCTGGACCCAAGGAGGAACACACCAAGGCACATCGTAATTGCATTAGCCAAGATGCAAATGAAGGAGAGAATTCTAGAAGCAGCAAGGGAGAAGGGGACAGTCACCTACAAAGGAGTTTCCATCAGACTATCAGCTGATTTCTCAAAAAAGACCTTCCAGGCAAGAAGGGGCTGGAAGGAGGTATTCCAAGTCATGAAGGTCAAGGACCTGTATCCAAGATTGCTCTATCCAGCAAAGCTGTCATTTAGAATGGAAGGGAAGATGAAGTGCTTCTCAGATAAGGTCAAGTTGAAGGAGTTCATCATCACCAAGCCCTTATTAAATGAAATTTTAAAGGGACTTATCGAAGAAAAAGAAGATAAAAATATGACAGTGAAAAGACAGCAAACTCACAGCTATTAACAACCATATCTAAAACAAAAGCAAACAACTAGAACAGGAATAGAACCACAGAAATGGAGATCACATGGAGGATTAGCAACAGGGGAGTGGGAGGAGAAGAGAGGGGAAAAAGGTACAGAGAATAAGTAGCATAGATGGTGGGTAGAAAATAGACAGGGGGAGGGCAAGAATAGTATGGGAAATGTAGAAGCTAAAGAACTTATGACACATGGACATGAACTAAAGGGGGGGAATGTGGGTGGGAGGGGGTGTTCAGGGTGGAGGGGAATGATGGGGGAGAAATGGGACAACTGTAATAGCATAATCAATGAAATATATTTAAAAAAAGAAAAAGAAAAAAAAAAGAAAATGAATAACAGGGGATATTGCCTGACTGACCAGCCTCAACCATTTGTACTATTGCTCTAGAACCCCTATTCTCAGAAGCCCATGCATAAGCCAGACTTTGAAACTAGCACTGTGAGCAACTGTACAACCTGATTAGAGAAGTTAATCTCATCCCTCTGATTAGTGAATCTACCCAAATATTCCCTCACTGGAACTATAGAAACTATACTGTGTGTGATTTGAACTATAAAACTTTTCAAAATATATGACCCTAACAATTCAGTATTCAAAACATGCTACTGAGAGTTTATTCTGGTGCTCAGGGTATAAAGTATCTTCCTAACATACCTCATATGTTTTCCAGTGGCTGTGCCCCACGAAGCAGCTAGCATGTTGCAAACACAAAGTACACAGTAAAAACATGCAGACATAAAAAGGTGGTCTGGGACTTCCTTGGCCAGACGCTGGTTTATGAAACAAGACTTCACCGACACATTCTCTACATGTGATTAGGTTTTTTCTTTTGGGGAGGAAAGATAGAATGAGCAAACTCTACTTATTAAACAAATTACCACAAGGTCCTATGTGTTCATCATCAAAAGATAAATATCTCAGCAAGGGAAGAACATGTAATATTTGCAAATTCATTTGATATATTTCTTCTTTGTCCAACAGTTTTGGTAATTGATGGGTAATGAAGTCATTAGAGAGACTGCCCATTAAACCTCATTAAATGAGGTAAGAGGGAGACGATTGGATTCATTGTGGCCCAGGTTACCACCACAGGAGAAATAATGGGGTCAGATGCCTTCCATTTGTGAAGCTGCTGTCTGATTGATAGAACCTCTGAAGCTGGGCTGTCATGTGTCTGAAAAGCTTCTTTGTTTATTACTAAGAAGAGCCCAGGCCTCTTTGTATGTGTGCAAAAAGAAAAAAAAAATCCATTTCACCAGCAGAGGGTTGAAACCACTGTAGGTAATTTGTGAATATTTTTATTACTGTGTTACATTGAAAATTAAAAAAAGAATAATCATTAACTGTTTTTAATTTCTTGGTGTATTGAAATGTTCATCTCATAACCTTTGTTCCCATCCCATTTATTTTTATTATTTATTTTTATATATTGTTACCATTTCAACCATTTTAATTGTATTTTTTCTATTACCATTACTCCCTATACCCTCTTCTACCTCCATCCACCCCTCTCCACCCAGACCACCAAAAATCAGCACACTGTTTCCTGTGTCCATGAGTTTTCTCTCTTTTTTTTTGCTCTATTTCTTTACTCTCCCTTCTTGCACCCCCACCACCCAAGCTGTCATCCTGCTCTTTCTGAGTCTGTCTTCATATTACTTGTTAGTTCAGTTTGTTCATTATATTCCACATATGAGTGAAATTATATGGTACCTGTCTTTCCAACTGGTTTATTTCACTTAACGTAATGGTCCATCCATGCTGATGCAAAGGGTAAAATTTTCTTCTTTTATTTATTTGTTTTACAGCCAAGTAGTAATCCAGTGTAAATGTACCACAGCTATTTTATCTGCCCATTCCATTAAAAATTTTCATATCTTTATTATAATTACCATGAATGGATAATATTCTTATCTATTAAAGTAGTATCCATTTACTTCATATGCACATGAGAAATTAAAGCACTTTTCCTCTTCTGATTGATATTAAAAAACTTTAGTTTAGACAATAATTTTTAGATTGTACTATCAATACTAAAAGGATTCCTGTCAGTGAATGTGTAAAATTGAAGAAATATGGAGAATTTTTCCCTGATTATATAGTTGTTTTCCTTACCACTGAAGACAGGAGACTAAAAAGGAGGCTAATTACATTGTACAACTTCACTGAAGACCCATTACTTTGTTATGCTTTGGGTAGGCAGAGCCTAACCCAGAGATCAGATCTCTTTTGATGTTCCCAAGGCCTATAGCAAGAAATTAGGGAGTAAGGAAAGGGAGAAAAAAATTTCATGGAGTCAGAAATGAAATCTTCTAAATAATATTTACCTCTTGGAGATGAGCTCAGTGCACTCATAAGTCTCATTGGCATGAATGCTCTTTATCTACAGAGTACTTTCATTCCCACCTTTATGCAGGAGCTGGCTAGAACTAGGTTTACCTTTTCCTTCTGCCACTTAGTGTGTAAACTTGGGCAAGCCACTTGATCTCTCTGAGCCCCTATTTCCTCATTTATGGTAGAAGGTAATAATACTTACCACATGAGAAAATGTTCTTATGCCTGGGACTACGACTTACTCAACAAACACTGAGAGCCAGATTCAAAGTTGAGTAAGAAGTGACTTTCAACTTCAAGTAATTTACAGTCTAGCAGGCATTTGAAGACAGACTTACTATGAATTAGGCATATATGATTTTTTGTTTACCTCTACTGAATATTATCACATTATTTTAGTCAGATAGTATGGTTAGAGCTCTACAAAGAGAAGAATGAAGACATATGTACTTTGTGACAGTGTGCATGTGCTTAGACCTGATCAAATGACACTTCAAGATTAAAAACTTAATGATAACCTTCTTCTCTCTTATTCTATTCCTTCCTTCACCCTCCAAAAACAAAGACAAAAACGACATATGGAACATCAGAACTTGTAGTGCCCATTTTAAAAATGGGCAAAGGATTTAAATAGACACTTGTTATGGGCAGAATTTTTTCTCTCCAAAATGAATATGTTGACATATGTTAACCCCCAGTACCTCAGATGTGACCATATTTAGAGACGGGGTATTTATTTATTTATTTATAAAATTTTTATTTTATTTTATTTTTTAATCAGTATTTTTTAATTGTTGACATTGTACAGTTTTCTGTCTTTTACCCCACCCCAGCCCACCACCTCAGCCCTCCCCACCTTCCTCCCCTTTCCACCCCCCATAGTTTTTGTCCATGAGTCCTTTATACCTGTTGCTCTAAACCGTTCCCCTTTGCCCCTGAAATTCCCTCCCCTCCCCCTCTGATGACTGTCAGTCTGTTCCCAATTTCAGTGTCTTTGGTTATATTTTGCTTGTTTGTTTGTTTTGTTGATTGGGTTCCTGTTAAAGGTGAGATCATATGGTATTTGTCTTTAACTGCCTGGCTTATTTCACTTAGCATGATACTCTCCAATTCCTTCCATGCTGTCTCAAAGGGTAGGAGCTCCTTCTTTCTTTCTGCTGCATAGAATTCCATTGTGTAAATGTACCACAGTTTTTTGTTTTTTTTTTTAATTTTTTAATCAGTATTTTTTAATTGTTGATATTGTACAGTTTTCTGTCTTTTACCCCACCCCAGCCCACCACCCCAGCCCTCCCCACCTTCCTCCCATTTCCACCCCCCATACTTTTTGTCCATGAGTCCTTTATACTTGTTGCTCTAAACCGTTCCCCTTTTCCCCTGAAATTCCCTCCCCTCCCCCTCTGGACACTGTGAGACTGTTCTCAAAGTCAGTGCCTTTGTTTATATTATGCTTGTTTGTTTGTTTTGTTGATTAGCTTCCTGTTAAAGGTGAGATCATATGGTATTTGTCTTTCACTGCCTGGCTTATTTCGCTTAGCATGATACTCTCCAATTCCTTCCATGTTGTCACAAAGGGTAGGAGCTCCTTCTTTCTTTCTGCTGCATAGAATTCCATTCTGTAAATGTACCACAGTTTTTTGATCCATTCATTTACTGATGGGCACCTAGGTTGCTTCCAGCACTTGGCTATTGTAAATTGTGCTGCTATGAACATAGGGGTGCATAGGTTCTTTTGGATTGGTGTTTCAGGGTTCTTAGGATATAATCCAAGCAGTGGAATTGCTGGGTCAAAAGGTATGTCCATTTTTAGTTTTCTTAGAAAATTCCATACTGTTTTCCATAGTGCTTGTACCAATCTGCAATCCCACCAACAGTGCACTAGGGTCCCCTTTTCTCCACAACCTCTCCAACACTTGCTGTTTGTTGCTTTGTTTATGAAGGCCATTCGGACTGGTGTCAAGTGGTATCTCATTGTGGTTTTAATTTGCATCTCTCTGATAGCTAGAGATATCGAGCATCTTTTCATGTGTCTCTGGATCCTCTGTATATCCTCCTTGGAGAAGTGTCTGTTCAAATCCTTTGCCCATTTTTTAATTGGGTTGCTTGTCTTCTTAGAGTAGAGTCTTGTAAATTCTTTATATATTTTGGAGATTAATCCCTTGTCTGAGGTATCATTGCCAAATATGTTTTCCCATACAGTTGGTTCTCTTTTTATTTGAATACTGTTTTCTTTAGCCATGCAGAAGCTTTTTATTTTGATGAGATCCCATTTGTTTATTCTTTCCTTTATGTCCCTTGCTCTAGGGGACGTATCAGTAAAAATATTGCTGCGTGACATATCTGAGATTTTCCTGCCTATGTTATCCTCTAGAATTTTAATGGTGTCACGGCTTATATTTAAATCTTTTATCCACCTTAAATTTATTTTTGTGTATGGTGTAAGTTGGTGCTGAAGTTTCATTTTTTTGCATGTAGCTGTCCAGTTCTCCCAGCACCACTTGTTAAAAAGGCTATTTTTGCTCCATTTTATGTTGCTGCCCTCTTTGTTGAATATTAATTAATTGACTGTAGAGAGTTGGGTTTTTTCCTGGGTTCTCTGTTCTATTCCACTGGTCCATGTGTCTGTTCTTGTGCCAGTACCAGGCTGTTTTGATTACAGTGGCTTTGTAATACAGTTTGATATCAGGTATTGTGATCCTTCCTACTTTGCTCTTCTTTCTCAAAATTGCTGCCACTATCCGGGGTCGTTTATGATTCCATATAAATTTTTGAAGTGTTTGTTCTATGTCTGTGAAATATGCCATTGGAACTTTAATAGGTATTGCATTGAATCTGTAAAATGCTTTGGGTAATATGGACATTTTGATGATATTAATTCTTCCGATCCATGAACACGGTATATGCTTCCATTTGTTTGTGTCTTCCTTGATTTCTTTCTTCAGTGTTGTTTAGTTTTCTGCATACAGGTCTTTTACCTCCTTGGTTAGGTTTATTCCTAGGTATTTTATTTTTCTTTTTGCTATATCGAATGGGATTTTTTTCTTGATTTCTGCTTCTGCTGTTTCATTGTTGGTATACAAAAATGCCTTTGATTTCTGGATTTTGAATTTGTATCCGGCTGTTTGGCCAAATTCATTTATTAGGTGAAGCAGCATTTTGGCCAAGTCTATAGGATTTTCTATGTGCACTATCATGTCATCTGCAAACAATGATAGTTTTGTTTCCTCCTTTCCAAGTTGGATGCCTTTTATTTCCTTTTCTTGTCTAATCGCTGTGGCTAAGACTTCCAATACTATATTGAATAGAAGTGATGAAAGTGGACAACCTTGTCTTGTTCCTGATCTTACTGGAAAAGATTTTAGTTTTTGCCCGTTGAGTATGTTGTTGGCTGAAGGTCTCTCATATATGGCCTTTATTACTTTGAGGAATGCTCCCTCTATTCCCACTTTGCTGAGTATTTTTATCGTAAATGGCTGTCCTACCTTATCAAATGCTTTTCCCCGCATGTATTGATATGATCATGTGATTTTTGTCTTTGCTTTTGTTTATGTGCTGAATTACATTTACTGATTTGTGAATGTTGAACCATCCTTTCATCCCTGGGATGAATCCGACTTGGTCATGGTGTATGATCTTTTTAATGTATTGTTGGATGCGGTTTGCCAATATTTTGTTGAGGATTTTAGCATCTATGTTCAACAGTGATATTGGCCTGAAGTTTTCTTTCTTTGTTGTATCTTTATATGGTTTTGGGATTAGGCTGATGCTAGCTTCATAAAAAGAGTTTGGGAGTCTTCCATCATTTTGGATTTTTTGGAATAGTCTGTGAAGGATAGGGGTTAGCTCTTCCTTAAATGCTTTGTAGAATTCTCCTGTGAAACCATCTGGTCCAGGGCTTTTGTGCATCAGGAGTTCTTTGATTACTGCTTCAATTTCATCAGCTGTTATTGGTCTGTTCAGGCTTTCTGCTTCTTCTCCATTGAGTTTTGGGAGATTATATTTTTCTAGAAACTTGTCCATTTCACCTAGGTTTTCAAATTTCTTGGCATACAGTTCTTCATAGTAATTTCTTACAATCCTTTGTATTTCTGTGGTGTCCATTGTAATCTCTCCTCTTTCATTTCTGATTGTGTTTACTGCAGTCCTCTCTCTTCTTTTCTTGATGAGCCTGCTTAAAGGCCTGTTGATTTTGTATACCTTTGCAAAGAACGAGCTCCTAGGTTCATTGATCCTTAGAATTGTGCTTTTAGTCTCTGTGTCATTTAATTCTGCTGTGATCTTGGTTATTTCCTTCCTTCTACTTGCTCTGGGCTGTCTTTGTTGTTGTTCCTCGAGTTCTTGTACACATAGGGTTAAGTTGTTTGTTTGAAATATTTCTATCTTCTTTAGGTAGGCCTGTATCACTATGAACTTCCTTCTGATGACTGCCTTTGCTGTGTCCCATAAGTTTTGGGTCGATGTGAGTTCATTATCGTTTGTTTCCAGAAACTTTTTGATTTCCTCCCTAATTTCATTCTTGACCCATTCATTGTTTAATAGCATGCTATTCAATCTCCGTGATTTTGAGGGTTTTGGGTTTTTCCCCTTGGGGTTGGTTTCTAGTTTCAGTCCCTTGTGGTTGGAGAAAATTCTTGGTATGATTTCAATTTTCTTCAATTTGTTGAGGCGTGTTTTGTGTCCTATCATGTGGTCTATCTTAGAAAATGTTCCATGTGCATTTAAAAAAAATGTGTATTTAGTTTTTTGGGGGTGAAGGGCTCTATATATATCAGTTAAGTCCATTTCATCTAGCATATTGTTCAATATCACAATTTCTTTGTTGATATTTTGTTTGAAAGATGTGTCCATTTCTGACAGTGGGGTGTTAAAATCCCCTGCTATAATTGTGTTGCTGTCAATATCTTTCTTGAAGTCCTCTACAATTTTCTTGATGTATTTAGGTGCTCCTATGCTGGGTGCATATATATTTGCAATGTTTATGTCTTCTTGGTGGATTCTACCCTTGAGTATTATGAAGTGACCTTCTGGGTCTCTCTTTATGGCTCTTCCTCTGAAGTCTATTTTGTCTGATATGAGTATTGCTACCCTGGCTTTTTTTCCCTGTCCATTTGCTTGGAAAATTTGTTTCCAGCCCTTCACTTTGCGTCTGTGTAGGTCTTTTGTTCTGAGGTGGGTCTCTTGTAGGCAGCATATATGTGGGTCATGCTTTCTTATCCATTCAGCTATTCCATGTCTTTTGATTGGAGCAGTTAATCCATTTATATTTATGGTTATTATTGATAGGTAGTTATTCATTGCCATTTTCATATCTGTGTTCCTCTCTCTCTCTCTCTCTTTTCCTTCCTTTCCTTAAAGCAATCCCTTTAGTATCTCTTGCAGATCTGGTGTGGTGGTAGTGTATTGTTTTAGACTTCTTTTGTCTGGGAAGCTCCTTATTTGGCCTTCTATCTTGATTGAAAGCCTTGCTGGATAAAGTAGTCTTGGTTACAGGCCTTTGGTTCTCATTACTTGGAATACTTCCTGCCATTGTCTTCTGGCTTGGAGCGTTTCCATTGAGAAGTCAGCTGCTAACCTTATTGGGGCTCCCTTGTCTGTTACTTCCTTTTTCTCCCTTGCTGCCTTTAAGATTCTCTGTCTGTCTTAAAATTTTGCCATTTTAATTATGATGTGTCTTGAAGTGGGCTTCTTTGGGTTCTTCTTGATTGGGACTCTGTGTTTCCTGGATTTGTGTGACTTCTTCTCTCATCAAATTAGGGAAGTTATCCATCATTACTTCTTCAAATAGGTTTTCTATCCCTTGCTCTTTTTCTTCTCCTTCTGGTATCCCTATTATATGGATATTATTATGTTTCATATTGTTTTGCATTTCTCTTAATCCCTCTTCATTCTTTCTGAGCCTGTTTTCCTTTTCTTGCTCTTTCTGGGCGTTTTTTTCTACTTTGTCCTCCAACTTGCTGATCTGATCCTCTGTTCATTGATTCTGCTTTTCATTCCTTCTACTGTGTTCTTCAATTCAGAAATTGTATTCTTCATTTGCTCTTGGCCCTTGTTGATAGTTTCTATTTCCTTTTTCATGTTGATATAGTTTGCAGTGAGTTCATCATAGCTTCCCTGTAGTTTCTGGTTGCTCATTGAGAGCTCATGGAACTTCCTGACAACCATGGCTTTGAACTCAATATCTGATAGTTGAGTTGCCTTTGTTTCATTGACCATTCTTTCTGGGCCTTCCTCCTTTCCTTTCATTTGGGGATTGTTTCTTTGTCTTCCCATTGTTTGTGAGACTTTTCTTGTAATCCTCAGCTTCTTAAATTGATCTGTTCTGGCTCCCTTGGTTCATGGTGTGAACTTCTGTGGCAGAATACCTGTGAGATTCAGTGGTGTAGTCTCCTTCGGGCATCCTGGTGTTCACAGCTTCCATTTTCTCAGCTGTTGGGATGCCCCCTCTTGGGGTCCAAGTCTCGTTTTTTCACAGTTCCAGGATATTTTTTGTCTCACTCATGGGTGTTTAAAAAGAGAAAAGAAAGAAATGAAAAAAGAAGAGAGAAAAAAGAAGAGAAATAAAAGAGGACAGAAGAAGAGATAAAATTGGAAAGAAAGGGAGAAGGAATAAAACAAGAAAGAAGTAAAGAGATGCAAAAATAATTTAGGGATAAAAAATAAATAAAATAGATAAAAAATAAAAAAATGAAAAATAATAATGAAAACAAAACAAAACAAAAAAATTCCCAGAAAAACAAAACAAAAAAACCAACCCTCTCCCAAAAAAACCCCAAAACGAAAAAAACTGCCTTGCTGTTTTCAAACCCTGTAAACTGGTTTTTCTGGTCTTGCTGGCTGCAACAGGCTGAGGGGCAACTGGTACCACTTTTCTCCCTGTTCCGCACTCAGTCATGTTTGGGCTACTCTCCTCAGTGTCAGCGGTGCACTCTCCCCAGGGCTAGTGGTGCACTCTCCACGGAGGGCCTTAGATGTGATTTCTGAGGCTCCTGCAGAGGGCGAGCTTTCCTGAGTTTATGGGTTTGAGCTGGGATCTCTTATGGATTGAGCACTCCCTGCATTTATTGTTGTGAGCTCTGGGTCACCTACAGAGCACATACACCTACCCAGGTCTACAGGTGTGGGCTCCATGAGTTTCCCTAGTTGCATACACTCACCCTAGGATCACGGGTGTGAGCTTCAGGTCTTCCACGAAGCGCTCCCCCTCAGTCCCAGGGCCGCCTCCGGGAGCTTGGCCACCTCTGATCAGTCACAGGGCCACCTCTGATCAGTTGCAGAGCCGCCTCAGGTCCCAGGACCGCCTCCGGTCACTTGGCTGCCATATCTGGTTTTCAATGTCCGCTACAGATTTTAATCTCCTATTTTCATATATGCTGTGGTACTGTTGGCTGTCTGCTCTGTTCCTGTGTAGATTGGCTAGGTTTTTCTCTTGTGTGCAGGGGGAAGTGGAATCTGTGTCCTCCTACCATGCCACCATCTTGAATCCTCACATCTGATTTTCTTAAGGAGTGTTGTACAGGTGAGCTTTGGATAGCCTTGCTGTTGGCCTTTAGTTTATCAGTGGTAGGCAGTGTAAAACTGTCTTTAGTAGTCTCAGTCTGTCCAGGCTGCTGTAACAGTCCCAGAGAGTGCTGGTTTATAAACAAAAACATTTATTTCTCAAAGTTCTGGAAGCTGAGAAATCCAAAATCAAGGTATTTTTTGGATTACAAGCTCTTGACAATTTGGATCATAAAATTGGTTCTCAACCATGATTGTCTTCTTTTTCAATTTACATAATGCATTTTAAAATAAAGATATAAAGTATCTTAGTCATCTTGGGCTGCAATAACTAAATACCATACACTAACTGGCTTAAACAACAGGAATTTATTTACTCACAGTTCTGGAGGCTAGAAGCCCAGAATCACAGTGCCAGCATGGTGGTTTCTGGTGAAAGCTCTTTTCCTAGTTGCCTTCTCCCTTCTTGGTAGCACTTCAAGATGTGAATTTTGGGGGGAGCACAATTCAGTCCATAGCATCAAGGTTATTTTTTCTCTTTCTCTCTCTTCAACTCTCTTAGGTATTCTACTTAAATCTCCTTGTGGGTTCATATTTTATCTATTAAAAGATATCCTTTGCCTTGGCCAGGTGGCTAAGTTGGTTGAAGCATCATCCTGTATACTAACATTTTCCAAGTTCAATTTTTGTTTGGGGCACATACCTAAGTTGTAGGTTTGATCCCTGGTTGGGGTGTGTACAGAGGATGGAGGCAATGGATTAATGTTTCTTTCTCACATCAATGTGTGCCTCTCTCTTCCTTTCTCTGTGAAATTAATAAAAATATATCCTTGAGTGAGGATTAAAAAATTTATCTTAAAAATTTTTTCCCTTTATTTTAATTGTTCTTGTACAGTTTTCTGTCTTTTACTCCCATCCCGGTCCGCCACCCTAGCCCTCCCCACCTCCCTTCCATTTCCACCCTCCCTAGTTCTTGTCCATGTGTCTTTTATACTTGTTGCTCTAAACCCTTCCCCCTTTCCCCTGAAGTTCCCTCCCCTTTCCCCTCTGGTGTCTGTCAGCCTGTTCTCAATTTAACGAATAGATCAAAAAACTATGGTAGTTACACAATGGAATTCTATGCAGCAGAAAGAAAGAAGGAGCTCCTCCCCTTCGCAACAGCATGGATGGAACTGGAGAGCATTATGCTAAGCGAAATAAGCTAGGCAATGATGGACAAATACCATATGATCTCACCTTTAACAAGAACCTAATCAACAAAACAAACAAACAAGCAAAATATAACCAAAGACATTGAAATTGAGAAAAATTTATCTTTTGAATATCTCCCTACCTCTCCTTCAATGGGAACCCTTCTGTCCAGATGTCCCTTCACCTAACCTTCCTCCCTGCTTCTCTCTCCCTTTCTCAGGTTACTGAGTTATCTTAAGTAGCTTATATATTTTTAACCTACTCACTTTGGTTGTTCTTTCAGCCCTTGCACTGGTGAAGCTATTGAGGCATCCTAAGTGGCATCAAGCTGATGTGCCCACAGTGGACAAACTGCAACATTGCTAAGTCTCTCTGAGAGTGATGCCAGTGACAGCTCTCCCTTGCCATGGTCAGACACAATTTAACTCAATTCTCCTAGAGTCATCAAGAATGGAAAAGTCCTCTAGAGCCTGTGCTACAAGTGGGCAGATGAAAAATCCCCCTGAAAACAATCTCAGGATCTGCCAGCTGAAGAATCATCCCTACTTCAAGCTACTGCACACCTCTCTGTTTAGCTGTGGCTTTTAGGTCTCCCTGGACACTGAAGAGAGGAGAGTCCATACTCTCTCTTTCAGAGATGCTGGGGAAATCTATGGCCTCAATGCACCCTCCAGACTCTTCCAAATTGACTGGTATTTTTGGCTCCAGTTTTAAGGTAGAGAAGGGATCTGAGACATACACTCAAACCCCCACTGTCCTCCAATTTTCTCAAATCCACATGCTTAGCATAATGAGCATTCTGTTATGATAGGCTAATTTCTGTGTGAATGTGTTTTGTGTCACACTTCTCTTAGGTGTGGAGATGGCATGTTTTAACTCTGTCAATAAAGTTAGGAGAATTATAGGATTGGAATGAGGCAGACATCCTGAACGCTGTGTAAAGAATCAAGATCACTTGTGTTATTAAACTTTAAGGCATTTTGGGGTACAGATGGTCTCTGAATAAGAAGGAAGAGTCCACTGAGAATACTTGTAAAAACCACCAAGATAACTTTCAAAAAACACATGGGAAACCAGGGACATTTTTGGATCAAGGTAGTCAGGGCTCTTGGCTCAGCCCTCTGGATATAGAGCCATCTGAGGGTAGAGTGATTGAGGTAACATTAGTCCCCAGAGATATAAGATATGCAGGAAGTCACTCCTGCTGGGTGAGGTGGTGCCAGTTCTGGACTAGTGGGTGACAATGAGTGGGAACTTGCATTCTTCTGTAGTGTGCGGATAGCATATGCTCAACAGAGCCTGGTAGCATGCAGGAGGGGGGTAAAATTCTATAAGAGGGGTCACTTTTGTAATGTAGTCATTTAGAGGGTCCATTTTGTAATTCTCACAAATGTGACATGATGCTAGCAAATGACTCGCTGCTGCAATTTTGAATAGAATTAGGTCAGAAAGCTAAAGTTATATTTTGGCATCAACTGTGGTACCTAGGCAGAGTTACATAATGGTATTTATTACCTGTTGTGTTGTCTTGGACAAAGAGAATGGTGATAGGCTTTAAGAAAGCAACCTCACATCTTTGCCATACACCTAAGGCTTCATTGACACATCCAGTTCTAGTCCATGAGTCCATGTGAGATGACAATACTAGTAGGTGCTCCATCAATACTTATCGAATGAACACATGCACCAAGGCATAAACAAGTGCTAAGAAAACACTGAACCATTTCTCTTTGGAATATTAAGGGTGATGTTACCTCTGTTTACTCTACTCACCTAATCTCAGTGCCAAAGTAATATTACAATGTCTGAATAGTCCAGAAGTCAAAAGCTTTATAAGCCATATGGTTTTCAATGCTGGGGGCATGTAATAGAAATGGAAAATATAAAATTCCCACTTTTAGTTAAGAATTTATATCCTGGATTTTTGCTTAAACAAATAAATAATAAAGATAAATTGTAGTTCAAATAATGCCTTGCATATATCTCTGCAGTTTCCAAATGTGTTGTAATTGAATTGGAGGAATTACTGAGAACAGATGCTAACTTATACACTACTTATACCCTACAGTGAGAAAAATGACGGACTTCGCTCTACTTGCCCAAAATCCATTTAAATTTTAAATTGCCTTAATTGTTGCACATTTTTAATGCAATATAATGAAAGTTTACAAAAACATTCAGTGGAAAACAGTAGGTTTTGTAAAAGGCTTGAGGGCTTTGTGTGATAAACAGTAGCCACACTTTAGCAAGGGACTATCCAACTGGGATGTGTTTTTCACTGTATTTCTTTTAATAGAAAAATGTTATCACCTACATGTTTCACCATTATTTACATTCTAATCACCCTCTAGTGATGAAATTCAGATGGAAGCATTTTTCATTAGACAGTTTGCCATGACAACTCGAGTTGGGTAAGGAAGGCCCTTCTGCAGGCTCTGTGCTTGGGCCTAGTAGTGGGCCTTTCTCTTCCTCAGGTATCATTGATCTCCCACTAGGATATTAATCTTACATGCACTTTGTGGCAAATGAGATTAGAAAACCCCAGCAAATTTTCATTTGGAAAGAAGAAAGATAGTTTGTCTCCAATTGTTGGAAGTGCAATATATGCTGATAGACAAATCTAAGGCTCTAAAAGCAGACATTAATAAAAAGCTGTAAAATCTTGTTTCATCTAGTCTGAGAAAGCTAAACAGGATTTGTCACTTTTGATACCAACTGAGCTTCCATTAGCATGAAAATTCTTAAATTACCCACATCTTTCAATCTTTTGAAAAGATTTTTGGGTTTTCAACTAGTTGTCAGGAAAAACAAATTTTTGGAAAAAAAAACAAACCCCAAAACAAAAAACCTGGCTTTCGTAACTTTGTTGGCTGTTGCAAAGAAAAGATTGTTTTCCAGGAATTATTGGGACCAGTATAATTTAATACAATGCGTATATGTTTCAGAGAAAACATGTAACTCCTAAAGAACAAATGAATATTGAAGCAGGTTTCACATAGGTCCAAGGCCTAATGTGGGATTCATTCATTATAATGTCCACTTTTCACTTATTCAACAGTGCCTACCATGGCCTGGGTTCTAGGGAATATCAAAGTAGACATCCATGTTTTTAAATTATACACAGTCTTGTCTATTATCTGATGTAAAACTTACCTTAATCTTAAGGAGATTTTTCATGCAAGAGAGAAGAGGGGACAACAACAAACAGAAGAAAAGGAAAGGAGAACATATTTATAAAAGTATAAATATATACTTATAAACAGTGGGGACAATATCCAGCTGTCAAACATATTACAGAAGTGATGAGAGTGAGTGTAATTAAAAAAGAAGGAATCTGATTAAATTTTACAGAGCAGATGGTCTTAGAATAATTGGTCATCTTTAAAACATATTACCACTCCTTACAATATTTTGAGTGTGGTTCTGAAACTTTTTAATACATATATGATCATATATTTTTCAAAAATTTTTTAATGAAAATAGGATCATAATACACATAATGTCCTTCAACTTGCAATTTACTAAACAAAAACAGTATTGTGCAGAACTAGGGGGGTGACATGAATCTTTTGGAAGGTAGAGACTTCATCAAATGGATGCAGTGCAAAGGGAGGCAAGGGAATAGGTTTTATTGATAAGCCACAGGCTTGTTTTGCTAGAGCCAGAAAAAAGGCAGCAATCACCAGAGACCTGGACAACTAGGGGAGGGCTATTCACCTCATTAATAAGATATCATGTATTAATTGGAAATGTGACTGAATTTATATTTCAATTTGATAACAGGGGCAAAGAGAAAGCATTATATTCTATGAGAACAACAGCAGTGTTTGAGGAATATGGTTCTGCTTAAAAATTGAATAATAAGAAGAAACCAGAAGGCAGAGACGCTTCAAGATGCACCATAGCATTCCAGTGTAGGTCGCAAAAAAAGGGAAGAAATTCCTAGTCTAAGCACATTAAAATTTGGTGAAATTTGCCCTGGCCAGTATGGCTTAGTGGATTGAGCGCTGGCCTGTGAACCAAAAAGTTGCCAGTTGAATTCTCAGTCTAGGGCACATACTTGGGTTGCAGGCCAGCTCCCTAGTAGGGGACATGTGAGAGGCAACCACATTTCTCTCCTTCTCTCCTTCTCTCCCTCCCTAGGTCTAAAAAATAAATAAATAATATCTTAGAAAAATAAAGTTTAAAAAAATTTGGTGAAATCAAAACCAAAAATTATTTGCTCTTTGCTGTTTCTTTCTATGTCTTTCTGAATTCAGCTGAGATGACCCCTGACAGAGAGAAATGTTTCATCTCCCTCTGGCATTTCCTGTTTCCTCTTCACTTTCATTCTGACACAAGCTTTGGGAGAATGAGAAGGTAGTAGACAAAATCACAGTGCTGTACCTTAGCAAAAGCTTTTTTCACCTCTATTGATATGATCATGTGATTTTTGTCTTTCCTTTTGTTTATGTGATGTAATATGTTTATTGTTTTGTGAATATTGTACCCTCCTTGCATCCTTGGGATGAATCCCACTTGATCATGGTGTATGATGTTTTTAACATATTGCTGGATATGGTTTGCCAATATTTTGTTGAGAATTTTAGCATCTACGTTCGTCAGTAATATTGGTCTGTGGTTTTCTTCCATTGTTATGTCTTTATCTGATTTTGGAATTAGAATGATGCTGGCTTCGTAAAAAGAGTTTTGGAGTCTTACCTCTTCTCGGATTTTTTGTAATAGTCTGAAAAGGACAGGGGTTAGCTCTTATGTGTTTTGTAAAATTCTCCTGTGAAACCATTCAGTTCAGGGCTTTTATGTGCCGGGAGTTTTGATTACTGCTTCAATTTCACTACCTGTTATCTGTATGTTCAGGCTTCTGCTTCTTCTTCATTCAGTTTTGGGAAGATTACATTATTCTAGAAATTTGTCCATTTCACCCAGGTTTGCAAATTTCTTGGTATATAGATGTTCATAGTAATTCTTTACATTCCTTTGTATTTCTGTGGTATCAGTTGTAATCTCTCCTCTTTCATTTCTGATTTCATTTATTGGGGCCCTCTTTCTTTTTTTCTTGGTGAGTATGCTTAAAGGCTTGTCAATTTTGTTTATCTTTTCAAAGTACCAGCTTCTGGATTTACAGATCCTTTGAATTGTTTTTTAGTCTCTATGTTGCTTAATTCTGCTCTGATCTTGGTTATTTCCTTCTTTCTGCTCCATCTGGGCTTTGTTTGTTGTTCCTCTAGTTCTTGTAGATGTAGAGTTACATTGTTTCTATCTTTTTAGGTAGGCCTGTGCCACTATGAACTTCTCTCTCAGGACTGATTTTGCTGTGTCCCATTAGTTTTTGACTGTCGTATGTTCATTTTCATTTGTTTCCAGACATTTTTTATTTCTTCCTTGATCTTTACTAATTCATTCATTATTTAACAGCATACTATTCAATGCTCATGAATTTGAATGTTTTGAGTTTTTTCTACTTTCAAGGTTTGTGGTCCAAGAAAATGCTTCATGTGATTTCAATTTTCTTGAATTTGTTGAGGCTTCTTTGTGTCCTATCATGGCAAGCCACATCCAGCAAACATTAAAAAGATCATACACCATGATCAAGTGGGATTCATCCCAAGTATGCAAGGATGGTACAATATTTGCAAATCAATGAACATATTACATCACATAAACAAAAGGAAAGACAAAAATCTCATGACCATATCAATAGATGAGGAAAAACCATTTGATAAGGTATAGCACCCATTTATGACAAAAGCACTCAGCAAAGTGGAAGTAGAGGGAACATTCCTCAACCTAGTAAGGGCCATATGTGAAAAACATGCAGCTAACATCGCACTCAATGGGCAAAAACTAATCACGCTAAGGTCGGGAACAAAACATGAATGCTAGCTTTCACCACTTCTATTCAACATAGTAGTGGAGGTCCCAGCCACAGTGATCAGACAAGAAAAAGAAATAAAAGGCATCCAAAGTGGAAAGGAGGAAGCAAAACTGTCATTGTTTGCAGATGTCATGATAGTGTACATAGAAAATCTTATAGAGTCTGCCAAAAAACTGCTCGACCTAATAAGAGAATTTGGAAAAACAATGGGATACAATGTTGATATTAAGAAATTGAAGGCATTTGGGGGCACCAGCAATGAAATATCAGAAATAGAAATCAGGAAAAAAATCAAATTTGCTATAGCAACAAGAAAAATAAAGTACATAGGAATAAACTTGACCAAGGAAGTAGAAGACCTATACTCAGAAAACCACAAACACTGAAGAAAGAAATGAAGGAAGACATAAATAAATGGAAGCATATACCAAGTTCATGGATTGGAAGAATTAACATCATCAAAATGTTCATATTGTACTTCCGGCCAAGATGGAGGCATAGGTGGACACCCTGTGCCTCCTCTCACAACCAAAATTAAGGACAACAAATATTTAGAAACAAGAAAACAACCAGAACTCATAGAAAATTGAACTGTACGAAAGTCCAACAACCATTCACCCAGACCGGTAAGAGAGGTAGAGTCCCGGCAGGAAAAAGTGAAGGTGTGGACCCAGGCAAGCAGGCAGCAGCAGCTGACAGTTCTCAGGTGTACAGGCAGTGGCTAGCAGACCCCAGGCATGGGGTGGCAACTGTGCAGACCCAGTGAGGCTGGGCAAGGCAGCTGGCTGACCAGGTGGTCCCACATTCGTGCACAGATAATCCAGGTGAAGGCGAAGCGGTGGAAGGAACTGGAATCTGAGAGAGAGAGGAGCAAGTGCCATTGTTCCCTCGCAGACACCCCCCCCCCACATACAGCCTCACTATACAGCAACTGGGCTGCCCCACCCTGGGGAACACCTAAGGCTCCACCCCTCACTATGTAACCACTGTGACCAGACAAAAAAACAAAACAAAACAAAAATGGCTCAAACTGGAGAACAAATGAAAGCCTCAGAGCCAATTCCTCTAAGCCACAAAGAGATAGTCAACCTATCAGATGCACAGTTCAAATCCCTGGTGATCAGGATGCTCACAGAATTGGTTGATTTTGCTCGCAAATTAGATAAAAAAATGCAGGCTACACTAAGTTAAATGAAAGAAAATGTGCAGGGAACCAATAGAGATGGGAGGAAAAGTGGGACTCAAATCAATGGAGTGGACCAGAAGGAAGAAAGAAACAATGAAACATAAAACAAGGAAGAAACTAGAATTCAAAAAAATGAGGAGAGGCTTAGGAACCTCCAGGACATTTATATATGCCCCAACATCCGAATTATAGGGGTACCAGAAGGAGAAGAAGAAGAGCAACAAGTGGAAAATTATTTGAACAAATAATAAAGGAGAACTTCCCTAATCTGGCAAAGGAAATAGACTTCCAGGAAGTCCAGGAAGCTCAGAGAGTCTCAAAAAAGTTGGACCCAAGGAAGAACACACCAAGGCACATCATAATTACATTAGCCAAGATGAAAATGAAGGAGAGAATTCTAGAAGCAGCAAGGGATAAGGGCACAATCAGCTACAAAGAAGTTCCCATCAGACTGTCAGCTGATTGCTCCAAAGAGACCTTACAGGCAAGAAGGGGCTGGAAAGAAGTATTTGAAGTCTTGAAAGGCAGGGACCTACATCCAAAATTGCTCTATCCAGCAAAGCTGTCATTTAGAATGGAAGGGAAGATCAAGTGCTTCTCAGATAAGGTCAAGTTCAAGGAGTTCATCATTACCAAGCCCTTATTCTATGAGATGTTAAAGGGACTTATCTAAGAAAAATAAGATAAACAATATGACAGTAAAAAGTCAGCAAACTCACAGGTATTAACAAGCACACCTAAAACAAAAGCAAACTAAGCAAAGAACTAGAATAGGAACAGAACCACAGAAATGGAGATCATATGGAGGGCTAGCAACAGGGGAGTGGGAGGAGGAGAGAGGGGAAAAAGGTACAGAGAATAAGTAGCATAGATGGTGGGTAGAAAATAGACAGGGGGAAGGCAAGAATAGTGTGGGAAATGTAGAAGCTAAAGAACTTATGACACATGGACATGAACTAAAGGGGGGGGGAATGTGGGTAGGAGGGGGTGTTCAGGGTGGAGGGGAATGATGGGGGGAAATGGGACAACTCTAATAGCATAATTAATAAAACATATTAAAAAATTAAACAATGTCCATACTAACCAAAGCAATTCATATATTTGACACAATCCCTATTAAAATATCAATGACATATTTTACAGATATAGAACAAACATTTCAAAAATTTAAATGAAACCATAAATGTCCCCAAATAACCACAGCAATTTTGAGAAAGAAGAACAAAGTATGAGGGATCACAATACCTGACATCAAACCGTATGACAGGCCACAGTACTCAAAACAGTCTGGTACTGGCATAAGAACAGACACATAAATCGATGGAACAGGATAGAGAGCCCAGAAATAAACCCAAGTCTCTATGGTCAATTAATGTTTCACAAAGGGGGTAGAAGCACAAAATGGAGTAAAAACAGGCTCTTCAACAAATGGTGTTGGGAGGTCTGGATAACTACATGCAAAAAAATGAAACTTGACCACCAACTTACACCATACACAAAAGTAAACTCAAGATGGGTAAAAAAACTTAAATATAAGTCACGATACCATAAAAGTCCTAGAGGAGAACATTGGCAGGAAAATATCACATGGAGCAATATTTTTACCTATATGTCCCCTAGAGCAAGGGATATAAAAGAAAGAATAAACAAATGGGTAGGGTGTTGGGAGAGATGGGAGTAAAATAGATACGATTGTACTTGAAGAACAGTTTTTCAAAACGTTGAACAAAAGAAAAAAGAAAAACACTAACAGTGCAAATTTATGCATTCTTTGAAACTAATGCTTGTATTTTCTTTGAATTTTTCCTTTGGATTTGTGGCATGGAAATGGAATGGGTAAAAAATGGCTTCATCATGCTGCTCATGCAATTGTTCACAGCAGTGTGACTATCTCCATTTTGCTCTCGGAGCCTGATTCAAGATTGTTTTCTGTTTATCTTGATTGCAAATAAATATGCATAGAGCAGAAGATCTACTTAACAGTTCTCAGGAAAACAACTAAAGTCCTACTTTCTTTTGATTTTGTGACATAGGCTTTGTGATTGAGTTAGTAAGAGAAGTATTTATTGAGTATGTCTAGAATAAAATAGGTATTCCAAATAGCATAAGGAGAGGTAATAGAAACACAGTTTGTACCAATTGTTGTTGTGACAAGTGATTGAATGTTCACTGAGATAGATATTTTGTTTATTATATTTCATACAAACTAATTTCAAGTTTTTTAATGTTTTCAGAGCAAAAGCTATACAGTACAAAATGTAAGCATGAGATTTCCATTACATAAACAAATATATTAAGAACTCTGCATTTTTATATTTTTATTTTTAAAGCCTAATGAAGCTAGTATGGAAAAAAGTAGTTTTCAGTCATGTTATGCTTCCTAGGAGAATCCAAGGAGGAAACTTATTATTGTCTGTCAACTGTATTTGATTATACTATAACTCATTAACTGAATAGTTGCTATGCCTCAGCTGCTGAACTAAGTGGTTTCTGTGCATCATCTCATTTAATCTTCAAATCGAACCCTTTAGGACTGATACTGCTCTGATCCCCACATTACGGTTTGTTTTATGTTAACCAATAGCTTCCTCCAAAGGAAAAAATATGGAGAACTGAAAGTTTTACTGACAATTTGGGTTTTCAAAGATTCTCTGTTTTCTCCCTGTACAACTGTTTTCCCATCATGGTTTCCTTGGAAACAGAAATTTCGTTCTATGACCCCTGACAATCTCATGCTCATGGATTCAGTTATGCTCTGTTAGATTTATATTACTAAAGGTATGGTCAGCTGATCCCCCTCTCCTCAGTGCCAAACACACACAGTCAACAGTTCATTAGCTTCTCCATTAGATGTCTAATGCACACTGCTAAACGACTGAACATTTTCCAAACTGAGTTTCTGGGTCGTCTCCAAAGTTTGCTTTTCTAGTTGTCTTAGTTCTTTTGTTTGGGCTTCTATAATAAATACAATATCCAAGATGATTTATAAACAACAGAAGTTTATTTCTCACAGTTCTGGAGGGTGGAAATCCAAGATCAAGTCACCAGAAGTCTTGTAAGAGCCAGTTTTGTGGTTCATAGATGGCTTGTCTTCTCACTGTGTCCTCACATGATGAAAAGGGTGAGGGAACCCTCTGGGGTCTCTTTCATAGGGCACTAATCTCACGTATGAGGGTTATATCCTCATGACCTCATCACCTCACAGAGACCCCATCTGCTAATGACATTACATCAGGAATTAGGTTTCAATATATGAATTTGAGGGGACACAAACATTTAGCTTATAGCACTGGTGACTTTAGTACCAGTAAATATACTGCATTCTACCAAATTTCTCCAGAAGAAACCTAGTTAGTAAAGACTTCTCCCTTTGTCACTTTCCACTTTCAATTAATTACCAAGTTCTATCAACTCCATCTCCAAGATAGTTTAAAAATCTTCTTACTTCACCCTCTATTCCTACTGCCATCATGTTAGACCAGGCCCCATCTTCTTGTTCTGGATTATGGCCATAATTTCCTCTCAAATTTTTGAGGTTATGAATTATACATAGTTTAAAGTCTTCTATTTGCTCTACTAACTCTTTCTTAAAATTATGTTTTCCCTTTAACAAGTGAAGGCTCTCTTCTTTGCTGGCTTAGTTTTCCTTTTTGTCTGCTACTCTTTTGGAGACCATTCTGCTGCCTGCTCTGTTTACCCTAGCTTTCCTAGGTGGTCATAATGGCAGTGGCAGGTACTATTTAGATGATTTGTCTTTTGCTTTTGGGGGGACTCCTGTTCCCCCTTGGAGCTGGTAGTCACCTGAAAGCCCCATCCTTCCTTTCTAGTCTCTGCTGATGCTAATTCATTTGTCAATATTTGATGCCATATATACTTGATGCCATCAGTACTTGATGCCATCAATACTTGATGCCATCAATACTTGATGCCAAGACTATTTGCCAAACTCTCTTCTAGGTTGGGAGATCCAGCAAGTGAACAAAATTAACTGTTGCTGTAACGGCCCCTCATTGGAGGGGGCAGGAGTAGCTGTTGTTCTATAACTATCACCTGCAAGTTTCTCAAGACCCTTCCACTTTTCTATTAATTGGCTCAGAGCTTGAAGTTTGTTTTACTCTCTCTTGGGCTCTGATTTTCCCTGTAAAGTTTATTCTATTTGCATTTCATCTTTTAGGAATTTTTTAAAAAAATTTCTTCTTATACACAGTGGATGCTGTTACCTTTCTTGATATAATTCTCTGAGAGTCTTCATGAATCCACTTCTGTCCCCTTCTACCTAATCCATTCATTATCTTCAAGGGATTTTTATCAAATGTGGAGTTGATTGTATCACTGTCCTCCTTAAAATATTTCAAAAGTTTCCTGGTGCCTTAGAACTAAGCCACAAATTCTTAGCATGGTCTGCCAAAGGCTAGATGATCATGGCCTCATCTAGTACTGTTTTCCACCCCAATCTGTTCAACTAAACTGCTTTTCTTTTTATATTTCTGAAATATACCATTGTTTCTGTCACCATGAGGTCCACAATGTTTCCACTGCCTTAAAAAGTCTCCTTTCCTTTTCTTTACCTAATTAAAGTCTCAGCTTAAATATCTCTTATTCCAGGAGCTTTGCCAGACCCTTCAAATGAAATCAGGTCTCTTATCATATGTTGCCACACTATCTTGTACATCTTTAATCACACTCATCTGCTTGATTATTTGAATTTACTTATTTAATAATGTCTATTGTACTTGCTTCATTAATGGCTTTAAGACAATAAGGGATAAAATTGCCATGATTTTTTGGCACGTGGAAGTGTTAAATAAATGTGGTTGACTAACTCAATTGTACTTTTTCCCCACTTTTGTGGTGAAGTGACTAGCAATCATATTTGTGGCTGTCTGGAAGAATTTTCTGTGGTGGTGGAAATGATCTATATATGTGCTGTCCAATATGGTAGCCATTAACCATATGAGTCTTTTTTTTTCATATGAGTCTGCTGAGCATCTGAAATATGGCTAGTGCAATTGACAAATTAAATTTTAAATTTTATTTGTTTTTTTATTTTTAAATATATTTTATTGATTATGCTATTACAGTTGTCCCGTTTCTCCCCCATCATTCCCCCCACCCTGCACACCCTCTCCCACCCACATTCCCCTCTTTAGTTCATGTCCTTGTGTCATAAGTTCTTTAGCTTCTACATTTCCCATACTATTCTTACCCTGCCCCTGTCTATTTTCTACCCTCTATCTATGCTACTCATTCTCTGTACCTTCCCCCCCTCCTCCTCCAACGCCCCTGTTGCTAACCCTCCATGTGATCTCCATTTCTGTGGTTCTGTTCCTGTTCTAGCTGTTTGCTTAGTTTGCTTTTGTTTTAGGTGTGGTTCTTAATAGCTGTGAGTTTGCTGTCTTTTCATTGTCATATTTTTTATTTTTTTTCTTAGATAAGTCCCTTTAACATTTCATATAATAAGAGCTTGGTGATGATGAACTCCTTGAACTTGACCTTATCTGAGAAGCGCTTTATCTGTCCTTCCATTCTAAATGACAGCTTTGCTGGATAGAGCAATTTTGGATGTAGGTCCCTGCTTTTCAAGATTTCAAATATTTCTTTCCAGCCCCTTCTTGCCTGGAAGGTGTCTTTTGAGAAATCAGCTGACAGTCTGATGGGAACTCCTTTGTAGGTGACTGTCCCCTTATCCCTTGCTGCTTCTAGAATTCTCTGCTTCATTTTCATCTTGGCTAATGTAATTACGATGTGCTTTGATGTGTTCCTCCTTGGGCCCAACTTCTTTGGGACTCTCTGAGCTTCCTGGACATCCTGGTAGTCTATTTCCTTTGCCAGATTGGGGAAGTTCTCCTTTATTATTTGTTCAAATAAGTTTTCTACTTGTTGCTCTTCTTCCCCTTCTGGGACCCCTATAATTCAGATGTTGGGACGTTTAACGATGTCCCGGAAGTTCTTAGGCCTCTCCTCATTTTTTTGAATTCTTGTTTCTTCCTCATTTTCTGTTTGGTTGTTAATTTCTTCCTTCTGGTCCACTCCATTGATTTGAGTCCCAGTTTTCCTTCCATCTCTATCAGTTCCCCATGCATCTTCCTTCATTTCACGTATTGTAGCCTGCATTTGTTCATCTAATTTATGAGCAAAATCAACCAATTCTGTGAGCATTTTGATGACCAGTGCTTTGAACTGTGCATCTGATAGATTGGCTATCTCTTCACTGCTTAGAGGAATTGACTCTGGGGTTTTCATTTTTTCTCCGGTTTGAGCCATTTTTGGTGGGGTTTTTTGTTTTGTTTTGTTTTGGTTTTAGTCTGGTCGCAGCTATTACGTATGAGGGGTGGAGCCTCAGGTGCTCCCCAGTGTGGGGCAGCCCAGTTGCTGGGTTGTGATGCTGTATGTGGGGGCGGGGTCTGAGAGGAAACAATGGCGCCCGCTCCGCTCTCTCCTGGATTCAGTCCTTTCCGGCACTTCCCCTCTGCCCGGACCGTCTGCGTGCGCAAATGTGGGACCCCCTGGTCAGCCAGCCACCTTGTGCGTCCTCACTGGGTCTGCACAGTTGCCCCCCTGTGCCCGGGCTCCGCCAGCTGCCGCCTGGGCACCCGAGGACCGCCAGCCACCGCCGGTGCACCCGGGAACTGCGAGCCGCTGCTACTTGCGTTCCTGGGTCCGCACCTCCACTTTTTCCTACCGCGACTCCGCCCCTTTTACCGGTCTGGATGAATGGTTGTTGGACTTCTGTACAGTTCAATTTTCTGTCAGTTCTGGTTGTTTTCTTATTTCCAAATATTTGTTGTCCTTAATTTTGGTTGTGAGAGGAGGCACAGTGTGTCCACCTACGCCTCCATCTTGACCGGAAGTCCAAATTTTATTTGGTTTTAATTAATATATATTTAATTGGCCAGAGACTACTATGTTAAGAAACACTGGACAGATATTTCAACCAAGTCCCATTTTTAATTCAGCCTGGTGTTGGGAGATAATTCTCCATGAGTCTCTGTGTTTCTGTACTTCCTGTGAATGTAGGCAATGATTACTCTTTGTTTCAGGTTATTTTTTCAAGGACATTTGTATAGTGAACAGTCTTAGGAAATAGAGACAGTGTCTCCCTCTAGAACAAAAGGAAGAGGTGCTTATTGCCCACTTAAAAAAATTGGTTTCCCTGAGTGCAAGGCTCATCTCAAGTAGCATAACCCATTACATGTGTTGCCTGGCCCTTTTCACATCACCCTGTAGAAACTGGGGCTTGGGGAAGTGGTTATAAAATGCTAAATCTCTGGCTACTAGTATTGCTATGCACAATAAACTATCTGTCCATTGACTCTGACCCAAACGTTTTGTGGCAAGCTAATGTGTTAGCTTCCAAATAGGGTAAAATCTCTGACCTGCAACAGCTTTTGTCATAAACAAAAGGAAAAATGCACAGACTAAGTAGATGTGCCTGCATTACTGCTGAGGAGTGGCTTACCATGTTTCTCCTTTATTTCCAATATTTGACTTGTCTGCCATGTACAAGCCAAGAAGACTTGCCTAAAACAGATTTTATTTTCCTGACAGCCCTCAGAAGAAAACAACCCTGCTAATATCGTGATCTCATACTTCTTGCCTCCAGAACTGTGAGAAAATAAATGTCTAATATTTAAATCACCGTACCTCTGGTCCTTTTTTAAAAATTGTTATTCAAGTACACTTGTCTCCATTTTCCTGCCACTACTTTTTCCCGTCGTACCCATCCCTATCTCCCACCCTCAATCCTATTGGATGTTGGCTTTGTCCATGAGTCCTTTATGCATGTTCCTTGATGACCATTCCCCTTCTTTCCATCATTACCCACCTCCCCCTACCTCCGGTTACTGTCAGTTTGTTCTTTATTTTTGTTAAAGATTTATTTATTTATTTATTATTTTTATAGAGAGGAGAAGGGACAGAGGGTGAGGGGAGAGAAACATGAATGTGTGGTTGCTTCTCATACTTCACACTCCCAACTGAGGAACTAGCCCACAACCCAGGCATGTGCCTTGACTGGGAATCAAACTGGCAGCTCTTTAGTTCACAGACCAACAATCAATCCATTGATCCACAACAGCTAGGGAAGTTTGTTCTTTATTTCAAACTCTCTGGTTATATTTTGCTTGCTTGCTTGTTTTGTTGATCGGGTTCCACTTATAGGTGAGATCATATGGTATTTGTCTTTCACTGCCTGGCTTATTTCACTTAGCATAATGCTCTCCAGTTCCATCCACACTGTCACAAAGGGTAGGAGCTCCTTCTTTCTGCTGGTAGTATTCCATTGAGTAAATGTACCATGTTTTTTTTCTTTTTCCTTTTCTTTTAATTGCTGCTTAAGTACAGTTTTCTGCCCTTTCCCCCCTGCCATCCCAGCCCAGCTCCCAGCCCTCCCCACCTCCCTCCCATTTTTGATCCACTCATTTACTGATGGGCATTTAGGTTGCTTCCAGTACTTGGCTATTGTAAATTGTGCTGCTGTCAACATTGGGATGCATAGGCTCCTTTGAATTGGTGTTTCAGAATTTTTAGGCTATAATCCCAGCAGTGGAATTGCTGGGTCAAAAGGCAGTTCCATTTTTAGTTTTCTGAGGAAATTCCATACTGTTTTCCACAGTGGCTGCACCAGTCTGCATTCCCACCAAGAGTGTACTAGGGTTCCCTTTTCTCCAAAACCTTACCAGCACTTGTTTGTTGATTTGTTTATGATGGCCACTCTGACCAGTGTGAGTTGGCACCTCATTGTGGTTTTAAATTGCATCTCTCTGATGGCTAGTGATGCTGAGCATCTTTTCATATGTAACTGGGTCCTCTGTATGTCCTCCTTGGAGAAGTGTCTGTTCATGACCTTTGCCCACTTTTTAATGGGGTTGCTTGTCTTCTGGGAGTGGAGTTGTGTGAGTTCTTTATGTATTTTGGAGATCATACCCTTCTCTGGGGTATCATTGGCAAATAAATTTTCCCATACTGTTGGTTCCCTTTTCATTTTGCTCTTGTTTTCTGTAGCCATGCAGAAGCTTTTTATTTTGATAAAGTCCCATTTGTTTATTCATTTCTTTATGTCCCTTGCTCTAGGGGGCATATTGGTAAAACTATTACTGCTTGGAATGTGTGATATTTTGCTGCCAATGTTCTCCTCTAGGACTTTAATGGTGTTGTGACTTATATTTACATTTTTTACATTTTTTATTTTAATTGTTGATTTTGTACAGTTTTCTGTCTTTTACTCCCACCCCAGCCCACCACCCCAGCTTTCCCCACCTCCCTCCCATTTCCACCCCCCCATAGTTTTTGTCCATGAGCCCTTTATACCCGTTCCTGTAAACCCTTCCCCTTTTCCCCTGAAATTTCCTCCCATATCCCCTCTGGTGACTGTCAGCCTCTTCCTAATTTCAGTGTCTTTGGTTATATTATTCTTGTTTGCTTGTTTTGTTGATTAGGTTCCTACTAAAGGTGAGATCATATGGTATTTGTCTTTCACTGCCTGGCTTATTTTGCTTAGCATGATGCTCTCCAGTTCCATCCATGCTGTTGCAAAGGGTAGGAGCTCCTTCTTTCTTTCTGCTGCATAGAATTCCATTGTGTAAATGTACTATGGTTTATTGATCTGTTCATTTACTGATGGGCACCTAGGTTGCTTCCAACACTTGGCTATTGTAAATTGTGCTGCTATGAACATAGGGGTGCATAGGTTCTTTTGGATTGGTGTTTCAGGGTTCTTAGGATATAATCCAAGCAGTGGAATTGCTGGGTCAAAAGGTATGTCCATTTTTAGTTTTCTTAGAAAATTCCACACTGTTTTCCACAGTGGTTGTACCAGTCTGCACTCCCACCAACAGTGCACTAGGGTCCCCTTTTCTCCACAACCTCTCCAACACTTGCTGTTTGTTGCTTTGTTTATGATGGCCCTTCTGACTGGTGTCAAGTGGTATCTCATTGTGGTTTTAATTTGCATCTCTCTGATAGCTAGTGATACTGAGCATTTTTTCATCTGTCTCTGGATCCTCTGTATGTCCTCCTTGGAGAACTGTCCATTCAAGTCCTTTGCCCATTTTTTAATTGGGTTGCTTGTCTTCTTAGAGTGGAGTCGTGTAAATTCTTTATGTATTTTGGAGATTAAATCCTTGTCTGAAGTATCATTGGCAAATATGTTTTCCCATACAGTTGATTCTCTTTTTATTTGAATACTGTTTTCTTTAGCCATGCAGAAGCTTTTTATTTTGATGAGATCTCATTTGTTTATTCTTTCCTTTATGTCCCTTCCTTTAGGGGACATATCCGTAAAAATGTTGCTGTGTGAAATATCTGAGATTTTCCTGCCTATGTTCTCCTCTAGGATTTTAATGGTGTCATGGCTTATATTTAAGTCTTTTATCCACCTTGAATTTATTTTTGTGTATGGTGTAAGTTGGTGCTCAAGTTTCATTTTTTTTGCATGTAGCTGTCCAGTTCTCCCAACACGACTTGTTGAAGAGACTATTTTTGCTCCATTTTATGTTGCTGCCCCCTTTGTCGAATATTAATTGACCGTAGAGACTTGGGATTATTTCTGGGCTCTCTGTTCTGTTCTACTGGCCCATGTGCCTGTTTTTATGCCAGTACCACATTGTTTTGATTACAGTGGCCTTGTAATACAGTATGGTATCAGGTATTGTGATCCCTCCTACTTTGCTCTTCTTTATCAAAATTGCTGCAGCTATTGTAGGTCGTTTATGGTTCCATATAAATTTTTTTTATTTTTTTAATATATTTTATTGATTATGCTATTACAGTTGTCCCATTTCCCCCCATCATTCCCCTCCACCCTGCACACCCTCTCCCACCCACATCCCCCCCTTTAGTTCATGTCCATGTGTCATAAGTTCTTTAGCTTCTACATTTCCCATACTATTCTTGCCCTCCCCCGTCTATTTTCTACCCACTATTTATGCTACTTATTCTCTGTACCTTTTCCCCCCTCTCCTCCTCCCACACCCTTGTTGCTAACCCTCCATGTGATCTCCATTTCTGTGGTTTTGTTCCTGTTCTAGCTGTTTGTTTAGTTTGCTTTTGTTTTAGGTGTGGTTCTTAATAGCTGTGAGTTTCCTGTCTTTTCACTGTCATATTTTTATCTTCTTTTTCTTAGATAAGTCCCTTTAACATTTCACATAATAAGGGCTTGGTGATGATGAACTCCTTCAACTTGACCTTATCTGAGAAGCACTTTATCTGTCCATCCATTCTAAATGAAAGCTTTGCTGGATAGAGCAATTTTGGATGTAGGTCCCTGCTTTTCAAGATTTCAAATATTTCTTTCCAGCCCCTTCTTGCCTGTAAGGTCTCTTTTGAGAAATCAGCTGACAGTCTTATGGGAACTCCCTTGTAGGTGACTGTCCCCTTATCCCTTGCTGTTTCTAGAATTCTCTGCTTCATTTTAATTTTGGCTAATGTAATTACGATGTGCCTTGCTGTGTTCCTCCTTGGGTCCAACTTCTTTGGGACTCTCTGAGCTTCCTGGGCTTCCTGGTAGTCTATTTCCTTTGCCAGATTGGGGAAGTTCTCCTTGATTATTTGTTGAAATAAGTTTTCCACTTGTTGCTCTTCTTCTTCCCCTTCTGGGACCCCTATAATTCAGATGTTGGGACGTTTAACGATGTCCTGGAGGTTCCTAAGCCTCTCCTCATTTTTTTGAATTCTTGTTTCTTCCTCGTTTTCTGTTTGGTTGTTAGTTTCTTCCTTCTAGTCCATTCCATTGATTTGAGTACCAGTTTTGCTTCCATCTCTATCAGTTCCCCATGCATCTTCCTTCATTTCACGTATTGTAGCCTGCATTTTCTCATCTAATTTATGAGCAAAATCAACCAATTCTGTGAGCATTTTGATGACCAGTGCTTTGAACTGTGCATCTGATAGGTTGGCTATCTCTTTACTGCTTGGAGGAATTGGCTCTGGGGCTTTTATTTGTTTTCCAGTTTGAGCAATTTTTGGTGGGGTTTTTTTGCTTTGTTTTGTTTTGGTTTTAGTCTGGTCGCAGTTATTACGTATGAAGGGTGGAGCCTTAGGTGTTCCTCAGGGCGGGGCAGCCCAGTCGCCTGATTGTGACGCTGTATGTGGGGGTGGGGTCTGAGAGGGAACAATGGCGCCTGCTCCGCTCTCTCCTGGATTCAGTCCCTTCTGCCACTTCCCCTCTGCCTGGACCGTCTGCGCTCAGGAATGTGGGACCACCTGGTCAGCCAGCCACCCTGTGTGGCCTCACTGGTTCTGGACAGTTTCCCCCCTGTGCCCGGGGTCCACCAGCTGCTGCCTGTGGGCCCAGGGACTGCCAGCCGCCGCCTGTGTACCTGGGAACTGCAAGCTGCTGCTGCTTGCGTTCCCAGGTCTGCACCTCCACTTTCTCCTGCCTCAACTCCGCCCCTCTTACCGGTCTGGATGAATGGTTGTTGGACTTCCGTACAGTTCAATTTTCTATGAGTTCTGGTTGTTTTCTTGTTTCTAAATATTTGTTGTCCTTAATTTTGGTTGTGAGCGGAGGCACAGTGTGTCCGCCTCCACCTCCATCTTGGCCGGAAGTCCCCATATAAATTTTTGAAGTGTTTGTTCTATGTCTGTGAAATATGCTATTGGTACTTTAATAGGTATTGCATTGACTTTGTAAATTGCTTTGGGTAGTATGGACATTTTGATGATATTAATTCTTCCAATCCATGAACACGGTATATGCTTCCATTTGTTTGTGTCTTCCTTGATTTCTTTCTTCAGTGTAGTGTAGTTTTCTGCATACAGGTCTTTTACCTCCTTGGTTAGGTTTACTTATATTTAAATATTTTTACCCATCTTGAGTTTACTTTTGTGTATGGTGTAAGTTGGTGGTCGAGTTTCATTTTTTTTTTCATGTAGTTGTCCAGATCTCCCAACACCATTTGTTGAAGAGGCTGTTTTTACTCCATTTTGTGCTTCTACCCCCTTTGTGAAACATTAATTGACCATAGAGACTTGGGTTTATTTCTGGGCTCTCTATTCTGTTCCATCTATTTATGTGTCTGTTCTTATGCCAGTACCAGACTGTTTTGAGTACTGTGGTCTGTCATACGGTTTGATGTCAGGTATTGTGATTCCTCCTACATTGTTCTTCGTTCCCAAATTGCTGTGGCTATTTGGGGACATTTATCGTTTCATATAAATTTTCAAAATGTTTGTTTTATACCCCTAAAATATATCATTGGTATTTTAATAGGGTTCATGTCAATATATAAATTGCTTTGGGTAGTATGGACACTGTGATGATGTTAATTCTTCCAATCCATGAACTTGGTATATGCTTCCATTTATTTATGTCTTCCTTCATTTCTTTCTTCAGTGTTTGTGGTTTTCTGAGTATAGGTCTTCTACTTCCTTGGTCAAGTTTATTCCTATGTACTTTATTTTTCTTGTTGCTATAGCAAATTTGATTTTTTTCCTGATTTCTATTTCTGATATTTCATTGCTGGTGCCCCCAAATGCCTTCAATTTCTTAATATCAACATTGTATCCCATTGTTTTTCCAAATTCTCTTATTAGGTCGAGCAGTTTTTTGGCAGACTCTATAAGATTTTCTATGTACACTATCATGACATCTGCAAACAATGACAGTTTTGCTTCCTCCTTTCCACTTTGGATGCCTTTTATTTCTTTTTCTTGTCTGATCACTGTGGCTGGGACCTCCACTACTATGTTGAATAGAAGTGGTGAAAGCTAGCATTCATGTTTTGTTCCCGACCTTAGCGTGAAAGCTTTTAGTTTTTGCCCATTGAGTGCGATGTTAGCTGCATGTTTTTCAGGCCCTTACTAGGTTGAGGAATGCTCCCTCCACTCCCACTTTGCTGAGTGCTTTTGTCATAAATGGGTGCTATACCCTATCAAATGGTTTTTCCTCATCTATTGATATGGTCATGAGATTTTTGTCTTTCCTTTTTTTTTTTAATTTTTATTTTCATTGTTGATCTTGTACAATTTTCTGTCTTTTATTCTCACCCGAACCCGCCACCCCAGCCCTCTCCACCTCCCTCCCATTTCCACCCCCCCCCATAGTTTTTGTCCATGTGTCCTTTATACTTGTTCCTGTAAATCCTTCTCCTTTTCCCCTGAAATTCCCTCCCCTCTCCCCTCTGGTGACTTTCAGCATGTTCCCAATTTCCATGTCTTTGGTTATATTATGCTTGTTTGTTTGTTTTGTTGATTAGGTTCCTGTTAAAGGTGAGATCATATGGTATTTATCTTTCACTGCCTGGCTTACTTCGCTTAGCATGATGCTCTCAAGTTCCATCCATGCTGTTGCATAGGGTATGAGCTCCTTCTTTCTTTCTGCTGCATAGAATTCCATTGTATAAATGTACCACAGTTTTTTGATCCATTCATTTACTGATGGGCATCTAGGTTGCTTCCAACACTTGGCTATTGTAAATTGTGCTGCTATAAACATAGGGGTGCATAGGTTCTTTTGGATTGGTGTTTCAGGGTTCTTAGGATATAGCCCTAGCAATGGAATTGCTGGGTCAAAAGGTATATCCATTTTTAGTTTTTTTAGAAAATTCCATACTGTTTTCCATAGTGGTTGTACCAGTCTGCACTCCCACCAGCAGTGCACTAGTGTCCCCTTTTCTCCACAACCTCTCCAACACTTGCTGTTTGTTGCTTTGTTTATGATGGCCATTCTGACTGGTGTCAAGTGGTATCTCATTGTGGTTTTAATTTGCATCTCTCTGATAGCTAGCGATATCGAGCATCTTTTCATGTGTCTCTGGAACCTTTGTATGTCCTCCTTGGAGAGGTGTCTGCCCAAGTCCTTTGCCCATTTTTTAATTGGGTTGCTTGTCTTCTTAGAGTGGAGTTGTGGAAGTTCTTTGTATATTTTGGAGATTAAACCCTTATCTGAGATATCATTGGCAAATATGTTTTCCCACACAGTCGGTTCTCTTTTTATTTTAATACTGTTTTCCTTGGCCATGCAGAAGCTTTTTATTTTGATGAGATCCCATTTGTTTATTCTTTCCTTTATGCCCCTTGCTTTAGGAGACATATCAGTAAAAATGTTGCTGTGTGTAATATCTGAGATTTTCCTGCCTATGTTCTCTTCTAGGACTTTAATGGTGTTACGGCTTATGTTTAAGTCTTTTATCCACCTTGAATTTATTTTTGTGTATGGTGTAAGTTGGTGCTCGAGTTTCATTTTCTTGCACGAAGCTGTCCAGTTCTCCCAACACCACTTGTTGAAGAGGCTGTTTTTACTCCATTTTATGTTGCTGCCCCCTTTGTCGAATATTAATTGACTATAGAGACTAGGGTTTATTTCTGGGCTCTCTATTCTATTCCACTGGTCCACGTGCCTGTTTTTATGCCAGTACCAGGCTATTTTGATTACAGTGGCCTTGTAATACATTTTGGTATCAGGTATTGTGATCCCTCCTGCTTTGCTCTTCTTTCTCAAGATTGCTGCCGCTATTCTGGGTCGTTTATGGTTCCATATAAATTTTTGAAGAGTTTGTTCTATATCTGTGAAATATGCCATTGGTATTTTAAATAGGTATTGCATTGAATCTGTAGATTGCTTTGGGAATATGGACATTTTGATGATGTTAATTCTTCCGATCCATGAACACGGTATGTGTTTCCATTTATTTGTGTCTTCCTTGATTTCCTTCTTCAGTGTTGCGTAGTTTTCTGCATACAGGTCTTTTACCTCCTTGGTTAGGTTAATTCCTAGGTACTTTATTTTTCTTTTTGCTATATCAAATGGTATTTTTTTCTTGATTTCTGCTTCTGTTGTTTCATTGTTGGTATACAAAAATGCCTTTGATTTCTGGATATTGACTTTGTATCCGGCTGTTTGGCTAAATTCATTTATTAGGTCGAGCAGTTTTTTGGCCGAGACTATAGGATTTTCTATGTATACTAACATGTCATCTGCAAACAATGATAGTTTTGTTTCCTCCTTTCCAATTTGGATGCCTTTTATTTCCTTTTCTTGTCTAATCGCTGTGGCTAATACTTCCAATACTATGTTGAATAGAAGTGGAGAGAGTGGACAGCCTTGTCTTGTTCCTGATTTTAGTGGAAAAGAATTTAGTCTTTGCCCATTGAGTATGATGCTGGCTGTAGGTTTCTCATATATAACCTTTATTATGTTGAGGAATGCTCCCTCTATTCCCACTTTGCTGAGTGTTTTAATCATAAATGGGTGCTGTACCTTATCAAATGCTTTTTCCGCATCTATTGATATGATCATGAGATTTTTGTCTTTGCTTTTGTTTACGTGATGAATTACATTTACTGATTTGCGAATGTTGAACCATCCTTGCATCCCTGGGATGAATCCCACTTGGTCGTGGTGTATGATCTTTTTAATGTGTTGTTGGATGCGGTTTGCCAATATTTTGTTGAGGATTTTAGCATCTATGTTCATCAGCGATATTGGCCTGAAGTTCTCCTTCTTTGTTGTGTCTTTATCTGGTTTTGGGATTAGGATGATGCTGGCTTCATAAAAAGAGTTTGGGAGTCTTCCATCTTTTTGAATTTTTTGGAATAGGCTGTGGAGAATAGGGGTTAGCTCTTCCTTAAATGTTTTGTAGAATTCTCCTGTGAAGCCATCTGGTCCAGGGCTTTTGTGCGTCGGGAGTGTTTTGATTACTGATTCAATTTCACCAGCTGTTATTGGTCTGTTCAGGCTTTCTGTTTCTTTTTCATTGAGTTTTGGAAGGTTATATTTTTCTAGAAACCTGTCCATTTCACCTAGGTTTTCAAATTTCTTGGCATACAGTTCTTCATAGTAATTTCTTACAATCCTTTGTATTTCTGCGGTGTCGGTTGTAATATCTCCTCTTTCATTTCTGATTGTGTTTATTTGAGTCCTCTCTCTTTTTTTCTTGATGAGCCTGCTTAAAGGCTTGTCGATTTTGTTGATCTTTTCAAAGAACCAACTCCTGGATTCATTGATCCTTAGGATTGTGCTTTTAGTCTCTATGTCATTTAATTCTGCTCTGATCTTGGTTATTTCTTTCCTTCTACTTGCTCTGGGCTGTCTTTGTTGTTGTTCCTCGAGTTCTTGTAGGCGAAGGGTTAGGTTGTTTGTTTGAGATGTTTCTGTCTTTTTTAGATAGGCATGTATCGCTATAAGCTTCCCTCTGAGGACTGCCTTTGCTGTGTCCCATAAGTTTTGGGTCGATGTGAGTTCATTATCGTTTGTTTCCAGAAACTTTTTGATTTCCTCCCTAATTTCATTCTTGACCCATTCATTGTTTAATAGCATGCTATTCAATCTCCATGATTTTGAGGGTTTTGGGTTTTTCTCCTTGGGGTTGGTTTCTAGTTTCAGTCCCTTGTGGTCCGAGAAAATGCTTGGTATGATTTCAATTTTCTTGAATTTCTTGAGGCTTGATTTGTGTCCTATCATGTGGTCTATCTTTGAAAATGTTCCATGTGCATTTGAAAAGAAAGTGTATTTAGCTTCTTTGGGGTGAAGGGCTCTATATATATCAGTTAAGTCCATTTCCTCTAGAGTGTTGTTCAATGCCACAATATCTTTGTTGATATTTTGTTTGGAAGATCTGTCCATTTTTGACAGTGGGGTGTTAAAATCACCTACTATAATTGTGTTGCTGTCTATATCTTTCTTGAAGTCCTCTAAAATTTTCTTGATGTATTTAGGTGCTCCTATGTTGGGTGCATATATATTTACAATGTTTATGTCTTCTTGGTGGATTCTACCCTTGAGTATTATGAAGTGACCTTCTGGGTCTCTCTTTATGGCCCTTCTTTTGAAGTCTATTTTGTCTGATATGAGTATTGCTACCCCAGCTTTTTTTTCATGACCATTTGCTTGGAAAATTTGTTTCCAGCCCTTCACTTTGAGCCTGTGTATGTCTTTTGTCTTGAGGTGGGTTTCTTGTAGGCAGCATATGTGTGGGTCATGCTTTCTTATCCATTCAGCTATTCTATGTCTTTTGATTGGAGCATTTAATCCATTTACATTTAAGGTTATTATTGATAGGTAATTATTCATTGCCATTTTCGTACCTGTGTTCCTCTCTCTCTTTCTCTCTCTGTCTTTTCCTTTCTTCCCTTAAAGCAGTCCCTTTAGTATCTCTTGCAGCATTGGTGTGGTAGAGGTGAATTCTTTTAGACTTCTTTTGTTTGGGAAGCTCCTTATTTGTCTTTCTATCTTGATTGAAAGCCTTGCTGGGTAAAGTAGTCTGGGTTGCAGGCCTTTGGTTCTCATTGCTTGGAATATTTCTTGCCATTCTCTTCTGGCTTGGAGAGTTTCCATTGAGAAGTCAGATGCTAACCTAATTGGGGCCCCCTTGTATGTTACTTCCTTTTTCTCCCTTGCTGCTTTTAAGATTCTCTCTTTGTCTTGGAAGTTTGCCATTTTAATTATGATGTGTCTTGAAGTGGGCCTGTTTGGGTTCCTTTTGATTGGGACTCTCTGTGTTTCCTGGATTTGTGTGGTTTTTTCTCTCACCAAATGAGGGAAGTTTTCCATCATTACTTTTTCAAACAGGTTTTCTATCCCTTGTTCTTGTTCTTCTCCTTCTGGTATCCCTATTATACGAATATTATTCCGTTTCATGTTGTCTTGCATTTCTCTTTAACCCTCTTCATTCTTTCTAAGCCTCTTTTCCTTATCTTGCTCATTCTGAGTGTTTTTTTCTATTTTATCCTCCAACGCGCTGATCCGATCTTCTGCTTCATCGATTCTGCTCTTCATTCCTTCTACTGTGTTCTTCAGTTCAGAGATTGTGTTCTTCATTTCCTCTTGGCCCTTGTTGATAGTTTCTATTTCCTTTTTCATGTTGATATAGTTTGCCGTGAGTTCATCATAATTTCCCTGTAGTTTATGGTAGCTCATTGAGAGCTCATTGAGCTTCCTGACAACCATTGCTTTGAACTCGATATCTGATTGTTGAGTTGCCTCTGTTTCATTTAGCATTCTTTCTTGAGCTTCCTCCTTTCCTTTTGTTTGGGGATTGTTCTTTTGTCTTCCCATTGTTTGTAAGACTCTTGTTGTTAGCCTCAGCTTCTTAAATTGATCTGTTCTGGCTCTCTGGGTTTGTGGTATGACCTTCTGTGGTAGAATATCTGTGAGATTCAGTGGTGGATTCTCCTTCGGATATCCTGTTGTTCACCGCTTTCACTGTCTCATCAGCTGGAATACCCTCTTTTGGGGGCCAACTCTGGTTTTTGTTTTTGTTTTTGTTTTTTCCCCCACAGTTTCAGGCTTGCTTGTTTGTTTGTTTTGTCTCACTCGTGGGTATTTACAAAAAGAAGAGGGGGGAAAATGAAAAAAAGAAGAAAGAGGAAACAAGAGGAAGTAGAAGAGATAAAATTGAAAAGAAAGGAAGAGGGGATAAGAGAAGAAGGAATTCAAGGGAGGCAAAAGGAGTTGGGGAGTAAAGAAGAAGATATAAACAATGAAGAAGGAGTAGTTAAAAACTCATATAGATAGACAGGCTTACAAACAAAAAGACACTAACAAACTGGCAAAACAAAAAAGAGACACGCACACAGACATCCCCACACAAATATAAGCAGCTGGGGGGGGGGGGAAGGAACAAGCAAAGCACAACAAAATATTTAAAAAAAATAAAAATATATTAAAAAATAAAATTAAAAAAATGAAAAAACAAAACAAAACAAAACAAAACAAAACAAAAAAAAAACACCCTCTTGTTGTTTTCAAACTTGCCAGCCTGTTTTTCAGGTCTTGCTGGCTGCAATGGCTGAGGGGTGATCTTACTGCTTTTCTCTGTGTTCAGAACTCAGTCCTCATTGTGCTATGTATCCCAGTGTTAGTGGGCGCCTCTCCCCACAGGGTTTCCAGCGTGTGATCTGAGCCTCCTTGTGTGGGCGCACTTCACCGAGTTTATGGGTGTGTGTTAGGTTCTCCAGACGTGCACAGCCACCTGCCTTTGTCCCTGGGAGGCTTTCAGTGTTCGGGCACAGCTGCCTGCCTTTGTTTCTGAGAGGGGCCTGCATTCCAGCTGCTATCCGGCGCCTGTACCTTGGGCCTGAGCTGTCCGCGTTTGAGCACCCGCCCGTGAACTGGCACCTCTGGCTCCACAGCTGTCTCCAGCGGCCTGCGCCCATGTTTTCACGAGTGTCCACTAGCCCGCGACCGTGTGCGGTCCCCTGAGGGTGTCTATTTTCATGCAGATGTCTCACTTCACCCCTGCCTCTGTCTCTGTTGGGGGGCCTGTGCTTTCCTGGTCGCCCGGCGACCACGAAAACTCGATTCAAAGTCGCGCAGTGACCTGGTGCGGGGCACCCACTTTCGCTCCCTCGCGGGGCACCCACTTTTGCTCGGGCGCAGTCGCGCGGTGGCCCCTGAGATCTCCCAGCCGGTTCAGCGGCTGACCCAGCTCCCTCCCCAGGGCCCTGGGGCAGGCTTGGCGGAGCGCCGGGCCAGGGCCTCAGCCGCCCCGCTCTCCGCGGGCTGGAACCCTGGGCTCTTATTGTTCCAAAGAGCTCTCCTTACCACTTGTTTTTCAGTGTCCGCTACAATTTCTGACCTCTTATTCTCCAATATGCTGTGTTACTGTTCCTCGTCTGTTCGGTCTTTCAAAGATTGGTCTGGTTTTTCTCCCGTGTGTAGAGGGGGAATAGGGTCTGCTCCCTCCTACCACGCCGCCATCTTCCTCCCCTGTCTTTCCTTTTGTTTATGTGATGTAATATGTTCATTGATTTGCAAATATTGTACCATCCTTGCATACTTGGGATGAATCCCACTTGATCATGGTGTATGATCTTTTTAATGTTTTGCTGGATGTGGCATGTCAATCTATTGTTAAGATTTTAGCATCTATGTGCCTCAGCAATATTTGCCTGTAGTTTTCTTTTTTTGTTGTGTCTTTATCTGGTTTTAGTATATGGATGATAACAACTCTTCATAAAAAGAGTTTTGGAGTCTTTCTGTTCTTGGATTTTTTGGAATCATCTGTGAAGGATAGGGGTTAGCTCTTTCTTAAGTATTTTGTACAATTCTCCCATGAAATTGTCCAGTCCAGGGCTTTTGTGCTGCTAATTTTTTGATTACTGCTTCAGTTTCACAAAGTGTTATCTGTCTGTTCAGGCTGTCTGCTTCTTCTTCATTCAGTTTTGGAAGATTATATTTTCTAGAAATTTGTCATTTCACTCTGGCTTTCAATTTTTTTGGCATATAATTTTTCATAGTAATTTTTTACAATCCTTTGCATTTCTGTGTACTTCACAGGGATTACAACTGCGGAATTAGTTGTAATCTCCCCACTTTCATATATGATTTTGTTCATTTCGTTCCTCTCCCTTTTTATCTTAGTGAGTCTAGTTAAAAGTTGTTGATTTTGTTTTTTTTTTTTTTGAACAACCCACTCCTGGATTTATCGATCCTTTGGATTGTTCTTCTATTCTCTATGTCATTTATTTCTGCTCTGATCTTGATTATTTCCTTCCTTCTACTTGCTCTGGGATGTCTTTGTTATTGTTTCTCCAGTTCATGTAGGTGTAGGGTTAGATTGTTTACTTGAAAGGTTTCTATCTCTTTTAGGTAGGCCCGTATAGCTATGAACTTCCCTCTCAGGATTGCCTTGCTGTGTTCCATAAGTTTTGGATGTTTTGCGTGTTCATTTACACTTTTTTCCAGAAACCTTTTGATGTGTTTCTTGAGCTCACTCTTACTCATTTATTGTTGAATAGCATGTTTTTCAGTCTCCATGAATTTGAGTGTTTTTGAGTTTTTTCCTTTAGGTTGGTTTCTAGCTTCAAGCCTTTGTGGTCCAAGAAACTGTTTGATATGGTTTCAATTTTCTTGAATATTTTGAGGCTTGTTTTTTGTTCTATCATTTGGTCTATCTTTGAAAATATACTATGTGCATTTGAAAAGAATGTGTATTTTGCTTCTTTGGGATGAAAGGTTATATATATATATAATATATAATATATATAATATTATATATTATATATATTATATATATATTAGTTAAGTCTATTTGATCTAGGGCATTGTTCAGTGCCACCATATCCTTTTTGATATTGTGTTTGGAAGATCCATTCATTTTGACAGTGGTTTTTAAAATCCCCTACTATAAAAGGGTAAAGGGATTTCAAGAACACATGGACAAAACCAAAGGGGGGTAGGATGAAGTGTGGGAAGTGGGGATGGCTGGGGTGTGGGGGAGTGGTGGGTGGAAAATGGAGACAACTATACTTGAACAACAATAAAAAATGTGAAAAAAAGGCTATAAGAAAAAGAAAAGAAGTCCGCTAGTATGAGTGCATTGCTGTCTATATCTTTTTTTGAAGTCCTCCAAGATTTTGGGTGCTCCTATGTTGGGTGTATGTTTGTTTATAATGTTTGTGTCTTCTTGATGGATTCTTCCCTTGAGTATTATGAAGTGTCCTGGGTCTCTTCTTATGGCCTTTGTTTTGAAATTAATTTTATCTAAATATTGCCACCCCCAGCCTTTTTTCCCTCTCCATTTGCATGGAATATTTTTTTCCAACCTTTCGCTTTCAGTCTGTGTAGGTCTTTTGTTCTGAGGTGGGTCTCTTGTAGGCAGCACAAATGTGGTCATGTCTTCTTATCCATTCAGCTAGTGTATGTCTTTTGATTGTAGCATTTAATCCATTTATATTTAAGGTTATTATTGATATGTTCTTCTTCATTGCTATTTTATCTCTTTTGTACCTGTGTTCCTCTCTCTCTTACTCTTTATTCATCTTCATGTCATTAGCATATCTTGCAACAGTGGTTTGGTAGAGGTGTATTCTTTTAGTCTTAATTTGTCTCAGAAACTACTTATTTTGCCTCCCATCTTATTTGAGAGCCTTGCTGGGTAGACGAGTCTTGTTTGCAGATTTTGCTCTTCATTACTTGGAATATTTCTTGCCATTTCCTCTGGCTTGCAGTGTTTCTGTTTAGAAGTCAGCTACTAACCTTACAGAAGTCACTTGTATGTTCCTTCCTGTTTCTTCCATGCTGCCTTTGATTCTCTATTTGTCTTTGACTTTTGCCATTTTAATTATGATGTGTCTTGGAGTGGGCCTCTTTGGGTTCTTCTTGATTGAGGCCCTCAGTGCTTTCTGGACTTGTGTGCTTTTTTTCTCTTATCAAATTAGGGATGTTTTCCTTTACTACTTTTTCAAATTGATTTTCTATCCCTTGCTCTTCTCCCTCTGGGACCCCTCTTATATGGATATTATTACATTTTATGTTGTCCTACAGATCCCTTAGCCCTCTTTGTTCATTTTGAGTCTTTTTTCCTCTTCTTTGTGGGAATTTTTTTCTACCTTATCCTCCAGCTACCCTATCAGATCCTCTGCTTCACCTAGCCGACTTTTGATTCCTTTTACTGTGTTCTTCAATTCAGAAATTGTATTCTTCATTTCTTCTTGGCTCTTGTTCATAGTTTCTATGTCCTTTTCCATGCTGGTATAGTTTGTAGTGAGTTCCTTGTATTTTCCCTGTAATTTTTTGTGATTCTTTTTTTTCAAGATATTTTTTAATATATTTTATTGATTATGCTATTACAGTTGTCCCATTTCTCCCCCATCATTCCCCTCCACCCTGCACACCCTCTCCCACCCATATTCCCCCCTTTAGTTCATGTCCATGTGTCATAAGTTCTTTAGCTTCTACATTTCCCACACTATTCTTGCCCTCCCCCTGTCTATTTTCTACCCACTGTCTATGCTACTTATTCTCTGTACCTTTTCCCCACCTCTCCTCCTCCCACTCCCCTGTTGATAACCCTCCATATGATCTCCATTTCTGTGGTTCTGTTCTTGTTCTAGTTGTTTGCTTAGTTTGCTTTTGTTTTAGGTGTGGTTCTTAATAGCTGTGAGTTTGCTGTCTTTTCACTGTCATACTTTTTATCTTCTTTTTCTTAGATAAGTCCCTTTAACATTTCATATAATAAGGGCTTGGTGATGATGAACTCCTTCAACTTGACCTTATCTGAGAAGCGCTTTATCTGTCCTTCCATTCTAAATGACAGCTTTGCTGGATAGAGCAATTTTGGATGTAGGTCCCTGCTTTTCAAGATTTCAAATATTTCTTTCCAGCCCGTTCTTGCCTGTAAGGTCTCTTTTGAGAAATCAGCTGATAGTCTGATGGAAACTCCTTTGTAGGTGACTGTCCCCTTATCCCTTGCTGCTTCTAGAATTCTCTGTTTCATTTTAATCTTGGCTAATGTAATTATGATGTGCCTTGGTGTGTTCCTCCTTGGGTCCAACTTCTTTGGGACTCTCTGAGCTTCCTGGATGTCCTGGTAGTCTATTTCCTTTGCCAGATTGGGGAAGTTCTCTTTTATTATTTGTTCAAATAAGTTTTCTACTTGTTGCTCTTCTTCTTCCCCTTCTGGGACCCCTATAATTCGGATGTTGGGACATTTAACAATGTCCCGGAGGTTCCTAAGCCTCTCCTCATTTTTTTGAATTGTTTCTTCCTCGTTTTCTGTTTGGTTGTTAGTTTCTTCCTTCTGGTCCACTCCATTGATTTGAGTCCCAGTTTTCCTTCCATCTCTATCAGTTCCCCATGCGTCTTCCTTCATTTCATGTATTGTAGCCTGCATTTTTTTCATCTAATTTGTGAGCAAAATAAACCAATTCTGTGAGCATTTTGATAACCAGAACTTTGAACTGTGCATCTGATAGGTTGGCTATCTCTTCATGGCTTAGAGGAATTGACTCTGGGGTTTTCATTTTTTCTCTGGTTTGAGCCATTTTTGGTGTTTTTTTGTTTTGTTTTGTTTTGTTTTAGTTTGGTTTTAGCCTGGTCATGGCTATCACGTAGTGAGGGGTGGAGCCCTAGGTGTTCCTCAGGGCGGGGCAGCGCAGTCGCTGGGTTGTGACGCTATAGGTGGGGGTGGGGTTCAAGAGAGAAGAATGGCGCCTGTTCCGCTCTCTCCTGGATTCAGTCCCTTCCGCCGCTTCCCTTCGCCTGGATTATCTGCACACATGTGCACGTGCTGTTACATAGTGAGGAATGGAGCCTCAGGCACTCCCCAGTGTGGGGCAGCCCAGTTGCTGGGTTGTGATGCTGTATGTGGGGGCAGTGTCTGAGAGGAAACAATGGCGCCTGCTCCGCTCTCTCCTGGATTCAGTCCCTTCTGCCACTTCCCCTCTGCCTGGACCGTCTGCGTGCGCGAATGTTGGACCACCTGGTCAGCCAGCCGCCTTGTGTGGCCTCACTGGTTCTGCCCAGTTGCCCCCCTGTGCCCGGGGTCCGCCAGCTGCCGCCTGTGGGTTCAGGGACCGCCAATCGCCACCTGTGCACCTGGGAACTGCCAGCCACTGCTGCTTGCGTTCCCGGGTCTGCACCTCCACTTTTTCCTGCCTCGACCCCACTCCTCTTACCGGTCTGGATGAATGGTTGTTGGACTTCCGTACAGTTCAATTTTCTATAAGTTCTGGTTCTTTTCTTGTTTCTAAATATTCGTTGTCCTTAATTTTGGTTGTGAGGGGAGGCACAGTGTGTCTGCCTACGCCTCTATCTTGGCTGGTAGTCCTTTATAACCATTGTTTTGAACTCAATATCCGATAGTTGGCTTTCCTCTCTTTCATTTAGCACTCTTTCTGAATGTTCCTCGCTTCCTTTCATTTGGGATTTCTTTGTCTTCCCATTACTTGTTAGACTCTTGTTTGCTTCTGCTTCTTAAAAATGATCTGCCTTGACTCCCTGATTTTGTGGTGTGATCTTGTATGGTAGGAGACTTATGAGATTTGGTGGTCTAGTCTCCTAGATATCCTGAACTTGATGCTCTTGCATGTCTCTTTATGCCATTTATGTTGGCTCTGTGGATATAATTAGATTTTGATTTTTGTTGCATCATTCATTAGTCGGTCCTTCCCTCCAGCTCGTTGACTGAGGGTAACTCTACCCACCATATCTTTGTGCTGTTGTGCAGGCGCTGAGAGAACAAAACCACAGAGGAAACAAACCCACACCCACAAAATTATGCCCCCCAATCCCACTATCAACAGCAAATGAACCAGTATTAATAAGGGTGTAAAGAGATGAACACTATTGTAAGAAGGGAGACTGAATATGAGATGACTTGCTGAAAGAAATATGATCTTGAGAGGGTAGAGGGAGGAGCACTAATAAGAGTTGGGAGTTAGAGCCATGTGAAGAGAGAAAGTAAAATTTACATCATGAATAAAAAAGGAATGAGGAAGGTGGAATGTAGTATAAGAAGGGAAGTGTATAGTAGTACATTTAAACAGGGATTAAAATAAAGTGAGAGAGAGAAAAGGAAGGAAAAAAGTAAAAAACTAATAAAAATATAGGAGCCAAATTGGAGAGAAAGACACACCATAGCACTATCAACAATAAATGAATTAAAATTAGTATATGTGGGATGGGAATAAGAGGGAATAAAGAAAGAAGAACTTAAGAGATGTCTAGAGGAATGGAATGTGATTTCGAAATGGTAGAGGGAGAGGGAATACTGAGAGTGAGCTATGAAAAGCAGGCTATAATAGGAAAATATTAAAGTTTGAAACGAAAAGAAAACAAAGGGGGAACAAAAAGATAAAAGGGCAGGTTGAGAGAGAAAAAGAAGAAAAAAGAAACAAACAGGCTAAGACAGGGCAAAATAAAAAATTTTAAGATTAAAAAAAGAGTAGGAGAGGGGATAGGTAAAATTTGAGATTGAAATACAAAATTAGTGAAGATCTAAAGATAAAATTGAAAAAAAATCAAAATATACTCTGTCCACAACCAATGAGCAAAGGTTGCTAAAGGTGGAGAGAGAACGTGGATATTTTAAAGCAGGGGGAAAAGAATGTGATATGACCATTGACAAGAAAATTGGTTTGAGAGGCTGGATGGGGGAGGAATAGTAAGCATATAGAATGGAAACAAGTTGTAGCAAGAGAGAAAACAAAATTTAAAATGAAAATAATGAGAGGAAAGAAGAAGGTAAAATGGGATAAGAGAAGAGGGGCAAAATATGCGAATCAAAATCAACTATAGTATAAAATCTCTATAATAAACTATAGTATAAAAAAACTATAGTATACAATATGCACAAAACTGATGGATAAGAAATGAATGTTAAAAAGCTGTGCAGGATAGAAATATTGCAAATAATGGAGAAGACCACAGTGGATTTCACCTCAGTAGCTTCTAGTATTTACCAGTTTTTTTTTTTTTTTAGATTATATATATATATATATATAAATAAATATATATTTAAAATAAAATATATATTATATATCATATATAATATGTATGTAAAATATATATTTTAAATATATATTTAAATATATTTTTAAATATATATTTTAAATATATATTTAAATATATTTTTAAATATATATTTAAAATATATATAGTAAATATATATTTATATATATTTTTAAATTTATAAAGTGTTGTTCAATTACAGTTTTCAATAACAATTTATAAATTGTTGTTCAATTACAGTTTTCTGTTTTTTATTCCTATCCCAGCCCACCCCCCAGCCCTCTCCACCTCCCTCCCATTTCCACCCCCCTCCCCTAGTCTTTGTCTATGTATCTTTTATACTTGTTCCTGTAAACCCTTCCCCTTTTCCCCTGAAATTCCCTCCCCTCTCCCCTCTGGGCACTGTCAGCCTGTTCTCCATTTCAGTGTCTTTAGTTATATTTTTGCTTGTTTGTTTGTTTTGTTGTTTAGGTTCCTGTTAAAGGTGAGATCATATGGTATTTTTTTTTTTTTTTTTTTAATTACTGGATCTGCCTCTGGTGATGTCAGATGGATACCTCATCTGATCTTAGGCAGCCTGTTCAAGACTACCAGGGATCTAATGTCTGTGGCTGACTCTTTCAGTTGTAATCTAGTCACTCTGCACTCAGCAGTCAGGCTTAGGCACCACAGGGCCAGGGCAGAATCTCTCCTGGGGCTATTGTTTCCTTTCAGGCTGGTGCTGCTCAGAGGGGAGTGGTTTGCCTGAGCAGGATGTCTGCTACTCTGTGGGATGACTTAGCAATGGGATCCCAGTGTCCACTCTCTCAATTCTCTCCCCAAAGCTTCAGACCCCAGTCTCTCCTCAGATGTCTTCATCCCACTTTGCCCCCACCTTTGCTGGAGCCCCTGGTAAGTGGCTGCAAATGTGTGCATTGGCTCTTTAAATGGCTCTTTGTTGTCCCAGTCATCCATCTCTGGCAGAGAGGAACCCTGCTGCTTTTGCCTCTGGTTGTTATCTGTGTACTTTTTGGGCTCTGGTGCTCTAGGCTGGGAATCCCAGCTTAGGGTTTAGACCCCACTGTTCTCAGGGGGATGGAACCAACCACTTAATTATCCCTCTGGGGCTGCCACCTGTGGGCGCCCAGCCGGCCTTCTCGAATCTCCACCTCATTCCTTACTAGTCAGCCTTCTTGAATCTCTACTTCACTCCTTACTTTGTGCTGAAGCTGATTCTTCTGTCTGTCTGAGGTTATCAGACTTCTCTCTTGCTATTGTTCAGTTCTTTGTTCTGGGTGATTTCTCCACAATTTGTTGTAATTCCAGATTGGTCCTGGGAGGAGGTTAGCATGAGTTCCACTCACTTCTCTACCATCTTCTCCATTCTTGTTTCTGGTCCTCTGTAATGGCAGCCCCAGCAAATTAATACAAGGATCATGGACTGATTAATGACCTGGCAGGAGAAGATATCAGGCTAGGAGTGCTCAAAGGTGTGGTGATCATTTTCTCAGTTAAGTGGAGTAGGAGAGGACTTGTAAGATCTGGGGGAAACTAAATGTGCTAGAATGAGAAACCTGTGCTTGGTGAACTGGGTGGGTCTCATGCCTCCTAGATTCTCTCTGATTGGTCCATCATCTCTCTTCTTGTAGAAGACAACCAAAGCAAGCTGAGTCATCCTTAGAAGGCAAGTGGCTCTACAAGGAGTAGCTCGCTGCTGCTGCTGATTTAGACCATAGAGAACAGGACTCAAGGATTAGAGTCAGTTACCCCCCATTTGTGGAGACTTTAACATTTTTTTCTGCATCCTAATTCTGAAGCTTTGGCTTTTGTTTTAGTAAAGCAGGTGCTTTTCTTAGAAGACTAGAGAGGAAAAATGCTGATTCTTTAGGTATCAGCGAGAAAGGACTTAAAGCTTCTTTCTTTATGGGTTTGTGCCTTGTCTTCTGTCTTGCCTTGCTTCAGGATCTGCTAATGCCACCTCAGAAATGTTTTCACATGTACACACCTCCTTCTTACCCCTGTTCTTACCCATGTTGCTTACATCTCTTGTAAATATTGTATGACCCAATGGTGATCTTTTTCATTTCATTTATGAGGTGAAGCACCTATCAATCACAACACTGAACTAAAGGTACTGAGACATCTACTGTAAGGGAGGTGGAACATGTTACCAGAGGCCAGGCTTTTGTCCTCTAAAGTCCTACAACAGTTCTCTAAGTCTCATTGGAAGATCCACAGAATCTCTGTGTTCCCCTAGCTGCCTTTAACTAAACTGTTTTCCCTCAAGTACTAACAGTCCAGGTAACTCAATAAAAGTTTGTGTTTCCATTTTGTTTGAGGACTGAAACTGCCATATGATGCTTTTAATTTAATTATAAATATATGTACAAAATATCTATAAACATAGTAATTAAAACACCTCTTATAAAGAATCAGCCCTGGCTGGTGTGGCTTAGTGGATTGAATCCCAGCCTGAGAGCCAAAGGGTCGCTGGTTTGATTCCCAATCAGGGCACATGCCTGGATTGCAGGCTAGCTCCCCAGTGAGGGGCATGTGAGAGGCAACCACACATTGCTGTTTCTTTCCCTCTCTTTCTCCCTCCCTTCCCCTCTCTCTAAAAAATAAATAAATAAAATATTAAGAAAAGAATCATCTAATTTGTGAGCAAAATCAACCAATTCTGTGAGCATCCTGATAACCAGGGCTTTGAACTGTGCATCTGGTAGGTTGGCTATCTTTTCATCGCTTAGAGAAATTGGCTCTGGAGCTTTGATTTATTCTCTGGTTTGAGCCATTTTCGGTGTTTTTTTTTTAATATATTTTATTGATTATGCTATTACAGTTGTCCCATTTCTCCCTCATCATTCCCCCCACTCTGCACACCCTCTCCCACCCACAGTGAAAAGAAAGCAAACTCACAGCTATTAACAACCACACCTAAAACAAAAGCAAACTGATCAAACAACTAGAATAGGAACAGAACCACAGAAATGGAGATCATACGGAGGGTTAGCAACAGGGGAGTGGGAGGAGGAGAGAGCGGGGAAAGGTACAGAGAATGAGTAGCATAGATAGTGGGTAGAAAATAGACAGAGGGAGGGTAAGAACAGTATGGGAAATGTAGAAGCTAAAGAACTTATGACACATGGACATGAACTAAAGGTGGGGAATGTGGGTGGGAGGAGGTGTGCAGGGTGGAGAGGAATGACGGGGAAGAAATGGGACAACTGTAATAACATAATCAGTAAAATATATATATATATATTTTTTTTTTAAAGATATTTTTTCCTTTTTGTTAAGATTTTTATTTATTTATCTTTTAGAGGGGAAGGGTAGGAGAGAGGGAGAGGGAGAGAAATATCAATGTACGGTTGCTTCTCGTGTGTCCCCTGCTGGGAACTGGCCTGCAACCCAGGCATGTGCCCTGACTGGGAATCGAACCGCGATCCTTTGGTTCGCAGGCCCGAGCTCAATCCACTGAGCTACACCAGTATTTTAAAAAATAAAAAAAAGAATCAGAGAACTCACCATGAAAAGTGGTGGCCCATTCTGTAACAAAAATTCCATCATTCATTAAGGCAGCCCATTCCCTTGCACAAAGAATTCTAAAGTTAGAAGATGCGACTCTCCCCATGTACCTTTCATGTATTGGTTTAAATTAAATTCCTATTAGGAATTTCAAACAACTGACTCCTAGAATTTGAGAACCCAATGAAGTTTGAGACTTCCTACAAATTTGAAATGCATACTGCTATGGGTTTAAAGAATATATGTTGGAAATAAGAAACTGCTGTTAAAAAAAACCTCACACTTAAGTGTCTAGCAGAGAGAAATCTTCTTTTGCTCTGAATAGAGCTTGATCTCAGGCTGTGAACTCAGCAATACTGAGCTTCCAGGGAAGGTGGTGGAATGACAGACACATTTCTCAGTGTTCTGGAAACCAATGAGGAATGGAGGAAGACACACAACTTCCCTACTTCTAAGGTGGAAACAAGCAACCCCTTTGATCAAGAATAACCCTAGATCAGCCTTCCCATACCAACTGGGGCAGGAGGAATTGTGGAGAGGAGACATCCTCCTTCCAGAAGTTGGAGGAAGAGTAATGAGCAGCTCATGAGGGGCTATATCTGTCTGCCATGGCTGGGGAGTGAGCAGCTCATGAGGGGCTGTTTCCATAGTACATTAATACAAGGAGGAGCTTGGAAAGTGCTAGAAGTTGTGTGCAGGCTGTTGTAAAATGCTCCTTTTAAATGTGAGATTATTTTTTAAAGAACCTAAGGGATAATTCCATTTTGGTTGATTAAGGGTGTTTTCTCTCTCTGGGTGCCAGCAAGCAACTTGGTTTACAGAAGATGGCTGTGTGGTCTGTCCAGGGAGAAGATGAGGAATGCAGTAATGTCACCTGTTACATGTGAAGCATAGGGCCTTAGGGTAAATTTCTGAAAACATAAAGGAAGAAAAATCTAGGGAACTCTCCCAGTGCTGTGGCATCTGGTGTATGTTGAGGTGAAGAATTTTGTTGACGGTGTGAGGCTTTCTTTTTTTTTTTTAAATTTTATTTTAATTTTTGATCTTGTACAGTTTTCTGTCTTTTACTCCCACCCCAGTCCACCACTCCAGCCTTCTTCACATCCCTCACATTTCCACGCCCCATAGTTTTTGTCCATGTGTCCTTTATACTTGTTCCTGTAAACCCTTCCCCTTTTCCCCTGAAATTCCCTCCCCTCCCCCTCTGGACACTGTCAGACTGTTCTCAAATTCAGTGCCTTTGTTTATATTATGCTTGTTTGTTTGTTTTGTTGATTAGTTTCCTGTTACAGGTGAGATCATATGGTATTTGTCTTTCACTGCCTGGCTTATTTCGCTTAGCATGATACTCTCCAATTCCTTCCATGTTGTCGCAAAGGGTAGGAGCTCCTTCTTTCTTTCTGCTGCATAGAATTCCATTGTGTAAATGTACCACAGATTTTTGATCCATTCATTTACTGATGGGCACCTAGGTTGCTTCCAGCACTTGGCTACTGTAAATTGTGCCGCTATGAACATTGGGGTGCATAGGTTCTTTTGGATTGGTGTTTCAGGGTTCTTAGGATATAATCCAAGCAGTGGAATTGCTGGGTCAATAGGTAGATCCATTTTTAGTTTTCTTAGAAAATTCCACACTGTTTTCCATAGTGGTTGTACCAGTCTGCACTCCCTCCAACAGTGCACTAGGGTCCCCTTTTCTCCACAACCTCTCCAACACTTGCTGTTTGTTGCTTTGTTTATGATGGCCATTCTGACTGGTGTCAAGTGGTATCTCATTGTGGTTTTAATTTGCATCTCTCTGATAGCTAGTGATACTGAGCATCTTTTCATGTGTCTCTGGATCCTCTGGATGTCCTCGGAAAACTGTCCATTTAAGTCCTTTGCCCATTTTTTAATTGAGTTGCTTGTCTTAGAGTGGAGTCATGTAAGTTCTTTATATATTTTGGAGATTAAACACTTGTCTGAGGTATCATGGGCAAATATGTTTTTCCATACAGTTGGTTCTCTTTTTTTTTGAATACTGTTTTCTTTAGCCATGCAGAAGCTTTTTATTTTGATGAGATCTCATTTGTTTATTTTTTCCTTTATGTCCCTTGCTTTAGGGGACAAATCAGTAAAAATGTTGCTGTGTGAAATATCTGAGATTTTCCTGCCTATGTTCTCCTCTAGAATTTTAATGGTGTCACAGCTTATATTTAAGTCTATTATCCACTTTGAATTTATTTTTGTGTATGGTGTAAGTTGGTGCTGAAGTTTCATTTTTTTTTTTCATGTAGCTGTCCAGTTCTGCCAACACTACTTGTTGAAGAGGCTATTTTTGTTCCATTTTATGTTGTTGCCCTCTTTGTTGAATATTAATTTTCCATAGAGACTTGGGATTATTTCTGGGCTCTCTGTTCTGTTCCACTGGCCCATGTGCCTGTTTTTATGCCAGTACCATGTTGTTTTGATTACAGTGGCTTTGTAATACAGTTTGGTATCAGATATTATGATCCCTTCTACTTTGCTCTTCTTTCTTAAAATTGCTGCAGCTATTTGGGGGCATTTATGGTTCCATATAAATTTTTGAAGTGTTTGTTCTATGTCTGTGAAATTAGCTATTGGTACTTTAATAGGTATTGCATTGACTTTATAAATTCCTTTGGGTAGTATGGACATTTTGATGATGTTAATTCTTCCAATCCATGAACATGGTATATGTTTCCATTTGTTTGTGTCTTCCTTGATTTCTTTCTTCAGTGTAGTGTAGTTTTCTGCATACAGGTCTTTTACCTCCTTGGTTAGGTTTATTCCTAGGTATTTTATTTTTCTTTTTGCTATATCGAATGGGATTTTTTTCTTGATTACTGCTTCTGCTATTTCATTGTTGGTATACAAAAATGCCTTTGATTTCTGGATTTTGAATTTGTATCCGGCTGTTTGGCCAAATTCATTTATTAGGTGAAGCAGCATTTTGGCCAAGTCTATAGGATTTTCTATGTGCACTATCATGTCATCTGCAAACAATGATAGTTTTGTTTCCTCCTTTCCAAGTTGGATGCCTTTTATTTCCTTTTCTTGTCTAATCGCTGTGGCTAAGACTTCCAATACTATATTGAATAGAAGTGATGAAAGTGGACAACCTTGTCTTGTTCCTGATCTTACTGGAAAAGATTTTAGTTTTTGCCCGTTGAGTATGTTGTTGGCTGTAGGTCTCTCATATATGGCCTTTATTACTTTGAGGAATGCTCCCTCTATTCCCACTTTGCTGAGTATTTTTATCGTAAATGGCTGTCCTACCTTATTAAATGCTTTTCCCCGCATGTATTGATATGATCATGTGATTTTTGTCTTTGCTTTTGTTTATGTGCTGAATTACATTTACTGATTTGTGAATGTTGAACCATCCTTTCATCCCTGGGATGTATCCCACTTGGTCATGGTGTATGATCTTTTTAATGTATTGTTGGATGCGGTTTGCCAATATTTTGTTGAGGATTTTAGCATCTATGTTCATCGGTGATATTGGCCTGAAGTTCTCCTTCTTTGTTGTGTCTTTATCTGGTTATGGGATTAGGCTGATGCTGCCTTCATAAAAAGAGTTTGGGAGTCTTCCATCATTTTGGATTTTTTCGAATAGTTTGTGAAGGATAGGGGTTAGCTCTTTCTTAAATGCTTTGTAGAATTCTCCTGTGAAACCATCTGGTCCAGGGCTTTTGTGCATCAGGAGTTCTTTGATTACTGCTTCAATTTCATCAGCTGTTATTGGTCTGTTCAGGCTTTCTGTTTCTTCTTCATTGAGTTTTAGAAAATTATATTTTTCTAGAAACTTGTCCATTTCACCTAGGTTTTCAAATTTCTTGGCATACAGTTCTTCATAGTAATTTCTTACAATCCTTTGTATTTCTGCGGTGTCCGTTGTAATCTCTCCTCTTTCATTTCTGATTGTGTTTACTGCAGTCCTCTCTCTTCTTTTCTTGATGAGCCTGCTTAAAGGCCTATTGATTTTGTATACCTTTTCAAAGAACGAGCTCCTAGATTCATTGATCCTTAGAATTGTGCTTTTAGACTCTATGTCATTTAATTCTGCTGTGATCTTGGTTATTTCCTTCCTTCTACCTGCTCTGGGCTGTCTTTGTTGTTGTTCCTCAAGTTCTTGTACACGTAGGGTTAAGTCATTTGTTTGAAATGTTTCTATATTCTTTAGGTAGGCCTGTATCACTATGAACTTCCTTCTGATGACTGCCTTTGCTGTGTTCCATAAGTTTTGGGTCATTGTGAGTTCATTTTCGTTTGTTTCCAGAAACTTTTTGATTTCCTCCCTAATTTCATTCTTGATCCATTCATTGTTTAATAGCATGCTATTCAACCTCCATGATCTTGATGGTTTTGTGATTTTCCCCATGGAGTCAGTTTCTAGTTTCAGTCCCTTGTGGTTGGAGAAAATGCTTGGTATGATTTCAATTTTCTTGAATTTTTTGAAGCTTGTTTTGTGTCCTATTATATGGTCTATCTTTGAAAGTGTCCCATGTGCATTTAAAAAAAATGTGTATTTAGTTTCTTTGGGATGAAGCGCTCTATGTATACCAGTTAGGACCATTTCGTCTAGAGTATTGTTCAATAGCACAACTTCTTTTGCTGATATTTTGTTTGGAAGATCTGTTCATTTCTGACAGTGGGGTGTTAAAATCCCCTACTATAATTGTGTTGCTGTCAATATCTTTCTTGAAGTCCTCTAAAATTTTCTTGATGTATTTAGGTGCTCCTATGCTGGGTGCATATATATTTGCAATGTTTATGTCTTCTTGGTGGATTCTACCCTTGAGTATTATGAAGTGACCTTCTGGGTCTCTCTTTATGGCTCTTCCTCTGAAGTCTATTTTGTCTGATATGAGTATTGCTACCCTGGCTTTTTTTCCCTGTCCATTTGCTTGGAAAATTTGTTTCCAGCCCTTCACTTTGCGTCTGTGTAGGTCTTTTGTTCTGAGGTGGGTCTCTTGTAGGCAGCATATATGTGGGTCATGCTTTCTTATCCATTCAGCTATTCCATGTCTTTTGATTGGAGCAGTTAATCCATTTATATTTATGGTTATTATTGATAGGTAGTTATTCATTGCCATTTTCATATCTGTGTTCCTCTCTCTCTCTCTCTCTTTTCCTTCCTTTCCTTAAAGCAATCCCTTTAGTATCTCTTGCAGATCTGGTGTGGTGGTAGTGTATTGTTTTAGACTTCTTTTGTCTGGGAAGCTCCTTATTTGGCCTTCTATCTTGATTGAAAGCCTTGCTGGATAAAGTAGTCTTGGTTACAGGCCTTTGGTTCTCATTACTTGGAATACTTCCTGCCATTGTCTTCTGGCTTGGAGCGTTTCCATTGAGAAGTCAGCTGCTAACCTTATTGGGGCTCCCTTGTCTGTTACTTCCTTTTTCTCCCTTGCTGCCTTTAAGATTCTCTGTCTGTCTTCAAATTTTGCCATTTTAATTATGATGTGTCTTGAAGTGTGTCTCTTTGGGTTCCTCTGGATTGGGACTCTCTGTGTTTCCTGGATTTGTGTGACTTCTTCTCTCATCAAATTAGGGAAGTTTTCCATCATTACTCTTTGAAATAGGTTTTCTATCCCTTGCTCTTCTTCTTCTCCTTCTGGTATCCCTGTTGTATGGATATTATTAGGTTTCATATTGTCTTGCATTTCTCTTAATCCTTCTTCATTCTTTCTGAGCCTCTTTTCTTTTTCTTGCTCTTTCTGGGTGTTTTTTTCTATTTTGTCCTCCAACTCGCTGATTCGGTCCTCTGCTTCATTGATTCTGCTTTTCATTCCTTCTACTGTGTTCTTCACTTCAGAAATTGTATTCTTCATTTGCTCTTGGCCCTTGTTGATGGTTTATATTTCCTTTTTCATGTTGATATAGTTTGCAGTGAGTTCATCATAGCTTCCCTGTAGTTTCTGGTTGCTCATTGAGAGCTCATGGAGCTTCCTGACAACCATTGCTTTGAACTCAATATCTGGTAGTTGAGTTGCCTCTGTTTCATTTAGCATTCTTTCTCAGGCTTCCTCCTTTCCTTTCATTTGGGGATTGTTTCTTTGTCTTATCATTGTTTGTGAGACTCTTCGTGGAAGCCTCAGCTTCTTAAATTGATCTGTTCTGGCTCCCTTGGTTTATGGTGTGAACTTCTGTGGTAGAATACCTGTGAGATTCAGTGGTATAGTCTCCTTCAGGGAACCTGGTATTCACAGCTTCCACTGTCTTTGCTGTTGGGTTACCCCTTTTGGTCCAACTCTGTTTTTTTCAGAGTTCTAGGATTTTTTTTGCCTCACTTGTGGGTATTTAAAAAGAGAAAAGAAAACAGTGAAAAAAGAAGAGAAAAAAAGAGTAAGGAAGAAGAGATAAAATTGGAAAGAAAGGGAGAAGGAATAAAACAAGAAACAAGTAAAGATAAGCAAAAGGAATTGAGGGATAAAAAAGATAAAAATAATGAAAAAATAAAAAATATATAATTAAAACAAAACAAAAGTACCCCACAAAAACAAAAAACAAACAAACAAAAAAATCAAACAGAAAACCAAACAAACAAACAAAAAACAACTACTACCCCCACCCCCCAAGAAAACCTCTTGCTATTTTCATATTGGCCAAACTGGTTTCTCTGGTCTTACTGGCTGCAACAGGCTGAGGGGCGACTGGTACCGCTTTTCTCCCTGTTCTGCACTCAGTGAGCTTTAGGCTACTCTCCTCAGTGTCAGCGGTGCACTCTCCCCAGGGCTAGTGGTGCACTCTCCATGCTGGGCCTTGGGTGTGATTTCTGAGCCTCCTGCAGAGGGCGTGCTTTCCCGAGTTTATGGGTTTGAGCTGCGATCTGTAAGGGATCGAGCACTCCCTTCATTTATTGCTGTGAGCTCTGGGTCTCCTACAGGGCGCACATGGCTACCCGAGTTTACAGGTGTGGGCTCCGTGAGTTTCCCAAGTTGCGCACACTCACCTTAGGATCATGGGTGTGAGCTCCAGGTCTTCCATGAAGCCCCCTCCTCCAGTCGCAGGGCTGCCTCCTGTGGGTCACAGAGCCGCCTCTGGTCAGTCACATAGCAGCCTCAGGTCCCAGTGCCACCTCTGGTTGGTCGCAGAGCCACCTCTGGTCACAGAGCCGCCTTTGTCCTGGTCGTAGATCTGCCTCCGGTTGCTGGGCCACCACATCTGGTTTTCAAATGTCTTCTACAGATTGTGATCTCCTATTTTCATATATGCTGTGGTATTGTTGGCTATCTTCTCTGTTCCTGTGTAGATTGGCTAGGTTTTTCTCCCATGTGAAGGGGGAAGTGGAATCTGCCTCCTCCCATCATGCTGCCATCTTGAATCTCTCCAGGCTTTCTTTCTTTACTTTATTATAGTCATTTTCCTAGTGTCCATGGGACATACTGTTTTCCTTCATGGGACTGTGTAGCATAAATGTCAACAAATTCTAAGCTCCCATATTTCTTTTTAACTTTCATTATTATCTTTAATGATAACATTTCTTATGAGTTAGAGAAAGTTGCTGTTTTAGGTTCCCTTGCTCCCTGTGTGTCATAGTTAAAATGACAGCTTAATTTTATTTAGTTCCATTTTAGAATGGCTGTTTCTGGATGCCCCCAAGGCATCAGTGAATTTTCTCCATATCAAACCATAGGATATCTTGTTTCTGCGAATGTTCCAGGAGATGGCTAATTCTATTATTTTCTGCTTCTAGTAATTTCTCCCTCCATTCTGGAATAAAAATTTAGATTCCCAGCTTGTAGCATAAAAAAAAAAACTTACAGACTTCCTTTTATTACAAATAAGTGGAATGTGTTTGTGTATGTATTTGTTTAGAGGAGAAGAAACATGGCCAGACTTTTATTTGTAAGACATTTATTATTTTAATTTTTTGTACAGTTTCTAAAGATTGAAAATACTTTTAGTTTCCATGTTAATTCTTTGTACACAGTATTTATCTCTTTAATATAAAATGTATTTATTTATTATAGGCAAGTGGCTTAATATTGAGTCTTTCAAAATAAGGAATCTCTTCCATTTTTAGCATTTGAGAAAATGTGCTCTTTCTGGGGAATTATTTCTACAGTAAACATGGTTCATTTTAATTTGTGTAATAAAATGTGCCTATGGTAGAGACCTCCAAGAGTACCAATAACAGCTAGTTTATTTTTAGTTGTTATTTGCAGAAAAGTATCATTGACAAGTCATACATGATCTTGATATTCACAAAAACTTAACATGGCAACATGTCTTTCCTCCTTCATTCTTTTTTTCCCTTCATTCTTTTATTCATTCAGCATATGTACATTAACTGCTAATGGGTGCTGGCACATTGTGAGGTGTTATTGATACAATGGTAAGCCAGGTGGATCTGGCCCCAACCTCATGGAATTTATAGTCAAGTCTGATCAAGTATTATTATTATTATTTTATTTATTGTGTTGAGAGTGAGAGAGAGAGAAACAGTAATTTGTTGTTCCACTTTTTTATGCATCCACTTGTTGGTTCTTGTATGTACCCTGATTGGGGACTGAACCTGCAAATTTGACATATTGGGATGACACTAGACAACTTAGCTACCCAGCCACAGGCTGGGCAGGTATTATTAAGATTCTTTCTTTTTTTTTTTTTTTTTTTTTGCCAAACCTGAATTCAGGTAGATTTGCAGCCATCTGTAAGGCAGACTCTCTGAGACCTCACTTATAGACACCTGCCTGGTCCTTCAGAGGAGAGATGATTGAGACTCAAGGATACCTTCACAGGGATTTGTGCAAAGAGGAGCTCAGAAAGTGCTAGAAATTGTGTGTTGGCTATTGGGAAATATTCCCTTTAAATGTGGGGATATTTTTGAAAAGACCTAAGGGATAAGACTCAACCATTCTGACTTAATTGTTATAAGGGCGTTGTCCCGCTCTGCATGCCAGGTTCAAGAACCAGAGTTGAGGTTTCTTGTATACATAGACCTCTAATCAAATTTTTTTGTAACCAGCCCCTGGTTTGTACTTATCTCACTTAGGTGAGTGGAGGAGCACTCAGTTTCAATGTCATGAATCAAGGGTGTCTTGAGATAGCTGAGAGACTGCTGGAGTCCACTAGAGCAGAGGTCAAGGAAGGATGGAGGTGCCCATGTAAGGAGCTCCCTGTGATGTTTTTGGTGACATAAGTGGCGGGCTACAAGGACAGGCACATCTGGATTTTTAAGTGCCCAACCAAGAGTATAGAAGTTGTCATGGCTACTCTACATAGGTAGTTGACCTTACATGGTCAGGGTATCTATCCACTGTCTGGGGCATTATCCTTAGAAGGTGCACTTGGCAGGGAGGAGCTCTTTACCACTTTCCCCATTCCCAGGAAAGGTCATGAGAAAGGCATGTACAATAGAATAGACATGATGAATTTCCCTGACTCCAATTTCCCATGATGGTTCTGTGATGCCAACTTGGGGAGGAAGAGCTCAGTCAAAGTATACGTAGTTTCAGACTTAAAACAAGAGCAAAAGAACCAATTATATGACACCAGTTATGAAAGGACTCAGTGAGATTAAGTGAGGTGGGTTTATGGATTTGTAGAATTATACTTCCTTCCTACTCATACTCACCACAAAACATGCGTTGAACATTGTTTAGAGGGTGAAGTTAAAGGTCCAGTCCCCCCATATTACCATCCAAATATCATATTTCTGATTATTTATTCTTAGGTAACAAGAGTTACATGGATTTTACTAGTTGTGTGACTCTGGGAAAATTGCTTGAACTTTCAGAATCTGTTTTTCCTTTGCAAAACAGGGAAAACCATGGCACCTTCTTCATGGGCATTTCAGTACAGTGCTCTCCTCTTAGTATTGACTAGGTGCTCACAAATGCCTATTTCTTTCCCTCTGCTTTGTCTTAACCAAATTTTAGTCAGCCTTCTCTCTTTTCCTACAGGACTTTGAACTCTGCTTACCCTCAAGCCAGAGCAGTGAACTTTGTCCCCCCTTATCAGTTTCTTCTGAGAATCAGCTGACCACAGGCAGACTCTTTTCTTTCAGACTGGCTGATCTTTCCCCTTGCTTGCCCAGGTTGTCCTCCAAAGATTCTGCTTATTTCTGCCTTCTTCCTTTATCCTAAAACAGAAAACCCTTTTTATGTTTGATTTTGAGATGCTTATGACCTTGTGGTCACAGCATTCTCCCTACTGCAGTGACCCCTCTCCACCTATTGCAATAGTCCCTTTCTCTCCTTTGCAATAATCATTTTTGAATAAAAGTCTCTCCTTAATGAGTCCCAGTTAGTTTTTCCTTTGACAGAACTTAATAAACATTTCCTAGTAACTATCCATAGTCTTTTTGATCAGTTTGCCAGTTTTAACTAGTATCCACACTGAATGAGAGAAAGCCAGGAAGTCTGGGGCTGACCAGTTTATATGAGTGAAAGTATCCACTGTACTCAGAAATTGCTCTTCAGGTCTGATTACCTTTCCAAAATACCTGGCCTTTAGTTGCTACGTTTTGTTTTCCAAGTAACAGAAAAGAGATGGTGTATAGTCCTTTAGTCTTTTATGTATGAGCATTCAGGTCCCTGCTTGCCTCAGGAAGAAAGTTACTTTCTCTGAGTTCTGGTTTAGGGGCACTCAGGGCATCCACTGCCCAAGCTGGACCCATCCAAGGTGTTTGCAGGGTATTGATGGTGAGTCAATGCATGTTGGAGGCCAGTCCTTTAAGGAGCCAGGTGGACACAAACCCACCAGCACGTCTATCTCTTGCTAGGCTCAAGGCAGCACAATTTATTTCTGTGCTGGACAGATGACCCTCAAGGTCAAAATCAGGTCAGACAGAGGAGGCAGGAAGCCAGTTTGTGGTTTGACCTCCTGGTGTTACCCTTCTTCCTGGAATTGTTTTGCTGAATTAAAAGAGACTTCTGCTCAGAAAACTACCCTGAAGAAGGTGGTCTTTCAAATTTTAGGGTCATTGAGATTAGTTTTAACAGCAGAGAAGGTGAGCGAGCAGGTAGGCACCTGCAAATTCTTTTCATCTCTCCTGACAGCTTAACTCCTGTACCAGTTTCTCTTGGCTCTTCCTCCCTCCTCAGTCTTGGCAACCCTCCCTGTAAACATCACCTTTCCTTGATTCAGCCTACCTGTCCACACTGTATAGCCAAAGGGAGCCATGGACAGTCACATTTATCTTTATGACCTTTCACATTCAAGGAAGCAGAAATTCCCAAGTGGGAGAGATTTTGTTGTTAGGGTAACTTGTCCAGACTATACAAGTCTTAAGTACCAGCAAGCTTTTTCGTGATAGACAAAGACTACTCTCTTCTTGACCAAACGCTAGACAGGATCCTTTGAGCCCTTTTTAGCACTAGGTCCCAGCCTTGGGCTTTGTCCTCTAGAGCCTAGTTGTAGCAAGAATCTGGTTAAGTCAGTTTTGTGGGAATCTCCCATCCTCCACATATGCTCTCCCTGGATATCTGATCAGATTCCTCATCCTCTACCATCACCCAGGTGATGATGTCTAATCACTCTATCCTACCTTCAGCAGGAGTCCTCTTAGGTCAGCTGAACCCTCCTGTCCCTGATGTCTCCTCTTAGTAATTTCCCATCTGCTGACACCCACTTTGCTCCTTAGCTATACAGTCCTGCTTGCTAATGCTGTATTCAGAATTGGGTTCTTTCTATACTGGGGTTGTTTTTCCTTTTACAACAGTTTCTGAATAAAGTCTATTTTTTACTGCTTTACTGTCCAACTTTGGTTTTCTTTAAAAACTGCCATACATTAGAACAAATATTTCAAAAATTTATCTGGAACCAAAAATGACCCTGAATAACCTCAGCATTCTTGAGAAAGAAGAACAAAGTAGGAGGGATCACAATACCTGATATCAAACTATACTGCAAGACTACTGTAATCAAAACAGTCTAGTACTGGCATAAGAACAGACACATAGTTCAATGGAACAGAACAGTGAGGCCAGAAATAAACCCATGTCCCTGTGGTCAATTAATATTTGACAAAGGGGGCAGAAGCATAAAATGCAGTAAAAATATCCTCTTCAAAAAGTGGTGCTGGGAGACCTGGAATGATACATGCAAAAAAATTAAACTCCACTACCAACTTACACCATATACCAGAATAAATTCAAAATGGATAAAAGACTGAAATATAAGCCATGACACCATAAAAGTCTTAAAGGAAAACATAGGCAGGAAAAATTCAGATATCTCATACAGCAATATTTTTCTGATACATCCTAGAGGGCAAGGGAAATAAAAGAAAGAATAAACAAATGGGACTACATCAAATTAAAAATTTCTGCACAACTAAAGAAAATATCATCAAAATGAAAAGGGAATCAACTATATGGGAAAACATATTTGCCAGTGATACCTCATACAATGGTTTGATCACCAAAATACATAAAGAACTCATACAACTAAATGTCAGGAAGACAATCCAATTAAAAAATGGTCAAAGGTCCTGAACAGATACTTCTCCAAGGAGGACATATGGATGGCCCATAAGCATATGAAAGGATGCTTAACTTCACTAGTCATCAGAGAGATGGAAATTAAAACCACAATGAGATACCAACTCACACTGGTCAGAATGGTCATCATTAATAAATCAATAAACAAAAAGTGCTGGTGAAGATGAGGAGAAAAGGGAACCCGACTATATAGTTCATGGGAATGCAAACTGGTGCAGCCACTGTAGAAAGCAGCATGGAATTTCCTCAGAAAACTAAAAATGGAACTGCTTTTTGACCCAGCAATTCCACTGCTGGGATTTTATCCCAAGAATCCTGAAACACCAATCCAAAAGATCCTATGCACCCCAATGTTCATAGAAACACAATTTACAATAGTCAAGGGTTGGAAACAGCCTAAGGGCCCATCAGCAAATGAATGAATAAAAAAACTGTGGTACATTTACAGAATGGAATACTATGCAGCAGAAGGACAGAAGGAGCTTCTACCTTTCGTGACAGCATGCATTGAACTGGAGAGTGTTATACTATTGAAACGAGCCAGGTGGCGAAAGACAATTACTGTATGATCTCACCTATAGCAGGAACCTAATGAACAAAGCAAAAAATGAGCAAGTTAGAATCAGAGGAAAGGAAACAAGGAAAAAACTGATGGGAATCAGAGGGGTAGGGGGAGGAAGGTAGGGGAAGAAAGAAAGGGGAGGGCCCAGTTAAAGAACAAATATAAAATGACCCATGGAAATAGACATCAGGATGGGGATTGATTGTGGAAGTGGAGAGTGGGCAGGGCAGGGGAGAATAATAGGGGGAAATTGGAACAACTGTAATAGAACAACGATAAAAAAAAAAAAATAACAGCCCTGGTTGGTGTAGCTCAATGGATTGAGCATGGGCCTGTGAACCAAAGGGTCACTGGTTCAATTCCCAGTCGGGCACATACCTGGGTTGCAGGCCAAGTTCCCAGTAGGGGGTGTGCAAGAGGCAACCACATATTTATATTTCTCTCCCTTTCTTTCTCCTTCTCTTCCCCTCTCTCTAAAAATAAATAAATAAATTAAAAAAAAACAGAAAAAACTATAATATAGATTCTACAAACCACGCTTTAGTTCTTGATAATGATGACTGGGCAGTTATCATTCTCTGAATTGTTTTTACTCCTCCCAACTCAATTTTTTATTGTGGCTTTTCTAAAAAAATCTATTCTTCCTATCCTTGATTAAAAAACAAAACAAAACAAAACAAAACAAAACAAAATCTACCCAATTAAAAAAAATTCATTGTTGTTCAAGTACAGTTTTCTGCCTTTCCTCCCCACCTCCACTCAGACAATTTTTGATCACCTAGTTGAGTTTTGCATGCCTAAAGCAAGCTTTTAGAGCAACTGGCCTCCCAGAACAAAGAGAGAAGGCTATATTATAGTTTAAATTATATAGCAGTTGACAGATCTGTTTTGAATTAAAGCCTTCTCTGTGATAATAGAAAACAGGATGACAGCTGATCTCTAGCTATAAGCTTTTGAATGGCCCTGTAATTCAAGGCTTACCTCTGGGAATGCATGGTTTTAAAAAAATGTAAATCTTTTCTGATCTGTGGCAGGTTACTATTCCTACATCAGACAGGGCTAAGCTAAGAACAAGAATGTCAGTTTTGACTTCCGGCCAAGATGGAGGCATAGGTGGACAAACTGTGCCTCCTCCCACAACCAAAATTAAGGACGACAAAGATTTAGAAACAAGAAAACATCCAAAACTGATAGAAAATTGAACTGTACGAAAGTCTGACAACCATTCATCCAGACCAGTAAGAGGGGCGGAGTCATGGCAGGAAAAGTGGAGGTTGGCGGAACCAGGCATGCAGGCATGCAGGCAGCAGTTGGCAGATCCAAGGCATACAGGTGATGGATAGCGGACTCCTGGCACTGGGTGGTGGTGGGCAGGTCCAGTGCAGCTGCTCAGGGCGGCTGGCTGACTAGGCAGTCCCACATTTGCACATAGACAATCCAGGTGAGAATGGAGAACAGGACAGACCTTGCAACCCAGGGCCCCAGCATCAGGAAATAAAAACTAAAAATACCAATTGAAAACACTTGTGGGGGTTGAGGTGTTAGGGGAGACTCCCAATCTCACAGGAGAGCTTGTTGGAGAGACCACAGGGTCCTGGAACGTACACAAGCCCACCCAATGGAAATCTATTTTCCATTGGGTCCAGCACCAGAAGGGCCCAATTTGATTGGAGGAAGCAGAGGAAGGGATTGGAACCTGACAGAGAGTGGAACAAGCACCACTGTTCCCTCTCGGACCCTGCCTCCACATATAGCGTCACAACACAGTGACTGGGTTGCCCTGCCTTGGTGAACACCTAAAGCTCCACCCATCACTACGTAACAGCTATGACCAGACCAAAAAAATCCCCAAAAAACAAAAAACAAAAATGGCTCAAATGGGAGAACAGATCAAAGCCCCGAAGGTAATTCATCTAAGCGACCAAGAGATAGCCAACCTATCAGATGCACAATTCAAAGCACTGGTGATTAGGAAGCTCACAGAATTGGTTGATTTTGGTCACAAATTAGATGAAAAAATACAGGCTACAATAAGTGAAATGAAGAAAAACACACAGGGAACCAATAGTGATGGGAGGAAAACTGGGACTCAAATCAATAGAGTGGACCAGAAGGAAGAAACTAACAACCAAACAGAAAACGAGGAAGAAACAAGAATTCAAAAAAATGAGGAGAGGCTTAGGAAGCTCCAGGACATTTATATATGCCCCAACATCCGAATTATAGGGGTACCAGAAGAAGAAGAAGAGTAACAAGTGGAAAAGTTATTTGAACAAATAATAAAGGAAAACTTCCCCAATATGGCAAAGGAAATGGACTTTCAGGAAATCCAGGAAGCTCAGAGAGTCCCAAAGAAGTTGGAACCAAGGAGGAACACACCAAGGCACATCATAATTACATTACCCATGTTTAAAATGAAGGAGAGAATTCTAGAAGCAGCAAGGGATAAGGGGACAGCCACCTACAAAGGAGTTCCCATCAGACTGTCAGCTGATTTCTCAATAGAGACCTTCCAGGCAAGAAGGGGCTAGAAAGAAGTATTCCAAGTCATGAAAGGCAAGGACCTACATCCAAAATTGCTGTATCCAGTGAAGCTGTCATTTAGAATGGAAGGGAAGATAAAGTGCTTCTCAGATAAAGTCAAGTTCAAGGAGTTCATCATCACCAAGCCCTTATTACATGAAATGTTAAAGGGACTTATCTAAGAAAAAGAAGATGAAAAATATGACAGTAAAAAGATAGCAAACTCACAGATATTAACAAGCACACCTAAAACAAAAGCAAACTAAGCGAACACTAGAACAGGAACAGAACCACAGAAATGGAGATCATATGGAGGGTTAGCAACAGGAGAGTGGAAGGAGGAGAGAGGGGAGAAGATACAGAGAATAAGTAGCATAGACAGTGGTTAGAAAATAGACAGGGGGAAGGCAAGAATAGTATGGGAAATGTAGAAGGTAAAGAACTTATGACACATGGACATGAACTAAAGGGGGCAGGGAATGTGGGTGGGAGGGGGTGTGCAGGGTGGAGGGTAATGATGGGGGAGAAATGGGACAACTGTAATAGCATAATCAATAAAATATACTTAAAAAAAAAGAATGTCAGTTTTATTTTTTCAGGTCCTCTTATAGCAAATTCTACACTGAGGACATGACTTTGACCAAGTATGTCTATTTTAGATTTTCTGGCCTAGTGTAATTAAGTGATGTTCTGTTCTATTTGGACAATTTATAGATATAGCCATCAAAAGAAATTAAAATAATTACTTAAATATCTTCTTGTTCTAAACTTAATAATGAGATATTAAAGTTAGGAAGTGAACTTGTATCTGTGACTCTTTTACAAAGACCTTGAAGTGATAGTTTTATCACTTTTATTATGCCAGAAATATTCTGTATTGCCTTTTTTGGTTCATCTATTTCCAGTCCAAGAATCAAGAATGCTTTCCAAGTTTTGCCTTGTAGTACCCACAATGTAAGTTTTATCTTCTTTTTCTAAGATCCTCATGTGTCTTCATCTGTACCAGCTACTATAATAAATACCATGGACTGGATGGCTTATGAACAACAGAAATTTCTCACAGTTCTGCTGGCTAGGATAGGCAATGTGCCTACAGATTGAATATCTGGTGAAAGCCTGTTTTGTGGTTAAAAATGGCTGTCTTCTCTCAGTGTGCTCACATGTTTGAAGGGACAAGACAGCTCTCAGTGGTCCATTTTATAAAGGCACTAATCACGTTCATGAGAGTTCCACCTTCATGACCTTTGAAATCCTCCCACATTCTAATACCATCACATTAGGGGTTAGGATTTCGACTTATAACATTACCAAGACAGATTCTTATTAAATCTATGCAAATAACTACATTACCACAAGTAAAGGGACTTGATTATAAGACAGGGGTGGACTAAGTGGAAACTACACTGACCTCTTCGTAGGACCAAACTGAAATTACCACTATGTTAAGGAAAAATCATCCTGAATAACCAACTGAACACTAGCTGGAGAGAAACATTAAAGCCAAAGACAGACAGAAGACACCACTTCACCACAATGAAACTGGTAGGGAGTGCAGAGGAGGCACGAGAGGACTGGTTAGGCTCCCATGGGCAGCAGTTAAAGTTCCGGGGAGATATTTCAGTGGCCAGGGATTTCCCTCTGAGAAGTGTGGGGTCTAAACCTCAAGCTGGGCTCCCCAGCCTACAGAACCAGGAACGAGAACCAGAACCAGGAAAGAAACCCAAGTAATATCCAGCTGTGAAAAGCAGTGGGGTTTCTATCTGCCAGAGAGAGATCCCTGGAGATGCAGAGAGCCTCTTAAAGAGCCAACACACAAAATCTCTGTTGTAGCCACTTAACCTGGGCTCCAGCAGAGGGAGGGCAGGGTGGACTAGAGATGCATGAAGAGAGTCTATTCTTGAGGTAGAGTCTGGGGTGGGGGCTCTGGAGACAGAACTGAAGGAACAGCCACCAGGATCCTTGTGCTGAGTCATTCCCTATACTGCAGAAGCCACCTTTCTGAGGCAGAACACTCCCTTCCAAGTGGCATTGGCCTGAGGGGAAGTGATAACCCCACCCACAGGAATACCTGTTGCCCACCCTGTGGATCTTAAGCCTGAAGAATACAGCTAGAGGCTATATCAGAGACAAAGTGTAACAGAAAGGCTTCAGGTAAAGGTGAATCTCTGGGAAGTCTGAGACCAGATTACCATACCCCAGGCCTGGCATTGGTAAAAGCCAGCCTTGGTGTGGAGCCTGGTTCTTTCTGCACACACCTGGGCCCAGCAGAGGGAGCCACAAGCTGTGGATTGCTGATAGCTCCAAACAGGTTGGCCAGGGCCACTTGTAAGCAGTGTGTGACATAAGTTCACCAGAGTCTTTGCAGCTCTACCTAATACATAGAAACAAATACAAAGAGGCAGCCAAAATGGGAAGACAAAGAAGCAGGTCCCATTTGAAAGAACAAGAGAACTCTCCAGAATAAGAACTAAATGAAATGGAGGTAAACAATGTATCAGATAAAGAGTTTAGAGTAATGATTACATGGACATTCAACAACATGAAAAAAGACATACAAAAATAAAAAAGGACAAGTCAGAAATAAAGAATGCAATATTTGAAATAAATAATGCACTGGAAGGAATAAACAGTAGGTTAGATGAAGCAGAGGACTGAATCAGCAATTTGGAAGACAAGGTAGAAAAAACACCCAAGCAGAGCAGCAAAAAGGTAAAAGAATTTAAAAAAATGAGAAGAGCATAAGAAACCTTTGGGACAACATGAAACCTTACAACATCTACAATATGGGAATACCAGAAGAGAGTGAACAAGGTATTGAGAACCTATTTAAAGAAATAATGACTGAAAATGTCCCTAGTCTGGTGAACGAAAAAGACCCACAAGTCCAGGATGTGTAGAGAGTCCCAAACAAGATGGACCCAAAAAGGCCTATATAAAGACACATCATAATTAAAATGGCAAAGCTTAAAGACAAGGAGAAAATCCAAAATGCCAAAAGAGAAAGCAGGTAGTTACCTACAAGGGTGCTCCAATTAGACTATCATTTGAATTCTTGGCAGAAATATTTCAGGCCAGAAGGAATTGGAATGAAATATTCAAGGTGATGAAAAGCAAGGACATACAGCCAAGGCTACTTACCTACCCAGCCAGGCTATAATTTAAAATCAAAAGACAGATTTCTGGTCAAGAAGGAGAAATAGGTAGACACACTTCATCTCCACATAACAACCATCAGAAAACTGAGCTGTATGGAAATTGGACAACCAAGGATTTAAAGAAGACACATTCATTTAGATGGGTAGAAGGGTCAGAATTGTGGACACAGGCAGAGAGGCAGAATGGCACAGAGAGGCAGTGGCAGCCATGGCAGCAGATCGGGCAGGAAAGATACACTGTAAGTGAGTGCTCTCAGCCCCAGGCCAGACCATGTGACCCAGAGTTCCAGCACTGGGCAGATAGATCCTCATTACCTCTGTCTATAAAAACCAGTGAGGGTTGGGGTGGCAGAAGAAACTGCTGGATTTTCACCACTTAAGGGGCCAACATAGTCTTAGAATGTACAAAAACCAACCACTGCAAGATTCACCACTGGGACTGCAGCTGGAAGGGCACCAGTAGCACATGGGAAGGGGGTTAAGTGACTGGAAATGGGGTGAGTGCTTGACAACTCTCAGAAGCCAAGTGGCAGCATTGTCCCCTCTTGGGGCCCTCTTCACACAGCCACAAAATAGTGAAGAGGGTTGCTCCACCATGGCAATTACCTAAGGCTCTGTCCCACACAATTTACAGGTACTTTTTCTAAATAGGCCACATGACTAACACAGGGAGTAAAAACAGCTCTACTGGATACACAGAAACAAACACAGGAAGGCAGCTAAATTGAGGAAATAAAGAAAAATGGCCCAGATGAAAGAACAAAACAAAAGCCAAGGAAAAGAACTAAGTAAAATTGAGATAGTCAACCTATCAGATGCAGAGTTCAAAACACTGGTTATCAAGATGCTCAGAGAACTACTTGAGTATGGCAAAAAAATAAAATAAGAAATGAAGGTCACACTAAGGAAACAAAGAATAAATTACAGGAAACCAACAGAGAAGGGAAGGAAGCTGGGATTAAAAACAATGGTTTGAAATATAAAGCAGAGATAAACATTCAACCAGAACAAAAAGAACAAGAATTCAAGACTTCTGGCCAAGACAGAGGCATAGGTAGATACACGGTGCCTCCTTGCATAAACAAAAGAAGGACAACAACAAATTTAAAGATGAAAACATCCAGAACTTCCAGAAAATTGACCTATGTGGAAGCCTGACAACCAGGGAGTTAAAGAAGAAACATTCATTCAGACTGGTAGGAGGGGAGGAGATGAGCAGCTGGTGCAGAGAGGAAGCATGGAAACAGCAGCTGGTGGACTGGGTGGTCCCATATTTGTGTGCAGATAAACTAAGAGGAACAACTAGGGAGTGAGACAGACTGCAAAACCCAGGGTTCCAGCATGGGACAAGAAAGCCTCAAGCCCTGGCTGGTGTAGCTTAGTGGATTGAGCATGGGCTGTGATCCAGACTCACCAGTTTGATTCCCAGTGCAAGCCAGGTCCCCAGTGGGGACCATGTAAGAGACAAACACACATTGATGTTTCTTTCCCTCTCTTTCCCTCTCTCTAAAAATAAATAAATAAGATCTTAAAAAAAAAGAGAAAGCCTCAAAACTTCAAAAAAGCTGTAAAAATCTGGAGGTGTTGCAGCAGTGGGAGAAACTCCCAGGCTCACAGGAGAGTTTCTGGCAGAGACCCACAAGATCCTAGGATGTACACAAACACACTCACCCAGAACTCAGCACAAGAAGGGCCCAATTTACTTTTGGGTAGCAGGGGAAGTGACTGAAAGCTAGCCAAGAGTTGAGTAAGCAGCATCATTTCCTCTTGGACCCCTCCCTCAAATACTGTGCCACAATGTAGAGACATGGTTGCCCTGGCCAATGTCTAAGGCTCCACCCCTTATGATGTAACAGGTATGCTGAGACAAAGAAATATGGCCCAAATGAAAGAACAGATCAAAGATCCAAAAATAGAACTAAGTGATGAAGAGATAGTCAACCTATCAGATGCACAGTTGAAAACACTGGTATTCAGGATGCTCACGGAAATGGTTGAGTATGGTTGCCAAATGAAGGAAGAAATGAAGGCTATGCAAAGTGAAATAAAGCAAAATATACATGGACCAACAGTGAAGGGAAGGAAACCAGGACTCAAATCAACAGTTTGGACCAGAAGGAAGAAAGAAACATTCAACCAGAATGGAATGAAGAAATGAGAATTCAAAAAAATGAGGGGAGGCTTAAGAACCTCCAAGGCAACTTTAAACATAACAACATCTGAATCATAGGGGTGCCAAAACAAGAGGAAGAAACTGAAAAGTTATTTGAACAAATAATGAAGGAGAACTTCCCCAATCTGACAAAGGAAATAGACTTCCAGGAAGTCCTGGAATATCAGGGAGTCCCAAAGGAGTTGCACTCAAGAAAGCACACACCAAGGCACATCATAATTACATTAGCCAAAATGAAAGAGAAAGAGAGAATCTTAAAAATAGCAAGAGAAGAGGAGACAGTTACCTACAAATGAGTTCGCATAAGACTGTCAGCTGATTCTCAAAAGAAACCTTGCAGGCAAGCAGGGCCTGGAGAGAAGTATTCCAAGTCATGAAAGGCAAGGACCTACATCCAAGATTACTCTATCCAGCAAAGCTATTACTTAGAATGGAAGGACAGATAAAGTGCTTCCTAGATAAGGTCAAGTTAAAGGAGTTCACCATCACCAAGCCCTTATTATACGAAATGTTAAAGGGACTTACCTGAGGAAAAGAAGGAGGCTAAAAACTATGAACAGTAAAATGACAACAAATGCAACTATCAACAACTGAACTTAAACAAACAAACAAAAAACCAAAACAAAACAACTAAGCAAACAACCAGAACAGGAACAGAATTATAAGCATGGAGTTCATTTGGAAGGTTATCAACAGGGAGGGGAAGGGGGAGAATGGGGGAAAAGGTACAGGGAATAAGGAGCTAAAATGGTAGGTAGAAAATAGACAGGGGGAGGTTAAGAATAGTATGGGAAATGGAGAAGCCAAAGAAGTTATATGTACAACCTGTGAACATGAACCAAGGGGAGCTGGAATACTGGTGGGAGGGGGTGTGTAGGGTGGAGGGAAACATAGGGGATAAAAATGGTACAACTTTAATAGCATAATCAATAAAATATACTTTAAAAGAAATTCAAAAAAACTAGGATAGGCTGAGGAACCTGTGCAACATTTCCCAACATCCAACATCTGAATCATACATATGTCAGAAGAAGGAAAGGTAGAGCAAAAAATCAAAAACTTATTTGAAAACATAATGAAAGTAAACTACCCTAATTTGGCAAAGGAAATAGATATAGAAATAGGAAGCACAGAGAGTCCAATGGAAGCTGGACCCAAAGAAGGCCACACCAAGACTCATCATAATTAAAATGCCAAAAGTTAAAGATAAAGAGAGAATCTTAAAAGCAGCAAGAGAAAAGGAGATGGTTACCTACAAAGGAATTCCCATAAGACTGCTGATTTCTCAAAAGAAACTTTGCATGCAAGAAGGTGGTGGCAAGAAGTATTCAAAGTGGTGAAAAGCAAGGACCTACAACCTAGATTACTCTGTCTAGCAATGCTGTCATTTATAATGGTAGGACAGATAAAGTGCTTCCTGGACAAGGCAAAGTTAAGGGAGTTCATCATCACCAAGCTCTTATTATATGAAATGTTAAAGGGACTTATCTAAGAAAAAGAAGAAGATCAAGAATATGGACAAAGATGCTCAGTATCGCTAGCTATCAGAGAGATGCAAATTAAAACCACAATGAGATACCACTTGACACCAGTCAGAATGGCCATCATAAACAAAGCAACTAACAACAAGTGCTGGAGAGGCTGTGGAGAAAAGGGGACCCTAGTGCACTGTTGGTGGGATTGCAGACTGGTACAACCACTATGGAAAGCAGTATGGAATTTTCTAAGAAAACTAAAAATGGATCTACCTTTTGACCCAGCAATTCCACTGCTTGGATTATATCCTAAGAATCCTGAAACACCAATCCAAAAGAACCTATGCACCCCTATGTTCATAGCAGCACAATTTACAATAGCCAAGTGTTCGAAGCAACCTAGGTGCGCATCAGTAAACGAATGGATCAAAAAACTGTGGTACATTTACACAATGAAATTCTACGCAGAAGAAAGAAAGAAGGAGCTCCTACCCTTTGCAACAGCATGGATGGAACTGGAGAGCATTATGCTAAGTGGAATAAGCCAGGCAATGAAAAGACCATATGATCTCACCTTTAACAGGAACCTAATCAACAAAACAAACAAACAAGCAAAATATAACCAAAGACACTGAAATTGAGAACAGGCCGACAGTGACCAGAGGGGACAGGGGAGGGAATTTCAGGGTAAAAGGGGAAGGGTTTAGAGCAATAAGTATAAAAGACACATGGACAAAAACTATGGGGGGTGGAAATGGGAGGGAGGTGGGGAGGGCTGGGGCGGTGGGCTGGGGTGGGAGTAAAAGACAGAAAACTGTACAAGAACAACAATTAAAATTAAAAAAATAAAAATAAATAAATAAATAAAATTGACACTAACTTTTTTTATAAAAAAATGAACAGTAAAGTGACACAAACTCACAACTATGAACAATTGAACCAAAAAAAAAAAAGAAAAGAAAAGAAAACCAAAAAAACCAAAACCAAAACCAAACAGAGCAAACAACTAGAAGAGGAACATAATCACAGAAATGGAGATCACATGGAGGGTTATTAGCTGGGAACAGGAGGGGAAGAATGGGGAAATGGTACTGGGATTAAGAAACATAATTGGTAGGAACAATATAGACAGGGGAAGTTAAGACTAGCATAGGAAATGTAGAAGCCAGATAACTTATTCATATGACCCATGGACATGAACTAAGCGGGGGGAGTGCAGGTGGGAGGGGCAGAGCAGGGTGGAGGGCAGTAAAGGGGGGGGATGGGACAACTGTAATAGCATAGTCAATAAAATATATTTAAAACATAAAATCTGGTTTGAAAAGTTCTCATAGGGTATTACTTATTAATTCTGAAGAGAGATTTAGAGTTAACATACCATTCAATAAGTGTTTTCTTGCAGTTTGCCCAAGATTATTAGCCTGATAAATTCTAGAAAGGAAAGACAGCTCAATATTAAAGGATTTTTCCCTACAGCTATAAGTGAAAGAACACTAGGCATAAGGAAAAAGAAGGAGCCTTATTTTTGTGATAAGACCTAGAGGAGACCATTCTGCGTGGCGTGGGCCCAGGTCCCACTCGGAGATGCACAGGATGCACGGATAGGTTCTCCTGTAGGGAATCAGACCTGCATTGTGCCTAGACTGCTATGAGACTTGCTTTTGCTAAAATTCCCTCACCCTGAATGAGACAGCAAGTGCTTACTATAACTTCCCAAAATCCATGCTAAAACTCCCCAGTATGGAGTGTAACCGGTTCAACTACATTTCCCTTTGCATTTGCAAATATCCTTCTTCTGTGATGTGATTAGCGGCATCATCTCCTTTGTTTTCTGTAAAAGGTAACCACCTAAAGCCAACCTGAGCATAGTAAATGAAGACCATCATGTAATGTGCCCAGAAAAAAAATAAAGGTTGGTCACGGCAAGGGCTGAGGCTTTTTCCCCTCTTGAGAGAAAAGCCGTGTTGTCCCTTTTCCTCCACAGGACTTGGTAGTCCACGTGAATTTCTTATGCCTCATCCACAATGTGGCCCACCCCATGAGCTGGGGTCCACATCAAAGACTGAATGATTCTAGTTAATTTATTACAGTAATGTCAAAGAAAACTAACACTGGACCCTTGATGATGATGGCAAGATAACTTTTATTCAGACAAATGCAGTAAGGGAGAGATACTCCAATATCTACTGAGCTCAACTCCAATGAAGACAAAGGTGGCTGAAGATTTTAAAGGAAGAACAGAGAAGGAATGAAAGGGAAGTATGGAAAATTAAAAAGCAGGGAACAGAAAAGATAGTAGTGGGAATATGGGGATATGGAAAACTGCAGGAGAGTCAGTGGAGAATTACTGAAAAAGTTTGTCAATGTCATTTGGGACAAATGTATATTTCGAGGTTTGGTAGCATTGTGTTTTCTTGGGCACAAACTCAGCATTAACAGCTGGGGTCACCTTTAGGGACATGATGAAGTACAAGTATGAAGGTCAGTCAGGTCCTTTAGTACAGTGTTCCAATAGTTCTTTGAGTCATGTGGTAGTTCACAGTAACAGCAACGAAATAATGGAGGTGAGTGAAATCCTGTATTGGAGCATAGTGCATAACTCTTTTGTAATGACTGATTATCCCAAGGGTAAAAATATATATGTCATCAAGGCCATTAATAATTCTCTAGGATGTTCTAATCCAACCAGTAAAGAATATTTTAAATTGAGGGGGAAATATTTAAAATTAATTTGTTAGTAGTTAATAAGCTAATCTTTACATTTCAGTGTGTGATTGCTCTGATTCATCCTGATAGGTCTATGATGGCAAAATAATTCATATTAATAACCTAGGTAAAATTTTACCTGTACTTAATGATATGGGGAATTGAGTTTTTCTTTTTGACTTGATAGTTTCATACTGTTGACTTGGTAAACAGCTCATCTCATACAATAGTGCTAAGTTATTTGAAAATTTGGAGGATGCCAATGCTGATTGTTTTAGCATCCTTCCTTATTCCTAAGGTTGCTGGGATGGGTCTGGTCACCCACAAGATTTCCTGGCCTACCCTGCACATATTTCCTCATCCAAGGATTCTGGTTCTTACTGGTGCCTGGAGTGTTCTGAGGATAGGGCTGAAGTATCTAATTTCCAAATATTTAAGGACCCCTACTCCTTTCCTGACTGACTTCTCAACCCTCACCTCAGGGTCCCACCATCTATTTTCAGGTCACCCAATTAAACAGTTAACTCTTAAGGGTGCATTAGGAAGGGCTTAGACATTTGTATCAACCTGGTATTCTCATTTTTCTTAATTTCGGTGCTTTGATTTCTCCAGGCCTTGCTGACTCAGTAGGGACTGCCCCTTCCAAGGTTGTCAATTCCTAGAGACAGCAAATGACTTACCTGTGAGTATGCCTTTCATGTGAAACCAACCAATCCTCCAGCCACCTCCATTATTGGGCTCTTATACTCCAAGTCACTATTTACTTGCCCTATTTATCCCAGGACCAGGTATGTGGCAACTAGGGACAGCCCCTATACCTAAGAGTCTGTTGAAATTTTTCAAACTAGCCACTCGTAAGCTTGTTTACCTTGCCTTGTGTATTCTTTTTCACAGAAACCACAATAAAGGCTCTTTCCCACAGATCCCACATTTCTCTCTTGTTCCCTAACCCTTTTGACCAGCCTAGTTCTCCCTGTGCTGCCCTCCATCATTGGACATGGCCCCCCATCTTGGATTCTGTGAGTATAACAAACTGTCCCTTTAATGGTAATCATTTCCTGTTGGCCTCACCATATCTGAACAATAATAAAAACTACATTTAAAACCATGGTAGAAGTACCAGGTGTTCCTACTTCCCCTGAAAATGTGGTAGGAATCAAATCCCTCCTCCCGTCCCAAATGAAGAAAAATACTTCCCACTCTTTCCTCTTCAGTTATTCCACCCCTACCTTGCCGATGATCCAAGGAAAGTAAGGAGGAACATTCTATAATAGCAAGGAAACTCTAGGAATTTCATCCCACTAGATAAGATTTGGTGATCTACCCTGATGTGTTTCTATTTTTAAATCCTCTTCCTGTTTTTGTTTTTATTGTGTATGTTTAAGGCATATAACTTTATGATTTGATATATTTATATACTGTGAAATAATCCCTTCAGTCAAACTAATGAACACCCTCACATCGTTTATGTGTGTGTGTGGTGTGAACCCGAATTTGCTAATGTCTTAGCAAATTTTAGTACAGTATTTCAAGTACAATATTGCTACTTATAGTCACCACGTTGTATATTAGATGTCCAGAACTTACCTCTTTTGGGTAACTAAAACTTTGCACACCTCGACCTACATCTCCCCATTTACCCTCCATCTAACTTCTAGTAATCACCATTTGCTCTCTGCTTCTATGAGTCTGACTTTTAGATCCAACATGTGAGTGAAATTGTACAGTAATTCCCCTCTGTGTCTGCCTTATTTTATTCAATGTGAATGTCCTCCAGGTTTGGCCATGTTGTCACAAGTGGTGGGGTTTTTTTTTATTTGTTTGTTTGTTTTATTTTGTTTAAAGCTGAATAGTATTGCATTGTATGTATATACCACATTTTCTTTCTCCATTTATTCATATGGGCATTTAAGTTGTTTTCATATCTTAACCATAAATATTGCTGCAATAGACATAGGAGTGCCAGTACCTCTTTGATATCCTGATTTCAAATACTTTGGATATAACCCAGAAGTGAGAAATGGCTGTACCAATTTACATTCCCACCAACAGTGTACCAGGGTTGCTTTTTATCACATCCTCGACAATATTCATTATATATTTTTTTATTTTAATAATAGTTATCCTAACAAGCATGATATGATATCTCATTTTTGTTTTCATTTCCAATTCCCTGATGGTTGGATACATTTGATTTCCATTTCCCTGATGTGGATACATTTTTTTTTTCTTGTACCTTGTGGTCATTTGTTTTTCTTCTTTGGAAAAATATCTATTCAGATCCTTTTCCCATTTTTATTTATTTATTTATTTATTTATTTATTTATTTATTTTTGCTATTGAGTTGTATGTGTTTCTTATTTATGTTGGATATCTACCCCTTATCAAGTATATGGTTTGCAAATATTTACTACCATCCGTAGGTTCCTTTTCATTTTGTTGAATGTTTTCTTTCCTATGCAAAATTTCTTAGTTTGATGTAGTCCTTGTTTATTTTTGCTTTTGTTGATTGTGAGTTTGGTGTCATATCTAAAATAATCATTCATGAGACCAGTGTCAAGAAGCTGTTCTCCTATGTTTTCTTCTAGGAGTTTTATGATTTCAGATCTTATGTTTAAGTCTTATAAGTGTTTTGAGTTGATATTTGTGTGTTGTGTAATATAACACACAATGTTAACACATTGCACATTCTTGGTGCCCTTGTCAAAGATTAGTTGATTGAGTATGCCTATGTTTATTTCTAGGATTCCTATTTTGTTCCACCACTATTTCTGTTTTTATGCCAGTACCATTGTGTTTTGATTACTATAGCTTTGTAATATAATCTGCAATTAGGAGGTGTGATGTCTCCAGCTTTTTTTTTCTTTTTTAAGATAGTTTTGGATATTCATGAATTTTTTTTTTGTCATTCCATGTGAGTTTCAGGATTGTTTGTTTTATTTCTGTGAATTTTTGCTTGAATGGGTCTCTGGGACCTTTCACTGGATTTCCAGGTTCCCACAGAGGTCAATCAATGGATGGTTGTCAAAATTGATGTATGTTTCTGTGAAGGTATGAGGGCTGGAGTATCTTGTTTTATCATCTTGTTGATGTCATCTTCTCAAATTCCCTCTTTGTGGTTATTAAGAATAGCATTAGATTTGAAGTTGGAGACCACCCTGCTTTGTGTCCATCTGGTTCTGTGAGCTTTTATGAAACCCAAAGCCTCAGAGTCTTATTTTCTACCTTCATTTAAAAGAATTTTGGATTATATTACCTAATCCCTCTGATTCTATTTTTGAAGATTTTATTTATTTATTTTTAGAGAGAGGGGAAGGGAGGGAGAAAGAAAAGGAGAGAAACATCAAGTGTGTTTGCCTGTCACATGTCCTCTACTGGGGACCTGGTCTGCAGCCTAGGCATGTGCCTTGACTGGGAATAGAACTGGCGACCCTTTGCTTCGCAGTCTGGTGCTCAATTCACTGAGAAACACCAGCCAGGGCTGATTCTATTTTTTTAGTTTTTAAAATTTAAAATATTATGATCTCATGGACATTAGAATGTTTCAGTTATGAACAGAAGCCAAAAAATGCCACATATATGTATATGTTGATATATACGTGTGTGTGTGTGTGTGTGTGTGTGTGTGTGTGTGTGTGTATTTGTTGATAGAAAGGAATTGACTGTGGTCTCCAGTTGGACTTTCAGAGCATTCTTAACTCAAGTACTTGCTCTTGCCAATTTCTATTTGAATACTTATTAAAGCAGAGTTTTTTCACTTTTCTCAGCACCAAACAACAAAAGTCTATTTATATATATGATTCTTACTTTACCATTTGCCTAGTTTTTCATTCTCAGAAACCAATATATCATTATGTTTGGAAACTTATCAGTTATATTTATTTTGCCATTCCCATGGGCCCTGAAAATGAAATCCAGTGGTCTTTCTCCCTTTTCCCCCTTTGTTTATTTTTCTTTTTTTACAAAAACACACAGGGCTTTGTTTTGAATTATTAAAGTTGCATATGTGGAAGGACATTTCCATTGGAAAGATGAGAATAGCTAAACTACACCAGGAATTATCTGTCTTCAATTTTGCTGTGACTTATTCTTGCTCTCAGTGACAAATGGAGCTCATAATAAAAACAGTCTCAAGGGAAAATGATACGACATTATCAAGCCCAAGGCAGTGGATGCAGCCAACTCCTAAGTTACTATATGAAAAATATTCCTAGCTTTGGTTTCCATTCCATTTTAGTTTCACTTTTGGCTATTTCTGAAGGTGATGGAATACTCTATTCTAATTAGTGGACTGAGAAAATTATGTGACTAATACAATTATTTTGTTTGTTGACAATATTTTAATGTATATTTGTGGAATATAAAAATATAACAAACATAAATATAATTTATAGAGATTTTCATGAATGCAAGTTTACTAACTAGTATTTCAATAGGCAAACCTAATACCATAAAGAAATTATAGCTTTTGTAAATGTCATTGTTCCTACACCTGCTTTGGAACTTTGTCATATTAATATACAAAGCCCCATTGTGCCCACTTTCTTTTCAACCATTCTAGATTCATTGTTGTCTTGACAGAAGCTGTGGTAGGACAGACACATTCACTACTACCTAATTTTTTTGTTCAGATCAGGTCCAGGCTTTTGTGAGCAGAGATGGGCTTAGGTGTAATTGGTTAGCCACTGTGTTTTAAAGCCCACGAAATAATAAGCTTTTTAAGTCTTGTCAATGAAAGAACATCCATCCCAAGAGAAAACCTTATAAGAGTTTATTTGACCCAAACTGATGACAATGGCTAGGGAGCAAAATCTCAACAGATTGAGAAATACTCCAGAGAATGGCAGTTTTAAGGCTTATTTTATACATTAGAATCAAAGGAGGTGCCACAATGGGTTTACATGCAATTCCCTGGTGGTAGATTAGGGAGGCAGGAGAAAGCAAAGCAGGGGAGTCTCTGAAATTGGATGAAAAATAAAAGAGAGACACATACTTCTTTTACATTGGTGCATACAAGATAGTTAACATTTACAGTACATAGAGTTGGACTGTGGGAAACAAAATAACAATGAGGAGTTCTGTGGTCACCTGCTCTTGTGTAAGGGTGTGCTCTGAGGGGTCTGGAAAAGGAGATTACTTTTACATTTCAAATATATGTTACCTTAGATGCAAAAAGAACAAAGTACAGATCATTTAAGGTAAAGATTGACCTTTGTCAAGGAAGATAGCAGTCTAGGACATAACTACCCAACAAGACTTTTCTTTCTTTCTTTTTTTTTTTTTACTTCTGAAATTTATTTTATTTTTTTTAATATATTTTATTGATTATGCTATTACAGCCATCCCATTCCCTGCCTTCACTCACCTCCACCCTTCCACCCACATTCCCCTCCTTTAGTTCATGTCTATGTGTCATATAGATAAGTTCTTTGGCTTCTACATTTCCCATACTATTCTTGTGCTCCCCCTATCTATTTTCTACCTACCATCTATGCTACTTATTCTCTGTACCTTTTCCCCTGTCTCTCCCCCTCCCACTCCCCTGTTGATAACCCTCCATGTGATCTCCATTTCTGTGGCTCTGTTCTTGTTCTAGTTGTTTGCTTAGCTTGTTTTTGTTTTAGGCGTCATTGTTAATAACTGTGAGTTTGCTGTCATTTTACTGTACATATTTTTATCTTCTATTTCTAAGATAAATCCCTTTAACATTTTATAGAATAAGGGCTTGGTGATGATGAACTCCTTTTACTTGGCCTTATCTGAGAAGCACTATAGCTGCCCTTCCATCCTAAATGACAGCTTTGCTGGATAGAGCAATCTTGGATGTAGATCCTTGCCTTTCATGACTTGGAATACTTCTTGCCAGCCCCTTCTTGCCTGTGAGATCTCTTTTGAGAAATCAGCTGATAGTCTGATGGGAACTCCTTTGTAGGTAACTGCCTCCTTTTCTCTTGCTGATTGTAGGATTTTCTGCTTAATTTTTATCTTGGCTAATGTAATTATGATGTACCTTGGTGTGTTCCTCCTTGGGTCCAACTTCTTTGCGACTTTCTGAGCTTCCTGGACTTCCTGGTAGTCTGTTTCCTTTGCCAGATTGGGGAAGTTCTCCTTTATTATTTGTTATTTGTTCAAAGAAGTTTTCGATTTGTTGCTCTTCTTCTTCTCCTTCTGGTACCGCTATAATTCGGATGTTGGAACGTTTGAAGATGTCTTGGAGGTTCCTAAACTTCTCCTCATTTTTTTGAATTCTTGTTTCTTCATTTTTTTTTCTGATTAGATGTTTCTTTCTTCCTTCTGGTCCACACCATTGATTTGTGTCTCAGTTTCCTTCCCATCATTTTTGGTTCTCTGTACATTTTCCTTTATTTCACTTAGCATAGCCTTCATTTTTTTCATCTAATTTGCTACCAAATGCAACCAATTCTGTGAGCATCCTGATTACCAGTGTTTTGAACTGTGCGTCTGATAGGTTGGCTACCTCTTTGTCACTTAGTTGTATTTTTTCTGGAACTTTGATGTGTTCTGTCATTTGGGCCATTTTTTTTTTTTTTGGCACTTGTTACGTAGTGAGGGGTGGAGCCTTAGGTGTTCGCCTAGGTGGGATAACCTACATGGCTGTGTTGTGATGCTGTATGTGGGGAAGGGGTCTGAGATGCAGCAATGGCTCTTGCTCTGCTCTCTGCCAGATTTCAGTCACTTTCACTGCTTCCCACAAGCAAACTGGGCACTTCTGGTGCTGATTTTCAGGCAGGTGGGATTGGGTGCGTTCTAGGACCCTGTGGGTCTCTCCAACGAATTCTCCTGTGAGGCTGGGACTTTCCCCTGGCACCTCAACCCCCGCAGGTGTTTTTAATCAGTGGTTTGAGACTTCCCCACGCTGGGACCCTGGGTTGTGCGGTCTGTCCTGCTACCTAGTTTCACCTGGTTTATGTGAGTGTGAATGTGGGACTGCTCGGTCTGCCAGCAGCCTTGCACACCATGCCCCCTTCTACAATCCATTGCCAGGCTGGGTCTGCCAGAGGTCTCTTGGCCAAGAGCCCTCTCTGCCCTGGCTGCCTGACTCCACCCCTCCTTCTAGTCTGGATAAATGTGTCTTTAACTCCTTGGTTGTTGGGCTTCCATACAGTTCGATTTTCTGTAATTTCTGGATGTTTTTTGTTTTTAAATTGTTGTTGTCCTTCTTTTGGTTGTGGGAGGAGGCACAGTATGTCTACCTATGCCACCATCTTGGCTGGAAGTCCCCAACATGACTTTTCTTTTACTTAGGAATTTTTATGTTCAGACCATCCTATTTGGTTACATTTGACCTCTGACTTTCTAAGGTCCACAGTGTAGTCCTTTCCTGAACTTGTCAGATTTAGTATGTAGCCCCCTTTTTATCCACACTGTGATAATACCCAAGAAAATTCTGTTGCCCACAGTAATGTAACAAAACAAAAAAACGGAGTTTTGTCACCACAATAGCCAAACTCATGAAGCAGATGCTGTTGCAAAGAAAAAAGATTTTATTTGGGTCAGTGTGACCTGGGAGAATGGCAGACCCCTGTTTCGAAGCCCATCTCCTCTTTCTGCCATGGAAAAAGTCCAACCATTCTCAGCAAGGCCAACACATAATCCAGTGTCCGGAGTTTCTGCTCCATTTTAAAGAAGAGTCCTTGGGAGCACACAGGAGGCTCCTAAGCAGTCATAGTCCCCATCCAGGTAGCTTAGCTTGTTCCCAGATGCTATTCATTTCAGGCTCCCTTCTGGAGTCTGTGTGTAGATTCTGCATAGCCACTGGCCAAATGGCTGCTAGGGCCACAGGGTCATGTACTCCTGGGATAGCATGTAAATACACTGGCCAGTGCATCACCAGGTGGGCAAGAGAGAGCCTAAAAGGCTCTCACCTGAAGGTCATGGCCCATGGAGAGAAAGGCCATGGAGAGGTCATGAGCAAGAGTGAACTATGAGCCTGAAAGAAATTCTGGGTGTGGGACATGACCAAGCAACTCCCCAAACTTTCCTCATTTTGTGTGGGTCTACCTCTTAATACACCCCTTCTTTCCCCAGGCTAGACTGACAGACCTCTTTGATTATCACCTCCCCAGTGCCATTTTGACTTCTATGGCACATGTGCCTGCCCTGACTTGGTCCTACCCCCAATATGGTAAGGAGGGAAGGTTTTTTTCTCTGTATATTTTTCTTTCTAGTTCTTCATACTTGGGCCCTATCCATTGATATTTCCAGGTTTCTGCATGCTTAGTTTAAGAACCTCCCTTGCCAATATCTTGGCCAATGGAGAAGACTTCTCAGCACTCTGGACAGACTGTCTACTGGTAACTTTAAATTCCAGTGGCCTCAGTTCATTATGAGATTTAGTACTCAAATCTATGTCTTTGCATATATTTAGTAAATGCTTGGAGTTGCAACACTTAGTCACCATAGTCTGTTGATTGTGTCAAATTGAAAACAAATCTGCAGTTAGTAAAGAGAGACTTTATACCAAAGGATTATTACGTGTGTGTGTGTGTGTGTGTGTGTGTGTGTGTGTGTGGTGGAAAAGAGAACATTGTAACCGTAAGGTCTGTAAATGTCTCAAGAGTTTGGCAAAAAGAGCTTTTTTTTTTTTTTCAGGGAGTAGCAAACAAAGCTAGAAGCTTGATTTCCTGAAACCAAGGAAGGAACAGACCAAGACCTTCTGTTCATTGCTAAAGAAGAGCAAAGTCATGCTTAATAAAGCAATTTTAATGCAGAATTATGAGTGGAGCTTAGATGGGGAGTGAGTGGTGATTTCAAAGCTTGGAATGGGTATCATGCAAGACATTGTATTTTTATTTTACTTTGGTGTACGTGCTGTATTGCTTATTTATGATGTTCATTTCTGGTCTGCATTTGTTCAAGTACTTGTTCAAGTATTTCATATGTATAGGAAATGGGGTGGTTCTGTGTGTATGTTAGTTGTTAAAGCCAGAATTCATCTCACAGCTAATAAAATAAGAGCTTAGTCCAGGAGAATACAAAATCTCCTTTTTGAGCTTGCCCCTCTCTAACCAGTCACAGGAATAGCGAATCAAGTCTAGGTCAGCCTCTATCATCTATTTTAGAACTTGTGCCTTCAATATCATAAGCTTCAAGTAATACATACAAATTGTAAAGACAACCTGACATACAGTTCTTTAAATATTTGTATTACTACATAGATGCTTTTTGTTTTATGCAATTAAGTAATTATTTTATAAAGAAGACTTCTAAGACTCCATTTGTCTATGTTGATTACTAAGCTTTGATTATGCATCCTTGAAAATAAACTTTAAAAAATGTAACCCATCTTTTATATTTACATGATCATAGAGAGATTTTTATATGCAATATTTTGTAAAATTGGACGGGACCCTTATTTTGGAGTCTTTTTCTGTGACTCTATCAAAGACATTTCTCCACATTTTCTTCCTTCCTTCCTTCCTTCCTTCCTTCCTTCCTTCCTTCCTTCCTTCCTTTCTTTCTTTCTTTTTCTTCTCTGGTATGTTTAATCTTTCATATCCCTTAGCTTCAGTATACACGAACTGATGATTGAATAGATTAAGGCTAAGCATACTGTTTTGCTGTTCTAAATTTATATTTATTGCTGTGATTTATCTGATAATTTACATAAAGTTCTAGTTAGTATAGCTGAAATTATTAATTCTTCAGAGAATGAGATGTTCAACTATTTCCACAGCTCCAGGCAGTTTTTCTACATTGATATGCAGGAATTACACTGACCAGAACCTGTTTTTTGAATTAAAATTTATCATTGATGCTAATTTTAAGGAAGTCTCTATATTGTACTCCTATTTAACCAAACATCACATTTCCTCATTAAAATATCAGCATCCATAATGAAGTACTTCGCTTTATAATCTAAAATGTACCACTATGTTGAATGCACATTTGAACATTTAAATGTAATTCTGCTAATGTACTGATTAATTTATGTTATTCTCTTCCACTCACATGGCAGATTTTAATTGCAATTAGTTAGCTGCTGTTGGGTCTCAGCTTGCCAAAGGCTAGGGGAAAATCTGATCTTCGTGGACCAATTAACAGGACTTTTGAGCAGGGCTGGTATTAGAGGAAGAATGAGGAACCATCAAAGTTGTGAATCTTAATTGTCTTGGTAATAGCTATGCTTGGGGAGGGGTGGGGGGCAGCATTTGCTCTGAGGAAAAAAGCCAAATAAATGGGAATTATCTGAGCACTATAATACAATTAAGCTGTCACAACAACTTTGGGGTCTGATCTTTTGTACTCTTTTCACGTCTGTTGCGAATGCTTGGGGGTTGTTGTAGCAGGGAACATGCTCTCACCAGTGTCCTGGGCTTTTGATGTGGGCAATGTACAGCTGTAAGAAGGCATGGGGTACAACACCCACCTTTCACTCAGTGTTGCTGAGCTACAAATTCATGTAATTAATTTTACGAAGCCATTGCTTTGATCATCATAAATATGCCCAAGATTCAAATGGAAAGCCTTGAGGGACATTTTCTTGGGAGGATGATGATAGGGCCAAAATGCAATTTCATTAGGGTCTACTACTTGTCTGTAAATGAGCACCACCTCCACCATCCTTTATTTTAGCAGCTGCTATTACCAGCTGCACTGCTATATTATGCAGAAAATCTGCTTGCTTACCCTGCAAACAAACTGCCTTGGTTCAATGAGCTATTTGTAATACTATGCTGAATTTTGCAATATATTGGTATAATTTGGTTAAAAGCACTTTCAGTTTTTATACCAGTGATATTATCTTAACTATAGGGAACTGGTGTTTATAAATGAGATGGAAACATAGTATTGGAAACTGCAGTATTCATTACTAGTGAGGCACAGAGGAGGGAGCTGTGGGCCCCTTGAACATGGATTTTAGTCCTACTTCTGTCACTTCTAGTCTCTGGACCTCGATGTCCTCAGCTAATGAATGGGGATAATAAGGAATGATTCCTAGCTCAGGATTATTAAGTGGGGCACATAACAAATGTAGGTAAAAGAGTTTTGTAAACAGGAGATTGCAACATAGGTTTAAACCTTGGTCTTAGAGGAGTGTTCTACCTTCACTTTCTGTTGTTGGAGTGATTTAAAAGCCTAACAAAAATGCTGTCATAAAAAAATGAAATAAAGATTGCTATTCTCAGTCTTTGGTATATTATTTCTAATAACCTAATACATAATAAAGAGTAAGAGTTTTAATGTAGGGTTTTCAAGAGGGATTATGGAAGCTAAATCTACCCTGCGTTCAATAAAATGCAAACAAGATTATAAACAATCCCCAAATCTCAGTGCTTTAACACAACAAAAGTGTATTTCTAGCTTATGCCACATGTCCAGGGGGGACTTTGCTGATTGTAGTCACACAGGGTCCCATGCTAACAGAGACCCTACCTTGTTTTACTTTTAATTGTGGCAAAATACATATAAGATGAAACTTATCATCTTAACTATTTTTAAGTGTGCATTTCAGTAGCATTAAGATCATGTACATTGTTGTGTTACTCAGAGACACTATCTCAACAGGTGTTTCCAAGGCCACCAAGGCAAGAAAAAGGGTTGCAGAGCATGTGCATGGGCTCTTTAACACTTCCTCCTGGAATCATGCAAGAAACCTCTGCTTATATGTCATTGGTTCTATCAAGTCACGTGGTCACACCTGACTTCAACAGTACTTTAGTCTTTCAGGTGTCCTGAAAGGGGGGAGACTTAGAAATATTTGATGAGCAGCACTAATGACTACTATACTCCTCCAGTTACATTTTTAGAAACTATGTCATCAGCTCTTGGGCAGCTGACTAGCTCTTGGCACCCTGGGTAGGGGTCTTAAAACAGAGTGAAAAGCTAGAGTTAATGAATGTGGGTGCTGGAGCTACACTGCCTGAATCTGAATTCTGGTTCTCCCAGAATTATTGAACTTCTACCTGTTTTAGTTTTCTCCTTTGTAAAATGGGGGCACTAACCTTACTAGCCTTCTTGGATGACTGTGGAGATGAGAACACTTTACAGCACTGGTAGGACACATGGGAAGCTTTGCTACAGACGGGACCCTGCATTTCCCCTTTGGAGGCCAGAGCCTGTTGTTCATTGAGTTTTTCATTCTATTTCCCACAGGCAGCCAGATACTCAAGCCCTTGTCTCAGGTTTGGGTTTCAGAGTAGAGAGGAAAAGCTGCCTGTATATTCAGTCCCCCAAGGTGGTGGTTTTCAGGAAGATTGAGCTACTGGTGTGAAATCTCCTACAAAGAAGAGGAAACATTTGACATGGGGTGGGGGCATGGTGTGATTCCTCCAGGTAGGAAAAGGTTGAAGATTCCTGGACCTTTCACTCTCAGAGTACTCTCAGAGTACTGTGGTTGCACTCTCAGTGTACTCTCAGGGCTTGTGCAGTGGCCCCTCCATGACCTCCCTAAATATTTTCTTCTATCCAAGACCCCAGAGCTCAGAGGATGAGGAGAAGAGTCCTGCAAATTTAGAGGAAAGAGTCCTTTATGAATTTGCCGTCAGCCCAACTGAAGAAGGCTCAGAGTCAGCCTTCATTTTAGTCAGCCTTTACTTCATTTAAAGAAGATGAAAGCAGTGGCACAGTCCACATACACGGGAATCTGTGCAGTGAGCATCATGCCTACTTGGCCAGCTAGTGCCACTAGCTCTTTACTTTGGAATTGTTGTTCACAGTCAGACTCACCACACAGATTGATTTATGGCAAGGAGTTTGGATGGGGGAAAGAAAACAGTGTATACTTTAGAGCCAATGGTATATATTTTCTTCACAAATTTGTCCTTAAATTCTCAGAGGTGTGAAGCTTCCTAAAGTCAGAGAGCCTTTAAAGTAGGGGCCTCTGTGTGGATGTGCTTATGAGTGTGCACATGCATAGCAGTCTACTAGGGCTGCCATAAAAAAGTACTCCCAAATAGGGGGTGCTTAAACCATAGAAATTTATTGTCTCATGGGTCTGAAAGCTAGAAGTCTGAGATCCAGGTGTTGGCAGGGTTGGGAGAAGTCTGAGGGCTATGAGGGAGAATCTGTTCAGGCCTCTCTTCTTGCCTTGTAGATGGCCATCTTTATGCCCACATGGCATTCTTCCTGTATATGTCTGTCTCCAAAATTGGACTAGGGTTTGCTCCAATGACCTCATTTTCACTTAATTACTTCTCTAAAGACCCTACTTCCAAATATGGTCACTCTGAGGTATGGAGTTGGGACTTCAACGTATGAATTTTGGGGGGACAGAATTCAACCCATAATAGCACTGCTTTGTGTGTGTGCTGGAGGATGGATTGGTTCTTTTACTGAGCAGAAAAATTTCCTGAACAGAAGCCTCTTCTGGAGCTCTTCTAGCCTGGAACAGAAAGAGAGGAGCTAGGCCAGCTCAGCCTCCTACTAATAAATGGCATCCTGCTTTTTCCAAAGGCCTTTACTGCCTCTTAACTACTCACAGAGTGCAGATCTCCTCTATAATCCCCACGTCTCCTGTTTATTTTCAACTCTATTTTATTAAAGATCATGGGGACAAGGAGGCAATACTGGTGGCTCTTGACCATTCGATGGGTGACTGAAACAGCCCCCGGCTGGGCTTTTGACCTCTGTTGCCTGGCAACACTCTACTACTTCCACGGCTTCCCAACATGTGGGCTAACCACTCAAGCCTCCAGAGCCAGGTAGGTGTCTGGGTGGGCCAGCCAGGCATTGAGTGTTAAGTCCCTACAAAGGGGAGCTGCTTCTCTCCAGATTTCTCTTGCTGTTCAGGAATGTGATCCTGTGTTGACAGCTTGCCTGGAAGTTTACATGAAATCATCCACTTTTTAACTTTGGCTATTAATTAAAAATAAAAAACATCCCCATGTGTGGCCTGAACTAAATAGAACTTGTGCCTGTGGGCTTGCAGGTTTGACGATAGGTGTTGTCTTACTAGTTGAAGGACTATCTTCATCACCATATACTTGTCCTGCTCCCTTTGTTTATTTACATTTCTCATGCATCCTCAGCTACTCAAATTGAGCCAGATCTCAAGGCCAAGTCCAAATCTGATGTCTATGAGGAAGAGTCCCTGGCAACTCACTGATTAGAGGTTCATTCACTCTCTCCCTCAACTCTGTTGAAAAGCTGTTTCCCAGGCACTGTACTGGGTGTTGGGGTATAAAAGCAATATGATCTTAAGGGTCCTTTAGCCCTCAATTTCTTCTCTGAACATCTGAGAGTCTTCTTTTAGTTGCCTTTGTCCATAATACCAAACCTTGGTCTGCCTTATTACTTTTTTTTAAATAGCTGCTTCCTCATTCTGTTCTCAGGAGTGGAAAGGATCCTTCCTCCCTCCCTCGTTCCCTCCCTCCCTCCCTTCCTTCCCTCCTTCCTTTTAATTTACTCTTTTTAAAAATGTTTTTAGACTTCTGGCCAAGATGGAGGTGTAGGTGGACATACTGTGCCTCCTCTCACAACCAAAATTAAGGACAACAAAGATTTAGAAACAAGAAAACAACCAGAACTTATAAAAAGTTGAACTGTACAGAAGTTCAACAACCATTCATTCAAACTGGTAAGAGGGGCAGAGTCGAGGCAGGAAAAAGTGGAGGTTGGTGGACCAGGGCACGCAGGCAGCATCGGCTCGCAGATCCCAAGTATGCAGGTGGCGACTAGCAGACCCCAGGCACACAGGTGGTGTCTAGGGGACCCCAGGCACAGGGTGGCAACAATGCAGACCCAGTGAGGCCACACAAGGCAACTGGCTGCCCAGGTGGTCCCACATATGCACACAGATAATCCAGGTGAAGGGGAAGCGGTGGAAGGGACTGGAATCCGAGAGAGAGTGGAACAAGTGCCATCATACCTTCTCGGACACCGCCCCCACATACAGTGTCACTACCCAGCAACTGGGCTGCCTCATCCGGAGGAACACATAAGGCTCCACCCCTCACTATATAACAGCCGTGACCAGACCCCCCCCCCCCCACAAAAAAAAACCAACAACAAAAAAACAAAAATGGCTCAAATGGGAGAACAGATCAAAGCTCCAGAGCCAATTCATCTAAGCAACAAAGACATAGCCAACCTATCAGATGCACAGTTCAAAGCCCTGGTGATCAGGATACTCACAGAATTGGTTGATTTTGCTCACAAATTAGATGAAAAAATACAGGCTACAATACGTGAAATGAAGGAAAATTCACAGAGAACCAATAGAGATAGGAGGAAAACTGGGAATCAAATCAATGGAGTGGACCAGAAGGAAGAAACAAACACCAAACAGAAAAGGAAGAAAGAAGAATTAAAAAAAAATGAGGAGAGGCTTAGGAACATCCAGGACATTTTTAAACATCCCAACGTCTGGATTATAGGGGCACCAGAAGGGGAAGAAGAACAACAAGTGGAAAACTTATTTGAACTAATAATAAAGGAGAACTTCCCCAAGCTGGCAAAGGAATTAGACTTCCAGGAAGTCCAGGAAGCTCAGAGAGTCCCAAAGAATTGGGACCCAAGGAGGAAAACACCAAGGCACATCATAATTACATTAGCCAAGATTCAAATGAAGAAGAGAATTCTAGAAGCAGCCAGGGATAAGGGGACAGTCACCTACAAAGGAGTTCCCATCAGACTGTCAGCTGATTTCTCCAAAGAGACCTTCCAGGCAAGAAGGGGCTGGAAAGAAGTATTCCAAGTCATGAAAGTCAAGGACCTACATCCAAGATTGCTGTATTCAGTGAAGCTGTCATTTAGAGTGGAAGGGAAGATAAAGTGCTTCTCAGATAAGGTCAAGTTCAAGGAGTTCATCATCACCAAGCCCTCATTAGATGAAATGTTAAAGGGACTTATCTAAGAAAAGATAAAAAATATGACAGTGAAAAGTCAGCAAACTCACAGCTATTAAGAACCACACCTAAAACAAAAGCAAACTAAGCCAACAACTAGAACAGGAACAGAACCACAGAAATGGAGATCATATGGAGGGTTAGCAAGAGGGGAGTGGGAGGAGGAGAGAAGGGGAAAAGATACAGAGAATAAGTAGCATAGACGGTAGGTAGAAAATAGACGGGGAGGGCAAGAATAGTGTAGGAAATATAGAAGCTAAAGAACTTATGACACATGGACATAAAGGTGGGGAATGTGGGTGGGAGGGGGTGTGCGGGGTGAAGGGGAATGATGGGGGAGAAAGGGGACAACTGTAATAGCATAATCAATAAAATATATTTTTAAAAAAGAAAAAGAAATAAACTGGCACTTGAAAAAAATGTTTTAGTGTTTGTGCTATTACCATTTTCCCATTTTTCCTCCTTCACCATCATCCACCCATTCCACCCCCATGCCCCATCCCCCATTCCATAGTCAGTCCCAACATGATTGTCCTTGTCCATGGGTCCTTCATGTATGTTCTTTGGCTAATCCTTTCACTTTCTTTCAGTCAGTCCCTACCTCCCCACTTCCCTCTTACAGCTATAAGTCTATGATTGTGTGCCTGTGGTTCTATTTTGCTCATTAGTTTATTTTGTTCATTAAATTCTTCCTATAAGTGAGATTATAGGATATTTGTCTTTCACTGACTGAATTATTTCACTTACCATGATAGTCTCCAGTTCCATCCATGCTGTTGCAAAAGACAGAAATTCCTTCTTTTCTTCTGCTGTGTAGTATTCCATTGTATAAATGTGCCACTGTTTTTTAATCCCCTCATCTACTGCTGGGCACTTAGGCTGTGTCCAAATCTTGGCTATTATAAATGGTGCTACTATGAATATTGGGGGTGCATAAATTCTTTTGAATTGGTGTTTCAGGATTTTTAGGATATGGTCCTAATATATCCTATTAGAATATATCAGGGTCAAAAGGTAGTTCCATTTTTAGTTTTTGGAGGAAACTCCATACTGTCATTTCCTTAAAATCTATTTTATTGCTTATGCTGTTACACTTGTCCAATTTTTTTCTCCCCTTTATTCCCCTCTGCCCTGTACCCCCTCCACCATCATTCCCCTGCCTTAGTTCATGTCCATGGGTCATACATATAAATTCTTTGGCTTCTCCATTTTGCATACTACTCTTAACTTCCCCGTCTATTTTGTACCTACCAATTACACTTCTTATTTACTGTACATTTTCCCCTCCCTCTTCCCACTGATAACCCCCCATATGATCTCCATTTCCGTGGTTCTGTTCCTGTTATAGTTGTTTGCTTAGTTTTTTTTTTTTGGTTGTTTATTTTTTCGGGTTCGGTTGTTGATAGTTGTCAGTTTGTTGTCATTTTACTGTTTGTATTTTTTATTATCTTCTTTTTCTCAGATAAGTCCCTTTAACATTTCATATAATAAGGGCTGGGTAATGATGAACTGCTTGAACTTGACCTTATCTGGGAAGCAATTTATCTGCCCTTCCATTCTAGATGATGGCTTTGCTGGATAGAGTAATCTTAGATGTAGGTCCTTGCTTTTCATGACTTCAAATACTTCTTTCCAGTCCCTGCTTGCCTGCAAGGTTTCTTTTGATTTTGAGAAATCAGCTGACAGTGTCATGGGAACTCCTTTGTAGATAACTGTCTTCTTTCCTCTCACTGCTTTTAAGATTCTCTCTTTATCTTTAATCTTAGGTAACTTAATTATGATGTGCTTTGGTGTGTTCCTTCTTGGGTCCAATTTCTTTGGGACTCTCTAGGCTTCCAGGACTTCCTGGAAGTCTATTTCCTTTGTCAGATTGGGGAAGTTCTACTTTATTACATTTTCAAATAAGTTTTCAATTTTTTGCTCTTCTTTTTTTCCTTCTGGCCCCCCTATGATTTGGATGTTGAAATATTTAAAGTTGTCCCAGAGTTTCCTAAGCGTCTACTCATGTTTTTGAATTTTTCTTTCTTCATTCCGTTCTGGCTGAATGTTTATTTCTTCCTTCTGCTCTAAACGATTGATTTGAGACTTGGTTTCACTCCCTTCACTGTTGGTTCTCTATATTTCACTTTTCATAGCCTTCACTTTTCCCTCTATTTTGTGATCATACTCAACCATTTTTATGAGCATCCTGATTACCAGTGTTTTGAACTGTGCATGTGATAGGTTGGCTATCTCTTTGTCGTGTAGTTTTGTTTTTTCTGGAACTTTGATCTGTTCTTTCATTTGAGTCATATTTGTTTGTCTTGGAGCATCTGTTATGTAGTAAGTGTTGAAGCCTTAGGTATTTGCCAAGGTGGGGCAACCTACATCACTGAGTTGTGGTGCCGTATGTGGGGGAGGGGTCCAAGAGGGAACAATGTCGATTTCTCAGCTCTTGACTGGCTTGTAGTCACTTTCCCCACCACCCACAAGCAAATGGGGCCCTTCTGGTGCTGAATCCTGGGTGAGTGGGCCTGTGCGTGTTCTAGGACCTTGTGGGTCTCCCCAACAAACTCTCCTTGAGGCTAGGAGTTTCTCCCACTGCTGAAACCCCCACAGGCTTTTTCAGTCAGAAGTTTTGAGGCTTTATTTCACTGTGCTGGAAACCTGGGTTGCATGGTTTGTCTTGCTCCCCAGTTTTTCCTCCTGGTTTATCCACACACAAGTGTTGGACCTCCTGCTCTGCTAGCTGCCACCTTAACCACCCGGGTTCTCTAGTCACCTCATTGATGCTTGTCCTCTCCACCCCACTTGCCTGTCTCTGCCCCTCCTACCGGTCTGGATGAATGTTTCTTTAACTCCTTGGTTGTCAGACTTCCACACAGTTTGATTTTCTGCGAGTTCTGGTTATTTTTTGTTTTTAAATTTGTTGTTGTCCTCCTTTTGGTTGTGCGAGAAGGCACAGTATATCTACTTATGCCTCCATCTTGGGTGGAAGTCTCTCATACTTTCTTATACATTCAGCTACCCTATGTCTTTTGATTGAAGAATATAGTCCATTTACATTTAAGGTTGTTATTGATAGATACTTATTCATTGATATTTTTCCCTTTGTACCTGTGTTCCTCCCTCTTTCTCTCTCTTTTTTCTTCTTAAAGCAGTCCCTTTAGCATGTCTTCCATTGTTGGTTTTGCACAAATGTATTCCTTTAGCATTTTTTTTTATTTTGGGAAACTTTATTTTACTGTCCTTTTTAAATGAATGCCTTGCTGGATAGAGTAGTCTTGGTTGCAGGTCCTTGCTTTTCATTACTTGGAATATTTCATTCTAATCCATTTTCACCTGTAGTGTTTCTGTTGGGAAATAAGGTGATAGACTTATTGGAGCTCTTTTGTATGTAGCTGGCTATTTTTCTCTTGCTGCCTTTAAGATTCTCTCTTTGTCTTTAAATTTTGCCATTTTAATTGTGATTTGTCTCAGTGTTGGCCTCTTAGGATTCTTCTTGGTTGGGGCTCTCTGTGCTTGCTGAACCTCCATGACTCTCTCCCTCACCAAATTAGGGAAGTTTTCTCTCATTATTTCTTCAAAAAGGTTTCCTATCCATTGATCTCTTTCTTGTCTATCTGGTACCCCTATGACGTAAATATAGTTATGTTTCACATTTCCCAAAGCTCCCTTAAGCTATTCTTGTTATTCTTGGCCACAACCAAGCTACTCTAACACCAAGGGTTCCCTTGGTGTTGGAATCAGGCCTGACAAATACATTGCATCCTTTGAAGCTTGCTCTGCTTTGTTTGGTATAGCCCTTGTGACAGAAACTGGATGTTTAAGTTCAAGGCATAAGGAATAAAACTCCTTACCTCATGAACCATATCTTAAAGACCCTCTGGAGCCAGTATGACTAACAGACCCTAACAGAACACATCTCTGTGTTCCTTCAATTGTTGTCTATAGATAATATATGTTTTTGTATGACTATAGCCTTTTTCACATTGATTGATGAGCTATCCATGCATACACCTATACATACCATTCCCAATAAAAGCCATTTGGGAGAATGGCTTGGGGCATTCTCTGCTAGAGGGAATTGCGACCCCCTTTCCCACTGGAACAGCAAGGTTGTGTCTGGGATGACTTATTTACCATCATCGGTGGATGGGAGGATTCTGCTGGATGGAGTTTGTCCCACACATCTTGAGTCTTTTTTTTTTAAATTTTAAAAATATATTTTATGATTATGCTATTACAGTTGTCCCATTTCTCCCCCATCATTCTCCTTCACCCTGCACACTCTCTCCCACCCACATTCCACCACCTTTAGTTCATGTTCATGTGTCATAAGTTCTTTAGCTTCTACATTTCCCACACTATTCTTGTCCTCCCCCTGTCTATTTTCTACCTACCATCTACGCTACTTATTCTCTATATCTTTTCCCCCTCTCTCCTCCTCCCACTCCCCTCTTGCTAACCCTCCATGTGCTCTCCATTTCCGTGTTTCTGTTCCTGTTCTAGTTGTTGGCTTAGTTTGCTTTTGTTTTAGGTGTGCTTGTTAATATCTGTGCGTTTGCTGTCTTTTTACTGTCATGTTGTTTATCTTCTTTTCCTTAGGTAAGTTCCTTTAACATTTCACATAATAAGGACTTTGTGATGATGAACTCCTTGAACTTGACATTATCTGAGAAACATTTTCTTTTCCCTTCCATTCTAAATGACAGCTTCACTGGATAGAGCAATCTTGGATGTAGGTCCTTGACTTTCATAACTTGGAATACTTCTTGCCAGCCCCTTCTTGCCTGTGAGATCTCTTTTCAGAAATCAGCTGACAGTCTGATGGGAACTCCTTTGGAGGTGACTATCCCCTTATCCCTTGCTGCTTCTAGAATTCTCTCCATTCTAATCTTGGCTAATGTAATTATGATGTGCCTTGGTGTTTTCCTCCTTGTATCCAACTTCTTTGGGACTCTCTGAGCTTCCTGGACTTCCTGGAAGTCTATTTCCTTTGCCAGATTGGGGAAGTTTTCCTTTATTATTTGTTCAAATAAGTTTTCCACTTGTTGTTTTTCTTCTTCCCCTTCTGGTGCCCCTATAATTCGGATGTTGAGATGTTTAAAGATGTCCTGGAGGTTCCTAAGCCTCTCATTTTTTTGAATTCTTGTTTCCTTCTTTTCTGTTTGGTTGTTTGTTTCTTCCTTCTGGTCCCCTCCATTGATTTCCTTCCCAGTTTTCCTCCCATCTCTATTGGTTCCCCATGCATCTTCGTTCGTTTCACATATTGTAGCCTGCATTTTTTAATCTAATTTGTGAGCAAAATCAACCAATTCTGTGAGCATCCTGATCACCAGGGCTTTGAACTGTGCATTTGATAGGTTGGCTATGTCTTTGTTGCTTAGATGAATTGGGTCTGGAGCTTTGATCTGTTCTCCCATTTGAGCCATTTTTTGTTGTTGTTGTTGTTTTTTGGGGGGGTCTGGTCACAGCTGTTATGTAGTGAGGGGTAGAGCCTTATGTGTTCCCCAGGGCGGGGCAGTCCAGTTGCTGGGCAGTGACGCTGTATGTGGGAGCAGGGTCTGAGAGGGAACAATGGTGCCTGCTCTGCTCTCTCTCAGATTCCAGTCCCTTCTGCCGCTTCCCCTTCACCTGGATTATCTGTGCAGGAATGTGGGACCACCTGGTCAGCCAGTTGCCTTGTGTGGCCTCACTGGGTCTGCACAGTTGCCACCCTGTGCCTGGGATCTGCGAGCTGCTGCTGCCTGCGTGCCCCGGTCCACCAACCTCCACTTTTTCCTGCTGTGACTCCACCCCTTACAAGTCTGGATGAATGGCTGTTGGACTTCTGTACAGTTCAATTTTCTATTAGTTCTGGTTGTTTTCTTGTTTCTAAATATTTGTTGTCCTTAATTTTGGTTGTGAGAGGAGGCACAGTGTGTCCACGTATGCCTCCATCTTGGCTGAAAGTCTTTGAGTCTTTTTTCATTGCGTTGCTCTGACTGTGTTTTTTCTACCTTTTTCCAACTCACTGATTTGATCCTCTGCTTTATCTAGCCTGCTTTTAATTTCTTCTAGTGTATTATTTATTTCAGATATTGCATTCTTTATTTTCAACTGGTTTTTATTCAAGGTTTCTACGTCCTTTTTCCTGCTGGGATAGTTCCAGCAAGTCACTGTAGTTCTCACTCAGTTCCTTGAGCATCCTTATAACCATTACTTCAAATTCCATGTCTGATAAATTGCTTGCCTTAATTTCACTTAGCTCTTTTTTTTCTGGGGATTTCTCCTTTTCTTTCATTTGATGGTTGTTTCTTTGTCTCCCCATTTTAGTTGTCACTTTGTGTTTGTTTATATGTATTAGATTGATCTGCTTTGATTCTCTGTCTTGTGGAATGGCCTTGCATGTTATGAGTCCTGAGGGACCAAGTGGTGCAAATTCTTTGATATCCTGATCTGAATGCTGTAGGAATGTCCTTTGTGTAGGTTATGTAGACTCTCCAGTTATATTTGGGTCCTGATTGTTATTGGCCGGTACATTGGTGGGAACTCCACTGTGGCCGGCTGACTAAGAGGCTCAACTTCCACCAATCTTGTATTCTGTTGTGTACAGTAAACTCTTGTATAGGTGCTGGTATAACAAAGCAAGACAACACAAAAACAACACCAATACAAGCAACTTTCCCCCCCAACCACAGCAGCAATATCAGCAACAGGAAAGCAAAGAAAAATAAAACTGGAAAGAGAAATGGAATAGTAGAGAAAGGGGATAAAGAGAAAGAATATGAGAAAACCAAAGGAAAGAACAGTGATTATGAAAGGAGAAAGGAGAAGAGAATTAATACTCGTATTAAATAAAAAGAGAAAATGGGGAAAATTAATACAGTACAATTAACAAAAATAATAAAATGAGAGGAAGGGAATAATAAAGTAATCACAGATAAGAGTAAATTAAGAGATATGAAAGAAAAATTAGAGCATCAAAAATAAATGAAAAAGAAACAATAGATTGAAAATAATAAAAAGGGTATTAAAAAGAAACATAGCAAAAATAGTGAAAAAAGAACCAAGTGGATTCATTTCAGCAGAGTTTAGTGCTTGCCTGCTGGTTTCTCCCTTTGGCTACTGCTCTGATGTCAGAGTCTGGTGTAAGCCAATGTCAGGTGCTGTCCCCATCTGACCCTTGGCAGCCTTTTCAAAGCTACAAGTAATCCATAGTTTTTGGCTGATTCCTCCAGGCTTGGCTCTTCCCACTGTGGCCAAACTTCTCTGCAAAGGTGGCTTTTATCAGTACTGGGTCCAAGGGTGTGTCAGCAAACATTACAAGTCACTGCAGGATCCGCCTTTCCTTGTTTCTGTCTGCTGGCCTGCTGTCAATCTTATGTTAATTGCAGACCTGATTATTTCTTAAAGAGTGTCTGGTGAAAACAGGGAGCTGTGATTCCTTTCAGACTCAGGGAAGATGGTGGGTGTGTTCCCCCTCCTCTGAGCCATTAGTCTGAGTCTCTCTGGGATTATATCCCTATACTCAGCAAGGGGCGGCCCTCATAGGCCTCCAGAGCCCAGATTTTGGGTCTGCCAGATGCCAAGAGGGTATTTCTGTGTTTCTCCTTGAGGGGGAACACCAGTCTGTTTCCTAGTAAAATGTATGAGTTGGCTGTACCCTTCAGTCAATCTCTAACAACCCTTGAGTCTGCTTATGTTGCTGTCAGCTCAGCAAGGGCTAAAATAAAGAATGGGAGAAAAGAAAGAAGGGGGAAAAAAGCCCCAAACAAAATAATACTCCAAGACAGAGCAAAATTGAAAAAAAGAACAATAAAGGTGCAGGGAGGAGTGAATAGAATTTTGGAGGATGAGACCAGTGGAATTCCAGAGGGTGGGGGTAGTGGTATCCCATATGGTAAGGTAATTGATATTCCTCTGGGAGGGTCTAGCTCTTCTCAAGAACAATGGCTACTGTGGGATCCAGGTATATCCCAGCCTGAAAATTCCACAGCTGCTCCCCCAAGTGTTTCTTCAGTTCTTCCCACTCCATCCTCTCCTCACATGACCCCAGTCCACACCACCCTCCCTTTGCTGGGGCCCAAGGTGAATAGCCACAAACAAAAAAAAAATAAAACCTGTACTCTTCTCCTTTCAGGAAAAAAAAAGATGGGTTTGTCTCCAGTGGTTTTTGTCTCTCCCTAGCAGAGAGAGCCCCTGCAGCCTTTCACCACTGGATGCAGTGTGGTGGGCCAATCTCAGCATTGGCTTTCTGTGCTTGGGAACCTGGTCTCTGGTCCTGGCTTCACTCCTTTCAAGGGGAAGCTCCCACAGCTGCACTGCTGCCTCAGCCTACCACCCATGTGTGCAGGGTTTGTCCCATCAAGATGTCCTTGTCCTTCCTACAAGTCTGGGGGTGTTTTTTTGGGCAATCTTTGGTTAAAATTCTCTTTTTCAGGTAGCCTTCAGTTTAGCTTGCATGATTGTTCTCCACTTTAATTTTATTTCCAGTCTGGTTCTGGGAGGTGGTGCGTGATATATTCTCCTGCTCCACAACAATTTTGCTACATCTCTCTCTCTTTTTTTTCTTTCAATCTTATTTTGTGTTGATTTTAGATGTATAGTTTAGTGGTTAGACAATCATCTATTTTACATAGTGTTCCCCTCAATATTTCTAGTACCCCAGCTGGGGGATATTTCTTATTTGGATCCCAGCTTTTCTTCACATTCTCACGACCCAAGATAAACTCCCTTTCACTCTGGTTTCAAAGTTCTGGGGTCTTAATAATGGTATCTGAGAAGGGGCTATGTATTCTGGTCTATTTTGGTCTCCAAACTATTTGTATAACCTCTGATATTCAAACTTGGTGTCAGAGAGGACTTTCCAAAGACAACAGTCATCCATTTAAGGGGCATGGCTTGGGCACAGGTCCAGAAGCAAGTGAGCATTCTATCAAAAGAAGTTTAGATGGTTGGTGCTGGAGCACCACTGTGAATGGTTGTGTAGGTCATGTACTAAACAATAATGGGGGCAACTTTGGCACCATAGTCTTTATTCTTGCTCCCTCTCCTCTAGTGTTGGGCGGTGACAACATGTTTGGCCACATACTGTACCCAGGAGGCTCGTAGTGAGAAACAGAGATGGAGGAGGTAAAAGATGATGGCTGAGAAAATCAGTAGTGCTGGATAAGGCAGGGCCTTACAGCCATGTTAAAGAGTTTGGAATTTTTCCAAAGGAAGGTAGAGCCAGCACAGAGACTAAAACAGGCACGGGGCTGTAAGGGTGTCCTGGAGAGTGGCAGTCTAGAAGTTGGGAGACCAGTTTGGAGAGATTACATAACCCATTATGTGATATATTGTGTGATCAAGGTCCTAAATGACAGTGAGGTTGGAGAGAGGCAGCAACACTTGAAACATATGCAGGAGGCAGTGTCAGGAGGATTCATTAAGCCTGACCTTGTTTGGATGCATTCACCTTCACCTTACAAATATTTTCTTTAGTTGCTTGAGAATGCACATACTCTATTTCACTAATTTCAGTTTGAACATTTAGAAGACAGGAATTGCATGTCCTATTTCTTGGACATACCTAAGTAGTTTTCACTCATCGGATATTCAATAAATGTTAACTGACTCATCATCAATTCACTTGCCACCTGATCTGAGTTAGCATGCCAGAACCCCAGTCTCCTATGTGTGGATAGTGAGAATGACAGAAGAGGGAGCCTGAAGGGACAAGTGTCCTCAAGGAGCATTTCCCAGGTGCCATATGCATTGGTAGAATTTCCCTAGGCAATGAGATTGATAAAACCAAGCAATGCTTCTAGAGCTTTATGGATATTGTCACTGGGGTTATTTATTTTAACTCATTTCACTCAGAAACTCAAAATGTCAACTAATTAAATTTAGAGGACTCATTACATGCCTAGAACTCTTCTAAGGAAAAGGTTGTACAGGATATGGAAATGCAAGCCATAGTCCTTACTCTGAAACAGCTTATAGTCTACTCAAGTATACTTCTTAAGAAGCAAGACAGAAGCACATGGAATAGTTCAGTGCATAATACCCTTATTTCCTTCATGCATTAGTTTCCTATTGCCATTGTAACAAATTGCTACAAACTTGTGCAGTACATTTGGTGGAAAGAACATAGACTTTGGAGCAAGATTGATTTGGGATCAAATCTTGGCTCTTATCATTCAGCAGGATCACTGATGCTGGATTGATATATTTTCATTAGCTAATAAAGTTCCTTTTTCTTTTGTTCTTTCATTAAACACATATTCAGCAGCAAGGTGGGCCCTGGCAGATATAAAGATGGACATGACTTTTATCTTCATTGTCCAGGGGACTGGGCTCCTATATTTCTTGCCAAGTCTGCATTTTTCATAATTCGTAAGGTTAATACTATGGACCAGAAAAGGCTGTATCCCAGCCCAATAATTTCCTTCCTATCTCTTTAAGTTTTCCCTGCTGCTTTCCATGCATGGTCCCTTTATCCTGCTTTGCAAAATTATTTCTCTTCCCTGTTGTGAGCATCTGGCCCACTTCATTATACTCTGCCGAGTCTACCTCCTAAATGTCTCTTCTCTTTTATCTTCATGCCCACTGTCTTAGGTCATCATCATTTCTTAACTGGGCATGAGTTTCCTACCTCTAGGCTTATCCCCTGTACACTGAAGACCCACGGGTTCTCTTAATACAATCACACCCAGTTCACCTCAATGGTGGTAGAGGAGGTTCTTGGTAGGGAGGGGGCATTATGTGGACTTCATGCTTTTGCTCTTTTGTCCTGAAGATTTAGCCTCTTCTTGGAGATGCCATCAGTCATAGCTGTTAATTTTCCTTTTCCCATTGTTATTTCAGGGCACGGACCCTTTGTTTAATTTTTACTTTCATAGCTGAGACAAAGACTGACATGTAAGCACTTTAAAAGGCGTTTCTCTTCATGAAAAAATAAGAATGATGATACAAGGAGCCATTGTTTATTTATTACTGAAGATTCTCAGTATCCTCATGAGATCTGCAATACTTCCTGTTGGTTTCTGTGCTCCTGAATTAAGGCAGAGACCACATGTTCCCTTCAGTCAGGGAGTTCTTCCAAGAATCTATCTCTAGGGACCTCCTTTCCCTTTTATTACAACAAAACCTTAATTCTTCAATTCTTGCCCTAGAATCTTAGTTTTCCTAAGAGCACTGATATTGTTACTCTACTCCCTTTGGGGCAACCACACCTCTCACATAGAAGGGTGTTGCCTAGCCCTGCCATCTCAACATGAAAAACATATCTAAAAATGGTACTCCAACCTCATGACAAAAGCAGCATGAACAATAGCAGGGACATTATTTTCTTTCTTTCTTTTATTATTTTTATTCTCTTACAGTTGTTCCAATTTATCCCCCTTTACATCTTAATTGCAATCAAGTCAATTATTTATTTATTTATTTATTTATTTTAATATATTTTATTGATTATGCTATTACAGTTGTCCCGAGTCTCTCCCCCATCATTCCCCCCACCCTGCACACCCTCTCCCACCCACATTCCCCCCTTTAGTTCATGTCCATGTGTCATAAGTTCTTTAGCTTCTACATTTCCCATACTATTCTTGCCCTCCCCCTGTCTATTTTCTACCCACTATCTATGCTACTCATTCTCTGTACCTTCCCCCCCCTCCTCCGCCCACGCCCCTGTTGATAACCCTCCATACGATCTCTATTTCTGTGGTTCTGTTCCTGTTCTAGCTGTTTGCTTAGTTTGCTTTTGTTTTAGGTGTGGTTGTTAATATCTGTGAGTTTGCTGTCTTTTTACTGTCCTATTTTTTATCTTCTTTTTCTTAGATACGTCCTTTTAACATTTCATATAATAAGAGCTTGGTGATGATGAACTCCTTGAACTTGACCTTATCTGAGAAGCGCTTTATCTGTCCTTCCATTTTAAATGACAGCTTTGCTGGATAGAGCAATTTTGGATGTAGGTCCCTGCTTTTCAAGACTTCAAATATTTCTTTCCATCCCCTTCTTGCCTGTAAGGTCTCTTTTGAGAAATCAGCTGACAGTCTGATGGGAACTCCTTTGTAGGTGGCTGTCCCCTTATCCCTTGCTGCTTCTAGAATTCTCTCCTTCATTTTAATCTTGGCTAATGTAATTACAGTGTGCCTTGATGTGTTCCTCCTTGGGCCCAACTTTTTTGGGACTCTCTGAGCTTCCCGGACGTCCTGGTAGTCTATTCCCTTTGCCATATTGGGGAAGTTCTTTTTTATTATTTGTTCAAATAAGTTTTCTACTTGTTGCTCTTCTTCTTCCCCTTCTATGACCCCTATAATTCGGATGTTGGGACGTTTAATGATGTCCCGGAGGTTCCTAAGCCTCTCCTCATTTTTTTGAATTCTTGTTTCTTCCTCGTTTTCTGTTTGGTTGTTAATTTCTTCCTTCTGATCCACTCCATTGATTTGAGTCCCAGTTTTCCTTCCATCTCTATCGGTTCCCCATGCGTCTTCCTTCATTTCATGTATTGTAGCCTGCATTTTTTTGTCTAATTTATGAGCAAAATCAACCAGTTCTGTGAGCATCCTGATGACCAGTGCTTTGAACTGTGCATCTGATAGGCTGGCTATCTCTTCGTTGCTTAGAGGAATTGACTCTGGGGTTTTCATTTTTTCTCCGGTTTGAGCCATTTTTGGTGTTTTTTTTTTTTTTTGTTTTGTTTTAGTTTTAGTCTGGTCGCAGCTATTACGTATGAGGAGTGGAGCCTCAGGCGCTCTCCAGTGTGGGGCAGCCCAGTAGCTGGCTTGTGATGTTGTATGTGGGGGCGGGGTCTAAGAGGGAACAATGGCGCCTGCTCTGCTCTCTCCTGGATTCAGTCCCTTCCGCCACTTCCCCTCTGCCTGGACCGTCTGTGCGAGGGAATGTAGGACCACCTGGTCAGCCAGCCGCCTTGTGCAGCCTCATTGGGTCTGCACAGTTGCCCCCCTGTGCCCGGGGTCCACCAGCTGCCACCTGTGGGCCCGAGGACCGCCAGCCACCGCCCTTGCACCTGGGAACTGCCAGCCGCTGCTATTTGCGTTCCTGGGTCCACAGCTCCACTTTTTCCTACCGCGACTCCGCCCCTCTTACCGGACTGGATGAATGGTTGTTGGACTTCCATACGGTTCAATTTTCTATAAGTTCTGGTTGTTTTCTTGTTTCTAAATATTTGTTGTCCTTAATTTTGGTTGTGAGAGGAGGCACAGCGTGTCCACCTATGCCTCCATCTTGGCTGGAAGTCCAATTATTATTTATGATCCACCAATATTTCTCCATTGTCTTCCAAATAAAGTCTGAGCTCTTTGATCATAATTTTCATATCTTTCTAAGAGGCTTTCCAACACATACCACATTCTCAAGCGATATTGAAATGCTTGATGTTCCCCTAAGGCATTCTGCTCTCTTATGCTGTTGTGTCTTGAACCTGCTATTCACTCTGCCTGGAATTCTTCCTACCTGGTCAAACTCCTTTCATTTAAAAAAATAGCACAGGCATCTCCTCCCTTCTCTGCCAATCTGTCCCTGACCTTTCTCCTTGCATCCCTTTATAGAGATAATTACTCCTTTCTCTCTGTTCCTAATATATATATATATAGCTTTGTAGGGAAGGAAAAAACATCTCTTCTACTCTTCAGGTTCAGTGACTGGGGACTTGTGAATTAAATTGACAAATAACAGAGTAACAGGAAAAATGAACATGTTTCTTTATTGACATTAATATTTTTACATGCTTGAAGGCTTCACAGGAAAGAAGTAAAAACCTAAAGAAGTGGTAAGACTCAGAAGCTTTATACCATTTTAACAAAGGGCAGTAAATTGTGGAAAGGTAAACATATAGGGAAACTAGTAGAAGAGAAGGGTTATTTTGGTAAGGTTAGTTTGCAGACTTATCTTGGTGTCAACTTTCTATCTTCTTCATGGCCATGAACCTTCCTTGGCAAATGGTATGTATGACAGTCCTTATTTCTCAGAAATGTCTGCTTTTAGGCAGATAAGGAAGTTCTGAAGAGGCTTTTTTTCTGCCTCAGTTCATTCTCAATTGACTATGGCTCAAAATAATCAAAGCGCTGTATTTTGAGATGGCATTTTCTGATCCCCGTCTACTCTCTAATGTGGCATATATAACATTATTTTGATAGTTTATCTATTTCTTCGTCTAACAAAAGGAACTTATCCAGAAGCAAGATTGTGATTTATTTATTTATTTCCTGTTTTAATTTTTTTTCATTTTTATTATTTTATTTTTAATCAGTATTTTTTAATTGTTGATATTGTACAGTTTTCTGTCTTTTACCCCACCCCAGCCCACCACCGCAGCCCTCCCCACCCTCCCCCCATTTCCACCCCCCACAGTTTTTGTCCATGAGTCCCTTATACTTGTTGCTCCAAACCATTCCCCTTTTCCCCTGAAATTCCCTCCCCTCCCCCTCTGGTCACTGTCAGACTGTTCCCAAATTCAGTGTCTTTGTTTATATTATGCTTGCTTGTTTGTTTTGTTGATTAGCTTCCTGTTAAAGGTGAGATCATATGGTATTTGTCTTTCACTGCCTGGCTTATTTCGCTTAGCATGATACTCTCCAATTCCATCCATGCTGTTGCAAAGGGTAGGAGCTCCTTCTTTCTTTCTGCTGCATAGAATTCCATTGTGTAAATGTACCACAGTTTTTTGATCCATTCATTTACAGATGGGCACCTAGGTTGCTTCCAGCACTTGGCTATTGTAAATTGTGCTGCTATGAACATAGGGGTGCATAGATTCTTTTGGATTGGTGTTTCAGGGTTCTTGGATATAATCCAAGCAGTGGAATTGCTGGGTCAAAAGGTATGTCCATTTTTAGTTTTCTTAGAAAATTCCACACTGTTTTCCACAGTGGTTGTACCAGTCTGCACTCCCTCCAACAGTGCACTAGGGTCCGCTTTTCTCCACAACCTCTCCAACACTTGCTGTCTGTTGCTTTGTTTATGATGGCCATTCTGACTGCGGTCAAGTGGTATCTCATTGTGGTTTTAATTTGCATCTCTCTGATAGCTAGCGATATCGAGCATCTTTTCATGTGTCTCTGGAACCTCTGTATGTCCTCCTTGGAGAACTGTCTGCCCAAGTCCTTTGTCCATTTTTTAATTGGGTTCCTTATCTTATTAGAGTGGAGTCATGTAAGTTCTTTGTATATTTGGAGATTAAACCCTTGTCTGAGGTATCATTGGTAAATATGTTTTCCGACACAGTCAGTTCTCTTTTTATTTTAATACTGTTTTCTTTAGCTGTGCAGAAGCTTTTTATTTTGATGAGATCCCATTTGTTTATTCTTTCCTTTATGTCCCTTGCTCTAGGGAACATATCAGTAAAAATATTGCTGCGTGAAATATCTGAGATTTTCCTGCCTATGTTATCCTCTAGAATTTTAATGGTGTCATGGCTTATATTTAAATCTTTTATCCACCTTGAATTTATTTTTGTGTATGGTGTAAGTTGGTGCTCGAGTTTCATTTTTTTGCATGTAGCTGTCCAGTTCTCCCAGCACCACTTGTTGAAGAGGCTATTTTTGTTCCATTTTATGTTGCTGCCCCCTTTGTCGAATACTAATTGACTGTAGAGACTTGGGTTTATTTCTGGGCTCTCTGTTCTATTCCACTGGTCCATGTGTCTGTTCTTGTGCCAGTACCAGGCTGTTTTGATTACAGTGGCTTTGTAATACAGTTTGGTATCAGGTATTGTGATCCCTCCTACTTTGCTCTTCTTTCTCAAAATTGCTGCCACTATCCGGGGTCGTTTATGATTCCATATAAATTTTTGAAGTGTTTGTTCTATGTCTGTGAAATATGCCATTGGAACTTTAATAGGTATTGCATTGAATCTGTAAGTTGCTTTCAGTAGTATGGACATTTTGATGATATTAATTCTTCCGATCCATGAACACGGTATATGCTTCCATTTGTTTGTGTCTTCCTTGATTTCTTTCTTCAGTGTTGTGTAGTTTTCTGCATATAGGTCTTTTACCTCCTTAGTTAGGTTTATTCCTAGGTATTTTATTTTTCTTTTTGCTATATCGAATGGGATTTTTTTCTTGATTTCTGCTTCTGCTGTTTCACTGTTTGTATACAAAAATGCCTTTGATTTTTGGATATGGACTTTGTATCCGGCTGTTTGGCCAAATTCATTTATTATGTCGAGCAGCTTTTTGGCTGAGTCTATAGGATTTTCTATGTACACTATCATGTCGTCTGCAAACAATGATAGTTTTGTTTCCTCCTTTCCAATTTGGATGCCTTTTATTTCTTTTTCTTGTCTAATTGCTGTGGCTAAGACTTTCAATACTATATTGAATAGAAGTGGTGAAAGTAGACAGTCTTGTCTTGTTCCTGATCTTAGAGGGAAAGATTTCAGTTTTTGTCCATTGAGTATGACGTTGGCTGTAGGTCTCTCATACATGGCCTTTATTATGTTGAGGAATGCTCCCTCTATTCCCACTTTGTGGAGTGTTTTTATCATAAATGGGTGTTGTACTTTATCAAAAGCTTTTTCTGCATCTATTGATATGATCATGTGATTTTTGTCTTTGCTTTTGTTTATGTGATGTATTACATTTACTGATTTGTGAATGTTGAACCATCCTTGCATCCCTGGGATGAATCCCACTTGGTCATGGTGTATGATCTTTTTAATGTATTGTCGGATGCGGTTTGCCAATATTTTGTTGAGGATTTTAGCGTCTATGTTCATCAGTGATATTGGCCTGAAGTTTTCTTTCTTTGTTGTGTCTTTATCTGGTTTTGGGATTAGGATGATGCTGGCTTCATAAAAAGAGTTTGGGAGTCTTCCATCATTTTGGATTTTTTGGAATAGTCTGTGAAGGATAGGGGTTAGCTCTTCCTTAAATGTTTTGTAGAATTCTCCTGTGAAACCATCTGGTCCAGGGCTTTTTTGTGCCGGGAGTTTTTTGATTACTGCTTCAATTTCATCAGCTGTTATTGGTCTGTTCAGGCTTTCTGTTTCTTTTTCTTTGAGTTTTGGGAGATTATATTTTTCTAGAAACTTGTCCATTTCCCCTAGGTTTTCAAATTTCTTGGCATACAGTTCTTCATAGTAATTTCTTACAATCCTTTGTATTTCCGTGGTGTCAGTCGTAATCTCTCCTCTTTCATTTCTGATTGTGTTTATTTGAGTCCTCTCTCTTTTTTTCTTGATGAGCCTGCTTAAAGGCTTGTCGATTTTATTTGCCTTTTCAAAGAATCAGCTCCTGGATTCATTGATCCTTAGGATTGTGCTTTTAGCCTCTATGTCATTTAATTCTGCTCTGATCTTGGTTATTTCCTTCCTTCTACTTGCCCTGGGCTGTCTTTGTTGTTGTTCCTCGAGTTCTTGTAGGCATAGGATTAAGTCGTTTGTTAGAAATGTTTCTGTTTTCTTTAGGTAGGCCTGTATTGCTATGAACTTCCCTCTGAGCACTGCCTTCATTGTGTCCCATAAGTTTTGGGTTGTTGTGAGTTCATTTGTTTCCAGAAAGTTTATTATTTCCTCCCTAATTTCATTCTTGATCCATTCATTGTTTAATAGCATGCTATTCAATCTCCATGATTTTGATGGTTTGGCGATTTTCTCCATCAATTCGGTTTCTTGTTTTAGTCCCTTGTGGTCGGAGAAAATGCTTGGTATGATTTCAATTTTCTTGAATTTCTTGAGGCTTGATTTGTGTCCTATCATGTGGTCTATCTTTGAAAATGTTCCATGTGCATTTGAAAAGAAAGTGTATTTAGCTTCTTTGGGGTGAAGGGCTCTATATATATCAGTTAAGTCCATTTCCTCTAGAGTGTTGTTCAATGCCACAATATCTTTGTTGATATTTTGTTTGGAAGATCTGTCCATTTTTGACAGTGGGGTGTTAAAATCTCCTAGTATAGTTGTGTTGCTGTCAATATCTTTCTTGAAGTCCTCCAAGATTTTCTTGATGTATTTAGGTGCTCCTATGTTGGGTGCATATATATTTACAATGTTTATGTCTTCTTGGTGGATTCTTCCCTTGAGTATTATGAAGTGACCTTCTGGGTCTCTCTTTATAGCTCTTCTTTTGAAGTCTATTTTGTCTGATATGAGTATTGCTACCCCGGCCTTTTTTTCCTGTCCATTTGCTTGGAAAATTTGTTTCCAGCCTTTCACTTTGAGTCTGTGTAGGTCTTTTGTCCTGAGGTGGGTCTCTTGTAGGCAGCATATGTGTGGGTCATGCTTTCTTATCCATTCAGCTATTCTATGTCTTTTGATTGGAGCATTTAATCCATTTACATTTAAGGTTACTATTGATAGGTACTGATTCATTGCCATTTTCGTACCTGTGTTCCTCTCTCTCTCTTTTCCTTTCTTTCCTTAAAGCAGTCCCTTTATTATCTCTTGGAGTACTGGTTTGGTAGAGGTGTATTGTTTTAGACTTCTTTTGTCTGGGAAGCTCCTTATTTGGCCTTCTATCTTGATTGAAAGCCTTGCTGGATAAAGTAGTCTTGGTTGTAGGCCTTTGGTTCTCATTACTTGGAATATTTCTTGTCATTCTCTTCTGGCTTGGAGCGTTTCCATTGAGAAGTCAGCTGCTAACCTTATCGGGGCTCCCTTGTATGTTACTTCCTTTTTCTCCCTTGCTGTCTTTAAGATTCTCTCTTTGTCTTGGAAGTTTGCCATTCTAATGATGATGTGTCTTGAAGTGGGCCTGTTTGAGTTCCTCTTGATTGGGACTCTCTGTGTTTCCTGGATTTCTGTGACTTTTTCTCTCATCAAATTAGGGAAGTTTTTCATCATTACTTTTTCAAATAGATTTTCCATCCCTTGGTCTTCTTCTCCTTCTGGTATTCCTATTATACGGATATTATTACGTTTCATGTTGTCTTGCATTTCTCTGAACCCCTCTTCATTCTTTCTGAGCCTCTTTTCCTTTTCTTGTTCTTTCTGGCTGCTTTTTTCTACTTTGTCCTCCAACTCACTGATTCGATCCTCTGCTTCATCGATTCTGCTTTTCATTCCTTCTACTGTGTTCTTCAGCTCAGAAATTGTATTCTTCATTTCCTCTTGGCCCTTGTTGATAGTTTCTATTTCCTTTTTCATGTTGATATAGTTTGCAGTGAGTTCATCGTAGCTTCCCTGTAGTTTCTGGTAGCTCATTGAGAGCTCATGGAGCTTCCTGACAACCATTTCTTTGAACTCCTTATCTGATAGCTGAGTTACCTCAGTTTCATTTAGGCTTCTTTCTGGGGCTTCCTCCTTTTCTTTCATTTGGGGATTGTTTCTTTGTCTTCCCATTGTTTGTGAGACTCTTCTTGTAAACCTTAGCTTCTTAAATTGATCTGTTCTGGCTACCTGGGTTTATGGTGTGAACTTCTGTGGTGGAATACCTGTGAGATTCAGTGGTGTAGTCTCCTTCAGGTATCCTGGTGTTCATAGCTTCCACTGTCTCAGCTGTTGGAATACCCCCTCTTTTGGTCCAACTCTGGTTTTTTCACAGTTCTAGGATTTTTTTGCCTCACTCGTGGGTATTTAAAAAGAGAAAAGAATAAAGAGAAAAAAGAAGAGAGAGAGAAAAAAAAGAGGAAGGACGGAGAGATAGAATTGGAAAGAAAGGAAGAACGAATAAAGCCAGAAAGAAGTAAAGAGAAGCAAAAGGAATTGAGGGATAAAAAAGGTAGAAGTAATAAAAAAATAAAAAATATATAATCAAAACAAAACAAAAAGAACCCCACAAAAACGAAAAACAAACCAAAACAAACAACCAAACAAAGAACCCAACTAAACAGACAAAAAACAACTATCAAAAAAACCCCACAAAACAAAATGAAACAAAACACCCCAAAACCAAAAAAGCAAAACAAAACAAAACAAAGCAATCTCTTGCTATTTTCAAACAGGCCAAACTGGATTTTCTGGGCTTGCTGGCTGTAGCAGGCTGCGAGGCGACTCGTACTGCTTTTCTCCCTGTTCCTTACTCAGTCAGCTTTGGGCTACTGTCCTCAGTGCCAGCCGAGCCCTGACCCCAGGGCTAATGGCGCACTCTCCATGCAGGGCCTTCGGTGTGATTTCTGAGCCTCCTGCAGAGGGCACGCTTTCCTGAGTTTATGGGTTTCAGCTGGGATCTCTTACAGATCCATCCCTCCCTGAGCCTTTTGCTGTGAGCTCCGGGTCTCCTACAGGGCGCGAGTGCCCACCTGAGACTACGGGCGTGGGCTCTGCGAGTTTCCCGAGTTGCACGCACTCACCCCAGGATCACAGATGTGAGCTCTGGGTCTTCCACAGAGTCCCCTTCTCTAGTTGCAGGGTCGCCTCTGGCCCCAGGGCCGCTTCTGACCCGGCCGCTTCTGACCCGGCCGCCTCAGGTCGCCTGGCCGCCTCCGGTCGGTTGCAGAGCCACCTCTGGTCGGTTGCAGAGCTGCCTCCCGTCACCGGGTCGCCTCCGTCCCAGTCTCAGGACCGCCTCCAGTCGGCTGCCACGTCTAGTTTTCCAATGTCTGCTACAGATTTAGATCTCCTATTTTCATATACACTGTGGTATTGTTGGCTGTCTGCTCTGTTCCTCTGTAGATCAGTTAGGTTTTTCTCCCATGTGCAGGAGGAAGGGCAATCTGCGTCCTCCTACCATGCGGCCATCTTGAACCCCCCTATTTCCTGTTTTAATTTTTATTTTTAATTACTTTATTGTTGTTCAATGACAGATGTCTGCATTTTCTCCCCACCCCAGCCAAACCTATCTCCTTCCCTTGTGTCCATCCTCCACCTTGGTTTTGTTCATGTGTCCTTTATAGTAATTCCTGAAAACTCTTACAGACATTGTACCCTACCCCCTCCCCTTGGTCTATTGTTAGATTGTTCTGAATTTCAATGTCTCTATTTTATTTGCTTTTTTCTTTTGTTGATTATGTTTCAATTAAAGGTGAAATCATATGGTATTTGTCCCTCACTGCCTGGCTTATTTCACTTAGCATAATGCTCTCCAGTCCCATCCATGCTGTTGCAAAGGGTAGAAGCTCCTTCTTCTTCTCTGCTGCATAGAATTCCATTGTGTAAATGTACCATACTTTTTGACCCACTCATTTGCTTATGGGCACTTAGGTTGCTTCCAGTACTTGGCTATTTTAAATTGTGCTGCTATGAACATTGGGGTGCATAAGTTCTTTTCGATTGGTGTTTCAGGGCTCTGAGTGTATAATCCCAGCAGTGGAATTGCCGGGTCAAAAGGCAGTTCCACTTTTAGTTTTCTGAGGAAATTCCATACTGTTTTTCACAGTGGCTGCACCAGTCTGCATTCCCACCAACAGTGCACTAGGGTTCCCTTTTCTCCATCAGAGAGATGCAAATTAAAACCACAATGAGATACCACCTCACACTGGTCAGAATGGCCATCATAAACAAATCAACAAACAAGCGCTGAAGAAAATTATTTATTTTTGAATCCAAATACTTATGCTTGGGTTTCATAACCACAGATTCTCATGTAATTAACCTGGGGTGCTACCTAGGTACTAAGATAGTTAAAAGCTCCCTATGTGATTCTAACCTTTAGACAGGTTGAGAACAACTATTTCTGTCAATATTTTAGATAACAGTGTTTTCCTAGCATTCTCCCAAGCTTTTGAGAAACTTTCTCTCCAGAGGTGTCAGTGATGGAGAGGATGATGCTGAAATCAACTCTTGGCTTTGACTTTGCTGTAAAGTCAGAGTTTACCTGGAAGAGAATATGGGTATTCTAAGCAGAGACTTAAAATCATATAGGTGCCATATTAGGACAGCATTACATTTTAAGTCTTACAATTAGAATGACTTTCAAGATATTCCTTAGATAGGACTTCTGTTCTGGCAGCATGGGGCTAAGGTACTCTGGGCTGGGCAGAGTGGGAGGACCCTCCTGTTGAAAAACAATTAGATCGTAAATAGAACCTACTTTTTTATGAATTGCTTAGCTTGAAGGATGGAGGGGATTTTTCCTTCCTGCCTTCCCTAAAGGAGCAAGTTGTAAGTGACCTTGAGTAGTAAGCTAGTGGGAGAAAAAGGATTATTCTGAAGTAAATGTCAACAGCAGCATCTTACTCTCTGATTGGGTACTAAACTGAGGGCCAGAACCTGGAGGGCAGCTGGGCTGAAGACTTGGCATTGACTCACTGGTGCAGTGTTCACTGGGTAAAGTACACAGATTCAGGGTAGCACAGAGCCAGGCATCACAAGGAGGCTTCCTGACCTTAGGCTGAGGGGCTTTAAGCTGCATGGTTTGGAAAGGATACAAGAACAATATGACATGGCAGAACTTTGGCTCTAGCCAGCACTGGAACACTGGTCTGTCAACTCAGTGTTCTTGGATGAGAAAAGTACAGGCCATCCTCTGGCATGAAAAGAGAGGGCTGCAGGCCAAACTTTGAAGCTGACTAAGATTGATTACCTTAAGCATTGAGTCATGGCCGGTTTCCATGGGATTTTGCAGGTAGCCAAGTATTTTTCTAAGAGGCCAACCTTTAGGGAATCTGTCTTGGACAAGTTAACCCTTACTGCTCATAGAAGATAGAGTCGCAGAGATAAGCAAGCAATAGGAAACATTAGAAACCATCAAGAAGATTCAGAAAAGAACAACAGAGAACTTCTAAAAATGAAAACTATTGAAATAAAAAGAAAAAAGAAAAACCCCAGTGGGGTAAAGAAACAGTGAATTAGTCACCCCTAAAGAGAGAATTACTGGAAGATATCTTTGAAGAAATTGCCAAGAGCACACATAGATAAAAGAGATGGAAAATATGCCAGAAAACTTAAGAGGAATAATAAAATAAGAAGTTATATGAAAAATCTAAGTGATTCTAGAAAGAGAGGATAGAGTAAATCAAGTGAAGAAATATCTGAAGAGATAATTGCTGGGAATTTTTCAGAATATTGAGAGAGCAGAATATATAGATTCCATGTCTAGACACAGTAGTGAAACCAGAACACTAAAGGCAAAAAGAATCTTTTCAAGTTGTCAGAGAAAAAGATACATCACTGGTAATATTCAGACCACATTCTCTATCCACAATGGAATTAAGTAAGAAATCAATAGTAAGAAGATTAAATTTTATAAAAAAACCTCCATACATTTAGAAATTAAACTACATGTCCAAATAGCTCAACAGATCAAGGAAGAAATCATTATGTAAATGAAAAATATGGTCCATAGTTGGGAATCATTTAGTCCTCTTTTATATTCCCTTGACCCAGGGAACCAGGTGGGAGGGATAATCATGAAGGGCTGACAATGACTCTGGGAAGCTCTAGAGGACTTATACTGAGGCAAAAGCAACCAAATCCTAATCCTTGACCTGTGGATATTTCAGTTTTCTTTTATTCTTCTTTTGAACAAAAAAATAAATTTATTGGGGTAACATTGGTTAATAACATTATATACATTTTAGGTATATAACATTAGAATATGATATCTGTGCACCCTATTGTATGCCCACCACCTGAAATCTAGTCTCCTGTCATCATATATTTAACTCCCATTGTCTTCTTCATCCTCCCCTCACTCTCTTCCACTCTGGTATATAACATAAGACCTGAAACGATAAAATACATAGGAGAAAATATAGGCACTAAACTTATGGGCCTTGGTCTCAGAGGGGTTTTTGTAAACTTGTCTCCAAAGGCAAGGAACTACTCAAACTAAAATGCTTCTGCAGATCAAAATAAACCATCAACAAAACAAAAAGGCAACCAATCCAATGGGAGCAGATATTCACAAACAATATCTCCAATAAGGGTGGATATCTAAAATACATAAAGAACTCATATAAGTCAACAACAAAAAAAACACAAACAATTGGACTAAAAAAGACAGAGGAACAGAATGGATACTTTTCCAAGGAAGACTTACAGATGGTCAACAGATATATGAAAAGATGCTCAACAAGGGAAATGCGAATCGGTTCTTTGTTTTGATTGGACAAATGGTTTAAATTTGCTAACTAGGGTTGTTTCTTCTCTATTAAGGATAACATATTTCGATGTCATATTGCACAGTGCTGTGAAAATAGCCCATTAAGCAGAATTTATGTTGGAAGACCATGTTGGTAGGATGCTCTTACCTGGGTTTGGAGATGCCAATGTAATCCCCAAATAGGCATCAGTAGTTGTTACATGCCTATCAACACGCAGGCAGGGCCTTCTGGACACCACAGGAAACTACATGATGCCTGCAGGCAGCTGGTTGTAATTTAATTATCAGGAAGATCATATCCTACTCAAGTGTTCAGACTCACAGCCTTTAAACTAGAAAGCTAAAGGAAGTGACTGTATTTTGGGCTTCTCTTTCCTTCCAAACTCTACTTTTATTTCTCCGCTTTCAGCTCCTACTTACTCTGGGAGAGGACAGGGTAGGAGAAGCCCATATTTGTTTCTCTGCCTTAACATATTGCAAGGAATGAGGGGCATGTCTGTATACAAACCTTAAGTCCAGTGTGCACCTGTCATTTCAACCCTAATCTTTTAATATATTGATCTAGAGAAATTCTGTTACTTTCTACAGTCTAAGGTCTATTATACCAGGGCAGGTCCACCAATGCAAATTCTTTTTCAACTTATTGACATTAAAACACAAATCTATAGATGACAGAGAATCTTTCATCTATTCCTAGTTCACTGAAACTAATTTCTTCATATCAAAAATGAATTGATTAATCCTAAATGGTTAATCCTAAAATTATAATGGAAATAAAGTCAAACCTTTTACTTCTCAAATGAGAACATTTAAATGCTGCCTGAGCCAAAATACTTACAATTTCAGTCTTTTGTGGATGGTGCATAAATATGAAGCCCTTAAACTGACCTTAAAAATATTTTATTTATTTATGTTTTAGAGAGGGGAAGGGAGGAAGAAAGAGAGAGAGAGAGAAACATCAGTGTGTGGTTACCTCTTGTGCACCCCCTACTGGGGACCTGGCTTGCAACCCAGGCATGTGCCCTGACTGGGAATCAACCTGTGACCTCTTGGTTCACAGGCCAGCACCCAATCCATTGAGTCACACCAGCCAGGGCCTTAAACTGACTTTTTTGTACAAATGGAATTGGATCTGCTCAAGGCATCAGAACTAGAAAGCTCTGCCTGGCTTTCTAATCTGTATTTTGAAGTACAGCTAATCTGAGAAATTTAAACTCTATTGTGTACATTTTCTAGGTGGTTAGGTGCTGGTATTTATCTCACAATATGGAATGAGTTTATTAGCAAACGAATTACATCTCTAACAAATCCTGCCACTAAATTAGAGTAAATATGCTTTTTATATACATTTCATATTCAGTTCAAAATAGGCAGAGAAAAGAGGTATTCTTTTCTTTTTAATGGCAATTTCCAAAAATGAATTGGGTTGAATAATATGTTTGAATAATAATATCAATCAAAAGCCATAGCACACCCCAGAACCGAAGGGAGACATCAGATTACTATATTTTATTCAAGTAATATCCAGGTTCTAGAATAAGGACATGGGAAAACACAGATGCAACTTGAGGCACGAAAATGATCCAGAAGAAGACAATTTCTTCCCACCCCTGACAAAATTGATCTTATTTCCCTGTGTATTTTCTCACTTGCTCCTGGTCAATACTGTAATTAAAAGCCTCTCTCCAAGGAGGTCAAAGTACTTTGGAGGCATGGTCTAATTAATCCTCCTCACTTGCCTGTAATATGCACGAACTCCAGGCCCTTTTTGCTGGGAGAACCAGGCAGCCCCATCTAGGCAGCTCTTCTTGAGTACCTTATGGAAAGTGACAGCAGCTGTCAAAACCAACCTCTCTTTCCCAGAAGCTGTGAATACAGCCTCTTCAGTGCCAGGGCCAGTGTGTGCCAGCTGAAGGGCCAAAAAAGCAACTATATGGATAATTTACACATTCAATTTTCCACATAATGTTGCCTCGATGGTGGTTGGAGCCAAGCCTGTGCCTAGGTATGAGAATATTTGAGACTTATAGCCAGTTCCTCTCCCTAAATGAATCTGGTTTGTCCTTAGACGTTGCTCTGTTTCTATTATCACTTACTTTTTTTTTTTTTTTAATCCTCATGTGAGGACACTTTTCTTTTCAGGTTTTAAAATTCTAGAATTTATAGCAAAATTTTGAAACAATCATAAAATGAAATATGGACTTATCTCGGTCATGATTTTTTTTCAATCTATATTTTTTTAAATTACTGATCTTGTACAGTTTTCTGTCTTTTACCCCCACCCAGCCCACCGCCTGACATGTATTCATACTTATTTTGATAAAAGAACTTTACTTTCTGCCTGGTTCCAGGTGTGGAACATGGACCTAAGTCAAACCAATCAGCATATTTAATTAACTCTGGTCTTGGAGACTGCTTTAATGGAGATCATGTAAATTAATGCCTATTGATGCCTATCTATGCCTATCTAATCCTAGTGAATCTCAAGAATTATTCTGGAGATGCTGGGACAAAAATGCAACCATTTTCCTGCTGGATATGCACAGTTTATGGTAATTTGTTATATTAATGACAGAGATGTAATGCAAATAGAAAGGTTAAAGCAGTGTTTAACCACATGCTAGGAATAGCAATATTATATTACACAGTTTATTAAAAAACATTTCAGAGGATGTGATGAGACTTGAGCTGCCTCTTTAAGAATACTTAGCTTTTGTCTTTTTTTTCTTTTTTAAAATATATTCTATTGATTATTGCCGGGAGGGGGGGCTCCTCCCGCAGAGCCCCATCCCTCCGTCACAGATGAAAATAAAACTACCAAGTCATGATCTGCTTGGGGAAGAAAGGTGGTCAAATTCTCAGAAGAGAATGACTCAGAGCCCCTTCCTCACTAGGCTTTTATTGGGTTTAAATACACAGGAATACAGGTATGTCAGGCAGCAAGGATCAAACAATGGTTAACATTTCAAAGAAATCTGAGGGGTTAATCTGAGTCAGTGTCTGTCAGGAAAGGGGGTTGTAAAACTTTGGGAGACATACCCATTTCCTCCTGGGACCCTTATCATTTAAATGAGAGCACTCTTAGCAAAGCAGGTTTCACAGGGCTTTAGGAATTCTTTCTTATGCTGGATCACCCAGGGAACCATCCTGGCTGGCACAGGGCTGCACTGCTTGCCCTCATAGTTTCAGGCTTTAAGCCCATTAGGAAGCAGAAGACATCTCCCAGACAGAAATGAGGACTCGGGCTATGTCAGAATAGCCGGGGGGGTCAGGGTCCATCACATCCTCTTTGCTGCAGCCCCCAAATCCTTCCATGAGGAGGGCCTCCCAAGTGGTTGTGTTTGGCTTAGGTTGCCCTTCCCATGAGGAGTCTTACCCATCATTCACTACCAAGCAAGGATTGAGGCCAGAGATGGATGAGGCAGAAGCAGCACTCCTGCCAGGGAGATAAGCTTAGTCTCCTTAGTAGCTCACGTCCTTGTGACAGAACAGACCCAGATGAAGTGGGTCCCTTGGGCTCTTACACAGCCCACCATGGGGTGAGAGTTACAACTCCTGAAACCAGGCTGAACAGTCCGCAACAGCTTATGCTATTACAGATGTCCCATTTCTCCCCCATCATTCCGCTCCACCCTGCACACCCTCTCCCACCCACATTCCCCCCTTTAGTTCATGTCCATGTGTCATAAGTTCTTTAGCTTCTATATTTCCCACACTATTCATGCCCCCCCCTGTCTATTTTCTACCCACTGTCTATGCCACTTATTCTCTGTACCTTTTCCCCATCTCTCCTCCTCCCACTCCCCTGTTGCTAACCCTCCATGTGCTCTCCATTTCTGTGTTTCTGTTCCTGTTCTAGTTGTTTGCTTTTGTTTTAGGTGTGGTTGTTAATAGCTGTGAGTTTGCTGTCTTTTCACTGTCATATTTTTATCTTCTTTTTCTTAAATAAGTCCCTTTCACATTTCATATAATAAGGGCTTGGTGATAATGAACTCCTTGAACTTGACCTTATCTGAGAAGCACTTTATCTTCCCTTCCATTCTAAATGACAGCTTTGCTGGATAGAGCAATTTTGGATGTAGGCCCCTGCCTTTCAAGACTTCAAATACTTCTTTCCAGCCCCTTCTTGCCCGGAAGTTCTCTTTTGAGAAATCAGCGAACAGTCTGATGGGAACTCCTTTGTAGGTGACTGTCCCCTTATCCCTTGCTGCTTCTTGAATTCTCTGCTTCATTTTAATCTTGGCTAATGTAATTACGATGTGCCTTGGTGTGTTCCTCTTCGGGTCCAACTTCTTTGGGACTCTCTGAGCTTCCTGGACTTCCTGAAAGTCTATTTCCTTTGCCATATTGGGGAAGTTCTTTATTATTTGTTCAAATAACTTTTCCACTTATTGCTCTTCTTCTTCCCCTTCTGGTACCCAGATAATTCGCATGTTGGAATGTTTAAAGATGTCCTGGAGGTTCCTAAGCCTCTCCTCATTTTTTTGAATTCTTGTTTCTTCCTCGTTTTCTGTTTGGTTGTTAGTTTCTTCCTTCTGGTCCACTCCATTGATTTGAGTCCCAGTTTTCCTCCCATCTCTATTGGTTCCCCATGCGCCTTCCTTCATTTCACTTATTGTAGCCTTCATTTGTTCATCTAATTTGTGAGCAAAATCAACCAATTCTGTGAGCATCTTGATAACCAGGGCTTTGAACTGTGCATCTGATAGGCTGGCCATCTCTTCATGGCTTAGATGAATTGGCTCTGGGGCTTTCATTTGTTCTCCGATTTGAGTCATATTTGGTGGTTTTTTTTTGGGGGGGGTCTGGTTGTGGCTGTTATGTAGTAAGGGGTGGAGCCTTAGGTGTTCCCCAGTGCGGGGCAGCCCAGTTGCTGTGTTGTGATGCTGTATGTGGGGGCGGGTCCGAGAGGGAACAATGGTGCCTGCTCCACTCTCTCCTGGATTCCAGTCCCCTCCGCCACTTCCCCTTCACCTGGATTGTCTGCGTGCGGGAATGTGGGACCACCTGGTCAGCCAGCTGCCTTGCGCAGCCTCACTAGGTCTGCACAGTTGCCACCCCGTTCCTGGGGTATGCCAGCCGCTTGCACACTTGGGAACCGCCAGCCACTGCTGCCTGAATTCTCGGGTCCACACTTCCACTTTTTCCTGCTGCAACTCCGCCCCTCTTACTGGTCTGGATGAATGGTTGTTGGACTTCCGTACAGTTCAATTTTCTATTAGCTCTGGTTGTTTCCTTGTTCCTAAATATTTGTTGTCCTTAATTTTGGTTGTGAGAAGAGGCACAGTGTGTCCACCTACACCTCCATCTTGGCTGGAAGTCAGAATACTTAGCTTTTTAAGAAATGTCAACTCAGTACTTCATTTATATATTAAATGAGTTAATAGAGAAAAAGTAATTTATTTGGGGAAATTCTCTGTCTTTGAACATTGAGATGCTGGACAAAGTATTAAAGTAGTGTACAAAGATTCAGAATTAATCCTACTGTCTGACTCCAGAACCTTTGTTAATTGAAATGGGAAAAAGTCACTTTTTGTTTAGATTTGCTGGGCTTCAGTGACCAAAGCTTCAGGGTTGTAGAATATGAAATGTAGGCAGCAAAATGCAGCCTAAGAAGATGAATTTGCTGATTTGACTTGTATGACCTCAAGCAGAATCTCTGAATGTTACTTACTGCTCATAAAACCATAGGTTGGTTTCCAAATTTTATTCACTCTAGGCTTACTATATGGCGAAGAACTGACAAATCTAATATAATATGAAGTTAATACTGTAGATGCTTTTTTCTTGGGTATGGTTTTTGGCCTCTATTTGTCTTTGGAATATTTCAGGACACATTTGGCTTTTTGGGGGTATTAAGGTTGAAGATCACTGACAAGCCTCAAGGTCAATGCTGTTCCTCGCAAAACACAATATAAGCTTGCAGGAGGCTGAGGGCTGTGTGAGGAAATTAAGTATTGATTGGAAGAGTAGATATGATGCTGTACAATGTGGTTATTAGGCTCAATTCAGTGTTGTTAATTCGAGGTCTTGCACTTTCTCAAGGATTACAGCAGTTAATAATACATTATTGAAAGGTGGGGTGCTTTTGTTCTCTGATTGCTGCATCCTCTTTTTGCAGCTGTAGAAGACCAGTTTGCCCAATTGTGATTTTATTGAACACAGGTTCATGGAAACACACAGCTCCAATATAATCAAATACTCTTTTCCTATCAAGAAATTGAGAATCTTGCACTTAATTGTCCCCATTTCCAGTTCCTATTAATTATAATGGGACCTCAGGAAAAAAGAACAAAAAATATTCATTCTTTTGCTTTCTGTGATACCATCTTTGCCTTAAAATGATTAAAGGGCATTGCCATTTCCAGTGAATATACAATGGACAAAATCCCTGAAACTTGGAAGGAATTAGAAGAACAGCAGATAGAAAAAAATTCTTCATAAAACTGTTCAACTGAAAAGGGTCTTAGAAACTATCAGACCTAGTTCCTTGGTTTTCCAGATTATTAAATTTATATCCAAATGGCTGCGACATGCTCGAATATCATAGCTAGTTAATGGCAGGGCTGGGAGGGTAATTTGAATGTCTTGACTCTGAATCTAATTTTTCTTTTTTTTTAAAAAATATATTTTATTGATTATGCTATTACAGTTGTCCCATTTCTCCCCCATCATTCCCCTCCACCATGCACACCCTTTCCCACCCACATTCCCACCCTTTAGTTCATGTCCATATGTCATAAGTTCTTTAGCTTCTACATGTCCCACACTATTCTTGCTCTCCCCCTATTTTATACCCACAGTCTATGCTACTTATTCTCTGTACCTTTCCCCCCTCTCTCCTCTTCCCAATCCCCTGTTGCTAGCCCTCCATATGATTTCCATTTCTGTGGTTCTGTTCCTGTTCTAGTTGTTTGCTTTTGTTTTAGGTGTGGTTGTTAATAGCTGTGAGTTTGCTGTCTTTTCACTGTCATATTTTTATCTTCTTTTTCTTAGATAAGTCCCTTTAACATTTCATATAATAAGAGCTTGGTGATGATGAACTCCTTTAACTTGACCTTATCTGAGAAGCGCTTTATCTGTCCTTCCATTTTAAATGACAGCTTTGCTGGATAGAGCAATTTTGGATGTAGGTCCCTGCTTTTCAAGATTTCAAATATTTCTTTCCAGCCCCTTCTTGCCTGTAAGGTCTCTTTGGAGAAATCAGCTGACAGTCTGATTTCTGATGGGAACTTCTTTGTAGGTGACTGTCCCCTTATCCCTTGCTGCTTCTTGAATTCTCTCCTTCATTTTCATCTTGGCTAATGTAATTATGATGTGCCTTGGTGTGTTCCTCCTTGGGTCCAACTTCTTTGGGACTCTCTGAGCTTCCTGGACTTCCTGGTAGTCTATTTCCTTTGCCCGATTGGGGAAGTTCTCCTTTATTATTTGTTCAAATAAGTTTTCCACTTGTTGCTCTTCTTCTTCCCCTTCTGGTACTCCTATAATTCGGATGTTGGGATGTTTAACGATGTCCTGGAGGTTCCTAAGCCTCTCCTCATTTTTCTGAATTCTTGTTTCTTCCTTGTTTTCTGTTTGGTTGTTTCTTTCTTCCTTCTGGTCCACTCCACTGATTTGAGTCCCAGTTTTCCTCCCATCTCTATTGGTTCCCCATGTGTCTTCCTTCATTTTGCATATTGTAGCCTTTATTTGTTCATCTAACTTGTGAGCAAAATCAACCAATTCTGTGAGCATCCTGATCACCAGGGCTTTGAACTGTGCATCTGATAGGATGGCTAGCTCTTCGTGGCTTAGAGGAATTGGCTCTGGAGCTTTCATTTGTTCTCCAGTTTGAGCCATTTTTGGTGGTTTTGTTTGTTTGTTTGTTTTGGTTTGGTTTTAGTCTGGTCGCAGCTGTAATGTAGTAAGGGGTGGAGCCTCAAGTGTTCCCCTGTGCGGGGCAGCCCAGTCGCTGAGTTGTGACGCTGCTTGTGGGGGCAGGGTCCGAGAGGGAACAATGGTGCCTGCTCCGCTCTCTCCTGAATTCTAGTCCCTTTCACCACTTCCCCTTCACCTGGATTGTCTGCGTGCGGGAATGTGGGACCTCCTGGTCAGCCAGCTGCCTTGCGCAGCCTCACTGGGTCTGCACAGTTGCCACCCTGTGCCCGGGGTCTGCCAGCTGCCACTTGTGCACTTGGGAACTGCCAGCCGCTGCTGCCTGGGTTCCCGGGTCTGTACCTCCACGTTTTCCTGCCGTGACTCCTCCCCTCTCACCAATCTGGATGAATGGTTGTTGGACTTCTGCACAGTTTAGTTTTCTATCAGTTCTGGTGTTTACTTGTTTCTAAATATTTGTTGTCCTTAATTTTGGTTGTGAGAAGAGGCACACTGTGTCCACTTACGCCTCCATCTTGGCTGGAAGTCCTGAATCTAATTTTTCCATTGCACATCCTACCTGCACAATATCCTCAGAGTCAACAATCCCTTTATAAACATTTACATTTATAAAGTCTAAATTAAAATGAGATCACTTTCCCCAAACACTTAAATGTCATATGCAGTTAATATATAGACATCTGAAAACCTTGCGTGTGTTTTTATGGCATTTTCTGAGAGCTCTGTTTCATAGCAAACAAAGTTGTTTTCTTTTCTTTATTGTTGTTCAAATACAGTTGTCTCCATTTCCCTCCCAAAACTCTACCACACTCCACCTATCCCTATTTCCCACCCTCGATCTTACCCAACTTTGGCTTTGTCCATGTGTTCTTCATACATGTTCCTTGATGACCCTTCCCCTTCTTTCTCCCATTATCCCCCTACCCCTCCCTCTGGTTACTGTCAGTTTGTTCTTTATTTTAATGACTCTGGTTATATTTTGCTTGTTTGTTTATTTTGTTGATCAGGTTCCCCTTATAGGTGAGATCATATGGTATTTGTCTTTCACTGCCTGGACTATTTCACTTAGCATAATGATCTCCAGATTCATCAATGCCATCACGAAAGGTAGGAGCTCCTTCTTTGCAGTGGTATTGCTGGGTCAAAGGCAGTTCCATTTTTAGCTTTCTGAGGAAATTCCATACTGCTTTCCACAGTGGCTGCACCAGTCTGCATTCCCACCAAGAATGTACTAGGATTCCCTTTTCTCTAAACCTCACCGGCACTTACTTATTGATTTGTTTATGATGGCCATTCTGCCCAGTGTGAGGTCATATCTCATTGTGGTTTTAATTTGCACCTCTCTGATGGCTAGTGATGCCAAGTGTCCTTTCTTATGTCTCTGGGCCTTCTGTATATCTTCCTTGGAAAAGTGCATGTTCGGGTCCTTTGCCCATTTTTTTTAACTGGGTTGTTTGTCTTCCTGGAATGGAATCGTGTGAGTTCTTTATGTATTTTAGAGATCAAACCCTTGTCTGGTATCATTTACAAATGTATTTTCCCATATGGTTGTTCCCTTTACAATTTGCTGATGTTTTCTTTGGCTGTGCAAAAGCTTTTTATTTTGATGAAGTCCCATTTCTTTATTCTTTCCTTTATATCCTTTGCTGTAGGTGAAAATATTGCTGCCTGGAATATCTGAGATTTTCCTGCCTATGTTCTCCTCTAGGACTTTTATGGTGTTGCAACTTATATTTAAGTTTTTTATCCACCTTGAGTGTATTTTTGCCTATGTTGTAAGTTTTGTGGTTGTTTCATTTTTTTTGCACGTAGCTGTCCAGTTCTTTCAACAACTTTTGTTGAAGAGGCCATTTTTACTACATTTTATGCTTCTGCTCCTTTTATCAAATATTAATTGACCATAGAGACTTGGGTCTGTTTCTAGGCTCTCTATGCTATTCCATTGATCTACGTGTCTGTTGTTATGTCAGTACAAAACTGTTTGATTACTGTGGACTTGTAATATAGTTTGATATTAGGTATTGTGACCCATCGTACTTTGTTCTTCTTTCTTAAAATTGCTGTGGCCATTCCAGGTCATCTGTGGTTCCATATGAATTTTTTAAATGTTTGTTCTATATCTGTGAAATATGTCATTGGTGTTTTAATAGGGATTGTATTGAATCTACAAATTGCGTTGGGTAGTATGAACATTTTGATGGTGTTAATTCTTTCAATCTATGAACATGGTATATGCTTCAATTTGTTTGTGTCTTCCTTAATTCCTTTCTTCAGTATTGTATAGTTTTCTGAGTACAGGTCTTTTACCTCCTTGGTTAAGGTTATTCCTTAGTACTTTATTTTTCTTGTTGCTATATTCAATGAAATTTTTTTCCTGATTTCTGTTTCTGATATTTTGTTGCTGATATACAAAAATGCCTTTGATTTCTGAATATTGACTTTGTATCCCACTGTTTTGCTAAATTCACCTATTAGGTCAAGTAATTTTTTGATGGACTCTGTAGGGTTTTCTGGCTACACTATCATACCATCTGCAAACAGTGACAGTTTTACTTCCTCCTTTCCAATTTGGATGCCTTTTCTTTCTTTTTCTAGTCTGATTACTGTTGTAGGACTTCCAATAATATGTTGAATAGAAGTGGTCAAAGCAGACAACATTGTCTTATTTCTTATCTTATTGAGAAAGCTTTTAGTTTTTGCCCATTGAGTATGATACTGGCTATAATTTTCCATATGGCCTTTATTATTTTAAGGAATGCTCCCCCTATTCACACTTTGCTGTGAGCGTTTTATCATAAATGAGTGCTATAGCTTATCACATACTTTTCCTATCTATTTATATGATCATGTGATTTTTGTTTCTCCTTTTGTTTATATGATATATTGTGTTTATTGATTTGTGAATATTGTACCATTCTTGCATCCTTGGGACGAATTCCACTTGATCATGGTGTATGGTCTTTTTAATGTGTTGCTGGATGTAGTTGCCAATATTTTGTTAAGGGTTTTAGCATCTATGTTCATTAGTGATATTGGCCGGTAGTTTTTTTTTCTTTGTTGTGTCTTTGTTTGGTTTTGGAATTAGGATAATGCTGGCTTCATAGAAAGAGTTCGGGAGTCTTTCCTCTTCTTGGATATTTTGGAATAGTCTGAGAAGGATAGGGGTTAGCTCTTCCTTACATGTTTTGCAAAATTCTTCCATGAAACCCTCTGGTCCAGGGCTTTTGTGTGCTGGGAGTTTTTTGACTACCACTTTGAATTCATCAGCTGTTATCAGTCTGTTCAGGCTTTCTGCTTCTTTTCATTCAGTTTCGGAAGATTATATTTTTCTTAAAATTTGTCCATTTTACCCAGATTTTCAAATTTGTTGACATATGGTTGTTCATAGTAATTTCTTACAACCTATTGTATTTCTGTGGTATCATTTGTAATCTCTCCTCTTTCATTTCTGATTTCATTTATTGGGGTCCTCTCTCTTTTTTTCTTTTCTTTTTTTTTTAATTTTATTTATTTATTTTTTAAATCAGTATTTTTTAATTGTTGATATTGTACAGTTTTCTGTCTTTTACCCCGCCCCAGCCCACCACCCCAGCCCTCCCCACCTTCCTCCCATTTCCACCCCCCATAGTTTTTGTCCATGAGTACTTTATACTTGTTGCTCTAAACCGTTCCCCTTTTCCCCTGAAATTCCCTCCCCTCCCACTCTGGTCACTGTCAGACTGTTCTCAAATTCAGTGTCTTTGTTTATATTATGCTTGTTTGTTTGTTTTGTTGATTAGCTTCCTGTTAAAGGTGAGATCATATGGTATTTGTCTTTCACTGCCTGGCTTATTTCGCTTAGCATGATACTCTCCAATTCCTTCCATGCTGTCGCAAAGGGTAGGAGCTCCTTCTTTCTTTCTGCTGCATAGAATTCCATTGTGTAAATGTACCACAGTTTTTTGATCCATTCATTAACTGATGGGCACCTAGGTTGCTTCCAGCACTTGATGAGCCTGCTTAAAGGCTTGTCAATTTTGTTTATCTTTTCTTTTTTAATATGTTTTATTGATTATGCTATTACAGTTGTCCCATTTCTCCCCCATTATTCCCCTCCACACTGCATACCTCTCCCACCCACATTCCCCCCTTTAGTTCATGTCCATGTGTCATAGTTCTTTAGCTTCTACATTTCCTACACTATTCTTGCCTTCCCCCTGTCTATTTTCTACCCACCATCTGTGCTACTTATTCTCTGTAACTTTTACCCCTCTCTCCTTCTCCCACTCCCCTGTTGCTAACCCTCCATGTGCTCTCCATTTCTGTGGTTCTGTTCCTGTTCTAGTTGTTTGTTTAGTTTGCTTTTGGTTTTGTTTTGAGTGTGGTTGGTAATAATTGTGAGTTTGCTATCATTTTACTATATGTGTTTTTTATTTTTGCTTTCTTAAATAAGTCCCTTTAACATGTCATATAACAAGGGCTTGGTGATGATGAACTTCTTTAACTTGATCTTATCTGAGAAGCACTTTAGCTGCCCTTTCATTCTAAATGAGAGCTTTGCTGGGTAGAGACATCTTGGGTGTAGGTCCTTGCTTTTCATGACTTGGAATATTTCTTTCCAGCCCCTTCTTGCCTGTAAGGTCTCTTTGGAGAAATCAGCTGACAGTCTGATGGGAACTCGTTTGTAGGTGACTGTCCCCTTATCCCTTGCTGCTTCTTGAATTCTCTCCTTCATTTTCATCTTGGCTAATGTAATTACGATGTGCCTTGGCGTGTTCCTCCTTGGGTCCAACTTCTTTGGGACTCTCTGAGCTTCCTGGACTTCCTGGAAGTCTATTTCCTTTGCCCGATTGGGAAAGTTCTCCTTTATTATTAGTTAAAATAAGTTTTCCACTTGTTGCTCTTCCTCTTCCCCTTCTGGTATCCTTATAATTCGGATGCTGGGACATTGAAAGATGTCCTGGAGGTTCCTAAGCCTCTCCTCATTTTTTTGAATTCATGTTTCCTCCTTGTTTTCTGTTTGGTTGTTTCTTTCTTCCTTCTGGTCCACTCCATTGATTTGAGTCCCAGTTTTCCTCCCATCACTATTGGTTCCCTGTGCATTTTCCTTCATTTCACTTATTGTAGCCTTCATTTGTCTATCTAACTTGTGAGAAAAGTCAACCAATTCTGTGAGCATCCCAATCACCAGGGCTTTGAACTGTGCATCTGATAGGTTGGCTATCTCTCAATCGCTTAGATGAATTGGCTCTGGGGCTTTGATTTGTTCTTCCGTTTGAGCAATTTTTGGTTGTTTTTTTTGGGGGGGGTCTGGTTGCAGCTGTTATGTAGTGAGGGGCGGAGCCTTATGTGTTCCCGAGGGCAGGCAGCCCAGTTGCTGGGTCGTGATGCTGTATGTGGGGTTCTGAGAGGGTACAATGGCGCTTGGTCCGCTCTCTCTAAGATTCCAGTCCCTTCCACCGCTTCCCACAAGCAAATTGGGCCCTTCTGGTGCTGATTCCCTGGTGGGTGGGCTTGTGTAAGTTGTAGGACCCTGTGGGTCTCTCCAAGGAAGTCTCCTGTGAGGCTGGGAATCTCTCCGGGCACCTCAATGCCCTCGAGTGTTTTCAATTGGTGTTTTTAGGATTTATTTCCCAGCATTGGGGCCCTGGGCTGTGAGGTCTGTCTTGCTCCTGGTTTTTGCCTGGATTATCTGCGCGCGAATATGGGACCACCTAGTCAGCCAGCCGCCTTGCGTGGCCTCACTTGGTCTGCCCATTGCCACCTGGTGCCCAAGTTCGCTAGCTGTCACCTGCGCACCCGGGTCCATCAACCTCCACTTTTCCTGCCTCGACTCCGCCCCACTTAGTGGTCTGGATGAATGGCTGTTGGATTTCCGTATAGTTCAATTATCTGTTAGTTCTGAATGTTTTCTTGTTTCTAAATCTTTGTTGTCCTTAATTTTGGTTGTGTGAGGAGACACAGTGTGTCCACCTACGCCTCCATCTTGGCAGGAAATCTGTTTATCTTTTCAAAGAACCAGCTCTTGGGTTTATTAATCCTTTGAATTCTTTTTTTAGTATGTATGTTGTTTGATTCTACTCTGATCTTGGTTATTTCCTTCCTTCTGCTCCCTCTGGGCAGCTTTGTTTGTTGTTCTTCCAGTTCTTATAGACACAGGGTTTGGTTGTTTATTTGAAATGTTCCTATTTTTTAGGTAGGCCTGTATTGCTTGAATTTCCCTTTCAGGACTGCCTTTGCTGTGTCCCATGAGTTTTGGATGGTTGTGTGTTCATTTTTGCTTTTTTCCAGAAACTTTTAAAAATTTCTTCTTGATCTCATTATTAACCCATTTATTGTTTAATAGCCTGCTATTCAATCTCCATGAGTTTGAGTGTTCTTAAGTTTTTTCCTTGAGGTTCGTTCCAGTTTCAGGCCTTCGTGGCATGAGAAAATTCTCGATATGATTTCAAGTTTCCTGAATATGTTGAAGCTTGTTTGTGTTGTATTATGTGGTCTATCTTTGAAAATATTCCATGTGCATTCAAAAGTAATGTGTATTTTGTTTCTTTGGGATGAAAGGGTATATATATATATATATATATATATATGTATATATATACACACACACACACACACACACATACATATACACACACACACACACACACACACACACACACATATATATAATCAGTTAAGTCCCTTTGAGTCCCTTTGATCTAGGACATTGTTCAATGCTCCCATATCCTCACTGATACTTTACTTTGTTTGGAAGATCTATTCATTTTTGACAGTGGGGTATTAAAATCTCCTCATATAAGTGTGTTGCTGTCTGTATCTTTCCTGAAGTCCTCCAAGGTTTTCCTTGTATATTTGGGTGCTCTTATGTTGGGTGCATATTTGTTTATAATATTTATGTCTTCCTAATGGATTCTCCTGTTGAGTCTAATGATGTGTTCTTCTATGTCTTTTTTTAATGGCATTTGTTTTGAAGTCTATTTTGCTTGAAATAAGTATTGCTACCCTTGGTATTTTTTCCTGTCCATTTGCTTGGAATATTCTTTCCCACCATTCACTTTTAGTCTGTGTAGGTCATTTGTTCTGAGGTGGGTTTCTTGTAGACAGCATATAAGGTGGGTGATGATTTCTTATCCATTCAGCTACCCTATATATTTGATTGGTGTACTTAATCCATTTATATTTAAGGTTATTATTGATAGGTAGTTATTCATTTTTTACCCTTTGTACCTGTGTTTCTCTTTCTCTCTCTCACTCTTTTTGTTCCTCTTCTTAAAGCAGTCCCTTTAGCATATCTTGCAGTGCTGGTTTGGTGGAAGTATATTCTTTCAGCCTTCTTTTGTCTGGGAAACTCCTTATTTCTTCTTCCATTTTAGTTGAGAACCTTGCTGGGTAGAGTAGTTAGGTTGCAGACCTTTGCTTTTCATTACTTGGAATATTTCTTGCCATTCTCTCTTGGCCTCCAGTGTTTCTATTGAGAAATCAGCTCCCAGCCCTATTGGAGCTCCCTTATATATCAGTTCCTTTTTCTCCCTTGCTGCATTTAAAATTCTCTCTTTGCCTTTAAAATTGGGCATTTTAATTATGATGTGTCTTGAAGTAGGCCTCTCAATTGGGACCCTCTGTGCTTCCTGAAATTGAGTGGCTTTTCCTCTCTCCAGGTTAGGGAAATTTTCCATAATTATTTTTTCAAACAGGTTTTCTATCCCTTGCTCCTTTTCTCCTCTTCTGGTATTCTTATGATTCAGCTGTGTTGTGTTTCATGTCGTCGTGCAGTTCCCTTAAAATCTATCTTCATATTTTTTGAGTATATTTTCGTCAAGCTGCTTTACCTGGGTATTTATTCCTACCTTGTTCTCCAGTTCACTAATTTGGTCCTCTGCTTCATCCAGCCTGCTTGTAATCCCCTCTAGTGTATTTTTTTTTTAATTTCAGATATTGTATTTTTTATTCCTTCCTGGTTCTTGTTTATAGTTTCTATTTCCTTTGCATACTGTTGTAGTTCCCACTCAGTTCCTTGTAGTTGTCACTGAGTTCCTTGAGCATCCTTATAACTATTCCTATGAATTCTATATCTGATAATTTGTTTGCCTTCATTTCATTTAGCTTTTCTTGTGGGGAGTCTTCCATTCCCTTTGATAGTGGGTTCTTTCTTTGTCTCCCCACTTTAGGCGACTCTTTTGCTTGTTTCTGTGATTCCTGATGCTTCCCTTTGCCAGCTGTCCTCCTAGGGTAAACTTCTGCAGTAGGAGTTATGTGGGACTAGGTGGTGTGATCTCTTTGATCTCCTTGTCTGGATGTTGTAGGGTTGCTCTTTATTCCATTTGTTTGGATTTCTTGTTGTGCTTTACCTGTTGGTGGCTCCTTTGTTGGTGGTTTTGTCCTCCAGAGGTTTTACTGCTATTCACAACTTCTACCTTGTCTGGTATGCTATTGTACAGGTGTTGGTTAACAAAGCAGTATTATCAGAGCACCAAACCTACACCAGCAAAAAGAACTCTCAAACACATCAGCTGTATTAACCACATTAGAACTAATATTAACAAATGTGAAGAGGGATTGTGGATATTATATGATATGACAAAGGGAATGTGAAATGACTAAAAGGGAGGAAAATGTTGTTGTGTGGTAAGAGGAAGGAGGATAATAAAATATGGGGTAGAACTAAGGAGGAGAAAGGGAGAGGAAAAATTTAAAACCTAACTAAAATATGAAAGGATGATGGGAACAATGGGGTAAGAAGAGGGAAGCGTATACTATCAGGTTTGAGGTAAAATTGAAAAGGTACTGGACCAACAGGAGCAAAATTGCAGAAAACTCACAGCAAGATAGATAGGAATGAGAGTTGTGTGAAATTTAATAAAGGTGGAACAGGAATAAGAATATTGTAGAGACCTGGCTGTTGTGGCTCAGTGAATTAAACACCAACCCGTGAACCAATGGGTATCCAGTTCAATTTCTGTCAGGGCACATGCCTGGGTTATGGCCCAGGTCAGGTCCCTGGTAGGGGGGCATGCTAGAGGCAAACATACATTATTGTTTCTCTCCTTGTCTTTCTCCCTCCCTTCCTCTCTGTCTAAAATAAATAAATAAAATATTTTTTAAAAGACTATTGTTGAAAAGCGAAAAGTGAATATGAGATTTCTAGAGTAAAGAAAAATGATTGATGGAATGTCAAATAAAATAGACTCATTTATAAAAACAAACTTGGCATCCAAGAAAAAAAAAAAAGAAAAATGATTTTGAGAGGATGAGGAAGCAAACTAATAAGAATAAGGAGTAAAGGCCAGGTTGAGAGAGGGGGAAAAAGACTGAGAAAAAGAAGAAAGAAAAAAAGGGAGGGAGAAAACAATGAGATAACGTTCCTTACTCAACTGATCAGGGGCAGGGCAAAGGCAAAATGAAGTAAGACAGCAGGAGAGTATTCTGTGCGACTTAAAGTACTAACAAATCTTGAACAAATAGGAGATCCTTTGGAGAAGTAAAGCAATAACTGATATTCCACACAACTAGCCACTTTTTATACAAGATAAAAAAGAGATAAGACTCTTCTTAGAAGGGAAAAAGAATGTGAACTGACTTTGGAAAGCAGAGCACTCATGTAAGGTTGGATGGAAGAGAAATAGTGAGAGTAAGGGATAGAAACTTGGCATAGTCTTGAAACAGGGTGCAGCCAAGAAGAGGGGCCCCCAAAATAGGGATTTGGAATGCAGCCCAGAGCCCAGGGTATCCAGGAAATATTAGAGGGAAATATAAGATGTCCTCACCCCTTCCTCCACAGGTGTGAGTTGGGGGAAGGGACACATGGAGCAGGGACATACAGCCACAGCTTTGCAGCTAATCCATGGCATGGTCATTTAACATATCTATAGCCTTTGGCTGGTGGCTTAGATGTGTTAAATAGCTGTGGCCAGGGGGATGGAAAGGACTCCCCCCCTCCAAGATGTGACTGAGGGAGGACCCCCTAGTTACAGCACCTGCATGGGAGCTTGGAGAAGATTGGCTCCAGGACATGGGGACACACTTGCCCAGACTCACAATGGCAGCCCAGTAAACTTGGAATAACACAGGAATGCTCCTGATTGTAGGAGGAGTTGGAAGTGGGAGTACAGAGGGGGATTGACATGAGGATTTAAACTGAAACACAGCAGCCATTGGGAGAACCACATGCTTTTGGTAGACTCAGGACCCCCGCAGCCCTGTGAGGGAGAATCACCATATGGCTTTAGCAGAGGATCCCCACTCGGCTTTGTCCGAGTGGCGACCCCCCTCCCCGCAACTAAGGTGAAGGGGGAACCATGTGGGTTTGGCAGAGTGGAGACCCTTTCGCAGCTTTGCCAGGGAGAGCCACGAGGTTTTGCCAGAGTGGGGACCCCTTCCCTGCAACTTCAGTAGAAGAGGACCACATGGCTTTGGGGTGCTCCCTTTGGCTGCATGGCCTGGGAAACAAGAGACATTTTGTCTGAAAGAAGGGTGAACAAACTCCTGCCAGTAGGCTATGAGAAGGTGCCACATGGCTTTGGATTAATTAGAGATCCTATCTGGACAACGACACAGCTGACAGTGTCAGGAGCCTGGATCCCAGATGTTTGCTTCTTTTCCTGAGTTACAGTACCCTGAATTAGGGCAGGGGGAGAAGGAAGCACTGTGGGTGCCTGTGGGTGTCCAAAAGGACTTTGATATTTTAATGAAGATGTTAGGTTGCTACTTTAACTCTGTATAGCATTAAATAAACATTTCCTTTCCTTTTCACAAATCTCTGGCTTTGAGGGACATCTTCCCATAAGGTGGCGGACATAAGGAACCTTGGCCCCTGTGGCCTCTGTGTTCTGTAACAGTCTGAGAAATATAGTTAACCACAACAGTAATAAAGCTCAGGAAGATGGCAAAATGGTACTGTGTGGGATTTGAAATAACAATAGTATGATATAAAAATATGATCTGAATAAAAAGAATAAAAAGACCCAGAGTAGTGTGTTATTGGAATACAAGTGAAGTGAAAGAAGAAAAATTAAAATGCACTATGAAAGGGAGAATAAAGAAAACAAACCAAACAATGAAATCAAACAAACAAACAAACAAACAAAAAACTAATTAAATGGAAAGAAGAAAAATTTTAAAAAACCATGCAAGTTCTGAAGGATAGAAAAGTGAAATTTTTCTCAGCTGTTGGTGTTGGCCTTCTGACTTCTTCCTGGATCTGTCTCTGGTTTTCTCACAGCTCCAGGTCTTATTGACTTACTCTTGAGGAAAAAAAAAATAAGAGCATCCTGCTAACTTTAAACCTGCCAAGAAGATTTTGCAGGTCTTCCAGGATCCTGCAGGCAGAGCGGGACTGGGCTCCATTGTTCCACAAGGACTGGGGCTCAGTCTGGGCTACAATAATCATAGGTGGTCTGTTCTAGCCCAGGCCCTCAGGTGTCCAGTTTTCAGGCCACACTCTCAGAGCACTGTGTGATCAGCAGTGTCCACTGTGGGCATATGCCCCAGGCTGGTGCTAATAATACACCTCATTTTGCAACCCTTTGATCAATCCATGATGTGCACTGAATGGGAACAAATCACCCCCCCCACCTTGGTCTGGGCACTGCTTTCACTTGAAGTCCCTGCAGGGCAGCTCTCTGCAGGGACATTTCTGCATCTGAACCCCTGCTACCATCCTTTGATCAATCTATGAGGCACCCTGGATAGGAACAAATTGTACCCCCACTCTTCCCTCTTCGCTGGCCTGGCTACGAACACAAGGACTCTGTGCATGTGAGGTCGCTGTGTGGGTGTGGTCCCTGTGCGTGCGAGGTCCTTGCACAGTGGCTGAGATCCCCTTCTGAGAGAAGCCCCCTTGTGTGCAGGCTGCTGTTCCTAACAAGTGCCCAACTTTCCACACAGACCAACTCTCTGACCAGTCCAGAGTCATAACCAGTGACAGCCCATCTGTGACTGGTCACGGCCAGTCACAGCCCATCTCTTCTCCCAGCTCCAGGTATCACCAGGTTACCCCCCAATTTCTCTGGTACTGTCCCAGCCAGTGACTGCTGTCCCAGTTTGAGAACAAAGTTTTTAATCATTCCAACTCCACTGATGACAAAATTGAGACCCAGAAAAGCTAAGTGACTCATCTCAAATGGCATAGTCATTTATAATAGTCAGGTAGAAGTGTAGGTCTTTATAGTCTTAATTCAGTGTTCCTTCTGTTCTATGCAGCATGTATTGCTTACTCTAAAATGTGCCTTCCTATAAGATTACAGGCAGTTAACACTTTTCTAGTTATTCTTCCCCTTCACTCAAACCATAAGCTCTGAAAGAGGCTAATGTGTGCTTAAAAGTTTAGCATATACTCTGACTTAATTCTCACATGTAGAATTGAGGAGAGGACCATAATATTATTTCTGTCTTCTCTGGACCTGGCAAATATTGTGCTGATCACTTTACTCATTGTTTCCAATCTATTTCCTTATGGCTAAAGGGAACATGACATACAGTATGTTATGTTGACTCATTCATTAATTTCTCTGAATTTACATTTGGTTAGACGTTTCTCGCAGCCTGCACAAATGAATACACACAGGATCACACAAGTCTAATAGAAACAACAATACCTTAGAAATAGGGTTCCTTCCTCAGTCATGCTAAATTACTTCTGAGATGCTTCTGGGCAAAGACTGCCAACCCAACTCTGTTTTGAAAGTGGAAATATTTATAACAAAACATAAGGAAGTAAAATTTAAGTCCCAAATTGCCCCAACACAGAAGCACTAAAATTGCAATTGTCATTATAGTGACACCTCCACTTACTGAAATGTGAAGTAATTCTCTTTGGAAAAATGACTTCACTTTGAGGAAATGAATATTGGCTAAGGATTCTGACACACACACACACACACACACACACACACACACCCACACACACCAGGGTCTTAAAATCCACTCTCTGGTGTTACTGCTGACCTCAGACAAGCAAATTAGACTTACCATATCTGTTTCTCCCTCTTAAAGTCACCAGTATTTACCAAGTCATGCTCTGGGGCATAAACCCTGGCTGTGAAGATTTGTCAGAAAACTCTAGAAATGAAAGATCTCAATACATATTAGGATTTTTTTTGTTTGCTGCAGCAGTAGCAATTAATAAGAAGTAATTGTAAAATCTCAGTGCTATCACCCTTATGTAGGCAACACTAATCACCATTGCTTTGAAACTAATTCTTGAGAGTAAAGAAAATATCTTACACAAGCTGCTGGTTGCTTTGACCTTTAGTAAATAAATTCGTTTGTTTATTCCTTTATTCAACAAATATTTACTGTATTCTTACTGTACATCAGGTGTTGTGCTTGACACTGAGGACACAAATGTGAATGTGACTGATGTGGTCATTTCTCAATCAGATACTAAAGAAATATATAGTCAGTTCTTAATATTCAGTGTAGTTTTGTTTTATAGTCACTTTATACACTGAATTAGTGAATACTGAAACATTGCATGTAGGAGAAATACAATGTTAGGTTCACAACACTTTTTTTCAACTGATCAATATATACTTGTAACCTTACTTTATATGTGTGTCTGTATAAAGACTATATATGACTCATGCATAAGTGAAGCTTACCAAACGTATATATTTTCCCCATAGGCAGACTTTAGTGCTATATTTGGGGGACATTATAAATGGCAAGACCATCAAGAAAAAGCACAAAGATGTGAAAAATGTGACGTTGAATATGTCATGAAAAGGACAACTGTTTACAGGTTGAGAGCTGAAACCAGAAGGGAGAACATCACCTTGTACTATCTTAGCTGGCAATGTGTATGCCAGGCACTTTACTTTCAGCTGCTCTGAACATGTCCACAAGTGATCATGAAAGTGACTTGAGTATTAGTTTTGAGGTTGTAAACACATTTTCATGAGTAGGTGAATTTGCGAATACAACTGTACCTGTTTCACTCTCAACTTCTTAAACACTCTGATAGAGGGTTAGGGACCTCTATCTTAGGTGGAAATTACCCCTATATCCCACACTTAATAGCAAGGCAGTAGGAGAAAGTCTTGGTCAGGAAGTTTCTGGCATTAGGATCTACTTGCAGGGGTGTCCAACCGCATGTGGCCCAGGATGGCTATGAATGTGGCCCAACACAAAATTTAAAAGGTTTTAAATTTACTTAAAACCTTTTTTTGCTCATTAGTTTTTTTAGTGTTTGTGTATTTAATACGTGGCCTAAGACAACTCTTCTTCCAGTGTGACCCAGAGATGCCAAAATGTTGGACACCCTGATACCGTTTTATTGGGAATTTGAGTTCCAAGAAACAAAGACTCCCTTGAGTTACCTCATGGAAAGAGATGTTTATTATAAGGACACATTTGAAACTGAAGGCAGGTTGAAGGACCAGCTGTCTTATGACTCTCATGACCATATAGCTCTACTATCTGTCAGCTTCATCCTCCTTTCTATCACATGGTTGTCTCTGTTTAGTTATCACTTCTGCTTTTTCTTAACTCCAGCATGAATCATACTCATCGTGTCTGCTCTCCCTCTCTATCATTCCCCTGTGTCTTTAGCTCCCTCTGAATTGGCCCTAACTCTCTGTTTTCTAACTAGGTGTCAAAGAGGCAAAATTTAAGCGTTTCAGCTCATTATTTCAGTTCCTACTGTGTCATTGGTACCTGACCAATCTCTGGATTGGCTTCCCTTAGGTCAGATGCTTGCCTCAGAGAATTTTTGTGGCTGAGCCAGGGGTGGGATCATGTGATACGAAACCTAGGCATTACTTGCAGAGTCAGTCTTGTCTTGTCCTTGTTCCAATGTGACTGACCTTTGCCTTGTACTTCAGATCCAGAAGTCTGAAATCACAATGCCAGCAGGGCCATGCTCTCTCTTGAGGCCTCTTTCACATTCCTGTGGCTGCTGGATTTCATGCGCTTGGGTTCTGAAATCCTGCACGCTCCTCTTCTGTATATAAGTCTTTCTGTGCCTCCCTCTTATATGATTGGATTTAGGATAATCCATGATAATCTCCCCATGCCAAAATCCTTAATTTAATCACATCTACAAAGACCCTTTTTTCCTTATAATGTAACATTTACACGTTCCAGGGATTAGGATTGGTATCTTTGGGTAGCCATTATTCACCATACTGCATTACTTCCTAAGATTATTGTGAATATTAAATTTGCTCATTTTTGTAAAGCTTTTAGAACAACTCAGACTTGATAAGCACTCCACCAACATTACCTGTGAAGAAGGACACAAAAAGATTGTAGACAACAAGAAGGGTGACTCAGCAGATATTTGTTATTTTTGTTTGGTGACTTGGCATCTGGATTCTAATGTTTAGGGAGTTCCCCAATTTAGGAATCTTGGTGGATTGCCAAGTTGCCTTCTATTATAGAGTCTTAAAATATAAGATACATGTTTTCATTTTTCCTGAGAATAATGAATTTGGTCCTTAACACAAGGTTCACCAGCCTGGTGCCTTCTTCCTGTATAAAGATGCTGGGATCACAGAGGTTCCAATGTGAAGACTTGTTCTAGCAGAAGCAACGTCAGTTTCTAGAGCCCACAGTGGCTGTACTGCATGTCCTGAGCTTCATCATGTTGTGAGAGAAATAAGTACTCACTGCATTGGTTTTTAGGGAGAGATTTAGCTGTGGTAACTTTTACCTATCAACCTTGGTTTCTGGTTTTTCATCACCACCTTCCAATATGACAGACACAAGCCAATGGCTATTTAAATTAATTTAAATTATATACAATTATTTTTTGTTTGCTGTGTGCTAGCCATATTTCAAGTGCTAAATAATCATGTGTGTATTGGACACTGCAGATATAAAACATATTCTATCATTGTAGAAAATTCTGTTGGACAATATCATTAGGCAGCCTTCCAGTAATTTTTGAGTTTCTCAGTATTCTCTAAGTAATACTGTTCTTACTTAAATCAGAGGTAATTTTTGCAACAAATATTTACCTGTAGCAAATAATCTTGATTGATTGGTATGGACAACATAGGCATTACCAGCAGCAAATTATTACTATGACTTGCCATTAAGGCGAACCGCTCCTTTTTAGAGTACATTGAAAGTGTACTTTCAGAATGAAAATCAGAGTGTGATGCCCACTCCTGAAAAATGATGAAATAATTTTAAGATTGATGTCATTACAGGCACCAGAACATATATATCTTATGTAGGAAACAAAATGCTTTCAGCGGAACTCAGATTAAGGTATATGTCTATTGATTAGTAAAATCCTGTTTCTTCCATGCTATTTAGCATTTCAGTAAAATGTTTTGAATTAATCACTTGGAAAAATCTATAATACTTTACAAAACAATTTATAATCAGTTTTATTCTTGCTTTCTATTTCTTTCTCTAACATTTAGTAAAATCAAACCTAATAGTGTTACAAAACAAAAATGGAGGTTCAGCTGCCCATCACCAAAGGAAAACTCAAGAGCCAGAGGCTCTCAAGTTTTTATTCAGAATAAAAAGAAGGAGGTTTTTATTCAAATACTGCACAACCTGGGAGAATGGGGGATGCTTGTCTCAAAACCCATCTCCTTCAGAAAAGCTGGGCAAAATCCAGCCATCCTCAGCCTGACCAAAACAAAACACATTGTTCTGAGTTCCTGTTCCCGTTTAAAGTGCCATCCTTTGGGGCCTATATGTGGCTTCTGAGCAGTTATCCAGGTAGCTTAGCTTGTTCCCAGCTGCTATGGGGTTCAGTCTCCCACCTAGAACCTGTGGCAGGGACAGGGTGGGGTGCTGTGCTACCACTGGCCATGTGAATTCTAGGCTTGCCAGGTCCTGAGGACATGCCAGCCAGTGCACTCACCAGATGGGCGAGAGAGAGAGAGAGAGAGAGAGAGAGACAGATTCCTTCCTGGAGGTCAAGGGCCATATGACTTTAGACATGGTCTATGGAGAAGACAGGCCAGTGCTCCATCCAGGTACAAGTCCTGAGCAGCAAGCCAGGAGCAAGAGAGAATTTCCTGTTCCCCTGGGTTTATATCAGTTTTGGTATGGAATGGGTCAAGTACCTTCTTAGAATGCCCAATTAACTTCCTAAACTTTCCTGTGCTTTGGGTGCATCCACCTACCAATCAATCCCTTCTTTTCCCTGGATAGACTGACAGATCTCTTTGGTCCAGCACTTCCCCCAGCTGCCATCTTGCCTTGGCAGAGGAGACTCCCATGGTGCTCCATCAGTTCCATCCCCCTTCCACCCATGCCCTAGTCCCCACATGTAATGAGTTGCCCACATTTGGAGCCCACTGACAGAGAGCAGTGGAACCAAAAGCCTAAGTAAAGGGACCCTGGGAACCCAACATAGCCTGTCAGTGCCAAGAATAGCCTCAGTTAGCAGGATGGTGCATCTGCAGCCATTAGCAGGACCTCTGCACTGAGGGTGGAGTGATCACAGGCATCACTTGGACACCCAGGCAATGTGGCCTTGCCTGTGGGACCTGGGGCCTGGCTATGGGCCTGGGCAGTTAGGGAACTCCCCAGGTAGCCCCACCTCTTTGCATCCCTCAGCTTGCTTCCAGGCTATCAGTAGCAATAGACAATATTTTTAACACATGTTACAAATAAAAAAATGATGTTAGGTAAGTTGACAAAAATGAAAACCAGAGGATAGGATGCACAATATCGTAAGTTCCTGAAAAGGTAGGCAGAATTTGCCAAGAGGCCTTGCTTTTATCTCCAATAATCTTTGCTCTGTTTTCAAATTACTGAGGCCAAGGTTAGTCTTGTCCAACTCTAAAAAGTCCTAGGGCCACTGACCTGGCTTTGCAAAAATTTAGTAATGAGTGTAATTTGTATTTATTTGTGTGGTATTTAAAGTATGATTTTAGTTTAGCTATACTTCTATTCTTAATAACAAGCTCAAAATATTTTTAAAGAAGGAATCCCAAGTCTTTCTTGCTATTTGAAAATATTATTTTCACATATTGACAACTGAGCACTGTGACTTGATGACGTGTGGCATAAGTCCATCCCTTACACATAATGTGTGAAGGAATACAGTAAAAGGGGAACACTCTTGTAAAGGCAATTCCTTTATTACAGCTCAATACATTATGAAAATCTAATTCCAATTGGCATTACGATATATGTGGAAATTGTTTTCTTGTGATTGCATTTGAAAATAGCATATAGTAAGTTTCACAGGCCTAACAATTATAATTGATTTAAACAATCTAAAAATGGAGGCGATGTTGTGGACCGTTCAGCCTGGTTTCAGGAGTTGTAACTCTCACCCCATGGTGGGCTGTGTAAGAGCCCAAGGGACCCACTTCATCTGGGTCTGTTCTGTCACAAGGACGTGAGCTACTAAGGAGACTAAGCTTATCTCCCTGGCAGGAGCAGTGCTTCTGCCTCATCCATCTCTGGCCCCAATGCTTGGTTGGTTAGTCAATGATGGGTAAGACTCCTCATGGGAGGGGCAACCTAAGCCAGACACAACCACTTGGGAGGCCTCATGGTAGGACACGGGGGGCTGCAGCAAAGAGGATGTGATGGACCCTCACCCCCCAGCTATTCTGACATAGCCCGAGTCCTCATTTCCATCTGGGAGATGTCTCCTGCTTCCTAATCAGCTTAAAGCCTGAAACTATGAGGGCGAGTGGTGCAGCCCTGCACCAGCCAGGATGGCTCCCTGGGTGATCGGGCATAAGAAAGAATTCCTAAAGTCCTGTGAGACCTGCTTTGCTAAGAGTGCTCTCCCTTAGGTGATAAGTGTCTCGGGAGGAAATGAGTATGTTTCCCAAAGTTTGGCAACCCCCTTTCCTGACAAACACTGACTCAGATTAAGCCCTCAGATTTCTTTGAAATGTTAACCATTGTTTGATCCTTGTTGCCTGACATACCTGTATTCTCGTGTATTTGAGCCCAATAAAAGCCTAGTGAGGATGGGGCTCTGGGTCATTCTCCTCTGAGAGTTTGACCACCTTTCCTCCCCAAGCAATCATGTCTTGGTAGTTTTTAATTTCAACCGTGATGGAGGGATGGGGCTCTGCAGGCGGAGCACCCCCCACAACCAACAATTTGTAGTTTTTCTTTTTGTATTTTATATCTTTTAATATTTTATATCACAAGGAAAACTATACTTTCACATTTATTATTTTATATATTATTTACCAATGAATTAATTCTAAGATGGTGTAATGTAGAAATATATAGATCACTGATACCATGGAATTTTGAATAATTTTTTTGTAAAACACTGATTAATGATGGCAGAGTTCGGGAGAAGAGTCTCTATGTGGATTACTGGGGACTGAACACTAGAGTCCAAGTTTGGTGTGAAGAGAGTGCATGTCCTAGGGAAAACCAGCTGAGCTGTGACCTGTGACAGATCTCTTTAGGGGACATAACTAACTCCCTGAGGTTCTTGTAACAGCTCAAGAAATCTCCTCCATCCCACCAGTCACAACATGACTGAGACTGGATTTCCATTCCACTGTAGAAGCTTGAGGCTGAGTCATTTTATTTAATTTTTCAGATAAAAGAAAGATGTTCATTCCTATACTTTGAGTGTTGTGAAGCAAAATTATAATGGACTGGAGTTTAAGTAAGTTAAGCAGCCACCTTAGTTTTATATATTTAGGTGATTTTATTTTTATTTTTGTAATTATAGATTGCATCTACGGTAGCACTTAGTACTTTTTTTTTGGGGGGGGGCAAGGAAATTAACCTTCAGTTTGTCTTACAAGCCTCCTGGTTACCTTATAGAAATTTTCAGTTTAGTGAGAGTTTTGTTTTAATGCAATAAAATAACATAGAATTTACCAATTTGATCATTTTAAGTGTATAGTTCAGTGGCATGAAATACATTCACAGTATTGTGCAATCGTCACCACCATTCATTTCCAGAGCTTTTTTATTATCCTGAACTGAAACTCCATAGTCACTAAACAGTAACTCCCCATTTCCCCCTCCTCTTTTCTACTTCTTGGCTCTTTATTTGACTATTTGAATTCCTCCTATAAGTAGAAAGCATATTTCTCCTTTTGTGTCTGGATTATTTCATTTACCATAATGTTTTCAAGGTTCATCCATGTTGTAGCAAATATCAGAATTTCATTCTTTTTTAAGGCCAAATAAATATTTCATGGTATGTATATGCCAAATTTATTTTTATCCAATCATATCACATTCTATTTTTGTTCTAATTCTCTTCTAGGCTATGAGTTCCAGAGATACTGTATAGTGTATCTTTGTACTCCCAGTGCCTTGTGTGGGGTTGAAAGAAAGAAGGATGAATGGTCTCTATTCATAATTCAATAATGGTCATGGAATTATAACTCATTCATCACCTGAATTCACTCAACTTGTCAGTGGACCTTAATCTATTGTCCTGAAAGATAAAAACTGTCATTGTAGGCTGTGTCCTAACAGGAAAGCCCTCTGGAGACCAAATGCTTACTTCATCTCTGTGCCTTGGGAGAGACCACAGCATATAGTAGCTGTCCTTAGTCTTGGTTTTGACTCATGGAGAGGTGAGTGGGAGGGGCTGATGGGGATGTATATGGCAGCACGAGACAGAATTCAGGTAGGGGAACCTCTGACTCATTGCTTCACAGTATTAGACAGAATGTAAGTGCAGAAAAAGACTCTGAAAGGAAATTTAATTTTAGCCGTATCTCACATTTTGTAATACCTTACTTTAGTTTTGATAATCAAATGTAGCCTTTGGAGTAGATCCAATATTGGATGGGATTAAATAAAAATTCATCCTGACAACTTACCCAAAAACAGCTTGGGTAATTTCTACAAATACAGAAATAGCTAAGCCACTGTGCTATATGGTAGCAGAGGATATTTGCTTCAGTCCTATAGTTCAGTTGTGCTTTTCATCTTTTCCTGTTTGGGGCCCATGTGTACATTTATTTCAAGTTTGACAATAGTCAAATATGGCTTTATTAATGTCAGAGAAAGAAAGCCCTGATAAAGAGAATTAAAATGTGAGGACAACAAAACCAAGGAAACGTGAAGTAGCAGAGGCTGTGGCTCCCTGTGAGAGATGATGTTAGTGTCTGGAGGCAGACAGACCTGGGTTTGATTTCTCAGCCTGCATTTTAGTAGCTGGGTGACCGAGAGCAAGTTACTTTATAAGACAGAGTATCTGAAGGATAAAGGAAACTGTAGTAAGCAGAATAATTGTCCGACAGATGTCTTCTTCCCTATGTGTGGAACCTGTTACATGGCAAAAAGGAATTAAGGTTGCAGTTGGAATTAAGTTTGCTAATCAGCTGACCTTACACTAGGGATATTATTCCGGATTATCCAGGGGGCTCAATGTAGTCACAAGGGTCCTTAGAATGAAAAGAGGAAAACAGAGGAGAACCAGAAAGATGGCAATTGGAGAAAAACTTGACCTGCTGTTGCTGGCTTTGAGAATGGAGAAAGAAGGACAGAAATCAAGGCATGTATGTGACTTCTAGAATCTGGAAAGGTTGAGGATTTGCTTTTCCCCTAGAGCTTCCATAGAGGGAGGCAGCTCTGTCAACACCTTAGCTTCATCCTAGGGAGACCCATTTCAAGTTCTGAACAACAGAACTGTGAGATAGTAAACATTTGATTTTTTTAAAATATATTTTATTGATTCTGCTATTACAGTCGTCCCATTTCCCCTGCTTTGTTCCCCTCCACCTTGCACACACACTCCCACCCACATTCCGCCCTTTAGTTCATGTCCATGGGTCATACATATAAGTTCTTTGGCTTCTACATTTCCCACACTATTCTTACCCTCTCCCTGTCTGTTTTCTACCTACCATTTATGCTACTTATTCTCTGTACCTTTTCCACCTCTCTCCCTGTCCCACTCCCCTGCTGATAACCCTCCATGTGATCTCCATTTCTGTGGTTCTGTTCCTATTCTAGTTGTTGGCTTAGTTTGCTTTTGTTTTAGATGTGGTTGTTAATATCTGTGAGTTTGCTGTCTTTTTATTGTCATATTGTTTATCTTCTTTTTTCTTAGATAAGTCTCTTTAACATTTCATATAATAAGAGCTTGGTGATGATGAACTCTTTTAACTTGACCTTATCTGAGAAGAACTTTAGCTGCCCTTCCATTCTAAATGAAAGCTTTGCTGGATACAGCAATTTTGGATGTAGGTCCTTGCCTTTCATGACTTGGAATACTTCTTTCCAGCCCCTTCTTGCCTGGAAGGTCTCTTTTGAGAAATCAGCTGATAGTCTGATGGGAACTTGTTTGTAGGTGACTGTCCCCTTATCTCTTGCTGCTTCTAGAATTCTCTTCTTCATTTGAATCTTGGCTAGTGTAATTATGATGTGCCTTGGTGTGTTCCTCCTTGGGTCCACTTTTTTGGGACTCTCTGAACTTCCAGGATTTCCTGGAAGTCTATTCCCTTTGCCAGATTGGGGAAGTTTTCCTTTATTATTTGTTCAAATAACTTTACAATTTGTTGCTCTTCCTTTTCTCCTTCTGGCACTCCTATGATTTGGATGTTGGAATGTTTAAAGATGTCCTGGAGGTTCCTAAGCCTCTCCTCATTTTTTTTAATTCTTGTTTTTTTGTTCTGTTCTGGTTGAATGTTTTTTCCTTCTGATCCACACCGTTGATTTGAGTCCCTGTTTCCTTCCCATCGTTGTTGTTTCCCTGTACATTTTCCTTTATTTCGCTTAGCATAGCCTTCATTTTTTCATTTAATTTGCAACCATATTCAGCCAATTCTGTGAGCATCCTGATCATCAGTGTTTTGAACTGTGCATCTGATAGGTTGGCTATCTCTTCATTGCTTAGCTGTATTTTTTCTTGAGTTTTGATCTGTTCTTTCATTTGGGCCATTTTTTGTGTCTCTGGTAGGCCTGTTATGTAGTAAGGGGCGGAGCCTTAGGTGTTCACCAGGGCAGGGAAACCCATGTTGCTGCGTTGTGATGCTGCATGTGGAGGAGGGGTTTGAGAGGGAACAATGGTGCTTGCTCTGCTCTCTGATAGTCACTTCCCCTGCTATCCACAATCAAATTGGACCCTTTTGGTGCTGATTCCCAGGTAGGTGAGTTTGTGTATGTTCAAGGACCCTGTGAGTCTCTCCAACAAACTCTCCTGAGAGGCTGGAAGCTTCTCTTGCTGCCGCCTCAACCCCCACCTGTGTTTTCAAACAGAGGTTTGAGGCTTTATTTTCCCATGCTGGAGCCCTGGGTTGCGCAGTCTGCCTCACTTCCCAGTTGTTCCTCCTGGTTTATCTGCACACGAATGTGGGCCTGCCCTGTCTGCCAGCTGACACTTTGCTGGGTCTACCAGCCACTGCCTTGCTGCAAGTTCTCTCCACCCAGCTTCCCATCTACACCACTTTTGCTGGTCTGGGTAAATGTTTCTTCTTCAATTCCTTGGTTGTTGGACTTCCATAAAATTCAATTTTTTTGTCAGTTCTGGTTGTTTTTGGTTTTTATATTTGTTGTTGTCTTTCTTTTGGTTGTGTGAGGAGGCACAGTGTGTCTGCATATGCTTCCATCTTGGCTGGGAGTCCAGGAAAGCTTCTATTGTAAGGGTATACCTCACTGTACCAGGAAGAGAAAGGTGGTTGTAAATCACAAGGGAATATTATCAATGGAGAAGGTTTAAAATGAAATCTTTGTAAACAACCATACCCTTGTTTACTGTGCTTTTTCTGGTCACCTCCCAAAACTCCGTTACCTACTCCCCTTTCTTTCATTTGTCTTTAGCTGAAGATTGTATTTTAGGTGATGCCTTGGGCCATTGTGACTGTGGAAAATTGTAACCATGGGAAATTGTAACACACCCCACAATTGTTTTGACATTGTCTTTGTATGTGCTAACTCAGACTAATATATAGCTTGTAGATAAACAACAAGTTTGTATAAGAATCCCAGGAACTAAATTCAAAAGATATAGACCCTGACCTTCAAACATACCAGCTCTTGGAGACTTGCTGACCTTCAACCAGGGAGCCAGTATGACATGAAGCCAGGATGATGCATACTGGACCATCACTTGCCATATTGTAATGGAGTGTGCCTAATCTACATGTAGATAATTTTGCCACCCCTCTTCCTTTGATTTCTTTGTTATGTTCCTCTCTCCTTTCTTACAAAAAATCTCTGCCTCCATGGAGAGGCAAAGATGGGCTTTGTGACATGATTCCCCCATCTTCCAGAAGGCCAGCATCTGCAAATAAAACACTTTTCTTTACATCAGCACTTGCCTTTCAAATATTGGCTTTTGTAAATGGCAGGCAGTCAGAACTGTGTTCAGTTATAGTTTTTGGCAATGCCAAATGGGACTCTGTGAACTCTAGGAAGGCCTAGAGAGCTCAGGGCTGGGTGATCTCAGCTGCTTGTGGCAGGCTGACCCCATGGCAGGGATTGCAGGAATTTTCTAGTTCTTTATCTCAGGGACTTGCCCTGCTCTCTCTTTCAAGGCACTAGCTTCCTTTAAACACTTTGCTGGTGAATGGAAATGGTTCTGTGGGTAGTCAACAGGTTCCAATCTGGAGAGTTGATGGACTCCAATCTTAATAGTTGTGCTTTTGATTTGGAATATATTGTTCAGAGAAATTTGCATGGGAATCATACTGCTTTTTAACTGTCTGTTAGTTTCATTTCTCTGTTCCTCCATGGGAGGAAGTCAATTTCCTTTTGAAAGCTCTCCTCTGTCTTGATTACAGTTATTCTTTGCTTGTTTTCTTATCTTTTGGGCACCTGCTTTGATCTTTGCTGTTTTGTATATACCTAGAATCTTCTGTCTTCACCATTTGGGCTGTGCCATTTGGAACTTGTAAAGCTTATTTGACATACTCATTGTTGTGAGATAATATCTATGTTGTTTGGGATTTTGTGTATTTGTGGTACTGGGTGGTATGAGATAATGTCTTCACCATTGGGCTTTGAGCATTTGGACCTCATCAGGGTTGTTTACGGTACTGGTTGGTGTGAAATAAGATTCTAAATCTTATGTCCCAGTCCTTCCTTGAACCTCTGTCTTGGCTTTAGATTTCATTTTTGTCTCTGTTTTGAAAAGGAATGGCTGGGTTTTGATTCCATCAGAGATTATGTTAGGTAGGCAGTAAAACAGAGGAAGAAAAAAAAATGAGTCTTTTAGACACTCTGAATCTTCCTTTTGAGGGCCCAGGAGCTGTGGTCTTGGGAGTAAGCCATGCCAAGCCTAATACCTCTCCTGCCTCTTCTCTAGCCTTTGTGAAAGTGGTCAGGGTCACTAGATGATAATGAAACACTCACTTTTGAGCACACTAAAGAAATACAGTAATCACCAAGGAAAAATTGTGAGTGTAATAGGGAAAAAACTGTTTCTAGAAGTTATGAAAATGTATTCATAAATTTACCAACCTAAGGAATGCTACTTATTTACTTTTAGTTGTCGCTAAAAATTGAGACTTCTAATTAAGTTGGGGAAAATATATCGTTTTGGTAATAAAAGGTGTAAACTATGGAAATGAAACTGGGTTGATTATTTCTGGATGAGCCAAAAGGGCAAACTAAAGGAGACAAGAAAATTTACGGAGGGTCCGTATAGGTTTCAGACAGTCTGTGTAAGTCGAAGAGGGTCTAAGTTAAAGAGGGGCTGTGTAAGTCAAAGAGAGTTTGTGTAAGTCCAAGTAGGTCTATGAAAGTTGAACAAGGATTGTATAGAGGGAAGGAGCAAAAAGAGAAGGAATTGAGGTCATGAAAAAAACAATGAGAAAGGATACAGGAATTAAGGACATTTGAAGTAGGAAACTCAAGAAGGGACCTAGAAATGAGGAAAACTAGGAATAAGAAAGAAAAGAAAAGGCACATAGATAGATGGTAAAGCAAAGAGATAACTTTAATGACAAATGAAAAAAACCAAAGTCTCTCTTTGATTTTTCCAAAATCAATTGTTATTTCCCAACAAAAACCCTAGGTACCATTGACAGTGGAGAACAAATTAATTGATTTTTTTTGGTCTGATATACTTTCATTTGTAATTCTGATTGTTATCTTAAAGTGTTGTTCCAAAAAAAAAGCGAATTCCTTTGTCAATTACCTTATAATCAGGTTTATGTCATTTTAAGTATTTTTTGTCTTTTAGATACAGTCATTGTTTTACTCTGATGCATTTGCAAAAATGTTACATCTTCTGACTTATTCTAAAATATAAGTTTCTCAGAATAAATTTTTAGATCACACATTTGAAATAGATGGGGATTTGTGGGGCTCTACAAAATGACTGGGTTCATAGAGATGCTGGTGGATAATGGGGATAAATAAGAATTGATTCTGGGGCTGAATAAACTGAAAATAATTATTGTTCTAGTGACTTTGTTCAATTTTTTTCTGATTTTTAAAAACTTCTTTGTTTTCTTAGAGCAATTTGGTAACTTCTAACAATATTGAATCACTTTTATTTTTTCCCTACCTGAATCTCCAGAATTTGGAAACTCTTAATGAGTATTCTTATTTTCATGAAAATATGTTTATTTGCATGAATCCAATAAAAATCTGATTTCTTCCAGTTTCCAATTGTGGATTTATTAACCAAGACTTTGACTGGAATGTCATGCCTGAAAGAGACATGCCTAGACTCTGAATGTCAGCGAAAATGTTTAAGGAATAAAGCTTGACTTTGGAGCAAATAAAAGCCCCTTGGAGAAATAGCCTGGTACCTTGCTTATTCATATGGCTCATGGTAGTCTTTCTGGGTAAGGAGAAAAGGTTGCTTTCCTGGGAGGTAGCAAGGAAAGAATCTTAAGACATTTTGGGGACCTTGAGAACTTGAGAAACTCAGCCAAATCTGCAGGTACTGTAGGCAAAGCCTGATGGCAACTGTGTGGCTTGGCTTCCCTGCCCTGAGGAACTAATTAGAGTTCAATCTTGAAATTCCTTGTAACATTCCAGCAAGGTAGATTTATGAAAGCCTATACGATCAATTGCTATTCTAGTTTGTATGCAAATAACCATGCTGAATTGAAACTGGACTTAATACAGTAAAAAAAAAAAAAAAATTGGTCGTGATTTAATTATCTCTTTGATAAAAATTAGGGTGATTTTGGTAGAAAAATTGTGTTTCAATAGAATCTATTAAACACAATTGTGGTAATCATACTAATTCAGTGAATTGTCTGTAAAATTTTATTTTTCACCTATGAACTAGACTGAATCCTAAATATTTCTAGTTTTCTGAAATGTTTTGGCTAAAACTTCTGTCATAGAAATGGAAGAAAAATTGATAGTAGGGATTTGTGACAGTGGAAAATTGTAACAATGAGAAATGGTAACCCACTCCATTATTAATTTGACATTGTTTTTGTAAGTCCTAACTCTAAATAATAAGTAGCTTGTAGATGAACAGCGTGTTTGTATAAGAATCCTAGGAACTAATTTCAAAAGACACAGACCTCGACCTTCAAGTATCCCAGCTCTGGGAAATTTGCTGACCTTCAACTGTGGAGCCAGGGTGACATGGAGCCAGGATGACTCATCATGATGATGCACACTGGACCATCACTTGCCTTATCAGAATGGACTGTGCTCATCTGCACATAGAGAATTTTGCAACCACCCCCTCCCTTGAGCTCTTTGGTGTGTTCCCCTCTCCTTCCTTATAAAAACTTCTGCCTCCTTTGAGAAGTGGAGATGGACTTTGTGACACAAGTCCCTCATATTCCAGGGAATTGGCTCTGAGACACAAGCCCCTCATCTTCCAGATGGCCAGCATTGCAAATAAACCACATTTCTTTACATCCGCACTTGCCTCTTGAATATTGGCTTTCACAGTGGCAGGCTATGAAACATTGTATACAGGCTATGAAACTGAACGCAGCTGGACATGTGTTCAGTTACACCATCTTGGGTAGTTACTCAGTTTTCCTGGGTCTCTTGCATGTATACCTGAGGTATACATGTTAATAAACTTCTGTTTATTTTTCTCCTGTTAATCTGTCTTTTATTATAGGGGGTTTCAGCCAAGATTTCAGAAGGATAGAGGAAACAATTTTTCTCCAATACAGTTCACATAAACGACAGCAATATTAGTTTATTTTCTAGAGAAAGGAGGAAAGTCCCACTGTTTTTTTTTTTTTTTTAATCAGTATTTTTTAATTGTTCATATTGTACAGTTTTCTGTCTTTTACCCCGCCCCAGCCCACCACCCCAGCCCTCCCCACCTTCCTCCCATTTCCACCCCCCCATAGTTTTTGTCCATGAGTCCTTTATACTTGTTGCTCTAAACCGTTCCCCTTTTCCCCTGAAATTCCCTCCCCTCCCACTCTGGACACTGTCAGCCTGTTCCCAATTTCAGTGTCTTTGGTTATATTATGCTTGTTTATTTGTTTTGTTGATTAGGTTCCTGTTAAAGGTGAGATCATATGGTATTTGTCTTTCACTGCCTGGCTTATTTCGCTTAGCATGATACTCTCCAATTCCTTCCATGCTGTCGCAAAGGGTAGGAGCTCCTTCTTTCTTTCTGCTGCATAGAATTCCATTGTGTAAATGTACCACAGTTTTTTGATCCATTCATTAACTGATGGGCACCTAGGTTGCTTCCAGCACTTGGCTATTGTAAATTGTGCTGCTATGAACATAGGGGTGCATAGATTCTTTTGGATTGGTGTTTCAGGATTCTTAGGATATAATCCAAGCAGTGGAATTACTGGGTCAAAAGGTATGTCCATTTTTAGTTTTCTTAGAAAATTCCATACTGTTTTCCATAGTGGTTGTACCAATCTGCAATCCCACCAACAGTGCACTAGGGTCCCCTTTTCTCCACAACCTCTCCAACACTTGCTGTTTGTTGCTTTGTTTATGAAGGCCATTCTGACTGGTGTCAAGTGGTATCTCATTGTAGTTTTAATTTGCATCTCTCTGATAGCTAGAGATATCGAGCATCTTTTCATGTGTCTCTGGATCCTCTGTATGTCCTCCTTGGAGAAGTGTCTGTTCAAATCCTTTGCCCATTTTTTAATTGGGTTGCTTGTCTTCTTAGAGTAGAGTCTTGTAAGTTCTTTATATATTTTGGAGATTAATCCCTTGTCTGAGGTATCATTGGCAAATATGTTTTCCCATACAGTTGGTTCTCTTTTTATTTTAATACTGTTTTCTTTAGCTGTGCAGAAGCTTTTTATTTTGATGAGATCCCATTTGTTTATTCTTTCCTTTATGTCCCTTGCTCTAGGGGACGTATCAGTGAAAATATTGCTGCGTGAAATATCTGAGATTTTCCTGCCTATATTATCCTCTAGAATTTTAATGGTATCATGGCTTATATTTAAATCTTTTATCCACCTTGAATTTATTTTTGTGTATGGTGTAAGTTGGTGCTCGAGTTTCATTTTTTTGCATGTAGCTGTCCAGTTCTCCCAGCACCACTTATTGAAGAGGCTATTTTTGCTCCATTTTATGTTGCTGCCCCCTTTGTCGAATATTAATTGACTGTAGAGACTTGGGTTTATTTCTGGGCTCTCTGTTCTATTCCACTGGTCCACGTGTCTGTTCTTGTGCCAGTACCAGGCTGTTTTGATTACAGTGGCTTTGTAATACAGTTTGGTATCAGGTATTGTGATCCCTCCTACTTTGCTCTTCTTTCTCAAAATTGCTGCCGCTATCCGGGGTCGTTTATGATTCCATATAAATTTTTGAAGTGTTTGTTCTATGTCTGTGAAATATGCCATTGGAACTTTAATAGGTATTGCATTGAATCTGTAAATTGCTTTGGGTAGTATGGACATTTTGATAATATTAATTCTTCCGATCCATGAACATGGTATATGCTTCCATTTGTTTGTGTCTTCCTTGATTTCATTCTTCAGTGTTGTGTAGTTTTCTGCATACAGGTCTTTTACCTCCTTGGTTAGGTTTATTCCTAGGTATTTTATTTTTCTTTTTGCTATATCGAATGGGATTTTTTTCTTGATTTCTGCTTCTGCTGTTTCACTGTTGGTATACAAAAATGCCTTTGATTTTTGGATATTGACTTTGTATCCAGCTATTTGGCCAAATTCATTTATTACATCGAGCAGCTTTTTGGCCGAGTCTATAGGATTTTCTATGTACACTATCATGTCATCTGCAAACAATGATAGTTTTGTTTCCTCCTTTCCAATTTGGATGCCTTTTATTTCCTTTTCTTGTCTAATTGCTGTGGCTAAGACTTCCAATACTATATTGAATAGAAGTGGTGAAAGTGGACAGCCTTGTCTTGTTCCTGATCTTAGTGGGAAAGATTTCAGTTTTTGCCCATTGAGTATGATGTTGGCTGTAGGTCTCTCATATATGGCTTTTATTATGTTGAGGAATGCTCCCTCTATTCCCACTTTGCTGAGTGTTTTTATCATAAATGGGTGTTGTACTTTATCAAAAGCTTTTTCTGCATCTATTGATATGATCATGTGATTTTTGTCCTTGCTTTTGTTTATGTGATGTATTACATTTATGGATTTGCGAATGTTGAACCATCCTTGCATCCCTGGGATGAATCCTACTTGGTCATGGTGTATGATCTTTTTAATGTATTGTTGGATGCGGTTTGCCCATATTTTGTTGAGGATTTTAGCGTCTACATTCATCAGTGATATTGGCCTGAAGTTTTCTTTCTTTGTTATGTCTTTATCTGGTTTTGGGATTAGGATGATGCTGGCTTCATAAAAAGAGTTTGGGAGTCTTCCATCATTTTGGATTTTTTGGAATAGTCTGTGAAGGATAGGGGTTAGCTCTTCCTTAAATGTTTTGTAGAATTCTCCTGTGAAACCATCTGGTCCAGGGCTTTTGTGTGCCGGGAGTGTTTTGATTACTGATTCAATTTCACCAGCTGTTATTGGTCTGTTCAGGCTTTCTGTTTCTTTTTCATTGAGTTTTGGAAGGTTATATTTTTCTAGAAACTTGTCCATTTCACCTAGGTTTTCAAATTTCTTGGCATACAGTTCTTCATAGTAATTTCTTACAATCCTTTGTATTTCTGTGGTGTCAGTCGTAATCTCTCCTCTTTCATTTCTGATTGTGTTTATTTGAGTCCTCTCTCTTTTTTTCTTGATGAGCCTGCTTAAAGGCTTGTTGATTTTGTTGATCTTTTCAAAGAACCAGCTCCTGGATTCATTGATCCTTAGGATTGTGCTTTTAGTCTCTATGTCATTTAATTCTGCTCTGATCTTGGTTATTTCCTTCCTTCTACTTGCCCTGGGCTGTCTTTGTTGTTGTTCCTCGAGTTCTTGTAGGCGTAGGGTTAAGTCGTTTGTTAGAAATGTTTCTGTCTTCTTTAGGTAGGCCTGTATTGCTATGAACTTCCCTCTGAGGACTGCCTTCATTGTGTCCCATAAGTTTTGGGTTGTTGTGAGTTCATTTTCATTTGTTTCCAGAAACTTTTTGATTTCCTCCTTAATTTCATTCTTTACCCATTCATTGTTTAGTAGCATGCTATTCAATCTCCATGATTTTGATGGTTTGGGGATTTTCCCCATCAAGTCGGTTTCTAGTTTTAGTCCCTTGTGGTCGGAGAAAATGCTTGGTATGATATCAATTTTCTTGAATTTGTTGAGACTTGTTTTGTGTCCTATCATGTGGTCTATCTTTGAAAATGTTCCATGTGCGTTTGAAAAAAATGTGTATTTAGTTTCTTTGGGATGGAGGGCCCTATATATATCAGCTAAGTCCAATTCGTCTAGAGTACTGTTCAATGCCACAATATCTTTGTTGATAATTTGTTTGGAAGATCTGTCCATTTTTGACAGTGGGGTGTTAAAATCTCCTACTATAATTGTGTTGCTGTCAATATCTTTCTTGAAGTCCTCTAAGATTTTCTTGATGTATTTAGGTGCTCCTATATTGGGTGCATATATATTTACAATGTTTATGTCTTCTTGGTGGATTCTTCCCTTGAGTATTATGAAGTGACCTTCTGGGTCTCTCTTTATAGCTCTTCTTTTGAAGTCTATTTTGTCTGATATGAGTATTGCTACCCCGGCCTTTTTTTCCTGTCCATTTGCTTGGAAAATTTGTTTCCAGCCTTTCACTTTGAGTCTGTGTAGGTCTTTTGTCCTGAGGTGGGTCTCTTGTAGGCAGCATATGTGTGGGTCATGCTTTCTTATCCAGTCAGCTACTCTATGTCTTTTGATTGGAGCATTTAATCCATTTACATTTAAGGTTACTATTGATAGGTACTGATTCATTGCCATTTTCGTATCTGTGTTCCTCACTCTCTCTTTTCCTTTTTTTCCTTAAAGCAGTCCCTTTAGTATCTCTTGTAGTACTGGTTTGGTAGAGGTGTATTCTTTTAGACTTCTTTTGTCTGGGAAGCTCCTTATTTGGCCTTCTATCTTGATTGAAAGCCTTGCTGGATAAAGTAGTCTTGGTTGTAGGCCTTTGGTTCTCATTACTTGGAATATTTCTTGCCATTGTCTTCTGGCTTGGAGCGTTTCCATTGAGAAGTCAGTTGCTAACCTTATCGGGGCTCCCTTGTATGTTACTTCCTTTTTCTCCCTTGCTGCCTTTAAGATTCTCTCTTTGTCTTGGAAGTTTGCCATTTTAATGATGATGTGTCTTGAAGTGGGCCTGTTTGGGTTCCTCTTGATAGGGACTCTCTGTGTTTCCTGGATTTGTGTGACTTTTTCTCTCACCAAATGAGGGAAGTTTTCCATCATTACTTTTTCAAATAGGTTTTCTATCCCTTGCTCTTCTTCTTCTCCTTCTGGTATTCCTATTATACGGATATTATTACGTTTCATGTTGTCTTGCATTTCTCTTAAACCCTCTTCATTCTTTCTGAGCCTCTTTTCCTTTTCTTGCTCTATCTGGCTGTTTTTTTCTACTTTGTCCTCCAACTCACTGATCCGATCTTCTGCTTCATCGATTCTGCTTTTCATTCCTTCTACTGTGTTCTTCAGCTCAGAAATTGTATTCTTCATTTCCTCTTGGCCCTTTTTGATAGTTTCTATTTCCTTTTTCATGTTGATATAGTTTGCACTGAGTTCATCGTAGCTTCCCTGTAGTTTCTGGTAGCTCATTGAGAGCTCATGGAGCTTCCTGACAACCATTTCTTTGAACTCCTTATCTGATAGTTGAGTTGCCTCTGTTTCATTTAGCATTCTTTCTGGGGCTTCCACCTTTTCTTTCATTTGGGGATTGTTTCTTTGTCTTCTCATTGTTGGTGAGACTCTTCTTGTAAACCTCTGCTTCTTAAGTTGATCTGTTCTGGCTACCTGCGTTTATGGTGTGAACTTCTGTGGTGGAATACCTGTGAGATTCAGTGTTATAGTCTTCTTCAGGTATCCTGGTGTTCACAGCTTCCACTGTCTCAGTTGTGGGAATACCCCCTCTTTTGGTCCAACTCTGGTTTTTTCACAGTTCTAGGATTTCTTTGCCTCACTCGTGGGTATTCAAAAAGAGAAAAGAATAAAGTGAAAAAAAGAAGAGAGAGAAAAAAGAGAAAAAAAAAGAGGAGGGAAGGAGAGATAAAATTGGAAAGAAAGGAAGAAGGAATAAAGCCAGAAAGAAGTAAAGAGAAGCAAAAGGAATTGAGGGATAAAAAAGGTAGAAGTAATAAAGAAATAAAAAATATATAATCAAAACAAAACAAAAAGAACCCCACAAAAACGAAAAATGAACCAAAACAAACAAACAAAAAACCCAACTAAGCAGACAAAAAACAACTATCAAAAAAAAAAAAAAACCCACAAAACAAAACAACCCCCCCCCCAAAAAAAAAAAAAAAAAAAAAGAATAAGAAGGGAAAAAAAAAAGAAAAAAAAATCTCTTGCTATTTTCACACTGGCCAAACTGGATTTTCTGGACTTGCTGGCTGTAGCAGGCTGGGAGGCGACTCGTACCACTTTTCTCCCTGTTCCTCACTCAGTCAGCTTTGGGCTACTGTCCTCAGTGCCAGCCCAACACTGTCCCCAGGGCTAATGGCGTACTGTCCATGCAGGGCCTTGGGTGTGATTTCTGAGCCTCCTGCAGGGGGCGAGCTTTCCAGAGTTTATGGGTTTCAGCTGGAATCTCTTACAGATCCATCCCTCCCCGAGCCTATTGCTGTGAGCTCCGGGTCTCCTACAGGGCGCAGGCGCCCGCCTGAGACTACGGGCGTGGGCTCCGAGAGTTTCCCGAGTTGCGCGCACTCACCCCAGTATCACAGATGTGAGCTCCGGGTCTTCCAGAGTCCCCTTCTCTAGTTGCAGGGTCGCCTCCGGCCGCAGGGCTGCTTCCAACCCGGTTGCAGAGCCGCCTCCGGTCGCGCGACCTCCTCCGGTCGGTTGCAGAGCCCCCTCCGGTCCCGCGGCCGCCTCCGGTCGTTTGCGGAGCCGCCTCCGGTCGCCGGGCCGCCTCCGGTCGTTTGCGGAGCCCCCTCCGGTCGCGCGGCCGCCTCCGGTCGGTTGCGGAGCCCCCTCCGGTCCCGCGGCCGCCTCCGGTCGGTTGCGGAGCCGCCTCCGGTCGCCGGGCCGCCTCCGGTCGGTTGCGGAGCCGCCTCCGGTCGCGCGGCCGCCTCCGGTCGGTTGCGGAGCCGCCTCCGGTCCCGCGGCCGCCTCCGGTCGGTTGCGGAGCCGCCTCCGGTCGCCGGGCTGCCTCCGGTCGGTTGCGGAGCTGCCTCCGGTCGCCGGGTCGCCTCTGTCCCGTCTCAGGGCCACCTCCGGTCGCTCGGCTGCCACGTCTAGTTTTCCAATGTCTGCTATGGATTTTGATCTCCTATTTTCATATATACTGTGGTATTGTTGGCTATCTGCTCTGTTCCTCTGTAGATCAGTTAGGTTTTTCTCCCATGTGCAGGAGGAAGGACAATCTGCGTCCTCCTACCATGCCGCCATCTTGAACCCCCAGTCCCACTGTTTTTTGATTGAATGAAATTATTAGCTACTAGTGCAGATTGCTAACAAATGTTTTGGCATCTTCTAGAAAATATTAATATGAAGTTAAAACACTATACCATGGAAGATATTGAGAGACTCTTAGAAAAGGCATTGTGTGGGAATTTAGAAGCTTTGAATGTAATGAGTCATAGCTAACCATTTTTGGTAGAGCCACCAGAAAATGAGCTCGTTCTCAAGCCTTTCCAGTTGTTCAGCCGACTTGGAAAAACTTTCTGGCCAGAAATGATTGGTTATCTGTTCAAGAAGCAAAGATATAAAACTTTGTAAACGACCTTTTGAAGCTGTTTCTTCCACGTTTACAATGACACAGTGAGGTAAGGTTGCTGAGGTCTCCTTTGTGGTATATAGCAACCTCCTAAAGTGCAGGTCCCATTAGGGATGCTAAATACAGAGTTCAGGCTGTGTACAGCCCATACAGGGCCAACTTCATGCATGTGCAGTCTGAATGATTATGCAGGCCCCCATGCTCAGAAGGGTCCTGTGCTCTGCTGTTGCCATCCTGAAAATCTTAGTCATTTTAGAGCAAAGGAGCCTACATTTCTATTTTGTACTGGGCCCTGCAAATTATGGAACTAGCCCTGACTGCACAACCTCACTCAGTGTTTATGCCACTTACTTCTGTGTGGTCAAGCCTGTCCAAATTTTAAAAAATGCACCTGAAAATCATGTAATAAGAATAGTTGAAAGAGCAATTATAATAGTCACCATGTTCTAAGTTATTACATTAGGCACTGTTAGACAATATTTCCCTTTCCCCCTCACAGCAGCCCAGCAAAGTCCATTGCTTCTATTTTATAGAACAGGAAACTGAGTCTTGGCTGCAAAAAATCTTGCTCATACTGTTTTAGAGCTGGTACACAGCAGAACCAAAATAAAACAGAAAGCTGCGACTACAAATCTCATGCTTCACCAAAATTAACTATCTTCTCTGTCACATCTCTGTATTTTAAGAGGGACAGTTGCCTTCCTGGCTGTTTTCATAAGGGAACTCAGTTTACTTGTGGACTTCTCCAGCTATAAGAAAGTTCTTATTTATTCTGAAATGTAGGAAAATCTTCATATACAGGGATACTTCTTGCAGCATCATTTAAATATATAAAACATTTGAAACAGTCTCAATAGCCAACAGTATATGGTGGTACATCCACAAAATGGACTGTTATATAGTGTTAAAAGATAAACTGAAGTGTATTAAATTATTTTTAGGTTTGAGCAAAAATTGATTTGAAGTAGGAACAACAAACCAGAAGTGGTTAGAAGGGCTCCACCAGCAGTAGCTCACGGAAATACTTTTACAGGGAAAAGATAGGGCAAAGCAAAAAAAATTATTTACTGACTATAGCTTAAAGCTTAGTTAACTATTCATGGTTGGTTGTCCTTAGCATTTTGATTTTGTAACCCTGAAACATTTATAGGCTTAGGTTTGCTTATATATGCCACCAAGGCATTAAAGCCACCTCAGTCTAATGGCCTCCTTATTTTATTAATTAAATAATAGCTATGTAAATTTCATTTATGATGATTTTAATGGTAGTGAAAATAATTTTTATAATGTAAATAAATTATTGTGCAAAATTGTTTAGACCTTACAAAAATTGCATAGAGAAAAGACTTGAAGGATATATATTAAGATATTAATAGAGATTATCTCAGGACTTAAGGTAATTTTGATTTCTTTGTTGTGCTTTTCAGTACTTTCCAAACTTTCTGCAATCAATTTAAATTCCATTTATAATTTAAAAATTTGGATGGAAAGTATGTTGTATTACTTGTCCAAGTAATATTTATTGAGCACTTATTATGTGCTAGTCAGTGTTCTTGGATTTCACACTGTACAAGACAAAATCCTCCCCTCATTTAGCTTATAGCCTATAATTATTTTAATAAAATATGTTATCATTACTTAGGTATTCATGTCAAACTCACAGGCACTATTGAATTCACAGGCAACCAAAACTCTAGTTTTTTCTTTTTCTTTTTTAAAATAAACTGTCATCTTTGTTCTTGGAAAGTTGATGTTTTTCACTGGATAGGCTCAGTCATTTGATATGATTTTATTTCAGGAGTTTTAATTCTGACAAAAAATACACGAATTCTTCCTTCTAACACTGAAACATTTATACATTATTCAAGCATATTTTCTCTGACTTTTGTGGAGGAGGAAAAGTCTCTTCCTCTATCTTAGGTTCTCCAGCTGATGTCCTTTAATGTAGACTGACATAAGACAGATTCACAAGAGAAAAAGGACCAGAGGTTTATTAACATGTACACCATGCATATAACATATGGGAGCACTCAGGGATACATGACTCAAAAATTTGATTAGAACTTGAGTTTGCATAGCATCTTAGCAGAGGAACAGTACATTTTTATAGAAATGAAGAGAGTAAGACCTTGTGTCCCTAGGGGCAGCTAATTGTGTGAAAGCAAATACAGGGGAAACTTAAGGATCAAGGTTAGTTGAGAAAGTTTATTATGCAGATTCCTCTGGTGCCATCTCCAGGCTGATGAAGGACTAATGTTGTCTTCAGTGATTAACCTTTGTTCTTCCTGGTAGAAAGGGGAGGGGGGATGATTTAGCAAATTATGTACTGCTTTTAGCAAGTAGGAGGAAGGTAAGAAGCTTTTCCTATGGTTTTCTGTGTTCAGTTTAACATAATTCTTACATTAAAGAGGCATATTTTGGGGTGACATATTCAGGTTTTGTTTACTTTATTAAGGCCAGCACTGGACATATTGATGAACTTCAAAGTATGGAGTCAGACTTTATCTACAAGTCACATCTTCAAGTCCCTGGTATTCTAATTAAATTCTGGGTATGATTGTTCAACCAGCTGCTTCATTCGCTAGGAAGTCACAAAAGATTTTCCTAAAAGCCTTAATGACAGTTGGGTATATTATATTTATGAAATAATCCCTTTAGGCCATTTTAGCAACTCTCTCAAAGAAGGAAATAAAGTCAGTTGAGTACAACTTGTTCTTAGACCCCATCACTTCTTAAAGTCTGCTACCTGTGTGTAAAGCATTTTCTAACTACCTATAAGCTATCTGTCAAGTAATTTGTTATAGAATTTCTCAGTGAATAAATATTAAGTTCACCTTTCTACAGTTTGAGAATTTGCTTTTTTTTGTAAATCAGAACAATATTTTCCCATTATACAGTTCCTGATGGGCTGGATGGAGGATCACAAATACCTTGATGGGTGGTCCTTCAGATGGAAAATTGTCTTTAATCCTGATTAGCCAAGAAACCATAGAGTGTGTTGGCCTCCTCTCTGTGGTCCTGAAGGCCCTCAGAGAGGTGAGGTCTGTTAATTAAATACTCTTTATCTAAGACAAAGCTTGCCAGCATAGAGAGATTTCAGAAGAACCATAAATGTGAATTTTATTTTGCATTTAAAAAGCCATGCTTTATGCAAATGACATGTTGGTAAAAAGATTGATAGGAGAACTTCTTAAGAACATGAGGTAATTTGCATATTAATTTATGTACCCAAAATGAATGCAGGCAGCCATAAAATGCACTTGTAATAATTATACTGCTATTGAACTGTGGGATTTTAATTAAATGGAATGTTTTTATCTTGTGTTTTTCATGTTAGACACATTGTTATGGGTGTCAAGCTGTTCTTGCAAATCAAACCTTTGGAGATGCTTGATCTGGGTATTTGTCAGTATGTGGCCCACAGTGTCCTGCATTCCAGAACTGTGGCAGCTGGCTCTGGTGCTCTGGGCAAGCTCTGGGCACCTCTGCTTTATGTCCACTTTAAAGGAAGGCACTGAAAACCCAGCTCATTCACATTGGCACAAACACACATGACAAACCCCAGCTTTGGACATCTGTGAATCTTTTAAATAAATCAGAAACAAAACTGGGTGTTCTTAAGACACGTTTGCATTGTTTGTTTGTCCATGCTAGCTATTTTTATCTCCATTCTACAGTATGGTCATATCAGTGTCCAAGGAAGAAGCTATATTATCCAAATGACTACTTTCACATGTTTCAATGAAGCAACAAGAATGCTCTTTTTTCCTCTTTTTTCTTCAAAAGGGATGTTAAGTGGAGCCACTTGTGACTGATGTAAATAATTGGCATTGTGTTTTGATGTTCTGTGTGTGAGTGTCCTGGGCTGGACACTCCAGGTCTTCTTGTTTTTTGCTTGTTGCACAGTCCTAATCCATTATTTTATCGGCAACAGAAGAAACTATGTATGTCCAAGCTAAAGACAACCAGCCATAGTCTCCAGGAGGAGCCCAAGGGCATTTGAGTTGTGGTTGGAGAATGTCTATGATATAAAATATATAGTATGCAGTCAGTGTTCTTATGTACAAGAATATTCACAGGAAGAGTACATGTGCAAGGTTTTATTGTTCATTATGACTTTTGCTACGGTTACATTTCAGGGACTTTTCACAACAGCTCTGCATCATATTGCCTTCTTGGTTTCAAGTAACAAAAAATAAATTTAAAAGGGGGAATTTATTTTACGAGTCTAATGTTAATTAAACAGGAGGTCATTAAACTGAGGTGGTGTGGTGCATTAGTAGCTACCTAAGAAAACTAAAATCTAAGCTTGAAATGCCTCAAGGTTTCTAAATTGAAACCTAAGGACAGTTCTTCACAGCCCACTAGGCTTTAAGATCAATTAATAATTTCTTGCTTTATTCCTGTATTTTCTCTATAAAAGTCTCTTCCCAGCTCCCGTTGATGGAATGCCCCATCCACTTTTGCTTTGGCACTGCCTGATTCTGATAGATTTTTGCTCAAATGAACCCTTAAAATTTTAATATACCTCAGTTTCTCATTTAACAGCAGGTAGGTATGTTTCATAGAACTCAAGGACAAAGATGGGGTTAGGATTTAAAAATAATCAGTATAGGACTTCCAGCCAAGATGGAGGCATAGGTGGCCACACTGTGCCTCCTGGCACAATGAAAATTAAGGACAACAAAGATTTAGAAATAAGATAACAACAGAACTGATAGAAAATTGAAGTGTATGGAAGTCCAACAACCATTCATCCAGACTGGTAAGAGGGGCGGAGTCGCAGCAGGAAAAAGTGGAGGTTGGTGGACCCAGGCAGACAGGCTGCAGTGGCTAGCAGACCCCAGGTGAACAGGGTGGCAATGGTGCTGACCCAGTGAAGCTGAGCAAGGTGGCTGGCTGACCAGGTAGTCCCACATTCACACACAGATAATCCAGGTGAAGGGGAAGTGGCAGAAGGAACTGGAATCCAAGAGACAGAGGAGCAAGCGCCATTGTTCCTTCTTGGACCCCTCTCACACATACAGCGTCACAACCCAGCAACTGGGCTGCCTCAACCTGGCGAACACATAAGGCTCTCCCCCTCACTACGTAATAGCCGTGACAAGACCAAAAAAAAAAAAAAAAAAAAGGCTCAAACGAGAGAACAAATCAAAGACCCAGAGCCAATTTATCTAAGCGACTAAAAGATAGCCAACCTATCAGATGCACAGGTCAAAGCCCTGGTCATCAGGATGCTCACAGAATTGGTTGATTTTGCTCACAAATTAGATGAACAAATGAAGGCTACAATAAGTGAAATGAAGGAAAATGCACAGAGAACCAATAGAGATGGGAGGAAAACTGGGACTCAAATCAATAGAGTGGACCAGAAGGAAGAAACTAACAACCAAACAGAAAACAAGGAAAAAATAAGAATTCAAAAAAATGAGGAGAGGCTTAGGAACCTCCAGGGCATTTTTAAACATCCCATCATCCGAATTATAGGGGTACCAGAAGGGGAAGAAGAAGAGCAACAAGTGGAAAACTTATTTGAACAAATAATAAAGGAGAACGTCCCCAAGCTGGCAAAGGAAATAGACTACCAGGAAGTCCAGGAAGCTCAGAGAGTCCCAAAGAAGTTAGACTCAAGGAGGAACACACCAAGGCACATCATAATTACATTAGCCAAGATAAAAATTAAGCAGAAAATCCTGCAATCAGCAAGAGAAAAGGAGGCAGTTACCTACAAAGGAGTTCCCATCAGACTGTCAGCTGATTTCTCAAAAGAGACCTCACAGGCAAGAAGGGGCTGGCAAGAAGTATTCCAAGTCATGAAAGGCAAGGAACTACATCCAAGATTGCTCTACCCAGCAAAGCTTTCATTTAGAATGGAAGGGCAGACAAAGTGCTTCTCAGATAATGTCAAGTTCAAGGAGTTCATCATCACCAAGCCCTTATTATACGAAATGTTGTAGGGACTACCTAAGACAAAGAAGATGAAAAATATGACAGTAAAAAGACAGCAAACTCACAGATATTAGCAACCACACCTAAAACAAAAGCAAACTAAGCCAACAACTAGAACAGGAACAGAAACACAGAAATGGAGATAACATGGAGGGTTAGCAATAGGGGAGTTGGAGGAGGAGAGAGGGAGAAAAGGTACAGAGAATAAGTAGCATAGATGGTGGGTAGAAAATAGACAGGGGGAGGGCAAGAATAGTATGGGAAATGTAGAAGCTAAAGAACTTATGACACATGGACATGAACTAAAGGGGGGGAATGTGGGTGGGAGGGGGTATGCAGGGTGGAGGGGAATGATGGGGGAGAAATGGGACAACTGTAATAGCATAATCAATAAAACATATTAAAAACAAATAAAACAAAATAAAAAGCAAAATAGAAATTTATCTTCTAGATAGGAAAAAAAAATCAGTACAGGAACTGATAATTTGGCAAAAACCCATATAGTGTTCTGCCCATCTCTTGGTATATTTTTCTGTGTTCATTCTTTGTTCTTTTCTCTAGGAGACTGGCTCACCCTGGTGCTCTGTCAACAGGACAAGCAGAGCCAGAGACCACTAAGACCTCCCAAATACTGATCCAGCCTCAAAGCATGTCTCTGTCACTTTTTGGTTCCCTCAGTTCCAAATTGGAACCCTGACCCAACCTGGATCAATTGCTTAACCCAATCCAATCAACTGTGTTCAGGGGTGGGGGGAATGTAACATGGTATAAACATGTGTGCTTGTTTGTGTATTGGAGCAAGTGAAGCTGATGAATATGACTGTGGACTGGTAAGGACAATTAATGACACCCACACCATGTGCCCTTATTTGTGCTTCTACCTCTTTCTAGTGTGACACGCTCATTGACTCCATCTAGGAATTTTCCTAATAAGGCAGAAAGTCATGAAAAGCAGGACTGTGATCTTGAGGTGCTGGTGATTCATATTGTTTTAAAACCAAGGGAGCTCTAAATACATTACATGTTCTTTAAATGAGCTACTTAGGAGAATAGCAGTGTAGTACAACCACAATATAGTGCCCAGAATTGACAAGCTAAGAGGGAGCAGAAAAGGGTTGTGATTGCTCAGGCTGATAAGATGCTTCTGAGAGGTTTCCCCTTTCATGAAAGAAGGGTTCGGTGAGAGGGTGCTCTGAAATTATACCCATCATGCACTGAGTGGTCCACATTAAGAAATTCTTATTACAGTAATGATCAGAATTTTGAAAGTAAGATCATGGATTTTACCTGTTACTTATTCCAGTCTCCTAAATTTTAGTTTCTGCTTTGTCCTATAGCTTCAAGTTCTCTTCTCTCTCTTTCAGCACCCCAATTTGTTGCCATCAAGTCACATATTTTATGGCTTTTGTACCATATTTTTCTGCAATTCTCAAAAGTGGGAAACATCTTTTTAAGCTGTGAAATTAAAAGCTGAGGAAGGGAAAAGCAACAACTGTGAAGTTTTAATTATTGCTATTATGACATGAATTATCAGGGAATAATCAAAACAAATTTCTGTCTAATCCAAGAAACAAGATAAAATAAAATAGTGCCAGGATTCATTAGTAAACTTGAAGTTATTCTCTCATTTCCATTGTTATAAATCTTGAGAGACATCAGAAAAGGTGCTTAGGCATCACCAAGGAAACACATGCTAAAAGGGGGCTGATAATGTATTTTGCTTTCTGTGTAAAGTTCATGCCTGTCTTTCTTTCTGTCTCACAGTCAGTCTCATAGCACTTTTTGTCTCTATAGTGCTACAGTGTGTTGTGTATTAAAATAATGTGTACTGATATCTTACTTTCTTTAATAGATAAGATACTTAAAGGCAGCACAGGTATCAAATTTTACAATTTCTGACTACAGTTGACCCTTGAACAGTGTGGGTGTTAGGAACCAGGACTTTGCATATAACTTTTGACTTTACAGTCTGCCCTTTGCATCCACAGATTCAATTAACTGCTGATGAAAAACAGTATTTTTAATCTGTGGTTGGGAATATAAAAATACTGTTTTCCACTCATGGTTAGTTGAATCTGCAGTTGTGAAACCCCTGATCCAAAGGGCTGATTCTATTTATTGAAAAAAAAAAAAAAAAGGAAAACAGCATATAAGTGGACCAGTGCAGTTCAAACCTGTGTTTTTCAAGAATTGACTATATATAAATAGGTATATATACTATTTTTCCCTTTTTCAGTCTCTACTATACAGACTCTGTGGGTATGTTTGAGGGAACCTACTACACAATACTCTCTTCTCCATCTACATTTTGGATTGGTTGGAAAATAAGATGAAGAGTCATGCAGGAGAATTGGAAGTTTCATTCTGATGGAGGCTAAGGTATAAGACTGGAAGGTGTAGGTTAATGTCTGAACTTGGTTGGATGTGAACCTTCCTTTTCCCTTTTTAGCCTTTGGAAAGCCCTCTTGGGAGAGATTCTTCACAAAATTTACACTCAACCAGATGGCTGGTTCAGGCAACAAAGAGAGCAGATTCTACCATCATCCCCTGTACTGAATCTTTGAAAATTTAGCTCTTCACATTGGAGAGTTTGAACCAAATCAACTGGGTAAGCCATTCAACCTATGTGAGGAGGGGTTAGTAGTGGGGCAGGAGGCCAGGAGTGTTTGCAGTAGGGTTTTCTCATGGGAATCAGAAGCAGGAAATCCTCTTTTCTCCACAGACTCTGAGCCCTACAATTACAGGAGCAATGCCTTTGAATCCCCAAATTAAACACAGCACAGATTATAGTGCCTGGTGTTGAGTGCTCCATCAAACTCCCAACAGGATGAATGGAGAAACTTGCAAATGCCAGTGTCTGAAAAATGGTGCCCCATACATACTCACTGAATAAATAAATGCTTATGTGGTTTAAGCAACAAACTGATCCTGAAAAGAATTATAATTAATTATAATAATTTTATTATGATCATGTTCTACATCCTTTGACAACTCTTAAGAATGGCAACTAGCAGAGCTGTGCATTCAGGAACAGAAATATGAACTTCGGTCTCTGAGATTCTGATTTTGTGACTGTGGGTCCTGCTGTGTGTATGTGGGTCATGAGCATGATCCTCCAGCATCAGAAGGATCCTGTGTTGCTGAAGTGGTGGAATTTTTTCAGTCAACCTTATTAAAGGCCTATGTGAGCTCACTTTACATTTTTTCACCAGTTAACCAACTACTTTTTGTGCAAAGGTTGATGCCATAGCTGCTGACATTTGGGGATAATTAGCCTTGGCTCCAAGTACCCACAGGGCATTCTGATTTATCTTGACCAGGAGGGGAAGTTGACACAATTAATTGGCACTAATTTGGTGAACTGAAGTTGTGATCAAAGACTATTATAGTTTTTAGTGCAGCTTATTGCAAACAGTATGAGTCTTCTTTTGTGCTTTTCCCAGTATGTTTCCTCATTTCTAAAAGATTATATATACACACACACACATACATATACACATGCATGCACACGCATACACATATACACACAATATTTCCAGAAAATGTAAATTTAGTAGGCCATACCATTTTCCTTCCTTTGACCCTGGATAAAAATTTCTGATGGTCAAATGAGATAATGCACTTAACAGCTATTATGCTTTAGGGCAGGCCACATATAAAACCACCTTTTTAAATAATATTAATTCATTTTTAGTTTGTAATTCAAATCTAATGTTAGATACAGATACTGTATTAGGTGGGGGGTGCCAACTGTTCTCCTGGCCACAGAGTGGCAAACTACAATGAGGCAGAGCTGGTTTCTTCTGAAATGGAGGCATTTCTGTTTTCTAAGACAATCACTCCAAAGCTCAGGGATATGTTAAATTAACTTGTTTATAGAAGAAAAACAGAAAACAATGAAATGCAGCATGGGTTCAGTTCAAGGTTGCTGCTGTCTCAGGTGATGTTAAATAATCTTCCCAATTGCCTGTGATGTCTGTCATGTATGTGAGTCAGGAAAACTTGGGCTTGAAGTGACTGTCTCCTGAGGGGCCAGTTTCTCTTTTTGTCTCATCCTATTAGGTATGTTTAAGATAAGCTGCTGTGTGCTGAAATGTGTCCCCCAAAAGGATATGTTAAGTTCTAATCTCCATTACCTCAGAATATAACCTTATTTGGACATAGGATTATTGCAAATATGATTAGTTAAGATGAGGTCATATTGTAATAGAATAGACACTTAATCCGATATGACTGGTGTCCTTATAGGAAGATGGTGTGAAAACACACAGGGAGAGTGCCATGTGATGATGAAGCAGAGATTTGAGTGATGCGGCAGTGAGCCAAGTAACACCAAGGATTGATTGCCCCCAGCAACACAAGGAAGGCTTCTACCCAGAATTTCAGAGAGAGTGTGGCTCTGCTGATACCTTGATTTCATACCTCTAGCATGCAGAATAGTGAGAGATTAAATTTCTGTTGTTGAAGGTCAATTTAGTTTGTGCTACTTTGTTCCAACGACTATATTAAATGTATACAATGTAAAGTGATCTTTTGGCTCTCTTCCTTGAGATTGGGAAGGTCTAAACTCTTCAGGTCCTCTTAACAATCCCATTTTACAAATCAGGAAACTTGAGAGTCAGAGATATTAAGTGTTCTTCTGAACTTTATTTGAGCCTGGGTTTGTCTGAACCCTGAACAAACTACTGTACATGCTCCATGCCTGAGTGACTTGACCATAATTGACCTTAGGCTCCCATTTGTTATGCTTCTGTGGCAAAGGCAGTCTGCTTACCCACACTGGCTTCTCCTTTAGTCATGTCTTTGGTGTATGTTTGAAGCTCACACACATGATATCCTTCTCCCAAGTACCCCATTAGTAAGTTGTACCTTTAAGTTTGTTTTTGTAGTAGTTATGATGTCTGATATCAAGCTCTTTATGCTGACCAGAGCTTAGATTGCCATGTGCCACCATCAGCAGTGGGAACACCAGGTGTAAGAAAAAGGCACAGGCTCTAGGACTGCTAAGATTCTGTTTTTTGTTCTATAACTGAGCCTTCTTTGAAAAGAGTAATTCCTCTCTCCAAAAGTATCCAAGGAGCAAGCTGAGTAGTTAATCAATGTTTCTGATTCCCACTTCACAGAGGAGGAGCTGAAGGTTTGGGTTTGGTTAAGACAGTAGCCATTCCCTTGGAGCTTTTGGGTGTTAACATAGAATGCTCTGGTATTTTCAGCATGGGACACAGAAGGAGAAGGCACAATTTCTTATTCAGGTCCTTACGAAGCTCATAGTAGTTGGGAATGGAAGAAATGCCTAGCTGTTCCTTGTGTTTGTGTTTTTTCCTGTATGAGTTTGTGATGGCTGCTATAACAAGGTACCCACAGGTGGCTCACACACAGGAATTTATAGGCTCACAGTTCTGGAAGTTAGAGGTCTGAGATCAAGGTGTCCTCAGGTTATTTCTTGGCTTGTACATGGCTACTATCTCCCTGTGTCTTCACATGGTCTTCCCTCCATGCATATCTGTGTCTAAATTTCCCTTTCTTATAAGGTTACCTGTCATATTGGATTAAGGCCCACTCCCAAGATCTCATTTTAACCTAAAAATCTCTTTAAATACCTTATCTCCAAATATATTCTGAGGTACTGGGGATGAGAACCTCAATATAAATATTTTAGGGGGACACAATTCAGCCCTTAAGAGTTCCTTTAACTAGAAAGGACTCCTTGAGGGCATGGACTGTGTTTCACACAATTTGATTCCTCCAGAGCTTAATATAGAACCAGCTCAAGTCATGCTCAACCTTTTTGTTGAATGAATGTCCTTTGATTCTCAAGGGAGAAACAAAAACAAAAACAAAAACAAAAAAACAAATCTAGTGTTTGCTTCTGTGCTTGCTATACATAGGCTCTGGTCCCAAACTGAAATCCACATGACATGTTGGAAATGTACCTATGGGAAGAGAGAATAATCAGGAAAAAGAGACAGATATGCCAGATGGGAGAAGTATGCTGATGCATAACAATAATAGTAATGGCATATGGCTTTTCTATTAACTGATAGAAACAAGACTTGTTTGCGAAACAAGACTCACAACATATCCATGGGCATATTTTCATTTTGCAACTATCATACATTTTGCAACTGAAGGTTGTTCTCAGTTTAATGCTTTTAACTGTATGATAGTTGCAAAATGAAAATATGCCCATGGATATGTTGTGAGTCTTATTTCATAATCAAGTCTTGTTTCTATTAGTTAATAGAAAACAAAAAGAGAAGACATGCTCCCCCCTGGGAATTGCTATCATTCTCGCAGTATCTGAACAGCCCCATGCCTGCTGAATCATTCTAGGCTTCAGCAAGTCTCTCCTGTATTCTTCTGACCACCCTCTTGCTGGTTGTTCCAGTCCAGCCAGCTCTGCTGAGTTTCTGGGCTAACTTGTTCTTAGAATAGCAAACCACTAATAAATATGAATTCATTTTTTCCCAAAATAGATAAGAAGTAGGTATATATACCTATGATATAGTTTATGAAAATATATTGATAACTATAGGAAGAAGTAAATCTTTTATTCATTTGAATTTTTTCATTTATTCATTCATATGTACATTTGATATATGGAGAGCCCACTTATTTGCCAAATATGGAGTTAGACACTATAAGATTTTTCCTTCTTACAACATTATAACCACTCTTTCTTTTACTTGGTTTCCTTTCTATCTAGAAGCAGGTCTTTGTAAACTTTAAGTCAGTACTTATACTTTTCCATGAATGAGATTCCTGAGGGAGCTTATTGAAAAAGCAGGGATCCTGCAGAGATTCCTAAGATTCTGATTTAATAGATCTAGTGTGGGGCCTAGAACTCTACATTTAAAAAAAATACTCCAGAAGATTCCCATACAGGTAGGTGGCCCATGGACCAATGCCCTTTGAGAAACACTGCTCCAGGGTTGGAAGTATAGGTTGAGGGTGCTATCCTGACATTAACCATATTAACACATTGCTCTCGACACTGAAGTTGGAAGTCCATGGGAAAAAGTGTGTTTGTGGTGGGACCTGTGGGGTGTGCCCAGGAGGATGGAGTGTGTGTCTGTGAGTTGGAGAGAGGAGGGGGATGAGGAAAATGAAAGGGGCTTAGCTCAGCCTGGATTTAGCTTCTGTCTCTGTTTCCTCTAAGAAGTCTCTGCTTCTAATGGCCAGGCTGCATATTCCCTTCTTGGCTTTATTTTACTTCATGCAGTTCATCAGAGTTCAAAATTAAATTGTCATAATAGAATTTGATTTTCAGCTTCTGAAAATATAATCGGGTTGCATGGCCCTTTGACTTCGGCCTTAGAGCATCTTCTTGTTTAAGCTAACTTGTCTGTGATAGAGAACAGGTTGACAGTGACCAAAGGGGAGAGGGGAGGGAATTTCAGGGGAAAAGAGGAAGGGTTTACAGGAACAAATATAAAGGACACATGGACAAAAACTAGGGAGGGTGGAAATGGGAAGGAGGTGGGGAGGGATAGGTGGGTGGGCTGGGATGGGAGTAAAAGATAGAAAACTGTACTTAAACAACAATTAAAATAAAATAAAAAAGATTCGAGCTGTACCTGGAATTCCCACAAAGAGTTTTCTTTGCTGTTCTGAGAAGCAATAATTTTGACATTCATTATTCCCAGCTTAATTTAAAATGTTTGTCATGAAGGGAAATGGCCTTTGCTTTTATGGGGAAGTCTTTGGTTGCAATCTGAGGCTTCTGTGTTTACAGAATGGATGTTCTAGCTTGGATAGACAGCTATTTTGGTCCCCTTCCTTTGTTGAAAACTAAATGGAAAATAAATCTATGATAACTAATGGGGTACTGAACCACCTATGGCAACTCATTTCAGCATATAAATTTGTTTTCTTTTACTTTCTTTCTTTTTTTTTTTTTGTTTTCTTTTACTTTCAACATAAAAATCTCTTGTAAGTCTCCTTTGGTAGCATCCAAAATTGTGTGTCTAATTTTTTATCATCAATCACTTCTGAAAATATCCTTGCAATTTTAATGCTAACTGGAGCAGTTACTGTCCATATTCTGTGCAAAGGTCTAATGGAGGAAGAGGAATAAATATTATGGTAGTTATTATTCTTAACTTCTATTTTAAGCAGCAAAGGCCAAGTTTTTTTATGGAGACACAAGGATATCAAACTATATCTTTTATGGCCACATCTAAACTGGGCAATAATAGAGTATCAATAAATTTCAATTACACTCAAGAAAATACTAAAAGTGAACTGCCAGTGATGCTCAATAAAGTCTACAGGTGCATTAGAATTACATGAAGCAGTGACATCCATCTGGTATTTTTCAGCAACTTCTAGTCAATTACTACATTTCATCATGTGTAATCCTCTTTTATGTCCAGTTCCTGCTGGTGTAGTAATTCTCACTCTGCTACATCTGTGGCATTACTGTGAATTTTTATCACCTTTGAGTCATGGCATCCCTTCCTGCCCCTGGGTGTTGTTGAACCGTATCTTCTGAAAATTTAATTGCAAAGTGGTATAAAATATGGAGTTAGAGACACATAGAAAATTTGTAAAGTGATTGGCAACATATTAAAAAATAGGCATGCTTTGAAATAAAAGATTGCATTTCAGGCAAAGTATGGATTCCTTTAGAGTATTAGACCTAGAGTTTGCAGTTTTGTTTTTAGAGGGTAAAAAGTAAACAAAAGAAAACAAAAACAAAGAAGCAAAACAAACTGTCCAATGGGGATCTTTTGGAAAGGAGATTTGGTATGTTTTATATATGTGTGTAAAGTATTTTGTGTGTATATGAAAATGTACATGTATACAAATGTAAATATATATGTTTATTTCTATAAATGTTAGGAAACATATACTTTATATTTTGAAAAATTGACTCTATTTTTTATTAGATTTTTTTTCTAGAGCAGTTTTTGATTCACAGAAAAATGGGAAGTAAAAACAGACAGTTCTCATATACCTGCTATCCTCACACACCCACAGCCTTCTCCACTATCAACATCCCTCACCAGAGTGGCATGTTTGTTATAATCGAAGAATTTATTGACACCCTGTTACCACTCAATGTCCATAGTTTATATTAGGACTCTCAATGTTGTATATTTTATGTTATGACTAATGTATAATAAGGTGTATCCATCATTATAGTATGTTACAGAGTATTTACAGTGCCCTAAAAATCCTCGGTACTCTATGTGTTCATTACTCACTCCCCACTGGATTCTGATTTTCCTCATCCTGGGATCCTTGTTCTATCATTATGCATATGCATCCTTTCTTCCTTTTCTCTCCTCTTTTCTTCCCATTTACCTCCATCCATTCTCCTTCCCTCCCTCACTTCCTCCTTTCTTTTGAAAACTATTTATTGTGCATCACCTATCTGTAAGATATTGGGAATACAATGGAGAGCAACACACACATGGTACTTGTCCTCGTGGAGCTTAGAGTATGATCAGGAAAATAGACTTTAAAATGTTTACAAATAAAAACAGTGACATAATTTCTGGAAATAAGAAGGAAGATGCTAGAAGAAGTAACAAAGAGAGGACCCAATTTAGGGAATAGGAATAGCTTTGAGGAGTCATATTTAAGCTGAGATATGAAGGAAGAATTAGAGTTCACCAGGAATATAGTGTTCTAAGCCAAGGGAATAGGTTCCTTTCTACATTGGGAAGCTCCTCAAGATTTCTTTTGTTTGCTTTTAAATAAACTTTTCATTTTAGAATGGTTTTAGATGTACAGATAATACAGAGATAGATTTACAAAGATAGTACAGAGTGTTATTATCTTATATTACTATAGTATATTTGCCACAAATAAAGAATCAACGTTGATGCATATTATTAATAAAACTTCAGACATTATTCAGATTTTACCAGTCTTCCTTAATACCTGTTCTGTGTCCTGGTTCCAGTCCAGAATACTACATTGCATTTAGACATCATGTCTCCTGAGCCTCCTCCAGTCTGTGACAGTTTCTGACTTTGCTTGTGTTTTTAAGACCTTTGCAGTTTTGAGGCGCTCTAGTCAGGTGTTTTGTAGAATGTCCCTCATTTTTGTCTTTGTTTGACACTTCAAGTGTTTAGATCAGGGTAATTGATTTTTGGAAGGAGGACAAGATAGGTAAAGTGTCATTCTCATCACATTGTATCAAGGGGACATATTATATGCTATCAACATGACTTGTCACTGATGACATCAACCTTCATCACCTGGCTCAGGCACTATTTACCAAGATTCTTCATTGTATCTTTTTCCCATCCCACTTTTCATTCTTTACTTGTTGGAAGCAAGTCACTAAGAGATACTTAAACCATTCTCTTAGAGTATGGTTTTCCTGACCAACTCTAGGCTCCATGAGGACAAATACCATGTCTGTAACCCCTCAACTCCTTGAGGGAGGAATATCTACATAAATTATTTGGAATGCTTCTGTATGGGAGATTTGTCTCCTCTTCATAGTTTATTTAGGCAATCGTTTATATTAGTGTAGATTCATTAATATTTATTTTATATATTGTGTTATAAGCCAATACTACATGATTTATTTTGTTGCTCAAATTGTTCCAGCTTTGGCCATTGGGGGTCTTTTCAGGTTGGCTCTATGTCTCTTTGACATGCTTCTATGATTTGCTTGTTTGTTTTTTAGCACTTCTGACTTTTTGGCTCATCCTGTACAATCCTTTCCCCAGTCCTTGAATTAGCCATTTCTCCAAGGAGCCCTGGTTCCTTTAGTTGGATGTGGCACCAGGTGTGCTGATTGTTACTGAGTTGTCACTGCTTTTTTTGTTCTCTCAGCTGAGACAGCAAGAAAACACACATGTGTGTGCTAACCTGTGTATATATGCACATCTTTAAATATTTCTGGATTTATGCATCTGTATCTATATTAAGCTAAACATGAGTTCACAATGATTTTCAAGGCTTTTAATCTATTACTACATTGCTCATTGTAGCCTTCTTTTGCTTGTCTTTTACCTCCATTCCATTCTGTGACATCCTGAGCTCCTAAATCATTTTTTAATTTTGCTTACACTACGTTTCACTCTCTATGCAGTAAGTTTATGGGTTTGAAAAGTGTATAGTGTCATATATCTGCTATTACTATACCATATAAATTAGTTATATAACCCTAAAAGTTTCCCTGTTCTTCCACTAACAAAAAACACTCCTCTCTCTTTAAATGCCTGACAACCACTGATCTGTTTTCTGCCCTTAGAGGCTTTCCTCTTCTACAATGTCATGGATATAGCCTATTAGACTAGTTTTTTTTTTTTTTGGACAAAGCAAAATGCATTTACGATTCATTCATGTTGTGTTGTGACTTAATAGTTTGTTCCTTTTTATCACTGACTAATATTCCATTTTAGTCATATATCACATTTTTGTTTACTTACACATTGAAGGGCATTTAGGTTGCTTCTAGTTTTGGGCAATTATGAATAAAACTGCTACAATAATTGCATATATCTTAGTAGGTCAGGCTGTTATAACAAAGTACCATATAGGGTACAGAAATTTATATACCACAATCTGGAGGCTGGAAGTTTGAGATCAAGGAGCCAGCATGATCAGGTTCTGGTGAGTGTCCTCTTCTGAGTTACATTGCTAACTTCTCATTATATTCTCACATGGCAGAGAGCAGAGAGGGGGAAGCAAGCTCTCTTGTGATCCTTATAAGTGTACTAACCCTATTCGTGAGGATTTCATCCACATGAATTCATCTAATCTTAATTGTCTCCCAAAGCCCCCACCTCCTAATACTATCACATTGTGGGAGGGGAAGGTTTCAATGCACAAATGCTGAGAGGACAAAAAGAAATTCTCAAACTGTCTCCTGAAGTGAGGGTGCCATTTTGAATTTCTACCAAGAATGAGTGAGAGTTTCCTATTGTTCTACATCCTCATTAGCATTTGAGACTACCATTATTTTTTTATGTTAACCATTGTACTAGAAGTATAAAATAGTATCCTCAAAAGTTTTAATCATTTTTATAGCCTCAGTGGTTTCCATAGGGCACATTATTATTGGAATTATTCAATGAATAATGAAATAGAACAAGAAACTGTGATTTTACAATTTATATCTTAGAAGTTCCTCTGTTATCAAAGGAATGCATTTGGATAGGGATTACATTTGGAAAGAGATTGTAACCTCAATCCATTACAAAGTGAAATAGTGTGAAGACAATTGGGAGTCATAGGGACTGTGGCAATGTGGAAACCCCAAAAGAATCAACAAATTTTCTAAATTTTTAGGTTGAGTCATAAGACCGAATTTATAGGAAATCTGTTAATATACAAACTTTAGTAATCAACTAAAAATTTTAAAATACTTTGTGGGATAGATAATACATGTCTGTAGGACAGATTTGAGCAGGGGTCTACCAGTTTTTAACCAATTTACAGTATTTTTAATTTCTTCTGCTGTGGCATCTAGGCAATACATTATTAATAGCCTAGGAATTTAGTCATTATTTGATTGTTATTTATTATTTTAGATTATTTTGATTTTCTCATTAAGTTTGGTATGTAAGGTTAGAACTGAGGAGGAGGGGAAAAATAAAAGTGAGGACTTCAATATTAGAAGGAAAATTAGAAAATGTGATTTTATGTCCAGTTTACAAGCTTATGTTAAGGACCGATATTTAACGGCTAATTATTTGAATTTTTTTATTTTTCAATTTTTAAAACATTTTTATTTTAATTATTGTTCAAGTACAGTTTTCTACCTTTTACATCCACCCCAGCCCATACCCCCCAACCTTCTCCACCTCCCTCCCCTGTCTCCATCCCACCTTGTTGTCCATGTGTCCTTTATACCTGTTCCTGCAAACCCTTCCCCTTTTCCCCTGAAATTCCCTCCCCTCTCCCCTCTGGTCACTATCAGCCTGTTCTCTATTTCAGTGTCTTTGGTTGTATTTTGCTCATTTGTTTGTTTTGTTGTTTAGGTTTCTGTTAAAGGTGAGATCATATGCTATTTGTCTTTCACTGTCTGGCTTACTTCACTTAGCATAATGCTTTCCAGTTCCATCCATGCTGCAAAGGGTAGGAGCTCCTTCTTTCTTTCTGCTGCATAGAATTCCATTGCATAAATGTAGCATAGTTTTTTGATCCATTCATTTACTGATGGGTACCTAGGTTGCTTCCAACACTTGGCTATTATAAATTGTGCTGCTATGAACATAGGGGTGCATAGGTTCTTTGGATTGGTATTTCAGGGTTCTTAGTATATAATCCTAGCAGTGGAATTGCTGGGTCAAAAGGCAGATCCATTTTTAGTTTTCTTAGAAAATTCCATACTGTTTTCCATAGTGGTTGTACCAGTCTGCAATCCCACCAACAGTGCACTAGGGTTCCCTTTTCTCCACAACCTCTCCAACACTTGCTGTTTGTTGCTTTGTTTATGATGGCCATTCTGACTGGTGTGAAGTGATATCTCATTGTGGTTTCAATTTGCATCTCTCTGATAGCTAGCAATACTGAGCATCATTTCATGTGTCTCTGGATCCTTTGTATGTCCTCCTTGGAGAACTGTCCATTCAAGTCCTCTGCCCATTTTTTAATTGGGTTGCTTATCTTATTAGAGTGGAGTCATCTGAGTTCTTTATATATTTTGGAGATCAAACCCTTGTCTGACATAGCATTGGCAAATATGTTTTCTCATACAGTTGGTTCTCTTTTTATTTTAATATTATTTTCTTTTTATTGCAGAAGCTTTTTATTTTGATGAGATCCCATTTGTTTATTCTTTCCTTTATGTCTCTTGCTTTAGGGGACACACCAGTGAAAATACTGCTGCAATGAAATATCTGAGATTTTCCTGCCTATGTTCTCCTCTAGGACTTTAATGGTGTCATGGCTTATATTTAAACCTTTTATCCACCTTGAATTTATTTTTGTGTATGGTGTAAGTTGGTGCTCGAGTTTCATTTTTTTTTTTTTCTTTTGCATGCAGCTGTCCAGATCTCCCAACACCAGTTGTTGAAGAGGCTATTTTTACTCCATTTTATGTTGCTCTCCCCTTTGTTAAATATTACTTGACCATAGAGACTTGGGTTTATTTCTGGGTTCTCTGTTCTGTTCCATTAGTCTATGTGCCTGTTTTTATGCCAGTACCAGGCTATTTTGATTACAGTTGCTTTGTAATAGATTTTGATATCAGGTATTGTGATCCCTCCTAAAAATTGCAGCAGATATTTGGGGTCATTTATGGTTCCATATAAATTTCTTAAATCTTTGTTTTATATCTGTGAAACATGTTGTGGGTACTTTAATAGGGATTACATTGAATTTATAAATTGCTTTGGGTAGTATGGTCATTTTGATGATGTTAATTGTTCCGATCCATGAACGTGGTACATGCTTCCATTTCTTTGTGTCTTCCTTAATTTCTTTCTTCAGTATTGTATAGTTTTCTGAGTACAGGTCTTTTGCCTCCTTGGTTTGGTTTATTCCTACGTATTTTATATGGCTTTTTGCTATACCAAATGGGATTTTCTTCTTGATTTCTGTATCTGATATTTCATTGTGCAAAAAAAATACCTTTGGTTTCTGAATACTGACTTTGTATCCTGCTGTTTTGCTAAATTCATTTATTAGGTCAAGTAGTTTCTTGGTATAGTCCATAGGATTTTCTATGTATACTATCATGTCTTATGCAAACAATGACTGTTTTACTTTATTCTCTTCAATTGGGTGCCTTTTATTTCTTTTTCTTGTCTGATTGCTGTGGCTAAGACTTTCAATACTATGTTGAATAGTAGTGGTGAGAGCAGACATCCTTGTCTTGTTCCTGATCTTAGTGGAAAAGATTTTAGTTTTTGCCTATTGAGTATGATGTTGGCTGTAGCTTTTTCATATATGGCTGTTATATGTTGAGGAATGCTCCGTTTATTCCCACTTTGCTGAGTGTTTTTATCATAAATGGGTGTTGTACTTTATCAAATCCTTTTCCTGCATCTATTGATATGATCACGTGATTTTTGTCTTTGCTTTTGTTGATGTGATGTATTACATTTACTGATTTGTGAATGTTGAACTATCCTTGCATCCCTGGGATGAGTCCCACTTGGTCATGGTGTATGATCTTTTTATTGTATTGTTGGATGCAGTTTGCCAATATTTTGTCAAGGATTTTAGCATCTATGTTCACAGCGATATGGGTCTGAAGTTTTCTTTCTTTGTTGTGTCTTTATCTGGTTTTGGGATTAGGATGATGCTGGCTTCATAAAAAGAGTTTGGGAGTTTTCCATCATTTTGGATTTTTTTGAATAGTCTGAGAAGGATAAGGGTTAGCTCTTCCTTAAATACTTTGTAGAATTCTCCTGCAAAACCCTCTGATCCAGGGATTTGTGTGTCAGGAATTTTTTGATTACTGCTTCAATTTCATCAGCTGTTATTGGTCTGTTCAGGCTTTCTGTTTCTTCTTCACTGAGTTTTGGAAGATTATATTTTTCTAGGAATTTTTCCATTTCACCTAGGTTTTCCAATTTCTTGGCATACAGTTCTTCATAGTAATTTCTTACAATCCTTTGTATTTCTGTGGTATCAGTTGTAATTTCTCCTCTTTCATTTCTGATTGTATTTGTTTGGGTCCTCTCTCTTTTTTTCTTGATGAGCCTGCTTAAAGGCTTGTGGATTTTATTTATCTTCTCAAAGAACTAGCTCTGGGACTCATTGATCCTTAGAATTGTGCTTTTAGTCTCTATGCCATTTAATTGTGCTCTGATTTTGGTTATTTCCTTCCTTCTGCTTACTCTGGGCTGTTTTTGTTGTTCCTCCTCAAGTTCTTGTAGATGTAGGGTTAGGTTGTTTATTTGAAATGTTTCTATTTTTTAGTTAGGGCCTTATTGCTATGAACTTCCCTCTCAGGACTGTGTTTACTATGTCCCTTATATTTTGGGTTGTTGTGAGTTCATTTTCAAATTTTTTCCAGAAACTTTTTGATTTCTTCCTTGGTCTCATCCTTAACCCATTCATTGTGATTTGGAATTTTTTCCTGAGTTTGGTTTCTAGTTTCAGTCCCTTGTGGTAAGAGAAAATACTTGATAAGGTTTCAATTTTCTTGAATTTATTGAGGCTTGTTTTGTGTTCTATCATGTGGTCTATCTTCAAAAATTTTCCATGTGCATTTGGAAAGAATGTGAATTTTGCTTCTTCTGGATGACAGGCTCTCTGTATATCAGTTAAGTCCATTTGATCTAGGACATTATTCAATGCCACAATTATCTTTGCTGGTATTTTGTTTGGAGATCCATTAATTTTTTACATTAGGGTGTTGAAATCCCCTACTATAATTGTGTTGCTGTCAATATCTTTCTTGAAGTCCTCCAAGATTTTCTTTATGTACTTGGTTGCTCCTATGTTGGGTACATATATATTATGTGTCTTCTTGATGATTTCTTCCCTTGAGCATTATGAAATGACCTTCTGGGTCTCTTTTTATTGTCCTTGTTTTGAAGTCTACTTTGTGTGGTATGAGTAATGCTACCCTGACTTTTTTTTTCCTCCTGTCCATTTGCTTGGAATATTTTTTCCCAACCCTTCCCTTTCAGTCTGTGTAGGTCTTTTGTTCTGATGTGGGTCTCTTGTACGCAGCATATCTGTGGGTCATGGTTTCTTATCCATTGAGCTATATATCAAAAGATATAACTTTTGATTGGAGCATTTAATCCATTTACATTTAAGGTTATTATTGATAGGTACTTATTTATTGCCGTTTTACTTCTTTCATACCTGTGTTCCTCTCTCTCTCTTTTTTCTTCCTTTTCTTTTTTTGTTTTTTTTTTAAACAGTTTTTTTTTTAATTTTTTTTTTCTTTTAGATTTTATTTATTTATCTTCAGAGGGGAAGGGAAGGAGAGAGGGAGAGAAACATCAATGTGTGGTTGCCTCTTGTATGTCCCCTGCCGGGAACTGGCTTGGCAACCCAGGCATGTGCCCTGACTGGGAATCGAACCTCGATCCTTCGGTTCGCAGGCCCGCGCTCAATCCACTGAGCTACACCAGCCAGGGTTCTTTTTTTGTTTTTTGTAAAATGTTTTATTAAAGTGTAGTCAACATACGATATTGTATTAGTTCCAGTGTATGACATAGTGATTTGACATTTATTATATACCTTACAATATGATCCCCACAATAAGTCTAATAGCCATCTGTCCCCATAAAATGCTGTTGTAAAATTGACTATATTCCCTGTGCTGTATGCTACATTTCTGTGGCTTATTCATTTTACAACTGGAAGTTTGTACCTCTTATTCTCCTTTATCATTTTTTAATATACTTTATTGATTATGATATTACAGTTGTCCCATTTCTCCACCTTCATTCCCCTCCACCCTGCACACCCCCTCCAACCCACTTTCCCCCCTTTAACTTATGTCCATGTGTCATAAGTTCTTTAGCTTCTGTATTTCCCACACTATTCTTGCCCTCCCCCTATTTTCTACCCACCATCTATGCTACTTATTCTCTGTATGTTTTACCCCTCTCTCCTCCTCCTACTCCCCTGTTGCTAACCTTCCATGTGATCTCCATTTCTGTGTTTCTGTTCCTGTTCTGGTGTTGGGTTAGTTTGCTTTTGTTTTAGGTGCGCTTGCTAATATCTGTGAGTTTGCTGTCTTTTTACTGTCCTATTTTCATCTTCTTTTTCTTAGATAAGTCCCTTTAACATTTCACATAATAAGGGCTTGGTGATGATGAACTCCTTTAACTTGACCTCATCTGAGAAGCATTTTATCTTCCACTCCATTCTAAATGACAGCTTCCTGGATAAAGCAATCTTGGATGTAGGTCCTTGACTTTCACGACTTGGAATATGTCTTTCCAGCCCCTTCTTGCCTGTAAGGTCTCTTTTGAGAAATCAGCTGACAGTCTGATGGTGACCTACAACACCTTTGTAGGTGACTGTCCCTTATCCCTTGCTGCTTCTAGAACGCTCTCCTTCATTTTCATCTTGGGTAATGTAATTATAATGTGCCTTGGTGTGTTCCTCCTTGGGTCCAACTTCTTTGGGACTGTCTGAGCTTCCTGGACTTCCAGGAAGTCTATTTCCTTTGCCAGCTTGGGGAAGTTCTCCTTTATTATTTGTTCAAATAAGTTTTCCATTTGTTGCTCTTCTTCTTCCCCTTCTGGTACCCAGATAATTCACATGTTGGGATGTTTAAAGATGTCCTGGAGGTTCCTAAGCCTCTCCTCATTTTTTTGAATTGTTGTTTCTTCCTTGTATTCTGTTTGGTTGTTTCTTTCTTCCTCTGGTCCACTCGATTGATTTGAGTCCCAGTTTTCCTCTTATCTCTATTGGTTCCCTGTGGGGGGCCCCTGTCTTGGGTGCCAGAGGTGGGGGGCAGCTCTGCCCACAGAGCCCCATCCCTCCATCATGGATGAAAGTAAAACTACCAAGACACGATCTGCTTGGGGAGGAAAGGTGGTCAAACTCTCAGAGGAGAATGACCCAGAGCCCCTTCCTCACTAGGCTTTTATTGGGTTCAAATACATAGGTTTAACATGTCAAAGAAATCTGAGGGCTTAATCTGAGTCAGTGTCTGTGAGAAAAAGGGGTTGCAAAACTTTGGGAGACATACTGATTTTCTCCTCCAACCCTTATCATTTAAATGAGAGCACTCTTAGCAAAGCGGGTTTCACAGGACTTTAGGAATTCTTTCTTATGCCTGAACCCCCTGGGGAACCGTTCTGGCTGGCACAGGGCTGCACCATTCACCATCATAGTTTCAGGCTTTAAGCTGATTTGGCCCGGGAAGCAGAAGACATCTCCCAGACGGAAATGAGGACCCGGGTTATGTTAGAATAGCTGGGGAGTGAGGGTCCATCCCCTCCACTTTGCTTCAGCCACCTGAGTCCTTCCATGAGGGCCTCCCAAGTCATCGTGTCTGGCTTAGGTTGCCCCTCCCATGAGTAGTCTTATTGACTAACTGACTAAGTGTTGGGGCCAGAGATGGATGAGGCAGAAGCAGCATTCCTGCCAGGGAGATAAGCTTTGTCTCCTTAGTAGCTCACATCCTCTTGACAGAACAGACCCAGATGAAGTGGGTCCCTAGACTCTTACTCAGTCCACCATGGGGTGAGGGTTACAACTCCTGAGACCAGGCTGAACCCTCTGCAACAGTTCCCTGTGTGTTTTCCTTCATTTCACTTATTGTAGCCTTCATTTGTTCATCCAATTTGTGACCAAAATCAACCAATTCTGTGAGCATCCTGATCACCAGGGCTTTGAACTGTGCATTGGATAGGTTGGCTATCTCTTGGTTGCTTAGATGAATTGGCTCTGGGGCTTTGATCTGTTCTCCCATTTGAGCTATTTTTGGGTATTTTTTTGGGGGGGGTGTCTGGCAGCACCTGTTATGTATGAGGGGTGGGGCCTTAGGTGTTCACCAGGGCAGGGCAGCGCAGTTGCTGTGTTGTGATGCTGTATTTGGGGTTGGGGTCTAAGAGTGAACAATGGTGCTTGCTCTGCTCTCTCTCATATTTCAGTCCCTTCTGCCACTTCCCACAAGCAAATTGGGCCCTTCTGGTGCTGATTTCCATTTGGGTGGACTTGTGCATATTCTAGGACCCTGTGGGTCTCTCCAACGAACTCGCTTGTGAGGCTGGGAGTCTCTCCCGGCGCCTCAACCCCCACAAGTGTTTTCAACTGGTGTTTTTAGGTTTTATTTACTGGTGCTGGGGCCCTGGGTTGTGAGGTCTGTCTTGCTCCCCGTTTTCACCTGAATTATCTGTGTGCGAATGTGGGACTGCCAGGTCAGCCAACCGCCTTGTGCAGCCTCACTGGGTCTGCCTGTTTCCACCCCGTGTCCATGGTCTGCTAGCTGCTACCTGCATGCCTGGGGCTCCTGTGCACCCAGGTCTGCCAACCTCCGCTTTTTCCTGCCACGACTCCGCCCCTCTTACCATTCTGGATGAATGGTTGTCGGACGTCCGTACAGTTCATTTTTCTGCCAGTTTGGGTTGTTTTCTTGTTTCTAAATCTTTATTGGCCTTGATTTTGGTTGTGTGAGGAGGCACAATGTGTCCACCTATGCCTCCATCTTGGCTGGAAGTCCAGGTCCAGGATCTCCTTCCTTTTCTTAAAGCAGTACCTTTAGCATATCTTGCAGTGTTGCTTTGGTGGAGTCATATTCTTTGAGGCCTCTTTGTCTGGAAAACCCCTTATTTAGCCTTCCATTTTAATTGAGAGCCTTGCTGGATAGAGTAGTCTTCATTGCAGGCCTTTGTTTTTCATTACTTGGAATGTTTCTTGTCAATCACTTCTGGCTTGGAGTGTTTCCTTTGAGAAATCAGTTGCTAGTCTTATTGGTGCTCCCTGGTAAGTTACTTCCCATTTCTCCCTTGCTGCCTTTAAGATTCTCTCTTCGTCTTGGAATTTTGCTATTTTCATTATGATGTGTCTGGAAGTGGGCCTCTTTGGGCTCCTTTTGATTGGAACTCTCTGTGTTTCTTGGATTTGTGTGAATTTTTCTCTTATCAGATTAGTGAAGTTTTCCGTCTTTACTTTTTTAGACAGGTTTTTTATTGCTTGCTCTTCTTCTTTTTCTTGTAGCCCTCTTATATGAATATTACTACATTTCATGTTGTTCTGTAGTTACCTTAACACCTCTTTTTTTATTCTTTTTTTTCCTTTTCTTGGTCTTTCTGGGAGTTTTTTTCTATCTTGCCCTCCAACTGGCTGATTAGATTCTCTGCTTCATCTAATCTGCTTTTAATTCCTTCTTCTTTGTTCTTCAGTCCAGAAATTGTATTCTTCATTTCCAAGAGGAAATGAAGATAGTTTCTATTTGCTTTTGATAGTTTCTATTTCCTTTTTAATATTCATATAGTTTGCAATGTTTTCATTGTGGTTTCCGTGTAGTTTTTGGTAATTCTCAGTGAGCTCATTAACCTTCTTTATAACCATTGTTTTAAACTCAATATCTGATAGTTGACTTGCCTCTATTTTATTTAACATTCATGCTGAGGCCTTCTCCTTTCCTTTCCTTTAGGGTTTGTTTCTTTGTCTTCCCATCGTTTCTGAGACTCTTCTGGTTAGCCTCTGCTTCTTAAATGGTCTGTACTGACTCCCTGGCTTTATGGTGTGAACTTCTATGGTAGGAGACCTGTGAGATTCAGTGGTGTAGTCTCCTTGATCTTCTAAACTTGCTGCTCTTGTGATGTCTTCTATGTTGGCTCTCTGGATGTAATCTGGCTTTGATTGTTGTTTGGTCTGTCTTTGGTGGGTCCTTCCCTCCAGCTGGTTAACTGTGTGTCACTCTGCCCATGACATTGTATGCTTTTGTGCAGGTGGGGACATATTGTGTTGAAGCTGGTTCTTCTGTCTGTCTTAGGCTATGAGGTTTTTCTTTTGCTATTGTTCAGTTGTTTGTTCTGGGTAATTTCTCCACCATTTAGTTGTCATTCCACATTGGTCCTTGGTTAAGGTTAGTGTGGTTTTCACTCACTCCTCCATCATCTTCCTTTATTATCTGTTGGTGGTTCCTTTTTCAGTGGGTTCCCTATTACAGTAGGTATATTGGTGTTCACAGCTTCCCATCTCCTCTTTTATGTGATCAGTTAGAGGGACTAGGTAAAATGGATTAAGACAGAGGGAGTATTTTCTATGGGATTTAAAATTCCAATGCTTACAGAAAAGAGAGGAGATCATTTGGATAAGTATAGTGTTAACTGTGATATTTCATCCAACTAGCCACTTTTTAGAAATGGTGGAAAAGACGTAAGACTCTTGTTAGAGTGGGGAAGGATTGTGAGTTGAATCCAGAAAACAGAAAGCTTATGGGAGGTCAAATTATGAAATATAGTGAGAGTAAAAGATAGAAAATAGGCACAGTATGTGAGAGAATAGAGTTCACCATAGCAGTAATAAAGTTCCAGAGATAGTGAAATGGGCTAAGATCCGGGAGTGGTGCTGTGCAGTATTTACAATTGTATGGAACAACAATTATTTACTATACTAGAATAACAATCGTATGTCAGAAACTATGTGATCTGAATAACAAGAATAGGAAGTACATGACCTAGAGTAGTGTGCTCCTGGAACACAAGTGAGGTGAAAGTAGGAAAATTAAAATACACTATGAAAGAGAGAACAAGAAAAACCAATCAAACAATGCAATTAAACAAACAAAGAAAACAAAGAAAACTAAACAGAAAGAAGAAAAATAAAAAAAATACTAATAAAATAAAAGGAATAAAAATAATGAAAAAATAATAATACAAATAAACAGTAACATGCAAGTTCTCTGGAATAGTAAAGTGAAATTTGTCTCAGTTTCTCAGCTGTTGTGATTAGCCTTGTGATCCCTCTTTGTGTCTGTTACTGGACCTTTTACAGCTCCAGGTTTTATTGTCTATTGGGGAAGAAAAAGAAAAAATAAGAATTAAAAAAAGCTTCCTGCTTACTATAAACTGGCCAAGCAAGTTCTGCTGGTCTTCTTGGATGCAGCAGGCTTAGGAGGTTGGGCTTTGTTGCACTCTTCACAGTTTTCCAGTCCCCAGACCAGGTCCTCTGTTTGATGCCAGGCCCCCACTGACTGTCTGCACCAGGCCAGGGCCTTCAATCCACTAGTGTGCTGTCCTTGAGGTGCTGTAATTAGGGGCATCTCATACACCACCTTCTTGCTCTTTGCTGTCCCAGGTGCTAGGCACTCTCAAAGTCTCTTCAGGGAAGTTCAGCTCCCTCAGTGAATTAAGTATTTCCAGGGACTGCTAACTCCATGAGCCCTGCTGCTCTCCTCTGCAGGGGATACCTCCTCCTGGCTCTTAGAGAGCCAGCCTGACTGAGTGGGAGTGGGGACGGGGGGTAGCCCTGGTTGTGGCAGTGGCTGTGGGCGCATGGCTGCAGCAGGTGGGGGTGCTTGATCGCTGCAGGAGAGTTCCCTAAACAGCCACCAAGAGCCTTTTTTTTTTCTTTTTTTTTTAACAAAATCCTCCTGTCCAAGCCTGCCACCCATAACAAGTGCCCAGCCTCTCACACAGGCCAACTTTCCAACCAGGCTGGAGACCACCCTGGCCAGGGTCCATCACAACCCAACTCTTCTCTTTTCCAGGCATCACCCAGCTGCGCACTTTCTCTGGTAATGACCCAGCCAGTGTCCCCAGTCTCAGTGGATGAACACCACCCCTGTGTATCTCCCACTTTGTCTTTATTCCCCCCAGTGACTTCAAGTGTTCAGGTTCATCCTGGTGCTGCTCTATCCTCCCTGTTTGGCAGGAGAGGTAGTTGTCGATTTGGCTTTAATCCAAGCATCCTGTGATAGGCGCTGGCAGGTGCTGGGCCAGGGGCTGTAGGAGCCCTGGTCCCTGTGCTAGGCCCAGGGATCTTACTGTCCCAAAGAAATCTCCTTACTATCTGTTTTTCAATGTTCTCTAACAATTTTGGTCTCCAACCTTCATATATGCTGGGATTCCATTGGCTGTTCACTCTTCCTCAGAAGATCAGCTAGGTGTTCCACCTGTGCTCAGGGGGAAGGGAACTCCACTCCCACTTACCTTGCTGCCATCTTCCCTATCAGCAGCTGAAGTAAAGCATTGTGTTCTGCGGGCTTTGTGATGGTAAGTATATGCAAAGGCAAGTGTACATAATGGCTCTTTGGGTTTTCACTTTTTGATATTTTTCTGTTCCAACTTTAATTTGACCTTTGCCATTCATCCTCTGTGTCAGACACTGATCACTGGACAAGAGTTAGTCTTCTTTGCACCAGGGCAGTTTGTTCACCTCCATCCAGCATGCTCCTGTTTTTTTCTTCATTCTAACTCTTACTTCAGAGGTCTTAATATGCCTCCTGATTGAGAATGTCCTAATGACTGGTGAATATGACAATGAAAATGGAGTCCTGTTCTTCACAGGGAGACAAAGAAATAGCAATCAGCTAAATAGCTGGAACAGCAGACTGAGTATAGTAGAAGACATATCAACTTCGGGTCAGACAGATTTGCGTCCAAATCCTGACTCAGCTTTGTCCCCTTGAGCAGATCACCTCATCTCTCTGAGCCAACATTTCCTCAACCCCAGACATTGATAAGGATATTCCATTTTCAGGATAGTTGGAAGCATTAAATGAGACCATGTAGGCTTGTAAATTAACTGGCACATAGTAAATACACAGCTAACATTAGACATCCTAATTATCATTATTACTATAGTAATAACTCATTACTGCTGAAAAGAACTTAGGTACAGAAGATGGTGGTGCGGTAGGAGGGAGCAGATTCCATTTCATCCTACACATGGGTGAAAAACCTGGCCAATCTATGGAGGAACAGAGCAAAGAAACAACAGTAACGCAGCATATTTGAAAATAGGAGATCAAAAATCGTAGCAGACATTGAAAAGCCAGACGGTAAGGAGAGTACTTCAGAACAATAAGAGCCCAGGGATTAGCATGGAGAGCAGGGCGGCTGAGGCAGCCCCAGCCTGGCACTTGCCAGGCCTGCCCCAGGGCTCTAGGGAGGGAGCTGTGTCAACTGCTCCCTCCCCAGCCAAACAAGGTTTTAGCAGCACTGGGAGAGACCTGGTTGCTTGAAGTCTCACAAAGGGGAGTTAAGGTCTGTGTGGCAAACATGCTGGGGATGTGAGCATCCACGCACAGCCCTGGGAGGAGTGCATGCCAGAGCTCGCTCGACCATAGCCACCCATGCGCGACTGCAGATGGCTGGGTGACCATAGACACACGCATGCCAATGGAGATAGTTGCACAACTGGAGGTCCCCACGTGCAACTGGAGACCTTTAGCCCATGCCAGGAACCTGGGGAATGTGAGCGATCCATGGCAGAACCAGAGTCCGTGCATGTGAACCCAGGGAGTGCGCATGATCCATGGGAAACCCATAGCTCACTCCCGTGAAATTAGGGTGAGTGCAAGCAAAGCAGGAAACCTGGAATCAACTCCCATAAATTCAGGGTCAATGAGTGCCCCGTAGGAGACCCAAGCTCACATCCATAAACTCAGGAAAGTGCTTGCTCCCCAGGAGGCTCAGAACCCACGACTGAGGCCCTGTGCAGAAAGGTCCCAGGCTAGCTCCGGAAAGAGTGCATGGCTAGCCCTGGGGAGAGTAGCCCAAAGATGACTGAGTGCTGAACAGGGAGAAAAGCAATACCATCACCCCTAGGCCATTGCAGCCAGCAAGACCTGAAAAACTGTCTTGGCAAGATTGAAAACAGCAAGAGATTTTTTTTGTTTGTTTGTTTTGTTATTTATTTTTTAAATAATTTTCTTATTATTTCTTATTATTTTTATCATTTTAACCCCTCAATTCCTTTTGCTTCTCTTTAATTCTTTCTTGTTTTATTCCTTCTTCTTTTCTTTCCAATTTTACCTCTTTTTCCTTCCTCTTTTTTTCTTTTTTCATTTCTTGTCCCTCTGTTCTCTTTTTAAATAACCATGAGTGAGACAAAAACCAAACAAACAAACAAACAAATCTGGAAGTGTGAAAAAACCAGAGTTGGTCCCAAAGAGGGGGCATACCAACAGTTGAGACACTGAAAGCTGCGAACACTAGGATACACGAAGGAGATGGCACCACTGTCTCTCATAGGTATTCTAGCACAGAAGTTCAAACCATAAACCAAGGGAGCCTGAACAGATCAATTTAAGAAGCTCAAGCTAACAAGAAGAGTCTCCCAAACAATGGGAAGACAAAGAAACAATCCCCAAGTGAAAGGAAAGGAGGAAGCCTCAGAAAGAATGCTAAATGAAACACAGGCAATTCAACTACCAGCTATTGAGTTCAAAGCAACGGTTGTCAGGAAGCTCTATGAGCTCTCAATGAGCTACCACATACTACAGGGAACTTATGATGAACTCACTGCAAATTATATCAACATGAAAAAGGAAATAGAAACTATCAAAAATGGCCAAGAGGAAATGAAGAATACAATTTCTGAACTGAAGAACACAGTAGAAGGAAAGGAAACCAGAATGGCTGAAGCAGAAGATCAGATGAGTGAGTTGGAGGATGAAGTAGAAAAAAACACCTGAAAACAGCAAGAAAAGGAAAAGAGGCTCAGAAAGAATGAAGAGGGATTAAGAGAAATGCAAGACAATATAAAACGCAATAATATCCATATAATAGGGATACCAGAAGGAGAAGAAGAAGAGCAAGGGATAGAAAACCTATTTGAAAGAGTAATGATGGAAAACTTCCCTAATTTGATGAGAGAAAAAGTTACACAGACCCGGGAAACACAGAGAGTCCCAATCAAGAGGAACCTAAAGAGGCCCACTTCAGGACACATCATCATTAAAGTGGCAAAATTCCAAGACAAAGAGAATCTTAAAGGCAGCAAGGGAGAAAAAGGAAGTAACATACAAGGGGGCCCTGATAAGGTTAGCAGCTGACTTCTCAATGGAAACACTCCAAGCCAGAAGAGAATGGCAAGAAATATTCCAAGTAATAAGAACCAACAATCAAGACTACTTTACCCAGCAAGGCTTTCAATCAAGACAGAAGGCCAAATAAGGAGCTTCCCAGACAAAAGAAGTCTAAAAGAATACATCTTTACCAAACCAAGTCTGCAAGAGATACTAAAGGGATTGCTTTAAGGAAAGGAAGGAAAAGGAGAGAGAGAGAGAAAGAGAGAGAGAGAGGAACACAGGTACAAAAATGGCAATGAATCAGTACCTTTCAATAATAACCTTAAATGTAAATGGATTAAATCCTCCCATCAAAAGACATAGAATAGCTGAATGGCTAAGAAAGCATGACCCACACATACGCTGCCTACAAGAGACCCACCTCAGGACAAAAGACATACACAAACTCAAAGTGAGGGGCTCGAAACAAATTGTCCAAGCAAATGGACAGGAAAAAAAAAGGTCTGGGGTAGCAATACTCATATCAGACAAAATAGACTTCAAAAGAAGAGCCATAAAGAGAGAACCAGAAGGTCACTTCATAATGCTCAAGGGAAGAATCCTCCAAGACGACATAAACATTGTAAATATGCACCCAACATAGGAGCACCTAAATACATAAAGAAAATCTTGGAGGGCTTCAAGGAAGATATTGACAGCAACACAATTATAGTAGGCCATTTTAACACCCCACTGTCAAAAATGGACAGATCTTCCAAACAAAATGTTAACAACGATATTGTGTCATTGAACAAAACTCTAGATGAAATGGACTTAACTGATATATATAGAGCCCTTCATCCCAAAGAAACTAAATACACATTTTTTTCAAATGCACATGGAACATTTTCAAAGATAGGCCACATGACAAGAAACAAAAAAAGCCTCAACAAATTCAAGAAAATTGAAACCATACTAAGCACTTACTCTGACCACAAAGAACTGATACTGGAAACCAACCCCAAGGGGAAAAACCCAAAACCCTCAAAATCATGGAGATTGAATAGCATGCTATTAAACAATGAATGGATCAAGAATGAAATTAGGAAGGAAATCAAAAAGTTTCTGGAAACACATGAAAATGAACTCACAATGATCCAAAACTTATGGGACACAATGAAGACAGTCCTGAGAAGGAAGTTCATAGCAATAAAGGCAAACCTAAAAAACATAGAAACATTTCAAACAAACAACTTATCCCTAAGCCTACAAGAACTTGAGGAACAACAACAAAGACAGCCCAGAGCAAATAGAAGGAAGGAAATAATCAAGATCAGAGAAGAATTAAATAACAAAGAGACTAAAAGCACAATTCTAAGGATCAGTGAATCCAGGAGCTGGTTCTTTGAAAAGATCAACAAAATCAACAAGCCTTTAAGCAGGCTCATCAAGAAAAAAAGAGAGAGGACCAAAATAAACCGAAACAGAAATGAAAGAGGACAGATTACAACTGACACTACAGAAATACAAAGGATTATAAGAAATCACTATGAAGAAGTGTATGCCAAAAAATTTGAAAACCTAGGAGAAATGGACAAGTTTCTAGAAAAATATAATTTTCCAAAAACTCAATGGAGAAACGGAAAGCTTGAAGAGACCAATAACAGCAGATGAAATTGAAGCAGTAATAAAAAAACTAGGGACACATAAAAGCCCTGGACCAGATGGTTTCACAGGAGAATTCTACAAAGCATTTAAGGAAGAGCTAACCCCTATCTTTCACAGATTATTCGGAAAAATCCAAAATGATAGAAGACTCCCAAACTCTTTTTATGAAGCCAGCGTCATCCTAATCCCAAAACTAGATAAAGACACAACAAAGAAAGAAAACTTCAGGCCAATATTGCTGATGAACATAGACGCTAAAATCCTTAACAAAATATGGGCGAACCGCATCCAATAATACATTAAAAAGATCATACACCACGACCATGTGGGATTCATCCCAGGGACGCAAGGATGGTTCAACATTCGCAAATCACTAAATGTAATACATCACATAAATAAATGCAAAGACAAAAACCACATGATCATATCAATAAATGCAGGAAAAAGCATTTTATAAGGTACGAGAGCCATATATGATAAGACACTCAGCAAAGTGGGAATAGAGGGAGCATTCCTCAACATAATAAAAGCCATATATGAGAGACCTATAGCCAACATTATACTCAATGGGCAAAGACTAAAATCTTTTCCACTAACATCAGGAACAAGACAAGGTTGTCCACTCTTACAACTTCTATTCAATATAGTACTGGAAGCCTTAGCACAGTGATTAGATAAGAAAAGGAAATAAAAGGCATCCAACTTGGAAAGGAGGAAACAAAACTGTCATTGTTTGTAGATGATGAAATAGTGTACATAGAAATTCCTACAGACTCAGCCAAAAAACTGCCCAACCTAATCAGTAAATTGAGCCAAACAGCCGGATACAAAGTCAATATCCAGAAATCAAAGGCATTTTTGTATACCAACAATGAAACAGCAGAAGCAGAAATCAAGAAAAAAACCCCATTCAATATAGCAAAAAGAAAAATAAAACACCTAGGAATAAACCTAACCAAGGAGGTAAAAGACCTGTATGCAGAAAACCACAAAACACTGAAGAAAGAAATCAAAGAAGCACATACAAATGGAAACACATACCATGTTCATGGATCAGAAGAATTACCATCATCAACATATCCATACTACCCAAAGCAATTTACAAAGTCAATGCAATACCTATTAAAGTACCAATGGCATATTTCAAAGACATAGAACAAACACTTCAAAAATCTATATGGAACAATGAACGACTCCGAATAGCTGCAACAATTTTGAGAAAGAAGAGTAAAGGAGGAGGGATCACAATATCTGATATCAAATTGTATTACAAGGCCACTGTAATCAAAACAGCCCGGTACTGGCATAAAAACAGGCACATGAACCAGTGGAATGGAACAGAGAGTCCAGAAATAAATCCAAGTCCCTACAGTCAATTAATATTCGACAAAGGGGGCAGCAACATAAAATGGAGTAAAAATAGCCTCTTCAACAAATGGTGTTGGGAGAACTGAACAACTACGTGCAAAAAAAAAAAAAAAAAAAAAAAAAAAAGAAACTTGAGCACCAACTTACACCATACACAAAAATAAATTCAAGATGGATAAAAGATTTAAATATAAGCTATGACACCAGGAAAGTCCTAGAGGAGAACATAGGCAGGAAAATCTCAGATATTTCACGCAGCAACATTTTTAGTAATATGTCCCCTAAAGCAAGAGACATAAAGGAAAGAATAAACAAATGGGATCTCATCAAAATAAAAAGCTTCTGCTCGGCTGAAGAAAACAGTATTAAAATACAAAGAGAACGGACTGTATGGGAAAACATATTTTCCAATGATGCCTCAGACAAGGGTTTAATCTCCAAAATATATAAAGAACTTACATGACTCCACTCTAAGAAGACAAGCAACTCAATTACAAAATGGGCAAAGGACTTGAACAGACACTTCTCCAAGGAGGACATACAGAGGATCCAGAGACACATGAAAAGATGCTCAGTATCACTGTCAGAGAGATGCAAATTAAAACCACAATGAGATACCACTTGATACCAGTTAGAATGGTCATCATAAACAAAGCAACAAACAGCAAGTGTTGGAGAGGTTGTGGAGAAAAGGGGACCCTAGTGCACTGTTGGCAGGATTGCAGACTGGAACAACCACTATGGAATGCAGTATGGAATTTTCTAAGAAAACTAAAAATGGATCTGCCTTTTGACCCAGCAATTCCACTGCTAGGACTGTATCCTAAGAGCCCTGAAACACCAATCCAAGAGAACCTATGCACCCCAATATTCATAGCAGCACAATTTACAATAGCCAAGTGTTGGAAGTAACCTAGGTGTCCATCAGTAAATGAATGGATCAAAAAACTATGGTACATTTACAAAATGGAATTGTATGCAGCACAAAGAAAGAAGGAGCTCCTACTCTTTGTGACTGCATGGATGGATCTGGAGAGCATTATGCTAGGTGAAATAAGCCAGGCAGTGAAAGACAAATACCATATGATCTCACCTTTAACAGGAACCTAATCCACAAAACAAACAAACAAGCAAAATATAACCAAAGACACTGAAATTGAGAACAGGCCGACAGTGACCAGAGGGGACAGGGGAGGGAATTTCAGGGGAAAAGGGGAAGGGTTTAGAGCAACAAGTATAAAGGACTCATGGACAAAAACTATGGGGGGTGGAAATGGGAGGAAGGTGGGGAGGGCTGGGGTGGTGGGCTGGGGGTAGGGTAAAAGACAGAAAACTGTACAATATCAACAGTTAAAAAATACTGATAAAAAAAGAAAAGTAGACATGCTGGTATAATATGCACTAAAGGAAAATGAAACATACAGATAAATGGGCACCCCGTTAATCTGTCAGAAACATCTGGCAAGGACCTGAGGGAACAGGAGTGAGGTGTTGGGGGCCAAGTTTTCACAGCCTAATTACCAGCTCTGTTGAGGAGAAAACCCACCATCTGAGAATATTGACATCCTTGCAGCTGAACTAAATAGTTTGATTTGGCCGCTCACAGTCAGACTATATCAACAAAGAAAGAGACATGACCTTTTCAGAGAGTTAGACATCTTGTAAATTGAGAATGAAATATGAAATCATTAAAATTTTTCATATGTTACAGTATATCTGAAAACCTACTTCAGAAACATGCTAATCTTGACTTTTCTCAGTAAATAAGGATAACCTACCTACACAACCGATAAACCTCAATGTGAGTGTTAGAAAACATACATGTACAGAACTTCCGGCCAAGATGGAGGCTTAGGTGGACACACTGTGCCTCCTCTCACAACTAAAATTAAGGACAAATATTTAGAAACAAGAAAACAACCAGAACTGATAGAAAATTGAACTGTACAGAAGTTCGACTGCCATTCATCCATACCCGTAAGAGGGGCAGAATTGTGGAAAAAGTGGAGGTGCAGATGCGGGCACTCAGGCAGCAGCAGCTGGTAGTTCCCAGGCACGCAGGTGGTGGCTAGCAAACCCCAGGTGCACAGGTGGTGGTTAGCGGACCCGGGGCATGGGATGGCAACTGTGCAGGCCCAGTGAGGCACTGCAAGGCGGCTGGCTGACCAGGTGGTCCCACATTTGTGCACAGATAACCCAGGCAAAGGGAAAGTGGCGGAAGGGACTTGAATCCAAGAGAGAGCTGAGCAAGCGCTATTGTTCCCTGTTGGACACCACCCTCATATACAGCATCACTACCCAGCTACTGGGCTACCCCACCCTGGGGAACACCTAAGGCTCCACTCCTCACTACATAACAGCCACAACCAGACCAAAGAAAAAACAAAACAAAAAAAAAACAAAAAAAAAACCCCACCAAAAATGGCTCAAACCAGAAAACAAATGAAAGCCCCAGAGCCAATTCCTCTAAGCAAACGAGAGATAGCCAACCTATCCGATGCACAGTTCAAAGCACTGGTGATCAGGATGCTCACAGAATTGGTTGATTTTGCTCACAAATTAGATGAAAAAAATGGAGGCTACAATACGTGAAATGAAGGAAAATGCATGGGGAACCAATAGAGATGGAAAGACAACTGGGACTCAAATCAATGGAGTGGACCAGAAGGCAGAAACAAACAACCAAACAGAAAACGAGGAAGAAACATGAATTCAAAAAAATGAGGAGAGGCTTAGGAACCTCCGGGACATCTTTAAACGTCCCAACATCCAAATTATAGGGGTACCAGAAGGGGAAGAGGAACAGCAACAAGTGGAAAACTTATTTGAACAAATAATAAAGGAGAACTTCCTCAATCTGGCAAAGGAAATAGACTACCAGGAAGTCCAGGAAGCTCAGAGAGTCCCAAAGAATTGGGACCCAAGGAGGAAAACACCAAGGCACATCATAATTACATTACCCAAGATTAAAATGAAGGAGAGAATTCTAGAAGCGGCAAGCGATAAGGGGACGGTCACCTACAAAGAGTTCCCATCAGACTGTCAGCTGATTTCTCAAAAGAGACCTTCCAGGCAAGAAGGGGCTGGAAAGAAGTATTCCAAGTCATGAAAGGCAAGGACCTACATCCAAAATTGCTCTATCCAGCAAAGCTGTCATTTAGAATCCAAGGGCAGATAAAGTGCTTCTCAGATAAGGTCAAGTTCAAGGAGTTCATCATCACCAAGCCCTTATTATATGAAATGTGAAAGGGACTTATCTAAGAAAAAGAAGATAAAAGATATGACAGTAAAAAGACAGCAAACTCACAGATATTAACGACCACACCTAAAACAAAAGCAAACTAAGCCAACAGCTAGAACAGGAACAGAACCACAGAAATGGAGATCACATGGAGGGTTAGCAACAGGGGAGTGGGAGGAGAGTGGAAGAAAAGGTACAGAGAACAAGTAGCATAGACGGTGGGTAGAAAATAGACAGTGGGAGGGCAAGAATAGTGTGGGAAATGTAGAAGCTAAAGAACTTATGACATATGGACATGAACTAATATGGGTGGGAGGAGGTGTGCAGGGTGGAGGAGAAATGGGACAATTGTAATAGCATAATGAATAAAATATATATAAAAAAGAAATAAAAAACATACATGTACAGATTAAAAATAATAATAAAGTAAAAAGCTGTGAAATAGTACATTAGGACCTTCCTTATGAGATCCATAATATGACAAAATCTGTTTCATTTGTTCACTGCAATGAGGGAAACCACAGACCAAGAATTATTAGGTGTCTCAGAAGACAATGGTAAAGATGGAAGTATTATAGCACTGGGAGGAAGGATGGAGTTCAGTCTCAAAGCAACATCAGATCTAGACTGGAAAATGAACAGAAGGTTCATGTTTCTTTGGAATCTACAAAGTTAAGACAGACATAGAATATTGAGTCAAGAAGCTCCTTATGATTGATTGTGAAGCTCTGCATTGATTGTGAATCAAAAATGCTTCTCTGTCAAAGTGACTTAGATTCCTATTGAACAGTGGAATGTTTCATTCTCATTGATATAATGTCAAACAGCAAAGTTTCTGGTAGTCAATAATTTTACAGTACAAAATTTCTTGAAATTATGTGGTAAGTTCATTGATGATAGGGAAAAACTAAACAGGGAAAAGAGTGAATTATTGTGAAGAGGTTTTATTTAAATAGGGTAGTTAGGGAAGGCTTCACATTTGAATACAGATGAAAGACAGCAAAGGAGCGAGCCAGGCTGATGTAATGGGGAGGAGCATTCTAGGCAGAGAGAAGTGAGAGTGGTTAGAGGTTTAGCAAGGAGGCCAGTCAGTGTGTGTACAACGGATGGAGAAAAGGAAAGAGTACAAGGTTATAGCAATAACTGGGGGGCCAGTTCATGCAGGATCTTGGAAATCATTGTGATAAATTTGGCCTTTACTTTAAGCAAGATGAGAAGTCAATGTGGAACTTTGAGCAGAGGGATTTAAAGATCTGACTCACGGTTTGACAGAAATATTGAGTGGCTGTGTTGAGAGTAGACTCAAGAATGGGAAGAGAAGAAGCATGGAGACCAGTTAGGAGGCTGCTGTAATAATCCAGGTAAGAGATCAAAATGCCTTAGACCTGAATAGGTAGTAGGAGAGGTAATGAGAAATGGTCAGAATCTGGATAAATGTTGAAGCGCTGTCAGGACTGTAATGCTCTGTGTCTATTCTTTTATTCTCTTAGCGCTCACAGAAGCTATTTTAACTTGCCTACTCAACTTATCAAAACTAAAGTTACCAACATATTTACTGTACTCTACTATTAAAGACCTTATGATGCTTTAATTTTTTTAGTCTTCTAAAGTTATGTTATTGGTATCTATTATTTTCTATCCTATTTCTTATATATCGATACATATTAAATCTCATTTCATTATATGCAGTGTTTGCTCATATAAATATTTACCTATATTTTTGTTCATCATTGTTTTTCCATCTTGGGCCTCTCACCTGGTATCATTTGTATCTGCCTCTAGTATATTCTTTATATTCCAAATAATTTTAGTTTTTTCAATTTTAATTTTAAAATAGTTCTAGATTCACAAAAAGTTGTGTTCCTGTATATCTCACTCAGTTTTCCATATTATTAACATCTTACATAAGTATACTACATTTATTACGGTTAACAAAGTAATACCAATACATTATTATCAACTAAAGTACATACTTTATTCAGATTTCCTTAGTGTATTTGTAATGATCTTTTTCTGTTCCAAGATCACATCCAGGATACCACATTACATTTAGTTGTTATGTCTTTTGGGTTCCTTTTGCCTGACAGTATGTTAAATATTTTCCCCTGATTTCAGAAATTTGGATTAGTTATTTTATAGAATATCCCTCAGGTAGAATTTGTCTGATGTTTTTCTCATGATTTTACTTGGGTTCTGGGCTTCTAGGAGGATGATCACAGAGATAAAACGCCATTCTCATCGTAATATTATCAGGTACAAATTAGTATAAATTTCCACTTTTGGCATTAGCTTTGATCACCCAGCTCAGGTTGTATTTGTCAGGTTTTTCCACTGTAAAGATAATCTTTTTTCTTTGTTTCCATGTTCTATTCTTTGGAAGGAAGTCACTATGTGCAGCTCACACTTAAGGATTGAGTATTATTCTTCACTTCCTATTTATTTATTTAATCATTTAGATAAATCTGGATTCATGGATATTTCTTTTATACACTGGGGTTATAATTCAATAATACATAACTTTTTTCTATTTTTTTAATAAATTCTATTGATTATGCTATTACAGTTGTCCCATTTTCCCCCATCATTTCCCTCCACCCTGCACACCCCCTCCCACCCACATTCCCCCCTTTAGTTCATGTCCATGTGTCATAAGTTCTTTAGCTTCTACATTTCTTCTCACACTATTTTCTACCCACTATCTATGCTACTTGTTCTCTATACCTTTCCCCCCTCTCTCCTCTTCCCACTCTGCTTTTGCTAACCCTCCATATGATCTACATTTCTGAGTTTCTGCTCCTGTTCTAGCTGTTGGCTTAGTTTGCTTTTGTTTTAGGTGTGCTTGTTAATATCTGTGAGTTTGCTGTCTTTTTACTGTCATATTTTTCATCTTCTTTTTCTTAGGTAAGTCCTTTTAACATTTCATATAATAACGGCTTGGTGATGATGAAATCCTTTTACTTGACCTTATCTGAGAAGGGCTTTATCTTCCCTTTCATTCTAAATGACAGCTTCACTGGATACAGCAATCTTGGATGTAGGTCCTTGCCTTTCATGACTTGGAATACTTCTTTCCAGCCCCTTCTTGCCTGGAAAGTCTCTTTTGAGAAATCAGCTGACAGTCTGATGGGAACTCTTTGTAGGCGACCGTCCCCTTATCGCTTGCTGCTTCTAGAATTCTCTCCTTCATTTTAATCTTGGGTAATGTAATTATGATGTGCCTTGGTGTTTTCCTCCTTGGGTCCCAATTCTTTGGGACTCTCTGAGCTTCCTGGACTTCTGAGAAGTCTATTTCCTTTGCCAGATCGAGGAAGTTCTCCTTTATTATTTGTTCAAAAAACTTTTCCACTTGTTGCTGTTCCTCTTCCCCTTCTGGTACCCCTATAATTTGGATGTTGGGATGTTTAAAGATGTCCCGGAGGTTCCTAAAACTCTCCTCATTTTTTTTGAATTGTTTCTTCTGTCCTTTCTGTTTTTTTGTTTGTTTCTGCCTTCTGGTCCACTCCATTGATTTGAGTCTTAGTTTTCCTCCCATCACTATTGGTTCCCTGTGCGTTTTCCTTCATTTCACGTATTGTAGCCTCCATTTGTTCATCTAATTTGTGAGCAAAATCAACCAATTCTGTGAGCATCCTGATCACCAGTGCTTTGAACTGTGCATCGGATAGGTTGTCTATCTCTTGGTCACTTAGATGAATTGGCTCTGGGGCTTTGATCTGTTCTCCCCTTTGAGCCACTTTTGTTTTTGTTTTGGTTTGTTTTTGGTCTGGTTGTAGCTGTTATGTAGTGAGGGGTGGAGCCTTAGGTGTTCTCCAGGGTGGGGCAGCACAGTTGCTGGGTTGTGATGCTGTATGTGGGGGCAGGGTCTGAGGGGGAACAGTGGTGCTGGCTCCACGCTCTGTGGGATTCCAGTCCTTTCTGCTGCTTTCTCAAAGCAAATTGGGCCCTTCTGGTGTTGATTTCCATGTGGGTGGGCTTGTGTACATTCTAGGACCCTGTGGGTCTCTCCAACAAACTCTCCTGTGAGGCTGGAAGTCTCTCCCAGCAGTTCAACCCCAACAAGTGTTTTCAGTCAGTGCTTTTAGGCTTTATTTCCTGGCACTGGGGCCCTGGGTTGCGTAGTATGTCTCGCTGCTCATTTTCGCTTGGTTTATCTGCGCGCGAACGTGGGACTGCAGTCAGTCATGTTGTGCACCTTGCTTGGTCTGCTTGTTGCCTCCCTGCACCCGATAACCACTGCCTGTGCACCAGGTGTGGCAACTGCTACCTGCGCATCCGAGATCACTAGCCACTGCTTTTTTCTGCTGCAACCCCTGTCCCCTGGCCGCCAACTCTGCCCCTCTTACTGGTCTGGGTAAATCATTGTTGGACTTCTGTACAATTCAATTTTCTATTTGTTCTGGTATTGTTTTGGTTCTAAATTTTTGTTGTCCTTAATTTTGGTTGTGAGAGGAGGCACAGTGTGTCCACCTACACCTCCATCTTGGCCAGAAGTCCTAATGTCTATTAATACATATTTTTTTCATTGCTCAAATTGTTCTAGTTTTGGCTATTGAGAATTCTTTCAGGTAAGCTCCTGTGTCCTTTTGACATGACCTTGATATTTTGGGATTTATTTTAGCACTTCATTATATTTTAGCACCACAAGTCTTGTCCTACATAATTCCTGCCCTGCCCTAGAATTAGTCATTTTTCCAAGGAGTTGTACTTCCTTCAGAGTGGACTTAAAGTTATTTTTTACAGATACTGACAATGTAGAGCTGTCAACCTGAAAACAAACTAAAACTTTTTTTTGTATTCTCAGTTAATATAGATTAATTATATCATAGAATTAGTAGAGGGTATATTTTTGGTTCTTCTCAGGGGAAATTTTTTCCTTCTTCTGTCAAGCATCAGTGTCCAGACATACAGGTTTCCTTGATTTCTCCTTCTGGTTGCCAGTTTATTTCTCCTTACCTTTACTATGAAAATGTAGTTATTTGGTATCTCAGTTTTTGTGTCAAGACTCCTCTTGGCCTCTTTACTTTTTGGTGAGACCTAGGCTTCATCTCCTCTTCAATCTCCAAACTCAGTAGCTCATCAGAGTGTAACTCAATAGATCAGGATTCTGCAGAAACCCTTGGATTGAAAAATCTAGCTTAATGCTTTTTTTGAAGGGGGGAGTCTACCATGGTTCTTGCTTTTATTTTAATTTTGGCCATTGTGGATTATTTCCCTTGTGTCAACTCATTTAAATATTTCTCAAGTTTTCTCTCTTTTTTAAAAGTGATTTCACTTGGGAGAGATTTACCTACTTATCCATTCCACCAGAAATAACAGTCTAGGTTCATATTTGACATTTTTATTGATTAGGGGAGGGTCCTTATTATTGGTTTCTTAGAAGTCAACAGCTCACCTTGTTCAGGAGCACCAATATAGTACTAAAATGCTTCTTCTGTTGTGATTATACAGTGCATTATTAGTTTAGGCTGAAGGGATAGTGAAAAAGAATGGAAGGTACATGTTTAATAATCCTGGACAAACACAGGCTTTGGAGTATTCTGATGATGGGAATGTTGTTGAGTTGGGGGCTGTGTGGACTTCTTTCCTACATGCATAAAGGCTGAAATAAGCACTATGATGTTGTACCCAAACCATGGTTTCTCTATCCAGGCACTGTACACACCAGGACAGTAGTATGTGAGGATGTGCAGGGAGTAAAGAAGTGTTTTTTTCTTCCAATGACTGTCCTATCACTCTACCGCTCTTGTGATTCATGCTTTTTGATTGTTCTGTTTCTATTTGGTAGCTTTTGCTACTAATTCCCCACCCATTCAGTTCTCAATCCAATTCCATATGACTTTCATCCCATACCACTCCACTGGAACAGCTTTTACAAAGTTCATCAATGATCTTTTAGTCTATTTAAATTTATCTCCTTTCAGTTCTCATCCTACTTGGCATCTCATCACTGGGTACTGTTGAACAATTTCTTCTCCTTGAAATTCTTATACACATTGGCTTTCTGTTTTTTCCCCCATCTCTATGGCCATCTTATCTCATGGAAGTCCTTTCCTCTTTTCTGAATGGCCTTTTCTTATTCTCCAGCCATTCTCCCATTCTTCTGTCTCCATCTTTGTAACAAATATTGATTGACCTCAATGTTTGGAATAGAATAGACAAATGAATGTTCTGTACATATGCTTTGTGCTGCATAGAGCTTACTGTGTAGTGGGATATAGACCATTATTAAAGTGAGTTACATAACAAGAGACCCTAGTGAAGTCTGTGAGGTTGACCTCAAAGATCAAATATAAAATGTAAGTAATAGCTAGTCAGTCACAGTTAGTAGCCAGATATGGAAAGCAGCATGTTTGTAGGTCAAGGACAAGAGAATATATTATATTTAAGCAGTTGAAACAAAGCTGGCATGGCTTCCAGAGTCAACAGGAAGAGCAGTGAGAGATGTGACTGGAAAGATAGGCAGCAGAAATGGAGTCTTGTGTTTTGTGAACCGCCCTGACTAGTTTCAGGAATTGTAACCCTCCCCCACCCCCCACCATGGCTAATGCCGAGTGAGCGACCTTTGGACTGTAAACCACTAAGGAGACAAAGCTTATCTCCCTGGCAGGAGTGCCACTTCTGCTTCATCCATAACTGGCCCCCAATTTTTGCTCAGTTAGCCAATGATGGGTAGGATTACCTCAAGAGAGAGGTCACCTAAGACAGGCACAATCATGTGGAAGGCCCTCAAGGAAGGACTCAGGGGGCTACAACAAAAGGGGGTGATGGACCCTCATCCCCCAGCTATACTGACATAGCCTGAGTCCTCTATCCATCCAGGATAAGTTTCCTTATCTCTTGGCTTCCTGGCTCTGATCCACTTAAGCCTGAAACATTGACAGAGGGCGGTGCAGTGCTGTGCTGGATAGGGTAGGCTCTCCGGGTGATCAAACATAAGAAAGAATTCGTAAAGTCCTGTGAAACCTGCTTTGCTAAGAATGCTCTCATTTAAATGATAAGGGTCTGAGCAGGAAATGAGTTTGTCTCCCAAAGTTTTGTAACCCCTTAGCTGACAGACCCTGACTCAGATTAAGCCCTCAGAGTTCTTTGCATGTTATCTGTTGTTTGATCCTTGCCGCCTGACAATGATTGATGAGCTTTACTTGTATTACCCGTTTTACCTGTGTAAAAAGGACCTAATAAAAGCCATTGAGGAAGGGGCTCTTGGCCCTTTTCCTTTGAGAGATCGGCCACCTCTCCTCCCCAAGCAGATCATGTCTTGGTAGTCTTATTTTAATCCATGACAGATGGGGGGCTCTGCGGGTAGAACTCCCCACACTTGTGAGCAGAGTGTGGAAAATGAATTGGAATCTGTTGTATATCAGGAGAGAGAGAATGATGACTTGTTTAAGGGTGATGAATTGTGCCAAATAAAACAAATTCAAATTATGAAAGCAGAGATTTTATCAGAAAGCAGTATTGCAACTGATGGCAAAAGGGAGCGATTGCACTAGGGAGAACTTTCTGGCAATGAGATCTACATGCATCTCTAAAGTAAGGCAGAAAAGGCTTCTCTTTTATAGAGAGGAGTAACCAAGGCTGGAAAGAACTTGGTGTAAGCAAGAAGACTGAATGAGGAGAGTGGTATGATAGGATAGTAGATCAGAGAATATTTTAGTATGGGGACATCCTATTATGGGGAGGAGAATTTGTAGAGGAGCTGTATGCTTATACAGGCTGAGGATGAGTCCAACTTCAGGAACCCAGAGGAAGGAGAGAAGATTTATAAAATTTGATCACGTCAACTAATGGGCATTTTATTCTGTTCTGATTGATCAGTGGGGACAAATAGTTCATCTAATCCTTTATGATATAAAGAATAGGAATTTGGAGGGTCTGTGTCTGGTTTTGTTATAGATGAATAAGGGGTCATCCATGAATTTTGCCTATGTCATGTGGGAAACAGGGGTTCTTTGCAGTAACTTGTTTCCAGAAACCCATGAAGATAGGGGATTTGCTCATTATCATTGATTTACATGAACACAGGGCTCAAGTAAAATTCAACATTGTCAAGCAGGTTGGAAGAAGTAAACATATTTGAGAAATAATAAGCAGTTGATTTCATAGGGTTTGCTGATAGATTGAATATCAGTATAAGGAAAAGAGAAGAATTAAGAATGTCTCCCAACTTTCTAGGCTGGGAACTGGATGAGTGATTGTGTACAAATGAAGACAGTGAGAGGTAAAAAGGAAACTTGGTGTGACTGAAGATGAAAAAGTTGCACATGGGATATTTTCTTTTTTAAAATTTTATTTAATTGTTGTTCTTGTACAGTTTTCTCTCTTTTACTCCCATCCCAGCCCACCGCCCCAACCCTCCCCATCACACTCCCATTTCCACCCCCAGCCTAGTTTTTGTCCATGTGTCCTTTATATTGTTCCTGTAAAACCTTCCCTTTTTCCCCCTGAAATTCCTTCCCCTCTCCCCTCTGGTGACTGTCAGCCTGTTCTCAATTTCAGTGTCATTGGTTATATTTTGCTAGTTTGTTTGTGTTGTTGTTTAGGTTCCTGTTAAAGGTGAGATCATATGGTATTTGTCTTTCACTGCCTGGCTTATTTTGATTAGCATAATGCTCTCCAGGTCCATTCATGCTGTTGCAAAGGGTAGGAGCTCCTTTCCTTCTGCTACATAGAATTCCATTGTGTAAATGTATCACAGTTTTTTCATCCTTTCATTTACTGATGGGCACCTAGGTTGCTTCCAACACTTGGGTATTGTAAATTGTGCTGCTATGAACATTGGAGTGCATAGGTTCTCTTGGATTGGTGTTTCAGGGTTCTTTTTTTTTTTTTTAATCAGTATTTTTTAATTGTTGATATTGTACAGTTTTCTGTCCTTTACCCCACCCCAGCCCACCACCCCAGCCCTCCCCACCTTCCTCCCATTTCCACCCCCCATAGTTTTTGTCCATGAGTCCTTTATACTTGTTGCTCTAAACCGTTCCCCTTTTCCCCCCGAAATTCCCTCCCCTCCCACTTTGGACACTGTCAGACTGTTCTCAAATTCAGTGTCTTTGTTTATATTATGCTTGTTTGTTTTTTTGTTGATTAGCTTCCTGTTAAAGGTGAGATCTTAGGATGTAATCCTAGCACTGGAATTGCTGGATCAAAAGGTAGATCCATTTTTAGTTTTCTTAGAAAATGCCATACTGCTATCCATAGTGGTTGTACCAGTCTGCACTCCCACCAAGATTGCACTAGGATGCCCTTTTCTCCACAGCCTCTCCAACAATTGCTGTTTGTTGCTTTGTTTATGATAACCATTCTGACTGGTGTCAAGTGGTATCTCACTGTGGTTTTAATTTGCATCTCTCTGACAGCTAGTGACACTGAGCATCTTTTCATGTGTCTCTGGAACCTCTGTATGTCCTCCTTGAAGAAGTGTCAGTTCAAGTCCTTTGCCCATTTTTTAATTGGGGTGCTTATCTTATTAGAGTGGAATTGTGTAAGTTCTTTGTATATTTGGAGATTAAACTCTTGTATGAGGTATCATTGGTAAATACGTTTTCCCATACAGTCGGTTCTCTTTGTATTTTAATACTGTTTTCTTCAGCCGAGCAGAAGCTTTTTATTTTGATGAGATCCCATTTGTTTATTCTTTCCTTTATGTCCCTTGGTTTAGAGGACATATCAGTAAAAATGTTGCTGTGTGAAGTATCTGAGATTTTCCTGCCCATGTTCTCCTCTAGGACTTTAATGGTGTCACGGCTTATATTTAAATCTTTTATCCACCTTGAATTTATTTTTTTGTATGGCATAAGTTGGTGCTCGAGTTTTATTTTTTTGCACGTAGCTGTCCAGTTTGGCGAACACCACTTGTTGAAGAGGCTATTTTTGCTCCATTTTATGTTGCTTCCCAGTTTGTTGAATGTTAATTGACTATAGAGACTTAGGTTTATTTCTGGGTTCTCTGTTCAATTGCACTGTTCCATGTGCCTGTTTTTATGCCAGTACCAGGCTGTTTTGATTACAGTGGCCCTGTAATACAGTTTGGTATCAGGTGTTGTGATCCCTCCTACTTTGCTCTTCTTTCTCAAAATTGTGGCAACTATTCAGGGTCGTTTATGGTTTCATATAGAATTTGAAGTGTTTGTGCTATGTTTGTGAAATATGCCATTGGTGCTTTAATAGGTATTGCATTGAATATGTAAATTGCTTTGTGTAGTATGGACATTTTGATGATGTTAATTCTTGTGATGTGTGAACACAGTATATGTTTCATTTGTTTGTGTCTTCCTTGATTTCTTTCTTCAGTGTTGTGTAGTTTTCTGCATACAGGTCTTTTACCTCCTTGGTTAGGTTTATTCATAGGTATTTTATTTTTCTTTTTCCTATGTCAAATGGGATTTTTTCCTTAATTTCTGCTTCTGCTGTTTCATTGTAGCTATACAAAAATGCCTTTGAGTTCTGGATATTGACTTTGTATGCAGCTGTTTGGCCAAATTCATTTATTAGGTCCAGCAGCCTTTTGGTCAAGACTATAGGATTTTTTATGTGCACTACCATGTCATCTGTAAACAATGATAGTTTTGTTTCCTCCTTTCCGAGTTGGATTCCTCTTATTTCTTTTTCTTTTCTAATTGCTGTGGCTAAGACTTCCAATACTATATTGAATAGAAGTTGTGAAAGTGGACAACCTTGTCTTGTTCCTGATCTCAGTGGAAAAGATTTTAGTTTTTGCCTGCTGAGTATGTTGTTGGCTGCAGGTCTTTCATACATGGCCTTTATTATGTTGAGGAATGCTCCCTCTCTTCCCACTTTGTGGAATATTTTTATCATGAATGGGTGTTGTATCTTATCAAAAGCTTTTTCTGCATCTATTGATTTGATCATGTGATTTTTGTCTTTGCTTTTGTTTATGTGATGAATTACATTTACTGATTTGCGAATGTTGAACCATCCTTGCATCTCTGGGATGAATCCCACTTGGTCATGGTGTATGATCTTTTTAATGTATTGTTGGATGCAGTTTGCCAATATTTTGTGGAGGATTTTAGGGTCTGTGTTCATCAGTGATATTGGCCTGAAGTTTTCTTTCTTTGTTGTGTCTTTATCTAGTTTTGGGATTAGGATGACGCTGGCTTCACAAAAAGAGTTTGGGAGTCTTCCATCATTTTGGAGATTTCAGAATAGTCTGTGAAGGATAGGGGTAGCTCTTCCTTAAATGCTTTGTAGAATTCTCCTGTGAAACCATCTGGTCCAGGGCTTTTGTGTGTCAGGAGTTTTTTGATTACTGTTTCAATTTCATCTGCTGTTATTGGTCTGTTCAAGCTTTCTTCCTCTTTCTCATTGAGTTTTTGGATGATTATATTTTTCTAGAAACTTGTCCATTTCCCCTAGGTTTTCCAATTTCTTGGCATACAGTTCTTCATAGTAATTTCTTACAATCCTTTGTATTTCTGTGGTTTCAGTTGTAATCTTTCCTCTTTCATTTCTGATTGTGTTTATTGCAGTCCTCTCTCTTCTTTTCTTGATGAGCCAGCTTAAAGGCCTGTTGATTTTGTATACCTTTTCAAAGAACGAGCTCCTAGATTCATTGATCCTTAGAATTGTGCTTTTAGTCTCTATGTCATTTAATTCTGCTCTGATCTTGCTTATTTCCTTCCTGCTTCTTGCTCTGGGCTGTCTTTGTTGTTGTTCCTTGAGGTCTTGTAGGCTTAGGGTTAAGTTGTTTGTTTCAAATGTTTCTATTTTTTTTTAAATAGGCCTGTATCACGATGAACATCCCTCTCAAGACTAACTTTCCTGTGTCCCATAAGTTTTGGGTCATGTGAGTTCATTTTCATTTGTTTCCAGAAACTTTTGGATTTCCTCCCTAATTTCATTCTTGACCCATTCATTGTTTAATAGCATGCTGTTCAATCTCCATGATTTTGAGGGTTTTGGGTTTTTCCCCTTGGGGTTGGTTTCTAGTTTTAGTCCCTTGTAGTCCGAGAAAATGCTTGGTATGATTTCAATTTTCTTGAATTTGTTGAGGCTTGTTTTGTGTCCTATCATGTGGCCTATCTTTGAAAATGTTCCATGTGCATTTGAAAAAAATGTGTATTTAGTTTCTTTGGGATGAAGGGCTCTCTATATATATCAGTTAAGTCCATTTCATCTAGGGTTTTGTTCAATGACACAATATCGTTGTTAACATTTTGTTTGGAAGATCTGTCCATTTTTGACAGTGGGGTGTTAAAATGGCCTACTATAATTGTGTTGCTGTCAATATCTTCCTTGAAGCCCTCCAAGATTTTCTTTATGTATTTAGGTACTCCTATGTTGTGTGCATATTTACAATGTTTATGTCTTCTTGGTGGATTCTTCCCTTGAGTATTATGAAGTGGCCTTTTTTGTTTCCCTTTATGGCCCTTCTTTTGAAGCCTATTTTGTCTGATATGAGTATTGTTACTCCAGCTTTATTTTTTCCTGTTTGTTTGCTTGGAAAATTTGTTTCCAGCCCTTCACTTTCAGCCTGTGTATGTCTTTTGTCCTGAGGTGGGTCTCTTGTAGGCAGCATATATTTGGGTCATGCTTTCTTATCCATTCAGCTATTCTATGCCTTTTGATTGGAGCACTTAATCCATTTACATTTAAGGTTATTATTGAAAGGTACTGATTAATTGCCATTTTCATACCTGTGTTCCCCTCTCTCTCTCTCTCTCTCTCTTCTTTCATGTCCTTAAAGCAGTCCCTTTAGTATCTCTTGCAGAACTGGTTTGGTAGAGATGTATTCTTTTAGGCTTCTTTTGTCTGGGAAGCTCCTTATTTGGCCTTCTATCTTGATTGAAAGCCTTACTGGGTAAAGTAGTCTTGGTTGTAGGCCTTTGGTTCTCATTACTTGGAATATTTCTCGCCATTCTCTTCTGGCTTGGAGGGTTTCCATTGAGAAGTCAGCTGCTAACCTTATCCGGCCTCCCTTGTGTGTTACTTCCTTTTTCTCCCTTGCTGCCTTTAACAGTCTCTCTTTGTCTTGAAATTTTGCCATTTTAATGATGATGCATCTTGAAGTGGCCCTCTTTGGTTTCCTCTTGATTGGGATTCTCTGTGTTTCCTGGATTTGTGTGAGTTTTTCTCTCATCAAACTAGGGAAGTTTTCCATCATTCCCTTTTCAAATAGGTTTTCTATCCTTGCTCTTCTTCTTCTCCTGGTATCCCTATTATGCGGATATTATTATGTTTCATATTCCGTTTCATTTCTCTTAATACCTCTTCATTCTTTCTGAGCCTCTTTTCTTTTTCTTGCTCTTTCTGGGTGTTTTTTCTCCTTTGTCCTCCAACTCACTGATCCAATCTTCCACTTCATCATTTCTGCTTTTGATTCCTTCTGCTGTGTTCTTCAGCTAGGAAATTGTATTCTTCATTTTCTCTTGGCCCTTTTGGACAGTTTCTATTTCCTTTTTCATGTTGATATAGTTTGCAATGAGTTCATTGTAGCTTCCCTCTAGTTTCTGGGAGCTCATTGTGTGCTCATTGAGCTTCCTGATAACCATTGCTTTGAACTCAATAACTGATAGTTGAATTGCCTGTGTATCATTTAGCATTCTTTCTGGGCCTTCCTCCTTTCCTTTCATTTGGGGATTGTTTCTTTGTCTTCTCATTGTTTGGGAGACCCTCTGGTTAGCCTCAGCTTCTGAAGTTGATCTGTTCTGAGTCTCTGGGTTTATGGTGTGAACTTCTGTGGTAGAATGTCTGTGAGATTCAGTGGTGCAGTCTCCTTGATCTCCCGAGCCCACTGGTATTGGGCTGTCATTTAAGTTGGCTTTGTGTTTGTCTTTGGGTTTTGATTGTTGTTGGGCCTTTCTTTCGTGGGTCCTTCCCATCAGCTGGTTAACTGAGGGTCACTCTGTCCATCACCTCTTGTATCTTTTTTTTGCTGGTGAGGGCAGGTTGTGTTGAAGCTGGTTCTTCCATGTATACAAAGTTTTGAAGATTCTTTCTTGCTCTTGTTCAGTTGTTTGTACTGGGTAGTTTCTCCACTATTTAGTTGTATTTCCAGATAGGTCCTGGATCGACATTAATGTGGCTTCCACCTTCTCCTTCACCTTCTTCTGTTTTTATCTGTTGGTGGTTCCTTTGTTGTTGGGTTTCCTCCTCTACTGGGTATCCTGGTGGTGTTCACTATGTCCTCCTACACTTTTTTATGATCAGTTGGAGGTGGAAGGCAAAATATCATATCCTATGATATTTACATTAGCAGGTGGTAGAGAAGAGATAGGAGATCCTTTGACTATATATAGTGTTAACTGTGATCTTCCACCCAACTAGCCATTTTTTTTGAAGGGATAGAAAGAAGATGAGACTTTTGTTGGGGAGGGAAGGATTGTGAATTGGATCCAGGAAGCAGTGAGGTTGTGGGAGGCCAGATTCTGAAATAAAGTGGGAGTAAAGGATAGCAAATAGGTACGGTGTGAGAGAATAGAGTTAATCACTACAGTAATAGAGTTCAGGAAACCGTGAAGTGGGCTAAGATCTGGGAGGGGTGTTGTGAAGTATTTACCATTGTATTAAACAGTTATTATTCACAATAATATTAGAGCCACAATCATATGACAGAATCTATGAGATCTAGATAACAAGAATAGGGAGTATAGGGCCTTGAGTGGTGTTCTAATGGAACACAAGTGAAGGATGGTAAATTAGCAACACACTATGGAAGAGAGAACAGGGGAAACCTGTCAAATGATACAGTATAACCAGCCAATTAAAGAAGAGTATACAGAAAGAAGAGGAGTACAAAAATAGTATTAAAATAAAAGATGTAAGAATAATGGGAAAACATAGTAATACAAATATGCAGTAACTTGTAGGATCTCTGTAATAGCAAAGTGAAATTTGCCTCACTGTCCGAGCTGTTGGGATGCCCCCTCTTTGGGTCCAACTCTGGTCTTTTCACAGTTCCAGGTTTTTTGTCTCACTTGTGGGTATTTTATTTATTTATTTATTTATTTATTTATTTATTTATTTTTTAAATTTTTATTTTAATTGTTGATCTTGTACAGTTTTCTGTCTTTTATTCTCACCCGAACCCGCCACCCCAGCCCTCCCCACCTCCCTCTCATTTCCACCCCCCCATAGTTTTTGTCCATGTGTCCTTTATACTTGTTCCTGTAAATCCTTCCCCTTTTCCCCTGAAATTCCCTCCCCTCTCCCCTCTGGTGACTTTCAGCCTGTTCCCAATTTCCATGTCTTTGGTTATATTATGCTTGTTTGTTTGTTTCGTTGATTAGCTTCCTGTTAAAGGTGAGATCATATGGTATTTGTCTTTCACTGCCTGGCTTACTTCGTTTAGCATGATGCTCTCAAGTTCCAGAATGGCCCTCATAAACAAAGCAACAAACAGCAAGTGTTGGAGAGGTTGTGGAGAAAAGGGGACACTAGTGCACTGCTGGTGGGAGTGCAGACTGGTACAACCACTATGGAAAACAGTATGGAATGTTCTAAAAAAACTAAAAATGGATATACCTTTTGACCCAGCAATTCCACTGCTAGGACTATATCCTAAGAACCCTGAAACACCAATCCAAAAGAACCTATGCACCCCTATGTTTATAGCAGCACAATTTACAATAGCCATGTGTTGGAAGCAACCTAGATGCCCATCAGTAAATGAATGGATCAAAAAACTGTGGTACATTTACAGAATGGAATTCTATGCAGCAGAAAGAAAGAAGGAGCTCATACCCTATGCAACAGCATGGATGGAACTTGTGGGTATTTTAAAAAAAAGCAGAAGAAGGAAGGAAGATGAGATGAAAGAAATTGGAAGGAAAGGAAGAAGGAAGAAAACAAGAAAGAAGGAAAGAGAGGAAAAAGGAATTTAAAGATAAAAATAATAAAAATGTGAAAAATAAAAAATTACTTAAAAAAACAACAGCAACCCCCCTCCCCCCGCCCCCCGTCATTGCTATGGGCTGGGGTGTGAGTGTGCACTTGCCAGGCTGCCTGGGTTCCACAGGCCTGGAGCACACCCTTCCTTCCCAGTGCTATGGGGATGCACAAACGCAGGGCCTTTTGCTCAACCTCAGGATTGCTGCCTGGCTGGGTGGGGAGCTAGCCTGAGCAGCTGCTACAGGAGAATTTCCCTAACAGTGTCTCTTAACTTTTTCTTTTTGAGAGATTCCTCCTACTCAATCCTGTCGCTCTGTATAAGGGCCTGGTCTCTGGCACAGCCCAATTCTCCAGCCAGACTGGTGACTGTAGAGGTCAGAGTCTGTCACTGCATGATGCCCAGCTCTCTCCAACCAGCGTCCACAGACTCCATGGGTTCTCACAGTTCCTGTATGTTTACCACTTAGCCCTTATTTCCCTCTCTGTGACTTCAAGCAGCCAGGTCTCTCCCAGTCCTGCTCAAACCTTGTTTGGCCAGGGAGGGAGCAGTTGACCTGGCTCTCTCCCAAGGACCCTGTGGCAGACCCAGTGGGCACTGCCCGGGGCTGCAGCCGCCCTGGTCCCCGTACCAGCCTCTGGGACCTTACTGTCATGAAGCAGTCTCCTTACTGTCTGGTTTTTCAGTGTCCGCTGTAATTCTTGGTCTCCTATTTTCATACATGCTGGGGTACTGTTGGCTGTTTGCTCTGTTCTTCCATAGATCAGCTAGGTTTTTCTCCTGTGTGTAGGGGAAGTGGAATCCGGTCCCTCTGACCATGGTGCCATCTTCCTCTCCCCACATGGGATATTTTCAATTTCTTTTCCAACCATACTCTCTTGACCACCAGTTTCTTTGCATTTCATGTCTTAAATGTATCTTAAAGTCAACTCCTTTGCTCCTGACTTAATTCAGACTTCCATTATATATTGCCTTTACTATTAAGTTAGGTATCTACCAGGTTCCTACATTCATGCTTGCTGCCATAACCCAAATACATATTTCACATTCCACTGGAATAATATATTTAAGTAAATTATAGCATACCACTCATGCTCTTAAAAGTTTTGCAGTTGGGTACATCTTTGGTCATGGTATAAACTTTATTTTTTAGTGGGAAACTTTCATTTATTATTAAAACTCTCCTTAAATAGTACCCTTTTGTGAAATCATATATCATGTTATCTCCTCTCCAACTGAATTAATGTCTCTCTCTTTAAAAATATGGTTTCTTTGTACAAGCAACCCAATTAAAAAATGGGCAAAGGACTTGGGCAGACACTTCTCCAAGGATCCAGAGACACATGAAAAGATGCTCGGTATCGCTAGCTATCAAAGAGATGCAAATTAAAACCACAATGAGATACCACTTGACACCAGTCAGAATGGCCATCATAAACAAAGCAACAAATAGCAAGTGTTGGAGAGGTTGTGGAGAAAAGAGGACCCTACTGCACTGTTGGTGGGAGTGCAGACTGGTACAACCACTATGGAAAACAGGATGGAATTTTCTAAAGAAACTAAAAATGGATGTACCTTTTGACCCAGCAATTCTACTGCTAGGACTATATCCTAAGAACCCTGAAACACCAATCCAAAAGAACCTATGCACCCCTATGTTCATAGCAGCACAATTTACAATAGCCAAGTGTTGGAAGCAACCTAGATGCCCATCAGTAAATGAATGGATCAAAAAACTGTGGTACATTTACACAATGGAATTCTATGCAGCAGAAAGAAAGAAGGAGCTTCTATCCTTTGCAACAGCATGGATGGAACTGGAGAGCATCATGCTAAGTGAAATAAGCCAGGCAGTGAAAGACAAATACCATATGATCTCACCTTTAGCAGGAACCTAATCAACAAAACAAGCAAACAAGCATAATATAACCAAAGACACTGAAATTAGGAACAAGCTGACAGTCACCAGAGGGGATATGGAAGGAAATTTCAGGGGAAAAGGGGAAGGATTTACAGGATCAAGTATAAAGGACACATGGACAAAAACTATGGGGGGTGGAAATGGGAGGGAGGTGGGGAGGGCTGGGGTGGTGGGTTGGGGTGAGAATAAAAGACAGAAAACTGTACAAGATCAACAATTAAAATAAAAATTAAAAAAATAAAATATGGTTTCATATTCTTTCCCCCTCCATTAGTTAGTCTATTTACTTTGTTAGATTTTAAAATTCACTTAAGAAAGAGACCAGTTTTCTTAATCTCTATCTCTCCGATGCTGATAGAACTGATTTTCCTATTTCAGGTACTAAAAAATCTTTGTTGAACTGTTATCGATTAAACCATAAGTTCAGGGAAATCTACTTGAATGGAGCCTCCCTAAGGTTGTTTTATACCAACTGCTTAAACTCTGTCCAGTAAGTGAAGGAGGTTCTTCTATAGGTTAAAACTTGAGGGGAACTGTGAATTTCTGCACATCCTGGTATTTCAGGATCTCATTTGCTCATTTTCAGATTTGTTCTCTTTACTCTGGTCTCTATAAAATTGTCTTGAAAAGGGTGAGCTACGATTTCCTCATATCTTAGTGTGAGGAAGTTCATCTGGTAGCTTTCTTCAACAGCAGGAGACATTATTTTGTGTTAAGGGAGTGGGCAAGAGGGCATAGGTGGGGGTGGAGAACATTGAAGATGGACTTGATCTGAGTCATGATCTCTCTTGGATAGCCCTGCTTAGCAGCATTATTTATTAGTAATTTATTATGTTCATTATTATTATGAGCATTAGTGTTGAAGAACAAGTTTCAAAATGTATTTTGCAGAGAATTAGACTTCTATAGAGATGCTTCTGAGACTTCCACTCTTGTTAGGTAGGGATGGGAAGATGACCTGTGAATGAGGCTACAAGCCTCTTACTCTCAGCCCCTGTCAACCACGGTACCTCCCTGAATTCAAACCTGGCCTCACATCTGCCCCATTTAAGCCAGAAATCTTTCCTTCCTTCCTTCCTTCCTTCCTTCCTTCCTTCCTTCCTTCCTTCCTTCCTTCCTTCCTTCTTTCTTTCTTTCTTTCTCCTTCTTTCTTTCTCTTTCTTTCTTTCTTTCTTTCTTTCTTTCTTTCTTTCTTTCTTTCTTTCTTTCTTTCTTTCTTTCTTTCTTTCTTTCTCCTTCTTTCTTTCTATATCCTTCCTGGGAGATATAGTTTTCCCTTCAATCATTTTAGCATACGGAGCTCACAGCTCATTTCAGCAAAGATGTAATGGGAAATTTCTCAACTTAGCTCTCTTTGCATACTCTTCTCTATGAGTTCCTAATTTTGCAGATTGACAGGAAGGACCTGATTCTATTTCCCGATATGTAATAGTAGTCACAAGAGGCTCAAGAAATCTCAAAAATAGACCAGAGAATTACTTTGCCAACCAGGCTCTTTTGAGTGGCACTTAGGGCCTCCTGGAGGGCTGAGAGAATCACCTGCATCTGTGTATTAGCCAAGCAGCACTACTTTTATCTTTTTTAATTACTGGGGATTTGTGGAATATTTCACTTGAAAACAGGGTTCTGCTGCTAAAAGGAATTTGAATATCACTATCCTAGAAGATTCTTAAAGCTTGCTTCAGCTAAAATATGTCCGTGTTCCTTCTTATGAGGCCATGACAAAGGGGGAAGCTGTGGCTCATGAAGCACAGAGAATTGACCTCTGATGGCTTTGCCTCAGAACAGCACATCTGAGTCACTCCTACATGAGAGAGAAGAAAAAATCTTAGTTGCTGAAAATGCATGGTGCACTCTAGGAGTATGCATTTTAACGCCAGTGTCAAGGCAGACTTCCACCAGCTGTCTAAACATTTACTGAACCAAATAATAGCATGTGAGATATGTGGGTTTCAGATATTTTCCATCTTAAAACAGCACTTAGTTATTAACTTAATCACAGCCACTATATGCCAACCAATGTATTTTGTTTGTAAACAATGCATCTGCTTCAGACACCCATTGGGAGCTCTGCTGTGGTAGTGTATATAGTAGACTGGTTAATACAGAGATGAGTATTCTGAGCATCTGTGACAAATAGGGTCATCTCTCAGACTGAGCCTGTTGATTCTAGCAGAGAAGCACGAACTTGAGGTTTATTCCATCCAAGGTGCTATTGTCATGGTTTTTCTTTCAACAGAATTTGATGTCTAGTTTACAGAAATGTCCTGATGTTCATGACCATATGTCCATTTGAAATGGGACATATCCTCTAAATAGTCCATTGTTTACTCTTTGCAATGGACCGAATATTTGTGTCCTCTTTCCCAATTCATATGCTTGAAGCCCTAACTCCCATTGTGACTATATTTAAAGACAGCTTGGTAAAGTTTGAATAAGGTCATAATGACGGCACCCTAAACCATCAGGTCTGGTGCCCTCTTGAGAAAAGAAAGGGAACTAGAGTTATCTCTCTCTGCCATGTAAGGACATATTGAGAGGACAGCTGTCTGCATGCCAGGGAAAGAGCCATCATCAAGGACCATTACATTGATTGTGGACTTTCAGCTTGCATAAATGTGAGAAATAAATTTCTGTTGTTTAAGCTGCCAGGTCCATGGTAACTTCTTATGGTAGCTAGAGCTGATTAATACACCTTTGTTTTTCCTTCTACAAATTATTTAATCTCACTTGTTTCTTTTTTAAAAAGATTGTATTTATTTATTTTTAGGGAGGGCAAGTGAGGGAGAAAAAAAGGGAGAGTAACATCAACGTGTGGTTGCCACTCAAATGCCCGCCACTGGGGACCTGGCCTGAAACCCAGGCATGTGCCCTAGACTGGGAATTGAACTGATGACCCTTAAATTTGCAGGATTGCACTCAATCCACTGAGCCATACCAGCCACAGCTAATTTAACTTGCTTCTCAATGCCAATGCAGAGCATTAAGGCTTCTTATATCTTTGTTTGTTTGTTTACTTAATGTTCAAGTACAGTTGTCTCCATTTTCACCCCAGCACACCTCCCTGCCCCACACATCCCTGCCTCCCACCCTCGAGCCTAAATCCTTTGGCTTTGTCTATGTGTCCTTTATACACATTCCTTAATGGCCCTTCCCTGTTTTCTCCCATTATTCCTTTCTCACTTCCTCTCTAGTTACTGTCAGTTTTCTCTTTTTTTAAAAATATATTTTATTGATTATGCTATTACAGTTGTCCCATTTCTCCCCCATCATTCCCCTCCACCCTGCACACCCTCTCACCCACATTCCCCCCCTTTAGTTCATGTCCATGTGTTATAAGTTCTTTAGCTTCTATATTTCCCACACTATTCTTGCCCTCCCCATCTATTTTCTACCTATCATCTATGCTACTTATTCTCTGTACCTTTTCCTCCTCTTTCCTCCTCCCACACCCTTGTTGCTAACCCTCCATATGATCTCCATTTCTGTGGTTCTGTTCCTGTTCTAGCTGTTTGTTTGCTTTTGTTTTAGGTGTGGTTGTTAATAGCTGTGAGTTTGCTGTCTTTTCACTGTCATATTTTTGATCTCCTTTTTCTTAGATAAGTCCCTTTAACATTTCATATAATAAGGGTGTGGTGATGATGTACTCCTTGAACTTGACCTTATCTGAGAAGCGCTTTATCTGTCCTTCCATTCTAAATGACAGTTTTGCTGGATAGAGCAATTTTGGATGTAGGTCCCTGCTTTTCAAGATTTCAAATATTTCTTTCCAGCCCCTTCTTGCCTGGAAGGTCTCTATTGAGAAATCAGCTGACAGTCTGATGAAAACTCCTTTGTAGGTGACTGTCCCCTTATCCCTTGCTGCTTCTAGAATTCTTTGCTTCATTTTAATCTTGGCTAATATAATTACGATATGCCTTGGTGTGTTCCTCCTTGGATCCAACTTCTTTGGGACTCTTGGAGCTTCCTGGACTTCCTGGAAGTTTATTTCCTTTGCCAGATTGGGGAAGTTCTCCTTTATTATTTGTTCAAATAAATTTTCCACTTGTTGCTCTTCTTCTTCCCCTTCTGGGACCCCTATAATTTGGATGTTGGGACGTTTAACGATGTCCCGGAGGTTCCTAAGCCTCTCCTCATTTTTTTGAATTCATGTTTCTTCCTTGTTTTCTCTTTGGTTGTTAGTTTCTTCCTTTTGGTCCACTCCATTGATTTGAGTCCCAGTTTTCCTTCCATCTCTATCGGTTCCCCATGTGTCTTCCTTCATTTCACGTATTGTAGCCTGCATTTTTTTCATCTAATTTGTGAGCAAAATCAACCAGTTCTGTGAGCATTTTGATGACCAGTGCTTTGAACTGTGCATCTGATAGGTTGGCTATCTCTTCACGGCTTAGAGGAATTGGCTCTGGGGCTTTCATTTGTTTTCTGGTTTGAGCCATTTTTGGTGTTTGTTTGTTTGTTTGTTTGTTTTGGTTTGGTGTTAGTCTGGTCGTGGCTATAACATAGTGAGGAGTGGAGCCTCAGGCGCTCTCCAGGGTGGGGCAGCCCACTCGCTGGGTTGTGACGCTGTATGTGGGGGTGGAGTCTAAGAGGGAACAATGGCGCCTGCTCTGCTCTCTCCTGGATTCAGTCCCTTCCACCACTTCCCCTCTGCCTGGACTGTCTGCATGCGCGAATGTGGGACCACCTGGTCAGCCAGCTGCCTTGTGCGGCCTCACTGGGTCTGCACAGTTGCCCCCCCATGCCTGGGGTCCGCCAGTTGCTGCCTGTGGGCCCGGGGACCGCCAGCCGCCGCCTGTGCACCTGGGAGCTGCCAGCTGCTGCTGCTTGCGTTCCAGGTCTGCACCTCCACTTTTCCCTGCCGCGACTCTGCCCCTCTTACCGCTCTGGATGAATGGTTGTTCGACTTCCATACAGTTCAATTTTCTATCAGTTCTGGTTTTTTTCTTGTTTTTAAATATTTGTTGTCTTTAATTTTGGTTGTGAGAGGAGGCACAGTGTGTCTGCCTATGCCTCCATCTTGGCCAGAAGTCCCATGCTCTTTATTTCAATGTCTCTGGTTATATTTTGCTTGCTTGTTTGTTTTGTTGATTAGTTACCACTTATAGGTGAGATCATATGGTATTTGTCTTTCACTGCCTGGCTTATTTCGCTTAGCATGATACTCTCCAATTCCATTCATGCTGTTGCAAAGGGTAGGAGCTCCTTCTTTCTTTCTGCTGCATAGAATTCCATTGTGTAAATGTACCACAGTTTTTTGATCCACTCCTTTACTCGTGGGCACTTAGGTTGCTTCCAGCACTTGGCTATTGTAAATTGTGCTTCTATGAATATTGGGGTGCATAGGTCCTTTTGAATTGGTGTTTCAGAATTCTCTTTCTTTTATTACATATTTTATTTTTTAATATACAACATTTTTGTTACATATATTTTATTGATTATGCTATTACAGTTGTCCCATTTCACCCCCTTTATTCTCCTCTGCCCTGCATTCCCCTTCTTTAGCTCACGTCCATGGGTCATACATATAAGTTCTTTGCCTTCTACATTTCCTATATCATTCTTAACCTCCCCCTGTCTATTTTCTACCTACCATTTATACTACTTATTCTCTGTACCTTTACCCCCTCTCTTCACTCCCACTCCCCCACTGATAACCCTCCATGTGATCTACATTTCTGTGATTCGGTTCGTATTCTAGTTATTTGCTTAGTTTGTTTTTGTTTTAGGTTTGGTTGTTAATAACTTGAGTTTGTTGTCATTTTACTGTTCATAGTTTTGATCTTTTTCTTAGATAAGTCCCTTTAACATTTCATATAATAAGGACTTGGTGATGATGAGCTCCTTTAACTTGACCTTATCTGGGAAGCACTTTATCTGCCCTACCATTCTAAATGATAGCTTTGCTGGAGAGCGTAATCTTGGATGTAGGTCCTTGTTTTTCAGCACTTTGAATACCTCTTGCCATTACCTTCTTGCCTGCAAAGTTTCTTTTGAGAAATCAGCTGATAGTCTTATGGGAATTCCTTTGTAGGTAACTATCTCCTTTTCTCTTGCTGCTTTTAAAATTTTTTCTTTATTTAAAGATAAAATCCTCTTTATCTTTAATCTTAGGTAATGTAATTATGTTGTGTCTTGGTGTGTTCCTCCTTGGGTCCAACTTCTTTGGGACTCTGAGCTTTCTGGATTTTCTGGAAGTCCATTTCCTTTGCGAGATTGGGGAAGTTCTCTTTTATTATGATTTCAAATAAGTTTTCAATTTCTTGAGCTTCTTCTTCTCCTTTTGGGACCCCTATGATTCAGATGTTGGAACATTTAAAGGTGTCCTAGAGGTTCCTAAGCCTCTGTTCATTTTTTTGAATTCTTGTTTCTTCATTCTGTTCTGATTGAATGTTTCTTTCTTCCTTCTGCTCCACATTGTTGATTTCAGTCCCGGTTTCCTTTCCATCATTGTTGGTTCCCTGTACATTTTCTTTTATTTCATTTAGCATAGCCTTTATTTTTTTCTCTAACTTGTGACCCTATTCAACCAATTCTGTGAGCATCCTGATTATGAGTGTTTTGAATGTAACCGGCTTGTTATATAGTAAGCGGTGGAGCATTAGGTGTTCACTAGGCTGGTGCAACCCACATTGCTGGCTTGTGATTCTCTATGTGGGGGAGGGGTCTGAGAGGGAACAGTGCTGCTTGCTCCACTCTCTGCTGTTTTTTAGTCACTTCCCTTGCTACCCACAATCAAATTGGGCCCTTCTGGTGCTGATTCCAAGGTGGGTGGGTTTGTGTACATTCAAGGACTGTATGGGTCTCTCCAACCAACTCTTCTGTGAGTCTGGGAGTTTCTCCTGCCACCTCAAACAGACAGATGTTTTCAGTCAGAGGCTTTGAGGCTTTATTTTCTGAGGCTGTAACCCTGGGTTGCACAGTCTCTCTCTCTCCCGAGTTGTTCCTCTTGGTTTATCTGCATGCGTTGTGGGACTGTCCATACCATCAGCTGCTATTTTGCCTGCCCCAGTCCTCCAGCCACTGGCTTGCCTTGAGTCTACCCAGCTGCTGGTCTCCACTCCTTCTACCTGTATGGATGAATGTTTCTTCTTCAATTCCTTGGTCGTCGGACTTCCAAATAGTTTCATATTCTGTCAGTTCTGGATATCTTTTGTTTTTTAAATTTGTTGTTATCCTTGTTTTGGTTGTTTGAGGGGTCACAGTGTGTCTACCTATGTCTGTATCTTGGCTGGAAGTCTCAGGACTCTTTTGGTATAAATCCCAGCAGTGGTATTGCTGGGTCAAAAGGCAGTTCCATTTTTAGTTTTCTGAGGAAATTCCATACTGTTTTCCACAGTGGCTTCACCAGTCTGCATTTCCTCCAACTGTGCACTAGGGTTCACTTTTCTCCTACAACCTCTCCAACACTTGTTGCTTGTTGATTTGTTTATGATGGCCATTCTGACCAGTGTGAAGTGGTATCTCATTGTGGTTTGCATCTTTCTGATGGCTAGTGATACTGAGCATGTTTTCATATGTCTCTGGGCCCTCTGTAAGTCCTCCTTGGAGAAGTATGTGTTCAGGTCTTTTGCCTATTTTTTAATTGGGCTGTTTGTCTTCCTGGAGTGGAATTGTGTGAGTTGTGTAAATATTTTGGAGATCACACCTTTGTCCGAGGTATCATTTGCAAATACATTTTCCCATATGGTTGGCTCTCTTTTCATTTTATTGCTGTTTTCTGTAGCTGCACAGAAGCTTTTTATTTTGATGAGATCCCATTTGTTTATTCTCTCCTTTATGTCCCTTGATCTAGGGGATATATTGGTGAAAATATTGTTGCATAGACTATCTGAGATTTTCCTGTTTATGTTCTACTCTATTATTTTTATGGTGTTGTGATTTATATTTAATTATTTTATCACCTAGATCACCAACTGGTGATCAAGTTTCATTTTCTTGCATGTAGCTGTCCAGATCTCCCAGCACCATTTGTTGAAGAGGCTGTTTTTTTCTCCATTTTATGCTTCTGTCCCTTTGTAAATATTAATTGATCATATTGACATAGGCTTACTTCTCGACTCTCTATTCTGTTCTGCTGATCGATGTGTCTGTTCTTATCCAAGCACCAGGCTGTTTTGATTACAGTAGCCTTGTAACATAAATTTATATCAGGTATTGTGAGCTCTCTACTTTGTTCTTCTTTCTCAAAATTGCTGTAGCTATTTAGGGTCATTTATGATTCCATACAAAGTTTTGGGCTACTTTTATTTTATTGATTTTGCTTCTCATTATGGTTTATATTTTTCTACTTCTTTGTTGTCTATTTGTATTCAATTGGATGTCAGACTTAAGAAATTCACCTTGTTTGCTACTGAAAAAAATTTTTTTGAAATGTTTTTTTCTATATCTGTGAGATATGTCCCTAGTATTTTAATAAGGATTGTGTTCAATCTATAAATTGCTTTGGGTAATATAACATCATTGCTTTGATGATATTAATTCTTCCAATCCAAGAATATGGTATATGCTTTTATTTATTTGTGTCTTCCTTAATTTCTTTCTTCAGTGTTATGTAGTTTTCTGAGTACAGGTCTTTTACCTCCTTGATAAGGTTTATTCCTAGGTACTTCATTTTAATTATTGGTGTAGCAAATGGGATTATTTCCTGATTACTGATTCTGATATTTCCTTATTGGTGTATAAAAACGCTTTTGATTTCTGAATATTGATTTGTATCTCACTGTTTTGCCAAATTCATCTATTAGGGTGAGAAGTTTTTGGTGGAGTCCATAGGGTTTTCTATTTACACTAGGATATCATCTGCAAACAGTGACAGATTTGCTTCCTTCTTTCTCATTTGGATACATTTTATTTCTTTTTCTCATCTAATCACTGTGGTGGGACTTCCAATACTACGTTGAATTCAAGCGGTAAAAGCAAACATCCTTGTCTTGCTCCTGATCTTAGTGGGAAAGCTTTTAGTTTTTGCCCATTGAATATAATGATGACTGTAGGTTTCTCATATATGGCCTTTATTATGTTGGGGTGTGCTCCCCCTACTCACACTTTGTTGAGTGTTTTTATTATAAATAGGTGCTGTACATTCTGATCATGTGATTTTTGTCTTTCCTTTTGTTTATGTGATGTATTACCTTTATTGATTTGTGAATATTGTACTATCCTTGAATCCCTGGGATGAATCTCACTTGGTCATGGTGTATGATTTTTTTAATGTATTACTGGATGTGGTTTGCCAAAATTTGTTGAGGATTTTAGCATTTATGTTCATGAGTGATATTGGTCTGTAGTTTTCTTTCTTTGTTGTGCCTTTATCTGGTATTGAAATTAGGATGATGCTGGCTTTGAAAAAAGAGTTTGGAAGTCTTCCTTCTTCTTGGAATTTTTGGAATAGTCTGTGAAGGGTATGGGTTGACTTTTCCTTAAATGTTTTGTGAAATTCTTCTGTGAAACCACTTGGCTCAGAGTTTTTTGATTACCACTTCAATTTCATCAGCTGTTATCTATCTCCACAGGCTTTCTGCTTTCTCTCCATTCAATTTTGGAAGATTGCATTTTTCTAGAAATTTGTCCATTTCACCTAGGTTTTCAAATTTGTTGGCATACAGTTCTTCACAGTAATTTTTTACAATCCTTTGTATTTCTGTGGTATTAGTTGTAATCTCTCCTCTTTCATTTCTGATTTTATTTATTGGGTCCTCTCTCTTTTTTTCTAGATGAGTCTGCTTAAAAGCTTGTCAATTTTGTTTACCTTTTCAAAGTACCAGTTCCTTGATTTATTGATGCTTTGTATTGTTCTTTTATTCTCTATGTTGTTTAATTCTTCCCTGATCTTCCTTATCCCCTCCATTCTACTTGATCTGGACTTTTTATGTTGTTCCTCCAGTTCTTGTAGATTTAGGGTTAGGTTGTTTATTTGAAATGTTTCAATTTTCTTAGGAATGTTGGGATCAGTGTGAACTTCCCTCTCAGGACTGCCTTCACTTTGTTTCATAAGTTTTGCACTATTATGTTTTCATTTTCATTAGTTTCCAGAGGTTTTTTTGATTTCTTCCTTGATGTCATTATTAACTCATTCATTGTTTCATAGCATACTGTTCACACTCCATGAGTGTTTTTGAGTTTTTCTTTGAGGTTGGTTTGTTTCTTTCTTTTCTTTTTAAAATATATTTTATTAATTATGCCATAACAGTTGTCCCATTCCCCCCCTTCATTCCCCTCCACCCTGCACACCCCCTTCCACCTACATTCCCCCCTTTAGTTTATGCCCATGTATCATAGGTTCTTTGGCTTCTACATTTCCCACACTATTCTTGCCCTCCCCCTCTCTATTTTCTACCCACTGTCTATGCTACTTATTTTCTGTACATTTTCCCCCTCTTTCCTCCTCCCACTCCCCTATTGCTAACCCTCTATGTGCTCTCCATTTTGGTGTTTCTGTTCCTGTTCTAGTTGTTTGCTTTTGTTTTAGGTGTGGTTGTTAATAGCTGTAAGTTTGCTGTCTTTTCACTGTCATATTTTTATCTTCTTTTTCTTAGATAAGTCCCTTTAACATTTCATATAATAAGGACTTGGTGATGATGAACTCCTTGAACTTGACCTTATCTGAGAAGCACTTTATCTGCCCTTCGATTCTAAATGATATCTTTGCTGGATAGAACAATCTTGGATGTAGGTCCTTGACTTTCATGACTTGGAATACTTCTTTCCAGCCCCTTCTTGCCTGCAAGGTCTCTTTTGAGAAATCAGCTGACAGTCTAATGGGAACTCCTTTGTAGGTGACTGTCCCCATATCCCTTGCTGCTTCTAGAACTCTCTCCTTCATTTTAATCTTGGGTAATGTAATTATGATGTGCCTTGGTGTTTTCCTCCTTGGGTCCCAATTCTTTGGGACTCTCTGAGCTTCCTGGACTTTCTGGAAGTCTATTTCCTTTGCCAGATTGGGGAAGTTCTCCTTTATTATTTGTTCAAGTAAGTTTTCCACTTGTTGTTCTTCTTCTTTCCCTTCTGGAACCCCTATAATTCAGATGTTGGGTTGTTTAAAGATGTCCTGGAGATTCCTAAACCTCTCCTCATTTTTTTGAATTGTTGTCTCTTTCTTCTTTTCTATTTGTTTCTTTCTTCCTTCTGGCCTACTCCATTGATTTGAGTCCCAGTTTTCCTCGCATTACTATTGATTCTCTTTGCGTTTGCCTTCATTTTACTTAGTGTAGCCTTCATTTGTTCATCTAATTTGCGACCAAAATCAACCAATTTTGTGAGCATCTTTATCACTAGTGCTTTGAACTATGCATCTGATAGGTTGGCTATCTCTTGGTCATTTAGATGAATTGGCTCTGGGGCTTTGATCTGTTCTCTTGTTTGAGCCATGTTTGGGTTGTTAATTTTTTTCTTTTTCTTTTTGGTCTGGTCACAGCTGTTATGTAGTGAGGGACAGAGCCTTAAATGTTCACCAGGGCAAGGAAGCCCAGTTGCTGGGTTGTGACACTGTATGTGGGGGCGAGGGCCAATAGGGAACAGTGGCACTTACTCCGCTCTCTGTCAGGTTCCAGTCCCTTCCACTGCTTCCTCCAAGCAAATTGGGCCCTTCTGGTGCTGATTTCCATGTGGGTTGGCTTGTGTATGTTCTAGGACCCTGTGGGTCTCTCCAAGGAACTCTCCTGTGAGGCTAGGAGTCTCTCCTGGCACCTCAACCCCCACAAGTGTTTCAATCGGTGTTTTTAGGTTTTATTTCCCAGCGCTGGGGCACTGGGTTGTGAGGTATGTCTCGCTCCCCATTTTTACCTGGATTATCTGTGCACAGATGTGGGACTGCATGGTCAGCCAGTCACCCTGCGCAGCCTTACTGAATCTGCCCTTTGCCACCCTGCGCCCATTGTCCACTAGCCACTGCCTGTGTGCCTAGGGTTCTCCAGCTGCCACCTGCAAGCCTGGGGTCCACCAACCTCCACTTCCTCCTGCCAGGACTCTGCCCCTATGACCCATCTGGATGAATGGCTGCAGACCTCCATAGAGTTCCATTTTCTGTCAGTTCTGTTGTTTTCTTGTATCTAAATCCTTGTTGTCCTTAATTTTGGTTGTGTGAGGAGGCACAGTGTGTCTACCTACTCCTCCATCTTGGCCAGAAGTCGAGGCTGGTTACTAATTTCAGGCCCTTGTGGTTCAAGAAAATGCTTGATATGATTTGAATTTTTTTGAATTTGTTGCTTGTTTTTTGTCGTATTGTGTGGTCTATCTTTGGAAATATTCCATGTGCATTTGAAGAACAATGTGTAGTTTGCTTCTTTGGGATAAATGTTTCTATGTACATCAGTTCAGCCCATTTGTTCTTCTAGGGTATTGTTCAATGCTGCAATATCCTTGTTGATATTTTGGTTGGAAGATCTATCCATTTTGGACCGTGGGGTGTTACAATCCCCTAGTGTAAGTGTGTTGCTGTCTATATCTTTCTCGAAGTCCTCCAGGGTTTTCCTTATATAATGTGTGCTTCTATGTTGGGTGCATATATTTTATAATGTTTATAGCTTCTTTTTTTAACATTTTTATTTTTGTTCAAGTATAGTTTTCTGCTTTTCCCCTCCACCCCTCCCTTCTACCCCAGACCTCCTAACTTCCCTCCCCTGTTTTCATCCCACTTGGTTGTTGTCCACGTGTCCTTTATAATTGTTCCTGCAAACGCTTCACTCTTTCCCCTATAATCCCCTCTGCTCTTCCCTCTGGTCACTTAGCCTGTTGTGAAATTCAGTGTCTTTGGTTATATTTTGCTTGCTTGTTCATTTTGTTGATTAGGTTTCTGTTAAAGGCAAGATCATACGGTATTTCTCTTTCACTGCCTGCCTTATTTGCTTAGCATAATGCTCTCCAGTTCTTTCTATGCTGTAGAAACTCCTTCATTCTTTCTGCTACATAAAATTCCATTGTGTAAATGTAGTGTAGTTTTTGATCCATTCATTTACTGGTGGTCACTTAGGTTGCTTCCAGAACTTGGCTATTGTAAATTGTGCTGCTATAAAAATTGGGATGCATAGGTTCTTTTGCACTGGTGTTTCAGTGTTATTAGCACATAATACTACCAGTGGTATTTTGACCCAGTGGAACTGCTGTGTCAAAAGGCAGTTCCATTGTTGGTTTTCTGATGAAACTCCATACTATTTTCCACAGTGGCTGCACCAGTCTGCACTCCCAACAACACTGCACTAGGGTTCCCTTTTCTCCACATTCTCTCCAACACTAGTTTGTTGACTTGTTTATGATGGCCATTCTGACCAGTGTGAAGTGGTATCTCATTGTGGTTTTAATTTGCATCTCTCTGATGGCTGGTGAGCTGAACATCTTTTCATGTGTCTCTGGGACCTGTGTATGTCCTTATTGGAGAAGAGTCTATTTAAGTCCTTTGCCCAAATTTTAACTGGGTTTTTGGTCTTCCTGGAATGGAGTCATGTGAGTTCTATATATTCTTGGAGATTAAATCCTTGTCTGAGGTATCACTGGCAAATGTGTTTTCCCATATATTTGGTTCTCTTTTAATTTTAATGGGGTTTTCTTTAGAGATGAAGTAGCTTTTTAATTTGATGAGATCCCATTTGTTTATTCTTTCTTTTATGTCCCTTGCTCTAGGGGACATATCAGTGAAAATATGGCTGTGTGGAATATCTGAAATTTTCCTTTTAATGTTCTCCTCTAGGACTTTAATGTTGTCATGACTTATGTTTAAATCTTTTATCTACCTTGAATTTATTTTTGTGTATGGTGTAAGTTGGTGCTCAAGCTTCGTTTTTTTTTATGTAGCTGTCCAGCTCTCCCAACACCATTTGTTGAAGAGGGGATTTTTGATCCATTTTATGAGCCTGCCACCTTCATTGAATATTAATTGACCATAGAGATTTGGGTTTATTTCTGGACTCTCTATTCTATTCCATTGGTCTATGTGTCTGTTTTTGTGCCAGTACGAGGCTGTTTTGATTATGGTGGCCTTGTAATACCGTTTGAAATCAGGTATTGTGATCACTCCTACTTTGTTCTTCCTAAAAATTGCTGCAGGTATTTGGGGTCATTTATGGTTCCACATAAATTTTTGAAGTGTTAGTTCTATATCTGCAAAATGTGCCATTGGTACGGTAACAGGTATTGCATTGAATCTGTAAATTGCTTTGGTGGTATGGACATTTTGATGATGTTAATTATTCTGATCCATGAACATGGTATATGTTTCTGTTTGTTTGTGTCTTCCTTGATTTCTTTCTTCAATGTTGTATAGTTTTCTGAATACAGGTCTTTTACCTCTTTGGTTAGGTTTATTCCTAGGTATTTTATTTTTCTTGTTGCTATATCAAATGGGATTTTTCTTCTTGATTTCTGCTTCTGATGTTTCATTGTTGTTAATAAAAAATGGACTTTGATTTCTGGATATTGACTGTGTATCCCACTGTTTTGCCAAATTCATTCATTAAGTCAAACAGTTTTTTGGCAGAATCTATAGGATTTTTTATGTACACTATCATGTCCTCTGCAAACAATGACAGTTTTGTCTCCTCCTTTCCAATATGGATGCCTTTTATTTCCTTTTCTTGTCTGATTCCTTTGGCTAGGACTTCCAGTACTATGTTGAATAGAAGTGGTAAAAGTGGAACACCTTGTCTTGTATCTGATCTTAGTGGGAAATCTCTAAGTTTTTTCCCATTGAGTATGATGTTGGCTGTAGGTCTCTTGTGTATGGACTTTATTACGTTGAGGAATGTTCTCTCTATTCCCATGTTGCTGAATGTTTGTATCATAAATGGGTGCTGTACCTTATCAAGTGCTTTTTCTACATCTATTAATATGATCATGTGATTTTTGTCTTTCATTTTGTATTTATGATGTATTATGTTTATTGATTTGTGAATATTGTACCATCTTTTCATCCCTGGGATGAACCCCACTTGGTCAGAGTGTACGATCTTTTTAATGTATTGCTGGATGTGGTTTGCCAATTTTTTTGAGGATTTTAGCATCTTTGTTTATCAGTGATAGTGGCCTGAAGTTTTCTTTCTTTGTTGTGTCTTTATTTGATTTTGGAATAAGGATGATGCTGGCTTTATTAAAAGAGTTTAGGAGTCTTCCATCATTTTGGATTTTTTGGAATAAACTATAAAAATAGGGTTAACTCTTACTTAAATGCTTTGTAGAATTCTCCTGTGAAACCCTCTGGTTCAGAGCTTTTGTGGGTTGGGAGGTTTTTTTTTTTATTACTGTATCAATTTCATCAGCTGTTATTGGTATGTTTGGGCTTTCTCCTTCTTCTTCTTTGAAGTTGGAAGATTACATTTTCTAGTAATTTGTCCATTTCACCTAGGTTTTGAAATTTCTTGGCATATAGTTCATGGTAATTTCTTACGGTCTTTTGTATTTCAGTGGTATCAGTTATAATCTCTCCTCTTTCATTTCTGATTGTGTTTATTTGGGTCCACTCTCTTTTTCTCCTAGTCAGTGTGCTTAAAGGCTCATTTAAGCAGATTTTGTTTATCTTTTCCAAGAACCAGCTCCTGGATTTACTGATCCTTAGAATTGTGCTTTTAACCTCTATGTCCTTTAAGTTTGCTCTGATTTTTGTTATTTCCTTCCTTCTACTTGCTCTGTGCTGTCTTTGTTGTTGTTCTTCGAGTTCTTATAGCTATACGGTTAGGTTGTTTATTAAAAATGTTTCTATCTTTTTAGGTAGGCTTGTATTGCTATGAACTACCCTCTGAGGAGTGCTTTCCCTGTGTCATATAAGTTTTGGGTTGTTTTGAGTTTATTTGTTTCCAGAGACATTTTTATTTTTTCATAATCTCATTCTTGATCCATTCATTGTTTAATAGCATGCTATTCAATCTCCATAAGTATGAGTGTTTTTGAGTTTTTTCCTTGAGTTTCATTTTTGGTTCAGTCCCTTGTGGTAGGAGAAAATTCTTGGTATGATTTCAATTTTCTTGAATTTGTTGAGGCTTGTTTTGTGTCCTATCATGTGGTCTATCTTTGAAAATGTTCCAGGTGCATTTAAAAAGAATGTGTATTTTCCCTCTTTGGGGTGAAAGACTCTCTATATATATCAGTTAAGTTCATTTGATCTAGTACTTTGTTCAATGCCACAATATCTTTCTTGATATTTTGTTTGGAAGATCCATTAATTTTTGACAGTTCGGTGTTGAAATCCTCTACTATGATTGTGTTGCTGTCAATATGTTTCTTGAATTCTTCTAAGATTTTCTTTATGTATTTGGGTGCTCCTGTGTTATGCACATATATATTTACAATTTTTATGTCTTCTTAATGGATTCTTCCCTTGAGTATTATGATGTGATCTCCTGGGTCTCATTTTATGGCTCTTTTTTTGAAGTCGATTTTGTCTTATATGGGTATTGCTACCCTGGCTTTTCTTCCCCCTGTCCATTTGCTTGGAATATTTGCTTCTAGCCCTTCACTTTCAGTCTGTGTAGGTCTTTTGTTCCCTTGTAGGTAGGTCTCTTGTAGGCCACAGATGTGTGGATCATCTTTTCTTATCCATTCAGTTATTCTATGTTTTTTTAATTGGAACATTGAATCTATTTATATTTAAGGTTATTATTGATAGGTACTTATTCATTGCAATTTTTTCATACCTGTGTTCCCCTCCTCACACTTTTCCTTCTTTTTCTTATAGCAGTCCCTTTAGCATCTCTTGTAGAGCTGGTTTGGAGGAGGTGAATTCTTTTAGATTTCTTTTTTTCTGAGAAGCTCCTTATTTGACCTTCCATCTTAATTAAGAGCCTTGCTGAGTATAGTGGCCTTGGTTGCAAGCCTCTGGTTCTCATTACTTGGGATATTTGTTGCCATTCTTTTCTGGCCTGTAGCACTTCCATTGAGAGTCAGCTGCTAGTCTCATTGGGGCTCCTTTGTATGTTATTTCCTGTTTCTCCCTTCTTGCCTTTAAGATTCTCTTTTTGTCTTGGTATTTTTCTACTTGAATTATAATGTGTCTAGAAGTGGGCTGCTTTGGGTTCTTCTTGATTGGGTCCCTTGTGTGTTTTCTGGATTCATGTGACTTTTTCTCTCACCAAATTAAGGAAGTTTCCATCATTACTTTTTCAAACAGGTTTTCTGTCCCTTGCTCTTCTCTTTTTGGCATCCCTATTGTATGGATATAATTACTTTTCATGTTGTCCTGCATTTCCCTTAACCCCTCTTCACACTTCTGAGCCTCTTTTTCTTTTCTTACTCATTCTGAGTATTTTTTTGTACCTTGTCCTCCAGCTTGCTGATCTGATACTCTGCTTCCGTTGCCTGCTTTTGATTCCTTCTATTGTGTTCTTCAGTTCTGAAATTGTATTCTTCATTTCCTCTTGGCTCTTGTGGATAATTTCTATTTCTCTTTTCACGTTGATATAGTTTGCAGTGTGTTCATTGTAGTTTCCCTGTAGTTTTTGGTAATTCTCTATGAGCTCATTGAGCTTCCTGATAACCATTGCTTTGAATTCAATATCTGGTTGTTGAGTTGCCTCTGTTTCATTTAGCATTCTTTCTGGGGCTTCCTCCTTTCCTTTCATTTGGGGATTGTTTCTTTGTCTTCCCCTTGTTTGTGAGACTCTTCTTGTTAGCCTCTGCTTCTTAAATGATCTGTTCTTACTCTCAGAGTTTGTTTCTGAACTTCTATGGTAGGAGACCTGTGAGATTCAATGGTGCAGTCTCCTTGATCTCCTGAGTTGCTGGTCTTCTGCTATGGTTTATGTTGGTTCTGTGTATGTCTTTGCATTTTGACTGTTGTTGGGTCTTTCTTTGTTGGGTCCTTTTCTCCAGCTTGTTAACCAAAGGTTGCTCCATCCACCACATCTTGTATTGTGTTGTGCCATTGTGGACATGTTGTGTTGAAGCTTATTCTTCTTTGTGTACATAGTTCTGAGGATTCTGTCTTGTTCTTGTTCAGTTGTTTGTTCTGTGTAATTTCTCCACCATTTAGTTGTATTTCCAGATCCATTTTGGGGTGATACTAGTGTGGCTTCCACTCCCTCCTTCACCTTCTTCCATTGTTATCTGTTGGTGGTGCCTTTGTTGGTGTGTTTCCTCTTCCAGAAGTTATACTGATGTTCACAGCTCCCACCTACTCTTTTTTGTGATCAGTTGGGAGAAGGCAAAGTGGTTTAAGACAGCAGGAGTGCATTCTATGATATTTAAAGTACCAACATGTAGAGAAGAGATAGGAGATCCTTTGGATATGTGTAGTGTTAACTGTGATATTTCACCAAACTAGCTCTGTTTTAGAAAATGTGGGAAGAAGATGACTCTTGTTAGGGGCAGGGAATGATTGTGAGTTGGATCTAGAATGCAGTGAGTCTGTGAAGGTCAGGTTATGAGTTCCAGTGAGAGTAAAGGATAGAAAATAGGTGCAGTGCGCAAGAGAATAGAGTTAACCACCACAGTAATAAAGTTCAGGAAACAGTGAAGTGAGCTAAGGTCCGGGAATGGGTGTTGTGTGGTATTAACAATTATTTGGAACAGCAATTATTTACAATCATAATGGAGCAACAATCATATGACAGAACCTATGTGAACTGAATAACAAGAATAGGAAATACAAGACTTAGAGTAGTGCGCTATTAGAATGCAAGTGAAAAGACAGAGAGAGAAAGAGAGAGAGGAACACAGGTATGAAAATGGCATTGAATAAATACCTATCAATAATAACCTTAAATGTAAATGGATTAAAAGCTCCAATCAAAAGACATAGAATAGCTGAATGGATAAGAAAGCATGACCCATATATATGCTGCCTACAAGAGACCCGCCTCAGGACAAAAGACATACACAGACTCAAAGTGAAGGGCTGGAAAAAAATTTTCCATGCAAATGGATAGATAAAAAAAGCTGGGGAGCAATATTCATATCAGACAAAATAGACTTCAAAAGAAGAGCCATAAAGAGAGACCCAGAAGGTCACTTCATAATACTCAAGGGAAGAATCCACCAAGAAGACATAAACATTGTAAATATATATGCACCCAACGGAGGAGCACCTAAATACATCAAGAAAATCTTAGAGGACTTCAAGAAAGATATTGACAGCAACACACTTATAGTAGGCCATTTTAACACTCCACTATCAAAAATGGACAGATCTTCCAAACAAAATATCAACAAAGATATGGTGGCATTGAACAACACTCTAGAGGAAATGGACTTAACTGACATATATAGAGCCCTTCATCCCAAAGAAACTAAATACACATTCTTTTCAAATGCACATGGAATATTTTCAAAGATAGACAACATGATAGGACACAAAACAAGTCTCAACAAGTTCAAGGAAATTGAAATCATACCAAGCATTTTCTCTGACCACAAGGGACTAAAACTAGAAACCAACCCCAAGGGGAAAAACCCAAAACCCTCAAAATCATGTAGTTTGAATAGCATGCTATTAAACAATGAATGGGTCAAGAATGAAATTAGGGAGGAAATCCAAAAGTTTCTGGAAACAAATGAAAATGAACTCACATGACCCAAAACTTATGGGACACAGGAAAGGCAGTCCTGAGAAGGATGTTCATCATGCTACAGGCCTATTTAAAGAAATAGAAACATTTTAAACAAACAACTTAACCCTAAGCCTACAAGACCTCAAGGAACAACAACAAAGACAGCCTGGAGCAAGAAGAAGGAAGGAAATAAGCAAGATCAGAGCAGAATTAAATGACATAGAGACTAAAAGCACAATTCTAAGGATAGTGAATCTAGGAGCTTGTTCTTTGAAAAGGTATACAACAGACCTTTAAGCAGGCTCATCAAGAAAAGAAGAGAGAGAACTGCAATAAACACAATCAGAAATGAAAGAGGAGAGATTGCAACGGACACCACAGAAATACAAAGGATTGTAAGAAATTACTATGAAGAACTGTATGCCAAGAAATTTGAAAGCCTAGATGAAATGGACAAGTTTCTAGAAAAATATAATCTTCTGAAACTCAATGAAGAAGAAACAGAAAGCCTGAACAGACCAATAACAGCTGATGAAATTGAAGCAGTAATCAAAGAACTCCCGATGCACAAAAGCCCTGGACCAGATGGTTTCACAGGAGAATTCTACAAAACATTTAAGGAAGAGCTAACCCCTATCCTTCACAAACTATTCGAAAAAATCCAAAATGATGGAAGACTCCCAAACTCTTTTTATGAAGGCAGCATCATCCTAATCCCAAAACCAGATAAAGACACAACAAAGAAGGAGAACTTCAGGCCGATATCACTGATGAACATAGATCCTAAAATCCTCAACAAAATATTGGCAAACCGCATCCAACAATACATTAAAAAGATCATACACCATGACCAAGTGGGATTCATCCCAGGGATGCAAGGATGGTTCAACATTCGCAAAGCAGTAAATGTAATTCATCACATAAACAAAAGCAAAGACAAAAATCATATGATCATATCAATAGATGCAGAAAAAGCATTTGATAAGGTACAACACCCATTTATGATAAAAACACTCAGCAAAGTGGGAATAGAGGGAGCATTCCTCAACATAATAAAGGCCATATATGAGAAACCTACAGCCAACAACATACTCAATGGGCAAAAACTAAAATCTTTCCCACTAAGATCAGGAACAAGACAAGATTGTCCACTTTCACCACTTCTATTTAATATAGTATTGGAAGTCTTAGCCACAGCGATTAGACAAGAAAAGGAAATAAAAAGGCATCCAACTCGGAAAGGAGGAAACAAAATTATCATTGTTTGCAGATGACATGATAGTGTACATAGAAAATCCTATAGACTCGGCCAAAAAACTGCTCGACCTAATAAATGAATCTGGGCAAACAGCCGGATACAAAGTCCATATCCAAAAATCAAAGGCATTTTTGTATACCAACAATGAAATAGCAGAAGCAGAAATCAAGAAAAAAATCCCATTCGATATAGCAAAAAGAAAAATAAAATACCTAGGAATGAACCTAAACAAGGAGGAAAAGACCTGTATGCAGAAAACTACACAACACTGAAGAAAGAAATCAAGGAAGACACAAACAAATGGAAACATTTACCGTGTTCATGGATCGGAAGAATTAACATCATCAAAATGTCCATACTAAACCAAAGCAATTTACAGAGTCAATGCAATACCTATTAAAATACCAATGGCATATTTCACAGACATAGAACAAACACTTCACAAATTTATATGGAACAATAAATGACCTCGAATAGCTGCAGCAATCTTGAGAAAGAAGAGCAAAGCAGGAGGGATCACAATACATGATACCAAACTGTATTACAAGGCCACTGTAATCAAAACAGCCTGGTATTGGCATAAAAACAGGCACGTGGACCAGTGGAATAGAACAGAGAGCCCAGAAATAAACCCAAGTCTCTACAGTCAATTAATATTCAACAAAGGGGGCAGCAACATAAAATGGAGTAAAAATAGCCTCTTCAACAAGTGGTGTTGGGAGAAGTTGACAGCTATGTGCAAGAAAATGAAACTTGAGCACCAGCTTACACCATACACAAAAATAAGATGGATAAAAGATTTAAATATAAGCCATGACACCATTAAAGTCCTAGAGGAGAACATAGGCAGGAGAATCTCAGATATTTCAACTGTAACGGTTTTACCGATATGTCCCCTAAAGCAAGGGACATAAAGGAAAGAATAAACAAATGGGATGTCATCAAAATAAAAAGCTTCTGCTCGGCCAAAGAAAACAGTATTAAAATAAAAAGAGAACTGACTGTGTGGGAAAACATATTTACCAATGATACCTCAGACAAGGGTTTAATCTCCAAATATACAAAGAACTTACATGACTCCACTCTAATAAGATAAGGAACCCAATTAAAAAATGGGCAAAGGACTTGGGCAGACAGTTCTCCAAGGAGGACATACAGAGGTTCCAGAGACACATGAAAAGATGCTCGATATCGCTAGCTATCAGAGAGATGCAAATTAAAACCACAATGAGATACCACTTGACCGCAGTCAGAATGGCCATCATAAACAAAGCAACAAACAGCAAGTGTTGGAGAGGTTGTGGAGAAAAGGGGACCCTAGTGCAGACTGGTACAACCACTATGGAAAACAGTGTGGAATTTTGTAAGAAAACTAAAAATGGATCTACCTATTGACCCAGAAATTTCACTGCTTGGATTATATCCTAAGAACCCTGAAACACCAATCCCAAAGAACCTATGCACCCCTATGTTCATAGCAGTGCAATTTATAATAGCCAAGTGTTGGAAGCAGCCTAGGTGCCCATCAGTAAATGAATAGATCAAAAAACTATGGTACATTTACACAATGGAATTCTATGCAGCAGAAAGAAAGAAGGAGCTCCTACCCTTTGCAACAGCATGGATGGAACTGGAGAGCATCATGCTAAGCGAATTAAGCCAGGCAGTGAAAGACAAATACCATATGATCTCTCCTTTAACAGGAACCTAATCAACAAAACAAACAAACAAGCATAATAAAACCAAAGACATTGAAATTGAGAACAGGCTGACAGTAATCAGAGAGGAGAGGGGAGGGAATTTCAGGGGAATAGTGGAAGGGTTTACAGGAACAAGTATAAAGGACCCATGGACAAAAACTATGAGGGGTGGAAATGGGAGGGAGGTGGGGTGTGCTGGGGTGGTGGGCTGAAGTGGGAGTAAAAGACAGAAAACTGTACAAGATCAACAATTAAAATAAAAATTAAAAAAAAGAACACAAGTGAATTGAAAGACGGAAAATTAAGAATACACTATGAAAGAGAAATCAAGGGAAATCAAACAATGCAATTTAACAAACCCAGTGAAGAAGACTAAACAGAAAGAACAGAAATACTAATAAAATAAAAGATGTAAGAATAATGAAAAATAATAATAATACAAATATGCAATAACTTGCCAGTTTTCTGTAGTAGCAAAGTGAAAGTTGTCTCACTGTCTCAGTTTTTTGAATGACCCCTGTTTGGGTCAAGCTCTCATCTTTTCACAGCTCTGGGTTTTATTATCTCACCTGTGGGAATTAAAAAAAAAGGAGGGAAGAAAGAAGGAATAAAAAAAGAAAGAAAGAAAGAGGAAGAAGGAATTAAAAAAAGGGAAAAAAAAATGAAAAGATCCTTCTGCTGTCTTTAAACCAGCCAAACCCATTCTCCTGGTCTTCCTGGCTGCAGCAGGCTGAGGAGGGATTAGTTTAACTTTTCTCCCTTCCTGAGTTGCATTCTTTGCAGTTGCACAGCCTGCAGCCCAGTTCTTCAGTTTGCTGCTGGGCCTCCAGTGCCCTTCTGCATTCAGCCTATTCCTCCAGTCCACCAGTTGTGCTGTCCTTGATGTGTACCCGTTAGGAGCAACTCACACACAACCATCTTGCTCTTTGCTGTCCTAGATGCTAGGGACTCTCAGAGTCTCTTCAGGGTAGTTCAGCATCCCCCACTCAGTTAAGTCTTTCTGAGGATTTCTGACTCCCTGAGCCCTGCAGCTCTATTTTGTGGGGGCATCTCTAGTTTCCTCTTAGACTGCCAGTTGTTCCTGCAGAGCCCTGGGCACAGGAGCTGGGTGGGAGGTGCCTCTGGGTGACACTCCCAGGGCTGCGGGTGTGAGCGGGCATGTGTAGGGGCATAGGAGGTGAGGGTGTCTGTTGCAGAGAATTCCCCAAACAGTGTCTGAGTGCCTCTTTTTTCTTTTTGAAAAGTTCCTCCTACTTACGTGTGCTTCTCCAAACAAGTGCCTGGCGTCTCGCACATCTCCACTCTCCAACCAGACTCGGGGCTATCTTTGGTCAGGCTCCATCACTGCCCACTCTGCCCAACTGGTGTCCACAGTCTCAGTGGGTGCATACCTTTCCTGTGTGTTTACCTCTTTGTCCTTATTCACCCCCTGCAACTTCAAGCATCCAGGTCCCTCCTGGTGCTGCTCAAACCTTGTTTGGCAGGGGAGGGAGCCATTGACCCAGCTCTCTCCCAAGAATCCTGCAGCAGACCCTGTGGGTAATGAGCCTGAGGCTGCAGCCACCTTCGTCTCTGCACTGGTTCCAAGGACCTTATTGTCCTGAAACACTTTCCTTACCATCTGACTTTTCAATGTTCTCTACAGTTTTTGACCTCAAATCTTCATATATGCTGGGATACTATTGGCTGTTCACTCTGTTCCACAGAAGATGGGCTATGTGGGAGGAAGCCTACTTCCTCCCATGCGCAGGAGGAAGTAGACTTTGCTCCCACCTATCTCACCACCATCTTGTCCTCTCTGTTTATATGTTCTTTTTTTTAAGGGTTTGAAAAATCTTTTTTTAAGTTTATTTTATTTTATTTTTTAATTTTAGTTGTTGATCTTGTACAGTTTTCTGTCTTTTACTCCCACCCCAGCCCACCACCCCAGCCTTCTCCACATCCCTCCCATTTCCATCCCCCATAGTTTTTGTCCATGTGTCCTTTATGCTTGTTCCTGTAAACCCTTCCCCCTGAAATTCCCTCCCCTCTCCCATCTGGTGACTGTCAGCCTGTTCTCAATTTCAACCAAAGACATTGAAATTGTTTATGTGTTCTTAATGAATTCTTCCCTTGAGCAGTATTAAGTGTCCTTCAGTGTTGCTTTTTATGGCTGCTGTTTTGAAGTTTATTTTGTCTGATATAAATATTTCTACCCCAGATGTTTTTTCCCTGTCCATTCACTTGGAATATTTTTTTCCAAGCCTTCACTTTTAGTTTGTGTAGGTATTTTGTTCTGAGGCACATCCCTTGTAGGCACCAAATGTCTGGGTCATGTTTTCTTATCCATTCATCTCTCCTATGTCTTTTGATTGGGGCAATTAATCCATTGACATTTAAGGTTATTATTGATAGGTGCTTGTTTATTGCCCCCCCCCCACCACTTGTACCTGTGTTCCTCTCTCTCTCAGTCTTTTTCTACTTCTTCTTAAAGCAGTCCCTTTAGCATATTTTGCAATAGTGGTTTGGTAGGGGTATATTCTTTTAGATTTCTTTTGTCTGTGAAGCTCCTTATTTGGCCTTCCATTTTAATTGAGAGCCTCGCTGGATAGAGTTGTCTTGGTTGCATTTTTCATTACTTGGAATATTCCTTGCCTATCCCCTCTGGGATTGTAACGTTTCTATTGACAAGTCAGCTGCTAGTCTTATTAGGACTCCCTTGTATGTTACTTCCTGTTTCTCCCTTGCTGCCTTTAAGATTTTCTCCTTGTCTTTAAAACTTGGCATTTTAATTATGATGCATCTTTGAGTAGACCTCTTTGGGTTCATCAATATTGGGAGCCTTCGTGGTTCATGAACTTGTGTGGGTTTTTCCCTCTCCACATTTTTAAAGTTTTCTCTAATTATTTTTTCAAAAAGTTTTTCTATCCCATGCTCTTTTTCTTCTCCCTCTGGTATTCCTATGATTCTGATGTTGTTGTGTTTCATATTGTCTTGCAATTCCTGTAAGCTATCTTCATATTTTTTGAGTCTTGTTTTTGTACCACTGCTCTACCTTGGTATTTCTTTTTACCTTGTCTTCCAGCTCACTAATTTGGTCCTTTGCTTCATCCGTTCTGCTTGTAATCCCTTCTAGTGTATTTTTTTATTTCAAATATTGTATTTTTATTCCTTCCTGGTTCTTGTTTGTAGTTTCTATTTCCTTTTCATACTGTTGTAGTTCCCACTCAGTTCCTCGTAGTTGTCACTAAGTTCCTTGAGCATTCTTATAACCATTCCTATGAATTCTATATCTGATAGTTTGCTTGCCTCCATTTCATTTAGCTCTTTTAGTGGGGAGTCTTCCATTCCTTTTGATTGCAGGTTCTTTTTTTGTCTCCTCATTTTAGGTGTGTCTCCCCCCCCCCCCCCGCAATTCCTGATGCTCTGCTTTGCTAGCTGTCTTTGTAGGGTGAACTTCTATGATAGGAGTTCTGGGGGACTCAGTGGTGTGGTCTCTTTGATCTCCTTGTCTGTATGCTATAGGATTGTCCTTTGTTCTGTTTGTATGGTATCTCTTGTTGTACTTGGGTTTTTCCTGTTGGTGGCTCCTCTATTGGTGGGTTCTCTCCTCCAGTGGGTTTAGTGGTATTCACAACTCCCACCTTATCTAGTATTTGGTCAGGGGTAGGCAAAGATGAAATGGATTAAGATAGCAGGAGAATATTTTATGGGATTTAAAGTACCAATAAGGAGAAAAGAAATAGGAGATCCTTTGGAGAAGTGCAGCAATAACCATGATATTTCACCCAAGTAGCCACTTTTTATAAAAGGTGAAAAAGAGATAAGACTCTTATTAAAGGGGAAAAAGAATGTGAGCTGACTCCAGAAAGCAGAGTGCTTATGCAAGTTTAGATAGTGAGGTGTAGTGAGAGTAAGGGATAGAAACTTGGTGTAGTGTGCAAGAGAATAAAGTTAACCACAACAGTAACGAAGCTCAGGAAGATAGTGAAATGGACCAAAACCAGGGAATGGTGCTGTGTGGGAATTGGAACAACAATAATATGACAAGAAATATATGAACTGGATAAAAAGAATAAAAAGTAAAAGGCCAAGAAAAGTGTTATTAGAATACAAGTGAAGTGAAGGAAAAGAAATTAAAATGCAATATGAAAAGGAAAACAAAACTAGTCAAGCAATGAAATCAATCAAACAAAACAAAAAAATTAAATGAAGGAAGGAAAATAAAAAAATAATAATAACAAAAATTTGAAAATAAAAACTAAATAATAAAATTCAAGCTCTGTAGGATAGCAAAGTGAATTTTGTCTCAGTTGCTGGTATTAGCCTTCTGCTTATTTTCTGGATCTGCCATTGGTCCTTTCACAACTCCAAGTCTTAATTGTCTTACACTTGGGAAAAAAAAGCTTCCTGGTGACTTTAAACACACCAAGTGGGTTCTGTTGGTCTTCGTGTATGCTACAGGCAGACAGGGGATGGGATCCATTTTCTCTCCTTTCCTGCAATTCTGGGTTGGGGGTTTAGTCTGTGCTACAATATTCACAGGTGTCCAGCCTCCCGCCTAAGCCCTTAGAGTGCTGCAGGGCCCCTACTTTTCATATGTGCCAGGCTGGTGCCTTTAATCCACCTTGTTGTGCCACCCTTTAATTACTCCTGATGTACACTGAGTGGGAGCAACTTGCACTGTTCCTCTTCCTGCCTTGCTGGCCTGAGCACTGCCCATGTATAAAGTCCCTTCAGGGCAGTTAAGTTCCCCTATTAAATTAAATCTCTCTGGGGACTGCTATCCCTCTGAGTTCCTGCTGCACCTCTTTGATCAGTAGGTGAGGTATCCTGATTTGGAGCAAATTATGCCCCTCCTCCTCCCTCTTGTGTTCCTCTTTGGGAACACAAGCGTTCCTTGCACAATGGCTGACAATCTTTTTATTTTGAGCGAATTCCCCTTGGTTGCAGCCAGTCGTTTTTGACAAGCACCTGGCTTTTCACACAGCTCAACTCTCTGACCAGTTCCAAGATTTATCTGAGTCAGAGTCAGTTGCAGCCCAGCTCCTCTCCCATGTCCAGGTGTCACCAATGTCTCTGGTACTGTTCTAACAGATGACCACAGTCCCAGCTGGGAACACTGCTTCTGTGTGTCTCTCACTGAGTCTTTATCCTCCTAGTGACTTCAAGCATCCAGGTGTCTCCTGGTGAGGGACTGGCTTCCCTGCTCTGGGAGGGGAGGGAGCTGTGTAGTTAACAATTGCTAATCAGCCTCTCCTCCAAAGCTCCTGCTCAGCCAAGGTCCCTGGCGCTAGGCCCAGACTGCAGCAGCCCCCTCAGTCCTGGTGCAGGTCCCATGGACCTTCCTGTAGGCTTATGCAATCTCCTTACCATCTGTTTCTTTTTTTTCACTGATAACTACATTTTATGAAATCCCTATGTTTACAGATGAAAGCAGTCTTGTTCCAAGCTGCTTTCAGGACAAGACCCTGACCTGCAGGGCAGATCTCATGTATTTTAAACCCAGACATATTCAGTAACTTGCCTAAATGATAAAGGTCATCATCATTTTTTCAGAAAAATTTCTGTAACTAGTATGGGCCCTAGTTGTCAGCATTCTTTGCAGTCTTTGGCTTCCAAACTTTATATAAGCTGGGATTCCACTGACTGTTCACTCTGTTCTTTAGAAGATTGGCTAGGTGTCCCAGTTGAGTTCACGATCAAGTGGGTTTGGCTCCCACCTACCTCACTAACATTTCCACCCAAGGCTTCCTATATTTTGGTCCTTGCTTCTCATTACTGAGCAGGTATTTAAAAATGGTTTATTTGGCCATACCGCTTGTTTTCTCCCTTTGGTACTGAATAAATTTCTTAATATCTGCCTGAAAGTACCATGACTTCTTTTGGGTGCCTGTGATATAGCTCAGGCCACTTGTTCTTTTAGTCTCAGGACCAAAGGATTTAAGTTGATTTGTTTTGATGTGAAGTTGTATGACTGAAACTTTTAGTTGTGTACATGCTATCCTGTCCTCCTGTCTGCCTTGCTGCGAGTACTCTGATTTTGCTCTGGGTGGTATTATGCCCTAGCTCTAAGAAGGGAAATCAAAATTGGTCTAAATCAAGACTGGTGATTTTTTTCTGACTTTCATAAGGTTACTATGTGACCTACTTCTGGCAAAACATATGAAAACCAGAAAGAGAATTGCCAAGTGGAAATCTGATAAGAGGTAGACAGATGCTGCTCGTGCTGCCCTTCCCATTTTCTCCTGCCTTTGATATGAATGTGATGTCTAGAGCTGTAGCAGCTATCTTGTGACTGGAGAATGAAAGTCAGGATGGTAAAGGTGGCAGAGCAGAGAGAGAAAGAGTTTGGGTCTATGAGGTATCACTAAACTACTGAGCAATATCAGTAACTGCCTACTGTAGATTTCTACTATATTTTTGAGCTTCATCTGTATTGTACAAGGGTTTATTACTTTCAATTGTGTATGTTCTATTATGTAGACACATAACCACTATCCATTCTCCTGTTGATGGAAATACTCCAGTTTTTTTGTTACTATTAATAAAGTTGCCATAATTATTTGCATACAAATTTTTTTGGACATAGTCTTTCAATATGAGGGTGGGGTAAATGCCCAGGAATAGAATAACTGGGTTGCAAGTTAAGTGCACATTTAATTTTATAGGAAACAAGCAAACTGTCTTCTTCCAAAGTGGTTTTTCCATTTTCTGTTCCCATCAGCAATGCATGAGGATTATATTTGCTTCACAACATTTGTCAGCACTTGGTATTGGCAGTCTTCCTGATTTTAGTCATTCTGTTGGTTTTAAGCAGCATCTCATTTTCCTATTAATTTGCATTTCCCTCATGACTACTGATATTTAGCACTTTTTCATGTGACCATTGGCCATTTGCATATATCTCTCATGTTATATGCCTTTTGAAGACTTTTGCCCATCAAAATAAAATTTGATTGCCTTTTAATATTGAATTGTAGTAGCTCATTATTTTGAAATATAAGTCTTTGTTTGATATATTTGTTGCAAATATTTCCTTCTAGTCTGTGGCTTGCTTATACTCCCCTGCTCAAAAACTTCCTGCCATGCCCCAATGTCTGTGAACATTTTCTGCTGCTCTCTTGCTTTTATCAAATTGGTTTTTTCCTCTGCTCCCCAAAGTGCAATGCTCATTTTCCACTTTACAGTTTCACTTCAACTCTGTTTCTGTTGGAAAAACCTGGCTACCATCCCCTGCCCCAGATTCTTTCTCTTCCCTGAGTGGCTGCCTCATTTGTTGTCCACAGCACTCATCTTTGCATTCCATAATACATCTGGTTTCCATTAGTGTTCTATATCTGTATGTTTTGTCTTACCATCTGGATGTTATCCCCTTGAGAACAGGGTATGCTTTTAATTTTTTCCTGCTGCACCTAAATCAGTACTGTACAAATATACTTGGAATCCTAAAGGTGCAAATAGTTCAGAGTAAAAGTCCTCTGAACAGGAGGCTTTGGAGAAGATTATTTTTCAGCTTCTAAGCCCAATTCAGTTGCCTATTTGCAATTTCTTCCCTTCCATTTAGATGAGCTACTGAGTTAGCTTTTTATATTTTCTCAGTTTCTTTACAAATTCATGATGTGTTTTTATTTTACAACTCCAAGTAGTTTATTAAATATGTGCTGATTTGGAAGTACAGATGACTTTTATGAGACATTTCACCATTATATTCAGGCTTTAGGGATTGAACAATTTGTACACTCTCAAAACCAGCATTTTCACAATATCAATATAATAAATTTTGAGGAAATAATAAGAAAAAATAACTTCTTATTCATCTTTCAATTATTAATTTAAGGTATCAAAGGGTATGAGGTCATGTTTTTAGAGACATATTGACACTTAAGTCAATTAACCAGAAAAGAAAAAATATTTTGAGGAGAGCGATACTACTTTATAAGAAATGGAAAATCTAAGAGTAATACAAGATATACTCTTCTAGGGAAATTTATAACATACACACTAGTCCATGATTTCCATGGACTTGTATCCACAGTAGCAACAATGATAACAAAACCCTCTTATAAAGTAATATATTTCTGTGGTTCCTTGGGTTATTTTTCCTACATGGCCATGCTAGGAATTCTGGGGAATTGGGGATGATCCATTTGGAAGAAGAATGAAAAGAATTTCATAATTTTTAAAACTATCTATTCATTAATTTATTCCACAAAAATTTGCTTAAATACTTTTGAAAAGAAATTGATTACATGCCTTTGAAAACATGAGAGCTGAGGGAAAAGTTTATTCATGCTATGGATGATTGTGAGACATAGTCTTAATTTTTCGAGATAATTTCATGGAGAACAATATGAATTGTTGAACTCTTCTACAAAATGTTGAAATGTATCTTTTTTTGGTTTTTTGTTTTTATTTTATTTTTTAAATTTTTTAATCAGTATTTTTTAATTGTTGATATTGTACAGTTTTCTGTCTTTTACCTGCCCCCAGCCCACCACCCCAGCCCTCCCCACCTTCCCCCCATTTTCACCCCCCATAGTTTTTGTCCATGTGTCCTTTATACTTGTTGCTCTAAACCGTTCCTCTTTTCCCCTGAAATATAATGCACTCTCAGAAGCAGCTTGCTGAGATCAGTGGGGAATTACATAGTCTAACCAAGTACTGCATTTCCTATGTCTTTTTAAAGTAGTAAGGCATGAACTGGGTTTGTAAGTGCTCAGGGACTCAGAATATAGATAACAATTTGCTTTTAAATAACAAATATAGCTTATATATTTCTATACATATCAATAGTTTGAGTACAAGTCACTTTTCAAACATATATTGAGAGCTTCATCGAGGGGATAAAATAACTACCTAAATGTGTATTTTCCACTTGTTTGTCTAGATCTGTTCTTTACTTGCTCTCTTCCCTGGACAGCTGACTTATAGCTAAAATATCAAGGGCTTTTTTATTCTTTGGCTTCCACTTGGGGTTAACCAATGGAGATGCTGGCAAGACATCGGAGGGGTCAGGAAAATGAAGTCATTAAATTTTTTTGAAGATTTTATTTGTTTATTTTTAGAGAGAGGGGAGGAGAGGGGGAAAGAAAGGGAAACATCAGTGTGTGATTTTCTCTCACGTGCCCCCTACTGGGGACCTGGGGGGCAACCCAGACATGTGCCCTGACTGGGATTTGAACTGGCAACCCTTTGGTTGGCAGGCTGGCACTGAATCCACTGAGACACACCAGCCAGGGCCACTTTAGAAGACCCTGGCTTCCTCCCTGTAAGGTCACTTTAGGCTGGCTGTGTTTGTTGATTGAAGGTCATTGCTCATAGATGTCTTCTCAACATATCTCTCACCTTACAAGTGCAAGTAACTGCTTTTCCTACTCATCCCTGTAGCTTTGGTATAGTGATAGTGCTGGCTATTAACACCAGGTTACTGTCTCATTCCTGTGGTTCCCTTCCTCCTGGCTCATGCTTTTGTAAATATATCTCTTCTAAATAAATGTGTTCAAATAATCTTGTTATGAATTTACTATCTTGTTAGTATCAATATCAAGGCTAATACCTTACAGTCTAAAATTGCATTCTATTTACCATTTATTTATTTTTTGAAGATACAAGTAAACTTACAACAATTAAAAATGTGCCCAACAATTTCACATTTCACATCCAATTATCAGAAATGGGACATAACAAGTATTAATGAGGACATGGAACACTGTGCATTGCTGGTAGAAATATAAAATGATACAGCTGCTATGGGGAACATTATGGCAGTTCCTCAAAAAGTTAAACATAACACTAGAATTACATATAACACAGCAATTCCATTTCTAGGTATATACCAAAATAATTGAAAGCAGGGACTCAAAGTGCACCTGTGTTCATAACAATATTATCCACAGGAACCAAATGGTAAAAACAATGCAAGTGTTCACCAACAAATCACAGATAAACAAAATGTGGTATATTCATATACTAGAATATTATTCAGTCATAAAAAGGAATGAATTCTGATAAATACTGTAACATGGATGGACCTTGAACACATTATGCTAAGTGAAATAAGCCAGACATATAAGAACAAATATTGTATAATTCCACTTATGTGAGGTAGCTAGAATGTCTCTACATAAAGTAGAATAGAGGTTACCAGAGACTGGGAGGGGAGGGGAATTGGGATTTTGTTTTTGTTTAGTGGATACAGAACTTCTTTTTGGAATAATGAAAACATTTTTGAAAGGGATTATAGTGAAATGATATATATACAAAATAAAAAAGGGTTTAGTGCCAATTAACTGAGTGCTTAAAATGGTTAAAATGAAAAATTTTATGTTATGTATATCTTACCACAATAAAAATAATCTACCTCCATGTAGCCAAACTGAAAGAAAGAAAGGCAAATATGCAAAGGCCAAAATTAAAGACAGATTTAGGAGTAGACGTTGAGTGAAAATATCTGACAAAGGTAGTGAAAGCAGGTATTGGCTAATACGTGTTGTAAGCAGTGGTTTCAACCTTACTTGCACATTGCAATCACCCAGACAACTTAGTAAAGTATTGGTTCCTAGATCTCACCCCTAGTAATTATGATTTACTTGGGTTGGGACTAGTCTAAGCTGTCTTCCTAAGCTGGAGCTGGATACTACCAGGGAAATGAAACCTCTGAATATAATTCACAGCCAAAATTAAGAACTTTGTGAGGAAAGGAGGGAAGGTGAGAAGACATAAAGTAGACTATTGTTATGTCCAAACAAAAGAAAAACAATATAAAAGAGAATTTTAAAATGTACTTTACATATCAAAGATTTAAAGGAAGAGGTAGAAATCACAGAGTAGAGACTTGACATTGTAATAAGGAACAGGTAGATGTGAAAAAAAAATCCAAACAAAATCCTAGAAAGTAAATGGAGAGAGAACAAAATATAAAAGAGACCATATAAGGCTTGAAAGAGAACTTAGAAGTAAACAGCTGCAACATGTGCCTAATAAATATTACTGAATAAAAGAATAGGAAGAGTGGAGAAGAATATTCCATATTGAAGAAAGATACAAATGATCAAATTGAAGGAAAACACAGCCCTAGAATAATAATAATTTTTCTAATAGAATGATAATTTTAATGATAAAAATTAAACTGTAAAAAAAATCAAAGACAAAGAGAATATTTCAAACTCCACCTGAGATGAAAGATCAATGACTTAAGAGACATGGAAACTAGGTTCACAGCTGCTTTCCCTGAGCCATAAGTGGTGCCTGAAACTATCTTCAGAAGGCTGAGAGAGAACACACATCATCCTGATCATTCAAGAGTCAAGACAAAAATCTAGAAACACTTAGATCCGCAAAAAAAATGGAAATGTGTTTCCTCGGGCCTCTACTGAAGGAACTAGCAAAGGACATCAGAAGGGACCTTACACAGTCCTACCTATCAATGCTTGCAATGCAAATTAAGGCATTTACTTAGAGAGAAATTTAGAGCCTTCTATGTGTAGATGAGAAAAAAAGAAAAATTGAAAAAAAAGAGTCCAAGTCAGGAAAATGGACAAATAAAAATGGAGTAAACCAAAATAGAAGGATATATATAATAAAGATAGAATCAAAAATTAATAACCTGGAAAACATAACAAAGTTATCTGGAATTTATATAGCAGTCAAATTATCATTATGTAAAATACGTATCTATATATCTATATGTGTGTAGGTATGTATCTCATCCAGAAATTAATTAAAAACAAAAATAATATAAAAGAGTGCAAAGGTTATGAGCGGGCATTTCATATGAAAAGAAACATACAAAATAATTAATAAACATGAAAAGATGCTCAGCCTCACTACTAAATAGGAAAATGCCAATTAAAAAAATTGACAAGCTATATCATGTCCATCAGATTGTTAAAAGTTCAATGAAACTGTGTCAGTGCAAGTGAGGATGTGGGAAGCAAGAACTCAATCTACTGCTGGGAGGAATATACATAAATCAGTTAAAAGACTTCAGAGAGCAATTTGGCACACAAATTGCTGAAGATACACATACCCAGCATTTCCACTTCAGGCAAATTTGCACATGTTCACGGCAGCATTGCTTTTGTTATTGTAAAAATTTGAAACTTAAATGTCCATCATTGTTAGTTTCCCCCATAGCATACTGAAGAACAACAAACACACTCTCCTAAGAAAGCATATGAAAATGCTCTGTGTGTGTGTGTGTGTGTGTGTGTGTGTATTCTTAAAGTTTGATCTCACCTAACATTATTTTGCCACAAAGTTCTTTGGTCAATAGAACAAAAGCTTTCTTCAAATTATCCATGAAGTAAAGTGGATCAGAAATTTTCAATGGACTAAATGCTTCTTGCACAAACTTCTTTGGTTTGAATGTCCGTGTTTCCATCTTTTCCTGACTTAAAAATTGTGGTCAGGCATAAGCTGGTAGAAATGTTTCCTTCTTGTGCAACTGCTTTTCTTTAAGAACTTTAATTTGTTTTAATAACAAACTTCAGTTTATTATCCTTTTTACCTTTTGGGGGATTCAGTGCATACCTAAATATTTGCCTTAATCACAACATTTTAAATAATAAATAAGTGGATAATGTTTAAGTACTTATAAAAATGTACTTTTTAATATTTAAAGTTTCTAATTTGAATAAATGGTTAAATTTTCCTCAAATAATTAATTTTTATGTGCCCTGTTCTGTAATTCAATAAAATAGTCTTCATTAAAAAATGTCCATCAGCAGAGTTATGGATTAATTATTGTTTCTAGTATACTGGAATGCTTACTATGCAATATTTAAGATGAATAACCTGGATCAGTAGGTATTAATATGAGTTGACATCAAAAACAATTTTTTCCTTTTTATTGAATTTATTGGGGTAATGCTGGTTAACTAAATTATAAAGGTTTCAGGTTCACTGGCTTAGAAACAGTAAAACAGGTATTAAATATGAATTTTAAATTTATTTTTTAAAACTTTTAAAAAATTGTTGTTCAAGTACTTAATTTGCCAAATGAAATAAGCCAACCTAAAGAACAAATATTGTATGATTCCATTTATGTAAGCTACCTAGAAAAGGAAAATTCACAGAAGTGGAACGTAGAATGGTGGTTGTTAGAGGCCTGGGGATAGTGAGAAATGGGGAGTTAATGCTTACTAGTTAGAGTTTCTCTTTGGAATTACAAAAAAAGTTCTGCAACTAGATAGTGGTAATGGTTATATAACATGCGAATGTAATTAATTCCACTGAATTGTACACTTAATATTGTTAAAATGATAAACTAATGTATATTTACAATAAAAATGTAGAAATACATAATGTTGAATGAAGATTTATAGAGGGATAGGTACATACACCATTTAAAATTATGTGAAATTGTTTGTGATATGTGCTTATGTGTTCAAAGTATAAAACATGAATGGACAGGATATGTACCAACTTCAAGATAATGTTTCTACCAGAAATGGAGCAAAATTATGGGTCTCAGTGGTACCTGTGATATTTCTCAAAAAAGTAAATTTCACAAGAAACAACAAAGTGTTGACTCTTAATTCTTAGTGGTGTTACATGAATATTTGAAATACTTACATTTAAAAAAAATTCCCAGAAGTACAATTCTGGGGGATGTACTAATTATGTAGTTGACAATATCCAAAATTTACAAAATAGGATGGTGACAGGGTGGAGATAGGGAAAGGAAGGAAAATATCAAAGTCCAGGTACTGTAAAACTTCTCTGAAATGTCTGTTTACATCTTTCTTATTCCAAAGAATTTAATTAGCATACATTTCCATGTATTGCAGTGGACCAAGTGCAACAAGACTAGCCCCTGTATTTCAATACATTGAAGGTGAGCCAGATTTTTGTGGAAGACTTTCCATACAAGTTGCTCAAGGGAAATCATATGGTGCCTTCTGGCTGTCTGAATTGTACATGGATTCTAACAAACTGTAAATAACCATGAACAAAGAATATCTCAGTAGCCAATATTTTTCTCTGCTGGTATCAAATGAAATTCATCTGGTGTCAGCTGGAGTTTTTATAGTGCTAATGGAAGTTATTTTCAGTTATCACATCAGTCCATAAGTATACAAAGGCAGCAATTTCACTGGTAATCTGGAGATCAGTTTTTACGTAGGGGGTACACTTTAGACTGTTTCTGCAGTGTAAGCTTTTATCTTAAGAAATGTGAAGGAATCCTAAATAAAAAAGAAATGATGAAACAGAACATCCCACAAAGGCTAAGGTAGAACTTGTCAACATTTCATATTGTGAACATCTGAACTCCAAGATGCTGTGGTGTCCAGGAAGCCCTGGGCACAATGGGGAGCTTGTGCATCTGAGAACTCATTCCACCAAATTTTAGTTTGCCCTCTCCTCGTCCCAAAGATAGCTTTTTATATACTGACAGTTCTTCCTTCTCGGTAGCCTCTGTTTGATTTCATTCCATGGGGGAGAGAAACAGAACTGGAACCATCAATTTCTGATTTTTTAATAAGCTCATATAATTTTACCATATTCCCACCAGGTACAAGAACAACAATGGATCCCTGTAAATAAAAATATGCTCCCTGCAGGATTTTAATTATTCATATTCTTTCAGCACACAGAACACGCAACCATTGTGATGATAGTACGTGTGGAGATTGGAGGATCAAAATTCAGTGTTAAGATTATTAGCCCAGAGAAAGGAAGTTTAATTTCCCCCCTCTGAACATGGGCATGATAAATGCCTGAAACATTTGTACCAAATATCATAACTGGTAGCACTGCAGAAAACTTGAACTCTGGAGCATAGGGATTTTTTCCCCCAGAGATCAGGGGCAGAATAATCTTACTTCCATTACCATGCTATGTGTCCAACTTTTGGTAGAGGAGAATACTGCTTTTAGAAAGAGTAAACAAGAGTTGTACATCTAAAATGGTTAAAATGGTAAATTTTGTTATATATATTTTACCATAATAAAATACATAGATAAAAATGAGGAAGTAAGTAAACAAACAATAAATATTGATTAGCATGAATACTATGTCAGTTATTGTAGGGGAAGGTTAAGATTCCTTGAGAAACAAATGCTATCTTAATTCCATTTTATATGCATTCCCTTATGATCCAGCTCTGCATAGAGTACCTGTCTAACAGTGGGCACACCATATTTATTGAATGAAATAAAAGATATGCTCCCTATTCTCAAAGAGCAGGACAGAAAGATCAGTTTTAACAAAAATAAAAAGTCTGAGAAACGTTATTTATATACACATATGTATCCTTTGTTTGAGTGCCTCTGGAAAGCATGGGCAGAGACTCACATTTGCATTCTCAGCCCTGAGTCAAGTGCATAGGTGTGCAGTGGGCACCATTGGGACCCCATCCAGGCCCCTTTACCAAGTTAGTTCACCTGTCCTCCAGCTGCTAGGGGCCTTGGTGATTACAGCTCACAGCTCTCCTTAGTAAATGGAGAGCTATCCCCTAATCCCTTCAGATGACTGCATTCTTGCCTAGCTCTATTTTTCTACTCTAACCAACATTTTTCCTTCTCTGGTAATGGATCACAATAGTGGACCTTCTTGGTGGAAGGTTGAGGTGGTTTATAGCAATGGTCTTAAATAAAATATGCTTTTCAAAGAGTGTATGAGCATTGAATTTTTTTTAGGGAATCAGTGTTTATATCCTTAGATTCTATAGGTCCTTTTTCCTGTAACTCATTCTTGAAAACTTGCCTGAGTTCACAAATAGTCCTTCTTTCAACTGATAAACCAAAAGCAGACTCTAATCCATCCCAAATCTTACCCATAGATTGGAACTGTGAACACCTCATGAGCTTTCAAGAAAAGGATACTTCCTTTAAATATTAATAAAGTGTCTTTTAATTTTTTTTGTTTTCTCATTATTATTTCTATTATTATCTATCTTTTCACAGAGATAGATATTTAACCCCAAAGAGGATAGGTAACTTGGTGAACTGTAAAAGGGAAGGTCAAACCACATGTAGGATTTCAAAGAAATCTAAAGGGCATAATGGCATTATAAGTATTTTATAATTATAATTAAAGTAAAATTTTCCAAAGGCATCACTTCATATACTACCCTGAATTGATTTTTCAAGCCTCAGAATAGTATACATTATTTTTAAAAATGTAATCAATCAAATTTATCCTTAAAACATCCTATATGCAGTAGTGAATGAATTCTTCAAATTTTCCATTATATCTACTTTCAGTGTTTTCTCTTTTTAAAAAATATTATTGTTGTTCAGTTAAAGTTTCAATAAACCCATAGGGATTCCTGTAGTTATGTCTCTTAATCACTATTCTATTGAGGTAAGATTAGGTGTTTTGGACCTAGGTTGGAATGTTCTGGTTCAGGTGTAGGAGGAATGAGAGTTAAAACAATTTTTGTTTAATGACCTCATCTCTTCCATTTCTTTCCTTCTGTCAAAGAATGTAAGATTCTGTGAGAACAAAACAAAGTGCACTTTAAGAAATACTGAATGCTACTTCTGGCCAAGATGGAGGTGTAGGCAGACACGTTGGCTGTGTGCCTCCTCTCACAACCAAAATTAAGGACAACAAATATTTAGAAACAAGAAAACAACCTGAACTGATAGAAAATTAAACTGTATGGAAGTCCAACAACCATTCATCCAGACCGGTAAGAGGGGCGGAGTCGTGGTAGGAAAAAGTGGAGGTGCGGGCCCAGGAACGCAAGCAGCAGTGGCTGGCTGTTCTCAGGTGCACAGGTGGCAGCTGGCAGACCTTGGGCACAGGGGGGCAACTGTGCAGACCCAGTGAGGCTGCACAAGGCAGCTGGCTGACCAGGTGGTCCCACATTCACGCGCTCAGACGGTCCAGGCAAAGGGGAAGTGGCGGAAGGAACTGAATCCAGGAGAGAGCAGAGCAGGCGCCGATGTTCACTCTCAAACCCCACCCCCACAAACAGTATCACAAGCCAGCGACTGGGCTGCCCCACACTGGGGAGCACCTGAGGCTCCACTCCTAACTATGTAACAGCGAGTGCGCACACAGATAATCCAGGCAAAGGGGAAGCGGCGGAAGGGACCAGAGTCCAGGAGAGAGCGTAGCAGGTGTCATTCTTCCCTCTCGGACCCCGCCCCCACCTATAGCGTCACAACCCAGCGACTGGGCTGTCCCGCCCTGAGAAACACTTAAGTCTCCACCCCTCATACGTAACAGCCGTGACCAGACTAAAACCAAAACAAAACAAAAGAAAAAACAAAAAAAATGGCTCAAACCGGGGAACAAATGAAAGTTCCAGAGCCAATTCCTCTAAGCCGTAAAGATATAGCCAATCTATCAGATGCACAGTTCAAAGCCCTGGGGATCAGGATGCTCACAAAATTGGTTTATTTTGCTCACAAATTAGATGAAAAAATGCAGGCTACAATACGTGAAATGAAGGAAGACGCATGGGGAACCAATAGAGATGGGAGGAAAACTGGGACACAAATCAGTGGAGTGGACCAGAAGGAAGAAACTAACAACCAAACAGAAAACGAGGAAGAAACAAGAATTCAAAAAAATGAAGAGAGGCTTAGGAACCTCCGGGACATCATTAAACGTCCCAACATCCGAATTATAGGGGTACCAGAAGGGGAAGAAGAAGAGCAACTAGTGAAGAACTTATTTGAACAAATAATAAAGGAGAACTTCCCCAGTCTCGCAAAGGAGATGGACTACCAGGAAGTCCAGGAAGCTCAGGGAGTCCCAAAGAAGTTGGACCCAAGGAGGAACACACCAAGGCACATCATAATTACATTAGCCAAGATTCAAATAAAGGAGAGAATTCTAGAAGCAGCAAGGGATAAGGGGACAGTCACCTACAAAGGAGTTCCCATCAGACTGTCAGCTGAGGCTGGAAAGAAATATTTGAAATCTTGAAAAGCAGGAACCTACATCCAAAATTGCTCTGTCCAGCAAAACTGTCATTTAGAATGGAAGGGAAGATAAAGTGCTTCTCAGATAAGGTCAAGTTAAAGGAGTTCATCATCACTAAGCCCTTATTATATGAAATGTTAAAGGGACTTACTTAAGAAAAAGAAGATAAAAATATGACAGTGAAACGACAGTAAACTCATAGTTATTAACAACCACACCTAAAACAAAAGCAAATAAGCAAACAGCTAGAACAGGAATAGAACCACAGAAATGGAGATCATATAGAGGGTTAGCAACAGGGGCGTTGGAGGAGGAGAGAGGGGGAAAAGGTACAGAGAATAAGTAGCATAGATAGTGGGTAGAAAATAGATGGGGAGGGCAAGAATAGTGTGGAAAATGTAGAAGCTACAGAACTTATGACACATGGACATGAACTAAAGGGGGGAATGTGGGTGGGAGAGGGTGTGCAGGGTGGAGGGGAATGATGGGGGAGAAATGGGACAACTGTAATAACATAATCAATAAAATATATACAAAAATATATATATATACAAAAAATAAAAATAAAAATGTAAATAATAAGAAAAGAAATACTGAACGCTAAAAATGACATTTTTCATGTATAAACTAAGAAATTCTTTTCAGCTATTCTTAGAACTATCCTTAGTCCATTTTATTAATGTGAAAGAAGAGACCTTTGAACAGCCTGACAATATTAAGCATTGCAAAATCTTTTAAATGTAAATGGAATGCTACTAGAACTACTGAAAATTTTAGGATTCTTTACATAGAACACTTGGGTAAATTTTTTTTTGCAATTTCTATTAGATTCCAGATGCGTTGTTTAACTAGATAATTAAAAATATTTTGAATTATATTATAAAATATTTATTCTAGTTATAGTCTGTCTTAATCTTACTTCACATTATAAAATGTTTACTATTTTTAACTTTTTTTAATAGTTGCTCAAGTACAGTTTTCTGTCTTTTCACCCCACCACTCCCCACCACCCCAGACCTCCCTACCTCCTTTCCCTGTATCCACACCACCTTGTTATTGTCCATGTGTCCCTTACAGTTGTTCCTGTAAACCCTTCATCCTTTCGCCCCGTAGGTCAGCCTGTTCTCAATTTCAATATCTTTGATTATATTTTGCTTGCTTGTTCTTTTTGTTGATTAGGTTCCATTTAAAGGTGAGATTATATGATATTTGTCTTTCACTGCCTGGCTTATTTTACTTAGCATAATACTCTCCAGTTCCATCTATGCTGTAAAAAACGGTAGAAGCTCCTTTCTTTCTGCTACATAGAATTCTAGTGTAAATGGAGCATAGTTTTTGATCCATTCATTTACTGATAGGCACTTAGGTTACATCCAGCACTTGGCTATTGTAAATTGTGCTGCTATGAACATTGGGGTGCATAGGTTCTTTTGCACTGATGTTTCAGGGTTCTTAGCATATAATACTACCAGTGGAATTGCTGGGTCAAAAGGCAGTTCCATTGTTGGTTTTCTGATGAAACTCCATACCGTTTTCCACAGTGGCTGCACCAGTCTGCAATCCCAATAGTGCACTAGGGTTCCTTTTTCTCCACAACCTCTCCAACACTTGTTTGTTGCTTTGTTTATGATGGCCATTCTGACTGGGGTCAAGTGGTATCTCATTGTGGTTTTAATTTGCATCTCTCTGATAGCTAGCGATACTGAGCATCTTTTCAGATGTCTCTTTACCCTCTGTATGTCCTCCTTGGAGAAGTGTCTGTTGAAGTCCTTTGCCCATTTTTTAATTTGTTTTTTTTTGTCTTCCTGGAGTGGAATCGTGTGAGTTCTTTATGTATTTTGGAGATTAAACCCTTGTCTGAGGTATCATTGGCAAATATGTTTTCCCATATGGTTGGTTCTCTTTTCATTTTAAAGCTGTTTTCTTTAGCCATGAAGAAAATTTTTATTTTGATGAGATCTTATTTGTTTATTCTTTCCTTTATATCTCTCGCTCTAGGGGACATATCAGTGAAAATATTGCTGTATGGAAATTCTGAGATTTTACTTTTAATGTTCTCCTCTAAGACTTTAATGGTGTCATGACTTATATTTAAATCTTTTATCCACCTTGAATTTATTTTTGTGTATGGTGTAAGTTAGTGATCAAGTTTGATTTTTCTGCATGTAGCTATCCGGCTCTCTCAACACCGCTTGTTGAAGAAACTATTTTTGATCCATTTTATGTTGCTGCCCACTTTGTCGAATATTAATTGACCATAGAGACTTGGATTTATTTTTGGGCTCTCTGTTCTGTTCCATTGGTCCATGTGTCTGTTCTTATGCCAGTACCAGGCTGTTTTGATTACAGTGGCCTTGGAATACAGTTTTATGTCAGGTATTGTGATCCCTCCTACTTTTCTCTTCTTTCTCAAAATTGCTGCAGCTATTTGGGGTCATTTATGGTTCCATATACATTTTTGAAGTGTTTGTTGTATATCTCTGAAATGTGCGATTGGTATTTTAATAGGCCTTGCATTGAATCTGTGAATTGCTTTGAGTAGTATGGACATTTTGATGATGTTAATTCTTCTGATCCATGAACACGGTACATGTTTCTATTTGTTTGTCTTCCTTGATTTCTTTCTTACGTGTTGTGTAGTTTTCTGCATACAGGTCTTTTACCTCCTTGGTTAGAGTTATTCCTAGGTAGTTTATTTTTCTTGTTACTGTATCAAATGGAATAGTTTTCCTCATGTGTTTCTGATATTTCATTGTTATTATAGAAAAATCCTTTTGATTTCTGAATATTTACTTTGTATCCTGCTGTTTTGCCAAATTCATTTATTAGGTAGAGCAGTGTTTTAGTGTAGTCTATAGGATTTTCTCCATATACTATCATGTCAACAGCCAAGAATGACAGTTTAGTTTCCTCTTTTCCAATTTGGATGACTTCTATTTCCTTTTCTTCTCTGATTGCTGTGGCTAGGACTTCCACTACTATGTTGAATAGAAGTGGTGAAAGTGGACAACCTTGTCTTGTTCCTGATCTTAGTGGGAAAGCTCTAAGTTCTTTCCCAATGAGTATGATGTTGGCTGTAGGTCTCTTCTGTATGGCCTTTATTATGTTGAGGAATGCTCCCTTAATTCCCACTTTGCTGAGTGTTTTTATCATAAATGGGTGCTGTACCTTTCAAGTGCTTTTTCCACATCTATTGATATGATCATGTGATTTTTGTCTTTGCTTTTGTTTATGTGATGTATTACATTTACTGATTTGTGAATATTGTACCATCCTTGCATCCCTAGAATAAATCCCACTTGGTCAGAGTGCATGATCTTTTTAATTTATTGCTGGATACGGTTTGTCAATATTTGTTGAGTGATATTGGCCTGAAGTTTTCTTTCTTTGTTGTGTCTTTATCTGGTTTTGGGATTAGGATGATGCTGGCTTCATACAAAGAGTTTGGGAGTCTTCCATCATTTTGGATTTTTTTGAATAGTTTGTGAAGGATAGGAGTTAGCTCTTTCTTAAATCTTTGTATAATTCTCCAGTGAAACTGTCTGGTCCAAGGCTTTCGTGTGTGGAGAGTTTTTTGATTACTGCTTCAAATTCATCAGCTGTTATTAGTCTGTTCAGGTTTTCTGCTTCTTTTTCACTGAGTTTTAGAAAATTATTTTTTATAAATTTGTCCATTTCACCTAGGTTTTCAAATTTCTTGGCATATAGTTCTTCATATTAATTTTCACATTCCTTTGTATTTCTGTGGTATCAGTTGTAATCTCTCCTCTTTCATTTCTGATTGTGTTTATTTGGGTCATCTCTTTTTTTTCTTAATCAGTCCACTTAAAGGCTTGTCCATTTTGTTTATCTTTTCAAAGAATCAGCTCCTGGATTTACTGATCCTTAGAATTGTGCTTTTAGTATCTATGCCATTTAATTCTGTTCTGATTTTGGTTATTTCCTTCCTTCTACTTGCTCTGAGTTGTCTTTGTTGTTCCTTGAGTTCTTGTAGATATAGGGTTAGGTTGTTTATTTAAAATGTTTCTATCTTTTTTAGTTAGGCTTGTATCACTATGAACTTTCCTCTGAGGACTGCCTTCTCTGTGTCCCATAAGTTTTAGGTTATTATGAGTTCATTTTCATTAGTTTCCAGAAAGTTTTTGATTTCTTCTTTGATTTCATTGTTGACCCATTCTTTGTTTAATAGCATGCTACTCAATCTCCATGAGTTTGAGTGTTTTTGAGTTTTTTCCTTGAGTTTGGTTTTTTGTTTCAGTCCCTTGTGGTAAGAGAAAATGCTTGATATGATTTCTTTAAAAAAATTTTTTTTAATTGTTGTTCCTATACAGCTTTCTGTCTTTTACTCCCATTCTAGCCCTCCACTCCAGCACTCCCCACCTCCCTCCCATTTCCACCCCCCAGTTTTTGTCCATGTGTCCTTTATACTTGTTGCTCTAAACCCTTACCCTTTTCCCCTGAAATTCCCTCCCCTCTCCCCTCTGGTGACTGTCAGCCTGTTCTAAATTTCAGTGTCTTTGGTTATATTTTGCTTTTTTGTTTGTTTTGTTGATTAGGTTCCTGTTAAAGGTGAGATCATATGGTATTTGTCTTTCACTGCCTGGCTTATTTCGCTTAGCATGATGCTCTCCAGTTCCATCCATTTTCAATTTTCTTGAATTTGTCGAGGCTTGTTTTGTGTCCTATAATGTGGTCTATCTTTGAAAATATTCCATGTGCATTTGAAAAGAATGTGTATTTTGCTTCTTTGGTGATGCAGACACTGGCCAGCAGTGTCCGTGTCATTATGGGTGAAATAAAACATTCACCCAGACTACTGAGTCTGGTAGAGGAAAGAGGACAGTATGGCTTTTCTCTCAAGGGGACCAAAAGCCGAATCCTATGCCATGACAGGCCTTTATTTTATTGCTGGTCCTATTATATGATGGTCGTTTACTATGCATAGGTTCGCTATAGGTGATTACCTTTTACAGACAACAAAGGAGCCAATGCCACTAATCACATCACATATGAAGGATATTAGCAAATGAAAAGGGAAAAGTGGTTGAGCTGGTTACACTAGTCCTTGCAAGGTTTAGCATAGATTTTAGGAAGTTACAATAAGTACTTGCTATCCCAATCCAGGGTGAGTGAAATTTCAGCAAAAGCAAGACTCAAAGTGGCTTAGGTATATTGCAAACCTGATTATCCATGAGGCAACCTATCTGTGGGTGTGGGTCCTGTGCATCTCTGAGTGGGAGCTGGGCCCACACCATGCAGAACGGTGCCCCACATCTCCTCCCTTTGCTTTTAGTTAGGACCACTATGATCCCACAAATCTTGCTGCTTGCTGGTCTCCCACACAACCCTGGGAAAATAGTTTGCAAATACATCAAAGTACATAGACCATTATTATAATCAGTAATAATAACCAACCAGTGGTTCCAAAGACCCACATTCTCAGATTAAGCCCAATCAATCATAGTCAGGCAGTAATGGTCAAATGGATAACATTCAAAGAACTCTGAGGGTTTCTTTTCAGTCAGGGTCAAATAGCTAAAGGGCCATAAAATTCTGGGGAAACAAACTTATTTCAAGCTTGGACCCTTATCATTTAAATTGAGGGTATCAGCAAAGTAGGTTTCATAGGATTTTATGCTTTCTTTCTTAGGCCTGATTGCCCCGGGGAACCTGCCCTTTCCAGTACAGGGCTGCACCCACCTCCGGCATTGTTTCAGGCTTAGGTGGAGGCTTCTTACACAGAGAATGAGGACTCAGGCTATGTCAGAGCTGAGGGGCAGGGGTCCATCACCCCCATTTTACATAGCCCCCCAAGTCCTTCCCTGAGGGTCTCCCACGTGATCATGCCTGTCTTAGGCAACCCCTCCCTTGAGGGATCTTACTGTCACTGGCTAACTGACCAAGTGTTGGTGGCCAGGCAGGGTGAAGTAAAGTGGGCAGAGGCAGTGCTTCTGCCAGGAATATAGGCTTTGTCTCCTCATTGGCTTATGGTCCCAAGGTCTTTCACTCAGCCTTAGCCATGGGGGGTTACAGCCTCTGAAACCAGGCAGGGTGGTTCCCAACATCTAATCTCCCCACTTTTTCATTTGTAAATGCTATTGTAGCTGTTAAGCCTGTGAAACCTACTATTTGCTGATCCTGAATGCAATCTTAAGAAAGCAACCTTCGTATACATCATAAAGCACACATAAGGATTAAGACGAAGGGGGATCCAAGGGCTGCTAGGACCCAAATTTATAAGTTCAGTCCATTGAAACAGTTTTTAGGGTTCAACCATTGAACATTATGGGGCATCAAGGGGTTGTTGCTTTCTGTAGAAGGTGCCTGAGCCTCGGCCCCTTTCATTGGGGCAGGCTCCATCCTCCTCTGTTGGCAGACCCAGACCCGTGAGTAATGGTGTAAGTGTCCATTTTCCTTCTGGTTGTTCAGGGTCAGCTGGGCCATCTGGTCTGTCAGTCAATCGGTTCTTGGCTCTAGGTAGCAGAGCTTGGTGTCTGTCCTGCTCATGATAAGGCTTTACTCTTTTGGCTGGCAGCCAGACAGGACCTGTAGGGATGGAAACACACACACACCCTCTTCCCTAAGTTAAGAGATCTACGGGGCCCTGCCAAGAGCCATCTCCCAGCGAATCTCTATATAAAACCTGAGGATAAGATGACTTTGACTCCTTCTGAAAATGTTTCTTGATTGGAGTACAAAGCGATTCACCACAATTTAGTAAATTATAGGTATACAGGGCTAACATAATCAAATCTGGGGGGGAAGGACTCATGACTCCCCCTTTTTGTTTTTTAAGATTTTAAAAAGTATGATGAACCTGTTCTACAAATTGTCTGACCGGTTGGATTGTAAGATGTTCCTGCTTTACGTTGGATATTCCAACGATAAAGAAAAACCTGAGTAGAATGGGCAAGGTATCCAAGGGCCGTTATCAGTTTTAATTTGCTGAGGCCGTCTGAAATGACTAAAGGCCTCAGGCCAAAGGGCTTGTATATTTTTAGCAGATTCTTCTGTAGATTGGGGTGCCTTACTAAGGGCTTGGAAATCAGGACACTCTTTAATAACTTGCTTAGCTTGGAAAGACAGTCCCCCTGCTGTTTCTGCAAGCTGCAATGCGTTCACAGTTTTCAAGGAAAGTGGGAAAGATGGTGGGGGAGGTGCTCTGAAAAAATATGCTTTATTCAAAAAATGGTTATGCGCCAAGGGTCTTTTGTGACTCAATTGACTAAGTGTTCCCTTCAGGAGAATAGCCAGTTTTTCCCCAAGGAAAAGATCAGTGTTTACAGGTACTGAGTTAAAAAATGGTACTTTGTCTTCCGTGGAGAAGGGCTAGTTCCCTCCGGGAGACAATGTACCTATATTTCATTTTTACAATATAAAGATCATGGCTCTGGCATAAACAAGAAGAATTCTTAATATTTTTTTTGACACGTCACACCCCCATCCCAATTATAGCATGCTTTAGATTGACAAATTTGTGAACACATTCACAACTTTCATAAACAGTGTTTTCTCTACTGGCAGATACTTTTACTTTTTTAAAATTGGAGTTTTGACCTGCTCCATTTCCCCTCTCTGCGCTGCTGACTGGCTAGCTAACTGGGCAGGCCATGAGGCTCACTGTAGCTGCCACAAACCACTAGAGAAGGGCCTAGCTAGTGCACATCATCCCTTCGCTTCCATACATCCAAAATGTAAAGATCCCTTATCTGGGAGACATTCAGGAGCCCCAAGATGCTGCTGAACCTAAAACATTGCTCTTGTTCCTAGAGAGCTCGTTCCCCATGGTTGAGGACCTGCAGAAACCTTCAAAGAAGTTTTTTAATAAATAAAAGAAACTTTTTCTGAAATTCCTCCCACTGCAAGCATGGTGATTACAAAACCAATTTCAATTTTGCTTTCTCTCCATGTGCACCTTTAAATCCTTATGCAGGCGGGTGGGGGAGGGGGTAGGTAAACTGAAAGGGCCAAGAGTCGGCTTAAAAGAAAGAATTTGCTTTGATGCCTGTAAACTGTCCTATAACTAGTTGATGTTTTTAAAGCTGATTAAAGGGAAAATCTTTACTCTTGCTTCCAAGCCTAGACCTTGTTTGAGGTTGCCTCAAACAAAGGCAACCAGGAATTTAGGCAGCCTAAAGTTTATTGATTCCAGAGAGAGGAAGAAAGGGGGTAGGGAGAAAGAGAGAGGGAAAAAAAAGAAACATTGATGTGAGAGAAACATCAGTTGGTTGCCTCCTACATGTGTCCCAGCCAAGGACCAAATGTGCAACCTAGGCATGTGCCTTGACCGAAATTGAACCCGTGACACTTCAGTGTATGGAACAATGCTCCAACCAACAGAGCCACACCAGCTGGGCTGAAAACTTAATTTCTATAAACATGTTTTAGTTGAATAAAGAGTGAAGGTGTGATTAATAAATGACTTCCAATCATTAATCTTTAATACATTAGGGTACAAATCTAAAGCATGAGTAATGGAAATACAAATGAAAAGAAGGATAGGAAGTGTAAACATTTTTTTTTAAATTTTTTTAAAGATTTTTTCTTTATTTATTTATCTTTAGAGGGGAAGGGTAGGAGAGAGGGAGAGGGAGAGAAACATCAATGTATGGTTGCCTCTCGTGTGTCCCCTGCTGGGAACTGGCCTGCAACCCAAGCATGTGCCCTGACTGGGAATCGAACCGCGATCCTCTGGTTCGCAGGCCCGTGCTCAGTCCACTGAGCTACACCAGCCAGGGCAGAAGTGTAAACATTTTTGAAAATTAAAAAGAATTTGTTTACATACTGTTAAGTGGGTAAAGGGTCAAGAGCTGTGAAAAGTCTGAGATTTTATTCTTCTTGTAAGCTTGCAAGTTAGCTGGTCACAGTTTTCATGGATGCTGGTAGAGGAGACAAAGTTCCTAAATCAGAGACAAAGACTTCATTATTTAGCATATGGCAGGCAGCATGTGCTTCATGTCTGGCCTAGCCCCCATGTCTGGTAAGGGTTATGGTTTAATGGCTTTGTAATCTATATACTTGCCTTGGCTGAATTGTATCTCCCAGAATTCTCTTTCTTGTATGTTTCCAGTTAGGGTGGGAGATTTGTGGATCCAAAAGATGTAGCAGCCATTTTGTTGCTTACGTACATTTTCTAATCTAGTTCACCTTGTTGGCCTGAGGCAACAGCTGGGCCTGCAGGTATTCCATCTTACCTTGGACCCTCTGTTAGGTTCTCTGACTCCCGGTCCAGGTTTGTGTGTTCACCTGTGTGATAAAGGGCCTGGTTTCTGCAGGATATCATTGTCACCAGGATCAGAAACAACTAGAAGAGCAACTGTCTCCCAACAGCTGGCTTTCAAATCATCATGCAACTTAGATTACATTGCATATACTTAAAAGGATGCTGTAGCTTTCATTTTTATAAATTTTAGCATTTACAATCTATTAGAAGTCACATTCTTTACAAATTTTCAGGTTTATGAAGAAAAGTTTAAATATCAAAAGTGTACAAAAAGCCCCAGCTAGTATGTCTCAGTTGGTCGGGTGCTGTCCTACAAATCGAAAGGTCACTGTTTTGAATCCCAGTTGAGGCGCATGCCTAGGTTGTAGGTTCTGTCTCCAGTTGGGGCACATATGGAAGACAGTCAATGGATGTTGCTCTTTCACATCGCTATGTCTCTCTCTCTCTTCTCCTCTCTCTAAAAATAAAAAAAAATTAAAAAGTATGCAAGGAGGTATATAACTTCCAAAATAATTTTAGTGTGTATGTAAGAAATCAAGTTTGAGATGCTTGGTTTATAGGACAGTCTTGGTTTATAGGACAGTCAAACAAATGCATGTGGACCTCTGGTGTTTCCGGTGCTTCAAGTGGCAACAAGCATCAAGAACTGGGGCCATCCATAAGCCCAATTCCCATCTTCTAGAAATAGTTCTATGAGATGACCTCTGGAACTTTACTTTGAGAAGATAGGAATTAAATATAAAGCTTTCTCATTTCAACAAGGTAAAATACTATTTGTTGTTGATGATGATGATGATGATGATGAAGAAGAAAAAGTTCCCTGCAAAGGGCATGATGAAAAGTGGTGTTACAGAGCTTTTGAGTTGGTACACATGTGGAGATCTGGGGAGAGTGGTGAACCTGGAGAGGGCATGGAAGGTCTGCATCGCTTCCCACATACTTTGTCCTATGCACTTCTTCCACCTGGCTGTTCCTTAGTCATAACTTTTTGTAATAAACTGGCAAGGTAGTAAGTAAAAATAGAGTGGTATCACAGTAACAAGACCACATAAAATTTTAAGAAGAGCATGTGAGCTGGTGGCAAGTGAGCTGGTCCCTCTGTTTGTGCAAACCATACTTGTGCCTGCAGACTCTGCTCCAGGCAACTGGACAAGAGTGGACACTTGGTCAACTGGGTCAATAACAATCTCTGATGTGTGAATTTCTAGCAGGACATGTGGAGTTAGAAGACAGACCTGATGTGAGTTGCACTTTCTGTGTATTTGTGGGCAAGTCATTTAAGTTTTCTGATTCTCTAAATCTCTAAAATAATGAAATTAACAGAGCTATTACAAGAACTGAACCAAAAAATGTATATAAAAATGCTTTGTAAAATAAAAAAAAAACACTAGAATTTAACCTATGATTCTTACCACCTTCTCTCAAGTCCTGTTTATCAGCTTCCTTGTTTAGGATTGTGTTGTAATATAGACTTGTGTACACATCCTCTCTGTATACCCACAGCACATTTATTACTAAGATATTGAAGTGTAAGACATTCTGATGGCCATCCATAAGCATGATGATCTGTGTATAGTAATCAAATCCAAGGTGTGTGGTTCTGCTGGGTTTGTATTTCCAGATCATGTTCTTAGTCTGCATGTTTCTGCATCAATGCCTGTGAATGTGGACTCACTTGAAAGATTTCATTTCTTTTTTCTATTTATAGTTTAATTTCCCCCAAATGTGGTATGTGTGACTGAAAAGGTGACCAGACACTAATGTTCATTACCCTGTTGAGCAGCTGTACCTCATGGTCTCCAGTGGGAAGGATAGTAAACATAAGTTCCACTGCTGTCTCAAACTCCAGGTCTTGGCTTCTGTGGTTCAAACCTAGAGACCTTTCAGGCAGGTACCACCAGTGATTTTAGCATCACAGGAAAAACTCTACAGGAACATTTTTCTCTCTCCTATTTTTTTGAGAACAACAACAGCAAAAAAGAAACGTGACTTCTAAGGTTTCCAGAACCCAAGCCTCTTGCTTGAATTTATAAAAAAGCAAAATATTAGTTAATGCAGCTTGTAGAATGTGCATACAAATTGAAATTCTGGGAAGATAAGCTTCCAAGTTCCATAGACATCTGTATTAGTTTCCTAGGGTTGTCTACTAACAAAGTACCACAACTGCATGTCTTAAAACAACAAAAATTTATTCTTACAGTTTTGCAGGCTGGATCAAGGCACCAATAGGCTTGGGTCCTACTGGAGGCTCTGAGGTAGAATCTGTTCTGTGCTTCTTGTCTGGCTGCTGGTGGTAGCTGCCAACCCTTGGTGTTTCTCAGATTGTAGACTCCTCAATCAAATACTTGCCTTCATCTTTACATGACCTTCTGCCTGTGTGTCTCTGTGTCCAAATTTCTCTCTTATAAAGACATCAGTCACATTGAATTAAGGCTTTATCTTACCCCAATATGATTTCATCTTAATTTAACTAATTACATTTTAATGACTCCATGTCCAAATAAGGTCACATTCTGAAATTCTAGGGATTAGGAGTTTCACATATCATATTTGGGGGACACAATTCAACCCACAACAATGTCTAATTGTTGAATGTTTGTCAAAAAGATCTCCCACCTGAAATATACCAAACAACCAAGCCTTAGGTCTGAATCATGTATTACAGTTTTTAACATAAACTTTTATATTCTGCAGTGTTTTAATTTTTGTGGTTCTTTTATTGAAACAATTTACAAAAGGAATTACTCCTCATTGGAAAGATTTGGCTCAATTATTATAGCCTGAGAAGATATGATTATTTCCAGGAATAGTAGCCCTCCTTTTTCTGTGCTACATATGTTCCAAGATTGCCAGTGCATGCCTGAACCCATAGATAGTACCAACCCCTATGGATACTATGGATTTTCCTATACACACATACCTATGTTAAAGTTTAGTCACAGTAAGAGAAATAAGGGTTACTTGAATGCAAGCACTGGAACACTGGGACAGTTGATTTGATAGCTAAGATAGCTACTAAGTGACTAACAGATAGGGAGCATATATAATGTGGATACTCTTGATAAAAGGGTGATTCACATCCTGGATAGGGCAAAATTTCATCATGTTACTCAGAATGGCATATAATATAAAACTTATGAATTGTGTTTATTTCTGAAAATTTCCATTAATATTTTTGGACTGCAGTTGACTCTAGGTAACTGAAACTTCAGAAAGCAAACCATGAATGAGAGGGGACTACAGTAATTCCTTTAGGGTAGTGAGAGATCTCCTATGAGACCTTAATTAGACCTTCTACAACTAATTTTATTTTTTCCTCTATAGATTATTTCTTGAAGCAGTTTGCATTTGTGCTTTTGCAAACATAGGATTTTTGGATCTTGCACTTACAGCTGTGACTATTGATTTCAAAGATATTTTATTTCAAGACACATACTCATTAAATTTTTACATCTGGATATTGAATTGCTGGTAAGAATTTAAAGAACTGTTTTTTTTGTTTGTTTTAAGCATGGAATAGATGAACACCAACATGACCATTTGGCTATATTATAAATACATCAGATATGATGCAGTTTTAATTATATAAGACCAACTGAACATGAAAAACATGAATATATGATTTTAATTAAGATACAATACATACATAATTACATGGGTACTTTTCACAGGGAAAAACATAGAAAAGTTGATTTTCAATCCTCTCTCTTCTTTCTTTAAATGCTATTTTTGTTCATTAAGTCTCATAATATCCTTGGAAATGTTCTGCTCTGGTTTTTCGTTATTGCTCACAGAACTAGGAGTTTAAAAACCCAGTGTGAGAGCCTGTTGGAAAGTTTCATCATGTTTTTAGGAGAATGGAAAAATGATCTATATTGTTTCAATTATGTTGTCACCAACCAAAATCTCAACAAAAGCAAATTTTTGACCCATCAACCTCTTATTGAAGATATTTATATAAATATATAAATAGTAGACACTATATTCTACTATAAATTTATAAGAACTTTGTACTTGGTTTATTTTATTTTATTTTTTATTATTTATGCTATTACAGTTGTCCCAATTTTCCCTTCTTTTCTCTCTCAACTCAGGCCTCCCTCCACTTCAACAGTCATTCCCCACAACATTGTCTATGTCCATGGGTCCTTCATATATGTTCTTTGACTAATCCCTTCATCTTCTTTCAAATAGCCACCACCTCCTACCTCCTCTCTTACAGCTGTCAGTCTATTTCGTATTTCTGTGCCTCTGGTTCTCTTTTGCTCATTAGTTATTTTGTTAATTAAATTCCTCTTATTTATGTCTTTTTCTGGCTTATTTCACTCAGCATAATAGGCCCCACTTCCACCCATGCTGTTGCACAAGGTTGGAATTCTCCCTTTTTTCCTGCTGTGTAGTCATCCATTGTGTAAGTGTACCTCATTTTTTGACCCACTCCTCCACTGAAGGTCACTTAGGTTGTTTCCAAATGTTGGCTATTGGATATGGCACTGTTATGAGTGTAGGGGTGCATAAATTCTTTTGAATTGGAGTTTTGGTATTCTTAGAATATATTTCCAGCAGTGGAATCACTGGGTGAAAAGATAATTTCATTTAGTTTTTTGAGGAAATTCTATACTGTTTTTCACAGTGGCTGCACTAGTCTGCATTCCCACTAACAGTGCACTAGGGTTCCTTTTTCTCCACATCCTTGTCAGCACTTGTTTTTTGTTGATTCATTAATGATAACCATTTTGGCAGCTGTGAGGTGATATCTCACTGTGGTTTTAATTTGCATCTCTCTGATGACTAGTGATGTTGAGCATTTTTTCATATGTCTATTGCTACCTGTATGTCTTCCTTGGAGAACTGTCTAGTAAAGTCCTTTGCCCACTTTTTTTAAAAATTGGATTGTTTGCCTTCCAATTATTGAATCATATGAGTTTTTATATATTTTGGAGATTAAACCATTGTCCGATGTGTCTTTGACAAATATACTCTATATGGTTGGTTCCTTTTCATTTTGATGATCATTTCTTTAGCTATACAGAAGCTTTTGAATTTGATGTGATCCCATTTGTTTATTTTTTCCTTATTTCCCTTGCCTGAGGAGATATATTGGCAAAAATATTGCTACCTTAGATATCTGAGATTTTACTGCCTATGTTTTCCTCAAGGATTTTTATAGTATCATGATTTATATTTAAGTCTTTCATCCATTTTAAGTTTTTTTTTGGTATATGGTGTAAGTTGGTGGTCTAACTTCATTGTTTTAGCATGTAACTGTCCAGATTTCCCAACACCATTTATTATAATACTATCTTTACTCCATTGAATGCTCATGCTGCCTCTGTCAAATATTAATTGACATAGAGACATGGGTTTATTTTTGGGCTCTCTATTCTGTTCCATTGATCTATGTGTCTTTTATTATGCAAGTACCAGACTGTTTTGATTATAGTAGTCTTGTAGTATAGTTTGATATCATGCATTGTAATCCCTTCAGCTTTGTTCTTGATCAAGAGTGCTAAGGCTATTCATGGCCTTTTTTTTTGTCCATATAAATTTGGGGGATATTTGTTATAGATCTGTGAAATATATCATTAGTATTTTAATAGGAATCGTATTGAATCTACAGATTGCTTTGGGTGTTATTGACATTTTAATGATGTTACCTCCTCCAATCCATGAACATGGTATATGCTTCCATTTATTTGTATCTTCCTCAATTTCTTTTTTCAGTATTGTATAGTTTTCCAAGTATAGGTTTTTTATTTACTTGGTTAAATTTGTCCCTATGTACTTAATTATTTTGTTGTTATTGCTATAGTAAATGGGATTGTTTTCTTTTTTTCTAATGTATATTTTATTGATTATGCTATTACAGTTGTCCCATTATTTTCTCCCCTTCATCTCCCTACTCCCTGCACCCCACCCTCCAGCATCCCCCCACCCAATTTAGTTCATATCCATAGATTGTACATTTAAGTTATTTGGCTTCTACATTTCCCACCCCCTGTCTATTTTGTGCCTATCTATTATGCTTCTTATTCCCTGTACCTTTTCCCCCCACTCTCCCCTTCCACCTCCCCACTGATAACCCTCCATGTGATCTCCATTTCTGTGATTCTGTTCTTGTTCTAGTTGCTTGCTTAGTTTTCTTTCTTTCTTTTTATTCAGTTCAGTTGTTGATAGTTGTGAGTTTCTTGTCATTTTACCATTCATAGTTTTGATCTTCTTCTTTTTCTTACATAAGTCCCTTTCACATTTCATATAATAAGGGCTTGGTGATGATGAACTCCTTTAACTTGACCTTATCTGGGAAGCACTTTATCTGCCCTTCCATTCTAAATGATAGCTTTGCTGGATAGAGCAATCTTGGATGTAGGTCCTTGCCTTTCATGACTTGGAATACTTCTTTCCAGCCCCTTCTTGCCTGCAAAGTCTCTTTTAAGAAATCAGCTGACAGTCTGATGGGAACTCCTTTGTAGGTAACTGTCTCCTTTTCTCTTGCTGCTTTTAAGATTCTCTCCTTATCTTTCATCTTGGCTAATGTAATTATGTACCTTGGTGTGTTCCTCTTGGGTCCAACTTCTCTGGGACTCTCTGAGCTTCCTGGGCTTCCTGGAAGTCTATTTCTTTCACTAGATTGGGGAAGTTTTCCTTCATTATTTGTTCAAATAAGCTTTCAATTTCTTGCTCTTCCTCTTCTCCTTCTGGCACCCATTTCAGATGTTGGAACATTTAATGATGTCCTGGAGGTTCCTAAGCCTCTCCTCGTTTTTTTTAATTCTTGTTTCTTCATTTGGTTCTGGTCAAATGTTTTTTTTTTTTCTTTCTTATAGTCTACACCATTGATTTGAGTCCCAGTTTCCTTCCCTTCACTGTTGATTCCCTGTATGTTTTCATTTATTTTACTTATCATAGTCTTCATTTTTAATCTAATTTGCAACCATATTCATCCAATTCTGTGAGCATCCTGATTACGAGTGTTTTGAACTGTGCATCTGATAGGTTAGCTATCTCTTCATCACTTAGTTGTATTTTTTCTGGAGCTTTCTTTTATTTGTGCCATATTTATTTGTTTCTGTGCACCTGTTATGTGTAAGGGGTGGAGCCTTAGGTATTCACCAGGGCAGGAAAATCCTCTTTGCTGCCTTGTGGTGCTGTCTGTGGGGAAGGGGTCAGAGAGGGAACAATGCTGCTTGTCTCTAGTGTCAGTTTCCATCACTTCCCTTGCTTCCCACAAGCAGGTTGTACCATTTCAGGTGCTGATTCTCAGGCTGATGGGTTTGTGTAAGTTTTAGGACCCTGTGGGTTTCTCCAATGGACTCTCATGTGAGACTGGGAATTTCCCCCACTGCTGAAACCCCATAGATTTTTTACAGCCAGGGGATTTGAGTCTTTCATTTCCTATGCTGAAACCCTTGGTTTCATAGTCTTCTCGCTTCCCCGTTGTTCCCTCTGGCTTACCTATGTGCGAATGTGGGATCACCCATATGGTCCACTGCCCTGCCTTGTTGTATGTCCTCTCTGTCCAGACTGCTCATCTCTGCCATTGTACCAGTCTGGATGAATGTTTCTTCTTTAACTCCTTGGTTGTTGGACTTTTATGTAAATGATTTTCTGGAAGTTCTGGTTGTTCTCTGTTTTTAAATTGGTTGTTATCCATCTTTTGGCGGTGTGAGGAAGGAAAGTGTTTCTGCCTATGCCTCCATCTTGGCAGGTGGGATTGTTTTCTTTGTGTCTGTTTCTGATAGTTCATTGCTGGTGTACAGAAATGTCATTGTTTTCTGAATATTGACTTTGTATCCTGCTGCTTTGCTGAGTTCAGTTATCAGGTTGAGTAGTTTTTTGGTAGAGTCTATATGGGTTTTCTACGTATACTAGCATATCATCTGTGAATAACAACAGTTTTACTTTCTTCTTTTCAATTTGGATGCCTTTTATTTCTTTTTCTTGTCTGATTATTGGGGTTAAGACGTCCAATATTATGTTGAATAAGAGTGATGAAAGCAGACACCCTTGTCTTGTTCCTGACCTTAAGGGAAATGTTTTTAGTTTTTGTCCATTGAGTATGATATTGGCAGTAGGATTTACATAAATGGTCTTCATTATGTTGTGGTATGCTCTCTCTATTCCCACTTTGCTGAATTTTTTTTTACCATAAATGGATGCTGAATTTTATCAAGTGCTTTTTCTGCATCTATTGATATGATCATGTGATTTTTGTCTTTCATTTTGTTTATATGATGTATTACATTTATTGATTTATTAATATTGTACCATTCTTGCATTCCTGGAATAAATCCCAATTGATTATGGTATATGATCTTTTTAATGTATTTCTGGATCCGTTTGCTAATATTTTGATAAGGATTTTAGCATGCATGTTCATCAGAGATATTAGCCTGTAATTTTCTTTCTTTGTTGTGTCTTTATCTGGTTTTGGAATGAGGATAATACTGTCTTCATAAAAAGTTTTGGAGTCTTCCCCTTCAATTTTTTGGAATAGTTTGAGATGGACAAGTGTTACTTTCTCTTTGAATGTTTGGTAAACTTAACCAGTGAAGCCATTTAGTCCAGGGCTTTTGTGCACTAGGAGTTTTCTTATTAGTGCTTCAGTTTTGCTAGTTGTTATCAGACTATTTCAGGTTGTCTGCTTCTTCCTTATTCAGTTTTAGAAGATTGTATGTTTCTAGAAATTTATCCATTTCACCCAAGCTGTCCAATTTCTTGGCATATAGTTGTTTGGTGTAATTTCTTACAACCTTTTGTATTTTTGTGGTATCAGTTGTTACTTCTCTTTAATTTCTGGTTTATTTATTTGGGTCCTCTCTCTTTTCTTGATGAGTCTGATTAAGAATTTGTTGATTTTGTTTATCTTTTCAAAGCACCACCTCCTGGATTCATTGATCCTTTGAATTGTTTTTTCAGTTTCTCTATGTTTGCTATATCCTTGTTGAGTTTTTTTGTCTGGAAGATCTGTCCATTGTTGACAGTGGGGTGTTAAAAGCCTCTAAAATGACTGTATTTCTGTCAATATTTTAAAGTCCTCCAAGGTTTTCTTCATATATTCACTCTATTTTTGGACTATAAGATGTACCTTTCCCACCTCAAATTTGGGAGGAAAATGCAGCAGTGACCTTTCTCCTGCCTCCTGTGACCCTGCTCCACCACCCCTGCCCCCCAAGAGTGAGTCAGGTACACTACATTCAAAATATAAGATATACCCCCTTTCCTTCCAAATTGGGGGGTGCATCTTACAGTCTAAAAAATGTGGTAAGTGCTCCTATATTGTGTGCATATATGTTTACAAGGGTTATATCCTCTTGTTGGATTACTCATTTAAGCATTATGTAGTTACCTTCTTTGTCTCTTGTTATATCCTTTGTTTTGAAGTCTATTTTGTCTGATGTAAGTATTGCCACGCAGCTTTTATTCATGTCTATTTGCATGGAATATTTTTTCCATCTCTTCTCTTTCAAATGACATAAATCTTTTGTTCTGAGCCAGGTCTCTATGTGGGGTGTGTTTTCTTATCCATTCAGCTACCCGATGTCTTTTTATTGGAACATTTAATTCATTTATATTTAAGGTCATTATTGATAGGTTCTTATTTATTGCCATTTTTTCCTTTGTACCTGTGTTCATCTCTCTCTTCTTCCTTCTTCCTTCTTCTTCCTCCCCCTCCTCCTCCTCCTCCTTTTCTTCTTCTTCTTCTTCTTCCTCCTCCTCCTCCTCCTCAGAAGTCCCTCTAGCATCCCTTTCATTGCTGGTTTGGTGCAGATATACTCCTTTAGCATCTTCTTTTAATCTGAGAAGCTCTTTCTTTCACATTCCATTTTAAATGAGAGCTTTGTTGGGTAAAGTAGTCTTTATTGTTGGCACTTGCTTTTTATTACTTGTAATATTTCATGCCGGTGCCTTCTGGCTTATAGTGTTTTCTGTTGAGAAATCAGCTGATAGCCTTATTGGAGCTCCCTTGTATATTGCTAGGTATTTCTCCTTGTTACCTATAAGGTTCTCTCTTTGTCTTTAAATTTTGCTATTTTAATTGTGATGTGTCTTGGAGTAGGCCTCTTTGGATCCATCTTGACTGGGATTATCTGTGCTTCCTGAACCTGCACGATTTTTTCCTTCACCAAGATAGGGAACTTTTTCTGTCATTTTTTTCTAAGAGGATTTCTATCCCTTGCTACCTTTCTTCTCCTTGTGGTACCCCTCTGATATTAATATTGTTCAATTTCACATTGTCCCAAAACTTCCTTAAACTATCTTCATTCTTTTCAAGTCTTTTTTCATTTTATTGTTCTAACTGGGTGTTTTTTGCTACCTTATCTTCCAACTTGCTGATTTATCCTCTGCTTCAACTAGCCTACTTTTAATTCTTTCTAATGTATTCTTTGTTTCAGATATTGTATTTTTCATTTCCACGTGCTTCTTATTCATAGTTTCTTTGTTCTTTTTCATGCTGATGTAGTTCCCACTAAGTTCCTTGAGAATTACTACAATCATTACTTTGAACTCTGTTTGATAAGTTGCTTTCCTCAATTTCATTTAGCTCTTTTTCTGGGGATTCCTCCTTTCCTTTCATTTTGGGGTAGTTTTTTGTCTTCCCATTTTAGCTGACTCTTTTTGTTTGCTTGTATATATTAGATTGATCTGCTTTCACTACCTGTCCTCATGGGGTGGCCTTATGCAGTAGGATTCCTGTGGTACTCAGTGGTGCAGTCTTCTATAGCACTGAACTAGATGTTCTGGGGATGATCTTTATGCAGTTTATGTGTGCTCTCCTGTTGTATTTCCATTGGGATTGTTTTTATCTTGTACGTTGGTGGGTTCTTCCCTTTAGCTGGCTGGCTGAGAGTTTCAACTCTACCACTTCTTGTATGCTGTTGTACAGGTGCTGACAGAACAAAACAAAATAAACACAGGAAACAAAACCCACATAAGCAAAAATATCCCCCAACAACAATAGCAACATCAATGACAAATAAGCAAAGATTAATAATGATAGAAAGAGAATAAGAATATTATAAGAAAGAAAGAAACAATATGAGATGATGAGAGGAAAGAAAAATGATTGTGAGAGGATAGAGGGAGGATAAATAATAAGAGTAAAGAATAGAAGCAAGGAATTGCCACGAAGGGTTTAAAAAAGGGGAAGAAATTTAAAATGAAAATAATAAAGGGAAGGAAGAAGGCAAAATGGAGTATAAAAGGGATGAATAAAATATGAGATTTGAGATAAAAATAGGAAGAAATTTGAAGAAAAAGAAAAGATGATAAAAAGCTATGCAAAGGGAAAAATAATGCAAATAATGAAAAAGAACAAGGTGGAATTCATTTCAGCAGAGTTTAGTACTTGCCTACTAGTTTCTCCTTCTGGTTATGACTCTGGTATTGTCTGAAGCTGACATAAGCCAATGTCAGATGCTGTCCCTGTCTAGCTCGAGGCAGTCTGTTACAAGCTATAAGCAATCCACAGTCTGTGACTGTGTCCTTCAGGCTTGGCTGTGTCCAGGATGGTCCTCTTCTTGCTGCTCTGCACTCCTGGCTTTTTATCAAAAGTCCAAGGCCCACAGGTGGGTAATCTAATGACCAAAAGCACAGCAGGAACCACCTCTACCTGCCTCTATCTGTGGTCCTGCCATCATTAGTCAGCCTAGCCATGGACTCATCTGTTTCTGAGAGGCCTTCTGATGCCATCATGAGGATGGGACCCCTAGATCTCCCTTTGAAGGAGCTCTTCAGACTTCAGGTATGATGGTGGGTGTGTTCCCTTGTCCCTGTGCCACATGTCTTGATCTGTCCGAGATTATTTCCAGTACTGTATAGTTTCTGATGAGTTAGCTGTCCATTTCATATGAGGGGCTAATTTTCATAAAAAGTCACTACTTTCCTGCTTAGAGCTGATGCGAGCTCTGTAGAGGAGCCGAGGCTCCCCAGGGTCGGCCTCCCTCTTCAGCCCCTCTTTCCTTCTCTGAGGTTGCCTGGTTTCTGTCCAGAGTCTTTCAATGTCGCTATGTAGGCTGAGACCAAACCTGTTGAAATAGGGCTAGTAGGTTTCCAATTTTTTGAAATTTCAGTCTGTAGGGTACTCAGTGAGAGGAGAGTAGCTCCTACTCAGAATCAACCCCTTCAGTCTTTGCCACAGATTTGGGCTCTTGCTTCCTCAGGGAGGCTCACTGTTTTTCAGGATGGGTGTATTTATCCTTCCCCTTTGCTGAAGTGGGCTCAGCAGTTCCGGACTTTAGGAGATAGATCAAAAGAACCTACCAGTGGGGTTGTGGCAAGACCAGACCACAGGTGGTGACTAAACTTTCCTTCTCAATCTAAAACCTCAATAGGAGAGTGGAAATGGGAGGGAGGTAGGGAGGGCTGGGATGGTGGGCTGGGGTGGGAGTAAAAGACAGAAAACTGTACAAGATCAACAATTAAAATTTTAAAAATAAATAAATAAATAAATAAATAAATAAATAAATAAATAAAGCCTCAATAGGAAACTAACCTCTATGTCCTGTGCCCAGGCACTATCCTCCAAATTCATCACATTTGGGAATCCCTGTTTGAAGTTTCTCTTTCTTCTCCCTGTGGAAATGCACCCAGAAGGGGAATCTTGTACCTGGCAGGATTATTCTGGGGAGTTTCCCTATTGGATGTGGTGTCAGCAACTGTTCAGGTGGGGGGTGGACACATCCCTTCCTTCCCAGATAATTGTACTTGGTGAAGGGGCATGCCTGGGCTGCTCAATTCCTAGCCTGTAGCCTTTGCAGGAGACACAGTCTATAACTCTCTGTTTTAGGTAGCCCCTGGTTTGCTTGAGAGCCAAATTAGCAGGGCCCCGAAAACATCTTGGTTTATCAATTTCTATTCTCTCTACTCAGCTTGTTTCAGTGGGATAGGACCTGAAGAACCAGAGTGACTTGGTGCAGTTGAGAAAAGTTCAGAATAGCCCTGTTTGGAGACTCTCTTTCTTCCTTCTGTGGAAATGGATCCAGTGGGAGGATCCTGACAGAACTGCTCTGCAGAGTTTCTTCACTGGATGTGGTATCTGTAACCCTGCAGGAGGAGGGTGAGCATGACCTTGCCTTCCCAGATGATTGTACTTGCAAGGGGGTCTACCTGGATGCAAAGAATCCCAGTAGCCTAACTCCCAGCCCACATCCCTTGCAGGAGACACAGTCCAGAACTCTCACTTCTGTGCATCCCCTGGCTTGCTTGCAAACTGAGCTGGGTGGAGCCCAGCACATCCCTCATTATGCAAATTTTTTATCTCTGGACCCACCTGGACTCAGTGGGAAAGGACCGGAAGATCTAGCATGGCTTCTTGTGGCTGAGAAAGGTTCAGAACAGGTTAAAAAACAATTTTGCCATTCTACAAGTCTCCTCTCCACAGCTGCAGCAGCAGCAATGTTAGCTTGTGCTGGGGGTCTGGGCACCACCTACACACTTGAGACAGGGAAACCAGTTTTATTTCCCAACCTACTCAGCAAGAACTCTGTTTTGGCCTCCCCACTTCATTGTACAAATCTCTGATCTCTCTGCCCACCTGGTCTCAGTGGGAAAGTACCCATAGATCCAGCATGACTCAGTGTGCCTGATAGGTCAGAATGTGTCAAAGAAAAGCACTTTCCCATTCTGCTAGATTTCTCTTGATAACTGCAATTTCAATCTGGTCTCTTGGCTGGCAGACCAGATTGCCCAGATACATTTTCAGTTCTTTTGAAAGAGTGTCTTTGTGGTACTCACCCCACAGTACTGAACACTGTCTGGTTCTCCATACATACAAACTCCCCCAAAAGCAAAATGTCTCTCAAGGTTCAGCTGGTTGCAGCCTGCAGGTGTTTCTGGCAGACACAGGTGTGGCAACCTGTGGGAGAACTCCATCCTGCGGAGCTCTCCCAGCTGCCTCAGATGAGAATAAGTCATCTTGGACACAATATATTGTTCCAGCAGGAAAGGGGCGGGGGTGATTCCCTCTAGTAGAGAATGCCCCCCACCCTTCTCTGAAACAGCTTTTATTAGGGTCAGAATGTGCAGGGGTATACAGCATATATGCATAGCTTATCAAGCAATGTCCAAAAGGATATAGTCATAAAAAACTGATATTATCTACAGATAACAATTGAAGAAACACAGAGATCATCTCTGGTCAGGATCAGTGAGACATGCTGATGCTAGATGGTTGTAAAGGCGTATTTCAGGAGACAAGCAGTTCACTATTTATGCTTTGAACTTACATATCTGTTCTATATCAACAGGGCTATTGCAATGCAGAGTAAGCTTCAAAGGATATAATGTACATTTCAGGCCTGATTGCCCACAGGAACCCTCAGTGTTATTCTCAGGTTGTGTCTGCCAGCTGCGTTTCCTGGCTTTCTGAGGAGACTTACTAGTCTCTTTCAAGGACCGCTCTCATGGGTTACAGTCTCCAAAACTACACAAAGTGGTCCCCAACAGAAACCTGATTGTTTCAGGAGATTGAGTTCCTATCCGGAGTTCTCCAGTTTGGTGCTACAGCTACAGGCATGCTGCTTGCAGTATGTGTGTAACCCAGACTCACTATACTCCCCCCAAGTCACTCCTGATTAAGATTGGGGATCCCTGTGTGGGACTAAGTTTTCTTGCTCTGAGCAGGGAGGGAGTTCCAAAGCTGCAACTTCTGCCTGGTTCCTCTGCTGCTGCAGGCACCATGCATAGGGTGTCTCCTCTTCAACTTATAAATCTTCTTACTGGATAGTACAGAGCATCTTCTGTATTCCTTGGCTTCAAAACTTCATATCAGCTATGATTCTGTTGATTGTTCAGATAATTGTGGGAAGATAGCTGAAAATCTGGGCTGGGGGCAGGAGCAGGTGGACTCAGCTTCTACCTACTCAGCTGCCATCTTCAGTCTCCTATACTTGGCTTAAAGATTGAAGGCGGGCCTTGGTGCACATCTCTGTTTGTGGGAATTCTCATGTTCGCATCTTCAAATAAATACATGAATTTGCAGGTAAATAGTGAAGAACACTAAGACTTCATAAGTACATACATATGAATAATATTTCACTAAGAATCACCTTTATTCTTTTTCAATTGAGCATGATTAAATATCTATATACTTTCTTATTAAATAACATAAAGGTATGAGTTTTTCATGATCAGATATAACTATCAATTACACAATTAACCTTCAACAAATATTTTTAAATTTACATCCCAGTGGCATGTTGCCTCCTTCAATGTTGTCCTTGGAGATGTAGGCCAATAACACAGTGACATTTCTGAAATCAGGGAGACCAACAGCTGATGGTTTGGAACATGAATGTAGGTGTTTCTGGAGGCAGTTTGGAGCATATTCTTCCTGATCTTTCTTCTTCTGGGCTGATCCCAGAACTAATTTTATCTGCACTGTTAACATAATGCCAAGGGCAATCATTACCTGGGTTTTATATCCCTTATATTTGATTCCCATGCATTACAAAAATTATGCTTATTGTTAGATATTAGTGTTGGAGTAAGATTTATTTATTGCTATGAAAAATTCTATTTCTATATGATCAATTCACAAATTTTCCTCAAGCAAAAACTGTATTCTAGTGAAAAAAGTAAAGGGGAATCCCTTTCATCAATCTGGCTAAAACCCAATTTGGGATGAGTTGTGGAATTGCCTAGCAACAAGCACTTTTATTTTACAATACTGTGTGCAATTTGACTATACAAAACACAATGACAAGAAATTTTTTATTTGTTTGCTTAAAGATTTTCTTCTGTTACTACAAATGTTTAAGTGGATATCTCATAAACATGTTGGATTAAAAACAAAAATAGCTTGCTATTAAATTAATGCTTTTTAAAAATAATTTAGAGTCTTTTTTAAGAGGGAGATTTTGTTATTCAACACCATTTTAACAAATAACACAATAAACATTATGATTTACCAAAAGCACTTACAAAAGCATTCTCCTAGATTGAAAATGTTTGTTTTTGTGGGAGAGAAGTATTTCATTAAGTAGTACCTTAATAATACAAAATCTTTTATGCAACCTTCCATGTTGCTTCCCCAAGAGTTTTGGGAGTCATTTTTTTTTAAATTTTTTTTAATCAGTATTTTTTTAATTGTTGATATTGTACAGTTTTCTGTCTTTTACCCCACCCCCAGCCCACCACCCAGCCCTCCCCACCTTCCTCCCATTTCCACCCCCCATAGTTTTTGTCCATGTGTCCTTTATACTTGTTGCTCTAAACTGTTCCCCTTTTCCCCTGAAATTCTCTCCCCTCCCCCTCTGGTCACTGTCAGACTGTTCTCAAATTCAGTGTCTTTGTTTATATTATGCTTTTTTGTTTGTTTTGTTGATTAGGTTCCTGTTAAAGGTGAGATCATATGGTATTTGACTTTCACTGCCTGGCTTATTTCGCTTAGCATGATGCTCTCTATGGCCATACCACCCTGAACGTGCCCAATCTCATCTGGGAGTCATTTTGATGAGCAATTAGCAGGAACTGAGGCTAGTGAAAAGTGGTTTGTAGTTTAAGTACTACCAAATTTGACTTCCCAACATTACTACTCTCCTTAATTACCAGCCACTAAGATGATTATCCTTGGTCATTTGCCATACAGAAGTTTCTAGGTATCTGATTGTGTGTGCATGTCCTGTTCAGAGAAGGGTAAAAGGAAAGATTGTTGCAATGCCAATAGATGGGACAGGATTCGGGTTTATGTGACAAATTCTGGTTTGCCACTCACGACTTTCACTCAAAGGTGTCCCAAAGTACTGGCTCTGAGAACTGGGTGTGAAATCCCTCACAGATACAAGTTTTTAACCCACATACAAAACATGCTTATTTAAGTATAAATGATTGTTCTGGGGAATGATTGTTCTGTTTAATCCACTTTTTTTCATTAAAAGAAAATTACTAATCTTGTTTTTTTTGCTTCTCAACTTCTAATTTTCAAATAACTAGAAAAGTACATTTCATATCAAAATGAAGTGAACATAATTAGGATCTCATCTCAAATATCACCTCTGGAGAAAGCCTTTTTTGACTATCCCATTTACAGTCATATCCTACCCCCATTCTAACCATTTTCTACTCCCAGTATGATTTTATTTTTTTCCTCATAGCACTCAACAACACCTGGACCAACCTGGAGTATTTGGTAGAATACAAGCTTATTGTCTTTTCCCTGCTAGAAAGGGAGCTCCATGAGGACTAAGGTACTGTGATTATCTGCTTCACTGGGGCATCCTTTGCACTAGACTCTTTCCTGGCACACAGTGGGAGCTGGTGTATTTGTTAACTGAAGGAGTAAATTTCAAAGTATCGTAGGCTCATCATCAGTAAGGGTTTTCAAATTGTGTGTCAATGAAGATTATATCTATGGAATGTAAATAAATATTACATGATAATAGAGATCTGAGGTCAAACATATTGAGAAATGATGGGATAAACATAGCTAAACAGATGCTGTAAATGTAAAATTTCCATTAATCTTTACAATGCTAATTATTTCATCACAGAGCCCTCTTTATAGAGGAGAATCTTGATCAAACTTTGAAGCAATGGACTTTGAGAAATGTTGCTGAATAGAAATTGAAGACAGTTGTGGTTGTTTTGGGATTATTGAGGATTTGGATTCTGTGAAAAGAGGAACATATTACAGGAGATTAGATATGTCCCCTTAAATAAAGTAATCCTTATCAAATGGTCAATAATATTGTGAAGTATGTGTGTAAAAAGTGAAATTATGGTATGTGAGCCTTGGGTATTGTTTCTTTGGCTTTAAAAATTTCTTGATAGCCACTTTTGCTTTGCTGTTTAATCACAAAGGATTTCTATTTAAGAACCACTGTTTGACGCATTAAAAATATTATGACTTCTTATGGGATTTTTGTTTTTTACTTTTTAAAGATATGAACATTTGATATTATTTCCTTAATTAATGCTATTATTTTATAATAGTGTCTTTTCACAAAATTAAATGATCAACTGTTTTTTCTCCCCCAGTTATGTCCTTCCAGATAGTCTTATGTTAAATTTAAGCCTATGCTGAAAAAATATTACAGAATTGTTCTACTTCAGATATTCTTTTCATCGCCTTTCAACATCAGACTCAGAGCCTGGCCTAATCTTCCTTCCTTCCTTCCTTCCTTCCTTCCTTCCTTCCTTCCTTCCTTCCAGCATACTGTAATAATTCTATGGAATAGCAACTCCAAAAAAAACCCCACAAAAGCCCCACAACCAAAAACACCAAAATTTTCATTTGGTCCTAATACATTATTTTGTCACTATGCACAAATCTAAATTGCCCCTTACTATTAGTCTCATTTGCCTCTTTCTCTTTTGAGTAAATATTTCTTTTTAGTCTTATGTTGTTAAGTGGTACAGGTCCAAAGTTCCTGATTTGCAGAGCATGAATTCCAGTGGGCCACGAGTTACTTCCTGAGTCCCCATATCCAATAAGCATTGTTTATAAACCAAACAAAAAATGTCTGGCAGTGATGGCTGGGGGTCTTAGTTGGTTGGAATGTTGTCCTGTACACCAAAACGTTGAGGGTTCAATTCCTGGTCAGAGCACATGCCTAGGTTGAGGGTTTGATCCCTGGTATGGTGCTTAAGGGAAGAAACTGATCAATGTTTCTCTCTCACATTGATGTTTCCCTCTCTCTCTCCCACTTCCTCTTTTGCTAAAAAAAAGTAAAATCAATAAACAAATCCCCAGGTGAGGATAAAAAATGTATTGCATATGTGTAGACTAGTATTTTTCAAATGTAAGTGGATGCTTAAAATTAATAAAACTCAAATTATTTGAAAGTATTAAATTCATTTGGGTTTGTTTTTCAGTGTATTTTCTTAGTAAAAAGATTTAAAAAGTATAAGTAGTGCCTTATAAGAGTCTAAGAAATGTTTTGATGTTAAAAATTTCTCATTTTTAACCTAGGAGACTCCATGTTATTTCCCTCTTTTGGTACGATTTTTGCCCTATTACAGTATTATGGTATATGATATAGCATATATTGCTGTTCCTTACATAATGCTAGTCTTTCATTTCCTCCTGTTCCTCTCTTGACTTTAGAATTTATACCCAGCAATGTACATAATGGTTTCAAAAGTTATAGTACCCATTTGCTTTAATATTTGTTTATTCAATTTTATAATATATTTTATTGATTATGCTATTACAGTTGTCCCATTTCTCCCCCATCATTCCCCTCCACCCTGCACACCCCCTCCCACCCACATTCCCCCCTTTAGTTCATGTTCGTGTGTCATAAGTTCTTTAACTTCTACTTTTCCCACACTATTCTTGCCTTCCCCCTGTCTATTTTCTACCCACCGTCTATGCTACTTGTTCTCTGTACCTTTTCCCCTCTCTCCTCCTCCCACTCCCCTGTTGCTAACCCTCCATGTGGTCTCCATTTCTGTGGTTCTGTTCCTGTTCTAGTTGTTTGCTTAGTTTGCTTTTGTTTTAGGTGTGGTTGTTAATATCTATGAGTTTGCTGTCTTTTTACTGTCATATTGTTTATCTTCTTTTTCTTAGATCAGTCCTTTTAACATTTCATATAATAAAGGATTGGTGATAATGAACTCCTTGAACTTGACCTTATCTGAGTAGCGCTTTATCTGTCCTTCCATTATAAATAACAGCTTCGCTGGATAGAACAATCTTGGATGTAGGTCCTTGCCTTTCATGACTTGGAATACTTCTTTCCACCCCCTTCTTCCCTGTAAGGTCTCTTTTGAGAAATCAGCTGACAGTCTGATGGGAACTCCTTTGTAGGTGACTGTCCCCTTATCCCTTGCTACTTCTAGAATTCTTTCCTTCATTTGAATCTTGGCTAATGTAATTATGATGTGCCTTGGTGTTCTCCTCCTTGGGTCCAACTTCTTTGGGACTCTCTGAGTTTCCTGGACTTCCTAGAAGTCTATTTCCTTTGCCAGATTGGGGAAGTTCTCCTTTATTATTTGTTCAAATGTTTTCCACTTGTTGCTCTTCCTCTTCTTCTTCTGATACCCCTAATTTTCGGATGTTGGAACATTTAAAGATGTCCTGGAGGTTCCTAAGCTCCTCCTCATTTTTTTTGAATTCTTGTTTCTTCCTTGTTTTCTGTTTGGTTGTTTCTTTCTTCCTTCTGGTCCACTCCATTGACCTGAGTCCCAGTTTTCCTCCCATTACTATTGGTCCCCTCTGCCTTTTCCCTCATTCGATTTATTGCAGCCTTCATTTGCTCATCTAATTTGTGAGCAAAATCAACCAATTCTGTGAGCATCTTGATCACCGGTGCTTTGAACTGTCCATCTGATAGGTTGGCTATCACTTGGTTGCTTAGATAAATTGGCTCTGGGGCTTTGATCTGTTCTCCGATTTGAGCCATTTTTTATTTTGTTTTGTTTTGTTTTGTTTTGTTTTGTTTTTGGTCTGGTCTCGACTTTTACATAGTAAGGGGTGGAGCCTTAGGTGTTCCCTAGGGCAGGGCAGCCCAGTTGCTGGGTTGTGATGCTGTATGTAGGGGCGGGGTCAGAGGGGGAACAATGGCGCTTGTTCCTCTCTCTCTTGTATTTCAGTGCCTTCCCCCACTTTCCCCAAGCAAATTGGGCTCTTCTAGTGCTGATTTCTGTGTGGGTGGGCTTGTATACATTCTAGGACTCTGTGGGCCTCTCCAACCAGCTCTCCTGTGAGGCTGGGAGTCTCTCCTGGCACTTCAACCCCCACAAGTGTTTTCAATCAGTGTTTTTAGGTTTTATTTCCTGGCACCAGGTCTCTGGGTTGCAAGGTCTGTCTCACTCCCCGTTTTCACCTGGATTATCTGTGCGTGAATGTGGGACCACCCGGTCAGCCAGCCACCTTGCACAGCCTCACTGGGTCTGCCTGTTGCTACCCCGTGCCCAGGGTCTGGTAGCTGTCACCTGTGTGCCTGGGGTCTGCCAGCCACTGCCTGCACACCTGGGTCTGCCAATCTCCACTTTTTCCTTCCACAACTCTGCCCCTCTTACTGGTCTAGATGAATGGTTGTCAGACTTCCGTAGAGTTGAATTTTCTATCAGTTTTGGTTGTTTTCTTGTTTCTAAATTTTTGTTGTCCTTAATTTTGGTTGTAGGAGGAGGCATAGTGTGTCCACTTACACCTCCATCTTGGCTGGAAGTTGTTTATTCAATTTTTACACATTGAGTATATGTGTAGAGCTCGCACTGAGTGGTTTCAATCCCCGGCTGTGTATAAAAATCATCTACAGGGCTTGAAAACTACAGATAATTTTCTCCCATCCCCTGCCCACTGGATGAGCATCTCCTGGGAAGAGAGGGTGGTTGGGAACCTCTGTTTTTAATGCATTCTCTAGGAGATTCAAGCAAGTAGGGAGAAACAACTGCCATCTGTGAGCCAAATATTTTGCTTGGTGTCCAGCCTCACAGGAGTTAAAAATTAGACTTGAGAATTGTCCCCTTGTAGCTCCTGGACTGGGGTGGGGTACCTCACAACTTCTCTTTGAGTTCAGCCAGCTTGTCAACAATTGCATTGTATTTCAAGACCCTGCAATTTTTGCATAACCATGGTCTACTTAATTAGAAAGTACCAGGCTTAAGTGTTTGACTCTTGACCTTAAAAGCTCAGATACCAGACTGTCTGGCACTAAGTTGCATGCCAGGAAGAGTGAATGCACAATGCCTGGTACATAGACAATAATTAGTAAATATTTGTGTTGAATGAACAATCAAGTTGAAAGAGCAATGTTTGGTATAAAGGGCTTGTTTGCCAGCTTCAGAGTTTCAGTTATCTGTAGTGGAGGAAAAGTGCCTGAGGCAAAATTCCTGATTCACAGAAAATGGTCACTTGCAAGCAAGTCTGTTCCAAGTTTATAAAATTTCAGGAGTGTTATAGTCTTTACTGGCAAATATTACAAATTGTGCTTAATTATGAGGAGAGTAAACTTAGGCTTCTTTCTACTGAAGTACTTACCAGTTCGTTTGTTTTTTAAATTTTTGTGGTTATTTTCTTTCTTTCTTTCTTTCTTTCTTTCTTTCTTTCTTTCTTTCTTTCTTTCTTTCTTTCTTTCTTTCTTTCTAGCAAGGCTAAGAAGACTTTAATTCTCTTACTTATGACTTTGGAAGCTTTGAAAAAGTTTTGTGCCCCACATTTCCTAATTTTTAAGATGGAAATAACAACATTTACCACACTCTATTTTAGGACAATAGATGACATATAAAAACACATTTGATATGTTTGTGTAGAAAGTACTAAATAAGTGTAAATTGTATCTAAGTATACTGCTATATTCATATTTTACAGATGAGGAAAATGAGACCTAGAGAGTTTCACCAACACGCTCAAAGTTCCACCACTAACTAGAACTGGACACATGCTTGGAATATTGTGACAAAGGTGGAGGCCATGTGGAGGGGTGTACCTTGATTATAGAAAACATCTCTAATCATAGGAAGGCAGCATAGAAGGGCTACATGAAGTCCGTCCAGAAAAAGTCCAACCATTATTAATATAACAAGGATGGTTTACATGACATTGATGTAACCTGGAAGCCAAGGAGAGTGGACTAAAATACGCATGCATGAACAATGATGACTTCACTGTACTAGTCCGTGGGGGGCAGTAGATGCTGTTGAGTGAGCATGTGTACTGTGTTGCTGTCACATTCAAAATGACTGAGAGAGCATCACATTTTGCATTAAGGTTGAACATTCCTCCATGGAAACTGTTTGGATGATTCAGAAGGCCATAGCTGTGGACAACTGGTGACTGGCAGCTTCATCACGACAGCACATCTGCTCATGCATCACATCTCATGCAGTTTTTTTGGTAAAACATCAAATTACCCAGGTGATTCAGCCCCCCTACATACAGATTTGGCATCCTGTGACTTCTGGATTTTCCAAAAACTAAAATCACTTTTGAAAGGGAAGAGATTTCAGACCTTCAAAGAGATTCAGGAAAATATGGTGGGACAGATGATGGGGATTGGGAAAATGTGTGTGAGGTCCCAAGGTGCCTACTTTGAAGAGGACCGAGGTATAAGTGTCCTATGAACAATGCTTCTTGTGTCGTCTTTATAAATATCCTTATTTTTCATATTACATGGCTTCATACATTCCGGACAGACTTCATCTATGGAACATGTATATACCTATAAGAAGATGCCTGAAGATAGAAGTGAGGGTGCTGATAAAAATAATAGCCACAAAGAGAGTGACTGCAGGTAGGAGGCACATTAAGACTTTGGCACATGGAAGACAAGTGGGAACCAAGAAGAATGGTATATTGGTCATTTATTTCAGAACTATGCTGCACAACAAACTACTCCAAATCTCACTGTCTTAAATAAAGTATGAATTTATCTCTCTTGAATTTGAGGTGATTGACTAGCTATAAGCTAATATGGAATAAGTTCAGCTTGAATGAATGTGCTCCATACATCTCTTGCCTTCCATCAGGCTGACCCAGGCATATTCTCATGATGATGGCAGAGGGAAAGAGTGAGCAACCACCAATGAACAAGTGCTGCTTAGGATTCTATTTGTAACATACCTGTTAATACCATTGGCCAAAGCAAGTCACAAAGGTAAACTCACTTTGGGTATGGGGAATGTGACTTGATTAGACCTAGATTCTACTTTCTATGATTAGCTTCCCAGTCCATTGTTCTCCACAACTCTTATCTCTGTCCTCTGACATGTCTTTATTCTTCCTCCTTGTCCACTTAGACCTGAAGAGGGCTTAGAATATGTAGCCTCTGAACAACTTCTCAGCCTGCTTCTTGCTCAGAGAAAGTTGGGGATGTAGAGCCACTTTTCATTTTTGAACAGTCATGATTCCTTTTAGTCCAGGGTAGTCTGCAGGGGCCCCTGTCCTGGACACCAGATGCGGCGGGGTGGGGGCTCCTCCTGAAGAGCCCCATACCTTTGTCACGGATAAAAATAAAACTACCAAGACATGATCTGCTTGGGGAGGAGAGGTGGACAAACTCTCAGAGGAGAATGACCCAGAGCCCCTTCCTCACTGGGCTTTTATTGGGTTCAAATACACAGGAATACAGGTATGTCAGGCAGCAAGGATCAAACAATGGTTAACATTTCAAAGAAATCTGAGGGCTTAATCTGAGTCAGTGTCTGTCAGGAAAGGGGGTTGCCAAACTTTAGAAGACATACTCATTTCCTCCTCGGACCCTTATCATTTAAGTGAGTGCACTCTTATCGAAGCAGTTTTCACAGGACTTTAGGAATTCTTTCTTATGCCCAATCACCCAGGGAACCATCCTGGCTGGCACAGGGCTGCACCACTTGCCCTCATAGTTTCAGGCTTTAAGCTGATTAGGAAGCAGAAGACATCTCCCAGATGGAAATGAGGACTCGGGCTATGTCAGAATAGCCGGGGGGCGAGGGTCCATCACATCCTCTTCGCTGCAGGCCCCCGAGTCCTTCCATGAGGGCCTCCCAAGTGGTTGTGTCTGGCTTAGGTTGCCCCTCCCATGAGGAGTCTTACCCGTCATTGACTGACCAATCAAGCATTGAGGCCAGAGATGGATGAGGCAGAAGCAGCACTCCTGCCAGGGAGATAAGCTTTGTCTCTTTAGTAGGTCACGTCCTCTTGACAGAACAGACCCAGATGAAGTGGGTCCCTTGGCTCTTACACAGCCCACCATAGGGTGAGGGTTACAACTCCTGAAACCAGGCTGAACAATCCGCAACAGTAGTCCATGTATAAAAATCCCAACCCACAATTCTTTGGTCACATACTTCCCTCCTATATATTTAATCCCTGATAGTGTGTGCTTTTTAATTAGTCTGATATAATGTCCTTAATACCAAAAGCCTTTTTTTTAGAACCTACAAGGCATCTCCTCAATGATCCAAGAAGTTTTAACAAAAGGTCTCATAGATATGTCCTTAATTTGGTCTTTAGCCATGACTATATCTTAATTTGAGAATATTTTACTGACTTAAAGACTGGAGATGAAAAACAGTTATATATTCTAAATTAGAGTATAGTACCTTTATATTCTAAGTTCAACTTGCATTATTTCAACTAAGTTCAACTCAGTTATTTTCTGAGTTCATCTTTTCCTTGTAATACTTTATTATACACAAGTAGTTAGAACAAACTGACACTTCCAACATTCTGCCTTGAAATTTCTTTGCTGAAGTCCAGAATTTTATCAGTGATATTTTCTATCTTCCATTGTACAATTTGAAACTACAATCACGAATCATCAATTTTCCCTCCTCTTATAAGTTTTCTTTTTTTAAAATTTTTTATTTTAATTGTTGATCTTGTACAGTTTTCTGTCTTTTACTCCCACCCCAGCCTGCCACCCCAGCCCTCCCCACCTCCCTCCCATTTCCACCCCCCATAGTTTTTGTCCATGTGTCCTTTATACTTGTTCCTGTAAACCCTTCCCCTTTTCCCCTGAAATTCCCCTGAAATTCCCTTACCTCTCCCCTCTGGTGACTGTCAGTGTATTCTCAATTTCAGTGTCTTTGGTTATATTATGCTTGTTTGTTTGTTTTGTTGATTAGGTCCTGTTAAAGGTGAGATCATATGGTATTTGTCTTTCTTATCATGTTTTCCAGACTTATACAAATTTCATTTCCATTTTTCTAGGCTCTACCTACCACCTAGTCACATAAGCAATGTCACATACTTTAGGTTTTTGTTAAAGCAACACCTTACTTTGTGTACTGATTTCTGAATCAGTTATTTATTATACAGTAATGCAGCATAACCACCAGCCCCAAACTGTTACTTCCTTCTTAAATAATGTGTTTGTTTACTTTACCTCTAGTTTCTTGAATGGACTTGTATATTTGGAAGTTGGTTTGCTGTCATCTGTTCTAGGACAGCCAAGGTAGAGATCCCTGGAGCAACTTGGGCCTGCTCCACATGTCTCTTATCTTCCAGGAGGCTAGCCTAATTAAGTTCTCATGGTCATGGCAGTGCCTGAGATTAAACAACTTGTATGTGCTTTTCAAGACTCTGTTACATTGACAAATATCCCATTGGCCAAAATAAATTGTGTGGTCAAGTCCAGGGGTTATATCTTGCTCATTAAAAAATGAGAATATAAGGACAAGTCAAATATTAGGGCTGTTAGTGTTAGTGATACACAGATGAAAAATAAAAAAGGACATTAACTTTAATGCTGGCCCATGAAAGACATTGAGTGATCCAAGATCCAGTGTCCAACTGGGAATTGAGTACAGTTTTTCAAGTATTAAGAGGTAATATTTTTTGATATCAGAATCGAAGTTGGGGGTCCAATGCAGCAGTAAGGCACCATGGTTATAGAGGAGACAGGCCAGACAACAAAATGAAAGTAAGGAGAGTGTGGTTATTATGATCTAGGGTAATTTGTCTTTTCATGGGAAAAACTTATCTAGTAGCTAGCAAATATTGGGAGCAGAATCCAGTTCTCTAGAGAAAGGACTCTTGAGAACTAGCAGGGTCTGAAGGCCCTAGTCATGGTGGTTGAGGTTCAAGGTTAGGTTTTGTCCTATGGTGGGGGAAAACTAGAGTATCAGGCAGGGAATTAAGTAGATTCTTGAAATGGTGAGGCAAATGGGCTGTGCCTGTCATAGCTAAGAAGCTCATTGGTATGCCTGGAGCACACGCACCATATATATCAATGATAACTGATTCCCAATTTATTGCTTAACTAAATCAAAATGTTTTTCGGTAAGTGGAGTGAGTTGGGTTCTATACCCTTTGCATTTATAAATAATTTGCATGTACATGTTTTCATTTGATGCTTACACCCTGTAAGGTAGGTAAAACAAGCATGATTATCTCAAATTTTCATGTGAGGAAACTGGTGTTCAGAAATATTACATGGCTTCTCAAGGTCACTGAGAGGGTAGGTGATGAAGTGAGATTCAGAGTCCATTTGTTTTTACTCTGGGATCTCTCTGCCTTTACACAGACTGCTTAATGAGGCATAATGTTATTCTGGCAAGGCTTTTCTAAAAGAAGAATATAGAGGACTCTTTCCTGATATGGAGTGTAGAAATGGTACAGAGGGAAGATTAAACACTGATGGTAGTCATCCATTTTCCAGACATCTCTTGAGAAGTTCATTCTAGTCAAAGCAGAGAATTTGGCATATTCTTGTTTTGCTTTGCTTACAAAGTAGAGGAATCAGGAGGAGGAATTATTCTTCTGGAATAAGTCTCCTTATTGGATGAGTTAAGAAGGTAGAAATGATAGGAATCCATGTAAAAAGTGCTAAGTCTGAAACTGAGAAGGGTGTGAGATTTCATCCTTCTTTACAAGTTAACATGTTAGCCTGCCATAACTATATATACCTATAGGCAGGAAAAGAAACGTGAAAGCAGGAGGTGTCTGGATAAGAGATAGTTTATTACAAAATATGGTAGCACCTATTCCTGAGCCTGAATCTCTACAGAGCTGAATGGTATTGTTTAGACTGTTATAGTTAAACCACTACAAGTGAAGGGAAATTACTGTTACTTTCTGAGTGTTGTCAAGCTGGTCCCATTGATAGGATTGCATGAGCGAATGAGGGTTGGGAGGAAAGATGGATGTGAAGTGAGAAAAATGAGGATAAACCAGGAGCTGTAGGTGCTAGCTGGAATCCAAGAGGATGGACTGGAATCCCTATTGTTTTCTCAGAGCCTTCTAACCTCCAGCTTTGATGATGGGGGTGTCTACCATAAGCAGTTAGCACCATTTGTGAGTGAGTTGAACACACTCCTGGCCTTGGAGTCACAGAAGTTTGTCAGAGGGAATCCAGTAGGAGCTAGAGCTGCTGCAGGCCAGCAGGGTAAGCAAGCAGATCAACAACAATGTCAGGAACTGCACCAGAGCTTCCAGCCCTGCTCTCACCTTCAAAGACCAAAAAGCTGTATGACTGCTATTTCACATCCTTCTTCCTTATTACCTGCAAAATGTCTTTTATCTTCCTCCCAAAGGAAGGTATATACACACACATGAGCGCATGTTCGTACAAAATATTCCGAGAAATGCAGTTTCAGCTGAGCTAAACTGACATAGTCCTAACCCTTATGCCCTGATCTTTTGACTTGTATAGTAGACTTGGAAGACACCTCTGATTACTCCCTTTATGTGGGCTTTCAGACTGTCTCTAAATCTTTTAGCTTCCTCTTCTCTGCAGTAAGCCAGTCTGAGAGTTCCATTTTTTCGTTGTACTTTTGCCACTCTTGAATCATGCTCTTTCCTTATTTGTGTTCTCTGAGACTCCCCATCACTCTATAGCTGATGTGGCTGAGTGCCAGGCAATAGCTTGGCTAAGGTCCAGTCAGTCTTGGCTTATGGGAATGAGAACCTTGTGGTTCCCAAACTGTGTCCCATTTCTTTATGATTTTTAAGCTGTATTTATGCTGAGCTTGATGCATGTTGTGTTTTTGCAGTTTATTGTTCTTTGTTAGGAAGTCCCTTGCATACATCCTTCTGGAACCTGGTGCTGACTGCATCTCCTCACTTCTAGTAGGTCAGTGTTTTTCCAAACAAAGAAGAGCAGTGTGCTTTGGCACAGCTGCTTGGTGTTTTTCCTAGAATGCTAGAAGGAAGCAGACATTCAATTGTTTTTTGCCAGTCTGTCTTTGTCTAAATTGTTCCATCTGGCTTGGCCTGTTGGCTTTAGTCTATTAGAATAGTGATGTAGGAAACTGTTCCTTTTGGTTTATGAGCTTGAATCCCAGTGCGTTGACACATGCCATGGCAGGACAGCGATCTACATAAATATTTCTGGGCCATCAGATCTCTGTAAGAGCATTTCCACATACCAAATGTAGGGTATGAATGTGTAAATTCCATATGAAAATCACAGTTCACCAACTTGTGGATGGTACCCCAGAGAAAATATGTGATTCCATGTAATGGCTGCAAACTGGAGATGAGAGACCAGAAACCACCATTCTTTGGTGCCATTTAAAATTTGGGCATGAAGCCACATTTTTTGAGGCAAGAACTGAATTTTTCTTTTAATAAGAATAAAAAAATCGTTAGCTTTTTGGAATAAGTAATATTCATCTCTCAATTGGTATTAACAGCTAATCAGAGTGCAGCAGGGTAGTAGAGTGCTCATCAAACAGCAGGCAGCTTATTTTATTTTTTCAATGCCACTTAAAGATTATTTGAAAAATCTCCTTTAGAGACCAGTGTGCAGGGAGCCACATACCCCCAGTCAGAATTTAAAGTGATCCAAAATACTATATTAATGATTGATGCAGAAGCTCACAGTTTGGTGCTTAGGTTTAATTAGATAAGCATTGCAGCTGTTTTGAGGTGGAGGCAACTTGATGGGATGCAAAGCTGTTTTGTGACTTCCCGTCTACAGGGTATCTATTGAAGCGGAAACAGAAGCAAGCTACTAGGAGTTGTGATGACTTTTGTTTTTCAGTGCTGAAATGAGTTGAAATCTGATGGTGGAGGAAGGAGAAGAACTTTATAATTAAAAAGGTGGGCTTAGGTCTTCTATTTTATTTGTTGATGAACTGAACACTTATAAAAACTAACTAGTGCAGCCAAGTCAAGGTCATATGTAAAGAGCTTACTGCATGTACCTCTCTTGGTCCAAACCACTTTGCATGTACAAAATCCTCATGTCTCAAACGCATCCTTCACCTTGCAAGCATCACAGTTGTGTCTGACTATATAAAGTCTTACTCAGGCAGAAAAATACCTATAAAAGCTGCTTTGGAATCACTTTCTTTCTCTGAAAACTTGAGAAGAATTTAAACAGGGATGAATAGCATTTCATTTACTATGTTAAAGAGATTGTCAACATTTAATTATCATGAGTTTGGACACTTCTGTTTCCCAAGCTGAAAATGACCAAAATGTCCTGTATAGCATCCGTCTACAACTAAGTTTGAGTCTGTATGTGACTTTTATCCTGAGAGACTGCTAAAGAGAACAATTTATTGAAGCTCATTGTAAATGCACAGGACTTAAAGAATGTATCCTACCAGAATGAGGCTTAGAGCTTTGCATGTTTAAAGTGGTGTTAAATCGACCTTTAAAACATTTTTGTCCAATAACAAGGATGTCTATCTAGGTGGTTTGTGTTGTGAAAAATTATAATAGCCATCTAAGAAATAAGTTTTTTATTGTTTATTGTCAATATCTATAAAATGTGAAGTTATATGTGAATACTAAGTATTGTTATTTCTGTTGTATAGGTAAAGTTTTATGCACCGTCTCCTGGTTCTTATAAATCCATCTTTGAGAATTTTGAATAAACCTGACCTAGTATAGGTAAGGAAGAAATAAATCCTTTTCAGAGGTGCATTAACTTGGGATATTAAATTGTCATTCCTTGCACTGAGAAAGGATTTATTCCTTGTTAAAAATGTTGCAAGGTATACAAGCTGGAATTAGAAAATTTGAAAAATTAAGTCCTGGTAGGGCCATTTTCTAGCTGTGTGATATTGGTCAATTTACTAAGCCTTGAGCCTCTGTTTTCTCATTTGCAAAAGGGAACAACAGCCCTTTCCAGGGCAATTTTGAGGAACATGTTATAGGTATAACTGAAGCTAGGTGTTTCTCACATTCCACAAATATAGTTGTAACATATTAGCAGTGGCTCTTGTGAGGTAGTTCTCTGCAATCCAAGACTTAAAGCTATAGTGAACAGATAAGTCTCTGAAATTTTTCACTGAGCAAAGGAAATGCCTATGTTTGGGTTTTCAAAGCTTTCCCTAATAGTAATATGCTTATCACCTGCCTTTTTGGGGGCAGCGAGGAAGGGCTATAAGATTATTCACACTGATTCAAAGTTGAGATTTTGTGTATGATTGAATGAATTATAAGTCATGACTTGGATTTAGGTCTTTTGGTCCCAATGTGAGTGTTACCCCTTTTTAATGGATTGTCTCAGCAGACAATCTGAAAATAAAAGAAAATGGAGAGGTGGGCTATCAAGGAAATGTGTGGTTGTTTTGGAATTGGATAGTATAGATGTCAACAAAGCAGGTAATTTATTAGAGCAGATCAGTGAGCTTAACAGCAGGGTTTCCATGAGATACACTGTAGATAACTGCCTTGCGTATTAATGAGTTGTGTATATTGTGGACTTTTAAAAAGTAGAACATACTCCTTTTAGTTGAGTGCAAAAATTATTGTTGATTATTTGCAAACGCTCTTCTACTATACTTGTTCCCTTGATAAAATAATGGAAAAGCATATGGTTCCTTTTGTTTATTTTTCCTAATAGACACTGATGGAAAGGTATGCATGAAAATTTTGGATAAAGGCAATGGGTGGAAGGTAGGAAATGCTAATAAGGAGTTAATGCATAGATAATAAATACAGGTCTTGAAATGTACAGACAAGCACTTAACTTGTAGAATAATGGTAATCATGATGAATAATAATAACATGTACTTTTGTTTATTGGTGGCTATTCATCTTCCAGTCCTGTGAATAGTTTTTCCAGAGTTTTAACTAGCTTAGATTCTCTTTTCTTCCTCTGTATATATTCTCCTCAGGCTTTATTTTCCACCCTAAGGCCACGTTTTCCACTTGAGTAGCAATGACTCAACTCAAGCAGCCTCCACATGCCTTAGTCATGTATATCTCTGAACACTTATACAGTATTTTTAATATGCCACCATTATGTCAGGCAGTTGAAATTATGGATCTGAACAAGCTTGCCTTGTTCCTCTTATAGAGGAGATAAAATGAGAACTATATAGAGGAGATAAAATGAGAACTGTAAAAGGCCTATAATCAAATATTAAGCAACTCCAACATTTTAAAGGCTGAGTAAAATAGCATTTTAGAAACAGAACAATGAGTGGCAAAGTGGTAGGATCATACCCAAGAGGGGCAGTGTCCCCATGAAAATAGAAAGGAAGAAAGTGTTTGTTGAAGAGGGCTGGTCAATAGGACTGAGATGTCTGATAAGGGCTGAAAAATGCTCAGTGGATCAAGCAACATGGAGACAGGTCTCTAGTTAACTTGGCCAGAGCTGTTTTGATAAAGTGAAACTGGCTAAAATCAGATCTCTGTGGATTGATAAGTTGAGTATAAATGTAAGTTGAGTGAAAGAAAGCAGAAAGTACAGGCAATGATCTCACCTTGAGTTATTTTAAAATCAATGCCACCATTTTTTATTTATTCCCTTGGAGTCACAATTAAGACAAGCTGTGAAGAATTCCATCCAGACAGGACTCCCATCCATCTGGAGCTAATTTTAAATCCAGCACTTGGTGAGGCTTCTGGGAAACCAAACGATCCCACTGCCAGCCTACCTGATCTAGGATTTCCAGGAGCAGCTGACTCATTCTAGAGAGGTCCAAGTCCTTCAATCCACTAGTGACCTCAATCCATCGGAGACTTTCAGGTCCAGTTCTGTGGAAATTTCTAAGCCAGTTATTTTACCCATGACTAACCTATGTTTATCCTCAAAACTGAAAAATGTTCCTCCAGTCACCATATTTTTCAAAGTCCCCACTCATTGTGGCTCTGTTCTTTCTTCTCCTTGAATTGGATGTAATTGATGTTCATTGAGGAGGAAAGTTTTCCCCTCCTAACCTTTTTTACTGTGCACTTCAGAACCTCTACTTAATTACAAACAACTTCACATAATACTCTTAACCTAGACTCAGATCTTTCATTGATTTTCTGGTCCTTGTTGAAAACTTTTCTCCTCAATGAACATTTTCATTTGGCTTGTGTTCATTTTTACTCTCCTAGGCACTTGCAGACCTTTATTCCTCTACAGTACCTTCTGGCACTCTCCACCTTCAGGGAAACCTTGGGCTCGCTGTCAGTCTTTTTATCTCAGGTGTGTAGAATCTACCCTTAATCCTAGCCTCTTAGAAACTTTACTTCCTCAACAGACCAGGAATATGGTAGAAGTGCCACCCAAATGTATCCCAAATCAGACCATTTCTCTTGCTTGTACCTTTCCCAGGCCACCACAGTTTTTTTACCTGGGCTGCTACAGCCTCATAAATCAGCTTTCTGTTTCTCCTTTTGCCCCCATAGACAATGTTCCATTCAGCCCTGAAAGAAATCTCCCTAAAATGTATCACAGCATATTATGCTCCTTCTCAGAAACCTCTTAGGGCTTTTCACTACTCTGACTGAAATCCAAAGCCTGCTGGCATCAGCTGTTTACCATCTTCCTGTGTCATCTCCTACCATGTCCCTCTTGCTCAGGCTGCCTCTGCCTTACTGGAATCCTCCAGCTTCATTCCCTCCTCAAGGACTCTGCCTGGAGAACTCCTCTTGCAGACATCGACACAGCTTGTCCCTCATTCCTCAACATTTATGCTCCCTGCTCAAATGTTAACACTCCAGACAGCCCTCCTTGATCACTTTATCCAGAGTATTTTCTGCCTTTCCCTGCTCCCAATGCCAGTCTTAACCTGATACCATGCACACTTTACAGCCACGATTGTAGCATCTATAATTTGTTATAGTGCTTGTTTAGGCCTCTTTCTTCCACTAGAACCTCAGTGCCTTGAAGGAAGGCCTTTGTTTGCTTGTCTTGCTCACCTCTGTCTCCTTAATACCTGGAGCTGGGTTCAACACACACCAATAAATGTGTGTTGAATGAATAAATGAAGAAGCTCACACTCCTTTAGTTTCTTTAGTTTGACATTTCTTTCCCATGAATTCCCTGTTTAACTCATACTCTTTCAAGTCTCAGCTCAAATGCCATCTCCTCCATGAAGTCCTTTCTGATACCTATACCAGCATCCTTAACTCCTTGCTTAGTCACCCCAGTGTGTTACTACTTTTATTAAGAAGGAATGTGGTTCAGTTTAAAGAAAGAACGTGGGCTATATAGACTGACGTACTTGGGCTTATGTATAAACAATGATTTACTGTGTATGACCTTGGGCAGGTCACATAACTTCTGTTAGTCTCAATTTTCCCATCTTTGGGAGGGTGATAATATCTAATCAGAGGGCTGTGGTGGGGATTAGTGGAATGAAGAATTTAAGCTCCTGGCATATATTCAGTTCTCTGTAAGTGCACTCCGCTCCTTGCATCCTGCTAGGCATTAGAGTTAGTTGTTTATCTATCTCATTAGATGGAAAGCTCTATGAGGTCAAAGATAACTTTGTGAATATCTAGGCTCTTCTACAGGGCCTAGAACAATGTTTAGTAAGTGTTCAAAAAATGTTTGACAGATTAAACCCAATTTCTTAGCATGTTATTTCTTAAATTTGCTCACTCCTGCTACTCAAAGAAGGTGATAATGTTTATATGGAACACTGGGGTCACCAGAATTGGATCTAAGGGGAATTAACATGGGTTTGATTAAAAAAATTTGGTACATTTCCTTTATCCTATATTATAAAAAATTAAATATGGAGAAATATACCAAGTATTTCACTTGTATAAAACTTGAAAGTATAATCTCTTTTAATTATTGGGCTCAGGAATTTTACAGAGGATGCTATGAAAAGAAACATCAGTGATTTTGGAAACATTGTGTTTTACATTTTTAAAATCACTGTAAAATCTTTATAAACATTGATAACTACCAGGATACTGCTAGTATGTTCTGGGGAACACCTGTTTGGAAGATCAGCTTTAGTCAATGTTTATCCAAAGTTCCAGACACTTTTCTAATTGAAGAAACTGATTGGCCATAGGTGGCACCCTAGCGGCAGGCAGGTGGCAGGAATTAGGACAACATGGCCTGCCTGTGCCCAGGCATGTGGCTGACAATCAGCAAATAACATTGCCTAAATATCTTTTCACTTTCATCTGAGCTCAATTTCTTTTGTCCTTACATTAAAAAAAGACATTAATCTGCCCTAACCAGTGTGGTTCAGTTGGTTAGGTGTTGTCCTACAAAGCAAAAGGTCACTTGTTTGATTCCCAGTCCGGGCACATGCCTGTGTTGCAGGTTTAGTTCCTGTAGGGTAGTGTGCTAGAGGCGACTAACTGATGTTTCTTTACCTCTCTTTCTCCTTCCCTTCACCTCTATCAATCAATCAATCAATAAATAAATTTGAAAAGGGACAATCGATTAACTCATATACTTTGGTAAAATGTGGAAACATCCTGAGAAGGTTACTGATGTAGTTTGGGCATAATTCATTTTATTGAGAGTAATAAAATGTTTCTGATTCTGGGTAGCATGTGGGTTGGCTTTGATTGCTGTACCATTCTGGAATGACTTTGAAGGATACTGTTAATTCCAAGGGACCTACAGCCTGCCAAAACAATGTTCCAGGAAAAGAGATGGAAGGGAAGTGTAGAGGTACAACTTCAGGGATTGGAAAATTAGACAGACGTAGCCATCTGTTACTGCTCCCAACTAGCTCATGAGTGGCTATGATTACAGGACTATTTTTACAGGTGCATATTTCTGTTTTGTTTGCCCTCTACTTGTCTTTCTGGATTCATTTGGAAATACTTGTGGTGATTCAGGAGCCCTTTGGCTCTGCAAAACAGCAGGATGACTCAGAGCCCTGCCTGGTAGGAGATCTGTCTTGACATTCTGATATACTTTCACATCCAAGGACAGGGAAGAACTTTGGTGACAGAAGTGAGAGATAGGGCTCAATGAGGCACCAGTTTGACCAGATAATACTGATCAGACATCTTGGGGTTTCTGCAAGATAGCTTCAGTTCTTTTGTATAATACAAACTGAAATATTTGGGAGTCATGCTAAGCCCAGTAAAACAGTACAATCAGCATAAAAAACTCATATATATGTGGTCACATATGAGGTTTTTATTTCTATTTTTATCATCTGACCCTATAAGTGGTTACACATCAGGCCAAATCACCTGGGCCTCAGTGAAACTTCTCTCTAGGTTATGGCTCCATTTTGCTCTTGGAAGTTTATATTTAGAGGGATACTTAGGTTATAAGATCTCAGGAGTTCCAAGCTTTCTCTATCTGGCACAGATTTTTATGATTTGTTTATGTTCTTATATTAAATGGGACACAGTTATTAAAAATCTACCATGAAGCCAGCACTGGAATAGGTGTTGGGGACACAGGGCTGCATAAAATAACCCAGTGGAGAGAAACAGACATTTAAGTCCCTCGTTTATCCAGTGTGATGTAGGCTATAATGAAGGTAGCAGAGTGCACCATGGAGAGAGCAAACAGGAGTTCTAACATCAGACTGAGCTGCCCAAAGAGTTTCATATAAGACATGATACTAGTGCCTGAATTCCTGTTTCCAGAAATAAGTAAACACTAGGTTTACTCAAAGACATGCAGAAAACAGAATGGTGGTCCAAGAAGATGGAAAAACATGTGCAAAAGTCCTGAGGTGTAAAATAGTCTGACCCATTGATGTTGAAACAGCACGTGCAAAGACCTGAATTGTGGAACAGTCCAGAACAGGGACAGCAGGTAGTTTGATAAGGTTAGGTATAAATGATTTAGAACAGGGAATGGTAAGTGAGTACTAGATCATGAAGGGACTCATGTGACAAGCCAAGGGCTTCCTTATGACAACAGTGGGAGATGATAAATTAATATGATAGGTAGTAATGTGGTTTCATTTGAATTTGAGAGCCACCACTGGCAATGCAGAGGGAAAAATGAAGGGCATTAAATTTGAGGCAAGCTGACCAAGAGGTAATGAGGGCCTGAATTATAGATGTGCTAGCAGGGGTGGAGTGGACTTTTAAGAAATATTTAGAAAAGGCAATATAGGCAGTACTTAGTATCTGCTTGGATATCAAGATCAGAACCAAGGGAAAGTTCAGGATGACTTTCAAGTTTCTACCACTGGTGGGTGGTGGTGTTATTAATGAAGATATGAATTCAACAAAAGAGCATATGAAATGGGGAGGGAGAAGAATAAAGGGGAAGAAGAAGAAGAGGAAGGACAGAAGAAGAAGAAGATTATTCCATTGAGGTCCCTTGAGTTAAAACTGCCAATGAATATTCCTCACATTCTATTTTCTGTGTGATAATACTTAGCTCAAAAAAGAACTCACTGTCTACAGAGTGAGCCTGGCACTAGTTAACTCTGAGAATGGCTCCTGACTTGCTTTTTCCCACAACTCCTCCACGTAAACTCACTAGTCTTCCTGTGGCACCTCCATTTCTCTTCCTTGTCAGAGCACTCTTCTGTTAAGGTTTACTTGAAGGTTTCTATTCTTATACAACTTTCTTTGATAAGCCACCTAGTGTTAATGTCCCTTGAGCAACACCATGTGACAATACATGTTATTTTACCTCTATGTTCTACCTTGCCTGATGGAGGTAGGGGCATCTCACATGATGGGAGCGATCATGTGTAGCTGAGGGGCATGAGCATAGATATCAAGATCAGGGGGACTTCCGGCCAAGATGGAGGCGTAGGCAGACACACTGTGCCTCCTCTTACAACCACAATTAAGGACAACAAATATTTAGAAACAAGAAAACAACCAGAACTTATAGAAAATTGAACTGTACGGAAGTCCAACAACCATTCATCCAGACCGGTAAGAGGGGCAGAGTCGCGGCAGGAAAAAGTGGAGGTGCAGGCCCAGGAATGCAGGCAGCAGTGGCTGGCAGTTCCCAGGTGCACAGGCGGTGGCTGGCGGTCCCTGGGCCCACAGGCAGCAGCTGGCGGACCCCGGGCACAGGGGGGCAACTGTGCAGACCCAGTGAGGCCGCGCAGGGCGGCTGGCTGACCAGGTGGTCTCACATTCGAGAGCGCAGACGGTCCAGGCAAAGGGGAAGTGGCAGAAGGAACTGAATCCAGGAGAGAGCGGAGCAGGCGCCATTGTTCCCTCTCAGACCCTGCCCCCACATACAGCATCACAACCCAGCGACTGGGCTGCCCTGCCCTGAGGAACACCTAAGGTTCCACCCCTCACTACGTAATAGCTGCGACCAGACTAAAACCAAAACAAACCAAAACAAAACAACCCACCAAAAATGGCTCAAACCGGAGAACAAATGAAATTCCCAGAGCTAATTCCTCTAAGCAGTGAAGAGATAGCCAACCTTTCAGATGCACAGTTCAAAGCACTGGTCATCAAAATGCTCACAGAACTGGTTGACTTTGCTCACAAATTAGATGAACAAATGCAGGCTACAATACGTGAAATGAAGGAAGAGGCATGGGGAACCAATAGAGATGGAAGGAAAACTGAGACTCAAATCAATGGAGTGGATCAGAAGGAAGAAACTAACAACCAAACAGAAAACAAGGAAGAAACAAGAATTCAAAAAAATGAGGAGAGGCTTAGGAACCTCCGGGACATCGTTAAACATCCCAACATCCAAATTATAGGGGTCCCAGAAGGGAAAGAAGAAGAGCAACAAGTGGAAAACTTATTTGAACAAATAATAAAGGAGAACTTCCCCCATCTGGCAAAGGAAATAGACTACCAGGACGTCCAGGAAGCTCAGAGAGACCCAAAGAAGTTGGACCCAAGGAGGAATACACCAAGGCACATCGTAATTACATTAGCCAAGATGAAAATGAAGCAGAGAATTCTAGAAGCAGCAAGGGATAAGAGGACAGTCACCTACAAAGGAGTTCCCATCAGACTCTCAGCTGATTTCTCAAAAGAGACCTTACAGGCAAGAAGGGGCTGGAAAGAAATATTTGAAATCTTGAAAAGCAGGGACCTACATCCAAAATTGCTCTATCCAGCAAAGCTGTCATTTAGAATGGATGGACAGATAAAGAGCTTCTCAGATAAGGTCAAGTTGAAGGAGTTCATCATCACCAAGCCCTTATTAGATGAAATGTTAAAGGGACTTATCTAAGAAAAAGAAGATAAAAAATATGACAGTGAAAAGACAGCAAACTCACAGCTATTAAGAACCACACCTAAAACAAAAGCAAACTAAGCAAACAGCTAGAACAGGAACAGAACCACAGAAATGGAGACCACCCAGCTAGCAACAGGGGTGTGGGAGGAGGAGAGAGGGGGGAAAAGGTACAGAGAATAAGTAGAATAGATGGTGGGTAGAAAATAGACAGGGGGAGGGCATGAATAGTGTGGGACATGTAGGAGCTAAAGAACTTATGACACATTACATGAACTAAAGGGGGGAATGTGGGTGGGAGAGGGTGTGCAGGGTGGAGGGGAATTATGGGGGAGAAATGGAACAACTGTAATAGCATAATCAATAAAATATATTTAAAAAAGAAAAAAAAAAGATCAGGACCAAGGAAAAGTCCAGGATGACCTTCAAGTTTCTATGTAGAGTAACTGGCTGACTGGAAAATGGTCCATGTTGGAGAGTACTGGAGGTTGCTGAACATCTGTTTGCAACAGGTCAAAGTAGTGATGTGGGGGTGGGGAGACTCATTCTTTTTATTGACACTTTTGTTCTGGCAATAGCACCCTCAGTGCTCTGGATTTTTGCATTTGCTAGGACCCTTTGTGGCTTTGGATATTGCTTGTGGCCTGCAAAGGGAGAACAGAAGATGTCCTTCCTCCCTGGAGAGTTGTGGTTCAGCTGGCCACCCCTGAACTCATCCACTGACACACTTCTTCATGCTGCTCTTTTTTTCCTTTCCCACTTTCTGAAGTAGTATGGCTATCTCTGACTCTGGAAATAAGACCCCCTGGTCATCAAGTCCTATTTCAAGTAGGGGATAGTGCTGTACTTGCACAGGCTGACCAGCCCCAGGCCTGGGTGCTGTGGTAAGTGGTTGCTGGGGTTCTCCCATCTTCCATCAACTGGATTTCCCCGTATGCATTTCACCTTCTTGATATCAACAAATGAGCTTCTAGAGAATTATCATGTAAATCAGGCTATGTTTTGTCTTAAGAGCAGATACTCTGCCATATCCTTGTAGTACCTAGCATTTGGCATGTAAATGTATATTGAGGTACAGGTACATGACAAAGTAAATTTGCTTAGAACAATATTATATATATAAAAACATATAAATAATGCAATCCCATTTTCATTGTACTGTTTTCTTCTTTTTTAATATATTTTATTGATTACGCTATTACAGTTGTCCCATTTTTTTTTCTCCTTTTTATTCCCCTCTGCCCTGTAGCCTCCCTCCCACCATCATTCCCCCATCCATGGGTCATACATATAAGTTCTTTGGCTTCTCTATTTCCCATTCTATTCTTAACCTCCCCCTGTCTACTTTGTACCTACCATTTATATTTCTTATTCCCTGTAACTTCCCCCATTCTCCTACCCTCCCTCCTCACTGATAACCCTTCATGTGATATCTATTTCTGTGAATCTGTTTCTGTTGTAGTTTTTTCTTAGTTTATTTTTGTTTTTGTTTTGTATTTTTGGGTTCAGTTGCTGATAGTTGTAAGTTTGTTCATAGTTTTGATCTTCTTTTTCTTAGATAAGTCCCTTTCACATTTTATGTAATAAGGGCTTGGTGATGATGAACTCCTTGAACTTGACCTTATCTGGGAAGCACTTTATCTGCCCTTCCATTCTAAATGACAGCTTTGCTGGATAGAGCAATCTCGAATGTAGGTCCTTGCCTTTCATGACTTGGAATACTTCTTTCCAGCCCCTTCTTGTCTGCAAGGTTTGTTTTGAGAAATCAGCTGGCAGTCTTACAGGCACTCCTTTGTATGTAACTGTCTCCTTTTCTCTCGCTGCTTTTAAGATTCTCTCCTTATCTTTCATCTTGGCTAATGTAATTATGTACCTTGGTGTGTTCGTCTTGGGTCCAACTTCTCTGGGACTCTCTGAGCTTCCTGGGCTTCCTGGAAGTCTATTTCTTTCACTAGATTGGGGAAGTTTTTCTTCATTATTTGTTCAAATAAGCTTTCAATTTCTTTCTCTTCCTCTTCTCCTTCTGGCACCCATTTAAGAATCATTTCAGATGTTGGAATATTCAAAGTTGTCCTGGAGGTTCCTAAGCCTCTCTTTACTTTTTCTGAATTCTTATTTCTTCATTCTGTTCTGGTTGAATGTTTATTTCCACCTTCTGGTCCAAACCATTGATTTTAATCCAGATTTTCTTCCCTTCACTGTTGGTTCCCTGTACATTTTTCTTTATTTCATTTTTAATAGCCTTCACATTTTCCTCTATTTTGTGACCATATTCAACCATTTCTGTGAGCTTTCTGATTACCATTATTTTGAACTGTGCATCTGATAGGTTGGCTATCTGTTCATTGCTTAGTTGTATTTTTTCTGGAGCTTTGATTTGTTCTTTCATTTGGTACATAATTTTTTGTCTCCATGTGCCTGTTACATAGTAAGGGGTGGAGCCTTAGGTATTTGTCAGGGCAGGGCAATTCACTTCACTGTGTTGTGGAGCTGTATGTGGGGAATGGGTCTGAGAGGGAAGAATGCTGCTTGCTAAGCTCTTGGTCAGCTTTTAGTCACTTCCTCCATTCCCCACAAGCAAACTGGGCCCATCTGGTACTGATTCTGGGGTGGGTGGTTTTGCGTATGTCCTAGGACCCTATGGGCCTCTCTAACAAACTCTCCTGCGAAGGTGGGTGTTTTTTCTGTCACCTCAACTCCCACAGGCTTTTTCAGTCAGAAATTTTGAAGCTTTATTTTCCTGTACTGGAACCCTGATTTGCTTGGTCTATCTCACTCCCCAGTTGTTCCTCTCAGTTTATCTCCACACAAATGTAGGACTTCCCACTCTTCCAATCACTGCCTTGCCAGACCGGATCCTCCAGTTGCTGTGAGTCCTTTCCACAGCAGCTCCCTGGTTCTGCCCCTCCTATTAGTTTGGATGAATGTTTTTTCTTTAACCCCTTGATTGTTGGACTTCTATACAGTTCAATTTTCTAGAAGTTCTGGTTATTTTTGTTTTTAAATTTGCTGTTGTCCTTTGTCTGGTTGTAGGAGGAGCCAAAGTTTATCTACCTGCGCCTCCATCTTGGCCAGAAGTCTATTTTTGCAGTACCTATTATCTGTTCTATATACATTATTTCTAGTCCTCTCAAGATTTTCATTAAGTGTGTTCATCTGGAGCTAGGCATGTATTTATTTAAACATCATGAGCTAAAGTTACTTGTGAAAGGCACAAAATAGTATCTGGAACTGGGGTTTAAGTATAGATTTCTTTTTAGCCACATTCATGCTCTTTCATTAGCTCATTTTTGCCAGCAAACATCTTTGATAATAAAGTCTATGTATAAGTCAGCATCATCATTTTCTCCTTCAGTCTGTTTGCTTGTCTCCTATGTTTCCTACTGTGCACACATACATGCACCCACATTCATGTACACACACATGCACACATTCTTCTAACTCACTCATGCCCTACACTCCAATGGGAATGGGGCCCTTACTGTTCATAGGATGTTTGGTACTTTCCTTCTTCTGTCCTTTGCTTTTGTGCATGCTATTCTGTCCCAGAAAAGTTTTGGTGATTTAATAGTTTGGGGAAGAAATACTCATCAATATGTGAAATGTTAAAACTACTTTTTGCTAGAGTTAAATAGTCCAGCTAATTTCTGAAGGAAAGGGATGCTAGTTCTCTAATATAGATCCCTGGACTGATACATTGGTCTTTATATTTCTTTCTGTTTTTTTCTCTCTTAAGGCTTTCTTTCTCCTACATTTTTCTTTTACATCTAGGACTTGAATATTGGGGTTTTCTTAGAGATTTCTTACTGTAAAATACTGAGCCATTTTATTGTAGGACTGGGTAAAAACTGTGACATTGTGGTAAGATCAATTTAATGTCAAGGAAATGCTTGGGTTCCTAGACTAATAATCACAACTCATTCCTCACTGGCTTCCCCACTTCTAGCATGGCTCCTCTGTGGTAAATCCTTCACACAGATGCCAATTTTTTTCTTGCTTGCTGCTCTGACCTCTCTCTTCAAAGCCTCATGGTGGCTTGCTATTACCCTTCATGTTCATCTGCACCAAAAGCCATCCCCTTAGCTTCAAGATCCTCACTCTCTTCAGTCTCCCATCTTCTAGACCTATCTCAAATTCTGCTGTAAATGAGCTCACATTTTCCCAGCTCCATTCCTCAGTTTGTCGGAATCCACTGGGTGCATGCCAATGGATTCCGATCAAATTTCTAGATGCTGCTCCCTTTGCCTCTAAATCCTTTCCCAAGAATTCCAGACCCCAATTCCCCTCTCTGTCAATGATTACCTGCAGAAATTTCACTTCTTTATCAAAGTCTTTTTCATCTAATAGAATAACAGCTTGTTGTTTGTTTGTTTGTTTCTTTGTTTATAATTTTGGTAAAATACACATAATATATAAAACTTACCGTCTTAACCATTATTAAGTGTACAGTTCACTAGTGTTAAGTAGATTCACATTGATGTGCAATGAATATCCAGAACTTTTCATCTGCAAAACTAAAATACTATATCCATTAAACAATAATTCTCCATTCTCCTCTCCCCCTAGCTTCTGGTAAACACCATTATATTTTTTGTCTTTATGAATTTGACTACTCTAGATACTTCATATAACTGGAATTACACAATATTTGTCTTTTTGTGATTGGCTTATTTTACTTAGCATAATGTTCTCAATGTTCATGTTGTGGCTTGTGTCAGAACCTTCTTCCTTTTTAAGGCTGAATATATTCCATTGTGTGGAAATACCACAATTTGTTTGTTGGAAATGTGGGATGCTTCCAGCTTTTGGCTGTTGTGAATAGTGTTGCTATGAACATAGGCATACAAATATTTCTTTGAGGCCCTGCTTTTTATTCTTTGGGGATATATACTCATTTTGTACATCTTTAAAATAAAAACACATTATTCATGATTTGCTTAAAGAGGAAAAACAAAAACAAATATTTGCTGCTTTCAACTGATTCACTGTAAGAGAGGTGCTAACATTATGAGATAGACTCCATCTGCTCCAGAATCCAATGATAATAACTGAATATTACACAATGAACTATGAGTAACATTTATTTGTTAACTGGTTCAAACTTCAGAAGCAAAGGGAGATATGCTAATCTGAAAAATTTGGAGGGTGATTAGTGGAGTAAGTAACCTAAAGTAACTAGACTTTATGTTTTAAGTGTTTTATCTCTTCCTCATTTTTATGGTATTTATTGTAGTTTTGTGATGTTAAAACATGTTTTTGGTAGAACATATGGGAAACCCAGAAATGTGTGTGTGGTTAGCTTGCTAGGCGAAAAGTACACATCCCCTTTCTTGCTAAGAGATATCCCCCAGCTGATTCTGACTGCCTCTCCCACACGCCTCATGGGTTGTTCCAGGTGTTGATAGAGCCCCCAGGAGCTAGCCTGAAGTGCATGTGAATTATGAGGTTTACTTTTCTCCCTGGCATCGGACCTCTGATAAATGTGGCTCCTTTCTTCTCACCCTACGTCTATCTTACCTTTGAGCTTTAATCTTCTTAGGACAAAAGACATGGAAAAAGAGGACACCAAAAAAGTGCACCAAGGGCAAAAATTTTCTTTAAATCCTATTGCAGAACTGGTCCATCCTTCCCTCTTCTAGACAGGAAACTAATTGAGGCTGTTTACCAGAGGCAGAGACCTTTCCACATGAAGACCAGTTTCTCTTTTCTTTTCTTTTTTTCTTTTCTTCTCTTCTCTTTTTTCCTTTCCTTTCCTTTCCTTTCCTTTCCTTTCCTTTCCTTTCCTTTCCTTTCCTTTCCTTTCCTTTCCTTTCCTTTCCTTTCCTTTCCTTTCCTTTCCTTTCCTTTCCTTCCTTTCCTTTCTTTTCCCCATTGCTATTTAGTCCCCTTATACCCTCCTTCCCCCAGCAGTCACCACATTGTCATCCACAACCATGAGTCTTTTTTCTTTTTGCTCAATCCCTCTACCCCTTAACTTACCCTCCATCCCTTAGCTGACATCCTACTCTCTATCAATGGGTCTGTCTGTTTTCCTAGCTAGATCAGTTGTTCATTAGATTCCACGTATGAATAGGATCATATGGTATTTGTCTTTCTCTGACTGGCTTATTTCACTTAGCATAATGTTCTCTAGGTCCATGCATACTGTCGCAAAGGGTAGAATTTTCTTTTTTTTGGCTGTGTAGTATTCCATTGTGTAAATGTCTGATAGTTGTTTTATCCACTCACCTACTGATGGACATATGAGCTGTTTCCATATCTTGGTGGTTGTAAATAATGCTGCAATGGAAATTGGGGTACTTATATTCTTTCAAATTAGTGATTTGGTTTCCTTTGAATTTATAAGTTCTGTCCAGGAAAAGTCCAGCTGCTGTTAATATAATGGGAACAGTTTGCATGGCATCAGTGTAACCTGGCAGGGAAGGAGAGTGGACTGGACTGTGCATGTATGAGCAACAACTTGCTGTACTAGTCAATGGGGTTGGTAGATGCTGTTGAGTAAGTATGTGTTCCATTTGGCTGTTGCATTCAAAATGAGTGAGTAAAGCAACAAATCTGCATAAAATTTTGCATTAAGCTTGAACATTCCTCCATGAAAATTATTCAGATGATTCAGAAGGACACAGCTTTGGGCGACTGGTGACTGGAAGCTTCATCATGACAGCATGCTCGCTCATGCATCACATTTCGTGCATCAGTATAGATAGTATAGATGCTATCAGTCTAGTAGCCTTGTTAAAACCAAAAGGAAATAATGTTTCTCCCCTTTGAAAACTCCCTACTTGCTCCTCATCTCCCTCACAGCAATAGCCCGTCCTTCCAGTGGACCCACCTGGATCCACAATCTTACCTCTATTTCCCTTCTGGTCTTTGTTACGGATGTCTCCCACCCTCACTCTACTCTAGTCACAATGGCTTCCTTGTTCTTTGTCTCAGCCACCAAACCTGCTTAACATCAGTCTGGGGATAGACTTGTTACTAATGTTTCACCAAGTGTCCTTATTCAGTGTCTTTTGAGATGCTACAAAAATTATCTCAACACCTTCTGTAGAAAGCATAACATATCCATCTAATTAATCAATGAGATGAATCAGTTTTATTTCTAGTATATGTGTTTAATGGGTTCTTTTTTCATATCTTCACCACCAATAATCCCCACTCTACACTCACCATAAAAATGATTTATATTCAGACTAGTACCTTTCAGTTCTGTATTGGCTTTTCTCCCTGCTTGGCTGTGTATCCCAGAATTATTCATATGGTTAATTCCCATACCTCTTTCAAATCTTTACTCAGATATTTCCTTCTCAAGGAATACTAGCTTGACAATCCTATTAAAATTACAGCCTGTATACTTTTCTACTAGAATGTAAACTCCATGAAAGCAGACACCATTGTCTTAAAAAACAAAACAAAACAAACAAAAACCCCCAAAACTGATGTATCCTAAGAACTTAGAACCATGCCTGGCAATACTAGGCATTCGTTGTATAGTTGTTTAATTAGTGAGTAAGCTGGAAAAGTCCTAATTCCTGATTGAGATTTGGCATTGTAAGACTTTGGGCAAGACACTTTAATCTCCTAAAGTGTGTGGGTTTTTTTGTTTGTTTGTTTGTTTTGTTTTGTTTTGTTTTTACATACAGAGAGACAAGGATCTGTAACTCCTACTTCATGACTTTAGGGTGACTCTCAGACCTCACTATAATGTAATGTGATTAAAGAACAGATGCTGCAGAGGTCATGGATGACACAGTAAACTTATGTTCTGCCCTGGAGCTGATATGGCTGTCTGCCCACACACTCAATATTGATCCTCTGAGAGATTACTGCTGCAAAGTTTTGTTAAATTCTAGCTTAGGGCTAATGTATAGCTGTAGTCTGACTGAACTAGAAAAAAAAAATGCACCATGTAAGGACTAGGCAGCTTGTCCTTGTAAGTATGTAAATGTTTACATACTTTTGGTAAAAAGTCATTGTTATGGAAACTTTCTACTTTGCTTTACATGTGTAGAATTGTGAGAGTGATTTATGAGAATGATATATACCTAGATCCTTGAAATATTGAAGATCATGCCTCATATTATTATGGGTTTTGATTCAGTCTTGTGTTAATGATGAGGTTGTGATCTGAAGTTCAGAAATATCGTTACCAGGGGTTTAAATTTTTTAAAATAAGTTGTTTATTAAAAATACTTGCATAAGGCCCTGGCTGGTGTAGCTCAGTGGATTGAGCACGGGCTGCGAACCAAAGGGTCGCATGTTCGATTCCCAGTCAGGGGACATGCCTGGGTTGCAGGCCAGGCTCCTAGTAGGGGCCACGTGAGAGGCAACCACACATTGATGTTTCTCTCCCTCTCTTTTTCCCTCCCTTCCCCTCTCTAAAAAATAAAATAAATAAATAAATAAAATCTTAAAAAAAATACTTGCATAAGAATTACCTGTTATATTCTCTGTTAAGTTGTAATTAGAGCAGATTCACCGGCACATAGAATTTTAAAAATCCTATTTTAAAGGGTTCTTCTTCCATTTAAATGAATTTTCTACCTTTATGCATTGTGATACATGCCTTTATTTATCCTAATTAAGATTTCTTAAGCAGCTTAAATATAAAATAAAATACTTGCAAAAGTAGTATGTATTCAACTGCAAATAAAAGACTTTTTTTAGAGAGGAGAAAAATAATTTTTACTCTTCTGTTTATTCATACAACAATTATTTATGAAGCATTTACTATGTGTCAAATTCTGTATTAAGGAATGAAGAAACAGTAGCCTGCAATTCCCTCAAGTCCCTATCCTTATTCACAGAGTATACAGTCAAGTGGGAGAGAGGTAAATTAAATAAATACTTACATATAATTTAGTTATAACTGCATTAAATGTTACTAAGGAAAAACAGGACACTGGACAGTAGGATACTTACCATAGTAAGGAGAAAGGTTGCAGAACACTTCTAAAGTAAGTGCCCTTTCCACCTGGGACCTGAAGGACTCAACCAGGTAAGGACAGAGGTGGGGGTTTATGGGAAGGATGGACATTCAGATGAATGGGAGAGCATATGTGAAGATTGTGAAGATTCTGGGGTGAACAGCAATGAAAGAAGGAGTAACAAGGATAGAACATCACGGAAAGAAGGAGAAGGGCAATAAACTGGAGAGTGCCAGACCACACAGGGCTTGTAAACTGTGTGAAAAATTCTGGATTATTTTGTCTATAAGAGAAAAGGTGTCGAGCAAGAGAATGACATAATTGGATTTTATTCATTTAAAAAAGATTACTCTGTGTGATGAGTGGAGACTGAGCTGGAGGTAGTGTGGGGATGGATAGATAAATGATAGTACTTAGGAGGCTTCTGAATTATTGCAGACATAAATAATATTTTTGGTGGTGATGGTGGTGGTGGTGGTTGGCAGTGAAGATGGGGAGAGGAAGAACCCATTAGACACATATTTCAGAAGTAGACTGAAGAATATTGTCATTGGGTGGATTGGATGTGTAATTTATGTTTTCTCCAGAAGGTGCTGAGATAATTTTTGGAGTAGCTTCAGAGGACACTAGATGAGGACACCTGATGGAAGAAACATCAGCAACAGATCCATACACAGACCAAAGATGATGGGTTCAGCATCTGGAGCCGGCTGGTCATATATGACCAAGACCTCAGGAATCTGATTCCATTACTTCCTGATGTCCACTTCACAATGTGGTGTTTATGTATCCCTGCTTCTAACTGCCAACCTCAGACTCTACTTCCCTTGTGGTTTCTTAAGAGCAGTTATTCAATGTGTGTGGCAAAAGGATTGATTCTCTTCTGTGCCTTAAGAACAGATTTCTAAATCTGATGAGATTGTCTATTTCTTGAATCAGTTTTGGTAATTTGTGTGTTTTTAGGAATTCCATCTAGATTACTTCAATTTGTTGACCCGTAATTGTTTATAGTATTCTCTTATAATCATTTTAATTTATGTAAGTTCAGTAATGTTTCCACTTTCTTTTGATTTGTTATTTTCATTGTCTTTCATTTTTCTTAGTCTACCTAAAGGTTTGTCAATTTTGTTGATCTTTTAAAAGAGCCCACTTTTAACTTCCTTGATTCTCTCTGTCTCTTTATGTTATATTTTGTTTACCCATACTTTAATCTTTATTTCCTTCCTTCTCCTGGCTTTAGGTTTATTTTGTTCTTCTTCTTCCCAGTTCCTTAAGATGTAAAGTTGGATTGTGTATTTATTTTTCTTCTTTTTTAAATATAGGTGTTTACAGCTATGAATTTTCTCTGACTAATACTTTTACTACCTCCCATATGTTTTAGTAAGGTGTGTTTTCATATTCATTTGTCTGAAGGTATTTTCTAATTTCCTTAGTGATTTAGTTTTTTACTCATTGGTTGTTTAAGAGAGTGTTTTTAATTTTTTATTATTTGTAATTTTCCAGTTTTCATCTGTTATTTATTTCTAGTTTTACTCCATTGTGGTTAGAGAAGATACTAAAATGATTTCAGTATTCTTAAATTCATTGGTTAAAGGCATAACAAATAATATTGTAGGGGATATTCCATGTGCACTTGAGAAGAATGTGTGTTCTGTTGCTATAGTCAGTGTTCTGTATATGGTTGCTAAGTCTAGTTGGGTTATATTGTTGTTCAAGTTCTCCAGTTCCTTATTAATTTATTTTCTATATATTTTATCCTTATTGACACTGGAATGTATTGAAATCTCAGTCTATTGTTGTAGAACTGTTTAATTCTCCCTTTAATTTGTTCAATTTTTGTTTCATGTATTTTGGGGCTCTTTAGTTTGGTATGTAGATAGATGTAAATTGTCATTTAGTTTTGATGAATTGACACTTTTATTAATATATAATGTCTTTCTTTGATTTTAACTTAAAATCTGTTGTATGTAATATTTAAATAGCTATCCTAGATCTCTTTTGTTTACATTTTGCATGGAATATTTTTCTATTCTTTTACTTTCAAGTAATTTGTGTCTTTGGGTCTAAAAACTCTAGTAAGTAGCATGTAGTTGGGTTATTTTTTAAATTTTTATTTTAATTGTTTTTCAAGTACAGTTTTATGCCTTTTACTCCCATCCTAGTCCACCTCTCAGCCCTTCCCACTTCCTTCCCGTTTCCAAGCCTCCCTTGTTTTTGTCCATGTGTTCTTTATACTTGTTCATGCAAGCCCTTCCCTTTGTACCCTGAAATTCCCTCCCCTCTCCCATCTGGTTGCTGCCAGCCTGTTCTCTATTTCAGTGTCTTTGGTAATATTTTGCTTGTTTGTTTGTTTTGTTGTTTAGTTACTGCTAAAGGTGAGACAATATGGTATTTGTCTTTCACTGCCTGGCTTATTTCACTTAGCATAATGCTTTCCAGTTCCATCCATGCTGTTGCAAAAGGTAGGAGTTCCTTCTTTCTTTCTGCTGCATAGAATTCCATTGCATAAATGTACCATAATTTTTTGATCCATTCATTTATTGATGGGCACCTAGGTTGCTTCCAGCACTTACTTGGCTATTGTAAATTGTGCTGCTATGAACATTGGGGTGCATAGGTTCTTTTGGATTGGTATTTCAGGGTTCTTGGTATATAGTCCTAGCAGTGGAATTGCCGGGTGAAAAGGCAGATCCATTTTTAGTTTTCTGAGAAAATTCCATACTGTTTTCCATAGTGGTCATACTAGTCTGCAATCCCGCCAACAATGCACTAGGGTCCCCTTTTCTCCACAACCTCTCCAACACTTGCTGTTTGTTGCTTTGTTTATGATGGCCATTCTGACTGGCATGAAGTGGTATCTCATTATGGTTTTACTTTGCATGTCTCTGATGGCTACTGATACTCAGAATCTTTTCATGTGTCTCTGGATCCTCTGTATGTCCTCCTTGGAGAAGTGTCTGTTCAAGTCCTCTGCCCCTTTTTTAATTGAGTTGCTTGTCTTCTTAGAGTGGAGTCGTTTGAGTTCTTTATATATTTTGGAGATGAAACCCTTGTCTGAGGTATCATTGGCAAATATGTTTTCCCATACAGTTGGTTCTCTTTTTATTTTAATACTCTTTTCTTTAGCCATGCAGCAGCTTTTTATTTTAATGACGTACCATTTGTTTATTCTTTCCTTTATGTCCCTTGCTCTAGGGGACATATCAGTCAAAATATTGCTGCATGAAATATCTGAGATTTTGCTGTTTACATTCTCCTCTAGGGCTTTAATGGTGTCATGACTTATATTTAAATCTTTTATCCACCTTGAATTTATTTTTGTGTATGGTGTTTAAGTTGGTGCTCAAGTTTCATTTTTTTTAAATGTAGCTGTCCAGTTCTCCCAACACTAGTTGTTAAAGAGGCTATTTTTACTCCATTTTATGTTGCTGCCCCCTTTGTCAAATATTAATTGACCATAGAGACTTGGGTTTATTTCTGGGCTCTCTGTTCTGTTCCATTGGTCTATCTGTCTGTTTCTATGCCACTACCAGGCTGTTTTGATTACAGTGGCCCTGTAATACAGTTTGGTATCAGGTATTGTGACCCCTCCTACTTTGCTCTTCTTTCTAAAATTGAAGCAGCTATTCTGGGTCGTTTATGGTTCTATATACATTTTTGAAGTATTTGTTCTATGTCTGTGAAATATGCCATTGGTACATTAATGGATATTGCATTAAATCGGTAAATTGCTTTGGGTGGTATTAACATTTTGATGATGTTAATTCTTCTGATCCATGAACACAGTATATGTTTCCATTTGTTTGTGTCTTCCTGGATTTCTTTCTTCAGTGTTGTGTAGTTTTCTGCATACAGGTCTTTTACCTCCTTAGTTAGGTTTATTCTTAGGTATTTTATTTTTCTTGTTGCTATATCAAATGTAATTTTTTCTTGATTTCTGCTTCTGGTGTGTCATTGTTGGTATACAAAAATACCTTTGATTTCTGGATGTTGACTTTCTAACTCACTTTTTCCAAATTCATTTATAAGGTAAAGCAGTTTTTTGGCAGAGTCTATAGGATTTTCTATGTACACAATCATGTCATCTGCAAACAATGACAGTTTTGTTTCTTCTTTCAGATTTGGATGCCCCTTAGTTCCTTCTCTTGTCTGATCACTGTGGCTAAAACTTCCAATACCATGTGGAATAGAAGTGATGAAAGAGGACAACCTGATCTTGTTCCCGATCTTAGTGGAAAAGATTTTAGTTTTTGCCCATTAAGTATGATGCTGGCTATAGGTCTTTTGCATATGGCCTTCATTATATTGAGGAGTTCTCCCTTTATTCCCACTTTGCTGAATGTTTTTTTTTTAATCATAAATGGGTGCTATACCTTATCAAATGTTTTTTCTTCATCTATTGATATGATCACATAATTTTTGTCTTTGCCTTTGTTTATGTGATGTATTCCATTTATTAGTTTGCGAATATTGTACCATCATTGCATCCCTGGGATGAATCCAACTTGATCTTGGTGTATGATCTTTTTAGTGTATTGTTGGATGCGGTTTGCCAATATTTTGTTGAGGATTTTAGCATCTATGTTCTTCAGCAATATTGGCCTGAACTTTTCTTTCTTTGTTGTGTCTTTATCTGGTTTTGGGATTAGGATGATGCTGGCTTCATAAAAAGAGTTTTGGAGTCCTCCATCATTTTGGATTTTGGAATAGTCTGTGAAGGATAGGGATTAGCTCTTCTTTAAATGCTTTGTAGAATTCTCCTGTAAAACCATCTGGTCCAGGGATTTTGTGTGTTGGAAGCTTTTTAATTACTGTTTCAATTTCATCAGGTGTTATTGGTCTGTTCAGGCTTTCTGCTTGTTCTTCATTGAGTTTTGGAAGACTATATTTTTCTAGAAATGTGTCTATTTCACCTAGGTTTTCAAATTTCTTGGTATATAGATGTTCATAGTAATTTATTTCAATTCTTTGTATTTCTGTGGTATCAGTTGTAATCTCTCATCTTTTATTTCTGATTTCATTTATGGGGGTCTTCTCTCTCTTTTTTTATTGATGAACCTGCTTCAAGGTTTGTCAATTTTGTTTATCTTTCCAAAGAATAGGCTCCTGGAATCATTGATCCTTAGAATTGTGCTTTTAATCTCTATCATTTAATTCTGCTCCAATCTTGGTTATTTCCTTCCTTCTACTTGCTCTGGGCTGTCTTTGTTGTTGTTCCTTGAATTCTTGTAGGTGTAGGGTTAGGTTGTTTATTTGAAATGTTTCTATCTTTTCTTGGTAGGCCTGTATCACTATGAACTTTCCTCTGAGGACTGCCTTCTCTGTGTCCCATACATTTTGGGTTGTTGTGAATTCATTTTCGTTGTTTCCATAAACTTTTTTATTTTTTCCATAGTCTCATTCCTGACCCATTCATTATTTAATAGCATGCTATTCAATCTCCATGATTTTGAGGGTTTTGGGTTTTTCCCCTTGGTGTTGGTTTCTAATTTCAGTACCTTGTGGTTGGAGAAAATGCTTGATAGGATTTCTATTTTCTTGAATTTGTTGAGGCTTGTTTTGTGTTCTATCATGTGGTCTATCTTTGAAAATGTTTCATGTGCATTTGTAAAGAATGTGTATTTAGCTTCTTTGGGATGAAGAGCTCTCTATATATCTGTTAAGCCCATTTCATCTAGGGCATTGTTCAATGCCACAATATGTTTGTTGATATTTTGATGGGAAGATTTGTCCATTCTTGATGGTGGGGTGTTGAAATCTCCTACTATAATTGTGTTGCTGTCAATATCTTTCTTGAAGTCCTTCAAGATTATTTTGGGTACTCCTATGTTGGGTGCATATATATTTACAATATTTACATCTTCTTGGTGGATCTGTGTCTCTCTTTAAAGCCCCTTTTTGAAGTCTATTTTGTCTAATATGAGCTGGCTCTTTTTTTTTTCTGTCTGTTTGCTTGGAAAATTTGTTTCCAGACCTTCACTTCCAGTGTGTAGGTCTTTTATCCTGAGGTAGGTAAGTCTCTTGTAGGCAGCATATATGTGGGTTACACTTTCTTATCCATTGAGCTATTCTATGTCTTTTGATTGGAGCATTTAATCCATTTATGTTCAAGGTTATTATTGATAGGTACTTATTCATTGCCATTTTCATGCCTGTGTTTCTCTCTCTCTCTCCCCCTCTCCCTCTCCTCTCTCTCATCTTTTCCTTCTTTTACTCAGAGTAGTCCCTTTAGCAGGTCTTGCAGAGCTGGTTTGCTGGAGGTGTATTTTTTAGACTTCTTTTGTCTGGGAAGCTCCTTATTTGGCTTTCTACCTTGATTGATAGAAAAGTAGCCTTGGTTTCAGGCCTCTGGTTTTTGTTACTTGGAATATTTCTTGCCATTCTCTTCTGGCTTGGAGTGTTTCCATTGAGAAGTCAGCTGCTAACCTTATTGGGGCTCCCTTGTATGTTATTTCCTGTTTCTCCCTTGCTGCCTTTAAGATTCTCTTTTTGTCTTGGAATTTTGCCATTTTAATGATGATATATCTTGAAGTGGGCCTCTTTGAGTTCCTCTTGACTTGGACTCTGTGTGTTTCCTGGATTTGTGTGACTTTTTCTCTCATCAAATTAGGGAAATTTTCCATCATTATCTTTTCAAATATGATTTCTATCCCATGCTCTTCTTCTCCTTCTGGTATCCCTATTATATGAATTATATTACATTTCATATTGTCTTGCATTTCTCCTAATCCCTCTTCATTCTTTCTGAGCCTCTTTTCCTTTTCTTGCTCCTTCTGGGTGTTTTTTTCTACTTTGTCCTCCAGCTCACTGATCCTATCTTCTGCTTCATTGATCCTGATTTTGATTCCCTCTACTGTGTTCTTCAGTTCAGAAATTGTATTATTCATTTTCTGCTGGCCTTTGTTGATAGTTCTATTTCCTTTTTTCATATTGATATAGTTGCAGTGACTTCACTGTAGTTTCCTTGTAGGTTTTGGTAATTATCTATGAGCTCATTGAACTTCCTGATAACCATTGCTTTGAACTCATTATCTGATAGTTGACTTGCCTCTATTTCATTTAACATTCTTTGTAAGGCTTCCTGTTTTCCTTTCCTTTGGTAATTGTTTCTTCCTCTTCGCATTGTGACTGAGACCTTTCTTGTTAGCCTCAGCCTCTTAAATTTATCTTTTCTGACTCCCTGGGTTTATGGTGTGAGCTTTTATGGTAGAATACCTGTGGTGAGATTCAGTGGTGTAGTGTCCTTGATCTCCTGAGCTCACTGGTCTTGGGCTGTCACTTAAGTTGGCTCTGTGTTTGTTTTTAGGTTTTGATTGTTGTTGGGTCTTTCTTTAGTGTGTCCTTCCCACCAGGTGGTTATCTGAGGGTCACTCTGCAGACCACCATTTATATTCTGTTGTGCAGGCGTGAGCAGGTTTTGTTGAAGCTAGTTCTTCCATTTGTACAAGGTTTTGAGGATTCTCTGTTGCTCTTATTCAGGTGTTTGCTCTGGGTAATTTCTCCACTATTTAGTTGTATTTCCAGACAGGTCCTTGATTGAGGTTAGTATGGCTTCTACTCTTTCCTTCACCTTCTTCTGTTGTTATGTATTGGTGGTTCCTGTGTTGTTGGGTTTCCTTTTCCAGCAGGTATCCTGATGTTCAGAGCTTCCACCTGTTCTTTTTTTGTGATCATTTGGAAGGGGAAGGCAAAGTGGTTTCAGACAGCAAGAGTGTATTCTGTGATATTTAAAGTAACAGCCAATAGAGAAGAGATAAGAGATCCTTTGGCTATGTATAGTTTTGACCCTGATATCCCACCCAATTTGCCACTGTTTAGAAAGGATGGAAAGAAGATAAGACTCTTGTTGGGGAGGGAAGGATTGTGAGTTGGATCTAGAAAGCAGTGAGGTTGTGGGAGGTCAGATTCTGAGGTAAGGTGAGAGTAAAGGTAGTAAATAGGTATAGCATATGAGAGAATAGAATTAACCACAACAGTAATAGAGTTCATGAAACCGTGAAGTGGTCTTAGATCTGGGAGGGGTGTTGTGTAGTATTTACAACTGTATGGAACATCTATTATTTACAATAATACAATAATAATGGAGCAGCAATCATATGACAGAATCTATGTGATATGGTTAACAAGAAGAGGGAGTATAGGACCTTGAGTAGTGTGCTAATGGAACACAAGTGAAAGGCAGTAAATTAGCAATATGCTATGCAGGAGAGAACAAGAGAAACCTGTCAACCCATAGAAATTAACCAGCCAAGCAAAGAAGACTAAACAGAAAGAAGAGGAATACAAAAATAGTATTAAAATAAAAGATGTAAGAATAATGAAAAAAATAATAACAATACAAATATGCAATAACTTGCAGGTTCTCTGTAATAGCAAAGTGAAATTTGTCTCGCTCTCTCAGCTGTTGGGATGCCCCTTCTTTGGGTTCAACTCTGGTCTTTTCATAGTTCCAGGTTTTTCTGTCTCACTTGTGGCTATTTAAAAAAAAAGAAGGAAAGAAGAAGAGATAAAAAGGGAAAGAAAGGAAGAAGGAAGAAAACAGGAAAGAAGGAAAGAGAGGAAAAAGGAATTGGAAGATAAAAAATAATGAAAATAAAAAATAAAGAATTACTTAAAAAAAAAAGCCTCTTGCTGGTTTCAAACTGGGCAAACCAGTTTTACTGGTCTTGTTGGCTCCAGTAGGCTGAGGGGAGATTGGTTTTGCTTTTCTCCCTTCCTGATCAGCATTCAGTCAGCCATGGGCTCCTACTCTCCCCAGGGCTAGCTGAGCACTCTCTGCAGGGCTTTCGGTGTGGGATCCAGGCCTTCCTCAGAGTGCACTCTCCCAGGGTTGCAGGTGTGCGAGCCTGTCTCCTATCTATTAGGTTTGGTGGCACTCTCTTCCCAGGGTTATGGGGTGCATGGGGCCTTCTGCATCTCCTCAGGAGCACTGCCCAGGCTGGGTGGGGAAGCAGCTAGAGTGGCTGCTATGGGAGAATTCCCCAAACAGTGTCTCTTTTTTCACTTTTTCTTTTTGAGAAATTCCTCCTACTCAAGCCTGCCACTCCACACAGAGGCCTGGCCTCTCACACAGCCCAATTCTCCAACCAGTCTGGGGACAATCAGGGTCAGGGCCTGTCAAGGCCCAACTCTCAACTTTCTTCTGCTGGTGTCTACAGACTCTGTGGGTGCTCACAGCCCCTGTATGTTTTCCACTTAGTCCTTATTCCCCTCTCTGCAATTCAAGCAACCAGGTCTCTCCTGGTGCTGCTCAAACTATGTTTGGCAGGGGAGGGAGCTGTTGACCCAGCTCTCTCCCAAGAACCCTGTGGCAGACCCAGCAGGCACCAGGACTAGGGCTGCAGTTGCCCTGGTCCCCACACTGGTCTCAGGGACCTTATTATCCTGAGGCACTCTCCTTACCGTCTGGTTTTTCAATGTCTTCCACAATTTTTTGTCTCCTATCTTCATATATGCTGGGGTACTGTTGGCTGTTTGCTCTCTTCCTCCATAGATTGGCTAGGTTTTTCTCCTGTGTGTAGGGAGAAGTGGATGCCATTCCCTCATACCTCACTGCCATCTTCCCTCCAGATTCAAATAAACAAAATCTTAAATAAATAAATAAATTCCCAAAATCAAATGAAGACTTAAATGTAAGGCCTGAAACCAGAAAGCTCTCTTCTTTCCCTTTATCTACTAAGATAAATTTTGACTTCACCCTTTAGGTTTCCAAAAAAGGTCCTGTCTTGTTCCACTTATCTTTGGGGCTTTCATGATGAACTATTAGAAGAAGGAATGTGGGCTAGATTGCAGGTTGGATCCCTGGTTGGGGCAGATATGATGATTTTCTCTCACATCGATGTTTCTCTCTCACATTAATGTTTGTCTTTCTCCCTCTCTCTCCCTTCCTCTCTCTTCCTTCTGTGCTCCAGCACCAGGGCAGCAGCTTGAAGAGGACCAGTGGTATAATGGGTGAAATTGAAGTGTCTGACATCAGAGCAAGAGTTGGGGGACAGCTTTCTCCCAGACAGAAAGTGGGGCAGAGGCTATTGTTCCTTTTCTGAGCCCACCCCACACAGAGCCACAGATCTGGCAAGCAAGGTCCAGATCTGAGACTCCATCAACCTTTGGGTTGTTTTTTTTAATCCATCTTTTCAACTCCTGGTGAGTTTAATGTAAATGTTTATAGCTATCAATTTTTACTACATTCATTATATCCCGTAAGTTTTAGTATGATGTGTTTTCATTTTCATTTGTCTCAAGGTATTTTCTAATTTTCTCAGTGATTTCTTTTTTGACCCATTGGTTTAAAGTGATGATTCGGGACTTACTTCTGTCATTTTGCTATTTTTTTTATAAGTCTTATATCTTTTCTCTTCCTCATTTCCTCCAATAGTGCATTCTTTTGATTTTTATTTTTTCCTAGTGAACAATTTTGATTTTTCATTTTATTTTCTGTATAAAATATAGAAACAATGCACTAATTTTATTAATGGTTACAATGCAAATGGATTTATAGTTACTATCTTAAATGAATAAATACCAATTTAGCATCAGTAATATATGTAAATGAACTTCTTTCCTATCCAGCTCTGTACCTCCCTTTATGTTGTTATTGTCACAGATTTCACATGTTTACATTGTGTGCTCCTTAGCATTCACTTATAATTATTGTTTTATACATTTCTGTTTTAAACCAATGGAAACAAAAGAGGAGTTATAAACTAAAAACACAATAATACTAGCTTTTACCAGTGTTGTTTTTTAATCAAATTACAACAAAAGCCATTTGCCATGTTCAAGTTTGCCTTAAGATATAAGGTGTTGGGCATATTTGGGTCATATCACCTGTCTGGCTTCAGTTGATGGTGCATAGACATGCAGTCAGCAGTATATTGGGGTCAGCGTACATGCATTTATACAGAATGTGGAAGGCTTTGCTTGCAGGTATCTACAACCATAATTTTGGCTCTGTCTTTACCCAGACTTAATTTTTTTGCTCTTTTTTATAGTATATATTTTATTATACTAATACATTCTCACATTACAAAAGCAATATAGTACAAGAATCTGTTTTTGATATTGGAACCACTTGAAATAACAAAGAACTGTACATCAAGAATAAATTCTCATCTAGGTAACAAAAAAGACAAGTTAAAAATCAAAAAGTTTACCTTTCTTACAAGTGGACATTGAAGTGGATCTACTTCAGTTTTCTCTTTAAAAGCCTCCAAAGACAAAAGCAGCTGAAAGCCTAATTAAAATGAATAAAAAATTTGTTTACTAAATTACTGGTCTCTTGTCTCATTTTCTGTTTTCTGCTATTTTGATATAGGTTCATTTTTGTCTATTTCTTCTCTTGTTCTTTCTACTGATGCAGATGCACCATTTTCATCACATTTATCTGCATGAAAACTGTTCTTTTCAACAACACTACAGAAGCTCCAGAAAGTATTCTTCATATGTGAGCCACAAAAACACAACACATGCCATTTAAACCTGTGGCCACATGGACCTTCTTCCAAGTTTGGTAACACAACCCAGAACCTCTTTGCATTCTTCCAGTGATTATGTTAAGTATTTACCTAGCTGAATGACTTGAAAAGAAGGGCAAAGATTTAGTGAGCCCAGTAGTGATGGACAAGCTATAGTCTGGGAGAAAATATTTGCAATAAATACATTATAAAGGCTTGTATGTAGAATACATGAGACAACAACAATAACAAAAAAACCCCTAAAACTACAAAATAAACAGCCCAACAATAAATAAAACAGGCAAAAGATTTGAACAGATACTTTATAAAAGAAGATGTAGGAGTGACCGATAAGCACATAAAAAGGTTCAACATTGTTAACCATCAGGGAAATCTAAATTAAAAACAGAAGAGGTACCCTGTATACTGAATAAAGGGGTATTTTAAAAAGATTGAAAATGTCCAGTGTTGGTGAAGATGTGGAGCAACTGAAATACCCCTATTGTTGATGGAAATATAAAGTGATACAACCAAGTTTGAAAATAGTTTAACAGTTTCTTAAAAAAATAAAACATACACTAATGTATAATAACGCCATACCATTTGGTATTTACCCAAGAGAAATGAAAACTATATCCACACAAAGACTTTGACATGAATGTTCACAGCAGCTTTATTTGTAATAGCTTGAAACTGCAAACAACCTGTATGCCAATTAACAGATGAATGAGTAAACAAAATGTGGTCTATCCATATAAGGGGATACCACCCAGCAATAAAAAGGGTCAAACAACCAATACACACAACTACATGGCTAAATCTTAAAATCATTATGCTGAGCACATACCATGTATGAGTAACATGCTGGGTTATTTTTCATGTGTGAGAGAGAAGAAGCAGGAAAGGACATCTCGAACACACAAAATTGGTGGAATCAGGGATAATAGCTTCCATGGCAATAGGACACATTACTTCAATAGTGAGAATAAAAAAGGAGGAAAATGGTGGCTATAGGTACTAGTGAGGGCAAACAAAGTGAGTCTTAGGACTCCTAGAACTATTTGGGGATATGTTTCCAGGGTGGCTGGAATTTCTATGATTGTGGATAGACATAGAGACAAAATATTCTGTTCACATGGTTTCTCTAATTTCTTCTAGAATGTTTTATTTGAGAAACATATTAAAACACCAACATCACTTCTGGCCAAGATAGAGCATAGGTAGATACACTTTGTCTCCTTACACACACAAAAGAACAACAAATTTAAAAACAAAAAATAACCAGAACTTTCAGAAAATTGAACTGTATGGAAGTACGACAACCAAGGAGTTAAAGAAGAAATATTTATCCAGTTTGCTAGGAGGGGTGGAGAGGACTTGTGGCAAGGAAGCAGCTGGCAGAGCGGGCAGTTCTGTATTTGCACGCTGTTAAACTGGGAGGAACAACTGGGGAGTGAGACAGACTGAGCAACCCAGCCTGGGGAAACAAAGCCTCAAAACCTCCAACTGAAAAAACCCATGGGGGCTGAGGCAGCAGGAGAAACTCCAAGCCTCACAGGAGAGTTTGGTGGAAAGACCCACATGGTCTGAGAATCTACACAAAACCACCCACCCAGGAATCAGCACCTAAAGGGCCCAATTTGCTTGTGGTAGCAGAGGAAGTGACTGAAAGCCAGCCAAGAACAAAGCAGGCAGCACTGCTCTCTCTCTGACCCCTCCCCTACATATAGTACCACAATACAGCAATGTGGGTTGCCCTGTCCCAGAAAATACCTGATGCTCCACTCCTTACTACATAACAGGCACACCCAAGACAAAAAATGTGGCCCAAATGAAAGAATAGATTAAAGTTCCAGAAAAAAATAAAACTAAGTGATCAAGAGATAGCTAACCTATCAGACCCACAGTTCAAAACACTGGTAATCAGGATGCTCACAGAAATGGTTGAGTATGGTTGCAAAATAGAGAAAATGTGAAGGCTATGAAAAGTGAAATAAAAGAAAATGTACAGGGAACCAACAGTGAAGGGAAGAAAATCTGGACTCAAATCAACGATTTGCATCAGAAGGTAGAAATAAACATTCAACCAGAACAGAATGAAGAATGAAGAATTCAGAAAAAATGAAGAGAGGCTTAGGAACCTCCAGGACAACTTCAAATGTTCCAACATCCAAAATGATTCTGAAATGGGTGCCAGCAGGAGAAGAGGAAGAGCAAGAAATTGAAAACTTATTTGAACAAATAATCAAGGATGGCTTTCCTAATCTGGCAAAGGAAAGAGACTTCTAGGAAGTCCAGAAAGCTCAGAGAGTGCCACAGAAGTTGGGCCCTAAGAAGGCACACCAAGGCACATCATAATTACATTACCCAAGATTAAAAAAGAGGAGAGAATCTTAAAAGCAGCAAGAGAAAAGGAGCCAGTTACATACAAAGGAGTTTCCATAAGACGATCAGCTGACTTCTCAAAAGAAACTGTGAAGACAAGAAGGGGCTGGGAAGAAGTACTCAAAGTCATGAAAGGCAAGGACCTACATCCAAGATTCCTCTATCCAGCAAAGCTATCATTTAGAATTGAAGGGCAGATAAAGTGCTTCCCAGATAATGTGAAGTTAAAGGAGTTCCTCATTACCAAGCCCTTATTATATGAAACGTTAAAGGGACTTATCTAAGAAATAGAAGGTGATTACAACCGTGAACTGTAAAACGATAACAAACTCACAACTGTCAACAACCGAACCTAAAAAAATAAACACGAGCTAAGCAAACAACTAGAACAGGAACAGAATCACAGAAATGGAGATTGCATGGAGGTTTATCAGTGGGGAAGGGGAGCATATAAGAAGCATAAATGGTAGGTACAAAATAGACAAGGGGAGTTTAAGAATACTAGGGAAATGAAGAAGCCAAAGAACTTGTATGTATGACCCATGGACATGAACTAAGGTGGAGGAATGATGGTGGGGGGAGGTGGTATGGGGAAGAGGAGAAAAAGGGGAGAATAAAATGGAATAACTGTAATAGCATAACTAATGATATATATTTTTAAAAAGCACACCAACATGGAAGCAATCAGCAATAAAGTGTACTTTAAGGAGACAATATCATATTAAAGGTTAAAAACAACTTAGATATTTTATAGAGTAACTTACTTTCATCAAAAGAAATTTTGTTGCATCAATAGATGACTCTGTTCATTCTCACCTAAAAATTTTCTATTTGATAAGAATGCTATTAACATCATTTATTTCATGTTTCTTGTGAGATTCTAAAAATCATTTTATTTTGTTTTGTGCATAATATAAAACTTACCATTTTATCCATTTTCAACATTCACAATGTTGTCCAACCATAACCTCTGTCCATCTTCACAACATTTTTATCATCCAAAACTGAATCCCTGTACTCATCAAACAACAACTCCCCATTACTTTCTTCCCGTAGCCCCTGATAACCACTATTCTACTTTATGTTTCAATAAATTTGCCTATTTTAGCTATCTCATATAAGTGGAATCACACTTATTTGTCCTTTTATGTCTGGCATAAACTTTTAAACTTAGTATAATGTTTTTAAGATTCATCTGTGTCATAGCATATATCAGAATTGTATACCTTTTAATGACTGAATAATTTTTACATATATATGGCATTTTTTATCCATTCATATGTTGATAGATATGTGGGTTGTTTCCACCAAAATAGCTTATTCTAATCTTAACCCTAACCTTAACCCTCCCCTGATTAAATGGTTTTGTGACTAATGTTACTCTGAACATTGATTGGTGCACCAATGTCTGTGAGCCCTTGATTTTGATTCTTTTGGATATATATCCAGAAGTGAAATTGCTAGGACATATGGGCATTTTATTCTTTTTTTTTTTTTTTGAGGAATTGCCAAATATCACTAGCTTTCAAATAAAATTTCACTGTTGCTTGTTTACCTTCTCCTCATCCTTTGAGGGGTGCTTGACCTCTGCCCTCCCAATTTGCAGGCATATTATAGAATTGAAGTAGGAGAAGTATAGAGTAGAGAGGAGAATCAAATGAAGGGAAGAAAATGGAAAGGCTTCCTATTAACCTGGTTAAGCTCTAAGTGTCTTTTTGTGAAGGAGCATTCAAGTAATAAGCAAAGTGGAAATAAAGCCAACAATGAAGACAATATTCATAATAAAGAGCTAGGGTAGGATTGAGGAGGTGAATATCAGCTGCTTGGCAAGGAAGTGGCACTGGAGCAGTTGCAAGATGCAAGGAGACATGGAGGAAAGGTGCTTATTAGAAGTGTTACTACTGTGGGTTGTGAATTGAAACTGTTAATTGTTTTTGGATAAACCTGAGGTTTGGAATTCCTCCTAAATTTCTCTTGATTGTTGGGTTGAGTTTCCTGGAATCTGACTCTCTGTGGAGACTGAGAATATATATATACCTGAATTGGATAACACAGCTAAGGTTTTTACTCTTATAGTAGTAAACTCCTAATACTTCAGTAAATGAAAAAAAAAATAAACCACACTCAATTATATGCAAAATTCCAAGGGCATTAATTCCAATAAAGCATTAATTCTTTTTTTCTTAGGATTTTAGACTACAACCTATTAAATAAATAAATGTAGGTGTGGGAAAATTATTTTCATTGCCTGTAGCACAAGCTTTCAGCTCTGGCTTTTACTGGAGTCATTCATTTGAATATTCATAAGTATGAATTGGAAACTCATATATTGTGATTTCTCTTTTTTGTATAAGATACCAGCCAGAAACAACGCCAACATTTATTTGGAAAAAAACAATATGGTGTGTGGGATGGAATGAAGTTATGGTGACAAAACTTTCCTAACCCTAAATTGGGTTGTGTTCTGACACATGGTATGATAAAACAAAATATTTTAAATTAGTAGAGTCCTGAAAAACCCAGAACATATGGTTTCCTTAGTTTTGGTATTAAAACAGGATCTCTTACTCAGTTGTGATTTTTTTTCAGTAAATTAAACAGCATTACCCCAGTACATTCATGGATGCCTTGATTTATTGATTCAGTTACTTCTTAGAAAGGTATAGCATCTCTTCAATGTATGTTTCCAGTCTCATCTTTTGATTCTATCATCTGTAATAGCCAGATCCATTTCTGTGTGTATGCACATGTGTGTATGTTTGAGAAAGCAATTATGCAGAGATAAAACTGAGTTTTTGTTGGTGGGATAAGGGAAGAGATCTGAGGGCTTTTGTCTAGCTTAAGATATTTGACAATAGAAGAAATAAAAAAGAGTAACTTTAGTATAGCTGGGTCAGAGAAAGGGATTTTATATCATTTCACTATTTTTATTTTTGATTTAAGGAAGGGAATAACTTAAAAGAAGAATGATTTTTTTTGGTGTCAAAACTTGGGGAGGATGGTGTTATAGGATATAAAAATAATAATTTACCTCTACCCTGTAACTTATCTGAAACCCCTGTAACAAAACAAGAGAAGAACAAGTAGAAGTTTATTAACATGTATATCCTATATACTGGGATATACTGTATATACCATATATACTGGGAGCTACCCAGGGAAATGAAAATGAATGTGACTCAAAGAGATGGCATATCATGAGAACTCAAGGTTCTTTGAAAAACACAATAATGCTGAAAAAAAAGAAGGCACCAGGGGCCAAATATGAGATGGATTGACTCCATAAAAGAAGGCATAGGCATCAGCCCACAGGAGCTGAGCAGGGCTGTTGAAGCCAGGGCAATGTGGTCTGTAGCTGTCCACTGAGTGTTCAGGCTCTAGGGTTTCCTGGGTGGTGCAAGACAAGGTCAGCCCCTACCTGTGTTTTGCCTGGGGCCACCCTGCTTGAACCATAAAGCAGTCTGAGAAGGCTACTACTTGTGCTGAGTTTGGAGATTCCCATATGAAGCCAAGCTGTGAATCCAGACTGGCTGCTCCTAGTACTGGGCCTGGGGCCACTTAGCAAGAAATTTGGGGGCTGGGAGCTCACTGAGGCTGGCTGTTGCTTGTTTGAGAGGATTTAGGAAGTTGTGAAACATGAACCAAGACTAGCCATTCATATGCAAAAGCAGCATGGGTGGGTCCCTAAGTTGGGTGAGTGGGAGTCTCTGGGGATCTCCAGTGCAGGACAAAACATGTTAGGCAGGTTGATGGAGTCTCAGATATGGCACTAGTCTGCCAGCTCTTTGACTCTGTAAGGGGGAGGGTTCAGAAAATGTTCATTGGCCTCTGCTCCTCCACCCTGCCCCCACATAGTCAATCCTCCACAGACATGGAGGTGGGTGGTCACTGGTCACAGCCAGCACTTATAGCTGAGTCCCTGAGTAAGTTCCTCCCATTGACCTGCCAAAAGCAATCAAGACTCAGCTACAAGAGGAGGGTGTACTCAGCCTGCACGAAGGGTGCATCTTGAGTACTCAGCTTGAGTGATAGGGCAGGCTACGCCACCGGACCCTACAGAATACCTACTATATTAGGTCATGCTACCAAGATGGAGAGTGATAGCTGCTCTACCTAATACAGAAAAACAAACACAGGGAGGCTGCCAAAATGAGGAGACAAAGAAACATGGCCCAAAGGGAAAAAAAATCAAAACTCCAGAAAAAGAACCAAATAAAATGGAGATAAGCAATCTATCAGATGCAGAGTTCAAAACACTAGTTATAAGGATGCTCAAGGAACTTATCGAAGACCTCAATAGTGTAAAAAATATCCAGTAAGAAACAAAGGATTACTAACTGAGATAACGAACAATTTACAGAGAAACAACAGTAGAGTAGATGAAGCTGAGAATCAAATTAACAATTGGGAACATATGGGAAAAAAAACCCCAAACAATCAGAATGATGAGAAGAAAAAAGAATTAAAAAAAATGAGGATGGTGTAAACAGCCTGTGGGACAACTTCAAGTGTTCCAACATTCACATCATAGGGGCACCAAAAGAAGAGAAAGATCAAGAAATTGGAAATCTATTTGAAAATATAATGAAAGAAAACTTCCCTAATTTGGTGAAGAAAATAGGCATGCAAGTCCAGGAAGCTCAGAGAGTCCCAAACTAGATGAACCCAAAGAGGCCCACTGTAGGACACATCATAATGAAAATGCCAAAGGTCAAACACAAAGAGAGTCTTAAAAGCAGCAAGAGAAAAACAGTTATTTACAGGGGAGTTCCCATGAGACTGTCAAGTGATTTATCAAAAGAAACTCTGCAGGATAGAAGGGATTGGTGACAAATATTCAGTCATGAAAAGCAGAGACCTACAGCCAAGATTGCTCCACCCAGCAAAGATATCATTTAGAATTGAAAGGCAGATAAAGACTTCCCTGACAAGAAAAAACTAGAGGAGTTCATCATCATCAAAGCATTATTATCTGAAATGTTAAGTGGACTTAAGAAAAAGCAGATCAAAACTATGAATGATAAAATGGCGATAAATATATATCTATTAAAAATTGAATCTAAAAATCAAACTAAGCAAACAAGATTAACAGAGATAGAATCATGGACACAGAGAACATTTTGATGGTTGTCAGATGGGCGGTGGGTGAGGAGGAATGGGTAAAGAGGTGAGAGGATTAAGAAGTACAAAGGTTAGTTACAGAATAGTCATGGGAATGTAAAGTACAGTGTAGGAAATGGAATAGCCGAAGAACCTATATGCATGACCCATGGATATGAACAATGTTGTTGGTACTGCCTGATGGAGTAGGGGGTGCTTGGTGAAGGGGGACAAAGAGGGAAAATCATGACAACTGTAATAGCATAATCAATAATATATAATAAAAAAAGACAATGTGGATATCACTCATTCATAGAGTATCCAGGAGTTGGTGCAGACTCACTGACATATAATACACACAAAAAGATGGCTTAAGATTCAGGCTTAGATAACCATCTTCAATGAAATTGAAGAAAGAAGGGTATGGGGGAAGCCAATTGTGAAGGAGGCCAATTAAGGGGAAATGACCAGGAAAAACACAGTAAACAAGGATAAGATTGCTTGTGGATTTAAATCACAGCCTTCTCCACAGATAAGATTCTCTTGTGATTTAGAATTATCCTTCTCTTCCTGCTACAGAGAAGGAGACACTTGCAAATGGAGATTTCCTTTATATATTTCTGTTACTAAAGAGACTCAACCTACTTTCATAGCTTCTCTTGTGTCAGCTGTTTTTGAAGTATAATCCTTATGCCAAAGAAGCATATTTGGGGTGGCATATTCTGGTCTCCTACAGTATCAAGGAAAGAGAACTTTGAGGTATGGTTGAGGAGGAATGATAAAACCAAGTCTCAGAGACAGTGTGAGAATGGGATTAGGGACAAAGGTAGAAAGTGTGCGTGTTCAAAAGAGGTGTTCACAAGTCCTCTTCCTGAGAAATAGGAGGGCCAGGGAGAGAAGAAAATGAGGTTCTTTTAAATGTCTAAGTCTAGCCTAGAAAGTTAAAATGCATGAGGTGGGTGTGGAAATGGTGTTTGAAAAGAGTGAAAAATGATCAATGTCAGCAGGTATGAGGCTTGGCACATGCCATTCTGATAAATCTTGGAACCAATCTTGATTATTCTTGAAGGAAAAGGCTGAGAGATAGGCTGTGGCTGTCTGTGGATAAGATGCAGCATTCTTTGCCTCTTGACATCTTAGTTATATAAAAAGACATGGATCATTTTGCTAGACTTCAAGTAAGTCAAAATAAATCAAGATCTTCACTCAACCCAAAATCTTGATAACTTTTTTCATCGGATTTGCTTAGGCTATACATATAGGTGGGACAAAAGGGCAAATGCAGAATATCAAGCAAAGAAACAATCTTTACATATATCCTAACTGTAGCCAAAATGTCAGCTATATAGGACCTTATGGTTTTAATGCCTTCCAATGTGAGACAAATCTAAGTATTTCCAGTTTCCCCCTTTTTAAAATGTCCTTTCCTCCTTTGTTCTTAACTGTCACATATGGTGTTATATCAACTGATGGCACACCCTTCATCCTTGAAAGCTCATATTCCAGAGTCATGATTTCTTAACATTTGTTTGGTTAAGTGCCACATTTCAAGACCCAGTTATTTCACTGGTTCATGAAAACTGTGATGCTTCTAGAAGAAATAAAATTAAAACGCAGTCTTTTAAAAAACAGGGAGAATTGGCAGACTTTCTGTTGTTGCTGCTGTCACCATTAGCTGTCCTTTATGTTTGAGAAGCCCAAGGTATCAGGAGATTTACAGTATCCTTTGATATATGAAGAATCTAATTTAAAGCTTAATTTTTACACGTTTTTGAGAGACTAGGCCAGGTATTTAGGATAGGGGAATGGTGTTTGTAAGGAGGACTTCGTAGCAGAGAAAATTTTTTGCCCTGATAAATGTAGCTGAAACTGGTTAGCTCTTAACTAAACCCGCTTTTTCTTCTCTCTGAACCCAGAGTTAGATAGAATTTTCCAGCCCTGCTTGTGGTTGGGTGTGGCTGCATGATTGAGATCTAGAAGTCATGTTTGTATTTCTAGGCCTGCCTCCATGGTCTTTTCCTTCTGACTTGATTCAAACAGGGTAACCAGGGGAACCTGATATTGAAGATGATGGAGGTGTACATAGAAAGAGCCTGGGTCCCTGAATCACTGCTCAGATGCAACCTGCCCACTGATTGGAAGTAAGCTTTGTTTGAGTAAAATAAACATCTATTCTCTAAAGCCATTAAGATTTAGGTTTCTGTCTGTTGTATCTTCAGTTCTTTCTTAAAAACTCTAAACCAGCATATGCCTGAAATTAATGCAGATTAACAATACTTTGACTTAACCATGGCAAGCAATTTAGACTTACTTTTCTTAAAACAAATCAAATTCTATACATTTGCAAGAGTCATCAATTCCAAATCCTTGTTAAGACAAGTTTTTTTTTCCTACAAATCAGTTAATATTAGTGATAATAAGGTCTTGGGGACCAACTAAACCAGAATTGCTAGGCTGGGCCTCCGGCATCACTAAAGTCTTATTGTGGGGGGGGGGGGGGCGGCGGGGGGAGAGAGAGAGAGAGAAATGGCAGAGAGAGAGAGAAATGGCATTGAGGTAGGTGGGAGTGGAGCCCACTTCCCCCTGCACATGGTGAAACACCTAGCCCATCTTCTGAGGAACAGAGTGAACAGTTAATAGTACCCCAGCATATATGAAGATAGGAGACCAAAATTTGTAGAGGACATTGAAAAACCAGACAGTAAGGAGAGTGCTTCGGGACAATAAGGTCCCTGGGACCAGCGAGGGGACCAGGGTGGCTGCGGCCCCAGGCCTGGTGCCAACTGGGTCTGCCACAGGGTTCTTGGGAGAGAGCTGGGTCAACAGCTCCCTCCCCTGACAAACGAGGTTTGAGCAGCACCAGGAGAGACCTGGGTGCTTGAAGTTGCAGAGATGGGAACAAGTACTAAGTGGCAAACACACAAGGGCTGTGAGCACTCATGGAGTCTGTAGGTGCTGGCTGGGGAAGGTTGAGAGTTGGGCTGTGAGGGGCCCTGACCCAGATAGTCTCCGGTCTAGTTGGAGAACTGGGCTGTGTGAGAGGCCAGGCCTCTGTATGGAGAAGCAGGTGTGAGCAGCAGGAATTTCTCAAAAAGAAGAAGTGAAAAAAGAGACTGTTGGTGGCTGTTCAGTGAATTCTCCTGTTCCAGCCACTCTGGCCTCCTCCATACCCAGCTACTCTCAGTGCTCCTGAGGTTGCACAGAAGGCCTGGTGCACACTCCCATAGGTAGCCCCGGAAAGAGTGTGCCCAAACCTGGGGGACCACAGGTGTCCAGGCCAAGCGCGCATACCTGCAACCTGGGGAAAATGTGCTCTGCAGAAGGCTCCGAGCCCACACACAGGTAACCTGTGGGACCAGAAGCTGCTGGGGAACTGGGCTGGAGGCTGATTGAGTGCCAATGAGGAAGGGAGAAAAGTGAAATCCATCACCCCTCAACCTGCTGCAGCCAGCAAGACCATCGAAACTGGCTTGGACAGTTTGAAGCCAGCAGGAGGCTTTTTTTTTTTTAAAGTAATTCGTTATATATTTTTAATTACTTTAAAAAATCTTTCAACTTCTTCTTCCTTGTTTTCCTTCCTTCTTGTTTTATTCCTTCTTCCTTTCTTTCCCTTTTTATCTATTTTTCCTTCTTTTTTTTTATAATTCCCACAAGTGAGACCAAAAAACCTGGAACTGTGAAAAGACCAGAGTTGTACCCAAAGAGGGGGCATCCCAACAGCTGAGAGAGCAAGACAAATTTCACTTTGCTACTAAAGACAACTTACAAGTTATTGCATATTTGTATTATTATTTTTCATCATTCTTACATCTTTTATTTTATTAGTATTTTTGTATTCCTCTTCTTTCTGATTAGTCTTCTTCATTTGGCTGGTTAAATTGCATTGTTTGACTAGTTTCTCTTGGTTCTCTCTTTCATACCGTATTGTTAACTTACTGTCTTTCACTTAGCTTGTGTTCCATTAGCACACTACTCTAGGTCCTATACTTCCTATTCTGGTTATCCAGATCACATAGGTTCTGTCATATGATCATTGCTCCATTATTATTGTAAACAATAGCTGTTCCATACAATTGTAAATACTACACAACACCCCTCCCAGATCTTAGCTCACTTCACAGTTTCATGAACTCTATTACTGTTGTGGTTAACACTGTTCTCCCACACTACACCTATTTTCTATCCTTTACTCCCACTTTACCTCATAATCTGATCTCCCACAAGCTGACTGCTTTCTAGATACAACTCACAATCCTTCCCTCCCCAACAAGAGTCTTATCTTCTTTCTTACCTTTCTAAAAAGTGGCTAGTTGGGTGAAAAAATATCACAGTTAACACTGCACATATCCAAAGGATCTCCTATTTCTTCTCTACAGGCTGGTACTGTAAATATCGTAGAATACACACTTCCTGTCTTAAACTATTTTGCTTTCCACCTCCAAATGATCACAAAAAAGAGTAGGCGGAAGCTGTGAACACTAGGATACCTGCTGGAAGAGGAAACCCACCAACAAAGAAAAACCAACAGATAACAACAGAAGAAGGTGAAGGAGGGAGTGGAAGCCACAATAACTGAACCCAGGACCTATCTGGAAATACAACTAATTGGTGGAGAAATTACTCAGAACAAACACCTAAACAAGAGCAAGAGAGAATCCTCAACCCTAGTACATATGGAAGAACGAGCTTCAACACAACCTGCCCACGCCTGCACAACAGAATATAAAAGGTGGCCAACAGAGTGACACTCAGTTAACCAGCTGGTGAGAAGGACCCATGAACGAAAGACCAAAGAACAGTCAAAACACAAAGACATACAAAGAGCCAACATAAACTACAGCCCAAGACCAGCAACTCAGGAGATCAAGGAGACTGCACCACTGAATTTCAACACAGGTATTCTACCATAAAAGATCACACCATAAACCCAGGGAGTTAGAACAGACATATTTAAGAGGCAGAGGCTAACAAGAAAGGCGTTAGAAACAATGGGAAGACAAAGAAACAATCCACAAATGAAAGGAAAGCAGGAAGCCTCACAAAGAATGTTAAATGAAATAGAGGCAAGTCAACGATCAGACAATGAGTTCAAAGCTATGGTTATCAGGAAGCTCAATGAGCTCACAGAGAATTACCAAAAACTACAGGGGCACTACAATGAACTCACTGCAAACTATATCAACATGAAAAAAGAAACAGAAACTATCAATAAGAGCCAAGAGGAAATGAATAATACAATTTCTGAACTGAAGAACACAGTAGAAGGAATCAAAAGTAGGCTTGATGAAGAGGAGGGTCAGATCAGTGAGCTGGAGAAGGTAGAAAATAAACACCCAGAACGAGTGAGACAAGGAAAAGATGCTCAGAAAGAATGAATAGGGTCCGGCCAAGATGGAGGCGTACCTCCTCTCACAACCAAAATTAAGGACAACAAATATTTAGAAACAAGAAAACAACCAGAACTTATAGAAAATTGAACTGTACGGAAGTCCAACAACCATTCATCCAGACCGGTAAGAGGGGCGGAGTTGTGGCAGGAGAAAGTGGAGGTATGGACCCAGGAACGCAAGCAGCAGCGGCTTGCAGTTCCCAGGTGCACAGGTGGCAGCTGGCAGTCCCCGGGCCTGCAGGCAGCAGCTGGCAGACCCCAGGCACAGGGGGGCAACTGTGCAGAACCAGTGAGTACACACGAGGCGGTGGGCTGACCAGGTGGTCCCACATTCGCGCACTCAGACGGTCCAGGCAGAGGGGAAGTGGCGGAAGGGACTGAATCCAGGAGAGAGCGGAGCGGGCGCCATTGTTTCCTCTCAGACTCCGCCCCCACATACAGCATCACAACCCAGCAACTGAGCTGCCCTGCACTGGGGAGTGCCAGAGGCTCCACTCCTCACTACATAACAGCACACTCGCGTGCGCAGATAATCCAGGTGAAGGGGAAGCGGTGGAAAGGGCCGGAGTCCAGGAGAGAGCCGAGCAGGTGCTATTGTTTCCTCTCAGACCCCGCCCTCACATATAGCGTCACAACCAGGCGACTGGGCTGCCCTGCCCTGAGGAACACCTAAGGCTCCACCCCTTACTATGTAATAACCGCGACCAGACTAAAACCCAAACAAAACAAAACAAAAAACCCCACCAAAAATGGCTCAAACCGGAAAACAAATAAAAGCCCCAGAGCCAATTCCTCTAAGCAGTGAAGAGATAGCCAACCTATCAGATGCACAGTTCAAAGTACTGGTCATCAAAATGCTCACAGAATTGGTTGATTTTGCTCACAAACTAGATGAAAAAATGCAGGCTACAATACGTGAAATGAAGGAAGATGCATGGGGAACTGATAGAGAAGGAAGGAAAACTGGGACTCAAAACAATGGAGTGGACCAGAAGGAAGAAATTAACAACCAAACAGAAAATGAGGAAGAAACAAGAATTCAAAAAAATGAGGAGAGGCTTAGGAGCCTCTGGGACATCATTAAACATCGCAACATCTGAATTATAGGGGTCCCAGAAGGGGAAGAAGAACAGCAACAAGTGGAAAACTTATTTGAACAAATAATAAAGGAGAACTTCCCCAATCTGGCAAAGGAAATAGACTACCAGGAAGTCCAGGAAGCTCAGAGAGTCCCAAAGAAGTTGGACTCAAGGAGGAACACACCAAGGCACACTGTAATTACATTAGCCAAGATCAAAATGAAGCAGAGAATTCTAGAAGCAGCAAGGGATAAGGAGACAGTCACCTACAAGGGAGTTCCCATCAGACTGTCAGCTGATTTCTCAAAAGAGACCTTGCAGGCAAGAAGGGGCTGGAAAGAAATATTTGAAATCTTGAAAAGCAGGGACCTACATCCAAAATTGCTCTATCCAGCAAAGCTGTCATTTAGAATGGAAGGACAGATAAAGTGCTTCTCAGATAAGGTCGAGTTCAAGGAGTTCATCATCACCAAGCCCTTATTATATGAAATGTTAAAGGGATTTATCTAAGAAAAAGAAGATAAAAATATGACAGTGAAAAGACAGCAAACTCACAGCTATTAACAACCACACCTAAAACGAAAGCAAACTAAGCAAACAGCTAGAACAGGAACAGAACCACAGAAATGGAGATCACATGGAGGTTTAGCAACAGGGGTGTGGGAGGAGGAGAGGGGGGGAAAAGGTAGAGAGAATGAGTAGCATAGATAGTGGGTAGAAAATAGATGGGGGAGGGCAAGAATAGTATGGGAAATGTAGAAGTGAAAGAACTTATGACACATGGACATAAACTAAAGGGGGGGATTTGGGTGGGAGAGGGTGTGCAGGGTGAAGGGGAATGATGGGGGAAAATGGGACAACTGTAATAGCATAATCAATAAAATATATATAAAAAAAAGAATGAATAGGGGTGAAGGTAAATGCAGGACAACATGAAAAGTAATCATATCCATATAATAGGGATACCAGAAGGAGAAGAAGAAGTGCAAGGGATAGAAAAATTGTTTGAAAAGTAATGATGGAAAACTTCCCTAATTTGATGAGAGAAAAAGTCACACAAATCCAGGAAACACACAGAGTCCCAATCAAGAGGACCCTAAGGAAGCCCACGTTAAGACATATCATAGTTGAAAAGACAAAATTCCAAGACAGAAAGAGGATCTTAAAGGCATCGAGGGCAAAATAGGAAGTAACATACAAGGGAGCCCCGATAAGACTAGCAGCTGACTTCTCAATGGAAACCCTCCAAGCCGGAAGGGAATGGCAACAAATATTCCAAGTAATGAGAACCAGAGGCCTGCAACAAAGACTACTTTATCTAGCAAAGTTCTCAATTAGAATGGAAGGCCAAATTATGAGCTTCCCAAACAAAAGAAGCCTTGAAAAATATACTTCCTCCAAACCAGCTCTGCAGGAGGTGTTAATGGGTTTGCTTTAAGAAGAGGAAGAAAAAACAGTGAAAGAGAGAGGAACACAGGTATAAAAAATAGCAACGAATAAGTACCTATTAATAATAACCTTAAATGTAAATGGATTAACTGCCCTAATTAAAAGACATAGAATAACTGAATGGATAAGAAAGCATTACCCACACATATGCTGCTCACAGGAGACCCACCTCAGAACAAAAGACTTACACAGACTGAAAGTGAAGGGCTGGAAAAAAATATTCCAAGCAAATGGACAGGGGAAAAAAAGCCAGGGTAGCAATACTCATATTGGACAAAATAGACTACAAAAATAAAATAATAAAAAGAGACCCAGGAGGTAACTTCATAAAACTCAAGGGAAGAATCCATCAAGGACATATAAACATAGTAAATATTTATGCACCCAACATAGGAGCACCCAAATACATAAAGAAAATTTTGGAGGACTTCAAGACAGATATTGACAGCAACACAATTAGAGTAGAAGATTTTAGCACTCCATTGTCAAAAATGGACAGATCTTCCAAATAAAATATCAAGAAAGATATTGTGGCATTGAACAATGTCCTCAATGAAATGGAGTTAACTGATATATATGGAGAGAGCCTTTCATCCCGGAGAAACTAAATACACATTCTTTACAAATGCGCATGGAACATTTTCAAAGATAGACCACATGATAGGACATAAAACAAGCCTCAACAAATTTAAGAAAATTAAAATCATATCAAGTGTTTTCTCTGACCACCAGGGACTGAAACTAGAAAAAAGAAACCTCAAAGAAAAAAACACCAAAACATTCAAAATTATGGAGATTGAATAGCATGCTATTAAACAGTGAATGGGTCAAGAATGAGATTAGGGAATAAATCAAAAAGTCCCTGGAAAAATTTTGAAAATGAATTCACAGCAACTCAAAACTTATGGGACACAGTGAAGGCAGTCCTGAGGGGGAAGTTCATAGTGATACAGGCCTACTTAAAAAAGATAGAAACATTTCAAATAAACAACATAAACCTACACCTACAAGAACTTGAGGAACAACAACGAAGACAGCCCAGATCAAGTAGAAGGAAGGAAATAAGTGAGATCAGAGCACAATTACATGACATAGAGACTAAAAGAGTAATTTGAAGCATTAATAGATCCAGGAGCTGGGTCTTTGAAAAAATAAACAAAATTGACAAGCCTCTAAGAAGACTCATTAAGAGAAAAAGAGAGGACCCAAAGAAACACAATCAGAAATGAAAGAGGAGAGATTACAACTGACACCACAGAAATACAAAGGATTGTAAGAAATTACTATGAAGAACTATGTGCCAAGGAATTTGAAAACCTGGTGAAATGGACAAGTTTATAGAAAAATATAATCTTCCAAAACTCAATGAAGAAGAAGCAGAAAGCCTGAGCAGACCAATAACACCTGATGAAATTGAAACAGTAATTAAAAAGCTTCCAACACACAAAATCCCTAGACCAGAGGGTTTCATAGGAGAATTATACAAAGCATTTAAGGGAGAGCTAACCCCCATCCTCTACAGATTATTTTTTAAAAATTCAAGAAGATGGAAGACTCCCAAACTCTTTCCATGAAGCTATCATCATCCTAATCCCAAAACCAGATAAAGACATAACCAAGAAAGAAAATTTCAGGCCAATATCTCTGATGAACATAGAGGCCAAAATCCTTGACAAAATATTGGCAAATGGCATTCAGCAATATGTTGAAAAGATCATGAACCATGATGAAGTAGGATTCATCCCAGGGATGCAAGGATGGTACAATATTTGCAAATCAATAAACATAATACACCACATAAACAAAACAAAAATCACATGATCATATCAATAGATGGGGAAAAACCATTTGATAAAGTACAGCATCCATTTATGATAAAAACACTCAGCGAAGTGGGAATAGAGGGAGCATTCCTCAACATAATAAAGGCCATATATGAGAGACCTACAGCCTATATCATACTCAATGGACAAAAACTTAGAGCTTTTCCACTCAGATCAGGAACAAGAGTAGGATGCCCAGTTTTACCACTCCTATTCAACATAGTACTGGAAGTCCTAGCCAAAGCAATCAGACAAGAAAAAGAAATAAAAATCATCCAAACTGGAAAGGAGGCAAAAAACTGTCACTGTTTGCAGATGACATGATAGTGTACATGGAAAATCCTATAGACTCCACCAAAAAACTCCTCGACCTAGTAAATGAATTAGCCAAAACAGCGGGATACATAGTCAATACTCAGAAATCAAAGGCATTTTTGTACACCAACAATGAAATATCAGAAATAGAAATCAGGAAAAAAACCCATTTGATACAGCAGCAAGAAAAATAAACTACCCAGGTATAAACCTAACCAAGGAGGTAAAAGACCTATACTCAGAAAACTATACAACACTGAAGAAAGAAATTAAGGAAGGCACAAACAAATGGAAGTGTGCACATGTTCATGGATTGGAAGAATTAACATCATCAAAATGTCCATAATACCCAAAGTGATTTATAGATTCAATGCAATTCTTATTAAATTACCAATGACATATTTCACAGATCTGGAACAAACATTTCAGAAATGTATATGAAACCATAAATGACCCTAAATATCTGCAGCAATTTTGAGAAGGAGAAGAAAGCAGGAGGAATCATAATACCTGATATGAAACTGTATTCCAAGGCCACTGTAATCAAAACAGCCTGGTACTGGGATAAGAACAGACACATGAACCAATGGAACAGAACAGAGAGCCCCAAAATAAATTCAAGTCTCTATGGTCAATTAATATTTGACATATGGGGAAGAAGCATACAATTGAGTAAAAGTAGTCTGTTCAAGAAATGGTGTTGGGAGATCTGGACAGCTACGTGCAAAAAATGAAACTCGATCACCCACTTATGCTATACACAGTAATAAATTCAAGGTGAAAAAAAGACTTAAATAAATGTCACAACACTATAAAAGTCATAGAGAAAAACATTGGTAGGAAAATCTCAGACATTCCACACAGCAACATCTTCATGGATATGTTCCCCAAAGCAAGGGAGATAAAGGAAAGAATAAACAAATGGCACCTCATCAAATTAAAAAGCTTCTGCATGGCTAAAGAAAACAGCATTAAAATGAAAAGAGAGCCAACTGTATGGGAAAACACATTTGCCAATGACACCTCTGACAAGGGCTTGATTTCCAAAATATGTAAAGAACTCACATGACTCCACTCCAGGAAGACAAAAACCCCATTAAAAATGGGCAAAAGACTTGAACAGGCACTTCTCCAAGGAGGACATACAGAGGGCCCAGAGACAGATAAAAAGATGCTCAGGAGCACCAGCCATCAGAGAGATGCAAATTAAAACCACAATGAGATAGCACTTCACACTGGTCAGAATGGTCAACATAAACAAGTTAACAAACAAGTGCTGAAGAGGATGGGGAGAAGAGGGAACCCTAGTGCACTGTTGGTGGGGATGCAGACTGGTGTAGCCACTATGGAAAGCAGTATGGAATTTCCTCAGAAAACTAAAAATGGAACTGCCTTTTGACCCTGCAATTCCACTGCCGGGATTATACCCTAAGAGCCCTGAAACACCCATCCAAAAAAACCTATGCACCCCAATGTTTATAGCAGCACAATTTATAATAGCCAAGTGGTAGAAGCAACCTAAGTGTCCATCAGCAAATGAGTGGATCAAAAAACTATGGTACATTTACACAATGGAATTCTATGCATCAGAGAGAAAGAAGGAGTTTTTACCCTTTGCAACAGCGTGGATGGAACTGGAGAACATTATGCTAAGTGAAATAAGCCAGGCAGTGAGGGACAAATACCACATGACCTCACCTTTAACTGAACACAATCAACAAAAGAAAAAAAGCAAAGAAAATATACCCAGAGACATTTAAATTGAGAACAATCTAACAATAGCCAGAGGGGAGTGGGGAGGGAACAGTGGGGAGAAGGGTTTTAAGGAACTACTATAAAGGACACATGGAGAAAACCTAGGGGGATGGTGGAAACAAGAGAGGGAGGTGGGTTTGGAGGGGGTGATGGGGAGGACTGGGGAGAAAATACGGACAACTGTAATTGAACAGCAATAAAATAATTTAGATTAAAAGAAGTCTCGATGTGCAAATTACACTTGAAAGTATTGGGTAGGGATACTGATTGTAGACTAAGATTAATGGGGTCCTCAATTGAGGAGGGAAAATAAATGTATAAAAATACAATAATAAACAAACACACAAAAGCAAGGATAAATAAATTAAGTATACACACTGTGTAAGTTAATGATAAAAATTCAAGAAGTATTGTAACAAGAGTTGCTAGGGAGTTTTGAGTTTGCCAAAGACACGCTAAGAACCAGTAACTAATTCAAGGTGAGGAACCGGTGCTTGTACTCATGAAGCTGAATTAATTTTGGTTTCCTTCTGAGGCTGCCTCAAGCCTAGGGACACAAAGATATAAGTTACACACAATTACAGTGAAAGTGACTGTTTTTCAGTGGAGGTCCCACCCAGGAGGTTCTCTTGCAGTCTTATGAGAGATATTTTTATTAGGTTCCCCATATGAACCTTAGCAATTTCAGGTTGTTTGTATGAAAATAAACAGAGGCCAACTGCATGAGAAAAACAAAGGCAATTTATTTAGAGCTTGTTATAGACTGTCAGCCTCTGTTACTTTCATTTTGCCATTCTTAAAGGCAAGTCACAGTGTGGGAGAGCTTCATAGAGGAAAAAAAGGGAAGGCTGCAAGTGTGCCCTGAATTCAGGCTATTGACCTGGGGAAGATGGAGGTGGCTAACTAGAACTGAGGTGTCCTGTGGTGGTGGTTAGGGGTGTATGTTCGGCTTTATTTGCTTGAAAATGAGGTAAAAATTCAGGGAAGCTATCAGTTATTAGTTAAGTCCTGGACATTTGGGGCTGATTGTAGGAAAGTTATTGTTTAGCTTCGTGGACTGTGACTAGAGAGCAATCTGGCTACCTGCATGTCTGACTGATAGCAAGATGGCTTTCCAGGCTGTTTAGTGTAGATAGGTGGTTGGTTTCCTGGGCCATCTATTGCAGGTTATGGGTCAAAGTTTTATTCGTATAAATGGTCCAGTCATTATCCATTTGTATATTCAGGCTCTCATTTGTTTGTTTGTTTATTTATTTTATGAGTACATTTTCTAAACATACCCCTTTCTTTAGGAAGAAAACAGAAGACTAGTCCCTTCTACAGTCACATTAAAAAGCCTTTCTCCCAGATGGTCATAAACCTATCCCTGAACATGGGTACCTTCCCTTAATGTCCTTCCTACCTGGGAACAAGTTCCCTTAACCTCCTGGGGACATTTCCTATAGAGATTTGGAAGTAAAAGTTATCTCTACAGTTTTGTTCCAAGAAAGTCTTAATCTTAGTTCTCAAACTCTTTATCCTATTTCTTTTTTTTCTGGGGGCTACAACATTCTCATGCAAGCTGATTTATTGATGGCTGCCTCATTTCACTCACTTCTGGGTGGCCAGGAAGAATATGTTATGTTAAAAATGAGAGATAGAGAAAGAAAAATGTGAATTAAGAAAAACTTCTGAAAACAATTGAGTATGACTATTAGCTATGTATAAATTTGAGCATATTTTAACCTATTGATTTATTCTGTTTTTAAATCAGAAATGGATTTGACCAAAAGAAGAAACTAAAATATTTCATATGTTATTCTCCTGTTCCTTTATAAACTAATGAAAGAGCCTCCCCCACCCCCCAATCCATTTAACATTCTGGACATTAAAAAGACCCTCAAGTATCAGCTCTTTGGAAACCGAGTGTCATTAAATTTGCAAAACAGGCAGGCAGGGCGTGATTTCATGTTTCTAACTCCCTGGGTCTCATTTCAGGAGTCTGATGAATTCTTTGGTGTGGCTCAGTAAAGAGAAGCTGAAGATGATGTAGGAGGCATTCAAATGAGGGCTGCTATCTGCCAAGATCAAAGCAGCGTTTCACATTTTAAAAAGTCTAAATCATAGACACTTCAGTAGTTGTGGTACCAACTTGAAGCCTATTTGGTCAGAAGTGGACACTTGAGCAGACTTAGGTTTCTGAAACAAAGACTCCTTTGTTTCAGGAAGTGCTTCTTCCGCACTGGGAAGAGGAAATATGAAGTGAGGGAGCCCTCTTTTGGAGGAGGAAAGTTAAGGAGAAAAGTGAGGGAGAGTGGAAAGACCATAGTCAAGACTGGGTCAGAAAATGTAAGCTAAGGATCCTAGGTTTGTTTTTATTGGCAGTAGGTACTCAGGAGAAGGTCAGTCTGCATTTCTGAATTTAGATTGTGGGAAAATCAACACATGTTTTTAAGATAAAACATAAGTGGTCTAGAGGGAGAAACTTTCCAAAATTATCTAGATTATAGAGTTAGATTTTTCTGTTTGTTTGGCTACGATTGGGAACTCTAAAGGTATGGACAGGGTGGGTAAAGGTGGATTCCATATATGCTGGAGGAGCTAGGAGCAGGTACAACCTTCTTTTGAGGGCATAAACACAGGGAGCACCATCACAACGTATCCCACTGTTGTCCTGGGCCCACTTCCTTGGCTTTTTCATAAGACCACAGCAAAAGTAATCCAAGTGAAAAAAATCCAGGAATGTTCTGAACATTAACTTTGTTGAGTATGGTGAGAAGCTTCTGACAAGGCTTCCAATGATTCCCCTCCTGTTATTCACACCTTTGCTAATTCCCTCACCTTGAATGGGGGCTGCATTAGTGACTCACTTCTAATGAATAAAATACAGAAAAATGTGCTGGGATGTCACTTCTCCATAGGGTTATAAAAGACTATGACTTACCTCCTGTTCCCATTTCTCTCTCGTCCTCTCACTTACCTGTTTGTGAGGTGGCCTCAGGTGTATAGCCAGTAAAGAGCTCAGGCTCTCAGTCTCACAGCCTGCAAAGAAGTGAACTGATTCTTGACAATAAACGTGCAAGTGAGCTTGCAAGTGGATCCTTTTCCTGACAATCCTTGAGATAACTGCAGTTCCTGCCCCCTTGATTTCAACCTGGGCAAGACCCTGAAGGAAAGGCCCCAGCTAAACTATGCCTACATTCCTGAGCTGCAGGAAATGTGAGATATTAAATGTATTATTTCACTGTACCAATCTCCTTCTCCATACCTCTGTAGATCCTTTTGGCTGCCTAGTTCAGTAGGAATTTATCTTTCTTCAACGTTTTCACCTTTAAAGTTCTTCCCACCTCTTTAGTCTTATAGCCATAGCCTATTCTAAGGAAAGATTTAAAATTCTTGGGAAATTATAGGAAAATACATTAAGATCCCTGACATTTGCAGAATGGTCTCCAGCCACTTGTACTCATTACCTATCCTTTGTTCTTCCGGTTCACTGAGTCTCATTTGTCTATGAACCAATTAGATTGCCTTTGGCTGCGAGTGCCATAATACCTGAAAACATAGTGGTTTGTTTAATAAAGGATTTATTTTTCTCACACAATAAAAAGTCTGGAGTTAAGTGGTCAAGATGTTATTCAAGCAGGCATTGGAAAACCGTGTTGAAGGCCAGAGATTATTTTAGGTTTTGAGGGTCATATAGACTGTTATAGACACTCAACTCTGCCCTTGTAATGTGAAAACAGCCATAGACAATAGGCAAATAGTAATAAACAAGTAAATAAAAAAACAAACAAACAAGCAAAACAAGTAAATAGCAGCCATAGACAATGTAAACAAATGAGCATGGCTGTCCACCATTAAAACTTTATTGATGAACAATGAAATTTGAATTTGCATATATTTTTCTGTCATAAAATATTATTGTTCTTTTGATTTCTTCCCAACCATTTAAAAATGTAGAAACCACTTTTCTTGTAGCCTGTATAAACATGGTCAACAGGCCAAATTTGCTGACCTTCATATTAGTCTCCTGCTACCTTCCTACACTCACATTCTCTGTCCCTGGTTTGGTCTTCATGGATACATCATGACTGCTGTTGCTCCCATCATTGTTTCTGCATTCCAGGCAAAAAGAGGATGAGGAAGGAAAGGAGTATTGACATTGCCTAGTTCAGATTATCAAAAGCCTTCCAGAACCCCTTAGCTCATAACACAATAGAACTGTGTCACCCTATTTTAGTTGAAAATACTGCAAACCTGATCAAAATTGGGATTCTGTTAGTAAGAATGAAGAGAAATAATGAATATTAGAATGGTAAATAGAAGAATTTGACAGAGTTGAGTTCCTGCTTTACCCTTTCATATGTGATCCAGAGGCAATATCCACATGAGTATTTTCTATAATAGCATAGATCTCTTGAATCCTGATTGTGCAAAATATTATTTCTTGGTTTTCCAGTGGTAATTCATGTTATACCAGGACACATTGTTGAACTCCAGAAATTTGATAGCAAGCATTCAAAAATCTGACTAGTGACTTTTACACTTGATCTTAGTCAAAGATTGAGAAGCAATTTTATTATTGCCCAGCAAGTTTCCAATGCATAGATATATGTGAACACAAGGGTGAGAGAAAGGAGTGGGTGGGGTAGGGGGAGTGTTGGGGAGAAAATGGAGATAACTGTACTTGAAAACAATGGAAAAATAAATTAATTAAAAAATAAAGTACAAACACAACATTATCTAGTATGTGCTGAATGATCCTTGCCTTGAGCAGCTTGTTATGGCAAATTGTACAAAAGTAGCAAGTAAAATGCTTACTGTAGTAGTTTGCAGTTCTTTCCTACTTTGAATCCTTAACTTTAACAGGTTCCCTTCAAATGGATCAAAAATGGATTGAGAATTGAGATAATTTTTTGTTGTTATTTTTTGTGCAAACTCCACAGAAGTACTTCCTTTAGGAAACCTTTGGACACACTAAGTAACTGCACAAGAGAGGGAACAGTTAGTTTTGTCCTTATGCTGTGAATGACTAGAGAGAAATCACAGGGCTCTCTGCCTGTTGGCATTGTCTGAATATGAGCAGAACATTAGAGTCTATGGTCCTACAATTATGATACTTTCTAGAAAGGAAAGACATTAGGTGACATATTAGAAGGGAGGACCCTGGCACACTGATTGAAATGTGAACATTCAGAAACAAAACTATGAAAAAAATAGCTTAACAAAGGTAATAAATAGCTGGAATACAACCATTGACTTCTGGCCCTCTGACAAACTGTAGAACTCAAAGAAGTCACTAATTTCTCTCTATCTTGGATTCCATTTCTGAAAATCTGCTTTCTCTTACTTTAAATGATAGGAAATAACTTACAAGAGCATAGGCTCTGGCATCAGACAGATTTGGGTTCAAGATTTGACTCTGCCACATTCAATCTAGGTGAGCTGGAACAAGTGGTTTGATCCAAAACCCAAAATTTTACCAATGTAAAATGGGACTAAAATGGGACTACTTTGTTTTCAGGACAAAAATGAGAAAACATATGTAATGTTTTTAGCATAGTACTTGATGACTCCTCAACAGTCAAAAATATGTCACCTATTATGATTCTTTTTGTAGAATCATATGATTCTTCTACTTAATATTTGAGAAGTTTCTTTGTGTAATAATATACTCTGTACACAAAACTTTGTATTTAAATCTACAACCTGAGAGTCACTTCTGCATTAGACAAGACCAGTCAGCCTTCCATTATATTTTGGATTCTTTCCAAAGAATTGCTAATTTACTGAGTGCTTATAATGAGCCAGAAACTGTTTTAAGCACTTTGCAGGTATTATTCATTATTTTTTTACACTGACCACACAAGAAAGGATTATTATTGTTCAATGTCAGAAATGAGGAACTGAGGCACAGTGAGGTCATCTTGTGTGAAATCATTCAGCTAGTAAGTGGTGAATGGGAATTTCAACTTCTAGGCCAGTGGTTTTCCCCTCACCCTCCCCAGAGCTATTTGGCCACATTTTTAATTGTCACAACTCAGAGGAAGGTACTACTGGCATCTAGTGGGTAGACGTCAGGGGTGCTGCTAAGCATTGTACAATGCACAGAAAAGGTTCCACAACAAGGAACTATCCAGCACAGATGTCAATTGCTTGAGGTTAAGAAATCTTTTCTGGGTTGTTTCCTGAGTTCATGTCCCCAACTATTTGTTTATCCAGTATCCAATTTAAAGACAAAGTGATCATTCTATGGGCTTCCTCAGGTCTTGTGTGCCATTCTGAAAAACTTTAGGAGTGAGTAATTAATCTGAGAGTGATTACTATTTGGTTTTTTAAAGAGGTTAATTGTGAAATAAGTGCCATTTAAAATCTAAATATATTATAGTACTGAAAGAAAACAAAAAATCTTCCCTTTTTGATTCCAAAATAGCAAGTCTTTGTGAGTACATGAAGTACTTGAAAAAGAATGCTAGAGTGATACTTCGGTTGAAGTTTGAAACACAGACGTGGCCTTTGTGGGCACTGACAGTGTCAAGAAAGACAAAGCACAAAGCACAGGCCAGCTTTTTCCTAAAGCCCAAAGAACTAGGCAGCATGTAAAAGAATGAGCAACAGCCCTGGAAGAAAACCAAAAACAACTTTAAAGTAAAGATATAAGTCCAGAAGATCATTCTTACGTTTCCTTGGTTAGGACATATATTCCTTCCTCCATCCACCATTCATTTGTTTATTACTCTTGGGTCAGGATGACAGCTGTGAAGGAGAGAAAAAAGGTCCTTCCCTCATGGGGCTTATGCTTTTGGATGAGACATAAGATAAACAAATGAAAAAATAAATATATAATTTAGCAGATGCTGACAAGTGCCATGAAGAGAATAATAACAGAAGAAAGTATTACAGATGCAAAGGTTGATGCTATTTTATTTTTCTCTTTTTCATTTTTTATTGTTGTTTGAATACAGTTGTTTCCATTTTCCCAATACCACTTTCCCCAGCGCCACCCACCCCCACTTCCCACCCTCAATCCTACACCCCTTTGGCTTTGTCCATGGGTCCTTTACACATGTTCCTTGAGGACCCTTTCCATTCTTTTTCCTGTTGTCTCCCTCTCTCCTTTCCTCTGGTTACTGTCCGTTTGTTCTTCATTTCAATGTTTCTGGTTATATTTTGCTTGCTTGTTTTGTTTTGTTGATTAGGTTCCACTTATAGGTGAGATCATATATTTGTCTTTCACTGCCTGGTTTACTTCACTTAGCATAATTCTCTCCTGTTCCATCAATGCTGTCACCAAGGGTAGGAGCTCCTTCTTTCTTTCTACTGCATAGTATTCCATGTGTAAATGTACTACAGCTATTTTAGCTAGAGTCTTTGGGAAGACCTTTCTGAGAAGATGGCATTTGAATAGAAATCCAAATAAAGTGAGAGAATGAGTCACTCAGAAGCAGAGGGGTAGGTGTTTCAGAAAGTAATGCATTCTGGAGACAGGTAAGGCTACCTTTCTACCCTCCATGAGAAACAAGAAGCCCAGTGTGGCAAGATGGAAATTGAGAGCATGAGAGGAGGTGACTGCAGGGGCCAGAATAACTGGGTCCAAAGGCTGTAGTGAAGAGCTGAGGCTTTATTCTACATCATGTAGAAAGGGGTTGGAAGCTAGTGAGCAGGGAAGTGATGTGAATGAATGTGTAATGCTTTATAAAGATCACTTAGGCTGCTCTGTGGAAAACTAACAGGAGGGGCAGTAGTGGAAGCACTATGATCCATGTTTGCTTATGGTCATTATAATGGGTTCTTCTTTTGTCATTAGAGGGGAAAAGCATGGTAAAGATAGACTGGAGTCCCTCAATCTTCCATCCAAATTATGGTTGTCAGTCATTAGTTGTGACACATTGCCTACCATCTTCGAGATATATTTTTCCTCATTAAATGAGGACAAGAATAGTTATCTTACATGACTATTGACAAAACTGATTGAGAAATATATGTCAAGCACCTACCATGGTTCCTGGAATTAAATTTCATAGGCAGTTAATAAACGTTTGTTCCATCCCTGCAAAAAAACCTGAATATTTTTGCCCCCCCAAAATTCATATTTGGAAACCCTAATCCTTAAGGTGTTAGGAGAGGGACTTGGGGAGGTGATTAGGTCAAAAGGGTGGAGCATTCATGAATGGGGTTAGTACCCTTATAAAAGAGACTCAGAGAGCTCTCTTGTCACCCTACTTCATGTGAGGACACAAGGAGAAGAGAGTTCTCTGTGAACCAAGAAGAGGTTCTTCACTAGATGCTGAATCAGCCTTGATCTTGGATTTCTAGCATCCAAAACTGTGAGAAATAAGTATTTGTTGTTTAAGCCACCCAGTGTATGCTATTTTGGTTATAACATCCCGAACAGACTAAAGCAATCATTTTTATCAAAGAAAACATCTTGACCACCACATGTAAAATGGCAACATCCCTGAATACCAGCCACTTCAGAGTCCCCTCACTCTATTTCTCTCTAAGCCTCACCAGGAATGGTAGCACCACAAAGGCAAGGAGTTGGTTTCTTTGTTCTGCTCTTCCTACAACTTACAGTGGTGTTTGACACAAATAATTATATCTCAATTGATATCTGATGAATGAAGAAAAATGAATGCATTTGTTTGAGTATTTATTAAAATGAGGGCCTTAAACTTGAACACATGACAGTTCCAAATGTCAATCACAAAAGCTCCAACTATTATCCAGTTAGTGTTCAGGGTAGTGATCAGGGCATGATTCAGCAAGAGGCTTTTTTACTTATTTGTTACAGTAATTATATATATCTTTCCTAAAGTAAATGATACAAGAGAGTGGATCTTCCCTACAGATTGTTCTTTAGACTAGAATAGACAAGAAGGTTTGCTTTCTTTTTGGAATCTCTGAAAATTGTTTTGAAGAAATATTTGTGGATGAAAAGGGAAAAACTCCTTCATTCTCTATTCTTTGCCATGTGAATTTGGGCTCAGAAATTGATGATCAGAAGCAATTCTTGTTGATCAACCTGACAAGAGAAAGTTTAGGAAAAGAGATACTGGAAGATACTGGAAGTGAGATCCTTATAGAATTTCATAACTTAAAATCTTCCAAGACACCCCAATTCTCTGATAGTGATAGAAAGTAATATTTCTTGGAGTGAATTGACAAATGAAATGATACTGACCTATGTGAAAAGTAAGCTCATCATGATCCTGAAGGATTGAGGTTATTACATGGTTAACAATGCTCCCCCCATCTTTTTTTGATAGGTCACCTTTGTTGTTAGTAACTGAAATAAGAGTTAAAATGCATGTGGCATTTTCAAAATGCCATTTTTTGCTAAAAGATTAGCACCATGATAAAGTTTTAGGGAAAATGAGGCCATCTTCCTTGTTTTCTTGTAAGTATATGTAGTCAAAATCTTGTCATCAGCCAAGCAAAAGATTATATATACAATTACAAGCTAGAAAAAGCTTGGTGTCCAAACATTCAGTAAGCTGATATCGTGAATGATTTGGGTGTTGGAAGGTTTAATTATTCGTTTTTTAGATCAATTCTGACTGTAGGGAGCCTCTCATAAGATATATGTAGAAGAATTTCATGTTATTTGAAATAATTTCCTTTAAATTTCAAATATATGTCAAAGTATCATGTCATAAAGTCCAATACCCAAGTTACATGATAAGAAATAGTCATTTTCATATGCATAATTTTGCACGGGATAAGGTTAAAGTCCTTTAACTTGTTTTCTTTGACTATTAAGAATTCTTATAGAAGCTACCATATTTTCAGACCATAAGACACACCTAGGTTTTAGAGGAAGAAAATAGGAAACAAAGTTTTGAAGCAAAAAATGTGGTAAAATATTTAATAACATAAATAACATAATATTTAATCAATGTAAATTTAAACAGAACTCAACAGCAGTATTAACAACCATTATTCCTTCCAAATTTGTGGGGGAGAATGTGCATTTTATAGTCTGAAAAATACGATATGATCACTTAAAACTAGAAGAGGATAAAATTGTATTTGAAACACCACAAAGTGATTGATGAGACCAGCCATCTGTTATACCTGAATAAAAGTTCAATGTAATTGCTGTTTTACTTAAATGACACATCTTCACCAACAGTTATTATAAAGAATTAGGAAAGAGTAAAATGTATACAATTTATGAATTCCTATTGATCAGTGGCATGAGACATTAGCTATATAAACATAAATGTTTAGCATTTTTTACTTTACAAAGTGTTTCACATCTATTAGCTTATTAAACACTCAAAACAGTCATCAGATTTGATATTTATTCTTCTGCCCATTTTACAACTACTCAGAGATTTTTAGGAATATATTCCAAAACACATCAGTCTTATGTACCAGAGCCTAGAATCTTGCCTTTTGTTTGTTTTTGTTGTTTTTTTGTTTTGATGTTTTAAAGTTTGTTTTATTGATTATGCTATTACAGTTGTCCCAATTTTTTCTCCGCTTTATGCCCCTCTGTCCTGCACTCCCCCACCTGACAGCATTACCCCTACCACCTTAGTTCATATCCATGGGTCATACATATTAGTTCTTTGGCTTCTCCATTTCCCATACTATTCTTAACTTCCCCATTTATTTTTTGCCTACTAATTACACTTCTCATTCTATGCATCTTTACCTCTCATTCTCCCCCTCTCCACTGATAACCCTCCATATGATCTCCATTTCTGTCATTCTGTACCTGTTCTATTGTTTGCTTAGTTTTCATTTCTATTTTTTAAAATTCAGTTGTTGATAGTTGTGAGTTTGTTGTCATTTTACTGTTCATAGTTTTGACCATCTTCTTTTTCTAAGATAAGTACCTTTAACATTTCATATAATAATGGCTTGGTGTGATGAACTCATTTAGCTTCACCTTGTCTGGGAAGCATTTTATTCTTACTATTCTTAATCTTTTAAAATTTTACTCATTCTGATAAGAGTGTAGTGGTACCTCATTATTCTTTTAATATTCATTCTTCTGATGACTTAAAGAGGTTAAGAACCTTTCTTTATTTATTGCTAATTTGGATATCCTTTTTTGTGAACTGTCTACTTAAGTCTTTTGTGAAATTTTCTATTATTTCCTTTTCCTTCTAAGAACAGTTTAAATAGTCAGGATTTAAGTGTTTTTGCCAGTTATGTGTATTGCAAATACCTTCATCCACTTGTATTTTGTCTTTAAAAAAATAGAAATAATATAATTATTTAAAAAATAAGTAACACATTCACATCAAACTTGTAACTCCAAGTATATTACTGCATAGAAAAGCCTAAATCAACTTAAACAAAAATATTAAGTAAAAAACAGGATACAGGAGTTATGAGGCCATAGCAAAAATTGTGAAGGTTGAATATGAATGAAAATGTTTGAAAACACAACTGCCAAATTTCCTAGACTAGGCAAGGTTGTAGTACTTTTCCTACTTTCTTTCTTACTTCCTTTCGTGTAGGCGGAGGTACTTAGTAATTAACTGTATGGGGATTATTCCAGATTGAAAGTAGTCCTTGATTCCAGGCTATTTTCTTATTTATTGTTCAGAAGATCTGAAAGGCTGCTTTCCAGTCTCCTCTGAGGCCTGAAGCAATTATTGTCAACATCTTTTCAAGCACCATTTGCTGTTCCCTAGTCTTTTATTTGTTAATTATAATACTGTAATTGCATTTTCCTTTCCATCAAGAACTGCCAAATATTCTGTGGGTGTTGCGGACAGTTCAGCCTGGTTTCAGGAGTTGTAACCCTCACCCCATGATGGGCTGTGTAAGAAGAGCCTAGGGACCCACTTCATCTGGGTCTGTTCTGTCACAAGGACGTGACCTACTAAGGAGACAAAGCTTATCTCCCTGGCAGGAGTGCTGCTTCTGCCTCATCCATCTCTGGCCTCAATGCTTGCTTGGTAGTCAATGACGGGTAAGACTCCTCATGGGAAGGGCAACCTAAGCCAGACACAACCACTTGGGAGGCCCTCATGGAAGGACTCTGGGGGCTGCAGCAAAGAGGATGTGATAAACCCTCGCCCCCTGGCTATTCTGACATAGTCCGAGTCCTTATTTCCGTCTAGGAGATGTCTTCTGCTTCCTAATGGGCTTAAAGCCTGAAACTGTGAGGGCAAGCAGTGGAGCCCTGTGCCAGCCAGGACGGTTCCCTGGGTGATCCAGCATAAGAAAGAATTCGTAAAGTCCTGTGAAACCTGCTTTGCTAATAGTGCTCTCACTTAAGTGATAAGGGTCCGAGGAGGAAATGAGATTGCCTCCCAAAGTTTTACAACCCCCTTTCCTGACAAACACTGACTCAGATTAAGCCCTCAGATTTCTTTGAAATGTTAACCATTGTTTGATCCTTGCTGCCTGACATACCTGTATTCCTGTGTATTTGAGCCTGATAAAAGCCTAGTGAGGAAGGGGCTCTGGGTCATTCTCCCCTGAGAGTTTGAACACCTTTCCTCCCCAAGCAGATCATGTCTTGTTAGTTTTTATTTTCATCTGTGATGGAGGGATGGGGCTCTGCAGGTGGAGCCCCCCCCCCGCCCCGCCCCGCCGGCCACATGTGGGAAAGCTATGCTGTTCTAGTATTTTAAAATATTTAGCAACATATTACAGAGCATAAGTTCTAATTTGGGCTCTGCGTTTAACTAGCTATTAGCATGGAGATAGGGAGTTCTGCTATTGATAAAATGAAATAGTCTCTCTGGGGTTGCTTATATCACTAAAAAAAATCCTTTGTTCCTGGATTTATGGTCTCTGTGTTTAACTACATAGTATGTTAAAGTTGTCATCTTTTGTACTCTGTGGTCAGTTATACCAAGCTACATAGAGTTCCCAGAAGTCACTATGATCTGTAAGATTTCAGTTTGCTCCATTTCCCCATTTGTGAATATCAGATTAAATTTGCATTAAGATAGAGCATTGGTTTTATTTATTTTATTTATTAATTTTATTTAAATTGTTCAAGTACAGTTTTCTGTACTTTACTCCCTTCCCAGCACACCCACCCATCCATCTCCACCTCCCTCCCATTTCCACCCCCCCTAGTTTTTGTCCATGTGTCCTTCATATTTGTTCCTGTAAACCCTTCCCCTTTTCCTCTGAAATTCCCCTGAAATTCCCTCCCCTATCCCCTCTGGTTCCTGTCAGCCTGTTCTCTATTTCAGTGTCTTTGGCTATATTTTGCTTGTTTGTTTGTTTTGTTGTTTAGGTTACTGTTAAAGGTGAGACCATATGGTATTTGTCTTTTACTGCTTGGCTTATTTCACTTAGCATAATGCTCTCCAGTTCCATCTATGCTGTTGCAAAGGGTAGGAGCTCCTTCTTTCTTTCTGCTGCATAGAATTCCATTGTGTAAATGTACCATAATTTTTGATCCATTCATTTATTGATGGGCACCTAGGTTGCTTCCAGCGCTTACTTGGCTATTGTAAATTGTGCTGCTATAAACATTGGGGTGCATAGGTTCTTTTGGATTGGTGTTTCAGGGTTCTTAGGATATAATCCTAGCAGTGGAACTGATGGGTCAGAAGGCAGATCCATTTTTAGTTTTCTGAGAAAATTTCATACTGTTTTCCCTAATGGTTGTACCAGTCTGCAATCCCACCAACAGTGCACTAGGGTTTCCTTTTCTTCAAATCCTCTCCAACACTTGCTGTTTGTTGTTTTGTTTATGATGGCCATTCTGACTGGTGTAAAGTGGTATCTCATTGTGGTTTTAATTTGCATCCCTTTGATAGTTAGCAATATTGAGCATCTTTTCATGTGTCTCTGGATCCTCTGTATGTCCTCCTTGGAGAAGTATCTGTTCAAGTTCTTTGCCCATTTTTTTCATTGGGTTGCTTGTCTTCTTAGGGTGGAATAGTGTAAGTTCTTTATATATTTTGGAGATTAAACTCTTGTCTGAGGTGTCATTGGTAAATATGTTTTCCCACACAGTTGGATCTCTTTTTATTTTAATACTGTTTTCTTTTGCCGTGCAGAAACTTTTTATTTTGATGAGATCCCATTTGTTTATTCTTTCCTTTATGTTCCTTGCTCTAGGAGAGATATCAGTCAAAATGTTGCTGGGTGAAATATCTGAGATTTTCCTGCCTGTGGTCTCCTCTAGGACTTTAATGGTGTCATGGCTTATATTTGAATCTTTTATCCACCTTGAATTTATTTTTGTGTATGGTGTAAGTTGGTGCTCGAGTTTCATTTTTTTTGCATGTAGCTGTCCAGTTTTCCCAATACCATTTATTGAAGAGGCTATTTTTTACTCCATTTTATGTTGCTGCCCCCTTTGTTGAATGTTAATTGATGGTAGAGACTTGGGTTTATTTCTGGGTTATCTGTTTTGTTCCATTGGTCCATGTGCCTGTTTTTATGCCAGTACCAGGATGTTTTGATTACAGTGGCTTTGTAATACAGTTTGGTATCAGATATTGTGATCCCTCATACTTTGCTATTCTTTCTCAAAATTGCAGTAGCTATTTGGGTTTGTTTATGGTTCCATATAAATTTTTGAAGTGTTTGTTCTATGTCTGTGAAATATGTCATTGGTACAGAACTGTATTTCAAGTAACTTGAATATCTAGGTGAAATGGACAGATTTCTAGAAAAATATGATCTTCCAAAACTCAATGAAGAAGAAGCAGAAAACCTGAACAGACCAATAACACCTGATGAAATTGAAGCAGTATTCAAAAAACTCCCGACACACAAAAGCCCTGGACCAGATGGTTTCACAGGAGAATTTTACAAAGCATTTAAAGAAGAACTTACCGCTATCCTCCACAGACTATTCCAAAAAATGCAAAATGACAGAAGACTCCCAAACTCTTTTTATGAAGCCAGCATCATCCTAATCCCAAAACCAGATAAAGGCACAACAAAGAGAAAAATTTAGCCAATATCGCTGATGAACATAGATGCTAAAATCCTCAACAAAATACTGGCAAACCGCATCCAACAATACATTAAAAAGATGATACACCATGACTAAGTGGGATTTATCCCAGGGGTGCAAGGATGGTTCAATATTCACAAATCAGTAAATGTAATACATTACATAAACAAAAGCAAAGACAAAAATCACATGATCATATCGATAGTTGGGAAAAAGCATTTGATAAGGTGCAGCACCCATTTATGATAAAACACTCAACAAAGTGGGAATAGAGGGAGCATTCGTTAGCATAATAAAGGCCATATATAAGAGACCTACAGCCAACATCATACTCAATGGGCAAAAACTAAAATCTTTTCCATTAAGATCAGGAACAGGATAGAGCATTGGTTTTGGATGTGAAACAGTAAACAAGCATGTACAATCGCCCTATCCATTCTGTGCCACAGAAGGTTCATTCTTAACTTGGATTCAAATACAGTAAGTTATAATTAACCCTAAAGATTGTTATTCCTTAGAGGAACTCTTTCAGTGTGCACACTTTAGAGCTCTGGAATCCAAAATGCTGATATGAATCTTTTGGTGTTACTCAGTGTGGGTTTTTTTTTTTTGTTTTTAATTTTAAATTTTAACATATAGTATTGATTATTCTATTATACTTGTCATATTCCCCCCTTTACTCCCCTCTGCCCTACACACTCCCTTGCATCCACTGCCCCACTTTAGTTCATGTCCATGGGTTTTATATATAGGTTCTTTGGATTCTACATTTCCTATAATGTTCTTAACTTTCCCCTGTTTATTTTCTACCTACCATTTATGCTATTTATTCTCTGTACATTTTCCCCCTCTCTCCTCCTCCCTATCCCCTGCTGATAACCCTCCATGTGATCTACATTTCTGTGATTCTGTTCCTGTTCTAGTTGTTTTTTCTTAGTTCATTTTTGCTTTTATTTTTGGGGGGAGGGTTCAGTTGTTAATAACTGTGAGTTTGTTGTCATTTTACTGTTTATGGTTTTGATCATCTTCTTTTTCTTAGATAAGTCCCTTTAACATTTAATATAATAAGGGGTTGGTGGTGATGAACTCCTTTAACTTGACCTTATCTGGGAAGCAATTTATCTGTCCTTCCTTTCTAAATGATAGCTTTGGTGGATAGAGGAATCTTGGATGTAGGTCCTTGTCTTTCATGACTTCAAATGCTTCTTCCCAGCCCCTTCTTGTCTGCAAGGTTTCTTTTGAGAAGTCAGCTGATAGTCTTAAGGGAACTCCTTTGCAGGTAACTGTCTCCTTTTCTCTTGCTGCTTCTAAGAGTCTCTCCTTATCTTTGATCTTGGCTAATGTAATTATGATGTGCCTTGGGGTGTGCTTCTTTGGGTCCAACTTCTTTGGGACTCTCTGAGCTTCCTGGACTTCCTGGAAATCTATTTCCTTTGTCAGATTGGGGAATTTCTCCTTGATTATTTGTTCAAATAAGTTTTTAATTTCTTGCTCTTCTTCTTAGCATTCTGGGGCCCCTACGATTTGGATGTTGGAACATTTAAAGTTGCCCCGGAGGGTCCTAAGTCTCTCTTCATTTTTTAAAAAATTTTTGTTTCTTCATTCTGTTCTGGTTGAATGTTTATTTCTTCCTTCTCCTCCAGACTGTTGATTTGAGTCCTGGTTTCCTTCCTTTCACTGTTGGTTTCCTGTACATTTTCCTTTATTTTAGTTTTCATAGCCTTCACTTTTTCCTCTAATTTGTGACCATATTCAATTCATTCTGTGAGTATACTGATTGCCAGTGTTTTGAACTCTGCCTCTGATTGGTTGGCTATCTCTTTGTCACTTAGTTGTATTTTTTCTGGAACTTTTATCTGTTCTTTCAGTTAGGCCATTTTTTTTTTTTTTTTTTTTTTGTCTTGGCACACCTGTTATGTTGGAAGGGGTGAAGTCTTAGTTACTTACCATGGTAGGGCAGCCCAAGTCACTGTGTTGTGGTGCTGTATGTGGGAGAGTGGTCTGAGAGGGAACAATGCCACTTCTTCAGCTCTCGGTTGGCTTTTAGTCACTTCTGCTGCTACCTATAAGCAAATTGGGCCCATCTGGTGCTGATTCCTGGGTGGGTGGTTTTGTGAAGGTTCTAGGACCCTGTGGGTCTCTCCAACCTACTCCCCTGTGAGGCTAGGAGTTTCTCCTGGCACCTCAACCCTCATAGGTTTTTTCAGTTGAAGGTTTTGAGGCTTTATTTCCCCTGCACTGGAACCCTGGTTTGTGCAGTTTGTCTCACTCCCCAGTTGTTCCTCCTGGTTTTCCACATGCAAATATGGGACCACCTGCTCTGCTTGCCACTGCTGCCTTGCCTGGTCCACCATTTACCACCCTGCCTGCCCTGTTCCTCCAGCCGCCATCTTGCTATGAGTTCTCTCCACCTGGCTACCCATCTCTGCCCCTCCTACTGGTCTGGATGAATGTTTCTTCTTTAACTCCTTGGTTGTTGGACTTCCATATAGTTCAGTTTTCTGTCAGTTCGGGTGTTTTCTGTTTTGAAATTTTTTTCCATCTTTTGTTTGTGTGAGGATGCACAATGTGTCTACCTACTTCTCCATCTTGGCCAGAAGTTGTATTTAGTCCTTTAAAAAAAAAGATTTTATTTATGTTTTTAGAGGAGTGGCAGGGAGAAAGAAAGAGAGAGTGAAACATCAATGTGTGGTTGCCTTTTGAGTGCCCCATACTGGAGACCTGGCCCACAACCCAGGCTGTACCCTGATTGGCAATTGAACCAGTGATCCTTTGGTTCACAGGCTGGTGCTCAAGCCACTGAGCCACACAAGCCAGGGCATATTTGTCTTTTTATTTACTTAATGTTGATGTTTAATAAAAAGTCCCTAATTTTAATATAGTCAAATTTTATTGATATTTTTCTCTTTAGTGGTTTAAGCAAATGACCTTGATAAGAAATGACCTTGAGATTTCATTTTTCATATTTGGATCTACAGTCTAATAGGAACTGATTTGTGCTTATGGGGTGAGGTGCTTGTCAAAATTAATCTTTTCTCCACATGGATATCCAATTGATCCAGTACTTAGTATAATTTGCTTGCCTAATAACAATGGATTGATAACAATGATGACAATAAGAGTTGAAAATTTGTAGGGTGATATTCAACAAACCATATTGCAATAAAAACAAACAAAACTAAAATTAATCTAACACATAGCAAACACTGGGTGGTTGGCTATAAGTTGAGGCCATTTCTGGGCATATATTAACATACCTTCAAAGTTATTCCCTTTGTGATTATTTAGATCACCATACTTGGTATTCCTATGGGCATAACGTTACACAGACATTCAGGATTCTTAACTCTATACAGTCTCAGGCCTTTCCCATAATATACTCTTATACATTATATGATACCTTTTACATTAATCTAAGATCAACACTATATTTCCAAGCTTTATGCAGAATCAAATAATTTATCAATCTTTGTACTTTATTATGAAGGTAAAGGGAAAAATCTTGTACAAAAAAAATGCTCAGAACATTTTAAATTCTATCTGGCTTATTAGTTCAAGAGAGTGCATCCACTTTTCTTTTTTATTGAATTTATAATTGCTATTGTGTACATTTAAATTCTTCAGTGTATTATTAGAACAGTAGATTAAATTATGCATTTCTAGGAGACCTAGCCATCTCCTTACATATGAACATTATGTAAAAATATGGTCATGCATTTCATTTGTTTACTACAGTGTGATTTCCTGGGTTAGAGTTTGTCTCTGTGCATTTAAAATACTGGTTACTGGCTAGTAGATCAGATCAGAGAACAAAATAATTGATAAATTATTGCTTTTTATTAAAGATAATAAATGTAAATGCGTGTTTTAAAAGCATTAAAGATGTTTTTCTTCATGGGTCCTATATGTCAAGGGACTAGAAGAAGCTTACATAGAACTTAAAGTGAGAACTGTAGATTGTTTTGGGCAGAGGTATTCTTCAGGAAGAGGGAATAATATGTGGGTGTGTGGTGTTTGTCATGGAGTGGGAGAGGCTGGGAAGCCCCAGTGTGCAGGCATCCTTCTGCCTCAGACCACAGTTCATGGAGATGTTGGTGTACTTTGTGATCTGTCTTGCCAAGCCATTGAGACTCACTGTGTGGTGAATAGGCCCAGAACAGGAGACCTCTGTTAAGGTAACTGGGGACCTCATAATACAGGTTTGATCTAATCACAAAATCTGGGAGTGCTTTCTCAGCAAAGCGAACCATGAATGCAAAGAATTTATTCCTCGAAGGGAAAAGAGGGAGAGTTGCTTGTTTGATCCAAAGGTCCTAGTTTTCTATAAACAACCAAATATTTCCCTGAATGTACATTTTCTTTTGCTTATTTCTTAGCTTTTCTTCCCCTGTACCTCATTTCCCACCTCTTAAATTAGGCTAGATCAAAATTTTAACTTCCCTATGAAGATTTTTTTTCCGAGCCTTCAGCTAGAAATATTTTCTCTTTTCTCCATTCCTATAACATTTTGTTTATACCTAATGACCCTTATGATAGATAGTCTGTGTACTTGAGAACTCCTGGGCATTCTTTAAAATTCATTTCAAGTATCCCCTCACAATTAGGCCTTTCATTTCTCTTTATTTTTATTCAATTTCCATATGCCCTGTTATAGAGTTGAAAATATTTTGAATATTAGCCCTGGTTCCAGAGATGAGAAATTATGCCTTGGAAGGGTATTAAGGTGTATTAGCTTGCTGGGGTTGCTGTAACAAACTACCACAGGCTTGGGGCTTAAATAACAGAACTTTACTTTCTCACAGTTCTGGAGGCTAGAAGTTCAAGATCAAGATGTCAGCAGGGTTGGTTTGTCCTGAGGCCTCTCTCCTTGGCTTGTAGATGGCTGCCTTCTCCCTGAGTCTTCACATAGTCTTTACTGTGTGTCTGTGTCCTAATCTCTTTTTATAACAGCACTAATCTTTTTAGATGAGAACCCACCTCAATAATCTCATTTAAACTTATCTCTTTAAAGATAATATTTCTAAATAAAGTCACATTCTGAGGTACTAGGGATTAGGACTTTAACATACGAATTTGGGGAGAGGGGATACACGATTCAGTCTATAAAATGAGGCAAAAGACTAGAATGCAAATTTAAACCACATTGGCAAAACAGGTTCAATATCAAATCCATCACCAGGAAAGGTGAGAAGTAGGTGGGTAGCAGGCCTGAGGGAGGTGGTCAGGAGCTAGAATACCTCATGGAAAGGTTTGACAGACCTTAAATGTTTTCCTTGACTGCAGGGGTGTCAAGAATTATTTTAACGTAGGAAAACTGAGAAGCCAAGCTAGATGGCTCAGCATCATGTTAAGGTAAAGGTAACTTTAAGACTTCAGTTGGAGATTCCCAAGAAGGTGTTGGAGGTCAGGGGGTTTGAATTAAGATGGGAGGTCCTCCAAGGAACACAGATTTAGAAATCAGCCACCCAGTTGTTGCTGGATCCCACTCCCATCTCAGCAGTTTGGGAGTCTGACTTGTTCCATGGGCTCTCATCATCGGCTACCAACATTAGGTTTTATTGGGGCCCATTGACTATAAATCAATCTCACTCTGAAATAACACACTGGACTTTCTGTGAGTCAGCTATAGTCATTCCACTCCAAGATGCTGCCTGAAGGGTCTAAATTCAGAACTGTTAATTAATTCCTTCCCAGTGTCCAGGGCATGGGGAGCTTAAACCCTCCCATTCCTCTAATTGCTGCTAGCTGGGTAATATCATTCAAGTTTCCCTTCTAATTTAGCAATATCTTATTTGACAAGCATCTAGATCACCCTCACTCACCCTTATTTTCATGAGCAGCAGAGAGACAACAAGAGATCAAGACATTGATGCATCAGCCTTGCAGAAAAAATGGCAAATATTTCATGTTATATTTAGAAACACACTTTGCCTAAGGAAGATAGTTGGGAAATTAAGTTGCCTGGTTGGGAAGTCCACAGTCCTTTTGTTTTGTCTGGTCATGCAGTCTTGTAAATGTCCAGGGCTTCAGTAGCTAGAGGCACTTATAATACTCAGAAATTGGAATATTCTCTGTATGGATGCTAGATTTAATGAGGTAAGGCAAAAGGGGAAAGGAGGGGGAGTTTTTTTTTTTTTTTAGTAATTGGTTGTTAAATTTTCCACATTGCCTTTCTAATTCATTCCATTGAAGGAATTAGGTATCAGGTTATAGAAGTCCATGGCAATGTGCTATTCAAGATAGTCATATAAGTCTCAGCTGTATCCAAGGAAGTTTCCAGGATGTCAGCAGCCTCTCAGTCTGTCCCACTGTTACTGGGGGAGAGGGTCTTGCTCCAGGGCTAAATAGGAGACAGGTGTTTCTGACAGCTCAGCTGAAGTTGTGGGGTCATGGATGAGAATGAAAAGATTTACTGGAAAATTTTCAGTATTAGATTTTTTGGGGACTCCGTTCAACTAACCTTTCAACAGGGAAATAAATCCTTGCTGTTATGAACAAACTAGAAAAGAAATGTGCTGTCAAATAAGGTCATCTCTGAAATTGAGGAATCTTAAAATAAAGTGTAGTATTAATTTGCTAGAGCAAATTAATAATGCACCACAGAGTAGGTGGCTTAAACAACAAATGTATTTTCTCACAGTTATGGGGGCTGAAAGTCCAAGATCAATGTGTCAGCAAGGTTGGTTTCTTCTGAGGCCTCTCTCCTTGCCTTGTAGATGGCTGCGTTTTCCTTGTGTCTTTGCATAGTTTTCCCTGTGTCTTCCCATAGTCTTCCCTCCCTGTGTGTCTGTGTCCTAATTTCTTATAATGATACCAGTCATATTGGATTGAGGTACATCTTCATTACCTCATTTGACTTTAATTACCTCTTTAAATACCTTCTCCAAATAGAGTCACATTCTGGGGTACTTGGGATTAGGCCTCAACATATGAATTTTGGGGGACACAATCTCATAAGAGATGCGTATCTTCCAAAATAAAGTTACAAAGACTTTCCTTCTTATTCCTATTTTCTTTTTCACCATCTCTTTAGTTTTTTATGTCAGATTAGATAAAAATTCAAATTGTCAGCTCTCTCTCCCCCTCACAATTTCTTCCACACTCCCCCACATAGTTTTGCTTCCCTCCAAATCATTTTCTAGTTATCAAAAGCAAAACTATATTCTTATTTCATATACATCTTTGAACCTATCCCTCAATGGTCTCTGGGATCAGGGGAAGCCAACACAACTCTATTAGGTTATGCCTAAATAAAAAAAAAAATTTCCTAAGTTTCATAAAAGTTCTCTTTTGCTACATCGTTTAGGAATTTCACAATGGAGAGGTCCAAGGGGAGGCTGTGGTGCCCATCAATGACAAAGATGGTCACAATTTGCTGAAAGAACCAAGTTACTATTCAGTATAAGATGTTTCTGTTTCTCCTTTCTCTGAGGCTGTATTAATTAGGGAAAAACATTTACTAGCTGATCAGGTCTTCTTCAATTCATTTCAGGCCAATTCTTGCAAATACATACAGTTATTTTACGTTTTAAAATCCTCATCCAAGGATATGTTTTTGCTGATTTTAAAGATGGAGGAAGGAGGAAGGGGAGAGAGAGAGACAGACAGACAGACAGACAGACATTGATTGGTTTCCTCCTGTATGCACCCTGACCAAGGATTTAAACCACAACCTGGGTATATGCCCTGACTGGGGATTGAACCCACAACCTTTTGATGATGCTCTAACCAAGTGAGCCACCCATCCAGTGTGACACATACAGTTATGACTTCACTATGCTGCTGATGTGGAGGTGGAAGAAATGAACAGATGCCTTGTTTTGGTCTTGTCTTGTAATGGTCTGTTTGACATACAGTTTAGCATTTTTCTCTCCATAGGCAGTGGTTAAAGCATGAATATACACATAAGTTTCCTCTGGGAAACAGTTTTCTCATTTGGAATGAGAAGTAAAGAGAACCTAGGAAATATGTTTGAGGAGTATCAACATTTCAGATTCAGAAAAGGAGCCTGTCAAACAGATAGTAAAGCAGAAATCAGAGGGGTGAGAGGAAAATCAGGAATGAGAAGAGCCTTAGGGGTCCAGGGTAGAATAAGAGTTTCAAGGAGGTGAAGCCTATGATTCCTAAATAGCTTGGACCAGGCAAGGACCTCTAAATTTCTACGGACTCATTCCCAAAGACTTTCCTAAGGGTCCTACTTGGAGAAGAGCTTTCCATTGCTACTTCTATCTAGTAGATGGCTTGTAAGGAATGATGGAGTTGGGAGGGGCATTGGTCATCTCTTGAGTACTACTTTGGCTCCTCTAGGCCTAGTATTTATTTTGGCTACTGTGGGGCAACCTGTTACACACCAGTTCTAGCCATCTTCCGGCAGGTGCGTCCTGATGGTACTCACTGTAGGCCCCTGCACATGGCTCTTTCTTTATGCCTCAAACTTCTCTGTTATCCTGGCATGTGGAGGAGCCATGAGGATCTTCTCAGCACTCACTGAATTAATTCAGTGCACAGGAGTGATCTTGATCCCTACTCCTGTGGAGCAGCCAGAGATTAGAAGGGGGGCAGCAGCCAGTGCTAAATCCTTCCTCTTTTCCTGTCCTTGGACAAAAGTCCTGCCCACGGTGGTGGCTACCTCCAAGTCTATAAATACATTTTTACCTTGATTTTCCCTTCTCTGCTTTACTTGTTCTCCTATGGCTTTTTGGATCCTTATCCCCAGTAAAGTTCTTGCAGTCATCTCTAGGGGAAACTAAGGATAAGCAAGTCAGTCTGGGAAGAGCTGGATTACTCCAGTCAGCCTGCAATAAGGATCCCATTACTGGTGGTAAGAGGAAAGATGATAATTCTCTATAAGCAACAGCTTCATATTCCTAAGGCTCTCAACTGTGCTACCAGCACAACATCAACTGATTAGGAACCTTAACTACATCTCCAAAATCCCTTTTGCCATGGATGTGATATCCTATTATAGTTAGTTACAGTCCCAGGGATTGGGTGATGCGGACACCAGCTAGCAGTGTCCACGTCATTATGGATGAAATAAAACATACACATGGACTACTGAGTCCAGTGGAGGAAAAAGGATGACAGCATGGCTTTTCTCTCAAGGGGAGCAAAAGCCATGGCCTCTGCCATGACAGGCCTTTATACTATCTTCTCACATTACAAGATGGTCCTCACTCACTATGCACAGGTTACAACAAAGGAGCCAATGCCCTTCATCACATCACAGAAGAAGGACATTAGCAAATGAAAAGGCAAAAGTGGTTGATCCAGTTACACTGGTCCCTGCAAGGTTTAGCATGGATGTTAGGAAGTTACAACAAGCATTTGCAGGGTGAGGGAGTTTTCAGCAAAAAACAGCTTAGGTATATTGCAAATCTGATTACCCATGAGAGAACCTATCTGTGGGCATGTGTCCTGTGCATCTCCGAGTGGGAGCTGGGCCCATGTCATGCAGAAAGGTCTGCCACAGTTAGGGCTGAAGATCTGGGTGCCATGTAAGAATTCTGTCCATCACATGCCCATACCACACAGATTACAAGTAAGTCTTAGAGCCAGATTTTGAATCTAGGTTTGTGTAACCCAAAGGTCATATATTGTCTAACTTGTTTCTCAGTGATGACAATGAATGTTATAGAGAATTTTATAGTTATCAACAAGCTTTCCCATTTATTGTATTGTTTGGCCTTATAAGAAGCTCCTTATGAGGTACTATTATTTCTCTTTAGGAATGATGAGACTGGGGATTGAGAATATTTAATTACTTATTCAAGACTGTATAGACAGAAAATAGCAAAGTAAGGACTAAGAACAACTCTCCTGATTTCAGATCCTATACTTTTCCCTTTACATCATCACAATTCCCTAATTTCTTATTTAGATTATTCTTATTATTTAATTGGGAAACAAATTTACTGGGATAGAATAAAGAAACTAGTAGAATAATTACAGATTGGATGCAAATGTTTAAATGCTACAGTGTGCCTTGTGCAGAAAAATAGGTCCAATGTGTTACATTAATAGAGATGAATTCTGCCGAAATGCAGAGAAATACTACATTCAAGTCTGAAAAAGTATTGTTTTTAGTGAAGATAGTAAATTTTAAAACATATTTAGAAAACAACCAGTTCATGAAGTGAAAACTTTTAAAATAAATTACAAGTTAATCAAGTAATTATTTTTGAGAAATGGCATGATTTTGGCAAATGATGTGGATATATTTTACGTTTGTGATCAGGGAATTAGCCATCCACAGAAAAAGCTTAAAAAATTATCATAGAAATATCCTACTGCCAATGACCATCTTGCCATGCATTCCCTTGTTTCTGATGCAAAGCAAACAATTTTACATGAAAGAATGTAGCTATAATTAAAAGTTAAGATTCATTTAGAGTTCAGATTAATGGCCACATGTTAGAATTTTTCTAGTATGGCCAACTAAGATGTTGGCAAATAGACCATCTCTTCCCTGAATCCCCATGTAATTTAATCATTTTCCTCTATTCTTGGGGCAAAAGTTGCATTTAGTGAGGAACTATCCTTAAACTGCCAGTTCAGAAGTTATTTTTTTGTTAAAGAATGATCAGTCATTTGTTCAAATAAAAAAAGCTAGAAATTCAACAATATCTTGGGCTTTCCTTGCCATTATTTATAGGTAAAAGATTTGTTATAATCTGCAATACAGTCTATGATTTAAACAAATTATAAAAAGAATTAGACCTTGATCAGGCCAATTTATTAAAAGGCTTCAGATCTTGGAGGATTAACAAATGCAAGAGAAAACTTAACCCCAAGGATTCCTAGTTGGTGAACAAAGACATCAAAGAGAAATCGTATTATTCCTTTGGACAACTTCTGATGTTGCTATATTCAGTTGATTTGAAGAGATATGAAATGATAAACACAAACAGTTTACAAATATGAAACTCTCATTACATCTCTTTAGCCGAGAGCTTGATCCCTTAATATTTTATGAGGTAGCCTGTTTTAATAGTAAATGTTGGTAACAATAGTCAACATAGAATCTGTCATTTCCAATACAATCTTTCCTAAGAAAATATTTCAAGGATATTTGACAGAAAGCACTATCTGTCCATCATTTCTATACATGACTGTGGTCTCACAGGCAGAAAAACATGGCAACCATAAGGAAGAGCCAGAGAACTAAATCATTTTGTGTTTTTCATATTGATTTGAGAGCATCTGATATTTTCCAACTATGTATCTGAGGGAGAATCAGTTATAAGAAAAATATGGATGTTGATGGAGAACTAGAAGGTGGGCTAGAATAGTTAGCAGTAGATGTGACAAATGGCACTGCTGATATCGTGATCTGAAATGAAGATATTCCTTGTTATTAGTGGGCAAAGATAATTAGGACATGGCTCCCTGCATCTGTAATATAATAATAATGGGTCGATATTCTAAAATTAGTGTTGTAGATATGTTCATTTAGAGAAGGCCATAATGTACCTCCATCATAGTTATTTAAACAAATACATAAAATGGATATTCTTTCTAGAAAATTTTTTATGAAATTACTTCTGAAGGTTGTAAGTTGATGCTTAAGACCCTGTTGAAATAGTTTCCTGCATTCATTCATGAAGTCAAATGCAAAAATGGTCATATTTATGTTGGTTTTATTTACAGCAGGGAGAAGAATTAATAAACTGACATAATATTTTTTCCAAATCTAAACTTGATATCCCATATTGGGAAATCTATGTCAGCTCTACTCTTAAAAATCAGAAAAAAACAGAAACAAACAAACAAACAGACCAAACACTCCTGGATACCAGCCATGGCACATGAATCAGTGGCCAGTCAATAGGAGAACCAGCTCCTTCTTCCTTATTCAGTCTTCATCTTTCCTACCAGAGGTTTTTAGGTTTCACTCTCTATTGAGTCAATTGTTTGGGGGAGGGGAGATCTTAAAATTGCATCATATATCACTCATTTCTCTTTTCTATAGATTTTCCCCTTTCCCCTCCAGGGGCATTGATTTTCTTCCTTGGGTTTCTGAGAAAGCTTTGCTTAGCAGGCATCTTTATCTGGCTGAAGGAAGCAATATTCACACTTCTCCTGAAGCGATGCAGATGTGACACCTGCTGCTAGGTAGGGGCTCCAGACAGTGGTCTGATCTGTTGGGAGCTACAAAAAACCTTGGAAGGAAAGTGATTTAAGAACTCTGATCTCTGGTGATATAAAGACTCTCACAAGTGTTTGTTTTATCTACCACTTTGTATTAGATGATACCTTTATGAGATTCTACAATTCTTCATAATTCTCTGCAGACTGGGATGGGCTCAGAGGGGAAACCACACCCCATCTTAAGGTATACTGTGGGGCCCTCAGGATGTCCCACAACTGCTTCCCATGAAGCCAACTCATTATCTCTGGCTGTGAAGAGTGGAGATTTTATGAATAGAATGACAGCAATGGGGATCTCTGAAAGCCTTTGTGAACATACAGCTGAATAGCCATGATTAGAGATGATAATAGCAGGCATTATTCACATGTGCTTTACAGGATGTAGAATATGCTTGCTAAAACATCTTATTTGATTCTCACCATCTCCATGAAAGGCAGGAAAAGCAGTTATCATTTCATTATGATTTGATGAGAGAGAAAAGAAAAACCCCAACAGGTGAAGTGACCTGTGGAAGATCTGCCCTGTGCTCCTAGAAACAGTGGTGGTCAGAAATTCCCCCAACCTCTTGTGACTGGAAAATGAGTTACTTAAAAGAAGCACCCTACCCCTATGACTTAGATGTGACCCACTGGTGACCTCCTTATTTCTCTATTTCAAGGCGAGACACAGACCTTCCATTTCCAATTCTTTGCCACATGAGTGATTAACTGAACTATTTGACCAATTGGCACAAAATGTCTGCTAGCTTGACTTAGTCAAATGTTACTCAGACTTCTCTCCTTTTCCCATGCCTCTGTACCTTGACCTACCCTAAGCCTGAGCCAGCATCAAAATATGGAACAGCTGCTCTTTAAGGCCCTTGTGAAGACTTGGCTAACCTCAGGGATGGACATTTCCTTCTCAACTGTCTGATCATGCCATCCATCCCCATCCACCCAATCAGTTTGAGATAATCTTGTTGTCAAAGCATTCTTCCTATTGCTGTAGTCTTTTCAAATAGAGTCCCTCCTTACCTAAGTCAGGATTTGTTTTTTATCTGACAGGTCACAGGCTAAGGTTAAAAAGCAGTCTCCTGTCACCAGCTTTGGTCACCCACATGATTTGAGTATCATACCTACTAAAGGTGGGAGGTTGAATTGTGGCCCTTACTAAAGGCCCTGCTTATTCTACATGTGGTTCCCCTGGCTTTTCTCTGTGTTCTTGCAACATTACACTCTGTTGGGATCTCTGGAATAAAGTTTTTTCACAAGAAGTGAAAAGTAATACCAAGCAACATATGGTGTTCCAGGGGCATTTATGTTGCTTTGTTTACACTGGTGTTTTATCTTAATCAAGGAACAAGTCACCTGTGTCTCACAAAAAGAGGAAAGAAACTAAAATTCAGGCTGCAAAAATGAGAAATCTTCTCAGTTGCTGACATTTTGTTTGGGATATCAAACATTCTTATTTAGAGGTTAGTTAAAATAGTCCAAAGCAATTTGATTCTGTTCAGATAAAGAGTAGTGCTGATAATCACACACATGCCAATATGCTGTTTAGAGATAGATGTTGGAAGTACAGGGATGGACAGGTCAGCCTTGTTCTCAAAGATTTTATGGTATTGTGTGGAATTCAGACATTCAACTTGCATCGGAGAAGCAAGAGTCAGGATTGATGCAGACACCGGCCCGCAGTGTCCGCATCATTATGGATGAAATAAAACATTCACACGGGCTACCGAGTCTGGTGGAGGAAAAAGGACAGCATGGCTTTTCTCTCAAGGGGAGCAAAAAGCCTCGGCCTCCACCATGACAGGCCTTTATTGGGTTTCTGGTCACATTACATGATGGTCCTCATTTACTATGCACAAGTTCATTATAGGTGGTTACCTTTTACAGACAACAAAGGAGCAATACTACTAATCACATCACAGAAGAAGGATATTAGCAAATGAAAAGAGAAAAGCGGTAGAACCGGTTACACATATCCTAGGAAGGGTTAGCATGGATTTTAGGAAGTTAAAATAAGCACTTGCTATTTCAATTCAGGGTGAGGGAGTTTTAGCAAATGCAAGACTCAAAGCAGTTTAGGTACCAACGCAGGCCTGATTCCCCACAGGAGAACCCATCTGTGGGCATGGGTCCTGTGCATCTCTGAGTGGGAGCTGGGCCCATGCCACACAGAATGGTCTCCTATACAGGATTGCCTCCAATGTGGGCAATTAGCTCTTTGATACTTGGATAGTGGCCTCAGAAACTGTATAGCTTGTTGGCCCATTTTAGACATTATTTTTTTCTGCAATACCAACTATAGTGGAAAGATTTTAGGTAGAAATTCTAAATTTTATTATTACATTGCTTTATAATGATGATAATTTATGACTTTTATAGCCAATATTTCTATAGCTTTTTGATTCGTGTGTGTGACTGTGGGTCACCACATATTAGATACTCTCCAGTTTTCTCTACAGAACCTTCTCACTGAGCTACCTGCAACATTACTTGCTTTTGTGGCTAGATCCCTTAAAATCCAATATATCCTGAAGGAGATAATTAATAAGCAGATGGCTCAAGATAATACACAGGTCAAGAAATGAGGCATCTAATTAACAGTTAGATCAGAGTGTGAGAGGCAATTGCAGGAGTATGGAGACCCTACTTGGGCCACAGGACCCCTGGATGAGAGAATTGGGCTGGTGGTGTGACATTTTGACACAAGCAAGCTGTCAGAGGTGAGAGTACAGCCAGAACCTTCAGGCTGTGCTCATTAGGGCTTCATGGAACTCCTAGTCATCTATTGACCTGACCCTAAGCAAGACCCATTTTCATTATCCTGAAAAAGGAGTCAATGGGTCAAAAGAAATACCCAATTTGAGATTGTACATGGGTTTGGCTCTGAAGCTCAGCTGGTAAAGCACAGAAATGAGGTGTTCTCTGCAGCCAGTTATGCCACAGGAAGGAGGGCCAGAATGTAAGTGAGGCAGTTTAATGCCCTGCACAAAGGTCAGGAAAAGATGATTTGAAAGAAGAGGACAACACACCCCTTGCAATGAATCTATGAGGGATGTCTCAGTTAATCTGTGAGTCTTACCAAGGGTGTCAAGGGAGCACAGTCTCCCTCCTGTATCATGACTTTGAGAGGAAGAGAAAGAGGGTTTTCTCTCCTCTGTACCTGGGAGAGCCACTGCTAAATGACTCCTGGCAGTACGGGAAATCATTGAGACAGCTTTTCTTGTGATATGTGGAATCTGTTACCAACCTGTGGCCAGCCTGATGTTCCCTAGTTGATTGTTGTGTTGCTGAGCTTCCAATCATTCATCAAGTAGGGCCCTATGACCTATGTGATATTTCTAATGTGAAATGCAGACTATAAGTGGAACCTAATCAACAAAAGAAACAAGCAAACAAAATACAACCAGAAACATTGAGATAAAGAACACACTGACAGTATCCAGAGGGGAGTGGAGAGGGGGGATAATGGGTGAAAGAAATGGAAAGGTTGTCAATGAACAAATATAAAGGACACATGGACAAAGCCAAACAGGGGTAGGGTTGGGGGAGGTGTGGGTGGGTGGGGTGGGGGAAAATTATGGTAGGAAATTGGAGACCACTGTACTTGAACAACAATAAAAAAAGAGAGAGAAGGAAATGCCTGAAGTCTGATATATCCTAAGATAACTGTCCTAATGCCTCTGGGACCAATTAAGACAGAGAAGTCAAGACTGTACCTGTGGGAGTGATGTATCTCTCAAGTCTATGGACACAGCTTTTGAATTGGGATTAATACCTTGGTGACAAACATTGAAAACTAAGTCAGTTTTTTCTCTCTTTCTCAGCCTTCTTTCTCGCCATGCCAGAAGCTGAGAGAATAAAATCAATTCTTTGCTTGTTGTTTTGTAGAAAAAGAACTAGTTGGATTCTGTAGGCAGGTGAGAGACCATACCTCAGGTTGTACTAACCAACTACAAGTAATAAAATGATACTCATTGCAATTGTTAAATTCATGTATGTTGATTTGGCCAGGATGTGGTACCTAGTTGATTGTTCAAACACTAGTTTTTTGTTTTAATTTATCTTTTCACTGTATTTTTTCCATTACCATCTGTCCCTCTTACATCCCCCTACCCCTACAATCACCACATTGCTGTCAATGTCCATGCGTCCTTTTTCCTTTTTGCTCAATCCCTTCATCCCCTAACCACCCCTCCACCCATAGCTATCATCTTGCTCTCTATTTATGAGTCTGTCTGTATTTTGCTTGTTAGGTTAGTTTGTTAATTAGATTCCACATATGAATGAAATCATATGGCATTTGTGTTTCTTGGACTGGCATATTTAACTTGGCATAATGGTCTCCAGGTCCAGCCACGGTGCTGCAAAGGGTAAAATTTTCTTCTTTTTATGGCTGAGTAGTATTCCATCGTGTAGATATCCCATAGTTATTTTATCTACTCATCTACTGATGGATACTTGGGCTGCTTCCAAATCTTGGTAATTATAAATAATACTACAATGAACAGAGGCATGCTTATGTTCTTTCAAATTTGTGTTTTGGATTTCTTTGGATATGTTCACAGAAGTGTGACCACTGGGTCAAAAGGCAGATCCATTTTTAATTTTTTGAGGTATCTCCATATTGCTTTCCACACTGGCTGCACCAATCTGTATTCCCACTAGCTTGCAAAAGGTTCCTCTTTCTCCACATCCTTGCCAGCACTTGTTGTTTTATTGATGATAGCCATTCTGACTGATGCAAGAATGTGGTTTTAATTTGCATTTCTCTGATGATTAGTGACACTGAGCATCTTTTTCATATGTCTATTGGCCATCTGTGTGTTCTCTTTGGAGAAATGTCTATTCAGGTCCTTTGTACATTTGTTAATTGGATTGTTTGTTTTGAACTAACAGAAAGGGATATTAAGAAAACAATCCCATTCACAATTGCTTTAAAAATAATAAAGTGCCTAGGAATAAATCTAATCAAGGATGTAGAAGACCTGTGCTCCGAAAATTAAAAGACACTGAAGAAACTGAAGAAGATACAAATAAGTGGAAGCACGTACCACATTCATGGATAGGAATAATTAACATCATTAAATTGTCCATGATACCCAAAGCAATCTATATCAAGATTCCATGACATTTCACATAACTAGAAAAAATATTTCAAAAATCTATATGGAACTATGAAATGTCCTGCAGAGCAACCATAATCCTGAGAAGGAAGAAAAAGTTGGAGGACTCATGCTACCTAATATCAAGCTATATTTTAAGACCATAATAATAAAAACAGCATGGTACTGGCATAAAAACAGACACATAGATCAATGGAAAAGAATAGAGAGCCCAGAAATAAGCCCCCATCTCTTTAGTCAATTAATATTTAACAGAGGAAGCAAACACATACAATGAGCTAAAGATAGTGTGTTCAATAAATGATGTTGGGAAAATTGGATGATGTGTGCAGAAAAATAAAACTTGATCACCTTTTTATACTACACACAAGAATAAATTCAAAATAGATTAAAGACTTAAATGTTAGATCTGAAACTGTAAAAATCTTAGAAGAAAACATAAGCAGTAAAATCTTGGACATTGGTCATAACAATATTTTACGTGATATACCTCCTCAGGCAAGGGAAACAAAAGAAAATAAATAGGATTACATCAAACTAAAAAGTTTTTGCACATCAAAGGAAACCATCAACAAAATGAAAAGGCAACCCATAGAATGGGAGAACATATTCACCAATAAGTCTGATAAGAGGTTAATATCGAAAATTTACAAGGAACCTATGAAACTCAACACCCCAAAAAATCAAACACTAGTTCATTGTCGGTGTGAAGGTATTTTTAAAATGTGATTAACATTTAAATCATGAGGTTTGAGTACAGCCAATTGCCCTCTATAATGTGAGTGGATCTTTTTCACTCAGTTGAAGGTTTTATAAGCAAAATCTGAGATCTGAAGAAAATGAAGGAATTCTGCCTCAAAATTATAAACATGGAAATATTGCCTGAGGACTTCCAGCCAAGATGGAGGCATAGGTAGACACATTGTGCCTCCTTGCACAACCAAAAGAAGGATAACAACAAATTTAAAAACAAAAAACAATCAGAACTTTCAGAAAATTGAACTGTATGGAAGTCCGACAACCAAGGAATTAAAGAAGAAACATTATTCATCAAGACTGGTAGGAGGGGTGGAGATGGGTAGCTGGGTCAGAGAGGACTCATGGCAAGGCAGTGGCTAGAGGACCGGAACAGGCCAGGCTGTGGTTGGAGGGCAAGGCGGTAGCTGGCAGACCTGAAGAGGCAGCTGATTGTGGACGGGGCAGCCCCACATTTTCATGCAGATAAACCAGTAGGAACAACTAGGGAGCGAGACAGACCAAGCAACCCAGAGTTCCAGAGTGGGGAAATAAGTTTTGTGGGGATTGAGGAAGCAGCAGTAGAAACTCCCAGCCAGAAAAGGAGAGTTCATTGGGGAGACCAACAGGGTCCTAGAATGTACACAAGCCTACCCACCTGGGAATCAGCACCAGAAGGGCCCAATGTGATTGTGGGCAGCTGGGGAAGTGACTGAAAACCAGCAGAGAGCTGAGAAATCAGTATTGTTCACTCTTGGACCTCTTCCCTAGATACAGTGTCACAACGTAGCAATGTGGGTTGCCCTGCCCTGGTGAATACATAGGGCTCCACCCCTTCCTACATAACAGGAATGCCAAGACAAAAAAAATATGGCCCAAATGAAAGAACAGATCAAAGCTCCAGAAAAAATACAACCAAAGGACAAAAAAACAGCCAACCTATTGGAGGCAGAGTTCAAAACACTAGTTATCAGGATGCTTACAGAATTGGTTGAATATGTGTAGAAGACCAGTTTATTTTAGTCTGGCAAATATGACTCAGCTCTGTATGAAAAACCTACAGAAGCAAGGTGGTGGGCAGGAGCCAGACCTTCAAACTGAGTTTTCCTATGGGAATCAGGCCTAGAAAATGCATACAGACTGTTATGGCTTGCTCTTGCTAAAACTCCATCACCCTAGGCTAAAACAACAAATGTGTATTATCTATCTTCAAGGTAATTTCCAAAGCCTGTGTGAATTTTCCCAAGGATAGAGCTAATCAGCTCACCTCCATTCCCCTCTGCATGTTATTTTCATATCCTTGATTGTACCTAAAATGTAGACAATAATATTCTACGTAATAGAATATCCGTCTTTGATGTAAGACCAGAGAAAAACAATAAAAGCCTGTATAGGCAAGGGTCGAGGCACTCGTCTCTTGAGAGAGTGGCCCAGGCACATAGAAGCACTCTCCCCTTGAGAGAATGGCCATGCCATTGCCTTTTTCTCCACAGGATTGCTGTCTCCTGTGCATTTATTCTCATCTTCAGTAACAACAAGCAGGCTCTGCTGGCTGGAGTCCACCACAAATATGGTCACAGATTAGATGAAAAAATGAAGGATATGAAAAATAAAATAAAGGAAAATATACAGGGAACCAACAGTGAAGGAAAGGAAACCGGGACTCAAATCAACAGTTTGGAGGAGAAGAAAGAAATAAACATTCAACCAGAACAGAATGAAGAAACAAGAATTCAAAAAAATGAGGAGAGGTTCTTGCTTAGGAACCTCCAGGACATCTTTAAATGTTCCAACATCTGAATCATAGGCGTCCCAGAAGGCTAAGAAGAAGAACAAGAAATTGAACACTTATTTGAACAAATAATCAAGGAGAAATTCCCTAATCTGGTGAAGCAAATAGACTTCCAGGAAGTCCAGGAAGCTCAGAGAGTCCCAAAGAAGTTGGACCCAAAGAAGCACACCCCAAGGCACATCATAATTACATTAGCCAAGATCAAAGATAAGGAGAGACTCTTAGAAGCAGCAAGAGAAAAGGAGACAGTTACCTGCAAAGGAGTTCCCTTAAGACTATCAGCTGACTTCTCAAAAGAAACCTTGCAGACAAGAAGGGGCTGGGAAGAAGCATTTGAAGTCATGAAAGACAAGGACCTACATCCAAGATTCCTCTATCCACCAAAGCTATCATTTAGAAAGGAAGGACAGATAAATTGCTTCCCAGATAAGGTCAAGTTAAAGGAGTTCATCACCACCAACCCCTTATTATATTAAATGTTAAAGGGACTTATCTAAGAAAAAGATGATCAAAACCATAAACAGTAAAATGACAACAAACTCACAGTTATTAACAACTGAACCCTCCCCCCAAAAATAAAAGCAAAAATGAACTAAGAAAAAACAACTAGAACAGGAACAGAATCACAGAAATGTAGATCACATGGAGGGTTATCAGCAGGGGATAGGGAGGAGGAGAGAGGGGGAAAACGTACAGAGAATAAATAGCATAAATGGTAGGTAGAAAATAGACAGGGGGAGGTTAAGAATAGTGTAAGAAATGTAGAAGCGACTTCCGGCCAAGATGGAGACATAGGTGGACACACTATGCCTCCTCTCACAATTAAAATTAAAGACAACAAATATTTAGAAACAAGAAAACAATCAGAATTCATAGAAAATTGAACTGTGTGGAAGTCCAACAACCATTCATCCAGACCGGTAAGAGGGGCGGAGTCCAGGCAGGAAAAAATGGAGGTGCGGACCTGGGAACGCAGGCAGCAGTGGCTAGTGATTCCTAGGCATGCAGGCAGTGGCTGGCAGACCTCAGGCGCACAGGCGGTGGCTGGCAGACCCTGCACATGGGGGGGCAACCGTGCAGACTCAGTGAGGCCACACAAGGCGGATCGCTGACCAGGTGGTCCCACATTCGCGCGCGCAGATAATCCAGGCAAAGGGGAAGCAGCAGAGGGGACTGGAATCCAGCAGAGGGCAGAGCAGGCACCATTGTTCCCTCTTGGACCCCGACCCCATATACAGTATCACAACTCAGCCACTGGGCTGTCCCACCCCGGGGAACACCTAAGGCTCCACCCCTCACTGCGTAACAGCCACGACCAGACCAAAAACAAAACAAACAAACAAACAAAAAACCCCACCAAAAATGGCTCAAACCAGAGAACAAATGAAAGCTCCAGAGCCAATTCCTCTAAGTGACCAAGAGATAGCCAACCTATCAGATGCACAGTTTAAAGCCCTGGTGATCAGGATGCTCACAGAATTGGTTGATTTTGCTCACAAATTAGATGAAAAAATTCAGGCTCCATACAATACGTGAAATGAAGGAAGATGCATGGGGAACCAGTAGAGATGGAAGGAAAACTGGAACTCAAATCAATGGAGTGGACCAGAAGGAAGAAACAAACAACCAAACAGAAGACAAGGAAGAAACAAGAATTCAAAAAAATGAGGAGAGGCTTAGGAACCTCCAGGACATCTTTAAACGTCCCAACATCCAAATTATAGGGGTCCCAGAAGGGGAAGAAGAAGAGCAACAAGTGGAAAACTTATTTGAACAAATAATAAGGAAAACTTCCCCATTCTGGCTAAGGAAATAGACTTCTAGGAAGTCCAGGAAGCTCAGAGAGTCCCAAAGAAGTTGGACCCAAGGAGGAACACACCAAGGCACATCGTAATTACATTAGCCAAGATTAAAATGAAGGAGAGACTACTAGACGCAGCAAGAGATAAGGGGACAGTCACCTACAAAGGAGTTCCCATCAGACTGTCAGCTGATTTCTCAAAAGAGACCTTACAGGCAAGAAGGGGCTGGTAGAAGGTATTCCAAGTCATGAAAGTCAAGGAACTACATCCAAGATTGCTCTATCCAGCAAAGCTGTCATTTAGAATGGAAGGGAAGATAAAGTGCTTCCCAGATAAGGTCAAGTTCAAGGAGTTCATCATCACCAAGCCCTTATTAGATGAAATGTTAAAGGGACTTATCTAAGAAAAAGATGACAGTGAAAAGACAGCAAACTCACAGCTATTAGCAACCACAACCTAAAACAAAAGCAAACAACTAGAAAAGGAACAGAACCACAGAAATGGAGATCATATGGAGGGTTAGCAACAGGGGAGTGGGAGGAGGACAGAAGGGGGAAAGGTACAGAGAATAAGTAGCATAAACGGTGGGTAGAAAATAGACAGGGGGAGGGCAAGAATAGTATGGGAAATGTAGAAGCTAAAGAACTTATGACACATGGACATGAACTAAAGGGGGGAATGTGGGTGGGAGGGGGTGTGCAGGGTGGAGGGGAATGATGGGGGGAATTGGACAACTGTAATAGCGTAATCAATTAAATATATTAAAAAAAAGAAATGTAGAAGCCAAAGAACTTATACGTATTACCCATGGACATGAGCTAAAGGTGGGGGGACTGTGCATGGGACGGGGTGTGCAAGGTGGAGGGGAATAAAGGGGAGCAAATGGGACAAGTGTAATATCAATAAAATATATTAATAATGCAAAAAAATTGCCTGAGCTTCTAGCTTGCAGATTATGGACTCAACACTTTAACACATATTCTTGCTTGAATTTCTAGCCTGTTGGCCTGCTGTACACATTTCAGATTTATCATCAATTCTCACAACTGCTTGAGCCAATTCCTTGAAATAGATCTCTCTATGCATGTCCCATTGGTTCTATTCTCTGGAGAACCCTGACTAATATACTCATTCTATCTATTTCAGATGAAGTTCTCTCCCTGACCATAGCTATTGGTTTCTAGGCTAGTTGTCTGCAAATATGAAGTAAGCATGATCTATACGTAAGAATGGAGGGCCAGAGTAGAGACTGTATATTTTTTTCCTATCTCCCTCCCTATCCTTTGTTCTTATCTGAATCTTTCCAACCCACTCTTATGCTCCAGGGCATAATCTTATGTCTCCAAAGTCAAAATTAGATAAAGAATGCTTAATAGTATGCAGGTAATTCAAATCAAAAGTTTTCTTTCTTTAATATAATTTATAGATATGACTCCCTTCCTTGAGATTTTGGCTAAAGAAAAATTTTCTGTAAAGTGTTACTCTGCTATTTCTGCCCATCCCTGATAAAATTACTGATTTATTATTTTAGATAGTTTTGACATGGCTTAGAATGCAAAAGTACCATCTTTAATATGTTATTATTTGCAGAGAATCCATGGATCTTAGCCCATTTCTGCACCTACAGGTGGGTTTAATCTCATTTAAATGCTGAACATCTCAGTGGCTACTCAGGTATTATGGTACTAAGAATGATATATCTAAACAAGTGTTTACACTGAGTGTTATTTGGGAACCACCAACTATATCTATAGAAAATGGAATGACACATATCAGTTTGTGAACAGAAGACAATAAAGCTACATAATTCCTTTTGTAAGTTGGTTGATTTTATAACCAAGTCTGACAAATTGACATTGACATTGCACAACTGCCTATGAAGGGAGAATGAAAAACAGCTTTAAATCTGCCTCTATCTGGCCAAGATGGAGGCATAGGCGGACACACTGTGCCTCCTCTCACAACCAAAATTAAGGACAACGAATATTTAGAAACGAGAAAACAACCAGAACTTATAGAAAATTGAACTGTACGGAAGTCCAACAACCATTCATCCAGACCGGTAAGAGGGGCGGAGTCGCGGCAGGAAAAAGTGGAGGTGCAGACCCAGGAACGCAAGTAGCAGCGGCTCGCAGTTCCCAGGTGCACAGGCGGTGGCTGGCAGTCCTTGGGCGCCCAGGCGGCAGCTGGCGGACCCCGGGCACAGGGGGGCAACTGCGCAGACCCAGTGAGGCCGCACAAGGCAGCTGGCTGACTGACCAGGTTGTCTCACATTCGAGCGCGCAGACGGTCCGGTCCAGGCGGAGGGGAAGTGGCGGAGGGGACTGAATCCAGGAGAGAGCGGAACAGGCGCCATTGCTCCCTCTCAGACCCCGCCCCCACATACAGCATCACAACCCAGCGACTGGGCTGCCCCGCACTGGGGAGCGCCCGAGGCTCCACTCCTCACTACGTAACAGCACGCGCGCATGCGCAGATAATCCAGGTGAAGGGGAAGCAGCGGAAAGGGCCGGAGTCCAGGAGAGAGCGGAGCAGGCGCCATTGCTCCTTCTCAGACCCCACCCCCACCTATAGCGTCACAACCCAGCGACTGGGCTGCCCCGCCCTGAGGAACACCTAAGGCTCCACCCCCTCACTACGTAATAGCCGCGACCAGATTAAAACCAAAACAACAACAAAAAAAAAAAACCCACCAAAAATGGCTCAAACCAGAAAACAAATAAAAGTTCCAGAGCCAATTCCTCTAAGCAGTGAAGAGATAGCCAACCTGTCAGATGCACAGTTCAAAGTACTGGTCATCAAAATGCTCACAGAATTGGTTGATTTTGCTCACAAACTAGATGAAAAAATGCAGGCTACAATCCGTGAAATGAAGGAAGATGCATGGGGAACTGATAGAGATGGAAGGAAAACTGGGACTCAAATCAATGGAGTGGACCAGAAGGAAGAAACTAACAACCAAACAGAAGACAAGGAAGAAACAAGAATTCAAAAAAATGAGGAGAGGCTTAGGAACCTCTGGGACATCTTTAAACGTCCCAACATCCGAATTATAGGGGTCCCAGAAGGGGAAGAAGAACAGCAACGAGTGGAAAACTTATTTGAACAAATAATAAAGGAGAACTTCCCCAATCTGGCAAAGGAAATAGACTACCAGGATGTCCAGGAAGCTCAGAGAGTCCCAAAGAAGTTGGACCCAAGGAGGAACACACCAAGGCACATTGTAATTACATTAGCCAAGATTAAAATGAGCAGAGAATTCTAGAAGCAGCAAGGAATAAGGGGACAGTCACCTACAGGGGAGTTCCCATCAGACTGTCAGCTGATTTCTCAAAAGAGACCTTGCAGGCAAGAAGGGGCTGGAAAGAAATATTTGAAATCTTGAAAAGCAGGGACCTACATCCAAAATTGCTCTATCCAGCAAAGCTGTCATTTAGAATGGAAGGGCAGATAAAGTGCTTCTCAGATAAGGTCAAGTTCAAGGAGTTCATCATCACCAAGCCCTTATTATATGAAATGTTAAAGGGACTTATCTAAGAAAAAGAAGATAAAACTATGACAGTGAAAAGACAACAAACTCATAGCTATCAAGAACCACACCTAAAACAAAAGCAAACTAGGCAAACAGATAGAACAGGAACAGAACCACAGAAATGGAGATCATATGGAGGGTTAGCAACAGGGGCGTGGGAGGAGGAGAGAGGGGGAAAAGGTACAGAGAATGAGTAGCATAGATAATGGGAAAAAATAGGGGGAGGGCAAGAATAGTATGGGAAATGTAGAAGCTAGAAAACTTATGACCCATGGACATGAACTAAAGGGGGGAATGTGGGTGGGAGAGGGTGGGTAGGGTGGAGGGGAATGATGGGGGAGAAATGGGACAACTGTAATAGCATAATCAATAAAATATATTAAAAAAATAAATCTGCCTCTAAAAAAACTGTTATGGCTTAACTCAATGGACAATGGTGCCAGCCCTCTAAACATTCAAATGGGATTTAGATATTCACTATGAATATTACAAAAGAATTTTTAAGTTGGGTGGGTGATATACAGCATTGGAATAAAATAATAAAATATTATCTTTAAACCAGGTAAGTGCAATTTGTGACAACATGGATGGACCTTGAGGGCATCACCAGCATGTTAAGTGAAATAAGTGAGAAAAAGACAAATACCATATGATATCACTTATATATGGAACCTAAAAATGAACAAACAAAGAAACAAAAACCAAACTCATAGATACAGAGAAGAAATTGGTAGTTGCCAGAGGTGGGGGTGAGCAAAATGGGTAAAAAGGATCTAAAGACTCAAACTTCCAGTTATAAAAGAAATAAGTCATGGAGATGTAACGTACAGCATGGTAGCTATAGTTAATATTTGAACTCCATGTGTTGCATAAATGTTACTAAATGAGTACATTTTAAAAGTTCTCATCATAAGTAAAGAAAATTATAACTATGTGTGGTGGCAGATGTTACCTTCACATATTGTGGTAATCATCTCAAAATATATACAAATACTGAACCATTATGTTCTGCACCTGAAACTAATATAATGTGATATGTCAACTATACCTCATTAAAAGAAAAGCAACAACAAAACAAACAAAATAAATGGGTGAACTGGCCCAATATAGAATGCAAACATATATGGAAGCATAATTTAAGGGTGGTATTGGAATTGTTTTCCTATTTCAGTTTGGTGACTAGCTTTTGGGATCAGGTGACAGGATGTATTTTTAAATTTGTTAAAATTTTAGTAAGATATACACAATATAAAAGTTATTTTAACTATTTTTAAATGTACAGTTTAGTAGTGTATTCACATTTTTGTGCAATGAATTTCAAAAACTTGCACATTTTACAAAACTGAAACTCTATAGCTATTAAACGATAACTGGCCTTTCCTCCAGTCCTTGGCAGCTACCATTCTACTTTCTGTTTCTATGAGTTTTCCCACTCCTGATATTGCATACAAGTGGAATCATGCAGAATTTTTCCTTTTGTAACTAGCTTATTTCACTTAGTGTACTGTCCTTATAGTTAATCCATGTTGTAGCATGTGTCAAAAGTTCCTTTTTAAGATTGAATACTATTCCACTGTACTCATGTACATTTTGTTTAACCATTCATCTATCAATGGACATTTGGGGTTTTTTCACCTTTAGGCTATTGTGAATAATGCTGCCATAATAGGACCATACAAAAATATCTCTTTGTGACACTGCTTTCAATTTTGAGAGAATAAATACCCAGAAGAAGTATTGCTGGATTATACAGTAATTCTATTTTAAATTTTTTTGAGGAAATGCCATACTGTTTTTCATTGTGGCTGCAGCCTTTTACATTCCTACCAAAAAACAGTGCACAAGGGTTCTAATTTCTTCACATCCTAGCTAACACTTGCTCTTTGGTTGTTGTTTTTCTTTTTGCTTTTGTTTGTTTGTAGGGTAATTTTGTTTTATTATTATTATTATTATTATTTTGATAACAGCCATTCTACTAGGTTTGAGATCAAGATGCAATTTTCGGAGGTAGCAGTGTGGGACTGATATCACGTGAAAGTAAGAGCCTGAGCTGAGCTGATGGGGGAGAGGGTGTCTAGCTGTGAGTTTCCAGGCTGCACATAGGGATCAAATGTATCAGTGTTTTGATGGCTGTCTCTTTCCACATACTGACTTGGAAAAGTGGACCTTTCTGCTAACTGTGGAAACATTGATCTTGTCTGTTTGTGGACTTTTAGGAAGGGAGGAAACTCAGAGTTGAGTGTCCTGGTTAAGGTTTAAGCATGCTCAGGGATTGTTTTAGTCTTCTGAACGGCTATTCTAATGTGTACCACTGTCAGGGAGGCAGACTATTATGGGATCAATTGTGCCCCCTGAAATTCATATGTTGAAATTCTAAAACCCAGTACCCCAGAATGTGACTGTATTTAGAGTTAGGGCCTTTAAAGAGGTGACTAAGTTAAAATGAAGTCATAAGGGTGGGCCCTAATCCAATATTACTGGTGAATTTATAAGAAGAGACAAAGGCACAGACACAGAGGAAAGACTGTGTGAAGATACAGGAAGAAGATGGCTATCTGTGAGCCAGTAGAGAAGCCTTAGACTGGTCGAGGGTGTCCAACCCATAGCCCATGGGCTGCATGTGGCCCAGGATGGCTATGAATGTGGCCCAACACAAAATCATAAATTTACTTATAATCTTTTATTTTTGCTCATCAGTTTTCATTAGTGTTTGTATATTTAATGCGTGGCTCAAGACAATTCTTCTTCCAGTGTGGCCCAGAGACACCAAAAGATTGGGCACCCCTGCAAATTAGAGGAAACCAGTCCTGCCAACACCTTGATTCTGGACATCTAGCCTCCAGAACTATGGGGGATACATTTTGGAGTTTAGACACTAAGTCTGTGGTACTTTGTCATGGCACCCAAGGAAACTAATACAGACCCTCAGAGCTCCTCTCTTTTCTATATTCACGCTTTACATGATCTCATCCAATTCACAGCTTTAAACACCATTTCTATGCTGATGCTCCCAAATGTGAATCCCTCTCTGTGGACTTCCAACCTGTCTGTTCAACCACTGTATCTACGTTCTCCTCTTGGATTCTAACAGACGTCTTCAATTTAATATGTATAATTGGAATACTAAGTAAGCCCAACCAACTCATGACATATTTAAAACAAGCTCTACTTCTAGCTTTCTACCAACTGTTTAAAATTGTTTCAGTAACATTCCCTTGGTCTTAGAAATGAATGCCAGCAGGCCACAACTTTTCTGCTCACTCTTAATGATTAGAAATATTCAATGATTACCTTAGGTAGCAAATGTAGTTTCATTCAGAAATTGGGATGTCCCAACTTGATATAATGTCGGATCATTTCTTTTCCAACAACACAGGCCTGATTCAAGTCAAAAACCTACTCTGGTAGACAGAAAAATAAACCACTTGACCATTGGTCAACTGGGTATTCTGGTTGGAAGGTTAAATGGCTAGTTAAGATATGGGGTATGTTGTACATCAGCTCAGACTGAGCCCACCTAGCAGATTTTGTGAACCTCTCAGGTAAATGAAGTGAACAAATTCACTTCCTCTGTCTTTTTAGAAACAGTAAGCCAGATTTTGATTCAGAAAGGATATGAAACTCATCCAAGATTGCGCAAGGAGTAACCAGTAAATTCAGGACTTGAAAAATCTGTTTAACTTCAAAGCTCATGATCTTTGATCTATACTAGTGTTTTTCAAACTGGGTTCCTTGGAGCACTAGGATGGCTCAGGACATATTTGGGGTTTGGAGTGGATTTGGGGGATGTCTTAATTTTGTAAGGCAGCTGTAAAAAATATTACAAACTGGGGTGGCTTAAATCAACAGAAATTTATTATCTGACAGTTCCAATTCTAGACCAAGGTGTTGGAAGAGCCATGCTTCCTCCCAAACTCTAAGGGCAGAATCCTTCCCTGCCTCTTGCAGTTTCTTGTAACCTCAGGTGTTTCTTGGCTTGTGGCACACAACTACAATCTCTGTCTCTGTCTTCCCTCTGCATCTGTGTTTTCATGTGGCTTTCTCCTCCCTGCGTGTCTCTCTCATCTTTTTATTAAGGACACTAGTCATATTGTATTAAGGGCCTATCTTACTCTAGTGTGATTTCACCATAGCTTAACTCATTACATCTGCAAAGACCCTATTTCCAAATAAGGTCACATTTCAGATACCAGGGGTTGGGATTTCAACATATCTTCTGGAGGACATAACTCAATCCATATCAGGTGGTGAGAAGAGGCCATGTAAGTGGGGTTCTCAACTTTATTCTAATTTCAACTAAGTTTGCCTGCTTTTGCCTGATTAATATTTTGGAAACCATCAAAAGACTGCTTAAAAACAGAGCGTCACTGCTAATGTATTGAAAGCCACCCATGTACGGTATGTCACTTTCTACAAAGAAGCAAATACATAATTTATCTGGCTATAGAAACGGCTTTTGATTCATGCTTTATAACTCTGGTCTTTCCTCTACACACCTGTCTTATTCATCTTGGGCAGGGCAGAAATGACCAGTCACTGCTGATTAGTGTTGCTCTTGAATCACCACTGAGAATAGTGTGAATAACATTGATATGACCATTCTATCCTTGTTCCCTTTGAGTCTCCTTGAGTTGCAATATGTGCAGTTCATGTGTGGTCTGTTCCCCTTGGGAGTTCTGTGTCAAGTATTCCATCTCTTATGGTTTTCTGGTGCCCTTGGAAACAACAGTGTCCTTTAATTAAAGGCAGCGTGTAGCATGGTGACAGGATGAGTATCAGTGTCTGGCCTCCCTAAGGACCAGGAAACATTGTGGCCAGAGTTTTCCCGTCTGCATAAATGGACTGTTTATATGTTTATGAAAAATCAAAAAGAGTATAGCAGTTTTTTTCTTGGCTCTACTGACTTCAAGAAAATAGTGGAAATGAGTTCCATAGGACTTGTCTGGCTGTTTCACTTAACTGAAAACATAAGGTGATATTGCTTTAAATACATTGCTATTACGTGCCTTGTTTCACTGCAGAATGAATAGCAGTGATGTTCTGCTGAATATCAATTACAGACATTTCAGGAAGAGCTCAGCAGTTTCGTGAGAATGAAACCATGTTATTCAAGTGTAATGAGCCAAAAAAAGAAAAAATGTGGTTTTCATGCACACTAAAGACCTGTGCCCTGGCCATATTAAGATCCTTTTCTGCTTTGTTACGGGTTTGGAAGGTACAGGGTATTCACTCATCCTTATGGGCGCAAACATGAAAGGGACATTCTGACTTAGGAGTTGAGCTGAAGTAAATACCAGGGATAGAGCTTTTGACAACTCATATAGACAGAATATTCAAATACAGAGTTTGCAATGTGCCAGCAATCTAGTGTCCCTACACAAGTCCTCTCCCCTCATGCACAAGAAAAGGGGTTAGCAATGATCAACTCAGAGTAAATTATTTTACAAAGTCAGAACTTATTACATTTTATTATGTACAAAAAGTAAACTCTGAATGAACATAAAACCAAATATTTTCCTTTCAGCTGCACTGACTTTAATTGCCCATTATCTTATGAGCATGATTAATCATATAAACAATAGACTATCACCACAATGGTACAATTGCTATACAGAAAGAATGTGATATTTGGCTATTTTAAGAATGTTATACAGAGAAAAATAAATCATAAAGCAGCTGGGGTGGGGTAAATGCCCATAGGATACTGAGATAATCACTCCATTAAAATAAATAACTTAAACAGCAAATCTTCTATCAAGAATAATATAGTTAAAGGCCCAAACACACTTCTATTATGTTGACTCAGCATTAGTGGACCAACAGTACTTTATAATCACTTTGCATTTTAATTTTCCCATAGAACACAAATGCAGTTGGGTTTTGGGATACTTAAACTGTGAGTTCAGAGGGAGATTTTGCAGAATAGCATTATTTCCATAGGACATTCTGGTAGCAGGGGAGTCATTTGTAATTAAAGACAGTGATGATGTGTTGGGATCAACTCATAATGTATTTGTTGATTTATGGCAAAATAGACATCCTTAGGTAAAAAGTAAAGCCAATGATAGCATCACACGTGTCAACATTTTTAAAATAAGCTGAATTGTTTTATTCTTTTCTCTAGACTCAATTATTAAAATACTTTTTAAGAAATTCAACATTTTGCCCTGGCTGGTATGGCTCAGTGGGTTGAGGACCAACCTGCAAAATGAAAGGTCACCAGTTCGATTCCTGGTGAGGGCACATGCCCAGGTTGCAGGCCAGGTCCCCAATTGGGGGCATGCTAGATGCAACTGATTGATATATTTCTTGCACATTGATGTTTCTACCCTCTTTTTCTGCCTCTCTTCCACTCTTTCTAGAAATAAACATATAAAATCTTTAAAAAAAGAAATTCAACAACTTTATATAACTATGTCTCTTAAGTGATTTCCATAAGATTTGTTTCAAATCAGTTAGCTCCTTGAGTCAATTTCTTTCCCTGGTACCTGCATACAATTCTCTTGGAAGCAAGCATCAATTTCATTAGAGTGACTGAAGACAGAAATTGACTTGTTCTAATCTCTAAATATCTTGTGTATATATTTTTTAAAAATAACATGAGAAAAAGAATATACTTTTTAAAATTCAGAATCTGTAGTTTGTAAAACTACTATCATTTTAGCATGAGCTCAGTGCTGACCTTTTCAGATCAATTGTAAATAATATATTCTTCCAAGATAAATTTTCTAGTGGAATTGGGAAAAATGTAAACTAAATCTATAGCTCCTCTCATAAATATTAGCCACTTTGGACTTAACACTCTCTCAGGGGTGGTAATAATACATAAGAGCACATTGAATATATACTTTAGCTTACATAGATAGAATACATGGAATTTTTGAACAATCTACATCTGGTGTTAGTATAATTTCTAATATTACTAATACTGCCATTATGCACATTTTCTTGAACACATGGTAATAACCAGTTTTTATGCCTTTATATGGAGGACAAGTTGGTATTCAGCTATGTATTAATTATGGACTGCTGACTGGACAATGGAGGGAAATATTTAAAAATAGTTTTCACTACTAGACTGAAGTCTGCATTGATTTCCACCTAAATATCCAGAAGGTCATCTCCACTTTCATCGCTCTCCACAGTCAGCTGCCGGGTCCACCACTTCTTAACTTCAGAACCACAGGAAGCTGCGTCAGTCATGGGGTTCATTTTGCACACTACAGATTTCATTGTTGTCCGCCCTCCAAACCGTAAGTTGACTGAAGACACTGAGTGGCTAATTGGTTTTGGTGCTGAGGAATTAACAAAAGTCTTATCAGCACATGTTATTTTACTCTCGTGCAAGTCATTCCTGAAAAACCATGACATTCTCATATAATGTTTTTGGTGAACAAATTCTATCTACAGATGTTGAATATGAAACCCTTTCAGCATTCAATTCTTTACATTCATAATAAACTTTAAAATTATGTTCATGGACAACTAGTAATACCATTTGAAAAAAGATGCAGCTTGCCTCCTTGCACTTTGAGATAATTACAAAAACTAAAAAAAAAAATCAATGGAAATTCCAATTTGGGCAAATATAAGTGTCACAGAAATATGTGAGAGTCAGTGCTCATTAGCATTACACATATAAAGAAAAAAAGTAAAAAGAAGGGCAGTATAATTGACAATGAGGGGAGAAGAAGGAATGCAGAAAGTATGGAAATAATTATGTGGGTAAGTAATTTTTTTGTAAAAATGAATTGAAGTATACCATCAGTAAAGAAGGAATGATTTTGGGATAAATTTACAATTTTCTCAGGGCGTTTGCCTTTCCAATCCATGAATATGATTAAAGCAGTGTGTATGAAGACTCATAGCTTTGGGATGAGCTTTGACATGATGGTAGCATCATGGTTTTGGATCCCCTTTCTTCTTCTTCTTCTTTAGTATATTTTATTGATTATACTATTACAGTTGTCTCATTTCTCCCCCATCATTCCCTTCCATCCTGCACACCCCCTCCCACTCACATTCCCTCCCTTTAGTTCATGTCCATGTGTCATAAGTTCTTTAGCTTCTACATTTCCCACACTATTCTTGCCCTCCCCCTGTCTATTTTCTACCCACTGTCTATGCTACTTATTCTCTGTACCTTTTCCCCTCTCTCCTCCTTCCACTCCCCTCTTGCAAACCCTCCACGTGATCTCCATTTCTGTGGTTCTGTTCCTATTCTAGTTGTTTGCTTTTGTTTTAGGTGTGGTTGTTAATAGCTGTTTCTGTGACCTGTTGATATAGTCTATGGCAAGTTCATGTCTCAAAATTCCATGTCCTCAATTATAAAATGAAGAGAATGCAAGTTTACTCATTGAACTATTGTGAGAATTAAAGTAGATTAAATGAGATGACCTAAGGAAAATGCATAGCAGAACCACCATATGATCCAGGATTCCCACTTTTTGTATATACATTTGAAGGAAATAAAGTATCTTGAAGAGATATCTGTACTCCCAGGTTTATTGTGGTGTTACAATAGTCAACATATGGAAACAAACTAAGTGTTCTTCAGTGGATAAATGGTTACAGAAATTGTGGTATGTACATATACAACAAAATATTCAACCTTAAGAAAGAAGGAATCCTGCAATTTGCAAAAGATATATAAATATGAAGGACATTATGCTAAGTAAAATAAGCCATATACAGAAAGAAATATACTATATGATCTCACTTATATGTGGAATCTAAAAAATACCAAACCCCACAGAAGCAGAGAGAGTGGAATGATGGTTACCAGGGTTGGGAAATATGAAAAATGAGGAGATGGTCAAAGGGTACAAAGTTGCATTTATGTAAAATGAATTAAGTTCAGCATAGTTAATAATACTGTACTGTATACTTGAAATTTGCTGGTAGAGTAGATCTTAAGTGTTCTTGCCACACAAAAAATGGTAACTATGTGAGCTGATGCTTATATGTTAACTGCAGTAATCTTTTCACAATGCATATGATAATCAAACCATCACATTGTACACTTTACATATATACTTTTTAAATAAAAAGGGAAATAAAGAGGGAAAAGAGAAAAAAGGATAAAAAAGAAGAAAACACAGAGCACAGCACCTAGTACATGTTGATGTTCCTTTAAAATGCTATTTTTCTTGCCTCTTGCCTCTTCAAACTAAGCATGTCCTCAGTAGCAGGTTTCTTCAGTTATCACCACTTCTGACATTGGGGCCACTTAAGGGTGGGTCATTGGAAATACTTTTGACAACACACTTTTTATTATCCATTTATGTGAAGACCAAGGACTGTGCATTTTCCCTGGGTCATCTCTCCTACTTGTCTCACCAGTATCTGGACCACTGCCACAAGTTTTGGCCATGTCATTGAGTCATGCCCAGACTACTATAATATCCTTTGGCTCCTAACCTTGTCTCCATGCTCAGCAGTAGAAAATTCACTCTCTATTCTGCTGCCAAGTCACTCTTCCTAAAGCACAAATTCCAAATACCATGTCTTGCTCAGAAACCTTTACCGATTCTTAAGAAACTATGAGATGAAGCTGAAAGCACTCAGCTTGTAATTTAAAGCTTTTCATACCATGGCCCCACCAGGTACTCAGTCTTGTTTCCTATCACTCCAGCTTTGCTTTACCAGGTGGAAGCTAGGTTTTCTCTGATCCCTAAATAATAAAGTCTTGGATATGAAATAAGATATTGTCCTTTCTGGTATTAAGGTCCACCAAACAACTTTTACCCTCAAAAATCTAAGTTATACTGTTTTCTGCTTTGTGGAACAGAAGGATTTGCAGTATCATTCACCTTCTCACTTGGATTTAGCTGAAGAAGGGGCACAGTTGAAGAGCATTAGGAAACCCCTATTTTATTGTGGAATCAGCTATTTATAGAGAAAACCAAGCATGAAGGATAGTGGGATGCGCAGATCATTGTTCCCCCTCCACTCCTGAGTGCCCTTAGTGGGATTGCCCTGGCTTTCCAAAACCCCATGTTCCCCTGGAAGAAAGATTCTCTTCCTAAATGTGGAAAAGAATATGATTGCGAAGATTAAGTGAGGAACACACTCAATGCACTTATAATACTGATGTATACAGTAAAGTAATATAGCACTAATGTATCATATATCATATATCTTATCATAGCATTTCAGTTTTGTTCCTTCTTTGAGAACTGTGGCATTTTCTAGATGATCATATCTGCACACTTCTTCTTAGATTAAATAAATTTTGCCTGTTTGTAAATGCGTTGAATGCACACAGGAAGCCCTTGGAAATATTTTCCTTTTTTGTTTTCTTTTAGATCTTGGCTATGCTATCTCACTTTGTTAAGGACTGCCTTCTAACCATGGTAACAGAAAACGAGGGCCAATATAGTTCTATTGAGAGAAGTTATTTTGATGAAAATGTTTTTGATAAGGAGATATATTTTTATATCTATAAATAACTCTCGATGCAGACCTGTATTTTCAAATCCAAGATCCCAAACACACAGAGTGTCAATACCTTTAAAATGCCTCAATCAATGGGGAAAGGGAGTGGCATACATACCGGAGGGCAGACGCCATTGCCCGAACTTCCTTTGGGGTTTCCCAGCATCTGCTGCATCTTGCCGACTCCCTCCTCTGTCTGACAGAGTGGGGCTCAGAAGCTGCTGCTGGCTGCTTGTCTGCATGGGGAAGAAGAAGGCAGTTATTTTTTTAGTGCTGTGCTCTCCTGCTTCTTTCTGCACTGGCCCAAACCCTTGTTTTATTTTAAGAAAGGAAGAAAACATGCTTATCAATAGACAAATGGGTAAAAAAGTTGTGGCACATTTACACAACAAAATTCTACCTGGCCATAAAAATGAATGAAATCGTATCTTTTGCAACAGTATGGATGGACTAAAGGGTATTATGCTATATGGACTAAGTCAGACAAAGACAAATATGATATAATTTTACTTATATGTGGTATTGAAAGAACAAAATAAACAAACAAGCAAAACAGAAACAGATTCATAGATACAGAGAACGGACTGATGGCTGCTGTCAGAAGGGGAATTAGAGGGAGTGGATGAAGAAGGTAAGGAGATTAAGAAGTACAAATTGGTAATTACAGAATAGTCACTGGGATGTAAAGTACAGTATAGGAAATATAGTCAGTAATATTGAACTAACTATGCATGGTGCCTGGTGGGTACTTGAAACACTGGGGAACCACTCTGCAAAGTACATGACTGTCTAACCACTATGCTGTACACCTGAAACTTATTGAATGTAAACTGTAATTGAAAAAATAAAGAAAACATGACAGGAAGCAAGTGGGAAAAAATATGGATATATCATGTCCACAATGGTGAAAGGAAAAGTGAAAATGGACAAAAAGGAGTCAAGGAAAGTGAGAGTCACCACTGCACATGGTAAAGAAAGGAGGTGTGACTCTCCAGGTAGTGTCCTTTCTTTGACACCCTTTCAAGAATTCTCCATCCCCACGGCCACATTCCCTCCACACATGGCAGCCATTAACTAGACCAAGGATGGTGGCATTCAGGAAGGAAGGTGGGGCAGCAGGGACTGCCTGGTTTGGGGAAGGCACACTCTTGCCAACCTGGAGATCGATGCCTGGACCTTCAGGAAGAAAATTCTCTGTGGACTGAGCTGTGATGGGCCCTGGAGGAGATTGAAACTTATACCAATTAAAAATAAAGTCAAAGGAAAATGCTGAGACTCTCCACACACTTTCCCCACTCTCCGGTTCACCATCACTTCATCCTTTCTTATCAGCATATTGTTTTTCACACTGCTTCAATATCCCCTCTTGGTATTTTGGGTATTTTTTTTTTAACCTAAAACCAGAGAACTCTGCAATCATCACTTTCCCTGGTTCATTAGCCCTATCTGACTATCCGATCTTATCTCGGCCCCACACATTGAGGCACTGACAGCCATTCTCAGGGCACATAGGTGGCAGGGCCATTTTAGAAGTCTCCCAGTCCCTCTTTGTTGACTGTCTCCTGAGCAAATCCCTGTAATCAGTGACGGATGATTCCTACAGGCTGAGGAACCAACAACATGAAATCCACTCAAATATAGGCCATAAAAAGGGTTCCTTGGAGGATCCCATTGGGCCATGAAGCCTGAGGCTTCAGTATTTATTGCTGGCCCCTGACTATGTCACTATACATAGGAAGCCTAATGCTGCCAGCGGGCTCATCTCCACCCAATCTATAAGTGCATTGTCACAAAGCGCAGGACCTACTGTCAGCTGCTTCTCATGGCACAAGGCTCTCCAGGACACTGGTGACTCTCTGTATTTATGGACATGTAGATAGAATTTGGAAATGAAAATATGCTGTGCACTACTAAACAGAAAGCCTTCAAGTTAATAGTCCCCAAATTACACATGCTCTTCTCATGTCCAACTGAGGAAGAACAATTCCTCAATGTGTCTATTTAAGGAGGTTGAAGGCCAATTTCAAACATTTTCATTGATTTTATTGTGAGTGTCTGTGATTTGGTAGGAGAAAACATTTAGGGCAGAGTTTCAGGCAAACCATGTTTCCTAAATCATATAATATAGCCATTCAAATTAAGTCTTTACAGTGGTGATGTTAACTGTTTAGACAAAAAAAAAACAACCAAAAAACAGTTGATAGATTTATTAAATCCAGGGCATTAATATAATCTGAATAGCCATACAAATCAGAATCTTTTGAAATAATTCAGGGACAGCAAAGATACATATACAACCTGGATCATCATGTTCCAATTGTTTTTAATGTAAAAACTTCTTGTTAGATATTTTGTTACCTTGCTTGAAATGGCTATGTGAACAACACCAATTTATCTTACTTCTAAAAAATGCACAGAATATCCTTGAATGAAGGACATCTCATACCCATACCTCAGGTTGCATATTATTATCCTGACTGTTGGCATTCATGTCTTCACTGGGCTGGGTGGTCTCAATGCTGGGGGGATTCAGAAACCGGCTCAGCTCCTGTTGTTGGCTCTCTCTCAGGCTGTGAATGATGCTGCATGACTGCTGCTGTTTCTATGGAAACATGATTGCTCTTTCAGGAATGGGAAAATTAGGCCAACAACTCCCTACCCCTACCAGTCAAGTCACATTTTCTTCTCTCTTCTCCAAAGACCCTATTGGCTTGGTGACCTCTTAGGAACTTTCAAATAAGGGCCCTTTACTAATTTCCCTGATAACTACCACACTGCTATAAAGAAAGTCTTGGAAACTTAGAAATTGCCTATTCCTTCCATTTTCATATGCATAACAATTGGGATAATGTTCATGGATAGTAGCTTGTATTTTATTAAAAATACAATTTTTAAATGACTAATGTTGTTGGCAGTCTGTTTTCCCCTCCTTATTCTATGATCATCAAGCCAATGTGGATCAGCCCTTTCTTCTAAGTTGTAAGGGGCAGAGAGCCTTGGGTGGAAAAGTGAAACTCTCATTCTTATCTTGGTTCTAGACTGGAACAGGCTGGTCCAGCAGGCCGATCTGTTTTGGCACACACTGGCCCCAGTAGCCTAGTGGTAGGCCAGCACTCCCTGAGCCCCCTCAGGGCCTCTGAAAGGCAAATTATATCCCTAAAACTAGCAGAGCTGCAGCAGACCAGCTGTGACAGCTGTGACAGCTGCTTGGCTATAGAAGATTGTGGTGTTTTGTTTCTCTAGGGACCTTCTCTTGTCCAATGGAAAGATATGTTTCTGCAGTTGATATTCTGAGAAACAGGATTTAAAAAGTCTGTTATGTATAAATGTTTGGTGATTAATTTGATTTTTTACTCATGTGTAAAGCATAAGTCAGCATTCATAAAATTAATTAGCCAATAGAAATGCCTACTGTAAACAGTGTATACAACCACAGTAAATGTTCATTATTTATGAGTTGGAAAATCTTATAAGTTTATAGTTCAGAAAACAGAAAACAGATTGTTAAACTCTCACAAAAGGTGGCCTTTAATTAAAGACTGCACACAATTATCAACAGTAAATTGGAATTTTTAGGAACAATTTAAAAGTATTTCTGTAAATTCAATTGCCAGCCAATATGTAGAGATTTCTGGCAGTTTAAACAGCTGAGTTTAATAAATGGACAGCATAAATATTTTACTTTCTATAAACAGCTTCTTAAAAATTCACACTGTATTATAAAAATGTGATTAATATAAATTTATGGATTTTTCTCAAGAGGGTACAGCTAAAGTTGGAGTAGAGTTAAGGTTTGACTCATCATCTGACCATCATAAGTGGATGAAGTTGACATAGTTGAAGAGATATAAAACTAATCACAGAAGGATCTAATCCCCTTGTTCATAAAGCCCTTGAGGAGGAAAATAAAATCCCAGATGCTTCTGGTCCACTCACAGCTCTGATGCGTTTTAAGCACTTTTTCAGCCACATGCGGATGGTCTGCTTCGCCACTTCCTCCTCAATGGTGTACTCCAGCTGCTCCCTGGCAAGCAGCTCCTCCAACTGCAAACTCTTTCGGATGTCAACTGACCGGTAGGAGAGCATGCTGGTGGGGGAAATGTAACAGCCACTGCAGCTCTGATTTACCTGGGATTTAGAGTCTTAGAAATCTCAAAATCCAGAGACGACATAATTCAATCCAACCAAATTAACATTCTGATGCCACCTTGACTAACTAGATGGCTTGGTCTAGTTATGTCACCTCACTGTCTCTCTTTACTCATCTGTAAAATGGGATAGTCATAATACCTATTTTATTAAATGATTAAGAGTGTTGATATTTATGGGGTGCTTATAAAAGTAAGTGCTATAAAAGTGTCTGTAAATCAAAAGATTTAGGCTATGCCCTGATAATCATCTGCTTAAGACTCTAGAAATTTCCCTGTAGAAGGAAAACTGCTCTCTCTGTACTTTCTTCACATGGAGCTCCAATTGGTAATGGTTAATATGCTTGGCTGTTGGTCATGCATCCGCCTCCACTCATTTCCCTCTCAATTGATCTCATCTGTCCCCATGGATATTCCTCACTAATACTGATGGTTGCAAAGTCAGGAAGAAATATTCACTCCCATTCAGCCTTTGGCACAGTAGGCATAGACAGTGGTAAATGAAACCAACACACCTAATGTGTTGCATGGGGGCTCCTGGGCAATGAGGCAACTCATGTGTTTAGGTGGAGGGATCCACAGTCAAAGGAGTGTGCAGCCCCTTCTGGCAGCTTGGTGCTCCCTGGTACAGTTGCAGGATCCCAGTTTTTGTTCCACCCTTGTCTTGCCAGGGTGGGACCTCAGTTCCATCTTCTGGCCCCAATCACAGTATAGAGGTACTTGAGAGGCCCCTCCCCTTGCAGCACTGGTACAATGGCCTCTTCTTTGCTAAGGTTTTTCTCACCATGGAGGAAAAAAGGTCATTTGCTCTTTCTTCCCTACCACATTAAAAACCTTACAATTGCTGAACCGTTTTCATCATATACTTGGCTAGGGGGATAGGAAAGGGCCAACAATGCTACCATTGACTTTGCCTGGTTTATTTTATCAGATGCATACTGAGTTCCAAAGAGGCTGAATATTAATTATTAATGACCAGGGTATGCCATATGCCTCATTTTCAGCCTAAAGATATTTGTCACTAGAAGAAAAGACTAAGTGATATTCTTTTATTTTCTTTTAATTATTTTATTGTTGTTCAGTTACAGTTGTCTGCATTCCCCGCCCCCCACCACTCCCCTGCTGCAATCCCAGCCAAACCCACCTCCCTCCTTTGCTTCCACCCTCCACCTTGGTTTTGTCCATGTGTCCTTTATAGTAGTTCCTGAAAACACTTCCCCCTATTGTACCTTTCCCCCTCCACTCCAGCTATTGTTAGATTGTTTTCAATTTCAATGTCTCTGGGTATATTTTGTTTGCTTTTTTCTTTTGTTGATTATGTTCCAGTCAAAGGTGAGGTCATATGGCATTTGTCCCTCACTGCCTGACTTATTTCACTTAGCATAATGCTTTCCAGTTCCATCCATGCTGTTGCAAAGAGTAGGAGCTCCTTCTTTCTTTGTGCTGCATACAATTCCATTTTGTAAATGTACCATAGTTTTTTGATCCATTCATTTACTGATGGACACCTAGGTTACTTCCAACACTTGGCTATTGTAAATTGTGCTGCTATGAATATTGGGGTGCATAGGTTCTCTTGGATTGGTGTTTCAGGGCTCTTAGGATACAATGCCAGCAGTGGAATTGCTGGGTCAAAAGGGAGATCCATTTTTAGTTTTCTTAGAAAATTCCATACTGTTTACCATAGTGGTTGTACCAGTTTGCAATCCCATTAACAGTGCACTAGGGTCCCCTTTTCTTCACAACCTCTCCAACACCTGTTGTTTGTTGCTTTGTTTATGATGGCTATTCTGATCAGTGTGAAGTGGTAGCTCTTTGTGGTTATAATTTGCATCTCTCTGATGGCTGGTGATGCTCTGAGCATCTTTTCATATGTCACTGGGCCCTCTGTATGTAGTCCTTGGAGAAGTGTCTTTTCAAGTCCTTTGCCCATTTTTTTAATTGGGTTTTTTGTCTTCCTGGAGTGGAGTCATGTAAGTTTTTTTATGTATTTTGGAGATCAAACCCTTGTCCAAAGTGTTATTGTCAAATATGTTTTCTCATATAGTTGGTTCTCTTTCCATTTTAGCACTGTTTTCTTTAGCCATGCAGAAGCTTTTAATTTGATGAGGTCCCATTTTTTTATTCCTTCCTTTACATGCCTTGCTTTAGGGGACATATCAATGAAGATGTTGCTGCATGGAATGTCTGAGATTTTCCTGCTGATATTTTTCTCTAAGATTTTTATAGTGTCACAGCTTATGTTTAAGTCTTTTATCCACTTTGAATTTATTTTTGTGTATGGTGTAAGTTGGTGCTCAAGTTTCATTTTTTTGCATGTAGCTGTCCAGCTCTCCCAACACCAGTTGTTGAAGAGGCTATTTTTACTCAATTTAATGCTTCTTCCCCCTTTGTCAAATATTAATTGACCATAGAGACTTGGGTTCATTTCTGGTCTCTCTGTTCTGTTCCATTGGTCTATGTGTCAATTCTTATTCCAGTACCAGGCTGTTTTGATTACAGTGGCCTTGTAATACAGTTTGGTATCAGGTATTGTGATCCCTCCTACTTTGCTCTTCTTTCTCAAAATTACTGCACCTATTTGGAGTCATTTATGGTTCCATATAAATTTCTGAAATGTTTGTTCTAGATCTGTGAAATATGTCATTGATATTTTAATAGGGATTGCATTGAATCTATAAATTGCTTTGGGTAGTATGGACATTTTGATGATGTTAATACTTCTAATTCATGAGCATGGTACATGCTTCCATTTGTTTGTGTCTTCCTTAATTTTTTTCTTCAGTGTTGTACAGTTTTCTGAGTACAGGTCTTTTATTTCCTTGGTTAGGTTTATTCCTAGGTAGTTTATTTTTCTTGTTGCTGTATCAAATGGGGTTTTCTCCCCTGATTTCTGTTTCTGATATTTTATTGTTGGTGTATAAAAATGCCTTTGATTTCTGGATATTGATTTTGGATCTCTGTTTTGCCAAATTCATTTATTAGGTTGAGTAGTTTTTTGGTGGAGTCTATAGGGTTTTCTATGTATACTATCATATCACCTGCAAACAATGACAGTTTTGCATTCTCCTTTATGATTTGGATGCCTTTTGTTTCTTTTTCTTATCTGATTGCTGTGGCTAGGACTTCCATTACCATGTTGAGTAGGAGTGGTGAAAGGAGGCATCCTTGTCTTGTTCCTGAACTTAGTAGAAAGATTTTAGTTTTTGCCCATTGAGTATGATGTTGGCTGTAGGTCTCTCACATATGGCCTTTATTATGTTGAAGAATGCTCCCTCTATTCCCACTCTGCTAAGTGTTTTATATCATAAATCGGTACTGTACCTTATCAAATGGTTTTCCCCATCTATTGATATGATTATGTAATTTTTGTCTTTCCTTTTGTTTATGTGGTGTATTACCTATATTGATTTGTGAATATTGTACTATCCTTTCATCTCTGGGATGAATCCCAGTTGATCATCATGTATGATCCTTTTAATGTATTGCTGGATGTGGTTTGCCAATATTTTGTTGAAGATTTTAGCATGTATGTTCATCAGTGATATTGACCTGAAGTTTCCTTTGTTTGTTGTGTCTTTATCTGGCTTTGGGGTTAGGATGATGCTGGCTTCATAAAAGAGGTTGGGAGTCTTTCATATTCTTGAATTTTTTTGAATGATCTGTAAGGAGGGGGAATTATCTCTTGCTTAAACGCTTTGTATAATTCTCCTGTGAAACCCTCTGATTCAGAGCTTTTGTGTGAAAGAGCAAAATTCATGGTTTTTGATTATGCTTCAATTTCATCAGCTGTTATTGTTCTGTTCAGGCTTTCTGCTTCTTTTTCATTCAGTTTCAGAAGATTATATTTTTGTAGAAATTTGTCCATTTCACTTAGGTTGTCAAATTTCTTGGCGTGTAGTTCTTCACAGTAATTTCTTACAATCCTTTGTATTTCTGTTGTATCAGTTGTAATTTCTCCTCTTTCATTTCTGATTGTGTTTATTTGGGCCCTCTTTCTTTCTCGATGAATCTGCTTAAAGGTTTGTTGATTTTGTTTATTTTTTCAAAGACCCATCTCCTGGATTCATTGATCCTTAGAATTGTGCTTTTATTCTCTATATCATTTAATTCTGCTCTGATCTTGCTTATTTCCTTTCTTCTACTTGCTTTGTGTTGTCTTTGTTGTTGTTCCTCCAGTTCTTGTATGCATAGGGTTAGGTTGTTTATTTGAAACGTTTTTATCTTTTTTAGGTAGGCCCGTATCACTATTAACTTCCCTCTCAGGACTGCCTTTACTGTGTCCTATAAGTTATGGATTGTTGTGAATTCATTTTAATATTTTTCCAGAAACTTTTTGATTTATACCCTAATCTCATTCTTGACCCATTCATTGTTTAATAGCATGCTATTAAATCTCCATGAGTTTGTGTGTTTTGGGTTTTTTTCCTTGAGGTTGGTTTCTAGTTTCACTCCCTTGTGGTAAGAGAAAATGCTTGATATGATTTAAATTTTCTTGAATTTGTTGAGGCTTGTTTTGTGTCCTAGCATGGTGTCTATCTTTGAAAATGTTCCATGTGCCTTTGAAAAGAATGTCAATTTTGCTTCTTTGGGATGAAAGGCTCTCTCTCTAAATATTTATCAGTTAAGTCCATTTCATCTAGGGTTTTGTTCAATGACACAATATCGTTGTTAACACTTTGTTTGGAAGATCTGTCCATTTTTGACAGTGGGGTGTTAAAATGGCCTACTATAATTGTGTTGCTGTCAATATCTTTCTTGAAGTCCTCCAAGATATTCTTTATGTACTTGGGTGCTCCTATGTTGGGTGCATATATATTTACAATGTTTATGTCTTCTTGATGTATTCTTCCCTTCAGTATTATGAAGTGACCTTCTGGGTCTCTCTTATGGCTTTTTTTGTTTGTTTGTTTATTTTGTCTGGTGTGAGTATCGCTACCCCAGCTCTTTTTCCCTGTCCTTTTGCTTAGAGTGTTTGTTTCCAGCCCTTGATTTTCAGTCTGTGTAGGTCTTTTGTTCTGAGATGGGTTTCTTGTAGGCAGCATAGGTGTGGGTCATGGTTTCTTACCCATTAAGCTATTCTATGTTGTGGGGGGGGGGGCTGTCCTGAGCACCAGATTTGGGGGAGCTCCACCCACAGAGCCCCATCCCATCCATTATGGATGAAAATATAACTACCAAGACATGATCTGCTTGGGGAGGAAAGGTGGACAAACTCTCAGAGGAGGATGACCCAGAGCGCCTTCCTCACTAGGCTTTCATTGGGTTCAAATACACAGGAATACAGGTATGTCAGGCAGCAAGGATCCAACCATGGTTAACATTTCAAAGAAATCTGAGGGCTTAATCTGAGTCAGTGTCTGTCAGGAAAGGGGGTTGCAAAACTTTGGGAGACATACTCATTTCTTCCTCAGACCTTTATCATTTAAATGAGAGCACTCTTAGCAAAGCAGGTTTCTTTGCGAATTCTTTCTTTATGCCCCATCTCCCAGGGAACCGTTCTGGCTGGCACAGGGCTGCATCGCTCGCCATCATAGTTTCAGGCTTTAAGCTGATTAGGCTCAGGAAGCAGAAGACATCTCTCAGACAGAAATGGGAACTTGGGCTATTTCAGAATAGCCAGGGGGCGAGGGTCCATCAACCCCTCTTTGCTGCAGCCCCCCAAGTCCTTCCATGAGGGCCTCCAAAGTGGTCATGTCTGGCTTAGGTTGCCCCTCCCATGAGGAGTCTTGCCCGTCATTGACTAACCAACCAAGCATTGGGGCCAGAGATGGATGAGGCAGAAGCAGCACTCCTGCCAGGGAAATAAGCTTTGTCTCCTTAATAGGTCACGTCCTCTTGACAGAAAAGACCCAGATGAAGTGGGTCCCTAGGCTCTTACACAGCCCACCATGGGATGAGGGTTACAACTCCTGAAACCAGGCTGAATGGTCCACAACGCTATGTCTTTTAATTGGGGCATTAACCCATTTATGTTTAAGGTTAGTATTGATAGGTACTTATTCATTGCCATTTTTTTCATACTTGTGTTCCTCTCTCTCACTGTGTTTCTTCCTGTTCTTAAAGCAGTCCCTTTGGCATATCTTGCAATAGTGGTTTGGCAGAGGTGTATTCTTTTTGCCTTCTTTGCCTGGGAAGCTCCTTCTATGGCCTTCCATTTTAATTGAGAGCCTTGCTGGATAAAGTAATGTTGGTTGCAGGCCTCTGGTTTTCTTTACTTGGAATATTTCTTGCCATTCCCTTGTGGCTTGGAGTGTTTCCATTAGAAGTTAGCTGCTAGTCTTATCAGGGCTCCCTTGTATGTTCCTTCTTATTTTTCCCTTGCTGCCTTTAATATTCTCTCTTTGTCTTGGAGTTTTGCCATTTTAATTATGATGTGTCTTGAAGTGGGCCTCTTTGGGTTCCTCTTGTTGGGACTCTCTGTGTCCTGGATTTGTGTGACATTTCCTCTCATCAAATTAGGGAATTTTTCCATCATTACTTTTTCAAGCAGGATTTCTATCCCTTGCTATTCTCCTTCGCCTTCTGGTATCCCTGTTATATGAATATTATTACATTTCATGTTGTCCTGCATTTCCCTTAATCCCTCTTCATTCATTCTGAGCATCTTTTCCTTTTCTTGCTCTTTCTGGGTGTTTTTTTTCTATCTTGTCCTCCAACTCACTGATCCAGTCCTCTGCTTCATCTGACCTGCTTTTGATTTCATCTACTGTGTTCTTCAGTTCAGAAATTTTATTATTCATTTCCTCTTGGCCCTTGTTGATAATTTCTATTTCTTTTTTCATGTTGGTATAGTTTGCAGTAAGTTCATTTTACTTTCCCTATAGTTTTTGGTAATTCTCTGTGCGCTCATAGAGCTACCTGATAACCATTGCTTTGAAATCAGTATGTGATAGTTGACTTGCCTCTATTTCATTTAGCATTCTTTGTGAGTCTTCCTCCTTTCCTTTCATTTTGTGGTTGTTTCTTTGTCTTCCCATTGTTTTTGAGACTCTTCTTGTTTGCCTCTACTTCTTAAGTTGATCTGTTCTGACTTCCTGGGTTTTGATTATTGTTGGGTCCTTTCTTCCTGCTGGTTAACTGAGAGTCACTGCATCTACCACATCTTGTATTCTGTTGTGCAGGTGTGGATAGGTTGTGTTGAAGCTGATTCTTCTTGGGTATGAGGTTTTGAGGCTTCTCTCTTGTTTCTGTTCAGTTGTTTGTTCTGGGTAATTTCTCCACCATCTAGTTGTATTTCCAGATCAGTCATTGGTGGACATTAGTTTGGTTTCCATTCCCTCCTTAATCTTCTTCTATTGTTATCTGTTGGTGTTTCCTTTGTTGGTGGGTTTCTTCTTCCACCTTGTATACTTGTGTTCACAGCTCCTATCTGCTATTTTTTTGTGATCAATTGGAGGGTGAAGGCAAAATGCTTTAAGACAGTGGGAGTGTATTCTATGGTATTTAGAGTACCAACACATAGAGAAGAGATAGGAGATCCTTTGTGTATGTATAGTGGTAAACATGGTATTTCATCCAACTAGCCACTTTTTCGAAAGGGTGGAAAAAGATAAGACTCTTGTTTGGGGTGGGGAAAGATTGTGAGTTGGATCTAGAAAGCAGTGAGCTTCTGGGAAGTTAGATTATGAGGTAAAGCAAGAGTAAAGAACAGAAAATAGGTGTAGTGTGTGAGAGAATAAAGTTAACCACCATAGTAATAAAATTCAGAAAACAGTGAAGTGAGCTAAGATCCGGGAAGGGGTGTTGTGTAGTATTTACAATTATACAGAACAGCAATATTTACAACCATAATGGAGCAACAATTATATGACAGAATCTATGTGATCTGAATAACCAGAATAGGAAGTATGGGACCTAGAGTAGTATGCTTTTGGAACATAAGTGAAATGACAGAAAATTAAAAATACACTGTGAATGAGAGAACAAGGGAAACCAGTCAAACAATGTAATTTAACACACCAAGTCAAGAAGACTAAGTAGAAAAAAAAATATATATATATAAATGCTAATACAATAGAAGATGTAAGAATAGTGAAAAATAATAGTAATGCAAATATACAATAATTTGCAAGTTCTGGAGTAGCAAAGTGAAATTTGTCTCACTGTCTCAGTTGTTAGGATGTACCCTCTTTGGGTCTAACTCTGGTCTTTTCACAGTTCCAGGTTTTATTATCTCACCTATGGGAATTAAAAAAAAAAAAGGAAGGAAGGAAGAAGGAATTAAAAAAAGAAAGAAGGAGAGAAAGGAAGAAAGAATTAAAAAAAGAAATTAAAAAAAATAAAAAAGGAGCCTTCTATTGGCTTTAAACTGGCCAAGCCAGTTCTGCTGGTCTTTCTGGCTGCAGCAGGCTGAGGAGGGTTTGGTCTCACTTTTCTCCCTTCCTGAGCTGCACTCTTTGCAGTTGCTGAGCCTCCAGCCCAGTTCCTTAGTGTGTTGCTGCACCTTCAGTGCCCTTCTGCACCCAGCCAATGCCTTCAGTCTACCAAGCACTGTCCTTGAGGTGCACCAGTTAGGGGCAACTCACACACCACCTTCTTGTTCTTTGCTGTCCAAATGCGAGGGACTCTCAGAGTCCCTTCAGGGTAGTTCAGTACCCCCACTGAGTTAAGTGTTTCTGGGGATTGCTGATTTCCTCAGCCCTGCAGCTCTCCTCTGTGGGGGCATCTCCACTTTCCTCTTAGATAGCCAGTTGGCCCTGCAGAACCCTGGCCACAGGGTCCTGGTGGGAGGTGCCTCTTGTTGACAGGATCAGGTTCAGGCCTGAGCACTGGGCCTCTGGTGTTGTGGGGGGATGGGAAGCCTCCAGGCCTCAGGTTCAGGTGCATGCAGTCCCCAGGGCTGTGGGTGTGAGTGCAAGGCCAGGTGGGGCTAGGGGTGCAGGAGGCTGGGGCAGCTGCTGGGGAGAATTCCTCAAACTGCCACTAAGTGCCTCATTTTTCTCTTTTTGCTTTTGAAAAATTCCTTCTTTTCAAACCTGCCACTCCAAACAAACACCTGGCCTCTCACACAGCCCAACTCTCCAATCAGACCAGGGACTATCCGGGTCAGGGTCTGCCATGGCCCAACTCTTCCCAGATGGTGTCCACAGTCTCAGCTGTGTGTTTGCCACTTTGTTCTTATTCACCCCCTGTGACTTCAACCATCAGGGTACCTCCTGGTGCTGCTCAAACCTTGTTTGGGAGGGGACGGAGCCATTCACCTGGCTCTCTCCAAGGAGCTCTGTGGCAGACCCTGTGGGTGCCAGGCCTGGGGCTGCAGCCACCCTGGTCCCTATGCTTGTCCCAGGGACCTTATTGTCCTGAAGTACTCTCCTTACAGTCTGATTTTTCAATGTCCTCTACAATTTTTGGTCTCCAATCTCCATGTATGCTGAGATACTGTTGGCTGTTCACTCTGTTCCTTAGAAAATAGGCTAGGTATTTCACTTGTGCGCAGGAGGAAGTGGACTCCGCTCCTACCTACCTCACTGCCATCTTCCCTAAGTGATATGCTGAGAGTTGTCATCCTTTGCTATTCATGTGTTTTTTCACTCACTGTTTTCTGCCTTTTTGCTTGCTCTTGGATTAAGTGAATAGAGGGAGATAACATTGAGACCTTGAGAGAACTCCCTGATATTCTTCCTGTTGTAGTATTTTTTCAAATTCCAATCATATTTCTGTATACCTGAATGCTACTGACATTTGTGACAAAATACCCACCATTTAACTTTTCAGTTATTTGCAACATGATGAACATAGCTAGTGCTAGTAGAGCAGTGGTCCCCAACCCTGGCACCATGGGCCGGTACAGGTACAGGTTCGTGGCCTGTTAGGAACCAGGCCACACAGAAGGAGGTGAGTGGTGAGTGAGCGAAGCCTCATGTATTTACAGCCACACCCCATCACTCTCTTTAGCTCCTGAGCTCCACCTCCTGTCAGATTAGCTGTGACATTAGATTCTCACAGGAGCACAAACTCTGCCATGAACTGCACATGCGAGTGATCTAGGTTGTTCACTCCTTATGAGAATCTAATGTTTGATTGTCTAAGGTGGAGCCGAGGTGGAGATGAGGCACTGGGGGGTGGCAGCAAATACATATTATCATTAGCAGAGAGGTTTGACTGCACAGAGACTATAATAAATCAATTACTTGCAGACTCATATCAAAACCCTACCAGTGAGTGGCAGATGACAATGAAGCTGCATCTAGTGGCAAGCTATAAAGCCACCCCCCACCCCCAGTCTGTGGAAAAATTGTCTTTCAGGAAACTGGCCCCTGGTGCCAAAAAGGTTGGAGACTACTCTAATAAAGGCTTCTTAACTTTTTCTATGGCATGAATTCCTTTGGCAGTGAATCTCATGAGATATTTCTGAGAATAATGACTTAGATGTATAAAATAAAATACACATTATTTCAAAGGTAACCAATTTTTTTATTGTTGTTCAAGTACAATTGTCTCCATTTTTACCCCACCACACCCCACCTCCCCACCTATCCTCACCTCCCTCCCTCAAACCATCCCCTTTGGCTTTGTCCATGTGTCCTTCATACATGTTCCTTGATGCTCCCCCATTATCCCCTATTATCCCTTTCCCTTCTCCTCTGAAATTACTGTCAATTTGTTCTTTATTTCAATGTCCCTGGTTGTATTTTGCGTGCTTGTTTAATTTGTTGATTAGGTTCCACTTGTAAGTGAGATCATATGGTATTTCTCTCTCACTGCTTGGCTTGTTTCACTTATCATCATGCTCTACAGTTCCATCCATGCTGTAGTGAAGGGTAGGGACATTTTCTCTCTTTCTACTGCATAGTATTCCATTGTGTAAATGTACCACACTTTTTTGATCCACTCATTTACTGATGGGCACTTAGGTTGCTTCCAGCACTTGGCTATTGTGAATTGTGCTGCTATGAACATTGGGGTACATAAGTTCTTTTGAATTGGTGTTTCAGAATTCATAGGGTATAATCCCAACAGTGGTCTTTCTGAGTCAAAAGGCAGTTCCATGTTTAGTTTTTTGAGGAAATTCCATATTGTTTTCCATGTGGCTGCACCAGTCTGCATTCCCACCAACAGTACACTAGGGTTCCCTTTTCTCCACAACCTCTCCAACACTTGTTGTTTGTTGCTTTGTTTATGATGGCCATTCTGACTGATGTCAAGTGGTATCTCATTGTGGTTTTAATTTGCATCTCTTTGATAGCTAGCAGTATTGAGCATCTTTTCATGTGTCTCTGGATCCTCTGTATGTCCTCCTTGGAGAAGTGTCTGCTCAAGTCCTTTGCCCATTTTTTAATTGGGTTGCTTGTCTTCTTAGAGTGGAGTTGTGTAAGTTCTTTATGTATTTTGGAGATTAAACCTTTGTCTGAGGCATCATTGGCAAATATGTTTTCCCATACAGTTGGTTCTCCTTTTATTTAATACTATTTTCTTTAGCTGTGCAGAAGCCTTTTATTTTGATGAGATATCCCATTTGTTTATTCTTTCCTTTATGTCTCTTGCTCGAGGGGACATATTAGTGAAAATATTGCTGAATGGATATCTGAGATTTTCCTGCTTATGTTCTCCTCTAGGACTTTCATGCTGTCATGACTTATATTTAATCAAAGGAAACCAATTGTATCAAAATAGAGTTCTCTAATTATTTTCTTTGAAAAGGAGTGATATAGTAACATAAGTGCTTTTTTATTATTGCATTAAATAATAACATTTAGCTGAGGTCAAATGACTACTATAACTTACCAGAACTGGTGAGCACTAAGGATATTTTAAGATATCAGCTACAGCAGTACTGTGAGTTGAAAGTATCTATGATTTCTACTGATGACAAAGTAATGGGTATTGTTAATATTACTATGGTTTGTTGCCTGCATTTATCATTGAAAAAATTATCACAGTTCAGTGAATGATTAATGAAAATAAAGATGTAATTATTTTCCTTTTCATGTCCATGACCCTCTAAATATTATCCATTGGCTCCTGTTTAAGAATCTTTGCTGGGTTGATTGCTCCTCTCCCCATAACCCCCAAAATATTATGGTACTCTCAGTACCTCAAAATGTGATCTTATTTGGAAATAGGCCATTATAGATGTAATTAGTTCAGACAAGACCATACTTGGAATGAGATTGTGTCCCTAATCCAATATAACTGGTGTCCATATAGAAGTGAGAATTTGGATACAAACACACACAGACAGAGGAAGAACACCATATGAAAATGAAGGTAGAGACTGGGGCAATGCTTTTACAAGCCAAGGAAAGCCAAAGATCACTGGCAAAGCCCAGAATGCTAAGCAAGAAGAATGGAACAAATTGTCATTCATAGCCTCAGAAGAAACCAACACTGCTGACACCTTAATCTCAAACTTCTAGCTTCTAGAACTGTGAGACAATAGATTTGTTGTTTAAACTACCAGTGTATAGTATTCTGTTACAGCAGTCACAGCAATATAATACAGACCTCTCAGCCCTCAGTCAGCCTTTAGTCCTATCTGGGTACTCATCAAATATTTAGAAAATGTGGTACTACAGCACCCATTGCAGAGCAGCCCAGGTAAATTCTTGTCAGACCCACAAGTGAAAAAATCTGAATTTTAGCTCCAGCTTGGCTTCAGAGGGTGAATAACTGTGAGCAAGTCCTTCCTGGACCAGTTCCTTCCTTGAAAAATAAAGGGTAGGATCAAGCTCCTTGAGGTCCCTCAACTTCTCCCCTTTAGGTGCTTCCCATTTAGTAAGGGACACTTCTGGGGAGGTCAGGCCAATACTTCCTTTCCCTCCCATGTGAGGCACTTACTTGAACACCATCATTCAATTTCAATGAGAAATGCCACTATGAGCCTGAGAAGTGTGACCTTGTGTTATAACTGCAGTGGATGTGCATTTTAGGTTATGAACTCAGTCCAGCTCTCTGACACAGAACTGTGAACCCCTGCCCCCATACCTTAGGACATCATGGAAAGTGACATCCCCACCATTATGCAGCCTCTCCATTTCATAGCACATGTGCTTAAAAAGCAGTTTGTCCTTGTCCAGGTCCACCTCTAGCCGTCCCCGCAGCAGTCGCAGCAGGAACTTCACACGAAAAGTCGGAATCACGCCCTGGCAGTGGAGCACAGTCATGATTAGGCTGTAATATTTCGACTGAGGTTCTGTTTTCACCCCAAAAAACATGAAGCGATTTCTCAAAAGATGCAAATTAGGCACCAGATGGCAAGGAAGTGTTTTGTCTCTCTGGAGGCTGGGTCAGGGCATGTGCACTGAGAGGAGCAGGAAATAAAAGCTGAGCACTTCATAAGGCACATAAACATCCAAGCACTATGTTGTAGATTGAAACTACTATAATATTGTATGCTCACTGTACTTAAAAATACATTTTAAAAAGTAAAATAAAATAAATAAAAAAGAGAAGCTGAGCACATAGAGTTTCTGCTGGTGTGTCTCTGGTTCTGTGGGATTTCAGAACCATGCAGCTTTTGGAGCCCAGGACAGTAGAAAGCTCTCCCTCTGCCTGTTCTGACCCTGACACTTGCTTGGCCAGGGTTTTCTTTCCATAGCCTGTTCCACTCACTCAGCCTTTGCTCATGTGTTTCTTCAACATACATGCTGAGTGGATTAGTAATGCATTAGCGCAAAAATAAAACATACATATTGTATGTGATCCTCTTCTCACTTAGTGTGGATACAAGAAACTTCTAAACAGAGAGTGTCTAACCCATGGCCTGTGGGCCACACGTGGCCCAGGATGGCTATGAATGCAGCCCAACACAAAATTTTAAATTAACTTAAAATGTTATGAAGTTTTATACTAAATTTTATTACTTAGATACATACATTTTCTATATCAGTGATCACAAACTTGGGACTTGCTCAATGATTTTAAAAGATTATTGAAAGGGCCACTACATAATTAGGGTTACTGTGTGAGGATTTTTTTGTTTATCTGTGGTAGCAAATGTCAAGAAAATTATGCACAGACTTTTTTGCTCATCAGTTTTTTGTTACTGTTTTTGTATTTAATATGTGGCCCAAGACAACTCTTCTTCTTTCAGTGCAGCCAAGAGATGCCAAAAGGTTGGATGCCCCTGTTCTAAATATTTATTGTAAGTTGTTCTTCTATGGAATGATAACTCCTTTCCAGTTCGTCTCCATTATTAGGCCAATTACATACAAGAGAACTGGGTCCCCATTCCTGGTCAGATTCTGAAAATCTCCCATGTGTCACTCCCTTCCAGGCAATAAAACATGCTGTGCCAGCCTGATTGTGTCTTTAAATTAGGTATTGGTCAAGTGGCAGGGACACTGGTGAGCCATGAATTCCTGTCAGTTACTAGTATCTTAACACATGAGTAGAGGTCCCACTTTCCACATGTATGTCAGAAGAAGGCAGGTTCATGCAGGTAAAATTCATGGAGATCAAGTGGGTCCAATTAAGATAAGATCTGGGTCAGACAGCTGCATGTGCAGGTCACTGTCTTGGAAGAAAACCCCCTAAAACTGGTGCCTGGATGAAGTGGGGGTTACCAAGGAAATAGCAAGCAAAGGGAGTGAGGAAAGCCACACATTGTGCAGGCCCCAGCTCTAGGCCAGGATACCCCATTTACTTAGCCTGTTCTTGTCCCTTGGTCTTTATGCCCCAAGTCACCTCTTCCTGAAACTATTTTCGGATTGTCCCCCAAATTTTCCCATGACTGAACTTTCCTCATTTTTTAGATATTGGGTCAAGTAGCATATCCCCAGATAGGACCACCCAAGTTAAAGTTGTCTGCCTCTGACTCTAACCACTCTCTACCATATTACGTTCTTCAAAGTATTTATAGATTTTTGAAATAATAGTAATTATTATTTCCCTTTAATTCTGTCTCCTATATTAGAACAGAAGACCTTTCCATCTTGTTCATTGATGCATCTCAAGTACCTAGAATTATGCCTGAACATTTGCTAGCCTGAAAAATGGGCAAGAAGAGGATGACGAAGAAGAAGCTGCTGCTGCTTTGGCTAATTCTAGTAAATCTTTGGTAAGCTTCATTATTAAAACAGTCAATAAGTCCAAAAAAATACAAATAACAACTTTAAGAAATTGCTTAAATAATTCTTTTGCACTTGTAATCAAGATGCTCTGAGGTTGAGGTGATCATGAATCTGTATCATAACTGTCAATTTTGTAATTTGAACTTGTTTCTTTAGAGTTCCCTTGGTTTCCTTTCTTAACCTTCTGAAAGCCTGAAGAAGAGGACCTTCTTGGTTGGAAAGGACATGAGAAGGAACTATTCTGTCCCTCTCCCCTCCTAGCATACTCTGCTGGATGGTCAATGACAGCTTTCTGCAATTCACCAATGGTCATTCAAAATTCAATATATGTCAATTGCCAACAATAAAACCATGTTTGAGATGTGGCAATTAGTCTTTTTTGGGTGGGGCATGAAATGACAATGTACTCGCCTACCTCTCGTTTATCATCCACCATATTCCATATGATTTGAAAGTGGCGAAGATCATTGTAACTTAAAAGCTGGTCTTCCTCAGTGGAATAAAACAAGGAGAAATTCTCCACTATTATAGCTAAAAGAAAGAGAGAAACGGTGAAGTTAGACAATTATGCCAATCTGTCAGGTTTTAGAAAATGTAAAGCCTATATTGTAAATAATGAATTTTATCAGCTACATATTAAGACAAATATTTTAAGTGCTTTCAATATGGTTTCCAAGTTGGCAAGATTTACATTTGAACTAAGCTATTTCTCTAGCTCCTGGCTTTCCAAAACATGAGGGTCATGAGCATAAACATACATTCTGTGTATATAGATATTCATGCCAGGTGTCTTTCTCTTGTAGTCGAGAGTCCCAGGGCAGTTTTTAAAGGTTAGTTTTGAGTTCTGGGTGGCCCCACAGCTGGGTGAAAAACATGTATCTTTCAAAAATATAAATGTAATATATGGGGACTCTGAGGGTATTCCCCCCATATTTGTTCAACTCAATCCACAAACACTCTTTTCAGGTTAATACTCATAATAGACAGGACAACTATTGAAATTGCAATCAACTGTCATTTAAAACTGCCTTTCAAAAGTCTTTCTAGCTTTTAGATGGAGAGGCAACAATTTATAATTAATGCCATGGAACACCTGCCCCAAGTAACTGAGGATGATTACTTGAAAATTATACATAGTTATCTAAGTACCTGAGTTTTAAGAGATTAAAAATGTGTAATGAACATCACTTACCTACAAGTAGATTTAGCATGATGTAGGCAATGATAACATAAAACGAACAGAAATACATAAGTGCCCCAGCATAATTTCCACAGTCAGTTGCCCAGTATGTAAATTCATCTGGAGTACAAAAGGGTGGCTGGACCTGTGGGGCAGTGAGAGGGAGAGTAGGGAGAGACAGCAGAGAAGAATACACATTTTTGTTAACTGACTGAGTTAATGAACATATTCCTAATCCATGTAAAATATAATTAACTTCAAAGTAATCTCTCAAAAGCTACATACATTGGATATACCATCTGTGGCAAAAATAAAAAATAATATTTCATTTATACTGTGCTTTTAGTCTTGTAGAATTCTAAGTTCACTGCCACTTTAGAAGCATAATGAGAATGAACTGGTTTTCTCTAAGAGATGCTCTGCCACCTCCACTAGCCCCAAATTATAATTTGTCATTGCGATGCAAACTGCAGAAAGTCAAACAAAAGGACATTTAAAATTTTTTCTCTAACTTAAGTAATAGGATAAGATTTTAGGAGGATGTGTTATACACAGAAATTTACATTCAAATTGCGCAAGGAGAAGCCAGTGATCCTTATTTCCAGAGCACCATTAGGAGATGTTACAACATTCCTGACTCAATAACACGCCAACACCTCTAAGGGAACTTCCTGGTTTCTTTCAGCCAGACAGACTAGCTCGTTCTTCCACATTTCCATGGCATTCTGTTTATTCTTTATTTTGAGTTTATTTAATTATATCTAGTATTATATAAGATTTATCCAAATTAATTCATGTATAAAGTTCCTACTATGTACTGGGTTTTTTCCCAGTGTTGGGGACAGACTAGTAAGCAAGACAAACACCTTGTCCCTCCTTCATGTTGCTGACAGTCTAGAGCTGTGCAGTCCAACACAGTAGCCACTAACTATAAATTTAAATTTATGTTCATTAACATTAAATACAATTTAAAATTCAGTTCCTTATTTTAACTGGTCACATATCAAGTGCTCAATAACCACATGCAGGTAGTAGCTACTGAATTGGACAGTGCACATGGCCATCATTGTAGAAATTTCTTTTGAACAACTTTGATCTGGAGGGTGAGAAAGAGATGAAATAAACTAATCAACCTAATAATTCATGATAGTTGTGATACAAACTACAAAAGAGAAATATAAGGTGCTATAAAAACATATAACTGGCAGTCTTAGCATAAAGAAGGATTGCTAAAGGAACTGATATTTAAAGTGATACCTGAAGAATGATGAAGATGTAGCCTAGAAAAAAGAGCGTAGCTCAGAGCTCTTCACCTAAGCTCCTTGAGGATGCTTTAGAATCACTGAAACCCTGGCACCCAGTATGCTCAATACAAACTAGGGGAGTCAGTGAATATCTGTTGAATAAATTGAATTAAAGAAGCAGAATTCCAGTTTGTACTTGACTACCAAAACATTGAAGGTGAAAGGAAAGAACAATGCCCATATAGTACATATTTATCGAATGGAACTACAAGAGTCCAAGTTGAGTTCACTGGGTACCCTTTTTGCATGTCCATACACTGTAATGCCAAAAAAATTACCATTTTATGGACTAAAAGAACAGGATATGTGTTTTGTACACAAAGTCGTGATGCTGATAAAGATACAGCCAATGTTGCATGGCCAAAGAGTTTCACCTGATTCTAAGCTGAGGCATTGTTAATGATAAAAAGATATTTACCATACAATCATGCATAATCTTGTTCCAGTCTTCACCTGTGACAATTCGGAAGAGCACAGTGATAGCTTTGCCAGCTGAAGAGAAGTTTGCATGCCTAATTTAAGGAAAAAACAGAATAATATAGTTGTCATAAAGTAGTAAGGCTTGTCACCACCCAAACAGGTGGAGTAAATTTGGTTGCCAAGTAACCATTTCCAAAGGTTATGGAACCATTTCCAATACCCTCTTTTTGTTCATTGTCTATACTTGTCCTCAAGTATAGCTGCCTTAATAACCCAATCCTAGCATGGGGCCACCAGTTTCTTGCCATTCATCTTGACTGACTGAGGGAGCAAGCTATGAAAATATAAAGTGATTCTTTCTTTCACATGGATTACTCTGTGAAAGATGGAGCCGCCATGCTTTAAATAAGTCATCTCTGCAACAACACATATCTACATATCATTTGTGGTCTAAGGATTTTTCTTTTTTACATTATGTAAAAAAGAAAAATTTAAGGTAATCTTTGAAAAATGTTTTTGATATGATAACCATTTGGGTTATCATATAAACTTATCATATCTAGCTTTCCATGTTTAACTAAAAAATAAAGAAAAAACCCAATGTCATCTCAAAATTATTTATTAAAAATAATATATCATTTTTTTTGGCAGTGTGTGAATAGAAAAAATGCTGGAATTCACAAGGATATCAGAAGTGGTTATTCCTGCTTGGTAGTGGAATTACAGATTCTTTTTTAAAAATTTTATTCCTGAATTTTCTGTCTCTAAAGTAAACACGTATACTGTTTTCAATTAAGAAAATGACCTTTTGCAACTGACCGGAGGCGGCCCGGCGACCGTAGGTGGCCCTGCAACCGACCGGGGGCGGCCCGGCGACCGGAGGCGGTCCTGCAAGCGACCGGGGGCGGCCGCGCGACCGGAGGGTCCCTGAAACCGACCGGGGGAGGACGCGCGACCGGAGGCGGCTCTGTAACGGACCGGGGGCGGCCGCGCGACCGGGGGCGGCTCTGCGACCGGGTTGGAAGCAGCCCTGTGGCCAGAGGCGACCCTGCAACTAGAGAAGGGGACTCTGGAAGACCCGGAGCTCACATCTGTGATCCTGGGTGAGGCAAAGAAATCCTAGAACTGTGGAAAAATGAGAGTTGGACCAAAAGAGGGGGTATTCCCACAGCTGAGACAGTGGAAGCTGTGAACACCAGGATACCTGAAGAAGACTATAACACTGAATCTCACAGGTATTCCACCACAGAAGTTCACACCATAAACGCAGGTAGCCAGAACAGATCAACTTAAGAAGCAGAGGTTTACAAGAAGAGTCTCACCAACAATGAGAAGACAAAAAAACAATCCCCAAATGAAAGAAAAGGTGGAAGCCCCAGAAAGAATGCTAAATGAAACAGAGGCAACTCAACTATCAGATAAGGAGTTCAAAGAAATGGTTGTCAGGAAGCTCCATGAGCTCTCAATGACCTACCAGAAACTACAGGGAAGCTACGATGAACTCAGTGCAAACTATATCAACATGAAAAAGGAAATAGAAACTATCAAAAAGGGCCAAGAGGAAATGAAGAATACAATTTCTGAGCTGAAGAACACAGTAGAAGGAATGAAAAGCAGAATTGATGAAGCAGAAGATCGGATCAGTGAGTTGGAGGACAAAGTAGAAAAAAACAGCCAGATAGAGCAAGAAAAGGAAAAGAGGCTCAGAAAGAATGAAGAGGGTTTAAGAGAAATGCAAGACAACATGAAACGTAATAATATCCGTATAATAGGAATACCAGAAGGAGAAGAAGAAGAGCAAGGGATAGAAAACCTATTTGAAAAAGTAATGATGGAAAACTTCCCTCATTTGGTGAGAGAAAAAGTCACACAAATCCAGGAAACACAGAGAGTCCCTATCAAGAGGAACCCAAACAGGCCCACTTCAAGACACATCATCATTAAAATGGCAAACTTCCAAGACAAAGAGAGAATCTTAAAGGCAGCAAGGGAGAAAAAGGAAGTAACATACAAGGGAGCCCCGATAAGGTTAGCAACTGACTTCTCAATGGAAATGCTCCAAGCCAGAAGACAATGGCAAGAAATATTCCAAGTAATGAGAACCAAAGGCCTACAACCAAGACTACTTTATCCAGCAAGGCTTTCAATCAAGATAGAAGGCCAAATAAGGAGCTTCCCAGACAAAAGAAGTCTAAAAGAATACACCTCTACCAAACCAGTACTGCAAGAGATACTAAAGGGACTGCTTTAAGGAAAGAAAGGAAAAGAGAGAGTGAGGAACACAGATACGAAAATGGCAATGAATCAGTACCTATCAATAGTAACCTTAAATGTAAATGGATTAAATGCTCCAATCAAAAGACATAGAGTAGCTGACTGGATAAGAAAGCATGACCCACACATATGCTGCCTACAAGAGACCCACCTCAGGACAAAAGACCTACACAGACTTAAAGTGAAAGGCTGGAAACAAATTTTCCAAGCAAATGGACAGGAAAAAAAGGCCGGGGTAGCAATACTCATATCAGACAAAATAGACTTCAAAAGAAGAGCTATAAAGAGAGACCCAGAAGGTCACTTCATAATACTCAAGGAAAGAATCCACCAAGAAGACATAAACATTGTAAATATATATGCACCCAACATAGGAGCACCTAAATATATCAAGAAAATCTTAGAGGACTTCAAGAAAGATATTGACAGCAACACAATTATAGTAGGAGATTTTAACACCCCACTGTCAAAAATGGACAGATCTTCCAAACAAATTATCAACAAAGATATTGTGGCATTGAACAGTACTCTAGACGAATTGGACTTAGCTGATATATATAGGGCCCTCCATCCCAAAGAAACTAAATACACATTTTTTTCAAACGCACATGGAACATTTTCAAAGATAGACCACATGATAGGACACAAAACAAGCCTCAACAAATTCAAGAAAATTGATATCATACCAAGCATTTTCTCCGACCACAAGGGACTAAAACTAGAAACCGACTTGATGGGGAAAATCCCCAAATCATCAAAATCATGGAGACTGAATAGCATGCTATTAAACAATGAATGGGTAAAGAATGAAATTAAGGAGGAAATCAAAAAGTTTCTGGAAACAAATGAAAATGAACTCACAACAACCCAAAACTTATGGGACACAATGAAGGCAGTCCTCAGAAGGAAGTTCATAGCAATACAGGCCTACCTAAAGAAGACAGAAACATTTCTAACAAACGACTTAACCCTACGCCTACAAGAACTCGAGGAACAACAACAAAGACAGCCCAGGGCAAGTAGAAGGAAGGAAATAACCAAGATCAGAGCAGAATTAAATGACATAGAGACTAAAAGCACAATCCTAAGGATCAATGAATCCAGGAGCTGGTTCTTTGAAAAGATCAACAAAATCGACAAGCCTTTAAGCAGGCTCATCAAGAAAAAAAGAGAGAGGACTCAAATAAACACAATCAGAAATGAAAGAGGAGAGATTACGACTGACACCACAGAAATACAAAGGATTGTAAGAAATTACTATGAAGAACTGTATGCCAAGAAATTTGAAAACCTAGGTGAAATGGACAAGTTTCTAGAAAAATATAACCTTCCAAAACTCAATGAAAAAGAAACAGAAAGCCTGAACAGACCAATAACAGCTGGTGAAATTGAATCAGTAATCAAAACACTCCCGGCACACAAAAGCCCTGGACCAGATGGTTTCACAGGAGAATTCTACAAAACATTTAAGGACAAGCTAACCCCTATCCTTCACAGACTATTCCAAAACATCCAAAATGATGGAAGACTCCCAAACTCTTTTTATGAAGCCAGCATCATCCTAATCCCAAAACCAGATAAAGACATAACAAAGAAAGAAAACTTCAGGCCAATATCACTGATGAATGTAGACGCTAAAATCCTCAACAAAATATTGGCAAACCGCATCCAACAATACATTAAAAAGATCATACACCATGACCAAGTGGGATTCATCCCAGGGATGCAAGGATGGTTCAACATTCGCAAATCAATAAATGTAATACATCACATAAACAAAAGCAAGGACAAAAATCACATGATCATATCAATAGATGCAGAAAAAGCTTTTGATAAAGTACAACACCCATTTATGATAAAAACACTCAGCAAAGTGGGAATAGAGGGAGCATTCCTCAACATAATAAAAGCCATATATGAGAGACTTACAGCCAACATCATACTCAATGGGCAAAAACTGAAATCTTTCCCACTAAGATCAGGAACAAGACAAGGCTGTCCACTTTCACCACTTCTATTCAATATAGTATTGGAAGTCTTAGCCACAGCAATTAGACAAGAAAAGGAAATAAAAGGCATCCAAATTGGAAAGGAGGAAACAAAACTATCATTGTTTGCAGATGACATGATAGTGTACATAGAAAATCCTATAGACTCGGCCAAAAAGCTGCTCGACGTAATAAATGAATTTGGCCAAATAGCTGGATACAAAGTCAATATCCAAAAATCAAAGGCATTTTTGTATACCAACAGTGAAACAGCAGAAGCAGAAATCAAGAAAAAAATCCCATTTGATATAGCAAAAAGAAAAATAAAATATCTAGGAATAAACCTAACCAAGGAGGTAAAAGACCTGTATGCAGAAAACTACACAACACTGAAGAATGAAATCAAGGAAGACACAAACAAATGGAAGCATATACCATGTTCATGGATCGGAAGAATTAATATTATCAACATGTCCATATTACCCAAAGCAATTTACAGATTCAATGCAATACCTATTAAAGTTCCAATGGCATATTTCACAGACATAGAACAAACACTTCAAAAATTTATATGGAATCATAAACGACCCCGGATAGCGGCAGCAATTTTGAGAAAGAAGAGCAAAGTAGGAGGGATCACAATACCTGATACCAAACTGTATTACAAAGCCACTGTAATCAAAACAGCCTGGTACTGGCACAAGAACAGACACGTGGACCAGTGGAATAGAACAGAGAGCCCAGAAATAAACCCAAGTCTCTACAGTCAATTAATATTTGACAAAGGGGGCAGCAACATAAAATGGAGCAAAAATAGCCTCTTCAATAAGTGGTGCTGGGAGAACTGGACAGCTACATGCAAAAAAATGAAACTCGAGCACCAACTTACACCATACACAAAAATAAATTCAAGGTGGATAAAAGATTTAAATATAAGCCATGACACCATTAAAATTCTAGAGGATAATATAGGCAGGAAAATCTCAGATATTTCATGCAGCGATATTTTCACTGATACGTCCCCTAGAGCAAGGGACATAAAGGAAAGAATAAACAAATGGGATCTCATCAAAATAAAAAGCTTCTGCACAGCTAAAGAAAACAGTATTCAAATAAAAAGAGAACCAACTGTATGGGAAAACATATTTGGAAATGATACCTCAGACAAGGGATTAATCTCCAAAATATATAAAGAACTTACAAGACTCTACTCTAAGAAGACAAGCAACCCAATTAAAAAATGGGCAAAGGATTTGAACAGACACTTCTCCAAGGAGGACATACAGAGGATCCAGAGACATATGAAAAGATGCTCGATATCTCTAGCTATCAGAGAGATGCAAATTAAAACCACAATGAGATACCACTTGACACTAGTCAGAATGGCCTTCATAAACAAAGCAACAAACAGCAAGTTTTGGAGAGGTTGTGGAGAAAAGGGGACCCTAGTGCACTGTTGGTGGGATTACAGATTGGTACAACCACTATGGAAAACAGTATGGAATTTTCTAAGAAAACTAAAAATGGACATACCTTTTGACTCAGCAGTTCCACTGCTTGGATTATATCCTAAGAATCCTGAAACACCAATCCAAAAGAATCTATGCACCCCTATGTTCATAGCAGCACAATTTACAATAGCCAAGTGCTGGAAGCAACCTAGGTGCCCATCAGTTAATGAATGGATCAAAAAACTGTGGTACATTTACACAATGGAATTCTATGCAGCAGAAAGAAAGAAGGAGCTCCTACCCTTTGCGACAGCATGGAAGGAATTGGAGGGTATCATGCTAAGCGAAATAAGCCAGGCAGTGAAAGACAAATATCATATGATCTCACCTTTAACAGGAAGCTAATCAACAAAACAAACAAACAAGCATAATATAAACAAAGACACTGAATTTGAGAACAGTCTGACAGTGTCCAGAGTGGGAGGGGAGGGAATTTCAGGGGAAAAGGTAACGGTTTAGAGCAATAAGTATAAAGGACTCATGGACAAAAACTATGGGGGGTGGAAATGGGAGGAAGGTGGGGAGGGCTGGGGTGGTGGGCTGGGGATGGGGTAAAAGACAGAAAACTGTACAATATCAACAATTAAAAAAGTGAAATGTAAAAAAATAAAAAAAAAAAAAAAGAAAATGACCTTTTTAATTTTGTTTGAATTTCCAACTGATTGCTTCTCCCTTCTCCTCCATCTCTAACAGACAAGAAGTATTCAGGTGTTTATTCTGATTTCTTTACTAAAAAAGTTTGCTGGATAAATGAATGGAAAGATAAATACAGACCAACCTGTTAATGTTCTCTCCATATTTCACAGTACCAAATAAAACAACTCCAGCAAAAGCATAACACAGCAGCAACAGGAACATTCCTACGATGATAAAGAAGCTTTTATACATGCTGACGACCACTGTCAGGAGGAGCATCTTTAGTGTAACCTGTATGGAGATGGAGATGGATGAGAGAGAGATGGAGAGAGAGACAGAGAAAGAATATGAATATTCAACTCATTAAGCTGTGGAGAACATGGGAAGTAAACAATATTCAAGCAGGTTGGCACAAAAGTGACCCTCAGGGGAGAGGGGCAGGAATTTCAGGGAAAAAAGGGGAAGGGTTTACAGGAACAAGTATAAAGGACACATGGACAAAAACTGTGGGGGGGGGAGGGTGGAAATGGGAGGGAGGTGGGAAGGGCCGGGGGTGGGTTGGGATCGGAGTAAAAGACAGAAAACTGTACATAAACAACAATTAAAATAAAATTTAAAAAAAAGAGTGACCCTCAGGATATCATTTGAAAATTGCTTCCTATTAGCCATTAAATCTGAATATTATTCACAAACCCTTTGACAGAAATTCTACTTGTATTTTTAACTGTTCAGCCTTTTCAGCCAAATAATAAAAATTTCATCTTAAGATTTTTAGTCTTCCATTCTCTCTTCTTTTGCTCTCTTTTTCTCTATGATAAGGGCTATAAATTTTAGGGCTGTAGCAAGTAGACTCAGTATTCTTCCACAAGCAGATATTCATAAAAACAAATGTAAACAACGTGAAATACTAAATACTATCAAATATGAAGTATGTTGATTATGTGGATATATGGAATGCATGTGACAATGTCAGTATCAAAAAAGGAAATTACTTTAAAAATGAAAAATATGTATAGACTGTACTCATATGTATGCACATTAGTAAATAATACAAAGAAACATGGAATCAGAGAATTATAAATATTTACTAAAGATTATTTTTATTTGCAGTAAAATAACTTTATTAAAAAGTAAAAACTAAAAATAAAGAAATATTAAGAAAGACAATTGGTGTTTGCTTTCATCCCTGATATAGTATATATAGTTGATGATTGAGTTTACTTAGCAAATATGAAGAATAAATAAAACAACATGTCAGGAAACCTGTAACAAGATAGCTATCATTTTAATGATTCATTTACTACACAAGAATCATAAACTGTCATGTTTAATGATTCATTTTAATATTTAAAATGTAATCATTTGGGCTTATGGTGTTTAGCAATTTGTTAACTATAATACTGAGGAAGACCAGAAGTCAGCTAAATCTAGTCATTGTTCCTTTCTTTGCTATTTATGCTGCTTTTGGTGCTGTTCTTCACAATGTACTTACATGCTTTCCACAGATGGAGAAAAACCTAAAGACAATCACGCACGCGCCCATCATGTAGGTATATGCATTCTGAAATTTAAAGAGAAGAGAGCCTCTCATAATTTGCACAAAAAATCTTTTTACAGTTCCATTGTTCATTTTGAGTCTTCTGTGAAATCTACTGAATAATTAGTTTTATAAAATGTGAAAAATCCTATAAGAAATTTATCTCAAATAGGTGCTGAAAAAGTCGCTGCCAAAACTCATCAATAAATATTAGCTATAAAATTGAATCTTAAATGAAACTTTCATCTCTCTTTTGCTCAGCTGAATTCATATTTTAAAACTTATTTTTACACCCTTGCTGGTATGGCTCAGTGGATTGAGTGCCGGATTGCAAAGTAAAGGATTGCTGGTTTGCTTCCCAGTTGGGGAACATGCCTCAGCTGTGGGCCAGGTCCCCAGTAAAGGGTATGCAAGAGGCAACCACTCATTGATGTTTCTCTCCATCTTTCTCCCTCCCTTCCCCTCTCTCAAAAAATAAATAAATATAATCATTTAAAAAACTTGCTTTTACATAAAATAGTGACTAACTTTTTTTGTGGAGCAAGAACAACCTAGGATAACAATCAACATAAGGGAATCAAGTGAGACAGGATATAAAGGAATCCTGGCAGAGGGAGCTCAGGTGTTGCAAAGAATTGCTGGTAGTCAGATTCCTTCACTCTGAAGGTCTCCAGAGGTCTCTGGACTACATGTCTCTGGACTACAGCTGACTACATGTCTGTTAGTCTGAGATGATTTCAGAGATGTTTTCCCTGTTAGAAACACATTCAATATATGATCAACAGCAAGAGAAGACTTAGTATCCTTTATGACTAAGAAAGCTTAATCTGAGAAACAAAGATCCCACTGACTATAACTGTAATAATAAATGTGGCATGAAGCTGATGTCAGAACGTGATTTTTCTCGAGAACCCTTGCCTAGGCAAATGACAACAGTCATAAGATGGACACCTGGGAAGGGAGTCTGGTGAGATCTTCTGTGAGGTGCAAGGAAATGAATATCTGTTCAGAATCATCTGTGAATGGGAACAAGGACTGCATCTTCTGGTCCATCACAAAATAGAGTGGAGAAGAAGCATGCTTCCAGGCCAGAGGTTCTTGGAGATGAACAAAAGCAGTGGGGCAGAAAAGGCAAGTTGGTCTTTTGGTATGAGATATCCTCTCTGGGGACATTTAAAATTAGGAAGCTTACTTTACTTTTCTGTGTGGACTGAGAAGCTTTTAATTGCAATTTGGAGAAACATACAATCATGGGCCTTGCTGCTCCTTCTCTCTATGTTAGCTCTGAGTCTACTTACATACCTTCTTGCTTTACATTCTGGAAGTGGTAACACTCAACAGCGACTTGGGAGTATTTAATGAATGTCTACCTAACTTTCCAGGCTGTGCAGTTCACAAAAGGAGTGACTGTGTTTTACTCATTACATTCTTCTCAATTCCTATCACAGTGGCTTATATGCCTGTTGTGCTAAAAAACATTTATTGTTTGAGGAAATGAATCACGGTGACTGAGGGCCCACCTGGGCTTGGCGCAGCTCCTGGCACTGAAGGTGTCAACTGTCTTAAAAAGAATACAAAGCTTCCTGAGCACAGCAATTTCATACTAAAGTAAGGCCTTTGGGATGTGTAAATAGGTTCTGTGTGCCATGAATCTTTTCCAAAGGATGAGAGAATGAATAGAAGCAAGCAGGGAGAAACTGATAATATTGCTTTTGGGTAGGATCAAGAAATACTAACGAAAAAGAAGATATTTATAATAATGTGTTATAGGTTGGTATAATCTTTACAGTTAGAAAAACTTCACATTCTTGATCTTCATAATGCTCATATAGAACATATAGATTATGAAATTATATTCTCAGTTCAGAGTAGGAAATAGATAATCATTGAAGACAAATAACTGGATAAGGCTGAAAAATGGTATAACCCTAGACTAAGATCTAGCATTATTTAACATGGTAACCACTAGCCACATGATATTATTGAGCACTTGAAATGTAGTGAGTCTAAATCAAGACATGTTCTTAATGTAAAATACATATTCAAACAAATATTTAGTATAAAAAAAAACATGTAATGTCTCTCCCTCATAATTTTTTTAAATTGCTGACATATTGAATATGATAATCCATGGTGGGGCAATAGTAGGTTTATAGTTGTAAGTACAGAAAACACAGTTTATTCTTATATTACTATTATTTTAATTATTGTAATATTTTTCACACAAAGAACTGTAACCTACTTTTGCCTCACCCTATGTTTGGGATATGGCAGGTTTAAAATATATTATTAAATTAATGTTATTTGGTACTTTTTCTTATTTAAAATGTGGCTTCTAGAAAATGTAAAATTATATCTGTGACCATATTTTACTTCTGTTGGACAACAGGTCTCAAGGTCATGGTCAAAGACACTCATAGCTGTACATTTTGAGCTTTACCTCGGATTGAATGAAGACTGAAAGCATTTAGGCAAAACAATGAGAACCCAGGTATAGAGATGGGGAAAGATGTGCTTTAGAGAAATAGCAGCTGGGGATCTAGTAGAAAATAAAGCAGGAAAGCACCTGAGAATCACACTGTGAAATACTGATTATCATGTAGTGGCACAGATGCTACACTGCAGCTCAGAAAACAGGGTTTGAGTCGTCTGATACTAAGCTTACATGTGAATTTAGACAGGTTTTTTAATCTGTTTTTGCTCTTTCTCATTTTTATTATTTGGCAAAATGAGGACTAAGCCAGAAGAGCTTTAAGGCACTTGTTTGAATACTCTAGAACTTTGAGGGGCCAGGTTTTGTCTGTGTGAAAAGTATGAGTGTGTAGACATGTACAACTCTGTGTGTATGTACTAGCACGCATGAGGGCCCATCTCAGTCAAGGCTGGATTTTATGAAGATTAATCTGACATCTGTGAATTGGCTGACATGGAGTGAAATGAGACTAAAAACAGGGTTATCTTAAATGAAATTATGGTATCAACTAAAATAAACAATTATGCACATACCAGAAGGGCAAAGTGAAGTACCACCCAGACAACACCAAGTGACGTCACCAGCAGATCATAGCGATTTCTTCTACTTTGCCAGAAACCAGCAGGTGACATGGCTATGATCTTCATTGTGACCTGGGGGAAAACGATGAAGAGAGTAAGTCAAGACTGAGGGCTCAGAACATATTCAAACGTATCAACTTGAGTCACATTATTATTTTAAAGGATGTAGCAACCCAAGAGAAGAATTTATCACATATATAAAAAGGCTGAGTAGGCAACACACATATTCTCCACTCTTTTTTGTCTTTGTTTTGTGATCAGCCTGATAACAAGACAATTTTCTTCCTCAAGTAAAAGATGGTAGATTTTGGGAAAAATTGACCATTACAGGGTGAAATAATGATAAGAAGAATATGCCTGAAAGTGATATGACATGAACCATATATTAAAATAATCTTGTCTTGACCAACTCCCTTTGATGCCACATTGCAATTTGAGTCCTTGAATTACAGTGGTGTGTGCATTTTCCCCCAAATATTTGAAATCAGATAACTAGACAGGCCATCATTCCGATATAGTAACTAACTACAGTTTGCAATTCCTATAGTTAGGCAAATATGAAATATAAAATGAAGTCTTTGTTTAAGTTAAGCAGAACAGCCTCAAAAGAAAATACCCTAAGAGCATACTATCCCCCTCCAAAAAAAAAAAAAAAAATGACTTCAGCAGCAATGGGACATGGAGCTGAAATGTGCCATCAAAGGAGAACACTTACTTTAAAATGAGCACCATTTCCCCCTCCCCCCTACCCACAGACTCATTTAGGTACCTCTAGAACAAAGATGAAGGTGAAAACCACTGACATTGTGGCCAAAGGAACAGTCACTGGGTCCTCGACATCCCACTGGAAAGGAAACAGCACACATGTCTTTGCTCACATCCATCAGGTACAAAAAAGTTCCCCTTCTTTCTCCCATTTGAACACAACTGTGAATTTAAATTTTGTATGCTAAAGAACACAGATTGTAGTAAATATGACCACTTGCAATATTCTAGGATGCACCCATGAATAAGAAATTCATTCCCAGAGTCTTAGGGTGAAACAAAGTACCTTGACAGACAGCAGCACTGACTGGGCCAGGACAAGCAATGCAATTGTCCTCTTAAAAAATGGATGCTGGGTTATGTCATACATCTTGGCTCTGAAACCATCATTATCTGGATAAGAAAGGTTTAAACAAGGGCATTTTAGACCTAGGTCACATTAACTTTCTTGTGTTTCATTTTCTTTAATGCTCATCATAAAACCCATTACATTTCCCCACCCCCACAGCTCAATCTATTGTGTAGTGTTTTACAGGAATGACTGGCTCTGAATATTTAAAACGATGGTGCATGGCACTGTTTGTATTGAAAGGAGAACCGCATCATTCAATTTCTTTCAGTTTAATACACTTCACTTATATCTTGAAAAGGCAAGCACAAATATTTATTTAAAAATTCATTTTTCCATTAAGGCTTATCCTGAGAGCACTGAAGCACAACCTTTGGGTGGTTGATTTTAATAGCCTATGGTGAGATCTGTAGTTTAGAGCCTGTTTCTATATTAACTTATGCACAACCACCTAGTGGCCTTATGATTATTATTTTAATTGAAATCTTAGACTCCTGGGGAATCATGAACACTAATGCCCAACATGAATAAAATCAGAATGTCTTTGATACCCGGGCGAGGTGGGAGATGAAGAGGCTGTGCTATCTTCAGTCGGCTCTTCAGATCTTCCCATCTTCTTTGATCTACAGTCAGAAGAGCCGTCCCCTTAATAAACAAAGGAAAGCAGAAAAAGGCCTTTTGTCATGTACTCCATACCAAGGACATTGCACATGGGGTGGTGATACAAACAGACTAATTTAGGGGTTAAAATAAAGATATTCTTTAAATACTGTAGTGGTTTGATGAACAGGGTCAGAATTCTCAGACTCGTTTTCGAGAGGACTTCCAAAAAGGATGCCATGGGATTCACAAGAGATTCAGCAGCCTTCAATTGGCATCTTTGAATGTTTCCCAGGTTTGGGGAAATCTAAAGGTTTTCTACATGATTAAATTTTCAAAAAGGGATCCTCACATTAATAGTGATTGGTTTGCTTTTATTTCATAGCAGAAAATGCTTCAGCAAAATTATAGTTTGTCAGTGCTGCTGCTTCTGGGTAAGTGTATTTTGTTTGTAAACGTTTTTTAAAATCATTCTGATTATGTGCAATTGCAAAATTGTTAAGTGGTAGAAAGACATAGAATTTGTATCTCTAAGAAATTAGTAGCTATGACAACTGGCTGAATGAAATCAGATACTCTTTATTATATAATAGGTACTTCATTAAAATGCATGTAAATATATTTTCTTACGATATATTATAAAAGCAGAAGTATAATTTAAGAAACTTGGTAAAAAAAAACCCCACCATTTTCCTTTCTTCCTCCAGAGCTCAGGACACTCCTTCAGGGGTGTATCATCTTCATTATGTTTTCAAACTTTTGCTAATTGTGTAAGTCTCAATACATAAAAATGTATTTGTTTTAAATTTTTAAAAATTATATAAATGGTATCCAATAATTACTTATTTATGAAGTTTGTTTTTTATCTTCATTGAGCACTGTGTTTCATACAACTAGATACTAGATCTAATTGGTTTTATTTTAACTCACAGAGTATCCCACTGTACAAATATATCAGATGTTACTCATTTTAGGTTTATGGACTATAAACAAGGTTGCAGTAGATACACATTTTCAGTGTCACCACAAACACCTAGGAGCATTTCTCTATGGTACGTCTCTAGGAGAGGAATTGCTGGGTCCTAAGAATTTAAGCATTTTTACAATGACCATATATTACCAAGTTACTGTCCAAAGAGGAATAAGCAAGAAAATTTACCACTAGCAACCTCCAAGTGTTCCCATTTCCTTATATTCTTATTAATACTGGAAATTATCAGGCATTTTAATTTGGCCTTTTAATGTGTATGAAATGTATCTAATTTAGTTTTAATATTTATGAGATGAAGCATTTTTTATATGTATAAGTGGTGATTCCTGTATCTTCCTTTGTGAATTGCCTGTTCGCATTCATTGCTCATTTTTGTATTTGAATATTTACTTTTTTATGTTTTGTAGAAATTATTAATATATTATGGACACTTTTTAAATTGAATTTACAGGGGTGACACCGGTTAACAAAATGATAAGTTTTCAGGTGCATAGTTCCACAACACATCATCTGTACACTGTGTTGTGTGTTCACTACTCCAAGTCAAATCTCCTTCCATCACCATTCCGGATACTATTCTTTTATCAGTTATCTGAGTTGTAAATATTTTCTTAGTCTTAGCTTAGTGTTTTTTTTAAAGTTTTGCTTTTATCATTCAGATAAAATGTGTTGTTTATCATTTAGCAAGTTCTCATTTTAATGTATTCTAAAAATTTTTCCTTTATGGATGTCACTTTGTGGTTAATGTCAAGAAATCCACAAGTACTCCAGGGTAAAAAACTCAATTTTACATGGTTTAAAAATGGTTTATAATTTTGCTACATTTTAAGGCCATGTATTCACCTGGAATTCATTTTTGAGTAGCTTGTGAGACTCTAGAGATAAGTTTATTTTTTTAAACCTAGACAATCAACCAAAGATCACTTATTGATAGTCTCATCTCCACTGATTTGTTGTGCTAATTCTGTCTTTATATACATGGGTAATTCCTGGGCTTTCTATTCTCTTTTGTAGTTCTAATTTTCTATTCCTGTAACAATACTGGCACAGATTTACTTACCACAGCTTGTTTGCTTTCCTTTTCTACATGTTTGTTGACCCTCAACCTTGCAAAAGATTTATCAATTTAATTTTTTAAAAGAATGCACTTTTGTCCATCTTGAACTTTTCTATTGTTAGTGTGTTTGTTTGTTTGTTTATTTATTTATTATCTTCAGAGGGGCAGGGAAGGAGAGAGGGAGAGAAATATCAATGTATGGTTGCCTCTCATGCGTCCCATGCCGGGAACTGGCCTGCAACCCAGGCATGTGCCCTGACTGGGAATCGAACCGCAATCCTTTGGTTTGCAGGCCTGTGCTCAATCCACTGAGCTACACCAGCCAGGTAGTTTTTTACATTTTATTACTCCCTTCCACCTACTTTCTTTAATTTTACTGTTATTTTTATTTTAGTTTATTGATTTTGATATTTGACATATTAATAATTAATCTTTAATTATCCTCTAACACAGGGGTGTCAAACTCACTTTCACTGGGGCCACGTCAGCCTCGCAGTTGCCTTCAAAGGGCCAAATGTAATTTTAGGACTGTATAAATGTAACTATTCCTTAACTAGGGGCAAGGAGCTCAGCACTGCTGCTAGGTAGAAACAAGGTGCTGGGCTGGATAAAACAAGGCGGAGGGCTGGATTCAGCCCGCCGGCCTTGTGTTTGCCACCTGTGCTCTAACATATATGCATTAAGCTCTAAATTTCCCTCTACTGATTTATCTATATCTTGTGAGTTTTCATATATGATTTTTTAATACATGATTTATTTACATATTTTATGATTTTTCTATTCTGATTTCTTTTGCAACTCATAAATTATTTAGAATGTTGTCTTAATATTTCAAATTTCTGAGGTACCTTTCTGCTATCTTTTTTACTATGGTATAGAACTTGTTCTACACATTTTCAATTTTTTGACAATTATTATTTTATGACTTTGTAGAGGATATATTTTATACTCAAAAACTGTGAGGGTCAGTGTTCTTTATGTGTCCAGTAGATCAAATATTTTTACAGTGTCAAATTTCGTATATTATTTCTTTTTTCTGCCTGATATGTGAGTCAATTGGAGAAATATGTTAATATATTTCACTATAACTGTGGATTCTTTTCTAGCTTTCTAAAAGAATTTGAATAATTTTTGTTTGATATATTTTAAGGTTCAGGAGTTCTATATTTTTCTGAGGATTCATTTCTTTTACAATTATTTAATTACACTGTTTATTCCTAATGATATTTGTTTTAAATTAATTTTTCTGATATCAATATTGCTAAACCACTTCTCCCATTAACTACGAATATTTGTTCTCTGGATGCTATAATAGGAATAACATTCATATTATTCCCTTCTTATACAAAGCAAGTTTTTTTGGAGCTGAACTCTGAAATAATCCAAAAGAGTAACAAGCAGGGTGATAGCACTGATCATTAATGTATGAAACCTCCAAAGGCTTATTATTGTTAAATTAAGTATATTAATAAAATATTATCTTATATTAGGGAAATATATACATTACTGTATGTATATATCTGTGTGTATATGTATATTATATGTGTATGTATATGTATAGTATATGTGTATGTGTGTATGTGTGTATGTGTGTATGTGTGTATATGTATATGTATATACACACAGATATATACAGTAATATATATATGTATGTATATGTGTATATACATTCATATATACACATATACATACATATATATATTACTGGTATAGACTTTGAACTTTTTGAACAGGATTCCATTTTCTAGGGAAGATATAATATTACGTGTTTCTCAATTATGAAAACTTTGCTCCCAAAGCTTATCTTATTTCTCTCTATCTCTATCACTTATGTCTCTCTATTGCCTATACATTTGAAAATCTATTTATATACTTTCAGTTATGACCATTAGAATGTGAACTCCATGAGGACTGAAATCTTTGTGTGTTCAGCTTGTTATACTCTCAGAGTCAAGAGAGTGTCTGGTACTTAGTAAGTAAGTGTTCAAAGAAATCTCTTGAATGATCGGATAATAAATGAATATATGTTACATAGCAGCTCAAGTGCTACCATAAAAAAATCTTTCAGGAAAATGAAAACCTTTTTTATAAAGTTCATATAATTAGAAATTTGTATGTCCTATTGGCTAATCAAATTTGTAATGTCTGGTAATATGATTTCTTCTCCTTTTCCTTCTTTTTCTAAGCATGCATTTGAGCTTCCATACATGCTCCCCTTTCTTAGCAAAGATGCTCCTTTCCTACTTCAGAACAGAAATACAACCAGTGTTGGAAGTAGACCTCCTGTTATTCCACTTGCTTCAGACACTCTGAGGTCATGAACTACATTGTCTCCAGTTACTCAACTTTTTATGTTGTTTCATTTATGCTGCTGAATTGTGAGCTGCCATAGGACCCAATTCTTCTCAAATCAGGTGTGTGCCTAAAGGGCCTTGTATGGTGTTAATTGACTGATTAGCTTCTGCTCTTATTCCAGAATTCCCAGTGTCTGCTCCATATCAAGGCTCAAAGGCATCTGAAAGACCCATCTTCTTCTTTCTGCTTGGTATTAAATTGAACATGCTGTAGGGCTTAAAGAAACTCACTTATGAATGTATTAAATAGGGGGGCTGGGTGATACGGTCCCTATCCTTTCTTACTCTAAAATCCCATGTTTTTGTGGGTTATAGCAGTGTTGGGACCCAAAAGGGGGATTTTTAAGTCTCACTCTTTGAAAGTCAGAACAAAATGACATCCTCATTTGGTACACATCAAAAGCACCAGTTGACTGAGTAACTGGCATCACATACGTGGAGCCTGGGGAATTGTGAATGATACAGTCCCACACATAGCTACACAAACCAAAGAGCTCTGATGTGATGTGAATCAGCCCTAGCTATGAATAACATGGCGCAGCATGGAGCTATACAGCCACATCTAGCTTTAATTCAGTGCAGGATGACAGTCGACATTTTCATACCCTTGAAAGAATCACAGATTCTTGCAGTTATAGGCAATACTTCTGAATTCTGGCCCCATTTCCTACTCCTTATTTTACATCCTGTAAGTTGTCTTTTCTTCAACAGTGTGAGATGAGAGCAGCATATCAAAACCTTAGTGAATAGGAAGTGCTCAGAAACTGTATGGGTTTCAATTATTATGATTTCAGAAGACTGACCCTTACACAACAGAGGGCATGTCAGCCATGTCCAGGATAATGGCATAGACTGTGCCACTTAAACTCATGTGTGTTTGGAAGGAAACTCCACTTGTTCTTTTTCCCATTTGTGAACTCTTGTACTGATCATTTGAGCTGTCATGAATTCAGCTGCTTTCTGAGTGTATATAGCATGCAAAGTTTTACATGAAATTAGAAAATAATCTTTTTATCCTATGAATTAGAATTTAAAAATTTCTACCATACCCTCCTCCCCACCTCATCAAAATGCTGAGTTAACCTATTCAGTTACAAAGAGGCATCCAATTTACATTTTTTGTTAGAGTAACATTACCCATGATCACTGCATCAGCTTCAGCTATTGTATTTTAATAACTTGTTGCACAGCCCTTCAATTTGAACAATAGGAGATGTGCCTTTCAGTTGTCATGAATGAATGACAGTGTCTCAAAATGAGGAAATTTAGCAAGAGAATTGTGCTCTTAAATAATGAGCCTGAAAGGCAGCAATGAGGTAGCTTGTGAAATGGTTACAGAGATTATTTACACTGGTCACATTACAATTTAATGGGACATCATGCTGTGTGTGCAAAAGAGAGCTTAAAGTGAGTGGCTAGAAAAGAATAAACTTTGTACCACTCAACCCAAGAATTCTTACCTTGTTTTCATTGAAATTAGCAATAACTACTCCAACAAAAAGGGTCAGTCCAATCATGCAACCCAGGAATACAAAAACATGAATGTAGATTCCATGCATCTGTATAAATGAAAAATATGGTTATTCATCAAAGCAAGTAAAAGCAGCTGTTGAAAGGATTGTGTTCAAAGGATTCCATATGCTTGCTTACCGGCCCCACACGATGAATAATAACATCCCTTACTTCTACCCAGCCTTTCAAGGAGAGAACTTCAAACAATGCCAGCATAGCATTTCCCACATTGTCGAAATTAAAGTTCCTAGGATTTGCCCTGAAAGTCAGAAACAGGAATGCTCTGTGAAATTCTGATAAGAAGCATCCTAAGACAAGTATCTGTAACTCTTTCCAATCTTGGGTGCAGGATTATATTTACCACTCAGAAGGTGGGTTATATGGGGATTCATTTGCTAAATCATAATGCTGTGTTACTGTGTTATGTTATTAATTATGTAATTAATTATTAGGTAATGATGGGGTGCTCTACATTAAAAACAAACAAACAAACAAACAAAATGCTACCCGCCTCAAGTTCTAGCTCCAGAGGATCTGCAAACGTTTCTGGCTTGCCCTGATTATCCTGAGGACTGGAAGCTCACTTTCTAGTTAGAAATTGTACAGGAGCTTTAGAGTTTGGATGTGAATTTTGAAATTGTTTTTTAATTGGAAATCTTTTTAAAGGAATAAATTACAATTTCCCACATTAGTACAGAAAAGTAAAAAGATAAAAGAGTTTGGCCACATTATTTTATTTGTATCCTCATGTGAACATCACGCTGTAACACAGTGATTCATTTAGGGGTTACTGAGATGACAAGGCATGTTTACTCATAGCCTTTGTTTCCAGATCACTGTGTTCCAGTTAGATTTTTTTCTCATGTACGCTGAGTGCTCTCAATGGATACTTCCTGTAGACCCCAGTGCACAGTATGCTGTCTACACCCACAGCAGATTCCTGATTTCTAAAACTCTATGGCTTCACTAAGTTTTTCAGCAGGAGAGGATGTCACATTTGTTGTTTTTCTGACACATGTACACATTTTTTTCTTCACAGTTACAAAAGTGATCCTTCCTACTGTTATATATTACATTTCCCTTAGTCATTTTGGGTCTTAGCTATCATTTTGGTTGCTAATATAAGATTTAAGTGTTTTTTTCTCTTTTCCTCTTATTAAAGGCTATTTTAAATAATTAAAAGATTTAGACAACCACATACTGGGAAATCAAGACTATCACCACATTTCCTGAATTTGGTGGAGAATTGAGCTCAGGATTATTGAAGAGAGTAGGCCCACTGATGCTTATCTAAATTATATTTAGATATTTTCTCCTAATAGCTCATTTATCAAAATTTAACCTTCATAAAAGGTAACTCATGTGGAGGTAATCTGATTTAGTATTTTTCTACCACCTTTTATGTTTTATAAATCAGACTAATCATAGGATGTATCTTTATAAGTTTTCCTTTTTAAATACTAAATATATTGGGATCTACTAAGAAAAAACTGAAAGGGAAACTGACTTGCTCCTAAAGGTGTAAGGCTATTTGGTCAAAATGTTTTCTACATAGTGCAAAAGCCCCACACAGAAATTCATATTTTAGAATTCTGATTTATATTTTAAGTATGATATTAGAAGTATATTCTTTTGGATGTTTCCAATAACTTTTTCTTTGAACATTTCAATTAAACTTAATACATTTTACAGCAGACAGAAACTATAAGGATTCTACAGATGCCACCGTTTTCTTGAAAAAGGATTTTTTTTAAACCGAGCCAGCTCTCAGATCTGATGTTGAACTTCTCTTCCCTAACCATTTTCTTTATGTAATTTTTTTTTAAAAGCTGAATTTGTAGCAACCCAAACTACATTTAGGTATAGCTTAAATGTATACTTTTAGTATAAACCAGGAAAAAAGAGGATCATAGACTTAAATAGTTGGAAGAATATATCACATTAAAAAATATTTCTCAGCTTTAATCATATAAAATGTTTGTTTATGCTTTATTCAGGCACCTAAAATTGGAACCTTTAAAACTTTGCCTACAACCACTGAGAACTTCAATGACTCCTAGACATAATCCATTACTGACATTTTACCTGTAGCTCTTTGTGATTTGGAAGGCTGTTTGAATATCATCTTTTCTGGTCAACTTTTTAAAAATTATAATCTTGTCTATCTAATTCAGAAAACTAAGGTATTGCTTCTGACATCACAATTTGGTTAGTCTTTTACTTCCCAGGGAAAAGTACTCCAAGCTTCCCAAGATCATGACAAGGAGAATTGCTCCTTCTTTGGGAAGATGGAGGCACCAAAAAGGAAAGGAACTTAGCCTCTACCATTGGATGTGAAAATACAGGGAATGACATTATCTGAAACGGCCCTTTATGTCTTACATCTCCGTGATCTAGTCTAAAGAAATCAGAACCACTTTGTACTTCCTGGAATACACTGATATACATATACATACACACATATATATTTTTTCTGTTTTGCCATGCACTTTTGCAATAGGAATTTGAGTTTCCTCAGTTTGTAACACTTTACCTCTGCCTAGCCTTTTGGATTCACCTGCTCACGACTTCTTCTTTCAGCTGCCTAATTCCTATTTAACCTTCAAAAGTTAACTGAGTGTCTTCTGCTCTGGGTTCTGTGCCCTCGTTCTGTCATAGTTGAGTTAGGTGTCTCTCCTGTGTGTGTCACTGAACTGTTTGCCTACTGTACCCTATCCTGGCTGATATATCAGGAAGCTACAGAAACTTACACCTCAGGTCCTTCCCTGGGAAGATACCTTCCAAGATTCTGGAAGGGGCCCAGCAGTGAGTTTACATGTCCCTGTATTTTTGTTAAACTTACAAAAGTAAGGTAAATTTATGTTATTTTTCTTAACATAAAGAGTGCACCCAAATTGTTTGACCTATATAGGTTCTACAAAAATTTAATCATCTGCCTAGACTATATCATGGTAAAATCACCTACAGGTAAGTTTTCAGGTGAGCTTCAAGTGAGTTTAAAGGCTTATTTATGTAGAAACAAAGCCATTAGCATATTATAATAAATTATTTGTAATTTTGTTTTATGTTCTCCACTAGACTTCAACCTCTTCATGGTCTGGGGCCATAGTTGTCCCAAATGACAGCATAATACCTAGTGATTAATAGGCACTCAATAAATACATTTATTATAAAACTGAGTATTTGTTGATTTTTCTCTCATAAATTATATTTTCCTATAGTTAAGACTTCTGCTTAAAACAAAACACACAATTTTTATAGCATATAACATGTTTAATTATTTTTATCAACCTAATTTTTATCTCATCAAGTCTGAAAGATTCCAAAGAAAATGAATGTATGCAATCTGAAGAGAAAAATAGAGAAACCAGACTGCTTGCTGAATTAGACAGTGCACATTTATGTCCTAATTATAATTATCAAATCATTCCTCTAGGCCGATTCCCAGATATGTTATTTTCTTTATCGTAAATTAGCCAATATAAAATTATTACAAAATGTTTGCCTCCTAACTCTTCTAACTCTTGACAAGTTTACTAAAGAAGGACAATGTAAAAATTATCATGGTTACAGCCAACATTTATTGGATGGAAGATTTATATTTCAATATAATTGATCCAACTCATAATTTTCTGAACAAATGGACAAAATCTATTGTGATGATGTTCAAATGATACTTCTTTATTCACTTAAGCTTTTAAAGTATCATTGAATTTGAAACTCCCAATAATTTACATAAGACATTACATTTCAATTAATTGTAATTTTTAAAATTATAGGTAACTGGTTTTATGAAATAAGTTGAATATCATTGTTTACAACTGGAAAAAACTTCCCTTTTCTCCCAACACTGCCTTCTACTATGTCCTAGTTCCTGATATCTTGGGGAGATTCCAAGGCTTTGTAGATCAGTCTCATTCCAAAAATTAACTCTATTTTTCATCCAACCCTGGCTATCAGAACCCTACACAAAGATATCATCCTCAGAAGCTCAATCTGACCAGTGGTTTGAAAAGGGAGGAAGAGTGTTGGCTACTCTGTTCTACTTCCCTTCAGGCTCCCATCTGGTTTTTAAGAGGCTGGAGTTATAAAAATGGAGTTAAAGTCTATATTTTATACTCCTGTACTCTGGCCATTGGTGCTTTTGTCACAGCAGCTGTTACTCTTTGTGGAGTGCATTTGTGTGTTCCCAAGAAACATTCCATATATTAATCATGTTTCTAGCTTCTATAAACTTGATACTTTATCATCTGTCCCACATACATATATGCTGCACAGACCCTGCCTTGATCTCCTGCCTCCCTTATCACTCTCTTCCCAACCTTGGGAGGAGTCCTTTTCAGGGTGTGCTTTTCCAGTAGTCAGCCAAGAGTCCATACCCTCTACCACCTCCCTTATTAGGCATTCATATTCCAGGCCACTGTATACCTACCCTAATCACCCCAGGGCCAGGTGCCAAATCATGAGGGCAGCTTCTCTGTCCCAGAGCCCACTGAAATGGTCAAATTAGCCAGTCTTAAACCTGATTGCCATGCCTCACCTTCCTTCCTTTCAATGGAAACCAGAACAAATGCTCTTGGGAACTGTGAGCAACAAGCTATCTTTTCAATGGTAATTGTCTCTTGAGCTGTCGGACCTTACTATACCTCAAATTTTCCATTAACACACTATATTTTAAAGCACTCTCCTGAGTGAGGGTGCCCCATTGTGCCATTCCTTCTGTGAGTGTAGTCTCTAAGTGATTCTCAGCTCTCACTCTTGGAAACACACCCACAGGGGCACCTGCTCCCCAGCACAGTGCACTTCGCAGCAGGCAATTTGCATCAAGATGGCTCAATCAGATGGTCCTGGGCCATGACAACTTGGCCCTCTGGGAACATCAGATAACCCTGAACCGTAAGATAACAAAGAGCTGCTTGCCCGCAAAAGCCTCTCTTGTTGCCTTTGCAATCTCTGATACCAGCAACTAGTCCTCCTGGGGGACCTTAGTTGGCTAGGGTGGGAAGCACATTTTTCCATGATAAAGGGAGAAAAAATGCCATAGCACTCTCCACTGAGTTTATGCACTTCATGATGTTATATTTGAGTATAGTGTTTTCTTTTGCATGACCTGGGTGAGGGAGGTGGATTTTTTTTTTTTTTTTTGGTAATTTCTGCTGAGATTGCATAGTGGATCTCTTTGGAGTACTTTATCTCCTATTAACCTTAGTTTTGAGGCTTTAGCCAAAATTCTAAAACAGTAGGAAAAGAAATCTCATATGATGTACTGATTTAAATAAATTATTTATGGTATAATAATGAGTTTTTACCTCACAAGAATAAATGCTTTATTCTTCTTTAATTTTTTATTTTAATGTAAAAAGAGAATGATTTTCTAGTTAGTATAGGGAAAAGGATAGTCCCATGTGTTTTATATATATGTATATACATACATATACATATACATATATCATATATATATATATATTTTACCCTGGAAGATGACACACATCCAAAATTAATTTATTTCTTCATAATTCTTTGGTATTTAAGAAAATAAAAATCCAATATGAATTGTTTATAAAAGTGACTTTCATTTTTAGAGAAATGTCAAAGCAGTAACAATGAATCCTGGGGGTACAAATGGATGAAACTTTATTTCTTTTAAAGAGTTGACATTTAGTAGAGAATACCAATTGTGACAAAAGCAGAGTAGTTGCTGTTGTTCCCTCATTATTCTAACAGGTAAGGTGAAATAAAAAGAAAGCAAGTAATGATTTGAAAGGACAAATGCAGTTGGTAGAGCATCCAGTTCATCGGTGAGGCAGACTGAGATATTCCATTCATGGAATTAGTAAAACAGAAGAGAAAGGAGGCAACAGATACTTCCAGCTTTGACCTGAAAACTTTGAAAACTTATTTTCAAGAAAGAAAAATTTATCCCTGGCTGGTATAACTCAGTGGATTGAGCTCAGGCTGTGAACCAAAGGGTTGCCAGTTTGATTCCCAGTCAGGGCACATGCCTGGGTTGCAGGCCAGGTCACCAGTGGGGAGCCATGTGAGAGGCAAGCACACATTGATGTTTCTCACCCTCTCTTTCTCCCTCCCTTCCACTCTCTCTAAATGAATAAATAAAATCTTAAAAAAAAAGAAAAATTTTAAAGAAAGAGTTAGATATAATCAGTTGTGTTACTGATTATTCCTTTCTAATGTTTCAATAATGAAAATCTTTCAATGTTAATGGTTTTTAAAACTGAAATAACTTTATTTAGGTAGGCTTCTCTACAACTGTTGTGAGGACATGAGACCCTCCTTTAAAGATATAAACTCAGGATGAGTTCGGTTTTAATTTAATAAAAAGTAAAATTAATTAAAAATTAAATTAAAATGTGATTAAAAATCTGATTGAATAAAAGAATTTTAATCTTACTAATTTTTAAAGCCATATAAAACCCAGATGTAAACTTTTATAGAGTTAGAAAAATACTTCAGTGGTATTTCATTAGTTTCATGAAGAAACTGGGACTCAGTGTACCACTTGCTCTCATATTTACTGTATTTTTGCATCTTATAACTCAGTGTTTTGCCTGAAAATGATTTTAAATCTATATCAGAGTTATTGTTAGTTTCATGCCATGTTATACTGATTTAAAACCGTATACTGACAAATACAGCATTGTTAGGGATTTTTCCCCTGATATCTTACCAAACACGGGGCACCCAAAATCCAGGTTTTTTCTCTCCAGGTCTTAATTTTAGATTTAGGTTCTTGGACACACTTACATTAATTCTGAATATGCCATTGCAATCTTCCTAAAATAGAAAAAGAAAGAGAGAAGTGGGGGAGGGAACCTGGTAAGAAAATGAACTCAGAAATGATAAAAGATAAGAAACATATTTTACATAGAATAATAAAGGTCTTTATTTGACAACAGTGATGTAGACAACTAACCAGCAAGTAGTAACAAAGATTGCAGAGATGAGTGGTAGAAGTTGATGCTGAAAACATTAGCAAGAGGGCAAAAGATTTGAATAGACATTCCTCCAAAAAAAATATATAAATGGTCAACGAGCACTTAAAAAGACACTCAACATCATTAGTCATCAGGGAAATTAAAATCAAAACCACAATGGGATACCACTAATACCTGCTGAGAAGGCTACAAGGAAGGACTCCCCCCACCCCGAAAACCGGGAATTATCTTCTGGAGGGTGGGACTCTTGTAGTACAGACTTCCCTCACTAGTTGAGTATTCTAGGAACTCATCTGTATCAGTGAACTTGCTGGCATTGTTGCATTTGGCTTCAGTGAAATTTTTTTGAAGACACAACACATTTGCCCATTTCATGATGGGTGATTTACAAGCACACCTGCCCACATTGCAATGAGTGTTCAGCAGTTTTTGACCAAAAAGGTCATGATCCCCATACGCCACCATCCCTATTCACCCAATCTTGCCCCAAGTGACTTTTGTTTGTTTCCCTGGATGAAAAAAGTCCTCAAAGGGAATCATTTTGACAATGTGGAAGAGGTTAAAAAAAAAAACAGCAGAAGCACTAAAAGGCATCAAAATTGATGAGTCCAAAAACTGTTTTGAGCAGTGGAGAAAATGTTTTGATAGGTGTATTGCATCAAATGGTGAGTACTTTGAAGGTGACTGAAATTTAAATATGCAAGGATAAATACACAGTTCTTATAAATAAATTCCATTTTGGGGGGTATCTCCTCATATAATCAAAAAAACTAACAACAAGCTTTGATGAGTATTTGCAGAAATGAATATTCATACTAGAACTCACATACACTCCTGGTGGGAATGGAAAATGGTGTAGCCACATTAGAAAATAGTGTGGCAGTTTCTCAAATGACCAAACAAAGAGTTATCATAAGACCTAGAAATTCTACTCCTACCCAAGAGAAATGAAAAAAAAAAAGTACATTCAGAAACTTATACATGAATGTTTATATCACTATTATTATAGATAGCATTATTTACAATTGTCAAAATGTGAAAGAATCCACATGTTCATCAATAGATAAATACATAAATAAAATGTGGTACATACACACAACTGAATATTTTTGTCATAGAAAGAAATGAAGTACTGAGATGTGCTACAACATGGGTGAATCTTGAAAATATTATGCTAAATTTAGAAAGCTAGCTACCAAAGACTACATATTACATGATTCCATTCATATAAAAGTCAAATACAGGGAACTGTATAGATACATAAAGTAATCAATAGTTTTTAGGGATAGACATGTCAGGGGGATAAGGTTTTAAGGGGCGACAGTTAAAAGATATAGTATTTCTTTATGAAATGATAAAAATATTCTAAAATTCACTGTGGTGATGATTGTACAACTCTGAATATGTTAAAAGCCATCAAACTGCACACTTTTAAGTAGGTGAATTGTAGGAAGTATATCTTAATAAAATTATTTAAAATGGATTTAAAAAATAAAACAGTAAAAAGTGTTTTATTCATTTTCTGTCTTTATTCTTCCTCCTGTTATTATTGCTTCTTTGATTATATGATAGTCATATTTAAACCTAAATCTCCTTCCTGGGTTCAAAGTATATACACTCGAATATTTCAACAGAACTTCAAATTTTAAACTGTTTAAAGTCACCTTCAACCTTAAAACATGTGTCATCTGCCTTCTCTACTTCTGTCTGTGGATCAACATCTTGTCAACACCCAATATCAAGATCTTAGAGTTGTCTGTGGCTTTTCTTTAGTCATATGGTCCACGTTTCTATTCTTATTTCAACTAGTTTAATACCAACATTACACCTGTTTAGATTCATTAGCTATTTTGGTACATCATGAACTTTATACAATGTTCCTTGTTATGTCTTCTCAGGTTTACAAAGTTCCTCTGGGGAGAGAAGTTAAAGGAAGTGATGACTTAGGTGTGCCTTGTCAAACAACATAAGGTCTGCCCTACTTATGTACATCTCTTCTGTCACTTTCTGAAACCCTCATTAGGAATATAATTGGTAGTGTATATTGACTGCACAGAGATGTTATCACAAAATAATTAGAGTGCTAATAATTTTTATAATTAGAAGCCTGAAAATGTAGGAATTTTCAAATTGATATAAAATCTAGATTAGATAGCCATAGTTACTCGAAATATGAGAATATGTATTGTAGTTGAACTCTATTAATTTTTTCAAAAACATGCATTTTAATGGACTCTGGGCATTATATCACCTCTATGAATGAGGAAATACTTTTGCTAGTTAATACATCAGCAGTACTTGGTTTACTTCATTAGTCTATTTGTAACATAGGAGAGAATCTTTAAAAAAATGGAACACTGGATAGCATAGCAGAGGTTGGCAATTATTAACCAAACCCAGTCCCTTTTTCCTCCTACAATATGTCACTAAACTACATATTGCAGTCTCTCTTCCAGTCTGATGGGGCCATGCTCTTCCCAGTAGAATGTGGGTTATAGTGAGGTGTGCTGCTTCTAAGCTCAGCCCACTTCCCCCTCAGATACAGATGATTCTCCATTCTTATGTGCCAGCTAAACAAAGAAGACTTTGAAACAGCAAAGGGCAGGGAAATAAAACAGAAGAAACTTGAGTGTCTGAGAGGTTATTTGGAGGAGATCTGTCCAACTTACCCAAGATGCAATATATTTATTTCATTATGTTTAGCTACTGAAATATTGGGGTTGTTCCAGCAGATAGCTTTCTCTTACTGACATTGACTAAAGAAAAAGTAGTAGCATAAATATTCAGGCTTGCGTCTTTGTTAGTTGTCTTAATGGGGAAGATTCTGGGCAGCTAAGAGCTAATGCAAGGCCTTGACTTCCTAATGGAGAGAATGCTGGAGTGGAGAAGTATTATAAAGGGGTGTGGAAGTCAAACTTTGCCTTTTGTACTTTGGAGGTGGTTGCTGTTTGTGGACAACAGAAGGATTAAGTTTGGGAAAACCCAAAGGAAAAGTGTCTGAGATTCAAGATCTGGAATCTCGGGTAACTCTGCAGAAGATGTCAACAGTAGATTAAGACTGGAATAGGAAGGAAGAGTAGAAATCCCTGAGATGTACTTTTAATCTTATAAAGCTTTGTTCGCCAGAAGAGACATGATGCATGCTTTAAGCAAAAGAAGTTCATGAGAAGAGAATTCTTAAGCATTTTGCTAGGCAGTTCTCAAAGTTGTCTCAGTACATGCTTATCAAGGGTTGGTAAACTACCTTAATTTTTATTCCAAAAGACAGAAAGGAGTGTCTTACCCTTCTAATAATGTTGGGATCATTGCACTTTGCAAGTTTTCCAGCAAAAAGCTGAACTCCAAAGCTTGCAAAAACAAGCATTAATGTCAGCAAAAGAATGGAGACCTGAAAGAAATTGATAAGATGTCAGATCTCTTGGTAAAACATTAAACAGTAGGCTCGGTTTGAACAGCAGTATGAACAGGACTTTTTTGATAACACTGTATGAAATTTATGATCTTTTGATGATATCATTTAATTTCACCACAGGTCATTCAATTAGCCTTATTGGAGTGTTAAAAGATGAAAATTAACAAATTTTGAATTTTTAGAATAAAAACATATGACTTTCATGTGAGAAAATGGGTTATGGCATTTTTGATATGACAGACTCTTCTGACTTAGATGTCAACACTTTGATCTATTTTATTAAATGGAACAAATAAAAAATGTTTAAATAATTATATTTTCTCCATTTTCTTCAAAATGGATTTATTTCTTTATTAGCAGAGCATAAATTAGAGGGAGAGTAGCTTTGCTTTCTCATGAGCATGAGGGCATACTGACCTCACAGAGGGTTAGAAGTCAGTCTTAAAGAAAACAGATCTGTTCACTGACTCATCCTCCCTCTGCTGGAGGACTACTTCGGTCTCCTCAGAGAAAAGTAGCAAGGAAATACTGAATGTGACCATTGATTTGTACTGGCTGACTAATCTAGAATATACTTTAAATGTACTAAAATTACACAGAAACATGATCAGGAGAAAGGCACAAATAGATTCTCTTCTAAAATCTATCAAGTGTGGAAGATACATGTACATTAGCAGTCAGGTGATATTCTACTTTCCTTCAAGTTTAGCTGTGTGGAAGCCACTGTTTTATGGCTTTATTGCAAAGAAAACATGTAATTTAAAACACATTTCTAAAAAGATGTTAGCAACTCTATGCCTATAGTAATATTCCAACCTGTCTTACAGGTTATTATAATACCTTACAATCAACTGTAACTGCACTTATTCTCTCACCATAGGTGTGTTTCTAGAAAGGAAGATATAAACAGGCTTATGTAAATTAATTCATGTTTTCCATGCACAAGCAGAACTCATCAGTAATAAAAAGAACCCTTTGATGACTCCTCTGTAAGGCAAAGATCCTTATGTAATAGATTGTGAACAATGCACCTCTTACTTAATATTTCATCTGCAACCCTGCTCTTAGCAGACCCTAAATCAATATTTGCTCAACTAAAATGAATATTTTTCCCCTCAATCACCTTTAGAAGTATTCATTACTGTGCATTTAGATTACTTAAAGCAGGGTACATTTGTATGTTCCTTCTTTTAGCTTGTTTTATATTAACATGCAAAAGATCAGAGACAAATTCTATTGCTATATGCTTTAAGGGACATATCAAATGAGATTATAAGCCCAAATGTGTTAATTCCTAATATTATTTGTGAAGTAGGTGGTATTGAATCTTCTTATCCTTAATTTTCAGATTAGAAAACTATAACCTAGAAAGAAATTAGGGCCAAGAGTTAGGAATGAAAGTATCAGCAGATACTATGTCTTTGGATTCTCCTTTCATCATCATTTCCAGAGTGCTTCTCTTTAGTTTAAAAAAAATATTTGTTGAATTAAATATACTAATGAGGTGGAAGTATTTAGGGGTAAGATTTCAAAATGTGTATTGTGCTTTGTTAGTTTTGAAAACCAAAATTGTAGACTTAACCTTGACAAGCAAGACTTACTTTATCCTCCCTTTAGCTACATTAAGGAGTGGACTATGGACACTGAAAGCAAAGGTAACCGCAACCTACCAAAAAAATTTCCTTGAAGCCACTGAAAAGCTCTCGGACAACTTTCCTCATCTGTGGCACCAATTTGAATATCCGCAGAGGTCTAAGGCACCGAAGCACCATGAGGAGCTGAGCTCCCGATTCTGCAGGCACATTTTGAGGCATCCAACAAAGAAATATCAAGCTCACCTAGAAGGAAAATAATCATCTCTGAAATTTATATAATTTATCCTCCACTATCTACATTTTCTGAGAGTCAAGAAACCACGACTTTGCTTTAGCAGAGACTCCACATGTTATGTGAGACAAGATATCATCAGGTGGATACATGGTCTCTTAACTCTAAACTATGAACCCAGTCTAGACCCAAGCAGCCTCAATGGAAAGTCATCAGGTATAAGCAGGAATGAAATAGGGGTGCCCACCATCTATGTACATTAATGCACTCTGCCCCTTCTCTTAACTGACATATTATAGGCTCACTATTGTCAACAGTGATATTCCTTTGATAAAAGATACTAAACCTCATGCTTGACTTGACACTCACTATTTTATTAATGATCTAAACATGCTACAGTTGACAATCACAGTTCTCCTTGCTGTGTTGAAAAGGGCATTGGTTTTGTGCCTTTTGGGGCATAAGAGAAAAAATGAAATTTCTTTGGTCGCTTCCTATGGTTTACCAAATTAGTTTAGCCAAATACTTGAATGGTCTTTCCTAGCTAGCTGGATACTTTGTGCCTTAGAATTGGGAGAAAGGTCCAATAACACTCACTTTAGTTTGCTTTTGGCAGTAAGGGGCTCATCAATCAATTATATAATGTAGATTTTTTATTTTTTAGTTTAGGAGCCACAAGAATTGTGGGGGCAAACTAGATTTGCTATCTTAGATCTTGTTAAGGTATGTCTATGTTTGCATGAAAGTGGATGATGTATTTCAACCATAACAATGAGTATTTAGATTTTTTAATGCATGCCTCTTATTCAACTACAATGGACTTACATTGTCCAAGAAACAGTTTTGGCATCCCAACCTTTTTAACTCAGATAACTCACTCTTATACTAAGAAAAGCAGGTTTCACAATCTATTACATTTTACATATAGGAAATAATCAAAGACTTACAAGATATATAAATATGTCCATTACTCCACCAAAGTCCCTGATGACAGCAGTTGGGGTGAAAAATAAGCCATCTGCCATAATCTTCAGATTAAGCTCAATACTCATGAATATCACAAATACATACTCAGCAATCTAAAATGAGCAAAAGGCAGTTTGGTCACAATGAATGGAAAAACTGAAAGTAACTGTTTTTCTTAGGAGCTGTGAGCTGAGATTCAGTGGCCATACCTGCAAAGTAGGTGCATGCATGACTCTTCGGAAGGGGGATTCAAACATCATGGAAATACAGGAGCAGATTGTTACGATGATCATGACCCAGTCTAGGTAAGTCACCAGTCCCAACAAATCACTGCCAAGACCAAACAGAACTGAGAAACACTACCAAAAAAGCCTTCAGTAAAGCCTGTTAAAGGGCAGAGAAGATGCCTCTGTGATTCTAATAATGTGAATGGTAATTTTTAATGAATCACCAGTTGTCTATTTCACAGAACAAATAGCAAGAAAACAAAGGGAATTTTTATGCAACATGAAATAGTACACAGAAAATTCAAATGTGTATGGGAAACAGCTTGTAAAGCTTACTAAAGTTGATGGTACTTCGTATTTTTCACAGCTCCTGTGACAGGATCTGTTTTAGATCTGTAAGATAGAATAAACACAAAATCATAGTGTGGGCTTTATAACTTTGCAGCATAAAATCTCTATTTTACTCTCTTTCCAATGTACATTATAATATATGTTAACTATATGTGACTTTGGAAGACAGAGAACATTAGATAAAGAAAATTAGAGGAGCTTGTAGCTGGTACTTAAGAAAGTAAAGTTTTATATTTTTCAAAATACTTTATTTTAGAATTGAGGATTCCATTCAACAATTTCTGACATGGATATTACAAAATTAAATTTTGACTTTCCTTTAAAAAACTCAGTTAAAAATCTTTGCCTTAGCAGCTTGAGGATGTTCCTCACAATTAGTTAATTAAATATCAATAAATTCAATAGATTCCTTCACCCTGTATTTAAGTATGATCTTGTGGAGTAATGTATATAGAATTTCTTAAGGAGGGGATTTCTAACTTTTAGTTTTAGGGAACCAATCTTCAGTGAAACCCCAAATTGTGTTTGTATATGTACTCCCTATGACAACAAAGTCATCCTCAGTCCATATCACCTGCATTGCTGACAAGGAGAATTGTACCATACTAAATGAAGTGGAGAATTAATAATTAGATACTAACATGAAGGCAGCCAACAGGATAATTTCAGATTAAAAAAAACATTTTAGAACTGAAAATCAACTCTAAATTGTCAACTTCTTTCTTTACTTTGTGAAAATTTAGGGAGCTTTTAATGATTATTACTCAGCTGCTTGAAACTATGAGGGTCTTCCTAGAACAGCAGAAAGAACAACCGACTGGCAGTCAGAGAGAGCCATGCGCTAACTAGCTGGTGTTCTTGAGCAAAGCTCTTATCCTCTGCTGACCTAAATGTCCTCCTCTGTTGAAAAAGGGGCAATAAAATGTTATCAAATGGTTGCTGAGGTCTCCTCCCATCCTAAAATGTTATTATAGTATATTGGTTTCAAATGGCTGCTATAACAAAGTACCACAGACTGAGTGGCTTACACAACAGAAATTTATTTTCTCACAGTTTTTAGAAGTTCAAGATGAAGGTGTCAGTAGGTTCTTTCTCATGGCTGAGAGAATATGTCTCAGGCCTCTATGTCCTTGGCTTGTGGATGGCCATCTTCTCCCTGTGTCTTCATGTAATCTTCCCTGTATATGTGTCTGTGTCCAAATTTCCTCATTTTATAAGGACACCAGTCATTGAATTAAAGCCCATTCTAAGGACCCCATTTTAATTTAATTACTTCTTTAAAGTCCCTAACTCAGTTACATTCTGAGGAACTGGGGGTTAGCACTTCAACATATGAATATTTTGGGAGGACACACAATTCAGCTCATAACAGAGAGTAAATATCAAATGCTATTGATTACAAAGGAGATTAGTTTACTTAAACAGTAGCATCAGGGAAGGCCCAATTACAGATGGGAAAGCATGTGTACTTCTTCCAGGACTCAGTGTCTTCAGGGTATTCACTTGAAGTTACGCATGACAAACATTCCCTTTCTTCCACGGTCTGCCTACTAAAATGGGTTTGAGTCATCACAAATGCAGCATCCTCCCAGTTGACTACACTGACAGCTTCTTGCACATTCCTTTTTTTTTTTTTTTAATTTTTTAAATTTTTAATCAGTATTTTTTAATTGTTGATATTGTACAGTTTTCTGTCTTTTACCCCGCCCCAGCCCACCACCCCAGCCCTCCCCACCTTCCTCCCATTTCCACCCCGCATAGTTTTTGTCCATGAGTCCTTTATGCTTGTTGCTCTAAACCGTTCCCCTTTTCCCCTGAAATTCCCTCCCCTCCCCCTCTGGTCACTGTCAGATTGTTCTCAAATTCAGTGTCTTTGTTTATATTATGCTTGTTTCTTTGTTTTGTTGATTAGCTTCCTGTTAAAGGTGAGATCATATGGTATTTGTCTTTCACTGCCTGGCTTATTTCGCTTAGCATGATACTCTCCAATTCCTTCTATGACATTTCTTCCTTTTGGGTAGGAATGGAGTCACTGGCCAGTGGGTTTTCTTCCCATAACAGTTGGTAATGAAAACGCTAGTCAACTTTCTTTCTATTTTACATTATTCAAGAAGAACCAACTGGGGTATTTTTGATCACAAAGAAATTGTAAGTCAAATAGACATGCTCAATGACCTTCACCTTGTCATTCAGCCTCCCTTTGCTTCAGTATTTCCAAAATAAATATGGAGTTAATAACACTGGTACAAATTTATTGGGTGACAGTTAAAAATGAACAAATAAAAGTGGCTGTTAAGTGCTTTCTAAACATGAGTTTTATATAAATGTTAACTATTTGCAACCTTTGTTTTCCACCTGGTTGGCTGCTTAGCAAACAGGAGCAGCATGATTAATTAGCCCACAGTTTATTTTGTGACCCCATTAGGATTACATGTTCCTTCTTCCTGGTACGACAACCTTCCCTGCTGTTTGTGTGATTTAGGCCAAACACCTGGCTGAAATTGAGTGTACTTACGCATTGAAGCGAGCACGGACCACCACTCGGCAGAAGTTTCTGAACCTGTGTTCTCGTCCTACTATGAACAGTGGCTTATCAAAGTATGGATGGTTCTCTCGCAGTTCCTCTTCTTGAACTTTCCTGAAAGGTGACATTTATAGAAGAATAAGGTTAAGGGAATGTTTGCTGTTCCAAAACAAGAGCCAAGAAACACTGTAGGCACCCTGTACCTTTTCATTTCTGCTTGCTCCTTTTTTTCTTGTATCATCTTTATTTCACTGTCTTCTCTTTGTGCATTTCTATATCTCACTGTATTGGAGTGCTAGAAATAAATAAAAGGGGCAAATAAAAATAACTAATATTTTTGAAGGCCCCCCAATGATCATTTTTTAAAAAAATTGAAATAAATATTTTTATTTTCTATATATTTTAATGGTCACAGTAATCTTAACAAGGGTATTTTTTTACACCAAAGGATTTTTCTCAATAAAAACATATATTGAGAACCAATTATGTGCCAGGCACTTTTCTAGTGCTGGCGATATGGCAAAAGGAAAAAGAAAAAAGCAAACAAACAAATCTCTGACAAGATCCTATATCTTATGGGGCTAATGTTCTAGTCAGGGGAGATAGACCAAAATTAAATAAAAATAAATAAGAATGCTTAGCACTCTGGTAAAAACAAAAAAAAAAACCAAAAAAACCCCCCAAAAAACAGGAATAAAAAGTGCCAGAAGCCTGCGAGTTTAAACAGACAAGTTGGAGCAGGACTCAACAAGAAGTTATTTGAGCAAAGAGTAGTAGGATGAAGGCCACTGGATTTTAGCAGAGATGTGTTCTTTCAGAGTAGTGAGTGGACCTGCACACAGAATAGCCAGAATGCCAGTGTAGGTGGAAAGAAAGCAACAGAGTAAGAGAAAATGTCACCAGAGCAGTGTGTGTGTAGGGAGCTCGGGGAGCAGATCATGTGGGATATTCACTCTGGTTTTCACTCTGTGGGAGATACAGAGCTATTATTCAAATAACTTAATAAATTTTATAGAAAGTAGTCCCTAGATTGAATTATCTGTCTTTTCTATCATTTGGAATAAGTGAAAAAGATGAAACTATCTATTTTAAATTGCTTCTATTATGGAGGAAACAATATTAGGAAAGATTTCTTATAAAATTAGCAGAACCTCCATGACTATTTGCTATGGAGAAGATGGGGATAGATTTTCTTAAACATCTATATAGAAAATATAACAAAATATCTTTGAAGAAGAAATAAACCTCTGAATTGAAATAATTCAAACAGAACCTTTTGTTGTATATATTTAAATATATTTTCAAATTCATGTTCTAATTTGATTTGAATTGTACTGTGCTTCTATTGAGTTACATTGAAAGAAAGTCCTTTGAATTAGTTCTGCCTCTCTGAATTTTTACCCCAAAATTTCTCCATGCACTATGGCTGAGCACAAATTATACTAAGTACACAGGCCATATATTAGATCCAATCACAATTCCATGTTGACAAAATGATGGATCATATCAGACAGCCTCTAGATTAAAAACTCACGTAGGTAATATGTTCCTGTTAATTAGAACCATGTACCTTGGGTAATTGCAATATTAGGTTGTTCTCATCACCAACATCTTCCATTCTCAATTTTACCTGGAACACTTAGTAAGGAGAGTTTACTCTAAGATAGCAGTTTCTTGAAAGCAGATGAAGTATGATGAAATATTCCAGAAACTCATAAAAAAAGAAGAGGTAAGTGATAGAAAAGATAAAAACAAACAAGCAAACAAAAAACTGTAAAGCTTTGCTAACTTTCTCTTGCTCAACTTTTTTTTTTTTTGCAAATGCTATCCTTGGCTCTGAACATTCAAGGCTGCTCTCTCATCCAAGTTATCCAGTCAACTTAAGATTTATACTTTTTTAAAAAAATATTTTATTTCTTTATATTTGGAGAGAGGGGAAGGGAAGGAGAAAGAGAGGAAGAGAAACATCAATTTGTGGTTGCCTCTTATATGGCCCCCACGGGGGATGCGGCCCGCAACCCAGGCATATGCCCTAGACTGGGAATTGAACCGCAAGCCTTTGGTTCACAGTCTATGCTCAATCCACTGAGCTACACCAGACAGGGCCTTGAGATCTATACTTTAATCCAGTTTTCACTACAGGTAATTACTTAATATGTACTTTCCACCTCTCATGGTAATCTCAGCATGGGAGAGCTGTTGATGAGTCTAACCCAGAAGATAGAGTTAAGCCTCCTCCGGTGCCCTTGGATTTTCACATGGTTCCCTCTTTTACTCATCTGGGGCTCTGTGCTCATATAGAGTAGTGTACTTTGACCATACTCTAACATTCCCTGCCTCAAAATGTTTACCTTCCATTTCTTCACATTATTTTATTTTTTTATAGTACAGAGTCAACCTGTCACAGCAACGAAAAAAGAATAAAAATCATCCAGAAATTATTCTATATTTGTTTACTTGCTTATCATCTCTTCTACTAGACTGTAAATGCCTACAGGGCAGAGATGATATCTTGTTTCTCCACTAGTCCTCATCACTTAGAATCTGGCATACGATGAACACTTGATATATATTTGAGTCAGTAAACAAACAAATGAGTTATCTGAAGTCTAAAAGCAGAGAAATTATTGGAAAGTTTTGTGCAGTTTTGACATAAAAATTCTTTTAGAAATAAAATTTTATTTCCTACTATGAAAAGTCCTGAAATAATGGACAGTGGATCTAGATTCTAGAATATTTTAAATTTAGTAAATATTCACAGTTAATAATGTGAATTGCTCCTATAAAATGCTTTTGATGTCTTTAATTTCAGTCAAATGTAACTAATATGTCATTTTTGTGTTGTTATCTTAGAAAGGCATGTGGGATGTCTGGAATTTTCCAAAGTTAACCATCAATTTTCTGTACCTGGTGTCCTCATTTCCTCTGGTAGAAAGTCTTAAGGAAATGTGACAGAGTGATAGAAAGACCCAGGTGCTGGAATCATCTAAGAAGTCATTTAAATAGATTTTCATAATGATTTTTTGCAAAGTCCAAAGCATTGCTTAGAACTTACATCTTGCGTCAGAGTTTCAAGAGATTTCCCCCTGCTGATCCTCTGGCTGTTTGATCCGTGTCTTAGTGATCTAAAACAACCACAACCAACTGGTCAATATTGTATATCTCAAGACCGAATTTTGATTTAAGCAATGACAATTATTTAAAAAAAAAACTTTTCTTAAATAAAGCAAGCTTATTTATTTCATATAGAAAAAGCTGTAGTCTATCCAAATGTCTTTGATCTTCAGAAATTTTCCTTCTGATTTTAAAAGTGAGAATTTGGCCATCACCAAAAAAATTTTTTTCCCAAAGATCCTTTGAATCTTTGGATATGATTGTAAATTTTATTATTGTTACCATCAAGAAATAGAACCCATGCTTCTAACCAGGGCTGTTTACAGTGAACCCTTCCTGTAAAATTCCTTTCTTTAACTTCTCCTGGTGAATTTACCTTCGCTCCTGGCGGATATGGTGCTGCACACTGAGAATTGACCTTTCCTTTGCTGGCTGCCCCTCAAATGATCCACTCAGCATGCGCTGTCGAGTGCAAGCTCTAGGGAAAAAAAAGAGAGACAGCCCAAGATAAATGCATGATCTGTACACTTGGGATGAATAATATATAACTATTCATTACTCTTATTATTTTTAAGGAAACATCAATGGTAAGGCAAAATACAGCAAATGGCACACAACCATAAAAGAAAAGGAGCTTTAGGCTTCATGTCAAGAACACTTACAAAGCAGAGCTGTCATAGCTATGAAGAGGGGCTGGAAATAAACAGAAAATACTTGCTCCACCCCCCACCTGTGTATTTTCCCTCCCATCACCCAAATAGGTGAGCTTCTATTGGGATTCTGTAAGTGGTAGTACAAGCCTGACCACAGTTAATCATGATGTTGGTTTTTATTGGAAGTTTCCAATAAAAGCCCTTAGGGAAGGATTTGTCTACCCAGGTCCCTAGGATAATAAAATATATGTTCAAAAAGATTTTGCAGAACTCAGAAAATAGAAAGCATAAAGTTAGATAGATGCATACATTAGCAATAAAAAGAAATAACTACAGCAGAAATTAATACCTAAAGAAACCCCAGTCTAAAGCCTGTGACTTGCAGATAATCAGTTACCATTTTCTTTGAAGACACAAAACACTGAAGACTTTTAAAAATGTGTTCTCTTCTTTATAACTGGGTGTCTCAACACCTGTGGTGTGAATGATTTGGAGAGAGAACAAATATTTCTTCTCCAGAAACCTCTCTCCAACTGAAAATGACAGAATTTCTCTTGTTGTAGTAGTCAAGTGCAAAGAAATAGTACAGAGATTGAGAGAGCTGTGTTCCAGAGGCAAAACTGTCATGAATTAGTTGAGTGATCCTCTAGCTCAGTTTCCTTATGGGTAACATGAGGAGAAGGCCTTGATCTAAAAGAAAGCTTATAGGCTTAAAATATTATGATTTTATGATATGAAAATCTTGTGACATCATAATTTGTTCAAGAAGAGCTGATCACATGTACTACTGTCATCATTTTACATCACACTTTCATATTTATGTTTCCTAACTTGTTACCTAAACTTGCTTTGAATTCTATTACTGTTTATGTCAAGGTTAAGATCTTTGAGAAAAGGTCTGTATCTGTTTATTATACATATAACAACAACTTTTATGATACCACATGTATATTTAAGTACTTAAAAATGCCTTTGTTGCTAATGAAGATAATTATGGTGAATACCTATGAAAACTTGTACAAACTCAATGAATGCAAATGAATTATAGGAAATAAAGCTCAACGCATCAGTATTCTTAGAGTAATAAGCAGCATGAATCTTTTTGAGGTAAAATCCAAGTCAAAATTTTATTGAACAACAAAGATTTATGACAATGATATAGAGATTGTGCTTATTTCCAGGATTACAATGATGTTTCATAGGAAGATACATTTGTGAGTTAGGATGAGTTGACAAAGGTGTAGCATGATCTTATGTATACTTAAGGTTGTGCAGCAAAAAATTGAAAATTATGAAGCTATGCTGTGAAAATCTACTTGGGAAATGGTGTTATTCTGACACAGATATACAGATCCCTGCCATTTGTGTAAACCATCAAGACTTAACCTGCAGCCACTGCCTTAGTAACTTTTATTCTTTTGTCATACGACTCTCCCTTAAAGTAGCTGAGACCCATAGGCCTTATTATGTAAAACACATACAACTGGATTATAACATACCCATTTGAGTTGGGTGTCTTGCTATGTTTGAAGTGGAAGAATGTAACTGGCTTTAAGCTGCCTCTGCTGAAGGACTGCTGCTTTTGTTACTGGACTAAACTGGTCTGGATGTCTGTGCACATCAAAGCCCAATAAGATGTAGACAAGAGTCTGTAGCAAAGAAAGTGAGGATTTATTTTTAGGAAGTGGCCTGCCCTTGGAGACACAGGTGAGCTAATGCTCAAAGATCTGGCTCCCTGATGGATTTTAGAGCACAGATGGCAAACACAAGGCTGGCGGGCCAAATCCAGCCCTCTGCCTTGTTTTATCTGGCCTGGCACTTTGTTTCTATCTGGTGGCAGCACCGAGCTCTCCCTTAACTGTTAAGGAGTAGTTACATTTATACAGTCCTAAAATTATATTTGGCCCTTTGAAGGCAACTCCGAGGCTGATGTGGCCCCAGTGAAAATGAATTTGACACCCCTGTTCTAGGGGATGGGTTATATAGGGGGAAAATCATTAATCATGGTGACTAAGAAAATTAGGATCAGGGCCAGGGTCGTGGTCCCTATTGATTGGTCAGTGCTAGGGTAGAGAATCGCTGATCAGTGCTCCTGGTCCTGATGGCACCAGACACCATGTACCATGGTGTCTGGTTTTAGTTGCTTTTCTGGATCTGGAGCTGAAACACAACGGAGACCTAGATGTTGTCTCCAGTTTGACCAAAACTCTGTCTCTATGGTCACTAGACCCAAAACTCTGCTCCTAAGATTATTTGATGCCAACCAGAATCTCATTGTCCTGAGGGCTCAATGATTAAGGGAGTGGACATGCAAGGTAGAGAAGGAGGCAAGTGAGTCAGGTTGTTAATGAAACCAGTTTGAATCAAAAAGAAAGAAAGGAGAAAGGTCATACTAAAGAAATGAAGTTTCTGCCCAGTTACAGTGTTTGCCCAACAGTCCAGCCTAAAGCTTCCTGGGCATAACTCATCTTACCAGAGAAGAGTTAGCATTGCAGCTACTGATTCTAGGACCTAAAGGATGTCCCAGCACCTGGGTCAGCATAACACAACCATGCCTGCTGGGCAGCCTCTGTGGATCTAGCAGAGACCCCTTCCTCTCACTATAAGACAAACAGGCCTCTATGGAGACCCTTTGACTATTGGAAAGACTACCCCTGCCTTATGACATCTCTTCCTCCAACTCCTCCACCAATAGTGTGGCTGAAGTGGTGAGAAAGCAACTCCCTTTTTCTCTTTGGGACTTTTCCCAAAAGAGAAAAGTCTTTCCCACTGGGTCTAGAGAATTCAGAAAATGCTACTAAAAAGGGCTGGAGTTTCAGCCATATATGTAAATCTTTGTTCTCCATATGATTCAGTATTTTGTGTGTGTGGGGGGGGGGGCGGGGCTGGTTTTTAGCTCTACCCTGTGATCAGAAAACCTGTGCTTAATCAGTTGAGATGACCATTTAAATGTAATACCTAAAACCATTTGTTTTAATTTCCTTATCCTACCACTTTCTTCTATGTTTATAACACTTTTTGTTAGTACAATTTTAAATTAGATAATGATGGGAAAAAAGTGCTCAGTAATTACGGGCCCATTAAATCATGTAACAGGTGACTTCAGAGTTCAGTAGATGCATACACTCCAGTGGTTTCCATTTTCTCACTGAGGAGTCCTTGCCAGGATCTTCCTGTTCTTGAGCAGAGGCTGCTTACCCACCTGCTCATTTCTTGGGCTCCAAAAGAACCCACATAATCTTAATAAAGTGAAGTCAGGCAGATGGGGCCATCTTGGCTTGGTAAGAGGTCGCCTGTGCCAGTCCCACACTTCCCAGCACTCCACCTCCGAGTTTGGTGCCAAAACAAAGGTAGACAGTCCCCATCTCCATTTAGCATTGCTCTTGTTCAGTCTCTTCTTAGATCAAATGCTTCCTCTTTCCTGTGAGTATCTTGAATGGCTTTGGAATGAGAAAACTCGGAAGGTACTCAATAACTATTTGTTAAATGAATTAACCTTGTAATTCTGTGAGGATCAAATATTTTATTTTATTTTTTGATGACTTCATGCTTATGGAACATGGACACAATCACAAACAAAATAGCATGTGTTTGAAATATGCTTTTTAAAAGGGAAGTTAAATAATCTTAATTTTATCTCAGGCTGGAATACTATGCCATCTCAAAATTAGCTGCACACCAATGAAAAAGATCAGACATTACTTCTTGCAGATAGGAAATTTATAAACCTCTCTCTATATTCTAGGTGAAAGTTATTACGGGAAACCTGAGTAAGCCAATATGAGGCTGAGCTAAACTCATTTCAATATCATAGATGGGAGATCTGATCTGTCACTGAGAACAAGGTCTCCATATATTGTGTGTTACAGTAATCTATTATTGCCAAGTTGAAATAGTAAATAATTAAGGAATTCAAAAATTTTAATATTTTACCAGTAAGGAATTTGAGACTTTAATATTTTACCAATATTTTAGTAAAAGACCTACTGTAAAGAAAAACTCGAATGTCCAATTAAATTATATTTTGTCACTTAAAATTTTTCATTTGAATTTAGATGGCTTTTGTTCTCACATAAAGATAAAACAAATATGTTTTTAGGAAGAAAATGTTCATGTATTTGCTTCCTAGAGAAAAGACAAAGATAATGGTATTGAAAAAATCACACTGATCTTTAGGGAAGGTCTTGGTCTCACTTCTCTTAGGGGGAAAACCATGTTAATAAGGTCTTCAACATCTCAATCTCATCATCATGGCATATACTGGAAGGGCAGGTTTCCTAGAACTCCATCTAGTGGCTTTACATAAAAATATTGGTCAACCAGCTTGGCCTCTGGAACTGGGAGGCACAAGGCTTCAAGTGTCTGGTGAAAAATAATGAACTCTTTTGTCTTGTGTGAGTGAAGAAATTCTCCATTATGCAGGCATATGTAATCCCTTTATTCCTACTCCCTGAGGAGAATCACAGTGAGGCATTTTCCTTTTCCCAGTCGGGGTCAATGTTATGCCCTCTCTACCTTTGAAAGTAAAACAAGCCTAGGACCCCTGATGATGATTCAAATGTGGGAATATTCTTCAATAAACACATATTCCCAGTTGCAAAAATATTACCCCTGGTCACTTGCCAAGCTTTTGAAAAAAAAAAAAACATGTGAAAGATTGATTCTTTTTTTTTTTCTTCTTCTCTGCATTGCCTTTGTGCTGTGGAATTTCAATCGTGTCTTATCATGACAGCCATATACGTATAATCTTCTATGGAGGCTGCGGGAAGAGAACTGTGTCTTAAGAAATTGTCTCTATTTTTCTTGAAATTTCTCCATTTAAAATATTTTTAAATTGGCCCAAAGATTATGGTTATTCGAGAGATTTTCTGAGCTTTATTAGCCTATAAACACCACTAGTTTATAGAAACAGTAGCAGGGGGTACTCAGTTTTTTTCCTCTGCTTCTCCATGTCTTCTTTCTTAATGTTCCAGAACAAAGGTGTTGGAAAAGCCTGTATATTCTGTAATGAAAAAAAGAGGCCTATGAGTCTTCAAATTATTTTCATTCATTATAAAAAAGTTACATTACATGATACCATCTGGTATTAAATATAATTACCATCTAAAGAAACTGCAATATAACTTTGCAGAGCATTAAATATGAAGGATTTTACTCAAATCTTCATCTCCACAAGGTAACACATTGTAAAATATTATCCAATATCAGTTAATATAATGTAATCTCATCGACAGACAATAGGAAAATAGTCCTTCTGTGATACTTATGTAAACTATGGTACAACTGTGTAAGAAAACAGAAAATGAGTATTTTCTGGAATGGGCTCTTACCTGACTCACACTGAAGTGACAAGGTGATTGTCCAAAGTAGAGACAACAGGAGACACTAATGGGTGAGATCCTCTGTAATGAGCTCTTGCTGAGATGAGGAAAAAGCTGCATTTTTACTGTAGTGAATATACCATTCCTTTGTGAATCAGCACGGTTCTGAGTAAATGGATATAGCTCTTGAATAGCAATGGCAGATTAGTTCTTCTGAATCTTGCATTTTAATAAAATTGTTTTCATATACAGAAATGTAAATACATGCCTAGGCTAACTAGAACCTTATTGTAGATTGAAAAATAAAAGTAGGCTTTAATGTCTTATCATATGTAGGTACTTTAATAAAAAAAGAATATTGAGACATGGCTCACCTCTTCCCACAACCACATAAAAATTACAACTAAAATATAGAACAACTATCACTCAGGGACATCAGAAATCACTCTGAATGGAAGTCTGACAACTACAAAATCAAGCTGAATGGAAGTCTGACAACTATGGAATTAAAGAAACCACATCTATCCAGGCTGGTAGGAGGGACGCAGATGTGGAATGAGCTGGTCCCGTACCCATGTGGATATAAATTTGGGAGGGGTATCTTCGGCGCGAAGAGTCCCAGCCCCATGCCCCCAGCCCAGGATTCCTGTGCCAGGAAGTTAAGTCCCCACAACTTCTGGCTGCAAAAACTGGAAGGGATTGAGTAGGCAGAAGAAACTGCTAGAGCACCAAGCAGTTTCTCTTAAAGAACCCACACATAGACTCACCTACTCAGATTCATTCCCTGTGAGCTCCAGAACCAGGATAGCAGCTTGAAGGGCACCAGGGGCATACTGGGAGGAACCGAAGTGCCTGGCATCAAGGCAAGCAGAGGCCATTGTTCCTTTTATAAACCCTGCCCCTACAGAGCACAGAGTTGGTAACCTGGTACCATATCCGAGACTCCATCAACTTGGCTAATACTGTTTGATCCACCTGGAAGATCCCCTGAGACTTTTCTACCCAATTTACAGGCCCACCCAAGCTACTTTTCCATAAGAATGGCTGGTCTTGGCCTCTAAATCCTATCAAACAAGAAATAGCTGTCTTCAGTGAGCCCTAATGGCAGCCAGATTAGAGTCATAGCTTGGCTTTGCCTCCAAATCTCCAAGTCCAGCACAAGAAGCAGTCATCTCAGATTGCTTTACAGCTCAGACAGGGTGTCCTGGGCAAAACACAGGTGGGGGCTGACCTTGGCCCGCACCACCTGGAAAACCTTAGGGCCACTGAACCCAGTGGACAGCTACAGACCACGCTGGAGAACCAACAGTGTGCCCCTGAACAGCTGATCCTCCACAGACAGAAGAGGTCGGTGTCAGTGGTACCCTCCCTTTGATCTTTGAACAGCAAGCAAGGCTCAACTACAAGAGGAGGATGTACTCAGCCCACATGAAGGGCATACCCAGCTGGCATGATAGGGGAGGCTTTGCCACTGGACCCTATAGGACACCTATTATATTAGGCCATACTATCAAGACACAAAGTTAAAGCAGCTCCATCTAACACATAGAAACAAACATACAGAAGTTGCCAAAATGAGGAGACAAAGAAACATGGCTCGAATGAAAGAACAGATAAAAACTCCAGAAAAAAAGCTAAAGGAAATGGAGATAAGCAATCTCTCAGATGCAGAGTTCAAAAGACTGTTTATAAGGATGTTCAAGAAACTTAGTGAGGACCTTAGCAGCATAAACAAGATGCAGCAGAAATGAAGGATACACTAAATGAAATAAAGAACAATTTGCAGGGAAACAACAGTAGAGTAAATGAAGCTGAGAAATAAATTAATGTTTTGGAATCTAGGGAAGCAAAAAACAACCATGCAGAACAAGAAGAAGAAGAAAGAATAAAAAAAATGAGGATTGTATAAGCAGCCTCTGGGACAATATTAAGAGGTCCAACATTCACATCATAAAGTGCCAGAAGGAGAAGAGAAAGAGCAAGAAATTGGAAATCTACCTGAAAAAGCAGTGAAAGAAAACTTCTGTAATTTGGTGAAGGAAACAGACATGCAATTCCAGGAAGCACAGAGTCTCAATCATGATGGATGCAAAGAGGCCCACTCCAAGACACATCATAATTAAGAGGCGAAAGGTTAAAGATGAAGAGACTCTTTTTTTTTTTCAATTTTTATTTATTTATTTATTTTTTTAAATCAGTATTTTTTAATTGTTGATATTGTACAGTTTTCTGTCCTTTACCCCGCCCAGCCCACCACCCCAGCCCTCTCCACCTTCCTCCCATTTCCACCCCCCATAGTTTTTGTCCATGAGTCCTTTATACTTGTTGCTCTAAACCGTTCCCCTTTTCCCCTGAAATTCCCTCCCCTCCCACTCTGGACACTGTCAGACTGTTCACAAATTCAGTGTCTTTGTTTATATTATGCTTGTTTGTTTGTTTTGTTGATTAGCTTCGTGTTAAAGGTGAGATCATATGATATTTGTCTTTCACTGCCTGGCTTATTTCGCTTAGCATGATACCCTCCAATTCCTTCCATGCTGTCGCAAAGGGTAGGAGCTCCTTCTTTCTTTCTGCTGCATAGAATTCCATTGTGTAAATGTACCACAGTTTTTTGATCCATTCATTAACTGATGGGCACCTAGGTTGCTTCCAGCACTTGGCTATTGTAAATTGTGCTGCTATGAACATAGGGGTGCATAGATTCTTTTGGATTGGTGTTTCAGGATTCTTAGGATATAATCCAAGCAGTGGAATTGCTGGGTCAAAAGGTATGTCCATTTTTAGTTTTCTTAGAAAATTCCATACTGTTTTCCATAGTGGTTGTACCAATCTGCAATCCCACCAACAGTGCACTAGGGTCCCCTTTTCTCCACAACCTCTCCAACACTTGCTGTTTGTTGCTTTGTTTATGAAGGCCATTCTGACTGGTGTCAAGTGGTATCTCATTGTGGTTTTAATTTGCATCTCTCTGATAGCTAGAGATATCGAGCATCTTTTCATGTGTCTCTGGATCCTCTGTATGTCCTCCTTGGAGAAGTGTCTGTTCAAATCCTTTGCCCATTTTTTAATTGGGTTGCTTGTCTTCTTAGAGTAGAGTCTTGTAAGTTCTTTATATATTTTGGAGATTAATCCCTTGTCTGAGGTATCATTTCCAAATATGTTTTCCCATACAGTTGGTTCTCTTTTTATTTGAATACTGTTTTCTTTAGCTGTGCAGAAGCTTTTTATTTTGATGAGATCCCATTTGTTTATTCTTTCCTTTATGTCCCTTCCTCTAGGGGACGTATCAGGGAAAATATTGCTGCGTGAAATATCTGAGATTTTCCTGCCTATATTATCCTCTAGAATTTTAATGGTGTCATGGCTTATATTTAAATCTTTTATCCACCTTGAATTTATTTTTGTGTATGGTGTAAGTTGGTGCTCGAGTTTCATTTTTTGCATGTAACTGTCCAGTTCTCCCAGCACCACTTATTGAAGAGGCTATTTTTGCTCCATTTTATGTTGCTGCCCCCTTTGTCGAATATTAATTGACTGTAGAGACTTGGGTTTATTTCTGGGCTCTCTGTTCTATTCCACTGGTCCACGTGTCTGTTCTTGTGCCAGTACCAGGCTGTTTTGATTACAGTGGCTTTGTAATACAGTTTGGTATCAGGTATTGTGATCCCTCCTACTTTGCTCTTCTTTCTCAAAATTGCTGCCGCTATCCGGGGTCGTTTATGATTCCATATAAATTTTTGAAGTGTTTGTTCTATGTCTGTGAAATATGCCATTGGAACTTTAATAGGTATTGCATTGAATCTGTAAATTGCTTTGGGTAATATGGACATGTTGATAATATTAATTCTTCCGATCCATGAACATGGTATATGCTTCCATTTGTTTGTGTCTTCCTTGATTTCATTCTTCAGTGTTGTGTAGTTTTCTGCATACAGGTCTTTTACCTCCTTGGTTAGGTTTATTCCTAGGTATTTTATTTTTCTTTTTGCTATATCGAATGGGATTTTTTTCTTGATTTCTGCTTCTGCTGTTTCACTGTTGGTATACAAAAATGCCTTTGATTTTTGGATATTGACTTTGTATCCAGCTATTTGGCCAAATTCATTTATTACGTCGAGCAGCTTTTTGGCCGAGTCTATAGGATTTTCTATGTACACTATCATGTCATCTGCAAACAATGATAGTTTTGTTTCCTCCTTTCCAATTTGGATGCCTTTTATTTCCTTTTCTTGTCTAATTGCTGTGGCTAAGACTTCCAATACTATATTGAATAGAAGTGGTGAAAGTGGACAGCCTTGTCTTGTTCCTGATCTTAGTGGGAAAGATTTCAGTTTTTGCCCATTGAGTATGATGTTGGCTGTAAGTCTCTCATATATGGCTTTTATTATGTTGAGGAATGCTCCCTCTATTCCCACTTTGCTGAGTGTTTTTATCATAAATGGGTGTTGTACTTTATCAAAAGCTTTTTCTGCATCTATTGATATGATCATGTGATTTTTGTCCTTGCTTTTGTTTATGTGATGTATTACATTTATTGATTTGCGAATGTTGAACCATCCTTGCATCCCTGGGATGAATCCCACTTGGTCATGGTGTATGATCTTTTTAATGTATTGTTGGATGCGGTTTGCCAATATTTTGTTGAGGATTTTAGCGTCTACATTCATCAGTGATATTGGCCTGAAGTTTTCTTTCTTTGTTATGTCTTTATCTGGTTTTGGGATTAGGATGATGCTGGCTTCATAAAAAGAGTTTGGGAGTCTTCCATCATTTTGGATGTTTTGGAATAGTCTGTGGAGAATAGGGGTTAGCTCGTCCTTAAATGTTTTGTAGAATTCTCCTGTGAAACCATCTGGTCCAGGGCTTTTGTGTGCCGGGAGTGTTTTGATTACTGATTCAATTTCACCAGCTGTTATTGGTCTGTTCAGGCTTTCTGTTTCTTTTTCATTGAGTTTTGGAAGGTTATATTTTTCTAGAAACTTGTCCATTTCACCTAGGTTTTCAAATTTCTTGGCATACAGTTCTTCATAGTAATTTCTTACAATCCTTTGTATTTCTGTGGTGTCAGTCGTAATCTCTCCTCTTTCATTTCTGATTGTGTTTATTTGAGTCCTCTCTCTTTTTTTCTTGATGAGCCTGCTTAAAGGCTTGTCGATTTTGTTGATCTTTTCAAAGAACCAGCTCCTGGATTCATTGATCCTTAGGATTGTGCTTTTAGTCTCTATGTCATTTAATTCTGCTCTGATCTTGGTCATTTCCTTCCTTCTACTTGCCCTGGGCTGTCTTTGTTGTTGTTCCTCGAGTTCTTGTAGGCGTAGGGTTAAGTCGTTTGTTAGAAATGTTTCTGTCTTCTTTAGGTAGGCCTGTATTGCTATGAACTTCCCTCTGAGGACTGCCTTCATTGTGTCCCATAAGTTTTGGGTTGTTGTGAGTTCATTTTCATTTGTTTCCAGAAACTTTTTGATTTCCTCCTTAATTTCATTCTTTACCCATTCATTGTTTAATAGCATGCTATTCAGTCTCCATGATTTTGATGATTTGGGGATTTTCCCCATCAAGTCGGTTTCTAGTTTTAGTCCCTTGTGGTCGGAGAAAATGCTTGGTATGATATCAATTTTCTTGAATTTGTTGAGGCTTGTTTTGTGTCCTATCATGTGGTCTATCTTTGAAAATGTTCCATGTGCGTTTGAAAAAAATGTGTATTTAGTTTCTTTGGGATGGAGGGCCCTATATATATCAGCTAAGTCCAATTCATCTAGAGTACTGTTCAATGCCACAATATCTTTGTTGATAATTTGTTTGGAAGATCTGTCCATTTTTGACAGTGGGGTGTTAAAATCTCCTACTATAATTGTGTTGCTGTCAATATCTTTCTTGAAGTCCTCTAAGATTTTCTTGATATATTTAGGTGCTCCTATGTTGGGTGCATATATATTTACAATGTTTATGTCTTCTTGGTGGATTCTTTCCTTGAGTATTATGAAGTGACCTTCTGGGTCTCTCTTTATAGCTCTTCTTTTGAAGTCTATTTTGTCTGATATGAGTATTGCTACCCCGGCCTTTTTTTCCTGTCCATTTGCTTGGAAAATTTGTTTCCAGCCTTTCACTTTAAGTCTGTGTAGGTCTTTTGTCCTGAGGTGGGTCTCTTGTAGGCAGCATATGTGTGGGTCATGCTTTCTTATCCAGTCAGCTACTCTATGTCTTTTGATTGGAGCATTTAATCCATTTACATTTAAGGTTACTATTGATAGGTACTGATTCATTGCCATTTTCGTATCTGTGTTCCTCACTCTCTCTTTTCCTTTCTTTCCTTAAAGCAGTCCCTTTAGTATCTCTTGCAGTACTGGTTTGGTAGAGGTGTATTCTTTTAGACTTCTTTTGTCTGGGAAGCTCCTTATTTGGCCTTCTATCTTGATTGAAAGCCTTGCTGGATAAAGTAGTCTTGGTTGTAGGCCTTTGGTTCTCATTACTTGGAATATTTCTTGCCATTGTCTTCTGGCTTGGAGCATTTCCATTGAGAAGTCAGTTGCTAACCTTATCGGGGCTCCCTTGTATGTTACTTCCTTTTTCTCCCTTGCTGCCTTTAAGATTCTCTCTTTGTCTTGGAAGTTTGCCATTTTAATGATGATGTGTCTTGAAGTGGGCCTGTTTGGGTTCCTCTTGATAGGGACTCTCTGTGTTTCCTGGATTTGTGTGACTTTTTCTCTCACCAAATTAGGGAAGTTTTCCATCATTACTTTTTCAAATAGGTTTTCTATCCCTTGCTCTTCTTCTTCTCCTTCTGGTATTCCTATTATACGGATATTATTACGTTTCATGTTGTCTTGCATTTCTCTTAAACCCTCTTCATTCTTTCTGAGCCTCTTTTCCTTTTCTTGCTCTATCTGGCTGTTTTTTTCTACTTTGTCCTCCAACTCACTGATCCGATCTTCTGCTTCATCAATTCTGCTTTTCATTCCTTCTACTGTGTTCTTCAGCTCAGAAATTGTATTCTTCATTTCCTCTTGGCCCTTTTTGATAGTTTCTATTTCCTTTTTCATGTTGATATAGTTTGCACTGAGTTCATCGTAGCTTCCCTGTAGTTTCTGGTAGGTCATTGAGAGCTCATGGAGCTTCCTGACAACCATTTCTTTGAACTCCTTATCTGATAGTTGAGTTGCCTCTGTTTCATTTAGCATTCTTTCTGGGGCTTCCACCTTTTCTTTCATTTGGGGATTGTTTTTTTGTCTTCTCATTGTTGGTGAGACTCTTCTTGTAAACCTCTGCTTCTTAAGTTGATCTGTTCTGGCTACCTGCGTTTATGGTGTGAACTTCTGTGGTGGAATACCTGTGAGATTCAGTGTTATAGTCTTCTTCAGGTATCCTGGTGTTCACAGCTTCCACTGTCTCAGCTGTGGGAATACCCCCTCTTTTGGTCCAACTCTCATTTTTCCACAGTTCTAGGATTTCTTTGCCTCACCCAGGATCACAGATGTGAGCTCCGGGTCTTCCAGAGTCCCCTTCTCTAGTTGCAGGGTCGCCTCTGGCCACAGGGCTGCTTCCAACCCGGTCGCAGAGCCCCCTCCGGACGCGCGACCGCCTCCGGTCGGTTGCAGGGCCCCCTCCGGTCGCGCGGCCGCCTCCGGTCGCTTGCAGGGCCCCCTCCGGATGCGCGGCCGCCTCCGGTCGCTTGCAGGGCCCCTCCGGTCGCCGGGCTGCCTCCGGTCGGTTGCAGAGCTGCCTCCGGTCGCCGGGTCACCTCTGTCCCGTCTCAGGACCACCTCCGGTCGCTTGGCTGCCACGTCTAGTTTTCCAATGTCTGCTATGGATTTTGATCTCCTATTTTCATATATACTGTGGTATTGTTGGCTATCTGCTCTGTTCCTCTGTAGATCAGTTAGGTTTTTCTCCCATGTGCAGGAGGAAGGACAATCTGCGTCCTCCTACCATGCCGCCATCTTGAACCCCCTTCTTTTCACCTTTTCACCCCATTCCCCAAACCCCTCTCCTCTGACAACTGTCAGTCTGTTCTCTGTACCTACGAGTTCTTTCTCTTTTGTTTGTTAGTTTATTTTGTTCATTAGATTACACATAAAAGTGAAATCATAACAACAGTGAATTTAATAGCAACTTTGGATTTTATAATTTAGGTAGTGGGACATTCTGTCTCTCACAATACTCCCCAGATAAGTCTTGAAAAAAGATACAGAAGCCAATGTATGCCAAGTGAATCACCTGCATTTAAGCATGCAATAGAATTCTCAAGTTCTGTAAAAATGGCCAACCTTTGTTTCTCATCAAAGAGTTCCAAAATATAACCAGAAATGCATTTCTTTTTCTCAAGGTGTGATGCCTTGTTACTTGTTATTTTAACAAGTAAGTAGAAGAAGACAAATTAAAGATGATTTGGGGTAGAAAAGGGGGACTTCACCCACAACTCAAATACCTAAAACTCTGAAAAACTGTTTCCTTTGTGGGCTTGTATTTCCTTTTTAATAAAATTCCACATAATGGAATCATGTGGATCCTGTTTCAAATGATAGATGGGTATTTGGAAATGTGGGTCTCTTGAGAACTGAGACCACCGCCAACCCTGCAGCTAAATTATCAGTACCAAGGCCTAAGCCCTCTACATTAATATGACTTTACTTTCACTCCAGAAAATGCCTGTCCAGGAATTTAAGGCCATTAGACAATAAGTAAATTCATTGTTAGCTGCAGGAATTTCCCAAAAATCCATTTATCTAAACTATAAACTAACCGACCAGTCTCTTGCTCTAATTACTCAACTGGTCAAACAGTCACCTATAAATAATTATGTTTATCAAGACTCGGACCAAGACTCTGCCAAACTAGGGCCATCAATCCTGTTTTTTCAAATATGCTGTTTCTAAAACTTAGTTGTATTTAATTTTTAAAGGGAGTACATGTATATAGTTAAAAATTTAAAAGGCATAAAGTAGATTTCCAGAGTGAAGATGGAAGTATAAAGTCACCATTTATTTTCCCTTATCTCAAAAATCACTCCAAATCAAGAAGAAAAGTAAAAAACAGAAGTATAAACTCCACCTGATAACTAATAACTGAAATGTGTAGCCAGAATGGGTAGGAAAAATATTGAAGGTAGAAAACAGGTAAAGGTATGTCACCACTTCCTCATCTCCCACCCACAGTGCTGCCCTCCCCAAAGCAGTAATGGTTACCTGTCCCTAACAGATACTTGTTACCTGTTGTGCATTGTGGAGAGTCCTACATTTTTTTCTTAATTGAAATGTAATTGATATATAGCATTACATTAGTTTCAGGTGTACAACATAATGATTTGATATTTGTATATGTTGTAAAATGATCTAAATTCTTATATCAAGAATTCTCTGCCCAATCTCAGTCATATCTCCCTGTGTAAAGGCACTTAAACTCAAACTCAAAAACTTAAAAATATCATCCCAATTATCCCTTCTGAGACATTATTAAGATTGCTGAAGTGTTGATCTTCTTCACTGTAAGAACTACTAAGATTGGCCCTGGCTTGTGTGGCTCAGTGGACTGAGTGCCAACCTGAGAACCAAAGGGTCACTGGTTCAGTTCCCATGTCAGGGCACATTCCTGTGTTGTGAGCCAGGTCCCCAGTAGGGGGCATGCAAGAGACAACCACACATTGATGTTTCTCTCCCTGTCTTTCTCTCTCTCTAAAAGTAAATAAATAAAATCTTAAAAAATAAAAGAACTACTAAGATTGTTCAGATGACAGTTTTGGGCAGTCTACATGGCAAAGGCAGATGAGAAAACTGAGTATTAGATAAATGAGCTGCTCAAGGTTATAGAGAAGCAGAGCCAGGCATCAGTCTGGACCTTCTAAGACCAAGTCCAGTATTCTGTATTAGAACTGGGGGTGTGGGCCATATTAACAGCACCCCTTCCTAGCTTTAAATTCCCAGACCATAGTAGAGCAGAGGCTCTAGCAGGAGTGAGAAGATAGAGTGGTGGAAACCTTTTCCTTCTTCATTTTGTGTAGAGCTATTTGAATCATTTGCCCTGAGATTACTGTAAATATTCTTTTCTTTCTTTTTAATTTCTCTTCTTTTTCTTTTTAGTTGTTTCTTTAAAAAAAAAAAAAAAAACAGCATAAAAATGCCCATGAACAACCTATGTACATGAACTCAATTTATTCTTCTTAACATTCTAACTTATGGGTTACAATATAATACAGAATTATTATTATTGTTATTGCTATTGCTATTATCATTATTTGTGTAAAAAGATAAGTATGCCAAAAGGAACTGTGCATTTGACATCTTGCACTTGGCCTTAATTCTTTTTTTTAAATCATTTTTTATTAATGTTTGAATACTGTTGTCTCCATTTTCCAACCACCACTCCCACCCCCCAAACACCCACGCTTCCCACCTTCAATCATACCAGCCTTTGGCTTTGCACATGGGTCCTTTATATATGCTCCTTGACAACCCCTTCCCTTCTGTCCCCCATTATTTCCCTTTCCCTTCCTTTCTGGTTACTGTCAGGTTCTTCTTAATTTCAATGTCTCTGGTTATATTTTGTTTGCTTGCCTGTTTGTTGATTAGATTCCAATTACAGGTGAGATCATATATTATTTGTCTTTGACCACCTGGCTTACTTCACTTACAATAATGCTCTTCAAAAAAAATGAGACCCAGGGAAGGAAGATGGTGGCATGGTAGGAGGAGGCAGATTCCACTTCCTCCTACACACAGGAGAAAAACCTAGCCGGTCTACAGAGGAACAGAGCAGACAGCCAACAGTACCACGGCATATATGAAAATAGGAGATCAAAATCTGTAGCAGACATTGAAAAACCAGATGGTAAGGAGAGTTCTTCAGGACAATAAGAGCCCAGGGATCAGTGCGAAGACCAGGGTGGCTGAAACCCCAGGCCCACCGCTTGCTGGGTCTGCCACAGGGCTCTAGGGAGGGAGCCAGGTCAACCGCTGGGTCCCCGGCCAAACAAGGGTTGAGCAGCAATGGGAAAGACCTGGTTGCTTGAAGTCACAGAGAGAAAAATTAAGATCTGAGTGGCAAACACGCTGGGGCTATGAACACCCACACATAGCCCTGGATGGAGTGCACGCCAGAGCCCAAGCGACCAGAGGTGCCTGTAACAGGAGGAGGGGACTTTATGGAAGCCCACACTGGGAACCGGGGAGTGTACAAGATCTGTGAGAAACCCGGAGCTCATGACCAAGAACTTAGGGTGAGCGCAAGCACCGCAGAAACCCGGAAGCCACACTTGTAAACTTGGGGAGTGAGCGAGCTAGGTAGGAGAGCCAGAACTCACACCCATAAACCCGGGGAGTATGCACGATCTGTGGGAAACCTGGAGCTCACCCAGGGTGAGTGCACAAAATTCGGGGAACCCACGGAGCCCACAACCGTAAACTCCAGAGGCACCCATGCTCTGTAGAAAACCCGGAACCTGCAGCCATAAATCAAGGATGGTGTGCGTGCCCCATAGGAGACCCAGAGCTCATGCCTGTAAACTCGGGGAAAGCAGGAGCTTGGCAGCAGGCCCAGAGCCCACGCCCTGAGACCCTGCACAGAAGGGCACTGGGCTAACCCTGGGGAGAGTAGCTCAAAGCTGACTGAGTGTTGAACAGGGAGAAAAGCAATACCATCACCCCTCAGCCATTCCAGCCAGCAAGACCAGAAAAACCGGTTTTGCAAGTTTGAAAACAGCAAGAGTCTTGTTGTTGTTGTTGTTTGTTTCCTTTTTAAATAAATTTTTAAATAATTTCTTAATTTTTATCTTTTTTTATACCTCAACTCCTTTTGCTTCTCTTTATTTCTTTCTTGTTTCATTCCTTCTTCCTTTATTTCCAAATTGATCTCTTCTTCCTTCCTCTTTTTTCTCCTTTTTAAACTATTTTCCCTCTTTTCTCTTTTTAAATACCCATGAGTAAGACAAAAAACAAACAAACCTGGAAGTGTGAAAAAACCAGAGTTGGTCCCAAAGAGGGGGCATCCCAACAGCTGAAACAGTGGAAGCTGTGAACACCAGGATACCCGAAGGAGACTGAACTATTGAATCTTACAGGTATTCTACCACAGAAGTTCACACCATAAACAAAGAGAGCCAGAACACATCAATTTAAGAAGCTGAGGCTAACAAGAAGAGTCTCAGAAACAATGGGAAGACAAAGAAACAATCCCCAAATGAAAAGAAAGGAGGAAGCCCCAGAAAGAATGCCAAATGAAACAGAGGCCACTCAACAATCAGATATTGAGTTCAAAATAATGGTTGTAAGGAAGCTCCATGAGCTCTCGATGAGCTACCAGAAACTACAGGGAAGCTACGATGAACTCAGTGCAAACTATATCAACATGAAAAAGGAAATTATCAACAAGGGCCAAGAGGAAATGAAGAATACAATTTCTGAGCTGAAGAACACAGTAGAAGGAATGAAAAGCAGAATCAATGAAGCAGAAGATCGGATCAGTGAGTTGGAGGACAAAGTAGGAAAAAAGCAGCCAGAAAGAGCAGGAAAAGGAAAACAGGCTCAGAAAGAATGAAGAGGGATTAAGAGAAATGCAAGGCAATATGAAATGTAATAATATCCATATAATAGGGATACCAGACGGGGAAGAAGAAGAGCAAGGGATAGAAAACCTATTTGAAAAAGTAATGAAGGAAAGCTACCCTAATTTGATGAGAGAAAAAGTCACACAAATCCAGTAAACACAGAGAGTCACAATCAAGAGGAACCCAAACAGGCCCACTTCAAGACACATCATCATTAAAATGGCAAACTTCCAAGATAAAGAGAGAATCTTAAAGGCAGCAAGGGAGAAGAAGGAAGTAACATTCAAGGGAGACCCGATAAAGTTTGCAGCTGGCTTCTCAATAGAAACACTTCCAGCCAGAAGAGAATGGCAAGACATATTTCAAGTAATGAGAACCAAAGGTCTAAAACCAAGACTACTTTATCCAGCAAGGCTTTCAATCAAGATAGAAGGCCAAATAAGGAGCTTCCCAGACAAAAGAAGTCTAAAAGAATACATCTCTACCAAAACAGTTCTGCAAGAAATACTAAAGGGACTGCTTTAAGGAAAGGAAGGAAGGAAGAGAGAGAGAGAGAGAGAGAGAGAGAGAGAGAGAGAGAGAGAGAGAGAGAGAGAGGAACACAGGTACGAAAATGGCAATGAATAAGTACCTATCAATAATAACCTTAAATGTAAATGGATTAAATGCTCCAATCAAAGGACATAGAAGAGCTGAATGGATAAGAAAGTATGACCCACACATATGCTGCCTACAAGAGACTCACCTCAGGACAAAAGACCTATACAGACTCAAAGTGAAGGGCTGGAAACAAATTTTCCAAGAAAATGGACAGGGGGAAAAAAGCTGGGAAGCAATACTCATATCAGACAAAAGAGACTTCAAAAGAAGAGCCATAAAGAGAGACCCAGAAGGTCACTTGATAATACTCAAGGGAAGAATCATTGAGAAGACATAAACATTGTAAATATATATGCACTCAACATATTAGCACCTAAATACATAAAAAAAATCTTAGAGGACATCAAGAAAGATATTGACAGCAACATAATTGTAGTAGGGGATTTTAACACCCCACTGTCAAAAATGGACAGATGTTCCAAACAAAATATCAACAAAGATATTGTGGCATTGAACAGCACTCTAGATGAAATGGATTTAACTGATATATATAGAGGCCTTCATCCCAAAGAAACTAAATAGATTTTTTTTTCAAATGCACATGGAATATTTTCAACAATAGACCACATGATAGGACACAAAACAAGCCTCAACAAATTCAAGAAAGTTGAAATCATACCAAGAATTTTCTCTGACCACAAGGGACTGAAACTAGAAATGAACATCAAAGGGAATAACCCAAAACACTGAAAATCATGGAGATTGAATAGCATGCTATTAAACAATAAATGGGTCAAGAATGGAATTAGGAAGGAAATCAAAAAGTTTCTGGAAACAAACAAAAATGAACTCACTATGACCAAACACTTATGGGACACATTGAAGGCAGTCCTTAGAGGGAAGTTCATAGTGATACAGGCCTACATAAAAAAGATAGAAACATTTCAAACAAACAACTTAACCCTATGCCTACAAGAACACGAGGAACAACAACAAAGACAGCCCAGAGCAAGTAGAAGAAAGGAAATAACCAAGATCAGAGCAGAATTAAATGACATAGAGACTAAAAGCACAATCCTAAGGATCAATGAATCCAGGAGCTGGTTCTTTGAAAAGATCAACAAAATCGACAAGCCTTTAAGCAGGTTCATTAAGAAAAAAAGAGGACTCAGATAAACACAATCAGAAATGAAAGAGGAAATATTACAACTGAAACCAAAGAAATACAAAGGATTATAAGAAATTACTATGAAGAACTGCATGACAAGAAGTTTGAAAACCTAGGTGAAATGGACAAGTTTCTAGAAAAATATAATCTTCCAAAACTCAATGAAGAAGAAACAGAAAGCATGAACAGAACAATAACAGAAGATGAAATTGAAGCAGTAATCAAAAAACTCCCGACACACAAAAGCCCTGGACCAGATGGTTTCACAGGAGAATTCTACAAAGCATTTAAGGAGGAGCTAACCCCTATTCTCCACAGACTATTCCAAAAAATTCAAAATGATGGAAGACTCCCAAACTCTTTTTATGAAGCCAGCATCATCCTAATCCCAAAACCAGATAAAGACACAACAAAGAAAGAAAACGTCAGGCCAATATCACTGATGAACATAGGGGCTACAATCCTCAACAAAATATTGGCAAAAGACATCCAACAATACATTGAAAATATCATACACCATGACCAAGTGGGATTCATCCCAGGGATGCCAAGATGGTTTAATATTAGCAAATCAGGAAATGTAATACATCATATAAACAATAGCAAAGACAAAAATCACATGATCATATCAACAGATGCGGAAAAAGCATTTGATAAGGTTCAACATCCATTTATGATAGAAACACTCCGAAAAGTGGGAATAGAGGGAGCATTCCTAAACATAATAAAGGCCATATATGAGAGACCTACAGCCAACATCATACTCAATGGGCAAAAACTAAAATCTTTTCCACTAAGATCAGGAACAAGACAAGGTTGTCCTCTTTCACCACTTCTATTCAATATAGTATTGGAAGTCTTAGCCATAGCGATTAGACAAGACAAGGAAATAAAAGGCATCCAACTCAGAAAGGAGGAAACAAAACTATCATTGTTTGTAGATGACATGTTAGTGTACATAGAAAATCCTATAGACACGGCCAAAAAGTTGCTTGACCTAATAAATCAATTTGGCCAAACAGCCAGATACAAAGTCAATATCCAGAAATCAAAGGCATTTTTGTATGCCAACAATGAAACAACAGAAGCAGAAATCAAGAAAAAAATCCCATTCAATATAGCAAAAGAAAAATAAAATACCTAGGAGTAAACCTAACCAAGGAGGTAAAAGACCTGTATGCAGAAAACTACACATCACTGAAGAAAGAAATCAAGGAAGACAGAAACAAATGGGAGCATATACCATGTTCATGGATTGGAAGAATTAATATCATCAAAATGTCCATACTATCCAAAGCAATTTACAAATTCAATGCAATACCTATTGAAGTTCCAATGGCATATTTCACAGACATAGAACAAACACTTCAAAAATTTATATGGAACCATAAACGACCCAGAATAGCTGCAGGAATTTTGAAAAAGAAGAGCAAAGTAGGAAGGATCACAATACCTGATACCAAACTGTATTACAAGGCCACTGTAATCAAAACAGCCTGGTACTAGCATAAAAACAGGCACATGGACCAGTGGAATAGAACAGAAAGCCCAGAAATAAACTCAAGTTTCTACAGTCAATTAATATTCAACAAAGGGAGCAGCCACATAAAATGGAGTAAAAATAGCCACTTTAAAAAGTGGTGTTGGGAGAACTGAACAACGATGTGCAAAGAAATGAAACTCGAGCACCAACTTACACCATACACAAAAATAAATTCAAGGTGGATAAAAGATTTCAATATAAGATGTGATACCTTTAAAGTCTTGGAGGAGAACATAGGGAGGAATATCTCAGATATTTCATGCAGCAATATTTTGACTGATATGTCTCCTAAAGCAAGGGACATAAAGGAAAGAATAAACAAATGGGATGTCATCAAAATAAAAAGCTTGTGCAGGGCTAAGGAAAACAGTATTAAAATAAAAAGGAAATAAACTGTATGGGAAAACATATTTGCCAATGATACCTCAGACAAGGGTTTAATCTCCAAAATGTACAAAAAACTTACACAACTCAACTCTAAGAAGACAAGCAACCTACTTAAAAAATGGGCAAAGGACTTGAACAGATACTTTCTTTAAGGAGGACATACAGAGGATACAGAGACACATGAAAAGATGCTCAATATGGCTAGCTATCAGAGAGATGCAAATTAAAACCACAATGAGATACCACTTGACACCAGTCAGAATGGCCATTATAAACAAAGCAACAAACAGCAAGTGTTGGAGAGGTTGTGGAGAAAATCGGACCCTAGTGCACTGTTGGTGGGAGTGCAGACTGATACAACCACTATGGAAATCAGTATGGAATTTTCTAAGAAAACTAAAAATGGATCTACCTTTTGACCCAGCAATTCCACTGCTAGGATTATATTTTAAGAACCTTGAAACACCAATCCAAAAGAACCTATGCACCCCAATGTTCATAGCAGCACAATTTACAATAGCCAAATATTGGAAGCAACCTAGGTACCCATCAGTAAATGAATGGATCAAAAAACCGTGGTACATTTACACAATGGACTTCTATGCAGCAGAAGGAAAGAAGGAGCTCCTATCTTTCGCAACAGCATGGATGGAACTGGAGAGTATTATGCTAAGGGAAAGCAGCCAGGTGGAGAGAGACAAATACCATAGGATCTCACCTTTAACAGGAACCTAATCGACAAAACAAACAAAGAAGCATAATATAACCAAAGACACTGAAATTGAGAACAGGCTGACAGTCATCAGAGGGGAGAGAGGAGGGATTTTCAGGGGTAAAGGGAAAGGGTTTAGAGCAACAAGTATAAAGGACACATAGACAAAAACTAGGAGGGGTGGAAATGGGAGGGAGGTGGGGAGAGCTGGGGCTGTAGGCTAAGATGGGAGTAAAAGAAAACTGTACAAGAACAATTAAAATAAAAAAATAAAGAAAAAAGGATAATGCTCTTCAGTTCCATCCATGCTGTCATGAAGGGTAGGAGTTTCTTCTTTCTTTCTGTTGCAGAGTATTTCATTGTGTAAATGTACCATAGGTTTTTGATCCAGTCATTTACTGAATGGCACCTAGGCTGCTTCAGGCACTTGGCTATTGTAAATTGTGTTGGTATGAACATTGGGATGCATAGGTTCTTTTGGATTAGTGTTTCAGGGTTCTTAGGGTATAATCCCAGAAGTGGAATTGCCAGGTCAAAAGGCAGCTCCATTTTCAGCTTTCTGAGCAAATTCCATACTGCTTTCCACAGTGGCTGCACCAGTCTGCATTCCCACGAAGAGTGCACTAGGGTTCCCTTTTCTGCATATCCTGTCTAACACTAGTTTCTTGATTTGTTTAGGATGGCCATTCTGGTGGGTGTGAAGTGGTATCTTATTGCGGTTTTAATTTGTAACTCTCTGATGGCTGGTGTTGCTCAGCATCTTTTCATATGTCTCTGGGCCCTCTGTATGTCCTCCTTGGAGAAGTGTCTGTTCAAGTCCTTTGCCTATTTTTTAATTGGGTTGTTTGTCCTCCTGGAGTGGATCATGTGAGTTCTATATATTTTTTGGAGATCAAATACTTGTCCAAGGTATCATTGACAAATATACTTACTCAGACAATTGGTTTCCTTTTCATTTTGCTGTTTTCATAGCCATGCAGAAGCTTTTTATTTTAATGAAGTCCCATTTGCTTATTCTTTCCTTTATGTCTCTTGCTCTAGGGGACATATTGGTGAAAATATTGCTGTGTGGAATGTCTGACATTTTCCTTCTTGTGTTCTCTTCTACTACTTTTATAATGTCGCAGCTTATATTTAAGTCTTTTATCCACCTTGAATTTAATTTTGTGTATGGTGTAAGTTGGTGATTGAGTTTCATTTTTTTGCATGTAGCTGTTCAGATGTCCTAACAACATTTGTTGAAAAGGCTATTTTTACTCCATTTTACATTTCTGCCCCCTTTGTCAAATATTAATTGACCTTAGAGATTAATAGGAGAGTTTTACAAAGCATTTAAGGAAGAGCTAACCCCTATACTTCTCAGACTATTCCAAAAAATAAAAAAGGAGAGAAGAGTCCTAAACTCTTTAAGAGGTCAGCTTCATTCTAATCCCTAAACAAGACAAAGATACACAGAGAAAGGAAACTACAGACCATTATCTCTGATGAACATAGATGCTAAAATCCTCAACAAAATACTGACAAACAGGATCCAGCAATACATCAAAAATATCATACACCATGATCAAGTTGTTTTCATCCCAGGGATGCATGGATGGCACAATATTCACAAATCAATAAACATAATACATCACATAAACAAAAGAAAAGAGAACAATCACATGATCATATCAATAGATGTGGAAAAAGCATTTGGTAAGGTATAGCACCCATTTTTCATAAAAACACTCAGCAAAGTGGGAGTATAGGGAGCATACCTCAGTATAATAAAGGCCATATATGCAAGGCCTACAGCCAACATCATATTCAACAGACAAAAACTAAAAGCTTTCCCACCAATCGCAGAAACAAGACAATGATGTCCACTTTCACCACTTCTATTCAGCATAGTATTGGAAGTCCTAGTCACAGCAATCAGACAAGAAGAAGAAATAAAGGCATCCAAATCGGAAAGGAGGAAGTAAAACTGTGATTGTTTGCACGTGACATGGTATTGTATGTAGAAAACTCTAAAGATTCCACCAAAAACTACTCAACCTAATAAGTGAATTTGGCAAAACAGTGAGATACAAAGTCAACATTCAGAAATCAAAGGTATTTTTGTACACCAACAATGAAATATCAGAAACAGAAATCAGGATAAAAATCCCATTTGCCATAGCAACAAGAAGAATAAAGTACCTTGGAATAAACCTAACCAAGGAGATAAAAGACCTGTGCTCAGAAAACTACACAACACTGAATAAAGAAATTAAGGAAGACAAACAAATGGAAGCATGTACCATGTTCATGGATTGGAAGAATTAACATCATGAAAATGTCCACACTACCCAAAGCAATTTATAGATTCAATGCAATCCTTATTAAAATACCAGTGACATATTTCACAGATATGGAGGAAATATTTCAAAAATTTATATAGAACCATAGATGACCCTGAATAGCCTTAGCAATTTTGAGAAAGAAGAACAAAGTAGGAGGGGTCACCATACCTGGCATCAAACTATGGCCTTAATTCTTACATAGACTAGTATAGAAGGCATGAGGAAAACATTTTTTTGCAGAAGAAAATAGCTAATTGGCTATTCTGAAGATCAAATTTGTATTCTTAAAAAACTCTTAATTTTTATTTCTAGTTGTAGTGTCTTATGTTCTGAAATTCACTGGGTGACACACTTTAAGCAGCCTCAAGGATCTCCCTCTCATTTTGTAGTGTGCTGGGCTGTAGTAAAATGCTACTGCCTTTGAGTGTCTCTCAGACTGCACAATATTAAGCAATCTTAGGGTGTTCCTATTCCCTGATAGTTTTACAAATTTTACTCAGGTACCTCATACATTTTTCCTTTTTAAAACTACTTATGTACATTTACAAATCAACAACTAAATTTTATTTTTATTGGAGAATCTCATCTATCCAATCCTTTCAATTTTGTGTCATCAGGGACCTATGAAGTCAGTCTTCATTGCCAAACCATTCAACTAAATCTTTCAGAAAAAGTCCGACTTTATTTTTGAGTTCAAATAACATATTAACACATACCCTTGTGACAACTCTGTTATTTCTATGGCTTAACTCTAAGGTAGATAAATTCCTGGAAGAGGGTTTTCCAGAAATTTGTCACCTGAATAGACAAGAAGGTGCTGTCCAATGGGATCTTCCTTCTGGAGAAAGTCATGTGGGAAGAGTCCCTATGTTTGGCAACCCATGATTTTACATTCCAGAGAAATATACTACACAAAGTTTCACCTTTCTTTTGAATTGATGAGTGAGAGTTTCATATTTCTTTTGTAAACTGGGAGAGAGGTGAATGAAGAAAAGGTGGTGGAAAAGCAAACGTGGAAATTCAAATTTAAGATAGAGTTCATAGGAAAGTGAGGCTATGGAAATTGCTTCCTTCCAAGTATCTCCATCTGCCCAGGCTCTGAAGTTCTCTGGGAACCCCTAGGACAAATTCACATGAGTTGAAAGATAGTTATTCTGGACAAGTGAATAAGGTCATTTCGGTTCCTATTTGGCAGGTATACTCTGAATACAGGCTCACAGTATTACAATCCCCTTGTGGGCCATTTCTGGTTGAGGTAGAATTCTCTTCTCTATGAACACATTGACACCTGCAGGGCTGGTCCAGCACATGATCTGTTTTGCATAGGCTGGAGAGAGTCTTCAAGACCCTACTGCACAGGTGGCAAACAAAAGCCTGCAGGCCAAATCTGGCCTTTCACCTTGTTTTATCCTGCCCAGCACCTTATTTCTACCTGGCGGCCACACCAGGCTCTTGCTTAACTGTTAAGGAGTAGTTACATTTATACAGTCCTAAAATTATATTCAGCCCTTTGAAGGTAACTGTGAGGCTGATGTAACCCCTGATGAAAATGAGTTTGATGTCCCTGCCCTAGCAGTTGGCCCTGCCTGAACTTATCTTGTTACAGTTTGATTAAAAAAAAAAAACCCTGTAGTACAATGTAGTGTTCAAGGCTGTACTCATGTAGTATTGATCATAATGCTAGAATTGAGCCAGTTGGAAGGAAAGGGAAGTTGGGACACATTTTGTTATAAATTTGTTTAGAAGCTTTCCTTTCTTTATTTCAATGAGGCTTTTTAGGTTTATCTCATCAAATTCTGTGATGATAATATATATAGAAGCCCCAGAAATATTTATTCTCATTTTATAAAAGTTACTCCAACACATACTCAACTCTATGCATGAATTATCAGCTAATATAAGCAATGAATACATAGGATATTGTCTTGATTAGTTAGAATTGTTTGGCATATAAACTTAAGGTATTGTTTAAAATTTAAATAGTTTCTCAAATCATATATTAGCCTTATGTCTTCATTAGTTATCCAAGTTATAGTGATATGCATTCTGTAGAAAATGCTTTAATGATGGTTCCTATTAATGAAGGTAGAGTAGACAAGTTTCTTTCCCTTCATACAAGTTTGAAGAGGGCTTCCTGGTATAAATATATCTGTTTACATGGTTCATCATTCTACCTCAAGCTCCCAATATTTAATGTGTCATTTACACATGTCTATGTAATATACGCACCAATGAATTATGTTCCCAATATTTAACATGTCATTTACACAGGTCTATGTAATATACACACCAATAAAAAAGCTTACACATTTTTACAATGATCATATTATTTTATATTATAACAGTCTTGTAAAATACTCAAGTAGCTGGCTTAATTTTCCTTTCTAATATTTCATTTCAAGGCAGATTTTAGAACTCAGCATTAAAATGTTTTTATAAGCATTCTAAAATGGATATACTTTTGATTCTTAAGATTTTAATCAAATTTATTCTTAATTTATGAATCACAATTACTTTTTCAAAGCTTATCCTTTTATCGTTTTTTCAATTAGATTGTGATTGGTCCTTTAGCTACCACAAAAGACATAAAAATTGTAAAAATAAAAGTACATTTTTTCATCTTTTTGTAAAAGTTTATAATTATAATTTATGAAAATAAAATAAATGGCCAATTGAGCTAATGAAATATTACTGTTTCAGGAAAGAAATTAATAACGTATTTGACATAATTTATAAGTACTTAGTTAACCAAACCTACTTTCTAGCAGAAAGTATAATATATTGATACTCAGAAAATCAATTTATTAAAAAATTCTTTTTTGCTTAATATAATCCCACTGTGTTTAAATGTGTATCACCATTTAATGTTTTTACCTTAAGATTTTAGTGACTGCAGTCTCCTTTTCTAGAAGATTCCTTGCCCTGATGCTGAAAACGGACTTGCGGAGCTGTAAAGTTATTAATATGACTTTAGTTTTGTAATATAAAGAGATAATACACTCACAAATCATTACATACATTTAATAGATAATACCATTAAAACATTAACCACGATTTATTTTTGCAAAAACATCATCATATGATTGATGCTATCATTTAATTTTATATTGTATTTTTACTTTTATTTAGGTAGAACTGTGAACAAGCTTGTCATAGCTATGGGGGCAATGCACTGGTAACAGCTCATTAGTAATCTCACCTTACATGCTGATGGGCCATTCAGTTTCTAAAGAATTTAACATTGAAATGAATACAGGACTCCTTATTGTCATTGGTCAGTAAAATTTCTTTAATCCACATTGCATTTGTTTCAAGTTTTTGCCCTGTGACACAATACTAATCTAAATGATCAGGATGGAGAGAAATAAGAATAGTCTTCAAGGTTTCTTCCTAGTTGGCAATGAAAAAATTATGACTAAGAAAGAAAAGTCCTGGAGGCTGACTAAAAATCAGATGCATTCCCCAAACCATTGCTGGCCTGCCTGACAGCTGCAGAAGTCAGATGGTGATAGGTGTATAGGAAGCTAAAGTGAACAGGAGAAAGGCAGATAAAGAACAGGGAAGCACACCATCCTGAGAAGATTCATTATAACAAGTAACTAGAATATGTAACTCTAGTATTCAGACCAACTAATTAGTGGTCTAATATCTCTAACTAATTTTGATTAGTAGATTAGATTAGATTTCTTGAGCACTTACTGTGAGATTAGTCCCTACTGGAGATACAGAGTAACTAGGAATCAGAGTTCTTGCTTAGACTTGAAAAGCTTAGATATGAAAGAAAGGCTAGACACAGTCAATACAGTATAGAGTAAAGTGCTAGGCAATATGTACAATAGAAAAGATGAGAGGGATTGTAGGACTTTGGGTGGGGAACTAATAGTCATGTCTGAAATAGTGAACTTTATTGAAGAAGTAAAGTTGTAGTGGGCCTTGAAGAACAGTTAAGATTTCTATAGGCCAAAGAAGCAGTGGGTGAAGGACTGAAGTTGGAAATGCATGCACAGGGCAAATTAATCTGGTACAAACTGTGTTGAGCTACGCTGGTCCTTAAGCAAGGCAAGTGGAAAAAATGCTATAAGGCATGCTGTGTTTTAACAAAGGTGAAGGAAGGAAAACAAAAACAGAAGACAGAACAATTCTGGATTCAGTAAAAATAGACCATCCAGTTTCTTACAAACAAGAGTTAGGTAACTTGAGGTGCAGTTTCACAGAGCTCCAATTTGCAAACAAGCCTTTTAACAAATACTGTAATGCCTTCCAATATGTCCATATGGCCATAGCTGGAGAACTGGGAGTCATAACTTGGTCTTTTCAGCTACAACTGAACCTAGATAACATCATAACTGGCAATATAATCCTCATATTTCACAGCAGATCTCTAATAAAGGGAAAGATCATTGAACACACCGGCAATTTCCCTCACATGAGCAAAGGTGGAACACTCATTTTTTTCAATAATGAAAAACTGAATTGGTTTCATTGTTAACTAGAACACTCAGGAGAATAAATTAATGTATAGACAAGGAGACAAAAGTGGATGCCATTTTTTCTAGAAATTATATTTTCAGGGTAGCATACAAAAGACTGTCTACAAAGATGTATTATGAAACTTTCTTAAATCTTTTATCTTCCCCTGAAGATGTGACTTCTGGCATTGATTTGATGTCCTCACATAGACAGCACATCTCCTAAGGAATACTGTAGAGTCACTTTGGAAACAGAAGACAGCTGAACTGTCCCATCATGGTGGCGCTTCTGCTCTTTTGATACATAAGCACACACAGTCCTGAGAGAGGCCCAGGCTACGGGGATCCTGAAACAGCAAGTTTTAGGAAAAGACTGAGAACCTCACTAATCTTATTTCATCTTCAAAGGATGGCACACCTTCACTATCTTTCCCTTAGTGTAAGTTGATGGTCTGAATTCAATCACCTATGTACTGCCCTGCAGTTGAGCAGCTGACACTTAAAACATTGTTCTGTATGTTTGGAAAAACATTTACAGAAACTGGAGATAATGTTTATTACATTGTTTCCAAAATTGTTTCTATACTACCTAAGATTGCTAAAGGGCTACTAAATATCCTTTGTCCGAAATTTGAACTGATTAAAACAAAATACATTATTAATCTGTATTAGGGAGTACTTGAGAACTGGTTTTATAACTAACAGCAGAAGTAGTGAAATAATAAATATTGTAACAGGAGAACTTCAGATTCAGCTTTGGGATATTCTTGAAAGAAAAATAAATGACATATCAATATCCACATTTCTTTACCCATCTATCTAGATCCATCTATTATCATCTATATATCTCTAATGTAATTGATAGCCTAGGTATGTATTTAGATAGTTAAATATTTTAACTATTCTTTTTTGTATTAAATAAAGAAGGCCTATAGCGACTATCTAATTATTCTTTCAGTTTTTCTTATTCTGTAGGATAGTTTTGCATATTTCTTTTAGCAAAGGACATTTTCTGATTCTTAGTCACAAATACTTAGAGCTACACTGCTTTAAAGTGCCCTCTCCTGGTTCCAAAAGATACTAACAGGCACCTGAAATAATGATTAAAACACTTAAGGAATGCAGAAATCTATTTTGTGATAGTCATTTTAGATTTGAAATTGTAAATTTATAGCTATAAAAGGTGTCAGTAGTTCTTCATTCTGTTTATAAACATATCAGAGATGTAAGATTTAAAAGGAAGGGTATGGGTGACATATTTACGTAGTGTTTGCATTGAAAAAAGATTAGTTGATAAAGCTTCTCTTTTTAGTGGTTTTACTCTGTAAACCTAGTACATTCAATTCCACAAGATAACAATTCTTTGACTAAATTAATTATTAAAAGTAAATTAAATACTCAAACACGTGGAGGCCCCTGTCCTGGGCGCCAGATGTGGGGGGGCTCCACCCACAGAGCCCCATCCCTCCATCACGGATGAAAATAAAAACTACCAAGACACGACTGCTTGGGGAGGAGAGGTGGTCAAACTTTCGGAGGAGAATGACCCAGAGCCTCACTGAGCAATGAGCCTCATCCTCACTGGGCTTTTATTGGGCTCAAATACAGGGGAATACGGGTTTAACATGTCAAAGAAATCAGAGGGCTTAATCTGAGCCGGTGTTTGTCAGGAAAGGGGGTTGCCAGACTTTGGGAGACATACTTATTTCCTCCTGGGACACTTATCACCTAAGGGAGAGCACTCTTAGCAAAGCAGGTTTCACAGGACTTTAGGAATTCTTTCTTATGCCCCATCACCCAGGGAGCCGTCCTGGCCGGTACAGGGCTGCACCGCTCGCCCCCACAGTTTCAGGCTTTAAGCCGATTAGGAAGCAGGAGACATCTCCCAGATGGAAATGAGGACTCGGGCTATGTCAGAATAGCTGGGGGGGGGGGCGAGGGTCCATCACATCCTCTTTGCTGCAGCCCCCAGAGTCCTTCCATGAGGCCTCCCAAGTGGTAGCGTCTGGCTTAGGTTGCCCCTCCCATGAGGAGTCTTACCCGTCATTGACTAACCAACCAAGCATCGGGGCCAGAGATGGATGAGGCAGAAGCAGTGCTCCTGCCAGGGAGATAAACTTTGTCCCCTTAGTAGGTCATGTCCTTGTGACAGAACAGACCCAGATGAAGTGTGTCCCTTGGGCTCTTACATAGCCCACCATGGGGTGAGGGTTACAACTCCTGAAACCAGGCTGAACGGTCCACAACACAAACATACAGAGATAATGTTTTACCTTAAAAATTTTAATTTAAAAGATAATTCCAAAATTGTGCACTTTAATATGAAATATAAGAGCCTAGAAGTTCAGATCAGTTTGCATACAGTTAGTGGCTAAGTTATTTGAAGCTGAAGGGCACAGCAATAAATAGATCTAGTTGTGGTTTTTGTTTGTTTGTTTGATTTCACAATGCCTTTTAAATTTTTAAACTCTGATTTTCCATTTTTTTTCTTTACAATCGAAGATTCTAAGCTATTTGACCTATAGTTCTGGGAGTCTGGATTTTTCTAGGTGCACATTCATGGTATAGTTAATATGTTACTCTGTCTTTTATATTTCCTTTAAGTTGTCAGATGGATCCAGAGTTTCATCAGACTCAGGTCTGATCCCTTTGGCAAGGTCATAGGTGATGTCATAGTCTTTCATCAGCAGAAACGTAATGTCTGGTCACCTGACTTTTTGTGATGTTAGCAGTACTAATGTTCTTTGTTTAACTCATTGATTTGTGCAGTTTATAGAATTATTTTTTAAAATTTATTAGTTAGAATACTTTTAGAATAAGGTACTTCCCTTATATATTTACTTAGTTTTTATGTAATTAATTGGTTTTCTATCAGGCTCTTTAGGTGACTAATTATTACTATAAAAATGCCATTATGAACTCAAGGATTTAAACATATTTCATTGGTTTTAATCCATTATAGTTATATTCTATGGTAGGTCAAATGATCCCAACTGTGCTCATTGAGAGATTTTTTAAGGTGGCCCACAGGTTCTTTTGGCATGACTCTAGTAGTCTTTGGACTTCCCTGTTCTCAGGTATGACAAGTTGTTCCAAGCAACTCTTATATGCTTCCTATTCCAAATGAATACTTTTCTTTAAAAAGCCCTGGTTTATTTATTGAGAAAGAGTGTTTCAAGATCATAATCTAAACTCCAATGATACTCATTGCTTCTGAGTTAGTCATTGTTTTGAGGACTTTACTTGGGTTTATCCTATTTTCAATTTAAATTCAGGACACAGAGTTTTTACTTAATCTCTTGCGTATAACTTCTGTATCTCTTCCCCACCTCATTAAGATTTGGTTATCAAGAACACAGAAGGTGATAGAAATAGATTACCTCATAATTACTCATTAGTTTTATTTCACATTTCATACATAGTAGTCTCAGAATTGTGATACCTGTTCTAAAACAAAAATAAAATTTAAGGAATATTTTAAAAGCACTTGCCTGTACTCTTCCCATTCTCCCCTATCATTTGTATACTAGTAGTATAATGATATTAACAGAGCAAATAGCTGTTACATGTTTTACTCTTCATCTTAAGTCTCATGTAGATGAGAATTACAATAATTCTCATCAATATGTAATTCTCATCTTAATTACATAAGTCATGGTTAAACTATGGTTTTACACACAATTATATCTATAATGCTTACCACCAGTTCTTATGTAAATGTCTTAGGGTCATTTTTAGAGTTCATTTTGGTTGTCCAAAACATGTTTTTTAGTAGTTTCCTCAAGAGGCTCCTGAGAATAGCATTACTTAAATCTTATATTATTTACATCTTGATAACATTTTTTATCACTTTAAACTTAAAAGTCAGTTTTTCTGGATATAAAAAACATGGTTCACATATCAACCCCCCAGTTATCCTATACATATACCCCAATTCTGACATATAATATAGCATTACTGATGAGAAGTTTGATGATAATCTAATGTTCTCTATGTAATATTTTTTTTATTTTGAGCTAGATACCATTCAAAAGGTTTAAAGTCCTGTAATTTGTCTGAAATATGTCCATATTTTGGTCATTCATGGTTGATATTTTCAGGTCAAACATGGTGCTTGCTTTCAATATGTACAGTAGTTTCTAATCTTTTTATATTTCGTAAAACTATAGGACTTGAAATATTCATTCAAGGCTAAAATTTTCCCTCTGAAATGCCTTTAGCTAATTCTCACAAGTTTGATAACTGTTGGGGACGGAACTTAAAGAAGAAAGGGACAGCCCCAGGGCGGTCTGGCTGTCCAGGAACAAAGGAATGGGGTAGACTACCATTTAAGGAGATCACTTCCTGAAACTAAGGGATAACAAGTAGCCTAACTGCCAATAGCTAACAGCTACATCTGCTTCTGTGAAATACTTGCTTGCTTATGCATATAAAAGGACTTGTTTGTAAGCGCCGCCCTTGGCTCTCTCTGTAGCTCTTCTGAGCATTGTGTCTCCGGACACTCTGGGAGTCCGCCCCTGCTCAGGTTAAACTTTTGGCCAATAAAGCAACATCTTTGAATCCTGAAAGTTTCCGAGCATCTGTTTCTCGCGTCGGTGAATGCAACAATAACATTAATAATTTTTCAGTTCTAGCTATTTTTATTTCCATTGTATTTTCTTCTATACTCTGTTATTTAGAAGTAGTTTTAAAATTTCCAAATGTATGGGTATTTTTGTGGTTATTATTGGGTTTCTAATTTCATTACATTTTGGTTAAATAAATTCTTCTGTAGGATATCAGTTTAGTTTACATTTAGAATTCCTTTGTGACCCAATGAGTGGTCATATTTTGTAAATCATTCATGTGTTCTTAAATTGGAATGGGTTAACTTCTGTTCATCAAGTTAAGAATTGCATAAATGACAATTTTATAACTGATAAACTGTGTATTTCATATTCTTTAAATCTTTATTAATTTCTATGGCTCTTTATCATGTGTTGAGGTGTATATAGATATTTTAAACTTAATCTTAAAATTATTCCTAATATCTAGATACTATCTCTTTTACAGATGAGACATTGGAGGTTCATAGAAGTTAGGTTGTCTAAGGTTACCAAGATAATAAATTATGATTAAAAATACGAATTATGATTAAACCTCTAGATTGTACAGCCTCAGTATTGAAATCTTTTTGCTACATCATGGTGTCTACATAAAATGTTCACTAGGTTTAACAGTATTAAAAAAGCATTTTCTTTTTTTTAAATTTAATTTATTTATTTTGAGAGAGAGGGGAAGGGAGGGAGAAAAGAAGAGAAATGCTGATATGAGAGAGAAACATCAATTGGTTGCCTGTCATATGCACCCCAACCAGGGACTGAACCTGCAACCCAGTCATATGCCCTGACTGGGAATAGAACTGGTGAACTTTCACTTTGTGGAATGACATCCAGGCAACTGAGTCTCACTGGTCAAGGCTATAAAAGAACATTTTTCCATAGTATACTATAATGAAACAGTGAAGCCAGTATGGTTATAAGTATTTATATTATACATTTTGTACATTTAGTGGTTCTTTAAATCAGGGTTCTGTCACAACTTTCAATTAACCAGGATATTACTTCCATTTCTTCAAATATCTGGGAGTAATCACAGACCCATCAGAGAATAGCAGATTCTTTTGGGATGGTGCTATACTTAGATATAAACAAAGTTGTTTCACTTTAAAATGAAGCTATTCACATTTATTTAAGAAAGAAAACACATAAGTATTTGACTATTTTTTTTTTATTTAGAGCTGTGAACCATATATTTCTGCTTCTAACTTGGGAAAAGCTTAAGAGGTCTTATTTCCCTTGTCTTTTTTTTAATATGTTAACAGATTGATAACAAGCAGGAAATCTTTATTTTCAAATAACGGACCATAAAGCACAAAATCATGGTCCAGTGAGCAGGGCTTGATGAATGTCATTTCTGCTGAAAAGGTGTAGTATATACTTATTGTGGTGGACCACTTTATTGGATAAGTCCCTCACATAAAATATAGTAATTGAAAATAAGCAACTACTTAAAATTATATAGATTGATGGTGATACCTCATTTGTCTGTTTATGATTTATTTTATGCATCTCTGAACTGAAAATTAGTATCAAGGTACATATGGCAGATAATATGTATGGCAGGATGTTTCTATAAACTTTTAAAAAATTGTATGCATAGAAAGAATTTAAAGTTTGACCCATGTAGGTGGTAGCAAGATTTAAAAAGTCACATTAGAATGTATATACAGGTGAATACCATTATAATTTGATGTCTTAGAATGTGAATTTTGTAAAAAGGGAGTTATAGATGATAGAGCAAGATTTCTGATCTTAGGTTATTTCAACATTATATATTCTGAACCCTGATAAACCACCAGGAATAAAAGCTAAAATATATAAATATAAACATGGATGTGTACATACATACACACATCTCTTCACTCTTTCTTTGAGCTCCAGGAAACCCCATTCAAGAAGATCCCTGCTCTGTGTATGACACATATTTTTATCTTTCTGTGATATTTCACTAGACCATACATTCTATATGATAAGGATAGTGTGTTTCTTTTCCTTTTAAAAAATATTTTATTGTTGCTCAATTACAGTTGTCAGCATTTCCACCCCCACCAATACGATGACCCTAGCCAAACTCCTTTCCATCCCTTGCTTCCACCCTTCACCTTGGTTTTGTTCCTATGTCCTTTATAGTAGTTCCCAAAAGTCCTTCTGCCTATTATTCTCCCCCCTCCCCTCTGGTTACTGTCAGATTGTTCTTAATGTTAATGTCTCTGGTTATATTTTGTTTACTTTTTTCTTTTGTTGATTATGTTCCAGTTAAAGGTGAAATAATATGGTATTTGTCCTTCAACAGTTGGCTTATTTCACTTAGCATAATGCTCTGCAGTTCCATCCATGCTGTAGTAAAGGGTAGGAGCTCCTTCTTTCTCTCAGCTGCATAGTATTCCATTGTGTAAATGTACAATAGTTTTTTGATCCACTCATTTACTGATGGGCACTTAGGTGGGTGGCCTCCAGCACTTGGTTATTGTAAACTGGGCTGCTGTGAACATTGGGGTGCATAGGTTCTTTTGGATTGGTGTTTCAGGGCTCTTAGGATATAATCCCAGTAGTGGAATTGCCAGGTCAAAAGGCAGTTCCATTTTTAGTTTTCTGAGTAAATTCCATACTGTTTTCCACAGTGGCTGCACCAGTCTGCATTCCCACCAAGAGTGCTAGGGTTACCTTTTCTCCACATCCTGTCCAACACTAGTTTCTTGATTTGTTTAGGATGGCCATTCTGGTGGGTGTGAAGTGGTATCTCATTGCTGTTTTAATTTGCATCTCTCTAATGGCTGGTGATGCTGAGCATCTTTTCATATGTCTCTGGGCCCTCTGTACATCCTCCTTGGAGAAATGTCTGTTCAGGTCCTTTGCTTATTTTTTAATTGGGTTGTTTGTCCTCCTGGAGTGGAATCATGTGAGTTCTATATATATTTTGGAGATCAAACCTTTGTCTGAGGTATCACTGGAAAATATATTTACCCATACAGTTGGGTTCCTTTTCATTTTGCTGCTTTTTTCTTTATCAATGCAAAAGTTTTTTAATTGGATGAGGTCTCATTTGTTTATTCTTTCCTTAATGTCTATTGCTTTAGGGGACCTATCAGTGAAGATGTTGCTGCATGGGATGTATGAGATTTTCCTGCTGATATTTTCCTCTACGACTTTCATGGTGTTACAAGTTATATTTAAGTCCTTTATTCACATTGAATTTATTTTTCTGTATGGTGTAAGTTGGTGCTCAAGTTTCATTTTTTTTTTTTTGCATGTAGCTGTCCAGCTCTCCCAACACCAGTTGTTGAAGAGGCTGTTTTTACTCCATTTTATGCTTCTTTCCCCTTTGTCAAATATTAATTGACCATAGAGACTTGGGTTTGTTTCAGAGCTCTCTGTTCTGTTCTATTGGTCTACGTGCTTGTTCTTAAGCCAGTACCAGAGTATTTTGATTACAGTGGCCTTGTAATACACTTTGATATCTGATATTGTGATCCCTCCTACTTTGTTCTTTCTCAAAATTGCTGCAGCTATTCGGGGTTGTTTATGGTTCCATATAAGTTTCTGAAATGTTTGTTCTCTAACTGTGAAATATGTCATTGGTACTTTAATAGGGATTACATTGAATCTATAAATTGCTTTGGGTAGTATGGCATGTTGATGATGTTAATTCTTTCAATCCATGAACATGGTATATACTTCCATTTGTTTGTGTCTTCCTTAATTTCTTTCTTCAGTGTTGCGTAGTTTTCTGAGTACAGGTCTTTTACCTCTTTGGTTATGTTTATTCCTAAGTGCTTTATTTTTCTTGTTGCTATATCAAATGGGATTTTCATCCTAATTTCTGTTTCTGATATTTCATTGTTGATATACAAAAATGCCTTTGATTTCTGAATATGGATTTTGTATCCTGCTGTTTTGCCAAATTCACTTGTTAGGTAAAGTAGTTCTTTGGTGGAGTCTTTAGGATTTTCTATGTACACTATCATGTCATCTGTAAACAGTGACAGTTTTCTTCCTCCTTTCCGATTTGGATGCCTTTTATTTCCTTTTCTTGTTTGATTGCTGTGGCTTAGACTTCCAATACTATGTTGAATAGGAATGGTGAAAGCAGGTATCCTTGTATTGTTTCTGATCTTAGTGGGAAAGCTCTAAGTTTTTGCCCATTGAGTACGATGTTGGCTGTGGGTCTCTCATATATGGCCTTCATTATGTTGAGGAATGCTCCCTCTATTGCCACTTTACTGAGTGTTTTTATCATAAATGCGTACCTTATCAAATGCTTTTTCTGCATTATTGATATGACCATGTGATTTTTGTGTATGCTTTTGTTTATGTGATGTATTATATTTACTGATTTGCAAATATCGTACTATCCTTGCTTCCCTGGGCTGAATCCCACTTGGTCATGGCATATGATTTTTAAAAATTATTTTATTTCTTTATTTTTAGAGAGAGGGGAAGGGAAGGAGAAAGAAAGGGAGAGAAACATCAATGTGTGGTTGCCTCTCACATGGCCCCCACTGAGGACCTGGCCTTCAACCCAGGCATATGCCCTGATTGGGAATTGAACCACTATCCTTTGGTTCACAGCCTGCGCTCAATCCACTGAGCTACACCAGCCAGGGTGGCATATGATTTTTTTAACATCTTGCTGGATATGGTTTGCCAATAGTTTGTTGAGGATTTTAGCATCAATGTTTTCATCAGCTATATTGGCCTGAAGTTTTCCTTCTTTGTGATGTCTGTATCTGGTTTTGGGATTAGGATGGTGCTGACTTTAGAAAAAGAGTTTGGGAGTCTTCCATATTCTTGAATTTTTTGGAATAGTCTCTGAAGGATAGGGGTTATCTCTTCCTTAAATGCTTTGTATAATTCTCTTGTGAAACTGTCTGGTCCATGGCTTTCGTATGTTATAAGCTTTTTGATTACTGCTTCAATTTCATCTGCTGTTATTGGTCTGTTCAGGCTTTCTGCTTCCTCTTCATTGAATTTTAGGAGATAATATTTTTCTAGAAATTTGTCCACTTCACCTAGGTTTTCAAATTTCTTGGCATACAGTTCTTTCTTACACAGTAATTTCTTACAATCCTTTGTATTTCTGTGGTGTCAGTTGTAATCTCTCCTCTTTCATTTCTGATTGTGCTTATTTGGTTCCTCTCTCTTTTTTTCTTGATTAGTCTGCTTAAGGGCTTGCCCTATTTTATTTATCTTTTCAAAGAACTAGCTCCTACATTTATTGATTCTTAGAATTACCCTTTAATCTCTATGTCATTTAATTCTGCTCTAATCTTGGTTATTTCCTTTTACTAGCTCTGGGCTGTCTGTGTTGTTATTCCTCCAGGCCTTGTAGATGTAGGATTAGGTTGTTTATTTGAAATGTTTCTATCTTTTTTAGGTAAGCATGTATCACTATGAACCTGCATATCATGTATAACCACACATAGTCCCTCTGAGGACTGCCTTCACTGTGTCCCATAAGTTTTGGATTGTTTTGAGTTCATTTTCATTTGTTTCCAGAAACTCTTTGATTTCTTTTTTAATCTCATTCTTGACCCATTCATTGTTTAATAGCATGTTATTTCATTTCCATGGGTTTGTGTGTTTTTGTTTTTTTCCCTTGAGGTTGGTTTCTAGCTTGAGTCCCTTGTGATCAGAGAAAATGCCTGATATAATTTTAATTTTCTTGAATTTATCGAGGCTTGTTTTGTGTCCTATCATGTAGTCTATCTTTGAAAATGTTCCATGTGCATATGAAGAGAATGTATTTTTGCTTGGAATAAAGGGTGTATATATCAATTAAGTCAATTGCTCTAGGGCATTGTTCAATGCCACAATATCTTTGTTGATATTTTGTTTGGAATATCTGTCCATTTTTGACAGGGGGTTGTTGAAATCCCCTACTATAATTGTGTTGCTGTCAATATCTTTCTTGAAGTCCTCCAAGATTTTCTTTATGTATTTGGGTGCTCCTATGTTGAGTGCATATATATTTACAATATTTATGTCTTCTTAATGTATTCTTCCCTTGAGTATTATGAGGTGACCTTCTGGGTCTCTCTTTATGGCTCTTTTTTTGAAGTCTATTTTGTCTGAAATGAGTATTGCTACCCTGGCTCTTTTTTCCTGTCCATTTGCTTTGAAAATTTGTTTCTAGCACTTTACTTTTGTCTGTGTAGGTCTTTCATTGTGAGGTTGATCTCTTGTAGACAGCATATGTGTGGGTCATGATTTCTTATCCATCGAGCTATTCTATGTCTTTTGGTTGGAGCATGTAATCCCTTTACATTTAAGGTTATTGTTGATAGGTACTTATTCATAGCCATTTTTTTGTACCTGTGTTCCTTTCTGTCTCTCACTGATTTTCTTCCTATTCTTTTTTTAAATATATTTTATTGATTATGCTATTACAGTTGTCCCATTTCTCCCCCATCATTCCCCTCCACCCTACACACCCTCTCCCACCCACATTCCCCCCTTTAATTCATGTTCATGTGTCATAAGTTCTTTCGCTTCTACATTTCCCATACTATTCTTGCCCTCCCCCTGTCTATTTTCTATCCACTGTCTATGCTATTTATTCTCTGTAACTTCCCCCCCCTCCTCCTCCCACACCCCTGTTGCTAACCCTCCATATAATCTCCATTTCTGTGGTTCTGTTCCTGTTCTAGCTGTTTGCTTAGTTTGCTTTTGTTTTAGGTATGGTTCTTAATAGCTGTGAGTTTGCTGTCTTTTCACTGTCATATTTTTATCTTCTTTTTCTTAGATAAGTCCCTTTAACATTTCATATAATAAGGGCTTGGTGATGATGAACTCCTTGAACTTGACCTTATCTGAGAAGCGATTAATACAGACCCGTTAGTACCTCTTGCAGAACTAGTTTGGAGGAGGTATATTCTTTGAGGTGACTTTTTTCTGGTAAGCTCCTTATTTAACCTTCCATTTCAATTGAGAGCCTTGCTGGATAAAGTAATGTTGGTTGCAGGCCTCTGGTTTTCATTACTTGGAATATTTCTTGCTATTCCCTTCTGGCTAGAAGCATTTCCATTGAGAAATCAGTGGTTAGTCTTACCAGGGCTCCCTTGTATGTTAGTTCCTGTCTTTTCCTTGCTGCCTTTAGGATTTTCTCTTTGTCTAGGAATTTTGCCATTTTAGTTTTGATGTGTCTTGAAGTGGGCCTCTTTGGGTTCCTCTTGTTTGGGACTGTCTGTGTTTCCTGGATTTGTGTGACTTTTTGTCTGATCAAACTAGGGAAGTTTTCCATCAGTCCTGCTTCAAATGTTTTTCTATCCCTTCCTCTTCTTTTTCTGGTATCCTTATTATACAGATATTATTAAATTTCATGATATTCTGCATTTTCCTTAACCTCTCTTCTTTCTTTCTAAGCCTCTTTTCATTTTCTTGCTCTTCCTGGGTGTTTTTTTTTTTTTCTTCCTTGTCCTCCAGTTTGCTGATTTGATCCTCCACTTCATCTGGCCTGCTGTTGATTCCTTCTACTGTGTTCTTCAGTTCAAAAATTGTATTATTCATTTCCGTTTGGCCCTTGTTGATAGTTTCTATTTCCTTTTTCATGCTAATATAGTTTACAGTGAGTTCACTGTAGTTTCCCTGTAGTTTTTGGTAATTCTCTGTGAGCTCATTGAGCTTGCTGATAACAATTGCTTTGAACTCAATATCTATAGTTGACTTGCCTCTATTTCATTTAGCATTCTTTGTGAGCCTTCGCACTTTCCTTTCATTTTGGGGTTGTTTCTTTGTCTTCCCATTGTTTGTGAGACTCTTCTTGTTAGCCTCTGCTTCTTAAATTGATCTGTTCTGACTCCATTTGTTTCTGGTGTGAACTTCTATTTTAGAAGACCTGTGAGATTCAGTGGTGCAGTCTCCTTGGTCTCCTGAGTTTGCTGGTCTTGGGCTGTCATTTATGTTGGCTCTCTGTATGTCTTTGCATTTTGACTGTTGTTGGGTCTTCTTTGGTGGGTCTTTCCTTTCAGCTGGTTAACTGAGGGTCACTCCATCCACCACATCTTATATTCTGTTGTGCAGGTGTGGACAGGTTGTGTTGAAGCTGGTTCTTCTGCATTTATGAGGTTTTTAGGCTTCTCTGTTGCTCTTGTTCAGTTGTTGGTTTTGGGTACTCTCTCAACCATTTAGTTGTATTTGCAGATTGATCGTGGGTTGAGGTTGGTGTTGATTTCAGTTCCTCCTTTAGCTTCTTCTGTTATCTGTTGGTGGTTCTTTTGTTGGTGGGTTTCCTCTTCTAGCCTTCCTCTTTCAGGTATACTGGTGTTCACAGCTCCCACCTACTCTTTTTTGTGATCAGTTGGAGGAAGAAGGTAAAATGATTTAACACAGTGGGAGTGTTCTATGGTATTTAAAGTACCAACATGTAGAGAAAAGATAGGAGATCCTTTGGATATGTATAGTGTAAACCTTGATATTTCACCCAACTAGCCACTTTATAGAAAGGGTGGAAAAAAGATGAGTCTTGTTAGGTGGGGGAAGGACTGTGAGTTGGATCTAGAAAGCAGTGAGCTTGTGGGAAGTCAGATTATGAGGTAAAGTGAGAGTAAAGGATAGAAGATAGGTGTAGTGTGAAAGAGAATAGAGTTAAGCACCATAGTAATGAAGTTCAGGAAACAGTGATGTGAGCTAAGATCCGGGAGGGGTGCTATGTATTATTTACAATTATATGGAACAGCAATTATTTACAACTGTGATGAAGAAACAATCATATGACAAAATCTATGTGATCTTAATAACTGCAATAGAAAATACAGGATATAGAGTCATGTGCTATTGGAACAAAAGTGAAGTGAAAGATGGAAAATTACAAATACACTATGAATGAGAGAAAAAGGGAAACCAGTCAAACAATGCAATTTAACAAACCAAGTGAAGAAGACTGAACAGAAAGAAGAGAAATACAAAAATATTAATAAACAATGTAAGAATAATTAAAAATAATAATACAAATATATAATAACTTGCAAGTTCTCTGATGTAGCAAAATAAAATTGGTCTCACTGTCTCAGTTGTTGCAATGTTTCCTCTTTGGTCTAACTCTGGTCTTTTCATGGTTCCAGGTTTTATTGTCTCACTTGTGGGAATTTTTTTAAAAAAGGAAGGAAGGAAGAAGGAATAAAAAAAAAGAGAGAAAGGAAGAAAAGAAAAAGGAATAAAAAAGAAAGAAGAGAAAGGAAGAAGGAATTAAAAAAAAAGCCTCCTGCTGGCTTAAAAATTGCCACGCCAGTTCTGCTGGTCTTCCTGGCTACAGCAGGCTGAGGAGGGATTGGTTTAACTTTTCTCTCTTCCTGAGCTGCACTCTTCGCAGTTGCTGAGCCTCCAGCCCAGTTCCTCAGTTTGCTGTAGGGTCCTTAGTGCCCTTCTCACCCAGCCTACTCCTTCAGTCTACCAGTTGCGCTGTCCTTGAGGTGCACCAGTAAGGGGCAACTCACACACCACCTTCTTGCTCTTTGCTGTCCTATATGCTAGGGACTCTCAGAGTTCCTTCAGGGTAGTTCAGCCCCTGCACTGAGTTAAGTCTTTCTGGGGATTGCTGACTCCTTGAGCCCTGCAGCTCTCCTCTGTGGGGGCATCTCCATCTTCCTCTTAGAGAGCTAGTCAGCCTTGTAGGGCATGGGTGCCACTGGGGATGCAGGTAAGCACCTCCTCTGCTGCTGTGCCAGGGGCAATGGGGTTGGGCATGAGGTACAACTGGGCGGTGGGATCAGGTGGGCCCAGTTCCCAGGGCTGCCTGCATGAGCGCTAGGCCTCTGTTGCTGTGGTGGCATTGGCAGATGCTGGGCCAGGGTTTCAGGCCTTTGGGTGTGAGTGTGTGGCCTCCACTGCTGCTGCGGCAGCTGCCAGGGGAGGGGTGGGCAGGGTCAGGTGTGTTGTGTTCCTTCCCCAGGGCTACGAGCCTGAGCACTTGGCCTCTGCTGCTGTGGGTGGGTGGGGAGGCACAGGAGGCGGGGTGGACTGCTGAGGGAGAATTCCCTAAATGCCGCTGAGCGACTCTTTTTTTCTTTTTCTTTTCAAAAAATTCCTCCTATTCAAGCCTGCTGCTCCAGACAAGCACCTGGACTCTCACACAGCCCAACTCTCCAACCAGACCAGAGACTCACTGGGTTAGGGTCTATCATTGCCCAACTCTTCCCAGCTGGCATCCACAGTCTCAGCGGGTAAACACCGTCCTTGTGTGTTTGCCACTTCATCCTTATTCCCCCCGCCCCCATGACTTCAAGCATCCAGGTCCCTCCTGGTACCACTCAAACCTTGTTTGGCAGAGGAGGGAGCTGTTGACCTAGCTCTCTCCCAAGAATCCTGTGGCAGACCCTGCAGGCACCGGGCCTGGGGCTGCAGCCACTCCGGTCCCCCGTGCTGGTCTCAGGGACCTTATTGTCCTGAAGCACTCTCCTTACAGTCTGATTTTTCAATGTCCTCTACAATTTTTGGCCTCCAATCTTCACGTATGCTGAGATATTGTTGGCTGTTCATTCTGTTCCTCAGAAGATGGGCTAGGTGTTTCACCCATGTGCAGGGAGAAGTGGACTCTGCTCCCATCTATCTCACCACCATCCTCAGGATAGCGTGTCTTTTATCTACTATTTTCTTCATTGTTTAGCACTGGGCAGAGTTAGTTTTTAAAATATATTTCAAGAATGAATAAATTTATTAATATTAAAAGATGATTTTTCTGTTCTACATTTTTAATGAAATGAATTCTTGAAGTAAATGTGAATCATCTAAAAATTACAAAGGAGGAATATTTTGAAATGTATCAATTCACTTGATACATAGGAAAATATTGCACAACTAAAAATTAAATGACTGCAAATTTAGTTGACTTATTTTTGCAGTCAAATTTTATGACAATGCTTTAGTCACTAAAGCAGTTGCCTCTCATTGTAAATTTGGCTAAATCTTCCACATCTTACATCAGCTAGACTAGTATAATGATACTGATGTTGCAAAAAGTGAGGAAAGGGCAATATTTACAGTTACTGAAAACCATTAGATGTGTCTAACATGCAGTGCTTACTGATAAGAAACTAATATATGGTAGGTGAACTTAAATTATAGAAGTACAAGAAAATTACTTTATGGTTATAGCTCATATAAGCAGAAAGACAAAGACAGAAAATCTGTAGGTTTTTTTAAAGGAAGGAATTTATGATTCTGGGAGAAAATGTCAGATGCTCCTAACCATGCAGTTCTTAGTGAATTTAAAATCCATGGCAGTCTAATGCAAGGGAGCAGGTCTCCAATTGTGATTCAGTTGTATGTGAACTTCAGACCAAAATAACAATAACATCCCCAGCAGCAGAAACTACAACATGTTGAGACTGGCACATCACTTACTGGGAAATAGAACTTGTAAGTAAAACTATACTCAAAAGTAGAAACAAATGTAAATTTCAAAGATAAGTTTAGCTGCAACTTCAGCTCTCTGACATTTGTTTCCGAGACAGTACCAAAAACTCTTGATGAAAAGCCTTTGGTATCACCTATAAAAGATGTGCAATCCTAGACTGATTTACTTTTGGCCCTCTATGAATGTACTCCTAAAGAATGTAAATAAATTACATATAACCTCAAACTAAAAATGATTACACAATTAAATATTCTACAGAAAAATAATTGATAGGAAATTCCTACTCTCATGTTAGTTTAAAGCAGCAAAATGTGTTTTTTACCCAGGGCCCATACATTTAAAGGTCCTCAGTAAATGACTTGAATAAAAGAATGTGCACTCAAATGCAGCCATATTTTGATCTGAGCTCAAAAACATGCTGCAAAGATCAATAAAAATGAAAAAAGTTTTCACTTATGTTTTTTTTTGTTTCCTCTCCATTATTGTAAATAAATGAGCAATCAATTAAATACTAAAAATTTTTTTATGCTAAAGAGAGAAGTGCATACATAGGGTTTTCATATTCTGCCTGATGAACACCACTGCTTCCCTTTTCTAGACCATACACTACGTCATATCTTTGCAAACAGGCCCTGGTTAGGTGGTAGTGTCATATGATCTCCTACTCTTTTCCTAGAGAAATGTCTTGAATGACATCAGAGATATATGAAGCTATTATTTTAGAAAATTTTTCATAAGAGCAAAAGCCCTAAAGATGAAAATAGACTCCACTTTTTTAAGTGAGTAAACCTCATCCTGGAAATTACAGATCAGTATGCACAACTTGCTATATGTGGAGTTGCTAGAACAAATCATAAAATACTCTATAATCACACAGAAAATTACAAAGTGCTGTCGGCAATCAACAATATTTTATGAAGAGTAAATCTTTCCAGAACAATTTAATTTACTTTTTGAGGGTCTAAGACATGAGACAGGCAATGGGAGTAGTAACTAAAATATTAAAAAGCAGACTCAAAAAACAGTCTCATGGACATAAGGAAAATAAACCAGGACTTAATATACCATGCTCAACTACACTGTAATAGCTGAAGGTTCAACTGTTTAACTAAAGTCATTTGTCTCGATTGATTAATATAAGTCTATTTACTGAGTGTGACCTCATGGCATGATTTCTTATCTGGTATGATAGGCACATAACATATGCTATACATTTAACATTCGTTATTTAATTCTCATTAAAAACCTTAAAATAATAATTATCTCTATTTTATACACGAGGATTGAAGCTGCATCACTTCATCACTATTCCACACTGCTTCTCACAATCTGTTATGTCAAGCATATTATGGTGTCCATGACTTTCCACATGCCTTCTCCACTGCCTGAAGTACCTTCTTCTTATATTGCTCTCCTGTAAGAAGGACTTGGGCTTTGTCTTGTGTTCCTGTAATACTTTTTACTTTCATACATTTATATGTGTTTTCCCACAGCTGAAAAGAATATCAGATGAATAACAGGTACTTCATAAATGTTTGTTGAATGACTGAGTGAACAGAGAAGATTTATGAAAAGGGTAAACAAAATATAGTAATTACTTTGATCATTTCCCTCCTTATTTTGTACATGTGTAGCTATTCATTTTGATGATTTAATCTGGAACTTGCTATGTACTTCGAAGAAAGGAGGCAGGTAAGAGAGCACTGTGAGGCATTTGGTCCTGTCCGAAGTGTTCATGGAGACATGTGGCCCACACTAAAGGGTCCTTAACATTTGATCCCATCAAAATGTCCAAACTTAGAAAACTGCCAGTGAGTTCAAAAACAAGGTTTATTTATACTTTTGGTTTATAGGATTAATCCATAAAATGCCATCATGTTTTATTGGTCCAATAATTGTGTTGTGGCTGTATTGTATTATCAATAATAACTCTTGCATTGGAAGCTTACTGGTGATAGCACATAGGGTTAGGTAGATGGGCTGGGGTTTGGATATTACAGATGGGTGAGATATGTATTAACTATGCAAATCAAATGACTCTATGGAGATTTTGGACAGGACCAAATTTCATGGACCTTTTGGCATGGACTAAATGTCTCAATGGATGTTTTAGACAGGACCAAATGTCCATTAATCCTAAGAGAGAGAGACAGACAGACAGAGAGAGAGTGAGCAAGCGCAGATATCGCCCTATTTGAGAAATATTCTTTAACATATAGGTTCCAATACTGTATAGGTGTTGGCTAGGACAACCCTCATAGCTTCATCTGTCTCAGGCTGATATAACTGTGAGGTTAACTCATGTTCTTCATACAATTGCAGGTTCTGACCTCAGAAATGGCACACCATCCAGGAATTACTGGGAAGCCGAGTTTACATGTCAGTTTATTAACAAGCACTCTACTTAACATATCTATGGTTTAATTTCTATAATACAGAGAAAAATAGGTAGAAAACCATTAACTGATTTTCTTTTGCCTGGAAACTAGTAAAACTCCTCTCCAGATATGCAGCTTTGCCCTGGCTGGGTGGGGCTTAGTTGGCTGGAGTGTCATCCTGTGCACCAAGATTTGCAATTTGATCCCAGGTTGGGCACAAACCTGGCTTGCCAGTTTGATCTCTGGTTGACTGGGGTGCATAAAGGGAGGCAGCCAGTTGATGTTTCTCTCTTGCATCCATGTTCCTCTCTCTGCTTACCTCTGTCTCTCAAATCAATAAGTATATCCTCAGGTGAAGGTTAAAAATATATAGATGCAGACTTACCCTTTAATCAGGAAGAAAAGGAACCCTTTTATAGATGCCCCAGATATGGGACAGGTGTGGGAAAGTGGGAGGAGAAAGGAATGTGGGAATTAGCTCTCGGGTACAGTTTCTTTGGAGACTGTGAGGGCAGCCTTTCCTCTCAAGGATGAGGAGGACAAACACCCATTTCCTCTCTTTTTTCTTTAGCATCTGGGTAAGCCAGAACAATGGCTTAAAGATTTTATATTTCTGTTTGTTTACTGTTTACAGGGAAAAGGTCAGTTATTTTAAACCATGTGATAAAGGTAGTCAAACAGGGGTGTTTTAAAATGCATGGTCTCTACAAAGTAAAGTTGCCATGGGAATTACTTATGATTATTCAAAGCCACGGTAACTACTCTGACAAAATCTTGCCTAAAGCATGCTTTCCTATTTCCTGCATTGCTTAAACACTCCTCCCACCCTTCAACTTTTGTTGTCATGGTTTTATTTTCCTCTCAACTTGTGATCTTTAGGTTCCTGGGACTCAGTATTTTCCCTGGCAAGAGGAAAATGCAGTTGTCCCTTACCAGGATTCATTAAGCAAAAGTTTTATTTTATGGTTCCTTTGCCATATTATAGCAATCACTGATAAGATAGTCTATCATTTAAAAAAAATCTTTACCATTCTTTGAGGAAAAATAGTCTCAAATTTGTATAGCACAGTGCTGGAAGAATTTTTCACATAATGTGAAGTGCCTTGCTGTCCATTTGACACTAACCAGTATTTCCAAAAACAACTGAGGTTGTAATGAAAATTTCCTGATACTTTATTAAGGGAGCTAATCTCTGTTCAGGATTTTTGTTGGTGTTTATGCATTTTTGTTTTTCAGCGGCTTTAGGTTTCTTAAGAAACATGAAAAAGGCCTGCCATATTAAAAAAATAAAATAATAAACTGCTTTGTCTTTGATTTCTGCTTCCTTTAAATCCTCCCTACTGAAATTCATTAAGTAGAATTGTCTGTTTTGGGTTCCCTGGCCCAATGGCACTAGACAAAGATGACAAATCCTAAGTATATTTATGAAGAACTCCAGGAAAAGATGAGAACTGAAGCGAAAAGAGTGGATCCTGAAAGATATTGTTAAGTTTACTTTTCTGGCAACCTAAATAAAACCAAAGCTTTAAGAATGGATGGCCACACAGGTAAGTCTTCTTGTAGCTGCCACAATAAGGCAGTTGCCACTGAGATGAAGAGAAAATATGCTCTCTACATCTCACTTTCTGCATTCGATCATTTACCCAGATCATGAAGTCTGTAAGGGGATAAACAATATTATGCCAACTGTGGTTAAATCTACATGGGGGCCAACTAGACTCACATGGAATGAAGGGCAACTTAACCGTCGTTGATAATTTTCCTTGTATTGGATCATGTACTGTGTGCTTCAGTCAACTGACCTTATAGACTGGGGACTGCCAGGAGTCTTCAAAAATTCTAGTTTCTTTTAGATGCTGACTCACTTGGATACCACCAATAAGCAATTGAGAAGCAGTGTGGTGCCAGTTCATTATATTTTAGGAGATTATGAGAAAGGCTCAAGTGTAAGTTTACAAATAAAACTGTTATCTTGCTTTCAGTTAGTTAAAAATAACTGTTAAATGAGAAGATTTTAAAAAGCCACAATAATATAGGGACAATAAAGAAATCAGAAATGGCATCTGAAATTCTCTGAGTGTAGCCATCGCAGAGATGGCTGGCTGGAAGAGGATGATGGTGAGCACACAAAAGAGGACACCAAATTCTCCTTGGACTCAGCTCCCAACCCTTCTCACCTTCCAAAAATATTTTAACCATTTTCTTACTTATTTCAAAACATGCTGCTCAAAAATGTAAGAAACATCATGTTGCCTTCTAGAGGGAAAATAAATTTTCATGGGCTAAGATTTAATTTTGTATTTCCAGTGGGGAAATGTTATTAGGGATTTTAAAAAAGCATGTTCTGGATTTTCCACTTTCAGCATAACTGGTATCAGCTCTCCACACTCTTCCTGGAGATAGCTGGTCACAGCCTGGGGCTTCATTGTACATCTTTGGATTAAAGTCTTTTGAAATAAATTTCATAAAGTAAACAATATGTGTTCTAGTGTGTAAAATGCAATTTCAGGCTCATTAGACAAAACCAGATTCTTACTATCTTCTCACCTGATTATTAGCTGATGTATGAACCTGTGTGTCCATGCCCTGTACATATTTTATAATAATAATAATAATAATAATAATAATAAATAGTTTAAGTCTTTAAGTTGAATTAAGAGTATTGCATGTGCATGTATAAGCACATACACATTTCATAAATATTTGCTTAAATTTTAAAAGCAAAGAATGATTTTAGTTAAGACTGAATAAGAACAAATATTTCAAAACACAGAAGAAAAATAGAGAGATGCCAATCATATGGGAAATGGGGGAAAAAGAGTAGATGTAAAAGTAATAATTAAACAAATAACAAATACAAATTTTCTTGACAAATATCAGTTTGCAACCTGAAAAGACACCCCAATTTGGACAGTTCAAATGCTAAAGGACATACAAAGTGTATCCTAGTAAGATTCTGAACTCTAACGATATGCATAAAGTCCTAAAACTTCCCAAAGAAATCAGAAAACCAATCAACTAGTCAGCCAACCAACAACAACAACAACAACAAAGCTAATTACTTTCAAGTGAAAAAAATGACATTAGCATCAGAATTGTCATTTATAATCTTGGAGACTATAATATACAGCAATAATATCCATCGATGATTAAAAGAAATTAAATAAAAATCCATGAACAAGAACATGTATATTGCAAAAGAAATTATGATCATAATTGAGAACAAAATTGCTAAACTACAGCAGAGAACGGAGGAATTGATGGTGGGGTGGTAAGGGGGAAAAGTTCAAGTTTGGAGAGGAGATGGTGGAAAAGAAAGAGAGGAGAAAAGAAAAGGTACTCTGAAAGTATAATCTTTTTGGAGTCGGGGATAATGGAGAAACAGAGAATATGGGAGGATAAAAAAGTTATTATTGTATTTTTAAATGATAATAGAGAAATGTATATTTTATTATAAACAATAGAAAAGGGCAGTAATTTTAAAGGAGTAAAAAATAAATTAGGATTTAGAAAGAGAAATATTTGCAAGTAAATTAGATGTCTTTGCAAAATCCAGTCTTTAATCTTCTTTACAAGCTCTGTTATTGATCTTTAATTTTCTAAAGGTAGAATATGAGATAATAATTCCCTATCTTATTTTCAAGTGATAAAGAAATAAATCAGAGTATGAGTAAGATATGTTTCTAGACAAAATTCCTGCCACATAGTAAAGCACTCAATAAATGGTAGTTATTTTCACTGATTTTAGAGAAACTTGCTCTGATTAGTCTCCCCGGAGTATAACAACTGAAATAAGCATAGTTTCTTTTAAAAGGCAACATTTAGGCAACCATTAAAGCTGTGCTCAACCTTAGAGATGAGAGCCCTTCCTTCTGCACATGAGAAAATGGAGGTTTGGGGAGGGTCTTGACCTATTTGAACTCATGTGTCTGCTACATGGCATGGGTCAAGAGCTCACTGGTAGAAATGTACAATTTAAATTCATAAAATAAAACCTGTTAGATATAATGATTTCTTCTACAAATAAAATTTTCTTCATTATGATCCTGAAACATTTCAGAACCTCACACAGTTATGTGGTTTTGTTCTCTAAAATGTGCTTATGAAAAAATTGGTTATCTGAGATAGTGGTTCTTACTTTTTGGTCAATGTATTTGTTATCCTCTATTGCAGACCGTTTAGAGTGATCACACGTTGAGGAAGAGGCTGATGGAAGGCTTCTTAAGAGGCAGCAAGTATCCTGTTGCTGGCGATCAATAAACTGCTTCATAAAACTTTCCCTTTGCAAATGAAGTATACATACATAAGCATTATTAATGAAATGGAACAAGTGATAGCATGTTGCAATGCTGTGTTTACTTAAGCTACAATAAAGCATGACAAAGTTCATAGAAAACAAGACATATACCAAGAAGGGTGTGTAGGTTAATTACCAAATTAATGAATTTAGAGAAAGTTTTTCTAAATCTTAGGCATTCCTGCTTTAAAAAAGTAATGTCCCCAAAATACTATTTAAGTAATAACATTCAGTAATTCATAGTATTTTAAAGTCCTATTTCGGTAATAAGATACTTTTTACCTTTTTAAGACTTGAAAGGGTTAGTGCATCTCTCTGAACTCGTGTTCATCTAAAGAATCTCTGAAACATAACTTTGTTGTATTTAAAGACTCAAAATAACTCAAAGAAACTTACTTCATCTGATCTCTAAAGCATAGTGAGAATTCAAATAACATATTTTCAAATAACCACTAATCTTGAATCTAATTTATACCTTTTTATATTTTGTATTTTCAGGTTTTAATTTAAAAAATCAGAAATGCAATATATTTCTATTTAAATTTTAAATATTATTGTACTACATCTAGTCTCCTATTTTTATAACTGCCCCATAAAACTATTTTTAAAACTAGTTACATAAAATTGTCATATTTTATATTATTCTGGCTCTATTTTTAATTTTTGAGCTATAACTGGAAGAATTTCCTTTAATTTTTAGAAATAAATGTTTTAAAGCATCTTCTATGCAACTGCTTAACCAGAGGGTAAAGTCATAGAAAATCAAATTGATATGAGGAGGTAATACCATGGTTCTCCTTTTGAAAAGTGGAGGACAAATCATATTGTAATCAGACATGACATTCTAAACAAATGCCATAATAGTAGTATGGAAACCTGGCCAGTGGCATTTCTCTATTGACTTGAAAACAAAAAGGCCTCAGAGTCTATTTTATTCTAAACAGTTGAGGGTCAGAGTTTGAAGTCTATCTGCCGTCTCTGCACTCTTGAGCACCTTCTCCAGTTACCTGGGAAGTCAAATCCCTGAGGAGCATCTGAGGGAGAGGCAGTGGGAAACAGCCCTCTTGCCTAGGCTAATGCACTTCCACTTAGTATAATGACACTGCTCTAAATATACTGCTTAAAGGAGTCAATGGTTTTTAAAACAGGTAGAGAGAGTAGAAATGTAGAGAATAACTTTAAAAGTAAAAAAAAAAATCCACATCTATAGGAGTTCGAAGGAAGGGCTGAATCATATTTAAGATGAGTCTTTTACAGTGCATTTGAGATAAAGAAAGCAATACTTTAATACCTGATTTTAGGAACGGTAAAATCTGAAGGAAGCTTTGAGATTTTCACCATTTGTGGTCTGTTTGGAAATTTCTCAAAGATTCGAAGGCGCAAAGGGAGCTTTTCTTTGGTGTCTGCATTTGCTTCACTTTGCTTTAACTGAAGAAAAAAATAGAAGGAAGAAGTAAAGGTGGAAACTATGGCGCAGCAAATTACAGATTATCGAATTTTTAGAATCAAAGAAGCGATGAGTTGTTACATAAAGAAACAGTAGATGGCAGCAAAGCACTACCAAGTATATTTCTGAACCCTGTCATCTATTGTTCTCTGAGCACTCAAGCCCAGCACCAGGAAAACAAAAACAAAACTAAATTAAACAAAAACTAAACAAGAAAAAAAAGAATAAAAAATTTATGTGATTTTATTTCCAAATGTAAGCGCCTTTTCATACCATTTTTCACTGTTGACTCATTTATTACTAATATAGTTAAAATTTGTTTTATAAATATGTGCTAGAGTTATAAACCAAAAGAATAAAGAAAAATTCTAAGTGGTAATATTTGTAAAGAGGGAAAATGTCAAGAAAATTGGTCATTTATTGTAGCAGATTAAAAAGAAAATCTCAAATGAAGACAACACATTTGGGACTTGAAGAATTTTCTATTTAGTTGCTTGGGAATTATTACATTATGTACTATTAAGTATTTCTGAAAGAAATGATTAGCATACGGTATGTATATATGCATGCATGCATGTATTTTTCTATAAGATGGTTTTTATATATCTATAAACCAAGTTGCAGGGAAGCTAAGGGTTAACATCACAAACTGGAAGCAATGCTGAGCTTAGGAGACACCATAAGAATGGATGTGGCTGGCAGAATTATGATGTAGTGGTTTCTACACATTCATATCCTCCCTTTTCCCCCTCCCATGGATGGCTTCTCTGGACTATTCCCCTCCTCCCCGACCTCTCCAAAGACTGGAATTCACCTCTCCAATGTCCACCTCACCTCCTGTCCTGACTCTGCAAACTGCATCTTTGAACATGGATCCTGTTCTAAAAGTACATCTAATTCAGGCAGCCTTTTTAGTGTGGTTAGGGAAGCATGTTTCTTTTTCTTTTTTTTTTAAATGTTTTTAAATGTATTGATTTTTAGGGAGAGAAAGGGGGGGGAGAGAGAGAGAGAGAGAGAGAGAGAGAGAGATTGATTTGTTGTTTCATTTATTTATACATTCATTGGTTGTTTATTGTATGTACCATGACTGGAGATCAAACCCACAATCTTGGCATATTGGGCAACATTCTAACCAACTGAGCCACCAGGCCAGGGCTAGGAAGCATGTTTTCAAAGCCACCAGCTTCTTATCCCTTGTTGAGTATACTCTCTTTATAATTAGAATTTGTCTTGGGTTTGAAGAAAGATTAGTGTAAGAGTTCTTATAACAGGCAAATAGGTAGCAACTCTTATCTTGTACCCCCATATGGGGGATATTCCAACTGAACCAGAGAAAACATGAGGCTTCATTTTAGGGGAACATCCCAAATCCAATACAATATATGGGTCAGTTGTCCAATTGCTTGTGAGCTCAGAGTGAGATTACTTGTCTCATTTCTAATTCAGAGAAATGTACCTTCTTATCATTGTATTACAAAAACTGTTCTAATATTTTTGTTTTATGTAATATAAACATCTTACTTTAACCATTCAAATATCTTATTTCATTCTGTGGCTTGTCTTTGGTTTCTTGCCTTAGCTGGTAATCTCATTTAGGGAAGGGGCCACTGCTGCTCATTGCCTTCCTCCTTCCCTAAGTGGAACACTGAGCATAGCACATTCTTAAAAAATGTAATGGTTATGATGATGGCAGTGATAAAGAATGAGCTCATTAGCTCCCAGACGCACAAGAAAAATGACTAGCAACTCCATGAAATGTAGGCAATTAAAAAAATGATTCTATACATAAACAAAGATATTCATGAAGAAAAGACATTTTCCAAAAGTTCATTGACACCACTAGGAGAAAAGTATTTATCAAAGTACAGTACACAGAAAAAAAAAAAAAAAGCAGTCAATAAGCTAAGTCAGACTGGAAATAAAGACAATTATATAAAGCCAAAGACAGGCTGAGAATATAGAGCAGAAATAAGGTATTTAGTTCATGCTAACACATTTATTTATACATTAATACATTCAAATCCCATAGGCTGGGTTCATTGGTAAGTTCAGGGGATAGAAAAATAACTAAGCCACAGCATTTGCCCTCACAGAGCCCACATTATAATGAACACACAGTTACATAAAAAGATAAGGGCAATAAAAAACAATAGCTACTCTAGCCAAGATATAAACAAAGTGCTGGGAGTACAGGGTGAGGAGCAAAAAGAGAAATAAAAAACTGAAGGTACTACTTCTACTTTCAGATATTTCTTGGGCAGTAGAATGGTTACGTATGACTGTGTTAGTCAACATTGGGGTTCTAAATGTATCAAGACTGGTATGGATATTTTATGAGAATTAAATGTCTTCAAAAGACACAAGAACTAATGGAACATTAATCAGGACATGTTATCAAAACAAAAACATGAGATTCTTTTCTAAAGAACCTCTATGCTTATCCATTCTCCCAATCTCCACCAGTGCTTCCCTAGTCAAAGATACCACCTGGGCTCCTGAACTCTCTTCTGGGGTCTTTCCATCTAGTTTGGTTCCTTCTAATCTGTTCTCTATCCTGTGGTCATAGTAACATTCACACCTTCTGGTTTAAACCCTCCAAGGGTGTTTCATTGCTCTTAAAACTCTCATTTGTTCTTTGTCAACACCTGATTGGTCACTCCCTACTTGTCCAGCCTCATCTGGCCCTCTTCCTACACTATAGTTACATAATCTTCTTCCAGTTTCTCAAAATTGTCTGGACCCCCTGCCTCAGAACCTTTGCACATGTTGGTCTCTCTGTTGGGAGCTTCCCTTTTCTCCTTTCTTTCTTACTCTTCATTAACTTCTACTTGTTCTTCTGATTTCAGTTCCACTAGCAATTTTTCAGAGAAGCTTTCCCTGCCCAACAAGATCTCTCTCATATTTTGCTTGTTTGTTTGTTTTGTTGATTAGGTTCCTGTTAAAGGTGAGATCATATGGTATTTGTCTTTCACCACCTGGCTTGTTTCACTTAGAAAACTGTACAAGAACAATTAAAATAAAGTAAAAAAAAAAAAGATCTCTCTCATAGCATATTAGGTCGGACCAAATGACTGTTTGTGTAGGTCAAAGCAGTTAAAAATAGGCAATTTCTTATGGTTTAACCTAATACATATTATATTAGGTTCCTAGGACTGCTGTAACAAATTGCTACAAGGTTGAGATCTTAAAATAACAGAAATTTCTTCTCTCAGAGTTCTGGACGCTAGACTTCCCAAATAAATACAAGATCAACAATTAAAATAAAAATTGGGAAAAAAATAGGTTTGCCCACCAGGAAGTTGTTGCTCTAAAGTACAGCCTGGTTTAGCATCAAAATTATCCAATAAATGGACAGAAAAAATATGTTTTTCTAAAAAAAAAAAAAAGTATCAGAAAGTCCATGCTCTCTCTGAAGGCTCCAGGGAAGAATTCTTTCCTAAGTTTTCCAAGCTTCTCAACAATGCTTGTTGTTTCTTGGCTTGTGGATGCGTCACTTCAATGTATGCCTCTGTCATCACAATGCCTTCTTGACTGTGTGCTTCTATCTGAATCTCTCTCTTTTCTCTTACAAAAACATCAATAATTGAAATTAGGGTCACCCTAAACCAGTGTGATCTTAAGTGATTACATCTACAAAAATCAGATTTCCAAATAAGGTCCATTCTGAGGTTCTGGGCGGACATGAATTTTGGAAGGACATTATTAAATTCACTTCCCATACCATTTTTGAAATCATAGCATGTGATGATTTGAACACTCTATCTCTTTCCTGAGATTGTAAACTCTGGGACGACAAGGATCTTGTGAGAGCTTTTCATTATTTCATATCCAGGCCCACCATGATTTTGACACAAAGCTAAACAAATATTTGTTGAATAAATGATTATACTGCTCAGGTATTTATTTCAGGCAGAACTAAGCTCTCCAGTAGATAACTGGGAAAAACAAACAAACAAACAAACAAACAAAGGATTTTAGGTATATCCTGAAGGGTGGAGAGATAAGCAGAAAATATCTATTTACTGATTAAGTTAATATGTTTGTGTGGAGTGTAGGTGTTCCTAGATTCACAGAAGAGACTAAAAGTTGACTCTATGTCATTTAATCTAAATTTACATATGTCATTGATGAACTTGCTGATGAATGTTTAGAATAAGTGTAGACATAAAATTTTATAATAGTAATCAAATATATAAGAATATAATGTTTAACATATGTAGGAAAAAATAATCACCTGCCCTGGCTGGTGTGGCTCAGTGGATTGAGAGCCAGCCTGGGAACCAAAGGGTCGCTGGTTTGATTCCCAGTCAGGACGCATGCCTGGATTGTGGGCCAGGTCCCCAGTAGGGGGCACTTGAGAGGCAACCACACATTGATGTTTCTCTCTCTTTCTCCCTCCCTTCTCCTCTCTAAAAATAAATAAATAAAATCTTTTTAAAAATCACTTTTCCTATATGTTTTTTTTTAAAAATAAAACTTACTCTAACTTGTATCAGTTACTTATATTCCTAAAAGTTTGTATGCTCCTTAGGGGCCAGATTAATTTTTTATTTACCTTTCTATGTTGAAGAGAGTAAAAATACAAGAACTGTTTGTGAATAAGTAAATTAGAATTCAGCATTAGTTGATCATTGCATGGTAAAAGTTCAAAGAGCAAATGAGAAGCTGTTTGTAATGACTCAGAATGCTTTTCAAGACCCTGCAAACCCTTTTCCTGAGTATGAGACATTGCTATTCCATAGAGGTTTAGAAGGGCCAGATAAAATTTTAAAAGATGAGTAGATCAAATGGTAGATCTCTCTAGTAAGCCACTAAACAGAATCTCCTGCAAGCAGGATGGGGCTTCATTCTGAATAGCAGTTGTGAATTTCACAACATAATATTAAGTGAAGGAAGCCAGAGAAAATAAAAGAGTACATACTGAATGATTGCCTTAACAGAAAGTTAAAAAAAACGGGCACCACTATTTTAGCTGCTTAGTGTTAGGAGAGTGGTCACAACTAGAAGGGTGTGTGAGAAGAAGCTCCTAAGTGGGCTTCAATATTTTTTAATCTGTGTTCTGTTTGTAAAAAATTAGCAAAAAGTCTCTTTCTATACATTTATTATACTTCAATAAAATGTTGTTGCTTTTCTTAAAGGGCAGATGATGTAGTGGAGCAAAATAATTTAATCCTTATTCATTGTTATTAATCACCAAGTCTTGTCCATTTCTCCCCTTCCTTATTTCATGATTATGATTAAGATACAAAGGAGCTCCTACCCTTTGCGACAGCATGGAAGGAATTGGAGAGTATCATGCTAAGCGAAATAAGCCAGGCAGTGAAAGACAAATACCATATGATCTCACCTTTAACAGGAAGCTAATCAACAAAACAAACAAACAAGCATAATATAAACAAAGACACTGAATTTGAGAACAGTCTGACAGTGTCCAGAGTGGGAGGGGAGGGAATTTTGGGGGAAAAGGGGAACGGTTTAGAGCAACAAGTATAAAGGACTCATGGACAAAAAGTATGGGGGGTGGAAAAGGGAGGAAGGTGGGGAGGGCTGGGGTGGTGGGCTGGGGCGGGGTAAAAGACAGAAAACTGTACAATATCAATAATTAAAAAATACTGATAAAAAATAAATAAAAATTGAATTAGGAAAAAAAAGAGAAAAAAGAAGAAAGAGCAAGATTAATGTATGTGTGCATGTATATGTGTGTGTGTGTGTAGGGGTAGGAGGTGGAAGACATGAGAAGGTTGAGGCAAACAAGGTAAAGAGAAATAGTTCACAGTACTTTGATACCACTATAAAGTTCACTTAATATGTAATAAAATGGTATTTCACTTTTACCCAAAATTTCCCCTTTCTTCCTTGTAAGCATTTTCCTAGATTAAATTTACTTTGATGGTAATCAAAGTAATCATATGGACTATAAGAACTGGATAATAATTTAAGATCTTTATACTGTATCACAAAAGCAGACCTGACATATAGAAATTTTAATTGTAAATGTCCATGTAAAATTATTTCAAAAATAACGATTCTTGAATGGAAGGACAATATTGCAGAGAACACCAAGATTTTATTTTTTTATACAGAAAAAATGAATGTAAAGAATGGTACAAAGAAATGGCTTCAACCGAGCATGAAGTCTGGCTGCAACAGATCAGATGATCACTTTGTAAGAGACTCACATGGGTAAGAAAAACACACTTTCAAAAAGAAAATTGTAATCAAAGAAAAAAATTTCAAACCTTGAGCTTTAAAAAATATAAATTATCTAAGTTCAGTGTTATTCTCTGGCTCAGCATCTGTCTTGCTGAGATATCATTACCCATTGGGTGGCTGAAAGCCTTTTGCTTTACTGTGTTTCTCCAGAGAGTTGGGTTTAATTGCTCTGTGTGACACATACCCTGTTTTGCCTCATCACTTAGATCTTTCATATTTCAGCCTGTGCTTTCTTCTGTTAAAATAGTCAGACATTATTCAGTTTCAGTTCCTTTCTGAGTGCTGTAACAAATAACTGAGTTGAAGGATTACACTAAATTATATATAAAAATATAAAATCTTTTCAGCGTGATATATGTATTTACTTTTTGGCGTGATTTTTCTAACAGAAAACAATTTAAAAACATTCTAACTGAGCAAAGAGTTCTCATTTTAAAATCTAGTCCATACTGCTTTGAAAAATGTGTAGAGATCTGTAGGTGAATGTGATTGCAGAGTATTTTTTCACTGTTCAATTTATGAAAACAACCATATTACATTTGATATGGAGGAAGGAGTTCTTTGTTACCTGAGTAAATTAAGGCTGAATTCTCTCTGCTCCTTTATACAATGGAATTTTTTTTTCTGGATTTATATATGACACAGTGATTTACAATTGAGTATCTTCTTAAAGCATAAACTACTATTTTTCAACAAAGTTTCTCTTGTTATTTTACCTATGTGATTTTACAACCCAGATTGCATAGCTTCTATGGGGTGAAAACAGATGGGCTATCTGGAGAAATGATCAAACGTGTTGGTTTTTATTAATAACCCTATGTTACCATAAAGCCTTGATGTGCAAATATAGAGAATATCCCTCACTAGCCTGTTGAATTCCATAGTTTCTTAGAGGGAGGACCTTCTCTTTTTTTGTTCTGGGCAAAGTTCTGTTCAGCCACATTATTACTTTGTACCCTACAGGTGGCAAACACAGGGCCAGAAGTCCTAATCCTGCCCTCCACATTGTTCCCACCTGATGGCAGTGCTGAGCTCTCACTTAACTGTTAAGGAGTAGTTGCATTTATACAGTCCTAAAATTACATTCAGCCCTTTGAAAGCAACCATGAGGCTGATGTGGCTCCTGGTGAAAATTAGTTTGACAAACCTGCAGTGTACCCTTTAAAATTTTTCAATTCAAAAGTGTTTATGTTGTTGATGTTTTCCCTGTTCTACAATTTTTAAAAATAAATCCAGTCCTTCTAAGGTCAAATTGGGGTTTAATGAATGTAAATTGGAGTGCTCATTTTTTGTTTGCATATGAGCTGTAAGAGATGCATTTTTGTATGACAGCTGGCACCCCCAATCGTTCCAAGTAATTTTATAACTTCAGCTGTTTAATGGTATGTGCTGGTTCCTTTTCCACATCTCTCAACTGACTCAAGAGCTGTTATTCATTCATCTTCACAACATTCACATGGAGGAAATGGGGAGAGGTGGCATGTTCCTGGAGGAGCTGGTACTCTGGGGAACTGAGTGGCAGTTCTGTGCTTCCTGGTTTGGGAGGCCAGCAGAACACTCATGGGCTCTTCATTTGCATCATCCTCTGACATTTCTAAGATGTACATGAAATATTCACTTTCATGTTCTTGTAAGATCTTGTTAAAACCTAAAGTCTTATGGGCTTTATATGTCCTTCAGAAGGGTACTTCACACAGCAATGTAAATGATATTTACAACAAAGCTAGGCTAGCAAAAAATGCTAATGAGCTGGTAAGAGAGGGAAAGAAAACTATTGAAAAATTAGAATACAAAATCATGTTGAAAGTATAGTTTTCCTCATATTATTTTCCCTTTATATCCTATAATGAAATTAATGGTTTCTTAGAGACAGTAGTAATGAATACAATTTTGCCTTTGCAAGTTTTCTCTTTTAGGTCCAAAATGCTCTATTTTATATTATATCTCCATTGTGTTATTCAACTGAAACACACTTGTTCCCATTAGGGAATTAACTGAGTCACAGAAACATGTTCATTATGATAAAAATGGTCCTTTTTCCTTCACTTCAGATGAAATTAGAGTTCCATGTAAACTAGGTGCTTGGTTCTTATTATGAGATGAATGCTTTGTAATTAATAGAGAAAAAAGTCCATTAACAAAGGGATGGACTTTGTTAATGTGCTCTGACAGAATTGTACTCTCTGTTTTGACTTAGAAAACATAGGAGACATCAGAGGGGGAGGGGAGGGAATTTCAGGGGAAAAGGGGAACGGTTTAGAGCAACAAGCATAAAGGACTCATGGACAAAAACTATGGGGGGTGGAAATGGGAGGAAGGTGGGGAGGGCTGGGGTGGTGGGCTGGGGCGGGGTAAAAGACAGAAAACTGTACAATATCAACAATTAAAAAATACTGATTAAAAATAAAAAAAATTAAAAAAAGAAAACATAGGAGACGATATACTTTAAATAAAAACAGTAAAAAAGCAAGAAGATATGAATTTAAATTTTTGTTCAGTTTTTATAATCTCTCAACCACTCTGGATTTCAATGTTCTCAAATGAAAAATGAAAGTCTTCAAACTCTTTTATATAAATGCCAGATATATAAGTGAGATAGCATATTGCCTGAATTACTCAAGGGAAATACACTATAAAAAACTAAAGCTATCACTATGCTACAGTAACTGGTAGTTCTATGTGAAAATGATCATATCTCAGTGAGTGGAGATAAATGAAGAGGTCAGGACATACAGGGTGGGGCAAAAGTAGGTTTAGAGTTGTTTGTATGAACAAATACAATATATGCACACATTGTGTTTTGTGTACTCACAGCCATAAAACTACTTTGCTCCATCCTGTATGTGCTGTTTCCAATTTCTTGCCCTTCACTATGTTGATTGATTTATTTTTTCATTTCTTTATTTTTTTTTAAATAGACAGTAGCAAACATTTCTCCTTATAGTGTGTCTTTCCTTATTCGCCATGCCTTTTCAAACTTGTTTCTTAAAAGAGTTGCTTATGCTCACTATCAATGCTATGTGTCTACACTAACTTCCACACTCTCAACTTCCACCATCTCTGGTTTCAGGTCTCTTCCCAGCACCTCAGTGGGTCTGCCTTTGCCAGTTACCAACATTTCCCATGTTGCTGAATCCAATGGTAACTGGGTCTTCCAGGTTTTATCTCCCTGTCATTCCTTAAACCCTCCTAACTTGATTTCCATTTTAATGTATCTTTAAATTCATCTTTCAGAACACCATTAAAAGAAATATCATCATGTTCCTGGTTCTTAAAGTAATTCAAGGATGGTAAATGGAGACAACTGTACTTGAACAACAATAAAAAAAAAAAGCAAAAAAAAAAAATGCTAATCTTCTTAGTGTGGTATACAGTATCCTTTAGTGCCTTGCTTTTTAGATTCTGGTTTGTGAGTCCTTCCCACATGTTTGTCCCTTTGAATACTGTTCCCCTGCCTGCAATATACTTTCCTTCCACTCTTAATTAACTCATACATTCTTCAAATATCATCTCCTTTATGAAGATTTCTTAGAATAAAAACAACTGGTAGTTTATGTAGCAAACACGCTACCTATTATGGTGAATATTTTGCATTGCTAATATTATTTAATCCTCAAAACAGCCCTCTGATGCAGTGTGGTTCCTTCTGCCCATACCCAGGTCCAGCAGAGGAGGCCCAAAGCTATGGATCACTGATGGTTCCAAACAGATGCAGGGCCTGTTACAAGCAGCATCTGGCAAAGCTCTGCACCAGAGTCTTTGTGGATCACAAAATATAATACATAGAAACAAATACAAAGAAGCAGCTAAAGTGGGGAAACAATGAAATGGACCCCAAATGAAAGAACAAGAGAATTCTCCAAAAGAAGAACTAGATGAAATAGAGGCAAGCAATTTACCAGAGAGTTTAGAGTAGTGATTATAAGGATATTCAATAGCATGAAAAAAGGCATAGAAACAAAAAGAACCTGCCAGAAAAAAAGAATGGAATATCTGAAATAAATAATACACTGGAAGGAATAAACAGTAGGTTAGATGAAGCACAGGATAGAATCAGTGATTTGGAAGACAAGGTAGAAAGAAACACCAAGGCAAAGTAGCAAAAAGAAAAAAAATTAAAGTGAGGAGAGCTTAAGAAACTTTTTGGACAACATAAAACATAACAACATCCACATCAGGGGAATAGCAGAAGGATAAGAGAATGAGCAAGGAATGGAGAACCTACTTGAAGAAATGATGACTGAAACTTCCCTAATCTGGTGAAGGAAAAAGACACACAAGTCCAAAAATCTCATAGAGTCCCCAACAAGTTGGACTGAAAGAAGCCTACAACAAGACACATCAAAATTAAAATGACAAGGCTTAAAGACAAGAAGAGAATCCTAAAAGATGCCAGAGAAAAGCAGGTAGTTACATATAAGGGAACACCAATTAGACTGTCATCTGATTACTGAACAGAAACATTTCAGGCCAGAAGGGAGTGGCATGAAATATTCAAGCAGATGAAAAGCAAGTACCTATAACCAAGGCTACTTAACCCAGCAAGACTATTATTTAAAACTGAAAGAGAAATAAGGAGCTTCCCATTCAAGAAAATGTTAAACTGGTTGTTAACACCAAACCAGTACTGCAACAAATTTTAAAGAGCTTACTTTAAGAAAAAGAAAAAAAGGAAGAAGAAAAACCAGAAGAAAAAAGTCTAAATAAAATGACACTACATATGTATCTACCAATAATCACATTAAATGTAAATGGCTTAAATGCTCCAACCAAAAGACATGGGGTAGCTGAATGGATAAGAAAACAAGATTCATATATATGTTGCCTCCAAGAGACCCACTTCAGATTGAAAGATACACAGAAATGTTGGATATAAGTATTGCTCCCCTAAAAGAAAAGGGATGGAAAAGATATTTCACGCAAATGGAGAAGGAGAAAAAGCTGGGGTAGCAATACTTATATCCAACAAAATAGACTTTAAAACCAAGGCTATAGTAAGAGACAAAGAAGGACATCAGAAAATGATAAAGGAAACAATCCAAGAAGAGAATATAACCCTAGTAAACATTTACACACACAACATAGGAGCACCTAAATATGTAAAGCAAATCTTGATGTACATAAAGGGAGAGATCTACAGAAATACAGTTGGGGATTTTAACACCCCATTGAATTGAAAGGGAGATCTTCCAGACTGAAAATCAACAAGGAGACAGTGCCCTTAAATGGCACACTAGATCAAATGGTTTTAATTGATATCTTCAGAGCATTTCAGCCCAAAGCAGCAGAATTTACATACTTTTCAACTACACATAGAATGTTTTCTAGGATACACCACATGTTAGGACACAAAACAAGTCTCAATAAATTTAAGAAGACTGAAATCATACTAAGCATCTTCTCTGACCACAATGCTATGGAACTAAAAGTCAATCACAAGAAGAACACTGAAAAGCACACAAAGACATGTAAGCTAAATAACATTTTATTAAACAGTGAAGAGGTGTACAATGAAATCAAGGAAGAAAGCAACAGATTCCTTGAAGCAAACGAAAATGAGAACACAACAATCCAAAATCTGTGGGATACTGGAAAAGCAATCCTAAGAGGGAAATTCATAGCATTACAGGCCTATTAAAAAAAAAAAAAAGCTCAAATAAAAAGAACAATGAACAGGGCTGGCTTAAAACTTTTCACTAAAGAAGCTATTGGCCTGGGGCATAACTATCACCATGACTTGCATAGTTAGAATTAATAATAAGATCACCCTGTGGGATTACTTTGCTAACAACCCCTTTTTTCATCCACAAGACTATGCAATTATAATTAGTACAGGCAAGATCTACTGATGAATGCTAAATTTAGTATGTGAAAATTTAAGGAGAAATAGGGTATTTGTATGGCCTAAAAGTATCTCCCCCCATAATTATTATTTTTTAATTATTGTGATGATTTCAACACATGTCTATAAGTTCTTTGATACTCCTTCCTCCTAGGAGATACAACTTAATTCTTCTCTCCTTGAATTTTGGCCAGATTTAGTGACTTGATTTTAACTTAACGTGTAAGAAAAGAAAAACACTATAGCAGAGACACCTTACCCAAGTGATTGTTGTTAACATCACCAATATAGAGGCATATTGATGGCATGTACCCATGGTATGATGAGATGAGCATATAGCCTTTGTGGTATTTGTTCAAAAATTTATAATCTCAGTATAATAATGAGAAAATATCAAACAACCCCTAATTGAAGGATGTTCTATTAATTACTTGCCCAGTGTTCTTTAAAACTGTGAAGGACATTTAAAACAAGGCAAGTTTGAGAAACTGTCACAGACAAGAGAAGCCTAAGAAGACATAACAATGAAATATAATGTGGTATTCTGTAACAACAACAACAAAAAAGACATTCATGCAAAAACCTGGGAATTCTAACTTTTGCACTTCAGTTAAAAGCATTGGCCAAGGTTAACTTCTTAGTTTTTTTATAAATGATTGCATGTACTTAGTATGCTACAATAGGAAAGAGCTGGGTCAAAGGTATATTGGAACTCTGTGCTATCTTTTCAGTTCTTATCTAAGTTGAAAATTATTTTAAAATAAAGTTCTTTTTAATAAGATAAGAATTTACTGTGATGGTAAACTGTAATAACACAACCCATAAACACATATATTGACTGTTGTGTTGTCTTGTTCAAGTGCACATGTATCTGTGAAGTTTTATGCCATGAATATATTGTATGGAATTTATAGTTACTTATGCTTTTTTGATCTTGAAAAGTTGGGACATATGCTTCATCAGGAGCCAAATTAAAAGTTTTTATGATTTTGTTTTTAATAGAAAACTATGATGTGATTTGTCATTTCTCCTCATGTTTATCAGTAATATATATGAGTATAACTTACCTGAAATTGGAGGGATTTGTTGTGCTAGCTAAAATGGTTTGTTCAATATTGAAAAAAAAAAACTTAGAAAAGAACAATAGGGTAATGACAAATATTACAAATAGGGACATTTCTCCCTGTTTATAGGACACCATTGATGTCTTTTGTGTTCTTCATCTCATCACCATCCATTGGGTTATTATTGTCTTACATGTATAAATGCACAATATGAGGCCATGTCTTACATGTATAAATGTACAAAGAGACCTGCCCTGAGTTAGAAATTGTCATCTTACTAGGTAAAAGATATGAGAAGCATAGAGGAAGATGTGGCTAACTCAGGTGACTCAGATGGGTGTCAGGTTGGCAAGACATGTCAAAAAATGAACAGGCTAACAGACACCAGAGGGGAGAGGGGAGGGAACTTCAGGGGAAAAGGGGAAGGGTTTAGAGCAACAAGTATAAAAGACACATGGACAAAAACTAGGGAGGGTGGAAATGAGAGGGAAGTGGGGAGGGCTGGGGCGGTGGGCCGGGGTGGGAGTAAAAGACAGAAAACTGTACAAGAACAACAATTAAAATAAAGGGGGAAAAACACTTTGTTAGCAATGTGGGAGAAAATATCCCATATAAAAGAAATAGTAGGTACTAAGTTGCAGAAGTAAATGTACATCTATTGCTTGAAAATGTTTTCATGAGGTACTATAGAACAGTGTTTAGAAACTGAAGCTCTGGAGTCAGGTAGATTGCGTCAAATCTCAGTTCTGCCACTTCCAGCTGCATGACCTCAGGCAGCTGCCTAAGCTATTTGGACTTCAGTTACCTCATCCATAACATGTTAGAATATGGAGCTAATTATGTTACAAGGCCAGCTATAATAGCACCGGTCCCAGGGGAGGATCAGCTGAAGTCTCCAAAGCTCCCAGAGATTTCCCCGTAAATTGTTAAGCTTAATCAATGGTATAGCCTCAAATTGCACTCAGCAGCCTGGTTTAAGCTCCACAGGATGGGGCAGAATAACTCCTGCAGGTGGGTTATTGGTTCCACTCAGGCTGATGCCACTTGGAGGGGAGTTTCTCTGCTCAACAAAGATAGCCTCTACAATATGGGGAATGATTCTGTGCAGGGATCCTGGCAGCTGTTTCTTTAATTCCCTCACCGGAGCCACCAGTCTACTCTGCCCTCTTTCTGCTGGAGTGCAGGGTAAGTGGCTGCCATCAAATTTTTTTGTGTTGGCCCTTTAATAAGCTCTCTTCATTTCCCATTATCTCTCCCTGGAAAACAGAAACCCTGCTGTTTTTCACAGCCAGATGTTATCTGGGTTCCTTTCCTGGCTCTGGTGCTCTAGGCTGGGGAGCTCAGCTCAGGAGTTTAGACCCCACACTTTTTAGGGGGAAAGCCCTGGCTGCTGAAATATCCCTCCAAAACTTTAGCTGCTGCCCATGAGAGCCCAGACAGCCCTCTTGCACCACTTCCACATTCTACCAGTCACGTTGTGGTGAAGTGATTTCTTCTGTGTTTATAAGGCTTCTCTCCAGCTAGTGTTCAGTTGATTACTCAGGATAATTTCTCTATAATTTAGTTATAATTCCAGATTGGTCCGGGGAGGAGGTTAGTGTAGCTTCCACTTATTCCCCTGGTATCTTGGGTCCCATTTTTCTTATTCATCTAGGTTAACATGCCTTTGAAATACCAGAAGTAATACCCCTTGAGGAGGAGGCTAGTATTTATTCTTAAGACAAGTATACAATCTTCTTGACTATCCTGTAATCCAGTCCCCACTTTGCTTTCTCCAATCTTTCTTACAGTCTCTCCTTAATTTCAAATACTTAAAAGAAGCTGCACAACTATTTTTCTGGAGCATTTGAAATCTTGCTCCTTGGCATATGTTGACTGTCTCAAATACACTCTTCTAAAAATTCAAAATTCTCTACAGGTTTGGGCATTTCTTACATCAACATTTCTAATGGTGGTTTTCCATGTCTTCCCAATTATTCTAATTTTTTTTTCTGCTTTTATGATTTGAAATTATTCTGTGAAGAAGCGTTGTCCTTTCTCCTATGCTTTTTATCCAATCATTTATTTATACATAAGTATGCTTTTTGGCTATTTATTTATTTATAAATTATACATTAATGACTATGCTATTATAGTTGTCCTGATTTTTCACCCATTGCCCCTCTCCACTCAGCAGCCCCCACTCCCTCAGGCGATCCCCCAACCATTGTTCATGTCCATGGGTCATGCATGTAAGTTCTTTGGCTACTCCATTTCCTATAATGTCCATTACATCCCTGTGGTTATTCCATAATTACTCATTTGTACTTCTTAATCCTCTCACCTCTTCACCCATTCCTCCATACTCCCTCACATCTGACAACCATCAAAATGCTCTCTGTATCCATGACCCTGTCTCTGTTCTTGTTTGCTTAGTTTTTTTACATTCAATTATTGATAGATAAGTCTTTTTACCATTTTATTGCTCATAGTTTTGATCTTCCTTTTTTTCTTAAATAAGCCCCTTTAACATTTCATATAATAATGGTTTCATGATAATGTACTCCTTTAGTTTTTTCTTGTCTGAGCAGCTCTTTATCTGCTCTTTGATTCTAAAGGATAGCTTTGCTGAGTAGAGCAATCTAGACTTTAGGTCCCTCCTTTTTGTGACTTAGAATAAAGGATATAATCCTATAGCAAAAATAAAAATAAAATACCTAGGAATAAACCTAACCAAGGAGGTAAAAGACCTGTATGCAGAAAACTACACAACACTGAAGAAAGAAATCAAGGAAGACACAAACAAATGGAAGCATATACCATGTTGATGGATTGGAAGAATTAATATCATCAACATGTTCATACTACCCAAAGCAAATTACAAATTCAATGCAATACCTATTAAAGTACCAATGGCATATTTCACAGACATAGAACAAACACTTCAAAAATTTATATGGAACAATAAACAAGCCCGAATAGCTGCAGCAATCTTGAGAAAGAAGAGCAAAGTAGGAGGGATCACAATACCTGATACCAAACTGTGTTATAAGGCCACTGTAATCAAAACAGCCTGGTACTGGCATAAAAACAGGCACATGGACCAGTGGAAGAGAATAGAGAGCCCAGAAATAAACTCAAGTCTCTACAGTCAATTAATATTCAAAAAAGGGGGCAGCAACATAAAATGGAGTAAAAATAGCCCCTCAACAAGTGGTGTTGGGAGAACTGGTCAGCTACATGCAAAAAAATGAAACTCGAGCACCAACTTACACCATACATGGAAATAAATTCAAGGTGGATAAAAGATTTAAATATAAGCTGTGACACCATTAAAATCCTAGAGGAGAACATAGGCAGGAAAATCTCAGATATTTCATGCAGCAACATTTTTACTGATATATCCCCTAAAGCAAGGGGCATAAAGGAAAGAATAAACAAATGGGATCTCATCAAAATAAAAAGCTTCTGCACAGCTAAAGAAAACAGTATTAAAATAAACAGAGAACCAACTGTATGGGAAAACATATTTGCCAATGATACCTCAGACAAGGGTTTAATCTAAAAAATATATAAAGCACTTACATGACTCCACTCTAAGAAGACAAGCAACCCAATTGAAAAATGGGCAAAGAACCTGAACAGACACTTCTCCAAGGAGGACATACAGAGGATCCAGAGACACATGAAAAGATGCTCAATATCGCTAGCTATCAGAGAGATGCAAATTAAAACTACAATGAGATACCACTTGACACCAGTCAGAATGGCCTTCATAAACAAAGCAACAAACAGCAAGTGGAGAGGTTGTGGAGAAAAGGGGACCCTAGTGCACTGTTGGTGGGAGTGCAGACTTGTACAACCACTATGGATAACAGTATGGAATTTTCTAAGAAAACTAAAAATGGATCTACCTTTTGACCCAGCAATTCCACTGCTTGGATTATATCCTAAGAACCCTGAAATACCAATCCAAAAGAACCTATGCACCCCTATGTTCATAGCAGCACAATTTACAATAGCCAAGTGTTGGAAGCAACCTAGGTGCCCATCAGTTAATGAATGGATCAAAAAACTGTGGTACATTTACACAATGGAATTCTATGCAGCAGAAAGAAAGAAGGAGCTCCTACCCTTTGCTACAGCATGGATGGAGCTGGAGAGCATCATGCTCAGCGAAATAAGCCAGGCAGTGAAAGACAAATACCATATGATCTCACCTTTAATAGGAACCTAATCAACAAAACAAACAAACAAGCATAATATAACCAAAGACACTGAAATTGGGAACAGTCTGACAGTGACCAGAGGGGAGAGGGGAGGGAATTTCAGGGGAAAAGGGGAAGGATTTACAGGAACAAGTATAAAGGACACATGGACAAAAACTCTGGGGGGTGGAAATGGGAGGGAGGAGGGGAGGGCTAGGGCGGTGGGCAGTGGGTGAGTAAAAGACAGAAAACTGTACAAGATCAATAATTTAAAAAAATACTGATTAAAAAATAAAATAAAACTGAAACAAACAAACAAACAAAAAGAATATAGGATATAATCCAATACTAATTGTTCTTGTTCTGGCCACTGGGGGCTCTTTCAATTGGATCCTCTACACTTTTGATATATCCTTATCTTGTTTCTTTTAAAGCTCTTCCCTACTCTCTGGTTCCATAGAACACTGAAGTCTCATCTTGTATCTTCCCTAACTCAGCTCTAGAAATTAGCCATTTCTCCAAGAGTGTTGATTTGTTTTATTGGATAATGGTATGTGAAAATGAAAGTCCTGGGCAATGGATTTGCTTGTTACAACTATCTATGTATCTATCTACCTATATGAATATGAATATATATCCATCCATGCATCATGTATTTCTATACATCTGTATCCCTGCATTATATACATATCTATTTATCTATCTATATATCTATGTATTGGTATCTATTGTATCTATCTATCTTAAAATAAAATAAAAAATAAACTGAATTTATACTGATATTCCTACTTCAGTCTAGCACCACAGGGTTTGTTCTGGCATCTCCCCCTTATTTGTAACTTCTTTCTCTGACAGTTTGAAATATGGCTCTCACTATTTACTATGAGTTTACCTATTTATTCTACCTTAATATACAGATAACTAAGTATCATTGATGGTATTTATTATAAAATAAATACCACACTTTAAATTAGAGGTAGAAAAGACATATTTTGTACTTGAGTTTCTATATTCGGGTCTTGAACTTAAGGTGACAGCTGTGTTCTGTCCACTTAAGTAATTCCTTTTCAGGAAACAATCATGAATTTTCCAAGTATCATTCTTGAGTATGCTTGTGGTAGGTTGTAGAGTTGTTTAATTTTGTATACTTTGATAAAAAGAGCTTATTAGATGCACTAAGAAAATTCACATTAATCAACATATTTTATGCAAACAACTTGGAAATAGGACTAACATCAAACAAAATAAGATGCATATACACTTCCTGTTTCCAAGAAATACTCTGTCATTTTCTTTTTTAATATCAGAGTAAAAATTGTTCAATAGAGAATATCTGACAAACCCCATTCCCCACTGTGCTCACTACTGAGCAAGTACAGGAAATAAAGTATAAGAAAAGGTCAACAATGAAATCTTTGTCTCTCAGAAACAGGGAAACAAAGTTTTAAATAAACAAAAACAGACTGGTCACTATTCTTAGATAAATTCCATGACTTTCTGACCACCTTTAGTTACTAAAAATCAATCCAGCCACACTGTGGCTGGTGTGGCTCAGTGGATTGAGTGTGGCCTGTGAACTAAAGGGTCACTGGCTCAATTCCCAGTCAGAGTACATGCCTGGATTGTAGCCAGGTCCCCAGTTGGAGATGCATGAAAGGCAACCACACATTGATGTTTCCCTCCCTCTCTTTCTCCCTCCCTTCCCCACTCTCTAAAAAAATAAATTAATTTAAAAAATAAATAAAAATCAGTCTAGTGTCATCCAGTCTCATATCTGATTTATACCTCCTCCAAATTTCCACCCCACTGAGCTACAAGGTGTGAAATATGGCCAAGAACTGGGAAAGAAACACAGTCTATTTTCACTGTTGCATATCTCCTTTTTTCTTTGTTAACAGGCTTAATTCACTTTCTTTATCCTCATATAAAATTAGGGAGTAGCCTCATATCTCTTTTTTTTTTGTGTGTAGCTCCTTTAGAGTGGAAGGCAGGATTGAGAGTTAGAAAAAGAAGGGATCATCTTAAGAAGGCAGACAAATTTCAGGGTGGTCCTCTTTGTGTTTGACTTGTTCAAAGCTACTGATTTTCTGTAAGTCTGACTGGCATTGTGAGGCAGTCAGAAATATGAAATTCTGACCTAAAAGGAGTAATATGGGCTAGCTGGCCCAATCAGATCTTTTCTCTTTAGGGGATAAAAGAAGACAGAGAGTGGTGATTATTCGTAACAGAACCAAAAGTCAACATTTACATGGAGAAAAACAGTGACATTATCTGTGTTCCTCTAAGAGCAAAGCACCAGCAGTTATAACCTTTTCTCATTTCCTACATCTAACTGGTCAATAAATCCTTTCCTCTCTTTTACCTCCTCTCTGTTTCACCAGTCCTTTATGTTCCTTCAATCTCTGTTTCCTTTATTGAGGCTGTGATCACTGCCTGTCTCACAAAGTGGTTCTTTTATCTTTGGCCTAGGTGCCCTTCAGTTCATTTTACATACTGAAGCTATGATGTAGAAAAGATTATGTCATTCTTTGGCTTAAATGCTCTCCACATACTATCTAAATGTTTAGTGCTGCTTACACTGTTTCATCTGTTGGTTCTTGCTTATTTTTCCAGCAAACCATTTTCTCCCCTGTTCTATGATTGACCCACAGTGAGCTTCTAGTGGCCTTTAAAAAATTACTGTACTTTTTCTTCCCTAAATGAAAAGCTTCTTGTTCCCTTTATCTTAAGTACTCTTCCTCATGTCACCTGCTTCCAACCCCCTTCACCCAGATAGGCATTACTCAACCTTTAGATTTAAGGTTGTACAATAATTGTAAAAAAATCTCTGATTTCATAGTCTATGTTAGATGTGTGATCTGTGTGCTCCCCAAACCTTCTACTTTACTTGTCACTTTCTCCCACCAGCTCCCAAGCTATTTGAAGGCAGGGACAATGTCTTGGATATCATTATGTCTTTTGTCCCTAACATAATATATAATGAAACAATATATGAGAATTTAGACCCCAGGATTACAGAATGGGTAGTAATATACCAACTATAAAAAGAATACTTTAGACAATCTCAGCCTCATGTTATTACATATTTGAATCATGCAACCCTCCTTTCGGACATCCCGCACTCATTCCTGGCTCACTAAGCTATGTTCTGATTAGAATTTGGCCTCCAGTCTATACCCTCAGAGAGAGGATATATTGATTCACAAATCTAAGCATCTCATTCACTATACTTTCTAGACATGCATTTCATAATGAATGAATGTCTGGTTCTCTGATCAGGTACTTTGGCATCTTTTGGTGAGGACACTGGTTTAGAGTTTGAGAGCCCATGTTATCCCAACTTAGTCACTTCAAAGTGTGAATTTGGGAAAGGGATTTACTTCCATGAATGTTAGTTTCTGTGTCTTTAATATTCAGAATTAAATTCAATAATTTAATATGAAGTATCTTGCATTAAGTAGTTTTCAATAGGTAATATTTGTTATTATCATTACTCCTATGTTTCATTAGTTTGAGTTCACTCAGGAGAGGTAGACAAAATAATGAGAATGATGAAAGCTCAACTCAGATCAGGTGATGGAAACCAGTGCTGAATGGTGTACTCTTGCAACACCCTTTCTCCTTGCTATTTCCCTAAATCTGGAATGACTTCAATATAGGAGACAAGACAGAAATGAAAATGTAAGCTCCCAGGTAAGGCTAAAGAGAAACATTAATCTGGAGTCCATATTTTGAAAATGAATTTAAGATTTTTATTGTTTTTGTTTAAAAATCAATCAATAAAAGAGGGAAGCTTCTTTACATGCCCTCCCACTCCACTGATATGCAGAGGATAGCATCCAAGGCCAAACATCATCAAACTGAAATTGGGATTCAAATGAGACTTGATACAGAGCTGGGGAAACAAGTTTTAATTTCACAGCTTTGAATTTAACCTAAACAGACTATCTATATTTCCCTTTTCAATGATTCTTTCCTGAGGCTTTTCTGTGTCTTTTTTTCCCTTCATAGTTTAATGAATTTCATACTGCATAAAAGAAAACCCTTTGTATCTGCCTTGCACTGAATTTGCAAAAATCATTAAAGCTGCAAGAATCCTCTTCACTTTCAAAGTTTGCAGAACTCCACCTTCATTTCCCAGTTTATTCCTATACCACTGTACATCAAAGTCACCATCTCTTCACACTGTTCAGAGGATATATTAAGTCAAGGGATTTTTCAACCTCTAAAGAAACTGATCTGGCTTCTTGACAGCCAAATTGCATATTCACCAACAATCTCATTGTTAGACAATATTCTGTATTGACTAAATACAGAATATTAATATTATTCCCCAATTCTGATCTTATGTATTATCCAGTATCTATCTATCTATCTATCTATCTATCTATCTATCTATCTATCTATCTATCTATCTATCTAATCTATCTATCATCTCAAGGTCCAGTACTGAGTTTTGGGATGCTGTAAAGATAATGGACATCATCTCTATTTAATTAGATATGATGTCATGTAAATTATGGCTGCTATGAAATGATTGCTATTGCTACACATTGCTACTAGGAATTGATTGCATCTTATATGCAACACACAGGGAAATCAATAGATGACATTATTTTCATTATTTATTTTGAATAGTGAGAAAGGAAAAGCTACACCAGTGACCATTAAGGCACCACTCTGGTGATATATTGGAGAGGGGGTGTTGGGAATAGGTACTGTGTCAGAAGCTTTCAAAATTCCCTCCCAAAGAGCTCTTTTATTTTTCTCTGCAATCTTTAAACTTTTTCTCTCTATCAAAATGCTTCAAGTAATAAGTAATTCAGTGTTGCTTCTTTTCATCTGAAAGGAAGGCATAAATAAAGAGATGCCAGAGCTTTATCATTGGGGAAGCAGAGTTGCCACCTAGAATTTGCAGATTTCCAGTTAAAGACATTAAAATTGTCATTTTAGTTAGCACATCTCTTCTTACACTCTGTAAATACACTATTCCCGTTTAGCTTCATGTAGTGGTAAAAAAGGCTGCTGGCTCTATAGTTTCTCTTGAAAAGCCCCAGATGTTAAGTAGTCCTTATTTGGAAACCACTGACTTAAAGGGCAAGGAGATATCAGAAAAAAATGGGAAAATATATATAGCACCATGTTTTTAGTTAAGGAGAATATGATTCCATGATTCCTTCAGCAACTGATCAGTAGATGGTACTTGCCCTCAGGGAACCTCTTCCTGAAATGTGTGGTATCCTTTGACATTTGGCCACCTGACTTTATCACTTTCCTGACACTGGATTTGGTCACATTCCTCCCAGGTTATCATGGTGTTACAGTATAATCCGAGCTCTTTCTCTTAATTTCATATCTGAAATGTTTTCCTAGTTTACTTCTTCACTTATTTCTTTTCTACCACTCTAATCTCCTCACTGTACCTTTCAGCTTCTACCATGATCTCCCATTTTGTCCATCTTCAGAGTCATATTTCCTTTCCCAAATGTGAGAACTGACTTTCTCTTTCTAATAGCTCTGTTTAATGCCTAATATTTAACTCCTCCATTTTACAGGTACTGGTTTCTACTACTCTTAAAAATGTCATGAAGAACATTTATATTTTTAACACAATTGTTTTTTATCACAATTATAATAAAATAGATTAAAAGTCTCTAGAGGCATGGCTAAAATGTTCATATGCTGCAGGTGTATGATGTCTGTGCTTAAGGAGAATCATTGCTCCAGAAGGTCACTGAGAGAAGAGGTGCCTTGGGCAGCATCTGCCATTATGTGGAGTGAATGGTAAGCATTTTAGCTCTTAGCATCTGAATAAGTCCCAAGTGGCTCTGATTAGATCACCTGCTTTTCAAGGGGAAAACAAAGAACTATTATGGATAATTTTAATGACTGGGTTCCTTAATTCATCTCCATTCCTCAGAAAACTGACCCTTACATCAACAGTTATTTCATGAATATAATGACATCTTTGTCATCTAAAATATCATTACTTATAAAGGTAATTAACAGTCCCGTGGGTGACTCTCCTCATAAGGCATGACTCCTGTTTGGCATCCATACAGCTTTAGCCCAACTTAATATAATAAGGAAGTTAAGAGTCTGGGCTTTTGGTCCGAATTGCCTGGATTCAAATTCTAACTCTGCTCCTTATTAGCACTGATTATTCCACAAATGTTACTGTAGACATAAGAACCTATAGACTAGTTGGTGAAAAAGTAAAAGGTGAAAAAAAGTTTGAACTGAACGGACAGACTTTGGAATTCATAGTACTATCTTGAATTTCACACATTAAGAAAATCAAATACTTTTTTTTCACATTTTTCCCATTCTATTCTCTGTCTGGGAATAGTAAAAATAGATAGAGTATACACATTTAAATCCTTAAGGGCTGGCCCTGCATGTGCAACAGTTTTATTGGAGAGCTAACAGAAGCCATGAAAGATAGTTTAAAGTTTCAGGTAGCCACATCATCACGTGCATATGTGGATGAAAGGGGATGTGTGTGTGAGTGTGTGTGTGTGTGTGTGTGCGCTCTTGAAATTATATAAATGAACCTTACTTTAAAGGCCAATATCAAAGGAAATAAAAAATCCCACAGATATAAAAGATGACATAAGTGGTTGAAAACTAGTAAAAACACAACATAGATACTCTTACACAAAAATGAAAGAAAGTGAACCAGGAACATTTTAGTTTACTATAACACTTTGTTCACAGCAATTTAATGAGTTTCAAGTACGAAATTAATAGATGGATTTCTTTTTTTACATTATTAGATTATTTGTTTGTTTGTTTGTTTTTGATCCAGATTATACCAGGGCTGAAAACCTCAATTCACGTTCACAACAGTGGAATTTTTTTTCATTTTTTAATTTACTTTCAATCATTGCATTTTCAATGATATTTTTCCATTACCATTTAATCCCCTTATACTCCCCTGTTCCGACAACCACCACCCTGTTGTCCATGTCCAAGAGACCTTTTTCCTCTTGCTCAATCTCTCTACTCCCTAAACCCCTCCCCATAGCTGTCATCCTGCTCTCTATCTATTAGTCTGCTTCTATTTTCCTTGTTAGTTCAGTTTGTCATTAGATTCCACATATGAATGAAATCATATAGATTTGTCTTTCTCTGACTGGCTTATTTCACTTAGCATAATGTTTTCCAGGTTCATCCATGCTGTTACAAAACATAAAATTTCCTTTTTACAGCTGAGTAGTGTTCCACTGTGTGTGGAAAGAAGTATGGAGATACCTCAAAAAATTAAAAACGAATCTGCCTTTTGACCCAGGGTGATCCCACTTCTGGGAATACATCTGAAGAAACCCCAAACACAAATTTGAAAGAATGTAAGCATCTGTATGTTCATCACAGCATTATTTACAATTGCCAAAATATGAAAGCAGCCCAAGTGTCCATCAGTAGACGAGTGGATAAATAGATGATTTTAATAGAAATGTAGTTTCAGTCCATTTGTGGCTAAAAACAATATGGAAACAAAAATGTTTTTGCTATTTTATTTATGATTGGGATTTTCAACCTTCAAATATATCTAAATATTCAAAGAAGATACTCCAAATTGTAGGCTAGCACAATCGGATAATTAGCTCTGATGTACAGAATTTCAAAAAAAAAAAAAAAAAAACAAAGCATCATTAGTATTTAGTGAATGGTTAAATAAAAGACATTTTAATAACTAATGCTATAAACTCAAAGCAAAGCACCACATGGTTTATTTAAATGGGCACATTTAGCCCTGGCTGGCGTAGCTCAGTGGATTGAGCGCGGGCTGTGAACCAAAGGGTTGCAGGTTCGATTCCCAGTCAGGGCACATGCCTAGGTTGCAGGCCAGGCCCCTAGTGGGGGCCACATGAGAGGCAACCACACATTGATGTTTCTCTCCCTCTCTTTCTCCCTCCCTTCCTCTCTCTAAAAATAAATAAATAAAATCTTTAAAAAAATTTTAAAAATAAATGGGCACATTTACATCAATTTTTATTCTTTATTGAAAATCCTTAGATAAATATAGGTCTTGGAGATAAACAGGACTGATAAGATGAAATGTCTAAGTAACTTTCAGATATACAAATAACAAAGCGATTTAAATAGAAAAGTGATGGGTCAAAAGGCAGTTGCATTTTTAGTTTTCTGAGGAAATTCCATAGTGTTTTCCACAGTGGGTGCACCAGTCTGCATTCTCAACAGTAGTGCACTAGGGTTTCTTATTCTCCACATCGTCTCCAGCAGTTGTTTGTTGATTTGTTTACAATAGCCATTCTGACCAGTGTGAGGTGGTATCTCCTTGTAGTTTTCATGTGCATCTCTCTGATGGCTAGTGATGCTGAGCATCTTTTCATGTGTCCCTGGGCCCTCTGTATATCCTCCTTGGAGAAGTATCTGTTCAAATCTTTTGTCCATTTTTTAATTGGGTTTTTTGTCTTCCTGGAATGGAGTCCTGTGATTTCTTTATATATTTTGGAGATCAAGCCCTTGTCCGAGGTGTCATTGGCAAATATGTTTTCCCATATGGTTGGCTCTCTTTTCATTTTAACGCTGTTTTCTTTAGCCATGCAGAAGCTTTTTAATTTTATGTGGTTCCATTTGTTTATTCTTTTCTTTGTGTCCCTTGCTTTAGGGGACATATCCATGAAGCACCAGTCCAAAAGAACCTATGCACCCCAATGTTCATAGCAGCACAATTTACAATAGGCAAGTGCTGGAAACAACCTAAGTGCCCATCAGCAAATGAGTGAATCAAAAAACTATGGTACATTTACACAATGGAATTCTATGTAGCAGAGAGAAAGAAGGAGCTTCTACCCTTTGCAACAGTATGGATGGAACTGGAGAACATTATGATAAGTGAAATAAGCCAGGCAGTGAGGGAGAAATACCATATCATCTCACCTTTAACTGGAACATAATCAACAAAATAAAAAAGCAAACAACATGTAACCAGAGTCATTGAAATTAAGAACAATCTAACAATAGCCAGAGGGGAGGTAGGAGGGGACAGTGGGGAGAAGGGTTTTCAGGAACTACTATAAAGGACACATAGAGAAAACCAAGGGGGAGGGTGGAAGCAAGGGAGGGAGGTGGGTTTGGAGGGGATGTCGGGGAGGGGTGGGGAGAAAATGCACACAACTGCACTTGAACAACAATAAAATAATTTAAATTAAAAAAAATAAAATCTAAAAAAAAAAAGAAAAGTGAGATGCAATTTGAAAATTCTGAAGGTGTAGGGCCTCCTAGAATTCAGATGTGATTTGTTTTATAGCCTTGATTCTCTTTGGTAACATCCCTATTATTCTTGCAGAGTTGAGGAAGATAATCAAACAATATCTTACCCAATGTCTTTCTTTCCCACCAACTCCCTTTCTGAAAGGGTCTATACTCTTTGATAGATCCAGATATTCAAGCCAAGTATCCTTCATTTAACAGAAACTATGAGAGTGGTTGATCATACCTGTAATCTTTCTTCCATCAATAAGATAATCTTCACACATTTTCGTTTTCATTTTTTGGATTATGATTTTTTATTGATGTAACATCAAATCTGTTTTCATAAATAACTGGGCACAGGTGATCATTTCTTCTATTCCATTTCTTATAATCACCAGGGGTACCCCGACTAAATGTTCTTTTAGTGTATATAGGTCAGGCAAGTTGATGCTTAATATATTTGTGATGATGATCTAGGGTGTTACATATAATTATGCAAAATGGTAATTTGGCTTTGGGGCATTTAATTTTCAGACAAATTTCATTTATGGCAGAAAAAGAATAGTCTCCAAGTTCAATTTACTATACTATATCAATCTTACCTTTACTCATAATAATAATGTAAAAATATTCCCAGGACAATTATAGAGTAGTAAAAAATTTTCCTTTGCTGATAATAAATAAAAGCTAAACAAAAACATTTTGCCAACTTAGACTGTATTAATTTATTAAAACCTTTTATTTTTTGACTTTTAAGCTCAAACTGCTCTGACATTACCTGTAAGCATGCATTTTAAAGAATTCCCTGCACATTACTTACTTGTTTCAGCTTCTTTAGATCTTCATCAAGTTCTAAGTTGTCCAAAATAACAGCAACAAATAAGCTCAGGAGGATCTATAAAATGGTTAAATAAAAATGAAAATAATCCACATGCCATTAAGTATCAAAATATTATATATGATATAAAATATCGACCTAAAATATACATCATGTAGAATGCATTAAATGAAAAATAGGCATGTAATAGTGAATCACTGTATAGGTATTTAGGTACTTATCTCAAGTACATTGAAGAAATATGTTAATTGAAAAAATTAATATACATACTAATTTGCTTATGAAGTCAGTTTAAAGTTAAAATTAAGAAAAAATTTACAACTCAATAACCCCACTTCTAAGACAATATCTAAAGAAAGTAATCTGAAATACTGATAAAATTTTATTTACAAAGTTTCTTGATAGTTATTTGTAATAATGAAATACTAGGAATAATATCTAACCTTATTTAAATAGTTAATGCAGAATAGAGATCCTTATTATAAAAGTAATGCCATTAAAAATTCTCATTCTGGTAGCTAGTCTTGCAGAATTCCTCTTGATGTTCACACTTTTGTGAGTCTCTGGAGTCCCCATCATGATGAGTATGGCTGGTCCGTGTAATCAACAGGTTACAGATAGGATCACTTGTGATTTGTGAGATCAGGTGATAAGAGACATTGTGGCTTTCACGATGCTCTCTCTTGGGCCACCCACTTTGGTGGAAGCCAGATGCCATATCATGAAGACACTCAAGGGGCCCCAGGGAGAGTCCCATGTGGTGATGAGCTAAGGCCTCCTGACAACAGCCTTGACTGACCTGTCTTAGAAGAGAATACTCCAGTCCCAATAAAGCCCACAGCCCCAGTCAAGAGCTTGATTAGAAGCTCATCAGACATTCTGAATTAGAAACACCATCTAAACCTGCCTCAGATTTCTAACCTGCAGAAACTGCATGAGATAATAAATGTTTATTGTAGTGTAAACTCTTAAATTGTTCATAATTTGTTATCTAGCAATAGATAATTAATGCACTCATAAATTTTAATTACTATTGAAAAAATGCTTACATTACAATATTAGATAAGAGTATATATGACAGAAGTGCAACCATGTACAAAAAGGAATAATAGATAAAAGGCTAGAAAGAGGTTCTTTAGAAATGTTAATGGTGTCTGACTTTGTGAAAACTGGATTTTCCTCCTTTTTTTTTTTTGCATTTCACCATATTTTTCAAATGAAAAATCTTCTTTTTTAAAAGAATCATAAAAGCTCCATATGCTTCTTTTAGAATGGGTAAATAAGGTAAAAGAAAGGAAACAAAAATGCAGTATTTTAAAAACATTTTAATTTCTAATCCCTTTTGAATTTTCAGTACTCTACAGTTCCACATTCATTTGATAATCTCTTTTTCATTCCTAATTTATATTTTTCCCTTTAATTTCTCTCTTAACAAAGTATTCCAATTTGTTAGTATTAGTTTAGCTTTCTCCCTGTTGAATTAGTCACCACCTCAGACCTTGCAGCTTCTGCTAAGATCTCTGATTCACAGTGGCATTTTAGGTGTTAGTTTCTTCACACTGCTGTAACAAACTGCACAAGTTTAGTGGCATAAAACAACATAAATGTATTCTACGACAGTTCTGGAAGTCAGAAGTCCAAAATCAAGTTGTTAGCTGGACATGTTTGCTCTGAAAGCTCTAGGGGAGGTTCCTTCCTTGCCTCTTCCAGCTTCTGGTGGCCCCAGGTGTTCCTTGGCTTGTGGCTGCACCACTCCAATCTTTTCCTCTGTCTTCACATGGCTCTCTCTTCCTCCCTGTACCTTGTCCTCATCTATCTCTTATAAGGACACTTGTCATTGGGTTTAGGGCCCACTTGGGTAATCCAGGATGATCTCATCTCAAGATCCTCAATTTAATTACATCTGCAAATACCCTTTTCCCGAATAAGGTCACAATCAAAGATTCTGGACTTAGAGCATGGACATATCTTTTTGGAGGGCCCCCACACAACCTCTTCCACTCTCCACCTGGTCTCTGGCTTGGGCCATTGTTTCTACAATGGTGTTCCTATACACTGATTCTCAACTCCCAGGGAAGTTTGGAAATTCTACAGTTCCAGGCAGAAAGAATGGCAGACATGCTCTTAGGAGACATCTCAGGCAACTCCTCAACTCTATCTAGGCTGCCTCTTGTCCATGTGGGGCCCCTAGCAAGGCTATTTACCCCCCAAGTTCAAATAAGAAGTAGGTACAAGACAAATCTTGAATGTCAGAGCACATCCAGGTTGGTACCAGTACTGTTGTTGCCTCTGAGAGTGGCATGCCACCCTTCCACCCAAACATACTTTGCCTCTCTGCCTCTTTCCAGAGCTTTCTACCTCCTTCATGTTCTATCCCAGAAAACATTCTCCTTTCTTTTCAGAAAGCAAGAATGTGAAGAAAAATTACAGTGTGGGTTCAGGGTGGGACACACAGTGTGAAGACTGAAAAAAAAAAACTAAACCCAAGCAGAATACCACATGTAGTTGTGTGCCCTCCAAGCATTTATATTTCTGAGAGCTGATTTGGGAAAATGGGTTTGGTACATCTTCTGAAAGTTACTTATTTAAGATTGTGAGACACTGAATCCAATCCTGTGCTATCAAGACAACAAGATACCAAGGAATAGAATGATTTTGGCAGATAGAGAATTGTGAGAAAGGCTTTCTAGGTGTTATGAACAAAAGCAGGATTTTGGGAGCATGTGGCTAATTAAGGGCCTGCTGAGCAGCTAAGACCAGCCAACGTGGCTGCCAGGGAGAAGGTGGGGACAGGCTGCTGAGGTAGGAGAGGGTGGTTGTAATAATCATAAAGTGATGACATTAGTTTCTTCTCTGTTAATTTTTTCTTTCAGATGATTTTATTGCTTTTCTTTTTAATACATGCAATATATTTTAAACTGGATCATTGCAATGGTAACTGGACTTTGTACAGTTTGACAAAAGGTTATTAAGTATATAAAATTTTATTTATTTATTTTGTAAAGTACATTTTATACATTCTTCTTAGAGAAGAGAGAAAAAAGATACCCTCACAGCAGAAGGACAGAGAAACAGATGTGGGGTGCTAGCTGCACTTTCTCTTTGTCATGTAGAAAAGAGTTTGATTTTCACTGTAGAATGAAGGCAAGACTCAAAAAGGAAAGGCTTTGGTTTTGTTAGGAAAAGTGCTGAAGGAGCTTTGCAGTTTGAAAGCCCCAGGTTTACAGAATTGAGACAAGAGTTTGGGAATGGTTTTGACAATAAATTTAGGAGTTACATAAGAGAAAGTTCATAGTTGCCTTTAAACCATCATTCAACCCAAGTTCATTTAACAGATACCCTTGAATGTTTAAGCATCACTGCTTAATTAACATGACAATGTGATGGTAAACCCAGAAAATATTTAAAAATATACACAGAACTTAAGTTTCCTCCCAAAACTATTTCTACATGGACTTTTAGCTTGATCCTTGTCACCTTGTTCCTGAAATGGCACTGTGATAAGGAGAGGACTTGGCATGTAGGGTGAGAGGTTACCAAAGTCTGGCTTTGACTGCCTCTTTGGAATAGAGATAGATAATACAGGAAAGGCAGGATGAGTCTGTAGCCCATTGCCAGGAGGTGAGAATTACATCATAGTTCTTTTCTCAGACTCTCATAAGGTGGCAATAACCACTGTAATAAAGAAATAGAAGTGAAGGGAGGGTGGCAGCTTGGTTTCCATTATTTTTAATTAACACTGTCCGTGAGACATTGTTTTTCTACAAACCCAGTGCTGTAAGGAATTGGACTGGGGTTGTGGACTGAAGGGGGTGTCAGCTATTTCCCAGTGCATGGCAGTGAAAAACATGGGAGTAGGGGATGAATCCTTTTTCTGAAAGCAAAATCCATTCCTCAATTCCTGTGTTTTATTCATGTTTGTTCTGTTTTTACAGAAACCTGAGGTAATGCTCGTTAATAATCTGAAGCCATTGCATTGATGTCTGAATCTTATTTTCATTCAAGGTCTACGTACTTATAAATGCCACATGTGCTGTGTCAAAAGTTTTCCCATAGCCATTGAATGTGATTTACAGGTTTATATTAAAATGTTATTAATATAATAAAGAAATTTTACAGGGGCTTACCACGTTGACCTAAAGAGCTTCATCATTTGCATGAAATACCTTTATATTTTGCTAGTTCTAAATTATGGTTGAGGTGCGGGCAGCGGTGGGGGTAAATACAGACAACTGTAATTGAACAACAATAAAATAATTAAAAAAATTATGCAGTGACCTATTCTGCTTTAATTTTAATATTCAGATTTATATAATATTTAAATTTGTAATGTGGCATCAAATACTATATCAGTACTTTTTTAATGATGTAAAATCCAGGGGAATAAAGACTAACTATATACCCTTTCATTTCCTCTGGTGCTTTGTTAAAGCACAAACAATATATCCTTTCAACAGCAGTATTTCATTTGTGTAATGCTTTATAAAAAAGATTATATCTATATCTATATCTATATCTATATCTATATCTATATCTATCTATCTATTCATGCCATGGCTAGTTGCCACTTTTAACAGGTCTCTAACATTCCATTATATGAATATGCAACAAAAGTATTTATTCTCCTTGTGATATACAACTAATAATGCAGTCCCTTCCTTATTACATGATCACCATTGAAACACGAATCACCAATGTCAATGAAAAAATGGAGAATAAATATTAAAATTGTCAAGTATCTAAGTCTTTATTTTCATCAGATTATAATGCTCATTTGCAAGATACTTTTAGCATTGGCAATGCATTCAGTGTGGAAAATGCCACATATCAGGTCTCTAGAAGCCTGGTAAGTATCCTTAGAATTTTTATGAATGATATAGCAACATATTGGTGGGGTGTTGCCCTTCTAACTTAGTGGAATTCAAAGCATTCTTTTCCAGATAGAACAGAGAGCCCAGAAATAAACCCAAGTCTCTACAGTCAATTAATATTCGACAAAGGGGGCAGCAACATAAAATGGAGCAAAAATAGCCTCTTCAATAAGTGGTGCTGGGAGAACTGGACAGCTACATGCAAAAAAATGAAACTCGAGCACCAACTTACACCATACACAAAAATAAATTCAAGGTGGATAAAAGATTTAAATATAAGCCATGACACCATTAAAATTCTAGAGGATAATATAGGCAGGAAAATCTCAGATATTTCACGCAGCAATATTTTCACTGATACGTCCCCTAGAGCAAGGGACATAAAGGAAAGAATAAACAAATGGGATCTCATCAAAATAAAAAGCTTCTGCATGGCTAAAGAAAACAGTATTCAAATAAAAAGAGAACCAACTGTATGGGAAAACATATTTGGAAATGATACCTCAGACAAGGGATTAATCTCCAAAATATATAAAGAACTTACAAGACTCTACTCTAAGAAGACAAGCAACCCAATTAAAAAATGGGCAAAGGATTTGAACAGACACTTCTCCAAGGAGGTCATACAGAGGATCCAGAGACACATGAAAAGATGCTCGATATCTCTAGCTATCAGAGAGATGCAAATTAAAACTACAATGAGATACCACTTGACACCAGTCAGAATGGTCTTCATAAACAAAGCAACAAACAGCAAGTGTTGGAGAGGTTGTGGAGAAAAGGGGACCCTAGTGCACTGTTGGTGGGATTGCAGATTGGTACAACCACTATGGAAAACAGTATGGAATTTTCTAAGAAAACTAAAAATGGACATACCTTTTGACCCAGCAATTCCACTGCTTGGATTATATCCTAAGAATCCTGAAACGCCAATCCAAAAGAATCTATGCACCCCTATGTTCATAGCAGCACAATTTACAATAGCCAAGTGTTGGAAGCAACCTAGGTGCCCATCAGTTAATGAATGGATCAAAAAACTGTGGTACATTTACACAATGGAATTCTATGCAGCAGAAAGAAAGAAGGAGCTCCTACCCTTTGCGACAGCATGGAAGGAATTGGAGAGTATCATGCTAAGCGAAATAAGCCAGGCAGTGAAAGACAAATACCATATGATCTCACCTTTAATAGGAACCTAATCAACAAAACAAACAAACAAGCATAATATAAACAAAGACACTGAATTTGAGAACAGTCTGTCAGTGTCCAGAGTGGGAGGGGAGGGAATTTCAGGGGAAAAGGGGAACGGTTTAGAGCAACAAGTATAAAGGACTCATGGACAAAAACTATGGGGGGGTGGAAATGGGAGGAAGGTGGGGAGGGCTGGGGTGGTGGGCTGGGGCGGGGTAAAAGACAGAAAACTGTACAATATGAACAATTAAAAAATACTGATTAAAAAAATAATAAAAATAAAAATATACATATTAAAAAAAACAACAACAACAACAAAAAAAACAAAGCATTCTTTTCCAGGTTCAATATGGCTCCTGCCTCAGAGTCTTAAGAGGTGTTTATGTACAACAAATTCTTATGACCCCTCTTCTCTTTTCTAACTGCTCCTCTCATGCCTTACATGCTTCTGAAAAAGCCTGACTCACCTGAGCTAAGGATTTGCTAGGTATTTACCATGTTTTAAGTGTTATATGTTTAACCACAGCAAACTTGTTTTCTTGCATTTATCCATAGTCAATTTCAGCAAAATTCAATAAACTGCAGAATTTGTATTTCTAGTTTCATTATTTCCTCTATTTTTTGTTTGGTTATGAACATTCTGTACAATGTACTCATTTTTGGGTTTTCATGATTAAGACTACTGAAAATTATGGCTTATCTTTATAAGAGGGCAGCCTTACCATTTTAGAATGTGTTTTCTTGGCTGAGAATTTGTGTGTCTGCAGCTGCATTTCCTATTTTGTATTCTCCTGATCTCCATGTATAGTTACACCTAACCTTAGATATCTACCTCTTTTCATTGTCATTTCTTTTCTAAAGTTCAATTTTACTATTTTCCTTTCCTTTTTCTATAGCTTAAAGATAACCCTTTAGCTTAAATGTCAGCTTTAATCTTATTTCTTTCTTTACTATGAACTCTATTAAAATTTCTATTTTTAAAAAATTATTTTCAAATATAAAATAGAAGCACAGCAAGTATCTGGTCAACAACCCATATTCTTGTGTGTGTGTTTTTTTCCTTCTTACCATTTATAATCACACTATCCGAAGCTGTCTTACAGGCTATAGTTGGAAACAATCTCATTTTTTATATAGGTCAACAGAAAGTCAAATGTAATCAGAGCAATGTAAAATGGGAAATGTTCAACAAAGATGCACTTTTAAATGTATTCTATAAAATCAAATTATTTAATTCACACTTTGGAGTGCCCATTTTTGTCAGCAAAATATGACTATCTCAGAAAGCTGCCAATGCAGAAGCAAAATCAAATGATTGCTGTGTTAATTTAAGCACTTCCAAGGTAACAAAAAGACACAATGGATGCTTAATTACATTTCCTCTCTTTCAATATTCACATCACAGGGCTTTCCTTCGAAACAATAATAATGGGAAAAGCACGGAGAATAAAAAAAAGAGAAAATAGAGTCTTTCAATTGGTTAAGGCTTCCACAATCTTTAATCACCAAATCATTGGCAAAAGTGAAGGAAAAGATGAATTGCAAAAGCATTTGGAAAATCAAAGCTAGGACAGAAATATAGAACGTGTACCTGGCCTATGAGAGAACCATTTTAAAAGGATTATAGATAATGGTTATGAATATGCATTTGCTAAACACTTAAGCTTGATTTTCATTGTGAGCTGGAAAATGGGTACCCCCAGGGGGCAATGGAACAGTCTGCTGTTTTTTATGCCAGAACAAACTGCAGTGAAACATTTTTTCCCCTTTTTTGCTGCTCTGTATATTCAGGTCCCTGGGAAGAGTAAATCAGGAACTCACCACAGGTTGTAGGGCACCAATAGCCAGCATGGATTAAAAAACAATCAGAGTTTACACACACACACACACACACACACACACACACACACACATTACATATATATTGTTTTTTCATTTGGGTTGCAATACTTTCTTGTATTGTGCCATAAGAAATATACAATTTAACAAAAATTCTCATTTTAAGGTAAATTCAAGGCTAAAGACAGGCTTGTGGAATGGAGATTTTTGATTTATTAAATATTCAGTTTTTAAGAGAATGTGATATATATTATATATATTATCACAGGCTTATCATGTTCATACACACATTTACATGTCCACAAACAAAGTCTGACTGCTTTACTGCTAATATTTTAAACTCTATTTCAGATCAGGTGGAGCTGGAATGACTGGGAAGCTAATGTTTGTTCTGTGGGCATTGATTGCCTAGCAACGACATGTACTCACAGCTGTTTTATCACTTGTATCCTTAGGTCTTGAATCATAGGTTTTATTGGTTTGTTTTTATTTACTAGTCCTATTTCTGTACTAGTTATAGGCTTAAAGAAGACAGATATTAAGCTCTTCCCCACTTCAGCTAGAATGTAAGTTACTATTTACACATATTTGTTGAGATTTAGTAAAATTACTGAATCAAACTGAGCTAACTGAATAGAGCCCATTACAATGATGGTCAGTCTGAGAACAAACAAGGAAAGAAAAATAATTGCTGGTCACACTTTAAACAAAATCTCAGTGAACTGGGGAAGTATCTTGAGTCCCTAGGTATTTTGAGAAGCATAGAAGTAACACTCTCAGTTTTAGTTTAGTTATAGAGTGTTCTCTTTAACTGAATTAATTAGTTTTCATTTAAAAAGTCATTTGTAAATTTAAATATCTTTATAGCTGACCTTTTTGATTTAAGTTCATAATCAGAGACAAGTAAATATCTTAAAACAAAAAATCTAACATAATGTGTTTGAGAAAAGTCTATTTGAGTTTTATTTAAACAGTGTATCTCACCTAAATTAAACTAGATATAAACAGTAAGTCGAGATGCATTAAAGATCTAAAGGTAAAAGGCAAATACTTAAAACAATTAGAAGACAAAAGAGAATATTTTTATTACCTCATGGTGAGAAAGACTATCTTAAGCATGAGTCCAAAATAAATATTGATGATAAGTGAAAAATTGATAGTTTGATCACATCAAAATATAATGCCAGACCTGCTCAAGAAGAAAACGGCAAGGTAGGTAGGAGCAGACCCAGTTTTCCCTGTGTCCAGCTGGAACACCTAGTCGATCTTTTGAGGAACAGAGTGAACAACAAATGAAATCCCAGCTTATATGAAGTTTGGAGGCCAAAAATTGTAGAGAACACTGATAAATAGACGGTGAGGAGATTGTGTTGCAATGCTAAGGTCCCTGGGATCTGTGCAGGGACCTAGGCTGCTGTGGCCCCCAAGCTGTGCCTGCCACAGAATAATTGGAGAGTTTAATCTCCAGGTCCCTCCCCTACCAGAGGAGGGACCTGGATGCTTGAAGTTGTTGGGGGGAATAGAGACTAAGTGGGAGACACACAGAGGTGGTATATACCCATGGGGACTGTGGAAGCTGGGTAGGTTGTTACCAGGGAAACTGGGGTGCCAGGCAACACCTGGAGAAGGGAGAAGAGTTGCTCAGTGTCGTAGTCTCCAGTCTGGCTAGAAAGTTGGGCTGTGTGAAAGGCTAGGCACTTGTTAAGAACTACAGGCTTAAACAAGAGACTTTAATTAAAAAAAAAAAAAAAAAAAAAAAGAAGGCTCAAACTCGATTTGTAAGGAACTCACGAGCAGCAGCTGGCTCACACAGCTTGCTAGGCAGCTGATTCGCACAGCTCGCTCTGAGGCTGGTTTGAGCCTCATGCCCTCACTGGACTCCAGCCTAGCCCAGAAGCTGATTCGCACTGGTTGCCCAGAGGCTTAATGGAGCTGCTTGCTTGGTGGTGGTTCCGGTAACAGTGGGCTGGCAAAGAGCAAGGGGGAGGTACACCTCATGGACATCACACAACTTGTGGATTAAAGGTACAGTTCTGGAACATATGGACAGTGGGGGCCCGGCAGCTCTTGGAGGATGTGGGCTGGAGGCTGGGCACATGTGAATATTGCAACCCAGACCTGGTACCCATCCTGACAATACTATAGGAAGGGAGAAAAGTGAACCCCAGCCCCCTTCCTCCTGTGGCATCTAGGAAGACCAGCAGAACTCAGTGGGTTTAAAGTCAGCAAGAGGCTTATTTTTTGCTTTCCTCTCTTTTTTTGTGTGTTTTCTTTCTTCCCCCAAGTGAGACAATAAGACCTGGAGTTGCGAAAGGTCCAGAGACAGATCCAAGAAGGGAGCACAAGGCTAACCCCAACAACTGAGAAACTGAGACAAATTAAGTTTGCTATCCCATAGAACTGGCATTTTATTGTTTATTTGTATTATTATTATTTTTCATTATCTTTACTTTTTATTAGTTTTTTTTAAAGGTCTTGCCTGTATTTTTTTAAATAGATTTTATTTATTTATTTATTTATTTTTAGAGAGGGGAAGGGAGGGAGAAAGAGAGAGAAACATCAATGTGTGGTTGCCTCTCACATGGCCCCCACTGGGGCCACAACCTAGGCATGTACCCTGACTGGGAATCGAACCTGCGACACTTTGGTTCGCAGCCCGAGCTCAATCCACTGAGCTACGCCAGCCAGGGCTATTAGTTTTTTTTTTAATTTCTCTCCTTTCTGTTTAGTTTTCATCATTTTATTTCTCTGTTTAATTGCATTGTTTGACTGGTTTTCCTTATTCTCTCTATCACATTGTATTTTAATTTTCCTTCTTTCACTTCACTTGTGTTCCAATAACACATTTCTTTTGATCATGTACTTTCTATTCTTGTTATCCAAACTATATATTTCTTGTCATATTATTGTTGTTCCAGTACTATTGTAAATAATTGTTGTTCTGTAAAATTGCACATACTATGCAGCACCCCTCCCTAATCTTAGCCCAAGTGACTTTATTCCTGAGCTTTATTATTGTTGTGGTTAACTCTATTCTCTTGCTCACATGTCTACTTTCTATCCTTTACTCTCAGTGTATCTCATCATCTAACCTTGAACAAAAACTCTGTTTTCTGGATTCAGCTCACAATCCTTCTCCCCTCTAACAAGAGTCTTATCTCATTTTCACCTTTTATAAAAAGTGGCTAGTTGGGTGAAATATCATGGTTAATGCTATACTTATCCAAAGGATCTCCTATCTCTTCTCTACTTGTTGGTACTTTAAATCCCATAGAATACTCTCCCTCTGTCTTAATCTACTTTGCCTACCTACCCACTTTACCTGCCACTGATCACATACAAGATTAGGTGGGAGCTGTGAACGTTAGTATACCCACTGGAGGAGAGAACCCACCAACAAAGGAACAACCAAAAGGTAAAAACCCGAATACAATAAGAGAGCCCACACAAACAGAAGAAAGGGCAAACCTAGAGCATCCAGACAAGATCAAAGAGACCATACCACTGAATCCCACTGAATTCCTACCATAGAAGTTCACCTACAAAGACAGCTAGCAAGGTGAAACATCAGGAAGCACAGAGACAAACAAAAAGAGTCACCTAAAATGGGGAGACAAAAAAAGAATCTGCAGTCAAAAGGAGTGGAAGACTTCCCACTAAAGAAGCTAAATGAAATGGAGGTAAGTAAACTATAAGATATAGAATTAAAAATAATGGTTATAAAGATGCTCATTAAACTCACAGAGAACTACAAGAAACTGAGTGAGAACTACAACAGTATGAAAAAGGAAATAGAAACTATAAACAGAGGAAGAAATGAACAATAAAATTTCAGAAATAAAAAATACACTAGAAGGAATTACAAGTAGGCTGGATGAAGCAGAGGACCTAATTAGTGAGCTGGAAGACAAGTGAAAAGGAATACCCAGGCAGAGCAGCTGCATGAAAAAAGACCCCCAAAATATGAAGATAGCTTAAGGGAACTCCAAGATAACATGAAATGCAACAACATTCAAATCATAGGAATACCAGAAGGAGAAGAAAAGGAATAAGGGGCAGAAAACCTGTTTGAAAAAATAATAACAGAAAACCTCCTGAACTTGGAGACAGGAAAAACCATGCAAGTTCAGGAAGCACAGAGAGTCACAATCAAGATAAACCCAAAGAGCCCAACTACAATAAATATCAGATTTAAAATACCAAGTATTGAAAATAAAGAGAGAATCTTAAAGGCAGCAAGGGAGAAATAAGAAGTAACATACAAAGGGACTCTATTAAGGATAGCAAGTGATTTCTCAACAGAAACACTCCAATCCAGGAGAGAATGGCAAGAGATATTCCAAGTGATGAAAAACAAAGGCCTGCAACCAAGATTAATCTAACTAGCAAGGTTCTCAGTTGAAATGGAAGATGAAATAAGGATTTTCCCAGACAAAAGAAGGCTGAAATAATCCATCTCCTCCAAACCAGCAAGCACTATGAGATTTACTAAAGGGACTAGTATAAGAAGAGAAAGAAAAGAGTGAAAGAGACTGAAACACAGGTACAAAGAGAGAAAAATGAACAAATACCTACCAACAACGGTCTGAAATGTTAATGGATTAAATTATCCAATCAGAAGACATAGAATAGCTGAATGGATAAGAAAGCATGACCCACACATACTGCCTACAAGAGACCCACCTCAGAACAAAAGACCTAAACAGACTCAAAGTGAAAAGTTGGAGATAAATATTCCAAGCAAATGGATGGGTAAGAAAAGCTGGGGCACCAATACTTATGTCAGACAAAATAGACTTCAAAACAAGGGCCATAAAAAGAGACCCAGGGGGACACTGCATAGCACTCAAGGGAATCCATCAAGAAGACATAAACATTATAAACATATATGCACCCAACAGAGGAGCACCCAAATACCTAAGGAAAATCTTGGAGGACTTCAACAAAGATATGGACAACAACACAATTACAGTAGGGGATTTGAACATCCCACTGTCAAAAGTGGATAGATCTTCCAAACAAAATATTGACAAAGATATTGTGGTATTGAACAGTGCCCTATATCAAATGAACTTAATTGATATATATTTAGAGCCTTCCATCCCAAAGAAGCAAAATGCACATTCTTTTCAAATGCACATGGAACATTTTAAAAAATATACTGTTGTGGACCATTCAGCCTGGTTTCAGGAGTTGTAACCCTCACCCCATGGTGGGCTGTGTAAGAGCCCAAGGGACCCACTTCATCTGGGTCTGTTCTGTCACAAGGACGTGACCTACTAAGGGGACAAGGCTTATCTCCCTGGCAGGAGTGCTGCTTCTGCCTCTCTGGCCCAATTGCTTGGTTGGCAGTCAATGACGGGTAAGACTCCTCATGGGAGGGGCAACCTAAGCCAGATGCGACCACTTGGGAGGCCTCATGGAAGGACTCGGGAGGTTGCAGCAAAGAGGATGTGATGGACCCTCGCCCCCCGGCTATTCTGATATAGCCCGAGTCCTCATTTCCATCTGGGAGATGTCTCCTGCTTCCTAATTGCCTTAAAGCCTGAAACTGTGGGGGTGAGTGGTGCAGCCCTGTGCTGGCCAGGATGGCTCCCTGGGTGATCCGGACATAAGAAAGAATTCCTAAAGTCCTGTGAAACCTGCTTTGCTAAGAGTGCTCTTCCTGAGGTAACAAGTGTCCCAGGAGGAAATGAGTATGTCTCCCAAAGTTTGGCAACCCCCTTTCCTGACAAACACTGGCTTGGATTAAGCCCTCAGATTTCTTTGACATGTTAAACTTGTATTCCAGTGTATTGGAGCCCAATAAAAGCCTCGTGAGGAGGGGGCTCTGGGTCATTCTCCTCTGAGAGTTTGACCCCTTTCCTCCCCAAGCAGAAGATGTCTTGGTAGTTTTTATTTTAATCCATGACGGAGGGATGGGACTCTGCGGGCGGAGCCCCCCCAACATCTGGCGCCCAGGACAGGGTCTCCCGCAATATACCACATGGTAAGACACAAAACAAGCCTCAACAAATTCACAAAAATTGAAATCATATCAAGCATTTTCTACAACCACAAGGGCTTGAAAGAAGAAACCAACCGGAAAGAAAAAACTCAAAAACACTCAAACTCATGGAGACTGAATAGCATACTATTAAACAATGAATGGGTCAAGAATGAGATCAAAGAAGAAATCAAAAAGTTTCTAGAAACAAATGAAAATGAACTCACAACAACCCATAACTTATGGGACACAGCTAAGGCAGTCTTGAGAGGGAAGTGAATAGCGATAGAGGCCTACCTAAAAAAGATAGAAACATTTCAAATAAACAACCCTATCTAACATCTACAAGAACTGGAGGAACAACAAAAAAGACAGCCCAGAACAAGTAGAAGGAAGGAAATAATCAAGATCAGAGCAGAATTAAATGACATAGAGACTAAAAGCACAATTCTAAGGATCAGTAAGTCTAGGAGCTGGTTCTTTGAAAAGATAAATAAAATCAACAAGTCTTAAAGTAGACTCATCAAGAAAAAAAGAGAGAGGACCCAAATAAACACAATCAGAAATACAGAACTGTATTACAACTGATAATATAGAAATATAAAGGATTGTAAGAAATTACTGTGAAGAACTATGCCAAGAAATTTGAAAACCTAGGTGAAATGGAAAAATTTCTAGAAAAATATAATCTTCCAAAACTCAATGAAGAAGAAGCACGAAGCCTGAACAGACCAATAACAGCAGATGAAATTGAAGCAGTAATCAAAAAACTCCCAACAAATAAAAGCCCTGGACTGAATGGTTTCACAGGAGAATTCTACAAAGCATTTAAGGAAGAGATAACCCCTATTCTTCACAGACTATTCCAAAAAATTCAAGAATATGGAAGAGTCCCAAACTCTTTTTCTTTTTTTAATTTTTATTTTAATTGTTGATCTTGTACAGTTTTCTGTCTTTTATTCTCACCCCAACCCACCACCCCAGCCCTCCCCTCCTCCTTCCCAATTCCACCCCCCCCAATAGTTTTTGTCCATGTGTCCTTTATACTTGTTCCTGTAAATCCTTCCCCTTTTCCCCTGAAATTTCCTCCCCTCTCCCCTCTGGTGACCCCTGTCTGGTGACTTTCAGCCTGTTCTCAGTTTCCATGTCTTTGGTTATATTATGCTTGTTTGTTTGTTTTGTTGATTAGCTTCCTGTTAAAGGTGAGATCATATGGTATTTGTCTTTCACTGCCTGGCTTATTTTGCTTAGCATGATGCTCTCAAGTTCCATTCATGCAGTTGCAAAGGGTATGAGCTCCTTCTTTCTTTCTGCTGCATAGAATTCCATTGTGTAAATGTACCACAGTTTTTTGATCCATTCATTTACTGATGGGCATCTAGGTTGCTTCCAACACTTGGCTATTGTAAATTGTGCTGCTATAAACATAGGGGTGCATAGGTTCTTTCGGATTGGTGTTTCAGGGTTCTTAGGATATAGTCCTAGCAGTGGAATCACTGGGTCAAAAGGTAGATCCATTTTTAGTTTTTTTAGAAAATTCCATACTGTTTTCCATAGTGGTTGTAACAGTCTGCACTCCCACCAATAGTGCAGTAGGGTCCCCTTTTCTCCACAACCTCTCCAACACTTGCTGTTTGTTGCTTTGTTTATGAGGGCCATTCTGACTGGTGTCAAGTGGTATCTCATTGTGGTTTTAATTTGCATTTCTCTGATAGCTAGCAATATCGAGCATCTTTTCATGTGTCTCTGGATCCTCTGTATCCAAACTCTTTTTCTAAAGTCAGCACCATCATAATCCCAAAACCAGATACAGACATAACAAAGAAGGAAAACTTCAGGCCAATATAGTTGATGAACATTGATGCTAAAATCCTTAACAAAATATTGGCGAACCACATCCAGCAACACATTGAAAATATCATACACCATGACCAAGTGGGACCATCCCCAGGATGCAAAGATGATTCAATATTCACAAATCAATAAATATAATACATAGCATAAACACAATGAAAGATAAAAAACACATGTTCTTATCGATAAATGAGAAAAAGCATTTGATAAGGTACAGTAGCCATTCATGATTAAAACACTCAGTAAAGTGAGAATAGAGGGAGCATTCCTCAGCATAAAAAAGGCCATATATGAGAGACCTACAGTCAACATCATACTCAATGAACAAAAACTTAGAGGTTTCCCACTAAGATCAGGAACAACACAAGCTTGTCCACTTTCACCACTTCTATTCAACATAGTATCGGAAGTCCAAGCTATAACAATCAGACAGGAAAAAGAAAGAAAAGGCATCCACATTGGTAAGGAGGAAGCAAAACTGTCATTGTTTGCAGATGACATGCTAGTGTACATAGAAAATCCTATAGACTCTACCAAGAAACTACTTCACCTAATGAATGAATTTGGCAAAACAACAGGATACAAAGTGAGTATTTAGAAATCAACAATGAAATATCAGAAACAGAAAACAGAAAAAAAATCTTATTTGATAGAGCAACAAGAAAAATAAAGTATCTATATAGGGACCATTCTGTGTGGTGTGGGCCCAGCTCCCACCTGGAAGGCCAGTGGAAAGCGAGGTCTGATGCACAGGACCCACACCCATGGGTAGGTTCTCCCACGGGGAATCAGGCCTGCATTGTACCTAGACTGCTTTGAGACTTTATTTTGCTAAAACTCCCTCACCCTGAATTGAGGCAGCAAACATTTACTGCATATATTTAAAGTAACTTCCTAAAATCCATGCTAAACCTTCCAAGGACAAGTGTAACCAGTTCAACCACTTTTCCCTTTGTTTTTGCAAATATCCTTCTGTGATGTGCTAAGTGGCATCCTCTCCTTTGTTTTCTGTAAAAGATAACCACCTAAAGGGAACTTGTATATAGTAAATGAGGACCATCATGTAATGTGCCCAGAAAAGCAATAGAAGCTTGTCATGGCAAGGGTTGGGGCACTCTCCTCTTGAGAGAGTGGCCAAGGCACTCTAGGGAGACAAAAAACCCAGTTAAAATATGGGCAAAAGACTTGAATAGACACTTCTCCAAGGAGGACATACAGAGGGTCCAGAGACATACGAAAAGATACTCAATATCACTAGCCATCAGAGAGATGCAAATTAAAACCACAATGAGATACCACTTCACACTGGCCAGAATGGCCATCATAAACGAATCAACAAACAACAAGTATTGGAGAGGATGTGGAGAAAAGGGAACCATGGTGGACTGTTGGTAGGAATCTAGACTGCTGCAGCCACTATGGAAAACAGTCTGGAATTTCCTCAGAAAAATGAAAATGGAGCTGCCTTTTGACCCAGCAATTCCACTGCTGGGATTATACCCTAAGAACCCTGAAACACCAATCCAATAGAACCTATGCATCCCAGTGTTCACAGCAGCACAATTTACAACAGCCAAGTGCTGGAAGCTACCTAAGTGCCCATCAGCAAATGAATGGATCAAAAAACTGGTACATTTACATGATGGAATCCTACACAGCAGAAAGAAAGAAGGAGCTCCTATCCTTTGCAACAGCATAGATGGAACTGGAGAGCATTATGCTAAGTTCAATAAACCAGGCAGTGAAAGACAAATACCATATGATCTCACCTTTAAGTGGAACCAAATCAACAAAAGAAACAAGCAAGCAAAATATAATCAGAGACATTGATATTAAGAACAACCTGACAGTAACCAGAGGGGATAATGGGGGAGAAGGGTGAAGTGTTTATAGGAATAACTATAAAGGACATATGGACAAAAGAAGGAAGGGTGGAATCAGGGGAGGGAGATGGGGATGGCTGTGGTGGGGGGTAGTAAAACAGGAAAAAAAAAAGGAAAGAAAGAGACACCTGAAATGTTCAAGGTAAATCTTATCCTTTTTCTATTTTAGCAGGGAGGCAGGAAATGTCCTGTTCCATTCCCATATATATTATTGTTTATAGGTAGAAATCAGTTGAAGATTGTGTGTGGTGGCTACCTTTACCTTTTTTTATAAAGATTTTATTTATTTTTAGAGACAGTGAAAGGAAAAAGAGAGGAAGAGAAACATCAATGCGTGGTTGCCTCTTGTGCACCCCCTCCTGGAGACCTGGCCCCACACCCCAGGTGTGTGTCCTGACTGGGAATCAAACTGGCTACCCTTTGGTTCACAGTCTGTGCTCAATCCATTGAACTACACCAGCCAGGGCACTCTTTACTTTTTTGTCGATTAAATATCTACAAGTCTTTAAAAAATTAATGTCAAAATATATCACAAATTGGAAAAACAAAATACTGCCTCAGAAAGGACTTTTATAGAGTAGTCAAGGGATTAATATCCAGAAAATATGTATTACTCCAACAAATGAATTTTAAAAAAGAGAAAACAAATTTTAGAAAAAGAGGTAAAGTATATTTTGGGGGGAGTCACAGAGAAGATGGCCAATCAATACATGAAGAAGTGCTCCCTTATTAATAATTATGGAAATGTGAATATGCAAGTTAAGGAAAAGCAATCCCATTATTCAACTCACTAGATTGTCAAAATCTTAAAAGTCTAACAATATCAACCATAAGTGAGAAAGAAAGCACACAGAGAGTCTGAATCATTACACTTGGGAAGATAAGTTACTGCACCTTGCTTACAGAGCAGAAGTTTGCAAATGAAAGGTGCAGAGAGTAAGTATTTTAGGCTTTGAGGGCTAAGAGGCAATAGTTAGGATATTATACAGGTAGTCAACCATTTGAAAATGCACAAACCAGTCTTAGTTCACAGGCTATATAGATAAAGCCTATGGGTCAGATTTGGTACTTGCAGACCTGTGTTCCATTTGGGCAGTATTCTACTTTCTGGCATATATACCAGAATAACTTCCTTTTTTAAAAATAAAAGATTTTATTTATTACTTTTGCAGAGAGAGGGGAAGGGAAGAGAAAGAGAGGGTGAGAAACATCAATGTGTGATTACCTCTCATGCTCCCCACACCGGGGACCTGGCCCCACAACCTAGGCATGTGCCTGGACTGGGAGTTGAACCAGCAACCTTTGGATTATAAGCTAGCACCCAATCCACTGAGCCACACCAGGAAGGGCTATTCTAGAGAAACTCTCATACAAGTGGGTACAAAGTACAAATGTATCATAAAACTATATACAACATTATAAAACAACCTAAATATTCACTGCAAAGGAAACTGATAAACAAACATGGCATATTCAGTCATATTTCATTTACTCATGACTATATATACAAATGAGTTTTATGTATATTAAGATAAAAAGATTTCAAAAACAATATTTAGTGAAAAACTTAAAATTATGTAGAGCTTGATACTACTTATTCTGAAAATTGCTGCTACTAATGGTTTGCAAAGAGGGAAACACATGATCAAATATAATGTGGTCCCAGAATGGTGTGTGGTTATCATGGCAGAGAACTGTGCCCACCAGTCATCTCTACCAGAGGTGGACATCAGTGCACTGCAGCAGTGCTTCTCGAACTGAAAGTCAATGTTAATATTAACAATGAGTGATATAAAATGTTTGTAGACAATAACCTTAAATTAAAAACACTAAATATTTTAAATGGATATATATGAGAAACTACTGTATTTCATAGATTTTAACATACATATTTATTTTACATTTTATTTTATTTTATTTTTTTATTTGTCTTTAGAGGGGTAGGGGAGAGGGAGAGAAACATCAATGTGCGGTTGCCTCTTGTATGTCCCCTGACGGGAACTGGCCTGGCAACCCAGGCATGTGCCCTGACTGGGAATCGAACCGCGATCCTCTGGTTCGCAGGCCCGCGCTCAATCCACTGAGCTACACCAGCCAGGGCTTATTTTACATTTTAAAAGCTCTGAAATTGGATATAACTTATCTTCGTTTTTAGTTTAGCTATTTTTTGTTAATGTTACACAAAATAAGAGTCTTCTTATAGTTGATAGTGTGTTAAATTTAGTGAAATATGATTTAAAACTGGAAGACAGATTCATACCAAATTTATCACAGTAATTGTCTCCATTGTGTGGGGGGAAAAGAGGAAGGGAGAGAGAAACTTGTTCCAGGAAGAATCATAAATAATATTTTAAACTGATTAACAATACTTTATATCTGTAAATTAAAAACATCTAAAGTAACGTAACAACATTTTAGCATGTATTAACATACAGCTTTAAATGCACACACCATCTTACTTAAAGGAACTGAGTGTTGGTGATAGCTACAATCATCTGCTTGTTTCATGGCTAAAATCTCCCCCCAAATACAAACTCAACTCACTTGGTGATGGCAAACTTGGCCACTAGGTGTGGGGCATTATTATCCTCAATTTCAGATATAAGATGACATAGAAATCAGGAAAGTTGTTTGATTCTTCCAAGTCACACACACAGTGACAAACAGAACCTGTATCTCAATTTTGAGCTCCAACTCCATACTCTTGTACTCTACCATATTTACTAGACCTCCCTCATTGACTTTTCAATTCTCAATTGCTTTACAGATTTGAAAAATATTATGAGTAAAAGAACAACTTCAATTTTCAGTTTTAACTAAAAATTTACCTTTTGAAAATAACAATAAAACTATAGTAAGTGTTTTTAGCAGAAAGTTAAATCAGTAGAATGAAGAAATGGAATTAAAAATGAGTTTGCAAGCTGTGTTCTGTGGATTCCTAAAGGTCCAGGTGAATCTCAGGAATCCTTGGAAGTGCCCTAGTATTCCACAATCATTGCCATATTTTTGGCCTACTAAGGAAAATTTAGACTACCCAAGAAGTCTGCGTACCAGATTTAATACAATATTTTGTTATATTAGCAATCCCTGTAGTTCACTTGAAAAACATTTGCTTTGCTAAATAGTTTTCTGGCTAGATAGTTTTTCTTTCTGCTTTCATAATGTGTGAGTCTCTGACTTAAGGATCAAATCTATATCTGCATGTAAAAAATCTACAGTGAGGTTAGCAAACAATTATATTGTTTTAATAGAAAAACAATTACACAGATTATTTCCATACATCCATTATTTCAATCATATCTATCCTGCACTTAACTCATGATCAATACTCTCCAAGCTATTCTATAGCTTTAAAAGAATGTAAACATGTAGTAGGTGCCTAATGAACATCAGGTGAATTCATGAGTGAATGAGTAAATGATGGATGAATAAATGAATGACATATATAGACTTAAAGGTCCTGGAAGGGAGTATGCAAAGACCTCAGAACCAAGCGTCCTGTGAACACCAGCACAGAACCAAGTGTCCTGTGAACACCAGCACAGATTTGCTCCTGGAAGCCAGGCCTTCATTCCCAGTACTCAATGTTCCTTCCTTTTGCAAATATTTTGAAAGTCACCTCATATAAATAATGCCAAAGTTATTTCTTTGTGGTTCTCCTGTTTGAACCCAAGACTTTAAACCACATAACAATGCATCTCCCATATACTTTTTGATTAACACGTGTTAGTTTTGAAAATCTTTGCTTATAGCAAATGCAACCTCTAATATAATATCTAGTTCCTCAAGCACTTGCTTGATTCATAGATATTTAAAATTAGAAGGGAATTTAGAGCTCATATGCAATTTGCTTTATTTTCGTAACTCTTCAGAAAAGGTTTGATTTGATGCAGATGTTTTCATTGACTATAGTAAGTTTCCAAATCCAGGGAAGTAGAAATAAGTAGTAGCAAGATCATATGAGAACAGGCAGACCTAGGGACATTCTGACTCTAACATTTACACTCTGTGTGATGTTGGGCAAATTAGTTTAACTCCTCTGAGCCTCAGTTTCATCATCTGTAAAGTGGCAATATTACATAACTTGGTTATTCCAAGTTATGTAATATTCCAATATTAGTAATACAATTGTGAAATATTTTGCCTTTCAATAGTAGTAGCAGTTGTTTTAATTTCATGTGTTCCTAGTAAATGGTAACATTTTGGGTCCCTAACTTGGAGCTTTTAACATAAGAGTGGAGCTTAAGTTTGTTTCTTAAACATGCACCGATTTATTACATAAAGGTGTACATTTCACACTAGAAAGGCCTGAGAGTTATATCCCTTAGTATGCCATAGGCCACATTTCATAACATTATTCTTTTTAATAAAAATATATTGAAGAGACAACTCTGTGTGACAGAAGTCATTTTTTTTTCTTGGATTTTGGTATTCAGGTTTTATTGTGCTTTTAAAATATTCACTGCTATGTGTTTAATTTTTCCCTACCTCTTTCTTTCCATTATACATAGCACAAAAACACTGAGCTGATTTACATTTAACTGACTGTACCCTGAGGTCTCCAGTGTCTATCTTCAAGTTAATTACAGCTGTGAAGAAGATGAAGTTGAAGAGAGTGTCTCTACAAGATTAATAATAATAATAATAATGATAATGATAATAATAAACGTAGTTCTGGTTTCATCCTTAGATCATCTAGGGTGTGAATGATTAGAGATGTTTAAATTGGTATGTAAATGTGAGATTTCTATTTTGTTTTGTTTGCCTTCATGCAAACACTTATACGTAATGGAGACAACTTCCTATTTACATATGAAATCTCATTCCTCAAGTTAATTTATTCATAGAAATCAATATGGAAGGGACTTCATCCAACCAGACTACTGTTGTGGACCGTTCAGCCTGGTTTCAGGAGTTGTAACCCTCACCCCATGGTGGGCTGTGTAAGAGCCCAAGGGACCCACTTCATCTGGGTCTGTTCTGTCACAAGGACGTGACTTACTAAGGATACAAAGCTTATCTCCCTGGCAGGAGTGCTGCTTCTGCCTCATCCATCTCTGGCCCCAATGCTTGGTTGGCAGTCAATGACGGGTAAGACTCCTCATGGGAGGGGCAACCTAAGCGAGATGCTACCACTTCAGAGGCCTCACGGAAGGACTTGGGGGGCTGCAGCAAAGAGGATGTGATGGACCCTCACCCCCCGGCTATTCTGACATAGCCCGGGAGTCCTCATTTCCATCTGGGAGATGTCTCCTGCTTCCTAATCAGCTTAAAGCCTGAAACTGTGGGGGTGAGTGGTGCAGCCCTGTGCCGGCCAGGACGGCTCCCTGGGTGATGGGGCATAAGAAAGAATTCCTAAAGCCCTGTGAAACCTGCTTTGCTAAGAGTGCTCTCCCTTAGGTGATAAGTGTCCCAGGAGGAAATGAGCATATCTCCCAAAGTTTGGCAACCCCCTTTCCTGACAAACACTGACTCAGATTAAGCCCTCAGATTGCTTTGACATGTTAACCATTGTTTGATCCTTGTCGCCTGACATACCTGTATTCCCATGTATTTGAGCCCAATAAAAGCCTAGTGAGGATGGGGCTCTGGGTCATTCTCCTCTGAGAGTTTGGCCCCTTTCCTCCCCAAGCAGTCATGTCTTGGTAGTTTTTTATTTTCATCTGTGACGAAGGGATGGGGGTCTGCAGGCAGAGCCCCCCCACATCTGGTGCCCAGGACAGGGGCCCCCACAGACTACTCTACACTGGTTTTCTGGCTCTCATTCAGAGATTCAAAGTAGGCCAAAAACCTATTGATGCTCATCCCATTATGAATTCTAAGACATAATTGAAAGAAGTGTTAAACTCACCAGGGTGGCAAAAAGATGATAGAGAATGAAATAGATGGCAACCACAGGTGCCCACATGTGTCCCACTGCATTTAGAGTTTGGTCCATTACATCCACCCATCCTTCTTGGGTAAGGATCTGGAACATGGACATAAATGCCTACAGAGAAAAAGAATGGACATATTAAATACCACCTTTAGGCTTGCATACAATTGAAAATCAGTATATGATGTTTGAGGACTTTGATCTCAATATTATTCATCTTTATCTGATTGATTAAAGGAATAAGAGCTTTAATTCAACAGAGGGGAAATGGCCAAGAACTACAGATCTTAAAAACCTATCTAACCATTTAGTGTGGAAAACTAAAATAATTGTCCTGAATTAAAATTGGCCTTGTTAGTGGTAAACACTGTTGAGAAAAAAGAGAAAAAAAAGTTAGGACCTTAGCTTATTTGCTTTTCTTTTTTCTCCTCTAAGTAAGCTAGGTATTTAACATTTTCAACATATTATTGCAGGGTTTTTTTTTTGTTTGTTTGTTTTTTTTTTTTTTTTTTGCTGTTAAGCACTAGTTTTTACAATGAATTATATTTAATTGTCTAAAGGAATATGAGAATAACCTTTTTACTTTTATAGTACTCATCTATCAAATTATTTGTTACATTAAAAACATGAGACCCTTTAAAAAAGAAATATTTCTAAATAATATTGCCATGCTGAGAAACTTAATAAAGACAAATACATTTTCATATTTTTTTCCAGAGCTCAGAGTCAAGATGATAGATGAAGCCAAGACTAAAAAATACAGAGCATTCCAACAAAAGTCAGCTAAACCTTACTCATACTCTCGGCAAGAACTGTGGTTAGTTCCATTCTTGCATGTTTTTCTGATTAACTAAATGATTACAACTACATCTCTAATTCATCTACCCTGTACATATTAGTGGATGATAAATGCTTCCTGATTAGAACTTACGATGACATCTGGGAAAGTTGACAACTGGAATCTACTGGCTCTTTAAGAATGTCTTTATAGGCCATAGTAGAATGAAGACTTAAATTGAATTCTCAGGTAGTTAGTCCCCAAGAAATAAAGTGCAGTATACTACAAAGATGAACTGATTCCAAGGTAAAAGCTCTGTTACATCGATTAGAATCTTAGAGCCAAAAGGACCTTAAGGATAATCTAATCTGACTCTTTATTTTTAAAGATAAGAAAAAAGAGGGTTAGGGATAATAGATGATTAGCCCAAAGTTACTCTAGTAATTTGTGGCACTAACAGAAGTATTACTTAAGTGTTTTGACTCCAAAGTACGTACTTTTCCAAGTATTATTCCCTGTGTTCAGTGAAGTCTTGAATCTACTACTTCCCAGGCCTACTCACACAGTGAGCTCTCTCACCATAGTTTCCCTTACTAGAGATAGTTAACTTTTTTAGAAGGTGTTCAATGCTCAACATATAATAGACACTTTCAAACAAAGGAAAAACTAATGAATCTTGAAGTAGGAGATACATTCTTATACTCACCCTTTGTCCATGTGTAAAATACTTAACTTCTCCTTGAGTTACTTTTCCTGCAATCTCATTACCCTATGAAGTGTTTTGTTTATAAAAGCATTAACTATGTTGCTATTGATACTTCAAACCAGGATCACCAAGCAAAAAGTACTTTCCTTGTCAGGTGCCTAAGAGAATATTAGCTTTCACTCATCATAAAATGCTTCAGGGAAATTTTCAATATGTCATGTAACCTCATATGTGTGCCAGGACTTATCATTGAGGACAAATTTTTTCCCTGTATTTTTTCGGTTGAATATTTATTACCTCCAAAGGCAAGGAACAAAAGTTCCAGAAAAAATTCTTGTGAAAATATCAGATTGCTGTGTTTTCTTTAATGGAGATGCCACCAGTGTGAACGTGTGTTCTTCTTAAAGATTCAATTCAATAGGGAAAGAGTCAAAACACCTACCAGTACAAAAGGAGTTTTAGTGGACATGAATTTCTTTCTTCAAAAGTAACAAAAAGTTTTAATGATTAAGTTCAATAGATTTAGTTTTGATATCCACATCAAAAATTCCGGTGTACCTTACAGTTGCCTTAGGCACAATCCAATTTAATTTGTTTTCATCTACTACATTAGCTTTCATGAACACTCAACTATTATGGATTCAGTAAATGCTCTGAAACGTGGAGCTGTGGGATTATAACTCATTGCTGTGAGATAAGCAATGCAGTCAAGAACATTGTGGTTATCCTCTACTGTTTTCAAAGTCTCAGAAGAATCTCATTTCTGCACAGGTTAGCCACCTGAAAGTTTATACTGTGAATTATATTTGAAAGCAAAGCTTTCCATACAGCATGATTCATGTGTTTAAAGCTGTTTACATGAACAAACCAATGAAAGGGAGTTTCATGAAATACTTTTATTATAGGCTGAAAATTAATTTGTGTCCTGAGGAAGGGTGTCTTGTCGGTTTTGCTGAGATTTTATATTTAAGTCCAAATGATTGTTTGAGGTTGTGAGTTAAGTACACTTACTGACTTACATTATTTACATGATCTGTGTTCTTTGAAGAGCCTGATTAGTTTATTTATTCAAACAGGGTTATCAGTAGTTATTGAAGGTTTAATGTGTTCAGGATTAAAATGAGGGAGACATAGTTTGTTCTCTTAAGAAATTTATAATCAAGAAGGGAAGAAAAAGATAAACATGACCAGATCCAAAAAAAGAAAAAGGAAAAAAATTGTGTATAGGAGAAATTTGTAAAACAAAAAAGTCTGCCCCACCAAGGAAGCACTAAATCAAACAAAAACATCTCTGATGAATTTCAAATGGAAGTTGCAGCAACAATAACTACAACAACACATTGTTGGCAGTAGGAAATGGAGGTGAATAATGAATGGAGATTGGCTATGCCAATCTATTGAGTAGGAGCAATGGAGGAGTCATTACAAAGTCAGAGTTATAAGCATATTGATATTCCAAGGAAGCAAAACTGCTGGATAAATAAAAATTACCATGGGAAAGAAAATGCACTGAATAGAGAGGCTGCAATGATGTTCACGGAATGGAGAAGGAAGGTTTTGAAAATCATAAACTTGGTGAGCATTGTATTTCTTGGATATGTGGGAACACTCAAAGGGTGAGAACCAGCGTAAAGAGTAAAAGCCACAAGATGAAAGGAGGAAGTGAGCAGTTGTGGGGATGACACAGGAGAAAACACATATAAAAGCAGAGAACAGGGGTCTTTGGGTCACTGAAAGGGCTTGAGCATTGCAGGATAGAGACACAAATATCATTGCCAACCATTCTCAGCTTCCTTTGCTGGTTTCCCTTCAATTTCCTAACCTGTAAGTGTTGCAGAACTTCAAGACTCAATCCTCAGACCTCTTTCTTTTCTCTCAACAAGCACTAACTAGTTCATCTCATCCATTCTAATGCCTTTGTATACCATCTATATACTGATGATGCCCACATATGTATGTCTAGCTCCATACAAATGTCCAGAATCAACTCCACATCTCCACTGGGATATCTAAGGAGAATCTCAAGCATTGCATATCCCATATTAAACTCTTCATGCCTCACTCCCCAAACTTGTTCTTCTCACACTCATTCCCATCTTGGAAAAAGACTGATATATTTTTCCAGTTAGGGACATCTTTGGACCTCCTTATTCCTTCACATCCTACATCGAATATATCAGGAAATCATGCTAACTCCAACCCTGATTCTTTGCCTCATTTCCACATCTATCCTCAATATTCATTGATTTTACCACTCATACAGATAATAGTTTCTCCCTAAGTAGCCCCACATTTTGTTGCTTTACTTTCTGGCCATTAACCAAGATTGGGAGACTTGAATTAAAGTTAGATCACCAAAGGGAGGAGGAAGGGGAATGAATAAGTATTTGCATGGCTTCTCTTTTGTTTGAACTAACAGCCCTTGGACATCAGCCACAGGTGGGGTGAACAATGTCACTTAGACCATGTTTCCATTGAGCTGCTGAGGAACCTTGACATAGTATTGGAGAAAGAAGCAGGTTCATCAGTGACAAGACATCCTTTTCCTTCTCAAGGCTTCAGGGATCCATTTTTGACCACAAATCTCATTCTGATAGACCTTCTTAGAGTTAGAAGCAAGGGTATTTTCCAATGCTGAAATAAATAGGCTGAAAATGTTTATCCAGGTCTTGCAAAGTAGTTCTTAAATTTTGCAAAGTATGTTATAAATGTCCTTCAATAATATGACACAATGGGTTTTGAGATTTTAGTACATGTGGATATCAACTTAGGTTAAAAACAATTAGATTTTTTAAAAATAGGATGGGTAGGTAAACAACTTAAGTTTTGGTCAATATATAGTGAGTGGAACACACAGTATAATTTTACTTGTAATTACACATCTAGATATATTTTTATGTGTATACAAATGTTTGAAAATCTATATAGTAAACTTGGAACAATAAAACAGAAAAGACTAAGGAACTAGGAAAGTGGATAATACTGTTATTGAACTTTTCAAAGTAAAAGCATTACCAGGATATATTTTACACATCATAAAATTTAATTTTTAAAATGTACAATTAAATGGTTTTTACTTTATTCACGGTGTTAGTTAATTAAGTTAGTTTATCCACTAACTTAAGAACATTTTCATCATATCCCCAAAAACATTTTTGCTCATTAGCAGTTACTCCCTATTCCTCTCTCTTCCAGCTTTTGCTAACCAACAGCATACTTTCTGTCTCTATGGCTTTGTCTATTCTAGACATTTTCTATAAGTGGAAGCTTACAGTATGTGATCAGGGTTCATCCATGTTGTAGTATGTGCCAGTCCTTCATTACTTTTTATCACCACATAATATTCTATTTTATGGATATCCCATGTTTTAGCTATTCATCAGTTCATAAAAATTGGGTTGTTTTTGCTTTTTGCCTATTATGGATAATGCTTCTATGAATATGCATGTACAGGTTTCAATGTGAAGCTATATTTTTATAAATTACTTTTTACTCAAAATATTTTCTACTGTTTGTATTAAAACACACATTAAACATTTTTCTTTTACTTTAAAATATATATATTAAAAAGTTATTAAATGTGGTGAAAAATACAACAAATATCATTGATGTACAACTTTTAATTTACAATATCATTTGCATCTATTTTATTTATCTTTAGCCATTTTAAAGAACTCCTCCTCTATAAAAGATTTACCATCAAGATGAAACCTACTTGACAGCTTATATAGTAGCTCAAACTTTTTTTACTGAGAGTTTCCCTTGCTGTGTCTTACCGCTAGTCAGCCCTAAAGTAGAAGACTTGTCTTAATGGTATTCAATGAGTGAAAAAGTGACAACCCTTTTGGTTTTAATTATTTATCTGCTCAATATCCTTTCTTTTTCCTCACTTAAATGGCAATAATATGTAGATGAGTTTTATCTTCTGAAAAACTCACTGACCTTATAATTCCTTAATATTGTTGTATAGTTCCCTTTATCTAAAACTTTCTCAACTATTCATAGCTTTTCAATATTTAACATGACTTTAATACATACCTACCTAATGTAAATTGTTGGATCTACCTAATGTTAGAGTTAAATTTCTAAAAAGTGCATTGGTTGGCAAAATCATAACTGATAGGATCAAGATCTTACAAAGAATTAGAGGTTGCTAAAAACCAATACAACAGCATTAAGTGTTTTTAAAGACCTACAGTAAATAAAAGCTCTAAGAGTCACCATTTACTGTGGCCAAACTAAGTTGTTTATAAATAAAAATAAAAATTCTGTGTATTTGAAATTTGGAGTAAAAACAAAGAAGTGTAATGTTAAAGCCACAACAATAGCTATTTCTTGACTTGAAATTCCTTCTTCTCTGGCTTAGATGAATTTTCATGGTCCATCAATTCAATTACATTCTTTTCAGTTCTCTAAACCCCATTTCTCTGTGTTGTTTGCCAAACTCTCAGAAAAAATGCCAACTCCTAGGTGAATCTAATTTTCCATGGCTACACCTACCCATCCTGCTTCACTGTGTAGAAAGTTACACCACAGGGAAATGGGCTCCTTTCCACGACAGCCTACCAAGGAGCCTCACAACACTGCCAGGCGAGCCTCTTGTTTTCTTCGGTGAATGCTCTGTCAGCCACAAGAAGTGATAGAGCATTCAAAACTTCTTCACTTTTTCCAAACTTGGCCACCTCATCTCTGCCCTCACTCTCAAGAGATGCCATGCTGAGAAGGAACATCTAAAGGATTACAATTGAAGATAGAGGTTGCGTGGGGTGAGAATAGGGACTGTGTCTCTTTGTGTGTCATAGAGCAGAGAGGCAAAGAACAAAGCCTTCAGTTCTGTAGTCACAAGGATGAGTTTGGTAATAAATCACTGACTGGTTTATTAGCTCTGGATAAACACCAGTGTTTGATGAAGATGACATCAATCTTTCTCAAGTATGTGATCACATCAACACTCTCTGAAGATTGTTTTAAGAATAGAAATAAATAAAGTATATGTGAATACTTTGTGAACATTAAAGTACTAAACAATATTTTAATACTTTTAAAAATCTGTCTCTAAGAAATTATCCCAAGCAAAACAAATTCTATTATACTAAAATTTGCATAATTCCTATATATTTTATATGGCAAAACTTTATAGGTCAAATACAGTATGATTCCATTTTTATAAAGCACAAAAATATGTAGAATAAACCATTTATATATTAAGAAGATATGTCCTTTATATACATGATTTTGAAAGTGTGACAGTGTTTTTGCTGATATCATTTTATTTCATCTTTGAATTGAACAATTCCTGACATACCTTCTAGTTATAAGTATCTGGTATTCTGTGATCTATTCATTGCTACTGGTAACCAATTTAAAAACTTTGTTTTTATATGATGTATTTTCCAGTCCATTTTCCCGGACTGTATCTTACCTATAAAAATCATACAAAAAGGCTACAGTGAATGTTTTGTTACTAATACATACTACAAATTTATCATAATCTTTATTTAATAAACAGCAAAAATTATGACGCTAGCAAGTGCACTGAAAATAGGAAGCTGAGCAAATAAGGTGCTGTGCTCTGTCTTAAGTCATAACATATACTGCAATCTTAAAATACAATGGAACACAGACTGAATTTTGTTGTAAGGCTCTATTCTGGAGAGTTTAGTTATTAGTAACTTTTAAATGGAAAAGTTTTCAGTGATATATGTATGTCTCTGTATGTGAACTCTTTGGAATTTGAGGTCTTTTGAGTCAATTACCATTGTAGTTAATAAGTGAACTATTTAAAATATTAATTTCTGTAAAATGATTATTTTGTGATTTATTCTTTATGATTTGGAAAAAAAGTTGAAACAGGTGGTTTCAATTAATTGCATGACCGCCTTTTATTTTGGCAAGAAATGCCAAAATGTTCTTTGCTTTTTTAAAAAATGAATCTACATAATTTGCTTTTGTAATTCTTAAAATATGCTTGTTGTTAAGTATTCCATTTAAATTAATAGAGAGAAGGGGAAAAACTGTTTACTAGTCAAATTTATGGAAAAGTCTTACTGAATTTAGATTAATGTAATTGGCCTTAAATGTCGAAGTGAGTTTGAATGCAATTAGAAGGAAGGTAAACATCAAAACATTATGTCTATTCCAGCAGCAAGTTACTTTTAAGTAGAGTCTACACTTAAATATAATTTCAAGAGTAAAAGGAAAGATGACAGAAGCTCATTTGCAAAAACCAATGAATCTTTTTCCAATTATAAAAGTGTGTGTAGGTGTTTCTTATTGTCTCTTCTTTTTAAAATGTTAGCTATTCTTTGGTTAACTTTTACATATAACACCATAAATGACAATGTAGACAAAATCATGGATTTGTACAGTATCCTAGGACTTCATTCAGGGTAAGTTAATAATGAGAAAAGAGACACTGAGCCATGACTAGTATTTTTATGGTGTCTTATCGCTCCCAAAGCAATTAATTGTCCATTATTTAGAATAAAATTAGCAATAACTCTGTAGCTGCTATTATAGATGGGAAATGGAAGTTCAGAAGCTTTACATGATTAGTCTAGGTCTTCAGGTAGTAAATGGTATTGCCAGGTCTCTAGAATGGAGTCTACTGACTTCAAATTCCTGCTGTCATCTTGGACTTTATGGGCATAAGACATCTTGAGATTTAACAATTGCCGATCTCTTTTCATTATCTAAATTACCAAGACAAATAATGTACATGCCAAATCTAAGCAATTTTTAGAATTTTTAATCTCTTTTGTCATCTGAAACTATATTATGCTCAACGAATTAATGGAAAGAGATATTGTCAGCATTTTTAATACTTTGTTAAAATAAGCTCTACTCATTAACATTTTCCATATGAAAAGGACATAACCTTTTCATTTTCATGGGAGTCTAAAATTACAGAATAAATTTTAATAAAATATTTTAATAAAGACTGATATGTTTAAGTTCCTATATTAGAAACATTAATTTTAAGGACAATATCAAGATGAACTGAATGAACTTACAGTTTCCCCCTAACAATCTTTCTTGCCAAGCATGTTTCAGTTGAAAGGTATAATTCCCACCAATTATGTTAAAATAATATTGAAATGCAACCATCTAGCTGATGGAACAAACAGCTGTGAAAATGAGACCTGTAGATTTATGCAAATAGCAGTCTTCTGAATTAATTTTTTTCAGAGAACAAACTGTCAAATCTTTTGAAGTATTTATGCCCTATTTCTTAATTAGCAATATTGCTAATGTCAGTCATATTAAATTTTCATAATGTAAATGATGTTTCATTGGCAAATATGTGCTACAAAATTGTAGATGAGAGTTGTCACTTTACTTTGGCACAATAAAGATTTAGTGACATATAGAAAATAGAGATCCCCAAAACACAAATGTATATCCTATTGTTAAATAAACTGAGGATTTTTTTTTTTTTTTACATTTTTTTTTAAATTTTTTTTTTGAATTTATTATTTATTTATCTTTTTAGAGGGGAAGGGTAGGAGAGAAGGAGAGGGAGAGAAATATCAATGTACGGTTGCCTCTTGTGTGTCCCCTGCCGGGAACTGGCCCGCAACCCAGGCATGTGCCCTGACTGGGAATCGAACCGCGATCCTCTGGTTCGCAGGCCCGCGCTCAATCCACTGAGCTACACCAGCCAGGGCAATAAACTGAGGATTTTAAAATAATCTTCTGTATCTAAAATCCCACAAAGTCTACATAGCAAACTTCTTGTTTTCTTACTATCCATTTGAATAAATATGTTTAAAAACAAGGTTTTTCTCCTTGATTTCAAATAGAAAGCATATTGGTTAAGAAATGCTTATATTTTGCATTTTAAAAATATTGTACTTTAGAAAGTTTATTGTTTGTTCTCCTTTAATTGGCTTTGATTTTTCATTTCACTAATTTTACAAAGATATTTCCTGAAAATTATATTGCTTATTTTTTCTATTACAAACATGAATTTCAAAGCCATGCTTTGATTTTGATAGTGCTTATTTAGTACTCAAACACCTAAAAAATAAATGTGATAGTTATTTACAAATAACTATCTATAAAGCTGATTTCACAAGTCATAAACTAAAGTTAGTCTTATTATACAATTTGCATATTTGTTTAGAATATATATATATATATATCTATATAGGCCTACAGACATATGTTACTTATTTAATAATATATGCTATTTATATGAATCTACATTATCTACTTTTCTCCTTTAAAAATTTCATCTCATGTTTTTGCTATTTTTAAAATATGTCATTATTTTTCTTACTGATGTGTAATTATAAATTAAGGTTTTTATATCTATTCATGTAATCATTCATCTACTTACCTATTTCCATTTTTTAAACCAAGAAGGCATTTAATGTACAAAATTTGAAAATATCAAGTGGTATAAGAAATAAAATAATTTACTTATAATTGAAACAAGTTGTATATAGCTTTGAAAATTTATTTTAGAATTTTAAAATTCTACCAGTTTTTTTTCTAGGCATATGTATATGTATTTGAAACAAAATTGAATTCAGTTGACAATATAGTGTTATTTTAGGCTTTTTTGTTTAATTTTTATCATCATCATTTATGTCACTTATGACTTAACTCATTACTTATTCTGTAAAAAATATAGTTTTCATAACTGTATGACACCATATTTAAAATTTAAATATTTCATTATGTTTGAACACTAAAGTTGTTTCAAAATTTTCGCAGTGGAAATTAAAGCTACAAAGAGCATTACAGAAGACCGTCTTTGAATTTGTGGACATTTTCATGGGGTAAATTTATATAAATGCAATTATTAGGTCAAAGAGTAAAAATGCTTTTTAGTGTCTTTTTAATTTTATTTTAATTGTTGTTCAACTACAGTTTTCTGTCTTTATATATAATGAAAAGCTGGTTCCCAGTATTGTCACACAAAGGTTCACTGACACGTGCAATATGTAGTAGCATTTCCTGCCAGCAGTGCACATCATTAATGCCCAATCCCTCCCCCCAAAATAACAAACAAACCTTGTTCTTTTTATAATTGACATGCATTATAAATTAAGGGTTTACTTTCATCTTTTGCCTTTAAAAATTATTTATGGTGGTTATTTTTTGCTTGTTTGAAAATTTAAATGTATTCTTCTTTCAGGCCTAGAAAGTCTGTGACTATCCAAGATGGAAGATGATATTTTCTTTTTGCTTTCTGAATTTTCATACTTCAAATCTCCTTGCTGTAATTCATCGCAAAAGGTATTTTAAAACATAATATGAGAGGCTCTGGCATCACCAACATTCCTTGTTTAATAATAATTAGTTTTTAAATCAATTATTGTGATCCTTTCCTTGTCGTGTTTTTTAAAAAAGAATATGCAGGTTTGCCCATTTGTTTGTAATTTTATCCCTAAATCATACTCTTTTAATTATCATAGCCTTATACATTTTCTTGTTAATTCTCACCAGTTTTTTATGATACTCCTCACTGCTTCTTTTTAAATAATATGTATGATATGGGAAAAGTACTTTCTACATTTGTTTTGGAGATTACATTACATATATGTGGATATTTATGTATAGATGTCCATGCCTCTTTCTTTCTCTCTCTCTATATATATATCTATGAAAAGTTCTTGTTATAAGGGCCTCACATGTAAAAAGTGCTCATATACAGTAACTGTTACTATAAATATAATGATCTGAGGGGAAATGTCTCTCTAGATTTAATCAGGAATGATAATATTTATGCTCCTCTAGGAACTAGTTTGTTTTTACCTAAAAAAGTATTGTTTATCTATTTATGTAAGTATATATTTTCTGGAAAAATTAGTCACACTTGGCCTGAACTCCAAAAAACATGGATGTCCTAATGGTTCATTTTTGTCTTTTGGGTTCGTTTTTGCTTCCATTGTAATTTTGATTTTGTTTTCCCTTTAGATTCATTCTTTTTAAATTTTGCTTAAATATATTTCATATAGCTATAAACTGTTTTGGACACATTATATTCCTTTGGGATAAGGCAAAATATAATCAACATTTATTTTGATGTAATGTTGAATTGGCAGCAATTAAGACAACTTAAATAATTTTTATTTTGTTGAATAACACAGTAATATATTCTTCCTCATGCTCCAAGATAATGTCTCTTTTCTTTTATTTTGCCATTTCATAATCCCTCTATTTTCTTTACTTCCCCTTTTCACTCAACATGAAACAAAGTATCTTATCCAAAAACCAGGAAATATGCCATTTGTCTACACTATTAGTGACATTCTCATTTGGTCATTCACATTAATATGCATACTTTATTGTCAAAATTGTAGAGTTTTTCTTAGAAAAATGTATGCAGAATATTTCTGTTAGATTGAGGTAGGTTTTTTGTTCTTTGTCCACTGCCTTTCTCCTGGAACTATGAATTGAATTAATGACATATAAAAAACTAAAACAATAGAAGTAATACACAGACCAAGGTTCTCTCTATAACTTAGTAGTCCTTGCCTGTACTGTTTTTCCTCTTTTGTATTGCACAATTCAAGATTATAGTAGCATGCACCTATTTACTTCCATTTGCCCACTACAGCTCCCCAGCCCCTCCCTACCAATCTTCCTACTCACATACTCAGCTACATGCATGCTTTCTCACATGCACACATATATTTTATCCCATCATGTTTCCTGAAAATTCAAGTTCTAAAATTGGTTTATAGAAATGTTTGAGAAGCTAGAGAGAGCCCTCTGCAGAGATGGGCAGTTCAGTTATGGTTCACTGAAATGCTGAGTGTTATGCCCAAGGGGTTGGCAGTGAAGAAATAATAAATCTACACATCACTCATTAAATGGCTCTGTGTTTAGTCTCATATGTGAAATAGTTAATATAAGCTAGTTTAGTTTCTGGCTGCAATTTGGTAGTTGGCCTTTGTTCTTTGTAATATAATGTTTTGCTTCTTGTATTTTTATGTAAAGTTGCAAAGGACTAACAAATGAATATTCTAAACTGGAATTGGGGCCTATTTTTAAACTTTCCACGCAATACAGAAAACTGAGTACTTACTGTTGAGTTAATGCTCCAATAATCTACTGAGGGACCCTTGTTTATTGGGCTCTCTGATTATTGCTAGGAATTCAGTGTGTCATGCTAAGTTGTATTTGCTTACCATTTAAGAACAATACTAGCTGTTACTACTTGTTGATTGCCTATTAATAACATTGAAGGTATCTTGTTAACTTGTTTGTATATTTCATATTCTTTAACCCTCTTAATAATCCTTTAGAAAATGTACTATTATTCTTTTTTATTGACGAGGAATAGTATAGAGCTATAAGAGAACAGTTAAAATGTCTGGCTATAGACTGTACTTTTTTTAGGCAAGACACAAGAAAACATTTAATAATATGAGGAAGACCTCCCCAAAATGGAATTATCTTCTGGGGCTCAGACACCTTGTAGTATAGTCTGCCCCTGCTAGGTAAGTGTTCTAGGAACCCATCTGTATCAGTGTACCAGCAAGCTTTGTTGTGAGAGGCTGCATTTAGCTTCAGTGAATGTTCTCTTTGAAGACTCTTTCAACGTGTTTGCCCATTTCATGATGGGTGATTTACAAGTACACCTACTCTCACTGCACTGAGTATTCTTCAGGTTTTGACCAAACCCATCACGACCCCCATATCCCACCCTCCTAATTTACTGATCTTGCCCTAACCAACTTTTTTTTGTTTCCCTGGATAAAAAAAAGTCCTCAAAGGGAAATGTTTTGCCAATGTGGAAGAAATGAAACCAAAAATAGCAGAAGCACTAAAAGGCATCAAAAACTGTTTGGAGCAGTGGAAAAAGCAGTGTCAATAGGTGTATTGCATTAAATGGAGAGTACTTTGAAGGTGACTGCAGCTTAAACATGTAAGAATAAATACACTATGTTTTAATAATAAATTCTGGATTTTTGGCCTCTCCCCATATTGTCACCTTTGTATCACTGAAAATAGATGTAAAAGAAGCTCATTTTAGTGCCTCAGACAAATAGTATTCATTAACAGCTCTCATTTATTTTTGAAGTTGGTGTAATGGAGAAGGTTGATTATTAAAATGATATTATTGGAAAGTGGCAATTAATAGTTGAAAAACTGCTAAAAGATGATTGGTAGAAAACCAGCAAATATTATGATGAGTTGCAAAAAGAGTGCATGTCTGGAATTAGAATATAAAGATGCTTTGTTCAAAGAATGTAATAATTCCAATAATTGCAGTTCAGTGGACGAATGATATCATCATACAGTAACAGGAAAAGACTGCAATCTCAGTGTGATTCATGTTGCATAAAAATCATCCTTTAAAAGAAAGTTCACGGTATAATATTTTATCACAATGCCACTGATGAATCACCACAAACACAGACTTAAATAGGAAAAAAAACCCTTTCTGATATTATAGCAGGAAGAAAACAAATGTACTTTTAAAGCCTTTTTGGAGGGAGATGGTTATATCAAGATGTTACTTGAAATTTTAAAGCAAATCAATAGTTTTTATTGCAGAGTTATATTGCAGAGTTATACTAGGCATGCGTAACAATTTGGCCCAAAGTCTTAGATGGAGCTGACTTTAAGAGAATCTGAAAAATTTGACATAGTAATTGTCATACAGAAAAAAAAAATACTTCTCCTCTTGCCCTAAAGATGCCCCAAATTCCTGAAATGATAATAAATTTATTATTTTGGCCCCCAAAAATAAATATTGTTCAATGAAAATACCTCCTCAGAAAAATAACATTTCTTCCAGTGTAACCTTCCTCAAAATAGCTCTTCTGATATTCTTCAGGAAAAAAAAATAAGAAAGAAAGAGTAAAAATCTTCAATGGCTCCCTATATCACAATTACAACCCTGAGACACTCTATCATTTGGCTCCAGATGGATACTACAGTTTGTTTGTCATATGTCCTTCCATGCCCTGTGATTTCCCAGACTTATTCTTCCATGTTCCTTACATGGAATGCTCTCATCTAATACCATTACATCCTTACCTGTTAAAATTATATGTATGCCTGGTGAGAGAAGATGGCGGCGTGGTAGGAGGGAGCAGACCCCATTTCCCCTCTATACATGGGAGGAAAACTGGGCCAATCTACGGAAGATCAGAGCAGACAAGGAACAGTAACACAGCATATTTGAGAACAAGAGGTTGGAAATTGTAGAGGACACTGAAAAACCAGCGGTAAGGAGAGCTCTTCGGAACAATAGGAGCCCAGGGTCCAGCTCGCGGAGAGCGGGGCGGCTGAGGCCCCGGCCCAGCGCTCCGCCAAGCCTGCCCCAGGGCTCTGGGGAGGGAGCTGGGTCAGCCACTGAACCAGCTGGGAGATCTCAGGGGCCACCAAGCGACGGCAGAGTGAAAGTGGGTGCCCCCGCACCAGGTCACTGCGCGACTTTGAACCGAGTTTCTTCGTGGTCGTCGGGCGACTACAAAAGCACAGTTGCTCCAACCGCAGACAGAGGCGCGTGTGAAGTGAGACAGCTGCATGAAAATAGGCACCCTCAGGGGACCGCACACGGTCACGGGATAGTGGACACTCGTGAAAACATAGGCGCTGACCACTGGAGACAGCTGTGGAGCCAAGGTTGCCAGTGCACGGGGCTCGAACACGGACAGCTCAGGTCCTAAGGTGCAGATGGGAGATAGCTGCTGGAGCACAGGCCCAGCAAAGGCAGGAAGCTGCGCATGACTGGAGAACCTAGCACACACCCATAAACTCGGGAAAGTGCGCACACACCAAGAGGCTCAGAACACACGCTGGAAACCCTGTGGGGAGAGGCGCCCACTAACGCTGGGATACATAGCACAATGAGGACTGAGTTCTGAACACAGAGAAAAGCAATAAGATCACCCCTAGGCCATTGCAGCCAGCAAGACCAGAAAAACCGGCTCAAAAAGTTTGAAAACAACAAGAGGGTTTTTTTGTTTGTTTATTTTTGTTTTTCTTTAATATATTTTTTTAATATTTTGTTTTGCTTTGCTTGTTCTTTTTTTTTTTTTTTTTTTGCTGTTTATATTTGTGTGTGGGGGGTGGGGGTGTGTCTGTTTTTTGTTTTGCCAGTTTGTTTAAATCTTTTTGTTTGTATGCCTGTCTATTTATATGAGTTTTTAACTATTCCTTCTTCATTATTTTTATCTTCTTCTTTACTCCCCAACTCCTTTTGCCTCCCTTAAATTCCTTCCTGTCTTAGTCCCTCTTCCTTTCTTTCCAATTTTATCTCTTATACTTTCCTTTTTTCTTCTTTCTTCTTTTTTTCATTTCCCCCCTCTTCCTTTTATAAATGCCCACAAGTGAGACAAAACAAACAAACAAACAAGCCTGGAATTGTGAAAAAAAAACATAGTTGGCCCCCAAAAGAGGGTATTCCAGCTGAGGAGACAGTGGAAGCTGTGAACAACAGGATATCCGAAGGAGAATCCACCACTGAATCTCACAGATATTCTACCACAGAAGGTCATACCACAAAACCAGGGAGCCAGAACAGATCAGTTTAAGAAGTTGAGGCTAACAACAAGAGTCTTACAAACAATGGGAAGACAAAAGAACAATCCCCAAATGAAAGGAAAGGAGGAAGCTCCAGAAAGAATGCTAAATGAAACAGAGGCAACTCAACTGTCAGATATCGAGTTCAAAGCAATGGTTGTCAGGAAGCTCAATGAGCTCTCAATGAGCTACCACAAACTACAGGGAAGTTATGATGAACTCACCCCAAACTATATCAACATGAAAAAGGAAATAAAAACTATCAACAAGGGCCAAGAGGAAATGAAGAACACAATCTCTGAACTGAAGAACACAGTAGAAGGAATGAAAAGCAGAATCGATGAAGCAGAAGATCGGATCAGCGAGTTGGAGGACAAAATAGAAAAAAACACTCAGAATGAGCAAAATAAGGAAAAGAGGCTTAGAAGGAATGAAGAGGGTTTAAGAGAAATGCAAGACAACATGAAACGAAATAATATCCATATAATAGGGATACCAGAAGGAGAAGAACAAGAACAAGGGATAGAAAACTGTTTGAAAAAGTAATGATGGAAAACGTCCCTAATTTGATGAGAGAACAAGTCACACAAATCCAGGAAACACAGAGAGTCCCAATCAAAAGGAACCCAAACAGGCCCATTTCAAGACACATCATAATTAAAATGGCAAAATTCCAAGACAAAGAGAGAATCTTAAAGGCAGCAAGGGAAAAAAGGAAGTAACATACAAGGGAACCCCGATATGGTTAGCAGCTGACTTCTCAACGAAAATGCTCCACGCCAGAAGAGAATGGCAAGAAATTTTCCAGGCAATGAGAACCAAAGGCCTGCAACCAAGACTACTTTACCCAGCAAGGCTTTCAATCAAGATAGAAGGCCAAATAAGGAGCTTCCCAGACAAAAGAAGTCTAAAAGAATACACCTCTACCAAACCAATTCTGCAAGAGACGCTAAAGGGACTGCTTTAAGGGAAGAAAGGAAAAGACAGAGAGAGAAAGAGAGAGAGGAACAAAGGTACGAAAATGGCGATGAATAAATACCTATCAATAATAACCTTAAATGTAAATGGATTAAATGCTCCAATCAAAAGACATAGAATAGCTGAATGGATAAGAAAGCATGACCCACACATATGCTGCCTACAAGAAACCCACCTCTGGGCAAAAGACACACACAGGCTCAAAGTGAAGGGCTGGAAACAAATTTTCCAAGCAAATGGTCAGGAAAAAAAAGCTGGAGTAGCAATACTCATATCAGACAAAATAGACTTCAAAAGAAGGGCCATAAAGAGAAACCCAGAAGGTCACTTCATAATACTCAAGGGAAGAATGCACCAAGAAGACATAAATATTGTAAATATATATGCACCCAACATAGGAGCACCTAAATACATCAAGAAAATTTTAGAGGACTTCAAGAAAGATATAGACAGCAACACAATTACAGTAGGTGATTTTAACACCCCACTGTCAACAATGGACAGATCTTCCAAACAAAATATCAACAAAGACATTGTGGCACTGAACAACACTCTAGAGGAAATGGACTTAACTGATATATATAGAGCCCTTCATCCCAAAGAAGCTAAATACACTTTCTTTTCAAATGCACATGGAACATTTTCAAAAATAGACCACATGATAGGACACAAATTAAGCCTCAACAAATTCAAGAAAATTGAAATCATACCAAGCATTTTCTCCAACCACAAGGGACTGAAACTAGAAACCAACCCCAAGGAGAAAAACCCAAAATTCCTCAAAATCATGGAGATTGAATAGCATGCTATTAAACAATGAATGGGTCAAGAATGAAATTAGGGAAGAAATGAAAAAATTTCTGGAAACAAACGATAATGAACTCACATTGACCCAAAACTTATGGGACACAGCAAAGGCAGTCCTCAGAGGGACGCTTATAGCGATACAGGCCTATCTAAAAAAGACAGAAACATCTCAAACAAACAACCTAACCCTACGCCTACAAGAACTCAAGGAACAACAACAAAGACAGCCCAGAGCAAGTAGAAAGAAAGAAAGAACCAAGATCAGAGCAGAATTAAATGACATAGAGACTAAAAGCACAATCCTAAAGATCAATGAATCCAGGAGTTGGTTCTTTGAAAAGATCAACAAAATCGACAAGCCTTTAAGCAGGCTCATCAAGAAAAAAAGAGAGAGGACTCAAATAAACACAATCAGAAATGAAAGAGGAGATATTACAACTGACACTGCAGAAATACAAAGGATTGTAAGAAATTACTATGAAGAACTGTATGCCAAGAAGTTTGAAAACCTAGGTGAAATGGACAGGTTTCTAGAAAAATATAACCTTCCAAAACTCAATGAAAAAGAAACAGAAAGCCTGAACAGACCAATAACAGCTGGTGAAATTGAATCAGTAACCAAAACACTCCCGGCACACAAAAGTCCTGGACCAGATGGCTTCACAGGGAATTCTACAAAACATTTAACGAAGAGCTAACCCCTATTCTCCACAGACTATTCGAAAAAATCCAAAAAGATGGAAGACTCCCAAACTCTTTTTATGAAGCTAGCATCATCCTAATCCCAAAACCAGATAAAGACACAACAAAGAAGGAGAACTTCAGGCCAATATCGCTGATGAACATAGATGCTAAAATCCTCAACAAAATATTGGCAAACTGCATCCAACAACAAATTAAAAAGATCATACACCATGACCAAGTGGGATTCATCACAGGGATGCAAGGATGGTTCAACATTCACAAATCTGTAAATTTAATTCATCACATAAACAAAAGCAAAGACAAAAATCACATGATCATATCAATAGATGTGGAAAAAGCATTTGGTAAGGTACAGCACCCATTTATGATAAAAACAGTCAGCAAAGTGGGAATAGAGGGAGCATTCCTCAACATAATAAAGGCTATATATGAGAAACCTACAGCCAGCATCATACTCAACGGGTAAAGACTAAAATCTTTTCCACTAAAATCAGGAAAAAGACAAGGCTGTCCACTTTCATCACTTCTATTCAATATAGTATTGGAAGTCTTAGCCACAGCGATTAGACAAGAAAAGGAAATAAAAGGCATCCAACTTGGAAAGGAAGAAACAAAACTATCATTCTTTGCAGATGACATGTTAGTGTACATAGAAAATCCTATAATCTCGGCCAAAAAACTGCTCGACCTAATAAATGAATTTGGCCAAACAGCCGGATACAAAGTCAATATCCACAAGTCAAAAGCATTTTTGTATACCAACAATGAAACAACAGAAGCAGAAATCAAGAAAAAAATCCCACTCAATATAGCAAAAAGAAAAATAAAGTACCTAGGAATAAACCTAACCAAGGAGGTAAAAGACCTGTATGCAGTAAACTACACAACACTGAAGAAAGAAATCAAGGAAGACACAAATAAATGGAAACACATTTATGGATCGGAAGAATTAACATCATCAAAATGTCCATACTTCCCAAAGCAATCTACAGATTCAATGAAATACCGATTAAAGTACCAATGGCATATTTCACAGACATAGAACAAACTCTTTAAAAATTTATATGGAGCAATAAACGACCCAGAATAGCGGCAGCAATCTTGAGAAAGAAGAGCAAAGCAGGAGGGATCACAATACCTGATACCAAAATGTATTACAAGGCCAATGTAATCAAAACAGCCTGGTACTGGCATAAAAACAGGCATGTGGACCAGTGGAATAGAACAGAGAGCCCAGAAATAAACCCTAGTCTCTATAGTCAATTAATATTCGACAAAAGGGGCAGCGACATAAAATGGAGTAAAAATAGCCTCCTCAACAAGTGGTGTTGGGAGAACTGGACAGCTTCGTGCAAGAAAATGAAACTCGAGCACCAACTTACTCCATACACAAAAATAAATTCAAGGTGGATAAAAGATTTAAACATAAGCCATAACACCATTAAAGTCCTAAAGGAGAACATAGGCAGGAAAATCTCAGATATTACACGCAGCAACATTTTTACTGATATGTCCCCTAAAGCAAGGGACATAAAGGAAAGAATAAACAAATGGGATCCCATCAAAATAAAAAGCTTCTGCATGGCCAAGGAAAACAGTATTAAAATAAAAAGAGAACCGACTGTGTGGGAAGACATATTTGACAATGATACCTCAGATAAGGGTTTAATCTCCAAAATATACAAAGAACTTACACGACTCCACTCTAAGAAGACAAGCAACCCAATTAAAAAATGGGCAGAGGACTTGGGCAGACACTTCTCCAAGGAGGACATACAGAGGATCCAGAGACACATGAGGAGATGCTCGATATCGCTAGCTATCAGAGAAATGCAAATTAAAACCACAATGAGATACCACTTGACACCAGTCAGAATGGGCCTCATAAACAAAGCAACAAACAGCAAGTGTTGGAGAGGTTGTGGAGAAAAGGGGACACTAGTGCACTGCTGGTGGGAGTGCAGACTGGTACAACCACTATGGAAAACAGGATGGAATTTTCTAAAACAACTAAAAATGGATCTACCTTTTGACCCAGGAATTCCACTGCTAGGACTATATCCTAAGAACCCTGAAACACCAATCCAAAAGAACCTATGCATCCCTATGTTTATAGCAGCACAATTTACAATAGCCAAGTGTTGGAAGCAACCTAGGTGCCCATCAGTAAATGAATGGATCAAAAAACTGTGGTACATTAACACAATGGAATTCTATGCAGCAGAAAGAAAGAAGGAGCTCATACCCTTTGCAACTGCATGGATGGAACTGGAGAGCATCATGCTAAGCGAAGTAAGCCAGGCAGTGAAAGACAAATACCATATGATCTCACCTTTAACAGGAAGCTAATCAACAAAACAAACAAACAAGCATAATATAACCAAAGACATGGAAATTGAGAACAGGCTAAAAATCACCAGAGGGGAGAGGGGAGGGAATTTCAGGGCAAAAGGGGAAGGATTTACAGAAACAAGTATAAAGACACATGGACAAAACTATGGGGGGGTGGAAATGGGATGGAGGTGGGGAGGGCTGGGGTGGTGGGTTTGGGTGAGAATAAAAGACAGAAAACTGTACAAGATCAACAATTAAAATAAAAATTAAAAAAAGAAATTAAAAAAAAAGATTATATGTATGCCTAAAGACAATTCCTCATAAAGTTTTGCAGACTTCCTTCCCTGGAACTAATTTCTTCCTCTTATTAAAATGAAATGATACTTAAAAACACATTGGTTAGCACATAGAGGTTACCGGAATTTTTAAGTACTCTCCAGGATATCTTTGATATCATATTTCACCTTCTGGCTTACTTGACTTCTTTCTTAGGTCTACTCTGAGATAAATTAACATCTTCCTTATAGTTTCAACTATGTTATAAATTAAAGAGGACAGTTAGTACATTGGTTGGTATGTGTATACATTCATCACATAAAGAATGTTTACTGAATTATAAACACTAATAAAATAGGTACATGCTTTAGTCTGCATTGTGAATAGATGTATTCAATATTTATGACAAGTAGATTTCAATGGTGTAGCAGATTAAGGGAGTGTAAATATGAGGATATGAGAATCAAGAGGACACAATATCCATAAAACAAACAAATGCAAAGAAATGTGGGGCTGCAGATGGTGAAGGCAGATGGGCTGGGCTGGCTTCAGGTTGTGCCTATTAAAAAAAAATCAATCTACCGATCTGAAAGGTAGTCATCAGAGTGTTTTTTCCTTCTCAAAAATTTATTAGTGAACCTCACTGTCTCATCATATATGAAAAATTACTAACTCCCAGAAATTCTGTATAAAATGCAACAACTATTCTTTTAAAGACCTAGTTAAGATCCCAAGGAAATAAATAATAAGATCCTAAGTAGCCTGAGTCAAGAAAATGCAATTTTAGGTGATTTATGATCTCTGCTAGACTTTGTTTTTTAATGTGGTGTCAGGCACAAAGTGGCAAAGTCATGGGCCCTTATAAGTTGGATATGGCTAACTGAGATACTTGACTAAAGCTGGATATTTATTGGGCTTCCTTGGAGGTTAACCAGAAAAAAAAATTCAATGGTAAAAGGAAATGAAAAGGGAACTTGTGCGTTTTGACCTGGGCACGCACATATGGTGTCAAATTGCAGGTGGCCCTGCAGAACTGAGGGGTAGTCTAGTCAATAGTGGTATTGTGGCAATGGGTTACCTAAACAGAAATAAAGGAATACTTTTCCCTATCACAGCAGCCACAAAAAGTTTGGGTTAAATGAAGAACTAAATGTTTAAAGTAAGACACAGCCTGACAAGACCAAGTATTGCTAAATTGTGAAGTGTAGAACATTTTCATATATTACTGACAAAAAATAAACTGGTAAAAGTATTTTGGAATGCAAGTTTACCAGTATCTATTGAAGTTGAAGATATCTTTATTGTAAGACTTACCAATTGTATTTATATATACATACCTTAAAGAAATGTTCACATGTACAGAATTTTATATATGCAATGTTAATGTGCATTGTTCAAAACAGCACTATTTGGAGTAAAAAATATTAAAAACAGACATTCAAATGCTGCAGGCATTAGTTTTCTATATTTGAGTTACAAATTATCACAAATTTAGCAGCTTTGAACAATGCTTACTTATCATCTCAGTTTCTATAAATCAAAGGTGTAGGTATCATATTGTTAGATGTTCTGTTCTGGGTCTATAGGCTGAAATCAAGGAGTAGGCTGGGCTGTGGTTTCAAGAAGCATGGGGTCTCCTTCTGCCCTCATTCAAGTTGTTATTAGACTTCAGTTCCTGTGGTTGTAGGACTGAGAGTCCTGCTCTCTTGAATGCAGTTGCCTGGGGGCTGCTCATAGTCCCTAAATGTCACCCTCAGGTTTTAGCCACATAGTCCTTCAAAATTAGAGCTTTCTTCTTCAGAGCCAACAGGAAACTCTCTTGCTTTAAATCTCTTTTCAGGAAGGGCCCATATCCTCTGATCAGGTCAGGCTCACTCAAAATGATCCCCTTTTTTATTGACTCCAAATTAAGTGATGAGCAACCTATTCAAAGGAGTGAAATCCAATCATATTCCCAATTCCTTCCTAAACCCAAGGGAAAGAAATTCCACAGTGAGTCAGTTATGTTGAAGGCCCACCTTAGATTTTGTCTACCACATTGGAGAACTGAAAAATAATTGTGCAGTATTTATCTAAATAATGCATCATATATAATGCAATATATAGTTGCATATTATGCTACAAGAAAAAAAAATAAAATATAGGTACATGTACTCAACTGACAAATCTCACTAGCATGGGGTTGAGCAAAAAAAAAGAAGTTAGAAGAAGAAACACTGAAGTATAAAACCATGTAAGACAGGTTTAAATTATTCAAAAATATATGTGATTTTCAGTTAGTGCTTATATATTCATTAAAAGCTTAAAGGAATGTACTAAGAACATAAATATTAAATTCAGAAAAGTGGTTCTCCATGGGGAGGGGAGAAGACTGATGAGGGTGGGGCACTCAGAGACTTCAGATCCACTCCCAATGTGCTTGTTAAACCAAATACTATATTTTATTATTTGTGATATCTCTGCATGCCTGAAATATTTCATGAAAGAAATTAAAAATACATAAAAGACAGAACAATAATACAAAAGTTAATAAGTATTTTAGCAATATTAATTGAGTAATCATACTTCTGAGGATAATATAAACATTGAACTCATTAAAAATATAGTTAAACTCTAACATCTGGTGAATAATAAAAGAAGTTAAGGAGCATGCTGTTTCTTTAAATTTCCCAATAATTCTTTCAGCACAACTAAAAGCATGAGATTAGCCATTTTGGTAGGGAGAGGAAACAAATTCATTTGTAATTAAGTATTTTACAGGATGTACTGCTTAAAGTATATAATTGTTTTGGACATGATTTTACAAGTGAAAATTCAATAGAGCAAGTAATTAGCATTTAAAGAATGCAAATTAAGAAAACATGCCAAATAAATAATATTAAAACTCAAGTATCTCATGTTATGGAGGGTATTATATTATTTATGAATTAAAATGATCCCTCTCTGTGGAACTGCAAAACAAATGAGGCCTGATCATTATTCTTTTAGTGAAAAACTGAAAGACATAAAGATACTGAGCTGGTTAAGAATGTATAGTGCATTTTTATTACATGCCTTTTAGTAATGTAGAGCCCAGTTGATTTATACAGTTAGTGTGGAATAAACTGAGCAAGACCTTAGTGAAACTGCACATAGGAGCTTTTGTAAGGCAATTATGGGAAATATGCAGTTTTTGCCTTTGTTGCAGAAAAACTGGTGGCTCTTGCCTAACCAAACCAGTTTTATAACCTGTATGCACTGTTCCATTATGAAAAGTTAATCTGAATTGTTCTTTTAAACAACCTATCAGTCTCAACAAAACAGGTTGCAGGGTATCACCTCTCAGCAGGCTTTGCTTTCCGTTGTTAATTCCACTTACAAGTGTGTCTGTTTGGTCCAAATTAGATGAGAAAGTTATTGGCTTGAGATGATGAGGTTGTTGTATTATATTTTATCGATAGATCAGTTTTCCCATTGAAAATTTCAAGCACCCCTTCTCCATTCTTCCCTGACTGTCCTTCCTGATGCCACAGATCCCACTGCACAGTATTAAGTACTTTGAGAGGTGTCAGAAGAGGAGGGTGCAGTGCTGCCAACCTCAAGATATGTGTAGTCTAGTAGAGACATTAAGTGCTATACATAACTTTCAAGAGTGTATGATAGAAATTACTGTAACAAAGAGGGGGAGCAGGAATCTACTATGTGCTGGGCTCTATGCTGGCTGCTCTGCAGGTATTATTTCGGCATCTTGGGAAGAAGCTGAGGCCCAGCTGGTGAAAGGAATTAAACACCAGCCATTCTTCCTACCACATGTTTATTTACACACCCTGTGTGCACTGGGCATACAAGAACTTTGACATACAGGTAAAAGAAATCTTATCCAGGTTTTAGGCAGACCATTTTACTGACTTTTGTAGTTCTCTTCAAAATATTTATCTCTTCTTATATGATTAATCTAGGCCTATAATTTTGATTCCAGTCATATTGACAATGATTTATTTCGGAATGACAGTTACCTAATCTGTCCAATAGAAATAAGAGCAACTTTGCTGAGGGAAGAGGGGATGGTACTGGGAAAGGTGTCCTTGCTTCTAAGGAGACCCAGGCAGAGATGACCCCCTGTTCCCTCTAGATTTTTTCATGGAGCCTAGAAATATTCTATCTATTTTGTTAATGTAAAAACAATACATGGAGAAGGTAACTCCATTAGTTTGCTAGGGATGCTGTAACTAAGTACCAAAAACTGGGCAGCTTAAAGCAATGAGAATTTATTATTCCAGTTTTGGAGGCTATCAGTCTGAAATCAAGGTGTTGGAAGGACCAGGATACCTCTGAAAGATTCTCCTTGACTTTGCTAGCTCTGGGTATTGGCCAGCAATTTTTGGATGCCCTTGACTTGTAGATGTCACTCCAATCACATGAGCATCTTCTCCATGTGTGTCTTCATATGACCTTCCCTCTGTGTATGCCTGTGTCTGTGTCCAAATCTCTCTTTTTTTGCTTTTGTGTAAGATATTTATTTTTAATGTATTTTATTGATTATGCTATTAAAGTTTTCCCATTTCCCTGCTTTATTACCCTCCATCCTGGACACCCCCTCCCACCCACATTCCCCCCATCCTTAGTTCATGTCCATGGGTCATACATATAAGTTCCTTGGCTTCTATATTTCCTATACTATTCTTAACCTCCCTCTATTTCCTACCTATAATTTATGCTACTTATTCCCTGTACCTTTCCCCTTTTATCCCCGTCCAGCGCCCCGGCTGATAACCCTCCATATGATTTCCATTTCTGTGGTTCTGTTCCTGTTTTAGTTGTTTGCTAAGTTCATTTTTGTTTTTGTTTAGGCTTGGTTGTTAATAGTTGTAAGTTTGTTATCATTTTACTGTTCATATTTTTTATCTTCTTTTTCTCAGGTAAGTCCCTTTAACATTTTATATAAGCATGGCTTGGTGATGATGAACTCCTTTAACTTGACTTTATCTGGGAAGCACTTTATACGCCCTTCTATTCTAAATGATAGGTTTGCTGGATGGAGTAATCTGGGATGTGGGTCCTTGCCTTTCATGACTTTGAATATTTCTTTCCAGCCCCTTCTTACCTGTAAGGTTTCTTTGGAGAAATCAGCTGATAGTCTTATGTGTACTCCTTTGTAGGTAACAGTCTCATTTTCTCTTGCTGCTTTTAAGATTCTCTCCTTATCTTTAATCATGGGTGCCTTGGTGTGTGCTTCCTTCGGTCCAACTTTTTTGGGACTCTCTGAGCTTCCTGGACTTCCTGGAAGCCTATTTCCTTTGCCAGATTAGGGAAGTCCTCCTTCATTCTTTTTCAAACAAGTTTTCAATTTCTTGCTCTTCTTCTCCTTCTGGCACTCCTATGATTTGGGTGTTGGAACATTTAAAGATATCCTGGAGGTTGCTCAGTTTATCCTTATTTTTTTCATTTCTTGTTTCTTCATTCAGTTCTGGTTGAATATTTCTTTCTTCCTTCTGGTCCAGACTTGAGTCCCAGTTGCTTTCCCTTTACTGTTGGTTCCCTGCACATTTTCCTTGATTTCACTTTTCATAGCCTTCACTTTTTCCTATATTTTGAGACCATACTCAGCCAATTCTGTGAGTTTCCTGATTAACAGCGTTTTGAACTGTGCATCTGTTAGGTTGGCTATCTTTTTACTGCTTAGTTATATTTTTTCTGGAGCTTTGATCTGCTCTTTCATTTGGGCCATTTTTTTGGTCTCCCTAGACCTGTTATGTGGTAAGGGGTGGAGCCTTAGGTGTTCACCAGGGTGGGCAATCCACGTTGCTGTGTTGTGAAGCTGTCAGTGGGGGAGGGGTCCTAGAGAGAACAGTGCCTCTTGCTCCACTCTCTGCCAGCTTTCAGTCACTTCCTCTGCTACCCACACGCAAATTGGGCCCTTCTGGTGCTGATTCTAGGGTGGGTGGGTTTATGTACATTCTAGAACCCTGTGGTTCTCTCCAACGAACTCTCCTGTGAGGCTGGGAGTATCTCCTGATGCCACAACCCCCACAGGTTTTTTCAGTCAGAGGTTTTGAGGCTTTATTTTCCCACGCTGAGAACCTGGGTTGTGCAGTCTGTCTTGCTCCCCAGTTATTCCTCTCAGTATATCTGTATGTGAATGTGGGACTGCCCACTCTACCAGCCACCATCTTGCTGTGAGTCCTCTCTGCCCCAGCTGCCCATCTCCGTCCCTCCTACTGGTGGATGAATGTTTCTTCTTTAACTCCTTCATTGTTGGACTTCTATACAGTTCAATTTCCTGGAAGTTCTGGTTGTTTTTTGTTCTTAAATCTGTTGTTGTCCTTATTTTGGTTGTGCAAGGAGGTACAGTGTGTCTACCTATGCCTCCATTTTGGCCAGAAGTTTATGTAAGATCCAAACCTCTCTTTTTATAGAATATCAGTCATATTGGATTAGGGCCAACCCTCATAACCTCATTTTAATTTGATGAACTCTATTTCCAAATAAAGTCCCATTTTGGAGTCCTGGGCATTAGGCCTTCAATATATCTTTTGGGGAACATAATTCAACCCATAACAATACCTGAGAGAATTTCAGTATATGATCCAGAGCGCTGGCTTCCTGAAGCCTGCCTAATATCTGGAATTTTGTGAGATAAATTTCATAATTAAGTCAGTTGGAGTTAAGATTTCTGCCACTTGCAGCCAATGTTTTCTTACAGAATTATGTAGACATTTCAGGTGGGACAAAAGGTAAGAGGAGTGATGAAGCTAATGGGGGGTCCTGGAGAAGTAGACTACAGTGAAAGAAAGAACCTGGTTTGTTGGCCTGTTAGAGTAAGAATAGAACATAGACATTTGTTTTGGTCCAGTACTATTATTAATTCTTCATTCAAAATATTATTTTTAGCTACCTTGTGGCAAATATTGTGCTAAGTGGGGAGAACTTAATGAGCAAGGTAGACACCATCTCTGCCTTTGAAAGTTGTAGTGGAGAAAGTCCTGAAATATGAGCCTGAAGAGGTAAATAGGACCAGAGATGAAAAGATGTTGAAAGCCATATTAAAAGATTTGTTATCTTGAGTGAAAGGTGAACCTTGAAGCATTTTAAACAGGGCAGTGTGATGAAACATTTTAGAAGGATCATTTTTACTTCAAATGGAAAATGGACTGAAGTACCCGACAGAGGCAGGTAGACCTATTGGAGAACCCATAGAATACAAGTGAGAGATCTCTTTAGGACCCCCTTCACCCTCCAGTATTTCTGGAAGTACCTAGGGTATTTCAATGTGGGTCAAGTTCTATCAGAGGGTGAATGCAGTGGATTGTTACTTCGTGTGCCTGGGCGGCTTTCTTTCTCTACGGGTCCCCTGCCCCTCCAGGATTCTCTTTTGGAAGTTTGGATGGAGAAATCACTTCTACATGTACATGTCAGGTCATCTTAGAAGGATTTAATGACATGTTACTGGGGCCCAAGATACAATAAGTTCCAACCAAACCAGTGTTTAATTTGACATCTAGTTCTATTTCCTAGAGAGAGTATGCCATCTGGAAGGCTGGGTCAAGATCAAGTGTGAGAAACAGAGAAACATGATTTTCCCCTGCACAAACACTGAGTCCCCTTTGCTAATTCAGGCTCATCCTGCCTTTGCTGGACTTTTTCTTCATGGCTGGTTCTCCTTCAGAGTCTCTCAAGTGCTCTCATAGTTTACTCTCCTGCATCCTGTAGCTCTATGTCTGGCGGTGGTAGTCAGTCTCCAAGATAGCCTGAACCAAAGTAAAGATAATATATACAACTGCTGATTTTTAACACTTCCTAGCTTATGTTTGGAAGTATCATGTGATTTTTCTTATAGAAAATGGCTTCTCTTAATGGGCTGTGCTTTGATGCGTACTATAATTAACCAACCTACCTCAACAACCAAGCACTGGATTATGAGGGAGATGTTGAGGAAAAGAAGGGAGTAAGATCCACGTACCAGGGAGTATCTAAACAGAAATCTAGAATTGGCTAGGAAGTGTTTTTAGCCATCTTTCCCAATGATTTTCTATCAGGCAAGTATCACCTACTAATGGTGCTTTATTTAACTGGGAATAATAATGGCTACCTTTTATAATTGTAATGATTTTAACATCTTATCAGACTATTTTTCATGTACTTAATTCTTAATTATGCTCATGTGCAAGAAAGAAAACCTGCTTCTTGTCACTTCACGCGTTTAAGCTATTCATACTGTCAGCTACTGAATAACTGATTAGGGGGGCCCCACAGTCCCTGGCTGCTTTCATCAAATGGTCAAAGTAATCATGCAGAAAGGCACAATTGAGTAACTGGAGATATGAAAATGCAATGCTACTTGATTACTGTTATGGCCGGAAAACAGAGCAAATCCCAAAGGGCTAAATCAGGGACAGTTCTAAAGCAGCCTTGCCTCTCATACAGAGACTAAAATACTGACTTCAGATACATAACTTGGGATATAATTTTTTAATGCTATATTACTTTCACCTATAATTTAGATGTGAAAAAAATGTAAAGAATGATTTGTCCAGTGTCACATAGCTAAAAAGTTATGAAGTGGTGATATGAAACTGGACTTGCAGAGCAAGAAGTTCATATCTGTAATGCTTTTTTCATACTGGCCAACAGCCCTTATTTACAACTTGGGTATTCAAATATTTCTGAAACTACTCAAAGATTCCTTTCCTTTCCCTTCCCTTCCTTTCCCTTTCTTCCATTCCCTTTCCTTTCCTTTCCTTCCCTTCCCCTTCTGCTTTCTCTTCTGCTTTCCCTTCCCTTCCTTCCCTCCTTTCTTCTTTTCTCCTCTCTCTCTCCCCCCCCCCTCTTTCTTTCCTGTTTAAGGGCAAAAATCTGATCTAACCCAAGACTTACTTATTATCTTTATTTATCCTTTGTGTGAAGGTTGATATTTTGCTACAGAAACACTAATGTGTTGATTATAGGATTCTGATTCAGACAACTTAGAGGGTGATATCACCCTTATGATTCACAGATTTTAAACTCTAAAACCAATCTGGCTCTAAGAAGAGGTTTGGGGTCAAGAATATAAAATCAGTGAGGTGAGATTAGAGAAACTGGTTAAAGATGAAGATAAGATAGAAATTAATACAAGACTGGGCAAATAAAAAAGGGAACTCGGGGTTGTTTTACTTTTAGTATCCCACATGCCTATAACAGTGGATGGCACTAAGAGACTTGTTAAAATGTGTCTTCAACACTGTTTGCTGAATTAAACTGAGAGATGGACTGTGGTAACAGTCTTGGTGTTACTGTGGTCTGAAATTTGTATTTGCCCAGTGAGGAGCAGACTAAGAGACAAACATGGTAATCATTGTCATCTTTGCTTGCATATCTAATCTCTGGAGAAAAAACTGAATCAGCTGATTGATAGCTCCAGGCCTCCTATGTAGCCAGACCATTGGCAATGACAAAGCTTTGCATGCAAAGATACCTCCCTCTCAACCATATTTGTGCTAATCTACCTGACCCCCACCCAGTGCTGTTTAGAGGACAATGGAAGGCTTAAGAGCCCATTTCTGCCCCTTGCACTGTGGCAGAAAGTGAACAAAAGTTCATTGCAATTTTTGTTTGGGTTGTTGTTCTACATGACACCTTAATACCTGACAGACCAACACCTAAGACTGACCTCATCTTGGTGCCAGTGCATGCAACTTTCAGGGTCCTGTTTATTTCATACATCTTTAACCTTGACTTCTACTTGTTCTCTCTCATTAACATTTAAACATGATCATACTTTATTTCATTGAAAAGTTCTTGGCCTTATCTCCTCCTCATGCAATTAACTCTTCTTTCTCTTTTAAGTTCTGGAACAAGACATGGCTCACCCCCAACCTTTAGCACATGCTGTCCCCACAACTGGAAACATCACACTTTTGTATTTCAATTGGCTACATCTAACTAGTCTTCAGTAACCTCCTGTTTCAAGAAAGTTATTGGATTTCACCATTACTAGCCAGGGATCTTACCTCTGGGTTCCCACAGTGCCTTGTGTTTGCCTTTATCAAGACTTTATATTTATTTACTGGTTACTCCACTCAACTAAGAAATTCTTGAGGACTGAAGACTTAGTTGTATTTATATCCCAGATTCACCAAAATTGCCTGGCTCTTCACAGGCACTCAACAAATGCTTGGCAATGAGTAACAAATTCAGCATAAGGTAAAAAAAACAAACAAACCCAGGGTAACTTAGTATATCCTTTAAGAGTACAGACATCTTTGCCTTCAAAGCTTAATTTAAAAAAAGTGTTATTCTTACTCCAAGATTATATTTCCTGTATAATAGGCTTTACTATGTAGCTTATGATGAAGATATATACTTTCTTTTATCTTGGTCATTAAACCTAGGTGTTAAGAATGCCACAATCAATCTTTACTGGTTTCAGCATCTCATCCTATTATTTCCAGAGTTTTAGAATTAATGCATGATCTGAAAATGTTCTCAAATACCTGCACCCTGCAGAAAAGACCATTATAAATATAAAAAATGAGTTAGTTACTCTGCCATCAAAAATATATTTTGAACCACTGTTAAAATTACTTTGATGTTAATCATTATTAGTAAAATAAGAATAATGGATTAAACTGAATTTTTGTTCTTACCCTTGGAAAGGTTGTAAATCTGTCCAGTTCTTCGACAAAGCAGAACATCTGCAAACTAATTGCTGACATAACAATCAAGAGGCTGGCAGTGAATACAACCAAACTACCAAGCTTTTTCCCAGGACCAAATATTTTGTACACAAAGTCTTCTAATGCAGGTGAAATCTTAATAAGCCGAACCACCCGAAGAACCTATTGTAGAAGAGAAAAACATAAATATTTGATCAATTATTTACCCTGAATGTTAAATAAGCTCATACTAAAATCTTATTTTTCATAACACTTTATCAAATTACATTTTTCCATTTAACCATGTAGAGATGAAAAGTCACAATATAGTTACTAAGATATCAATCTAACTCACTGTCTGCTTTATAGAAAGAATTCCATAAACCCTAAATGAATGGATGAAGGGAAATGGTGACAACTAAGTGTTTTAACATATAATTCAAAATGGTATTATTAATATACACTATTGAAATAAAACTGATATTTTTATAGTGTTCAAATATTGAAGAAAACATTTAGTTCAATAGTCACAATACTCACTGTCTCATAGAATGAAACTTCCTAGGTGTTATTGTACATTAATAAATTTTTTAAAAATCTTCTAACTTGGAACTTTCACTTATGGGTGAGACTGCTATCCTTATATCCATTCTTTCTATCCTTTAAATAATAGAACTTTCTGAATTTTATGCCATCAAATAGCTACCCAGGGCTACAGACTACATTCTTCAGCCTCACTTATAGATAGATGTGGTAGTGCACTAGGTTAAGAACTATGGACTGTGAAAGGAAGTGATTTTTGCAACTTTCCACACATTAAATTAAATAAACCTGACCTGGATACTCTTTTTATACTTTTATTTGGCCGTGAAATGGAAACAATTGGAGTATCACCTTTGGGCCAAAAAGAAAAGCCTTGAATAGAAGATGGCAGATGTAATCTGACACAAAAGAGTGACTTCCTGAATGACCATATAGAGCAGAGCCATCTACTTGCTACTGGAAAGAAACAAACTTCAATCTTATATAAACCTTCTATTTTTAAATCATCATTATATTTGCTTAGCTTGTTATCTAAACACATACATATGTTTAGATGGTTTGCAGGTTTATATATGTGTAAAATCCCCACTTGTAACTAATTAATAAGTTTTCTTATTCATTTAACATGTACTGATTGATTGTCATGTGCCAAACATTGTGTTAGAAAAATATATTCAATGGCTACTATTACAAAGGGAATATAAAACAAAGACACAACTCTTCAGGGCATATCTATAAAATTAAAAATATAAATTAGGATTTGGCAAGATGGCAGAGGAGTGAACGGAAGTCACACTAATCTCTCCCAGGACCTGGAATCTGGAATTTCAACTAAATTGTGGAGAAACCCCCCAGAACAAACAACTGAACAATAGCAAGAGAGAGAGGCCTTATAACCTTGGACAGACAGAAGAATCTGCTTCAGCACAACCTGACTGGTTAGGAGTGCGGCGGAGACCCCAGAAGGCTGACTAGGTGTCCACAGGCAGCAGTGCTGGAGGAATAATTAAGCAGCCAGTTGGATTCCCCTGGGAAGAGTGGAGTCTAAACCCTAAGCTGGAATCCCCAGCCAAGAGCACCAGAGTCCAAAAAGTACACAGACAACAACCAGTGGCAAAAAGTAGCAGGGTTGCTCTCTATCAGAGACAGATGGATGGAGATGCAAAGAGCCATTAAAAGGGCCAACACACAAATTTGCATTTGTAGCCACTTACCCTGCTCCATCCAAGGAAGGGGAGCAGAGTGGGCTAGAGATGCCTGAAGAGAGATGGGATGGAAGCTTTGGGGAGAGAACTGAGAGGGTAGCCACTGGGATTCTGGTGGTGAGTCATCCCCCATACAGGAGCAGCCATTGTGCTCAGGCAGACCATTCCTCTCCAAAGCAGCAACAGCCTGAGGGGAAACAATAGCCCCACCCTTAGAAGACACTCTGTCCTGGCTCTGTGGTGCTTAAACCTGACTGCTGAGTTCAGAGGGACTAGATTCACAACTGAAGGAGACAGCCACAGACAGTAGATCCCTGGAAGTCTCAAACAGTCTGCCTAAGGTCAGATACGGTCAGCACCTGACATCACCAGAGGCAGATTCAGAAAGAAAAAAATAGTGGTAAATACGAGAGGCTACTTAGACAGAGTTCGCTGTGATCTTCTCCATGATTTGAGATATTTTCTTCCCTGTAGAGCTTTCTAACATTCATTTCTTGTCCTTCAAATTTGTGCATACTCTACTTTCTTTATTCCCTTTTTTATTCATGTTGTGAATTTTACTTTCTTTCTTTGCATTGGTCTGACTCCCCACTTGTATTAGTGCTCTTCCCTCATCCCTCTCAAAACAATTTTTCTTTCAGTAGGTCATTTCATATTCTCTGTCCTTTCTTGTAATGCTCTTAATCTCTTATAATGCACTTATTAATGAACTCTTAATATCTTATAATGCACTTATTAATGCTGGTTCATTTGCTGTTGTTAGTGGGATTTCATGGGGGGAGCTATTTTTGCAGGGGTGGGTTTGTTTTCTGGGCTTTGTGGTTTTGTTCTGGCAGCAACTGCACAAAGCATACAAGATGTGGTGGGCAGAGTGACCCTCAGTCAACCAGCTGGAGGGAAATACCCAACAATAATCAAAACTCAGTTACATACAGAGAGCCAACATAAATGGCATAAAGGGCATCCCAAAAGCATTAAGTTCAGGAAATCAAGGAGACTGCACTACTGAATCTCACAGTCTTCCTACCACAGAAGATCATAGCACAAAGTCAGGGAGTCAAAATGGATCATTTTAAGATGCAGAAGTAAACAAGAAGAGTCTTACAAATAATGGGAAGACAAAGAAACAACTCCCAATAGAAAGGAAAGGAGGAATCTTCAGAAATAGTGCTAAATGAAAGAGAGTATCAAATATCAAGTTCAAAACAATGGTTATAAGGAATCTCAATGAGTTCACTGAGAATTACCAAAAATTACAGGGACACTATGAGGAACTTACTGCAAATTATATCAGCATGAAAAAGGACATAGAAACTATCAACAAGGGCCAAAAGGAAATGAAGAATACAATTTTTGAATTGAAGAACACAATAGAAGAAATCAAAAGCAGACTAAGTGAAACAGGACTGAACAGGTGAGCTAGAGAAAAAAGTATGAAAAAATTCCCAGAAAGAGCAAGAAAAGGAAAAAAAAGACTAAAAATGAACAAAGAGGGGTAAAGGGAACTGCAGGACAACATGATATATGATAATATCCTTATAATAGGGATACCAGAAAGAGATAAGAAGATCAAGGAATAGAAAACTTGTTTGAAAAAGTAGTGAAAGAAACTTCCCTAATTTGATAACAGAAAAAGGCACGCAAGTCCAGGAAGCACTGAGGGTCTCAATCAAGTGGAACCCAAAGAAGCCCACTCCAAGCCACATCATTATTAAAATGGCAAAATTCTATGACAAAGAGAGAATCTTAAAGGCAGCAAGGGAGAAACAGGAAGTGACATACAAAGGAGCCCCGGAATTGTTAGCAGCTGAATTCTCAATGGAAACACCATAAGCCAGAAGGGAATGGCATGACATATTCCAATTAATGAAAAGCAAAGATTACTCTACCCAGAGGGGCTCTCATTAAAATGGAAGGTGAAAAAAGGAGTTTGCCAGCCAAAAGAAGGCTAAAAGAATACACCTTTGCTAAACCAGCATTGTGACATATGCGAAAGAGACTGCTTTAAGAAGAAGGAAAAAGGCTGGAGAGAGAAAAGCACACAAGTACAAAGGAATTAAAATAGCAATGAATAAGTACCTATTAATAATAACCTTAAATGCTCCAGTCGAAAGACATAACATAGCTGAATGGATAAGAAAACATAACCTACTCATATGCTGCCTACAAGAGACCCACCTCAGAACAAAAGACCTACACAGACTGGAAGTAAAGTGTTAGAAAAAAATATTTTAAGCAAATGGACAGGAGAAGAAAGCTAGGGTAGCAATACTTATATCAGACTTCAAAACAAAGACCATAAGAAGACACGGGGAAGGACACTTCATAATACTTAAGGGAAGAATCCATCAAGAAGACATAAATATTGTAAACATATATGTACTCAGCATAGGAACACTCAAATATACAAGGAAAATTTTGTAGGACTTCAAGAAAGTTATAGACAGCAACACACTTATAGTAGGGAATTTTAGAACCCCACTGTCAATGATGGAGAGATCTTCCAAACAAAATATCAACAACGACATTGTGGAACTGAAAGATGCATTAGATCAAATGGACTTAATTTATATTTATATAACCTTTTATCTCAAAACAAAATACATATTCTTTTCAAATGCACATGGAATATTTTCAAAGATAGACCACATTATAGGATGCAAAATAAACCTCAACACATTCAAAATAATTGAAATCATATACAGCACTTTCTCAGACTACAAGGGCTTGAAACCAGAAACCAACCTCAAAAAAACCCTCAAAAATATTCAAACTCATGGAGACTTAATAGCATGCCATTAAACAATGAATGGGTCAAGAATGAGATAAAGGAAGAAATAAAAATTTTTCTGGAAACAAATGAAAATGAACACACAACAGTCCAAAACCCATGGGACACAGCAAAGGCAGTCCTGAGAGGGAAGTTCATAGTGATACTGGCCTACTGAAAAAGATATAAATATTCCAAATAAACTACCTAATGCTACATCTACAAAAACTGGAGGAACAATGACAAATGAAGCCCAGAGCAACTAGAAGGAAGTAAATAATCAAGATCAGACCAGAACTGAATGACAGAGACTAAAAGAACAATTCAAAGGATCAATAAATCCAGGAGCTGGTTCTCTGAAAAGATAAATAGACTGACAAGCCTTTAACCAGACTAAAAAAAAGGGAAAGGATACAAATAAATAAAATGAGAAATGAAAGAGGAACAGATTACAACTGATACCACTAAATTACAAAGAATTGTAAGAAATTGCTATGAATAACTATATGCCAAGAAATTTGAAAACCTGGATGAAATTGACAAATTTCTAGAAAAGTATAATCTTCCAAAACTGAATGAAGAAGCAGAAAGTCTGAAGAAACCAGTAACAAGCAATGAATTTGAAGCAGTAATAAAAAAACTCCTGTCACACAAAAGCCCCATGGACCAGATGGTCTCACGGGAGATTTTTTCCAAAGCATATCGTGAAAAGCTAACCCTGATCCTTCTCAGACTATTCCAAAAAATACAAGACGAGGGAAGATTCCCAAACTTTTTAGGAGGCCAGCATCATCCTAATCTCAAAATCGGATAAAGACAAAACAAAGAAAGAAAACTTCAAGCCAACATTGTTGATGAGCACAGATGCTAAAATTCTCAACAAGATATTGCCAAACCGCGTCCAGCAATACATCAAAAAAGATCATACAGCATAATTAAGTGGGATTCATCCCAGGGATTCAAGGATGGTACAGTATTCACAAATCAATTAACATAATACGTCACATAAACAAAAGCAAAGACAAAAATCACATGATCATATCAATAAATGTGGAAAAAGCATTTGATATGTTACAGCAAACATTTATGATTAAAACACTTAGCACAATGGGAATAGAGGGAGCATGCCTCACTATAATAAAGACCACATATGAAAAAGCTACAGCCAACATTATACTCAATGGGCCAAAATAAATGCTTTCCCATTAAGATCAGGGACAAGACAAGGGTGTACACTTTTACCACTTCTAGTCAACATAGTATTGGAAGTCCTAGCCACAGCAAACAGACAAGAAAAATAAATGAAAGGCATCCAAATTGGAAAGCAGGAAGGAAAGCTATTATTGTTTACAGATGATGTGATAGTGTACATAGAAAATTCTATACAATCCTCCAAAAAACTTCTTGATCTAATAAGTGAATTTGGCAAAGCAATGGGATACAAAGTCAATATTCAGAAATCAAAGGCATTTTTTTATACAAACAATAAACTATCAGAAACAGCAAACAGGAAAAAAATCCCATTTGCTATAGAAGCAAGAAAAATACAGTACCTAGGAATAGATCTAACCAAGGAGGTAAAAGACCTGTACTCAGAAAACTACACAACACTGAAGAAAGAAATTAAGGAAGACAGAAATAAATGGAAGTATATACCATGTTCATGGATGGAAAGAATTAACATCATCTAAATGTCCATACTATCAAAAGCAATTTATAGATTCAATGCAATCTCTATCAAAATACCAATGACATATTTCACAGATATGGAACAAATATTTCAAATATTTATATGGAAAAATAAATGACCCTGAATAGCCTCAGCAATTTTGAGAAAGAAGAACAAAATAGGAGGGATCACAATACCTGCTATCATAGTGTATTACAAGGCCACTGCAATAAAAAAAAAAAAAAAGTGTGGTACTGTCATAAGAACAGACACAGAATGGAACAGAATAGAGAGCCCAGAAATAAACCCATGTCTCTATGGTTAATTAATATTTAAAAAAGGTGGATGAAACATAAATGGAGTAAAAACAGCCTCGGTGTTGGGACATCTGGAGAACTACATGCAAAAAGATGAAAATCAACCACCAACTTACATCATGCACAAAAATAAATTCAAGGTGGATAAAAGACTTAAATATAAGTCGCAATGCCATAATGTTACAGAACAGAGCCGGGGTGGGGGGGCTATGACATACTATTACTGAAAGGACTCCCTCACTAGGTTCGCTATGCCTGCTGCCAGAGAAAAGACATCTCTCAATGCCAGAGATTTGTGAAAAGGAAAGGAAATGTTTATTTAAATCCACACAGACTTAAAGTAGTGACTCGATGTCTTCACTAAAATATTAAAGTATTTTAGGATACCCACAGACACACACAGTCCTTCCTTCTCCCTCTGCCCTAATGTGGGGTACCGTATCTCAGGAAAAGAAGCAGAAATCCATGATTCAGGCTCCTGGCACCATCAGCTGTGTTGCCACCAGGATCTCCAGTTAATCCAAAGCCATGTGGTACCTTCTCATAGCCCACCAGCAAGAGTCTTTTCACCCCTTTTCTTCCAGGCAAAGGCTCTCTTGCTTCCTAAGCCACGTGGCAAAAGTGAGTACCCCAAAGCCGCAGGGTTCCCACTGTGCCAAAGCCATGCAGTCCCCACTCTGCTAAAGCCACAAGGTTCTCTCTCACCAAAGCTGCATAGTTCTCCCCTCGAATGGCTGCCACACCTGGGTTTAAATTCCCGGGCCAATCCTCCTCTGCAGCCCCATTTTCGACTCCTCCTACAATCAGTTACACCTGTCAGTATTTCTGTATTCTTCCAGATTTACTGGGCTGCCATAGTAAGTTTGGGCAGGCGTGGCCCCATGGCGTGGAGCCAATCAACTCCAAGCTCTCACACAGGTGCTGTAACTAGGGGGAGTTGCCTTCCAATTATGTCTTTGGTGAAAGTCACTTTCATCCCCCAGCTCAAAGCACTGCCACAGCTATTTTATTTAACATATCTATGAAACCAGTTAAAGGTTATAGATATGTTAAATGACCATGTCAGAGGTTAGCTGCAAGGCTGTTGCTATGCAAAACAGCTCTCAATGGCCCTGCTCCATGTGTCCCTTCCCCCAACTCACACCTGTGGGGCGGGGAGGGTGAGGACATCCTATACATTTTTCTAATATTTCCTGGACACCTTGAGCTCTGGACCCCATTCCAAAATCCCTATCTGGGCCCCCCCCTCTTGGCTACACCCTGTTACAATGAAAGTCCTAGAGGAGAACATAGTTGGAAAAATCTCAGATATTTCATGCAGCAATATTTTCACTGATATGTCCTCTAGAGCAAGGGACATAAAGGAAAGCATAAACAAATGGGACTTTATCAAAATAAAAAGCTTCTGCATGACTAAAAAAACAGCAAAATGAAAAGGGAACCAACCGTATGGGAAAATATATTTGCCAATGATATCTTGGACAAGGGTTTGATCTTTAAAATATATAAAGAACTCACACAACTCTACTCCAAGGTGGCAAACAACCCAATTAAAAAATAGGCAAAGGACTTGAACAGACACTACTTCAAGGAGGACATACAGAGGGCCCAGAGACACATGAAAAGATGCTCAGCATCACTAGCCATCAGAGAGATGCAAATTAAAACCACAATGAGCTACCACTTCACACCAGTGAAAATGGCTATCATAAACAAATCAACAAACAACAAGTGCTGGTGAGGCTGTGGAGAAAAAGGAACCGTGGTGTGTTGGTGGGAATTCAAAGTAGTGTAGCCACTGTGGAATTTCCACAGTATGGAATTTCCTCAAAAAACTGAAAATGAAACTGCCTTTCGACCTGGCAATTCCACTGCTGGGACTATACCCTAAGAATCTTGAAACACCAATTCAAAAGAACCTATGCACTCCAGTGTTCACAGAAGCACAATTTACAACAGCCAAGTGCTAGAAGCAACCTAAGTACCCATCAGTAAATGAATGGGTCAAAAATCTATGGTACATTTACATGATGGAATACTATTCAGCAAAAAGAAAGAAGGAACTCCTACCCTTTGCAACAGCTTGGATGGATCTGGAGAGCATTATGCTAAATGAAATAAGCCAGGCAGTGAAAGACAAATACCATATGATCTCACCTATAAGTGGAATCTAATCAACAAAACAAACAAGCAAGCAAAATATAACCACACATTGAAATAAAGAACAAACTTAGCATAACCAGAGGGGATGGGGAAGAGGATAATGGGGAAAAAAAGGAAAGGATCATCAAGGAACATGTATGAAGGATACATGGACAAAGCCAAAGAGGGTAGGAATAAGGGTGGGAGGTTGTGATGGTTTGGGCTGGGGCTATTTTGGTGGGGAAATGGAGACAAGTACTTGAACAACAATAAAAAATAAATTAAAATATAATTAAAAGTTGAAGTATAAAATATGAGAAAATATAATTTTTTATCTAGTCTAAGATATACATTTTTTTCTACCTCTGACAAAAAAAATGTTGCCAATTAAAGTGCAACAGACTAACGGCGATAAGACTGATCCCAAATTTACAGAGATTAAAATGAGAAAATTGTTGCATTGGCATAAATAAAATATGGTAAGTAGGATGATTGTCCATGATAATTGGTATCAGTAAAAGCTTAAGTAATCTGTTAAGTATTCATTAGAGAAGAATGATTCATAGTTTATTTAAAATATAGTGAGAAACAGGAAATGATTTGAATGTCTAGATTTTAATGTTTACACAAACAAAATAAAACATGCTTAGACTTCCAATTCTAGTGTCACTAGCTTCCTACTCTTCCTGATTTTCCTTTGACAAATCATTAGTACTCCACTCTTAGTCCATGACATCCAGAAGGAACTCCCATATTTCCATGTCTCAGACCTAGCCAGAATGTTCACAATTACTTGAGTCATCAGAATATTTGTTGGACCTGTTAGAGATGTTCCTTTTTTGAATTCCCAACTGGCATTACTGTAAAAACCCCATAAGCCTCAAGCCTGTAGGAGCCATTTTTGCTATTGCATGGAGAGAGTCAGCTCACAGAAGAAAAGTGAGCAAAAAATAGATTGAGTCCCCAGCAATACTATTTTAGCCTCTGAATTTTGCCACACCCAAAGCTACATTTAGGCCCTAAACTTTGAGTTAACAGAAAATATTGATGCCAACCTCACTCTTATCTGCAGAACACAAATGGAATGGTTTCTAGCCACATGTCTAGAAACAGACAAAGGTTTAAAGAAGTTGAGAAAATTTATATTTCCTTCATGCTAATATAAAATCCTTAATACAATATTTAAAGAAGAAAAATTATAAGAAATTATGTTCAAATCAAGCATTATACCACATGTATGATTAAGTTACCAGTTTTTCTCACTATAATACTTAATATACATTCCAAAATCAGAACATATTACACTCAGATTATTTTCCAAATAACAAGCAAACAGCTTTTACATAAAAACTATTAAATATTAATATTCATATTAATACCAAGAATAATCTGGAAAATTTCATATTTTATCAGATTTGCTTATTCTCAGACATAAATGATCAGTATCTAATTGTTACATCTAAATGTAGGCAAGTTTACAGAAACACTTTAATTGATTATAGCTCGAATTTAGTACTCTGTGTTTTCCCCACTTGTGTTTAAGCTATATTTAAAAGATTTCCTATGTAATTTTGAGTCCTACCCCGAATTCTAATAAAAACAACCTATGCACATCTATGCAATTTTGATAAATTAGTATTTCATTAGCTGGAAGAAACAGAGCTTAACACACCCCTACATTAGTGATTTGATCAGCAATATCAAAGGATTAACCATGCATTCCAGGAAAGGCAAAAATCCTTATAATTATGCCTTTTCATTTATTTGGGAAAAAGTATGACTTTTACTCTCCCTATCCAATATTTTGATTTTGTGTTCCTACTGATATGAAATGAAGTAAACCATACTCTCAAAGATACCCTCTGTAAGAACATTTTGTGATTGTTCACAAATTACATTGTCCTAGTCACATTTCTAAGTCTCTCTTAGAGATTGCTTAGTTGATTAGAAGTAAGATATATAAAAATTGTGTGGCTAAGAATATGAGCTATGAAAATATACTTGTTGTGGATAAATTTCTACCATTTGCTACTTATGTGGTCTTGGACAAGTTATTAAATTTCCTGAGACTTCAGTTTCAATGTACCCTAACTTATAGACTTATGATAAACAAATGAAACAGTACTCCCAGCAGTGACTGGAACATAGTAAATACAAAATAAATACCAGCCAATGATTATCCTGGTATGCCAAAACCATAGCATTTTTTGAACACTTTATTAATTCCCATAGGATAATACTACCCTGTGTTCATCCAAGCCTAGCTACACTTGCCTTCGTGTTATTCTTTGAACAAATCAAGCATAATTGAACCTCAGGACAGGTGCCACGTGGTTCTCTCTATATGGAATGCTTCCTCCAATAGCTTCTCAAGACTGGCTTCTTACTTCTTTCAGACGTTGCTCAAATGTCCCCTTTTCAGAGAGAGTTTCCATGGCAACTTATCTAAAATAACAGTCCATCTCACAACTGCTATCATTTTTACCTGCTTGTTTCTTCTTTATATCATTTCTAGTATTTGTATCCTACATTTTTTTGTGTAATTGCTTGTGAACTGTCTGTCCCCTAAAATTTAAGTTTACTGAGGTGAGGAACTTCACTGCCTTGTTTACCTTTCTACCTTCAGTATCTGGAACAGTTCCTGGCATACACTAGGTATTCAGTTAATATCATTTAAATAAATTAATAATATCAATGTTTCAGCGATAACTGACATTTTAAAGAGAGCCATTTTGTATAAAACTGGTAGCTTCACTTAAATATGAAAAATATGAAAGTCACTAAGGGAAAATTTGCTATCAACATAATAAAGAAAGGTCTACTGAAATGAGAAGTGTGAGGACCAACAAGGCAGATAAAATTGGACCCCTAAGGAGTCAATCTCTTCAATACAATGGGTTCTTCATACGTGAATCTGAAAAAATTCTATAACACCTAAGCGTATTAAGAGATTTATTTTTTGCCACAAAATAACTGAGATAGTTTTTAATTATTTTATTAGGAAAACATACCCATGCCATGTATAGTGAGAAAAATATTAAAGTCACTTATCTAGTACTATAGACTAATATAAATTATAATCCAGAATTACAGACACAAGTAAAATTGCAAATTTCACTGATTGCATATTGCACAATAAAATTTGTATCCAGATAAAATTATTGGAATCATGAATACAAATTCTAGACATTTTTGTATAAACAGACTAGTAGAAAAACACTAGAGATAATGACTATTAATAATTTGTAATAATTTGGTTTATTTATTTCCAGTCATTTTTAGATGTTATCTAATTTTATATTGGTTTGAATTTAAATAAAATGATCATTTCTCTAAATTATTGCAAATTCATCAAGATTATTAATGTTATGGTCAAATGTGCATATAATTTAGTTAGCTAGTACACAAATGTTTACTATTTAAACAGGTCCCATTTTTTCTCTCATAAAGAATTTCAATTTTGATCTATTTCTAACTTTTCACTAAAAATTATTTGTGAGAAACAATAAGAATTTTTAAATCCGGAATATATTTTATTCTACATCCTTGTTGAAATAGGCATCAATATTTTTTAAATTTTGCCGATTTGATAACTTTATATTAGACTATCTTGTAGTTTTGACTATTAGAAATATTTTCTATCATTATCTACAATAGTTCTCTTATGTAGGCACTAAACGTTCATGTTGATTTTGTGAATCTACAGAGCAATGCCCAAGAGCCTAATAATGCCTGAATGTTTGGGAAGCACATTTTGTATTGAGTTTTATTTTGTTTATTTTAATCCTTACCTGAAGATATATTTATTGATTTTTAGAGAGAGAGAAGTAGGGAGAGAAAGAGAAGGAGAGAAGCATTAATGTGGGATCCAAACATCAATTGGTTCCCTCCCATAAGTGCCCTACCTGGGGACTGAACCCACAACCTAGGTATTTGCCCTAACTGGGAATTGAACCTGAAACTTTTGGTGTATGGAACAACATTCCAACCAACTGAGACACTGGCCAGGGCTATATCAAGAGTTTTAAACATGTGTCTATTTCTTGCCCCAGCCATCTCACTTCAGATAACAAAGCCCAAGGATAGAACCCAACAAAGGTCAGGGGATTTATGTCCAAAGATGTTGACAGTACTAAAAGCTTGAACCGTGATATTGCTCTATGATTTCAATACCCTTGGCTGTGATTACTAGAAGCTCAGCCTTTTGTGTTAGAGGGTATTTGTTTTTAATTTTTGTGAATGGTATTTTATGTCATTTTCTCAGGTATCTGAAATATTGAGTTTCAGGTTGTGATATATCATCTTGAGTCAATACTTCCCTGAAAATGGCAGCTTAAGTACTACCAAGAAATAAAACCAATGAAGTTGGATGCATTTTCTCTCTTCTAAGGAGTTGTAATATTATTTCTTTGAATTACTTATTTAAGATTTCACTGCCACTTTGTTCTGCAACAATTTTTTAAATATATATTAAAATAATGTACATTATGATATTTACATGATAAACTACATAGTGACCATTTTTAGTCATGAAATGACTATTATTTGAGATTTCAAAAATTAGGATATTACATATCTATATTTTATCATTTTGAACAAATATTCAGAACAATGAGTATACTTGTATTATTCAACAATTACAAAAGACATAATTAATGTAATAATTACTTTTGTTTACTGACATATATTTTAAGATATCACATTTGAAAACCAAATATTCAATTATTATAAAGAAATAATTAAAGGTGTTATTCAATCATTACAAAGAAAATATAGACATTTATAAATATTAAAGTATGACTGATAAAATATTTTAAGTATTATTTCTTATTTTAATTGTAAGTCATAGTTGAGCAAACATAGTAGTTTTATTGAGAAGGGAGATCTATATTTGGAATTAAATTATTATTTCTTACTCTTTAAAGTGCGTCAACATCTTATGTAGTTTAAATTTTGATATATACATAGATGTATAATACCAGTGTATATATAAAATACGTATATTTTTACATTGTGCTAATTTATGAACTATATTTAGAACATCTCCATTCATTACTGTGAACTTTCAGGAGTTTTAAAAACACTGTTACAATTTATAACACACTATTTTAGATATTTAAGATATCCTAGACCTATCTTATATTTGTATTTAATAATTATATACAATGGTTATATATAAATATATATAGCTATTATAATGTGACTAGCATTTTCCCTGGAATTAAAACATTCTAAAGACAAATAGGCATCATTTGTATTACCTGAAAATATGTGAATTGAGAATGATAAAGATCTGGATATACATGAAGAGTAGTTCCGATCACAAGTAGTAGTTCAAATTTGTGGAGAGATGAGCTAATATATCCAGTAAATCCCAAACACCATATCTTTAGAAGTGCTTCCAGATCAAAAAGTACAGTGAAAGCCACCTAGATGAACAAAGAGTAGAAATTCAATCTAAAACTATTTTATTTCAAAATGTTTCATATATTTGTCAATGCAAGAATTTCAGCTACTATCATAAAATGAGGAGCCCACAAGAATCTAGAATGACATTTTATTAGTTTGAAACACACCAACTACAACATAGCAGACCAAATATATCTTAAGCTATCAGAAAACTTGTTAAAATGTTAAAAGTTTGCAAGTGGTATTATTTCTTCACTATCCAGTATTTGATAATGTGTTGACCAAAATATTCATTTGATTTTAGTAGCACCTAGTTGTCTTTAACTTCATTAAAAAATAATTGTGTTAGATTGTATTTTGTGTGACAGCTGTCATATCAGTATGCATTTACAAAAATTCAAAATCAGTGAATTTTTGTGTAGCCTTTTAAATATTGAAGAATAGAGAAAATAAGCAACATTTTTGGCATATTATGCTTTATTATTTCAAGAAAGGTAAAAACCCAACTGAAATGCAAAAAGAAAAAAAGATTTGTGCAGTGTATGCAGAAGGTGCTGTGAGTGATCCAGTATCAAAAGTGGTTTGCAAAATTTCATGCTGGAGATTTCTTGTTGAATGATGCTCCACGGTCAGGTAGACCAGTTGAAGTTGATAATGATAAAATAGAGACATAATTGAGAGCAATCAATGTTATACCACCTGGGAGATAGTGAACATAGTTAAAATATCCAAATCAATAATGTTATTGGTGAAAATAAATGTGTCTTTTATTTTATGGAAAGGACCACATGGACTTTTTGGCCAACCCATTTAAAAATCATCGCCATTGATAGAATTATTGAATACAAAGAAAAGGTGCATTTTTGTATAATTTGTTTATTATAAAGATAGTTTCTATAATGCATATGGTATATTATAAAACAACTTACATATTAGTAAGCATAACTAAACTAAAATGTTTAAATATTATTTATGCTTTGGGGCACATAAATAAAGATATATGGATTTGATACTAAGTGATTTATGTGTATATATGCACACATAAGTCAACATAGCAATACAGTATGTGTCCTAATTATTAATAAAAATGGATGATTATATTACTATCACATTAATTTTATAAATTTATTATAAACAGCAATATTAAAAATACACATATAAATATAACATGTGTTATATCTTTACTTGTTCTATAGGTTAAGAAACTCATTTTATAAAGAAGTTACTGATGGGGGGAAAGGCAGAAAAATGTACTTGAGCAACAATTAAAATAAAAATTAAGTAAAAAAAGCAAAAAAAAAAGAAGTTTGCAACTGGAATTAAAATGTACAATACCAGATTAACTTCTAATTAAAGGACATAAGATGGAATGTTGGGATTAGTCATAACATGTCCCTCTGAGGAGATGCCAGGTGATTTATTGGAAGAAAGGAATAAAGAAAGCTTGCTTTTCTTTTTCTAGACTAAAATAGATTATGAGAAAGGGTTTTCTTTCATTTACATTTGAAAAATGTGGAGAAAAAGGAATTAATAATAGCATTTTTAAGAATAAAACACTAAAATCACTGCAGATGATTAATTTAGATGTCAGGAAGAAATTAACATTACTTCTCAATCTACTACTTACGTAGACTCAAGTTGCTTCTCAATTTAAATTGGCATGTCCCTTTTTAAAAAGTGAAATGGTAATACATTTTATCTGTGAAACAATTCTCAATGCAAAGTGTTAACAAAATACCTTGCCCCCCCCTTATCAGGTGATTGATGTGAACCACTTTGTGTATTTCCTCCTCAAACCTCTCCTAACTCATCCAAACATATACTGTACAATCACATAAATGGGCTTGCATTTTACATGTCACAATGCAACTTGCCTTTCTCACTCGATAACAATCGTAGACATTCGCTGTCCCCCATCCCGGGATATCAGGTATAGGTCCTAATCATTCCTTTTATCAGGTGCATAATTTCCCATAGTATTCAGTGTTTACTTAATTCAATATTCTCCCTAATGACTCATTGAAGAATGGGACCTCCTGAATAAGGAATCATCAGCAAAAATTGTTAAGAATTTTGCTGCTTTAAAAACAAGACTACATTAAACATTCCTTATGCATTATCCATACTTACTGGGCTTTCACACCTATAAAGAGAGTCTGAAACTTGGCATTACTGGGGCAAAGAACAGGTTTGTGGAGCTTTAAATTTTGAAAAGTGTTAATAAAGTACATTCAAAATGTTATAGTAATCACTTGCCTTCCAGCAAGGTAAGATAGTGCTTCTTGTCTTAAATCTCTACATCACCAGATGTAATCAAACTAAATCAAGCTTTGGCTTAGCTGTTCATATGTGTTGTGGGGGGCCCCTGTCTTGAGTGCCAGATGTGGGGGGCTCCACCCGCAGAGCCCCATCCCTCCATCACGGAAGAAAATAAAACTACCAAGACATGATCTGCTTGGGGAGGAAAGGTGGTCAAACTCTCAGAGGAGAATGACCCAGAGCGCCTTCCTCACCAGGCTTTTATTGGGTTCAAATACACAGGAATACAGGTTTAACATTTCAAAAAAAATCTGAGGGCTTAATCTGAGTCAGTGTCTGTCAGGAAAGGGGGTTGCAAAACTTTGGGAGACATACTCATTTCCTCCTCAGACCCTTATCATTTAAATGAGAGCACTCTTAGCACAGCAGGTTTCACAGGACTTTATGAATTCTTTCTTATGCCTGATCACCTGGGGAACTGCTCTGACCAGCGTAGGGTTATGCAGCGCGCTGGCAAAGTTTCAGGCTTTAAGCTGATTAGGCCCAGGAAGCAAGAGATAAGCAAGACTTCTCCCAGACGGAAATGAGGACTCAGGCTACGTCAGAATAGCCAGGGGGCTAGAGTCCATCACCCCCTCTTTGCTGCAGCCCCCCGAGTCCTTCTACGAGGGCCTCCCAAGTGGTTGTGTCTGGCTTAGGTTGCCCCTCCCATGAGGAGTCTTACCCGTCATTGACTAACCGACTAAGCGTTGGGGCCAGTGATGGATGAGGCAGAAGCAGCGCTCCTGCCAGGAAGATAAGCTTTGTCTCCTTAGTGGCTCAGGTCAGAACCGAACAGACCCAGATGAAGTGGATCCCTAGGATCTTACACAGCCCACCATGGGGTGAGGGTTACAACTCCTGAAACCAGGCTGAACAATTCGCAACAATGTATATTGATCATTGAGACTTTTTTAAAGCAATTTTTCTATTCATAGCATTCCCAGGTTTCTATGGGGATGTTTTGTCTTAAAAAAAAAAAGAAAGAAAACAATTCTTGGGGTTGTTGATATTAAGAATACTAATCTTTGTCTGCTATATGAACTGCAAATATTTTTAAAGATTTTATTTATTTATAGAGAGAGGGGGAGGGAGAGAGAAAGAGAGGGAGAAAAACATCAATATGTGGTTGTCTCTCATGTGCCCCCAACTGAAGAGAGAGCCAGCAACCCAGGGATGCGCCCTGACTGGAAATTCAACCCATGACCCTTTGGTTCCCAAGCGAGCACTCAATCCTCTGAGCCACATCAGCCAGAGCCTAGAACTGCAAATATTTTTTCCCAGATCAATAGTTTGATTTTTAACTTTTGTGGCATTCACTCTATAAGCACTTTAAATCATTTGCTCACAAAATTCTATCTTTATGATTTCTTTCTTTACCTTTTACATACAAAATAGGTCTTTAGAAAGATTAATATCAAGTCTTCAATCCAGGTTCACACTATGCTTTTGTACTCATTTGGACTATATATTTAAATAAAAATTGTTCCCATAAAGATGTTATTGTTTCTGTGAAATTTATTTCTATCAATTTAATATTCTAGTCACAAATATAAATGCATTTTGCTTTTAGAATTTTATTTATTCTTACCATTCTACCTAATTAGTTCCAGTGAAGAGAAAAGCTATTGATTTATCTATATTGCTTTTTTTTAACAACCTCACTAGATTCTTCTATTAATTTCAATATTTTTAATAAGGTCTCCTGGGTTTTATTAAAATATATATATTTCATTTGCAAAGAAGATAAAATTATTTTCAAGATTGATTTTGGAGATAATTAGATTAATCTATCAGCTACCATGATATAGCTGTATAGTAACATACTAAATAATGAAGTGGGAATAAGAGGAATTCATGCTCCTTATTTCCTATGAAAGTTTTTTCAGCATTCATACATAATGGTTGCAGTGAATTTTGATTATTAATTTCTTCTATGTTTAAGGGCTTCACTTCTCTTCTAATTGTACTTAGAGAATTTTAGCCTTCAATTTGTTGAAGTAGTAAAATATATCACAAGAGTCCTTGATGTTGACCATTTGTACCTGGAATAAACCCTAAATGATAATGGTAATCTGTTGGATTTTTTTGGATAATATTTTCTTCATACTTTTTGTAGCTGTCATATATGAAATTAGTCTATAATTTTACTTACTCTATCATATCAAGTTTTCATTAAACTTATGCTAGCTTTATCATACTTACAGAGTTCTCCATTGTATGATCTGTAATCATTTAAATAAAATGAGAAATATCTCATCTTTGAAAGTAGGTAAAATCCAGCAGGAAAACCAAATGGGTCCATTTTCTTTTGTAACGGTGGATTGAAGCTTTCCCATGTTTTTCTCATTAGGGTTCAAAACTTGTCCATCAACTTGGTAGTTTATACTTCGCCAAGAAATTATTAGTTTCTTCTAGATTTTCAAGACCTGTTTTAGTGTACATTTTCCAGAAAGGACTGTTTTTTTGGGGGGTGCATGGTTATCTTACAAATTTGGTAATCCTTTAAATCAGTTTTGTGGCTTATGCTTCTCAAACCCTGAAAGTAATGTGACTTGGACCTCCAATCCCGTGTCAGGGCAGGATTGTGCTTACATATTTTCAGTAGAGCTTACTTTTTTCCCATCTATCTGGAGTCCAGGTCAAGAGAGACATTTTCCTTACCACTTCCTTCTTTCATTGAGGTACAAACCATTATGCATCCTAATGTTACTGGAGAGTCTCTGTTCTGACACTTCACTGTACACGGCCTCTTCTTCAGTCTTGAAATTCTAAGTTCTAGGTAACAAGGATATGTGAATGCCCTCAGGGTAGCCACAGGCTTTAGTGACCATTGGGCATTTTACACTCACATCATAATTTTTGGCCTTGAGAATATTCCTTAATTTTTAGCACATTTTGCAAAGTATTTAAAATTGTTTCATATTTAGGTACTATTTTTAGTTATTTCATACTGAGATGATTTTCAGGTACCTTTTGGGGCCACCTTGTATGTGTTTTCTATGAAAAATATGCTATTTGATTTTGTGTTTAAACATAATCATATTTCTATGTCTTTTGATGGGAAAAGTCAACCTGCCCATATTTAATATACCAAAGTAATACTTGGTCTTATGTTTCTTGTTTATTGTATGTATGTCATTCTTATTTCATCTTTGAACTTTTTCTTGCCTTTTCTGGCTTGGTCAAATTGTTGTTAATTCCTATTCCTCCTTCTTAATGTGGACATTCTACTCTGCTTTTCTAATCCTCCAGTTTATTCAATTGATCATATATCTACCTGTACTTTTTATTATTGCATCAAATTTCAATCATTGCAAGCTCCTGTCCTATACAGATTTACTTGTTGCCCATCTTTCACACACCATCCAATTTACTATTTCAGAGTACATCTACCACCTGGCTTTCCATCAATATCACACCCCTTCTTGAAACCTGCTCTTTCTGAGATCACACAGAGATTTAATTACAGTTTTCTTGAATTCCGAAATTTTTTCAAAGATGCTTATTTTACAATTTTATCATCTTCCATTTAGATCCAATACTCATTACTTTTCTATCATCTTCTCTTACCCAGTCCTATGGATTGCAGTGAACTTATTATTAGCATACTTTTGAGTAGTTTCCTCAAAGAAAACACCAAGTTTGGAATATTCTCTTAATCTCTTCCTATCTAAAATGCATTTTAACACTGACATGAATATAACACCAACTTGAATATATATGTGTATATATGTACACACACACACACACACACACACACACACACTAAATTGCTGTCTGGGAAAAGTCCAGCCATTTTAAAATAGCGAGAACAGTTTGCACAATATCAATGTAACCTGGCAGCCAAGGAAAGTGGAGTGGAATGCACAAGAGTGAACAATGATGACTTCACTGTGCTAGTCAATGGGGAATGTAAATGCCATGGAGGGAGCATGTACTCTGTGGCCATTACATTCAAAATGCAATGACTCTGCATCAAATTTTGTGCTAAGGTTGAACATTCCTCTGTGGAAACTATTCAAATAATTCAGAAGGCCACAACTATGGGTAAATGATGATTGGCAGCTTTATCCCAACAACATGCCCATTCATATTTCACATCCTGTACAGAGTTTTTTGGCAAAACATCAAATCACTCAGGTGACTCAGCCCTGCTACAAACCAGATTTGGTGCCCTGGAACTTCTGGCTTTTCCTACAACTAAAATCACCTTTGAAAGGGAAGAGATTTCAGAATGTTGATGAGGTTCAGGAAAATACGACAGGGCAGCTGATGGTGACTGCGAGAACTATGTGAGGTCCCATGGTGCCTACTTTGAAGGGGATTGAGGAATCATTGTCCCATGTACAAATATTTCTTGTATCTTCAGTATATGTCTCTATTTTTTCATATTACATGGCTGGATACCTTCTGTACAGACAGTATGTATATGCACACTGTCTTCTATTTTCCAATATTTTAGATGAGTCATCTAGTGAGCAATCTATTGAACTTGGCTTTGCTGGTTATTTAAGCCTGTTTAGAGACTTCCAAGGAATTTTCTTTATGTTTGCAACAGAAGAAAGTCTCCAGGATCAGCCTAGAAATACATCTTTTTTTCATTTAATCTCTCTAAGATTTAGTGAGCTTTTTAATCTATAGATTTATAGACTAAAGTTCTCTCATTTATTACTATTTTTCTTCTACCTATTCCCCTTTTTTCAGGTGCCTATTATTCACCTCCAGGTGGCTAGCATCTTATGATTTATACTCTTTCTTTGAGTTGTTTTTTATACTTAATCTCCCATATTAATAATTATCTCTCAACAATGACCATAATTCTTTTTAAATTCATGTTTTGAAAAATTTAACCAAAATTTCAGAAAGTTTGTTTTGTGCCATAATTAATTATCCTTGAGACAAAACAAAACAAAACCAAAAGCAAAAACAAAACCCTGCTATGTCTTCCATCAATTCCACTTGATTGGAAAAGTAGTACCAGATATTCATCTTGGATTTCTGAATCTTATTCTCAGTTTCTGAGTCCCTTTGGATAAAAATAATTTTTCTTTGCTTGCTCATGACTGTATATTATTTTGTCATTTATGAATTCTTGAGCAAATAAGAAGTAGCAGTGAGAACAGTAAGTTTCCTGGCAGATGACCTGAAAATTTATGGCCCCTTTACTGGGCATAAGGAAGAAGCTACTCTGAATCAGGATTCCTCACTAGCTGGTGGATTCCATTCCCAACCATTCACCTGGGAGTAATTCAGCTTCCAGGGAGAAAGTCTGTCCCTTCCTGGACTAAAAGCAACCAGTGGGCAGGTACAACTTTTTTTTTTTTTTCCAGGAAATTAAAAGCTTTCAGCACTGAGGAGCCGCTTCAAGGGACCAGAGGACCCAAATCTTTGCCAGAACTCTTAACAAAAGTCAATTCCTCTCTAGATCTGGCTTCTTAGTGCAGGCACTGCAACAATATGAGGAAGCCCTCTAGACATCTTGGGGGATCTCCAGAGAAACTGAAACAGATAGGTGCTCATACACCAAGGTGCTCATACAGCCTGACGTGGCTCTCAAATTAGTAGAGGGAGAAGTGATGGGCACCCATTTATCCATCTCTCCCATCACATGATTTTTCAGACTTTCATTCCAGTGGAAGGAACGTAATTCATACCAATGTGGCTTTTTTTTTTTAAGTAGGGAATTACAGTTGACACTTGAACATAGGGGTTAGCAGTGCTTACTTCCATATAGCTGAAAATCTGTGTATAAATTTTTAAAAATATATTTTATTAATTATGCTATTACAGTTGTCCCATTTCCCCCCTTCACTCTCCTCCACCCTGCACACCCTCTCCCACCCGCATTCTCCCCCACCTTTAGTTCATGTCCATGGGTAATACATATAAGTTCTTTGGCTTCTACATTTCCCATATTATTCTTGCCCCCCCCCCCCATCTATTCTCTACCTACCATCTATGCTACTTATTCTCTGTACCTTTTCTCCCTCTCTCCTCCCACTCCCCTGTTGCTAACCCTCCATATGATCTCCATTTCTGTAGTTTTGTTCCTGTTCTAGTTGTTTGCTTAGTTTGTTTTTGTTTTTGTTTTAGGTGTGGTTGTTAATAATTGGGAGTTTGCTGTCATTTTACTGTATGTTTTTTATCTTCTTTTTCTTAGATAAGTCCTTTAACATTTCATCGAATAAGGGGTTGGTGGTGATGAACTCCTTTACCTTGACCTTATCTGAGAAGCACTTTATCTTCCCTTCCATTCTAAATGATAGCTTTGCTGGATAGAGCAATTTTGGATGTAGGTCCCTGCCTTTCAAGACTGCGAATACTTCTTTCCAGCCCCTTCTTGCCTGGAAGGTCTCTTTTGAGAAATCAGCTGACAGTCTGATGGGAACTCCTTTGTACGTGACTGTCCCCTTATCTCTTGCTGCTTCTAGGATTCTCTCCTTCATTTTAATCTTGGCTAATGTAATTATAATATGCCTTGGTGTGTTCCTCCATGGGTCCAACTTCTTTGGGACTCTCTGAGCTTCCTGGACTTCTGGGAAGTCTATTTCCTTTACTAAATAAGGAAGTTCTTTTTTTATTTTTCAAATAACTTTCCCACCTTTTGCTCTTCATTCTCTCCTTCTGGTACCCCTATAATTCAGATGTTGGAACATTGAAAGATGTCCTGGAAGTTCCTAAGCCTCTCCTCATTTTTTTGAATTCTGGTTTCTTCCTTGTTTTCTGTTTGGTTTTTTCTTTCTTCCTTCTGGTCCACTCCATCAATGTGAGTCCCAGTTTCCTTCCCATCACTATTGCTTCCCTCTGCATTTTCCTTCATTTCACTTATCATAGCCTTCATTTTTTCATCTAATTTGCAACCAAATGCAACCAATTCTGTGAGCATCCTGATTACCAGTGCTTTGAACTGTGCATCTGATAGGTTGGCTGTCTCTCCATCACTTAGTTGTATTTTTTCTGGAGCTTTGATCTGTTTTTTCATTTGGGCCATTTTTTTTTTGTCCTGATGTGCCTGTTACATAGTGAGGGGCAGAGCCAATTATGTAGTGTTCACCTGGGCAGGGCAACCCAGTCACTGGGTTGCAGTATGTGGGGCAGGGGTCTGAAAGGGAACAATGGTGTTTGCTCTGCTCTCTGCCAGATTTCATTCACTTCCACTACTTCCCCCAAGCAAACTTGGCCCTTCTGGTGCTGATTCCCAGGTGGGTGGGTTTGTGCACATTCTAGGACCCTGTGGGTCTCTCCAATGAGCTCTCCTGTGAGGCTGGGAGTTTCTCTTTGCACCTCAACCCCCACAGGTGTTTCCCATCAGTGTTTTGAGGCTTTATTTCCTGGCGCTGGGGCCCTGGGTTGCACAGTCTGTGTAACTCCCCAGTTTCACCTGAGTTATCTGCACGTGAATATGCTACCATTGGGTCTGCCAGCTGCTGCTTTGCATGCCCAGGGTCTGCCAGCCACAGATTTTTGCCTTTTTTTTTTTGGCCACGACCCCTCTCCCCCACGCAGCCCGACTCCACTCCTCCTACCAGTCTGGATGAATGTGTCTACTTTAACTCCTTGTTTGTCGAACTTCTATACAGTTCAATTTTCTGTCAGTACTGGTTGCTTTTTTGCTTCTAAATTTTTGTTGTCCTTATTTTGGTTGTGAGAGGAGGCACAGTGTGTCTACCTACACTTCCATCTTGGCCAGAAGTCTCATAAAATCAGATCTTCTCCCACAAGATCACCTGCTGTCCTGCTCCTTATGCCTCATTCTGGTCAATGTCAGATTACTTTCAGGAAAAACTTCACACTGCAAGTACTTCAATTTCAAATGATCGCTTCCTTCCCTTTGTCAAGGGCTGAGCTGAATGTGATAGTATAAAGCAAGAGACTATACCAGAGGAAGCATTGGGTGCATCATTGTTCCATTTTTTCCTGTGTATGACTTTTAATTCCCCCCAAATTTAAGCTGCCCCTCAGAATCCATGGGGAATTGATTCTAAGACCTCCACAAATACCAAAATAGGCAAATAGTCAAGTCCCTTATATAAAATGACATAGAACAATTCATATAGTTTGCCCTCCATATATACAGAGTCCTAACTACAGATCAAAACAATACATGTAATTGACTGAAAAAAAATCTGTGTGTGAGTGGACCTACACAGTTCAAATCCATATTGCTCAAGACTCAACTGTACTAATAATTGCCTGAAATATATCTGAATAGATTGTTAAATTAAAATATAAATACAATTAATTAATTTACTAATTTTGTATTTGTTACCAAAAAGACATATGGAATGAGCTGTTTAAATAATCTTAATTCATAATAAAATATGCAGCTGGATTCATGTGCATTATTTGCTTAGTAGAAAAATTATATACTTTGAAAGACACTGAAAGGCATTAAAACTGATTTAGGAAACTATTATGTGATTAATATATAATACCTGTATTCCCACTCATTTCCCTTCTAGAAATCCTTATTCTGGGATTGATATCTCATTTTTAACATAATTTGTTAATTGCTACAAGTTAACACCTTAGTTTTCTGAAAAACAGTATATTTTTCTTTTGAAACATTTTTTTATAGTTGCTCGAGTACATTTGTCTCCATTTCCCCACCACCATTCCCCCTTCCCCACCCATCCCCACCTCCTACCCTCAACCCTACCCACCTTTGGCTTTGTCCATGTGTTCTTTAGACATGTTCCTTGTCGACCCTTCTTCTTTTCCCTGTAATCCCCCTCACTCCTCCCCTCTGATTACTGTCAGTTTGCTCTTTATTTCAATGTCTCTGGTTATATGAAAAACAGTATTAATCAAACTGATCAAATTTTATGAAGAAATACAAGGGTGGGCAAAAGTAAGATTATAGTTGTAATCAGTTCAATTCTAATTAAAAAGTAGGATTGCAAAACAGGAATTTATTCTTGTATTATTATGTATTAATTATTATGTTATTTATTTGTGTTACAACTACAAACCTACTTTGTCCACCCCTGTATTATACATAAAATATTTCTTACTTTTAACTATGAGTTATCCTCTTGTAGGTGAAAACTATGTCAGGAATTAATAGAGAGACCTGGGAAAATTAAATTATCTTAAGTGATCATCTGTTTTAGTGTAGATCAGAGGATTTAGCATACACAGGGTTTCAATTCAGAGAAATGTAGAAGTTTGGAAGAATTAGAGTAGAGGCATTGAGGGGGCAGTTATAGTAACCCCTTATCAATAGGCAGCTCCAGCCTGTGTCAGTGAACTCAACCTTGACAGTAAGGAACTTGTCAGGGTTGTGCTGCTGGGCAGATAAATGGGAGAAGGCTATGGGGTTGTTTGTAGAACCTAATACCTAGAAGGACGTCCATAAGTATCACTTGAGCATATGTCCAGTCTCAGGGCTTTCTGTCAATCCCAAGCTGTCAGCAGTGCAACCTGTGGGAGAGTGGGTTCCACCTGTCACTCTTGGCATGGGAGCGTGCCATTGCCTTGTCCTCCTCACTCTGCAGGCCCACGCTGGGAGAGCTACACTTGGGACCTTTCCTCTTTCCTGTACCCTTACAATACATTGCCTATCTGTGAGTACTTACAGTTATAACTGACCTTTTTAAGAGTGAGGCAAAATTTGTGAGAGCATAATAAACTTTTATAAATATTTTTGTCACATGTAAAAACTTGAAAATAGACATTCAAAAGCATAACCTTCTTTCCTTTTTCCTAAATCAGTTTTTTTCAACTTTTTTTTAATCACCTACCTTCAAGGACTACTTTTAGATATTTTGTTCCTAATGACCACACCATATGGAATTTTAATACCACAGATATATGGTATATCTGCTTATGTACTCCACATATTTACCTCTGCTTTATATAGAGAAAGAGTAAGATATTTTATGCCTCTTCAAGGACCAATTTCTACCCTCATAGAAGTGTGTTCACCTCCTGTTGAGAATTCATACTCTACATATGTATAAGGTTTGATGTCATCATAGCAGAATTCAACTAATATTTTCAGGAACACATTCTTGCATTTTTTAAACATCACATTTTATTATTTCTTTTCCAAATCTTCATTTTATAATAACACATATGCTATTTATGACTATTAACCCTATTGTCAAAAATGATTAATAATGAAGTGCAATTTTAAAATGAAAGGTTATTGTTCTAAGAAAAAGTATTATATTTGTTCTCAAAATAGCACATAACTGAAAAATGCAAGATATTAGTTTAAAATGCTGGTTTTCTAAAAGAACATGTAATTGCATTTGTGAAGCTAGCAGGGAAAACAACAAGATGATTGCCAAATTTATGAAGCTAAGAAGAAAGGTAACAAAATGGAAAATGACATGTTTAGTATAAATGGAACAATGAAAATTGTTCTGCCCTTTTAATTCAATGAATAATGTATGAACATTTACAGGTGACATTTTATAAATGAGCTGATTGTGCCATGCAGGTCTGAGAAGATAAAATGGTAGATACTCCGCATATGTGGAAAGATATTTGAAATATATTATTCAAGATTTGTGTTGCTGTCTCTATTTCATAATTTCAAATAAACATGATAGATAGTCATAAGAAAATGAGTGCATATTTATCACAAAAGAAGATTATAGGACAAAAACTTACAAGAAACTCAATTCAGGTAACCCTGTTAATTTAAATGAGGTCCAGATTAAATAACAGCAAAATAAATGATTACCTGCACCATTCTAGAAGTGTCTTTAAGTCACATAATCTTAGTCTATAGTGGACCTTCAGTATTCTATATAAAGAGTCAACTTTTGAGATGGCTCATTTACTAGTCAAACAGTCAGTATTTCATTGTTCTTCATCTAACAAGATACTGCCCATATCCTTTAAAAACACACAAAATAGTTATTGTCAGAAGAGAAAACTTATTTAATTAAAGTTTCCCAGAAAATGAGAAACTAAACTTGATGGTAATATGAAAGACTGCTGCAATGACAAGATGAGTTACTTTCTTAATTTGGTCATTTCTTGTGATTGATGAGCTGAAATATGGGTATCAGATTTTGTTAGAACTAAAATAGATGGCTCTTTCATTTAATTCCTTTTTAAAGTATTTTTATGACTATGCTATTATGTTTTCCCCAAGTTTTTCTCCCTTTATCACAATCTGCCCTGCTCTGCCAACCCTTCTTCATCCCCTACCCTTAGTTCACGTCCATGGGCTGTACATATAAGTTCGTTGTGTCCTGTATTTCCTATACCATTTTTATCTCTCCCCATCTATTTTATGCCTACTAACTATGCTTCTTCTTCCCTGTACCTTTTCCCCCCTATTCCTCCCTTCCCACTCCCCACTGAAATCCCTCCATGTGATGTCCATTTCTCTTCTGGTCCTGTTCTAATTGTTTGCTAAGTTTTTGTTTTCATTGTTTTTCTTTTCTTTTAGGTTCATTTGTTGATATTTGTCAGTTTGTTGTCATTTTTCTGTTGCTATTTTTGATCTTCTTCTTCTTAGATAAGTCCCTTTAACATTTCATATAATAAGGGCTTGGTGGTGATGAACTCCTTTAACTTGACCTTATCTGGGAAGCATTTTATCTGTCCTTCCATCCTAAATGAAAGCTTTGCTGGATAGAGTATTCTTGGATGGAGGTCCTTGCTTTTCCCTACTTCAAATACTTCTTTCCAACCTCTTCTTGCCTTCAAGATTTCTTTTGAGAAATCAGCTGATAGCTTAATGGGCACTCTTTTGTAGGTAACTCTCTCCTTTCCTCTTGCTTCTTTTAGGATCCTCTCCTTATCTTTTATCTTGGGTAACTTAATGATGATGTACTTTGATGTGTTCCCCTTTGGGTCCAACTTCTTTGGGACTCTCTGGGCTTCTTGGACTTCCTGGAAGTCTATTTCCTTCACCGGATTGGGGAAGTTTTCCATCAATATTTGTTCAAATAAGTTTTCCAGTTCTTGCTGTTGTTCTTCTCCTTCTGGAATCCCTGTAATTTGGATATTGGCACATTTCAGGTTGTCCCAGAGGTTTGTAAGACTCTCTTCACTTTTTTGAATTCTTGTTCCTTCAGTCTTTTCTGTTCGAATTGTTATTTTTTCCTTTTGTTCCAAATCATTGCTTTGAGTCCTGGTTTCTTTCCTGTCACTGTTGGTTCCATGAATATTTTGCTTTATTTCAGTTTGGATATCTTTCATTTGTTTTGTTTTGTTTTCATTTTTCGACCACACTCAATCAGATCTGTGAGCATTTTGATTACCCGGGCTTTAAATTCTCCATCAGATAGCTTGGCATTTCCTCATCATTTAGCTCTCTTTCTGAAGTTTTACTCTGTTCTTTCATTCCTCCCTGCTGCCCTGTGGTGCTGCCTGTGGGGGGCGAGGCCAAAGAGAGAACAGTGCAGTTTGCTTGCTTGTACCTAGAGCACTTTCTTATGGACTCTAGTGTGAGACTGAGGGTTTCTCCCTCCGTAGCAACTGCTGTTATCAACTCTTAAAGTCTCAGTTTCCTCTTAAGTCAGCCCTGCCCATGCAGTCCCCACCCCCTACCTCACCGCAACCAGTCCTGACACCAAGGTCCATCAACTCACGGCAGGTCTGGTTGTTCTGATTGATTTTTTTCTTCAATTCCTTGGTTAATGGAGTTCCATGCAGTTTGATTTTTCTGGTGCTACTGGTTGTTTATTGATTTTAGATTGGTTCTTATCTTCTTTTTGGTTGTAGGAGGAAGCGAAAGGTTTCTACCTATGCCTCCATCTTGGCCAGAACTCAGCTCTTTCATTTAATTTCATTTAGCATATATCATAAATTCAAATGTCTTCAGGGGACTAACAAATGACTTTTCTAGAGAAGGTGACCTCCTACAAGATGGCAAAATGAGTCCATACTTTTTGAAAGTTGTTCTGCTCCAAACATGTAGCAATCACAGGCAAACAGGAAACCAAAGAGACATCCTGGAGTCCTAACCTAAAGCAAGGTAAACCTCTCTCTGGACTAGAAATATGGCAGACACACACACCATCCGCATTTGCTTGCTTCACTGATCTATCTCTCCCATCAATTTGTGAGTTTCTTAAAAAAGGAATTATGTTAACATTGTTAATCTGTGCATAATATTGTGCTGATAAATTTCTGTTAAGTATACAGTCTAGTCTATAGATATATTTGTTATTTTACATGATAGAAAAGTATTGTATAAGTTTTATTATTAAGAAAATGAGAATATAAATTTTAAAATATAATTGTATTCCTTATAAAATGTGATTTTTATGTATATTAATAACAATGTATTATCTTAAGCCAAAATGAAAACTCTCACAAAAGAAAGTAAATCTTTACCTTTTTGTTCATATACAGCCTAGAAAACAAAAGAAAGTTTTTCCTATTTCATAACTAACTTTAAATTTAGGTTAATTGATCTGAAGTAATAAAAGTCTCCAGCTTTACACAGAAGCTAAGCAACTTAATTTATGCTTCAAGGCTGTTTTTTAGGCTGCAAGTTGACTCTTAATGGGTTGAATGGCTTGTTTTGGATTTTCAAAATAACTTATTCTGGAATATGTGGAAATCCAAGAAATTATTTCTTTAAAAGCTCTTGGTCTTTTGTGATACATTTAAAAATTAAACTTTCCAGAATATTATATAACACTATTGCCTTAAGTACTGTATCAATATAGTCTATAGAATTGGCAGCTACTATTGTTACTAGCATTACATATTTGACTTCTTAAATCTTTGCCTGAGGATATATTTATTGATTATAGAAAGAAAGGAAGCAGGGGAGAGAGAGAGCAAAAGAGCGAGAAAGACACTGATGTGAGAGAGAAACATTGATGCCTTTTGTATGTGCCCTAACTGGGGACTGAACCCACAACTTAGGTATGTACCCAGATCAGGAATCGAACCTGCAACCTTTTGCTGCATGGGACCATGCTCCAACAAACTGAACAAGGCTGGCCAGGGCCCTATACTTCTACTTGATTTTAACACATGAGGATATCAGATGACCTGCTGTGTGCTTCTATAGCTTAAACCAAAATCAAGCTTACTGGTGACTTTTGTAAATAAGGTTTTACTGGGACATAGCAATTCTGAGACCAAACTCACTTTTGCACAGCAGTGGAAGAGTTGAATAGTTGGGACAGAGAACATGTTGCCTGAAAAACCTAAAATGTGTTACTATCTTGCTTTTCAAGCAAAAGTTTGTTGACCCCTGGCTTAAACTCAAACTACCTTCATAAACTCTTTAAAAAGAAATTATTTTATAAAAAAATAAGTTTGATTAAAATGACTTATCCACACTTATTTGAAACAAATAGTTTTTATTCAAGCACAAGTTTCTGATAAAAAGAGAAGTGATAATGTAATTTGAATAAAGACCAAATATGCTTTGGATAACTCAGATACTCAACATCAATCAGCCAAAGTGGAACAAATTCTGAGCATTTTAGTAGATCAAGAATGTAGTGATGTCTGTATAATTAAGTGAACTAAAATTCTACTACCTACTTTATTAAAATCCAATTCACTTCCAGTGGTTTAAGAAGGGAGCAACAATTAATAGATGCATCCTATATGGTAGGTTCTGCTATACAATCTTCTATCTCTGTTTTTTTTTTTTTAATTAGAAAAAATCTAATATGATGTATAAGAATGAAAAATAACAAGGATTTATAAACTACCACTGGACTCTATCAATGCACTTAAATAGTATCAGTGAACTCTACAATCTTAGATTATTTAAAATTTTGGTAGAATTGTTTATAGCATCATCACAAATCAGCTAATACACATAAAACACATTAGAAAACAACCCAATTTTGTACGTGAAAAATTAGATAAAATTTATTGGAGTATTGCATTCTCAGTGGATGGTATACTTATTTATTCTACAGGATTCATTTAGTAAGATGGCAGCCTACCCTGGACTGAGTTACAAAAAAAACTGTTAATGTAATCTCTAATATCTAGGACTCCCTCAGGAGCAGATACAGATTATTCCCTCTAGAGAGACTGGAATAATCATAATCATGTGTAGCCATTTTTGTTATTTATTCCCAGGTATTTTTGTCATTAGTCTGGTTTTAATCTCTGATCCTAATATTATCATGTAATTCTTTTTCACCTATCTTCCCACCTCATTCTACACAGAGCTTTTAACTGAGTGTCTTCCATGTTAACTAATTTCTTCTACCTTCTCAATCTCCACTCACAGAACTTACTTCCTATGTCCTTGCCCCAACTCATTCTGTCCCTGACCTCTATTAATTTCTGTCACTGTAATGTGCCCCGGCCTATACTCTAAGAACTGGCCTCATGATGAATGACTCCAATATCATTGTGAAGATTCAGCTAATACCTTAGCTTGATACTCCTTGCTATTTTTGTCTTGAATCCATCATTTTGTTTAAGCCACTCACATCCATATAAAATACTAGATTTTTTATTTCTTAAGAATTATTTTAAAATTCTAAATCCTGGCTCCCGATCTCTGATCAAAATCTTTCTTCTAGCTCTTTAATTCTAGCATTTTAACTACACCTATTCTTTGACCATTTAAAGAGCCTTTATATTTCATTTTGTTCTTTCATTCTTCTCTTATTTTCACTTTTTTTCATATCCAACCTAGACCACAGGGTCATCATTTCAACTCCTTTGCCAGCCACCCAAAATCCCTGATCCCTTGTCTATCAGCTCTACCAGCCTGAAAAAAAAACTCTAAAGCTGGATCAGTCTAAATGTCACTTTCCTCCCCTTTATGCAAGGCCTTAAAAAAGGCATAGACCTGTTTAAATTGGTATTGATATATAGTATCGATATATAGTCTCAAAATTCAGGTGGATCTTCAACATTGCATTTGATATATCTTTAATTAGCTTTTTTGCATTCTCCACAGTATCCACTTCCCTTCTCTCCTTTCTCCACAATCTTCCCACTTAATTGTCTCATCCTCAGGCTGGATGTAGATCTCTCCTCCTACTTATAGGACAAATAGAAATTACTTGATGGGGATTTCTTCAACATCTAATTGCTGTGTTTGAAACTTACATGCAAATATTACCATTGGTTTATATGTATTTCCCTCTGTCTTAAATAACAATGCATTCTTTGTGTGCTGGTGTTGTAGTGAAATTATACCAGGTGCTGAATTCCCTTTTTAGAAAGACATTGGTTAATGAAGTTATATAGGTTTTAAGTATATAATTCTATAATACGTCATCTGTATATTGCATTATACATTTACCACCCAAAGACAAGTCCCTTCTGTCACCAAATATTTGACCCCTTTACCCTTTTCTACTTTCCCCCACTCTCATTTCTGTCCATGAATTTTTGTTTTTTGTGATTGTTGCTTTCAGTTATATAACCCACATATGGGTGAAATAATATTTTTTACCTTTTCCATCTGAGTTATTTTGCTTAGTATGATATTGTCAAGATCCATCCATGTTACTGCAAATGGGAGGATTTCATCTTTTATGGTGGAGTAGTGTTCCATTATGTGGAACCACATCTTCTTTATCCAGATAATTTCTTCATGAGCCCCCTCACTGGTTCTCCACAGCAGAGAAAATGTGTTACTCACTGTCTATATTTCTAGCTAAACTGTAAAATCCATAACCATGCAACAACTAGGCAGCATCATATCACAAAGACTCTGCTCCCCTGAAAGTTTGGTACAAATGATACTTTGTTACAGGAAACAAGCCTCCACAAAGAAGAGAATTCATAAGTGACTTCTGAAAATTTTCTTGATACCCACATAGATGTTTATATTCAATTGGCATTAAGTCATAAATTCTTTTTATGAAAAGTCTGTGAGTGTATGGATTGAATTTTTATTAAGCAAATCAATTTTTAAATGCACTGATAGAATTATTGATATCTAAGAGAACTCAACGGCAAATTGATTTTTTATGTGAAAAATAGATTTTGTAATAAAAAATTGCAATTTTTCTGATCATCAGTAAATAAGTGGATCAAAAAACTATGGTACATTTACACAATGGAATTCTATACAGCACAGAGAAAGAAGGAGCTCCTACCCTTTGCGACAACATGGATGGAACTGGAGAACATTATGATAAGTGAAATAAGCCAGGCAGTGAGGGACAAATACCATATGATCTCACCTTTAACTGGAACACAATCAACAAAAGAAAAAAGTAAACAAAATATAACCAGAGACATTGAAATTAACAACAATCTAACAATAGCCATAGGGGAGGGGGGAGGGGAAGGGACAGTGGGTGTAAGGGTTTTCAGGAACTATTATAAAGGACACATAGAGAAAACCAAGGGGGAGGGTGGAAGCAAGGGAGGGAGGTGGGTTTAGCTGGGGTAGGGGGAAATGCAGACAAATGTCATTGAACAACAATAAAGTGATTTAAAAAAATCTCTCAAAAAAATAAAATATTAATAGCAAAAAAGTAAGAATCAAATATTAACAAAGTTACTGAATCAGTAAGAAGTACTATTCTAAAACTCTAGCTGGTATGTAGTGTACTAAAAGATGCTTATTTAACCACTACAGCTATCTCCTTCTGGCTTGACATCTTTAGTGCAGGTTCTAACAGCTCAGTCTTTAGTACAGAAACTGCTGTATAATCTATTTCAATTTCCCTCCAGCCCCATCTGTGGTAGTGTTGAGCTGACTTGCTTGTTAAAGTCTTTTGAATTTATGCTTGTTTACACTTAGTAGGAAACAGACTAATACAACATAAAAAAGGAAGAGGATATGAGTTACAGGAGACCATTCTGAGTGGCCTGGGCCCAGCTCCCACTTGGAGATGCACAGGACCCACGCCCATGGATAGGTTCTCCCATAGGGAATCAGGTCTGCATTGTATGTAGGCTGCTTTGGGACTTGCTTTTGCTAAAACTCCCTCACCCTGAATTGAGTCAGCAAGTGCTTACTGTAACTTCCTAAAATCCATGCTAAAACTCCCTAGTATGGAGTGTAACTGGTTCAACCACTTTTCCCTTTGCATTTGCAAATATCCTTCTTCTGTGATGTGATTAGTGGCATCCTCTCGTTCATTTTCTGTAAAAGGTAACCACCTAAGGAGAACCTCTGCATAGTAAATGAGGACCATCACGTAATGTGCCTAGAAAAGCAATGAAAGTTTGTCAAGGCAAGGGTCAGGGTGCTCTCCCCTTGAGAGAGTGGCCCTGCTGTCCTTTTTCCTCCACAGGACTCAGTAGTCCATGTGAATTTGTCGTGTCTCATCCACAATGTTGTGGACCCCATGAGCTGGGGTCCATATCAATGAGTGGTGGATAGGAAAACAGCAAGATGGCAAGAGAAACCCAGGGCAAAGGGTTACTTTGGCAATGCAACACACTGTGGGCAAGATACTTAGGCCTGTAGTGATAGAAAATCAATCAGGAAACAAAGTGACCAAGGGAAACACTTAAGGAGCAGCTTTGGTTGAACTCAAGTAATTAACAAATTAAAATTAATTTTCAGATTTATAAAAGACACTTTTCTCCCAGTGAGCAGCTTACCTCTGCAAGATAGAACTCATCGTATTGTCTTCGGAAGCTCTCTCCTTTGTGATAGTTGCTAGCAGCTACTATCACATCCACAGTCACCATGCTCAGGATGAACATGTGAAAAACTGATGATCGCATCATTTGCTGAGGAGGCAAAACAGATGAACTCTTAACAAAGAACTAAACCTTACAATTAAACATAATTGTGTACTTAGACCTGCACATGCAACAACTTTGTGATATACTGATGTGCAAAACAGTGCTCCTAAGATAACTTGATGAATGTCAACTACTGCAGAACAGGGTTAACAAAGGAATCTTTGTCTTCAGCTTGAAAATAATCAAATAGTAGTTCTGGAAACTTTTAGTTAAAAGTGGAAAATATATTTCATTTAATTTGTGTGTAGCCCATATTTTAATTTTCATTGGTGAGTTAGATAATTTTTATCCTTAATGTTGAGTATGTGCAGAAATGATTTTTAAAAAACTGGTACCACAAAAAAACTACTGCTTTATTCTATCAAGAGAAGGAGCTACTGAAGGTGAAAACATTTTAGATATAATCATAAAACTGAAAAAAATCTGAGAAAACTAAGATGTATTTATTTTTACTTTAGTACTTCATAATTTATTAATTTAAATTATTATTTTTAAAATCAATTTATTGAGGTGTATTTGACATAAAATAAAAGTACCAGTACATATCAAATTTATACTACTCAATGAGTTTAGGATAAGTGTATATCCATAAAACCACCACCATCAAGGTCATAAAATATCCCTTCCAAAGTTTTCTCCCATCTCCTTTATTATCATTATTATTGGTAAGTACACTTAACATAAGATCTATCATCTTAGTAAATTCTAAGCATGCAATACAGTATTGTTAGCCATAGGTACTATGCTATTATATAGACAAGGTATTTTTCAGACAATAAGATACACCCTTTTACCACATTTTTTGCTTCAAAATTTTTTTCCTATTTTCTTCCTCTTTTCTTTCTCACCTAGGTAGGTGCATCTTATGGTGTGGACCCCAGATGCACCTAGGTTTTAGAAGAGAAAAATAGGGGAAAAATTTTTGAAGCAAAAAATGCAGTAAAAAAGTGTCTTATAGTCCGAAACACACAATAATTATTTATTTCAAATACCTGAAACTTTGTATATTTTGCATAAATAATTTATTAAAATTATAGTACAATAGCTGATGTCTATATTTATACTTATTATATGACTGAAGCTGTTGTAGGTCCTTTACATAAATTAACTCATTTAATGTCATAACAGCACAAGGAAATTAATTTTAGAGGAGAAAACTGAGTCTCAAATAAATTAAACAACTCTCACTGTTCCACAAATCTACTGAAGGTAGAATCATATTTTACACTGAAGTCTGGTCCAAGTCTACTGTCTACATTGAAGTGAGATAATTAGGTACTCAAAAATAATGACCATTATTATAATGGTTAATATGTTCCAGGGCATACTATAATTATGTTATTTATTTAAAATTGTAGTTTTGTTCAATTACAGTTGTCCCCATTTTCCCCATTATCTCTATCATAGCCCTTAAATGGTGGGATATACTATTCACTTTTTCCAATGACCTCAAATTATTTAAGTCATATGTCTGGGGTCACGAAGCAAGTACACAGCAAAGATGAGCTCTGTAGCTATCTTTGTAAAGTCCATTACAGCATAAGAAATATAGTCAAGAGTATTATAATAGCCCTGGCTGGTGTAGCTCAGTGGATTGAGCGCGGGCCTGCGAACCAGAGGGTCGCAGTTCGATTCCCAGTCAGGGCACATGCCTGGGTTGCAGGCCAGTTCCCGGCGGGGGACACACGAGAGGCAACCGTACATTGATATTTCTCTCCCTCTCCTTCTCTTCTACCCTTCCCCTCTAAAGATAAATAAATAAAAAATCTTAAAAAAAAAAAAAAGAGTATTATAATAACTATATATGATGTCAGATGGGTGCTAGACATGTAGGGTGGAACACTATGTAAAGTACATAATTGTCTAACCACTATGCTGTACATCTGGCATGATACAGAATAACATTTAACATAAATTATAATTGAAAAAAAACTTAGAAAGTAGGTAGATAGGTAAGCCACATGTTTTTCTGGTTAAATTATACTTTATGATCTAAAAAAATCTTAAAGATTAATATTATTTTAATGGCATATAAAAGAGATACAATGTGGAGAAAAGTCAAAATTAATTAAAATATATAAATATGTTTTTTAAAATGTCCACTCTGTAATGAACTCCCCACTGTGGGGTAGAGTATGCAAAAGGAGTAGCAGCTGAAGGCCTTGGGAAGCAGCAGAAGAGCTGATCTGTAGAAAGGAACTGATTACACAACAAACCACTGCATACCATCCCTTCTTGCCCACTGCCCAGGGTCAGGTACCACCACACAGCTTGTTTCTTCTCAGAAAGTAGCAGCACTGTATCCTTACCCTTTGTTCTGACCTGAAATTTTTTGTCTTTGAAACCTTTAGTTTCAAAGGTAACAAAAGCAGAACCTGAGAATGGGGAAAGAAAAAAAGGAGTGCTTCTGAGCGCTGTTTGCATCCATTCTTGATGTCACATGGTCTTCATCACCCTGCAGTGGACATTAACAGCATGGGCTATGACACAAATTGGGTGGAGCTGAGACTCCACTATTTACAAGCTCTGTGGGCTTGGGCAAATCACTTAAACCTTTCTGTGCCTCTGTTTTTCCATCAGTGAAGTGAAGATAATAGGAGAAAAGGGGGAGGGTTTGCAGGAACAAGTATAAAGGACACATGGACAATAACAAGGGGGTGTGGAAATGGGAGGGAGGTGGGGAGGGGTGGGGGGTGGGCTGGGATCAGGATAAAAGGCAGAAAACTGTACTTGAACAATAATTAAAATAAAAATTAAAAGACAGAAAAAAGATAATAGTGGCTACTTCAAAAGTTGTTATCAATTTTAAATGAGTAAATATTTGTAAAGCACTTAGAGTAGTGCTTGCACATTGTAAGTGTTATAAAAACACATGCAGTAAAAATAAGTGCCAGTCTGTGAGTCAGGTATTCTTCTGTTCAGCAATCAGAAATTAATTACCCAAGTTCAAAGAAATGAATTACCCAACAATTAATTTTGTTGTACATGTGATGGAGTCCACAACCAACTGATATAAATAAAAGAGATAATTAAGGTCTAAGACTTTGAAAGATGACAGAGCTATTGAAAAAACAGATACTAAGGGTTTTGTGCCACTATGGCTATTGAGGCATTCCTACGTCCATTTGCCTACAGTTTTATTTTAGAGGTAACACAAAATCAAATTCCAGAACTGTCAATCAATGTATTGAAATGCTGGTCAATTTACTTGCAGGAACTACTGACCTTCATAACATAGATAAGCAAAACTGCTGGCAAGTTTCTATTCTCATTAGAATTTTCATTGTTATTTAGTCTTTCTTGCATCATGATAGTCAAATTCCCTAACTACTATTCCTTTTCTATAATCCTTTCAACATAATGTTCTATTAAAGACATTTCAACTGGTTTTCACTTTATCTGCATGACAGAAAAGCCACAACTTTCTCTTTCTATTTTCCTTAGCTGTGGATTTATGTCTTAAGTAAACTGTTATTACTGAAAGGTCCAAACAAAGCTTTTAAGCATGGCTGTCAAAAAACTTTAAAATTGGTTTTGTAACTGTCACAGCTTCACTTTGGTGCTGTCATTATAATTAGGTTGTTTTTTGTCTGAATGTCTACGTGAACCTGTTGGTACAGAGTCATTAAAATAATCACTTACAATAGATTCTGATACACTATAATCACCATTGCTTAGCTTTCTTCAAAGTAATAACTTTCAAATATTAAATAAGAACTAAGATGATAAATATGTGTAGTAGCTAAATTTAAATGTTGAAACCAGTAACTGGAGCTTTAAAGTTAGAGTTGGTAACATGGAACACTTCAACTCATTTCAATTCAACCAATGTTTGAAAGTGGCTGTGGGCTTCCTTAATGTAAAGGTTGGCAACACTACATATGCTTGTAGCTGTAAGACAGTCCAAATTTGTATCCTTTGATATTTTAATTTTCTTATAAAAATTAATGGAAAGGAAATTGTTAAAGTTGAGATAGTGCCACGAAATACTACTATATAACGAGATTTTCCCAGCTGTATTATTTAATATAGATAGAAAATTTACACAGAGATATAAACACATATAAATATATGTGTATATATATTTATATAGATTTCAGTATAACTTTCTTGATATCAGAATTTGCATTTAAATTTTTAAAGTACCTTCCTTTTAAGACTCCCAAACTCTGCGTGGAATATTTGAGATTTTCCTGCCTATGTTCTCCTCTAGGACTCTAATGGTGATATTCCACGCAGTAACATTCTTACTGATATGTCCCCTAAAGCAAGGGACATAAAGAAAAGAATAAACAAATGAGATCTCATCAAAATAAAAAGCTTCTCCATGGCCAAGGAAAACAGTATTAAAAAAAAAGAGAACTGACTGTATGGGAAAACATTTTTGCCAATGACACCTCAGGCAAGGGTTTAATCTCCAAAATATTTAAAGAACTTACATGACTCCACTCTAAGAAGACAAGCAACCCAATTAAAAAATGGGCAAAGGACTTGAACAGACACTTCTCCAAGGAGGACATACAGAGGATCCAGAGACACATGAAAAGATGCTCAATATCACTAGCTATCAGAGAGATGCAAATTAAAACCACAATGGGATACCACTTGACACCAGTCAGAATGGCCAGCATAAACAAAGCAACAAACAGCAAGTGTTGGAGAGGCTATGGAGCAAAGGGGACCCTGGTGCACTGTTGGTGGGAGTGCAGACTGGTACAACCACTATGGAAAACAGTATGGAGTTTTCTAAAAAAACTAAAAATGGATATACCTTTTGACCCAAAGATTCCACTGCCAGGACTATATCCTAAGAACCCTGAAACATCAATCCAAAAGAACCTATGCACCCCTATGTTTATAGTGGCACAATTTACAATAGCCAAGTGTTGGAAGCAACCTAGGTGCCCATCAGTGAATGAATGGATGAAAAAACTGTGGTACATTTACACAATGGAATTCTATGCAGCTGAAAGAAAGAAGGAGCTTCTACCCTTTGCAACAGCATGGATGGAACTGGAGAGCATCATGCTAAGCGAAATAAGCCAAGCAGTGAAAGACAAATACCATATGATCTCACCTTTAACAGGAACCTAATCTACAAAAGAAATGAACAAGCAAAATATAACCAAAGACACTGAAATTGAGAAAAGGCTGACAGTGACCAGAGAGGACAGGGGAGAGAATTTCAGGAGAAAAGAGGAAGGCTTTGTAGGAACAAGTATAAGGGACATATGGACATTAACAAGGTGGGAGGGGCTGGAAATGGGAGGGAGGTGGGGAGGGCTGAGGGGGTGGGCTGGGATGAGTGAAAAAGGCAGAAATCTGTACTTGAACAACAATTGAAATAAAAAATGAAAAATTAACAAAACCTAAAAAAGTAAAAAATAAAGTTCTTTCCTTTTAATTGTCACGTGATTTTTGTTTTTTCTTTTTTAAATATATTTTATTGATTATGCTATTACACTTGTCCCATTTCCCCCCCATCATTCCCCTCCACCCTACACACCCTCTCCCACCCACATTCCCCCCTTTAGTTCATGTCCATGTGTCATAAGTTCTTTAGCTTCTACATTTCCCATACTATTCTTGCCCTCCCCCTGTCTATTTTCTACCCACTATCTATGCTACTCATTCTCTGCACCTTTTCCCCCTCTCTCCTCCTCCCACTCCTCTGTTGCTAACCCTCCATATGATCTCCATTTCTGTGGTTCTGTTCCTGTTTTAGCTGTTTGCTTAGTTTGCTTTTGTTTTAGGTGTGGTTCTTCATAGCTGTGAGTTCGCTGTCTTTTCACTGTCATTTTTTTAATCTTCTTTTTCTTAGATAAGTCCCTTTAACATTTCATATAATAAGGGCTTGGTGATGATGAACTCCTTGAACTTGACCTTATCTGAGAAGCGCTTTATCTGGCTTATATATAGTTAAATCTAAGAAGTTTTACACAGATATTTAGGTTGGCTTTGATTCAATAATGAGCAATTTCTGTATGTGACAGTTGGAATTACCAAATGTTGGGAACTGTTCAGCTTGGTTTCAGGAATTGTAACTGCACACCATGGCTAGGCTGTGTAAGAGCCCAAGGGACCTGCTTCACCTGGGTCTATTCTGTCAAGAGGACCTGAGCCACTAAGGAGACAAAGCTTATCTCCCTGGCAGGAGCACAGCTTCTGCCTCATCCATCTGTGGCCCCAATGCTTAGTTGGTTAGTCAATGATGGGTAAGACTCCTCACGGGAGGGGCAACCTAAGCCAGACACGACCACTTGGGAGGCCTTCATGGAAGGACTCGGGGGGCTGCAGCAAAGAGGGGCTGATGGACCCTCACCCCCTGGCTATTCTGACATAGCCCTAGTCCCCATTTCCGTCTGGGAGATGTCTTCCTGATCTCTTGCTTCTTGGCTCTAATTGGCTTAAACTTGAAACTAAGACGGCAGGTGGTGCAGCCCTGTGCTGGCCACAGCAGTTCCCCGGGTGAGGGTGATCAGGCATAAGAAAGAATTTTAAATTCTGTGAAACCTGCTTTGCTAAGAGTGCTCTTATTTGAATATAAGGGTCCGAGGAGGAAATGAGTGTGCCTCCTAAAGTTTTTGCAACCCCCTTTCCTGACAGACACTGACTCAGATTAAGCCATCAGATTTCTTTGAAATGTTATCCATTGTTTGATCCTTGCCATCTGACATACCTGTATTCCTGTGTATTTGAACCCAATAAAAGCCCATTGAGGAAGGGGCTCTGGGTCCTTCTCCTTTGAGAGATTGACCACGTCTCCTCCCCAAGCAGATCATGTCTTGGTAGTTTTATTTTCATCCATGGCAGACAGGGGGCTCTGCGCGCAAAGTTCCCCCACACCCAAATGCAAAGCGACTATAACAGAGTCATCTCCAAGGCAGCAAAATCTGTCAAAAATATCTGTGCAAGAGCTTGGCCATGCAAAGGGTGATAATCCAGGACTTTCGGTTTCCTGGGAGCCTATTAAGAATATTAAAAATATGCTCCCAGGAAACTGGTATCTCAGGCCCAATCTCATACCTGCTGAATCAGAATCTATAATTTTAACAAGGTCCCCATGAGCATAATAAAGTTTGAGAGTCTGTATTGTAGTGGATATTCCTTGAGTAGCAGTTAAACTGGATGATCTATACAATTATTTACAAATTCATAATTTCATGATCCTAAAAGTCTATAATCACTGACTAGAATATAACAAATACTGACAGGAATATGGTAACATATTATGATACATCATCACAAAAATGGATGCCTACCTTCTTCCCAATTCCAATTCCAAGACAAAAAATCAACTAAACCAGTTTGGCTTCATAAAAACAAAATTATGTGTTGGTTTTTCAACCATTTGGGGGGTTATTATGAAAACACTGTCACGGATTCTTTCACAAAGCCTAGGAATGAAGCTGGTCTCTATAATCTGGAAAAGGTAAGGATACAGTTTGTTCCCTAGAATCTCCAGAGGTAATGTGGCCTTGTTGCTACCAGTGAAACCCTTTTTGGACTTGTTAAACTATAAATAATAGATTTGTATTCTTAGTCACTAAGTTGTGGTAATCTGTTACAGAAACAATAGGGAATTAATACAATCATTGTTAGTAATTTTGACCCAGACACCTGCTCAAATCATCTCCTATGAAGCATGATTATCTACAAGTGCCCAGTGCAACAAAATTCTACCTCTCCAAAGTGTTCTATCCAAGGTAACTTGCCAAGAAAGGTTTCTGTAAAATATTTTTCTATACAAATGTGAACTCATTACACTGACTTTGTTTTACCTTACTTTGTTTTATCTTACTTTGTTTTATAACATGTAGTGAGATGATGGGTCTGGAACAGTGGTAGGTACTGGGTCCAATCTCAAGCAGAAGAACAAGAATGTAACTTTTCTTCACATTAGTTCTGGGTCCTACTGTAAAAGGAGTGTTCTCAAGAGATTGTGAAGTCTATGACAAACATGGATAAGGATCTTCACTGAATTGAAATTGATACCATCAAAATGCATTATCAAAATTAAGAGCTAATATTTGAGCATTGGGTTTATCAAGCTTCATTCCAATCATATTGAATGCTGATATAAAATTTCATTTAATCCTCAACAACCCTTTCACATATGGAGAAACAGGTAAGAATAAGTAGATTTCCAAGCTCATAGTTAAAAATAGTCTCAGATCTTTTGATTCCAAAGCAGGGGCTCTCTTGCTTTCTACTGGGCAGTCAAAATGCATCTGACTGTGCTCTACATTGTAAAGAATGAGAAGCAACTCCTTTGCATATTTTTTTGTGATTAAATAGAGGTTATAAGTCTGCAAAACCCTATATTTGGAAACTGAAGATAATATGTTCCTCACAGAGGGTACAAGATCATCATGGTATAAAAGAACATTAGTTTTGAAGAAAATCTGAGCTGAGTTCAAATGTTCACTCTGTGTATGATTTAACCTTTCTGTGACTCAGTTTTCATACTGAGTCCCATGGAAAATGGGTGTGATAGCACCTATATTTCTAGGTTGTAAAATGAATATAATTAGTTATTCAGTACAATTTATCCCATAGCAGGCATCTCATGTTCCATAACTCTTATTATTACTGTATTTGAAAACACTCTAAGCATTTAAAGGCGGAGATGCAATTAATTGGTTATGGGGAAGATAAGAAGGCATAACAGGAGAAATCAATTCGAAGATATAACTGATCTTGAGAAGGAGCATGAAAGCATGATAGACTTTCAAAAAGGTCTTAAGTGATCTCAATTTTAGTGGTATAAATGCTTAAGTACTTTAAATGAGTTATTTATATTAATTTTTCCTAAAAAATAGTGCCTTAGAGATGATGAAGACATTACAGGAAAACACTCAACAAATCAAAATTGTGGCCTTGGAGGCCACAATAAGGATAAATGAGGATAATAATAGTACAGCTCAGAAATCAAATCAAATCTTTCTTTAAAGTGGTGTCTAAGCAAATAAAATGTCCTACCTTGGTAAACAAATTTCATGCTCCGAACATTATATCAGCCATGTACTAAATGTCATGTTTTAATCAGATTTCTAAATAAACATATTTGAAGAACAATGCAATTACATAGTGAAATTCTCAGAAACCATCATGTATATGAGCCATGAGCATAAGCACAAGAGTATAATGTAAAAGACCAAGTGCATAACACCTAAAATGAAGTTCCCATTTGCAAGTGGTGCATCTTTCACTTTTCTTATTAAGAAGATATCTGTATATTCATTACTTGTACAATCAATATACAAGATAATTATGTTCAATATAAAGACGTTGTATTAAAAGGAAATATATTTATATCAATATTGAAAACAGAACCAACAACTGTCCTTAGAACTCTGCCTTCCAATTTTCCTGCCCCTGGTATGTCCTTGGAGAGCCAGAAGATGGAAGGAAATACACAAGTGACTTTCCATAAAAGCACTGACAGTCTATGATAACCATACAAACCCTGCTCACTGGGAAGTCCTGACTGGTTTGTTCTCTTTCCTGGACAATAAGCTGGGTGAGAGTGTCTCAAACACGTGTAAGTCAAATTGAGGAAGAAGATAGAGGTGTTTGGTAAGACACTTCCATCTCTTGGCCAGTGTGAGCTCTGTAAGAATTAACACTAGATGTTAAATCATAAATTGCCACACTAATATTTACTACTGTAAGTATATCTGTGAATCTACTCTGTAAGAATAAGATTAGATGTTAAATCATAAATCATCACATATATATTTATTACTGTCATTATATTTTTAATCACCAACTCCTGATTCTACAACACAAAGTAGATTGTAATGAGAATACATGCCTAGTGAAAAAGAAATGCTGCTAGGAAGAATTGATTATAAACTAACGCTTTTCAAATTATTTTTACTGTGCAAGGCAGAGCCTGGAACTGAACCCACCTCTCTGTATGCACAGCCTTGTTAGGACCCTCCCACTCTGGAATTAGCCATGTGACTACTTTTGGTCAGTGAGATAATAGCAAAGGCGATGTAAGCAAAGACTAGGAAAACCTTTTGAGTTGCAACTTACTTTTGCTGCTTTTGAAACTCTGAACCACCACATTAGTACCCCACTCTGGCCTTAGTATGGTGGCCATAGACCCTGTCAACCTTTTGCCCTTGACAGTCAGCCATGCCCCAGAAGCACAGACTCAAACTTTGATGAACTAACTCATAAATTAGCTGACTGCAGATACAAAAATGAGCCTGGTCTTGATCAGCTGACCTCGGCTTTGACTTTGGTATCAGCTGACCCACAAATTCAGGAACAAAAATCAGACTGTTTTTGTAAACTGCAAGTTTTGGGGTGGCTTGTTGTTTAGCAAAGGTAGCTAATATATCTACCATGTCTATTTCCTCAGTGCTGGGCACATACCTAAATTACATTACTCAGTCTAGTAGCATAAAAGTGGAGTAGTATCAGCAGTTCTCATCAGCTGCGGGTGGAAATGAAGTGATGTGTCATTTTGGAGAGGGCAATTAGGTAAAAGACATGCACCTTCTCCAACCTGTCTCTCTCTCTTTCAATCTAAAGTGACTTTGGAAACTATGTGTTCCAGATAGGGTCATCAAAAGAACAGTTTTTGCAGGGGAAATGTTTCCAAACACACACACACACACACACACACACACACACACACACACACACAGTGTGTGTGTGTGTGTGTGTGTGTATGCATGCATATGTTATCTCTGATTGAAGGTAGTGGAGAAAAGAGCTGGCCCCATCTGTGGTGTGCTGGAGCTGTAATTGTGTGCAATTTTTTCCAATATCACATTGTTAATCTGAAATTGTCCATAGTAGGAGCATTTACATCATGAAAACAAGCAAATGCTACCAATCAGGACTCCCTAACTTCAAGATGGTTATTAATATTTTACACATTTGCAAGCACCCCACTGACTCCCAACCCAGCTGCTCTTTCTCTCTAGTATCTTTGTGGAGCAAAAATATTCTGTGTGTTACTTAAAAATTCATGCTCTGATCACCCTGTGGGAAGGATAGATCACCTAATGGGCTTTGTCAAGGTGTTTGACCTTGTTACTCTAAGCTGGGTTACATATAGATAGATATAAATGTAGATATGACTATGGATATGGATATATCCATTTATAGATATATATAGATACAACTCAGTTCTTCATCCCATTCTGATACTTAGAGTCATCATGACCTATGATACTAGACACTTACCTATACAGATATGATGCTTACTAAATACTTTATACAGCATACAAAAAAAGCTTTGAGAGCCATGGCTGGGTGGCTCAGTTGGTTGGAGCATCACTCCATGCACCAAAAGGCTGTAGGTTTGATTTCTGGTCAGTGCATGTAAATAGGTTGCAGATTTGATCCCCAGCCAGAGTGCAAACAGGAGGCAACCATTGATGTGTCTCTGTCGCCCTTCCTCTCTCTCTAAAATCAATAAATATATTGATATTTATTCTAAATATATATATTCTAAATATTCTAAAATAAATAACTATATCCTTGGGTTAAGTTAAAAAAATAACTTTTGGAGTACTGGAAGACTGTCATTAAGACTACAGGGATCTAGATATATCAGTTAAAGTAATAATCAAAATGGAGCTTTTTCTATTATCTAATATAATTATTTGTCTTGAATTGATTTAAACCACAGTGTTTTTTGTTTGTGAAAGCTTCAATTAAGGACAACATGTACAATGCTATCATGAATATTTGCAATTTGAAATGTCTTATAGAAAACAACTTTGTTTCCTCATACTTCGTGGTCATACACTTACGGATTAGTGGAAGAAAGGAGAAGTAAATGAGACACATACAAAAACTTTTCAATTAGCTATCTGTGCTATAATTTAAAGATTAAGAAGCCAATGCCCTGACATGACTTCATTTTTGACATTTGAAAAACAATAAGGAATAAAAATACTAAAATATTCGCTTTCCAACAACAAAGTGTTGACCTTGCAAAGTAAGCAAGGTGGACATGGATAATAATAAAAATTAAAGTATTAGTTCATTCACAATGATTTTATTTCATGTTCCCTGATGTCTAGAAAAAGAGTAGCCTAAGAGTGAAATTAAAGCACATTAGTATTATTTGTAGATTTGAGTTTCTACAGATTTCAATCCTGAGTTCCTACAATGTTCGGCACACAGTAGGTCCAACAATAGTGTTTGATATAACTTGATTTCCCCCATGTGTTGAATTGGTCACAAAGAATTTTCTGCTTTTTTTTTTTTTTTTTAAGAAAAGTAGGCTCAAGGGATCCCACCTATACATTTCTCTATCTCCTTTCATTAAATGAAAGCTACACTGGTATTCTGGATGTAGCTGTTTGGGACACAGGCCAAACTCTAGAAAGGCAGCTTCCCTCAAAGTGGCTTGGCAAAGTCTCTGATAAGAGGGATTCTCCAAATTGAATGTTTACCTCAAAACTTCACTCTTGACCCTGTTTTTCAGATGTACTAATGTACAGTGACTTAAACAAATTAGGACAACTATGTTTAAGTAATATAATCTTGTTGTTTCAAGTACTATAATCTTTCATTTGCATATTCCAAGAAGCTGCCTGAATCTTCTGCCTTGGGCACAACTGAACCTGGAGTGATGGTCAGCTGAAGAGGCCAGTGCACACACTCTAGTAATAAACCTTTTTGTCAGTGACAGTCACCTGGGCCATCTCTTCCTCGTGATCCTCTGATTCTGACTTACAGTCAAGTATAAGTGAAATATCAGAGTGCATGCACTAATATTTTATATTTGTCTCACTAGAGCTATACCAACTATATAGTTACTGGGTAGTCTTGGCAGATTTTGACAAAAAGTGCCTTTTTAGTCTTAGTTATCAGTATTGTTGTTTTCCTCTTTTCTTTATCTTCATGAGTACTTCAGTGAGAAGTTAGTAAGGTTTACAACAGGCTGCCAAACAGGAGACACATAAACCATGATGGTACTGAAATCTCTGAAGACACTTAAATTGATGTTCCCATATATAATAAAAATGTAGTCACCTGAAATTTACTTTTAAATGTTTATTTTTAGTATTAAATAGTTGGCAGGTGAATATAAAACTTGTTTTAAATTTAAGAGGCAAATGCAAAAATGAAATTAAATAGCTGTCTTTTTAAATAAACTGTATACTTAATACAATGAATGACTTAAGTTGTCACACTTGATGAATGCAGAATTAAAAAAAATTATGAGCTATATAGAATCTTGAAGTGGAAGACTCATTTTGAGATATTTAAAATATTTAGAAAAGACAGAATAACAAATTTAAAGGATTTAAAAATACACAAGAAACATACTAATACAAAATGACTGAAATATAGACCTGTCATCAACCTTAGGTTACGGGAGGAGTCACACTGTTCCAACAAAGGCTTCAATTGCAATAACTGTGTTAAACACTGAGAAGATACATGACAATTTTAAACCCTAGTGGTAGTTCTTTTTTTAATTTTTTATTTTAATTGTTGATCTTGTACAGTTTTCTTTTACTCCCACCCCAGCCCACCACCCCAGCCCTCCCCACCTCCCTCCCATTTCCACCCCCCATAGTTTTTGTCCATGAGTCCTTTATACTTGTTCCTGTAAACCTTTCCCCTTTTCCCCAGAAATTCTCTCCCCTCTCCCCTCTGGTGACTGTCAGCCTATTCCCAATTTCAGTGTCTTTGGTTATATTATACTTGTTTCTTTGTTTTGTTGATTAGCTTCCTGTTAAAGGTGAGATCATATGGTATTTGTCTTTCACTGCCTGGCTTATTTTGCTTAGCATGATGCTCTCCAGTTCTATCCATGCTGTTGCAAAGGGTAGGAGCTCCTTCTTTCTTTTGGCTGCATAGAATTCCATTGTGTAAATGTACCACAGTTTTTTCATCCATTCATTTACTGATGGGCATCTAGGTTGCTTCCAACACTTGGCTATTGTAAATTGTGCTGCTATGAACATAGGGGTGCATAGGTTCTTTTGGATTGGTGTTTCAGGGTTCTTAGGATATAATCCAAGCAGTGGAATTGCTGGGTCAAAAGGTATATCCATTTTTAGTTTTTTTAGAAAACTCCATACTGTTTTCCATAGTGGTTGTACCAGTCTGCACTCCCACCAACAGTGCACCAGGGTCCCCTTTGCTCCATAGCCTCTCCAACACTTGCTGTTTGTTGCTTTGTTTATGCTGGCCATTCTGACTGGTGTCAAGTGGTATCCCATTGTGGTTTTAATTTGCATCTCTCTGATAGCTAGCGATATTGAGCATCTTTTCATGTGTCTCTGGATCCTCTGTATGTCCTCCTTGGAGAAGTGTCTGCCCAAGTCCTTTGCCCATTTTTTAATTGGGTTGCTTGTCTTAGAGTGGAGTCATGTAAGTTCTTTAAATATTTTGGAGATTAAACCCTTGTCTGAGGTGTCATTGGCAAAAATGTTTTCCCATACAGTCAGTTCTCTTTTTATTTTAATACTGGTTTCTTTAGATGCGCAGAAGCTTTTTATTTTGATGAGATCCCATTTGTTTATTCTTTCCTTTATGTCTCTTGTTTTAGGGGACATATCAGTAAAAATGTTGCTGTGTGAAACATCTGAGATTTTCCTGCCTATGTTCTCCTCTAGGATTTTAATGGTGTCATGGCTTATATTTAAGTCTTTTATCCACCTTGAATTTATTTTTGTGTATGGTGTAAGTTGGTGCTCAAAGGATTGTAGAAAATTACTATGAAGAACTATATGCCAAGAAATTTGAAAACCTAGGTGAAATGGACAAATTTCTAGAAAAATATAATCTCCCCAAACTCAATGAAGAAGAAGCAGAAAACCTGAACAGACCAATAACAGCAGATGAAATTGAAGCAGTAATCAAAAAACTCCCGGCACACAAAAGCCCTGGACCAGATGGTTTCACAGGAGAATTCTACAAAGCATTTAAGGAAGAGATAACCCCTATCCTTCATAGATTATTTGAAAAAATCCAAAATAATGGAAGACTCCCAAACTCTTTTTATGAAGCCAGCATCATCCTAATCCAAAAACCAGAAAAAGACACAACAAAGAATGAAAATTTTAGGCCAATATCACTGATGAACATAGACGCTAAAATCCTTAACAAAATATTGGCAAACCGCATCCAACAATACATTAAAAAGATCATAAACCATGACCAAGTGGGATTCATCCCAGGGATGGAAAGATGGTTCAACATTACCAAATCAGTAAATGTTATTCATCACATAAACAAAAGGAAAGACAAAAATCACATGATCATATCGATAGATGCAGAAAAATCTTTTGATAAGGTACAACACCCATTTATGATAAAAACACTCAGCAAAGTGGGAATAGAGAGACCATTCCTCAACATAATAAACATCACATATGGGAGACCTACAGCCAACATCATACTCAAGGGGAGAAACCTAAAATCTTCACTAAGATCAGGAACAAGACAAGGATGTCCACTTTCACCACTTCTATTCAATATAGTATTGGAAGTCTTAGCCACAGCGATTAGACAAGAAAAGGAAATAAAAGGCATCCAACTTGGAAAGGAGGAAACAAAACTACCATTGTTTGCAGATGACATGATAGTGCACATAGAAAATCCTATAGACTCTGCCAAAAAGCTGCTCGACATAATAAATGAATTTGTCCAAACAGCTGGATACAAAGTCAATATCCAGAAATCAAAGGCATTTTTGTATACCAACAATGAAACAGCAGAAGCAGAAATCAAGAAAAAAATCCCATTCGATATAGCAAAAAGAAAATTAAAATACCTAGGAATAAACCTAACCAAGGAGGTAAAAGACCTGTATGCAGAAAACTACACAACACTGAAGAAAGAAATCAAGGAAGACACAAACAAATGGAAGCATATACCATGTTCATGGATTGGAAGAGTTAATATCATCAAAATGTCCATACTACCCAAAGCAATTTACAAATGCAATGCAATACCTATTAAAGTACCAATGACATATTTCACAGACATAGAACAAACACTTCAAAAATTTATATGGAACCATAAACGACCCAGAATAGCTGCAGCAATTTTGAGAAAGAAGAGCAAAGTAGGAGGGATCACAATACCTGATACCAAACTGTATTACAAGGCCACATTTGTTTTGTAATCAAAACAGCCTGGTACTGGCATAAAAACAGGCACATGGACCAGTGGAACAGAACAGAGAGCCCAGAAATAAACCCAAGTCTCTATGGCCAATTAATATTCGTCAAAGGGGGCAGCAACATAAAATGGAGCAAAAATAGCCTCTTCAACAAGTGGTGTTGGGAGAACTGGACAGTTATGTGCAAAAAAATGAAACTTGAGCACCAACTTACACCTAGTAGTAGTTTTTAAAGAGGTTGCATATTTAACTCCAGAAATCAGGACTTGCATGAAGAACAATATATCCTTTCTTTTTTACAAAGGCAACAATGTGATAAATATTTGGCAGAAATTTAACTCCAAAGACTGTCTTATGAATGCCTGACATAAGTTAGTAAATTTCTCCTGATTAATATGAATGTAAGTACTGAACAGTTATAGGATTTACTAAAACTGAAAGAAAACAATACAATGATACAGGTATTTGGTATGAGATAATCTGAAGTGCAAATAATTTTAAGATGGTCTCAATATTTCTTCCAATGAGACTCAAAAATCAAAGATGAAAAACCATTTAATCAATAGTAGAGTAGACAAATTAAAAATAGCACTAATAATTTAATCTTATTTTTTATTATGTCTACTCTTCTGGTACCTACTCTGAATATAATTATTACTTGAAATATATTCTATATTGAATATACATATTATATACATATAATATATAAAAAAGATTTTGAACTAAGGATTTACACAGTCAATTTCTCTCTAATTAGCTGACTTGGACATAATTGGTTTCAAGACCACAATAACTTTTTCTTTCTTTCTTTCTTTCTTTCTCTTTCTTTCTTTCTTTCTTTCTTTCTTTCTTTTTTTCTTTCTTTCTTTCTTTCTGTCTTTCTTTCTCTTTCTTTCTTTCTCTCTCTCTCTCTCTCTCTCTCTCTCTCTCTCTCTCTCTCTCTCTTTCTTTCTTTCTTTCTTTCCTTTTTTAACTGTTGTTCAAATAGTTGTCTCCATTTCCGCCCCCACCACTGTACCTTGCCCCACCCACTCCCACCTCCCACCCTCAACGCTACCCCCCTTTAGCTTTGCCCCTGTGTCCTTTATACATGTTCCTTGACGACCCTTCTCCTTCTTTCTCCATTATCCCTCTCCCCTTCCCTCTGGTTACTATCAGTTTGTTCTTCATTTCAATGTCTCTGGTTATATTTTGCTTGTTTATTTTGTTGATTAGGTTTCACTTAAAGGTGAGATCATATGGTATTTGTCCCTTACCACCTGGCTTATTTCACTTGGCATAATGCTCTCCAGTTCTATCCATGCTGTTGTGACGGGTAGAAGCTCCTTCTTTCTTTCTGCTGTATAGTATTCCAATTTTAGCCACTTTCTTACACCTTCTGTTTGTACTGTTTTGCCTTTAGCTATTTTATTCTTCCTGTTCTTAATTCCAATTATAGGTTATTATAAAATCACTTTTTATTTGTTTCTCCCCAAAACTTTTTCTTCAAGCCAGTTCTATGTTTTGCTGTTAGAAACTGAAGATGAGTATGTGCACATATAAGTACTCAGGGAGGGATTCTTGGCATCTGCATCAAGGAAGAGTAAGAATTTGTGTGTGCTGTGCATGAGATTATGTAGTTCTATACAGGAAAGCTTATATATATATTCACATGTAGTTCCCCAATTATGTGCTAAGTACTTATCATGTGAAAGCTACAATGGAAGAAACTGGAAGTAAAGAAGAAAGTGACCAAATATAATCAAAGACTCTGAGACCACTGTGTTAGAAAGCTTTGTTTGACCTTATTTTGAGGGTAGTGACCTTAGGATGGGGTGAAGGAGTTGATTCAAAGAAATTTACATGATTGAATTAATGACAGAATTGAAGACAGATAGCATTGGGGGAAGACAAAGAGGGGTGCATTATACATTGGTGTACAGGTTTCTGGAGGTGTACAAAAAAGCTGGTTTCTATGTGGGAGTGGGTAGGGGAGAGGTGCATTTGGTTTTCAACAGGAGAGGGGTGATGTATCCATGAGAATACCTGGAACACGGCTGCAGGAATACAGTTGTAAAATTCAGAAAGTAAGACTAGAACTAAAGGCTGTGAAGACATTGGACTATAGGTGTGCATGAGAGCTGACTTTCTGGAAGTGAACAGAATACTCTGAGAGAACAGTTAGTAGAACATGCTAATAGTAAGGATAATCATTTCTATGAACTGAGTGACCCCTGCATGCCATACACTGTGCTAGGTATTCTAGGTGCATCATTTCTAATTCTTACAAACCCCTGAGAGATGTTATTATCCCAAGTTTTCAGGTCAGGAAACTGAGGCTCTGAAAGATTTAGCAAATTATCCATGTTTTTCTGGGTGACACTTCCTTCTTACATTGTTCACTAAGTATAGAAGAGGTTGGCTTGTGGATGGAACCTAAATTCTCATGGGTTCAATCAATTTTTGAAATTATCTGCCATTTCATGGGAAGGTTCATTAAGAAGACAGATGTTGAAAAAGTGCCTAGGATGTCACTTCATCGCTTGAAATACACATATCACACAGTCCACCTCCTCTAATCTTTACCTTCAATGTACATTTTCTCAAAAAGCATTAAAATATATATTTGTACAGTTGAATTTTGACTGCTCAGGCAATTATTTAATATAATTGTAAAATTACCATTTATGTATACCATAATCTGACATGGATTAAAATCTCTATGACAAAAAAAGCTTTAAAACACTATAGTAACAATTTTGCCACAATTTGACCTAATTATTGTAAGAGCCTATTATCTCTTTTCTTTACAGAAGGAGGCATATGGGGGGATATTACCAGATAAAAACTGAACTTCAGAATGACAGCTCTCATACTTTCATTTTCTTGTCAATGACTTTTTTCATGGTAATAGATCACTGGTTTGGAAGATGGCTTAAAACTGTGCAATCACATCTGTCAAATTGTCAAGAGATGAGAACTCTTATCTGAAAGTCAGCAGAAAAATGGTCTGTCACAGCAGCAGCTGAGGAATAAGGTTCCAATTTAATAAAATTCTATTTATCATGCATGAGGTGACCTCTTCATGTGGCTGCTGCTTATGCTAAAGCAGAGTTTAAAAGCTAAGTAACTGGTTGTTGCTGAGTCAATTATAACTTTTTACTTTTATGAGACTCACACTTAAATACACACTGAAGAAACTTTCTAAATGGTTTTTGGTAATACTACATAAAAATTGCATTATTGCCTGAAGATGATAGAGATGTAAACTGTGCATCCATATTGTCAAACATTAATATTTTGAATGTTTGCTTTTCCCTAATATTTTAATGTCTTCTCAGTTAGACCAAGTAATATGCCCTTAGAATTGCACAGAATTTCTGAAAGTCATTTGAAAAAATCAACAGATCAGTGGGCAACAGACATACATAATCAATCTACAGACAATATGAGTGACCTATAATTATATAAAAAACATACTCAACACCCACAGACTGTAATTGATATGTCATTTCATGCCATCAGGTGTAAAGTCTGACAACATTAAGTGTGGACAAAGATGTGAAACAAGAGAACTTTTACAAGTTGCTGCTAAGGAGTAGAAGGTGGCACTATAATCTGGGTAGCCACTAGGCAATATCTCATTAACCTAAGGCATACATATCCTTTAATTCAGAATTGCTTTCTTAACTATATATGCTCAAATAATTTGCACATATGTACACAAAAAGCTGTGGACAGGAGGGTGCCAGAATGTTTGCAATAGCAGAACAATAAAAAACAACCTCAAGATCTATCAATAAAAGAATAAATGAATGAATTAACAAATTGTGGTGTATTTTATAAGTAGATAATATACAGTTATAAAAATTAAATGATATGAGGCAGACTGCTTATGATGAAATTTCCAGTGAGTGTAATTATGTGACCTTCATCAAATTACTTAAGCTCTCTGTGCCTCAATCTTTCATTTGTTAAACAGAGGTCATAATAGCACCAATAGTAATGACATTGTGAGCCTGCACCTAGTGAGTGGTCAATAAATGTTAGCTATTATTATTTCTAATAATAAACAGTGGACACACAGGTATTCTTCCTACCTATGTTTCTGCATTATTTCATAATATTTTAACACAAGGAAATGACTAAATATTATATTGTAAAATGGCTCCAATTTATAAATTATTCATTTATAACTACATGGAAATTATGTGATGTTTCTCCAAAGAAACTGTTTTATACAAAGTTACCTGAGCTTTAATTTAGATCAGACCATAATAGCCTATTCAATATTTGGCCCTTAGGAGATTTCTCAAGTCCTATAAAGCTTAAAAGTTTAATAGGGAAAACTATCCCTGAGTAATAACTCCTGAGGTACAGTCCTCTACTCATATGATCAGAGTTACATTCCTCCTTCACCCACTCCAAAAAGCTCATGAAGGTGTTGAATAGTAGCTTCCATAGACAGAGACTAGAGAGAGGTTTTCAGAGAAAGTTAAGAAGGGAAGATTACTTCGGGTTCATACTATAAGGTAACCCAATACTTTGATTAACTGGACCTGCTACTTCCACTCAATTCCTATGACTTACTGCCTGTGGCCCATCTCTCCTTTTGTGTGGTCTATTAGGAAACTATTTTCTCCCAGCTTTACATTCATCTTTGGATATTTTCAGGTGAGCCTGTTGAATGGGAAGCCACCAAACTCAGTTACAATCTGTCATATATGGGCAATATGCAGGAGACAGATTAAAGCTCGTCTTCAAGGAGGAAAAAATAGAGGCAGATGCAGAGACAGAAACAAAGAGGAGAACGCATATGGCCCAAACAGAGAATGAGAGGAAGTCAAGAAAAGCACAGTCACCTGGCAGGCCTGAGCATACTGGCAACAAATGCTTCCTCTGTTCCTTGAAACTAAATAATTCTTGACTAGGACATAAATCCTCAATTCTCACAATAAAGAATGGAGTTTTTATCTCTAATTTACAAAAATATGCTAAAGGCTATACTAATAAGTAGCACAGCTGGAATATGTCTGTCTTTGAGCCTGTTTTCTAAGAGTCTACAATAGGGTTGTCAAGTCTCTCTCAGGGAAGAGGCTGTACTGGGTATCACTTTATAGAATGAAATAAGGATGTCTGTAGCTGAGGAGGCAAGTCAGACATATGCTGAAAGCAGTTATAGCACACACACACACAAAAAAGGAAACTAGGTCTGAGTCTTGCCTTATCTACAGTCTCAGGCTTTCCGTCATCATTTCCTGATCATCTTTTTTTCTAAGGACCAAATGCAGGAAGGAGTGGGGCCCCAGATGATCAGCATTGCACAGAATGGTAAAGAAAGAAGGAGAAAGACATTTCAGGTAGACTGAGGTAGGGTGGGTATTTCAGGTACTATATTTATCCATTTATCCTTAATTTAGGAATGAATTTATTAGAAATTACAAAGATGTACCATGGTTAAGTTCCTCATTAAACATGGTATGAATTTCATTAATAACTGTAAAACATGAAAAATGTACTATCGAAATTAAGTTCATTAACATTAAGTTAATTAATTAAAATTTCAACAAATGGCATTACAGAGCTCACTACACATCACCTACTAGGTCAACAATCTGCTTCTGTTTGTGCTCCAGCTCTGAATGTCTGGTTTTGCAACTGAATTTAAGAGCATATGTATTTCCATTTATTTAAAAAACAGAAAAGACCACCCTCAGGGTGTCAAATTGAATCCTCTCCCTGTATGCCTGCGTATGACTCCAATTATGGTCATAATTATAGCTATGATTATGCTTAAAATTTGTGTTTTAGAATACAAAATGGAATTTTTAGACTTTCAAAATGCAGACCAAAGGTTCCCACTTTTTTCCTTTACAAAAGGCTCTATGGAGCCCATTATTCTGTAGAAGAGTGAGAAGATTTCCAAGTGTCCTAATTCATTTGATAGCTTCACAATCATATATATATATATATATATATATATATATATATAAAAGTATAAAAGGAGCAGAAACACCACAATGATGGTAACATTTGAAGTAAGATAAAATATCTGTGTATGTGTAGAAATATAGGGAAACAATGAAAAATTGTTCCTATTGCTCAGATCCTAATCACTAGCATTTAAAAGCTTAATAGATTTATTTATGCAATTAAAAAATAAGTGTGTGTATATACATACACATATCCATAATTGTAGATATACACACATGTATTTTTACATTAAGGAATACATATGTAAATATGTACCTTTTAGATAGATACATATATACATCCATATTTAGAGATAGAATGAAAAAAAAAAACAATTACACCTCAAACAGCCAGAATGACAGAAACATCAGTCATATTCTGTATTTAGTGTAACAGGTGGAAAAGATTAAGCTGCATCAATCATTCTTACTTTATTAAATTATTTAATTACTTACAGTTGGTAGGGAAGACATATAAATGTTCTTATAAATAAGCTAGGCTAGGATACAAAAAGCATAAAATAAAGTAAAAATATAAGACATAGTAACAATAAAGACCATGAATCCAAAGCAAATTCACCTGAAACAAGGGCTGAAATGATTTTTAAATGTCAATTTATAAATGGATTCAAGCCAGTCTCCATTTATACTGTTATGATTTTAGAATTTGGAAATTTTGAAAACATAAAATTTATGAGAAGTCTATTTTGGAATAACTTAAATTTATGCATTACTTACCATTATATCATCCTTATAATCTAAGCATAATATAAACAAAGACACTGAATTTGAGAACAGTCTGACAGTGTCCAGAAGGGGAGGGGAGGGGATTTCAGGGGAAAAGGGGAAGGGTTTAGAGCAACAAGTATAAAGGACTCATGGACAAAAACTATGGGGGGTGGAAATGGGAGGAAGGTGGGGAGGGCTGGGGTAGTGGGCTGGGGCGGGGTAAAAGACAGAAAACTTTACAATATCAACAATTAAAAAATACTGATTAAAAATAAAATTAAAAAATGGAAAAAAATATATAATCTAAACTGACATTGACTTTAGATCATGGGTCATTCAAACCAGTTCCTCTTGGGCCACAGCAGGTAATACAAATGAGAAAAGCAGGCCCATAGTCATACATTAAATACTCAGGAATAGTCTTCACTTATACAAAGGAATACAAATTGTTTATCCTCACTGCAAAGTATTCATTCATTCATTCATGTATTTACTTAACATATATTTATCTATTAATAAATTATTGTTTATTTTGTTTTGCCACCACAGAGTCATGAGTTAAGTGAAATCATTTGTTTTTACTTTGAGAAAAGTAATTGTGCAAATGTATGGATAAAAAAAATACTCATTTACAGTGTTATGGAGACAGTATAGAATGTTGAGACACTGAGGGAAAGTGGAGACTACACCAAGGCCAATGGGGCATGCACCACCCAGCTCTGGCCAATTACAGCCATGATTTGCCAGATCTTTCTATTTACAAGTAGTAGGATACATGAGTTTTCACATAAAATATTCTGTGTTTTAAACTTGGGACCAAATTTTAAAACAAAGTTCCACTCTCAGGACAAAATCCAGAATTCCTAATCTTCTAATTGGGACTCTGATCTACAAGTTTGCCATCTGTCAGATATTGTGGATGGTTCATTTTTATAATTTATTTCAACAATGCAATTATAATTTAATTACCTCAATGCAATTACAGCTGTTCAAGTGTTTCATTCCCATATATACTACTTTCTAAATTTAAGTATATTTTATCGGTTATGCTATTACAGTTGTCTCATTCTTTTTTCTGTCCTTTATCCCCCTCCACCTGATACCCCCATTCTCTCTACCATCCCCCCACTTAATTTATGTCTGTGGGTCATATATATAAGTTCTTTGGCTTCTCCACTTCCCACACTATTCTTAACCTCCCACTGTCTATTTTCTACTTACCATATATGCTTCTTACTCCCTGTAACTTTCCCCCCATTCTTCCCCCCAACCCTGCTGATAACCCTGCAAATGATCTCCATACTTATGATTCTGTTCCTGTTCTGGTTGTTTGCTTACTTTTTTTGTTTGTTTGGTTAAGTTCAGTTGTTGATAGTTCTGAGTTTGTTGTCATTTTACTGTTCATAGTTTTGATCTTCTTTTTTGTTAGATAAGTCCCTTTACCATTTCATATAATAAGAGCTTCATGATTATGAACTCCTTTAACGTGACCTTATCTGGGAACCACTTTATCTGCCCTCCCTTTATCATTCTAAATGATAGCTTTGCTGGATAGAGAAATCTTGGATGTAGGTCTTTGCATTTCCTGACTTTGAATACTTCTTTCCATCCCTTTCTTGTCTGCAAGGTTTCTTTAGAGAAATCAGCTGATAATCTTATGGGAACTTCTTTGTAGGTAACTGTCTCCTTTCTTCTTGCTGCTTTTAAGATTCTCTCCTTATCTTTAATCTTGGCTAATGTAATTATGAGGTGCCTTGGTGTGTGCTTCCTTGGGTCCAACTTCTTTGGGACTCTCTGAGCTTCCTGGACTTGTAGGTCTATTTCCTTCACAAGACAGGGGAAGTTTCCTTTCATTATTTTTTCCAATAAGTTTTCAATTTCTCATTCTCCCTTTTCTCCTTCTGACAACCCTATGCTTCAGATGTTGGAATGCCTAAAGTTGTCTCAGAGGTTTCTAAGTCTCTCCTCATTTTTTTTTTTTTTTTTGAACTCTTCTTTGTTTATTCTGCTCTGATTGAATGTTTATTTCTTCCCTCTGGTCCAAATCATTGATTTGAGTTCTGGTTTCCTTCTCTTCACTGTTGGTTCCCTGTATATTTTGCTTTACTTCACTTTGTATAGGCTTCACTTCTTCCTTTATTTTGTGGCCATACTCAATTATTTCTGTAAGCATCCCGATTTCCAGTGTTTTGAACTGGGCATCTGATAGGTTGGCTATCTCTTCGTCACTTAGTTCTTTTTCTGGAGTTTTAATCTGTTATTTCATTTGGGCCATATTTCTTTGTCTCAGTGCACTTATTATAGTGTAAAGGGTGGAGCCTTAGGTATTTAACAGGGTAGAGCAACCCACTTTGCTGCATTTTGGCTCTGTATGTGGTGGTGTGGTCACAGAAGGAACAATGTCACTTGCTCGGCTCTCACCCCACTTTTAAGAGAGTGACAGCTTCTTCGGCAGCCACAACACCCACAGGTTTTTATAGCCAGAGGTTCTTAGGCTTTATTTTGCCAGCACTCAAACACTGGGTTACATGGTCCATCTCACTATCCAGTTGTTCCTCCTGGTTTATTCACCATGAATGTGGGGCCACAGGGTCTGCCAGCTACTGCCTTGCTGTGCATCATCTCCTTGCTGGCTGCCCATATCTGTCCTTCCTACTAGTCTGGATGAATGTTTCTTCTTTAACTCCTTGGTTATCAGACAGACTTACAGTTCCATTTTCTGGCAGTTTGGGGGTTTTTTTATTTTGTTTTTAAATTCATTGTTTCCTACTTCTGGTTTTGTGAGGAGGTGGGGCATATCTACCTATACCTCCACCTTGGCTGGCACTCCTAAATTCTACTTTTTTGAAGATAGGAATTGGTTTCATTCTTTTCAACTATGTTACATATTCAACTCACCAAGACTGTATTTGCAAACATAGACTTATTTCATTTCACATGCTTAAGAAAACAAACATAATTATAAAAGTGGTGAGACATAAGAGAAGTCACAGTTATGTCCTGTGATGCCTTTGCCACCGTGCTTTGGAGGAGATATGCTGGCAAAAATATCCAACCTTTTGTTTGTCCAAAGCCATAAAACCTTTAAGAAATACTTTTTAAAAAAACAGACTCCTAATGTATTGCACATTTTAGATTTTGAAAAAATTCTTTTATCTAACTAGTGTTATTACCATATTCTACTTGATTTCTAGTTTGTAGAAACAAAACCATAAGGACAAATAGAGCTGCTTCCAAGTAAGAAGTCAAATGAGTCCTTTTACAAGCAAGAGGTTTCTGAGTCATTATTTCACTTGATTGTTCTCTCATTTAATAAATATCAATTGAGCATCTTCCATGTATCAGGTATAGTGCTGTCAGTGACCACGATTGTTTTGACTGTTATATTCCCTAATGTCAGGGAGATATCTCTGGTTGGAGAAACAACTGCTAATTAATGAATTATACTATTTTGATTTATTTTATTAAACTTAAACAAAAAGACAAAAATTATAATATGAAAACATTTAACTGAGTTATCTGATCTAATCTTTGAGGATGATGTTTGAGCTGAATTTGAAAAAACAAATCGGAGAAAGGAGTGTTCTAGAAAAAGAAAACATTGTGAAAATGACAATGCCTCTTGGAGGTGTAAATGCTGTTTTATAAGAGATATAACATGTAATTCAAGAGTAAAGGTTCTTGGAAGGACAAGCTCTTAACATTAACCTCTAGGTTACCTCTGGAAGAGGAATGAAGAAGGATAAGCTGGAAGGAATTAAAACAAACACGTTTTATTTTATTTCTACAGTTTAACCTGTTTTAAGAGAACATATGAATATTTTGCTCATTTTAAAAAGAAAAAATGATTATGTGGTACTGTTTGTCCTTGAGGGTAAGAATCATTATAATCCTAGACAATAAGTGGATGGTTCAGATAAAATTTTCTTGTTACCTAGTATTAGATGTCATTAATCATTAGTAAAAACCAGCAAGTATTCCATTACTGTTTTATTTTAAATATTTTTTCTTTACTTAATTATTTTCTTTCTTTCTATTTTAATTAAGTAATGATTTATTACTTTTTTCACTTACTTATGGAAATGTACTCTGTGCCCACAGCCTGTGACAATTACAGATATGGCCATCCCACTTCTCATCTGTACTTTTTTAAATTGGATCCTTCTGAAAAGCATGACTTAGTACCAAACATGAAACTGAACTGAATGGAACTTCCTTCATACTGAATTGTCTGACTTCCTTCTCCCCTCATTTTAGACCATAAGCACCATCATTCATAAATCGTATCAAGCATGCTGCCATATTCACAATGCATGTCTAACACGCAGGCCTCTTGGATGCTCCATTTACATACTTCTAACCTACTATTGACCTGCCCCTCCAACATTTATTTTCCTATAACCTTCTCAGTGTTGTCCTCTCCACTACACCCTCCTTTCCATTTATCTCTTGCATTTCAAATCTTTGAGATGAGGTGGCTAACTTGCTTCCTAATTCCAGATTGCAACCAGAAGGCATCTATTAACAAGCATTTAAGAGATTTTAAAGCAATGTATTCAGGGTTCAGTAAAACTCTGATTTGGTACTCAGCAGGCCTGAAGCCAGATATTTATTTCTATTATCAACTTGTTTCCTTGCCATATTTTTTCAGCTGGGAATAGCATGGGACTAGGAACCAGAGGATCCAGGTACAAGTCCTGGTCTCTGCATTTGGTTGAACTAGAATTATAACTTCCTGAGGACTCACCCAGGTCCTCTGAGTTTCTCCTTCCTTATCTGTAAAAGCAGGTGGAGCATACCAATCTTTCTACCTCACCCTTAGGTATGAGTCTCATCCTTAGGCACTCTTATCTCCTTCTCTTGATCTCAGTTAAAATACCTTCTCTGATCTCTTATCCAAGGAGAGCAGACTCCAAAATGTATATTACCATAGCATCTTGCATTATCCTTTAAAATTATCCCATTACTCTTGGGTAATGGGTATTTATCCCATTACTCTTGTCACTGCTAGTTCAGTGCTTCTTTTTCTCTTTCCACCATGAAGTTCATTGTAAGCGCCTTAGGGTAGGGGCTGCACTTGCCTTGTTCAGCACAATCTTAATATCAATAAATATCACTTGATGGATTACTGAATAACAAATGTAAAAATGCTTTTTAAGAAAGATATTACATCACAACTACAACTGTTGTTATTGCTATTACTATTAGTAGAATTATGTAGTAGAGGTGGTTCTAGTTGAATTATTAGTAGATTGTCACCATAAAATATACAATAAAAAGAGAGACACAAAATAACATTAACTATTATCAATATTCATTGAAAATTCTTCCTGTTTTTCCTCCTCTATCCGTTTAATGTCTAAAAACAAAACATATATATGACTAAGTGGCCATATGGCCCACAATCAACTATAGCCCACAGTAATGGTTCACAGGATGGTATTTTGCTGCTTAGGTACCAACCCTTGAAACGCAAAAGTCTGCACTTACAGAAAGATCTAAAAGAAAGAAGGTACGTTCTCAGATGAAAAGCACTTCCCCAAATTATGGAAAGGGATATGAAGAACTATGCAGAGCAGCCCTTGTGAGAACAGGATTTGTAACTAAAAACAAAAGGAAGTGAAGAAAGTAAACTTCTCCAGGAGGTAGAATCAGTCTTCTGTTCCTATGATATAGCTGTTTGATTTTTCACACTTAGAGAGAAGGTTAATGGGAGTAGTGAAATGCTATGGAGCAGTAGGAGTGCCACTCTTGGGAATGTGATATGGTTTTGAATAAGAGTTACTGATATCTGAGGGCAGGAAAGGGAAACAAAGCAAGGGAAGATGCCAGGGTGGTTGACCAAACAAAACAAGGAATTTATTGGGCTTTATGAGGAGCTCAGAGCAGGTGTACAGTCCAGAAAGTCCATCAGCCAGAGAACTGATAGCCCATCCCCTGATCACTTCCCAGGACTCTGGGAGCCCACCTGCAAGCCCCTCACATTGTATTTGCTGCTGCTGCACTTTGGCTTGGAAACACTTTTATTAAATCAAGTTGCTCAGAGAGCTTGCAGATGCAAAACAACACATTGCCTGTTAAAGATATTTCTTCCCAGGTACTCAGTGAGGTACTCAATTATGTGAATTATGATTGTGATAGCCTGTCCCCACATAACCCAGGTCTTCATAGAGTATATTTATATGATTTAATATGACAATAAAAATGTTCACTGATTCAAAACTTCTGGTGTGCCATTACCTGTGTGAATTTATGCAACAGCTACCAAATCCCTACTGTGTATCTAAAAAAATGGTAGGTTCTGGGAATGCAAGATGGAGTAACATACTGTGCCTAACTAAAGGACCACAAATTTAGGGAGATCTAGACATAGAGAACTGTGGATTTTCTTGTATAAAATAAGAGCCAAAGGCCTTCACTTAGTGGGTTTTAAAAATGGCATGGTCCTGTACCTGGAGGCAGGCTGGGGCACGTCCCTGGGGCTTGTTGACATCCACAGCTACCAATTGCCATCCTCCAGCAGGGTCTTCATGAAACATCTTCAAGACAGAAAGGGAGATGAGTCAGAGACACTTAATAAGGAACATTAAATACTGAACTTCGTCTCCAGCTTCTTATGTTATCAAAGATTCGTTTTCTAATGGATTTATATATACATATTTAAATTTTATTATATTGTATTGATTATGCTATTACAATTGTACTACCTTTTTCTCCCCTTTATTCCCTTCTGCCCTGTAACCCTCCTCCCACCACCATGCCGCACCTTAGTTCATGTCCATGGGTCATACATGTAAGTTTTTTTGGCTTCTCCATTTCCCATACTATTTTTAACCCCCCCCCCGTCTATTTTGTACCTACCATTTATGCCTCTTATTCCCTGTATCTTTTCCCCTGTTCATTCCAGTCCTTCTTCCCACTGACAAACCTCCATGTGATCTCTATTTCTGTGAATCTATTCCTGTTCTGGTTGTTTGCTTTGTTCATTTTTGTTTTTGCTTTTTAGGTTCAGTTGTTAATAGTTGTGAGTTTGTACTCATTTTACTGCTTATAGTTTTGATCTTCTTTTTCTTACATAAGTCCCTTTAACATTTCATATAAGAAGGGCTTGGTGATGACAAATTCCTTTAACTTGACCTTATCTGGGAAGTACTTTATCTGCCCTCCCATTCTAAATGATAGCTCTGTTGGACAGAATAATCTTGGATATAGGTCTTTGCCTTCCATGACTTGGAATACTTCTTTCCAACCCCTTCTTGCCTGCAAGGTTTCTTTAGAGGCATCAGCTGATAGCCTAATGGGCACTCCTTTGTAGGTAACCGTCTCCTTTCCTCTTGCTGCCTTTAAGATTCTCTCCTTATGTTTAATGTTGGGTAATGTAATTATGATGTGCTTTAGTGTGTGCTTCCTTGGGTCCAACTTCTTTGAGACTCTCTGAGCTTCCTGGAATTCCTGGAAGTCTATTTCCTTTGCCAGATCAAGAAAGTTCTCCTTCATTATGTTTTCAAATAAGATTTTAATTTCTTGCTCTTCCTCTTCTCCTTCTGGCACCCCTATGATTCGGATGTTGGAACTTTCACAGTAGTCCAGGAGGTTCCTAAGTCTCTCCCATTTTTTTGATTTCTTGTTACTTCATTCTGTTCTCATTGAACATTTGTTTCTTCCTTCTACTCCAAATCATTGACTTCAGTCTCTATTTCCTTCCCTTCACTGTTGGTTTCCTCTACATTTTCCTTTATTTCACTTTTCATAACCTTCACTTTTTCCTCTATTTTGCAACCATACTCAACCATTTCTGTGAGCATCCTGATTACCAGTGTTTTGAGCTCTGTATCTGATAGATTGGTTATCTCTTTACCACTTAGTTGCATTTTTTTGTGTGATTTGATCAGTTTTCATTTGGGCTATATTTCTTTGTCTTGGCATACCTGTTACATAGTAAGGAATGGAGCCTTAGGTATTCGCCAGGGAAGGGTAACCCACACTGCTGCATTGTGGTGCTATATGTGGGGAAAGGGTCTGAGAGGGAACAATGCAGTTCACTCCCTTGTCTCTCAGCAGTTGGCAGTCACTTCCTCTGCTACTCACAAGCAAATTGGGCCTTTCTGGTGCTGATTCCTGGGTGGGTGGTTTTGTATATATTCTAACCCTGTGGGTCTCCCCAACAAACTCACCTGTGAGGCTCGGAGTTTCTCCTGCCACCTCAACCCCCATAAGTTTTTTCAGTCAGAGGTTTTGAGGCTTTATTTCCCCACACCGAAACCCTGGGTTGCGTGGTCTGTCTCACTCCCCAGTTGTTCCTCCCATTTTATCCTCACACAAATGTGCGACCATCCACTCTGTCAGCTGCTGCCTCGCCTGTCTTGGTCAACCAGCTGCTGCCTTGCTATGAGTCCTCTCCACCCCAGCTGCCCATCTCTGCCCCTCTTACCATTCTGGATGAATGTTTCTTCTTTAACTAACTGGTTGTTGGACTTCCATACAGTTTGATTTTCTGTGAATTCTGATTATTTTTGTTTTTAAGTTTGTTGTCCTTTTTTTGGTTGTGTGAGGAGGCAAATTGTATCTACCTATGTCTCCATCTTGTCAGGAAATCCCTGTTTTTATATTTAAAACTTATATCATTTCAATTAAGTTCATTTTAACACTGAAAATATAAATGAATAATAGCAACTAGAATAATGGTAATAGCTTGCATATATTGAACACTTGCTATGTATCAGGTCCTTTCTGCCTTACATATACATATTTTGCATGTAATTGCCCAAATGTTCTTCTCCTCAAGACTTTAAAGTAGGCATTTTATCCCCATTGGACTTATTATTGCATATTAGATATTGAGGAAAATGAAAATTAGAATTTCAAAGCATTGTGTCTGATATTTACTTTTACTAGATGTGTTGAATTTTTATCTTTATTTAGTGCACATTTCTAACTGAGCCAATAGAAAAATAATCTCAAGATAAATAATATAAGAATTGTACATGTGGAACAGGGATAGAGGCTGATGTTATTTTAATGACAGGAGATTGATGTGTCACTTAATAGACTGTGAAATTATTTTAACTAGGCCAAATTAATCTATTTAAAAGAAATTTTATGTACATGTTAATAAAGGGAAAAGGTAGTTTGTTTTGCTTAAAATACATAAATGATAAAATTCAGGACAGGACACTACATACGTTCAGGATACTAAAATCTGACATTCATTGAATTGACAATTCAGTTGTTTGGATGCCTAGGTTATTATCCTACTGCATATTTTACTATCTTAAAAATTAGTCATCTGTCACCCTGGCTGGTGTAGCTCAGTGGATTGAGCGCGGGCCTGCGAACCGAAGGATCGCGGTTCGATTCCCAGTCAGGGCACATGCCTGGGTTGCCAGGCCAGTTCCCGGCAGGGGACATACAAGAGGCAACCGCACATTGATGTTTCTCTCCCTCTCTCCTTCCCTTTCCCTCTGAAGATAAATAAATAAAATCTAAAAGAAAAAAAAAATTATTAAAAAAAAATTAGCATCTGTCAATACTATACCTGGCTGGAAGATATTTCCCAGTAATGTATTTTCTTTCCAATTCTTTAGTGGTACGTGTATGTGTGCATTGAGGTGATAGTGGGATAATGTGAAATTAAGGATTTTTATTTTTAAGATACTACAAGCACTCATTGTTTTCTTCCTCTTATGGATTCTGTTTCATACACATAACTAAACATCTTTGCTCCACTTATGTCCTGATGTTAGTCTGCCTCTGTGTTCCAAAGGGGAATTGTTGATGGAAATATAAGATGATACAAAGATTCTATTACTTGATTTATAATTTCAAACTCTTGGTCAGAGAGGTAGTGGATTATATGCAAAAAGAAATCTTGTCCTCTGTAAAATAAGTGAGGGGGATAGAAACAGCACCAAAATTCATACACCATATATGTATTTTTAAAATGTCAAAATGGAGGTGCATATTTACACAAAGATTCTTTGATCAAAGATTCCAATTACAAATTATCTTTCACAGGTGTCCATTTATAGGATTATAATTCCTTTTAGAATGATTTTTTCTTTATTTTAATTGTTGTTATTGTACAGTTTTCTGTCTTTTACTCCCATGAATTTTTAAAGGTACTTTTAGTGGTAGACTTAAGCACATCTATCATGACTAAGCTCATTCTCAATATACATACATTTGTTGAAATGCAAACCTGTTAAAGTGCCTTTTAAAGTTCCTATCAAAATTCCAGGGGCCTCCTTTTAAGGAGAAAAAGACCAAAGATGAAAGAAAAGGACCAAAGCAGTTCTGTCAGTCACTGGCTAACACACCTCTGTACAGGTGGGCATCTTATGGTGTCTTGTCATGTCACAAAGGATCCCTGGGGCATATATTTGCTTTGATCAGTACCAGACAAATTTTCTCTGTTAAATTATTTTTTCCAGTATACCAAAATCAAATGAATCTATTTAATTTTTGTAAAAGTTTTCTCTCAGGGTCACTTCTTTATATGAAATAAAGTGAAGGAAATGCAAATAAATTCCATTTCTTTTGAGTCCTCTGAATTGTGAAACATTTAGCTTAGTTAATGTGACAGTACCTCTGTGGCATGGATGATGTGATATCTGAAGCCAGGAATCCTTAGGAACTCAAGTCTTTAGGGGCATGGGGCAGAGGAGGGGGTTCCAGTTGCCCTTCCATATTGTTTTTCATTGTTTTTCAAAGTAAGAAAGTTTTTTACAGGGCCATTAAGCCACACACATGCACATACAAAAAGGACTAATTCTTTTCCTTTTTTAAATTACATACTGACCTATGAGTTGTAAGCAGAGATTTTTTTCTATTTTTTTCCTTCCTGATTTTTGGAATATGAATGTGAGGGTTAGAACTATAACAGAAAATTTAGTCCAAGAGGCAACTTTGGGAACGAAGACTATGAAATGTGGAGCAAAAAGTGCAAGGAGTCAGGATTTGTGGCAACACAAACCACCATACCAACTCCAAATTACCTCCTCCAATGTCATGAGAGAGAAAGGAACTCTACTTAATATGAGATACTTATTTGGGGCTTTCTGTCCCTTGCAGCTAACACATACACATATTCACACACACTCATAGATGCACATGCACACACACATTATTAATTCAGAGAAAAGCTAAAATTTATTTTGAAATAAATTTCTCAAAAATTTCAAAAAGTTGAAATTTTATTATGCTTGGATTCTTTCAAAATCAATTGATTTTAAAAAATAGGTAATAGTCATCACACAAAATAATGATATTGGACACTTGATTTCATTATTAAATGATATATTCAATAACTCAGCTTCACAACATTTAATTCTCACATATGGCTTCCTACAATGAGTGTATTATTCCATTACTATGTTTTTTTTTAATTAGGAGGAGCTCATAATTGTGCCATGCTAGAATAGTCCTTCATAGAAACTGCTCTCATTAAATTGGTTTCTCACTTGTTTTAACAATGTATATTCATGTAGAAATCAATAGTCTTGGGATATAGTAAGTACATTTTTACTGAAGTATTGTCTCTGAGCATTACATTGTACATAGTCTTTTTTGGAGAGTAAATTCTTTCTGTTTTTGATCACATGTCTTTTCATTTATGCATTTCGGCTTTAACCCAGCATTGCATGTTCATACAAAAGTTGCTTAGGTATTGTAGGTATTCATAGTTCAAGAATTTTCATGGAACTACAAAGGAAGAAGAAATAACTAAGTGTATTTTTATCTTACAACAACTCTATCCTCATCAGCATTCTACCTAAATTAGGGAATATTAATTCACGAAACATGAGCAAGCAAGAGTGCAGAATCAGAGATAATGACAGACCCAAAATTATTACTGTCTTTAGACAATCAGAATATTTATTTACCAATCCTATAACATGACTCTATTGGACCATGATTCACATAAAAAAGTTAGGTATGTATTGGTTGTCAAAGCAATCAATACCTTGTCTCTTATCACTATGCATAAAAAAGTAGCCTTGTGTGGCCTTAAAGCTTAGCAGTTCTTTTTATTCTACTCTAGGCAAAGTAATATAAGCTCATCTCTACCATGAATTGGTCTCAATCAGAAGACCATATGGCTACAGCAGCAAATATTTGAGAAATAAGAGTAAAGGTCTAGAGTAGAGAGATACTATAATTTCTACTTGCACATCTGCACATCCCTGCATCCAGGTCTGGGGAAACACCCTTAGAAACTTGTGCCATGGGTAGTTCTGTTGTTGAGTGACAGAACATGCCATATATCATGGCTGTGTGAATCTCTTGCACTTTCATACATAGCAACAGTGACCCATGTCTAATAATTATGTAGGTATGAAAGTCACCATCCCAATCGGAGTTCAGGCAAACTAATGATTGATAATCTGAAAATGTCCACATCATTTTTCTTTTGTTTTACTGTTACATTTTGTATTATGGCCTCCACAAGACCTCTGGCATTACTTTTTCTGTAATTTGTTTCTATGCTGTGACTCAGAGGCAAGTTACCTCCTTCTACTTCAAAACAGAACAAAACAAAACAGTTCTTGTCACAGATTTGTTTTTGCCTCAGAATAGTCCATACCAAAGTCAATTCCTATTGAACTGCCTAAGATGTTGGAAAGCCCCTTCTTTATCCTGTTAATGTGTATAGTTTTCTTTCTACCCACACAACCCCCCTGGAAAATTCATATCATAGGTCCATCAAGGCCAAAACACTTTTAGCCCTTCTCTGAGGATAACATATATAGAAGAACAGAAAATGTTCCAAGTACTAGAGAAAGGCAAGAACTGACTTCATTTCTGAGCATCTTTGTGCTTTACAATAAAACAATCATTTTGTTTTATTTCCCTGAAGTCTATCTATTTTATTAGAATTAGAAAATTGTGATTTAGTGTTTTAAACTATTGAACAAGGGTATCTTGTGAACAGAGTATTGTCGGGCTTCACAAATGTAAGAGGATCATGGCAAATGATGTCTCTCCCTTACACACACACACACACACACACACACACACACACACACACACACACACACAGAATCTGAGCTACTTGATGAGTGGCTGAGGGGGCTGGGCAGGACCTGGACCTCTGTCCAGGCAGCCTAAAAGGTGCTTTACCAAGAGCTGCTTCAGGAGCTTTCAGGAGCTAAGCAACTGAGTTCTCAGCCACAGCAATTTTCTTAGTGAAGGTTTTTCACAATTCTCTGAATACCTGGATATATTACCACTGAATTACCAACATAATTGCATCAAATAATTGCATCAAAACTACCTTGTATAACTCTGCTACCTTCACATTTCACTTTATATAATAATGGTTGACTGATTTGGTGACAATTCCATGTACTACTTTCCCAACTGTGGTTTTATAAATAAGATTTATTAATAAGCATAATATGGTTTTAAGACATTTTAGGTCATCTCTCAGGAAAACTGATATAAATTCTGTGTTGAGTTCATAGTTCCACGTTCAATTAATTTCTCCCTGTATATATAGACACAGCAGAAAACACACCTTTGAGAGGTTGTCATCCTACTTAAAAGACATGTCAGAATGAACTCATAACTTTATTATTTCTCATAGTACACTAAAGAGATGAGAAGAGAGACAGGAACTAGATGTGGTTGACTGAAAAATTTCCTACAGGCCATCTGTGAAATAACTTAGATAATATTTTTAAAATCTTTCATGAAAGTCTGAATAGTTATTTGTCAAATTGAAAAATATTAATACTATTTCATTTATAATGAATTGGCTAGACAACACAAACTTTCACAGAATCATAAGGATGTTGCATAAAGGCTTTTCTAAATATTAGCATGTTCAACAGATTTGTGCATATAATTATTACAAGTCCAATTAGAAGATTTTCAAAATACAATTTATACCTTGAATCTTTCACAAATATCTTTATATCAGATCTGTATAAATATTTATAAACTTATAAAATAAGTTATAAGACATTAAAATTATTTTATTCTCAATTCATGAATTTTTATTTCTCTTTTATAAAGATTCATATTAGAAGATGTATGAACCTGTTTTTTCTCTAAATATCAAAATAATAAAAACAAAACAAATACACAAAACAAAATCAAAAATAAAAACAAAGTAAATGAATCTGAATTGCCCTCTTATGTGGTAACTGCTCTGTTACTTTAGTCAAATTCTAGGGCACTTCCAACTTCTTGGGAGCATAGGAGAACTCTTTTCAACATATAGTGATTCTTCAAAAATCACAAGCATGCGTTTGGTGTTGAGTGGTTTTGTTTGTACTTTACTATACAATATCTGGTTCATTCTTAATGAAATATATTTTCAATTCTAAAATTTTTAATTCTACACATAAATGCCATTGTATTGGTTTTCAATTAAATGCATAAATATTTCTAAAAATGGGAAATTGCATGGTTTCCAAATTTATCTGCAAGACCTTTAAGAACTTGTGATAGCAGAATCAAATCAAAGGCACATAGTAAGTGTGGTGACAACCTCATTCTGCATCAAACCCACTCATGGAGCTGATAAGAATACAGATGCCCTTGCCTCAGTCACCCAGAAAGCTTGATTTGGTTCTTTGAGGTTTGGACCCTAGCATTTCTATTTTTTAATAACTCCCTCAATGAGTGAGATTGCACAAGACCATTATAACAGGGTTCCCACAAGATCCAAGTCCCATTGATGATGAAGATGGAAATGTCCATGTTTGAGTGGGTTGTAATACCATCTTCTAATACTGTACCTGGGTGGTGGCTGTTGAAGTAGTACTGCTTCTTGATCCCCACATCTGTTGAAATTGTACCCTGATTTCTGCAAATGTTTCAATGATGACAGCAATAAACACATTCTGAAAAAAATTACAAACCACATTTACTAAAGACTGGGAATGAGAGAAGGCAAGCAAAGACAGACAAAAATTTGCAGAAACTGTCAGAAAACACTGATTTTATCAGGACAAATTTTTACAATACCTTAACAAGCCATGCAAGGAAGAATATGAGCGTGATGAAGTAGAAGTAGGAACGCCAGCGGGGAAAGCTGTCAATTGCTCTGTACATGAGGAAGACCCAGCCTTCCTGGGAAGCAGCCTCATAGACTGTGAAGATGCTGGTGCCTACCAAGAGAGAGAAGAGTGGACTGAATTATGGTAGCAGACTGAATGATATAAAAAAATCATCATTCAGAAAAACAATCAATATTAATCCAAGCTTATTTTCTCAATAGCAAAATCTCTTCTAAAAGGACTGAAATAACATGGAATATTTTATTGTTCTTAATCTTAGGATTTTGAAAAAGTTGTTTCTATCTTCCAGCTAGGACAATTTTAATCTCTAGCAATAAAATACGTTTGTCATATCTTTAGCTGTTAAGTGCATTTAATGGTGTGGAAAAAGAAATAAACATTCAAACCAAGTAATGCTACAATAAAAAGGAATGTATATTGTGTAAACTTGCCACTTGGGGCTTAACACTTGCCATGTGCTGAAGAACACATGCTATAAGTTTAACTAAAATGAAATAAATCTGGAAACTGAGTTTCATTTGAAATCACTTTGTTATTGGGAAACTAAAGTATTTTAGGCTTCAACAGTTCAAAGGCTGGAGCTTGTCTTTGGATTCCATAGTGTTTACTAAACACCAAACATAAGGTGTTTCCACCAAATTGTCAAATGGTACTTTGTATTTTATGAGACAATTGTCTCATTGCAAATACTACTGATAATGGGAAGAAAAAATGAACAACGTGTGCGCAGATTTTTGAGCAAATGGTTAAGAGAAGCTAAAATGTCATTCAGAGGAATGACAGTGTTTATAAATTTTAACAATATTATGAAGCATGTTATTAGTTCCCCATCTTATAGATGGGAAAACTAAAGCATAATAAAGTAAGTAATTTGTCTAAGCATTACTAATAATAATAGGTGAATTAGAATTAACCTAGTCTTTCTGAAATAAAGGAATACATAATTAACTGCGATGATATCCTGACATGCTTTCTATGGTTTAATTTTCCTATTTGTAAAATGGGGAAACAGGGAATTTCGGGGCAAAAGGGGAACGGTTTAGAGCAACAAGTATAAAGGACTCATGGACAAAAACTATGGGGGGTGGAAATGGGAGGAAGGTGGGGAGGGCTGGGGTGGTGGGCTGGGGCGGGGTAAAAGACAGAAAACTGTACAATATCAACAATTAAAAAATACTGATTAAAAAAATAAATAAAATGGGGAAACAATAATACATACTTCAAATGTTGTGAAGATTAAATAATTATATTTCTTTAAAAGGTTGGCATATGGTATATACTTAGTAAATTTTGGTACTATTATAAAATTGAAGGTGATTGTTAAATATTACTTTGTGAGAAAACAAAAAAGTAATACTGAATTAAAGTTGTTTATAAGAAAAATTACATATATTGTTATTGATAGAACTGGTAAAATTGGTATGACAATAAATTCCACTGCTATAAATGAGTTAAACAGTTATAGAATATAAAACCAATACCTACTTCTGGTCAAGATGGAGGTGTAGGTAGACATGCTTCACCTCCTTGCACAACCACAAAAAGGAATTACAACTAAATCTCAAAACAACACCCAGAATTGTCAGAAAATCAAATTGTATGAAAGTGTGACAAAGATTTAAAAAGCCACATTTATCCAGACAGACACCTTTTATAGGGAGTCGAAGCAGCTCTACTTAACACACAGAAACAAAGACAGGGAGGCTGCCAAATTGAGAAAACAAAGAAATATGGCCCAAATGAAAGAACAGAACAAAATTCCAGACAATAAAAAACTAAACAAAGCAGACATAGCCAACTTATCAGATGCCAAGTTCAAAACATTGGTGATCAGGATGCTCAAAAAACTCATGGAGTGTGGCAACAGCATAAAGGAAGAAATGAAGGTTACACTAAGGGAAATAAAAAAAAAATCTACAGGGAAATAACAGTGAAGGGAAGGAAGCCAGGATTCATATTAACGATTTAGATCATAAGGAAAAAATAAATATTCAACTAGAACAGGAAGAAGAAAAAAGAATTGAAAACCACAAGGATAGTATAAGACCCTGGGGCAACTCTAAATGTGCCAAAATCCAAATCATAGGGATGCCAAAAGGAGAAGAGAAAGAACAAGAAACTGAAAACATATTTGAAAAAATAATGAAAGAAGACTTCCTTAATTTGGCCAAGGAAATAGACATACAAGTCCAGGAAGCCAAGAGAGTCCCAAACAAGTTGGACCCAAAGAGGACCACGCCAAAACATATCATAATTAAAATGCCAAAGGTTAACGATTAAAGGAGAATCTTAAAAGCAGCCAGAAAAAAGCAAAGAGTGAACCTACAAAGTAGTACACATAAATACTGTAAGCTGATTTGTGAAAAGAAACTTTGTAGGCAAGAAGGGACTGGCAAAAAGTATTCAAACTGATAAGAAGCCAGGGCCATTTGAATTGGTGTTTCAGGATTCTTAGGGTATAATCCCAGCAGTGGAATTGCTGGGTCAAAAGGCAGCCATTTTTAGTTTTTTAAAGAAATGCCATGCTGCTTTCTAAAGAACAAAACAAGCAAGGAGGCAAAATATAAACAGAGACATGGAAATAAAGAACAAACTGACAGTAACCAGAGGGGATGGGGGAGAGGGATAACTGGACAAAGAAAGGGAAGGGTTGTCAAGGAATATGTATAAAGGACCCCTGGACAAAGACTATAATGGGGGGAGGATCAAATGTGGGAGGTTGGGGTGGGTAGGGTGGAGGAGAGTAATGGGTAGAAAATGGGGACAACTGTAATTGAACAACAATAAAAAATAAAATAAAATAAAGAGCAAGGGCCTAAAACCTAGATTACCCTATCCGGCAAAGGTATCATTTCAAATGAAGGGACAAATAAAGTATTTCCTAGACAAGACAAAGCTAAAGGAGTTCATCACCACCAAGCCATTATTACATCAAATATTAAAGAGACTTATTTAAGAAAAAGAAGAATATCAAAACTATGAACAAAAGGCAACAAATTTACAACTATTAACAACTGAATCTAAAAAAAACAAAAACCCCAAACAAAAAACTAAGCAAACAACAAGAAGAGGAACAGAATCATAAGTATGGAGATCACTTGGAGGGTTATCAGCTGAGCGGGGAAGGAGAAGAATGGGGAAAAGTTGCAGGGAATAAGAAGCATAATTGATAGGTATAAAATAGACAGGGGGATGTTAATAGTAGTATAGGAAATGGAGAAGCCAAAGAACTTATATGCACAACCCATGGATATAGATGGAGGGAAGGATAATACCAGGTAGAAAGGGGCAAAGGGGAAAAATGTGGGACAACTGTAATAACATAATCAATAAAATATACTAAAATATTCACCTATATATTCTCTAACCACACAGAAACTTAAAACTAGAATATGAATATGATTAAATGTACAAACTAAGAAGAAGTTTACTGCAGTTGGCTGAGAACTGTCTGTATCTCTGTGCCTGTGCATGCAGGAAGAATAATCAGAGCATCACTGAGTATGAAAGTGTTCAGAATAGCAGAAAAGTCTAGTTAGTAGTAAATGAGAACAAATAAGAATTCAACAGACTTGAAAGAAAGCTGAGAAGAAAAGTGAAATCCTATTTGGAAAATGCCTATTATGGACTTATCTGTGCTAAGTAACTCTGTTTGAAATACAATTTCATATATGTACTCCCTCTCACTTTAAGAATCAATCACATTTTGTACACTGATTGTCTTTGCCATAACAGCTAGTATTTGTAAAACATTTTTTAGTTTCAAGGCTTTTTTACATACTTAAATATTACAGAAATTTCTGTCTAATTAGTCAGGTAGGTAAGTAGGTAGGTAAAAGGGCAGATACTGTCAATCACTTTTAGAAAAGAAAAGTGAATATCACTAGTTGATGAATTTATCCAAGGTAGAAAGTGATAGAACCAGATATTGAACCCACATCAACAAGTCCATATCTTCAAATCTTTTTCTTTATTATGTTACCTATGTTTTCTGCTGCTTGAGACTGGGCTGTCAAAAGAAAAACACATTTTCTCTTATTAGCTTTAATTTGAATAAAGTTCAGTTTTTTTCTGAGCAATGATGGTGGCTAAGTTTACAGTACATTGAGGACCTCATGCAAGAAGATGACTTTTAGAACAAAGATTCAGAGAACCACATGTACAGAAAATAAATATCAACAGAAAAGAGAAGTGACTCCATTAATGGTTAGTATGTACTAAAAATGTACATTTTTGCTCTTGTAGACTGAATATGAAGGGCAATTTTAAGACAAAAAAGTAATGTACATCTCTTTTTTTCTAATTATATGAACTAAAACAGAAATGTGACTATAGAAATCCATTAAAAATTACCAGTAAAGTTAAATAGCTTTACTAATTGAGCCTTCACAAGTAAAATAAGAGGCTTATCAATGTAAGATTAAATTTGAGAGGAACAATGAAAATTATCCTTCTTATATTTACCCAAATCCTTCTCTACTATGTTTTTAAGGAAGATAGTATTTATAAATAAGTAAAAAATAATGCATTCTAATCTTAAAGCTTTATCTCAATTTTCCTAATTTGACACCGAAAAATGGTAAGAGGTAGGAACTCATAATGCAGCTCAAAGAGCAGAGTTTGTTGATACGAAGAGATGAAATTTTTATGAAAATGAAATAAAAAACCTCCCCAGGAAAATGCTGACTGTTTAAGAGAGTGTTTCCCATATATATGAACTATACTGAGTCAAAGGCACTGAAGATTTTACTGAACTGCAGCAAAGGCAATTGAGTAAGATCATCTTTCCTTATCATTTTTCTACTCCTGACTTTGCAAGTTAATATAAAAAGAAAATTAATTCTGAAAAGACTTTTCAATTGTTGACCAATATTTAAACTGACAAAAATCAAATTTATGATAGTTCTACTTTCTTTGGGAGTGGACAACCTGAGGATGAAACTGTAGCTGCTCAAACTTACTTTTCACATCCTGCTCTCTCTGGCTGCCGTCTGCCCCCACCCCTGGTGTTTTTCTCTGGTCCTCTTCTCTGACTACTCTGCCACTGTCCAGCCCAGCTCACCTCCTCTGCCCACAATCCACACTAACTGCCTGTTCTCGGTCCTCCTGGAGAGCCCTGGGGTCATATGTATCATGTCACTTAACTACATCGGCTTGTTTACACATCTCTCTCCCTCACTAGGAATGAGCACTCTAAGTTAAAACTGAACCTTTCACATCTAGACTGGCTCACGTACTTTCATGTACTAGAAGTACTCAAAAATTACTGACAAATTAAACAATTATCATACTATTAAGATAAATATTTCTGAAATATTTGCCTTTTTAGTCAATTCTTTATAATCATGAATATCATTCAATTATATATTTGGAAACAAAGAAAATTAACTAACTTTATGTTTGGTGATTTTTGAAGTTCACTTAAAACATATACACACATACAAATTTAAAAGCCCATGCTACATATAATAGGAAAGTCTTCTTTTGTTGTTTGATCCATCATACAAAATTTCTAGAAAATATTACATTAATACATACAAAATATTTTCCTAGATACACTAGAGAACACTTTGTCCATCTTAATTATGGATCTAAATTTTCTAGCTGAAAAGACCTCATTTTTGTTAAGTGAGAAATGATTCTACAATGGTGCCTAAGAATAGAATGTATTCTCTTGCTAGAGAACAATGAAGCCTGCTACAAATATATATCTATTTATATATGTTTAGGAAGCTCCTGGAGTAGCACTATTTTCTTAGACCCTCACACTCTCAAAGCACAAATTTAAGTTGTATAAGAAACGAAATCACAACAATGATACTGAAATAATCAATTCTCCTAATTTCATTCATTGTCCCTGAAGTGTCCATTGATTGTGTGAACTATTTGGATTGGAAGACCCATGAGCCTACATTTGAAAAATAAATACTCACATTGGAACTTGAAAAATTTTAATGTATTTTTAAGATTTTATTATTTTTAGAGAGAGGGAAAGGGAGGAAGAAAGAGGGATAGAGAAACATTAATGTGTATTTGCCTCTCCCACATTCCCCACTGGGAACCTGGCCCACAACCTAGGCATGCACCCTGACTGGGAATCAAACCCGTGACCCTTTGGTTTGCAGCCCCACACTCAGTCCACTCAGCCACATCGGCTAGGATTGCACATTGGAACTTTATACAGACTATACATATTGAGACATAGTAGAGAACTTTTTTTTTTGTAGTTCTGAAAAAATTATATTCCCATCTTTTTTGGTCTATTTATAGGATTATATTTACTGCTTGTCTATCATTTGATTGCGACAACATGGATGGAATTGGAGAGCATCATGCTAAGCGAAATAAGCCAGGCAGTGAAAGACAAATACCATATGATCTCACCTTTAACAGGAACCTAATCAACAAAACAAACAAACAAGCATAATATAAACAAAGACACTGAATTTGAGAACAGTCTGACAGTGACCAGAGGGGGAGGGGAGGGAATTTCAGGGGAAAAGGGGAAGGGTTTAGAGCAACAAGTATAAAGGACTCATGGACAAAAACTATGGGGGGTGGAAATGGGAGGAAGGTGGGGAGGGCTGGGGTGGTGGGCTGGGGGTGGGATAAAAGACAGAAAACTGTACAATATCAAACAATTAAAAAATACTGATTAAAAATAAAATAAAAAAATGGAGAAAAAAAAAGTGAAAAATTGACTGTGTCCTGGGAATATTCCCCATTGTTTCTCCTAGTTGCAGATTACATAACACCGTTGTCATTCAAATTTTAAATGAAAGAGCCACAAAATTGTGGTGATAACTAATAACAACAAACTATTAACCCTGAGGTTCCATCATTAAACTCTCCAAACACAAAATATCGACAGTGCTATTTTACTGATGGTAATGCCTCATCTATTGTGAAAGAATCTGGGAAGTTAGAATTGGTGATATAGTTTGAGATATTGAGTAAGAATGAGTAAGTACACTGGGTCTTAGTCTGAACAATTAGCTTTACCTCATACCCAAAATTCCTAATGGAACCAAGAGGGTTCCTTTTAGGACTATCTCTTCCTCTCTCTCAATGTTTGGATCCTCAGGGAAATGTTCCTGAATTTTAACTCCTGGTGATATAGAACATACCACCTTCTGAGGCAATCCAACCCCAGGTTAAGCAAGAACCCATCCCATTGGATGCTGGCTATTGGTCAGTCCTACGGAATCTACCCTTGAATTTGCAAAGTATAGCAAGCTACTGGAACGTGGAAGAAGTCCCTACAGTACCTTTGAGTGAGTCGCCTTCATTCCACCTAGGTCAACCTACTACAAATACTTGTCTTTTTATCTGGTCCTTTAACTTTTCCAATCTAATATACTTTGTAATTTTTTTGTATGAGAACACATTTTTAATTTTTTCTTTATTTTTATCATTGACACTATTACAGATGTCCCCATTTTCTCCCCCCATTGCCCACCTCCCCCCAGCTTCCACCCCTTCCTTCCCTCTGAAATTGAAATGATTGACTTCATTTCCTACCTGGAAACAGAATCTCATTTGTGGAGTGTACAATAACAATTTTCTTGACACTCAAGAACATCAGTTTTCCCCAAACTTTTCTAAGTTGTTCTTTCTGCTCCTCCAGCTGATTCTGATTCGATCTCACCCTTTTTGAAGATCAGCTGATTGACTTTACCCTACAACATTCCAGTTTGAGTATCCTCTTCAGTTGGAAAGAAAAGAAACTTACATATTCCTCCACCACTACACCTGAATATCTGTGATCTGTTGGTGCTTCAATGAACTTAACCAATAAATTTAACTGCGGAAGGATATAATCCCCATCCTAATGTCCAAATAGATGTTTTTTAAAAAAAAAAACAAAAACTCAGAAACAGTTGCAATGACTAAATAGTTAATCCTGAAAGGTGGCCAATTAAAACACATCAAGAGCTTGATCTTTGCACACTTCCATTATTAAAAACACTGCCTGTTCAAGATGGGGTGGGTGTGCTTCCTTGTTTTACATTTGTTATATTATGTTTGCATACATATAACTTGTTTTAACCTAAATTTTATTTTTAAACTCTAGAACTGCTACATAGAGCAATATTCTTGTTAAATCACAGAATGTATAGAAAAAAAAAGCTTGGCATAGTTTAATGGAAAATTTGTTTTTTCCCCACATACATTTTCTTTTTTATTCTTTCTTTATTTTTTATTCTTTATTGTATTTTTTCCATTACCATTTAGTCTCCTTATACCCTGCCTCCCAAAATCACCAAACTGTTGTCTATGTCCATGAGTCCTTTTTTATTTTTGCTCAATTCCTCCACCCACTCACCTCCCCCCAAACCTTAGCTGTCATCCTGCTATCTATGAGTGTCCTTATCTTGCTTGTTAATTCAGTATGTTCATTAGATTCCACATATGAGTGAAATCATACAGTATTTTTCTTTCTCCAACTGGCTTATTTCATTTAGCATAATGTTCTCCAGGTCCACCTATACTGCTGCAAAGGGTAAAATGTTCATCTTTTTTATGGCTGAGTAGTTTTCCATTGTGTAGATGTCCCATAGTTGTTTTATCCACCCATTTACTGATGGACATTTGTTAAAGTCACTTAAAGGCAACTAGTACTGTCAGTCTGATTCTAAATAGAATTCAGCTTATTTAAATCCTGAAATATCAATGGAAATAAATTTATCCATCAAAGAGTCACCACTGACTTAGCTGACACTCTAACAAACATTTCCTTAAGTTTGACACCAGTGGCATCTGGGGCTGGATAATGACTTGCTGTGTGGGGCTATCCTGTGCACTACAGCATCCCTGACCTCTACCCATGAGATTCCAATAACATCCCTCAGCTGTGACAACAAAAAATATTTGTAGACATTGTCCAGTATCCCCAGTGGGCAAAATTGCCCCTGGTTAAGAACTGCTGATAGTCTCTAACTTGATAGTCTTTCTGATTCTACAGCTTTTGCCCTACAGTGCCACAGCTCAGAAATTTGCAGAAGATTTGTGTTAATTATTTTAAACTGAATTGAATTTATTTACTTAACACAGGGAAAAATGGAACAGTTGTGAGATTTATCAAAATTTCTCCTTTGGCTTATTATAAACTGGAAGTTAAACAATTTTGGGCCATATTTACTTAGCACAGGTAAAAATGGAACAGTTGTAAGATTTATCAAAAATTTTTCCTTTGGCTTATTATAAACTGGCAGATAAACACTTTGGGGTCAAAAGAGAGACCTAAAAATGCATTTTTGGACTATATTTACAATAGTTTACATTTAAATTTGACATTTTATTCATCTTTAAAGATTTCTGAAGGCTAAAAGTCTATATCCTAAGACATCATTTGATAACATAAAGTATTTGCCACATAGTTAAATAATACCATTATATTAATATGTATCAGATTCTTGTTTCAACCACTAATGTTGAAAGAAAAATTTTACTTTTTACTTCCTGCAATTTTATAAGATGATTGTTTATATACATGTATCCCAGGAGGGAAATTTTAGTTTATACAATGAATTATTACAAGTATACTATTTTTTAAATCACATATTTTGAATGAAATGGCACAAAATTTTCCTCATCAAAAATAATAGTGGTACTTCCTGAATTATTCCAAGACAAACCACAAACATTCATGTTTTGCAAGTTTTCTAGGTTTTGTGTCTGAATCAAGATGAAGCAGCTGATATACTCATGGACAAACACAGAAGAAAAAGGACTCATCTGTAGTCCATGTTCATCACTGTGTTTCTGTTGGGACTGTGAAGCAGAGTATTAAATACATTAGCCAAGATTAAAATGAAGGAGAGAATTCTAGAAGCAGCAAGGGATAAGGGGACAGTCCCCTACATAGGAGTTCCCCTCAGACTGTCAGCTGATTTCTCAAAAGAGACCTTCCAGGCAAGAAGGGGCTGGAAAGAAATATTTGAAATCTTGAAAAGCAGGGACCTACATCCAAAATTGCTCTATCCAGCAAAGCTGTCATTTAGAATGGATGGACAGATAAAGCGCTTCTCAGATAAGGTCAAGTTCAAGGAGTTCATCATCACCAAGACCTTATTATATGAAATGTTAAAGGGACTTATCTAAGAAAAAGAAGATAAAAATATGACAGTGAAAAGACAGCAAACTCACAGCTATTAAGAACCACACCTAAAACAAAAGCAAACTAAGCAAACAGCTAGAACAGGAACAGAACCACAGAAATGGAGATCATATGGAGGGTTAGCAACAGGGGCATGGGAGGAGGAGAGAGGGGGAAAAGGTACAGAGAATGAGTAGCATAGATAGTGGGTAGAAAATAGACGGGGAGGGCAAGAATAGTATGGGAAATGTAGAAGCTAAAAGAACTTATGACACATGGACATGAACTAAAGGGGGGAATGTGGGTGGGAGAGGATGTGTAGGGTGGAGGGGAATGATGGGGGAGAAATGGGACAACTGTAATAGCATAATCAATAAAATATATTTAAAAAATAAAAAAATATATAAATCTGTTAAGCAGCTCATGACACATGTAGATATAGTCTTAATAATAAATTCTAAACAGCAACTGTTGGGGACCACTTCGTGTGGTATCGGAGACTATAACCCCACACAAGCAAGGCCTTGAAAGAGGCCTGTAAGTCTTTACTGGAACGTTAGGAATGCAGGTGGCAGGCATGACCCAATACTAATGCCGAAGGTTCCTGTGGGAAATCAGGCCTTAAGAGTACATTGTTTCCTTTGAAGCTTGCTTTGCTTTGCTACAGCCCTGTTGATATAAACCAGATGTTTAAGCTCAAAGCATAAGGGGTGAATTCCTTATCTCATGAAGCCCACCTTAACAACCATCTGGTGTCAGCATGTCTAACAGACCCTGACCTGAGGCGGATCTCTGTTTCTTCAATTCTTATCTGTAGATAATATCTGTTTTCTATAACTATACCCTTTGGACATTGATTGATAAGCTATGCATGTATGCTGTACACCCCTGCACATTCTGATCCCAATAAAAGCCATTTCAGAGATGGGCTCAGGGAATTCTCCATTATAGGGAATCGCCACCCACTTTCCCACTGGAACAGACTGTGTCCAGGATGACTCATTTCATCCACTACTGGAAGAACTTAGAAAGATGGGGTTCCCCTCAAGCAACAACCCCATTCGGAACAGCATGGGGGCTTCTCAAATTCAACTATTAACTTTTAGCGTGAGGTCACCTTTGGAAGACAAAATCTATACTGAAATTCTTTTTGTTGTGGTGAACTCTCAGTTTCTTTCACCCTCTGGTAACTTCCTCATTCTTTGGTATGAACTCTCTTACAGAAATTTTAAGCACATATTTAAAACATTTGAGCCAATGGTTCATTGTAAGATCCATTGCAACTTTCTACAACATTTTTTTCCTACCAAACTGCCCCATGCTACCTCATCATGAACACTTTATGTGAACTATAATTTCAAGTACTTTATAAAGTGCTCTGTCATGAGACAATAAAACAACCAATGAGGGACATGTATTCTTAAGGTGGAAATCTTGATTCAACATAATAATCCACTGTCACTAAGGCCGAATGTATCTACATACACGAAATGTGTATAAGGTCAGATGACCAGTCGTTAGCAAAAAAGGCCCATCCTGAATTATAGAGGTTTACTGAACAATAAACCAGCAAGATTTAAATTCCCTGGGATAATATTAGTTTCTAAGGGAAAACCTTTATGAACAATGTTTTCTATGCCTTGAAATCATGTTTAATTTTACTAAAATAATTTCTGAGATAATTAACTCAAATATTTTCCCTGATAGGCTCTGAGGTAACCTAATGATTATAAGCTGCACACAATTCATTCACATGCTCAACTAATGATTCACATACATTCAGCCTGAGAATTGTCAGGTGGCCTTTGGAATAACAAAACAACATTTTTTATTTGCTACCAGAACATGAGATAAACAAAAAGAAATTCTTTTCATCTGAGCACTTTAAAATGTATTTATAAACCTTATGTTTTTGAGATGAACTTTAGCTCTTTTTTTTTTTTTTAAAGTTAAGCACTCTTTTGGCAAACTTTGCCTCACTGGTAAAATCACTTTGTTACTTTAAACCTCACTGTTCGTGGCACTAAATTTTTTGCAGTAAAGTCAAGGACCATATAGAAAAGGCATACATATGTTTATATTTTTATGTTAACTATTTTTATAAGTAATAAATTTTCTTAGTTGAAAAGCATTTCTTTAGACGTAGAAAATTTCTAAATTTCTGAGTTCTAAATACAAAATACTTCTGGAAAAGGAGAGGTGAAAGATTTAACTATAGTGTTCACAAATGGAAAAAAAAAAAGTGTGTTGACAAAGCTGGATGCTGACATTGGCAGGAAAGTTTAGGTATTAAAGTAGAACATCTCCAAGGATGCTGAACTCACATGCCAATTAAAACATTTCCTGCCCCTGCCTGGGCAGTTTCCAGGCAGGCTGGGAGTAAGAGTAGCAAAGGAGAGGTCATGATGGATAACTGTTACTCCTCTGTCTAGAGAAGCTATAATTTCGTATCAAAAGAGTTTGTTGGAAATTCATTTTCTCTTAGTTGACCTAATTAAAAAATATTCTATACTTAGCCACAATTAGCTTTCTGTACCTTCTCTAATAAACTGTCCACTACTTCTTAGCTATATGGCATTGGGTCATCCAGTTAATCATCCTGGGCCTCATCTTCCCATGGATAGATTAAGGCTTTGATGATATTTGTTGGTCAACACTAAAGCACCAAATAAATGTTATTTTCTCAAAAATCAGGAAAAATATATTGTATAGTAAGACTTAGCTTTGTAAAAAAAAGTAAAATGTCTTCTAAAGTTCCTATACCATTTTTATAAATCTATCAGCAATGAATGAAAGTTCCTATTGCTCCACATTCTTGCCAGCATTTGGTGTTGTCAGTGTTTTGGATTTTGGGCATTCTGATACAGGTGTGTAGTGGTATCTTTTTCTTTTAGTTTGCAATTTTCTAATTATATATGATGTTGATTATATTTTCATATGCATATCTGCCATCAGCATATCTTCTCTGGTGAGATGTCTGTTCAGATATTTTTCTCATGCTTTAATTGGGCTGTTTCCTTAATGTTGAGTTTTAAGAGTTCTTTATATATTTTGAGTACAAGTCTTTTACCAGATAAGTGTTATTCAAATATTTTATTCAGTCTGTGGCTTGTCTTTGTATCCTCTTAAGAGTGTCTTTTGTATAGCAGAAGTTATTAATTTTAATGAAGTCCAACTTACCAATTTTGTTTCTGTATCACGTTTTTGATGTTGCCAAAACAACAACCATAGCCAAACCCAAGGTCACCTATATTTTTCTCCTATGTTATCTTATAGAGTTTTATAGTTTTACATTTTACATTTAAATTTATAATTCATTTTAAGTTGACTTCTGCGAAGGGTATAATAGATATGTCTAAATTCACTTTTTTTGCATGTGGATATTTAGGACTTGAGCATCACTTGCTGAAAAAACATCCTTTCTCCATTAAATTGCCTTTGATCTTTTGTCAAAGACCAGTTGACTGTATTTGTGGAACAGTTTTTGGGTTGTCCATTTTGTTCTATAAATCTATTTTCTATTTTTGACCAATATCACTCTATTTTGATACTGCAGCTTTATATATTGAATTTGAGTAGTGTCAGTCCTCCAGCTTTGCTCTTCATGAGTATAATGTTGACTTCTCTAGGACTTTTGCATTTCTATATAAATTTTAAATTCAATTTGTTGGTATCCACAAAGAACTTGCTAGGATTTTGATTGGGATTATGTTGAATCTATACTCAAGTGGGGAAGAACTGATATCTTTTATGCTCTGTTGTAAGGTGCATATATGACAAGGTCTGTTATATTTTCTTAGAGAATTAACCCCTATATAACTATGTAATGCTCCTCTTTCTGCATGATAACTTTTCTTGTTCTGTAGTCAACTTTGTCTAAAATTAATATGGGTCCTCCAGTTTTCTTAGCATTATTGTGGTATAACTTTCCTTTTAAACATTCTGTGTCTTGATTAAAGTGAATTCTTGTAGACAACATATGGTTGTGTATTTTTTATAATTTATTAGGGTGACATTGGTTAACAAAATTAGGTAGGTTTTAAGTATGCAATTCTATGATACACCATCTATACATTGCACTGTGTGTTTACCACCCAAAGTTAAAACAAATTCTGTCATCATATACTTGATCCTCTTTACCTTTACTACACCCACCCTTTTCTGTTTTGTCCACTCTCTTGGTCCCTTTTAATAGTTATATTTATATCATTGACACTTAAAGTGATTATTGATATATATAAGTTAATATGTGCTATATTTATAACTGTTTTATTTTCATTGCACTAGTTTTTTGTTTCTTTTTTGTCTTTTCTGGTTTTAATTGAGCATTTTATGTGATTTCATTTTTACTCCTCACTTAGCATATTAACTATACTTTCAGATGATTTATTGCAGAATCGTATACTTTAAACCTATGTATTTTATTGACCAATGCTACTCTGATAAATTTAAGAACAAAAAAGTGTATGTAGTCAGGAAAATGAAAAACAAACTTTGAAGAAAAAATTAACAGTTACCTTAGAGTTTACAATATACATTTACAACTAATCAAAGTCCACTTTCAAATAACACTGTACTACCTTAAAGAAAGTGTAGGTACCTATAATAGAGCACTCCCTGGTCCTTCCTCCTGTCTCTTACAACAATGCTGTTATTATTCACATTACTTACCCATAAGCTAAAATCACCTAATACATTACTGCTATTATTTTGAACATTCATCTATGATGTCAATTACTAAGACAAAAAATAAAATATTTTACCTGCATCTACTCCTTTTCAAACACTACTTTTTAATGTAGATCTGAGTTTCTAATCTATATTATTTTCTTTCAGTTAAGTACTTCTTTTTATCACTTCTTTCAAAGCAGTTCTACTGGCAACACATTCTCTCTGATTTTGTCTAAAACTTTTATTTCCTCATTTTGAAAGATAATCTCTCTGGATATAAAAATTTAAGTTTACTTTTTCTTTCAACACTTTAACTATTTTACTTTACTCTCTTCTTGATTAAACGGCTTCTGAGGAGAAAACCAATATAATTCTTATTCTTGTTCCTCTACATGTAAGGTGTTTCTTCTCCATCCCATTCCCTACTCCTTTCAAGATTTTCTCTCTCTCTCTCTTTTTTCTTTTTTCTTTTTTTGCTGTTTTAATATAATATGCCCCAGTATATTTTGGTTCTTATCCCCTGCTTGTTCTCCAAGTTCCCTTGGTCAAATTCTCAACCATTATAACTTCCAATACTTCCTTCCTTCCTTTCTTCTATCCTTCCCACCTTCCTTCCTTCCTTCTCCTTCTGGTAACTTCATTACCTGTATGTTAGACTTTTCATAATTGTCCCATCATTCTTGGGCATTCTGTTCCCTTTTTCACCACTCTTTTTCCTCTTTGTATTTCAGTTTATGACATTTTTATTGACATAGCTTTAATCTCAATGTTTCTTGCTTTGGTTGTATATAGTTTACTAATAAGCCCATTAAAGACATTCCTCATTTCTGTCACAGTATTCTTTTTTATTTCTAGAATTTCTTTTGATTCTTTCTCTCTACATATACACTATTCATCTGTTCTTACATGTTGTCACTTTGTCTTTTAGAGCCCTTAGCATATTAGGCAAAGTATTTTAAATTCCAAAAATAATTCCAAATTTACTAATTATAAAATCTCTGTCATATCTGAATTTGGTTCTGATGCTTATTTTGTCTCTAGATTGTGTTTTTATTTGTCTTTTACCATGCCTTGTAATTTATGTTAAAAGCTGGGCATGATTTATTAGGTAATAGTAACTAAGGCAGGTAGGTCTTTGGTGTGAGGTTTTATGTTCTTCTGGCTAGGGGTTAGGCTGAATTTAATGCATGTTTTATGTAGGTGTCAGAGGCTTCAATTTCCTCTAGTGTCCTAGTTTCTGTCTCTTCTATTATATTTAGGTTTCCCTAGAAATTCCTTCTAAATAGAATCTGTGTCTAGCAGCTGTTGGATTTATAACCCAGCTAATTTTGGAGCCCTGCTAATGTGATGATAAGGTATTAGGGAGGGAAATTGTTCTAAAATTTTATCATTAAATTCCCATTCTTTTAAAGTCAGTCTGAGTCCTAAGATGTAACTTTCAGCAGTTTCTTTGTCTTTTTTCTTAGCTTTTGTGACAGAGGAAGGACAGACAGGGATTCAGCCATCTAACTGCCCTAGCTCAGATGAGGCCCAGGAAACAAGATTTCCTTCAGTTCATGCCTTTTTTTTATGAAATCATGTTTCTTTCTCCCTGCAGGAAGAATGAGGAATATTTCTCTGATAAGAACCTGGGAGGGCTCCTGGAAGTAAAGCAAAAGAAAACCTGGGGGCCCCCCTAAGACTGAAGAAATTATAACTACTAACCTAGTCTATGCTGAGCCTCCAGCAATTAGTCAATTACAGTTTCAGGATCTGACACTAGTGGCTTCTGCTCCTGGGAGCTAAGATTCTCTGTATTTTCTTTCTCTCCAAATTGCAATGCAGCAGTTCATCCTATAACACCAATTTGCTCTTTAGATCTAACAAACATTGTTGATTTTCAAAATTACTAATTTTCAAAATTGTTTATCCTTTTCTTATTGGAAGAACAGGACTGACAACTTCCAAGCTCTTTCTTTATATGCTGGAGCAGAAACAAGAAGTCAAATAACTTCCTTCTGCTTTAAGATACACATCAGAATTAAGCACAGATAAATGAGCGTGTTTAATTAAGATGAGAGTTTTAAGTTAATGTGTGCAAAGGTGTATCTCTGCTCAGTATAGTCTAGTCTGCTTGGTCACAATTTGTCTTATGCATTAATAATAATATAAGGATAAAAACGATCACTGGCACAAAGTAAGTTTACATTGTAATAGCGAAGCCTTTTTGGCTGGCCCCAAACCTCTGTGTCAGAATCTTACTATGCCATATATCGTTTCCACCCACTAATAACTTTCTCTCTTTACACCTTTTTTTCTTTATTTTTTAATATATTTTATTGATTATGCTATTACAGTTGTCCCGTTTCTCCCCCATCATTCCCCACACCCTGCACACCCTCTCCCACCCACATTGCCCCCTTTAGTTCATGTCCATGTGTCATAAGTTCTTTAGCTTCTACATTTCTCATACTATTCTTCCCCTGCCCCTGTCTATTTTCTACCCACTATCTATGCTACTCATTCTCTGTACCTTCCCCCCCCCGCTCCTCCCATGCCCCTGTTGCTAACCCTCCATATGATCTCCATTTCTGTGGTTCTGTTCCTGTTCTAGCTGTTTGCTTAGTTTGCTTTTGTTTTAGGTGTGGTTCTTAATAGCTGTGATTTTGCTGTCTTTTCATTGTCATATTTTTGATCTTCTTTTTCTTAGATAAGTTCCTTTAACATTTCATATAATAAGAGCTTGGTGATGATGAACTCCTTGAACTTGACCTTATCTGAGAAGTGCTTTATCTTTCCTTCCATTCTAAATGACAGCTTTGCTGGAAAGAGCAATTTTGGATGTAGGTCCCTGCTTTTCAAGATTTCAAATATTTATTTCCAGCCCCTTCTTGCCTGCAAGGTCTCTTTTGAGAAATCAGCTGACAGTCTGATGGGAACTCCTTTGTAGGTGACTGTCCCCTTATCCCTTGCTGCTTCTAGAATTCTCTCCTTCATTTTAATCTTGGCTAATGTAATTATGATGTGCCTTGATGTGTTCCTCCTTGGGCCCGACTTCTTTGGGACTCTCTGAGCTTCCTGGACATCCTGGTAGTCTATTTCCTTTGCCAGATTGGGGAAGTTCTCCTTTATTATTTGTTCAAATAAGTTTTCTACTTGTTGCTGTTCTTCTTCCCCTTCTGGGACCCCTATAATTCGGATGTTGGGACGTTTAACGATGTCCCGGAGGTTCCTAAGCCTCTCCTTATTTTTTTGAATTCTTGTTTCTTCCTCATTTTCTGTTTGGTTGTTAATTTCTTCCTTCTGGTCCACTCCATTGATTTGAGTCCCAGTTTTCCTTCCATTTCTATAGGTTCCCCATGCGTCTTCCTTCATTTCACGTATTGTAGCCTGCATTTTCTCATCTAATTTATGAGCAAAATCAACCAATTCTGTGAGCATTTTGATGACCAGTGCTTTGAACTGTGCATCTGATAGGTTGGCTATCTCTTCGTTGCTTAGAGGAATTGACTCCGGGGTTTTCATTTTTCCTCCGGTTTGAGCCATTTTTGGTGGGGTTTTTTGTTTTGTTTTGGTTTGGTTTTAGTCTGGTCGCAGCTATTACGTATGAGGGGTGAAGCCTTAGGTGTTCCTCAGGGCGGGCAGCCCAGTCGCTGGGCTGTGACGCTATAGGTGGGGGCGGGGTCCGAGAGGGAAGAATGGCGCCTGTTCCGCTCTCTTCTGGACTCCGGTCCCTTCCGCCACTTCCCCTTCACCTGGATTATCTGCGCAGGCTCGTGCACTGTTACGTAGTAAGGGGTGGAGCCTCAGGCGCTCCCCAGTGTGGGGCAGCCCAGTCGCTGGGTTGTGAGGCTGTATGTGGGGGCAGGGCCTGAGAGGGAACAATGGTGCCTGCTCCGCTCTCTCCTGGATTCAGTCCCTTCCGCCACTTCCCCTCTGCCTGGACCGTCTGCGTGCGCGAATGTGGGACCCCCTGGTCAGCCAGCTAGCTGCCTTGTGCGTCCTCACTGGGTCTGCACAGTTGCCCCCCTGTGCCTGGGGTCCGCCAGCTGCCGCCTGTGGGCCTGAGGACCGCCAGCCACCGCCTGTGCACCTGGGAACTGCGAGCTGCTGCTACTTGCGTTCCTGGGTCCGCACCTCCACTTTTTCCTACCTCGACTCCGCCCCTCTTACCGGTCTGGATGAATGGTTGTTGGACTTCCGTACAGTTCAATTTTCTATCAGTTCTGGTTGTTTTCATGTTTCTAAGTATTTGTTGTCCTTAATTTTGGTTGTGAGAGGAGGCACAGTGTGTCTGCCTACGCCTCCATCTTGGCCGGAAGTCTCTCTTTACACCTTAATACCTGCCCTTGTTACCACTTGATTTTCACAACGAACTCTAAGGTGACATTAGATACAGACAATATATTGATAATAAAACAGATTAAGAGAAAGAAAAAAATTAGTCATTCACAAGATATGGTTCAACCATTTTTTTATATAATAACACAACAAAGTTAACCATGGATTGCTGTGGTCAGGACTGCTTATGCTTAGAATGAAGTGTCTTCCATGCTTTTATCAGGCACATTGGCAAGACTGCAGCACCAGACCAGAGCTCATTTGGTTAGTAATCAGTAATCCTTTCTAGCAAGAATCTGGGCTCATGACATTAAAAAAGCAAGTAAACATTTGTACTGTGCCTGGTGGGGTGATACTAACTTTTTATACCTGGTCAGGAGAACGACAGAAAAATCATTACAGGCAACATTATCTAATACTACCTAACACACAGAGAAATATGTCTGAAATATGGAGTAATTATTTAAAGACTTAATAATTTTTTATTTAACTCAGTGGGTATTTAATCATCCTCATTGTTCTCTTTCATCAATCAACGTAAGACATTCATAAATTTTTGTGTAGTGTATGTTCACATCTAACAAATCACTTTTAAGGTAGGTGTGCTTTAATAATCAGTTTAAAGATATAAGAACACATCTAAGGCAGCTAATTTTTAAAGAAAAATTATTATTAGTTATTAAGTCAGAATTACTTGATTGACAGAAGGTTTTCATAAACTTCCATAATAGATTTATTCAACAACCCAGCAGATTATAACTGAGAGGACAGGGCAAGCGAGAAATGGAGTTGAATGTTTTATCCAAATCTCTTATCTCGTTAATGTCCTCACTCTGCTTTCTCATTAGTGGTGCTTACTGATGGGGTGCAAATAAGTACTTACTATGGTAGATGTATTTTGTAATCCTTTTAAACTTGAATAAATGTGCTATTGCCTTTATGGACTTGTATCACATTTACTGCACAAATTACTTAAGTTTAAAGGGGAACAAGGACTTTTATCATCATACATAGCTATTTTAGTGAGAAAGCTGTTTCACTTGGCCCATTTACTTTTTCCAGTCTTTTAACCCCCATGTTTTGACCTAGAATTCTTGACTATCTCTCACTTTAAAAGGAGATAACAGTCAAAAGACTGATCTTCAAAGTTTAATCTTATTTCCATGACAAATTCACATTCAACAATATCTCTTGCTTTCTTTTTCCCAGCAGCTTTGAATTTAAGGTATGACTAATCCTCTGCAATGCAGGACATACCATTGTTTACCTTATTTTATGTATAGAATGTAGTACTTTTTAAGTCTGTAAAAATTTTAAAGTTTACAATTTATTTATTTTCTCTCCCCATGCCAACTGAAAGAGCCACAGAACAGTGACCTTGTCTTGCTCACCATCATATTCCTAGGATTTACTGCCCTGTTTATAACATAAATAAATGCTAATCTGGCAAAGACATATACATATAGGTTTAAGCAAGAAAATGAAAGTAACAAAGCAGGGAGTAGGTCAGAGAGAAGAGAGATACTGATGGAAATATTCAAAGAGGAAATAGCCCGTGTTGTGCAATATCAAGAGCAGAAATTACAGAGGTCAGCAACTGTAAGCTGGCCAGACTGCTCATCTGCAATCATAGTACCCGGGGCCAATTGGTGATGCACACCAGCTTCCAGGGCTCCTGATGCCCAGGCAGCAGAACTGCTTTGCCTGTCTGAAGATGCTTCGTGGCCCTCACAACTGTGTCAGCTGTGTTGTGACCACAGGTGCTGCCTCTCCCAACCACCTTCTCTAGATCACCATTCCAGCTTGGTGGCTCAATTCCCTTTTCCCTAACAGACCTTCATTCTATTGCATCATATGACCTCATACGGGTCCTCTGTAAGGTATGCAAATCTGCTGTTTTACTTCCCACATTGGTAGATTCTCAAGGCCAGTAGTGCTGGTGCTCACAGATCTCATAGGTGCTCCTGCTCCCATGTTGTCCCATGGTGACTCCCTGATGCTGGTCCTCAAGCTGATTTGCCTTCAAAGCCATTGCTTGGGTGACTCCAGCATCTACATGGCATCTATGGGCAGCGGGATGCCAGCATTCCCTAGTGTAATATCACTCTATTCACTGCAGTGGTTAAGACCTGAAATGTGCTGGTGTCAGTAAATGAAGCTTTAGCTCAAATGAGGCTTTAGCTCATTAATTCCTCACAGCAGCCCTAGGACTATTAACTCCATTTCACAGATGAAGAAACTGAGGCAGCAGCAAGTTAAGTAGTATGTTCAAGTCTGCATGGCTAGAAAGTAGCACAGGCAGCTTTTGAGCACACTATCCTTTGAATGTCCTTCTCACCATTGTACTGTCCTGGTACTGCCTAGATCTACCCAAGTGAACTTGCTGCAGCTACTTCCTTCTCTAACAACTTCCCAGGGAAGCTTCCTTCTGCTGTTACTACAGCCCTGGCTGCCACCGGGCTGGGAGCTTCTGGCTATGGTGGTCACAATTCTGATGTCTACCTTCTTTCTCTGGCCCCTGCTATCTTCCTTGTGAGACTATGGCTCACATTCAGGAGATGTAAAAGGCACACCCATCCCTGAGGGTTATTTCAGCTCAGGAGAAACAGAGGGAAGGCCCCATGGAGGCTGTACTTCCCAACAGGATAAGGCTTTGTTCCTACAAAGGTGGGGGCCACTGAGAGTTGGCCCCTGCCCCTCCACTCATGCTTTCATCTCCTGTTTCTATAAAACTGGTGCTGTTTTCAGGTGCATTTTCCTGACTGTTGAGAATTCAGACTCCTCCCTAACATTTCTGAGGCAAAAGAGGGGCCTTTGTAGAGATACCTTCAATAGTTGGAAGAGCCAAGTATGGGTCAGGCTAAGAGCCCATGCTGGTCCATAAACATGAGTGGAAATCAGCAAGCATGAGCAGATTGCTCTGGGCCATCATCACCATGAATTTCTCAGCCAGAGCAGAATCTCAGCTCCATTTTGTCTCCACCATTATATATTTCTCTCAGTGCTTAGCTCTCTTTCATCTCATGGGGAAAACCCCATGCCTCAGAATGGTTAGGTTCTGAAGACAGACAGTAGCCTGGACTGCTTCCAACAGCTCCCACCCAGGAAACCATGGACTACTTCTGGCTACAAAGTCAGAGAAACAATAACCTTGAGGACTTTCTCAGATTACACAAATGGAGTGAACATCCTATTAATGCTAGGCCCTTTACATGGTTTAATTTTATATCAATACAGTGGCAAGTTCATTCTTATTGTTCCTATTTTATAAATGAAGATACTTTGGCTCAACAAGGCTAGAGGCTAAGAAACTTGCCAGAAGTCACTCAGAATCCAGGGTCCGGAGTAGTATCACCATGCATCTGTGCTTGCCTCTAAACAGTGTGTTCTTTCCAATCTGCCATGCATGTCTGAACTTTCTGAAACTTTTCTTGGCTTGGTTTTGAGGAATTTGAACAAATTCCTGTCTGGTATACTTTTTAAAAGCAAAATTCTTCTTTTAAAATTAGTCTAGCCCGAGGAAAGGGAGGGGAGATTAAAATTCCTGTGTCTTTGGATTATCAATGGTTCTTTAGTATTTCTGTTTGGACTGAGGAAAAAACATTTATTGCCTTTTCTCCATGACCTTTATATTCCTTTGATTATTGTCTAACAGGAGTCGATGGACACAGTTTTAATTCCAGATTAAACATTTTAAATACAGCAAAATTTCATTACTTTCACTTATGGGGAGAACCTATTAGGTAAATCTATTAGGTAAATCATTTATGGGGAGAATCTATTAGGTAAATCAGAACAACATAAGGTTCAAAAGTGACTCTTGTTTAGTTTGGGATGCCTTGTGCTCATTCAGTGGTACTAACTGAAATCCCATGACTAACCAAGATACAAGTACAATCATTTGACAATTAGAACCTAAAATAGAAAATATTTATATAAAATAGATTTATTTTGACTTTAATAAAATGACTGGTTATTAGAATATAATTGAGTAGACATTTTGTCCTTTGTTTGTTTAAGCCTGTGGCAGATACCACTAGCAATCCTTGCAGATGTATTCTTTGTTCTTCCTGGGCAATATATAATATTTCCTGCAAGTTGGTGTGGCCCTGTGACAAAGTTCAAGATGTGGGCAACTTCCAACCCACCTACAAAAACACTTTTCCACCCTGACTGATGTGGCTCAGGGGGTTGGGTGATATCCTCAAAGTTCAGGTCAGGGCACACGCCTTGATTGTTGGCCAAGTCCCTGGTTGGGGGCATGGGAGAGGCAGCTCGATGTTTCTCTCCCTCCCTTTCTCCTTCCCTTCCCCTCTGTCTAAAAGTAAATAAATAAAACATTAAAAAAAAAAAAAAAACTTTCACTGGCCTCATCTTTCCTTTCCCTTTCGCCTAGAAATAGAAAAGCTATAGCCAAACTTGGAAAATACACAGTGAGGATGGCAGAGCTGCCATACACATATGTACTTAAGGATGACTTCATGGAGCAGAGCTCACTCACTCATCCACCCAGAACCATAACTTCAGAAAGAAATCAATTTGTACCTTGCTTTTTAAAAATAGTTTCTCTTATAAGTTTACTCGACTATTACATAGGCTAATATTCAAAGTAGCTTATGTTCCACAAACACTGTTCTCAGGAATGTCTGCTATCTAAAAATTAACAAATAAACATTTTAGGATCTCCTACAAATTATATGAAGCATATTTGATAGTTCAGAGAAATAAAAGAAGGCAAAGTTTTAAAAGATTTTCCATAAAACAGCCTTTTTTTCTCAAAAAACAAAAAAACAAAAAAACAAAAACACTCTATTAACCTTGCCCTAAATTACTGGCATTCTAAACCACAGGAATTCATACTCTACACATACTTTTAGCCCAAAGAATGAATTCCAACCATAGATTTAAAGTAACAAGGTAAAATTAACAATTTAATGTCACATAAAGACTTGCTTAACATTCTTTGACATGTTCAAAGAGTATACTTTGCATGTAAGATCATATTTTTAAAATGTAGAGTTTGGGATTAAGTGATACATTATTTCTTACGAATAAGAATTACACTTTAATTTATCATTTTTCAGTGTTCTACAAATTTATGAAAACAGTGTTATTTGTAACTGAAAAATGTCAAGACATAGCGAAGTCCTAAGAATAATACACATACACATCACACACAATCCAACATTTCTAATCAGACATATTCACAGAAATTTACATATTTGAGAGGACCACCAGTGTGAACTTTATTATTCTAGGGAAAGAAATATGAAAAATCTTTAGTACTGGAACAGGAAGTATTTTGGTGATCCATTTCCAAGTATTTAAAATCACAACTGATCATAATTATGGCCATCTCAGTGAGAAAGAAATTGATACTACAGTTTGATGAAATGTAGGAATATATTTCCTTAACTCTCAGCCAAAACATACTCATTGACTACTTTTGCACATCAACTAACCTATTTCATTTTGTCTATTATCATGGAATTCTAAAAAGCAATGTGTCTGATGATTTTTAGTACGACTCTAGAATAATGTTGTGTGGTTAAAGTGAAATTCACATCACCAAGCTTTTGCAAATCTGACCATTTTATAGAAAATATTCTCATCTCAGCCACTGCTGACTTTGTTTTTTTTTCTTTGACCAAAATTAAACAAGTCTCACTGACTCATTTTTGAGTCAAGAAACATGAGTTTATGAGTTTTCTAAATTTAATCATGTGTACTTTTCAGTTTTCAATCAAGGTTTCTGTTTTTTAAATAAAAAAGTAAATGAAGAAATCTCACCACCTGTAACATTTTCAAGCTAAGCACATTTCTGAAACTTAACATGTGACAAAGCTGAGATCTTTATTCTCTCCCAAACACACTTTGCTGGAAGTTAATAGCAACTCTATCTAATCACTCAGGCCAAAAACTTGGAGTTAAATTTCTCTTTTAACACTCAGACAATCTACCAGTAAATCTTATTAACTCAATAGTCATAATTTATTTAGAATGTTCCTCCCACCTCCACTGCTATCACCTCATCCAAGCCACCACCATCTCTCATATGGATTATTTGATTTGTCTCTTAACTGGTCACCCTCCTTTGCTGTTGGTTCACTTGTCTGTTCTCAACACAGCAAGAGCAGTTTTTCTAATGGGTCTTGTTGCTCTTTTGCTGAAAATGCCTCTGTGGTTTCTCATCTCACTTTCAGAGTAAGAGCAAAGTCATTACATTGACTTATAATGCTTTACATAATCTGCTCCTTGTTGCCTTACTGAGCACACTCCCTTTTACTCTCAAAACATGCACGTCCTTTTTCAGGAGAGAGTATCTACCATATTCCTTTCTCAGGGCCTTTGCACTGGATGTGTTTTGCACATTCTTCCCACATAGAGCCATGTGGCTTGCTCCCTCACATCTATCACATTTTTATTTAAAGGAAGCCTTCATGAACATCCTATGTAAAATCACAATACCTGCTCACAGAATCTTCTCTCCAGCTCTCTGCTTTCCTTTTCTTCTTAATGCTCTTCACTATATAACAAAATGTTAATTTCACCTAGTTTTATGATATCCTGTCTCCCCTTATAGAATTTGTAAGCTACAAGAGGGAAAATATTGGTTTGCTTGTTTTGTAGCAGGTCCTTAATAAATAACTGTTGAATGTTGAATGAATAAAAATATTTTCTTAAATAATTGATTGGGCAGGAAGGGAATTTACAAAAAAAATAGTAAAGAAAGACATACGCATACACTGGAAAGAATTTAAAATCAAAACTGAATCACATAATAAGATATTCATAGATGGAATGTATAAAAATCTTATTGTCATTAGCTTTTTGTTGTATGAATCAACAGGAGTATTTCTGAAATTTTGAGGCAGAGGCCAGGTTAACATAGGAACATGTGGCATTTTTCTAATGTGTTCTTTCTAGGGCAGATGGTGTCTATACTTTATATCCTGCAGAATTTCATTACTCTGAGCTCTCTAGCCTCTAGTAAAATACAACCACATTCAGAGGGTAGCTACAGTAGGGCATGTCTCACTCCTCCATTACCTACATATGCCCAGGCATCACTCTGTTCTCTGTTTTTTCTGTTTGACCAAATACACAGAATTTTTCAACTGAATACAAATTACAAATAATATTGATCAAAGTGAATTTCGTAAGTCACATATCCACTAATATGGTTTGGATTCATTGTTTATGTTCCATTAAAACCCAGAAGGGCCCTGACTGGTACAGCTCAGTGGACTGAGTGCCAGACTGTGAACCAAAAGGTTGCCAGTTAGATTCCTAGTCAGGGCACATGCCTGGGTTGTGGGCCAGGTCCCCAGTAGAGGGTGTATGAGAGGTAACCACACATTGATGTTTCTCTCCTTCTCTTCCTCCCTCCCCTCTCCTTTCTCTAAAAATAAATAAAATATACATTTTAAAAAACCAGAATAGCAGGATACCATACAAAGGCAGGTGAGCAGAGCTTGCATCGGTCATCTAGATGCCTGTAAGATTGGCCACAGTGTCAGACTTGCATATGTATCCAAGGATACATCTGTAACTCATGCTTCTCACTAACAGATAGAGGTGGGTCCAAAGCAATGCTTCCTAGAAACTGCCTCCAATGAAAATCTAAGGAAGAGATTTTGAAGCAGAAAGAAAACTTTTCAAGTGAAAATGGCACAGGTGAAAGATAGAGAGGGGCTTTAAGAAGTAATAATCAATTCAAAAATAATAATTCCAATGAAAAAGATTAAAAAATTCCTAAAGAAACCAAATCAGCTACCTACAAACTCTGAGAGGTTCCTATTTCATTTAAAAAATGTACAGAGGTCAAGTGGCTGGGTATATAACCAAAAGGTTGTATGTGCTATGTCAAGAAGAAAGCCAGGGCTAAAATAGGATTGAAATCAACAAAATTTCTAACAAATAATAACTTCTGGCTATGTGAAGCATGAAGATAAACATGGGAGTGACTGATCTAATGCACTGAGGAGGATACTTGTTAAACTGGGTGGACACCATCAGGAGGGCTAGTAGGGAGTAATGTACACATAATGGAAAGAAAACGTGGGTAAAGTCTTAATCACAAGAGTTTAAGAGCACTATGTAATAGGCATCACATAAATTACTGGTAAATAAGTTGCAGGCCTTGAGAAAAATTGGTAAAAATGAGGACTATTTTTAAGCTAGTAAAAAGCAAAGGTAGCCCTGACTTTCAGAAAGAAAAATTGTCAATGTTAACAAATAATTAATCCTAGGAAATCCAGACACCCAGTAGACCTTAGAAAAGATAGTGGAAACTTACAAGAGCTGAGAAAGCTCACTAGGAAAGCACCATTTCAATCCACTTTGCTTTCCATTTAAAAAACTTTATTTAGGTATTCATTAATCAATTGTTTATAGAATTACTAGAAGGGTAGATCCAGTGTAGTACTTAATTTCAACAAGATATTTAATATATTTTATTGTTCAGTAAAGATGCAAAAATCATCCTAAATGATACTAGGAATGAATGAATTCATAGATGACCAAACAATCTTATCTATAATAAGTTTTTATATAGATATTGAAGGACAAATTCTGTATCAATTTAAGATATAACAGAGCAAAATTGTCCAAGTAAGAATTTTCATATCAACCTATAAACATATAATCTCTTAAAAATGTCATTAAGAAAATTATTTTACTATTTTAAATTGATTTCTAGTGATAATGATTAATCAATGGTAATGATCAATATAAAGTAATTGGTGATATCAATTAGTATAATATAAATTAATATTAAGTAATTGGGATTTCTGGCCAAGCTGGAGATGTAGGTAGATACACTTTGCCTTCTTGCATAACCCTAGATAGAACAACAACAAATTTAAAAACAAAAAATAACCAGAACTTTCAGAAAAATCAAACTGTATAGAAGTCTGACAACCAAGGAGTTAAAGAAAAAACATTCACCCAGACCAGTAGGAAGGATGGAAATGGGAAGACGGGTGGAGAAGACTCATGGCAAGGCAACCACTGGTGGACTCAGCAAGGTGGCAGCTGGTAGAGTGGGTGGTTCCACATTTGCATGAGGATAAACTGGGAGGAACAACTGGGGAATCAGACAGAATGAACAACCCAGGGTTCTAGTGTAGGGAAATAAAGCCTCAAAACCTCTGTCTGGAAAACCTGTGGGGCTTGAAGAACCAGGAGAAACTCCCAGCCTCACAGGGGAGTTTGTTGGAGAGACCTACAGGGCCCTAGAACATACACAAAACTACCCACCCAGGAATCAGCACCAGATGGGCCTAATTTGTTTGTGGGTAGTGGAGGAAGTGACTGAAAGCCAGCCAAGAGCTGAGCAAGTGGCACTATTCCCTCTCGGACCACTCCCCTACTCACTGAGCTGGGTTGCCCCTCCATGATGAAAACCTAAGGCTTTGCCCCTTAACTACATAACAGGCAGGTCAAGACAAAGAAATATGGCCCAAAAAAAAGAATAGATCAAAGCTCCAGAAAAAAATACAACTAAGCTTTGAAGAGGCACCCTATCAGATGCCGAGTTCAAACACTGGTAATCAGGATGCTCACAGAAATGGTTGAGTATGGTCACAAAATACAGGAAAAAGTGAAGGCTATAAAAAGTGAAATAGCCCTGGCTGGCATAACTCAGTGGTTTGAGTGCAGGCTGAGAATCAAAGGGTTGCAGGTTCAATTCCCAGTCAGAGCACAACATGCTGGGTGTGGGCCAGGTCCCCAGTGGGGTTCATGCGAGAGGCAACCACACATTGATGTTTCTCTCTCTTTCTCGCTCCCTTCCCCTCTCTAAAAATAAATAAATAAAGTCTTTAAAAAATGTAAAATTAAAAAAAGTGAAATAAAGGAAAATATACAGGGAAAAACAATGAAGAGAAGAAAACTGGGACTCACGTCAATGATTTGGAGCAGAACGAAGAAATAAACATTCCATTAGAACAGAATGAAAAAACAAGAATTCAAAAATATGAGGAGAGTGATGGCAGTGTGGTAGGAGGGAGCAGATTCGACTTCCGCCTACACATGGGAGAAAAACCTGGCCAATCTACGGAAGAACAGAGCAGACAAGGAGTAGTAACACAGTATATTTGAGAATAGGAGGTCGAAAATTGTATCGGACATTGAAAAACCAGTCAGTAAGGAGAGTACTTCAGAACAATAGGAACCCAGCAATCAGTGCGGAGACCAGAACAGCTGAGGCCCCAGCCCGGTGCTTGCCAGGCCTGCCCCAGGGCTCTAGGGAGGGAGCTGGGTCAGCCACTGAAATGGGCTGAGCGATCCTGGTGGCCACTGAGCGATTGTAGGCTGAGCGATCCTGGTTGCCCTGCAACTGCAGGCTGAGCCAGGTCACTGTGACATTGTGAACTGAGTTATCGTGGTCACCATGTGAATTTGGGCTGAGCAAGGTCGCCAGACTGACTACGAGCTGAGCGATCATAGCCGCCATTACTGCAGACAGAGGCGCCTGTGAACTGAAATGGCTGCATGAAAATAGGCACCCACACGTGAACACACACGGTTGTAGGATCATAGGCATGTGCAAGAGCATAGGCACTGGACACTGGAAACAGCTGTGGGACCATAGTCATCAGTGCATGCGCAGGTGCGGGAGCGCAGACAGCTCGGGGCCATAGGCGTAGGCGAGAGATGGCTGCAGGATCATAGGCCCCGAGACACCACAGAAAGCTGTGCAGGGGCCAACGAAGACAGGTGTGTGGGACCAGAGAACCGAGCTCACACCCATAAACTCAGGGACGTGCTTGAACACCAGGAGGCTTAGAACGCACGCTGGAAGCCCTGTGGGAAGAGGCGCTGTACTAACTTTGGGGACAGTAGCACAATGATGACTGAGTGCTGAACAGAGAGAAAAGCAATACCATCATCCCTGGGCCATTGCAGCCAGCAAGACCAGAAAAACCAGATCAGCAAGTTTGAAAACAGCAGGAGTTCTTTGTTTGGTGTGTTTTTTTTTTCCTTTTTTTTTTTTTGGTTGTTTGTTTTTGTTTGTTTGTTTGTTTGTTTTTTCTTTTCTTTGTTTTTGTTTTTTTGTTTGTGTGTCTGTCTGTTAATATAATTGTTTTTAATTATTATTTCTTTATTATTTTTATCTTCTTTTTTACTCCCCAACTCATTTTGCTTCTCTTCTTTCTTGTTTTATTCCCTATTCCTTTCTTTCCAATTTTATCTCTTCTACCTTCCTATTTTTTCTTCTTTCTTCTTCTTTCATTTTTCTTCCCTCTCTTCTCTTTTTAAATACCCATGAGTCAGATAGAAAAACAAACAAACCTGGAACTGTGGGGAAAAAAAAAAGAGTTGGTCCCAAAAAGAGGGTATCCTAGCTGATGAGACAGTGGAAGCTGTGAACAACAGGATATCCGAAGGAGAATCCACCACTGAATCTCACAGGTATTCTACCACAGGTCACACCACAAACCCAGGGAGCCAGAACAGGTCAATTTAAGAAGTTGAGGCTAAAAACAAGAGTCTTACAAACAATGGAAAGACAAAGAAACAATCCCCAAATGAAGGGAAAGGAGGAAGCCCCAGAAAGAATGCTAAATGCAACAGAGGCAACTCAACTAACAGATACTGAGTTCAAAGCAATGGTTGTCAGGAAGCTCCATAACTCTCAATGAGCTACCAGAAACTACAGGGAAGCTACGATGAACTCACTGCAAACTACATCAACATGAAAAAGGAAATAGAAACTATCAACAAGGGCCAAGAGCAAATGAAGAATACGATTTCTGAACTGAAGAACACAGTAGAAGGAATGAAAAGCAGAATCGATGAAGCAGAAAATCAGATAAGCAAGTTAGAGGACAAAGCACAAAAAAACACCCAGAAAGAGCAAGAAAAGGAAAAGAGGCTCAGAAAGAATGAAGAGGTATTAAGAGAAATGAAACGGAATATGAAACATAATAATATCCGCATAATAGGGATACCAGGAGAAGAAGAAGAGCAAGGATAGAAAACCTCTTTGAAAAAATAATAATAATGGAAAACTTCCCTAATTTGATGAGAGAAAAAGTCACACAAATCGAGGACACACAGAGTCCCCATCAAGAGGAACCTAAACAGGCCGATTTCAAGACACATCATCATTAAAATGGTAAAATTCCAAGACAAAGAGAGAATCTTAAAGGCAGCAAGGGAGAAACAGGAAATAACATACAAGGGAGCCCCAATAAGGTTAGCAGCTGACTTCTCGATGGAAACGCTCCAAGCCAGAAGAGAATGGCAAGAAATATTCCAAGCAATGAGAACCAGAGGCCTGCAACCCAGACTACTTCACCCAGCAAGGCTTTCAATCAAGATAGAAGGCCAAATAAGGAGTTTCCCAGACAAAAGAATTCTAAAGAATACACCTCTACCAAACCACTTCTGCAAGAGATACTAAAGGGATTGCTTTAAGAAAAGGAAGGAAGGAAGGAAGAGAGAGAGAGAGAGAGAGAGAGAGAGAGAGAGAGAGAGAGAGAGAGAGGAACACAGGTACAAAAATGGCAATGAATAAATACCTATCAATAATAACCTTAAATGTAAATGGATTAAATGCTCCAATCAAAAGACATAGAATAGCTGAATGGATAAGAAAGCATGACCCACACATATGCTGTCTACAAGAAACCGACCTCAGGACAAAAGACATACAAAGACACAAAGTGAAAGGCTGGAAACAAATTTTCCAAGTAAATGGACAGGAAAAAAAAGCTGGGGTAGCGATACTCATATCAGACAAAATAGACTCAAAAGAAGAGCCATAAAGAGAGACCCAGAAGGTCACTTCATAATACTCAAGGGAAGAATCCACCAAGAAGACATAAACAATGTAAATATATATGCACCCAATGGAGGAGCACCTAAATACATCAAGAAAATCTTAGAGGACTTCAAGAAAGATATTGAAAGCAACACAATTATAGCAGGGGATTTTAACAACCCACCGTCAAAAGTGGACAGATCTTCCAAACAAAATATCAACAAAGATATTGTGTCATTGAATAACACTCTAGAGGAAATGGACTTAAGTGATATATATAGAGCCCTTCATCCCAAGAAACTAAATACACTTTCTTTTCAAATGCACATGGAACATTTTCAAAGATAGACCACATGATAGGACACAAAACAAGCCTCAACAAATTCAAGAAAATTGAAATCATTCCAAGTATTTTCTCCAACCACAAGGGACTGAAACTAGAAACCAACCCCAAGGGGAAAAACCCAAAACTCTCAAAATCATGAAGATTGAATAGCATGCTATTAAACAATGAATGTGTCAAGAATGAAATTAGGGAGGAAATTTAAAAGTTTCTGGAAACAAATGATAACAAACTCACATCGACCCAAAACTTATGAGACACAGCAAAGGCAGTCCTCAGAAGGAAGTTTATAGTTATACAGGCCTACCTAAAAAAGACACACACATCTCAAACAAACAACCTAACCCTACGCCTACAAGAACTCAAGGATCAACAACAAAGAGAGCCCAGAGCAAGTAAGAGAAAGGAAATAACCAAGATCAGAGCAGAATTAAATGACATAGACTAAAAGCACAATTCTAAAGATCAATGAATCCAGGAGCTGGTTCTTTGAAAAGATTAAAAAAAATTGACAAGCCTTTAAGCAGGCTCATCAAGAAAAAAAGAGAGAAGACTCAAATAAACACAATCATAAATGAAAAAGGAGAGATTACAACTGACACCGCAAAAATACAAAGGATGGTAAGAAATTACTATGAAGAACTGTATGCCAAGAAATTTGAAAACCTAGGTGAAATGGACAAGTTTCTAGAAAAATATAATCTCCCAAAATTCAATGAAGAAGAAACAGAAAGCCTGAACAGATCAATAACAGCTGATGAAATTGAAGTAGTAATCAAAAAACTCCCGACACACAAAAGCCCTGGACCAGATGGTTTCACAGGAGAATTATACAAAACATTTAAGGAAGAGCTAACCCCTATCCTTCGCAGACCATTCGAAAAAGTCCGAAATGATGGAAGACTCCCAAACTCTTTTTATGAAGCCAGCATCATCCTAATCCCAAAACCAGATAAACACACAACAAAGAAAGAAAACTTCTGGCCAATATCACTGATGAACATAGATGCTAAAATCCTCAACAAATATTGGCAAACCGCATCCAACAATACATTAAAAGGATCATACAGCATGACGAAGAGGGATTCATCCCAGGGATGGAAGGATGGTTCAACATTCGCAAATCAGTAAATGTAATTCATCACATAAACAAAAGCAAAGGCAAAAATCACATGATAATATCAATAGATGTGGAAAAATTTATTGATAAGGTACAACACCCATTTATGATAAACACACTCAGCAAAGTGGGAATAGAGGGAGCATTCCTCAACATTTTAAAGGCCATATATGAGAGAACTACAGCTAACATCATACTCAATGGGCAAAAACTAAAATCTTTTGCACTAAGATCAGAAAGAAAACAAGGCTGTTGACTTTCACCACCTCTATTCAATATAGTATGGGAAGTCTTAGCCACAGCAATTAGACAAGAAAAGGAAATAAAAGGTATCCAACTCAGAAAGGAAGAAACAAAACTATCATTGTTTGCAGATGACATGATAGTGTACATAGAAAATCCTATAGACTTTGCCAAAAAACTGCTCCACCTAATAAATGAATTTGGCCAAACAGCTGGATTCAATGTCAATATCCAGAAATCAAAGGCATTTTTGTATTCCAACAATGAAACAACAGAAGTAGAAATCAAGAAAAAAATCCCATTCGATATAGCAAAAAGAAACATAAAATACCTAGGAATAAACCTAACCAAGGAGGTAAAAGACCTGTATGCAGAAAACTACACAACACAGAAGAAAGAAATCAAGGAAGACACAAACAAATGGAAACACATACCGTGTTCATGGATCGGAAGAATTAACATAATCAAAATGTCCATACTTCCCAAAGCAATTTACAGATTCAATGCAATATCTACTAAACTACCAATGGCATATTTCACAGATATAGAACAAACACTTCACAAATTTATATGGAACAATAAACGACCTCGAATAGCTGCAGCAATTTTGAGAAAGAAGAGCAAAGTAGGAGGGATCACAATACCTGATACCAAACTGTATTACAAGGCCACTGTAATCAATCAAAACAGCCTGGTACTGGCATAAAAACAGGCACATGGACCAGTGGAACAGAACAGAGAGCCCAGAAATAAACCCAAGTCTCTACAGTCACTAATATTGGACAAAGGGGGCAGCAACATAAAAGGGAGTAAAGATAGCCTCTTCAACAAGTGCTGTTGGGAGAACTGGACAGCTACGTGCAAGAAAATGAAACTTGAGCACCAACTTACACCATACACAAAAATAAATTCCAGGTGGATGAAAGATTTAAATATAAGCCGTGACACCAGTAAAGTCCTGGAGGATAACATAGGCAGGAAAATCTCAGATATTCCACCCAACAACATTTTTACTGATATATCCCCCAAAGCAAGGGACATAAAGGAAAGAATAAACAAATAAGATCTCATCAAAATAAAAAGCTTCTGCAGGGCTAAAGAAAACAGTATTAAAATAAAAAGAGAAGCAACTGTATGGGAAAACATATTTACCAATGATGCCTCAGACAAGGGTTTAATCTGCAAAATATAGAAAGAACTTACAGGACTCCACTCTAAGAAGACAAGCAACCCAATTAAAAATGGGCAAAGGTCTTGAACAGACATTCTCCAAAAAGGTCATACAGAGGATCCAGAGACACATGAAAAGATACTCAGTATCACTAGCTATCAGAGAGATGCAAATTAAAACCACAATGAGATACCACTTGACACCAGTCAGAATAAACAAAGCAATAAACAACAAGTGTTGGAGAGGTTGTGGAAAAAAGGGGGCACTGTTGGTGGGATTGCAGACTGATACAACCACTGTGGAAAGCAGTATGGAATTTTCTAAGAAAACTAAAAATAGTTCTACCTTTTGACCCTGCAATTCCACTGCTAGGATTATATCCTAAGAACCCTGAAACACCAATCCAAAAGAACCTATGCATCCCAATGTTTATAGCAGCATAATTTACAATAGCCAAGTATTGGAAGTAACCTAGGTGCCCATCAGTAAACGAATGGATCAAAAAACTGTGATACATTTACACAATGGAATTCTATGCAGCAGAAAGAAAGAAGGAGCTCCTACCCTTCACAATAGCATGGATGGAAGTGAAGAGCATTATGCTAAATGAAATAGGCCAGGTAATAAAGGACAAATACCATATGATCTCACCTTTAACAGGAACCTAATCAACAAAACAAACAAGCAAAATATAACCAAAGACACTGAAATTGAGAACAGGCTGACAGACACCAGAGGGGAGAGGGGAGGGAATTTCAGGGGAAAAAGGTAAGGGATTAGAGCAACAAGTATAAAAGACACGTGGACAGAAACTAGGGGTGGGTGAAAATGGCAGAGTTGTGGGGAGGGCTGGGGAGTTGGGCCAGGATGAGAGTAGAAGACAGAAAACTGCACAAGAACAACAATTAAAATAAATAAAGAGAAAAAAAATGAGGAGAGGCTCAGGAACCTGTGGAACAATTTTAAACATTTCAACATCCAAATCATAGGGGTGCCAGAAGGAGAAGAGGAAGAGTAGGAAATTGAAAATTTATTTGAAAACTTAATGAAGGAAAATTTCCCCAATCTGGCAAAGGAAATAGACTTCTAGGAAGTCCAGGAAGCTCAGAGAGTCCTAAAGAAGTTGGACCCAAGGAAGCACATGCCAAGGCACATCATAATTGTTACCCAAGATTAAAGATATGGAGAGAATCTTAAAAGCAGCAAGAGGAAAGAAGACAGTTACCTACAGAGGAGTTCCCTTAAGACTATCAGCTGATGTCTCTGAAGAAACCTTGCAGGCCAGAAGGGGCTGGAAAGATGTATTCCAAGTAATGAAAGACAAGGACCTACATTCAGGATTCCTCTATCCAGTAAAGGTATCATTTCAAATGAAAGGGCAGATAAAGTGCTTCCCAGATAAAGACAAATTAAAGGAGTTCATCATCACCAAGTTCTTATTATATGAAATGTTAAAAGAACTCATCTAAGAAAAAGAAGAAGACCAAAAATACAAACAGTAAAATGACAACAAAGTCACAACTATCAACAACTGAACCTATAAAAACAAAAAACAAAAAAGAATAAGCAAAGAACTAAAAGAGGAACAGATTCACAGAAATAGAGATCACATGGAGGGTTATCAGCAGGGAGGGGGAGGCAGAGAACAAGAAGCATAAATGATAGGTATATGAGAGTGGGAGGTTATGAATAGTACAGGAAACAGAGAAGCCAACGAACTCATATGTATGACATGGATATGACCTAAGGTAGGGGGAATGATGGTGGGAGGCAGGGTACAGGGCAGAGGGGAATAAACGGGAGAAAAAAGTGGGCAACTGTAATACCATAATCAGTAAAATATATTTAAAAATAAAATAATTGCTGATTTAAAAGATTAATTAATTGCTTATATCAATTCATCTAATGATAGTGTTTCTTAAATATAATAAACACAGACACTAAAAACCATATATTTAGAAATTCCACACACAGATGCTTTCTCACTGGGGAAAAAGCATACAATTACTGTAGCAGTGAGTACTCTGAGTTGGCAAGTGTTGACTCCCATTTAAAGCTGCCCGTACTGTTTTTCTTTCTTATCTAATATGCTCCTAATCTATCTTAAGTCCCAACATCTGAAATAACTGACTGATGAAACAGCTTTCATTGCCTTCTTCTTTGCCTTCTTTCCATGCCATACAGTGTGTTGGAATTAGAAGATAACACAAACCACCAAATACTCAATTACAGCTATAGCTTTGACATGAATTACTGAATTAAACTTAGTTTAGACTTATTTTCCTCTCATCAGTACTTATATGTCCCATTGTCTTCCTCTCTTACAGAACCATAGAACATCCATCAGTTGTCTCTCACTCACCCTAACAGGGGATCCCACACGAAACCCTGGCTTGTGCCCTGACTAGAACTCGAACCATCAACATTTTGCTCAGCAGAATGATACTCAACCCACTAAGCAATGCTAGTCAGGCTATGTAGTGAGCTCTTAAGGAAGCACCCAGGCATTTCATGTGAACCAGGGAGAGAGACACTTTGATTGGAGCAACTTCCAAGGATTCTAGATTTATTCTCTATCTACACAGAATTCTGGCACTGCTTACCATATCCAATTGGACATATACATCTTGGTGATTTCTCAAAGTTACCTATTTATGCCATGCTTTCAAAAACATCTTATTTCTACATTCATGTTTTCTGACTTTCAATAAGCATTGAAAATATGTGAGGACCAGCAAAGAAAGTTTCCTTTTTCTTAAGTTCAAACACTAAATTTTCCTTGGAAGGCAACTTTAGCCATCTGTCAGCACTACATTTTCTTGTAAAGAATATGCCCTTTTACATGTGTGCCCAGAAAAATTTTTAATTTTTTTGCATATATTTCAAGAGAAAAAAACAACATTCAGTTTACGTAAATGTTGTTCCCTTCTAAACATCTCAAAGGTTAGACTAAGTTACCACTAAGCCTTGACTAATTTTAAAATTATGTCATTCTATAGATTAACATAGAATAGACAAAACACAATAAATACATATATTACAAGTAAATAGATAAAATAGATTAAAATTGCTTCACTGATAGATGCAGATCATTTATTTTATAAAGCTAAATATTAAAAATTTGATATAAGTTTAGATGGTTTAATGCCTTTTCATTTTTAAAACAAACTGTTGTAACTACCTAGTATAATTAACCTAAATGTTTCCGTTATTCTTAAATATTTAATTGAAAAGCACAATATTCAATGTATTTTCTCCTTTTAGCTTCAGTTTAGGGTTTTCTGTAAGTTAACTAATCTCAAAAGTAGTTGGGGGAACTTAGGGCTTTTTATTACATCCTAAAATTATTCAGTTGATTTTTTAGAAAAATTTTCTGGTTTTTAAAATTTGTTTCCACTTATTTTATTTTATTAAAAAGTCATATTACCTTTTAAGAAAAGGAAATTATTGATATAAATAATAATGTTTGATACAGAACATTTTTATAAGATGTATTAAGGATAATTTAATGAGATGATGATGTCAAAAAGTTTTAATCAGAAAATAGATACCCTCTGGAGATGCTATAGAGTGAATGACGTTAAGAGTTTTGATCTGCTTCACCCTTCTTAGGAACTGGCATACCAATCTAAATGTGAGAAATCAGCACGAAGCCCATTGCCCAGAAAACCTGTGGGCATCATTGATTTAAACCCATGTGATAAACCCAGACAAGACATGGTCTGGATACTCTGATAACCAGAGACTGCTCCCTGATTCATTCACTATTTAACTGCCCAGCCTGACCCTCCATGATCTGCCTCCGGTTGTCTATTACATCCTTCTTTATCACCCCAGATTCCCTATAACACAATTGATCAAATGAATCACTTAAAGAGTTCAACAATTTAATTAAGTCCAATTTAACATGGAATTCCCTTTCTTCCATTTCTTTCACTCTTTCCTGGAGAGGTTACCTCTAGGGTGGCCAGGGACCACCCTGGGAACCTCAGGGGTTTTGGCAAGTTGTATTTTAAGTTGGTTGGTGAGCTAACAGACATTTGTTTCACTGTTATGTTTACACAGTGTAAATAAATGTTGCTTATGTTCATTCTCTTTATATGCATGAATTATACCAGTTTTTAAAAATAAGCTAAAAAATTCCTACCCCCTTACTGATGCTCACTTAAAGCCTCTATTCCTCTGGGATGATTCCATGATAGTTAAGGGAAAAAAATGTTCCTTTTCTGTGCTTCTGTAGTATTTAGAAGTATATTACTTGCAAATTTATCTGCCCAACTAGATTGTAAACTTCTTAATCTGTTCTACCTCATCGTTTCTCTTCTTCTTATACCTAGAATAGTACCTTGCATGCATTGATTGGTCAGTCTATGATAAATGTAAGACATGATACATTGTATCCCAAGACAAGTTAATACATGAAGACCAAGATGAGATTATCTTGGCATCAACAATAGAAAATTATTATTGTTCAGCTTTCTCTTCCTGAAAAGTTAAGGATTCCTTAGAACACAATGAAGCTGGTACACTGGCATTTTCTATTGTCTCCAGGAAATAATGTTTCTGATTAAGGAAATCTAACTATATGAAGAAGCATCTAGCACTCAGCTGGGGACATCTATCTGAAATAATTTTTACAAAAATGACTTGGCTTTTGAGAATAAAAATGCAATTAAATCCAAAATCTGTATATTTAATATCATTTATCCTTAGTAAGATAAGGAGAGAAGAATTACATGCAATAAGGAAATTCAGACTAGAGAGCTCTTCAAAAAAACATGACAATTTTCAATAACTCACCAGTAAGAGATCCCTAAAATTCAAAATTAATGATAACATTTTTAAAAGTTTTGATGGTACAATTAAATATAATGAATGCATTTGTAGGATGAATATGACACTGGGCAAGAATGTTCTCACATGGACAAAACTTCATCAAAGCTGACAAATGACCCATAAAAACAGAAATCTCTGCCTCAATAAACCTGGACCAAAGTAAATGGAAGTACAATTCAGTAAGAACCTAATGAATGATCCACTGTGGGTAAAGTACTTCTGGAGGCTGCTGTGAGTTATGCAGATAAGGAGTCATAAACTGCGTACAATTAGAAGGGAAGTAGCTGTAGAAAAAGTGCATCTCAAGTTAAACATGAATGGGAAATACAGTGCTGTCAGAGGTGTCTCTTAGCAGGCAAGTGGAAGGAATCCCCAATGGTGCAAATGCATACGTAAAGTGTTCAGAAACTCTATTATCTATTGGCAATTAAATTTTTTCAGTCCTTACTTCTCTGTTCAGTGAAGTTCATCATCATGATCTCTCAGTTCCTGCAGCCTATCCTGCCTGTCATTGCTGGCCCCCTTTTGTTTGACTCTTGCTTCATCCTGTGTCAGACCAACAATGGTGTCAGGGCTGATCTGCCTCAATCATATAGACCAGACCATCCAGATAAAAGTCACACTTCTGGAATTGAAGCATTCTGCTTTAAGCAAGTAAAATGCTCAGAATGTATTTACTCTGTGAATCAAAGAGATTTAATGGTGCCCAAATATTGCCTGGAAATATATTCTATTATATTTCATTTTTGGAAAATACAGGGTGGGCAAAAGTAGTTTTACAGTTGTGAATACACAAAACAGAGTTTAGTCTTTCGTTATGTGTTAATTATTTTATTCTTTTTTCATATGAACAGCTGTAAACCTACTTTTGCTCCTCCCTCTATATAAACCATATGTTCAAAGTGATTTTTTTTTTGTTGGACACATTCACATTTTCAATCATTCCTAGAATGCATGTGTCTTACCTTTGTAATGTGACGAAACACCTTATATCAAGCAGCCATGTATTTTTATACACACTCTAGTACTCATTTACTTACAAAATACCATGTGTTGTGTAGAAAAAGAAATTCTTGATGTATACAACAAGTCTGAATTTAGATGCCTTTTAAAATGTGGACTGTACTAATACCAGGAAATATACTTAATTATAATTTTACTTTTACATTAAGTGAATATTTTCACTGCTGTAAAATTTATCAATATAAAATTTACAGTTTCATAAACAATATTATATTCCCTAAGCATTTGTGAATTTGTAACAGGTATTTTTCTTTTGAAATCAATCTTCAGCAAATAGTCTTTAAAATAAAATTATTTTATTTCTCATGATAGTCACTGGCTCCTGTTCTTTCTGACCATCTCATTTTTGACTCTTATGTGATGAGAACATTTCCTGGCTTCTCAATAAGATCTATTTTCCATATTTTATTGCTTGTTAGTACTGAATACTGTATACTAAATTATTCAGTATATTAAATCTGCCTTCAGTCATTCAACTTACAGCAATAACAACAAAGTGAGTCTTAAATGTATATGTGAATATTTCTCAACTCTGAAGAATTTTACAAGACTTTTCCAGTTTCCTCAAATTGCAACTCATTAAAATAAATAAAACATGGGGAAATTACAAGTTCTCAATGTTCCTAAATAAAATATATGGGAGAAAAATGCATTGTCATTTTAGGTTTGATTTTAAATTAATGTATTTCTCCCCTCTGTATTTCTATTTTAAAAGTAAAATCACAAATTCTGGGAATTTTCCATTCTGAAGTCATTTGTTTTTTTAGCTTTGTAACTTTTAGACATTTGAGAGGCTTAGTAATGCCACAAAGTATTATTTCTTTGTGTGCCATTATTTCTAGTGCAATATAAAGTTATTTTTTTAAATAAAAATATATTAGGGTGGGGAAGAAAAATGGTTCTATTCTTGTATCCCATTAGATGGTTTAACTGCCTTTTAAGACTCATTGTAAAAAGTGGCCTATTACTAGTCTTTCAGGTTTTAGAATCTGTCTCAAAGGCTTTTTGTTACTGGTCTGTTGTCAGCTTTCAGAACTCTACTTATTCTTCACAGATGCCCAAGATAAACTTAGCCATTAGTACTTGTTTTTTTTTTTTTTTTTTTTTTAAATGAAGACAGCTATTAAATCTGCCTCTCTTGTCAAATCTATCCTTCCTTTTATTTGATTCTAACACCCTTTTAACACCATCCCTTGTCATATATGTTTTTTCCACTCTGGTAATACTTTCCCAGGGCTGGAAAGAAGGTAACAAGATTTTCTGATCTACAGAGCAGTACTGTCATTTTCTTGATCACGATATAGTTGACAATATTATTCTATGGTGCTCATGATATGACAAAGTTGTTCCTGAATCTGCATTGCTCTTGTGGGTTCACTCCTTCTTTCATGACATCCCCCATTCTCTTTTACTCTTTCTTACCAAAATCAGTTCCTTAGTTAGAATTGTTTAGAATCCCATGTACATTTCTGAGTTCAAGGCTTCTAGCATTTCATGCTTTTATTGACCTTAAAATACTAGAGTTTGAAAAAAATAATACACACAAGTTATATAACTGGAACATATACTGAATAAAACAAATAATCCAAGAGAAAAATGGGCAAAGTATATGAATTAGCAATTTATAGAAAAAGAAAATCTGATAGGCAAATAAACATATGAAAAAGATGCTTAAGGTGATTAAAAACCATACTAGTTTTAAGAAAGGTATAGAAATGCCTTTGCATATCCATTTGATTGGCTAAATTTTTAAAATTTGATAATATTAAATATTGACATACCAAGAGAAAAAGAGACACACTCAATATCCTAATAGGAGCAATTTGAAAGCACCTATTAAAAATCAAAATGTGCATTCCTAGCCCTTCTTTTTCCAGATATCTATTATAGAGAAACATTCACACTGTGTACAAGAAGACTCATGCAAGACTATTTAAAATTTTAACATTGGTGATCACATAAAAATAATATTCATTGATTAAGAGATTCCGAAATAAAATGTGTGATAGTCACAGAGTAAAAATTTATGTAGCTGCTAAATTAAATGAAGCAGATGCATTATTCATTCATATATTCTAGATAAACATACAGATGAATATACTCATAAATATACAGACTAGTTTAAAGCCTGAAAAGACACAGATCAAACTCATAATAATGTTATCTTGAAGATATTGGAGAGGGGACTGAATCGGACATAGTCACTAAAATAAAAACCTTACTATTTTACATACAATCTTCCAAAACTGAATTGGAAGAAGAAGACAACCATAATAGGTCAATAACAACTAGCAAAATTGACAACTAGCAGTAATCAAAAAACTACCGACATACAAAAGCCCTAGTCCAGATAGCTTCACAGGTAAATTTTACCAAGCATTCAAAGAACTAATACCTCTCTTTCTCAAACAATTCCAAAAAAATTCAAGAAAAAGGAAGGCTTCCAAACTCTTTTTACAATGCCAGTATTATCTTAATCCCCAAACCAAGTAATGACACAACAAAGAAAGAAAATTACAAGCCAATAACTCTGATGAAAATATACTAAAATTCTCAACAAAACACTAGCAAACTGGATCCAACAATATATTTAAAGGATTATACATCATGATAAAGTGGGATTTATTCCAAAGATGCAAGATGGTACAATATTTGCAAATCAATAAATGTGATACATCACATAAAAATGAAAGACAAAAATCACATGACCATATCAACAGATGCAGAAAAAGCATATGATAAATTCCAGCACCTATTTATATAAAAACCCTCAGCAGAGTGGGAATAGAGGGAGCATTCCTCACCCTAATAAAGGTCATATGCGAGAAATCTACTCCCAACATCATACTCAATGGGCAAAAACTAAAAGTGTTTCCATTAAGATCCAGAAAAAGACAAAGGTGTCTACTTTCACCATAGTGAAAGTACTCATTCAACATAGTACTGGAGGTCCTAGCCACAGTGACCAAACAAAAACAAAAGAAACAAAAGACAACCAAATTGGGAGGAAGAAGTTGCTCCCAAATTGGGAGCACATCATGATGGAGACGATAGAGACTCCATCAAAAACTACTCGACCCAATAAATGAATTCGGAAAAGTAGTGTGATAAAAAGTCAATATTCAGAAATCAATGGCATTTCTGTACACAAAAAAATGAACTATCAGAAAGAGAAACTAAGAAACAAAACCCTTTTAATATAGCAGCAAAAGTAAATACATAAAATACCTGGGAATAAATTTAACCAAGGAAATAAAAGAACTGTATTAAAAAATTATGAAAAACTAAAGAAAGAAATTGAGGAAGATACAAATAAACAGAAGCATATACCCTGTTCATGCATTGGAAGAATTAACTTCACTAAAATCTCCATACTACCCAAAGCAATCTATAGACTCAGTAAAATTCCATTAAAAAATCAAGGACATATTTCAAAGATCTAGAACAAATATTTCAAAAATTTATATGGAACAAAAAAAGACCCTTAATAGTCACAACAATCTTGAGAAAGAAGAACAAAGTTGGAGGGATCACAATACCTGATATAAAACTATACTACAAGGCCACTGTAATCAAAACAGTCTGGTACTGGCATAAGAGCAGACACATAGATCAGTGGAACAGAATAGAAAGCCCAGAAATAAACTCATGTCTCTATGATCAATTAAGATATGACAAAGAGGGCACGAGTACACAATGTAGTAAAAATTGCCTCTTCAATAAATGGTGTTAGGAGAACTGGACTGGTACATGCAAAAACAATGAAACTAGACCACCAACTTACACCACACACCAGAATAAATTCAAAATGGATAAAATAATTAAACATAAGTTGTGGTACCATAAAAAGTTCCAGTGGAAAACATAGATAGTAAATTTCAAATATTCCACATAACAATATATTTGTTGATGTAGGACAAGGGAAATAAAGCAATATATTTGTTGATATAGGACAAGGGAAATAAAGGAGAAAATAAATGGGACTACATTAAATTAAAAAGCTTCTGCATGGTTAATAATACCATCATAAAAATGAAAAAGGAACCAACCGTATGGGAGAATATATTAGCCAATGATACATTGGACAATGGTTTAATTTCCAAAATATATAAAGAACTCATATGACTCAACACCAGAAAGATAAACAATTCAATTAAAAATGCGCAAAAGACCTGAATAGACACTTCTCCAGAAAGATATACAGATGGCCTGGAGACATGAAAAAAATGTTCAACATAGCTAGCCATCAGAGAGATGCAAATTAAAACCACAATGAGCTATCACCTCACATCTTTCAGAATGACCATCATTAATAAATCAACAAACAAGAAGTGCTGACAAGGATGTGAAGAAAAGGGAACCCTACTGCACTGTTGGTGGGAATGCAGACTGGTGCAGCCACTCGGGAAAACAGTATGGAATTTCCTCAGAAAACTAAAAATGGAACTTCCTTTTGACCCAGAAATTCCATTGCTGGGACTATACCCTAAGAATCCTGAAACACCAATTCAAAAGAATCTATGCACCCCAACATTCATAGCAGCACAATTTACAATAGCCAAGCATTGGAAACATCATAAGTGCCCATCAGTAGATGAACGAACAAAAAAAAACATGGTACATTTACACAATAGAATACTGCACAGAAGAAAAAAAGAAAGAAGAAGGAATTCCTACCCTTTGCAACAGCATGGTTGGAATAGGAGACTATTATGCTAAATGAAATAACCCAGTCAGCAAAAGGCAAATACCATCTAATCTTACGTACAACTGAAATTTAATGAACAAAATAAACTAATAAGGAAAACAGAACCAGAGACATGGAAATAGGGAACAGACTGACAGCTGCAGGAAACGGGGTAGGAGGGAAATGGTGGAAAGAAGGAGAAGGGATCAGTCAAAGAACATGTATGAATGACCCATGGACAAGGACATTGGTGCTGGGATGGACTGTGGGCACGTAGGGGGAAGGGAGGGTGAGCTGGAATGGGGAGGACAAAGGGGGAAAATTCAGACAACTTTAATGGAATAAACAAGAGTACAAACATTTTTAAAAATTAAAAAAGAAGACAAAAACAAAAGAAAAAATAGCTGTTTTAACTTTTTTTGTGAAAAGAATTACTTCTTATGTGATATGAATATGTTTTAATTCATGTAACATATAGACTGTAAGACAGACATTCTTTTTTTTTTTTTTTTTTTTTTTTTTAAATTTTTTTTTCTTTTAGATTTTTTTTTTTTTATTTATTTATCTTTAGAGGGGAAGGGAAGGAGAGAGGGAGAGAAACATCAATGTGCGGTTGCCTCTTGTATGTCCCCTGCCGGGAACTGGCCTGGCAACCCAAGCATGTGCCCTGACTGGGAATCGAACCGCGATCCTTCGGTTCGCAGGCCCGCGCTCAATCCACTGAGCTACACCAGCCAGGGCCAGACAGACATTCTTTATCACTAAAGTTTTATAGAAGCTCTTCACTTTGTAAATCAAACAAATAGAAAAATATCATATCTATTCATAGATTATAATTCACTATCAGGGCAAACTATATACTTATAAGATTTTTTCAAATGAATTTGTCTTTTAAATTATATTTTCTTTGTATCCAATAACTGGACCTAGTTTCATAGAGTGTTTGTGAATGTACAGGAATTCATGCTTGCATGTGGAATATAGGGCAGCCATAGAAACATATTTATTAATTACCTAATTTGATTCTCCTTAATATGTAAATTGATGAACAGTGCACAAATATACACTATATAAAGTAAAACAATGTAAATAATAAAATGTACCAATAATAGTATATAAATTACTTGACAGTGTATAACATACATTTTAAAGTATGTAACATATAAGTAGAAGGCTAAATAGTGCATAACTTAATCAGTATCAGTGCAAAATTCCTTAATGTATGGTTTTGCACCAACCCCCAAAAACAGTAATTTTAAAAATGATTTCAGTCCATTAATTCACTATCTTTAAATAGACTACCAAAGAAATCATCTATTTAATGTTCAATGTGTCTTTATTTGAAGTCCAATGTGCCTAAGTAGAAGGTTGAATTGATGATCTAATCATTAGTATAATCTGTTGACATTACTAAACAATATTTACTCAGGAATTCTCAACATGGACAATACAATGAACCTTTACTAATTCAATAATTGTATAACGTCCTTGGATTCTATTTCCATAGTCCCCCCTCCACTATCATTTTCAAATGTATTTATTTTTTAGTTTTTTTAGTTTTCTAATTTAATTTTAGAGAAAGAGAAAGGGAGGGAGAGCGAGAGGGAGGGAGAGCAACATTGATATGAGAGGGAAACATCGATATGAGAGGGGTGTCTCTTGTACACCTCCCAACAGGGGACTGAACCCACAACATAGGTACGTGCCCTGACTGCGGAGTCAAACCCACAACCTTTTGCTTTGTGGGACAACACCCAACCAACTAAGCCACACTATTCAGGGTTCAAAATTTATTTTTAACATTATAGTTCCTTAGTGCATGATGATTGTTTTAGAGTGAATGCATTTTTAATGCCTATAACTAACCTTATGTGGAAATCATTTTGCAATGTATAGATATATCAAATCATCACTTTATACACCTAAAACTTGCACAATGTCATATATCAATTATACCTCAACAAAGTTGGAAAATAACTTTGAAAATTAAAAAGTGGTATCTAAAAATATTAGCTTAGTTGAAAGTGAGAAATATAAAGTCTCACATGTAAATCTTATCCTCAACCTATAGGCTCAACACAGTCAGTTTAATTATTGGCTGGACTTATAACCTACACAAACAGTATTCTTTTAATTGATTGATATTTAGAGAGGGACAGAGAAATATCAATTCATCATTCCACTTACTTATGCATTTATTGGTTGCTTCTTGTATGTGCCCTGACCTGACATTGAACCTACAACCTTGGTGTATGAGGACAACGCTCTAACCAACTGAGCTACCAGACTAGGGTCTAGTGTTTTTATAATGGGATCTAGCAGGGAGAGAAAAACAGGTCTCCTGACTTTCCATTTCAGGGGGGAGGGAAGAGGGGAATAGTCACATGCACTCTATGCAAATAACGTATTATTTATCCTCATGTGATCCTTTTCCTAAGATGTTGGGTTTGTGGATGATCTATCTACATACTGTCTGAAGATTACGCTTGGTTAAATGGTATTTTCCCACATCCCTGACTGTGTGTTCTGCCATTTTGCTGTAGGTGGTAAGTTGCTGAGACAGGCTCCGCTATCACATAGAGGCACATGGTCGCACTATATAAACTTTGTAACACTGAGTTCTTCAAAATAATCCCTCTCCAAGAAAAGCAAGGGAAGTGAAACTCAGCCTGTTAATAATTTCGTATAATATTAACATTTGGGAAATATGCATTATATATATAATTGTATTTAATTATGCAATCAGAGGGTCAAAATTTTACTATCAGAGGTAAAATAGATTTCATGCTTATGAAGTATTTTATAACTTTTAGTCAACATCAATTCAAATAATTTGAATACTCATAGTATATCTCCACCAGCTTGTAGAGGACTAAATACTACCCTGCAACAAATATTGAACTCTGATGAAAGTAAATAAAATAATATCAATGAGTAACATTTTAATGGGCTTCCCTCTAAAAAGAATCACTAAAACTTAGTAGCACCCAGAATTTAAAATATTCTATTAGGTTCTGTAGTAAATACCTTTTGTTCAGCAGCTTTTTTTTTTTTTTTTTTTTTTTTTTTGGACAATTGGCATTGTACTTGCTGTCCTTTTCCTCAAAGGATCAAACTTCTCTATAAGCTGGTCCCTGGCAACAGTGATACTTCACCTGTCTGTCCACAGTCTGGTGGCTGTATGGGATTGAGAATTTGGAATGCTATCCAAAGGCATGCATCTTCTGCATGAAACAGTACAGACTACAGATAAAAAATAAACAAATACGTAGATTTTAGGAAATAACTCAAACAAATGTATAAACAGAGATGACCAAAGGTGTTCATACATGTCAAGCTGCACTTGACTGGTACGATCTAACACATTGCTGTTGCTTTGCATGTTAGGTTTAGTGACTCAGCTGAGAGTACTTCTCTCTTACGTTGCTTGGCATAATAAAGGCATTGCATAAATGCTAATTTCTCCTCCCTTATTAACATGGTTAATGGTCACTGTACAACACAACAACTCATAAGTCCCCTAGAATCTTGCCTGCCCCCACTCCCCGCCCCTCCACAAAATAGCCAGCTATTGCCACTTGACTCCAGGCTGTCTGCCATTAAGACTTTCCACCCAGGTTCCATTCCAGTAGCCTAGGGCCCCCTCAACCCCTCTGTAAAGGCCTCAGCCAAATGTGCTTTTTCTCAACAGCTGCTGCTTTCCTTTGTTCATTTTCCAGACCTTTGCTGGCCACTGCTAGCTGTTTTCTTGTGGCTGATTTGCTTTTTAGCCTTTGCAGACCAATCACAGACAGCTGCAAACTAATGACCCCTCCATATGTCTCCCCTTAGGTTAAACTGTGGCATGGTCAGGACACAAGATGGTAAGAATATTTAAGATATGCCATTCATTATTTTGACTCAATTTCTGTTCATTTTGACCTCATTTTACAGAGCTTGATAAAATTCAGTTCCCTACCACTAACAGGAATGAGCACAAGACATTCTTTTAAACTGATTAAGAGAACAGTTTTTATAAACTTGCTTAATACTTGAGATTTTGACCAAATTATACTGATGTCTAAATGATGTTTTCTTATTAGTTTTAATGGTTTAGGTTGTGTTTTTGTGTACACATTTCCTTTTAAAAAACCTCAATGGAAAATCCTGCTTGGCAATTTATTTCTTGAAATCTAACATTATGCTTAGGCTTACCAGAAAATTAAGTACATAATTAGAGTTCCAGTCTGAAACAAGTCAGCCTTTAATTAAAAAAAAATAAAACTTACAAGCAAGAATTAATTCTTAATGAAATGAAAACATAATGCTAGCTATCTCGGTACATATCAGCATATTCTGAGTTCTGCCCAGTGCTGAAAGCTGAACATAATGCTTAACATGTAGCACGTTCTCAATAAATATTTGCTGAGTGAATAAATGAGTGAGTGAATGAAAATTAGAAGAGCACCTACAATCCTCACTCGAATCATTGCTCAAAGATTGTGACTGTCATCTCAGGTCTTCCAGAACTTTGGTTATTTCAAAAGTCCCAATAAGTGCAATATAATTGTGAGCTGAACAAATTATATGTCCCAGACTACATCTCTTTTCAGAAATGCTGACTATATAATCTTTTAGTTTTGGAGAACTACTGAGTGTAGTAGAGGAGAGTGGTTTAAAGTATGGATTTTTAGTTGGATTGACTGGAATATGAATCCCTGATGTGCTATATTCCATGTGGGCTTCAGTATGTTGCTTAATATTATGACCCTAGTTTCCTTTTTGGTAAAATATTTTTCAATTATATGTTGCTGTATTATAAACCACTGCAAAATGTAGTGCATTCAAATAACCATCATTTATTGGCCCATGATTCCATGGGAAACAATTGGGCTAGGGCAATTCCAATTTCACCTGGATCACTTACAGTATATGGTTATAGTGTAAGATGACATCCAGGTTCATAATATCTAAGAGGACTTTTTGGGATGCTTGGAAAACTTGCATCTAAAACTTACACAAGGGTCATGTTTTCACACTCTCTTGGGCAAAGAAAGTCAGAAACCAGATTCAAGGTGAGAAAAAAGACTTCACCTATTGATGGGAGGTGTGGAAAACTCACAGGGCAAACAGTGTGTGTGTCTAGGGAAGGGAAGATATTGCTCGACCCTAGCAAATAATCTACCAGAAAAAGCAATAAGAGGGTTATCTGAATATTAAATAAAATCTTAAAAAGCCCTGGCTGGTGTAGCTCAGTGGATTGAGCGCGGGCCTGTGAACCAAAGGATCGAGGTTCGATTCCCAGTCAGGGCACATGCCTGGGTTGCAGGCCAGTTCCCAGCAGGGGACATTCGAGAGGCAACCATACATTGATATTTCTCTCCCTCTCCCTTTCTCCTACCCTTCCCCTCTAAAGATAAATAAATAAAAATCTTTAAAAAAATCTTAAAAAGGTTATAAATGGTATTTTTATTAGCATTTTGTAAATATGACTATCTTTTTCCCATCTTTCAGTCATTTTAAGTAATGTCTTCTGGCTAAAACAGGCACTGGAAATAATATTTAGTAATATAATTCTGATTTTCTAAGAAATCTCTTTAACTGTTTATATTTCAAACACCCATAATAAAGAACACACACTTGATTAAATCTAATCAAGATTCATCGCATTCTATGTCTTGCCTATCACTGATTCTCCAAAAATTACTTTAAATCAATGACATATTCAAGAAACATAGCCTATTTATTTGTGAGAGAAACAGAAAGGAGGTTACTCACAGGGATGTGTACATCCAAGATAATTTTTTGTCTTCAAATTTCATTTTTAGTGTGTCAGGAGCTTTAATTCAGGGAAGGTGGGCCAGAGTTGGAGTCTCACAAATCCGGACAAAATTAGAGATATGTTGTGCCTTCTGAGCATTCTTTTTTTAATTTTATTTTTTACTGTTTATTCTTTTTACAGTTGTACCAATTTTTCCCTTTTGCCCCCATCCACCCAGCCTAGGCATTTCTCCCACAGTTAATCCCTTCTTCCTTGTCCATGTCCATGAGTCATTCATATATATTCTTTGACTAGTCCATTCCCTTTCATTCCATCAGTCCCCCCACCTCCCCTCCAGTAACTATCAGTCTGTTCTATGTTCCCATGTCTCTGGTTCTATTTTTCTCATTGATTTATTTTGCTCACTAGATTCCAGTTATTAAGCAAGGTCATATGGTATTTGTGTTTTGCCGAATGACTTATTTCACTTGGCATAGTAACCTCCAGGTCTATCCATGCTGTTGCAAAAGGTATGAATTCCTTCTTTCTTTCTGCTGTGTAGTATTCCCTTATGTAAATGTACCAGAGTTTTTTAATCCACTCATCCACTGATGGGCACTCGGGCTGTTTCCAACACTTAACTATTATAAACAGCACTGCTATGAACATTGGGATACACGAGTTCTTTTGAATTGGTGCTTCAGGATTCTTAGGGCATATTCCCAGCAGTAGAATTGCTGGGTCATAAGACAGTTCAATTTTTTAATTTTTTCAAAGAAATTACATACTTTTTCCCATAGCGACTGCACCAGTCTGCATTCCCACCAACAATGCACTAGTGTTCCCTTTTCTTCACATCCTCGCCAGCACTTGTTTGTTGATTTATTAATGATGACCATTCTGATAGGTGTGAAGTGATATCTCATTGTGGCTTTAATTTTCATCTCTCTGCTGGCTAGTGATGTTGAGCACTTTTTTCATATGTCTCTGGGCCATCTGTATGTCCTTCTTAGAGAAGTGTCTATTCAGGTCCTTTGCCTATTTTTTAATTGGATTGTTTGTCATCTTGGTGTTGAGTCATCTCTGAGCTTTCTATTAGAGGTGAAAAGAAGAATCGCCATGGATTCTGGGTAGTTTTGAAAAGATACAATGAAAAGAAACATAAGCTGAACAACTTTTCCTACCTTTACTTTAGTCTGAGGGTTCACAAATTTTTATGTAGAAAACCAGATAATAAATATTTTAGGGTCTACGGGCCAAAGAGCTTCTGTTGGGACTACAGAAATCTATTGTAATGTTAGAAAGTGGCCTTGACATAGATAAAGAAGTAGGCAAGGAGTTGCAATAAAACTTTATTTACTAAAACAAGCAGTAAGCAGGATTTTGCCCACTGGCCATGGTTTGCTGATCCTTGCTTTAGTCAATTATAAACACACAACATCAGCATTGCTTTAATGTTTTAGAAACCTTGCAGGAACAAAGCATCTCAACTTAGAAATGGCTTTGCTGGCCACATCTAAAAGCAGGAAATAGGAAAATATTTTTTCACATTTTATTCTCAATGAAAGTGTATATGCAGCACATACTAGCATTGTAAAACATGAATACATTGTTCGTTTAATGTTGGATGATCATAAGTGTTTTGCCAAGACTAAACGGAGATAAGTTCATGCCATTAAAAGAACATAGATATTGAATGAATTTGATACCTGTTTCTCTAACTTCCTGTGTTAGAGATACATAGTTTTATCTATAATTCCCTCATTCATTTACTTGATAACTACATAGCTAATAAAAATAATAATCATAATTATATTTTATTGAGAACTCATTAGGCACTGGAGTGAGAATAATCTAATTTAACCTATCTACTAGTCTCTAAGAAATGTATAATTTTTATCCTGATTTTATAGGCACAGAGAGGTTAAGTAACTTGTCCTCTGTCACCCACTAGGGAGATACAGGTTGCATCCTGAAACTAAGTCCTTCTATTATCTAGACTAGAGCACTCCAAGAATACTCACTACTGAGGTTATACACAGGGAACACTGAGAATACAATCATCATTAGACCTGTTCCTGCTCCCAGGAGCTGCTTCCCTTTCCTGCATCTCAGCACCTATAAAATGAGATGGAGTAAATGACGTGCTACACCTGAGGTTGATGTGACGATGAGGTGACATTCCTTACAAAAATACCTGGCTTCCAAGTAGTCTTAACTCAAAAGTTTCATTCAATTCACTTTCAATTTTGTGTTAAGGTTTGCAGTCACCACTAGTTTTTAAATAAAAGAATATACTTCCATGTGCAAATATAGATCATTTTTTAATTGAACACACAAAGGAAAGAATTGCCCAAAAACATCCACTTGCTTTATGTTTGATATTCTTGATTAGGGGCTTTATTTATTTATTTTTTAACTTATTTGCTAAAGCACTTATATAGAGAATGAAAGCATTTGAATATTTGCTGAAATTAATATTAAGAAGATTGAGGTTCTATAGTCTCAGTAACTGTCATTGCTCTTTTGCAGTCTGCTCTCACTCTCTCTGTCTTTATACAAAGCAACTGCTTATCAGTCTGCACAGAGGTCAGTATAAAAACATAGCAACAAAAAGTAATAAAAAATAATAATCCTGAAATGGAATCTTTGTAAAAATAAAAATTTCAATAAATATCTACTTAACAAAATTTACGATTAATGATGAAAATGAAAAAATATACTTTTGAATATAAAATGATAGGTATGTCTCAAAGAAAGGAAAACTGCACTCATATGAAAATTCTAAAATATATATTTAAAAATATAAGGTTTTAGGTCAATTTGCTGGATCATGCTTACTTACAGACTTCCTTCCTTTATCCTTTCTACCCCATGCCTAACCAACAAAAGGAAATGAATAAATAAAAGTGAGTAATTTTTGAATGTTTAAATTAGCCCCAAACTGAGTGAAATATTCAACAGTCAGAGTATGAGAGAACACAGAATGAGAGCTGTGAGTGAAGCTGAAGTCAAGAAGCTGAAGTGAAGCCCTTGGCTTCCAAGGGCTGGGAACTGAGCATCTGCTCCCCAGGGAGAGAGGAGTTGGGGTGCACCTTTACACAGGGCAGGTGGCAGACACTGAGCTCAGGTGTGTCTGCAAAGTGGGAAGTTTCACAAAGACTGCTGTGCATTTTAGATGCAGACTGGAGGAATTGTGCCCTAGCCTAAGACAGTAGAGAGTTGCTGGACTTCTGTGCAATCCATGGGGGCACAAGAGTCTCCTAAGAGAAACTAGCACCCAAGACATGAGCCAACTGAAGTGCATAGTCCAAATTTACAGTCCTCTAGACTACATCAAATCCAAGGAACTCTCTGCCCCAAGTCACAAAGTTAACATGAGGCTTAATCCCAAACAGATGATGTCCCTGGAATTCCAGTCAATGCAAATCCAGGAGATGTAAGATAGAACAAAAAGGTTCAACAAATATCTAATTACTATTTCAGAAAACAAAAAATAGAGAGCATAGAGAAGAGATAAGATATGAAAAATAATAATAAAAATCTTTGACAGTCCAGTGTCCATTCAGGTTGGATGCCATCTTCTCTTCCACAATCCTGTGAGGCTCAGGTTAGAAACCCATTTTCAAGGGTCAGAGCTTTCTCCCCAGAAGAGGAGGTGACACCACCTCAGCACAGTTTGGCTCAGCAGGGCTCACGTCACAGAACATGCAGCCCAGGAAAGGTAGGAGTTAGTTGGCCTTCCTCTGGCCTTACTAACCTTGAAGGAAGAGCTGTGTCAGGGCTTTCCTAAATGATATTCCTTTATGCTCCAAATGATTAAGTGGTGAAAGTCATTTAATCCCATAAAGTCTCAAGGGAATTATATTCCACTGACTGACATTACCAGCAGAAAAGATTTTCTTGACAGTCGATACAAGACTTCTCTGCCCAGCTCGTTCATATTTGTTTCACATATCTAAAGTAATGTGGAAATCACTTAGTTTTACAAAAACAATGTATTTAAAGGCTACTATTGTATTTGCATTTTATTGAAATTTTCAATCATAAAATTTCCACAGAATGGTGATTTTTTAAAAGGCAACATACCTAATATAAAATTCTCCTAATCAACCAGTCCTAACATATATAATGAGCTCACTGGGAGTCAGAAAAGACATCACAGGAAGTACAGGGACTTGGCTTCTATGCAGATACTTAGGATCTAACTAGCAAATTGAAACAAACATCACACACACCTGACACTGGGGGATGAATAGAACAAAGCATTAACTTTCACATACAAACCGTGTTATCTCAGTTCAGACAGAAGAGACAAATGCTGCTGTTGCGGCATGGGAAGCTACTTGAAAGTACAGGCCTCAAAAGTTAAGTCACATGTTGATAACATAAGTAGGAGGGAGGCGATCCAGGAGGAAGAGGATGAAAGAATCCAACAAGATGAGAATGAACCACTGTTGTTGAGAAGAGTACCAAATACAGTAAGATCTCTATCAGTTTTCTACAGCAATATTTATGCATATCATAAAAGAATAGCTTATACTTTTTAAAACTCACACAATAAGTCAGGGTTATACATTCTTACTATCCTTTTGAGAAATAAAGCACCAATTATCTACTATGTTAAAAATGAGCATACCCTTTGACCCAAAACTGTTCTAGAAATCTATTTAAGGAATACTCACAGGACACACACACATGCATGTATACATGTATGTGTTTGTATTACTTATTGAATACACAGTATTATTTATTGTAGTAAAACATTGAAAATTGCTTAAATGTCCATTAGTAGGGGAAGAGTCAAAGCATTTTATTAGATATCATGAAACTGATAAAGACGAAAGAAGGAAGGAAAGGAGAGGGGAAGGGAGGGGATTATATAGGGCAGAATTTATTAGTTTGTTTCATGCAATAAATCTTGTATGTTATTTGAAGTCTTATTTTCATAATCTACAAATATTTGAAATGCAAGTATGAACATGCCAGTTTCTTGAAATATTAGATATTCCCAGTGAGTATTATCTTCTGTGTATAATATGAAAAAATAATCACTTTATGTCTTCAGAAATCCACTTTTAAAATTCCTTCTTTCATTGTCTGATGAAAAGTTACTCTAGCAGCTGCCTTTTCTAATCCATTCAACAAGAACTGTGAACATCTGCTAGACACCAGGCAGTGGATATCTTTTTTAAAAATCATGCCTAAAATTTCTATCTTTAAAAGGGTTCTTTCTAACATTCTGAATATCTACACATCTAATGTCAGTTTAAATAAATGTGTGACCCTGCTTGAGATTCTAATGAAACCCTAAGACTTAGTTCCTCAAGCACACACATTTACAAACAATCTAAGGCCATTTACTGATGCCTAGACATAGAGATAAGACTCCTGTATTTGACTCTCACAGTTAGTACTCTTGGTGAAGTTTCATGATCTTGTCCTTTATATAACAAAAATATGTCAGATTTTCCTTGTCCCATGATAAAGGAATTCCTTCACAGAGCAAGTATAGAATTACCAGAGATTAAAGTAAGCACTTTTGGTTAAAATCTATTGCCCTATTTCTCTCTCCCATATGTGTTTTCATAAAAATCAGTACGTAATTCCAGTAGCAAGGCTAAACATAAAGATTAATGTGGGGAAAACAATTCTTCAGTACTTTTCACAAAGTTCTATGAATCTCAATTACATTATTTTACAAATTAGTCTTTACTGTGGCTTTGTTTGCAACTGCAACAAACGTACATTCTGTAATAAATCATAGTAACAGATAGATAATTTTCTATTTCCTATTCATTTGTAAAGTTTTCATCTGATATTATATACAGCAGCATGAAATATGGTTTAGTCACTGAAATCTGATGAATCAATTTTTAGCAGTATCATCAACAAAGTTTAATTTTCATTGTATTATGATCTGAATAAAAGTAATTTTCTTTCATCACATTTTATATCCATATTCAATATCAGATGTAATAAGAAAAATTACAAAAATAATAGAATGTCAATAGAAAAAATAAGGAATTTTTAAAGTAAATCAAAGGCTGTGTTGGAACTGAAACATTAGACTATGTGGGTAGATTCATTGTCAATCTTATTTCAGCCAAATATGGGGATAGTTTCAAACATAGAACACTACCTGTGATGAAAATAACCACTAATGTTATTTTTAATCAATATTCAATAAAACTAATTGATGACTTACAGAAGGAGCTCAGTCTGTAGCTTATAGTCAATACTACACAAAGTCAAACAAGGAAAGTATCATGAACTAAATAGCTAAAATATATGTCTCCTTAGAAAAAAATACCAGACCCAAATTTCAATACCCATTGTAGCCTTCTTCTAAAGTGGTTCAAGAATATATGAGAATCTACTTTAATTCTTTCACTTTCTTGAATGGCCCAATTAATTTATAGTTGAAAGAAAAAATTTACAAAAATTTGCATCTAAAATCTATGTTTTAACTTCAGCGATTCTGATGACTTGTAGTTTACGTACCTAATATTTTAAGAAGGGTATATGAAGAAAGTATTACAATTTTTAAAATAATGAGATCTGATAAAGTAAATATATTTTATGTTATATCTCTAATAGAAATTAATTAATATGCATTTTCAAAATCACCTTAAATAAAATTGTTGGTTAGTTTGTGGTAGTTAGAAAGTGAACTTCAATATTCAAATCTCAAAGGGAAAGAAAACATAAATTCAAATACACAGAAGGAAATGCATGTCGCTGTAAATTACACATGGTAAACACAAATCATATTGAAATTTTTACTTTAATTCAATTAAGAGTAAACCTGACTACAGTATAACAAATAACCTATTTTTGTTGTTTTCAACATTCTCTCCCACATCTCTAGCCTATATGCCTACCATCTCATTTTGTATCAAAAGCATATTTATCATTTTTGCTGCCATTGCTTCTAATTCTTGGCCAAATGTCCACAGCTCAATAAATTATCTTGTAAAATTGTATTGTCTCCGAGGAAATTTTTTAACTGATATTCTTACATACAACTAACATATAGCATGCACCAACTCTCCTTGTGAAGGGCTAGATGCAAAGGCCCTGAGTGGCCTTCAGTTTGCAGTGGGCATCACTCTTCTATGCACTCATCCCTCTGTCCTAGAGACTTGGGGATGAAAGGAGAAGGCAAGACATCTGGTAGATTACATGTCTCCTCTTCTATCCTAATGATACTCTATAATGGACCAGCGGTCCTGACAAGTCATAAAGAATGGCAGTTACTTGTGGCCAATTGACTTCTAAACAGCACTGAGTTTGTAGCCAAGAACACAGAATTTGACCTCAGTTCATAGGCAGCAAGACTTGGTTCCAACTGTGGCCAGTATGTAACTTTGGACAAATCGATTCTTTTTCCTTTCATTCTCCTCACTTATCAATTGGGGATAATGACACCTTATGGGTTTATTTTGAGGATAAAAAACACAATGGATCAAAAAACTGTGGTACATTTACACAATGGAATTCTATGCAGCAGAAAGAAAGAAGGAGCTCCTACCCTTTGCGACAGCATGGAAGGAATTGGAGAGTATCATGCTGAGCAAAATAAGCCAGGCAGTGAAAGACAAATACCATATGATCTCACCTTTAACAGGAAGCTAATCAACAAAACAAAGAAACAAGCATAATATAAACAAAGACACTGAATTTGAGAACAGTCTGACAGTGACCAGAGGGGGAGGGGAGGGAATTTCAGGGGAAAAGGGGAACAGTTTAGAGCAACAAGCATAAAGGACTCATGGACAAAAACTATGGGGGGTGGAAATGGGAGGAAGGTGGGGAGGGCTGGGGTGGTGGGCTGGGGCGGGGTAAAAGACAGAAAACTGTACAATATCAACAATTAAAAAAATACTGATTAAAAATAAAAAAAATTAAAAAAAACCACAATGGATGGAAAACCTTTTGCTTGGTGCCAAATACATAATAAGCAACAGAAAAATGGCAGCAGTAGTTCTCATAAGTAATGATCGTAATTACAATAATAAAGACTGGACTATCTGTTATACAATTTGTCACAGGAACACAGTGTTTCTTATTTTCTGGCTTTATTATTGATTATTGAGTATACAGAACAGGGAAAATAGTGCACTATATGCAGCCCATGTAACAGTAAAAGCATATGTAACTTAAATGTCTTTTCTATGAGTCATTTTCAGAAATCCTGTTCATAGATTGGTCTTGCTTATATGCTTCTGTTATCTGATATAAATTGTTTCAATCAGGTTTAGCTTATTATGAATTTTTTAAAGTTTGGGCTTTTGTCTTTTGTTTTTATGATTCAGAAGATCAATAACAAAAAAATATGCCTAATATCTATTTAGTTCCTAAATGATTGCCCAGGTTAGACTTTGTCATTAAATGATATTCATTGGGTTGTTCTATCAAAACAGAACATATTTTATTTTTTACCTGACTATACAATGAATATAGAGTTCAAACCACCATCCAAATAGTTTTGTACTCATCTCTTGTACCCAATTTCTTACCTTCTTTTGAAATAGCATGACAAGTAAATTGTCAGTTTAATAGTGTTTACTGTGATTTCCTTTCCACGTGTGATAGAGTTGTTGTTGCTTTTTTTCTAACTGGCATATCACATCTGTTTGGGTAGCTGCCTTCCCCACCAGCAAATTACCATGGGTGAGTGACGCTAACTTTCTATTACACAATTATGAATACAAGTAAGGTTTGCAAGGTACTTTCTGAGTTTTCATTTTAATTACAGTGATCTGAAATGTAAAAAGGTTTGGGGAAGACAGTCAATTACCGGAGTCTGTGAATCATGAGAAATTAGTCTGGCCCTGCCTCTCTCTGCATGGGGATCTCTGGAACTCTAATCTCACTCACTCTGTTGCTCAGGTTTCTCATCTGTAAAACTGTCTAGTAAACCACATGGCTTTGTTATCTTTCCCAGCTCAGAATTCCTCTAATTTCATGTTTAGGGTTATTATAGAGTTTTACAATGTCTCCTCTTTCATGTCTCATTCTGTGTCCCACAGGTTAAGAAGCATAAGGTAACACAGAGGAATGGAGGGGGTGAAAATGGCGTAAGTAAGGAAACAGAAGTAGGGAAAATTTTCTAAATGAGATTTTTGGGGTTTCACCTCCAAAACATAGTCTTTTGGGTGTCGTCTGTCCCCAAACCTTTTCACGGTGTGGTTACTACCCACCTCCCCACACGTTCACTTCAATCATGGAACCTGGATGTCTGCTAAACAGATTTTGCAATCTTCAAATATGTCCTTGTGATAATGTACATTCCTCAGTGCATCTGGGGCATGAGGAGTGGGTGATGTCCTAAGCACAGAGACTAACATATTAGAGAGGATGTGTTAGTTGAGGATCCTTAAGAATGAGCTGTAGGAAAGGTAACCTGAAATAAGGATGGAAAGGTACTTAAATAGAAGATTGAGAACCAAACAGCAATTCAGTCACAATGTGACACAGAGATTTAGGGGAGGAGAGGAGATAAAGCACTGAGTGCTGGAGACCGTGCAGGAAGCAGCATGGCTGGGGCTTCTGCTTAGTGCTTCAATCAGTGCTTTTCTTAGGTTTTGGGATGGAGCACGTGTTGAAACTCTGCTAAAGACAAAGAGTGTCTCACACCTGGGAGAGAGGGCAAAAATTTAAATGTATGGGGATATATAAAATTATGTGTGAGGCTTAAACCATAGGAAACTCAATGGCACAAGCCAACTATGGATATGAGTCTAAAGACTCTAAAGAGGTTCTAAAGAGGCAAATAAAGCATAAGAGGGAGGATAGTTGTGAGAGTGGCAAGAAAGACATTATTGATTAATGAAAACCAAACACCACCAAACACTGGCCCTCTATTAGAATGAAATGAAATTTGGAGGATTAGTTAATGGGGGCATAATGCAAGGTTAAGGACACCTTGCCTCCCTCCCTTGCTGTAAGATTCTGAACAATCTAAGTAGCAAATTGTAAACAAAAGAAAATAATATCAGACATCAGGGTGTTAATCTGAAAGCATCTATGTCTTTCCCTCTGTTATTAAAATTGTAATTTTTCCTTAAATAACAAAGAGATGCTTTCATGTTTTGCTACTGTTTCTGTACTTTCTAACTCATTGTGTGTTTGCTCTGGGCAAAACACTATTATAAGTGTAGTTTCTCAGTTACTTCTCACATTAACCCTATAGTGTTGGTCTATAACTTATCTATTTCACAGATGAAAAAAACAAGGCAAGAAGGGGTAATGTAGACCACACACTAATGCAGACTACAGTCATGATCAAAACTCCAGAGCTATTATTTTGAGTTTTGAATTTTTGACTTTGTAGAACATTTTCATGGCAAGTGTACATATACCTCCATTATATAATCCACATATTGTATAAAATGATACTTGTTTTTCCTGCTAAGTATAAACGTTAAGGATATCAACATCATTACACCACTTCTCCCTTTTCTCATCTCCTCTCTTCTACACAATCATAATTTGTAATATTTACATTATATTCTATAAATCCTAAGTTGCATCAGTGAATAGATACTAGAGACTCAGCTCATGAAAAGTTATTCCTGATTAGTTGAATGACTTCAAGATTTCATATAAAATGAAGTCTCCGAGTTCTTGAATGCTAAAAATAATAAGGAAGAATTCAACGCATTCTTTCCCTAAGGACTTTGTAAGCATTGTGTCATTATATCCTAAAATGTAAAGTTTCAGGTCTCTCTCATTTTTTTTCTCGATGCCTAATGGATGCTTTCTTTAGCTTTGAATTCCAGCATCTTTACTAAGATATACTTCAGCATTGATTATTCTATGTTCATTTACTGAGACATTTTATCCATATATTCAGGTTTTCTTTTCTTATAATTTTTTTAGTTACATATCTTGAATTTTTTTTAGTTTAAATGCACCTAATGGTATAGTGTTATAGATATCATAGTGATTCTTTTTATTATTACTTACCTTGACATCAGTTTTTACCGCTCCCAATATTACTCACTGTACCATGTAGAGGAGAAGTGAGGCAATATTATGGGATAGGTAGACACGTGGACATATCAGTGCTGCTTCATTCATATCAGTAGTTCACAACTCTGCATGCACATTAAAATCACCTGGAGAACTTTTTAAAGTCATCTCTGTTTTGGATCACTCTAAAATTTTGATTTACTTCTCTTGGGAATGGTGGTTGGGAATTGGTGAACATTAAAAGGCTCCCCAGCTCACCCTAAGGTTTAGCCAGATTTGCAAATCTTAAATTTAGTCTTTCCCTTGTCCAAGTCAATACAAATTACCAGCATTGGGACTCTCACAATGGAGTGTCTGTCCCCCTCTCTATCTCACTACCAACTGCCTGCAGAATTAAGGGTCTCTAATTTGTGATGCCACATGGAGCCCCAGAAAGCTCCCACAGTTAGCTACACACTGATTTTCCTTGACTTGAGTAGACTGTACTTCTTTGGGAACAGTTATTTTAGAATATCAGCATTCCGCTGGCTCTGTCTGAGATCCTCAGTAGCCAGAATCCATTCAGGAAGTTTTCTGTTAGTCACCTGGCCCTCTGAATGGTTTATAGTTATGGTTTTTCAGAGTCCTTAAATATAAAAATTGCATTTCTCTTTCTCAATCTCCTTGATGTTTGGATAATTTTAGAAATGCAAAGGTGTCTTCACTCTGCAATCTCACAATAGAAGGTCTTTAAATTTTTTTCTACTTAATGGTTCTAGTTTTTAGTATATTTTAAAAATTGAGTTTTTCAATATAAGTATTAAATTTCAATGAGACATAAAGCCAGTTATAAACAAAATTTTATAAATGAATTTAAATTCAATGTATTGCATGATAATTTGATGAATAGAAAAAAATGCACTCCATTTTCATTAATCACAATTATACATAAAGTATGTTGACCAAATTTATACATGCGATTAAGCACCTAATTATGTTTTAAATACAACTGCATGAAAGAGGTGATCACATCTCTAACAATTTATTTTCCTCATTTGGGGGAAAACAGCATCTTTTGCTTCCATGAGAACTTTAAAAATCTCCAAAAATATTGCAGTTTGTGTATCTACAAACTGCAGATACAGAACATCAATACAGAACAGAACATCAATAAGTAGTTATCAAATACAATTTAAACTTTAGTGACTATTTTAAAATGTGTTGATGATAATACAAAGTCAATGTTTCATTATGTAACCATTAGTCATATAATGATATTTAATTCAATAATCATTTGAGAAAAAAGCAAACAAACCAAATTAAACTTCCATAGAAAAGGAAGTTATGAAGAATAGTCAATACTGCCAACAAAAACAGACAAATTCAGAGAAAAGAATAACAAGAAAACAATTTAATTCTCTAGTATGGCTTCATATCCAACACAAACATGACTGGTTACCAACAAATTTAAAAAGGACACTCTCATTCAGTCCATTAGTAAATATTTATAGAAGGTTCCCTATGAGCTGGGCATTGCACTAGGCCATGGGGACACAAAGATGAAAAGAAGTGCTTCCTGTTTTCAAAGAGCTTAAATCCTTGAAAAGGAAATGTGCAAATAAACAGAAGAGCCCACATTGCCTTAGTCCCTGGCCCCCAGGGCCAGTCTCTCCGAGAATTGGGCCACTCAAGCCAAAGCATTTTACAAGAAAACTTTCTTAAAGAGAGATTGTAGTCTGCATTAGTTGAAGCCATTATGAGTCACAGTGGAGAAAGAAAGATGAATCAACTTAACTACAATGCAGCATTTTGAGTTTAGGCTACATTTAAAATAGTCAGGGTGTCATTTGAGTTAAAGGATTGGATGTTTCCTGTGCAAAGGCAGCCTAACACCTGAATGCTGGCCACTCTCCATACAAAAGATGGGTTCGTTAGATTAGCCCCTAAAAGAAGGTGCTGCAGTCTCTGACAAGCCATGCATTTGAGTCGTGTGCCATCCACCCATTAGGACTTCTGGAGCTTGTTCCACAGTTTACCAAATCTATGTATCTCATGTCCCATACCGCACCTGTGATTTGTTGCTCATCCATTAGTATAATCCATAAGGGGCCTCTGTACTTTTTAGACAGGGAAGGATGTAAGATTGGTTCTTAATCCAGTAAATTTAGAGCATACAACAAGCTGAAATGCTTCTGGTTTATAAATTTCTATGAAATGAGAAACTGTATTATTGGCCAAAAGAGATCTAACTACAGTGCTGGAAATCCACTCTGAGGTTATATTAAAATATAAGAATGAAAATTTACAGATGTTATTTACAAAATTCACTTAAAAATACCAACTATTTGTGTTTTTCAGTCCAAGCTCAGTATTATATTCTGTCCAAAGGCTTTATTTAGTCTCATGGTTTTAATTCATATATCGAAAAGTACTCCTTAATCAATGCAAGACCTTCGCATATTCTTTCTCAAATTCCAGTACTTAGCCAAAGTCCATTAAGCCATCTTGCCTAACACTATCCAGGAGCTGCTGTAACTGAAGGCCAGGGCAGGAATAGGATTTATCAACCACATTTTTTTGATAAGTGAAGGGTTTGTAGCAATCCAGAGTTGGCAGGGGTTGTTGCTCTCTTCCCTGACTTCGAATGAAATCCCCCAGGTCCAGCAGGCCCATTGAGATGTAAAGCCACAACAAAAGTCAGGAAATTCATTTGGCTTCCAAAAGCACAATGACTGTACTGTTATACATTGAAAGACTTTTCTTCTAGGCCATGGGTAAAAAGTGTCTAGAACTCCTTTCAACATACCTAGATCTTGAAACTTTAAGGAAAAAAAGTTTTTACTTTCAAATTATTCTGATAATAATTCTGTTAGGACTAAATGTTTGTACCTACTTACCAAATCACATTTGAAGCCCTAACACCCAATGTGATGGTATTAGGAGGAGGTGGGGCCTTCAGGAGGTGATTTTGTTTAGATGAGGTCATGAGGATATCATTCTCATGATGAGACTAGTGCCCTGACAAGAATGATTCACAGTGCAGCCAGGGGGCCCTCAAATAGGGATTTGTAATGGGGTCCAGAACTCAGGGTGTCCAGGAAATATTAAAAATATATATATATAGGATGTCCTCACCCCCACAAGTCTTACATGGAGCAAGGCAATTAAGAGCTGTTTTGCATAGCAACAGTTTGCAGCTAACCTCTGGCATGGTCATTTTACATAGTATAACTTTTAACTGGTTTCATGGATATGTTAAATAGCTGTGTCCATGCTTTGAGCCAGGGAGATGGGAGTGACTTCCACCCATGATGTAACTGAGAGGCAACTCCCTCTGGCTATAGGGCCTGCATGAGAGCTTGGCAATGACTGGCTCCACACAATGGAACCATGCCTGCCCAGACTTACTGTGGCAGCCCAGAAAAGCTGGAAAAAGACAGGAATGCTGGCAGGTGTAACTGATTGTGGGAGGAGTCGGAAATGGTGCTGCGGAGCAAGATTGGTGCTGGGATTTAAACCCAGGGACTGTAGCCATGCCAAGTTGGGACCACATGTTTTTGGTGAGCAAGTGTTAGGACCATGCGGCTTTAGGGTGCTCCTTTTTGCCATATGGCTTAGGAAGTAGGAGAGACCTTGCTGGGAAGAAAAGGGGTGAAAGGACTCTTGCTGGTGGGCCATGAGAGGTGCCATATGGTTTGTGATTAACTGGAGATCCCAGCCACGACACAGCTGACAGTGCTGGGAATTGAAGGGCTACCTGAGCCATGTACTTGTACTTCTTTTCCTGAGATATGGTACCCTGGACTGGGCAGAGGGAGAAGGAAGGACTGTGTGCATTTGTGGGTATTCTAAAGGACTTTAGTATTTTAATGAAGACATTATGCTATTACTCTAAGTCTGTATAACTTTTTGAATAAATAATTCCTTTCCTTTTCACCAATCTCTGGCATTGAGAGATGTCATTTCCTGACAGCAGGCAAGGTGAACCTAGTATGGGAGGGACCCCAGGAGCAGAAAGGGGGGTCCATTTGGTAATAGTGTATTGTTCACCACCCCACCCATCGGGTCTGTTCTATAACAAGAAGAGACCGGGGAGCTTTCTCTCTCTCTCCCTCCTCCCTCACTCCCACCCCCTCCATGTAAGAACAGAGCAAAAGAAACAGCCATCTGCAAGCAAGGAAGAGGAGGGCATCTCACCAGAACTCAACCATACCAGCACACAGATCTCAGCTTTCCAGCCTCCAGATGGGAAAGTAATAAAATTATATTGTTTACACCACCCAGTCTATGGTATTTTGTCATGGCAGCCCTAGCTGATACAAATTCTCAAAGCATAAAATAATTGTTTAGAGTTCCGTGGTTGTTTTCTTCAAAAAAGAAATACGTGTAATTTGCATGGAATTATAACAAATGCAATGATATCAACTAAATGGCAGCTACTAAGTTCTTTCATTACTGTGCGAACGGTATACATTCCAGGACTTAATAGGACAAGCCACAAATAAATGTATACATTTAAGCATATTACATTCCCATACAAGCATTTCTCTTACAGCCATTATATAGTCGATACATATTCATTAAGTATTTGATTGCTGCCTTCTGTTCCAGGATTCTTTTTCAACTCTCATGCACTCATCAAGGGCTAGTATTCCAGGTAGTTAAGACTTACCTTCACTGCTTGGGTATAGTTGAAATGTGAAAAGAAATCATGTCATGTTTAGCTTTGAGGCAACAACTCCTAAACTTTGCTCAAAAAACAAATATTTTTAAATGCTATAATTAAGAATCAAAACAGTCTAAAAGGGGAGATATTTAAGTCTCTACAGACATTAATGAATATACATAAACACAGACTATGTTACATATTATGATAGAATATATTAAATTTAGACATAAAATTGAAACTTGCAGTTGTGTTTCTTAAATACTACAGACAGTCTTAACTTCAAACATCAATTATACATCTATTCTCTGCACTTCATAAACATTGTAAAATAGAAACTGAAAATGTTTTACCAGTAAGACAGACCTATCTCATTAAAGCCACTGTAGCCCAGCTCTTGCCTGCTAAGTCCCAGATCTTCAAGGTCCATGCATTTAAATCCTGGTGGGCACTGGTAGCCTTCTTCTAGCTCTGGTGAACAGTGTGTATCTGGGATAGCTAAACTATTCCACGTCACATTTCTGTGAACAACACGTGAAACAGTTAGACAATTTCAACAATTGTATATGATGATTAAAATGAGTACTGTAATCACCATTAATAACTGCTGTATATGGACACAGATTTAAGATTTGTGATTCATAAATGGTATTCATCACAATAATGACATAGTAAACATTCTCAAATGATACCTGATTCATCCCGAAATGGGTCTTTACAAGAATATTATTACTATTACATTTTTTGTCTTTAAAGTTCAAGACTCAGATAAGCAAAGGAAAAAAAATTCTTACATATTTTCAAAAAATGTTAACTGATCTGGGGATCCCTTGTTATTCACAAAATCCTTATCCTACTGTGGGCATACACTTTACTTCTCTACTTCTAAGCAATATTGCATGACAGACATTTGCCATATGGCACAAATACTATGAGTCTCATAAATGACACTTGGCCTTCTGCTGTTTTGGCAGTTGTACAGTTTGGAAAGAAACCAGACAAATAAGATGAGATTGAAGGAACTAAAGGTATCACATTAGAAAGAGGGAGATTATGGGGTGAGTTAGTGATAACTCCAAAAATATTAAGGTTTTTCAAGGTGGATGCTGATAATAACCCGTTTTCATTTTTCTGGAGGACAAGCAGGAGATTAAGTTGATGCAGAAGGATTTAGGTATGTAATGGCTTTCTTGGTAGTGAGTACAGGTAATCACTTGAATAGTGATTGTGGAATCTCTTTCTGGGCTGACTTTAAAAATGGGTCTCAAATAGCACCTATCTGAAACAATTAAAAGGGACTGTGTAGAGGCCAAAGTTCAGGCTAGATGACTTCATAAGCCTTCTAAATCCATGATTTTATTTATTATAAGTGATTTCCCACTACATAAATGTTTCTAGGCATTTCACATAATAAGGACCAACCTTAGGATAGTGTCAGTTCCCTCCCTTTACAGCCAAATTGAGGCAGACTCATTAGGTCACATTTCTGTTCTTTAATAACCCCTAATATTTAATTGGCTGCTATAAAAGGCTTTCTCTAGAGTCTGACACATAACTCTGTGCAATCCTTTAGCTGCTTGAGGCCACCCACATACACATATTCAGTGTTATGCATACGCACACCCCACGATGCCTGGAGATAACTTGCCCAGGTCTTAGTAATAAATAAAGCTGTAAATGCCTCATCCCATCTCAGATGACCCCTATGCTTATTCCTTCAGAATGCTATTTGCTGCAAGAGAGAAAATATGTCTATACATCTCAGGGAATAAATGTTTAAATAACTTTCCTCTAGTCACATTTATTTTTCCTTTTTTATTAATGTTCAAATACGGTTGTCTCCATTTTCCCACCACCACTTTCCCCCGCCCTACCCATGCCCACCTCTAGTCACATTTTAAGCTGCTCCTATACACTACACAAACAAACCCTAAGGGAACAATTCTAATTGCGGAAATTGCAAATTCATTTTGTTAGAAAGATATGGCTTTAGGCAGACACATCACTTATTTCTCCTTATTTCACACTTCTATATGTAGGCCAAATGATCCATTTTTGCTGAAGTCTGATTCCATGTTTCTGATGTGGTACTACCCACATATCACACATGCGAAAAAGATGATAAGGAGACTGGACTTCAGAGTTTCAGAGTAAAGCTTGCTAGATTTGATCCAAAGCTCTGCCATATACTGGTTGTGTGACTTGATTAAAGTTCTAAATGTTTCTAAGCTCAGTTTTTATACCAGTAAAACAGGGATAGTAATCATAATTAGAAGGGAAGCTTACGTGAGGATTAAAAGAAATATACCAAGTAATTCACTCAGAATAGCACCTAGCATGTTGCAAGTACTCAATAAATGCCTATTAAAATAACTAGTATTCATTAGAACAATAAATTGTAGCATAAATCCTGGCATGTAAAAACACAATGATAAATACTTGTCAAAAGAATTGAAGGAATTTTGGCCTGTGATACCAAAATCATTTTGTTCACAGAATTATACAGCTGAAAGAAACTTCATAGATCACACAATACTTCATTTATGCTTGAGGAAGGTAGGATGAAGTTCAAGAGGGAAAATTTTACCAGCCCACCAAAATTAATTTTTTTCATTGCTAATACTTTAAAAAAGACAATAGCAACAATGTCTGAGAAAACACCGTCTACATGAAAGAGTTTCTTAAAAAAAACCCTCATCTTTCATCTATTTGGATAGGAATTGGACTCTGGAGCCAGTTCGCTGAGTGTGAATTTCAGTTTAGCCACTCTGTTACATCTGAGACTTCACCTCTCTGTGTCTCAGTTTCCCCTTCAGTAAGAGGGCAGGAATATGCCAACCTCATAAGGTTGTGATGAACAGTGTAATGGTTTACCCCTGTAAAATAGTTAAAATGAGTACCTGGTAGACAATAAGTGCTGGGCGATACCTATTGCTATTGAAAGTTTGATGTTAGTAAACTGCATAGATTAAAACCCTAGCCCTGGCATCTACTGCCTCAGTTTCCACAATTACACCAACTTTGTAGGGGTGTTTTAATGATTAAATGAGCTAATGTACAATGAGCTTATGCATAACCCCCAGAACATTGCTGGAAATAAGTTAATCACTTAATCATTGTCAACTATCATGATTATGATTTCATTAATTTATAAATAGAGCATTTTTTCTTTTTTGACTCCATTTTTCTCTTCATATTAACATCAATTCTCATTTTAAGCACAATCCTCTCTAACATAGATATAGTAAAATATTTGGGCTCCAGAGGCAGCAGATGTGAAACATTATTTTTGCCAACATCAAGCTATTGGCAAATGCTTCTTAGAGACACATTTATTACATGATTAATTGCTCTGGAACACATACATTTAAAACCACATGCTAATAACTGTTTAAAAGTGGAAATGAATGTCAAGAGTTTCAGAATATATATTACTTATCTTAGCTTCACTTTCTTAATAAGAAATCTTCCAGATTTTATTTTTATTTGTTGATGTTAATTAGAACAAGCTCTCTGGAATTAGGGAGGTAAAATTATTGGTCCAACCAGCCAAGTCCTAATGTAGACAATAATGCTCCCAATCATATAAGTATCCATGTATGCTTAAGTGGTTTTCAAACCTGCTTTTATTACTCAGTCATATTTCTTGAAAAAACTATCTACTTGTACTCTTCCTAATTTAATTTTCAGCCCATTTTTGTGACCTCCAATCCACTGGAATTGCTCTTGTTCATGTCCATGTGCTTAGAAAATGTTTAGTTTTTATCTTCTGTGACCTCTTGCCAGTGCTCTGCATAGTTGTTTTGGTAGTAGGCCCTAAAAATGTCCCCACATTCTAATGTCCTGTGAACAATTTACATTACATGGCAAAAAAGTATTCAGGTTACAAATGTGAACAAGGCTAAAAATTTTGAGCTTAGGTGATTATCCTGGATTATCTAGGTGGGTCAAACCTGATCATGAGTCCTTAAAAATAGAAAACCTTTTCCAATTGTGGTTAGAGAGAGATGTGACTATGGAAGAAAGGCTCAGAGGGATGCACTGAGATGCTGGCTTTGAGGATGCTTGTTTTGTCCAGATTTCTAAGGTCATTCTCCTTTTCCATCTCCTATAATGGACCTTTTTTAAAAAATAAATATTTTCTTTATTTATTTTTAGAGAGGGAAAGGGAGGGAGAGAAACATCAATGTGTGGTTACCTATTGTGTGACCCCCACTGGGAACCTGGCTGGCAACCCAGGCATGTGCCCTAGAATGGGAATTAAAACAGTGGCCCTTTGGTTCACAAGGCTGGCACTCAATGCACTGAGCCACACTAGCCAGGAGCTTTAATGGACCTTTAAATATCGAGTAGCTTTGACCTTGGTCCTCGGCCTTTCTTTGTCATGATATTCTCTCCCTGCACAATCAGGTCCACTTCCAAAGTTTCAATTCCTTCTTGTCCTAAATGACATTGTAGCATCTCAGAGCTATATGTCCAACTACCTACAATATCTCTCCATCTGGCTACACTACAACTAACAATTACTCTATCCCATACTGAACTCTGACTCTTTCACCAACATTCCCTCTCATATAAAGTTGCACCATAGCACCATCCTCCAAGGCTGAGCAAGTTTGAAATACTAGAATCACCCCTGATACCTACTTCTCTATCAACCCTTATAATTAGTCATTATGTTCCTCTAACTATCCTTCAAAACATCTTTTGAGTTGATTCAACTCCCTCCATGTTCACCTCCTACATGCACCCTATCTAACCTCTTCTCTGGTCATCCTGCATCCACTCAGTTTTTCTGATCTATTTGTCCCAAAGCATCTAGAGAGACTTCTCATCATCACTGTCTTACATTAAGTCTGTTGATTGCAAATCTTTAATATGACCTACAAGACACTGAAGGATCTGGCTCCTCCCCTTACTCCATGAGTCCTGGTATACAACCATGGTGGCCTTCTCCCAGCTCTTGGTGTGTTTCTTCTACTTCAGGGCCTTTGTCCTCTGCTTAGAAATCTGTTCTCCCATTTTCTCTTGGTTAACTTCATGTTTCAGCCTGCAAGCCCAGAATGAACGTTGCTTTCTCAACCTGAATGTTGCCCCAAGTCCCTCAGATGGATTAGATCTTCCTGCTATAACTTTTCAAAGTGCCCACACTTTTCATTTCTGGCACTTGGGATATGCCAAATTCAGTTTGTGCAGTCACATATTCACTGGATGTCTTCCAAACTTGACTGTATCCCAGAGTAATTTCCATTATCACAAAGTCTCTGACATTTAGTCTGTGATGGTTAAATTTATATGTGAGCTAAACTAGACTGTGGTGACCAGTTGTTTGGTCAAACACCACTCTAGAGAATGCTGTGAAGGTAGTTTTTAGATGTGATTAACATTTAATTCAGTAGACTTTGAGTAAAGCAGATTACCCTTTATGATGTGGGTAGGCCTCATCCTATTACTTGAAAGCCGTAAGAAAAAAAAAAAAAAAAACTGAAGTCCTTCAAAGAAGGCATTCTACCTCCAGACTGCCCCTGGACTAATGACTGCAATACCAAATCCTGCTAGAATTTCCAGTTTGCTGGTCTGCTCTGAAGAATTTGATCTTGATAGCCTCATAACTTCAAGAGCCAATTCCTTAAAATAAATCTATTTCACTCTATATACACACCCTATTGATTATGTTTCTCTGAAGAACCCTAATACACAGTAAATAAATAATAATTCTTTTCTGAAAAAATCAATGAATGTGTCTTTCTTTTCACCATTATTTAAATCTATGATTATTTATTTATTTATTTACTTATTTACTTATTAAGGAACTACAGAAAATCTCTTCAACAACTAGAACTCAGTGTTTTTACACAATTTTTTTTCACATGATATCTAAAAAGTGGCATGTTTTTTCTATTGTTTACATTTCTGGCTGTAGTAGTTTTCATGATTTAAAAGGAGTACTAGAAACTCTCAGAGCAGTTAATTATTTTTCAAAAGGCTTTAATTTAAATATTTTTCTGGTATTTTTTATAATTCTTAACCAAATATTTATTTACAAATAATGTATGTAAAAGTTTGAGATCAAAGAAAATAGATTCTCAGCTTGTTGCTAAAATTGTTTAATAACAGCTTCAAACAACTTCTCAGTGCTTTAGAGTTTTATGATTTAAATTAATTATTATTGCTGATGGCACAGAACATCAACCAGTATATTGGAACACCAGGAGTATCATCTCACTTCAGTGATTAACCACCCTAATGACACTGGGAAATTCACTTTAACCATTTGGACCTCAGTTTCCTCATCTGTAACATTAGCAGCCATTTAAAAACCAGTTCCCAGAATGACCTCATAATATATTCATATAAAAGAAAAGGTAAATGATTAGAGTGAAACCATGTGCCCCATTGTGTCCTGTCCTCATCTATCCATAAGACTCATCAGCGTCAAATGCAAAAGCTCAAGGCATTATGTTCAAATTTTCTTTTCATTACTCATGACATCATCTTTCTCTACTGATATCAAACTGCTGTCACTGTTTATTGCAATGAGTTTAGTGTTGGCCTTTTGAAATTACTGTCACTTATGAACATAACTACACTTATTCAGCCTTTTTCAGAAATTATTTTCCTCATATTCTTAGTGGAATGACTTTATTTCATTTGTCTGGCCTTTCACTCAAAATAACTATTTTTGGTAAGTCAATTCTATGCCACACAACAGGTTAAAAATAGAGATGACTAAGAAGATACTTCAAACTTAGAGACTGCTGCTCACTGTGAGATAAAGAATAAAAAAAGTAATGCCCACAGTAGAGTATGTCAAATGCTTTAAAATCTATCTCTATGCTCATGGTGTTATAAAAACACAAAGCAGAAACATCACATATGACTACTAGTGATGAATAGTGAGTAGAATTGGGAAAAACTTCCAGAACTATCGATGCTTGGATTGACTATTAAAGTATAAACAGACACTAGTTCTAGGGCGGAGACGCAACAGCATCCTGGCAAGTGGAAATATCAAACCCTGTGTGTTCACAGAAGACAGAAAGAAAGGGGGCAGGAAGAGAAAGAGAACATTTTTACTCTTTCATTGGTGTCTGTAGCTATTCACAGCTTTTTTCTCAGGGTTGTAAACAAGCAGTTGTTTCTGTACCAAACATTTTTTTAAACTACAGACTCAAAGATTTGGATGTTGGAAAAAAATAAGGACACGTATACAATCTTCACACCTGGGAAAACAGTGATACCTTATGTTATAGCCTGCCTCTCTGTTAGTGGAGGGCATGAATTGACTCTCTAATTGCACATGATGGCAATGAACTTCCACCAGCTGGCTGTTACCTGCCTTTCAAGTTTACTTCAGAGAACCATTTAGCTTTATTTTCACTCCTATTTGGTCTCCTCTTTCAGGATTCGTTAAAAACTCCTATGACTTGGCCTGAATTCTAATACTAGGTACGTTGGGAAATTAATCCCATCTTAGAATTTTCAGAGATAAAACAATTTATTGATTTCTGAAAACTTTTAATTACTCTGTCTGTGTTTTTAGAGTGGACAACAAGACAAGATAAATAGTCCAAAGATAGCAGAACATAATATTGACATACAGCTCTTTTTATAAACAAGCAAATCTGGCATATTTTCTAAGAAATAGAAAAATTTCCCTTACTGTTAAACAGATTATTTAAAGTACAATTTTTCCTTTTTCTCGTCCTTTCTTAAATGACTAGATAGGTAAAAACTATAAAGAACTGAATTCATCATGAACTAAAATTTGAATAATATGCTATTTTATTTTTTAAAAGTATATTAGTCACTTTACTTTGTTATATCTATATAATCTTTAATTATATATTTTCCCCAAGCTTGCTTCCTTCACTGTTTTGCTCACTATTTTGCCAACATTGATAAGGGACAATTCACATGAAAGCAGCCAGAAGATTGGAGTCTGAGGTAGAATGAGACAAAGAATGTATTCAAAAAGAATATTAGAAGAGTAAACAATCAGGATACAGAAGAAACACTGATCAGCTCCAAACTGAAAATGTGAAAACTGTTTTGAGGTTTAAATACAAATCTACTACCCTTGACATTTCAAATCTAGGCCAAGAGCTTATCAAGCAATAATTCTTCTCTTTTTGCTTCAGGAACTAGAAGATCCAGGGCAAGGAGTTATCTATAAGGAGTGAGTTGGCATAATGGAAAATAGCCACCAGAATATGAGGCCCAGAATATAGGACTTTAGATGGTGATTTCACTAATTAATTAATGTGTGGCAAAGAGCTGTTTGCTCTCCTCTCTCCTGAGGATCAGAATACCCAATGTATGAGATCACTTTATGAATTAGCAATTATGAATATAAAATGCCTTATTAAGAGCTCAAAATATATGTGTTTTCAGATGTGGTTTGGCTGAGTATATGGCTGAAGAGCAGCAATTTTTCTCATCCCAACAGGCTTCCATCTTTTGGAGATAATCAAATGAAGCCACAGGCTCCACAATGGTAAGAACATGTAGTTACATTAAAAGTGAAGGCAAATCATATAATTTACAAAATGTCCAGGATATTTCCAGTACCTCTGGCACCATACATAGTTATTACAATATTATTGACTCTATTCATAAATTGTACTTTACATTCCTATGACTATTTTGTAAATACCAATGTGTACTTCTTAATCCTTTATCTTTTCCACCCAGTCTGCCGAACCCACCTCACACCTAGTAACCATCAGTCTTTTCTCTACATCTATAAGTCTGTTACAATTTTGTTTATTCACTTATGCCATACACCTGAAACTAATGCAAAAATATTATTTAATGTAAACTGAAATTGAAAAACAAAATGAAATAAAAAGAATAAAATGTGAAGTGAAAGCCAGGGGAGAATTTAGAAAGCAACAAAACTCCTGTCCCTAGAAGTCAACCATGAAGTGCACTTGTCCAATCCAATCACTAGACCAGAAATAGGTGAGTCACTGAATGAATTTATAAAACTGAGATGATTGCCCTGCAGTTCCAAGAACACATGAAAAAACCTGTTTCTTTGTGAGAATGACAAGAGACTCTAATTGCCACTGATGCTACTTAGCTATTATTAGGGAAATAGCTGTAAGGGAAGAGGAAACTCAGTTCACCCCCAGGTAGAGCCATAGCAGTTAACTAAAAGCTTAACATTTCCTTGAAGACTTAAGATTTATCTTTTAAAAAGCCATCCAAATTTTTAGTTCTATTCTATAATATATCTTAGGGAATTTTAAGATAAAACTAAGGTTTTAAATCACATTACTAACCAGGTCAGATTCTAACAAACTCAGCATTACAAATACAAATCCACAGATGGGGTTTGATGTCCACATACTCACCACATTCCCCAGGCCATTTTCTCTACCACAGAGATATCACCCTAGAAATGAATTCTCAAAATGTTCTGCTAGTGCTGCTACAGTTATTCAATGATACTGTGGCTTCTGTGAAGGGATAGGAGGAGTGGAGCAGGCTGGCCAGGTTGAACCTGAGATATCCAAAGGATACTACATATGATTTCTACAGGGACAACTACAGTGAACACTACTGAGAGGTGCTGAATGGGCAGGGCTCCAATTTCAGTCACATAGTACATTCTGAAGTTCCAATACATCATTTTAGATTTTAGCCCTAAAATATGCAACGTTAATCACTTACTCATATGCCCTGTTTAGAACTTGTCTCCTAAGCATGTTCTCCTTGTAACTGAATGTTTTATTCAAATATTTTGGATATATTTGTTGAAGATAATTTTGTATATTTTGACCAAATTACAGTTGAATATTTAAAAGCCCAGAAATTGGGGTCATAGAGAACAGGGCTTAAAGTCTGCTTCTGTCACAAGCTGTTCTACCTTGGACATCTAATTTGACCTTCTTGAGCTTCAATTACCTTGGTTGTAAGGTAAGAGTGTAAAAAAAGAACAAAACTTATCTGATTGTTATAAGTATTAAATAAGAAAATAACCAATACCAATTGTTCAATAAAGGTTATTTAGCACTTATAATATATAATAAACTATTGACCCATCTTATTTCCTTATCCTTTTTGGAGGAAGTAAACAAAAGATCAAAAGAAGTGCTATATTGTAATTGATAAAAAAATCACTCTTAGACTCTTTTTCAAATTGTAGGGTTTTATCATACTGAATACTAGCAAATGTTTTCACTACTTTGGTAGAAATCATGCTAGCATTAATTTTCATACAGGAATTCAGATTATTCTGAAATATTTTCTTATGTTTAATTTATTTTTAATTATCACACTGAAAGGTTGATTTAACTGGTGACTCAAGTGTTCCACAATTTTTTTTTGTTGAAACTATTACAGATGTCTCCCACTTTTCCCTCTTTGCCCACCTCTATCATCCAACCCCTCCTTCACCACACTATTGTCTGTGTCCATCTTAGAGATGTATGTGCATAATTTTAAAAGAGATATATGGAGTAATACAAATATATTACATACCACTGTTTCATAGATTCAGATGAAACTGAATCCCCTGAAATATCACATCTAATAGGGATAGAAACCAGATGCAATATGGACATTAATTTTCTCTATGACATATTATAAAAAGTTTTTGTATATGCATGTTGATCTGTGTGTGTATGTAAGTTTATGAATTTGGGATTAGAATACTGCAGAAATTGCTCAAATGGCAGAACAAACATGGACTCACAAATTAGGTATGAGTTCAAATCCTGGCTCTCTCACTTATCACATGACATTATTTAACCTCTTTGGGACAGTATCCTCATGAAAAATGGGGAAAATAATTCCTTTCAGATTGTTCTAAAATCAGTTATATAAGCAAAATATCTCAGGTATAAAAAGTTTTCCACATATGTTGCTACTAATTTAATTAGAAATCTATATCTGCTATCAAAGTATTTTCATTTCTTACTCAAATACTTTAAAGAAAATGTTTCCATTATGCATTTATCCAAGTTTGTTCTTATGTATTCCACTTGGGAGAGATCTCTGCATGAATCCTGTAAGTTGAATGTAGCAGTCGCTCTTCATCCTTTCAAAGGTAGTTTAAATATAACATGTATAAAGGACTCATGGACAAGGACAATGGTGGGGAGGACTGAATGTGGGTGTTGGGTGGGCAGGAGAGAGTAATGGGGGAAAAGGGGAGACAACTGTAATTGAACAATAAAAATTTTAAAGAATATTTTATAGACTTTTCATAAAATTGGAGGCACTTACAATTTTACATATTCTACGAAATTCTTCCTTGATTATGTCTATTAATTAAAATTTAATATTCTAAATTCCAGTGCTTCTATTGTTAATTCTTCTGACTTTCTCATTTTAAAAACTCATTATTATGTAAATATAACTTATAATATAATAATTTATTTATTCTCAACTTCCTAAAGAGTAAACTTTTATTTAGACCAGAAATAGAAAACTGCCAAAAACCTAGTTTTACACTGCTTCTAGTCTAAGTCTTAGTGGTTTTATAAAATGACAACAAGCCCTATAAGCCTGGTCAGGGTGACCATAGAATATTTTGGCTATACTGAGACTCTCCTCAGATGAAAACAGAAACTATTAGTAATTACTCTGAAACAACAGAGATATACCAGGATTGTCCTGGACATTTGTGATGTGTGTTCTCATACTTCTGGGTCTTAGAGCTAATGGTCCAACCATCACTAATATTTACCTGAACTTCTGGTTGAATCATGCTCTCTGCAAAATAAAATTTTTCATATACTATACTATACTATACTATACTATACTAAAAGTATTAAAATATACTATAAACACTTTTATATAGTAAATGTTAAGTTACCTTAAAGTTTTTTTCATTATTTCACACTTGGGAAAATATTTCATTATCTCATACTCAGCTATGAATAAATCTCTTTCCTTTCTAAAGAACGATAATAAGGTATCAGGTAAGTCTTCATTATTTCTATTTCACCTACCAGATCACTTTTTAAATTCTCTCTTTAAGCCTCAGGGAGATCTCTGCCATCACACTGGCAATTTGCATACCTGTTTCTACCACAGGCCATTGCTCTTCTCAACTTTTTTTTAGCTTATTAATTGCTCTGCTTCGTCAAGTATCATTACTTGTTCCATACTGCCTCAGGGTCACCATTCATTACTGGAGAAGAATCTATAGTTTTACTAGTAATGCTAGTGAGATTCCCTTCTATCTGTTTTAAAAGAAATCAGCTCCATTTAAAAACACAACTGCGTGTTTTGAGCTGTTTCTGTATTCATCCTGTTTGCCTCACAGATTAAACATAATCATTAATTCCAGAGGTCAGCTGTGAAATCCAGCATCTACAGGCTTCTGAATAGACACCCCTCTGCCTGAAAACTCTCACAATATTTAGGTATACTGCATGCAAATCAATTAAGCAGAAAGTGGAACACTTGTTAAAGGACAACAATTAAGAGAATTGAGGTCATGACACCACAGGCAACACTGATTGCTGTACACAGAATCACCATATTGTAGCTTAACTTCTGAATCAGTGAAGTTTATGAAAATTTTCTAGTTAATAAGCAACAAAAGAAACAAAAAAGTTGAAAATATTTAATTGGGATCTTTTTTTTTTTTTTTTTAAACAGTTTTTTTTTTTTTTAAAGATTTTTATTTATTTATCTTTAGAGGGGAAGAGTAGGAGAGGGGGAGAGGGAGAGAAATATCAATGTACGGTTGCCTCTTGTGTGTCCCATGCTGGGAACTGGCCTGCAACCCAGGCATGTGCCCTGACTGGGAATCGAACCGCGATCCTTTGCTTCGCAGGCCCGTGCTCAATCCACTGAGCTACACCAGCCAGGGCTTAATTGGGATCTTTATGCATTTCATTTTGGCTTTAGACTTTTTTTTAAAATTTTTTTTCTTTTGTCTTTTCTTTTTTTATTTTTATTTTTTTTCTTTTTTTATCAGTATTTTTTAATTGTTGATATTGTACAGTTTTCTGTCTTTTACCCCGCCCCAGCCCACCACCCCAGCCCTCCCCACCTTCCTCCCATTTCCACCCCCCATAGTTTTTGTCCATGAGTCCTTTATACTTGTTGCTCTAAACCGTTCCCCTTTTCCCCTGAAATTCGCTCCCCTCCCACTCTGGACACTGTCAGACTGTTCTCAAATTCAGTGTCTTTGTTTATATTATGCTTGTTTGTTTGTTTTGTTGATTAGCTTCCTGTTAAAGGTGAGATCATATGGTATTTGTCTTTCACTGCCTGGCTTGTTGTTCTTGTACAGTTTTCTGTCTTTTACTCCCATCCCAGCTCACCGCCCCAGCCCTCCCCACCTCCTTCCCATTGTCCATGTGTTCTTTATACTTGTTGCACTAAACCCTTCCCTTTTTTAAATTTAATATATTTTATTGATTATGCTATTACAGTTGTCCCATTTTCCCCCATCATTCCCCTTCACCCTGCACACCCCCTCCCACCCATATTCCCCCCCTTTAGTTCATGTCCATGTGTCATAAGTTCTTCAGCTTCTACATTTCCCACACTATTCTTGCCCTCCCCCTATTTTCTACACACTATCTATGCTACTTATTCTCTGTGCCTTTTCCCCCTCTCTCCTCCTCCCACTCCCCTGTTGATAACCCTCCATGTGATCTCCATTTCTGTGGTTCTATTCCTGTTCTATTGTTTGCTTTTGTTTTAGGTGTGGTTGTTAATAGCTGTAGTTTGCTGTGTTTTTACTGTCCTATTTTTTATCTTTTTTTTCTTAGATAAGTCCCTTTAACATTTCATATAATAAGGGCTTGGTGATGATGAACTCCTTGAACTTGACCTTATCTGAGAAGCACTTTATCTTCCCTTCCATTCTAAATGAAAGCTTTGCTGGATAGAGCAATTTTGGATGTAGGTCCTTGCCTTTCAAGACTTCAAATACTTCTTTCCAGCCCCTTCTTGCCTGGAGGTCTCTTCTGAGAAATCAGCTGAGAGTCTGATGGGAACTCCTTTGTAGGTGACTGTCCCCTTATCCCTTGCTACTTCTAGAATTCTCTCCTTCATTTTCATCTTGGGCAATGTAATTATGATGTGCCTTGGTGGGTTCCTCCTTGGGTCCAACTTCTTTGGGACTCTCTGAGCTTCCTGGGCTTCCTGGAAGTCTATTTCCTTTGCCAGATTGGGGAAGTTCTCCTTTATTATTTGTTCAAATAACTTTTCCACTTGTTGCTCTTCTTCTTCCCCTTCTGCTACCCCTATAATTCGGATGTTGGGATGTTTAAAGATGTCCTGGAGGTTCCTAAGCCTCTCCTCATTTTTTTGAATTCTTGTTTCTTCCTTGTTTTCTGTTTGGTTGTTTCTTTCTTCCTTCTGCTCCACTCCATTGATTTGAGTCCCAGTTTTCCTCCTATCTCTATCGGTTCCCCATGCATCTTCCTTCATTTCACGTATTGTAGCCTGCATTTTTTCATCTAATTTGTGAGCAAAATCAACCAATTCTGTGAGCATCCTGATTACCAGGGCTTTGAACTGTGCCTCTGATAGATTGGCTATCTCTTCCTTGCTTAGCGGAATTGGCTCTGAGGCTTTCATTTGTTCTCCAGTTTGAGACATTTTTGGTGGGCTTTTTTTGTTGTTGTTCTTGTTGTTGCTGTTTTTGGTCTGGTCACGGCTGTTACATAGTGAGGAATGGAGCCTTAGGTGTTCCCCAGGGCGGGGCAGCCCAATCACTGAGATGTGACACTGTATGTGAGGGCGGGGTCTGAGAGGGAACAATGGCGCCTGCTCCGCTCTCCCTTGGATTCCAGTCCCTTCTGCCGCTTCCCCTCCACCTGGATTATCTGCACGCGTGAATGTGGGACCACCTGGTCAGCCAGCTGCCTTGTGCGGCCTCACTGGGTCTGCACAGTTGCCACACTGTGCCCGTGGTCCGCCAGCCGCTGCCTGTGGGCCTGCCAGCCACTTGCACACTTGGGGACCGCCAGCCTCTGCCACCTGTGTTCCCGGGTCCGCACCTCCACTTTTTCCTCCTGCAACTCCGCCCCTCTTACCGGTCTGGATGAATGGCTGTTGGACTTCCGTACAGTTCAATTTTCTATTAGCTCTGGTTGTTTTCTTATTTCTAAATCTTCATTGTCCTTAATTTTGGTTGTGAGAGGAGGCACAGTGTGTCTACCTACGCCTCCATCTTGGCCGGAAGTCTAAACCCTTCCCCCTTTCCCCTGAAATTCCCTCCCCTCTCCCCTCTGGTCACTGTCAGCCTGTTCTCAATTTCAGTATCTTTGGTTGTATTATGCTTGTTTGTTTGTTTTGTTGACTAGCTTCCTATTAAAGGTGAGATCATATGGTATTTGTCTTTCACTGCCTAGCTATTTTCACTTAGCATGATGCTCTCCAGTTCCATCCAGGCTGTTGCAAAGGGTAGGAGCTCCTTCTTTCTTTCTGCTGCATAGAATTCCATTGTGTAAATGTACCATAGTTTTTTGATCCATTCATTTACTGATGGGCATCTAGGTTGCTTCCAACACTTGACTATTGTAAATTGTGCTGCTATGAACATAGGGGTGCATAGGTTCTTTTGGATTGGTGTTTCAGGTTTCTTAGGATAATCCAAGCAGTGGAATTGATGGGTCAAAAGGTAGATCCATTTTTAGTTTTCTTAGAAAATTCCATACTGTTTTCCATAGTGATTGTACCAGTCTTTAGACATTTTTTTAGTCTTTTAAAAATAGGTATGTTAATGTCTGGGCTGGAAATTATGATAACGTGCTATCAACAATTTTTTTGCTTATGAGTGGGACTTTAAAACTCACCTTCTACTGAACTGAAAATTATAAGAAAAATTGTATAAATCATTGGTCCTTGAAAAAGACCATCAAACTTATGAAAATATTTATGAGCAACATTACTGCTATGTGGCTAGTTATGCATTTTCTCCTCAAATGATAAACTAAGAATCACATAAAGAGAAGGCAAAATACATGTGTATGTACATAATGCTACTGGGCAGATTTTACAAATAAGAGAAAGAGAAAATGTAGACATTTGTTCATAACTGCTATGTCTTGATTAACTTGAAATTCTGCCAGCATTTATGAAAGTTTTCAAAGTGAATGCCATTTTAGGATAAAGTAATGAACAGAAGCTGATATTCAGAATGCAAAAGGTCTTTTAATATTTTTTTCAAAGACATTTATTTGTTCATACTGAGTGTAGTATGGAGCTGGTAAAGAGTACTTAGCTAAAGTTATTTAAGGGCTGTGAGTTCAGAAGTTACTCATGTATATATTCCCAATTGGTATCATACTTTATGTGTCAAATTGTAGCTTCTCAGCACAATACCTGATCTTCTAGCTGTGTTAACCAGTTTTAGAATTCTCACATTCTGACTTCATTTTCAATGAACTGGCAACTTTAAACCAGCTTCCCAAACTCACTGCTGCTATAACACAGTTGCTTTTTTATCCAGAAGCTTTCTCTGTTCACCTCTGTGTCTATTGTCTCCCACCCACACAACATCTTTTCCCATCTTCATATTCATTCATGGAACAATCTAGACATATTCTACAGCCTACATACAGTTTTAAAAAAATGCCTAAAGGTTTTGTTCACACATTTGTCTCTTCTGTCACCTACACAGTGAACTCCCTTACCACTTCCTTTAAATTTCCTACCCTGTTTGTACCAATTTATTGTTTTCTAATGTTAACATTGCTTTTCAATGTTTTAATCATTTCTTCTTTTTTCCTTTAGCAACTTGTTTTTCTTTGTTTTTATTTTAAATTTCCTCTTCTTTATGAACCATGTTTTCAATAAATAGCTACTAAGTAATTATTCTGTGCTAAGATACTAGGCACTGGCAGTAAGAAAATGAATATTCTCTCCTTTTTGTTGTATGTGTACTTAAGTACCTCACAATGTAACGAGGAAAATAGAAAAAGATTGCTATGGATGCCAGTGTGTTAGTTTTGGCAAGATGGGCTATATTAAATTCCACTCCTTCCACTACAAACCAGAGCTGATGGATAAATGGTAACTTTAAAAAATTTCAGGCTCACAAGAAAGAAAAACACATTCCAAAATGTCAAAACATAACAAGGAATTAATAACTGGAGGGAAGGAAGTACATGAGTTGGCAAAATGGTTTATGAATAAGAGCTAATTATCCAGTATTTGGGAGTTTGGGTGTTACTGGCACATGAGGTAGAAGACAAGTCTGAGTCTATGTAAGTCTGGAAAATGGAAATGTGACCCTATGCATAAAGCCAGGTTGTAATTTAGATGAGTTCCAGATAGTGATATTGATGAGGAGATAGACAGATTAATCAAGCAATAGCAACCACAGGTACAGATCCAAATATAGACAGGGAATTCATCAATGAGAAAGGTAACATTGAATTCAGCAGTTAATAGCACACAATAAATAGTGCTAGGACAAATAACTGTATGAAGAAAATTCAATTTCTATTTCACACTAAAACATTTCCAATCAGTTTTAGTAAGGTATACTTAACATAATAAACTGTATACATAGGGTGGGGCAAAAATAGGTTAACAGTTGTAAGTACACAAAACAGTTCATTATTATATTCTAATTTATTAGTTATTGTATAATTTTCCATATGAACAACTGTAAACCTAGTATGGCTCCATCCTATATTAAATTGTACACTTTAATAAACTTTGAAGTGTACAGAACCATATGTACAGAACCATAGTCAAGACAATGAACATATTGATCAAGCCCAAAGATTCCCTTGTGCTCCTTGGTTATCCATTTTATACCCCAACACTCATCCCCAGGCAAACACTGCTTTCTTTCATTATTGAAAAGATTGTGTTTTCTAAAATTTTATATAAATGGAATAACAGAATGTGTAATTTTTTATTTTATTATTTTTAATAATTTTTCCCTTTTTATTTTTCCTTTGCTTGAATCTTTTAAAAATATATTTTATTGATTATGCTATTATAGTTGTCCCACTTTTTCTCCATCTTCCCTCCTCCACCATTCCCCCCTTAGTTCATATTGATGGGTCATGCATATAAGTTCTTAGGTGTCTCCATTTCCTACACTGTTCTTTTTTTAAGAAACACAGTTTATTACAAAAAAATGTTAAATGGACAAAATAATGTAATGAACCACCATGTATCCATTATACAACTTCAATAATTATCAGTTCATGCCCAGTCTTGTTTCCTTTTTAAATAATTCTATTGTTGTTCATTTACAGTTGTCTGTGTTTACCCCCCACGCCCCCCACTACCCCAGCCAAACCCACCTCCCTCCCTTGCTTCCACCGCCCCCCCCCCGCCTTGGTTTGTCCATGCATCCTTTATAGGTGCTCCTGAAAATCCCTCCCTCCTTCTTTCTTAATCTCCTTTCCCAAGTGGTTACATTGTTTTCAGTCTGGTTTGTTTGAACCCTTGCCCTTAATACATGTTTTTAAAAACTGGACAAAATAATTTTGAATAAGTAGAGAATAAAGAATAGAGAGCACATAAATAACTTTTTAAAAATTTAGCTACAGAGGTTTTTCTCATGAGAATTGCAAGAACATCCTTGTTAATCACCTACATTAAAATGCAGCTAGTAGAGAAACTTACCCTGGTTTTGTGTCATTTACTACACAGTGAAAGGTAAATGTTCCAAACATCTGAACTCCTAAAATTCCATAAAGAAGCAGAAAGAAAAGTAGAAAAATTGAAACACTCCATATTTGTTCTCCTGAACGCCTAGGGGGAAAAAACAGGTAAAATCAGTAAAACAAACAAACAAAAAAAAAAGTCATAAACTTTCCCTCTTAACTCATGTAAAAGCAGTCCTTACTTTAAAATATTTGTAATTCTGGTCCTCGGTAGTTCAAATCGGAAATAAATTCGGAATGCTCGGATCATGATTAGTGGCCTTGGGATCCGCAACATGCCCCAAGGTGACATCTGATCAACTATATCAGCAATTTCAAATACCTGTAAATTTAACAAGTTTAGACTTTCTGTTAGCTTGGTTTGTAGACATGGAATATACAGACAACATCAGGAGTTTCATCCTGCCCTGTGAACTTTGCCTCATATTATTTTCTACTTAAATCAAGTTTCTTTTGAGTACATTTTGAAGCTATAGTTCTCTTAAGAGGAACAAATACATAAACTAATGAAAGTGCCATTAATCTTCTTTATTTCTATATTCTAAGTACCAACTTAGAATACAGAAAAAGTGGGCAAAGTCTTCTTCACTAATCATGTTCTTTGGCGGAACTTTTTGAATGTGTAGAAACTGAAGTAATGGAGACAGGGTTAGAAATATGAAAAATGTGGAAAGGAATTATACCATTTACTAAGAAGCAAAGTACTAATTAGAAAATGTCTGTCAGTTGTACAATAGCTATTAAATGAGAAAAGAAGAAATTACTATGCAGGATAAATTAGGCAGTTGTATAAGTGAGCTTTATAAAAATAAAGCCACCAATAAGCACTATGATAAGTACGTAGAATTAACTGTGGATTTTTTTTTATTATGAATGTTTTCATGAAGAATATAGTAACTTTACTTGAATTAAGTGCAAAATTAAGACTGATTGAATGCATGGAATGAATTCTACCATTTTCAAACAAAATTTCTCCTTTAGACCTTTTTAATAAGAAGTCCTCATTTCTCATAGTAAGGTATTTTCCATTTGAATACAGTATTTTGTGTAGAGTAGTATGTATCTCAATGTATCTATATATATTTTTAGCTGTTTTTAGTGAAGATTCAGTCACATGAAAGACTGAAATTTTAGTCTTTTAATTCAATTGTTTTATCCCATAGATACTGAAATCTCACCCATATTCTTCCCTTTATTTCAATGAATATGTTTTTATATCTCAATAAAAATAATTTCCTATTTTATTGACTTTCATTTCTGCTTGAGAAATAATTCACAAATGTGACTGACAATCATTAAGATATTAGGTTTTTATTAAACATTTAAAATAGCAAAGTGTTGTAGAAAAGTACACAGTGGCAAATTATATATTATTTAATATAACTAGATAGATTTTCAATGCAAATTTTGGAAAATATCCCCTTGTAATTTAAAAGTTTTTAATTACCTGCAACACCAATGAAACCCAAAGGCAAAAGACCATAAATCCGTCAAAAACACACCAACGATCTTTCACGTAGGAACTATCCCCCTAAAAATAAATATTACATAGCATTATCAGGCAACAGGAATAATTTCAAACAGAATCTATAGAAGGAATGGTCAAGCATTAATACAGTAAAAGCTATCCACAGTTTTTTATATTATAAAAACACAGACTTTTAAAAGGAACACTTTTAGCACTTAAATGGCATTATAAATGAGGAAAATAATTTATAAAATGCAAGTTACTGAAGAAATTTGCATTAGAATTTTAAATGTATGCAAAGGAAAAAAAATCACTACTTTTTCTTTACACAAATTCTACCACTTAATGAACCAAAGGCCATTCTACTCAATAGGCAGCTTTGTCCTCAACCAACTGTCTTCCTGAAGAACCAAGAGCACACAGTGGTCAGTGTGAAGGCCTTCACACTTGTGAGATCAACCACCGTAAGTGGGACATTAACCAGAAGTTCACCTCAAGCTAAATTAAAAGTGAAGAAGAAGAAATTTGTCTTTATTTTCAAAGAAAACATATAATGACTTTATCTTTCATTGGGATTATACATGTAAAAGAAAAATAAAGTAGATATACTGCTTTAATTTTTTTGATCCTCATCCAAGAACACTTGTTTTCATTGCTTTTAGAGAGAGAGGAACATCAACGCAAGAGAAAAATCAACTGGTTGCTTCCCAAATGCACAAGTACTCGTGATGACTGACATGTGTTTTGACCACAGGTCACACGTGCCCCCGCTGGGACCAGGGACTGAAGCCACAATCTAGGTATGTGCTCTGCCAGAGAATTGAATTCACAACCTTTCAGTTACAAGAAAAGGCTCCAACCAACTGAGCCACACTAGCCAGGGCCTACTTTCTTTTTTTGTAGTAGTGAATCTACATTGACTACTACTTCTGTAGTAGTGAATCTACTTGGATTGCATATTATAAAATGAACATTTTAGAAAAATTGTCCTTTGGAATAACAAAACAGAAACCCCCATGAAGTTAAAATTGAAAGCCTTAAATGGAAAGGCCTTTGCTTTCTTAGGACAACACTATTAAGTCACAATTTCTTCAATAATCTATGAAATTCTATTCTGAATTCAGTCACATCTATCATTACTGCTCTGACTGAACCCGTATTTGAAATAAAAATGGGAACATAATACCAAGATTTTCAATAAATAGTAAAATATATTTTAGGATATTTAGGAAAATAATTTTCAGAACCTTCCACACTTAGGTTAATCAAAGTTTCCATGAGAAGTTTCCAGAAATATTTTGTTGTTTGTAAAACTCATGGTATGATTAACCACAAATGAAAGTTAACTGACCCAAATATGAAGTATAAACTCAACTTAGTGAACACTAGTAAGCACCTACTTTACATAAGAGGATGCATGATGACTAGTGAAACATACACATACACTAATTTTATGCAGAAAAACAGATATTCACACAACCAGCTAATATAAAGGCAAAATAACTTATAATAAAGCTAAAAACATGGTGATGAGATAAGAAGATTAATTCAATGGAAATTTTAGAGAAAACAATGCCAGTTCCCAAATGAATGAATGAATAATTTTTTTCAGTGCCAAGAGAATCAACCAAATGTGTTATGTATTAAGAAGACACAAAACAAACATGAAAGCAAACTCAGAGACTTGGGGATTGGATAACGAGGACAATGACACTATTAAATTACCTGCTGTGATCATTATGTAATATTTTAAACCTGATAAAGAGAAAATCTACATCTCAGGATCTACTGGTTATAGATGCATATGCATACATATTAAATATAGACAAAATAATGAAAGATTATAGTTGTATTCAGACCTTCACAAGACATCTTTTCCCACAGGCATCATATTTGCCTTGTATATTATACAATTAACTGAAAATATAAATTAATTATAAACTAGATATAATTTTATCTGAGTCTAATTTTGATTAATATCCAAAAAACAATGGAATACAAACTAAAGTTGTGCTTTGAATATTCCCTTGGATTGCTTAACAAATAAAACAATTTTTAAAATTTGTTTATTCTTTCATTTACTCCATGTATAGAACATCTCTATAAACTAGGGAGTGTTTAAGGCTGCGGCGATACTGGAGTAAAAAAACAAATACTCTTGTCCTATTGTAACTTACATTCACAGTTAACTTTTAAAAATGTGAAATATACAGTAAATGTTGATAAGTGTTACATAGAAAAATAAAAGTGTATATTTTCAAATTGACTTTTATTAAACAATATGTTCTTTACTTGTATGTTAGGCAAGAAGAGAGAAATACCATTTGATCTTTATTTTAAGAACTAGGCATAGTTGTGATTGTTTATAAATGTTAACTATTATCTATCCTATACCTACCTATGGAAAAGAAGTATGTGTCTATTCCTTTTACTTTCAATCCAGCCCCAGAGATTTCCCTGCTTTGTTTGTCCCCGCCTCTCTAATCCATCACCAATGTATTTCATGTAACCACCTTACGTCTTCCCCTTTGGTTCTGATGTGTAAAATAAGTGGTAAAACTGCCATTTTCTGAAGCATTTTCTCAACCCCTTGAGATTTTGCTTCATGACAGTTGTTGCAGTTTGGCTCAAATAAACTCATAAAAATTATTTTAAAAATACAGAGAAAACCAAAGACAAAAGCCAAAATTATAGGATTCAGCAGAAAACTGTTTTAAAATAGGAACAAACAGAAGTAAATCTTAGGAAGGAAAAATAATAATAATTATAGATCATTGTGGTCACAGGTACCCAAACAGAATGAGTTTATATGGTATTTTCCTCAAAGGTGTTGTTCTTTTATTTCTTTTTTGTCATTGAAAATGTTATATAACTCTCACTGCAATTTACCTCTTTTATTGCCTGTAATCTGCTTTAATAATGAATTATATTCAATAAAATAGAAAGGATAGAAGCTTCCATTAGATTGAGGATTATTAAAAATGTAAAAAGTGTGCCCTGGCTGGTGTGGTTCAGTGGATTGAGCACTGGCCTGTAAACCAAAGGGTCGCTGGTATGATTCCCAGGCAGGGCACATGCGTTGGTTGCAGGCCAGGTCCCCAAAAAGGGACACATGAGAGGCAACTGCACATTGATGTTTCTCTCCCTCTTTCTCCCTCCCTCCTCCTCTCTAAAATAAATAAATAAAATCTAAAAAAAACCCTTGGCTCTTAAAAAAAATAAAATGTTAAAAGTGAGGAAAAACAGTGATATTTTCTTATCACTGAGGGGGGATGATGGAATCCCGAATAAAACAAAAGTGTGCCAGAACATTCTATTTTCAAATGACCTCCTATTATAAAAACTGGCTAAACAAAACTTCTGCTGCACAACATAGAAAGTATTTTTGAGTTAGGAAGTAATTTTAGTTGCTTTGTTCTGAGTGCTTTCTGCTTTAGACTTTCGAGATATTCATACTGGCATTTACCTGTAGCCAAGCCAGTAAGACCACCACACGCTGGGTGGTATGTAATGGTCAGACAGAATTGGCTTCTTTTTACTTTTCTGGTAAAATATGTGAAATAATCCACTGAGCATACATTTTGCATATTATTTTTGGGTTCATGTTTGCAAGAGTCATTCAATACAAAGACCAATACAACTCAGATTTTTCCCATCTTTTAAAATAAATTTTTGTTCTTTAGTGTTCATTGTTTGTCTTCCTGAAAAATTCTCCTACATCTATGACAATTCTTTTCCTCTATACTCTGATCTGACCTCAGCCTACAATGATCAGTGTTTCAATTCACACATCATGCAATAACTGGAAACTCAGCTCATGTGTATAAGTAATATAGCATTATTGTATAATTTACAGAACAGTCCTTTGTAATCCCCATTTGGTGGCTTAATTAATTTATATTTATATTTTAGGCCCTTCAATCTATCAGATGTAATCTTTTGGTGTTGCATTAAAGAACATTTATACTCCATTGTCAATGTTTCAGTCTGTTCTGAAAATTAGTAGCACCTTGAGACTTTAGAGTAGACAATTTCAGGAGGCATTCCCACCACCTACCACAGTGTGTGACATAACAGCAGATATTAAATGGGCTATCAGGTAACCACATGAACCATGTCTTAGACAGGTTCTGTGGATTACAATGCATACAGTCAGAAGTCAAGTCGTATGCTTTATGAAGGGACCCACTCATCCATCCAATCACTGAAACTCCTGGTATTGTTCCATAAAATAAATGAGAAAAAAGAGAAAGATGTTCATACTACCTTTCAAGGTAGTATCTTAAAGTTAAACCTCTTTTCCTATGTGATCATGAAATATCACATATAAAATTATGAGATAACTTTTGGATATTTCATGAATTACTATAGTTTGAATAAGCAAGGGCTACATGTCAAGCAAATAGAAATCATGTCAAGTTTTATGTAATGTATATGGTAATTGTAAATATGATTGATTTGAAATTGCTATCATATTAAACATTATATATACTCACTAAGGCTCCATAAGGTTAAAAAAGCTCTTTAATAAATAGACTACAGACTTTTAAACCTGGCACTATGAAATAAAATATCATATTGCATTTTGTGTCTGATGTATTTAGCAAATTGTCTCTTTTTCAATTTACATGTTTAACCATAACTGGTGAAAGGTTACTATGATTCAGTTTATAATTATGTCCAGATTGTTTTAAAATCCTACTGTATATAACTGAGTTGTAATATTGACCAATAATAAATTGTCCTTTCTACCTGCTTCCAAAATATGCAATCAGATTCTAACACACATGAATGGCCAGTGGTACTCAAAAAGTTTTAACACCTCAAATATGAAAGGAAGGTTGTAATTTGTTTGTTGTATCAACAAGAAATTGAGGGCAGAGAGACTAGTCTGCCTGAGTTATAGGCAAAAATCAGCATGCTAGTGGCTGGGGAGATGAGCTATGCAAGTACTGCCTGTCAATTTTCATAAAGGCAAAGACTCCAAAGCTGCCAATTACACAGTATAAGATAGTAACTTAAATTGCCATGCAAGTATTTAACAAGCAGAGAAACAAACACATTTATTTAAAGACATTTATAGGGATATAGTTTGCAGTTTATAAAATGATATGCATTGCTATAGTTTCATGAGCCCATGATTTATGACTCTAAGTTCCCAGGGTCCATCTGTCACTGTGTCTTAGTATTATTATTTATTACTTCAACGGTGCTCAGAGGATGAATGTTTCTTTTACCTAGGTCTCTTGCCAGATGGAAAGTAGACAACTGAGAGATGTTTGAAGAATTCACAGTCTGCAATAATACATTGGATGCTCTGCAACATCACAAACATGTATCTCTGAAATGCTTCATTTTTGCCTAAGGGATTTGGGGAGCTAAATGCCTTTCAGAGCAGGAATTAGTGGAGGAGACAATTAGAAACAAATTATTAAAGAGTGGGAATTAACTGAAAGGTAACTTCAAGCTTGGAAAACATTATAAAATTTGTGAAATCCTTAAATACAATACTCTAACAAAAATTTTTAAAGATATTTCTTGACAGAAGGACTTCCTGCTTCAACTCTTCTCTTACATTACCTCCACAGTAAGCTTCTCAAATACAAATCAGACCTTGTCGCTCTCAGATCTGAATCCCCCGTGCATCTTTACTGACCATAGAATGATGTCTGAGCTCTTTGCAGGGCATGCAAGGCTCTCCATGTGCACAGCTTCCTCTGGGCCCACCTTCACAGAGTCCTCTCCAGCTGCTCTATGTGCACCTCTCATCTGCTCCTAGACTACTTAGAGGTCACCAAAGCACTAGGCTGTTCCACACCTTTGTGTCTCGGAGTACTACTTTTCTCCTTCTGTGAAATCCTTTACTTCCATGCCACATTGCCCAAGTCATTGACCACATTTACTCATCTTTAGACATTCACATTCTTCTTTCTTCCAGACTTTTATAATATGCTCAAGCAGAATTTTTTGTTGTTTTTTGTGCTTCCTCCCTACATTCCTTTTACACACCATTATAGCATTTTCACAAAACACTAAATATTTTATCTTTTATTATCTGAATTCTCACTATTCAAATAATCACTATTAACAGTTGCAGAAATATTTGCCCTAATTCACTAGGTAACTAGAACCACGATAATGAAGTTGCATGTGTGCCAGATGAAACATTTAAGTTGTCCATGACTCCTGCAAAAAGTTGTAGTGTGTCAAATGCTCTGTTGCTGTTTTGGACTAAATATTGTCTAGCATTATTTATCTGCTTAACAGTGGAAAGTATTAAGTGAATCAATACTTACCTCTTCCTTATTTTCCCCTTGGTATATAAGCTTTTCATGGGATCCAAAATTTAAATCTATCAACCCCAGTCAGTTTGCTCATATTTCATGGATTTTAAGACATACTCTACCATCCCCCAAATACAATTTAACACTTCTGAATTTAGAATGTATCTTATTATTGATGGGTCAATTACAATCTGACATCTTACAATCAAAGTATAATTAGCAGCATTTTTCTTTCTTAAGGACCTGTACACTGATGCCTCACAGTAGATAGTACTTTAACTTACTATTTCTCTGCTTATTTATATAAGAGCACATGTTGCAATTTTAATACGGTGCATACAAAACATCCACTACTGAATTCAATAAGTACAAATAATTGAACCATGGGTGGGTGTTTAAGTGCTGCTTATTACATAGAAATAAGCAGGCAGGTAGTTATGTGAGAGAGTGATTTAGTAATATTTGGGTTGGGGTTGTTGTAATGGATCAGTTTTCCCATTTAAAATAATGGAATATGGGTTCCTGTTTTCTGAACACATACTATCCAACATATTTTCAGAAATAAATTGTATGCAGAAAATTAGAAGTGCCTGCATGTGCTTCACAAGCCAGTTCCACAAAGTGGTCCATGCGTTCTCTCAGGATAGGAGTTCTGCTCCGTTCTGTCTCTTCTCTTCGGGCAGTTATGAGATCATTTAAGTGCTCAATTAATGTTTACTGAATGACTGGGAATTGTAGTTGGGTTTAAAAATATAACTCTCTTTTATATTTATATCATACAACATATATTAAATTTTTAATATCTAAAATTTGAATTTATAGTTTAATATATAAGGCAAATCACTAGGTCAATAAAACTAGTGGGGAATACTAGAAAGCCACAGCTTCGGTACTTTTGTTTTAAATAATAAAGCTTCTGGGTTTGGTTTGTTGCAGATAACTAAGATTGTAAACTAGGTATTATCAGATCACATTACTTTAAACATTAGGTATGATTTTTATATGTACCATAACATTGCCTAATGAAGCTAGTTTATAATTTTAAAGAGTTGTACATGATGGTTGGGCAACAATACACAGGTTTGGTTCTATAAATATTTCATTATGTACTAACATAGCTTTACACACGGAAAAAATTCTTCCAAAAAATAAAATCCAACATTCCCCAAATCTCTGCCATGTGAGTACATCGATTCATACATACTCTTCCACACAGAAGACATATAACATACTGTAGTTATTTTCTAAATAACTAAATATTATGGTCCCTCAGTAATATTTTAGTTAAAAATCAGTGTGCATGGAAGACTAAAAATAGGTTTACAGTTTTGAACACACAAAACAGTTTATCTTATTATTATTTATTAATTATTGCATTATTTTCCATATGAATAACTGTAAACCTATCTTTGTCCACCCCATATATGAAACAGCTATTTGAACAGCTAAAATATACAGCTCTGTTCCAAACAATGTGAAACATATTAAGAGTAACCTCATGCTTAAAATAGAATAATGTACACCTATGTATACATAATGCTCCCAAAAGTGTGAAAACCTGTATAAGTCATATAAGTGAACAAACACAGTACATATTTGCAAATTATTCTGGATAAAAATTCTAAAAAGTTGAGTGAGGTAAAAGTTCAATGCTGCCGGCAAATAAATTATTGTAGAAAAGCATGGAAATATCTCAAAAATGTTTTTTAACAGATGGGTATTAAATAAAGGGTTTAAAAATTAGATTAAGGTTAATTGGTAAAAGCATAGTAACTCAATGTTGACTAACATGAGATCCTCTAAAAAATTATCACAGAGCCCCTATGTGGGATAATGTATTTTATTATGTAGTAAATTAAATATCTACACATGTACATATTTCTCATGCAATTGTACAACCAAAACAAATTTACAAATATAAAGATACAAAGCCAATAATGTTTAAATTGCCTGTGACAGATGATTTTTTTTGCTAAAACTGAGTCTGATTAAAACTATAAGTTTTTTTCAGCTTTATTATATAACTGACAATTAAAATTGTACATATTTAAGATGCATTATTTGATAATTTGATATACATATACAATATAACTCAATATCAAAAAGTCAATCAATAAATAATCCAATTTTAAAAGGCCAGAATACCTGAATAGATTTCTCAAAAGAAGACATACAAATGGCCAACAAGTATGAATATATGCTCAACTTCAATGATAAGTAGGCAAATAAAATAAAAAACAAAATGAGATATTACCTAATACCTGTTAAACAAAAGATAGCAAGTGGTAGCAAGGATGTGGAGAAAAGGGAACCTTTGTGCACTGTTGGTAGGAATGCAAATCGGTGTAGTCGTGATGGAAAACACTATGGAGCTTCCTAAAAATTCAGATTAGAAATATTTAATGATCCAGCAATCCCACTTCTGGGAAAAGAAATTAGGTGAGCATGGATGGGATGGAGGAGAGCAGTGGTAAGAAAATGGAGACAAATGTATTTGAACATCAATAAAAAAAGAAAAGAAATAGAAAAAATAAAAGCACGTAATCTCAAATCAAATGTATTCTTTCATCTGTGTTAACATGCATGTCAACAGATGCATGTGGTACAAAAATGATATCAATAACATTATGACTTTATTTGGAAGATTACAATGGTGAAAATTGAGATGATACAGTGAGATGATACATTTCACATTGGCTCAGGACCTCATATCTAACCACATTTGACCTAAATCTCAAGTAGCGTTTAATTATTGAATACTAGTTTTAATGAAATGTGAAGGTGTGCTGATTACTTATTTCAAGACAAAATTAACAATGCCATTAAAATCTGCATTATGTTTGTATTTAATACAATCATACCTGAATAAAAAACAGAAAAATCTTATCTAATGTTAATTTTCTTTTTTTTTTTTTTATTTTTTTTTTTATTTTTTTTAATCAGTATTTTTTAATTGTTGATATTGTACAGTTTTCTGTCTTTTACCCCGTCCCAGCCCACCACCCCAGCCCTCCCCACCTTCCTCCCATTTCCACCCCCCATAGTTTTTGTCCATGAGTCCTTTATACTTGTTGCTCTAAACCGTTCCCCTTTCCCCCCGAAATTCCCTCCCCTCCCACTCTGGACACTGTCAGACTGTTCTCAAATTCAGTGTCTTTGTTTATATTATGCTTGTTTCTTTGTTTTGTTGATTAGCTTCCTGTTAAAGGTGAGATCATATGGTATTTGTCTTTCACTGCCTGGCTTATTTCGCTTAGCATGATACTCTCCAATTCCTTCCATGCTGTCGCAAAGGATAGGAGCTCCTTCTTTCTTTCTGCTGCATAGAATTCCATTGTGTAAATGTACCACAGTTTTTTGATCCATTCATTAACTGATGGGCACCTAGGTTGCTTCCAGCACTTGGCTATTGTAAATTGTGCTGCTATGAACATAGGGGTGCATAGATTCTTTTGGATTGGTGTTTCAGGATTCTTAGGATATAATCCAAGCAGTGGAATTGCTGGGTCAAAAGGTATGTCCATTTTTAGTTTTCTTAGAAAATTCCATACTGTTTTCCATAGTGGTTGTACCAATCTGCAATCCCACCAACAGTGCACTAGGGTCCCCTTTTCTCCACAACCTCTCCAACACTTGCTGTTTGTTGCTTTGTTTATGAAGGCCATTCTGACTGGTGTCAAGTGGTATCTCATTGTAGTTTTAATTTGCATCTCTCTGATAGCTAGAGATATCGAGCATCTTTTCATGTGTCTCTGGATCCTCTGTATGTCCTCCTTGGAGAAGTGTCTGTTCAAATCCTTTGCCCATTTTTTAATTGGGTTGCTTGTCTTCTTAGAGTAGAGTCTTGTAAGTTCTTTATATATTTTGGAGATTAATCCCTTGTCTGAGTTATCATTTCCAAATATGTTTTCCCATACAGTTGGTTCTCTTTTTATTTTAATACTGTTTTCTTTAGCTGTGCAGAAGCTTTTTATTTTGATGAGATCCCATTTGTTTATTCTTTCCTTTATGTCCCTTGCTCTAGGGGACGTATCAGTGAAAATATTGCTGCGTGAAATATCTGAGATTTTCCTGCCTATGTTATCCTCTAGAATTTTAATGGTGTCATGGCTTATATTTAAATCTTTTATCCACTTTGAATTTATTTTTGTATATGGTGTAAGTTGGTGCTCGAGTTTCATTTTTTTGCATGTAGCTGTCCAGTTCTCCCAGCACCACTTATTGAAGAGGCTATTTTTGCTCCATTTTATGTTGCTGCCCCCTTTGTCGAATATTAATTGACTGTAGAGACTTGGGTTTATTTCTGGGCTCTCTGTTCTATTCCACTGGTCCACGTGTCTGTTCTTGTGCCAGTACCAGGCTGTTTTGATTACAGTGGCTTTGTAATACAGTTTGGTATCAGGTATTGTGATCCCTCCTACTTTGCTCTTCTTTCTCAAAATTGCTGCTGCTATCCGGGGTCGTTTATGATTCCATATAAATTTTTGAAGTGTTTGTTCTATGTCTGTGAAATATGCCATTGGAACTTTAATAGGTATTGCATTGAATCTGTAAATTGCTTTGGGTAATATGGACATTTTGATAATATTAATTCTTCCGATCCATGAACATGGTATATGCTTCCATTTGTTTGTGTCTTCCTTGATTTCATTCTTCAGTGTTGTGTAGTTTTCTGCATACAGGTCTTTTACCTCCTTGGTTAGGTTTATTCCTAGGTATTTTATTTTTCTTTTTGCTATATCGAATGGGATTTTTTTCTTGATTTCTGCTTCTGCTGTTTCACTGTTGGTATACAAAAATGCCTTTGATTTTTGGATATTGACTTTGTATCCAGCTATTTGGCCAAATTCATTTATTACGTCGAGCAGCTTTTTGGCCGAGTCTATAGGATTTTCTATGTACACTATCATATCATCTGCAAACAATGATAGTTTTGTTTCCTCCTTTCCAATTTGGATGCCTTTTATTTCCTTTTCTTGTCTAATTGCTGTGGCTAAGACTTCCAATACTATATTGAATAGAAGTGGTGAAAGTGGACAGCCTTGTCTTGTTCCTGATCTTAGTGGGAAAGATTTCAGTTTTTGCCCATTGAGTATGATGTTGGCTGTAGGTCTCTCATATATGGCTTTTATTATGTTGAGGAATGCTCCCTCTATTCCCACTTTGCTGAGTGTTTTTATCATAAATGGGTGTTGTACTTTATCAAAAGCTTTTTCTGCATCTATTGATATGATCATGTGATTTTTGTCCTTGCTTTTGTTTATGTGATGTATTACATTTATTGATTTGCGAATGTTGAACCATCCTTGCATCCCTGGGATGAATCCCACTTGGTCATGGTGTATGATCTTTTTAATGTATTGTTGGATGCGGTTTGCCAATATTTTGTTGAGGATTTTAGCATCTACATTCATCAGTGATATTGGCCTGAAGTTTTCTTTCTTTGTTATGTCTTTATCTGGTTTTGGGATTAGGATGATGCTGGCTTCATAAAAAGAGTTTGGGAGTCTTCCATCATTTTGGATTTTTTGGAATAGTCTGTGAAGGATAGAGGTTAGCTCTTCCTTAAATGTTTTGTAGAATTCTCCTGTGAAACCATCTGGTCCAGGGCTTTTGTGTGCCGGGAGTGTTTTGATTACTGATTCAATTTCACCAGCTGTTATTGGTCTATTCAGGCTTTCTGTTTCTTTTTCATTGAGTTTTGGAAGGTTATATTTTTCTAGAAACTTGTCCATTTCACCTAGGTTTTCAAATTTCTTGGCATACAGTTCTTCATAGTAATTTCTTACAATCCTTTGTATTTCTGTGGTGTCAGTCGTAATCTCTCCTCTTTCATTTCTGATTGTGTTTATTTGAGTCCTCTCTCTTTTTTTCTTGATGAGCCTGCTTAAAGGCTTGTCGATTTTGTTTATCTTTTCAAAGAACCAGCTCCTGGATTCATTGATCCTTAGGATTGTGCTTTTAGTCTCTATGTCATTTAATTCTGCTCTGATCTTGGTTATTTCCTTCCTTGTACTTGCCCTGGGCTGTCTTTGTTGTTGTTCCTCGAGTTCTTTTAGGCGTAGGGTTAAGTCGTTTGTTAGAAATGTTTCTGTCTTCTTTAGGTAGGCCTGTATTGCTATGAACTTCCCTCTGAGGACTGCCTTCATTGTGTCCCATAAGTTTTGGGTTGTTGTGAGTTCATTTTCATTTGTTTCCAGAAACTTTTTGATTTCCTCCTTAATTTCATTCTTTACCCATTCATTGTTTAATAGCATGCTATTTAATCTCCATGATTTTGATGGTTTGGGGATTTTCCCCATCAAGTCGGTTTCTAGTTTTAGTCCCTTGTGGTCGGAGAAAATGCTTGGTATGATATCAATTTTCCTGAATTTGTTGAGGCTTGTTTTGTGTCCTATCATGTGGTCTATCTTTGAAAATGTTCCATGTGCGTTTGAGAAAAATGTGTATTTAGTTTCTTTGGGATGGAGGGCCCTATATATATCAGCTAAGTCCAATTCGTCTAGAGTACTGTTCAATGCCACAATATCTTTGTTGATAATTTGTTTGGAAGATCTGTCCATTTTTGACAGTGGGGTGTTAAAATCTCCTACTATAATTGTGTTGCTGTCAATATCTTTCTTGAAGTCCTCTAAGATTTTCTTGATGTATTTAGGTGCTCCTACGTTGGGTGCATATATATTTACAATGTTTATATCTTCTTGGTGGATTCTTCCCTTGAGTATTATGAAGTGACCTTCTGGGTCTCTCTTTATAGCTCTTCTTTTGAAGTCTATTTTGTCTGATATGAGTATTGCTACCCCGGCCTTTTTTTCCTGTCCATTTGCTTGGAAAATTTGTTTCCAGCCTTTCACTTTAAGTCTGTGTAGGTCTTTTGTCCTGAGGTGGGTCTCTTGTAGACAGCATATGTGTGGGTCATGCTTTCTTATCCAGTCAGCTACTCTATGTCTTTTGGTTGGAGCATTTAATCCATTTACATTTAAGGTTACTATTGATAGGTACTGATTCATTGCCATTTTCGTATCTGTGTTCCTCACTCTCTCTTTTCCTTTCTTTCCTTAAAGCAGTCCCTTTAGTATCTCTTGTAGTACTGGTTTGGTAGAGGTGTATTCTTTTAGACTTCTTTTGTCTGGGAAGCTCCTTATTTGTCCTTCTATCTTGATTGAAAGCCTTGCTGGATAAAGTAGTCTTGGTTGTAGGCCTTTGGTTCTCATTACTTGGAATATTTCTTGCCATTGTCTTCTGGCTTGGAGCGTTTCCATTGAGAAGTCAGTTGCTAACCTTATCGGGGCTCCCTTGTATGTTACTTCCTTTTTCTCCCTTGCTGCCTTTAAGATTCTCTCTTTGTCTTGGAAGTTTGCCATTTTAATGATGATGTGTCTTGAAGTGGGCCTGTTTGGGTTCCTCTTGATAGGGACTCTCTGTGTTTCCTGGATTTGTGTGACTTTTTCTCTCACCAAATTAGGGAAGTTTTCCATCATTACTTTTTCAAATAGGTTTTCTATCCCTTGCTCTTCTTCTTCTCCTTCTGGTATTCCTATTATACGGATATTATTACGTTTCATGTTGTCTTGCATTTCTCTTAAACCCTCTTCATTCTTTCTGAGCCTCTTTTCCTTTTCTTGCTCTATCTGGCTGTTTTTTTCTACTTTGTCCTCCAACTCACTGATCCGATCTTCTGCTTCATCGATTCTGCTTTTCATTCCTTCTACTGTGTTCTTCAGGTCAGAAATTGTATTCTTCATTTCCTCTTGGCCCTTTTTGATAGTTTCTATTTCCTTTTTCATGTTGATATAGTTTGCACTGAGTTCATTGTAGCTTCCCTGTAGTTTCTGGTAGCTCATTGAGAGCTCATGGAGCTTCCTGACAACCATTTCTTTGAACTCCTTATCTGATAGTTGAGTTGCCTCTGTTTCATTTAGCATTCTTTCTGGGGCTTCCACCTTTTCTTTCATTTGGGGATTGTTTCTTTGTCTTCTCATTGTTGGTGAGACTCTTCTTGTAAACCTCTGCTTCTTAAGTTGATCTGTTCTGGCTACCTGCGTTTATGATGTGAACTTCTGTGGTGGAATACCTGTGAGATTCAGTGTTATAGTCTTCTTCAGGTATCCTGGTGTTCACAGCTTCCACTGTCTCAGCTGTGGGAATACCCCCTCTTTTGGTCCAACTCTGGTTTTTCCACAGTTCTAGGATTTCTTTTGCCTCACTCGTGGGTATTCAAAAAGAGAAAAGAATAAAGTGAAAAAAGAAGAGAGAGAAAAAAGAAAAAGAAAAAGAAAAAAAAAAAAGAGGAGGGAAGGAGAGATAGAATTGGAAAGAAAGGAAGAAGGAATAAAGCCAGAAAGAAGTAAAGAGAAGCAAAAGGAATTGAGGGATAAAAAAGGTAGAAGTAATAAAGAAATAAAAAATATATAATCAAAACAAAACAAAAAGAACCCCACAAAAACGAAAAATGAACCAAAACAAATAAACAAACAAAAAACCCAGCTAAACAGACAAAAAACACCTATCAAAAAAAACCCACAAAACAAAATGAAACAAAACACCCCCCCCCCAAAAAAAAAAAAAAAAAAAAGAATAAGAAGAAAAAAAAATCTCTTGCTATTTTCATACAGGCCAAACTGGATTTTCTGGACTTGCTGGCTGTAGCAGGCTTCGAGGCGACTCGTACCGCTTTTCTCCCTGTTCCTCACTCAGTCAGCTTTGGGCTACTGTCCTCAGTGCCAGCCCAGCACTGTCCCCAGGGCTAATGGCGCACTCTCCATGCAGGGCCTTGGGTGTGATTTCTGAGCCTCCTGCAGGGGGCGAGCTTTCCAGAGTTTATGGGTTTCAGCTGGAATCTCTTACAGATCCATCCCTCCCCGAGCCTATTGCTGTGAGCTCCGGGTCTCCTACAGGGCGCAGGCGCCCGCCTGAGACTACGGGCGTGGGCTCCGAGAGTTTCCCGAGTTGCGCGCACTCACCCCAGGATCACAGATGTGAGCTTCGGGTCTTCCAGAGTCCCCTTCTCTAGTTGCAGGGTCGCCTCCGGCCGCAGGGCTGCCTCCAACCCGGTCGTGCGGCCGCCTCCGGTAGGTTGCGGAGCCGCCTCCGGTCGCCGGGCCACCTCCGGTCGGTTGCGGAGGCCCCTCCGGTCGCGCGGACGCCTCCGGTCGGTTGCGGAGCTGCCTCCGGTCGTGGAGCCGCCTCCGGTCGCGCGGCCGCCTCCGGTCGGTTGCGGAGCTGCCTCCGGTCGCCGGGCCGCCTCCGGTCGGTTGCGGAGCTGCCTCCGGTCGCCGGGTCGCCTCCGGTCGGTTGCGGAGCTGCCTCCGGTCGCCGGGTCGCCTCCGGTCGGTTGCGGAGCTGCCTCCGGTCGCCGGGTCGCCTCCGGTCGGTTGCGGAGCTGCCTCCGGTCGCCGGGTCGCCTCCGGTCGGTTGCGGAGCTGCCTCCGGTCGCCGGGTCGCCTCCGGTCGGTTGCGGAGCTGCCTCCGGTCGCCGGGTCGCCTCCGGTCGGTTGCGGAGCTGCCTCCGGTCGCCGGGTCGCCTCCGGTCGGTTGCGGAGCTGCCTCCGGTCGCCGGGTCGCCTCCGGTCGGTTGCGGAGCTGCCTCCGGTCGCCGGGTCGCCTCCGGTCGGTTGCGGAGCTGCCTCCGGTCGCCGGGTCGCCTCCGGTCGGTTGCGGAGCTGCCTCCGGTCGCCGGGTCGCCTCCGGTCGGTTGCGGAGCTGCCTCCGGTCGCCGGGTCGCCTCCGGTCGGTTGCGGAGCTGCCTCCGGTCGCCGGGTCGCCTCCGGTCGGTTGCGGAGCTGCCTCCGGTCGCCGGGTCGCCTCTGTCCCGTCTCCGGGCCGCCTCCGGTCGCTCAGCTGCCACGTCTAGTTTTCCAATGTCTGCTACGGATTTTGATCTCCTATTTTCATATATACTGTGGTATTGTTGGCTATCTGCTCTGTTCCTTTGTAGATCAGCTAGGTTTTTCTCCCATGTGCAGGAGGAAGGACATTCTGCGTCCTCCTACCATGCCGCCATCTTGAACCCCCTTAATGTTAATTTTCTAATGTTTATTTTCAATGGTTACAGGTTGAAAATAAAAAAAAATAGTTTTAGTAAATAATTCATCCAAATATTGGTGAACATTGAAAATACTTAAAATGGCTCATTTACATCATTTTGAAGACAACTTGGTCATAAATCAAGTGTTTTCTTTTAAAAATTGCTTTCACTTCTCATATTTAAACTATTAAGACCTCTGTTCATTCACTGTTCTGTTCACTTGGAATGAATATATAATTTATGTATCAAGTCTGTCTCTGCTCTTTTTATCATTGAGTATGACAATTAAAGCAATGCCTACTGTCATTTTCATGATGTGAAATCCAAGTCTCAATTTATTAAAGAGCTTAAGAAACAAAATTTTTACTCTAGGAAAATGTCATGTCTTTGTTCATTCAAGTTGGAATCTCATAAAAGTCAATGCATGGTATTTCAACCCCAAAGTGCTCCACCCAGAATATTCAGAGATTGCCAATGTCTGAATAACCAATATACGCATAAGCCTTGGTTATCCAAGGTCCTCTGGGGAATCAAAGGATTCAAAATATGATTAGGGTATGCTGGAAGTTAAACTTACAGTTACCTAAAAGATACTTCTAACACTCTCACAAGACAAACTTTCCCCCAAGGTGACCTGGTTTAGACACCAATTTTTGAAACCCAGGTATAACTAAAACTAATGCTTAGAATAACCAGTCTACCACTTGTGGAAGACCCAGACAATTTTGGAATCACACTGAAATCCATCCCTTGAGGCATAGTGGGTACCCACTACTTCCATGTATCAACACTTTTTGTAGTGGGTTATCTATTACATCTCATAGCAACACTGCATTTCCTGGGGCCCATGCTTACTGCACTCATGACTGCCTCTTGGGGGAGTCTCTGAGTTTACTGTTTTCTTGGTAATTGCACCAGGATGATTGGGGCTTTGATGATTCCTTTCAGATTAAATTATTATACTGAACTGAACTTCTTCTTTTGTGTTACCCATTCCAGTATTCTGGAGTCACCCAAAAAAGCTCAGAAAACCTTTTTCAAAGTTACTTACAATTGCAAGCAGCTGGCTGCTCAAGTGTCTAGCTGGAATTAATTGTGTAGTGGGGTTAATAGTGTCCTCCTAAACTTGATGTTCATTCAGAAACTCAATATGTAACCGTATTTGGAAACAAGGTCTTTCAAAGATGTAATTAGTGATGTATTATGTTTATTGATTTGCAAATATTGTAGCATCCTTGCATCCCTGGGATGAATCCCACTTGGTCATGGTGTATGATCTTTTTAATGTATTGCTGGAAATGGTTTGCCAATACTTTGTTGAGGATTTTAGCATCTATGTTCATCAGTGATATTGGCTTACAGTTTTCTTTCTTTGTTGTGTATTTATCTGGTTTTGAGATTAGGACCATGCTGGCTTCATAAAAAGAGTGTGGGAGTCTTCCTTATTCTTGGATATTTTGGAATAGTCTGTGAAGGATCAGGGTTAGCTCTTCTTCAAATGTTTTGTAAAATTCTCCTTTGAAACCATCCAGTCCAGGGCTTTTGTATGCTGGAAGTTTTTTGATTACTGCTTCAATTTTGCCAGCTGTTATTGATCTGTTCAGGTATTCTTCCAAAATATATAAAGAACTCACATGACTCCACCCCAGGAAGACAAACAATCCAATTTTAAAAAAATGGACAAAGGACTGGAACAGACACTTCTCCAAGGAGGACATACAGAGGGAACAGAGACATATAAAAAGATGCTTAGCATCACTAGCTGTCAGAGAGATGCAAATTAAAACCACAATGAGATACCACTTCTCACAAGTGAGAATAGCCATCATAAACAAATCAACAAACAACAAGTGCTCGTGAGGTTGTGGATAAAAGGGAACCTTAGTGCACTCCTGGTGGGAATGAAGACTGGTGCAGCCACTGTGGAAAACAATATGAAATTTCCTCAGAAAACTAAAAATGGAACTACCTTTTGACCCTGCAATTCCACTGCTGGTATTATACACTAAGAACCCTGAAATACCAATTCAAAAGGTCTTATGCACTCCAATGTTCATAGCAGCGCAATTTACAATAGCCAACTTCTGGAAGTAACCTAAATGCCGATCAGTAAATGAGTGTATCAAAAAACTGGTACATTTACACAATGGAATACTATGCAGCAGAAAGAAAGGAGGAACACCTATCCTTCATGACAGAATGGATGGAATTGGAGAGCATTACGCTAAGTGAAATAAACTAAGCAGTGAAAGACAAATACCATGTGATCTCACCTATAAGTGGAACCTAATCAACAAAACAAACAAGCAAGCAAAATTTAACCAGAGATATGGAAATAAAGAACAAACTGACAATAACCAGAGGGGAGGGAGGAGGGGATAATGAGGGGGGGGGGAATGGGAAAGAGTTGTCAAAGAACATGTACAAAGGACACATGGAGAAAGCCAATGGGGGTAGGATTGAGGGTGGGAGGTGGGGATGGGTGGGGAAAGGGGGAGTGGTGGGAGAAAATGTAGACAACTGTACTTGAACAACAATAAAATAAAGAAAAAGGAAAAGAAAAACTCATTAAAAACTCTCAAAAAATTACATTGTGGGCTTAAAAAACAAAGATATACCTAGTTAAATGGAGATTACACTAGATTAAGATGGACCCTTAATCCAATGACTGGTGTCCTTTAAAGAAGAGAAAAAGACACAGATATACAAAGAGAAGAAGCATGTGAAGACAGAACAGATATTGGAGTGATGCATTGATCAGCTAAGGAATTCCAAGGATTGCCAGGAGCCACCAAAAGCTAGGAAGGGACAAGGAAGGGCTTTTTCCTAGAACATTCAGAGAGATAATGGCCTAGTGACACCTTGTTTTAAATTTGTGGCCTCCAGAACTGTGAGACAATACATTTCTATTGCTTCAAGCCACTGGGGTTATAGTTATTTGTTACTGCAGAACCAGGAAACTGATACAAACTTCCAAGGACTTTGGGCTTGTTTGCATATATTTATTTAAAGCACACTATGAGAATAAAATCAAAGAAGGAAAGTCAGGCTGTAACAAACCCTTTGAGAGCAGCACTGGGGTGATTAATAAATGTATCTGTACATGAACTTCCAACCTCACTACTGTCTTTAAACTTTATCCAATTGCACAGTGTGAAATATTAGGATGCAGTGTCATCTAACCCTCTATGAAGGTTAATGTTACAGAAGAAATAGATATCCCAAGAAAGAAATTTCCTTTCTTTTCTTTTTATTTACCTATTTTTTGTTTCCCATTGGTGGCAATTTCAAGCTACACATTCTTTTCCTTATTGTCTCAGAATTCCTTTCCATCTCAAGTCCTTTCTTTTTACACCTTTATACCTTCAAACCACTTCAGGTTAATGACATCATGGTGAATATTATCAGTCTGTAATATTTATAACATAATATTATTCAACATTCTATAAATCAATAGGTGCTTCATCTTGGGCTAGGTCACCCTGTTGATGACCTAGCCTAAGGTCATATAATGCCACCCTATTACTATAGGTGACATAAATTCTACTCTCGCCTTCACAAAACTGGTGGTCGGGCCACCTAGCTCCTTCCCAGATATTCCAAAGCTTTGTGCCTTACACAATTTACTTCACTTTTTAAATATTATGCATCATGTTTTTCTTACCAATTTTTGCAGTAAAATCCTATTTTAAAAGACTTTGATGTAGATAAAATAAAGAGATGTTTCACTTTAGCGAAATTAATATTATACCAATTTAGATTTTCAATGCATTTTGGTTTTTAATTTCAATAACATGGAAAACCTTACCTTGACAATACCCCGGATGTGCATTTTTGCTATCATCTCTGCTGTGTAGAGAAACATCAATAATGTATCCAGAGTAAAGGTCACGTACTGAAGAGGAGGATAGTGTTCGAACGTCATGGGTGTGTTCATACAGACAGAAATGACACTGATGATGGCACAGATGCGCAGCAAAGAGTGAACCCACTGCAAACATGGTCCAAAGTTATTATTTAACACTGTCAAATGTAATCAATCACAACATTTTGGAAACATAATACTGAGATTAAAATATTTTACCAGTATATCTGTTTCATGCATATAAAATATTTCATATATTTTACATCATTTAATTCTCAAATCAGCCTAATTTCCACATGAACACACTAAGACTCAGAAAATTAAGAATCGTTTCTGTGGTCAAGCATTAATAAGAGCCAAAGCGAACAGGCGAACCTGCTCAGGCTACCCCAAGTCCTTAGGTACTGTCCAGGGCATCAGGACTCCATACAGGGAGACTCTGATTCAATTAAATATATGCTAGTAACTTATTCATAGCCCATCCCTGTAAATCACAAATGCTTTTTATTTATTTTTTAAAAGATTTTATTTATTTTATTTTTAGAAACGGGGAAAGGAAGGGAGGGAGAAAGAGAGGGAGAGAAACATCAATGTGTGAGTGCCTCTCATGTGCTTCCTACTGGGGACCTGGCCTGCAACCCAGGCATGTGTCCTGAGTGAGAACAGAACCAGCAACTCTGGTTTGTAGGCCAGCATTCAATCCACTAAGCCATGCCAGCCAGAGCCACAAATGCTTTTTAAAATGAATTGATACATATCACTTCCCACACGTAGGGTTTTTCTTTCCATATGTACTTAGATGTAACCTCTTTGTATAAAAATATTTTTAAAAATCTGACATTATCCTACATTTTCAAAAGACAATAAATGGACTTTCCTCTTTATTTTGGAGAATATGTTTTATATAAATTTAGCCCAGATAGCTTTTCCAAAATTAGAAAAAAATTAAGTTTCTGTATAATTCATTTTGGCAGTCCATGTGTTCTGTGTGACAATTTTCCTTAACCCCAACATAAGAAAGTAGACAGAAGAAAGACAAATGTGTGTATGCATGTGTACACTACCTATGGATATGTATAGTATGTACAATTATTCACATACACTATTTTATTATAAAAACTAATACCTAGGATAAAAAATATTGATTGCATCTTTATGCTAAACCCATACAATTAATATTACTAGATAATTTTAGTACACATTCTTAAATATAAATTAAATGTTATTTTTTACTATCTTGGATATAGATATACATATATACACACACACACACACACACACACACATATATATATATATATATATATATATATATATATATATATATATATGTATATTCACATGAACCCTTTATATTTTACTCCCCCTGAGAAAACCTGTTGTGGTTTCATAGTGGATAGTTTCTGCAGCCTCGCAAGCCTGCAGGTACCCAAAGTAAAAAAACAGGAAAGACTGCCAGAACTTTGAGGAGACTCAGGAACTTGTAGGCTGGTGAGTGGGTTTTAATATTAATCTGACAGCTGTAATATTTGCCACTAATATCATACCATAAAATCACTGATGGTTAAATTTATATTAAGGGTTTATGTACTTTTCATGCAATTTGGAAATCTTCAATAAACATTAGTGTGTGAATTTAGCCCAATCTGGACCTCCAACACAAAGGATGCAATTACACAAAAGAGATCTAAAAGAAGGGTTCTTTCACAACCAACATGTTTCAAATTTAAAGTATAAATTCTAGTTAAATAGTAATTACTTTAGTTAATTCTTGCAAGGCTACATCTATAATACTACCTTTGTTAGAAATTGTCAGAAAGCTCTATATGTAGTGGACACTAAGAAAAATTAGTGAGTGCTTTATTCTCTATTCTGTTCAATTATTTAAAGATGAATGGAAGATCTACTGTGTGTCAGAAATTATGCAGAGGGCACAAAAATGGAAACAAGAGGTTTTTGACTCATCACTACTTTGAAGTATGATACAAATAACATGTGCATTTTATTTATATACAGTATACTTACATATACATGTAAACTAAGTAGAAAAGTAAGAGATTTATTTTCTCTGTGATGGAAAGGGGCAAATGAGGAACTTTTCAGGGTGGATGGCGGCAGGGGTGCTATAGGAGATGACCTTCATGAATGAGGGGTCTTGACACATGAGAGTTGCAAGGAAAGGGCCTGTGGGCAAACAATGTGCAATTGCCAGATATATTGAAGGAGCAGGAAGTCACAGATATGTTTCAAGTGGACAGTGTAAAACTCTAGGAAAGAGCAGTTGCTGGGCAAGTTAGAATCAGAAGGTAAAGAGCCTTAAATATGATACTAAGGCATTTTAATTTGCAATGTGGGTAATAGGAATGTTTCAATGATTATAAAGCTGAAGGGTAATATGAACAGAAATGAAAACATGGGAAGAAATGTGAGTAAGCTGGAGAAGTAGTCTAGAGGGTAGATTAAATGAAGAAAGATTGGAAAGGTCAGGGAGACCAAGGCAGATGATCTTTATCTTGGTCAAAGGAAAGACAAGCACTGTGAGAGTAACAGTTCACGGCCTTACTTCAGCTTCCACTTATACTATTTTATATTTGTATGTAAGTATAAATGTGTATTGTATATAAATAAAATATACATATCAGACTGCAAAGTAGTAATGAGTCATAACCATGTTGTTCCCATTGTTTGTGTCCTCTGAGCCAGCATAATTTCTGACACATAGTGAAATTGATCCTATTCTGGCTCACAGAGTTGAGTTTCCAAGACCCATGAATATGCCATTCCACCTTAGCTCTGGCTGCTACCCTGTCTAATATACAATGATACTTGATATAGTAGCTCTTCCCCTCAAATGCCCATCAGGTTAATTAGATGGAGAGGTGACAAAGTTCTTCAGAGACACTACCCACTCTCATTAACCTTTACTTTTACTCAAAACTTGCAACACAGAAGAAGACCTTTAACTCCAAACATTTGATTTCTTCTTTACAGATTCATGCATGTTGAGAACTACAAGTAAAGAAGGCTTGGTAGAAGAGGTTGCTCATGTAGGACTTTAGCTTTGGATCAGTCTGTGAAGTGGTATCATCTCTACACGGGGTGACTGTGAGGATAGCATGTGCAGAAGAGGAGAGGAGAGACCACCTACCATACCTTCCTATGTGAGTAACTCAGAGCAAAACCTATTATATCTCGGTTGTTCTTAACTTTCAGACTCCTAGACTTATCCATATTCTACTGCACTCAAACACACATTTCAAAGCCAAAGGAACATGATTTTTGAATATATGAATTAAATTTCCTTTACATCAGCTTGTGCTTCACCATACTTAAAGATGAAACTTACTGGCTTGTTAATCCAGAGTATGTCAGCATTGTCTGACAGAGATTCATCAGGACCAAAGTCAGTAACTGGCTGGGCCTCCACCCTGGAGCTCTGTTTCCTTTTAAGCATGCTGAAGTTAGCTCTGGTGAGTGCGTTCAAAACAGTAGTCTGGGAAAAGAAAGAGAGAGCTGTGTTAGTGACCTACCCCTTTTTACAACCTGACCACAAACCACCCCCCCAAAAATGATGAGTACCAAATGTGTGTCCATTCATATGTTAATTATACACATGTCCCATTATACTGTATATAATAAACACATGCAAATAGAAATTTTAAAAGAATGAGGTAAAAATCAATTTCAATAAAAGCCTGATTTTTTTCTCTCAACCCAATAGATCATCTTGTGTACTTCATAAACAGTTTGCATGCCAGTTTATACGCTACTGGTCTAGATTAACTGGGGTAAAATAGCTTCACTTCTCAGGGTACACATATGAGTAGAAAATTTTCAAGGTTTACACTCATACACCTAGAGCTGCTTCCACATATAGGTGGTCTTGCCGAAGCACAGCTGACCAATCCAGATGAAATACTCAAATGTCTCCAATGATTTTCCGTCATGTCAATTTAATGTGACACTCAGAGACATCTACTTCCAATGCAAGTCCCAAGTTGATCTCCCAGTTTGTCCTTGCCATAAATGATGTGGGCCAGAGAGCATGGGGCAGAATGTACTGTAAATGGAGGTTTTTTCTTCTTTTATGAATTATGTGATTACATCAATTCTTCCAGCTACTCTGAACTAAGCCCAAATTACATTGACAAGGGAGATGAGATGCTTGCTTGCACTTAAATTTTCACAATTCTGATCACCTACATCTTGCTATATATGTTGCCTCCCTTTTGTCACTGCTAATGCCTTCCATGATCCAGCAGCCACTGAAGAAAGGAGAAGTACTATATGTCTGACATTCAGGACACAAAAAGCAAACAAGTGCAAGAGATGTAAAGGCAGGTGGTGCCTGATAACACTGTGTACCCACAGACATATTCCTTATTTGATTAACACTTGGATTGAGTCTTAAAGGAAGGAGTGAATGGTTTCTGGATACATATTATGTTCAGGCACTCTGCAATGATATTTTATTTATATTTTACAACTAGTAAAAGAAAGCAGACATCTTGTCTTTTCAGGAAAGCACTAGAAACTCCAGTCTTGAAGCAGCTAATAATAACTTGACCATGGCCACACAAGTAAACTTGAAATTTAAAAGAAACTCTGTTTGACTACAACATTTAAGGTGTTTGTCATTGACCATGCTGATGTTGAGGACTGACTAGGAGAACTTCTAAAAGCAAGTAATGGAGGGATTAGGTCCTAGAGGCAGCTCATAACTGTGAAGATGCCAAGTCAAAAAAATGCCAATAGTTTTAACACCAGGAAGGTGCACTGACACTCTTATCTTCTGCTCCTTGGAACTAGAGAAGAACCCTAACCAAGGACAATCCTGGAGGAGAAGATGAATACAATGTGTTTATAGTATATGCAATTTCAATGTACACTGGGGAAAAGAACACAGAAGCTCAGGAAAAATGGGCTTTGAATCTGATTCCCTATGTTTGAGCACCTGCCTCTACCTCTATGTTCTCGTTGATGCACTCAGGTAGGTACATCTGCCTAACCCTCCTATATCCAGAAAAAAACAAACAGATTTGCTTTAAGATGGGTTAGGTATTTCCAAGCTGCCTTGTCCCGAATGTTAGATTTAAACATGGGCTTGCATTAGGCTGAACTAATTAATTTTATTTTACATAATTAGAGTTAGGGATTCCTGACATCGATATGTAAATGTATGCAAAATATTCAAATTAAGCTTGTTCGCTGATTTAGTATCAGGGAGAAACATCTGGTAGTCTCAATTTTGGATGCTTCTTGAATGACAGTCTCTCATGTACCCAAAACTGAATACAAGACTCCTTCAGAAATCCTTTAAGATTACACACAAAAGGGAGGAAATAAAGACTGGCTTCAGCCCTGGCTGATGTGGCTCACTTGTTGAGCATCATCCTGTAGACCAAAAAGTCAGGTTCAATTCTGGGTCAGGGCACATGCCTGGGTTTCAGGTTCAGTCCCCAGCTGGGGCATGCACAAGAGGCAACCAAACGATGTTTCTCCCTCACATCAATGTTTCTCTGCCTCTCTTTCTCTCTCTCCCCTCCCCTCTCTCTATCGATAAGCATGTCCTTGGGGGATGAGAAACAAAGAAAAACAGTGACATCACAATGTTATTCAAAAGTGATACAAGAAAATTTATTAAGCCACTAGTCTTAACACCTTTTTCACTGAGTCAGTGGAGACTTATGAATGACCATTTATTGTTCTTATGACTTGGCCCTAAGTTATGATCGGAAAAATATTTGATGTATAAATGTGGCACCCTCTCATATGAATGACATGAACCTTTTATTATAAATATCCTTCCTGAAGAAAAACCAATGATTATGAACATGTTTTTCTAGAAGTAGACATCCAGAATTTATTTTTTTTAAATCTCCATATTGGTTTTTTGGCCCACCAAAATAGTGCAATTATAATAAGTGACATTAGTTGTCATACACTTTCACCCTGATTTTATCCACTGCAAAAGTCCCATGAAATCAAAGTGCCCAAGAAAATTCTCTCTCCAAACTCTGCTGGTACATGTTTAATTCCACACATACATAAAAACTCAACAACCATCGCCTAAATCACTAAAATTTTGACTAATTTAAAAATATTAAATATTATGTAAAGCATGCAAGTAGCAAAATAAGTTCAAGTTACAAACATATAAAGCACAGGAGGCAAACACAAGACCTGTGGGCCGAATCCAGCCCTCTGCCTTTTTTCATCTGCCCAGCACCTTGTTTCTACCCTGCGGCAGCACCGAGCTCCTTGCCCCTAATTAAGGAGTAATTACATTTATAGTCCTAAAATTACATTCGGCCTTTTGAAGGCAACTGCAAGGCTCACGTGGCCCCCAGTGAAAATGAGTTTGACACCCCTGATAAAGAGTACAAAATTAATTTGAGGCAATCGATTGTAATAATTTTCCTTTACATAAGGAAGTATTGTTTTACACATTCATTTATGTTGAATCAATATAATTGAGTGCAGCAAACCTGTTATTCCCCTGATAAAGAACAGCAGGGATATTTAAGTATCCTAGGTAAGCTTATTATTTGATAGGAAATTGCTTCTGTGTATCTTAGCCTTATCACCATTATGTATTTATAACCCAAGAAGCACTGTACTAAATTCAAAAAGCATTGCTTCCAGTAGCTTTTTCACACTCATTAAAAGTAGTTATATTTGAATAGTTCAATAGCATGAGGAGGACACGCAGTTACAATATGTCCACTGGTAAATCTTGAGTTACTCAGAAACAGCTAATGGCAACTCAGGCAGAGAAAGTACTTTGGTTCATTTGCTCTCTTTTAAGTGGTTAATATCCAGTGTTATATTCTTTGATAGCTATATTTCACTTCTGTTGGCATATACTTTCCTTAGGTCATTCCCACTGTCTTGGCCAAATTAAAGTTAATAAATTCAGTTTTCTTTAACAGTAAAGTGTTGCAACACTATAGGTCATTTCTTCTCCTTGTAGCCCTCTTGGGTGGGCATTAAACTGTTTTGAATCTGTCTTCTAAATTATGTATTCCAGAATGTCTCTTACTTGCTGTCCCATGTGTTTGTTTTCTATATTCAACTTCCTAAATGAACATCTGTTCATACAGTTTCCAACACCATCTATTGATATCCAGCTACTGTTACTATATCATATCTCTATGCTACTTCTCCCTTAGGAACAGGCCATACCAATGCCATTGTTATTTAGAAATCAGCAAGACAACTTGACATCAGTCTCAATTCCCAGCTGTGCAGGTTTTCTTTTCACAAATTTCACTGGCGATTTCTTTTGTCATTTGTCATTCCATTGATGTACAAGGCCCCTTATCCCCATTGCTAGAGCCCTTTGTAAACCACGGAGCCTCAGATCTGGACTGTCACAAATATCAATCTTTTAAATATGTCTTGTCCTTTATATCAGAAATCAACTTCCCAACACACTGATATGTTCTCTCCAGAAAACTTCATCTTATCCTATTGTTTCTCATTCATTCATTCTTACAGAAAATATTTGCATCCACTATGGTATCAGGCATTTCAATATGTGTTAGGTATATAACATGGAACAATAATGACATTTGTGGAGCTTACAATCTGCCTGTTTTATTTAATCTGATGTTTCAAGGACATAGTGCCACTAAGTTTACTAGCACTTACTTTCATCCCTATACCCACAGGCTCCACTTGAATTGGCTAAACATATCATTACCCACCATCCTCCAACCTTTCTCAATAACTTCAGATCCTTTTTTCTAGCTGTGTCCACCTTGCTGTCTGTTGCTAATCCCACATCAGTCCTTCCTAGTCCCTAACTTAACTCATGAAGAGTTTTTGTTGTGTATGTGATTTGTTATAGCTGGAATACTTAATGTTTGGAAATAAAAGTGTAAACAAGAGAAACATACACTCTAGTAGATTCATAGCATTTATTTGATATTGTAAGCCCCCAAAGAAAACATAAGTCACTGATTTATTTTTAATTGTTAAGTGTCACTACAGTTGGCAGCATATCAGAATCAACTATTCTTCTGGTCACTTAGGTGCATAAACTCTGGGGTCTTTTCGAGTAAAATGGTACAGCCACTATGGAAAACAGTATTGGGACTGCTCAAAAAAATTAAAAATAGAACTATCATACTGCCCTGCAACTCCACTTCCAGGATTTTATCTGAAGAAAATCAAAACTCTCACTCCATCTTGAATGGCTGAAACTCCCTTCAAGCCCAGATTATCTTGTTCCTCTGCTAAGGGCACAGAGAACCATGTCCCATGCTCTCTCAGCATTCTGCAGAACTCTTTCCATGAGCTCACCTCTTGCAGCCTCTACAGCCCACTCAGGACTCCAGCAACCCTAGTGTCTTCCATTTAGTGATGTGCTCAATAATTACTTTTTTTTTTAAGAGAGAGATAAAAACATCAATGTGTGGTTGCCTCTCATGTTCCGCCTTACTGGGGACCTGGCCTGCAACCCAGGCATGTACCCTCCTAGACGGGGAATCAAACCAGCAACCTTTTAGTTCACAGGCCCGTGCTCAATCCACTGAGCTACATCAGCCAGGGCTCAATAATTACTTTTGATCTTAATCAAAACCTTTTAAGGGAAAGTGTTAAAGATAGCAATTGATGTAAAACTGAATGAATATTTACTTATCTGACTACATTATAAAAACAAAACACACCGAGAGAGAGAGATCTACCAAAAATCTCACAAAAATGTGACAAAATGCTTTGGAAGATAAGGAAGTTTCCATGGTAAAATAGCGAGCTCATCAGTTAATATCATCCCAAATTCTGTTGATTTCCATGTGAAAATAGATTCATCCAACAAAAAATGTTTCCTGAGAGCATGTCATGTGCCAGGCTTGTTCTAAGCATGTCAAGCATCATGTCATTTAATTCTTACTAGAACCATTTCACATATGAGGAAACTTAGACATAGAGAAAGGATGTAAACCAAGATAAGTAGTTTATAGAACTATTAAATTAAAATTTCATTTTATTATATGAGATAATTAAAAAACTACTTTGTCACCGTATTCTTTATTCAACCTGATGATCATAAATTCTCTCAGCATCAATTATTGCTTGTGAAAATAGTACAGATATTTCTCATCTTTTAAAATTGAATTTTTACTATATGATTAATTCTGTAATTCTTCCAGCCACGCATTTACAAAACTGTCTATTTTTTCGAAAGGGGGAGCAAGAAATTGTCAAACTTTCTTATCAAATCTATTTAAATGTCACTTCCAGGTTTATGAAGTCATTTATTCATTCATCCATCCTTTTTCCTTGAGGGTAAATTCTAAAAATATTCTGCTTTCATTATCTTTTCTCTGAATTTTGAAAAAATAGAAAAATGTATTTAACTCCAATATGATAATACTACATCAACAAATTAAAAGTCTGAGGCAAACTTGGTCCAGATCCACCAGCTGGGAACAAGTTTAGAATCCAGGGAGTCTGTTTTGTTGGGAGAACAAAGGTAGGGGAGGAAGGGAGAGAATGGGCAGAGAATTTTCTTCTTACTTTTGAACCTCAAGAACTTTTGTAAAATTAAAATGTTTTGCAAGAATATTTAATTTTATTTTTAGCTCTTTAAAACAAGTAAAATGTGACAATAATTATTTTTAAGCTTAAACAAATCATATCTAACATTTGCTGGGAGTTTATGATCTGTGAGACTGAGAGCTTCGAGTGGATTATCTCACCTATTATTTTGCCAAGTCCCAGTGAGACCGTTGTTCTATTATTCCTATTTCACAGATAAAACTGAGGTTGAGAGAAGGTAGGTGCCCTGACTGAACTCACTTTCTGACCTTTACCCCAGTGATATTGAGCTGTCCACATTTTTCAATCTGACTTTTCAACAGCTTTGTGAATAGAACCTTCTTTCCCAGAGATTAGGCACAGGGGGTTTCTAATTCTTGTCCTTCCCAAGTCTAAAGAGTGAAGTTAAATTAAAACATGACTGTTCCTAAAACTATAATATCAGTCTTTTCAAACCACTCTCAAGCAAGCCTCTGTCATCAGTCCCCTTTGCTCATGAACTTCCATGAGTTAGATGTGTTTTTCCTTCTAATCAGGCTTCTGCTTGGAGGAAAGGCTGGCAGCTGAGCTTTTTTCTTTCTTAAAACAGCCCAAGTTCCATACCTACCCCAAGGACACAGCAGAGCTGATTACTTTGGCCAGAAAACTAAGACATCACTGAAATTTTGACTACTGGGTTCACAGCAACCATCTCTCTGACTTCTCTCTGCCTCTCTCTCCAAATGCACTTTTCATCTGGGTGCTTCACCTATGTCTTGAACCTTACAAACCAGAATGTACCCCTGCAAAAACAGATTGTTACATGCACAGTCCAGTCTCAGCTGGTTTTCAAGAGCCACTCAAGATGAGGTACTAAACAAAGGTTGCCAAACCCTTCAAAAGACCATCTCCCAACACAGGCTCTTCTTTCCCCTTCTCCTTTTGTCAACACACTGATTGAAAAAAAAATAGTTCTGTTTTCTACTTTTTATATTGAGTCTACTTACTAAATCCTCAAAGAGCAACATATTATTTTTTTCCAGCTTTTTCTACAAATACCTCAAAACAGTGTCATTACTTCACCAAGGATTTGTTGTTTTATTTTCTTAACTGTAAAAATTGAATTTTCTTTGACTTTTAAAAATTATGGGATTTGTAAAGGAATTCAGGATAGACTATGACCCAAATGGCCCAATATCCATTTGATTTTGCACCCTGCGTGCCAAACTAGCAGACCAGAAGTAGAAGAGGGAATAAAGTTGGTTTGTGTCACCTAAGTCACTGTAGTACTGATCACAGATTAAGGCAATCAGCCGGCGCATGTAGGCTGAGCAGCCTCTCCACGGCCCTTACTCAAAAAATTCAGTTAATCCATTTAACAAGCCCTTGTCTTTCACTACATGTTTGAAAAGGATTTCATGTGTTCAGAATTTTGTGAGTTATTCTGGGCACAGTGTAGGTATAAGAAAATTTTAAGAGAAGCATGTCAGAGTTAAAAATTACCACAGGTTGATCATGGGATTTTTATGAATGTCAAGTTTCCTAATCTCAAAGTAGTCCCTTAAAGGCTCTCCTAGCTTCCAAGTAGTGGCAGAGCCTTTGATGACTTTCATCATCCAATAGTTCAGTGAAAGACATTTTATTTTGATTAATGGTCACAATTTAAAGATTATGAAAAATTAGAAAAGGAGATTATCTATTTTCATTGTAGTTGCTTAATCTTATAATATCTACAAAGGTTAAACAGAGAAGGTAGATGTTTTTAAAAAAGTGGTTTTCAAAACTTTTCCAAATTGTACTTAAATCGTATGGAAAAATGAAAGGATGTAGTTTTGTGTGTGTGTGCTTGTTTAACTGTGTAATATTAATCCACAAATTGGACAAAGGAAAATGGCTTAAAATAGTAATTTCCATGGACCTAGATGGTATTATACTAAGTGAAAGAAAAATACAGTATGATTTCACTTGTGTGTGGAATCTGAAAAAAAAAAAACAAAATAAATGTACAAACAAAATAGGAACAGACTCATAGATGCAGAGAACAAACATGATTGCTAGGTAGGTGGGTTGGGGGTTGAGTGAACAAGGTGAAGGGATTAAAAAGTACAAATTGGCAATTGCAAAATAGTCAGAGGGATGAAAAGTACAACGTAGGGAATATAGTCAGTAATATTATAATAATTTTAATTGGTGCCAGGTGGGTACTAGAATTATTAGGGGGATCATTTCATAAGTCATATAAATGTCTAACCACTGTATTATACACCTAAAACTAATATAATACTGAGTATCAACTATAACTGAAAAAATTTTAAAAATGTGTAGAACAGATTGTATAATATAAAAAAATATTATTTTCCAAAGCCTGCTTACTATTTTAATGATCCAGGGTTTTTCAAACATTCTCAACCCCAGTCATTCTTCACCTCAGACATACTAAATCAGAACCTCCCAGGGTGGAGTATGGGAAATGGTATTTTTTAAAAAACACTCACCAGGTGATTCTCTTTTTTTATGTGTGTGACATTTTATTCGTAGGATACACAAGTGGTGGTGAAATTTCTGGGTCAAGAGTGATACACAGGCTGCAAATTTTGTTATGTAGGCTAGAGTTTCTTAACTTCACTTGAGGGGCAGGCTTTGGGAGATCAAAAGATTCATTGAAATTACACACACCATCTGCAGTGAGTGAGCACATGTACATTTTCTAGAATTTTAGGTTCTCACAATGTCTCTTATATTTAAATCTGCCTGAGGGTAGGGGATGCATGTCTCTTACATAGAATCCCGAACTTCTTGTCTGTAAACATAAAGCTTTGTCAAATAGAGTGTTTTAAAGTAACTTTTTAATTCAACAGGTCAATATATGCGGGATCTTCTTTCCACATTTGTCTCATTCTGGTAAGGTCTTAGCATTTCTGCTTTTGCTAAATGTCCTTGTCACTCCCCCTCTCCCACCAGGCTAGACTCTGAAATAGGAATGTGAAATAAGAGAGACCAACATATTTCAACTCAGAATGGAGAGAACAGAGTGTCTGCTGGGGAGGGGATAAAGGGTTATGCTGACGCTTGAGGACAGTTGTGGGGCTGGTCTGAAGTTGTTGGGCTAGCAGTAGGAGATACTGTTTACCCCTGATCTCCAGAAGTGCACACATGGAAATTACATGTATGTATGACAGTTATATGAATGGCAGTTACATATATATGTCTGAATCTTTCAAACTACTTGTCAAGTTGGAATGACCGATTACATCAGAGGCTTCTAAACTTCCTGACTGGAAGGCTCAAACTCTTTGGTGCTTGGAAGTGGAGATGGACAATAGCCTTTTCTAGAGCTTTCCTCCATCTTAGCTTCACCTACATTTGGAGAAGGGATAATAATCAGTGTTTGCCCAGAATTCAGGAGGAAATTTTAAAAAGATCAGAGTCTATGTTCCTAAAAGGAAAGTTTTGGGGAGATTCATGGCCAGTTGTGAGCCAAATTTCCAACCTGAGAACCTGAGTCCCCAGTCTAGCTCCTGAGGGTACACCTTGGAGGTAAGAGTGGTTGAAGTCAACTCAGGACCATCAGGTGAGGAATGTGGGGTCAAAAGGGATTTCAGAGGGGTGACCATTAAGCAGAAAGGAGGGCCTAAGTAGGGTGTGTGTAAAAGAAAAGAACAGATTCAGAAAGCCAGGAGTTGGAGATTACAGGGCTAGGGACAAGAATATTCCCGTGAAAAGAAAGCCTGGGAAGCAAGAAAAGAAGAATAGCAAATAAAATCCAAGAATGATAGAAGGGAAGGGAGAAAACAGTAGAGTGTTCTTTTTTTTCCTCCTGAAGGCCAGTATTTTATGAGACTGGAGAGAATGGAGGGGTTTGTTTTAGTGGGATAAGTGGGGTGGACTGGGGGTGGGGTTTAGGTGACCAGTAGCTGGATTCCAAAGGCAAAAAACTTTATTTTGTACCAGGTTTCTATAATCAGTCCTTAGCATAGATTCCTGCTGCCTCCCTCAGTTCCAGTCCAATGGCCATAAGAAGAAGAGGGATTGGTCAACAGAGGAGGAGTTAGAGGAGGAGACCTCCCCTCGGGCTAAGGACATCTGGGTAGTGGACACACTGTTTTTACTTAAGATGAAGCTCAAGAGGAAGTATGTATCGACAGTGCTACCTGAACACCATGAGTCCTTTATCAGGCTGCTGGGTAAGAAAAGACCCTGGTTAGCACCTCCAATCCCATTTTTAAAAGAAAAAACTTCCAATAAGTACTCTTTCCCAATAATTAAGAATTTCCTGCTCATTGGTGCACTCTCTATCCTAGGAGGACTCTGTATTGATCGCTAATCAGGGACACTTAGATGTGATACAGGACTAGACCAGACTTGAAATATGTCTGTACTTGACCTCAGAAAGCTTGGTTTCAACCGCACTCTCTGAGACATCTTGGTTCTGTCTGACTTTTTGGATATAAATACCTTCATTTGTGTAATGGGGAATAATTTGGCCACCTTCGCACCCTGATGTGACTGTCAACTGCAAAAAGGACAAAATGACTATGCCATCAGTAGGGATACATTCCTGCATTATAAGGTAGCATCACTAATTTTTTAAGATGTGAGTCATGTAGATATGCTATGACATCCTCTTTGTCATTCAGACCAGACTGGGTTGGTAGGGGTGGTGTCACCCCTGCTTCCTTGTCCAGGAAACAAACTCCTCTTTGTTCCTGTCAGCCTCAGCCTTGGCCACAATCCTGAACCTTCCCTAAGAGGCATATGGTTCTCCTCTTTGCCCCACAACACTCCCATGGCAACCCTGTTCCTGTTGACAAGCTAACACCTGTCCTCTCTTTACAGAGGTTCCTGTCATTAAAGGATTCCTTGACTGGGACAAAAGCCTGAGGCTCTCAGACAAGGTAAGAGGTATTCCTGCTCTACCATCTATTCTGGGACGGCGGGAGCTTCCTGAGCCCACAGTTCCCAGTCCAACTGGCTGCCTCATCACCACTTCCTTTCAGGGACCTTGGCATTTTTTGCAGTGCGGACCACAGTTCTGCCTCTAGCCTGGCTCCTCTGGGATCTGAGTCCAAAGCTTATCTCTGTGTTGTTGGTACATCAAGTCCCCTTTTCTCTTAGTAGATCTTGGGGACTCCCCTTTGCTGCACCTTATCAGAGACTTCCTGATGCTGGCTGTCCAACACACATGCCCTGAAATCCTCAGCACTTGCCATCCTAAAAGCATCAGCCCTTCCCTTATCCCACTGTTCTTCCTCTTTCACAATGTGATTCCTCTTGTATGTTTTTCCCCTCTTTCCACCAGTATCTCCAATCAAGGTTGATAGCTTATTTCAGTCACACATGCCTCTTCTCCTGGTAGTAGCAGCACATTTATTTGTTCCTGACCCTGTGAGGATTGTGGTGAGTACCATCAGCCAGTATTCATACCCCAGGATCCATGCATTTTCTACTGCTCTTGGAAAAAGTGTAGAGATTGTTAACAGAGCATCCTTCAGGTGTTGCTGATCTGCCCCAAGGCTCCAGAGGCTCTGTGGGGTTGCTCCTCAGGCGCATGGCTCCAAGGGTCCAGATCTCTGTGCCTCCTGGAGAAGCTGGATCTGGAACTAAGGGACAAACTCAAGACACCACCCCCTACTCTGGGGTTCTCACGTTTCTGCGAGCCTAGGCCAGGCCCCAGCAATACCGACGGGCTGGGCCTGGATCCACCACTGCCACAGCCATGGCCCTGCCCCAATGGCTCTGCCCACAGACTCTGAAATCATGCCATGGGGGCAGTCGACCCTCAAGACTATCCCAGAATCCTGACCCCCAACCGTACAAACCCTTGCCCACATAGCCGCGCGCCTGTAAGGTAGAGTCCCCACCAGTCAACATCCAGCCCCACAGACCATGGCCTCCTCCCCCAACAAAGGCCAAAACCTGGGAACCAGGGCCAGTGGAAACCTGGGCACGGACTCCCAGGTGATTCTTATACACTCTCCCAGCAGTGTTCTTAACCAACGATGGGAGCACTGGTCCAGCTGCTCAGAAAAGCATTTAACGCCTATAGAGTTTACTGTTTATAATCAAGACTGGTTGGGAAAAAATTACATAGACTAGTTATAAGCAACACAGGAAAATAGAAATCTAGGGAAAACTTTTGATATAACTGTATTTACACACAGTATATTCTATTTTCAGAGGACTTCAGAATTTTCTAAGACCAATTGTATGGAATATTTTATATATAAGAATAAGGGAGTAAGAGGCAAGATGGCAGAGGAGGGAATGGAAGCCACATTTACCTCCTCCCAAGACCATCTGAATTTACAACTAAATGGTGGAGAAATCGCACAGAACAAACAACTGAACAATAGCAAGAGAGAAGCCTTATAACATCAGACAGACAGAAGAATCAGCTTCAGCAGACCCTGACTGGTAAGCAGTGTGGTGGAGACTCCAGAGGGTTAGCCAGGCACCCACAGGCTACAGGACTGCTGGGATAATCAAGTGGCTGGTTGGATTACCCTGAGAAGAATGGAGTCTAAACCCTAAGCTGGGATCCCCAGCCTTGAAGAACAGAGCCCCTAAAAGTACACAGTTAACAACCAGTGGTGAAAAGCAGCAGGATTGTTCTCCACCAGAGATGGAAAGCTGGAGATGCAAAGAGCTGTTTAAAGGGCCAATGTACAATTTTTCAGTTGTAGTCACTTACCTGCAGCTTCAGCAAAGGCCGAGTCAGAGTGGCCTGGAGACCCCTGAGGAGAAACTGGGGACAGAGGCTTTGGAGAGAGAATTGAGAGTGCAGCCACTGGGATCCCTGTGCTGAGTCATCATCCCTAAGGTAGCAGCCACGCTGCTCAGGCAACCACTCCAATATGAGGGGCAGCAGCTTGAGGGAAAATAACAGCCCCGACACCAGAAGGGATTCTGCCACCCTATGGGGCTTAAGCCTCACTGCTGAGTGCAGAGTGACTAGATTAACAACTGAAGGAAACAGCAACAGACAGCAGAGCCCTGGCAGCCTCCAAACAGGCTGCCTAAGATCAGACAGGGTCAAAATCTGACAACACCAGAAGCACACCCAGAAAGGCAAAACAGTGGTAAATACTAGGTATTCACATAGCACATAGAAGTTCATCTAGGTACTAGAAGTTCATCTAGGTTCTAGTCCACTGTGATGAAGTCCACTGTGGTCTTTGCCATGATTAGTAATATTTTCTATGCTGCATAGCTTTCTAACATTCATTTCTTGTCCAGCAAGTTTATGTATATTAAATCACTAGAATACACTATAGTTTATTTCTCTCTTTTCTTATAATAGTCTTAACCTCTTTACACCCTTATTAATACTGGTTCATTTGTTACTGATACTGGATTGCAGAGGCAGTCATTTTTGCTGATGTGGGCTTGTTCCCTGGCCTTTGAGCTTCTCTTCTGGCACTACCAGCACAACAGCATACAAGACGTGGTGGGTAGAGTGACCTTCAGTCAACCACATAGAGGGAAAGACCCACCAAAGAATGACTCAACACCAATCAAAACAAAATTACATCCAGAGTGCCAACATGAATGTCAAAAGGGACATCCCAAACCATCAAGTTGAGGAGATCAAGGAGACTGCACCACTGAATCTCACAGGTCTTCTAACATAGAAGTTCATACCACAAACTCAATGAGTCAAAACCAATTAATTTAAGAAGCAGAGTCAAAGAAGAGTCTTACAAAAAATGGGAGGACAAAGAAACAACCCCCAATCAAATTCTTCCTTAGGAATCCTCAGAAAGAATGATAAATGAAATAGAGGCAGATCAACTAACAAATATTGAGTTCAATGCAATGGTTATAAGGAAGTTCTATGAGCTCACTGAGAATTACCAAAAACTACAGGGAAACTTCAAGAAACTTACTGCAAACTATATCAACATGAAAAAGGACATAGAAACTATTGACAAGAGCCAAGAGGAAATGAAAAATACAATTTCTGAATTGAAGAACACAGTTGAAAGAATCAAAAGCAGGCTAGATGTAGCAGAGGATCAAATCAGTGAGCTGGAGGACAAGGTAGAAAAAAAAAAAAAAAAAAACTCCCAGAATGAGCAAGAAAAGGAAAAAGACTAAAAAAGACTGAAGAGGTGTTAAGGGAACTGCAGGACAACATGGAATGTAATAATAACTGCATAATAGATATACAAGAAAGAGAAGAGCAAGGCATAGAAAATCTGCCTGAAAAAGTAAGATGGAAAACTTGATTAATTAGATGAGAGAAAAAGTCACACAAATGTAGGAAGCCCAGAGGGTCCCAATCAAGAGGAACCCACAGAGGTCAATTCCAAGACACACCATAATTAAAAGGGCAAAATTCCAAGATAAAGAGAGAATTTTAAAGGCATCAAGGGAGAACAGGAAGTAACATGTAAGGAAGCCCCAATAAGACCAGCAGCTTACTTCTCAATGGAAACACTGAGAGCCAGCAGGAAATGGCAAGAATTATTCCAAATAGTGAAAAATAAAGGCCTGCAACCAAGACTACTCTTCACAGCAAGGCTCACAATTAAAATGGAAGGTGAAATAAGGAGTTTCCTAGACAAAAGAAGGGTGAAAGAATACACCTCCAAACCAGTAATGCAAGATATGCTAAAGGGAATGATTTAAGAAGAGGAGGAAAAAGAGTAAGAGAGGGAGAAACACAGGTATAGAGGGAGTAAAATGGCAATAAATAAATACCAATCAATCATAACCTTAAACATAAATGGATTACATGCTGCAATCAAAAGACATAGAGTAGCTGAAAGGATAAGAAATCATGACCCACACATGTGCTGCCTACAAGAGACCCACATCAAAACAAAAGACCTACACAGACTGAAAATGAAGAGTTGGAAGCAAATATTCCAAGCAAATAGAAAGGAAAAAACACCCAGGGTAGCAATAATTATATCAGAGAATACAGACTTCAAAACAAAGGCCATAAAAAGAGAAATAGAAGGGCACTTCATAATACTCAAGAGAAGAATCCATGAGGAAGACAAAAACATTTTACACATATATGCACATAACATAGGAGCACTCAAATATATAAGGAAAATCTTAGAGGACTTCAAGAAAGATATAGACAGCAACATACTTATACTAAGGACTTTTAACAGCCTACTGTCAAAAATGAATAGATCCTCCAAACAAAACATCAGCAAGGATATTGCAGCATTGAACAATGCCCTAGATCAAATGGACTTAACTGATATATATAGAACCTTTTATCCCAAAGAAGCAAAATATTAATTCTTTTCAAATGCACATGGAACATTTTCAAAGATAGTCCACATGATAAGACACACAAAAAAAAGCATCAACAAATTCAAGAAAATTGAAATCATATCAAGCATCTTCTTTGACCACAAGGCCCAGAAAGTAGAAACCAATCTCAAGGAAAAAAACTGAAAAAAATTTTCAAACTTGTGGAGATTGAATAACATGCTATTAAATGATGAATGGGTTAAGAATGAGATCGAGTAAGAAATCAAAAACTTTCTGGAAACTAAAGAAAATAAACTCACAACAGTCCAAAACTTAAGGAACACAGCAAAGGCAGTCTTGAGAGAGAAGTTCATAGTGATCCAGGTCTACAGAGAAAATATACAAATATACACAATAAGCAACCTAACCCTACATCTACAAGAACAGGATGAACAACAGCAAACAAAACCCATTCTGAATAGAAGGAAGGAAATAACCAAAATCAGAGAAGAATTAAACAACACAGAGACTACGAGAACAATTCTGAGAATGAATAAATCCAGGAGATGGTTCTCTGCAAAGATAAACAAAATCAGCCATCCTTTAAGCAGACTTATGAAGAAAAACAGAGAGAGGACCCAAATAAACAAAATTAGAAATGAAAGAGGAGAGATTACAACTGATATCACAGAAACACATAGGATCATAAGAAATTACTATAAAAAAACTATATGCCAAGAAATGTGAAAACCTGGGTGAACTGGACAAATTTCTAGAAAAATATAATCTTCCAAAACTGAATGAAAAAGAAGGAGAAAGGCTGAACAGACCAATAATAGATGATGAAATTGAAGCAGTAATAAAAAAAATTCCTGACTGGAGGCGGCTCTGCAACTGACTGTAGGCGGCCCTGAGAGCAACCAGAGGAGACCCTGTGACCAGATGTAGCTGAGTTCCCGGAGGAGGGGGCTTTGTGGAAGACCTAGAGTTCACACCCATGATCCTAGGGTGAGTGCCCATAACTCAGGAAACTTGTGGAGCCCACACCCGTAAACTTGGGTAGGCATGTGCGCCCTGTAGGAGACCCAGAGCTCAAAACAATAAACTTGGGGACTGACTGTAGGAGATCCCAGCTCAAACCCATAATCTCGGGAAAGCACTCGCTCTGCAGGAGGCTCAAAAATCACATCCAAGGGCCTGCATGGAGAGTGCACCACTAGCCCTGGGGAGAGTGCACAGCTAGCCCTGAAGAGGGTGCGAGGCTGGCACTGAGGAGAGTAGCCAAAAGCTGACTAAGTGCAAAACAGGGAGAAAAGCGGTATCAGTCACCCCTCAGCCTGCTGCAGCCAGCAAGACTAGAAAAACCAGTTTGCCCAGTCTGAAAACAGCAAGAGGTGTTTTTCTGATGTTGTTGTAGTTGTTTTTTTTTTCTTGGTTTGTATTTTGTTTTTGTGGGGGTTTTTTGTTTTGTTTTAATTATTTTTTTATTTTTATCTTTTTTACCCCTCAATTCCTATCCTTCTCTTTACTTCTTTCTTGTTTTATACCTTCTTCCATTCTTTCTAATTTTATCTCTTCTTCCTTCCGCTTGTTCTTCTATTCTTTTTTCATTTTTTTCCTGTTCTCTTTTTAAATACCCATGAGTGAGACAAAAAAACCCTGGAACTGTGAAAAAAACAGAGTTGGTCCCAAAGAGGGGGCATCCCAACAGCTGAGACAGTGGAAGCTGTGAACACCAGGATACCTGAAGGAGACTGCACCACTGAATCTCACAGGTATTCTACCACAGAAGTTCACACCATAAACCCAGGAAGCCAGAACAGATCAATTTACACAAGAAGAGTCTCACAAACAATGGGAAGACAAAGAAACAATCCCCAAATGAAAGGTAAGGAGGAAGCCCCAAAAAGAATGCTAAATGAAACAGAGGCAACTCAACTATCAGATATTGAGTTCAAAGCAATGGTTGTCAGGAAGCTCCATGAGCTCTCAATGAACTACCAGAAACTACAGGGAAGCTACAATGAACTCACTGCAAACTATATCAACATGAAAAAGGAAATAGAAACTATCAACAAGGGCCAAGAGGAAATGAAGAGTACCAACAGTAGAAGGAATCAAAAGCAGAATGGATGAAGCAGAAGATCGGATCAGCGAGTTGGAGGACAAAGAAGAAAAAACACCCAGAAAGAGTAAAAAAAGGAAAAGAGGCTCAGAAAGAATGAAGAGGGATTAAGAGAAATGGAAGGCAATATGAAACATAATAATATCCGTATAATAGGGATACCAGAAGGAGAAGAAGAAGAGCAAGGGATAGAAAATCTCTTTCAAAAAAGTAATAATGGAAAACTTCCCTAATTTAATGAGAGAAAAAGTCACACAAATACAGGAAACAGAGAGAGTCCCAATCAAGAGAATCCCAAACAGGCCCACTTCAGGACACATCATCATTAAAATGGCAAAATTCCAAGACAAAGAGAGAATCTTAAAGAAAGCAAGTGAGAAACAGGAAGTAACATACAAGGGAACCCCAATAAGGTTAGCAACTGACTTCTCCATGGAAACACTACCAGCCAGGAGAGAATGGCAAGAAATATTCCAAGTAATGAGAACCACGGGCCTGCAACCAAGGCTACTATACTCAGCAAGGCTGTCAATCAAGATAGAAAACCAAATAAGGAGCTTCCAAGACGAAAAAAATCTAAAAGAATATGCCTCCTCAAAACTAGCGCTGCAAGAGATGTTAAAGGGACTGCTTTAAGGAAAGGAAGGAAAAAGAGAGAAACACAGAGGAACATGGTATGAAAATGGTAATGAATCAGTACCTATTAATAAAAACCTTAAATGTAAATGGACTAAATGCTCCAATCAAAAGACATAGAATAGCTGAATGGATAAGAAAGCATGACCCATGCATTTGCTGCCTACAAGAGATCCACCTCAGGACAAAAGACCTACAAAGACTCAAAGTGAAAGGCTGGAAACAAATTTTCCAAGCAAACGGACAGAAAAAAAAGGCCAGGGTAGCAACACTCATATCAGACAAAATAGACTTCAAAAGAAGAGCCATAAAGAGAGACCCAGAAGGTCGCTTCATAATACTCAAGGGAAGAATCCACCAAGAAGACATAAACATTGTAAATATATATGCACCCAACAGAGGAGCACCTAAATACATCGAGAAAATCTTACAGGACTTCAAGAAAGATATTGACAGCAACACAATTATAGTAGGGGATTTAACACCCCACTGTCAAAAATGGACAGATCTTCTAAACAAAATATCAAAAAAGATATTGTGGCATTGAACAATACTCTAGACGAACTGGGCTTAGCTGATATATATAGAGCCTTTCATCCCAAAGAAACTAAATAAACTGTTTTTCAAATGCACATGGAACATTTTCAAAGGTAGACCACATGATAGGACACAAAACAAACCTCAACAAATTCAAGAACACTGAAATCATACCAAGCATTTTCTCCAAGCACAAGGGACTGAAACTAGAAACAGGCTTGATAGGGAAAATCCCCAAACCATCAAAATCATGGAGATTGAATAGCATGCTATTAAACAATGAATGGGTCAAGAATGAAATTAGGGAGGAAATCAAATATTTTCTGGAAACAAATGAAAATGAACTCACAACAACCCCAAATTGTGGGACATAGTGAAGTCAGTCCACAGAGGGAAGTTCATACCTATACAGGACTAACTAAAGAAGATAGAAACAATTAAAACAAATAACTTAACACTACACCTACAAGAACTCGAGGAACAACAACGAAGACAGCCCAGAGCAAGTATAAGGAAGGAAATAACCAAGATCACAGCAGAATTAAATAACATAGAAATTAAAAGCACAATTCTAAGGATCAATGAATCCAAGAGCTGGTTCTTTGAAAAGGCAAATAAAATCGACAAGCCTTTAAGCAGGATCATCAGGGAAAAAAGAGAGAGGAACCAAATAAACACAATTAGAACTGAAAGAGGAGAGATTACAACTGACACCACAGAAATACAGAGGATTGTAAGAAATTACTATGAAGAACTGTATGCCAAGAAATTTGAAAACCTAGGTGACATAAACAAGTTTCTAGAAAAATATAATCTCCTAAAACTCAATGGAGAAGAAGCAGAAAGCCTGAACAGACCAATAACAGCAGATGAAACTGAAGCAGTAATCAAAAAACTACCAGCACACAAAAGCCCCGGACCAGATGGTTTCACAGGAGAATTCTACAAAGCATTTAAAGAAGAGCTAACCCTTATCCTTCACAGACTATTCAAAAAAATCCAAAATGATGAAAGACTCCCAAACTTTTTGTATGAAGCCAGCATCATCCTAATCCAAAAAACACATAAAGACACAACAAAGAAAGAAATTTTTAGGCCAATATCATTGACGAACATAGATGCTAAAATCCTCAACAAAATATTGGCAAACCGCCTCCAATAATACATTAAAAAGACCACAAATCATGACCAATTGGGATTCATCCCAGGGATGCAAGGATGGTTCGACATCAGCAAATTAGTAAATGTAATACATCACATAAACAAAAGGAAACACAAAAATCACATGATCATATCAATAGATGCAGAAAATGCTTTTGATAAGGTACAACACCTATATATGATGAAAATACTCAGCAAATGGGAATAGAGGGAGCATTCCTCAACATAATAAAGGCCATATATGAGAGATTTACAGCCAACATCATACTCAACGGGCAAAAACTAAAATCTTTCCCACTAAGATCAGGAACAAGACACGGTTGTCCACTTTCACTACTTCTATTCAATATAGTATCGGAAGTGTTAGCCACAGCAATTAGACAATAAAAGGAAATAAAAGGCATCCAAATTGCAAAGGAGGAAACAAAACAATCATTGTTTGCAGATGACACAATAGTGTACATAGAAAATCCTATAGACTCCGCCAAAAAGCTGCTCGACTTAATAAATGAATTTGTCCAAACAGCTGGATACAAAGTCACTTATCCAGAATTCAAAGGCATTTTTGTATACCAACAATGAAACAGCAGAAGCAGAAATCAAGAAAAAATCCCATTCGATATAGCAAAAAGAAACATAAAATACCTACTAGTAAACTTAACCAAGGAGGTAAAAGACCTGTATGCAGAAAACTACACAACACTGAAGAAAGAAATCAAGGAAGACACAAACAAATGGAAACATTTACCGTGTTCATGGATCGGAAGAGTTAGTATCATCAAAATGTCCATACTTCCCAAAGGAATTTATAAATTCAGTGCAATACCTATAAAAAGTACCAATAGCATATTTCACAGACATAGAAAAAAATTTCAAAAATTTATATGGAACCGTAAATGACCCTGAATAGTTGCTGAAATTTTGAGAAAGAAGAGAAAAGTAGGAGGGATCACAATACCTGATACCAAACTGTATTACAAGGCCACTGTAATCAAAACAGCCTGGTACTGGCATAAAAGCAGGCACATGCACCAGTAGAATAGAACAGAAAGCCCAGAAATAAACCCAAGTCTCTATGGTCAATTAATATTTGACAAACGGGGCAGCAACATAAAAAGTAGCAAAAATAGCCTCTTCAACAAGTGCTATTGGGAGAACTGGACAGCTACGTGCAAAAAAAATGAAACTTGAGCACCAACTTACACCATACACAAAAATAAATTCAAGGTTTATGATAGATTTAAATATAAGCCGTGACACCATTAAAGTCCTGGAGGAGAACATAGGCAGGAAAATCTCAGATATTTGATGCAGTAACAGTTTTACTGATATGTCCCCTAAAGCAAGAGACATAAAGGAAAGAATAAATAAATGGGATGTCATCAAAATAAAAAGCTTCTGCAGGGCTAAAGAAAACAGTATTAAAATAAAAACAAAAACAACCATATGGGAAAACATATTTGCCAATGATACCTCAGACAAGGGTTTAATCTCAAAAATATATAAAGTATTTACACTACTCCACTCTAAGACAAGCAACCCAATTACAAAATGGGCAAAGGACGTGAAGAGATACTTATCCAAGGAGGACATACAGAGGATCCAGAGACATATGAAAGGATGTTCGATATCACTAGCTATAAGAGAGATGCAAATAAAACTACAATGAGATACCACTTGACACCAGTCAGAATGGCCATCATAAACAAAGCAACAAAAAACAAGTGTTGGAGAGGTTGTGGAGAAAAGGGGACCTAGTCCACTGTTGGTGGGATTGCAGACTGGTACAACCACTATGAAAAGAAGTATGGAATTTTCTAAGAAATCTAAAAATGGATCTACCTTTTGACCCAGCAATTCCACTGCTTGGATTATATCCTAAGAACCCTGAAACACCAATCCAAAAGAACCTATGCACCCCAATGTTCATAGCAGCACAATTTACAATAGCCAAGTGTTGGAAGCAACCTAGGTGCCCATCAGTAAATGAACAGATCAAAAAACCATGGTACTTGGAAAAACAAGGGAATTCTATGCAGCAGAAAGAAAGAAGGAGCTCCTACCCTTTGCGACAGCATGGCTGGAACTGGAGAGCATAGTGCTAAGCCAAATTAGCCAGGCAGTGAAAGACAAATACCATATGATCTCACCTTTAACAGGAACCTAATCAACAATACAAACAATCAAGCATAATATAACTAAAGACACTGAAATTGAGAACAGACTGACAGTCACCAGAGTGGAGAGGGGAGGGAATTTCAGGGGAAAAGGGGAAAGGTTTAGAGCAACAAGTATAAAGGACACATGGACAAAAACTAGGGGGGTGGAAATGGGAGGGAGGGGGGAGGTCTGGGGCGGTGGGTGGGGATGGGAGTAAAAGACAGAAAACTGTACAAGAACAACAATTACAATAAAAATTAAAAAATATATATTCCTAACACACAAAAGCCCTGGACTGGACAGTGTTACAACAGATTTTTCCAAAGGATTTCATGAAGAGTTAACCCCTGTCCTTCACAGACTATTCCAAAAAATACAAGGAGAGGGAAGACCCCCAAACTCTTTTTATGAAGCCAGCATCATGCTTATTTCAAAACCAGATAAAGACACAACTAAGAAAGAACACTACAGGCCAATATCACTGATGAACATAAATGTTAAAATCCTTAAGATTATATTGGCTAATGGCATCCAGCAATACATTAAAAAGATCATACACCATGATCAAGTGGAATTCATCCCAGGGATGGAAGGATGGTTCAACATTACCAAATCAATAAATGTAATACATCACATAAACAAAAGGAAAGACAAAAATCACATGATCATATCAATGGATGCAGAAAAAGCTTTTGATAAGGTACAGCATCCATTTATGATAAAAACACTCAGCAAAGTGGGAATAGAGGGAGCATTCCTCAACATAATAAAGGCCATATATGAGAGACCTATAGCCAACACCATACTCAATGGACAAAACTAAAATCTTTCCCACTAAGATCAAGAACAAGGCAAGGATGTCTGCTTTCACCACCTCTATTCAACATAGTATTGGAAGTCCTAGCCACAGGAATCAGACAAGAAAAAGAAATAAAAGGCATCCAAACTGGAGAGGAGGAAGCAAAACTGTCATTGTTTCCAGATGACATGATAATGTACATATAGAATACTATAGACTCCACCAGAAAACTACTTGACCTAATAAATAAATTTGGCAAAATAGCAAGATACAAAATCAATATTCAGAAATTGAAGGCATTTTTGTATACCAACAATGAAATACCAGAAACAAAAATTGGGGAAAAAACCCATTCGATATACCAACAAGAAAAATAAAATACCAAGGAATAAACTTAACCAAAGAGGTAAAAGACCTATACTCGGAAAACTACACAACACTGAAGAAAGAAATTAAGGAAGATACAAGCCAATGAAAGCATGTACCATGATCATGGATTGGAAGAACTAACATCATCGAAATGTCCATACTACATAAAAAGCAACTTATACATTCAATGCAATCCCTATTAAAACAGCAGTGACATATTTCACAGAAATAGAGAGAACATTTCAAAAATTTATGTGGGACCATAAGTGACCCCAAATAGCCACAGCAATTTTGAGAAAGAAGAAAAAGTAGGAGGGAATCACAATACCTGACATCAAACTATATTACAAGGTTACAGTAATCAAAACATTGTGGTACTGGCATAAGAACAAACACATAGAACAATGGAACAGAATAGAGAGGCCAGAAATAAATCCAAGTCTCTATGATCAATTAATATCTGACAAAGGGGGCAAAAGCATAAAATGGAGTAAAAATAGCCTCTTCCACAAATGGTGTTGAGACATCTGGATAGCTACAGGCAAAAAAGGAAACTCGACCACCAACTCACACCATACACAAACTGTTTCGGACCATTCAGCCTGGTCTCAGGAGTTGTAGCCAGCACACCATGGTGGGCTGAGTAAGAGCCTTAGGGACCCACTTCATTTGGGTCTGTTCTGTCAAAAGGACGTTAGCTACTAAGGAGACAAAGCTTATCTCCCTGGCAGGAGCACAGCTTCTGCCTCATCCATCTCTGGCCCCAATACTTGGTTGGTAGTAAATGACGGGTAAGACTCCTCATGAGAGGAGCAACCTAAGCCAGACACAACCACTTGGGAGGCCCTTATGGAAGGACTTGGGGGGCTGCAGCAAAGAGGGGGTGATGGACCCTCGTCCCCCAGCTATGCTGACATAGCCCGGGTCCCCATTTCTGTCTGGGAGATGTCTTCCTTATCTCTTGCTTCCTGGGCCTAATCAGCTTAAAGCAAGTGGTGCAGCCGGGTGCAGGCCAAAGTAGTTCCCAGGTGATCGCGGGCATAAGAAAGAATTCCTAAAGTCCTGTGAAACCTGCTTTGCTAAGAGTGCTCTCATTTAAATGATAAGGGTCCCAGGAGGAAATGGGTATGTCTCCCAAAGTTTTGCAACCCCCTTTCCTGACAGACACTGACTCAGATTAAGCCCTCAGATTTCTTTGACATGTTAAACCTGTATTCCTGTGTATTGGAACCCAATAAAAGCCCAGTGAGGAAAGGGCTCTGGGTCATTCTCCTTTGAGAGTTTGGCCACCTCTCCTCCCCAAGCAGATCATGTCTTGGTAGTTTTACTTTCATCCGACAGAGGAATGGGGCTCTGCGGGCAGAGCCCACTGCCCCCCCCCCCCCCCCGCCCACAACAAACATAAACTCAAGATGAATAAAGGACTTAAATATAAGTGGTGACACCATAAAAGTCCTAGAGGAGAATGTGGGCGGGAAAATCTTAGATATTCCATGAAGCAATATTTTCACTGATGTGTCCCCTAGAGGAAAGGACATAAATAAAAGAATAAACAAATAGGACCTCATCAAAATAAAAACCTGCACTACTAAAGAAAACATCAGCAAAATGAAAATGGAACCAACCATATGGGAAAATACATTTGCAGATGATATCCGGGCAAGTGTTTGATCTCCAAAATATATAAAGAATTCACAGGACTCTACTCCAGGAAGACATAGAACCCAATTAAAAAAATGGGCAAAGGACCCGAGCACACACTTTTCCAAGGAAGACATACAGAGTGCCCAAAGTCATATAAAAGGAGGCTCAGCATCACTAGGCATCAGAGAGATGCAAATTAAAACCACAATGAGATATCATTTCACACTGGTCAGAATGGACATCATGAACAAATCAACAAACAAGTGCTGGTGAGGTCATGGAGAAAAGAGAACCCTAGTATACTGTTGGTGAGAATGTAGACTCATCCCGCCACTGTGGAAAACAGTATGGAATTTTCTCAGAAAACTAAAAATTGAACTGTCTTTGACCTGGCAATTCCTTGCTGGGACTATTCCCTAAAAACCCTGAAACACCAATTCTTTAAAAGAACTTATGCACCCCAATATTCATAGCAGCACGCTGTACAACAGCCAAGTGCTGGAAGCAACCTAAGTGCCCATCAGTAAATGAGTGGATCAAAAAACTGTGATACATTTACACAATGGAATACTATGCAGCAGAAAGAAAGAAGGAACTCCTACCCTTCACAACAGCATGGATGGATCTGGAGAGCATTATGCTAAGTGAAATAAGCCAGATGGTAAGGGACAAATACCATATGGTCTCACCTATAAGTGGAATCTAATCAAAAAAACAAACAAGCAAGCAAAATATAACCAGAGACATTGAAATTAAAAACAATCTGACAATGACCAGAGGGGAGGTGGGAGGGGATAATGGTGTGAAAGGGGGTAAGGGTTTTCAGGAACAACTATAAAGGACAAATGGGCAAAACAAAGGTGGGGTGGAAGCAGGGGAGGGAGATAGGGATGTTTGGGGTGGGGGGATGAGGGGTAAATGCACACAACTGCACTTGAACGATGATAAAATAATTTTTTAAAAAGTTTCTCACTATATAATTTGCTTTGATCATTTATGTGAAATCTTAGCAGAAAAGTAAATGGAGCTTAAAACTTCTTTTTTTCTAAAAGAACTTGCTTTTAGTTTTTTTTTCTGCTTACCACTTTTATAGCATTCTACTTTAGTTTTGTTCTAAGATGTGAATTTAATCATCTGGATTTCAGATAATTTGTTAAAGGTCAAGTCTTTATATAGTGCAAAGGTCATAAGTCTAAGCTAGGCTATTATTTTATCTTCTTTTATTCTCTCGTAAAAGAGGGAACATGATCTACAAACACTCAAAAGAAAGCAGGTCAACCTCAAAAAGCATATAAAGTATCTTATTCATAATTATAGTCTTTGGAAAACCAATTTGAAAATATGCTCATATCCACATGTATAATATAGATACACACATATAATTATTTATATATTCTATATCCATACTAAATTAAATAATCCATTTTTTCAGAAGTATCATTGTTTTGAATTTTTCATGAAAAAATAACATGCTCTAGGAAAAATTCTCTATACTATATCAGACATTATTTATAATTACGAAAAACTGAAAACAGTAACTATTCAATGACAGAATCATGTCTATATAACTCAGGCTATATTCGTGGGATATAGTTTTCTTAGATAGCCATTTATAATTTTCTAAGTTACAAAACTGTGTAGATACATGAAAATGCTTATGATAAATATTAAATGAAAAACAGTAAAAAATTGTACAATATTATCACTACAACTACTCAAAATATGTAGTCTTAAAAAGGCTACAGCAAGTAATTAATATTAGTCATTGGGTTAGTTTGCTAGGACGATGGTGTTTATTCTCTTCTCTCATCTCTGTCATTTCTATCATGTCCAGTTATTTTAAAATTCAAAGGATAAATTAAATATTAAATGTTTGCACACAAAGAGTTTTGAAGGTGCCAAAACTCCTTGCACAAGTCCTTGAGACCAGTAAGAATCATATAACATGATAGTCAAACTCTAAAATGCTACCATTTTTGAGGCACAATCCGTAACTTCTTTAAATTGAATGTCATAGTTTCCAAACCAAAACTGGAAAATTAGATACCTCACTGTCTATCCACTTAATTACAGATTTGTCTTTTCTGGTAGATTTTTAGCATATGGGTTTATCTCTTTCTTCACTGAATCCCCAGCTCCTACTCCAGTGCCTGGCTTACAATTAGGAGATAGGGCTGTTGGTAGATGTGATTTTTTCCTTCACAAACTCTAAATCCACATGTGACTCTTTTCCATTGGGATAAATTTACACAGCCATAAAAATTCTGAAATTATCTCATCATTGATAAATGATTTAAAAAATGTATATCTGTGTCCAAGTGTGCACACATGCAAACACACATTTCAAAATGTATGAAGAAAAGAGAGGCAAATGGGAAACATTTCAAAGAAATGCCATACCCAAAGAAGAAGAAAATGCTACTCAAAACATCAGCTCTCTAATCTTCAAGCAAATGATACTATTTTGAATAGGTCTTTTACTTTTAAAAGTATATTTTCCTCTATTGCAAATCATATCCAAGGTTTCAACTATATTATCACCAGTGTACAAGAAATGACTTATCTTCAACTTAGATAAGAGCTTCTAGTATAATCCTTATCAGCATCAACACATCTATTCTCCAAGATGTCAAGTCTTCTATGAAGACTTAAGAGGGTTCCATGAGCCTGTTCATTTGAAAAATTTTCTCCCAAGCCTGATTTTTTCCTACACTCTGCTTGGTTTTAGCCATAGCTGGCTCAAAATACACTACAGAAGAATGAAAAATCCAACACAGAAATATCCACAGAATGAAAGCCAACCAGGGAGGACACGAATCATTATTGTTGTAGATTTGAAAAGTCATGATATTTATTTAGAACTGATGAAACTTAATCTCTTAATGTAAAAAGCCACTCCTGTTGTATGCCTGCCTCAAGTATATTGGCCATAATCCACCCTCTCCTCCTCTTCTTCATTTCAAATCAAATTATTTTTGATTTGTAATTTACAAATTTGTAAGTTACAAAGTTGTAGCTTTGAAAATATGAATGATGAATTAAAAAAATAGACACCTGTTAATTTCCGATCCCTAGTAAGGTCTCCTCTAACTTTGGCCTTCTTATACACAACAGTCACTGGTACCCATCTCCCTTTCTACAATCAAGGAAATCCGGACACACTGATGGCCACACACACACAAAATTAAGACTGTGGCCCAGAGGCCTGAACCTGTGCATGTATAAAAATACATTCCCTGAAAAAATTATGCCTGAAACTATAAGTTATCCTATGATGTCTCAAGAATTTGTCAGGATCTGAATTCAGAGTTTTAAACCATGCCGAAAGAGGAAAATTCTAGTCAGAGGGATAACCTCCCTATTATTCAGGGTCCTGGTTCCGCCATGAGATTCGGGCCTGGAGATCCACACCAGTTTCTTAAGGGCTCAATAACAAAACAGTGTTGCTTTGGTAGGTCACTGTTTTGCTTGGTGTGTGGCTACCCTAATGACAGCTGCTCAGCCAGGGCAATTAATAAAATGACTGATGTGAAACCTAGAGCAATCCGCCGGAGGATGGGGGTGGGGTAGACAAGGCCCTGTCCCTGTCTCCGTCCCTTTCTGAAACCTGCTGGAACAGGTCGGGCCCCCAACACTGAGCGTTCTTCCTCTGGTACGGAGGGGTTCGTGAATCCACCACATTCCCAGCCACCTGCCTCCCTGATGTCCCGCGGGGCAGGCCGAGGCGGCCTCAGGCTTCCATCGCCTACCCCTGTGCTTCGGCGGGCAGGGAAGGTGTATCTCGTGGTGGAGACAGGGAAGTAAATTTCAGCAGCCTGCACCCCTACCCGAGGAAGATGAGGGTGCTCCTTCCGCCTCTGGTGCTGGACCATAGCCCCCACCCTTCCCCGCCCTCCTGGGCCCGGCCCGGGACTAGGTGACCGACGCGCACCCGGGCTTCGGGAGGCTGTGACCAACCTGTAACCCTGGTGCTCAGAGTGGTCATGGTGCCGCGGGTGAGGCGGCGGGTGGCAGGGCTCCGAGCCCACCGCCAGCGACACGGCCCCTCACGGCCCGCTTCCTCGGCGCGCGCGCGCCACCCGGCAAGTGCTGCGGCTCAGCTGCGTCCTGGGGGCGCGCACTACTGCCACCGGGATGGCGGGGCCTGCGAGCGAGGGAGGTAGGGGGCTAAGGCCTTTTCTTGTCTTTTTTTTTTTTTTTTTTTTTTTTTTAATCAGAGTTGATTTTGCCGGAGAGGTTGCCTCAGGCCGAAAGAAGGAAATGGCAGAGGAGGCTCCGCTGCAGTTGGTGGGGAGCAAGAGAGTCTGCTAGCAGGTTTCTTTGCTCTGGCTGCCACTGGCGGACTCACAGCAACAGCTGGGCTCTCCTCTGCCAGTTCCTCTCCTGGTCTCTGTTGTGCTCACGGAGCACAGCCCTATGCACTCCAGACTGACACACATAGGGCCAATGCACAGAGAACAAGGCCCGTGCGTGCGTTGTGTGCGTGTGTGGAGTCCTCTTACTGGACACAGTATTTGAGGATGCCGACCATTTCACCCTTGAGTATGAAAGGAGTGCATCAGTGACACTTAGGTTTTCTAGATGTGTTAATATTTTTCCTTAAAATTAAAATATTTTGTTAGGTGGATGAGGCTGGATGTCCAATAAAAAAATTAATAGTTACTTCCATGTACTGTAAATTTAGCGAAACAAGAAGCTGCATATGATGTTTCTTGGCTCCTAGCAGAACAGTTTTAGGGAGATAGTGGAATCTTGAGCACCATGTGCAGGCCCAGAGGACATCATCATCTCTTTTGCACTCCCTGGAAAGTTTACTCTGGGGCTGGCATTTGGCATGTAGTCAGATATTAAAACCACTAAGAAACCCTTGACATTGATTTAGACATCATACATACACAGGGATGTAGTTAGAGAGAGAGAGATAAAAAAACTTAATGACGTTCCTTCAAACAAAAATCTGAACTCCTGAAGAACAGTTCCTTATCCCAAAATGATACAGCCAAAGGGATGGAAGTAAAGTCAAACACACACATTTTAAGATGCATTTTTTAAATGGATTGTGTTCTCTGGTTATGTATATTTAAAGTTACCACCTAAAAAATTCTATTCACAATCCATTCACTTCAGGATAATATTTGAGCTATTTTGTTGTCTGTATTAGCATTTTTTTATAATTTAAAGAAAATGTTTAAATAATCAGCATTTCATAAAATACATTTGAATAATTTTTTTCAAGTTTCCAAAGGTTTCAAAAAGACCAACTATATAAAAAGCTAAGTTTTAAACAAAGGATGAAATGAAGCATATGGAACTATTTAAATAATAGAAAATAGAATACAATTTAAATGGTACATCTATAAACAATTTGACAGATCTATTAACTAATTTATTTCATCATCTTAAGTCAATGCCTTCAATTATTTGATCTAAATGCTAGTTCACTTGAGTATTATCTAAAAAATATATAGCTGTGTATCATTCTTTGGAATTGTCAGTTAGAAAGTTGTATCAATGAAATAATTAAAGCCAAGATATTTATAAATGTTTGAAAGAATTGATAGGCGGCAATGTTCCCAGTCTCAGTGCCACTCCTAACTAATCAGGTATTTCATACCCTTCTCTGCCCACTCTTGAACTACCTTCATATGAGTATCTGTAATTCAGGCATAGGAACCAAACAATCTCATGCATAGTGGAGAAAGTCATGGGAAATTCACAGGCTTTAATGAAGCAGCCATGGAGAAGCTCAGTACATCCATCCCAGAATCTGTAGCAACTTACTGTGTACAGGAGTAGACAATCATCTTAAAAGGCAAATACTTATGTCCCAAATATCACTCAACTCCTACTTGCTCATTATTCTTCTATTTTCTTATCAGTAAAATTAGGGAGGATGGACAAGCATCTTTTCCAGGTCCAATGGGATCTGCTAATTATGCTCATTGCTGTAATGTAATGAAAGTGAATTGCTGCCCTATGGGTACAATATAATTAAGAAGTGAGTTCTGAAATATTTTTGACAAATCAAGATCAACTACTGACATTTGAAAACCATGAGATTTTTAGTTTAATATGAAAAATAAAAATATCTGGTGCAGTTAGATTTGCATTTCTATGCAACAAAATAGCTAAAGGCATCCTGTCTCTCCCTTCAGTGTATTTTTCCCTTTTGCCCACCCTCAGCCCACTTCAATGCTCAGCTCCAGAAAGCATTTGAAAAGTGAGCCCCTACCATTAAATATATATTTAACACTATGGGGAAGGAGCACTGTCAAACAGAGAGATTCAAATACAAAAAATCTTACAATACAGAGAGTAAAGTCCAGGCTGATCTACAACAAGAACAGTAAACTGTGAATTAGAGAAAATTGTGTTCATATTCTGATAAAGTGCTTTGAAATAGAAGTAACTATGAAATGAAATTTAATAAAAAAATTAATGAAATGAGACATTTGTTTTTACTAACCCATTGGTTCCTAATGTTTATTTCCACCTAAAATTAGTGTTTCAATTGACCCATAGCAAGTAGCTGAGAACACAATAACAATACAAAAAAGTAAATTTAAAATCCATGGGGGGAATGCCATGTCTCTTTGGAAATATAAAACCCAATTTGACTCCAGAAAAATTCTATTAGATTAGATTTATAGGTAGATTACACCAAAGTAACTACTTAAGATGTTCCATTTTTTTAAAGATGTTTGCTAAAATAGATTTTAATCTGTACACATTTGCTAATATTGTGTGATTTTGAGGCTCTCATTTGGTCCACTTGCCACCAAATATTGATATAATTGAATTTCCTCTGTTAAAGACACTTAAGGCAGGGAAAAAAACAAAGGTCCAGAAGACCTACTTAAAAAATATAAACAGGCCAATCAGGAGATATCCACTGCTTGCATGGATTAGCACAAACAGAACTCAGTCTCTGCAGAATAGAGGCATTTAGATGATAGATGGCCCGGGGAAGGTTTAACAGTTTGTTTCCTACACCTCCTAGAGGAAACATGACATTGAATGTTTCTGGGATGTCCTTGCCTTCTCATAAACAGGCTTTCCAGGCAACCACAAAGCATTCACTCATGATTTAAATGTTACAAGGTTTTGGAAGGCACCTTACATCTTACAGTTTCCTCAAGGTCATGTTTCCAAACCTTTCCTGATAATAAGGATCACCTGGGTGATCTTAAATATTTCCCTGAAGATTCTGATTAAGCATCTCTGGAGTGAGACGTGCAACTATGAAGAATCTCTCTTAATAAACAGGAATCTCTCTTAATAATCAAAGCAGCCCTTTGAGCAACACAGTTCCAGTGGTTGGTACCTATTCACAAACATTTCTTTCCTAATAGACAGAGTGGATTTTCCTGCTCTCTTCCCTCTCCAACAAGTACCATGCATTTCCATCATCATGTGAACCCTGGAGAAGCTCAGGAATCCCAGTAGACCCTGCACTTATGCTGTACCTATATGATCTGAAGCACTAAAAAATATGTGAGTGCAACTAGGTGGTAAAAGACCATCTGCTGAGTCAGACTTGAGGCCTTTGCAAGGTTGTCATATGGCCAGTTAATGTTTCAGGTAGTTCCTATTTGCATTTAAATAAGTCATAGATAGGAGATAGGCTTAGCATATCCTTCAACAACAACTAAAAAAGATGATATATACCCTAAACAGAAGTTATGAATATTAAAATAGGCAGAAATATACTGGGATGAGAAAAGCCATTGATTTCTCATATGGAAAAATAAACTGCCTTATGATATGGGGGGATTCCAGAGGACAAACTTGACTTGGAAAATTATATGGTGTACAAGTAAGTGTAGCATTCCCATTATCCATACTTTATAGATTAATTAAAAAAATTCTTAGTTCACCATTCTGTCTACTTTAGATTATATTCTCAGAGGAAGCTAGTTACAAGAAAAAAAAGGAAGACTGTGAAATCAGGAATGAACGATAATATCAATTAAGAACTCACGCTGAGAGCAAAACTGGTGTCTTTGTGAGCATATTGCCCAAAGGAACTAGTGGACTCTGAAAACAAAGATCATGTTTCAAGAGAATCAGTCAGTAATCAAGCGATGCATGTTTTGACTATTCAATAATGAAAGCTTCCCTCAGAGATCAGTAAATATTTGAGTTCTGAAAAAATAATCTTGTAGATTTCATTTATTATATAAAATATCTCAATAAGTTCATAATAACTAAGAGCTGAGATCCCTTTAAGATTAATGGGATGAGGCATTTCACAAGGCAATCCATGCAAAAGTGCTAGCTGAGGGGAAAAGGGCTCTAGAATGGGTGACAGATAAAATGTCTGATGAGTATCAGTTATTAACTTGGGAGCAGTAGTAGCAATGGGTGTTGTTGTTCATATCATGAATTCTCCTCTTGTAAATTGCCCGGAAATTGGGATCTACCAGAATCTTGTTTCTAGGTGGAAAAAAACAATGGGAGAAACAAGTAGATCTCAGTAGCCCTGAGAAAGGGTGGACAGTATTGGTTCCTATTGATGCCACATCCAGAGGCTCTTTACCAGGCCAGGCTATCCATTCCTCCAACTGTTGTTAGGATCAGTGCTAACTTTTCACAATTGTACCCTTCTTCAGAAAATGACTCTCTTTTGAATGGGAGATGCCTCACCCTGGAAGATATAACCCCATCCCCAGCAAGAGGAAGGAGGCAATCTGAAAGCAATGAGAAATAGACAAGCTGGTGTTTCTGCATAAAGGTGAAACAACTCTAGTAGAGTTCATCTCTAGAGCTCCCAGTAGGAGCAAGCTGACACTAGACTCCCAGTGCATTTCTCCTTGGCTCCTTCTGTTCTCTCCTGCTACCTTCACACTTTTTCTCTGGGAGACCCTAAAAGTCTCCCAGACTCCTTGTCTTAGACACTGCTTCTGGGGAGTTAATCTAATGCAACTTTCCATTTTGCATGCTATTGTAATAGTACTTATTAATTCCATTTTCTTATTAGTCATCTCTGCATCCAGAAACCTTCCAAAATTTTAATCATGATGTTACTGTAGATAGTTAGCTAGATGTTTATAAAAAGAACAAAGTGAATTAGACATTGAGTTTAATAAACTGGGAAGAATAAGCCAGTGATCTATAGTAACTACAGACTCATTCACACAGTCCAGGGGACTGCCGCCAAGGAGAAAATCTCTCCAAGAACATTGTCCACCCTCCAGTACCACATTGTTGGGGAACTCAGAGGGAGATACTTGATGATAGAGACCTGTCAGTCTAACCAAGGGTGAACCCATCAAAACTACATGAAAGCTTGGAAGTTTGTTGTTTTTTTTTTTTTTTAGCTTTGCATTTCTTTTTTTATTTTTTGTTCTTGTACAGTGTTCTGTCTTCTACTCCCATATGAGTCCACCGCCGTAGCCCTCCCATTTCCACCCCCTTAGTTTTTGTCCATGTGTCCTTTATACTTGTTGCTCTAAACCCTTCCCCTTTTCCCCTGAAATTCCCTACCCTCTCCCCCCTGGTCACTGCCAGCCTGTTCTAAATTTCAGTGTCTTTGGTTGTATTATGCTTGTTTGTTTGTTTTCTTGATTAGGTTCCTGTTAAAGGTGAGATCATATGGTATTTGTCTTTCACCGCCTGGCTTATTTCGCTTAGCGTGATGCTCTTCAGTTCCATCCATGCTGTTGCAAAGGGTAGGAGCTCCTTCTTTCTTTCTGCTGCATAGAATTTCATTGTGTAAATGTACCATAGTTTCTAGATCCATTCATTTACTGATGGGCACTTAGGTTGCTTCCAACACTTGGCTATTGTAAATTGTGCTGCTAAGAACACTGGGGTGCATAGGTTCTTTTGGATTGTTGCTTCAGGGTTCTAAGATATAATCCAAGCAGTGGAATTGCTGGGTCAACAGGTAGATCCATTTTTAGTTTTCTTAGAAAATTCCATACTGCTTTCCATAGTGGTTGTACCAGTCTGCAATCCCACCAACAGTGCACTAGGGTCCCCTTTTCTCCACAACCTCTCCAAAACTTGTAGTTTCTTGCTTTGTTTATGATGGCCATTCTGACCGGTGTGAAGTGGTATCTCATTGTGGTTTTAATTTGCATCTCTCTGATAGCTAGCAACACTGAGCATCCTTTCATGTGTCTCTGGATCCTCTGTATGTCCTCCTTGGATAAGTATCTCTTCACGTCCTTTGCCCATTTTGTAATTGGGTTGCTTGTCTTCTTAGAGTGGAGTAGTGTAAATACTTTATATATTTTTGAGATTAAACCCTTGTCTGAGGTATCATTGGCAAATATGTTTTCCCATACAGTCAGTTCTCTTTTTATTTTAATACCGTTTTCTTTAGCCCTGCAGAAGCTTTTTATTTTGATGAGATCCCATTTGTTTATTCTCTCCTTTATGTCCCTTGCTTTAGGGAACATATCAGTCAAAATGTTACTGCATCAAATATCTGAGATTTTCCTGCTTATGTTCTCCTCTAGGACTTTAATGGTGTCACAGCTTATATTTAAATCTTTCACCCACCTTGAATTTATTTTTGTGTATGGTGTAAGTTGGTGCTCAAGTTTCATTTTTTTTGTACATACCTATCCAGTTCTCCCAACAGCACTTGTTGAAGAGGCTATTTTTACTCCATTTTATGTTGCTGCCCCCTTTGTCGAATGTTAATTGACCATAGAGACTTGGGTTTATTTCCGGGCTCTCTGTTCTGTTCCATTGGTCTATCTGTCTGTTTTTATGCCAGTACCAGGCTGTTTTGATTACAGTGGCCTTGTAATACAGTTTGGTATCAGGTATTGTGACTCCTCCTACTTTGCTCTTCTTTCTCAAAATTTCTGCAGCTATTCGAGATTGTGTAAGGTTCCATATAAATTTTCGAAGTATTTGTTCTATGTCTGTGAAATATGCCATTGGTACATTAATAGATATTGCATTGAATCTGTAAATTGCTTTGGGTGGTATGGACATTTTCATTATGTGAATTCTTCTGATCCATGAACACAGTATATGTTTCCATTCCTTTGTGTCTTCCTTGATTTCTTTATTCAGCAATGATTGTTTTGTTTCCTCCTTTGCAATTTGGATGCCTTTTATTTCCTTTTATTGTCTAATCGCTATGGCTAAGACTTCTAATACTATATTGAATAGAATTGATGAAAGTGAACAACCTTGTATTGTTCCTGATCTTAGTGGGAAAGATTTTAGTTTTTGCCCGCTAAGTATGATGTTGGCTGTAGGTCTCTCATGTATGGCCTTTATTATATTGAGGAATGCTCCCTCTATTCTCACTTTGCTGAGTGTTTGTATCATACATAGGTGCTGTACCTTATTAAAAGCTTTTTCTGCATCTATTGATATGACCATGTGATTTTTGTCTTTGTTTTTGTTTATGTGATGTATTGCATTTACGGATTTGCTAATGTTGAACCATCCTTGCATCCCTGGGATGAATCCCACTTGGTCATGGCATATGATCTTTTTAATGTATTGTTGGAGGCGGTTTGCCAATATTTTGTTGAGGATGTTAGCGTCCAGGTTCATTAATGATATTTGCCTGAAGTTTTCTTTCTTTGTTGTGTCTTTTTCTGGTTTTGGGAGTAGGAGGATACTGGCTTCATAAAAAGAGTTTGGGTGTCTTCCATCATTTTGGATTTTTTGGAATAGGATAGGGGTTAGCTCTTCCTTAAATGCTTTGTAGAATTCTGCTGAGAAACCATCTGGTCCAGGGCTATTGTGTGTCAGGAGTGTTTTGACTACTGCTTCAATTTCATCTGCTGTTATTGGTCTGTTCAGGCTTTCTGCTTCTTCTTCTTTGAGTTTTAGGAGATTATATTTTTTCTAGAAGCTTGTCCATTTCACCTAGGTTTTCAAATTTTTTGGCATACAGTTCTTCATAGTAATTTCTCACGATCCTCTGTATTTCTGTGGTGTCAGTTGTAATCTCTCCTCTTTCAGTTCTGATTGTGTTTATTTGGGTCCTCTCTCTTTTTTCCTTGATGAGCCTGCTTAAAGGCTTGTCAATTTTGTTTATTTTTTCAAAGAACCAGCTCCTGGATTCATTGATCATTGGAATTGTGCTTTTAGTCTCTATGTCATTCAGTTCTGCTGTGATCTTGGTTATTTCCTTCCTTCTACTTGCTCTGGGCTGTCTTTGTTTTTGTTCCTCGAGTTCTTGTACACGTAGGGTTAAGTCGTTTGTTTGAAATGTTTCTATCTTCTTTAGGTAGGCCTGTAGGGCTATGAACTTCCCTCTGATGACTGCCTTTGCTGTGTCCCATAAGTTTTGGGTCATTGTGAGTTCATTTTCATTTGTTTCAAGAAACTTTTTGATTTCCTCCCTAATTTCATTCTTGACACATTCATTGTTTAATAGCATGCTATTCAATCTCCATGATTTTGAGGGTTTTGGGTTTTTCCCCTTGGGGTTGGTTTCTAGTTTCATTCCCTTGTGGTCGGAGAAAATCCTTGGTATGATTTCAATTTTCTTGAATTTGTTGAGGCTTGTTTTGTGTCCTATCATGCGGTCTATCTTTGAAAATGTTCCATGTGCATTTGAAAAAAAAATTATTTAGTTTCTTTGGGGTGAAGGGCTCTATATATATCAGTTAAGTCCATTTCATCTAGAGTGTTGTTCAATGTTACAATATCTTTGTTGATATTTTGTTTGGAAGATCTCTCCATTTTTGACAGTGTGGTGTTAAAATCCTCTACTATAATAATGTTGCTGTCAACATCTTTATTGTAGTCCTTTAAGATTTTCTTGATGTATTTAGGTGCTCCTATGTTGGGCGCATATATATTTACAATGTTTATGTCTTCTTGGTGGATTCTGCCCTTGAGTATTATGAAGTGACCTTTTGGGTCTCTCTTTATGGCTCTTCTTTTGAAGTCTATTTATCTGATATGAGTATTGTTACCCTGGCTTTTTTTCCCTGTCCATTTGCTTGGAAAATTTGTTTCCAGCCTTTCACTTTGAGTCTGTGCAGGTCTTTTGTCCTGAGGTGGGTCTCTTATAGGCAGCATATGTCTGGATCATGCTTTCTTATCCATTCAGCTATCCTATGTCTTTTCATTGGAGCATTTAATCCATTTACATTTAAGGTTATTATTGATAGGTACTGATTCATTGCCATTTTCATACCTGTGTTCCTCTCTCTTTCTCTCTCTGTCTTTTTCTTTCATTCCTTAAAGCATTCCCTCTAGTATCTCTTGCAGAACTGGTTTGGTAGAGGTGTATTCTTTTAGTTTTCTTTTGTCCAGGAAGCCCCGTATTTGGCCTTCTTTTTTTTTTCCCATTTTTTATTTTAATTGTTGATCTTCTACAGTTTTCTGTCTCTTATTCTCACCCCAACCCACCACCCCAACCCTCCCCACCTCCTTCCATTTCCACCCCCATAGTTTTTGTCCATGTGTCCTTAATACTTGTTCCTGTAGGTCCTTCCCCTTTTCCCCTGAAATTCCCTCTCTTCTCCCCTCTGGTGACTTTCAGCCTGTTCTCTATTTCAATGTCTTTGGTTATACTATGCTTGTTTGTTTGTTTTGTTTATTAGATTCCTGTTAAAGGTGAGATCATATGGTATTTGTCTTTCACTGCTTGGCTTATTTCACTTAGCATGATGCTCTCAGGTTCCATCCATGCTGTTGCAAAGGGTATGAGCTCCTTCTTTCTTTCTGCTGCATAGAATTCCATTGTGTAAATGTACCACACTCATAAACAAAGCAACAAACAACAAGTGCTGGAGAGGTTGTGGAGAAAAGGGGACCCTAGTGTACTGTTGGTGGGAGTGCAGACTGGTACAACCACTATGAAAAACAGTACGAAATTTTCTAAAAAAAACTAAAAATGGATATACCTTTTGACCCAGAAATTCCACTGCTAGGACTATATCCTAAGAACCCTGAAACACCAATCCAAAAGAACCTATGCACGCCTATGTTTATAGCAGCACAATTTACAATAGTCAAGTGTTGGAAGCAACCTAGATGCCCATCAGTAAATGAATGGATCAAAAAACTGTGGTATATTTGGCCTTCTATCTTGATTGAAACCCTTGCTGGGTAAAATAGTCTTGGTTGCAGGCCTTTGATTCTCATTACTTGAAATATTTCTTGCCATTCTCTTCTGGCTTGGAGCATTTCCATTGAGAAATCAGTTGCTAACCATATCGGGGTTCCCTTGTATGTTACTTCCTGTTTCTCCCTTGCTGCCTTTAAGATTCTGTCTTTGTCTTGGAATTTTGCCATTTTAATGATGATGTGTTTTGAAGTGGGCCTGTTTGGGTTCCTCTTGATTGGGACTCTCTCTGTTTCCTGGATTTGTGTGACTTTTTCTCTCATTAAATTAGGGAAGTTTTCCATTATTACTTTTTTGAAAGAGATTTTCTATCCCTTGCTCTTCTTCTTCTCCTTCTGGTATCCCTATTATATGGATATTATTCCGTTTCATATTGTCTTGCATTTCTTTTAATCCCTCCTCATTGTTTCTGAGCCTCTTTCCCTTTTCTTGCTCTTTCTGGGTGTTTTTTCCTACTTTGTCCTCCAACTTGCTGATCCCGTCTTCTGCTTCATGGATTCTGCTTTTGATTCCTTCTACTGTGTTCTTCAGTTCAGAAATTGTATTCTTCACTACCTCTTGGCCCTTGTTGATAGTTTCTATTTCCTTTTTCATGTTGATATAATTTGCAGTGAGTTCATCATAGCTTCCCTGTAGTTTCTGGTAGCTCATTGAGAGCTCATGGAGCTTCCTGACAACCATTGCTTTGAACTCAACATCTGATAATTGAGTTGCCTTAGTTTCATTTAGCATTCTTTCTGGAGCTTCCTCCTTACCTTTCGTTTGGGGGTTGATTTTTGTCTTCCCATTGTTTGTGAGACTCTTCTTGTGAGCCTCAGCTTCTTAAATTGATCTGTTCTGGCTCCCTGGGTTTATGGTGTGAACTTCTGTGGTAGAATACCTGTGAGATTCAGTGGTGTGTCTCCTTCGGGTATCCTGGTGTTCACAGCTTCCACTGTCTCAGCTGTTGGGATCACCCCTCTTTGGGACCAACTCTGGTTTTTTCACAGTTCCATGTTTGTTTGTTTTTTTGCATCACTTATGGGTATTTAAAAAGAGAAAATAGGTAAAAAATGAAAAAAGAAGAAAAAAGGAAAAAGGAAGAAGAGATAAAATTGGAAAGAAAGGGAGAAGGAATAAAAAAGAAAGAAGGGAAGCAAAAGGAGTTGAGCGATAAAAAGGTAAAATTAATAAAAAAATAAAATATATATTTAAAAACAAAAAGAAAAACAAACAAACAAACAAAAACTCTTGCTGTTTTCAAACTTGCGAAGCTCATTTTTCTGGTCTAGCTGGCTACAATGGCTGAGGTCTGATGGTCTCATGCAGGGGACCCTGTCCTGGGCGCCAGATGTGGGGGGGGCTCCACCCGCAGAGCCCCATCCCTCTGTCACGGATGAAAATAAAAACTACCAAGACATTTTCTGCTTGGGGAGGAAAGGGGTCAAACTCTCAGAGGAGAATGACCCAGAGCCCCATCCTCACTAGGCTTTTTTGGGCTCACATACATGGGAATACAGGTATGTCAGGCAGCAAGGATCAAACAATGGTTAACATTTCAAAGCAATCTGAGGGCTTAATCTGAGCCAGTGTTTGTTAGGAAAGGGGGGTTGCCAAACTTTGGGAGACATACTTATTTCCTCCTGGGACACTTATCACCTATGTGAGAGCACTCTTAGCAAAGCAGGTTTCACAGGACTTTAGGAATTCTTTCTTATGCCCGATCACCCAGGGAGCTGTCCTGGCCGGTACAGGGCTGCACCGCTCACCCCCACAGTTTCAGGCTTTAAGCCAATTAGGAAGCAGGAGTCATCTCCCAGATGGAAATGAGGACTCGGGCTATGTCAGAATAGCCAGGGGGCGAGGGTCCATCACATCCTCTTTGCTGCAACCCCCCGAGTCCTTCCATGAAGCTTCCCACGTGGTTGTGTCTGGCTTAGGTTGCCCCTCCCTATCCGTCATTGACTGCCAACCAAGCATTGGGGCCAGAGATGGATGAGGCAGAAGCAGTTCTCCTTCCAGGGAGATAAGCTTTATCTCCTTAGTAGCTCATGTCCTTGTGACAGAACAGACCCAGGTGAAGTGGATCCCTTGGGCTCTTACACAGCCCACCATGGGGCGAGGGTTACAACTCCTGAAACCAGGCTGAACGGTCCACAACAGTCTCACTTTTCTCCCTGTTCAGCACTCAGTCATCTTTGGGCTACTCTCCCCAGGGCTAGCCTGGCACCTCTGTGCACAGGGCCTGGGGAGTGGGTTCTGAGCCTCCTGGAGAGCACTCACTTTCCTGAGTTTATGGGTGTGAGCTCGAGTCTCCTATGGGGCATGCGCGGACCCCAAGGTTACGGGCGTGGGTTCCAGATTTTCTGCTGTGCTTACACTCACGCTAATTTCATGGGAGTGAGTTCCAAGTTTCCCATGGATCATGCACGCTCCCTGGTTTCACATGCGTGGGCTCTAGTTCTCCCATGGATGGCTCGCATTCCCCGAGTCCCCTCATGGGCTACAGGTCTCGGATAGCACGAGGGCTCCTATGATCATGTAGTCATCTCCAGTGGTGCACTGGTGCCTTTGGTCACATGAGCTCCAGTGTGTACTCCTCTCAGGACTATGCATGGATCCTCACATCCACAGCGTGTTTGCCACTCAGACCTTAACTCCTCTCTGTGGGACTTTAAGCAACCAGGTCTCTCCCAGTGCTGCTAAAACCTTGTTTGGCTGGGGAGGGAGCAGTTGACCCAGCTCCCTCCCTAGAGCCCTGTGGCAAGCCTGGAAAGTGTCAGCCTCAGGTGCCCTGGTCTCTGCACTGATCCCTGGGCTCTTATTGTTCTAAAGTACTCTCTTTACCATCTGGTTTTTCAATGTCCACTACAATTTTCGATCTCCTGTTTTTGAATATGCTTTGTTTCTGTTGTTTGTTTGCTCTGTTCTTCAGTGGATCCACAGCCAGGTTTTTCTCCCATGTGGAGAGGGAAGTGGGATCTGCTTCCTCCTACCAAGCCGCCATTTTCCTTCCAAAAGTTGGGAAGTTGATTGGTTATTTTTAAAAAGCTCCTGGTTATAACCCCAGTGAAACAAGGAACTTTCTTTTGTTTGGTGACCCACACTCACCCCATTTGTTCATGCTTTCTCTCTCTTGGTGACTCACACTCATCAGTTTGTTTGTGTGCTCTTTCTGTTGTCCAAGAACATACACAACCATGTGGGTCTAGCAGCTATGCGGGCCTAACAGCAGATTGTGTGGGCTCCCAAGGACTAAGCTTTAACATGAAACATAAATGCTGGACACTGACCTATATTTTGGCTTTGCTGAAGACACAGTTGGAATTTTTCCATGCGGGGACAAATGGAGATGGGACATTGGAAACTCAGGAGCAGGTTTCACCAGAATAAACCTTGCCATACCATAGTCTCCATGCCTGAGTTTGTGAAATGCTATTCTTGTGATCCTGTGGAAGATTCCTTTTTCTACTGGCAACACTGAGAATTAAAAAAACATAATGTGGATTCCTTTTTAACTTTTTCTGCACACATAATTACCTTCTCTCTGGAAAATCACAGTTTGACTTTCCCTTTCCAAATTTACACATTTTATTTCTTTTCTTTGCCTTTCTCCACTGGCCACCTTGGAGATATTGGGCACAGAAGTTGTTCTGGATCTGAAATGTATAGCTTCCAATGATTAATACTATGTATATTTGTTAGAGGTTTTTTCGTTGATAACCTTTTTGGTTAAGAATAATTCCCAGTTTACTAAGAGTTTTCTTTTTTAAAAAATGCTGTTTCTACATCTATTAAGATAAACATGATATTTATCCTTCAATCTATTAATGCTGTGAATGATACTATCAAAAGATCTTAAGTATTCTCTTAAGTTATGGTTTCCAATGAAAGCACAGACAACTAGAGCAAATGGACAACTTGAAAAAAATATTTACAATGACTAGCTACTTTATATCTGAATCAAAACAAGATTATACCTTTTTGTTTCAGGATAAACTCTTCTGATTAGATGATTAATAGTCATTATCAGGTGGCATGGTATATTTGGCAGTCATCTGAACAAAACCTTCACATTCAGGTAAAACAAGTCCATTTGGAGACATCAGAAAACAATTTAAAATATGTAATTTTCTAATGTAGCACTTTCAAACTATTCTATATTACAGCATAAAGTTGCTATTTCACAAAACTCTGGAATTGCCATTGTGAAGTATAAAATCAGGGCCTTTGTTCTCTGCTTTTGACTCAACTAATTCAATGAAACATGTTCTTAGTATACCTAGTACAGTGTCTGCTGGAAAATTAGAAAAGCATGGTTGATTTTACCCATACTTAATGTCTCTTAATTTTGAAATCATCTTCTAAATAAAAGTGTTGGCTCATTTCAAATATAAATTTATGTCATTCACAGCCAAAGGTATATCAGATAATTTATTGTACCTTACTGTGTACAGTCAGTGGAGAGCTGGGCAAGGACAAGACCTATCATACTGCTGGAGAAGGTCATCAAGAGATTGTGACAAATGGTTGGCCTGAAAGCCAGACCAAGACAATCAAAGGCTCCTCGCCTCTTCCTCTGACCTTGGAATGTATGTTCTGACCATTGTTCGCACAAAAAGGAAGCTACTTTCAAGAATGCAGCTTTGAGAGAGTAAGATGTTGAGACAACCTGGACTGAATATGTGACTGAACTTCAGGCCGCTATGTAAACTTTTAAGATTCTGGTGGCCAGGTGCTCAGATCTACTCATTTTATGCCCACCAAAAACAAGCCTCGTAAGTTTGTTCCCTTGCTTATTAAGCCTGCTGCCTACCAATCTGGGTTGGTCTGCCTTTTTCTTTGGTTTGTCTTACACTCTTGAGTATGAAGGCCAGGTTCAGCTTTCACCTGGGGAATCCCCAAGTTTGCAAACTAATATATACATCAGGCTCTACTGTCACCCAGATTTTATTCCTTTAAGAACTTTGGTAACAAACAGCCATAAATTTATGAAAATAATTATCACTAGATCACAGAGGAGACTACATAGCCATGGTTTTAATAAATTTTGTAATAATCCTTATTGTACAAGACACTAAAGGTCTTGTACACTAAAGGTACAAGTTAACCATGTTACAAACCATGGACTACTTATTTCACAAATGACAGCTGCTCCAAGATTCAACAATACATTTTTAAGCACAGTGTAATATGTAAAAATATGATGACCTAGTTATACTGGCTATCTTGTGTAACCAAATTTGTTTGGAAATAGATTTCTCTGTAATTATTTAGTTAGGTCAGACCAATGAATTGGAAATGCATTAAAATGAATGAAATGCTGATATATACAACATGGATGAGTCTTACAAATGTGGTAAGAGACCTTACACAGGAGTTATTGCTTTTTGGATTTATCAGTATGGATTTCAAACATAGGAAAAAATAGCAGCGGAAAATATCGTATTCGTTAATTTGGTATATAGAAAAGATTAACTGGGAAGGGGAATGAAGGTAGTTTTGGAGAAGTGATAAGTGATGGAGATGTTCTGTACATTTAATAAGTTCTCTATTTATGTAAATTTAATATAAAAGACTATAAAATATATTGAACTATAGTTTATTTGTATGCTGAATTACTTAGGCAAAAATGCATGGATGCCTGCAATTTACTTTGAAATGTATCAAACAGTAAGATGGATTGATGGATGGACAAGAGAAGCTTGGATAGGTAGACACATAATACAGCAGGTGCAGTAAGCTGTTAATGGTGGCAGTAGGTGGTGAATGCTTGTGAGAATGCTGAATGTTCTTTCAATTTTTCTTAGGTTTGAAAAATTTTATAATAAAGTTAACAGAGTATTATCAGTTCCTACTCTCATACTTCTTCCTGTTCATACCAGGATTACTTTTCTATCTCCTAACTAGTCTCCTGCCCCTCTGCCCGCATCCACTGTAGTGTATTCTTAGCATAGCCAACTAGAGCAATAACCAAAACTAATTATTCCTCGAAACACTGTGAGACCATTCCAAGTACACTCAGAGTGAAATTCTAGGTCCTCTGATTTACTATGTCCCATAAGATGTGGCTACCATGTGGCCCACTCCTTACCACTCTGACCACTCCTTCCTCTAAACACCTTCAGGAATATTCTCTCTGGTCATATTCACCTTCTTGCTTTTTTAAAATATATTTTATTGATTATGCTATTACAGTTGTCCCATTTCTCCCCCATCATTCCCCTCCACCCCTCCCACCTACATTCCCCCGCTTTAGTTCATATCCATGGGTCATAAGTTCTTTAGCTTCTACATTTCCCACACTATTCCTGCCCTCCCCGTCTATTTTTTACCCACCATCTATGCTACTTTTTCTCTGTACCTTCCCCCCTCCTACCACTCCCCTGTTGCTAACCCTCCATGTGATCTCCATTTCTGTGGTTCTGTTCCTGTTCTAGTTGTTGGCTTAGTTTGCTTTTGTTTTAGGTGTGGTTGTTAATATCTGTGAGTTTGCTGTCTTTTTACTGTACATGTTTTTTAACTTCTTTTTCTTAGATAAGTCCCTTTAACATTTCATATAATAAGGGCTTGGTGATGATGAACTCCTTGAACTTGACCTTATCTGATAAGCACTTTATCTGTCCTTCCATTCTAAATGAAATCTTTGTTGGATAGAGCAATCTTAGATGTAGGTCCTTGACTTTCTTGACTTGGAATACTTCTTTCCAGCCCCTTCTTGCCTGGAGGTCTCTTTTGAGAAATCGACTGACAGTCTGATGGAAACTCCTTTGTAGGTGACTGTCCCCTTATCTCTTGCTACTTCTAAAATTCTCTGCTTCATTTTAATCATGGCTAATGGAATTATGATGTGCCTTGGCATGTTCCTCCTTGGGTACAACTTCTTTGGGACTCTCTGAGCTTCCTGGACTTTCTGGAAGTCTATTTCCTTTGCCAGATTGGGGACGTTCTCCTTTATTATTTGTTGAAATAAGTTTTCCACTTGTTGCTCTTCTTCTTCCCCTTCTGAGACCCCTATGATTCACATGTTGGGATGTTTAAAGATGTTCTAGAGGTTCCTAAGCCTCTCCTCATATTTTTGAATTCTTGTTTCTTCCTTGTTTTCAGTTTGGTTGTTAGTTTCTTCCTTCTGGTCCACTTCATTGATTTCAGTCCCAGTTTTCTTCCCATCTCTATTGGTTCCCTGTGCATTTTCCTTCATTTCACGTATTGTAGCCTGCATTTTTTCATCTAATTTGTGAGCAAAATCAACCAATTCTGTGAACATCCTGATCACTAGGGCTTTGAACCGTGCATCTGATAGGTTGGCTATCTCTTCGTCGCTTAGAGGAATTGGCTCTGAGTCTTTGGTTTGTTCTCTGGTTTGAGCCATTTTTTTTTTTCGGGGGGGGGCGGTCTGGTCGCAGCTGTTGTATAGTGAGGGGAGTAGCCTTAGGTGTTTCCCAGGGCAGGGCAGCCCAGTCGCAGGGTAGTGATGTTGTATGCAGGGGTGGGGTCTGAGGGGAAACAATGGCACTTGCTCCACTCTTTCTCAGATTCCAGTCCCTTCTGCTGTTTCCCCTTCCCCTGGATATCTGTGTGCGAATGTAGGACCACGTGATCAGCCAGCCACCTTGTGCAGCCTCAGTGGATCTGCATAGTTGCCACCCTGTGCCTGGGGTCCACTAGCCGCCACCTGTGCACCTGGGAACTGCCAGCCGCTGCTGCCTGCATGCCCAGGTCCGCACCTCCTCTTTTTCCTGCTGCAATTCTGCCCTTCTTACTGGTCTGGATGAATGGTTGTTGGACTTCTGTACAGTTCAATTTTCTATCAGTTCTGTTGTTTTCTTGTTTCTAAATCTTTGTTGTCCTTAATTTTGGTTGTGAGAGGAGGCACAGTGTGTCCACCTACACCTCCATCTTGGCTGGAAGTCCACCTTCTTGCTTTTTCTTGAATTATCTGGCATGCTTCTACCTCACGATAATTGCTCTTACTCTTTCTTCTGTCTGAAGTACTTGTCCTTCAGAAATCTGTTTGGTTCTCTCACTCTTTAATCTCTCAGTGAAACCTTTCCTGTCTACTCAATCTAAAATGTCAATGCCCTTAATCCAATATTTCTTATTTCCATTTTTTTGAAATCTTTTCTTAACTTACTACCATTCTCTATATTTTACTTATTTATCTTGCTCTTTGTCTAAGCTTTGGGAATAGAAGTTCCATGAGAGCAGGGGTTTTTGTCTGTTTACCTGTTACTCTATTCTCAGCACCTGGAACTGTGCATAGCATACTGGATGAAAAGATAAGGACAGTTTCCCAACCAGCCCAATTGCTCATGATTCAGACAGGCCAGTTTTCCAATCCTCTGGACTGCCCATGACTCAGTTATCCCAACTCACTTGGTAGCTGGCAGCTGAATAAAAACTCTCTCCCACCTCACACAATAGACATCTGATGCCAGCCATAATGGCCTGTGGTCAGACTGACCCTCTTGTACCTGGGAACAGCCCAGCCCTTTACCTAACTCATTGTCCTAACTCACATCCTGAAACCCTGAGGCAAAGCTGCTTGTAAGTATAGCATCAAATAAAGGCACTTGGATCAGATCATCCAACTCCTCCTGCCTCTATCTCTAACGCATTTCTAATATTTCATTGCTGAAACCCAGGAGGGCTATGACTGGGGAAGCCCTCTTGCCTGACCTTTGCATCTACACTGGTCAAAGCAACTAGAGTAAGGAATATATACCTCTCCCTTGTCTCAGCACTTTTCTTCTCTGTTCTACTGAGAAGAAAAATTGTCCTGGACAACATCTCAAAACTCCCAGTGCTGGGTGATATCACAGCCTGCTGAGTCTTGGACCCTTGGGAGTGAGAGAATGGTGGGATGGGATGCCTCCCTTCTCTCCTCCTGTTTCCTGTCATGACTCTAAAAAACTTGAGGGTGGGATGCCTCTTCATGTGTCCCAGGGTAGGGAGACTGAACTGGCTCCTTTCCCCCTCTTAATTTTATGCCTCATAGTGGGTGGGGGTCAATCATGACCTTCCTGCAGTACCCCTGTGTTGCAACACTTCAATGCCAGACAGGTTCACTTGGGATTCAGGCAGATGGAAGAAAATTCAAGGAGCCATGGGAATGACTGACCTGCCTTTATTTAAGAGTGGCGTGATCCACAAGCTCCATAAGCCGCATGTCCACAGTCAGGGCATGCCAAATCCCTTATATACTAAATGCACACAAAGTCAGCAGGATGCCAAGATATTATATGGTGAAGTGTGATTCCACACATGTGGGCCCATTCTAAAAGTTATGGAAATACTGTGTATCTTAGTTGCCCAGACATCCAAGTGAGGGAACCTGACTGATTCCTTTTTCCCTACAACCCCCTTGGGGTGTCTGCTCAGAAGTCTAAAAGACCTGGACTTAGAAATGGACTTCAAACCTAAGAGACTTATTTTCTTCTGTAATACTGCCTGGCTATAATATAATCTGAATAATGTGTCCATCTGGCCAGAAAACAGGACACTCAACCCTCAAATCCTCACAGACCTTTACAATTTCTGTCAGGGTCTCAGCAAGTTGAGTGAGGTCCCATATGTCCAGGCCTCCTCTGAGCTGAGCAGTTGCTGCACCCTATGCCATACCTTTTCTACCTACCAGATCCTTCTCCTCCATTCTTCCCTTCCCCAGAAGCATCTGCCTATTCCCAGTGACCTGACAGAAACATCTTTTGATTCCTTGAAGAACGCTCTTCCATCTCCCTATGCATCCCCTTCCTCTCCATTTGGCCAGGCCAGGGCTGGGACTACAGACTATGAAACCCCTATCTCTCCTGACTCCACCTCAGATCCTCCACCTCTCTCCCCTCAGAGGACCAGGTCCAACAGGCTTTGAGATGCCCAGGGCCAATTGGACTTCCAGTGGCCCTCTAGTTTGCACAGCAGGCACAGTCCCAGAGGGGCTCTAGGGTTTGGGGATTGTTTGGCCGAGTGCCCAGGTTTTCCACACTTAAAAACAGGTCCCCAGAAGGTTTTATTCCTTCTGTCTGGGCAAGTCTCAGTTCTTTTTTTAATGCTGAGGCAAGTATCTGGTATGCCTGGTTATGGGACTTAGCCTTAGTTTCCTCCCTTTCTGGTTCTTACTAGGCCTTCTCCTAGTCTTTCTTGTTGAAAACTCTAAAGGCTAGATTAACTAGCTCATTCTGGCTAGTTTAAGGGCCTGCTTCTAATTTTTGGAGCTTTCAGCATATGTCTGGAGCTGATTGGGAGATAAAATGCATGTGGAGGAGTAGGGTGCTAGGTTCAGACTAGTAAATCGTTGGAGAGCTTCCCATAGTCTAGCAAGAAAGGCAGTGGGATTTTGTCTGCCCCCTGGGAGATTCCTTTAAATCTATCATTTTTGACTGCCTTGTGTGCAGCAGCCTGTAGTTCTACCATGAGACAAGTTATCATCTGATTGTGGGACTGCCAACTTGGTTTCCCACCTTGACAGTCCCAGTTATGGTCTTCACTGGGAACAGCAGTAGCTCCTACAAGGCCATTGATAAAGTGTTGTCTGTTTAGGGTATCAGTGTGAGCCTGGCTACCAGCCAAACATGTTCCATCTCCTCAGGGGAAAGACAGGTGGAGAGTATGACATAAAGGTTTTGCCAAGTGAGATTGTAGGAGAGTCAGATACTGATATTGATAGTCAGATACTGAAATTCTTTGAGAATGTCAGTGGTGTCAGAGGAAGAGAATCCTTTTGTACTCCCAGACCTTCTGGGGTTAGCAGCAGAAGACTGAGGGTGCCTGAAGGCACATGGCCCCTCCATAATCAATAGGACTGAACCTGGGGTAACTCTATCATTAGCAGGTAAACTGATCTCTTTTTTTATTGATACAGGGGTCACTTACTCTGCTCTCCCTGAAAACTCCAGGCCAACAATTAATTCCTCAGTCTCAATAGTAGGAGTTGATGGCATAGTCTCACAGCCATTAGCCACCCCTTTACTACTCTGTTCACTTATTTATTCATTCATTCCTGGTCCTCCCTCACTGCCCTACACCAATTCTTGGAAGAGACATTCTCACCAGGCTTAAGGCCCAAGTACTTATTCTTTCTCCTCAAAACTCTCAGGGTATTTTCCTTTTCTCTTTAACAGATGCATCCTAGCCTACTCTTCCTCTTCCTCTCCCCCACCACTTTGTTAATCCAGAGGTATGGAACACTGAAACCCCAGTCATTGTCAGCCACCATGAACCAGTCACTATACATGTCAAGGATCCGACCCAATACCAGACCAAGCCCCAATACCCAATACCCCCCTCAAAGAACTTTGAGGAATTAAACCTACAATTACTCACCTCTTGCAGGCAGGACTTCTATGGCTAACTAATTCCCTATATAACACCCCAATTTTACCAGTAAAAAAAACCTAATGGAACCTATTGCTTAGTCCAAGACCGACAAATCATTTATCAGGTTGTAATTCCTATATATCCATTTGTCCCAAACCCCTACACTATTCTCTCTCTCATACCACCCTTTACCACCAACTACTCTGTCCTAGACCTTAAGGATGCTTTCTTTACCATCTGTGTACACCCTGACCCTCAAAACCTATTTGCCTTTACCTGGATGGACCCAGACACACCATTCCCAACAATTAACCTGGACTGTCCTTCCCCAAGGGTTCTGTGACAGCCTCCACCTGTTTGGACAGGCACTGGCCCATGACTTGCACAACACTGATCTCTCTCCCTCTACTATCCTACAATATGTAGATGACCTCCTACTGTGCAGCCCATCCTTTCCAGACTCCCAACAAAGCACGGCTAAACTCCTAAATTATCTAGGACAACTAGGATATCGAGTCTCAGCCCAAAAAACTCAAATATCACAAATATCAGTCAGTTACCTAGGTTTTGCCTTAACACACACTGAGAAGGGAACGATACCAAATAGATGACCGCTAATAACCTCATTGCCAATCTCTACTACTAAACAAGACCTCCTCTCCTTTCTGAGGTTGGCTGGATACTTTAGAAACTGGATTCTAAGCTTTGGCATTCTAGCCAAGCCATTACATGAAGCAATAAAAGGACCCCTCTAGGAACCACTACCACCTGGGAAACCCATTGAACAATCCTTTCAGGAGTTAAAGGAGACTCTCAACCTCAATAAAACCTTTAACCTACACACAGATAAAAGGTAGGACATTGCTTTAGGTCTCTTAGGATACAAGTGAGCTCCAGACCTAAAAATTATAGCCTGTTTTTCCAAACAATTAGAACCCACATCCTGGGGGTAGCTGACTCCTGCTACCTATGCCTCTCTACCCATAGCTGGGGATATGTCCAACCCCATACTGCCAGGTCAATGGAGTAATGTTTCTTATAATCTTGACTTCAAAACCACCCACACAAATGCTTGGAGGGGGGGCTCAGGTTACCAACAACTACCACAATAAGTTACCAGATGCCTTCTTTGCCTACCACTGTCACTCTCCTAAGGGCCCCCTATTCTCTCACATCATTAATCACTTGCATGCCACCTACCCCTTCTGTATTGGAAGTCAAAGGAGTGGGGAAACCCCAGTTGGCTCACTTAACCCAAGCCATGTCAATGGCGCTTCAGAGTCCCATAACACCCTCTCAGAAATATCTCGAAACTCTCCCTAAGAGGGTCACCAAACCTTGGGATAGGCAGAATCAAAAATCCTGGAGACAAAACTGCTTTTTTACATATTTGCCTTCTAAAACCTATGACTCTCACAAGCACAATCCTGACACGGACATCTATCCACTGCAATGGCAGGCCAGCCAGAAAAGTTAACTTTCTCAAACTTCTTTTCCTAGAAGCCCAGGACTTTCCTCCACCACCCAACCTCCCCACCCTGCCCCATTCTGAGATTGTACTGTGGCAGTTCATTATGGGAAAAAGCAGGACTCTATCTATTCTGAATCTATAGACAAACCATTCCAAAATCCCATCATTGACACCCTAGTCACAGCATCCTTAGCTGCACATGGACTTGAATACTGGGGCACCAAATACTCTAGTACTAAAACACTTATTAATGGTAAATATATCTCAATAGAAACCCAGCCCATCTTGCTTACAGAATACAAACCTGCAGAAATCCACCACTCTTCAGGGGTATATTGGATTTGTGGATCATGGGCCTATTGGGCCCTGCCCCCAAAATGGACAAGGATCTACTCCCTGGGATACATTCTTCCTGACATATCAATTGCATGGGAAAATGTCTCACTCTCTTTTCCCCTTAGAGGACAAGCACATATTCAAAAGGGGCAGTCCGTTAATCCCCATAAGAGCATTGTTAGGAGATCTCTCTGTGGCTGGGGCTGTGGTGGGTGGTACCTCCCTAGGTATTCATCACCAGTTATCCCTAGAAAACGTGGAGGAACTGACCAAGATGGGGGAAACCCTGGCTGCACTCCAGAAACAGCTAAACTCCCTAGCAGGAGTAGCCCTTCAAAAGTGAAGAGCCCTACATCTACTCACAGCATCAGAATGGGAGGGAGGGGGGCATGTCTGAATCTCAAAGAAGAGTGCTATTTCTATGTCAGTAAATCAGACCAGGTTCACCAAAACATTCAGGGTGTACTGGGTTCTGCATCTAATATAAAAAATATGAGTCCCTCAATAAATCCTAGTTCTTGGCTTTCCAGCCTAACCTGGCTACTGCCTTTCCTGGGACCCCTCCTCTCAATACTCTACTCCTTATGCTCAGACCATGTATCTTTAACCTGCTTGTAAAGTTTATATCTTTCAGGCTAGAGCAGTTCAAAAAATTGGGGCGGTACTTGTCCTGCAACATTACCAACAGGAGCAAGCACAAGTGCAAGCATAGATCATAACTATGGCCTAGGGACAGCTCTATGACTCTTCCCAGATGGAAGCAGTTCCAGAAGACATACTTTCACCCATTTGCCTCCAGACTTGCAAAAATAATAAAAAGCAGTCCAGGATGAAAGGGTCAGGCCGTTTTCCAACCTGCTGGACTTCCCATGACTCAGTTATCCCAACTCACTTGATAGCCCATGGCTTAATCAAAACTCTCTACCACCTCACACAATAGACATCTGATGCCAGCCATAATGGCCTGTGGACAGACTGACCCTCCTGTACCTGGGAACAGCCCAGCCCTTTACCTAACTCATTGTCCTAACTCACATACTGAAACCCTGAGGCAATTGCCCCAAAAAATAAGAGACTAATCTCTTCCCTATTTCCCCACAAACCTTGTGCTTTGTCCTTTAAAAACCCTATTTTTGCTTCCTTCTGGGGCTGCAGTCAGTCTAAACTCAGCCACCTGTAAGCGCAGCATCAAATAAAGGCACTTGGATCATATCGTCCGGCTCCTCCTGCCTCTATCTCTCCCATATTTCTAACACTGGGTACTTAGGAAATATTTGTTGAATTAATAAAGGAGTATCTGCTGTCTTGGATACTTCCTTTGGATACTGAAATACAACATTATGATCAATTACAGAAATACATATGATTGACTTAGCAAAATTGTGCCATTGTGGGAAATTGGAAATAGCACAGCTCTCTTTTCATTGATATGTAATTTGATAGTTGTCAATAATTTATATATTTTCCCTTCTATATGTTTATTACTGTTTATGCAGAAGTCATTGCTGGGAATTTTAAATATTTGGATCACCATTGGCTTTGTGATTTTCCCAATTATATATCCAGATTTGTTATTGCTTTACCTAGGGAAGATGTCTGGTCTTTTAAGTTTATCCTTCTGAACTTTAGAAACATTTGGTTCTTTCTGAATTCCTACAGGTTGCTATTATTTGGCTAAGTTTAATATGGTACACAGAAGAATACATTTAAAAAAATTTGAGTGGTTCTAGCATTGGTATACTTTAATGAAAAACTATTTCTAAAACCACAGACTTACTTGAGGTTTGCATGCACTTCAGATAATATTGAACAATTGATTGGGAATTTATTTAAATCTCCTTGTCTACCATCAATTCAAACATTATACACCAGAGAGTGAGTTATAGAGAAAGGTTTATACTTTTCCTGGGAGTTCTCAATTTTGTTATATATAGATTATCAGAGGAAATTTTTGGGTAAAAAAAGCTTTCAATTTGTGTCAGCTACTTTAGGGTAGGCATTAAGACCTATTTTATTCATTTCTGTGACTAGCAAAGGGCAGCATTCAACAAATAGCTATTAATTATTGTTGAAAATGTGGAGAATATAGAGGCTTTGGTGTGAGTCTAATCCAAAATTTCCTAGCAAAAATTTTTATGATTTCTACAAACATTCCTTCTAAACACATACTAGTAGACACTGTTGATTGGCTGACCAATTAGTTTCCTCTCTTCTTGGCCACGTACTCAGGGCAGAAGCCAATCACCAACTCCAATTAACAGCTATGTTAATTTCATTTTCATCTCCAGTAGCTGCTTTAGACAGAGGTATGTGACATATTTTCAAACAATGAAACTTAAGAGGAAAAGTTCTAGAAACTTTTGAGAACGATTTTTTTTCACTCTTTTAAAAAAGAACATAAGTCAGAGACATGTTTTACTCCCTGAAGACATTTTGGGTATGTTGTGTGAGTTGCTGAGACATGAACTTGATGTGGCCATCTGGTGACTATGAAGAGACAAGTCTGAGGCCCAAGCCAACAGCCTGAAGCAGATGGAGGAAAAAAAGAGAAGAAGAACCTGACCCCTTGATATCATTGGTGAGCTGCTAAAATAAACCTGAAATTTTGTGAATTAATGTTTATACCACCTTTTACTAGGCTTCCAATTATTGAAAGCATCCCATGAACCAATGGATGTAAGTGATATGTAGAAGTGCACATAAACTTAAAGGAAATAAATGGTCCCTCTCTGCTGTATTAATAGTAAAGACATTTTCAGTTTTGTTTTGTATGGTTTGTGTTCTTTTAAAGGAAATAAGGACTTTTTATTCTTTTAAAGAGAGAGTGTTCAGACATTTAGAGAAAGAAGATTGAAGATGGAGAGGACATAGAGTGCAAAAGGCTGGAGGTGAGGGCACAGCTGGCAATTTTGAGGAAGATGAAAAAGCTCAATGTGATTAGAACAAGGTGAGTATAAAGGTAAGTGCATGGGGGTACAGGCCATGTGAGGGCTTCTGGTTCCTTTTAAAAACTTTGGCTTTTTTTATTTCTCTAAGTAATAAAATGGTTTTCAGCAAAGAAGTGCTATAATCTAAATATGCTTTAGATTGTTCTTGCTAAATTGTTAGGAATAGACCTAAAGGGAATAAGAGCAGAAGCAGAAATAACTTATTAACTGACTTCTTCAATTCAGGCAAGAGAAAATGCTGGCTTGGGTTGCAGTGATAGTAGTAGAGATACTGAGATGTGCTCAGATTCTGAATATTTTCCGAAGGATCTGACAGGATTCACTGATGTGCTATGAGAGAAATAGGGGAGGTAAAGATAACCTTGAGGTTTGGGGCCTAGGCCTCTGGAAGAATAGATTTACTGTCTATCGAGATGAAGAAGAGTATAGGAGAAGTAGGTTTAGGTTTAAGTGTGAGGTAGGGAAATAACAAGAGCTTGATGTAAGGTACCATTTTATGTGCCTATTAGACACCAAAAAGAAGACATTGAGTAGGGATTTGTGTCATAAATATGTACGCAAAAGTATATGTATATCTATGTATATGAATGGCATTTGATCATTGCTGGGAGCAAAGAGGGGCCAGTTATAAATATGGAAGTCTACAGTATAGAGATGATATTTAAATTAAGAGACTAGGTAAAATCATCTAGGAGGTTTCTTTTCTATGTGAAAACATAAAAGAGAAGTGGACCAAGACTGAGACTGATGAACACAATTATTTAGAAGCCAGGGAGATGAGAATGCATACATTATGTGTAGACAACTCTTTGTTATAAACTGAAGGAGATAAATGAGGTGGAACTGAAGGAAGAAGTGGAGCAAAAATAATTTTTTTTAAAGATGAGAAATGTAACAGCATGTTTCATGCCAATCTAGTGGATGGGGAAAACCTGATGATGCAGGGGAGACAGAGAATAGAGCATGTTCCTGATGGAAGAATGAGATGGCATCCAGTGTACAAAGGAGGGCTGGCCTGACCTAGAAGCAGAGATGATTTTTCAATTCATTCCTATACAAATACAAAAGAAGGTGGCATGTAAGTTCTAAATATAGGAAGGTGAGTAGTTTGGTGGCACATGCTTGTGGAAATTATCTTCTAATTGATTTTATTCTTACATAGTTGAAACAAGGAACTCATAAAGTGAGAGTGAAGATGGAGGAAAGACTTGGAGGTTTGAGAAAAATGACTTGGGAAATTATTAACAAGGACAGTGGGGGAATGGCTGGACTAAAAATATAGCATGATTACTGGCAACCTTAAGGACCTACTTCATATTATTGATTATAAATGTAATTTGAAACATGTATATTTTTTTCCTAATCATGTGCAGTTTTGTGGGTGAAGGTAATGACTGCAACCTGTTTTTCTAAGAGTTGTAGTTTAGCCTGACAACTAATACAATATCTTTGAGCCCAGTACCACGGTAGTAAGGCTTCTTGTGAAAGTCCATTGATTTCACATCACATTATTTCTTCAGGTACTAAAGTATATGTACCTGTTTGAGCTAAAAATAAAAACACATCAACAAGTTAAAATCAGATCTTTGTTACTTTCTAAAGTCAGTGAATCTTCCACTAACATAGATTTCTTAGAACTTGATTGCTGTTTTGTTCATAGACAATATCTACAGAGAAAGAAGATAAATGAGAAAATGTATCATAAAAGCATTAAAGAAAAAAAATGAAGCCATTTTGAAATGCATAAATAAAAATATGCTTTAAGAAATATGCATTGTGGTTCATCTCTAAAACTATTTAACCTCATTCACTCCAGTGGTAGCCTGAAAATTTTGCTTTGAGATATTCACAGTTAGAATCTACCAAAACACAAGTAGCTGAGAGAAATTTCTGAAATATATGAAAAATACATTCACCTGATATATTATTCTATGTTAATATTTTCCAGTGGATATGGACCCATTCTTATTTTTCATACTGTCTTTCATGGCAATTATTTACTATGAAATTCATTACCATTATTATTCAGAATTATTATAATTATGGTAAACATTCTTATTTAGATTTTAAAGTTCCAGAAAAAGAGTAACCTAACCTTATAAGCCTTTGCATACCTATTTTGCATTGTCTAGTATGTTTTTACCCAGTAGGTGCTTAATCAGTATTTGTATGGTAAATTAAATAAATACCAATTAGTTCACAAATTCAATTGTTGAAGATTAAAATGCTTTGTGTGAATAATTTTTCCTCTGATCTAATGGGTATTTGGGGTGAGACAAATATTTGTGTATTGGAAACTGAAAATTTTCCATTCCCTAACCAGAAATAAATCTCAAAACACAGCCATGATAATGTCTAATTACTAAGCCACCAGGAAACCAAAGCTTCTTATTTTAGTGTGAAAATAAAATAGGGGATGATGTTGAATAAGAATGTTCTCATTAGTTTTCAAAAGATTCTCACATTGAAGAACTGGAAAAAGCCTTCAGACATCATCGAATTTAGCATCTATATCTAGGTAGGACAATAATGAAATTATATCAAAAATTATTCTGACTTTCTTACATAAAAATATTCAGTGAAAACTTTCATTAAATGTTTTATCTGTAAATGTTGATATTATATAACAAAATTATGAATTTTGAACATAATTTGGTTGTTGTATTTATATAACATCAAGTCACGTGTAATGAATCTTTGTAACTAACTATGTGTACTCAGGCAACGGTTTCCTGTTTTCAAAAATCATCAAATAAATATTCTCCTTTGATTTAAGCCTATTTCTCACACTTGTCACATTATAAGTGGATATAAAATGATTACGCATCATGAATTCTACCATGTATTTGTGTATATGCATATATAGTATTATTTACAATGGCAGTTGCTGAATCTAATGTAACTATTTTTTCTCCAAATTAAGTAATTTATTTTCTCATGGTCAATCTCACAACTATTAGATCACTAGAACTGACCATTTTATTGGTCATAAACAGTGGAATAACAGCAATCTTATATGGTCCAAACTAATATATCCTACATAAAATGGTAGTTGCTATATACAGTACACAGAAAGTATATTAAATGTTATTTTAATTTGAATTTTCCAGAAGCAAATTTTGTGATAAATATTTGTGTGCAATTAATTTTAAATAAGTGCCCCCAGGAAAAACAAACATGGAAGGGGAGAATGTAAGACAGGGAGAGGAGAAACATATATGCAATTGTGTGATTTTAGGCATAATTTTATGCACATGGAAAATAGTATTTATGTAGGGGAATGCTGCATTATAACTTATACCTCAGAGTTGTCTAAATTTAGGCAAATTTTCTGTGCTTTCATCCAACAGTCACTGGTTCATGGCTTTTAGAGGTAGGCAAGGAGTGGGGAGGGGAGAAGGTAAGGGAATAAAAGTAAACGTCTAGGCAATTTGGATTCTCTGCATTTGTTGATGAAGTGCTCAGATAGTCTGAGGGCAGTTCCCTGAAGAAGATATGCAGGTGCTGGTGTTTGGGAAGTACACCAAAGGAACTCTACCTATAGCTTCAGAAATTTTGAATCTGTGGCAGCCTGTGCAGGAAACCGATTATGTCTGCTAACTATGGTAGATGCCTTGAAGATATTAAGAAGATTCAGCCATATAAGGCAGATAAGGCAGTTGTATACAATGCAAGAATTAATTAAGAAGGGTCACTATAAATCTAAAATAATTTGAGACTGTCAAGATTCTTCTTAAGGATTGAAAAAGACTTAGCAGACTTGTAAGAAGGCATTGAACTAAAGTTGATCTTTTTTAAACCGTTAAATTTATTGGGGTCACATTAGTTAATATGATTATATAGGTTTTAAGTCTACATATGATTTTACTTATATGTGAGTTGTAAACTGAAAGCAACAAATGAACAAACAAGAAAAACATACAAACTAAAGTAGATCTTTAAAACTTGATTTAACTTTCACTGCCTGGTTTATTTCGCTTAGCATGATACTCTCCAATTCCTTCCATGCTGTAGCAAATGATCTCACCTTTAACAGGAAGCTAATCAACAAAACAAAGAAACAAGCATAATATAAACAAAGACACTGGATTTGAGAACAGTATGACAGTGACCAGAGGGGGAGGGGAGGGAATTTCAGGGGAAAAGGGGAACGGTTTAGAGCAACAAGTATAAAGGACTCATGGACAAAAACTATGGGGGGTGGAAATGGGAGGAAGGTGGGGAGGGCTGGGGTGGTGGGCTGGGGTGGGGTAAAAGACAGAAAACTGTACAATATCAACAATTAAAAAATACTTTTTTTAAATATATTTTATTGATTATGCTATTACAGTTGTCCTATTTCTCCCCCATCATCCCCCCCACCCTGCACACCCTCTCCCACCCACATTCCCCCCTTTAGTTCATGTCCATGTGTCATAAGTTCTTTAGCTTCTACATTTCCCATACTATTCTTGCTCTCCCCCTGTCTATTTTCTACCCACTATCTATGCTACTCATTCTCTGTACCTTTCCCCCCTCTCCTCCTCCCACTCCCATGTTGCTAACCCTCCATGTGATCTCCATTTCTGTGGTTCTGTTCCTGTTCTAGCTGTTTGCTAAAAAATATATATATATACTGATTAAAAATAAAATTAAAAAATGGAAAAAAAAACTTGATTTAACTGCATGGAGGATAGGAGATAGAAGTGACTTTCAATTGGATAAAAAAAAAAGCAAAATTTTGCAAATGTTTTTGCAAACATTTGCACATATATTTACATAAATGTTGAGAAGAATTAAGAGTACAGGAGATTATTTGTGGGGAGTAACACAAAAAGAGAAAAGTGAGGAAGCCCAATTGTGCAGAGAAAGCCATCTTACTACTGCACTGACCTGACATTGTTCTGTGCTAGCCCCTGGGCAGAACTTGCAGTGATTTTCTCTTGAATATCACATTAGGCAGAAATGGCTGGGCTGTCATACCACTGCTTTTAACTCATCAATGGTGGGCCATCCTAAGAAGAGTATGCATGACTTTGGCTAGGAAGCTAAGGAATCAACAACTTGAGATTTTCAATAGACCATACTTCTCCCAGCTGGTTAACTAGTGTCTTCTGAAAGGCGGTTCTATGCAATGTATTTTCATTTCTGTACTTGTGACTAAATGAGAGACGTAACACATTATGGAAGCATGTGACACAATATCCCTGACTGTAGGAATAAAATATGAATTACTACCACTTTTGTAATGAGAGATATTAGAAATTGTAAGAAATACTCCTTGGGTCTGACTTCATTATAAATAATTTTTCTTGTATCTCAAACCTGGTACTCTTTTTTATTTTTTTACTTTTTTTGTTGTTGTTCAAATAGAGTTGTTCCCATTTCCTGCCACTACTCCCCCCCCCACCACACCAGCCATCCCCACTTTCCACCCTTGATTCTACCCCTCTTTAGCTTTGTCCATGTGTCCTTTATATCTGCTCCTGACAATCCTTACTTCCTTCCCCTCATTGTCCCCTCCCAACTTCCCTGTGGTTACTGTCAGTTTGTTCTTAATTTCAATGTCTCTGGTTGTATTTTGCTTGCTTGTTCGTTTTGTTGATTAGGTACCACTTATACGTGAGATCATATGGCATTTTCTTTCAATGCCTGGCTCACTTCACTTAGCATAATGCTCTCCAGATCCATCCATGATATCCCAAAGGGTAGGAGCTCATTCTTTCTTTCTGCTACGTAGTATTGCATTGTGTAAATGTACCATTTTTTTTCATCTACTCATTTACTGGAGGGCACTTAGGTTGCTTCCAGCACTTGGTTGTTGTTAATTGTGCTGCTATGAACATTGGAGTGCATAGGTTCTTTGACTTGGTGTTTCAGGATTTTTATGGTATAGTTCCAGCAATGGAATTTCTGGGTCAAAAGGCAGTTCAATTTTTAGTTTTCTGAGGAAATTCCATACTGTTTTCCACAGTGGGTACACCAGTCTGCATTCCTGACAACAGTGTACTAAGGTTCCCTTTTCTCCACAACCTTGCCAGCACTTGTTTGTTGATTTGGTTATGATGGCTGTTCTGATCAACCTGGTATTCTTGATGGCATTAATAGATAAGAGCTAAATTATTTTTTGTTTGAATGAATAACTGAATGATTGAATGTGGGTAAATGTTGCTAATGGAAGGATAAGAAAATGCTGCAATATTCAAGCTGAATCCAAGAACACCTGGTTACCTGAAAACAAGTAGCAGGAAAGGAGCCAGAAGTAACTGAAATGCAAAAAGGAAGGGTGCAGGACAAATTATGCCTTTTTGTCTTTTAATCTGAGACCAGTTCTGTTCCAAAATTTGACTTTATGCAAATATACTTTATCTATAATTTACTAGCATTATAATCTTGGTTTATTGGCCTGAGTTTTCTGAGCAACATATATTCTACCTCATGAAGTTACAGGATTAATTAAGATAAAATATCACATCTCGCTGATACTCAGAGGCAATTATTTTGTTCACATTTTTAACGCATCTAAAATCAGATCAATAACAATTGATGGATTCTTGCAATGTCTTTTGACCAGGCAGTCATGATGATGCACAAAGATCTAAAGCTGTAATCTTGAAATTTGTTAAAATAGTGTCAGCCTATTGAAATAAAATCCCAGAAATACTAGCACAGCAATCTTGGAACCAAATAGATGCAGTGGCTGGTGTGGATCATGGTGATTTGGATGAGTTTAGCAAAATTCCAGCCATTGAAACCAAAATTTGGCTAGCTTTATAAATATGCTAACAACTCAGCTCAAAAGGGGTTTGAACCTTTTGTAGATTGTTTTAAGTAAAACTGAATCAACACTTACTGACACAGAGGATTATGCATTATGAAAAAACATAGTCGCAGAATTCTAAGTTGAATAGTTGAATAGTATTAGATTATACAAAAAAGTTTTAGAAATATCTCAACCGACTTATTTCACTGGTGCTTATCCTATTATTTATACAATAGAAATATGATAAAATAAATATACTTCTAAATAGGTTTTAAATATAGCTTTCAATAAATATGAAATACAAATCTAACATAAAAACTTATGTTACAGCTTACTTGGCCACATTTTTTCTTTCTTTGTGCACCTAAAATGATGATGAGTCTTACAATGAAAACCATCTTGTACTTAATGAAATATGGCATAAAAAATGACCAACATGATAGATTTGCAATAAACATGAAAGGATTGATTTTTCAATTATTCGTTACATAGCAAATCTTAAAAAAACCTTAGCTATTTCAGTGATTGCAGTAATGCTTTGGAAGAGCTAACACAATGAAAATAAAAATATAAAAGTAAAATTATTTAATTAATACCTTCCATTTTATAGTTTTATTATTATTTTTTAAAACTTTTTAAAGATTTTATTTATTTAATTTTAGAGAGAGGGGAAGGGAGGGAGAAAGAGAGGAAGAGAAACATCAATGTGTGATTGTGTTTCATGCGCCCCCTACTGGGGCCCTGGCCTGCAGCCCAGGCATGTGCCCTGACTGGGAATCAAACTGGTGACCCTTTGGTTCTCAGCCCCGAACTCAATCCACCGATCCACACCAGCCAGGGCTATAATTTTATTATTAACTTAAAGAAATATATGCTTTCTCTATTCACAGTTGTATCCAAACAATTGTAAATAGCCCTAGGAAGACAGTAAATTTGTAAACATGGCAATTGTGCCCTGGTCAGTGTGGCTCAGTAGATTGGGCATCATCCTGCACACTGAAAGGTTGCAGGCTTGATTCCTGGTCAGGGCACAAGCCTGGATTGCAGGTTGGGTCCCCAGTTAGGGGTAATCGATGTTTCTCTCCCTCTCTTTCTTTCTCCTCTCCCCTCTATCTAAAATAAATAAACATGACGTTGAGTGAGGATAAAAAATATGACAATTATGAAACAATGAAATCAATTTTGTCACTTGTGTTCAATACCTTTTTGGTACACCAAGAGCTATTTAAAGACATTTAGATTCCTAAGAATTGTTGAATATGAAATTTCTTTTGACTTTACTTTGCAAAAGTAACTGATTTAGGAGTGTAATTAACTAAAGGAGTAAGTCGTTTGACTATTTTAATCAGAGCTTGAAAGGAAAGTGTAATTTCTGATGTGGTTGTCAAGAGAGAAGCAGGAGGTGAAAGAAGCAGGAGGTACAATCAATTGAGTAGTCTCCGGCAAGGTAACAAACTGCTATCTTTTCAATAACTGGTTCTATTATTTCAGTTCTTAATCAGCTACACAGATATTCTTCTTTTTGGTTATTGGCCTCATTTATCCCTCTCATTTTTCTTGAGGAAATTTAATTCATATCACATTTACAGTACTTTATCTAATGATTAATAGGCTTATATCAAATGAAATGTTCTATGAGATAGAATTTCTTTATTATTTATGAAAAAAAGTTTTGCTGACAATTTTCATCAAAAAATGGAATGCTTACAACCAGTTGTCTAATCAAACAAATTGCATCAAATTTGTATATCTTTTATACCTATAGTTTCAGTTTTATAAGTTGCATATTACTGTGGGAAAATGCTTAACTAATATGGGCTCATATACCACTATTATTATCTTGTTTTTATTGTTGTTCAGTTATAGTTGTCTTGCCTTTTTGCCCATTCCTCACCCCTACCCCATCTGTCCCCATTCCCACAGCCATCCCCCAATTGTTTGTGTTCATGAGTCTTCTGTTCATGTTCCTTGGCTTGCTCTTTCCCCTTCTTTCCCTTATTACTCCCTCCCCCACTCCTCTGATCACTGTCAGCCTGTTCTCAATTTCAGTGTCTTTGGTTATATTTTGCACATTTGTTTGTTGTGTTGATTAGGTTCCACTTATAGGTGAGATCATATGGCATTTGTCCCTCACCACCTGGCTTATTTCACTTAGCACAATGCTCTCCAGTCCCATCCATGTTGTTGTGAAGGATAGGAGCTCCTTCTTTCTTTCTGTTGAGTGGTATTCCATTGTATACATGTACCACAGTTTTTTGATCCACTCATTTACTGATGGGCACTTAGGCTGTTTCCAGCATTTGGCTGTTGTAAATAATGCTGCTATGAGCATTGGGGTGCATAGGTTCTTTTGAATTGGTGTTCTGGAATTCTTAGGGTATAGTCCCAGCAGTGGGATCACTGAATCAAGAGGCAGTTCCATCTTTAGTTTTTTGAGGAAATTCCATACAGTTTTTCCACCGTGGCTGTGCCAGTCTGCATTCCCACCAACAATGTACTAGTGTTCCCTTTTCTCTACAATCTTGCCAGCACTTGTTTGTTTATTTATTAATGATGGCCATTCTGACTGGTGTGAAGTAGTATCTTATTGTGGTTTCAATTTGTATATCTCTATTGGCTAGTGATGTTGAGCATTTTTTCATGTGTCTATGTGCCCTCTGTATGCCCTCTTTGGAATAGTGTCTGTTCAGGTCTTTTGTCAATTTTTAAAATTGGATTGTTTGTCTTCCTGGTGTGGAGTTGTGTGAGTTATTTTTACATTTTGGAGATCAAACCCTTATCCCAGGTACCATTGGCAATGATATTGTCCCTTACAGTTGGTTCCTTTTCCATTTTGTAGATGTTTTCTTTAACTATGCAGAAGCTTTTTAGTTTGATGTAGTCCCATTTGTTTATTATTTCTTTTATATCCCTTGCCTTAAAGTATATATTGGTAAAAATATTGCTGCGTGAGATATCTGAAATTTTACTGCCTATGTTCTCCTCTAGGATTTTTATGGTGTCAAGACTTATATTTAAGCCTTTTTTCCATCTTGAGTTTATTTTGGTGTATGGTGTAATTTGATGGTCTAGTTTCATTTGTTTGCATGTACTTATGCAGATGTCTCAACACCATTTATTGAAGAGGCTATTTTCATTCTTATCATTCTTATCAGTGTCTAAGTCAACACACTCAGGATAAGCCCTCTAACACAGGTACTAGCATGTAACTTGCCATGCATTTCTCTTCTCCTAGATAGTCTCTTTTTAGCTTATTTTTCCCCTGTTTTATGGAGAATGGATCCTACTCATGTTGAAATAAGAGTGAAAATAATGGAAATGGCAGTGTGAATAAAATTTTAAAACTTAGTAGTGTATGGCATACCCTGCACAAAAAGCCTAAATAGTCCTATCATGAGGATGAAGCTGAGTGGCTACAGAGTGCAGTTCTGTAGACCAGCCAGTGTAGTGGGAAAGGCCTCAGCACAGAGTTCAAATAAAAATGCACATGAATAAAATATTTTTTAACTTCTGAATATATATACAATATAAAATAACTCTATATAAATGCCCATTACCAGAAAACTAATTACTAGTTTTCACCGTTTCTTCCCTAACACATGTGCAAATGTAAACACATATAAATTTCTCTTTCCCCCTTTATTACAGGAATACTTTGTACAAATATTTTCTTAGAGAAAGTATATTTAATTCCTTGTCTTAGAGACAGGAATTAAAATTGGAGAGAACTAATGTTCCCTTCATTATGCCATTTTGGAAACTAAAATTCAGCAGGTTAAGGAACCCAGCCAAGATAAGGCAGCTATGGGATGACAGAGTCAGCATCAGAAATCCTTCTTTGAACAAATAGTTCAGTATCCTCTCCACTTGTGTGTTTCTCATTATAGCCTCCCAGTTGTTATTAACTTATTAACAGCTGAGCATCACTTTATGAATTAAGAGCCTATTACTTAGAATAAAATAATATTGAAATGAAAAATTTCTTTCCCCCTGAAGTCAATGTAAACAACTTCTAGATTTTTTCCCTAAAATTTCCCTTCAGTGTCAACTACAACTGCAAAAATAGTCAGTAGACTGAAAAATCATTTCTTATCCCAGAAGTTCCTAATATTTCCAGGTGTTTTTACTGCATGGGAGAAAAAAAATGCCTTCTGGTTCTGCGCTAATGTCTGGAAAAGATGTTAACTAAACACCGTTTTATTCCACAGCTCTGGCTCAGCTGAAAAGTTATTTTTCTTGGAAATTTAAAATTATTTTTTATTGCTGCCTGAGAATACTTAGCCTTTATGAAAGCTTTGGTGTATCTTTTACTATTTGAAAACCTGGAAGCCTCCTTTTTAGCAAAAAATATTACCCAAGTGGGTTCTGAGTGAAATTGAGATTTTTCTTTTTATTTCAAACTTGACTCTGAGTGTTTGAACAATTGGTGTGCCACACATATAGACAGAGTTTAGCAAGAGCTGCTGATTGTCTGACTCTAGATAAGCTTTCTTGTTTTTTCATGACAAATATAATTTTTCTTGCTGGTTTTTATTTTTTAGTTGCCTAAATTCATCTGGTAGCAGTATGTTAATTCTTTTTTTCCATTTTACATGAAGTATGGTCCTTTAGTTCAAACTATTGAATTTTATCAAATTATATCTAACTATTAAAGTCATTCATCCATTCATTTATTCATTCATTCTCTAGGCAAATATTTGTTGTGCCAGGTACTAGAGTTATAACAAAGTACAAGAGAGCAATGGTCCCTGAACTTATGACACTTGCATTTAAATGAGGAATGGTTGGTTACACAGTAGGTAAATAAATGGGAAAACATAATGTTATGCCCTGAAAAGGGCTACCAAGAAAATAAAAGGGTGCTTGATCCGGAGAACAGCTTCAGATAGGGCAAGAAAGAAAGGAAAAAAGGAAGGAAGGAAAAGAGGAAAGAAGAAGAAAGGAGATGGGAGGAAGAGAAAATACATATTTATATACATGCTCCTAAATAATAAATATATAAAATAAATATTCTAAAACTTCTCTAGCCTCACACAGCACACATGTTGTTGTCTTTAGTTATTGAGTCTTTCTTGCCTTGTTGACATGAAGCACAATAATGAAACTGGCCAGTTCTACAATTTCCATATAGGAAGGGATATAAGGACATCAATACTATTGTAAGTGGAGATGAGGGGACTGTTTTAGATCTGAACGATCAGCCTTGGTAGAGGCTGTTTGTGACACACAGGACAATTCCTGGTAACTAGTGCAGCTGTGAGGCATCAGCAGCTGATATTGCCATCAGCTAGGGGATGGGTGCATGGGCCCTGGAGAGGAGGGGATCTGGGTAGAGATGGAGTCAAAGGCCATACATAAAGTGTCTTGTATGAAATGATAGAAGACTTGATGTTTATGCTATAAATAATGAAAGCCATTAAAATATTTTAATAGGGAATGGATGTGATGAAATTTGTATGTCAGATCAAATAGGGAGCAGAGTAAGGGTAGACACAAAAGGATAAGACTGAAGGTAGTGAGGCCAGTTGGGAGGCTACAACAATGGTGTGCAAATTAAAGTAAAAGGAAAGATATTTAGGTGGGAGGCTGGATTACTAAGAAGTAGAATCAACATGAGTCAGAGATTTACTGGATAAACCAGGTGAATTGTGGAGAGGGACTAAAAATAACTCTCAGAATTATGGCTAAAAGAATTAGTTAAAAATGATACAATTAATAAAAATTGGGAATATAGAAAAATAATTTGGTATTATTTAGTATCATGTTGTATCTACATGATGTCAAGAGGATACTAAAGTTTACAAATGCCATCTGACAAGTAATCCAGAATCCACTGTATAACCTAAATTCTTTGGAATAGATCTGTTCAAGTAATGTATCATTTCTAATTAATTTATTCATAGATCTACTCAAGTAATGTATCATTTCTAATTAATTTATTCATGCCAGGAATATGTATTAAGTATATAATATGTATGGGGTACTATTGTAGGTATTGGAAGAAAACATGTGAAAGTTCAAATTTTACCTGGTAAACTAAGATTATTGAGACAACTGATGAGATCTTTCATAACATCTTTGTGAGCACAATGAAGGTAGAAGTTGATTGCAAACAACTCAGGACACTGGTAAATAGTTGGAGTGCTTATTCAATGTGTGCTGATTATGGGATTACTATTGTCTAAGAAAATTCTCACCTAAGCTTTTTCTTTGGCTTATTTTTTGATAGGGAAAATGTACTCATCATAATTACTCTTTGAAGGGTGAGAGAAATGTGAAAACAGCATCCATAATAATTTTGACTGAATAAAAGATCTAAACCTAGGTCAAATTGAACAAAGATAAACAACAACAACAACAACAACAACAACTTGTATTTGGTGGAAAACACACTTGTGAAAGCTCACTGTTGGAGTAATGAGACAGTCAAAAAGTTAATTTGATCATTAGTCTATTAGTAGAAATATAGTATATGAACTGAGTGTTGAAAGTACCAACCTGTGAGTTAGACCCAAGCAATAGGAGGCACCCCCTTCTCCTCTCTTTAAAATATATGTTCTTCCCACAATTTATCTTAGTGGGAACAGTTTTTAAGAACACAGCCTTGAGAGAAAATATGTTGTTGAGACCATCTAGGTGGTGTATATGACTGAACTTAGTTAAGGCCTCTATAAAAAGTTTTAAGATTCTAGTGGGTATGTGTGGAGATCTCATCTTGTGGCTATTACCAAAGACAAGCCTCAATCCTTGTGCGGGGGGGCTCCACCCCCAGAGCCTCCTTCCCCCCCGCTTCTGCCACAGATGAGAATAAGTCTACCAAGACACGATTTGCTTGGGGAGGAAAGGTGGCTGATCTCTCAAAGGGCAAGGGCCAGGTGCCTATTCTTTAATGGGCTTTTACTGAGTTCAATTTGCACAGGAATACAGGTAAAGCTCATCAATCATTGTCAGGCAGTAATGATAAAACAATAGATAACATTCAAAGAACTGTGAGGGCTAATTCTGAGTCAGGGTCAGTTAGCTAAAGGGCTATAAAACTTTGGGGAACAAACTCATTTCATGCTTGGACTCTTATCAGAAAATTGAGGGCATTCTTAGCAAAGCATGTTTTATACAGGATTTTATGTATTCGTTTTTTAGGCCTGATCGCCTTGGGGAACCCACCTTTTCCAGCACAGGGCCACACCCACCTCCATCATTGTTTCAGGCTTAATTCAGGCTGGGTAAGTAAGGCAGCCAAGAGTTTAGGAGACTTCTTACAGATAGAATGAGGACTCAGGCTATGTCAAAGCTGAGGGGTGAGGGTCCATCACCCTCTTTTTCTATAGCCCCCCAAGTCCTTCCCTGAAGGCCCCATCACAACTGTGCCTGTCTTATGTCATCCCTCCCTTGAGGAATCTTACCTGTCATTGGCTAACCTGACATCTGCTCAGGACGAAGCAGGGTGAAGTAAAAGGGGGCAGAGGGAGATAAGCTTTGTCTCCTTAGTGGCTTATGGTCCCAAGGTCTTTTTACTCAGTCTTAGCTATGGGGCGGGGGTAGGGAGGTGGGGGGTGGTTACAGCTTCTGAATCCAGTCAGGGCAGTTCTTAACAAATCCTCTTATTAAATCTTCTACCTACACATCCAGAGTGGCCTGACTCTTTCTTTGGACTCTCCTTGCCTTCCATGTAAAGGAGCCAGTTTACAAAAAAATAATTCCATACATATTAGACCCCTTCTAATTTATGGTTTCAGTTGTACATGTTACTCTTTACAGAAGCATCCACAGCAAACAAAAACCTTCAGTAAATGAGAGTTGTACAAAGAGTTGAACACTTTAAGTTGTAATACACAAGGAAGAAGTGATAGAACTGAGAACGTTTACCTTGAGAAGTGTGGAATTATTTGGGGAGTATAATGCAACTGAGGTACACATATATTATAGCTTAAAATATTTTCATTAAAGCTGTAGAGCAGATCTGACACCAAGTTATGAAAACTTCAGAACTACTCTTAGAAAGAATTCTGTTCTTCTGAATGTTTGTTTTCTTAATGAGTCTACCTAATCATTTGGCAGTTGCATTGTATATTGTCAACAAATTTAGTTTTGGATTAGATGTCCTTTTATTTTATTTTATGTATTTTTTTATTTACTGGTTTTTTTTAGAGAGAGAGAGAAATATCAGTTTATTGTTCCACTTATTTATCCATTCATTTATTGATTCTTTCTATGTGCCCTGACTAGGGATCAAACCTCAACCTGGGCATATCGGGACGATGCTCTAACCAACAGAGCTACCCAGCCAGGGTGGATTAAATTAATTTAAAAAAATACCTTGAATCCTGTGATTCTATGATTTTGTGACCTAAGGAGTCAAGGAGTACATTCTAGGACTAAGGTGTTTTCAATTCCTTTGAGTTTGGTTTCACACATTGTGGAGATCCTCCCAGGCCCCCTCCACTGTTTATCCACCCCTCTGCCTTTTCTCCAGAGCTGTCATGGGAACTTCAGGGTCAGTAAGGAACTCAGAGTCTTCCACTCAGCAATTAAGCTCTATATCTGTTTTCACTAGAATATGTGTTCTTGAAGTTTCTGCAAACTAGGAGAAGGGAGATAGTAGGTATTTCCTTTTGGCAGAAAAACTAAAATACATATAAAAAGTTGGTTAGCCCTGGCTGGTGTAGCTCAGTGGATTGAGCGCGGGCCTGTGAACCAGAGGATCGCGGTTCGATTCCCAGTCAGAGCACATGCCTGGGTTGCAGGCCAGTTCCCGGCAGGGGACACACGAGAGGCAACCGTACATTGATGTTTCTCTCCCTCTCCCTCTCTCCTACCCTTCCCCTCTAAAGATAAATAAATAAATTCTTTAAAAAATATATTTTAAAAAAAAGTTGGTTAAAAGGAGATATTTTTAAGTTAGTCCTTTTGTTTTAAAAGAGTTTTTGTGGATCCAAGACATTCTACTGCATCAGTCACAATAAAACTATTTCAACTTACTAGGAATATTATTTCTGAATCACAGCAATATAATGATCTGAAAATTTAAATGCTTTCCGTCACCAGTACATACAATCTTTACACCACAGTGGTACACTCTTTTTTTAAAAAAAAAAAAGTTTACCCAAGGATATGATTATTGATTTTTAGAGAGAGAGGAAGGGCTAGAAAGAGAGAGGAACATTGATCAGTTGCTTCCCCTATGCGCTCGTGTCAGGGATCAAACCTGCAACTTTTTGGTGTATGGAACCCACCCATAGACGAACCAACTGAGCCACCTGGCCAGAGCCATTCTGGCACACTCTTAATGTTAATATTCCCCATTACACACCACAGTGTATGTAAATACTACAAGTTTAAAAAATATTTTAATTCATGAAAGAAATATTCAAAACATTGGGTCCCGATTTCACAATGATACATTTTTCCCCTCAGAAAATATGTAAAAGTAATACATGACTCATTTATTAAAAGTCCAATGGTTTCAATGCAAATTCCTAGTGAGGCTTTGGAATTGATCCTATCATTCCACTATCCCCATATTCTCTGAGTCACCAAGGTTTTTACACATTGGCAGGAGAGCCTATTCCTGTGTCCTCATAGTGTTACATGTGGCTAGAAACGAATACGATATCAGAACTTGAACTGTGAGCTAGTCACCACCTTTAGATCCAGGCACTGGTGGCCTCAGCCCTCAGCCCTGGGCTTTGCAAGCCTTTTCCAATTACGATGTACAAAAGGTTTCTCAGGATATTGATAAAATGCACCCTGTGCTTCAGTAGGTCTAGGGTTGGGACCTGAGCACTTGCATTTCTAATAAGTTCCCAGGTCCTGCTGCTGATGCTGGTTACAGATCCTACTTTGAGTATGATGGGTTTAGTGACTCTCTCTGTCCTTCCTCCAGTCACACACTCTCCCCACAAGATGAGCAGTTCATATAATCCAGGGAATTTACCATGAACTCTGTCTAAAACAGGACTCCAGAATTCCCTCCCCTGACCCCTCTATGCCCTATGCACATCTCTCCACCATCTGTCTACCATATGATAGATCCAGCCTGGGCATGAGTATTGACAAAGGGCCAGTCATTTGGAGGAAGCGTAACTGTGTGGGCTGGGATATGCCCCAGGTGGAGTCCCTTCTGGTGCAGATGGAGACTCAGGAAGCAAAAGGAAAGGGGTGAGTTCTTGTCAGAGGACTTTCATTTGCCTTCTTGACCCATCAGGCAAATGTTGGAGGTGGTCTTTTATATCTGTTGATATAAATGACAGGGAGAAATCTCATCCTGGTATAGCTTATTTCTGATTTTAAGATCATAGAATCACAGCATGGTTGGATCTATTCATAAGGAACCATGGAATCTAATATGAATTTCTTTTTCTTTTTTAATATATTTTATTGATTATGCTATCACAGTTGTCCCATTTCCCCCCTTCATTCCCCCCGACCATGCACACCCCCTCCCATCCACAGTCCCCCCTTTAGTTCATGTCCATGTGTCATAAGTTCTTTAGCTTCTACATTTCCCACACTATTCTTGCTCTCCCCCTGTCTATTTTCTCTCTACCATCTATGCTACTTGTTCTCCGTGCCTTTTCCCACTCTTTCCTCCTCCCACTCCCCTGTTGCTAACCCTCTATATGCTCTCCATTTCTGTGGTTCTGTTCCTGTTCTAGGTGTTGGCTTAGTTTGCTTTTGTTTTAGGTGTGGTTGTTAATAACTGTGAGTTTGCTGTGTTCTTACTGTTCATATTTTTTATCTTCTTTTCCTTAGATAAGTCCCTTTAACATTTCATAGAATAAGGGCTTGGTGATGATGAACTCCTTGAACTTGACCTTACCTGATAAGCACTTTATCTGTCCTTTCATTCTAAATGAAAGCTTTGCTGGATAGAGCAATCTTGGATGTAGGTCCCTGATTTTCATGACTTTGAATACTTCTTTCCGGCCCCTTCTTGCCTGGAAGGTCTCTTTTGAGAAATCAGCTGACAGTCTTATGGGATCTCCTTTGTAAGTGACTGTCCTCTTATCTCTAGCTCCTTCTAGAATTTTCTCCTTCATTTTAATCTTGGCTAATGTAATTATGATGTGCCTTGGTGTGTTCCTCCTCGGGTCCAACTTCTTTGGGACTCTCTGAGCTTCCTGAACTTCCTGGAAGTCTATTTTCTTTGCCAGACTGAGGAAGTTCTTTATTATTTGTTCAAATAAGTTTTCCACTTGTTATTCCACTTCCCCTTCTGGTACCTCTATATTTTGGATGTTGAGATGTTTAAAGATGTCCTGGAGGTTCCTAAGCCTCTCCTCATTTTTTTGAATCCTTGTTTCTTCCTTCTTTTCTGTTTGGTTGTTTCTTTCTTCCTTCTGGTCCACACCGTTGATTTGAGTCCCCGTTTTCTTCCCATCACTATTGGTTCCCTGTGCATTTTCCTTCATTTTGCTTAGTGTCGCCTTCATTTGTTCATCTAATTTGCAACCAAATCAACCAATTCTGTGAGCATCCTGATCACCAGGGCTTTGAACTGTGCATCTGATAGGTTGTCTATCTCTTGGTTGCTTAAAAGTATTGGCTCTGATGGTTTGATTTGTTCTTTCGTTTAAGCCATTTTCCTTCCTTCCTTCCTTCCTTCCTTCCTTCCTTCCTTCCTTCCTTCCTTCCTTTCTTCCTTCCTTCCTTCCTTCTTTCCTTCTTTCCTTCTTTCTTTCGGTCTGGTCATGCCTGTTCTGTTATGAGGGGTGAAGCCTTACGTGTTCACCAGGGTGGGGCAACCCAGTGGCAGAGTTGTGATGCTGTATGTGGGGGTGGGGCTCAAGAGGGAACAATGGCGCTTGCTCTGCTCTCTCTCTGATTTCAGTCGCCTCTGTGAGGCTGGGTATCTCTCTTGGCACTTCAACCCCCACAAGTGTTTTCAATCAGTGCTTTTAGACTTTATTTCCTAGCACTGGGGCCCTGAGTTGCACAGTCTGTCTCTCTGCCTGTTTTCACCTGGTTTATCTGTACATGAATGTGTGACCCTGGTCAGCTGCCTTGTGCGCCTCGCTGGGTCTGCTCCTTGCCTCCCCATGCCCAGTAACTGCCGCCTGTGCGCCTGGGGTGTGCAGACCACCACCTGCGCATCTGGGACCACTAGCCACTGCTTTTTCCTGCTGCAATCCCTCTCCGATGGCTGCCAACTCCACCCCCTTACCGATCTGGGTGAATTGTTGTTGGACTTCCGTACAGTTTAATTTTCTATCTGTTCTTGGGGTTTTTTTTTTTTTGTTTCTAAATTTTTGTTGTCCTTAATTTTGGTTGTGAGAGGAGGCACAGTGTATCTACCTATGCCTCCATCTTGGCCAGAAGTCTAATATGCTTTTCCTAGAGCAAAGAAAAATGTTTTCCTTTAACCCTAACAGTTTTCCCAAATGACCAACAATGTAGCAGACAGTGTGTGGGTTTCCACAGATTTTAGCTGAAATCTTGTTTTTACTTCCTATGTGATTTTGAGCAAGTCAGTTACTTTTGAACAATAACCCATTCTTTGCCCTCAGTTTCTTGGTCTTTAAAATGGGGACGGATATGAATGCTTCCCAACTCTCTTCTACCTCTTCCCTATTTATCCCCAACATACTTCTATTTATCCTTCACCCATCAGCTCAAATGCCACCATATTGATTAGATCAGGAACCTGTAGCTAATCTGGAAGTAACTGTACTCATTTTTCATTGCATTTGCAACCCTTTGTCCTTTTATATTTGTGCTTTTGTTTTGATTAATGTCTACTAACCCACTGGATTCCAAAAGCAGGAATCCTGTCTCCTTATTTCCCTTTTGTGTCCTCTCTACCTGGCACAGAGTCTGGTACCTAATAGATGCTAAATCCATGTTTGCTACATGAGTAGACAATTGTGGGGTTATCTTGACAATTAGAGATATAATATACTGAATGATGCATAGTAGGTTCTTAATAAATGACACTGATTAGTTGTCAGTGCAACTGATATTGTAATTAGATATTTTATTTTGTTTCCTTGTACTCGATTCATGGAGGAGAATGTGGTGATTTGGGACAACCACAATTTGAACTGTCAAAGTCAAGAAAAAATGTGGTGTGATGAACTACTGGCTTGAACAATTAGAATCTTGATACACTTTTAAAGGCTTAAGAAATGAAAAATCATAATTTAAAAGAAAGGGGAAAAGTACAAAAGTTTCATTTGTCAATTTTCCTTGCCCCTCACAACTCATGCTCCAAATAGTGCTTCTTAAAATGTATGCGGTGAATTACTTTTTACCCAAGTTTTCATGCTGACATGCTGACATTGTTAGCCTCCCCCTTACCCTCATATTTTGGGGTTTATGTATCCTTTTAATATCAGCCAGCCCAAATATCCCCCTGTCAAATATTTCTGGGGCCTGTGAACAGGACATTTCTTTTTAAATGTCAAAATAAACCATCTGCTTGCACAACTGTTTCTAATTACTTTCCTGCCTAGACTCTCCACTTGAGGGGTTTGGCACAAGCACCCCGCCCAGAGCAGTGCTGCTGCCCAAATCTTCCCAGGCAGCTCATCAAGGCACTTGAAGCTCTGGGTAGAGCCCCGGACCTGAGTGCCTGAGTGTCTGTGGGTCCGTCTGCCCAGCCATCTGCTGGTGGCATCTCGCCCTCCTGCAGCCTCCCACTGTGAGCCCCACCTTGCAGAAGTTCTGCTGGCCTCCACAGCCCCGGAGCTCAGCATGCATCCCGCAGGCTTCAGGAACTTCTTGCTGCTGGCGTCATCCTTCCTCTTCGTGGGGCTGTCGGTTGTTCCTCAAAGCTTCTCATCATCTCTGAGGTAAATTTGGTTTGTTATTTTTTAACACTGACCTGCCTTGCTTTGTGTGGCAGGGCTCAAGCTTGCAGGACAGCTGCCCTAAGCCAACAGCAGTTAATGAAGTTGGACCCAGGATAAACTGTTTTCAACCTGTTTCTGTTCCTTTCCTTATATCTATGCTGTGTGTTGCTTCTCTTCTGTCCTTTTTCTTGTACTTCAGAAAAATAAAATCACTGAATAAATAAATAATTTCCTCCTATGCCAAAAAAATCAGGAAGAATTTATTTTTTATTTTTTTAATTTATTGATTAGAGAGAGAAAAACATTAATTTCTTATTTCACTTATTCATGCACTCATTAGTTGACATTTGTATATGCCCTGACGGGTCATTGAACCTATGACCTCAGTGTAGTGGCATGATGTTTTAACCAACAGAGCTACCCGGTCAGGGCTGGAGGAATTTCTGCCATAAGCTAAACATAGTTCTATGAGTATCTATAAACTTTCAGAGCCTATAAAGCTGAATTATTTTATGGGTTTATTTATATTTTGTATTACATTCTGTAAGAGATTTTGAGGCACATTGCAAAGCTCAACTTTTAAACTATAGTTTATAAGCACTGCTCAATGTAACTTAAGAAAGCATTGTGCTCTATGCTTTCATAACATATATAACTGTTTCTATATATTCACGTCCTCTTTTTCATAAAATAACTGCCCTGGCCATCAGATAGTAATGAGACTTCTCAAAAAGGACTGAAAAGTCAGCAAAGTGTTGTACTTTGGAATGATTTGTATGCAATCTAACTGTGCATAAATGATTCAGGACAAACTTTCAAGGGCAGGGCTGGAACACCTCTGTCCAAATGGAAGATGATCTTATTCCTAGGTGGGAAGGTCATCATCGCCGAGACACTTTGTGTCACGGTCATTTCTCAGGTGATAGCAGAGGGTGGTGCTGCTTGCCTGGACTAAGACAGCATCTCTAAAAGGATGTTGGCCCCCAGAGAAAGGTGGGACCTCAGGGATGCTATGTCTCCATCTGGGAGGAAACGTGGGCTCAGAGCACTAGGAGCAGTGTCTTTGCTTGACTGTGGCCCTGCTATGGTTTGTCGCCCCATGCAGAAGCGGGTCAGGTGCCACGTGCAGGCTGTCCCAGACAGAGTCGGAGCGTCGGTGCCGGCCTCCTGGGCAGCCCCCAGGGGTCGCTCTGTGCCACAGCCGGGGCCAGTGCGACTGTGGGGTCTGCATCTGTCATGTGAAGGAGCCAGGAGTGTACTTTGGGCCCTTGTGTGAATGCCACGAGTGGGTGTGCGAGACCTACGACGGGAGGACATGTGCAGGTAAGGGAGGGTGCTATCTCCTCTCCGTGACACAGCAGCTCCTGAAGGATCAGGGAAACACTTTCTTCTTGGGTTTCTGCCATTTCCCCCAGGGAGAGAAGGGTAGGAACAGACCTCTGCTCACTGGGCCATCAAGGAAGTTAGAAGTTATTGCCATTTGTGTGGGTATTCTTTTGCTAGTCAATCCTGGAATTGTGTTATAACACTTTCTTCCACCCTGGGGTTCAAACTGAATCACTTAATTATAAATTTCACTTGTTTGTATTTTAGTTTCTTATTACAGACTCAACTTCCCAACTTTCGCACGAAAGGAGTTATTTTGCTGCATTCTTCTATCCCAAAAACTAACAATAATCATAATATTTGCAGAACATAAGCCTGTATTTTATTTTAACTAAGGCAATTCAGGGACATATTTTCCTAAACTGTAAGGGGCAGAGTGTGTCTTTGAAACTCTTATTTTCCCTCTTATATTTAGGGTGTAGTTCACAGATATAAGTGCATATCAGGAACTGTGACAAGGAAAAAATAAGTAGGTCCATATTAACTTAGAAGCAATGGCTTTTGCATTGTTTTAGCAGCTTGAAATCTTTAGCTTCAGTGAAACTTGGTATTTTGTAAGGGTGGAGCAAAAAATAAATTCATTTCCTTGCACATTTTTAAGGAGTGATTTGGGACCCATTTTGAAAAGGGTCAAGGTATTTCTTCATAGAGAACACCCCCCATCTCTATGAGTTTCACCTAAATATGCCATTTACTTAAGGCCAAGAATCTCAATTAGGTCATTGTAAGTGATACAAGCACTCTGTTAGTGAAAGGATAACACAGCACATTCCAGCCAGGGTTTGGCATATTTGTAGGAAAAAAAAAAAAACACAGCTTATTTACCCACAATGTAGCTAAGAATAAAGAGTCCAACACTAACATGCAGAGATCAAGAATGAGTTTATAACAAAATCCTTTTTTCTTGGCACCTGGGCCTAAAAGAGCATAGAGGGAATACTTAATATACAGACTGTTTGGCAGTGGAAAAATAGTCATATAAGTAATCCAGAGAAGCACAGGTGCTTCTATGTGGTTTGTTTATCCTGTGAAGGCTGCAGCTCAACCCTTTAAAAATAGTGAATGCTACAATGTGTTATTTTAACTTCATCAGTCCCATAAGCTGCAGTATTAAGGGCAGCCCTTTGGGATGAAAGCTAAGTATTGTTTAATATTTCATTCCAAATTCAACTTCTACCTACCTTCTCTGGATTTTATTGCCTTTGGCAAGGCACCTTCAATATCATGAGTTCTGAATACATTTTTAAAGGGCATTTTGTATTGTCCTTTCATTGGAAAAGAAGAATTAAGATGCAGTCTTCAACCAGTGAAACTAGTTATGGGAGTCATCAGATAAAAGTCCCCTATTGAAGAAGCTTCTCTGGTTCCTTTCTTTAAAATCATGCAGAGGAAATGCTGCAGTAGATAGTGCTTTTTTTTCCTCCCATGGAAAGTGATTTGTTGTTCACCCATAACATCTTAGTCACTGCATTCCTTTCTCCCTGATACAAACTGCTGTAGTGAGTCACCCGAAGTTTTGTTTGCATGTGTGTGTGTTCCTGTAGAAGGCAAACTGCTTCTCTTCATTTCAAAGTTGAATGAAGTAAGTGTATTCATTTTCCATTCTCATCACTCTGACTGACACCCTTCAAGGCCTGTGCTACAAAGCCTGGGGCAGAATCTTCCCCTGAAAATATTGTGACTATGTTTGCCTGATATTCTGTGTTTGCCTGGACATTGAGGAAATCCTTACACACGGCCCATCATGTTGCCTTGCCAGCTTGCCCACTTGCTTTGTGCTTTAAATTTAGCTTCACAATATCAGTTTCAACAAGTAGTTCCAATATTATAGTTAGTAATATAGAAACACAGCAGGTTGTCTTTTATGTTTTTATGGGCACCTGGGTCTTCATTTCTAAGATAATTCTTATGGGTACTTTCTAGAAATAGAGTAGCTTTCAGAGACCTCCCCAACCTCTGTGAATAAACAAAATTCTGCTCAGGTATTATATCATACAGTGGCCTCTGGAGGAAATTTCCCAGGATGTAAATCAACTGTGTGAACTTATGCAGTAACTTAAACTCCATTTCATCATCTGTAAAATGGGATAATAACAATACTCAAAGAATTATTATGAGGTTTGCCATATGTAAAACACTTAAAAGAGTGTTTTGCACAAAGTTAGTGCTCAATATATATTAATATTATTACAGCAATGCATAAAAGGTGAGCTAGTATGGATAGATAGATGGACAAAAAGGTAGATAGATTAGATAGGCAGATACAATAGATGATAGATAGATAAAAAGGTAGGTAGATAGATTACAGATAGATAGATGGCCTGGCTTTGTATATGTTGGGCAATTGACTCAGTGAAAGCAATTTAGTTTTCTTAGTGTAGTCCTGGCCTGTTGCTATTGATCCAAAGCTCAAAGGGTCAAGCAAGACTAGCTATTTTGGTCCAGCCTTAGAGCAGCTGTATTAGGTACACCATGCCTGTTTAAAGTTTAGTCCACTGAAGTTCTAATACTGCAAATCACAAGAAACATACTTGTTTTAGTTTGAGCTAGTTGAAACTGATTACATTTACAAGGTCAAAAGTGGTCTATTTCTTCCAGTGTCCACTTGTTCATATCTCATGCAGCTTTCTTAAACTTCAATAGCATAAATAGCATAAAGTGTGACCCAATTATTGTTCCTGTGGGTGTTATACTCTAATGAGATATGTCTTAGAGAATAATAAAATGTTCAGTTGCATAAAAAACAAGCTTTCAGTTAACATTTCAAGGCATCCCTGGAAACCCCCCTGAACAGCTATGATTTCACTTAAACAAAATATCAGTTTTTTAAAAATCTTTTCTAATCACTTTTGATATACATATATATCTTTATCTATAAAGATATATAAGTATATATTATGTAAAAATGAATTTATATATAATATGTATTACTCTTTTAAGTTATAGATATGTATATTATTTAAAAGAGTTTTAGTTTTAGTAACTGGGAAGAGCTACCTGAATTCAATTTAGCAAACCTTTATGAAGTGTTGTATATCTCTGTTGTTGAAGTGGGTATAAATGTGAGGAGAGTTTCCTATTAACTAGAGAGGTCAAAAGAACTATCAAATACTTATAATGCAATGCAAAATATAATTTCTGCAAATTTCTATGAAGGTTCCTTTAAGGCAGAAGTTAAATAGTGTGGTATTGTAGTTAAAAGTTCTTGAGAATGTGGTAGCACACACACCTTGGAAGATTTTTAATCTAAAGGGTAGACTGTTGGAATTTTGAATGAAGAAAAATTTAAGCAAAGGTTTAGAGGCAGAAAAGTATGTGGGTATATTTGGAGAATAGTGAGGGATTCTAAGTTTGGTTTGGCTGGATCTTACGGCTGTGGGGAAAGTAGTAGAAGATATATTGAGAGTTAAAGATTGACATATGCGGAGGACTTTGTACCTGGATATGAAGTTTGTGCTCAGTTAAACATCATGTGGGAGCAACAAAGTGTTTGAACATGGGAAACATAGTTAGTGCTCAGACTCATGAGAATTAATGTGGTACCCAATGACACAGCAGAATGGGGTAGACACTTGATGAGGAGGAACTCAGTTTACATGTCACTTAAATTACAGTCCAACACAAAGAGAATAAAGTTAGAATTATGATGAATTTTAAACACTATTAAAAACTTCTTTAACACCCTCTCCAGTAAAGGAATGTGTTGAACAGACAGACTTCAATTGTCTCCATTCATGTGTTTTCATTGTGGTGCTAACACCTCCTGCAGTTCTGGAGAACATACTCAGGAGTCCCCCATGACTAAGCTCACTCACTCACTTCATACAAAAATCTTGTTTGAGCTCTACTCCCCTAGGTTCATCCATTTTGGATAAATGTATCTTGTCTTACCCCAAGTGACACATAAAATTTAAACGTTTTTCATCCTCAGAAAAGTGCCAGACCTGTATATCACTTTCTCTCAGCTAATATTGCTTTATTTGGACAGTACTCTGAAGCTCAAACACAGATACCAAAATATGTTGGCCTTGGGCCAGGTCATTTCCACACCTTGATATTCTAGAGGAGCACGTTTTAGTAGTATGGTACTGAGATCAAATAATGTCAGTGTGACAAATTCAGCAGTTATTTTTTTAAGTAAAATTTCCCTGGAAAGAGAGGGGAACATGAGGGAGCAAAATTATTTGTGTTACAAGTTTAAAATTCACAAAGCATAAGCTTCCTTCACAGAGTTCTCAAAATTCTTCAACGTATTTTGAGACATGATGCTAAAACTGACATCCCATGTCTCTGTGTATCATAACCCTGGCAAAATGCTACTCAGCTCTCTGAGCCTAAGACACAGATTATTAGATAAGACCTGTGACTCATGAATATCAGGGTTTGGAGGTAGGTGATCAATGCCATAGAAACAGAGATCCCAGATATGATTTTTTTCTGAAGAACTCCCTGTCCAAGGAGTTAGGAAGTAAGGCATTTTCCTAAATTTCGTCTCTTTTCATTTTATTAGTTTTTTATTGCTGCTATAACAAATCAAAACAAACCCCATTGCTTAAACAACACAAACATATTTTCTTATAGTTTTGTATGTCAGATGTTCAATGGGGGTCTCCCAAGACTAAAGTGTTGGCAAGCTCCATTCCTTACTGGAGATTCTCAAAGAAAATCTACTCCATGGTCATTCAGTGTTGAGAGAACTTAGTTTTATGTGGCTATAGGACTGAGGTTCCTATTTCCTTGCTGGCTGTCAGCTGGGGGTTCTCTTTGATCTCTTAGATGACTCTCTTGGGTCCTTTGCATGTATACCCTCACATCTTACAACCAGCAATAGGGTGTCAGATCCATCTCATGAAGCCATCGCTCTGAGCTTCCTTCCATTGTCACATCCTTTTTCACCAGCTTGGAAAAGTGTTCCACTTTTAAAGACTTGTAATTAGATATGGTCCAACCAGATAATCCAGTATAATCTTCCCATCTGAGGATCTGTAATCTTAATCACATCAGCAAAGTCTCCTTTGCCATATAAGGTAATATATTTACAGAAGCTGTGAGCAAGGATGTGGACATCTTTGTGGCCCTTATTCTTTCTACCATTGCCAACCTCCTGTAAAATACAAGAGGAATGCCATAATGTGTGAATGGTGAGGAAGAGAGGTTCCAACTTTATTTTTACCTGGCTATTCATATGCTCCATTCAGGATGTAAGTACTGAGTTTTTTCCTCAGTTTCAGAGCTTATTCTCATAATCTAAATTTCCCTGGTCTTAATCTTTGCCACACTAATTCTTGGAAGGAACACTAGGTTCCTTCTTGTACAGATTATGAAGAGTAATATATAGTCCAGCAGTTGCCTAGGTTCAATGTGAATGGTGGAGTTAGTTATTATAACACTCATAACTTCCATTTCCTTATCTATGAAATGGGGACAATAACAGTATCAAATGAGGATAATAATAATGTTAAAACATAGGAGTTATTACTAAGTCATTTGAGTTGTCATGCTTATTTATGATGTCCCTCTCTTACAGGTCTTGATACTTGGTCCTAATATATTTACTCCCCAGAAAGTGACTTTCCTTTTATATTGCCTCTTCCTCCAGGTTTAAATCTATGCTTCACATTTCCTCCCTTGACTGTCATTGAGTATTTGGAGCTGCTTCACCTTGTACAACATGTCTGTCCCATAGTGTCAAGGCTGGGTGAGCTTTCAGCCCTGGAGACTTCAGGATGAGACTGAGCAACTAACTCTCATGCTCCAACTCACTGCATGGTTAAGTTTCTCTTTCAGGAGCTTGACTTTTGTGTTTCTGTCCCTGTAATCTTAACTGGGATTTATACCATCATACTTGATTGGATGGAAGGTTCCAGGGCCCTACCCTCAATACTTTATGATTAGTCCTTGAATCTGGAATTTAAATTTTTTTCTTTATTGGAAACATCAAGGTTTTGCAAATTCATAGGGCTTATACTCACTGCATTTCTGATTCTGACTTTCACCTTTAATGACATATCTGTACTTCCAGGCTGTTACCTTATTTACTCCAAAGTATTATTCTCAAATAGGTTGATCCCAGAAACCACTTCTTCAACTTACAAAAATGGAAAAGTCAGCACAACAAAAAACAAAGTAAAAATAACTCACTTTCATAAGGTTTTGAGTATTTATTGAATGTTCTGCAGACATTGGAGGTGGGTTTGTGTACTTATAGAAATGTAAAAATATAAGATTTAACAGTGATCATTCTAGTTCTTAAAAATTCTAGTTTTTCACCTTTTTTCCCCTTCTTAAAGCTAAGTGTGGACATGATGTGAAATCTTGGCCAAAAAGATGTAAGCAGAGGGGCTATTGGAGGACTAAAAGGGAGCTGACTTGCAGGGAGGTATTTGCTTTGCCTGTCCACCTTTCCCACTTGGAGTACCACCAGGCCTTTGAGTCAAGAGATGAATATAGTGACCAACTATGAGGATGGCTCAGCCACAAGACAGGAATCTGGCTTTTGGGGGACACTCTGGACTGGACTGGTTTTGCACATAAGAGAAATAAATTATAAATTTAGATAAACAAATAATAAATTTTATCTTGTTTGCCCTGTCATTTGGGGGTTTTCTGTCACTGGCAGCTAAGTGTAACCCTATTTGAAACAATGGTTTTATTTACAAAGTTCAAATCTATTAAAATAGGGCAAGAATAGACTACATATAGAGTTTGAGAGCTTGAGTTTATAGGTCAATAGGACTGGGACGCATACCAGGTTACTTGCTATTTGGACTTCAGCAGGCTGGGTGAACTCTGCAAGACTCAGTTTGCTCATTCTGACAATGGGATACAATTAACACTCTGAGGAAGGTTACTGTGAAGTTTAAGTGAGAAATGAAGCACTTAATAAAATAACTGACACATAACCATCACTCTAAATAGTAGCCATTATGACCATTGTTATTAAATCCAGAATCTCTAAGGGTATTATTCTAAGAAAAAAGGGAAAACATCTTTGTTTCAATGTATTACTAGCAACTCAGTGACCAGTGATAGGTGTATATTCTCTGTACTTCTTAATATATTCAACATATATTGTTTTTTTACTTAGTAGTTTTTAGGAGGTTATTATTTCTAGGAAATAGTGGTATAATATTTAAAAATCTGGTTACCAGAAATTAAATTACCAGAGAGAAGATAAAAATTATTTATGTATTAAAATACTTATATTTTAAATTTGTATATCTGTATATTAAAATTATTAAAACATAATGCATGTTAGCTACAAAATGTCACACTGTGTGTGTGTAAATAAAAATAGTAGGGTTGCATTTTAGGCAGAGAACAGGTTCTATATCAGCACAAAGATTAGGCATTTGAAGTTTAAATATTGTTCTGACAAATCAAAGGGAGACTCCATATTTGAGTTCATTACATCATCTCTTAATTAATCTAGCATAGCAAACACTAGAACAGTAAATGAATATTTACTCCATGGTAGGAAGACAGCTTTGATTTGAGGCTGGGTATTAAATGAGTTTTATCTGGATTCTTCTATTGGGGCCCCTCAGCCTGATGAGATGCTCAAACAAAGAGATATATATCAAGAACCTCAGCCCACAGAGGTAACAACACCTTCACACTCCCACTTGGAGCCTCTGCTGAATGAAATGACAGAATCCTCACACTGTTAAAATTATTATTCTACATCCCTTTATTGTCAAATATGTACATTAAATGCCTAAGCTCATATAATTGAATTCAAGTACATTAAATATGTGTGCATGGGGACTCCTCTTTAGTCTTTGTCTTAATTATAGTTTTTGGAGTTAGTCAATATTAAATTTAGGTTGTATAAATATGTGTGTCATAAACACACACATACATACACATATACACACAGATATATTTCTCTCTCACTTGCTTTTTTCTTTAAGAATATACCATAGCTGTCATTCTAGTTTAGTAATACACTATTAAAATTTTTCTTTAAGAATATATTATGATCATCAGTATAGTTCAATAATATGCGTAATTCAGAATTTTAATAAGCATATAATGTTCTATAGAGTGAACATATTTTCTGTTAAACTATTTGAGTCTTACTGAACATTCTGGTTGTTGTTATTGCATGTTTTGTTTTTTTGATATAGAAGACTTTAAAGTATTTTCAAACACCAATTTAACATTGTGCATGCACATTTCTACACATACATGCACACAGCTATTCTGGCTCTTGCACCTGCATGCAGATATTTCCACCAGAGGAAGTTGAATTCCAAAGTATGAAGGAGGGAGTCTCCAGCCAACAGAACTGTTAATAAACGTGTCTTCAAATGTTGCTGATCTCGGCAAATGGAAACTTCAAATCAGTTGGAACTGGGAGATCTGAAGCCTTTTTCCTTAGGGAAATGTAGGTGCCAAGGCCTGGTGTGGGATTCAAGGTCAAGAGTCACATCTGAGAAGGAAAAAAGTGTGGTATTACTGGTGCTGAGAGTACCAGGTGGGATTTTTCCATGGCATTTTTAGGCCCTCACACAAGTAAATTCTCAAGCTATTTTCCATGAACTCTTCAATTGATAATGGTAGAGAACCACAAGAAAGTTGCAAATCTCATTTTCTTTGGAAAAGAATGCTTTGTCTTTTCAAAGATCACATTTCTTGGCAAATAACAAACTGTATTTTGTAATAGAACTCATTCTTCTGTCTGCTCTAAATCATCTTACTTAGAGCTGTGAAGAAGAATGATGGCTTTATAAAGGAAAAATAAAAATAAGATGTTTTATAAAGATGCTCACTGGCGTGACCTTGTATCACCCTAGTCCTAAATTGTGATGTAAGATGATTTCTATGCTAAGAGTCCTCTCAACCTAATTGTACGTAGTCACTACTTCAAATATCAAATTATTCCAAGTGAATAGTTACCCACTCTATTTTCCTGTTTTATTATTGTATCTGCACACTTCATAGGGAATGGTGGCCCCCAAATTTTGAAAAGTCAGTGAGTTTTGGTATTGCTTAGAAACTTCTCTTATAACAAGGCATTAACTAAATTTGTGATTTAGCCAGTTGGGGTGGTAAAGAGCCAACATCAGAAAATCCAAACATGGTAAATACATTTCCTAATTGGTCACTACTGCTATTTCAAAGCTTTAATTTTCTACTGTGAAAAATATACAAAACTAGTTATTTTTCTAAATAAAATGATTTGGCCATTTAAATATTTTTCTCCCCAAAATACTAAAGACAAGATATGGACTTTTTTTTTGGCTTTCTTGGTTAACATCAGCAGTTATGTAGACTCTAAGAGCAATCTTGACATGCAAAGAATTCATTTGTTTTAAGAAATAAAATTTTTTATTTATTAGCTAGATGCTGAATAGACTTCTCTCAATTGCTGCTTAGATGGATTGAAACATTAAAATTAATGCCGTGTTAGTAATATAAAAGAATAATGGGAAAATACTTATATTTGAGCATGCTTTGATAGAAAATATTTTTGTACATATGAGTTCATTCAATTCTTACATTACTTTTAAGAGATAGTCAAAATTATTCTCCAACTATCATACTAAGTAACTCTGAGAAGAAATCATTAGATGGCTTCTCTTCAAGCATATTAAAATTGTTTTGAAACCACATATTTAGGGAAATATTTTCATAAATTAGAAGTCCTGAAATGAGAACATAATTTTAGAAATCTCTTTTTACTATTTAAAAATACATATTCTGTTAATTTTTTTCATGGTAAAACAGATTTGGACTCTCATTTCTGTCTAATGTTAGAGAAGTGCATATCAAAGCTAAAAAAGTGGACAGATGAAAAAGTGGACCGTACTCATTTTGATGATATTCTTTATCATCAAAAGAAGTTCAGGTGACAGAAATCACTGGGACTTAAGTTACTTGTCACACCAACAAAGAACATTTCTCTCAGCTGTAACTGAAATTCGTAGAGTGATTGCATTTATCACCAACTATTATTTAAGTAAGGATTCTGGGAGAAACTCTTCCATAACCTTTTGTTTTCCTTATCTATAAAAGGGAAAAAAGGTAGATAAGAGAATCAAATATATACATTTGTTAATTTCATGGATATTAACTAATCTTATTTTATGTATCACATATTTGGCCATTATGAATAAACCACATTAGAAATTACCTTTTGTGCCTATGAAATTAATGTATTTGTAATTCACATACATGTGAATTTTAATGTATGTATTGCCTTTTTGAGAACAAAGAGATGTGAATTAACAGAAATGTGTGGTGAGGGAAGAAGAGTGTCTATTGAAAACTAAATAACTTTGATTGGATTACCACAAGAGTTTTCTAAGCTTCAGTTATTAAATTCAGTGAGCATTTATTAAACATCTCCAGAAATGCATCTAGTGGGGGAATGGAACCATCAGAAAAAAGCAGACACTGAATCTAGTGGGAATGCAGGTTGAAGAAAAAGGTGGAAAGATTTTCCTTTCCTGTGGGGGCGCTCTGCCTGCAGGGGCTCCCATACCTCCTGACCCCGTCCACAGATGAGAATAAGTCTACCAAGACATGATCTTCTTGGGGAGGAAAGGTGGTGGATCTCTCAAAGGAGAAGGACCAAGAGCCTTTTCCTCAATGGTCCTTTATTGGGTTGTTTTGCATAGAAATACGGGCTCATTAATCATTGTTGGGCAGTAAGGATCAAACAATAGATAACATTCAAAAAACTCTGAGGGCCTATTTGGAGTCAGGGTCAGATAGCTAAAGAGCTATAAAACTTTGAGGAACCATCTCACTTCTTGCTTGGACCTTTACTTAATTGAGAGCATTCTAAACCAAGCAGGTTTCATAGGATTTTACATATTCTTTCTTAGGCCTGATCACCTTAGGGAACCTGCCCTTTCCAGCACAGGGCGGAACCCACCACCAGCATCGTTTCAGGCTTAAGGCATTGTCTCAGGCTTAAGTCAGGTAGTGTAAACAAGGCAGCCAAAAGATTAGGAGACTTCTCACAGACAGAATGAGGACTCAGGCTATGTCAGGATAGCCGAGGGGCAGGGATCCACCACCCCCTTTTGCTGTAGCCCCCCAAGTCCTTCCCTGGGGCCTCCACATGATCATGCCTGTCTTAAATCATTCCCCCCTTGGGCAATCTTACCTGTCTTTGGCTAACCAATCAAGCATTGGGGGCCAGGCGGGGTGAAGAAAAAGGAGCAGAAGCAGCACCCCTGCCAGGGAGATAAGCTTTGTCTCCTTAGTGGCTCAGGTCCTCTTGACAGAACAGACCCAGATGAAGTGGTTCCCTGGACTCTTACACAGCCCACCATGGGGTGAGGGTTACAACTCCTGAAACCAGGCTGAATGGTCCGCAACAAAGAAGTATTCAAAGTCATGAAAGGCAAAGACCTACATCTAAGATTCCTATCATTTATCCAGGGTTGCTTACTCAGACTTAGCCATGGGGTGGTTACAACTCCTGAAACCAGGCAGGGCTGTTCCCAACACTTTCCTACACGTGAACATGAAACAGAAAAGTCCTGTTACCTTGAAAGCTCTTCTTTCATAGAGAATTTTAAGAACTCTTACTTCCATGAGTTATTATTTAATGAGTGTTCAGTGCCTGCATGGGGTTGTAATACAGGCATTAGTATTCTATAGAGTGGATTTCGCATTTGTTTAATTCTCAACTATCTGCACACAGCCTAATAGAATGCAATAAAATAGTATTTGTATACATCTTGAAATTCATCCCTAGTGTGTAGATGTCAAAAATTATAGTCTTTTCTATCCTCTCCATGGACAATTTAGCTAGTTAACCCACATGAGTTTGAAGAACAACTAGCGAATGATGTGTATGGGGTGTTTGGAGGAGAATAACAATAACAGTCTAGGAAAAAATCCTTTGGGATACACTTTAAAATTTTTGTTTAGTTATAATAAGTGCATCCCATAGTGTTACATGAAATTGAAATATGGTAATGATAATACAGTTGACATTTATTTAGGATTTTGCTATATGCCTCTTGTGTGGTGCTAACGTCTTACAATAAATCTACTGGATAGATCATCGTGCCATTCTAAAGATAAAGACTTGAGCCAGAGAAAGATTAATGGAATATGTAAGATTACATTTTTTTCATCAAAAGCTGTGCAATCAGTCACTCTTGTATTAACTTACACCATTTAGTGCAGTGCCCAAGAATATTTGATTTCTGTTCCACAATTATGAATTAGCATATTCAGTATTAATCCACAATAATTATTTTTTTCAAATGTGTAAGTGTGAGAGGCAGATTAGTAAGAATAATTAAAAGAGAAGGACCATGTGGGTTCAAAAATTGGCTGTTTGTCATGAACTATGTGATCTTGGGAAGTTAATAAACTTTTTGGTGCTTATGTTTCCTCATCTCACAGTGTTTTTTGTGAAAACAAGGACTCAGGAATATCCTTGGCATTCAGTAATTGCTCAGTAGCAGCTATCCTTATTATTTTTTTATTTGTTGCTCCACTTATTTATGCATTTATTGTTTGATTCTTGTATGTGCCCTGACCAGGTATCAAACCCATAAACTTGGCTTGTCTGGATGACGCTCTAACCAACTAAGTTACCCAGCCAGGGACTGCACTTACTATTGTTATAGATATTATCATTAGGCTATCCCACATCACTCCAATCTATACTTCTCAAAGATAGGAATGAATTTTATCTAATAGTCTCTTTTAGAACTTTATTGTTGTTGCTGTAAGAATGCTGCATTACAAACAAGTCCAAAATATTGTGGCTTACAAAAAACTACCAAAACCAAAAGTTATGTCATACTCCTGGGTGTGCAGTTCAGCTACAATTCAGCTGGGCAAGGCTGGACTCCAAGCTCCAGGCGAGGCTCCACATTATCCTTATGCTGTTCAGGTAAGGTTTATGTCATGACAGATTACAGGAACACTGGAGAGTGAGAGGAGATACTTGATATTCCTTAAGGCTTTGTGTACCTGAACTTTATATTTACATGCCATTAGTCAAAAGCAGCCGTATGGCCAACCCCAGTATCTGCGCTCTCCCTTCTCCTGTGTTCTGCAAGTTGGCATGGCAGAATGGAGTTAAGTTTTTTCTTTTGTTCTTTTGCCAGGTGGCATGTGTTTTTATTTATAATCTTAAAATTTCTTTTTAAAAACATTTTTATTATTGTTGTTCAATTGCAGTTGTCCCTGTTTCCCCCCATTACTCTCCCTTGACCTATCCAACCCCCATCTTCCACTTTCAATCCTCCCTCCCCCCACCATTGTCTTTGTCCATGGATCCTTTATACATGTTCCTTGATCTTTCCCCTTCTTTACCCCACTATCCTCCTCCCCTCTCCCCTTTGGTCACTGTCAGTTTGTTCTTTATTTCCATGTCTCTAGTTCTATTTTTCTCACTTGTTTGGAGTTAAGTTGTTGACAGCAACAATTCTTTCAGCTGCAGGATTTAACATAGGCATTCAAATACGGTGGCTACTCAGGGAAATTAGTTGGTTGATGGGATTGTAAATATCTGACACCGATTTATTTTGAAGATAAATATGTTTTGTTTTTAAGTGTAACTAAATTAATTATATAGAAAATTATATTGGCATCTGAAGATTTCTATAAGGGGGCAAGAAAGTTGAAAGCAAAAATATACTCAGAACTAATAATGCAATGAGGAAATTCATTTCAATCATGTGAAAATGAATTCCTTAAATATAGACTAACTGTCCAATAGGTCAAAGGGAAACTGTTCATTTCCATAGTACTTAAATATTTTCAATACATCATTTTATGGCACCTTCCGACTGATCTTTGTATAAATGCATGCTCCAAATTCTATAAAACAGTGGTTTGGTGAAAATCAAACTATTGACGCATGTCACAAGATGGGTTCAAAAATTTCTGTTTTCATATGCATTCAGTTAGCCATTTATTTACCTTTTGTTAAATTACTCTTTTTTAAATTTCCTCACTTTTTCTATTTTAAAAATGTTTTATGCAGCATAATATATTTGGTCCCTTCAATAAGCTATTTTTGAAACTTCTTTTATCATCTGTGAATCTCAAAAAAGCATTGGAATTGGTTACCATATTTGATATTATTTAGATTTCTGTTTTTCAGAGTTTTAAACAACATAATTTTTAAAAAGATTTTATTTATTTACTTTAGAGAGTGGAAGGGAGGGAGAAAGAGAGGGAGAGAAACATTAATATGTGGTTGTCTCTCATGTGCCCGTTGTTGGGGACCTGGCCTGCAATCCAGGCATGTGCCCTGACTGGGAATCGAACTGGTGACCCCATGGTTTACAGATCTGTGCTCAGTCCACTGAACCACACCAACCAGGGCTAAACAACAATAGAATTTAATTTCTTTAAGAATAAAGGAGAATATAAGCAGTTTTAAATTGCATGAGCTGTCAACACAGCCATTGGTTGGCTAGTCAACCACTATAAACTAATTGACAACATTGTTATATATATTTTTTCTTTTTTTTCTTTTATTTTTAATTTTTTAAATATATTTTATTGATTATGCTATTACAGTTGTCCCATTTCTCCCCCATCATTCCCCCACCCTGCACACCCTCTCCCACCCACATTCCCCTCTTTAGTTCATGTCCATGTGTCATAAGTTCTTTAGCTTCTACATTTCCCACACTATTCTTGCCCTCCCCCTGTCTATTTTCTACCCAATATCTATGATACTCATTCTCTGTACCTTTTCTCCCCCTCCTCCTCTCACATCCCTGTTGCTAACCCTCCATATGATCTCCATTTCTGTGGTTCTGTTCCTGTTCTAGCTGTTTGCTTTTGTTTTAGGTGTGGTTGTTAATAGTTGTGAGTTTGCTGTCTTTTCACTCATATTTTTTATCTTCTTTTTCTTAGATAAGTTCCTTTAACATTTCATATAATAAGAGCTTGGTGATGATGAACTCCTTGAAATTGACCTTATCTGAGAAGCACTTTATCTGTCCTTCCATTCTAAATGACAGCTTTGCTGGATAGAGCAATTTTGGATGTAGGTCCCTGCTTTTCAAGATTTCAAATATTTCTTTCCAGCCCCTTCTTGCCTGGAAGGTCTCTTTTGAGAAATCAGCTGACAGTCTGATGGGAACTCCTTTGTAGGTGACTGTCCCCTTATCCCTTGCTGCTACTAGAATTCTCTGCTTCATTTTAATCTTGGCTAATGTAATTACGATGTGCCTTGGTGTGTTCCTCTTTGGGTCCAACTTCTTTGGGACTCTCTGAGCTTCCTGGACATCCTGGTAGTCTATTTCCTTTGCCAGATTGGGGAAGTTCTCCTTCATTATTTGTTCAAATAAGTTTTCCACTTGTTGCTCTTCTTCTTCCCCTTCTGGGATCCCTATAATTCGGATGTTGGGAAGTTTAACAATGTCCCGGAGGTTCCTAAGCCTCTCCTCATTTTTTTGAATTCTTGTTTCTTCCTCGTTTTCTGTTTGGTTGTTAGTTTCTTGTTTCTGGTCCACTCCATTGATCTGAGTCCCAGTTTTCCTTCCATCTCTATCGGTTCCCCATGCGTCTTCCTTCATTTCACGTATTGTAGCCTGCATTTTTTCATCTAATTTGTGAGCAAAATCAACCAATTCTGTGAGCATTTTGATGACCAGTGATTTGAACTGTGCATCTGACAGGTTGGCTATCTCTTCACGGCTTAGAGGAATTGACTCTGGGGTTTTCTTTTTTCTCCAGTTTGAGCCATTTTTGGTGGTTTTTTTTTTTGTTTTGTTTTGGTTTGGTTTTAGTCTGGTCACAGCTATTACATAGTGAGGGGTGGAGCCCTAGGTGTTCCTCAGGGCGGGGCAGCCCAGTCACTGGATTGTGATGCTGTATGTGGGGGCGGGGTCTGAGAGGGAACAATGGCGCCTGCTCTGCTCTCTCCTGGATTCAGTCCCTTCCGCCACTTCCCCTCTGCCTGGACCATCTGCGCGAGCGAATGTGGGATCACCTGGTCAGCCAGCTGCCTTGTGCGGCCTCACTGGGTCTGCACAGTTGCCACCCCGTGCCCAGGGTCCACCAGCTGCTGCCTGTGGGCCCAGAGTCCTCCAGCTGCCGCCTGTGCACCTGGGAACTGCCAGCCGCTGCTGCTTGCGTTCCCGGGTCCGCACCTCCACTTTTTCCTACTGCAACTCTGCCCCTCTTACCGGTCTGGATGAATGGTTGTTGGACTTCCGTACAGTTGAATTTTCTATAAGTTCTGGATGTTTTCTTGTTTCTAAATATTTGTTGTCCTTAATTTTGGTTGTGAGAGGAGGCACAGTGTGTCCGCCTATGCCTCCATCTTGGCCGGAAGTCCCATTGTTATATATTTAATAAACTCAATACAGAATATATTTCCTGTTTCTAATGAAGAACTGTAGGTCCTTTAGGGACTAATTTTTCATAACTTCTCATTGATTTTGAAATCTAAAATAGTTCTATTGGAAGTCCATACGAGTATAAATATTTTTGACAAAAATATGTATATAATTATTAGAAAGGTTGTATAAATTAGTTACCATCTGAGGGGGGCCCTGTCCTGGGCACCAAATGTTGGGGGGCTCCCCCCGCAGAGCTCCATCCCTCCATCATGGATGAAAATAAAAACTACCAAGACATGACTGCTTGGGGAAGAAAGGTGGTCAAACTCTCAGAGGAGAATGACCCAGAGCCCCTTCCTCACTGGGCTTTTATTGGGTTCCAATACACTAGAATACAGGTTTAACATGTCAAAGAAATATGAGGGCTTAATCTGAGTCAGTGTTTGTCAGGAAAGGGGGTTGCCAAACTTTGGGAGATATGCTCATTTCCTCCTGGGACACTTATCATTTAAATGAGAGCACTCTTAGCAAAGCAGGTTTCGCCAGACTTTAGGAATTCTTTCTTATGCTCGATCACCCAGGGAGCCGTCCTGGCTGGCACAGGGCTGCACCGCTTGCCCCCCACAGTTTAAAGCTTTAAGCCGATTAGGAAGCAGGAGACATCTCCCAGACGGAAATGAGGACTTGAGCTATGTCAGAATAGCCGGGGGGCGAGGCTCTATCACCCCCTCTTTGCTGCAGCCCCTCCGAGTCCTTCCATGAGGCCTCCCAAGTGGTCGAGTCTGGCTTAGGTTGCCTCTCCCATGAGTAGTCTTACCCATCATTGACTGCCAACCAAGCATTGGGGCCAGAGATGGATGAGGCAGAAGCAGCACTCCTGCCAGGGAGATAAGCTTTGTCTCCTTAGTAGGTCACGTCCTTGTGACAGAACAGACCCAGATGAAGTGGGTCCCTTGGGCTTTTACACAGCCCCCCATAGGGTGAGGGTTACAACTCCTGAAACCAGGCTGAACGGTCCACAACAACCATCTTTAAGAGTTGAAACTCTTAAAAGAGACTGTTTTCTTATAGATGAAAAGCCAAGGACTAATATATACACACAAAATAAGAGATGTACATATTTGTGTTGTATATGTACACATTATATTGTTTGTTCAATCACTAGCTATTCTTTAAGCAACTGCTCTGGATTAGATCCTGCATAAGCAGCTATAGGGATTATAAAATTAAAATATATGATTATTTTCCTAGGGAAATGTAGTAGTAGGTTTAAATTATAGTACACTGCAGTATAAAGGATATAAAGTGCCTCACACAGAAGGAGTTTGAGCTGTTCTGAAGATGAATAAGATATTAACCAGTGGTATGATAGGAATGGCATTCTAAGCAGTGGGTGAAAATAGCAACAATCGAAGGTAAAACACCAGGTGTAGTAGTCATGCTTGTTTAGATAAACGGATTCTTTCTGAAGTGTTATCTGAGAGAAGCCTAAAGTGATGAAGGGGGTGGGCAGCTCATGGGGAGTCTTTCAATGCCATAAAATGACTGTGGACAGTCCTTGGCAAGTGATGGTGAGCAGAGAATTTCCTTCCTGATAGACATTTCAGGGACATTGATCTTAGGATAAGTGAGAAAAGAAAAATCTTTAAATGGAGAAAACAATGAGAAAACTATGTTAATAGCCAAGAGAGAAAACTAATAATATCCTGAATACTGTTGACCATAGCAAGAAAAGGGAAAGTATGATGCTAATTACTTTGTTACATGGTGGAAGTGACAGGAGTAGGAACTTGTATGGGGAGGAAATGTAAACTGTTATGGTCATACTACTTTTCAAAAAGTCTGAGTCCTGCAACCCCCCACCCTCACCCCAGAGACACCTGGGCTTCTTCATGATTTGAAATTAAAGGGTTAATTCCTGCATATGTAGAAAATCCTTGCCCTGCTCTGGTGCTAAGCACCCGTACCTTTCCTCATTCAAATTTCTCTTACTTGAGAGAGTGGAGGAAGATGTATTAGGGTCAGAAATAGGAAGTTGAGAAGCCAATGTTTTTGAGGACAAAGGGATAAAGAACAGTTGTTTGTTATGTAGCCCTCTGAAAGCAGCAAATAGGGGCCAAAGGTTACATCAGCTCCCAAAGTTTGCCAATTTATCAACTGATGAGCATATACTAGGAGCTGAAAAGATTTTAAGTTACCCCTCCTGAGCTCAAACTCATTTTTCTGTCAAATATCATATCAGGATAAGTTTCTGGAATTATTCAAATATGTATTTTTATTTGTGGGCATCTAGAACACCTTGACTCCTTAGATATAGATAACCATTTCTCATTAGGGCTGTGAGAGATAGATGAAAAATGAAATTATAAGTGTACTTCTGGCCAAGATGGAGGCATAGGTGGATACTCTGTGCCTCCTTGCACAACCAAAGGAAGGATAACAACAAATTTAAAAACAAAAACAACCAGAACTGACAGAAAATTGAACTGTATGGAAGTCTGACAACTGGGAAGTTAAAGAAGAAACATTCATCCAGACCTGTAGGAGGGGCGGAGAATCCTGTCCAGGTGGAGAGAACTTTCTGCAAGGCACTTTCTAGCAGAGTGTGCGATCCCACATTTACATGTGAATAGACCACGAGGAATAACTGGAGAGCAGGATGGACTGCTCGACCCATGGTTGCAGCACAGGGAAATAAAGCCTCAAAACCTCTGAATGAAAAAACCTGTGGCACTTATGGTGGCAGGAGAAACTCCCAGCCTCACAGGAGAGTTAATTTGAGAGAACCACAGGGTCCTAGAACATACACAAAACCACTCACGCGGGAATCAGTATTAAAAGGGCCCAATTTGCTTGTGGGTAGCAGCAGAGGGGACTGGAAGCCTGAAGAGAGCTGAGTGACCTTCATTGTTTTTTCTCAGACCCCTCCCCAACACAGTGCAGCAACATGGGCTGCCCCACCCTGGCAAATACTTAAGGCTCCTCCCCTTACTATGTAACAGGTACACCAAGATTAAAAAAATGGCCCAAACAAAAGAACAGATCAAAGTTCCAAAAAAATACAATTTAGCAACAAAGAGATAGCCTACCTATCAGATACACAGTTCGAAACACTGGTAATCAGGATGCTCACAGAATTAATTGAGTGTGGTCACAAAATAGAGAAAAAAGTGAAGGCTAAGAAAAGTGAAATAAAGGGGAAAAAACAGTGAAGGGAAGGTAACTGGGACTCAAATCAATGGTTTGGACCAGAAGGAAGAAATAAACAGTCAACCAGAACAGAATGAAGAAACAAGAGTTTAAAAAAAAAATGAGGAGAAGCTTAGGAACTTCCAGGACAACTTTAAACATTCCAACATCTGAATTATAGGGGTTCCAGAAGGAGAAGAAGAAGAGCAAGAGATTGAAAACTCATTTGAACAAATACTGAAGGAGAACTTCCCCAATATGGCAAAGGAAATAGACTTCCAGGAAGCAGGAAGCTCAGAGAGCCCCAGAGAAGTTGAACCCAAGGAAGCACACACCAAGAGACATCATAATTAAGTTACCCAAGATTAAAGACAAGGAGAGAATCTTAAAAGCAGCAAGAGAAAAGGAAACAGTTACCTACAAAGGAATTCCCATAAGGCTATCAGCTGATTTCTCAAAAGAAACCTCGTAGGCAAGAAGGGGCTGGAAAGAAGTGTGGGGGCCCCTGTCCTGGGTGCCAGATGCAGGGGGGGGTCCGCCCACAGAGCCCCATCCCTCCATCACGGATGAAAATAAAACTACCAAGACATGATCTGCTTGGGGAGGAAAGGTGGTCAAACTCTCAGAGGAGAATGACCCAGAGCCCCTTCCTCACTGGGCTTTTATAGGGTTCAAATACACAGGAATACAGGTATGTCAGGAGGCAAGGATCAAACAATGGTTAACATTTCAAAGCAATCTGAGAGCTCAATCTGAGTCAGTGTTTGTCAGGAAAGCGGGTTGCCAAACTTTGGGAGACATAGTCATTTCCTCCTGAGACCCTTATCATTTAAATGAGAGCACTCTTAGCAAAGCAGGTTTCACAGGACTTTAGAAATTCTTTCTTATGCCTGATCGCCCGGGGGAACCATCCTGGCTGGCACAGGGCTGCACCGCTTGTCCTTATAGTTTTAGGCTTTAAGTGAATTAGGAAGCAGAAGACATCTCCCAGACGGAAATGAGGACTCGGGCTATGTTAGAATAGCCGGGGGGCCGAGGGTCCATCACATCCTCTTTGCTGCAGCCCCCAAATCCTTCCATGAGGGCCTCCCAAGTGGTTGTGTCTGGCTTAGGTTGCCCCTCCCGTGAGGAGTCTTACCCATCATTGACTAACCAACCAAGCATTGGGGCAGGAGATGGATGAGGCAGGAGCAGCACTCCTGCCATGGAGATAAGCTTTGTCTCCTTAGTAGCTCAGGTCCTCTTGACAGAACAGACCCAGATGAAGTGGGTCCCTTGGCTCTTACACAGCCCTCCATGGGGTGAGGGTTACAACTCCTGAAACCAGGCTGAACGGTCCTCAACAAAGAAGTATGCAAAGTCATGAAAGGCAAAGACCTACACCCAAGATTCCTCTATCCAGCAAAGCTATCATTTAGAATGGGAGGGCAGATAAAGTGCTTCTCAGATAAGGTCAAGTTAAAGGTGTTCATTATCACCAACTCCTTATTATATGAAATGTTAAAGGGACTTTTCTAAGAAAACGAAGATAAAAAATATGAACAGTAAAATGACAATAAATTCACAACTATCTACAATCAAATCTTAAAAAAAAAAAAAAAACTAAGCAAAGAACTAGAACAGGAACAGAATCACAGAAATGGAGATTCCATAGTGGGTTATCAGTGGAGAAGGGAAGGGAGGGAATGGAGAAAAAGGTACATGGAATAAGTAGCATAAATGGTAGGTAGAAAATAGGGGGAAGTTAAATATAGGAAATGTAGTATAGGAAATGTAGAAGCCAAAGAACTTATATATATGACCCATGGACATGAACTAATGGGGGGAATGTGGGTGGGAGGTTTGTACTGGGTAGAAGGAAATAAAAGGAGGAAAATGGGACAACTGTCATAGCATAATCAATGAAATATATTTTAAAAAAGGAAATTTTAGGTTGTATGTTAAGCAAATACTGGTTACAACTCTTGAGTGTGGTGTTATTTTTACAGTATCCTCAAAAGTTCTGTCTTAATTATATTTATTATGTAAGAATAGCTTCAATTGAAAGTTATCAGTAATGAAATTTCTTATGAAAACTTCAGAAATTTTTCTTATTTTTGTGAAAAAGAAATCTAAGCATTAGTATTTTGTGTCCCTCCAATATTTCATTACATGATGCTATGAAACTTAATTGTAGCCCTGGCTAGTGTAGGTCAGTGAATTGAGTGCCAGTTGTGAACCAAAGGGTAGCCGGTTCGATTCCCAGTCAGGGTACATGCCTGAGTTGTGGTCCAGGTCCCCAGTGGGAGCCACGTGAGAGGCAACCACACACTGATGTTTCTCTCTCTCTCTTTCTCCCTCCCTTCCCCTCTGTCTAAAAATTAATAAATAAAATCTTTAAAAAAAAGAAAATTGTAGTATATAATAAAGTAAGTGAAAACCTTAAGTATACTGTGAAATCTTTCTTGTCTGTGTAATTTTCTCATGACTTCCCTTCATATACTTTTAAATATATAAACACTAAATCAGATGGAATAATTCAGACTTATATTGGGGGCAGGTATATTTTAGATACTCAGGTGTATTAGGTAGGACACTTTTGGGAGATCCAAGGAATAGAAAACCTAACCCAAGTGCTTAAGAAAAAAATTATTAACTGGCCCACTTAATTTAAATATTTAAGGTGCTTTTCAAAATGTGGTTCTTGAGCCAGCATCAACTGGGGACTTGTTAGAAATGCAAATTCTGAGGCCCCAACCCAGATTCACTGAATCAGTGGGTCTGACTGTGGGTCTCAGTCATCTGCTTTAACAAGCCTTCTGGGTTTTTCTGGTGCATATTTGAGCAACAGTGGGTAAGGACTAACCCTGTCTTTGGGTGAAACTCAATTTAGGGCTCAAACGATACCACTAGGGTACAAAAGTGGGCTCTTCTACCCCTGGGATAGCCTCATATCCAGGCTTCACATGGTGGCAATGACAGCTTTAGATACCTGTCACCACAGCACCCTGTCCAGGGGAAAAGAGAAATGATTTCACCTTAATTGTAGAAATCTGGAATTACACAAAGTAATAAAGAGGACTAGAAATGATAACTACAGTGGGTCAATGTGTATGATATATTTTTCTTAAATTCAAATCTCTTTAAAGGAGATAGAGTGAGAAGCATGTGACTGCAAAGGAGGGAAAAACTAAGGATGAGATAATGGAGAAACACAGAAGATTAGATTACTGGGATAACAGAGTAGGGAAAAATGCTAAATAATGCAGATATGCAACACGGGTTCCATATTTTAATAAACTAGACCCCTTGCAGCTTTAAAACTTCATAAACTATTTTAACGTCGTGTTTACTATTATAAAATAATGAATTTAATCATTCATGCTAATTGATATTCTTTATGGCTATATTACTGTTCATTTATTCAACCAGTGCATGTTTTTCAGTACTGTAACTGACAACAGCACACCACTTATTCCACATTCTACTTAAGTTAGCTGTGCACAAAAAAAAGCATGACTATACTTTAGATTTCAAGTGTCAGAATTTTTTTAATACTTTCTAAATTGGACTTCCGGCCAAGATGGAGGTGTAGGTGGACACACTGTGCCTCCTCTCACAACCAAAATTAAGGACAACAAATATTTAGAAACAAGGAAACAACCAGAGCTAATAGAAAATTGAACTGTACAGGAAGTCCAACAACCATTCATCCAGACCAGTAAGAGGGGCAGAGTTTTGGCAGGAAAAAGTGGAGGTGCGGGTCCAGGAACGCAAACAGCAGCGGCTGGCAGTTCCCAGGTGCACAGGCGGCGGCTGGTGGTCCCCAGGCACAGGGGGGCAACTGTGCAGACCCAGTGAGGCTGCACAAGGCAGCTGGCTGACCAGGTGGTCCCACATTCTCTCGAGCAGATGGTCCAGGCAGAGGGGAAGTGGCGGAAGGGACTGAATCCAGGAGAGAGTGGAGCAGGTGCCATTGTTCCCTCTTGGACCCCGCCCCCACCTATAGCGTCACAACCCAGGGACTGGTCTGCCCCGCCCTGAGGAACACCTAAGACTCCACCCCTCACTACCTAACATCCTCCACCAGACTAAAACCAAAACAAAACAAAACAAAGCCCTGGCTGGTGTAGCTCAGTGGATTGAGCTCGGGCCTGCGAACTGAAGGATCGCGGTTCGATTCCAAGTCAGGGCACGTGCCTGGGTTGCCAGGCCAGTTCCCATCAGGGGACATACAAGAGGCAACCGCACATTGATGTTTCTCTCCCTCTCTCCTTCCCTTCCCCTCTAAAGATAAATAAATAAAATCTAAAAGGAAAAAACAAAAAAAATCTTAAAAACAAAAAGCCACCAAAAATGGCTCAAACCAGAGAACAAATGAAAGCTCCAGAGCCAATTCCTCTAAGCCGTGAAGAAATAGCCAACCTGTCAGATGCACAGTTCAAATCACTGGTCATCAAAATGCTCACAGAATTGGTTGATTTTGCTCACAAATTAGATGAAAAAATGCAGGCTACAATACGTGAAATGAAGGAAGACGCATGGGGAACCGATAGAGATGGAAGGAAAACTGGGACTCAGATCAATGGAGTAGACCAGAAGGAAGAAACTAACAACCAAACAGAAAATGAGGAAGAAACAAGAATTCAAAAAAATGAGGAGAGGCTTAGGAACCTCCAGAACATGGTTAAACGTCCCAACATGCGAATTATAGGGGTACCAGAAGGGGAAGAAGAAGAGCAACAAGTGGAAAACTTATTTGAACAAGTAATGAAGGAGAACTTCCCCAATCTGGCAAAGGAAATAGACTACCAGGATGTCCAGGAAGCTCAGAGAGTCCCCAAAAAGTTGGACCCAAGGAGGAACACACCAAGGCACATCGTAATTACATTAGCCAAGATTAAAATGAAGCAGAGAATTCTAGTAGCAGCAAGGGATAAGGGGACAGTCACCTACAAAGGAGTTCCCATCAGACTGTCAGCTGATTTCTCAAAAGAGACCTTCCAGGCAAGAAGGGGCTGGAAAGAAATATTTAAAATCTTGAAAAGCAGGGACCTACATCCAAAATTGCTCTATCCAGCAAAGCTGTCATTTAGAATGGAAGGACAGATAAAGCACTTCTCAGATAAGGTCAAGTTCAAGGAGTTCATCATCACCAAGCCCTTATTATATGAAATGTTGAAGGGACTTACCTAAGAAAAAGAAGATAAAAAATATGACAGTGAAAAGACAACAAACTTACAGCTATTAAGAACCACACCTAAAACAAAAGCAAACTAAGCAAACAGCTAGAACCACAACAGAACCACAGAAATGGAGTTCATATGGGGGGTTAGCAACAGGGGCGTGGGAGGAGGAGAGAGGGGGAAAAGGTACAGAGAATAAGTAGCATAGATGGTGGGTAGAAAATAGACAGGGGGAGGGCAAGAATAGTGTGGGAAATGTAGAAGCTAAAGAACTTATGACACATGGACATGAACTAAAGGGGGGAATGTGGGTGGAAGGGGGTGTGCAGGGTGGAGGGGAATGATGGGGGAGAAATGGGACAATTGTAATAGCATAATAAATAAAATATACTTAAAAAATACTTTCTTAGAATATAGTCCCAGCAGTGGAATTGCTGGGTCAAAAGGTATATCCATTTTTAGTTTTTTCAGAAAATTCCATACTGTTTTCCATAGTTTTTGTACCAGTCTGTACTCTCACCAGCAGTGCACTAGGGTCCCCTTTTCTCCACAACCTCTCCAACACTTGCTGTTTGTCGCTTTGTTTATGAAGGCCATTCTGACTGGTGTCAAGTGGTATCTCATTGTGGTTTTAATTTGCCTCTCTCTGATAGCTAGCGATATTGAGCATCTTTTCATTTGTCTCTGGATCCTCTGTATGTCCTCCTTGGAGAAGTGTCTTCCCAGAACCCTGAAACATCAATCCAAAAGAACCTATGCACTCCTATGTTTATAGCAGCACAATTTACAATAGCCAAGTGTTGGAAACAACCTAGATGCCCATCAGTAAATGAATGGATCAAAAAACTGTGGCACATTTACACAATGGAATTCTATGCAGCAGAAAGAAAGAAGGAGCTCATACCCTTTGCAACAACATGGATGGAACTTGAAAGCATCATGCTAAGTGAAATTAGCCAGGCAATGAAAGACAAATACCATATGATCTCACCTTTAACAGGAAGCTAATCAACAAAACAAACAAACAAGCATAATAGAACCAAAGACATGGAAATTGAGAACAGGCTGACAGTCACCAGAGGGGAGAGGGGAGGGGATTTCAGGGGAAAAGGGAAAGGGTTTACAGGAACAAGTATAAAGGACACATGGACAAAAACTATGGGGGGGGTGGAAATGGGAGGTAGGTGGGGAGGGATGGGGTGGTGGGTTGGGGTGAGAATAAAAGACAGAAAACTGTACAAGAGCAATTAAAATAAAAATAAAAAAATAAAAAAAATAAAAAAATATTTTCTAAATTGCATCAGTCAAATGGGAAAAATATAGAAATATGTAAAAAATTACTTAAATACATTATTTTTTACTAATTTCATTTTTTATTTTTTACTGTTATTATTTTTTATTGTTGTTCAATTACAGTTGTCCCCATTTCCCCTCCATTATTCTCCCCCACCCTATCCACCCGTCTTCCTACATTCAATCCTACTCCCCTTGTTGTCTTTGTCCAGGGTCCTTTATACATGTGCCTTGATGACCCTTCCCCTTCTTTGCCCTGTTATACCCTCCACTTTCTCCCCTCTGGTTACTTTCAGTTTGTTCTTTGTTTCCACATCTCTGGTTATAATTTGCTCACTTGTTTGTTTTGTTGTTTAGGTTCTACTTAAATACATTCTCAGGATTATTATTTTATAATAAAATTTTCTTTATGTCTTCATGAACCTTGAATTTATTTTGTTGCTTTCAGGTACTCTCAATAATTTTAATGACCTATCTTATATTTCTATGGTATCTTTTTTAAATAGAAATGCCCAGATTTATTGTATTATTTTAGGACACTGAATTTTACAAGAGAAATGTGCAGTTGTAGCTCCAAGGCAGGTGTGATACTATCAAATTGATGAAAGTAATTTTGAGTTATGTCAGGTCAGTTGCTGGGAAACATTTGAAGAGCACAAGAAATTATGTGGAGACTGTTGATAATAGCTTGTCCTTGCTTTGTACTGTGACCCAAAATAATACCACACCTGCCACAATACCAGCTCTCTTGTTAAAATAGAATGCCTATATTGTTGGTTATACCAACATCGCTAAAAGGAGAAAATTAGGATGATTTAAAATATGGTTGTAATTGTTGAAAAGTTGGCTATGAAAATATAGATGAAATTGGCAATCATATCATATTTGCAATAATATCATTTTAAAATAAATATTTTATGTATACTTAAATTACTTCAGTTGTGTTTTCCAATCTTGGGTGATCATAAGAACTACTGTGGTGTTTTTGTTTTGTCAGTTTCCTAAGCCCCACTTCTAGAGAAGGGCATTTCATAGACACGTTTATTTAACTAGTGTCCTGGTTAATTGAATGCTCAGACAGATATATTGGGAAAGCACTAGCCTAAAGTAAGGAATTTGTATACTCTTGAAGAAGATGTATCTGGGAAACTTATAGAAATATGTCAAATCTTAGTTACTGAACCTGTCAGACAAGTAAAATCTACTGAATCTGCCAGACAACTTTCCTAGTCTATAAACTGAAGAGACTGGGGGCCTTTTAATGAAGATGCTATTTGCTGAACATATATCATGTACCTAGGCATTGTGCTAGGTGTGCTATATATTATTCACAATATTCTACTACAACTTTTTCAGATAAGCAATACTGTGTTCTAACAATAACAATAATGATGGATTCCTTACAGGATTTTTGTGAGTATCAATGATTAATCATTCAACAAACAAACAAACAAATAAAAATCATCTTCCAAAGTAAGGATCAAATTCTACTTTTTTTGGAGACATAAACTGTACACAGCTTTGAATTGACAGATTTTTCCCCCAGCTCCCACCCATAAACTTTTATGGAGCCCTTTCTCGTCTATTAAATACATGACATATAGGAGGTGTTCAATATATTTTAGTTTCCACTCATTACTTAGGCATGTGACTTGAAAACACCAGATTGTATGGTTGAATATATATGGGCTTCAGGGCTAAAGAAATTTTGGATAGATAGAATCTTGTCTGTCTTGGATTGGCTGGGCAACACTGAACAGCTTATTTTATCTCTTCTGTTTATTCTTGGAAGAATGAGAATACTACAGGGTTTGTCAAGATAACATTGTATAGAATAATTCTTTCTAAATGCAAGTATGTATCATCACATCAATAGCAAAAAGAAAAGGTTTGTTTTCTGAAAAGTGTGGATGTAAACAATGTTAAAATAGCATGCTTTTGTGTAACATTTGATAAGCTCCATTCTGAATGAAGGAAGTTAATGAGCTTTTTTTTCACACTGCTAGGGATGAGGTCACTGACATCAAACAATGCTGAAATGCTATGCATGCTGACAAAATAAAATTCAGTTTGCCTGACTCATTGGTGAAAAAATATAAACCATTGAAAGGTTGACTAAAGGTCTAGTTGTGGGAATTGGTAACTTTTAGAACAAGTGAAAAACATATTTTTTTTTTATTTTAGACTTTGTCTCAAGAGCTTACTTACAGTGATGAGAGTATACAATACAGGTAATTGTTTTTTATTCAAGTAGCACTTTGTTATAGACTGAAAGTTTGGGTTCCCCCTCTCAAATTTATATGTTGAAGTCCTAACTCCAAATATGTTGGTATTTGTAGGTGGGGCTCTTGAGGGGGTGAATAGGGTTACATGAGGTCATGAATGTAGAATACCCAGATGGTATAAGTGCTCTTATAAACAGAGGAAGACACAGGAGAGCTCTCTCTTTCTCTGCCATGTAAGACCATGGAGGCTGCTGTTTCCAAGCAAGAAAGCAGGTCCTTCCTAAGAACCAAATATAACTCTTGGACTTTTTAATTTCTAGAACTTTGAGAAATAAATGTCTGTTGTTTAAGCCACCCAGTCTATGGTATTTTGGTATAGCAGTTTGAGTAAAGACATACTTAAAAAGCAGCTATTATGCACAGAGTCCTCTTACACAAAAAAGAACAGTCTAACCCTGAAATCAATGAAGAAAAGACTGATTAAAATAATGTTGAGTAATTTGCTGTTCATGTGCAGTGTGAGAAGCCATTAATCATGCAGTAGGAGCCCTTTGGGCTGGGTCCGAAAGAATGAGAGGGATTTGTATCCTTGGATTTTGATCACTTTAGAAGGGTGAGAAGTTATAAATGAGTACAGGCAAGGGGTTACACTGCAAATAAATGTATTGACAAAATACGCCAAGTCAAACAAATTAGGCCAACACAAATACAATGGCTATGGCTCTATTTATCTTTTTGTTTGGGATTTTAGTCTAACAGATTTTCAGACTGAGAGGGAAAAGGATTTCTTAGTCATTACATAAATCACCAATGAATAATAAGTTTTTCTGTTGATGGGCTGGGAATCCCTCAATATTCCCAGCATCAGTGTTCCACAAATACAAAATACATTTATTGACATTTAGTAAAGACCTCTAAAATTTCTACTTCATACTGGCTCCAATGTTAATAAATGGTATACCAGTATATTGCATGTCTAAGATCTTTCTAGGTTTCTGGGTGAACCATTTAACTGAAAAGTCAATACTAATGATTTTTTAAAAAATGTTTTAATGACTCTCCTGCTCTAATTTGTAAGCAACAATATCTCCAACTTATAACTATGTAAATTACTATGAGTTAAATGTGTTTGAATTTTGTTGTTAATGAAACTGTCTGGTTCTCTGTCTTTGCTTTAATGTTGTGAATAAAATGCTCTGGTCTCCTTTGCAGCCACATTCTCCTCTCCAGATTAGCATATGGCCAATCTCTCCTTCTGACTGTCTCCTTTGGTAGATTTACCTTCCCCATCACAACAACTTACTTCATAAAGCTGATATCTTCCACATTAACCCACACATTGCCTTTTCACTCTCAGAAAGTTTATATACACAGGTATAAGCTATGAATTTGTATTTATATTGTTACATTTGAAGGAATTAAAGATTAGACAGACTGTGGTAGAGGGGTCATGTCTCCACATTCATTCTAATACCTTTTCCTCCACCATGCATTGCCATCTCCTTACACCACACATTCCTTGATAATTTTAAGTATTTCACTTGATTTTAAATTGATGAAAAAAAATTACAAAATTTTAATCACCTGGATGGACATTTTTTTCCTTAAGAAGAATCTGAAATGTATACAGCACATTCATTTTGGAGTTCAAACTTCCAATATAGTGTTATGGGAGAAACTCCCAGAAACTTGGTTCTTCTCACCAATGCAGTAAAGAATTACAGATCAGCAAGCCTACTGGCATGCAAGCAAAGTTATTAGTACTAAGTTCTAATGGGAAAGCAAAAGCATGGTGGTTAGAGCAGGGGTAGCAAAAGCAGGGTGGCCAGAGGCAAGATGTCCAGACGCACCCTGGCCAGTACCTCCCTCCATATGGTGTAGCAAAAAGAGCCAAGAGGGCCAAGAGAAAAGGGAGAGTCCTTCGTTCTGAGGACTTACATAGTTGGCAGGGTGGGGGTGAAGAAGTTACATATTGATTGACAGGAAAAGGTGGTACCAGCTTCCCTCTGGGAGACATGATAACCCATACTTAGGTATGGGGGTCTGTTAGCCCAGATCCTTATCTTACTTCAGATTCTATTTGTTCATTTTGTGTAAGTTATGGAAAACAGGCAGTTAACCAAAAATTTTTATGGGCTTTTCTTTGGTCACAGTAGTCTCCCTCCCCATCTCCCTTCTAGGCCTTGGGATGATCACACAGTCTCAAGGTTTTACCTTTCCCAGCTAGTGGAGATGATACACATAGGCTTTCAAGAGCTCCCCCCACCAACACTACCTTGTTCTGAATGCCTGACAACCTTATCAAACCAGGCTCAGATGACTGGGTCTACTGGTACCTTTGATTTTAGCCTCCTGTATTAAGTTCTTTGTTTGATGGCAGTGGTGAGTGCCCTGCCTTTATTTCTCCTCTGGCTGCTCATTCTACCATGACATTAGAACTGTATTTGTGGTTATGCCCAGCAGTTATACATTTAGTAGGTGGTTTTGCTCTTTTTGGAGAAAAGGGAAATGGAATAAATGGGGCCGCTTTTAGAGTCCAGAAATCCACTTGACTCAATGGACCTAACATACCTTATTGCAGTTTTTAGGGCTTCTTAGTAATTTGCAGTAGACACTAATTTCCTCCTCAGGTTTCCCATGGACACTCCTACTGAGTCAGAAAGGAGGCCGGGGCTGGTAGTTTTTTTTGGAAAAGCACCCTGAGAGGTGTGGTTCAGATTCATTCTTATAGTTCTAATTTCTCTGACTTCCCTTGACTGGTCTCCCATTTCTTTGCCTTTCTTTTCCCAGAATTCCTCATAGCTTAAAAGGATGAGATTTTATTTTATTCCTCCTTTCGGTGCTCCCGGGAAACCCATTCTGTAAAACACAAGGATTAAATTCACAAGCCTCAGGTATTGATGAATTAGAAAGAATTTATCCTCTCTTCACATAACCTGGCTCTCAAGCAGATTGTCTTGCCATACAATCCTCTTTTGAAAGCCAGAAACTAAATAATAATCCTAAACTTTTTTCCTCCAGTTCACCCTCGAAATTCCAATGGAGAAGCTGCAGGCTGCCTAAGGATAAATGCATTTATGCAGAGAAAAATAATTCCTCTAGGCAGGCATTTTCTGGGAGTAAATCCAAGGTTTCTGGGAGTAAATCCTTTGCTAAGGTTTCTGGGAGTAATCCTTTGCTAATATAAAATTTATTGCAAAAATAAGTAAATAACTAAATAGATGAATGGATGAAAGATGAGATAGAACTGACATTCTGTGGAATGAGCAGATTTCAAATCATCCTTGGAATTTTCAAAATTTGACTCATAAGAATTGATATTTAGAGCTAAGAAAACCTCTAGTAGTTCATGAATAAATGATTATTTGAATTCCCTAACGTCTTAACTAGTGAAAGTGGAGCTTATGCCCTTTGATCTTTTACTCTGTATCCCAACAATTTGATGAAGGATGGTGAACCTAATGAACAGTGGGGAAACTTTATGATGCCAAGTTTCACTTACCCTAAAAAAATTAAGCTATTTCCTATCAAATCATTTTAATGTTCCTCATGTTATGTACTCTTCATCAGAATTCTCAATGTTGCAGTGAAAACTTACACTTTGCATTCACTTAAATGGTCTGGAGTGTTTTGACCTGTGAGTGTAGAAATGATATTGGAATCCAGCTCCTCTTTGTTCAGGATACATCTTAACCACACAACAAATCTCCTCTCCGGTGATTGGAAGGATGGAACAGGTGACTTGGGCCTTCATCACCTGTTCCATCCTTCCAATATATTTTCCACATCTCTCCTCCCAGCCACTCAAATATTTATTCCAGATGCCTGATGACAAAATATTCTTGCACCGGGGGATAGAGGGCCATAGAACATCTATCTCATCTTTTTTCTTTGACACAAGTCCATTAACTTCATCTGTCTTGAGGACAATTCCAGCTAAGAGCCTATCTGATTTTTCTTCTTTGGGAACCTTTCAGAATGTCAAGGTTATAGAGAAATTGGCTTTGTGCAAAGTATGTTGCCATCTGTTGCTAGTTTCTAATTTCAGATCCATTTAAGAGACTTGCCAGGCTAGATTTATATACACATTTTAACTAATTGTATTTCTCTGTACTTAAGTCAAAAGCACATATTTTGGTTTGTCCTTTTATTATCATTTACCTATGTATTTTACTATTCTGTCATTTTTTTGGCTGTTGGGCGTAGTGTTTACTTGGCATCTATTGGGGTAAAACATAATACATAGCATACATTTATTTGGTAGTCATTAAATAATAATGCATATGAATAGACACCCAAAAATCATTGGAAGATTTAGCTATTTCTTTTTATTAATGAGAAAATTGACACCTAGAGAGTTTATGTGGCTTCCACTCAAAATCTCAAAATTAGTTCATATTTCAGATAAAATTTGCTTTCAAATTCTAAATCAACTAAAATGTGGAAGTTTGGTGACAATTTTTTCCCAGACTTCATTTGATTTCTTCATTAATAAGTGATTCTTTTAAAAGTTTAGAAAATTATTTTCTAGTAAAATTAGAATATATGGTCATAGTATATAGTTATACTCTCTCCAAATAAATACAATATTTATATATTCTATATTATGTTATAATTTGTTATTATATCACACGTGTTTTATATGTATCTTCCCATATACAGAATTTTAAGAGTCAATAAGCTCTTCTAGAAATGCATCCAAAAAAATAATCAGGAAGTGAAATACTGTATACATGAAGAAGCTTAATGCATTGATGCCTATAATAGCAAAAATTTGTAGGCAAATTATTCATCCAATAGTAGAAAATGAATTATTGTACCTTAATATGATCATTTACAGTCATTAAGATGACAGATATGAGGATTTTGTATGTGCACATATGATATAAATTAAGGTTGAAATAGCCAAAACCATTATCATATGTTCAGTCTACCTTCAACTGTAGGAAAAGTATGTATGCATACAGACAAATGGGAAAAGTCTGTGAAATACTAACAGGGTGAGGCTGGCAAAATTGTAAGTGATTTTTTTCTACCCTTAAATTTTTCTGTAATTTGAAAGTAGTGCAAGTTGATAGTGGGTAGGAGGATAGGTCACGCACCTCCTCCCAAAACCAGACTTAAAATGAAATGAAAGAGGGCAGCAGTCACCTGAAATAAACTGAAAACAACCTAAAAATGAGACTTTTGACTACCTTGAGACCAGTAGGAAGGGAGCAATTGATTAAGAGCCTGGCCCCATTCACACGTCCTATGGGCTGAGTTGGTAGCAAGGCTGTGAGAACTTCCCCCTGAGAGGGGAGAAGCCAAGTCCACAAAGTGGGTTCCCAAGCAAAGAGAACCCGTGTTGGAATAAGCTAACCATGAAGTATCCAGTGGTGAAAAGCCACAGGGTTTTTCCTCCACTGAGGAAAGACTAAACCTGCTGGGGACAAAGACACTCGTTTTGTTTTGTTTTGTTTTGTTTTTCACTCTTCAAGGGGCCAAAGCACAGGTTTTGTGTTTGCATCCACTCACCTTCGGCACCAGTGAAGGGAAGGCAGCATGAACTGTAATTGCACAAGGAGAATCTAGAGTGGGAGGCACTGGGCAGAGAAGTGGGGGAGTGCCTGCGGGGTTTTCTGTGCCAGGATATACCTGGATTCTGTGACAGCCAACTTGCTTAAGAAGGGCAAGCCCATCCTAGGGGAAAGCAATTACCTTACCCTCTGGGATACAGCATGCCCCGTCTCCCCTCAGGAACCCTGCTTACTCTGTCTTGCATCTTTTTTTCCTTTTTATTTGGTTTGTTTGTGTTTTTTTCTTTTATTCTTTTTTTTTCCTGCCATTCAGCATCTTAACCCCTTCTGAGGAGACAACAGCATACACAAACTCAGGGGGTGTCAGAGACTGGTTGTAGGGTGCAGCCATACCATATACTCTCCTAGGATACAAACTGGCACTTCTGTCCGTTCGAGAGCCATAGAAACACTCTCCAGGTTTCCAGCAGACCCAAAACCTGGACTCTGAAAGCCCCAACCATTATTAGCCTACTAGGAGCCCCACTCTGCTGAGTACAGGGAAATAATCACGAACAGACTTAGATGTGGCATGGAGTACACCCGCCATCTTTCCTGAAGTCTGAAAGGCACCTGCCATGGGAAATCCAGGAGTGCCATCCCATTGATCTCACCAGAAACCTTTTCAGAAACAGTCAGGTCTACAACTAGTCTAAGACTAACAGTAGACCATCAGGTAGAGAGAGACAGAGGTGGATACATTGATGGCTTGGGTTGTTTGCTGACATACCCGTGGACCCAATAGTGTTAAGACTCAGCTTTATGGAGTAGCTTGGCCCACCTGGGTGAAGCCATGCCTGGAGAAATCAGTCATAAGCTGTGCATTGCTTGTGGCTTCAAACAGACTGCTGGGGGCTAGACAGAGACAACACCTGACACAGGCTTACACCAACTTCAGACACATCAGAGTCATATCCAAAGGGAGCGAACCCAGTAGGCAAGCACTAAGCTATGCTGAGATGAATCTTACCTTGTTCTCTTAATTATTTTACTTACTTTTTCTTTTTCATAGCTTTGTTATTACTTTTCTTTCTTTTCTATTTCTGGTGCTCTGGTTTTTCTTTCATATCCTTATTTTACTCTTACCTTTGATTACCCTATTGCTCCCTTCATCTTTCTTTTTTATATTTTTGTTATTCTTTCTCTTTTTGTCCCTTTTTCCTCTTTCAAGTCATAGTCACATTACTTCTTTCCTTTTTTTCCTCCTATAATAACTTTTATTTCTATTGGTCTTCTCTCATTCTATTTATTTTTTCCTTTTTCCACCCCTTTCTCCACTATTCTATTTCTCTTCCCACTTTTATTATTGTTTACTCTTTGTCATTAATATTGTTGTTGTAGTTGGGGGAAGTTGCTTGTTTGGGTTTTGTTTTTTATGTTGGTTTGCTTTGTACTTTCAGCATCTGCACAACAGTATACAGGACATGGTAGGGGTAGAGTCTCACAAACAGACAGCTCAAGAGAGATACAACCAAAAAATAGGCCAATAACAAACAGATCCCAAATATAATTGTTGAGTCCACATAACCCACACAAAGAGCAGTCCTAGAAATCCAGATCAGGAGATCAAGGAGACTGCCCCACTGGGTACCACAGGACTCCCACCACATAAGGCTATCTCACAAGGCAGAGAGTCAAAGCAGATATATTAAATATATAGAAACAAACAAAATGACAGCTAAAATGGAGACACAAAGAAAAAACCTCCAAATGAAAGAAAAGGGGGAATCAACAGAAACAAAGCTAAATGAATTTGTGATAAACAAGTTATCAAACATAGAGTTCAAATTAATAGTTATAAGGATGGTCAAGGAACTTAAAAAGAACTACACCAGCATGAAAAAGGACATAGAAAAATATGAAATAAAAACAGACATAAATGAAGAACAGAATATCTGAAATGAAGAATACACTACAAGTAATTAAAGCAGGCTAGACAAAGCAGAGGCTCAAGTCAGAGATTTGGAAGACAAGGCAGAAAAAAAATATCCCATCAGAGCAACAAAATGAAAAAAGACTAAAAAAGAATGAGGAGAATTTAAGGGAGCTTTGGGACAACATGAAACATAACAATATTCAGATCATACGGATACCAGAAGGAAAAGAGAAGGAGCAAGGAATAGAAAAATTTTTTGAAGAAATAATGACAGAAAACAATGTTCAGGAAGTACAGAGAGTTCAAATCAAGATGAACCTAAAGAGATCTATACCAAAGCACAGCACAATTAAAATAGCAAGGTTTAAAGGCCTTGCTATTTAAAGGTTTAAAGAGAATCTCAAAGGCAGCAAGAGAGCAACAGTGAGTTTTCTACAAGGGAGCTCCAGTAATGCTGTCAGCTAATTTCTCAACAGAAACACTACGGGCCATAAGAGATTGGCATGAAATATTCCAAGTAATGAAAAACAAAGACCTGAAACCAAGACCACTCTATCCAGCAAGTCTCTCTTTTAAAATGGAAGGTGAAATATAGAGCTTCCCAGACAAAAAGAAAGAAGACTAAAGGAGTATATTTCCACCAAACCAGCACTGCAAGAGATGCTATAGGGACTGCTTTAAGAACAAGAAGGAGAGAGAAAGGGGGGAGGGGGGACATGCACAGAGGGGAAAAATGGCAATGAATAAGTGCCTGTTAATAATAACCTTAAATGTAAATGGATTAACTAGTCCAATCAAAAGACATGAGGTAGCTGAATGGACAAGAAAACATGACCTACATATATGCTGCCTGCAAAAGACCCACATCAGAACAAAAGATTTACACTAGCTGAAAGTAAAGGGATGGAAAATATATTTCATGCAAATTGAGATGAAGAGAAACTGGAGTAACAATACTTCTGTCTGACAAAAAAGACTTCAAAACAAAGGTCAAAATGAGAGACAAAGAAAGTCACTACATAATACTTAAGGGTTCAGCCCAATAAGAGGACATAACCCTTGTAAACATATATGTACCCAATATAGGAACACTTAAATATATAAAGAAATCTTGGAAGACTTTAAGAATGAAATTGTCAGCAATACAGTCATAGCAGGGGATTTTCACACCCCACAGTCCACAGTGGACAGATCTTCTAGACAAAAAAATCAACAAGGATATAGCGGCATTAAACAATACACTAGATGAAATGAATTTAATTGATATTTACAGAACATCACATCCCAAAGAAGTAAAATATGCATTCTTCTCAAATGCTCATGGATCATTATTAAAGAGATACTACATGGACATAAAATAAGCCTTAAAATTCTAAGAAAATTGAAATCATATCAAGCATTTTTTGGGGTCACAATGGCCTGAAACTAGAAAGCAACCACAAGAAGAAGAAAAACAAAAACAAAGCATTCACACACATGGAGGCTAAATAATATGTCTAAATAATTAATGTGTTAACAATGAAATCAAGAAGAAATCAAAAAGTACCTGGAAACAAATGAAAATGAACACACAACAACCCAAAGATCTGTGGGACACAGCAACAGCAGTTCTGAAAGGGAATTTCATAGCATTACAGGACTACCTAAAGAAGATAGAAAATTCTCAAATAAAAAACCAAATCCTATGCCTAAAGGAAGTAGAAAAATAACAAACAAAACCGAGAGTAGAAAGAAGGAAATGATCAAGACCAGAGCAGAAAAAAATGACATAGAGACTAAATAAATAATTCAAAAATATAAAAGAATCAAGGATCTGGTTCTTTGAAAAAATAATAAAACTTTAACCAGACTCATAAAGAAAAAAAAAGAGGATCCAAATAAATAAAATTAAAAGTGAAAGGGGAGAAGTACCAGTGATACCACAGAAATACAAAGGATTGGAAGCAATTACTATAAACAATTATATGCCAAGAAATCAGACAGCGAGGATAAAATGGAAAATTTCTGGAAACATACAGTCTTTCAAAACAGAATCAAGAAGAAGCAGAAAATGTGAATAGACCAATAACAACTAATGAAAACAAAGCAGTAATCAGAAAACTCCCAGTACTCAAAAACTCTGGGTGGAATGAGTTCACAAAGAGTATTTACCAATCTTTCATAGAACTAATACCCATGCTCAAACTATTCCAAAAAATTCAAGAAGAGGGAAGACTTCAAAACTTTTTTTTTACAAGGCTAGTATTATACAAATTCTAAAACCAGACACGAGAAAATTAGAAGCTAATGATTCTGATGAACATAGATGCTAAAATCCTCAACAAAATATTAGGAAACCAGATCCAGCAATACATCAAAAAGATCATACATCACGATTGAGTTGGGTTTATTCCAGGAATGCAAAGATGGTACAGATTCACAAATCAATAAATATGATACATCACACAAAAAGAAAGACAAAAATCACATGATCATATAAATAGATGAATAAGAAACATTTGATAAAATCCAGTGCCTATTTATGATACAATCAGCAAAGTGGGAATAGAGGGAACATCCTCAACATAATAAACGCCATACATGAAAAACCTACTGTCAACATCATATTCCATGGACAAAAACTAAAAGCATTTCGATTAAGATCAAGAACAAGACAAGAGTGTTTGCTTTCACCACTCTTATTCAACATAGTACTGCAAGTGCTGGCTTCAGGAATCAGAGAAGAAGAAGAAATAAAATGCACCCAATTTAGAAAGCGTCCAGTAAAACTACTAGTATTCACAAATGACATGAATATATTTGTAGAAAACCCTATAGGCTCCTCCAAGAAACTACCCAACTTAACGATTGAATTCAGCAAAGTTGTGGGATTCAAAGTTAATATTCAGAAATCGATGGCATTTTTATGCAGCAAAAATGAACTATCAGAAAGAGAAACTAAGAAAACAATGACATTTCCTATTGCAATAAAGAAAATAAAAGATTTCTAGTGAATGTGAAGGCATAGGTTAGTACACTTTGCCTCCTTGCATAACCAAAAGATGGACAACAACAAATTTAAAAATAAAAAAACAAGCAGAACTGACAGAAAACTGAACTGCGTGGAAGTCTGACAACCAAGGAGTCAAAGAAATATTCATCCAGACCTGTAGGAGGGGGAGAGATAGGCAGCTAGGAGGAGAGGACTTGTGGCAAGGTGGCAGCTGGAGGAGCAAGTAAGGCAGCAGCTGGCAGACTGGGTGGTCCCACATTTGCATGTGCATAAACTGGGAGGAACAAGTTGGGAGTGAGACAGACCTCGAGATCCAGGTTCCAGTGTAGAAAAATAAAGCCTCAAAGCCTCTGACTGAAAAAAACCTGTGGAGGTTTCAGTGGTGGGAGAAAGTCCCAGCTTCACAGGAGAGTTCACTGGAGAGACCCACAGGGTCCTATAACATACACAAACCGACCCACCCAGGAACCAGCACCAGAATGGCCCCATTTGCTTGTGGGTAGCAGAGGAAGTGACTGAAAGCTGGCAGAGAGCTGAACGAGCACATTATTCCCTCTCTGACCTCTCCCCATATACAGTGCTACAGTGCATCAACATGGGTTGCTCCACCCTGGTGAATACCTCAGGCTGCTCCCCTTACTATGTAACTGGCATGCCATGACAAAAAAAAAAAAAAAAAAAAAAAAAAATGGCCCAAATGAAAAAAACAGATCAAAGTTCCAGAAAAAATACAACTAAGCAATGAAGAGATAGCCAACCTATCAAGATGTACAGTTCAAAACTCTAGTAAGAAGGATGGTCACAGAAATGGTTGAGTATGGTCACAAAATAGAGGAAAAAATGAAGGCTATGAAAAATCAAATAAAGGAAAATATTCAGGGAACCAACAGTGAAAGGAAGGAAACTGCAACTCAGATCAATGGTTTGGACCAGAAGGAAGACATAAACAGTCAACCAGAACAGAATGAAGAAACAAAAATTCAAAAAAAATGAGGAGAAGCATAGGAACCTCCAGGACAACTTTAAACATTCCAACATCTGAATCATAGGGGTGCCAGAAGGAGAAGAAGAAGGCCAAGAAATTGAAAACTTCTTGAACAAATACTGAAGGAGAACTTCCCCAATATGGCAAAGGAAAGAGACTTCCAGGAAGCAGGAAGCTCAGAGAATCTCAAAGAAGTTAGATCCAAGGAAGCACACACCAAGGCACCTCATAATTACATTAGCCAAGATTAAAGATAAGGAGAGAATCTTAAAAGCAGCAAGAAGAAAGGAGACAGTTACCTACAAAGAAGTTCCCATAAGACTGTCAGCTGATTTCTCAAAAGAAACCTTGGGGGCAAGAAGGGGCTGGAAAGAAGTATTCCAAGTCATGAAAGTCAAGGACCTACATCCAAGATTACTCCATCCAGCAAAACTATCATTTAGAATGAGAGAGCAGATAAAGTGCTTCTCAGATAAGGTCAAGTTAAATGAGTTCATCATCACCAAGCCCTTATTCTATGAAATGTTAAGGGGACTTATCTAAGAAAAAGAAGATCAAAACTATGAATAGTAAAATGACAACAAACTCACACCTATTAACAAACGAACCTAAAACATTGCAAAACCAAAAACAAACTAAGCAAAGAACTAGAACAGGAACAGAATCACAGAAATGGAGATCACGTGGAGGGTTATCGGTGGGGGAGTGGGAGGGGGAGACAAGGGGAAAAGATACATGGAATAAGTAGCATAAATGGTAGGTAGAAAATAGACAGGGGGAGGTTAAGAATAGTATAGGAAAGGGCGAAGCCAAAGAGCTTATATATATGACCCATGGACATGAACTAAAGGAGGGGAAAGTGAGTAGGAGGTGGTGTGGTGGTGTGCAGGGTGGAGGAGAATAAAGGGGGAGAAATGGGACAACTGTAATGCACAATCAATTATATATTTATATATATAATAAAGTACCTAGGAATAAAATCAAATCTATCTATCTATCTATCTATCTAGTACCTAGGAATAAAGTATGCATACTTGACTACTGACAAATTGAAGAAGATACATATAAGTGGAAACATATACTGTGTTCCTAGATGGGAAGAATTAATATTGTTTAAATGTCCATAGTACCCAAAACAATCTATGGACAATGCAATTCCAGTCAAGATACCAATGGGATATTTCACAGAACTAGAACAAATACTCCAAAAGTATACATGGAACCACAAAAGATCCCAAATAGACTCAGCAATCTTGAGAAAGAACGAAGTTGAAGGGATCACAATACCTGATGTCAAGATTTACCACAAGACCACTCTAATCATAACAGTCTGTTACTGGCATGAGAACAGACCAAGTGTAGCTAGTGTAGTTTCTAACATTCCCAATGATCTTCTGTTATGTATATCAACATAACAGAATAAAGAGCCCATAAATAAACCCATGTCTTTATGGTCAATTAATATTTGACAAGGGAAGCTAATGTATACAATGGAAAAAAGATAATCTCTTTAATAAATGATTTCGGGAGTACTGGACTGGTACATACAAAAAATAAAATTAGACCCCCATCTTACACAATACACCAGAATAAACTCAAAATGAATAAAAGACTTAAATATAAGTTGTGATACCAGAAAAATCTTGGAGGAAGACAGGCAGTAAAAATTCAGATATTTCACGTAACAGTATTTTTGCCCATATATACCAGAGGGCAAGGCAAATAAAGGCAAAAATAAACAAATGGGATTACATCAAATTAAAAAACTTCTGCATGGCTGAAGAAATCATCATCAAAAGGAAAAGGGAACCAACTAGATGGGAGGACATATTTGCCAATGATACATTAGACAGGGTTTAATCTCCAAAATATATAAAGAACCCATATGACTCAACACCAGGAAGACAAACAATTCAATTAAGAAATGGGCAAAAGACCTGAATACACACTTCTTCAAAGAGAACATACAGATGGCCCACAGACATGAAAAAATGCTCAACATCACTAACCATCAGAAAGATGCAAATTAAAACCATAATGAGATATCATCACCTCACACCTGCCAAATGGCTACCATTAATAAATCAACAAACCACAAGTTCTGGAGAGGATGTGGAGAAAAGGAAACCCTACTGCACTGTTGATGGGAATGCAGACTGATGCAGCTACCATGGAAAACAGTGTGAAATTTTCTAAAAAATCTAAAAACCAAACTGCCTTTTAACCCAGCAATTCCACTGCTGGGAATACGCTCTAGGGATTCTGAAACATCAATTAAAAATCATTTATGGACCCCTATGTTTATAGCAGTACTATTTATAATAATAAGATTTGGAAACAGATTAAGTGCCTGTCAGTAGATGAATGGGGGAAAATGTGGTACGTGTACACAATGGAATCCTACTCAGCAGAAAGAAAGAAGGAACACTTATCTTTTGCGATAGCATGGATGGAACTGAAGACTATTATGCTAAGAGAAATAAGCTAGTCAGTGGAAGACAAATACCATATGATCTGACTTATAAAAGCAATCTAATGAACGAACCAAACTAATGAGCAAAATAAAAGCAGACTCATAGAACCATGGAACAGACTGACAGCTGTAAGAGGGGATAGGGGAGGCTGGGACTGAATGAAAGAAAGTGAAAGGATTAGTCTAAGAACACATATAAAGGACCCAAGGGAATGGTCAATGTTGTGGGGATTGACTATGGAGGTGAGCCACAGGCTGGGTGGAGGGGGCAAAAGGGGAAAAATGGGATGACTGTAATAGCATAAACAATTTAATATTTAATAAAAAAGAAATGAAAAAAACAGTTTTTGAACTCATTTATTTTGAAAATAGATAAATAAATTTCTATAATTTAATATTAGTTCATAATATAACATAATTCCCATAGTATAATACATAATACTTGGAAATAGGAACATATTAGTTGAAGAGAGATGACAATGACATTGACAAAAGCATTGTGCTTTTCTGAATCCTGTGATCAATGTTTCTAACTAGTCAGAGAGGGTTTGAAACCTTTGGTTGGACTGTTGGGTCCATATATTGATCAAGACAGCATGAGAATTGCTGGTTATTTTCACTTTTAACTATATATTCAAAATAAATACATTTCTTAGAAAACTGTTGACCCTAACAAAGCTCCAAAATATGTATCAGGAATTATTACTGGAAAAACTCCTGATGTTTATTCCTTAGAAATGTTTGTGAATGTTAGGAACTACACTAGCCACTGGTATAACCACCAAATAGGTTATATTTTTTTCCTGCCCTTACAAAGATAATACCCCATCTTTATCTAACAGACATAAATACAGTTATCTCTTTCCCAGGCATAATTTTCTCTTCCCATCCTAGAGCCCTCTTGTCAAGATATACTTGCTTAAGCACATCCTTTCAAGCACTCTCAGGGCTTAATATGTGTATGAATGCCCCTCCACACAGGTATTGTTGTTTGTATAGGAATCTTCTAGGTACACCTTTTTTTTCCCTAGTAGTAACAAGCAGAGGGATGACTTTTTTTAAGAAACAATTTTTGGTACTTCTCAATCGCACTGTATGAAGGGCCTACATCATGTAGGGTGGGCCTGGGTGAGGGAGGTGGAAGAGAATTAAAAGGGTCTTTACATGGAGTTACCAAGGAAATATGTGGGATTTCATGGTGCATTTGGGTAGATAATTTATGTAGTTTACATAACTGGCATCTTGAGAAAATGATTCTAGGTGAAAAGGATTCATTGAGATGGAAGTTAATATCTTATGTCTTATGCTGTGTATTTCAAGATAATGTGGTAAATTTTTTAAAATATTTTATTTCTTCATTTTTAGAGAGAGGGGAAGGGAGGGAGAAAGAGAGGGAGAGAAACATCAATGTGTGGTTGCCTCTCACATGGCCCACACTGGGGACCTGGCCTGCAACCCAGGCATGTGTCCTGACTGAGAATCGAACCGCAACCCTTTGATTCACAGCCCACGCTCAATCAATCCACTGAGCCATGCCAGCCCATGCTAATGTGGTAAATTTTTAAAAGCTTTATTTGTATTTGGTCTCCTTAGTACTCTATTTTTCCTCACAAGCTTGTTTCTACAATTTATCTGCAGGCAGATATCCCTGACCCAACTCTATATGAAGGTGTACCTCCCAAAACCAGAATAATCTTCTAGAGCAGGGGTGTCAAACTCATTTTCACCAGGGCCCACATTAGTCTTGCAGTTTCTTTCAAAGGGTTGAATGAATTTTCAACTCCTTAACAGTTAAAGAGTAATTACATTTATACAGCCCTAAAATTATTTTGGCCCTTTGAAGGCAACCATGAGGCTGATGTGGCCGCTGGTGAAAATGTGTTTGACATCCTTGTTCTAGAGGGTGGGCCCCTTATAGTACTGGCTTCCACAACTAGGTTAGTCTTCTAGGAATCCATCTGTATCTTTGTACCAGCTGGCATAGTTGTGAAGGCTGCATTGCTTCAGTGAATTTTTTTAAAAGATTTTATTTATTTATTTTTAGAGAGAGGAGAAAGAGATGGGGAGAAATATCACTGTGTGGTTGCCTCTTGTGTGCCTCTACTGGGGACCTGGCCTGCAAACCAGGCATGTGCCCTGACTGGGAATTGAACTAGCGACCCTTTGGTTCACAGGCCAACACTCAATCCACTGTACTACACCAGCCAGGGCCCTCAGTGAAATTTTCTGAAGACTCAATGCATTTGCCCATTTCATGATGGTTGATTTACAAGTCCACTTGCCCACACTGCACTGAGTGTTCAGCAATTTTTAACCAAAAATGGCATGACCCCTGTGCCCCGCCCTCCCTATTCATCTATCTCACCCTGAATGACTGGTTGGTTTGTTTGTTTCCCTGAATGAAAAACGTCCTCAAAAGGAAACGTTTTGCCAATGTGGAAAAGGTGAAGCAAAAATTGCAGAAGCACTAAAAGGCATCAAAATCAATGAGTTCAAAAACTGTTTTGAGCAGTGAAAAAAATTCTGATAAGAATTTTTTGCATCAAATGGAGAGTACTTTGAAGGTGACTGAAGTTTAAACGTGTAAGAAAAAATACACAATTTTTAATAAATAAATTAAATTTGGGGGGTCCCCTTCATATTTCCCAGTTTGTGTTACTCCAGAGTTACTATTGTTTTGCAAAAAAAATTTTATGTGAATAATTTCCTAATATCTGAAAATTAATATGTTAAAGTCAGGGTCGAAAGCTATTTTTGTTACAAAACAACAGACAGTACTCAGTATGGAATTTCAGACTCTAATTAAATCTCATTTATTCCAAGGGTAGATAAGCTTCCATGAAGGTCAGTGGCCAGAAAGACCGAGCCCTGGGCTGGAAGTCAGGAGACCTGGGCTGGGGTTCCCTCTGACTAAAGACAGCTCTGTGATCCAGTAAATCATCTAAATTTTGAGGTATCAACTCCCTGTCTATTAAAGGAATGGCTTGACCATATGATCTCAAAAGCCTCTTTAGCTTAAAATTCTGGTTCTATGATTTTAATGTTTAACAATACCATAACTGTCCTTGTGTTCCGTGATAATTAGGCCTGAAGATAAATGGCTCACAATGAATAGCTGTAATGTGTTATAACCTACAGATAAGAAATCTATATTTGTCTTTCCTCTTCTCATTTGGTTGGTTTTTCCAATATCAATAATCAGTATTAATGACATTTGCTTTTCCCTTCATACTTTGCACCTTTTATCATTATCATCTTAAACTTCCTTCTCTCCATTGTTTTCTTATCACCATAGTCCTTGTGATCCATACATGGACACATATGTTAAAGATTATTATGTTGAATATTATTTCCACACTACTAAATTCTTCCTTTTCAAATTCTATGGTAGGATGGTGCTCTTCCACATCCTTTATTTTCATTCCCTGAAGATACTTTGATGGAAGCCTCCTGTCCTATCCTGACAAAAGTGTCTTTAAACACCCAAAAATGAACATGGAGGAATTAAGAGCAGGAGACTGAGGACATTCTGAGAATTGGAGTGTCAAGCATCTGGACCACCACGGCCAGGGAGCATAGCAGAGAGCAAAAGTGAGCAAAACTGTGGAGACTACCTTCTGATATCAGAGGGAAAAGAGGGAGAGTTGGCCTTGTAGGAGAGGGAAAGCTAGAATTGAAACCATCTAAGGTAGCCTTCTCGTTCTATGAATATATTTACCTGACAAGCATACTCATAATTTTAACGAACATTAATTAAGCACTATAAATATGTAAGGCACTATGATAAGCACTCTAAAAGTATTTACTATTTTACGCCTTCCTTCAGTACTTTTAGGTAAATGCTTTTTAAATCCCTAAATCATAGAGCAAGATCTAATTCCTAGAGAGTTTAGGAAACTTGGGTCCAGTCACATGGGTGGCTGGTAACAGTGAAAACTTTAGGATATATGTGTTTAGGATATATAGATATGAGGAGAAGGCATTTTCTTTCTTCTTCTACTTACCTCACAGTACCTACTCCTGTTCCCAAAAGATGTAATTGTCATATTGATTTTTCCTGTTGAGTTGGGCAAGGACACTTAAAAAAGGTAGGCACTGAGATGCTGAAAGTTCTATTTAATGGGACAAACTAGTCACAAAGTAAAGCTGGAAATAAAATAAAATCTTTGATTACATTTGGTATATTTTAATTTAAATTGTCTACATGGAAGTCCTGAGCAAAGGTGGCCCATCCTGCAGGACCTAGTACTTGCATTCTTGAGCTGGAAGCATGTCATACCCCTACTCCCCCTGAGTACAAGTGGTCACTAGAGAAATTATCTGGAAATTGATTCTGATGCTGAGTCCTTGAAGGAAATTATGGTGATATTTTTTCTAAGTAATTCAGGCAGGTACAAAATTCCTTGCTGTCAGGTTCAAAGATGAATGTCCCTTATGTATGATTTAATTTTTTGACAGTTTCAGTAGAGGAGAGGACATTTTGATGTCAACCTTTGGAATGTTTTTTCTAATAGTGGAATTTGCCTCTGTGGTGGGATTTCAGTCAGTAAGTTTTCTGTTCAGTCATATGATTTTGTGCTTTCTGCTAGTCATGTCTGAATTTAATTTATCTGCCCCATCACTTAAAAAAATTCATAACACCTTTTTTTCCCTTTATATTTGGTACTGAAAAAAATGTTCTCTCCTTGAGACCTCATATGACTTCCACTGGGAGTGAACTTCATACATGCAATTTACATTTCTTTTGAAATTTCACTGGCCGGCCTTAGTTTCCACTGGTACTGATAAGAAGTCTCTCATATAAAACCTGATCATTGTATTTCTCTTGCAGATGTGAGCATGCTTTTTTAAAACTCCTCAAATAGGATGCTAGCCAAGGCTGTTAAAACAATCTGTAACAATGTGTTTGAGAGTGTGAATATACAGCATATTTTTCTATAGAGATCCATATTACAATATTTTTCCTATAGAGATCCATATTACAATCATATTATATTATTTAACACCTGTGAACTACCATTATAAATTTATTTGCTTCCCCAGAACATTTAGGAAGGGGTGCTATTAGTGTCTGCTTATGTCTAGAGATTGATAGCAAAATAGTCAATGTGGTTCATTTAAGATTGAAGTAATTTGAGTTTATCAAGGCCTTTGGATTTTACAAAAGCAAAAGAATTGGTTAAGAAGAAATGAAACATCATTCCATTTAAAAAATAAACAGGTGACCTAAATAATTTGTTCAAGATATACTTGTATACATGAGTATAATGTAAGTTAGATTATGAAAACACTAGTGCTACTTCCTTGAGTCTAAGAGCATAGATGGCCTTAGATGAGGGTCACCTTTCTTCATTGAATGTCTTCTTCCAGCACAATCTTGCTTTGTATTATATGTGTCTTTAACTTCCTTCTGCTCATTTATTGGCTATCTGCCAAAAACAAAACCAAAAAAAATCCCCAAAACAAACCTTTAGACTCCTTCTGCATTTACTCCATATCCTTTTATTACAATGTACAACAACCTCTACTCCACATAGTAAAGAACATTTCTCTTAGCTCTCTCTACCCTGACCTCATGCCTCTGCACTTAGAATTACACAGAGGCATTTGATGGAAAATGTATTGTATCGATAACATAGATGGTTGCAATAGTGGTTGCTTTGCAGTGGAAGGTCACAAAGTATTTTATGGTTTTATCTGGAGAAAGAAAGAAGACTGTCTACTAGCACTGAAATATTCTTTTCTCTATGTTCTTTATATTCACATTTCTCATTAATTTTTGCTATAAAATGCCCTTACTCAATTTTAGAACTGGATTAATGAAAATAAGAAATGTCCAGAGTTCCACTTCTGGCTATAACAATGAAGTTCTCATGTTGTTCCTGTCCTCTTAATGTGAGTCACATATAAATGAACAGACTTTGGCAATTGAGTTTTCTACTTGTGATCAGATGACCCATAGGAATCATTAATGGATGACTCTAAAAAAAGAAACAATATTTCTATGTGTTTGAAATTTTCAATAACAATATTTGGGGAAAAAAGAAAGAAGAAACAAGAGATAGTTTAGGGCTTAGGTAACTGCATCTCCTAATTTGCTCCTCAGCTGGAACCCTGGGCCTGGAACACATTCCTGTCTTCTGCTATTTCATTTTCCCAGTGTTGGCTCTTAACATTTCCTCCCCCTCGGTTTGGCTTTCTCAATAGCCCACTGACTGATGTGGTCTACCTGTCATTGCTTCCTTCCTCAGATGTCATTTCCTATTGCCTCTGTAGGCTACAGGTTTATCCTACAGCACCAATTACATTGTTGTATCCCGATCGCGAGACAAATGACCAAGTCGGAGACAGGTGAAAGTGAGGATGGGATTTATTAACCTGCGCAGGGGCGAACTCCCGACTGCCTAAGCAGGAGATACAAATGGGAGTCTCGCCCTGCACTTAGAATGAGCTCCTTTTATGCATGATTAGCAAGCAAGCAGTTTACAGAAGCAGAAGTTGCAGTTATTGCTAGGGTACACAAGGGTCCTGGCATGTGTCCTAATTTTACCTTGGAAACGTAAGTCCTGGCTTGTGTCCTGATTTTACCTTGGAAACGTCTAGTTCCTTAGTATTGTTGTGTCAACGTTTCTCATTTCTTAGGGTTGCTGAGGCCCTATCCTTGAGGTTCTGTTAGTTCTCCTTTGTTTCAAACCTAGGAGACCTTACCAAACTTCCTCCTCTATGGTCCTATGACTTCTATGAATGGGTCGTTTGTTTGGAGGTCTGACAGTTTTAATTACTCATAAAACTAGCCTTCTACAACATCCACCAAATGTGACCTACTAGGCACTCTCATTCTCTGTGGTCTCTCAGGATAAAATTATAAAGATAAAGACAGTATTCTTAGGATATAATTCAAGCAGTGGAATTGCTGGGTCAAAAGGTATGTCCATTTTTAGTTTTCTTAGAAAATTCCATACTGTTTTCCATAGTGGTTGTACCAATCTGCAATCCCACCAACAGTGCACTAGGGTCCCCTTTTCTCCACAACCTCTCCAACACTTGCTGTTTGTTGCTTTGTTTATGAAGGCCATTCTGACTGGTGTCAAGTGGTATCTCATTGTAGTTTTAATTTGCATCTCTCGAGAGTATCATGCTAAGCAAAATAAGCCAGGCAGTGAAAGACAAATACCATATGATCTCACCTTTAACAGGAAGCTAATCAACAAAACAAACAAACAAGCATAATATAAACAAAGACACTGAATTTGAGATCAGTCTGACAGTGTCCAGAGTGGGAGGGGAGGGAACTTCAGGGGAAAGGGGGAACGGTTTAGAGCAACAAGTATAAAGGACTCATGGACAAAAACTATGGGGGGTGGAAATGGGAGGAAGGTGGGGAGGGCTGGGGTGGTGGGCTGGGGCGGGGTAAAAGACAGAAAACTGTACAATATCAACAATTAAAAAATAAAAAAAAGAAAAAAGAAATCTAAAAAAAAATAAAAGACAGTTAATTTGAAATAGCTTTGTTTGATGGGTTGTAGTTAGGATAGTTTTTAATTGCCTGCAAGCTTCAACTGATTGGTATAAAGTCCATAAAATGTATCAATTATGAAATATTTCTTCATAAGTTGTTTTTCAGTAGTTATGAACAGAGTTCATTTTTAATGAATTTGTATTTATAACAGCGAGTTTAATGTAGTGAAATTCCTGTGGACTGATATTGGAAATGAAAGTTTCATTTATGAGGATACACTTAAAACATTGCCAAGTTAAAAATGTCATATCGTTCTTTGTCAATGAGGTTCATTATGCCATATTATTATATTTGTACGAATCCTTTCCTCTGAGGAGCTTAATGTTCTCTCTGAATATTAAACAACTGCTACAAAATTCTGGTGAGATTATTCTTCTTTCAAATGATGTAAAATTTAAAAATCACTTACTAATTAGTTCTTTCAAGTATCTTAGAAGTACAGAAAATTCAAGTAGACTTACCCATTGAGAAATGGGACATTCCCTTTTTCAATGTTGTGTTGGTTATTGTATTTTTTCCACAGTTATCTTTTATGTTCAGTCATAGATGCAGAATAGGCATCCTGGTGGAGAATGGCATTTTATAGTCTTTAAGTAGCTTTTTTCAAACAAATAATAATCAAACTACATGGGCACAAGTATATAAGTTCTCTGCAACCTTATGACTAGCAGAGGGATTTGAATGGACTCCAATATCTAGTCTGGAGGTGTCTTCCTTGGACTTGTGAGGACAAAAACAAATAAAGCTTGGAATCCTATACCAGCTGAAATGACTCACAATTTATCTAACCTAATTGCTCTGCCTGTTTCTTTATGACAGTAAAAGAAGAAAGAGAGAGAGAGAGAGAGAGAGAGAGAGAGAGAGAGAGAGAGAGAGAGAGAGAGAGAGAGAGAGAAGAGAGAAAGAAAGAAAGAAAGAAAGAAAGAAAGAAAGAAAGAAAGAAAGAAGAAAGAGGAAGGAAGGAAGGAAGGAAGGAAGGAAGGAAAGGTTATTTTTAAATGGCAAAGTGGTATATATTTCAGTGATTATTATTATAATTATCACCGGGTTCCTCCTATTCTGTTTCACAGTGGAGATGGTGCTTGATTTGACTTGGGTTTACCTCTTGGTTTCTGCTGTTTGCTTGAAGTCTTTGATCTGCCCTGCCTGGCTTTTATTGTATGTTCTGGAATCTGTTCTGGGAAGAATTTAAGTAGCCAGAGACATTGAAATAAAGAACAAACTAGCAGTAACTAGAGAAGAGGAGGGAGGGGGCTGATGGGGGAATGAGGGAAAGGGTCATCAAATAACATGTATAAAGGACACATGGACAAAGCCAAAGAGGGGTAGGATTGATGGTGGGAGGTGGGGGTGGGTGGGGTGGGGGAAAGGAGTGGTGGAAAAATGGGGACAACTGTATTTGAACAATAAAAAATGATAAAAATGCTTAAAATAAAAAATAAAAGCCATCAGTTTTTAAATAATTCAATAGAAATACAGATTCTATCTTATAATAAAATTATAGTCAATGTGAAAAAAAGTATCCTGGATTCAGTTACTCTTCTGGAGTGAAAGAGGGTGAAACAGGGAGGTGGTAGGAAGTCCCTCCATAAGTCCTGATCTTTCTATAACATGCCAAAATTCTGGAAACTGCTGAATCATACTCTTCTACTGAACACCCATAGCATTAGTGAGTTGTCAGCTTGTCTCTGCCATCTACTGCTAGTGCTGCCAACTGTGCTTGGACAGTTCCTCCTCTAGTTCTCAGGCTCCTGATGGGATGTGACAGTGTAGCATGCTCTCACTCTTCTAGTGATTTTATTTCCAGGCAAAGCCAAGGAAGAACTTTCCCATTGAGAGTCCAGCTGCCTGATATTGATATCCTCACTTGAACATTGACTTCAGTGGACCAAATAGAAATCATGTCAAATGACAAATGACTCTTAGATGCCACCCAGCAAGGAAACCACAATGTTTCAGAGAATCTCAATTCCCCACAATATCCCTTAAAGTCATTCACCTTAGGATTTCTAGTTCAAAAATCTCTAAATACTGTATGACTTTAGGCTCTACCCTCAAATGGAGTTAGTTTCTTTCATAAAATATATTGTATTTTTAATTGTTTGGCTCTTATGAGGTTGAGATTTCTCCAAGCTAGGTCTCTTGGATAAAATTTTGGACCAGTGATAAGAAAATTATGGTTTGGGGGGAATATGCTCTCTAACCAGCTTCCTGAAGTGACTCATGATCTAATTTTTGAAATACCTGATGAAGAAAGTTAGGACCAGAGGATCATTCTGCTTATTCTGCATATATTTCTCTCCCCAAGGACTCCATTGATTGGCCTAACCAGAAAGGGCTACTTGGATTAGCACCATCAGCATAAGCAATGGATGCAGGCACAACAGAGTGAGAATGTGCCCTAGTCCCCAAGTAGACATAGGTTAAGGACTAAATGGATTTCATAGGCATAAGTACACACTTAAAAAATCTGATATTCTTTGAATATATATTTATGTGTATAAGATAAATACTTTAAGCTATTAACAGTCCTTATTTTTGTATAAATTAGTACTTTTATTCTACAGATTAAAAACAATGTCTTGTTAAATAAAACACAGGTTAAGAAAACCATACAAAAACCATGCATGGCATAATGAGTTTCTAGAAGGTTGAACACTCAGGCCAAGAAATTGAAATCTGCAGCCATGCCAGAAACCTTGTGTCTCAAATCTGGCCACATTCTCTTCCTTCAAAAGTAATCAATGTCTGAATAAACATTAAAACATTTAAAATGGCAGTTTAGATGTCTAAGACACAATTCTAAATAAGTTTGATTCTTCTGGCCTAGAAATGTATTCTCAAAAACTGCTCTTTTTATGGCCACTCTGGTTGCTTGGGCATAGAGAGGTTGGTTCATATAGTTATTAAATATACTGTTGTTGGTAACTTTTAATATTCACACCTTGTGTTGGCAATTATGAGAGAGATACCTATGAATAAATCACAATATTTGTTTCTATAACACATACTTCAAGGGCAACAGATATAATGCAAAATAAATGTTTCTAATAAAAGTATCAGAAGCTCTTTCCCCCTAACTTCTCATATGTCTGGTTATAGCATTTTAGATAGAAGAAAAAAGAGAAATGATTTGGGATGTGTCTTTATTCCCTTTGAGACAAGAGAATAAGACAAGATTGGATTGGATTGTTCCTCAGTCTTTTCAATTATATATCTCCATCTACAAATTATATCCTCTAAGAATTTCCTTCCTCTAATTTAAATGCACTGCTCCTGAGGACTTATTTTATATGTATCCAATAAAACAGTGTTAATCTCATAGTAGTTTGTTCAAATTGGCACAAAATTTGAAGCAAGTGCTATTTTCAACCTTCCAGATGTCTTATTTGAAAAAGGAATATAGAATAATCAATTTTAAAGTCTCCAGGGTTTTTCTGCACTGTGAAATTTCAGGGAAATAAAACTTAGGATTCAGGCAGAAGGATCCAGAACACCAGAAAAAATAAAGTTGTGTGGTTAGCCACATGCATTTTTTTTCTAAATCTATGAATCCACCATTTTTGACACTATTTGTAGTCAGGGCCAGGGGTTGCAGCTTTCATCTGTATGATCACTTCAGACACTATGGGATATAGTAGATGTTCACTAGCTTTCTAGTCCCCAAAAGGACTGTTGTACCTGTGAAGAAATGGTGACAAGAATTTGAGCTAATAGTCAAGCATCAGGGACTGGAAAATACTTTTCTGAAATAATGGAGGAAAACACATCATGCTCCTATTGTGGGGAATGGGATCAAGGAAAGACCTCCAGGTGAATCAGGAACTCACCCTTCACCTGGACAGAGACAACATGTTTGTTCATGATTAGTGGAGAACATGCCTTTGAACGTGACATGGACAAGTAGCTTTGAAATTACCTCCAACACAGCCAATGGGGTGTGTGCCTCAAATTCCTCAAAAAATGAGGAACCATTAGACTGAAAACTGGTTTCTTTTGTGAGGGGCTTTAGTTCCTGGTGGGGAAAAATTCTCCCTTAGCCTCAATAGCTAAAACCATGGGTAGGTGATAAATGATAATGCTGAAATTGTCTTCTTTTGCTGTTTAAGGTGACTAAATAGTGTCTTTGGGCACCAGAGCAATTAATAGCTAAACAATAGCACATGATAACCATGGTGAATGGTTATTGGGAAGAGCAGTATTTGAGTCTGGTTAGCTGTAAATCCTAAATGTATTAATCTAATTTTGATGGTCATTTAGGCTTAATGTGACCTGGTAAAGCAAGTATTACATAAAAAATTCAGGCTCTAGGAGAAATAATGACATGCCCTCTAATCCGTAAAATGTAAAACCAATATTTTTTGAAAAGTATCTGACTTAAAAAAAAAACATATCTGTTAAATGTTGAATTTAAGAATATTTGATTTATAAAAATACATTCCCAGAAAAAAGTTTTTTTCCCAGGAGTGCCACCAAAAGCACTACAAATAGGATAGATCCATTTTAAAAAATGAAAAGATATATTTTTGTTATAAAACTGTTTATCCCTTCACTATTTGATGTGACCTCCTTGAGACACAAAGTGGATGGAAAGGAATTATGTCTTCTCTTTGTCACAGTCCATCCAGAGATTTTAATATAACAATCTGACTTCCAAGCCCAGTATCTTAGCTACCATATTACTTCTCAGATTTGTTTTGAAGATTAAATAAGATAATAAGAGCTCATTGTTACACTACCTACATAAAAATACCATTAACTAATAAAACAAATGTTCTATGCATTTTCTTAAACATCTGTGTATTCATCAAGAATACCGAATACTATTATGTTTGCATCACTATTGTTTACAATCAATATTTTCACAAATTCACTTTAGATGTACAAATCTAAACATGCCCTGTACATACATTTTATGTGAGAGGAGATTATTAATAAAATGCATTCCACCTTACCCTGAATCCTTTCGTACCTATTTTCCAGGAAGATAATTTAAAGAAGCCAAAATAGTACATAACAAATACACCATTGACAAACGATAGGTGGCTAGCTGACTCACTGTTTTAACTTGCTTTGGTAGCTGTTGCTTTTACCTTGTCCGTGTTTAAAGGAAAAATATACCTGGCAAATTTCTCTAAAGTGTATTGCACTATACTTGGAAAAAATGACATCGTCACACAATGTCAAAGAAAAGGCAGCATCATACAGACTTTTGTACAATTAGGGATAATTCTAGGTAAGTGGAAGGAGGTGAGGGCAAAATAGAATGTTAGACAGGTAATCTCACCATGAAGTGTTTAATACTGAGACATTTTTGGTGTCCATGCTGTGCTTTAAGCTGTTACCAGCTCTCAAGCTTGCCTACTTATGTATTATAAACATTTAAATCTGAGACTTCCACAAAGCCCAAAATTAATATTAGTGCATTCACACAAAGAAAATTTATTTCAGTGAGATTTCTCTGCTGTTAGATGGATTGTTAGTAGAATTGTCTAAAAGGAAATTTGTGTTTCCAAGTTGTTTTGCTTTGACAATCAAGAATATGAAGACTGCTGTCATAGGGATGTGCATATAAATGGCATTTTAAAAGTCAGTTTCCTGAACAGTTTTTAAGTACCTACTATGTACTAGATGTTTAAGTGTTTGAAGAGCTCATAGTCTAGCAGATGATATAAATAAGTGAATAAATATTTATTGTACAATGTGATGAAATATTTGAGAGAAAGGTATTCTTTGTGCCCTGGGGTCCCAATGTAGATTGTGGCTAACTATGCCTAGATTTAGGAGAATAATAATAACTAAATACTGAATATATGTATGTTAATATTGTATATATGTATATACCAAATATATATATTATTAAATACTATAAATATATATTTATTTATTCTCACCTGCAGACCTGATTGTTGATTTTAGAGAGAGGGGAAAGGAGGGAGAGAAGGAAAGAAACATCAACATGACAGAGAAGCATCAATTAGTTTCCTTTTGTATATGCCCTGACCAGAGAATGGCACCCGAGATTTTTCAACTTGAGGGATGATACCCAATCAACTGAGCAAGTCCGGACAGCACAGTTTTAAAAATAATATTTTTGTTAATCATAGTTTTGTTTAGTCTTTATTGAGTATTTTACTGTAATGTGAGGCATGGTATTTAGTGTAGGGAAGACACTGGCGACAAAACATAACTGTATTTAGAACATAAAATGTCTGAGTCTTTTACCCTCCTTGCAAGCCAACAAGTTAGTCTGCCAGTTTCATGGGCACTAACAGGAGATATGAGCTTCCTGGGTCAGAGACAAAGCACTTTATTTGTTACTCATGTCACAGCAGGCAGCACACATTTCATATTCTTATAAGTTTCTCTGGCTCCACAAATCTTGTGAAGAATGCAGTGTAGGTACAAGTGGATGCTTGGTACACAACTGTGAATTCATATTTTCTACTTCTAGAATAAATCTTACTAATTTATGCTTTATATCAAAATTACTTGTTATAATTTCAAATTGTATTACTTGTTATAATTTTCAAATTGTATTACTATTTACTATATAGCTCTTTATTATTAATGAAAAGTGTTTTAATTTTCATTTATTTTTATTTTTAGCAGCATTTTTTAATTTCATAAGATTTTACTTTTTCACCTTTTAAATATCTGAGTTTTATCTTCCCTTTGGTTATATTTTAAAGAACACACTGTGGAACTTATTGATCAATTTTACTAATTTTAATCAATTAAGTTTTTAATACTTATATTTTCTTCCTCTTCTTTTACTAAGGCTTTGTGTTATTATTTTTATTACTTTATAAATTTACAGCTTAATTCTTTTCATTCTTTTGATTTTAATTCAAAATCATTTAACACCATAGATCTCATTGTATACTGATTTGTTAGTGTGTATATTATGCCACAAGGGATACGTGAAATACCTGGCAGACATTTATGTACCCAAGCAGAGAAGTTTAAACCTTTGAGTGCTTAAGATGGTGTTTCTATCTTGTCCTTTACCCTGATAAGTAGGCTTTTGTGATCAGAAGAATGATCTGCTTCTTTGCCCAAAAAGGTCATTCTCACTAAAAAGTCATAAAAAAGAATATAATAAATTAGAAAAAAATAATGTATAAAATGATTTCATTCTTGCATTTTCTTTTAAATACAAAAAATACATTATTTTATCAAATTGAATACAGTAGTATATAAAGAAAAAAGTCAAAATTCCCCCATGTCCCCAGACTCACAGTTGTAACCATATTCTTAATTCCCTGTTGCTTCCTATAACCATCTGTGATACCAACAAAAGGTCTGATCTCAGGGCTTTCTCTGGGCCTGAAGAAACATCAATAGCTGACTTACCATCTTCTTCCAGCTTGCTAACACTCACAGAAACAATTACACTGCTGCTTTATCTGACTACTGCACAGATGGACAAGGACAATTTGAGGTGGCAGATTTCCAGTTCTTCAGAAACCATTAAACTGACAAAAAGGAAATTGAACTGCTTGGGACTAGATCACTAGATTTGGACATTGTTTTGGCAGCAGAGCACTATTGTCTGAGTTTCATTTTTTGGCTGCATGTCAGCCCCCAGAATGACAGTGCAGGAGTGACATGAGAGAGCTCTATTACCAAGAAACTCAGCGACTTCAGAAAAGGTGGCTTTTCCTGCCAAGTGAAATTCTTTTGATGGTGAACCTACTGCAATGTGCTAAATGTGGAACTAACCTAGGGACATTTGAAAATATATCAGATGTCCTAAAATGTGATAATGCACTGCTGAGCTAAACTAGACATGTCTGATGAGTTTTACTCTTTGGCTTGATTCATGAAAAAATACCAGGAGGCATATCTTTCTGCCTTTACATAGCATCTATGGCATTGAAGAGAGAATAAATGTTAAACTTATTTGATTGTTAAAAACAAAACTAATATATGTCAAATACGATGCCATATTTTCTTCATTTGGTTTATTCTGGGGTAAATTTCTGTAGTCATATGTCAGAATAGCAATGACATTTTGATGGTAGGCAATAGTAACTGTGAAAGACCACATGCAGCAGGATATGGGGACACTTGGAAGATATGCCACGTATTCAGGGTAAAGTAACAGGTGCATGAGTAGGGAAACAGAGTGAATTCATTCAGGTAGGTAATGCTGAAGTGTCACTGCTCCGCCTCATGCCCTCTACCTACTATCTGCCTGCTTGCTCCACAAATCATCCCAAACCAAGAAGGTTCCCTACTTGAGAAGAAACACAAGAGTCTTTCTAACAAAGATAAAATTTGCTTTAACTTCAAGGGGCTTAGGTTTTTTTCCCCCATGACTTGTATTTGATTTCTGGTTTTTTTTCCTTTGACTTGCATCCTATGTAGTATTCCTGTCTCCTGATATCTCTCTTGACTCTCAAGTGATTAATCACTGTGAAATGAAAAAAAAAAATGATAGGCTTCTAATTTCTAAGGATTGTGGGTTTTAAAAAGAGTAATTTGTTTGCTCTAATAGAGATAATGGACTCGAAGTTACAATTGGGAGAACTAAGCTTTCCTGCATGGGGAAAGGAGACATAAAGATGCTGCAAAGGATCTAGGAAAGTAGGAGAGTGCCTGCATGGGAGAAGAGGAAATACAGGAATGACCCAATTATTCCTACATAATATATCACATAACTATTCTCTCCTGAAATCTTTAGGAAGACATTGGTTTCTCATCAATCTGTTGTGAAGTCAGAGCTATTTGTTTATTTTCTGCTTTCCCACTCCAAGTTCCATGATGGAAGATGGATGGCCTGTTCTATTACTTGATTTAATCCCAGCACTAAGGACAATGTTTGACATGGAGAAAATACTTATTTAGCAAATAAATTATTTTGTTTTATGATTGCCTTGAACAAATAAACTAAGTTTTCTTTATTCATCTTTTCACTTCAAATAATATCTATTTTCTGGTACATATGCTTTTTATTTCCAGTTGAATATTTATTTATTTTTATTTATTTATTTTTTTTTTTGTTTATACATGCTACTTTATTTTCCAGGTGGATGAGACCAGTCTTTTTTTTTTTTTTTTTTGACTTGTAACAGCGTCATCCTTATAGCTTTCTTTTTATTTATTTATTTATTTATTTATTTATTTATTTATTTTTTTAATCAGTATTTTTTAATTGTTGATATTGTACAGTTTTCTGTCTTTTACCCCGCCCCAGCCCACCACCCCAGCCCTCCCCACCTTCCTCCCATTTCCACCCCCCCATAGTTTTTGTCCATGAGTCCTTTATACTTGTTGCTCTAAACCGTTCCCCTTTTCCCCTGAAATTCCCTCCCCTCCCACTCCACTGCTTGGATTATATCCTAAGAATCCTGAAACACCAATCCAAAAGAATCTATGCACCCCTATGTTCATAGCAGCACAATTTACAATAGCCAAGTGCTGGAAGCAACCTAGGTGCCCATCAGTTAATGAATGGATCAAAAAACTGTGGTACATTTACACAATGGAATTCTATGCAGCAGAAAGAAAGAAGGAGCTCCTACCCTTTGCGACAGCATGGAAGGAATTGGAGAGTATCATGCTAAGCGAAATAAGCCAGGCAATGAAAGAATATTTATTTATTTTATTGTCCCCTAGTGTTTCAAGGAAAAAAAGATGCATGGTAACAAGCTCACAGAATCATTTGCATAACTAAGTATTTGGAAATAACTTTCCATTGATACTGTTAACTTTTCAAATCTACTTTATAAAATTGAGGTCTTGTGTGAGGTATTGCTTGCAAGGGAGTCTGGGAAATACAGTTTTGTCACATCAAACTTTCCTGTGTATTGGTTCTTGTACTTTTATTCTGCTGTCTAGAACATTCTTCTTGCTGCTATTTGCAAAGCTAATCCATTGAAATATTTCAAGTTTCAGTTCAAAAGTCATCACTGCAGAGAGACCACACCTCCCCACTGACTCAAACGTAATCTCTCAGTTTCTCTATCTCATCACCCAGTTCATTTTCTTTTTAGTATTTCTAACAATTTCTAATTATTTATTTGTGCCTCTTGGCCCTCTCTTCTACTACAGTGTAAGGTCCACGAGGGCAGGAACTTTGTTTCATTCACTACTAATTGATAGTGCCTAGCACTTTGTCAGGGCTTTACAAAATACTTTGTCTACATGTCTCATAATTTCTTGGATCAATAAATAGGATAGAAGCTATTGGATGGCCAGACTGAGAACATCATACATTTCCCAAATTACTTTTTTTTAGTGTTTCTTTATTTTAAAATCATTTTCTTGTTGTTCAATTACAGTTGCCTGCATTTTCCCCTAACACCAGACAAACTCGCCTCCATCCCTTTCTTCCACCCTCCTCCTTGGTTTTGTCCTTGTGTACTTTATAGTAGTTCCTGAAGACCCTTCTCCCCACTGTCCCTTCCCCCTCCCCTCTGGTTAGTGTTAGATTGTTCATAATTTCAATGTCTCTGGTTATATTTTGTTTGCTTTTTTCTTTTCTTGATTATGTTCCAGTTAAAGGTGGGATCATATGGTATTTGTCCCTTATCACCTGGCTTATTTCACTTAGCACAATTCTCTCCAGTTCCATCCATTCTGTTGCAAAGGGGAGGAGCTTCCTCATTCTTTCTGCTGCTTAGTATTCCATTGTGTATTGTACTACAGTTTTTTGATCCACTCATTTACTAATGGGCACTTAGGTTTCTTCCAGTACTTGGCTATTGTAAATTGTGCTGCTATGAACATTGGGGTACATAGGTTCTTTTGATTGGTGTTTCAGGCCTCTTAGGATATAATCCTAGCATTGGAATTGCTGGGTCAAAAGACAGTTACATTTTTACTGTTTTGAGTAAATTCTATACTGTTCTCCACAGTGGCTGCACCAGTCTGCATTCCCAACAACAATGCACTAGGGTTCCTTTTTCTCCACAACCTCTCCAACACTTGTTTTTGATTTGTTTATGATGGCCATCTGACCAGTGTGAAGTGGTATCTCATTGTGATTTTAATTTCATCTCTCTGATGGCTAGTCATGCTGAGCATCTTTTCATATGTCTCTGGGCCCTCTGTATGTCCACCTTGGATAAGTGTCTGTTCAAGTCCTTTGCACATTTTTTTCTTCTTTAATTATAGTTGTTCCATTTCCCCCCTTTGCTCCCCTCCACCCTGGACACCCCCTCCCACCCACATTCCCCCAATTTAGTTCATGTCCATGTGTCATACTTATAAGTTCTTTAGCTTCTACATTTCCCATACTGTTCTTACCCACCCCCTGTCTATTTTCTACCTACCATCTATACTACTTACTCTCTGTACCTTTCCCCCTCTCTCCTCTCATTGCCCTGTTGCTAACCCTCCATGTGATCTCCATTTCTGTGGATCTATTCCTATTCTAGTTGTTTGCTTAGTTTGTTTTCGTTTTAGGTGTGGTTGTTAATAATAGTGAGTTTGCAGTCATTTTACTGTACATGTTTTTTATCTTCTTTTTCTTAGATAAGTCCCTTTAACATTTCATAGAATAAGGGCTTGGTGGTGATGAATTCCTTTAACTTGACCTTATCTGAGAAGCACTTTATCTGCCTTTCCATTCTAAATGACAGCTTTGCTGGATAGAGCAATCTTGGATGTAGGTCCTTGCCTTTCATAACTTGACATACTTCTTTCCAGCCCCTTCTTCCTGTAAGGTCTCTTTTGAGAAATCAACTGACAGTCTTATGGGAATTCCTTTGTAGGCAACTGCCTCCTTTTCTCTTGCTGTTTTTAAGATTCTCTCCTTACCTTTCATTTTAGGTAATGTAATTATAATGTCCCTTGGTGTGTTCCTCTTTGGGTCCAGCTTCTTTGGGACTCTCTGAGCTTCCTGGATTTCCTGGAAGTCTATTTCCTTTGCCAGAATGGGGAGTTCTCCTTTATTATTTGTTCAAATAACTTTTCCACTTGTTGCTCTTCCTCTTCTCCTTCTGGAACCCCTATAAATAGGATATGGGAATGTTTAAAGATGTCCTGGAGGTTCCTAAGCCTCTTCTTATTTTTTCAAATTCTTATTTCTTCATTCTTTTGTGATTGGATGTTTCTTTCTTCCTTCTGGTCCACTCCATTGATTTGAGTCCCAGTTTCTTCCCATCACTATTGGTTCCCTGTGCACTTTCCTTTATTTCACTTAGCATAACTTTCATTTTTTCATCTAGATTGTGACCGAATTCAACCAATTCTGTGAGCATCCTGATTACCAGTGTTTTAAACTGCATCTGATAGGTTGGATAGCTCTTCCTTGCTTAGTTGTGTTTTTTCTAGAGCTTTTATCTGTTCTTTCATTTGGGCCTTTTTTTGTCTTGATGTGCCTATTACATAGGGAGGGCTAGAGCCTTAGGTGTTCACTAGTGTGGGGCAATCCAGTTGCTGGGTTGTGACACTGTGTTTGAGGAAGGGGCTGAGAGGGAACAATGGCGCTTGCTCCACTCTCTGCTGAATTTCAGTTCCTTCCCCTGCTTCCCACAAGTAAACTGTGCCCTTCTGTTGTTGATTCCCATGTGGGTGGGCTTGTGTATGCTCTAGGACCCTGTTGGTCTCTCCAACAAACTCTCTTGTGAGGCTGGGAGTTTCTCCTGGGACCTCAACCCCCACAGCTGTTTTTAATTGGTGTTTTGGGGCTTTATTTCCCTGGGCTGGGATGCTAGGTTGCTCGGTCTGTCTTGCTCCCCAGTTTTGCCTGGTTTATCTGTATGTGAATGTGGAACTGCCCAGTCTACCAGCCACCTTGTGCACTGCACCCCTCCACAATCCAATGCTTGGCTGGGTCCACCAGCTGCTGCCTTGTGCACCATGAGTCCACCAGCCACCGCTTTGCCATAACCCCTCTCTGCCTGGACACCAGATTCCATCCCTCCTACCAGTCTGAATTAATATGTTTACTTTAACTCCTTGGTTGTTGGAATTCCATACAGTTCAATTTTGTTGGTACTGGTTATTTTTTGTTTCTAAGTTGTTGTTGTCCTTATTTTGGTTGTGTGAGGAGGCACATAGTGTCTACCTATGTCTCCATCTTGGCCAGAAGTCCTTTGCCCATTTTTAATTTTTTTTTTTTTTTTGTCTTCCTGGAGTGGAGTTGTGTGAGTTCTTTATATATTTTGGTGATCAAAGCCTTGTCCGAAGAATCATTGACAAATATGTTTTTCCATATAATTGGTTCTCTTTTCATTTGAATGCTGTTTTTTTAGCCATGCCGAAGCTTTTTAACTTGATGAGGTCTCATTTGTTCTTTCCTTTATGTCCCTTGCTTTAGGGGACATATCAGTGAAGATGTTGCTGCATGGAATGTCTGAGATTTTCCTGCCAATGTTTTACTCTAGGAATTTTATGGTACCACAACTTATATTTAAGTCTTTTATCCACCTTGAATTTATTTTTGTGTATTCTGTAAGTTGGTGATAGAGTTTCATTTTTTGAATGTATCTGTCCACATGTCCCAGCACCATTTGTTGAAAAATAATGTACCTAAGAATAAACCTGACTTCCAGCCAAGATGGAGGCGTAGGTGGACACACTGTGCCTCCTCACACAACCAAAATTAAGGAAAACAAATATTTAGAAACAAGAAAACAACCAGAGCTAATAGAAAATTGAACTGTACAGGAAGTCCAACAACCATTCATCCAGACTGGTAAGAGGGGCGGAGTTGCAGCAGAAAAAAGTGGAGGTGTGGACCCGGGAATACAGACAGCAGTGGCTGGCGGTTCCCAGGCATGCAGGCAGCTGGCAGACCTCAGGCCTATAGGGGGCGGCTTGCGGACCCCGGGCACGGGGTGGCAACTGTGCAGACCCAGGGAGGCTGCGCAAGGTGGCTGGCTGACCAGGTGGTCCCACATTCGCATGGGCAGATAATCCAGGTGAAGGGGAAGCAGCAGAGGGGACCAGAATCCAGGAGAGAGCGAAGCAGGCGCCATTGTTCCCTCTCTCACCCCGCCCCCACATACAGTGTCACAACCCAGCAACTGGGCTGCCCCGCACTGGGGAACACCTAAGGCTACACCCCGCACTATGTAACAGCCACGAGCAGAGCAAAAGCAAAGCAAAACAAAACAAACAAACAGAAAAAAAACCCACCAAAAATGGCTCAAACCAGAGAATAAATGAAAGCCCTGGAATCAATTCCTCTAAGCGATGAAGAGATAGCCAACATATCAGATGCACAGTTCAAAGCCCTGGTGATCAGGATGCTCACAGAATTGGTTGATTTTGCTCACAAATTAGATGAAAAAATGCAGGCTACAATATGTGAAATGAAGAAAGATGCATGGGGAACCAATAGAGATGGGAGGAAAACTGGGACTCAAATCAATGGAGTGGACCAGAAGGAAGAAACTAACAACCAAACAGAAAACAAGGAAGAAACAAGAATTCAAAAAAATGAGGAGAGGCTTAAGAACCTCTGGGACATCGTTAAACGTCCCAACATCCGAATTATAGGGGTACCAGAAGGGGAAGAAGAAGAGCAACAAGTGGAAAACTTATTTGAACAAATAATGAAGGAGAACTTCCCCAATCTGGCAAAGGAAATAGACTACCAGGAAGTCCAGGAAGCTCAGAGAGTCCCAAAGAAGTTGGGCCCAAGGAGGAACATACCAAGGCACATCATAATTCCATTAGCCAATATTAAAATGAAGGAGAAAATTCTAGAAGCAGCAAGGGATAAGGGGATAGTCATCTACAAAGGAGTTCCCATCAAACTGTCAGCTGATTTCTCAAAAGAGACCTTACAGGCGAGAAGGGGCTGAAAAGAAATATTCAAAGTCTTAAAAGGCAGGGAACTATATCCAAAATTGCTCTATCCAGCAAAGCTGTCATTTAGAATGGAAGGACAGATAAAGCGCTTCTCAGATAAGGTCAAGTTGAAGGAGTTCATCATTACCAAGCCCTTATTAGATGAAATGTTAAAGGGACTTATCTAAGAAAAAGAAGATAAAAAAATATGACAGTAAAAAGACAGCAAACTCACAGCTATTAACAACTACACCTAAAACAAAAGCAAACAACTAGAACAGGAACAGAACCACAGAAATGGAGATCATATGGAGGGTTAGCAACAGGGGCATGGGAGGAGGAGAGAGGGGGAAAAGGTACAGAGAATAAGTAGCATAGATGGTGGGTAGAAAATAGACAGGGGGAGGGCAAGAATAGTGTGGGAAATGTAGAAGCTAAAGAACTTATGTCACATGGACATGAACTAAAGCGGGGGAATGTGGGTGGGAGAAGGGTGTGCAGGGTGGAGGGGAATGATGGGGGAGAAATGGGACAACTGTAACAGCATAATCAATAAAATATATTTAAAAAAAAAGAATAAACCTAACTGAGGATGTAAAGGACCCTGTACTGAGAAAACAGCACAACACTGAAGAAATTAAGGAAGACACAAACAAATGAAGCATATATGATGTTATGGATTGGAAGACTTAACACCATCAAAATGTCCATACTATCCAAAGCAATTTATAGATTCAAAGCAATCCCTGTTAAAGTAACAATGGCATATTTCACAGATAGAGAACAAACATTTCAGAAATTGATGTGGGGGGGATCACAATACCTGATATCAAAGTGTATTACAAGGCCATTGTAATCAAAACAGTCTGGTACTGGCATAAGAACAGACATATAGACCAATGGAACAGAACAGATAGTCCAAAAATAAACCCATGTCTTTATGGTCAAATAATATTTGACAAAGGGTGAAGAAGTATAAAATAGAGTAAAAATAGCCAAATTATTTTTAAGAATACTGTTGCAGGAGGTGGGAGGGAATAATGGGGGGAAGAGGAGGAAGGTTTCTTAGGACATGTATAAAGGACATATGGACAAAGCCAAAGGAGGGTAGGATCGAAGGTGGAAGGTGGGGATGGCTGGGCTTTGAGAAGTTGTAGGGGGAAAATGGAGACAACTGTGCTTGAACAACAATAAATAATAAAAAAAAGAAAGAATACTGTTGCAGTTCACTTTCCTGCCAGCGATACTTGAGAGTTCAATCTCATCACATGACTGCTAGAGCTGAGTATTTTCGTATTTAAATATTCACTGTTTTTTCCCACTGAAATTTAGAATGTGTTTTAAAAATAGCTATCAAATTTTAGTATATTATCTATATTTATTGTGGTCACATACTTCGGAGTAAAATTTGCATTGTTGTGTTCTATGCTAGAAATGTTAAATGTCAAGCTAATTGATACTTTCTTTTGTAATTTCTTTTATTGTTAATAAAGCCTTCATCCCAATTTCAGATGACTATTTTACATTTAATTCTTTGATGTTTTCAATATTTAGATTTTTGAATTAATTCCTTTATCAAATTTATTTTCACAAACTATACTTTAAGGATTTTTCTTTTCCTTTCTTTTTCATTTTTTTTCAATTTTTATTTTAATTGTTGATCTTGTACAGTTTTCTGTCTTTTACTCCCACCCCAACCCACCAATCCAGCCCTCCCCAACTCCCTCCCATTTCCCCACACATAGTTTTTGTCCATGTGTCCTTTATAGTTGTTACTGTAAACCCTTCCACTTTTCCCCTGAAGTTTCCTCCCCTCTCCCCTCTGGTGACTGTCAGCCTGTTCTCAATTTCAGTGTCTTGGTTTTATTTCGCTTTGGTTGTTTGTTCTGTTGATTAGGGCCCTGTTAAAGGTGAGATCATATGGTATTTGTCTTACGCTGCCTGGCTAATTTTGCTTAGCATAATGCTCTCCAGTTCCATCCATGCTGTTGCAAAGGGGAGGAGCTCCGTCATACTCTCTGCTGCATAAAATTCCATTCTGTAAATGTATCATAGTTTCTTGACCCATTCATTTCCTGATAGGCACCTAGGTTGCTTCCAACACTTGGCTATTGTATATTGTGCTGCTATGAACATAGGGGTGTATAGGTTCTTTTGGATTGCTGTTTCAGGGTTCTTAGGATATAATGCTAGCAGTGCAATTGCTGGGTCAAAAAGCAGATTCATTTTTAGTTTTTTTTAGAAAAATTCCATACCGTTTTCTATAGTGGTTGTACCAGTCTGCAATCCTACCAACAGGGCACTAGGGTCCCCTTTTCTCCAAAACCTCTCCAACACCTGTAGTTTCTTGCTTTGTTTATGATGGTCATTCTGACTGGTGTCAAGTGGTATCTAATTGTGGTTTTAATTTACATCTCTCTGATAGCTAGCCATATTGAGCATCTTTTCATGTGTCTCTGGATCCTCTGTATGTCCTCTTTGGAGAAGTGTCTGTTTAAGTCCTTTGCTAATATTTTAATTGGGTTGCTTTTGTTCTTAGAGTGGAGTCCTATAAGTTCTTTATATATTTTGGAGATTAAAGCCTTTTCTGAGGTATCATTGGTAAATATGTTTTCACATACAGTGGGTTCTCTTTTTATTTTTTATTATTTTTTGCAGTTTTAATTTTTTTTTTACTTTTATTTTTTCCTTTATTTTAATTGTTGATCTTGTACAGTTTTTTGTCCTTTACTCCCATCCCAGCCCACGGCCCCAGCCCTCCCCACCTCCCTCCCATTTCCACCCTCATAATTTTTGTCCATGTGTCCTTTATATTTGTTCCTATAAACCCTTCTCCTTTTCCTCTGAAATTCCCCTGAAATTCCCTCCCTTCTCCCCTCTGGTTCCTGTCAGCCTGTTCTCAATTTCAGTGTCTTTGGTTATATTTTGCTTGTTTGTTTGTTTTGTTGATTAGGTTCCTGTTAAAGGTGAGATCATATGGTATTTGTCTTTCACTGCCTGGCTTATTTAACTTAGCATGATGCTCTTCAGTTCCATCCATGCTGTTGCAAAGGGTAGAAGCTCCTTCTTTCTTTCTGCTCCATAGAATTCCATTGTGTAAATGCACCTCAGTTTTTTGATCCATTTGTTTACTGATGGACACCTAGGTTGCTTCCAACACTAGGCTATTCTAAATTGTGCTGCTATGAATATTGGGGTGCATAGGTTCTTTTGGATTGTTGCTTCAGGGTTCTTAGGATATAGTCCTAGCAGTGGAATTTCGGGGTCAGAAGGTAGATCCATTTTTAGTTTTCTTAGAAAATTCTATACTGCTTTCCACAGTGATTGTATCAGTCTGCCATCCCACCAATAGTGCCCTAGGGTCCCCTTTTCTCCACAATCTCTCCAACACTTGTTGTTTGTTGCTTTGTTGATGACAGCCATTCTGACTGGTGTCAAGTGGTATCTCATTGTGGTTTTAACTTACATCTCTCTGATAGATAGCAATATCAAGCATCTTTTCATGTGTCTCTGGATCCTCTGTATGTCATCCTTAGAGAAGTACCTGTTCAAGACCTTTGCACATTTTTTAATTGGGTTGCTTGTCTTCTTAGAGTGGAGTCGTGTAAGTTCTTTGTATATTTTGGAGATTAATCCCTTGTCTGAGTTATCATTGGTAAATAGGTTTTCCCATAGAGTTGGTTCTCTTTTTATTTTAATACTGTTTTCTTTAGCTGTGCAGAAGCTTTTTATTTTGATGAGATCCCATTTGTTTATTCTCTCCTTTATGTCCCTTGCTTTAGGGGACATATCAGTAAAAATGTTGCTGCATGAAATATCTGAGATTTTCCTGCCTATGTTCTCCTCTAGAGCTTTAATGGTGTCATGGCTTATATTTAAATCTTTTATCCTCCTTGAATTTATTTTTGTGTATGGTTTAAGTTGGTGCTTGAGTTTCGTTTCTTTGCATATAGCTCTCCAGTTCTCCAAACACCACTTGTCGAAGAGGCTATTTTTACTCTATTTTATGTTGTTGCCCCCTTTGTCGAATATTAATTGACTGTAGAGACTTGGGTTTATTTCTGGGCTCTCTGTTGTATTCCACTGGTCCATGTGCCAGCTTTTATTCTAGTACCAGGCTGTTTTGATTACAGTGGCCTTGTAATACAGTTTGGTATCAGTTATTGTGATCCCTCCCACTTTCCTCTTCTTTCTCAAAATTGCTGCAGTTATTCGAGGTCGTTTATGGTTCCATATAAATTTTTAAAGTATTTGTTCTATGTGTGTGAAATATGCCATTAGTATTTAAATAGGTATTGCATTGGATCTGTAAATTGCTTTCGGTATCAATTTAATGGACATTTTGATGATGTTAATTCTTCTGAGCCATGAGCACAGTATTTGTTTTCATATGTTTGTGTCTTTCTTGATTAATTTTTTCAGTGTTGTGTAGTTTTCTGCATACAGGTCTTTTACCTCCTTGGTTATGTTTATTCCTAGGTATTATATTTTCTTTTTGCTATATTGAATGGGATTTTTTTTTCTTGATTTCTGCTTCTGCTGTTTCTGTCTTGGTATAAGAAAATGCCTCTGATTTCTGAATATTGACTTTGTATCCAGCTGTTTGGCCAAATTGATTTATTATGTCAAGCAGCTTTTTCGCTGAGTCTATACGATTTTCTTTTTACACTATCAGGTCATCTGTAAACAATGATAGCTTTGTTTTCTCCTTTCCAATTTGGATGCCTTTTATTTCCTTTTCTTGTCTAATCGCTGTGGCCAAGACTTCTAATACTATATTGAATAGAAATGGTGAAAGCGGACAACCTTATCTTGTTCCTGATCTTAGTGGAAAAGATTTTAGTTTTTGCCCGTTGAGTATGATGTTGGCTGTAGATCTTTCATATATTGCCTTTATTATGTTGAGGAATGCTCCCTCTATTCCTACTTCGCTGAGTGTTTTTATCATAAATGGGTGCTGTACCTTATGATAAGCTTTTTCTGCATCTATTAATGTGATCATGTGATTTTTGTCTTTGCTTTTGTTTATGTGATGTATTACATTGACTGATTTGCGAATGTTGAACCATCCTTGCATCCCTGAGATGAATCCCACTTGGTCATGGTGTATGATCTTTTTAATGTATTGTTGGATGCGGTTTACCAATATTTTGTTGAGGAGGTTAGCATCCAGGTTCATCAGTGATATTGGCCTGAAGTTTTCTTTCTTTGTTGTGTCTTTTTCTGGTTCTGGGATTAGGATGGTGCTGGCTTCATAAAAATAGTTTGGGTGTCTTCCATCATTTTGGATTTTTTGGAATAGGATAGGGGTTAGCTCTTCCTTAAATGCTTTATAGAATTCTCCTGTGAAACCATCTGGTCCAGGGCTTTTGTTTGATGGGAGTGTTTTGACTACTGCTTCAATTTCATCTGCTGTTATTGGTCTGTTCAGGCTTTTTGCTTCTTTTTCATTGAGTTTTGGAAGATTATATTTTTCTATAAACATGTCCATTTCACCTAGATTTTCTAATTTCTTGGCATACTATTCTTCATAGTAATTTCTTACAATCCTTTGTATTTCTGTGGTGTCAGTTGTAATCTCTCTTGTTTCATTTCTGATTGTGTTTATTTGAGTCCTCTCTCTTTTTTTCTTGATGAGCCTACTTAAAGGCTTTTCAACTTTGTTTATCTTTTCAGAGAACCAGCTCCTGGATTCATTGATCCTTAGAATTGTGCTTTTAGCCTCTATGTCATTTAATTCTGCTCTAATCTTGGTTATTTCCTTCCTTCTACTTGCTCTGGGCTGTCTTTGTTTTTGTTCCTCTAGTTCTTGTACACGTAGGGTTAAGTCGTTTGTTTGAAATGTTTCTATCTTCTTTCGGAATGGCTTGTATTGCTATGAACTTCCCTCTGAGGACTGCCTTTGCTGTGTCCCATAAGTTTTGGGTCATTGCAAGTTCATTTTTGTTTGTTTCAAGAAACTTTTTGAATTCCTTCCTAATTTCATTCTTTACCCATTCATTGTTTAATAGCATGCTATTCAATCTCCATGCTTTTGATGGTTTGGGGATTTCCCCCATCAAGTCGATTTCTAGTTTTAGTCCCTTGTGGTCGGAGAAAATGCTTGGTATGATTTCAATTTTCTTGAATTTGTTGAGGCTTGTTTTGTGTCCTATCATGTGGTCTATCTTTGAAAATGTTCCATGTGCATTTGAAAAAATGTGTATTTAGTTTTTTTGGGATGAAGGGCTTTATATATATCTGCTAGGTCCAATTCATCTAGAGTACTGTTCAATGCCACAATATCTTTGTTGATATTTTGTTTGGAAGATCTGTTCATTTTTAACAGTGGGGTGTTAAAATCCCCTACTATAATTGTGTTGCTGTCGATATCTTTCTTGAAGTCCTCTAAGATTTTCCTGATGTATTTAGGTGCTCCTATGTTGGGTACATATATATTTACAATGCTTATGTCTTCTTGGTGGATTCTTCCCTTGAGTATTATGAAGTGACCTTCTGGGTCTCTCTTTATAGCTCTTCTTTTGAAGTCTATTTTGTCTGATATGAGTATTGCTACCCCGGCCTTTTTTTCCTGTCCATTTGCTTGGAAAATTTGTTTTCCGCCATTCACTTTGAGTCTGTACAGGTCTTTTGTCCTGAGGTGGGTCTCTTGTAGGCAGCATATATGTGGGTCATGCTTTCTTATCCATTCAGCTATTCTATGTCTTTTGATTGGAGCATTTAATCCATTTACATTTAAGGTTACTATTGATAGGTACTGATTCATTGCCATTTTTGTACCTGTGTTCCTCTCTCTCTCTTTTCCTTTCTTTCCTTAAAGCAGTCCCTTTAGTATGTCTTGCAGAACTGGTTTGGTAGAGGTGTATTCTTTTAGACTTCTTTTGTTTGGGAAGCTCCTTATTTGTCCTTCTATCTTGATTGAAAGCCTTGCTGGATAAAGTTGTCTTGGTTGCAGGCCTTTGGTTCTCATTACTTGGAATATTTCTTGCCATTGTCTTCTGGCTTGGAGCATTTCCATTGAGAAGTCAGCTGCTAACCTTATCGGCGCTCCCTTGTGTATTACTTCCTGTTTCTCCCTTGCTTTCTTTAAGATTCTCTCTTTGTCTTGGAATTTTGCCATTTTAATGATGATGTGTCTGGAAGTGGGCCTCTTTGGGCTCCTCTTAATTGGGACTCTCTGTGGTTCCTGGATTTGTGTGACTTTTTCTCTCATCAAATTAGGGAAGTTTTCCATCATTACTTTTTCAAATACGTTTTCTATCCCTTGCTCTTCTTCTTCTCCTTCTGGTATTCCTATCATATGGATATTATTATGTTTCATGTTGTCTTGCATTTCTCTTAACCCCTCTTCATTCTTTCTGAGCCTCTTTTCCTTTTCTTGCTCTTTCTGGCTGCTTTTTTCTACTTTGTCCTCCAACTCACTGATTCGATCCTCTTCTTCATCAATTCTGCTTTTCATTCCTTCTACTGTGTTCTTCAGCTCAGAAATTGTATTCTTCATTTCCTCTTGGCCCTTGTTGATAGTTTCTATTTCCTTTTTCATGTTGATATAGTTTGCAGTGAGTTCATCGTAGCTTCCCTGTAGTTTCTGGTAGCTCATTGAGAGCTCATCGAGCCTCTTGACAACCATTTCTTTGAACTCCTTATCTGATAGTTGAGTTGCCTCTGTTTCATTTAGCATTCTTTCTGGGGCTTCCTCCTTTTCTTTCATTTGGGTATTGTTTTTTTTTCTTCCCATTGTTTGTGAGACTCTCCTTGTGAGCCTCAGCTTCTTAAATTGATCTGTTCCGGCTCCCTGGGTTTATGGTGTAAACTTCTGTGGTAGAATACCTGGGAGATTCCATGGTGCAGTCTCCTTCGGGTATCTCGGTGTTCACAGCTTCCACTGTCTCAGCTGTTGGGATCACCCCTCTTTGGGACCAACTCTGGTTTTTTCACAGTTCCATGTTTGTATTTTTGTCTCATTTGTGGGTATTTAAAAAGAGAAAATAGGGAAAAAATTAAAGAAGAAGAAAAAAGAGGAAGGAAGAAGAGATAAAATTGGAAAGAAAGGGAGAAGGAATAAAACAAGAAAGAAGTAAAGGGAAGCAAAGGGAGTTGAGGGATAAAAAGATACAATTAATAAAAAAATTAAAAATATATTTAAAAACAAAACAAAAAGGAAAACAAACAAACAACAACAACAAAAAACTCTTGCTGTTTTCAAACTCGCGAAGCTCTTTTTTCTGGTCTAGCTGGCTGCAATTGCCGAGGTCTGATGGTCTCACTTTTTTCCCTGTTCAGCACTCAGTCATCTTTGGGCTACTCTCCCTAGGGCTAACTGTGCACTCTCCCCAGAGCTAGCACAGTGCCTCTCAGCAGAGGGCCTGGTGCATGGGTTCTGAGCCTCCTAGGGAGTGCGCACTTTCGGAAATTTATGGGTGCGAGCTCGGGTCTCCTATGGGGTATGAATTGACACAAAGTTTACAGGTGTGGGTTCCAGATTTCCTGCTGTGCTTGTACCCATGCTAGTTTCACAGGAGTGAGTCCTGGGTTTCCCACGGATTGTTCACACTCCCTGGGTTCACATGCGTGGACTCTGGTTCTCCCATGGATGGCTCACCTTCCCCAGTTCCCAGTGTGGGCTACAGATCTTCATTTGCGTGCAGGCACCTACGGTTGTGCAACCATCTGCTGTCACACACTGGTGCCTATGGTCGCATGGCTGTCTCCATTTGTGAGTGGGCACCTGTGGTCACGCAGCCATCTGTGGTCATATGTGGGCCCTATGTTCATGTGAGCTCCAGCTGGCACTCCTCCCAGGGCTATGTGTGGATGCTCACATCCCCAGCATGTTTGCCACACAGACCTTAACTATTCTGTGTGAGATTTCAAACAACCAGCATCTCCCAATGCTGCTAAAACCTTGTTTGGCTGGGGAGGGAGCAGTTGACCCGGCTCCCTCCCTAGAGCCCTGTGGCAGTCCTGGCAAGCACTGGCCCCTGGGCTTCACCTGCCCTGGTCTCCGTGCTGATTGTTGGGCTCTTATTGTTCTGAAATACTCTCCTTACCATCTGGTTTTTCAATGTCAGCTACAATTTTCGATCTCCTATTTTCAAATATGCTGTTACTGTTGTTTGTTTGCTCTGTTCCTCCGTAGATCAGCCAGGTTTTTCTCCCATATGTAGAGGGAAGTGGAATTTGCTCCCTTCTACTACACTGCCATCTTCCTTCTATTGGTTTTTTTTTTGTTTTGTTTTGTTTTGTTTTTTTTTTTGAATAGTCATTCTCTTGTACTCTATTTTGAAACAAAAATATAAGACTAGAATGGGAAATTATTTTAATTTTCAGATACTATGGGTTTACCTAGTCAGACATTATAAATGAGCACTGTGAAAGGAATTTCAGAACTGAGTGTAAAGGAAGAGTAATTGAATGTAATGTAAGGTGGCAGACACACCATATGGGGACTCTCAGTGAATCATACCCTTATATAATCTATTTCCTTTGAGTGGAAACTGGGAGTTGCCTTTCACCAGTAAAATATTATTAAGGGATGGAATGCCACTACAGTGTTTATGTTAACTTATATGGCAAAGGTGAAAGATTTTACTAATGTATTTAGTCCCTAATGTGCTGTCTTTGAGCTAATCAAAAGGAAGATTATACTAAGTAGAACTGACCTTATTAAATGTATACTTTAAAGGAAGATCCAGGCTTTCCTTGAAGTTAGAGATTCAAAGCAACAGAGTTATTTTCCTTCTTTCATGGATTTGAAGTAGCTGCCAGAAACCCTAACTCCGTCCCCTGACTGATGTGGCTCAGTGGGCTGGGTGTCCTTCCACAAACTGAAAGTTCAGGGTTCGATTCCTGCCTGTCTGGATGTCAGGCAAGCAATTGATGTTTCTCTCATATATCAGTTTCTCTCCATCTCTTTTTCCTTCCTTTTCTCTCCCTCTAAAAATAAATAAATAAATCCTACAGTCTTAAGGGAATGAATTTCACCAAAAATCTGAGTGAACTTGCAGGTGGATCCTTTCCTATTTGAGCTGCCAGCTGAGAACATAGCCAGACATACACTTTCATATCAGCCTTCTGAAACTCTGATCAGCAACCCCAGCTAAGCTAGTTCAGAAACAGTGAGATGGTAAAGGGGTATAGTTTTATGCCTCTCATTCTGTGATAATTTGTTATGTTGTAACAGATAACTAAAATAAAGTGTTTCCTTGATGGCATCAGCTCAAGGATGGAGAGTTTCTTCTCTCAGATGTACCAAAATGTGCAATTCCTCTCTGGGTTTGCAAATTAATTTGAATGTTGCCATTCTAATTTGAAATTATGTCCATGCTGAAGAACTGGCTGTATTCTTTCCACTTCTTTCTTTGTAGACTATTTTTATTAAGGGATGTTGATAAAAATAACAAAGGGAGTATTTTTGAGTTAATATCCCCTTTAATAATATCACTTATTCTTGTGAATTTTGAATTTCCTTTTAATTCTATTACTCTTCTAATTTTGCCTATTTGCATTTAAGTAATTTTACTTCTAACCTCAAGTGGACACTCCTTTTCCATTTGTCATTGTATTTGATATCCAGATCTCTTCTTCCCCATGTTGTTTGTACCCCGTCTTAGCCAGGTAAGTCTGCACTTCTCCCTTACTTCTACAGAGTCAGAGTGCCTTATTTCAGTTTGCATTTCTCTTTCCATATTCATTCTGGGTCCACTCCTGAATCTCTATGCCACTCAGTATCCAAGAAATTTTTGTCTTGAAATTTCCTCTTTAAGATTTACCTCCATGCCACTGAAGAATTTTCATTTTCTGCTTGACTGATTTCAAATTTGGAAAAATGAAATTTAGGCCTTTTGTAAGATTCATGTTTATTTTCCTGGAGAAAAAGTGTACAAATTGTTATGCAATTTTGAATGAGCATGACATTTTTCATCATCATTGGGATATGGATCACATATAAACATTTTACCTGAACTCTGGAATTGTGGGGCTACTATTCAAAGATTGTCAGTGGACATAAAGACCATTCCCAGTGGGTGTATGATCCCTTGAGAAAATTGCAGGGAAAATTGGTTATTCTTTGACCAGAGATTGTCTGCTATGGACTGAATGTTTGTGTCCCCAATATTCACATGGTAAAATCTTAATCCCAATTTATTTGGGGGCCTTCTGACACCTGAAGACACAAGGAGAAGACTGCCAACTCTGAACCAGAAAGTAGACCCTTCCCCGAACTAAATTTGCTGGCACCTTGATCTTAGACTTTCCAACTTCTAGAAGTGTAAGAAATAAATAAATTTTTATTGTTTATGAGCTACTCAGTCTGTGATATTCTGTTACAGCAGCCTGAACAGGCTAAGACTACCTTTTTTTCCCTCTGACTCCTCTGATCTACATGGCTTTTCAGCTATGATGGATTGCCTTCCTTTAAGCCAATCTATGTGCCAAAGTCTCCCTCAGTTCCTGCATTTGTGTCTCATTCTCTGAAGCTGGATTCAGAAATATCATAACAGAATAATTATAAGGATTGCTTGGGTGTTTCCTAAACCAGGACATAGCAGTGGCTTGGTGTTCTGCCTGTATGTGTGGCAGGAAATACTTTTATTTGTTCTGGTGAATTCATTTTTGTGCAAATTCTTCCTTCACTAAAAATCATGTATTCTTTTACTTTAGAAATATGTAGTAATTAATTATGATTTCCAGGGAGTGTTCAGAGGGTTAGGGTTAGGCCATAAAGATGGCCTTCTGAGAAGTAACAAATGTAAAATATACTGGAAAGGTGACATTAATATCTGGTGGATACACATCTGATGTAAGATTGGCACATGGTCAGATTTACTATATTGCTAAAAAGATTTAATTTATTTGTTTTTAGAGAGAGAAGATGGGAGAGAGAAAGAGAGGGAGAGAAATGTCCATGTAAGAGAAAAACATTGACCAATTGCCTCTTGTACACATCCCAAAAGGGGATGTACCTGAAACCCAGGCATGTTCCCTGACCAGGAATAGAACCAGCAACCTTTTGCTTTATGGGATGATGCCCAACCAACTGAGCTATACCAGTCAGGCAGATTTACTAAATATTTTGGGTAAATTTCTGGATATGGAGTTTAGGGATCCCAAAAGCCTCCCATGTGATTCTTATGCAGACTAAAGTTTGAGAATATTATTACCTAATGGCAAAATAATGTCATCATTGATGACAAGATAAAGTACCAAATAATTTAAAATATATTTTATTGATTATGCTATTACAGTTGTCCCACTTTTTTCTTCCCTTTATTTCCTTCTGCCCTGCAAACTTCCTCCTACCCAGCATTCACCTCCATCTTAGTTCATGTCCATGAGTCATACATATAAGTTCTTTGACTTCTTCATTTCCTATACTATTCTTAACCTCCCCCATCTATTTTATACCTACCACTTATGCTTCTTATTCCCTATACTGTGGGGGGCCCCTGTTCTGGGTGCCAGATGTGGGGGGGCTCCGCCCGCAGAGCCCCATCCCTCTGTTATGGATGAAAATAAAAACTACCAGGACATGACTGCTTGGGGAAGAAAGGTGGTCAAACTCTCAGAGGAGAATGACTCAGAGCCCCTCCCTCACTAGGCTTTTATTGGGTTCAAATACACAGGAATACAGGTTTAACATGTCAAAGAAATCTGAGGGCTTAATCTGAGTCAGTGTCTGTCAGGAAAGGGGGTTGCCAAACTTTGGGAGAAATACTCATTTCCTCCTGGGACCCTTATCATTTAAATGAGAGCACTCTTAGCAAAGCAGGTTTCACAGGACTTTAGGAATTCTTTCTTATGCCTGATCACCTGGGGAACTGTTCTGGCCAGCACAGGGCTGCACCACTGGCCATTGTAGTTTCAGGCTTTAAGCTGATTAGGCTCAGGCAGCAGAAGACATCTCCCAGACGGAAATGGGGACTGGGGCTATGGGGAGCAAACGTCCATCACCCCCTCTTTGCTGCAGCCCCCCAAGTCCTTCCATGAGGGCCTCCTAAGTGGTCATGTCTGGCTTAGGTTGCTCCTCTCATGAGGAGTCTTACCCGTCATTTACTACCAACCAAGTACTGGGGCCAGAGATGGATGAGGCAGAAGCAGCACTCCTGCCAGGGAGATAAGCTTTGTCTCCTTAGTAGGTCACGTCCTCTTGACAGAACAGACTCAGATGAAGCAGGTCCCTAGGCTCTTACTCAGCCCACCATGGGGTGAGGGTTACAACTCCTGAAACCAGGCTGAATGGTCCGCAACACTATACCTTTCCCCCCAATCTTTCTTTCCCCATCCCCATTGATAACCCTCCATATGATATCCATTTCTGTGATTCTGTTCCTGTTCTAATTGTTTGCTTAGTTTTTTTTTTTTTTTTTTTAGGTTCAGTTGTTTATAGTTGTGAGTTTGTTGTCATTTTACTGTTCATACTTTTGATCTTTTTTTTCTTACATGAGTCCCTTTAACATTTTTTGTAATAAGGGCTTGGTGATGGTGAACTCTTTTAACTTGACCTTATCTGGGAAGCACTTTATCTGTCCTTCCATTCTAAATAATAGCTTTGCTGGATAGAGTAATCTTGGATATAGATATTTGTCTTTCATGACTTCAAATTCTTCTTTCCATTCCCTTCTTGCCTGCAAGATTTCTTTTCACAAATCAGCTGATAGTCTTATGGGAACTCCTTTGTAGATAACTGTCTCCTTTTCTCTTGCTGCTTTTAAGATTCTCTCCTTATCTTTAATCTTGGGTAACTTAATTATGATGTGCCTTGGTGTGTGTTTCCATGGGTCCCATTTCTTTGGGACTCTCTAAACTTCCTGGACTTCATTGAAGTCTATTTTTTTTGACATATTGGGGGAGTTTTTCTTCATGATTTGTTCAAATAAGTTTTCAATTTCTTGCTCTTCCTCTTCTTCTTCTGGCACCTCTATGATTTGGATGTTGGAATGTTTAAAGTTGCCCTGGAGGTTCCTAAGCCTCTCCTCATTTTTTTGAATTCTTGTTTCTTCATTGTGTTCTGGTTGAATGTTTATTTCTTCCTTTTCTTCCAAATCATTGATTTGAATCCTGGTTTGCTTCCCTTCACTGTTGGTTTCTTGTATATTTTGCTTTATTTAACTTTGCACAGCCTTCACTTCTTCCTGAATTTTTTGACCATACTCAACCATTTCTGTCAGCATACTGATTACCTGTGTTTTGAACTCTGCATCTGAGAGGTGGCTCTGTCTTCATTGCTTAGTTCTGTTTTGGGAGTTTTGATCTACTCTTTCATTTGGGCCATATTTTTTTATCTTGGAATGTTTATTATGTTCTAAAGAGTGGAGCCTTAGGTGTTTGCTAGGGTAGGGTAATACTGCGTTGTGGAACTGCCTGTAGGGGAGGTATCAGAGAGAGAGAACAATGCCTCTTGCTGGGCTCTTGCCCTGGCTTTCAGTAACTTCCCCAGCTACCCACAAGCAAATTGGGCCCTTCTGGTACTGATTCTTGGGTTGGTAGGTTTGTGTACATTCTAGGACCCTGTCGATCTTTCCAATGAACTCTCCTGTGAGGCTGGGAGATTCTTCCACCCTGCAACCCTTACAGGTTTTTCCAGTAAGAGGTTTTGAATCTTTATTTCCCCACGCTGGAACCCTGGGTTGCTCAGTCTGTCTTGCTTTCCAATTGTTCCTTCCAGTTTATCTGTCTGCAAATGTGGAACTGCCTGGTCTTTTAGCTGCCACCCCTACTTCCAGTCTATATGCGTGTTTCTTCTTTAACTCTTTGGTTGTCAAACTTCCATACAGTGTGATTTTCTGGCAGTTTTGGTAATTTTTTTAAAACTTTTTATTGCCCTTCTTTGGTTGTACAAGGAGGCAAAGTATATCTACCTATACCTCCATCTTGGCCAGAAGTTCTAAAATACCAAGTCTTTTCCAATTTCTTATTATGTGTTTAAGAAAATATTAAAATTCAAGAGAGAAATCATATAGTCTTTGTAATTATTTTCATTAACCAAAATTAGCATTTCTGTTAGGGCTAGAATTCCTATGCCTTTATAATTCTCTTATACTTGTAAGCCTAAAGCTTTTATTATGGCCTTTTACAATTATATTTCAAATTAATGCATAACCATTAACCCTGTGAAATCAAGTTCTGAAACTGACCTACAAGTAATGAATTTTTAATAAGGATATATTAATCACATCTGCAGTAATTATTTAATAATATTCTTGATTTAAATGATCTTGAAAAATATCTTACAAGTAATACTTCCTTATTTCAAAGCACAACTTAATAATGAATATAGTTACTTCTATTTTTCTGTGATAACTGGGAATGAGTTACTTGCCTTGAGCATATATAGATGTATGTATATATCATTCTTTTGTCTAAGGTTTAAATTTAATTACATTAGCTACATTAATATACTTTCTGCATTATTAATTACTGTTTTATAACATGAGATTTTAAATATTTCTAATGTTTATCATTTGTTGTGATTTTATGTGATGATAATAAATGAGGGCACATCCTAAAATTAGAAACAAAATGGCCTATATCTAAGTGTTCCATCTTACATATTCTAATTTTTTTCATTGTATGAGGAAGTGTGTTTGGTTTATACAAGCTTATTACATAAGTATACATTTATTTCTGCTTTGAAGATGAAGGAATGGTGCATCTGTAAGTGGTCAAGTGTTGGCATTTGTGTAAAATTTGCTAGGTTTTATCATTACAATTACTGTGACTTAATATCCTCCAGTGATTAAATGCCTCTCTTGGAAAAAACTATCACTTTTAGCACATTGACTCTTCCAGTTAATGAAGGTGCTGTATGTCTAATTTTTTTTTTTTTTCAGTTTGGAATCATTTTTAGGAACTAACTTTCTAAAGTCTTTCATTTATGTTTTTGATGTCATTTGTGTAATGGGAGATAAATATTATAGGTAATGATAAATATAAAAATAAGGTAATTAAATCTGTTAACATTATGACTTTTACAAATTTTCACCTATAGCTATTGTTGAAATCACCTGTATTTAATATAATATTTTCAGTTTCTTTGATATCCTTTTATATGAAGGTTTAACCTTGACTTTGAAACAACCACTAAATATTATCTTAAAAACTTGAAGATGTAGGAGTGTGGTATGTGCACACCCTCACTTATCTGAACTTTTGTAACTTTAGTTCCTTCTAACCCTCTTTGCTTCTGAGGCCCCTAGGCTAGGGGAATATGGTCCTATACACTAACAAGCACTGTAATATTGGCCACCAGAGGTCTCTCATATTCCTTCCATCTAAGTATCTAAACACATAGTGCAATTAACATAAAATTCACCAGCAAATCAAAAGTATTTTATGAGTTTAGATATAGTTATCTATAGGGGAAAAATGTTCCAAATCCACTGTATTCTTATACAAAGTGCTTTTAATGTACAAACTTGAGGAACTAAATACTTCTATTAACACAAAGTGATTAAATTGTATGGTTGATCTTGTTTTTGTTTCTGGAGACCATGGTACAGACTTATAATACTTAATTCTCAGTGGCTCCATTTAAAAACTATTAGTTAATTTGGGTATAAATTCATTATCTGCATATACAAGATGTTAAATATTCTAGCTGATTCTAGCCATGAGAGAACAGTTTTGGGCCACGAGCTAGCTATATAGATTACCCTGAAATAAAACTTTGGGTATTTTTTTAGTCCAGCTTTTGATATCATGAAAAGCTTTATGGAACAAGGTGGTAGAATTTTCTGAGGGTGGGTATTAGTGGTAAGAAGAATAATGTCATAAGCTATGAGTATTTTCACTGGACAGGAAGGAAGGATTGCTTCCTTTGTGGGTCTGTCTACTGGATTTACTGAGTTGGGTTAGCTGAAAACCAGTCCCAGGAGCTGATGCTTGCCAGGGTACCTCTAAAGGTTTCTAGAAGCAGCAGAAGCATTTGTCATTTCTTTCTTTTTATTTACGGTCATTTGTCTGGCTTGGAAAACCCAGGTGCTGTCCATAGAGTTTGTGTATGCAAGGACATTTCTACCATGAGATAGAATGTAGGGTCACTAGTTAATAGAAATGTTATAATTCTCAGTGGAACAAACTTTGGAAACAGCATCTTTAGCAATTCTTTGGATCCAGGTGAAACACTTCAAATGAGTCATCAGATTGATCCCTTCGTTGATGTGTTTAAACCATAATTCACTTATTGTCAGTAACTGAAAATGGCATTTAACCATTCTATCTTTTTCAATTACTTTTTTCTAGAATACATTAGTTGTTTTTCTGCACTTAAATGTGCATCAAAGAGAATGTCAACATGTGAGGCTTGATTCACTCAATTATACACCCACACCTAGGCATTGTATTTTTGACTGTAAGACTGAAATATTGTGTTACAGAAGAAAATAAAACAATATGTTCCTTCTTTTACCCATTATGTTCTTCTGATCTAAGAATTGTTTTGTGTTTTCTTTAGAGAAAGTGAATTTAAAAATAGAGCTAATTTTGGTTTATCTTGCACTTATTGAAATAGTTTTAAAGCAGTGTTGTGAATTCTGTTTTGATCTGCTTTTTTTCTGAAATGGTATTTCTCAATGCAGGCTTTCTCTGGATCCTCCTTCATCTCAACCATTGCTTTTTCCCCATAAGACAATAACAATTTTAAAACACTCTAATCCTCAGGCTTAGATTACCATGCCTAAGTGAAGCATAATTATGAAATTATCAGAGTGTAAAATCTATTCTGGAAGTTCAAGTACAGTTAGTTATATTTACAGCCACATAGTAACAAATAGACTCAAGTTCATCCCCATAATTCACCAGATTTTGATTTGACTGTATTTCTACTCAAGGAAACCCACAGTATTGCAACTGGTAATTAAACACATTTTAAGATTATTACTAATCTTTCGTTCAAATATGCACAAGTGAAAGAAAAGTTTAAAAACTTTGACAGTAACCATAGCATACCAATATTAGCATAAGTCATAGTTAATTATGTTTTATGTTTCTCATGGAAATCTTTGAATTAAAAATCAAGTAACAATTTCTAGGCTAGTTAGATTTTGTTCAAGAAGTCTTTGCTAATTTCCATACCATTTCTAAATTTCTATTATTTAGAAATAAAAATATCAGGAATTTTTAAATTAATATGCTCAAATAATTTTATGTAATGTGACTACTTCCTAGGTTTCCTGAACATTATCACTTCAATTCTGAAATTTAGTATGTTTAGACACTATTCCAATTGTATGTATTTACCACTTAGAAATAATATTTTTCCCAGTCTAGATTACATGAAATCAAATTGGTATAAAGTAAACTGGCTCAAAAGGTTCTCCTGACATTTATTTGCAAAGATTTCTATGGCCAATATTCTTGCTACTGAGGTGATAATGAGCCTCATTGATCACCAGGAAGAAATATGGCTTCTATCTTCATTCATTCTGTGTGTGAGAAGAAAGGTACTACTTGAAAATATACCAACCTTAATTTGCCTCTTTCTGCTATTAGGAATACATATCAGGCAAAAGACCAAAAATCTGAATTCCCAGCACAGACAGACAATCCTCACAGAGAGACTTGGCATTGCCCAGGTCTTAAAACCTACATAAGTACCTGTTCCTAAAGCCATTAGTGGTACCTAAAGATCTTCCTTTCTCAAGCTGTTGAAATATATTATTATTTCCCCAGAGTTTGGGGATCTCTTTACACAAAAGAAAATGTAAACAATATCTTAGAACACTGGTGCTCAATCTTGGCTGCACATAGCAATCACCTAGGAGTACTTTTTAATAACTGGTGCTCAGGCGGCATCACAGACCAATCAAATCAGAACATCTGTTGTTGGAGCCCAGCATCAGTTAATTCTTAAGTCCCCAGGTTACTACAGCATGGAGCCAAGTTCTAAAATCACTGTCTTGTACACCAACAGTATCACAATCATATAACCTGACCTGCACAGTGGATGAGGATCTTAGTCTACAGGTCCAGATGTTCCAGAAACAGACTATTTTTTAATAAGCTCATTTAATTTTGATACGAGTTATTTGCACATTCTAGCTTTTGTAATTCAGTCAGTGTGATGGAGAGTTGATCTTGGCTAATTTAGGATTCTTTCTTTCTTTAGGATTCCAAGTGGATTCCAAGGTACTTCCATGATACTAAAATATTTGGGGGTGGGACTGGAGAGGGCTTTGTTCTAGGTTACTACTTACCTCTGTTAGCTGCTGAAATGCACAGGAATGGGGTCTGCTCCACAATGGGTCAGTGGTCCACTTGGTCCCTGCAGCACTACCCTTCCACTCAGTTCCATCTCACCTGAAGGGCCCTTTCCTTCTCCCATGCCAAGTCATGGTATGAAGCACTGAAGTGAGTAGACTCCAGTCTGCCTTGTAAAACCATCAACATTTTCTCCTCCACCTGTTCCCTACACTTGAGAAAATGGGTCTGTGTTCACTATTTCTAAGAGACTTAGTGTGATATTGAATAAAAATGTTAAGAAATGAATTAATATTGAACTGAAGTTTCTGTACAGCAAAACAGTTGTTTCTTCTTCTTTAGACAAAAATCTGTAAATTCCTTTTCAGTTTATAAGGAATAATAAATTATGCCTCTTGTCTTGAAGCATCTATTTTAGCAAGAGACTGTTTGATTAAAAATATTGTTTAAAAGTATATCAATATAAATATTCAACTTAAAATTGTTTTGTTATATAAATTTAATTTGTATCTGTCTTCCTCAGGTACTTTTGTCACCTGCCTGAAGAGTATAATTCATCTTTAAAATTTTATCAACTGGTGCCATCTCTAACAGAACAGGGCAGATTTGTCTTGATTCTATCAGGACTACCTGTCTTGTCATTCAAAACCTCTCCTTAATTACTGATTTGAATTAATTGCTTCATTTTACTGATTCAAGGAGAGAACCGTTTATTATTAATACTGCTACTGAGTATCTTCTTAGTTTGTCTAGCTTAGGGAACCTTCACATCTATGTAACCTTGGCCTTAAGAAAATATGATTCCTTTTTGCGAAGTCCAAATCAAATATCCATAGCATTTATGCTAATGTTATTGTAACAACAATATCCATTAATCATGCACTTATTATGTGTTGGAAACCACTTCCATACCTTATAAACATTGCCTTGTTTAATTTGACAATCTCCATTTTACAGATGAGGGAGCTGCTCAAATTACTTGTCCAAGTTCACTCACCTAGTTAATTGCAGTTAAGACTTGCTTCATTGTCTTGACCATTATACTTAAACATAATGGATTGAAGGTAGTTCTTGATGTTTAAAACTGATTATTTTAAACACATACACAATATAAAACACTCTTTTTTCTGATAGGTACGAAACTAAGAAGATAAAATTAGTGGTATGCACTAAAAATAATATCCAAATTCATAATGGAATATTAATGGAAGCTTGGAAATATTTGGGATATAAAGTTTTTGAAAGTTATGTGATAGTATTCCACCCAGCCCTCCACAAAAAGTGTCTTGATACCCATGTTTAATACAGGGTATTGTGAAAGGGGACCATGATCTAACCTAAAGCCACCTGATAGAACCACATGTAGTGATGGAAATGTTCTTTATTTGCACTGCCCAATATGATAGCATATTGAGCACAAAAAGGGAACTGAATTTTTAGATTTATTTAATTTAAAAAACGTATTAGGCATTACTATCAGAGATAAATATTTGATAGATAAAAATTTATAAGAAAACAGAAGGCTTACACAATCTTAGACAAAAAGGTTATTGATTAAAACACAAACACCCTTAAGACAATGTTCCACATATAGAAATGTGGCCACTTTTATGTTAAGACACATTGAAGTTAACATGCATTAATTGCTGGGGTGGAGAGGGGTCAAGGTGTGCCAGGATCCTTTGCTTAAGTGGATGGTGAGAAAGACCCCAAATGTTATTTATACTTAATTAATTTAAATTTAAGTACTCAAATACTATATTGGAAAGTGCAGGCTAACTTTCACTGAACTTTTTTCTTTCTTTTTTCTTCTCTCTTGAATAAAGAAAATATGTATAAACTTTGGTGTCAGACAGACAAAAGTTTAATTCCTAGTAAAAATCTGAGTAACTGATTGTTCCCCTCCTAAATGCAAACAATAAATAATAATGCCTACTTACATGACTATTTTGAAGATTAATGAGGTAATATACGTGAAGCACCTGGTAGAGTTCCTGCAATAAATGATGTCCTCAATAATAATGATGGTGATATGAATGCTAATGGTCAAATAGGATGAAAGAAGGTTCTCATTTCTACATTAATGTCTCATGTGCTAAATCATGTATTTATTCCTTAATATAGTAACATTTTACATGATGTTAATAATGCCATGTGTGCTATAGTGGTTTATGAGTATGGAGCAATTCCCACCCATGGGCATGTACATGTCCTTTTCAGGTAAGGGTTGAAATATTAAGCTTTTATTGTTAGTGATAATGTCAAAACATACTAAGATAAAGACTTGCAGTAGATCACATAGAACTTGCACTCAAATTCCTATCTTCTGTTTCTATCTATGTACTTCTCTTTCTGAACTATCATATTACCTCTTAAAATAATAATAATATAAAGACTTTATGATTCAATAAAAATATAAATACATGTGGAACTTCACTAAATCCTTTTGATAGGAAATAAAACAAAAATGTATTAGAATTACTGGTTTAATGTGATCAAAATTCCAGGTAAAATTATTTTTCAGGAATGTCTTCTCTTTTTTTAATGGACCACTAGCACTGTTTTTAGAAGGCAGTATTTATTTTGTTTAATCCTGAATATGGAAAATTTTAGACACTTGAAATGAATGCAGTAGTTGTGAGTGGTAGAGGAAATCCAGTGTTCTTAGAGGATAAAAATTAAAGAAGTAATCTTTTAGCTGGGAAACTTGCCAAGTCATGATTCAGCTTCCATCTTCCACCATTGTCATAGCTCCATGGAGTAGATGACACCTAATCATGCTCTTAAGGATAATCATTGTTCTGCATAGGGCATCCTGCTAATTTCATGGGGATGTTAGTGTATGTGAGAGACACCACAATGCTGGCTCACTGGAACCCAGGAATTTAACAAAAAGTAGGAAAGGAGAAGTTTAAACTGGGAATACAAATAATTTGCTGAGATGCCAAAGCATGAAGAGTGAATGAAACCAGAGGATTGCTGGGCACATTGCAAATCTATGGGGCCAGGGAGGGAAGGCAGAAAGTTACAGGACAAAATGTACTTCCAATCAAACACTGGTGTTTGACTGGCTTAAGAAGGAAGTGGAAGTGAGTAACAAGCAGGTGATTTAGACTGGTAAAATCCTTTCGTATCTGACTCATCTCAAATGAAATAATGCCACTTTTGAAGGATAGAAGTGTGGCAGAAATAAAATAAGAAAGGGCTAACAAATGAAGGGATGTTAAATACTGAAATTAAAAAATATTTACAAACTTTGGGTAGATTCTAAAGAGTGGAACTTTGCTAATATAGGAGCTGTGTTGGGTGACATACAGCTTGAGATAATATTGGAAAATTATCCTTCATTTATTAGCTCATTCCTTCTTTCACTTACTCATTCATTTCTGGAACTACTCTAGAATTGATAGATATAGCAAAAAATAAAAACTGATAAAAATCTCTGCTTGTATACAGCTTTCATTGTAATATGGGGAAAGTACAATAAGAACAAAATAAGCAAAAACTAAAGTATGTTAGATGGTGATAAATACTATGGAAAAATTAAATAGGGAAAGGGAATAAGATTGTTGGGATGACGAGAGCTGCAATTTTAAATAGTGTGGCAATAATGGCCTGCAAATGTAAATAGACTTTGTATTATTCAAGGAACGGAAAGGAGACCACTACAGCTGAGATAGAGGGAATGGGCGGCAGAGGAGTAGAAGATGCAGTGAGAGGGGCAATGGGTGAGAACAGGGTTTATAGTGAGACTCACAGACCTACACTGGAAGACCTGGACAGAGGATGATTGTTCTGCCACTCACAGAAGCATCATTAAGGTCTTTGCCCTGCAAATAATGCAGAAGAACTTCCCATTCTTTTGTCCTGATGTATTATCATCTCAATATAATATCATAATCAAAACACTGTGCTGATTACACCTGCCCCCTTTGTTATTTTTCATTCAGAGAAATACACTAAAAAAAGAGAAAGGAACAAAACAAAATGAAAGACCTACCTACTATATCATCCAATTTACTTCCATTGTCTCAGCCATGGATGTTGTGATTTCTCTTATTCTTAGCATATTTTATGGAGAAATTTGAGTTCAGCTGTGTAATGACATTAAAACCTTCTCAAAAGTGAGAGAAGAAATAGCTTTTTCAGAACCATGGTTTGGGAAAATAAATATGGACAACTGCTTCATGAGAGGCAGAAACGTTAGGAGCAAGAGATCAGTATACCAACTATTCAAATACTTTGAGAAAAATGTGATGAGACTCTTAAGTGGGGTGCTAGTGGAGGTTTATTTCATTAGCAAATATTTATTGAGTATCTACCATGTGCTAGTATCTACTATGTCCCATCTGCATAGTTCTAGGTGCCAGGAACAAGTCAGGGCTCCTCGCACTCATGGTATTTACATTTAATGAAAATAATAATAAATCAAATTTGAGGAGCATTCAGCCTAGACATAGGAAGATATATTTTTGGTCTAGGCAGATAAATGTCAAGAGCAACAGCATGGAGTAACAATGACATAATGTCTCAAAGCTGGGAAAATGAAGCAATGTCTTCAAAGGTAAAGAGAGTGGTTGGTTACCCAGACAAAGGCAAAAAAGTGCTAGTGGAGAGACATCTCCATTCACATTCATTTCTCATCCACAGATTTCACCTCAGGTTATACAGGGAATTCTTTTCCTCTTGTGTAAATTCAAAATGTAAACTAAGTGGAAATAATTGTCCTTTATGAAAAGTCACTCTTTTTAATATAATATATTTATAAAGATTTTATTTATTTATTTTTAGACAGAAGGGAAGTGAGGGAGAAAGAGAGGGAGAGAAACATCAATGTGTGGTTGCCTCTTATGCACCCCCTATTGGGGACCTGGCCTGAAATCCAGGCATGTGCCCTGATTGAGAATCTAACTGGTGACCCTTTGGTTTCCCAGGCTGGTGCCCAATCCACAGAGCCACACCAGCCAGGGCTGATATAATCTTTATTGTATTTTTTCCATCACCATTTAGTCACCTTATACCCTTCTCCCACCAGCAATCACTGCATTGTTGTCTATGTCCATGAGTCCTTTTACCTTTCTGCTCAATCCCTCAACCCCTTCAGCCCTCCCACCACTAGCTGTCATCATGCTCTCCGTCTAGAAGCCAGTATTCATTTTCCTTGCTAGTTCATTTCTGATTTTATTGATTTGGGTCTTTTTTTTTCTTTGATGAGTCTGGTTAAAGGCTTGTCAATCTTGCTTATCTTTTCTAAGAACCAGAGCTTGGATTTATTGATTTTGTATCATGTTTTTAAACTCTATTTCATTTATTTCTGCTTTGATCTTTATTATTTCCTTACTTTTACTCACTTTTGACTTTGGTGTTATTGTTCAAGTTCATTTAAATATGAAGTTAGATTGTTTATTTGAGCTTTTTCTTTTTTTCTTTTTTCTTTTTTTTTTCTGAGATAGGCCTGTAATGCTATGAATTTCTCTCTTAGGATTGCTTCCCCAGTGTCCCACAGATTTTGGATTGTTATGTCCTCATTTTCATTTGTTTTGAGGTATCTTTTGATTTCTTCCTTGCTCTTACTATTGACCTATTCTGTGTGTGTGTGTGGGGGGGTGCTCCACCTGAAGGCCCCCACTGGCCCCAGCCACCATGGATGAGAATAAGTCTACCAAGACGTGATCTGCTTGGGGAGGAAAGGTGGTCAATCTCTCAAAGGAGAAGGGCCAAGAGCCTTTTCCTCAATGGGCTTTTATTGGGTTCATTTTGCACAGGAATACAGGTAAAGCACATTAATCATTATCAGGCAGTAAGGATCAAACAATAGATAACATTAAAAAAACTCTGAGGTCCTATTTGGAGTCAGGGTCAGATAGCTAAAGAGCTATAAAACTTTGAGGAATCAACTCACTTCTTGCTTGGACCTTTATTTGAGAGCATTCTAAACAAAGCAGGTTTCACAGGATTTTACATATTCTACCTTAGGCCCGATTACCCTAGGGAACCTGCCCTTTCCAGCACAGGGAGGCACCCACCACCAGCATTGTTTCAGGCTTAAATCAGGCAGGGGAAGTAAGGTAGCCAAGAGATTACAAGGCTTCTTGCAGACAGAATGAGGACTCAGGCTATGTCAAAGCTGAGGGTCTATCACCCCCTTTTGCTGTAGCACCCCAAGTCCTTCCTTGGGGCCTCCACATGATTGTGCTTGTCTTAAGTTGTTTCCCCCTTGGGGAATTTTACCCATCATTGGCTAACGGATCAAGCATTGGGGGGCAGTTATGGATGAAGTAAAAGGAGCAGAACCGGCGCTCCTGCCAGGGAGATAAGGTTTGTTTCCTCAGTGGCTTATGGTCTGAAGGTCGCTCACTCAGCCATAGCCATGGGGGTGGGGCAGGGATTACAGTTCCTGAAACCAGGCAGGTTGGTTCCCAACATTATTCATTGTTTAATAACATGTTATTTAGCTTTCAAGTCTTTGCACATTTTTCAGTGTTCTTCCTGTGATTGATTTCTGGTTTCATAGCATTGTAGTCAAATAAGATGCTTGATATGATTTCAATCTTCCTAAATTTATTGATATTTATTTTGTTTCCTGACATGTGGTCTATCCTAGAAAACATTCCATGTGCCTTTGAAAAGTATGTATATTCTGCTGCTTTGGGGTAAAATGTTCTGAAAATATCAATTATATCCATTTGGTCTAGTATGCTTTTTAAGGCTGCTATCTCCTTATTGATTTTCTGTCTGGAAGATCGACCTGTTGAAATAATGGGGTGTTGATATGTCTGACTATGACTGCATTTCTGTTTATTTCTCCCTTTATGTCCATCGAGATTTGCTTCACATATTTAGGTCCTCCTATGTTGGGTGCATAAAGGTTTACCAGGGTTATATCCTCTTGTCAGATTGTTCCCTTTATCATTATGTAGTATCCTTCTTTGTTTCTTACTATAGCCTTGGTTTAAAGTCTATTTTGTCAGATACAGGTACTGCTAACCTAGTTTTTCTTTCCTGTCCATTTTCATGAAATATCATTTTTTCCCAACATTTTACTTTTAATTTGTGTATATCTTTTGATCTGAGATGGGTTTCTTGGAGGCAGCATATATATGGGTCTTGTTTTCTTATCCATTCAGCTACCCTATGACTGTTGGCTGAAGCATTTAAGCTATTTACATTTAAGGTAATTATTGATAGATATGTATTTGGTACCATTTTATTCTTAGACTATTTTCTTCTATTTTTTTTTCTTTCTTTTCTTCTTCTTAAAGCAAGTCCTTTAACATTTGTTACAGTACTAGTTTGATGTTAACAAATGCCTTTAGCTTTTTCTAGAATGGGAAGCTCCTTATTTCTCCTTCATTTTTAAATGATAGTCCTGTTGGGGAAAATAGCCTTGGTTGTAGGTACTTGTTTTTCATCTCTGTGAATATTTCACACCACTCCCTTCTGGCCTGAAATGTTTTGGTTGAGTAATTAGATGACAGTCTAATTGGTGCTCCCTTATATGTAACTGCCTGCTTTTCTCTGGCAACCTTTAGGATTCTCTTCTTGTCTTTAAGCCTTGTCATTTTAATTATGATGTGTCTCAGTGTAGGCCTCTTTTGGTCTAATTTGTTTGGGACTCTCTGAGCTTCCTGGAGTTGTGCACTTTTTCCCTTCACCAGATTAAGGAAGCTTTTGGTCATTATTTCTTCAAATAGGATTTTGATTCTTTGCTTGCTCTCATCTTCTGGCATTCCCAAGATGCAGATGATGTTATACTTTATGTTGCCCAAAATGTTTCGTAAGCTTTCCTCATTTTTTTAAATTCTTTTTTCTTTGTGCTACTCTACCTAGGTGGTTTTTCCTACCTTGTCTTCCAAGTCACTGATTCAGTCCTCTGTTTCATCTAGACTACTGTTTATTCCTTCCAGGGTATTATTTATTTCAAATATTGCATTCTTTATTTCTGACAGGTCCTATTTTATGGTTTCTATGTCTTTTTTCATGGTGTTAAGTATCTTTATAACCATTACTCTAAACTCTCTATCTGATAAATGTCTTGCCTGTATTTATCTAGTTCTTCTTCTGGAGAATTCTCTTGTTCTTTCATTTGGGGTCCGTTTCTTTGTCTTCCCATTTTGCTCACTTCTTTGTATTTTCCACCCTACTTGTTAAACTAATCATCTGTGAAACTGATCAATTGTTTAACTAATCAGGCTGTAATCAGCAACCCAGCTTAAGCTCCACAGGGTAAGGCAGAGTAAATCATGCAGATGGGGCTATTGCTTCCCCTCAGGGTGATGCCACTTGGAGGAGAGTGCTCTGGCTGAGAAAGATGGCTTCTGCAGTGGGGGGAATGACAGCACAGGATCCTTGCAGCAATTTCTTCAGTTCTCTGTCCAGAGCTAGCAACCCCAGATTCTCCTCAACTCTCTCTAGTCCACTTTGCCCTCCCTCTGCTGGAACTCAGGGTAAGTGGCTACAAATGAAATTTTGTGCATTAGCCCTTTTAAGAAGCGTCTCCAACTGTCTCTCCCTGGTAGACAGAAACCCTGATACTTTTTATAGCTGGATGATATATAGGTTCATTTCCAATCTGTTTCTATAGGCTGGGGAGACCAACTTGAGGTTTAGACCTCACACTTTTAAGAGAGATTACTGAAATATCCCTCAGCTACTGAAATATCCCTCTGGGACTTCAGTTGCTGCTGTGGGAGCCTAGCCAGCCCTTTTGTGCCTCCTCTGTACTTCCTGTCAGTTTCACTGTGGTGAACGATGTCCTTGGTTATAAGCCTTCTCTCCAGCTAGTGTTCAGTTAGTTATACAGGATGATTACAATCTAGTTGTAATTTCAGATTGGTCCTGGCAGGAGGTTAGTGTTGTTTCTACTTACTCCTCTGCCATCTTGGATCTCTGAAAAGTCACTCTTAGCCACTTTTCCTAGAGCATATCAGTTCTGTTAACAACAACAAAAAAGTGATTGCACTTCTCAGTTTTTTGTTCTTGAAATAAATACTTTGTCCTAAATCCAAGATTTCTCAGAAAATTAATTTTATTGTTGCAAGTGTTTCAGTAGCCTGTGACTAATCCTAAACTACCCATTAATTAGAGGAGGAGGCCAGGACTAAGTGGCAGACAAAGTTGCCTTTTCATTCTTCTCACAACTTTCTGTTCTTGGGAAACCATCTTGGTCTTCTTGTGGTGAGCCCATCTCTTTGACTTTCTGGCCATTGAAGTTGGTTAAGGAGTGTTCTGGAGCCCACAGCTTATCATCCACTGCATTGGAAGCTGAAAGTGTGTTTGCTAAATGAATGTCAGATTAATGAGATTTTATTATGTAGAGAGCATATTTTTACAAAGATACTGAATATATCTACTGACAATGAGCCTTCTTCTCTGGATTAATACTATCTCAAGACTTACTTGTTTTTCATATTAGAAAACCATACACTTGTTATTAATGCAGGCAACTTCCAAAATGTCAAAAACTAAACATTTTGCTTATTCATTAGAAGAAGATATGTTGTTCATATCCAGAGTCACTTTTTCTTCTCTTAAAAACACTTTGAACTTAAATCGGAAGCACATGAGAAGTTTTTAGAGTATCCATGACTATAAAAAGAAAATAAAATCATGTTCTCATGTGTCACTCCATTGTAATAATCTTTGATTTTGTCCCAGACCCAGTGTGCATCACTTCCATGATTCAGAACAAGCTTGTAGGAGGGATCATCAATGCACACTGCCATGAGCAATTGTCACATGGACCATGATGACTTTTCTAAAATCTTTAGTCATTGCTTCTCAGATCAAGTCTGTTGTAGTAGAGGCAAAATATGCTAAGAATTGTGGACTGTGGTCAAATGAGTTGTCACTCCTTGGTCCAATGTGGGCAAGGAAGAGAAGGTGGCAAAATCATTTCACTGCAGTTAAATGTGATTAATCTATACCTTCCTAATGAAATTGGGGGAAATAAACTATTCTCTCTCTCTCTCTCTCTTTCTCTCTCCCTCATATCTACATATCTGTATCTGTATCTATACCTCTGATCTATATCTATATCATCATCTATATCTAATCTATTTATCTTAAATTGGAAGTACATGAGACATTTTTATAGTATCCATGACTGCAAAATAATCTTTGATTTTGTCAAAGATAAAGATATATATCTCCTGCCAGCTCTCTTCTATACTGTGGGTTAAGTAACATATTATGAAAAGTTATATAGCAGGGAACCATGGATCCCTTGTTAGAAATTCTCCCAATTAAAGGTATAGGTTTTCTTTCAAGAAAACAATACCATTGATGATATGCTTCAGATTATATATAACCCTCTCGAATGGCCTCTACTGTGATTTACTTTATATAGGAAATAATTCAATTATTTTATTGGTTAGCAGGAAATTGTGGACATTAATGTTTTTTCATTCATTCTTTTTGCAATTATTCTTAAATCAAAAACTTAAAAATGACTTTTCAGTTTGGTACCCAAGTAGAGACTGTCAGGAAAAGAATCCATACCACATTTGGGAAGGATCCGAGTGATCATTAGGCCAAATGATTTATTTATGTAGCTATAAGCACTAATGCAATTTTACGTATGTTTGTACAATTACTTGATTAATATTAGCCCCCTCTACTAAAGTATAAAGTATATGAAGACAGGAGTCAGAGATGTACTGGCTTACCACTACTACTTTCAAAGTAACTAGAAGAGCCCTTAACCCTCAGTACTCAACAAAACCCCTGACCCAGAGTTGGCACTCCATTTGAATGTTCAGTTAAAGAATGAGTGAATCAACTACATGTAACTAAAGTTTTGTGCAATTTCATTTTAAAGGGGTTAGCTACACTATTTCGAACACCTCTAGCAGTAAAAGAAAATCTTTCTTCATAAAGAGACCCAGTTTTGGCTATTAAGAATCTTTTATTTTTTGCTGCAATATGTTCATGTATAGGCTTTACTATTCAACAATGCAATATGGTATTGTGTAGAGTAGAATGACGGATGGTGCTAATGTGAAAAATAAAATAAGACTAAAAACATAAAGGCACATGTTTGAAAGTACCTTAGAGGTTTCTTTTTTAAAACTTTACTTTCTTTTTTACCCCTTTTTAAAAAAGGTATCAGAACTACTATAGGAGTTCAAATTCAATCTCAGAGGACATATTGAGAAACATCTTGTCAATTTTTAAAACTTCTGGTGACCGAGTTCATTAAATTCAACTGAAGTACCTAAACCATATATTTTGTTTTAAATGTTGATTTTTTTACAATCTTATATTTGTGGGTTCAAATCAGGGGTTTTCAATATCACTTCATGTAATGAAAAACTGAATAAAAAAGGCACTGGAAAGGAAATATAAACAATTGCCTACATGGTTAGTTCAGTGCTCTGATATTTCTGCTACTCTACCACTGGACTAAGATTTCTTCTTGTATTTTAAAGTTTGGTTTAAGCTTTTCAGTAATCATTAGTATTCATTCACTTATTCAGTATTTAAGCATTATCTAGGTCTTCCTATTTTATTTGGGTTAGATATCAGACTGTTTTAAAACAATACTCTGGAAGGGATAAAAATTAGCCATTGATATCATGCGAACTCAAGCTCATTGACTTGGAAAGATGATATGTGTGCTGAAAAAGAGGGACTGCTCTAGACCATGCTACACATTTTTGTTTCATAGTTTTCGAGAATATACCTTACCTATTAAGTAATTTAGGTGCTTTATTTGTGAGTTGGACATTTCTTTAGTATTTCATACTTCTTAATTTGCTCTCAAAGATTCAATACATACCGGGATGGGAGTAGAAGACAGAAAACTCTATAAGAACAACAATTTAAATAAATAAATAAATAGATAGATAGATAGATAAATAAATAAATAAATATTCAATACATATAAGGTATACAATTTTAAATAGGGTATACACTTTTATTTAAAGACATAAACTTTCCAAATTGTTCCTTAGAAGTAAGCTGTTTGTTTGAAGACTTGTTAATTTTTTAAGAAATAATTTGGATACCATTAAGTGCATTTTTAAAAACAAAGAGTAAATACATACAAAAATTATTTGCAGTAATTCTTTTCTTGTCTAAAAAGCTAATTTATATCTTGAGAACATATAGAAAGTAAATATTTGTACATTATTTTACAAGTGATGGATTTATTCATCACAAATTAAAAATCAAGTTCATAATTGTTCTGCTTAGTAGATGCTTGAGTGGATTTTAGCAGATTCCAAATATATGTTAATGTTTAGTTTTGGAATTCAATATCAGTATATTTAGATACTAATCGCATATTAATCTTTCTCTTAAAATTTGTAAACTCCATCTATTATAAACAGCATCCCTATTACAGACTTTCTGATTAGTTTTTATTCCAGTAAAGTTCTATTCACTCTGTGGCACTTAAGATTAGAAAGAGGAAAGGAAATCAGATGAACATACAAAAACTTCTTCTCTGAACATGAAGTTATAGAGTGACAATGTACAGATTTAAAACATTAGTTGGCAAAATGTTTTGTTTTCTATAACACTGTTTTAATAAGGTAAAAAATAATCAAAGTAATGAATCTAAATAATAGCATTTCACTATCATAAAAATGATTATAGTTATCAGTTGATGCTTAGAAACATTAGTCCCTAAGACTTAACATTAGGTCTAATTTCCATTGCACAGTAATTTAAGGGCATTAATTAAACCAACCAAAGATTGTTCAGAATACAAAATAAAGAACTGTTGAAAGCAATATTAACAATATGCACCATATTTTGCTGTGTTTAATGTGCAGTTTTTTGCCCAAATTTTTGAGGGAAAATAAGAATGCACATTATATATGGGTAGTACTAATTCTGTATCTATATAAATGTTTTTAATTTTTTTATGCTTATGCATTAAACATGTAACTCTAGAAAGCAATAATAATATTTATATGTAAAATAATACCCTGGAATATGATAATTGGTTTTGTTTCCAAATATAAGTAAATAAATAATTGAATTAAAACATTAAAACAAAATATATTTTTCCTGAAAATTTGGGACAAAGATTTGAGTATGCATTATATATGGGAGCACATTATGCATGGCAAAATACATAGTAATTGATATGAACAATAACATATTTTCAATGGCTGAGTGTTCATATCAACATTCAATCAAGTTTAAGCCAAAGCTGAATACCATCATTAAAGAATAAACTTGCAGAATTACAAGTTGAATTATATTAATTTTATAATTAAGAAGTTTAGTGGTCAAATTTCAAAGGACATCTGGTCAAAATTGAGTTTGAACTTTTAGACTCCTTAATTTTTTGATATTTTAAATTTAATCTTTATTGTATTTTTCCATTATGTTTCATAACATAATCTTGTAACATCTATCCTCTCCCCCATAATCACCACACTATCTATATCCATGAATACTTTTTCCTTTTTGCTCAATCCCTCCTCTTCTTAACCCTTCCCACAGCTGTCCTATGAATCTATTCCCATGTTCCTTATCAGTTCAGTTTATTCATCAGATTCCATATCTGAGTGAAATCATATGGTATTTGTCTTTCTTTTAATGGCTTATTTCACTTAGCATTATGTTCTCCAGGTCAATCCATACTGTCACAAAGGGTAAAATTTTCTTCTTCTTTATGGCTAAGTACTATTCCATTGTGTTAATGCCCCATAGTTGTTTTATCCACTCATGTACTGGTGGACCCTTGGACTGTTTCCATATCTTGGCAATTATAACTAATGCTGCAGTGAACATAGGAGTGCTTATGTTCTTTTGAATTAGTGTTTTGGGTTCCCTTAGATATGTTCCCAGAAATGGGATTGCTGGGTTGAAAGGCAGATCCATTTTTAATTTTTTAGGTATCTCCAGACTACTTTCCACAGTGGCTGCACCAGTCTGCATTCCCACCAATGGTGCAAGAGTTCCCTTTTCTTTATATCCTCTCTAGCACCTGTTGTTTGTTGAATTATTGAAGATAGCCATTCTGGAAGGTGTGAGATAATAGCTCATTATAGTATTAATTTGTATTTCTCTGATGATGAGTGACACTGAGCATCTTTTCATATGTCTATGGAGCCATCTGTATTTCCTCTTTAGAGAAGTGTCTATTCAGGTCCTTTGACCATTTTTTAATTGGGTTGTTTGGCATTTTTTTGCTGTTGAGTTTTGTAAGTTCTTTATAAATTTTAGATATGAACCCCTTATCAGATGTATCAGCGAATACATTCACCCATTCTGTGGATTGTCTTTATTTTGTTGATTTCCATGGCTGTGCAAAAACTTTATAGTTTGATGTAGTACCATTTATTTATTTTTTTCCTTTGTTTCCCTCTTCTGTGGAGATATATCCAATAAAATATTGCTACTAGCAATGTCCGAGATTTTGCTGCCTGTTTTCTTCTATGAATTTTATAGTTTTGAGTCTAACATTTAAGTCTTTGATCCACTTCTAATTTATTCTTGTGTGTGGTATAAAAGGGTGGTCTAGTTTCATTTTTATGAACATATCTGTCCAATTTTCCCAACAACATTATTGAATAAACTATCTTTAGCCTAATGAATGTGCTTGCTTCCTATAAAGTTGTGGGTATATTTCTGGGCTCTCTATTCTGTTTCATTGATTTGTGTGTCTTTTTATGCCAGTACCATACTGTTTTGATTACTGTGGCCTTATGGTATAGTTTGATGTTATGTACTGTGATTCCTCCAAGTTTGATCTTCTTTCTCAGGATCTCAGTTGCTATGCAGGAGCTTTTGTGGTTCCATATAAATTTTTGAAATATTTGTTTTAGTTCTGTGAAATACATAATTGGAATTGTGATAGGAATTGTATTAAATCTATAGATTCCTTTGGGTAGTATGGATATTTTAATGTTATTAATTTTTCTTATCCATGAACACAGTATATGCTTCCATTTATTTGTATCCTCTTCAGTTTCTTTCTTTAGTATCTTATAAATTCTTTCTTTAGTTTCTTTCTATAGTATCTCATATATTTTCAGAGTATGGATCTTTTACACACTTGGTTAGGTTTATTCCTTGGTATTTTATTCTTTTTACAGCAATTGTGAATAGGATTGTTTTCTTAATTTCTCTTTCTGTTAGTTTGTTATTGGCATATAAAAATGTAACTGATTTCTGGATATCAATTTTGTATCCTGATACTTTGCTGAATTCATTTTCAGTGCTGGTTGAATCTTGGTGGAATTTTTGGGGTTCTCTATGTCCAGTATCTATTTAGATGTCTTTTATTTCTTCTTATAGTCTGATTTCTGTGGCTAGGACCCCCAGTACTATGTTGAATAAGGGAGGTGAAAGCAGACATCCCTGTCTTGTTCTCCATTTTAAGGATAGCAGTTGTATATTTTGCCTGTGGAGTATGATGCTGGCAGTGGGTTTGTAATATATAGCTTTTATTATGTTTAGGATTGGTCCCTCAAATCCCACTTTGCTGAGAGTTTTTATCATAAATGGGTGCTGGTTTTTATCAAATGTTTTTGCTTCATCTATTGATATGATCACAGGGTTTTTATAGACTCTTTTAAAATCATGGCTGTATAAATTTTTCTCAACTTCCTTTTACTTGCTGGATTTTGGTATGAATCCAGAACATGTCTCTGTGGAAACTTAATCCAGGTTCTGATTCATTCCTTAAGGATGCTGAGAGTTCTTCAACTGAAAACAAATCAACACTACTTGTCATAATCTTCACAAACACTGCCACTACCATCACCACCACTAGAACATCTTCCAGGCTGTCTCTTAGGTCTTCAAAGATAATTTGACTTTTTTGAAAATGATAGAGTTACAAAACATTTTCCTTGCAAAGTTTTCCAATTCAAAGCCCTTCTTCATAATTATTTTACTTAAAATTTAAGCTAAATCTTTTTTAAATGGCCCTTAGGAATTATACATCAAGCAGTTACAATAGGCTTAATATGTGTTTTGATAGTTTCTAAAGAAGTGTATTTCTCACAGTTAGTTCAGTGTTTGAGTCTCTTGATGTAGACTTTGCATTTGGTTCTCCACATATTCCCTTGTTTTTAAATATGGGCATCTGGGGAAGATTAGTGGTCCTATATGGAAAAGGACTCTGCCTAGCAAATAACCAGAAGACCAGGCTTTTATTTCTTCTAACAGGAATATTAACTGTTCTTCTCTTCCCTAAGTCATTTTTACTACTAGAACAAGGTTGCATTTTTTTATTTTTATTAAATTTATTGGGGTAACACTGGTTAATTTAGTTTCTAGAAAAGGAAATACATAAAAATCATTCATTTTTCTCTAGCAAAAGCCATCTATGTAAGATTATGTAAAACAATTTCTTAACAGGCATTATTCTAAATTAATTAATTGTGGACACAAGTACATCTCTGAAAGTTATGTTGGAAAGAGACAACATTAAGACTGATTGTAGAAGCTGAGAAGTATAGTAGATAAGACAAGATCATGGAATCAGAATTTATAATCTGAGACAAGCCAAATGGTCTTCCTAAGTCTAATGTTGGCTGTCTCTTTCTCAACTCATAAGGCTGTGGCAAATTAATTATTTGTGCTATTGAATGTAAAGGACCTACCATAGAGTCTGACATATAGTATGTACTCAATGAAATTTAGTTTCCTCCTTTCTTACCCTTGTTTTTACCTTGTTTCTTTCATGAAAATTTCTAAGTAAATTGATACAAGCCCTCTATTATTTTCTTATGGTCATCTCATTAGCAAATGTTGCCTTAAACACAGATGATGATTTCTGGTCAAATTAGCTTATTAATTACATGTTAATAATTGTTCTCTAGAAAATAACTAGGACAAATGGTATTTGTGCATATTCAAGAAACCAATGGCATTTAAATGTTTAATTTTAACCAATGACATTTAATAAGCTTTTAATACTTTAATTGCTTCTCTCTCTATATAGAAGTAGATATTTTCCTATGTTGATGAGAATAATCTACATTTTCAGTAAGTTATTTTCTAAACCTATTCGGGCATTCAATGATTCTCTCCCTGACTGTGATCATACAAATTATTAGAATGGTTAGCATAAACAGGTGACAGTGTTAAAATGGTACCTCCTGTCACATTCCAGGATCAGTTTCATGAGATTTGTGAAATTCATAATATTCTAATCAAATTGATGATTAAAGCCCTGACTACAGAAAAATCATATTATCTCTGCCTGGAAGTATGTCTTGATAGTCTTAGACTGGCTCTCCAGGCTATTGTGTATCTTTATTTAGAAGAATACCAAGAACTAAAAGAAATTTTGACCAAGTAACTCAGGCAAAATTTAAACTAGAATACATATCTTAAGTGATATAAATATGTTAGATTAAAATAATTTTATATGCAACTTAGTCTTTAGCAATACACAAGATTTTAAATAAAAGTTTTTACTTCAGCTATTGGGATTCACAAAGTATGACAATTTGGAGATGCTATAGTGAAATAAGAGTATAAATTCTGACAACTGGGCAATTTATTTCATTCAACATATAGCACTATGATAACCTCACTGAATTTCCTAGATTCAAGGTTTATTCACTAATCTTAAAAAAGCAAAACTATTAATTTAAAGCACACACATATTTGTATAAATCAGAACTGTCTCATTTCCTAAGTTGTCACATAGATCAAAACCTATTAATTACTATATCAACTCTCAGAAATTTTACCTTAGAATGGACTCTAAATTTAGTCAATATCTTCATTTGAAAAAGCAGTATGGGATTCTGTATGATTGTTCTTCATGGAGCAATTGAGGTTTAGTCACAAATATCTACGGTTCATTACTTACATCTTTATCAAAATTAGAATTATGCGATAATTTTATGAGGTTCTATTAATCCTATGTCAAACGTAGGTTACATAGATAGAAACTATATTTGGAACAAGCTTTTAAATCCCATATGAATTAAAACCTGTTATTAATGTCTGTGCAAGCTGTACACAATAATTTTACCAGTATTATAATGAATGAGTTATTTGCATGTCATTTGAAGATAGTTATAATTTCAGTACGTAAAACAAGTTTCTGACCTAGATGCAAATAATTTAATTTATATTGATATAACTTTGGAACACTATAGTAAAAAATATAATGTGTAGGAAGAAAAACTGTAGTCATAATCTACTTTTATTATTTACCAGCATGGTGCCCATGAATGGTAATTTTATGTTGCCTTTATCATTTATGTATTTATCAAACATTTTGGGGGACAAGCATTATGTACCAAAAAATAGAACATGAACCAAGAATATAATCAAGATGACATATTCTTAGTCCTAAAGAAGTTAACAGTTTAGTGGGGAAGAGAGCCATGTAAAAAGATTGATAAATGTTAGTAAAATAATAGATACATACATGGTATTATTGGAGCCTTGGGAAACATTCCTCTCTCAGTTGAGAGTCAAGTAGTGTTTTTTTTTTTTCTGTTTTAATGTTTTTATTGAATTTATTGGGGTTACATTGGTTAATAAAATTATATAGGTTTCAGGTGTACTTGGGTAGAATTTTAAGAAGAGAAATCATAAACAATGTAAGTCAGGAAGTACTGACTTGTAATTACTGACAGGAATGAAAGCACAGGCATTTTAGAGAACATTACAACCATAACTGTCAAACTTATATGTAAATATAACATTTAACTCATCAAATTAACCTTTAGAAATTAATAAAATATTTGCACATATATTTGCAAACTAACATTCATAGAGAAGTTCGCTTCTTTTGTTCCTCTTCACACAACCAAAGGCAAATTCGGCTGCCTGCCACTGTGAAAGCCAATGCTCAAGAGGCAGGTGCTGATGTAAAGCAAAGTGATTTATTCAGATGCCGGCCACCTGGAAGATGGGGATTCATGTCTGAAAGCCCATCTCCTGGGAAGATAGACACTCATGTCTCAAAGCTCATCTTTACCTCTCAGTAGAGGCAGAGTTTTTTATAAAGAGAGAAAAGGGAAGAGAACAAAGAGATCAAGGAAAGGGGTTGAGAAGTTCTCTACATGCAGATGAGCACAGTCCATTCCAATAAGGCAAGTGATGGTCCAATGTGCATCATCCTGGTTTAGTAATCCCTGCTTCATGTTATCCTGGCTTCACTTCATCTTGGCTCCATAAATGAAGGTCAGGAAATCTCCCAGAGTCGGGATACTTGAAGGTTACAGTCTTTCTCTTTTTGATACTAGTTTCTAAGTTTCTTATATGAATATGCTGTTCATCTACAAGCTATATATTAGTCAGAGTCAGCACTTACAGAAACAATGTCAGAAGAAAAGTGGGTTGGGTTACAAATTCCCACCATTAAAATTTTCCATTGTTATATCCACATTATCCTTTTAAAAACAACTGTAATTGGATGAAAAATATAATTGTTCCAGGAAAAAATCCCTTTCATTTGTAATGAATAATAATTAAGAAATTAGGCCCCTGCCAAATCGTTCAGTTGGAGTGTCATCCCCATACACCAATGTGAAGGGTTTAATCCTCCATGGGGGCACTACAGGAAGCAACCAATCAACAGATAAATAAATGGAATGACAAGTCAACATTTCTCTGTCTCTCTCTCACTCACTCTCTAAAATCAATTAATAGAAAAATATAAAAGTAAAAAAAGAAATTAGCATGATATCTATAGAAAATATAACACAAGAAAGAAACACAGAACATGAACAAGACACAAAACTCAGATAATAAATCAACACCTGAAAAAGCTTACCGTGGAGCTGATAAAAAGTATGAATAATTTTTGTTATTAAATTGAAAAGAGTCATTTTTATTTAAAAAAATTTTTTACTGCTCAACAACAGTTGTTCCCATTCCCTGCCCCACTCTTCCCCACCCCACCCACTCTCACTTCCTTCCCTCTCTTTGGCTCTGTCCATGGGTCCTTCATACATGTTCCTTGTATGATGCTTCCACTAGAAAGAGTTCTTGATAAGTAGCTAATCTATATATTGTTTCCATGCAAAAAAGGCTAAAAGGAGAGATGCCAAGTACTCAAGCAGGAAATAACATAAAAAGAGAAAAATTTTATAAAGACTTAATAAATACATATATAGCATTTACTATGTGACAGTCACTGTTTTAAGCACTTTACAATTAATATCTGAATCAATCTTTACAGTAATAGTTTTATCTAATAGTACTACTTTTTCTATTTTATAGATGAGTATTCTGAAATATAGAGAGATTAAATAACTTGCTCAATTTCACACAACCAAGTTATGTAGTGAGAATTTGTACACCAGCAATATAGTTACATAGTCTGTGACTTTAAGCCTTAGTCAGGGGTTCCTATCAAAAAGTAAAATGAACTGGAGTTGTATGCTGGAGGGTAAATAAAAGTTTAAAAAATCACAATAATGAATACAGAGAATGGAAGAATAGGCACTTGTTAGGTCAACCAGGAATCAGAAATGGACTTGAGGCTATTAAGAATGAAATGAAAAATAACCAACTGTTATACTGATGATTGGAGAGAAGATGATATAGGAAGAAGGAGAAAAAGGAGAAACAACATAACAGTAATTGGTTTACATGCATAGAATTGGCATACATTAGAAGAGAAACAATAAGGGATTTTGTACTCACTGTGATCTTATTCTTCACTATCTGGGTGGTGGATTCAAAGGCTTTCATTATTAGGTGTTAAATTGAAATTGACAATATCCAAACTCTTGAAGCAACCTAGGTGCCCATCTGTAAATGAATGGATCAAAAAACTATGGTGCACTTACACAATGGAATTCTATGCAGCATAAAGAAAGAAGGAGCACCTACCCTTCATGACCGCATGGATGGAACTGGAGAGCATTATGCTAAGTGAAATAAGCTGGGCAGTGAAAGACAAATACCATAAAAATCTCACCTTTAACAGGAACCTAATCAACAAAACAAACAAACAAGCAACATATAACCAAAGATACTGAAATTGAGAACAAGCTGACAGTGATCAGAAGGGAAATGGGAAGGAATTTTAGGGGAAAGTTTTGCATAAACAAGTATAAAGGACATGTGGACAATAAGAGGGTTGGAAATGGGAAGGAGGTCGGGCAGGATGGGGGGTGGGCTGGGATGGGGGTAAAAGGCAGAAAACTGTACTTGAACAACAACAAAAATAAAACAAAATAAGGAAATTGGAAGAGTGTTTTTACCTTATACATTATTTTATATATCCGAATTTATCCTAAATTAATCTTTATATTTAATGTAATTAACATATGTTGCCCCAAAGTTCCAAAAATGTTATTTTGGAAATTAAACAAAGTCCAGAGATAAATACTGAAAACAAAGTATACAAAAAAGAGACTAGACCTACTAAATATTTTTTTAAAATATGTTACTACAATCAAGCATATAAAACAGTTTGGCATTCACACATGAATTGATAGAAATATCAATACAGGAAGAGAGGGAAGATGGCAATGAGGTAGGAGGAAGCAGATTCTACTTCCCTCTACACACGGGAGAAAAACAGCTGATCTATGGAGGAACTGAGCAAACAGACAACAGTAACCCAGTATATATGAAGATAGGAAACCGAACAATTTGCAGACATTGAAAAACAAATGTGAGACAAAAAAACCTGGAACTGTGAAAAGACAAGAGTTGGACCCAAAGAGGGGTTATAGCAACAGCTGAGACAGTGACAAAAATTGCACTTTGTGATTACAGAGAACCTATCACAAAAAAAAGTATGTGGAAGCTGTGAACACCAGGATACCTGCTGGAAGAGGAACCCCCACCAAAAGGAACCACCAACAGATAACAACAGAAGACGGAGTAGAAGCCACACTAACTTCAATCCAGGACCTATCTGGAAATACAACTAAATAGTGGAGAAATTACCCAGAATAAACAACTGAACAAGAGCAAGAGAGAATCTTCAAAACCTTGTACACATGGAAGAACCAGCTTCAACACAACCTGCCCACACCACCAGAACAAAATACAAGAGGTAGTGGACAGAGTGACCCTCAGTTAACCAGCTGGTGGGAAGGACTCACTAAAGAAAGATCCAACAACAATCAAAACCCAAAGACAAACACAGAGCCAACTTAAATGAAAGCCCAAGAGCAGTGAGCTTGAGAGATCAGTGAGACTGCACCACTGAATCTCACAGGTATACTACTATAGAAGTTCACACCATAAACTAAGAAAGTCAGAACAGATCAATTTAAGAACCTGAGGCTAACAAGAAGAGTCTCACAAACAATGGGAAGACAAAGAAACCATCCCCAAATGAAAAAAAAGGGAGGAAGCCTCAGAGAGAATGCTAAATGAAATAGAGGCAAGTCAACTATCAGATACTGAGTTCAAAGCAATGGTTATCAGAAAGCTTAATGAGCACACAGTGAACTATCACAAACTACAGGGAAATTACCATGAACTCACTGCAAACTATATCAACATGAAAAAGGAAATAGAAACTATCAGCAAGGGCCAACTGGAAATGAAGAATAGAATTGCTGAGCTGAAGAACACAGTAGAAGGAATCAGAAGCAGAATCAATGAAGCAGAAGATTGGATCAGTGAGCTGAAGGACAAAGTAGAAATAAACACCCAGAAAGAGCAAGAAGAGGAAAAGAGGCTCAGAAAGAATGAACAGGGATTAAGAGAAATGCAAGACAATATGAAACATAATAATATCCGTATAATAGGGATACCAGAAGGAGAAGAAGAAGACCAAGGGATAGAAAACATATTTGAAAGAGTAATGATAGAAAACTTTCCTAATTTGATGGGAGAAAAATGTCACACAAATCACGGAAACACAGAGTCCCAATCAAGAGGAACCCAAAGGGGCCCACTTCAAGGCACATCATAATTAAAATGGCAAAATTCCAAGACAAAGAGAGAATCTTAAAGACAGCAATGGAAAAAAAGGAAGTAACATACCTGATAAGGTTAGCAGCTGACTTCTCCATGGAAACGATCCAAGCCAGGAAAGAATGGCAAGAAATATTCCAAGTAATGAGAACCAGAGGGCTGCAACCAGGGCTACTATACTCAGCAAGGCTCTCAAACAAGATAGAAAGCCAAATAAGGAGCTTCCCAGACAAAAGATATCTAAAAGAATAGGCCTCCTCCAAACCAGTTCTGCAAGAGATGTTAAAGGGACTGCTTTAAGGAAAGGAAGAAAAAGAGAGAAACACAGAGGAAGACAGGTATGAAAATGGTAATGGATAAATACCTATCAATAATCACCTTAAATGTAAATGGATTAAATGCTCCAATCAAAAGACATAGAATAACTGAATGGATAACAAACCACAACCCACACATATGCTGCCTACAACAGGCCCATTTCAGAACAAAAGACCTACACAGACTGAAAGTGAAGGGCAGGAAACAAATTTTCCAAGCAAATGGACAGGGAAAAAATGCTGGGGTTGCAATACTCATATCAGACAAAATAGACTTCAAAAGAAGAGCCATAAAAAGAGACCCAGAAGGTCACCTAATAATACTCAAGGGAAGCATCCACCAAGAAGGCATAAACATTGTAAATATATATGCAGGCAACATAGGAGCACCCAAATGCATAAAGAGAATCTTGGAGGACTTCAAGAAAGATATGGACAGTAACACAATTATAGTAGGGGATTTCAACAATGTACTGTCAAAAATTAATGAATCTTCCAAACAAAATATCAACAAAGATATTGTAGCATTGAACAATGCCTTAGATGAAATGGACTTGACTGATATATATAGAGCCCTTCATCCCCAAAGAGCAAAATACACATTCTTTTCAAATGCACATGGAACATTTTCAAAGATAGACCACATAATAGGACACCAAACAAGCCTTAACAAATTCAAGAAAATTAAAATCCTATCAAGCATTGTCTCTGACTGCAAAGGACTGAAAGTAGAAACCAACTCCAAGGACAAAATCCTAAAACACTCAAAATGGTGGAGATTGAATTGCATGCTATTAAAAATAAATAGGTCAAGAATAAAATTAGGGAAGAAATCAAAAAGTTTCTAGAAACAAACAAAAATGAATTCACAATAACCCAAAACTTATGGGACACAGAGAAAGCAGTCCTGAGAGGGAAGATCATAGTGATACAGGCCAAACTAAAAAAGACAGAAACATGTCAAGCAAGGAACTTATCCCTAAGCCTACAAGAACTTGAGGAACAACAACAAAGACAGCCCAGAGCAAGTAGAAGGAAGGAAATAACCAAGATCAGAGCAGAATTAAATTATATACAGACTAAAAGCACAATTCTAAGGATCAATGAATCCAGGAGCTAGTTCTTTGAAAAGATAAACAAAATAGACAAGCCTTTAAGCAGGCTCATCAAGAAAAAAAAGAGAGAGGACCCAAATAAACACAATCAGAAAAGAAAGAGATTACATCTGATACCACAGAAACACAAAGGGTTGTAAGAAATTACTACGAAGAACTGTATGCCAAGAAATTTGAAAACCTAGGTGAAATGGACAAGTTTCTAGAAAAATATAATCTCCCAAAACTCAAAGAAAAAGAAACAGAAAGCCTGAACAGACCAATAACAGCTGATGAAATTGAAGCAGTAACCAAAAAACTCCCAGCATACAAAAGTCCTAGACCAGATGGTTTCACAGGAGAATTCTACAAAGCATTTAAGGAAGAGCTAACCCCTACTTTCACAGACTATTTTAAAAAATATGAAATGATGGAAGACTCCCAAACTCTTTTTATTAAACCAGCATCATCCTAATCTGAAAACCACATAAAGACACAACAAAGAAAGAAAACTTCAGGCCAATATTGCTGATGAACATGGATCCTAAAATCCTCAACAAAATATTGGCAAACCACATCCAACAACACATTGAAAAGATCATACAGCATGACCAAGTGGGATTCATCCCAGGGATGCAAGGATGGTATAATATTCACAAATCAATAAATGTAATAATACATCACATAAACAAAAGCAAAGACAAAAATCACATAATCATATCAATAGATGTGGAAAAAGCATTTGAGAAGGTATAACACCCATTTATGATAAAAAACACGCAGCAAATGGGAATAGAGGGAGCATTCCTCAACATAATAAAGGCCATATATGAGAGACCTATAGCCAACATCATACTCAATGGGCAAAAACTAATATCTTTTCCACTAAGATCAGGAAGAAGACAAGATTGTCCATTTTCACCACTTCTATTCAAAATAGTGCTGGAAGTTTCAGCCACAGCAATCAGACAGGAAAAGGAACTAAAAGGCATCCATATTGGAAGGAGGAAACATAACTGTCATCGCTTGCAGATGACATGATACTGTACATAGAAAATCCTGTAGACTCAGCCAAAAAAGTGCTCAACCTAATAAATGAATTTGGCCAAACAGTCAGATACAAACTCAATATCCAGAAAACAGAGGCATTTTTGTATGCCAAAAATGAAGCAACAGAAGCAGAAATCAAGAAAAAAATCCCAGTTGGTATAGCAACAAGAAATATGAAATACCTAGGAATAAACCTAACCAAGGATGTAAAAGAACTTTATTCAGAGAACTACACAACACTGAAGAAAGAAATCAAGGAAGACACAAACAAATAGAAACATATACCGTGTTCATGCATTGGAAGAATTCACATCATCAAAATGTCCGTACTACTCAAAGCAATTTACAGATTCAATGCAATACCTATTAAAGTACCAATAGCATATCTTACAGACATAGAACAAACATTTCAAAAAATTATATGGAACAATAAACAACCCTGAATAGCTGCTGCAATTCTGGGAAAGAAGAGCAAAGTAGGAGGGATCACAATACCTGATACCAAACTGTACCACAAATTATCACTGCATCAAAACAGCCTGGTACTGGCATAAAAACAGGCACATGGACCAGTGGAACAGAACAGAGAGCCTAGAAATAAACCCTAGTCTCTATGGTCAATTAATATTCGACAAAGTGGGTAGCAGCATAAAATGGAGTAAAAACAGCCTTTTCAACAAATGATTTTGGAGACCTGGACAGCTATGTGCAAAAAAGGAAACTTGAGCACCAACTTACACCTTACACAAAAATAAATTCTAGGTGGGTAAAAGATTTCAATATAAACCATGACACCATTAAAGTCTTATAGGAGAACATAGGCAAGAAAATCTCAGATATTCCAGGCAACATTTTGCTGATATGACCCCTAGAACAAGGGACATAACAGAAAGAAGAAACAGATAGGATCTGATCAAAATTAAAAAACTTCTGCACGGCTAAAGATACCAGTATTAAAATAAAAAGAGAACCAACTGTATTGGAAAACATATTTGCCAATGATACCTCAGACAAGGGTTTAATCTCCAAAATATATAAAGAACTTAAATGACTCCACTCTAAGAAGACAAGCAACCCAATTAAAAAATGGGCAAAAGACTTGAACAGACACTTCTCCAAGGAGGACATACAGAGGATCCAGAGACACATGAAAAGATGCTCAATATGGCTAGCTATCGGAGAGATGCAAATTAAAACCACAATGATATACCACTTCACACTGGTCAGAATGGCCATCATAAACAAAGCAGCAAACAACACATTTTGGAGAGGCTGTAGATAAAAGGGAATGCTAATGCACTGGTAGAACCATTATGGAAAACACTATGGAAGTTTCTCAGGAAACTAAAAATGGATCTGCCCTTTGACCCAGCAATTCCACTGCTAGGATTATATCATGAGAAGCTTGAAACACCAATCCAAAAGAACCTATGCACTCCAGTGTTCTTAGCAGCACCATTTGCAATAGCCAAGTGCTGGAAGCAACCTAGGTGGCTATCAGTAAATGAATGGATCAAAGACTATGGTGCACTTACACAATGGAATTCTATGCAGCAGAAAGAAAGAAGGAGCTCCTACCCTTTGCTACAGCATGGATGGCCCTGGAAAGCATTATGCTAAGTGAAATAAGCCGGGAAGTGAAAGAGAAATACTGTTTGATCTCAGCTTTAACAGGAACCTGATCAACAAAACAAACAAACAAGGAAAATATAATGAAAGACACTGAACTAGAGAACAGGTTGACTGTGACCATAGGGAAGAGAGGAGGGAATTTCAAGGGAAAGGGGGAAGGGTTTACAGGAAGGAGTATAAAGTGGACAAAAACTAAGGCAGGGTGGAAATTGGAGTGAGGTGGGCAGGTCTGGGGGTTGGGCTGGCATGGGAGTAAAAGGCAGAAAACTGTACTTGAACAGCAATTAAAATAAAATAAAAAAATGTCAATATAAGGTTAGATAAGTTTAAGAATATCAATATAAGATCAGTAGAGCTGAGAAAATATACATAATATTGATAAAGGTGAAATTTTAAATCAATGGGGAAAAAAACCCATTCATCAATGGGGTTGGAAAACACATCTTGCTACATGGAAAAATAAATTTGAACACTTATTTACCTTACTTCTCACACCAAATTAATTCTAGATTTACACCTAAAACCAAACTTTCAAGAAAGCGTGAGTTAGATATTATGATTAAGGATTATGTGAAGGGACCTCCGGCCAAGATGGAGGCGTAGGCGGACACACTGTGCCTCCTCTCACAAACAAAATTAAGGACAACAAATATTTAGAAACAAGAAAACATCCAGAACTCATAGAAAATTGAACTGTACGGAAGTCCAACAACCATTCATCCAGACCGGTAACAGGGGCGGAGTCGCGGTAGGAAAAAGTGGAGGTGCGGACCAAGGAACGCAAGTAGCAGTGGCTCGCAGTTTCCAGGTGCACGGGTGGTGGCTGGCGGTCCTTGGGCACTCAGGCGGCAGCTGGCGGACCCCGGGCACAGGGGGGCAACTGTGCAGACCCAGTGAGGACGCACAAGGCGGCTGGCTGACCAGGGGGTCCCACATTCGAGCACGCAGACGGTCCAGGCAGAGGAGAAGTGGCGGAAGGGACTGAATCCAGGAGAGAGCGGAGCAGGCGCCATTGTTCCCTCTCAGACCCCGCCCCCACATACAGCATCACAACCCAGCGACTGGGCTGCCCCACACTGGGGAGCGCCTGAGGCTCCACCCCTCACTAGTAACAGCACTCGCACGTGCTCAGATAATCCAGGCTAAGGGAAGCAGCGGAAGGGACCGGAGTCCAGAAGAGAGTAGAACAGGCACCATTCTTCCCTCTCGGACCCTGCCCCCACATACAGCGTCACAACCCAGCGACTGGGTTGCCCCGCCCTGAGGAACACCTAAGGCTCCACTCCTCATACGTAATAGTTGCGACCAGACTAAAACCAAAACAAAACAAAGCAAAAAAACCCCACCAAAAATAGCTCAAACCGGAGGAAAAATGAAAACCCCAGAGTTAATTCCTCTAAGCAGTGAAGAGATAGCCAACCTATCAGATGCAAAATTCAAAGCCCTGGTCATCAAAATGCTCACAGAATTGGTTGATTTTGCTCATAAATTACATGAGAAAATGCAGGCTACAATACATGAAATGAAGGAAGACGCATGGGGAACTGATAGAGATGGAAGGAAAACTGGGACTCAAATCAATGGAGTGGACCAGAAGGAAGAAATTAACAACCAAACAGAAAACAAGGAAGAAACAAGAATTCAAAAAAATGAGGAGAGGCTTAGGAACTTCCGGGACATGGTTAAACGTCCCAACATCCGAATTATAGGGGTCCCAGAAGGGGAAGAAGAGCAACAAGTAGAAAACTTATTTGAACAAACAATAAAGGAGAACTTCCCCAATATGGCAAAGGAAATAGACTACCAGGACGTCCAGGAAGCTCAGAGAGTCCCAAAGAAGTTGGGCCCAAGGAGGAACACACCAAGGCACATCGTAATTACATTAGCCAAGATTAAAATGAAGCAGAGAATTCTAGAAACAGCAAGGGATAAGGGGACAGTCACCTACAAAGGAGTTCCCATCAGACTGTCAGCTGATTTCTCAAAAGAGACCTTCCAGGCAAGAAGGGGCTGGAAAGAAATATTTGATATCTGGAAAAGCAGAGACCTACATCCAAAATTGCTCTATCCAGCAAAGCTGTCATTTAGAATGGATGGACAGATAAAGTGCTTCTCAGATAAGGTCAAGTTCAAGGAGTTCATCATCACCAAGCCCTTATTAGATGAAATGTTAAAGGGACTTATCTAAGAAAAAGATAAAAAATATGACAGTGAAAAGACAGCAAACTCACAGCTATTAAGAACCACACCTAAAACAAGAGCAAACTAAGCAAACAGCTAGAACAGGAACAGAACCACAGAAATGGAGATCATATGGAGGGTTAGCAACAGGGGTGTGGGAGGAGTGGGGGGAAGGTATAGAGAATGAGTAGCATAGATGGTGGGTAGAAAATAGAAAGGGGCAGGATAAGAATAGTCTGGGAAATGTAGAAGCTAAAGAACTTATGACACAAGGACATGAACTAAAGAGGCGAATGTGGGTGGGAGAGGGTGTGCAGGGTGGGGGGAATGATGGGGGAGAAACGGGACAACTGTAATAGCATAATCAGTAAAATATATTTAAAAAAAAATATGCCCTGGCTGGTGTAGCTCAGTGGATTGAGCTCGGGCCTGCGAACCAGAGGATCGCGGTTCGATTCCCAGTCAGGGCACACGCCTAGGTTTCAGGCCAGTTCCCAGCAGGGGACGCATGAGAGGCAACCGTACATTGATATTTCTCTCCCTCTCCCTCTCTCCTACCCTTCCCCTCTAAAGATAAATAAATAAATAAATAAATCTTTAAAAAAAATAAAAAATAAAATCAAATTAAAAAAGGATTATGAGAAGGTATATATTTCATAAAATACTTGCATTATATTGTTATTCATGAGACTAAATTATTTAACATATAAAACCTAATGCTTGTAGAAGTATGAAAATGTGCCCTCCGAAACAATATAATAGACAAAATATGTAAGGAGAAAATTTTAAGAAAATGAGACAAGAAAGATTGTTTTATAGAACGAAAAATTTGTAAAACAATGAAAAGATGTTAAATGTCATCCATAGTTGACACATGCCAACACAAACATCAAGTGTAATTTTTAATTCTCAGATTGACGCAGTTTATTTCACAACATCCAGAGTTATGTGTTGTGAAGTGTATCCTCACACATTGCTGGTGGGAGTGTGCTTAGCATAGTTTTGGAAATAAATCTGTCTGTATCTACTAAAATTTTAATGATATGTATGCATACCATTTTACCCATAAACTCTACATGATAATAATTTCCTTAAAGCTATTCACATTTGTGCACAAAGATACATGTTTAAGGAAGAATAATTTGCACACATTGTTTGTCATGGTAAATAATCAAAATTAGTTAAGTGTACATCAATAAAAATGGCTAAATTATTGTGGTTATACATCAATAAAAAGGGACATTATACATACAGAAAGAGCAAAGTAGATCTCTATGAGCTCAGACATTGATATGAAGAGGTGTTAGGAGATAATTCTCCATGGGTCTCTTGTCTCTGTACTTTTTCAACACAGGCACTGACATTTTTCATTCCAGAACGTGTTTTCATAGATGTTTATAGAGTAACCTTGGAAGATGGACCTGCTATCTCCCTCTGGAGCAAAGGATAGTTTGTTTATAAAAGAGAGAAATAAAATAACGTCTCCTCTGGGACATGTTTAGGTATGTTTTACTGCTTATTTTTCAAGTCAGGATCCCTGTCCTAGGGTTTCCTCTCTGGTAACACAACCCACTGCATGAGCAAGCATCACCTGACCCTCTATTGTCCTGTGGGAACTGGACCTTAGATAACTGATTCAAACTGACCCTGACCCAAGCATCTAATGTCTTCTTCCAGAAACCATGGAACTGTGGCAGGTTAATTTATTAGTTTCAAATAAGGGGAAATCTTATCTCAGCCTCCTTCACAGTTCATGACAAAATTTCTCCAAGATATATTTTACTGAAGAATAATTCAGTCTTGGAATGATGTACACAATATTGCTAATTTTAAAAAAATTGATAAGGGTGTGTATGTGGCAGATTCAACTTTGCATTATCTTGAAACTTGGATATTTGCATATGCAAAGGAAATTTTGCTTTTAATTCCCTTTTTATTTTCTCGGATGTCCTTGAGAGTTTTCTTTTTTACACAACTGCTCACTAAATGCCAGGAGAAAAAACAAAACAAAACATAAAACATAACTTAGTTCAAGCCTGCTTAGAACCTAGTATAATTCAGTAAAGATTATCTTTGTTTTAATTAACACTGTTCAGAATAAATTCTCCAGTCTTTTCTATTCTTATTTGCCTTATCTTTTCTCATATGGATTTTTTAAATCCTCACCTGGGGATATGTTTATTGATTTTAGACAGAAAGAAAAGCAGGGGTGTGGGGGGCAGGGAGAGAGAGAGAAGGAGGGGGGAGAGAGAGAGAGAGAGAGAGAGATTAGTAAATTGCTTCTCCACAATCTAGGTATGTGCCCTGAACAAGAGTTGAAACTGCAAACTTTTTCTGTATGGGATGATGCTCCAACCAATTGATCCACCAAGGTGGGACAGTATGGATTTTATTGATGCTATATTTTTAGGAATGATGGAGAAGGCCAAGGAGCCAGAGAAGGGTAAGAAAAAGGGTGGGAGAAAAAGGAGATGTCAAAAGATAGAGAAGTGAACAAAAAGGTTAGGCCTTAAATGTCAATTGAATTAAACAATAAAATGCATGTTAATCTTCTCAGTGAGAAACACATCAACAGGATGATGGAGTTAAAATCTAATTGTAGAGAAAAGGTCAGACTGGGAATGAAAACTTCCTTTTTCAATATTTGCATAATTAAGGGAGAATTGACTTGGAATAGAGACTAATAATAGACATATGCGTTTAATAGAGGAAGTACTGATTATATGTTGTAAAGACCAGAAAACACTTGTTCAAGTGTTTTAGGGTATAAGAAGAAGCTGCTAATAATGAGGCTTAGGTTGAAACAGAGGAGAGACAGGAAGGCCCTAAAAGAACCAGACAGAGAAGAAGCCAAGGCTCCTTCAAAGGAACGGACCTTGATATCACCTCTGGAGCTGGAGAGAAGGCGGCAAAGTGGATGGGGGTAAGGAAAGAGGAAGGAAGGACAGGAAGTTAGGGATTTCATTCTTGCTCCAAGTTTGAGAGTTCCAAGACAAGTAGATAACTTGGGCTCTTGGTTAAAAATTTGGAGGAATCATTTAAAGACAAATAAAGTGAGGATGATAATACTTGTTTTTTTTTAAATATATTTTATTGATTATGCTATTACAGTTGTCCCGTTTCTCCCCCATCATTCCCCTCCACCCTACACACCCTCTCCCACCCACATTTCCCCCTTTAGTTCATGTCCATGTGTCATAAGTTCTTTAGCTTCTACATTTCCCAGACTATTCTTGCCCTCCCCATATCTATTTTCTACCCACCATCTATGCTATTCATTCTCTGCACCTTCTTCCCCTCTCTCCTCCTCCCATGCCCCTGTTGCTAACCCTCCATATGATCTCCATTTCTGTGGTTCTGTTCCTGTTCTAGCTGTTTGCTTAGTTTGCTTTTGTTTTAGGTGTGGTTCTTAATAGCTGTGAGTTTGCTGTCTTTTCACTGTCATATTTTTATCTTCTTTTTCTTAGATAAGTCCCTTTAACATTTCATCTAATAAGGGCTTGGTGATGATGAACTCCTTGAACTTGACCTTATCTGAGAAGCACTTTATCTGTCCATCCATTCTAAATGACAGCTTTGCTGGATAGAGCAATTTTGGATGTAGGTCCCTGCTTTTCAAGATATCAAATATTTCTTTCCAGCCCCTTCTTGCCTGGAAGGTCTCTTTTGAGAAATCAGCTGACAGTCTGATGGGAACTCCTTTGTAGGTGACTGTCCCCTTATCCCTTGCTGTTTCTAGAATTCTCTGCTTCATTTTAATCTTGGCTAATGTAATTATGATGTGCCTTGATGTGTTCCTCCTTGGGTCCAACTTCTTTGGGACTCTCTGAGCTTCCTGGACGTCCTGGTAGTCTATTTCCTTTGCCAGATTGGGGAAGTTCGCCTTTATTATTTGTTCAAATAAGTTTTCCACTTGTTGCTTTTCTTCTTCCCCTTCTGGGACCCCTATAATTCGGATGTTGGGATGTTTAAAGATGTCCCGGAGGTTCCTAAGCCTCTCCTCATTTTTTTGAATTCTTGTTTCTTCTTTGTTTTCTGTTTGGTTGTTAGTATCTTCCTTCTGGTCCACTCCATTGATTTGAGTCCCAGTTTTCCTTCCATCTCTATCAGTTCCCCATGCATCTTCCTTCATTTCACGTATTGTAGCCTGCATTTTTTTTATCTAATTTGTGAGGAAAATCAACCAATTCTGTGAGCATCTTGATGACCAGGGCTTTGAACTGTGCATCTGATAGGTTTGCTATGTCTTCACTGCCTAGAGGAATTGGCTCTGGGGCTTTTATTTGTTTTCCGGTTTGAGCCATTTTTGGTGTGTGTTTTTTTGTTTGTTTGTTTTGTTTTGGTTGTAGTCTGGTCGCAGTTATTATGTAGTGAGGAGTGGAGCCTTAGGTGTTCCTCAGGGCAGGGCAGCCCAGTTGCCTGGTTGTGACGCTGTATGTGGGGGCAGGGTCTGAGAGGGAACAATGGCGCCTGCTCTGCTCTCTCCTGGATTTAGTCCCTTCCGCCACTTCCCCTCTGCCTGGACCGTCTGCGCGCTCGAATGTGGGACCACCTGGTCAGCCAGCCACCCTGTGTGGCCTCACTGGTTCTGCACAGTTGCCCCCCTGTGCCCGGGGTCCGCCAGCTGCTGCCTGTGCACCTGGGAACTGCAAGCCGCTGCTGCTTGCGTTCCCGGGCCCGCACCTCCACTTTCTCTCGCCGCGACTCCGCCCCTCTTACCGGTCTGGATGAATGGTTGTTGGACTTCCGTACAGTTCAATTTTCTATCAGTTCTGGTTGTTTTCTTGTTTCTAAATATTTGTTGTCCTAAATTTTGTTTGTGAGAGGAGGCACAGTGTGTCCGCCTACGCCTCCATCTTGGCCGGAAGTCTTGTTTTCTATTGTATGTCATTTTGATAATCAATTAAGATAGTATGAATTAAAGTAATTTGTAGCTCAGAAATTTAATGTATGGTATTTTATGCATTATAGTGTTGCTTGGTAAAACTACTTTCCAAAGTAAATACACACACACACATACATACACACAACAATGCAAAGAGGAAGACAGGATACATTCTCTGGAATGATTAAAATAGATTATTTAAGAATTTAATGATAGGTGAAGTTTATCTATCATGAATTATAATAACTATAGACTTTCATAATGGAGAGTGACACAGTTCATGAGTCAAGAACAAATAAGACATCCTAGATAGAGGTAGGTAAGTTTTGGAGTGGTCATATTTTCACACAAAAGTGTTCCTTCTCTTTGGAGCAATGGCCACCACTGTTATTATGCCTTTTTCTCAATCTCCAAATGCCTTGGCTTTAAATAGTTTCAAGACAACTGAGTGCACTGGCTGTTACAGAAACCTTTTCTTTACTTTTTTACTACCTAAATGCGTACCTCAGTATGGTTTGCCTGTCCTCTACTAAATATATAATTTCAGTTAAGAGTGCTACTTTAGGTAACTGATCTTTGTATTGTAGAAAATGCCATGATTTAAAGTCCTTTTACTTGTTTGCCAGATTATAATTTCATTTTTTTACAGTCAAGTCAACTGAACTGTCAACAATTTTTATTAACTACCCACTTTATAACAGCTTAGAGCAGAGGTTCCCAAGGGAGTATACTGAGTTAATAGAAAAGTCATTGCAATTAGAATTTACAATAAAGTTAATTGAACATACAAATGTTTGTTCATTTTTGACCTAAGTATGAAGAAAATAAAAACGTAAATTGTTGCCATCTGCTTCTTTTTAGTTGGATGAGGAGAAAACATTACAAAGAATAGCTTTAGCATAATATTTGAAGATCATTAAATGATTATAGATAATCTTCATTTTAGCCATTGCACAGACTTAATTAAGGAGTGATAAAAAGTTCTTTATTAAAAGTACATTTTATAAAATAAAATCGACTTTTAAAAAGTCTGACACCTATTTTGGGATCTTTGATTGGGGGAGCCTTTATAAACCCACTGGAATTTAGTGATGCAATGGAACTCATTTTAACTACAGCCTTCAGCTAGTGATCATCCCTCTCCAAAAATTTGTGATTGTCCTCCTATACCATGCTGGGTTTATAGGACACTTCAAGGCCTGTGTCAGATGCTTGCAGTCTTCACAACCTTTTCTGTTCTATTGAAACTGTTTCAATCTGGTCCAGACAAAATTTGCAAAGCTTCTCCAGAGACGTGCAGTTGGATCTCCAACTTTGTCTCTGCGTACTATACTTGACCCCCACTGGAGCAGGCAGGGGACTGGGCTCTTTCCTGAAGACCTACACAATTCATAGCTCTTCTCAACACCTAGCATACTCCCTCAGCATATATTTTTTCTGAATAATAGTGTTCTACTATCCAGACAATCAAGTGCTCTCTATTCAGCTCTTCATGGACCCTCAGGCTATAAAGATTTATATTACTCTGCTTCCCCCATGCAGTATCTCATGGATATGATTTGGGATTATGACATCTCCTGACTACCAGCAAAGTCCCAAAATGAAACTCTTTAACATCATTACTTACAGGAGTATTGATTCTGACATGTGTTTTTTTCTTTATAATTTTTTGAGTGAAATATTATCATGAAGTGTAAAAGGTAACAAAAAGTGATACTGTTCTCTAGCAGCTAACTTAAAAAACAGAATCTTCCTTATAACTACAAAACCTATTGTTGAAATCGGTTGTCTCAAAACCCTGATCATACATTTAAAAAAATTGAATTTGCCCTTATAGAGGTATACTTCTTTATAACTTATATATATTTAAATTATAAATCTATAATTTAATTAGGTTAAATTATAGATTATAATTTATAACTATAAATTATAAATCAGTGGGCTATTTCATATCAATAAGTTGCACACATAAAATAGATGAAAAATTTACAGATGAAATAAAAATAAGCATAAATATTAATTCTAGATTTTTTCTTGCATTCCAAATGTCTTCTTCTTATGTCCATCCTACATGATGATTGCCACATTTTAGAAACTACCAGTTTTCCAGGACTTTTGCTCTGAAGCTGAAAAACTAAGATAAACCTTTTTACTGCTTTTTATATTTTGGTTGCTTTTCCAAAGGCATCTGATGCCAAAGTCTAGTATGAATGTGGAGACATTTTAGGAACCTTAAAAAATACATAGATAGAAACATAAATATGTATGTTTTTAAATGTACTAGCTTTGTCCAGATAAAGTCCAGCCACTGTTAATGTAACACAAATGGTTTGTGCAACATCGATGTAACCTGGCAGCCAAAGAGAGTGGCCTGGAATGAACATGCATGAACAATGATGACTTCCCTGTATTAGTCAGTGGAGGCAGTAGATACCATTGAATGAGCATGTGTACTGTGTGACTGTCCCATTCAAACTGACTAATTGAGTAGAGCAACAAATATGCACCAAATTTTGCACCAAGCTTGAACATTCCTCGGTGGAAACTGTTCAGATGACTCAGAAGGCTGCAGCTATGGGCAACTGGTGATGGGCAGCTTCATCATGACAACCACACCCACTCATATATCATGTATTTTTTTTTTTTTTTTGCAAAAATCAAATCATACAGGTGACTCAGCCCCCATACAGCCCAGATTTGGCACCCTGTGATTTCTGGCTTTTCCCAAAACTAAAATTACCTTTGAAAGGGAAGAGATTTCAGACCATTGATGAGATTCAGGAAAATATGATGGGGCAGCTGATGGTGATTGGGAGAACTGTGTGAGGTCCTACACAGTTCCTATGTACAATGTTTCTTGTTCAGTAAATGTCCCCATTTTTCATATTATATTTCTGGATACTATATATAATAACTTGAAGTGTTTAAATGATTATTCAGTCATATTTAGTCAAATTAGCTTGTTGGTCATTTTGCCTATTAGTTTTGTGAGATGTGGAGTCCTCCAGGAATAGTTTTTATCCCTGTAAAAAAACCAGGTCAGGGATTTTTCTGTGTAATATGGGGGAGGAAGAAACATAAGTCAGAATTTGCACTAATATCTACTTTTTATTCTGCACTTAGGCTTAGAATTTTGATTACCGTGAAAGTTATTTTAGGGGCAACCTGCTCTCCTAATACCTGCAATATAGATTGTAATAGTGAACATTTTATTGATGCACAGTGTTTTAAATGATTTATGGGCATGAACTCTTTCTATTCTCATAATAACCTTGTGAGATAGGTGTTATTATTTTATCCACAATTTACAGATGAAGCAGAGATAATGAGAGGTGTTATATATTAAATAGTGTTCTCCAAAATAATATATTAAAAAATCCTAATCCCTAGTAACTCTGAACATGACCTTGTTTGTAAATAGGCTCATTGAAGATGTAATGACTGAAGATGGGGTTACAGAGAGTAGGGTGAGCCCTAATTCAACATTACCATTATCTTTATAAATAAAGGAGAAGAAATACAGAGACACACATGCAGACACATGAGAGGAGAAGGCTATGTGAGAACAAAGGCAGAGATTGGAGTAACACAACAGTAAGGTAAAAATCTCCAAGGATAGCTGGCTCCCTTTAAAAACTAGGACAAGGTAAGGAAGGATTCTATTTAGAGTCTCAAGCAGCCACTTGGCTGCTTGACAACTGACACTTGGATTTAAAACTTCTAGTCTGCAAAACTGTTAGAGAATTAATTTCTGTTGTTTGCAGTCACCAGTTTGTGGTACTTTGTTATGGCAGTCCTAGAAAACAAATTCATATTTGCCTAAGGTTAACCAGCTAGCAAGTTGTAGAACCTAGGCAGTCTGTCTTTGGAGCCCACACACTGAGGGCCTGCATTATTCTGCCTCAGGGAGGAGACAATTGTCTTTGTTTTGATGCACAATTCTTTAATGCTGTGAGAAATAAGAACATATACAGAGTTTGTTCTGTGAACAATCAGTAGAACTTGAAATGAAGAAGGTTAATATCAACAGATGAAGCATTAATATTTATCAAATATAATGATACAAAAAGTTCTGGAAAAAAATCTCAGCATTGGGAAGGATGCTAAGTACCATCTCATTTGGTACTTTCACTTTTGGGAACCATATTAAAAGACAAAGTTCAGAATCTTGCTAAGTCTCATATATGCAAATAGTTATGTATATGAACACATGTATGTATTAACTCACATATACATATATTTTCATGATTATATTACTTGGCACACATATTTATCTACAATGTGGAATGAATTAATGGTAAGGGTGGAGCTTCGTTATTTCATTTTTTCCAATTTTGTTTGTTCATTTATTTTGTTGTTTAGATTCCATGTATAAGTGATATTATATGGTATTTGCCTTTATCTGTTTGGCTTATTTCACTTGGCATATTATCTTCTAGATCTGTCCATGCTGTCACAAATGGTAAGGTTGCATTCTTTTTTATGGCCAAATAATATTTCTTTTTCCCATTAAAATTGAGGAGATTTCACTAATCTAAGATTTTCTGTCCTGGTTCCAGTTTGATTCCAGTTTGATTAAGTCATTTCAATTTACTAACAAATATTATTAAAGGACATTAAATTTTAAGGTTTGAGTGATTTCTGTCAGTTGATTTATTTGATACACTATTACATCAATCACCACAGCACAGGACAAAAGGCCAAGGCAGAAACTAAAGGTAATAAGAGCTATTCATACATTTTTTCAATGTAGAAAAAAGTGAAAGAATCTCTGTAAAGCTGTCTGAGCTATGAAATCTTACTAATGGAAGCTAGAAGGAAAAAAAGAAAATTGAACAATTCTGTCATCTAGTCAAGTGTTCTTTTCTCACTTTTCCTTCTCAAGACATGCAAAATGCATCTTAAACTCTCAGTATCATGGATTTTCAGATAGGGAATGGAGCACCGGCTTCTTGAGAAATGTGGATGAAACAGGGTAGGGGAGACAGGTCTACTAATACTTGCTTAACCTGATATATAATTATGTATTTGACTTTATAAAATTTACTATTAAAGATTTAGCCAAAATGTATGTCTTGTTTGCCATGATTTATAATTTGTCCCTCAATCCCAGGTTACCAGTATTCTAATTTTAAATTCCTTAATTTTAGCAGCATTCATGACAAACTCCTGTTAAAAATATGCATATCAGGATAATCTACAATATTTTAATGTGTGCTTTTAAAAACAAATCAGATTTTCACTGTTCATGATAGTTTTCCATTGCAAACAAGGTTTGGCAATAATTAATGTCCACTGCCATTATCTTTTATTAATATGTTGAGTGTCTCATTTGAAGAAAACACTTTATTTTGTTATGAGGCAAATAAAATAATTGAGTTATTATACAGACTTTTCAAGATGAAAGGAATCTTGGGGTTAGTTAGTCTAACTCTTACTTTTGCAGATGAACACAATGAAGTTTAGATTCCTAAATTATTTTATCTGCCAGCTTTAGCATTCTTTAATTTTGAATAGTAAAGTCTGATAATTTTACTGTTAGAGATATTTCTCCAAGTATGATGAATAATTCAACTCTATGCATATGAGTCCCAAAAGGGAACAGCAAAAACTAAAGCAGTGCTTTCAAGCCACCAGTCCATAGCTTTTACTGTCACCACCATTCCTAGAACAAAAGAGGCATCTCAAGTTTATTGTATTGCAACTTTTAAACAGATAAAGTAGGCTGTAATGGTGAAAACATAGCTTTTCAGTTTACAAACTATGTGACTTTGAGCAAGCCTATTATATATTTCAGTCCTCTTATTTGTAAAACCAAGAAACAAAATCTATGTCACTGGCTCCTTATGGAAATTAAATAGACTAGCCTGTATAAAGTACTTACCATGGTACCTGGAGGCCAGAAATTACTGGTTTCCCTTTCTTTTACATTTTTCTGATCAGGGTCACGGCTAATTAGCGTCCAGGCAGAAAGAGAGTTCAGACCTTTAACTTCTAGGGCAAAGGTCTATTGTACACAGCATTTTTCCATTGTTCATGTTATAGTGTTCTCAGAAATGGGAAGCAGAGATATCTACTTTTTTTGTTTGTTTGTTTGTTATCCTGAGAAGCAAACTAGGGACTGGTGTCCCATTTTGAAAATAACTAAGTTTCTATCATAAAACATGGTAATTGTAATATTATGTAAGGGATGCTTTCACAATCTTTTCTAAGAATTCTAAATGTGGCATAGTTAGTTCTTTTGCTTCTTGTACCTAGAAAAGGCAGGGGAATCCATAATAGCTCAGAAAGAATGGGAGAAAAACTGACAGTGATGTTACTAAGTGAGCATGTTTGAATCTATTGGAAAATAGTACACAATGCAGGTCTTGGGAATATACATATTTGACCAAGCAAATAGATTTACAGGGCCAACTGGGTACTCAAATTTCAGGGTTACCATGAGGTTTCTAGTGGTATATCTAGCTAATTTGAAAGCCCGAATCACTTTTTTTAAAAAAATCCATCCTCTTCCATATGATAAAATTGTTACTAATAATGAATAATAATTAATAATCAGGATTTTTGTTGTTTTATTAAGAGATATAATTAACATACAGTCCTGCATGATTTTAAAGCTTGATTAATTGACTCACATATATTGTGAAATGATTTCCACAGTAAGTTGAGTTAATATCCATCATTTCATACAGATACAAAGAAAAAAAGAACAAAATGTTTCCGTTGATGAGAACCCTTGGGATTTACTCTCTTCAAAACATTCAACTATACTGTATAGCAGTGTTTACTATAGACATCACCTTGTTAATCCTTAGTATGTATTTATCTTATAACTGGAAATTGGTACCTTTTGATCCCATTCACCCATTTCACTCACTTTTCTGCCTCCAATAACCAAAAATCTGATCTCTTTTTCTGTGTGTTAGTTGTGTGTTTGTTTTTTTAGATTTCACACATAAGTGATATAATACAGTATTTGTCTTTCTCTGCCTTACTTACTTCATTTACCATAAAGCTCTCAAGCTCTCTCCATGTGTTCCCAAATGGCAGGATTTTCTTCTTTCTCATGGCTAGATAATACTCAAAACTTCTTTATCCATTCATCCTGTGCTTCACCTAATCTATCTATCTATCTATTTATCTATCTATCTATCATCTATCTATCTATCTATCTATCTATTATCTGTCTATCTATCTATCTATCATCTACTTTTACCATTTTTAGACTTCAAGAGGACTCGAAGACAAAGACATATAGCTAATCCAATAAACACATTTGTTTTGGCAGTTTTTTTTTCATCCAAAGTATTAGTGAATTAAAAAAAAATAAGGGCTGTCTCCTCCATCTTTATTTTTTCTTTTGGATATTTGCTACAGAAAGATATAATTACTTTTCATTGCTATTTGGATATGGCTGATTGATTTATTTTGTATTTTTAGTACTTTTTTGATTACGCTATTACAGTTTTCCCAGTCCCCCCCCCATCTCCCTTCTGCCCTGCCCCACAACCCTCCAACATTCACCCCCTCTTAGTTCATGTCCATGGGTTGTACATATAAGTTCTTTGAATCCTCTGTTTCCTATACCACTTTTTAAATCTCTCCTTGGCTATTTTATACCTACTAATTATGCTTCTTCTTCCCTGTACCTTTTCTCCCCTATTTATCCTTTCCCCCTCTCCACTGAAATCCCTCTGTGTGATATCCATTTTGCTGATTCCGTTCCTGTTCTGGTTGTTTGCTTAGTTTTTGTTTTTATTTTCTTTTAGGCTCATTTGTTGATAGTTGCGAATTTGTTGTCATTTTACTGTTCATAGTTTTTATCTTCTTTTTCTTAGATAAGTCCCTTTAACATTTCATATAAGAAGGACTCGGTGATGATGAACTCCTTTAACTTGACTTTATCTGGGAAGCACTTTATCTGCCCTTCCATTCTAAATGATAGCTTTGCTGGAGAGAGTAATCTTGGATATAGGTCCTTACCTTTGATGACTTCAAATACTTCTTTCCAGGCCCTTCTTGCCTGCAAGGTTTCTTTTGAGAAATCAGCTGACAGTCTTATGGGCACTCCTTTGTAGATAACTCTCTCCTTTCCTCTTGCTTCTTTTAGGATTCTCTCTTTGTCTTTAATCTTGGGTAATTTAATTATGATATGTCTTGGTGTGTTCTTCCTTGGGTCTAACTTCTTTGGGACTCTCTGGGCTTCCTGGACTTCCTGGAAGTCTATTACCTTTGCCATATTGGGGAAGTTCTCCATTATTTGTTCAAATAAGTTTTCAATTCCTTGCTGTTGTTTGTCTCTTTCTGGCACCCCTATGATTTGGATATTGGAACATTTCAGGTTGTCCCAGAGGTTTGTAAGAGTCTCTCCCCTTTTTTAAATTCTTGTTTCTTCATTTTGTTCCAGTTGGATGTTTATTTTTTCCTTTTGTTTCAAATTGTTACTTTGAGTCCTGGTTTCCTTCCTGTCATTGTTGGTTCCATGAATATTTTCCTTTATTTCACTTTGGGTATCCTTCATTTGTTTTTGTTTTGTTTTGTTTTTTTCATTTTTTGACCAAGCTCAATCAGTTCTGTGAGCATTTTGATTACCAGGGCTTTAAATTCTCCATCAGATAGGTTGGCTATCTCCTCATCGCTTAGTTCTCTTTGTGAGGTTTTGTTCTGTTCTTTCATTTGGGCCATATTTCTTTGGTGCTCCTGATAAGTTGTAAGGGGGTGAAGCCTTGGGTATTCACCTGTGCAGGGCAACCCTCTTTATAGACTTACAGTGCTGCCTGTGAGGGAGGGGCCGGAGAGGGAACAATGCAGCTCACCTGCTCATCTCTAGCATACTTTCCAACAGACTCTCTCATGTGAGACATCTCCCACCACAGCAACCACCATAGTTCGTAGTCGACTCTGAGTCTTAGTTTTGCCTTCAGCCAGCCCTGCCCCTGTGGTCCTCTGTACCTCGTCATGGTTTTTCTGAGTTGGCCTGCACGGTCTGCCACCTTACCACTCTGGTTGTTCTGGCTGATTTTTTTCATGAAGTTTGATTTTCTGACACTTTCAGTTGTTTATTGATTTTAAATTTGTTGTTATCCTACTTTTGCTTGTGCGAGGAAGTGAAGGGTTTCTACCTGTGCTTCTGTCTTGGTTGGAACTCCTCCCAAAGCCCTGACTGATTTTTTAAAGTTCTTCAACACTGGTAGTCTTTATTTCCATTTTAAAACAGCTTGCTGTCATTTAAAAATAAATAGCATCAGTTTTCCTTCATTGTGCACTAATATATTTTAATGAATTCATCACCACTGCTTTTGCATTACCCAACTAAAAGGAATTAAGAAATAATAGTGGCACTGCTGCTGTTGCATTGTTTAATTAAAAATTAAAAATTTTAATTTGCATCTCTCTGATAGCTAGCAATATCGAGCATCTTTTCATGTGTCTCTGGATCCTTTGTATGTCCTCCTTAGAGAAGTGTCTGTTCAAGTCCTTTGCCCATTTTTTTTTTTTTTTTTAGATTTTTATTTATTTATCTTTAGAGGGGAAGGGAAGGAGAGAGGTAGAGAAACATCAATGTGCGGTTGCCTCTTGTATGTCCCCTGACGGGAACTGGCCTGGCAACCCAGGCATGTGCCCTGACTGGGAATCGAACCGCAATCCTTTGGTTCGCAGGCCCGCGCTCAATCCACTGAGCTACACCAGCCAGGGCCCTTTGCCCATTTTTTAATTGGGTTGCTTGTCTTCTTAGAGTGGAGTCGTGTAAGTTCTTTGTATATTTTGGAGATTAAACCCTTGTGTGAGGTATCATTGGTAAATGTTTTCCCATACAATCAGTTCTCTTTTTATTTTAATGCTGTTTTCTTTGGCCATGCAGAAGCTTTTTATTTTGATGAGATCCTATTTGTTTATTCTTTCCTTTATGTCCCTTGCTTTAGGGGACATATCAGTAAAAATGTTGCTGCGTGAAATATCTGATATTTTCCTGCCTATGTTATCCTCTAGGGTTTTAATGGTGTCATGGCTTATATTTAAATCTTTTATCCACCTTAAATTTATTTTTGTGTATGGTGTAAATTGGTGCTCAAGTTTCATTTTTTTGCATGTAGCTTTCCAGTTCTCCCAAAACCACAATGAGATACCACTTGACACCAGTCAGAATGGTCATCATAAACAAAGCAACATACAACAAGTGTTGGAGAGGTTGTGGAGAAAAGGGGACCCTAGGGCACTGTTGGTGGGATTGCAGACTGATACAGCCACTGTGAAAAGCAGTATGGAATTTTCCAAGAAAACTAAAAATGGATCTTCCTTTTGACCCAGCAATTGCACTCCTTGGATTATATCCTAAGAACCCTGAAACACCAATCCAAAAGAACCTATGCACCCCAATGTTCATAGCAGCACAATTTACAATAGCCAAGTGTTGGAAGCAACCTAGGTGCCCATCGGTAAACGAATGTATCAAAAAACTATGGTACATTTACACAATGAATTGTATACAGCAGAAAGAAAGAAGGAGCTCCTACCCTTTGCCACAGCATAAATGGAACTGGAGAGCATCATGCTAAGCGAAATTAGCCAGGCTGGTGATATGATCTCACCTTTAACAGGAACCTAATCAACAAAACAAACAAACCAGCAAAATATAACCAAAGACATTGAAATTGAGAACAGGATGACAGACACCAGAGGGGAGAGGGGAGGGAACTTCAGGGGAAACGGGGAAGGGTTTAGAGCAACAAGTATAAAAGACACATGGACAAAAACTAGGGAGGGTGGAAATGGGAGGGAAGTGGGGAGGGCTGGGGCAGTGGGCCAGGATGGGAATAAAAGACAGAAAAGTGTACAAGAACAATAATTAAAATAAACGGGAAAATATTAAAATTTTTTACTTTTTGTTTGTTAGAATGTCTTTCCTTTATCAGTGGAGATCAAGGCCTTAGTTTACTGGGAACCACTAGGGAAAGCCAGCTGGGCCTCCAGGTTCTTACTTGAACAGGAGACTAACTTATTGGATTTTACTCTCCACTGTGGTTTGTCTTCACTACATCACTAATAGCCCTAGAAACAATAGCCTTGAAGTTTTTCATCTTCATTGTTTTGGCAGGGAGTTATTTTGGCATTTCTCTGACATTCTTGTTTTGTGTGTTTGTTTTCTTTTGATTCCTTGGGAACTTATTTGAAAGGCAGCAGATTCATTGTCAAGCATGTTGAATGGTTTATTTTTAAGATCACATTTTGTAGTTGTGGAAATTGACTTATCTGGAGAAGAATCAGAACTGGAATGGTCTAGACAGCCAGGAATGGTGAATGCCTTGCTGGTTAGGATTTTATGTAGCTCTGGACAGTGGCCATCCTGTGTAATTAGAACCTTGTTCTGGGCCTGGTGATTTAGGGGTTCTGCCCTAGCTCTTCTTGGCCACTCGTTTCTAAGGCCAGGATGTGGTGGTATGTCTCAAAAGCCAAGGGGATGTGGACACATGAAACTCTGGTGCCTACCATTTTTGTGCTCCTAGACTGAGGTTCCTGGGACCTGGGACTTTTCACACTAAAGGTCCCCAATTCTCTTTAAGACCCTGCTGTGTGCTGCATCTTTCCCCTGGACTCTGACAGTTCACTTGTCTTTAGGCTGAATTGGTGGTTAAGGAGCAACTATTGTGGGAAGAACAGGGGAGGGAGGGAACCTGCACGGCTGTGGAACCAAGTGTGTATATAATTCTGGGTGTCTGTAAGTTTTCAGGCCCCTCCCAGTGTTAGATAGAAATGAGGAGGAGGGGGTCTTGCTGCCAGCCCTATGAAGTTTGTTTTCATAAATAAGAGAAAAAATGTCCATCTTTACTTGAATTTAAGTTAGGAAAAACATAATTAGGATGTATTATTTGTAATTGTCATGGGTTGAACCATATGTCCCCCCAAAATATTTGAAGTCCTAACAGCTTCAGCCTGTGAATGCAACATTTGAAAATAGGGTCCTTGAAGATGTTAAGTTGAGGTCATACTGGAATAGGATGGGCTCTAAATCCAATGACTGCAATTATACATAGAAAAACATAAAGACACAGACACACAGAGGAAAAAGCCATGTGAAGACAGAAACAGAAATTGGAGTTAAGCTGTCAGAAGCTAATGAACACCAGTTTTATAGGAAAAGAACCAGTATCTAGGAGAAAGATGTGGTAGAGTTTCTTTCTAAGATCCTCCAGAAGAAACCAATTTGCTAACACCTTGATTTTAGTTTTCTGGGCTTTAAAACTGTGAGAGAGTGAATTTCTGTTGTTTTTAAGCTACCCAATTTGTTGTACTTTATATGGAAGCCTCTGAAAGCTAATGCACAATGGATAAATTATTTTGACAAAAAAGTTGTTTTTTGAAGCTGTGTTATTGACACTGATGAAGATTACCATGACAATATAACAACCTTATTCCCTGAGGTCTGCAAAGCTCTTAGTAACCATGCATAAAGAGTAAAAATAGTCTGAAGATAATTTTCTTTTTAAAAAAATGTGTATTTATCTCCAAATAAAGTGTCCCATCCAATATAAAACAAGCATTGATTATTCTTTTATTCAAGATTAAGCAATTCATTACTACCATATTTCTTTATGTTTTGAATCATTTCCATTACCTTTATTGATATGAAACCTTTTTATGGGGATGAATCATAAGAAATAGCTGATATTCAAATTATAAAAGTGAGGATTTTGTGTGGTTCAACATAACACACTAATATTGCTAAATAGTCCTTATAGTTACCAAGACACTTCATTTACCAAAGAACCTTAGCTACTTCAAGAATTGGCTTAATACTTTTATAAATAGACTGAATAGTTAACAGGAAAGATCACTTATGTTTGTAAATGATTCCAAGTTGGCTGAAATAAACATTATTATGTAAGACCAGACAGGGATGCACAATGTTGACAGAGTAATATGCACTGGATGAAGTAAATTGCAATTAAGGGGGCATGAAAGGATTTGTTTGCAAAATAGAATAACTGATTTAAAAAAAAAATGCAACAGGGATAGAAACATTTACATTGACTGGGTTGCACACTGAGGAGTTTTAAAGTCGTAGCCAATCACAGATGCAGGCTGTGCTGAACATCCCTAAAAGGGATCCCTCTGAGCCATTCATTCTGACTGACCATCTGGACCTCATCATGTGGATTTTGGCTAGCACATTGAATAACTGTTGGCACTAGATCAAAGATTCCATTTCACTGTGGCCTACGAATTTGAGGCATTAAGCCATATTATTATCTTGAGTAATATAAGAATACTCTCCCTGCAGCCCATTTAGACTCTCCTCCCCTTTCAAGGCCTATTTAAAGGTCAGGGAAGTCCAAAAAGTCTCTCCCTTTTTATTTCTATAGGTCATAGTCTATATTGCTCAACATAACACAAGGTCTGACAAACAATCCTCTTTGTGTATCAGTCTCAACTTTGTAAATTCTACAAGGACAAAGATCAAGGATTGTACATGTTTTGCACTTGTCAGACTAATATGTAACCAATGAAAACATTAGTAGGCTTCATCAAGCAGAATTTATTAAAGTTAATGATCACAACAATGAAAACAGCAAAATGTTAATATGAGAGCATGAAAGCTTGAGAAATTTGCATGGTGGTAGATGAATATTGGACTTATCCTTTTGATTCTTGAACCAAATTTTCTCATTGAGAAATAAGATATATACTAAACTTTCATGTCAATCTTATCCAAGGTGGTATTTATATAGCTATAAAATTTTACAACAGATTCAAAAAATATGAGGCTAAAGTTTCATTTAGTGGAGATTCATGTAAAATTCCTTATGCATAGTTTATAGTTTTATGTGTTATAAAATGTACTCACATAGAAATAATTTTTACTGGGTTTTGTCTGCAATATGGAGGTACTAGGTGGGCATTTTTTTTCCTGTGCTAAATTTTCTGATGTGGTTTATTACAATTTGGTTTGTCTATCCCAATGTCTCTATAAATTAACGTTTTAGTATAATTTATCAAAATTGATTATTTAAATAAAATTTACATACCCCTTTATACTGTATATAATAATAGCATTATCTTTCAGTCACTGTAATATATATGTGTTTGAATTTATTATAGTTCAGTCTTGAACCAACACTACCCTTAAGACTTTTAATTACAACAATTTTTTAAAACAATTTTGGTCTAACTGATGTGATGTTAAATCCTCAGGCCATGGTAAGTGTGACTGTGGAAAGTGCAAATGTGACAGAGGATGGTCTGGGGAAGCTTGCCAGTACCCAACTAATTGTGATCTGACGAAGAAAAAAAGTAACCAGATGTGCAAGAATTCTCAAGATATCATCTGCTCTAATGCAGGTAAGAATTTTATCCTACAAAGATTAAATGAAATAATCAAATTTTGGTTTTTAATGTAAATATGTAGACATTGAGAAATGTTGAACCTCCAAATAAGACTACTTTTGAGTATATTTTTTAGAAGTGAAATTCAGATAAATCAATAGAAAAAATGTCATCTTGGTGAGGCAGGAAAGTTTGATATTCTACAGCTGTTTCCAGTGCCTCCTTTAAGTAGGATATTCACTGGAAACAACACCCTAATAACAATTGATGTAAATTGTAAACCCTGATTTTGAATACTGAATTAAATCTTTGAAAAATATTTATATAAGTTTTATTTTATTTTTTTAAATTTTTATTTTAATTGTTGATCTTGTACAGTTTTCTATCTTTTACTCCCACCCCAGCCCACCACCCCAGCCCTCTCTACCTCCCTCCCATTTCCACCCCCCATAGTTCTTGTCCATGAGTCTTTTATACTTGTTCCTGTAAACCCTTCCCCTTTTCCCCAGCAGTTCCCTCCCCTCTCCCCTCTGGTGTCTGTCAGCCTGTTCCCAATTTCAGTGTCTTTGGTTATATTATGCTTGTTTGTTTGTTTTGTTGATTAGGTTCCTATTAAGGTTGAGATCATATAGTATTTGTCTTTCATTGCCTGGCTTATTTCGCTTAGCATGATGTTCTCCAGTTCCATCCATGCTGTTGCAAAGGGTAGGAGCTCCTTCTTTCTGCCGCATAGAATTCCATTGTGTAAATGTACCACAGTTTTTCGATCCATTCATTTACTGATGGGTTGACTTAATTATTTTCTGTTACAGATCAAGGGTACTTCAAATTTATACCTTAGTATTGAATAGGACCAAAACTTTTTAATTAAATAGAAGTTTCAGATGCATGAGGTAAAATTCATTAAAGAATATAGGAATATAGTGACAGCAAGATTTTTTTGTTTGACCAAAATATTTTTATATCTCACAGAAATGATTTAAAATATATTTTTAGAAATTTACAGAAAAGCTGTTAAAATTAATTGCCAAAACTCTATTAGTATTATGCTAAGTGAAATAAGCTAGGGTACCAAAGACAAATACCATATGATCTCACCTATAAGTGGAACCTAAGGAACAAAACAAACACGCAAAAAAGAACTAGACACTTGGAAATAAGGAACAAACTGACAATGACTAGAATGGAGTGGGGAGGAGGATAATGGGGGAAAGAAGGGAAATGTTCTAGTCAAGGAGCATGTATAAAGGATCATGGACATGGGCAATAGGGTGGGGATTGACTGGGAGAGCAGGGTGAATGTGGAGAGCTGTGGAGAGCAACAGAGGGCAGAAAAATTGGGACAACTGTAATTGAATGACAAATAAATAAATAAATAAATAAATAAATAACAACTACCATTTTGGTTTCAGTGATTTTCAGCCAGTATTCCTATAATTAAATAGTCTTTTAACATTTGGGCATATGGAGCCTCAAAGTCAGCTTTTCTTAACTTGGTTGAAGTTTAGAATGCTCTCGTCCCAAACTAGAGGCTGTGACTCAGTTGTCTTACTGTGTATTCTGGTCTATAGTGGGATTTTAAAGTTCTTTGTGTAATTCTTATGTTGATCAAGGGTGTGAGCCATTGCTCTTCCTGCCGTAGGTAATGATTTGACCATATGAGTGAATATTTTCCCTACTGAAGGTTGTTTTGTTGATGAAGTTCTGCAATCAGAGCTAAGACCTTTCCACAGACTTTGTGACAAACTTCTCTATGTAGACTAAGTGCAATGAGGTTGTTTTGCTAGTGGGAATTAATGCCATACCCAATGTAGGGTGTGAGTCGACCAACTGGGAACCTTGACAAATGGTCTCAGCAGTTAGGTCACTTTCTGTGTTTACTGATATTCTTGTTTTTTCAGCAATTCAGTCTTTTCTCTCAGTAGGATTATTTACTTCCAGTTCATAACACTCATTCCTCTAAATGTGCTTGCACCCACACATTCCTTCCCCCAACACTCTCTTTTGTTTTGAAAACTTTCTGTTTTCCAAACTTTGTTAAATGAATAATAAAATTTGAATTTTGTTTGTTTTTGTTTTTTATTTTTGGAGTTTTTCTTTTTCTTTTTTTATAAAGACTGTACTTTAAAAAAAATTATTTGTTTTTAGACAGAGGGAAAGAGAGGGAGACGAATACCGATGTGTGAGGGAAACATTGATTGGTTGCCTCTTGCAGGGCCCTAACTGGGAACTTGACCCAGTTCCTAGAACTGGGAACCAGGCATGTACTCTGACCGGGAACTGAACCAGCAATCTTTAGTGTTATGGGACGAAGCCCAACCCACTGAGCAATATCAGTCAGGGCTTTGTTTTTAAAATTAGTTTATTTATTTCCAAATTAAATTCAGGGTATTTTTTAAATAATACATTAAAAACAAATATGGTTTAGCTTAGGAATCCAAATATGTTTCAACATAAGAAATTTAAACATGTGATTCACTACCTTAGATATTTATAAGGAGAAAATTTATAGAATTCTTTTGATAGATTAAAATATTTAATAATGTACAAAACACATTTCTCAGATATCTGTACCCCTATATTTTTAACACTATCAGTGTTACATCATAATACTTTTATGTAATCTACCATTCGTATTCCTGTTTTTTTCAATTGACCCAACAGTGTACTTTATAATTCCCACCTCAAGCTCCCACCTTGTACAGGATTCAGTCTAATGTTATAGGGGCAATGTTATGTTTAGTTGTCATCTCTCTTTAGCCTCCTTTAATCTGGACAGTTGCCACAGATGATGGCATTGTAGAATTGATGATTTTGAAGAAAATTGTCCCCAACTTACTAAAAACAGAATTTAACTTATTTTGGGTTGGTGTGATGAGTCCTGATGGTTAGATTCATGTTACACATTCTTAGCTGAAATACTAGACACATGATGTGTCATCTGGAAGTATGTGATATTTGTGTGCTGTCACTGGTGAGGTTAATTTTGATCACCTGGTCAAGATATTGTCTGATGTCTGAGCTCTGTAAGTACTGATTGTACTGTTGTCAGAAATAAGCAATCTGTGGGGAAACACTTTGAAATCATAAGATATCCCAATTCATAGAATATCCCAATTTACCATCCATGGGTGACTCTCACCAGATCTGGTGTTGTTTAAAATAATGAATTATAAATGATAATTTCCAAATTTCAACATTCTTTCCATATTTACCAGTTGGTACTCAACATTCTACCACAAATGAAACTCTCCACTCATTTAACAATTATTCATTTGCCTAGTTATTTATTATCAAACCAGGATCACAATTTTTATAATTTCAATGGTTTATTATTCATTGCTGTATGTAATTATTCTGGTGCTCAGATTATCCCAGATCAGACTACCAGAGCCTCTTCAAACTAGCTTCTTTGTCCTAGTGACATGTCTCCATTGTTTTGTTTTGTTTTAGCAGTTCTTTACTTTCAGACATAATAAAATATTTTATAGTCACATTGCTCCTGCCGTGCATTGGCTTAAGGATCAAACATTTTTCTAAGGATCCTGGTTTCTTTTAGTGAAAAATGGTACTAGAATAAAAATTATGAACACTACAAATGCTTATATCTACTGAAGTTGGCCCTTTCTGCCAACAGGCTAGTGACTAAATGCATAAATTATTTATATATATGCATATATTTATATACAAATGCATATACATGCATGTACATATATATGCATGTACACATACACAAGAATATTTTTAAATCATGAATTTACACCAATATTTCCAACTCCAATCTATTCCCACATGGTTATTTCTTATTTTTCCTCTTCCATATTTAGACGTCTCATCTTCCACAGTGAGAATTGTACTTTATCTCCAACATCAACATATTTATTCACTACATCTGAAATTGATTTTTAATTGCTTCATACATATCACTATACAAAAAAAAGCTATAAAAATCTCAGGATTTGCAATCTACCCTTCTGTCATCTTTATCCCACCCCAATTATGTCCAAGATTGTGGTATGTAGTCAAATACTGTATTCACAAATTACTTGAATTTCTTTGTCTCTCACCCTTTAGTGTTGTAATGGTGCTTGTTTGAAATATAATTGAGCTTATTTCACATCACTTTAAGTTTTAGGGCTTTTTTTCCTTCTATCTACACTGATTTAATTTTATTTTTTATATGCAGAACATTAACATGCTTCCAAAAGTAAAAACTTCACACAAAAAAATTTACTCAGTGAATCATTACTTTCTTCCTTAAACTTTTCATCCTGCTTCACCTCATATCTTCTATGTAATTAATCTTTATTACTTTCTGTTTTATCTGTACATGTGCTCGTTTTTGGTAAAGGGAAATACATATGTTATTTTTTCAGTTTTTTTTCCCCATGTAAAAGGTAGCATGTTATAAGTGTTCTTTTGCACTCTGCTTTGCAACTCAACATTATACCCTGGAATTCACTCCATATTAGTACAAAGAAACCTACCTCATTATTTTTCAAATTCATAAGACTCAATTCTATATAGGTGACATAAGTTAATTTTACATGCTTGAGCATTTAGGCATTTCTGCTATTTTGAAATATAAATATTAATACATGACTAAACTAGTACTTTCATATTTTTGGAGGTGTATCTTCAGGGTAAATTATTAGAGGTGAGATTCCTGGACCATAAAGTAAATTCATGCTCAGTATTACACTCATTTTTTTCTCTCTTATTTTTAGTATTCTAAGCTTTTCCAGTTTATTTCGACAATCTCATTCTCACCTCTTTCTTTTAATGTTTATTTCTAACAGCCCAGTTTAGGATCACTCCCTCAAAATTGCATTAGTCTATGAATTTTCTCTACTACTCTTTCCACTTTGTATAAAGTGTAGTTTGCTGGCAGTAGTTTGGAGCAGAAGGGGAAAAGGCGGAAAATGGAGTGGGGCATAAGACTGAAGGGCAGACTGACATGGAGCCAGGGACTAAGAGTTCCAGAGTCCCCTGCCTCTGAAGGGGCTTAGAAAATCAAGCACAATCTGCTGGTTGAAGTGGAGCTTGATGCCATTGCACAGGGGTATAGGCTGATATTCAATACTGGGAAGTCATCCTAGAGAGAGACAGATATATTAGTCAGAATGATAAATCAGAGCTAAATTAGTCTAACATAAAACAGAAGACCAATCCTAGAAACTGAGTTACTGTCAACCAAGAAAGAGAAGCAGTATGACATAGCATGAACACAGGTGTCTGGCACTTTTGTCTGGGCTTCCATATGCCATTTTTTGGAGCCTTGATTGTGAATTGGTGGGTGAGACAGGAAGTCTCTGAGCTGTTCTAAACTTTCCACATCAGCCAGGAATGGTTCTAATGTGTAGATGAGAGTGAGCCTGCTTGTGGAAAATGTCAGTGAGAACTTGTAGAATACAGAGACAGGGACTGTTCCTTCTCATCTTTCCTGAAAATAAGTTCTACACACAGTCTAAATATGTTACACCTTGCTCCCAAACCATGAAGCCTTGAGAGGCTATCTATTCCAATAGATAAATTACATAACCTTAGTCACTGGCAATTTGCTATTATCAATATTCTTGATCTTCTACCATCTGCCTTCTACTTACTTTTTTAACCAAACTCAGACCAGATGATTCACTGTACTTTAATTCTCCATCCTTATATCTTAGCTTCCTCAATCTCTTTCCTCAGCATTACAAGTCTTTTCCTCATCTCCACCTGTTAAAATTCTATGTGTCAAGTGCCAACTATGAGAGTTCTCAACTATGAGAACTTACTCATTTATTATGCCTCTCCTTCATCACAGAACTAGACTAAGAGTGAGGTTTATACTTTTTGTAGAGCATTAGTCACAAATCTTTTACAAATGCCTTTGCATCATCTGAGAGATACACACACAGCATTGACAAAAGCAGGTTTACAGTTGTGAACATTAAACAAAGAGTTTATTCTTATATTATTATTTATTGATTATCATATTATTTATTTTATATTACAACTCTAATCCTATTTTTGCTTACCCCCATATAAGTTATTGATCATCTTGCTCTTTCTTCCTGGTCTAGGATTTACTTTGTTTTTTATTTTTTTCACAATTTAAAACTTATAATTTACTTCTGGAAATTTGCATTTAATATTTTCAGACTGTGGTTGATTATGGGTAACTGAAACCATGGAGAGTAAAACCGTGGACTACTGCATTCATTTCTAGACTCAGGTTCTGCATTATCTCTACACTTTGTCTCCATTTGGTCTCTACCATTGATTTTGTTTCATTGTATGTATGTATGTATGTATGTATTTATATTGTTGTTCAAGTACAATTGTCTCCATTTTCCCGCCACTGCTTTCCCCTACCCCACACCCACCCTCACTGCTTCTCCCCTTTGGCCTTGTCCATGGGTCCTTTATACATGTTCCTTGATGACCGTTCCCCTTGTTTCCCCATTATTGCCCTCCCCCCTCTCTGGTTACTGTCAGTTTACTCTTTATTTCAATGTCTCTGGTTATATTTTTGGTTGCTGATTTGTTTTGTTGGTTAGGTTCCAATTATAGGTCAGGTCATATGGTATTTTTCTTTCACTGCTCAGCTCATTTCACTTAGCATTATGTTCTCCAGTTCTATTCATTTATGGCATTTTATAAATCCCTCCCAGTACAGGTGGAAATTAAAAAAAGTCTCAATTTTTCCGCCACGTGCATGAAAAGAGGAGACAGTGACCAGGGGCCTTGAGTAACCACAGCCCCTCTCATGGGATTATTCTTGTGGGATCATTGTGATGCCAGAGCCCCTCTGCATGCTCCCACATGCTTGGCATGGCCAGGAGGCTCCAGCAGCACATTATGGCCACAGCCTGCAGTCAGTGGGGGAAACAAAGCTGCTGACATTGCCGATCCTGTCAGTCTACCTGATAGCCTCAAAGAGAGGAAAACATAAACCAAACACCTGTGTATAGTAACAGATGGGAAACATGGGGCTGGGCTATGGCCAGGAAGTCACAGTGCCCTCTGATGACTTTTGTTCTCCAAAGCCACAGGTGCATAGTGGGTCTGTCATGTAGCATAATAATAAAATCTTTGTACCTCCCTACCCACAAGGCTATGGTAGTTTCACAGCAATTATTTAGTTTTGCCACTTTGAGAATGGGACATTCTTTCAACATCTCTACCTGCTTACAGGTGAATACCCACCTCCCCCTGGTACATCCCAGCCACAAGTTTCCCATCTTTCCTGGTCCAGGTGCACAGCCAAGCTACAGTCTATCTCAATATCCCTTCTGTTTTTTAGGGAATCAAGAAGCTGTGTCTGTGTTCATTGTCTTCTTGCTCTCTCCCCCGGAGATGCTGAGTAGTATCCTGCTTGTGAACAGCTAGTATACACCCACACCCTGTTCAAAGGGGAGAAATTCATAGCACCCCCTCATGCAGAGCAACTGCATATGTCCTGTGACTTCATCCATAATTTTTATGTCTGTTAGAGGGTATGATTTTCATCTATGTTAGTCACTGCATCTTCAGTACTTTGAACAGTATCTGGCATATACCAGCCATTCAATAAGCATTGGTTAAATAAATAAGTGATTCTAATACTAAGAAGTGTTTCACTAATAAAGGGATTACTCAAAAGGTGGTACTTGTCTCAAAGCCATAAAGAAAGACTTGTTGCCACATTGTGTCATACCAGGTTCAGTAGAGCCTACTAGAAACGGAGGGTTTGGTCATGTGAGAATGCTGGTGAGTTATCCTTTTTGGGACCACATGAAGGTGACCCAAAGGTGGACAGGTACAGGTGATCTTCACACAGAGCCTAATGTCAGTGAGCTAAATGAGACAGGAAACAGACCAGGGGTCCACATCCTTGCTCCTATCAAATTCCTATCGCATAGCTGCATAGTAATTGGGAGAGGGGGGAGGTAATCAACTTCCATAGTACCACTTCTGCCTCTCCTCAGTTCATCAACAGGCACAGAGGGGTCCCATTTTGTACATTTCAGCAAGCACCTTCCAGAAGCTTGCACCAAGCCAGATGACCCAGACATCACATTCCATGTTGGATGCATCTCAGCTTACCTTTTCTCCATGGCATCAGTGGCCCTTACTCGGTTTCTAAGCTCTGGAGCTAAAACCACTGGAACATGCCCATCTGACGAACATCCCCTGCATCCAGGAAACTCTGCAGACAAATGTCTCTGGCAGGGATCCACACACCCTGCTGGCAGCATTCCTCCCTCCCAGCTGAACAGAGGAAAAAGCCTAGTAAACAGGACTTGCTTGGAAGCATTCTGCCATAAAATAGAAGGCTTAGTGTTGGAAGTTGAGAATTCTCTCTCTCCTTCTGGGTGCCCATTCTCCAAGTTAGTCACCTTGCTAAGCTTCTGCTTCCTTTGATGTAAAAGGAGGGTGTTAACATCATCTCTCTCATAAGACTGGATGAGCCTCGTCGGGCATGTGGGGTTGCAGCCAGCCCTGCCGGCTGCCCTGGGAGCCCAGAGAGGGTGCTTCGTCACAGTGCAGTGCAGTCACATTCATGCTGTTTCTGGGGGCACTGGCCAGCACCAATCCCTCCTCCGCTGCCATTGTGTCAATTCTGGGCGCATTTCCGGCAGAGGGTAGGAGCAGACCTCAACCTGCTGACCAGGACTGCGGGCCCGACTACCTGGATTTTCTTAGTTTTAATTTTATTCATATTTTTATCTCCTATAGCACCTACTACTTTGCCAATAATATAATGGGCAACAAGAAAATTTAATGAATGCATATGTGGGTGATTGAGAGACAGCATGAATAAATGTGAAAGTGTGAATGTGTGAAAGTGTTAGAGGAGAAACTTGGTTCTTCTTGCCAACACAGTAAAGAATTACAGATCAGCAAGTCTATTAGCACGCAAGCATGGTTTATTAATGATAATGTTCTCCTGGAAGAGAACAGGAGTTTCTGAGGTAAGTGTTAAAAGACATAGGTTCAGGGCAGGGCAAGGTAAGGGCAGTAGGAGTAGGTGTGGCAAGAGCATCAGGTCCTTTGTCTGGAGAACTTATAAGTTGGTAGGATTGGGAGAGGGAGTTACATATTGATTGGTGGATAAATGTGATTCCATCTTCCCCTGGGAGTACAGGACTACCTAAATGTAGGTATGCATGGGGATCTGTTAGCACAAATTCTTGTCTTGCTCTGGACTTTGTTTGGTCACCTTGTTGTAAAACAGATCCATGACAAAAGGCAATTAATTAAAGTTGAGGCAGTTATCCAAAGTTATTTATGGACTCTTTATGTAAGCACTAGGAATTCCCTCATAAAGCAGATAGTGAACAGAGGTAGACAATTAACCAAAGTTGTTTTATGGGCTTCTTTGAGCATGGTGGACCCCCTCCACCTCCCCATTCTAGACTTTGGGATAAGTACACAGTTTCAAAGTCTTTCTTCCCTAGGTAGTGGAAATGATACATAGAATTTCAAGGACTCCCCTCCTCCCATGTTAACATGGTGTTTCATACAATGCTGGAACACCTGGCAATACTATTGGACCAGGCAATATTATCAGACCAAACTTGGGACTGCTGAGTTAGTGGATGAGATCTTTCTTCCTCTTCTTCTCTGCCTTGGTTTACTATTTATCCTACCTAACAGAAGATTGATAATTAAAAAAATATTGAGATGAGGCAATACCATGAGTTATAGCATTTGATTTGAAATGAACTTTAATAAATTAAATAGTTTTCAGAAACAAAACACAAGAAAATGAATTTAAGAAAAGTAAAATTCACATGTGCATTCTCAGGGAAGAAAAATAACAACCTTAATTTCTGAAAAATCACCCATTTATATGTAATTGTGTGTGAAAAAAATCTTACAGGTAATAGCAAATGGAAAGTGACTGGGGCAACAGAATCATGCAGAAGGTATGAAAACAAGATATTGTGGAGTCCTTAGACATAAAATGTCTGGAGAAATATTTGGGAATATGATTAATATACTAGGTATCTTAATGAGAGAAGATGAAGAACCCAAATTTTCCTGAAAACCTGTGTACTAGACATAGTAGTGTTTTTAGAAAGATGACTGGGTGATATATTTATCACTTGGTCCTCGGAGCAGCTCTATGAGGTAGCTATTCCTTGTAGGCAAGGAATTCTAGAGTTAGAGATAAAAATAATGATCTCAAAAAGTATAGCTAGTGGGGAGTAAAACCTGAATTTGGTTGCAAGTCTACCTTAGTCCTAAATCCCTGCTCTTTCCAGTAGGTCACATTGAATCTCCAATGTCCACTAGCTCAAGTCAAATATTAGTTCTATCTTTGGTTCCTCCCTGTTCACAAAGTCATACCCAATCAGTCACCAAGTTCTGTCTGTTCTTCTAAAAAAAGATATGTTTGTTTCTTTCTAAACTCTGCCATCAGGCTGGTCAGCCTCTATCTTCTTTCCTGCAGACAGATGTAATAGCTATTTCTTCATATTTACTTTTTTCTTATTTTAGTTTATTCTCCATGTGACAATAGAATAACCTTATAAAAAATTCATAAATGATCACATGACTTCATTGCTGAAAATATTTCTGTGGCTTCTCATTATTTTAGATTTCAATTGGAAATTTTTAATGTGACCTGTAAGACTTCCATAAATTCGCTGGAATGGTGGGGAGAGGTAGGGGGGAGGCAGAAAACTGTACTTGAACAACAATAAAAAATGTTAAAAAAAGACTTCCATAAACTGCATTTTAATTGCTTTATTCTTTTTATGCTGTTTTTCACATCATTGTCTTCACTCCAGCTGTGTTCATTTTTTTCCTCTTATTTCCTCTTTCATCACAGAGCCTTTGGTGTTGTCTCTTGCTGAAAGCAGGCCTCTTCACCATCTCTCATGTCTCCTAGCTTTTTTTTAAATTTGGTTTTCAGTTCTGAGGGACCCAATCTTTGACCTCTGTGTCTCAGTTAAATCCCTTTGCTAGGTACTTATGCAATACTTTGCATTTCTCCATTTATTTTATCACGTTGACTTCTGCTCATATAAAACTCTAACAGGATGATTTGCCTGAGTTGATTTTCTGTTATATTTCTAGAGTCTATGGTGGTGTCTTGTGAGTGGTAAAGTTTTGATTAATTTATGTCACATGTTGTGATGATCAATTAAAAATTGAAAAATGAGGATTAAAAAGGAAGTTACTCAAATGAACATTCTACCTTTCAGTATCATTTGAATGCTGTTTTACTGTCAGTGAAATGACTCTCATTGAGGTTGTAGACAAATCCTCAAGCTTGGCTGAGTATGTGGTGTATGATAGACCAGATGACTCCAGTGCCTCTCTTTCACCCTGAACTGCCCTATGGTTTTGATGGGATCCTTGATTTCTATGCCTAAGAAAACCCTCTCTGGTCCTTTGTCAGGAGAATATGTGTATTTAATATTCTAGATATGAAATTATTAAGGTCATGTACATTTTTCATATATGCATTTGATAGTGAATTCCATAAATGTTTATTATATAAATAGTATGCTCAAATATTGTACAAAACATTGAGTAAATTCTGTTGAGGAAGATAAGCAAGGTCACTTCCCTCACAAAGCTGAGAATTTTCTGCTTTAGTTTACTTTAGAGCCAGGTGTAATCAGCAGGTATTCATTTATGGATTGATTGGATGGACATGTATAAGGCAGCTTTGCACTTAAGAGGCCAGATTTACATCTATGAAACCATAGAAGTCAATAATAATAGTTGTGCTAAAAATATATTTCTATGCTATAATAATCTCAAGAAAGAATGTCTTGTTATCTATCTCATCATACCCACAGAAGTATATAATTTGTTAAATTGATTTGAATTTTCTCTGTAAAATAGGTTAAAATTCATTAATTATAATTTATACGCATTTGACAAATAATTTTTCTCTGTTTTCATGGTTTAGGTACATGTCACTGTGGCAGGTGTAAATGTGATAATTCAGATGGAAATGGACTTATTTATGGTAAATATTGTGAGTGTGATGACAGAGAGTGCATAGATGATGAAACAGAAGAAATATGTGGAGGTATGTGTATTAACTTTGCAGAAATTAATAAAATACTTGATTTTTCATTTGTTTCATTGTACTTTTAGCTCTATAAATTTATGTACTAATTTTCTAATTTAGTTTGAACCTGTTTGGAAAACACTTTGTGTAAGGAAATTTAGACTGAGGCATTCAGAGTAACATATTTTTAAAATGTAAAATAAGATTATTGCCAAAGAGAGCCAGATGACATGGCAAGCAGGTCATTTTACATAGTTCTGAAGTGATCCTAGTCGGACTTCATCTTGCCTGTCACCTTAATGGCTTTTATTGTTTCTTTTCTCCCAATGATTCAATTGCATGTTTTAACTTTATTCTCTTTTCCCTTTTAAATCATAAGTTTTTAAATAGTCTCATGTCTTTTTTAATTGTTGTTTAAGTACAGTTGTAGGGGACATGAGGCCAATAGGATTATTAACTTAGAATTTATTCACTCCCCCAACACATACACTTAGATAACATCTTTCATGATCTTTTCTATGCACCACCATTACTAACAACATTTTTTTCTCTTGTACCAGTGAGTGCACGCTTGCTAGTGCCAAGAACCACAATACGTACTTCACATTCATTAGGTAACTTACCCAGCACTTCTAGTAGAATTTATACCCCTGTCTGTCTGACACCGAAGACTGTTCTCTTGACCCCTCACCAAAGAGAACTGCATCAGTGCCCAGGAGTATGGAGCCCCATGAAGAGATGCCCACCTCGCCATCTGTAGTGTTCCTTTTCTTCTGCTTCCCTATCTGCAAGCATAGTCCCAGAGTTTCAGTTTGCAACTGTGACTGATGCAGGAGAGGAAAGTAGAGAGCAATGAGAATCACTTTAGTTTAGGTAAATTATTCTCTGCTGTTTATATTCTGTTTTAGCCTGAGATCATCTTTCCATTGATAAGCAATTGCTTATTTCATTTATATCTAACAAGATTCCAGTCCATAGAATCTTATCCTGTATGCAGGATAATTTCAGAAGAGTATTTTCCTTGGAGGATCAGGCACAAATGGGGCCAGGAGGAACCAGAGGATGGACCATAGAGAAAGTGTCAATAACATATGACAAAATATCTGTTTGTTTACAAAAACAAATTACAGCTTCAATCCCTGTAGTCATCCAGATACTCTTATTTTGGGTCTGCTTGGTTCTTTCTCTCTGGTTTACTTCCTGGACAACCCACCAGGATGAAATGAACTAATATCTTCTTTTTTCCAAGCCAGTCCTAACCTACATATTGCTCAGAGAATTTTGTTAAAGGGCTCAGTCCAAGATAATTAGAACAATTAGATAAATCCACTCACAAATATATTTGTCTTCCTAGTGTTTCATTTCCAATTACAGATCAAAAAAGAAGAGGAAGGGAACATGTTTGGGGCTAATGTTGTCTGATGCAGACCACCAAAGCAAAGTCTATTTGTACTTGTAAATGTAAACATTTAACTTGAATCAACACAATAGAAAATGTTTATCTCTCAACCTTTCACTTATATTTCCATTTGTTTGAGGCTTAAGCAATTTCATGGTGCAAAGTATCTGACCACAGACACCAGCTTTAAGTAAACATCCTCTGGGGATGACATTGTCTGGGCTTGTAGATCTTTCCACCTGTCATTCACATGAAACCAATCTGTTGAGAGGTGATTCTACAGCCTATCAGCGAAACAATTCAAAATGAGATTTTCTTGCTTTATCAGTTTACACAAAGGAAAGAATGATGTTTATTGTTTGGAATGTGTATTGTCCTGAAGCTTATTATTTTACCTCAATCATTCAGATGTGTCTTCTTACAATATTTTCATTTGAGTTATGAAGATATCTGCTTATTTTCCATATGTGAATAGTGTAGCTTTACATAATTTTTCCTTTCTTTTTCACCTTTACCTCAATGATATTTTTAGGAAAACCCTAATTGAATACTGGATTTTATAATACATAAAGAATTTGGGTGTGAAGAGTGTAGATTTATAGTCATTTGTTAATGTCAAAGTATTTCTTGAATATGTAGCACCTTACATAAATTTCCTGAAGTTGCAGAGGAAATAAATATCTGAAGTTTCCTGAAATTACAGAGGAAATAAATTCTAGTTTAAGAAGTTAATAAATTTTTTTAAAAAACTAACTCATAAGAAAAGCTTTTAGTATCTCACAGTTGTCTTGTTTTTTTTTTTTTCAGTGTAATTCTCAAGTTTCTGAGGCTTGTGATATAGCACTGTAATGTGATATTTTGTGTGTGTGTGTACATGCAGAGATATTTTTAATCTCATAAATAAAATGTATAATATATGTTATAATTATATGTAACTATAAATATAAATGTATAGCTTGATAGCATTTATACATGCTTAAGTGAATAAATTAAAATTAAATTTATTGTAGAAATGACTTCTTTTAAATGGATTCTCCAATTACTCCTCATTTAGACAGAAAACATGACTTTATATGCCCCATATCTTATTATAGCACTGGTTCTCTTCATTTCTTGGTCTTCCTCTTTATCTCTCTGATGTGTGTGAGCATGAAGGAAGTTTCACCTCATGGACAAGAGTAGTGTAAGAGACCCTACCCATTCTCTTGCCATTGGCCAGGACTTCCATAGCGCTTAGAAAGAAAAATAACCTCACACTCAGTTTCCCATGGGCCTTTTGGAATTATGGATGTAGGAGAAGAAAGAAGGGAGTAAAAACACTTTACCCATAGATTCTGATAAAAAAGATTCCTACATGACAGAAAGAATAGACTAAAAAAACAAAATCCAGTGTGACCCTTGCTTTTATCATATTCACAAGAACAAGAAGCACATTCATGCTTGGATGGCATAACTACAAAAAGGGAGGACACAGAAGTGATTTAGAGTTAAATAGAATTGCCATCTTTTGGGAATTTGTAGAAGAATTGCCAGACATGGGTGGAGAAATTAATGATGTGATGATTCATTACTGATTTCTTGGACATAAGTCCAAATGAATAGGGTAATAGTTTGAAAAGGTGTGATGGTACCTGGACATTAAATGACGGGGTGCCTTTACCTATCATTTGTATCTGGTCCCCAAATACAATGGGAATTTGACTGTGATATCCAGCGTCCATAATATTTCATTAGTCTAAATGAGTACTAAACATTAATTTAGTTGAAAATCTCTTTTCCACATGGAGGAACACAACAGTCTGTGGGACACAGTTGAATGAAAAGATGAAACGTTTCCTCTGGTTTGATAAATGATTCAGCCATTAATAATATGCATCCAAGTAAATACACACACACCATTGGTTTCTCAGTACTTAATTTCAAATAAAATATTTGGATCACTAATTCAAGAAATGCCCTTAGAGTACTTAAATACTTTTGACTTTGATGCATACATTTGAGATTGGAATGTAATAGACTATCATATAATTTCTTTAAAATTCTTTCATTTTAATTAGCTACTTGGCCAGGACAAATTAGAGGACTTTTTGATTTGCTTAATGGGTGTAATTATGTGAGTATAAGCACAATTGAAATGTTTTGGGGACAAGTTACATAATTTGATGATAAGCAATGAGTGTGAAAACAGGTATATTATTTCAAAAGGCAAAAATGATCATATAGAAAGTTAATTCTGTTTTTAAAGTTGCTTTTTTCCTCACTCTATAAAATTCATTTTGGGTAAAGGCCATGGAAAGTGTTACTGTGGAAACTGTTACTGCGAGGCTGGTTGGCATGGAGATAAATGTGAATTCCAGTGCGATATCACTCCCTGGGAGAGCAAGCGAAGATGCACATCTCCAGATGGCAAAATCTGCAATAACAGAGGTGTGTCATTCGTACACATTACTATGTAATGGAGAGAGAAACAAAGCTTTTAATTGTTAACACTCTTCTCTGTATTTCCATCCCTGTGGAAGGAAGTCATCTTTTATAACCATTGACTTTGATGAAAAATCAACATTTTCTACAGCAATAACTTTGTCTTTCTTGTTTTTTTTTTAATTGAGTGGAAAACAGAAAAATAAGAAAGTTACTGTCATTCTTTAAGTTTCACTAAATAAATAATTAACATAGAGACTGTAATTTCTTTGGTGGTCATCCAGAAATAACACAGTACAGCTAAAAGGTAAATCTAATAGATTCTTCTGTTAAGCTAACAGAACCATCTACAGCATGAGAATCTAGTTATCCAGAGAATATTAAAAAATCTCTCTTCTTAATTGAGTAAATTGAAGACTTGTTTGAAATATAGAATTGATATAGAGTCATTTAACTTTTATACACAACAATAAAAATGTTGTATTGAACATAGTATATTTATATGAGGGCCATATGCAATTTAGACTGGCCTTAGACATGAATTTAAAAAAATATTACTATTTCTAAAATATAATTTAAAGTGAGTTAACTAACTGTTAATAACAAATCAAATAGTTTTGAACACTTCTTAAAAATCCTTAAAAGTTGTTTACATCCCTTTGTCAGCTCTACTGGTGGATAAAAAGAACCATGCTGTACTGCTCTTTGCCTACCTGATATAAATACAATATGTGGCTGTATTTCCTTCTGTAAAAATATAAAAGTGTAGCAAGCTAGAAAACATGTTTTTCATTTCTACATGAAATGATGCATTTTAATAAGTAATGCTTCCAGGGAAAATCTTTTTTTCAAAATATATTTTATTTTTTCCTTTATTTTAATTGTTGTTCTTGTACAGTTTTCTGTCTTTTACTCCTATCCCGGCCCACCGCCCCAACCCTTCCTACTTTCCTCCCATTTCCACCCTCCCTAGTTTTTGTCCATGTGTCTTTTATACTTGTTGCTCTAAACCCTTCCCTTTTTCCCCTGAAGTTCCCTTTTGTTGATTATACTATTACAGTTGTCATATTTTCCCTTCTTTATTCCCCTCTGCCATGTATACGCCCTCCCACTCGCATTCCTCCCCTTTAGTTCATGTCCATGGGTTGTACATTGGCTTCTACATTTCCTATACTATTCTTAACCCCCACCCTGTCTATTTTCTACCTACCATTTATGCTACTCATTCTCTGTAATTTCCCCTCTGTTTCCACCTCCCACTCCCCTGCTGATAACCCTCAATGTGATCTCCATTTCTGTGATTCTATTCCTGTTCTAGTTGTTTGCTGAGTTGTTTTGTTTTGTTTTGTTTTTTGCCAGGGGAGTGTGGAGGGTTCAGTTGTTAATAACTGTGTTTGTTGTCATTTTACTGTTCATAGTTTTTATCTTCTTTTTCTTAGATAAATTCCTTTAACATTTCATATGATAAGGGCTGGGCGATGATGAACTCTAACTTGACCTTATCTGGGAAGCACTTTATCTGCCCTCCCATTCTAAATGATAGTTTTGCTGGATGAAGTAATCTTGGATGTACGTCCTTGCCTTTCATGACTTCAAATACTTCTTTCCAGCCCCTTCTTGCCTGTAAGGTCTCTTTTGAGAAATCAGCTGACAGTCTTATAGGAACTCTTTTGTAGGTAATGCTCTCATTTTGTCTTGCTGCTTTTAAGATTTTCTCCTTATTGAGAGGAGGGAAGATGGCGGTGTGGTAGGAGGGAGCAGATTCCCTACACACGGGAGAAAAACCTGGCCAATCTATGGAAGAACAGAGCAGACAAGGAACAGTAATACAGCATATTTGAGAATAAGAGATTGAAAATTGTAGTGGACATTGAAAAACCAGTTGGTAAGGAGAGTACTTCACAACAATAGGAGCCCAGGGATCAGCATGGAGAGGAAGGCTGCTGAGGTCCCAGCCCAGCTCTCCACCAAGCCTCCAAGCCTGCCCCAGGGCTCTAGGGAGGGAGCTGGGTCAGTTGCTGAAATGGGCTGAGAGATCCTAGGAGCAGCGACTGCGTGACTGTGGGCCGAGAGATAGTGGTTGCCCCACACCAGGTCACTGCTGCACTTTGAACTGAGTTTTCATGGTCACCGGGCGACTGCGAGCTGAGCGATCACAGTCGCCCTGACTGGAGACGGAGGCAGGTGTGAAGTGAGATGGCTGCATGAAAATAGGCACCCACACGTGAAGGCACATGGTCATGGAATCATAGGCACGCTCGAGAGCATAAGCGCTGGCCACTGGAGACAGCTGTGGGACCATAATCACCAGTGCATGGGCGGACATGCAAGCTCAGACCACTCAGGGCCATAGGTGCAGGTGTGAAATGGCTGCAGGATCATAGGCCACAAACCACCAAAGAAAGCTGTACAGTGCCCAACCCAGGCGGCTGCGTGCAACCAGAGAACTGAGCTCACACCCCTAAACTCTGGGAAGTGCCAGCACACCAGGAAGCTCAGAACACACTCTGGAAGCAATGTGGGGAGAGGCGCAGACTAACTCTGGGGACCATAGCAAACTGATGACTGAGTGCTGAACACAGAAAAGCAATAAGATCACCCCTCAGCCATTGTAGTCAACAAGACCAGAAAAACCAGCTGGGCAAGTTTGAAAACAACAAGAGGTTTTTTTTTTGTTGTTGTTTTTGTTTTCTTTTGTTTTTTTTCCCGTTTTTGGTTTGTTTGTTTGTTTTTTGTTTTGCTTGTTTGTTTTTTGTTTGTGTGCCTGTCTATTTATATATTGTTTTAAATTATTATTTCTTTATTATTTTTATCTTCTTTTTTAGTCCCCAACTCCTTTTGCCTCTCTTTACTTCTTTCTTGTTTTATTCCCTCTTCCTTTCTTTCCAATTTTATCTCTTCTACTTTCCTCTTTTTTCTTCTTCTTCTTCTTTCATTTTTTCCCACTCTTCTGTTTTTAAATACCCATAAGTGAGACAAAAACAAACAAACAAACAAACTGGAACTGTGAAAAAAAACACAGTTGGTCCCAAAAAGAGGGTATCCCAGCTGATGAGACAGTGGAAGCTGTGAACAACAGGTTATCCGAAAGAGAATCCACCACTGAATCTCACAGGTATTCTACCACAGAAGGTAACACCACAAACCCAGGAAGCCAGAACAGATCAATTTAAGAAGTTGAGGATAACATCAAGAGTCTTACAAACAATGGGAAGACAAAGAAACAATCCCCAAATGAAAGGAAAGGAGGAAGCTCCAGAAAGAATGCTAAATGAAACTGAGGCAACTCAACTATCAGATATTGAGTTCAAAGCAATGGTTGTGAGGAAGCTCCATGAACTGTCAATGAACTACCAGAAACTACAGGGAAGCTTTGATGAACTCACTGCAAACTATATTAACATGAAAAAGGAAATAGAAACTACCAACAAGGGCCAAGAGGAAATGAAGAATACAATTTGTGAACTGAAGAACACAGTAGAGGAAATGAAAAGCAGAATTAATGAAGCAGAAGATCGGATCAGCGAGTTGGAGGACAAAATAGAAAAAAAAAAAACCCATATGAGCAAGATAAGTAAAAGAGGCTCAGAAAAAATGAAGAGGGATTGAGAGAAATGAAAGACAGCATGAAATGGAATAATATCCATATAATAGGGTTACCAGAAGGAGAAGTAGAAGAGCGAGGGATAGAAAATCTATTGGAAAAAGTAGTGATGGAAAACTTCCCTAATTTGATGAGAGAAAAAGTCACACAAATCCAGGAAACACAGAGTCCCAATCAAGAGGAACCCAAACAGGCCCACTTCAAGACACATCATCATTAAAATGGCAAAATTCCAAGACAAAGAGAGAATCTTAAAGGCAGCAAGGGAAAAAAAGAAAGTAATATTCAAGGGAGCCCTGATAAGGTTAGCAGGTGACTTCTCAATGGAAAGACTCCAAGCCAGAAGAGAATGGCAAGAAATATTCCAAGCAATGAGAACCAAAGGGCTGTAACCAAAACTACTTTATCCAGCAAGGCTTTTAATCAAGATAGAAAGCCAAATAAGGAATTTTCCAGACAAAAGAAGTCTAAAAGAATACATCTCTACCAAACCAGTTCTGCAAGAGATACTAAATTGATTGCTTTAAGGGAAGAAAGGAAAACATACAGAAAGAAGGAGAGAGAGGAACACAGCTATTAAAATGGCAATGAATAAATACCTATCAATAATAACCTTAGCAACAAGTATAAAGGACTCATGGACAAAAACTATGGGGGGTGGAAATGGGAGGAAGGTGGGGAGGGCTGGGGTGGTGGGCTGGGGCGGGGTAAAAGACAGAAAACTGTACAATATCAACAATTAAAAAATACTGATTAAAATAATAAAAAAATATCTGATTAAAAAATAATAATAACCTTAAATGTAAATGGATTAAATGCTCCAATCAAAAGACATAGAATAACTGAATGGATAAGAAAGCATGACCCACACATATGCTGCCTACAAGAGACCCACCTCAGGACAAAAGACCTACACAGACTCAAATTGAAGGGCTGGAAACAATTTTTCCAACAAATGGACAGGGAAAAAAAGCTGGGGTAGCAATACTCATATCAGACAAAATAGATTTCAAAAGTAGAGCCATAAAGAGAGACCCAGAAGGTCACTTCATAATACTCAAGGGAAGAATCCACCAAGAAGACATAAACATTGTAAATATATATGCACCAAATGGAGGAGCACCTAAATATATCAGGAAAATCTTAGAGGACTTCAAGAAAGATATTGACAGTAACACAATTATAGCAGGGGATTTTAACAACCCACTGTCAAAAATGGACAGATCTTCCAAACAAAATATCAACAAAGATATTGTGGCATTGAACAACACTCTAGAGGAAATGGACTTAGCTGATATATATAGAGCCCTTCATCCCAAAGAAACTAAATACACATTCTTTTCAAATGTACATGGAACATTTTTAAAGATAGAACACATGATAGGACAACAAAATAAGCCTCAAAAATTCAAGAAAATTGAAATCATACCAAGCATTTTCTCTGACCACAAGGGACTGAAACTAGAAACCAATCCCAAGAGGAAAAAACCAAAACCCTCAAAATCATGGAGATTGAATAGCATGCTATTAAACAACGAATGTGTCAAGAATGAAATTAGGGAGGAAATCAAAAAGTTTCTGGAAACAAATGATAACAAACTCATATCGACCCAAAACTTATGGTACTCAGCAAAGGCAGTCCTCAGAGGGAAGTTTATAGTTATACAGGCCTACCTAAAAAAGAGAAACATCTCAAACAAACAACCTAACCCTATTTCTACAAGAACTTGAGGATCAACAACAAAGACGGCCCAAAGCAACTAGAAGGAAGGAAATAACCAAGATCAGATAGAATTAAATTATATACAGACTAAAAGCACAATTCTAAAGATCAATGTATCCAGGAATTGGTTGGTTGAAAAGATAAACAAAATCGACAAGCCTTTAAGCAGGTTCATCAAGAAAAAAAAGAGAGGATTCAAATAAACACAATCAGAAATGAAAGAGAAGAGATTACAACTGACACTGCAGAAATACAAAGGATTTTAAGACATTACAATGAAGAACTATATGCCAAGAAATTTGAAAACCTAGGTGAAATGGACAAGTTTCTAGAAAAATATAATCTCCCAAAACTCAAAGAAAAAGAAACAGAAAGCCTGAACAGACCAATAATAGCTGATGAAATTGAACAAGTAATCAAAAACTCCCGACACACAAAAACCCTGGACCAGATGGTTTCACAGGAGAATTCTACAAAACATTTAAAGAAGAGCTAACCCCTACCCTTCACAGACTATTCCAAAAAATCCAAAATGATGGAAGACTCCCAAACTCTTTCTATGAAGCCAGCATCATCCTAATCCCAAAACCAGTAAAGACACAACAAAGAAAGAAAACTTCAAGCCAATATCACTGATGAACCTGGAAGCTAACATCCTCAACAAAATATTGGCAAACCACCTCTAACAATACATTAAAAAGATCATACACCACGACCAAGTGGGATTCATCCCAGGGATGTAAGGATGGTTCAACATTCGCAAATCAGTAAGTGTAATTCATCACATACAAAAGCAAAGGCAAAAATCACATGATCATATCAATAGATGCAGAAAAAGCATTTGATAAGGTACAACACCCATTTATGATAAAAACAGTCAGCAAAGTGGGAATAGAGGGAGCATTCCTCAACATAATAAAGGCCATATATGAGACACCTACAGCCAACATCATACTCAACAGGCAAAAACTAAAATCTTTTCCACTAAGATCAGGAACAAGACAAGGTTGTCCACTTTCACCACTTCTAATCAATTTAGTATTGGAAGTCTTAGCCATAGCAATTAGACAAGAAAAGGAAATAAAAGACATCCAAATTGGAAAGGAGGAAACAAAACTATCATTGTCTGCAGATGACATGATAGTGTACATAGAAAATCCTATAGACTCAGCCAAAAGCTGCTCAACCTAATGAATGAATTTGTCCAAACAGCTGGATACAAAGTCAATATCCAGAAATCAAAGGCATTTTTGTATACCAACAATGAAACAACAGAAGCAGAAATCAAGAAAAAAAACCCATTCAATAGAGCAAAAAGAAAAATAAAATACTTAGGAATAAACCTAACCAAGGAGGTAAAAGACCTGTATGCAGAAAACTACACGACACTGAAGAAAGAAATCAAGGAAGACCCAAACAAATGGAAAAACATAGCGTGTTCATGGATTGGAAGAATTAACATCATCAAAATGTCCATACTTGCCATAGCAATTTACAAATTCAACGCAATACCTATTAAAGTACCAATGGCATATTTCACAGACATAGAACAAACACTTCAAAAATTTATATGGAACTATAAATGACCTAGAATAACTGCAGCAATCTTGAGAATGAAGAGCAAAGCAGGAGGGATCACAATACCTGATACCAAAATGTATTACAAGGCCACTGTAATCAAAACAGCCTGGTACTGGCATAAACACAGGCATGTGGACAAGTGGAACAGAACAGAGAGCCCAGAAATAAACCCAAGTCTGTATGGTCAATTAATATTCAACAAAGGGGGCAGCAACATAAAATGGAGTAAAAATAGCCTCTTCAACAAGTGGTATTGAGAGAACTGGACAGCTACGTGCAAGAAAATGAAACTTGAGCACCAACTTACACCATACACAAAAATAAATTCAAGGTGGATAAAAGATTTAAATATAAGCTGTGACACCATTAAAATCCTAGAGGAGAACATAGGCAGGAAAATCTCAAATATTCCATGCAGCAACATTTTTATGACTATGTCCCCTAAAGTAAGGGACATAAAGAAAAGAATAAACAAATGGGATCTCATCAAAATAAAAAGCTTCTGCATGGCCAAAGAAAACAGTATTAAAATAAAAAGAGAACCAACTGTATGGGAAAACATATTTACCAATGATACCTCAGACAAGGGTTTAATCTTCAAAATATATGAAGAACTTACATGACTCCACTCTAAGAAGACAAACAACCCAATTAAAAAATGGGCAAAGGACTTGGGTAGACACTTCTGCAAGGAGGACATAGAGAGGATCCAGAGACACATGAAAAGGTGTTCAATATCACTAGCTATCAGAGAGATGTAAATTAAAACCACAATGAGATACCACTTGACACCAGTTAGAATGGCCCTAGGAAACAAAGCAACAAACAGCAAGTGTTAGAGAGGTGGAGAAAAGGGGACCCTAGTGCACTGTTGGTGGGTGTGCAGACTAGTACAACCACTGTGAAAAACAGTATGGAATTTTCTAAAAAAAACTAAAAGCGGATCTGCCTTTTGACCCAGCAATTCCACTGCTAGGATTATATCCTAAGAACCCTGAAACAGTAATCCAAAAGCACTTATGCACCCCTATGTTCATAGCAGCACAATTTACAATAGCGAAGTGTTGGAAGCAACCTAGATGCCCATCAGTAAATGAATGGATCAAAAAACTGTGGTACATTTACACAATGGAATTCTATGCAGCAGAAAGAAAGAAGGAGCTCCTACCCTTTGCAACAGCATGGATGGAACTGGAGAGCCTCATGCTAAGCGAAATAAGCCAGGCAGTGAAAGACAAATACCATATGATCTCAACTTTAACAGGAACCTAATCAACAAAACAAACAAACAAGCATAATATAACCAAAGACACTGAAATTTAGGACAGGCTGACAGTCTCCAGAGCGGAGACGGGAGGGAATTTCAGGGGAAAAGGGGAAGGGTTTACAGGAACAAGTATAAAGGACACATGGACAAAAACTATGGGGGATGGAAATGAGAGGGATGTGGGGAGGGCTGGGGTGGGAGTAGAAGACAGAAAACTGTACAAGATCAATTAAAATAAAAATTAAATAAAAGAGTCTCTCCTTATCTTTAATCTTGGCTAATATAATTATAATTTACTTTGGTGTGTGCTTCTTTGTGTCCAATTTCCTTGGAACTCTGAGCTTTCTGGAAGTCTATTTCCTTTGCCAGATTAGAAATGTTTTTCTTTATTATTTTGTCCAATAAGTTTTTGATTTTTTGTTCTTCCTCTTCTCCCTCTGGCACCCTTATGATTCAGATGTTGGAATGTCTAAAGTTGTCCCAGAGGTTGTCACAGAGTCTTTCCTCATTTTTTAAATTTCTTGTTTCTGCATTCTGTTCTGGTTGAAAGTTTATTTCTTCCTTCTATTCCACATCACTGATTTGAGTCCCTGTTTCCTTCTTTTCACCATTGGTTTCCTGTATATTTTGCTTCATTTCATTTTGCATAGCCTTCATTTCTTCCTTAATTTTGTGACCAAACTCAATCATTTCTGTGAGCATCCTGACTACTAATGTTTTGAACTGTACATCTTATAGATTGGCTATTTTTTCATCGCTTAGGTTTATTTCTTCTGGAGCTTTGATCTGTTCTTTCATTTGGGCCAATTTTTTTTTTTTTTTATTGTCTTGGCCCACCTGTTATGTAGTAAGGGGCAGATGCACCTTAGGTGTTCACCAGAACAGGGCAACCCACATCACAGCATTGTGTTGCTGTATGTGGTGGAGGGGTCTGAGAGGGAAGTGTGTTGCTTGCTCTGCTCTCTGATGGTTTTCAGTCACTTCCCCTACTACCCACAAGCAAATTGGGCCTTCTTGCTGATTTCCGGGTGCGTGGATTTGTGTACATTCTATGACCCTGTGGGTCTCTCCAACAAACTCTCTTGTGAGGTTGGGAGTTTCTCCCACTTCCACCTCAACCCCCACAGGTGTTTTCAGTCAGAGGCTTTGAAGCTTTATTTACGCACACTGAAAACTTGGATTCCTTGGTGTAACTGGCTCCTTAGTTGTTCCCCACCCCCGTTTATCTGTGGGTGAATGTGGGACTGCCCAGTCCACAAGCCACCACCTTGGCAGGTCCACCAGCCACCTTGACTGCCCAGGTCCTCCCGCTGCTGCCTTGCTGAGAGTCCTCTTGTCCCAGCTGCCCATCTCCGCCCCTCTTACCAGTCTGGATGAATGTTTCTTCTTTAACTCTTTGGTTGTCAGACTTCCATATGGTTCAATTTTCTGGAAGTTCTGGTTGTTCTTGTTTTTAAATTTGTTGTTGTCCTTATTTTGGCTGTTCAAGGAGGCAAAGTGTGTCTACTTACCCAAGGAAAATCTTAACGTACAATAAATTTTACCCTTTTAAAGATTGATGTAAATGAGTAAAATATGCTACAAGCTGTACATAGAGAAAAGAAAGAATAAAGGCCTGAATTTGGAACAGAAATCATTACAATTTTTTAATTTAGTTTATACAGAATAGATCTGACTGTATATCATATGAATTCATATTGTTTGCCTTTAATATATAAGGCCATGTTTCTACTTCAGTTCTTTTATTCACTAGAATCAGTAGTTACCATAACAATGTCAGTGTATGAAGCTTGAACTGTGTAACTGTCAGAGATAACCATTTACATGTTGAAAAGAGAGAGGAGAAAAGTGGAACTGATGGGGCTGTGTGGATCAGGTCCTGGTTCTACAGCAGGAAAATGTGGGTTCTGTGAGACAGATGTCCTTCAGAAACACACATTACTTGCCACCTTTCCATATCTCACCTCCTGGCTTCCACTTTTCTGGTGCTGAGTTTTCTGATTTGGAGATCTGACAGAGTCACAACAGGAAGCAACATGTCTAAACAGGGCTGGTAGCTAGTGATACATGTGAAGGCAGGTGAGGGCCCAACACTGCAATGAGTTCCTTTTCTCAGAGGGTCCTGCTTATGTCTATCCCAGAACTCTACTTTTCAATACTTCCTAGGTAGGAGAGAGACATTGATCCTACACATAACTACCTTTTCTTCTTTTTTAGCCCATGTTAAAGAGCCATAAAACAATATTGTGAACAGAGGTAATCAATGATAGAATAAATGTCCTTCGTTGCCTACTTTGTTTAATCACAGTTTCACATTGGACCCAATTTATCATACGACCATACCCTCAAGTCATTTGTATTATTAAGAAAACAATGCATATTCATTTTTAAAAATGCAGATCACTAAAAATGATAATCTTAAAATAGATATACCTCCTTTTTAATTTTGGTACATAATCTTTTGGTCTGTTTTTATCATTTATTTTGAAAGAATTCATCACCCTGTGCTCTCTGACATGGATTTTCTTCTTATTTAATACAAAAATTGAATCATACTATGCATACCAATTTGATATTTGTTTTTTATTCAATCATATGTTTCGGTTATCTTTCCATGTTCACAGAGCAAAACCCTAATTTGTACTTTTAATGGCTGCTTGGTAGTCCAAACTATGCATTGTACTAATTCCCCATTGATTGATATTCATGTCCTTAACTGTTTTTCAGTAGCAACAATACCATTACATTTAATATTCCTGAATGTGTACTTTTATGTACTTGTCCTCTCCTTTGGACATATTAATTGAAGTAGACTCTTATGCTAAATAATACCCACATTTTCAAAGTACATATTGTGAAAAAAATGGTGCATCCAGAATTGTACCATTTTATGCTTCATACCTTCACCAGCCCTTGATCCTAGCAATCTTTTCACTTTTGCCAATTTGATGTTCAAAAGAATTTTAACTCACTGTTGTTTTACAGTCCCCCATCCCCTCCCCTTAGTAATCATAGGTTGACTGTTAAACATTTTTCATGTTTAATCACAGGTTGACTGGTAAACATTTTTCGTGTTTATCTATCATCATTACATGTCTACAAGACCTCTGATTGGTGTTCTTTTCCTTTATCTATTTTGCTCTAGGCATATTTGTCCTTTACATATTGATCCCTAAGAATTATTTGTGTTTGTGAAAATAGCTATTTGTCTTTTGCACACATATGTCTTGTTATTCCAACTGTTTTAGTTTTTCTGGGTTTTTTTTTTTTTTTTTTTTTTGGTGTTTTGCTTCCAACCAAAATTTTACATTTTTTATGTAGATAAATAAAATTCTGTGTTTATTTTTAGTAATTCTTTTTGAGGATTTTGAATAAACATTATTTTATATTTTTAAGTCTTTGGTCTAACTAAAATTTACTTTGATGTGAGAGGTAAGAAAGGCATTTAACTTTATCTTTCCCCAGGAATGATAAGCTAGTTGTGCTAAAGGTGAGGACTGATAATCCACACAAAGTAAATATAATCGTCAGTTGGGCATTTTCCCTATGCAAGTATCCATATGATTAAGGTTTATCTCTCTACTTAATTTCCAACATCTTCTATAATTTGAATTCATTTGATCTAACAAACCTTATTCTTAGGTTTCCTTAACATGCACCTTCTGCTCCAGTATGCAGGATTCCTTAGGATCCCCACACTCATCCCTACCCTTCTTTGCTTGTTCTTGCTTTCTTGACTTTTTAAAAATTTATTTTACCTCCAGCCAATCCTAGAATATTTCCCCCTCTCCCTACATATCCAAACTATCTGCCTTAATTACTTCAGCCCATATTGATTCCTTCTTCCCCAAACTCTTAACAGCATTTCTCAGCATTTCTGTCCTAGTGTACAAAGTGTTAGCACTCATACATTTATTGTTTGCTAATTTTTATTTCATTAGCCTTGTTTTTGTCAAGTAGATTGTAACCTTCTTGAAGGCAAGGATTTTACCTTATGCTGTTTTAATTCTTTTGATATTATTTCTGAGACAATTCAACACAGTGTTAATGATGTATTGCACAGTCTCACTTAATTATTGGCATAGATAATAACTTTTGTTTATTAAAGAATATCTACTTCCACTTTAGATGGAAGTAGTGTTTTTCCTTTGTGGAACATTTTTTTCTGAACACATGTATTTTTCAAATACAAAGTAAGCAACATATTTTTAAAAAACAATATATAAGATGCTTACTTTCATAAATTCTCACTATATGCATATAAAATTATTTTTTCATGTAGGGACTTGTGTGTGTGGTGAATGTTCTTGCCATGATGTTGACCCGACTGGAGACTGGGGAGATATTCATGGAGACACCTGTGAGTGTGATGAAAGGGACTGTAGAACTGTATATGACAGATATTCTGATGACTTCTGTTCAGGTAAGTGTTCTCAGAATTCCTATTTTAAATTAAAAAATCATTTTTCTATTTTGAATATTCATTTTGATTCTCACAGAAACTGTAAAAGAACTGCATGTGTATTCTAAAACATTGGATATCCACAGTGCTCCTATTCGGAGTCACTTGGAAATGTTTAAGAGAATTCACACATTGGGCAAAGACTAGATATGGCATTGCACCCTCTCTCTTAAAATTAGTCTAATTCCTCACTGAGGAGAATCATTGGTTTCAGATATCTATTGCTCAACTCTGAGACCACAAGACAGCTGATCTGGTGACAATGAACAGGATAGACACCATTATGACAAGCTATATTAATGTATTACAAAACTTAGGGTAATAAATTCTCATAGATATTTTTAAACATTTTATTTATATTTAGACAGAGGGGAAGGCAGGGAGAAACACCAATGTGTGGTTGCCTCTTGTGCGCCCCCTAATGGGGACCTGGAATGCAACCCAGGCATGTGCCCTAATTGGGAATCCTAATTAGGGATCAGAATTGGGAACCAATGACCCTTTGGTTTTCAGGCTGGTGCTCAATCCATTGAACCACACCAGCCAGAGCCTCATGGATATTTTAATGCATTAATTCTTTGGTATGATTTATATATTAAAATTATTCTACAACTTAGTCTAGAATTGAAAATTAATTAGTGAATTCAAATTTTTAAAAAATATTTATTGAAAAAATAGTAGTTGCCAGGGTCTGGGCTATGGCATCTTGGCTACTGGGTACAGCAGTGAAGGAGACAAATAGGATTCTTGACTTTATGGATCTCGCAATCTAAATATATGGGAATATATGACCTACCAGAATTTTTAATTGTTCAAAGAAAAAACAGATTTATATAAAAAAGTGATATTAAGCAAAAATAGATTTATGGATTTTCAGCTCTATTATGTTTGATAATTCAGAAGGCAGAAGCATGTGCACATACATCTCTTTAATCTGACTGCTTGATTGGTATACACAGAAAGATAGGAAACTCCACTGATCTCCTGAAAGTTTCCAGCAAAGAGAGATAGAAGAACTGCCCTATTTAATTATGATTATGCAACTTCAAAGATTTCTCTGGTCTGCTTGAGGGGAGCCTGTTGCTTCAACTTCTCACTGCAAAAGGGTTTCCCTCTTCTGAATAGCCCTCTTGTTCAGGAGAATTCCTTAAACATTTTGTGAACTCTGTTCTCTTGAGGAGATGATAGCCTTTTTAGATATTTCGATTATTCACTATTATTATGAATGTTCTTTATTATCACAGTTTTAAGTGTAGTGCATAACTTGACTTTATTGTAAAGACAATGAGGAGTTTGCGATGGTTTTCTGCAGTGGAGTGCTGTAGTCACAGGTTTCCAGTCTGGTAGCCTGGGTAAATGTTGGTGCCATTTACTGAAATTGAAAACACAGAAGGAAGTTGTGAACTTTGTTTCTAGATGTATAGATCATAAAGGACAAATGACAACCCAAAACTGATAGTTTTTTCACCTATTGAGTATGTGGTTCTAAATTCTAAAGGATCAGGATTGAACATGAGAGTTTAGTCATAAGCACAGAGTTGGTAATGAAAACTACACTGGGGTTCAGAGAACACCATTCAAGAATGTCATTTAAGATTGTGACATAAAACATGAATTTACACAATTTAAAATAGGAAAATACAGGAGATCATCGAGTTATATATAACAATAATAAATGTGTGACTCTCTGATATGCTTTTTTTTTTTTTTTTTTTTTTGGCCATAGAATGTATTCTTCCTTGTTAAACCCATGATCTTGATCTTGATCCTTATTTGGAAGTGGGGTTGAAAAATTTAAAATAACTATATTATAGTGCTAATTCAGGATTATGTGAACTGGTCTATCTGATTGTGGGGAACTAGGACCATGAGGTGAAAATGGACATTGACACTTCAGTTGATACTTTCATTCTTGTGTAAGCTCACAATTCCTGTTGCATGCTTTTTAGGCATAGAATTACTACTATAGGTTGGGAGGGTGAAAGTTATTAAGAAGGACTCCTTGGAATCTGAAATTTTGCACTTCATTTATTCCCTCACTTCTGCCTTCTACCCTGTTTTTCTCTTCCTCTCTTTTTCATTTTCCCCTACCCTATGAGATTTCAAACAAGAAAGCTAATAAGCAACTGGGGTTTCTCATGGGAAGTGTTTAGAAGAGAATAATTAATCCTTTATATGTGGTCTCCATGCTGTAGGTGTAGACAGTTGGGAATGGGCAAAAGTGATGAGGTAATAGGCTTTTTTGAACAATAAGACATATGACAATGAGACATAAAATATATAATTGTGATTCATTTTGTGTTCATTGAGTGAAATGAATGTGAGTAGTTCTCCACAGTTGCTTCCCACACTTAAGATGAGGAATTTAGGAAAGGAGAAATATTAACAGTGATCTGACTTTGATAGACACTTACCAAGTTCATTTACACACCTCATTCCTTTTTATGTTCACACTAACTCATAGTGGGAGATATGATTATCTATATTTTAACAGAAGAGTAAACAAGTTCAGAGAAATTAAGTAACTTGAAATCTAGTTCATACTGCTTTTGTATTATTTGAAAACATATATAACCTAAGAAACCATGTAATTTAACCCAGCTACATTGATGTTTTCTAATGATTTATACAAGGCTGTAGTGTAATAAGGTTTAGATGAAACAGCTTTATTTTTAGCTCCCATTCTTGAAATTCTGAAAATGTTTATTTATTTAAAAACTTATTTAAATCCAAAGGAAATCTCCTGATGGATCAGTTTAAGTTGGCTCTTTTAATTGACATTCTCATTTTTATTAATTCATTTTTACTCTGTCCATTTATCTATTCAGTAATGCACTTGTGGATATTTTGTGCCTATTCCATAATGGATCTTGAAGATACACATATTTTAAAACACATCCCTGCTTTCAAATAAATTTACTTTATTTCATTCATTCATTCATTCATTCATTCCTGTCTGTTCAGCATCCACATGGTATGCATGTGTGTATTTATTCATACACAAATACAATGCATAAACAGATACACAGACACACACATGCACATGTACACACAAATACCTCAAAGATGATACCATTGACAAAATTTGAGTGTGACTAAAATGACCAGAGCATGGCCAGTTATACTGAAGTATACCAACTGCTTTGTTTGTTACTTCAGTTCTATGAGCAGCTCCACTGAATTTACTTTCTGATTCTAAAATAACTTTTTTATTCCTTTTGGCTGCTTGCCACTGTGTTCTATTTCTCAAATTCCCATAATTGAAAACATATGCTGCAGTTTGATCTTAAATTCTATTTTTCAGTTTGTTCTGCCTACTAAAATAGTGAAAATATAAGGTTAGTCCTGGCTTAGAGTACCATTAGTTTGGAAAATGGAATCATTTGTGATAGAACCATATTATATGGGGAAATTTATCATTGTGGATTAACAAAGCATTAAGGAAAGAAACTGGAGGAAATTATTTAAGCATGCTCAGTTTACATTGTCTTGAAGGGAAATAAATATATTCAATGGAATTTTAAAAAATAAACAAATACTGGTTAGGTCTAATTGATTTTCCCAAACTTTTTCCTATTAATTATCTTCATAATACTTTGTAAGAAGCTACTTGTAAACATCAGATTCTAATTTACGAGCATTTTTTATCATTTTAAAAGAAAGGAATATCCCTTATAGCAGAATAGTGTTTGTCTGGAATGAATGAAACTGTGTTTTTCCTGGATTGATATTTCTGAGTTTAGATAGCTTAACTCAAAGAAACACAATGATTGCAAAGAAAAAATAAGTTTTGGTGTCAACAGCCTCTACTATAATGGTTTGAGAGCCTTTATAGTTCTACCCACCCAACATGGCCATTATGTCACTTGATGTCTGTCTAGTCTTGCTGCCAACTCCCTGCCCACATGGTACAGACTGAGTTGTGATCCCATTTACATACCAACATCAACACCTTGTTGTTCTTCTATTGTTGTGTGTATGTGTCTTTAATGTATGACTATAGATCCTTTAAAAGCAATTCTCTAATGTGCATTCTCACATTTGATATCAGGAATGAATAACAACAATCTGTATCTTTCATCTCTATTTTGTTATCTTCTTCCTACAGAGTTTATAGGAATACTTATTAGAAGCAATGAAATTAACTCCTGCAGGCTTAATATATATGTTTGACACAGTAGCAAGGAAGCATTAAATTTCAGATTAGGATGGTAAAATTCGCTTCTGGTTCTTCCACTTTTAAAGATAAAGTACAGTGAGATGAGGCTTAGAAAGGTGAAGAAGTGACACACTTAGATCAAGGACACAGGTTTCCTAGTTCCTTTTATGCTCTTTTTACTATTTGTTTATGAAATACCTTAATAGAGTATGTTATAGTAGTCTAAAGGGTTTTGATGCTAAATAGATTTCATCTTTTCCAAACTCTTCTTTGTATATCAAAACCATGCATTTTCATCTTATTAATTTTGTTCTTATAAAAGGTGTTCTTTCCTCTTTGTGGCATAAATTTTGTACTAGAATTGAAAGACTAGGGACTCAAGAAGGAAAATTGTAGTTTCACTTCATGATTCCCTGTTTTGTCTAAAAAGCTCAATACCTACTTCAGTATCTTATATCAGTACATTTCATTTCTAAGTGACTTCCTAACTACATTAACTTTATAGAAAAGGTACAGTTTCATTTATTGGTAAATTAAAATCCATAACATTCTAAAATATATTTGACAGAATGTGACTTTGAGTTATTAAAAGATGTAGGATGAATTTTTTCATTACTGTGAAAGCAAAACTTATGTTTATGTTTTAACTCATCAATAAATCTCTTATAAATGGATTAGACAATACCATTGTCTATACTATATTTTGTTATATTAGACTAGAATTATTTAAACATTTTCTCTATTGCTTTTGCATTTGCTTCTCTATGATCTTCATTGAGATATTTGATTATATATTCCTATTTTCCCAAAATAATGAAATATTAAAAAATTCTCCATGACATTATTTTATTATTAAACTTGTTACCATATGCTACTCACAGACTCTCAGGAATTTTATTCATTATGGATGATTTACTTAGGTCACTCATATTTTAATTACCCTTCTTTCCTCAGCTTGAATTTGTTCAATTGATGTCATGTCGACTTTTGAAGGCAAAGTGTAAAAGACTCATAAGTGGATGATTTGAGAAGGAGCAGTGGCCATTCTGAACTAGACAAAATATTCTCCCGCTCTGATACTATCCTATTTAGAGGCAAAGCCTTTCTCCCTAAAGCCAATCATAGCAAAGACATTATCTCCTTAATTCATTCCAAGGTGTAAGCACTCGCTCAAATTCAGCTGGGTTATTGAGAGGGCATTTTGATTAAGTGAAGACTGAGGTTGAAGCAGAAGGCACAAGAAGTTAGGGGTCATCACACACATGGCAAAAGTGAGGGCACATTTTATATGTTGTTCACAATTGTACTTGGAGTTGGTGATGCCTGGAGGTGAAGCATAAATTTGTAGGAGTTATCACCCATGAGATGGTTCATGATGCTGCATTAAGTGCACAGGCAATAGAGGTATAAGATATTATAGGCTAAAATTTCCCCTAGTGTTTATAACAGAACACAGAAATAGAAAACGCTAAATAAAGTGAAGCCTCAGTAACAACAGTTATTTTTTTCTAGAGCAACTGCATTTTATAATTTGTTAATGCATTCACAATTAATCTCACCTTTTTGATATTAATTGAACCAAATTTTCACTCTAAAAATCTCTTATTAATGAAATCTATAATCATGAATGTATTTTATTCTACCACACATTTAAAAAAATATTGACATATGGATGATCTTCAGATAGAAAATAATTACTTCTCTTAAACCCATATCACAATTATAGAACTTGAGACTGTTCTCCCTTCAGTCACAGGAGTCCTTAACACAGGTTCCTGCTTCATTTCATGTTCCCATTGTGACTCTCACTGTGGGCAAGGGTTGCTGCCTATGAATTTCAAGCAACTAAAGCAGCAGGTAGCATAATCCTGGGTAAATAAGGATTTTCTGGCATTTAAACATGCTGGATATTTTGTTCTAACTTTTACAGTGATTTTAAACTTTTAAGAGTAAAGCTTTTTTCCCCTTTCAATCTAATTGTATTGTTTAATTTTTTTTGTTAAAGTGTCAACTGCTCTTCCACAAATGGCAGCATGTTCTGTACTTTGCCTGGTATCCTTATGGAAGATCTAAGTGTTTTTGAAATGATATCTCTTCTTTTCAAGAATTTCAATGTTATTGGCTCCTATAAAATGACAGAATCAATTGTACATTAAATGTTAAAGATTTCATTTAAAAAATTGTTAGTTACCTATACATTTGCAGTACAACTCTGTTGACAAATTTTGCTCTAAATAACATGAGCATTGAAAAGAAGGGTAGTAATTTCTTAAGCCGGTAGAAATGGCAAAAAAACACAGAACCTAACAACCAATGAAATCTAATTTCTAATAAATTGAAGTATAATAATAAAAATTCTCTTGCTCTGGCTGGATGATTCAGTTGGTTGGATCATCATCTCATACATCAAAAGGTTGTGGTTAGATTCTCAGTCGCTATGTGCCTAGGTTGTGGGTTTGATCCCTAGTCTGGTATGAGAGGCAACTGACTGATGATTCCTCTCTCACATTGATGTCTCTCTCTCTCTCTCTCTCTCTCTCTCTCTCTCTCTCTCTCTCTGTTTCTCTCTCTACCTCTTTCCCCCTCTCTCCCTCTGTCCCTTCCTCTCTCTCTGAAATTAATAAACATATCCTTGGGTAAGAACTTCAAAAATTCTAATATTTGAAGTTATGAAGGATCCTATTTACATGTTATACATACTTACTAGTAATCACAATTTTATTTCCTTTAAAATGATGATTTCTAAGGCAGAGTATTAAAACAGCAATTTATTGTTTAGACTCTTATTACATACTAGGTATTCAATAAATATCCTTTGAATTAAATCTAGTGTTAAAAATAAGAGATTTATATTTGATGATTCCTAATATCTCACCCCACTTTGACCTAAGATTTTATGGTTTGTTCCATGAAGAATCATGTTAATTGACAGTGAAGATTCCTGAGATGTAGATGATTCAATTCTGCAAACTCAGGAGATAGTCATCTACCCCAAACCTCATGTAACATTGATAAAGGAGTCACTCTTCACTGCAGACCAATTTCCATAGTGTGATATATATTAATATCAGATGCCAATGACAAAATAGCATGGATTTTTATCCATCAGCATTATATTTGATTCACTTATACTGTAACTTCACTTCCTTTAAAATTCTTCATGCATTTTTGTAGCAATTATAGAAATCCTTGTTGTTCTGCATCTGTAATGAGTGTCTGAATGTTTCCTAAGAGTTAGGAAAAACTCAGGTGAAGTAATCCTGCTTTCCTTTCTATTCCTACTTAGTTACATATGTGGACTCAAGCAAGTAAAAATAATAATAGCTCACTTTTATGTAGCATTTTAAGATATGTACTTCTTGATAAATGTGGATAGATAATATATTACTATTCCATTTAAAATGAAGAAATTAAGTTTTGATGAGATAGTAATTGGATCATACTTTCTCTGTAGGTAGCAGGATGAGAATTTAAACCTGATTATCTGATTAATATTGTAAGACTTTTTTTTCCTGGCTATCTCATACTACTGTTTATCATAGTTCTTTACAGGCTCTGTGTCAGTGTGTAAAGAAAGTTAATATCTTCCCTAACCTCTGTAGTTTATTCCAAATTGGTCTTCAAGAACTGTGAACTCCACACAGGTTACTGGTTTTCAGGCTAAGCAGGTAGCGTGTGACAAAAAATAATGAAAATAAAGTGTGAGTCACTCTAAAAGGTAAAACCCTGCTTCAAAAAAATTGTTTTCCTTTTCCAATATTTTCCTCCACATGAATTAATTGCCGAATCCATAAAATACTCCATGTAGACCCAAGTAGGCCAATATGATCACATGCATATAGATTTTAATAAATACAAGCTTATAGCCCCACAAACTTGTTCCTTATCAGGAGTTGTTGCTTTTCTTTACACTTCATGAGCAATTAATATAAAATAGGTATTTAAAAACTTGAGAAAAATGTGTTTTTGCCTTAATGTTTTATATTGTCAAGATCCTTGCTCATTTGTGACATTCCCTGTTGAAATGAAATGAATTCTGACTTCAATATAATTTTCATATATATATAAACTATTCTCATTGCGAAGGTCATGGACAATGTAATTGTGGAAGATGTGACTGTAAAGTAGGCTGGTATGGAAAAAAGTGTGAGCATCCACATTCCTGCCCACTGTCACCTGAGGAGAGCATCAAGAAGTGCCAAGGAAGCTCCGATCTGCCTTGCTCTGGAAGGGGTAAGTGAGGGCTCTCAGGTCTTGCCACTGCCTCCTAATCCTATCAGTCAAATGAATTCAATTCATATATATTTTATTTAAAAGATAGCTAAGATTCTTGAATGAAAGATTAGTCTTTCAAGAACTAATAAAACATACAGATGATCTATCTTAGAATTGTACACTTGAAACCTGTATAAGCTTATTAACCAATGTCATCCCACTAAATTTAATAAAAAACAGAAAAAAAACCATCCTAGTTCCATGAGTGAAAGTACACAGAGAAATATAATCTCTCTTTTTTCTCTGTCTTACTTACACTATTGACCCTCTTTAGCTTTTAGGTTTGCTCAATTACAGTCCAGTTCAATTCAGTTCAATGGTACATTAAAAAGAAAAAATGTTTGAATATTTGCTCAAAACTTTTTGAATGAGGCCATCTAATTGTTCACTGAAACTCAATAACATTGGTGTCTCAAAGGAGAGTGTTGGCTTTTGAAAGAGCATTATATGAACAAATAGTTCTGAATAGTCTTTTGTTGTTCTAGAATGCATGTGGTCTCAGGTGTGCACTTGGTACCATATCACTACAAATCAGAGATGGAAGAATTCATCTAGAGGAAAACTAGTGTGATTCTTTTTAATTTGTCAAAATAAGAAATATAATATCACTTCTAATATGAAAATGGCGAAGTTAATATGAAATATTCTTTCAGAAGTACTGGTAATTAAAGTTATTACATATGTCATTCATGAGAGGAAAAGAAGAGAGACTGTTTTTACCTGAATATTAGACCAGAAATTTAATTTTATGTTGCAGTTTACTCTTTGAAAAATGAATACTTAATGAATATTTTATTGAGATATAATTCAAATAACATAAAATTCACTTGTTTAAAGTATACAACTTGGTAGTTTTTAGTTTATTAACAGAATTATGAAACTATCACCACTATCTCGTTCTAGAACATTTTCACTACCACAAAAGAATCTTTGTACTCCTTACCAGTCATGCCCCATTCCCCTTTTTTCTCAACCTTTAGAGACCATTAATCTACTTCCTGTTCCTATGAATTTGCCTAGTCTGGGTATTTGACATAAATGGAAACATAAAATATGTAGCCTTTTTTGTGGTTGGTTTATCCATGTTGTAGCATGAACTTCAATCCTTTTTAGGGCTGAATAATATTCCTTTGTATACATAAATCACAGGTATTTATCCATTTGTCTCTTAATGGACATTTGGATTGTGTCTACATTTTGGCCATCATGAGTAATATTTTAGAAACCTTCATATATGAGCTTTTGTGAGAACCATGTTTTAATTTCTCTTGAGTTTATAACCATTAGTGGGATTTCTGGGTCATATGAAACTATATTTTTAACTTTTAGAGGTATTGTCTTTAATGTGGCTACGCCATTTTACATTCTCACCAGCAATTTTCTATTCCCACCAGCAATGCATGAGGGTTCTAATTTCCACATATACTTGATATTATTTGTTGCCATCTTTTAAAAATTACTTAGTTTTCCTTATTTAGAAAATTCCCAAAGTCTCCAAAATTATTTGTACCATAGATATTCTTCTATATTATTCCTAAAAATTGTAAGTAGGAAGATAAGATATGGGTAGAAAGAATTTCTTTCTATTTCACAAGCATTTCTGTTTTACCCCATCTTTCACCAATAACCCTAGACAAAACCCAGAGTTCTACCTATATTTATGTAATATTGCCATTGTAGTGCTTGAGTGAGTCTATCATGCTTTTAAAATAAAAAAGATTAAAAATTAGCCCTGATGGGTGTGGCTGTCAGTTGGTGTCCAGTTCAATTCCCAGTCAGGGCATATAGCTGGATTGAGAGTTTGATCTCTGATTGGTTAGGGTGCTCATGAGAGGCAATCGATTGGTGTTTTTCTCTCACTTGGATGTTTCTCTCTCTTTCTCCCTTCCATCCCTTCTCCCTAAAAATAAACAAATATTTTTTTAATTTAGTATCTCTCAGACTACTGTTATTTATTCATTCATTTTTGTTAAAATTAAAGCATGTAATAGAAAAGAAACAAAAGCCTACAAAATATCTCTCAAACAGAAAGTCACTCTAAATTTATGTATTTACCAATTGTTTTTTTATTTATTTTAATGTCTTTAATATAGTGTGAGTGTAAGAAGATTCTTATTGGCTTTATATATACATTTTTAATGAACTCTGATAAACACATATTTGTCTCTTACCTTTCTAGAGATTAACTAATAAAATTAGCTACCATTTTTATGTGATAAGGTATATTTAAAGTTTATTTTATTAAAAAGGTGTTGAATAAATATATAAAATTATGACATTTAAAAATTTTAAAGAATTTATTTAAGCCTTTTGTAGTACTTTACAGATGAGTGAAGTACCATAACAAAACATGAGGATTCTAAGAATGAAGACCAAGAATTTATGAGAGCCAATCCAGTGCTCAAAAAATGTTCAGACAGACCCTTCCTTTCTCATAGTGCTACATCTGCAAACTCAATGGCACTTGAGTTTGTATGTTTCAAAGCAAATAGCCAATATGAAAACTTCCAAAGGGTTAGTTTTGTATGTAGTACATAAATGACAACTGCAGCATGGTTACCTAAGTGAGGAAAGCAATTACAAGGCCCATCAGTTTTCAAGCCAGAGAGCCTCTTCAGTTTACCAGCCCACAGCCAAGAAAAAAAAAAAATCTCTTGGTAGAATTTGCTGAAGTTTCTCAGGGTAGTCCACCTCAGGTACCAGGTGAAGGCACTTTTTCCACTGGAAATTAAATTAGATTACTTGTCTTTGCTAGTCATGACTAAGTGTGGGATCACTTTCTCTTCAAAGTAAGGGAATAATTTAGTAATCTCTTACATTCTCGATTAATCCTCTGATTCCTTGATTTATATTTCTTTTTGCCTATGAATCTTTTAATTTAATTTATATAACTCTCATATAGTCTATATGGATATATAATTATTCATCCTAATTTCTGGGCATGGTGGACAATTTTATTTTCATACCAATGTTCTACTCAAAAACTGAAAATGGCTTATGCTAGGTTACAGTAGTTTTAAACTCTTCTTGGCTTAGAAATATATTTTCATTCTTGTTGAGGTTCTCTTCCTCTGTCTGAGTCTGGCTTAGGTCAAAAAATGTGAGCAAAAGTGGTATGTGTAATTTCAGAGCAGAAGCTTAAGAAGTAGTAAGAGATTTGCCATCTCCTTTCAGTCTGCCCTGGGGAGTTGGAGTGTTTGAGATGGTGGCTGATCCATTAGCCTGGTGTTAGCAGAAACCTGTGCTGACACCACTGAGGGACTTGTAACGTGAGGAAGAAATAAATCTATGTTTAAAACTGCTCAGATATTAGGGTTCTTTGTTATTGGAGTAGAACTCATGACTCACACTCTCTTCCACATACAAAATTTAGGGAACACAGTTAAACCAAAGCAAACAAACAAGCAAACTCAATAAAATTCATACTTTGACCCACAGAAATAAGCAATAAACAGTTGAGGTTATTATTATATGTACATCTTATCAATATCAACATTTAAATAAAAATAAACATGTACATATTTTACAAATGATGTATTTATGCTATTCTGTCACCAGTGTGATTTGTTCACTTACTCAGCAGGTAGAATGCTAAGAACATTGAATGTGTTGTCTTTTTTAATGTCCCCCAAGTACAATGAGGTGAGAAGAAGAATAATTATTATTCTTTTTACAGAAAAAGCAATTGGAAGTTTGAATAGTTTGCCACCTTACATAGTAAGTGCCAGAGGTACACGTTTTAATACAAACTTTTACTACTGGACCTCCAACTCCAGAACTCTTGTTTTTAGATAATTTACTCATTCTTTTATCATGACAACTTGCTGAACAATATGTAATGAATCTATTTATTTCCTTGTTACAGATGTTCTTATGCAAAATCATTTATATGGCTGCATAGTTGACCTACCAAGTTGTTATAACATGGTTGTAACCAAAGAATCAAATTTCTATTAGATATCTAAATTATCTCATTTTATTCAAGTTATAAATATTATACTTTATATTCTTATAACCTAAAATTTGCACAAATTCTTAGTATTAATTTTCACATGTGGAGTGTATAGACCTAAATGAATAAAAATATATTAAAGGTTTTCAATTAAAAATTTCCCCGACAATTTGTATTCTCTAGAAAAATTATGCCAGTATACTTTCTCACCAGGAGCATAACAGGGGTTCCCTTCATCCCCCCAGTACTAACAATTTAAATAATTAGTTATCTCTTCTCAAAATATTTTATTTTTAGTGTTATAGACTTTTACCACTTACCTTTTATTGACTGCTATAATTATCAAAACAAATGGTTTATCAGGAGGCATTATTATTTAGAGGACTGTGTTTGATGTATTTTTCTTCTTTGATCATCATTTGTCCCTTTGCCTAAGTCATCTTTTTGTTTGGTACTAAAATCCCATGTTTTTGTTTGCATATCCTCTATGTTCCTTGGTTTTCTTTCATTAGACTGGTTCTAAGAAGGATCACATATGTTTTAGTCCTTAAACACATATAATCATATACCCCCACAAGGGAAGGAGTGAAAGGGAGCAAGAATGATAAATTGAAACTAATTATTTAATATTGTAGCTTTTGGAAAATACAAACTATGTCCTCATTTGTATCAATTAGTATGTTTTAATTCATGAAATAAGTAAGTTTGTTAAAGTCCCTTACCTGAGAACATACTTTCAAAGAATAACAGTATGCCAAATTCATACCATCTGGAGACTTTTCAATTTAAAGCACAATTTATCTCTCTCACTAGCAAAGCAAATCTTTAAAATTTCTTGCTTTTATTTATCAGAAGTTTCCCATGATGCATATATATTTTTATTCTTAGTTTTACTCTATGATTTTTTTACAAGTCTATCATTATTTTTCTAATTCATGCACACACAGATGTCATTATTTGGAGCTGACAAAAAGTTTTAAAAATTGGAAGACAGAAAACTGTACAAGATCAACAATGAAAATAAAAATTAAAAAAAAATAAAAATAAAAATTGGAAGTCCTCCAAACATATTTTTTAATATTGGGGAAGTGAGTCTTTTTATTAAAACTTTTTACAGCTTTATTGAATTATAATTGATATACAAAGAAAACCTGCACTTATTTAATGTATAAAATTTCATGAGTTTGGACATATGCATATACTCATGATACCATCAGCACAATCAAGACAATAAACAAACCCACAGTGTGGGGGCCCCTGTGCTGGGCTCCAGATGCAGGGGGAGCGCTCCGCCCACAGAGCCCCATCCCTCCGTCAGGGATGAAAATAAAACCACCAAGACATGATCTGCTTGGGGAGGAAAGGTGGACAAACTCTCAGAGGAGAATGACCCAGAGCCCCTTCCTCACTGGGCTTTTATTCGGTTCAAATATACAGGAATACAGGTTTAACATGTCAAAGAAATCTGAGGGCTTAATCTGAGTCAGTGACCATCAGGAAAGGGGCTTGCAAAACTTTGGGAGACATACTTATTTCCTCCTCTGACCCTTATCATTTAAATGAGAGCACTCTTAGCAAAGCAGGTTTCACAGGACTTTACGAATTCTTTCTTATGCCCGATCACCAGGGGAACCATTCTGGCCAGCATGGGGCTGCACCACTCACCCTCACAGTTTCAGGCTTTAAGCCAATTAGGCTCAGGAAGCAGAAGACATCTCCCAGATGGAAATGGGGACTCAGGCTATGTCAGAATAGTCGGGGGCGAGGGTCCATCACTCCCTCTTTGCTACAGCCCCCCGAGTCCTTCCATGAGGGTCTCCCAAGTGGTTGTATATGGCTTAGGTTACCCCTCCCATGAGGAGTCTTACCCATCATTTACTACTGACTAAGCATTGGGGCCAGAGGTGGATGACGCAGAAGCAGCGCTCCTGCCAGGGAGATAAGCTTTGTCTCCTTAGTAGGTCATGTCCTCTTGACAGAACAGACCCAGATGAAGTGGGTTCCTTGGCTCTTACACAGCCCACCATGGGGTGAGGGTTACAACTCCTGTAACCAGGCTGAACGGTACACAATACCACTGCCTCCAAAAATGTCCTCTGTCATTTTGCTTTTATGCGTGTGTGTGTGTGTGTGTGTGTGTGTGTGTGTGTGTTTGTGTGAAGAATGCTTAACATGAAAGGTACCTAAAATACTTAAACTTACAGGAACAGAAAATAGAATGGTGGTTGCCAAGGCATAACTGGAGTAGAAAATGAAGAGTTATTGTTCAATAGGTCTAAAGTTACAGCCCTATAAGATGAGTAAGTTCTAGAGATCTGCTGTGCAACATAGTTCCCATAGTTAACAATACAATATTGTAGACTTAAAATATGTCAAGAGGATAGACCTCCAAACATGTGAAATTAAGCACCACATCACTTGTTATAATTTTGATTATATTTTTTAAATTTTCAGTGCCCTGATTAAATATCTTATTGTGAGTTGATTACAATGGGAAATGCAAAGAGTTTTCAAGTGGCAAAGAAATACAGCGTATGTTTTCGGTAGTATTTTGAGATAACAAAGGGGATACAGCTTAGTCCTATTCTGAGTGTCCAGATTTATTGATTCTCTGCATCTGTCAAGTGCTCAAGGCTCTGTAATAGCCATGCACACAATTATGGCATTTCAAAGAATTGTTAAGGACCACAGCCAAAGAAGAAGAAATAACCCTGTAAAATTAACTTCTTTATGTTTGCATATCCAGGAGGAATGGTTCTGCTTTTAGGGTTGCACTAAATGGGAAATATATTGGTGACTTGCTAAATCATGTCGAGAGCAAAAGTTTGTAATTTGTTATATTGTGGACATTAAATCATGAGAAATCAGTCTGTGCATTCCCAGAGAGTCTTCCATGGATCTCTAAGCACACTTTGAACTTACAGTTTTTTCTTTCTGTTAGTTTTTTTGTATGTTCTATTATCATGGAATGGCCTATAAGCATGCCAAATGTGGTATATAGAAGGAGAAAAAAAGCCTGTTTATTATTTGCTTTCTTTGTACTCAGAAAAACTTAGAATATCATAAACTGATATGCATCTTATATTTCACAACATGTTAGGAATGCAAATGTTATTTATTATTACTTTATTAAAGATAGTATGGAGATAAGATGATTGGGATTCAGAGGGAACTAAATATGGCACCTCTAGCATCATTTTTCTGTGTCCTCATGATATGCTGGGACTTCTCTGTGTTGGAATATTTTCTATCCTCATGGGGAGGTTGATTGTTCAGGCATCCAGATGTGGTGGTTTACTAGAAGGTCCTGATTAAATCCAATATTAAATATTTCAGTCATATGAGGAAGCATCATTTATTAAACTAAAACCATGATTTGCATATATTGAAGAGAATGGCTAAAAAATTGAAAAGAACCAAGTTAAACAGAAAAGGTCTCATACAAGATGATTATTCAGGGACTCTTCTTTCTAGTGGGAAAATAAATAACTATGTTTTACATTTCACCATCTTTATTTTATCTTGCCTTTCTTCTTGTTATTTTTATATCTACTAAACAGGAGAAGAAATTCAGAAGCTTGATTTAATAATTTTGTGTATCTTTTTAAAGGATAGTAGAAAGTATTTCTGTGGAAAAAATAAAAATCATATATTTTTAATTACCTAAGGTTTCTCTAATCCATAGTCCCAAAAATTGTGTCACTTGCAAGACAGTATATTTTGCATGTGTTCCATCCAACAACCTTGTTAAATGTTTTATCTATAGCAACAGAATATTTTGTGTCAAAGTTAGACATCCATCCAAATCAGGAGATGAGTTCTATTACATTCTGAATAACGTAAATTGAAAACCAGTGAATATTTTTTGGCCAAGAGAACTTCCTAGTAAAGGCTGCAACAAATATTCTCAAAATTTTTTCAACATTTGAAATGAAAATAGAAATTTGGACAAGAATTTAATCCCAATTTCTTTAAGTGAGCTTAAAATTAAATGTGTGACAACTGTGACAATTTTGTTACTGTAATTAAATATTTCTATTAAAGCACTATAAACATAGTGAAGGATGTAATGTGGCACTCTAGTCATTATTTACTTGATTTTATTCAACATAAATAAGCAAACAAGGTATATTTAGTGGGAGACAATCTTGTCTGGTTATTAGCCATAATCTCGTGGAACTATACACTCTACAGATTTCTTCATTAATAGAAAATTAAAGAGGCAGAATGTCATCATTTTGACAAGCACTTAGGGTCATATAGCAGATCAGAACTCCATGATTCTCCTCTTAGATATGTAAGATGTTATAAAAATTGATAGGGCTAGCCATTATGCTATATTTACATAATGAATTTATTCAATATGTAATTATACTATAATATATAGTCAACTCATTCATCATATTTTCATTAGTTATATTGTTTATAACATAGTCCAGGAAACTAGGACCATGAAACCTGCACTTTGTTTTAATAAATAAACTTTTATTAGATCACAGCTGTGCTCATTTGTTTACATATTGCTGCTTTCTTACTAAAATGGCAGAGTTTAATAGTTGCCATAGAGTATATGGCACACAGAGACTAAAATATTTACTATCTAGCTCTTTACACAGGAAGCTTGCTGACCTCTGTGCTAAGGATTGTGATAAGTGTGAAAAATATGGTGGGAAATGGAATTGAGCATTTTGAGGATCAAAGGAGGAAGATTATACTTTCTAAATAAATGTGGGTGCAAAATACAACTTCATGAAGTGAGTGAAGCTAGAATTGACTCTGAAAGGGTGAGTAGCAATAGTTGGTTAATGATTTATTTATTTGTTTGTTTATTTATTATCCTTTTTCTTTTCTCTTTTTTTGTTTCATAAATTACTTTATTGTTGTTCGATTGCAGTTGTCTGTATTTCCTCCCCACCACTCCCCCCACCCCATCCAAACCCACCTCCCTCCCTTGCTTCCACCCTCCTCTTGGTTTTGTCTATGTGTTCTTTACAGTAGTTCCTGAAAACCCTTCTCCCCACAGTCCTCTCCCCACTCCCCTCTGGCTATTGTTAGATTGTTCATAATTTCAATGTCTCTGGTTATATTGTGTTTACTTTTTTCTTTTGTTGATTATGTTCCAGTTAAAAGTGAGATCATATGGTATTTGTCCCTCACCACCTGGCTATTTCATTTAGCATAATGTTCTCCAGTTCCATCCATGCTGCTGCAAAGGGTATAGACTTCTTTCTTTCTGCTGCGTAGAATTTCATTGTGTAAATGTACCATAGTTTCTTGATCCACTCATTTGCTGATGGGCACTTAAGTTGCTTCCAGAACTTGGCTATTATAAATTGTGCTGCTATGAACATTGAGGTGCATAGGTTTTTTTTGGATTGGTGTTTCAGGGCTCTTAGGGTATAGTCCCAGCAGTGGAATTGCTGGGTCAAAAGACAGTGTTATTTTTAGTTTTCTGAGGAAATTCCATACTATTTTCCAAAACGGCTGCACCAGTCTGCATTCCCACCAACAGTGCACTAGGGTTCTCTATTCTCCTCATCCTCTCCAACATTTGTTTGTTGATCTGTTCATGATGGCTATTCTGATCAGCGTGAGGTGGTATCTCACTGTGGTTTTAATTTGCATCTGTCTGATGGCTAGTGATGCTGAGCATCTTTTCATATGTCTCTGAGTCCTCTGTATGTCCTCCTTGGAGAAGTGTCCATTCAAGTCTTTTAGAAAAAAGTTCATTCCAAGTCAAGGGAACAATGTAGAGAGATGCATTAAGTTAACATGGGAAAAACTTCTGCAAGAAACAGGAAACAAGTTCACTTTTGTTGCTATATAAAAAGAAGAAAGTGGTAAGAAACCACTAGGGACAATGATCATGTCTCCCATCTCTCATTACCCTTCCCCATTTTGTGACAGTTTTGAGGCAGAAGAAGCAACTTCTTTGACAGGTCTTGTGATCATAATTGTTTTATGAGGTAAACTGTGAGGGCACTGCCCACAGAATCCCCCATCCATCACGGATGAAAATAAAACTACCAAGACATGATCTGCTTGGGGAGGAGAGGTGGACAAACTCTCAGAGGAGGATGACCCAGAGCCCCTTCCTCATTAGGCTTTTATTGGGTTCAAATACACAGGAATACAGGTTTAACATGTCAGAGAACTCTGAGGACTTAATCTGAGTCAGTGTCTGTCAGGAAAGGGGGTTGCCAAACTTTGGGAGACATACTCATTTCCTCCTCTGATCCTTATCATTTAAATGAGAGCACTCTTAGTAAAGCAAGTTTCACAGGACTTTAGGAATTCTTTCTTATGCCCAATCACCAGGGGGATCGTCCTGGCCTTCAAAAGGCTGCACCACTCGCCGCCATAGTTTCAGGCCTTAAGCCGATTAGGCTCAGGAAGCAGAAGACATCTCCCAGATGGAAATGGGGACTCGGGCTATGTCAGAATAGCCGTGTGTGAGGGTCCATCACCCCCTCTTTGCTACAGCCCCCCGAGTCCTTCCATGAGGGCCTCCCAAGTGGTAGTATATGGCTTAGGTTACCCTTCCCATGAGGAGTCTTACACGTCATTGACTACTGACTAAGCATTGGGGCCAGAGATGGATGAGGCAGAAGCAGCGCTCCTGCCAGGGAGATAAGCTTTGTCTCCTTAGTAGGTGATGTCCTTTTGACAGAACAGACCCAGATGAAGTGGGTCCCTTCACTCTTACAGAGCCCTCCATGGGATGATGGTTACAATTCCTGAGACCAGGCTGCACGGTCCAAAACAGTAAACTATTAAAAAGAAGAATACACATTGGAAGTACAGATTGTAAATATGCTAAAACAATGCCATAGCAATGTCAGATTAACCTTGCTTAGTGCCCACGCCATTATGTCATTGCTAAAATACCATGTTTAATGTGACTAAAGTTACCAAGATGCAAATCTTTCTATGAACCAGATAAATGCATTAGTATCTTCTCATGTGCCTTTCTTCCTGTTTCTTGCACCTCAGATTATGCTTACTTATTTACTGACAGCATATGCAAGACAAATGCAGACATAAATTGGCTATTTTATTAAAAGTCATTCATATGATCAGACTTCCGGCCAAGATGGAGGCATAGGTGGACACACTGTGCCCCCTCTCACAACCAAAATTAAGGACAACAAATATTTAGAAACAAGAAAACAAGCAGAACTGATAGAAAATTGAACTGTATGGAAGTCCAACAACCATTCATCCAAACCGGTAAGAGGGGCGGAGTTGAGGCAGGAAAAAGTGGAGGTGCGGACCCAGGAACATAGGCAGCAGTGGCTGGCAGTTCCCAGGTGCACAGGTGGCCGCTGGCAGACCCCGGGACCACAGGCGGCAGCTGGCAGACCTTGGGCAAGGGGTGGCAACTGTGCAGACCCACTGAGGCTGCCCAGGGTGGCTGGCTGACCAGGTGGCCCCACATTTGCTTGTGCAGATGGTCCAGGTGAAGGGGAGGCGGCGGAGGGGACTGGAATCCAGGAGAAAGAGGAGAAGGTGCCATTGTTCCCTATCGGACCCCGCCCCCACATACAGCATCACAACTCAGTGACTGGGCTGCCCCTCATTGGGAAACACCTAAGGCTCCATCCTTAACTACGTAACAGCAGTGACCAGACCAAAACCAAACCAAAACAAAACAAAACAAAAAAACACCAAAAATGGCTCAAAGTGGAGAAGGAATCAAAGCTCCAGAGCCAATTCCTCTAAGCCATAAAGAGATAGCCAATCTATCAGATGCACAGTTCAAAGCCCTGGTGATCAGGATGCTCACAGAATTGGTTGATTTTGCTCACAAATTAGATGAACAAATAAATGAAGGCTACATAAGTGAAATGAAGGAAAATGCACAGGGAACCAATAGAGATGGGGTGAAAAGTGGGACTCAAATCAATGGAGTGGACCAGAAGGAAGAAACTAACAACCAAACAGAAAACAAGGAAGAAACAAGAATTCAAAAAAATGAGGAGAGGCTTAGGAACCTCCGGGACATCTTTAAACGTCCTAACATCTCAATTATAGCAGAAGGGGAAGAAGAAGAGCAACAAGTGAAACTTATTTGAACAAATAATAAAGGAGAACTTCCCCAATCTGGCAAAGGAAATAGACTACCAGGACGTCCAGGAAGCTCAGAGAGTCCCAAAGAAGTTGGACCCAAGGAGGAACACACCAAGGCACATCATAATTACATTACCCAAGATGAAAATGAAGGAGAGAATTCTAGAAGCAGCAAGGGATAAGGGGATAGTCACCTAGGAGTTCCCATCAGACTGTCAGCTGATTTCTCAAAAGAGACCTCCAGGCAAGAAGGGGCTGGAAAGAAATATTTGAAGTCTTGAAAACCAGGGAACTACATCCAAAATTGCTCTATCCAGCAAAGCTGTCATTTAGAATGGAAGAGAAGATAAAGCGCTTCTCAGATAAGGTCAACTTCAAGGAGTTCATCATCACCAAGTCCTTATTATATGAAATGTTAAAGGGACTTATCTAAGAAAAAGAAGATAAAAATATGACAGTGAAAAGACAGCAAACTCACAGGTATTAACAACTACACCTAAAACAAAAGGAAACTAAGCAAACAGCTAGAACAGGAACAGAACCACAGAAATGGAGATCGTATGGAGGGTTAGCAACAGGGGCGTGGGAGGAAGAGAGAGGGGGAAAAGGTACAGACAATATGTAGCATAGATGGTGGGTAGAAAATAGACAGGGGGAGGACAGGAATAGTGTGGGAAATGTAGAAGCTAAAGAACTTATGATACATAGACATGAACTAAAGTGGGGGAATGTGGGTGGGAGAGGATGTGCAGGGTGGAAGGGAATGATAGGGGAGAAATGGGACAACTGTAATAACATAATCAGTAAAATATATTTAAAAAAGAAAAAAGGAAAAAAGTCATTCATATAAGTAAAGTGGTAAAATAGCAACAGTTTAGCATTCAGATTAGTATATGAGGATCACATTAACTGTATTGGGAATGGATACTCATTTCTACATGTTTTAAATGGCAAAGGGACATCGTGTAACAGTGAAACAAGACTGGGGATTATGAATATCAGAAGGAGAAACTCTAGACTTAGTTTGGGCTCCATTAGGCAGGAGAGCCAACAAGTCATAGACTAACATAACAGCAAAACCTTAATAGTGACTTTGAACTTTATTCATTTAAGCCATTTTCCCACCTTCACTTCTGTCTGCAGTATGTGAACTTGATTCTGTGTTCTGACTCATTTGGACCCCTAGATTTTGTGTTTGCTCTCCTGGGCCTTATGCCTTTCATTTCCAACTCATTTTCATAATAAACTATGTGTCTTGTTATACATAGTTAATGAGGCATACAGAGAGCTGACTCAGGAGAACCAGGTCTACTCAAGGAGATAAGGACTAGCCAAGCTGCCCTTATCAATTGTGCTTTCTACCAAGTGACTGTATTGGATACAGAGTAATATATTCTTTAGTTATGTCATCCTTTCATCTGTAACATAATCATTAAGTTGGATGAGTTTTTGCTCTCCATAAATATTTATTTCTCATGTGATGTCTTTTACTTGCATACAAGAGCAAAAGCATGATTCTTTGGCTTCTATTTAAGTTTCTAAATAGTTTTGGCCTATTTGCTGCTTAAAATATCCATGCCATGTGGATGCTACTAAATAGTACCAAATGGTCTGGCATAATACAGCCATGAGCCATTTAAGGTTTCAATGGTCCCAGGGATGACATAGCAAATATTTGAGGTCATATGTAAAGTCCTTTATAAAGATGTTAAATCCTTTGCCAGAATTTCTTTCTCTAGATTTCCTAAGGCCCTGTATTAGACAATAGTTAACTGAAGGAACTTTTAAAAAGGATAAAAAATGCAAACATATATAGAGTGTTATGGAGACTGGAAAGGTCTCTTGCTTCATTTGATTAATTTTCTGGAAGTTCGGGTATGGTTAATGTTACTATTGAATTATAGTCACAATGATGAAACAGAATCACAGAACTTACACTCTTGAGTATAGTTTATTGTAATTATAAAAGAAGTAGTGGCCAAACCCAAGTGATGTAATTCATGTCAATTCTAGATCCACTCCTCTGGATGATTCTACTACATAAAGAGATAAATCTAGAGGAATTATTGGTAAACGAGTTCTCATATGTGTTATGAGGCCCAATGTCTTGTGCCTACACAAGGATGTAACAGGGCTGGTATATGTTCATGTTGTTCAACCCTCTTCCCAAATGTTACTCCCATCCTTCACTTGTATGATACCTGGGGGAAAGTATCAACAGGTATCATTTTCCTGGTTGGGTAGAGAAGTTCATAGACTCTGCCAATACTGTGTTTCATTTCAGCATTTATAGCCTTAACTAGCCAGCCATTGTCCAATTGTGAGTTCATATGCCTTTGATTGGTGTCGAATTAAAGCAATGGCTACATAGCCTATGACATCCTCACAGAACAGATGTGCTCACACCATCTATTGTTAGTGTGCCACTATAAAGTTATTTTATTTTTTAGCGCTATGGACCCTCAGTCTTATTATCAATGAAACCCATATTATAAGTGCTCTGTTCTAAAATGTTGTTGTGAGGCAAGTTGAGATGATACACAGGAAATTGTTTTGTTAACTTAAAAACTAGTATGTAATTATAGGACTTCCGGCCAAGATGGAGGCGTAAGCGGACACACTGTACCTCCTCTCACAACCAAAATTAAGGACAACAAGAAAACAATCAGAACTTATAGAAAATTGAACTGTACGGAAGTCCAACAAGCATTCATCCAGACCGGTAGGAGGGGCGGAGTCGAGGCGGGAGAAGGTGGAGGTGCGGGAGTGCAAGCAGCAGCGGCTGGCAGTTCCCAGGTGCACAGGCGGCGGCTGGCAGTCCCCGGGCCCACAGGCAGCAGCTGGTGGACCCCGGGCAAAGGGGGACAACTGTGCAGACCCAGTGAGGCCGCACATTGCTGGCTGACCAGGTGGTCCCACATTCGTGTGCGCAGACTGTCCAGGCAGAGGGGAAGTGGCGGAAGGGACTGAATCCGGGAGAGAGCGGAGCAGGCGCCATTGTTCCCTCTCAGACCCTGCCCCCACATACAGCGTCACAACCCAGCGACTGGGCTGCCCCGCACTGGGAAGCCCCTGAGGCTCTACCCCTCACTACGTAACAGCACTCGAGCGTGCGCAGATAATTCAGGCAAAGGGGAAGCGGTGGAAGGGACCGGAGTCCAGGAGAGAGCGGAACAGGCGCCATTGTTCCCTCTCGGACCCCGAGCACACCTAAAGCGTCACAACCCACCGACTGGGCTGCCCCGCCCTGAGGAACATCTAAGGCTCCAATCCTCACTATGTAATAGCCGCGACCAGACTAAAACCAAAACAAAACAAAACAGAAACAAACAAAAAAAACAAACAACAACCAAAAAAAAACACCAAAAATGGCTCAAAACGGAGAAACAATCAAAGCCCCAGAGCCAATTCCTCTAAGCAGTGAAGAGATAGCCAACCTATCAGATACACAGTTCAAAGCACTGGTCATCAAAATGCTCACAGAATTGGTTGATTTTGCTCACAAATTAGATGAAAAAATGCAGGCTACAATCCGTGAAATGAAGGAAGATGCATGGGGAACTGATAGAGATGGAAGGAAAACTGGGACTCAAATCAATGGAGTGGACCAGAAGGAAGAAACTAACAACCAAACAGAAAACGAGGAAGAAACAAGAATTCAAAAAAATGAGGAGAGGCTTAGGAATCTCTGGGACATCGTTAAACGTCCCAACATCCGAATTATAGGGGTCCCAGAAGGGGAAGAAGAAGAGCAACAAGTGGAAAACTTATTTGAACAAATAATAAAGGAGAACTTCCCCCATCTGGCAAAGGAAATAGACTACCAGGATGTCCAGGAAGCTCAGAGAGTCCCAAAGAAGCTGGACCCAAGGAGGAACACACCAAGGCACATAGTAATTGCATTAGCCAAGATTAAAATGAAGGAGAGAATTCTAGAAGCAGCAAGGGATAAGGGGACAGTCACCTACAAAGGAGTTCCCATCAGACTGTCAGCTGATTTCTCAAAAGAGACCTTATAGGCAAGAAGAGTCTGGAAAGAAGTATTCCAAGTCATGAAAGTCAAGGACCTACAACCAAGATTACTCTACCCAGCAAAGCTGTCATTTAGAATGGAAGGGAAGATAAAGTGCTTCTCAGATAAGGTCAAGTTGAAGGAGTTAATCATCACCAAGCCCTTATTAGATGAAATGTTAAAGGGACTTATCTAAGAAAAAGAAGATAAAAATATGACAGTGAAAAGACAGCAAACTCACAGCTATTAAGAACCATACCTAAAACAAAAGCAAACTAAGCGAACAGCTAGAACAGGAACAGAACCACAGAAATGGAGATTACATGGAGGGTTAGCAACACGGGAGTGGGAGGAGGAGGGGGGGAAAGGTACAGAGAATGAGTAGCATAGACATTGGGTAGAAAATAGACAGGGGGAGGGCAAGAATAGTGTGGGAAAGTAGAAGCTAAAGAACTTATGACACATGGACATGAACTAAAGGGGGGAATGTGGGTGGGAGAGGGTGTGTAGGGTGGAGGGGTATGATGGGGTTGAAATGGGACAACTGTAATAGCATAATCAATAAAATATATTAAAAAAATAAATAAATGAAATAAAGTTGGAAAAAAACTAGTATGTAATTATAAAGGATTAAAAGGGTTTAAGTAGATGACCACAGATAATTTAATTAATTATTTTTTAAAGATTTATTAATTTATTTTTAGAGACAGGGGGAGGGAGGGAGAAAGAGAGGGAGAGAAAAATCAATGTGAGAGAGAATATTAATCAGTTGCCTCTCACATGTGCCCTGAATGGGAAACAAACATTCAACCCAGGCTGTACCCTGACAAAGAATTGAACTAGTGACCTTGCTCTTTGCAGGATGACATCCCACCAACTGAACCACACTGGTCAAGGCTACAGATAAATTTAAAGATATAGACTTTAATAGAGAAAAAATGACCAATACTCATGTACTCACTCATTCATTTATTCATTTATACATTCAGCATATATTTATTGGGGTTCTACTATATTCTTAGAACCAGTCTAAGTTCTGAGAATAAAAGAATAAATAAGGCAACCAGTGTCAGGGATCTCATAGAGATTCTAGAAGTTTGGTTCAAGAAGTTAAACAAGAAAAGAAATAATTTTGGTTACTGCTAGGAGAAGGAAATCAAGATGTTAGTGTACTAGAGTGGTCAAAGTGGACTCTCCAGAGGGCTAGGGAATGCTCCAGATGAGGTGGTCAGGGATTTTCATTGATGAGGTCCTGTTTGTATAGATCTGAGTATTGAAAAGAGGCTAAATGAGAATTAAAGCAAGATGGCTGGGAAATCAGGAAAAATGATGGTTTACTCAAAATTTCAGACTCAGGTGATGAAGGTTTCCTGGAACAAATGAAAGTCAGGTAGACATTATCTCTAAAACTTAGAGTTCATTGAAGAAGAATCTTTAAAATACCAATGTTGAGCTTCCATCTGACTTAATTTGTCTTTGATATGGCCTGGGCATCAGCAATGTTAAAAGCTCCCTAGTGCATCTTCACTATAGTGCTTATATTCCATTAAAAATCACTGCTCTGCAGTGTTGTCTAATGGGCATAGTTGTGCAGCAAAAAGGACTATGCAGAAGACAATTTTGTTTTTGCCCTACTTCCCGCAGAGCAAACAGGGCTTCAGGGAGTGCTTAAGAGTCACAGAAAAATTACTGTTTTTTGTTGTCTTTTCTCATTGCTCTGTTGAATATGTGGAAAAGGGTGGAGGTTTAGAGGAAGGTATGCTCTTGGAGAGTAGGGACAATAGTTTCCAACAGGAAATTGCATCAGGAGGTACAGAAATAAGAATGAATGATATGTTTGCTCAGGGAATTGTTTCATGCCAGTTTTTAATATATCTGAGGTGGGAGTGAGAATCTGTATTTTTCAATAGGTCTCGTGATTCGAAGCAAAATAACTGAAGATCTCCAGTTATTATGAAGCATTTGGGTATGAATGCTGAGAGCATATCTCTTTTACAAAAAATGTCCTTCCATGGTCCTCAGTTGCTCAGAAGCCTTAGACCTGCTTTCAGCCTTCAGAGTTTTCTGAAAACTAATCTGTGATATGTTTCCTTGACCAGAATAACATGTATTGAACAATGAGGGATTCTTAGAATTCTATATCTAGGGATTTTTAACCTGAAATACATGCGACCCTTGAGGTTTATGGTTGGGTATCAGGGCAATTAGAACCTCTTAAAATGGCACAAATATGTTGTATGCAACTTTTTGTTTATATTTTATGAAGGGAGAGTCTATAGTTGTTTTTTTTTAACAAACTCTAAAAGGACTACATAATATTGACAAAAGGTGACAGTGATTTAGATACTACTGAAGAAGACCCAAACAAGAACTATGAGAATTGTGACAGAATATTATTAAGGAACATAGTTTGAACAAGATGTGCTTTAACTATGCACTGCATTGTTTAATAATTAAATTAGTAACTATTCCAAATAGAGATCAAATATATAGATACTTTGTGACATCAAATTGTATATGGAACTTATAATTAGACTTCTTTTTTAAAAAAAATGTGTTCACAAGATTTAAATTTGGAATGGAAAGATGAACCAAGCCAAAAACCACTTTATTCAAAGTTATGAGAATTTGTCACTGAAGATTGTTAATGGGATAAATGGACACAGACAAAAGTTGAGAAAAAAACTTCCATTTCTGTTTTTCTCTCAGAATAGAATGACATTTCTTCTGTAATGCTTTAGGTTTAAGTCTGACTGAGCTCATGAGAGGTGTTCATTCTGACTAAAAAATGTTGAATGCTCACAAGAGCATTCAAAAAAGAACAGGACTATAGGAAGAGAACAAAAGGAAAGTTAATTTGTATGCTAAGCAAGTTTCATTGGAATTGTTTTAAGGATAATCATCTAATTATGCAAAACTAGCCTTTTATAAAAATATAAAATTTTAATAAGGAAGTATAACTAGTGTTTCGTAATTCCTCCATAGTTTTAAACTAAGATTTAGCTACAAATTTATGATTGAGAAGATGGACAAACAGGTCATGAAGCAGCACTAACTGTTGGTTATTAACATTGAATGACCCAGGGCCTATATCCGGCCTTAACATTGTTTGTTCATTATACATCCATTTATTTATTCATTTATTTTTCAACAAAATTAATTATATTGACAAAATAATATGACAAGGAGGACCTTCATAATATTTACTTTAATGGAATAATTTGGGTAGCTGTTATTTTACCTTTCTGATGGAAACCAAATGCTTGATTTCTGTTAGAAACTGGCTACACTGAGGGAAACGATGTTTAATGAGAATTATTTGTTCAATGTAAATTCATAGTGTGTTCAAGAGACCATGACTGATATCTCCTATACATAGATCAAAGATATTCAGCAACAAAAAGGCATAGCATTACTGTTACCAGTTCACACTTAACTGCAATTCCCAGTTTGAGACATACACAGTTGCTTAATTTTTATGTCTTGAAACAATTCTAGCTTTCTTGATTATGTTTTTAATTTCTTTGTTATTAATTACAATGCTGAGGATAAAACAAAATTACACAGCATAAATTTTAATTAAGAGTAGTTTGTATGCAAGTGGCAGAATCCTAATTCAATTAGAATAAACAAATGAATTATGTGCTCACATAACCAAGAAGGACAGGGGTAAGATAACCTTTAGGTTGAATGATAAAGGGACTTAGACAACCTCACAGCATTCTTTTTCATTCTTTCTCTCTTTTTCTCTATTGTACACACACAGACACACACACACACATACACACACATACACACACTCACACTTGCCTGCCTCCAGCACACATATTTCTATTTCTGTCAGCTATTTTGTGTTAATCTTGCCTAACACAGAGTGGTTTTTCTTCATGCAGAAGGAACATGGAGTTTAGCATCATTTAAAATTATATTTTTATTGTACCCTGAGCAAGGATCATGAGAGACTCTCTCTTCCCTGGGAGTTCAAGGGAGGGAAAAGAAATCTGAGGAAATGTTTTGATTGGCTTAGCTTGGAATGCTGATCAATTTGGAAGCAATCATTGTTCAAACAGAAGGATGGTGGAGTACTAAATTTGGCCACCTTGGGGCAATGCAACAATGGTGAGATATAAGAGCCTTATGAGCAGACAAAGCAATTTTTACTGACTACAGTCTTTGAGGTTGGCATTGATCTTGAGAGTCTTTGATTACATGTAGAGCTTTCTTACTATAGTATGATGATCTGAACATATTTTCATTTTTTTGTTTCCTTCCTTTCTTCCTTCCTTCCTTCCCTTCTTTCCTTCTTTCTTGTTTATTGAATTTATTGGTATGACATTGATTAATAAAATCATATAGTTTTCAGGTGTACAATTCAATAATACATCATCTGTATACTGTATTGTGTTCACCACCCCAAGTCAAGTTTACTTTCATCACCATTTCAGATTTATAACCAAAGGACAACACCACAGGACAAGACAATTTATTAATGATTAGTAGAGGCAAAATAATGGCTGCCAAAGACATTCATTTCCTGATCCTGGGAACCTATGAATATGTAAGATTATATGGCAAAAGGCAAAAAAACGTCCATGAAATTAAGATTGCTAATCAGGAGATTATAGTGGATTATCTGGTGGGCCTGATTTAATCACAAGGTTCCTTACAAGTAGAAAAGGAGAAAAGGTGTCAGAATCAGATTGATTCAATATGAAAGGACTTAACTTAGTGTTGCTGACTTTAATGATAGAAGAATAGTGCCAAAAGCCAATGAATGCATGCGGTGTCTAGAGACTTGAAAAGACAAGGAAATAGATTTCTCCTAGAGCCTCCAGAAGGAATACAATTCTGATGACCTCTTAATTTTAGCTTAGTGAAATCCATTTCACTTGGTGAACAAAAATTATACGGCATATATTTTAATTGAGTCATTTGAAGATTTCTGATTTACAGAACTATAAAGCAATATATTTGTGTTGTTTTTAGCCACAAAATGTGTAGTAATTTGTTACACTAGCAATAGGAAAATAATACAATGACCTATGGAAATATTCTGTGGCATAGTCACTGGAATTACATCAGAATCTGTGTCTGAGTTAATTATGTATTCCCATGAATATGTATTGCTGTGAATTATTGAGGTCTTTTTACAGACAATCTGAAAAAGCTTATTTTGTTAAAATGTTTATTTTACTGCTAGTATTTTAACTACCAGTTATTAGCCAATTTATAATTTCCTTGTTGACTTTCTCCCTTGCAAGATTTTAAAATAATGGAAACTAGATTTTAAGCACAACTTTATATTCTGCTTTTTGCATTTATATGAGATCTTACAGTTTATTCTCTGTTGTAATATAGCCTAGATACATTGTTTATAATGGCTAATATCATATTAATTTAGTTTGATTAAGCATAATATGCAAATTTGTTCCATGAGCCCCATTATTTGTTTAAATGGCCCATATATATAAATTTATGAGTTTAATATTCAAATTATTTTTTTCTGTTTTTCCATCTTAATTCTGCATTATAATTTTGGGTGCACATTATTACCTAGATAGATAAGTAAATCCAAATTTTGAAGGACCTACCTTTAAAAAACAAATTCAAAATTGCAAGAGTTCTGGCTAAGATGGAGGCCTAGATAGAAACACTTTGCTTCCTTGCACAACAAAAGGAAGGATAACAACAAATTTAAAAATAAAACACAACCAGAACTGACATAAAAATCAAACTGCATGGAAGTCTGACAACCAAGGACTTAAAGAAATAATCATTCAGATCAGTAGGAGGGGTGGAGATGGGCAACTGAGGCAGAGATGGTGCATGGCAAGGTGGTAGTTGGAGGACCAGGAGGACGAGGCAGTGGCTGGCAGTCCCACATTTGAGTACGGATAAGCCAGGAAGAACTGGGGAGTGACACAAACCATGCAACTCAGGTTTTCAGTGCAGGAAATTAAAAACTCAAAACCTGGCTGTAAAAATCTGTGGGGGTTGGGATAGCGGTAGAAACTCCCAGTCTCACAGGAAAGCCCCTTTGAGAGACCTACAGGGTCCTAGAAAGTACACAAACCCACCCACCTCGGAATCAGCACCTGAAAGGACACAATCTGCTTGCGGGAATTGAGGGAAGTGATGGAGAGTGGGGAGAGAGCTAAGCAAGTGGCATTGTTCTCTCTCTGGCACTTACCCCACAGACTGCCACACCACAGGTAAGAGGGTTTCCTTGCCCTGTCGAATTCCTAAGGTTCCTCCCTTGCAACATAGCAGGTGTGCCAAGACAAAAAATATGGCCCAAATGAAAGAACAGATCAAAACTCCAGAAAAACAACTAAGCAATGAAGACATAGCCACCTATTAGATGCAGAGTTCAAAACACTGGTAATTAGGATGCTCACTGAAACAACTGCATTCATTTGCAAAATTAAGGAAGAAATGAAGGCTATACAAAGAGAAATAAAGGCAAATATACAGGGAACCAACAGTGAAGATAAATAAACTGGGATTCAAATCAATGATTTGGAACAAAAGGAAGAAATAAATATTCAACCAGAACAGAATGAAGAAACAAGAATTCAAAAAATGTGGAGAGGAGTAAGAACCTTTGGGACAACTGTAAATATTTCAACATCCAAATTATAGGGGTGACAGAAGGAAAAGAGGAAGGGCAAGAAATTGAAAACTTACTTGAACAATTAATGAAGGAAAACTTTCCCAATATGGCAAAAGAAATAGACTTCCAGGAATTCCAGGAAGCTCAGAGAGTCCCAAACAAATGGGACCCGAGGAAGCACACACCAAAGCACATCATAATTAAGTTACCCAAGATTAAAGATAAGGAGGGAATCTTAAAAGGAGCAAGAGAAAAGGAGACAGTTACCTACACAGGAGTTACCATGAGACTGTCAGCTGATTTCTCAAAAGAAAACTTACAGGCAAGAAGGGGCTGGAAGGAAGTATTCAAAGTCATAAAAGGCAAGGCTCTATATCCAAGATGACTCTATCCAGCAAAGCTATCATTTAGAATGGGAGGGCAGATAAAGTACTTCCCAGATAAGGTCCAGTTAAAGGAATTCATCATCACCAAGGTCTTATTATATGAAATGTTAACGAGAAAAAAAAAGAATATAAAAAATGATAACAGTAAAATTGACAACAAATTCACAATAATCAACAACTGAATCTAAAAAGCAAAAACAGAAAGTAAGTAAACAATAGAACAGGAGTAGAATCACAGAAATGGAGGTCACATGGAGGGTTATCAGCAGGGGAGTGAGAGGGGGAGAATGGGGTAAAAAGGTACAAGGAATAAGAAGCATAACAGGTAGGCTGAAAATAGACAGGGTGAGGTTAAGAATAGTACAGGAAATGGAGAAGCCAAAGACCATTTATGTACAACTCATGAACATGAACTAAAGGGCAAGGGTGGAGGAATGAGGTGAATGAAGGAAGAGGGGGGTAAAGAGGAAAAAATATGACAACTGTGATAGCATAATCAATAAAATATACTTAAAAAACAAAATTGCAAGTACAGAATTAGTTAAGATGACTATATATTTAGATTTAGAAAGTAAATCAATACAAAATACATTTTTTAAAATAGACACATACCACAGGTATCACAAAATTGAGAATATAATGTAATTAAAATTTCGTGAATCTATTTAAGTAGCTCTGTGTACTTCAAAACTTGTTTCTTTTCAACATCTCGTGTGTGGGTTGAGCTCTGTAGAATGCATTCGATATTATTAGTTCATTTCTGCCCTTACATCGTCATGATCAAGGGGTCTTTAGGGGTATTTTTAAAAGCCATTCCTATAGGAATGGCCATCCCTAAAAACTATGGAAGTCACTATACCCTAAATAATCCCAAGTAAATGTATCATTGATTCAACTTTTTTTGGCTGAATCCCAAATGTGCCTGGAGCCATTCCATTGCCACTTGATTTGAGAGATACTGTGAGTGAATGGAAGTTGGAATAAAAAGAGAGTGGACCTAATCAATTTAGTTAAAATTTGTTTTTTGAAATTTTCAAAAATATGTGCCACAAGTTGCCAGGGTCTCTCCAGCATCATGGAGAGGGAGAAATCTGAGGATTAATTGCCATTGGCTCCATCATCAATGTAGCCTAATGCTTTGATGATTGGCACTGAAGAACTACACTTAGGGCTATACCCGGAGTAGATATCACTGAGTTTCTACAACCTGTCATTGACTTTCTATGCTTCCCTATTCAAAAGAATAAGGAAATAATTTGCAAAAATGAAATGCTTGATGTGGTTTCAGTCCTTCTTGACGTCACTATAAAGAGTGAGGTCTGTCTGTAACTCTTTATGATGCTCCCCTCACCCCGAGGACTACTGATAACTTTGTAGCCTGGCAGCTGTTTCATGATAATATTATAAACATTCTTCTGAACTATAAACAGGAATGTATCTTAGAGTTTTGTTACATATGAGTGCCTCCAGCCCACACATCTTTCCATTCTCTGGATATGTGAGAAAATAGAAATATTTGTTACATGATCAGCTTTCAAGACATTTTTTTTAAAATCTGGAAGTATATAACCTGGAGCCTCAATGTTTCTATTTTTGTTTATTTGTTATACAGAATGTCACTTCTCACCTGAATCACTTGCAGACATTAAGCTCTTCCACCAAAATGTAATATGACCTTGAGTCTTAGTTTTATGGTCCATAAAATGCTAGATTTTTGGTGATAAAAATTTAGAGTTGGAGCCCTCACATAAAAAGAGATAAGAAACCAATCCACCTCAGATTGATGCTAAGCCTCAAATGAGTTTTGCACGCTCAATGAAGTGTGTCCCCACATTCCAGAGTCCTTATTCCACCTTTTAAAATACACTTGTCCATCTCTTCACAAGACTTTGGAGACTGGGGATTTTCAGAATTTTTATTTTTTAAATGTATTTTATTGATTATGCTATTACAGTTGTCCCATTTTTTCCTCTTTATTCCCCTCTGCCCAGCAACCTCTTCCCACCAGCATTCCCCCCTTTAGTTCATGTCCATGTGTCATACATATAAGTTCTTTGGCTTCCCCATTTCCTATATTATTCTTAAACTCTCCCTTGTCTATTTTGTATCTACCATTTATTCTTCTTGTTCTCTGTACCTTTTCCCCCATTCTCTCTCTTCCCTCTCCCCAGGAAAGAAGTATTCAAAGTCATGAAAGGCAAGGACCTGAATCCAAGGTTACTCTATCCAGCAAAGCTATCATTTAGAATGGAAGGGCAGATAAAGTGCTTCCCAGATAATGTTAAGTTAAAGGAGTTCATCATCACCAAACCCTTATTATATGAAATGTTAAAGAGACTTATCTAAGAAAAAGAAGATGATCAAAACTATGAGCAGTAAGATTTTCAGAATTTTAATGAATTGACATGAAGATAAAACAAAAATAAAGTTTTTCAAAACTTTTTTATTCTCCCCAAATGTTGGGGGAAATTCAGATTTGTAACTTCATCAAAATAGTATAAAACTGTTGACATGACATATTAAGGTTTGAGGGGATAATTAAAAATTGAAATAAGGAAGTGGAAAAGTTTGGCAGATTATCCCCAAAGCCTGGATCAGACAAGAAAACAAACCAAAGGCAGCACAGGTCTGAGTGAAGATGAATACCCTGAGGTCAAGGGCCTGGGCTGCTTGGGAGCAAAATGATAGAACAGAACAAAAAGAAATGGGAGGAAATGTCTTAATAGAGTGAAGACAGTGGTGTATATATAAGCAGGGCTTTTGCAGGCAGGGGTTATGTTCTCTATTTCTTTTGTTATCTTTGCCTGAATCATATGTAGGAATACTAGAAGTTTAACTGTTGATTGGATTAACCTTTTCATATATGCAAAAATCTGTATATTAAACTTTTGTTCTTATGCAGTACTTCTAATATTAGATTGAAGATTGAGTGAGTAACAGTAGTTAACATTTAATGCTTACCATGTGTTAGCACTAGGTACTGTGCTAAGTGTTTGATATATGTGTCTTACTTAATATTCTCATGATCTCTTGATAGTGGTATCACGATTATCCCTGCACAACTAGTGATAACATGTCTCTCCTTCTGTCTATGTACATTCTGTTGTTTCTATTTCCATTGATACTGTTCTAGTTCAGGTTCTTGTGTGTGTCATTCTCTTTAGCTAGGATATCCACTAATACCTTGTATGCTGGAGTAAATCAAATTTCACATATAATTGTAATAATTTTCTTCATGTTACAGATAAACCTGTGTTCCGTTTGTAATTTGTTTATAATGTTGGTCTCTCTTTTTCCTGAATCCATGAGTGCTGGCATTTGTATTTGTAGATTCTCACATGGAGCAAATACTTGGCTGAGAGTAAATAGCAGTGATTGTGAAATAAATGACTAAGTGAATGCACATCTGAATCCAGTATTTCCTCTTTTAAATAAATGATCATGCACCAGTAATTAAATAACTGTTTCTAAGCATGGGTTCTTAAGTATTCAGAGACCCACAAATGGAAAATCTTAATTTTAGTGAATACATGGCATGGCTTTAGTTCTATATTCCCTAGTAGTAATCTGGAAAGAAAAAGGAAAATTGAATCTGGAATGAGGTTGCTGCATGTGCACATGTGTGAGGATGAAATTTTCTTGTATGTGTGACTTAATTCCAATGTCAGTTAGCAAAAATATGACAAGATGATTCTACAAAATTATAAAACCCAGGTCTCCTGCTGACTTTCATTTGAAGATAGGTAATAAGGTCACTTGTGAGTCATTGTAATTAGTTCCAAAGATGTTAAGAAATCTCTTGACATCACACTTAACCTTCACATAGCATGGATTTAAGGGGGAGATGCAAGATTTATGTAAAAAGTTTCTCCTTCACATGGATGAAATCATCAGATCAGTCTGGTGAATAGTCTGATTACAGAACATTTTAAAGGACTGATGTGTTGTTTTTTTTACTATACACCCTAGCTTTTTGAGCCTGTTTCAAATCTCAGTTCAAAATGCTGCACTGCAGAAAACAACTGAAAAAACAAATTTTGGAAAAATTCCTTTAGATCCTTTCAGTATGCTCCTCTACAACCTATTTAAAATAGCAATATATTCAGTCTTTTGTATTATTTGAGTTATAATGTATACAGGATGACCCAGAGTCTCCAGGATTCCTAGAGATGTTCTAGAGAGGTTACTTTGAAGAGAGAAAAGTTTGGGTCTATTGTGCTTTGTCAATTTTTACCTCTTGCTTCTTCCACGTAAATTTAACTAATGTGTGTTTTATTCAGGAAATATCTTTTAATGATTTCATTTGGGATGAAATTTTTCATCTGGTTTCTACTTATAGATTGCTGAATTGTGAAGACCTTGGCTTTAGTGAAAGCAAACACCATTTCTTCACAAATCACGTCTCCACTCTAGGCAAACATTTACATTTTATGCTCCAATAACTACAATACTTTGAGCCTTTAAGGATTCACATGAAGGCATTTATTCTGTCACTCCAAAAGGAAATGAAGTAGCATAGAAAGGGAGATGGAGAGGATGCAGGATTACAGATTCACCTGGGCTTGGTCAAAGAGTGACTGAAAGAAAAACAAGATAGAATAAAATCAAAGGGAGAAGAATGAGCATTTGTGCTTTCTCTTTGTCCAGAACTAACACATGACTTGTAGCTGTTCTGCATTTTATTCCTATTAAATCATTAACTTTACTGAGAAGCAGGCAGGAGAGCCCAGCATCAAGGATTTTCTCTCCTTTCAAACCTTGGTTGCTACAACCTGCTGGAGCCACCCACAGATTCCCTTTTTTGGTAAGTAGTTCAGGAAGACAAGGAAAACCCTTCCCATCAGCAGGCTGCTAATGAACTAAACTGCAACCCATTTCATGACAGGACTCACATTTACCCTCATTTTTGTAGTGGGTGGAGAAAATATTTTTAAAATAGTAATAAGGTGCAATCTGTGAATTTTGCCATATACCAAATTTTAAGAGCATCTGCTGGTACATCAGTCCATGGAGAGAAGAAGCAAGTAATCATTCACAGATAATACTTTTGGAACAGAATGTTGTCACCCATAATGGTCCCCTGCTGATAGATAAATATAGAGGCAAAAGCAGTGTACTTATTTTTTAAAAGTAAGAGACATTTTGTTGGTGACACAATTGTAGCTCTTATGATTACCTTTCCTTTTTCACCAAATGAAAAGTTGTAGATTTAATCATCATGCTCAATGTAGGACTGGTGTCACAAAGTGATAGAAATAAATCTGGTGATGATAGCCTGCTGTGTGCAGATTGAGTTAGTAAACAGTTTTGGCACAGATTTTAGCCATTGAAGAACTACTTAGTTATAAATGGGTAGATTCTTATTATGTACCTTCTAAAATTCTAAACCAGTTATATTCCTGCCAGTTAAGACTTAATATATCTTTGTGTTGTCAGTGAAAAGTCAGCTGGCCAGTGACATATGAGATTTCAGGGATGACAATGATTCATCTATTGGTTGAGGGTTATGTATAGTGGTTAGATAGTTTGATAACTACACCATGCTACAGGAAGTCATCTGACCCAACTTTCTGTTTATATTCAATAGCAATAGCTAAATTTTATTGAGTATTTACCATGTTAGACACTGTTCTAAGAATTTCACATAAATTTTTCACTAATCCTAGAACATTTAAAAAATATCCTATAATATTTAAAAATATGAGTATTTTATGCAGGTCAGTGGATTGGAGAATGTTGGTAACATAGTCAGAGATGTAATGACAAACAGGTATCATGTAGGACTAGGACCTATTAAGGATTTTTGCTTTTGCTGCCAGTGGAAATGGGGTTCTTGCAGTTTTGTGAGAAAAGCATTTTCAGGGACCCACATGAGATAGTGAGGTCTAGTGGTAAGATTTATTGGGGTGGAAATAGAAGGCTGCCACCAGGTTTACAATGTCTCATCTCCATCTGTCCTGCCATGAGTAAAGTTCAACCTCGTCTTCATAAAAAATGTTGTGCCATGATGAAGCTTATCCGATGTCTGTCCTTATCTGGCTAGCTTAGTCTGTTCCAAGTTGTGCTTCAGGTGTTGCTATGCCCAGGCCTACACTTGGAGTCCCTGAGGCTACTGAAACACCATGTGTCTGTTAGGTGTGCATGATTGATAAGGAGAGAAAATGCATGAGCAAATGGGGCAAACTCATATTACTGGGGGAGAGAGAAAGAAAGAGAGAGAGAGAGTGTGTGTGCTCTTTGTTAAACTTGGATTATATCATCTCTAGTTTGGAAGGACTAAGTGCTTCTTCAAAATAATCAATGAATTTCCCAATCCTTTTTGGGTTAGGGTTAGACCCCCCACCCCCACAACCAACTCATTTCCTAGATCTTCTGTGGTTCTGTGTCCCTTTACCAATCTGATCCTTTTCTCAGTGGGGCAGACAAGCCTTTATGGTCACCACTTTAGTTTCCACAGCACATGTGCTTAAACTAGAACCATCACCCACTGTGTCATCTTGGCTTTTACCAAGCATAAACCCAGTGGAAGTATTTCTCCTGTATTGTTTTATCCCTCTCAAGGTAATTTGCAGGGAACAGACTCATGGTTCTCTGGGGAGTGTGAAGCAATCAGGCTTATCATCAGATTCGGTCTTTTAGTTTATGTTTCTTAATATCTAAGTTTTTTGCTCCCTTCATTTATTAATATCTAGCTACCTATACCAATGCTGTTATGTTGAATGATTTGAGAATCCTTTTAAAGGTTGTGCACATGAGTGGTATGGACTCAGTTTTACCAGTCCACACTAACAGTTGTATAGAGAAAGGACAGAAGAATGGCAAAGGGAAGACAAGGATGCAAGTTATGAATCTATTACAATATTCCAAGATAGAGATAATTGTGGGTTGAAATAACTTTGTGGCATTTGGGGTGATGAAGATGTGCTGGGTTCTAGATATTTTTCTGAAAATAATACTGATAGAATTTCCTGACAGAACCTGATGGAATATATTTTTTTAAAAAAGAAGTTAAGAGCATATCTGTAAACAAATTGAAAAATAAATATGTTATTAACTGAAATAATATGCATTTGATTTCTCATTTTACCCAGGAAGAAGTTAGAACTCAGGGGAATGACTTGAACAAGATCTTAAAGCTAATAAATGGTGGGACTTGGACTCACCTGAATTGAATGCTAGTGCGTATCATCTTAGCCATTGTACTTTAGCTCTTCAAAATTTGGTCCTTGGTGTAGTGGTATCAGCATTGCATCATCAGGGAGCCCATTAGAAATGCAAAGTTTCACGCCCCACTAGACTTAATCAGAATCTGCATTCCAGTGACATCCTGAGTGACTGATATTTACCATGAGGCTTACTAAGGAACATTCTTTGTTACGTGTTTGCCAATATGATTTGCTTCAGTTTCTGAGAGTAAGGATTTTGAGGGCCTGGGTGGGTGATGATCACTTTTCTGAAGGGTGTGTGAAAAATCATAGCAGTGCCTGGAGGTTGAGACTTTTCTCTGAACATGGTAGACAGTACTGATACATCTAGTTTTAATGACAAGGGGGAAAAAAGTGCCCTGGGAAGTATATCTATAAATTCCTAAAAGAAAATAATGGTAACCTCAAAAATAAATTTTCGAGACTTCTGGCCAAGATGGAAGCATAGGTGGACACACTGTGCCTGTTCGCACAACCAAAATTAAGGACAACAAATATTTAGAAGCAAGAAAACAATCAAAACTGATGGAAAATTGAACTGTACAGAAGTCCAACAACCATTCATCCAGACTGGTAAATGGGGCGAAGTTGAGGCAGGAAAAAGTAGAGGTTGGTGGACCCAGGCGCACAGGCAGCAGCAGTGGGCAGATCCCAGGCATGCAGGCAGTGGCTACCAGACCCCAGGCTCATAAGCGGCAGCTAGTGGACCCCCGAGCACAGGGTGGCAATGGTGCAGACCCAGTGAGGCCCCACAAAGCAGCTGGCTGACCAGGTTGTCCCACATGCGCACAGGTAATCCATGTGAAGGGGAAGCGGTGGAAGGGACTGGAGTCCAAGAGGGAGCAAAGCAAGCACCATTGTTCCCTCTCAGACCCCGCCCCCACATACAGTATTACTACCCAGCCACTGGCCTGCCCCACCCTGGGGAGCACCTAAGGCTCCACTCCTTGCTACATAAAAGCCACGACCAAACAACAACAACAACAACAACAACAACAAAACCCAAAAGTGGCTCAAACAGGAGAACAAATCAAATCCCCGGAGCCAATTCCTCTAAGCCATAAAGAGATAACCAACCTATCAGATGCACAGTTCAAAGCCCTGGTCATCAGGATGCTCACAGAATTGGTTGATTTTGCTCACAAATTAGATGAACAAATAAATGAAGGCTACATAAGTGAAATGAAGGAAAATGCACAGGGAACCAATAGAGATGGGCTGAAAAGTGAGACTAAAATCAATGGAGTGGACCAGAAGGAAGAAAGAAACAACAGGAAACAAGGAAGAAACACGAATTCAAAAAAATGAGGAGAGGCTTAGGATCCTCCAGGACATCTTTAAACATCCCAACATCCGAATTATAGGGGTACCAGAAGGAGAGAATGAAGAGCAAAACATGGAAAAGTTGTTTGAAAAAATAAGAAAAAGAACTTCCTGATTTGGCAAAGGATATAGACTTCCAAGAATTCCAGGAAGCTCAGAGAGTCCCAAAGAAGTTGGACCCAAGGAGGAACACACCAAGGCACATCATAATTACAGTACCCAAGATTAAAATGAAGGAGAGAATTCTAGAAGCAGCAAGAGATACGGGGACAGTCACCTACAAAGGAGTTCCCATCAGACTGTCAGCTGATTTCTCAAAAGAGACCTTACAGGCAAGAAAGGGCTGGAAAGAAATGTTTGAAGTCTTGAAAAGCAGGGACCTACATCCAAAATTGCTCTATTCAGCAAAGCTGTCATTTAGAATGGAAGGGAAGATAAAGTGCTTCTCAGATAAGGTGAAGTTGAAGGAGTTCATCATCACCAAGCCCTTATTAGATGAAATGTTAAAGGGACTTATCTAAGAAAAAGAAGATAAAAAATATGAACAATAAAAAGACAGCAAACTCATAGATATTAACGACCACACCTAAAACAAAAGCAAACTAAGCCAACAACTAGAACGGGAACAGAACCACAGAAATGGAGATTACAGGGAGGTTTAGCAACAGGGGAGTGGGAGGAGGAGAGGGGGAAAAGGTACAGAGAATAAGTAGCATAGATGGTGGGTAGAAAATAGACAGGGGGAGGGCAAGAATAGTATGGAAAATGTAGAAGCTAAAGAACTTATGACCCCTGGACATGAACTAAAGGGGTGGAATGTGGGTAGGAGGGGGTGTGCAGGGTGGAGGGGAATGATGGGGGAGAAATGGGACAACTGTAATAGCATAATCAGAAAAATATATTTAAAAAAAGAAAAGAAAAAAATACATTTTCTATGTACCCAAGAAAATTATCAAAGTAATTTCCTCTTGAGCCTCCACATGAAATTGTTTAATTCTTAATTACTTCATTTCATGTCCCGGCATTATTCCAGACCCAATTAGAATCAGATTTGTAAAATTATTGTAAGGGCCCTACATTTAGGTATGATGAAGCCAAATTATCCCAAAGGTGTTCTGGTCTTTTCCAAACAAAATGGTAAATTTATACAGAAATTTGAAACTGTAACTTAAATACAGGGGTAAGCAAAAGTAGGTTTATAGCTGTTCATATTGAAAAAGATATGCTGGTTATGATAATACAAGAATAAATTATGCTTTACATACTTACAACTAGAAATCTACTTTTGGCCAACTGTATACATTACCAATGTGCTTAGCCATAACAGTTCTGAAATGCTTTCTCAACGGGCAACATAGTAAAGTTGATATTTAAGCATTTGACAAATTCGCATTTAAAAAGGAAGTTAATTTTTTATGTTGAAAGATTGAATTATTTATTGGAAAGGACAGAAAATATATTTTCAATGATTTGCTATCATTAGGCAGTATTTCAATTAAATTTGAAGAAGCCCTAGAAGAAACATAATAGTACATGATGTTAAATAAGAAACAAAAAGTGGTAAATCCAAAGCCTGAAAAATAAGCATACTTACTATTATCATTTTTCATTATATTACTTTTGTTGTTAACTTTAATTATTTGAAAAATCATAAATGCAGAAGTGAAACTGATATATCAGGCTTCATGATGCTTGTCAGTTTTAATATTACCATCATAATAAAATAAATTTGAGTTGGAGTGTTCAGTGAAATAACCACAAATTAAAACTTAGAAAACAGGTAGAAGTAGATGGATATCAGTCTCTTTTCTAAAGGCAGTTGTCTAGAAAGGTGCTATAAAATTCCAATATCCCTAGCCTAACCTGCTTTCTAGACATAAGACATTCAATGATAAAGGTTACTGATGATGGTCAATACTTGAATAGCAGATTCAGGAATAGGAACACTATATAAAATACATTAAAAAATTGAACACTGTAACTATCTGTTATTATTTCATTAAAATAAGATGTAACCTAACTCTTGTTCATAGACAATGTCTAAAAATTCTTCAGAAACTGTATTAGCTATTTTAAAACATGTCTTTAAAACATTTTTATAGCCTTTCCCGTAACTCTGATCTGTTAAACATTTTGAAAATTACACTATAATTTCATGGCAGATAAATTTTGAAAATTACACTATAATTTCATGGCAGATAAAAGAATAAGAGTTTTGTGGGCATTTCAAAGTTTTAAAAATGTAATTGTAAATGAAAATTTTCTCCAAGCTAAGCCACTTGCCTTAGAAGTTAGTTTGTCACTGATTGGTGTTAGTACTTGAGTGTGGTTCTTTTAAAGAACCAATCACATCTTTCTCACCTCGCTTTAAAAAGTAACATCTACTCCAGAAAACCTGGCACTTTGTTGCTTTTAACTACATTGATTTTTGCTTTGCCTATGGTAGTCTTTCACAGATATAATAACTTCCCTGCATCTCAGTGCTTTGCAAAGATATTTTAAATACGAACAAAGAATCTGGATTGAAATTAAAATCTGACTTCATACCTTATAATTAAAGTTAGTAATTCAGTTGAGGACAAAATCTAATAAGTACATATTTTCTATTAATGTTAATTTTCATATTCTCAGGCAATGGAAGTACATCGTTTTAAGAAATAATGTTAAGATTAATCTTAATTTCAGAAAACAAATATGAAAAAAATATTTTAGAATCAAGGGATCATGCCTGGGACAAATAGCTCGGTTGGTTGGAGCATCATTGAGATGCTCTAGAGTTGTGGGTTTCATCTCTAATCAGACATGTGTAGGGGCAACCAATGGGTGTGAGGATGTCTGGAACAACAGATGGATGCTTTTCCCTCTCTCTTTCTCTTTCTCTCTCTCTCAACTCAGCTAAAAATAGTTTCAAGGGATCAACTCTTAAGTGCTTTCCAGCTATAATTTTAGTTATTCAGTTGAGAGCCCATGGGGTATCTTGAAATGGCCGTGGAATAGGAGGCAAGATCTGGGTTGAAGTCACCCGTCAGTCCCTTTCAGAATGTGTGACTTTGCAGTGATCTCTTAACCTTTCTGAATCTCCTTTATCCTTTCTGCAAATAAGAATAAAACCCTAGTTAGGATTAATCAAAGATTAATTTGTGGAGTTTTCTATTTTCCTAATCTCTATGACAGGTTCTAGGTTTTATTTTTATTTTTACTGCTTCTCAAAGTATATGATTCTTCTTTCATTTACATTTTTTAAAATTACTTTATTGTTGTTCAAGTACAATTGTCAGCATTTACTCCTCATGACTCTGCCCACCCCAGTCATTCCCACCTCCCTCCTCCGCTTCCACACCACTTTGCTTTTGTCCATGTGTCCTTTATAATTGGTCCTGAACAGCCCTCCTCCCTTCATCCCCACTATCCCCTCCCACCTCCCCTCTGGTTACTGTCAGTTTCTTCTTAACTTGAATGCCTCTGGTTCTTTTGCTTGCTTGTTTGTTTTGTTGATTAGGTCCCACTTAAAAGTGAGATCATAGGGTATTTGTCCCTCACTTCCTGGCTTACTTCATTTAGCAAAATGCTCTACAGTTCCACCCATACTGTTGCAAAGGGTAGGAGCTCCTTTTCTTTTGCAGCATAGAATTCCATTGTGTAAATGTGTTATAGTTTTTTCATCTGTTCATTTACTGATGGGCACCTAGGATGCTTCCGGCACTTGGGTATTGGAGATTATGCTGCTATGAACACTGGGGTCCATAGGTTCTTTTGGATTGGTGTTTCAGGGTTCTTAGGTTATAATCTCAGCAGTGGAATTGTGAGGCAATTGTCAGTTCCATTTGTAGTTTTCTGAGGAAATTCCATACTGTTTTCCACAGTGGCTACACCAGTCTGCAATCCCACCAACAGTGCACTAGGGTTCCCGTTTCTCCACAAACTCTCCAAAACTTGTTTGTTGATGTGTTTATGATGGCCATTCTCAATGGTGTGAAGCGGTATCTCACTGTGGTTTTAACTTCATCTCTCCGATGGCTAGCAATATTGAGCATCTTTTCATTTGTCTCTGGACCCATCCATGTTATGTCCTCCTTAGAAAAGTGTATGTTTAAGACTTTTGCCCATTTTTTAATTGGGTTGTTTGTCTTCCTGGAGTGGAGTTGTATGAGTTCTTTAAATATTTTGGAGATCAAGCCCTTGCCTGAGACATCATCGGCAAATATGTTTTCCCATATGGTTGGTTCTCTTTTCATTTTAATGCTGTTTTCATTAGACATGCAGAAGTTTTTTATTTTGATGAGATCCCATTTCTTTATTCTTTCCTTTATGTCCCTTGCTCTATGGGACATATCAGTGAAGATGTTGCTGGATGGAATGTCTGAGATTTTCCTGACTATATTCACCTGAAGGACTTTTATGCTGTCATAAATTATTTTTGAGTTTTTCATTGACCTTGTATTTATTTTTCTGTATGGTATAAGGTGATGCTCAAGTTTAATTTTCTTTCATATAGCTGCCTAGCTCTCCCAAAAAACATTTGTTGAAGAGGCTATTTTTGCTCCATTTTATGCTTCTTCCCCCTTTGTCAAATATTAATTGACCATAGATACTTGGGCTTTTTCCTAGGCTCTCGATCCTGTTCCATTGGTCCAAGTGTCTGCTCTTATGCCAGTCCAAGCTCTTTGAATTACAGTAGGCTTGTAATACATTTTGATATCAGGTATTACGATACCTCCTACTTTGCTCTTCTTTCTCAAAATTGCTGCAGCCATTCGGTGTCATTTATGGTTCTACATAAATTTTTGGGTGCTTGTACCATATCTGTGAAATAAGCCATTGGTACTGTAATAGAGATTGCATTGAATCTATCATTGCTTTGGGTAGTATGGACATTTTGATGATGTTAATTCTTCCAATGCATGAGCATCATACCTGCTTCCATTTATTTGTGTCTTCCTTAATTTCTTTCTTCATTGTTGTGTAGTTTTCTGAGTACCAGTCTTCTGCCTCCTTGATTAGGTTTATTCCTAGATACTTTATTTTCTTGTTGCTATATCAAATGGGATTTTTTTCCTGATTTCTGTTTCTGATACTTCATTATTGGTGTAAAAAATGCCTTCAATTTCTAAATATTGACTTTGTATCCTGCTCTTTTGCCAAATTCATTTATTAGATGGAGCAGTTTTTTGGTGGACTCTATAGGATTTTCTATGTATACTATCATGTCATCTACCAACAATGACAGTTCTGCTTCCTCCTTTCCAATTTGGATGATCAGTCTGATCCACAGTCTGATCACTGTGGCTAGGACTTCCAAAACTATGTTGAATAGTAGTGGTGAAAGTGGAAAACCTTGTCTCGTTCCTGATCTTAGTGGGAAAGTTTTTAGATTTTGCCCATTGAGTATGATGTGGGCTGTAGGTCTCTCATATACGGACCCTATCAGGTTGAGGAATACTCCCTCTATTCCCACTTTTCTGAGTGTTTTTATCATAAATGGGTGTTGTGCCTTATCAAATGATTTTTATGCATCTATTGATATGATCATGTGATTTTTGTCTGCTTTTTTAATGTGATGTATTACATTTATTGATTTGTGAATATTGTACCATCCTTGCATCCCTGGGATGAATCCCACTTGATCATGGTGTATGATCTTTTTAATGCATTTCTGCACGTGGTTTGCCAATATCTTGTTGAGGATTTTAGCATCTATGTTCATCAGTGATAGTGGTCTGAAGTTTTCTTTCTTTATTGTGTCTTTATCTGGTTTTGGGATTAGAATGATGCCAGCTTCAATAAAAAGAGTATGGGAGGACTTCCGGCCAAGATGGAGGCGTAGGCAGACACACTGTGCCTCCTCTCACAACCAAAATTAAGGACAACAAAGATTTAGAAACAAGAAAACAACCAGAACTCATAGAAAACTGAACTGTACGGAAGTCCAACAACCATTCATCCAGACCGGTAAGAGGGGCGGAGTCTCGGCAGGAAAAAGTGGAGGTGCGGACCCAGGAACGCAAGCAGCAGCAGCTGGCAGTTCCCAGGTGCACAGGCGGCGGCTGACGGTCCCCGGGCCCACAGGCAGCAGCTGGCGGACCCCGGGCACAGGGGGGCAACTGTGCAGACCCAGTGAGGCCGCACAAGGCGGCTGGCTGACTGACCAGGTGGTCTCACATTCCAGCGCGCAGACGGTCCAGGCGGAGGGGAAGTGGCGGAGGGGACTGAATCCAGGAGAGAGCGGAGCAGGCGCCATTGCTCCCTCTCAGGCCCCACCCCCACATACAGCGTCACAACCCAGCGACTGGGCTGCCCTGCACTGGGAAGTGCCAGAGGCTCCACTCTTCACAACGTAACAGCACGCACGCGTGCGCAGATAATCCAGGTGAAGGGGCAGCAGCGGAAAGGGCCGGAGTCCGGGAGAGAGCGGAGCAGGCGCCATTGCTCCTTCTCAGACCCCGCCCCCACCTAAAGCGTCACAACCCAGCGACTGGGCTGCCCCGCCCTGAGGAACACCTAAGGCTCCACCCCCTCACTACGTAGTAGCCGCGACCAGACTAAAACCAAAACAACAACAACAAAAAAAAAACACCAAAAATGGCTCAAACTGGAAAACAAATAAAAGCCCCAGAGCCAATTCCTCTAAGCAGTGAAGAGATAGCCAACCTGTCAGATGCACAGTTCAAAGCACTGGTCATCAAAATGCTCACAGAATTGGTTGATTTTGCTCACAAACTAGATGAAAAAATGCAGGCTACAATCCGTGAAATGAAGGAAGATGCATGGGGAACTGATAGAGATGGAAGGAAAACTGGGACTCAAATCAATGGAGTGGACCAGAAGGAAGAAACTAACAACCAAACAGAAGACGAGGAAGTAACAAGAATTCAAAAAAATGAGGAGAGGCTTAGGAACCTCCGGGACATCTTTAAACGTCCCAACATCCGAATTATAGGGGTCCCAGAAGGGGAAGAAGAAAAGCAACAAGTGGAAAACTTATTTGAACAAATAATAAAGGAGAACTTCCCCAATCTGGCAAAGGAAATAGACTACCAGGACATCCAGGAAGCTCAGAGAGTCCCAAAGAAGTTGGACCCAAGGAGGAACACACCAAGGCACATTGTAATTATATTAGCCAAGATTAAAATGAAGCAGAGAATTCTAGAAGCAGCAAGGGATAAGGGGACAGTCACCTACAAGGGAGTTCCCATCAGACTGTCAGCGGATCTCTCAAAAGAGACCTTACAGGCAAGAAGGGGCTGGAAAGAAATATTTGAAATCTTGAAAAGCAGGGACCTACATCCAAAATTGCTCTATCCAGCAAAGCTGTCATTTAGAATGGAAGGGAAGATAAAGTGCTTCTCAGATAAGGTCAAGTTCAAGGAGTTCATCATCACCAAGCCCTTATTATATGAAATGTTAAAGGGACTTATCTAAGAAAAAGAAGATAAAACTATGACAGTGAAAAGACAACAAACTCATAGCTATCAAGAACCACACCTAAAACAAAAGCAAACTAAGCAAACAGCTAGAACAGGAACAGAACCACAGAAATGGAGATCATATGGAGGGTTAGCAACAGGGGAGTGGGAGGAGGAGAGAGGGGGAAAAGGTACAGAGAATGAGTAGCATAGATAATGGGAAAAAAATAGGGGGAGGGCAAGAATAGTATGGGAAATGTAGAAGCTAGAAAACTTATGACCCATGGACATGAACTAAAGAGGGGAATGTGGGTGGGAGAGGGTGGGTAGGGTGGAGGGGAATGATGGGGGAGAAATGGGACAACTGTAATAGCATAATCAATAAAATATATTAAAAAAAAAAAGAGTATGGGAGTCTTCCCTCTTCTTGGATTTTCTGGAATAATCTGTGAAGAATAGGGGTTAGCTCTTCCTTAAATGCTTTGTAGAAAACTCCTGTGAAACTGCCCGGTCCAGGGCTTCTGTGTGTCGGGAGTTTTTTGATTACTGCTTGAATTTCGTCAGCTGGTATTCATCTATTCAGGCTTTCTCCTTCTTCTTCACTGAGTTTTGGGAGATTATATTTTTCTAGAAATTTGTCCATTTTACCTAGGTTTCCAAATTTCTTGGCATATTGTTTTTTGTAGTAATTTCTCACAATCTTTTGTATTTCTGTAGTATCAGTTGTAATCTCTCCTTTTTTATTTCTGATTGTGCTTATGTGGATCCTCTCTCTTTTTTTCTTGATGAGTATCCTTAAAGGCTTGTTGATTTTATCTTTTCAAAGAACCAGCTCACGGATTTGTTGATCCTTAGAATTGTGCTTTTAATCTCTATGTTGTTTAATTCTGCTCTGATCTTGGTTATTTCCTTCCTTCTACTTGGCCTGGGCTGGTTTTGTTGTTTTTCCTCGAGTTCTTGTAGATGTGGTTTTATTTGTAGAGGTGTTTTATTTGAAATGTTTCTATCTTTTTAGGTGGGCCTGTATTACTATAAACTTCCCTCTGAGGACTGCCTTCTCTGTGTCCTATATGGTTTGGGTTGTTGTGAGTTCATATTCATTTATTTCCAGAAACTCTTTGATTTCTTCCTTGATCTTATTCTTTTATTTTCTCTGTTGTTAACTTTTTTAAAAATATATTTTATTGATTATGCTATTACAGTTGTCCCAATTCTTTCCCATCATTCCCCTCCACCCTACACACCCTCTCCCACCCACATTCCCCCCTTTAGTTCATGTCCATGTGTCATAAGTTCTTTAGCTTCTACATTTCCCATACTATTCTTGCCCTCCCCCTGTCTATTTTCTACCCACTGTCTATGCTACTCATTCTCTGTACCTTCCCCCCCCCCTCCTCCTTCCATGCCCCTGTTGCTAACCCTCCATATGATCTCCATTTCTGTGGTTCTGTTCCTGTTCTAGCTGTTTGCTTAATTTCCTTTTGTTTTAGGTGTGGTTCTTAATAGCTGTGAGTTTGCTGTCTTTTCACTGTCATATTTTTATCTTCTTTTTCTTAGATAAGTCCCTTTAACATTTCATCTAATAAGGGCTTGGCGATGATGAACTCCTTCAACTTCACCTTATCTGAGAAGCACTTTATCTTCCCTTCTATTCTAAATGACAGCTTTGCTGGATAGAGCAATTTTGGATGGAGGTCCCTGCTTTTCAAGACTTCAAATATTTCTCTCCAGCCCCTTCTTGCCTGTAAGGTCTCTTTTGAGAAATCAGCTGACAGTCTGATGGGAACTCCCTTGTAGGTGACTGTCCCCTTATCCCTTGCTGCTTCTAGAATTCTCTGCTTCATTTGAATCTTGGCTAATGTAATTACGATGTGCCTTGGTGTGTTCCTCCTTGGGTCCAACTTCTTTGGGACTCTCTGAGCTTCCTGGACATCCTGGTAGTCTATTTCCTTTGCCAGATTGGGGAAGTTCTCCTTTATTATTTGTTCAAATAAGTTTTCCACTTGTTGCTCTTCTTCTTCCCCTTCTGGGACCCCTATAATTCGGATGTTGGGACGTTTAACGATGTCCCGGAGGTTCCTAAGCCTCTCCTCATTTTTTTGAATTTTTGTTTCTTCTTCGTTTTCTGTTTGGTTGTTAGTTTCTTCCTTCTGGTCCACTCCATTGATTTGAGTCCCACTTTTCAGCCCATCTCTATTGGTTCCCTGTGCATTTTCCTTCATTTCACTTATGTAGCCTTCATTTATTTGTTCATCTAATTTGTGAGCAAAATCCACCAATTCTGTGAGCATTTTGATGACCAGTGCTTTGAACTGTGCATCTGATAGGTTGGCTATCTCTTCACTGCTTAGAGGAATTGGCTCTGGAGCTTTTATTTGTTTTCTGGTTTGAGCCATTTTTCGTTGGGGGTTTTTTTGTTTTGTTTTTGTTTTAGTCTGGTAGTGGCTATTACGTACTGAGGGGTGGAGCCTCAGGGCGGGGCAGCCCAGTCTCCAGGTTGTGACGCTATACGTGGGGGCGGGGTCTGAGAGGTAACAATGGTGCCTGTTCTGCTCTCTCCTGGACTCCGGCCCTTTCCGCCGCTTCCCCTTCACCTGGATTATCTGCGCACTCGCGAGTGCTGTTACGTAGTGAGGAGTGGAGCCTCTGGTGCTCCACAGTGCGGGGCAGCCCAGTTGCTGGGTTGTGATGCTGTATGCGGGGGCGGGGTCTGAGAGGGAACAATGGCACCTGCTCTGCTCTCTCCTGGATTCAGTCCCTTCCGCCACTTCCCCTCTGCCTAGACCGTCTGCGCGCTCGAATGTGGGACCACCTGGTCAGCCAACCGCCTTTGTGTGGCCTCACTGGATCTGCACAGTTGCCCCCCTGTGCCTGGAGTCCGCCAATTGCTGCCTGTGGGCCCGGGAACCACCAGCCGCCGCCTGTGCACCTGGGAACTGCAAGCCGCTGCTGCTTGCGTTCCAGGTCCGCACCTCTACTTTCTCCTGCCGCGACTCTGCCCCTCTTACCGGTCTGGATGAATGGTTGTTGGACTTCCGTACAGTTCAATTTTCTATGAGTTCTGGTTGTTTTCTTGTTTCTAAATATTTGTTGTCCTTAATTTTGGTTGTGAGAGGAGGCACAGTGTGTCCTCCTACACCTCCATCTTGGCCGGAAGTCTCTGATTTCTTCCTTGATCTTATTCTTAACCCATTTGTAATAGCATGCTATTCATTCTCCATGAGTCTGAGTGTTTTCGAGTTTTTTGCTTGAGGTCAGTTTCTAGTTTCAGTTCGTTGTGGTCAGAGAAAATGTTTGATATGATTTCAATTTTCTTGAATTTTTGAGGCTTGTTTTGTGTCCTATCATGTGGTCTGTCTTTGAAAATTGTCCATGTGCATTTTAAAAGAATGTGCATTTTGCTTCTTCAGGATGAAAGGCTCTCTATATATTATCAATTATGTTCATTTGATCCAGGCTATCGTTCAATGCTGCCATATCTTTGTTGATATTTTATTTGGAAGATCTATCCATTTTTGACAGTTGGGTGTTGGAATCCCCTAATATAATTGTGTTACTGACAATATCTTTATTGCAATCCTCCAAGATTTTCTTAATGTATTTGGTGCTTCTATGTTGGGTGTATATATATTTACAATGTTTATGCCTTGTTGATGGGTTCTTCCCTTGAGTATTATGAAATGATCTTCTGATTCTCTTTTTATGGCCCTTGTTTTGAAGTCTGTTTTGTCTGATATGAGTATTGCTACCCCAGTTTTTCTTTCCTCTCCATTTGCTTGGAATATGTGTTTCAATCCCTTCCCTTTCAGTCTGCGTAGGTCTTTAGTTCTGATGTGGGTCTCTTGTAGGCAGCATTTGTGTGAATCTTGCTTTCTTATTCATTCAGCTATTGTATGACTTTTCATTGCAACATTTAATCCATTTACATTTAAGGTTATGATTGATTGGCACTTATTCATTGCCATTTTTGGTACCTGTGGTCCTCTCTCTCTCATTCTTTTTCTTCCTTTTCTTGAAGAAGACCCTTTAGCATCTCTTTCAAAGCTGGTTTGGAGGAGGTATATTCTTTGAGGCTAGTTTTGTCTGGGAAGCTCCTTATTTGGCCTTACATTTTAATTGAGAACCTTGCTGGATAGAGTATCCTTGATTCCAGGCCTTTGTTTTCAATACTTGGAATATTCCTGGACATTCTCTTCTGGCTTGGAGGGTTTCCATTGAGAAGTCCACTGTTAGTCTTATTGGGGTTCCCTTGTATGTTACTTCCTTTTTCTCCCTTGCTGCCTTTAAGATTATCTCTTTTTCTTGGAATTTTGCCATTTTAATTATGATGTGTCTTGAATTGGGTCTTTTTGAGTTCTTCTTGATTGGGACTCTATGCATTTCCTGGATTTGTGTGACTTTTTTTCTCATCAAATTATGGAAGTTTTCCATCATTACTTTTTCAAACAGGTTTCCTATCCCTTGATTTTCTTTTTCTTCTGATATCCCTATTATATGGATATTGTTATGTTTCATGTTGTCTTCCAGCTCCCTTATCTCTGCACATTCATTCTGAGTCTCTTTTCCTTTTCTTGCTGTATCTGGGTGTTTTCTTCTACCTTGTCCTCCCACTTGCTAATTTCATCCTCTGCTTCTTTCAACCTGCTTGTATTTCCTTCTAATGTGTTTTTTTATTTCCTAGATTTTATCATCAATTTCTTCCTGTTTTTTTAAAGTTTCTATTTCCTTTTTCATACTATTGTCGTTCTCATTCAGTTCCTTGTAGTTGTCTGTGAATTTCTTAACCATCTTTATAACCATTAATTTGAATTCTCTATCTGATATTGTGCTTATCTCCATTTCATTTAACTCTTTTAGTTGGGAGTCTTCCATTCCTTTTTATTGCATGTTCTTTTTTTGTCTCCACATTTTAAGTGACTCTTTTTGTTTGTTTCTACACTAACTGATGTTCTAGTTGTCTTTGTAGGGTGAACTTCTATGGTAGGAATTCTATGGAGTTTAGTGGTGTGGTCTCTGTGATCTTGTCTGGACAATCTCGGTTTGCCCTTTCTTCTGTTTGTGTGGCCTCTTTTGTTGTACTTAGGTTTTTACATTTTGGTGGTTCCATTTTTGGTGGTTTCTCTCCTCCAGTAGGTATACTGATGTTCACAACTCCCACCTATTCTTGTATGTGATCAGTGGCAGGGGATAGGCAAAATGGATTAAGACAGCAGGCAAGTGTTTTATGGTGTTTAAAGTGCTAGAAGTAGAGAAGAGATAGGAGATTCTTTGGATAAGTATAGCATTAACTGTGATATTTCACCCAACTAGACACTTTTTATAAAAGGTGAAAGAGAGATAAGGCTCTTGTTAGAGGGGAGGAGGATTGTGAGCTGTATCGAGAAAACCATGTTTGTGCAAGGTTAGATGATGAGATATAGTGAGAGTAAAAAGGATAGAAATTAGGCATAGTCTCAGAAAGAATAGAGTTAACCACAACAATAATAATGCTCAGGAATAAAATGAAAAGGGCTATGATCAGGGAGGGTTGCTGTGTAGTATGTACAATTGTATGGAACAACAATTATTTACAATAGTTATGGAACAACAATAATATGACAAGAAATATATGATTTGGATAAACAGAATACAAAGTACACAATCAAGATCTATGTGTTATTTGCCCTGGCTGGTGTAGCTCAGTGGATTGAGCGCGGGCCTGTGAACCAAAGGATCGCGGTTCGATTCCCAGTCAGGGCACATGCCTGGGTTGCAGGCCAGTTCCCAGCATGGGACACATAAGAGGCAACCATACATTGATATTTCTCTCCTTCTCCCTCTCTCCTATCCTTCCCCTCTAAAGATAAATAAATAAATAAATAAATAAATAAATATTTTTTTAAAAAAAAAGATCTATGTGTTATTAGAATGCAAGTAAAGTGAAAAAAATTAAAATACAATAAAGAGAGAATAAGGAAAACCAGTCAAACAATACAATTAAACAGAGAAATAAAATGAGGAAAACCAGACATAAGAAAGAGAAATATAAAAAATGCTAATAAAAGTAGTAAAAATAATGCAATAATAATAATGATACACATAAACAATAACATGCTAGTTCTGTGGGTTAGCAAAATGACATTTGTCTCAGTTTCTAATTTCTGGAGTTAGCCTTGTGCTCCCCCTTTGGGTCTGCCTCTGAACCTTTCATCCAAGTCTTATTGTCTCACTTGGGGAAAGAACAAAAAAAGGGAAAAAAGAGAGTAAAGAAAAAAAATGAGCCTTTTGATGACTTTATACCCTTTGAGTTCCTGGTTTTCTGGATGCCACAGGAGGAAGGTGGCATTGCTTTGCCTTTGCCTTTGTTCCTTCCTATGGTTTTGAGAGGGTTGGGGCCAGGTCTGGGCCACAATATTCACATTTTTCCAGCCTCCTGCCCAGGTCCTATGTGAACTGCCAGACTCAAATCAGCCATTCAGTCTTTGGGGGCACAGCGTGAGTCAATCTCAGGCACTCTGTTCTACTGAGCCACTCAGTCTCTGGACAAGAAATTCGAGTCAAGCTCATGTACACTGTTCGAATCAGCCACTCAGTGTTTAGGCAAGCATCTCAAATCACCCTTGGGGCAAGGAAGCTGCTGCTGGGGGGTTCCTTACAAAGCAGCTGCTCACCGTTCTTAACAAGTGCATGGCTTTTCACACAGCCCAACTTTCTAACTAGTCTAGAGACTATCTGAGTCAGGGTCCCACATGGCCCAACTCCTTCCTTCTCCAGGTGTCACCCAGTACCCCAGTTTCTCTGTTGCCAGCGTCCACGGTACCAGCGGATGTATACCACCTCTGTGTGCCACCCACTTCATCTCTATTTCCCCCAGCAACTTCCAGCATTCAGACCTCTCCTGATGCTGGGCTGCCCTCCCTGGCTCTGGTAGGGGAGGGAGCTGGTCATCTAACTCTCCTCCCTGTATACTGCAGCAGGTGGCCGCCCAGGGCCACAGTTGCTAAGGTCCCTGCTCAGATCCCAGGAATCTTACTGTTCGAGTGCAATCTCCTCCCCATCTGTTTTTCAATGTCCTCTACAACTTTTGGCCTCTAAACTTCATGTAAGCTGGGATTCCATTGGCTGTTCACTCTGTTCCTTGGAAGATCACCTAGGTATTATAGCTGGACACAGGGAGAACTGGTCTCCACTCCCACCTACCTCACCACCATCTTAACTTCCCCAACATTCTTTAAAAACTACTACAAAAATGTGTAACCGGGAAATGTAAATAAAGGACTCAACAGTATGGGAGACTACAAAATGGGACTGTAATTATTACCTACATTAGTTAGATTTAATGTCCTTTATAATAGGATTGTAGAGCTTAATGAAAATGTGAAAAAATAGTGCTTGAAACAGAAGTACTATAGAATAGTCATAGTTTATTTTTATCCTGTTCTAAAATCCAAAGCTATATCAATAATTACAGTGAGTAAATATGAGATGAAAATAGAGATGCTAAATCTTTCAATTTAAATAAATGAAGGACAAGTGATACCATTTAACTTGAGATCTTGGTAATTAAAAATTAACAGTGACATTATTTTAAAATAATATAAGGTAAGCATCAGGAGAAATAAAAATAGATATGTTTATTTGCAATGCATCAGAGATTAAAACCTACAAAATGTTTTTCATACAAAGTTGAAACAAAACACAGGAAATAAACAATGGAATGAAGACAGGATAAAACAAGTTGGCTGAAAGAAAACCAAATATATCAGCTACATCAGTTATGATAATAAATTCAAAAAGTTTAGTCCCACCCTCTCCAAGAAAAAGTTCACAGATTAAATAAAAAAATAAAATCATAATCCAAGTGTGTGATGCTCACTAGAAGCAAATTAGACTCAGGGACCAAAAGCACAATTCTAAGGATCAACAAATCCGTGAGCTGGTTCTTTGAAAAGATAAAATCAACAAGCCTTTAAGGATACTCATCAAGAAAAAAAGAGAGAGGATCCACATAAGCACAATCAGAAATAAAAAAGGAGAGATTACAACTGATACTACAGAAATACAAAAGATTGTGAGAAATTGTTTTTTGTAAACTACAAAAAACAATATGCCAAGAAATTTGGAAACCTAGGTAAAATGGTCAAATTTCTAGAAAAATATAATCTCCCAAAACTCAGTGAAGAAGAAGGAGAAAGCCTGAATAGATGAATACCAGCTGACGAAATTCAAGCAGTAATCAAAAAACTCCCGACACACAGAAGCCCTGGACCGGGCAGTTTCACAGGAGTTTTCTACAAAGCATTTAAGGAAGAGCTAACCCCTATTCTTCACAGACTATTCCAGAAAATCCAAGAAGAGGGAAGACTCCCATACTCTTTTTATTGAAGCCGGCATCATTCTAATCCCAAAACCAGATAAAGACACAATAAAGAAAGAAAACTTCAGACCACTATCACTGATGAACATAGATGCTAAAATCCTCAACAAGATATTGGCAAACCACGTGCAGAAATGCATTAAAAAGATCATACACCATGATCAAGTGGGATTCATCCCAGGGATGCAAGGATGGTACAATATTCACAAATCAATAAATGTAATACATCACATTAAAAAAGCAGACAAAAATCACATGATCATATCAATAGATGCATAAAAATCATTTGATAAGGCACAACACCCATTTATGATAAAAACACTCAGAAAAGTGGGAATAGAGGGAGTATTCCTCAACCTGATAGGGTCCGTATATGAGAGACCTACAGCCCACATCATACTCAATGGGCAAAATCTAAAAACTTTCCCACTAAGATCAGGAACGAGACAAGGTTTTCCACTTTCACCACTACTATTCAACATAGTTTTGGAAGTCCTAGCCACAGTGATCAGACTGTGGATCAGACTGATCATCCAAATTGGAAAGGAGGAAGCAGAACTGTCATTGTTGGTAGATGACATGATAGTATACATAGAAAATCCTATAGAGTCCACCAAAAAACTGCTCCATCTAATAAATGAATTTGGCAAAAGAGCAGGATACAAAGTCAATATTTAGAAATTGAAGGCATTTTTTACACCAATAATGAAGTATCAGAAACAGAAATCAGGAAAAAAATCCCATTTGATATAGCAACAAGAAAATAAAGTATCTAGGAATAAACCTAATCAAGGAGGCAGAAGACTGGTACTCAGAAAACTACACAACAATGAAGAAAGAAATTAAGGAAGACACAAATAAATGGAAGCAGGTATGATGCTCATGCATTGGAAGAATTAACATCATCAAAATGTCCATACTACCCAAAGCAATGATAGATTCAATGCAATCTCTATTACAGTACCAATGGCTTATTTCACAGATATGGTACAAGCACCCAAAAATTTATGTAGAACCATAAATGACACCGAATGGCTGCAGCAGTTTTGAGAAAGAAGAGCAAAGTAGGAGGTATCGTAATACCTGATATCAAAATGTATTACAAGCCTACTGTAATTCAAAGAGCTTGGACTGGCATAAGAGCAGACACTTGGACCAATGGAACAGGATCGAGAGCCTAGGAAAAAGCCCAAGTATCTATGGTCAATTAATATTTGACAAAGGGGGAAGAAGCATAAAATGGAGCAAAAATAGCCTCTTCAACAAATGTTTTTTGGGAGAGCTAGGCAGCTATATGAAAGAAAATTAAACTTGAGCATCACCTTATACCATACAGAAAAATAAATACAAGGTCAATGAAAAACTCAAAAATAATTTATGACAGCATAAAAGTCCTTCAGGTGAATATAGTCAGGAAAATCTCAGACATTCCATCCAGCAACATCTTCACTGATATGTCCCATAGAGCAAGGGACATAAAGGAAAGAATAAAGAAATGGGATCTCATCAAAATAAAAAACTTCTGCATGTCTAATGAAAACAGCATTAAAATGAAAAGAGAACCAACCATATGGGAAAACATATTTGCCGATGATGTCTCAGGCAAGGGCTTGATCTCCAAAATATTTAAAGAACTCATACAACTCCACTCCAGGAAGACAAACAACCCAATTAAAAAATGGGCAAAAGTCTTAAACATACACTTTTCTAAGGAGGACATAACATGGGTCCAGAGACAAATGAAAAGATGCTCAATATTGCTAGCCATCGGAGAGATGAAGTTAAAACCACAGTGAGATACCGCTTCACACCATTGAGAATGGCCATCATAAACACATCAACAAACAAGTTTTGGAGAGTTTGTGGAGAAACGGGAACCCTAGTGCACTGTTGGTGGGATTGCAGACTGGTGTAGCCACTGTGGAAAACAGTATGGAATTTCCTCAGAAAACTACAAATGGAACTGACAATTGCCTCACAATTCCACTGCTGGGATTATAACCTAAGAACCCTGAAACACCAATCCAAAAGAACCTATGGACCCCAGTGTTCATAGCAGCATAATCTCCAATACCCAAGTGCCGGAAGCATCCTAGGTGCCCATCAGTAAATGAACAGATGAAAAAACTATAACACATTTACACAATGGAATTCTATGCTGCAAAAGAAAAGGAGCTCCTACCCTTTGCAACAGTATGGGTGGAACTGTAGAGCATTTTGCTAAATGAAGTAAGCCAGGAAGTGAGGGACAAATACCCTATGATCTCACTTTTAAGTGGGACCTAATCAACAAAACAAATATGCAAGCAAAATATCACCAGAGACATTGAAATTATGAAGAAACTGACAGTAACCAGAGGGGAGATAGGAAGGGACAATGGTCGAGGGGAAGTGTGAAGGGTTTAAAGAACAATTATAAAGGACACATGAGTGATAACTAGGGGGATGTGGAAACAGGGGAAGGAGGTGGGAATGGCAACTGTGGTGGGGAGGGGTGTGTATAAAGGCAGAAAACTCTAGTTGAACCAAAATAAAACTGAAAAGCATTTAATTAAAAAAAAAGAATTTGATCTGGTATGTTTATTTTCCAAAACCTGGAATAACCAAGATTATTTTTTTCTTTTTCTCTCAACCTGAACATTGATTTACCTTTAGAAAGCAATGTGTTGAATGATATTATTTCATTTCTATATGCCTCATTTTTTTGATGTCTTATAATAATATCACATCTCTTGTAGGTGACCTATGTTTATTTTCTACCTATATACTTAAATTTATCATTATGTGAATTTCTTTTCATTGATCTTTCCATGCAGCATGATAAAGTGATTTTAGTTTCATATTAAGTTTTAGTTTAGGTACAAAATGTATTCTTAAATGATTTCTTCAATATTAATTATGGCCTTTTGTGCTTGATTCTTTCTAGAGAAGGGCTGTGATTCCTATATTGGATTGTTCCACATCTAAGGTCATCTCCCAATATTTTTTATTACATTTTGGAAATATTTAATGCTAGTATTTCAAATCACTGATAAAATTGATCCCCTCTTATACATGCTGCTCTTTATTGTTTTCTTAGAAGAATTTGATGTTACAAATATGCCTTACTTTCCCCCTCTCTTTTACACTCCTCTTCCTTTTACACCTAGTTTGCATTCCTATATGGCTTTTAAAAAAAATGAAACTATATGTTTTTATTGCAATCAATAAAGACAGAAAAGTCTTATTTTAGTGCTAAAACAGTTTTTAGAGTAGGGTTGTTATTTTCCTTGTTCTGTACTCTTATCCTCCCTATGTTGATTACTCTGTCCTATTTTTAGAAATATGTAATGACCATCAATTTGTTATAGGCACTAATAGATTCCATAATAAGAAAACTCTTTCAGTCCATTCAAACCAATATTTCCTAAAATTAATGGATCCTAGAATTTTCTTTCCATGGAACACATCATAGAGCAAGTGTTTCCTGAAATTGTATTTGAAACAAATAGTTAAAAATAAGTCATTTTATCATCTGTAAACATGAGAAATATTTGACTGCTATAATTATTTGCTATCATGCATTTCCACTTTAACACCAATTTATTAAAATTTTATATTTAGTTGTCAGTTTCTTTACAAATGAAAGGAAATAGTGATGCAGGATTTACTAATTTTTTTTCTTGTTATGCTAGAGCAATATGTTGATTTTTAATATATATTGTAATTTTTTAGATGTGGAGGAAAGTTATTTTATAGAGTTTTTATAGACACAATTTCAGACACCCATACAGAGAAACTGTGTAGGAAAACTTCAAAATTTATCACATATGTTATACTATCATAGATCACATTTATTGTAAAAGAGTGCTAAAAATTGTCAAAACAACTAATTAGAGGAGGTGTACTAACGTTTTGGCCCAACTTTGCCATTTGAGGTACACTATTTGTGGGGAAGCAACATTGCAAAGTTTCAAAGACTTATAATTATGTATCAAAAATTACCCACCATCCATTTAAAAAAATTAACAAAGAACATGAATAGATACTTCTTCAAAGAAGATATACAGATGGCCTATAGACATATGAAAAAATGCTCAACATCACTAATCATCAAGGGGATGGAAATTAAAACCACAATGAGGTATCACCTCACACCTGCCTAAATGGCTAACATTAATAAATCAACAAACAATAAATACTGGAGAGGATGTGGATGAAAAGTAACCTTAGTGCACTGTGGGCAGGAATGCAGACTGGTGCAACCACTCTCAAAAATAGTCTGGAGTTTTCTCCAAAAATTGAAAAAGGAGCTGCCTTTTGACTCAGTGATTCCACTTCTGAGAATGAATATATTCAAAGAATCTTGAAACACCAGTACAAAGAAAAGAACATATGCAACCCAATGTTCATAGCAGTGTTATTTACAATAGCCAACATCTGGACACAGACTAAGTGCCCATCCATAGATGAGCATGCTGTGGCACATTTACACAATGGAATACTATGCAGCAGTAAAAAAGAACATACCTTTTGTATGAAGCATGGATGGACTTGGAGATTATTATACTTAGTGGAAACAAGCCAGTCAGTGAAAAAGATACATGTTCTCACTTATATATGGAATCTAATGAACAAAATAAACTAATGAACAAAAAAAGCAGAAGCATAGATAGATGGATAAGATTGACCGCTGCCAGAGGACAGAAGGGGACTGAATGAAAGAAGATGAAGGGATTAGCAAAAGAACATATATGCATGATCCTTGGACATGGACAACAGTGTGGGCATTGCGTGATGGAGGGGGTAGTTGGGTGCAGGTGGGCAAAGTGGGAAAAAGTGGAGACAATTGTAATAGCACAAACAAAAATTCAATAAAAATTATGCTCATTATAGCTACACATAATATGAAAGATATTTACACAAAAGTATGTAAAAAATGAAAATAAAAAGGAAACTATAATGAGTCACCAAGGCAAGCCAACAAGGACAGGAAGCCTGTTCAACAAATGGTGTTAGAACAATAAAATAAATAAATGGTCCACCGCTACACATCAGATATAGCCCAATGTAAAAGCTAGATAATAAAATTTCTTGAAGAAAAAATGAGACAATATTTTTATGACCTGGGGTCAGGCTGAGATTTTTATAGGGTATACAAGAAACAAAAACCCTAAAATAGTATTTGAATTGCTTCATAATAAAAACAATAAATTCTAGTTATCAAAAGACACTATTGATAAAACAAAAATGAAAGTTGCACATGGAATACGATAGTCTCCCTCTCTCCTGTCTGTCCAGAAAAAGTCTAGCCATTGTTAATAAAATGAGAACAGTGCACAACATTGATGGCAGCCAAGGAGAGTGGACTGAAATGTAAATGCATGAACAATGACAACTTCACTGTAGCAGTCAATGGGGGCAGTAGATGACACTGAGTGAGTGTGTGTACTCTGTGGCTATTACATTCAAAATGACTGAGTAAGTAGAGCAATAAATCCTCATTAAATTTTGTGTTAAGCTTGAACATTCGTCCACAGAAATTATTTGGATGATGCAGAAAGCTTTCAGGGATGATGCAATGAGTGCAATACAAATAAAAGTGTGGCACAAATGCTTCAAAGATGGTTGAGAATCTGTTGTAAGTGATGCACATTTGGGAAGGCCTGAAACAAGCAGAACACCTGAGAATATTGAATGTGTATGAGGTGCAATCAACAAAGCTCAACAACTGTCAGAGAGAGAGAACTAGAAGCTGATCTGGGGATTCCTAAAACTAGTGCGTCCAAAATTTTGACACAGGATCTTGGCATGAAATGTAGCAAAATTCATTCATGGCTTCTACTACCAGAGCAATAGGAACATAGTGCTGCAGTTGTTAATGACTTGATTCAAACTGCCAGCAATGAACCAGATTTCCTCAAGTAGTTTATAACTAGAGGTGAATCATGGATTTATGGGAGGAAGGACCAGTTGTCTCAATAGAAGTAGCCTGTTACTCTCTGCCCAAAGAAGGTGCGACAAAGTCACAGCAGTATGAAGACCATGTTAACTATCTTTTAAATTTATTGATTTATTTACTTTTTAGAGAGGGTAAATGAGGGAGAGAGGGAGAGAAACATTAATGTGTGGTTGCCTCTCATGTGCCTCCTACTAGGGCCTGGCCCACAACCCAGGCACATGCCCTGACCAGGAAACAAACTAGTGACCCTTTGGTTCATAGGCCAGCACTCAATCCAGTGAGCCACACCAGCTAGGACTATGTTAACCGGTTTTGTGATTGGGAAGGTGTTGTTCATCACAAGTATGTCCCTCTAGTCCAAACAATTAAAAAGGAGTACTACCTCAATGTTCTTCATTGGTTAAGAGATGCAATAGGACAAAAAATAGCTACAGCTATGGGGAACTGGTGATTGGCAGTTTCATCACAACAGCACAGACACCTATGCATCATGTCTTGTGCAAAGTTTGTTGCAAAACATCAGATCACCCAGGTGACTCAGCTCCACCACAGCCCAGATTTGGTGCCTTGTGTTCTAGCTTTTCCTAAAACTAAAATCTCCTTTGAAAGGGAATAGATTTCAGGCCATCAGTGGGATTCAGGAAAATACAATGGGACAGCTGATGGTAATTCCAAAAAAGGATTTTGCAGAGAGTTTTGAATAGTGGAAAAGAAGCTGAGAGAACTATGTGATGTCCTAAGGTGCCTTCTTTGAAGGGGACTAGGGCATCATTGTCCTATGTATAATGTTTCTTTTAGCTTCTATCTTCTTCAATAAATGTCTCTATTTTTCATATCACATGGCTGGATACTGAAGTAGAAAACTTGAGATTTCACAGTTCTCCCTATTGCCATCAGCTGACTTTTTGGCAACCATCAACTCTTTCTCTATGTATGTGTCTTCTTTCTATATTGTTTTGGTTATTCATTTCTTATTTTACATTCCATGTATAAGTGAAACTATATGGTATTTGTCTTCCTCTGTGTGACTTATTTCACTTAGGTCCACCAATGTTGCTGCAAATGGCATTTTGTTCTTTTTTGTTGTTGAATAACATTCCATTGTATTTATTTACTTTTTATATATTTTATTGATTATGCTATTACAGTTGTCCCATTTTTCTCCCCTTTATGCTCCTCCACACTGCACCCCCCTCCCACCAGCATTCCCCTGCCTTAGTTCATGTCCCTGGGTTATACACATAAGTCCTTTGGCTTTTCCATTTCCTATACTTTTCTTACCTCCCACTGTCTATTTTGTACCTACCGATTATGCTTCTTATTCCCTGTAATTTTTCTGGCATTCTCCCCCTCCCACTCCCTGCTGATAGCTGATAAACCTCCATGTGGTCTCCATTTCTGTGGTCCTGTTCCTGTTCTAGTTGTTTGCTTAGGTTTTTGTTTGTTCGTTTGTTTGTTTGTTTAGGTTAAGTTGTTGATAGTTGTGAATTTGTTGTCAATTTTATTGTTCATAGTTTTGAGCTCTTCTTTTTCTTGAATAAGTGCACTTAACATTTCATATAATAAGCACTTAGTGATTATGAACTCCTTTAACTTGACCTTATCTGGGAAGCATTTTATCTGCTCTCCCATTCTAAATGATAGCTTTGTTGGATAGAGGAATCTTGGATATAGGTCCTTGCCTTTCATGACTTTAAATACTTCTTTCCAGTCCCTTCTTACCTATAAGTTTTCTTTTGAGAAATCAGCTGATAGTATTATGGAAACTGCTGTTCAGGTAACTGTCTCCCTTTTTCTTGCTCCTTTTAAGATTCTCTCCTTATCTTTAATCTCTGGTAATTTAATTAGGATGTGTCTTGGTGTGTTACTCCTTGGGTCCAACTTCATAGAGACTCTCTGAGCTTCCTGGACTTCCTGGAAATCTATTTCTTTTGCCAGATTGGGGAAGTTTTCTTTCATTAATTGTTCAAGTAAGTTTTCAATTTATTGCTCTTCCTCTTCTCCTTCTGGCACCCATATGATATGTATGTTGGAAAATTTAAAGTTGTCCCAGAGGTTCCTAAGCCTCTCCTCATTTTTTGAATTCTTGTTTCTTCATTCTGTTCTGATTAAAAATGTATTTTTTCCTTCTGTTCCACATTATTGATCTGAGTCCTGGTTTCCTTATCTTCACTGTTGGCTCCCTGTATATTTTGCTTTATTTCATTTTTGCATAGCCTTCATTTCTTCCTCAATTGTGTGACCAAACTCAATAATTTCTGTGAGCATCCTGATTACCAGTGTTTTGAACTCTGTATCTGATAGGTTGTTTATTTCCTCCTCACTTAGTTATTTTTCTGTAGCTTTAATATGTTCTTTCATTAGGCCATATTTTTTGTCTTGGTGCATTTATTACATTTAAGGTATGGAGCCTTAGGTATTCACCAGAGCAGGGCTACCTATATTATTGCATTTTGCACTGTATGTGGGGGAACAATGTCACTTGCTTGGCTCTCCCCTACTTTCAGTCACTTCCCCTGCTACCTATAAACAAATTGGGTCCTTCTGGGGCTGATTCCCCGGCAGGTGGGTTTGTGTACATTCTAGTCTGTGGGCCTTTCCAAATAACTCTGCTGTGAAGTTGGGAGTTTCTCCCTCTGCTGCAACCCCCAGAGGTTTTTACAGCCAGAGATTTTGAGGCTTTAGTTTCCTATGCTTGAAACTTTGGTTGTTTAGTCTGCCTCACTCCCTGTTGTTCTTCCCATCTTATCTGAACTGGAATGTGGGATCACACAGTCTGCCATCCACTGCCTCTCCTTCTTAGTCTGTTGTCTTGTCACACATCCTCACCATCTCAGCTGCTCATCTATGCTCCTCCTACCAGTCTGGTTGAATGTTTCTTCTTTAACTCCTTGGTTGTCGGACTTCCATATATTTGACTCTGGAACTTCTGGTTTTTTGTTTTGTTTCATTTTATTTTTCAATTTGTTATTGCTCTTCTTATGGTTGTGAAAAGAAGAAAAGCATTTTTACCTACTCCTCCAGCTTGGCCAGAAGTCACATTCCGTTGTATTTATATACCACATTTTCTTTATCCATTCTTCTATTGATAGACATCTGATTGCCTCCATATCTTGGCTATTACTAGTAATGCCGCAATAAACATAGGAACACACATATCTTTTAGAATTAGTGTGTTTGAAATCTTTGGATAAGTACCCAAAAGTGGAATCACTGGACCATATGGCAGCTATATTTTTAATCCTTTGAGGAATCTACATATTGTTTCCCAAGTGGCTTCACTAATTTACAATAGCACACACAGTGTGTAAGAGCTTTTTTTCCTCCATATTCTCAGCATTGATTGTTATATGTTGATTTATTGATAATAACCATTCTGACAGGTGTGAGGTGATAGCTCATTGTGGTTTTAATTTGCATTTCCCTGATGATTACTGATGTTGAGTATCTTTTAATATACCTGTTGGCCATCTATATTTACTTTTTTGAGAAATGTTTATTCTGGTAGTCTGTCAGTTTTTAAATTGGATTTTTTTTGGTGTTAATTTGTGTGACTACTCATATGCTTTGTATATTAACCCTTTATCAGATGTATCAGATTTGCGAATATCTTTCACCACTCATTAAGTTGTATTTTTGTTTTGTTGCTATTTCTTTACTGTGCCAAAACTTTAGTTTGATGCAGTCCCATTTGTTTATCTTTTTTTTTTTTTGTTACCCTCGCCCAAGGGGACGTATCCAAAAATATATAGCTAAGAGCAATGTGAAAGAGTTTACTGCTTATATTTTTTATAGGAGTTTTATGGTTTCGTGTCTTAACATTTAAGATTTTAACTAATTTTGAGTTTATCTTTGTATATGGTGTAAGAAAGAGTTCCAATTTCATTTTTTCCATGAATCTGTCCAATTTTGCTAACACCACTAATTGAAGAGACTGTCTTTTACTCCATTGTACACCCTTGTCTCTTTTGTTATAGAATGACTTTGTAAGTGAGGATTTATTTATGGGTTCTTTATTCTATTCTATTGATATATCTTTTGGGTTTTATGGCAGTGCCATTCTATTTTGATTGTTGTTTCTTTATGGAATAGTTTAATATTAGGGAGCATAGTATCCCTTACTTTGTTCTTTCTCAAAATTTCTTTGGCTATTTGGGGACTTTTGTGGTTTCATATAAATTTTAGGATTCATTCTAACTCAGAGAAAAATGCCCATTGATTGGTATTTTAAATGGGATTGCATGAATCTTTATATTGCTTTAGGTAATAAAGACACTTTAACAATATTAATCCTTCTAGTCCATGACCAAGGTATATCCATCCATTTATTTGCATAGTGTTCAATTTCTTTCATTAATGTTTTACAGTTTTTGGAGTACAAGTCTTTCACCTTGTTGGTTAAATTCAGTCCTAGATATTTTATGATTTTTCATACAGTTGCAAATGAAATTAGTTTTTTATTTATTTTTCTGATTATTTGTTATTCATGTGTAGAAATAAAAGAATTTTTTATTTCTAATAAGTTCTTAGGTGATGCTAATACTTCTGATCAGGGAACAGAGGAATTCCTCTAGATAATGGGGTCTCTTGGTAATGGCTGAAGAGCTGAGTTAACCTTCAAATTTGTATTTAAAAGAATACAGGAATATCAGAATATAGTGGAAGAAACTGCTAAGTCCTACCCTTCAAGATATTTCATTGATCTGACTACAGTTTGGATTCTTTAAGCCACTTAAGGCACATTCATAATGAATGTGTCCAGTTTTGGTCAGAATTTACTGCTTGCCTATCTACTTGACTTGAGGAGTAGTGGTCATGAATTATTATTAAGTTATGTTATTGATTTATTGAAAAGGGTGGGATGGTGTGGTAGATGTTATTACCATGCCAAATTCTTTCATCCATGCATGTTGTCATATGACTTACATTGCTGTATGGGAAAGGATACTTTTCTACCTGACCAAAACTTAGACATATGCTTTATCTTGAACAACAAAAAGTGAATGGAATGTACAGTTTTGAGAAGTTTTAAGAGTCTTCTGTAATTTCTCAACTTTTTCTCCTTCCTTTCCCAGAAGAATAGTATATCACAAATAGTGGCTGCTCCTTTGGCCAGAATGAGAAAAATATGTACGGAAGAGTTGCAGTCAGTATGTTACCTGAGCAAGAAATTAATATTTGTTATTATATGTCAGTGAGATTTTGGAGCTATAGTTATAGCAAAAATCTAGAGAAATTTGAAATTACCTCCTACTTGATACTGTGTATTGGGCTAGGCTGATTATGTACGGAATTTTAGTTTTAGTCACCATAATAATTCTATTAGTTGGATATTCTTATTTAAATTATAGAAGAAAATAAGGTTTATAGGGAGTTGACCACACTAATTGGTAAGATATTTCTTTTAATTATATGATGGTATGCTAATGCATAAAATGGTGAAAATAAGTAAATAAGATTATATCAAAAGAAAGCAAAACTTATTAAGAAATATTATTACTTTACTGTTTCTAATCTCAATATTTTAATCAATGTACAGAGTTAATGCAACTATAGAAAACACTAGAAACTTCACCAAAATTGTTTTTTTTCCATTCAGAACCAATTAAACATATTTTAACCAATCAGAACAAAAAACTCCAATTAAAATAACTTACTCTTCAAAACTCTAAATGTAATTTAATTGTTTTTGTTTTTGGAGTAAATAAGCTTATATCAGAATGGCCTAAGGTTTTGATGTTTGAAAGTAGAAGATAGACTCCAATGAGGTGAATGAATGAGAAGATAATATTAGCCTATTTAAGAAAAATTTAGTTGAGTAAATAAACAAGATAACAGATTATTGAAAGATTAGCTGTTAGTGATTCAGTCAATGAGAAATTCAAAGGAGGTTAATAAAAGCCCTGGAATTCAAGGTTTATACATTGGAGGCTTGTGTTAATGAAGAATCTAAGCTTAGCTGTGTAAAAGATAAGATACTTTTCCATTAAGGTAGAAAAAAATGTTTTATAAAGAAAGATTAGAGCAAGCATCCACTGTGATTTAGGGCTAGCTTTCTCATATTTTATTCACTTTAAAAAAATTTTTCATTTATATATTTTTTAGACAGGGGTAAGGGAGGGAGAAAGAGAGGGAGGGAAACACCAATGTGTGGTTGCCTCTCCAATGCCCCCTGCTTGGGACCTGGCCCGCAACCCAGGCAATCCAGGGATGTGCCTTGACTGGGAATTGAATCAGTGACCCTTTGGTTCACAGGCCAGTACTCAGTCCACTGAGCCACACCAACCAAGGCTATTCACTCATTCTTTAAATAAGTGTTTATAATGTGTTAGGTGTGGGTTATATATAATAACCCTGCTCTCTGCCAAGTATGTTAGGTGTGGGTTATATATAATAGATAGGACATAAACCTGCTCTCACAGAGCTCTTACATTCTGGTAGGGGAAACAAACAGAAGCAGTAATCTTTTGGAAATAATACATTTAATGAGGAGAAAGATAATCGAATACTGGTTTGAGTGTGACTATTTACTGGTAGGGGGATATTTTCATGAGGGATAGATGGGGTAGGCAGGAAAGGACTCTGAGGAGAACCTGATGTTTCAGCTGAGACCTGAATGAACTAAGAGAGCCAGCTAAGGAAAAGTTAGGAGGGAGACTATTCCTGGGGTAGTACCAGCAAGGGGAAATGCCTTAAATCATTAACAAGGTCTCCAGGTTCTATAATATCACAAAGGCCAATATTTCCTAGATTTAAAAGGACATATGGATATAGAGCTTATGTACAGCTTTTTGAACATAAGAATGTGTGTGTGTATTTCCATTGTTGGGCTCCTTTTAAATAATTAGTTTTACAGGAAAGTATGCTCAATTTCTATCTTGATTTCTTTTAACTTTATTTTTTAGCTTTATGGTATATCTTCACTGTAACAGCTACACTGGAACATTTTAAATTACCTATTGTATAGGCAGAAAGTAAATGAAAATGTACAATTATCTGGGAAGTTTCATAGCATTCATATAAACTTTTTGAAACATTATTTTTGTTATCTAAATTATCTGTAGTGCCTATGCAAATAACAGTTTCATAAGCTTTTATGAAATTTTGCCCCCAAATCCAAATATTCTATGGAGTAAAAGATTTAGTTGCTGGATTATTCCCACCTATGTTTCTTCCAAAACAATCTCAAATCGAAGAAGATAAAATACATGTTAAATATCTGTGTCAGACCAAATTAAGAGAACCCAAAATAACAACAATTTCAATGAATGAACAAGAATAGCATCTCTTTGAAAACAACTCCAATTTAGTTATAAGCAAATTACTTATGTTAGTCACAGCATTATTCTATATTATATAGTTGCATGCAGTAAAAAAATAGTCTCAAAGTTTATTAAAGAAAGTATAATTGTATTATTCAATCAAGGGTTAGAAATACATAAAATGTGGTCCCATTTCAATTAGTGCTGTTGTATGAATACTTCACTAGTGCTTATGCTGGGAACAGAAGGCAGATCACTTAATCTGAATGCACTGAAATAGAGAAGATTATACACATAGCTCTTTGTGTTTTTGAACTAAATCCAATAACTAATGTTAACTACAGGGTCTGGCACAAATAATGGCCCTTTTTATTACAAAATCTTTTATTACAAAATCATAAGCATATAATTCTTCAACATAACAATATTACATTCAAGAACACCATGTGATATTTTAGATAAAATGTTGGAAATAAAGCTATAAATTATTATACCCATATTATCACCCTACTAACCACACTCAAGCAGGTGTCACTTTTGCAGAGCCCTGTATATGGAGATTGTGATTATATATGAATGAAGAAGAACATGTTAAGCTTCTCTAAATACTCAAAACAGTCTCTATGTTAATTTTCTACTTTCATATGAGGATATGAACTGAAGGAAATTCAAACTACAAAATGCTTCATCATTTATATTCATCATAGTTTAATTTTGTCATAATTTGACCAGTATCTGATGAAAACTGGGAGGAAAACCAACACTAAAAAACAAAGCTATTTTTGTTTTAAGTGACATATTTACTAATAAACTATTAAAAAATATAGAGCATATAGAACCATAAGAATTAAGACTACTCAGTGATGAGATTATTTTTTCCAATGTGTAACAGACCATATTTTGATACATTTTCTTCCATTTTATTATTTTATGTAATATATTTTACAATTTCACAATGTATTTCCATTTTAGCTTGTTGTCAATGCTAGCCAAGAGATTCCAAATGGCACTTTAGAATAGAAGAACATTTAAATCCAGAAATATAATTTGGGGCATCAAACCTTTTGCAAATAATTATATTTTCAGAGAGAAAAACTACTGTCTAATTAGCCCATAGCAAGAATTTAATTAGCTAGTGACAAATCCACCTGCTCTTCCAATCATCAGCCATATATCCAGTTAGTGGGAAAGTTATATTACTTGATTAGCATTTAATCTTATGGTTCATTTTCAAGCTGAGTGAATCAGACACTTGCATGACTTGTTGTTTAATGAAGGGTTACCAGAGGAACTAGCATATAAGAGTATTCATATTTGATTATGTTATACTATAAATGTTTTAACATTTATGGATGACAGACTTGTAGATATATTACTTAGATTTCCCCATTATTTTTTATAAAAAGGAAACTATTTAAATATTAATTGGAACCTTTTTATTTGGCTTTCTTTGGAGACACTGAGTTCTTTCTACTCCTAAGTTAGTATTTTTCAGTGCATTGAACTACTTAAAAATAGCTTTAACTTGTGCTCTGAAGAGGTGGGAAAGAGAGGCTTTTGCAGATAATTATTCCTCATTTTCACTGGGTAATAAACTCATCACGGCAATTTTTAAAACTTCAGTGTGTTCCAGAATTTCTGAATATTTTAGTCTTGATACAGCTATACCTTGCACTGCAAATACCATGTCATGTTATTTGTTTGATGCCAAAGATTTAGCCTGCTGCTTTGATAAATTTTTCCTAGCTCATTACATCATATATGTTTTATGAATGAATTTAGAGTAATTTTATATGTGATATAATTAAATAATCACTTCCAACTTAATTCTGAAATTAATTCTTCACTAAGGCTGTGGTTTGAATCTGTTGAGTCTAGACAATTCTGTGGGCACTAATTAAAAATTTCCTTGTTATAGTCATAAACAGTTTTATGTGTTCATCACTAAAAATAACAATGATAAAATGCATCAAAAGTTGTTTAGAGCAGGCATTGCTAAAGTGAGTTTTTGGTATACATTGGCATCTTCAATGACTTATACTTGTTGGTATTTTCAAATAAAATTATTTAAAAACACTTCAGTATGTATTGTATATACACCTTAATATGCATATATATGCATATGTGTGGGTGTACATGCATTGGCTTTAACATCAAATGTGGGAAGCAAAGTCAAAATGAATAGAACAATAATGTTAAGACATCAATTATTGTTATATTGGCTGCACTGCACAGAAAAAAATAGTCCCAGTACTATACACCAAGTACCTCTTCTAACCTTAATTTACATGGAAATCCAATGAATGGCTATAAGAGAAATACATTTCCTAGGGAATCAGTAGCACACTTGCCCATTGTTCTACACTACTAGCACTCAAATTAATCTGACATCCTTTAACAGTTCATGGCTGAGTAGAATTGATTTTGTGCAGGAGGACTTAGATCTACAGCAAAAACAAATTTTCACTTACTTGTGTTGCCCTATTTAGTTATCACTGAAGAAAAACTCATTAAAATAAAATAAAATAAAATAAAATAAAGCCCATTTTTAAAAGAATATTTCTAGTAGACCACAAAGTATATTACCAAATATTAATGTAAGGTTAGATGAAGGTAAGAGTCTGAAATGAAAAACATATAGAAAAAGATTTTTAGCTGAAATATATATTTTCAGAATGTTTTCAGAGCTTCTGATAAAAATATACTGCTAATTTTTGGAAGTTCAACACTTCTTCAAAGAAAGTCAATAGCATTATTTTATAGAATGTTTGGTAAGAATGAAATATAATTTAATGCTATATAGAAGCAAAAGCATCATATTTGCAATGGCTACATAGTGTATATATTACAAATCACCACTGCCCTTGGGCTTAGTTAGCATTTGGAGTACAAAGAGAAGTGAACACTCACATCCTAGTGTAGTTTGAGGATTAAATGAACTAGCATGTTGTTTGGCATGTGTTTGGCTTTCAATATATGTTTATTTTCTCACTCAAAAAATTGGTCATTTTATAGCAATTATTGTGAAATGTAAAATAAGAGAAATAAAAATCAAAATACTTTCTTTTGGAGTTAAAGAGTAATTTTTTTTCTTTCAATAATGAAGACAGTGTTTCATGTTTTACTTAACTGTTTGCATTTATTAATCATTGACAACATTTAAAAAAAAAAAAACAAAACTACCCAACTAGGATAAAAAGGGCAGGGAAGTGAACACAGTGTTACATTCAGGTAGGTGATCTGGTTTACAGGATGTTTTTCTCTCGAAGGGCTCAGCCCCTATCTGCCATCTGAGAACTTATCACTAGAAGCCCACATCTAAAGGTCACCCCTTCATTCCTCAAGTCAAGACTTAAAATAGCTGTTCACATTCAGAAGATAGTATTATAAGTATTTTCTATTAAACATTTCATTTGGAAATGAAAAAATAAACATTTTTAAAATTCAGATATCTCCTAAACTTTATATACCATATTTTCAGCTCACGGCCAATGTTTTCCTACCACAAAATTTTCTTTCATTCTGAGATTCATAGGATAAAATAGCTTGAATAAGTGATAATTGAGGGTACTGATGAATGTTTTACAAGAGGCAAGAATACACATATTTCATTATAACTGGCAGTTGGGTGAGTTGTCTTCAAATTATTTCACATTAAATGTGATCAAGTCAATTAAAGTTATAGCCTACAGATGTGGTAAAATTGCTATCCTTTCAAATATATTTAAATGGAAATAAATATTTATTCTTAATATTTATTCTAAAACAAAATATTTTACTACATTGAATAGATGCAAGATTTCAACTGGGTTTTTAGATAAAAGGTGAGCTTTCCCCCCTGGCTTTTTATTTTAAAATTTAAAGTATGCCTTTAAAATTTAAAGTTTGTTTTTCTACATTTTAGGCACAAACTTTGTGTATTTTAATTACAAGACATTGGATTCTTGATCTTTCTTTTTTTTTTTAAATAAGCAGATTACTTTTTTTTTAAGATTTTTTTTTATTTATTTATCTTTAGAGGGGAAGGGTAGGAGAGAGGGAGAGGGAGAGAAATATCAATGTACGGTTGCCTCTCGTGTGTCCCCCGCCGGGAACTGGCCTGCAACCCAGGCATGTGCCCTGACTTGATTCTTGATCTTTCATAGCATTTTGTTTTTGTTTCTAAAATATATTGTAGTTCCAGCCTCCCCGAAATGCATTAATATAATTTTATTTAAATTTCAGATCATCCAATTATCAGAATAGCACTATGTAGACAATACATGAAGAAATGAGTCATTCACCCATTTCCCATCTTTTGTTTTCTTTCCTGATTGAAGGGCTCAATAAATTTCTTCAGCTTATAATAACTATGAAAGTTAAATATTATTTTTATTCATTCAGCTGGGGTTTAAATACAGCATGTGGACCCATCATTCTGTCATGGGCAGCTCTGGAAATTCTTGACAGCTTATAATCTTCCTTGCTCACACTCACAAGTGAAAATGATTATACTTAAAAGCAGGAACTTTACACACTAACTTTTAAATCAACTTTCAAAAAGGCAACAACCCATGAAAATCAGTTGTATTTTATTGCTTTTGAGAAAGTACATATCTTAGAGAACAATGTATCCAGAGTTTGAGGATTAGATTTATTACTTGTCATAATTTAAAGAATGAAATTTATGAAATCTGTTCTATTTGCAATAACACTTTTGATTTACTTACATGTAAATGTTTTAGGTTGAGTCAAAAAGTTGGGAGTCTATTTGGTAGAAAGCATTATTTCACATTAGAAGAAGTACATATACAAGATCTGGCCCACACAATCTAATCTATATTCTTACACCAAGCCCACTCACTGTTTAACCCCTACCCTGGTATAATTTTTTTCATAGCAATTTTTACTACTTGAAATAATTAGAGTAGAAATAACGGAAGAATACACACTTTTCTTATTTACCTCTGCAGTCTTTAGCCCTAGACTAGTACATGGTACATCAAGAATGATGCAGTCCCCCAATTTCAGGGGAAAAGGGGAAAGGTTTATAGGAGCAAGTGTAAAGGACACATGGACAAAAACTAGGGGGGGTGGAAGTGGGAGGAAGATGGAGAGGGCTGGAGTGGGAGTAAAAGACAGAAAACTGTACAAGAACAATGATTAAAATAAAAATTAAAAAAGAGAAAGAAAAGAAAAATAATGATGCAGTCCCAATAAATAGCTGATGATTGACTGACTGACTAACTGACTGAATCAATGAAAAATTCCTTATTTCATTTCTTCATTGACTTAGTCGTAGTATACATTTTTCTACCAAGTATTTTTTTTTTCCCTTTGAGGACTTTTTTTTTTTTTTTGTTTACTTATCTTTAGAGGGGAAGGGAAGGAGAGAGGGAGAGAAACATCAATGTGCGGTTGCCTCTTGTATGTCCCCTGCCGGGAACTGGCCTGGCAACCCAGGCATGTGCCCTGACTGGGAATCGAACCACGATCCTTTGGTTCGCAGGCCCGCGCTCAATCCACTGAGCTACACCAGCCAGGGCCAACCAAGTATTTTTTGCACACAGCATCCATGACTAAAGGTTTTGAAATCATCACTATAGGACTTCAGCATGGATCTTCATGTCAGTGAGTATATTTTTTATGCCTGTTTTCTACATGTAATTATATATAATCATTAAGAAGAGCTCAATGATCAGTATATGGTATAAGTCTAGGTACCTGTCAAATAAAAGTTGTGAATAAATGTTTTAGTTCAAAAATAACCTGACTACTTGTGAATAAGGTAATACTCTCTTTTGTGTGTATATGTATATATATGTATGTATATTCATAAAAAGAGAGTATATATTTAAATTTTATCTTTGCATATTTTTCTTTATTTTCTCTTTGCATTTAAGAAAAGAGTTAAAGTAGATGCTTTCACAACCTCCTTCAATTTTTTCAATCATCTGTTTATGTAGTTAAGGTTTTTATTCTCAATCCTGCACAGAATTTCAACATTAACTATATGCATATTTCTCCATTCCACTACCATGTTATTTTATTAAAGTCCAAGTCTTCATTTCTTTTTTTCCTTAGACAAACTGTACTTTATTTATTTATTTCTTAAATATATTTTATTGATTATGCTATTACAGTTGTCCTTTCTCCCCCATCATTCCCCCCACCCTGCACACCCTCTCCCACCCACATTCCCCCCTTTAGTTCATGTCCATGTGTCATAAGTTCTTTAGCTTCTACATTTCCCATACTATTCTTGCCCTCCCCCTGTCTATTTTCTACCCACTATCTATGCTACTCATTCTCTGTACCTTCCCCCCCCTCCTCCTCCCACTCCCGTGTTGCTAACCCTCCATGTGATCTCCATTTCTGTGGTTCTGTTCCTGTTCTAGCTGTTTGCTTAGTTTGCTTTTGTTTTAGGTGTGGTTCTTAATAGCTGTGAGTTTGCTGTCTTTTCACTGTCATATTTTTTATCTTCTTTTTCTTAGATAAGTCCCTTTAACATTTCATATAATAAGAGCTTGGTGATGATGAACTCCTTGAAGTTGACCTTATCTGAGAAGTGCTTTATCTGTCCTTCCATTCTAAATGACAGCTTTGCTGGATAGAGCAATTTTGGATGTAGGTCCCTGCTTTTCAAGATTTCAAATATTTCTTTCCAGCCCCTTCTTGCCTGTAAGGTCTCTTTTGAGAAATCAGCTGACAGTCTGATGGGAACTCCTTCGTAGGTGACTGTCCCTTATCCCTTGCTGCTTCTAGAATTCTCTCCTTCATTTTCATTTTGGCTAATGTAATTATGATATACCTTGGTGTGTTCCTCCTTGGGTCCAACTTCTTTGGGACTCTCTGAGCTTCCTGGACATCCTGGTAGTCTATTTCCTTTGCCAGATCGGGGAAGTTCTCCTTTATTATTTGTTCAAATAAGTTTTCTACTTGTTGCTCTTCTTCTTCTTCTTCTGGGACCCCTATAATTCGGATGTTGGGACGTTTCAAGATGTCCCGGAGGTTCCTAACCCTCTCCTCATTTTTTTGAATTCTTGTTTCTTCCTCGTTTTCTGTTTGGTTGTTAGTTTCTTCCTTCTGGTCCACTCCATTGATTTGAGTCCCAGTTTTCCTTCCATCTCTATCAGTTCCCCATGCGTCTTCCTTCATTTCACGTATTGTAGCCTGCATTTTTTCATCTAATTTGTGAGCAAAATCAACCAATTTTCTGAGCATTTTGATGACCAGTGCTTTGAACTGTGCATCTGATAGGTTGGCTATCTCTTCATTGCTTAGAGGAATTGGCTCTGGGGCTTTTATTTGTTTTCCGGTTTGAGCCATTTTTGATGGGGGTTTGTTTTGTTTTGGTTTGGTTTTAGTCTGGTCACGGCTTTTACGTATGAGGGTTGGAGCCTTAGGTGTTCCTCAGAGCGGGGCAGCCCAGTCGCTGGGTTGTGACGATTTAGGTGGGGGCAGGGTCCGAGAGGGAAGAATGGCGCCTGTTTCACTCTCTCCTGGACTCCGGTCCCTTCTGCTGCTTCCCCTTCTCCTGGATTATCTGCGCATGCGCGCGTGCTGGTATGTAGCACGGAGTGGAGCCTCAGGCGCTCCCCAGAGTGGGGCAGCCCAGTCGCTGGGTTCTGACGCTGTTTGTGGGGGCAGGGTCTGAGAGTGAACAATGGCGCCTGCTCTGCTCTCTCCTGGATTCAGTACCTTCCGCCACTTCCCCTCTGCCTGGACCATATGCGTGCTCGAATGTGGGACCACCTGGTCAGCCAGCCGCCTTGTGCAGCCTCACTGAGTCTGCACAGTTGCCCCTCTGTACTTGGGGTCCGCCAGCTGCTGCCTGTGGGCCCGGGGACCGCCAGTCGCCGCCTGTGCACCTGGGAACTGCCAGCCGCTGCTGCTAGCGTTCCTGGGCCCGCACCTCCACTTTTTCCTACCGCGACTCTGCCCCTCTTACCAGTCTGGATGAATGGTTGTTGGACTTCCGTACAGTTCAATTTTCTATGAGTTCTGGTTGTTTTCTTGTTTCTAAATATTTGTTGTCCTTAATTTTGGCTGTGAGAGGAGGCACAGTGTGTCCACCTATGTCTCCATCTTGGTCGGAAGTCCCAAGTCTTCATTTCTCACACATGATTTTTAGTTACCAATGAGAATTCACTTTAATTCCTCTCATATTCTTGGTACATGATAATAGGGGGACCCTTTGCAAACCAGTCATTTGATCTCTTCAGGCCTCTGTTTCTTCACCTGAACATCAAAGACACTGTCTACTGTGGCAGGTAGGGCTGATTTCATGGGCCAGCAGCCTGTGTATTTGCCCATTTCCATACACTTAGAATGGTGTGCTTGCTTTAACAGTCTACTGTGGCAGCCTTGAAATTCTTAATATTCTTTTTTTTTTTTCTTCATGAATGTTTTTAATTACATGGGAAATGCTTGGGTTGTCTTGTTTTATTTTAAATTTTTATTTTATTATTATTTTTTTAATCAGTATTTTTTAATTGTTGATATTGTACAGTTTTCTGTCTTTTACCCCACCCCCAGCCCACCACCCCAGCCCTACCCATCTTCCTCCCATTTCCACCCCCCATAGTTTTTGTCCATGAGTCCTTTATACTTGTTGCTCTAAACCGGTCCCCTTTTCCCCTGAAATTCCCTCCCCTCCTACTCTGGTCACTGTCAGACTGTTCTCAAATTCAGTGTCTCTGTATATATTATGCTTGTTTGTTTGTTTTGTTGATTAGGTTCCTGTTTACAATGGACATTACATTTTTATTTTGTACTAGGACATGCAAATTATGCAGCCTGTCCTTTAGGCAGGACATTGTAATGATTAAATTAAATAACATAATATTACAAAATACTTAAAATAGTAATTAGCAATGAATTCTCTCTTCCTGCTTATTTTTCTATCCTCCTTAAAGTATATAGATTTGTGTATTTCTGCGGAATATTCAATAATTCAATGATATAAATATTTGTTTCAGTTACATACTTTGAGTTTTTGGACCAGTTTTTTCCCATTGAATGTACTTAAAGAAATCATAGAGAAAAATATTCAACTTTTCTTTCTTAAGATAATGACTAGTCTTAATCGTTCCCATTGAGCAATTTCTTTCTGTTTTCTATATCTGTTTCTATATTCACAGTACTGTAGAATATATATTTTACATCATTATATAATTATACATTATATTGTATATGTTAAAGATAATACATAAATGGCTGATATAACATGATACTACAAAAATAACCAAGTCTCTATTTTCTATGTTAAAATAATTTATAAATTAAAATAAACTGGAAAGGCATACCTATTTCTAAAATAAATATTTAGTTTATAATTAAGCAAAACTAGACAAAATTTTTAAAGACACACAAATTAAGTGATAAATAAATATAAATAATTAAAGAAATAAAATAAAAACTTTAACATATATGCTAGTATATAGTAAATAAAACAGAATAAACAAATATAAGAAAAATTAATCCAAACTGAGAAATATAAAGTTTCAATAACATAAGTAATTAAAATACTGTAAAAAGTTGCAGAGAGTGTTGCTCTTCTAGTGCAACAAAAGACAATGTACTTCAGGAGTCTGGCAGGTTCCAAGGCTTCATACAGTCTAAAGAAGAGCTCTGAGTCCATAGCTAAAGTTGTCTCAGAGGCTTTGGACTTGATCAGACTCTCATGTTTTGGGAGTCTGGCCAAGGGTCCTGAGCAGCTGCACTCCTCCCTGTGAGTGGTGGTGGGTGTGGAGTCTGGGTGGTCCTCAGAATCTCACCCTGGGATTATGTGTTCATAATGTGTGATTTTGAAGTGAGAAGTGCTGTAACTTCTCAATAAATACCAAGTTCTTTCTCCTCTTCCTAGGGTTGTAACCCAGTGATCCTTCAGACTGGTCCACACAGTGTTAGCTCCATTTCAAAATCAGGATCAACATCTAGATTTCTGGAAACTCTTGAGAAAGTGGAAGATCTGGCAGCATTGGTCCAGATCCCTGACTGGCTACATCACCTCAATTGTTTATGACTTTATGGAAGGTCACATGAGTCCCCCATTGACCTAATACTCATTGTTGCTTTCATACCTGAACTTTAGTGGCAGCTGCCAGATGTCTTCATACTTGTTTAGTAGAGTCAAGAGAAGAATAAAGTAGTTCCTTTGTGTTTTCACTCAATTTATAGGCATGGTCACTATAGATATTTGAGTTAATTCTTTCCCCACCAGAATGCAAAACAGTGGAGTTTATGTGTAATCAAGGGGGAAAAGGCTAAGTTTACTTCTTTCTCTTTCACTGCATTTGGAAGCTGAATGATATTTATGGAGAGTAAACTAAGAAGGTAAAATATTAGAATTAGGGTCTAATATTTACTGTAGTTAATAGTAATAACAAATGACTACATGTGATATATATAGATACTGATAGCATCAAAGGTAGGATATCTTTAGATTTCTAACAACTCTACACCCAGAATGAGACTGCACCATGAAAAATATAATTCACCAAACTCACATTGAAAAAAGTATTTAAAAAATCTACTGGATAAAGATTCACATTTCCTTTTTTAGGGATTCAACAATTACTTAGAAGCCATAGTCATCTTTGTATGTAAATTGGTAGTAGTAGGTAAACACAACCTACTAGTTTATAAAAGGTACAGTTACTATTATCTTCTGGATATCTATCAGATTGTAAAACCAATTTATTCTATAGGTATTTTTTCCTCTCCTGAATTAACTATGGCTCTGATTTTCTGTTTAATAAAAATCCAGTAATACTTTTTCTTTTCCCCTTTTAAAACGTTTTTGCATTTTTAAAATTTTATTGTTCAAGAACAGTTGTCTGCCTTTTCCCCTGCCTCTCCCCACACCTCAACCGTCCCCTCCTCCCTCCCGATTCCACCCCTCCTTGGTTTTGTTTGTGTGTCCTTTATAGTTGTTCATGAAAACACTTCACTCTTCTCCCTCCATTATCCCCTCCCATCTCCCCTCTATTTACTGCCCATTTGTTCTTAATTTCAGTGTCTCTGTGTACATTTTGCTTGCTCATTTGTTTTGTTGATTAGGTTCCACTTAAAAGTGAGATCATATGGTATTTGTCCCTCATTGCCCAGCTTATTTCATTTACAAAATGCTCTCCAGTTCCCTCCATGCTGTTGCAAAGGGTAGGAGCTCCTTCTTTCTTTCTGCTTCTTAGTATTCCATTGTGTAAATTACACCATACACAAAAATAAACTCAAGGTGGATAAAAGACTTAAATATAAGTCATGACACCATAAAGGTCCTTCAGGAGAACATAGGCAGGAAAATCTCAGATATTCCATGCAGTAATATTTTCACTGACATGTCCCCAAGAGCAAGGGAGACAGAGGAAAGACTAAACAAATGGGATCTCATCAAAATAAAAAGCTTCTGCATGGCTAAAGAAAACAGCATTAAAATGAAAAGATAACCAACCATATGGGAAGACATATTTGCCAATAATACCCCAGTAACTCTTTTTCAAATGAATGCTAAGTATTTACTCATTTATGCAAATATGTAATGACCAATAAAGGAACCAATTGGATGATGTGAAGTACCTGATGAAAATATCAGACTGTATAAATTATAAGGATTTCTAGATCATATAGTATATTAAGCACTAGATACTGGGAAAAAGTATTTAGTCAGTTGCAGAGGAAAGGCTATTAGGTAGAATAAAAATGCAATAAAAAGAGGCAGTAAAAGAAAATAGAGATGAGTTGAATGAGTACTTAGGAAATTGCATCAGTCAGGAATAACTTTTCATTCTGATTATCAGATATTCCTTCTCCCAATCAAATACTAGCTTAAATAAGTTTTGGAGGAAGTCTCATTTTAAAGAAATCTGAGTGTAAGCAGTGTATCCAGTATGACTCTATCCAGTATGGTGACTCCATAATGTTATCAGGGGCCTAGGCTAGCTTTAGTTTTTAGAATGAGACCACCCTTATCCTTATTCTTTGAAGTTATCTGTTGAGATATCAGACATCAGGAAGGATAAGAGTGAAATGCTGAGGGCAAAACAAAATTGCTTGTCAACTTAACTTCTTTAAAGGCATATTCTCAAGTGCCTACCCAGTGGTTTCTGCTTATATATCATTCTATTTCATTGGCTTATATCTCTTTAGACAGGATATTAGCCATACATAGCTACAAGTGAGCCTTAGAATAGAGCTTTTTATTTAGGCACATTGCGAACATGAATAAAATAGATTTGTCAGTAATAAATGAGGGGTGATTATATTGTATAGATCACTAGCATATGTCACATTTCTTTCATTCAGGAAAATTTATTTAAGTGTAATAATATCTTGGTGCATAGTTGACAGTCTCTTTGCAAGAAACTTACCTGGTTTGAACCTAGCAATAGTGATGTGATAAAGTCAGAGTCTGGACAGAGAAAAAGGTGAAATGCTCAGCAATGGGTTATATAGTACGGCTACTTCAAGATTTAGACCCTGGGACTGCCTCATACAGGTGGGACCCATGGTCTTTTTTGACGTGTGTATAAGAACATTGAATTTTAGAAAGTATGTTTTATAAGTGAGTGTTTGATTTCCTATCTTTCATTTGTTGGAACAGTTTCTTGTCATATTTTTGAAAATTATTAGGAGGAAAGCCCAGTATTTAGATTTCGATGTTAGAGGTTTTTCTTTTTCCCCTACTGAAGCTGACTCTTCCACTTGACTCCAGAAGCAGTCTCTAATTTTGCTGCAGGAGCAATATGATGCTGTTCCTTGCCTAATGAATAAAGTAGTTAATAATGATTAATGCTAATAAGTGTGTGCTCAGTGGAGGAACAGAACTGTTGGATATTGTCTTCAACTGTCCATTAGATTGATATGTTTCCATTGTTTTTAATTCTGCATTTTCTTACATCTACAACAGTGTGAATTTTAAACACCATATTGAGAATAACATGTCTTTTGTTGAAGGGTGCCAATTTAGAATGTATTTTACCATGCCACTGAGTTCCTCGGTGAACAAAACACAATTATAGTAATTGGTCTAATTATTTTTACTAGTTAGAGTTCAGTAGAAAAAAGTTATCATTCTTGATATGAAAAAGACTAAATATTATATAAAAAATACAAGTTACACAAAAAGAATGGTCGAAGGATTTAAACATTTTTTTCAAGAAAGAAGTAATTAAAATGTATACATAAAAGTTCTTTTGAATTGGAAATGTAAACTTTTTAAGATGTAAATTGGAAGAATATTTTTATGATAGTGCTGATAAGGATTCGTTATGTAGACCATGCTTTATCTTAAAGTTTCTGAGGGTAATTTGCCAATGTGAATTAAAGAGTCTTAAAAATCTATACCCATTGACATAAAAGTTTTGTTTCAAAGAATTTACCTAAGCAAATTCCCCAAAATGTAAAGATTTGTATGTATAAAATTAATTTTTGCAATTTTATCTCAATAGTAGAAAAACAGAAAACCACATATATGTCTAATAATAGTATTGAATAATTAAATAGAATAGAATACAGAACCACACTTAAAAATAGTTTTCTATGGATAATTGAAAAACATGGATAATGGCCATAATATTAAAAAATGCATTCTTAAGTTTTATAATATTTTATTTTATATAATTGTATATATGTATATATATATGCGTATTATGTATGGGTGTATGTTTTATTTATATATGATATATAATGTATATTTATTTATTATATATAAATATATGTATATATATAATCAGTTTGAGAATGAAAAGAAACAATTGGGCCAAAAATTTGAAAGTGATAAACTCTGAGTTTATAAGTTACTTTTTTCTAATTTCCAAATTTATATTTATTCAAACATTAACATACAATTAAACATCCTTATTAACATGATATTTATTATTCACTGAACTATTTGAAGTCAATTTCTAGGACAAATGATAGCAAAAATGTCACATGACTCTGGAATAGTTTTTTACAGATCTATTTGCTGAAATTAAAGAAATCAATTAGTAGCAAATGGTTCAGTAATACTACAAATTGTTACATAAATTAATATTCTCCATTTTCAAAATGTTCTGTGATGACAAAACATTTGCCTATAATTTATTTGTAATAAAATATAAGATTTAGTTGCAAAATTTCACTATACACACATTTTAAAAATTAACAAGTGGTTCATTTTTCACTATAATGAAATAGTTTTAATAGACCAATGCTATGACCAAGACAAGAAAAGCTGGAAAAATATCCCCCCAAAATCTATTTGAAGGAATTGGAATGCTGTGGAGACAGCCCGGGCTTGAGAAGCTATGATCTCAAAGAGAAGATAAGCTAATTTAGATGTGAACCTGGTATCCCGTGCAATACTTTCCCCATGCATTATTTGCTGATTTTTATTTTATGCAAGGAAAGAGGGTAAGAAGCCAGCAGAAGGCTTAGATATAAGAAGAGAAGATAATACAATGGTCTGGGATCTTAATGGGGTGGTTACAAAATATATAAGATTGAAGCTACCAAGACTGCCCGGACTTGAAAGGTCATAATCTTAAAAATAAAGAACATGCAGAAAAATCAGGTGATACTTCACCCTAATTTTCCCTCTAGGGTTTTTGCCAATGCACAAACAGTGAAAGATTAGAGACTAAGACTCCTAGAAGAAAATGACTAACCAGCTGATTAGAACTTCAGAGAGTCAGTCATGTGGTGCTTGGGAGACAAACTTTGAATTTCTGGACCCACTAAGAGCATGGATCCCATATTTTCATAGAAGCCTGGAGAAGTGTTGTTAAATCAGAGACAGAGAGGACCTATAGGGATTGCAACATATTTGGAGTTAGCTCAGTCCCTAGTTGGATTGATGAGATCTACCTCTAATGTTGATGCCTGCTAGAGAATAAGATAAATTATCTCAAGATAAATATTACACCATTCAGAGACTGTTCAATGACTTACATTCAATAAAAAAGCACTCAAGAAAACAAAACAAAGGAAAAAACAATAACCAACTAGGACCATTTGGAAATGAAGACAGTAGAAACAGACCTGTAGATGATGCTGGATTATCAGATATATGCGATCAAGGTTTAAGAAAAGAGATGACAGGCTATAGAATTTCAACCTATATTTCTAATCAATATAAGAATACTAATGTGAATTAAAGTTACTAATATTGAGAGCTCAAATGAGTTTAACAGCAGACTGGACATTTAAAAAAAGAGAATTAATCAAACTGTATGAAAAACATATTTACTGGTTTAAATTTAAAACTTTAATGCTCCCCCCCTCCCAAGAATGGGAACATGATAAGGATTTCTGTTAGTACCACTGTATTTATCACTGTTTTGGTGAACCTAGTTAGTACATAAAGGCAAGATAATTATAAAAAGATATAATAATAGAAAAAATAAATAAAACAATAAATAAAACAATCAATTTAACAATTGTTAAATTGTTAACGGTTGTTTTATTTAAAAATTATTCAACAATTGTTTTATTTAAAAATAAATAAAACAATCAATTTAACCTATGAAGTGAATATATATATACATCCAAAAGAATCTCAGCAAACCATTAAAATTATTAAATGAATCTTCAAAGTTTCTAGAAAACAGCAATATAAGAAAAAAATCACTTGTATAATTTTATCTCATCAACAATGCTAGACACAATAGAGTATATTCTGTATATTCCATTTATATAAATTTCAAAAACTGATCTACACTAATAGAAGCTAGATCAGTGGTCATGTTTGGGGCTCATGAGTGGGACAGAAGAGGAACATCTGGAGATGTAGGTAATCTTATATATCTTCATTTGAGTGTTACATGGGTCTGTTCAATTTATGAAGATTTACTGAGTCATACACTCATGGTTTGTGCACTTTTCTGTGTAAATATTATAATGACTTTAAAATAATATACTACAAATATGAGACACCTATACAAAATTTTAAAAATTGAAATAAGAGCCATAATTAAAATTCTGATTAACATACTTTCCTCTTAATAAAGAGGATTATGCGTATGAATTAATACAAAGATCATTTTAGTTTTAGAATCTTTTGAACATCAGCTTACTTTTGTTATTGACGGATTTTTAATTTTTATTGAAATTCAAATGTGAAAACACATGTTTCTCTGATTCATATTTTTATGGTGAACTCTGAAATGAGACAATTGTGAACCAACAAATCATTCAAGACACAGGGGATATATTCTCATATTATTTATGGGAAATAAGTACACAATAAATTCCTGAAGTCAGCAACTTGTATGGCTAGCCTGTTAATGTAAAAAATATATATAATAAATATTTACTTTTCTACTTGAGTATTTAACCTTTCTCAATTAGCATATGAGGGTTCTTAAATAAATAACTGGAAAAATGAAAGCACGAAGAGTCTTGTGATTGTAATAACTTTGCACAGTGACAAATGATTACTAGACTTACTGTGGTGATCACATAGTGAATGATATAAATGTCAAATCACTATGTTGTACATCTAAAACTAATATTGTATACCAACTATACTTAAATTAAAATTAAATAAATACATAAAAGTGAAGAATTAGACTTTAAAAATATTTAAGATATTGGCTCTGTGGGTAATATTTCTTAAGAAAATTTTATACTTGTTTAGATATTATCCTTTCAGTCAAATGGAGAAATATCTGATTCTCTACACACCTCTGTTAAAATCTTACCACAAATCATCATCTCAGTGTATTACTCTAAGAACCCATTACCTGATTCCTCTATTACTTGTCTTGTGCATTTTGATTTATGTTTTTTCCATACTGATGTCAAGTTGATCTTGCCAAAATTCAAATCAGCTTTCTAATCTTCTAGCTTAAAGTGTATGAACCCTTTAGGGAAAGTCTAGACACCTTTTCTCTCCCACATCCACTTAGGTTAGCTTTAGAACTCACTGTAGGTGTCACCTTTTCTTAGAAGCTCCCCAGGTCTCTGTGTTTTCCTGACTATTTTTATCACATTCTTATAATACCGTGCTGTAATATACAGACTTCTTTGTCTGTTCTGCCCATTAAATTGTAAGATGCCTGTGTAGTAGTGAAAATGAGAATGAGAGGAAGAAAGAAATGGAGAGACACTGTTAGCTGCTTCCTTAAAAAATTAATGGCTCTCTTAGGTTCACCTATTGGATCCCAGTTTTCTCATCAGATCCTCAAATGCCCAAAAGAGCTTTGATTAAGGTAAATGTAATTGATACCCCACACTATCATTCTATATCAGTTATACTATATACTAATAGCATCAGAAGATGTGTCTTATTTTCTTTCTTTTATGAAGAAGTAATTAGTGTGTTTTTCAAATAAAAGAAAAACTGGCTTGCAAATGTGTTTGTAAGGAAATGATTTAAAGATTATTTCCCCTGTACCCAATAGTAGATACTTGGATTACCACTGTATGAGACACTTCTTTAGTATATCCCCTTGTATTTAGAGTAATTTTCTATCATGACACATAATTTATTTTGAAAAGCAGGAAAACAGGCAGTAAAATTTCAGATATCCCATGCAACAATATTTTTGCTGATATATCTTCTAGGTAAAAGAAAATAAAGGAAAAAATAAACAAATGAGACTACATCAAATTTAAAAGCTTCTACATGGCTAAAGAAACCATCATCAAAATGAAATGTGTTCTCCCGACTGTATGGGAGAACACATTTATCGACGATATATCAGACAACAGTTTAATCTAAAATAATGTAAAGAATTCATACAACTCAATACCAGGAAGACAAACAATCCAATTTAAAAAAAGGCAAAGGACTGAATGGACACTTCTCCAAGGAGGACATACAAATGGCCCAAGGACATATGAAAAGATGGTCAACATCACTAAACATCAGAGAGATGCAAATTAAACCATAATGAAGTATCACCTCACACCTGATAAAATAGCTATCATTAATAAATCAACAAACAACAAGTGTTGGTGAAGATGTGGAGAAAAGGGAACCCTAGTGCACTGTTGGTGGGAATGCATAGACTTGTGCAACCACTGTGGAAAACAGTATGGAATTTCCCCCCCAAATTAAAAATAGAACTGCCTTTTGATCCAGTGATTCCACTGCTGGGATTAAACACTAAGAATTCCAAACACCAAGTCAAAAGAACGCATGTATCCCTATGTTCATAGCAGCACATGACAGCATGGATGGAACTTTGTGACAGCATGGATGAAACCGCAGAGTCACATGCTAAGTGGCATAATAAGCCAGCCAATAAAAGACAAATACAATATGATCTCACTTATAAAAGGAATCTAATAAAATAAATTAAGGAGGAAAATAGAACCAGGGGTATGGAAACATGGAACAGACTGAGAAAGCCAGAGGGGATGGGGGAGAGGGATAATGGTGGAAATAAGGAGAAGGGACTACTAGTCAAAGAACATGTATGAATGACCCATGGACATGGACAATGGTGTGCAGATTAACTGTGGGAGCTGGGGGTGGGCCGGGCAGAGGAGGGCAAAGGGGAGGAAATTGGGATGACTAAATAAAATAACAATAAAAAAGAAATGCATTTTATGCTGATAATATTAATCACTCACCATTGGCATTTGTCCAAAATAAAGAATAACTATAACCTAGTGATTTAAAATGCGTGTTTTTGACTAAGCCAGGTATTAGATCAAATCCTTGTTTCACCATTTACTGACAACATCACTTTGAATAAATTACCTAAACCCTATCAGTCTATTTGCCTCCTTTACAAAATGGAGATAAATCAGGACTTTCTTCCAAGAGGTCATGGTAGAGAAGAAATCAAACAATGAACAGGGAGTAGTTATTACAATGGCAGAAAACTGGTTGAATGGTCACTGTCACACAACTGCAGCAAGCTGTTTTCAGCCCCAGAACAAACATGTGGAAAACACAAATTCATTGTCTAAGGACAAAGAAGTTCTCAGTGGCTGTCAACTCTTCCGCAGGGGATTTATTGCTATTATTTCAGCATATCAACTTCTAGATGGGAAAATGTGGGAGTGTTCCATAAGAAGCACATAGAATGCATAAGAAAGAAATGGATACACCAAAATTACCACTTTGGTTGGTGGCATAGAATAGATATTTGCTTTATGTTATCTATTTTCTTATGTGGGAAGAATGGACATATTGCAAAAAGCAGTTATTACACATGCATATTTAAATGTAGCAAAAAGCAAGTTGGTAGACACGATAAATTCAGTCAAATTAATTAAATAATAATTTATCCTCTGAAAATGCAAACCCCTGAGGTAGTTCTCTTCCTATTCCTGCACATGTAGTTAAAGAGTTTGTGTTGCAAGGAAACCAGAGAAGTGGAATTGAGAGCAACCTGGTGTATAAAAAAGAAGCATTGTAAATTTAAGTTCCTCTCTCTTCTTCTTCTTAATTAATATTTCATAAACCCAATTTTCACTTCCCCTTCCTATGACATTAATTGCTAAATCTTATGTCTTTACCTTCATTAAAATATCTACTATTGCCTTTGGTATTTATTTGCTTCTCCACTATTAAATCAGATAGTCACTACCTCCCACTGATACACCACATTGACTGGTATGTGAGCTCACTGACTGGTTTGATGGCAGTTCTTGTCACAGGGGCTATGCCTTTTTTGTCAGTTGCTACAAGTGATAATTGGCAATGCCCTTAAGCACTTGCAAGCCTTCATATTAAGAGAATGTGATATATATCCACAGAGTAAATTAAAGGTCATCATCTTAACACCCATTTGTTTGTAGTAGTTCACAATATTTTCCTTTTCTTTGTGAATAGCTAATGCTCATCCATACTGAACATATTCATTGATAGTAGATTTTACATCCTTATTATTTACTTCTTTTTTAAATAATATTCATCTTAGGTATAATTCAAACTCCTCTTTAGTTTTAGTAGTGTTAAGTTGATTAGACTGTGTTCCCAGTATTGCCTCTGATGGAAAACTAGCCCAGATGCAGAAAGAATAGTGCTTAGACTGCCTTAAACATGGTGAAGTTGTTATAGCGTTTATTGCATTTTAAATTTAAATATGGATGTAATTGTTACCTTTTATTGTATTAGTGAGCTTTTCGAATTATGTTTTCCCTAGTATATATTCTATTTTTAATTCAAGTTGCATAAAAATTCATTTTATTTTTTAATACAAATATTAATTGTTAACATTTCATTATTTTAAGCCTTCATCAAACATGCCCCCTGTTTGCTGATCTGATGCTATATTGACCCTGGGTAAACAGTCTAATCTAACACATATACCAAAGTCTATAAAGAAAGTCTAGTACATATACCAAGGGTATAATTCTACCTCCCCCTCCACCTGCCCATCACACAAACTAAAACAAATTCTAAAAAGCATCATATGATACATTCTTATCCCTGTTCTGCATGTTACTATGGGCCCCTTTCTTTCATTTTGATTTGTTTTACTGTATGTGACTCCCTTTACTCATTAGCTAAATCTGCTCAACCCATAATAGTGGTTTTCTTTATAGTTACAAAATATTTTGAGGTCATTTTTCTTTCTCTGGAGAATGGAATTCATATTGGAAGGTAACTGTTGTTTTCTTTGTGATCATCAATCTTCACAGCCTCATCTGATTTAGATTTTAGACACTCTCCCGTGTTTTACACAGTACATAGAATGCCATCCACATGGTTGGATATTAATGGTTGTCTCAGCAGATAAGAAAACAGAGGACAAATGATTTTCTATTAATAATCTACATTAGAACAACCCTGAATGAAAGGAGCAAAAGAAAGAGTTCCCATGGCCCTTACATTTCTTCTTATTCTTCAGTAATACACAAGGCAAAGAAGCTTTTTTATGAGTTCATGGGCAATTTTTAAAGAGTGGTATAGAAAGATGATTTTTTTCCTCCTAGAGATAGGTTACTTACTGATTTAAGTGACTGAATCAGCATTCTGGCTCCACTGTGAGTGAATGGCCAATTAGTCAACCTCTGAGTAAATTAATCTACATTTGAAATTCTGTCAGCAGGAAGAGTTCAAATGTGTGCAGCAGAGGTCATGGCTCATAACATATACTATCTGCTCCTTTAAAAAATGTACCATACTTTAGAATTAAGTCCTGGCACAGTTTAGATCATGAAAGGGTGTACTGCATCCTCATCAAATTGCTCCTAACTAAAATACTTGTCATAAATTTAGATAAAATTATATTACATTATTTACTCACATATGTAAAAATAGGTGTAGATAAAGGACTAGAATGAAATTCATTGCAACACAAACAGTAATTGTCCATGGGACTAAGTTTAACAGAGAATTTCCTGCCTTATACATATATTTTTTCTTTTTATTTACATTGATCCTGTACTGATTTGTGATTATTTATATATTGCTTGGTATGATAATATATTTCAAATCAGTAAAGTCATAATTTAAAAAGTACAAGGCACTTAGTATTTTAGTACATGCATATGTGTGTCTACATATAATGTTTTAAAATCTTGATTTGACATTAGGAAAGTGATTTTTAATAGGGAATAAAGATGATATACATTTAAAATATAGTGAATGAGAGTCTTAGGAGATGGCATGAAATGCTAATAACTTGCATAAGCACTGGATGCAAGATGCAAATGAACAGCTTAGATTGAAAAATTATATAACAGACTTCAACACCATGGACATGTATCAACATCTGTTAGAGCAGTACCAATATTCTATTTTAAAATCATGACCTTATCTATTGAAGCCTTCACGGGTAATTGTGGGGATTGAGGGAGGGGCATGAAATGCGTCTGAGAGGAGGCGACAATTCCTCCTGAGTCTTAAAGGAGGAAGTGTAGACTTCAGTGGATTCCTTTTCATGTCAGTATGTATATGTGCAGATGTATGTGTGTGCATGAGCTTAAATGCCAGTATTTTGGGGCCTCTTGGGAGGAGAAGGGTAAACAAGATAAATGTAACTCAGCCAATGATGAGTTCAATTGCTATTTGGATCTGCCCTGCATTATTTTAGGGTTTCTCTATAACAGCACTCTACATTTTGGGCTGGAAAATTGTGGTTGGGTCTGTGCTGTGTGCTTTGTTGGATGTTTAGCAACATCAGTGCCTCTACCCACTAGATACCAGTAGCACCTCCAACCCATCACTACACTAAAAAATGTGACCAGACACTGCCAAATGATCCCTGGGGTCAAAATGTCCCTGAGATGAGAGACACTGCTATTTCTGCTTAGAAGAGGTGAACTATTTCTGGGGAAAAGGCTATCCCCCAAAAGTTCTGTAATCTTTTCATATGTCATTTCTGACATTCAGTCAAAGAAATAAGAATCAGGACCATGGAAATAACAACAAGCAATAGAAACAGATGCATAAATAATGCAGTTGTTGGGATTATCAGATAAAGATATTAGATATCTATAACAAATATATTTAAGAAAAAATGGCAAGGTGGGTAATTAGACAATATCCATTACATAGCATAGAGCTAAAAGCGTGTTTTTTTCTGACTTTCATTCATGGTGTTTTTTTTATGTGTGCGTGTGTTGGCCTTCACTTGTGAGTTTACACATATTTTATCCTAGATTCCAGAAAATCTTGAAGTCTAAATTCAGGAGACTTTTCTTCTGGGAGCATTTGTGTTAGTTTCTTGCAGGATGCAAGTTGATCTTGGTTCAACTTCTCTATTTTCATTCCATGAAGTACTGATACAAGTTTTTACTCTCAGGACCCCTTTCATGGGAACTTATGGTAATTGCTCTTATTCTAACTCACAGTTTTTATTTTTGGGGTATTTGGAGAATTACATACCTACCCATAAGCTCAGCAACTGAACAAACAGTTTATTTTATGTATGATAGGTTATTTGCTCTTATTGTTGCTAGATGTTAATTCCCATATAAAGTGCACTTCATTGAGGTATATCTTTTACAGTGAGTGCTATTTCTGAAAGTGAAAATTAATGATACTTTTAAAATTAAATCACTTATGCCCACCAAAAAATGAATACTATTGAAAATTAAGTGGAGGATAAAGAAAAAATCTTAGAATTTGAAAAAAAATGTTTAGAATGTTTACTAAGTATACCAAAATCTGACATCATAATTTCTCTATCCATTTTTTGTCCATACGCTTTGGCTCTTTTATTTGTTTCCATTTACATACCACCAGTGGTATCTGAATATCTAAGAATGAATTAAGTCTATAAATCAATTGTTGGAGAATTAAGTTTTAAGGTTCTACTTTATAAATATGGTATGCTTTTCCTTTATTATTTCCCACAGAGCAATTGTCATTTTCTAGGGGAAAAAAGAGATATGAATATTAAAGTTCCAAGTGGAATTAATGTAATGTCTCATTATGTAACACACCATGGACAAGCAATCAATTCTTTGCACTCTCAGGCAATCAGATGTATTTAAAGCAAAGATAACTCAAGACAAAAGTTATCAAGGTTCTCCAACACTGCTTTTTGTGTGATGTAGAGCTTATTGTTGTTTAAAGCATCTGATCACGTAGCACTTCTTTGTCTCTTTTATTACCTCATTTCATTTCCTGAATAGCATTTACAGTTGTGATATTAACTATTATCCCTTGGACTTATTGAATAGTTTATTTCTTTTGATACATATCAGGTGAAAGCAGAAATTATTTCACTGAAAAGCTGATACTGCAATTTCCTGTTACTTCAAAGAAGGCACTCCTTTTCAAATAATGACATGAATATTTTTTGACAATTAGCAATTACATGTGATTTTGTTTTATTTTATTTTTGTGTTCTGTATTCACTTTTTTTAATTTTATTTAAGATTTGAATGAGAGACATACAAGCACAGTTTAACTCATGACATGGCAGGACCCAAAGTAAGCTCAAGCTCTATTTCAAACAAATGATTAGCCTACATTTTTGATAGACAAGGAGATGGAAAGTCTTGCATAAATGACCTGTATTTCAAATTCCTTTATTTTCTGACATTTTTTTAATTGCCAATATAGACAGATAATCACGTGTTTTGGAGCGTTATTTTTCTTTCAACACCTTTCTTCACTTTTTCTTAATTGGAATTATATTTCCCTTTCTCCATCTCTACAGTACTCCTGTCATATTCTGATTAAAACAAAATATTTTCTTTTATCTGGTACAGTCCAAGTAACATAGAGGACCCTCATTTATTTGGTCATATATTTTTTCTAGTTAGCTAAGTTTAGCCATGGAAGTCTCTGTGATCTCTCCTATAATTATTTCATTATCTTGATATAGTGAAAACAATGGTCAAATTTTTGTTTAGTTATTCATCTTTTAGTAGATTTTGCTTTCAGCTTGATGTTTTAAACTTGGAGAGCAGATGACAGCCTTTGTGGTGGGAGGAGATTAGGAGGGTGGAGGTATTGAGCAAAAAGGAAAAAAGACTCATGGACATGGGCGACAAGGTGGTGATTGCTGTGGGGAGGGTGGTATAAAGGGACTAAATGGTAATAGAATATAATACAGATTATACATTTTAAGAAATAAAACTGTAAATTTTTTAAATTGAAAAAAAAGTTGCAGACTTTACAAATTAATAAAGATAATTATTTGCATCCAGAGAAGAAATCATTCTCTTGTGGTTCATTTTTCTCTAGGATCTTGGCCACCTAAATCCAGACTACCTTAACAGACTTCGACTTTTCTATATTAAATTTTTGCTAGTTAATAATTATTGCTGAAACTAGAGACAAAATGGAGATAGGACTTTCAGGTGCAGTAGGATTTTGTTAAAAAATGTCAATAAAAGTACCTTTTAAAGAAATAGTATTGCTTAATGTAGAAACCATACATTATCTGAAACATGTTGGCAGAGAAAGAAAAAGAAAGTGGAAGTTCATATTAAAGAAAAAACATAGTAGTTGTGAAAAATGACATACTACTTCCAATTTTATAAAAAATACATAAAATTATAATATATGTGAGTCTATTTTTGGAAATCTTTTACCCCTTAACTTATAAATTTATTTATTTATCTTTAAAAAATGTTTAAATACAAATATCACAAAAAAATTACAGTGTTGCTTAGGAAATTCAAATAATACTTAAAATATTAATTCTTATTGCAGTTTCTTTGAAAGTTCTTATAAAGTAGACATTCCTAATTTCAAAATTTTTAAATAGAGCAGTTTAATTGTTTCCTAAGATTATAGAGCCTATAAGTGGTAGATATTACACTTTTTTCTTATGTCTTTTCAAGTCCAGAGCACAGACTCTTAACCCTTATCAAAGACTACCTTCTTGGCTTCACTTTCTTCAGTGACCATAGCAATACCTTCCCTTAAGAACTTCTCCAGTGGGTAAAATATTATTTATTGCAGTATATTAAACTCTTTCCCTGAAGCGCTTAACTATTAATCCTGATTATGCTAACTGTGCTAATAAAATGGCAATATTAAAGCAAGTTCATTATATCCTTAAATTTTAAGTTTATTGAATTTCTAGCATTTTTGGCTGTACAACCCCAGGCTCTGCAGATCTTTAACACAACTTTATTTAAAAGATTAACTTATATCCTAAATATAATGTTAAAGAATGTTTTCTAAAACTGAGTGTAAAATGTGTAGGTAGTTGTATACATAATTTAAAGACCTTAATTTTTAAAAAAACATTTAGCTTCATATTGATAAATATGTCTAGACACATGTATCTTGTAATTTTAAAGTATTTTTATTTTGAAATAATTTTAAGTTTAGAAGATGAGAATAGCACAAAGAACTTTTTATACATGAACAATTTGAGGATAAGTTGCTCAGATGAAGTCTCATCATCCCCAAATTTAAATACACATATGTACCTACTTTCTCATGTATGTATACACTTATGTATATACACAATATTCTTTCTAGTATTCTATGATTTGAGGAAATTAGAATTGGTAAATTTAGAAACAAAATATAATAAATAGATTATCAGTAGAAAATATTACTTTATAAAATAATTTTTATTATAAAAGATTAGCTTATTTATGGAAAGTATTTATTGTTATATGGATAACATTTTAAATTACATTGTAATTTTAAAATAATTTACTAATTATCCATGATGTGAGAAGAAAACCTACACTTGTTTCAAATCAACTTAATTAGCACTCCTTAAATTTGTATTAAGGAAATGTTATATTCACTCATACTTTTGAATTTTTAAAAAGTAACAGAAGCCTTTCAGCCTGTTTTCAAAGTCACCAGAGGGGAGAGGGGAGGGAATTTCAGGGGAAAAGCAGAAGGGTTTGCAGGAACAAGTATAAAGGACACATGGACAAAAACTATGGCGGGGGGGTGGAAATGGGAGGGAGGTGGGGAGGGATGGGGTGGTGGGTTGGGGTGAGAATAAAAGACAGAAAACTGTACAAGATCAGCAATTAAAATAAAAATTAAAAATTAAAAATAAAAAGTAACAGAAGCCAAGAATTTAAAAGTGATTAAGGCCTGATTCCACCCCCCAAAAATTCATCTCAAGAAAATTTTATGGAATGATTTTTATAATTATATCACCCAGAACACTCTCTTTCACTGGTGAACAGCATTTATTTCCTGTCAGTCCTTTGCCATTTATCCCATAGAGTCTTTCATAGTGAATTACAGTTGCCTGTGTTTATTTATGAACTATAATAGAATGGAATCATTAAAGTCAATATTAAGAATTGGTCCATGTGTAATACACTTTATGTTGCAGGATCCTAATACTTTTTATCTTAAGCACAGTACCACCCACTGTCCAGTTGATGGGTTTACTAGCGATGAAGAAGGAGATTCTTGTTCTAATTGATCTTGACCACTTTGCGATGGGTCATGTTGACTACTTAAGCTTCACATTTCTTACTTTAGTCATTTATTGACTTTTTTTTTACAGAATTTCATGTTCTTTATTTTTTTAATTTTTATTTTAATTGCTGATCTTGTACAGTTTTCTGTCTTTTATTGTAACCCAAACCCACCACTCCAGCCCTCCCCTCCTCCCTCCCATTTCCACCCCCCATAGTTTTTGTCCATGTGTCCTTTATTCTTGTTCCTGTAAATCCTTCCCCTTTTCCCCTGAAATTCCCTCCCCTCTGGTCACTGTCAGCCTGTTCTCAATTTCCATGTCTTTGGTTATATTATGCTTGTTTGTTTGTTTTGTTGATTAGCTTCCTGTTAAAGGTGAGATCATATGGTATTTGTCTTTTACTGCCTGGCTTACTTTGCTTAGCATGATGCTCTCAAGTTCCATCCATGCAGTTGCAAAGGGTAGGAGCTCCTTCTTTCTTTCTGCTGCATAGAATTCCATTGTGTAAATGTACCACAGTTTTTTGATCCATTCATTTACTGATGGGCATCTAGGTTGCTTCCAACATTTGGCTATTGTAAATTGTGCTGCTATAAACATAAGGGTGCATAGGTTCTTTTGGATTGGTGTTTCAGGGTTCTTAGAATATAGTCCTAGCAGTGGAATTGCTGGATCAAAAGGTAGATCCATTTTTAGTTTTTTAAGAAAATTCCATACTGTTTTTCATAGTGGTTGTACCAGTCTGCACTCCCACCAGCAGTGCACTAGTGTCCCCTTTTCTCCACACCCTCTCCAACACTTGCTGTTTGTTGCTTTGTTTATGAGGGCCATTCTGACTGATGTCAAGTAGTATCTCATTGTGGTTTTAATTTGCATCTCTCTGATAGCTAGCGATATCGAGCATCTTTTCATGTGTCTCTGGATCCTCTGTATGTCCTCCTCAATGAAACAACAGAAGCAGAAATCAAGAAAAAAATCCTGCCGTGGCTGGTGTGGCTCAGTGGATTGAGTGCGGGCCTGCAAACTAAAGGATTGTGGTTCGATTCCCAGTCAGGGCACATGCCTGGGTTGCAGGACAGTTCCCAGCGACAGTTCTTAGCAGGGGACACACGAAAAGCAACCATACATTGATATTTCTCTCCATCTCTTCTTCCCTTCCCCTCTAAAGATAAATAAATAAAATCTTAAAAAAAAAAAAAGAAAGAAAAAATCCCATTCGATATAGCAAAAAGAAAAATAAAGTACCTAGGAATAAACCTAACCAAGGAGGTAAAAGACCTGTATGCAGAAAACTACACAACACTGAAGAAAGAAATCAAGGAAGACATAAATTTATTGACTTTTAAACCTTGAACCTGTCACTTTATTTCTGAGTTAATTGGTAAATGAGTGTGTTATTCTACCTAATTTTATTGCCACCTAATTATAGCATGATATTGCTACCTATATTTACCTAATTTATAGTTAGAATAAAATGAATCATGCAATTTTAGTTTTTATTTTGGAAACTATCTTAAGGTTGCATTAATGAGATAATCTAATTTAGAGGCCTAATAATTGGCCCCTCTGTGATAATTTGCTTGATACCTCGGAAAACCTTTAGGGAAAAGTGAGGCCTGTGCTCCCATGTTCCATTTTCAGTTTAGACATTCTAGGGCAGACAACAGAAAAGGATGTTAATAAAATATTTGCTGAAATGTATATTTGCCACTCATGGCTCATGATTGATTACTCCTTTTGTACTAAGGAAACACAAACTGAAGGATTGACATTTATCTATGTTTTTAAAAGTCATGAGCAATTCTTCCTTTGCTAGCAACTGTAATGTCAATGTGGCTTAAATTATATGTCTTACTGCTCATTTTGAAATGAAAGGTGAAAGGTGCCTCTTCACTTTCAATTGTCTGACACGAGATTACTTTATTCTCACAAAAATATTTGGATTTAGATGAAGTTGCATAGAATATTATTGTACTCATGTGTTTAATTTCTTCTTATAGAAATTTCAAGAGAACTTAGGATGCATTCGGCAGCAGCTTTTTCTAGCGCAGTCAGGTTGCTATGGTAAACCTGTTGTTGTTATTATTATTATTATTATTTTTAGGCAAAGGACGATTGTGTTAGTAAAGTGTTAATTTCTTTTCTGTTTTAGATGAGACTAATTACTCTCCAACTATTGAGTATGTATTGCAAGTGTGGTTTTTAACATTTTAAAAGTGAAAGAAAGGTCATGGAGAGTGTTCCTGCTTTTACCTTGCTGACAGGTGCATTTGATGATATTGTGCTCCTCTTAAACAACCACAGGCTGAATCAGGAAATACAGTTGTGTTTTAGAGAAATGCAATGAGACAAGAGAGGTATGAATTTTATGTGAGCAATTGCAATCCAAGCCTCCAACATGTTTTTATTATAAAATATAGATGATATCTATTGCTTATTAAACATCACTGTATCAGACCCTGTTCTATGTACTTTATATGCATTATAATATTTACCCTTTACTATAATCTTATGTTATTATTATTGTTATATTCCCATCATGCAACCATGATAAATGGGGCTTAACTTACACTTCCAGGAAAACGCATTTAACAGAAGTGCCAAGTTTAAAATCTAGATTTATTTAAAATTAGAACTCATGCTTTTAGTTGTATCCATGCTGTAAAATTTATTTCTCTTCCTCTTTGCATGCCCAGGTCACTTTTGCCAGGGAACTTCTCTAATCCTATAGGGTGTATGTACTCATGCATTTTGTTTTTATTCCCTCTACTATTCATTTTTTTAATGTCCTACTTAATGTGTATCTTCAGCATCTAGCACAATACTTTACCAATAGTAGATATTCAAAAGGTGTTTGTTGAATGAATGACTGAGAAAATGATCATATCAATGCAGTTTTCAAGGTTGATGAAGTTGATTGGATCTATCCTTGAGTAAGAACATATGTGTGTTATCTCTATGGTGTACTTTGAAGGAGGTTAAAGATTTCAGAAATTTCAAGTATTTTAATGAACCAAACAACATCTCAACAAGGCATAATTATTGTAAATTTGTGGCTTACTTCCATGGAATTTACTAAGAGATATAAATAAGTCACTATTAATAATAATCATCATGTATTATTTCTATTGTGAATAATCCATTTTTGTCCTTGGTCTATTTTTCTTGTAGTTGTACATCATGTGTTATTTGTGTTTGAGCTCTTGCATATAATAATTTTTACTTACCTCTTTGTGTAAATATTTTGTCTCAGTTCATTGTTTATATTTTTGTCTTATATTATTTGTTGCTTTATATAATTTAAATATATATTTGTGATTAAATTTGTGAATGTTTATCTTTATATATCTGGTTGTTGTCATATCTATAGTCTTTCCCATTTGAGAATTATGAAAACTCCCACCTGTATTCTTGTCTAGTATTTTATGTTTTGAACTTTTACATTTGAATATTGAATCCATTGGAAATTTATTAAGTTACAAGGAATTAAGTAAAGGAAATGATTAATTTTGCAACATGGCCTATCAGTTATACCAGCCTCATTTCTTAATAATCCAGTATGCCCAGAAAAGTATATGGCATATTAATTTACAGCATTATGAATCATTGTAATCACACATCAAACCATGACCGACATGCAGAAATAGTGCCAGAATCCCAAGAACAACTTCTTACCTCTCCCCCAAAACCACACACATCCTCTCCTATAAGGATGATCATCATTCTCACTTTCATGGTAACCACTTCTACACCTGTCTTTAGTTTTCCACCTAAGTATATATTCCTAAACACTGAGGTGTTTATCCTTGCCTGTTTTGAAATTATATCATCTAATAATATTTACTATATGTGACTGACATTTTACACTCTCCATTGGAAGATTCAAGTATGATGTGCAAGTAATGGTGCTTCCTTCATTTTCATCATTGTACAGAGTTCCACTTAAGTATATAACTTATATTTATCTACTCTATTATTGATGAATATTAGGGACATTTATCTTTTCCTACTAGTAGAAATAGTGTTGCTCTGATTGATCTGGAACATCTCTTGATACAAATGTGCACACTTTTCTCCAGGGATATAAACAAGAATTGAGTTCCAGGTTCATATATTATATATATTGCCTTTACCAAATAATGCAAAATAGTATCCCAAAATGTTCTACCGATTTATACTTTTACCAGCTGTAAAACAAAATAAAATAAATAAAGAAAGAAACAAACAAAAACCCTGTTTGGATTTGTAAACTACTCCCAAATGTGCTATGGTCAGTTCTTTTTTTTTTTTTTTTTAACTTTTTTCTCTTTTATTTGAAGTGTGAATTTCTTCACTGTATTTTCAAACATCCACTTTGCATCTTTTCCCAGTCAAGTTCTTTCTTTTGTTCTTAATATTTATTTATTCATTTAAATTTGATTTTAATTGTTGTTCTTGTACAGTTTTTGGTCTTTTACTTCCATCCCAGCCCACTGTCCGAGCCCTACACACCTCCTTATCATTCCCACCCTCTCCCCCTAATTTTTTTCCATGTGTCCTTTATACTTGTTCCTGTAAACCCTTCCCCCTTTGCCCTTCCCCCTTTACCCTGAAATTCCCTCCCTTCTCCCCTCTGGTCACTGTCAGCCTGCTCTCAATTTCAGTGTCTTTGGTTATATTTTGTTTGTTTGTTTGTTTTGTTGATTAAGTTCCTATTTAAGGTGAGACCATATAGTATTTGTCTTTCACTGCTTGGCTTATTTCACTTAGCATAATACTCTCCAGTTTCATCCATGCTGTGGCAAAGGGTGGGAGCTCCTTCTTTCTTTCTGCTCCATAGAATTCCATTGTGTAAATGTACCATAGCTGTTTGATCCATTCATTTACCGATGGACACTTAGGTTGCTTCCAACATTTGACCATTGTAAATTGTGCTGCTATGAACATAGGGGTGCATAGGCTCTTTTGGATTGGTGTTTCAGGATTTTTAGGATATAATCCAAGCAGTGGAATTGCTGGGTCAAAAGGTAGATCCATTTTTAGTTTTCTTAGAAAATTCCATACTGTTTTCCATAGTGGTTGTACCAGTCTGCACTCCCACCAACAGTGCACTAGAATCCCCTTTTCTCCACAACCTCTCCAACACTTGCAGTTTGTTGCTTTGTTTATGATGGCCATTCTGACTGGTGTCAAGCAGTATCTCATTGTGGTTTTGGGAGAACAGGACAGCTACATGCAAAAAAATGAAACTTGAGCACCAACTTACACCATACATAAAAATAAATTCAAGGTGGATAAAAGATTTAAATTTAAGCTGTGACACCATTAAAGTCCTAGAGGATAACATAGGCAGGACAATCTCAGATACTTCATGCAGCAACATTTTTACTGGTATGTCCCCTAAAGCAAGGGACATAAAGGAAAGAATAAACACATGGGATCTCATCAAAATAAAAAGCTTCTGCACAGCTAAAGAAAACAGTATTAAAATAAAAAGAGAACCAACTGTATGGGAAAACATATTTGCCAATGATATCTCAGACAAGGGTTTAATCTCCAAAATATATAAAGAACTTACACGACTCCACTTTAAGAAGACAAGCAACTCAATTAAAAAATGGGCAAAGGACTTGAACAGACACTTCTCCAAGGAGGACATACAGAGGATCCAGAGACACATGAAAAGATGCTCGATATCGCTAGCTATCAGAGAGATGCAAATTAAAACTACAATGAGATAGCACTTGACACCAGTCAGAATGGCCTTCATAAACAAAGCAACAAACAGCAAGTGTTTGAGAGGTTGTGGGGAAAAGGGGACCCTAGTGCACTGTTGGTGGGAATGCAGACTGGTATAACCACTATGGAAAACAGTATGGAATTTTCTAAGAAAACTAAAAATGGACCTACCTTTTGACCCAGCAATTCCATGGCTTGGATTACATCCTAAGAACCCTCTAGGACTTTTATGGTGTCATAACTTCTATCTAAATCTTTTATCTACCTTAAATTTATTTTTGTGTATGGAGTAAGTTGGTGCTCGAGTTTCACTTTTTTGCATGTAGCTCTCCAGTTCTCCCAACACCATTTGTTGAAGAGGCTATTTTTACTCGCTTTTATGCTGATGTCCCTTTTGTTGAATATTAATTGACAGAAGAGACTTAGGTTTGTTTCTGAGCTCTCTATTCTGTTCCATTGGTCCATGTGTCTGTTCTTAGGCTGGTACCAGGCTGTTTTGATTACAGTAGGCTTGTAATACAGTTTGAGACCAGGTATTGTGATCCCTCCTACTTTGCTGTTCTTTCTCAAAATTGCTGAAGCTATTCAAGGTCATTTATGCTTCCATATATATTTTTGAAGTGTTTTTTTTTTTAATATCTGTGAAAGATGTCATTGATATTTTATCAGGTATTGCATTGAATCTGTAATTGTTTTGGGTACTATGGACATTTTGATGCTGTTAATTCTTCCAATTCATGAGCATCATACATGCTTCCATTTGTTTGTATCTTCCTTAATTTCTTTCTTCAGTGTTGTGTAGTTTTATGAGTGCAGCTCTTTTACCTCCTTGAGGTTTATTCCTAGGCATTGTATTTTTCTTGTTGCTGTATCAAATGGGATTTTCCCCATGATTTCTGTTTTTGATGTTTCATTGTTGGTATACAAAAATGCCTTTGATTTCTGAATATTGACTTTGTATCCTGATGTTTTGCTAAATTCATTTATTAAGTCAAGTAAATTTTGGTGGATTTTATAGGATTTTCTATGTAGAGTATCATGTCATCTGCAAACAATGACAGTTTTGTTTCTTCTATTCCAATTTGAATGCCTTTTATTTGTTTTTTCTGTCTGCTGTGGCTAGGACTTCCAAAACTATGTTGAATAGAAGTGGTGAAAGTAGACAAACTTGTCTTGTTCTTGATCTTAGTGTGAAGGTTTTTAGATCTTGCCCATTGAGTGTTATGTTGGCTATAGGTCTCTCATATATGGTCTTTATTAGGTTGAAGAAAGCTCCCTCTATTCTCACTTTGCTGAATGTTTTTATCATAAATGTGTGCTGTACCTTATTAAATGCTTTTGTGTATCTATTAATATTATCATGTGTTTTTTGTCTTTGTTTTTTTTATGTGATATATAATGTTTATTGATTTGCGAATATTGTACCAACCTTGCATCCCTGGGATGAATCCGCATAATGTATGGTCATTTAATGTATTGCTGGATGCAGTTTGCCAATATTTTGTTGAAGATTTTAGCATCTATGTTCATCAGTGATATTGGCCTGATGTTTTCTTTTTTTTTGTTGCGTCTTTATGTGGTTTTGGGAGTAGAATGATGCTGGGTTCATAAAAAGAGTTTGGGAGTCTTCCATCTTCTTGAATTTTCTGGAATAGTCTGTGAAGGATAGGGGTTAGTTCTTCCTTAAATGCTTTGTACAATTCTCCTGTGAAAGTGTCCAGTCCAGGGCTTTTGTGTGTTGGGAGTTTTTTGATTATTGCTTCGATTTCATCACAGGTTATTGGGTGTTCAGGCTTTCTAGTTCTTCTTCATTGAGTTTTGGGAGATTATATTTTTCGAGAAATTTGCTCATTTCACCTAGGTTTCCAAATTTCTTGGCATGTTGTTCTTTCTAGTAATTTCTTATGATCCTATGTATTTCTGTGATATCAGTTGCAATCTCTCCTCTTTCATTTCTGATTGTGCTTATGTGGGTTCTCTCTCTTTTTTCTTGATGAGCCTGCTTAAAGGCTTTTCAATTTTGTTTATCTTTTCAAAGAACTAGCTCCTGGATTTATTGATCCTTAGAATTGTGCTTTTATTCTCAATGAGGTTTATTTCTGCGTTAATCTTGGTTATTTCCTTCTTTCTACTTGCTCTGGGCTGTCTTTGTTGTTCCTGGAGTTCTTTAGATACAGAGTTAGGTATTTTATTTGAAATGCTTCTCTTTTCTCAGTAGGCCTGTATTGCTATGAACTTCCCTCTCTGGACTGCTTTTGCTGAGTGTTGTAAGTTTTAGACTGCTGTGGGTTCATATTCATTTATTTCCAGAAACTTGTTGATTTCGTCCTTGATCTCATTCTTGACCCATTCATTGTTTAATAGGATCTTATTCAATCTCCATGAGTCTGAGTGTTTACGAGTTTTTTCCTTGAGGTTGTTTTCTAGTTTTATAGTCCCTTTTGTTCAGAGAAAATGCTTGATAGGATTTCAATTTTCTTGAATTTGTTGATGCTTGTTTTGTGTCCTGTCATGTGGTCTATTTTTGAAAATGTTCCATGTGCATTTGAAAAGAATGTGTATTTAGCTTCTTATGATGAAGGGTTCTATGTATATATCGGTTAAGTCCATTTCATCTAGGGTATTGTTCAATGCCACAATATCTTTGTTGATAAGGTATGTCCATTTTTGACAGTGGGGTGTTGAAATCTCCTACTATAATTGTGTTACTATCAGTATCTTTCTTGAAGTACTCCATGATGTTCTTTATGTATTTGGGTGCTCCTATGTTGGGTGCATATATATTTGCAATGTTTATGTCTTCTTGGTGGATTCTTCCCTTGAGTATTATGAAGTGACCTTCTGGATCTCTTTTTATGGCCCTTTTTTTGAAGTCTATTTTGTCTGATATGAGTATTGTTCCCCCAGCTTTTTTTTCCTGTTTGCTTGGAATGTTTGTTTCCAACCCTTCATTTTCAGTCTGTGTAGGTATTTTGTTCTGAGTTAGGTTTTTTGTAGGCAGCATATGTGTGGGTCATGCTTTCTTATCCATTCAGCTATTCTATGTCTTTTGATTGGAGCATTTAATCGATTTACGTTTAAGGTTATTATTGATAGGTACCGATACATTGCCATTTTCGTATCTCTCTCTCTCTCTCTCTCTCTCTCTCTCTCTCTCTCTCTCTCTCTCTCTCTCTTCTTAAAGCAGTCCCTTTAGTATCTCTTGCAGTACTGGTTTGGTAGAGGTGTAGTCTTTTAGACTTCTTTTGTCTGGGAAGCTCCTTATTTGTCCTTCTATCTTGATTGAAAGCCTTGCTGGGTAAAGTAGTCTTGGTTGCGGGCCTTTGGTTCTCAATGCTTGGAATATTTCTTGCCATTGTCTTCTGTCTTGGAGTGTTTCCATTGAGAAGTCAGCTGCTAGTCTTATTGGGGCCCCCTTGTATGTTACTTCCTATTTCTTTCTTGCTGCCTTTAAGATTTTCTCTTTGTCTTAGAATTTTGCCATTTTAATGATGATGTGTCTTGAAGTGGGCCTGTTTGGGTTCCTCTTGATTGGGACTCTTTGTGTTTCCTGGATCTGTGTGACTTTTTCTCTCATCAAATTAGGGAAGTTTTCCATCATTACTTTTTCAAACAGGTCTCCTATCCCTTACTTTTCTTCTTCTTCTAGTATCCCTATTATATGGTTATAGTTATGTACCATGTTGTCTTCTAGCTCCCTTACCACCTTTTCATACTTTCTGAGTCTTTTTTCCTTTTCTTGATTTATCTAGGTGTTTTTTTCTACCTTGTTCTCCAACTCTGATTTCATTCTACTTCCTCCATGTGTTTTTTATTTCTGAGATTTTATTGTTCATTTCTTTCTGGTTTTTGTTTGTTGTTTCTATTTCCTTTTTCATGCTGATATACTTTTCACTCAGTTGCTTGCAGTTGTCTATGATTTCTTTGAGCATCTTCATTACCATTATTTTGAATTCTCTATCTGATAGTTTGGTTTCCTCCATTTCATTTAGTTCTTTTAGTGGGGAGTCTTCCATTCCTTTTGATTGTATGTTCTTTTTTTGTCTCTGCATTTTAGGTGACTCTTTTTTTTTTGTCTGTGCTTCCTAATGTTTCACTTTGCCAGCTGTCTTTGTAGGGTGGACTTCTATGGCAGGAATTCTATGAGGTTCAGTGGTATGGTCTCTGATCTCCTTGTCTGGACACTCTAGCTTTGCCCTTTCTTCTGTTTGTGTGGCCTCTTTTGTTGTACTTGAATTTTTACCTTCTGATGGTTCCTTTATCAGTCGTTTTTCTCCTTTAGTAGGTACACTGATGTTCACAACTCCCACCTATTCTTGTATGTGGTCAGTGGCAGGGAATAGGCAAAATGTATTAAGATAACAGGCGAGTATTTTATGGTGTTTAAAGTACTAGTAAGTAGAGAAGGAGAGAAGATTCTTTGGATAAGTATAGCATTAACTGTGATACTTCACCCAACTGGCCACTTTTGATAAAAGGTGAAAGAGAGATAAGACTCTTGTTAGAGGGGAGGAGGATTGTGAGCTGAACGCAGAAAACAGAGCACTTGTGCAAGGTTAGATGATAAGATATAGTGAGAGTAAAGGATAGAAATTAGGCATAGCCTCGGAAAGAAAAGTTAGCCATAACAACAATAATGTTCAGGATTAAATCGAAGTGGGCTGAGATCATGGAGGGTTGCTGTGTAGTATGAACAATTGTATGGAACAATTCTTTACAATAGTGCTGGGACAAGAATAACATGACAAGAAATATATGATTTGGATAAACCAAATGCAAAGTACACTATCAAGAGTTGTGTGTTATTAGAACATGAGTGAAGTGAAAGAAGGAAAATTAAAATACAATAAAGAGAGACTAAGGGAAACCAGTCAAACAATGCAATTAAACAGAGAAATAAAACAAGGAAAACTAAACATAAGGAAGAGAAATTTTAAAAATCCTAAAAAAATGAAAGTGGTAAAAATAATCTGTAAGCATTTTTAAACATTGTAAGAAAATTAGGGTCATATCTGCAAAAAATCAAATAATAATAATACACATAAATAATAAAATTCCAGTTCTATGGGACAGCAAAGTGACACTTGTCTTCATTTCTCACTTTTTGGCTTTAGCCTTGTGCTCCCCCTTTTGATCTGTCTCTGGACCCTTCACAACTCCAGGTCTTATTGTCTCACTTGAGGGAAGAAAAAAAGGAGAAAAAAAAAGAGAGAGGAACCAAAAGAAAAAAAAATAAACCTCCTGTTGACTTTAAACCTGTTCAGGAAGTTCTGCTAGTCTTCCTAGATGCAATGGGAAGAATGGGGCTGGGCTTGGCCTTTCTCCCTTTCTATGGTTTTGAGAGGATGGGGACTACCAGGTCTGGGCCACAATATTCACTGTGTCCTGGTCTCTGGCCGAGGTTCTCTATGAGCTGCCAGGTTCGTATCAGCAACTCACCTGCACACAGTGCGGGACAAACGGGGTGCATGGTTCCACTCGGCCACTCAGCCTCTGTGCATGCAGCACAAGACATGCCGGGTGCTCAGTTCCACTGACCCACTCATCCTCTGGGCATGCAGAGCTGAAATCACCCTCAGGAAGAGCCAGCTGCTGCTGCAGAGTTCCTCGCAAAGCAGCTGCCTGCAGTTCTTAACAAGCACGCAACTTTTCACACAGCCCAACTTTCCAACTGGTCAGGAGACTATCTGAGTCAGGATCCCACACAGCCCAACTTCTCCCTTCTCCAGGTGTCACCTGGCACCTCAATTTCTCTGGTCCTGGCATCCACAGACCGAGAGGATGTGTATTGCCTCTGTGTGTCTCCTAATTTGTCTCTATTCCCCCCAGCAACTTCCAGCATCCAGGTCCCTCCTGTTGCCAGGCTGCCCTCCCTGCTCTGGTAGGGGAGGGAGCTGGTGATCTAACTCTCCTCCCCATATTCTGTGTCAGGAACTGGGTGGGAGGCTGCAGCTACCCTGGTCCCAGAGCAGAACCAAGGGACCTTAACATCACTGCTCAATCTCCTCACTGTCTGTTTTTCAATGTCCTCTGCAAATTTTGGCCTCCAAACTTCATATAAACTGGGATTCTGTTGGCTGTTCACTCTGTTCTTCAGACAATCAGCTAGGTGTTCCAGCTGGGCACAGGGAAAACTGGTCTCCACTCCCACCTACCTCCTGCCATCTTCTGAATATTTACTTTGGATCTTGAAGGATGAGTGGATATTTACCTGGAAGGTATACGTCATGGTAGTGACTGGACTGAATTGTGAACTGAGACAGCAAAATAATACACTAAAATGTGGACTGCATGTAGAATGTAATTTTCTTTAGATTTTAATAATCTTTTCTTTATGTATTATTTTTCCTTTTCCATCAGAAGCTACTATATCCTTTAAACTGTATTAATGCAACATCTATAAAATTAATGCAGCTATTAGTTTCCTTAATGTGTCATTTTAAAACTCTATCAAAAATAATTTCAATAGGGTTAATTATTCTCTGATATCTGAAAAATATACATTAATTATAATTTATCAGAAAAACAGTGCACCTAGGATTGCATATTAACACTATTCAATTTTGTGGAAGAAATGCAAGATAGAAACTACCTATTGTGAAAATAATGAAATGTAGATATTTGAACATATGTGTCACCATTTACTTAATTCTTCCCAGAGAAACATATAAACCAATCATGTATATCAGAAAACTTCCTGTATACCTTACAATATTATTAAATTTTCACTGTAAATACATATACTCTCAAACTTAAAAATTGGTGTTGTTTTCGTAACTGAGACTGTATTATGTCTCAGAAGTAATGTGATATTTCTGACATCTGTCCATGAAAGACTAGCTAACTATACCAGGCCATACTGCTAATGGTACTAGGATTTGTGTCTTTGTCTCCACAGTCTGTATAATCATTGTTATTCACACATCCACCCATGGTAAGGGTTAGCATGTTTATGCACACTGGCTCAGAATATCAGGTTCTAGCACCGACACTCTAATGTCTACTTCTCTGGCCTTAGGCAAATTATTTAGCCTCAGCATGATTGAGTTTACTCATCTATTAAATAAATTGCAGTAAGTCATGGATCTCCCTGGCATTTTACAATAAAACAAATGTGTGATGGTATATTTTTCCAGGAGACATCTGGGGTCTACCAGTTAGAGTTCTTGATTGCAAACAATGGAAACCAACTTTATTAACTGGCATGAGAAAGGATTTTATTAGAAGTGTTTAGTTTCAGAATGCAATCTTGGACATTCAGCTCACGCAGCACACCAGGGAAGCAAGGTACTGCCAAGAACCAGCCCCTTCTGCCATCACTTTTGAACTCCAGCTACTGTGAGCCAAGTTCCATTGCTCCTGGACAGCCACACTATGCTGTTGCATAGACCCTGTGCCTTTGCAGTCACCCTCAAAAATCAAAGCCCTGCCAAGAGTGTCTGGTGTATCCTTGTTTTGTCTGCCAGGTCATAGGAAGAGGGAATGCCATTGGGCCAGAAAAAGGGCTCTGTCTTCTGCTGAATTTGGACCTGCCTCCAAGTAGAAAGAGACTGGTTGAAGGGCAGCCAGTACAACAGTCTCTATTGCCCTGTCTTTCGCCAGCTTCTCAAAGGGATCATGACCCCAACACTTCTGCCAGAAAAGGCTATGAATCACTGCATTAGATTATTTTTAATCAACTCTGAAATTATATGATTCTAAATACTAATTTTCCTTACTTCCATCATCTACAAACTCAGAATTTCTTTACCAAGATACAAATGTAGCAATAGAATGACTAACAGCATTGTGGGGTCAGCCCTGAAGCATCTCATAATCATTTCAGTGGGTGTGTAATTATGATGGTTGGGCTAACAACAGAGAGTAACAGATGTCTCGCAGTAGTCACCCAGCTGAATTTTTGGCACACCAGCACAAATTCCTCAACCAAAAAGAATGTACCTTTTCATACAGTCTTCTGGTGCTGTGTTATGAGTATATTAAAGTGTGGTACGGCTCAATAATTAGATGTTCACACTTTAAGAAGAATGAGAATGGATATAAATTTAAATCTGTCCTTTTGAGCTGAATTACCATGGAAAGTAATTTGGCCTCAGTATGCATCCATTTCCTGTTTAGTAAAATGATAGCTGTAATTCTAGTCAATGAGTGGTATTATGAAAGCAAAATGATGGAATTAAAAGAATTATACCCTTTGCGACAGCATGGAAGGAATTGGAGATTATCATGCTAAGCGAAATAAGCCAGGCAGTGAAAGACAAATACCATATGATCTCACCTTTAACAGGAAGCTAACCAACAAAACAAACAAACAAGCATAACATAAACAAAGACACTGAATTTGAGAATAGTCTGACAGTGTCCAGAGTGGGAGGGGAGGGAATTTCAGGGGAAAAGGGGAACGGTTTAGAGCAACAAGTATAAAGGACTCATGGATAAAAACTATGGGGGGTGGAAATGGGAGGAAGGTGGGGAGGGCTGGGGTGGTGGGCTGGGGCGGGGTAAAAGACAGAAAACTGTACAATATCAACAATTAAAAAATACTGATTTTAAAAAAATAAAATAAAAAATGGAAAAAAAAAGAATTATACTGTTTGACACATAGTTACAGCTCAAGAAATCATGATGAAAGTCATAATGATAATAAGTAATTCCCAAACCGATAAAAGAACTCATTCCAAAAATTGTTTATACTTTTAATTTTTAAGTCAAGAATGATAAAGATACTTAGGTCATATGTCTTGACATGTGTTCTATGTTAAAGTGTGTTTTATAAACTATAAAACTGATGCCAAATAATCACTAAAATATCATGTTGTAATATATGAATGAACATTTTTTCTTTATGTGGTAGATACACCCAAAATAAATTTTTAAAAAAATGACCACATTATACTAAATTATGTCAAAATATATAAAATTGATTCAGTTACATTAAATGCTATCACCAAACTAAGTTGAATATGAAATGTACAGTGTTTAATAACTGAAAAAATAAAGATGAATGAAACAAAAAGGTAGAAAGTTGTAAGTGTGAATGACTTCTGAGCCAGCAATTGTCACTTTCACTCCCAACCACATTGGTATTTGTGTTTGATCTTCAACTTATTGTTGGCACAAAAGAAAAGTTATTTGCTGTACAAGAATCAGGCACAGCCTAGAACCGGTACAGGAGGTCTGGGTTTAATAGTGTGGTTGTTCCCTTTGAAAACTTTGCTGGTTCTGTGAGTGTCCTAGTGAATGTGCTCTTTCTTTGTATTTTGTAGGTAAATGTGAATGTGGCAAATGCACTTGCTACCCCCCAGGAGATCGCAGGGTATATGGAAAGACGTGTGAGTGTGATGATCGCCGCTGTGAAGACCTCAACAGTGTAGTCTGTGGAGGTGAGCAAATTAACAGCTTTCTGCTACTTCATGCAACTTGCTTCACCTGTCTTTCTTATTCTACTTAACCCTTTTTAAAAAGTCCATTAAAAAGAAATTAAACACAAATTAATACACAATCATACCTAAAAGCATTATACAGTTAGGTTTGTAATGACCTCTACGTTCTTGGACTCTGAGACCAAAATAACAGCTTACCAAAAGTAAGAAACTGTGCCAAGAGCCCTGGCTGGGTGACTCAGTTGGTTGGAGCATCATCCAGTACATCAAAATGTTACAGGTTTGATTCTTGTCAGGGCACATACCTAGGCTGCAGGTTTGATGCCTGGTCAGGGCGCATATGGGAGGTAACCAATCGATGTTTCTCTCTAACATCCGTGTTTCCCTCTCTTTCACCCTCTCCCTTTCTCTCTCTCTAAAAAAATCAATAAAAATATCCTTGTATGAGGATTAATTTTTTAAAAAAGAAAAGTGTATGAAGAAAGAATGGGGCTAATAGCAGGTGGTCAGTAAATGTAACACAGCAAAACAGAGTCCCAGAGGTAGAAAGTTGACAGTTTTTACCTGATCTTCACCCAGTAGAGGAAATGGGAGTCAATATTATTATTCTCTTAGTTCAGTCTTATAACATCTGATATTGTACAGATGATCCATGCTGAGCACAGCTCCTTCCAGGTTTCCAGTACTTGAGTTGAACTGGATGTAAACTCACACTAAAAGAATATATAATACCTACACTTTTTCAAGATAATTATCATAATGCTATTGAGCACTTTAGTGGAAAGAACAAAATGCAGGTACAATTATGAAATGCAAGGACCCTATTGCTATCATCCCTCTAATATCCATGTGTAGCTATCTAGTATCTCTCTAACCAACTATAAACACTTGGAATTTGACCAAAAGCTTTTTATTTATTTTCTTTGAGAGCCAAGGGAAAGGCCCTTTTTAACGACTATTGTGTCAGGTCGTTTATCTCATGCAGTCCTCATGGCAGTCACCTTAAGCAATTTCTCCTGCTTTTTTCATCTTACAAGTGGAAAAGTGAGTGAGGCTTGTGCTGTTAATGTCCCATAGCTAAAAATGGCAGACCCAGGATTTGGGCACTTGATGTTCAGTTCACATATCTTTCCCTGTATCCCAGTTTTCCCCAGAGTGACATTAATCTCTTTTGACTTTACCTCAACATTACTTTTAGTTTAGATGGTCCCTTCAATGGTATTAGTTACCAGAAATATTTAAGCAGAGAATAATCTTTTTGTTAAGGACATTATCTATATTGGCTCATTTAGTTCTCACAATGCTATATATAAAGTCTGCCCAGCACCTAAGAAAACCATATATATGTCTTTTCTCTTATCATCATTATCATCTTCTCCGATATGCAGTGTCTACCTCACATGGGTCTCCCTGCCCATCTACTTTGGTGACTTGGTTGAAACTGGTTGATATTGTAGAAACCTATTACATAAATATATCCTTGGACATTCCAGGAAGTAGGTTATTTGTTTTCCTTGTTACTTACTTCTTAATCTCTCCTTGTGATGGTTAGTCCTATTGCTTAGAGAGAGAGTTCTGGGAGGGAGTGGGTGAAATATCCTCATGCTCATCCTAAAGAACATACAGCTGAAAAGCTACATAAAACTTACAACCCACACAGACACTCTGTTTAGTATTTCTCAACAATACAGGCCCCAGACGTAGTCAATTATTACTATTTGTGGTAGTTACAGTCTATAAAGTCATCATGAAAACTGAATTAGTGGATACTGAATCACTGCTCCTATAGGAAATATGAGGAAGGTCCTGCCTCTAATCACAACATTTTCATGAGTAGATCAATAATACATAAGCTTGCTTTATGTGTTTTGTTTAGAGATATCTTGTGTAATATTTAGTCAACTCATTAACATTGAACTCATAGCCAAAAACCCTATAACTCATGCCTGAACAAAGATTATGCGACATATTATCTACATAAGCACTTCACAGCCTTCTTGTAGTCAGGAACACTGGATAGCACTTCAGCACTATAGTTAGTGGCTTTCTTAAACATCAAAATCACTAATAAAATGCACAAAAATGTTAAAAGCATGGCACTAAATATACTGCAGAAAGGACGCTATTTTACAGTTTTAGAGCTGAAACACAAGGCAGATATGACCTTCTTTGACCTTAGCTTGGAATGTAAACCTTAGTCAACTCATTTTTTTTTTTTTTTTTTTTTTTTGCCATTCTGCCTGTGTTCTCAAATGTTCTGGAAAGCTTCACAAGTATTTATTACAAATACATTTTAGGGAGTAAGAAAATTCTCAAACATAGGATCTGTGAATAACAAGGATTTATTGTAATTCACCTTAAACCTCACGAGAAATATCACTTCCCACTTTAGCTTTTTATGTGGCCTCAAATTGTGATTTTTTTTTTTAACAACAGATAATAAAGGTACTCTGATTTTAATTCTTCTCTTTTCTGTGCATTGCTTCATAGAAGGAATTATATGAGCCCTAACTATTATAGTTTTGAATTTTTTTGTCTTAGCTGTTTCCTGTAAAGAACATATAAGAAACATGTCATTAATTAACATATTTGAACCTGTAGTAATATTATTAAAGTATACAACATAGTAAACCAATTGATAAAGAAATCACAAGTTCCAATGCCTTTCATGAACATTTATATAAATGTACTTTAATATTTAGAAATATAAAATGGCAATATAGTACAGTTGTTAAGATGATAGCCTGAAGCGAGTTTATCTTAGTTCCAGCCCTATCTATGCCATTTACTACCTATCTGACTTGAGGCAATTTATATAACCCCCATTTTTATCTATAAAAGGATTATCATACTGATAGCTACCTTGTAGGGTTTTGTGAGGTTAAATAAGTTAGGATAGTATCTGGAACATAGTGTCGTATATATACCTAGATATTATCGTAATTATTATATACATATAAAGAGAATGACAGATAGAATCAGCTCAGGCAGAAAGTTATGCTGCGGTCTACTATGAACTCTATGAGATATATAACTGAGATCCATAATTGCTTGTCCGTACCTTTTGTAACAACAATTTATTTGGAACTTTGATGGGCTGGTCTTCAATTTTGGATGGCATTGATAATTTCTCCTTTCTGGTATTTCTCCTCAGATTTGACATTGAGCTATCAAATCAAAGTGGCTGTCATTCACCTCAGAGGTAGTTTTAGTGTTTCTTACTCTGCAATGGATCTACCCAAGCAGGGAGGAGTAAAATTAAGAAAACATTGGCCATTAGTATTCCTCAAATCAAAATACGTCAGTATTTCTTACTCTATTTAAAAATACCCATTATCATAAAGAAGCCTCTCATTATATAGTAATACCCTTTTATGTAGATAGCACATAGTATAATTAAATCAGCAAATACTTATTTTTTTTAAAACACTTCCTTTTTAAAGATTTTTTTTTATTTGTCTTTAGAAGGGTAGGGGAGAGGGAGAGGGAGAGAAATATCAATGTACGGTTGCCTCTTGTGTGTCCCCTGCTGGGAACTGGCCTGCAACCCAGGCATGTGCCCTGACTGGGAATCGAACCACGATCCTCTGGTTCACAGGCCCGCGCTCAATCCACTGAGCTACACCAGCCAGGGCAGCAAATACTTATTGAATACTTATTCCATGTGAAGCTCTTCGGTACCCTTCAAATTCACACATGTCCTTAAATATTTTTGGTCGCTTGATATCATTACCTCTGACCTGTATGGTAGCATTCCTTTTGGTTCAATCTCAAACCCATGGGAAGTTGCTATATCACCAACCATTCCACATAACCAGCTCTCCCTGAGTTTGTTAATAATTCCTAGTTGCCCAAATCCTTGGTGATTTTCAGTTCTTATTCTATGTGACCACTTTTAAGCATAGAATTGTAGTTAGTCTACTCTGAAACCCCAATAAATTGTCTTCTCCCTGGGCCTCAGAAATAACTTCCCCATGCATTTCTTCTCAGACTTTTCTTTTAGCCAGTTAATTTTTTATTCTTACTCATCTTTCAGAGCTTACCGATAAATCTTGGCATTTCCCTTGAAATGACTCTTGGATGTCGTTTCTTCTTGCTATTTGTTGCTCGAGTAATCTCAGCTTCTTCCACTCTCATCTTTAGGTCAATGTCTCCCAAGATGATTTCTTATCATCATTCCCCCTGGCCTCAGACTATTTTCAAATTTTAATTAAGTATTTTTATATGGAAATTTCAATTTTTGCATGGTTAAAATAATAATATTTATTCATTAATTCAACACATACTTATTGAGTCCCTGATATTTGCTGGCAGTGGAGATTCCGTGGTGAATCTATTGCAGTTGATAATTAAGCTTGAAAGGCAGACATTGACTAAGGGATGCCAATGCGGTGAGTGGTGTGAAAGGAGAAGCACCAGTTCAGTGGGAACATGCATAATAGTGGAATTTAATAGACTGGAGTTAAGAAGTCTTCTCTGATGTCTTCATATCTTGGTGATGTTTATATGATGCATAACATGTACTTTATATGTATTAAAAAGATCACACAAATATGCTTGGCAGTAATAGGATGCACAGAACTTAGGTGAGGAAAGGTGGATGTGACAGCAGTCACAGAGAATAGTGTGTTTCCAGGAGCATGGTATACTGGGAGAGTTACATGTTCAAGAAACATTTGTGAACCAGGGAGAAACTGTATGATTGGAGATTATAAAGCAAAGAGGAAAAAAGTGTGGCATGGTTTATAAACCATACTAATGATTTGGGGCTTTACTCAAAGAATGATTGGAAGCCCTGGAAGGGGTTTATTTTTTTTTCCAATTTTTATTTTAATTGTTGATCTTGTACAGTTTTCTGTCTTTTAGTCTTACCCCAACCCACCACCTCATCCATCCCCACCTCCCTCCCATTTCCACCCCCCATAGTTTTTGCCCATGTGTCCTTTATACTTGTTCCTGTAGATCCTTCCCCTTTTCCCCTGCAATTCCCTCCCTTCTCCCCTCTGGTGACTTTCAGCCTGTTCTCAATTTCAATGTCTTTGGTTATAGTATGCTTCTTTGTTTGTTTTGTTGATTAGATTCCTGTTAAAGGTGAGATCATATGGTATTTGCCTTTCACTGCCTGGATTATTTCGCTTAGCATGATGCTCTCCAATTCCATCCATGCTATCGCAAAGGGTAGGAGCTCCTTCTTTCTTTCTGCTGCATAGAATTCCATTGTGTAAATGTACCACAGTTTTTTGATCCATTCATTTACTGATGGGCATCTAGGTTGTTAAAGTTCCAATGGCATATTTCACAGACATAGAACAAACACTTCAAAAATTTATATGGAACAATAAACGACCCAGAATAGCGGCAGCAATCTTGAGAAAGAAGAGCAAAGTAGGAGGGATCACAATACCTGATACCTAAATGTATTACAAGGCCACTGTAATCAAAACAGCCTGGTACTGGCATAAAAACAGGCACGTGGACCAGTGGAATAGAACAGAGACCCCAGAAATAAACCCATCTCTATAATCAATTAATATTCGACACAGGGGGCAGAAACATAAAATGGAGTAAAAATAGCCTCTTCAACAAGTTGTGTTGGGAGAACTGGAAGGGGTTTAAATAAGGCAATAACACAATCACTTTATTTAAAAGGTACCTTTGAGCGCCAGGTGTAATAGTTCAATATAATTGCTGGGATATGCTTGTGAGGTGTGGGTGAATATGGGTGAATCCTAGTGAGAGATGAGGGTGGTATAGCTAAATGGAAGTAGAGTAGAAAAGGTATTAGATATATTAGAGAAAGTATTAGAAACTATATAGACAATTGGCTAACAAAACTCCTTACCTTGCATCAAAAAACTCTAACCTGTTAAACTCTTGGCTGTGTTTCCTGGGAAAAAGATGCAGATGGTATATGCCAATATTACCAGGAAGCATTGCTCGTGGTAATAATGACCTATGATTGATAAATTTCAACTCTGTTGGAAAGGATGATGAATGTCTGATGGGAATGCCATGATTTAGGCTTCCATGAGTGCTGTGACTCTGCTAACAGGCATATCCTCTGCAGAGTTTCTGGAAGCTAAGGAATTGCTAGAAAGAGGTTTTAGCTCCTGTGGAGCATGAGGCTTCTTCTAAACCAGAGAAGTCTCAACATTAGTGCAACATGGGTCTCATTTCTGTGCGTCTGAGCAGTGTTATCTGTAGAGAAGACAATCCCCTGCTCTCATGTTGAGCTGTTATCCTCTTGAATTGCTGCAGACTCCCATGGAGAGAAAAGCCCAGTACTGTCCAGCTGAGAGGATGCAGTTCCTGCCTCAAATCTGTCTAAGAAGACTAGTGCCAAGTATCAATCTAAAAGCTTAGCTGAACCTATGAAACTTACTGCCACACCCTGCCACTGTCCTGGGCATATAAGCAACATTTCTAGAAATTCATGATTGAATGATGTGAGTGAGAAGCAGGGTAGAATTAAGGATGAATCTTGGTGGTTTGAGCAACTGGGTGGGTGGAGGACACTATACTTTTTTGCGACTAATTGTTCTCATCTGTTGAAAAAAAGGAGTTTTTTTTGTTTGTTTGTTTGTTTGTTTGTTTGTTTTTTTCCTGGAGGCCGGTGGAGATGGAGAAATTTAAATATATTATGATTTTGTTCCTTTTACCTGACATTCTATTCCTTATCTTCACTTCTCCTGAATTGTCCTTTATCATTTTTTCATTCATCCAAATCATCTCCTTTAGAAAGCCTTTCTAAAATTATTTTCCACTTCTTCATACTGCAACACCTACATTAAAACATCATCACATTTGTCTCTTTAAGTCTATAGAATTCTCATGTATGTAACAAAACCTTTTCCCTCTGAAAAATTATTGTAGTCTCAAATTTAGGATAAAAGTCAATGCTTAAGTAATTTTTTGAATAAATTATAAGTTAAAGGGTGTGGGAGTGCACACAATATTGATTCTGGTTTTGGATCAGAGAATTCAAGTTGGAATTAACATTTGGGCCTTGAATAGCTAATACTTGGAGGTGTAAAAATTGAATGTGAACATTTTAGGCCTGGGAAAGCTAAGCAAGGCACGGAGGTGAAAAAATATTTGATATGTTGAAGGAATATATTTATTTCATTTTCTTACATCAGTGCTTTTTCTCAGCTGCTCTTTAAACCATCCTTGGGAAGGATTTTTTCCAAACTATTCACTCATTTATCACTTATAATATGTATTATTTCACCTCCTTTTATTTTACTTTGCTCATATTTGGATATTAGGGCATTATAAAATATTTTTATATTAATGTTCTTCTTTCAACACTTAACAAAACTAAAATAATATACAGAACAAAATAAAAATCACCCATAAATTCACCATCCAAAAAAAATACCTGATACAATTTTGTTTATTTCTTTCTAGGTTTTACATGTTTTTTTTTTTTTTTTTGAGAGGTAGTTTTTGAATCTAGATTATCTTCTTTGGTTATTTTGATATTTTGTGTAGAGAAAGCCCACATTCTATGGTATGCTCATTTGTTTCAATTTGTGCATGTGTTCACTCTACTGCATTTTTCACACAAGATTTAAGTGAATAGAAGTAACCATTTTCTTTTAAGCCAAGTGAGGCAATGCCCCAACAATATAAATGTGAACCTTATATTCAAAAGATCAGCATTGGGATTCTGGCTCTATTTTCCACTAGTTGTCATAACTTGGATGAGTCATTTGGTATCTTTGCCTTGGTTTACTCATGTGCACAATAAAGATAATAATGCCCACCTGTTGGCTTTATGGTAAGAATGAGACATAAAGCATGAAAAGTGCCTGGTACTATGTGATAAGTGGGCCATCAATTAATGCCCTATGTATGTAATGGTACGCAAAAGATTTAAGTGTTCACCTCTAAAACGGGACAAAAGAATCCATCTGTTTAAGGTATCATGAGGCACCAGTTACAAAGTGTTTTGGAAGGAAGTTGACATCCTATAAATGGGATTTCTGTGTGTCAGAGAAGGAATGATAACTAGTTTGTTTTAAGCATTTAGTCTCCTATCATGTAGCAGCCAGTGGTGAATGGATCTTAGTACTATGAATGTGTGAAACTCACTGACATTATCCCTCTAGTGTGGCTTCAGAGGAAAATAAAATAGAGAATCACCAACTTGGATAATTTTCTCAGTTCACCACCAGACACTGAGCCATCACATGCAAGGGTGAATTATAACCATTTGTATCCATAGTGTGTTCAGGGAAAAATGTGGGTCCTTGACTCCAAAGCAGCATTTCAGCAAACAAAAAATAGTAAAACCAAAAACATCCATAAAGCTGCCTAATTAGCAGGCACAGAGAAACTGATAGCCAGTGTTGTTTATCCACCTCCCTAACAACAACACTAAAGATGATTAAGCCACTTCTGTCGGGGTAGGATAAATTAGAAATTGTACCTGAAGGTTACTGATTACATAACTTTAAGCAGTTCAATTTCGATCACACTAAAATTACATCCTGAAAGTCACTGGCAAAAAGAAAGTCAATATGAAGTAAGACCATTCTCCATTTAATTAACTTATTGGAAAGTCCTGTTTAATTATCATGAAACCATGTGAACCCTGTCAAAACATCTTTGTTAACAATAAAAATTTCACATGAACTATAAATGCATGGATTTTTTTTAAATCAGATAAGTCACTACTGAAAAAGAAACACATGCTTTCTCCTGAGTGATAGTCCTTAAGATGTATTCATTCTTAGTGGTAATGACTTTAATATCTCACAAACAAAATATATCTTCAGGTTGGCTCACATGTGTTTATTTTTAGCCTAAAATAGTCTTAATCAGAGCCCTCTCTCCTATACTCCGTACACTCAGGATGAGAATAAGAAATGGACTGCTTATTGCTTTACTTCTTTCTCTGTTTTAATAATTTATTTTTCATTGCAACTTTTCATTACCATTTATTCCTCATATAACATTTTCACCTCCATATTCCCCTCTCCACTCTGCAATCACCACACTGTTGTCTGTGTCCATGAGTCCTTTTTCTTTTTTTGCTCAATTTATCCACCCCACCAACCCTGCCCAGAGCTATCAGCCTGCTCTCTATCTATGAGACTGTCTCTATTTTGTTAGTTCAGTTTTTTCATTAGATTCTACATATGAGTGAAATCATATGGTATTTGTCTTTCTCTTTCTGGCTTATTTCACTTAACATAGTATTCTCCAGGTCCAACCATGCTGGCACTAAGGGTAAAATTTTATTCTTTTTTATGGCCAAGTAGTACTCCATTGTGTAAATGGCCTATAGTTGTTTTATCCACTCTACTGATGGACACTTGGGGTGCTTTCAAATCTTAGTGGTTGTAAATAATGCTGTAGTGAACATAAGTGTGCTTATAATCTTTTGAATTATGGTTTCTTCAGATAAATTCTCAAAACTGGAATCACTGTGTCATAAGGCAGTTCCATTTTTAAATTTTGAGCTAACTCCATATTGCTTTCCACAGTGGCTGCACCAATCTGCATTCCCACCAATTGTGCAAAAATGTTCCCCTTTCTTCACATCCTTGCTAGCACTTGTTGATTTATTGATGACAGCCATTCTGACCACTGTGAGGTGATATTTCATGGTGGTTTTAATTTGTATACAACCGATGATGAGTGACATTGAGCATCTTTTCATATATCTATTGGCCATCTGTATATCCTCTTTGGAGAATTGTCTATACAGGTTCTTTGCCTACTTTTAATTAGATTGTTCAGGGGGAGTTAGTGTTGAATTTTGTAAGTTCTTATAAATTTTGAATATTAACCGCTTATCAGGTATATCAGCAAATGTGTTACCCCAGTCAGTGTGTTGTCTTTTTATTTTGTTGATGGTTTCCTTTGCTGTGTAAAATATACTACACCACATAAATAAAAGGAAGGATTTAAAAATGATCATATTGATAGATGCAGAAAAAGTATTTGATAAAATCCAGCACTCATTTATGATGAAAACTCTCAGAAAAGTGGGAATACAGGAATTATACCTAAACATAATAAAAGTCATGTATGACAAACCCACTGCAAGCATCATACTCAATGGGCAAAAACTACAAGCATTCCTCTTCAGATCAGGAAAAAGACAGGGATGTCTGCTTTTACCTCTCTTATTCAGCGTAGTACTGGAAGTCTTAGGTATAGCAATCACACAAGAAAATGAAAGAAAAGGCATCCAAATTAGAAAGGAAGTACAATAGCCAGGATCTGCAGATAAAATGATACTGTACAATAGAGAGCCCTAAAGATTCTACCAAGGAACTACTGGAACTGATAAATCAATTGAGTAAAATAGAAGAATATACAATTAATATATAGAAATCAGTTGAATTTTTATATGTCAATAATGAACTATCAGAAAGGGAAATTAAGAAAACATTCCCATCTTCAATTGTTTCAAAAAGAATAAAATACCTAGGAATACATTTAACCAAGGATGTAAAAAACTTGTACATAAAAAATTATAAGATCCTGAAGAAAGAAATTGACTAAGATACAAATAAATGGAAGCACATACTGTGTTCATGGATAGAAGGAATTAACATCATTAAAATATCCATACCACCCAAAGCAACCTATAGATTCAATGCAATTCCTTACAAGATACCAATGACATATTTCACAGAACTAGAACAAATATTTCAAAAATTTACATGGAACTACAAAAGACCCCAAATAGCAATGGCGATCTTAAGAAAGAAGAGCAAAATTGGAAGAATCATGTTACCTAATATCAAATTATGCTATAATGCCATATCAAGATAGCATGGTATTGGCATAAAAACAGACACATAAATCAATGGAACAGAATATAGATTTCAAAGATAAACCCACACTTTTATAGTCAATTAATATTTGACAGAGGAAGCAGCACATATACTGGGCTAAAGATACTTTATTCAATAAATTATGTTGTGAAAATTGGGCAGATATATGCAGAAAAATAAAACTAGACCACCTTCTTAAACCACACATAAGAATAAATTCAAAATGGATTAAAGACTTAAATATTAGACTTGAAACCACAAAAGTACTAGAAGAAAACATAGGCAGTAATATCTAGGACATTATTTGTAGCAATATTTTATCTCAGGCAAAGGAAATAAAGAAAAAATAAGCAAATGGGACTACATCAAGCTTGTTTCCTTTCTTAGGAGCTCCTAGAATAGCTGCCCATGAGTCCAATTTAAAAAACAAGAAGGGATAATGAAGAGCTACCTTTTAATTACACAATCAGTTTACATCTCTTCAGGGAGTTCTTTAGTTTACAAATTCAATTCTAAGGTGATCGTGAATGCAGTGAGCCCCTGTGCTGTGGGATTACCCATATTGAGCAAGACCTCAGGCTACTCACTCAGACCAGGACTTTCTTAGCTGGACCATATAGTCAGTAGTGGGATTTTGTCCAAAGTACATTTTAAAATCACAAACCTCTTTCCAAAGTTTGTAAGTGTACTAGTTAGAACTGTGGTGGGCTGAAGGTAATACACAAATAAGTCTGCAGGTTGTCGCTTCAGAGATGGATATTGAGTGACTACCTGAGATTCATCAACATCTCATATGCTTTCTATCTTTCTTCCACTCTTCCCTTCCAGTATAACTTTTATTGTTATCCTCCTAGAAAATTTCCATTTGTGTCTGTGTTTCAGTAAAGAAGAAAGGGGAAGGAAAAAAGAACAAAACAAAGGTCAAGATGCATGTTGACTGAGTCTGTCCCAGTTTCTTTGGAAGACATTTACTTTTCTGGAAACCTCACCCAGAAGGTCTTTGATGTTTCATTTATCAGAGCTCTGTCCTTGGGGTACCTTTAAGTCAAAAAGAGTCTGAATAATGAAACATCTTCCACACAGATATATTATCATTTCCCTGAAAATGAAAAACAAGTGTTGTCCTATTATTCACAAAAGGAGAAGACTATCAGGCAGGCAGAATATCGTATAACTAGTATCCATTCATGGCTCAGATTCCCAACTGAGAATGATCATTGTGGTATTTTAAGGAAATGTGTCTCTGAGCTGATGACTGTCATTGGAAATGGTCACTATCTAGAGCAACACTAATAGAACTTTCTTTTAAAAACTATACTTTATTGATTATGCTATTACAATGGTCTCAATTTTTCCCCTTTGCCCTCCTCTGTCCAGTATGCCCCTTTTCCCTCTGGCAATTTCTCCCTCTTAGTTAATGTCCATGGGTCATACATATACGTAAGTTCTTTGGCTTCTCCATTTCCTACACTACTCTTAATATCCCCCTGTATATTTTGTACCTACCATTTATGCTTCTTATTCCCTGTACCTTTTCCCCCATACTCCCTCATTCCCTGCCAGTTGATAACCCTCCAAATTATCTCTATATTTATTATTCTGTTCCTGTTCTAGTTGTTTGCTTCGTTTCTTTTTGTTTTTTTATTTTTAATATATTTTATTGATTATTCTATTACAGTTGCCCCATTTCTCCCCCATCATTCCCCTCTACCCTGCACACCCTCTCCCACCCACATTCCCCCACTTTAGTTCATGTCCATGTATCATAAGTTCTTTAGCTTCTACATTTCCCATACTATTCTTGCCCCCCCTGTCTATTTTCTACCCACCATCTATGCTACTTATTCTCTGTATTTTTTTCCCCTCTCTCCTCCTCCCACTCCCCTGTTGCTAACCCTCCATGTGATCTCCATTTCTGTGTTTCTGTTCCTATTCTAGTTGTTTGCTTATTTGCTTTTGTTTTAGGTGTGGTTGTTAATATCTGTGAGTTTTCTGTCTTTTTACTGTCATATTTTTCTCTTCTTTTTCTTAGATAAGTCCCTTTAACATTTCACATAATAAGGACTTGGTGATGATGAACTCTGTTAGCTTGACCTTATCTGAGAAGCACTTTATCTTCCTTTCCATTCTAAATGAAAGTTTCACTGGATAGAGCAATCTTGGATGTAGGTCCTTGACTTTCATGACTTTGAATACTTCTTTCCAGCCCCTTCTTGCCTGGAAGGTCTCTTTTGAGAAATCAGCTGACAGTCTGATGGGAACTACTTTGTAGCTGACTGTCTCCTTATCTCTTGCTGCTTCTGGAATTCTCTCCTTCATTTTCATCTTGGCTAATGTGAATATGATGTGCCTTGGTGTGTTCCTCCTTGGGTCCAACTTCTTTGGGACTCTCTGAGCTTCCTGGACTTCCTGGGAGTCTATTTCCTTTGCCAGATTGGGGAAGTTCTCCTTTATTATTTGTTCAAATAAGTTTTCCACTTGTTGCTCTTTTTCTTCCCCTTCTGGTATCCCTATAATTTGGACATCTTTAAACATAAAGATGTCCTGGAGGTTCCTAAGCCTCTCCTCATTTTTTTTGAATTCTGGTTTCTTCATTCTTTTCTGTTGGTTTTTCTTTCTTCCTTCTGGTCCACTCCATTGATTTCAATCTCACTTTTTCTCGCATCACTATTGGTTCCCTGTGCATTTTCCTTCATTTCACTTATTGTAGCCTTCATTTGTTCATCTAATTTGCAACCAAAATCAACCAATTCTGTGAGCATCCTGATCACAGAGCTTTGAACTGTGCATCTGATAGGTTGGCTATCTCTTCGTTGCTTAGGTGAATTGGCTCTGGGGATTTGATTTGTTCTCCTGTTTGAACCATTTTTGGTGTGTTTTGTTTGTTTGTTTGTTTTGGTTTTTGTTTGTTTGTTTGTTTGTTTTGGTCTGCTCACGGCTATTATGTAGTGAGGGGCAGAGACTTAAGTGTTCCCCCCCAGGGCAGGGCAGCCCAGTGGCTGGGTAGTGATGCTGTATGTGGGGTAAGGTTGGAGAGGGAACAATGGCACTTGCTCAGCTGTCTCTTGGATTCCAGCCCCTTCCGCTGCTTCCCCTTCACCTGGATCATCTGTGCGTGAATATATTCAGACCACCTGTTTAGCCAGGCGCCCTGCACTGCCTCACTGGGTCTGTACCCTTGCCACTAGCCACTGCCTGTGCTCCTGGGGTCTGCCAGCTGCTGCTGCCTATGGGCCTGGGTTGCCAACCTCCATTTTTTCCTGCCATGACTCTGCTCCTCTTACTGGTCTGGATGAATGGTTGTTGGACTTCTATACAGTTCAATTTTCTATAAGTGTTGGTTGTTTTCTTGTTTCTAAATCTTTGTCATCCTTAATTTTGGTTGTGCAAGGAGGCACAGTGTGTCCACCTATGCCTCCATCTTGGCTGTAAGTCCTCTTTTTGTTTTTTTAAATTCACTTGTGTAGCTGTGAGTTTGTTGTCATTTTAATGTTGATACTTTTGATCTTCTTTTTCTTAAATAAGTCCCTTTAATATTTCATGTAATAATGGCTTGGTGACGAGGAACTCCTTTAACTTGACCTTGTCTGGGAAGCACTTCATCTGCTGTTTCATTCTCAATTATAGCTTTGCTGGACAGAGTACTCTTGGTTGTAGGTCCTTGCTTTATGTCGCTTTCAAAGATGATGAAAATGTTCTAAATCTGCATTATTCTACACAGTAGCCATTGGTCACAAGTGGCTACTGAGCACTTGAAATATGACTATTGCTACTGAAAAACCAAATGTTATATTTCACTTAATAAATTTAAATTGGACCACACACATATAGAGAATTCTTGGTGAATATTTTGGTGTCAGGAAGAAATAAGAATAGGAACAAAAAACACTGATGGAGGTAAGTATCTGGGAAAGGATGAATGGCACTGGAAATGGTGGTGGAATGGAAAACTACTTACCTGTGTGAAGACTTGAGAAGTCATGTGAATGCAGATTTAGTGTGCTTCAAATCATTCATTAGGCTCGTTCTCCCTACAGGTTTGTTCTAGAATGATCTATTATGGTACACGATACAAAGATGACTTATCACTGGGTTCTACCAATGTTCTTACTGAATCATATATATATTGCATCAAATATACAATCAAATATATACATATGTATATATTTCTACAATAGTTCTTCAACCCCTGGGAGATCTACTCAGAGGCCTAGGTGGCAATAGAGTAGGGTTGATCTGGCAAAAGCTAACTGAAACTACTGTTAGGGTCTTAATTTTTAACTCTAATTTTCAGGATGATTCTACTTATTAGGCTTTCTTAATGGCCTTTTTTGCGATTTTATGAGACAATACAATCATCTTATTTTTGTCCTTTTGTACTGAATGCTCATACTTTCTGGATTCTTCTCCTCTACCTTATCCCTAAATATTGGAGTTTCCCAAGACTTATTTGTCTCTAAGTGAGCTCATTAACCTCCAAAGCTTTGGATGAAGCTACTTTAGGAAACTGCAGTTTGTACATGCCTGTACCTAACCTGTTCTCAACACCAGGCTTGTATCAACTGTTTCCTTTACTTTTCACTTGGTTGTCTTAAGAGTGTCTCATGTAAAAAGGTAAAAGAAAAACAAAATAAAATATAAATAAATGACATTTAAAAAAAACCACCAACAGCGCTAACTACTGATGAAGATGGAGAGGAATTTGACTTCCATACTTTTATAGTGAGTGTATTGCAACTTGTTACAAAAATTTTCAAAAGCTTTTTGGTAGTATCTCCTAAAGATGAACTTACTAAGTCCATCTAGGATCCCAAAATTCCACTTTTAGGTAAATGTCCAATAAAATTCCTACAAAAAAAAGGAAAAAATACTATCTCAACTACATCAGTCTCAAAACAGAGCTGATTTGCTGCTCTTAAAATATCCATTGTACAGCTTCCATAGCTAATAAATAGCATCATTATTCAGCATATTTTCTAGCCAGAAAACTAGTCCTTTGTTTTTTCTCATCTGCTGCATCCCATTCAATAGCAAGTCTCATAGGCATCATCACCAAAGTAGATCTCCATCTGTTTCTCTCCCTTTGCTCTGCTACCATACTACTTTAAACCTCTATAACCTTTTACTTGGACTATTGCCATACTCTCTCACTTTTTTCATACTTCTTCCTAACACACCTTAATTTCTCACACTGAGCTGCCAAAATAAATTTACAAATTGAAAATTATATCACTCCTGCTTGACACTCTTCTATGATTTCCTAATTCTATTAGAATAAAATTTAAACTTCCTACAAAGAATAAAAGTTTGCTATGTTCTCATTCCTGAATATTTCTCCAAATTTATTATTTATTCCATTTCTCTTACTCAATATTCTTCAAACTCGTTGGCCTTTTTTACTTCCCATAGCATACCAAGTTTTTTATTATTCCAAGAACTTTTCATTAGCTTTTCTAGAATATTGCCTCTCAGGTTGCTTCTCACCCCTTGGCTGTCATGGACAACTCAAGTTAACAGTGTTTCCACTGTTGAATATACCCTCTTTAATTCTTCCATAGCTCAAGTACATTTGTTGTTCGTTGTTTTTTCACCTAGTGGACTGAAAGCACCATGAGGACAGGCCTAGTTCAATAACTAGTGCACAATAAATAGCTCTAGAATGTAGACTTAAATATTTAGAATTTATAAAGCAGATATTATTGAAAGCTTAAAAATTTTTAACTAAAGGGAGCTATGTAAATGGCAAATTAAAACATGTAAATACCAATTCATTTTGACTACTATCTGGGCTAGGTGCCAAATCAACCTTTTAGAAAGATGTAATAAATGTACTATTAAATAAAAAAAATCACCTATCCTTGCTTATACATTTTATACTAAATTATTTGCTGTGAGGTGTCACTGAGTTATTCTCAATGATATTCTAAGTCAAAATCAGAGTGCCTTTCTCTGCAAGAGATTTAATAATTCCAATTATGACAAATTAATTATAATGCTTACTAACCTGAGTCAGTAAGAAACATGAATACTTGAAAAATCCATAGCTCGATGGGTGGTACTAGAAGCTATCTATTGCTTTCTTACTTATTTTGTACCCCATATTATCTGCCCCCAAAGATGGGCAGCTTTTTTTAACTTATTAAGTAGACTTCATTTTAAGTGAACTTTTGTTTTATTGGAGAGGTCAAGATATAGTTAATTTAATAAGCATTGATTGAATGTGTAGCTCTTAGGGGACATCAATTCTCTAACTTCACTCCACTCTACAGAACATGGAAATAAAATAGTCATCCAAGAACTGTCCATTGGCCTTGAAGGACAATTCCTTAACCATATGACCTATAAACATGTCCTGGATTCAGTTTACAGTTTTCAGTTGCAATTTATTTTTTTAACTTAGGAGATATTATTTTAAAATAACCTCAATTTACAAGTGTTTTGTGAGGATCCACTATGACTAAGGAGGTGTGCTTGACACTCCAAAGATGTAATGGATCAGAAGTGATTCCTACCCTCAAGGAATTCATTGTCAAAGAATGCATTTATTTGAGAAATAACTACATATCACAAGGTAGAAGACAAAAAGTTCCATGACAGAAGCAAAAAATAAGGTACTATAGAAATTCAGAGGAAAAGATGAATTTTACTTGGGAATATTAGAAAAGTTCACAGAGGTTTTAAAATTAATCAGGACCTGGAAGTGTTAAGCAGGGGAACAAGAAGATGGCATTTCTATCAAAACAAAGGCATGAAGTCAGAAAAGCACATGGAATGTATGAAGGAGTAGGTAAGTTTGGTTAAATAAGGAGATATGTGCAAGAGGAAAAAAAAGAGATATTGTAAGGTTGGAAAAGTATCTTGGGACTCTATTTCAGGAGCCTAAAACATAAGGAAGGCTAAAGATGAACTTCATCTCAAACATTAGGGAGTCATACAGCACTAGATCTCAAGGTTGTGATGTGAGTAGGGTGGTGTAATAGGAACTGTGAGCAAGAATATTGGGGAAAGACATGATAGAAAGGTTTCTCAAAGCTTTGTGATGATGATATGAGTGGATATTTTGGAGATAGTTTCAACAGGACCAGGCAACTCTTTAGATGAGAGGAGTAAGGGAGATTCAACAGATTTTGAACTGGTTGACCAGAAGGAAAATTATATCACTAAAAGAAAGACAATATATTGTTTTCTTTAGCTGTGCAGAAGCTTTTTATTTTGATGAGATCCCATTTGTTTATTCTTTCCTTTATGCCCCTTGCTTTAGGGGACATATCAGTAAAAATGTTGCTGCGTGAAATATCTGAGATTTTCCTGCCTATGTTATCCTCTAGGGTTTTAATGGTGTCATGGCTTATATTTAAATCTTTTATCCACCTTGAATTTATTTTTATGTATGGTGTAAGTTGGTGCTCAAGTATCATTTTTTTGTATGTAGCTGTCCAGTTCTCCCAAACAAACAAGCATAATATAACCAAAGACACTGAAACTGAGAACAGTCTGACAGTGACCAGAGGGGAGAGAAGAGGGAATTTCAGGGGAAAAGGGGAATGGTTTAGAGCAACAAGTATAAAGGGCACATGGACAAAATCTATGGGGGGTGGAAATGGGAGGAAGGTGGGGAGGGCTGGGGTGGTGGGCTGGGGTGGGAGTAAAAGACAGAAAACTGTACAAGATCAACAATTAAAAAATACTGATTAAAAATAAAATAAATAAAATAAAAGAAAGACAATATAGAAAAGTAGTTTTCTTTTTTTACTTTTTTAAAAATTTTAATCAGTATTTTTTTAATTGTTGATATTGTACAGTTTTCTGTCTTTTACCCCACCCCAGGCCACCACCCCAGCCCTCCCCACCTTCCTCCCATTTCCACCCCCCATAGTTTTTGTCCATGAGTCCTTCATACTTGTTGCTCTAAACCGTTCCCCTTTTCCCCTGAAATTTCCTCCCTTCCCCCTCTGGTCATACACCCCTATGTTCATAGCAGCACAATTTACAATAGCCAAGTGCTGGAAACAACCTAGGTGCCCATCAGTTAATGAATGGATCAAAAAACTGTGGTACATTTACACAATGGAATTCTATGCAGCAGAAAGAAAGAAGGAGCTCCCACCCTTTGCAATAGCATGGATGGAATTGGAGAGCATCATGCTAAGCAAAATAATCCAGGCAGTGAAAGACAAATACCATATGATCTCACCTTTAACAGGAACCTAATCAACAAAACAAACAAACAAGCATAATATAAACAGTGACCAGTAGTTTTCTATATTTAGAAAGAAAACTATATATGCAGCTGAGAAGCATCAATTTTGAATGCTAGTGGAACACAAAGTATGGAATTACAGGAGTGGTACAGTCCTGTGGTCACTGAAGTTATCAGATATACTGTGATGTGATGAATTTTTCAAAGGAGAAATTATAGAGAGATATTGAAGACATACGATCAAGGATTGCCTACATAAATCACGTCACAAAAGAAGTAGAAGAATAAATAGACAACAGAGGACTGTGAAAAGGGTAAGGAGAGGCATTTCAAGAAGAAAGTGCCCATGAATGTCAAATGGATACCTTCAAACTATACACAGCTAAAAAACTATAGGAATTAAGAAAATGATTCTAGTTGTCTCAAACTGGTCATTACTTATTTCCCAAAATGAAATATAGAGACTATGTGATGCAATGGAAGAAGAGTAGATATTGAAATCAGAGAAACTGGAGCCAAGGTCTGATTCTATGTGGCTGAGCTATGGGGTTTGGTGTAAAATTGCTTTGTTTATCTGAATCTCAATTTCTTGACTGTAAAATGGGGATAATACCTGAATCAAATGGCTGTGAGATTAAATTTAGTAAATCAACATAAGGATAAAAAGAGGCTGTTGGACAAGGTCTGTTCATCCAGGTCTTTTTTGAGTTTGCTTTCCATTCCATTTGCTTTCCATAAACTTCTAGATGATTATGTATTACGGGACAATCCTTGGATTTATGTGAGGTTAGGCTAAATTAATTATAACAATTAATTGCAAACATTTAAGCATTGGTCCCTAATACCTTCTTGAGCAAAGCTGAGTGTAGGAGAAAGCAAATAGAATAAGTTTACTCTTGAAAGTCTTGTCAGAGCAAATGGTAAAGACAGAATACTGTTAACAGGTCCAGAGGGGCTGATCAGTCTGAATGATTCTATGAGTCCCTGTGAGGGATCACTGTGTCTTTGATGCTTGATTTCACATACCTTGGTACTTAGCAAAATGATCTGTTTGTAGTAGAGACTCAGTAAAATTTTTCCGAACAGCTGTTTTGTGTATCCTGTTTGGAGAGATCTGCTTATAAGGTAATACACGTATAAAAAAGATTAAACCATTGATTGGAAACAAGAAATTAAAATGGAAGATGATGCAATCTAATAGACTGTTTGTGGCAAACAACTAGACAGTTGTATATGCCAATGTATAACTGTCACAAGTACAACATTGTATATATAACCAAAAGATAAACATTTCCCAAACCAGTAACCAATGATGGAAACAACAGGAAAAGAAAGTGTGAGCAATATGAATCTAAGCCTCATGCTATTTTTACCTTCTAGGCAATAATAATAGAAAGACACGGTTACCCACTCTTATATTTGTTCTTGTTAGTAAGTAGAGAGGTACACAGATAAAGTAATATAATACCAGATGTCATTCTTGTGGAAATTAACCTTTTATTTTTATTTGTGAACAATAAAATTTCAATCAATAAATGTTGTATCATTGGACTGGGTGTCATGGTGTGCACAATGAAGAAAAGCACCAAGAGTTTATGCTAAGAAAAATGCAAATGATGTTATTTTGTATTAAGAAAAGATGCTAAAATTTCATTTTAAATTGTTTCAAGGTTTTCTCTCTCTGGAGTCTGTCTTCTTTGCTACATTCAATGTATTGCAAATAAAATTTTGTTGCAAATTTATTTTAAATAATTGCACATCCAATTGACTAAGCATTAAGGGAAAGTGTGTTTGCTGGATAGGAAATGAGACCCTACGTTTTCCATATTTCTTCCTTAAAAACTGCGATTCAGCTGGATATTTTACCCATCTTCTTTTCTCACCCCACTCTGTAATTGCTTCTCAGGCCATGGCACATGTTCCTGTGGTCGCTGCATTTGTGAGAGAGGATGGTTTGGAAAGCTCTGCCAACATCCCAGGAAGTGTAACATAACAGAGGAACTGAGCAAGAGTCTTTGTGAATCAGCAGATGGCATATTGTGCTCAGGAAAGGGTGAGTATCTCTGCCTGAACTTGGACTGGATTCCTGTTTTGACACATGGCTTGCACAGCAGCATGCAGCTAACATCTTTTTCAGACTGTAATTTGCGTGAATGAAAATTGTTCTGTCCTCTGCCTGTACCAGACGTTAAACTTGAAAGTTAACCACGAGAAGATTAGTATCCAAGGAAATGACAGCAGGAGATGAATTGCATGTAATAAGATCCTCAGCCACTTTTATGCAACCTCAATACAATTAATAATTGTGTAAGAAGAAAGTACAATAAGATATACTAGGTACTGAATGCACTGCCCCCACCCCCAACCCCTGCCCAGGCAAAACAATAATCATTGAGTTCACGTATGAAATAGCAAAGCCCAGAAATGGGAAAACACTCTCGAAGCTCCTGGAATTCGCACTAGATGTTAGGGAGCTGCACTGCCTGGAGCTAGATGTCATTTGCCAGCACTCTTCTTCAGCTCAGTTGCCTTCTTGAAGAACAAACAAGCCCCCCCCCCCACCCCGCCCGGCCCCGCTTTTCAGATTGCTATACCTGATGCTGCATTTACCTTCCAACACCTAACCTGGGTCAAGAGTAGTAGGTAATATATTTCTAAAGAAACAAAGTGAAACAAAATTGATCTGCTAAGGAGGTCTCAGAAGCAGAATGTGCCATGGGATCCTGCCCCTTAGCAGTGGCTGTTGCTTTACCTACCACTCAAGGTCAATGTTACTCAGTGAGAGAGGTGTCTTGATGTAATTGCAAAAATAAAATCAGATGAGTCTTGAACACATATGGTGCCAGGAGGAAGGCTGAAAATTGATACAAACATGTTCGTTTCAATACACGACCATGTCCTTGGTTTCCAGGAATTCTGTGTTTGAGGCTGGTGTTTGTTAGCCAGGAGGCTATGCCTTCAGCCTAATACAATTACAGCAGCTTGGTGACAATGAAATGAATTCAAAGCAATAACTGTTCCCCTTTGTTCTCCTATTAAATTCATCCTAGTTCCAAGTCCCAAACAAATCTTTCACTTTTTCAGTTTTCAGGAGCCCTCAGCTCCTGGAAACACTTGCTTTAGGTTCAAGAAGTTCTGTTGGGAGAACCAAAAGGAGGAAGGAGAGATTAAAAGGAAGAAATAAGGGAGGAATTGCAGAAGAAATTAACACAGAGAACAGGAAAGGGAATAGGAATAGAATTAACCTTCAAGAGGGAAGCAGGAGGGAAGACAGAAATGTTGTCAGATCATAAGGGAGTGTTTTGTGTATAAAATAGTGCTGAGAATGATTAACTTGTCTGAATTAGATTTTATTTTTCTGAATATAGTTTAAAACACAGAGCCCTAAAGTTTAGGTATTTTTTATTGTTTTCATGATGGCGTTATCCTTAGTATAAGGATATTAACTTTTCATAGAAACTCTGCTGAATGAGGCTACTCATTTGTATTACAACATTGTTGTGTTTGTTTATATTTATTTTAAAAATCAGCCATATTTTGTCTGTGTTTACTATGAAATAATCAACAGTGTTCATAAGCAGGTCTTTCATGTTCATGTTCAGCTGCAGGTCCAGGGAGAAAACACAAAGCCGTGCTCGTCTGTGTGTTGAACACCAATCTGTCAGGCCCCAAGTGGGATTTTATGCAATAATAGGAGTGACTTGTTTTCAAGAAATAAACATTCTTATTAAAGTCATTACATTTGCAGGACAGATTCTCATTTTTCAGCATCACAAATATAGAACATGTGCCTCCACAAAATGGGTGAACCGAAAGGCATTACCTCAAAACAAAACAAGGAAACCTCTTTAGTTAATGCCTATTTCAAACTGTTTGTTTTATGTAGTGGAACTGTATCTATGGATCCCTGAAGGGTTGAAAGCATATATTCTAAACCATTCATTTATCATTTAGTGGGTAGAGAGTTTTTAGTCTCTAAATTCAAAAGGAATTGTAGAAGCTGCCTCAAGGCTGGTGTTAGTGATGTTTTGAGGCTGGTATTAGTGATGATTGTGGCATTCTATTATCTGCAGCAGCTGTATGCAGGCTCCTTTCTTTCCTTATTCTGGAGATTTCAGTGCTGGATTATAGAAGAGCAGGCCTAAAACCAAGCCCACAGAACTATGCTCTTTCATAGTCACAGAAAATAGTGGGGATGCAGCAGTTATTTCTGTCTCCATGGAGGATACCACCCCACCTTTACCTCAAGAACCATAGAAAATGTAACTCATAGAAGACTAAGGGTTTTTGACATTGTACAGAGAAGATAAACCTGTTACAAGTTTTTTTGACTGGAGCCAGGTATTTCTTGATAGATTTCATGGACTTGCCAGAATTCCATATACTTTTCCTCAAAATTGTAAATGAAAACCCCTAACCCTGATCATCACTAAGGAAATTGGAGTACTTTTCTTTCTCTGACTAGGAGACAGACAGGAGCAGTGAGCATGAGGTCATTTAGCAACCTCTACTCAACTGTTTCCACCAGAGAGACAAATCTGAAACTGTGAATAAGCTGTCACCTCAGGAGATGATGAAGAAATAGCATTTTATTTCTTTACAAATTTATAGCCAAGACAATAAATCACCCCATAGAAAAATTTAAAATAAAATACATTGTTGTGACCTCTGTAACGAATAGAGTCGTTAGTACAATAATGAAAACCGCCTGCTGGGAATGTCAGGTTGCAGCATTTTGTCAGGCGTGATGAATGAAAGTAAAAACTCCACTTTGTTCATGGGGCAGCTAACGTAGGTGCTCACTCTTAAGACTCAATCTGCAAATTTTGTGAATAACCAGAGAAGTGAAGTTAAACATGTAAGAATATCTTTTGGATGGCAAACCCCTTGTAGTGCAGGTTTCCCAGTAGGTGAGTGTTCTAGGAACCCATCTGTATCAGTGTACCAGCTGGCATTGTTGTGAGAGGTTGTGTTCAGCTTCAGTGAATTTTTTGAAGTCTTTTTCAACATGTTTGCCCATTTCAAGATGGGTGATTTATGAGTGAGCACACCTGCCCACCCCACATGAGTGTTCTGCAGTTTTTTACCAAAATCATCATTACCCCTGTGCCCACCCTCCCTATTCACCCGCAGTGATTTTTTGGTTTGTTTCCTTGGGTGAAAAAGTCCTCAAAGGGAAAGGGTTTGCTGATATAGAAGAGGTAAAACAAAAAATGGCAGAAGCACTAAAAGGAATCAAAACTGACCAGTTCAAAAAATGTTTTGAACAGTGGAAAAAACATCTCAAAAGGTGTATTACATCAAGTGGAGAGTATTTTGAAGGTGACTGAAGTTAAACATGTAAGAATAAGTACACAATATTTTATAAATAAGTTCTGGTTGGGGGGGTTTCTCCTCGTATAAATTCATCAAATGTTTGTTTGGGTATTTATTTGTATCCAAGAGTATATAATAAACTTTTTACCTTGATAAGTTCAAGCTAGGTCCATATCATCACCTCTGATGTTCTTAAAGATATTGCCTGACAGTGGCTGTAATCACATGTCATTAAATGTCTCCTTGGAACTTTCACAATTATAATATTGAGTCCTATATCGTCCAAATAAGTCCCTGGTACACCCATCCATCCACCTATCCTTGACCTCCACCCACCCTGGCTGGTTCTCTATCCCCAAAAAGAGACTGGGTAAAAGTTAAGCTTCAAAAACCAGATAAGCCAGTGTTCTAGTTGCCTCACCCAATATAGCTGTCACTCAAATCAGTAGGAACACACAATCATTTTTTTTAAACTATATGAAAGTTTTTTTTGTGAGAGGTATTACAGCTAGGCAGATAGGTAGATAGTAGGTTGAGTCAGAATGAAATTTTAGGTTAACTGTTTTTCTGGTTTTCTGTTGTTCTTTTTTTTTTTTTTTAATTGCCCATGTAGCCCAGTGCAATTCGCTTATCCTCTCTATATTTCCACTTTCTCATCTTTGAAGTCAGAAAATTTTCATTTCTTTCTTCTTCTTAAGTCCTAAGGATGCTCTGAAGACAAATGAGAAAATGTGACAGATTCATCAGGAATGGAAGCCAATAAGAAGCATAGAAGGGAGATCAGAGCATTCTTAAGGGTCCTTATATTGAGAAAGAAAATAAATGAATTAGTGGTGTCATGGCCATGAATCTACCACCCTAGAGTTCATGCCAGGATGGACCAGCTGCTCCCTATGGCTGGCCTGCAACTCATGGGCATGAGTAAGTTCTGGTCCAGCTGAGCTGGACACTATGTCACCTCTTGGCAATCATGTGGTTTATATATGTCAGAAAGAACCTTCTCCCAAAGTTTTTCCCTTTCTGGAGATGGGCAATTTGACCCTCAGTAAGTTATGGAAACAGCCAGAGCACTCTATAACAAAGGTGCTATAAGACATACTAACAACAATCACATTGTGTTATTATTACATGCTATGCTACTCCTAGTTTCAGAAGCAGTAGAAAAATTTTCTATCTCTACGATATACTAAGAATTAATAAAAAGAAAAGAACAACACACCTGGGGAAAATGCTGACCAATGAAAGCTAGTTTTTCATAACATGTACGAAAATCAATCCTCATTTTTCTTTTTAAGTATTTTAATGACTAGTAGACTTTTGGAACTGGAATTTTCTTGTCAAATGGTCTATCAAAGTATACTGCTGTTGTAGAAGTAATTTTTCATTGTGAGGGTTTTTTAGTCTGTCATTTAAAGACATTTAGGCTAAGAGAAATTTCTCTCTTTGACAGTATTTAATTCACTATTAATGGTACACTTTTCTAAATGCACCACTAATAAAATTGTTTCTCAGCAAACCAAAATATTTTTTAATAACCAAAGAGCAAGTTTTTAATTAGGTGGGAAGTAATAAAGGGGAAATGGATAAAGTAATGAGAAAGATGGTTGGATTGCCTCATAAAAGCTGAACACTTGGGCAGGATGGTTACAGCTATCCTGGATTATGGCAGGAAATCCTGAGAATAAAACTTAGTAAGTCAAATATACATGAATGATTTTGTGTGTATTTTTAGCACTTTACTGAGTCACCCAATATGCAGGTGTGTCTTTAAGAAAATCATATAAACAAAAATCTGTGAGTATAAGCACAATAAATTTAGCAGTCATTTTAATTATAAAATGCACCCTCATTTAATAGAACTTTCTATTCAATTCCTTTAAAGGTACAGATACTTTTAAAACATAATTCAATTCAGAAAAAAATAGTATCTATTTTTGAACACATTTTTGGAAGGCCATTTATCAAAATCAGTCACATTCTGCTCTCATTGACATTTTAACCAGACTAAGCCATGGAACATTTGCTCAAGGCTAATTGCTACTGTCTAGATCCATAATGAAGCCTTTCCTGGGTAACCTTTATGAATTACAGTAAGTAAAGCTCCCTTCGGAGCAACTGGCTATTCCATAAACTTTTACCTTTGGAAGACAGGTTATTAGAAGCCAATTGTCAATGCATTGATGGTATTCTATTTTACATGGAAACCTTTAGTCACGTGGTGACTATCAATTTACCCTTTGTGATTTCAGGTTCTTGTCACTGTGGAAAGTGCATTTGTTCTGCTGAAGAATGGTATATTTCAGGAGAATTCTGCGACTGTGATGATAGAGACTGTGATAAACATGATGGTCTCATTTGCACAGGTGCAGTACTGACATACTCCAATTGATCTGTGCCACATTTTGCAATAAAGGCAAATGACACACCTCACATTTTGCTGTCCATCACTGGGAAGGAGAGCTTCTGTATTCTCAAGGGCCAAATAGTATAAAGTATGTAAATTGAGGTGGGCATTTGTGAATAAGCACTAACATTATTCCCAGGCAGAGAATACAAACAAACGCACCAAAATTATATAATTTTGGGGAAAATTCCCAAAGTAACTTCCCCCAACTTGCACATATGTTGTTTTACATGTTGCAAAAAGAAAATAATTCTCTTGACAACTATTTTACTTTGAGCATGGTGTAGAGAATGGAATATTATTTTAAACAGGAACCAAGTACCAATGTTGGTTGATGTATTGGTTGTTTTTAGGGAATGGAAAATGTGTGTGGCAGGGAGGGGGGTGGGAGTATGAAAACAAGTTAAGAGTATAATAGCTACTGCTGTCCTGAGTCCTAATAATTGGTTCTAAAATATATGTTTTTTAAAAAGTTATAGGAGAAATATAGACATGTATATTTATTCTCCATGTTTCTTTTTAAAGATTCTATTTATTTATTTTTAGAGAGAGGAGAAAGAAAGCAAAAAGGGAGGGAGAGAAACATCAACGTGCGGTTGCCTCTCATGTGTCACCTACTGGGGACCTGACCCACAGCCCAGTCATGTTCCCTGACTAGGAATCAAACTAGCAACCCTTAGGTTCACAGGCCTGTGTTTAATACACTGAGCTACACCAGCCAGGGCTTGTTCTCTGTGTTTCTAGCTAAAGGTCAAAGATAAATATGTGTGTCATTAAGCTAGTCATTCACTTTCTGTCTATCCTGCTATACAATGTTCCTCTTCTAGCTGATTATTCACCCTAGCTCATACTATGTCAAGGAGCTTTGAGATCTTTAGCATTTATTCATAAGTCACATGTAACTTGCTCTCTACAGAAAAACAAAATTGTGACATGGAAACTCAGTTCGAGTGATACTAAGATCACCTTTAGATTGATGCTAACTTGAGAGTGGCACCAAATAGATGCCATTAATTGTTTGAAAGACAGCAATGAGAAAATTAGCAGAAAATTAATAAAATGGCTTTGATTATGAACAGTTATAGTTTACAATAACATATTTTAACTCAGTTTATTTCAATAATTATAATGATTCTCCTGTGTATTTTATTTCAGGGAATGGAATATGTAGTTGCGGAAACTGTGAATGTTGGGATGGATGGAATGGAAACGCATGTGAAATCTGGCTTGGCACAGACTATCCTTAACAATTAGGTGGAAGAGGACTGAATTCTTATTTTCGTAGGCCATTAGAAAATGCAAATGCAGAGGAAACCATGTATAATCACCATGAGGACAGGGCCAACAGACTATTATATGTTTTTGTATTTCTGAAAGCCTGAATGAAATCTGAATACTTATTAACAATGAGTTAAGCAAACCCTTATGTACATAACACCAGAAAGAAATTTTTCTTTCACAGTTTACATCAATGCTTCTCAACAAGGACAACTCTGCCACCCAGAAAACATTTAGCAATGTCTACAGACAATTTTGATTGTTACACTGGGTGGGGTGGGAGGTTGTGCTAGAGGCATCTAGTGGGTAGAAGCCAGGGATGCTGCTAAACACACCACATGCACAAGACATTCCCCCATGACAAAGAATTATCTGACCTTAAATGTCAATAGTGCTAAAGTTGAGAAATGCTGAATTACATGGTTGTTAGAATGCACATCCCTATACAACAAAGGTCATTTTAGAATAAAAGGAAAATAGACATCCTCACATAAATCTGTCGATCATATTTTGCCGGGATTCTACATCACTCAGTATTTCCATATGGAGACAATGAAGACAAACACACATGAAGTATAATGTTGGATGGGGTGGGAGGCAAAGGCAAGATCACTAGTGCTTTTGAAAAAATAATGGCTATTTTTAGTCATTAAGACATTTGTGTAGTATCACATTAAACTCACAAAAGAAGATTTTTTAAAGATAAAGAAATTATGAAAATGTACAATTTAGCATTTTAAATAAATAGTGACACAAGTCATTTATACTATCTCACATGTATTTTACCAACTGATGATTAACAAAAACATGAATTATTATTCAAGAGCATCCATTTTCCATTATTAGAACATTTTTTAAACTGGGCATAGGTTACTTGTATAAGAAATCTGATTTTTCACTAATTAAGTTACTCCATGGTAAATTGCTTTAAAAAAAAAAACTATCTAGTTAGCTCTATGATGGGCCAGAAATATGTATTCATTTCTTTTTAAAAACTCTCTTACTTCTAAGTACATGTTACTTATTGAAATATTGAGGTCATGCACAAAAGTCAAGAACAAATGCCATGATAAAATGGCACCAATCTCAAAAGCTCAGAGGATAAAAAGAAAAATCTAGAAATGGCTTAAATAGAAATTACAAATAATCACAGTGATAGGAACAAAATGTTTATTTTGATGAGATTTTGCTCTGTATGAAATTCACATTGGATTATTAAAATGTACAATAATTTGGACTTCCCTAACATATTTGCAGTTAAACCTACTGACACACATTAGTTTAGACAACCTTTCATTATTTTGAGCTAAAAAAGACACACATTTTCTCTAAGTGTGAATTATATTTTGTAAAATCCTATAATAATGTAATAAAATCATTTTCATATTGTTTATGGTGAAAATTTTTACTTGGGAATTTTACTTAATGATGTAAATATTTTAGAGACATGGGACTTTGTAAGTCAAATTACCAAAAGTGAGGAAAATATGTATCTGCTGAGTTACTTATAATTTATATTGAAAATGATTTAAGAGAAAATTTAATTGATGTTGATTTTTCTAATACTAATAGTGTTTTCATACTTTAACATATTTATGAAGTTGTTCTCTCTATCCTGAGATTAAGGAGAGCAACTACATTAGTTGTTTCTAGATTGTTGAGCATGTCAATTGAGACCTCACTTTTATAAAATGTGAGGCTGTAAAATCTCAGGATAGAGAGAAATATAAGCAGTTAAGAAATTAATTATATTCTTTCCTCTTCTCTATCTAAGCATTTTAAGTTTCAAACAAACCTACTATAATTGTTCAGAAACAATTGCAATGATGACTTATTTGATGATGGACACATTGGAATTCACTACATTATCCAGCCATCACAGTACAAGAGATGTCCAGGTTCCCTTACTGCAGAGTTCTGCTTTTTATGGAAGGAACCAGATAGTAAATATTTTAGAATCTGTGGGCAACATACATCTCCATTGCATATTCTGCTTTGTTTGTGTTTGACATTGTAAAACCATAAAAAAGAAAAACTCATTCTGAACTCCTGGGGCACACAAAAACTAATTGTGAGCTGGATTTGGCTCACAGCTGAAGAGTAGTTGGCTGACGTGCCCTGCTGGCACCACCCTTAATTTCCTTCGCCTCCTCACATAAATTGAGGTGTGTCTCACGTTTCTATATTGTTTTCTCTTTTCATTAATTGCAACTACAATAAAAGTGTTGCTCCTTTTAAAATTTAATGTAAGAAAAATGTCCTCAGCATTTATGTTTTTAAAGAAAAAGTTTAGATATGGAGAAATGTTCATTATAAAGTTCAGAATTTGATTTGTCCAAATTTTTGACAAGCTGAAAATACATAGAAGTCAGCTATAGCTATATTCTTGGTTCATTTAGCAACAAATTACTGAACTGAAATTTTCCATACTTCTTGTGTGTGTTTTTGTTTTGACTCTAGCTTGTAAACATCAATAGATCTATTAAGAAACAAGTTAGTTTACAAGTTTAAATTGGAAAAAATAAAATAAAAATAATTACATGTAAAGACATACATTCTACTCTTCTTAAATGTGATTTTGTACTTCAACTTTTGCCATTGCTAAAATAGAAACTCCCTCTCTTTGTTAAGAAGGAGGACAAGGCAAGAACAAACTTGTAATAAAAAAAGGGGGGGGAGGGTTTTCAGGACATCTATAAAGGACACATGGGCAAAACCAAAAGGGGGTAGGACTGAGGATGGGAGGTGGGGATGGCTGGGTTAGGAGGAATGATGAGGGTGGGGGAATGGAGACAACAGTATTTGAACAACAATAAAAAAATGAAAAAAATAGTGAACAGAGACCAAGAAAAAGGGAAAGTGTGCAAATCTCATTTACTTATTCAAGTTTGTCCCAAGTTACAGTGGGGTAAATGTCAACTGAAGAGGATGCAACAAGTTTGTAAGTGATATTGGCACAAACCCTGCTTACTTGGCAAACCATCACTGAGAAATCCTTCCAGTAGGACTTTTGAATAAAATTCCACTGAAGTCATAAGACCTAAGAGAAGAATATTATACTCCATTTTCTCCCTGGACCCTTGAGCTAATCTAGTCTTTCAAGACATTGAAAGGAATGATCTCACCAATTGAAAGGCAAACACAGTCTCTCCTGGCTAACATCAGAATTAGACTGAATGATTTGGAAAACCCAGAAAATAAATAAATAAATAAATAAATAAATAAACAAAACACAACTCAGCCTTTGTTCTCAGACTCATTTTCAAAACTTTGAAAATCTATTCAGTATTCAAGAGTCAACATGCCCTGTACCACTTTGTAAGATAAGGAACTTAAGCTATGAAATGTATTTCACTTCAAAGTAGCACAATTCACATCTGGATTTTGATATGACTCTATTTAGCTCAATTGCTTTTCCTGGATATAATCTTGTTATGAAATGAAATTGAAATTAATTTTCAAATAGTTTTACTTTCTTCTAAAATAGATTTTATAGTCTGTTCTCTCCCTATAATATAGGGAAATTTTAATTTTCCCTATAATATTAATTTCTCTATAATATTTTCCCTATAATATTAATATTAATTTAATTTCCCTATAATTACCTTATTTAAATTCCTTATAATATAGGGAAATTCCCTATAATTTAATTAATTTAAATTTCCCTATTATATAGGGAAATTTTCATTTTCCCTATAATATTAGGGAGAAAACTTTAAACAAAGTGATACATAGAGAACAAGAAGGTTTTTTTGTTGTTGTTGTTCTGTTTTTTTTTAAAGATAACCTAATCCGATATTGATCATCCTAAAAACATTTGACTGTACTAGTGCTTTTGATATTAATTAAGCAGTTAGCCAGGTGTAATAAACTCTGCTTACTCTCAAAAGGCAAACGATTAGAAAGACTGTAGCAGGATACTTATGGGCCCATTGTGGAGCTCCTGAAGCCATCCACTACTCTAAAATACTCAGGGCAAGTGAAGTGTTTCACAGCAAAACACCAAAGCAAAGAATTTCTAAATTCTCCAGGATTTATAATGAAATGATGGTCAGTACAATTTACTCTTTACATAGGGTGGACTATTTGCATTTCTTCTATAATTTTTTCCAGGTGAAGTTTTAGCAAAACATTTTAGAAATCAAACTGATAAGAAAATAAAAACGGTGTCACTTGAAATATCAAACCGTTAACATTCCCAAGCATTGCTGAGGGATGGGTGAAGCAATCAGCTATCATACAAATCAATAGAAATAACCCTCCCATACCAGATATGCATGCAAATGGAATGTGATATTAGACTCAATACAATTGACATATGTACATGTAGGTACAAAACACACAGTCTGTAAATACAAATGAATTCCATCAGATTTACTATACAGGACATCAATGGTAACAGACTGCAATTACTTAATAACAACAATGTTGATTTTTGAGGGGGAAAAGAGAGAAGGGTCTTATCCTGGAAAAGTAGTAAGAGAGAGGTATCATCAAAGAGCTAAAATTTTCTTTGGCATGGTAAATGGGGAAGTTGACTTTACCAACTTATATACATGACATGTCTCTATATTTGTGGGTGATGCAATGCCATTTCATTACATAAAGTTGTTTGATGTTTTCTAATATGCCTTCATATAAATATTTTATTCAATATGTTTTTGAATATAACAAATGATATTAAACACAGAAACTGTACAATGCAAACTCTGTGTGTGTAAATTGAGTAATATATATCAACAGTTCTTGATACCAAGGCCCTACAACATGCAGTTCATTAGTGCCGCCCTTGTTCCATGCAACAGATGAGACCAGACACAAAGGAATTGATCATAATAATTTACAAATAACAAAGACCTTTTGCAATATGTCTAAACACATATTAGAAGAAAGTATTTTGACATCCACTCATAGGGATAAATGACTTTGTAGACAACTCTTATAAAAAAAAACAGGTGCACATCTTCATAAATCTCAGTCTTCAGAAAAATAAATCTTGTCAATTTTAACCAATAAGCAGCCTTTCGGGGTGGGGGGGACAATAAATAAGGCTGATTACCAGAAACAAATCAGTGGGTTGTTCGATAAGTGCATGTGTGTGAGAGTGTTGGAATAAGCAGTGTCTATAAACCCATTTACTTGGAATTTCAAGTTAAATTATTCATAGTTTGCTACATGTTATGGATTACATATCTTCCCTAAATAATTAGTTATAAAATTTATCTAATGTATTTTAACTAATCCTGTTAAAAAAACAATAGTCTTCAAAATGGTATAACAAACCAAGAATGGTCCAAGGAATTATTTTGTTGCATTTGTATTTTAGCTATTATCAACAATAAATCTACTCAAACATTATGCTAACTTTTTATTTATTAAAAGGGAATCCAATATGAAAATTAAATAAGCATAAACAATTAAACTTATACTAAATCTTTAATCAGCTAAGCAGGCCAATATTTTAAAATACTGGGCAAGAACTGTCATAGAGACTTAGAAAAGCAGTGACAAAATCATTTCCCAGGAAATACAGTGCAGATGGGGTTAAATTGTGACTGGGTCATCCTTCAACAGAGAATTAATAACAAGAGGCCAGTATAATTATCCCACATGTAGTTTTCTATAAATGAGGTTCAGTTTGGTCTCAACTCTTCTGAGAACAAAACATTGAATTTTATCAAGTATACACAGAATTGACAATGTACTTCCAAACAGCTTAGAATTAAACATTTTGCAACTCTTTATATCCAATAATATCCAATATTGAACATTTTGCATGGTTTCTTCACTGTGTTGTCTCAACTATTCATGGCCTTTTTTGGGAGTTGTCTCCCTTAATCTCAGAGTTATTTAAAAGAAAATTAAGAAAGCAAATAAAACAAAAGTAAGTTGGTTGAATGGCCTGACAACCTGATGTTTGAATGTGTTGGTTTGCCTTTAATTTTATCTAGAATAATTCAACAGACTGCATTCTAAGATCATGGCAAGGCACCTCTATCCCAGCCATTGGGCAACCTGGGCCCAAGAAATTGAGTTAGAGGTATGGACAGGTGAAATACACAGTACCTGACTCAGCATGCTGAGCTAAAAAAAATATTTTTTTCCTAATGTGTCCAGATTAAAAACTTGTCATGAAACACCAAAAAAATATTAAAGTCTAATTATAACTAAGGTTTGCATTGCTGCTGCAGAAAAGAACACAACAGCCGCCTTGCCCATGCTCTGCTGAGTGTGAGTGGAACGCAGCCAAAACCCGGGATGGCATTAAGTTTGGTTCATTAAAAATAGGAAGGATTATATCTGAAATATATTTAGGTAGCACAACTCTTCTGAGTTGTAATTATTGATTTTTTTCTTTTTTTTCCAAATAATGAGGAATAGTAGATGAAAAATGAACCTTAATCAGGCCTACAAGGCCTACAGAGTTCTTTGGACCCACTTTCTCAAAAACCAGTGGGTCTTGCTCGCTGGGCAAGGCAAATGTTACCATTACCAGTAAGCTTGTGATATGTATAAAACACACACACACACAAAGAAACTATAGGAGGATGTCAAACACATATCTTAGAGAACATCCCATGGACAGTGTTTGACCCATTTCTCACCCCAGCAACACCAACCTCAGGAGCACAGTACCTGCCAATGAACAGAGCGTATATGTGTGTTTAATTGCTAGCGTGAGCCGGAGACACCACTCTTGATCTTTATGATACAATTTGTAGTAATGGGTTTAGAAGGCTTCCTGATTCCCTGATCACTCTCTGAACTAAGCCAATTGCAACATTTAAAGTTTAGAGAAACGCAATCCCTGCAATGTCACAGACAGTGGAGCAAGCAGCCTGTAAAAACAAGAAGGAGAGAAATCCATAAGAGCACAGGTTTATAGCTTCTACCTAGAAATTACTCAGTATCTGTGTGCTACAAAATTGAACTTAAACACATGGAGGTTGCTGAAACAGGACTCAAAAAGGATTATGGGTAGCTGTCAGCAGGCAAGGTATCCAGTGTACTTGTGAAGTATATCATTCACATGAAGTGTCACAGTCACAGAAAAGGTATTAAAAAGGCATTCCATATCTGGTAGGGCATTCCATGGTCTGAGTTTAGCTGGTTATTCAGGTGTCTTCTTCTTGTAGGAGGTGCAACAGGTTGAGATTTATCCACTTGCAACCAAAAAGTTCAAAATAGCAAATAGCAAGCATCCACTTACTTCCAGCTGCTCCTCAGCCATGGGAGCAGGAATGTTTGGCAAGGATAAATCACTCAACTGTGCTCAGGATGAATAAGTCACAACACCTGTGAGGATCTGGCTATGTTGTCTTACTTTTGTTGACTGGTTTGCCTCCATTCATTATTGCAGATGCACTTGTGCTTTTACTTGGTGTCACCCCAGCCTTTGGGATCGTTTCTCCAACATCATGCAAAGATGGTTCTCGATACATGGCAACTAATGACAGGAAGGAGGGCATGAAGAAAGGAGGAAAAGGAAATGTTAACTAGTTCAGTTTAAGAATGAGTATATGTGCAGACCTCAGCAATTTGCCTAGTCCTGTTTCCCTGAAGTAAATCAATCCCATTGAAAGGGATTCCTGTTTTACAGCACTACCTTCCCACCCCCAAACAGAAGACATTACTACCTTCACGTTATCAGGTTTGCATAACTAAAATATGTACATTGGTGTGCATGGACATTTGTGTAGGAGAGGTGGTTTAAATGGAACTATGGCCTCTTTGAAAATATGAAAATATACACACACACACAATACGTAGAGGAGAATGGCAAACCTAAACCTAATTCTCTTTGTTTAAAAAAATCAGACATCCTTTCCTCTGCATACTGACAACACTTGAACCACCCATTCCTATTCATCTTTTCAAGTATTTACACCCTAGATCATTAAATTATTTTTCTCTCAAGTGGTTCAAAAGCAACACGGTCACACTAGTGTCAACTTCCAAAGTTATACAAAGCAATAACAAAGGACTTGCTTTTCCTGAACCAGGGCCTTAGGAAGATCATTGTTTAGATTTCCTCTCCCGAGATCATGAAAAGAGACCCTTAAATAATGGAAAGCAACTGTGTGGTATTTTCTATTTTTAAGCATCATTTCATGATGTATTATTACAAATCTAATAACTGATGTCATACAGAGCAGAAGTACATAATGGCAAGAGAGCAAGTGGGACTGATATCTGGTGAGCTCTGAGAAACTGCCTGAATGATGTCTGGCCACACAGTCAACAAGAAGTCATGTGGCTTTTAAGAAAATGATTCTTAGGAATCATAGGAAAAAACATAAGAGTGTCTGATGCTTGGGGAAGACTAGGTGAGTTAAAATCATCTGCCATCAGAAACACAAGTGTATTAGACCTGCCTAGCCTGCTTTTCAGGTTTTTGAAAGTTCATGATACAGCAGGTCCTAGAATAATGTTGTTTGGTCAAGTTCATTATAATATTGAAGAAAACAATCTGATTCCTATTACTTTAAAATTGGTTTTGTTAATCTTTGCTTTGCTTAAAGTTGCAGTTCCAAGTATGTGTAGATAACATTAAGTGAGGACTTACTATACTTTATGAAGAGAACTTACATATAGTTAGGATGAACTACCATATATTGTACGGTCTTCTTGTTCAAGGTGATAGAATTTTACCTCTTTCATGCACCTTCTTGTTCAAGGTGGTATAATTTTACCTTTTTCATGATTCATGCATCTATGAATCATAATTTTTCAGTATCACATATATTTGAAAGTGCTTGTATACATCAGACCTACATTAAATGACTTGGCAAGGTGGTAAAAGGGATTAATCCATATCCTTGAAACACTTTCCAAACTCTTACTCCCACTACTAATCCAACTAGGAGACAATAGTATCAGAGCACTAACTTTGATTGTCTAGTGTGAAGTTGTATAAGACATATGAATGCCCCAGAGCATCACTAATTAATCAAATAGCTAATTTGCCCTAACACTTTCGATGATATAATTTATATCATGTATGAGTCTTGAAAGATTGAAATTAATTTCCTCTATCAGCTGCACTATGTGATAACCTCTGTCATTACAATACCCCCTCAATTGTTTTTTAAGAGTACTTCTATCTGATAATCATTTGAAAATATTTTTTCTCTCTTCCTCATATATAAATATATAACACACACACACACATAACAGTTCAGTGTGTGACTGAAATACCAAGTGATATTATTGTACCACACCTTTAGGGTCTCAAATATTTCTTACTGGATATACCAAATAGTTGGTTTCCAAATTTTGCTTCAGTTAAAAGAGACATAAAGGACTTTTTGCTTTTCATTACATTTCTGCAGCTAAGAGATAAAGTTTTAGAAATTTAGTCAATTCTTAAGTGTCCATATTTAAAAATTAATGTAATGAGACAAAGATAGAAAACAAGATTTATTTAGAGCTACTATTGACTAAGCTTTTAAACTTTTCACTTGTATTTGATTATTAATTAATCTGATGTTTTCAAATTCATTTGAAGAGTATAAAGCAAATCATTGAGGCATTATTTTAGAAGAACAGAGAAACCCTCTAATTCCTTATTTATTCTCTAATTTTCCTTATGATTTATCATGTAATGAGAATAATTTACTCATATTTCAGCCTGGCATGAGTTTTCTTTTCCTAGATAGACCCTGGTGGTTAATCATTTGGATTTCAATGACTTGTTCTAGAGACAAATGTAGGCGAGGATGATAGGAAGTCAATATCATTGAAATTATAAAGATGGTTTTAATCAACAAGAGTGCTTTTCCAAACTTAGGCAAGCTGAAAGCTTAATTATAAATTCACATGTAATTAATATTTTAATTTTCAATATTTTACATTATTTTACTCTCATAGAGAGAATGTGGATTTATAAAACCAATGTGGATATTTTCTGATGGTTAAGGCTTTCCTGTAAGGATAAAAAACAAGCATAAAATCGAACTGTCTAAACTGGATTACAGTGTTTATTTAGTTATTGTATATCTAATTTTCCATGAACAGTAAGAAGTATTTAAATAGAAAACACTATGGAAAGGCCTCAATGTCAATTTTTTTTGTAATTAACAAGCAAATTTATATAGATAAAAGTAAATGATACTTCTGGCCAAATCCTTGATGAGAAAGGTGCAAATATTTCTGATTATTAACAAAAGTTTGTAGAAAAGTTTGCTTTCTGAGAATCTGATCAAAGTAAATGACTTCATTGTTTGCAGATGAATGTAAAAGAAGATAATGCCACAATTAAGAATACTAAACAATTATGCAGTTTGGAAGGGAGATATGTAAATCAACAAGTTCTTTAAAAGACAAGTTATTAACTTCATTTTCTGTAATTAAAATAATTCACAATAATATGATTACTTTAAGCTAGATAACATGAAAATAAGCAAATATATTTATTCCATAATACTCTAAACTAAATTCTCCTAATATATCTAATATCACAGCCACAGATTTATAGCACATTACAAATTTAAAAAAAATTTAAGTAAATTAATTAAATTATTTTAGGGGCCAGAAAAGTTGGAGCAGTGATGATTTAAGACATTAGAAATAGGTAGAGAGGGAGTTTGGCTGGCATTTTTAAAATTAATGGAATATACAGATGTATATAGTCTATCAATTTGTGTGTATAAATATGTGTATACATATATAGACAGATATACATACAGCACAGTGTACAAATCTTAAATGTACAATATAACTACATGTCTGTGCAACCATCACCCAGGTCAAGATAAAGAATAGTTCCAGCATTCCTTGAGGGTTCCTGATGGCCAAAGCAGAGTTATCAACACAAAGAATAAATGTGTAATAAATCTGATAAGGATTGCACACATAACACTCACCTTCCAATGGCTTGGGTAGAAAATGAGCTGCTGGTTTGGTTTTCTTTACTCTGTTTCCTTTCATAGCTTGCCCTTCTTTATTCAATCCCAAAAACCAGGCTCTACCAGATTCCTGTTGTCTGTACAGCATAGATGAGTAGATTACATAATAATTTTCAAAAACAGATTCTTTAAACTTGCATTCAGGGGTAAAAAGTTCCTGCCGAGAGAAACGGGGTGGGGGGGGGAATGAAAGTTAAACAAAAAATTGGGAGTTTCACTATGGTTTTTCTTCCTTCCTCCAGAACCTCATTTGCCATGGTGAAAGAGACACCTCTTGGACAGGGATGCCCAGATCCTCCTTCTTGCATGCATTAATTGCCCATACACTTTTTTTCAATATACAGTAAATAGACAATCTGCTATTATTGGTAATAAATTTACAGGCAAAAGTATAGATGTTCTTTTTTAAAAATAATTTTATTGTTGTTTTATTATAGTTGTCTGTATTTTCTCCCCACCCCCTCCAAACCCACCTCCCTCCCTTGCTTCCACCCTCCATCTTGGTTTTGTCCATGTGTCCTTTATATTAGTTCCTGAAAGCCCTTCTAGCCTCTTTCCCCTCCCCTCTCCCCTCTGGCTATTGTTAGATTATTCTTATTTTCAATGACTCTGGTTATATTTCATTTTCTTTTTTATTTTGTTGATCATGTTCCAGTTAAAGGTGAGATCATATGGTACTTGCCCCTCACCACCTGGCTTATTTCACTTAGCATAATGCTCTCCAGTTCCATCCATGGTGTTGCAAAGGGTATAAGCTCCTTCTTTCTCTCTGCTGCATAGAATTCCATTGTGTAAATGTACCATAATTTTTTTATTCACTCATTTGTTGATGGGCACCTAGGTTGCTTCCAGCACTTCACTATTGTAAATTGTGCTGCTATGAATACTGTGGTGCATAGGTTCTTTTGGATTGGTGTTTCAGGGCTCTTAGGGTATAATCCCAGCAGCAGAATTGCTGGATCAAGAGGCAGTTCCATTTTTAGATGTTCTTTAATAAGAAAATAGAAGACATAACCAAACTCAAAATCCTTTTACTTAAACTAAAATTTATATGGAATCATAAACGACCCCGGATAGCGGCAGCAATTTTGAGAAAGAAGAGCAAAGTAGGAGGGATCACAATACCTGATACCAAACTGTATTACAAAGCCACTGTAATCAAAACAGCCTGGTACTGGCACAAGAACAGACACGTGGACCAGTGGAATAGAACAGAGAGCCCAGAAATAAACCCAAGTCTCTACAGTCAATTAATATTCGACAAAGGGGGCAGCAACATAAAATGGAGCAAAAATAGCCTCTTCAATAAGTGGTGCTGGGAGAACTGGATAGCTACATGCAAAAAAATGAAACTCGAGCACCAACTTACACCATACACAAAAATAAATTCAAGGTGGATAAAAGATTTAAATATAAGCCATGACACCATTAAAATTCTAGAGGATAATATAGGCAGGAAAATCTCAGATATTTCACGCAGCAATATTTTCACTGATACGTCCCCTAGAGCAAGGGACATAAAGGAAAGAATAAACAAATGGGATCTCATCAAAATAAAAAGCTTCTGCACAGCTAAAGAAAACAGTATTAAAATAAAAAGAGAACCAACTGTATGGGAAAACATATTTGGAAATGATACCTCAGACAAGGGATTAATCTCCAAAATATATAAAGAACTTACAAGACTCTACTCTAAGAAGACAAGCAACCCAATTAAAAAATGGGCAAAGGATTTGAACAGACACTTCTCCAAGGAGGACATACAGAGGATCCAGAGACACATGAAAAGATGCTCGATATCTCTAGCTATCAGAGAGATGCAAATTAAAACTACAATGAGATACCACTTGACACCAGTCAGAATGGCCTTCATAAACAAAGCAACAAACAGCAAGTGTTGGAGAGGTTGTGGAGAAAAGGGGACCCTAGTGCACTGTTGGTGGGATTGCAGATTGGTACAACCACTATGGAAAACAGAATGGAATTTTCTAAGAAAACTAAAAATGGACATACCTTTTGACCCAGTAATTCCACTGCTTGGATTATATCCTAAGAATCCTGAAACACCAATCCAAAAGAATCTATGCACCCCTATGTTCATAGCAGCACAATTTACAATAGCCAAGTGCTGGAAGCAACCTAGGTGCCCATCAGTTAATGAATGGATCAAAAAACTGTGGTACATTTACACAATGGAATTCTATGCAGCAGAAAGAAAGAAGGAGCTCCTACCCTTTGCAACAGCATGGAAGGAATTGGAGAGTATCATGCTAAGCGAAATAAGCCAGGCAATGAAAGACAAATACCATATGATCTCACCTTTAACAGGAAGCTAATCAACAAAACAAACAAACAAGCATAATATAAACAAAGACACTGAATTTGAGAATAGTCTGACAGTGTCCAGAGTGGGAGGGGAGGGAATTTCAGGGGAAAAGGGGAACGGTTTAGAGCAACAAGTATAAAGGACTCATGGACAAAAACTATGGGGGGGTGGAAATGGGAGGAAGGTGGGGAGGGCTGGGGTGGTGGGCTGGGGCGGGGTAAAAGACAGAAAACTGTACAATATCAACAATTAAAAAATACTGATTAAAAAAAAATGTGGAACAACAACAACAACAAAAAAAAAAGAACAATGGTGGCAACTGAAAAAAAAAATAAAATAAAAATAAAAATAATGCAATCGAGTATAACCAGACAGAGCACCTTAAAGTAGTATCATATTCACAATACACTAAAATAAATCAAATATATATTTAAGGTATTTGCTAATCTGTCTTAAATATGTCCATAGGAATAACATATGATACCTTAACTGTTGCCAATTGTTCATTAGATCAGTGATATTATAGTGTAAAACATTTTAACTACAGAGACAAATTGAAACCCCAAACTAAAACCATGATAGTCAGCCGGCACATCAACTAGACACTGGAGCTGAGGCTGAGTGTGTTAGCTGTTCAAAGTAACAGAAGCTGAAAATAATGACCTAATTCCATGGTTTTGAGCCCCACTGGAAGAAAAACATCAGAAGCTTCCCTGAATGAATCCACCCAGCATTTTTGGAAAGAGGGTAATGAGTTAAATGCTATGACTCTCAATGCCATGATCTATATTGATTAACGAGTAGCACAAATCATTACTACTTTATGGATTATCATTAATAACATAAATATTGATATATGCTTTTTAAATATTTCTGAGATTTAACCTACAAAGGCACTTCTGATAGACCTCTATTAAAATTAATTAAAAAATTTAACCACTCTAGCTAAAGACCTTGGAAGCCCCTTAACTTGTTTTTATGGCTATTTTAAATAGGCTCAACACTTTGCTACTATATATGTGTAATACACAAATGGTGTATCATACATAAGTGGTGTATATATACACAAATGGTGCTATTTGTATATGAAATATACAAAATATTATATACTTCATATATAACATCAACACTGTGCTATTTTATATATATTTCATTTTTATATGAAATATAATGCAGAAGAGCTTTATTATCATTAGTCTTTTCAAAATATCACTGTAGACTGACAGCTATGGTTGGGGGTGGTGGTGAAAGAAGGTGAAGGGATTAGCCAAAGAACATATATGCATAACCCATAGACATAGAAAACAGTGTGGTGATGGCCAGAGGGAAAAACGGGTGGATACTATGTGGAGGTGAGTGGGCAAAGGGGAAGAAAATGGAGACGTCTGGTAATAGTGTCAACAATAAAAATAAATTAGAAATAAAAAAGTAAAATTAAAAATAAAATTAAAATATCACTGTACTTGAAAAACTTTATCTTAATAATTTTTATGACTGCAGAAATAACAACTTGTTTTTCATTCAAAAAGTAATTTTTATACACATTCTGAAAAAGGTATCCTTTAGGGTCTAAAAATTAAAACTCTTAAGAGTTAAAGTTATGCTAACTATAATAAAGAATATGACATTGTTTCCAATGTAAACAGTGATTCTTATAGGTTATAATTTATTCAGAGTACCCCGTAACTTTAGGTAATTCACTGAAAGCTAATGGCTTTCCAAGAGGAACAGGTTGTGTTAATGGCAGATGCTTTTCATGACAAAGATTATGGACTCAATAATTAATTTGATATTAAAATAGCCAAAATGGAGGCTTAGACTCTTCCAAAAGGAATTTACGTAGACCTTCATTTCTTCTAGATTACTCTACCTCAGGCTTGATGAAGATCTCATCGAAATAAATGTTCTGGCCTTCCACTAAGTTCTGTTTCTCCAAATCCCTCTCATTAGTTAACTCACTAATAAATAACTGAGTCTCACTAATAATAACTCGGTTTTACTGAGTCAATCTCCAGAGGAAAAACTAATAAAAGGGTGTTTGTTCATACATTTGTGATGAAGGAAATAAAATGGAATGCTATAAATCTAGCTTATCTTCAAAAGACTACTAAATACAATATATTGGTTGAAAGTATACTTTCTAGATGAGATATACTTTTATTGAGCTATACCAAGGCATCTAAGCATTACTTACTAGTTAAAACCTATCTCAAATTCAGCTGGAGTGGAACTGGTAAAAACTGATGCAAGCTGGGGTCACTCATGAGTCGGAGGAGCTGGCACCTGCCTTCTAAGACACCTGGTCTTTGCCCAAAGCCTGGTTCACCTTATTAATAAACTGCTGATAACTGATGTTTATCTAGAGAAACCATGGCCTCCAGCTTTGGAAATACAGGACCATAGGGTAGTCAACACTTATTCTTATCTGATTCCATCTTATAATGTAAGAAACAAAGAAGACAGTGCTTTATTACCTTAGCAAATTAGCAGTGTATTGTCTCCACATGGCAAATTGACTGGGTTGAATATGAAAGAGAATGAAGACTCTTGATGTGAAAGAATCACTCATTGTCAGAGTGTAAATTGAAGAGCAAAGTAGGAGGGATCACAATACCTGTTACCAAACTGTATTGCAAAGCCACTGTAATCAAAACAGCTTGGTACTGGCACAAAAACAGACACATGGAACAGTGGAACAGAACAGAGAGCCCAGAAATAAACCCAAGACTCTACAGTCAATTAATATTCAACAAAGGGGGCAGCAACATAAAATGGAGTAAAAATAGCCTCTTCAACAAGTGGTGCTGGGAGAACTGGATAGCTACATGCAAAAAAAATGAAACTTGAGCACCAACTTACACCATACATGAAAATAAATTCAAGGTGGATAAAAGATTTAAATATAAGCCATGACACCATTAAACTCCTAGAGGATAACATAGGCAGGAAAATGTCAGATATTTCACGCAGCAACATTTTTACTGATATGTCCCCTAAAGCAAGGGACATAAAGGAAAGAATAAACAAATGGGATCTCATCAAAATAAAAAGCTTCTGCAGGGCTAAAGAAAACAGTACTAAAATAAAAAGAGAACCAACTGTATGGGAAAACATATTTGCCAATGATACCTCAGACAAGGGAGTAATCTCCAAAACATATAAAGAACTTACAAGACTCTACTCTAAGAAGACAAGCAACTGAATTAAAAAATGGGCAAAGGATTTGAACAGACACTTCTCCAAGGAGGACATACAGAGGATCCAGAGACACATGAAAAGATGCTCAGTATTGCTAGCTATCAGAGAGATGCAAATTAAAACTACAATGAGATACCCCTTGACAACAGTCAGAATGGCTTTCATAAACAAAGCAACAAACAGCAAGTGTTGGAGAGGATGTGGAGAAAAGGGGACCCTAGTGCACTGTTGGTGGGATTGCAGACTGGTACAACCACTATGGAAAACAGTATGGAATTTTCTAAGAAAACTAAAAATGGACATACCTTTTGACCCAGCAATTCCACTGCTTGGATTATATCCTAAGAACCCTGAAACACCAATCCAAGTGAACCTATGCACCCCTATGTTCATAGCAGCACAATTTACAATAGCCAAGTGCTGGAAGCAACCTAGGTGCCCATCAGTTAATGAATGGATCAAAAAACTGTGGTACATTTACACAATGGAATACTATGCAGCAGAAAGAAAGAAGGAGCTCCTACCCTTTGCGATAGCATGGATGGAATTGGAGAGCATCATGCTAAGCAAAAGAAGCCAGGCAGTGAAAGACAAATACCATATGATCTCACCTTTAACAGGAACCTAATCAACAAAACAAACAAACAAGCATAATATAAACAAAGACACTGAATTTGAGAATAGTCTGACAGTGACCAGAGGGGAGAGGGGAGGGAATTTCACGGGAAAAGGGGAACGGTTTAGAGCAACAAGTATAAAGGACACATGGACAAAAACTATGGGGGGTGGAAATGGGAGGAAGGTGGGGAGGGCTGGGGCGGTGGGCTGGGGGCGGGGTAAAAGACAGAGAACTACAATATCAACAATTAAAAAATACTGATTAAAAATAATAAAAAAATTAAAAAGAAGAAGAAAAAGGACGTCTGACATAAAGTTTTTGTAGGTAAAATGTTTGCATTTTAGAATTCTAAGGAAGCCAATTCCACATCCTCTTTCTGTGAGCTGTGCTACAGACTTCACAGGCAATTCTTTCTGCCTTCTATAGTGAGAACTATGGGCTTCAGTTGCTCGTGATAGTAGAGACTAGTCAGTAAATTGTCAGTCTTCTTTATTCTTTGTTAAATAGCTAATGTGTGCAAACATACTACATTCAAAGGCACTATTATCTAATACATTTTGCTAAATTTCAGTAGACTTTTGAAGAATTCAATCTGCTCATCAAACATTGGAGCACAGAAAGAATCCCTGCATTCCCAGGAATACTAATAGGACAAATGAAAGTTAAGATTAGTTACTATTAGGTTGGCCAAAAAGTTTGTTTAGTTTTTTTTTCCATAAAATAAAAGACAATTTTCATTTTCACCAATGACTTTATTGATTTGTTTATTTTGAGTATGGCAGCTATCCCCTGCATGGGGTAACATAATTTTCAATTAATGTGTTGATTTGATTGTTATCAACTTTAACTGGTCTACCCAACCATGGAGCACTATCCAGTGAGAAACCTCCAGCACAAAACTTCACAAACCACTTTTGACACTTCTAATCAGTCACAGCACCTTCTCCATACACTGCACACCTTTTTTTTTTTTTTGCATTTCAGTTGCCTTTTTACCTTTCTTGAAATATTAAGCATAATATGCCAAAATGTTGCTTATTTTCTCTCATCTTCAATATTAAAATGTCTACACAAAAATTCACCAATTGATGTTTTTTTAATGCATGCTGATATGACAGCTGTCACAATACAATCTAACAAAATTGTTTTGAATGAGGTTAAAGACAACTAAGCACTACTAAACCATCTTACAGAAAAGTCTAAATGAACTTTTTGCCTAATCTAATATGTATTCGATGTCATAAGGATTAAATATACGTTCAATACATAAATAGGAGGCAGTGGAGTAGGGTGACTAAGAATACCTGTGGAACCAGAGCTCCTGATTCAGCCCTGGCCCTACTTTTTAACAGCTGTCCTTGCTGAAATTACTTAATCTCTGGCTGTCAGTTTCTACCTCTCTAAAATGAGTACAAAACCATAGTATAATAGAATGGTTGGGAGGATTGAGTGAATTGATACATGTTATATATTCAGAAAAGAATGTGACATATAGTAAGTACTCACTACTTAGTCTAAAAATATTAGTTATCATCTAAATATAGCCCATATCAATTATATCAATATTTCAGCAAACTAAAATTTAGGTAAATACTCAATGAGAATATTTTACACCAAATATTGGGCTCAGCATCAGATACACCAAAATGAACATATGCAAAGCAAAGAAGATTTTTCACTGGAAGAATTTTGTTAAAATTCTTGTGCTTAGAAAATGACAGTACAATGAAATATCTGCTGTGGTAGACTTACCTTCAAAAAATTAGAGGGATTTTAGGTGTAAGAAATGCTATTGTGAAAGACAATGGTGAGAAATGCCATGGTACATTTGGAAAACTATAATTAGTTCATTATTGAGACTTTGTGGAGGCAGAAGTGAATAGGAACGGCTCAATAAATGTGACAAAGGGTCTGATAAACAGGTTAGATTTCTTATGAGCAAGAGGTAGACATAGACACTTTTTAAATAAGCAAGAGAAAAATAGTATAGTCTTATTAGTATTTTATAAACACCAGTTTGTTGCCAATGTAGAGGATAATTTTGAGAAGTTAGTGTACATATCTCTCATATACTGATGCATTGAAGCCCAATCTCTTGCAAAATGTACTTCAAAATTATAGAACATTGTATGTGTGTTCATTTTAACAATTAGTATTAATACAATAGTCAAGGATACACAAAGTCAGGGGAGAAATACCATCAGAATTATGTCACATTATAAATTGAGTTTCTGAACTTCTTGGTAGTCAAGATAAAAGGCTAAAAGCTATGGGTTATAATAAAAATATGGAAGAGAGAAAATATTTTCTTTTCCTAGGCACTAACTTCCAAAAGTCATTTCCTTACAGGGAAAGAATGGCATTGGCTAACATAAACAAAAAATTGCACTTGATAGGAATTGTATAACTAATGACTTTAGTTTTGTGTTTGAGTCCAGCAATACAGTTTGAGAAAAGAGATGAAGTGAAAAGTCCCATAGGTGGGAAATAATTGTAATTGATGAGCTCCCCAGGGATCATATGCACAGGAGGGTCCACAAACTCAATGTCCTTACCAACCAGCTAGAACAAGAGTGAAACAAGCTAGAGTTATCATAGTACTCTTATAAGGAGGAATGCCCCCTTATTGAGCTTGGAGGAAGAGACAGAGAGAATAGTAGAAAGGATGGTAAAGGGAGCAACTAGCTGTTCCTTACGTGACTTTCATATGAAAATGAAAACCTTAGACCTTTAGTGAAACTGAAGGAAGTTAGAAATCCAGGTTTCTACAAAACACCTCCTTTTAATGTGACAACTATTTCTTATTTTTTAAACTTTGTTTTATTGTTTACTTTTGGGAACTGTTCTGCCTGGTTTCAGGAGTTGTAACCCCCTCATGACTAAGGCTGAGTGAGCGACCTTCAGACTGTAAGCCAATAAAGAGACAAAGCTTATCTCCCTGGCAGGAGCTCCGCTTCTGCTTCATCCATAACTGGCCCCAATGCTTGGTCCATTAGACAATGACGGATAAGATTCCCTCAAGGGAGAGGTTGTCTAAATCAGGCACAACCACTTGGAAGGCCCTCAAGAAAGGACTCAGGGGGCTGCAGCAAAGAGGGGGTGGTAGAACTTCTCCCCCTAGCTATTCTGACATAGCCTGAGTCCCCAATCTGTCTGGGAGAAATTTTCCTTATCTCCAGCTTCCTGGTCCTAATACACTTAAGCCTGAAACTTTGACGGAGGGCGGTGCAGCCCTGTGCTGGCTAGAGCAGCTCTCCAGGTGATTGGGCATTAGAAAGAGTTCATAAAGTCCTGTGAAACCTGCTTTGCTAAGAGTGTTCTCATTTAAATGATAAGGGTCTGAGGAAGAAATGAGATTGTGTCTCAAAGTTTTGTAACCTCTTAGCTGACAGACTATGACTCAATTAAACCCTCAGATTTCTTTGACATGTTAAACCTGTATTCCTGTGTATTTGAACCCAATAAAAGCCTAATGAGGAAGGGGCTCTGGGTCATTCTCCTCTGAGAGTTTGACCACTTCTCCTCCCCAAGCAGATCATGTCTTGGTAGACTTATTTTCATCCACGGCATATGGATGGGGCTCTGCGGGTGGAGCCCCGCCACAGTTTACACTGTTCCAGTTGTCCCCATTTACCCACTTTGCCCTCCTCCACCCAGCCCCCACCTCCCTTTAGGCTATTACCCACTATTGTCTGTGTCTATGGTTATGCATATACTGTGAACCAGGGGTCTAATATGGGATTTGTGAGCCTCCAGTTTGAAAAGCCCAATGTAGAGTGGCAAAAGAAATGCTAAAAAAGAAGGAAACCCAGGTGGCTTATCAAAGCATCCTTAACCTCACTTAAGGTTTTTATATATTTGAGTGATATGATAATTGTGCCAGTAAAACTCCAAAACAGGCAATGGTAATATATGAAACCATTCACTGAAATTTAAGCTTAAATAAAAACTGTTTGAAATTGCCAAAAACGAAATAGATAAGAAGTTGATGACTTTTTCTCATCTTGCCTGTCAATATTTAGAACCACCAACATCAAAACAACAAAATCAGCAACAGATGAGTTCCAGCAGAAGCTTAAATATTAATTTGTATCCTTGTCAAACCAAATCATCAAAACCTAGAATAAAAGAACACAATAATAAAAAAAAAAACACACACAACAAAACTTCATATCTCCTTTTATGTTGTGATTGCTCTTAAAATGAAAGGACCATCTCTGGGTTACTTACTATCTTAACAGCTGCAGCATAATTCCTTTGCTAGGGAAAATGTCTTTGTTAAGATAAATACCCTGATGAACAATTTACAGGTACACAGCTAGGTTTCCGGGCTCAGGATAAAAACAAGAGGGTGGAGGGAAGAGAAGGCCCAACTTCCTTAAATTATAACAAATGGAATAGACATAAACCCAGATAATTCAGCATAACCATAACTTAAGAACTAAAAGTGACATTGAAAATCTAACTTAGTGGTTGGCAAACTGCAGCCTATTAGTCAAACAGAGTTGCCACCTGTTTTTGTAAATTCACACTTGAGAGTCCAGAAGTGAGTTGTTGAGAGAGAAACTGTATGGTCTGCAAAGCCTAAAATGGTTACTGTATGATCATTTGCCAATCCTGTTGTAAGATAAATTTTGAGGGCTTTCCAATAAAGTTAATTGGGGGAGAGATTATTAATCTAATTTAAATATTCTCAAATTAAACTTAGATTGCACTTATTTTCATGCATATATATGCATACAATTTCAATCAAGATTTTCATCAGAATTTCATCCCTGAAAAAGTCTTCATGGTACGTTATGAGCCTGGGCTTCCAGTAAGAACATGCAAATAACATGCTAAAAATTCAATTTATGTAGTTACTACATCATCTTTGGTGTTATCTGTGACTAAATTAAAATTATTTTGATTAGTATACACAAGTGTATTAACTTACAACAGCAACAGCACGACTGCTTCAAAGAAAAAACAAAGTGTAAGCATTTAAAACAAATTTACAGTATTTATTAAAATAAAACATAATTCTAAAATAAATGTAAAAAGAGAATAGAATAATGATATTACAGATATCATAGCAAATAACATATATAAATCCACAATAAATAAGAGTTATTAGCTTCTACATTCCAGAGTCATCCAAAAATTCAGTCCTTTTTATATTATCAGTAATGACATGATCCTGGATTTCTTATGAATATTTCTCCCCACATTTAAATTGAGAAGCAATGTCTTAAATTCCAGGTTCTTACTTGAAGAACAATAAGTCACATTTTTTGCAAATATCATATAATATAGTAGAAGTGCAAAATGATTTATAAAGCAAATTTGAGTTAGGAACTCTAGCTATATTTATAAATTGAATTGTATCAAAAAGCACCACTCAATCACTCAGATATTAATTGCTATTATGAATAAGGTAGTATTTATTTAATTTTTCTTAACATGTTTCAACTTAATTAGACATATCTTTAGGTGGGAATCCCAATGATCCACTTAACCCAAATTCTCAGATTTTTCTTCTTTCTCTACTCTTTGGGGATGTTGTCTACTAGAGTTTATCCTGAAATCAGCAGAGGTTTATCCCACTTACCCTTATATTTTAAAGTAGTTTTAAAATCAATCATACCTTTAATGATACCGTTATGATACTTTCCAGTTTGTTGTGGACCGTTCAGCCTGGTTTCAGGAGTTGTAACACTCACCCCATGGTGGGCTGAGTAAGAGCCTAGGGACCTGCTTCACCTGGGTCTGTCCTCTGTCAAGAGGACCTGAGCTACTAAGGAGACAAAGCTTATCTCCCTGGCAGGAGCGCTGCTTCTGCCTCATCCATCTCTGGCCTCCAATGCTTAGTCAGTTAGTCAATGATGGGTAAGACTCCTCATGGGAGGGGCAACCTAAGCCAGACACAACCACTTGGGAGGCCCTCATGGAAGGACTCGGGGGCTGCAGCAAAGACAGGATGATCGACCCTCGCCCCCTGGCTATTCTGACATAGCCTGAGTCCCCATTTCCATCTAGGAGATGTCTTCTGCTTCCTGAGCCTAATCAGCTTAAAGCCTGAAACTATGACAGCAAGTGGTGCAGCCCTGTGCAGGCCAGAACAGTTCCCCAGGTGATCAGGCATAAGAAAGAATTTGTAAAGTCCTGTGAAACCTGCTGTGCTAAGAGTGCTCTCATTTAAATGGTAAGGGTCCCAGGAGGAAATGAGTATGTCTCCCAAAGTTTTGCAACCCCCTTTCCTGACAGACACTGATTCAGATTAAGCCCTCAGATTTCTTTGAAATGTGAAACCTGTATTCCTGTGTATTTGAACCCAATAAAAGCCTAGTGAGGAAGGGGCTCTGGGTCATTCTCCTCTGAGAGTTTGACCACCTTTCCTCCCCAAGCAGATCATGTCTTGGTAGTTTTATTTTCATCCGTGACAGAGGAATGGGGCTCTGCAGGCAGAGGGTGCCCAGGACAGGGGCCCCCCACACCAGTTCCTTAAAAAATGCAGAGCATTTAAGATTACATACAAAAGAAATAAAATTCTGACCTTTTAGAAGATTTTATACTTATAAATTTTGAAACAAAAAAGAGTTTGTACTTAACACTCCAAAGTGGAAAATTTAGTTGTCTAATGTGTTTTACTTATCTAAACATGGTCAAATATTTATTTATTTATTTTCAGTTTTTTTTTTTTTTTTTTTTTTTTTAATTTTAATTGTTGTTCAAGTACAGTTTTCTGCCTTTTACTCCCATCCTGGCCCACGTCCCCCAGCTCTCTCCACCTCCCTCCCATTTCCAGCCTACCTAATTTTTATCCATGTTTCCTTCATACTTGTTCCTGCAAATCCTTTCCCTTTTCCCCTGAAATTCCCTCCCCTCTCCCCTCTGGTCACTGTCAGCCTGTTCTCTATTTCAGTGTCTTTGGTTATATTTTGCTTGTTTGTTTGTTTTGTTGATTAGGTTCCTGTTAAAGATGAGATCATATGGTATTTTTCTTTCGCTGCCTGGCTTATTTCACTTAGTATAATGCTTTCCAGTTCCATCCATTCTGTCACAAAGGGTAGGAAGGTTGTAACCAATACCCAGAGGAAGAAAAAAAGTAAATTATTTGTATATATACTTCAAACTAAAGTATAATTATATATGTGTTTAAGAGACAGCTTTTATTTAATTACAGGACCTAGTAATTTTAACTATATTCCCACTAACAAAGTAGTTTCTACAGTACTTACATTTAAAAGGCCAGAGTTGTTACTTCAGTAGTTTCTATGGAAACTAGATTGTAAATGAATGCATTTTTGGCAGTGAAGATATTATATGACATTTAGAGATATTACATATGCATAAATAAATAAATGCATACTTATCTTTAGACATTATTTTATGTATGAAATGTATTTTAAATTTATTACATGGTATTTAATATTGATTTTCTTTTTACAATTTATGGACATGGCTTTTAAAGTGGCAAGAACAATATTATAATGATTAAATATTAACAATTTATTTAATTTAATAAACATAAAGATGTATTTTATATATTTTAATACATCTCATGTATATACAAATATATAAAATCTTTAAATATACATTATTTACTCAGGGTCCAATAGCAACTTTTTTCACCTGGTCATTTCTTAGAGATGCATAATCATAGGCCTCATCTCAGACCTACTAACTCAGAATTTGCATTTTAACAAAACCCCAGATGATTTGTACCCACATTCCAGTTTGGAAGCATTGGCACATATTCCTATTACCATACAGAAAAAATTAATAAGTGATTGCAGAATTTTTGGAAATACCAATTAAAGTGGTGTTATCCATACCTTGCTACCACCTCTTAATATTGGCATAAAATGTATTAAAGTCAGAAAATTGAAACCAATAAATCTGTGAAGTATTTACGGTACATAATTAAGAAATTTTAGAATTATAAATAAAAACAGCTGCCAACTGACTCTATAATGTTAAATATATTTTCTCTAGAACATAGACATGTACAAATTACTGAAATAGTAATGCTAGTAAAATGAACAGATGGTGCCTGTCCTATAAATACTAGCAAGAAATCACAAAGAAATACAGAAGAAAGTTTTATACAACCATATACCATCTCCATCATATGTAGGGTCATATATTAACTCAATAGAACTTTGCCTAGAAGGGAAATGTAAAACTGATAGTGAAAGTACTTTATAGAAAAGGAACCAGATTTAATGTATGTAATAAACTCCAGAAAAGTACTGTTATGAGTTTTAAATTTTTTTTCTGGATGATCTGAGTGAATAATGCAATCATATAAGAGATGCATACAATTATATACGGAGTTTCATGGTCTGAAAAATACTCAGATGCTTCATCAAAGTACAGATTAGTGACATCTTAAAGTCAGATTATCTGCACTGCCTCATCCTTCATTTTAAGGGTTTTCAGATTGTTAGTGATTTGTATTTTTGTTACAGCACAAAAATCACATTAAGCCAATATTATATATATATATTTTACACACACATACACATATATATGTATACATATATAATATCTATTATACATTTATTATGTGTGTGTGTGTGTGTGTGTATGCACACACAGATACACTAGCCATGATAATATCAGTGAACATTTGAACATTTTAGAAATGGGATTATCTCACTCGAGAGGTAATAATAAAATATATTACAGTCTTCATTATAGTACTACTTGACAAATGGTCCATGAACCTGGGCCCGTGTACAAATAATACCTGTCTGCAATGAAATAAATGCAGAAAGTGAGCAAAAACATTTATAAACTTCTATAGCAATTTAACAATACTTTTATGAGTTAAATATGAATATTAAAAATCTGGGGGTATATTTTGTATTTTTAAAAATACTTTTCTAGTCATTTAATTTTATTCTATTTTATAAAACTATCTCTGCAAAAAAATGGAAATTAAGGGAGTACTGTCCTTCACCATAGACAGTCTAGGAAATACTGCTCTACTGTATACAGGTGTGAATATAAATCCAGTTAAAGAACTAAAGTGAGAATTAGTAATAATCATCATTTACTTATCAATGTAAACCAGTCACAACATTACACATTTTACATGCATTATCTCATTTTATTCTTTTTAACAGTCCATGATGCTAAAGTTAACTATCCTGATGAGCATTTATATAGCTAGTAAGTGGCAGAGCAGATTTTTGATCTCAGGCTAAGTCCATAGCCAGAAGTTTTCACCACTAGTTATTGGTCAGCCCATAATAACTAGTCAACCCAATCTGGTAAAATCAATCAAAGGGAGGAATGTGACTTCACAAGAGTTAGGGGAACCACACGGGAAGTTAAAGTAGTTCCAAACCAAAATTTCTGCTTCAACGAATGACCCTTAAGAAAGGAGTGATGAAGATTATCATATCTATTTGGACATCTAAAAACCATAAATCTTAGCATTTGTGCAAAAATTGAATTTTTATAGTTATTGTACTTAGAATAGATTAACACAGTATTTTGCCATGTCCTATCAAAACCTGTTCTAGTTACTTTATCTTTCTTTATCAATGATTTCCTTCATCTACTTGTACTTCTCAGCCCATGTTAAGTAATTGAATATCAAATCACAAATATTTAGCAGTGACTTTAATTTTGCTAGATGTTATGAGTGAACATGTTCTTGTTTTTATCAGTTTTTTCTTCCACTTAATTCCTTGAACTATATTCCTTGAACTATACTATTCCTAGAATTCTATATACTTCTCTCCGTAAGCCTATTTCTACATGCATCTTCAAGTTTTTTCTACTTTCTTTAAACCTCATTCTAAGTTAGACATTAAACTTGTTTTTGTATTAAGCTTATGTATTATGGATGTTTCATAATAAAACATACCCAGTCAACACTACATACTTATATAAATAAAAAGCAATGAGATGAGATGATAAACCAAAATGAGATACCACTTCACGCTGGTCAGAATGGCCATCATAAACAAAGCAACAAACAACAAGTGTTGGAGAGGTCGTGGAGAAAAGGAGACCCTAGTGCACTGTTGGTGGGATTGCAGACTGGTATGGTCACTATGAAAAACAGTATTGGATTTTCTAAGAAAACTAAAAATAGATCTGCCTTTTGACCCAGCAATTCCACTGCTAGGATTATATCCTAAGAACCTTGAAACACCAATCCAAGAGAACCTATGCACCCCAATGTTCATAGCAGCACAATTTTCAATAGCCAAATGTTGGAAGCAACCTAGGTGCCCATTGGTAAATGAATGGATCAAAAAACTATGGTACATTTACACAATGGAATTCTATGGAGCAGAAAGAAAGAAGAAACTCCCACCCTTTGCCACAGCATGGATGGAACTGGAGAGGGTTATGCTAAGTGAAATAAGCCAAGCGGTGAAAGACAAATACTATATGGTCTCACCTTTAACAGGAACCTAAAGAACAAAACAAACAAACAAGCAATATATAACCAAAGACACTGAAAGAGAGAACAGGCTGACAGTGACCAGAGGGGAGAGGGGAGGGAATTTCAAGGGAAAAGGGAAAGAGTTTACAGGAACAAATATAAAGGACACATGGACAAAAACCGGGGGTGGGGGTGGGAGGCTGGAAATGGAAGGGAGGTGGGGAGGGCTGGGAGGTGGGCTGGGATGGGAGTAAAAGACAGAAAACTGTATATGAACAATTAAAATAAAATTTAAAACAATAGAAAAAAAGCAAACTAAATCAAACAGATCAAAAGTACTTTTATCCAACCTTTAAAATGCAAGCCTCCATAGAAAAATAAGAGGCTATATAAGCAGACTCTACAATACTCCTAAAATACAATTTTCATTGAATAAGATTTGTTTGTTTGAAGCTTTATTATTTTCAAAGACTATTGACATATTTTGCTTGATTCAATAATGCTATTAAAAATACTTAAGAAAAATAGCATTACTCCACTTCATAGGCAATGATTTTCAGTCTCAGACAACACAAGTCCCAAGAAGCAATTGGTTAAGATGTCTTTAAATATTTCTGTGTATGCAATATTTTCCTTATACCATACTAATATTTATCACATATTTATTAGTTGTAACAGTTGATAATATGAACCAAGTTGAAAAGGTCTATTTTTTTTTCCCAAAACACCAAAGAAATCATCTTACTGGAACAAGAGGAAAGTCAGCATCTGATAAAAATTACCAAAACTAAATATGTAAGCCCACATGGCACTAAAATTAACCTGAGGATTATGTAATCTTGATTTTGCTTTATTAGCTAAACACCTGTGGGCCATGATTTCCCAGATTCTGGTAATGATTTATTCAATAATTCCAAAGGTTAACACCAAAAGACAAATATTGAACTCGAAAGAATGAGTCCAATAAAGTAAGAAAAGAGGTAATAGCAATACCCTTCAGGGAAGAAGAGGAACTAGGAGAGAAAAATGTCAACCTGTTGGCTCAATAACTAGTTGAAGTCCCTAATATTCATTTCAGTTATGGACTTAATTCTCTTTAAATTATCCCTGAATTATTTTAATGTTATATTATGAAATATTATAGACATTGATGAATATATTGACTCAGTTTCTAGATTGTTGGTTGAGAATATGACACTATGAAATGGGAAGAATTATTTTATTTAAAATTGGTAAAATAAAAGTAGCATTACAAATATTAAACCCTCTGCTCCAGATATTAGATAATAAATTTTATTTGAATTTTATTTGAATGATAAAATTTGAGTATTATGAGCACATGGAAATAATTTGCCACTTATTCTGTAAGTAATAATGTCTGCAATTCATGCATTTATTCATCTAATAAATATTTAGCAAGCTTCTAGTATTTGCTAGTCACTGTTCTTAATCTTGAGACACAACAATGGACAAAAATTAGTCTGTCCTCTCTTGGAGCATACAGTGGGGGAGACAGATGTTAACATTAATAATCGTGTCATTACAAAATAAGTTCTTACAAGAAAAAGAATGATTTGTATAAGAATACACAACAAATAAATCTGATTAAATCTGGACTGGTAAGGAAAGACATCAAATTCTGATCTGAGATCTTAAACATCAGTATGAGCTAACTAGGCTTAGAGCAGAATGAAGAATATCTCTGAAAAGGATAATATGTGCAAAGTCCCTGGGGCAGGAGCAGGTACAGATCATTTGAAGGACAAAAGGAAATAATGAAATTGTAATGTAGCGTGTAAAGGAGACAGCAATAGGAGATGAGATCTGAGTGTTAGATCTGAACTGAACCAGGTTGTCCTGTTAAAGGCTTTGGTTTTTTCCTAATGGCAACGAGAAGACATCAAAAGTTTTATGCAAGGGCATGCCGTAATCAGGTAGGCATTTGAAAAGACCACTCTGTCTAATCATGAAGAAGAGAAAAATAATAGAACCAGTTTGGATACAAGAATGCTGATTTAATTACTGTAGTACCCTGGGCCTTGGAAGTGGAGATAGAGAGAAAAGGGTATATTAGAGAAATATTTAAGAGGTCAAATAGTTGGTGCTATGTGATTGTATATGGATGCTAAGGGAGAAGGAGTATCAAGCACAATGTGTAGGTTTTTTGCCTGTGAATATGAACCAAATGAAAAAAGTCTAATTTTTTCCCAAAACATGAAAGAAGTCATCTGGATGACATTTGGTATGTACTCACTGCTATTTATGAAAGGCCAAATATTGCAGTTTTGTATTCTTGGGAAAAATAAGGTTACATGTATAACAAATTCACATGGTGCTTTCTGTCCTTTTATAAAATATTATTTCAAATATTCATAGGGTAATTTTTCCACAGTGTTGTATTTTCAGGTTTTTTTTTTTTTAGGTAAATTTTATTACTCAACTGATCACTAAATCTACGGCTAAAAATACAGCATGGAGAACAAGTCTGAAATAGACTTGATCACAGTTCACATAGTCAATGTTTTTTTTTTTTTTTTTTCATTTTTAAAAATTTTACTGTTGTTCAAGTACAGCTGTCTGCCTTTCTCCCAGCCCTAATCCCAGCCATCCCCACCTCCCTCCCCTGATTCCACCCCCCTTGGTTTTGTCCATGTGTCCTTTATAGTTGTTCCTGAAAACTCTTCACCCTTTTTTCCTCATTATCCCATCCCATCTCCTTTCTGGTTACTGTCCCTTTGTCCTTAATTGCAATGTCCCTGGTTATATTTTGCTTTCTTATTTGTTTTGTTGATTAGGTTGCAGTTAAAGGTGAGATCATTTGGTATTTGTCTTTCACTGCCTGGCTTATTTCACTTAGCATAATGTATTTTCAATTTTATCTTGAAGTAGCCTGCTGTGTGTGTCTGTGTGTGTTTTCAATTCCAGATTACTTTCTAAAAATGTATTCATTCCTAGAAAAAAAAACAAATAACAGTTGAACTATTATTTGTTGCAGAGCAAATAAAGTTGGAAGAGAAAATACTGGAATTTGATGGAAATAGTTCCTTAAATTCCTTTTCATTTTTTTAAGTCCCAGTCAGCAAAGTGGCTCCCAGATTAACGCTAAAACATCATATGATGATGGCCATTATAGACTTCCCAGTTGAGGAAGAAAATCATAAAAGGTTTACCTCACAAGTTTACTATAGTAAGAAACAATTCAATTCCCAGTCAGTTTAGTTAAAGACATAAGAATGGTCCAAAATTTTACCAAAAGAGGTATATTTTGTGACATTTTTAGGAAAAATATGAAACGCAGTTATTCCTATTGATGCCAGAGCAAGGGGTTAGTGGTAGCCTCCTATTTGTTTTCTTCATAAATGTTATTTATCCATCACTCATGAGTTTAACCATTTTAAAAATAATTTTCACTTTCATGATGTATTACTGTAAAACAACACAAATTCCATCCTTGTTCTCTGCATTATTCTATACACTTTGATCTTTATTTGCTACATTTATCTGTCTGGATTGAACTGTGTAAACTTTTAGGTCTAATTTCATAGATTAGTTCTTCCATTCACTCAATTGGTCCAATTTGCAACTAAACAGACTGACCAAAAGGTAGGCCCTTTGAGAAGGAAAACTAAAAATAAATTAGCAACTATCACTACATCTTACAAGGTATCAATGAGCTGGCCCTTAGAGAACCATATGGTCCCTGAGGCACTACACTTTTAAGGATAATATATACATGTAGAGGAAGACAACTAAATCAATCCAGGATTGGAAAGTAGTTGGAATTAGGAGATCAGTAAATATTAATGTGGTTGCATTGAAGTTGTAAAGAGAGAAAAATTACAGATGAAAACCAGTGATCATTGAACACAGCTCACCCTACGTGTAGTGAAGGGGTTAAGGTTGAGAAATTGGAAACTTAATAGACATGGGTTTGCATCCCACTCTGGATTCTCACTGATAATGATCTTGAAAAAGTCATGTAACCTCCAATATAAAATACTTATTTCCATGGACTTGTCGGATTGAACAAGTGTTTTGATGCAAAGTGCACTAAAAAATGTTAGTTATTGTTCTTATGAAAAGACTAAAGATGAAAAGCATTCCAATAATGTCTAACAGAACTCCAAAAAATGAAGAAACTATATAAACAGGAGTATCTACGATACTCCTAAGTGCCATATTCATTGAATGAAGTGAATTAGGATCTGTTTATCAATCATGGAATTCTGTAAATAGGGACAAATGCAAAGAGAGAAACACAGAAAAATGTGAGAAGGCATTACAGGGGAACAGGGAAGTGGGAGTTACCAGCAGGGACTGCCAGGAGGGAATGTTACCAAAAAAGACCTTGGACAGTCTTAAAATCAGTGAGTGCTAGAGGGGATATGGTTCAAAGGAGGATGCCAAAGAGATTATAAAAAATAATTTATAAAGAGTACATTGTAAATGTCATCTGAGAATGCTATTGAGAAACTGGCCAGATTTGGCCTCTGTTTTGGATTTCACCATAGAAAAGGACAGTGGAGGGAGAGGTTGGCAGCAGGGAGTATAATGACCTTTGATTAGTAAAGTCACTTGAGTAGTCTATAATTGGGTATCACGGTTTCAGTTAATGTGGCAAAGATCACATTTGTGTTTAAATTTCTTACAATTTTGATCTTATAATGTTGATTTCATGCCCCATCCCATAATAATTTTAACCGAAGCCCTTCTTTTTGTATAAAAGCTGGAAACAATATTCTGTGTTTCGCCAGTCTGGCAATAAGACATTTGTATGGTAGCATTAAAGGAAAATGTGGATCAGTTCAGCAATGTTGTTATAGCATACAGCAAGACAAATATATTGAATATGAAACTAGCTTTGAGTAACGTATGGACAATTAAATTTACAGCAAATACCGAAACACCTATTTTTGTTTCTATTTTCCCAGTGCCATCCTTTTCATTCATTTACTAGACAAATATTTGAGTATCTACTCTGTGCCACTCATGTACTAGTTGCTGAGTGTGGAAAAAGTGGTAGCATGTAACCTCCATCCTCTCCGAATTTCAGTTTCATTTTAGTGAAGGGAATCAACAATACATCAGCAATCACAATAGAGACATGCTATGCTGGGGACATTAGAATGAGAATCTAGAGGGAATAGCTATTTCTGCCTAGAGGAATGGGAAAAATCTTTATTTTTCAATTTTTCTTGTTTTTTTAAACGTTCTATTATTTTATTATGATGAAATACAAATAATTTTTTTCTCTTTATAAATTTTATTTTTTTTTAATTTTTTCCTTTATTTTAATTGTTGTTCCTGTACAGTTTTCTGTCTTTTACTCCCATCCTGGCCCACTGCCCCAGCCCTCCTCACTTCCCTCCCATTTCCACCTTCCCTAGTTTTTGTCCATGTGTCTTTTATACTTGTTGCTCTAAACCCTTCCCCTTTTCCCCTGAAGTTCCCTCCCCTCTCCCCTCTGGTGTCTGTCAGCCTGATGAAATACAAATAAAATTTGTCATTTTGACCATTTTAAATGTATAGTTCACTAGCATTAAGTATAGTCACATTGTTGTATAACCATTAGCATCACTCATCTCCAGAAGTTTTCATCATCCCAAACAGAAATTTAAATGTGGTGCTATTTAGCTAGGGCTTGAAAGGTAAATTGCAGTTTATGAGGTGAAGGAAAAAGAGTAAGACATTCTCTTTGAAAGGAAAAGAACTGCATAAAAAGCTCTCTGAAGTAGAAGTGGTTGGAAGTTTACATACTATGTGATTCCAACTCTATGACATTCTTGAAAGACAAAATTATGGAGAGAGTAAATAGATCAGTGGCTGAAAGAAAAAGTAGGGGGAGGAGTCAATAGGTGGAGCCTGGATATTTTTAAGGTAGTGAAACTATCTTTATGATACCATAGTAGTGGATAGATTTTATTGTACATTTGTCAAAATCCATAGAATGTACAAGACAAAAAGTGAATTCTAATGTAACCTATGGGCTTTAGTTAATAATAGTGTAGTAATATTGGCTCATCAGTTGTGACATTTGTTAATAAAAGGGAAATGGGTGGGTGCTGATGTTGGCAAGGAGGCATATGTGAACTCTCTCTTTACTTTGCACTCAATTTTTCTGTAAGCCTAAATCTACTAAGAAAATAAAGTCTGTATTTAAATAATAAAGTCTATTAATTGAAAACAATTAAGAAAAGAAACTCAGTCAGGGTGGAGGAAGATTTAAGTCCAGAGGCAGAGATATTGCAGGCTCTTGTCGCTTCATCAATGTCTTAAATTCTCAGCACTTACTCATTAAGGAAGATACATATATTAACAGTAGTCAAGAACAATATTTGAAATCCCAGGTTAGTGAGTCAAAAATGAAACCTCTAGATCGGGGTTGTGCAAAGTACAACCTATAGGTCAAATCTAACCTGCCAACTGGTTATGTAAATAATGTTTTTTGGAACTCAGCCAAGCCCATTGATTTACATATTGCTTAAGTCTGGTTTTGCACTATAACAGCAGTTTATTATGTGAAACTGAGACCATATGACTTACAAGCCTAAAACAACTTGATCTACCCCTTTACAGAAGAGTTGGCCAACCCCTCCACTGGATTCTGAATTGGGGCTGACTGTATATAGTTTTCATGGGATTCCTTTATTTTAGAACAGGGGTGTCAAACTCATTTTCACAGAAGGACCACCTCTCGGTTGCCTTCAAAGGGCAGAATGTAATTTCAATTCCTTAACAGTTAAGGAGCAGTTACATTTATACAGTCCTAAAATTATTTAGGCCCTCTGAAGGCAACCGTGAGATGTGGCTCCCAATGAACATGAGTTTGACACCCCTGTTTTAGAATAAACAATACGGAGATACAGAAACCTTCTCATAAAAATAAATAAATACTCGTCTGTGGATAGATCCCTCTGAGAATATCTGGATTTGGAGATGTGATTCTGGAGATCTATAGGGTAACATAGTGTTCATTCTGATTTATTAAATGGCCCAATTTTCAAATAGATTGAGCAGCATTCTACACTATAATTTTATTTCTATTTTAATTATCACATGGATACACTTTAACTCCTATAGGTAAATTCATAGAGGCACATTTTAAATAAAATTTGTAAATAAAAAAGTATCACTAATTAAAAATAAAAATAAAAATATGAAGCATTTGCTTTTGTTTAACCAGAAATAATATTCATAAGACAGATTTATATCATGTCTAGTCTTTCAATAGTGTCATACACTGTTGATCAGAGAACTAAAAATGAGATCATTAGAATTAATAATTTAAATAATTTAAATAATCAAATAATTTTTAAATATTTAATACAAATTTTAACCATAAAGTTATATAAAGAACAAAAGGAAAAAAGTAATTTACATGTATAAAATACCAAACTAATTATGAATGATGATATAAAAGTGATCACATGAATAATTAAAAGTATTTGGTAGAGTCAATGTTTGTATCATTTTAGAATGTTTGCACCTACAAGGAATGAACCACCTAAATTGTAGTAGTTTGAAGAGTAGAATTTGAATTTATCTCTCTTGTAAAAAGTCTCTAGAGATCAGTGCTTACAGAGTTGGATCAGTGCCTCTGATTTCACCAAGGACTCAGGCTCTTTCTTTCTCTCGTTTTCACCATCCTAAGTATTTTGACAATTGTCTCTCACAAAATAATTGTAGCTCCAATCATCACATTATTGTAGAAGTCTCCCAATTAAGATAGAGTGGGGAGGGAGGAAAAAGCTTTCTCTCTCTCTCTCTCTCTTTTTTTTTTTTTTTTTGTGAGGGAGAAAAGATTTTCTTAGAAATGGTCTTAAAAAATATTTATTTCATTGGTCAGAATAGGGACACATAGATATACCTAGAATAATTGCTGGTTAAATTGAATGGGGATGCTAATATGTGTGTAAAGTTTAAGCCTTTAAACCAAGCATTATTAATTCCTGTATTAGAACATATGTTGCTCAAATAAATGTAGGGCTCTGTTATTGTAAAAAAAAGTTACTTTGGAATTTATGTAACATTAAACTAAACTTTACTTCCTCTTATAATATCTTAAATATATGAGTGATACATATTTAATGGCATGATTTTATTGTATGTAACTCAGTTTTAAATCAATGACATGCAAATGCAATTCAGTAATACTATGCATTATGTATATGCACACACACATATATGTGCATATATATACACATATATTTACACACATACCATATATATTGGCACATACATAATATGCGGTATTATACATAGCTTTCATAATTTAATCTGTGATAAAGAGGAAATAAGTTTTCAACTTAAAATCCTAAAATATTTTTTTAAAATATTACTTTTATTCCTTTCAACTTTGTGGTTTGCAAAATTTATTGTTGAAAATTTAATTTAAAAACAATCATTAATAATAGTTTAAAGAATGCTAATTCTCAAGATATTCTTTGCAATTTGACAACATAAAATACTCTTTCCACTGCCTGGCTTATTTCACTTAGCACAATACTCCCCAGTTCTATCCATGCTGTTGTGAAGGGTAGGAGTTCCTTCTTTCTTTCTGCTGCATAGTATTCCATTGTGTAAATGTACCACAGTTTCTTGATCCACTCATTTATCAATGGTCATATAGGCTGTTCCCAGCTTGGCTATTGTAAATAACACTGCTATGAACATTGGGATGCATAGGTTCTTTTGAATTGGTGTTTCAGGATGCATAGGGTAAAACCCTAGCAGTGGAATTTCCACATGAAAAGGCCATTCCATTTTTAGTTTTTTGAGGAAATGCCATACTATTTTTCACAATGGCTGTATCCCACCAGCTGTTTATAGTCTCACCAACAGTATACTAGAATTCCCTTTTCTGCACAACCTTGTCAGCACTTGTGGTTTATTGATTTGTTTATGATGGCCATTCTGACTGGTGGGAAGTGTTATCTCATTGTGGTTTTAATTTGCATCTCTCTGATGGCTAGTGACTTTTCATGTACTTAAGGACCCTCTGCATGCCCTCCTAGAAGTGTCTATTCAGGTCCTTTGCCCATGTTTTAATTCAATTGTTTGTCTTTCTGGTATGGAGTCTTGTAAGTTCTTTATATATTTTGGAGATCAATCTTTTCTCTGAGGTATCATTGGCAAATATGGTTTCCCATACAGTTGGTTCCCTTTCCATTTTGTTGATGTTTTCTTTAGCTGTGTAAAAACTTTTTAGTTTGATGTAGTCCTATTTGTTCATTCCTTCCTTTATATCCTTGCCCTGGGGGAAATATTAGTGAAAATATTGCTGTAAAGGATGTCTAAAATTTTCCTGCCTATGATTTCCTCTACTACCTTTGTGGTATAATGTCTTATATTTAAGCCTTTTACCCATTTTGAGCTTATTTGGTATATGGTGTAAGTTGATGTTTTAGCTTCATTTTTTTTTTTGCATGTATTTGTCCAGATCTTCCAACACCATTTATTGAAGAGGCTATTTTACTCCATTTCATGTTCCTGCCCCCTTTGTCAAATATTAAATGACCATATTGACATGGATTTATTTCTGGTTTCTCTATTCTGTTCCATTAGTCTATGTGCTTGTCCTTATGCTAGTACCAGAATGTTTTGATTACAGTGGCCTTGTAAAATAGTTTGATATCAGGTATTGTCATCCATTCTATTTTGTTCTTCTTTCTCAAAATTGCTGAGGTTATTTGGGTTCATTTTTGGTTCCATATAACTGTTTGAAATATTTGTTCTAGGTCTGTGAAATATGTCATTAGTATTTTGATAGGAATTGCCTTGAATCTATAGATTGCTTTGGGTAGTATGGACATTTTAATGATGTTAATCTTCCAATCCATGAATACCGTATATGCTTCCATTTGTTTGTCTCTCTTAATTTCTTTCTTCAGTATTCTGTAGGTCTTTTATCTCCTTGGTTTAGTTTACTCCCAAGTATTTTATTTTTCTTTTTACTATAGTACATGGGATTTTTTCCTAATTTCTGTTTCTGATATTTCATTGTTGGTATTAAAAATGCCTTCAATTTCTGAATGTTGACTTTGTATCTCACCATTTTGCCAAATTCATTCATTAGTTCCAGAAGTTATTTGGTGGACTCTACAGGGTTTTCTATGTATACTATATTGTCATCTGCAAACAGTGACAGCTTTACTTCCCCTTTTCTAATTTGGATGCCTTTTATTTTTTTTCTTGGCTGATCACTGTGGCTAGACCTTCCAATACTATGTTGAATACAAGTGGTGAACGTGGACACCCTTGTTGTCCCACATTATGATCTTAGGGAAAAAGCTTTTTGTTTTTGCCTGTTGAGTATGATGACTGTAGATTTCTCATATATGGCCTTTATTATGTTGAGTCATGCTCCCTTTATTCTCACTTTGATTAGTATTTTTAACATAACTGGGTGTTATAATTTATCAAAAGCTTTTTCAGCATCTATTGATATGATCATGTGGTTTCCGTCTTTTGTATTTTATGTGGTGTATTATATTTATTGATTTGCATATATTGTACCATCCTTGAATCACTGGGATGAATCCCAGTTGATAATGGTGTATGATTTTTTAAATAGATTGCTAAATTCTGTTTGGGTAGAGATATTTATTGGAAATGTAGCTAGTGACAAAGTGGGTGGATCTTAGAATAGATGTTTGAGAACTTTGATCCTTTCTGTCTGAATGTTATTGCTTATATCACAGATTTAACTTCAGTTATACAGCATTTGGGTTTAGATGAAGATGTGGTTGAGCTTTACAAACCTAGTTTAAGAAAATAAATCAATTGGTTCATGTTTTGTTTTAGGTTTTTAGGATGGTTTATTTCAATTGTTGAGTTTATAGAGGCTACATAGGGTAGTAGTTAAGTGGACAGGATCATGTTAAATCCCAGCTTTGCATTTATTAGTTATGTGTTATTTATTAAATTAGCCTCATGACCTCACTTCTTCACCTTCAGAAAGGGCTTCCTATTAAGTAATTTGTGGTGAGAATGCAATGAGTTAACCCTGTAATGTGCTTAGAACAATACCTGATACCTAAGAAGAACACAATCAATGTTATCATGATTTGTAAAAATAAAATACCAAGCAATGTGAAAATAGATATATAGAAATTAATTTGGTATTATTTCCTTGAAATTAAATGAAACATGAAAAACACAACTTCTTGTTTTACTTAAACTTCCCTATCAGAAATGAGATGTAGTAAAGTAGGGCCCTCTTACCATGATGTCACCAGGTTCATCCATAGGGACACAAATGGTAGGATTTCCTTCTTTTTAAAGCTGAAAAATATTTCATTGTGGTGTGTGTTTGTACATATTTACTTGTTAATGGACACAAATACATTGCATACTGTGAATAATGATGCAACTCAGAAGCATGGGATTGCAGATATCTCTTTGAGATCCTGATTTAATTTTATTCAGATAAATACACAGAAGTGCAATTGCTATATTACATGGTTGTTGAACTTTTGATTTTTTGAAGAACCTCCATAATTTATTTATGGTTCCATATAATTTTTTGAAATTTTTTTCTATATCTGTTAAGTATGTGTAACCTAATCAAAACAAACCAGCAAGCAAAACAGAACCAGAAACATGGAAATAGAGAACAAACTGACAGTGACCACAGGGGAGGTGGAAGAGGGATAGTGGAGAAAAGAAGAGGAGGGGTCAAGTCAAGGAACATGTATAAAGGACCCATGGACAAAGACAACTGTGGGGAGGACTGAATGTGGGAGGTGTGCGTAGGTAGGGCAGGGGAGAGTAATGAGGGAAAAATGGGACAAGTATAATTGAACAACAATAAAAAATTTATTTAAAAGAGAAAAAAGGATAGCTATGTTGTGCTTCTCATAAAAACCTAATAAACTGTTTTTTGATAACTTTAAAAAATAAAAAGTAATGAAATAATAATTCACCAAAAAAAAATCACTTTTCAAGTACTATTCTTAGCTCTATTCACATAAAAGATATAAAAATTCTCTTATGCAGTTATAACCAGAACCACTCATACAGTTTAACAAAATAAGTGTTAACTGAAAAACAAATTTTCATGGTTGACAGATATGGTCATATAGTTACAATTTGTTATGGATTAAACTATTTGGGGCCCCAACTCACTTCAAATGTTGAAATCCATCCCCAATGTGATGATATTTGGTGGTGGTGCCTTTAGGAGATACTTAGGTCCTGAGGGTGAAGCCCTCATGAAAGGGATTAGTGTACTTTTCAGAGGCCAGAGAGCTAGCTCACTCCTTCTGCCATTTGAAGACACAAGGATACCACAGCAGTCTGCAACCCAGAAGAGGGCTCTCAGTAGAACCCTACCATGTTGGCAAACTGATCTTGGACTTCCAGCATCCAAAACTGTAAGAAGTAGATTTCTGTTATTTATAAGCCCCCCAGTCTTACTTTGGCATAGCAGCAAAAATTAAGAATGGAAATACTTATTTACTCTCCTTTCAAACAGTTTTTGGTTAGCCACTTTAAAAAAACTATTTTAATTAGCACATTCATATGAAATGGACTTTCCTTTTTGCAATATTTATTGAAAGATAATGCTATTATATAACATAATTTATCAGAATAGTAGATATAAACTAAAGAGTTAGAGACCTAGAACAAAAATTAAGGAAGTCATTTAGGTCATACAGGTAAGGGATTGGCCAACTTAAGTTTTTGTAAAGCACTGGGTAGTTAATATTTCAGGCTTTGTGGACCATACGGTTTCTGCTGGAACTACTAAACTCTGTTGTAGCATGAAAGCTGTCATTGAAAATACTTAAATAAACAGTCTGACTGTGTTCTAAGAAAAATTAATTTATGGACACTGAAATTTTAAGTTTTATACCATTTAATGTATGATAAAATGTTATTCTTCTTTGGATTTTCACAGTAACTTAACAAATTAGAAAATATTCCTAGCTTTTAAGCTGTCTAATAGCAGAAAGGGGATATAGTTTGCCAACCCCTCTTCCAGGTATTTATTATCTGAATGGCCTAGTTTGTCAAGAGTTTTGGTTTGTAATTAATGGTGTAATTCATACCCATTGTTAATTTCTAATATGGGAGAAGCTTGCTGACCCCTGATCACTTTATTTAATGTTGCAACCCACTTAAATCTTCCTCAGTACATGCCAAACTCTTCCCTCACTGTACTCCTTTTTCCTCTACATTTTTATTTAATTTCCACTGTAATGTAGACTCCATGAAGGAAAGGATCTTTGTTTTATTCACTTACATATCCCAAGTGTGGGGAAGAGCTCCTGGCATATAGTAAGAGTTCCATAAACATTCCTAGAACATCAGGCAGGGAGCATGGTTGGAAGACCTATGTTGGGAGAACATTACAGAGTATGGTGACCATATACTCCAGTGCCTGGAATAACCCTGTTTCTTTGACTTTGTACCGGTTAAGTTACTTTTACTCTTAACAATGTCACATTTAGAGGATGAATGCTATCATCATCCCAGCTTAGAGATGGGTTAAATGTCTCTTAGGCCAATTATCTACTAACCTGAGCTGCAAGGCCTTGTGACCCAAGACCTCACTCAGGCTCTGGGGCTGGCAGTGGCTGGTCCAGGCTGCTGCCTTCTAGAGAGTCAGCATTTCAGTGCAGATGGCTGAAGACATGTGTAATCTGCATATATGTCCCTCTTCCTACCTCAAGGCAGCCATATATCAAAGTGAATAAGCAGAGAAAAACCTGCTGCTTCTTTGTTGCAAGAGTTATAACACAGTTCTTCCTAGAGGATACTCCCTCATTTTTATTTTTTTAACACTTTTAAGCCTCATAGTTAGAGTATACCTTTATTCTTATATAAAAATTAAGTTGCCTTTTTTTTTTTTTTTTTTTAGAATTTATTTATTTATCTTTAGAGGGGAAGGGTAGGAGAGAGGGAGAGGGAGAGAAACATCAATGTATGGTTGCCTCTCATGTGTCCCCTGCCGGGAACTGGCCTGCAACCCAGGCATGTGCCCTGACTGGGAATCGAACCGCGATCCTCTGGTTCGCAGGCCCGCGCTCAATCCACTGAGCTACACCAGCCAGGGCTTAAGTTGCCTTTTTTATAAAAAATGTGATATTACCTATGATTTTAATTTTATAAATGGAAAACTGAAAAATCCAAAATGCCACCAATGATAAAGAGAAAGATAATAGTTTTTTTTTTTTTTTTTTTTTTTTTTTTTTTTTTTTTTAACTTTTTTTTTTAATTATTATTTTTTTAATCAGTATTTTTTAATTGTTGATATTGTACAGTTTTCTGTCTTTTACCCCGTCCCAGCCCACCACCCCAGCCCTCCCCACCTTCCTCCCATTTCCACCCCCCATAGTTTTTGTCCATGAGTCCTTTATACTTGTTGCTCTAAACAGTTCCCCTTTCCCCCCGAAATTCCCTCCCCTCCCACTCTGGACACTGTCAGACTTGGTGGAAAATCAGTAAAGGATTCTTCTCATTTACCTATAAACTAAGGTTAAAATGCTAAGTAGAATGCTCTTCTCAAGAGTAATGAAAGTTAAAGTACTCAGATAGAATAGATACTCTATATATCACATCAACATGGTTGGAAATAACAGGGAAACTATATGTGTGTGTGTATATACATATATACATAAACAAACACTATAGAACTATTATTGTTCTATATCATGATTCATAGAGTAATCACTAGATTACTATAAGTAATCGATTCATAGAAATCACTAAATTGTTTGGAAACATAAATGGTCAAAATTATTTTTGAGTTTTGTCTACAAAGAATGCAGAGGAAACATTCTATTAATATTTGGAATACATTTATATGCATTTTTCTCACAAAGATGAACAAAATAAGAGAAAAATGAGACTTGGCATTCTCACTCCATACTACCCACCTCTTAATGCTCATCTATTCTCTTCTAGCCACGTTTCTTTATGTCTTTCAATTACCCCTTAAAGATCTTAAAAATAAAGAATAAAAACAGTTGGCTAAAAATAAATAAATGAAGCCTTAAACTTTCAAAGAATTCAGAAAAATTAGAGCAATCTAGTCTTAAACTAGGAAGAGAACTGAAGACCCTGCCTGATTAGTTGTACAGGAACTGTCAAATCTTAGCAGGAAATAGATGATTAGTTAAAGAGTTTAGTCAGAATTTACAATTGGAAGGAAAGTCTGAGTGGCATCATCATGAAGTAATTAAATTTCATGTTCTTTTTCTAACTCAAATTTGCAGATGAGAATTTAGCTCTATATCATCCTTAGGCTGGAGTGGTTATAAGAGTGCATGCTTAGCCCTGGCTGACTAGTTGGTTGGAGTGTTATCTGGTACAACAAAAGGTTGTGGGTTCTATCCCTGGTCAGAGCACATACCTAGGTTGTGGGTTTGATCCTTGGTTGGGTGTTCACAGGAGGCAACTGATTGATATTTCTCTCTCACACTGATGTCTGTCAGTTTGTCTGTCTGTCTCTCTTTCTCCCCCTTCCTCCCTCTCTAAGGTCAGTGAGTATATCCTCAGATGAAGATTTTTTTAAGAGTGTATTTTTACACATAACCCCAACATAATTTTCAAGAATGTCTTTTATACTTTTAAAATAGGAGTTATTTAATTAATGGAAAAATACCTAATCTTAAACATAGAAGTAAATGTTACCAGGTAAATACTGTATTAACTAGAGAGAATTGCAAAGTTATCACAGTAGTTCTTAGCAATTCTATATAAAAACATATGCAACTTTACATTGATACTATTTTAATGTGAATTCACAACAAAATTATTTTTTCTTCTGAGAAGAAAGGTTTCCAATCAGGCTGCAATCTCTTCTTTCAAGAATATAACAATAGTAAAACCACCCATCTTTCAAAGACAGACTTACTGGTACTACTTCTAAAGGCAATTTCTAGTCATGAGTTCAGATGTAAGTTAAAAACTAATTCAGACTAATTCATACCATAGAAAACTTTTTATTTTTATTTTTTGCATTTTAATAGGTATGCATTTTATAAGGCATTGTTTTTTCTGGGTTTATAGAGATGTATAACAATGAAAATCTGTATCTGAGGACCCGAGTTTAATTACTGTATTCTTTTGCATAAGGTTAATTGATTTTCTTCTTGGTAGGACAGCTATCATGTGTTCTAGAAACATTCTTCACAATAGGCTGAGAAAATAAGCAATTTTCTACATGTTTTAACAGAATTAGAACTAGCCTAGGTTAAGCTTTCCTTTATGTTAAAATTATTAAAAATCAAAGTAGAAAATATCTAGTATTTAAAGAATGGAGAATACATAAGTATTATTTGAATTCTTTGTGTTGCAAAATGTTGAGTTAATTGTACATGCTACAAAAAGCTATATATACCAAGTAGGTTTTTAACATAACATTGGATTCTGATATCTAATTGAGATATTTTTAGTATTAATAACATTTATAAATATTTTGTTTCTTGAATCTAAACTTTGAAAAAGAAACCCAATTTGGTGGTCAATATTAATTTCTTACAATTTGATTAAAGCTGAACTCTTTCATCATGTCCAAACATCTTAATAGTGTCTTTTTTATTTGGTGTATAGAGAATTCATTCACCTTACTTTTAAATCACAAAATGGAGCTTCACAATATCCTGCAGACTTTTGTTTTACTTTGTTTTTATAAATCAAAAAGAGAGATCTCTTTTTTCATATTTTCAATTGGATCGTTTCCCTGGGGAGGTGGTAAGGGGCATTTGAGACGGGACATTTGAGAAGAATTAAAATAGATAAAAAAAAAATGTTTTTAATCAGACCTGCAATTGCTAATAAAAAAGTTTACCCTAAAATGCAAACTGAGATTATGCAACAGCTCAATTTTAAATGTCCTCGCCAGACAACCAGATTACTTCGAAAAGGGCAGTAATTCAGGTCTGAGTTGGCTGGGAATGTACCTTTGGCCTCTCTTCACCTTGAATAAAGGGCAGCATGATCTAATTTAGAGATGGCTGAAGAGGTTGCCCTTAGTATATCTGCACCCTGACTTAGATAAAGGTCACCCTCTAGTGGGGTTGACAGGTATTTCAATCTTAATCCTCATGTTTGAAGAAGAAAGCTACTGAACATCCATTTGAGTTTGAAAAACAATTGATTTTGAAAACCATAGTCAAATCCAGATTCATGAATTTTTATGTGGGTGTCAAAGATGAATAAGTAGAGATTATTATACGTTAGCCCTAAGAAACTGGTCCCTGCCTGGGAGTAAGACACTGAGAGACCCACTAATGCTATTAATGCCATGCTAAAGTCAAGTCACCTGTGAATGTCTTAAAAAGGCTTTAAATAATAGTAGAAAAATAGATGACATGGTCCTAATTTTTAAAATGGAGAATTAAAAAAATCATTTCCCTTAAGTACCATAATTTTACAACATCTGGATCCCTTTTATAATCTTTATATAAAACTTGGAACACTACTGCTTATATTATAGGCAACCTATGGATTTACCTAAAATTAAGCAATTAGAAAATTGGAATAGATTTAGAACATTAAACATAGACTCAATGATATTCTTACTATGCATTGAACATTTACTTTGGGCCAAATGATTTTGGTCCATTAGCTTAGTTTAACAATAATAGGAAATAATATGAAGAATAACTATGAGGTATGAATTATTACTACTATTACTACTACTACTATTATTATTATTATTATTATTATTATTATTATTATTATTATATTGCAGAAAAGGAAGCTTAGAGCAGCAGTTTCAAACTTTGGCATGCATTGGAACCACCTAGAAAGCTAGTTACTATATAGGTCTGGCAGTGGTTTAGCCAAGAATTCACATTTCTAACACATTCTTGGGTGATGTTGATGCTGCTTGCCTGGGACCACATTAGAAAGTCACTGCACTGATTGAGAATACATATATAACTTTTGTAAAGGCTTCCTTCAGCATAGATATGATAAGTAAATAGTAGGAGCTTAATATATTTTAGTTTTCTTCCCTTGCAGACCATAAAGAGTTAGTAACTGTAAAGACAAAGTAACCATAAAGACAGTAATGAAATCCTTACCAGGGTTTTGTACAAAGGAATCTAAAGTTAACAATTTTCCCCATTCCTGGATCTAGTTGTTGAACTACCTAGTTCTCTGTGTGACTGGCAACAAATTGGGGAGTTAGTGAAAGGATGTAATACCCTACCAGAATATAGATACTTAAACTGAGTATAGATCAATGGTTCTCAAAATTCAGCATGCATCCATATTAGGTCCTCAAAATTTTCATTTAGTAGTTCTGAGTTGGGATAAGGGATATACTTTAGTAAGCAGACAATAATCACAATAATCTTTGTGACAAAGGCACTTTTGTAACAATAATCACAAAAGTGTCTTTTCTATCAGGGCTTCAATTTTGAGCCAAACGTTGATTCAAGCTGCCTGACCATGCTGTACCCTAGCCCTGGGACTGCTTTAGCAGTCAAGTGCAAACCAGAGTTACATGCAGAAATGTACAGGCATGTACTGGGCACTGTTAATATTGACTACTCCACACTTGAGGGGAATCTCAAGGTAGGCAAGAGATAGGGACCCACCTGTTCCCCCTACACCCCTTCTTATTCTCCTAAGCACTAGGTCACTGCATATAATCTAAAGTGGGCAGTCAGATGCTCTCAAATGGTAGTCTGAATCTGGAGGGAACAAAGCACAAACTCAATGTATGAGAGCCTGAGCAGAAAATAAAACCATGAATCAAAGTGTGATTGTGATTGCGGCAGCTAAGGATCATAATATCATTAATGGGGAGTAAGTGGGTCATTGGAAATGGCATCAATGGTATATCATATGTAGAATATGTCTGATGGGACTGTGCTTCTCTTGGCTCCCATCAAATCTTGGTTATCCCACATGTCTTTGAGTGCTCAGTATGCTGCCAATACAGTTCTATAATTCTTAATCTTTGGTTCCTAGGTGGAAGTGGCAGGTTGATATTATTCAATGAATAATGTTCTCATCTATTTCAATTTTATATAGGTTCTTTCTATTGGCTTTGCTTTTGGGGAAGTGATTTAATCTTTTGGGTCTAAGTTTGATCAACCACAAAATTAAAAGGAAGGATGCAATGATCTCTAAGGCATTTCCCTATCTTCAGATTCTGTTCTATTTTGTTTTAGAATAAGTGCCCTTGAATGGGAAGTATTACTGTGGAGCAAAATGAATCAGATTTATTTTCTAGATCATTTCTGAAGAAAAAGAAATAGAATTTAGATAAATGAAAGGATCACTCTGGAAATTTCAAAGGCTGCTCCCTTCTATTATATACTAAATTTAGTGAGAGCTAAATAACCTAATAAACTCCTAAGACAAAAAAAGGGTTTCCCAGCTGATAGAGAAATCTCATGTCTCTTTATCTAATACCAACCCCTGAATCTACCAAAAAAATAGAGGTGACTCCAATGATTTTTTTTTTTTTTTTGCAGATTACAGCACTAGCAACTCAAGAGAAAAATCTACATTTTCTTAATCAAGGTAGTGTAATAAAGTGTCCTTAGATGAAACTATTTTTGACGGAGATAAATTTGAGTGAAATATGAAGCAGTTCTGAGAATGAAAGGCAAGACTCTTCCAGTTAAATTCTTTGGAAACATTTCAGTTCTTGGAGTCTTGGAAATAAATTATATCTATTTGGGGCTTACTCTATATTCACTGCTTCTTGTCTAGCTTTTACCCTCCATTAAAAACACCTTTGTCTAAAACCACAGGTTGTGTGTTGACTTAATTACCTATCAATACCTATAGTTGCCTATTCACATAATTTCCAGATTCACAAAGACTCTTCCTTGGAGAGTTAAAGTGGCAACAAAATATATGAGGAAAAAAGCATAAATTTCACTTTTAAAATGGCTTTCCAGTGTTTCAGGTGCTCAAAGCACTGTTCATGCTCTTCCCTTGATCAAAAGCCATCAGCAGCACCTCACAACTTAAAATATAAAGTCTAAATGTCTTTCAATGTGTAATGTGATAAAAAGTGCCTTCATCAACCATCTTGTACATCCAAGTATTTATTCAAATAACTAACAGGTAGTTACTGAACACATTTTTGTGTTAATTGCCTAGTATTATTATTTTTCTTTAATTCTTTCTAGCATACACTTACATCCCATCAAAACGGCACTTTCTCATTACCATGTACTAGGTACATGGGACTAGGGTACTTTGACTAGGGAATGTATCATTCCACTTACTGCATGAATTCCTGTACAATATCCCAAATATAATGAACACTTCTCTGTATTTTCCTGATAGTGGTCTTATAATTGTATTATAATAATAGGGGTGGGTGAGAAAAGCGAAGTGTCTTAGCAAAAAACAATAACAATTCATAGACGCAGGTAACAGTATAGTGATTACCAGAGGGAAAGGGAGTGGGGGAAAGTATAGAAGGGTGAAGGAGGATAAATGGTGATGGAAGTAGAAAAAACTAGTTCTTGTAACTGTCTGACAGTTATTTCATGTATTCAGTGAGCAAAAATCTAGAATTGATTTTCAAAGAAAAAAATCAATTTATAAATTGATTTTGTGAGTAAATAGAAATAGTAAATATCCTTAAAACCTGGAATGTGTACACTGAAAGAAATCATTTCAGACTCTCAAATTTCCTTCCAGAGGATTACCAGATTGTGAGTAAGAATCATGAAGCAAGTACAGCATGAGACATTTGACTAGGGAATGTATCTGCTAGAAGTTAACAGTAGCTTGCATGGTTGTATGTAAATAATTTTGAATCTGTATCAACCTGCCAAAGTTGATGGTGGTCTACCATAAGCTTTCAACTTTGTTCTAATCTTAACATTTTTCCTACTGAATATGAGATATGTAGCAAATCGGAGATAAGACTAAGAGGTTAGTACATATACAGGGTGGGCAAAAGTGGGTTTACAGTTGTGAATACATAAAACAGTTTATTCTTGTATTATTATTTATTAAATATTATACTTTTCCATATAAACAACTATAAACATATTTTTGCCCAGTCCTGTATTAAATGAGAGAATTTAAACCTAAAAAAAAAAATTAAGAATTTGGAGTGATAGGTTAGCTATAATAAAATGAGATTCAGTGAGGATAAAGTTCTGCCCTTGGGTCTAACTTCACTCTTCACAAGTACATGATGGCATACTCATGCAGCAGTAGATCTGAAAAACATCAAAGGCATGTAGTTGAGAGTAGGCTCAATGACCAACAGAAGGATATGACTGCTAAGTCAACAAAATTCAACCTTAGGCTCTACCTGTAACAAATACTATTAAGACAACATTTCTCTGCACACTCACTAACTAGGTCTACTTGGGAAGTTGATAGGCAACTGCCACGTTGGCTGAGCCAGCCTAGCTCATAAATTGCTTCTTAATAATATCTAGAGGTGTTCCTTACTCAACTCATGTCTTCTTAGGATATGACAGAGTTCAATGAGAAGAATGAAACATATATTTGTAACTGATGATACTTATGTTCAATGGATAATTTAATCTACATATATCTCATCAATACTCAGGCATTTGTAAAAGAATAACTCTATTCAATTCTTTACCAATTGGTCTAGTTCACACCTATCTTGTTGCCTTTGGTTATCAGTTCCTCACTCTGAGATGACAAAAGACAATGTGAGATGAACATGGGTATAAGAGAGAAGATGACATTCTCATTTCATACAGCTTTGAGTGCAAGAACCATTGAATAAAACTCATCATGTAACAACTTTTGGCCTAATATAAGGAAGAATCTTCTGTCTGAAATAGATCATAGAGTCATGGAAGTTCATCATTAGAAGGGAGAAAACCCAAAGAGGGGTAGGATCGAGGGTGGGAGGTGGGGATGGCTGGGGTGGGGCGTAGTGGTGTGGAGCAAATGGAGACAACTGTACTTAAACAACAATAAAAGAAGAAAAAAAGAAGGGAGAAAACCATGTATTATTAATATGTCAGAAGAAAGAAATCAATCATTTATTTGATGGATGGTTGTTGTAGGTTGTGTTATGAAGTGACTGTGTGTATTTCCCCAAAATTCATATATTGACATCCCAATCCCTAAGGTGATGATATATGTGAAGGTGGGACCTTGGGAAGTCATTAGGTTTAGATAAGATCATCTGGGTGGAGCCCTCATAATAGGATTAATGCCCTTAAAATAGGAGGAAGAGACGTGAAGACTATCTCTATGCAAATGGAAATATGGAAAAAGGCAGCCATCTGCAAGCCAGGAAGAGAGGTCCCACCAAAACCCAACAATACTAGCATCCTTATCCTGTACTCATACCCTCAAGGACTGCAGGTAACAAACTTCTGTTGTTTAAAGCATACAATCTATGGTACTTTGTTGTGGTAGCCTTACCTAAGACAAATAACCTTTGGGGTCTCTTCTGATGACTTTGTCACTTTAACATCAACAGAAGAAAAAAACATGCCTATGTTAACCAAATGCTACTATAATTTAATTTATCTCATCTTTAATTAGTGTTTCAATTGCATTATAGTAATCTCTCTCCACAAAATACTATTTTATAAGCTTTATTTTACATCAACTACCAAAAAATTCATTATATTCAGTTCACTAGAAATTAATGTAAGGTTTTAGGGGATCTACAGCCCTGAGTTCTCTGACTTCACCTTGAACCAAATTCTTCTTATTTAGCCCATGCTGGCTTCCAGAGCTCAAAGATCTTTTTGTACTTTATCATCTATTCTAAGTACTTCCCCACCACAGGGCCTCTGCATTTACTATTTCATCTGCCCAGAATGCTCTAGTCCTCATATCTACAAGGCCCACACTTCTCCCTCACTTTCTTAATGTTTCTGCTCATATATCCCATTATTAGAGAGGTTTTTGGAATCATGCTTTATAAAACAGACCCTTCCTCTCACCTTTTATATGCCCTATCTTGCTCATATTACTTTAGTTTTCTCTTGCCAATAACTACTATGTTTTTATTTTTTTGTTTAATTTCTGCATCCTTCCACTAGAATTTAAGCTTCAAGAGAGCACTGATTTATTCACTAGTATTGTCAACATCTAGAATAATCCTTACCTTTATTTAAAAGTACTTTTAAAAAATTCAAATTCAGCATACTTGATACTATGTAGAATTAATTATCATATTGAAGGGAAAAAATAGTATTACTTCATCCAAACTCCCTTTAAGAATTTAGGCGTTGGATAAAATTCCAATATAGTAATCTTATTGTCAGACCAAAATATAAACTTGGTATATCCTTTCTTCAATACTATTTATTAACAAATGTTATAAATTCAAAGGTTTTAAGTTACACACATTTGTTATATACAAACAACCAAATACTGGTGTATGGTTCTATGTTTAATTTATATTAAAATAATTTCTTCTTTTTCTTAGATAAGTCCCTTTAACATTTCATATAATAAGGGCTTGGTGATGATGAACTCCTTGAACTTGACCTTATCTGAGAAGCACTTTATCTTCCCTTCCATTCTAAATGACAGCTTTGCTAGATAGAGCAATTTTGGATGTAGGTCCTTGACTTGCATGACTTGAAATACTTCTTTCCAGCCCCCTCTTGCCTGCAAGGTCTCTTTTGAGAAATCAGCTGACAGTTTGATGGGAACTCCTTTGTAGGTGACTGTCCCCTTATCCCTTGCTGCTTCTATGACAGTGAAAAGACAGCAAACTCATAGCTATTAACAACCACACCTAAAACAAAAAGCAAAATAAGCAAACAACTAGAAAAGGAACAGGAACACAGAAATGGAGATCACATGGAGGGTTAGCAACAGGGGTGTGGGAGGAGGAGAGAGGGGAAAAAGGTACAGAGAATAAGTAGCATTTTCTACCCACCGTCTGTTGGGTAGAAAATAGACAGGGGGAGGGCAAGAATAGTGTGGGAAATGTAGAAGCTAAAGAAGTTATGACACATGGACATGACCTAAAGGGGAGGGAACGTGGGTGGGAGGGGGTGTGCAGGGTAGAGGGGAATGATGGGGGAGAAATGGGACAACTGTAATAGCATAATCAATAAAATATATTAAAAATAATAAACAAAATAATTTCTGACTCAAATAATACATTTTATAAATCTCCAAACAAACAGATCATACAAGACAGGGGTGTCAAACTCATTTTCACCAGGAGCCACATCAGCCTTGCTATTGTCTTCTAAGGGCTGAATGTAATTTTAGGACTGTATAAATGTAACTACTCCTTAACAGTTAAGCGAAAGCTCAGCACTGCTGCTGGGTAGAAACAAGATGCAGGGCTGGATAAAACAAGGTGGAGGGCCAGATTCTGCCCACGGGCCTTGTGTTTGTCACCTGTGGCATAAACCATGACAAGCCCTGACCATGAAAAGCCCTGTGTGCTGAGATAAAAATTTAGATTTTATTCTGTAAGCAATAGGAAGCCATTGGAAGTTTTTAGGCAGAAAATGGCATTTTCAATCTATTTTTAGAAAGAGAATACTGGCAGACATGAAGAAGAGGGATTAAAGCCAGAAGTATATGGAAATAAAAAAGTCAGTTAGGGTATTTTGCAATAATCCAAGGAAGAAATGATAAAGGCCTGGACCAGGTGGGGAACCAGGTGGTGGGAATGAAAAGCAGGAATGGAGTTAAAGACTTGGTGACTAGGTAGATGTGCAAGGTGAGAGAGAGGGAGGAGTCTAAGCTGATTTCCAGGTTTCTGATTTAGGCATTTGGGCATCTAGCAAACAAAACAGGAAAATACAGGAGGAGGGGAAATTTGGAGAGCAGAGCATGTGCTCAGCTTTGACTTGACTCTGAATAAATGGGAAATGTTCAGATAAAATGACCAGAGGAAATATGATGGGCTCAAGGATGGGGACAAGTTTTGGGCAGGAGATATTGCTGTGTAAACAATATATGCTGAGATGAGCAGAGCTGGAGATAGGTTAGGAGTAAACATAAACCAAACTCCTCATTCTAATTTAAATGATGTTTAAAAATGAGAAAAAACAACATGGAATTCTATGCAGCAGAAAGAAAGAAGGAGCTCCTACCCTTTGCGACAGCATGGATGGATTTGGAGAGTATCATGCTAAGCAAAATAAGCCAGGCAGTGAAAGACAAATGCCACATGATCTCACCTTTAACAGGAAGCTAATCAACAAAACAAACAAACAAGCATAATATAAACAAAGACACTGAATTTGAGAACAGTCTGACAGTGACCAGAGGGGGAGGGGAGGGAATTTCAGGGGAAAAGGGGAACGGTTTAGAGCAACAAGTATAAAGGACTCATGGACAAAAACTATGGGGGGTGGAAATGGGAGGAAGGTGGGGAGGGCTGGGGTGGTGGGCTGGGGCAGGGTAAAAGACAGAAAACTGTACAATATCAGCAATTAAAAAATACTGATTAAAAAAATGAGAACAAACAAGATAGCATACAGGTTTTCTAGTTAATTGAAAAACTCTAAAGAGAAAATCATAGCATCATATATGTTGTACTTTGGGATATTTTTAATGCCTGTTACTTGGCCAGCCAGGGAAGAGATCAAAGCTTGGAACCTACCTGAAGATGGGTTCTCTCTGGCTAGAACCCTTTTTCAGTGTTCTTAGCTCTGTAAGAAGTCTGATGGCAGACAAACACTTATTTAGGTTTCTTGGTCAACTTCATAGCAATAAAAAACCTCATTATTCCTCCTTGGCTGCATATGAGTGGGCATTTCTATGCAAATATTCAGTTCACAACCAAAAGACTTTAATCACAATTAAAATCTCCCATCGCTGGAGAAATAAGCCAACAAAAGAGTCAGAGAGAGAGAGAAACAGAGAGACAGAGAGACAGAAAGACAGACAGAGTGAGAGAGATTGATCTGCCAAAGAATTAGAATTGGGGAGAAACCTTTATATCCTCCTGATTTCAATTTACATTTTTTAACACAAACAATATGTACTGATGATCTGCCTAGGAAGCAGTACCAGGTACTGTATTGTACTGCATGTTGGTCCATTGGTCAGAAGACTTGAGTAAACTTGAAGCCAACACCCAAATGTTGTGCCATTTTATCCAATCCCTAATTACAATCTTAAACTTGTTTTAAAAGAGGTAGAGAAATGTGTGTTTACTTGAAAGAGGGTTATTTACAGAGTGCTGCATAAAATCTCACCTATAATGCCATATTTTGAAATAGCATGCTCTAATACAAAACTGGTGATATTTTCCATTGGCTGGATAAAGTTTTCAGTGAACACTGCTAACCCCACTATAGAAAATACAGACATTCAGATTGAGTTGGAGTCCCTAACAATAAACTCACTAATTATTATACCAAAATAGCTTTTGTCAGAAGGATTACACTCATGTAAAGGCAGATATCATTGCCCTTTTCACTCCATATGCTTCAAGCTATCAATTTTAGAGATTAAAAAAGAAATATAGGACTTCCGGCCAAGATGGAGGCGTAGGCGGACACACTGTGCCTCCTCTCACAACCAAAATTAAGGACAACAAATATTTAGAAACAAGAAAACAACCAGAATTTATAGAAAATTAAACTGTATGGAAGTCCAACAACCACTCATCCAGACCGGTAGGAGGGGCACAGTCGCGGCGGGAGAAGGTGGAGGTGCGGACCCGGGAGCGCAAGCAGCAGCGGCTGGCAGTTCCCAGGTGCACAGGCAGCGGCTGGTGGTCCCTGGGCCCACAGGCAGCAGCTGGCAGACCCCGGGCACAGGGGGCAGCTGTACAGAACCAGTGAGGCCGCACAGGGTGGCTGGCTGACCAGGTGGTCCCACATTCGCGCGCACGGACGGACCAGGTAGAGGGGAGGTGGCGGAGAGGACTGAATCCAGGAGAGAGCGGAGCAGGCGCCATTCTTCCCTCTCAGACCCCACCCCCACATACAGCGTCACAACCCAGCAACTGGGCTTCCCCGCCCTGAGGGACACCTAAGACTCCACCCCTCATACATAATAGCCGCGACCAGACTAAAACCAAAACAAAACAAAAAAAAAAACCCACCAAAAATGGCTCAAACCGGAGAAAAAATGAAAACCCCAGAGTCAATTCCTCTAAGCAGTGAAGAGAAAGCCAATCTATCAGATGCACAGTTCAAAGCACTGGTCATCAAAATGCTCACAGAATTGGTTGATTTTGCTCACATATTAGATGAAAAAATGCAGGCTACAATACGTGAAATGAAGGAAGACGCATGGGGAACCGATAGAGATGGAAGGAAAACTGGGACTCAAATCAATGGAGTGGACCAGAAGGAAGAAACTAACAACCAAACAGAAAACGAGGAAGAAACAAGAATTCAAAAAATTGAGGAGAGGCTTAGGAACCTCCGGGACAAATTAAACGTCCCAACATCTGAATTATAGGGGTCTCAGAAGGGGAAGAAGAAGAGCAACAAGTGGAAAACTTATTTGAACAAATAATAAAGGAGAACTTCCCCAATATGGCAAAGGAAATAGACTACCAGGACGTCCAGGAAGCACAGAGAGTCCCAAAGAAGTTGGACCCAAGGAGGAACACACCAAGGCACATCGTAATTACATTAGCCAAGATTCAAATGAAGCAGAGAATTCTAGAAGCAGCAAGGGATAAGGGGACAGTCACCTACAAGGGAGTTCCCATCAGACTGTCAGCTGATTTCTCAAAAGAGACCTTCCAGGCAAGAAGGGGCTGGAAAGAAATATTCCAAGTCATGAAAGTCAAGGGCCTACATCCAAGATTGCTCTATCCAGCAAAGCTGTCATTTAGAATAGATGGACAGATAAAGCGCTTCTCAGATAAGGTCAAGTTCAAGGAGTTCATCATCACCAAGCCCTTATTATATGAAATGTTAAAGGGACTTATCTAAGGAAAAGAAGATAAAAATATGACAGTGAAAAGACAGCAAACTCACAGCTATTAAGAACCACACCTAAAACAAAAGCAAACTAAGCAAACAGCTAGAACAGGAACAGAACCACAGAAATGGAGATCATATGGAGGGTTAGCAACAGGGGCGTGGGAGGAGGAGAGATGGGGAAAAGGTACAGAGAATGAGTAGCATAGATAGTGGGTAGAAAATAGACAGGGGGAGGGCAAGAATAGTGTGGGAAAAGTAGAAGCTAAAGAACTTATGACACATGGACATGAACTAAAGGGGGGAATGTGGGTGGGAGAGGATGTGCAGGGTGGAGGGGAATGATGGGGGAGAAATGGGACAACTGTAATAGCATAATCAGTAAAATATATTTTAAAAAAAAGTTAAAAAAATATACCCTTAGGTAAAACATATAAACATAATATCAATTCAGTCAGCTGTTTTTCATCCATGGTATTATATGAATGAAGAAATTTAAAAAATGACAAAATAAAAAATAGCTGGCCCATAAGGCATTATTGTAAATGATGCTCCCCTAGTTAAATGGAGATAACCATAGTGCCGTCAAAATAACTTTAACATTTTTTACACTTTAATACCTACATACCTTTCTATACACTTAAATACATGTTGGGAACATGAAATATGACAATTTCATTAAACTGCATAGTGTTAGCAATTGTCACATTTCACTTTTCCAGATCTGTATCATGTCAAATGCTGCCTCCTGCCTTGTCATATTTCTCTTTTTGCCCTGAGGAATATTTTCATGCTAGTCAAGGAGTTCTATTTTGGCAGGATGCCGATAGAGCCATAGGAAATATCTTTTAGTGCTGTGCCAAACACACACCCGGACTCGCCTTTAGCCTTCCATCCCAACATGAAAAGGTCAGGGGCTATCTTCCAGACTACCAACTGCCATTTTTCCATCTCATCAAAAGGAAAGTCAAATATAGGGCACTGAGCATGTTGAAAGTTTGCAAAATGCACTGAAGTTAAGTGTTTTGCCTAATAAGTTTGGTTAGGTTAGAAGTTGAAAGAATAAAGAGAGAGGAAATGGAAGGCACGGAACAAGGGCCTGTAATTACAGCTATAAAACATTACTTTACCCGTCAAAAAATAGATGACCCATAAAATTCCCCAGCCAGTCATCTCTAACAGTGGCAAGACCAACAAAAAGGTATGAAGAGCTTTCTGCATCACTGATTGGTATAAAAAGGTTAGTTGACTCAACTGGATCCAATGTACCACTATTGATATGTAATCTGCCCAATCTATTAGATTTAATAGAATTTTATGGGCCTACGCTTTCTTTCCCTAAAAAAAGTATACTACTTCAATTATAAGATTTAGACTGGATGATGAAGGAGCTTTGTGTGCATGTAGAGACACCAGATGTGAAATTTGTTCCCATATCTATGAATTCCCATTCCCTCTCTAGTTTTGATTTGGGGTAGGTTATTTAACCTCCCAAAGCAGTGGCAGAACAAGATGGGAGACTAGAAGAGCCTGTCTCATGGAAATAGTGTTTTTTATCACTGACATTGTTTAGAATTAGTAATTAATACAAAGCACTGTAAATTTCAGTTGGTTTCACTATTATTCTTTTTTAATTCTCTGCAAACAATTCACTCCACTGCTGTCTGAACACAGAGACTGCACCCAGCAACCATGGACCCTGCCACATCTCCTTAGTGGGTCTCTAAGCTTCAGTTCTGTAATTTGCATATGACAAATTCAGTACCTGCCCCTACTCCCTCACAGAATTGTGAAGATCCTATGAGATAAGGGGTTAGAAAGGGTTTTCTAATTGTCAAGCAAATTTTAGCAGTTCAACTCTTATTATCTCTAGGTATGAAACAGAGTAAATATGATGAGAGACTGAAACTCACTGGTGATCTCTTAACCCCGTCTTTGTTCCTGGTTTAGAACAGTCCTCCAACCCACAAATGTGTAACAATAGAATGAAATGAACTCAAGTGCCAGCTTTTCCATTCTCCTTGCTTATGTTAAAGCAAAGCATCTCAACATGGACACTACTGACAATTTGAATCAGACAAATCTTTGCCAACGGGGTTGTTGTCTGAATTGCAGAGTATTTAGAAGCATTCCTGGCCTCAGCTGAGATGCCATCAGCAGCCCCTCCCAAATTTGTGGCAATCAAAAGTGTCTCCAAACATTGACTAAAATTTCTTAGGTGTAAAATCACCCCAGGTTAATAACTCTTCTAAAGTAATGTCACTCTTATGATGGAAGATGGTTTGATTTTGGGTGGTGTACAGATAGTACAATATACAGATCTTATACTATGGAAGTATACATTTAAAACCTATATGATCTTGACAACCAATGTCACCTCAATAAATTTAATAAATTTTTTTAAAAGAATGAAACGGACAAAGGTAGAGGTGCTCTAATAAAGGAATCCACAAATTTTTCAAAGTATTGAATTATTTCCGAATAATCTCAAATTACCTTTTTAGGTAACTACTTCCACACTTTCAAACTGCTTATATGAAGTTTAACTTGACCTTGAATAAGAATTAGCATTTTAATACACCACTAAGTGATAGTGATACCACTGGTTTCAATATAATCACTCATAGAGAGTAATTTTCCCTATCTAGATTCTCCATGTATCTTCCATAAAATAATGTGTTGAGCACACAATATATAATTGGCATTTTGTGAGCCAACAGCTCTTAATGATCCATTTTGGTTTGGTTCATGCATTCTACAATGTATATATGAAGGCAATAGCAAAGAATGGTGTAGATCAGTATAACCAAACAGTGGACTACATGATATTATTATGCTTCTGGCACATGTAGCACTCTTTTTTTTTTTTTTTTTAATTTATTTATCTTTAGAGGGGAAGGGAAGGAGAGAGGGAGAGAAACATCAATGTGTGGTTGCCTCTTGTGTGTCCCCTGCTGGGAACTGGCCTGGCAACCCAGGTATGTGCCCTGACTGGGAATCGAACTGCGATCCTTTGGTTCGCAGGCCCATGCTCAATCCACTGAGCTACACCAGCCAGGGCACATGTAGCACTCTTAATTCTACTCTTTTTCTTCCCTTGTTCACACTGCAATTCTTGGAAGTTTTCAAGTGAACAGAATTTGAGTTGATTAAGCAAGTAACACACACACACAAGAAAAGGAAATAACTTGAAAATCCCTCGTACATGCCAATTACACACAGACCATCACTTGGCCAGAGCTATATACATCTGAAGACTCTGAATGATGAGATCCAACAACCGAAACCATTGGTCACTGGGACCAGTGCCATAGATGGTAGTAAATAGTAAGATAATGGTAGTAAAAATATGTTTTGCTGTGAACTCTCAGATTGTGCTGAAAGACTAGGACACTTTCCATTAAGACCTGCAAATAAACTGCTTGGCTAAGTGAACATTTCAGAAATAGTCCACGTTATATGTTACTACTCTTTCTTTGACAGAATCCCTATTTGCTAAATAAATATTTCATCCTACAGATTTCTAAATTGTGGCACTTAAGATCATATAGCTGGATCAACATATAAATCAAGTCCTTTTGTACACATACAGAAGCCCTTTATTCATTGAACAAATAAGTGGGAATTATATTTGCAAAAATCATGAGCCTCAATAATTCAGAAAATAGTCCTCAATAGTCATCAATCCTGTTCTGTTTTTATAATTACAAACTGTACTGGCAGACCTTTGCTTTAGCTGTGTTTAGGTGAGTGGCTACACATCCTTTTCTCTCATTCCCTCTATAGTCCTTTCTTCCAAAACTTACCAAGCAAGGACTTGCATGAGCCAGAAACCATGCTAGGTCTTCACATACAGAATCGAATAAGTCACTCCCTTTGCCTTGTAGGATTTCACAGATTATGGGAAGAAACAGGTATATAACATGCCTTTGCAATATGTTGTTTGGAGCATTGTGACAGAAGTAAGCAAAAGATGCAAAATATATACAGGAGACATGAGGTGGGGAAGTTTTAAGAAGACTGTTGAACCACATTGAAAGTTTCAGAGAAATTAAGTAACATAAGGACTGCACTAGGCTCAATGGTGTCCTCTCAAATTACATGTCCATGTGAAAATTCACAATGTGATTTGGCTTGGAAGCAGTGTCCTTATAATTGGTTAAGTTAAATTTAGGTTATACTGGATTAGGGTGGGCCCTGAATATAATCACTGACATTTTTATAAGGAGAGGACATATATAGATGTAAAAATACAAAGGAGAAGCCCTGGCTGGTGTAGCTCAGTGGATTGAGCGCGGGCCTGCGAACCAAAGGATCGCGGTTCGATTCCCAGTCAGGGCACATGCCTGGGTTGCCAGGCCAGTTCCCGGCAGGGGACATACAAGAGGCAACCGCACATTGATGTTTCTCTCCCTCTCTCCTTCCCTTCCCCTCTAAAGATAAATAAAATCTTAAAAAAAAAAAAAAAAAAAAGCTGCATTTGTTTAAAAAAAAAAAATACAAAGGAGACAACATCATGTGAAGATGAGGTTAGAGGTTGGGTTGCTGCATCTACAAGACAAGGATTGCCAACAATCACTAGAAACTAAGACAGAAGTTTCCTCAAAGCCTCTAGAAAGAATCAACCTTGATTTCAGATTTCTGGCCTCCAGAAATGTGAGAAAATGAGTTCTATTGTTTTCAGCCACCAAACATGGTAATATTTTACAGAAGACTTAGGAAACTATTATAAGGACTAAGATGAACTTTCCAGTCATTCTGTAAAGTAGTGTTATCAATAAATGAATTTCCCTATATTATACATAAATTCCTAAGTTAGAAATGCAATTTATCAGTCTCCTGGAGTGTTCTTTATCTTTCAATTTATAACAATAGGAGGTAAAAAAAAATAGCTTTCCTAAAACAGCGTAACTTATTGTAGGCCTTTAATAATCTCTTCGTTTCAAAATATTTTATAGCTACCTACTGGAGATAAATTAATGTAGCCTATGATTAATATTTATAAAGGCATAGCCTGTTCTATTGTATGGAGCCAAGATTTGCTACCATCACTTTATTTGAGTATCACCAGAGAGGCTGTTTTAAATACTGCAACCAGAATGCTGACCCCTAGAGATTCTGATTTAATTGTACTGGTATAATACCAGATCATACTTAGTTTTTTAAAGGCCCCCCCAGGATTTCAGAAGGGAAGCCCATGTGGAAAACTAACAATATAGAGCGAGGGTTTACTAGAAGCCGAGAATGTTAAATGATTATATGAAGGCACTAAGTTGAAATACAAATAAAATCAAAGAATAAGCTTTAAATTTGTGTTTATACTTTAGTACATCTCTGTTTTTATAAACTCATGCAATATTTATCCCTATATGACTTCAATAGAAACTGGGAAAGTAAAAGATCATGGAATGTGATCTGAACCAGCAAGAAAGCAATATCTTATTAGCTTGGAGGAAGGGCAGACTACAAGGTACGGGTAGAGAAAATGGTCTTCCCAGAGTAACAGAAAAAAATGGGGGTGAGAAATTAAAGACAATAATAAAACCATTATTATCTTTTGGGGAAAAAAAAAAAACAACTCCAGAATAAGCAACTAAACAGAAGGGAAAAAATGGTCACTTTTGTTCCAAATACATTCTAAAAATGATTATAATTCCTTTTACATTTATCAATGTGGATTTAAATTTAAGTACATTGTTTCACAAATGAGGTACTTTAGAATACAAAATTGGGACTATATCTTGATAGCCTAAAATATCTCATTTTCCTCTTTCATGCCCATATTTATATTTTATTGTTTACAAAAGTTATAGGAAAGCACTGTTGTTTCCAATATATACAGTTAATCGAAACATAAAGGTCAACAAATTGTAGACATTTTGGTGTGAACAAGGAAGTATCTAATGACATAAAATATTGTTATTTTTAGAACCATATATTCTTAAAATCATTTTACTCCAAAAAAACTGATTCAAGCATAAAAATGTGATGAGTATCCACATAAAATATTAGGAAGATGTTTTAAAAAGTACATTATCATTAAGGTTTTTATTCCATTAATGGTGGTGGAATCATTTATATGTGGTTTATTCTGACCATAAGTTTTGTACCAAACATTTGCTACAGACTAAATGTGTATTGACACATTCAGGATAAGTAACATTAGTAATTTCCTCATTTATATATATATATATATATATATATATATATATATATATATATATCTGCATCTCCATCACATCACAGTGCACAGTAGTAAAAATTAAAGGTACTTAAATATCTTAATTGGAATATTAAGTTTTGTTTTATAAGTGGTACTTATTAAGTGTTTGAATAATACATGGCAGGTTACATTTTATTTGGTAATTAGTAAAATAAATATTATATTTCAAAAAGAATTAGCCTGAAATACTTGTGGTGGTCCTATGGCCTAACCTGGGAGTTGAGTAGTTAAATTATTAGTAAGACAAAACATATTTCTCTAATTATTTTCTTGTATGAAATGTCTGTAACTACTACACAAAATGTAAGCCATACGTTGTGTTGATAAATAATTACTATTAAATAGCATAGTATAAAATACCAAGTAAGAAGCTTAAAAAAGTAAAATGGTTTAATGTAATGGTGAGATATTAAACTTGATGCTTTAAAAAATTTTTTGTTTTTTATGTTTTTGAAAACATTACACTTCTAAACAACTCAATTAATGGTATTCAGCTATATATTGCAGTGTACCAGAAACATTATTTGGAATCAAATAATGACAAATAATTGACTATCAAGGAATTTACTGGGAAAAATACAGGAAACAATAATAAAAAGATATATATAAAACCACATTGAAAATTAAATTGAAAGAGTGCATCAGTAATATTTTCAAACTGCCATTGTTAATATGAGAACAGTTTGTACATCTATGAAACCTGGCAGTCAAGGAGAGTGGATTAGATTGCACATGTATGAACACTGATGACTGCACTGTACTATTCAGTGGGGGTGGTAGACATCATTGAGTGAGCATGTGTACTGTGTGGCGGTTGCATTCAAAATTACTGAGGAAGTAGAGCAACAAATCCGCATCAGATATTCTGTTAAGCTTCAACATTTGTCTGTGGGAACTATTTAGATGATTCAGAAGGCTGCAGCTATGGGCAAGTGGTGATTGGCAGCTTCATCACAACAATGCACCCGCTCATACATCACGTCTTATGCAGAGGTTTTCGGTGAAACATCAAATCAACCAGGTGAATCAGCCCCCTTACAGCCCAGATTTGGCACCCTGTGACTTCTGGCTTTTCCACAAACTAAAATCACCTTTGAAAGGGAAGACATTTCAGACCATCAATGAGATTCAGGAAAATACAACAGGACAGCTGACAGCAACTGGGAGAACTGTATGAGGTCCCAAGGTGCCATTTTTGCAGGGGACTAAGGCATCATTGTCCTATCTACAATGTTTCTTGTATCTTATATCTTCTACAGTAAATGTCTCCATTTTTCATATCACATGGCTGGATACTTTATGGACAGACTTCATAAGCGAATGTGTATGTACATGAATCTCTGAGGCTCCATAAAATTCCAGTTGAAAAACTTTGTGGAGTTTTACCTGAAAATGTTCTGTCAGCCCATTCTCTAAATTCACAGATCAGAAAATTGTGCTATATTTTATATTGGGGACCTAATAAATGTACAACAACCTTGATGGGGTATAAAGCCAGACATTTTTTTAATGTCCAAAATTCTAAATAAATATAAGTTCATTGAGGCTCTCTATGTCATGTCAAAAGGCTTCATTTTGTTAGCATGGAAAGATATACACAAGTAAAATTGGTTTATATATATTATAAATATCTATTAATGCTTTTATATTGATTTTTAGCCTACCCATAATAAAAAGAAATTTCTTATCTCAGGTCGATACTTGAAAAAAGAAGGGAGTGCCATATTTCACATTAAATAATTAAAGCTTACAACATGCTAAATTCACCTTTCATCATGTGTCTTATCAGTCTCAGTATATTGGCTAATGTTTTCTTAAACCCTCTTTATGCATTGTGAATGCAGAGATAGAATGCTAATTAAATATATTACCAACTGAAGCTAAGTCTGTAAAGACTTGAGTCTTTCCACATAATGGAGAAATATGAATATCCATGCTAATTTATACCAAAATATCCTTCTGTACCGTATACATATATAAAGATATTTATGCACTTTTAAGTATCTTCTAAAATCCCTTATGCCCAAATGTATATCAGTTTAAAGGGGAAAAAAAACCCTTTAAAAACTCTTAAATTGTTAAATACTTGAACCTCTTTGTCTTGCATATACATTAAAAAAAAATGCCCTTGAACAGATGTTTTTTGATGCCTGCCTTTGATACATTACAATAAAACACAGTAAATAAAAATAAGACACTCAAATACACATTCACAGTAAATAAAAATAAGACACTCAAATAGCATTCACATACCCAAGAAAAAGGTGTTGTTAGAACCTGGCATAGATTTCCATGCTGACAAGTACACTAGGGAAGCTCCCTGGCCTAGAGGCAGTCTGGCAACATATGAGAACCATAATGTTATTTAACCCACCATGGTTTCATATAATTAAATGGTATTTAATCCACATGGTTTCATATAGTTAACACAAAGTTATCTTTAAATGAAGAAATAAAATATTTCCGATATTGTTATTTATAAATGTGCATTCTGAGTAGTCTGTCTTTAATAATTTGGGGGGGTTTATTTATTTATTTTTAAAGAGAGGGGAAAGAAGAAAGAAAGAGAGGGAGGGAAACATCAAAGTGTGAAAGAAACATCCATAGGTTGCCTCAGACACACCCAACTGGGCACCTGGCCTGCAACCCAGGCACATGCCATTACTGGGAATAGAACCAGTGTCTATTGGTTCATAGGCTGGTACTCAGTCCACTAAGCCACACCAACCAGGGCATGAGTACTCTGTCTTTAAACCACAGGATCAGGACAGAACTTTCCATGTAAAGAGAACATTCATTACATTTTGGGGTGGGTGGTCCTTTATTTTCTTTTTTCTTTGGTTTCTACAATTACTTCTCATTTATCCCTATTTGAAAGTGAGTGAATTTTTTTGTTAATTAAATTTTAATTCTCCCTTACTGACAAGTCTAAGATAATGACAGGAATAAATTGCAGCACATAATGTTACTTAACGAAGCAATATTAAGAGAAAGCAATCTACAAATTACTCAGATTCAAAGACATAAATAAAGTCTAGCACTAAATTAAAGTTAGAGAATAAGAATTGACTTTTACTAGGCTGATGTTTGAAAGAGACCTGTGAGTGGTACCAGCTGTAATCATAGATCAGAGGGAAAAAGGGGGACTACAGGAGACCCCAAATTATAAATTATTTCTAAGTAACTAATTTGGCTTAATTATTTATAATCAGTCTATTCATTGTTGGTTTCTAAACATTTTTTATTTTATTTTTAATGCTATTACAGTTGTCCCACTTTTTCCCCCCTTCCCCCCCTCCACCCAGCCTGCTCTTCACTTCCATAATCAGTCTCCTCACCATTGTCCATGTCCATGGGTCCTTCCTATATGTTCTTTGACTAATTCCTTCACCTGGATGAATTAATTCTTTCAATTACTCCCTGCCTCCCTGCTCCCCACTTATAGCTGTCAGTCTCTTCCATGAATCTATGCCTCTGGTTCTATTTTGCTCATTAGTTTACTTTGTTTATTAGATTCCTCTTATATGACTCAACACCAGGAAGACAAATAATCCAATTAAAACATGGCCAAAGGACTTGAAGACACTTCTCCAAAGAGGACATGCAAATAGCCTATAGACATATGAAAAAATGTTCAACATCACTAGCCATCTGAGAGATGCAAATTAAAACTACAGTGAGATACCACTTCACACCAGTCAGAATGGTCATCATTAATAATCAATAAACAAGTGCTGGTGAGGATATGGAGAAAAGGAAACCCTAGTGAACTGCTGGTAGAAATGCAGACTGGTGCAGCCACTATGGAAAAAGCATGGAATTTCCTCAAAAAACTAAAAAATGGAACTACACTTTGACCCAGTGATTCCACTGCTGGGAACATAACCTAAGAATCCTGAAATACTAATTCAAAAGAATTTACGCATCCTATTTTACAGCAGCGCTACTCACAATAGACAAGATTTGGACACAGGCTAAGTGCCCATAGGTAAATGAGTGGATTAAAGCAAAAACAAACTATGGTACATTTACACATACAATACTATGCAGCAGAGAAAAAGAAGGAATTCCTACTTTTTGCAACTGCATGTATGAAACTAGAGAGTATTATGCTAAGTGAAATAAGCCAGTCAGTGAAAGATGAATATCATATGATCTAAATAACTTTAAAAAATAGATAGCTGAAAAGACTATTGGGGACTTCATGAATCCATTGTCCTAGAGTAAGGTAAGCTTGACAACTATTGTATTTTAATTAACCTATACACTACATCGTATATGATTTTTGGACCAGTGTTTGCTTCTTTCTATTAGTCGATGGGGGCATGATGCTCATCAGTTCACGTCGGTGTATATTTTGCATTTTCTTCTCTCCACACCCAGAAAAAAGTATTTTAATACTCAGCATATCTCTTTAAAACATATTGTATTATAAAATTTTTAATGCAGGGAAATCCCTTAAAAATTCTCATCCTTGTCTCTTTCATTTCACAGATGAGTAATCAGATGCTTTGGGAAAGGATGATATCTGCCCAGGGTCACTTAACTAATAGAAAAATCTCATTTTCAACTAATAACATTTGTATGCTCTTTCTTTCACAGCAAACACTTGTGGATATTTTTTGGCAGTGATATGGTTGAACATAATTTCATAAAATTTGCAGACAAACAGAAACAGAAAGAAATAACTAATATGCTAGAGATGATCAAATAAGAGTTTTAAAAATGTTGGCAAATTAGAGTATTGGTAAGAAAATGGCAGAGTAAAATTTGATAGAAATCTATGTAAGGTTCTTCTCTCAGCTGACCATACACATGTAGACCCCACACAGTTCCACAGAAACAAAATACAGAAAGTCAATCTTAAAAAGGGCTCATGACAAAACGACTGGTTGCCAAAAGACTAATATAATTGAGCCTCATTAATACAAGTGAATACCCACTTCAGTGAAGGCGATGATCTTACTGAGTTTGTTTTGGAGACACAAGACTTGGGCTAAAGTTTAAACTCTTTTACAATTGTGACTATTATCTGAGTATCATGTAATAATTTTTTAATGTATGATATTCCCAAAGATTGTTAGAGCTTTGAGGGTGGCACCATACTTGTTTTATTCCCTCCTATATCTTAGGATTTTGAACTGTGCCTGTCATACAGTAGGCATGCAATATATATTTGTTGAATAAATTATTAAGGTATATGATTTATCTTCCCTAAGTCTTAGGTTCCTCATTTGTAAAATTAAGAACCTATAGTTGTTGCTCTGTGTGTAAAATAAGAAAGTAAATGGGAGTGTTTGGAAACTCCAAAGTACTAAAGGTATGTAACAATTACTACTATTATTGATAAATGTTACTAATGGCACTTAAAAAAACTAAAACAAAATTTTGCCTGGAAAAAGTAAGATTAGTGGAATGTTAGAGTTGTCTCCAAATATTTGAAGAAGTGCTGTAATAAAACAGAGATCAGACCAACTTTTGTACATTGTTCCAGAGGGGGCCAATTAGCCAGGCAGATATGCCTTAATGTAAGGACAGTCTGTACTAATTATAACATATTCTACAATAATGTCTCCATTGCTATAAATTGGCTGAGGCTCCAAAATTTTTTAATGTAAGGGTTTAAAGGGTAGAGCAACTCTTCTGGCACCAGGGAGGAATTTTTTCATGAACTGGGGGGAGGGACAGGAGGTGGCACTGAGGGGATCAGGAGGTGGAGCGCAGGCATGATTCTCTTGTGGCCCAGTTCCTAAAAAGGCCCCAGACCAGTACCAGTCTGCAGTCCAGTAGTGTGGGGACCCCTGTGGTAACGAGTGAGAGATTCATCTTGAAGCAAGCTCAATTCATCACATGGTAACCCCAATGTTTCATCTGGCTGTTCCTTGTACTTATTGTGGTCAGAGGGGCTGAAGGAGAGTATGTTGAGAAGTTCTGCCAACCCATTCCTATTTCCGTCAACATTTTGACACCACCATTGGTGGAAATTTTTAAACAGAAGCCAATATAACTGATAAAGTGAATCTTTCATTGGCTAGACAATGAACCTTTGAATTTCAAACTCACATCCAACTGCAAGTCTTTGGATATAAGCTGAAGAAACTACAATTTTGGAAGGCGGTAATGAATAAATGAGCTTTAAAAGGACTGAAAAGAATGGATACAAACTTCTCTTTTTGCTTCCCTATAGTAGAGGAAAAAAGTTTAAGAAAAATATTACATGGGCTACTTCCTGCCATCCAAAAAAATCACCATATAAAATTCAATTTAGGAAATAATCATAATTGTATAAGAATAGATAATATGACAGTTTTCTATTTATATAATGCATATACATGCAAATACATGCATACAATGCAATTACGCAGAACAATTTTCTAATTCACAAATTTTACTTTGGCATTTATGTAAATTTAGTTGCCAAATCCATTAACCTGCAGAAGACTCTTTGGGAGTTGATGAACTTTGAGTCCATTTAGAATCTTTCTGTGCTAGAAAAAAAATGTGTATGTTTTTAGAAAAACATTTGGCCCAGAGTATAACAGAAAGCTTTTCCCATTTAAATAGCTGCTATTTTTATAAATGGAACCAAATCAAATTATCCACAAGGAGAAAACACTCTTGTGAAGAGCTGAGAAATTCTGGGAGGCTAGGGAGAGAGGGAGAAGAATTAGAGTTGCCAAGTAGTTTTCTCCTACATTTCAGCAACACTTTTTAGGGAAAAGAGAGATGTACTTAGACTTACTTCCTTGCACCTGTGGAGATTAGTATAGCAAAGAGTGAACTCTTACGGGAGAATGATGACACTCTGGAGAAAGTAGGATTATGCCTAAAGGATTTCATGGAAGTCGACAGGTAATGTAAAAGCAAAGAGGCTATTTTCTCCTTGATGTCAGTACGTGCTTTCATTTGATATTAACAGTCATGGAGAAAAAAGCATCTTTATCCTTTAGAATTATTTGTTGCTACCAATTATACACGTGAAGTAGAATGCTCAAGCCATATCCACAGACATCTTAATTAGAAACACTATAATTTTTGTTTTTTTTTAAAGGTTTTATTTGTTTATTTGAGACAGAAGGGGAGGGATGGAGAAAGAAAGGGGGAGAAATAGAGGGGGAGAAACATCAATGTGTGGTTGCCTCTCATGTGCCCAATACTGGGGACTCGCCTGCCATCCAGGCATGTGCCCTGACTGGGAAATGAACCAGCCACCCTTTGGTTCTCAGGCTAGCACTCAATCCACTGAGCCACACCAGCCAGGGCAGAAACACTGTATTTCTTAGAAGAATTATAAGTTATATCACATGGAAATATGTTTCCAAATTAAAAGAAAGTTCATAAAAGCGATATGTAACTCCCTGCAATTAAAAAGCTATCCAGTCAATAGGTACTATCTTCTGAAGTTCCATTTTCTTATTTGCATGACACATTTAGCAGTTCCATTAATTTGGATGGAAATTACACCCAGGTGTCCGGAAAAGATGTCTCAGGCTTTCAACTTTTCCAATTATTATCAGTAGAAATATCAGAGGGCTGTTTTATTTCTGCATGATTTTTCTTTCGGAGTGAAAGCTTATTTTTTAACTACATTTTTTAATTAATCAGTTAGAATGTGAAGACATTAAAAATATGAATGGGGCTCCAGAAAGGTAGCATTTCTGTGAAACACAAAGAGAAAAATCGCTTGGTGTTATTATGTCCACCTTAACTTCAAGCCACAATTATTAGGATTCATTTCTTAAGGGTAGTGTCTAGGGAGCACACAGATAAGAATCAGAGTTTATTTTCTCCTGAAGATTGCCATTCAGGGACTACATTTTCAGTTCACTAAATCCCTTCCCAATTTCTACAGATCAGTGTCAGATCTCAGCTTGTGAAAGGCAGCTTTCAAGCTGACCCTTTCAAAATGTAGAAGGTTACTGCTCCTGATACAGTCACTGAAATCTGGAAAGAACTGAAGAAAATTCTGGCCACTGGACAAAAACCACACTTCTTTAGATAACATCCCAGTGTCAAGTTCTAATCACACAGGATGCATTCTAAAGCTATGCTTGTATCTAAAGTTATGCTTCTGGGTCCCTCCACTCCTCCCTTGGTAATTCCTATGCTATACAAAGCCTCAGAAGGTACACAACTTCTACTGAATTATCTGTTATTAGAGGGCAAAGAACAAAGGCCAGTGACAAAAGAGGAGACTCCAAGTTCTTTCCCACTACAGCTCAATGCCCAGGTCATTGAAAGTCTTTCAGAATATTCCTATGGGTCCAAATCCTAACAAAAGACCTTGTATGGCCCTTCCTATCTATAGACTGGCATAGAAACTTAGACAAGGTTGAAGAAAAAAGTGATAAAAAGAAGGAAAATGTGTTTGTATTGGTTCATGAGTCACCATATAACATGAGTAATTTAACATAAGCAGATTAAAACAAAAATTCTTTCTATCTTTTTTTAAATTGTTGATCTCGTACCGTTTTCTGCCTGTTACTTCCAGCCAAGCCCACCACCCCAGCCCTACTGACCTCCCTTCCATTTCCACCCCCCATAGTTTTTGTCCATGTGTCCTTTATACTTCTTACTCTAAACCCTTCCCCTTTTCCCCTGAAATTCCATCCCCTCTCCCCTCTGGTCACTGTCAGCCTGTTCTCAATTTCAGTGTCTTTGCTTATATTATGCTTGTTTGTGTTGTTGATTAGCTTCCTGTTAAAGGTGAGATCATATGGTATTCCTCTTTCACTGCCTGGCTTATTTTGCTTAGCATGATGCTATCCAGTACCATACATGTTGTTGCAAAGGGTAGGAGCTCCTTCTTTCTTTCTGCTGCATAGAATTTCATTGTGTAAATGTACCACAGTTTTTTGATCCATTCATTTACTGATGGGCATCTAGGTTGGTTGCAAAACTTGGCTATTGTAAATTGTGCTGCTATGAACATAGGGGTGCATAGGTTCACTTGGATTGGTGTTTCAGGGTTCTTAGGATATAATCCAAGCAGTGGAATTGCTGGGTCAAAAGGTGGATCCATATTTAGTTTCCCTAGAAAATTCCATACTGTTTTCCATAGTGGTTGTACCAGTCTGCACTCCCACCAACAGTGCACTAGAGTCTTCTTTTCTCCACAACCTCTCCAACACTTGTTGTTTGTTGCTTTGTTTATGATGGACATTCTGACTGGTGTGAAGTGGTATCTCATTGTGGTTTTAATTTGCATTTCTCTGATAGCTAGAAATATCGAGCATCTTTTCATGTGTCTCTGGATCCTCTGTATGTCCTTTTTGGAGAAGTGTCTGTTCAAGTCCTTTGCCCATTTTTCTATTGGGTTGCTTGTCTTCTTAGAGTGGAGTCCTGTAAGTTCTTTATATATTTTGGAGATTAAACACTTGTCTGAGGTATCATTGGCAAATATATTTTCCCATACAGTTGGTCCTCTTTTTATTTTAATACTGTTTTCTTTAGCCCTGCAGAAGCTTTCCATTTTGATGAGATCCCATTTGTTTATTCTCTCCTTTATGTCCCTTGCTTTAGGGGACATATCAGTAAAAATGTTGCTGCGTGAAATATCTGAGATTTTCCTGCCTATGTTATCCTCTAGGATTTTAATGGTGTCATGGCTTATATTTAAATCTTTTATCCACCTTGAATTTATTTTTGTGTACGGTGTAAGTTCGTGCTTGAGTTTCATTTTCTTGCAAGTCGCTGTCCAGTTCTCCCAACATCACTTGTTGAAGAGGCTATTTTACTCCATTTTATGTTGCTGCCCACTTTGTCGAATATTAATTGACCATACAGACTTGGGATTATTTCTGGGCTATCTGTTCTATTCCACTGGTCCATGTGCCTGTTTTTATGCCACTACCAGGCTGTTTTGATTATAGTGGTCTTGTAATACAGTTTGGTATCAGGTATTGTGATCCCTCCTACTTTGCTCTTCTTTCTCAAAATTGCTGCAGCTATTCTGGGTCATTTATGGTTCCATATAAATTTTTGAAGTGTTTGTTCTATGTCTGTGAAATATGCCATTGGTACTTTAATAGGTATTGTATTGAATTTGTAAATTGGTTTGGATAGTATGGGCATTTTGATGATATTAATACTTCTGATCCATGAATACGGTATATGCTTCCATTTATTTGTGTCTTCCTTGATTTCTTTCTTCAGTGTAGTGTAGTTTTCTGCATACAGGTTTTTACTTCCTTGGTTAGGTTTATTCCTAGGTATTTTATTTTTCTTTTTGCTCTGTCAAATGGGATTTTTTTTCTTGATTTCTGCTTCTGCTTTCTGGATATTGACTTTGTATCCAGCTTTTTGGCCAAATTCATTTATTAGTTTGAGCAGGTTTTTGGCAGAGTCTATAGGATTTTCTATTTACACTATCATGTCATCTGCAAACAATGATACTTTTGTTTTCTCCTTTCCAATTTGAATGCCTTTTACTTCCTTTTCTTGTCTCGTCGCTGTGGCTAAGACTTCCAATACTACATTGAATAGAAGTGGTGAAAGTGGACAGCCTTGTCTTGTTCCTGATCTTAGTGGGAAAGATTTCAGTTTTTGCCCATTGAGTATGATGTTGGCTGTAGGTCTCTCATATATGGCCTTTATTATGTTGAGGAACGCTCCCTCTATTCCCACTTTGCTAAGTGTTTTTATCATAAATGGGTGTTGTACCATATCAAAAGCTTTTTCAGCATCTATTGATACGATCATGTGATTTTGGTCTTTGCGATTCTTTATGTGATGAATTACATTGACTGATTTGTGAATGTTGAACCATTGTTGCATCCCTGGGATGAATCCCACTTGGTCATGGTGTATGATCTTTTTAATGTATTGTTGGATGCGGTTTGCCAATATCTTGTTCAGAATGTTAGCATCTATGTTCATCAGTGATATTGGCCTGAAGTTTTCTTTCTTTGTTGTGTCTTTATCTGGTTTTGGGATTAGGATGATGCTGGCTTCATAAAAAGAGTTTGGGAGTCTTACATCATTTTGGATTTTTTCAAATAGTCGGTGGAGGATAGGGGTTAGCTCTTCCTTAAATGCTTTGTAGAATTCTCTTGTGAAACCATCTGGTTCAGGGCTTTAGTGTGTCAGGATTTCTTTAATTACTGCTTCAATTTCATCTGCTGTTATTGGTCTGCTCAGGCTTTCTCCTTCTTCTTCATTGAGTTTTGGGAGATTACATTTTTCTAGAAACTTGTCCATTTCACCTAGGTTTTCAAAATTTTTGGCATACAGTTCTTCATAGTAACTTCTTACAATCCTTTGTATTACTGTGGTGTCTGTTGTAATCTCTCCTCTTTTAGTTCTGATTGTGTGTATTAGAGTCCTCTCTCTTTTTTTTTCTTGATGAGCCTGCTTAAAGGCTTGTCTATTTTGCTGATCTTTTCAAAGAACCAGCTCCTGATTCATTGATCTTTAGAATTGGGCTTTTAGTCTCTATGTCATTTAATTCTGGTCTGATCTTGGTTATTTCCTTCCTTCTACTGGCATTGGGTTGTCTTTGTTGTTGTTCCTCGAGTTCTCGTAGGCATCGGGTTAAGTTGTTTGTTTGAAATGTTTCTATCCTCTTTAGGTAGGCCTGTATTGCTATGAACTTCCCTCTGAGAACTGCCTTTACTGTGTCCCATAAGTTTTGGGATGTTTTGAGTTCACTTTTGTTTGTTTCCAAAAATTTTTTGATTTTCTCCCTAGTTTCATTCTTTACCCATTCATTGTTTCATAGGATGCTGTTCAGTCTCCATGATTTTGTGTGTTTTGGGATTTTTCCCCATGGAGTCGGCTTCTAGTTTCAATCCCTTGTGGTCAGAGAAAATGTTTGGTATGATTTATTTATTTTTTTTTAATTTTTTTTTTTTTGGTATGATTTTAATGTTCTTGAATTTGTTGAGGCTTGTTTTGTGTCCTATTATGTGGTCTATCTTTGAAAATATTACAGGTACATTTGAAAAGAATGTGTACTTAGTTTCTTTGGGATGAAGGGCTCTATATATATCAGTTAAGTCCATTTCCTCTACAGTATTGTTCAATGCCACAATATCTTCGTTGATATTTTGTTTGGAAGATCTGTCCATTTTTGACAGTGGGGTGTTAAAATCCCCTACTACAACTGTGTTGCTGTCAATATCTTTCTTGAAGTCCTCTAAGATTTTCTTGATGTATTTAGGTGCTCCTCCATTGGGTGCATATATATTTACAAGGTTTATGTCTTCTTGGTGGATTCTTCCCTTGAGTATTATGAAATGACCTTCTGAGTCTCTCTTTATGGCTCTTATTTTGAAGTCTATTTTGTCTGATATGAGTATTGCTACCCCAGGTTTTTTTCCCTGTCCCTTTACTTCGAAAATTTGTTTCCAGCCCTTCACTTTGAGCCTGTATATGTCTTTTGTCCTGAGGTGGGTTTCTTGTAGGCAGCATATGTGTGGGTCATGCTTTCTTACCCATCCAGCTATTCTATGTCTTTTGATTGGAGTATTTAATCCATTTAAATTTAAGGTTATTATTGATAGGTAATGATACATTGCCATTTTCATACCTGTGTTCCTCTCTCTCTCTCTCTCTCTCTCTCTCTCTCTCCCCCCCTCTCTCTCTCCTTTTCTTTTACTTCCTTTCCTTAAGGCCGTCCCTTTAGTATCTCTTGGAGAACTGGTTTGTTAGATGTGTATTCTTTTGGAGTTTTTTTTTTTTGTCTGGGAAGCTCCTTATTTGACCTTCTGTCTTGGTTGAGGGCCTTGCTGAGTAAAGAAGGCTTGGTTGCAGGCCTTTCGTTCTCAGTGCTTGGAATATTTCTTGCCATTCTCTTCTGGCTTGGAGCGTTTCCACTGAGAAGTCAGCTGCTAACCTCATTGGGGCTCCCTTGTATGTTACTTCCTTTTTTTGTCTTGCTGCCTTTAAGATTCTCTCTTTGTTTTGGAATTTTGCCATTTTAATTATGATGCATCTTGAAGTGGGCTTCTTTGGGGTCCTCTGGATTGGGACTCTGTGTTTCCTGGATTTGTGTGACTTTTTCTCTCAACAAATTAGGGAAGTTTTCCATCATTACTTCTTCAAATAGATTTTCTATCCCTTGCTTTTTTTCTTCTCCTTCTGGTATCCCTATTATATGGATATTATTATGTTTCATATTGTCTTACATTTCTTTTAATCCCTCTTCATTCTTTCTGAGCTTCTTTTTCTTTTCTTGCTCTTTCTGGGTGTTTTTTCCTACTTTGTCCTCCAACTTGCTGATCCCGTCTTCTGCTCCATGGATTCTGCTTTTGATTCCTTCTACTGTGTTCTTCAGCTCAGAAATGGTATTCTTCATTTCCTCTTGACCCTTGCTGTTAGTTTCTATTTCCTTTTTCATGTTGATATAATTTGCAGTTAGTTCATTGTGGCCTCCCTGTAGTTTCCGGTAGCTCATTGTGAGCCCCTTGAGCTTCCTGATAAGCAGTGCTTTGAACTCAATATCTGATAGTTGAATTGCCTCTGTTTCATTTATCATTCTTTCTGGGGCTTCCTCCTTTCCTTTTATTTGGGGATTGTTTCTTTGTGCTCCCATTGCTTGTGAAACTCTTCTTGTAAGCCTCAGGTTCTTAAATTGATCTTTTCTAGCTCCCTGAGTTTATGGTATGAACTTCTGTGTTAAAATACTTATGAGAATCAGTGGTGTAGTCTCCTTCAGGTATCCTGGTGTTAACAACTTCCACTGTCTCAGCTGTTGGGATACCCCCTCTTTTGTTCCAATTCTGTTTTTTTCACAGTTCCAGGATTTTTTTTGTCTCACTCATGGGTATTTAAAAAGACAAAAGAAAAAAGTGAAAAAAGAAGAGAGAAAAAGAGGAAGGAAGAAGAGATAAAATTAGAAAGAAATGAAGAAATAATAAAATAAGAAGTAATGAGAAGCAAAAGGAATTGAGGGATCAAAAAGATTAAAAATAAAAAAATAAAATATATAATTAAAACAAAACAAAACAAAAAAACCCACAAAAACAAACAAACAAAAAAAAAACATACCCTCCAAAACAAAAACAAAAACAAAACAACAACAAAAAAAAACCTCTTGCTGTTTCCAACCTGGCCAAACTGGTTTTTCTTGTCTTGCTGGCTGTAACAGGCTGAGGGGCAACTGGTACCGCTTTTCTCCCTGTCCCACACCCAGTCAGCTTTGGGCAACTGTCTTCAGTGCCAGCTGTGCACTCTCCCCAGAGCTAGCGGTGCACTCTCCGTGAAGGGCCTTGAGTGTGATTTCTGAGCATCCTGTAGATCGGGCACTTTCCTGAGTTTATGGGTTTGGGCTGGGATCTCTTATGGATGGAGGACTCCCTGTGTTTATTGCTGTGAGCTCCGGGTCTCCTACAGGGTGCACGTGCCTACCCAGGTTTATGGGCATGGGCTCTGAGAGTTTCCTGAGTTGCTCGCACTCACCCTAGGATTACAGATGCCAATTCTGGGTCTTCTACAAAGCTCACTCCTCCCTCCTGTCATAGGGTTGCCTCTGGTCACAGGGTCACCTCCGGGAGCTCGGCCACCTCCAGTCAGTTGCAGGGCAGCCTCCAGTGGTAGAGCTGCCTCTGTCCCAGTCCCAGGGCTGCCTCTGGTCGCTCAGTTTTCCAATGTCTACTACAGATTTTGATCTCCTATTTTCATATATGCTGTGGTACTGTTGGCTGTCTGCTCTGTTCCTCTGTAGATCGGCTAGGTTTTTCTCCCGTGTGCAAAAAGGGGAAGTGGAATCTGCCTCCCCCTATCATGCCACCATTTTGAATCCTCCAAATATTTATTTCTGAAGGGAGAGTACTGAATGCCATTCATCTCACCTTAGAACAATCCAGCCCTGCAAACTTTTTTCTTCTGGTGTTTGTTTTATCTCTACTTCTAACTCCTAACTTTGTAGAACAGAACACCACTGGTTTTGTACCTCTTTTCCATTGAGGTTTCTCTTTACTATTGTCAGCAGAAACCTGCTTTGTTACAAAAAGGATTTGTTCTGCACTAGGGAAAAATGTAGTAGTTATTAAGAGTGGTCATTTGTTAAAGTACCAGTCTTTGTCAGACAGTCTTTGTAATACCATAATTGGCAAAATTCAGAAATGATGTGAGACCTAGAATAACCATGTTAAACATCAAGCTGTCACCAAAGAGTGAGGTGACATCTGTATTTAATTGACACTGCTTGCTTTGAGTCTGCCTTTCCATTGTATCTCTAACTGCAAAGGAGAATGACTCCCTGAGGGAAGCCTTTGGGATTGCAAATGCATAAACATTTGGGATTCAAATCTCTTTCAATTACATTAATGATCTACTATGTGTAGGAGAAAGTTTTGAGTCTAAAATAACATTAATTTAATCTCAAGGTTAGAAAGAGATTTTAAACTTCCTCTAAATCCCTAATGCCCTTTAAAACCCTCGAGGGGAAACATCTATATGCTAATCATGTGAAGGGAAGCATATCCTTGAGCTACTTTGTGAGGTAGCTGATAAATCAAATGGCTATGATTCTTGCTTCGATAAATCAGATAAATCAGACTGCCAAACTATTTACTTAAGACGTGGTTGTCTTATGTTATTTTACACAATATAAATCATCCATCTACACACAAGCTTATTGCTCAAATATAGTTAAATTCTCCTGTCCCTTCCTTTGAAATCTCACTCTCATTTTGCTTATCTAATGACATCCATTGCCATCAACTAAGCCAAACTATTGTCTACCTCTTACCAATATTACCCACACCATTTGAATATTAATTATAGCATCACTTTCAGCATGGTTCTCCTTGTGTAAACAGTCTACCTACAAGAAGAAGTATAAGCTTTCATCACATAGCCTCAGTTTGCAGCCAAAGCTCTTTTGCACCATTCCAGGAAGGCAGCCTCTTCCTGCAGTTAGGCAGGCCTCCTTGCTGATTCACTGACATTGACATTGCTGATTCACTGACTCAAGCTTTTACATCTACTATACTATGTTCTCTGACCAGAATGCCTTCCTTCTTCCCTGCTGGCCATTATCAAGTGCTCCTCAGTCCCAAGGTCTAGTTCAAGTTCTACCCTACCTATGAACTGCAGCTCTTTAGGCCCTCAAAAATCCTCCCTTGTCTGTAAAGCACTTATAGACTGTATTATGGGTTTATGGTTGTGCATATTTGTGGGTATGTGTGAGTAAATGTGTATCCATAGTTAAGCACAAACTGTAATTTCTTAAAGTGGCTTGTACATTTTTTCCCAAACATCCTGAGACCAATTTGTGAATTCCTCTGTACACATAAAATATTCCCAATACCATGGATTAGTGCTATTCTACTGCCAATTAACAAAAATAAATGACTAAAAAGTCAAAGAATATGTCAAAGCATCATCTTTTTCTCTTGTCCTGGTCTCCTAATTTTCTAGTACCTCTCCTAGTAATCTCATTCCCTTATTTTTATATGACAGTAAAGAATCCTTTAAATGGGCCAGATGCTGCAGCTGGGACAAAAGTTGGGTAGAAAGTAATGTCATTTGTACATATCAACAATAAGAATTCCATCCTTAATTTGGAAATAACAAATCTAAATTTAAAGCCACAGACAGGTTCAATCTCTCATAGTTTTAATATATTTTAAGAATTCAAAAACTTTTAAAGAAAAAGCAAGTGAGGAAATAATGTGCCTTAACAATATTTTTAGATAAAAAATTGGTTTACGTTAATATTAGCTCCATTTTGAAATACTTAAGTGTTTTTCATAAAGGTAAAAAAACTAAATATAAAAGGCATAAAAATCAATGCATTTGCATGTGTCTAATATGAAGTTATATGAGTAAATATTTGGGCTTTAAACTATTAATATGAATATTTCACTGAAGACACTTCTATCATAATTATTGTCTTAATATGCTCATTTAATGTCCAATGTAATTTAACATATTTAATTTAATATAGCTTAATGTGCTCTAACAGTAATTTGAGTATATTTATTAAAAATATTTAATTTAACATAATTTAATGTGCTCTAATAGTAATTTGACTATTATATTTATTAAAATTAAGCTATCAGTTTCTTTTATAGTGAACAGTAATGATAAAGGAGAACAGTGACATAAATTACTTGAGCTATGTTTTTTAGTATAAAAAAGTTAGGGGGATGGCAAATTTAAAGTAGTATGTCTTTATTTTCAAAAAAATTAATGCTCTGGAAAACTTCTTCGCTCTGCTCTTCTATGGTAACTAATCAAGGGCATAGATTTGGACCCCAATGAACCTGAGTTCAAGTGTTGGCACAGCCATTTTTTAACTGAGTGGCATTGGATAATTCATTTAATATCCTGGAGCTTCAGTTTTTGTATCTGAAATGTATAAGATAGTAGTGGTTCAACATCTACTAGTTAAAGTTAAGATAAAGCTAAGATAAGTAATTATTAGTAATTTGTCCCAGTTGTTTGATAGAAAGAATTCTCTTTACTAGTTAAAGGGAAACAAGTTGTAGAATACCAAAAACTGTGTGGAGTTATGAAGGTATCCTTGGTTCCTCTGTTACTCTCTGTCTTTGGAAATAGTTGTCACAGCCTCTCAGCAGCCAGAAATATTGCTGCTGATTTTGTGGTTTTCCAGCAGGTACTTGTGAAACAGCATATGCTTTCATTTTTAAAAAGAAGTTCTTGCAACATTTTAAAGAAATGAATTCATTATGTGAAAGCCAATCTACAACTTAAAGTTTTTGCTACTTTTCTTAAATATCAAGTCAAAGTCTCCATCACTAACTGGTAATGACTAGTGTTTTTGTCTACATAATAAAACTATAATGACATATACTGGGATTTTCATTTATGGTTCTTTGTCTGTTTGAAGTAGCCTAAAGAAAAAGTGTGGTGCCCTGGAAATTTGTTTTTCTTTTGTTAAACCTTCCAAAATCTTTAACATAGTATGGTTCCTTTTTTCTCCCTTCAGACTTGAAAGGACTTTTGCTGTAGTTCACCAAGAACAGAACTCATAGTACAGCATCGATACACAGGCTATGTGTTAGAGGAGGAGGTAAGAAGCTCATAAAAGCACAATTGAAAGGTTTAGTAAGCATTTCTTTAACTGAATTTAGGAACTCCGATTTTCCTCCAAAAAACATAATATTACCTGCTTGATCTCAAATCACCAATGAATGGTTTCTCATTACCTTTAGGGAAAAAAAATGCAAACTCTGGATTCTAGCTCTAGGACCTACATGATCTTAACACTGATAACAGCTCTGACATCTACCCATTACTAATGACACTCCAGCCACAGGGACTTTCTTCTTGCTGTTCTTCCTAATTACTACTCAGTGCCACCTAATAGACCTTACACTTACCATCCATTCCACATACATTCTTTCCCCCAACATCCCAAGGTGCTGTGTCTCACTCTCTCTTTTGTCACTTCATTTTATTGTCTTGTCACTTGAGTGTCACATATAAAATAGAGACACTCCCACACAAATCCTGTTTTATTATGTATGTATTTATTATTTATGTAATCCTCTTACACTGCTTTATTTTACTTCAAAGAGTTCATCACTGCCTGAAGTTATATACATTTTCAATTTATTTATTTTGTCTTCCACTACTCTATGGTTCTCAAGTAGACTACAATTTGTCTCTCTCTCTGATGTATATTCAGCATCTGGAGCATGGCTGATCATGATAGAAAAATCCATGATTAAATGAATAAATGAATGAATGGCTATCATACATAAATATTGAGCAATGGCTTTTTAACACTACGTTTTATAAAAAAGTAAGAAACAGTCATGAACTAGTATTTACTGGCTATGCTGGAGGTCCATCAACCCTCTTTTCTATAGCTCCTTAAGTCCATCCCTGAGGGCCCCTTTGCAATCATTCCTGTCTTAGTTCGTCCCTCCCTTGAGGAATATTACCGGTCATTGGCTAACCAGTCATCTGCCTGGGGCCAAGCAGGGTGAGATGAAGAGGGGGCAGAGGCAGTGCCCCTTCCATGAAGATAAGCTTTGTCTCCTTAGTGGCTTATGGTCCCAAGGTCTTTTCACTCAGCCACTGGGGATTACAGTTTATGAAACCAGGCAGGGCAGTTCCCAACAGCTATCAGCATTGTCCTAATGTTCTAATATTATCACCTTGAAAATCCTACTACCCATGCTTGAAAACATAGACCAATTGCAAATGTTATTCAAGTTTCATTATTTCCAACCATAAAACTACACTGGACAAACATTAATGAGTGCTCTTAAAAACCCTTTTGGCATATGACACACTCTGTGAGTTGGTATCCAAGAGCCTGGCTAATATAACCAGCCACTGGATGTCACTCTTACTTACACTATATCACCTGGACAGGACTGGCTGGAAAAACTGCCATCAATTGATCAATCACTGGCTTGACATCCTGGTACCAAAGCATTGCCTCATGGCTCAGACAATGTCTTGTATCCCATTTTATAGATTTATAAATGTATCAGCTTTCATTAAGTATTATGATCTGTTTCTTTTTTTTACCCATTTATCTATAAGAATAAGGCTTTTATATATGATTTAACTATTTGCATATAGAGTTTCGTTGATTCTCACTATGAAGAGAAATCACATTTTATGTGCTAGAGTTTCCATAAAGTACCACAAACTGGGTGGCTTAAACAACCAAAATTTATTTCCTCACAGTTCTGGGGGCCTGATATCCAAAACCAAGATGTCTGTAGGGTGTTTTCTTCCTGATGCTTCTCTCTTTGGCTGTGGATGGCTGTATGCTCTCTGTGTCTTCACATGGTCTTTCTTATTTCTGTGTTCTAATCATATCTTTATATTAGAAGGCTGATGATGTGCCTTTTAAGAAACTTAAAAAAATCAGCAGTCTCCATGATGGAGAGGTTACCACTGCAGCCCACATCATGTTGTTATTTAATCCTGTTTCACTTGCCAATATACAATGTTTCATCTTCCCAATTACATTACGTTGTGTACTATCTAAAAGCCAGAATCCAGGGCTAATTTTGCTCTTTATCCTCCAAGTGAATATTAAAAATATCGAATTGTAGAAAATCACTGGACTATAAATGTGACATCCTGTGTTACTAATTAACATGTATCCTTCAACATAATTGTCCAAGAGGAGTAAAACTAAGAATAATATTTTCTTTTTCTAATATTAATACTATTCTACTAAAGGAAGTTAGAATATATATAAATGTCCTCTCAAAGTCATAAAATACTATTCAAACCCTATATGTGAGAGCTATTATTATCCATTTTTGTGATGATAATTGCATGAGTGAATGCAAAGTGAATTATTTGCTTTTCTCATGTATTCTCATAAGTCCCTCAACTTACCTTTCTTATAGTGTCCATTATACCATACTTTAATTAAGTTCCTTACTCTGTTTTCTCATTGAATTATAAACCTCTGAAGAACAGAGACAGAATCATGGATATGGAGAGCATTTTGATGGTTGCCAGAAGGGAGGAGCATGTAAGGGGAATGGGTGAGGAGGTGAGCGGATAAAGAAGTACAAATAGGTAGTTACAGAACAGGAAATGGAGTAGCCAAAAAACTTATACATTGATCCATGGACATTACCAATGACGTGGGGATTGCCTGAAGGAGAGAGGGGTGTTGGGTGGAGAGTGGCAAAAGGGGAAAAACTAGGACAAATGTAATAGTATAATCAATATAATAAACAAAAGAAACATTTTTAAAAAGAAAGGATCTTGGCTACAAGCCAATCTGTTCCTTCAAGGTATAACTCTACATGGTTCTCAGTAGAAACTCTGTGAATTCTCATTACTGACTGCATCTCCTCAGAGAATGTTAGCCTGATTTTCATTCTTGATAGCAAATATCCTTTCCTTCTTGCTTCCTCCTCCCCAGAGAGCTCAGGGTCTCCATCCATCTGCAGTGGTTGTCTAGGCACACTTCTGACACTCTCATATTGTCACCCACAGTGTGTGGTATGTAATTGGTTTTCATATTTTTACCCCTGCTCACTGAGAAGATTAAATCACACAGAAATGCCTGGCTCTTTCCAATTATCCCCCCCACACACACACACCAAATCACCTGGGCAGTTTTGCTGTCACACAGAACATATAAAATGCAGGTACTTTGGGTGCCTCAATGATTTGGGAAAACCACCCAGCTAATTTGAGTTTTCTGAAATATCTGCCTTCTGATTTCCCATTAGTTTGCCACTGTCAGATTAGAGCAATTAACTGGTAATTAGAACTCTAAATGGGAAAGTTAATTTGGGTGACTATAATCACCATCTTTCCTCCATGAAATCTGTACATGTGCATAAGCACTGAGAAAAGTTCTAAAATATTTGCTAGTATAGTAAAAAGCAGCAGTCTTGAGATGTAATGCTTAATTAACTTATTATGAACCCAAAGCATGTAGTTATCAGAGAGAACTAGTTAATTCTTTTAATATAACTTGGACATTACATGCTTGCCTTCCTTACTTACTTTGGTTTTTTTATTATTTTATTTTAACTGTTGTTCTTGTACAATTTTCTGTCTTTTACTCCCATCCCATCCTTACTTACTTTGAATGTGACTAAATTTAAAATCAAATACAAAGGGAAAGAGATGTAAACATTTCATTGTATTTTTAAAGTGCAATTCCCTTATTGCATATTTGAAATATCAACCAGAAAGATTTGCTCTGAATTCCAGAAGTATCAGTGGTCCCACATGTCTAGAGAAGAATATCCAAAATTATTCATCTTTTTAAAAAAATTTTCTCCAGGATGCTTCTTGATTTGAGGGAAATGCTTAGTCCTTCATTGTTCTCTGTGCATTTTGACCATACATTTTCTATATTTTATTATATTTTTCTTTCCTTCTACAGAAGGCCCAAAGTTTTGGTTTGACTTTCTCTCAATACACACCCTTTTTCAGGGATTTGTTCACTACCACATTTTCAATCATCCTAACTCACAAATATCTCTGATTTCAAATGTCCCCATTTCTCTTTCATTGTGCTATAGTTGATCATGGTCAGGGCTTTCTCCATTACATTTCAGTAGTTAGAATATAGTATGTCTGGACTGAAACTACCTTTCTTAAGAAATAATTTCTCCTATTTTTTATCCTTCCAATCATTAACATTGCCTTTCTGCATCTCCAGTCTTATAATTCTAGAATCCATTGAAAGTTTTTTCCACCTGCCTACCACCTGACCCTCTATAGGCACCAAGAACCAATTATTATTTTCTTTCAATTTCTAACATTATCAGCTTTTTGGAGTTTCACAGGTACCCTCATGCCCTATTTTCTGATCTCAATATTAGTCTTGTAAGACTTTATCTTCATTTTCCACCTTAAATTGTAAATTTTGACCTGCCTGGCAAACCATGCTCTTTACTGTCCATCAAATAAGACTCTTGATTCTTCATACCTTTTATAGATTTCCCAGTAAGCAAGAAGTCGATGCATACAACTATTCTAAACTTTCCACTAATCATTTGGATCACTTCAAAAGTTAAAGCACCTACCATCAGTCACGAGATTCATGTGTTTTACAACTTTAGATCATAGTAAATTTCTAAGGACTGTAGGAAATTAAGATCCTGTGAAAAACTAGAGTGAAATGACTAATTTTTAAAATGAACATATGGAGTCTATTTTGTCTGATATAAATATTGCTACCCTGACTTTTTTTCCTGACCATTTACTTGGAATATTTTTTTCCAACCTTTCACTTTCAGTCAATGTAGGTCTTTTGTTCTGAGGTGTGTCTCTTGTAGGCAGCATATGTGTGGGTCATGTTTTCTTACCCATTCAACTACGCTATGTCTTTTGATAGGAGCATTTAATCCATTTACATTTAAGGTTTTTATTGATAGGTTTTTATTAATTGCCATTTTATTCCCTTAGTACCCATGTTCCTCTCTCTCTCACTCTTTTTCTTCCTTTTTGTGAAGCAGCCCCTTTAGTATATCCTGCAATGCTGGTTTGGTGGAAGCATATGCTTTCAGCCTTCTTTTGTAGGGGGTAAACTCCTTATTTTGCCTTCCATTTTCATTGAAAGCCTTGATGGATAGAGTGGTCTTGGTTGCAGGCCTTTGTTTTTCATTACTAAGAATATTTCATGCCATTCCCTTCTGGCCTGTTGTGTTTCTATTAAGAAGTCAGCTGCTAGCCTTATTGGAGCTCCCTTGTATGTCACATCCTGCTTCTCCCTTGTGCCTTTAAGATTCTCTCTTTGTCTTGGAATTTTGTCATTTTAATTATGAGATGTCTTGGAGTGGGCCTCTTTGGGTTCCTCTTGATTGGGACCCTCTGTGCTTCCTGGATTTTTATGACTTTTCCTCTCATTAAATTGGGGAAGTTTTCCATCCTTACTTTTTCAAACAGGGGGAAGGGATGTCAAGGAACATGTATAAAGGATACATATACAAAGCAAAAGTGGGGAATTAGTGTGGGAGGTGGGAATGGCTGAGGTAGTGGAGAGGGTAGGGGAAAATTGAGACAACCATACTTGAAAAAAAAGCAAGATAAAAAATATAAAAAAGAAAAGGTGAACATATGAAAATTCATATAGATATTATTAGTTTCCTAAGATGGCATAATGAAGATTATATTCAATGAAAACAATATCAATGATTTTTTTTTAATTTTTATTTTTTTTTAAGATTTTTTTTTATTTGTCTTTAGAGGGGTAGGGGAGAGGGAGAGGGAGAGAAATATCAATGTACGGTTGCCTCTCGTGTGTCCCATGCTGGGAACTGGCCTGCAACCCAGGCATGTGCCCTGACTGGGAATCGAACCGCGATCCTCTGGTTCGCAGGCCCGAGCTCAATCCACTGAGCTACACCAGCCAGGGCTTAATTTTTATTTTAATTGTTGATCTTGTACAGTTTTCTGTCTTTTATTCTCACCCAAACCCACCACCCCAGCCCTCCCCACCTCCCTCCCATTTCCACCCCCCATAGTTTTTGTCCATGTGTCCTTTATACTTGTTCCTGTAAACCCTTCCCCTTTTCCCCTGAAACTCCCTCCCCTCTCCCTTCTGGTGACTTTCAGCCTGTTCTCAATTTCCATGTCTTTGGTTATATTATGCTTGCAACAGCATGGATGGAACTTGAGAGCATCATGCTGTGTGAAATTAGCCAGGAAATGAAAGACAAATACTATATGATCTCACCTTTAACAGGAAGCTAATCAACAAAACAAACAAGCAATCAATGATATTTTATACATATCAATAATAAAAAGAGCTCTCTAGTTTAAAATATTTGTCATCCATTGATCACCAGATAATCTTGACTTTCTTCCCATTGATGTGTCAATGAAGTGTCTCTCTATTTGTTTTTTGGGGGTATTACTGGCTTTTGGGCTTTAACTAGATATGAATGTCATTCTGATTTTGTTACTCTTACATTCTGCCTCCTGGGCCTTATCTCCATCATCTACTTTTAAAACTGTCTCAGCTTTTTTCCTATATAAAGGTCTAATTCTAACATTTCCTGTAATTACCCCTAAATCTAATTTTTCACCTTTATTTTTTATTTATTTTATTTTTACATTAACTTTTAATCCCTTTATATGCCTCTCCTCCCACCAATCACCACCCTCTTGTCCATGTCCATGAGTCCTTTTCACTTTTCTCAATCCCTTCACCCCCTATCCCTCTCCACTAGGTGTCATTCTGCTCTCCATCTATGAGTTTCTCCCCATTTTCCTTGTTATTTCATTTTGTTCATTTGATTCCACATAGGAATGAAATCATGAAATCAAATGGTATTTGTCTTTGACTGGCTTATTTCACTAAGCATAATGTTCTCTAGATCCATCCATACTGTTGTAAAGGTAAAATTTTCTTTTTTATGGCTGAGTAGTATTCCATTATGTAAATGTCTCATAGTTGTTTTACCCATTCAACTATTGATGGCCATTAGGGTTGCTTCCGTATTATGTTGATTGCAAATAACACTGAGATGAAGACATAGGGTAGCTGAATGGGTAAAAAAACAAGACCCATATATTTGCTGCCTCTAAGAAACCCATCTCAGATTGAAATATGCACACAGACTAAAAGCAAAGGGATAGACAAAGATATTTCATGCAAATGGAAAAAAAAACTGGAGTAGCAGTACTTCTGACAAAATAGACTTTAAAACCAAACCTATAGTAAGAAACAAAGAAGGACACTAAATAATGATAAAGGGAACAATCCAACAAGAGTATATAGCCCAAGTAAACATTTAAGCACCCAACATAGGAGCACTTAAATATGTAAAGCAAATCTTGATGGACATAAAGGGAGAAATCAACAGAAATGCAGTTATGGTCAGGGATCTTAACACAACATTGACTTCAATGGATAGATCTTCCAGGCCGAAAATCAACAAGAAGACAGCAGCCTTAAATGACATACTAGACTATATGGATTTAATTGATGTCTTCAGAGCATTTCATCTCAAAGCAGCAGAGTATACATATTTTCAAGTGCACATAGAACATTTTCTAGGACGGACCACATGTTACGGCACAAAACAAGTTTCAATAAATTTAAGAAGACTGAAATGATATCATGTGTCTTCTCTGACCACAACATTATGAAACTAGAAATCAGTCACAAGAACACTGAAAAATACACAAAAACATGGAAGTTAAATAACATGTTATTAAACAATAAATGGGTCAACAATGAAATCAAGGAAGAAATCTAAAGATGTGTTGAAACAAATGAAAATGAGACAGCGATCTAAAACCTGTGGGACACAGAGACAGCAATCCTAACAGGGAAATTCATAGCATTACAGGCATATCACACACACAAAAAAAAGTTCAAATAAAAAATCTAACTTTACACTTAAAGGAACTTGAAAAAGAACAAACAAAACCCAAAGTGAGTAGAAGGAAGGAAATAATAAAGATTAGAGCAGAAATAAATGAACTAGAGTCTAAAAAAAAAACAAAACACAAAACAATTCAGCCCTGGCTGGTGTGGCTCAGTGGATTGAATGCCAGCCTGCGAACTAAACGGTCACTGGTTTAAGTCCCAACCCAGGGCACATGCCTGAGTTACAGACCAAATCCCTTGTAGGGGGCATGTGAGAGGCAACCACACACTGATGTTCCCCTCTCTCTCTCCATCCCTTCCCTTCTCCAAAAATAAATATATAAAAATCTAAAAAAAAGTTTTTCTAAAAAAAATACAAAAGATTAATGAATCCAGGAACTATTCTTTAAAAAACAAGCAACACTGAAACCCTTTAACCTGACTCATAAAAAAAGAGGAAGGACACAAATAAATAAAATCAGAAATGAAAAAGAAGAAATAACAATTGGCATCAAAGAAATACAAAGGATTGTAAGAAAATATTATGAACAACTATATGTCAACAAACTGGACAACCTGGACAAAATGGATGAATTCCTAGAAACATATAGTCTTCCAACACTAAATCAGGAAGAATCAGAGAATCTGAGTAGACAGATTATACCTAGTGAAACTGAAGCAGCAATAAGAAAACTCTCAACAAACAAAAGTCCAAATCTTATTTTTATAAAGATTTATTTATTTATTTTTTTACAATTACATCCTTTCACTCTCTGCTTTTCACTCTACCTCTTTCTTTTTTTCTATTTGTAATCCAGGAATTCTCTCCTTTTTTTCTAATTATATCCAATAAGAATTTGCAAAGGTCAAGTTGAAGGAGTTCATCATCACCAAGCCCTTATTATATGAAATGTTAAAGGGACTTATCTAAGAAAAAGAAGATAAAAATATGACAGTGAAAAGACAGCAAACTCACAGCTATTGAGAACCACACCTAAAACAAAAGCAAACTAAGCAAACAGCTAGAACAGGAACAGAACCACAGAAATGGAGATCATATGGAGGGTTAGCAACAGGGGAGTGGAAGGAGGAGAGAGAGGGAAAAGGTACAGAGAATGAGTAGCATAGATAGTGGGTAGAAAATAGACAGGGGGAGGGCAAGAATAGTATGGGAAATGTAGAAGCTAAAGAACACATGGACATGAACTAAAGGGGGGAATGTGGGTGGGAGAGGGAGTGTAGGGTGGAGGGGAATGATGGGGGAGAAATGGAACAACTGTAATAGCATAATCAATAAAATATATTAAAAAAAAGAATTTGAAAAAAAAAAAAAAGAAAGAACTAACCTGCTCTGAATTTCTGGAGAGTACAGCCAACTACAATTTGAGTGAGGAGAACTAAAACCTGGGTGATGTTACTGGCTGACTTTATTCATTTACTCTTAAATATCTATATTCACTTCAGAATAAGTGTAACTTCATGCCTAGCACATAAAATACCTAAATTCTATAGGCTAGCTGTATTTCTCAGAATTCAGTGTGCCTCGCTGTACCATTTGAAAAAGGTTTAAAGGCTATTCCTGGGTCCCACCTCAGTGATGCTCATTAAAAAATGTGTGGTTTTTGCTAAGAAATAAATATTTTAAAGGTAGGTACAACATAATTTTGATGAAATTGGACATTGGATAATTTTATGATAAACATTGATATAAGATAGAAAGGATGCCCTGGCTGGTGTAGCTCAGTGGATTGATCGCGGTTCGAGTCCCAGTCAGGGCACATGCCTGGGTTGCAGGCCAGTTCCCAGCAGGGGACACACAAGAGGCAACCATACATTGATATTTCTCTCCCTCTCCCTCTCCCCTACCCCTCTAAAGACAAATTAAAAAAAAAAAAAGATAGAAAGGAGTCCTTAGTTGTACATCTTCAGAATATCAATGATCTACCACTTGTTTTCATATACCAACTGTAATGTGTATTTTGTAGAAAATTTTGTACCCCAAACTCTCTAGCTTGTTTGCATTTGAAAGCACACACTTTGTTTTAAATATTGCTTATTCAATAAGCAAAATGAAGTCTAGGATTGACAGAGGTGATGGGAAATATTTTCTGTGATGAACATACAGGTTAGATAATCCTGAGGGTAGTTATGAAGAAGTACCAAGTACACAAAGAAACCCTTTGCTCATTCCTGGCACTTTCTCTTTCCAGCTCCATGGCTTTTGATAAACAACAAAGCCTCTCAAAACTTACTCAAAGGGTTCTTGTGAGAATTAAATGAAAATTTGCTACAAGGTGCTATGAAGGAAAGAAATATTAGATGGCATTAATATTTGGGGGTATGAAGCAATTTGAGACTGAATATCATATATGAGATGCTCTAGCATTAAAGAATTGATAGTTCTACTCTCCTCCATTTCTATATCCTCCCTCCCACCCCAATTTAAATTACAATTTTTATAAGTTCAGAAACGTTATCTTATACCTTAGGAACTCTCCAAAATATAGCAGTCTATTATGAACACAGTAGTTAAATAATTGTTTCAAATGAGTAATTTTATAGCGATATCTACACTTCAGTAAACATTTTTTTTTTTGCTAATATTATTTTCAAACACTTTATCCAACACATCCTTAGCAGACAGGGGGTTAATATTAGTGAGTCTATCATGACCTTCAGAAATATGTCTGTGGAAGAAAAGGGGCTTCATATTAAACCTGACATGCCAGGGGAGGCCTGCATGGTAGCCTTACATACTCAGAGACCTTAAGTAATCACATAGAATGGTCTAAAATTAAACATTTTCTAACTAAAAGCAGGTCATGGTAGGTTGTTTATCCTATGCCAGTATTTTACCCTAACAGAGGTCAATCTTTACCTTACCTGAGCCTATTTGTTGTCTTTTTGCGTCTATGATAACATACCTTTGGAATGTCAAGTTTCCTTTTTCTGGACCCCTCAAAGCACCACACCAGGGGAAGACCACAAATCCCCTCATTGTTATCATGTTAATTTTTAATCATTGATTGTTAGCTATCTTATACTCACCCGTGTAAAAATAAGTGTCTATCATTTTACTTTTTATCCAGTACTAGAGATTCCCCCCATCCTTTCTCTAGCTTCCCTAATCTATCACTAATAGGTTTCACATAACCCTTTATGCCTCCTTTTTTATTACAATGTATAAAATAAGGTATAAAACTGCCATTCTCCAGTAAATTTCTGAACTTGCTGAGGTTTTGATTTCCAGCAATTGTTATCAATTGGGCTCAAATAAACTCATAAAAATTTTTACAGGTTTAAACTTTTTTTTACATTGATACATCAAAGACAGTAGAATGGCAGATTTCTAGAAACCTAGGTGCCAGTCAAGAACCTTGACCTTATTACCCCTCCCATTAGTATATATTAAATTATATAACTTTTATGGTAGATTTCAAATAAACTTTACAAATGTTCACTAAAATCCACAGTACAAAAAGGTGTCTAAAATTTTAGAATTTGTGTGATTTATGGATGTGTGACTGAGTCTAACTCATCCATTTGGAGAGTAAAGTTCCCTGGATATCAAATGACAAGCTGGATGTGTTTACATATCAGCATTTAAAAAGAAAATTAACACAGAACTAGCTTTTCCTAGAGAATGAGTATAATTAATTACAGCACCCAATAAAATCAAATAGAAAATATTATTGAAGGCTTATTTGGCTTTTGTGATAATGAGAAAATAAACTGTATATTGAAATGGTTACAATAAAAATATCTTCAGCTGTCACAGGAAATAATATTAAAACTAGAAACCATCTTAATAAAATTTTAAGAAGAATTCAGGTAGAATAAGTAAAAATAATGAAAAACAGGAAACAACAGGCCAGGGTGATATAAAGATGAATTACAAGTGAACCATAAACTATCTTCCTTTGTCGGATAAAATCCTTAGAGATAAAGACACCAGATACTATCATCACTTTGGATCACTGAAAAAAAAAAAAACAACAGGAAATAAAGCAAATAACTTTCTGATACAAAATGACAGCTTTTCATTTTGATGTCACTCAGGTTGACGGTTGATATGCAAGACACATGTCACATCTCATCAGTGCCAATCTTGCAGATATGGGCCTTTCAAGTTTCCAGCAAAACAGGAAAACTCTGAATAACACAGCAAAATTCTATTTCATGAAATGAACTAAGATCAAGGTCATTTTTGTAAAGTAAAAATATCATATAAAGTAGTAATTGATTTATGCCCCAGACTGCCATTGCAAGAAGACTATCAAAAATCAGGCTTATTCTTAGTTGTAAATCCAATATCATAAAAAAAGCTTTTTGCTCAAATATTTTTTGTCCCTATAATACTTTTTTCACCAATTGAACCTACATTTAAAAATCAGGAGAATTAATATAAAATTGAGATTTCTAGCTTCTCTTGAACAATCGGAGGATTTTGCAACACAGGCCTTATATGCCTTTGACACAGTTAGTTAGAGCTGAATAGAAGCTGACTCCTTCTGTTTCCACCACCCTCTATTTCTTCTTACACCCAAACTGATTACATTGATCTACCTGCCTGAGCTCATAGACTTATAAGTTTGAGATCCTTTGTTAACCCACAAATGGGACTGCTCTGTGATTTATTGCCTCTACTTATTTTTATTGAAATGATCAATTACCCTTACTTACTAGTAGAACTCTAATGTTAGTAGCTCTGTTGACCTTAGCTAATAAAGCCTCTTGGAAAGATGCATGGAGATATATAGAGATAGCTAAACATGCTGAAGAAGAATTGGCATGCTCCTTGTGTTGCACACACACACACAGCCCTCCAATGTCACATCAGCAACCCAAGCAATTATATCCTGGGAAATGAGTGTACTTTACCTCAGACCACATTCATTTACTCATTTTTATGACTCAACTTCTTTCCTTGCTTCATCTGTGTCTATTTTATTTCCTCTCCTTCACTCTATTCCCTCCCACAAGGAAAGGCTGAATTAAGAAAATTCATAATAGTTAGCAGTATATAGTAAGATTTTTTAAAATATGAAAGTATCTGCTAAAAGAATTTCCTGTCCTTAGATAAAATGGTCTGAACTTTTCTCCCTCTGTCTCCTATCAGTGTTTGGAAAGGACTTTGTTTTGTTTGTTTACTTATTTATTTTCAGATTTGGTTGTGAAGGACCTCTGCATTGTTATACAAAACAAAAACAAAAACCTAGATTTGAAATGCTATTTTTTTTTCCTAGTGGAAGAAAACAAACAGATCCTAACCTCAATATAACTTTCATATTTTCCTTAGAATAATAATAAAAATAAAATATATTAAGAGCATGTAGTGAACAATTTAACTTCATACAGATGTTTTGCTGTGATGTAAAACCAACAATGAAGGAGGTAAGAATTAGTTTTTTAATTAATGATAAGTGTTCTAGGAAAGCTCTGTCAAACTTTTTGGTTTTAATCTTAGCCTTTGCTCTGAAAATATCCTCTGATAAAAGAGTCTGATATTAAAATAGTTATATTATGTTGATTCATAAATAGCTGACTTTATTGACACTGTAACTATATGACAATTTGTCCAGAAATTAATAGATGAGAGAAATCTAAAGTTTGAAAAACACTATTCCATATTTCAGATGTGTAATAGGTCTCTTTGTGGGAAGAAACTGTGCTCAAAATGGAATATACCTACAAGACAAGAACAAAATTGCTGTGAATGAACTAATGAAAATTTTAAATCATATACACCCTGCAAGTTGTCATTTTAAATGTTGTGTGGGAATATTCAAGGACTGTGTTTTCTTGTGTCTAAGGGAGGGTTGTTCAAATATGTGCCTATAGAAATAACTAAAATATGGGATTAGGTGGAGATGTGTGTGTGTGTGTTAGACTTATGACTATGGTTTTGGAGTAAATGGAAAGTAAGTCAGCATAACCAATGACTTTTGTAAGATTTTGTGCTTATTTCAATTTTGAAGTTTTATTTCCTAAAACTAGTTACAGTGGTCCATTATTAGACAAAAGTGATATTAATTAGAGTATTAATCACCTGGTAAAAAGTTGATCTGAGGAAAAGATTGTCTTGTACAGATAAACACAAGATCATTATTTACTGTATTTGAAACTCTTCCATTGAATTTTTAATGTAACATGAGTATATAAAGTTCTTACACATCTACTCAAATCTAGTATTATTTGGCTTTTTCTTTAATTCCAGTTCATTTGGAGATGAAAGGTTGGATTTATTTTTCTCTATCTGATATTTCTCATTTCATATTTAAGCTGTTCCCTCTAAAATCCCCTTTGTCTTTTAAATCTGAAGTTTCTTAGGATGTATGAGCCCGAAGGATAGAGAAGTCACATCAATGCCTTGGTGTGACATTGATGTGATGTCTCCTAAGCCATTCTTCTCTTTTTTCCAGATTCAGCTGTTGTTCTCTTTCTACACAAAGGGGTGCCTGCAAGCAGTAAAGGCACATGCACTGTTGAGGCAGTTTGCTACAACAAAACACTTTTCATAGTTTGGCCCTGGCAGGGAAAAATAGATATGGAGCAAAGAAACATGGCTTTAGGTTATTTTGAATGAAGTGTGGCACTGACAGAGACACTGAGCAGTCAAATATTTGAAGAAAAATTAATAGATATATGGTTTGTATGTATTGTTCTGCAATACTCATTATTTTTTTCATGGTCTTGATTTCAGAATTGTTATTCTTCTCTACTTGGAAGACCACTTTTCACTCCCTTTCCAAAGTGAACTAGTCTTAGGATAACAGGAAGTCTACCTAAAGTAAGAAGAAAAGTAAGAGGACAAATAATATAATAAAACTTGAGAAAATGAGGCCTTTAAAAAATTCCTTAGAGAATAACTCAAAGGGAAAAAGACACCTAAAAACAGTCTTCAGAATTGTCAACGGTAATCATTTCATAGATGTTATGATGGGGATTATATATAATATATAGAAGCATGCATATGGGTATTATCAAGCTTTAGTATCCAGTGAAGGCAATTTTATTGCCTTTTAGGTAAATGAGATAGAATAAAGGACTATATTTTTTTAGGATCTTGTCTGTCTAGCCCTCTACAGAGACATTGAAACAGTGCTATGAGGTAATAATCTTTTGTTTGAATGAATTAGTATCTTAGGTTTTGCTGACAGAAAGGATGTCTTGAAAAAAAAAACAGACTATCTTAAAAAATCACTATAGGTTTTATGTCAGCTGAAAATTTATCTTATTTCCTATGGGACTACCTTCTTATTTACTATTAAATGGCTTTAAATTAACTTATAATTCAAAGACTATTTCATTTCCTCAAATATGATTCAGAAATATAAAATATAAAATCTAATAAGAATTGATCTATTCATCTAATTTAATTGCTAAATATAAAAATCATTATATTTTATGTATGAAATAATATGATAATGTAGACATACAGTAATAATAAATATATATTATAATAATCCTAAAGTGTATCCAAACTTAAAGATAATTACCCAATATTATTTGCCTTAGTGTAAAAATCTAGTGCTCAAGTATCCCTTAAGACAGCAACTAATCATAAAACCTCTCTTGACTATAATACAAAAAATGGTTCCATCTATAAAATTATATATACTTTGCAAAATTTAAATCAAATTTATCAACAATTTCTATAGCCTGAGTACATTTCCAACTGGCTTTTTTTGGTGATGTAGGTGGTAAGATAATTTGAAAAAGAACAGCTCTACTGTATTGTATATAATCGTCCACTCCTTTCTTGAAAACTTTGGATATAGAGTTAGTGCCTTAGTAGGGCATCTTTCACTATCATAACCAAAAGATGGAACAGCCTAAATTTTCACAAGTATTTACTTAATGATGAAACTTCCCAGAGGATGGGCTGTTAAAAAGTTTTAGAAAATATGACATAACACTCTGGCATAATTCCCTTAAAAGATAACATCAAAACAGGGTGCCAGTGTCTCAGGAAGAGACAGTGTCTTAGACCATTCCCGTTTCTATAACAGAATCTCACAGACTGTGTGGCTTATAAACAACAGACAGTTACTTCTGGAGGCTGTAAAGTCCAAGATCAAAATGTGGGCAGATTAAGTGTCTGTTGTGGGCTTTCTGGTTCACAGACTGCTAACTTTTTGCTATGTTCTCACATGGTGGAAGGGGCAAGGGAATTTTAGGGGGGAATTTTAAAGATTCTGCAAGTGCATAATCCCATTCATGAGGTCTTCTCCCTCCCAGCTTAATTACTTCACAAAGCCCTAACCTCTAAATATTGGCACATTGGGTATGATGTTAAGATTTAACATGTGAGTTTTGGGAGGACACAAACATTCAGTCTAGGGCAGACATAAGGTGACTCTCAATAAGCATGTATCTGAAAGCTACTTCAAATAACTTTTGGGTTCTGTTATCGTTCATGCTAAATGCATAATTCTTGTGCTCATATGGTTAAGGTCTGAGCAGAACACAAAGTCTGAACTGAATAGAGATCTTTGTCTACAAGGAAAATTATACTATGTGGAGTTCATAGAGCAATGAGTCCTATGCAGTATTCAGAACATAGAGCAGGGGTGTCAAACTCATTTTCACCAGGGGCCACATCAACCTCACAGTTGCCTTCAAAGGACTGAAATAGTTTTAGGACTGTATAAATGTAACTACTTAACTTTAAGGAGTTGAAATTACATTCAGCCCTTTGAAGGCAACCACAAGGCTGATGTGGCCCCCGGTGAAAATGAATTTGACACCCTTGAGTCATAGAGTATACAGTAATTTATTAAATATTTATTGCATATTTAATATGTGCTGAATGCAGGGGTCAACAAACTTTTTCTCTAGATAATCAGATAATAAATATTTTGGGCTTTATGTGATGTGAAGTTTATTTCACAATTTCTCAGCTTTGTTGATGTAAAATGAAAGCAGCCATTGATAAATAATACATAAATAAATGAACATGACCATTTTTCCATAGAACTTTATTTACAAAACTGAAGGGCTTCCTGAATTTGGCCAGAGGATTATATCTTGCAGACTCCTGCTTTATGGTATCAAAGAAATAAAAGGAGCCATATGATGAGATTTGGATATTCTTGAAAGCTCTTTTTAATTGACCAGTTTAGTGGATTAATTATAATACAGATAACTTGAGATGACAGTTAAGGACTAATTTGCAATGGAGACCTTAGCAAGATTAGAGATTGACTTGGACTGGTTACCTTGTGGATGGCAGAAATGGAGAGTAGTTTGTGGATTTAATAGCTATGTAGTTGGTAGAATATGTCTATAAAACTTTGTAAACAATTGACTATATGATCTGGTAGATGTGTCCCGGATGGCCCCCAGGTTCCTGGCATTAGTAATTGGGCAGATGTTGCTGCATTTACTGAGCCAGGAAACACTGGAGGAAGCCAGGTTTGGGGAAGAACATAAATTCAGTCTAACACATAGTACATTTCAGATGTAAATGAGGTACTGATGTAGAAATTTTGAGTAGGTAGTTGAATCAACATGCAAGTTTGACGTTTAGAAAGGAGATCTAAACTAGAAACATAAATATAGAAACCATTGGCATTTAAATGGAAATTTCAACTGTGGAAGTAAATTAGTAAAAATTAGTAAAATTGAAAGAGTCTAAGATCAAGCCCTAGGAACCATAATATAGTCTAACACTATAAGAAGGAATTATCCTGCCTCCTACATACCTATTCAATGTCTCACTGGACACAGGTATAGATTTAAAATTTATTTACAAAAATATGTACTTAAATCATAACTCCAGCACACACACACACACACACACACACACACATTCACCTCCTTTGGGTGATTTTTCTTTCTCTGGAATAATATACTATTTATAGTTTTCTACATGAACTTTTCTATCCAGCCTAATGTATTCTTCTAAATTCAGAAACAGGAAGAGGCAAACGTTACAAAGAAAAAAAAATAGAAGGAATGTTGCAAAAATAATGTAAAAATAAAATAATGAACAAGATGCTCCATTACCCTATTCTAAATTTTCTCCAGGCAGCACATCACTTTTAGTGGACTAGGCCTTAATGCTGAACATAAACTTACATAAATTTTATCATTTAATGAGTCATAACCACTACTCATTCCCACTGTAATTTTTGAGGAAAACCAGACTTCCATCAATATTTTAACTTCTTTCTTGTGCAAACCCATAAACTGATAAATGCTATCCCCCAGTACCTATCCTGCTGAGCAGAATCACTTTCTATCTTGGAATAGAAAGTTAGTAGGCACAACATTATAATATTTCATGGAATGTGATGAAGATTATTTACTTTACATGTTCTCTCTGAAAGCTAGGAGCTATATCAAAGCAATGTGATCTACATACTCATGAACAATGTCCTATTAAGCAGTCTTCTTTTTTTCTTTTTTTGGTTCTATATGTGCACTTTCCTGTGTTGGGCTTTGAACTAAAGCATCATTTTTCTCTTCTAGTATTCTGTAATTTGGAAAAAATAAAAAAGAAGAATGTGCTATGGGAAGGTACAAAAGACATTTAGGCTAAGAAAAATAACTGCTAAATATACATAATTTTTTTCTCTTTTTAAAAATTGTTCAATTACAGTCGTCCCCATTTCCCCCATTACTCTCCCCTGCCTTACCTACCTGCTACCTCCTGCATTCAATCCTCTTCCCTGCACTGTTGTCTTTGTCCTTGGGTACTTTATAAGTGTTCCTTGAATTGATCCTTCCCCTTCTTTCTCCCATTATCCCCTCTTCCTACCCCTCTGTTTACTGCCAAGGTGTACTAATTTTATGTTACTTGCAAGCTAAGGAGTGAGTGGAAAGAAAGTGGCTAGAATCACTGATTTGAATTGGAAATAGTTGGAAGACATTGTCACTTGTTTCCAATTCAGGGAGATATTGCAATTATTCTGATATTATAATTTTGTCTTTAATAACGTTCATGATAATATATCATGGAAGTGAGGAAAAATGCTTGATTTCCAGCTCCTCAGCTGGGTTTTATATGGTACAATGACAATAATTTTTCACAATGCTGGTTATGACCAGGAATAGCTTGTGTCTGGTAATTCATTAAAATGGAGAATCTGGGACTTCCGGCCAAGATGGAGGCGTAGGTGGACATACTGTGCCTCCTCTCACAACCAAAATTAAGGACAACAAATATTTAGAAACAAGAAAACAACCAGAACTTAAAGAAAATTGAACTGTACGGAAGTCCAACAACCAGTCATCCAGACCGGTAAGAGGGGCGGAGTCACAGCAGGAAAAAGTGGAGGTGTGGACCTGGGAACGGGAACGCAAGCAACAGTGGCTGGCAGTTCCCAGGTGCACAGGTGGCGGTTGGCGGTCCCCGGGCACAGGGGGGCAACTGTGCAGACCCAGTGAGGCCGCACAAGGCAGCTAGCTGACCAGGTGGTCCCACATTTGCGCATGCAGATGGTCCAGGCAAAGGGGAAGTGGCGGAAGGGACTGAATCCAGGAGAGAGCTGAGCGGGCGCCATTGTTCCCTCTCAGACCCCGCCCCCACATACAGCATCACAACCCAGCGACTGGGCTGCCCCACACTGGGGAGCTCCTGAGTCTCCACTCCTCCCTACATAATAGCACGCGTGTGTGCACAGATAATCCAGGCGAAGGGGAAGCGGCGGAAGGGACCGGAGTCTAGGAGAGAGCGGAACAGGAGCCATTCTTCCCTCTCGGACCCCACCTCCACCTATAGCTTCACAACCCAGCAACTGGGCTGCCCCGCCCTGAGGAACACCTAAAGCTCCACCCCTCACTACGTAATAGCTGCAACCAGACTAAAACCGAACCAAACCAAACCAAAACAAAACAAAAAACCACCAAAAATGGCTCAAACCAGAGAACAAATAAAAGCCCCAGAGCCAATTCTTCTAAGCGACCAAGAGATAGCCAACCTATCAGATGCACAGTTCAAAGCACTGGTCATCAAAATGCTCATAGAATTGGTTGATTTTGCTCACAAATTAGATGAAAAAATGCAGGCTACAATACGTGAAATAAAGGAAGATGCATGGGGAACTGATACAGATGGAAGGAAAACTGGGACTCAAATCAATGGAGTGGACCAGAAGGAAGAAACTAACAACCAAACAGAAAATGAGGAAGAAACAAGAATTCAAAAAAATGAGGAGAGGCTTAGGAACCTTCAGGACATGGTTAAACATCCCAACATCCGAATTATAGGGATCCCAGAAGGGGAAGAAGAAGAGCAACAAGTGGAAAACTTATTTGAACAAATAATAAAGGAGAACTTCCCCAGTCTGGCAAAGGAAATAGACTACCAGAACGTCCAGGAAGCTCAGAGAGTCTCAAAGAAGTTGGACCCAAGGAGGAACACACCAAGGCACATCATCATTACATTAGCCAAGATTAAAATGAAGGAGAGAATTCTAGAAGCAGCAAGGAATAAGGGGACAGTCACCTACAAAGGAGTTCCCATCAGACCGTCAGCTGATTTCTCAAAAGAGACCTTCCAGGCAAGAAGGGGCTGGAAAGAAATACTCCAAGTCATGAAAGTCAAGGGCCTACATCCAAGATTGCTCTATCCAGCAAAGCTGTCATTTAGAATGGATGGACAGATAAAGCGCTTCTCAGATAAGGTCAAGTTCAAGGAGTTCATCATCACCAAGCCTTTATTATATGAAATGTTGAAGGGACTTATCTAAGAAAAAGAAGATCAAAAATAGGACAGTGAAAAGACATCAAACTCACAGCTATTAAGAACTGCACCTAAAATAAAAGCAAACTAAGCAAACAGCTACAATAGGAACAGAACCACAGAAATGGAGATCATATGGAGGGTTAGCAATAGGGGTGGCGGGAGGAGGAGAGGGGGAAAAAGGTACAGAGAATGAGTAGCATAGATAGTGGGTAGAAAATAGACAGGGGGAGGGCAAGAATAGTATCGGAAATGTAGAAGCTAAAGAACTTATGACACATGGACATGAACTAAAGGGGGGAATGTGGGTGGGAGGGGGTGTTCAAGGTGGAGGGGAATGATGGGTGAAAAATGGGACAACTGTAATAGCATAATCAATAAAATATATTTAAAAAAATGGAGAATCTTATGATTTAAAGGTTGGAGCAGTTAAAAGCTATAAATAATGGTTAATGAGCAAGAAATATGCTTTATAGCATTCTGCCTCATAGAGTTTAATAATGTACATTACATCTACTGGGTACAATATATGTTTGTGAATGAGTAAAATAAAGTAATAAATGAAGGTTTTCAAAAATAAATAGGAAATAGCAACTCATACCTTAAAGATTTACAGTATATTACAGGTAGTTAAATAAGAGAAAGCCATTTATTTATGTATTTATTAATCTACTAAATATTTTCATGTATGTTTTTCTCTACTACTCATGTTGTCCTTTTGTTTCCTTTTCTTTCATGTGTCTCCCTTTTTGTGTTTCTTTAATTATAAGATCTCTCCATTAATTAATCATTATTTGGAAACAAAGTGATGTATTAACCATTTTAATCTAATATAATTTGTATAATCTCATTCTTAATTTTACAAAGCTATTAATTTAATGTTTTTATATCTTTTGAAATTATAATAAGAAACTAACGTAATATTTCTTAATAAATTATAAAAATATTGCCTTTATTCAAATCTAGAGTATGATAAATCAGCTTTTACTAACAGAACCAGAATGAACTATTAGTGATGAAAATATGGCTTAGTGGCTACTTGACAGTACTCCCTGGTTATATGACATGGTTTTGCAGAACCATGGTTCTGCACACCTACTATGAATTGGAAATACCTACTGTGCAGTAGGTATCTAAATAGATAAGACACTGAGCTAATTTATTACTTTATAAATTTTTCCAGATAAAGATTTTGAACATATACTGAGGTTGATGATGTCTGAATATTAAATTGACAACTAAAACTCATATATTCTTTAATATTTTAAATTAACATAGGGAGATATTCATAAAACATAGGAATTTAGTGCATGATGCAATTCACACTTGTCTTATTTTCCTATACTACTTGAAACCAATGTTTTGGGTCCCTGCTTATAATTCTTTTATATATTTTTTTATTTTATTTTTTTCATTTTTTTAAATTTTAATTGTTGTTCAAGTACAGTTAGGTACTCTGCTCATCAACTCATCTCACTCTCTTCCACACTAACTAGTAACCAGAATGTTGACAACATTTGAGTGCATGTGTTAAAACTCCCTAGAGTTATTTGCATTCAATAAATTGAAAGATATTTTTAATAAATTGTAAAATTAATCTGGTGTTATTTTACTTGAGTATGTGTCCTATATAAAAAGTGTGAAAGTGACATCTATTTTTCACAATTCAAGCAAATCTTTTCATCTATTTTACAGATTTTATAGTAAAATAATATGTCAAAATAATTGATGAAAGTGTACATATCTAGAAAAATATTTTGTATAGGGAAAAAAACATAGTTTGGATTCTAGGATTTTATTTTTGTTTCCAAAAAAGATTATTAAAAATCTTTAACCATATGCCAATAATCACCACAGCATATGTCATATATGTAGATGTCAATTGCTACACTTGGTTGTCCCAGGTGCAGGCTCTGAAGAGCTCATCATAAAATGTAAAATCAGCAAAATTTACAATAATAATACAGGACTTTACTTGTCTACTCTAATTCACAATTATATCAATTAACTTACAAATGAACACGGAGGACATTACCAAATTGAAATGATCCAAACAAGTAAAACTAAACAGAAAAAGTATAACAGCTCATAACAATTCCATATTCTGGACCCATTCAAGGTGTAGGATATACAAAAGGATCTTAATATAACAAAACATAAAAAGCTCATCCAGAATTTTCTAGAACAAAGTCCCTGCATTAGCAATTCCTAAAGACCATGTAGGTTAATTCTTGGTCAAATCAGTCCTGGTGTTGATTGTTAGCTGTGAATTCATTAAATGAGGCAGGCTGTCCAATCAACTCATTTATTCCTCACAACAGTTCTGTAAGGTGTTTCATTGTAATCCATATATTGTAGAGGAAGAGAATCCCTAAGGCAACACAACTAGTGATTCAGCTAGGGAACTGTCTGAGCTTGTATTTGAAACAAGAATTTGATCTCTTGGGAAAAGAAGATGGTGGCATGGTAGGAGGGAGCACATTCCATTTCCCCCTACACACAGGAGAAAAACCTGGCTGATCTATGGAAGAACAGAGCAAACAAGGAACAGTAACATAGCATATTTGAGAATAGGAGATTGAAAACTGTAGCGGACATTGAAAAACCAGTCGGTAAGGAGAGTACTTCACAACAATAGGAGCCAAGGGATCAGCACGGAGAGCAGGGTGGCTGAGGTCCCAGCCCAGCGCTCGCCAGGCCTGCCCCAGGGCTGTAGGGAGGGAGCTGGGTCTGCAGCTGAAACGAGCTAAGAGATCCTGGGGGCCACCACGCAACTGTGGCCGAGCAATTGTACTTGCCCCGAGCCAGGTCACTGCGTGACTGTGAACGGAGTTTTCGTGGTTGCTGCATGACTGCAATCTGAGCATTCATAGTCACCCCGACTACAGACGGAGGCATGTGTGAAGTGAGATGACTGCATGAAAATAGGTACCCACATGTGAAGGCACATGGTTGCGGGATCATAAGCACACATGAGAGCATAGGGGCTGGCCACTGGAGACAGCTGTGGGACCATAGTCACCAGTACATGGGTGGGCGTGCGAATGCAGACAACTCTGGGCCATAGGCTCAGGCGTGAGATGGCTGTGGGATTGTAGGCCCCAAACCATCACAGAAAGCTGCCCAGGGGAAAATGCAGGCGGCTGCGCACAACCGGACACCTGAGCTCACACCCATAAACTCAGGGAAGTGCATGCATACCAGGAGGCTCAGAACACACTCTGGAAACCCTGTGGGGAGAGGCATCATACTAACTCTGGGGACCGTAGCACAATGATGACTGAGTGCTGAACACAGAGAAAAGCAATACGATCATCCCTTGGCCATTGCAGCCAGCAACACCGAAAAAACGGGCTTGGCAAGTTTGAAAACGACAAGAGTTTTTTGTTTGGAGATTTTTGTTGTTGTTGTTGTTTTTTCTTTCTCCCTTTTTTGGTTGTTTTTTTGTTTTTTGTTTCATTTGTTTGTTTTTGTTTTTTTTTTGTTTGTCTGCCTATCTTTTTATATAATTGTTTTTAATTATTATTTCTTTATTATTTTATCTTCTTTTTTACTCCCCAACTCCTTTTGCGCTCCTTACTTATTTCTCATTTTATTCCCTTTTCCTTTCTTTCCAACTTTATCTCTTCTACCTTCGTCTTTTTTCTTCTTTCTTCTTCCCTTATTTTTCCCTCTCTTCTCTTTTTAAATACCCACGAGTGAGACAAAACAAACAAACAAACAAACCTGGAACTGAGAAAAAAAACAGAGTTGGTCCCAAAAAGAGGGTATCCCAGCTGATGAGGCAGTGGAAGCTGTAGACAACAGGATATCCAAAGGCAGTCCTGAGAGGGAAGTTTATAGCAAAACAGGCCTACCTAAAAAAGATAGAAACATCCCAAACAAACAACCTAACCCTACGCCTACAAGAGCTCGAGGAACAAGAACAAAGACAGCCCAGAGCAAGTAGAAGGAAGGAAATAACCACGGTCAGAGCAGAATTAAATGACATAGAGACTAAAAGCACAATTCTAAAGACCAATGAATCCAGGAGCTGGTTCTTTGAAAAGATCAACAAAATAAATAAGCCTTTAAGCAAGCTCATCGATAAAAAAAAAAAGAGAGGACTCAAATAAACACAATCAGAAATGAAAGAGGAGAGATTACAACTGACACCACAGAAATACTAAGGACTGTAAGAAATGACTGTGAAGAACTGTATGCCAAGAAATTTGAAAACTTAGGTGAAATGGACAAGTTTCTAGAAAAATATAATCTTCCAAAATTCAGTGAAGAAGAAGAAAGCCTGAACAAATGAATAACAGCTGATGAAATTGCAGCAGTAATAAGAAAACTCCCAACACGCAAAATCCCTGGACCAGATGGTTTCACAGGAGAATTTTACAAAACATTTAAGGAAAAGCTAACCCCTATCCTCCACAGACTATTTGAAAAAATCCAAAATGATGGATGACTCCCAAACTCTTTTTATGAAGCCAGCACCATCCTAATCCACAAACCAGATAAAGACACAACAAAGAAGGAGAACTTCAGGCCAATATCGCTGATGAACATAGATGCTAAAATCCTCAACAAAATATTGGCAAACTGCATCCAAGAATACAGTAAAAAGATCATACACCATGACCAAGTGGGATTCATCCCAGGGATGCAAGGATGGTTCATCATTTGCAAATCAGTTAATGTAATTCATCACATAAACAAAAGCAAAGACAAAAATCACATGATCATATCAACAGATACAGCATTTAATGAGGTACAACACCTATTTATAATAAAAACACTTAACAAAGTGGGAATAGAGGGAACATTCCTCAACATAATAAAGACCATATATGAGAAACTTCCAGCCAACATCATACTCAACGGGCAAAAACTAAAATCTTTTCCACTAAAATCAGGAACAAGACAAGGTTGTCCACTTTCACCACTTCTATTCTATATAGTATTGGAAGTCAGCCACAGCGATTAGACAAGAAAAGGAAATAAAAGGCATCCAAATCGGAAAGGAGGAAACAAAACTATCATTGTTTGAAGATGACATGATAGTGTACATAGAAAATCCTATAGACTTTGTCAAAAAACTGTTTGACCTAATAAATAAATTTGGTCAAACAGCCAGAAACAAAGTCAATATCCAGAAATCAATGGCATTTTTTTATAACAACAATGAAACAGCAGAAGTAGAAATCAAGAAAAAAATCCCATTTGATATAGCAAAAAGAAAAATAAATACCTAGGAATAAACCTAACCAAGGAGGTAAAAGATCTGTATGCAGAAAATTACACAACACTGAAGAAAGAAATCAAGGAAGACACAAAAAAAATGGAAACACATACCATGTTCATGGATCAGAACAATTAACATCATCAAAATGTCCATACTACCCAAAGCAATTTACAAATTCAATGCAATACCCATTAAAGTACCAATGGCATATTTCACAGATATAGAACAAACACTTCAAAAATTTATATGGAACCATAAGCGACCTAGACTAGCTGCAGCAATCTTGAGAAAGAAGAGCAAAGCAGGAGGGATCACAATACCTGATACCAAACTGTATTACAAGGCCACTGGAATCAAAACAGCCTGGTACTGGCATAAACAGGCACGTGGACCAGTGAAATAGAACAGAGAGCCCAGAAATAAACCCAAATTTCTACTGTCAATTAATATTCGACAAAGGGGGCAGCAACATAAAATGGAGTAAAAATAGCCTCTTCAACAAGTGGTGTTGGGAGAACTGGACAGCTATGTGCAAGAAAATAAAACTTGAGCACCAAGTTACACCATACACAAAAATAAATTCAAGGTGGATAAAAGATTTAAATATAAGCCGTGACACCATTAAAGTCCTAGAGGAGAACATAGGCAGGAAAATCTCAGATATTTCATGCAGCAACATGTTTACTGATATGTCCCCTAAAGCAAAGGACATAAAGGAAAGAATAAACAAATGGGATCTCATCAAAATAAAAAGCTTCTGCATGGCCAAGGAAAACAGTATTAAAATAAAAAGAGAACCGACTGTGTGGGAAAACATATTTACCAACGATACCTCAGACAAGGGTTTAATCTCCAAAATATAGAAAGAACTTACAGAACTCCACTGAAAGAAGACAAGCAACCCAATTACAAAATTGGCAAAGGACTTGGGCAGACACTTCTCCAAAGAGGACATACAGAGGATCCAGAGACACATGAAAAGATGCTCAGTATCGCTTTCTATCAGAGAGATGCAAATTAAAACCACAATGAGATACCACTTCACACCAATCAGAATGTCCATCAAAAACAAAGCAACAAACTGCAAGTGTTGGAGAGGTTGTGGAGAAATGGGGACCCTAGTGCACTGTTTGTGGAAGCGCAGACTGGTACAACCACTATGGAAAACAGTATGGAATTTTCTAAGAAAACTAAAAATGGATCCACCTTTTGACCCAGCAATTCCACTGCTTGGATTATATCCTAAGAACCCTGAAACACCAATCCAAAAGAACTTGTGCACCCCTATGTTCATAGCAGCACAATTTACAATACCAAAGTGTTAGAAGCAACCTAGATGCCCATCAGGTTGGATGGATCAAAAAACTGTGGTAGATTTATACAATGGAATTCTATGCAGCAGAAAGAAAGAAGGAGCTCCTACCCTTTGCTTTAACATGGATGGAACTGGAGAGCATCATGCTAAGAGAAAATAGCCATGCAGTGAAAGACAAATACCATATGATCTCACCTTTAATAGGAAGCTAATCAACAAAACAAACAAACAAACAAGCATAATATAAGCAAAGACACTGAAATTGATTTATTATTTATTTATCTTTTAGAGGAGAAGGATAGGAGAGAAGGAGAGGGAGAGAAATATCAATGTACGGTTGCCTCTCGTGTGTCCCCTGCCGGGAACTGGCCTGCAACCCAGGCATGTGCCCTGACTGGGAATCGAACCGCGATCCTCTGGTTCGCAGGCCCGCGCTCAATCCACTGAGCTACATCAGCCAGGGCCAAAGACACTGAAATTGAGAACAGGCTGAGAGTCACCTGAGGGGAGAGGGGAGGGAATTTCAGGGGAAAAGGTAAGGGTTTACAGGAACAAGTATAAAGAACACATGGACAAAAACTATGGGATGTGGAAATGGGAGGGAGGTGGGGAGGGCTGGGGTGGTGGGCTGGGGTGGGAGTAAAAGACAGAAAACTGTATAAGATCAACAATTAAAATAAAAATTAAAAAAAGAGTTTGATCTCTTAACTACTTTAGATTGTTTCTTTAAAACAGAATCCACATCCTAATAATTTTTGTTTCTTATTGTATTTACAAATTACTAGGCTTTTGGTTATTGTACACAATTATACTAAGACATGATTTCAATAATCCCACTTCATTATTACTTCCCAAATGCTCACATGATAATATTCATATGATAATATTCATAGTTCTGTGCTTCCCAAAATTCATTTCAAGTGGAGAATACTATAATTCACATTGCACATTGTTCCTTGCATTAGATACAGTTCTCTAACTGGGCTATCTAACAACTCTGGTTCTCCCCACATTCTACTTGCTTGGACATTGTGGGTATCATTAATGAACCCTCACAGGGGATCTTTCTTTATACTATTTCACAATCTTTTCCTACATAAACAAAGGTTTATTTTACAGTTTTCAAAATACCCTCTTCTTGTGTATTTCTAAACTTCTTGGATTTTCAGAGAAAGCTCTGAATCTTGTTCTTTTTGTGATGAGATACTGAAGGGCAAAATTGGAAGAGTGTGAGCTATCTTTTGACTGTGTGACTTTGGGCATGACACTTAATCTATATGATCTTCCTGTTTTCCTCCATAAAATCAAAGGTTTGGCCTAAATATTTTAGCTTATCTTTTAGGTCTAAAATTTGAAGGCTTCTATCAAATAGTTTTTGTTAATATTTAAATTATATAGTAAGAAGTAAATGAGCAAATTCCAGTGATTTAATTTCCTGAATTAAAGAATGATATGAGAAGGGTCCCAGACACTTTCAGATCTAGTTCCAAAGGACTTATCACTAACCAGTCATATAACTTTTGCTAAACTATTTCAACCTTAAGTTCCCTTATCAATGATAAAGATGATTATGAGACACTCTGTTTTTTCAGTGGGGTTGTTCTCTGGAAAATATGTAATAGCATTCTAAATTATTTAATAATATTACAAGATAAAATCTCTTTCAGTTATTACTTAAATCATCATCACTTAATTGCTAATTTTAGATTTTGTAGGGCTTCTATAGTAGGTGTTTTTAAACTGAGGACCACAGACTCCCAAGCAATCAGTGAACAGAATTCAGAGGACTTGCAAACTAAAAAGAAAAATAATACATTTTTTTCATTAGCCTGTTACTTAATTTTAGCATTTCTTCCCATTATGAACATAAGCAGAAAACTATAGTGGTTTATCAATATTTAACATTTCATTATTAATAGAAATCATGGGTATTATAGGTATTTTCATATTATATTTAGTATTTTAAGAGATCTCAAAATATTTATATTCATCATTACTTAGATTTGCCACTACACCTTATTTAATATGTTAAAAAAACACGGGGGGGGGTAAAAGTAGGTTTTCAGTTATTTGTGTGGAAAATAATGCAACAATTAATAAATAATAAAACAAGAACAAACTGCATGTCACATATTTACAATTCTAAACCTACTTTTGCCCCACCCTGTATATCACTTTTTTATATTTTGAAAGCTATATTTCAATATAATTGCTTTCCTTTCTATCCTACAAACTTCTATTTTATGAATTTCAAAATGTTTTTTCCTTAGAATGGATCTAAAAGTTTTAACAGACTTTCAAAGAGGAGAGGTCCATAGCAAAAACATTTCTAATTTGCAGGTGAAAAGAGATGTGGCAACATCTACAGAGTAGCATGTACAGGCAGCAGTAGAACTTCTGCCTGCACCCAGATATCCTGAATGTCAGACTAGTTAGTGTCCCTTCTCCCATGCCATGTCTTCTCACTTAGTCATCATTACAACACGCTTGGCCTTTGAAACTTAAACACTATTTAGGCATAAAAAAAGAATTTCAGACTGATCCAGTATAAAGTCTTCTAGAAAAAGATATATTTAAATTAAATAATAATTTCAGGTATTTGTGTTACACTTCCTCTATTGGAAAAAATGTATGTAGGCAAGCTGCTGCTTCAGAACTGCCTCATGGATACTTGTTCCTCAAACAGCATTAACAGAACTTTGATGGGGAATCAAAGGGACTAAAACAATTGTTGGGCTTAATTTAAATAGTCACTGAGAGTGGTCCAAGTCAGCAACAAATATTTTAAAGGTCTAAGGGCCTAGTACTGACATTGCTAAAGAATTTATTCATTAAACAGTTTTTTTTGCATATCATAAACTATGTCAGATGAAACTACAAATGTTTCCTCTTATTTATAATGGAAGACAAGTACTCCTTACAGACCAAGCAAATGGAGAGATAACAAACAACTTCCTAAAAGCTGTGTTCCGAGACCAGAAACATGGGCACCACCTGGGAGCTGGTAGAAATGCTGAATCTTGGCTCCAACCGCAGAACCCCTGAACCATTAAGCATTAAAGTTTAAGAAGCATTGTCCAAAGAAGAGTGAAACTGGAGGAAAAAAGGTGGAAGGAGATATTTAACAAAAATATGCAAACAGAACTATGCAAAACCATAGTTTCTGGAAATTTAAAAAAATGTACCTACACATTTTCAACAACTCTTTTGAAGCAGAATTTGTATACCATAAAATTTTACCTGTTAAGGGTACAATTCAATGCGTTTTAGTAAATTTGTACAATCATGCTTTTATACAACCAAAATTTAGTTTTAGAACAATTCCATCATCCTCCAAAGTTCCCTCATGCCTCTTTGCAATCAATCCTCCTTGGATAACTACTTATCTGCTTTCAATGGTTATAATTTTGTCTTTTGTAGCAATTTCATATAAATAGCCCATACAATATTTAAGATTTTGTTTAGGACTTCTTTTGCCTTACATGATGTTTTCAAGGTCCACCTATGGCAATCAGTAATATGTTCCTTTTTATTGTTGAGTAACATCCCCTTGTATAGATATGCCACATTTTAATTAACTATTTACCAGTTAATGGATATTTAGATTATTTCCAGTTTGGAGCTGACTATACTACAATGAATAGTTGCATATACATTTTTGTGCCTCCACAATGGTTTTGATAACTATCAATCAGCAAGTCAATTTACAAGTAGTATGGAAGTAAAAACAAAACAATAGAACCAAATAATCTCATTAGTCTTCTCAACAGTTTGTGCCACTAAAGTGGGTATCTCCTTGTATGGATAGAGAACCTCCATACTACCAAGTTGAGGAAGGAATGGAGTTGTATAACTCTGTAAGAGAGTTAAAGGAAGATTGACTTTGCTACTAGATCTGGATACCAATATTTGGACTAATGAAAAGGAGAAAAAAGTGGGAACCTATATTAAGCAACCATGCTTGTGTGAAAGTCAAATAAGTGGATTGGGATGATGAGGAAGTAAAAAGGCAGACTGAATTTTGAGAAACAAATGGCATATTTGTGAAAGGCAATACAGGAAAAGCAATCATAATGTACTTTTAAAATCAAAGGTAGGGTTAATTTTGTATCCAAAAGAGTATCCAAGTCTTAGGTTTTTAAAGAATGCTCATTGACTAAACAATATGGTATTTCCAGTGGGCTAATTACAGTGAACCTCCATCAGCTCATAGATGCTCATTTGAAATTCCTTCATGAAGCTCCAGCTACTAGGGAAGAGACTCAGGTACTTGAGGCTGCCCTTAAGATTATCTTTTAAGCAGCACTAGAGATAAGAGGAGAACAGAATCAAGACTTTAGCAAAAGAAGATAAATGAGGTCCAGTAAGGGACATCACATTGTTAATCCCCTCCCTTTGTTGATGTGTGAGGGATGTGTTTGCTAGTAGCCTTACCCAAGATACTAACCAGTTGCAGCTGGAGGAGGAGATGATGCAGCCATTGATTCTAATAAGGAACTAGATGTGAGATGTGGGTTGAAAAGTGTCCACATGCATGAGTGTGCAGAAGTCAAGGATGACTTGGGAAAGAACTAGGGAGTAGAGAGATGACAGGTGGGTGGTAGGTTATTAGTAAGAAAAAGGATAAGATCTCTTAGCTATGGACAATAACAATTTCTTCAAATTTAACACAGACAAATTTGAACACTGATTATTCTGACATTAATGTGAAAGTTAGCTTGCCTGAAATCTAAAGAGAGCTTCAAAGTTTAAACATTTTGTTTAACATTTACCTTGTTGACTTCTGGAACATCGAGTTCTTTCTCTCCTACCTAACATAGTGCAAGACAGGGAATAAAAATTCACCTAAAAATGAAACAATATAATTGACTAAAAATAACAATATCAATTTATTCCTTAGAATATAATTACTTGGGTCACTACCCTGATCTAAGTTTTTTATTAAAATGAAATTAATTAAAACCCCCTACAGCTACAGATACCTAAAAACAATTACAGACCATAAATTGTACTTAGTTGGACTAGAAAAAGTTCAGTTTATCTCAGCATGATTTTTGTATATTTTAAATAAAGAAAATATGCTATCTTTGTACTTCATTAACCTTATTATACCCTCATTCATAAGTATTATTCTATTATATATGTATGTCTGATTACAAAACTCTAGTTTAAAATAGGGAAATCCAACATTTAATTTACAATATTTATTTTTATCATAAAATAAAATACATACATATTCATAATAGAAGTATGTTTTAAAATCATATTTATTCCCATAAGATAAAGATAAACACTACTAACATGGGAAAAATTTCTATATTGTAATGTTAAGCATAATTATTCCTTTGCTAAATTCAACTTCTTTATCAATTTTTACTAAATAGACAGGTTTTTAAAACTATGTAAAATCATTTTATCTTCTTTAAAACAAAACATGTTGAAGACCGCATCTCAATTACCTTTTCCCCTCAACTTTAAAGAATTTTAGGAGGAAGATGGCGGTGTGGTAGGAGGGAGCAGACCCCATTTCCCCCTACACACAGGAGAAAAACTGGGCCAATCTACGGAAGAACAGAGCAGACAAGGAACAGTAACACAGCATAGTGGAGAATAAGAGATCGGAAATTGTAGCGGACATTGAAAAACCAGCCATAAGGAGAGCTCTTCGGAACAATAGGAGCCCAGGGTCCAGCTCGGAGAGTGGGCGGCTGAGGCCCGGCCTGGTGCTCCATCAAGCCTACCCCAGGGCTCTGGGGAGGGAGTTGGGTCAGCCACTGAACCAGCTGGGAGATCTCAGGGGCCACCGCGTGACTGCGGCCGGCCAAGCTAAAGTGGGTGCCCCTCACCAGGTCACTGTGCGACTTTGAACTGAGTTTTCGTGGTCGCGGGGTGACTTCGAAAGCACAGTCGTCCCAACCGCAGACAGAGGCGCGTGTAAAGTGAGACAGCTGCATGAAAATAGGCACCCACAGGGACCGCGCACAGTTGCAGGATAGTGGACACTCATGAAAACATAGGCGCTGGCCACTGGAGACAGCTATGGAGCCAAAGTAGCCAGTTCGGCGGGTGCTCGAACGCAGACAGCTCAGGTCCAAGGCGCAGGCGCGAGATAGCAGCTGGAGTGTAGGCCCCGAACAGGGGCAAAGACAGCCAGCTGCGCCCGAACACAGAAAGCCTCCCAGGGGCAAAGGCAGGTGGCTACGCAGGACTGGGGAACCTAGCACATACCCATAAACTCGGAGAGGTGCACACACACCAGGATGCTCAGAACACACGCTGGAAACCCTGTGGGGAGAGGCGCCCACTAACCTTGGGATACATAGCACAATGAGGACTGAGTTCTGAACACAGAGAAAAGCAATAAGATCACCCCTCCGCCATTGCAGCCAGCAAGACCAGAAAAACCGGCTCGGCAAGTTTGAAAACAACAAGAGGGTTTTTGGTTGTTGTTTTTTGTTTTTTTTTTTTAATTTATTTTTAAAAATATTTTGTTTTGCTTTGTTCCTTTTTTTTACTGTATTTGTGTGTGTGTGTGTGTGTGTGTGTGTTTGTTCTTTGTTTCGCTAGTTTGTTTGTGATTTTTTTGTTTGTGTACCTGTCTATCTATATGAGATTTTAATTACTCCCTCTTCAATATTTTTATCTTCTTCTTTACTCCCCAACTCCTTTTGCCTCCCTTTAATTCCTTCTTGTCTTATTCCCTCTTCCTTTCTTTCCAATTTTATCTCTTCTACCTTCCTCTTTTTCTTCTTTCTTCTTTTTTTCATTTTCACCCTCTTCCCTTTATAAATACCGACGAGTGAGACAAAACAAACAAACAAAAAAGCCTGGAACTGTGGAAAAAAACAGAGTTGGCCCCCAAAAGAGGGTATTCCAGCTGATGAGACAGTGGAAGCTATGAACCACAGGCTATCCGAAGGAGAATCCACCGAGGAACCTCACAGATATTCTACCACAGAAGGTCATACCACTAACCTAGGGAACCAGAACAGATCAATTTAAGAAGTTGAGGCTAATGACAAGAATCTTACAAACAATGGGAAGATAAAGGAACAATCCCCAAATGAAAGGAAAGGAGGAAGCTCCAGAAAGAATGCTAAATGAAATGGAGGCAACTCAACTATCAGATATCGAGTTCAAAGCAATGGTTGTCAGGAAGATCCATGAGCTCTCAATGAGCTACCAGAAACTACAGGGAAGTTATGATGAACTCACCACAAACTATATCAACATGAAAAAGGACATAGAAATTATCAACAAGGGCCAAGAGGAAATAAAGAACACAATCTCTAAATTTAAGAACACAGTAGAAGGAATGAAAAGCAGAATCGATGAACCAAAAGATCAGATCAGCGAGTTGGAGGACAAAATAGAAAAAAAACACCCAGAATGAACGAGATAAGGAAAAGAGGCTCAGAAAGAATGAAGAGGGTTTAAGAGAAATGCAAGACAACATGAAACAGAATAATATCCGTATAATAGGGATACCAGAAGGAGAAGAACAAGAACAAGGGATAGAAAACCTGTTTGAAAAAGTAATGATGGAAAACTTCCCTAATTTGGTGAGAGAAAAAGCCATACAAATCCAGGAAACACAGAGAGTCCCAATCAAAACGAACCCAAATAGGTCCACTTCAAGACACATCATAATTAAAATGGCAAAATTCCAAGACAAAGAGAGAATCTTAAAAGCAGCAAGGGAGAAAAAGGAAGTAACATACAAAGGAACCACGATAAGGTTAGCAGCTGACTACTCAATATAAATGCTCCAAGCCAGAAGAGAATGGCAAGAAATATTCCAAGCAATGAGAACCAAAGGCCTGCAACCAAGACTACTTTACCCAGCAAGGCTTTCAATCAAGATAGAAGGCCGAATAAGGAGCTTCCCAGACAAAAGATGTCTAAAAGAATACACCTCTACCAAACCAATTCTGCAAGAGATACTAAAGGGACTGCTTTAAGGGAAGAAAGGAAAAGATAGAGAAAGAGAGAGAGGAACACAGGTACGAAAATGGCTATGAATAAACACCTATCAATAATAACCTTAAATGTAAATGGATTAAATGCTCCAATCTAAAGACATAGAATAGCTGAATGGATAAGAAAGCATGACCCATACATATGCTGCCTACAAGAAACTCACCTCAGGACAAAAGACCTACACAGACTCAAAGTGAAAGGCTGGAAACAAATTTTCTAAACAAAGGGACAGGGAAAAAAACCTGGGGTAGCAATACTCATATCAGACAAAATAGACTTCAAAAGAAGGGCCATAAAGAGAGACCCAGAAGGTCACTTCTTAATATTCAAGGGAAGAATCCACCAAGAAGACATAAACATTGTAAATATATATGCACCCAACATAGGAGCACCTAAATACATCAAGAAAATTTCAGAGGACTTCAAGAAAGATATTGACAGCAACACAATTACAGTAGGTGATTTTAACACCCCACTGTCAAAAATGGACAGATCTTCCAAACAAAATATCAACAAAGATATTGTGGCATTGAACAACACTCTAGAGGAAATGGACTTAACTGATATATATAGAGCCCTTCAACCCAAAGAAACTAAATACACTTTCTTTTCAAATGCACATGGAACATTTTCAAAGATAGACCACATGATAGGACACAAATCAAGCCTCAACAAATTCAAAAAAATTAAAATCATACCAAGCATTTTCTCTGACCACAAGGGATTGAAACTAAAAACCATCCCCAAGGGGAAAAAAACAAAACCCTCAAAATCATGGAGATTGAATAGTATGCAATTAAACAATGAATGGGTCAAGAATGAAATTAGGGAGGAAATCAAAAAGTTTCTGGAAACAAACGATAATGAACTCACATCGACCCAAAACTTATGGCACACAGCAAAGGCAGTCCTCAGAGGGAAGCTTATAGCGATACAGGCCTACCTAAAAAATATAGAAATATCTCAAACAAACAACCTAACCCTACGCCTACAAGAGCTCGAGGAACAAGAACAAAGACAGCCCAGAGAAAGTAGAAAGAAAGAAATAACCAAGATCAGAGCAGAATTAAATGACATAGAGGCTAAAAGCACAATCCTAAAGATCAATGAATCCAGGAGCTGGTTCTTTGAAAAGATCAACAAAATCGACAAGCCTTTAAGCAGGCTCATCAAGAAAAAAAGAGAGAGGACTCAAATAAACACAATCAGAAATGAAAGAGGAGATATTACAACCGACACCGCAGAAATACAAAGGATTGTAAGAAATTACTATGAAGAACTGCATGCCAAGAAATTTGAAAACCTAGGTGAAATGGACAGGTTTCTAAAAAAACATAACCTTCCAAAACTCAATGAAGAAGAAACAGAAAGCCTGAACAGGCCAATAACAGCTGGTGAAATTGAATCAGTAATCAAAACACTCCCAACACACAAAAGTCCTGGACCAGATGGCTTCACAGGAGAATTCTACAAAATATTTAAGGAAGAGCTAACCCCTATTCTCCACAGACTATTCGAAAAAATCCAAAATGATGGAAGACACCCAAACTATTTTTATGAAGCCAGCATCATCCTAATCCCAAAACCAGATAAAGACACAACAAAGGAGAACTTCAGGCCAATGTCGCTGATGAACATAGATGCTAAAATCCTCAACAAAATATTGGCAAACCGCATCCAACATCACATTAAAAAGATCATATACCATGACCAAGTGGGATTCATCCCAGGGATGCAAGGATGGTTCAACATTCGCAAATCAGTAAACGTAATACATCACATAAACAAAAGCAAAGACAAAAATCACATGATCATATCAATAGATGCGGAAAAAGCATTTGATAAGGTACAGCACCCATTTATAATAAAAACAGTCAGCAAAGTGGGAATAGAGGGAGCATTCCTCAACAGAATAAAGGCTATATATGAGAAACCTACAGCCAGCATCATTCTCAATGGGCAAAAACTAAATTCTTTTCCACTAAAATTAGGAACAAGACAAGGCTGTCCACTTTCACCACTTCTATTCAATATAGTATTGGAAGTCTTAGCCACAGCGATTAGACAAGAAAAGGAAATAAAAGGCATCCAACTCAGAAAGGAGGAAACAAAACTATCATTGTTTGCAGATGACATGATAGTATACATAGAAAATCCTATAGTCTTGGCCAAAAAGTTGCTCGACCTAATAAATGAATTTGGCCAAACAGCCAGATACAACGTCAATATCCAGAAATCAAAGGCATTTTTGTATACCAACAGTGAAACAGCAGAAGCAGAAATCAAGAAAAAAATCTCATTCGGTATAGCAAAAAGAAAAATAAAATACCTAGGAATAATCCTAACCAAGGAAGTAAAAGACCTGTATGCACAAAACAATACAACACTGAAGAAAGAAATCAAGGAAGACACAAATAAATGGAAATACATACTGTGTTCATGGATCGGAAGAATGAACATCATCAAAATGTCCATACTTCCCAAAACAATCTACAGATTCAATGCAATACCCATTAAAGTACCAATGGCATATTTCACAGATATAGAACCAACACTTCAAAAATTTATATGGAACAATAAACAACCCAGAATAGCGGCAGCAATCTTGAGAATGAAGAGCAAAGCAGGAAGGATCACAATACCTGATTCCAAACTGTATTACAAGGCCACTGTAATCAAAACAGCCTGGTACTGGCATAAAAACAGGCATATGGACCAGTGGAATAGAACAGAGAGCCCAGAAATAAACCCTAGTCTCTACAGTCAATTAATATTCGACAAAGGGGGCAGCAACATAAAATGGAGTAAAAATAGCCTCTTCAACAAGTGGTGTTGGGAGAACTTGACAGCTTCATGCAAAAAAATGAAACTCGAGCACCAAGTTGCACCATACACAAAAATAAATTCAAGGTGGATAAAAGATTTAAACATAAGCCATAACACCATTAAAGTTCTAGAGGAGAACATAGGCAGGAGAATCTCAGATATTTCATGCAGCAACATTCTTACTGATATGTCCCCTAATGCAAGGGACATAAAGGAAAGAATAAACAAATGGGATCTCATCAAAATAAAAAGCTTCTGCATGGCCATGGAAAACAGTATTAAAATAAAAAGAGAACCGATGGTGTGGGAAGACATATTTGACAATGATACCTCAGATAAGGGTTTAATCTCCAAAATATACAAAAAGCTTACATGACTCCACTCTAAGAAGACAAGCAACCCAATTACAAAATGAGCAAAGGACTTGGGCAGACACTTCTCCAAGGAGGACATACAGAGGATCCAGAGACACATGAAAAGATGCTCAGTATCGCTTTCTATCAGAGAGATGCAAATTAAAACCACAATGAGATACAACTTGACACCAGTCAGAATGGCTTTCATAAACAAAGCAACAAACAGCAAATGTTGGAGAGGTTGTGGAGAAAAGGGGACCCTAGTGCACAGACTGGTACAACCACTATGGAAAACAGTATGGAATTTTCTAAAAAAACTAAAAATGGATATACCTTTTGACCCAGCATTTCCACTGCTAGGACTATATCCTAAGAACCCTGAAACACCAATCCAAAAGAACCTATGCACCCCTATGTTCATAGCAGCACAATTTACAATAGCCAAGTGTTGGAAGCAACCTAGATGTCCATCAGTAAATGAATGGATCAAAAAACTGCGGTACATTTACACAATGGAATTCTATACAGCAGAAAGAAAGAAGGAGCTTATACCCTTCACAACAGCATGGATGGAACTTGAGAGCATCATGCTAAGCGAAATTAGCGAGGCAATGAAAGACAAACACCATATGATTTCACCTTTAAGAGGAAGCTAATCAACAAAATAAACAAACAAACATAATATAACCAAAGACATGGAAATTGAGAACAGGCTGAAAGTCACCAGAGGGGAGAGAGGAGGGAATTTCAGGGGAAAAGGGGAAGGGTTTACAGGAACAAGTATAAAGGACACATGGACAAGAACCTTGGTGGGGGGGTGGAAATGGGAGGGAGGTGGGGAGGTTTGGGGTGGTGGGTTGGGGTGAGAATAAAAGACAGAAAACTGTACAAGATCAACATTTAAAATAAAAATTTAAAAAAAAATTTAAAAAATAAAAAATAAGCCCTGGCTGGTGTAGCTCAGTGGATTGAGCTCGGGCCTGCGAACCAGAGGATCGAGGTTCGATTCCCAGTCAGGGCACATGCCTGGGTTGCATGCCAGTTCCCAGCAGGGGACACACGAGAGGCAACCGTACATTGATATTTCTCTCTCTCTCCCTCTCTCCTACCCTTCCCCTCTAAAGATAAATAAATAATCTAAAAAAATAAAAATAAATAAAATATAAAAAAATAAAAATAAAACAAGTTACTCATGACAATAAAAAATGATTTAGAAAAAATTATAAATAAAGACAAATAGAGATAGATAAAAAGCAAATGCAGCAAAATATTAAAAACTGATGAATCTTGATAAAGCATACATGAGGATTCTTTGTACTGTTTTTGCAACTTTTCTGAAATTTGAAATCATATCAAAATAAAAGTTAATTTTAAAAATTGAAAAAAAAAATTTATAAGGACAAAGCAAGCATTCTTTTTTAGATTGTTCTGAGGACTTTAAGGAGCTATTTCCAAAAATGTCCATGAGTTTATCTTGGTTATAATCTTCTCTAAAGAACATAGTGCCTTGGAGTTTCGGCCAAAATGGAGGCTTAGGTAGAAACCCTTTGCTTCCTCACACAACCAAAAGGAGGATAATAACCAATCTAAAATACATAAACAATCAGAAGCACCAGAAAAATCACACTGCATGGAACTCTGACAACCAAGGAATTAAAGAAAAAATCAACCGGAACAACCAGACTAGTAAGAAGCCTCAACAAGGCCGTGCAGGTGTGTCTGCCTCAGAAAAATTGCCGAGAGGCATCGGACCATGTGGGCAGGGCTAGCTGAAGGCAAAACTGAGACTCAGACTGACTGTGGACAATTGCAGGTTTTGCCTCAGTGTGAGAAACTCCCAGTCTCACACAAGAGTCCATTGGATTGTGGGCTAGAGGTGAGCAGGAGAGCTGCATTGTTCCCTCTCTGGCCCCTCCCCCACAGGCAGTTCCACAAGGCAGCAAGGAGGTTTGCCCTGCCTGGTGAATACCTAAGGCCCTGCCCCCTTACAACTTAACAGGTACACCAAGACAAAGACATATGGCCCAAGTGAAAGAACAGAGCAAAACTTCAGAAAGAGAGCTCAGTGATGAGGAGAGTCAACTTATCTGAAGGAGAATTTAAAGCCCTGGTAATCAAAATGCTTATAGAACTGATTGAACTGATTAAAATGAAAAAAAAAAAAAGAAGAAGAAGGATACCCAAAATGAAATAAAGCAAAATATTCAGGGAACCAACAATGGCAGGAAGGAAACCAGGACTCAAAGCAACAATTTGGAACAAAAGGGAAAAATAAACATCCAACCAGAACAGAATGAGGAAACAAGAATTCAAAAAAGTGAAGAGAGACTTATGAACCTCTGGAACAACCTGAAATATTCCAATATCCAAATCATAGACCTAAAAGAAAGAAAAACAACAAAAATAAAAACTAAGCAAACATTAGAACAGGAACTGAATCAGAGAAATGGACATCACATGGAGGGATTTCAGTGGGGAAGGGTAGGAAGAAGTAGAGGGGGGAAGGTACAGGGAAGAAGAAGCATAATTAGTAGGCATAAAATAGATGCAGAGATATAAAAAGTGGTATAGGAAACTGAGTACTCAGAGAACTTATACGTACAACCCATGGACATGAACTAAGGGGGGGCAGTGTTAGAGGGTTGGGGGGCAGGACAGAGGAGGGGATAAAGGGGGAAAATTGGGAAAACTGTAATAGCGTAATCAGTAAAAAATACTTAAAAAAATAAAAGAACATAGGGCCCAATTTTTCAATGATATTCCGGAATACTTTCAATATTCAGGCCACATTCACTTCATTAAATATTCTAGTTTCTCCCCCTCTTCTTTACCCTACCCTGTTTTTTCTGGTTCTTTCCTTTAATGAATGGATATGAAATTATTCTTTTAATTAATTAATTAACCAACCAAAAAGCTTTGAAGTATCTGAAACATAAAGAGATGAAGACAAACACTAAATAAACCATAAATACAAAATATTCTCTAAAATGTATACAGCCATTACTTATATGGGAGTTCTACACACATTTAAAAGAGACTGCCTTTATTTCATTGTATGTTCTTGCCTCCTTTGTCAAATATTAAGTGACCATAAAGTTGTGAGTTTATCTCTGGGCTCTCTGTTCTGTTCCATTGATTTATACTCCTATATTTATGCCAGTAGCAAGGTGTTTTGATTGGAATGGTAGCATAGTTTAATATCAGCTTTTGTGATACCCCAACTTTGTTCTTTTTTCTCAAGATTGCTGAAGCTATTGGTTCCATATAAATTTTTGGAATATTTGTTCTAGATCTGTGAAATATGCCATTGGTATTTTAAAATATCTTTAGATGGTAATATTCCTGAACCAAACCCCAACTCAGCAATTTTAATAAATAAATCATTCTCAAAACAAATTATTCATTTCTTTGTCAGTTTTGGCTCTTCGAAAGAATTTGAGCTTGGATGCCTGCCAAAACAGGGTTCTCCCTCTGATACATAGGATATTTTGAACAATACACTACCGTCCTAATTTCTGTTAATCGCCCAGCTTTCTTACAATGTTGAAAGGCCACTGGAAAAGATACACACACACACACCAAACACACACATACACTATAGTCAACTCAAGCAAAAATTAAACTAATAGGAAATCCCTGTTACAATGTAAAATTAATTTAAAATCTTCCTGGCTTCTTTTGGGTATTATAACTATACTGTTAAGTGTTTCAATGCTTTAGAGAGTTTTATGAATACTTATTAATAGGTATCTTAGGTAGAATTTCAATCCATCAATAGTATTTCCCAATAAATTCTATTTCAAACTCTTTCAGAATAGTTTAAAATCTTTCAGAGACTTGCACAACTTAATCAATTAAAGATGAATGAAAATCTATTTTACCAAAGGAAGCACAGCATGAACATTTTAAATATAATGATCTCTATGTAAAGCTAAGCCTACCTGATTTGTTTTTATTAAGGATTTTAAGTCTACCTATTATTACTAATTTCAGCTTCTCTAGACATTATACATCTGTCACTCCAGATCAAAAATTACTTCTTTATCCATTTATTTTTTTTAATTTTTTTAAAGATTTTTTTTATTTGTCTTTAGGGGGTAGGGGAGAGGGAGAGGGAGAGGGAGAGAAATATCAATGTATGGTTGCCTCTTGTGTGTCCCCTGCTGGGAACTGGCCTGCAACCCAGGCATGTGCCCTGACTGGGAATCAAACCTCGATCCTCTGGTTGGCAGGCCCGAGCTCAATCCACTGAGCTACACCAGCCAGGGCTCTTTATCCATTTATTTATCTCCCTTTCTGTGAGGCTTACCTGCACTCCCAGCTGGTCTTGAGCAGTAAACTATTTTTAAAAAATAACAAAAAATAATGGCCAGTTGTTGAGCACTTATGCCAAATGCTTTATGTATATTTATCCCTCATAATATAAAGCCTATAGAATAGTGAATGCTTCTTACAAGTAGAGAGGAGAAGAAATGAAGGCTCAGACTTTTTAGAAGCTCATCTAGTACTACATTGTTCTTACATTAATTAAGGTGCTCTATTAACTGGTGGAAAATTCAATTGTTTAGAGAAGAGCAACAAGAAGAGGGAGGAAAGATAGAAAAACAGTCAAAATCCTCCCTTTATAGGCAGTTATTTTTCTTATGAAAAATAAAATAGACTCAACTGAAAGACCCAGAAGGATGGCATATATTAGCCCACATATCTATTGTGATAGCCATGTGTAGAAATGGAAGGGCTTGCATAAAAATTAGGTCCAAGGACTCAGGGTAAAGAGGAGAGAAATCCATGTTATAGGAAAGAAATAACTATCTTTTAATAAGTATAATTTTCAGTGAGCTCTTTTTTTTTGAAGATTTTATTTATTTATTTATTTATTTATTTATTTATTTATTTATTTATAGAGAAGGAAAGGGAAGGAGAAAGAGAGGGAGAGAAACATCAGTGTGTGGTTACCTCTCACATGTCCCCAACTGGGGACCTGGCCTGCAACCCAGCCATGGGCCCTGACTGGGAATCGAACTGGCAACGCTTTGGGTCACAGGCCCATGCTCAATCCACTGAGCTACACCAGCCAGGGAGAAATAACTATGTTATTATCATATTCAACACATCAATAACTTAAAAGTTTACCTACATTGCTGATCAATAGTAAAGGATAATATGGTAAAATTCTGGTACTTAAAATAAAAAAGTGAAATTGACACTTTCAAGTAATAACTGTATCACCAATTATCTGCATTATTTTAATTTTGGCATTGAAAATGATGTGGGAATCTGCATTTTTCTAGTATTGTTGCCCCATTCATTCCCAAACTATCATAATAATGGATTTTTAGAATTTTTAAAGATACATGATAAATCAACTACAGGTCTTATAATAAGAAAGTAAACATGCCTTTCTATCTTTCATCTTGGGATTTTAAATCCACATATGCATAGACATTAATGTCCCTCCCCATTGGGGAAGGTCCCTAGTGATGTATGTATATGGCACAAGCTGTATAATTATAAAAAAAAAGAGAATACTTGACCCTCAACTTTGCACTCATCGTTTTATCATCTAACATCTAGAAGCTTTTGGCAAATCAATTTTCCCTAGCTATTTCTTGTCTGACAGCAGATGAAAAGATTTAAGATGAGAATTATTTATACCATTATAAAGTTACCAAGGGACAAGAGGGATACTCATTGGCCCCAAACTATATAAAATATCAAGGAAACAGCAGCAGCACTAAATCAATAAAGAGATGTTTTTCATACTTGACAAAACACATTATATCATTAAATGGTATTTGTGGCTGATGTGGCTCAGTGGATTGAATGCTGGGGTTTGATTCCCAGTCAGGGCACAGACCTGGGTTGCAGGCCAGGTTCCCAGTAGGGAGCACATGAGAGGCAACTACATATTGATGTTTCTCTCCTCCTCTTTCTCCCTCCCTTCCCCGTTATCTAAAAATAAATAAAAAACTATATTTTTAAAAAGGTATGTGTTCTGTAATGTGATTTTATAAGGAAAAAACAGCACCACTTATCAGCAGACACACTATTTAAAGTGACAGCTTTCTTTGTGTATAGCACCAATGGTAAATAAATCAGTCCTATGCAATTGTAATATCTTTCTTAATTTTTAATTAAAAGAAGAAAATATTAAATAAGGTGAACATTGATTAGTAAAGTTAAAACTGTGAAATCACACCAAAATTAACATATCTAAGGGGAAAATTAATCCTTCATATTCAGTTTGTGCTTTTGAGTTGAATTATTACAGCAAAGTCAAAATTAGCATTTAATAAGTCAAGTTAAATTTGATTTTGAAAAACCTTACTGGGGTTCCCATACCAAAAACATATAAAAATATAGCTGTGTCACTTTTTTGCATGTAACTGGAGGAAGAATATGCAGCAATCCACAGTGATTGGGAAAATGAACATTGAAAGTGATTTGTAGTCATGTTTAGACCCCCATGTTTCCGTTCTATTGAAGTATAACATCAATCTTAAATACTGCTTTTAATATAAAAGCATCCAAATATTAAGTCTACATGTACAGCTACCTTGTCTTTACACACAAATACATATATACACATATAAACAACATATAGACATGCATGGATACACATCTACACATACACACAAACATGTGTGTGCACACACACCAGATCAAAATATAAAGCATTTTTAACTCTTCAGGAGAATCATTGTGCTTCTTCCTAATCAACACTTTCTCTCCAGAATTTATCACCATTGTCATCTGGCTCTTCAGAGACTGGATTTGCTTGTTTTTCATTTTCATAGATTTTTGAATCAATTAACATGTATGTACTCTTTAGGTTGTGGATTTCTTTGCTTTTCATTATTTCTGTGAAATCCATCCATATTCTAGTGTGTTGGTTTTCATTATGTGGTATTCCATAATATGAAAATATTATAACTTATTTATTTATTGTATTATTAATGGATATTTAGGTTGTTCTAGTTTGAAGCTACTATTAATAATGCTGGTATTAACATATTTATGCATGTCTTTTTAGGAGAAATAAACACATATCTCTTGAATATATACACAGGAATGAAATTACTATGTTTTAAGATATATGTATGTTTGAATTCTTAGAACTTGTCTAAAAGCTTTCCTAAATGGATGTACCAAATGGCATCCCAGTAGAAATGTATCAGTGTTTTCTTTTTTCTTTTGTTTTCCTTTTGTTCTACATCATTGTCAACACTAGGTATTCTCAATCATTTTCATTTTAGACATTCTGGTTAGGATCTGGGGGCATCGCTTAGTCATTTTAATTTACATTGCTCTGATCATGAATAATGCTGAGAACCTTTTCATAGTCTCATTGACTATTTGGACATCCTCCCTTCTGAAAGGCTATTTCACTTTATTTGCCCATTTTTAAGTAATCTGTCAGTCATTTTCTCATGATTTCATATATTCTGCACATAAGTTTTTATCAGATATGTATCGCAAATATCTTCTGATCAGTACCTTGCTTCTCATTCTCAATAATGTTGTCTTATGATAATCATAAGTTCTTGGTTTTAAGAAAGTTCAGTGAATTGATGATATCTTAAGTAATCAATGTTTTTTATACACTTTAAGGAAAGATCTATTCCAGATCATCAAGATGTTCTTTTATGTTGACTTATAAAAACCTTTTTTTATTTGTTTATCTTTTACATTCTGGCATTCTTAAGTATATTCATACATATACTTAAATTAATATATGTACGTTATGAAGCAAGCATTAGGATTTCTTTTTTATATACATAAACTATTGACTCAAAATATTTTTATTAAAAAAGATTATCCCATTCCCACTGAATTGCATTGGTGACTATCATAATTTATAAAACTCTATATTTGTGCAATTTGATATCAATTGTCTGTTCCATTATTCATTGTTTATTCTTGCATCAAAAGTATACATTGTCTTATTACAATATTTCCATAGTAAATATTGAAATCTGTAGTATAAATCCTCCATATTTATTCTTCAATAACATTGAAATTTTCTTATAACTTTTAGAATCAGATATAAATTTCTTCAAAGTTCCTGTCTGGATTTTGAATTTGACACATAATAAGTCCATTTGGGGGATTGAGTCTTCCTGTTCATCACTGTGATTCCTTTCTTTTTATTTGGTTCTTCTTTAATTTCTATCAGCAATCTGTTACACTTTTTCATTAATGAGGTCTAGAATATTCTAGTTAGATTTATTCCTAAATATGTGATGCTCTTTGTGGGTATTGCAACTGACATATTAAAACATTTCATCATTTATTTGTCCATTGCTTTTATACAAGAAATGGAGGATATTTTGTATGACAACTTTGTATACAATAAGTTTCTTCAGTTTACTTATTAATTCTAAAAGAGGAGTTTTAGAATCTTCTGTATTTTCTGTAGTTACAATCATATCACTAAAAATGACTAAAAATAATAATTTACTTCTATTTTCTCATCTTTATAACATATATTTCTTTTCCTTTTCTTCATGTACTGGCCAAAACTGCCAGTACAATGTTCATTAAAAGAGATACTAGACGTTTTTTTCAATCTTGGTGTAAAATATTGATGCTTCTTTATTGAAAGAGATATTAGCTGTAGGTTTCAATATGTAAACATTTTACCCTATGAAAAAAGTTCACTATTACTTCTTATGAACAGAGATCTTTTATTTTTATTTACTATAATGTCTAATTGGCTTTTGATGTTATTTCCCATTGTATATCTGTGTTTTTGTTTTATTGATATATTTTTAACAACTTCATTGAGGTAAAATTTACATGACCTATAATTCACCCATTTAAAATTCAAAGGTTTTTAACATATCTAGAGATATGAGCAACCATTGCCACAATCAATTTTAGACTGCATCACCTAAAAAAAAATCCTACATTCTTAATTATCCACCCCCATTTTCTGATCCTCTCACTTTAACCCTGAGCAACTACTAATCTATTTTCTGTTTATGCAATGTCCCTGTTTTTGTTATTTTTTTGTTTTGTAAATGTTTATGTAAATTGAATTGTATATCTTTTGTGTCTGGTTTCTTTCACAAAGCATATTTTTTTCAAGGTTCATCCATACTATAACATGTTTTATGACTGGATAACATTTCATTGTATGAATATGCTACATTTTGTTTATCCATTCATCCCTTGATGGACATTTGAGATGTTTCACCTTTTGGGTATTGTGAATAATGCTGATAAAAAACATTTGTGTACAACTTTTTGTGTGGACATATGTTTGCATAGCTGTTGAGTATAGATCTATGAGTGAATTTCCTTATGGTCACTCCATATTTATAGCCATATGATTACTCTACATTTAATCATTTGAAAAACTGCCTTCTGTTTCCAAAGAGGGTGAGAGGGTGCTCTTTATGTTACCACCACTACATTGTCATTATATATTTACATATATATTCTAAAATATAAATTTATCATATAAATTTATATTTGAGAATATATCTCAAATCATGAGATATTGTTACTCTTGTTTTAAATATCAATATTGTCTCATATATATTCATATTTAACATTTGGTGTTCTTCATAATTCTTTGTTGTTCTTCATACCCTCTCCTCTATTTGGTGATGATTTTATTTTATCTTGAAGAATTTCTGATAACAAGCTTTGTAGTATGGGGTGGCTGGTAAAGAATTCACCCAGGTATTATTCATCCCAAAACATAATTCAATTTATTTTTAAGCATATCTTTGCTCATTATATAATTCTAGATTGATATTTAACATGCTATAAATGATTTTTTTTCTTCTCAATTCCAAACTTTCTGTTGAGAAGTCAACCTAAGATTTTATTGTTGATCTGTTGTCTTTTTTATTGTGATTGCTTTTACAAATCCCTGTTTGCTTTTGTCTTCAACATTTTGAACATAATGGAATTAGGTAAGTTTATTTGTTTGTTTATAGTTATCTTTCATGGGACCCTGAACTTCTTACATCAAATTTTTGGTATCTTGTATTGTTTGTTTCCACAGGTTTTGGGAAATGCTCACCTATAATATCTGCAATTATTACCTCTCTACTCTTTCTCTCCTCTTTTGAGATGATGCCACTAATTATATTATTTGTTCTTTTAAATTAATATGCCATCTGCTTCTTTAGCAAATTATCATTTTGATATTAAAGTCATTAAATAAATTTAGGATTTAAGCAATTCTGAATCTTTAACTGTTATTTTGTGTCTACAATTTAAATCTTTGGCTACAGTAAAAAAAAAAAAACTGAAATAGATTGTGGTAAGCCCTTTCATACCTATATATTATGGTATATAATAGCCATCACTATGGTTAATCCTGCAGGAAAATCCACTCTGATATGAGTGGGTATCCTGAATTGGACTTTGAGTTATAAATACCATCAGAATGCATTCTTTATCAATAGAACCTAAAGTAGATGGTACAGATGCTATTAGAATATTGTGAGAAGGTATGATGCAATTGTCACAAGCTACTTGTAACTTGGTTGTGAACATAACTTGAGACAGTGCCATCCAAGAAATCAATCACACTAGTAATACCCCATGAATATTGTAAGGTAGTTAAAAAGAAGGTTTGAACATTTCCCGAAATAGAGATAAAATTCTAAAACTAAGAACTGTATCCCATATGTCTCTAAAAGGCAATATGAGGAGTCCTCTGAAAATTGGTTGATAAGGCCATGGCATTAAATTGATGCCTTTATCATAAATTTGTAAGATATATCTTGTTTCTCAAGTGATAATCCAGTATGCACATGTATGTATGTATATATATATATATATATATATATATATATATATATATATATATATATGCATATATATATATTTTGTAAAGCATACCAATCATTTCAATATACCGCTACTTTCTTTTGAAGTAAAGTAGAAGAGACATTATGTATTTAAAAATTAGAAAGACATTTTCTTTTTTCCCAGTTAAAACATGCAAGCCTGGATACACAGTGTGAGGCAAATGTAAGTTTAGTTGATTGAATGGAAAATAATGCAATAATTAATAAACATTATTACAAGAATAAACTGTGTTTCACATACTCACAAGTGTAAACCTAGTTTTGTCCTACACTGTATTCATTTTCCAGCCATTCCTTTCTGCCATTTTCTCAAAGTTCCAATAATTTAATATTCTTTCATCACCAAATTCTTCCCCTCTCACATAGAAATACTTGACAATAAAGTTTTACACTAAGGCACATTCAATGGAAATTTACTTGGGCTGGATCTAATTTGACTCATTTGTCCCATCCTATTGCTAAATATCCATATTGACATGAATTAAATTCTGAGCAGGCAGATCATAGACAACCAATAAAATAGTTCCCTATTTAAATTACAGGCTTTTGTTAGTTAATGAATGTTTACTTAAGCAAATTCATCAACTCAAACCTTCCATCTCCCTTCCCATGATTTTGAAAACTTTTAAGGAAAATATAATATGCAGAAAAGACAGAGTACAGAATCATCTTATATTAGTTTAAAATTAAAATTAAAATAAATAGGAATGTTACATTAGTTCATGTAGTAAAATTTATTAATTGGTAGTTTTAACTCAAATGATGTACATAACTTGATGACAGATAAATAAGTCTGCTAATTGGTATAAACAATAATTTTAAATTATTTTAATGTAGTCTACTTGAAAAGGTAAGTATAGAAGTTTTAGGTAACTGAATCCATGAAATATTTCTGCAAGACGCTTATGAGATTTTAATTGGTTGACATGAACTAATATTAACTTTTCTGAGATGTATCACTTCCTAAGAGTTCAACTAACTTTTTCTATATTTATAGCAGTAACTCTAAATTAAAGAGGTCTTAGGTATAAGGACAGCTTAACTTCTGAACATTTATTGAAACAGTAAAGTCTGCTTATAATAAATAAATATTTATATATGGAAATTTATATGCTTAATAAAGTAACAATTTGTATTCTTTTTAAATGTATTTTATTGATTATGCTATTGCAGTTGTCCCATTTTCCTACCTTCACTCTCCTCCACCCTACATACCCCCTCCCACCCACATTCACCTACCTTAGTTCATGTCCATGTGTCATATTTATAAGTTTCTTAGCTTCTACATTTCCCACACCATTCTTACCCTCCCCCTTTCTATTGTCTACCTACCATCTATGCTACTTGTTCTCTATACCTTTTCCCCCTCGCTGCTTCCACTCCCCTGTTCATAACCATCCATGTGATCTTCATTTCTGTGATTCTGTTCCTGTTCTAATTGTTTGCTTAGTTTTGTTCTTGTTTTAGGTGTGATTGCTAATAATTATGAGTTTGCTGTCATTTTACTGCACATGCTTTTTTTTATCTTATTTTTCTTCTAGATAAATCCCTTTAACATTTCATATAATAAGAGCTTGATGATGATGAACTCCTTTAATTTGACTGTATCTGAGAAGCACTTTATCTGCCCTTCCATTCTAAATGAAAGCTTTGCTGGATTGAGCAATCTTGGATGTAGGTCCTTGCTTTTCATGACTTGGAAGACTTGTTTTCAGCCCTTTCTTGCTGTAAGGTCTCTTTTGAGAAATCAGCTGACAGTCTGATGGGAACTCCTTTGTAGGTAACAGTCTCATTTTGTCTTGCTCCTTTTAAGATTCTCTTCTTATCTTTAATATTGGGTAATGTAATTATGATGTGCCTTGGTGTGTTCCTCCTTGGGTCCCATTTCTTTGGGACTCTCTGAGCTTCACGGACTTCCTGGAAGTCTATTTCCTTTGCCAGAATAGGGAAGTTCTCTTTTATTATTTGTTCAAATAACTTTTTCACTTGTTGCTCTTCCTCTTCTCCTTCTGGTACCCCTATAATTCAGATGTTGGAATGTTTAAAGATGTCCTAGAGGTTCCTAAGCCTCTCCTCATTTTTTTGAATTCTTGTTTCTTCATTCTTTTCTGATTGGATGTTTCTTTCTTCTTTCTGGTCCACTCCGTTGATTTGAATCCAAGTTTCCTTCCCATCACTATTGGTTCCATGTACATTTTCCTTCATTTCACTTAGTGTAGCCTTCATTTCTTCACCTAATTTGCGACCAAAACCAACCAATTCTGTGAGCATCCTGATCATCAGTGCTTTAAACTGTGCATCTGATATATTGGCTATCTCTTTGTTGTTTAGCTGTATATTTTCTGGATCTCATCAATAGCATAATCTATCCTTTTGGGCCATTTTTTTTTTTTTTGTCTTGTCAAACCTGTTACATAGTGAGGGGTGGAGCCCTACCCAGGGTGGGGCAGCCCAGTTGCTGGGTTGTAATGCTGTATGTGGGGCCAGGGTTGAGAGGGAACAATTGTGCTTGCTCTGCTCTCTCCTGGCTTTCAGTCACTTCCCCCGCTTCCCACAAGCAAATTGGGACCTTCTGGTGCTGATTCCTGGGTAGGTGGGTTTGTGTATGTCCTGGGACCCTGTGGGTCTCTCCAATGAACTCTCCTGTGAGGATGGGAGTTTCTCCCGGCACCTCAACCCCCATGGCTGTTTTCAATTGATGTTTTGAGGCTTTATTTCCCTGTGCTGGAACCCTGCATTGTGCGGTCTGTCTCACTCCCTAGTTTTTCCAGGTTTGTCTGTGCAAGAATGTAGGACCGCTAGGCTGCCTTGTGCATTGTGCCCCTCCACAATCCACCACCTCACTGGGTCTGCCTGCTGCCACCTTGTGTACCTGGGGTCTGCCAGTCACCCTGCTGTGAGCCCTCTACAATTTATATTCTTAAACGACTTACATTATCTATGTTTAAAAGAGAAAGCACTTTTTATTTTTCATCAATATGTAATAATACATAGGAGTTTCTAAGTTTCAAATGTTAGTTTTTAGAATGTGGATGTTTAGATAGTATATGTATCTTTTAAAAGTAAATTTTGTATAGTGCTATACAATGTCCTTTTCATTTAAAATGCACATAGCTTGGTATTGATGACAAAACAATTACTACTGTAATACAAAATTAATATACATTCACACTTAATTAAAGATAATCACATGTTTTAGCAACCTCCAGCTATTCCAGTAATTAGGCATTCCAAATTAAATGGGATTTTATGTGTGTGTGTATATATCTCAATATATCTCAAATACATTGTAGAATTCTTATTAATAGGTATCTAAGACTTGTTTCCTACAAACTCTCTTATAAGTGCTTTTTTAATCTCCAGAAAGAGCAAATCTCTTTATAAGAGATATATGAAAACTAGCTGTGAAGGTATAAATGAAAATGTATTATCCAAATTATTTTTGTGTCATATATTAATGAAGAAAAGTTGGATAACAAAAGAGTATATTTTAAGATTTCAAATATTTCTTTCCAGCCCCTTCTTGCCTGTAAGGTCTCTTTTGAGAAATCAGCTGACAGTCTGATGGGAACTCCTTTGTAGGTGACTGTCCCCTTATCCCTTGCTGCTTCTAGAATTCTCTGCTTCATTTTAATCTTGGCTAATGGAATTATGATGTGCCTTGGCATGTTCCTCCTTGGGTCCAACTTCTTTGGGACTCTCTGAGCTTCCTGGACATTCTGGTAGTTTATTTCCTTTGCCAGATTGGGGAAGTTCTCCTTTATTATTTGTTCAAATAAGTTTTCCACTTGTTGCTCTTCTTCTTCCCCTTCTGGTACCCCTATAATTCGGATGTTGGGACGTTTCAAGATGTCCCGGAGGTTCCTAAGCCTCTCCTCATTTTTTTTGAATTCTTGTTTCTTCCTCGTTTTCCTACATCCAAAATTGCTCTATCCAGCAAAGCTGTCATTTAGAATGGATGGACAGATAAAGTGCTTTTCAGATAAGGTCAAGTTCAAGGAGTTCATCATCACCAAGCCCTTATTATATGAAATGTTAAAGGGACTTATCTAAGAAAAAGAAGATAAAAAATATGACAGTGAAAAGACAGCAAACTCACAGCTATTAAGAACCACACCTAAAACAAAAGCAAACTAAGCAAACAGCTAGAACAGGAACAGAACCACAGAAATGGAGATCATATGGAGGGTTAGCAACAGGGGCATGGGAGGAGGAGAGAGGCGGAAAAGGTACAGAGAATGAGTAGCATAGATAGTGGGTAGAAAATAGACAGGGAGAGGGCAAGAATAGTATGGGAAATGTAAAAGCTAAAGAAGTTATGACACATGGACATGAACTAAAGGGGGGAATGTGGGCGGGAGAGGGTGTGTAGGGTGGAGGGGAATGATGGGGGAGCAATGGGAGAACTGTAATAGCATAATCAATAAAATATATTAAAAAAGAGTATATTTTAATATAGGGTATTTATTACCCAGATTGTTTATGAGTTTAAAATCATTTATAGTAACAATAAATATGCAATTAATAATTACTGCTCACTTAGTTGAGGTAAAACCAAACACAATGTCTCACTTTAGTGTCACTGATTGAATAAGACTGTATAGATTTTTAGTATTATAAGATCCCTTTGCCTACTTAGAAACATTAACCTGAATAATTATAGGTGAATTTAAGCAAATCACCTGCAAATTTTGCTAATTACTAAAAAAATGTAGTATTGTGGTAGGCTAACTATAGAATGTCAAGATACTGACTTCAGTGTCATATCTGAATTATTGTGAAATCAAGTCCTTTATTCTCCCATCCCAAGTATATCTCATTCAAATAATCATATATTACAAAAAAGATACTATATATACATATACTTTATATTATATATACAGAATATATACTAAATATAGTGTATATATTATCTATACCCTGTATACGCTATACACACATACAAACATCCATATATATATATATATATATATATATATATATATATATATACTCTATGCATATATATGAATATCTTTTAATTGGGAAAACATTTTTTATTGTTGTTCAAGTACAGTTGTCTCCATTTTCATCCCACCATGCCCCCCTGCCCCACCCATCCCCACCTCCCACCCTCTAACCTACCCCCTTTGGCTTTGCCTGTGGGTCCTTTGTACATGTTCTTTGATGGCCCTTCTCCTGTTATCCCCTATTATCCCTCTCCCCCTTCCTCTCTGGTTACTATCAGTTTGTTTTTAATTTCAATGTCTCTGGTCATATTTTACTTGCTTGTTTGTTTTGTTGATTAAGTCCAATGATAGGTGAGATCATATGTTATGCCTTGTAGAAGCAAAACTATTGGCATTTTGGACACAATGAGGTTTGCAAATTGACTTGTAGCAGGTAGTGCAACCACTGCCTTAAAACAATTGAAAATCACCTCTGAAAGGCATAATGGTCATGAAGAGATGAATTTCAGTTGCATTAATGGAATTGTTGCACTACCTGCTACAAGTCAATTTGCAAACCTCATTGTGTCCAAAATGCCAATAGTTTTGCTTCTACAAAGCTGATTCAAGGGCAGCATGGTAAATAATTTCCTTGAGAATAATTTGGAAACTGCTCATTGAAAATGGAATATTTTCAATGGATCCTCCAAGCCATTTACAGTTAGCATATTCACTCTCGGTAGTTGTTTCTGCCACTATTCTCCACTTATTAACTGTTGAACGATTCCTCAAGTTATTTCAAAGATTCTAACAATAAAATAGACATTTTTTGTCAAGGAGGTAAGAGAAAGTATACCTCCTCAAAACTGTTTCTGAATTCACATGATATTAATATTACCATGAAGTTTCCACACTGAGAACTGAAAGGATACCTGGAATTCTTAGTATGCAGTCCAGTGCATTGAGTTCTATACAACCACATGGCCAACACTGATTTTTAGATTAGATCCATAATAATCATGCTATCTCAAATGTATAGGCTTAATCCATGGGTTAATTCAATTCTTTATATAATCTAATTTTATTCCAATTTTGTTTGCTGAGTTGAGATAAAAATATCTCTGACTTTAAAACAGAAGGAATGCATTTTAAAGAAATCTCTACTGATTTACTTTTGTTGCATTTATTTTTATACACATACTCAGCGTGAGAAAGCAAAAAATGAAGGCCCACCCTAGTTCTCTCACAATTTTCCTGTTTTCTCATTAGAAATTCATTACCAGTGTCACACCAGGCTTTATGAACTCCTGATGGCAAACTAAGTAAAGGTTGTTGAAATTCATTTGTGGTCTCTGCTCTGATCTGCAATACTATGTTCCTGATGCTTTCAAATTCAAACCTTTGCTATTTATCCCTGATCTGAGACAAATGTAATTGTAGGTGAGTATTGATATCAAGGTAAAAAAAGCAGAATCAAGGAATGATGTTATTCCCATTCAAAAATCTTTAGAGAAAGAGTAAATAAAGTAAGTTGAAAAAAGAACAAGCTACCTTGCTGCCAGCCTGCTTATTACACATTCTTGTGGAGTAAGTGCCTTTAAAGTGCATATTTCAGGGAGCAGGGACATATCAACTTTGATAGAATCTCTGTGAAAGTAGTTCTATTCAATACCATAAGCTGTTATCACAGGCTTCTCCTGTGTTTAATTTATAAGGAAACTTTGCAATAAGAGAAAGAATAAAAATTACATAATTGCAAAGAATGAAAGTCTGAAAAGAAGAGCTTTAATACTGGTTTAAAAAGTAGTGAGTTATATTTCTTGTACCAATTAAGAGTACATTAGTCAATCAGCATTGCCAAACATTCTTCAAAGTCTTTTCTTCTTCAATTATCTGGAGGTATTGGGGACAAATAAGTGTACCCTACCTAAAACCCACTTCCAGGACCATAAAAAAATGCATGCTTTTTAGGAGAATTGATGACACAAGGCTGAAGTAAACTAGGATTTGGAGGATTGGAAGAACTTTAAAAATAACTGTTTTGGCTGAATAATCTCATCACAAAATGACCCTGTAAAGAATAGGATTCTGAAAACTTAACATTTAGTTAACTTCCTCTATGATGCAAAATTTTAAGGCATTATCCTATTCAATTCTCATAACAAATATATGAGGCACAACATTTATCTCCATTTTGCAGGTACTTTTAGACTTAAAATAGTTAAGTGATGTTTCTATGATCTTTAAGCTAATAAGTACTAATAATACTATGCCTTAGAACCAAACTAGGTTTATGGGTTTTGAAGTACTTGTCTTTTTCATTGTAGTATAAGGCACTGAAGAAAACAGGTGGTCCTTATTTCCATCTCTTACTCCTGGGGGATTCTGGGCAAACTACAGAATCTCCTCGAACATTATTTCCCTTACATGTAAAGTTTATATAATGAAGACCATTCCTCACTACTGCAGAGTTGTTATGCCTGAAATACACAATAAATACATAATAAATAAATAAATCGCTATAGTGAAAACCTCAGAAAGCAAAACTTAGCTATATGGAAGTATAGTGTCACCATTTAATTTTTCTTCCACATAATTATCATCATTACTATAATCATTTTTGAAGAGGCTCTTATAGTTATGTAGGAATTGGGGAGGAGCCAACACTATGAGAGAAGGTGCTACAATGAAGGGCAGAAGAGGGAGAGAAGCAGAGATTTTATGTCAGCAATGCCAACTAGAGGTAGACACCCCTTTACTTGTCATGTACCCTGGGAAATGCGGGCCCCTAGAGGTTCCAAATTTTAAAACTGCAGGAAGTAATTCCAATACAAGACAAGGAGGCCTAAATTCAGAAGGTGGATTCAATTTTTGGTTAAATGGCTTAAAAGGCAAGTTAATATGAGGTTAAAAACATTATCTCTAGAAGGAGACCCCCTGTGTTTGAATCCTTCCTGGACCACTTCCTAGCTGCTTCACTAGGCAAATCACTTACACTCTCTGTGACTCATTTTCCTAATTTATAAAATCAGGGTAAAACTTTTCATATGTATTAATCTCTAATTATCACTGTAACATAGACTTAGAGGTTTAATAAAATACAAGTTTATATTGCAATTTTTCAGTTTAGAAGTCTGATAATGGCCTCGCTGACTAAAATCAAGGTGTTGTCAGGGTGATTTTACCTTCTGGAGACCCTAGGGGAGTCTTCTTATTGCCTTTTCTACCCTCTAGAGGCTGCCTGTATTTCTGGGCTTGTGGCCCCTTCCTCCATCTTCAAAGCCAGTAATGGCAGTCAAGTCTTTATCACATTGCATAACTCTGCTCTCTTCTTCTGCCTATCTTTTCCACTTTTAATGATTCATGTGCTTATTCTGCCTAGATAATCTAAGATAGTCTAATCTCAGGGTCCTGAATCACACATTCTAAGTCTCTTTCGCCATGTAAGGCAACATAGTCAAAGGTCTTGCAAGTTAGAATGTGGACATCTTGGGGGGCAGGCATTATTCTGACTACCTCACCATCTCATATGGCTTTGTGAGAATTGAATGAGATGATGTATGCCAGGCATTTAGAAGATGGTTGGATATAGTAAGTGCTATATATGTTAGTTATTATTGAATTTTCACCAGAGAGAGATATACAATATTCATTCATTCAACCATATATTCCATAGGATGCTTTGTGAATATTTCTTACTGAGGGAAAAAAAAACATTAAAGGGAGGACCTGGATTCAGGAACATTGCCATGTATGCACAGGAGATTCTGTAGGTTCAAGCCCAACCTGGCATTCTAGGTCACTGAAAAGTCAATTTCCCAGGACATAAAAAATGGCTTTGGTATCCCAAGATTTTTTGGGATTGGGGAGTTCATTCATTCATTTACTAATTTAATAAGCATGTCTTTATTTGCTGTGTTGATATATTTGCCTCAATTCACTTATTAATGAGCTAGAAAGTTAAATCAATTTCTGGATTCAAATAAAGGTAACTGTCAACACACTCTGCTGCTAACCCTGAATGGGCCAACTGGCCTGCACTAGAGTTATATCTATGGGATTATGGAGAAATGGGTAGCAATCCAGTGCTTTTGAAGAAAGCTTGGTAAAAATTGTCCAATTTTGGGCATGACCATGTTTGGGCAATACTGTATAATGGCTACCACAGAATCACAGATATGATATCCTAACCTCTGAAATTTGTGTATATCACTTTATAAGGAGAAAAGAGACTTTGCAGATGTGATTAAGTTAAGGATCTTGACATGAGGATATTATCCTGTATCACTTGGATAAGATCTGTGTTCCAGCATATATCTCTTATAAAATAGAAGCAAAAGGAGACATGATACACACAGAAGAAGAAGGAGTGATGTAATCAAGGAGGCAAAAACTGAACTGATGGACCCACAGGGATACTGGCCACCACCAGAAAACAGAATGAGCAAGGAAAAATGAATTCTATTCTGAATCCTCCAGAAGGAGCATGGCCCCACAAATACCTTGATTTTGGCTCATTGAAACTTATACCACACTCTGGCCTCCAAAACTGTGAGAGAATAAATGAATAAATTATCACAGGTTTATGGTAATTTGTTACAGCAGCTTTTAATATAGGCAGCATTGATCAGATGGGGAATTTAGAAGTTCACATTGAAAGTCACTAAATCTACTAATAAAAGGGCTGAGTTAGTAATTTCTCAGACCAGCTAAACTTTGTAGAGAAAGAGACAAAACAACAAGAAAAAGCAGAATGATGACACAGGGAATACGGTGACATGGTAGGAGGGAGCAAATTCCACTTCCCCCTACACACGGGAGAAAAACCTAGCTGATCTACTGAGGAACAGAGCAAACAGCCAGCAGTACCACAGAATAGATGAAAATAGGAGTTCAAAAATTGTAGCAGACATTGAAAAACCAGATGGTAAGGAGAGTTTTTCAGGACAATAAGGGCCCATGTATCAGTGCGGAGACCAGGGCCAGCTGAAGCCCTGGCCCAGTGCTCACTGGGTCTGCCACAGGACTCTAGGGAGGGAACTGAGTCAAACTCTCCCTCCCCAGCCAAACAAGCTTTGAGCAGCACTGGGAAAGACCTGGTTGCTTGAAGTCCCAGGAAGGAGAGTTAAGGTCTGAGTGGCAAACATGCAGGGGCTATGAGCACCCACATATAGCCCTGGGAGGAGTGCACACCCAAGCCCTGGACCAAAGGTGCCCATGTGACCAGAGGTGGCAGAGTGACGAGAGGTGGAGGAGTGACCGGAGGTGACCGTGAGACCAGAGGAGGGGGCTTTGTGGAAGACCCGGAGCTCATAAACGTAAACCTAGGGTGAGTGCATGCAATGCAGGAAACCCATGGAACCTATACCTGTAAACTCGGGTTGGCGTGTGCACCCCATAGGAGACCGGGAGCTCACACCTGTAAACCCAGGGAGTGCTTGATCTATAGAAGATCCCAGCTCACACCCATAAACTCAAGAAAGTGCACACTCTGGAGGAGGCTCAAAAACAATGCCCAAGGTCCTGCATGGAGAGGGCCCGGGCTAGCTCTGGGGAGAGTGCATGGCTAGCACTGAGGAGAGTAGCCCAAAGCCGACTGAGTGCTGAACAGGGAGAAAAGCAATACCAGTCACCCCTCAGCATTTTGCATCCAACAAGACCAGAAAAACTGGTTTGGCCACTTTGAAACCAGCAAGAGGTTTGTTTTTTTTGTTTTTGTTTGTTTGTTTTAATTATATATTATTATTCTTTTACTATTTTTATTTTTAATACCTCAATTCCTTTCGCATCTCTTTCCTTCTTTTTTGTTTTATTCCTTCTTCCCAATTTTATCTCTTCTTCCTCTTTTTTCTTTTTTCATTTTTTTCTTTTCTCTTTTTAAATATCCATGAGAGAGACTAAATAAATAAATAATAAAACAAAACAAAACATGGCACTGTGAAAAAAAAAAGAGTTGGACCCAAAGAGGGGGCATCCCAACAGCTGAGACAGTGGAAGCTGTGAATACCAGGATACTTGAAGGAGATTGCACCACTGAATCTCACAGGTATTCTACAAGAGAAGGTCACATCACACCATAAAGACAGGGGGCCAGAAGAGATCACTTTAAGAAGCTGAGGCTAACAAAAAGAGTCTTACAAACAATGGGAGGACAAACAAACAACCCCAAATGAAAGGAAAGGGGGAAGCCCCAGAAAGAATGCTAAATGAAACTGAGGCCAATCAACTATCAGATATTGAGTTCAAAGCAATGGTTATCAGGAAGCTCAATGAGATCACAATGACCAACCAGAAACCATAGGGGAGCTACAATGAAATCACTGCAAACTACATTAACATGAAAAAGGAAATAGAAACTATCAACCAGGGCCAAAAGGAAATGAAGAATACAATTTCTGAACTGCAGAACACAGTAGAAGGAATCAAAATCAGGATTGATGAAGCAGTGGATCGAATCAGTGACCTGGAGGACAAAGTAGGAAAAAAAAAAACAGAAAGAGCAAGAGAAGGAAAAGAGGCTCAAAAAGAATGAAGATGGATTATGGGTAATGCAAGACAATATGAAATGTAATAATATGCATATAATAGGGATACCAAAAGGAAAGAAAGAGCAAGGGATAGAAACCCTATTTGAAGAAGTAATGATGGAAAACTTCCCTAATTTGATAAGAGAAGAAGTCACACTATTCCAAGAAACACTGAGAGACCCAATCAGGAGGAATCCAAAGAGGCTCACGTCAAGATACATCATAATTAAAATGGCAAAATTCTAAGACAAAGAGAGAATCTTAAAGGCAGCAAGGGAGAAACAGGAAGTAACATAAAAAGGAGCCCTAATAAGGTTAGCAGCTGATTTCTCAATGGAAACGCTCCAAGTCAGAAGAGAATAGCAAGAGATATTCCAAGTAATGAGAACCAAAGGCCTGCAGCCAAGACTACTTTACCCAGCAAGTCTTTCAATAAGGATAGAAGGCCAAATCCACAGACAAAAGAAGTCTAAAAGAATACACCTCTACCAAACTGTTCTGCAAGAGATGCTAAAGGGACTGCTTTAAAAAAAGGAAGGAAAAGACAAAGAAAGAGAGTGAGAGAGAGAGAGTCAGAGAGAGAGAGAGGGGAACACAGGTACCAAAATGGCAATTAATCAGTACCTATCAATAATAACTTTAAGTGTAAATGAATTAAATGCTCCAATCAAAAGACACAGAATAGCTAAATGGATAAGAAAGTATGACCGACACATATGCTTCCTACAAGAGACCCACCTCAGGACAAAGGACATACACAGACACAAAGTAAAGTGATGGAAACAAATTTTCCAAGCAAATGGACAAGAAAAAGAAAAGTTCAGGAAGCAAGACTCATATCAGACAACACACTTCAAAGAAGGGCCATAAAGGGAGACCCAGAAGGTCACTTCATAATACGGAAGGGAAGAATTCACCAAGAAGACATAAACATTGTAAATATATCTGCACCCAACATAGGAGCACCTAAATACATCAAGAAAATCTTAGAGGACTTCAAGAAAGATATTGAAAGCAACACAATTACAGTAGGGGATTTCAACACCCCACTGTCAAAAATGGACAGATCGTCCAAACAAAATATCATCAAAGATATTGTGCATTGAACAATACTCTAGATGAAATGGACTTAACTGATATATATAGAGAGCCCTTCATCTCAAAGAAACTAAATACACATTCCTTTCAAATGCACATGGAACATTTTCAAAGATAGACCACAGGATAGGACACAAAACAAGCCTCAACAAATTCAAGAAAATTGAAATCATACCAAGCATTTCCTCCGACCACAAGGGACTGAAACTAGAAACCAACCCCAAGGGGACAAACCCAAAACATTCAAAATCATGGAAATTGAATAACATGCTATTAAACAATGAACGGGTCAAGAATGAAATTACGGAGAAAATCAAAAAGCTTCTGGAAACAAATGAAAATGAACTCACAAGAACCCCAAACTTATGGGACACAGTGAAGGCAGTCCTGTGAGGGAGGTTCATAGCTATACAGGGCAAACTAAAAAGATAGAAACATTTCAAACAAACAACCTAACCCTATGCCTACAAGAACTTGAGGAACAACAACAAAGACAGCCCAGACAAAATAGAAGGAAGGAAATAACCAACATCAGACCAGAATTAAATGGCATAAAGACTAAAAGCACAATTCTAAGGATCAATGAATCCAGGCGCTGGTTCTTTGAAAAGATAAACAAAATTGACAAACCTTTAAGCAGGCTCATCAAGAAAAAGAGAGAGGACCCAAATAAACACAATCAGAAATGAAAGAGGAGAAATTACAACTAACACCGCAGAAATACAAAGGATTGTAAGAAATTACTATGAAGAACTATATGCCAAGAAATTTGAAAACCTAGGTGAAATGAACAAATTCTAGAAAAATATAATCTTCTAAAAGTCAAGGAAGAAGAAGCAGAAAGCCTGAACAGACCAATACTAGCAGATAAAATTGAAGCAGTAATAAAAAACTCCCAACACACAAAAGTTCTGGACCAGATGGTTTCCCTAGAGAACTCTGCAAGGAATATAAGGAAGAGCTAACCTATATCCTTCACAGACTATTTGGAAAAATTCAAAATGATGGAAGACTCCCAAACTCTTTTTATGAAGCCAGCACCATCCTAATCCTGAAACCAGATAAAGACACAACAAAGAAAGAATAGTTCAGGCCAATATCACTGATGAATATAGACGCTAAAATCCTCAACGAAACATTGGCAAACTGCATACAACAAAACATTAAAAAGATCATACACCATGACCAAGTGGATTCATCCCAGAGCTGCAAGGATGGTTCAGCATTAGCAAATCAGTAAATGTAATACATTACATAAGCAAAAGCAAAGACAAAAATCACATGATCATATCAATAGATGCAGAAAAAGCATTTGATAAGGAACAACACCTATTTATGATAAAAACATTCAGCAAAGTGAGAATAGAGGGAGCATTCCGCAACATGATAAAGGCCATATATGAGAGACCTACAGCCAACTTCATACTCAATGGGCAAAAACTAAAATCTTTTCCACTAAGATGAGGAACAAGACAAGGTTGCCCACTTTCACCAACTCTATTCAATATAGTATTGGATGTCTTAGCCACAGTGATTAGACAAGAAAAGGAAAGGAGGAGACAATATAAGGCATCCAAATTGGAAAGGAGGAAACAAAACTATCATTGTTTGCAGATGACATGATAGTGTACATAGAAAATCCTATAGACTCAGCCAAAAAGCTGCTTGATGTAATAAATCAATTCAGCCAAACAGCTGGATTCAAAGTCAATATCCAGAAATCAAAGGCATTTTTGTATACCAAAAATGAAACAACAGAAGCAGAAATTAAGAAAACAATCCCATTCAATATAACAGAAAGAAAAATAAAATACCTAGGAATAAACTTAACCAAGAAGGTAAAAGAACTTTATGCAGAAAATTACACAACGCTGAAGAAAGAAATCAAGGAAGACACAAATGGAAACAGATACCGTGTTCATGGATCGGAAGAATTAATATCATCAAAATGTCCATACTCCCCAAAGCAATTTACAGATTCAATACAATACCTATTAAAATACCAATGGCATAGTTAACAGACATAGAACAAACACTTCAACAATTTATATGGAACCATAAATGACCCTGAATAGTTGTAGCAATTTTGAGAAAGAAGAGCAAACTAGAAGGGATCACAATACCTGATTCCAAACTGTATTGCAAGGCCACTTTAATCAAAACAGCCTGGTACTGGCATGAAAACAGGCACATGGACCAGTGCAATAGAACAGAGACCCCAGAAATAAACCCAAGTCTCTATGGTAAATTAATATTCAACAAAGGGGGCAGCAACATAAAATGGAGTAAAAGTAGCCTCTTCAACAAGTGGTGTTGGGAGAACTGGACAGCTATGTGCAAAAAGATGAAACTGGAACACCAAATTACATCATACACAAAAATAAATTCAGGGTAGATGAAAGGTTTTAATATAAGCTGTGACACCATTAAAGTCCTAGAGGAGAACATAGGTGGGAAAATCATATATTTCATGCAGCAACATTTTTACTGATATGTCCCCTAAAGCAAGGGACATAAAGGAGAGAATAAACAAATGGGATCTCATGAAAACAAAAAGCTTCTGCATGGCTAAAGAAAACAATATTAAAATAAAAAAAGAATGAACCATATGGAAAAACGTATTTGCCAATGATACCTCAAACAAGGGTTTAATCTCCAAAATATATGTAGAACTTACATGACTCCACTCAAAGAAGACAAGCAACCCAATTAAAAAATGGGCAAGGGATATGAACAGACCCTTCTCCAAGGAGGACATACAGAGGATCGAGAGACACATGAAAAGATGCTCAGTATCGCTTGCTATCAGAGATGCAAATTAAAACCACGATGAGATATACCACTTCACACTGGTAAGAATGGCTATCATAAGCAAAGCAACAAACAGCAAGTGTTTGAGTGGCTATGGAGCAAAGAGGACCCTAGTGCATTGTTCATGGGATTGCAGAGTGGTACAACCAGTATGGAAAGTGCGGGTGTGGCAGGGGGGCCTGTCCTAGGTGCCAGATGTCAGGGGGCTCTGCCTGCAGAGCCCCATCCCTCCATCACAGATGATAATAAAACTACCAAGACATGCTCTGCTTGGGAAGGAAAGGTGGTCAAACTCTCAGAAGAGAATGATCCAGAGCCCCTTCCTCACTAGGCTTTTATTGGGTTCAAATACACAGGAGTACAGGTTTTACATTTCAAAGAAATCTGAGGGCTTAATCTGAGTCATTGTCTGTCAGGAAAGGGGGTTGCAAAACTTTGGGAGACATACTCATTTCCTCTTCGGACCCTTATCATTTAAATGAGTGCACTCTTAGCAAAGCAGGTTTCACAGGACTTTAGGAATTCTATCTTATGCTCAATCTCCCCGGGAACCATTCTGGCCAGGACAGGGCTGCACCACTGGCCGTTATAGTTTCAGGCTTTAAGCTGATTAGGCTCAGGAAGCAGAAGACATCTCCCAGATGGAAATGGGGACTTGGGCTATGTCAGAATAGCCGGGGGGGGGGGTCCCTCACCCCCTCTTTGTTGCAGCCCCCTGAGTCTGTCCATGAGGGCCTCCCAAGTGGTCGTGTCTGGCTTAGTTTGCCCCTCCTATAAGGAGTCTTATCTGTCATTGACTACCGACCAAGCGTTGGGGCCAGAGATGGATGAGGCAGAAGCAGCACTCCTGCCCAGGAGATAAGCTTTGTCTCCTTAGTGGCTCATGTCCTCTTGACAGAATAGACCCAGATGAAGCGGGTCCCTAGGTTCTTACACAGCCCACCATGGGGTGAGGGTTACAACTCCTAAAACCATGCTGAATGGTCCGCAACAGGAAAGCAGTATGGAATTTTCTCAGAAAACTAAAAATGGATCTGCCTTTTGACTCAGCAATTCTACTGCTAGGATTATATCCTAAGAACCCTGAAACACCAATCCAAAAGAACCTATGCACCCCTATGTTCATAGCAGCACGATTTGCAATAGCCAAGTGTTGGGAGTGACCTAGGTGCCCATCAGTAAATGAATGGATCAAAAAACTATGGTACATTTACACAATGGAATTATATGCAGCAGAAAGAAAGACGGAGCTCCTACTCTTTGCGACAGCATGGATGGAACTGGAGAGCATCATGCTTAGCAAAATAAGCCAGGTGGTGAAAGGTAAATACCATATGATCTCACCTTTAACGGGAAGCTAATCAACAAAACAAATAAACAAGCAAAATATAACTAAATACACTGAAACTGAGAACAGGCTGACAGTCACCAGAGGGGAGAGAGGAGGGAATTTCTGGGTAAAAGGGGAAGGGTTTACAGGAACAAGTTTAAAGGACACATGGACAAAAACTAGGTGGGGTGGCAATGGGCAGGAGGTGGAGAGGGTTGGGGTGGTGGGCTGTGATGGGAGTAAAAGACAGGAAACTATTTAAGAACAACAATTTATATAAAATTAAAAATAACAAAAAAATAAGAAAAAGCAGAATGAGGCACAGAATGCTTAGCATTTTTTTCACTGGAAAAATTGAGAGACCTCAAGAGGAGTAGAAACAAGTAGACTTAGATAGCAGCTGGGACTGAAATTATACCATCCTCCCCTACTATTGTGTACCTTGACAATGGGACTTCTTCTTCATGATAATGACATTATGGAGAGAAAATGTGCAAGCATCTTTTAAATAAACAGTAAGGTAAGGTCCCACAGTAGTTCCTAAAGGAATGTTGTAGGAATGGTGTGGGATGAGTTTATATTACAAAATTAAGATAAAGGAGAAATATTGGAGTTACTCATAAAAGTTATTCTATATTCTCATAAAGAATTTCTTGATATCACTGTTTTCCTATGGTTTTCTCACAATTCTGGTCAATTCTGTGTAAGTAAATAAATGATTACTTTGCCTAATCTCATTAGCGATACTTCCAGAAATGGATTACAAACCAGAAAAACAGCTGTTATTAAGGATCAAGCCTAGTAACCCAAAGCAGAGGTTACTTTCCAATCCTTGGTCTTGCTCAAGATGGCTACATCAAGCTAGTTTGGGTAGAAAGTAGAATCCTTCTTCACAGTACACAGACTCTTTTCTTATATCTTTCTAAATAGGCATGGCAATAAAAACTTACTATTTTCTAAAGTTTAATTATATATGTTTCTAAACTATTTTCATATGAAAATACTTTTCAGAATGCAATAATTTTTGTGATAAATGCATAAAAAAGAAATATATTTTGCAAGTCCACTGTTTTGGTTTTTTAATATATACTTTCCCTTTTAACTTGCGAGGGAAAAGAAGCACAATTTCCATTTAAGAAATATTATCAACTGAGGTCTTCTGGCCAAGATGGAGGCGTAGGTGGACACACTGTGCCTCCTCTCACAACCAAAATTAAGGACAACAAATATTTAGAAACAAGAAAACAACCAGAGCTAATGGAAAATTGAACTGTAAGGAAGTCCAACAACCATTCATCCACACCGGAAAGAGGGGTGGAGTCCTGGCAGGAAAAAGTGGAGGTGCAGACCCGGGAACACAGGCAGCAGTGACCGGCAGTTCCCAAGTGTGCAGGCGGCTGGCAGGCCCACAGGTGGCAGCTGTCGCATGGGGTAGCAACCCTGCAGACCCAGTGAGGCCGCACAAGGCAGCTGGCTGACCAAGTGGTCCCACATTTGCCTGCGCAGATAACCCAAGTGAAGGGGCAGTGGTGGAAGGAACGGGAACTCAAGAGAGAGGGGAGCAGGCTCAATTGTTCCCTCTCAGACCGCGCCCCCACAAACAGCCTCACAACTCAGCAACTGAGCTGCCCTGCACTGGGGAACACCTAAACCTCTATTCCTCACTATGCATAAAAGGGCAGGGCGCAAGCAGATAATCGAGGCAAAGGGGAAGCAGCAGAAGGGATGGGAATGTAAGAGAGAAAGGAGCAGGTGTCATTGTTCCCTCTCGGACCCTGCCCCCACGTACTGCGTCACAACCCAGCGACGGAGCTGCCCCGCACTGGGGAACTCCTAAGGCTCCACCCCTCACTACATAACAGCTGCGACCAGACCAAAAACAAAACACCAAAAATGGTTCAAATGGGAGAACAAAACAGAGACCCAGAGACAATTCCCCCAGAGACAATTCCTCTAAGCGACGAAGAGATAGCCAACATATCAAATGCATGGTTCAAAGCACTGGTCATCAGAATGCTCACAGAATTGGTTGATTTTGCTCACAGATTAGATGAAAAAATGCAGGCTACAATACGTGAAATGAAGGAAAAGATGTGGGGAATCAATAGAGATGGGAGGAAAACTGGGACTCAAATCAATGGAGTGGACCAGATGGAAGAAACAAACAACCAAACAAAAAAGAAGGAAGAAACAAGAATTCAAAAAAATGAGGAGAGGCTTAGGAACCTCTGGGATATCTTGAAACATCCCAACATCCGAATTATAGGGGTACCAGAAGGGGAAGAAGAAGAGCAACAAGTGGAAAACTTATTTGAACAAATAATAAAGGAGAACTTCCCCAATCTGGCAAAGGAAATAGACTACCAGGAAGTCCAGGAAGCTCAGAGAGTCCCAAAGAAGTTGGACCGAAGGAGGAACATGCCAAGGCACATCATAATTCCATTAGCCAAGATTAAAATGAAGCAGAGAATTCTAGAAGCAGCAAGGGATAAGGGGACAGTCACCTACAAAGGAGTTCCCATCAGACTGTCAGCTGATTTCTCAAAAGAGACCTCAGAGGCAAGAAGGGGCTGGAAAGAAGTATTTGAAGTCTTGAAAGGCAGGGACCTACATCCAAAATTGCTCTATCCTGCAAAGCTGTCATTTAGAATGGAAGGGAAGATAAAGTGCTTCTCAGATAAGATCAAGTTCAAGGAGTTCATCATCACCAAGCCCTTATTCTATGAAATATTAAAGGGACGTATCTAAGAAAAAGAAGATAAAAAAAAATGACAGTGAAAAGTCAGCAAACTCACAGATAGTAACAACCACACTTAAAACAAAAGCAAACAACTAGAACAGGAACAGAGCCACAGAAATGGAGATCATATGGAGGGTTAGCATCAGTGGAGGGGGAGGAGGAGAGAGGGGAAAAGGTACAGAGAATAAGTAGCATAAATGATGGGTAGAAAATAGACAGGGGGAGGGCAAGATTAGTGTGGGTAATGTAGAAGCTAAACTTATGACACATGGACATGAACTAAAGGGAGAATGTGGGTGGGAGGGGGTGTGCAGGGTGGAGGGGAATGATGGGGGAGAAATGGACAACTATAGTAGCATAATCAATAAAATACATTAAAAAAGAAATATTATCAACTATATTCATTGAATAGTTACTACAGTCATAAACTATAAAAGCTTGAGAATACAGATATGAGAAAGTATGGTTCTTTCCTTCAGGAAAAATATTCAGTCTATAAGTTTTGTTAATTTATAACTAGAGGACTAAAAGGCAGTCTCTTGCAAGTTGTTCAAAGACATGATATGCTTGCATTTTGAAAAGGACTTTATACAAATATTGCTAAATATGTATCTATATATAAATTATATATATATATATGTATACACACACATACACGCACACAGAGTCATGTGCCACTTAAGAATAGTCAATGTTCTGAAAAATGTGGCATTAGACGGTTCCATCATTATTTGAAAATCAGACAGCATACTTGCACAAACCTAATGGTATAGCCTACTACTGTAATTGTATGTGTTATAGTTTTATATGCTGGTAGTTCAGTAGGTTTGTTGACCACAATCATGTGAGTAATGGCAACACTATAATATAACATCACTGGGTGATATAAATTCTTCAGCTCCACTATAATCTTATGGGACCACCCCCAAAATGTTATGCGGCCCATGACTCTATATACTATATAATAATATGTAATACATGCATCTATATACATATATATCAGTAGAAAATTTTTAAACTATCTGCTTTACGTTGGCTAGTCTACACACTGTTTAAATCTGTAAGGAATTCATCAATGCCACTGGTTTAATTACAATTCAGCATCTTGCCAACTGCCATTAAAATTCAAATCCTGTTGTTGTGTATTGTTACTTAATTGTAGACTTGAGAAACTAAACTTAGGCTAAATGCAGAAGTTAGCAAACCTCCTAGCCTGATGAATGTACTTTGTTATATCTTGATATAAATCCAAGAATTTAATAGAGTGTTCTCCCAAACAAGATTGCAATCTTAATTCATACTTATTCAAAAGAGAACACCACAGGTAATTTATCAAATCAATAACTGGTACAACCACTATGGAAAACAGTATGGAATTTTCTAAAAAAAACTAAAAATGGATCTACCTTTTGACCCAGCAATTCCACTGCTAGGACTATATCCTAAGAACCCTGAAACACCAATCCAAAAGAACCTATGCACCCCTATGTTTATAGCAGCACAATTTACAATAGCCAAGTGTTGGAAACAACCTAGATGCCCATCAGTAAATGAATGGATCAAAAAACTGTGGTACATTTACACAATGGAATTCTATGCAGCAGAAAGAAAGAAGGAGCTCCTACCCTTTGCAACAGCATGGATGGAACTTGAGAGCATCATGCTAAGCGAAATTAGCCAGGCAATGAAAGACAAATACCATATGATCTCACCTTTAACAGGAACCTAATCAACAAAACAAACAAACAAGCATAATATAACCAAAGACCTGGAAATTGAAAACAGGCTGACAGTCACCAGAGGGGAGAGGGGAGGGAATTTCAGGGGAAAAGGGGAAGGGTTTATAGGAACAAGTATAAAGGACACATGGACAAAAACTATGGGGGGGTGGAAATGGGAGGGAGGTGGGGAGAGTTGAGGTGGTGGGTTGGGGTGAGAATAAAAGACAGAAAACTGTACAAGATCAACAATTAAAATAAAAATTAAAAAAATAAATAAATAAAAATTAAAAATATATATATATATTCCTCTAGTGATCAAACAATTACCTTTAAGTGGGAGTATGACACACAGGTTGAAAGATATAATATAGAACTGGAACTGAAATGTAAAAGTGTTCCTAGCAAATTTTAATCTGTAGGTAGCACATCTTGATTTAATACACTTTCTCTGATTTTGCAAATTCAGTTATTCTAGTTATCAATGACCTATTATCATATCATAGTGTTGACCTTTGGATACTTTCCATATTTGCATTACATCAAAGCATTGTTATAGTCTAAACATTTGAGACTGTGGTACCTTAAAAATGTCTCCTTTCACAAACAAAATAAAGCATTACAAATTAAACAATAACTAAAGAGCTGGCAAATATGTGCACATTTACAACTATAAGTAGTTACTACCTGAAACAATAAATACAGGCTTTCAATAATTCAGCATCAGTTCATTAAATGAAGGGAAAAGACTTTTCCAAATACCCTCTTAAATGTACTAAATGGTAGGGAGTATGTGTTCTTTTCAACATTAAAATAAGGATATTGAGTATCATTCATCGTGAAGTAGGACTTCAAAGAAAGATCTGGAGAAATAACTGAGTACTTTTAAATCTCCATTATCAACAGTACAAGACAAAACAGAACTTGAAATTATTGCAGAAGGTAGTCACTCAAAATTTTCTAGATGTCAATGGTGACAAGCCAAAAATATATATAAGAACTAGGAATGTGCTAGGGACCTAAATATACTCATTAAGATATCCTGGCACCACAACTGTCTTGCTAATCTTGGTCAAGCCAAAGTATGTATGTAATATTCCTGTAAATTATACTCATATTTATAAGGTGCATATGGACTACACAGCAAATATTGGTTGTTGGTTCCACAGGGAGGATGAAAATTTAACAATAATGGAAAATATACATTTGGAAGCAAGAGAAAAGTTTTAATTCTGTCAAAGAATTTCACTTTAAGTCATTTATGATAAATCTATATATTCAGCTCATCTTATTGTTTCAAAACAAGAAAACTTCAAATTTGCCTTTTAGACTGATAGTGATTTGGGCAGTTAAATGTTTCTGAAGATAAATGAATAGTGTTGCTTCTATTCAGCCTTCTTAGTGGTTTGTGTGTGTGCATGTGTGTGATTTATTCTGTCTTTTTCAAAATCCTCAATGTTAGAGAAACTACTTCTAAGTTTACCCAGACTGGTCAACTTAGACAACAAACTTTTTTACTCCAAGAGAATCATACAACATTGCAAAACCAAATAAGACTATACAGACACATGATGAAGTTTTCCAAGCTTATAAATATAGGATAGAATTAGACAAAGACTATGAAAGGAGCAAAAACAAGATGTACAATATTCTTCCAGCATGTCATAAACTAGCTACTTTGGTGATAAACTTTATTACTTCAATGCAAATATTCCTTTGGTTTGGTGTCTCTCCCCCTACCTCTCTGCACATATACAGCACTCTACACTGGTACCTGAGAGTCATAAGGACCATGTGTATGCCTATTTTTGTCACTACTGTATCTTCAACATGAATAACAATGTGTAGAACATAGTAATTATGTAAATAAAGAAAATATAAATAAACCACTTGTTGATGTGAATGAATGAGAGAACACATTTCTCTGTTTAAAGTCTGATTTGAACATGCAAATTGTATATGCTGATTTTCAAAAATGTATGTTTATTCATGTTGACTCAATTAAAAGGGGCAAGAACTTATCTGACTTGCTTAACTTCCTGTGACATGGAATGTATCTCAAAGGTTTAATATTTTTTCTTTCTTTGTCATATGCAGTTAATGGAATGTTTTTAAAAACTATATTTAAAAGAATGATGCCTAATTAGTCATTTAGGATGACAATGGATGAATTTTAATCACACTCTACTGATCAAAATACTTAACCTCCCTCCTCATCCCTCCCTCTCATCTTAATGCAGGCTATTTTCAAGACACCCAGTCCTGCCTTTGACTGATCTTGTATTTCACACTCTCATTGCTTAGGGTCCTGGGGTGAGGGACAAGTCATGAGTGTATATATTCCCTAAATAAAACATATTCTGAAAATCCTGTGGACATTTATGATTGTCTGAATACAATGTTTAATTGTGATTTTAACTCAGTCTTAATTATCAACTAAATTTAAACTTCTCTGACCAGTATTTGGTCTTCTCTGTCTGATTGAATAAATCAGCTGTATCAAATGGCTTTTATGTAAATATTCACACGCTGCATGTATGAGAACTGTATCTCATATTTAAACCAGAAGAATCCATAAAACACCAACAAGTTTTATTTGCTGTGCCATCATTTTTTTATGATAAAATAAAACACCTGAGGTCACATTTTTATCAATAAAACAGACACTTCATATTAAAAAAAAAACACAAAGTGAAAGTCAATACAGATCTCTGAGTACACTCTAAACTACCAAAGTTAATTAGAGATCTAAGGATTATTCCTTATTTCTTGCCAGCTGAGACCAGTAAAACCATTTAGTTTCCAAACATGTATCAGCCTTGTATTTCAGAAATGTTTGCAGCAAAATGTTCAACTATAGCTTGTCAATATTCTTTAAGAAAGTAAGTGGTATAGCTCTGACCATATTTTAAAGAAATAATGGATTTCACTATTATATATTTAAAAGTGAAATATGAACAGTAATATTATATAAATGAACACAATTTAAATTATCCCATTTAACTAAATATTTACTTTTTAAAAAATATGTACAGGGTATGGCAGAAGTAAGGCTTGCTTGAGTGTGGTTGGTGTAGTAATAACATGGGTTTAATAATGTATAGTTTTAATTTGGACATTTAATCTAAAATGTTGTATGGTGTATTTGAGTGTGATATTGTTATGTTACATGCTTATGATTTTGTAATAAAAGTTTTGCAATAAAAAGGGCATCATTTGTGCTGCAGCCTGTATTTTTAATGGGAATTGTTTTAAAACACTGTGGCTTTTAAAATATTCTTCTATGAATTTTCCCAACTGTAACACTCAAATGACCTAATTTGCAGCAGTTTGACTTAATTTGACCTAATTTGACCTAAAGTGAGCAAAGAAAAAATTTTAAAAATCCCCCACTCACCAAAACAAACACCCTTGCTACACACACCACAAGGTAATGGAAGAAAACACAAAATTCCTAATGCTGGGTCAAAGATTCACACTAAATCATTCTCGTGAGGTCTATTGTTTTTTGTTTTCCTGAATTATTTAAACATTCTATACCACAGGTGGCAAACGCAAGGCCCTCAGGCAGAATCTGGGTCTCCACCTTGTTTAATCCAACCCGGCACCTTATTTCTACCCAGCGGCAGCGCTGAGCTCTCACTGAACTGTTAAGGAGTAGTTACATTTATACAGTCCTAAAATTACATTCAGCTGTTGGAAAGCAACAGCAAGGCTGATGTGGCCCCTGACAGAAATGAGTTTGACACCCATGTTATACTATAAAATCAACAGAAAACTCTTTGAAGCACTGTCTATATAGAAATTGTTTGGGGGTATAAAATTAATGTGTTCGAAATATTCAAATGAAAAATCACCCATTTTTGATACGGAAACAACCTTATATATGAAAGTTCCCCATTTTGCAAAAATGTAAATAGCAATACCTAAAAATTTGCATAGCACTTCACTAATTATACAGTACCAACAAGTATTATTGGCTTATCTAAATCACAACCCTAAGAGACAGGTATTAAAAACTATATATGAAGAAAGCTCAATTGAGAAATCTAGCTAGAGAGTAATTGTTAGAATTTAGAATTTAGGATTTAACTTCAATTTTCTGAGACAGAGTTTAAGAATTTTATACCTACATCTCAGTAATTGATTAAGCACTGCTAAGCTATTTAGTAGCATAAGTAAAATTACAACACACATCTGTTCTTTCATATTACCATAATCCAAATGGAGAAGTCAATGGAAACAAGAAAGCTTAGTATATGCTTTACCTTACACATACTGAATAAACACAGATAGTGGTTAAATAAGAAATAAGAAATGGTACCAAACATATTTATACCTAAAACACAAATCATTGGAAGCAACAACAAAATAATCTAATAATAGAGTCAAAATTGTTTGAAAGAAAATATCATATTGTAAAACCAATTATTATGAAACTTAGTGCATGAGGATATCATATGAAGTGTTTCTTAAAATTAAAACTATAATATTCCAAATTTTCCTGTATTTGGGGATTCCCAGGGATGTTTTTAAAAATCCTGGTGTCCAGGCTAAACCCAAAGCCAGTAAATCAGTTTCAGGAAGGAGCCCATATCAGTATTTTTAAAGTATTTTTCTCATGGATTAACTTAGAGTTATTCAGAGATATGTATTTTGAAGAAAGATTTAAAATTTTTACATAATTACCCCTATATATTCTGAAGTACAAGGTCTGTCTGGAGAAAGTCTAACCATTGTTAACATAAGAACAGTTTGCATGACATCTATGTAACCTGGTAGCCAACAAGAGTGGACTGGAATGCACATGATTGAACAATGATGACTTCCCCATACAAGTCAGTAGGGGATGTAGATGTCTTTGAGCAAGCATGTGTACTGTGAAGTCACATTCAAAGTGACTGAGAGAGTAGAGCAACAAATCTGCATCAGAGTTTGCATTAGGCTTGAACATTGCTATGCAGCAACTATTGGGATGATTCAGAAAGCCACAGCTATGTGTAACTGGTGATTGGCAGCTTCATCATGACAATGTACCCAGTTATGTACCACATCTCATGCAGAGTTTTTTGGCAAAACATAAAATGACCCAGGTGACTTGGCCCCTCTGCAGCCCATATTTGGCACCCTGTGACTTCTGGATTCTACCAAAACTAAAATCACCTTTGAACAGGAAGAAATTTCAGGCCATTGATGAGATTCAGGAAAATACAATGGGGCAGCTGATGGCAATTGGGAGAACTGTGTGAAGACCCAAGATGCCTGCTTTGAAGGGGACTGGGGCGTCATTGTCTTAAATACAATGTTTCTTGTATCTTACATCCTCTTCAATAAATGTCTCTATTTTTCATATTACATGGCTGGATACCTTCTAGATAGACCTCATATATTCTAATTGTCCCCCACCCAAACTTAATCCTAACTTAAGTGTGTGTACACGCACTTAACCCTAACTCTGTTCCACATACATATGTTATATATATAGGTTTGTCTCTCCATGACCCTGTAGCTTCTTTCAGTTCTTGGGAGTTTTGTTAAACTTCTTCAAGAGGAGAGACCTGGAGTCAGAGGGCTCACTGGTGACACTTGGTTGCCTCATGGGTGCTCTATTCCTTCCTTGACAAAGATTTTGTTCCAGGCACAGTGATTCATCCTAAACACTAAAGCCGAAGTGTGCATGGAAATCACTATTTGGAGATTCAAGTTTATATTTGAAAGAGAAACAGTGGTGTAACCAGTGAATGCTTATGCAAATAATTTTAGTTGCATGGTAATCATATAGCCTTCAAAGGATCTCCTTTAGGTGAATGTACTTCTCACTCTCTGCTCTTACAAGGATCTAAAGTAAATAGGCAAGAAGTTGTGGTGCTATGCAAAACAGACCAAAAATAAAGCCTTCACATAAATACCCGCTGGCATAACATGAGCTTAAACTAACAAGCAACTCAGAAAAATCAATCTTTCACAGAAGTAGCAAATAGTGCAAATGATTTCTACCTGATTAACACTCTCAAATAATGATAAAGTTGATAAAGAATGCCCAAGAAAAATTGTGAGGGTTATGTCTGATCAACAAGGCAGAAACTTTTATTTTACAATGGCTTTCAAAGAAGATTTCTTTTTTTTGGACTTGTCTACTGTTAGAGTCATAGAAGATGAAACCCAGAGTATCTATCGAATTATCTAGGGAACTTTGCAAATTATCAATGCAAATGACCATATCCCTTCCCAGACCAATTACATCAGATTCTCAGGCAATGCAGCAAGGTAGCAATATATGTTAAATGTTGCTCAAGATGCAGCCAAAGCTGAAATCCAAACCTTTAGATTAACATAAAAGTTATAGTATTAATAATGGTGTATGTTTATTAATAAACAGAATCTAACAACTTTAATACTTTTCTATTTCTCTGCACTGTTCAATATCAAGTGAATCCTACAATTTCAATAGAGTATTTCAAACACTTAATAAACTTTAATCCAAAGGTAGGTTCTTTTTGTTTCACTCTACCAATAAAGGCCCATTAAGTACCATGCAAAATTTAATTTGTAGCCCATATACACATGTGGTATAGACATTTTTACTGTAAAGAAAATAAAAATTCAGTATGTGAAGAAGATACTTAGAAATAAAGATAAAGATAAAATTCTGACAATCAGAAGAAGAGGTAAAATTAAAGTAAAATTCAACAATCAGTAATACTAGCTTAAGAAAGGCCACACAAAGTGAAAAATGAGTTCAGGGTATTCTCAAAAAACATAATTTGGACATAAAGTTTCAGCAAAAGTTTTTTATCTACTGTATTTTCCCAGTTGCTCTTTTTACTATTTAAAGCAAATTATAGTTCACGGAATATTAAAGAAAGCCCCAGGAATATAACACATGATTTAGAATATCATTCCATGTATTCAAACTGAAAGTGAATAAAAGGTAATGTTTCTTCTAAGCTTAGGAAACCCAGTATATAGTCCTTCTTCACTTGAGAGATGCTTTTGTCTAAAGATTTTAGATGAGAATCTATTCTCCTGCATGGTAGAAAAAGTAAATTCAATTCTACTCAGGAATAACAATTGATATGTTTTTGAGTGCCATTAACACTGGTAGTTTAATAAATATTCATGATTCAATGCTCAGTGAAAATATTATTGAAGGAAAATTAAGCCTCACTTTCTTCTTGGCAAATGAGAAAAAAATTTGTCTTGAAATGTAAATAACAGTTTGATTAATGTCAATGTAAAGTGGATATTTGATACGTCATATCTGCTTAGAGAACATGCATTGACTGTATCTATTTAAAAAGGGATTCTAACGTTTTAAATTGTGAAATAATTTGCAGTTCCTCTAGTGTATTCTTCTATTCAATTAATAAAAATTGATGTGATCATTTTATATAGGTCATTTATGGGGAAGCAGTTTCCAATTTCCTATAACTTATTTTATTACTTGGAGACTTCTCTTTACTTCTCATTACTTCAGATCTTAAGTATCTTAAGTGCCAATTATTTTACTTCCCTCATTCATTAAAAATATTTATAAATGTCTTTTAAGTGATATGTAATAACTCTGTTATCCACAAATATACTTTCTAGTAATGTGGGTAAGTCTGTTATGTAAATTTGATTTATAAGATGCACATTTATAAATTGATAGTTAAGATTCACAGAAGGGTATTATTGAAATAATACTGAAAAAATCATGGATTTAAATCAAATAATTTTCCACTTGCACTTAAATCTTTCATTCATAGTAGCAAGTAGATAAAAAGAGGTGATTGGATACATACAACAAAGCATGAGTCTCTAAAATGGCTTACACATTCTGTTACCATAATCTTAACAATTCAAAACTATCTACATCCAGAGATAATCAAGAATATATGCTTTTATGTCTTAGTAAATATTCTCAGCATAGTTTAGTAGTTTCAAAATTGTTATCTCTAGAGAAAAGATGGATTCATACAAAAAATGTAATTCTTAGGGAATTTTTCATCTGGATCTCCTTTTAATAAGAAATTTACCCTTTCAGCCCTGGCTGGTGTAGCTCAGTGGATTGAGCGCGGGCCTGCGAACCAAAGGATCGCGGTTTGATTCCCAGTCAGGGCACATGCCTGGGTTGCCAGGCCAGTTCCCAGCATGGGACACATAAGAGGCAACCATACATTGATATTTCTCTCCTTCTCCCTCTCTCCTACCCTTCCCCTCTAAAAATAAATAAATAAATGTTAAAAAAAAAAAAAAGAAATTTACCCTTTCAAGTGTGGAGCTATTTATAACTTCAAGTGTGGGGCTCAAGCAGAAATCTTCCTTCAGCAACATAATGGATTAATTTTGGGGCAATGTAATGGATTAATGGGAAATATAATAGATTTAGATTTTCCAGTATGGACACTATGAAATCAAAGAAGTCCATATAATTTGTAAAGAGAATGTATCCTCTTGGTATTTGCAATACAAATGGGTATCTTTGTCATTGTAATAGTTATCATTTTATTTTGAAAAATAATCTTATATAGCATATACAACAGAGAATTATTACAAAGGGATATTTACATTACTTATTTTATTATTTGGAAACTACACATGATGTTGCCCACTTAGAACACACTGTGAATTTGGCATGGGGGACAGTGGTTTACCAGGAAATACCACAATGGGCCACTGATTGAACTGAATTAGATAATCTCATCCATATACTATTATACTAGCTTCAAGAAATCAAGATCTGTATGATTGTTTTTATAGAATCTAAACTCTTTCCAAGTTAAAGACTCATGAGTTAGTCCACTTTAAATTAGATGTTAGCTAATAGATTTGTTTTTTAACATAACTTACTATTAAGAATGCATACTCTTTATTCTCAAACATAGTACAAAATCCTATCATGTTAATTGCAAATGAATTGAGCATCTTTCCATGAAGTCATGAAACCTAAAACAGGGCAAATGTTCAGAGAGAGAAGGTTGTGGGCAATAGTTACTGAGAATTGAACTAGTGAACACTGTCCCTAGAATTAGTAGCTAAGAAGTCAATAGTGACTCTATAGCAGTTGCAGGGAGGCCACTTTCTCATGACCCTTCTTCTGCAAGGACACAAATTGTAATTTTTATCTCTGAATCGCCCCTCAGACTTTCTGTTGGACCAGTGAAAGTGTTGATCATCTGAGGGCCCCTGAGTCACAAATGCAAGAATTTCTGCTTTTTCCAGATCTCCTTTGTCCCTCCCACCTTTTCTACAGAGACTCCAGAAATGTGCTTTTTGATATGTGAAAAGGGTGTTCACTGTACTCATTTATGTAAACCAGGTGATTACTGTGAAGAATATAACTAAGTGTACATGTAATTAAGTATATATCAATGTTTAAATATCTCAAGTTTTTTTGGTTCTGCTTATGGTATACGAGGTCTGCCCAGAAGGTATCCAGCTGTGTAATGTGAAAAATAAAGACATTTATTGAAGAGGATGTAAGATACAAGAAATATTGTATATAAGACAATGACACCCCAGTCCCCTTCAAAGCAGGCATCTTGGGTCCTCACACAGTTCTCCCAATTGCCATCAGCTGCCCCATTGTATTTTCCTGAATCTCATCAATGGCCTGAAATTTCTTCCCTTTCAAAGGTGATTTTAGTTTTGGTAGAATCCAGAAGTCACAGGGTGCCAAATATGGGCTGCAGAGGGGCCAAGTCACCTGGGTCATTTTATGTTTTGCCAAAAAACTCTGCATGAGATGTGGTACATAACTGGGTACATTGTCATGATGAAGCTGCCAATCACCAGTTACACATAGCTGTGGCTTTCTGAATCATCCCAATAGTTGCTGCAGAGCAATGTTCAAGCCTAATGCAAACTCTGATGCAGATTTGTTGCTCTACTCTCTCAGTCACTTTGAATGTGACTTCACAGTACACATGCTTGCTCAAAGACATCTACATCCCCTACTGACTTGTATGGGGAAGTCATCATTGTTCAATCATGTGCATTCCAGTCCACTCTTGTTGGCTACCAGGTTATATCAATGTTGTACAAAACAGTCTCATTATATTAAAAATGGTTGGGGTTTTCCTGGACAGACCTCGTATTGTTCTTATCATTTAGTTTTAGGCTAACATCTAAATTTTGAGGAACCTTGAATAAATGATTGAAGAAAAAAATAAACTCCGATGGGTGTAAAATTTCTTCTATCCTCCCAATATGCCTCTCTGTCCTCAGAAAACAGGCACCCATGGTTGGTACATCATCCTTTTTTTTTTTTTTTTTTTTTAAATCTTTGGGTCACTTCTCTCTTTCTCTACTCTTCATCTTAACAACACATGGGGTTTTCCTCATTTCTTCCTTATCAGCACATTAGAAATTATTTTTGTAAACTTAACCCTCACCTGTCAGTGTTACTTCCTGTAAAATATTAGTCTCACAAATGATAAATGGAGAAATAAAGATGCTCTTCCATGCAGAACCCCATAGGGCAGGAATGCTGACAAATTCGATAAGTCAAAATTCAGACCCAGAGAACTAGGTAAGTGAATAAATGTCAGACTTGTTCAGGAAGCCAAAGGATAATTGGATGACTGGATATGAGGCACTGAAAATACTCTGTGAAAGGGAAAGGGTTGTAAAAGAGAATTATTTGAGTATAAAAATAATGGTGTTCATATCTATACCATGCAAGGAAAAGAGAGAGTTAAGAGGAAGAATACAGAAGTCAAGCAGGCACCATTGTGGTTTGAATTGCAACAAGCATCACTAAGCAAGTCTTACCGCAGTTTATTATTTTGACTGAAACATTGTTTATTTCCATCATATCATGCTTGCCAATAGTTAAATTAATTATGAAACAACTTTAAATATAATTATACTTAGGATGACCATATAATGAATCCTCTAATTTGGAAAAATGTAAGCATTAAAGAGGGAACTATCAATGTTTATACCACAACAGCTTATCTGAACTGGAACAGTTCTGGGAAAATGAAAACAAATGGTTATCCTAATTACTATACATCTACATGGAGATATACATACAATAAAAACTTTCAACAATAAATATGCATTATACATCTGTAGTATGCTGGATGTACAAAGTTGGAACTGGCATTAGGGATAATCAGATTCTAAAATTAGCAAGTAAGGCAGAAACTAAATTTAGTCAAAATTATTCTTTTTAAAATTTTTTTACAAAATTATTCTTAAGTATTTCTTAGGGCTATAACATTTTTGGAGATTAATATGCTATTTTGATACATTTTCAATAGAGGGAGTTGTTCCTTCACACTATAAACCAGTCATTCTACCTTTCTCCTCATTGTGTCCAGGCAGCTTGCATTTAGGAACCAATGCACATTGTAGTTTCATATTGTTACATATATTATGCACGGAGTTATAGTCCCTGTGCAGATACATATATTATGAGAGTTCACGGAGCTGATTCTAAGAGAAGAAAAGCAGACCAACATCTCCCATTTAAACTCACTGTGGGAACACACGCATATGTTCCAGCACTGCTGGTTAGATTCCAAGTCAGTAAATATGCAGACTTAGTTTAAGTTAATTATGATGTGAGACTATGCACAAAGTTGATAACATATAGTTAATTTGAGTAGTTCAACTTTAATTACAGAAGGCTATGGCACTGCGAATGTTTTTATTATAAAATATAATGAACAAGGGGGTTATGTATCTGGATATAAGAGAATATGGAAGAAATGATAACTAAACTGATTTCAAGAAGATCAGCAAATGTGATCTTTCTCCCAATCAATGACCAATGAGTGAAGTTTTTCTAACAGAGAAAATGAGTAATGGCTGAGAGAAGAGAAGAAAAGTATACAGAGAGACAGTAAATTTCATATAAAAAAAGAGCTCTCTGAAAATCTATAGGATTTACAATAAAAATATAACACATAACAAATAAAATGAATGATGTCAATTATCTTTATGTATAATTTTGAAATTATTATGAGAAAGAAAGGACCCTAATAAGAGACACAAAATTGAACTATAGTGTCATATTATAAAGGGATGCCATGGACAGGCAAGAAAATGATTTATATTAAATGAGTGTAAAGGGAGAGAGTTAGTTTCAAAGATATAATGACAATGAACATAATTTTGCATGTCTTCAAAGCCTATTATGACAAATATCAGGACTTACATTCAAACCATTAAAACAATTTTTAAAAAATTTTATTTTAATTGTTCAAGTACAGTTTTCTGTCTTTTACTCACATCCCAGCCCACCCTCCAAGCCCTCCTCACCTCCCTCCCATTTCCGCTCCCCCTTGTTTTTGTCCACACATTAAAACATTCTTAAAATCATGACAAATAAGTCATAGAAAGAAGATCGCTGCATTGTTGATATGCACACATTTGCTAAACTAGGATGGCTGGATACATGACAAGAGTAGTATTACGAGTGATGTTATGAGTAGTGTTATGAGTGATGTTATAAGTACTGTTTTTGATGTTCTGCCACCTATACATAGACTCACTCTACCAAGATGTATTCACTGTACTTTCTATGTCACTAAAAAGCATCATTCCTTGAAATTAGCTTGAAGAGTATACATGAAAACATTATCATCTTCCACTGAAACCTTTTTTTGTTGAAGCTCTGGTGGCTAAAGGACATATATTTAAACTATTTATCATAATTTATCACCTTATTCACAGGCTCTAATCCATTTATTTAACACATTTCACAGTTCTCCTGTCTTACAGAATGGCTGAGTTACACTTTTTCATCCTTTGCACTATGGAAGAACAGAATTGTCAGTTTCATAATATATGGTACTCTAGGCTTAGCATTGGCAGATTATTTGTGTTTCTCTTTTATAATAGCCAAACATTAAGTGAGAAAATGCAATCATTATATATATTCTCAATGCACATTCCCACTGACTTTTGATTTAGGAAAAATATAATTTCCTTAAATCATAATTTCATTAAATCATATGCAGCTTCATGTTTGGGAGATATTTCCATGGAGGTACACATGTATACTTGAACATATTTGACAAATCAAAAACAATTACTCTGAATACAGAATTTTGACATTGGAAATCTGCAAGTATTGCAAGAGACCAACATTCCCACCTCCCTTTCATTGCAGAAATTTACAGAAATGGATTTAGATCAAGAAGAGTCTGTCATTTGGGCTGATTCTCCTCTAGTATTTGGTAGAGCAATGATAACTCCACATGATCTAGTTAAAATGTGAAATCTCAGCCTGAAAGGACTTCGCTTACATGATATTTTTCACCATCTTCTAATACTTGGTAAATGATATGTAATGCCAATGATTCAGAAAATAGAAAATGAAGTACATTTATAAAGAAAATATGCAATAATAAATATGGTTTAGGATTTAGTGATATTTTTAAATGTTTGAGATAAATTATTGTGTCACTTGTAACTAACTCAACCTTAACTGATAAAAGCAAATTTTCTTTAAAAATTTAATGTTAGTCAAAATTTAGACATCCTGGATTTCTCAATAATCACCACAACAGCTTTCATACCTTGTTGTATCATGAAAGCATTGTTAATCCAAGACCTTAAATTTTTTGCTTAATAAGTCTTTCGGTGCACATAACTTGCAAAACAATAAATAATAGCTCTAATTTGATGTGAAAACTTATAAAGCCATTCCTCTAATTATAACAGCTGGATAGGAAGCATTGCTTCTAGCATGAAAAAGAGCAGACTTCTAAAGTGCCCATTACAAAGATACATATGAAGGTGAATGATTAACTTGAAAATATCCAGTGGAAGAAACTAATTATGACTTGGGGGTAGTGGTGAATGTCACAGGGAAATAGAAAGACCACAATATACACACACTGAGGGAGAAACAAAATCAAGGATCAAGGATGCCATGTAAAAGAATACCATGCCATTCTTTCTCAGATTCTTGAGAAAGAATCTGATGCTCACAAATGTCTGCAAGCAAAGAAAGAATAGCATCAAAAATATTAATGATGTAAAAATAACATATGGGTGTTGAAAGGTTTCTCCTTGTTTGGGGATGTGGTGGGAGGAAAGACAATACATCACAAAGGCTTCATAGGTTAAGTTGGCAGGCAGCTTTGACTTCCAGGATTAGGAGCTTTGGCTGTTCCTCATGGGGGTAGCACTGGTGGCAGAGGTCAGTCTACAGGTGTAATAGTGTGGACAGTGAACATATTTGCTCCAAGTACCAACAATCTGGTCAGTATACAACTGTATCTGATATTTCCAACATTTCCCCACACTGCTCTGTGAAGCTCACTTGAAATCCTGTGGATTGCAACTTCATCTAAATAGGAGTTGTGTCTAATTTATTTGCCAATTAAAAACACTTCATTAGATGTGCTATCATGACACCTAAGACAGAAGAAGAAGTTAAAAAAACAAAGATTAATAGAGAGATCCAGCCACGATGGAGGAGTAGGTAGAAATGCTTCTCTTCCTAGCATAATCTAAAGAAGGATAACAACCAATTTAAAATTAATAAAAAACCCAGAACTGTGAGAATATCAAACTGTATAGAACTCCAACAACCAAAGAGTAAAGAAACATTCACCCAGACTGGTAAGAGGGGCAGAGACAGGCAGCTGGGCAGGCTGGCAGAGAGGACAAGTGGTGAGACGGGGATGCCTGACCAGGAATCTAAAAACTCAAAACCTCTAGCTATAAAATACTATGGTGGTCACAAAGGCAGGATAGACTCCCAGTCCCACAGGAGAATTCATTGGAAAGTAGGGAAAGAGTGGAGGGAACAAGCAGCATTGTTCTCTCTCTGACCTCTCTTTGAAGTGCCACAACACAGCAAAAGGGTGGCCACACCCTAGTAAAAATCTAGGCTCCACCCACTTACAAGATAACACTTGAACCAAGACAAAGAAATATGGACCAAATGAAAGAACAGATTAAAGCTCCAGAAAAAGAGCTAAGGGATGAAGAGATAGACAACCTATCTGATGCAGAGTTCAAAACACTGGTAATCAGGATGATCCTAGAATTGATTGAGCTTGACTGCAAAATGAAGGATAAAGCAAAATACACAGGGAACCAACAGTGAAAGGAAGGAAACTGGGACTCAAATCAACAATTTGAAACAAAAGGAAAAAATAAACATCCAAACAGAACAGAATGAAGAAACAAGAATTCTAAAAAACGAGAGGCTTAGGAACCTCTGGGACAACTTTAAGTGCTCCAACATCCAAATAATAGGGATACCAGAAGGAGAAGAACAACAGCAAGAAATGGAAAACTTATTTCAACAAATAATGAAGGAAAGCTTCCCCAATCTGGTGAAGGAAATAGAATTCCAGGAAGTCCGGGAAGACCAGAGAGTCCCAAAGACGTTGGAACCAAAGAAGACCATACCAAGGCACATCATAATTAAGTTACCCAAGATTAAAGATAAGGAGAGAATTTTAAAAGCAGCAAGAGAAAAGGAGGCCGTTACCTACAAAGGTGTTCCCATAAGACTATCAGCTGATTTCTCAAAAGAAACCTTACAAGGTAAGAAGCGACTAGAAAGAAGTATTTGAAGTCATGAAAGGCAAGGACCTGCATCCAAGATTAATCTATCCAGCAAAACTATCATTTAGAATGGGAGGGCAGATAAAGTGCTTCTCAGATAAGGTCAAGTTAAAGGAGTTTATCATCACCACACCCTTATTATATGAAATGTTAAAGGGACTTAGCTAAGAAATAGAAGATAAAAAACTATGAACAATAAAATGACAACAAACTCATAACCATCAACTGAACCTAAAAAATTAAAACTAAGCAAACAGCTAAAATAGGACCAGAATCACAGAAATGGAGATCACACTATCAGTGAGGAGGAGGATGGGGAGAATGGGGCGAAAGGAACAGTAAATAGGAAGCATAACTGGTATGCATAGAATAGACAAGGGGAGGTTAAGAATAGTATAGGAAATAAAGAAACCAAAGAACTTATAGGTAAAACCCATGGACGTGAACTAAGGTAGGAGGGATGCCGGAGAGTCGGGTACTATTTTTATTACATTGGTAATAAAACTCATTGCCTGCTAACCCACTCATTACCTGTTAACCCATGTTTCATCACTGGGATCTTTCAGAAGGAGAAGACACGCCAGAAGAGGAGAATTCTGTTTCTGGCACCATGCCCACCAGGTCAACTGCACAGCTGGAGAAATTCTGACTTGTTCTTAATGTATATTTTAGCCATGGCAATGTTTGCTGACCTAATGTAATTTATTACCATCATCATGTTAGAACATAATCACAATATCTGAATATTAAAGAAAACATAATTATTTACTGCTTGGAAAGCATTTCAAATGTAATCATTATTTTACAAAATATCATTTGGAATTCTCAAGGTCACCCAGAGGGTCCAAATGCTTAAATTAGTGCTGGTGGCACTGCCACCCTTCATTTAATCTTCTCAGCTGGGTGTTTTCTCCTGTCATTGTACCTGTCCACTTATCAATACCACTCTGTAGTCTGACTAAGAAATGAATTAGGCAAGGCGTTTGCCTTTGAAGAATTAAAAATAACTGGGGTTGTGAATTACATGCACAGACCCTGTACAATAAAAAAGATTATATTTTCACAGTACTTCACAAATAAGTATGAAGAAAAGTCCCTAAATAATAGGTAAGAAAAATGTACATATCATATTTTAATTACTTTGTATGTTCTTTTCATTGTATGATAAAGAATATCCCTTAATGTTTTATGATTATAGAATAATTATATGTAAATACACATATATCACATAGTGCCCATAGTAAAATAATTCTACTTTTCCTTGGTGGTAATATGCCCATGTGCTCTACACTTACCTTTTCATGTTATTGAATGACCTTTTACAAACTCATTTTGAACTGGAATTAATAAAAATAATTCAGTAATACAGTAAAAACAACTCTGGGGTTTTAGCATTCCCTACATTGCAGAACATGGATATTATGGTTCATTCCTTTAACTCACTGTCCTCACCACCTCTGTCTGAAATGTAAAATCATCTCAAGTAACTAATAGTGCAATCTACACCTTTTTTTCAGACTAAAAAAAATATTTCAAATGCTTCTAAGTAGAACACTATCATCAATAGAAAGTACAATTAGGTATTGAACAGAATGGTGAAGGCAATTTTAACATGCTATTGGTTCAATCAGCACACAGTAATTTGCCAGATATAAAGTGTTGAAGCACATCCTTGGGCAAGTATCTTGTTAAGAAAAAAGATTGAAATATTGAATGATTGAAATTAAGTGCTACAATGTGTCATATTCCATAGTTTTCCATAGTTATACAAGGTAAATAATGTCTAATGAAATTATTATTCATAAAAATTTTTACAGAACATATTATTTTGTGTTGGCAGTTAAAGGTTTAATGATTCTGAAGCATTTCTAATTGGTCCCAAATTGTGACCATTAGAGAAAAATTAAAATCAGACTAGTTTTTGTGGCTCAGAAAATCAAGATAGGATTTAACATCCTGTGCTTTTAACTAATCTGGCATTACTGACATGGTGCATTTTTTATTGTTATTGTATGAATGATGCACAAAAATTATTAAGAACTTTGTCTGTATTCAAATTCCTACAGTGTTATTTGATTTTTTTTAGATAAATGCAAAGGAACTATTGCTCAAGGCAATTCTTCTGTCTACCCATTTCAATGTGCAAGCCCTGTCATGTAATTCAATTTTAAATTAAATAAAGGTTCACTTCTAGTTCTCTTGGGTATACATTTGGCTTTGCTAAGTCAATAAAATAGTCTTTAAATGGACTCTAACTGCACTAGGAAAATAGCTAACTCATTTATGGCACCCATGGAACAGCTTCTTAATTCTTTCCTCCTTTATTTTAACATATTCCACATTATGATTTATTACCTCATGGACATTAAAAGAATACCTGTTGTCTCAACTATGGGTAAGAGTTGTCTAGAAACCTTTAAAAAGTTTAAACATTAATTTTTTGTTGTTAATATAGCTCAAAATATAGTTTCTAATTTTTAGTGGAATAAAACAATGAAGTTTGGATAGCGATCATTAAATGATAAGTAGAGATATTTAAATTGCACATTCTTAATACAAAAACAATTTTCCATTCTTTTGTTGATATCATTAATTTAGGGTTACAGGGTAGAAAGCAAATATTAATATTTAAATAATCAATAATGTAGTAGTAACTATGATATCTTACAACGTGATATAATTTTTATCAATCATTTTACCATTTGGTACAATAGCAAAAATAGTGTCTTGATTACAGAGGTACGTGCAAATGAATGCTCACTGTACACATTTAATATGACTTCTAATAAAAACAGTTGTTTCTCATAGCATAATAATATGCATCTTTCAAGATAATATATCCCCTTGCCATAATTTTACTCCTAACTATCTACAAGCAATAAATATATCGATTTCGTCCAAGCTGTGTCTGAAGTCTGGGCCAGCAAACCAACACTCTTGACCATAACAGGGTATTGTTCACCATAGAAAAGAATTTGCCATGAGAAGAACTGCATGGAGTCTAAGATTTAGGTAGTGGAAACAATATCACAAAGTGTTCATAGTTGAGAGACACATGAGTTAATTGGAGAAGTTTACATTAATGGGGAGTCATTTAGGATCAATCAGCCTTTGTTGTCATGCCCTTACCAAGGGCACTCACAGTCACTTTATTACCTAATATTAGTAAAGCTTCTGTTCTCAGTTGTCAGGTTAGTACTTTTAAATACTAATTAATTGTAACAGGTTAAAAGTAAAAAGGATAGGTTGAGGAGGAAAGATGGTGGCATAGTAGGAGAGAGCAGATTCCACTTCCCTCTACACATGGGAGAAAAACCTAGCTGATCTACGGAGGAACAGAGCAAATAGCCAACAGTACCATAGCATATATGAAAATAGGAGATCAAAAATTGTAGCGGACATTGAAAAACCAGATAGTAAGGAGAATGCTTCAGGCCAATAAGGGCCCAGGGATGGTGAGGGGACCAGGAAGGCTTCAACCCCAGTTCCAGTGCTCACTGGGTCTGCCACAAGGCTGTTGGGAGAGAGCCAGATCAACCATTCCCTCCCCAGCCAAACAAGGTTTAAGCAGCAGTGGGAGAGACCTAGTTGCTTAAAGTCACAGAGAGGGGGAAAAAGGACTAAGTGGCAAGCACACAAGGTCTGTGAGCACCCACCCATAACCCTGGGAAGAGTGAGCTCTGGAACCCATGCAACCAGAGGTGGCCTGGATGCATGCCCCCGACCACAACCCTGGGGGATGGTGCTTTATGGAAGATCTGGAGCCCAAACCTGTAAACCCAGAGAGTGTGGACGTTCCATAGGAGACTTGGAACCCACAACCGTGAACCTGGGGAGTGTGTGAGCTCTATAAGAGACCCAGAGCACATAATCACAAACCCATGGAGAGCAAGCGCCCAGATCCCACACATAAGGCCCTGTGGAGAGGTGCCAAGCCAGCTCTGGGGAGAATGTGCAGCTAGCACGAGGCTGACTGAACACTAAACAGGAAGGGAGAAAAGTAACACTAATCCCCCTCAGCCTGCTGAAGCCAACAAGACCAGAAAAACCGGTTCGGCCAGTCTGAAACCAGCAAGAGGTTTTTTTATTGGTCATTTGTTTGTTTGGGTTTTTTTTTTAAGAAATTTTTTTTATTTTTTAATTCTTACTATTTTTATATCTCTCAATTCCTTTCGATTCTCTTTCCTTCTTTCTAGCTTCATTCCTTCTTCCATTCTTTCCAATTTTATCTCTTCTTCCTTCCTTCTTCTGCTTTTTTTTTATCCTGTTCTTTTTTTCTTTTTAAATAACGGCAAGTGAGACAAAAAACCCTGGAACTGTGAAGAGACTAGAGTTGGACCCAAAGAAGGGGCATCCCAACAGCTGAGGCAGTGAGATAAATTTCACTTTGACATTACAGAGAACTTGCAAGTTATTGCATATTTGTAATATTATTTTTCATTATTCTTACACCTTTTATTTTAATAGTATTTTTGTATTCCTCTTCCTTCTGTATAGTCTTCTTTGCTTGGCTGGATATAGTACATCATTTGACAGGTTTCCCCTGTTATCTCATTCATAGGACATTGCTAATTTACTGTCCTTCACTTTACATATGTTTCATTAGCACACTACTAAAGGGTCTATATTCCCTATTCTTGTTATCTAGATCTCATCAATTCTATCATATGATTGTTGCTCTAATACTATTGTAAATAATAGCTATTTCATATTACTGTAAATGCTACACAAAACCCTTCCCAGATCTTAACCACTTCATGGTGTCCTGAACTCTATTACTGTAGTGGTAAACTCTATTCTCTCACACACTACACCTATTTACTATCCTTCACCCTCACCTTACCTCAGAATCTAAACTCCCAAAGCCTCACTGCTTTCCAGATCCAACTAACAATCCTTCCCTCCCCAACAAGAGTCTTATCTTCTTTCCATCTTTTCTAAAAAGGGGCTAGTTGGGTAGAATATCACATTTAACACTATACATAGCCAAAGGATCTACTATCTCTTCTCTACCAACTGCTACTGTAAATATCATAGAATACTCTCTTGTTCTCTTAAACCATTTTGCTTTACCCCTCCAACTGATTACAAAAATGAATAGGTAGAAACTGTGAACACTGAGATACCCCAAGGATACTGCACCACTAAATCTCATAGGTATTCTACCACAGAAGTTCACAGCATAAACCCAGGGAGCCAGAGCAAATCAACTTAAGAAGCTGAAGCTAACTTGAAGTGTCTCATGAACAATGGGAAGACAAAGAAACAATTCCAAAATTAAGGGAAAGGAAGAAGCTCCAGAAAGTATGCTAAATGAAACTGAGGCAACTCAACTATCAGATATTGAGTGCAAAGCAATGGTTCTCAGGAAGATCAAAGAGCTCACAGCAAATTACCAGAAACTACAAGGAAATCACAATAAACTCACTGAAAACTATATCAACATGAAAAAGGAAATAGAAACTATCAACAAGGGCCAAGAGGAAATGAAGAATTCAATTTCTGAACTGAAGAACACAGTAGAAAAAATCAAAAGCAGAATCAATGAAGCAGAAGATCAGATCAGTGAGTTGGAGGACAAAGTAGAAAAAACACCCAGAAAGAGCAAGAAAAGGAAAAGAGGCTCAGAAAGAATGAAGAGGGATTAAAAGAAATGCAAGACAATATAAACATAACAATATCAATATAATAGGGACACTAGAAGGAGAAGAAGAAGAGCAAGGGACAGGAAACCTGTTTGAAAAAGTCATGATGGAAAACTTCCCTAATTTGTTGAGAGAAAAAGTCACACAAATCCAGAAAACACAGAGAGTCCCAAACAAGAAGAACTCAAAGAGGCCCACTTCAAGACACATCATCATTGAAATGGCAAAATTCCCAGACAAGAGAGAATCTTAAAGGCAGTAAGGGAGAAACAGGAAGTAACATACAAGGGAGCCCTGATAAGATTAGCAGCTGACTTCTCAATGGAAAAGCTCCAAGCCAGAAGAGAATGGCAAGAAATATTCCAAGTATTGCAAACCAAAGGCCTACAACTAAGACTATTTTACCCAGCAAGTCTTCAAATCAAGATAGAAAGCCAAATAAGGAGCTTCCCAGACAAAGGAAGTCTAAAAGAATACAACTCTACCAAACCAGTTCTGCAAGAGATACTAAAGGGACTGCTTTAAGGAAAGGAAGAGAGAGAGAGAGGGAGAGGGAGAGTGGGAGGGGGGGAGAGAGAGAGAGAGAGAGAGGGAGGGAGGAGAACAGGTACAAAAATGGCAACGAATCAGTACCTATCAATAATAACCTTAAATGTAAATGGATTAAATACTCCAATCAAAAGACATAGAATAGCTGAATGGATACAAAAGCATGACCCAGACATAGGCTGCCTACAAGAGACCCGTCTCAGGACAAAAGACCTAAACAGACTCAAAGTGAAGGGATGGAAACAAATTTTCCAAGCAAATGGACAGGGAAAAAAAGGTGGGTAGGAATACTCATATGAGACAAAATAGACTTCAAAAGAAGAGCCATAAATAGAAACCCAGAAGTTCATTTCATAATACTCAAGGTAAGAATACACCAAGAAGACGTAAACATTGTAAATATATCTGCACACAACATAGGAGCACGCAAATACATCAAGAAAATGTTAGAGGACTTCAAGAAACATATTGAAAGCAACACAATTATAGTAGGGGATTTTTAACACCCTACTGTCAAAAATGGACAGTTCTTCCAAACAAAATATCAACAAAGATATTGTGGCATTGAACAATACTCTAGATGAAATGGACATAACTGATAAATATAGAACCCTTCATCCAAAAGAATCTAAGTACACATTCTTTTCAAATGCACATGGAACATTTTCAAAGATAGTCCCCATGATAGGATACAAAACAAGCCTCAACAAATTCAAGAAAATTGAAATCATACCAAGCATTTCCTCTGACCACAGGGGACTGAAACTAGAAACCAACCCCAAGGGGAAAATGCAAAAACACTCAAAATCATGGAGATTGAATAGCATGGTATTAAACACTGAATGGATCAAGAATGGAATTAGGGAATAAATCAAAAAGTTTCTGGAAATAAATGAAAATGAACTCACAAGAACCCCAACCTTACGGGACACAGTGAAGGCAGTCCTGAGAGGGAGGTTAATAGAAATACAGGCTGACCTAAAAAAAGATAGAAACATTTCAAACAAACAACTTAACCCAAGGCCTACAAGAACTCGAGGAACAACAACGAAGACAGCCCAGACCAAGTAGAAGGAAGGAAATAACCAAGATCAGAGCAGAATTAAATGACATAGAGACTAAAGGCACATTTCCAATGATCAATGAATCCAGGAGCTGGTTCCTTGAAAAGATCAACAAAATCGACAAGCCATTAAGCAGGCTCATCAAGAAGAAAAGAGGACCCAAATAAACAATCAGAAATGAAAGAGGAGAGATTACAACTGACACCACAGAAATACAAAGGATTGTAAGAAATTACTATGAAGAACTATATGCCAAGAAATTTGAAAACCTAGGTGAAATGAACAAGTTCTAGAAAAATATAATCTTCCAAAAGTCAAGGAAGAAGAATCAGAAAGCCTGAACAGACCAATAATAGCTGGTGAAATTGAAGCAGTAAACAAAATACTCCCAACACACAAAAGTCCTGGACCAGATGGTTTCCCTGGAGAATTCTACAAGGCATTTAAGGAAGAGCTAACCCCTTCACAGACTATTCGAAAAAATCCAAAATGATGGACGACTCCCAAACTCTTTTTATGAAGCTAGCACCACCCTAATCCCAAAACCAGATAAAGACACAACAAAGGAAGAAAACTTCAGGCCCATATCACTGATGAACATAGATGCTAAAATCCTCAACAAAATATTGGCAAACTGCATCCAACAATACATTAAAAAAATTATACACTGTGACCAAGTGGGATTCATCCCAGGGATTCAAGGATGGCTCAATATTTGGAAATCAGTAAATTTAATACATCACCTAAACAAAAGCAAAGACAAAAGTCACATGATTATACCAAAAGATGTGGGAAAAGCATTTGATAAGGAACAACACCCATTTATGATAAAAACACTCAGCAAAGTGGAAATAGAGGGAGCATTCCTCAATATAATAAAGGCCATATATGAGAGATCTACAGCCAACATCATACTCAACGGGCAAAAACTAAAATCTTTTCCACTAAAATCAGTACCAAGACAAGGTTGTCCACTTTCACCACTTCTATTCAATATAGTATTGGAAGTCTTAGCCACAGTGATTAGACAAGAAAAGGAAATAAAAGGCATCCAAATCGGAAAGGAGGAAACAAAACTCTCTGATTGCACAGGGCATGATAGTGTACATAGAAAATCCTATAGACTCAGCCAAAAAAAACTGTTCAACATAATAAACAAATTTGGCAAAACAAAGTCAATATCCAGAAATCAAAGGCATTTTTATATACTAACAATGAAACAACAGAAGCAGAAATCAAGAAGAAAATTCCATTCGATATAGCAAAAAGGAAAATAAAATACCTAGAAAGAAACCTAACCAAAGAAGTAAAATACCTGTATTCAGAAAATGGAAACATATGCTGTGTTCATGGATCGGAAGAATTAACATCATGAAAATGTCCATAGTACCCTAAGAATGATTTACAGATGCAATGCAATACCTATTGAAGTGCCAAGGGCATATTTCACAGACATAGAAGAAACACTTCAAAAATTTATATGGAACTCAATAGCTCCAGCAATTTTTAGAAAGAAAAGCAAAGTAGGAGGGATCACAATGCCTGATACCAAACTGTATTACAAGGCCACTGTTCTAAAAAAACAGCCTGGTACTGGCATAAAAACAGGCACATGGATCTGTGGAGCAAAACAGAGATCCCAGAAATAAACTCAAGTCTCTATGGCCAATTAATATTCAACAAAGGAGGCAGCAACATAAAATGGAGTAAAAATAGCCTCTTCAACAAGTGGTGTTAGAAGGACTGAACAGTTATGTGCAAAAAAATGAAACTCAAGCACCAACTTACACCATACACAAATATAAATTCAAGGTGGATAAAAGATTTAAATATAAATTGTGACACCATTAAAGTCCTAGATGAGAACGCAGGCAGGAAAATCTCAGATATTTCATGCAGCAGCATTTTTACTGATATGTCCCCTAAAGCAAGGAACATAAAGGAAAGAATAAACAAATGGGATTCTCATTAAAATAAAAGGCTTCTGCATGGCTAACAGAAACAGTATTAAAATAAAAAGAGAACCAGTATCATGGGAAAACATATTTGCCAATGATACCTCAGACAAGGTTTAATCTCCAAAATATATAAAGAACTTACATGACCCCACTCTAAGAAGATAAGCAACCCAATTAAAAAATGGGCAAGGGACTTGAACAGACATTTCTCCAAGGACATACAGAGGATCCAGAGACACATGAAAGGATGCTCAATATGGGTAGCTATCAGAGAGATGCAAATTAAAACCACAATGAGATACCACTTGACACCAGTCGAATGGCCATCACACGCAAAGCAACCAACAAGTGTTGGAGAGGATGTGGAGAAAAGGATATTAATTTCGATAGTGCACTGTTGGTGGGAGTACAGATTGGTATAACCACTATGTAAAACAGTATGGAATTTTCTCAGGAAACTAAAAATGGATTTGCCTTTTGACCCACCAATTCCACTGCTAGGATTATTTCCTAAGAACCCTGAAACACCAATCCAAAAGAACCTATGCACCCCAATGTTCATCACTGCACAATTTACAATAGCCAAGTGCTGGAAGCAATCTAGATTCCCATCAGTAAATGAATAGGTCAAAAAACTGGTACATTTACACAATGGAATTCTATGCAGCAGAAAGAAAGAAGGAGCTCCTACCCTTTGCAACTGCATGGATGGAACTGGAAGGCATTATGCTAAGCGAAATAAGCCAGGAGGTGAAAGACAAATAGCAGATGATCTTCCCTTTAACAGGAACCTAAACAATAAAACAAACAAACAAGCAAAATATGACCAAGGATACTGAAATAAAGAACAGTCTGACAGTGAGCAGAAGGGAGAGGGGAGGGAATTTCAAAGGAAAAGGTGTAGGGTTTATAGGAACAAATATAAAGGACACATGGACAAAAACTAGGGTAGTTGGAAATGGAGGGGTTTGGGGAAGGGTGGGTGGGTCGGCTGGGATGAGAGTTAAAGACAGAAAACTGTAGTTGAACAACAATTAAAATAAAATTTTAAAAAGGTTAAGTGGATAACGTTTTCTTTTGCTCACATAACTGTTTCTGCTAAATAGTGGACTGGATCCAGGATAAATGACCGAATAATATATCTCCATCTTGTCAGAGATGTAGCCTCAAAAAAAATCTTGTTTCCATTTAGTCTCTGACCTAATTTAGATAGCAAAGAGCAAACAAATAGGGTGTTTTTGCATGGGATGGTACATGCCTATTAACAATTGACTCATCTCTTCATTTCATATAGCCATCACCTAATTCCAAAGAAGACTCTCAGAGACCTACTACATTCTTGCTCAGAAGTACATTCTTGCTCAGAAGTAACCTTCCATGAACTTGCATTCCAAACTGAATACATACTTTAAGATGACATCAACCTTCAGTGAAACCCTAAGTACCTCAGAGCACAAAATGCCCTTTTAAAATGTAGATAAATCATTCAAAATTAGAATACACTGTGTGTGGAACTAATATTTATAGAAATTATATTTTCCACGAGGCCAGGGGCCATGTCTTTTTTTTACCATTATTTTTCTAGGTTCTAGCATATATTGCATCTATATTGGTTGACAGTTAATATTAGAATAGAAATGTGGTCAATATTTTCAGCTGAATAAGTGGTCATTATTCTTTCAATAATACTATAACTCAATAGCAGTGGAAAGAATCCGAGAGCATAAAAAAGAGAAAACAATAAAAATTATCATTAAAGAACAATTTTGCCAATTTTTAGTGTATAACATATAAAGGAGAACAGCCAATATAACTTTTCAATAGAGGTTGTTACAATTCTTTCTCAAAAAAATAAAAAATAGTTTTCATATTTTTATGAATTATTTCATAATTTTTCTTTATAATTCTCAAGTGATTAAGAAATGTGTTTTAGCCTTGGCTGGAGTGGCTCAGTGGATTGAGTGGCCTGTAAACCAACAGGTCATTGATTCAATTTTCAGTCAGGGCACATGCCTGGGTTGCAGGCCAGGTCCCCAGGAGGGGGCGCACGAGAGGCAACCACACGTTGATATTTCACTCCTCTTTCTCCTTCCTTTCCCCTCTCTCTAAAAATAAATAAAATCTTAAAAAAGGAAATGTGTTTTAAATTATTGGGGCTATGTTGAGAAAACTGAGAAAAAAACACCCAATTTCTGTTCATAGCAAACATGAACTCATGGTTCTTGGATTTTCAGAGTCTCTGGCAGGTAGCACACACAAGAACCCCACTGTCAGAAGTAAGAAGAAAAAGAATTCTTGAAAAGTAAAAATAATCAGAAATAAAACTCAACTTGGGTGAACGGGGCATAGCAATTTCAACCACGAGGCTTCGCACATATGCAAAGAAAATGTTAATAGATATAGTCCCCTCCCAATTTTAGTAACTATTAATTGTTGATTTTATTTTAAGCCTGATTTGTCATTTAATGTATTATATATTGGCCTTCTTAGCATTTATGTAGTTTATTGCAATTTTTTATGATTTTGAAAGTGAAAAAGAGATGGTCATTCTGAAATATTATTTATTTATTGTTTTAGGATTCAATCTTTTTGGTAGTTCTTAAATGTCCTTATATATAAAAATTTCTTTCACCATGTACACACTACCATCCACCTCCACACATACAGATTTTAAAAATTGAAACATTCCAATCAAACCTAATTTTATTACTATTTAGAGTATTTTATAATGTTTTCAACTTAGAGAAAATTGGGACAAAATTGCAAACTGCATTGATATTATTTTCTTTGACACTAAAAGGAAATAAGACCAAAGTATTTCATGTCATTTTATGAACATATAGAAATAATAAAGCCCTTTCTTTAATTATCATTATTTATGCACTTTCTTTGAAATGTTCAACTTTACATAGTAGCAATATTTATTAGAAATCAAGTTTTATTTTTTGTCCTGAAATTCTCTCTTAAGATGAAAATACTACCTCTCACCTTATTAATTCAAATGTGACTACATTAAAAGGCAGACATTGCATATCTGAATTCTGTCTCTGTGAATTTCTCATGTTCTTTCAGGAAAGAAAGGTGTAAATAAATGCTTTTCTGCAATTCTAACTTGAGATAAACAGGCTCACATTTTCTCTGCCAATACTTAATGTTTTTCAGTGTAGGGAAAAACATAAGTGACATGCACAATAAATATCATGAACAGGAGAATACTCAAGAAATAAATTAATAAAATAAGCTAGTAAAATTATTTCTACCTTAATAATCAATCAAGAATTTCAAACTGAATACCTCCTATATTTACATCACTATTAAAGTAGTGATAAGAAATACACAAATATAATCATGGAAATATAGATTCAGAGGAAATATAGGAGTCTTAGAATTCACCTAGTCAAGATGTACTCCAAATGATTTCCTTCCACCTACTGGACTTCAAGGGGTTTTAGTTTGTTTGTTCATTTTTAAGTCAGGAATTTTTCATGTATCTTTGAACCTCCAGCACTTACAGCACAACAGCTGTCTTTGAAAGGTATACAGTATTTTCTATTGAATGAATGAATACATAAGTTCATTAATTCACTCGTCCATTCCAAGTACTTGACTCGTTCATCAGTCTATATTTAAGTGCTGAATAATAATATAGTGTAGAAATGGTTTTCCACACATTTTGGACAAACACTTTTGCTATTAGATACATTAAATTTTTTTTAGGTAGGTATTATGGGCTTTGGTACAGTTAAGGAATTTGTATAATGAGATCAACACACTCCCTCTATAGGACCCAGGAAAAGAAGCACAAAGGTGGGCCAAGCACCAGGGTCTTGCTGATCACCTAGGGAAGGAGAAGGAATTCTCCTCTGCTCCAAAAATGGGACTTGTGTGGGAAGGCCCTGCTCAGAAGAAAATAAAATTATCTCAGAGAAAATAGAAGATTAGGAAAAATAGTGTATTAAATATCAATATGTAGGGTGGGCAAAAGTACATTTATAGTTGTGAGTAAATGAAACAGTTTATTCTTGTATTATTATTTATTAATTATTATATTTTTTGTATTACAACTATAACCCTACTTTTTCCCATCCTGTATTTATTTCATTAGTAATATTTTATTTATTTATTTTTTTAATCAGTATTTTTTAATTGTTGATATTGTACAGTTTTCTGTCTTTTACCCCGCCCCAGCCCACCACCCCAGCCCTCCCCACCTTCCTCCCATTTCCACCCCCCATAGTTTTTGTCCATGAGTCCTTTATACTTGTTGCTCTAAACCGTTCCCCTTTTCCCCTGAAATTCCCTCCCCTCCCACTCTGGACACTGTCAGTCTGTTCTCAAATTCAGTGTCTTTGTTTATATTATGCTTGTTTGTTTGTTTTGTTGATTAGCTTCCTGTTAAAGGTGAGATCATATGGTATTTGTCTTTCACTGCCTGGCTTATTTCGCTTAGCATGATACCCTCCAATTCCTTCCATGCTGTCGCAAAGGGTAGGAGCTCCTTCTTTCTTTCTGCTGCATAGAATTCCATTGTGTAAATGTACCACAGTTTTTTAATCCATTCATTAACTGATGGGCACCTAGGTTGCTTCCAGCACTTGGCTATTGTAAATTGTGCTGCTATGAACATAGGGGTGCATAGATTCTTTTGGATTGGTGTTTCAGGATTCTTAGGATATAATCCAAGCAGTGGAATTGCTGGGTCAAAAGGTATGTCCATTTTTAGTTTTCTTAGAAAATTCCATACTGTTTTCCATAGTGGTTGTACCAATCTGCAATCCCACCAACAGTGCACTAGGGTCCCCTTTTCTCCACAGCCTCTCCAACACTTGCTGTTTGTTGCTTTTTTTATGAAGGCCATCAAAATAAAAAGCTTCTGCACAGCTAAAGAAAACAGTATTAAAGTAATATTTTTAAAAATCTAAGAAGCATTCACTTCTGAAGCAACCTATATTATTTGTCATTGGAAACCTTCTCTGACAAGCTATCTTTGTCCTACCTAAATCACACCTTTTGATTCAGCAGGTACTTCGTGGCCCCAGGCTGTTTCTCAGACTGATTTTTCCCCTGAGCTTTATGTGATGAAAATCACCTTTCTTTATCAGGATTGCAAATCACCTGTTACTGGTTTGAAATTCAACAACTTACTATTTCTTTTTCTTACTTAATTTTCTCAAGATTTAGCAAAGTTCCTGTCTTTCTCTATATTATCTTGATGCATTTCTTGTCCTAATCTTTTCAGGGTGAGCAGAGTGATCACAGCCAGGACTTTTCTCCATGCAAACCCTCAAAGGCCAGCTCACTTGGTCAATGGGAAAGATGAGCATTACTTGTGGTTATGTTATTCTGTTTATTCACGGGGCTTGAACTGGACCATCAATTTGTCATCATTATCATCATCATCAATAACAAAAGCATTATAATCAATGGCAAATATAAAATAATATAATATTAATGTCATGGTTCATGAGATAGTGATGTATATTGTGTTTATCAAGGTATGCTCTTTTAGGCTCCTCCACTAGAAATGCCTGGGCTACATCTTAAAAATTCTGATTCTTGTGGCATATTGAACTTGTGGCATTTGGATTCAATGGAATTGTAATCTTATAGACTAATGTTCTGGGATCTAGATATTTGCAGTATTATCAGAATAAGTCTTATGTATGTTGAGAATTGTGAACCACTGTGGAAGTATCTGAGGGATGATATTTGTTTCCGTATTATTTTCATTATTTTTATAAAGACATAGGTTATACATTTTACTGAGCTAATTCTCTCCTCTATACCCAGTGTCCAAAATCACCTCTATTGATTATGTATACTTAGGAATTAAATAAAATATATTAGGATGCTTTTCAAGAAGTTACATTATTTAATAAAGTTTTTTTCTAATATACATCTTTACCCATGCAGATGTTATTTAACCTGTTTCTTCATCTTTGACTCACATCAGGAAGAAAAGTAAAATAATCATCACCCATCACAGAATAACCCTTTAGCTGCATACCATTCTTAAGACAACATTTAGACTTGTTTCTTCCTGATAAATGGGCTTGGTCATCATCCAGCAGTCATTCAGTGGGATTATAACCCACTTGGCTAAAACTGAGTAAACTACATATCTCCATGCCAGTCCCCTCACCTTCTGGGTTTTGTTTTCTCAGGGAGAAACATCACAGCTCATCAGATTCTGAGTTAGTCACATCAGAGTGAGCTGTGACTTGGTCATCTCCCATAACCAGACAACCAGAGTTTTTTTCAAAACCCCTCCAGAACCTCTTTCAAATACCTCTCATGCTTTACAGTCCCTTCAATTAGCAGGTGGCAACACCAGCGTCTCCAAGCCCAGGAATAAAGTTAACATGGGGCTGTGTCTTCCTTTCTAAACTCAAGAAGTAGTTGTCATTGCAGCCAAACTGTGGACTGTAGAGTACATACTCCACCTAAAGACATTCAGATCATAGACACATACTCACACTCACACATGGTGCCCAAACAAATGTTTGTAGTTTGCAAGCCTATTTAGTTTGTTCTTCTTTATTTTTTTCTTTTATGCCTCTATTTCCCCTACCTTCCTGCTCTTAACAACCATTATTCAAGTCTCTACTTCTATGTATTTAACCTGTTTAGATTGTACAAGTAAGGTAATTCAGTCTTTACGTATCTTGCTTATTTAGCTTCAGCATAATGTCCTCTAGGTTTATTTGTGTTGTTGTAAATGGCAGAATCTCCTTCTTTTTTAAAAAAATGAATAGTAATTAAGACTCTGGCCAAGATGGTTGAGTAGGTAGAAACACTATGCCTCCTTGCAAAACCAAGATTAAGGACAACAAAGATTTAGAAACAAACAAACAAAAAAAAAAAAACAATCGGATCTGACAGAAAATTAAACTGTAAGGAAGTTCAACAACCATTCATCCAGACTGGTAGGAGGGGCGGAGTCAGTGGCCTGTGGAGAGGGATCAAAGCAGGAGAAAGAGGTGGCTCACAGACCCCCAGGAGCACAGGCGATGGCTAGCAGACCGCGGGTGCACAAGGTGGCTGGCTAACCTTGGACACACATTCGCATGCAGATAAACCAGGCGAAAACAGGGAGACAGACCTTGCAACCCAGGGCCCCAGCACCGGGAAATAAAGCCTAAAAGCACCAATTGAAAACACCTGTGGGGGTTAAGCTGCCGGGAGAGACTCCCAGCATCACAGGACAGCACATTGGAGAGACCCACAGGGTCCTAGAGCATACACAAGCCCACCCACCTGGAAGGGCCCAGCACCAGAAGGGCCCAATTTGCTTGTGGGAAATGGGGGAAGCGACTGAAATCCAGCAGAGAGCAGAGCAAGTACCATTGCTCCCTCTCGAACCGGGCCCCACATATAGCATCACAACCCAGCAACTAGGTTTCCCCACCTTGGCGAACAACTAAGGCTCCTCTCCTCACATGAAACAGGTGAGACCAGACCAAAAAAAAAAAAAAAAAAAAGTATGGTTCAAGTGGAAGAACAGATTAAAGCCCCAAAGCCAATACTTCTAAGTGACCAGGAGATACCCAACCTATCAGATGCACAGCTCAAAACATAGTTGATCAGTAAAAATGTTGCTGCGTGTAGTATCTGAGATTTTCCTGCCTGTGTTCTCTTCTAGAACTTTAATGGTGTTATGGCTTATGTTTAAATCTTTTATCCGCCTTGAGTTTATTTTTGTGTATGGTGTAAGTTGGTGCTCGAGTTTCATTTTCTTGCACGAAGCTGTCCAGTTCTCTCAACACCACTTGTTGAAGAGGCTATTTTTACTCCATGTTATGTTGTTGCCCCCTTTGTCGAATATTACCTGACTGTAGAGACTAGGGTTTATTTCTGGGCTCTCTGTTCTATTCCACTGGTCCACGTGCCTGTTTTTATGCCAGTACCAGGCTGTTTTGATTACAGTAGCCTTGTAATACATTTTGGTATCAGGTATTGTGATCCCTCCTGCTTTGCTCTTCTTTCTCAAGATTGCTGCCGCTATTCTGTGTCATTTATTGTTCCATATAAATTTTTGAAGAGTTTGTTCTATATCTGTGAAATATGCCATTGGTACTTTAATCGGTATTGCATTGAATCTGTAGATTGCTTTAGGAAGTATGGACATTTTGATGATGTTAATTCTTCTTTGCAACTGCATGGATGGAACTTGAGAGCATCATGTTAAGCGAAGTAAGCCAGGCAGTGAAAGACAAATACCATGTGATCTCACCTTTAACAGGAAGCTAATCGACAAAACAAACAAACAAGCATAATATAAGCAAAGACACGGAAATTGAGAAAAGGCTGAAAGTCACCAGAGGGGAGAGGGGAGGGAATTTCAGGGGAAAAGGGGAGGGAACAAGAAGTATAAAGGACACATGGACAAAAACTATGGGGGGGGTGGAAATGGAAGGGAGGAGGGGAGGGCTAGGGTGGTGGGTTCGGGTGAGAATAAAAGACAGAAAACTGTACAAGATCAACAATTAAAATAAAAATTAAAAAAAAACATAGGTGATCAGGATGCTCACAGAATTGGTTGATTTTGCTCTCAAATTAGATGAACAAATGAAAGCTACACTAAGTGAAATGAAGGAAAATGCACAGGGAACCAATAGTGATAGAAGAAAACTGGTACTCAAATCAATCGAGTGGACCAGAGGAAGAAAGAAACAACCAAACAGAATACAAGGAAGAAACAAGAATTCAAAAAAAAAAAAAATGAGGAGAGGCTTAGGAATCTCCAGGACACCTTTAAACGTTCCAACATCTGAATTATGGGGGTACCAGAAGGAGAAGAGGAAGAGCAACAAGTGCAAAAGTTATTTGAACAAATAATAAAGGAGAACTTCCCCAATCTGGCAAAGGAAACAGACTTCCAGGAAGTCCAGGAAGCTCAGAGAGTCCCAAAGAAGTTGGACCCAAGGAGGAACACACCAAGGCACATCATAATTCCATTAGCCAAGATTAAAATGAAGGAGGGAATTCTAGAAGCAGCAAGAGATAAGGGGATAGTCACCTACAGAGGAGTTCCCTTCAGACTGTCAGCTGATTTCTCAAAACAGACATTACAGGCAAGAAAGGGCTGGAAAGAAGTATCTGAAGTCTTGAAAGGCAAGGTCTTTGAAAGGACCTACATCCAAAATTGCTCTATCCAGCAAAGCTGTCATTTAGAAGGGAAGGGAAGATAAAGTCCTTCTCAAATAAGGTCAAGTTCAAGGAGTTCATCATCACCAAGCCCTTATTATATGAAATGTTCAAGGGACTTATCTAAGAGAAAGAGGATAAAAAATATGAACAGTAAAAAGACAGCAAACTCACAGATATTAACCACCACACCTAAAACAAAAGCAAATGAAGCAACACCTAGAACAGGAACAGAGCCACAGAAATGGAGATCACATGGAGGGTTAGCAAGAGGGGAGTGGGAGGAGGAGAGAGGGGAAAAAGGTACAGAGAAAAGTAGCATAGATGGTAGGTAGAAAATAGCTGGAGGGCAAGAATAGTGTGGGAAATGTAGAAGCTAAAGAATTTATGACACATGGACATAAACTAAAGGGGGGAATGTGGGTGGAAGAGGGTGTGCATGGTGGAGGGGAATGAAGGGGGGAATGAGACAACTGTAATAGCATAATCAATAAAATAAAATTTAATTAAAAAATGAATAGTAATCCATTGCATATAGGATGGGGCAAAAGTAGGTTTACAGTTGGGAGTACAGAAAACAATTTTTTCTTGTATTATTATTCATCAATTATTGTATTATTTTCCATATAACAACTATAAACCTACTTTTGTCTCACTCTGTATACTCAGAGTTTCTTAAATGAACCATTGATTGAAGTGGTTTCCACACTGCCACTAACCCATTTCCACTAAGTCTCACTGTCACTGGTATAATCCTTTAGAATTTGGATATGGCTATATTGCTTCCTTGCTTAGAGAATAACATTAACCAAGCATAGATACCGTTCTGAAAGATGAGGTTAAAGTAAATAAGTGAAAGTGGTATGGAGCTAGAGCAGAAAAAGTATGGTAGGTGTGGTTGGAAACTCCAAGAAGGAGGATTTCGTTTTCTCCACCTCAGAGTAGGAGGCTGGAGCCAGAGGTCAGGTGGATTCCAGTAACATGATGGAGTGAACAGGAGACATGGGCCTCTTCTTTCTCCTTGTGATGTCGTCCTCACTTCCTTCCCTTTGCTGTCTCCTCCTCCCATCCTCTCATCCTCTCTTCTTTCTCTTTCTTTTATCACTCCTTTTGCTAATGCTGTCTAAAATGGCTTCCTATTGCTGACTTATCTTTTCTTTCATTTCTCTTTTGTTTTCTTCTTCCTCTTAAGCTCTCAGTATCATCTTTACCTCAACCCCAATTCCTTCCTTCAGACTCCATAAAATGGTACTTGAACTTGGATACCCTAAAGATTATACTTACTGCTTTTATGCATTCCCTATCATCAACCTAACCATAGAAAAATATTATCTTTCATTTTTTTCTTTAGTCCAAAAGGCTACTTAAACTTAATTATATGTAGTTCATCATTTGCATTTATTTCTCAATAGATTTTTCTTTCTGGTTAGTGACTCCAAGTAGAATAACAGCATGGATTGGTGTTCAGTGTTGTGAGAATTACATGAATACTGGAGGGAAATAAAACTGAAGTACTGCACTTGCTTCAGATTATCTTATACAAAACACTAAAAGCAGATAATAGCCATTTCAACCTATAAGATATATATGAGTAATAATGTGAGAGAAACTACAGGAAAACTTAATGAAAAAATATTTTTAAACATAGCAAACAATGCTTTAAAATATGTATAAATTTAAATCTGTTATTTAATATTTATAAAAAGAAACAAAAATACTCTGACCAGAAGTATAATCATGTCAATGAACTTGTATATATTTAAGTACAATGCATAACTTCAGTGAAACACACAAATACATATATATAAATTATATATATTCTCAAAAGATTTTAGATATTGTTTGTGCAGAAAAATATACATATAGAACCACTGATTACTAGGATAAGAGAGACATCAATAATCATCTCAAGCTTAATATTCTTTTTTTAATCACTATATTTTTTAATTATTGATCTTGTACAGTTTTCTGTCTTTTACTCCACCCCAGCCCACTACCTTATCCCTCCCCACCTCCATCCCATTTCCACCCCCCATAATTTTTGTCCATGTGTCCCTTATACTTGTTGCTCTCAACCGTTCCCCTTTTCCCCTGAAGTTCCCTCCCCTCTCCCCTCTGGGCACTGTCAGCCTGTTCTCAATTTCAGTGTCTTTGGTTATATTATGCTGGTTTGTTTGTTTTGTTGATTAGGTTCCTGTTAAAGATGAGATTATATGGTATTTGTCTTTCACTGCCTGGCTTATTTCGCTTAGCATGATGCTATCCAGTTCCATCCATGCTGTAGCAAAGAGTAGGAGCTCCTTCTTTCTTTCTGCTGCATAGAATTCCATTGTGTAAATGTACCACAGTTTTTTGATCCATTCATTAACCTATGGGCACCTAGGTTGCTTCCAACACTTGGCTATTGTAAATTGTGCTGCTATAACATAGGGGTGCATAGGTTCTTTTGGATTGGTGTTTCAGGGTTCTTTTTAAGATAACAAAACTGACCATTCAGAGAAATAAAGAATGAATAATAAAAGAAAGATGAAAAAATTTCCATTCTGAAATTTTGTATACAGAGGAATCCTGGAATCTCATTTGGTTATAGTTTTGTTTCCCTCCTCCCAGAGATCATATCAGATAACAAAAGGCTGGCCTTCAGGATAAGCAGTCCTCAAACGCCCTTAGTTCCCCTATAATAGTTATTGACAGTCAGTGATGGTCATTGTAGCTCAGATTATTTGGTTAATCCCATACACTGCCTGTTACCTAAAGAGAAAAACACTGGAAGGCATGGATAGGATGTGCTCACCTGCACCGGGATAAATAGTGAGTGGTTTCCTGAGGATGGATGTCTATAGACCTTATTCAGAGACAGGATGGGTACCAGAAATGGACAAAGAACACACACAATACTCCATGAGCACAGGTGAATGGTGTTGTATGCCTTTGTATGAGTAATTCTCAGGGAAAAATAGAAACATTTTGAGTGAAATTGGGTGAAATTTGTGAAAACACAAAACAATTCAATTCCTATGGCCCAAACTTGAACAATGAACATAAGAGCAAATGTCAAGAGGAAAATAACATTGTTCTATTCTTTCATTAGAGTTATAAGCTCTGCAGGGAGATGTACAGTTGATGGTAGAATGAGGCAAGGAATTCTGAAGTTTTCCTATCTGAGAGGCCTTGAAAAATTGAGGAGGGACAACAACACAAATCAAGACACATGAGTAAGAGATGCCTGCTGGCACAGAGGAGGGAATGTGGAATCATCCATGTAAAAGGTGTTCATGAATATATTTTGAAATATGACTGTGATATCAGAAAACTATCACATATAAAGTAGATAAGATTTTGAAATTTTGGAAAATTTTTTTGCATTTATCTTTTCCCCCTTAATTAAATAATATGTCATCCTTATGCAGACATTCATTGTATATTGTTGGGTGGGTATATCCTGGCATGTAGAGGTGGCAGTATTCAGGTGTCTCAAGGCTTCTGGGTTGCTCTATTAGTTAAGAATATTGAAGAATTTCTGTAAACCTCAATTTAGTGGTAGATGAAGTTAGGAAAACCAAATGTTTTATTTTACTCATTGTTGCTTTCTAAGCCTAGTTAATCCATCTACCACTCTCCCCAACTCTACTAGCACCACTAGGTCTAAAGCTATCATAATCTCCCCCACTGGCCATTGTAGCAATGCTTGTTTTGTAGTTGTTGATTGCTGAGCTTTAGAATCACCAACTAGTGGGTAGGTAAAAGGTAAGGGAATCCTCATTAAACTGTAGATTCCTGAGCCTCCCACCAGACCTACTGAATTGAAGTATCCAGAGGTCAATACAAGGAATCTGCATTTCTCCTCTCTTTTCAGGTGATTATTATGAGCCCTAATATTTGTAAAACACAGTAGCAGAGCATTCTATGGATTCATTTAAAAATTTTACATCAAAAGGATTATCTTCCTCTCCACTGGTATCACTTGGCTATGAGACTCAGATGAAATATTAATTTTAGGAGCACACCAGAGTTTACTGCTTCCCAAATGCCAGCATCTAGGTAATAGAAACATTTAAAGCACCATTAGGAAACTAATATTCTCATAAATGTCAGCCAGTAGCAAGACAACAATAATGAATCTTTAATCATTTTATGTACATTTCTTACCTCATCATTCAGAAAAATCAATCAGACTAAAACCATAATTTTAAACCCCAGTATTAACTAAATCATCCAGGGAAACCCTTAAGTTATACAGATGGGAATGCCCTTCCCCTCTTTCTTTTCTTTTTCTTTTTTTTTTAAATATTTATTTATTTATTTATTTATTTATTTTTTAATTGTTGATATTGTACAGTTTTCTGCCTTTTACCCCGCCTCAGCCCACCACCCTAGCCCTCCCCTCCTCCCTTCCATTTCCACCTCCCATAGTTTTTGTCCATGAGTCCTTTATACTTGTTGCTCTAAAACGTTCCCCTTTTCCCCTGAAATTCCCTCCCCTCCCCCTCTGGTCACTGTCAGACTGTTCTCAAATTCAGTGTCTTTGTTTATATTATGCTTGTTTCTTTGTTTTGTTGATTAGCTTCATGTTAAAGGTGAGATCATATGGTATTTGTCTTTCACTGCCTGGCTTATTTTGCTTAGCATGATACTCTCCAATTCCTTCCATGCTGTCGCAAAGGGTAGGAGCTCCTTCTTTCTTTCTGCTGCATAGAATTCCATTGTGTAAATGTACCACAGTTTTTTGATCCATTCATTAACTGATGGGCACCTAGGTTGCTTCCAACACTTGGCTATTGTAAATTGTGCTGCTATGAACATAGGGGTGCATAGATTCTTCTGGATTGGTGTTTCAGGGTTCTTAGGATATAATCCAAGCAGTGGAATTGCTGGGTCAAAAGGTATGTCCATTTTTAGTTTTCTTAGAAAATTCCATACTGTTTTCCATAGTGGTTGTACCAATCTGCAATCCCACCAACAGTGGGTCCCCTTTTCTCCACAACCTCACCAACACTTGCTGTTTGTTGCTTTGTTTATGAAGGCCATTCTGACTGGTGTCAAGTGGTATCTCATTGTAGCTTTAATTTGCATCTCTCTGATAGCTAGAGATATCGAGCATCTTTTCATGTATCTCTGGATCCTCTGTATGTCCTCCTTGGAGAAGTGTCTGTTCAAATCCCTTGCCCATTTTTTAATTGGGTTGCTTGTCTTCTTAGAGTAGAGTCTTGTAAGTTCTTTATATATTTTGGAGATTAATCCCTTGTCTGATGTATCATTGTCAAATATGTTTTCCCATACAGTTGGTTCTCTTTTTATTTTAATACTGTTTTCTTTAGCTGTGCAGAAGCTTTTTATTTTGATGAGATCCCATTTGTTTATTCTTTCCTTTATGTCCCTTGCTCATGGGGACGTATCAGTAAAAATATTGCTGCGTGAAATATCTGAGATTTTCCTGCCTATGTTATCCTCTAGAATTTTAATGGTCTCATGGAGTATATTTAAATCTTTTATCCCCCTTGAATTTATTTTTGTGTATGGTGTAAGTTGGTGCTCGAGTTTCCTTTTTTTGCATGTAGCTGTCCAGTTCTCCCAGCACCACATGTTGAAGAGGCTATTTTTGCTCCATTTTATGTTGCTGCCCCCTTTGTCGAATATTAGTTGACTGTAGAGACTTGGGTTTATTTCTGGGCTCTCTGTTCTATTCCACTGGTCCATGTGCCTGTTTTTATGCCAGTACCAGGCTGTTTTGATTACAGTGGCATTGTAATACATTTTGGTATCAGGTATTGTGATCCCTCCTGTTTTGCTCTTCTTTCTCAAGATCGCTGCCGCTATTCTGGGTTGTTTATGGTTCCATATAAATTTTTGAAGAGTTTGTTCTATATCTGTGAAATATGCCATTGGTACTTTAATAGGTATTGCATTGAATCTGTAGATTGCTCTGGGTAATATGGACATTTTGATGATATTAATTCTTCTGATCTATGAACATGGTATATGCTTCCATTTGTTTGTGTCTTCCTTGATTTCTTTCTTCAGTGTTGTGTAGTTTTCTGCATATAGGTCTTTTACCTCCTTGGTTAGGTTTATTCCTAGATATTTTATTTTTCTTTTTGCTATAGCGAATGGGATTTTTTTTCTTGATTTCTGCTTCTGCAGTTTCACTGTTGGTATACAAAAATGCCTTTCATTTTTTGATATTGACTTTGTATCTGGCTGTTTGGCCAAATTCATTTATTATGTCGAGCAGCTTTTTGGCCGAGTCTATAGGATTTTCTATGTACACTACCATGTCATCTGCAAACAATGATAGTTTTGTTTCCTCCTTTCCAATTTGGATGCCTTTTATTTCCTTTTCTTGTCTAATTGCTGTGGCTAAGATTTCCAATACTATATTGAATAGAAGTGGTGGAAGTGGACAGCCTTGTCTTGTTCCTGATCTTAGTGGGAAAGATTTCAGTTTTTGCCCAATGAGTATGATGTTGGCTGTAGGTCTCTCATATATGGCCTTTATTGTGTTGAGGAATGCTCCCTCTATTCCCACTTTGCTGACTGGTTTTTATCATAAATGAGTGTTGTACATTATCAAAAGCTTTTTCTGCATCTATTGATATGATCATGTGATTTTTGTCTTTGCTTTTGTTTATGTGATGTATTACATTTACTGATTTGCGAATGTTGAACCATCCTTGCATCCCTGGGATGAATCCCGCTTGATCATGGTGTATGATCTTTTTAATGTATTGTTGGATGCGGTTTGCCAATATTTTGTTGAGGATTTTAGCATCTATGTTCATCAGTGATATTGGCCTGAAGTTTTCTTTCTTTGTTATGTCTTTATCTGGTTTTGGGATTAGGATGATGCTGGCTTCATAGAAAGAGTTTGGGAGTCTTCCATCTTTTTGGATTTTTTGGAATAGTCTGTGGCGAATAGGGGTTAGCTCTTCCTTAAATGTTTTGTAGAATTCTCCCGTGAAACCATCTGGTCCAGGGCTTTTGTGTGCCGGGAGTGTTTTTATTACTGATTCAATTTCACCAGCTGTTATTGGTCTGTTCAGGCTTTCTGTTTCTTCTTCATTGAATTTTGGAAGGTTATATTTTTCTAGAAACTTGTCCATTTCACCTAGGTTTTCAAATTTCTTGGCATACAGTTCTTCGTTGTAATTTCTTACAATCCTTTGTATTTCTGTGGTGTCAGTCGTAATCTCTCCTCTTTCATTTCTGCTGTGTTTGAGTCCTCTCTCTTTTTTTCTTGATGAGCCTGCTTAAAGGCTTGTCGATTTTGTTGATCTTTTCAAAAAACCAGATCCTGGATTCATTGATCCTTAGGATTGTGCTTTTAGTCTCTATGTCATTTAATTCTGCTCTGATCTTGGTTATTTCCTTCCTTCTACTTGCCCTGGGCTGTCTTTGTTGTTGTTCCTTGAGTTCTTGTAGGCATAGGGTTAAGTCGTTTGTTAAAAATGTTTCTGTCTTCTTTAGGTAGGCCTGCATTGCTATGAACTTCCCTCTGAGCACTGCCTTCATTGTGTCCCATAAGTTTTGGGTTGTTGTGAGTTTATTTTCATTTGTTTCCAGGAACTTTCTGATTTCCTTCTTAATTTTATTCTTTACCCATTCATTGTTTAATAGCATGCTAGTCAATCTCCATGATTTTGATGGTTTGGGGATTTTCCCCATCAAGTCGGTTTCTAGTTTTAGTCCCTTGTGGTCAGAGAAAATGATTGGTATGATTTCAATTTTCTTGAATTTGTTGAGGCTTGTTTTGTGTCCTATCCTGTGGTCTATCTTTGAAAATGTTCCATGTGCATTTGAAAAAAATGTGTATTTAGTTTCTTTGGGATGAAGGGTTCTATATATATCAGCTAAGTCCAATTCGTCTAGAGTACTGTTCAATGCCACAATATCTTTGTTGATATTTTGTTTGGAAGATCTGTCCATTTTTGACAGTGGGGTGTTAAAATCACCTACTATAATTGTGTTGCTGTCAATATCTTTCTTGAAGTCCTCTAAGATTTTCTTGATGTATTTAGGTGCTCCTATGTTGGGTGCATATATATTTACAATGTTTATGTCTTCTTGGTGGATTCTTCCCTTGAGTATTATGAAGTGACCTTCTGGGTCTCTCTTTATAGCTCGTCTTTTGAAGTCTATTTTGTCTGATATGAGTATTGCTACCCCAGCCTTTTTTTCCTGTCCATTTGCTTGGAAATTTTGTTTTCAGCCTTTCACTTTGAGTCTGTGTAGGTCTTTTGTCCTGAGGTGGGTCTCTTGTAGGCATCATATGTGTGGGTCATGCTTTCTTATCCATTCAGCTATTCTATGTCTTTTTATTGGAGCATTTAATCCATTTACATTTAAGGTTACTATTGATAGGTACTGATTCATTGCCATTTTTGTACCTGTGTTCCTCTCTCTCTCTTTTCCTTTTTTTCCTTTAGCAGTCCCTTTAGTATCTCTTGCAGTACTGGTTTGGTAGAGGTGTATTCTTTTAGACTCCTTTTGTCTGGGAAGCTCCTTATTTGTCCTTCTATCTTGATTGAAAGCCTTGCTGGATAAAGTAGTCTTGGTTGTAGGCCTTTGGTTCTCATTACTTGTAATATTTCTTGCCATTGTCTTCTGGCTTGGAGCGTTTCCATTGAGAAGTCAGTTGCTAACCTTACTGGGGCTCCCTTGTATGTTACTTCCTTTTTCTCCCTTGCTGCCTTTAAGATTCTCTCTTTGTCTTGGAAGTTTGCCATTTTAATGATGATGTGTCTTGAAGTGGACCTGTTTGGGTTCCTCTTGATTGGGACTCTCTGTGTCTCCTGGATTTGTGTGACTTTTTCTATCATCAAATTAGGGAAGTTTTCCATCATTACTTTTTCAAACAGGTTTTCTATCCCTTGCTCTTCTTCTTCTCCTTCTGGTATTCCTATAATACGGATATTATTACGTTTCATGTTGTCTTGCATTTCTCTTAACCCCTCTTCATTCTTTCTGAGCCTCTTTTCCTTTTCTTGCTCTTTCTGGCTGCTTTTTTCTACTTTGTCCTCCAACTCACTGATCCGATCTTCTGTTTCATTGATTCTGCTTTTCATTTCTTCTACTGTGTTCTTCAGCTCAGAAATTGTATTCTTCATTTCCTCTTGGCCCTTTTTGATAGTTTCTATTTCTTTTTTCATGTTGATATAGTTTGCAGTGAGTTCATCGTAGCTTCCCTGTAGTTTCTGTTAGCTCATTGAGAGCTCATGGAGCTTCCTGACAACCATTTCTTTGAACTCCTTATCTGATAGTTGAGTTGCCTCTGTTTCATTTAGCATTCTTTCTTGGGCTTCCTCCTTTTCTTTCATTTGGGGATTGTTTCTTTGTCTTCTCATTGTTGGTGAGACTCTTCTTGTAAACCTCAGCTTCTTAAATTGATCTGTTCTGGCTACCTGGTTTTATGGTGTGAGCTTCTGTGGTGGAATACCTTAGGATCACAGATGTGAGCTCCAGGTCTTCCACAGAGTCCCCTTCTCTAGTTGCAGGGTCGCCTCAGGTCGCAGGGCCGCCTCTGTCCCCCCCCCCCCTCTTTATTTTCTATATCAGAAACACAGTATGACTTCAACTGTTCTTTATCTCTGGTCAAATGATGAACAGTATTTTTCTTTCATTTCACATTTTTCTTCAGTGTTCAGAATTTACATTTGATAATTTTCCTCAGTCTTTGTAAGTTATAGGTTGTTTGAAAGAGGAAAAAATAACTTGACAGTTCCTCACAGCACTATACATAGTTTATAGTTGATCAGAATACATTTTTACCCTAAGCACCATTTTAAACTCATTTTTAAGAAAGTATTTCTTTGTCAGTTTCTGTTCTGCAACCTTGTGGCCTGCATTCTACCTTCAAGCAAACTGTTCATATCTGACATTAATTTTCCCAAGACACATTTGTAAGTAACATATTACAATCATTATGAACATAAAAGAGATCACTCTGTCATGGTAAAGAAAAGGTTCCACAGGGAACAAGCAGCTTCATCATTAAAAATGTGATTATTTATATCCCACACAAGATAACTTATTTGTTCCTCTGAGATGGAATTATCTGACAAACTAAATATCTTTATTTGGATGGCAAGGGATTTTGAGAGTTACTTCCTGAAATACAAACAGAGGAACTTATATACCTTGAGTCAAATCACTAGCATGATTTTTACTTAACAATTTACTGTGATCTGAATATTTTCTTGCCTAGATTCTCAGTAAAATTAGTCCCATATTAGACATTGGTTTACACTGCACAGACATTAAGTTGATAGTCTCAAAGTGGGCATAACCTTAAAACAAATTTCTTCATTTCCCAGAATTAAATGTTTATTAACTTTTTTCTTTAAACCTGAGCTGGACTGGAGTTCTTCTTCTAAAAAATTTACTCAACCTAGTTCAACACTTCTTAGTTGGGTTAGCCATCCTGGGTTTTAAATTTTAAACTCAAATGTTACATATAATAAGCGTTAAGAATATTTAACACCCAGTATTTAATATCAAACATTACCTGAATAAATACAATTTTCTATGATTTTTACTGTTTTATTTGAGACTCTCTGAAGAAAACAGATTGGTTCAAATCATACTTTTTCATAATTAAAATGAGGTTTCTTTCTCAGATATAAAATTTCTAAAGCTTTTCATTACATCACCAGGTCTTTATGTTATTAGGATATGTGCCAGACTATATTATGAAAATGTCTGGCATGTGGAAGCAATACTGTATAATGAAACAGTCAAAAATGTAAGCCATGGGTCAGACTAATAGTGCTCAAATCTTTTATTTTCTATGTCTTACTTGGTGACTTTGCACAAATTCTTTAACATTCTTTACATCAGTATCATCATTTTTACATTTTCTTAATAGGTTGCCTCAAGGATTAAATGAGCCAACCTATAAAGTGCTTAAATCAGTGCTAGGCAGAGTAATTTTATATGTGTGTGTGTGTAACATTTATATACCTATAAAATGTTGCTATTATCATTATTTTATTAGTAGAACTATTATTATATAGTACAATAATTTTATACTATGTTGTTATACTGTTATTTTAGTAGGCTCTCAGTAACTAGTTGTGGAATAAATGAGTGAATATGCAAAAGCCTTCTTTTTGCTGAAATATTTGGAGTTCAGTTATTATCACAAAATATTTTGACTATGGAATGTTAGTAAAAACTGGAAATTACATTTGATTTTTATCTAATTCCTTTCCTACAAGATAGATGAGGATTCCAAGGGCATGGCCTAGGCACAGGGGATCTCTTAGCATCAGAGCTGGGTCAGTAGAGTGCCTCTTTCCATATCCTGGGTTCAGTGCAAAGTCAAAGATGGGAAAAAGAGAAAATCAAGATCTTCAAATCCGAGAATCAAGCCACTGAAAGGGTGGTCCAGAAGCCAAATAACTGGAGAATCAGGGAGGTAAGAGTAGAAATCAATGGATTAGAGAATATGCTTCAAGTTGTCACTGGGACAAATCCTGGGGCAAGTGTGGCCAACAGATCTGATTCCTGAACAAGGAGGTCATATGTAAGATGCTGAGGACTGGACCAGGCAGTTGGTGCCTTCTTCACTTCTATTCCTGCTGTACTGCTTAGATTATACCAAATATAACCAGTACTTACTTGTATTTTAGGCTAACGCACATACTCCTACCTTTAAAAAATGGCATACTTGTACAACCTTATTACAAAAATTATAAAGCATCTTTCTCAGTAGCAAAACAAACATTTAAATTTTGCCTGAATCAACACATATACCAGAGCACAACAAAATGATAAAATCATCAACAGAAACCAAGGACTAGAGGCTATGGCAGATACTGAATCTAATAATTTGTAAGCATCTCAAAGATTACTTGCAGGAAGAAAAAGTAATCAAATGAATGTCAAATCAATAAAATTGATTTGTATCTGAAATAAGGCATCTTTAGAATCTTATCTGAATTGAATTTTTGCCAAAGAGAGAGGGTAGGGAATTCTAGTTTAATCTTGCTAGCAGTATGTTGAATATTCATTTTCTGCAACAGAATACAATTTGCATAATGTGGGGCCCAGGTCTGTTTGCAGGAACATCCTTCAGGGATCTCAGAAGATTCCAGATTAACAAAAGAGTTTTCCAGCTCACTGCAAAGGAAATCTACAACTCATATTTTATTTTCTTTGACAAGATTTCCCAGAATTCTTAAAGAAAACATATCAAATGTTATGGGAGGCCACAGAGAATGTTTCTGTTTAAATATGTGTGCATGTGAATGCACCTATGCACATGTTTCTATGCATGTGCATTCTATGTCTGTTCATATGTAGTTTTTTTTTTTGGATGATGGCATTTAACAACAGAGTTTTAAAGAATGTATATGCTTATGTTCTTTCAAATTAGTGTTTTAGGTTTCTTTGGGTAACTTCCCAAAAATGGAATTGTTGGGTCATAATGCAATTTCATTCTTAATTTTTTGAGCTGTACTACTTTCCACAGTGGCTGTGTAAATTCTGCATTCTTACCAACAGTGCAAAGGGATTTCTCTTTCTCCACATCCTCAACAGCACTTGCTGTTTGTTCATTTATTGATAAAAGCCATTCTGACAGGTGTGAGGTGATATCTCATTGTAACTTTAATTTGTATATATCTGATGATGATTGATGTTGAGCATCTTTTCATATGTCTATTGGACATCTGTGTGTCCTCTTTGGAGAAGTGTCCATTCAGATCCTTTGCCTATTTTTTAATTGGATTGTCTGTTTTTTTAGTGTTGAATTTTTTTTTCTCACTACATCATTTTATTTGTGAAGTACTGTCCAATTTTTTTTAATTTTTATTTTAATTGTTGATCTTGTACAGTTTTCTGTCTTTTATTCTCACCCCAACCCACCACCTCAGCCCTCCCCACCTCCCTCCCATTTCCACCCCCCCATAGTTTTTGTCCATGTGTCCTTTATACTTGTTCCTGTAAATCCTTCCCCTTTTCCCCTGAAATTCCCTCCCCTCTACCCTCTGGTGACTTTCAGCCTGTTCTCAATTTCCATGTCTTTTGTTATATTATGCTTGTTTGTTTGTTTTGTTGATTAGCTTCCTGTTAAAGGTAAGATCATATGGTATTTGTCTTTCACTGCCTGGCTTACTTTGCTTAGCATGATGCTCTCAAGTTCCATCCATGCAGTTGCAAAGGGTATGAGCTCCTTCTTTCTTTCTGCTGCATAGAATTCCATTGTGTAAATGTACCACAGTTTTTTGATCCATTCATTTACTGATGGGCATAGTGCACTGCTGGTGGGAGTGCAGACTGGTACAACCACTATGGAAAACAGTATGGAATTTTCTAAGAAAACTAAAAATGGATCTACCTTTTGACCCAGCAATTCCACTGCTAGGACTATATCCTAAGAACCCTGAAACACCAATCCAAAAGAACCTATGCACCCCTATGTTTATAGCAGCACAATTTACAATAGCCAAGTGTTGGAAGCAATTTAGTGTTGAATTTTAAAACTCATTTATAAATTTTGGATAAACCCCTTATCAGATATCTCAGTGAATGTGTTCTCCCATTCTGTGAGTTGTCTTTTTGTTGATGGTTTCCTTTGCTGTGCAAAGCTTTTTAGTTTGATAAAGTTCCATATGTTTATTTTTTCTTTTGTTTCCCTTGCCTGAGGAGATATATCAGATAAAATATTGCTACAAGCAAAGTCTGAGATTCTACTGCCTGTGTTTTCTTCTAGGATTTTTATGGTTTCAGGTCTTACATTAAAATCTTTAATCTTTTTTTAAAATTTATTCTTATGTGTGGTGTAACAAGGTGGTCGGTGGTCTGGTTTTATTTTTCTATACATATCTGTCCAATTTTCCCAGTGCCATTATTGAATAAAATATCTTTAGCTCATAGAATGTGCTTGCTTCCTCTGTCAAATACAAATGTATGGGTTATTTCTGGGGTTTCTAATCTGTTCCATTGATATATGTGCCTGTTTTTATGCCAGTGCAATGCTGTTTTGATTGCTATGGCCTTATAGTATAGTTTGGTACTAGGTAGCATGATTCCTGTAACTTTATTCTTCTTTCTTAAGATCACAGTTGCTCTGCAGGGTCTTTTGTGGTTTCACTCACATTTTTGAAATATGTGTTCTAATTCTGTGAAATGCGTCATTGGAATCTTGATAGGAATTGCCATTGCAGCATTATTTATGATCGCCAAGATATGGAAGCAGCCCAAGTGCCTGCCTGCCAATGGATGAGTGGATAAAACAACTATGGGACATTTACACAATGGAATACTACTCAGACATTAAAAAAAAAAGAAAAGAAAATGTTAACCTTTGTGATAGCATTGATGGACTGGAGCTCTTTATGCTAAGTGAAAAAGGCTAGTCAGAGAGAAACAAATACGATATGATTTTGCTTATATGTGGAATCTAATGAACAACATAAACTAACGAGTGAAATAAAGACAGACTCATAGATAGAGAGCAGGATGATAGCTATCTTGGAGGGGAGGGGTTAGAGGGTAGAAGGATTAGAAAAAAGAAAAAAGAACTCATGGACATGGATAACAGTGTGGTGATTATGGAGGGGAGGGTGGTATAAGGGTAACAAATATTAATGGAAAAAAGAAAAAAGAAAAGAAAAAGAAAGCACATATATAAAGATGGCTTCCAAATCCAAATAAGAGCATTTTTTCTTTGTGGTGCTGTCTTTAATCTATTGATTTTGCTCAAAAGATAATAGAAAAAATTAGTTTCATTTAAGTCTCTATTGCTGAAACCTGAGGAAGAAATGAATAGGATTATAATGTATGAATACAGCACTTCTGAATGCAAATTATTTGCAAATAGTAAATATTCCAGAAGAGATTATACGGTTGGAAAAGTGCTCAACTTCTGTCTATATTAACAAAAAATGAGGAGACTTACTTAGAGTTAAAAGCAATTTACATTTTGATATTAGAAGTATTTTCCTAGTAAAACATTTATACAATTTGAATTCTTATTTTAAAAGAACTACTCATTTTAAAATTTTCTCTTTTCTACTTAGAAATCACATTAACTTTTTATTTTTATAAAATAATCTTTTATAAGACACTATCTAAATATATTTCTAAATAGAAATAAAAAGATCACATTGACATTAACTAAAAAATTTTCAATTATCTATGAACTAGGTCACTTTTTAAAATATACAAATATACAATTTAAGAGGCAATATCACTCTTCTGCTTGATATGCTGATATTAGCAAAACTGATAAATAATGAATAAACAGCTATTACAACACTGTAGTAAAGACCAAAAATGTCACAGTCAATGGACACAGAATTTTCTTATTTTGTTATTGCTGCTATTGTTATTTTGCAAACATTGAATGAAGGTCAACACCTTTGGCATGTTACTTACTGATGGGTAGAGGTAACCTTCTCCATTCATGGCTATGTACAACCCAGTCTTCACTCCCTGGATGGCAACAACTCGCAGTCCCACTGGTATGAGGTTGAACAGTGCTGGAAAGATAAACATGTTCTGTCACAAATGGGCAGAAAGAAGCAAAGCACTGCCATTACTGTTCTCTCTCTCCTTTATTTTACTTAAGAAACATCATCTCTATTACAAACTTCTGAGAAGTCCCGATTAACTAAGGTAATTTCTCTTTAAAATATTTTATTTATTTATTTTTAGAGAGGGAGGAAGTGAGGAGAAAGAGAAGGAGAGAAACACCAATGTGTTGTTGCCTCTCACGTGGCCCCCACTGGGGACCTGGCCTGCAACCCAGGCATGTGCCCTGACTGGGAATCGAACCAGCGACTCTGGTTCACAGGCCCACACTCAATCCACTGAGCTACACTAGCCAGGGTGATTTCTCTTTAAATTAAGAAGTTTCTTCTATGAATAAAATTGGCACTAGAACTTCAGTTTGCAGATCTTTTTAACAGTCTTCCTACAGCATTTTGAAGAGCTGGTGGAAAAATGGAAAGAATCAAGCTTGTCATCATACTTGTAATATCACAATCTCTGACACCACTTGATACCAAAAGTAATTAGCTATAAAGTTTCTCAAAGAGTAGAATTTTAAGAGACCAAGCTGGCTGTTTATTCTGGTCTTTCATGCAGAAGATACACTTTATCATTACAGTGGAGGATAGGCCAGAGTTAAAAAGGTAATTCCAAAACTCAGTTACTCTTGCTGAACCAACATGATATGCTAGCAGAGCCCATAAAAGATGTGCATCTGCTAATGTGTTAAATTTAGAAAGAACTAATCAAACTGAATGCAATGCGAATTTTAGAAAATCAATTTTCTTTATTAATATTTCATAGAACTATGAATGCAAACTAGAACGAAAGAGGGAAAAGTGCTTAGTTTTACCTATCATAGAGATCAAATTTTGTTTGTTTCCATGTTTTGTTTCTTACCTTATTGACAAAAAGTATATTTATATATTTTTACCTAGTGCAGAAAATAATATTATATTGATTTTTTAAAAAATATTAACATCTCTTTAACACATTTCCATGCCAGTGTCCCAAGTTGACTGTTTAATGTATATTCTAGCATCATCTTTAGTAATAACTTGATGATTTGGGAGACTATATTTTTGATATCTTTATAAGAGAACTATTCATTATTCACAGTGTGGTTGTCTGCTCCCATACAAGTTCTTTTTAAATTCACATCTAATTCTGAGTAATAAGACCATGCCAGAATAGGCAATGTAGCAGTAAAATGTTGAAATAAATGTATAAATAAAATATTTTCAGGTTTAGGCTGTCAACTGTATTTCACAAAAGACAAATAATTTGAAAAGTATGAGCAATTTTTACTTTAATTTATGGGTCTACTTAGTACATGGCTAAAAATGGACTCCATAAATTGGGCTTGATTTAATTTGCAGGCATATATTTTTTTATCAGGGTGGAGAAAGTTAACACCTTCTCTTCCAGGTATTACATGTTACTGATCCTAATACCCAAAGATGTCTGTGTTATACAGTGATAAAAGGAAAATGGCAGGCCATGGCTGTAGACAATTCTCTCTAGAAGAATACACAGGGGCATATATGGTTAGGTAGATAATTAGCTTTCATAATGCAAACTAATATTGGATTGTCTTCTATAGGATTCTAGGGGTTTATGATATCCTTACAGAGGAATGAGGCTTATGGTTGCTTATTTATATTACTTAATATTAAACATGAGTGTGAAGTTGGTGATGACTATGAAGTACTTGTGCCATTGTAACTTTCAGTATTCCTTCTAGAAAGGATTTTCTAGAAGAGGATTTTCTAGAAGAGGATCTTCTAGAAAGGATGCCTTTCTAGAAGAGGATTTTCACTCTCCTCTAGAACATCTGAACTGTTCTATATTTTGAAAAGATGTGCACCAAGATAATTCCTGATTTATACACAAAAGGTTTTTGGAGAAAACATATTTGTATGTTTGCTCATGCAAACTAATCTAACCTAACCTATTTAAACTTAATTATTCTAAACTTTATTTCCCTTAATGGTATTGTAGGTTCCACATATTTGGTATAGACCAGATGGTACAATTCTAGAAGGTAAGTGCACCATGGTCTCACCAGAATAATGAGATATGGGGAAGATAAAAATTATAGAAGATAGTCTAAAATGACCATACTGAAAAATACCACTCTGAGTTTTTCTTTCAGAAATTTGTTTTAGAGCTGAATTATAAATATGTTATTATGATTTATAAAATGATAATAAGTTAATATAATGCATGTGGAAGTCCCTTCAGATTTGACCATGATGGACCCATGGTGATAATTAAAACCAGAGATCCCCACATTAATTGAGACATCATTATTTTTTCATTCTTTTTGTATTTTATACAATAATAAAGCAATGTCACAAAGCTTAGGGGAGTAATAATAATGAAGAAGTTCATGGTATTTCATTTATTGTATGGAATACTTTGGTTCTCCACATCATAATGACTTTTAAGTCTGGCTGAACTTTAAAATTAGGACAGCCCTGTCTGGTCTCAAACTAAATCAGAATATCGGGAAGTAAGTTTAGGGCATAAATTTTTTTTTGAAAGTTCCTCAAATGACCCTGAAGTATAGCCAAAATGAGAACCACTATCTTAAGGCTTGTGGGGTGGTGGTCATTGTGAGCTATTGGCAACTTTTAGCACATCAAGCTATTATGTTGGGAATTTCTAAGATGAGAAGGATTGGTTTGTTTGAGGTTTTAACATTGCTATAGGTACTAGCACCTTGATATTTCTATAATTCTATTCTGCTTGCAGTATCTATTAAGTCTAGTAACTGGAACAATGTACTTTAGCAGCATAGAAAAACACCAGGGCATCCCCAAGAGTAAATTGAGGGAAAGTAAACCATTCCTTAATCAAATACCCAAGTTCATGGTGACGTTGATGTTTAGTTAACAGAAGGGAAGTTCTACAAATTTTAAAGATGTTCACCCCTGAAAATGAGTGTAAGTCATGATGTAACCATGGTGTTCACTTCATTTTGTGAAAGATCTTTCCAAGGTATGCAGAAGCCAATGGTAAACAGTTAAGTTGCTACAGTATCCCCTCTATTAGGACAATTATCCATCATCAACCATTTTCTTGCCTTTTTTCCTTCAAGAGATTTCTAAATCTCAGGCTGGCAACACTGGGAAGACATATATACCAGGTTCATCTGTCTGCTGGCCTTCTTCCTCTTCTGAACTCATAAAATTTTTGACAAATGCAGCTAAGGAGAGTGGTTCTGACTTTATCTAATTCTAAATAACTTCATATTTAGTAGTGGGATATGTTTTGAACTCAAATCATGAAGATTTGAAGGTTTATGCCTCAGGTTTGTTAGTTGGTAATTTTGGGGTGGTGTCAGGGAAGCTTTGGGGATATTTTTTCATTATTTTTCTTTCTTATGGATTACCAATCCTTGTTTTGTGTTCAGAGAATTATCAAAAACTAAAATACATTGTTGAATAATTATATCACAACCTTCCTCAAACCACAAGGACAGTGGTCTAATTAGGACCTGTCAGTATCTCTAATGCTCACTCTCATTTAATACCTTTCTGTGCTAACAATTTCATTAAGATTCATGACTACTGTAAGGAACCAGAGAAAAAATATCTTAAAATTCATCATAAAAACTGTACATTTCAATTCAAAAGGTGATAGTACACGAAAGTAGAGTTAATTAATAATTATTTCTGCTTTTATAAAGCTGCTATAATTCTGCCAAGTTTTATTAAATTTTATAATTGTACAATTTTTATAGCCTTTTGAGAACAGAACCTGCATCTCGCCCTGCTTTATACTATTCTGCTATCATTACAAATGTTGAAATGGTAAGAAAACTGACCTAACTAGATCAAATTACACAAAACGGGAATGTAACTTATAAGAAAAAGAAGCTGTGGGCCAGATCTTTGTGTAGAAATTTAAGTCTCTCAAGAGAGGACACTAAAGTTTGGTTTTAATTTTCTTTTACACAGGTGCTCCTGTTCCTGTTTCATGGCCAGAGCTGTTCCTCATCAGCATTTAGGGAGATAAGAGATGATTTCAAGAGTTACTCACAGATTCTGTTGCTTCTAATACAGTTACAAAATAGTACCAAAAAAAAATCCCCTCATACATTTAGAGAACAGAAGGTCAAGTATCTTTTAGTATTTGAGATTTCCAATTTAGTATTGAATATCATTCAGATAGGCAGATATAATTATGTGTATATGCAGACAATGTCTACATATGCATTTTCACAATTTAGGAAATATTGTGTCACTTATTCAATTCTGAAGCAAAATGTTTTTAAAAGACAACACCTACTTGACCATTCTCAATTTGATATTGATTGTCATCATTAAAAATAACTAACATATTTGGCATTATAAAAACAGAAGTCTGTTAAGTCAAAGTGTCATAGATCTTAGAGTAATCAGAATTATGTAAAACTAGTCCACATACTCTGTCAGACTGTGGCCAAAGGAAATCAGAGATTATTAAAGACATCAGAACTTTAAAATCTCTAAAAGTTCATGACTGTCACAACTGTAACACATAAGTAAAACAAAACACCTTTTGTCAAAGAATGGGTAAGATAAAAGCAGGGGGAAAAACGTGAGCAGATATGGGTGAGCTTGAACCAGAAGAAACTGACATTTTTAATAGGTCAAATACGGTCAAGTATTAATAATTTTAAGGTTCAACTTAATATCAAAATCCCCAAAAGTAAACAATGATATTGGTCTTATAATGAAAATAACTCCTCTTTATTTCCTGTGTCTGAATTAATTTACCTTTTTTCTTAAAAAAGGAAAGAAAGTAAAAATAAACTGATAAATATGATAGGGAAAAGTTCAAAAATACAAGGACTATATAACAGACACAAGAGAAAATGATTATACATTGAAAAAGAGTAAAATGTAGATAAACAAAGAAAAAATTTAAAGTTGAAAGAAAAATAAAAATAAAGCAATATCCAAAGTTTAAAAAATAAATACGATGGCTATAAATGTACTGATATTTCACATAGTAGCAACAAATGAAAAAAAACTCTATTTCATATAATTAGGTGCCCTCAGAGTCAGTGTTATTGAAAATTGGATTACTGGATTTAAAATACAAAATGCCTATAATTTGTTTACATGCATTCCAATCCTACCTTTTCATGGAATGAAAACAATAAATAATATATAAAGAATAAATGATAAATGAATGAAAAGACCCAGATCCATTCCTGATCTACTGGTAATATATGATTAAATACTTCTTTTTTAAAAATATTTTTTACTGTTGTTCAATTACAATTGTCCTCATTCTCCCCTATTACCCTCCCCTGCCCCACCTCCCTCCTACATTCAGTCCCCTCCACCCATTGTCTTGTCCATGGAGCCTTTATACATATTCCTTCACTTGACCTTTCCCTTTCTTTCTAATAAAATCAGTTTTTGCTTTTCACTAATTTTCCTTAGCAGTAGCAAGTGTATCTATTTTAAAACTGATGTGCTAAATTAAAAGAAATCAGAAAATGGGAAAGAAAAACATGGACAATTGAATAAGGAAGGACACCAGAATAAAATTACAAGGAAAAATTATATATAAATAAATAGTAAAATGAAGAAAGACACTAATACAATAGGAAATATGTGGCTTTTTACTGAAACATGTTGTTACATACCCAATTCTATAACATAGTTAAACATTATATGCAAAGTATTTAGAGGCACACAGCCTTCATGTCCTCTCTATAAAGATAGTCTTTTCTTGCTGAATGCCAAAAATATTAAAAATTAAATTTTTATTATTTAAAATAATCCTTGTAGCTTTTGAATTTTAATAATAATAATTAATAAGCTATAGCCCTGATAAAAATAACACTCTCAAAATAAACATGTAATCAACTTTTATCTAAATGTTCTCATGTAGTTATTTGACTTTTATGACCGTGAGGTTAAAAGTAACAATAATATGTGAGTTGTGACAATTGTTGGAAAAATTCAAAATATTAATAGAAATATCTTTTGTTAAGCTATTAATATTTTCATCCATGTGGTCCAAGTAGAATTGTGAATGTCATTCTACTGTGTAACATTGTAAAAATGAGTCAACATAACCAAATATTTGCAAATGTATTTTTAAAAATAATTTAAGTAGCGTGTATTTTCTACCAACCGTGTTAACTGGAGGCCTGAGGTTGTCACTTACTAGAATTAGTGCTGTCATCCTTGGTTCCATCGAGAGCTCCATCGGGGTGCATTTGCAAGTAGTAGCCTTGCCTGCAATATAACCTTGTCACTATACCCTTGAGCTGGGGATCTGAAAGGCAAACATAGTTATCATAAGCCTCACATGTGTCAATAAAGTTTTTTTCTTTTCTGTTTTATTTTCTTTTTCAGAAATAAGAGGATATTTTATAAAAGGACAATCTTATATCTTGTGTCTCTCAGACTTCCCTGTATTTATCAAACCTGAAGTATACTAATCATAGAAGGTGAAGAACATACTGTTATAAGCTGCATTTGTCAGCTGCATGAAATAAATCATTTTATAAAACTAATACACGTGTTTTTAAATTTTTAGTTAAAAAAATCAAACTACTTACTCTATTAGTTTAATTACTACTGAAGTCCTAAACTAATTAGTTTAATAGTTTAAGCTAAGATTCAGGATGGCGGTACAAGAGTTTTACAAACTTCTGGCTCAAACAAACCATATTAAAGGTTTTTTATTGGATTTTTAAACTTAATTTAACAAGTAATCCCCAAATGTGAAAGACTTGTATTAAAAAAAAAATTCATGCTAAAATTCTGATGAACACTCTTAGAAAAAGCCCTGATATGGAAAATGTTTCCTTGATGTCTAAAGGGTCACCCTAACTTGCATGGAGGAATCTGTGGTACTTATGCATAATCCATAGGAAAATGGGAAAATTGACTTCTGAACTCAGGGAGAGAATGCATAAAAAACCTACAATGTGAGGTCAGCTCTGACAACAATCTGAACAAATCAGAAAAAATAAATAGATAATCTAATTTTAATAGAAAAAGGAGAGTTAAATTATACAATGTGGTTTTTGATTCTTGGCCAAAAGGTCTTGAGGTAGAGCACAATGAAAGTTTATTAAAACAATAAAGAAAATTACATAATAACATATTTCTCATTTAATGATTTATTTAAAAGATAACCACCATAGTGATCCAGTGCTTCACAAAGTTAGTTATAGCATTGAAAATAAATACTTGCATGTGGCTTTTCAAAGCCTATTGCCAAATCACAACTAGATTTGATGTGGGGCATCATAATCCTCACCATGGCAACTGGCATCTCTACAACTGCTGAATAGGACATGTAAATCTGATCATGCTGTCAAAACAATAGGATGTTACAGAATGATGAAGTCTAGCATCTTGTAATTGATAGAAAAATTGTAGTCATCTCTCTAAGTCAAATCTCCTACTGTTACCCACTTTGGGGCAGTGTACATACAATACAATATACAGATTTATATCAAAGATTTGTACACCTGAAACCTACATAATTTTATTAATCATGTCACCCAAATAAAGTCAATAAAAATAATAAAAAATAATAATCCTTGCTATATTACAAGTTAAAAAGTTGTGGACTTGCAAAAAGCTGAGCACAAAATACATATTAAAAAATGCAAAAAAAAAACCCAAAAAACTGTTCAAAACCAGAATATTTTTAGCCTTTGTTTAATGCTCTAAAATTTTTTTAAATGCTAATATCTGTTTCTTTGTGCATATGATAAAACTAATAACTTGATAATGACTTCATGGTACACAGATTTTCTTCAAAGGTAGTATAGTATTATAGAAAATATGAAAAATAATGCATGAACATCACAATATCATAACATCAGTGCGACTAAACATTCAAATATAAATACTGTTAGAAGGCTAGGATTTTAAAAAGAAACATCTAAGTGATTATTAGACTGTGTTACATGTGTTGTTTTTTCTGTAGTATATAACTTTAAAAATCACATCATTCCAAGATACGCATTAGTGAAAAAAAATTACTCCTACACCTTAGTCTTCCCAACACTCATAAAACTTGACTGCACAATCAGCCCTCTAAGTACTAAGGCCTTCTTTTTTTTTAGGTTTGCTGCATCAGATTTTTGCTTGTCACTGAAAATGGAGCACAGAAGAGAACAAATGTAAAAAGGCAGGAGAAGGGGGATAAATTCTTAACTGCCGTGAAAACAGAAAATTTTGAGATTGACAGTTTTTCTACAGAACCTTTATGTCCTGAATCACTTATATTAAACAATGGTGTATTTTACCTGCTATATCTTCTGAACTTCAATGAACTATGTCAGGCAAATTAGTAAGAAGATGCAAACTCCCTCACACTTATACAAAGAGAACCCTTCTTTTATACTTGTTTCTATTATCAGGAAAAAAGCCTAAGAGATAACAAATATTGATGAGAATGTAGAGAAAAGAGAACCCTCATGCATTTTTGGCATAAATGTAAATTGGTGCAGGCATTGTAGAAAAAAATTATGGCAGTACCTCAAAAAATCAAAAGTTAAACTACCATGTAATATAGCAATTCCACTTCTAGGTATTTATCTGAAGAAAATGAAATCAGGACCTCAAAGAGATATCTGCATCCCCTTGCTTATGGATTGCATCATTATTCACACTATGCAAGATGTGGAAACAACTTGTATCCATTAACAAGTAAATATGTACACACACACACACACAACAATGAAATATTACTCAGCTTTAAAATGAAGAAAATCCTGCCATTTGAGTACCTATGGATGAACCTAGGGACATCATCCTAAGAGGGCCTTATTTTACTAAACCTCATTTTTGATAAGGAAGCATAAGTAAAACAAGAAATTGTGTTTTTCACCTTTCATTCAATTTCAAGAAAACATACAAAATAAATTTCTATTTATCTAGTTTCACATTATTTGGCATTTTCTGTTCCAAAACCATAATAACATTGATTGTATTCTTCTCAGGTGCCAGACACTGCTCTAAGCACGTTACAATATTAACTAATTGCATTCTCACCACAAATTACTTAATAGAAAATCCTTGCTGAAGATTGGGCTTCACTTCTGAAGGAAGTGAGGTCAGGGGCAATTAAGTGATTTAACAAAGAACACATAACTAATAAACGCAAAGCTGGGATTTAACATGACCTTGTCCACTTAAATACTACACTATATAGCTTCTATAAACTCAACAATTTAGTTAAACCATTCTAAAAACCTAAAATAAAACCCAAACCAATTGGTTTGTTTTCTTAATCTAGGTTTGCAAAGATCAACCACATCTGCATCTAAACCCCAATCCTGCAAATGTGAAGCTAAATCTGTGACTTAAAGCAATCACATTTAGACAGAAAGGATCAAAGTTCTTGAAAATCTATTCTAAGATCCACCCACTTTGTCACTGGCTGCATTCCAATGAGCCATGTAATGATTCCAATAAATCTCTCTACCCAAATAGGATCCAGCAATACATTAAAAAAAAATCATATACCATAATCAACTGGGATTAATCCCAGGGATGCAAGGATGGTACAATATACACAAAACAATAAATGTAACAACCACATAATATTAAAAGACAAAAACTACATGATCATATCAACAGATGCTGAAAAAGCACTTGATAAAGTATAACATCCATTTATGAAAAAAACACTCAGCAAAGTGGGACTAGAGAGAGCATGCCCCAATGTAAAAAAGGCCATATATGAGAAACCTACAGCCAACATCATTCTCAACAGGCAAAACAAAAAAGCTTTCCCTCTAACATCAGGCATAAAACAAGGGTGTCCAATATCACCACTTCTATTCAACATAGTATTGGAAGTTCTAGCCACAGCAATTAGACAAGAAAAAGAAATAAAATACATACAAATTGGAAAGGAGGAATTAAAGCTGTTGCTGTTTGCAGATGACATGATAGTATACATAGAAAACCCTATAGACTCCACCAAATAACTACTCGACCTAATAAGTGAATTTGGCAAAACAGTGAGATACAAAGTCAATATTCAGAAATCAAAGGCATTTTTGTATACCAACAATATAATATCAGAAACAGAAATTAGGAAAAAGATCCCATTTATGATAGCAACAAGCAAAATAAAATACTTAGCAGTAAACTTATCCAAGGAGTTTAAGACCTATACTCAGAAAACTACAGAACACTGAAGAAACAAATTAAGGAAGACACAAATAAATGGAAGCATATACTGTATTCATGGATTGGAAGAATTAATATCATTAAATTGCCCATACTACCCAAAGCAATCTATAGATTCAAGGCAATCCCTATCAAACCTAGAACAAATATTTCAAAAATTTATGTGGGATGAAAAATGACCCTAAATAGCCTCAGCAATTTTGAGAAAGAAGAACCAAGTAGAAAGAATTACAATTCCTGATATCAAACTATATTACAAGGCCACTGTAATCAAAACATTCTGGTACTAGCAGAACAGACACATAAACCAATGGGACAAAATACAGAGCCCAGAAATAAATCCATGTCAATATGGTCAGTTAATATTTGACAAAGAGGGCAGGAACATAAAATGGAGGAAAAAATAGCTTCTTCAATAAATGGCATTGGGAGATCTGGACAAGTACATGCAAATAAATAGATGATAGACAGATGATAGATAGATAGATAGATGATAGATAGATAGATAGATAGATAGATAGATAGATACAGCAAGCTAGACCACCAACTTACACCATACACCAAATAAACTCAAGATAGATAACAGAATTAAATATAAGTCATAATGCCATAAAAGTTCCAGAGGAAAACATAAGCAGGAAAATTTCAGATATCCCACACAGCAGTATTTTCACCAGTACATCCCCTAGGGCAAGGGACATAAAGGAAAGAATTAACAAATGGGACTACACCAAACTAAAATGTTTCAATGTAGCTAAAAAAAATAAACAAAATGCAAAGGGAACTAACCATATAGGAACACATATTTGCCAATGATACCTCAGACAAAAGCTGGATCTCCAAAATATATGAAGAACTCCCAAAAATCTGCACCAGGAAGGCAAACAATACAATTATGACATGGGCAAAGGACCTAAACAGACACTTATCCAAGGAGGACATAAAGAGGGCGCTTAGGCACATGATGTAATGCTAAATGTCACTAGCCACTAGAGAGATGCAAATTAAAACTACAATCAGATATCACTTCACACAAGTCAGAATAGCTATCATAAACAAATCAACAAACAAAAAGTTCTGGAGAGGTTGTGGAGAAAAGGGAAGCCTAGTACACTGTTGGGAATGCTGCCTGGTGTAGCTGCTGTGGAAAACAACATGGTATCCCCTCAAAAAACTAAAGATGGAACTGCCTTTTGATCCAATGATCCCACTGCTGGGATTATACATTAAGAATCAAGAATTACCAATTCAAAAGAACTTATGCATCCCAATGTTCATAGCAGCATTATTTACAATAGCCAAGTGCTGGAAACAGCCTAAGTGCCCATCAGTAAATGAGTGGATAAAAAAACTGTAATACATTTACACAACGGAATACCACACAGCAGAAAGAAAGAAGGAACTCCTACTCTTTGCGACAACATGGATGGAACTGGAGAGCATTATGTTAAGTGAAATAAGCCAGGCGGTGAAAGACAAATATCATATGATCTCACCTATAAGTGGAACCTAATACAGAAAACAAACAAATGAGCAGAATAGAACCAGAGATTTGGAAATAAAGAACAAACTGACAGTGACCAGAAGGGAGGTGGGAGGGTATAATGGGGGAAAGAAAAGGAAGGGGCAAACAAAGGAACATGAATAGAGGACTCATGGGTATGGACAATGAGGGGCGGTTGACTGTGGAATTGGGGAAGGGTACAGCATAGACGAGAGCAGTCAGGAAAAAAGCAGAACAATAACTGAACAATAATAAAAAGTTGTTCAAAGCTAAAATTATCTCTCTACCAGTGAAACTCTTACCCAAATTGCAAATATAATACTGTAAGTTTAAATTTCCTCCAATATTATTTTCACCTCAATTCCCTTAACTCCAACAATTCCATCCAAAAGGCATTTCTATCCCAGACATGACTATTCTTATTAACAGAACTTGTCCCCTAAAGATCAAGGCCATGCTTGCCTTTTTTATTCCACCCAGTTCCTACAAATGCTGTGTTCACAATCTCCCTCATTCTTTTTCTTTTTCCATTTCCACTACTACCAGTAGTTAAGTACCTCAGGGCCTCTTTTAGGGAGTCTTCCTATCTGCACTATGCCTATTCCAATCCATCAAATCCAGAAATACACAGGAACTCTTTGCTGCAGGCTTAATTACTCACAAACCCCACAGCAGTAGGGCCTCAACTTATCCACCAGGCTTTGTTTTCTACTGCTCCCACACCATTCCCTGCTTGTAGCCCAACCTGATCACTGTGGGCTGCCTACAAATATTTTACAATCTTCCACATTTATTCCATTCCCTTAATCTTACCTGTCTCAAATAGGGTTGAAATGTTTTTAATACATTGCAAGATACACAATGCAATCTACATCCAAAAGATTAAACGGATTTAATAGTTTTCTTTATAATTCATGGTTTAACTCCACATTTATTTGTTCAATTATATTTTGATGTCAGTCTCCAAACAGGAATGTAAGTTTCAAGGACAAAATTTAAACATATGGTATTGCTCACCATTACATCTCCAGGGTCTAGATAAATAGGAGCTATGCAATATATAAGACAAAGATGGATTCTGATAAGAAGGTAATTTGTAATTTCACATATTTCTGGTAGGAATGAAAACTTGAACAAGGAAACCAAAAAGGCAATCACAATGAAGGATTAAAAATGTTCATGATTTTTGACCAGGTAATTGTCCTTTCCAGACTTCTTACATTAAAACAAACAAACAAACAAACAAAAACCCACTACTTTACCTCCTCACACAACCAAAAGAAGAACAACAAATTTAAGAACAAAAAACAATCAGAACTGACAGAAAATTGAACTGTATGGTAGTCCAACAACCAAGGAGTTGAAGAAGAAACATTCATCCATACTGATAGGAGGGGAGGAGATAGGCGGCCAGGGTGGAGATGACTCACAGCAAGGTGGTGGCTGGAGGACCAGGCTGGTGAGGTTGTAGGTGATGATGGAGCAGGTGGTCCCACATTTAAATTCAGATAAACCAGGAAGAAAAACTGGGGATTGCTACAGACCACGAAACCCAGGGTTCCAGCATGGGGAAATAAAGCCTCAAAACCTATGACTGAAAACACCTGTGGGAACTGAGTGATCAGGAGAAATTCCCAGCCCCACAGGAAAGTTCATTGGAGGGACCCACAGGGTCTTAGAACATACATAAAACCACCAACCTGGAAATCAGAACAAAAAGGGTCCAATTTGTTTGTGGGTAGTGGGGGACTTTACTGAGAGCTGGCCTAGCACTGAGCAAGCAGCATTGTTCCATGTCAGACCCCACCCCTACAGACAGTGCCACAACACAACAATGTGGGTTATACTGTCCTGGTGAAAAAATACAAGTAAGTGATGAGGAGATAGCCAACCTATCAGATGCAGAGTTCAAAAACACTGGTAATCAGATGCTCACAGAAATAGTTGAGTATGGTTGCAAAATAGAGGAAAAAGTGAAAGCTATGAAAAGTGAAATACAGTGCAATATAAAGGGAACCAACTGTGAAGGGAAGGGAACGGGGACTCACATCAATAGTTTGGAGCAGAAGGAAGGAATGAACATTCACCCAGAAGAGAATGAAGAAACAAGAATTAAGAGAGAGAGAGAGAGAGAGAGAGAGAGAGAGAGAGAGAGAGAGAGAGGCTTAGAAACCTCTGGGACAACTTTAAATATTCCAACATCTGAATCTTAGGGGTGCCGGAAGGAGAAGAGGAAGACCAAGAAACTGGAAACTTATTTGAACAAATAATGAAGGAGAATTTCCCCAATCTGGCAAAGGAAATAGACTTCCAGGAAGTCCAGGAAGCTCAGAGAGTCCCAAAGAAGTTGGACTCAAGGCAGCACTCATCAAGACACATCATAATTGAGTTACCCAAGATTAAAGATAAGGAGAAAGTCTTAAAAGTAGCAAGAGAAAAGGAGGCAGTTACCTACAAAGGAGTTCCCATAAGACTATCAACTGATTTCTCAAAAGATACCTTGAAGGTAAGAAGGGGCTTGAAGGACATATTCAAAGTCATGAAAGGCAAGGATCTACATCCAAGATTCCTCTATCTAGCAAAGCTATCATTTAGAATAGAAGGGTAGATAAAGTGCTTCCCAGATAAGCTAAAGTTAAAGAAGTTCATCATCATCAAGCCCTTATTATGTGAAATGTTAAAGGGACTTATCTAAGAAAAAGAAGAAGATAAAAGTATGAACAGTAAAATGACAACTAACCACAACTATCAACAACCAAACCTAAAAAAAAAAAAAAAATGAACTAAGCAAACAATAGAACAGGAACAGAATCATAGAAATCATGGTCACATGGAGGGTTATCAGCAGAAAAGGGGAAGGGAAGAATGAGGGAGAAGGTACAGAGAATAAGAAGCATAATTGGTAGGTATAAAACAGACAGGGGGTGGCTAAGAATAGTATGGGAAATGGAGAAGCCAAAGAACTTATATTTATGACTCGTGGACATGAAGTAAGGTAGGTGATGATAGTGGGAAGATGAGTGCAGGGCAGAGGGGAATAAAGGGGAAGAAAAAATGGGACAACTGTAATAGCATAATCAATAAAATATATTAAAATTAACAAAAGCAACAACAACAAAAATTCCTCTGTGTTACAAAGTTTTATGTAATAACATACATGTATATAACATGAGCATGGCCGTATAAAAAAACACTTTCCATAGAGAAAAATAATGAGAGAGAAGATACCAAAATGTTAAATACAACTGTATTTTTATAGATGAAACACTTATTTTTCAACATTTTATTATTTGTAAAATTTACTATAATGATGATAAGCTAGTTTTATAAGGAAAATGAAGAAATGTTAAGAAATATCTATTTTTTTAATAATTTTTAAAATTTTGTAATATTTTTTCCATTTTTTATTTTATTTTTTTAATCAGTATTTTTTAATTGTTGATATTGTACAGTTTTCTGTCTTTTACCCCGCCCCAGCCCACCACCCCAGCCCTCCCCACTTCCCTCCCATTTCCTCCCCCCATAGTTTTTGTCCATGAGTCCTTTATACTTGTTGCTCTAAACCGTTCCCCTTTTCCCCTGAAATTCCCTCCCCTCCCACTCTGGACACTGTCAGACTGTTCTCAAATTCAGTGTCTTTGTTTATATTATGCTTGTTTGTTTGTTTGTTTTGTTGATTAGCTTCCTGTTAAAGGTGAGATCATATGGTATTTGTCTTTCACTGCCTGGCTTATTTCGCTTAGCATGATAAGCTTCTGCACAGCTAAAGAAAACAGTATTAAAATAAAAAGAGAACCAACTGTATGGGAAAACATATTTGGAAATGATACCTCAGACAAGGGATTAATCTCCAAAATATATAAAGAACTTACAAGACTCTACTCTAAGAAGATAAGCAACCCAATTAAAAAATGGGCAAAGGATTTGAACAGACACTTCTCCAAGGAGGACATACAGAGGATCCAGAGACACATGAAAAGATGCTCGATATCTCTAGCTATCAGAGAGATGCAAATTAAAGAAATATCTATTAATCTATATGTGAATAAAAATATCATCTCATCTATACTTGCAAAGAAATATGCATACATATATGAAAATAACCTAAACACACATTATGGTTGTAGATTAACTGGTTGCCCCAAAATTTCAAAAATTCAATTTATTAGTTTCTTTTTGTGCATGGTCACAGTTGATGAAAACCTTCACTATGATACTTTATTATAAAATTGACCATTATGCAATGTGGTCCTTTGTAGCTGAAGGTCATTCTTTCACATAAGTAAAAAAATTTTTTTAATTGCCCTCGCATCAAATGTATGCAACCAAATATCACAGCAAAAACAAACAAACAAACAAACAATTTTACTGAGAAAACAACCACATTAGTTATGTGTAGTCAGGCAAAGCAAAGGTGTAAGTTTCTAGATCTACTGTGTATTGTAGGTTACAAATCTGCAACAAACTTATTTTGAGATATATATTCACTTTTTTCATGAAACTGATGGGATGAGGTTTGGTGACATTCTTTTAGGAATGTTAAATATAACCCCCACCAGGAAAAGATTTTGTACTCAATATACGGATATATCCCAAACTTCTACAAGTCAGACCTCCAATTAATAATTGAAGAGTGAAAAAATATCTAAAGTCCCATACCTACATTCAAATTAGCCATGTAAAACTGCAAAATATTTTTCAACTCATGAAATTGCTAGAGTTCTTCATTCTCTTTCAAGACACTAATGCATTAAATATATCACTCTTCTTAAGAAAATATGAAAACTGGCCTTCATAGCCTTAGAATGTTTGCAAACCCACCCACTTTGGGATTCGCCACCAGGGCAACAGCTGGGAGAGCATCAGTCACATACAAGAGTGGATGAAGTGACTAGAAATGGGACACGTGCCAGCAAACCTCCAGAAGCCTGGCAGCGGCAATGTCCTTTCTTTGAACCCTCCCGGCACAAATTGGTGAAGCAGATTGCCCCACCCTGGTAATTACCTAAGGCTCTGCCCCACAAAATTTACAGGTGCCTTTTCTACAAGAGGCCACTGTTGCGGACTGTTCAGCCCGGTTTCAGGAGTTATAACCCTCACCCCATGGTGGGCTGTGTAAGAGCCCAAGGGACCCACTTCATCTGGGTCTGTTCTGTCACAAGGATGTGACCTACTAAGGAGACAAAGCTTATCTCCCTGGCAGGAGTGCTGCTTCTGCCTCTCTGGTCCCATTGCTTCGTTGGCAGTCAATGACGGGTAAGACTCCTCATGGGAGGGGCAACCTAACCAGACATAACCACTTGGAAGGCCTCATGGAAGGACTCGGGGGGGGGGGGGGTGGTTGCAGCAAAGAGGATGTGATGGACCCTTGCCCCCCGGCTATTCTGACATAGCCCGAGTCCTCATTTCCATCTGGGAGATGTCTCCTGCTTCCTAATCGGCTTAAAGCCTGAAACTGTGGGGGTGAGAGGTGCAGCCCTGTCCTGGCTAGGACGGGCCCCTTGGGTGATTGGCATAAGAAAGAATTCCTAAAGTCCTGTGAAACCTGCTTTGCTAAGAGTGCTCTTCCTGAGGTGACAAGTGGCCCAGGAGGAAATGGAGCATGTCTCCCAAAGTCTGGCAACCCCCCTTTCTGACAAACACTGGCTCGGGTTAAGCCCTCAGATTTCTTTGACATGTTAAACTTGTATTCCAGTGTATTGGAACCCAATAAAAGCCTAGTGAGGAAGGGGCTCTGGGCCATTCTCCTCTGAGAGTTTGACCCCTTTCCTCCCCAAGCAGTAATGTCTTGGTAGTTTTTATTTTCATCTGTGATGAATGGGGGGTTCTACGGGCGAAGCCCCCCGCAGGCCACACTACTAAGACAGAGAGTCAAAACAGCTCTACCTAATAGACAGAAACAAACACAGGGAGGCTGTCAAACTGAGGTGACAAAGAAATATGGCCCAAATGAAAGACTAGGAAAAAAAAACAGAAAAATTAATAAATGAAACTGAGATAAACAACCTATCAGAAACAGAGTTCAAAACACTAGTTATCAGGATGCTCGAAAAACTCATTGAGTATGGCAACAACGTACGCTAAGTGAAATGAAATGAAATGAAAGTTACACTAAGAGAAATAAAGAAAAACCTACAGGGAATGAACAGTGAAGGGGAGGAAGCAGGGACTCACATCAATGATTTGGAACATAAGGAAACAAGAAGCATTAAACCAGAACAGCAGGAAGAAACAAGAATTCAAAAAAAAAAAAAAAGAAAGAAAGAAAGAAAAGTGTGGATAATATAAGAAGCATCTGGAACATCACCAACTGTACCAACATCTGGATCATAGGGTTGCCACAAGGAGAAGAGGAAGACCAAGAAACTGAAAACTAATTTGAAAACTTCCCCACTTTGGTGAAGGAAATAGACGTACAAGTCTAGGAAGCATAGAGAATCCCAAACAAGTTGGACCCAAAAGGACCACACAAAGACACATAATTAAAATGCCAAAGGTTAAGATAAAGAAATAATCTTAAAAGCAACAAGAGAAAAGCAGAGAGTTATCTACAAAGGAGTTCCCATAAGACTATCAGTTTATTTCTTAAAATAAACTTCAGGCAAGAAGAGACTGTCAAGAAGTATTCAAAGTGATGAAAAGAAAGGACCCATGACCTAGATTACTCTATCCAGCAAAGCTATCATTTAGAATGGAAGAGCAGATAAGTGCTTCCCAGACAAGGTAAAGCTAAAGGAGTTCATCATCACCAAGCCATTATTACCTGAAATGTTAAAGGGACTTATTTAAGAAAACGAAGATCAAAACTGTGAACATTAAAATGGCAAAACATTCACAACTGTCAACAACTGAATCTAAAAAACTAAACTAAGCAAACAAGCAGAACAAGAACAGAATCATAAATATGGAGATCATTTGGAAGGTTACATCTGGGAGAAGGAAGGGGAAAATGGGGGAAAAGGTACAAAGATTCAGAAGTATAATTGGTAGGTACAAAATGTACAGGGGGTGTTAAGAATAGTATAGTAGATGGAGAAACCAAAGAACTTATATGCACAACCTTATATGCACCACCCATGGACATGAATTAATGGGGGGACTGCTGGAAGGAAAGGGGATCCCAGGTGGGGGGGGGGAATCTGGGACAATTGTAATAGCATAATCAATAAAATATGTTTAAAAAATAAAATAAGAAAACTTAGAATGCCAGAACTCAATTTTCCCTTCTATTATTCTTTTATTTTCTATTTCCTGTGCCTGCACATTTTTCTAAAAATATTTTGTGGATAATGTTTGTGTGAAACTCTGTTCTATACTCTCTGATATTAATTAAAATAGAAATAATGAAAATTAATGTGCACATAAACCAAGAAAAAATGTTTCATAATATGTTACCCTCAACACTCAGAACTGAAAGAAATGCAAATCAGTGCAACTGCCTTCAGATACAGGGAAAAATACTCAACGTTTTTAATTAACACAATCAGTCTCTCAGAAGTGGGTTCATATGAATCACTCACTATCACAAATTGTTTTCATCCAATGTGTAATACTGACAAAAGAGATAAATCAGGATAAACTAGAGGATGATGTATACCTTTTAATCATTATTCAATCATTTAATCAATTAAAAATGTACAATATGCATGTTTTAATAGTAAATATATAAACAAATACATATACATATATGATGTTTATTTACACACAAATCTCAGTACTAATTGGTTGTCAGTGTAGGTTCTTGATATCACATCTGTTACCTATGTAAAATTACATGTTTTTTACAGGGTAAAAGGCAACTTTTGGAATATACATTTTTGTGGTTGATATAAATAGATTTTGACATTCCTAGTTACAGAAAATAGTATTGTGAATAATTTACTCAGAGCCATAAATTATCATATTATTCAATGATAAAAATAAACCATGTCCAGGAACTCTTCCAAAGGGCTGGGAAAAAGGGTGGGTTGGAGAGCTAAGGAAACTGATAAGTAAAACTAAAAGAATGTAAAAATTTGTGATATCTTCTTTTTTTTTTAATTCCTTAGGATTCCATTAAGTTTCTCACAGGGATTGACCCCATGCTACCTTGAAAGCCCCAAATGTCTAGGAACATTGGTTTGGCCATTTCAAAATCTTTGCCCAACCCACCACTTCAATCCAACACATAATCATGCGTATTAAATTTTAATTACTGATTCTGCAGCCTACAGTAGTCTCTACACCTTTGACTATCAGAATCCTACATCTATAGACACTAAGGATAAAATCTTGCATTAAAAAATAAAAAAAGTTCTTGCCCTCAAATGGCTTGCTCTCTATTGAAGAGAGATTGGGAGAACCTATGGTATAGTTTTATGTCAATTAATCATGTGTTAAATTTTTGGTTTTACACATCTTCCTCCCTTCAAATACATTATCGATCCCTTAATAATCTGCATCATATATTATTCAAAGTAGCTTATCACTATGCGTTGCAAAGAGCAGATGATCAAGAAATATCTATTGAACTATATTCATTTTCTTTCATATTTTAAAAGAGTCTACATATAACACTTACAAGGCATTCAAGTCAAAATGCATTTTTAAATATCTTATTTAAGAATTGGAGAAGTTGAGAATACTTGAGAGAAAGATAAATGTGGTTTTTGAAATGGAAACACCAATACTTTTTTACATTTTTCTTCTCTTTTGGCCTCCCAAAAATTCCCTCTGTGTAAAGTATTAAGAAAACAAAAGCAAACAGAACCTCTTCTTGTGGAAAATGTTTGAGAACATCAGTAAAAGGAAGGCAGGCAGTAAAGATCTTGCTTAAGTATTGCCATAAGTTCCAAGGAATGGGCAGACCTAACAGTGACATCCTGGGATTCCTAGAGCAGGGTTGAACTCTTCGCTAGTTTTATGAATATATATTCAAGATCAACAGGCTACAAATGGAAACAAATATTTGGAGTTCAGTTAGAAAAAGAACCTTTTTTCAATAATACTTTCCAGAGAGTTTCTCTAATTGTAAGATTCTAACATATTTAAGACACTTTAATTTTTAAATATATTTTATTGATTATGCTATTACAGTTGTCCCATTTCTCCCCCATCATTCCTTCCACCCTGCACACCCCTCCCACCCACATTCCCCCCTTTAGTTAAAGTCCATGTGTCATAAGTTCTTTAGCTTCTACATTTCCCACACTATTCTTACCCACCCCCGTCTATTTTCTACCCACTGTCTATGCTACTTATTCTCTGTAACTTTTCCCCCTCTCTCCTCCTCCCACTCCCCTCTTGCTAACCCTCCATGTGATCTCCATTTCTCTGTTTCTGTTCCTGTTCTAGTTGTTTGCTTTTGTTTTAGGTGTGGTTGTTAATAGCTGTGAGTTTGCTGACTTTTTATTGTCCTATTTTTTATCTTCTTTTTCTTAGGTAAGTCAGCTTAACATTTCATATAATAAGGGCTTGGTGATGATGAACTCCTTGAACTTGACCTTATCTGAGAAGCACTTTATCTGTCCTTCCACTCTAAATGACAGCTTTGCTGGATAGAGCAATTTTGGATGTAGGTCCTTGCCTTTCAAGACTTGAAATACTTCTTTCCAGCCCCTTCTTGCCTGTAAGGTCTCTTTTGAGAAATCAGTGACAGTCAGTTGGGAACTCCTTTCTGGTGACTGCCCCCTTATCCCTTGCTGCTTCTAGAATTCTCTCCTTCATTTTAATCTTGGCTAATGGAATTATGATGTGCCTTGGCATGTTCCTCCTTGAGTCCAACTTCTTTGGGACTCTATGAGTTTCCTGGACTTCCTGGTAGTCTATTTCCTTTGCCAGATTGGGGAAGTTCTCCTTTATTATTTGTTCAAATAACTTTTCCATTTGTTGCTCTTCTTCTTCCCCTTCTGCTACCCCTATAATTAGGATGTTTGGACGTTTAAAGATGTCCCAGAGGTTCCTAAGCCTCTCCTCATTTTTTTTTTTAATTCTTGTTTCTTCCTTGTATTCTGTTTGGTTGTTAGTTTCTTCCTTCTGGTCCACTCCATTGATTTGAGTCCCAGTTTTCCTGCCATCTCTATTGGTTCCCCACATGTTTTCCTTCATTTCACGTATTGTAGTCTGCATTTTTTCATCTAATCTGTGAGCAAAATCAACCAATTCTGTGAGCATTCTGATGACCAGTGCTTTGAACTGTGCATCTGATAGGTTGGTTATCTCTTCGTCGCTTAGAGGAATTGTCTCCGGGGAAATTGTCTCTGGGTCTCTGTTTTGTTCTCCCGTTTGAGCCATTTTCGGTGTTTTGGTTTGGTTTGGTTTGGTTTTGGTCTGGTCACAGCTGTTACGTAATGAGGGGTGGTGCCTTAGGAGTTCCCCAGTGCGGGGCAGCTCCTTTGCTGGGTTGTGATGCTGTACGTGGGGGCGGGGTCCAAGAGGGAACAATGGCACCTGCTCCTTTCTCTCTTATATTCCCATCCCTTCTGCTGCTTCCCCTTTGCCTGGATTATCTGTGCGCAAATGTGGTACCACCTGTTCAGCCAGCCGCCCTGTCCAGCCTCACTGGGTCTGCACAGTTGCCACCCCATGCCCAGGGTCCACTAGCCACTGCCTGTGTGCCTAGAGTCTGCTAGCCACCACCTGCACGCCTAAGAACTGTCAGCCACTGCTGCCTGCGTGCCTGGGTCTGCACCTCCACTTTTTCCTGCCTTGACTCCACCCCTCTTATCGGTTTGGATGAATGGTTGTCGGACTTCTGTACAGTTCAGTTTTCTATCAGTTCTGCTTATTTTCTTGTTTCTAAATCTTTGTTGTCCTTAATTTTGGTTGTGAGAGGAGGCACAGTGTGTCCACCTATGCCTCCATCTTGGCCAGAAGTCCCACCTATTTAAGGCACTTTAAAGCTATTATTTTCCCCACAAGATCTGATCCAGAATTGGACAATAATACGGTGAAAATCTATTGTTCTAACTTATTTATTCATCACTTACAAAGATGAATAATTATATCATAAAACATTGTATGCTTCAATCCATTAATGTATTCCATCTAAGTGTTAAATAAATATTTAAGAATGAAATTATGTTAATTATATAATTATAAAGGTAAGATAGAAAATTCTTGTAAATAATTAAGAAAAATGTGTCTTTTAATGACAACATCTGGTATCCAATTCAATTCATTGTTGTTATTACATCCAGAAAAAGCTTTCCTGATAATATGCTGTCAGGGATCCCTAATTTATGAATGACTTTATTTGCTCCATGCCAGAACATATAAGTGCATTTGCAAAGAAGTGCTATGCTCTGTCTCATTCAGTGTGCTGATACGTCACTCTGCGTGGCATCTGCTGCACTTACAATATGAGATTATTAATGTTCATATTCCTCATTAATATGTCAATGATACCAACTATTAAAAAGAAACAGTATTACTTTGAAGATATTTTGTATCTTCTTCTTCATATTAGTGTAAGTATTAGGAAGGACTATACTGCCAGATGGCAAAGTGCATAATATTTCTTGGACTACTGAGCAAATAGGTAAGCATTTTACTTAAATTTTCAAATGCTATTAGCATAGAAAGAGTAGAATCTGAGATACATTAATGTAATTGCTATCTAGATATTATTATATTTAACTCTGGATATACATTTTGGCATTTGTGTTCCTAGTGCTGTTTTTAGGTAAGAAACTCAAAAGAGGGTTCAAAGTCTTAGCAATATATTTGCAATAAATACACATAACTAAATATTAAATTATTGGAATATTTCATGTTTATTCAGACAGTCTATAAATATTTAGCTAACAATCTTCTTTCTACTGTCTACCACAGATTTTTTTTTATTACTAAGAAAACCACTATGGCAATAACTACTGCAGAATGCCTTTGGAATAACTGATTCTGAAAGAAAGTTGTACCATATCAAAACACTCAAAAGTTCTATGTGTAACTTGTGATATCTTGTCACAATAAAGAAACACACACATATGCAGGCATGTATAACCAACAAATAGCAAAGATGAAGACAAAGTATTTATTTTACCATATAAGTGACCAAAATTACACTCTTTAAATTTAATAGACAATCTTGCATATATATGATGGTTTACTACCCAGACATAAGATGAAATACTGCCATTTGTAACAACATGGATGGACCTTGAGAATATCATGCTAAGTGAAGTAAGTCAGACAGAAAAAATTAAGAACCATATGATTTCACTCATATATGGGATATACAACTAAAATCAACAATTGAAAAAAACAAGAAAAGCAAGCAAAACTCAAAACACAGATAACATTATGGTGAGATCCAGCTTCATATTATAAATATTAATCATTCTTCTCATAATGTTCTTCATAAAGTATGAGGCTAATCAAATATAACTGAATGGCTTGAGGAATAAAGAGCCAAGAGTATTATTACTATTTGCTAATATTTTGTAGTTGCATACTACCAAAACAAACAAATTTCAATGCTGGAAACATGAGTGAAAAAGAGTATGAAAGTTTCAGGAATAGTAACCATAAGAGTAGTATACCATAATCTAAGAGAGGTCAATAATTGTGCAAACTTTCAAGATGGAGTAACAGAGACCAGACAGGCCCTCCCTGATAAAACAGAAAAAAAAATAATTTGACAAATTGAATTTTTTAGGACATTGGCCATCAGAATATGAAGGACAGTGGTCTCTGAGAAATGGGGAAAAATGTGAGTCTTACTATTGCCTAAGTTTAAAGTCTTGACAGAAATATCAGGACATGATGAAGGAGGGAATCCCAATAGACTCTGTAAATTGAGATGGAGTGGAAACTCCCAGGAGACCAAGATAGATACTGTACAAAGTACTTGAGAAGAGAGAACTGTAGAGATAGAAAACATTTGGATCTGCAGAAGATTTCCTTGGGTATTCAGCTGTGAACTGATCAGCAATTTTATGTGAGGAAACTACTCCAGGCTGGGGAAAACCATCTGAAGAAATAGAGTTTATAGGTGGCACTTCTTCGAACACACACAGGACTTGTAATAGTACCTATTCACATATAAAATAAAGAAATTAATAATTCATGGGAAATAGAACAGAGTATAAATAAGGGTCTTGCATCAAGTGGGGAATAATTAGTATGATCACTAATTCACTCTCATCTAACAAATTCTGAAAGAATAACTAAAAATAGTACATATACTGTTTCTAAGTATTTAACCACATCCCAGAATAAGCTCAAGAATATTTATAGGAATACAAAAATATCAAGCACCCAATAAAGTAAAATTCAATAAATAATAAATAATTACCAAGCATAAAAAAGAAACAGTGGATGTAAACTTAACCAAGTTGAAGAATCAATGAGTCAAACTTGACCCAGCACACCCAGTGGACAGCTACAGACCATGTTGGAGCACCACCACCCTGTCCCTGCACAGCTGATCCTCCAATAGAGGCTGGAAATTGGTGGTAAGTGTCACAGCCAATACTTGCAGCTGACTGGCCTGGGTAAATCCCTCCCATTGATCTGCCAACAGCATACAAGGCTCAACAACAAGAGGAGGGTGTACTCAGCCCACACAAACAGTGTACCTAGAATACCCAGTGTGGGTGAGAGGGTGGAGGCTGTGCCACTGGACCCTACAGTATACCTACTGCATCAGGCCATGCTATGAAGACATGGAGTCAAAGCAGTTCTATCTAATACATAGAAACAAACACAGGGAGGCTGCCAAAATGAGGAGACAAAGATACATGGCCTTAATAAAAGAATAGATCAAAGCTCCAGATAAAGAGCTAAACAAAATGAAGATAAGCAATCTATCAGATGCAGAGCTCAAAACACTGGTTATAAGAATGCTCAAGGAACTTAGTGAGGACATCAGCAGCATAAAAAATATCCAGTCAGAAATGAAGGATACACTAATTGAAATAAATAACAATTTACAGGGAAAAAACAGTAGAGTGGATGAAGCCCAAAATCAAATCAGTGATTTGTAACATAAGGAAGCAAACAGCAACCAATCAGAACAAGAAGAAAAAAGAGTCCAAAAAATGAAGATAGTATAAGCAGCCTCTGGGACATCTTGAAGAAATCAAACATTTGCATCATAGGGGTGTCCAACATTTGCATCATCATCAGAAGGAGAAGAGAAAGAGAGAGAAATTGGAAATGTATTTCAAAAAATAATGAAAGAAAACTTCCCTAATTTGATGAAGGAAATAGACATGCAAGTCCAGGAAGCACACAGGGTCCCTAAGAAAATGGATGCAAAGAGGCCCACTACAAAACATATCAAAATCAAAATACTAAAGGTTAAAGATAAAGAGAAAACCTTAAAAGCAGCAAGAGAAAAGAAGTTAGTTACCTATAGGAGAGTTACCATAAGATAATCAACTGATTTCTCAAAAGAAACTTTGCAGGCTACAAGGGACTGGCAAGAAATATTCACAGTCATGAAAAGCAAGGACTACAGCCAAGATTATTCTACCCAGCAAAGCTGTCATTTAGAATTGAAGGGCAGATAAAGAGCTTCCCAGACAAAAATCTAAAGGAATTCATCATCACCAAGCTATTATTATATAAAAAGTTAAAGGAACTTATTTAAGAAAAAAAGATCAAAACAATGAACAATTCATATCTATCAACAATTGAATCTAAAAAACAAACTAAGCAAACAAGAAGAACAGAGACAGAATCATGTATACAGAGAGCATTTTGATGGTTGCCAGATGGGAAGGGATTATGGGGGAATGGATGAAGAGGTGAGGGGATTAAGAAGTACAAACAAGGAGTTACAGCATACCCATGGGGATGTAAAGTACAGAATAGAAAACAGAGTAGCCAAAGAACTTTAAGAAATATTAAACAAGGACAGGCAAACAGTCATAATAACTGTATTCCATGAATTCAATACATTAAGTACAGACATAGAAAATATAAAGAAGGCCCAAATCAACTGCTATAGATGAAAATCACAACTTGACAAATGAAAAGTATAATTATATAAGTATAAAAGATAGATTTTTTATTAGAAATTGAAAAAAACAAAAATATGGCAATACAAATGGTTCCAAATGAAACTCACAGAGAAAAGAGAATTAAAAAAAAATAACAGAGCTGCAGGGAGCTGTGGAATAACTTCAAGTGAGCTTATATTTGTATATATATGTATATATGTATATATATGATTATACATATATAATTGGAGTCTTCAGAGAGAGTACTAAGATGACAAGAAAAAATATTTGAAAAAAATGTCTGAATAATTTCCAATTGGTAAAAACTATAGCACTGAAGATCCAAATAGGTTAACAAACTCCATACAAATGGAACATGAAGAAAACTATACCAAGACACATCATATTGAAAATACTCAAAAGAAGTAATAAAGAGACAATATCTTCTTTCCTCCACAATGGGAAAGTTACAGTACATACACAGGAAAAAAGATAATACAACAGATATCTTGTTTGTACCAATTGAAACAAGAAGACAACAAAGTAACATCATCAAAATACTGAAAAAAAAAATAATGTCCCCAAATTCTAAGAAAAATGAACATACCTTTCAAAAACAAAGCTAGAATAACTGTTTAAAGACATACAGAAATAGAATATCATCAGATGACCTTCATAAAAGAAATATTAAAGGAAGTCCTTTGGGAACGAAGAAAATTGTACCATATAAAAAATATGGGTCTAAACCAAGGAACAAAGAATCCTGGATGTGGTAAATATACACAACTCAATACATATATATTTTTCTTGTTATTTACATATCTTTAGAAGACAATTGACTGAATGAACAAAAATAATAACTACATAATGTGGGTTTCATAAAACATTAAAACAAAATGTCTGACAACAATAATATAAAAGTAGGACGGGATAAATGGAATACTATATGAGTCTGTTGAAAAAGTATCCAGCCATGTACTCTGACAAATAGATACATTTATTGAGGATACAAGACACAAAAAACATTGTACATAGGACAATGACACCTCAGTTCACTTCAAAGTAGGCACCTTGGGACCTCACACAGTTCTCCCAATCTGCATCAGCTGTGCCATAATATTTTCCTGAATCTCATTGATGGTCTGAAATGTCTTCCCTTTCAAAGGTGATTTCAGTTACAGAAAAAGCAAGAAGTCACAGGGTGCCATATCTGGGCTGTAGGGGGGCTGAGTCACCTGGGTGATTTGCTGTTTTGCCAAAAAAACTCTGCCTGAGATGTGATGCATAAGCAGGCACATCATGGTAATTGTCATGATGAAGCTGCCAACAACATGTTTCCCATAGCTGCAGCCTTCTGAATCACCCCAGTAGTTTCCATGGAGGAATGTTCAAGCTTAACACAAATTTTCATGCAGATATATTGCTCTACTCGCTCAGTCATTTTGCATGGGATGGCCACATAGTACACATGCTCACTGAAGGGCATCTACCACCCGCACTGACTAGTACAGTGAAGTCATTGTTCACGCATGCTCATCCTAGTCCATTCTCCTTGGCTGTAAGGTTACATTGATATTGCACAAGGTATTCATATTATATTAACAATGGTTGGACATTTTCTAGATAGATCTTATATGTACTCAAATATATATTACATATGCTATTAGAAAGGCCACATAGTTTGTTTAATGCTCTGCTGACACTGTCTTGAAATTCTTTTTTTAAACTGTATTTATTTATTTATTTGTTTGTTTATTTATTTATTCATAGAGGAGGGAAGGACAGGGGAAAGGGAGAGAGAGAAACATTGATGTGAGAAACATTGATCAATTGCCTCTCGTTCATACTCTCACCAGGGGCTGCTCCCACAATCCAGACATGTGCCCTGACGGGAATTGAACTGGCAACATTTAGCTTTGCTAGATGATGCCTGACCAACTGAGCCACATGGGTCAGGGTGTGAGATTCTTAACAATTTTCCAAAACTAGGCTCTAAATTTTCATTTTACCCTGGCCTCCTGGATTTTTATATACCTGGTCTTATTCTTAAACAGGACAGCATGATCCACTGAAGAAAAAATTGATAAACTGAACTTCATAAAAATACAAAACTTATTTCCAAAAGAAATTATTGAGAGAATAAAAGGACAAAATATTTGTTCATTTTATACCTGATTAAAGGCTTCACAAATATGTAAAGACTAAAATTCAATACAAAGAAAACAAACACTGATGGTGATGATGGCTTCTTATGTCAAAATTCATAAAATTGTACACTTTAAATATGTACAAGATATATCATCACGATTATATGTTAGTAGAGCTATTAAAATTAAAAGGGAAAGGAAGCAATAAACAATGTTAATAATAATATTAATAAAGGAGAAAACAGATTTCTGGATAGAGGATCGTAAGTTGGATAAAGAGGGATCATTTCATAATGGTAGAGGAGTCAATTTATTAAGAATTCATAACAATCCTAGATGTTCGTACATCTATGACAGAACTTCGAATACACAAAGCAAAGACTGATGGAAATTCAGGGAAAAATAAAAAATCTAAAATTATAATTAGATATTGGAAATCTCTTCTCAAACAATTATATAACAAATAGAAAATTAGGATATAAAAAAGTGTCCAAGGCTTGGAGTGTTATATTGCGTATGTTAAACTTAACATATTCAGTTAAAGCACTACAAAGTGTGATTCATTTCTCCTTTCAGAAACTAGAAATGGGATTCCCTACATGTGAGGAATCTGAAAAATGACTACTATTAACTCGTTAACAGAATTTCCACAGCCAGTGAAATCTACAGCAGGCCATGTTAATTTGCTCTCCAGCTGTAAATATATTATTTGAGATTGAGGATTAGCATGACAAATAGTATGAAGTTAAAGAATCTAGGACATCTGTTGAAATTAAAGTGCAGTTTTGTTTAATGAAATCCAGTGTCAAAGGTCTTTCAGTGAAAATGGTATTGTAATCAGTATATATCATACTGCATTATCCAAGAGAAAATGAATCATGCTGGATGTGTACTTTTATATGTTTTTGTAACATAAATTATAGAGCAGTATACTGGTACCTTTACATAACAAAAAAAGTATTTTCTTTTTGTGTGTGTATACATAATTAATTGTATTGTGACAAAGTAACTTGTACACTTTTAATGTTTTTACTATCATCTTTTCTTTCCAGCGAAATAAAAAGAAAATTTAAAAATAAGCAGGAACAAACTTACAGTAGAGAAATGTCAATTCCAAGTAAGATCCTACAGGTACTGCTAATTCTCCCATTGAAAAAAGTATTTTCAATTTGCTTTAGGATGAGGAAGCATTTCCCTAGAGGTGGTAAGAAAGTCATCTACATGGTGGCTAAAATTAAAAAAATAATTGCATGTGACTATAATCAATACATTCTCCAGAGTTGAGGGTCACACATTTGAGTAATATTTTTCATAGCAAGTACAAAACTGATTTTTCCTGTTCACATCTAGAACTGCACAGAGACCTCCACCCGATGGGCAGAGTTGGCTTTGTAAATAGTTGGAAGTGATTCTGACAAATATTTAAAGGCTACTTTCATTTAAAGAAGGTGCAGATATCTGATGACTGTTCCTTCTAAGTTTCTGTCTCAGACACTTGTCTTCCAAATTCTTCTAGGAAGAGACAAGAGAGTCATGACCAATACCACTCATCCAAAACATCCAGAGAAGCAGGGTAAGGAGAAGGAAGAAGAAGGCATTCAGAAATACCCATTTGTCAGAGCAGACATGGACACTTTCAATTAAAGGGAAATACATTTATGTGAGGCATTATGAAAAAAAAATGGATATTGATGTAGAAGTTCCATAAAGGATGATATAAAATTTAGTCTCTAATTCATACTTCAGTTTTGACCAGGTATGTGTACATTGAGATCCCAAACCTTCTGTATATTTTATCGCCAAAAATGGCATCTCTCCATCATTTTTATTTAAGGTTTAAAATGAATCGTTGATCATAACAATTTCCTCAAAAATTTCTTAATGGCAATTGAATTAAAAAATTCAACAATATAGTTACAAGAATATATCATTTCACTTTGGAAAATAAGAGGAAAAATTCTTCCCATGTTCTGCTTAAAAGTATTTCTAAAAGCCAAGATACTTAACTTGCTTATTTAGCAAGCATTTCTTAAATATGTACTTTGTCCCAGGCTCCTTTCTAAGAACTGAGAGAAATTTATAGCTAAATCAGATTGTTCTCCATTATTCCCACCACTAGTGGGTCTTAAAACAACAAGGCTGCATAAACAGAAAAGTAGTATCCAGTATTATTTATAACAACAGTAAGAATAACTGTCATGTCTTAGGCATATACTTTGGGCCAGAAACTACTCAAACAGAAACAGAAAGTTCTTTATATTAACTCATTTAATCCTAGAGCAATTTTTGGGATAGGTGGCATTATTATTTCCTCTTTACACATGAAGAAACTGAGGCACAGAGTGCTATGTTACTTGCCCAAAGTAACACAGAAAAAGGAAATGATGGACATTTCGTTAACCAGGCTCTGATTGAGGACCCCAGTGTACTCAGACCACAAAGAGGTCACCATGACTCATTAAAAGTACACAAATGAGGAGACACCAACAGATTAGAGAAGTGTAATTGACACAATGGGTCCTGGAAAAATTGTGTTAGAAAATGCTTAATCTAAAGGTGAAGTGTATTCATTTCCAAATATTTGTGAAGCTGTCATAAAAATAGAGTCAAATTATTTAATTTTGCTTTGAAATACAGAAATAGAACAAATAACTAGAGTGACACTAGTACTAAATATAAACAAGGGAAGTAAGTGACTGTCATCTATTTGGCCACTGCTATATTCCAGGTGCCTAGAACAGTGCCTGTCATAGTCCAGGTGCTCAATACATAAATAATTAATATGTGAATACATGAATTAATAAGGACAGAGAAATTTCCAACCCTCTTAGCTGTCCAGTGGAAAAAAAGGCCAAATTTCCCAAAGTCACAGTTCCCTGGCACTGAAAGTGTTCAAGAAGCTAGGTGGTTATTTATTAAGAGAACTATGAAAATAATTGCTGCTTTTTGCTCTAATTTCAGGCTTGCTTTGAAAAAATTTTCTAAAGATAATTATTCACAAATTTTAGAGTCAACTGCCCCTCCCCTTTCATATAGTGAAGTGTGGCTAGCACTACCCCTTTCCTCTCACTGTGGTTAGGCCATGAACAATTAAGAGTGAGGAAGTATGAGCAGAAGTGTTGGAGCCAGGAGGAGAAAGAGAATCTATTTCTTACTAATTTGTTAAAGGAAAACACACAGAGCTTGCTTAGTAGGGCAAAGGTTTATAAAAAGGAAATCTATAGCAATTGAAAGATTGAGAAGTTTCCATTCCTCATAAAGCAAACTGTGGGGTGTGGAGCTGTACATAAGCAAGACATATTTTAAAAGGAGCAATTCTACTCAAGTTTAGGAGAAAATTTGCCATAGACTACATATTCATTTTTTTCTACTTCTATTTCCTTAAATTTTACTTAACTGTTTCACAAATACAGTTATGTAAACACAGGGTGTTAATTTAATAAGCAATTTTGCTGTTCAGACATGTTTTCAGGGTGCAGACTGGTGAGAGGAAGAGAACTCAGGAAGCTGATGGAGAATGAAATTGTCCTGCCCTACGCAACCTCTTCTGAATGTACACTTATGACCTTAATCTCTATTTCCTTTGCTCAAATTGAAATTGTGGTTTGTGGCTTTGGCATCTGACCCATACCTTTTATTTCTACAAAAGAAACAAAAATCCTGGGAAAAGCATTGTGCAGAGGGCACATTTGGGCACACTCCTTTAGAAATGGCAAAGAGAACTACTTATTCCTTATCCCCACAGGTTCTACACTGTCATCCAACCTCCAGGTCTGTTCAGTGCATTAAGTTCTTAATCCCAAAGCCTTTCTGACCTGTAGCTGATCTAGGACTGGAAAAAAAATCACAGTGTCCTGGAAAAGAACCAGAGGGGTGAGGGTAGCCTGGAGTCACTGAAGAGCTCAAGATCAGGAAGGGTTGCAGTCACACCTCAGTGAGCTTGGTTTCAAAGGACAAAAAATGGTAAGAGAAAAAAGAAAAGCAAAACTTTAAAACACTGCATTAAGAAACATCACTTAACTATGTGCATTTCCATACTAGTCTTTTCTTTTCTTTTATAATATAATTCGGTAAGTCATAGAAATTTCAGTATTTTTACCAATTTAAAATTCCCAGTTCCGTCCTTCAGCACATGTGTATAAAACAAATTAAAAACTTATTTTAATTCCAACTCTGCACAAAATACAGTGTTAAGATCCAAATTTATGAGGAAGTTTAAGGTGTTTTCTTCCTTAAGAAATTTAGTTTTATGAGCCCTTCAAGCTGGATTGAGGAAATTTAGTTTTATGAGAACTTCAAGATAAAAAAATATCAACAATAATAAAACACTTAAACACTCATTTATTTATAGAATTCCACTGGTCCAAAAAGATGGCCATTCTTCATAACTAACTGAAAAATGCATGGTATAGATACAAATGCATAGTAAGAGTTGATCATTCTAATCCAGGTCATTAATGGAAGGCTTCACAGAGAAAATAAGATGTGAGCCAAGTTATAGACAGTCGGGATGAGGATAATAGAATGAGGAACTATATTTCAGGTAAGGGAAATGTCCTCATGGGGGATGTAGTTTCTGAAGACATTTTGACTGACAGGATGGGTTATAGGGTTTAGGGATTGGTAGATAAGGCTGAAGGCAGCCTGCAGGTAGCTCAAGGCATACATGAAATTCAAGCTAAGCAGTTGGCACCTTAAACAGTGAAGTAAAAAGAAGTATGTTTTCTCTGTTTTTTTTTTAATTGAAAAGTGATCTGATGTTGTGACATTTTAGAGAACACCATCAACTCCGAACTCTTCTGTATTACTCTGCAGAAGATGAATGTTATCGAAAATAAATTTTAAGAAATTTATTTGTATTTCTGAATCCAAATCCAAAACTCTAAGTTTTGTCGTGGAGAATTTTAGTAGTGGTGTGTGTGTGCAGTGACGAAATTTAACAAAAGAATGTAGTCTAGTATTGGAAGGCTTTTTAAATGTTGTGACTTCAGGTGATCCAAGATTATTCCTACTGACATTTCTACCAGGGATCAATTTAAATAACAATAAGAAAGCTTACTCTGTTGTTTTGTGAAGGGAGGGTATGTAGTAAGATCATTGAGAGAAATAAAAAGCTTTAAATTCTCATCAAGATTTTCCTGAAATGTGCTCATACATCTAAACAAATTAGTATCTCCCTGATCAACTTAAAGGAAGACAACTTGAAAAGACCATGTCCACTTTTTCAGATTACCTTCTGATGTAAAAGAGCAACCAAAAGATACTTCTGTAAAAAAAAAAAAAAAAATGTTATAAAAGGAACCACTTTAAGTGGAGTTTGGAGCTTTGCACATCAATGAACTGCCTTGCACATCGTATGCCTCAAACTTTTGGAATGTAAAAAATGGCAAAACAACCTTTGGACTGGACCTAAAGCAGCATTGTGTCTCAAGAACTATTTGCAAAGATGACAAGAAAGCAGTCATTTTGACTACTGGACTGATGGCTAGGAGACTGAAAATTAGAAATACACTTTAAAATAAACACCACCATGTTATGCTACCCACACAATAGAAATATATTCCTTCTATTGATTTAATTGGTCCCCTTCCCTTTCTCATCAACACATCCTGCCTTTGTCTCCTAATCAGAATACTACTGGGCTTCTGGCTGAATCATTGCATCCACATAGCTATTCTTTTTGTTCTCAAATAAATGCTTATTGTCTTTCACTTTGAAATGCTTTTTATTTTTAGGGTAACACTTCTTAGGAGATTTATTTTTCTTATTTATGTCCAATAGTGTGAAAGCCTTAAAGTGAGCACCAATTAAAAAATAAAGTTTAACTATCATGATTATTGACTTACCATAGAAAGAGATGAGAAAAATCTGAGCTACAATTTCCACCTCCTTGGAGAGCTGTTGTCTTTTTTCATGTACTAACATATTTGAAGAAATGAACTTGATGTAAATTTTGTCTCAACATCAGTAATACAACACATTTTCTAAAGTTTAAAGTATATAGGAATTATAGAATTATCTTACGTGGCCAAATATAATCATGGTTGCATAACTAAATAGAAGAGACACAACTGAACATGTTTATAAAACTACACTTGAAGAAATCTATCCATTTCCATGTTGGAAAGTAAATTACAAACCATAGTTCAAAAGCTAAATGTCAAGTTGATGTTTCATCACATTAAAAGAAAGGGAAATGGGACTTCCGGCCAAGATGGAGGTGTAGGTGGACACACTGTGCCTCCTCGCACAACCAAAATTAAGGACAACAAGGATTTAGAAACAAGAGAACAATCAGAACTGAGAGAAAAATGGAACAGTTCGGAGGTCGGACAACCCTTCATCCAGATTGGTAAGAGGGGCGGAGTCAAGGCAGGAGGAAGTGGAGGTTGGCAGACACAGGCTTGCAGACAGCTGCTGGAGGACTCAGGCCTGCAAGCAGTGACTAGCAGGCCCCAGGCGCAAGGCGGCTGGCTGACCAGGTGATCCCACATTTGTGTGCAGATAATCCAGGCGAAAATGGGGAATGAGACAGAACTCGCAACCCAGGGTCTCAGCGCCGGGAAATAAAACCTAAAAACACCGAGACCCCACCCCCACATACAGCATCACAACCCAGCGACTAGGCTGCCCCGTCCTGGTGAACACCTAAGGCTCTGCCCTCACTACATAACAGCCGAGACTAGACACCCTCCCCCCCAAAAAAAATGGCTTAAATGGGAGAACAGGTCAAATCTCCAGAGCCAATTCATCTAAGCGACCAAGAGATAGCCAGCCTATCAGATGCATAATTCAAAGCCCTGGTGATCAAGATGCTCACAGAATTGGTTGGTTTTGGTCACAAATTAGATGAACAAATGAAGGCTACACTAAGTGAAATGAAGGAAAATGCACAGGGAACCAATAGTGATGGGAGGAAAACTGAGACTGAAATCAATGGAGTGGACCAGAAGGAAGAAACTAACAACCAAACAGAAAACGAGGAAGAAACAAGAATTCAAAAAAATGAGGAGAGGCTTAGGAACCTCCAGGACATCTTTAAATGTCCCAACATCTGAATTATAGGGGTCCCAGAAGGGGAAGAAGAAGAGCAACAAGTGGAAAAGTTATTTGAACAAATAATAAAGGAGAACTTCCCCAATCTGGCAAAGGAAACAGACTTCCAGGAAGTCCAGGAAGCTCAGAGAGTCCCAAAGAAGTTGGACCCAAGGAGGAACATGCCAAGGCACATCATAATTCCATTAGCCAAGATTAAAATGAAGCACAGAATTCTAGAAGCAGCAAGGGATAAGGGGACAGTCAGCTACAAAGGAGTTCCCATCAGACTGTCAGCTGATTTCTCAAAAGAGACCTTACAGGCAAGAAGGGGCTGGAAAGAAGTATTTCAAGTCATGAAAGTCAAGGACCTACATCCAAGATTGCTCTATCCAGAGAAGCTGTCATTTAGAATGGAAGGGCAGATAAAGTGCTTCTCAGATAAGGTCAAGTTCAAGGAGTTCATCATCACCAAGCCCTTCTTATATGAAATGTTAAAGGGACTTATCTAAGAAAAAGAAGATAAAAAATTAACACAGCTATTAACAACCACACCTAAAACAAAAGCTAACTAAGCCAACAACTAGAACAGGAACAGAAATGCAGAAATGGAGATCACAGGGAGGGTTAGCAACAAGGGAGTGGGAAGAGGAGAGAGGGGAAAAGGTACAGAGGGGAAAAGGTACAGTAGCCTAGATGGTGGGTAGAAAATAGACAGGGAGAGGGCAAGAATAGTGTGGGGAATGTAGGAGCTAAAGAACTTATGACACATGGATATGAACTAAAGGGGAGGGAATGTGGGTGGGAGGGGGTGTGCAGGGTGGAGGGGAATGGAGGGGAAGAAATAGGACAACTGCATAATCAATAAGATATTTTTAAAAAGAAAGGGAAATAGAGCTTCGGTATATGTTTATTTGACCTAAAAACATTTAATAAATATTACCTACTTCAATCTTTAGCACAACCCATGTATACACAAAGAAAACTTTCTTTTGAGAACATATATCATTGCCTATTGTTGCCCAGTTAGTGTGAGAGAGAGCTGATTCTAAGTGCAGCATGTTTTGGGCTCTGAGAGTGCCTTTGCTTTGTGGTGCTGCTTTCTCTACACATACTCACATTTATTACATGCATCTTTATTCAAACTATTACCTTTATCTTTACAGCTGTCGAAATACTCCCCTACATCAAGGCTCACCTACATATCCCACTGTCTATGAAAGGTAATTTTACCCACCCTGTAGAGATGATTTTCTTGATTATATATTTTACTAAACTATCTTTGTTGAATTTTAAAGCTCAGTTTATTTATACAATACAAAACAAAACAGAACCAAAACAAAACTTTTCCATAGTGAAAAATATGGTTGCATTGATATAAATCTTGACTTCTACCCGGGCCTGAACACAAGGTAACAGGTGCAATATGCAGATTTCAGTGACTCTCTTGGGAGGAAGTTTGGACATTCTTGTACAATGACTTTGTTTCTATCCTTATCAGTTCAAATCTGTGGAACAAGTTTCATTTGCAAAGAGCATTTCCTAGCTCATCTGAGAAAACATTGATCGTTTGAAAGGATTCTGTGTTGATTTCTCAGGGCCCCTTTATGAAACCTTTACGTCTGCTTTACTCTGCAGTGTGCCAGGGAGAGCCATTTGGTGACTGCTGTTCCTATAAGTTCCCCCATTCAAATGAGATCTATACTTCATAAGGTCATCTCAGAAGGCAAAGCTTTAAATAAAATCAGAACTAAAAAAAAAAAAAAAAGAATCCTCAAATCTCAGAGAAGACAGAGGAAAATAGGTTATAATAATACGAGTCATAACAACAATGCTCTAATCCCACATAGATGTCATGCAGGAACAAAAATGTTTCCCAGTCAGAGACCAGAGTTTATGCCTCTGTACATTCATGAAAGCAGACCAAAGCGATGGGGGAGTCTGAAACTGAGCACTTTCTTGGCCACACCTTACACAGTGTAAGAGAAATGCATGCCCCTCTGCCTGCCCTCTTCTTGCCCTCTGCTCAGACACCTGTGGGTCTCATTCTAGAAAAAACGGGATTCCGGGCAAAGGTGGACAGACTCAGGTACTGTCTCTACAGTTTGCTTTATTGCTTAATCTTTCAGAACCTGATTTTGCACCTGTAGGAAGAAAAGTGAAGTAATGTCTACCCATCAAGGCAGTACTACAAATGAGATCACATATGTACTGGTTTAAGGACTATACCTCACATTTAGGAGAAGCTAAACAGAGATAAAATTCCCCATGCTCTACCATTTATTTTCACTGCTTCTTTTACAGGAATAATCTCCAAATCTTGAGGGAAATTGGAAACAATAATATATGAGGTGGGTAGTTTGTATGAGAGACTCTCTAGTCTCTGTCTGTGTCTCTTCCTCTACAAGAGCCCCTCTGTTCACCACATTATAGACACCTGGACCATTACAAAGCCCTCACCCACCCCTCTACCCAGCTGTGTGAAAAATAACCCTGTTTTAGTTACTCCTAGGGAGTACTAAATGGGTCCCTTTGTCTCCCAGCATTCAGAGAAAAGCATCTCAGAGGAACAGGTCATAGCAGCCTACTTCCAAAAAGCATTCAGGTCAAGAAATAGCAACATACTTCTTTCTTTCTCCTCATTCCTCTATGATCCACACAGAGAGAACAATTCTCATGTTTTGTTCCATATTTTCCAAACTGTAATAGCTGTGGTAATGCTAATAGTAATAATAAAAATAAAGACAGCCATCATTTAGTCATTATTCAGTATGTATCAAGCACAATACTAAGAATTTTATAAGCATTACTTGATATAATCCTTAGAAAAGAATAAAAATAAATTATTATTACTCTAATATTACTTATTTAAATATGTATTTGAGATTTAACCAAATAAATAATTTGACAATGTTTACATATAATAAATTGTAAGTCTAGGCTTCGATCTGTGTTTTCAAAGCTGCTGAATGTGGTAGAAAATAATTATGGAGTTTTCATTTATTCTACCAGTTACAGAGAAATCTTCTAATTAATGCTTCTAATAAATTATATTAGAAATAGGGGTAAAAGATGCAGGATGATAGCTATATGTGTAAGTGCAGAACCCAAGAGTATGTAGGTCAAAGATAAAGAGAGTAAGACATAGATAAAGAAAGGGAAAATTAACCAATCATTTCATATGACATACAGCATAATTGCTAATAGTACCAATGGTTAAAGTTTAAGATATCTAGAGTTTACATAGCAGGGAAAAGAAAATAATAAGGAAATAGACAACTCATAATCAATACAATGATGCAAAAAAAAAAAGGTTTCTTTTTACATTTCTTTGCTTCCAAAAAATGTGTGCCTTGTTAAAACTCAATTTTTCCTTAAGTGCCATATATTACATTAAGACTTTTGATATGAAGATTTCCATTCTATTTAAGTTCTCTTTGTAAATTCTTTAAAAAGTGCTTTAGAAATAATGGAAAATAGTCCTCACTCTAATTGTTTACCAGTTAGCCACATACATTATTTGGGCATCAAAAAAGGCTTAGTAAAAGCTAATTAAGATCAACACATTCTTAACTGGATAATTCTCTTAACAGCAGAGAGGAAGTGCTTATGCTTTGCAATTATGTGGGCCATTGAACATGTGAAGTAAAAGAATTTAAACTTGTTATGACTCACTACACTGCCCCCAGAAAAACCCCAATCCCAGTGTTATCTGGTTTAAGGGGAAATGAATTTGCAGAAAACAATGAGGCAGTTTGTTTCCAAATCCCTGAATTTCCCAGGAACAAAATCTTGCAGTTTGACCGTAGACTGGCCTTACCCTACTCTTGGTAAGAACACTGGGGCATCATCCATTTATTGGCTATGTGGTTTGAAATCAGTCATAGCCTCCCAAATCTCTCTGTAAAGTGGACAGAAATACTTGGCTAACCAATTGTATACTTTATTTCAAGGAAGTGAAGAGCAAAACCAAGGAATGAGGTTGAAATGGTGGGTACCTAAGTGTACAAATCTTAAAAGGTCTGGTTAATTATGTCAAATGAATCAATTATCTTAAGACTATGGTAGGTCAATAAATTAAAGCAGGCAATTGACAAGATTCTATGGGGATGCTTAAGCATTGTCTAGTCACTGAACTGTATGGACATGATGCATGTAGTTGAAATACTATCCTTGTGACCATGCTATAGATGGCAGGGCCTTACTTGGAGATGCGAGCAGTAGAATGGGGATGAATGCACAGATATGAGAGCTACATAGGAATTAGAAATGATGAATTTTAAAGGAGGCCCCTTCTCGGCAGTGGCTGCCTGCTGTTTAAAGTCAGTCTCAGCATTTTTCAAATGGCTATTTCTTATGCATTTAGTCATCACCTCTCCATCTATTACCTCCTTTTCCAGGTATTTCCTACCTCAACACCCAGAATTGCACGAAGTCAGCTTGCATTATGTTCTCATAATACCTTATGGCCAAGTGCTGAGGTTGCTGACTTGCATTGTGATTACTATCTGTTCTTGGGACTGTGTTGCTGTGGTATACAGGATAATGGTTCCCCAAAGATGTCCATACCCTATTCCCTGAAACCTGTGAATACGTTACCTTATAAATCCAAAGAATCCAGATGGCCTCTAGAAGTTGCAAAAGGAAAAGAAATGGATTCTCCTCTAGAGCTTCCAGAAAGGAATGCAGCCCTACTGACACCTTGATTTTAGCTCAGGGAGAGCTGTCAGAACTTGAACCTACAAAACCATACAATAATATATTTGTAGTGTTTTAAGTCATTGAACTTGTGGTAATTTGTTATAGTAACAATAAGAAATTAATACTAAAGCTTGCACTGCACTGTTAGCATCTCAAGGGGAGGAACTATATCTTTGCCTTCCAGAGGCATCACATGGGTAGTCCCTCTGGTTTCTGAAAGCACTTTCACTGAATACCACAGCTTCTCCCCATCTTTCCTATACTGTCCTTGTAGAGATATGCAAAGATATATGAAAAAGAGTGTTAATAATAACAGGTTTCCTCCTCATTTGGAATGGCCTTATAGAGTTTTACAGCTGCTTTTATACACCTTAAATCAATTGAGATTTTCTAACTCCAGCTAAGATTGGAGTGTCCACATTATAATTAAAATAATGTACAGATGTAAAAGAGAGTGAAGAACAGTGAAAATGTTGCATGAGAATAGTGAAACTTTAAATTTCCTCTTGTGTGATTATTGTAATGATAATTTGTTTTGTTTACTGGTACTGCTAATTGAAGAAACACCACCTGTGTGAGCCACAGACATAAAATAGTCATAGTAGACAATGTATTAGGAATTATATATTCATGCAGTGAACCTCACAGTTTTCATAAGAACTGAGACCCATCTTTGTCTAAAGTACAAAGGAGTAGGGAGAAAAACAAAGTCCTGCCCCACACCCAGAGCTACTACTATGAAGCTGTAAGAAATGTTTATTCTTATTTGCTACATATGCCAAAATGTTGTTTATGACACATTATATTGCTCCATATTCCTATTGACACACTCTGTTATTAATTAACTTAGAGTGGGTATCAGTTGAGAAACTGAGCTTCTCAAACTTCCTCAAATGGTTTTGGATATTGAATAAATTTTTCTTCACATTAAATTTTTTTTAAAAGGTAGGAAAATGAGCAAAAATTCTACTCAATAATAATGGCATCACTAAACAAGACTGTCAAATGTATTTGTGCTTCTTTATTCTAGTACTAGTCACCTTTTAATTCTGCATTTTAACACAATTTGCATTTGTATCATTGAGAGCCTATTATGGAAAAAGGAAAAATATTAACTGTATTGTAACCTAAGATGACAAAGTAAAATAGACAATAAAACTTATTTTTCCCATTTCAGAGACACAGACAATATTTATTTATCCATTATAGATCTTTTTCTCAAATCATTAAATCTGAACTTTTAACATAAATTATTTCCTTAATATATCTTTCATAATTCAACTTTTAGGACTGAGTTAATATTAATATCTACCTCTGGATTTCCTTAAATCAAGGTCTAAATGTACTTCATTTTGTCATAATTTGTATGTAGGTATAAGTTTCAGAGATCTTATGCCATTAATCTTCTAATGACTGCTTGAAGAGGATGTAATATACCATTGTTTTCCTTATTTCAAATAACATGGTCATTTTTAAAAGAAATCCATTGAATTTTTAACATTTTGAAGTTTGATACATTACTTTCAAGTGCCTTGAGTCCTACACAAATACAAAGTAGGCTCATCACTTTCAGTATTTTATTCTATTAGGTGAAGCATTTTATGCATTTATTCTCCATTTCCCCTTTATTTTCTCCCCTGTTCATTCATTCAAATCTGGCTTCATGAAATGCAAATGCCTTGTTCTTATTATGGTCATAAATATAACATAGTCTTTCATTTTTGGCAAAGAATCATTCAAATTTGTGGAATCTTTTAAAGGCTGATGAAAAATAATTACTCTCATTGAAAGATGCACAAAGATATAAACACAGATGTAGAAGAGAAGTAACTTAAGCAAATTAAAATGTAGAGGAAAGAATACATTGATTATAATCTGAAAGACCAAGCCAGTTTGGGGTGGGGCCTGAACTAACACCAGCACCAAAATGTGCCATATAATTCAAGTAGGAATACTCAGATTTTTCAGGAGTACCATTTCTCCAGAGTATTTGTGAGTGAGAATAAACCTGTTGCCCAGAGTATTTTTAACAGCCTGGAGCATGGGTTCTACCATTTTATATTTCCTGTAATTATACTTACAAATCAAAACACCCTCAAATCTTTTTATTACTCTTTATGAAGTAAACATATAAGTTGTTTTTATTTTTGTCTTTATAATTTGGAAGGTGGTTCGAGAATATACAGTTTTTGTTTTTTGTTTTTTTTTTTTTTTGCTGTAAGCAACTGTCAGAAAATAAATTTGGTAAATGAAAGAATAACACAGTTTTCACAATAAAACAATAAAGCCTTAAAATAACTCCAGCTAACAATATTAGTAGTAAAATAAAATGGCAGGTATAATATACAAAAGATGTATATCCAAAAACAATTATTGACAAAAGTGTCCATCTTTGCCCCAGATTTTGTTAGAAAATAGAATGGAAACTGAATTTATTTAGTAAGTAACATTTCAAAAGATTAAATAAAATAAAATAAAAAACAGGTCAAGATTTTCTTTTCAAACTCTTGTTTGAGGTATCATTGGCAAATATGTATTCCCATACTGTTGGTTCTCTTCTCATTTTACTGTTGTTTTCTTTAGCCATGCAGAAGCTTTTTATTTTGATGAGATCCCATTTGTTTATTCTTTCCTTTGTGTCCTTTGCTCTAGGGGACATATTGGTGAAAATATTGCTGTGTGAGATATCTGAGATTTTCCTGCCTATGTTCTCCTCTAGGACTTAAGTCTTTTATCCACCTTGAATTTATTTTTGTGTGTGGTGTACATTGGTGATGGAGTTTCCTTTCTTTGCATGTAGCTGTACAGATCTCCCAACACAACTAAAAAATGGGCAAAGGACTTGAACAGACACTTCTCCAAGGAGGACACACAAAGGGCTCAGAAACATATGAAAAGATGCTCAGTATCACTAGCCATCAGAGAGATGCAAATTGAAACCACAATGAGATACCACCTCACACCAATCGGAATGGCCCTTTCCTCAGAAAAGTAAAAATCTAACTGCCTTTTGACCTGGCAATTCCACTGCTGGGACTATACCCTAAGAACCCTGAAACACCAATTCAAAAGAACCTATGGAACCCAATGTTCATAGCAGCACAATTTATAATACCCAAGTGCTGGAAGCAACCTAAGTGCCCATCAGTAAATGAATGGATCAAAAAACTATGGTATATTTACAGGATGGAATACTACACAGCAGAAAGAAAGGAGTTCCTACCCTTTGCAACAGCATGGATGGAACTGGAGAGCATTATGCTAAGTGAAATAAGCCAGGTGGTGAAAGACAAATACCATATGATCTCACCTATAAGTGGAACCTAATCAACAAAACAAGCAAGTAAGCAAAATATAACCAGAGACAGTGAAATAAAGAACAAACTGATACTAACCAGAGGGGAGGTGGGAAGGGATAATGGAGGGAAAGGGGTTTTCAGGAACATGTATAAAGGACACGTGGACAAAACCAAAGTGGGCAGAATCAAGGGTGGGGGTAGCTGGGACGTGGCGGAAGTTGTGGGGGAAAATGGAGACAACTGTACTTAAACAACAATAAAAAAGGATTTTTTTCAACAAATCCAAATGACTTACAAGAAAATTTGGTACCGAAAAGTTGATTATACTTATTAATCACAAATACTCTCAATTTGTCTCATGATACTGATTTTCTTTCTATATTCAGGAAATAGAAACCAAAATGGGAGATAATAATTTATAATTGCCAGTTTCTCTGAAAGTTAGAATTTAAAATTGGAAAAGTAATATCACTGCTAGTTGTAAATACAGTGGAAGATCAACTCTCCTACCAAATATGAAAGCCAAATGTTAAAATAAATAAATAAATAAATAAATAAAAGAGACATAAATGTACTTGAAGACCCTAGGGAGTTTCCCAGGCAACCAAGACTTGAGAGGCCAACATTCCAAAGAAAATGAAAACATAGGGAGGTGTGCATAGAATTTTACATTACTGTGTCTCCCAAGAATTTGCTGTTATGGAATTGGTGGAAGAAAAAAGGCTGAAAATCAAAGCAAAAGTTTTGGCAGTCCACAAGGTAAAGTAGCCAAAAATTAAAGTTCATGTTTGCCAATGAATAGATAGCCTTGATAAATATCTAGACCTTCAAATGAAACCTCATTAAAGAGATACTTTAGGGGAAAAAGCAAACTGAAAATAAACAAGTTAACACACACATATTGGAAAATAATCTTCAAATACATTTTATATTAGAATGATTTGGAGGTTTCTGCTCCTCCAAAATTCTTTATAAGGAAGATAATTTCATAGATAGTCTCCATAGTTTTCTATCCAAAATATTCAACACTAAATAAAAATTATCAAAATTACCAAAGAAAATAGAAAAAGATTCAAGAGAAAAACAAAAACTAAAACAGATGTTTAGGTGGATCAAATATTAGAGTTAACAGAAACAGACTTTAAACTAACTGTGACTAATATGTTTAAGAAAAGAGAATCAGTTATGAGCCTCTAACCAGAGAACTAAAGTAATCAAATGAGATGTCTAAACAGAACATAATAATGTATAACATCTAGAAAAGAGAGTAAGAACATGTGGGACATAATGAAAAGAACATAATAAAGGTAATTGAAGTCCTAGAAAGACAGAAGTGAAAAAAGGGTGAAGTAATATTTAAATACAATTTTTAAAAAATCTGAAACTGACACTAAATCTTATATCCCAAATTTCAGAATATGCTGCAAACCTCATACAAGATACATACAAGATAAATACCAATAAAATGACAGCTAGGCATATCATGATAAAACTGATGAACTAAAAGACAAGAGAAAAATTTTAAAGCACTCAGAAAAAATTATTGCATATCCCCTTCAAATGAGAAATGATAAAATGATAGCTGAATTTTCATTAGGAAATAATAGAAGCCAGAAGACAATGGAATGGCATCATTAAAATTATGAAAGAAAAAAATTTTCAAGTTATTGTAGAATTATATACCTAGTAACAATACCATTAAAAGATAAAAACAAGACACATTTTCATGCAAACAAAACTGATGGAATTCATAACAAGTAGACTGCACTAAAATAATGGTAGTAATAATAGCAATAAAAATAAGAGACAGTTAGGCAGAAGAAAAAAGCAGATAAAAACACAAAAGGTAGGAAGAAATCAAGAACAATTAAAAGGAAAATATCTAAATAAATATTGAGTATTAAGCAATAATAATAATTTGTATTAAATTTAAATATACATATAAATAAAAGCATCACAATAAGGAATAAAAATAGGTTAAATGACAGTAAGGTCCCATATTATATTAAAAGTAGTAAGTATACAAATTTATATTAGATTCTATTAAGTAAGCATTAAATGTGGTAGCATCCAGGATAATTACTAAAATGTATTACAATTGATTTATAAGCCTCAGGATAATAATAGTGGATAGTGGAGTAATAAAATTATTCTTGACACATTAAAAGAATACAAGAAAACAAAAAAAAAGAACATAGAATAGGTTAGAAAAGAAATGTTAAGCAATATAATTAAAGTCAACTGTATCAATAATTTCATTACATGTAATAGACTATAAATCAACAAACAAGTGCTGAGGTGGATGTGAAGAAAGGGGAACACTTTTGCACTGTTGTGGGAATGCAGATTGGTGTAGCCACAGTGGAAAGCATTATAAGGATTCCTCAAAAAATTAAAAATGGATCTGCCTTTTGATCCAGCAGTTCCACTTCTGAGAATATATGCAAAGGAACCTAAAATACTAATTCGAAAGAACAAAAGCACCACTATGTTCATTGTAGCATTACTTACAATCTCCAAGATATGGAAGCAGCCCAAGTGTCCATCAGTAGATGAATAGATAAAACACCTATGGGACATTTACACAATAGAATACTACCTGGCTGTAAAAAAGAAAAAAATATTACCCTTTGCAACAGCATGGGTGGACTTCAGAACATTCTACTGAGTAAAGTAATCCAATCAGGTAAATACAAGTACCATGTGATTTCACTCATATGTGGAATCTAATGAGCAAACTGAACTAACAAGCAAAATAAAGATAGGCTTATAGATAGAGCAGGATGACAGCTAAGAGAGGGGAGGATAAAAGGTGGAGGGATTGAGCTAAAAGGAAAAAGGATTCACGGACATAGACAGCAGTGTGGTGATTGTAGGAGATGGGGAGTATGAGGGGACTAAATGGTAATGGGAAAAATATAATAAAAATATTGAGAGTGAAAAATTAAATTAGAATTTAAAATATCTAAATAGACTAAATTTCCAATTAAAAGTCATAGGTTGCCAGATGGTGTTTAAAACAAAAAGTAAAACAAAACCAGGAAAATCCCTGCTTACATGATGTCCACCTTAAGTATAAGGCTATAGAAAAGTTAAAATTATGAAAAATTATCACCATGCAAAGCTGGTGTAGTTATACTAAGAGCAAACAAAGTAAACATTAAAGCAAAAAACAAGGCATTATGATAAAAGGGCATATTTAACAATAAGATATAATTTCAAAATAACCTATGGCAAAAAGCTGACAGATCTGAAGGAGATATGGAAAAATTCACAATCATATTGGGAGATTTTTAACACAGCTATCTCTCTAACTGACAAAAGAAGAGACATGGAAATAAGTTTATAAAAGAGAAAATTTGAACTACACAATTAACAAATGTGATGTAATTAACATACATAAAATGTTGCACCTGGCAACCGAAAAAAAATTTGTTGCCATGTCACATATTTCTTTGTTATCTAATTACATTGGATTTAAACTAGACATTTAGTGATTTATTTTTATAAAATAATAAATACCAGTAGATAATCTATAAATATATGAAAATTAAACAAGCACTTCTAAATAATTATGAGTAAAAGAAGAAATCAAAATGGGGATTGGAAAATATTTTACTAAATGAAAATCACTAACAGAATAATTTGGAGGCACGGCACCAATAATATAGCATAGTACCACTTATGTGTATTTTCCTGAATCCCAACAAAGGTCTGAAATCTCTTCCCTTTCAAAGGTGACTTTAGTTTTGGGGAAAGCCAGAAGTCACAGGGCACCAAATCTAGGCTGTAGGGTGGCTAGGTCATCTGGGGTACATGATGTTTTGCCAAAAAATTCTGCATGAGATGCGATACATGAGCAGGCACTTTGTTTTGGTGAAGCTGCCAAATCACCAGTTGCCCATAGCTGTGGCCATTTTCATCATATTGCATGTCTCATACGATTAAAAACATTGAGGTATTACTCTTTATTAATTGTTTGGCCTGGAGGGGCATAATCATGATGGACACTACTTTCCCAATCAAAAAAACATGGTTAACATGCACTTGATCTTGCTATCACTTTGCTGCACCTCTTCAGGTGTGGAGAACGAGGTGACTTCCATTGGGAAGACTGGGCCTTTGTTTCTGGATCATAGCCATAGACCCATAATTCATCTTCAGTTATGACCTTCCTGAGGAAATTGGTTCATTAGTAGTAGTTTCTTCTGCTCTTGTAGCAGAAGCTGTGGAACAAACTTTGCCAGAACACATTTAATGCCAAGATCCTTCATCAAAATTTCAGACACAGTAGATTTTGCACTGCCCAGACCAGATTCTAGTTCTTACACAGTCAGTCACTGATCTTTGTTGACTGAAGTCCATACACATTCAACATTTCAGGTGTTCTGCTTGCTGGAGGCCTTCCAGAACATGGATCACTTTCAACAGATTCTCGACAGCTTTTCTTTTTTTATTGTTGTTCAGTTACAGTTGTCCCAAGTGTTTGTGCTGTACTTTTATTTCTGCTGCACTCATTTCTTCATCCCTGAATGCCTTCTGAATCATCCAAATAGTTTTCACTAAAGAATGTTCAAACTTAAGGCAAAATGTGATGCAGATTCATTGCTCTACTTGCTCAGTCATTTTGAATGTGACGACCACACAATACACATGCTCACTCAATGGCATCTACCACCCGCCACTGACCACTACAGTGAAGTCATCATTGTTCATGCATGCACATTCCAGTGCACTTTCCTTGAATGCCAGGTAACATCAATGTCGTGAAAACTCTTCCCATTATATTAACAGTAGCTGTACTTTTCTGGACAGATGTCATAGTCTTAGATGACATACATATCATCTTTAATTCATAGGTCATTTAGTAAAATTTCTGAAGTGTTTCATACTAGGAACTTTTACATCTTCAACTGTAGTCTTACCTGAGAAATACTCAGAGAATTTTCTAATCCACAGAAAAACAAACCCTTTTTAAAAAAATGAAAGCTAAGGATGGACAAAAGGAAGAATTATAATGTTTCCCAAAAGTTAGGGAAGAACATTTATTATGTTAGATTGTCTCCTGTATTTATGGTGATGCAAATTTAATGAAAATAAAGAAAGTCTTTCCAAAAAAAATGGAGTGGAATTGTTCACAATTATATAGAGGCACATAAGAGAAAGAAGAGGTGGGAGAAGGTGAACTTGAGTTATACATACTTCTTATCACCTCTCCCATTTACCAAGGGGGAACTTCCAACCCTGACTGGGAAGAATGTTCTCTGCATCTTTTTCTTTTTTGTTATCAGGAATACTTCAGGCAACAACGTATTGTATCATAAGAGAGCAGCTCTCACACTACAAATCTAAAAAACACAAAGTTGGTAATCCTACTACTCCTCTGGTATAGACTAAATGACCCCAAAAAAATTAATAATATCCATAAGTTTCCATTCTTTCACATGAAAATAGCCATAATGTTGTCTACTTTAAAGAGTTTTTATGAGGTTCAGTGCAGATAACAGTAAAGTTTGATTAGCTAAGATATTTGTTGTCTTATATTTACTTACAATGAGAATATCTCAGAATTATCAGTTTAACAACTCCCTTAGGTTATTCAAGGCCAACAGATGCTTAAAGAAGACAAGATAATATAAACACTAGGACAGGGCAACACATATGAGACTTACATAAAAGACTGTACAAAGTTTCAACCTTTAGAATTCTGTTTGCTGAACACACTTTCTATCCTTTACATGTATATACATGTGTGTATGTATTTTATTAGCTTCCTAATCTCTCCTCTTTTTAGCTTCCTAATGGTGTTTCAATTTAAGTTGTTTTTGGGGGTGGGGGGTGGGGAACAAGTTCAGAGATATATAAATAAAAGAAGCTCATATTATTTCTTAAGAATAAACCCAATAATCAAGTATCACAAATTCCTCTTTGTGTAATGTAGTTTCTTAACTGCAACTTGAAATCCCATATTAGGATATGCACTATATGGATCATCCACATTTTCCCTCAAGAAACAAGATGATTGCAGCCAATATTAATATAGCAACATTAAGCTAAAATGTTTAATCCAACTATTTGTGTCTAATACACTCTTTAAATGCAATCATCTTGGATGTGAGTGTTTATAACTACAGAATAACCACCTCCCTAAAGCATAAAGGAATCCCTTGACTTATAATTATTTTCTTCACTGGGAAAATTAATATCTACTGAGATTTTTACCAAAGGATGCTTTTCATGTTCCAAACCCTGCTTTTGAGGGTGCTTTTTGAGGATCTAAATTTTCACTAGCTGACCACTAATCAGAAGCACACTTGTGTAGCCTACTTTTAAAACCAGCACTTTTGATACAAGTCTGATAGCTTTAGTCCTATGTTTGATCAACTTTTAAAAATTGGGAACATCATTTTAGTGCTTCTCCCTCGCTTATGAAAAGAAGAAAGATTTGCTGCACCATTTAACTGATTAATATCTGAATGATCTTATTTTTCTATTCCTTCAAATGCTGTCATTAGATTACTCTTCCCAGTTTTCTGTTTTCTTTTATTTTTCATTCCCTTTAAATGCATTCTAGTTGCTATTGGGCACGGTATGCTATTATTGATGAATGTGTTCAGTACTACTTAACAGAAATTAAAATTGAAGATTGGAAATTCTATGGCACCTTGACATTCGTTTAAGTTGCAGATGATTGTGGGCTGTGCATGTGTGTAGTCATCCATTTTAAGTTATACCTTTATAGGCATGTCATTGTTTTCATATTCCCACATTCAAGCTTTATTCCTTTCATATGGGTTTTAACTTAGTACCTAATATGACTGGGTCATGTGCATCAAGACTAATTTTTAAGATAATTCTGTGCAGGTATTGACCCCAGAATAATATAATGTGGTTTGTTAAGGTAAAAACAACAACAACAACAAAAGAAAACCCCAGTGGTGTCTAATTGCATTGAGTTCTAGAAGTACTGGGAGTGATAAACTGACTTTTAGTAGAGACCTGAGTAGCTTCTTTTTTATTTTCTGTCTCAAAATTCACATCTGTGAATATAGGAGAGTTGTAGCTTTTATCTGCATAAAGATGGAGTGGGATAATAACAGGTAAGGGAAGTTGGTGGCTGAGGATACCAATTTTAAATATACATATATATCTAAAATTTTTATATATATTTAAATATATATTGAATGTATCCATATATAAATTTGAAAATGAACATACTTATTTAGTAATTTGTTTTTATGCCTCCTATTGTATCTGAAACACATAGCATGCTTCACATAGTTTTGTTTATACACACATACCATTTCCCACACACACACTGATACACAGAAACACCTTTAGCTGATGTTGTCTCAAACTTGACCAACAGACAAGACTACAATTATTTTATTAAAATTCTTAAATAGTAGAATAAATAGGATATACAAGGATAATTAACCACCTACTTTCAGGCTTTATTTAGTGAGCATCCAACAGGAAGCATAGAACCAAAGCAAATCCAAAAGCACAGGAAGCATTAGGAGATGGGATTTTGGAGCAGAGGGACAGTGAGACAGACACTGAGAACAGACCATTGACAGGACATTCCTGCTCTATAGATGGATAGCTTTATTTAAATGTAATCTCTGAGACAAAGGAATGTAGCTCTGTCTTGGTTTGTCCAAGGTCTAGCCCATGTGGGCTTCTAAACAAGTGAGCAAAAGAAGAATTTAAAACTAAAATGTGTCTTCCAAATCACCTTATCCAACCTGTACATGACACAGAGGTCTCCACTTATTAACAGATATGCTAGAGTTTACTCAGCCATTAAGAACTCAGCCAGTAAGAGGCTAGTGAGGCCTAGGGTTTCCCATGTCTAAATCTACACTCTCACCATTACATAAGTGGATCATGGAGGGCTGGTGTTGCTTGTGGAGTGTTGGGCTGTACAAGGATAGTGGTATACAATAGTGATGGAAGTGTGTGAGAGAGGCAGTGTAGGTGATATTTGAGTATTTCCTTTCATTCACATTTTAAGGGGAAAAATCAATCAACAGGACCAACTTAGAAGACAATGGACATTTGTAAGGGAAAATTGACAAAAAGGAACAGCAGCATGAAAAGCCAACTATGATGGCATTTTAGTTAATGTTAAAAAGCAGTAATGTTAAAAAGTTGCAAAATGCTGTTTCCCTTTTGAAAAGTGAACCAACAAGCATATTTATGTTATAAATGAATGTGCCTAGAAAGACTGTGCTGAAATAATCTCTTGCTACTAGTATCATGGGACAAAAGAAAAACCCAACACAGATACGAAAATTTTACCTTTAGGTTGATTTGTTGGTGTAGAGGTTGCTAATTGCTTAATATGGTACTGTGAGTCAGTTTTACTTGACTATACCACAAAAAAAAAATCAAAAAATTATAACAGTTATGGGAGCATTTGGGTACCAGGGACATTTTTAATGATAAAAATTGCATCAGGTTCAGTAGCAGTAGCATGGGAAGAGATGTTTGCTTTTTATAGCTATATTCTTGAAACTCCAGCAATTGTTAATACTTTTATAATTTTCCAAAATGTAAGGGTCCTGGGCTGAAAAAACAAAAGTTCCACAAACTTGAAATACTTCAAGTCTTACATGAACTTCAACATTGCCACAAGCTCTGTGATGGCTTACTCCAAAAATAAATCCATGAGATTATGGAATGATTGTGACTGGGTTCTGCCATTCCATACAGCTTGTTAACCTGGTGTCCAAAGTATTGGAAAGAAATGGTAAAGTATATGCATAGCCATTGACATCACTTCTATGTGAGGTGGTTCATGTGTGCAACATCGCTGGTCATAGTGGCTGCTGAAGCACCCTTTTATTTCATAGAGAGGCTACAAGAATGAACAGAGGTAAACATTGTAGCTAATAGCCTAGCCCACCCCAGAAATGATCCCAGAAAGACACTGGAATATAATATTGGATTTTGTTATTACTTAGGTTCCACTTAGTTAATTCTAAGTTAACTAATTCTTTAGTTAATTCTAAAAATGTACAGCCAATATCAGTTAGATCTGCAATCAAATACTATTTTTGCCAAGAGTAAATCACTGGGAAAGTTACTTCATTTACGAAAATGAAAATAATATCACCTATTTCCTGTGGTTGGGAGAGGTAAGAGATATGACATATAATGCCTCTAATCCTAGAAGATGTTTACTTATTTTCCCTACATTTTTGCTATTTTTCAGGCATGAAGCCAAGACACAAACTTCTGCATTGTATAGTCTTGCCCAATTTCCTCATCCCTCCATGCAAGTCCATGCCCACCCCCAGAGAGGAGGGACACAATTCATGCACTCAGTCCTCTACCCCAAAGTTGGCCTCAGCATAAAATTTTCTTCATGAAAACAGCAGTCATCTCATTTGATGAATAAGGATGAGGTAATTATTGAACAATCTAAGCCACAGAAATGATTAAGGTGCTGGTGACATTTACTTACGCAGAAAGATTAATAGAGTTAAACAATTTTAAGGTGGCCACATGGTAAGGAGGATAAAAAAGTCATGAATAAATATTTAAAGGGCATAATGTAACAAGGCCTAGGCAGGAATTATTTACAGAGATTTAAATGGGGCATGTGGCAGAATAAAAACACATTAAGCAATAAGATTCTATTTTGAAGAACTTTTCATAAGGAAGAAATTTATTGGATACGAAGAAAACAAATAAGTGCCCACCAAAAATTCAAGAGTTCCCTGAGAAAAAAGACCATACTCATGGATTAGCCACTGAACCATGAGGTTACATATCACCCTGGAGAACGTAACCAGGAGAGATTATAGAACTAGCTCTAAATTTATTCCTAAACTTGAATTGCTAGTGCTTCACCATTTGTCATTCCTCAGAAGTTCAGGATATTTAAAGAAACCAAAACACAAATGTAAAAAGGTCAACTATGTTACCAGAGTTCATTATCAGGTACCTAGGAGGCCTGTTCAGAAAATATATAGCCATGCACTATGACAAATAGATACATTTATTGAAGATGATACAAGATACAAGAAACATTGTACACAGGATAATGATGCCTCAATCCCCTTCAAAGCAGGCACCTTTGAACATCAGTCAGTTCTCCCAGCATCTTCCCTACTGTTCTAAACACTCTGCAAAATACTTTGGTGGAATCATCACCACTGTTCCTTTGTATTTTCCTGAATCTTACTGATGGTCTGGAATCTCTTCCCTTTCAAAGGTGATTTTAGTTTTGGGAAAAGCCAGAAGTCACAAGGCACCAAATCTGGGATTTAGAAGGGCTGAGTGACCTGGGTAATTTGATGTTTCACCAAAAGACTCTGCACAAGACATAATACATAAGTGAGTATGTTGTCATGATGAAGCTGCCAATCACCAATTGCCCATAGTTGTGGCCATTTTCATCATATTGTATCCCTTAATGGACAAACATTGAGATAGTACTCTTTATTAATTATTTGGCCTGAGGGTCAGTACTTGTGATGGACAACATCTTCCCAATCAAAAACACACAGTGAACATGCGTTTGATCTTACTATGACTTTGCTGCACCTTCTTCAGATGTGGAGAACGAGGTGAATTCCATTGGGAAGACTGGGCCTTTGTTTCTGGATCATAGCCATAGACCCATGATTCATCTCCAATATGACCTTCCTGAGGAAATCTGGTTTATTGGTAGTGATTTGAACCAACTCATTAGCAACTGCTGCACAATGTTCCTTCTGCTCTTATAGCAGAAGCTGTGGAACTAGTTTTGCCACAACACTGTTTCATGCTAATGTCCATTGTCAAAATCTCAGGCATAGTAGTTTTCACATTGCTCAGACCAGCTTCTAGTTCTTGCACTGTAAGTCACCAATTTTTGTTGATTACAGCCCATACACATTCAACATTCTCAGGTATTCTGCTTACATTCAACATTCTCAAGTGTTCTGCTTGTTGGAGGCCTTCCAAAACATGGATCATTTTCAACAGATTCTTGGCCATCATTGATGTGTTTGTGCCACACTTTTATTTGTATGCACTCATTGCATCATCTCCAAAAGCCTTCTGAATCATCTGAATAGCTTCCATGGGGGAATGTTCAAGCTTAACACAAAATTTAATGCAGATTTATTGTTCTACTCACTCAGTCACTTTGAATACCACAGCCATACAGTACACATGCTCAGTCAATGGCATCTACTGTCCCCTCTGTCTAGTACGGTGAAGTTGTCATCATTCACATCTGCACATTCCAGTCCACTCTCCTTGGCTGCCAGGTTACATCAATGTCACATAAGTTCTTCTCATTATATTAACAATGATTGAACTTTTTCCAGACAGATCTCATATACCAATGGTCCACTTGATGCTACTGATTACAAATTTAAAATACAACCAATTCATGTATATGTGTGCTTTTTCTTCAAAAAAAATAAGCTGCGTAAATGAAGGCACAAAGTAGGTTGGCAGTTGGATTAACCAATTAGTTTTACCATGCAAAGTAACAAAAATATAAAAGCCATGTAAGTCAATAAAATATTCTAATAACATATAACTAGATTTGTAAGGCTCTCCCAGAGTTGAATATTCATCTTTGCCAATTTCTACAAAGTGTACAAGACAATTTACAAACAACTTAGATTTGACTACATTATGTTCTTCTGATATCAATATTAAGAACAAGATCTAATAACTCATTAGAAAAGGACTCTGAAACAATGTGCTAATTCAAAAGCAGCATTCAATGCACAGTATCTAGATTTCTAACAGTCTGTAGGTTTTGTGATTAACGTATAGCCTTGATGGTTTGTTTGTACAATACAGCCAATATCAAATGTAACAAATAAGGTATCTTATTATAAATGAGAAATATCTAAAATACCTAGTCTTGAAAAATTAATGAAAGACTTAACATGAAATTCATTGCATACTAATGAAAACACACTAAATTATTTTCAGATTTTTGGGTCAATGTTGCAATTCATTTAAGAAGTAATATCAACATGTGTCACCTGCCAACACTTGTAAACCCAAAGCAGCATTCCTATGTCAAAAAAGGCTTGATAAAATCCAGCTCATTTTGTGTGTCTTCTCCCAAACTTCACAAACAAGGCTTTGTTCTCGTAGCCTCGATTAAAAAATAATAACATACTATGCATCTAATCAACAGATACATGTTGAACATGTACTTGCCTTGAAGTAATGCCTTCTATTAATGATGAGTTCACAATGACATAAAGAATCGAAAGAGTATAAAGTAGTGAGAGAATAGAGGATTTAAGCACAGGTTGTTATTGAACTCTGGTTCTGTAACATGCTAGATTTAAGTATTCTGGAAAAACATAAATTTGTTGAGCCTCTCATTTTCCTTTGCTGTGAAATGGCAATAAGTCTGAAGTGATTGAGATGATAAAAAAATATGTGGCATTTGAGAAGGGGCTTTTAATTAAGAGCAGGGACTCTAGAGCCAGCCTGGCAACTTGTGTTTTAATTCTAGCCCCACCCTTTTAAAGTTCTACGGATTTGGACAATTTATTGAATTGTTTTTTGTTGTTGTTAGTTTCAGATTCTTCATTTATAAAATGGATGTATGGATCATATTAGTGTATCACCCATGGTTAATTTAATGTATAATGGATGGATTATGTAGTATACCAACTACTTAGGTTTGCTGTGAGGATAAAAGAGTACTCGGTGGTACAGAGTCTGGCACACAGTCATATAAATTAGTTGTTAAAAACATTAATATGTACTCAATCAATCATAGCCATTGCAATGTGCACGCTTATCTCAAGTGTAACTCTATATCACCTCTACATATAAATCTTGAGAAATACAGGATTTTTCCTTCACCCAAAAGATACTTGCGGAGTGTTAATTATATGCCATACGCTGGTGAGACACTGACTTTTAAGTAGTTGTCCGCCATCATCATATTATATGAGTCCCTATTAAACTTGATATCAGAGAACTATAAATGCATAGGGTGAAACATATTCAACATACACACACACACACACACACACACACACACACACAAATTTCAGACAATATAGCTTCATAAAGAGTCTTTCCCCTAAATGACAAAGTAGTAAATACCATAAAATGTTTTTTAAGTATCTAGATTTATGCTAACACTTCCTACTGCTATCTTCTTACCCCCAGTAAATAGTAAATTGTGACACGTGTATGTAATCCGATTGTCTTAAAATGAACATTGGAATCATTATAAATAAAATTACTAAATTATCTGTTTCCCAGTCATGCCAACAAGTGTAACTGACTAAATTGCATCCACCCCCTGAAAATGGTCTCTTATGTGTTTAAGTTTATCATTATATTTTTGTTTTTATTTTAGTTCTTAAGTGCTAAAATGACAATACATAAAACCTCACATACAACTAGTATTATCAAAGTACATAGTCACTTTTGGCTAAAGTTTCTCACCATTTGGGGGGAAGTTAATATAAAATATACCTAGAAATAAATCTAGATTTCCAGAATTAAATAGATATATCTGTCTGAAAACCACTGCATCTATATTATCTTGTAATTGTCTACGCGATTTTTAAATTAAGTAAATAAAATTTAGAAGATATAATTTTACATTGAGCAGAGGGAGATTCACATCTATTTGAAAACAATTTCTTATGGTAACATTATACAGAATAAAGTTATTAATAGAAAAACAGAATTTGGGGGCTAAACATAAAACTATACTAATGATTCTAATAATTTGAAATATAAAATGAATTCTGTAACTGATACTGGTAACCAGGGGGGATAAATTGGAGGGTTGGTGCTTCTAAAATTTTATATTAGAAAATAACAAAGAAAATTTTCACCAGCTAACAATACTGTTTTCTTAATATATGTAGACTCAGTTCAGTTTATGAATATATCTCAACCCAAAGCAAATCATCTTATTTAACCTTATTTATAGCAAACCTAATCTACTACGGTATCTTACACTTATCACACAGTTTCTGAAGTTATTGCACCACTGTGACATTAACCATTTTCAGAAGCCTATAGAAAATGTGAAATGTTGAAATAATAAAAGTTAAGCCTAATAAAAATATATCGGCAAGGGCAACATTTAAAAAAATCTTTAACATTATTTTATTTACCAGTATTCCCATAAGATATCTCACTTAGAAACTCTGCATTTAACAAAATACCCTTGTTAAAAAATTGGATGTTTCAATTTAGAAAAATCATAATTTTGTTTTACCTTAATACAAATAATGAAACACTGATTATCAAAGGTTAGCGACAGGTATTATCTAAAGATATGTAGAAAGATTCCACAAAATGCTCTTAGAAAACTAAAAACAATACATTTGTAAAAGAAAAGAAGGATTATCTTTTGGGAGGGGAATATTCTCTTGTCTTATTTTGACCTTTGGGGAAACATTATTTTTTGTCTTATTTTGACTTAAACAGCCAAAATAAACAGATAGTCTTTGTATTTTCACATGGTAATGTCTCTTAACAGTAGCAGAAGAAAAAGTGGTCTTTTGAAGACTCTGCTGTATTCTCTGAGAGAGTGGACAAGTCTTTCCTTATGCAGTACTTTATAGGAATGAAGACAACTTCTCTTAGACTCACTGAGTTTCACTAGCACACTGGAGTAAAACAGTTTTGTTTTTAGCAGTGTACATACACTTATGCTTTTTATAGTGCAGAATAACTTGAAAACAAATTTTAAGTAGCTCATTTTTTCATTCCTAACTTCTTATGACATCCTGTAATTTATTTATGGTAAAATATGTTAGGGAGAGACCTACACAATTACTGATTGAACATGCATAACACATGATACCATGGTTCCTATGACAGTAGCCAAAAAAAAAAAAAAGGTACATTGCAAGAGCAATTGCCTTAGCCATAAGGATTATTTTAAAAGGTTATTATCCTACAGGCAATCAAGGTTCCTGTTTGGTTTTAAAACTTCTAATAAAAATGTAATGCTTTTAGGATAGCATGTTCACCGTACACCACTGCATACAGTTTCTCTTTTAGTTTTCATTTTTTGTTAATATTCAAACAATAAAACTATTTGCACATTGTTTATTGCTTTGGGCCTTCTTTCTTTAGCTAAATTAGAAGGTATCTCAATATCTATTATTATGAATTAATTAAGCCTTAAAATAAGGTTGGTTATATTCTTACATCTTTGAGAATAACTTTCAAATATAAACTTCCTAATTCTTTAAAAATGAGGTATAAATTATATGTATATATTTATGAGAAGTAAAAAAGATGGAAGTTTAAAAAGTACATTTCTAAAATGGTCTAGTTAGAGCACTGTAATTCAAGGACATGGTTTTGGGGGGCGTTTTTTTTTTTAGCCTCAGAACTGTTGACCTTATTTATTTCACTTTAATTCAAGGTCCATGATGACTACCTAGAGCATAGAAGACACTCTATCAATATTTGAGAGTCTACAAAGTACAGAAAACATAGACTTTGCTCCTTGTGTACTGGATTACACAACACTGTGAGGTATAAAATACCACAGGAATATTAATGAGGAAATACTTCTCAGAGGACATGGCATTTTCTCCAAGCTTTAAGAAATGTGGATAATTTTAACAAATTAAGATGGAAGACAGAGGATGCTATGCAAAAATAAAGCACAAACAAAAGTGCAGGGATTTGAAAGCATGTGGCTAATCTGGAGATTTGTAGTCTATGGAGGTAGGAAAAGGACAGAGGGAAATGAATAGTTTAGGATAGGATAGAGTCATGATGCCCACACAACTACAAAAGACCATCTTGCAAATTTCTGTCCTTTACAAGAAGACAAAATGGTGCAACTGGTATTCAACTGGTACAAAAATCACTCTTCTACAGGGGTTAGAGGTGATCAGAATGAGAGATAGGACTCTACCCAAAAAGGCATAAGTAAATATGTCATATTCTTCACATTAAATTAATTATTATTTCAGGAAGCATTAAAAAAGAGAAAAAAAACCTCTACATTTAAGAAATGTATATTACCATTCTCAAACCTACAAAATATAAAAAATGTTCTTTATTGCATTTGCCAAAATGTCCAGTGTATTTGTATTTATGTGGCAAAATGTAAACCAGTCAAAATGTAAACTTCAGCCAAAATAGACCATGTTGTAAAACAAAAGTGTACTTAGTTTATACACCTCCTTTGCTTCTCCCTACAAGTTATATTTTTCCCATGTCAAAGTCTTCATAAACACACACACATACACACATTATTCTTCAAATCTTTGTATCCTTCTCAGAGGTCAGCCTTCAACCTGTAGCTCTCAGTGTGGCCCATCCTAACTACCTGATCTAATTAAGTCCCTCTCCCCATGGATCTCCACCTCAACCCCCTAATGCTTTTATACTTTACAGGATTTTGAGTTTTATAATTTCTTCCTTTCCATGTGCAGTGACTTTCTACTCCATATTTGTAAGCTCCATGATGTAAGGAACATCATTTGTTCTATATAATACCTGAAACAGAACCTGGCATATTAAAAAGATGTAATAACTGTTAGTCAAATTAGTAATTTTCAAATATGAAGTCATATAGAGTTATCATACCTAAAAGTTTTATATTTAAATATACAAAGTAGAATTTTTAAAGTTCCTAAGGGTCATTCCTATGCAAAGATGAGTATTGAAGGAAAAGGTAAATACGCATTCGAAATTTCCTAAAAGAGTATTTAATAAAATATTTAAATAATTATAGTTATATGTAAAATAAATTCATGTAGTTCTATTAATATATAATTTGCATACTAAAGTTTTAGTATTTATTTGCTTAAATAATCATAATAAATTATTTTTTCTGATACTCAAGATATATCTGTATTTTTCCTCACTAAAATATATATTTCTTTGTATATAAGAAATACAAGGAGAATAAAAGAAGAGATTCTGATGAAATTTCCCTCTAGCCTATCTTCTTTTCCATCCTCTCATCAAAAGTAAAGGAGCAAGAGTGACCTCAAATACAGTTTTCTTAGCGATCATTGAGGCATGCATGCCACTTTGAACTCATGAATACCAAGAAAGCAGTCAGGCTGAAGTGGTGAAACAGACTATTAGGGAGCTCATATATCTGTTTATACCTGAGAAAAAGTATAACCTTGTTTTAAAACTCAAAAATGTAAAGCAATCATCCAATATGATACAAATATTTATTATACATATTCATAAAATAACCTATTGTTTTTGTATTTAAGGAAAACATAGAGGTTTAATAATTTTTATATTAAAATGACTATCTTATTTAGAAGAGAATATGTTTATTTACTTCAAGTAGATGGCAAATTTGTAGCTCTACCAGGTGAGAACTGTGTTCTAAAAGATAATACGATGAAATAAAGGGAGAAACAAAGACATTAAGTCATGATAATGTGACCTTCCATGAATCAACTATATTTAAAACAGTCAAGTTGGTCTCTACTCATATACAGGTTTGCTGGATAAAGCTCTAGGCTAAAGTGGAAATTAAAATCTATTTTTCTTAACAGCTTCCACACTGTTCTGAAAATATCCTTGTCTCTAAATACTTCAACAAAAAGTATTATATGTATATAATTATAATTTAATATAATTTAATCTCCCTTAAAACAGCCACTCTGATTTTTCTCAGATGTTTTCCACTTAAGCTTGATTCTAAGAGCAAATAATCTCCAATTTCTAAATGTGACACAATTAGCTATTTTCCTTTAAAATATTTAGCGTTAGCCTTTTTAAAAATAAGCATTAAAACTTTTGGTCTTAAATATGTAAATGTGTGGAACACGCACATAGATTCACATGTGTAGCATATGCTTCTCTCTCTTGTCTTTGGAACAACAGGACACTTAAAACAAATACAGCTGGGCACTGAGAATACAATGTGCTGGGCAAACATACTGCTATTATTATAAATACATCCTTTCATGTTTCCTGACAAACCCACATAATTACAAAAAGCTAGCAATCCTCATTTTTCCCACAGAACACCCCACATTTTTTCAAAGCAACTGCCCTTAGCAACTGGATGTGGAGACAAGCAGAGATGAACAAAAGCCATTGGGCTCTGGCTCTTTAGTGGGCTGCTTTCTCAGACCCTGACATTTTAAAGGCAGGAAAAGAAGGTCATGCTAGGCACTAGTTGTTTGCTTAAAAAAAAAAAAAGAAAGAAAGAAGAAGAGAAGAAGAAAGAAAGAAAGAAAGAAAGGAAAGGAAAAATAAAAAGAAAAAAAGTATAGTAAGGCAGCTACTCTAGTCATCCGTATGTTGTAACTGCTTCATTTGCCTCATGTAGCTCCTGAGTCCTTGAATTAAAACTGATAAATACTGGGGATGTATACTTCGCCAACCCCCCAATTAAGACTCATTCTTCCGTCGTCTGTGCTCCTCTGTGTATCTGAAGATGTGACCCAAGGGCTTCGGAGCGCTCGATGCTGCAGGCTAAGCAGCTTTCCCAACATCTCAGTTGAACTAGCCCTTAACTCACACATACACTCCCTCCACACACTTCTTACACTCTGCTGAAAGGCACTGTGGGGATCACCACATTTCACCAAGGTCTAGGAGCTAAGGAGGTCTCCAGAAGACCTGGGATGCCAAGTGAGGCCAGCCACAAAGAAATCCCTGACACCTCCAATTAAATTGGAAGCTGCCAACGCGACCCGAGGTGTTGCGTAGGAGATCTTTCCTCAGTATTCTGGTGTCAGACTCTATCCCCAAGGGGAGCTAAGACCCTCCGAGTAGAAAGATTTTCTCTGGAACCCAGCCCGCTTGAAAAGCGGGAGCCCAAAGGAAGAGCCCAGAGGAAGCCGGCGGGAACAGGCCAACTTGCCAGCTTCTGGCAGGGTTGAGTTTTCAGGGGCTACAGGTTGCCTGAGTGCAGGTTCCCAGCTCCAGCGGTCCGCAGGAGCTCCGAGCGCTAGTAAAAGAGACTTGGGGCGGGGGGTGGATACTGGAAGACCGAGGGAGGAAAGGGGGAGCCTGAAGAGGCCCAGGCAGGCGAGGAGATGGGCAGATCCAAGGGCGCACCTCCCAACAGTGACCCACACAGACCTTGACGCCGCAACCTGCGCTTCTTGAGACCGAAGATGCGCACTTTGGAGAAGATATCCACCAGGTTGCTGTTGCAGAGCCCGCGGTTCTTGCTGGGGCTGCTCCGCCTCCGGCTGGCCGACGGCCGGTCCCAGTGCTGCTCGCGTGCCTGCCGCTTCTGGCGGATCAAGCCGCTGGCGATGGCCGCGGCCATGGTGGTCCCAGAATGAGTCCGGAGGAGGTGGGGAGAGAGGAAAGAGGAGCTCGGGGCACCGGAGGGGGAAAAGGCTGTGCGGACTGCGGCTTGCCCTCGGCGAGGCGGACCCGGGAAGCCGGAGGGGCTGGGGAGATGGGTAGGGGCACTCAGTCCTGACTGGGATCCATCGTCTTCTCCGCGGATCGCGGGTCCAGGCGCGGCTCCAGATGAGTCCAGGTCGCGGCTGGGCAAGCCCGGGAACCCTAGGTCGTATCAGCTGCCTTCCCGCTGAGTCGGAGCCTGAAATGAGGTTGGGACTGCGGGCCACGCCTGAGCCCTGTTAGGGACAGCCGCCGCCACTCACGCTGCCTTTTTGCCCTACCCGCCTTCTCAGCAGTTGGCAGAGCTGGCTGCCGTTTCCAGGGCACTGGGTGGAGGGCAGGTCCTGGCCTGGACCTAGCGCCTCTGTCTGAATAGTGAGCGCTGGGCAGGACTCAGCACCTGGCTGGAGCTGTCCTGCAGCCGCCGCCTGCTCTTGGGTTTTGCCGGTGATTGTCAGGTGCTTTGGAAATCAGCATCTGGAGAGAGCAATCTTCTCCTTGGAGATCTCTAATCAAAGCGCTTCGTTCTCATCCCACTACACTGCCCTCACGTCACCCTCCTCTGTCTCTCTTCAGAAAGAAAAAAAAAAATGTATGTATATGTAATAATATTTTAAAATATTACTACTAATAATAAAGACAGCTAAAATATATTGCAGGGGGTGGAGCAGCGGGGGCTAAGAGGTTAAGTCAAAGCAGATGGAATTGAAGGAATATCGCTGCGCTTTCTTTTAGATGAAACTCGTAGGCCTCCAAGGCGTCCACGGCCTAGCTAGGGCTTCTGGATCTTAAGGTGTCTCTGGGTTCACAGAAACTCTAAACTGCCGTTGGAGGGTGAGGTGGTTTCCGCCCTCCTCGCTAATCCCTTAGGCACCAAAGCCACCCCACCCAGGGAAGGAGAAGGAGGAAGGAGGGAGGCCCAGAGCAGGGAGAGTGTGTCCTAAGGAGGGAGGCGCCTCCAGTCCTTACCTACTGCACTCAAACTTGCCGGACTCTCCCTTCTAGTGCCAGGAAGCGCAGTGTTGTTATTTTGAACCGGCAGCATGGAGCAAAACTGAGGGAGTAGGGGAAGATGACAATATGTGGCAAAGTGACTTGGGAAGACCCCTTCCAACATTTGCTCTCTGGCACTTGGAGGAGAAGACACAGCAGCTTTAGCTGCTACAAAACAGCAGCAGGATAGGATAAATGCCCAATGGCATTTTGAAGAAGATGAACTCTTAAGGTCGTAGCAGAACTCTTAAGGTTGGGGGAGGGTGCCATAGTATTCCAGTGACAACAAAAGACAGTCAGACTGTGGAAGAGTCTAAACTGATTTTAAGAGTCTAAATTATTACTGCTTTTGGCATCCCTGGGTAAAAAAGCTCTGTCAGAGGGCAAAGCCACATATACGTGTTTGAAATTCCAGTGCAACAGTGTTGTCTCCTCCTTGATTTCTTATCTGTGCCCCATAGTGTTCTGTCTTAGATAACTGAAAATATGAAGGCCCAAGAGGAAGGGATCAAGTGGAGGGCAACCAAAGAAAGGAGGTTGGGAGGAAAAAAAAAAAAACAATTCACACTTGGATGATACAGATCCATGGTTTCCAGGATACAGTGTGAGTGACAGACTGAGTGTAGCTTTTGCTAACGTGGTTTCTTACTTTTTCCTCTTCCTTTTAGCTGCTTTGCTTATCATTACAGGAAAGTAAAGAAAAGAAATGTCCAAACTAGACTCATTTGGTAATCAAACTTATAACACTCACTCCTCCAGTGACTGCTTTACAGCTGGAGAGAAGAAGCACACTCTAAAAGCAACCCTGGGAACATTTCTGAACCAACACACACTTTCTCTTTGTCTCAGGAATAAACAGTAAAGGACTGTGTAAAGACTTGCAACCAGGCTGGTAAGAGAAGTTCAGCCAAGGGCTGATGCAAAGAAGCTAGACCCTTTCTGCTCTACAGAACTTTTTCCACAATCTCTCCATGTAAGCAATTACTGCTAGGCTGTTATTTGTTCTATTCACTCCATATGCTAACAAGTCTCCTTTGGGGAAGAGAATTTAATGTAAAGGGAGTGTGTAGATTTGAGTCTGAAGCAGTTAGAACAATGTATATCATATTTAACCTTAAAGAACATACTCTGTTGGCTTGTTTTCCCTACCTTGCTATGCTATATCTACAAAATAATCACAATTATTAAAAGGAATAGGTAAGAGTAATTTTGCCAGAAATTTACAATCCCTAATCACCCATGAGAAAATAATAGTAAGGAAAAGGGGTGTGTTAACTATTTTGCTCTCTATCTCTACCACTTTCAGTTTTACCTGTCTTTGTTGTTTGATGTTGTGTTGGCATGCTCTTTCTTAAAAAGAGAAGCCCATCTGCAGAGATAGATGCATCTAATAAAAGGCTATTAAAAGTATGCCTTTAAAAAAATCACTAAAATAAGTCCCACTGAACGTGAAGAGTAGCTACTCCTGCCTTCCATTGTTGAAGACAGGACACTTGAACATTTCAGATGTATAGCTTGGAATATCCAAATGACTTTACAATAAAATCAAACATATTTATCTAAAGCTACTAGTGAGTTTTTCAAAGGAATATGGTACAACTTCCTCAATCAACATATCCTAGTTTGCTTTGCCAGGTTTTCTTTCCTTTTTCTTTATATGTATCTGTTATATTAATTTGAACACAGCGAGATTAAGCTTAGTATTATTATAGCTGTGTTAACTATTTTCTTTCCAGGTATTTGCTTATACTTCAGTCTTTTCCCCAATTCTTTGGTTTGAAAAATTGGGGAGGTCGGTTTTTTCGGCTCCTTCTTTGTTCCGGCAACCTACAGATAAGGCTGCTATTCAGCACCTCGGACAGGGATACTGCCTTAGCAGCTGCTCTCAGAGCGGAAGCAAGTTTGCCTGAGTGTAGGAGCACGCTCTGTGAGTGTCTGAAAGCTTTCTACGTTTCCCCACCTCTTCTTCAAGGTGGAAAGAAAATTAATTCCCACAGCTTCCAATGACATTAATAACACACACCTTGAAGCATAAAGCTTTTCAGCTTTTTGAAAACAGATAAATACTGTCTTTCTTGAGGAATTCCTACCCCTGGCGCTGCGCCTGAAACAACAGGCGACTCAGTCTCAGGGCTTCCATTCAGACTGTGAATTTCACAAGCCTTGAAAGGTTGTGTCTATTTGATGTGGTTTCCTGTTCGTAAGGGAGATTGAGATGGGGGGCAGCATCGAGATAATCAAGGTCATTTAGCTTAATCCCTGCCTTTCTCTTTTCCCTTCCCAAAACGGTGTTTAATTGCTTATGGATAGAGGTAAGCTAAGGAAAACGCAAGAGAGCCATCTGCTGTTTTAAGCTGTGATAAAAAGTGTGTACAAAAGTAGAGTGAAACGCTGTTCAGGGCCGGTGAACACAAGTCCACACTTTATTGCGATTTAGAAAATAATTTCATACTCATGAGAAGTTCCTTGCAGTTGTTAACTTCACCTTTGACTTTATAAAACAAAACAACAAAAAATTAAGCACTGCCCAAGTAGAGTGGCTCCTGACCAACCTGTCTGAACTCTTACTTCAAACAGTTTTGGTTCATGTCTTGATTTTGGTACTACTTGGCTATAAAATAAAACAACTCCAGCAAGTGCCTTATTCTCTTTCAGCTTCAATGTTCTCATCTTAAAATTGAGATCCTAATAGAATCTCCTTTCAACTCTCATGAGACCAAATTTAGTAAATCAGTGTAGAACTCTTAGTAGTGTCTGGCACATCGTAAGAGTTCAAAAATGATAGCTATTATTTTCATTATCTTTCAGATTTTTCACATCTATCTTCTAAATTCTTTTTCAAAATTCTTTTTTTCAATATCAAAATATATGTGTTTTCATGTATATTTCCTCTCCTCACAAATGGGTACTTTGGCAAGATTTACAATAAGAGATGTAAATATATATATATGTGTGTGTGTGTGTGTGTGTGTAAATATATATGTATTTATTAATATAATAAGAAATATATATATATTTTGGTGAAAGAAGTCTAAATTCAAACCTTAGCTTGTAATTGACTAAATTTGTGAATTCAGCTCTATATTTCTATTTCCTTACTCATTTGTCGTGGACCATTCAGCCTGGTCTCAGGAATTGTAACCCTCACTCCATGGTGGGCTGAGTAAGAGCCAAGGGACCCACTTCATCTGGGTCTGTTCTGTCAAGAGGACCTGAGCCACTAAGGAGACAAAGCTTATCTCCCTGGAAGGAGTGCCACTTCTGCTTCATCCATCTCCAGCCCCAATGCTTAGTTGGTAGTCAATGATGGGTAAGACTCCTCATGGGAGGGGCAACCTAAGCCAGACACGACCACTTGGGAGGCCCTCATGGGAGACCCTCATGGAAGGACTCGGGGGCTGCAGCAAAGAGGGGGTGATGGACCCTCGCCCCCCACTCCCACCCCCGGCTATTCTGACATAGCCCGAGTCCCCGTTTCTGTCTGGGAGATGTCTTCTGCTTCCTGAGCCTAATCGGCTTAAAGCCTGAAACTATGGCGGCGAATGGTGCAGCCTTGTGAAGACCAGAACGGTTCCCCGGTTCCCTGGGTGATCGGGCATAAGTCCTGTGAAACCTGCTTTGCTAAGAGTGCACTCATTTAAATGATAAGGGTCCAAGGAGGAAATGAGTATGTCTCGCAAAGGATTGCAACCCCCTTTCCTGACAGACATTGACTCAGATTAAGCCCTCAGATTTCTTTGACATGTTAAACCTGTATTCCTGTGTATTTGAACCTAATAAAAGCCTAGTGAGGAAGGGGCTCTGGGTCATTCTCCTTTGAGAGTTTGTCCACCTTTCCTCTCCAAGCAGATCATGTCTTGGTAGTTTTATTTTCATCCGTGACAGAGGGACGGGGCTCTGCGGGTGGAGCCCCCCCAGCACTCATTGAATACTGATAAAAATATTTTCCTTCTTGACCCAGCCTGTGTGGCCCAATTGGTATGGAGTGTTATTCAATAAACTGAAAACTTGTGGGTTCAATTCCCAATCAGGTCACATGCCTTGTTTCGGTTCTGGTACTAGTGCATTCGAGAGGCAATCAATAGATCGATGTTTCTCTCCCTCTGTCTTGCACACCCTTCCCCCTCTTTAAAATCAATTAGCATGTTGCTCTGCCTGGAGTGGCTCAGTGGATTGAGTGACTGGCTTTGGAACCAAAGTGTCATCTGTTTGATTCCCAGTCAGGGCACACGCTTGGGCTGCAGGCCAGGTCAGGTCTCGAGTAGGGAGTGTGTGAGAGGCAACTACATATTAATGTTTCTCTCCCTCTCTTTCTCTCCCCCTCCCCCTCTCTAAAAATAAATAAATAACATATTTAAAAAAAATAAAAATAAATAAAATCAATTAGCATGTCCTCAGGTAAGGATTATTAATTTTAAAAAAGCATTTTTCTTCCTTACAGAGATTAATATGTGTACATATGAGAAAGGAGGTCTAAACTGTAAGGTACCATAAAGAAATTAGTTCATTGGAAGCTGATTATTTGACTACTTCTCTATGCTTTCAGGTCTCCTGAAGATGTCATGTTCCCATTGGCCCCTCTACTTTGCATATGTTGTTCTCTCTGCCTGGACATTTTTATTGCCCCATGTCCATACTCATCTTGGTAATATAAAATTAGCCTAAACCATAATTGGAGTAAGGTAAACATAGGCTTGACTATTTCTTTGATCAATTCATTTAAACCTAAGTCTCAATTTCCTCTGCAGTAAAACTATCATTATAATATAATAAGGCTATTATGATGATTAAATGGAACATTTATGTAAAACACTTAAAACAGTGCCTGCTTCATAGCTGTAATTCAATAAATGATAGCTACTGGTAATCACTTAACTTCTCATAACTCAGGTCTTCATTTTTTCAATGACCAAGTCATTGAAATATCTTCATTGATAGCTCAGTGAAGATATCTGAAACTATCTAGTGAGCATCTCATGCTTAACATGGGAAGATTAAACTCTCATTCTTCTTTCTCAAACCTGGTCTCTTTACTTTTCCCTATCTGTGGAATGACAACACCATTCTTCTTGACCTCCAGGCCTACCACTTTGAAAACATACTAATTTCATTTCTTTCTTTAATATTCCATAATGTAACTTCTCAGCCAAATCTATTCACTCTATCTTCGTAATAAATTTAAAATACGATTGTTTCTCACTATCTCCACTACTACCTACCACTGTCATCATTTGAACTATTAAAATAGCTACCTGATTGATCTCTTGTGATCCAACATTGCTTTTCTTTGATATGCTCTCAAAACTGTAGCTAATACAGTTGAAGGTATAAATCAGATTATGAGAGGCCCCCCAAAAGCCTCAGAATTGATTTAAAATTTTTTATTTTAGTCTTACATGGTAAACTTCAGTCACTTTCAAAGTACTCTCCATTTTATCTAATATACCTATTAAGACATTTTTGCCACTACTCAAAACAGTTTTTGAACTAACCAATGTTGATGCCTTTTAGGGTTTCTGCTTTTGTTGTTGTTGTTTGTTTGTTTGTTTTACTTCTTCCACATTGGCAAAATATTTCGCTTTGAAGACTTTTTTCTTCAAGGGAAACAAACAAACAAAAAAGTCACTCAGGGCAAGATCAACAGGGAGGGTGGGTCATGAGGGTCACGCCATTTTTGGTCAAAAAGTGCTGAATACTCAGCACTGTGAAGGCCCATATGTTCATAAATCAGCCATCATGAAATGAGCAAACACATTGAAAGAGTCTTCAAAAAATTTTTACTGAAGCCAAATGGAGCCTCTCACAACAACTCCAGTTGACACACTGATACAGATGGGCTCCTAGAACACTTTCCTGGGTTCTGAAACTTTTACTACAAGGGGCTTGCCCTCCAGAAGATAATAAAATCCTGCACCTCAATAGAAGCCTAAGACCTCATAGTGTCTACAACGTTCAATATAATTTTTATTTCACATGTGCCTTTATTTGGTATCTGATATCTCTACTTCTTTCTCTTTATTCACCAGTTGCTGTTTCTCAAACCACCTGTCATGCCCCTATGGCAGGACATTTATACTTGATCTAGCAGACTCTCTCACCTCCTTCAGTTCTTTGCTCATATATTATCTTCTCACCTGAGACCTTCTCCAAAAAAATCCATTTAAAATAGCAACCTCCAAACACAGTCAATCTTTTCTTCCTTCCCTGATTCTTGGTTCTACTTAGCACTTCAAACTTTTTAAAATTTTGTGCATTTCCTTTACTTATTTGGACTATCTTGCTCTCTTAACATATAAGCCTATGTCTACTACCACATATCCAGTGCTTAAAATGATGTCAGGCAAAGTAGCTACTAAATAAATATTTGTTTATTGATAGTATTAAGTTGTATATGTAGACATAAAAACAGTTAATACCAAATAAGAAGAACAGAAGGCCCTGCTTAGCCAAGTCTTTCAAGGACAAATTACCCTATGATGCTTGATCTCTTTAAACACCAAGACAAGACATCTAAAATTCTATTTGGATGGTATACAATCTCAACCCCATAAATAGGATATACAGAGAGTACTTTAGCCTTTACTTGATGACAGGCTCAACCTACCGTGACATATAATTGATTTCTGAATTCCAAGGCCCAGAGCAACAGTTTTCAACCTTTTTCATCTCCTGGCACACATAAACTAATTACCAAAATTCTGTAGCACACCAAGAAAAGTATTATATTTTTTGCTGAACTGACAAAAATAGGTATAATTTTGATTCATACACACTGGATAGCTATTGTTGTGTTGGCTGCTGTCATCTTTTTATTTGACAATCTAAGGGAAAGGAGGTCAGCACCCTGACTAATTAGTAAGGTAATGTATCTTTTAAAAATTCTTGGAGCATATTGGTTGAAAGTCATTGCCTTAGGGGCTCACTGAAAGATATGAAACTGACTCTACCTCAATTAGACAGGACTATACTACTGACTTTTGTGACTCATCCCTCTACACCCTTTTTCTCCCTTGCTTTCAGGTTACCAGTTGACAGTATGCCCCTTTTCAAATTGTCACATTAAATATAACATAATTTTGGAATTGATTAATATATTCATTAGAATTTTCTATACATACAAAAGTAAATGAAATCTAAGGGAAGAGAGTATATAAATATTTCAGCCTTATTGATATTGATTTAGTTATTAAAGAAGCCTTTTTCCCATTGCCTTCTTAGTTTTTGTTATGCTCTAGTGGATTTTGTTGCACCGGTCACTTAAGTTCTGGATAGATAAGTTTCTACATGGCTTACCAAAAACAACTACATAATTTTGTGTTTATTTCAACTTCAAATGAACAAAAAGTCCAAAGAATATATTTTGTGACATTAATGTTTATATTAAATGCTATCACTTATTTTTCACAAAATAACAATCCACCTATTTTCTTTCATTTCTGCCATTGCCACAGGCATTATTTAACCTTAACCAAATTCATGAAATCTAAGAAATCATTTAAGATGCATCATTATTTTAGGTGTGACAAGAAAATTTAAAAATCTTATTTTATTAAATTATTTCCTACCATAGACTATGAGATGAGTACCAATTTCAGAGATGCTTACACATAACATGTATTTGCACCTGAGAAATAATGAAATAAGGTATAATGGGATTTTATAAGTCTATGAATGGAAGTTATACTCTTATTAACTCTGTTTTACTCTATTTTGCTTAGACATCTCACATCATTTGGTTAAAAATATTTTAAGTGTCTCAGAGAATCTGAGGTCTAAAACATCTTTAGTTCTACAGTTGTTGTTGTCCTGTTGTTAAGTCCTTTATCTTCCCGTGGCTCTAAATTGAAGAAATACATAGGGTGGAAAAAATATTGCCCAAATGTTTCCTGTTTGCTTATTTCATCTTCATACAGTGAGTGACTCACTCTATTTTGTCACATGGTCTCATTTGTGAATCACTTTTGAATATTTTAAACACCTCTTAAATTAAGGATAAAATATGAGGGTCCAACATTTTTTTTCACAAGAAATTTTTATAGACTAATTTGGCATGAACTGAAGTAGCGTTTTTAGGATAACTGGCCTTTATGTTTTTATCCACTATATAATCTTATCCACTGGATAAATGGGTTGAATTTAAAAGTGGATGAGGTAATTCTGGAAATGTAGGCAATATTTCCCTTTCCATGTCCCTTTTCATTTTTCACTCATGTGGGAAAACATCAAAAAGAAATGTTAAGTTGCACTTGGGACAAAATTTCAGCTAGATTGGATGTGGGAGGTGGGGTTGGGTAGGGTGGGGGAGAGTAAAGGGAGGAAGATGGAGACATCTGTAATTTAATAACAATAAAACATTATAATTCAAATTCAAAATTATATTTTTACAGTCCAAATTCAAATCATATTATATTTTTATTACAGGTCAAATTCAAAATCACTGTATATTTTTTCTGCGATGATATTATTGACCTTTAGATTCAAAGGACAATATAAATAGATGTCATAGTATTTTAAATTAGATTTTTAGGTTGTGAGTGTATTAATGGTATAACAGTCTTATTAATTAACTTTGATGAATATATTTATTTCTATTGGGGCAGATTTTAAGATATTTATAAAAATCTGGAAGGAATTTTATTGTTGCTTAATATTTTGATTCAATAAAGAAAAAGTGCAAACTATTGGTACCAAAAACTTGTGAACATTCTTCCCTATATAAGCAATACCAGATTGATAATAGCAGATGGCTTAGCTTTACAAATCTAGTGTATTTTTTAATCTAGCTAATATGTTGGAAAAATATTCTCAGTGCCTTTCAGCCTTCTATATTAAAATGAACCCAAAATGTACATAACATTCATTTCAAAGTTGTGAATATTGATTTATATTTTCATATGCTATATCAGTAGTGGGAGACAATAACTGTCAATTTTAGTGGTATACCAGTGAATTGGTTGTAAAAGGACTATTGAATATCTCAACAAAAATTTGTATTTAATTTCCATAAAAGTTTGAGAAATAAATGTTCATTAGTAATGTCACTGCAAAGATTCTGTGCACACATATGATATAATTTTATCAATATTTAACATTGTGACCAATTTCTATTCAATAATTACTAGAATGGCCACTTTTATAACAACTAATTGTTCTATATTAATATTTGTATTTAGTATGTATGAGTTAAACATGTGTATAAACATATGCATCTGCACACACATGTACACACTCATACAAATACATGTATGCACCAAAAAAATAACAAAATTCCTGAATCCAGCATAGATTATTGTGAAACATTACTGATTTTCAAAGAAAAATGACTTCCAAGACTATTAGAAAACTATTTTCATCACCACATAAGAGTATAGGCTACTCGGAATCAGGAGAATAATTTAAGGATCTGATTTTTCAGTTTTTATGCACAAAGTAGGGACTAAGGCTCATGAATATGGCAGCAATTTATAATACCATCTATTAAATGAAGTGTATGTTCTGGAAGTCCATCAGGAACTACTATATTGTACATGACTCAAAAAACTCTTTACAACTCAAACATCACTTCCTTCTAAACTCTAGGATCAATCTTTGCCTTAGTGTTCAGGGTTTAGGAAGTCTAGCTAAATACCTTATGCCTTAGGGTTCTGGAGAAGTTGCTACTAACCTGTTTCTGATCTTGTAATCTACTTCTAAAATATATATGTGAAAGTAATTTCAAAAGCTCAATGAACTTAAAAAATAATATTATTATAAATTGATGTCATATTACTAAGCCTAGTCCCTACTTTGTAGGTAAGAACTGAAAATTAGATCTTTAATTATTTCTGAGTCCCAGTAGCCTACAAGATGTTTCCCATTGCTTCTGTAATGAATTACCACCAATGTTGTTGCTTAAAATAGTACATTTATTCTGTCTCAATTCTGGAGGTAGTAAATCGCAATCAAATAAGTCTCACTGGGTTTTAGTTAAGATATCTACAGAGCTGGCTCCTTCTGGAAGCTCTAAGGAAAGAATCAGCTTGCTTTTTTTTTTTTTTCTTCTAGAGGCCAACTTCATTCCTTGGCTTATGGTCTTTTTCTTGCATCATTCCATACTTTTGTTCCTGTGTTCACATCTCCTACTTCTGATTCTGATCCTCCTGCCTCCCTCTGTGAACACTAGCAGTTACATTGGGCCCGCCCAGATAATTCATGATAATCTCTGTTGCGGACCGTTCAGCCTGGTTTCAGGAGTTGTAACCCTCACCCCATGGTGGGCTGTGTAAGAGCCCAAGGGACCCACTTCATCTGGGTCTGTTCTGTCACAAGGATGTGACCTATTAAGGAGACAAAGCTTATCTCCCTGGCAGGAGCACTGCTTCTGCCTTATCCATCTCTGGCCCCATAGCTTGGTTGGCAGTCAATGACGGGTAAGACTCCTCATGGGAGGGGCAACCTAAGCCAGACGTGACCACTTGGGAGGCCTCATGGAAGGACTCGGGGGGTTGCAGCAAAGAGGATGTGATGAACCCTCGCCCCCCGGCTATTCTGACATAGCCCGAGTCCTCATTTCCATCTGGGAGATGTCTCCTGCTTCCTAATTGCCTTAAAGCCTGAAACTGTGGGGGTGAGCGGTGCAGCCCTGTCCTGGCCAGAACGGCTCCTTGGGTGATTGGCATAAGAAAGAATTCCTAAAGTCCTGTGAAACCTGCTTTGCTAAGAGTGCTCTTCCTGAGGTGACAAGTGTCCCAGGAGGAAATGAGCATGTCTCCCAAAGTCTGGCAACCCCCCTTCCTGACAAACACTGGCTCAGATTAAGCCCTCAGATTTCTTTGACATGTTAAACTTGTATTCCGGTGTATTGGAGCCCAATAAAAGCCTAGTGAGGATGGGGCTCTGGGCCATTCTCCTCTGAGAGTTTGACCCCTTTCCTCCCCAAGCACAAGATGTCTTGGTAGTTTTTACTTTCATCCGTGACGGAGGAATGGGGCTCTGTGGGTGGAGCCCCCCCACATCTGGCACCCAGGCCAGGGTCCCCCGCAAATCTCCTTATGTCTAAATCTCTAATTTTACTACATCTGCAAAATCTCACCTTGTCAACCGGTATTCACAGGCTGTTTGAATTAGAACTTGGACATCTTTGGGGGTTACAACACAGTGTACCATACCTACCCCATAGCTAAAGAACCTTGCTTAGTATTTGACAAGCACCTACCCAATCCAACTACCTTGGACAGGATAATTGCTTCAAAATGTCAATTTTTATATTAGACTCCTATTTACTGCAAATATAATTGTTTTAACACCAGCTGCTTACTTGATTGAATCTCTGATGACTTTCTGCTTCTGTATTCCCTTTGCTTTATTCTCTGCTCAAAATGATGTCTTATTATTGGCTGGGTCTCTCTGATACCACCTACTTACCTGAATTTCTTAACTTTAAGTATTTCATCTCTCAGAAAGAAATGTACATAATTCTCAGTAGTTGTGGAAACAGAGCCATTCTTCTCCCCTGTGGGTTGTGAGGATGCATTTTCTGAGTCCCACATAAATCCATGAAGAATTTAATTTCTTGAGTTTAAAACATATATTTCATGAAATTTAGGGCCATAAAATCGAGCTGAATAAAACTAAAGTTAGACATGTGATGATCTACAAGATGAGATTTGAGGCCTAGGGCTATCACCAAATGAAGCAAGTAGATTCTGAAAGTCTTTTTTCCCCCATTCCATTTTCATTCTTATGTAACTGTAGGAGCAATAGATAATTGCTGTTCCCTTTTAGAAATTTGGACTAGCTCCTTAAGTAAGAATTTGCCTTAACTCTAGATTTAACATTAACTACAAATTAAAGTCAAATATTTTTAAATGAATCAGAACTATTTTTCACTGAATTTGATGTAAACGGAGGATGAGGAATCTCAGGAAAATAATAATTTCAGGTGGAACACCATAAAGATTTACATAAACAAATTTTAGGGCCCAGATCTCTAAATTTCTCTTTGCTCACTCATTTGCCCCTTTTGTCCTTCCATGTTGTCACTTATTTTACCTTCATCTGGGTCCCTCTAGAGATTTGAAACTGGTTTCTAGAGATGAGTGTACCTAATGGTTGCAAAAAAATCTTTGTTTGTGAGTCAACAATGCAGTTATTTTATTGTATGGATAGATAAAGATATAGATGTAGATATGTATAACTATATAGATATATAAATTTGAAACACTGAGATCTTTCAGTACACAGTTTTCTCCCCATTAGTAGGAATAAAGTGCTCAAACAGAATTATTCACCCCAAGCCCTGTCTGGTGTGGCTCAGTGGACTGAGTGCTAGCCTTCAGACCAAAAGAATTATTCTCTCCAGGATACCTAATTGATGCAGTCAACTGGGCTAAGGAGAGGAGAGCTCTGGCCACACTCATAGGCTTGTGTTCATCTCTTCATAAAATGGGCTTAGTCACCCTCTCAAGAGATTTAGTTCTAACAGAACAAGTCTCAGAGGTAATTTATGTCAGGGATTTTTGACTACAAGCAAGAGACAGCACTTTAACATATCTTTTTACTATAAAGTTTCAAGTTTAGCCTTTGGTGTCCTCCTACAACGGTCAGAGCAGATATTCAAATGCTGCTTTTTACTTTTCAGGCCTATGTAGGCAGAGATAAACCAGGTGTCCTGATTCCCAGACCTTTGTCATAGCTTCCATTTCATGACTGAGAAGTGCTCCTTTACTTGCCCTTTGAAGGGACATTCTACCGTCCCTCAGTAAATTCATGCCCATCTACTCCCAGCTTCTCAAGCTCCTCTGGGATGATCTGTTTGGCTCCTAAACACTCCCAGTCACCCCATCTCCTGGCACATGCTGACACACCATAAGTCCTCAATTAGTGGTTGTGGAAGGAAGGAAGAGGATAAGAAAGAAATAGCCTTGTTTTCTAGACTTTTGATCTCTTTAATTTTTTACCCAACAATAAAATATATCTACCCTTGGTCCCATTTCCCAGGTAACATTGTAACTGGGTGGGGGGTGGGAATCTTCAGATCCCCTAATTTGAGCTAATCTCAATAAACTGGAAAAATTACTAATATGTGCATAAGGATTATATTTCATTCTTCAGTTCTAATTGTTTATGGATTTCAAGTGATATCTTAACTTGTTACATTATATCATTATTCCCTACCTTTAAAAATTAAAACAGGAAGTAACTTTAAAGATGGTCTAATCTAGGGTGGGGGAGAGTGGGAGGGAAATGGAGACAACTGTACTAGAACAACAATAAAAATAAAAGTAAAAAAAAGATGGTCTAATCTAATAATCACATTTTACTCATGAATAAACTCAACCTCAAGAAGTTTAGTTAATTTACTTAATTAATAAGCTAACAGGAAGCAGCTCCAGGCCTGGATTTCATATCTGCTGAGGTCATATGCCAGGATTTCTTGATGACACCTCTAACCTTCTTAGAACAGCTTGGCTACACTGGAGAAGAGTGTTTACTATATTGTCCCCAGAGCAATTCTGGAATACAACTATCCTCTCCCTTCTCGTTTAGCACAGCCCTTTTCTTTTCCTATGTAGATATACACCCTATCCTTATATAACCTGAGTTATCTATGATTTACTGCTCCTATCATTTGGAAAATAGGTTCATTTTGGTTGATGTATTTATTAAAAGATAAAGGCATATATCGTAGTTTACATGATCAACCTTTGTTCATTAATTCATTCAATTAAAAAATCTATTGAACACTAACTCTCCATTATTATGCTTGACACAGTACTCGGATTTCAATAAATGATTCTACCCTCAAGCAAGTAGGAGTACAGGTGATTGCTACATACATATGTGGGAATAATTATTATAGGGGTAGAGTGTAAAGATGGTGCAGAAATGAAAAGAAGGCTCAATTCTACCTGGTGTGGGTCAGAAAAGGTGTTCTGGAAACAAGTAACACATTAAGCTAAGATCTAAAAGACGGGAGGTATTTACCAGGTAGACATGTGGGTCAAAGGGATCTCAGAGGGAAAACATCAAATGAGAGAAAATCTAAGTCAAGATACAGCTTAATGTATAAAGGTAAGTGAAAACAGTTTTGTCACCCAAAATACTCAATCTGTGTGAGGAAGGAGTACTAAGAGCCTCAGCTGGTGACCATATTAGGAACCATATGCTGTTTGGAGGAATTTGCACCAGCTTTAGAACCAGCAGAGAAAATAAATATGATGTAATAATTCATGGAACTATGTTTGCAATATGACCAACGTACCTGAATATTTTCATATCATCTCACTATTTTCACACCGCTTTTTCCCTATGCTATTCATCTGACAAGCAGGATCATTAGGTTAAAATGTACACAAAATAGAATATATGTGTAATGTATCATTAAACGTATTGTACTTTTCTCCAAATCTTTTACAAGGAGTATGTGTAATCCTCATAATCATAAAAGGCTGTATATTTTTTAAAACAGAGAAGTTGATTTAGAAGAAACAAGGGGAAAACACATACATAAAGGAGAAAGTATTTATGTATAGCTGAGGAGCTAGCTGTGGATGTCCATTAGCTAATTAGACTCCTGTTACACCTTTTAACATAAGAGCATATTCTATTTATGTGGTATCAAAAGCTGTGTTTAGAATTCATAAATATCAAAGAATATCCTTTTCCCTTTCTATGTTAAGAGACATGAAATATTACTGTTCTAGTAACATCATCATCATCATCATCATCATCATCATCATCATCATCATCATAATATGACAAAAACAGTAAGATCTTTTTCCTTGGGGGGTGGGGGCAAGGTTCCATGTGGTCGGGCTCCACCCGCAGGGCCCTCCTGGTTGCCATGGATGAGAATAAATCTACCAAGACATGATCTGTTTGGGGAGGAAAGGTGGCCGATCTCTCTGAGGAGAAAGGCCAAGAGCCTTTTCCTCAATGGCTTTTAGTAGGTTGATTTTACACAGGAATACAGGTAAAGCTTATTAATCATTGTCAGGCAGTAAGGATCAAATGATAGATAAAATACAAAGAGCTATGAGGGCTTATTGTGAGTCAGGGTCTGTCACCTAAAGGGCTACAAAACTTTGGGAAGCAAACTCTTTCCTGTTTGGACCCTTATCATTTAGTTGAGAGCATTCTTAGCAAAGCAGGTTTCAAAGGATTCTATATATTCTTTCTTAGGCCTGATCACCAGGGAACCCGCCCTATCCAGCACAGCACTGCACCACCCTCTGTCATTGTTTCAGGATTAAGTCAGGCAGAGTCAGCAAGGCAGCCAAGATATTAGGAAACTTCTCACAGACAGAATGAGGACTCAGGCTATGTCAGGATAGCCGAGGGGCAAGGGTCCAACACCCCCTTTTGCTATAGCCCCCAAGTCCTTCCTTGAGGGCCTCCCATGTAATCTTGCCTGTCTTAGGTGACCTTTTCGTTGAGGGAATCTTACCCATCATTGGCTAACCAACCAAGCATTAGGGGCCAGTTATGGATGAAGCAGAAGCGGAGCTCCTGCCAGGGAGATAAGCTTTGTCTCTTTAGTGGTTTACAGTCTGAAGGTCGCTCACTCAGCCTTAGCCATGGAGGAGTGGCGGGGCGGGGGGAGGTTGCGGGGGTTACAGCTCCTGAAACCAGGCAAGGAGGTTCCCAACAGTTCCAATCTTATAGACAACCTTCAATATAGCTTTTTATGATATAGGTAATATAATTTATAGGTTGAGAATACTTAAAAAGTTGGTATCATAAAGAGCAAAATTAATTTCCTGCAATAAAATATTACTTTCTTTATGGCCATACCTTGATTCCCAGTTTAATGACTTAATTTTATTTACAATATACTCATGTTCCCATATTCCAATATTAATGGTGCACTGATAACCGCAGCAATACATCTCTGTCACTGAGATACTCAGTTCTCATGATGCTCTCTGTGTGGTTATGTAATCACACAGTTTTGTTGTTGTTGTTGTTTTTAACCTTAGAGAGACTTAGTCACTTGCAAAGTTTCCTCCATCATTTTTCCTGGCTCGTTGTATGAACAGTTCAATTTCATGTTCTTCACAGAAATAAATTACTTTATACTGTGACAGTACTTACACATTCAGTCTAGATTAAAACTCACACACAGCTAAATAAACATTGCTAAACCCTCTGGGTCTGTCAAGAAAAATAAAAATAACTGCTTCTACATAGAGTTCCAGAGACTAGATTGTTAAATTCACATTTACTCTTCTGCTCAGAATTTCCATAGAAAAGGGCTTTGTACTCATCTGGTGCTATTTTGCACTAACAATGATGTTAAGAGGATGCCTGAATTCCTCTTGAATTCTTCAATGATTTAGGACCCAACAGATCCAGAGTCACCCTCTCCTTTTTCTGATGGTTCTAATTATAGAAGGTTCTTCCCAGGATTGGGTCCAACACCTGATTTTGTATTGCCCACTAAAACAAAATGTTTCCCTCTTCCACATGACAGTATTTAAGTATTTTATTACAACACATACCTTCTATTTATTTCTGTCCCTCTAGTTTTAATACATTTAAATAGCATTCACCATCCACAACAGCTATCAACAAAGTCACACAAAACCTATGGGTTTTTTCATGTTTGTCTGTGGACATTTTCTGCTTGTTTCTAGATTCAAATGAACCCTTTGACTCTCGTATTCTCTTCTTCCTTTCTCTCGCCTTCCTAAGTCCCTACATCCCACCCTCATGTTGTCTCAGGCTACACATTTTGACGTTCTGTTTAGATGAAAATATTGAGACCTCAAAATAAAGCTGAATTTATCTTAATTTTTTAAAAACTTTTGGACTAGCTGCTCACCTTCCTCTGCCTTGTTGGAAAGATAAGGGAGATATTCAGCTTCGCTATATCAGGGAATTTGTCTATTTTGTTCACTACTTAGCATCACCCTTGACCCCAGAAGTGATTCAGTATCTGGTTGTTGCATAACTTTGGAAGGCTGATTTCCTCTGAGCAAGCTGGGCAGGGTGCTGATGGCCATATTAAACCCTCAGATCATAATTTAACACTGCAGAGACAAGCAGGGTAAATATCTCAATGGGTATGCACATTTTGTACCTTTTGCTGGGCTAAATGATTAAAGAATGTGATTGAACCATCCTGAACTTCTCCATTGGATGCTGTCTTCTTCACACTGTTTTCTTTTACAGATTATTTTATTATTTTAGTATAGTTGAGCTCCACAGCTGCTGCTCATGAGAAGTACAATTATAAAAAGAATTTCTGGAGGTGGGTATGTTCTAATTATGAGAAACTTCTCCAAAATTTCTCTAAGATCAGTTCAAAATATTAGGATATGTCAATGATCAGAATCCTAATCATTGGCCTCTTAATCAGAATAGTCTATTAAAATTAAGAGAATGGCTATTCAAAGATATTATGGACACATATGATTTCTTTCATATGCCGTCCCATAGCTTTGCTTTGTAATTGTTCTCTTAGCATACAGAAAACAAAGTTCTTTAATGGAAGTTACTCTGACCCTTATTTTGAACCCACTGGAAAAAAAAAGAATGTTGTTTTTTTTCAGCATTTTTAACAGAAAATCATAAATACATAAAATAGATACCATTACAAAATTTCATGAGAATAATTATGGAAAGCTTTGATTCTTGGATCTCTTGTTATTACTGGTTGAGTTGAATTAGGCTGCGGATAAGTTTTCTAATTTTTTTTTTATACATGAAGTTATTTGTCAATCAGTTGCCCTTACTTTTGCTAAGCCTCTTTTTTTCTTTAAATGCAGTAAATTTTTTTTTTTAACAAAGCACTTCAGAAGAACTCTAAGGACAAGAAGCAGGTTTTAAAATTCCAAGTCAAAACTTTTTTTGCCTTAGTATTTAACACAGGAGACACATTTAGAGGGAATGGAAATCCCCAATCAAATAACTTTGAGGTCAACTCTGGTGAGGTAGAAGATAGAGGCTGAGAGAAAAATTAAACAGCTAACCAGCTACACTGACACTTAAAGTCTTATTTTTTTTTATTTCTGCTTATTTTCCTTTTTTATAAATAATCTTTTTTAGCCTTAATTTTTTAATCTATTCATCCCTATCTCTCCTAATTGTTCACAATATAGAAATGGCTGATAACTAATCAAATTGGTGATATTTTCTGATTACCATTTTGAAAGTAGAGTTAAATTATTGTCATCTTCAAAAATATGTTCAAGAAGTAGATTAAAACTAACCAAAATTACAGAAGTCATTTTTCCTTAAAACACAATTTTTATGTGTTTATTGTCAGATCCCACTATTGTCTTATCTTTAACTTCCCATTGTTCATAGAACAAATGCTATAATAGCAATAAATGAGAAATTGTTCACTATAAGATTTTCCTTTGTGAACATATTTGTTGAATTAGATGGAATTAATGTCATTACCTACAAGTATATTTACCTAATTAAAATTTAGGTAATAATAGAATTGTGATTCTAATTTTACATATTATTATACTAATCTTGGCAATTTAAGTAACTAAATATTAATCTTCTTATTGCTTCTATGTACTTAAATATGCACTTACATATATATACATAAATATACTTTAATTTTTTTACAAGTAAGACTCAAAATGGAAAACACATTTTACTTTCACAACTAATTTACTTTGGATTGTAATTGTTAGCAAAGAGTGAAACTATAAACTTTCATATCTAACTTGACTTTTCTAATAACCAAAAGAAGATAAGAAATATTTTAAGTACTTGCTAGTTTTAAACTTTTAATTCTCTTCATTACCAAGGAAAGGTAGTAGACCTCAAATAAGTCAATGATACACATATTGGAAATGTTCGATATATATTCCAATCTTCAAGAAAGGAAATGCTAAGGAGAGCAGTGACTATAGAACCATTGATCTAATACCCCACACATGCAACAAAGTTTCTAGCTTATATAGAGCAAGAAGAGCCAGGTACTCAAGTTGAATGCAGAAAAGGAAGAGCCACTCAAGATCTAATTGAGAGCCTTTGCTGGATACTGGAGTACTCCAAAGGATTTCAGAAGGTTAATCTATGTTTTAAAGACTACAGTAAAGCCTTGAAGTACATGGATCATGAAAACATATGGATTGTTCTGAAAGAAATGGGGGCACCTTAGCACTTGATTGTCCTGTGTGTAACCTGCATTGTGGAAAGGAAGCCACTTTCCGGACAGAATATGAAGAAACAGAATGGTTTTCTGTTGCAGACCGTTCAGCCTGGTTTCAGGAGTTGTAACCCTTACCCCATGGTGGGCTGTGTAAGAGCCTAGGGACCCACTTCATCTGGGTCTGTTCTGTCAAGAGGACTTGAGCTATTAAGGAAACAAAGCTTATTTCCCTGGCAGAAGTGCTGCTTCTGCCTCATCCATCTCTGGCCCCAATGCTTGGTCAGTAGTTAATGATGGGTAAGACTCCTCATGGGAGGGGCAACCTAAGCCAGACGTGACCACTTGGGAGGCCCTCATGGAAGGACTCGGGGGCTGCAGCAAAGAGGGGGTGATGGACCCTCGCCCCCCACTCCCACCCCCGGCTATTCTGACATAGCCCGAGTCCCCGTTTCTGTCTGGGAGATGTCTTCTGCTTCCTGAGCCTAATCGGCTTAAAGCCTGAAACTATGGCGGCGAGTGGTGCAGCCTTGTGAAGGCCAGAACGGTTCCCCGGGTGATCGGGCATAAGAAAGAATTCCTAAAGTCCTGTGAAACCTGCTTTGCTAAGAGTGCACTCATTTAAATGATAAGGGTCCAAGGAGGAAATGAGTATGCCTCCCAAAGGTTTGCAACCCCCTTTCCTGACAGACACTGATTCAGATTAAGCCCTCAGATTTCTTTGACATGTTAAACCTGTATTCCTGTGTATTTGAACCCAATAAAAGCCTAGTGAAGAAGGGGCTCTGGGTCATTCTCCTCTGAGAGTTTGTCCACCTTTCCTCCCCAAGCAGATTATGTCTTGGTAGTTTTTATTTTCATCCATGATGGAGGGATGGAGCTCTGTGGGCGGAGCCCCCCCCCCACATCTGGTGCCCAGAACAGGCCCCCGCCCGTTTCCTATAGGCAAAGTTGTCAGAGAAGGGTATATTTATCTCCTTATGGTTTAATCTGTGCACAGAACACATCATATGAAAAACTGGGCTAGACTCAGAAGAAGGAGAGGAAATTGGTGGCATAAATATCAGTAAGAAGATAGACAGATGATACCATCTTACTGGAAGAAAGAAGCAATGTGTAGAAATGAATCCTGATGAAAGTAAAAGAAGAAAGTGTCAAAGCAAGACTTCATCTTAACATCAAAAAGACAAAAATCATGACAACAGAAGAAATACAAAACTTTAATACAGAAAATGAAGACACTAAAATTGTTAAATATTGTCCTTTCTTTGGTTCAGTCATTAATTCACATGGAGACTGCAACCAAGGAATCAACAGAAGGCTGAGACTTGGAAGGGCAGTGATAGAATTAGGAAAGATCATCAAGGGCATAGATGTGTCATTAGATACCAAGGTAAAGATCACCCACACCCTGGTATTCCCAATGTATGAAGTTGAAAGTTGGACAGTGAAGAAGACTGATAGGAAGAAAAATTATTCATTTGAAAAATGGTGTTGGAGGAGAGCTCTACAGATACCTTGTACTTCCTGAAAGATGACAAAGCAAGTCGTAGAGCAGATAAAGCCTGAAACATTGCTGGAGGCAAAAATGACAAAATTGAAGCTGTCCTACTTTGAGCACATCATGAGCAGGCAAAGTTCTTTGGAAGACAGCAATGCTGGGAAAAATATAAGGTATAAAGAAAAGTGGAAGACCAAATATGGCCCAACTGACTCCATAAAAGAAGCCGGAAGCATGAGTCTACAGCTAAGCAGGGCAGGTGAGGACAGGACATTGTGGACAGCACTCTTAGGGTCACCAGGAGTCAGAACTGACTCAACAGCATATAACACACACATTGTGCTTCAATAAAATACCATTAGAAGAAAATAACAATAGCAAAAGCATCTACTCAAATGAATTTATAACCCTGTGCACAACTATAGTACATGGACATTGTCTTCAGAATACTGGCTCATAATCTAAACTTTCTCATTGCACTCTAAGTCATCTTCACCTCACTTCTCCATTGTTTCCATTAAAGACCTTCTGATAGTAGGTGGAGATTTGGGGGATACAATGTCTTTCTGCTACAGACTGTCAGATGGTTGGGTAGTTCCACAATCCAAAATATTAACAAAGAAAACTAAGTACTAGATTTGTTTAAGACTCATGAACATATAAAGAACTGTATCTGGAACTACAGATATAGTATGTTGGAGTCGAAGAGAAGAAAAGAAGAGGCAGTTATTCCAAAGAACATTGTAATAAACATTTTCTACTAAACTTGAAATGATAACTGAAGCTCATCACTTTCTACAATTAAACTTAGGCAAATTATGACTGAGTTGATATGAAATTAATTTCTTCCATTCAACTGCTTCAGGGCTGCATCCAGCAGCCTCTTTGGCTCCTGATATCCACTTTTGAGAGCTCACTAATCAGTAAAGCTGCCCCCTCTTACTATACCAACAGATCTGCTCTGTGCTTTTTGGTCCTGATACCCTAGCTGCCCCCAACCATAACCCCAATACCCATACGACATACACAAAATCCAGAATATATACAGATGACTATCCAAGAAATCGTTTCTTTTCTCTACAGGGCTCCTGATCAGTAATCTAACTATTGTGACCACTTAATCTGAGAATGCATTAAATACATTCTTTTTTTTTCCTTGAATAAGATATTTTAATTCTTAATAAACAGTTTTTAAACATAATGTTTAATCTTGAAAGAATAAAGTATTGGTAGACCTGTAGCAGGTTAATGTGTGAGATTTTGAAGGCTGAATGGTGGTAGTGGAAAGGGTCACTCAGAATCTCAAACATTTCATATAAACTAAGATTTATTGAGTGCCACAATATCAGACCCTGAACAGGCATTATCTCTTTTAATCCCTGAGACAGTCTTACGAAGGAGAGATTCCTTTCAATTAAACAGATGGGGAAAGCAAATATGCTGTGGGGTCACAGCATATGTGGCCTTCTGAGACAAGATCAAAGCTGCTACTAACTGTCCAAACTATAAAGGCTATGAGCATTTATGTGGTCAAGAAATGAAAAGAATTTCACAGTGTGTTTGTTTGAAAGGACACTTAAAGGAGTTATTTACTGAGAAGAGTTGAGTTTTGAGGGATGCCCTAATCTTTCCACATGCCTCCAGGATCTCTAAAGGCCATGTTTCAGGCCATGTCCTGACACAGTGTTGAGCAATGTAGTCATATGATTTCCAGAAGCCAAGTATCATCCTTGGAAATATAAGAAGCAGACCATTGTGGATAACAAATGTAAGCATTTCATGTATATTTCAAATACTTGTGGAAATCATGGAATAAAATGTTTTAAATAATGTCTGATCTAAAAGAATCCAGGGCCACTATGCCAAGTTAGCACCAGAAATCTATTCTTGGGGAGCTTAACTTCTCTCGTCCTGTAGTTCTCCCATTTTCCAGAGCAAAGTGAGTCATGTTCTTTGTTTACCACTAAGTATAGTCTCCCTGTATTTAGCATATGCAGTAAATTGTCCATGATATTTGTTGGAATAATAAATAGATGATTGAATAAGAGAATATGCCCAGAACACCTGGTTGAATCAGTTACTACAAAATTTACCCTCCAAGGGATGTTTGAAAAATGTGTTCTTTTTCTAGACAGGGAAAACTAGCGAATATAGAGGAGCAAATCAGCTCGGAAAGGCCAGATTGAAGAGTGGAGATGAGGATTCCCTGAACACCAACAGAATGAAGACTGTTTTATACAACTTGAAATATAAATTTCCCTTGCTACAAATGATGGATTTGCCACAGCACCTCCAAGCCTGCCACAGCACCTCCAAGCCTACCTCAGCCCTGAAAGACATTTGGGAAGCTCTGAAACCCTCTGTCACTCTAGATAAAATTTTCTCTTTTCACCTACCTTCTTGAATGGATTAATGGAACCAACTGAGGATAATTAATGTATTAGAGTAATTCCTCACTTATATGTCACTTACATGCAAACTCTTTGTTATGGACTGAATTATGCTCACCCAAGAACCATATGTTGAAGCCATCACCCATAGTACCTCAGAATGTGACTGTAATTTGGAGGTTGGGTCTTTAAAAAGATGACTATGTTAAAATCAGCTTCTTCATGTGTGCCTTAATCCAGTATGACCAGTGTTCTTGTAAAGATAGAATATTTGGAAACACAGAAAGATACCAGAGATGCTTGCCCAGAGGGAAGACCATGTGAGAATGCAGAGAAGTTGGACATATGCAAGCCAAGAAGAGAGGCCTCGGAAGAAATAAAACCTGCTAATATCTTGATATTGGATTTCTGGCTTCCAGAACTATGAGAAGATACATTTCTGTGGTTTAAGCTATCCAGTCCATGCTATTTTGGTGTGGCAGCCCTAGGCACCTGACACACTATTTGAAAACAAACTTACACTTCTGTTAAAAGAAAAATCTCTGAAGTCAAAAAGGCCAGCCTTCACACTGGTGACACTGCTTAGACTAGAGATTGCTTTGTGCAGACTTTGTGACAAAGTGCCACTGAGGCCAGATTGTTTACTGGTTCTGCCAGCAATATATTATTGTGTTGACATTGATTGGTATGAGAATAATCAACTCAACAGGTTTTCATTTGTGACTTTGAAGTCTGGTCTTTGGAAATGCATTAATTTGCAAACATAAAGCACCAGTCCCCCAGAGCCAGACACCACTTTCAGCTATTTGTTGAATGCACAGCAATAAAATTCATGGGCATAGAGAGAGACACATCATGTGTATTTACTAGGAATGATTTTCTTTAACCAAGACCTGTTAAAATTAATCAGCATTAACATCTGGTAAGGAATGCATTCATGAAATTGATGTTTATAATTGTTCCCTCTGCTCTTATTTCTCTGGTTGATATTGGGTATGAACACAGGAAAAACATTTATTTAGTTCCTAATAGAAACCACTACTAAAATAACATCATGGAATATTACTACTAATTAAAAAACCCAAAAAGAAAATATTACTCAAATAAAAGTATTTATTTTTTATCAGTCAATAAGAACTATTAACTTATTTTCCTGTTAAATTTGTTCCCTCAGAATCTCAAAGCTAAATGTATTCTTCAAATATAATTGGTATTTTTGGTCCAGATTTCTGGTGTGTCTCTCTTCCTAAATGACTTTATGTCATTTAATCTTTAGTCATGAAACTAATAAATATGCCAAACAATGATTTTTCCCCATGAGCTTTTCAAATCCTCTTTCTGGAATTAGATAGGACATGAATAATGAATAAGAATTGTCCTTCTAAAAAAAGGAGAATTGCTTCTCCACAGGGGCAATTTTACCCCTCCATCCCAAGACACATTTGGCAGAGTCTGGAGACATTTTTAATTGTTACAATTGGGAGCTGATGGATGCTATTGGCATCTAGTAGATAGAGGCCAAGGATCCTGCTAAACATACTACTTCCCACAGCAACAATTTATGCACTTAAAATGTCAATAGTGCTGAGGTTGAACAATCCTGCCTTAGAACTAGCATATTTTCAGCATTAGAAATGCTTGGTAAAGTTATGATTGAACAATGAATGTTTGATGAATGGATGAAGTCTGATAAGTTTCAGGTTCTATATCAATGTCTATTTTTTCTATTTTTCTTATTATTTTTATTGTTGTTCAGTTACATTTGTCCCCATTTTCTTCCACTACTCTCCCATGCCCTACCTACCTCCCACCTCCCACATTCAATCCTTCCCCGCCGTTGTCTTTGTCCGTGGGTCCTTCATACATGTCCCTTGACTTGACCTTTCTCTTCTCTCCAGTTCTAGAGAAATACAATTTTGTCCATTTCATAGACATTTTGGTTTTGGCCTCTTTTTCTCTGATTATTGGTGGCAGAGTTTCTCCAGTCCTTCTGGAAATAGCTTTAAAGTTATTAACAGCATCAATATACATATTGAGTAATGGCTAGAAATGCCTTGAAGCAGTAGCTGGCTTACTAAACAAACTTAGTACATCACCTCCTTTATTTTTGTCTGATTCCCATGATCCCAAAAGTGAAAGCCCTTCCCTTCAGTACATTATTTCTGACTATAGGCCTAACGCTCACCTTGAGTAAAGATGAGTGAAGAAGTTAGAATTAGTCCAGGAAGGCCTGGGGAGTTAATACATGACCTAAAATACACAACTAGCCACTGTTAGATTTGGATCTTAAGTAATAAAGCTTTGTAAAATTCTCCTCACCATGCACTTCCATCTTCCTTGTTCTTGATTCATAGACTACAATGCCAATAAATTTTATACAATCACACTACTCATTTGAAATGGCCTCAATGTGAGGATGTCTAAATGTGTGTGGGGATTTACTATTTGTATTCAATCTAGTTCATGGAGAGAAAAAAGCTGTTGGGTCCAACGGTCACCAAAACTCCTATTAAATAGAGATAGGGCAAAGACTGGCATGCTTTGGAAGGAAATAATATAAAAGAAGTGTCAGAAAGTGAAAGAGCCACAAGATCTGAGTGAAGAGGGGGAAAAAGGTTGTGGAAGAGAGAGGCAATATTGCAAGGGGGGTGTAATATAGCAGACAGAACAAGGTAATTCAAGGAGCTCTGGTGTGGGATGCAGAATTCCTGGGTTCTTTTCCTCCTTAAATTGGCAAAAAGTCACTTAACCTCTCTAGACCAGCAAAATAGACCTGCGAAATAAAGGACTTACCTTGAATGATCTTGATTAAAGTCCCTCTAGGCAGTGAATACCTAGTTCTATCTGTGCCTTGGGTTGGCTATCAAGAAACACAAGAATCAGCATATCTAAAAAAGCAGGCTTTCGTATATAGGCTAAATTGAGAAGAATAGTTTAAATGAGTTCTTGACAGGGTAGAACAACATCACCTCTTGCTCTGGAAGTATGTAGGGAGGTAGTAGTTAGAGAGAGAGGAGGGGAGGCACAGCTCTTTAATGGAGTCATAGTTCTCCAGGGGGAGATGAATGAGTCAAATCTTTTCTCTGTTATCCTCTCCTTTCTCCTTCCCAAAGATGAAATGGAAAACAGTAGAGGGAGATAGGTTGCCTGCTTACTATTCCTCCAACAAACAAAGCTTGTGCTCATCTTGAGACTTCTATACAAACCTGAAATACATGGTAGGGCCAGCTCTTCTAGGTCATTCAGGTTTCTACTACAATATCACCGCCTCAGAGACCTTCCCTGTCCATCCAATCAAAAATAACTACCTCCACTCTTTAGATCTCATCCTTTTTTGTCTGCTGAGATTTTTTCCCAGCAAGATAGCTCATCTTAATGTTTGTCTCTATGCATTTGTGATTTTTCTCCCTACAAGAGAACAGAGACCTTGTATGTCTTGTTCATTGCTCTGTTCTCAGCCCCTGGCACAGAGTCAAATTCAGTAATATTTGTCAAATGAATACATGAATAAATGGGTAAGAAATGCAGAAAATAAAATTTTCATGTGAAAAGATCTAAAAGATAGGAAATGGAAACAGACTATGGTGAGAACAGATAGGGTCTTAGGGAGATAAGGCTGCCAGTGGGAGGCACCTATGAGACTATAAGGGGCAGAGCTTGATCCTGAAGGATCAAGAGTGAGCTGAAGAATATCCTTGTTATTTGAAAGCAATAGCATTATGGAGAGATTAATATTATCATCCTACCCAGTCCTTGTGGCTATGGGTAAACAGCTTCAAATCTCAAAAACTGGAATTCATTATAAAACAACTAGAAACAGTGTGGCAACATTTCCATATAATCGAACAATCTTTATCAATAGGCATAGTCTTTGCATAGGGCGTATGCTCCTTGTGATAGCTATAACTACGCAATCTCAAAGCTAATAAACACTCAGATTCTATACTAGTTTTTAACTATCCAAGCTAGATTTCTATAGCTAAAATAAATTACTATTTGCTGATTTCCATAAATTATACCAATACAATAAGACTATTTTATCCATGTATCCTAATTTATTTCCAACAGAAAAAAAGCCCTCTACCTTTTACCACAGCTACAAATTTAAGGAGAAATTTAAAAGAAAAACAAAAATGTATCCTCAGTTTCAACAAATCTCCTGATAGTTAAAACTTGCTGGGACCTCTGCTGCCTGGTTTTGGCATTGAAACACAAAAGCTTTTCTAAAGCACATAGAAATCTATGAAAATAGGCCATATACAGTTAGGCTTTTATCTAATTATCCAGTTAGACAAATTCAATTCTTAAATGACAAAATTTCTTTAAAGGTTTAGCAAACTGAATTGTCTTTAAATATTTTATATAAATTAAGGAAAAATGTTTCTTTTCACTTGTCTTCTACTCTTCCCCTTCTAACTTCATGATAAATGGCCTGAAAAGAATAAACCCAACTAATTTTTAGTGAAATATTATTTAAAATGATCAGAAAATCATCTGGATCACCATACAATAATAATTGATTTTGTTATTTGGTAAAACTAAATATCAATTTATTTGTATAAAATTATATTTTCTATCCTCATACTATATAAGAGGTAATTTAACTCAAATGGAAACTCACTATGTTTGTATTCTTCAATTTACAGAGGCAAAATATTAATTGATTATTGAACTAATAAAAGACAAACATTTTTTAAACCACTGCGGTATCCTATCAAGATTTATGCCTAAAACCCTTACCTTAAAAAGCATCCTGATGAAGGTAAAGTGTTACTCCTCACACACAGTTACTGTGTAAAGAATGTGTAATTATCCAATTTGCCAGCAGTGGACAGTGTTACTCTAGTTATCACCATCCGCTGACTAAGGAAAAGCCTGCTCAATATCTCAGGGAATGTCTGCCTTTTATTCCCTTAAATAGACCAGAAGTCAGTAACATTGGTAATTATTCAGGAAAAATAATAAAATACCTTTTGTTAAAAAAGTCAGTGCTATTCTTGGATATATCCAAGAACTACTCAGAAATCAACAGTTACATTAAAAATATGGTTCTTGTTTGATGTTGTTTTTTAGTACATGGAACATAGTTATTGGCTTCAGAATATTCAATCATCACTCTCAAGTGCATCTTATACATCAATAAAAGATCTTTCTCGTAGGAAATGTTGACAATTTGTATAAAAAATATACTGCCCTGAAAACAATTAATTAATAAGAAATATACTATCTTGATAATCAGTGGCCCCAGTCCCAATCCTGGGTTCCTAGGAACTAGCTCTGCAACCCTAGGTAGTTCAGTCTCCCTAGGTCATTGGGAGTCTCCCTGATCTTGATCATCTCCTGCCTATAAAGAAACTACCTAAAGTAACAATTGCCAAGAACTCCTACACTGATGTCTGTGCTTCTCCGACTCTCTCAGGACAAATTAAAGCAAAAAGTCCTTGCTACACTTGCATAATCCAACATAGGTGTTATTTGTTTAATCTCCATCCAGGAAAAAATGCCTTTATAAAACAACTATTCCTTCTGTGATGAAGCCAGAAACATAAGCTCCATTCCTCAGGGCAAGCATAATGGAAATAAACCTGCAGAGCTAATGAAAATCAGGCAGTGGGCTCAAAATAGAAAGCCACCTCTTCTCCATTTTCCAGCCTGCACAGCAAGCAGTGCATTTTGCTACATCAGAGAGTTTACTTGGCACTAAGGGTTTACTTTGTGCTATATATTATTATTATTCTCATTTTATAGATGAGGAAACTGAGGCACAGAAGATTAATATCTAGTCCATGGGTAACTGCTGGATCTGACTCATGAATCCAGGCAGTCTAACTGGAAGGTCTATGCCATTAAAACCACCAGATTCTACTTTTCTGGGTTCCATCCTGACTCTCAGTACAATATCTGCATATGTCCACTGTCATCAACTAGATTTTGAATCAGGGATAGAAAATAAGAGTAGCCCAGTGGAAAGGCCAGTGTTTCTCAACTGTGGGTTATTTGCTACCTCCAAAGGACATTTGGCATCATCTGGAGACATTAGTGGTTGTTACAATGGAGGGAGAGGGGCTACCGAGATCTAGTGAATAGAAGCCAGAGATGCTGCTACACATCTATTGATATAATGCCCAGGAAAGCCCCTCCCATCAAAAAATTACCCTGTTCAAAATGTCAACAGTATCAAAGTTAAAAACTACTCTAGAGTAAGAGAAGCTGGGTTTGAATCTTTCCTCTACCACTACCAGTTGTATGAATGAACCATTTGCTTAAGCTCCTTGAAACTCTCAGTCTCCTCCTTTAAAAGTTATTAAAAATACCTGACAATTATGGATGTGAGAAAGACTGTATGCTTTTCAACTGAGAAGCTATTTATATTTTCAAAGATAGTGCCAGAGAGTAAAAACAGAAGAGGGTTTAGAGTCAATGGGCATAAATTCTTATACCAACTCTGCAAGCCCATTTTCTTTATTGAAAGAGGGGGTGGGGAATTTCTACTCCACACAGTTTTCCTCGGAATTAAATAAAGAGTTCAGATTTTCTCATAATATTTGACATATAATATATCCCTAAAATTGTTAATTTCTACTCTCCAAGGTAGCAATGTGTATTATATATATATGTATATATATATATAACACACACATATATACACATATCTGTGTGTATATGTGTATACACATATGTGTATATATGTGTATACGTGTGTGTGTATAATTTAGTATCTGTGTGCAAACCTTACTCCCTACAAACCACAATTCCTTCTTTCCCAAGCCAAATCCTATTTTGTTTAGGTATCTATCCTTAGCTCAGGCAGCCAAGTGCTTCAGGAAATGACTAAACCCCACAAATTCAGAAATGAGCATCCACTAAATTGATCAAAGGTTAATTCAACATACTTCACAAGTGATAGAATTAACATCAGCCATGTGACCTGGTTCTGGCCAATATACTCAGGGGACTTTGTAGAGCCTGGTTCTAAGTGTCCCAAGAAGAGACAATCTCATTTTCCCCTTGTTTATGGAGCCAGAAACTGCTATAGACAATTTGCTACCAACTTTACAAATGACAGAACAGGAATATAGGCAAATCTGAAAGATGAAATTTGAGAAGATAGTTAAACAACTAAGTCAGCCATGTAGGCTGCATTTACTTTGGACTTACTAAAATGTTCAAAAAAAGATTTTGTTAAAGCCAGCTTGATTCAGAATTTCTGTAATGTGCAATCAAAAACATCCAAACTAATGCAAGTGAAGCCTGGGACCCTGCCTCTGTACCACAGTCCACTGGTGTCGCTGCCTTTGTATAGGTTTCCTCCCCTTTCCTGCAATAATTTTGTGTAGCCAACTAGTTGAACAGTCACTATAGAATAGAAATGGAGTAAAGCAATGTCTTTTTGCTCTTATACTCATTTACTTGTTTTTAAATTGTGGTAAAAATATACAAAATATAAAATTTACCACTTTAATCATTTTTATTTGTACAGTTCAAATGGCATTAGGTGCATTCACACTGTTGCCCAAATATCACAGCATCCATCTCTAGAACTTTTCATCTTGCAAAACTTCATTTCCTCTCCCTTTCCAAAGTAGAATAGACAAGCACTATTCTACTTTGTGTCTCTAAGAATTTGACTACTTTAGGCACCTTATGTAAGCAGAATTATATAACATCAGTCCTTTTGTGACTGACTCAAGATTTATCCATGTGGTAGCATGTGCCACAACTTCCTTTTTAAATTGAATATTATTTCATTGTATGTGTATACATTATTTTGTTTACCCATCCATTAGTCAATGGACATGAATTTCTTGCACTTTTTGGCTATTGTGAATAATGCTGTAATAAGCATGTGCATAAATAGCAAGTTTTAATATAACAATCAATCTTTAATCTTTAATGCATACTTGATGGACTAAATCAGCGGTTGGCAAACTCTGCCCCTCAAGCCAAATCTGAACTGTTATCTGCTTTTATAAATAAACATTTTTTAAAAAATTTATTTTAATCTTTGTTCTTTTTTTACAGTAGCTAGTGCTAATTAAGCTAATATATTTTCATATTTTATTTTATTTTTTGAATTTTTATTTTAATTGTTGACCTTGTACAGTTTTCTGTCTTTTATTCTCACCCCAACCCACCAGCCCAGCCCTCCCCACCTCCCTCCCAATTCCACCCCCCTTAGTTTTTGCCCATGTGTCCTTTATAGTTGTTGCTCTAAACCCTTCCCCTTTTCCCCTGAAATTCCCTCCCCTCTTCCGTCTGGTGACTGTCACCCTGTTCTCAATTTCAGTGTCTTTGTTTATATTATGCTTGTTTGTTTTGTTGATTAGGTTCCTGTTAAAGTGAGATCATATGGTATTTGTCTTTTACTGCCTGGCTTATTTCGCTTAGCATGATGCTCTCCGGTTCCGTCCATGCTGTTGCAAAGGGTAGGAGATCCTTCTTTCTTTCTGCTGCATATAAATAAACTTTTATTAGAACAAGGCCATGCCCATTTGTTTTTGTATTGTCTGAGGCTATTTTTTGTTTGTTTATTTGTTACAGTGCAGAGTAGGGCAGTTCTAACAGAGACCCCGTGCTTTCAAAAAATAAAATGCAAAAAATTAGAATGTAAATTCTATCCCATTGATCTACTTTAAGAACTTCCATAGTTTCCAATCACCTGCAAGATCACCTGTGAAAATTTATGATCCCATCCATACCTTTTTCTTTCTGCATCTCCAAACATCACCAGTAGCCTTTACTCAATCTCAAGTGCATCATTTCCTTTAAGAAAGCTTTCCTTAACCCTCAAGAATCTTGCCTAGCACAAAGTAGCTGTCTAATATTTATTTAATAAGTGAATTAATTAATAAAGATTTGGTTTTTGTTTTTACTTTTTTGTTCCTATGTGTTCGAATGATTGTGTAATCCTCCTTAAAATGCCAAACCAGAAAATACTGATGTATTCCATCATCTTCAGGGTCCCTAAAATTCAGAATGACCACTTAAAATGAACCTTTTAAAGGTAGTTGGACTGTTTCTGATATTTAACTTATATTTTTAATTTTGTGTTTTAAAATTTTGTGTTCTTGATACAGGTATTAAGTATCATATAAGAGTGTAGGTTCTATTTGTAGTTTCCTTCACTTTCCCAAAAAGCAATTTGCTGCAGATTATTAGAAATAGGAATTAATAGTATGTCAAGATGCCTACACTCATATGAAATACAGATCTGATAAAAATCTATTCTATATATTACTTCCCTTGAACAGCAACATTTGTGGTTCTTAAAATACTACTATATTATTCATAGAGTTAACTTTTATAATCTTTCATATTTAAACTATCGAAGCTATTTTGTATTATATCTAGATGAAGAACTCTTTAGTTTCCCAAGTTTTTAATCACGTAAAGGTTGTATTCTCTAACAAAGTAATACTAGAAATAATCTTTCTTTAAAATGAGTTGTCTCCAAAAATAAAAGAAATACTTAAAAGGTGGTAATCTGGCAATTTAATAAAGAATGAAAGACCTTTTAAAATAAGACAGTTCTTTCAAGTCAATTAAAAGGTATTAATTCAAATAAAACTTTAAAGCTTTACTTTTAAACAAAAGAAAAGTTTATTCAGGGACAGTTGTGTTCAAATAGGCCATTTCCACACACTTCCAATACTATTTTGTTTTTTCTCAACTCTAATACTTGTATTGAAGAGGTCCTTTAAATATGCTAAAATTTAGCAATGGTGTATAGTAAAAGTCAAAATGAAACAAAAGACATGTAGTAGTATCTTTGGAGGGGCAATTATATATTACTATTTGAGTTTATTGAACTTTAAAATATCACAGGTATCATTCTCTAATATATAGTATGCCAAATACACATTGAGAATGTATGTTAAATGATTCTAAAGAGATAACTGGCAAAGAGAAAAGTGTGAGTGTGATACACACACACAGAGAAGAAAAGAAGTAATTGATGTGGTTGATATAGTTACATAACATTTTCACTATCAAAGGAGCAAATTTCTAGATCTTCTAGATTTATTTTAATGTAGACAGCTTAAACCCAAATGCAGATATTAAAATAAGTTCATTAGCAATGATGATAAATGAGTTCCCAATGCACAAAACTCATTAATGACAAAGAAACAAATGTCAGAGGTTTTTTCTCTTTTAAAAAAAGAGGAGAAATAAAGGAAGTTTTACACAAAATTTTCACACTTGCAAATGTTTCTGTAACTAATACAATCACCAAACACTCCTAGAATAGGACATATACCAGCTCTAATTTGCCCTAAAATTTTCAAATATAAACACAGTTTTTCTCCAACATTGCAACAGTTTTGTTTTGTTTTGTTTTTTATACTCAATGTTCCATGCACTGAGTCTAATTGAAGTGACTATGATGGTCTCATTCGCAAGAATTTGAAGACATGTAAAAGAGATAAGATTGGTTCCCTTTTCTTTATATGTAGGTGAATGTGGGGAACAGTTATATGAATAATATAATGGTCTCTAAGATAGCTGCACTGTCTCTACCTCATCAGTTTTTTAATTATCTTATATTTAGATTAATATTTCTGTACCTCTGTTTCTCCTTTTGTGAATTGGTCCATGGACCTTGTGTTGAGGAGACTGAATTCCAGCTATAAAATGAGAAGGTGAACCAATATTTTTCTATTTCAGACAACTTTCCTAGTAATAATCCAGAATTCTGTCCTATTCCCTAACACAATCACTGCCCAATGTGGAACTTCCATGATGACACAGTCTGATGAGTACTAGTTGATAGTCCTGTCTAGTACAAAGTTTTGTTAATATTCTTCCTTAGTGCCTGTCACAACTGCTCAACTATAGTTCTGCAGGAAACTGAGGGACTGTTCTTTGCAGTATAGGGGTAGGTACTATTTAGTAAATGAATGACATTTACAAATACTATTAATTTTGTAAGCTCTGAAAATTAAATAGAAAAGAATTTCAGTAAAGGCGCATTAATGCTTCAAATGAATGTCCTTTTGTTATAGTACCATGGGGATTTAAAAGGGCTCATATATTTTCCCAAGTGCCTAAATTTTCCCCTAGGATCAAAAAGAAAATGAAGAAGAGCTCATAAAAGATTTTGAGTTGGTTAGTGTGGAAGACAACTAAGTTTTCACCAAAATGCTTCCCATCAATTTTTGTCAATAAAATTCCAACTTTGTTCACTGTGGCAATTTGCTTGACCTCAGGGAATGAAACACAGTGGGTGAGTCCATTTCTACTTTCTAGAAACTTATCTCCCTAGCTTTCCCTAGAAAATTTGCAGCCCTGAAACCCAGCTTCTAGCAAATGAGATGTAAAGAAGTATTCTCAGTGTGGGGGACAAAAGAGGTGTGATCAAAGTAATGCTAGGAAAGATTTTTGTCTTTGTCATCCTTGATAAAATGACAATCTATTTTGTTTTGCCCTTCTTTTCTGTTAGGGACATAAGTATAAAGTAAGAAATGACTGGAGCTCCAGCAGTCATATAGGAGCTAAGAAGTTCCCAATAAGGGTAGGAGAGCTGAGTTTCTAATTCAGTAATGAAGCCACTGAACAAGGCTTTATTGAACTCACTTCATATATTCCATATATAATATGTTTTATATAGATATATAATATAGGGAGTGTATGTACACTCCCTATATATAATATAATACACTCCTATATGTGTGTGTGTGTGTGTATTACTAGTAGTTGGGTCTTATTTGTAGCTGAGTACATCCTAACTGATATACCTGGGTATTTTCTAGGTCCGAATAAAAGTATGAATTAGCAACAGTAGCTATTCTTAGAGGAACTTAACTCAGGAATTCCAGGAGTAGAAATAGAAATAGGTAAATTGTATTAACCTGTATTTACTTGTGCCATTTCAATCTTCTCCATTAGTTAGTGAGATCCTTAGTGGTCAAATATATGTATTTTACTATACTATCCTGTCTGTAGCAATAGAGTGAGGTGCTTGAGAAACACTCAAACTTTGAGTAACCATTAACCCAGGAATGTCAAATAACTTAGCATGACTGGACCCAGACTCTTAGCAATATCTTCTTAGGCAGTTACAATCTCAAAATATCTTTTACCTCAAAAAGAAATGCTAGTTAGGCAATGTCCTTTCTCTCAGCAGGTTTTGTTCTTGAATGCCTAATTCAAAATACTTCAAAAATATGTTGGATTATAAGAGTAAAGACATATAGGCCTTACCTTTAAGGAATTTTCAAGTCAATGGCAGAAGCAAAGATCTGCATAGTTAGAAAGAAAATGATGGGTTAAAATGGCCAAACTGAAAAGTGGCAGGATTGCAGAAAAAGAAAGCATTTATTTCTGACTAAGAAAAGGTTGAACTCAGCTTTGAAAATAGGTTTTCAATATGAAAAACACATCTAATCCTGTTAAAGTCAGAGTGAAGAATGGGGATTCTAACTAAAAAGAATAGTTAGAACAATAGCATGGATTTTGGACAAAAGATAAGATACAAAGGAAGTATCGTAGCATAAACAGCTCTTTGAGGTCAAACCATGTCATGGAAAATACTGATAGTTCAGGCAAAGAAAGAACATGGTTCTTCATTAAGAAAAAGGTGCAAAAATTGCCTAAGGTTTGTGGCCAAAATATTGCATTAAGCTGATCTGGTAAGTGCTGTAAAACATAGTTACACAAGTAAAGAGCTATGATCAGCAACATGGAGTACAAGTTACGAGGCTTTACTAGTCTAAGAAGAGAGTAATTAAAGTCCAAGCATAAACCATGGAGATGGAAATAGGAAAAGGGAGAATTTAGTTTCATTTCCTCCATTTTTTACAGTACTCATAATAATCAATTATACATTTTCAGAAATTATATTATTAAGAAAATCATCATGTGTATATTAAATGGAAAATAGGAACTTAGAAACATAAAGGAATGAAGTAGAAGAATTAAACTCAAATTATATTTTCCAAGAAGATGTATATCTCATTTCTTTAAAAGAGATGAATGTCAACATTTAATCATCTTTTTTTTAATATTTTTTTTGGGAATGATTCTTTTTTAATTGTGCTAAAATACACATAAGATGACATTTACTATTCTATTTATCAGTGTACATTTCAGTAGTGTTAAGTACATTCATACTGTTGTGCAAACAATTTCCAGAAATCTTTTCATCTGCAAAATCTGTACTCATTAAACAACCTTTCACTCTCTTCTGCCAGCCCTGAAAACCATCCTTCTACTTTCTGTCTCTAGGACTCTGACTACTCTAGGTATATCATGTAAGTGAAATCATGCAGTACTTTTTTGTTCATATATAGTCACAGCAGAATTATTCTCAATAGTTAACATGTGGAAGCAACCCAAGTGTCCACTACAGATGAATGGATAAGCAAAATGTGGTATATACTTGCAATGAAATATTAATCAGCTTTAACAAGAAAGGGAATCCTGACACATGTTGCAAAATGGGTGATCCTTGATAACATTATACTAAGTGAAATAAACCAGTTAATCATCTATTTTTATGTTCTTTTTTTATTGTTGTTCAATGCTCAAACTTGTTGTTTTTCAACATTTTGTTTAGTTCTCCCTCTGGAGTTTTGCTCCATTCCTTCATTTGGGCCATGTTTCTCCCATCCAAGTACTAACCAGGCTCAACAGGCCATGTTTCTTTGTCTCCTCATTTTGGCTTCCTACCTCTGTTTGTTCCCGTGTGTTAGGTAGAGCTGCTTCAACTCCCTGGCTTGGTACAGTGACCTAGTATAGGGTCTAGGAGCATGACTTCCCCGATCACCCAAGCCAGGCACTCAAAATGAGCCCACTATGTGGCCTACGTATACTGCCCTCCTGTAGCTAAGCCTTAATTGCTATTTGCAAGTGAGCAGGGCTCTGTTTGCAGGTGAGCAGGGCTCTGGTGCCCTGAGTCCACCCCTTGAGTATGTCACTTGTGGAGGTGGTTGGGTGGTGGTCTGTGGCCTATAGCTGTCCACTGGGTGTGCATGCTCTAGGGCCTTGAGGGAGGTGGAGGCCAAGATCAGCCACCCGCTGTGTTCTGTCCAGGGCTACCCATATAAGCTACAAAGCAATCTGCAGTTGGCTGTTACTTTTGCTAGGCTTGGAGGTACCCAAGTGAGTTCAAGCTGTAAACCAAGGCCTGCTACTATTAGTGCCAGGCCTGGAGTCACTTAGCAACAGGAACCGGGCATGCTGAGGCCAGATGCTGTTTGTTTGGGAGAATTTAGAAAGATCTAAAGCATGAGACAATACAAGTCATTTGTATAGAAAAGCTACTGGAAACAGCCTGGGTGGGCCCAAAAGTTGGGTGGGGCAAAGTCTCAGGGAATCTCCAGGATGGAGCAAACAGCATGAGCCAGGTTGATGGAGTCTCAGATATGGTGCTCACGTTCTTGTTCTGTGGAGGGAGGGCTTAGAAAAGGAACAGTGGTCTCTGCCAACATTCTGTCTAGGAGAAAGTTGCCCCCTAGCTCTTGGGGCCAGACAATTCTACCACATATGTCTCTCATGCCTTTCAAGCTGCTGCTCTTATGTTGGAACTCAGAGGGAGTGAGTCCAAGTAAGCACTTGAAGAGGAACTGCTTGAGACTCTATCAGTTTGTCTTCTACGGTCTCAAGCTCCACTGATTTTTACATCCTGAAGTTAACAGTTATCTTCCTGGCACCAGAACCCTGGGCTAGAGGACCTGGTGTGGGGCTGCAACCTCTTGCTCCTGCAATATCTTTCCCAATTTCCATCTGTCACATGTCTATGTGGGCATTTCACATCTCCACCCCTCCCACCAGTCTTGATGTGGTTTCTTCCTTAATGTAGTTGTAGGACTTCCATTCAGCTTGATTTCTGATGTTTCTGAATGACAGTTGTTCTGTAATTTAGTTGTATTTTTGATGAGATTTTTGTGAGGGGGCAAGCAGGTTTACCTACACCTCCATCTTGAACCTCTCCTCCGATTATAAGTCTTAATAACAACAACAAAGAAAATGTCTGGCACTCACAAGCCAGCCAATACTGAGAAATAGATCATGGTATTTTCTGTGCATGAGCAATCTCACAGAACAATCACTGAAGATGCCAAAATAAGATGAGACAAAGCTAATGTACTTCAGAATTTTACCTAAACACTGATGAAAAGAAGATCACCCCCTAAAATACCAAATCCTCCCTCTCTTGGCCAAAATGAACAACTGCTCCTGCTTTACCAATCACAGCTCTGTCCTCATTCTAGTCTCCTCTCCCTACAAATAAGACCTATCAAGATACCAAACCATAGACTTGAACCAACTGTCTGTCATCCAATCTACAGCACACCCCCAATTGCTTACCCTCCATCAAATCATCTAACAAAAGCCCTGATCCTATAATACGTTCCTTATAGCATCCTGCTACCAAAAAGGACCATAATTCTTCACAGTGTATGTTCTGTCTCAGTGCAATGCATAATAATGCCCTTGTTTATCTACAGGTATGTTCCTGGGAATCTTTGGGGGATGTTGAATTCTCTGACTTGATGTTTCAGTACTTCTCCAGGCTCATAGTTATTGCCTTAGACTGTTTGCATTTCCCTAAACATGCACTATATTTTCACAGCTCTGTGTGTGCTGAGCTTTTATTTCACCTTGGAATTTCCTTTCTCTAATTCTCATCTATTGAAAACCTTGTTTATATTTTAAAGCTCAGGTTAAATTCTACAAGCAATTTTCACTGATTTCTTCAGTCAATACATGTCACTTCTCCTCAGTGTTTTGTTTATACTTCATTTTTGACATTTACTCTATCTTGCAAGATAGTTGTTTACATACTTTTATTCTTCACTAAATTTGGAAATTCCTTGAGAATTCCAATCATGCCTCCTCCATCTCTCTTTTACCTAGTGACTTTCCATCTCCCTTCCTGGTATATAATGCAATTTTAATAAATATTCACATAACTAGTAAAATTCTAAAAGCTGAGTTGAAGTTAAAATTTTTGAGAGGCTCATATGCATTCATTTAAGAATCTTAGCTGGATTCCTTATAAAAAGGGGAAATTTGCACACAGAAACAGACATGCAAGACTGTAAGACAGCAGCTAAAGACAAGGTAGAGATTGAGGTGTTAATTCACAAGACAAAAGATGCCTTGGGTTGCCAGTAATCAACAATTACTTCCAGAAATTACTTTCAGAAAAGGCAAGGAAAAATACTCCCCTTCAGGAAGGGGACTTGTTCTGCCAATGCCTTGGTTTTTGAATCTCTGGCCCCCAAAACTTTGAGAGAATAAATTTTTATTGTTTAAGCAATCCAGTTTGCAAAACTTTGTTAGGGCAGCTCTAGGGAGTGAATACAGAAGGATCATGAGACAATTGGTTATTTTTGCAAATTGCATCAGGAATCTTGATCTTATTAAGCAGTTTAGGCTCTCAAAAATAATAATAATTAAAAAGAGGAATAGTGGGCAGGAGAAATGGTGAGATGTTGGCCAAATGGAATAAACTTCCAGCTATAAGGTGAGTAGATTCTGAGGTACAACATAACAACTATATTAAACCATGCTATAGTAAACCATACTTTATTTTATACTTCAAAGTTGTTAAGAAAATAGACATATTCTTCCCCCAGATTTATTAATGTAACTCATAAAAATGTAAAATATTCAAAGCATATATGTGATGGTTTGATAAACATACCTCATGATCATGTTCTCCCCCTCTACTTAATTAACACATGCATCACCTCACATACTATTTCTGTTGTTATTCAGTTCTATTCTCTTGGCAAATTTCAATGGTATGATGCAGTGTTATCAACTATAATCACCATGTTATACATTAGATCACAGAACTCATTTTTGTTATAATTAAAAGTTTTTTTATCATTTTACCTACTTCTCCCAATCTCTCCCACCCCTCAGCTTCTGGAAACCATTTTTCTACTCTGTTTCTATGAGTATGACTTTCTTTACACTCTACATATAAGCGACGCCATGTAATATTTGTCTTTTTCTGTATGTCTATCTTGCTTAGCATACTGCCTTCAGGGTCCATCCATGGTATCATACATGACAATATTTACTCCTTCTTTAAGGTTGAATAACATTCCATTGTGTGCATTTGTGTGTTACAATTTTTTACCCATTCATTCATCAACAGTTAGTTTGCTTCTTTGCCTTGATTATTGTGAATAATGCTGCAGTGATCATGGGGGTACAGATATCCTTTCAAGATAATGGCTTCATTTCCTTTGGATATATACCCAGAAATGGGATTTCTAGATCAAGAGAATAAATCCTAAATGCCATCACCACACACACACATACACACACACACACACACACATTGATAATTATGTGATAGGAAGGACATGTTAACTACCCTTACTGTGGTAACCATTTTGCATTACATGCATGCATCAAATCATCATGTCGTACAACTTTAACTTACATATGATATATGTCAATAATACCTTATGCTGGAAAAACTTAAGAAAACAAAATTTAAAAAATGAAAAGAGGATTGAAGGAATGCCTAAGAAAATCACTCATGGATGGCTAAAGATTGGTTAGTCAGTTTAAACTCACATCAATAGCTAACTAACTCCGTCTTTGAATAAGAACACCAAGCATCAACACAATGCTACAGTGTTTATTTCTTTAAAAAAACAGCACCAAACCAGGATTTCTGTGATATTTATTAGGTTCTTCAGTTTCAGAACATCTCTGCATGTGGACCTGGGCTTTCTGCAATAAAGTCACATAAAATGAAACTTAAAAATCATATTTCCCATGTTTATCCCAGACCTACTGAATCAGACAGAATATCCAAGCTTCTTCTATTGAATAAAAATATGCGAGGGTGGGGTCTATTGAATCTAAAATCACTGAAAGTATTTTTAATTACTCTCAGATAATATTTGTAGATAATAATTTTGAGAATGACTGTTATATATTTTCCTTGACTATTTTCATAATAATTCCCTTTTGGTGATAGAAAAGGTGAAATTGTTGAGTTAAATGGGTGCCAATATAAGACTGCAGAACAGGCAAAGCATCATCATTTCAAGATCATGTGATGGGAGGAAACTCTGCTTATTCCTTCTCATGATCAACTAAAACAAACTGCAAGAAAAAAAATGGAATTTGTCCTTCACTGCCTGGCTTATTTCGCTTAGCACGATGCTCTCAAGTTCCATCCATGCTGTTGCAAAGGGTGGGAGCTCCTTCTTTCTTTCTGCTGCATAGAATTCCATTGTGTAAATGTACCACGGTTTTTTGATCCATTCATTTACTGATGGGCACCTAGGTTGCTTCAAACACTTGGCTATTGTAAAATTGTGCTGCTATGAACATTGGGGTGCATAGGTTCTTTTGGATTGGTGTTTCAGAGTTCTTAGGATATAGTCCTAGCAGTGGAATTGCTGGGTCAAAATGTATATCCATTTTAGTTTTTTTTTAGAAAATTCCATACTGTTTTCCAAATGGTTGTACCAGTCTACACTCCCACTAACAGTGCACTAGGGTTCCCTTTTCTCCACAAACTCTCCAACACTTGCTGTTTGTTGCTTTGTTTATGATGGCCATTCTGACTGGTGTCAACTGGTATCTCATTGTGGTTTTAATTTGCATCTCTCTGATAGCTAGCAATATCGAGCATCTCCTCATGCGTCTCTGGATCCTCTGTATGTCCTCCTTGGAGAAGTGTCTGCCCAAGTCCTTTGCCCATTTTTTAATTGGGTTGCTTGTCTTCTTAGAGTGGAGTCATGTAAGTTCTTTGTATATTTTGGAGATTAAACCCTTGTATGATGGAACTGGAGAGCATGATGCTAAGCCAGGCAGTAAAAGACAAATACCATATGATCTCACCTAATCAACAAAACAAACAAGCATAATATAATGAAAGACATTGAAATTGAGAACAGGCTGACAGTCACCAGAGGGGAGAGGGGAGGGAATTTCAGGGGAAAAGGGGAAGGGTTTGCAGGAACAAGTACAAAGGACACATGGACAAAAACTATGGTGGGTGGAAATGCGAGGGAGGTGGGGAGGGCTGGGGTGGTGGGCTTGGGTGGGAGTAAAAGACAGAAAACTGTACAAGATCAACAATTAAAATAAAATTAAAAAAAAAAGAAAAACAATGGAAACACTAGCAGTCATATGTAAGTAAATCTGTTCCTTAAATGTTCTCCTTTCATAGGCTCTCTAAATCAAGGGTGTTTCTTTAAAGATCCTACACATGGAATTGTTTATGCATCTGTACTTCTCTGTGATACTATCTTCGTGGGTGGGCTGGGACCATGTCTTGTCAGGATATCTTTGTATCTCCTTTGAATATCCCACAAAATCTATTGCATGTCACATTAAAAGCCATCAGACACCTTATGAGCCTTATAAATACCTGCTGCCTAATTAGAAGAATGGAAATCTCACAAATTAATACTCTGAATAAAAATGGAGATAACATTAGCTTTTTCTGAATTTGAAGCTCACCTACAACTGTAGTGAAAGTGAGTCACTGGGTCAATGGTCATATCATTAATTTGTAACTCTTTGCCAACACTTTAAGACAATATTTAAAAACAGTTGTCTGAATTTTATTAGCTAAGATTGAAGGCCTGGAGGGGAAACAATAACTTATTACATACTACAAGCAATTTCTCTTTCTCAGACAAGTGAAAGTATAACCATAAGTAGATAAATATTATCTCAGAAATGAAGATAAATCAATGTTAGCAAGTAAAGGTGAAATTATAATGTAATGGCTAAGACTAATTTATTAGCAGCATTGTCATAAATCTGACAAAAAACCTGAAAAATATTTTTCTGATTTTTTTCTTTTGTTTTAGAGATTTTATTTATTTATTTTTAGAGAGAGAGGAAGGGAGGGAGAAAGAGAGGGAAAGAAACATCAATGTGTGGTTGCCTCTCACACAACCCTCACTGGGAACCTTGCCCACAACCCTGGCATGTGCCCTGACTGAGAATGGAACCAGAGACCCTTTGGTTCACAGGCCAGCACTCAATCCACTGAGCCACACCAGCGAGGACTCTGATTTTTTCAACCTGCCAAACTGTAACATAACATTTTAATTGTTAGATTTATAAAATCTTGTTTTCTTATAACAACTACTGGATACAATATTTTAAAATCATAAAAGAAAATCTTTAGGAAGGCCCCATAGCTAAAGATTTCTAGTATTTTATATTTAAGAATACCCAATGGAAAAAGAGAGAACATGCTGCTAAACTAAGTTTCCCCAATTGCTCCTTTATCCCTCTTCCCATTCATTATTTAATCATTCATTCATTTAACCCATCAGCAAACTTTTTTTGATCTAAGCAGTGTTTGAGCTGAACAAAAAAGAAAAACATGCCTAGCATGAAGTTATCACAGAACCCACCAACTGACCAGTAAAATAACTGCTGATGAACAATAGGATGGAGACATTCATGAATCCTTCTTTGTAAAGAGATGTGTTGCCTAGGTCTTCTTAATTAACTTTCCAAATACTTAGCTCATAATTAACACTGATAAAGAGTTGGTAAATTAATAAATAACTAAAATTAATCTGATTTTGTGACTCGAGCCGAAGGATAAGAAATGGATTAGCTTAGTATTTCTGGTTCTACTGATTTGGAGTCATAAATAAAAAATCTTCCCTTTGAAGTTCTCTGGTGCCTTGCAAACATTCTGTTTCAAAGAGGTGAAAAAAGGGCACAGTTCAAATTAATCATTGTGGAAGCCTGTGCAATAAGCTCCCATTCCTGCTCTTCATTCTTTACATCCATACACAAAGTCCACATAACTGTTTTTATGACTATTTTTCACTCTAAATGAAGCTTAAAACTGGCATAATTCCAACTATTTAAAATTGTGGCTTATGTGTTTCTTTTTTAAGACTTGCTGCCTAAAGTAGAAAAGTAGCATCCAATTTGGTACAAAAAAAAAAAAAAGAAGAAAGAAAGAAATCCTTATTTGATAAGGTACTGAGTTGTGACAACTAGAGAGAAGTAGGGGCTGGCCAGAATATTATTCCTTTCTTCTAGTGCACAAAATACTTCTCATCCTGACAAAGAATGACTTCAAAGGACCAAAAGGAAGTATTCCTCTTCATCTGTTTTTTGTCATTATTTATGTATGCAACAAATACTCATTTTTATGAATTAGGACACTTGGATGCTTTTTCTGCTTTTGTTGTTATTTGCCTCATAACAATCTCTTAATCACTCTTGAACCTCTTAACCTCTATTTAAAATGAATATAGTATAACATCTTTTCTAATTGTCTCCATTGTCTGTCAATTATGGGGGATGACATTTGGGTATCATGTTTTGAAGATAAGGAAACTGAGGCAAATAGAAACTACATATTTGTCAATTCTTAAAGTGGCAATACATGGGAGATCAAAGCCTTGAACTCAAATCCTTTCTTTTCTATTTCTATCTTCAGCACAACCAGAAAACAGTTCTTCAATATAGTTTTCAATTCAGAAAACTATAAAACATCATTAATACAGATTTAAAAAGACAAAAAAATTAAAAGATATTTTGTATTCATGGATTGGAAGAATCAACACAGTTAAAATGGCCATATTACCCAAAGCAATATAAAGATTTAATGCAATCCCCTTCAAAATCCCAATGACATTTTTTTAAAAAATAGGACAAAAATTCATCAGTTTTGTATGAACTCACAAAGACCCTGAATAGCCAAGGCAATCTGAAAAGAAAGAACTAAACTGAGGTATCACACTCCCTGACTTCAAATTATGCTACAAAGTAACAATAATCAAAACAGCATGGTATTGGCAGAAAAAACAGACACACAAACCAATGGAACAGAATGGAGAACCCAGAAATAAACACACATGTACATGGACAAATAATTTTTGACAAAACAGACAAAAACATACAATAAAGAAAAGAAAACCTTTTCAATAAATGATGTTGGGAAAATTGGAAAGCAACATGCCAAAGATAAAGCTAGGCTACTCTTTGTCCCCATATACAAAAATTAACTCAAAATGGATCAAAGAACCGAAACAATAAGTTACATAGAAGAAAACATAGGTGCTAAACTTATGGCCATTGGTTTTAGAGAGGATTTTATGAATTTGACACCAAAGGAAAGAGAAGGCAAAAATAAATGAATGAAACTATATCAAACTAAAAAGCTTCTGCTCAAGAAAGGTAAACATCAGCCTCCCTGATTGGTGTGGCTTTGTTGGTTGGGTGTGATTCCACAGGGCAAAGTGTCACTGGTTTGATTTCTAGTCAGGGTACACATCTGGGTTGCAGGTTCAGTGCCAGGTGGGGGCACATGCAAAGAGGTGACCTATCAAAGTTTCTCTCTTGTATTATGTTACCTTCTCTCTCTTTCTCCTTCCCATCCTCTCTATATAAAAATAAATTAATAAAATATTTTTAAAAAATAACTGTCAATAAAACAAAAGGGTAACCAATCTAAAGGAAGGAGATATTTGCAAACAACACCACTGATAAGGGGTCAATATCCAAAACATATAAAGAATTCATGCAACTCAACAACAGACAAACAATCCAATTAAAACATGCAGAGGACATGAAAAGATACTTCTCCCAAGAAGACATACCAGTGGCCATCAGATATATGAAAAGGTGCTCAGTACTATAATGAGAGACCATCTCACACCTGTTAGAATAACTATAATATAATTAACAAGACAAATAATAACAGGTGTTAGGGAAGTTGGGGCAAAAAAGCAACCTTCATTCATTGCTGATAAGAATGTAAACTGGTACAGACACTATGGGCAACAGTATGGAGGCTCCTCAAAAAATTAAGAATAGTCTTACCATATGACTCAGAAACACCTCTTCTGGGTATCTACTTGAAAAGTATGAAAATATTTACTTGCAAAGATACATGTACTATTATGTTAATTCCAGCATATTCACAGGGACCAAAACTTAGAAATAACTGAAATGCCCTTTGATAGATGATTGGATAAAGAAGATATAGTAACATATACACAATCACAACAATCTCACTGATAAAGTCTTTCATTCAAAGGTTTTTGGATTTTTTCTTTGGGGTGGTAAGTCAAACCCAAGAATAATGGCATAGGGATTCCTTTGCTGGAGGAGACAATCTGACTGTAACCAGAGGGGAGAGGATAATAGGGGGAAGGGGAGAAGGGTTTTCAGGAACAACTGTAAAGGACACATGGACAAAACCAAGAGCAGGTGGAAGCAAGGGAGGGAGGTGGGGAGTGGTGAGGGGTAAATGCATACAACTGTACTTGAACAACAATAAAATAATTTAAAAAAATAATAAAAATTATATTGAGAAAAACAGACTTGACAACAAAATTTATAAAGTGGTGACCTGAGATTTACTTTAAAAAATGTTATTGCCATGGTACAAATAACCATCTGTCATGGTAGTTTCTCTGTCTGTAATGTAGAAAACTATCTTCAGCTTTCTCATACAGACTATCTCTAGTTGACGGGACATATCAGAAAATGCCCTTAATTTTATTTTCCTTATTTCTGTTTTTAAACTTCTTAAGAAAGCAATTAACCAGCTGGCCTGGTTCATAATGTGAACTAAGTAATGCACATGCATGTTTAAAAAAAGTTAGCCCCTTCCTCCAGAGGTTGCAGTCACAGAAACCTTCTAATATCTTTTAAAAAGTTATAGTCATTCTTTCAAAGGAAAACAGTAAATCATTTACAAAAAAAATGCAGGTTGGCTTGGAGACATTCCCCTTTGCCACAGTAATTATTTTACTTTTCCTTGTAAATTTGATAAAGAAGTCCCAATGTGGTGGTGATGATTGTTTGGTTCATTTGCTAATTACTATCATACTTGCTTCCTTATCTATTTCCTTAAATATTTAACTTTGTTTTTATTTATAAGTATAAAAAACCTCATTCAATATCATTCATTACAATCATTGAATGCTGTGCCATTGACAACCCTAAATTCTAGTTAGTAAGTCATATGTACTTTGTTAATTCATTTTAATTTGTTGTATTTATTTATTTTAAACAACTTTTATAGTATTTTTCCACTAGCACTTATCCCCCTCATACCCCTTCTATATGTACACACCTGTTTCCCTCCCCTGAAATCACCATACTGTTGTTCATGTCCATGAATTCATTTTCTTTTTGCTCAATCCATCCACCCCTATCCTATCCCACCAGAGCTGTCAACCTGCTATCTATGAGTCTGTCTCTGTTTTGCTTGTTAATTCAGTTTTTTCATTAGATTCCACATATGAATGAAATCATGTGGTATTTGTCCTTCTCTGACTAGCTTATTTCACTTAGCATAATACCTTCCAGGTAAAGGGTAAAATTTTCTTTTTTTATGGCTGAGTAGTATTCCATTGTGTTACTGCGCCACAGCTGTTTTATCTACTTATCAACTGATGGACACTTGGGCTGCTTCTAAATCTTGGCTATTGTAGATAACACTGCTAGGAACCTGAATAGATGCTTCTCCAAAGAGGACATACAGATGACCAATAGACATATGAAAAAATGCTCAGCATCACTCAGCATCAGAGAAATGCAAATTAACACCACAATGAAATATCACTTCATTCCAGTCACAATGGCTATCGTCAATAAATCAACAAACAACAAGTGTTGGAAAGGATGTGGAGAAAGGGGAACCCCTCTGCACTGTTGGTGAGATTGCAGATCGGTGCAGCCACTGTAGAAAACAATATGGAGTTATTAAAAAATTAAAAATGGAACTGCTTTATGACCCAGAAATTTCACTTCTTATGGCCCAGTAGATTACACCTGAGAATTTATCTGAAGAAACCTAAAACACTAATTCAAAAGAGTATATCCTCTACTATTTAACTAAGAGGAAGCATGTCTATCCCTAGGTTGTATAGGCACACTCTTGGGACTGATACATGATTCATAATCTTTATAAGAACTTTCAAAATTGGGTATTATTTTCTCCATTTTGTAGTAGAGGATGTCGAGGCTCAGAAAGGTTAAGTAACTTGCTCAATGTCACATGGCTAACAAGTGTCAGAGCCAGAACCTCCCAGACTCTAATATTAGAGATTAGTATGCAGCATGCCTCTAATATTAGATTGCAATCAAATACACCAACATTTAAAGTGTATTAATGTAAACTAGCTTTAACAACTAGGGAGTTCACATAAGAAACTACAATGCTGAAACACAATATTTTTTTAATTTTCTTTTTATATTATTTATTTAAAATATATAACCTTTATTATCTTTTTCCATTGCCATTTAGTTCCCTTATATCCCCTTCCCCCAGCAAACACCGCCCTGTTGTTCATGTCCAGCAGTCCTTTTCCTTTTTTGTTCAATCCCTCCACCTCCCAACCTCCCCTCCCACTCACTAGCTATCACTTGTTCTCCATCTATGAGTCTGTCTCTGTATTGCTCATTAGTTCAATTTGTTTATTAGATTTCACATATGGCATTTGTCTTTCTCTGACTGGCTTATTTCACTTAGCGTAATGTACTCCAGGTTTATCCATATATACTATTGCAAAGGGTAAAATTTTCTTCTTTTTTACAGCTGAGTAGAATTGCATTATGTAAATGTCTCATAGTTGTTTTATCCACTCATCTATTGATGGACACTTGGGTTGCTTTCATATCTTGGTGATTGTAAATAATGTTGCAATGAACGTACAGGTGCTTATGCTCTTTCAAATTAGTGTTTTGGGTTCCTTCAGATATATTCCAAGAACTGGGATTACTGGGTCAAAAGTCAGATTCATTTTTATTTTTTCTAATAACTCCATACTGCTTTCCACAGTGGCTGCACCAATCTGCATTCACACCAATAGAGCAAAAGGGTTCCCCTTTCACCACATCCTTTCCAGCACTTGTTGTTTTTTGATTTATTGATGATAGCCATGCTGATAGGTGTGAGATGGTATCTCATTGTGATTTTTAGTTGAATTTCTCTGATGATTAGTGATGTTGGACATCTTTTCATATGTGTATTGGCCATCTGCATCTTCTTTGGAGAAGTGTTTATTCACTTACTTTGCCCATTTTTAATTGGGCTGTTTGTTTATTTTTGCTGTTGAGTTTTGCAAGTACTTTCTAAAGTTTGGATATTATCCCCTTATCAGATGTATCAGTGAATATGTTTTCTCTGTGGATCATCTTTTTTATTTTGTTGATGATTTCCCTTGCTGTGCAACAAGTTTTTAGTTTTATGTAGTCCCATTTGTTTATTTTTTCTTTTGCTTCTCTTGCCTGGGGAGATATATGCAATAAAAATTTTCTATAAGCAATGTCCAAGATTTTGAAACTTATGTTTTCTTCTAGTATTTTTATGGTTTAGGGTTCAATGTTTAAGTATTTGATCCATTTTGAATTTATTCTTGTCTACGGTGTAAGAAGGCAGTCAAGTTTCCTTTTTCTGCATGTATCTGTCCAATTTTCCTGACACCATTTATTGAATAAACTATCTTTAGCCCACTGAATGTGCTTGCTCCCTCAGTCAAATAGTAGTTGATTATAAAGGTGCGGGTTTATTTTGGGGGCCTCTATACTGTTTGGTTGATCTATATGTCTATTTTTGTGCCAATACCATCGAGTTTTGATCACCATGGCCTTATAGTATACCTTGATATTAGGTAGGGTGATTCCTCCAACTATTTTCTTCTTTTTCAGGGTCACCATAGCTATATGGGGCCTTCCATGGTTCCATGTAAATTTTTGAAATATTTGTTCTAGTCCTGTGAAATATGTCATTGCAATCTTGATAGGAATTGTGTTGAATCTATAGATTTCTTTGCTTAGGACATCTTAAAAATTTTAATTCATCCTATTCATGAACATGATATGTGTTTCCATTTATTTGTATGTTCTTTAACTTTTTCTTCAATGTCTTATAATTTTCTGAGTGCAGGTGTTTTACATCCATGGTTAAGTTTATTCCTAGATATTTTATACTTTTTGAAGCAATTGTGAATGGGATTGTTTTTAATTTTCCTTTCTGTTAGCTTGCTATTGGCATATAAAAATGTAACTGATTTCTCAATATTAATTTTGTATCCTACTACTTTGCTGAATTCATGTCTCAGTTCTAGCAGTTTCTTGGTGGAATTTTTGGGGTTCTCTATGTACAGTATCATGTCATCTGCAAATAAAGACAGTTCTTCCTTTCCAATTTGGATGCCTTTTATTTCTTCTTGTTTGATTGCTGTGGCTAGGATTTCCAGTACTATGTTGAAAGTGGGTATCCCTGTATTGTTTCCAATTATAAGGAAAACGCTTGTAGTTTTTGCCCATTGAGTGTGATGCTGGCAGTGAGTATGTGATGCTGTCACATATAGCCTCTACTATGTTTAGGCATGTTTCCTCTATTCTCAGGTTGCTGAATGTTTTTATCATAAATGAATGCTGGATTTTATCAAAAGCTTTTTCTGCTTCTATTGATATAATCATGTGGTTTTTATCCTTCATTTTGTTTATGTGGTGCATCACATTTATTGATTTGTGACTGTACTATCCTTGCTTTTTTAGAATAAATCCCACTAGATCATAGTATATGATTTTTTTTGACACATTGTTGTATTTGGTTTGCTAATATTTTGTTAAGGATTTTATCACCTATGTTCATCAGTGATATTGCCCTATAATTTTCTTTCTTTGTAGTGTCTTTATCTGGTTTTGGAATAGGATAATGCTAATACCACAAAATGATTTTGGGAGCCTACCCTTCTCTTGAATTTATGAAATAGTTTGAGAAGGAGACGTGTTAGCTCTTGGAATGTTCAGTAAAATTTACCTGCGAGTCCATCTGGTCTAGGGCTTTTGTTTGTTTGGAATTTTTTGATTACTGCTTCAATTTCAGTAGGGGTAATCTGTCTATTAAAGTTCTTTTATTCTTCTCAGTTTAGTTTTGGAAGATCATATGTTTCTAGGAATTTATCCATTTTATTCCAGGTTGTCCAGTTTGTTGACATATCATTATTCATAATATTTTCTTATAATCCTTTGTATTTCTTTGGTGCTGGTTGTTATTTCTCCTCTTTCATTTCTGACATTATTTATTTGCATCCTTTCTCTTTTTTTCTTGAAGAATCTAGTTAAAAGTTTGTCAATCTTGTTTATCTTTTCAAAGAACCAGCTCTTGGATTCATTGATCTTTTGTGTCAATGTTTTTTTAGACACTGTTTCATTTATATTTACTCTGATCTCAATTATTTCCTTCCTTCTACTTACATTAGGTTTTGTTTGTTGTTCCTGTTCAAGTTCCTTTAAATGTGAGGTTAGATTCTTTATTTGATCTTTTTCTTTTTTTTTTTTTTTTTTTTTGAGATAGTACTGTAATAGAATGAATTTTCCCTTTAAGATTGCTTTCCAGCATCCCACAGATTGTGGATTGTTTTGTCCCCATTTCCATTTGTTTCAAGGTATCTTTTGATTTCTTCCTTGATCTCATTGTTGACCCATTTATTTTTTAATAACATAGTATTTAGTTTCTATGTCTTTGCATGTTTTTCATTGTATTTCTTGTGGTTGATTTCTAGTTCCATAGCATTGTGGTCAGAGAAGATGCTTGATATGATTTCAATCTTCTTAAATTAATTGAGACTTACTTTGTGTCCTAACATCAGTCTATCCTAGAAAACATTCCATATGCACTTGAAAAGTATGTATATTCTGCTGCTTTGGGGTGAAATGCTCTGAAGATATCAATTAAATCCATTTAATCTGGTGTGTCATTTAAGGCCACTGTCTCCTTGTTGGTTGTCAGCTTGGAAGATCTAACCATTGAAGTCAATGGGGTGTTAAATCCCCAACTATGAATGTATTTCTGTCAATTTCTCCTTTTATGTCCATTAAGATTTGCTTCATATATTTAGGTGCTCCTATGTTGGGTGCATAAATGTTTACTAGAGTTATATCCTCTTGTTGGATTATTGCCTTTTTCATTATGTAGTATCCATCTTTGTCTCTTACTATAGCTTTGGTTTTAAAGTCTATTTTGTCAGATATAATTACTGCTACTCAGCTTTTTTTCTTTTCTATTTGCATGAAATATCTTTTCCCAACTCTTCAGCTTTAGTCTGTGTGTATCTTTTGATCTTAGATGGTCTCTTGGAGGCAGCAGAAATACGGGTCTTGTTTTTTTTATCCATTCGGTACCCTCCATCTTTTGGCTAGAGCACTTAAGCCATTTACATTTAAGGTGATTATTGATGAGTACATTGTAGTGCCACTTTATTGTTAGAGTGCTTTCCTCTTTTTTTAAAAAAATCTTTTTCTTCATTTTCTCAAAATAAGCTCTTTAACATTTGTTGCAATATTCATTTGGTATTAACAAATCCTTTAGCTTTTTCTCGTCTGGGAAGCTCCTTACTTTTCCTTTGATTTTAAATGATAGCCTTGCTAGGTAAAGTAGCCTCAGTTGTAGGTAACTTGTTCTTCATCACATTGACTACTTCACACCACTACCTTCTGGCCTGAAATGTTTCTGAGGGGTAATCAGATGGTAGTCTAACTTGTGCTCCTTTGTAGATAACTATCCGCTTTCCTCTTGTGGCTGTTAGGACACTCTCGTTACCTTTAAGCCATGTCATCTTAATTATAATGTATCTAGGTGTAGGACTCTTTTGGTCCAACTTGCTTGGGACTGTTTGAGCTTCCTGGACCTGTGTGATTTTTTCCTTCACCAAATTAGGAAAGTTTTTGTTATTATTTCTTCAAATATGTTCTCAATCCCTTGCTACTTTCCCTTGCTTTGTCCTTCTGGTATTCCCATAAAGTGGATGTTGTTATGCTTCATGTTGTTGAAAATATTTTGTAAGCTCTTCTCAGTTTTTAAAATTATTTTTTCTTTTTGCTGCTCTAATTGTCTTGCTAATTTGTCTTCCAAAACACTGATTCAGTTCTCTGCTTAATCTGACCTACTGTTCATTCCTTCCAGTGTATTATTTATCTCAGATATCACATTCTTCATTTCTGACTTTTTTTATGGTTTCTATGTCTTTTTTACATGCTGTTGCATATCCTTATAGTCATTACTCTAAACTCTCTATCTAATAAATTGCTTACTTCCATTTCATCTAGTTCTGAAAACTTCTCTTGTTCTTTGTTTTGAGGTCTATTTGTCTTTTCACAGTGGCTGCTTCTTTGTATTTTCTGGCTTAGATGTTAAACTAATTGGCTGTTAATCCATCAGTAGTTGATGTGATTATTCTGTAATCAGCAATCAGGATTAATCACCACAGGGTGGGGCACAGTAATTCGTCTGGGTGGGGTTGTTGCTTCTCTTCAGGCTGATGCCATTCGGGGAGGAGTGTTCTGCCTGAGAGAGATGGCTCTGGCAGTTTGGGGGATGATTCCATACGTGGATCCTGGCAGCTGTGCTATTCCCTCAGTTTCTTCCCTAGAGCCACCAACTCCGGACTCTCCTTAAGTTTCTCTAGTCCACTCTGCTCTCCTTTTGCCAGCATCCAGGGTAAGTGGCTGCAAATGAAATTTTGTGCTTTAGCTCTTTAAAAGGCTCTCTGTGTCTAGAGTCATCTCTCCCAGGCTGATAGAACCCCTGCTGCTTTTCACAGCTGGATATTATCTGGGTTCTTCTCCTGTTCTGGTATTGTTGTCTGGGGAGCCAGGTTGAGGTTTAGACCCCGCACTTTTCAGGGGGGACTCCTCAGCCACTGAAATATCCATCTCTCTGGCACTTCAGCTGCCACCTGTGCAAGCCCAGCCAGTCCTTTCATGTCTCCTCCACACTCCCTACCAGTCACATTGTGCTGAAGTGTTTTCTTCTGTCTGTGTGTGTAAGGCTTCTCTCCAGCCAGTGTTCAATTAGTTATTCCAGATGATTTCTCTGCAATTTAGCTGCAATTCCAGATTGGTCCTGGGAGGAGGTTAATATAACTTTCACTTACTTCTCTGGTATCTTGTATTTTAAACCTTGGATGGTAAGATCTCAAATGCGCTTGCAATCTTGGTGTAGAGCTCCTGGATATCACAGAAATTTGCCACTTGGCCTGTGGTGCTTCCATACACTAGCCGCATGTGGAAAACCAGCCTGTGTAGGGGAACGAGGTGTGCTGGGAGGCTACCACTATCCATGCACTCCTGCTCACCTTCAACTGTGAATAACAATATTCTTAAAATCAGTTACCTTAAAACAATACATCTCAGCTATGTGAAACACAGCCACCTCATTGCATAATTCCAGGGAGCATTAATCCATCATATTCCATAAGAATGTCCCTTCTTAGAGTAATGCACTCCATACCCTGCATAATCATCTCTGACAGCCCTGATAACAAAATATTCCAGAATAACTGGTTAAAACACAGCCCATGGGCAGTGTGTGTGTGGTGGGTGGAGTGAACAGGAAATAGTACCACAAAAATTAGTTTTGATAATATTCAAGTCAAAGAGCAGACAATGAACTATTGAGATATTCAGTAAATTCCTGTTGAATGAATGTGTGTCCAGGCTTAAACCAGAAATAAGAGATCTCTCATTGTGTGATGATATGATAAATAAGACAAATTTCTGGAGGTAAAAGCAAACAAATGTAACATAAGTGTCAGGGAAACAAGCCTAAATACTACAGAAAAAAGAGAGAGCAATAAAAGATAAAGAGAGCAAGACTGAGAGCAAGACAGGTAAGAAGACAATAATAATCATAAGGGATGAAAGGAGACAGAAGGATGAGTTTATTGACATGTTACTGGCTTCCTGTCTGCCTTTTCTGGGACTTCTCTCCACAAGACTAGTGAACTTCTCCAGTCTCCTTAAAACCTTCCGTTATAGAATTAAACATACCCTTCAGAAGATAAGAGTTGATATCTACACCATCTTGCATCAGCTGCATTCTCAGCTCCATTTCAAGTTACTCTTCCACATTTCTATCTCCTCTGCAACAATTGCTATCCACACCAACTGCCTCAGCCTCATGATCCTTGCCTGATTTTCAGACCTGCTGTCCCTTAGTCGTGAGCCATTGTAAAACCTCTTCCCTCCATCTCAGGTGATTTCAACTCTAGCTTGGCCTGGAGAAATCAACTCACATTTCAAACATACCATTCTTATCATCTTCTCCAAGGAGTGTTCTCTATTCCCTTCAGTAAGAAGCTATGGTACATTACAACTATGGAATTCTATGCAGCAGAAAGAAAGAAGGAGCTCCTACCCTTCACAACAGCATGGATGGAACTGGAGAGCATTATGCTAAGCAGAATAAGCCAGGCAATGAAAGACAAATACCATATGATCTCACCTTTAACAGGAACCTAATCAACAAAACAAACAAGCAAGCAAAATATAACCAAAGACACTGAAATTGAGAACAGGCTGACAGACACCAGAGGGGAGAGGGGAGGGAATTTCAGGGGAAAAGGGAAGGGTTTAGAGCAATAAGTATAAAGGACACATGGACAAAAACTATGGGGGGTGGAAATGAGAGGGAAGTGGGGAGGGCTGGGGCGGTGGGCCGGGGTGGGAGTAAAAGACAGAAAACTGTACAACAGCAACAATTAAAATTTTAAAAAATTAAAAAAAAAGAAAGAAATCATTCTTCTCCTGGCTGTTATAGCTCAGTGGATTGAGCGCAGGATAAGAGACAAAGGGTCGCCAGTTCAATTCCCAGTCAGGGCACATGCCTGGGTTGCAGGCCAGGTCCCCAGTAGGGGGCGCACAAGAGGCAACCACTCATTATTTTTCTCCTTCCCTTCCCCTCTCTCTAAAAGTAAATAAAATCTTTTAAAAAAGAAATCATTCTTTGCTTCTCTCTGTTCTCATTAAAGTTAAAACTTCCATCCAACCATCTTCTACTTCTAGTCTTAATTATTTCTCCACACCCAGCTCCACTTATTTCATGTTTTAGCATCTTAAAGACAGAGTTATGTTTCTTTTTTCATATTTTTTATTGTTGTTCAAGTGCAATTGCCTCCATTTTCCTCCCACAACTCCCCCCCAGCCCAGTCATCCCCACTTCCCACCCTTGATCCTAACTCCCCTTAGGTTTTGTCATGTGTCTTTATACATGTTCCTGAAAACCCTTCTCCCTTTTCCCCTATTATCCCCTCCCACCTCCCCTCTGGTCACTGTCAGTTTGTTCTTAATTTCCATGTCTCTGGTTATATTTTGCTTGCTTGTTCACTTTGTTGATTAGGTTCCACTTACAGGTGAGATCATATGGTATTTGTCTTTCACCACCTGGCTTATTTCACTTATCATAATGCTCTCCAGATCCATCCAAGTTGTTGCAAACAAAGAAGGGTAGGAACTCCTTCTTTCTTTCTACTGCCTAGTATTCCATCATGTAAATGTACCGCAGTTTTTGATCCACTCATTTACTGATGGACACCTACATTGTTTCCAGCACTTGGCTATTGTAAATTCTGCTGCTATGAATGTTGGAGTCCATAGGTTCTTTTGAATTGGTATTTCAGAATTCTTAGGTTATAGTCCCAGCAATGGAATTGCCAGGTAAAAAGGCAGTTCCATTTTTAGTTTTCTAAGGAAATTCCCTACTGTTTTGTACAGTGGCTGCACCAGTCTGCATTCCTACCAAAAGTCACTAGGGTTCCCTTTTCTCCAAACCATGCCAGCACTTGTTTGTTCATTTGGTTATCATGGCCATTCTGACTGGTGTGAAGTGGTATCTCATTGTGGTTTTAATTTGCATTTGTCTGCTGGCTAGTAATGCTGAGCATCCTTCCATAGATATCTGAATCCTCTGTATGTCCTCTTTGGAGAAGTGTCTGTTCAGGTCCTTTGCCCATTTTTTTAAAATTTAATATATTTTATTGATTATGCTATTACAGTTGTCCCATTTCTCCCCCATCATTCCCCTTCACCCTGCACATCCCCTCCCATCCACATTTCCCCTTTAGTTCATGTCCATGTGTCATAAGTTCTTTAGCTTCTACATTTCCCACACTATTCTTGCCCTCCCCCTATCTATTTCCTACCTACTGTCTATGCTACTTATTCTCTGTACCTTTTCCCGTTCTCTCCTCTTCCCACTCCCCTGTTGCTAACCTTCCTTTGCCCATTTTTTAATTGGATTGTTTGTCTTCCTGGAGTGGAGTCCTGTGAGTTCTTTGTATGTTTTAGAGATTAAACCCTTGTCCGAGGTATCATTTGCAAATATGTTTTCCCATACAGTGGGTTCTCTTTTCATTTTAATGCTATTTTCTTTAAATATGTAGAAGCATTTTATTTTGATGAGATATCATTTGTTTATTCTTTCCTTTATATCCCTTGCTCTAGGGAACATATTGGTAAAAATATTGCTGTGTGGGATATCTGAGATTTTCCTGCCTATGTTCTCCTCTAGGACTTTAATGTGTCACAACTTATATTTAAGTCTTTTATCACCTTGAATTTATTTTTGTGCATGGTGTAAGTTGTTGATGGAATTTTAAAACAGCCCATGGCATCACTGTGTTTTCTAAGACACCCTGGGGTACTTCAATGCCTTGTTTGGGAAACTTTATATATAATCACTATGTATCATTATATATCAGTATAATTAGGATAATCACTACATCTTATATATGTTATTTTCATATATAACTTACAATCTTTTTCATCCAGTTTAGATTTATATTTAATCTATTTATAAAAACATACTTAACACAGATATATAAATAATGAATATACAGCTAAATGAATTTTCAGAAAGTGAACACATCCATGTAACCTCCTTCCAGATCAAGGAATAAAAACACTAACAACAACCCATGGGACTCCTTCATGCTCTATATCTAGCAACTGCTCCCTTCCTCCCTAAACATAATTACTATCCTGCCTTGTAACATCAAAGATAAGATTGACCTGTTTATGAATACACAGTACTCTTTTGAAACTAACCATTTTTGAGTTTCAGTTAACAATATGGTTGCTTCTTGATCACATTTTCTACCTTTCTGGCATTTTGAAACAGTTCATAAAGATTGATCCCATATTGGTCTAAATGCTCAATGAAGGACTTATTACCTTAAACCTAAACCCATCACCCCATCACGCATTACTGGTCATGGTGGGCAAGTGAACTAAAGTGATCCAATAAGAGAAAAGTCCCCGAATTTTTCTCCAACTTTCTCTCCTTTTCTTTTCCTGTTTCCTTTATCCTTCCCCCCTCACTTCCTTCCACCCCTTCTTTATGCCTTATATGATACTTTCTCTGAAATCAGTAAGAAAGCTGGTGACTCCATGAATTTCTAATAGCAATCTTGCATATGGAAACTGAGCTAGCCTTGGAAAAGAGCCAATATCAGAGAAAACAGATGGAAAAAAAGAGAAAAAAAAACAAACAAAAATAAAACGTATTTTCTGTTATGGTTAGAGCCACTGAGTCACAACTGAACTTTACAAATAGGTTAGCCAATAAATATCCATTTTCTATAAATCTATTTGAGTTGGAGTTTTCTTTACCTTACACACTTACCAAATCATAAGGTCAGCTAACTGGAAACTTTAGTAACAACCCAGTTCTCAATATGTAAAATCTAGAATATGATTTTCCCTACAGGAAAAAAAATTCAGTTGAACTAAAATTTTTATTTAAGAGAAAAAGCAGCTAAGCCAGCTTTTGCTACAACTACTCTGTTTTATTAGAACAAAGCAATTAGCCCTCCACTCATTCCTTTTGCAGAAAGGGCGATTTAAACAGGTTAAAAAAAATTAGGGTGCTTTTGAATGGGTTTAACTTATCGTGTTTAGTGCCACCTTCCAGCTTAGATAGGCAAATATCCTCTTTTAATAGAGTTTCAGTTTCAAAGCATAAACCCCTTGCTGTCTTTACCTTGCTAAGGAAGTTTTCCACTTACCTATAATCTGTGTAGAATGGGGGTATTTGATGTGGTATTTTCTTGACATTTCTATCCTACTATAATCACATTCTTTAATTATGTCTGCCTCATCTGCATAGTAGAACTAATGTCTCATCCTAGTTTCTAATTTTAATAATTCTATGAAGACAGAAGTGTTACTAAATAGTGTTCAGAAAACACTGTTATCAAAGATCTTTTCTGATGCTTTAAAAGTCCAAAGCAAAATATATATTTTTTTTGAAAAAGAAAAAAGAGGACATTTGTATATGTGGAAAAAAATAAAGGAATGTCTTTTAAATACCAAATGGTCTTTCTAAGCATTAAAACAGGATAAGTGCGAAACCGGACTAGGCAACATCTCTTAAATTATTTGGCTGATAATATCATCTGAATTCATTAAGGTATCTGTGGAAAACAATGATGATTTTGGTAAATGCCAGATCTAGGTTCAGAGTATCTCTGTTGAAATGAATAAATTACCTCTGTGAGGCCACTAAGGGGTAGTGTAGTACTGGAAGCTAGACAGAACCTCTAATGGATGAGCTGTCCATTGAGAAGAGTAATTTATTTCCCCCAGTTGTTCAAAGGTCAGGTTTTGCTATATATCACATGACACCTGTCACAAAATGAGGTGCAGATTTTCCTGAAGAAATAGCCAATATGTGATAGACTTCTAAAGGGCAGAAGCAGAGATAGAGCTCCAGGACAAGACTACTAGTTAAGGTAACCAGTCATGGGTAAATCCTCATATGAGAAAACATGTCACCTTAAATCCTGCTATTTTGAGCAGGAAATAAAGAGAGGGCATGATCAGCAAAAGGGATAATGTTGTGGCTAGGACCATGACTTCCCATAGCCAGACCTCCTAGCTCATATCCTACTTTGGAGGATCAAAAGCTCTATGGTCTTCAACATGATACTTGACTGTTTACTGGTTCAATTTTCTCAGGAATAAAATGGGAAATTACAAATGTTACATGTGAAAACACATCATATCTACTTGGAGCGTGGGTTACAACTGACCAGAAGAGAATAAATGTAAATTGATTTGTATTTTTTAAAAAGAGTAAAAATTGGGAAAATAACAGGGAAATGGGGAAAATAATGTTTTGGGGGATAGTATAAAAATTAAACAAATTAATACTTGTAAGTTGCTTATTATACTATTATGTACTACACATGTGTTTGGTAAATATATAAATTAAAAAATAGAACTAACATTTACTATGACTGTTCACTGCAGTTTTAGTGTTTTCTTGCTCCCACCAAGGGAAAAGGAATGAAAATGTGTTGAATTTATTTAGTGAAACAAGTATTTCACTTTCTTTATCTCATTAAAGTCACCTTAATAAATTTCACAATAGGTATTATTATTCCTATTTTACAGAAGAGAAAAATGAGGATCGGAGAGGTTAGGTAACTCTCCCCAGTGCATTACAATTTACATCCAAGTCTCTATGGTTCCCAAAGCTGATATGATGCCTGTTTGTATTGTTTTGCATTATAGTACATTATATGTAGAAGCTGGAGTAGGATGGTGAAGGCCTGCAACTGAAATAAGAAAGAGGATAAACAAAATAAAGTGGATAAAGTCAAATATTAAATACTAGTAGGTTGAAGACAATAGGAGACAGTCTCTCATTTCTTTGGGCACAAAGTTAGGTGGCCCCATAGAATAACAAAGGAGGCAATGTTACATGGAAGTGGTTGTTGAGAAACAGAGATGCCAAAAAGAAAACAATACAGAAATTCACTTTGATGACCGTGAAGAACCATGTACCACAAGGCAAGGGTGATGTGGAACCCAAAAAGGCATCAGAAGTACAGAGATGTCCAGATTGCAGTCTAAATTGTCAGTCAACATTTAATTGCTGGCTGCAGAGAAAGCAGCTGCCCACCATCAGTAGTAAGTCAACCAATGTCATTTTAAAGGACTTTTTGCTACCTAGAAGTACCAAGATTCATATTGTGATTGTTATTATCTATAACAAGTGAAAGGGTTAATTATTTATCAGTAAAACCAGCTCATCACTTCTGGAATAGTGTAAGTTTGGGAAAAAACACCCTGTTATTTCATAAATAGATAAATGAGCAATAGTCTTATTTAATTAAATATATAACAAAAGAAGATAAGATAGCTATATCTGATAATTTAAGTTCCTTACAGGTATAGCTGGAATAAAGGCTAGTATATTTATTCTTACTAACATAGATTTAGAAGTTAGTTTTGTAACATTACTCAGAACAACAATGACAAAAAATAAAGCCAGAGGACATTTTAAGCTTTTATAGCATCAAAGTGTTTTTGAAAGTCTCTGGATATATATGAGAATGTAAAAGAAGTCTGTTGAAAGTGGAAATACTGAAACTAAAACTACACAATCATAAATATTTTCATTTTTTGGAAATCAGTTGATAAAGAAATAATTTCTCTGTGTGGATTTATATTTGATTTGTCAAAAAAAATTTAGGGCCTTAGAAGAAATGAGTGTCTTCTAAAAAATATCTCTTATGGACTTCAAAATATTCAAATACATTTGTTGTAATGGAAAAGTCATCATCTAGAGAAAAGTCCCCTCCCCTCTCAAGTACCAACGATCAATCAGAGAAGTTGAAAACATCAATGTACAAGCTATCATGTTACATCTAAGTTTCAAACACAGAACAGGACTCATATGAAATGGGGTAAAAACAAAGATGTTTTGGAACAAACCTATTCAGGACATGTGACAGAGATGGAAAATTCAAGTGGGGTCTACCCAACAGCCTAGTAAAGCAAGAACTGCAAAGACTGTAGATTTGATAAATATCAAAGGATGAAAAGCATAGGAGAAAAAGTTGCAATAATGGAAAAGATAAACTAATAATTATGTTAGGGTGAAGAAAGAGAATATAAAGCAATTGATTCTCAAGCTTAGCTCAAATTGGAGTCATTAGGGGTCCACTGAAAATTAGGGAGACTCTTCAAAAAAATACAAACTTTTTAGACTCTTGGCCAAAAGGGTCAAGAAGGACAAAGATGTAACAAATTAACCCCTCCATTAGCCATTCAGCAAGAGATAGTTGGTGAAAGGTATTAAGCCAAATTAGCAATTCAAACTTTTGATTGAGCAACCTTAAGTTCCACAGACTTAGTTATTATGGTAATTTCTACTTCCTGTTGGGAGAATCTCACAGAAGAAAAGATGGTTGGAAAAGAAACAGAGGGGCCTCCAGTATGGATGAGGATCCTTAGTTGCAGTCACTGCTTGAAATATGGGTGGCAACCACTCAATTCCCCTAATATTACCAGTTAGTAGGGTGACCATAAAGTTTGACATTCAGAGAGAACTCTTTTGAGAAGTATTGTTCATCGTGATCATTATGGGACAACAGATATAAACATACTAGATTAATTTATCTAATTCCAATGCTTTTTGATACAATTTTGCTCTACCATAGTTATAAAACATATCACATATGTATTTCTATTTCATATATAGTTTTCAAATTGTGTCTTTACATTTTACACAACAGGTTTCTATTAAAAGTATCTGTTTTCAAATTAAATTCATCTTCAAAATATTAAGGTTTGGCACTATGAAATCTTTTTAGATGTGCTACAGGGTAAGATAGAATTACAAAAGAGAATTTCCAACAAAGTTTTGAATACTGCAGTATGCTGGAATAAGAGTGTGCACACACTGCCACTCTGCAAAGTGATGAATTGAAAGTTAACATCTTTTATATGGATGTCTAACTTGTTAAATACTCTCTAAAAATAGATTACAACAATCTATATATTATCTAAAAGTGCATATTTGCATTTTAAATATGTTTGAGATATGCTGGATCTCAGAGAAATCTAAGGAATACATTATAGAGATAAAAAGTCCTATTACTCATGCTACTCGAGACACTCTGTGAATATAGTTGGCCTACCTTGACCTGGAGAACAGAAAAAAAAAAACCAAAACTGAACAGTAAAATCTTACTTATTGTATGATCTAAATATCCTATCTTGGTTAAATCTGCAAAAAAGTCTATTAAGTTATTTTAGCCAAGTCAATCTTCCAGCAAGTAGATGGAAAAATTTGAAAAAATGTTTTTCTGTATAAATCAATTTTTGAGAGTCATGATATACTTGAACTATATAGATGCATAATGCTATGCAGAAGCTCCTCTATAATGAACTTTCTACCTGAAAGTTATGGGTACAGTCAACCCAGATGTCCATACAAAAGCATATCAATTGATTACTGCCAAAAGTTCATATGACTGGTTGTTTGTAGACTGTCTCTGGAGTTATAAATGAACTGATAAAGAGCCTTTCAGAACTAACTTGTTAAGAAGTAAACTTTTATACAGCCACTTATTACCCACAACCATTTGTACCCTGATACCTTTCCAAGCCAGCACCATCATTCAGTATTCCTGAATAAAGAATTAATCTATAACAAAAGGTTAGTTCTTTATGATACAGAGAGATCTGATTAGATTACTGGAGAGGAGAGGAAGGGGCCATAGGAGGAGGCAATGGTAAACAGTCTAGGACAGTCTAGCATAGAATTATGGGCGAGAAGATTTGAAATAAACGAAGGTTAGCTCTCTGTCTCAGAGATTCTCAGTCTTGCTCGCTGGCTCTCATCTTCCTCAAGGATGCCTGGATGATTGTGCTGCATCTGCCAGCTTTTCCCGAAAGACAGTATTTTGGGTCAGAAGAAACTGGGCACAGCAGAGTTGGGCTGGCCTACCAGAGGGTGGCAGGTTTATTCTTCGGGCATTCTAGAGGGAACAGGCTCTGAGGCAGAAGCCTGCCATTCTTCCAAAATTGTGTAGCTTTTGTATCTTATGTTATTCTACTTTGTAAACTAACCCTATGGAAATAAGATAATTAAAGCTAACGGAGAAATGATAGGAGAACTCAGGGGTTAAAGAGGGTAGCCTTAATTGATAGGCCTAAGTGACTAATTCATGTAGAAAGCCATTATTCCAGATTTGTGAAGCTGTTGAATAAAGACTCCTTTCTTTTATCACCAAAACTTTGCCCCTGGAGTTTTGCCTAGGGGGTGGCAGTGAGCAGCAGGACCCCAACTTGCTGTTTGGTAACATTTATACCAAAATTATAAAATATCCCACTAAATATTAAACTATCTTTGGAACATATGGCATTCATATACTATTAAAATATTTTCCATACAATGTCACCATAATTCAAGCCTTTGGCGAGTTGTCATTATTGAAAGCTAACTATAAAAACTTAAAGTAAAATGTGGTCCTTATTAGGAATAGGATAATATGATTTGATCAGTAGTGAATAAAACACATAAGCACATTTTTATGTCTTTCATTATTAACCCTGGATCCACCCAAAGAGGAAGAATAGCAAGTCCAGCTAACTGCATTTTCTGTGAGCATTTCACCAGCTTTCTAGCTTTAGATTCCTCATTCCTTAGAACACACTATTTCTGTGATCCAAGGAGCTGCCGACCCTCATACTTTCCCCAGGTGGCCCAGAAGCAGTATTGACAGAAATATTTCAAAAGACTCAAACCTAGAGTAGTGCTAAGGGTTTCTGGGCAGACATCAATTATCTGAAGATAAGACAAAGCCTTGGGCTTAATAAGGATTGGACCTTGCCATTGTCTACCTGTCCCTCACTAACATGGGACCACAGCCCCAGATGGCTTCTCTGAAAGAAGAGAACTATGGGCAGCCGGACACTCAGATGACAGCATTTCCTGAAGCAGTTCACTGCTTGGACACACTTGACTATCTACACTTTAGAGTCAGAGATATCTAAATTCATTTAGTATTGCCACTTCTTATTCCTGTGAAATCAGATAAATTATTTAGCATCTCCGTTTATATCAATATAATAGAGATAATATCATCTTCCTCATGGCATCATTGTGGGAACTAAATGAAATAATGCATGTAAAGTAATAGGCTCTCAAACATACATATGAATGTATTTTATATTTATTTCATAAAAGACCTGGCACTGTGATGCTTTTCAGTTTTTATTTTTCTCCCATTTCACCCTTAAAATGTGGAAGAAAATAACTATATCTATAAGCTATATTCATAGTCATAAACTTTTTAAGAATTTGGCTAATTCAGTCTATCACTTATGATCAAAATGAACATTAAAATATATAGGTAAATCATGTTTTAAAACAACTTTTTTCATCTATCTAGTTCCTGATTTTACTCTCTTTAATAAGATATGGGAATCCCAAGAAATTGCTATTCTTTGAAAGTCATTCAGATATAAATGAGTAAAATAGATTTTACTAAAACTAATTTCCAACTGAAATATTTAATAAAATTTAAGGGTGGGATTCATTCAGTTCTACAATATTTCATTATTACTTAACTAATGCTAACCTACATTATATTATCAGACCATCAGAGTCACCAGCTTCTATAAAATGAACTGAGAAACAAATCATGACAACCAAATTGCACTGAAGACATGTGTTTATAAAAATTTAAGAAAAGTAATATTTTTGAGAAGCAGGCCTGAGTTGTGAAAATATTACAATTATATCTATGCAGGCAGCATCATAAAATCTGGATCATCCACAACAAAAGCACACAAATATTCTTAAAAAAGATAAACTTTCATAAAATTCTGTGAGCTATGGATTCTGTAATTTAATAGACAACAAAGATAAACATTTAAAATATAAAAAATAATTGCATCAATACTCATTTTAGTAATTATTAGTGTCTGAGAACAAATCATAAATGTAACAATTTTCCTACAACAATAAAATTATCTCAAAAATTTGCTTTAGAAAACAGCTTTTCTAGTTCCTATATAAGAGTAACAGGTTATTGCTTATCAACTTCTAAAAGCATTCATTCCTGAATGGATGCTTAAGTGATGGAGGGCATTTCCAAATATACTCGCACTTTTAAGTTAGCTTAAGTAAATTAATTGAATTCCCATGTGTGCATGTAATTTCTATTTAGAAAAAGAAAAATTGTAGTTATGTGTGTGTTACTATTTTCATGTAACTAATTTCCTTAAGTAACTTTTAGAAATAAAAAAGTATACCCATTAAAATATTTCATAAATCACATGTTACAGTGATTACATTTAGAAAATGAAGCAAAATCCCATTAGTTCAGTATCTTGCTGTGTTTCACTGAACTGGAAATATGTTTTTCATCTGCATTTTTTGCAGCTCAAAATGACATCCTGTAAAATGCTATGCATAGCTTTTTGAACAGTTATTACTATTTGGTTCACAATAAAAATTACTCAAAATATAAGCTAAATAAGCACAGAGCTTTGATGCAGCTTGAGTATTTAAAAGTAGAAGAAAATGGTATGCGGGTTTCAATTTTCTCCAAAGTTTTGTCAAAATAGCTACTTATTAGGCTCTGGCATTTTTACTATGCCAAGTCTGAGAGGAAGAACAAGACACTCAACTTCTACTTACGCTCATGGTTACGTTCATAATTTTTAATGACTGATCTACATGCACACAGAAGATAAACAGAAAATACAATTGTAAGTTAAATAATTAATTTTGCCCTACTTCCTCATGACTCCAATCTGTTAGGGAATTCTGTCAGCTCTACCTTCATAATATATCTAGGACTTAATCTCTTCCTATTACTTCAACTGCTACTGACTTAATTCAAGCCATTAGCATCTCTGGTTTAGATTATTGTAAAGATCCCTAACTACTGATCCTAATTCCACTCTAGTCATGTACAGGCTACAGTCTGTACAGGCTGCATGTACTATAACATCTTTGTGCTTTGAAAACATAATTTAGAATATAGCACCCCTCTGTTAAAAATCCTCAGTGTAAAAATGACACATTCTTGCCCTTACTGCCACTATAACCTTGTCTCCTAATAGTCTTCTAGTCCCAGCTCTGCTCCCAGAATGCCAGTTTCCTTGTTTTGCCTCAAATACACCCAGTGGACTTCAGTCCCAGGGTGTCAGCCTCTGCCTGCAACTCTCTTTCACAAGATATTTGCATCTCTTTTATTGATTGATTGATTGATTGATTTAAAAAGAGAGAAAGGGAGACAGAGAAACATTGATTTGATTTGTTGTTCCATTTATTTATGTATTCATTGGTTGATTCTTGTATGTGCCCTGACCAGAGATTGAACCTAAAACTGTATCAGGACAATACTCTAAACAACTGAGATACCTGGCCAGGGCCAAGTATTTGCATCTCTTGCTTCCTCATTCTCTTAAGTCTCTGCTCAAATATCACCTTATCGGAGACACTACTTCTGACCACCATATGTTTATTTAAAAAGTCATTGTCTCATCTCTCTCTTCCTCCTGCCCTGCCCTATTTTTTTCATAGCAACTTTTAACACTTAATATTAGATTTATCTTTTTAAATTACTTTCATTTTTTTCTCTACAAGAATGTTAGCTCTGTAAAAGCATGATTTCATGTGCTTTTTTTAAAAAATAATTATCCTCCATACCCAGAACATTGATTGTTTCATACATGGATGTTTAATATTTACTGAATTAACCAATGCAAATACAATATTTAAATATTTTTGCAAAGAAATATCTAGGAAGAGAAATCTATTTTCATTAGTATTTTTAAGGCAATGTCACCGTACAAATGATCACTAAGTCACTAGTGAAATGATTATCACTCTCCATTACAGCATAAGATCCATTAAGGATAGAAATGAACTTTATCCTGATTGTTGATAATGTTGCTGGTACCTGCAACTGATCCTGGCATATTTGTTAAATGCTGAGTGAATAGCTTCGATTTACTTTCATTCCCATTCTAGAACCATAAATGAAATGTATATAAAACAATATTGCTTGCATAAGAAGCTGTAAGGAAATCTTTCAGAGACACTTAAATTTAAATGGCAAAATACAATTTAGAATAGGGAAGGTAAGAAGGATCCTGAGACATTAGCAAAGACAGGTAATTAATTAGGATATTAGATGGTTGTAGAAGAGATGAAAACAGACAGTGATCTAATAAGCAGAAGTTAGCCCTAGCATGATGAACAAAATAACTAAGAGGGCATGTATAATTGCAGAGATGGCAACCATGGCCAGAAAGACAGGTATTATAGAAGTAAGCAAAGTTGGAGCACAAGCTAGTGACTGGTTAGACAAAATAGCTCAGAAAGAAGAAATGGTGCCAGAATAACTATAATTAATGCCATGAATACCACTAAACAAACTGACATTTTCCAATAAGTTGAACTAAACACACATAAATACTTTTTATCCACAGAGAGACAACTTGTACCTGAAGACTTCATCCCCTGAGATAAAACTCTACAGCCTTTTTTTCTGTCTCTGTTATTTTTTAATTGAATTTATTGGGTTGACATTGGTTCACAACATCATACAGCTTTCAAGTATGCAATTGAACAAAACATCATCTGCACTGCATCATGCACCTATCACCCAAAGCAAAATCTGTGTCTTTCCCCATTTATCCCCCTTTGCTGATCTCTACCTATCTCCATCACCCTTTCTGTTTGTGTCTATGTGTATACACACACACACACTCATATGTATATATTTATATATTACATATATATATAAAAATATATATATATTTGCTGAATCCCTTCATCTTCTTTCATGTAGGCCCACAAACCCCCTACCTTCTGACAGCTGTCAGTCTGCTCCACATATCCATGCATCCGTTTCTATTTTGTTCATTAGATCCCGCATATAAGCAAGATCATGTGGTATTTGTCTTTCTTTGATTGGCTTATTTCACTTAGCATAATAATCTCCAGGTCCAGCCATGTTGTTGCAAAAGTAAAATTTCCCACATTTTTTATGGCCAAGTAGTATTTTATTGTGTAAATGTTCCTTGAACCTGACTCCCCAAATGTCAGGCAAATCTTGAATTTCACTGACTGCTTGAGAATCACCTCTTATATAACTCTTCCAGACTTAGCCTGTCTACCACTCTGACACTACAGTGACTTACAAAGAATCTTTTAATAATCATTTACCAATTCAAATGTCTATTGCAAAAACCCGTATCTGCTTGAGTCAATGAGCTTTAAAATAATCAAATACTTTACTGTAACATATTGTTATTTGTAAATTTCACTGTATTAAATGTATAAAAAGTTGAAAATTTTAATGTATAATTATTGAAAGTTCCAATTCACAAATAAAATGGTCAAGTTGATTTTTATGTCCTTGATTATTACATACATCCTACAGAACAATTGCTTATGACTTTTTGCTTTTCTGGACGATTATAAGGAAATCTATGTAGATAGATTATGAAGAAGGGTGATGTACATTTAATTTTCTATATTGTAACATTGTTTCTTCTACTTCACACATACTTAGTCAGAACTACAGGGACTGTATTCTAAGTCCATTAGATAAATAGTTAAGTTGATGAAACTCTATAGTTATTTCTTCAGTAGAAAAAGATTTCTTGAATCCTGCTATATATGCATGCATAAATATTTTTGTGTAAATAAATATATGATTGTTGACATGAAGCTTTCAAAGACATTAATTTGGTTCATTTTTCATAGATTCAGTGATATTTTTTCAATTTTATAAATATTTTAGTCTATTTCTATTTTTAATTTTTTTTATTTTAATGGTTCAAGTAGTTTTCTGCCTTTTGCTCCCATCCCAGCCTACCTCCCCAGCCCTCCCCACCTCCCTCTCATTTCCACCACCCCCTTGTTTTTGTCCATGTGTCCTTTATACTTGTTTCTGTAAACCCTTCTCCTTTTCCCCTGAAATTGCCTCCCCTTTGGTCACTGTCAGCCTGTTCTCTATTTCAGTGTCTTTGGTTATATTTTGCTTGTTTGTTTGTTTTGTTGTTTAGGTTTCTATTAAAGGTGAGATCATATGGTATTTGTCTTTCATCACCTGGCTTATTTCACTTAGCATAATGCACTCCAGTTCCATCCGTGCTGTGGCGAAGAGTAGGAACACCTTTCTTTTTGCTGCATAGAATTCCATTGTGTAAATGTACCATAGATTTGGATCCATTCATTTACGGATGGGCACCTAGGTTACTTCCAACACTTGGCTATTGTAAATTGCGCTGCTGTGAATATTGGAGTGCATGGGTTCTTTTGGATTGGTGTTTCAGGGTTCTTAGGATATAATCCTAGCAGTGGAATTGCTGGGTCAAAAGGCAGATCCATTTTTAGTTTTCTGAGGAAATTCCATACTTTTTTCCATAGTGTTTGTACCAGTCTGCACTCCCACCAACAGTGCACTAGGGTCCCCTTTTCTCCACAACCTCTCCAACACTTGCTGTTTGTTGCTTTATTTATGATGGCCATTCTGACTGGTGTCAAGTGGTATCTCATTGTGGTTTTAATTTGCATCTCTCTGATAGCTAGCAGTATTGAGCACCTTCTCATGTGTCTCTGGATTCTCTGTATATCCTCTTTGGAAAAATGTCTGTTCAAGTCCTTTGCCCATTTTTTAATGGGTTGCTCGTCTTCTTAGAGTGGAGTCGTATAAGTTCTTTATATATTTTGGAGATTAAACCCTTGTTTGAGGTATCATTGGCAAATATGTTTTCCCATATGGTTGGTTATCTTCTTATTTTAATACTGTTTTCTTTGGCAGTGCAGAAGCTTTTTATTTTGATAAGATTCCACTTATTTATTCTTTCCTTTATGTCCCTTGCTCTAGGGGACAAATTAGTGAAAATATTGCTGTGTGGGAGAGATTTTCCTGCCTATGTTCTCCTCTAGGACTTTAATGGTGTCACAACTTATATTTAAGTCTTTTATCCACCTTGAATTTATATTTGTGTATTGTGTATTGTGTAAGTTGGTGCTCAAGTTTCTTTCTTCTTTCTTTCTTTCTTTCTTTCTTTCTTTCTTTCTTTCTTCTTTCTTTCTTTCTTTCTTTCTTTCTTTCTTTCTTTCTTTCTTTGTTTCTTTCTTTTTTTTTTTACACATAGATGTCCAGTTCTACCAATACCATTTGTTGAAGAGGCTATTTTTACTCCATTTTATGTCCCTGCTCCCTTTCTCAAATATTAATTGACTGTAGAGACTTGGGTTTATTTCTGGGCTCTCTGTTCTATTCCATGAGTCTATGTGCCTGATTTTATGCCAGTACCAGGCTTTTTTGATTACAGTGGCCTGGTAATACAGTTTGGTACCAGGTATTGTGATCCTCCTACTTTGTTCTTCTTTCTCAAAATTGCAGCAGCTATTTGGGGTTATTTATGGTTCCATATACATTTTTGAAGTGTTAGTTTTATGTCTGTGAAATATGTCATTGGTACTTTAATAGGTATTGCATTGAATCTGCAAATTGCTTAGGGTAGTGTGGACATTTTGATGATGTTAATTCTTCCAATCCATGAACACAGTATATATTTTCATGTGTTTACATCTTCCTTGATTTCTTTTTTCAGTGTTGTGTAGATTTCTGGATATAGGTCTTTCACCTGCTTGGTTAGGTTTATTCCTAGGTATTTTATTTTTCTTTTTTTGCTATATTGAATGGGATTTTTTTTCTTGATTTCTGCTTCTACTGTTTCATTGTTGGTATACAAAAATGCCTTTGATTTCTGGATATTGACTTTGTATCCCGCTGCTTTGCCAAATCCATTTATTAGGTCAAGCACATTTTTGACAGAGTCTATATTTTCTGCGTACACTATCATGTCATCTGCAAACAATGATAGTTTTGTTTCCTCCTTTCTGATTTGGATGCCTTTATTTTCTTTTGTTGTCTAATTGTTGTGGCTAAGACTTCTAATACCATACTGACTAGAAGTGGTAAAAGTGAATATCCTTGTCTCATTCCTGATCTTAATGGAAAAGAATTTAGTTTTTGCCCGTTGAGGATGATTTTGGCTGTAGGTCTGTGATATATGGCCTTTATTATGTTGAGGAATGCTCCCTCTATTCCTACTTTGCTGAGTATTGTTATCATAAATGAGTGTTGTACCTTATCAAATGCTTTTTCTGCATCTATTGATATGATCATGTGATTTTTGTCTTTGCTTTTGCTTACGTGATGTATTACACTTACTGATTTGGGAATATTGAGCCATCCTTGCAACCCTGGGATGAATCCCACTTGGTCATGGTGTATGATCTTTTTAATGTATTGTTAGATGCGGTTTGACAATATTTTGTTGAGGATTTTAGCATCTGTGTTCATCAGCAGTATTGGTCTGAAGCTTCTTTCTTTGTTGTGTCTTTATCTGGTTTGGGGATTTGGATGATGCTGGCTTCATAAAAAGAGTTTGAGAGTCTTCTGTCATTCTGGATTTTTTCAAATAGTCTGTGAAGGATAGGGGTTAGCTCTTCCTGAAATGCTTGTAGAATTCTCCTGTGAAACCATCTGGCCCAGGGCTTTTGTATGTCAGAACTTTTTGGAGTTTTTTTTTTTAGTTACATCAGTGATATTAGAAGCAAAGGGCTGTTTTTGTTGCAAAGAGCTGGCTTCCTTTTGTTAATGTAGGCACAGGAGAAATTTACATAGAAAACACAATTTATTGCTAAAAAATATATGAGGGAGCAATGAATACCTTTTCCTTTGCTAGATTTCTTCTTGTTTCAAAAATGGTAACCTCTATTTGGGACTAATGGATTACAAAAATGCTTCTAATGGCCATGTGTAAAGTGAAAATAAACATTAAACTCAACAAGAAAACTGGAGTCACTATCTTGTTATTGAACAAGTGGAGAATAGAGCTCAACCTTTCAACTCAGTGACTGGTGCTTTGTTATTGTCCCAGATGTCCTTTTCTCTTCTCGTTCCTTTCTGTAGGGATTTAACTATATTTTATCTCCACTGACAAAAGAACTGCTAAGTTGAATCAAGTGCATTTGAGTCTTAGATTTCATCAGGGAATTTTAGCCATTACTTCTGCACTAACTGACATTATTCAAGCAACTGTGTATATATGTTTAAAAAAAACTGTTGTTTGTTCATCAGGTTGTTAAGATAAAGCATCCAGTGTCTTCAGAAAAGAGAAAGGGAATTAATAACAGGCTAGATTATTCCAGACATTTTCTGTCAGTCTGGTTATGTATGGGGAAAGAAAAGAGATGATTTGCTTTAAAATTCTATATTAATATGATTCAGTACATAGAAAATAGTTGTTTCATCAGATCAGATATGAATATGTCAGGTTTACCATCCTTCAGACCAAGGTCTGGTATAAACAGAAGTTTGACCTGGAGCCTCATTTTGGAACCAGTGACTCTTCAACAAAAGCAATCCCTAATCTCCATCATTATGTTTGTCATCTTTAGTGATATTTTCCGTCCCTGACAATGTACCTATATAGAGCAGCAATTTTGAACCTTTTTCATCTGGTGGCACACATAAACTGATTACTAGAATTTTGTCAGGTATAATACAGAAAAGACATTGTATTAGAATGTCAGACAATGACTGATGTTTTGGCATTTTGGACATTTGATTTAATCAATTCCTAGGATTTATTCTGAGGAAGCAATCCAAAATTTAAAAAGAATTGTGCACGTTTTGCTTTACCTTCTATTTTCCATAAAGAGAACTTTTTAATTCTTATACTCATTTAGTGACACTGTTATAAAAATCCTCACATAGACACATAATCAAGTGTAAATGTATCCAAGAAATGTTGACTTTTGCTTTTGAATTATGGCATTCTTTATGTAAATAGTAGCTTTTCAAACTTGCACAGAGCTTCCGCTATTCAATGCCAGCACCATACAAAATATCTTTTTTTTTAAGATTTTTATTTATTTATCTTTAGAGGGGAAGGGTAGGAGAGAGGGAGAGGGAGAGAAATATCAATGTATGGTTGCCTCTCGTGTGTCCCCTGCTGGGAACTAACTGGCCTGCAACCCAGGCATGTGCCCTGACTGGGAATCGAACTGCGATTCTTTGGTTCGCGGGCCCATGCTCAATCCACTGAGCTACACCAGCCAGGGCTCCATACAAAATATCTTAATGCGGCTGTCCTCGGCTTCAAGATTTTACTGCTTTTCATTTTTTTCTTTACACTCAGGAACATTATAAGTCTGCTAATCTTTCCAAAATGCTATGTGTGCTTCCCAATTGGATTTTGAAGAATGCACATCAGAATCTGCCCTCTCTAGCTGACTTGGTTAAAAACAATATTTACAAAGAAGAACCCTAAAATCTCCACAGCCAGCTGGAAAAGACATCAGGTGACAAACCTTTCGACAGCCTCTCATCACTAATCAAACTTGGAAAATCTGCTGATGTAAATTAATCTTTTAAAACTAGCTTGTAAAATACATTATTCAGATGTAATATTTAAAACAAATGTTAATCTTTCCTGAAAGATTATTCCTGTTGTAATTTGTAATCAGTTTGGAGAAATGGATTAACTTTTAACTCTCTAAAAGTTTTAGGCAAAAGTTTTATAAAACCAAAGCCACCATTTTTATCACCTAGAAGAGACATAAGAAAGTTTTAAACCAATGACAGCTTGTTCTTGAACTTGCAGTTACATTTTTGTATCATATTTATAGTAATTACAACAGTCCCTCTTATTTTATATAAAATATAAATCAGCTGAATAGTGCATCTCCAATTATCTATTTACCTTCAATTAATTGAAGCCCAATGAATAAGTACGAGGTACAAGTTGAATTCTTAGTACTAGGAGGGGCTCTAAAGACAAATAAGACATATCTTCTCTCAATAAGGAGTTTAAAGTCTTACTAGGAAAAATGTTAGCAATGGGGGAAGCTGAGGAAATCATATCAGGAGTGCTCTGTGCCATCATTGCCACTAGTCTGTAAATTTAAACTTTAAGTTTATTAAAAATCTTATTGGGGAAATAAAATATATTTATATATAGTTATGAAGAAATAGGACATGAAGATAGCTGAGGAAGTTTAACAGAAGGTGATCCTACTTAATTGTTAAATCATTTATATTAACAGTAGGTTCTAGAGAACTCAGATCAGGCCAGCCTGATAACCACATGGTATCCTTTTATTTTGAAATAAATATTTTGAAATAACTTATTTTGGATAAGTTCATGTTTACTGAAAGATTTCAAAACATCATCATGTAGAAATTATCTAATGAAACTGAATGAAAACTGATTTTACAGATACCATAACTTACCATAAAAATTTATAAAAATTCCCCATCTTTCATAAAAGTTGGCTCCTCTTCATTCTACCCAAATATAGAGCCAACCAGCCAAATGTAGTTAAACTAAATTTTGCCAAACTGTAGGCCTTTTAACACCTGAAATAAGTCCAATAAACAACCAAAAGCTTTGTAAAAGAGCAAAGTCTGACATATGAGTCACAAAATCTCACTTCTGGGAGGAAGATAAATACCAATAAGTCAAAAAGAAATCAATTTCCTAAAAAACTGAGGATATGATACTTAGACAAAAAGTTTTTAACTATAATTTCCATGTAGCTTTTTAAGTTAGCACAACTCTTAGAATTTGTTTTAGAGGAAACAATGCAAAAGAAAGAAAGAGAAGGGAAGGGAAGGGAAGGGAAGGGAAGGGAAGGGAAGGGAAGGGAAGGGAAGGGGTAGGGGAAGGGAAGGGGAAGGGAAGAAATTGGGTTCCAGAATACTGATGATCTCAGGTTTAACTCTCTGTGAATCACAAAATGGTCCAAACTGGATCCACAATGAACAGTGATGTGTTCATGTAAATCTGAGTCCTTAATAACAAGTTTCACTTTGCTTGTTTTTATGGAAAATATGCTCAATAAATAAAGAGCCATGAATGCATTTGTAATACAACATAGATGGGAAAATAATATAAAAACAAAAGTGGGGAAAATGGCAAAACTATGTGCATGTTTCTGAACTTACAGTGAGAAAACAATAAGGTACTTACTAAGACTGGGGAAAAATGAGAGCCATCACTCTTCTGACACTATCGAGGAGGCAGTGACAGTCAATGACTCAATGACTCTATTTCCTAATCTTCCAAAACAGCATTAAACTATTTCTATAAATCAAACTGTGCTGCAGTGAAATGCCAAAGAGTTCATCTCTGTGAGAGCACACTCTAATTAGAGGGGAATTGTGACAATGCCTGTAATTTTGTGATTCTTTTCATAATAATGACTGGGAGTTATTGATCTTTCATTCTATATTGTTATATTCTAAGGACACGATCTTCCTGGTTACATGAGTTAATATAATAATGGGAAAGCTACAATAAGGTCCTACTGTATTTCTGAGATATTTCATTATCCATTAGAATAAATGAGATCAGAAGAAGAGGAAAGAAATAAAAGAATTTTGGGGGGAAATGATGAGCCTTACATCCCATGAAGATCATGGGAGAAAAAAGATCACACTGCAGGACACAGTGAGTCATCATATTTTACTGACTCTGTACCCATAATTCATATAGAAATTATCACAAAAATAATGAAAATAAATTTTCTAGAAATTTTTACATCTTCTAATGCCATCTTATTAGATAATACTTTTTATGAAACCAAGAAGAAATGATAAGAAAACTCTATTACCAAATGTCATTTAATCAATGTGTATGTACATGCTCTGTAGGCACCAGCTGCTGAAGACTCTGGTACAAATCTTTCTTTCATACCTGAAATCTATGGAATAGTCATCTGATCTATCTTTCTTGAAAACATGTTGATGTCATTCTTCATTGCTCACAGTTACTGAATTTCTTATTACTTCCCAAGTGAAGAAAGGCCTCTCCAAAACATTTCATTGTTATTAAAACCATTTCTGCTAAATGACCATTTGATGAACAGACCTCAGTACTGAATGGTGCCATTCTGCACTTCCTGAGGCATTTCTGTACTTTTGGAGTTACATAGGTTAAGTCTTGCTATTAAACTGTGCATATAGGGCAGGTGCTAGAAGTAACTGACATTTACACTGGGAAAGATAATGATGCTGATGCTAAATCAGAGTCCCATTGCCTTGAGGTTCACACAGTGAGACAATAGGCTGCCTTTAAATTGTAAAATGCTTGGTATAGTTCTCAGTTCTTTGCATGTGATGATTTGATTTTTCTGTTGAACAAAGTATGAATGTGGATGTAAATGCTGATGTTTTATCTTTTAGTGAAGAAATGTTCTCTTGAGTTTTTTATGGGGGGCTAACCTATATAATATAAATCAAACACATTTTAATAGAGAGATTTAAGACCAGTGGAACTGATAGGCAATCATAACCTAATTTAGTTGCTGAGAGGAAAAGACTGAGAATCATTTATCAGTTATCTCTGATCTAGGGTCTAATTTTACAAATTCTATTATCTATATTATTTTATCAGTGAGAATCATACATATCCAACCTAATTTCCAGAAATAATTTAAAAATATAGGCCAATTTGAATATTTGTTGGTTATAAAGAGAGAATTACAAAAAAAGGTTCTCCCTTAATACATGAGCCAAATGTACTTTTTGAATTAAATATGAAAAAAATTGATTAATGAGAAAAAACTCATAGTTCCATATATATTACATTTTTACACCTTGCTTCATATTCTGTTATATCTTTATTATATAGACTTGTATATTTTCATGAGATCATACTGAACATCATATACTGTAATCCCTTTATAATTTGTAAGCATCGTTCTACGTGAAAAGAGTAGAGAGATACATAGATAGATAGAGATTATTATTTTTTTTTTTTTACTAAATACTATTCTATTCTATTTGGTAAATTTTCTAGCCAATTAGCTATTGTCAATTAGTTAAACTTCATGCTTTATGAGTTTGATGTTTGTGAGTTTGTGGTTTCACTAGGCCCTGCAAGAAACATGTTTGCAGTTGTGTCTGTACACACATTTGAAATTATTCCTTTGAAGTATAATCTTGAAAATACAAAATTTTTCTCAGAATAGATGTTCTTTTAAATACTTTTATAAAAGTTTCAAAATTGTCCTTCAAAAAGTCTCTGCCAATTTGTGTATCTACATCACTATATGAGATTGAAAAAAGAAGTTATATCTTGTTTTAATATTATAATATACTAATAATTTTAATAAAATATTTAACTTGTTTGTAATTAAGTATACTATACATCGATTAGCAAATTCCTAAGGGAAATAATCTCAAGTGGTAAGTACTCTTTCTTCTCTTTTCCTATCCTTACCTAATATGTACATTATACAAAATAAAGTGTTTTAGTCAAGTTTTCCAAAGCCAGACAGATGATGCAAACAACACTGTTTCTTTCCAATTCTTTATAGAAATGCTGCCAAAATTGACCCTAAAATTTCATAATCTAAAATTTCTTGAATTTTGAATGATGAAAAATGTACCCAGACTGAAATGGAGGAAAGAGTCAAGTCATTCTAAAATGAAGCAGCAGTAGAGAAAAAGATGGTATGGCTGATACCTCAGCATCTTATTTAGTTATGTTCACATTTTAAATGAACCAGCTCTTTTCACCAAGTACATGGTGGAAATACCATAAACTCCTCACTTCAGTTTAGAAACAGAACATTCTCTCACAGTGGATTTATATTATATAACAGGTTTGGAACAGAAAATATAATTGATGTGTAGTCATTAAACCAAACAGTTAAAATGGCAGCAGATGGCACAAGACATGATGGAGCTAGGCTTGAAGGCAGGAGCCATGCCTACAAAATGGAGAAGGAGCCTTGTGGACAAGGACAACTTCAGCCTGGTTCAGTCACTATATCAGAGTATGAAGGTCTGCATATTCCTTCACAGTCATAACACAACTGGGCCTAACCAGTAGGTGCTTGGTCCAGAATCCACTTCCTGCTCTTAGGTATAAACATGGAGAAGAAAAGGATAGTATGTTTTGTTTTTTATAGACAGAGTTTCAGCCATTTATTTATTATACGATAGGTATTTTTATCACTTTTTATGTTGCTAGTACAGAATGAGATCTTGAGGAGACAACATAGCTCAGTGTCTGGAAACAAATAGGTTTTAAAATCAAGTAAGAAAAGGAAAATAAAAATATGACAGTGAAAAGACAGCAAACTCACAGCTATTAACAACCACACCTAAAACAAAAGCAAACTAAGTCAACAGCTAGAACAGGAACAGAACCACAGAAATGGAGATCATATGGAGGGTTAGCAACAGGGGCATGGGAGGAGGAGAGAGGGGGAAAAGGTACAGAGAATAAGTAGCATAGATGGTGGGTAGAAAATAGACAGGGGGAGGGCAAGAATAGTATGGGAAATGTAGAAGCTAAAGAACTTATGACACATGGACATGAACTAAAGGGGGGAATGTGAGTGGGAGGGGGTGTGCAGGGTGGAGGGGAATGATGGGGGAGAAATGGGACAACTGTAATAGCATAATCAATAAAATATATTTTTAAAAAAAGAAGACATAAGTCCAAAATTGATTTGACCATTTATCAATCATAATACTTGCATATGTTAAATTCTCTCAACTCTAGATCTCTATTTTGCAAAATAAAGATGATAATAAAGCTTTCTTTGCAGAATTACTGCATTATAGATAATGTACCCAACATAGGGTAGAATGGTGAAGTTTAGAGATGGCATATTAGAGTGACAATCACTTGCTCAATATCGATCATATGTGGGAAGAGATGAAGGGTAAGAGAAGGTGGAGAAAAGTACACTAAAGAAAATCTAAGTGGGTTGTTATTCTCTTGAAACTGCATATATAAATCAGAAAATGCTTAATTTAAGAAGTGAATATAGTTAGTCTAGGTTTTCTATTTTTATTAATATCATTGTTCATTTTAGGGTATTATTTTAGTCATGTGTCCTTTATGAGAAGCGGAGTCCCATCTCCATGAGAACACAGTTTAAAAACTTGAAAACATTATCTTTGTTAGAATGCATTTATTTGGGAATCACTTAGAATGGCATTATTATAAAAACGTTTTATTAATTGCTTAATTGTTCATTATTTTCTCTTAAAAACTGTACGGAGAGAATTACTATGGTGACATACCTTGATCTTTCTAAAAAAAGAAACTTTAGAAGTTTCTAAAAAAATCCACCTAACACATAAAAATACCTTTACTTAAAAACCACACTCCTTCCCTCTATTTATCTTCTCAATATCCAATAAAAAGATAAGACTTAAGTGTAGATTTCTTGTGCTGCATGAGTATTTAGCTGAGCTACTGAACTCAAAGAGCAGCCCCTCAAAAACATGGGCAAGGTTACTTCAGGATGTTCTTTAAAATATGTTTTGTCATCTAGATAGTGGCAATCCAAAGAAAAGTGTTTCTGGAAAGACCTTAGAAGTGCAAGGTTTTTGGTTACCCAGCTTACAGAGCATTTTTTTGTGATGATGTAGCTGCACACTCTGATTCTATAAATACCCATCTCCAATTTGCCCATCTGCCAAGGGAATATTTTTTCTGCACCTAAGTTAAATGGAGAACTGCCTCACTAAAAATGGATGGAGCAAATCATCCACCTTCAGCTGTCATTCCCAACTTCGTTCATGAATGGTAACTTGTGTCAATGTATTTATTATTTTCTTGCCACCAAAAATAAATATTGTTTATTGAGATTGTTCTAGGTGTAGCTTGGAAAGAAAATCAGAAACAGGGGTAAAATAGGCATGATCATTTATGCTACCAGGAAGAGATGTATCTCATTAAGCTCTTCTAACCCTTCAATTAATCCATCAGTTTGCAAATCTAATGACCTGACAATGCTCTGTGGATCTGGATAGGAGACAAGGATGATTGGAAGGGGGTACAAAAAAGACCATTACATCAGGTATATAGTCCTATTAGTATTATAAAAATTAGAATTGCTCTATAATTATAATATTTCTTACTCTTTGTACTTGGGTTCTGAAAAAACTGAGGTCCTTGATGCTAAAATGATAAGTAGTTACTCTCATAATAATTTAAGTCTCTTTTGAGGACTATGTTATTCTAGGCCTCTGTGGGACTTTTGCATAAATTATTTTGACTGCATGTAGAGGGGTCATACACACCCTTCTGTTAAAGCTAGTGATCTGAAGTAATAGTTGTAGTCCCTGGCAGGATATCGTAGGACAAACATGAAGCAACTGATAAATGACAGCAGGACATATGATCAAGGTATTGCATAGTAGTAGATCGGTGTTCACAGTGAAATAAAATTGTCTTATGAGCAAATAAAATGAAATGTTACGTAGATTAAAAATAAAATTGTGTAGTAACATAATTGCCTGGATTTTCATAACTTGACAAAGTTAAGATGGTGAGAGAGAAGAACCATTCTAAAACTGGGGCTTGTGGGAATAAAAAGTTAATCTGTGGCACCACCTACCTCCCTATTTCCAGCATCCCCATCCCGGGGCCCTATTCTGGCACCTGCATAAAACATAACTCCTCTGGTTGTCTTATACCCCTTATCAAGCTTTCTCTGCTTATTCTCTCAAAGTGATGTCAAGTAATTAACTACTGATTTCATATAAGTTGAGATATGAATAATGATAATGTTGTGATGTATCACCCCTTTGAAGTATTCTATCATTCATTTCAGAAATTAAAACAGAATCACTAAAAAAATGCCCACATGAAAACTTACATGTGGATGTATAGCAACTTTATTCATAATTGCCAAAAATGAAAGCAAATAAGATGTCCTTTAGTAGGTTAACAAGTAAGTAAATAATGGTATACCCAGACAATGGATTACTCAATGTTAAAAAGAATGAGTTCTAAAACCATGAAAAGATGCAGAGGAAACACATGCAAATACTTAGTGAAAGAAGCCAATCTGAAAAGGTTACATAATACTATACAATTCCATTTTTTTTCCAAATTCTGGAAAAGATAAAACTATGGAGACAATAAAAAGATCGGTGGTTGAAGGATCATCCTCTTGGAAGAACACACCCTCAAATGGTATTTAAGTTCCTGTCACAAATTTTGAGATGCTCATAGACTATCTGCTATTGGGCTGTTTAAAATTTTCCACTGAAATATAAATTTATAAATAAACAGGTTCTTAAACCCAAAGGAATTGTGCAGTTTTTGAATCAAAGAATCCATTCACTGACACAATTTGACAATTTATTTTTTTAAATGTATTTTATTGATTATGCTATTACAGTTGTCCCATTTCTCCCCCATCATTCAATTTGACAATTTAAATACAATGAGCAATTTCTTAGACTTAGCCATCTTCCCTCCCTAATTGCACTGCAGAAGCACAAGGCTGCTTGCAAGCACTTATTTTTGATATCTGTTTGTTTCAAAGCTCCCTACTATATACCAGGCACTGTCATATATGCCATTTTACTTTGTCCTTAGGACATCTGTGCCAGGACAAGAGGTGACAGGACTTGCTTAGAGACTAACAGCTTAATAACGTTTAAAGAGCAGATATCCCAACAAAAAGAGCACAACAAAAGATCAATATCTAGTATTTACTGAGTGGTTTCTATATGTCAAGTTCTTTTAATTGAATACTGAATTTAATATTCACCGCAACTTTATTAAGCATTTATAAAAATTCCATTTTAAATGTTTAAGAAAATGTGCCAGAGAGTAAACATAACTAAGGTTCAAAAGCTAGATAGTAGAGCCAGAATTTGAACTTGGGCAGTCTGACTCTAGCACCTCAGCTTTGGATCACTACACATAGTGAGTGCTTGAACATGAGTGGAAAGAGAAAAGCACAAGTCTATAGTAAACACTAAAATATGCTGTGCTGATCTTGCCTTATCTATTCTTTTTGGACTTCATAGTTTTTTTTTTTGTTTACTTAAGTAAAATGAAAAAGTAATTTTCAGTTAATTTTTAAACAAAACATTTCCTTTACCAATTTAACAACTCTGTAATGTGTAATGTAGTCTTAGTTATGTATAGATTGATCAGAACCAGACATATTCTCAAACGTGCATTTAAAATTTTTGAAAGTTCTAGAACAGAGTCCTTTTTAACACTGAAAAGGGTCAGTAAACAGAGGAACTATGGGATTTAGTGACAAGACATACGCTTTGTAAACATGTCTTATGAAAATCTCTGGGCTGGAGAGTGCTATGATGCCTTTGCTAATGCCACCTCCTGAGCATGAGTGGTATGGCCTACAAAAGTAGAAATTATGATGTCATTAGGCTATTCAGAGAATAAAATGATATTATGTATTCAAATACACTTTGAAAATCATAATATGAAATAAAAATATATAATATTGTTATAAGTATTAAGCTGGCCTCTGTAATGTCCTCAGCATTCTCACCAATGCAGGTTATAATAATCCTAGAGGAGTTGGATATGCAGCTAATCTCTCCAATAAAGTTGTTCTGCTATACTAGAAATCAAATCAAAAGTTATAAATATAGTTACATTTTCTATTAATATATTAAACTCTAGATAAATCCTGAATTAGGAGAAAATGAATAACACAAAGTCTATATTTTATACAAAAAATACATAACTTCTAACCAATGAAAATGTGATAGTGCTTTAACAAAAATAACATTTAAAAACTGCAGGTATTTTCAAACTCCTTAATATGTTAATATGCATTATGAATTAAATAAAAAGAGAAGAAGAAAGAGAAGGAGGAGGAGGAGAAGAGAGGCAACACAACAGAAACATATGTACATAGATTTTCCCAAAGTTAAAAATCACAATCCCTACAGGAACCATATCCCTTCATTAGCTATAAATGCTCTGAAGGAAAGATATATTTAAGTAGCTAAGTCTGAAAATCAACAAAGTCATAAAGATTATGTTCATATCATGGCAAATATATATTATAGCAAATGCATTGTCTTGGATTTCAGGTCAACTAAAGCAAGGAGAGATGATGAACAATGCAGAAGAATGGATCATCAAAAAGTCATTTATATTTAATTAAACAAAAAGCTACATTCTTTACCTCTTTTCTCACTCCATATGATGTTGGTAATTTGAATTTAAAATTACATAAAATTGTTGTTAATGATTCAAAAATATAAGTCCTCCACTTCTTATACATTAATTCCTTTTACAAGGTAATGATTACTATATTGAACAGCTAAAGAATATAATAACTAAGCCTGGCTGGTGTGGCTCAGTGCTGGCCTGCAAACTGAAAGGTTTTTGGTTTGATTCCCAATCAGGGCACGTGTCTAGGTTTTGGGCCATGTCACCAGGTAGAGCATGTGAGATGAAGCCAATCAATGTGATCTCTTACACATTGATGTTTCTCTCCCTGTCTTTGTCCCTCCCTCCCCCTACTATAAATAAATAAAATATTTTTTTAAAGTGGGTTCTGGTGAGAATAAAAGACAGAAAACTGTACAAGATCAACAATTAAAATAAAAATTTAAAAAAAACATTCAAACAACAAAAAAAGAATATATAACTAAAATATAACAATCTTCTGTTTCAAAAAATTAATTACTATGACTCTGTAACAAAAGAATGGAAAGAAGAGTCAGAATTTTAAAAAGTTATCATGTGTAAAATGTGGTTGAAGTGCAGATCCACACACAAAAAAAATAGTTTTTATCTGCTAAAATTCAAAATAAGAAGCCTTAGCAAATTCTAAATTGTTTACATTTCCAACTATTTTTATTTATTAAATATTTATTCATTCTACTTTGCAATAAATAGTAAAGATTTATTTTTTGACATCAACATAAGAATATTTTAAACCATTAATTATGTTGCATCATCAAAGATCCAATAATTGCAAATATCTGGATTACAGAAAACTCATAGTGAAAAAAGTTTAAAAATAATTACCTTTAAGATGATCTATAAAATATGTACCACCAATTACACATTAACCAGCATTCTCTGTCATTGTTCATATGCACAGAAAGCCTTTAAAATAAATTATTTTCAGAGGAATGCACGATAGGCTAAATATGCCCTTTGCACTGATTATCACAGATTTCTTTGTGCACATCAAACATGGAAGCTATATTAGTCCAGATTATAAACTTGGTACGTGTGGTGTCAGGGCCTGGAGTATGGTGTGGTAGGAATACTACCTCCTAGTTCTGTAGTATTTTCCAAAGAATTTGAAGCAGCATTTTTAATGAAATTAAAAATTGGGGGGGGGAGCGCTGGATTGGGAGTAAAAAGCAGAAAACTGTACTTGAACAATTAAAAATTTAAAAAAATTCAACGCATGCTATTACCTGAATGAAAAGAAATGTAACTACAAAACATGTTTGCCTTTTTCCCCTATAGACTATGAAAATGGTCTTAGTTCAAGTTTATATTTTCAACTTCAATAGCAATCTCAGCAAATAGTATTCCATCTTTTCAAAAAAATTACCTAAACAAATGGAAATATTCCCTCAAATTTGATAACTCATTAATCCTCAAAAATGAGTTGATAGAATATAGAACTATTAGTCTCTATTTCAAAGCTCCCTTTGGAAGATAGTTATAATGGATTTTGGCATAAATAGTATATTTTCTCAATAGAAAAAAATAAAACCCATTATTGTCAAGAATAGCAACTATGATTCAAGTAGCCAATATGAGTTAGGCCATCATTTTAAGTATTTTAAATAAATTAGCTCATTTACCTATAAAAATGGTCCTATGAGGTAGTTCAATTTTCATCCATGTAGTTATGATTTTAAAGTTGAGAAAATGAGTTTTAGGGTAACTTTCTATTCGTGTTTCCTGTATCATCACTTGTATGACTATATGCATTTAGACATTTTAACTAGCCTAATATTAGGGAAATTTGAAAAGATTTTGAAATTTCAAACATAATGGAAAATAAGCATTTTAAAATTAGTAAGTTGAACAAGGGCACCTACAAGAAACAGGGAGCAATAAGAGAGAAGTGAGATTCAGTAACTGCTAAAGCTTATTTTCGTAGCAGTTTTCATTGTTGTCCCCAAATCTGTACAAATTCATAGGCCTAAATATAGCATGACCTGTATTGCACAGGTTTTGGTACTAGAAGACATAGTAAATAATATTTTCAAATATGGCAGCTCCTTTTAAATGTGACCCATCTGAATTAATTATGAAACTTGTGTAATTACAGACTCTCATATGACATTACAGATATGCTAAATCAGAACCTCCAAGTATGGGGTTTGAACATGTGCAGTATTTTACAAACATTCACAATGAATTTTAAAGCACAGGCAATGTATCATTATAATTTACCATGTTCAAAATACTTCTTTATGTACCATTCCTCTATAAATGCAAGATGCTAAGAGAGCAGCACTTAGTTCTGACTCAAAGAAGACATTTTGCAAGGCATTAGAACAATATGTCTAGCTTTGGGATGAGCCAACCTGACACAGTTATACCTATTTTGAGAATATAATTAGTAGGTCAAACCCTCTCCTCATATCCTAATCCTTCCCAGTTCTTCATCTTGAGCTCTAAGTGAATTAGAAACCATCCAATCTGCCTCAGAAAAAGGCATCAGTAACTCATGCCCTACCACCCAGTAGGCCATATAAATTAGTTCTGCTGCTCTATGATCTGAAGAACCTAGTTCTTCTGGCCCTCCTTCCGGAATGACCACAATGTCCTGTGTGCCTAATTACCTGCCTTCCCCTACTGGTCAAGACTTTTCAGGAACCTGAATCTCATTCCATTGAGTCTTTCATGCCATGTTTGTGCCAGCCATCCCTATTTCCCATGAGAGAGAATCATTCCATTTTTCCTTAATGGTCCTGCCTCTCCCTTAGAGAATTTATAACTTCCTTGAATGATCATACATAGTAAATTATAGGGCAGGTATTCAAATTCAGGTCTCTGATTCTAAAGGTCATATTCCTCCTACTTTTACAGTATACTGATTAGATATTTCCCTCAAAAATGAGATGTTTGAATCCTAGGACATTCATAATTGAATGTTATCTATGTTGTACTTTTTATTGCAATATGTTCTTTTGTTTGCCCGTCTGCTATAAAGGTTAAGAGCTGGACTTGTATTATTGCCCAGAAGGAAAGTCACCCTGTTTCAACACAGAGATGAGCACTGCAGATACCTTCAATTAGAGATGACATTTAGTTAAAAAGAAAGTAATAATTTAATTTTTGTCAGATGCTTGCCTACAGCAAAACAAATAATAGCATGAAAGACTACATTATTTACATTATTCAGGAAAATCACATACACTTACTCTTCTTATTAATTTATAGAGAATGTCATCTAATGATCATAATGTTGATGGTGATGAGTAGTATCAGCATAGTCATATAAGATTTTTGATAAATGGATTGAATCTAGGGGAAGTATGGAGGGAATGGCCTTCTTAAAGGAAGGGATATAAGAATGGATGTAGATATGGCTAGATTTGTATGCGAAGTAGTGAAACGTTGAAGGAATTTACTTTTTAAATTTTCTCTGGGAAGTAGGAGAATATGACAGAATAGCAGAAAGTTCTGATCTTTGAAGAGTAGTAGAAAAGGAAGATAACTAGAAAAATGGATTCAGATATTAGGTATTGTCAAGGGTAAAATTGTTCTTGGTCATAATAAATTTATATTTTTCCCAGAGTTTGTGACTTTCTCTAGTAGAATTTAGCAACTAAAGCACAGGAACACTGAAAATGGACAACTGAGTTGTTCCACAGTTTGAGTGTTACCTGACAAGGACAATGAGTCCTCAGAATCAAAAGAGTTTAGGGCATTAGCATAAGGACCATTGAAATGGTGCACAGAAGGAGAATGAGAAATGAGGTGTCAATGAACACAGGGCTTCAAATGAAGTTGAATAATGGTCTCAGGGGAAGAAGATAAGCGAAAGCTGGAGGGAGAATATTGTGGCCAGAACACATGATATTTGAATTAATGGTTTTGAAAATGGATAGTTTTCAATGATCACAGTGCTTAAGGTATGACCATAGGGTATATGTGGTTTAAGTGGCATGAAGAAAGACATTAGAGTGAGAAAGTCAATGAACTGAATGCCAAGAGTACAATGAATTATCTATCATTAAAGATGAAGCAGGATTCAGACTGAGAGTCTAGTGCCAAAGTCTTGGATACTTTAAGAGAAGTAAATAGGTAGTCTATAGGTGTATGAAGAGTAGGGAAAAATACCGATACACTTAAATAGCAACATTCTTGAAGAAGCAGCAGTTTTTATAAGAGGTTAAGGTAGGAATGGTCTGAGCAGGGGAGTTCAAGATGGAAGTAAGCTCACCTCTTGATTCTGAGCAAATGTGAAGGGGAGAGAAAGAGCCCCATGAGAGAACTGCAGGAGAACTTAACCTTTCTTAATCTCATTCTCATAGTTCAGTCCTTTCATGTGTAGCTCTATACTGTGTCTCACTCAGCATCAGCCTTGAGCCACAAAACTGAGGTGCAGATATCCTAGAGTAGTTGAAGCTAAGGGAAAAACAATTGACAGAAAAAGTAGACCTATCAAGTGGAACTGTTGATCAATTCTATTCAACAGATGTTTACCATAAATTACTTTGGCTAAGAATGTACAGATGAGTTCATTCATACCTACTACCAGTAATGCCAAACTGTTTCCCTGAGCCTATCAGCCTCATAGTTGAACACACTCATGATATATGAGGCAGTGTGTTTTTTTATCTTGAAGTTCCACAAAGGGAAGAACCAGGAGTTATGACTTCTATTAATGGTCCATCTACTAATAGTCAGACTTTGAATAACCACTTAAATTTAATGACTTGTCACCAGAATAATGAGTGATAACTGACTAGATGATCACTAATTAGCTTTCCAGTTCTCAGGACCAAAGACACCATTCATGATTCATTGGGAATCTGGAGATAGATGAGCCACATCTACTAGACTTTCACTTTGGCAACTACCCTGGCTGAATTCTATCTATTCCATGGGCCCCTTCCCACAAATATTCAGAGTTCCATTGGGTGAACCTCCTCACTTAATGGTCTTGCTACATAGTCAAATACAGCCTGATTTGTATTATGGGCAGTGGAAACCCCTTTATTATTTAAAGGATACAGCAGGTTGCCTCTCCTAGGATACTAAACAAATGACAAAATGGCATCACATTTTTCTAATACCAGAAATAATCTCTTCAAATAAAAAGGAGCAGTGGCAGGGAGTAAGAGAGATTAGATTTCCTAATAAGCCTTTTTTTAAAAGCCCATAGATATAGATAGTATCTTCAGATCATAACAGCAAGGAGTCCCATCAAACTAAGACAAGGAGCTAAACTGTCCCAAACAAACAGTAATATCAATCTTTCTTTTTTGTTGCTGCCCCCCCCCAATTATATCTTCTTAGAGGGACCATATCTTCCTGGATTGCCATGAAGACTGCTAGAGAACTAAAAATAAGTGGGAGAAAATTCAGAGAATACAGATAAATGGCAGTTTCAGCCAATAATTTTGCCTTTCCTCAGTTTAATATCCAAATGAAAGGCAAAGAAGGCTTTCATTTAATATGTTTTAAATGCCAAAAATGCTAAGAAGTATATCATAGTAAAATGTATTCAAATATAAGTTCCATTTTGAATATAAAATATATGAAATATTTGGATAAATATTTGGATATTAATTTTAAATTATACATAAATGATTTACATATCACTTTTCACAATGTACACTTAATAATACCTATTTCCATTACAATATTTTAAATACATTTCTCATACATGACTAAACCAGAGCAACCACCTTGTGTGAAGCATAGTGGTAGGCTCCCTAGCAAATAGGAAAGAGTACAAGACAGGGCCTCTACTCTAAAGTAATTTATAGCTTAGTATGAAAACTATACACAGAGTAAAATTTTCTTCAGATACACATACATACATATACCAAACAAAATAAAAACAGATGGACATTGCCAGGTAGTGCTTAGCTAATTGCCAGATGACTAGTAAAGAAAAGCAAGAGTGATATTTCAGAGATAGGATAGATCAAATTGGTGGGAGAAGTTCTTAGAGGAAAATTTGAAATAAGTATACCACAATTAAGCAATTACCTTTTTATTTAGTAGCCACTATGTGCCAAGAAATTAGATAGATTCTATATATTTTAATTTAATCTTCAGTATCAGTCTTTTAAAACTTATTTTTAATTCAATAAGTGAATCAATTCTCCAGGTTATATATCTGATAAGAAAGAAACTAATATTTGAACTTAAGCTCAGATTTGATCCTCTTTTCACTACACTTTGCTACCAAACCTAATTTAAATAATGGGAAGAACTTACTTGATAAAAAATAGTGTTGGATAGGATGTAGAGTTCTTAATTATTTTTATAATTTTAATAACATTTTTATTAAACATGTTTATGTAACATTGTTATATAATTCATATACTACAATTTTTTACTTTTTCATGTATTCACAGAGTTGAGTGACCATGACCACTCTCTAATTTTACACAATTTGCATCATTATAAAAAGAAACCTCATACTCATTAGCTGTAACTCCCCACACCCTGTGATTTCCAGTCCCTGAAAACCACTAATTCATTTTTTTCCATGAAAATTCCATGAATTTGCCAATAAACCATCAATGTGTTTAATGTTCAGAGTACGCTATATCTTTGCTCCACTCTCCTCATTAGTTCCCAGATCAAGATTAGATCTGAAGTCAGACTTTAAAATAAAAATAACTAATAAATCAACCCTCCAATTAACAAGAATTCATTCAACTGGAGAAATATAATAAAAAGAATATACACATACAAACACACATATAGTATATATACATATGCAAATACACACATGCATACTTATAAAATGGTATAGTATGATATACACATATTATGGTCCATAGATTTCATTTTTAAGCTTTAAAACACAAATATTCTTCTTGCATAATAAATGAAGATTAAATGGGAAAAAATGGGAATATGTGAGCAATTGTCTTCTAATATATGCATTGGTTAATTTCCTAAATAGCTAACAGGAAATAATCTGATTTAATTAATTAAATAATTTACACACTTACTTTCTTCCAGTGGTTGCTTATCTTGAATTTCCCAAATTTTTCCATTCCACACATAAAATGAAAAGTAAAAAATGGCAGGTGAATTTTCCTAAATCTGAAAATCTATACTAAAAGTTTAGAAATATTTTAGCATATGACTGTCTCACTTATTGAATGATCCATTCTTGACTGTCTAATATTGGGTTGTCCAAAAAGTTTGTATGGACTTTTCCATTAAGATGGCTCTAGTAATGTTTAGTTGTCTTTAACTTCATTCAAAACAGCTTTACTAGATTGTATGGTGACAGCTGTGATATCTGCCATGACTTAAAAAAACATTAAAATTGGTGAATTTTTGTGAAGTCATTTTATTATTGAAAAAGGAAGAAAGTACAAAACATTTTAGCATATTATGCTTTATTATTTCAAGAAAGGTGAAAATGCAACTGAAACACACAAAATAAGATTTGCGCAATGTATGGAGAAGGTACTGTGACTGTTCAAATATGTTGAAAGTGGTTTGCAAACTTTTGTGCTGGAGATTTCTTGCAGGACAATGCTCCATGGTGGGGTAAACCACTTGAAATTGATAGAGATCAAATTGAGACATTAATTATGAACAATCTATGTTATGCCATGAGAGAGATAGCTGACTCATAGCATACTCAAAATATCCAAATCAATAAAGTTATAGGTGAAAATAAAATGTGTCTTTTGTTTTATGGAAAAAAATAAACAAACTTTTTGGCCAACCCAATATAATTTGACTTGCCAACAAGAGTCTTTTAGAGAAAAGAGAAATTTATATATAGATGAAATTCAGGTGCGTGTGTGTGTGTGTGTGTGTGTGTGTGTGTGGTCATCCTTATCAAAACTTACATGCATTTATTATAGGCCAGGCAATAGATATTTCTACAGCAACATCATCTCTGAAAGTTTATTACTACTGTGTCTCCAAAGAAAAAGTTTAGAGAAACTAATAGAAGCAGTTATGTCCTCTGAATATTCATTACTTGGAAAATAAAGCTCTGTGTTTTGACTTGGTATCACCTGACCCCAGGCACACCCAAATTTCTCTCCCACCTATTCTCTGATATAATACAACTATGCCAACTCTCTCTATGTGAATACCCCAAAAGAGAAAGGAAAAGAAATTAAATAAGAAAGAAGGAAAGAAAACTGTCTTTCAAAAGACAGCTGTATCATGTCAATGCCTTCCTCTCTTCCCCACTTCTTTCCTCAAGCATTTGTCAAATAATCACTTACTATGTAAAATCAAATATTTCATGCAAAAAAAAAATTAGCCACTGCCCTGGCTTCAATCTTCACATTAGGGAATTCCCCCCCTTTTAAGGTTTAAATAAGAGATCCCCTCCTTCTTTCAGAATAAATGAAGATTGAGTGAAAGAAACTAAAAGGTGTAAACAAACTTCATCTAATGAACCATTTTACCTCAAACCCTCTCTGACTTAATCCTGTGCACAGTACACAAGTCTCCTAGGCTTTGCAAGTCTCCTGCTTTGCTGGCTCTAGGATTTTCCAGATAGGAAGGAGCCTCTTCTTCCTACAAGGGAAGGAGCACTCAGCTGGAGACAAGGTTCAGCAGAATACACTCTCTGAGCTTGCTAGAAATCCACAGCTCATTGGTACAGAAACCAAACATGCCTGATTTATGTACAAACAATGCTGACAGGATTGTCACAGCACACATGGTGGCTTCACTGGCTTGGGAAATTATCCAAAAAACAATTAACAAGCACTTCAAAGAGGAGGGCCGAACAGAGTTCTTGTGTTGTCTGATATGTATGCCTTTCTTCAAAGTCAAGTGGCCAGATCTACTTAGAATAGATGTTCTTATAGCTATTCATTCCTTATAAAATCTTAAGATCATTATGAATTGCTGTAAATTAAAACAGAAATATTCTCTATTTTAATTTATTTTGAAAAAAACTACGTGAAGAAGAAGCAACACAGAAAATAGAAGATTCAGTTATATCACAAATATTTTCTCTTACACTGGATTTAATCAAATGAACAAATAAATGCATTTGAGAAATGAAACAACTTGAGCCACTGTGACATCATGTATGTAGATTGATATCATATCAATATATGCATCATTATAAATAACTTAGAGCTTAAGCAATATTAAAAATCTCTAATAGCCATTGTAGTTTTTCATTCTATGATTTTAACTAATTTAACCCAGATCAGAAAGCTACAGAAAATATTTGACTTTGAGATTTTATAAAAGAAAAAAATTGGATTTTTTGGAATAGTATAATTTATGGAATACAGTTACTTTTCTTTCTCTATTCCCATCATTTATCCATACTGAAAAAATGGCCAAAATAGAAACAGCTAATATTTCCTTTGGGAGTCACTACACTATTTAATAATAATGATGGTTAAAGGCTCTGGATTGTTCAGTTCATTAGATTATTTATCATATATTAAGCCTCTGTTATGTCTTAAGTTTAATGATAAATGCTGGAAGTATAGGCATTAGCAGGATAGAGATGATTTCTATCTTAATAGAACCTTTGATCTTGTGTGAGAGAAGTCAATAAATGAGTTAATATACATATGTGTGTATGTATATATTTCATTATATATATAATATACATATATATGTATATATATAAAATGAAATCTTGTTAGAAGTGAGAAAGAAGGATTATGTGTCAAGCACACAATAGAATTTTTAGCAACACTAGGTTAAACTATGAGTGATTTTCATTCATACTACTATTACTTATTGAGCCCCAAATCCCTAAGAAAAAATAATACAACTTTTTAAAAGGAATATGTCTTTGTCTATGGATAATTTGTCAGACGAACTTACTGGAAGTCAATAAAGAAAAATACAACTTAATTTTGTAAAGTCTACTGGGCAGTAAAAAAATTAATGTGCTAATCTAATCAATAGGCATAAGTTTCAGAGATCAGTGTCCTAGGGAAAACATACCACCACATACCTTCAAATATGAAGCAAGGAGATCAAGGGGGCAGTTAGTGTAAACATGGCTCTGAACATCATCATTGTGAAATAGCTGCAACCAATCAACCAATCTTAACAGAAAGGGCTGCCAAAGCACAGGGAAAGACAGTTAGAGAAATTCAACAGGCAATGAGATGGGTGAAATGAATGTATTCAAGGCAAAGATCAATCTAAACTGTGGTCTCAAACCAAAAACGGTACTTAAGAGAATTTCTGATGCTTTCCCTTGTAAAATCATGACCTGCCAGGGTCCATTTTATGGAATGCTTAGGTATCCAACTTCACAGAGGTATTTAGTTGATTGATCTCTGTCTCACTAATGTCACAGGTCAGTTTAAATACTGGAAAGTCTGGAGAGGTGAAAGATGACAGCCAAATAGGTGGAAGCTGAGCCCACTTGCTGGTGTCCCCAGAATGGATTTTCAACCAATCTTCCAACAAGTGACCTGAACAATCAACAGAATCTTAGCTGATATGAATTTTTGTAGCCAGGGAGTACAGAACAGGCTTTGCACCAGCCAGCAAGAGATTTTACAAGTTGAAGGGGAAATACCCTGTGTGAGGTACCTGAAACAAAGGAGAGAACAGAGGATAGAAAGCACAGATTGGTGGCTCCTGCTCTTCATGGAGCAAACAGTGTTGCAGGGTGGGGGGCCTGGTTCTGTACAGGGAACCCACAATCCTAATCGGGAGAGACTCAGGAGGATATACAAACTCTGGGAGACTTGGGCTGCACACACAGAGAGCGAGCAGCATGTCCACAGCTGCAGCAACAACTGGAAGAGTCCAGTAGAGAAATTCTGGCTCCTAAAACTGTTGGAGGAACTGGAAAGCTATGGCCAGTTGAGGAAGACTTTTTGCCTTTTAGAGGCAGGTAGTGGCTTAGAGTTGCAGTGTGGGTGCCACATAGGAACTTTATAAAGAGGGTGGTGGAGGAGTGGCTGACAAGGGAACCTGCATGAGTGCAGCTGCCTGCCAGGAAAGAGGCCAGATTCAAAGCACATTTTGTGCCACTGAACCCAGCTGGCCAGGAAGAGAAGAAGGCTGCATGGCAAAGAGATTGCGGAGCCCCACACAGCTAGTGAGCAAGGGGGCAAGGTGCAGGCTGTGTGCAGAACAGAGGGTTTGGGTCTGAGCCATCTGCAAAAGCAGTGAGCCAGGAATTGGATAGGCTCGAATTGAGCATGGGAGATTTCTTGCCACCAGGCAGGGCCACCCAAACCATGGAAAACAAACCTCTTAGAAGCGGAAGGCATGCCTATAAGGCCAGGGTCAAGAACTCCCTGCTGAGCACATATCTGCAGGGGAAAGAGAGAATCTCCAAAGGAGCCCTCTATGAACTTTTATCAGATGCTATGCTGGCTCCTTCTCTATCCCTATTCAGTTGAAAACAGCAGAGCAGAGAAATTAGAAATTGACACAGCAAAAGGTATTCAGGGCCCTGCCCAGCCTTGGCTCTCACACAGAGCTGCCATCAGCAACAAGCAGCAGAGAGCTGACCCTTTTACACAGATTGGTCCCTCACATGAAACAGACAGCTAATTATTCAGAAACTATACATTAGTGAAAATAATCTGGGGCAGAACATGATATGTGGTGCAAGGGTGGGGAACACACCCACCATCTTCCCTGAAAGCTGAACAGCACCTCTAGAGGGTGATCCAGGGATCCTACCCTCCTGATCACAGCAGAAGCCGCTTCTGGAGGCAGGTGGAGGTGGTGTATGCAGGGCTGTCAGACATTAGATGAACCACCCTTGGGCCTTGCGCCGATAAAAAGCCAGCAGGGAAGAACGTTGGGGTCCAGCCAAGCCTGAAGGAGATAGCCCCAGAGCTGGATCACTTGTAGCTTCGAACAAGCTGCCTAATGATAGACTAGGACACCAGCCAGCATCAGGGACTGGTCCTAAAAAAGAAGATAGTAAGTCAACAAACACTAGACTCTGCTGAAATGAATTTCACCTAGTTCTCTTTTATTATTTCTGCTATTTTTTTCTCTTGCATAGCTTTTTAACATTGTTTCTTTGTCTTCAATTTTGTTCCAATTACTTCATTGTTATTTTTAATTTAATTTTATTTTATATAAAAACATTTTTATTATTAGTTTTTATTTTAATTTTAATTCCAATCTCATATTTTACCATTCCCTTCTCTTACTCCATTTTCCCTTTCATGCTTCTCTTTCTTATTTTAAGTTTTATATGTTCCCTATCTATGCCTTGTTTCTATTCCTCACTCTTACTATTTCCCCCCTCTCTGTCCTCTCAAATCATCTTTCTTTCCATTAGTCATCTTACATTCCTTTCCCTTTCTTATGATATCCTTATTGTTATTCCACCTTTATTAATATTTGCTCAATTGTCTTTGATATTGGGGTTGTTGAATTTCTTCAATTCTACACTTTTCTATTCAATATCCAATTCTATTTCTTCAATTTTTATGTTTTTATATTTAAATCTCATATTTTACTTTTCCCCTGTCTTACTCCATTTCACCTTTCTTCTGATCTGTCTCATTTTCATTTTAAATTTTATCTTCTCCCTTTCTTAGCCTGGTTTCTAACCCTTATGCTTATTATTTTTCCTCCCTCTATCCTATCAAAATTAGTTTCTTTCCTTTAGAAATCTCACAATACTTTTTTCTTTGCTTTCTTTTCTCTTTCTTATAATGTTATTATTCTCTTACCACCTTTACCAATCTTATTCCTTTGTGGTGGATATCACTGAGGTGGTGGTTTTACTGCAATTTGATTCCCATTTTTCACTATTTTTTCCAAAACTCATATTGTAATGTTCCCTTGTCTTACTGCAGTTCACCTATTTCCTCCCTATTTTATTTATGTGGTAAATTTTATTTTCCCCTTTTCTTCACCTTGTTTCTATTCCCTTCTCTTATTATTTCTTTTCCATTGCCCCTCTTAAAATCATTTTTCTTCCCATTAGTCACCTCATATTCTTTTTCCTTTCATATAATATTCTTATTCTCTTTCCACCTTTATAAATCTTAGTTCATTTGTTGTTAATATCAGAGTAGTGTTTCAGGGTATTTTTTTTGGTGTGGGTATTGTTCACTGGGTTGTTTTATTCCAGCAGCTCCTGTACAACAGGATATAAGATGTGGTGGAAGTTGTGACTCATGGGCAGCCATCCAAAGGGGAGAAACCAAGGAATGAGCAAACAACAACCAAAACCCAATTACAATAACACAGCCTACAAAAACTGCACAAAGGTCATCCCTACAGTTTCCAACTCAGGAGTTCAAGGAGACTCCTACAGGAGAGGTCACCCCCCAAAGACAGGGAGGCAAAGTAAATCAATCTAATAAACAGAAGAGAAACAAACAAAAAGAGCCACCAAAAATGAAGAGACAAAGAAACAATGCCCAACTGAAAGGGAAGGATGAATCCCCCGAAAGAGTGCTAAATGAACCTGAGGCAAATAATTTATCAGGCATAGCATTTGAAATAATGGTTAAAAAGATACTAAAGGACCTCAGTGAGAACTACAGTGAACTTAGTGGGACTACATCAGCATGAAAAATGACATCAAAACTATGAATAAGAACCATGAGGAAATGAAGAATATCTGAAATGAAGAATACAATAGAAGAAAATTAAAGCAAATAGATGAAGCAGAAGATGGAATCAACAAGTTGGAAGACAATGGAGAACAAAACATCCAGTCAGTACAACAGAACAAAAAAAAGACTTAAAAAGAATGAAGAGGGCTTAAGGAAGCTGGAGGACAACATGAAACATAACAATATTCATATTATAGGGATTCCAGAAAGAGAAGAAAAGTAGCAAGGGATAGAAAACTTGTTTGAAAAAATAATGACAGAAAACTTCCCTAACGGGTGAGAGAAAAGTCATGCAAGTACAGGAAGCACAGAGGGTCCCAGTCAAGATGAACCCAAAGAGGCCTACTTGAAGACACAACATAATTAAGATGGCAAAATTTAAATACAAAGAGAGAATCTTACAGGCAACAAAAGAGAAACAGTTAGTAACATACAAGGGTGCTGCAATAAGGCAATCATCTGATTTCTCAAGAAAAACACTAAAAGTCAGAGGGAATGGCATAAAATAGTCCAAGTTATGAAAAGCAAAGACCTACAATCAAGACTACTCTACCCACCAAGGCTCTCATTTAGAATAGAAAGTGAAATAGGGAGCTTCTCAGACCAAAAAAAAAAAAAAAAAAAAGGCTAAAAGAGTACATCCCCACCAAACAAGCATTGCAAGAGATGCTAAAGGGGCTGCTTTAAGAAGAGGAAGAAAAAGAGAGAGAGAGGGAGAGGGGGGAACATAGGCACAAAGGTAAAAGTGGCAATGAATAAATACCTATAAATAATAACATGAAATGTAAATGTATTGAATCCTCCAATCAAAAGACATAGGATAGCTGAATGGACAAGAAAACAAAACCGATATATATGCTGTCTACAATAGACCCATGTCAGAAGAAGTGATCTGCACAGGCTGAAAGTGAAGTGATAGTAAAATATTCCAAGCAAATGGGCATGAAAAAGCAAATGACATAGCAATAGTTACATTAGATGAAGTAGACTTCAAAATAAAGGCCATAACAACAGACAAAGAAGGTCACTACATAAAAAAATTCTCAAGAGAGTTGTCCAACAAGAGGATAGAACTTTTATAAATATATATGCACCTAACATAAGGCCACCTAAATAGATAAGGAAAATCTTGGAGGACTTTAGGAAGGAGATAAACATCAATAAAGTCATTGTAGGGGATTTTAACACCATACTGTCAACAATGAAAAGATTGTCCAAACAAAAAATCTACAAAGATATTGTGGCATCACACAACACTTGAGATCAAATGGACTTAATTAATATTTACAGAGCATTTAACCCAAAGAAGTAAAATATACATTCTTTTCAAGTGCACATGGATCATTGTCAAAGACAGACCATGTGATAGGATGCAAAACAAGTTTCAACAAATTAAAGAAAATTTAAATAATATCAAGCATCTTCTCAGAACACACTGGCTTAAAACTAGAAACCAACCTCAGGGAAAACACTCAAAAACATTTAAATACATGGAGACTGAATAACAGGTTATTAAATAATGAATAGGTTAACAATGAGATCAAGAATGAAATAAAAAAAAAATACCTGGAAACAAATGAGAATAAACACACAACAATCCAAAACCTATAGGGCACAGGTGAAGGCATCCTGAGAGGGAAGTTCATAGCAATACAGGCCTACCTAAAGGAGATAGAAAAATCTCAAATAAACAACCTAACTCTACATCTAAAAGAAGTAGAGGAACAACAAAAAACACAGCCCAGTGTGAATAGCAGGAAGGATGTAATTAAGATCAGAGCAGAATTTAAATGACAAAAACACTAAAAGAGCAATTCAAAGGATCAATGAATCTAGGAGCTGGTGCTTTGAAAACGTATACAAAATTGACAAACCTTTAACCAGACTCATCAAGAAAAAATGAGAAGGGACCCAATAAATAAAATTAGAAATGAAAGAGAATTAAGAACCGATAACACAAAAATAAAAAGGAATATATGAGATTACTGTGAAAAATTATATGCCAAGGAACTAGACAACCTAGGTGAAATGGACACATATCTGCAAAGACACAATGTTCCAAACTGAATCAGAAAGAAGTAGAAAACCTAAATAGAATGATGACAATGAACAAAATCAAAGAAGTAATAAAATTAACTCCCAGCACACAAATGTTATGTACCAGATGGCTTCAGAGGAGAATTATACCAAACATTCAAAAAAGAACAAACTCCTATCCTTTTCAAACAATTCCAAAAATTCAAGTAAAAGGAAGAAATCCAAACTCTTTTTACGAGGCCAGTATTATCCTAATTCCAAAACCAGATAAATACACAAGAAAGAAATTTACAGGCCAAAATCTCTGATGAACATAGATGCTAAAATCCTCAACAAAATATTGGCAATACAGATCCAACAATACAGTAAAAAGATCATATACCATGATCAAGTGGGATTCACCCCAGGGATGCAAGGGTAGTACAATATTCTCAAATGAAAATGTAATATACCACATTAAAAAATGAAGGACAAAAACCACATGATCCTATCAATAGATGCTGGAAAAGGATTTGATAAAATCCAGCACCCACTTTTGGTAAAAGCACTTAGCAAAATGGGAATAGAGGGGGCATTCCTCAACACAATGAAGACCATACACGAGAGACCCACAGCCAACATCATACTCAAAGGACAAAAACTAAAAGCTTTTCTCTTAAGATCAGGAACAAGATAGGGTGTATGCTCTCACCACTCTTACTCAACATAGTACTGGAGTTCTAGCCATGATAATCAGACCAGAACAAGAAATAAAAGGCATTCGAGTTGGGAAGGAGGAGGTAAAACTTTCATTATTTGCAGATGACATGATAGTATACACAGAAAACACAATGGTCACCACCAAAAAAAAAAACACTGGACCTAATATGTGAATATGATAAAGTAACAGGATATAAAGTCGATATTTAGAAACTAATAGCAGTTTTGTTAACCAACAATGATTTATGAGAAAGATAAACTAGGGGGTAAATTCCATTTACTATAACAATAAGAAAAATAAAATACCTAGGAAAAGACTCATCCAAGGTAGTAAAAGACCTATACTCAGGAAACTATAGAACACTGAAGAAAGAAATTGAGGAAGATACAAAAAAATGAAACCATATATCCTATTTATGAATTAAATGAATTAACATCATTAAAATGTCCATACTACCCAAAGCAATCTATAGATTCAATGCAATCCCTATTAAAATACCAATGGCATAGTTCACTGATCTAAAACAAATACTCCAAAAATTTATATGAAATGAAAAAAGACCCCAAATAGTCACAGCAATCTTGAGAAAAAAGAATAAAGTTGATGTATCATAATACCTGGTATAAAACTATACTACAAGACCACTGTAATCAGAACAGCCTGGTACTGGCATAAGAACAGACACATGGATCAATGGAACAGAATAGAGAGCCCAGAAATAAACCCATGCCTCTACTGTCAATTAATAGGTGACAAAGGGAACATGAGTGTACAATGTAGTAAAGATAGCCTTTCCAATAAACTAGACTGGTATATACAAAAACAATGAAACTAGACTACCAATTTACACCATACACCAGGATAAATTCAAAGTGGATAAAACACTTAAATATAAGTCATGATACCATAAAAGTCCTAGAAAACATAGGCAGTCAAATATCTGGTGTCCTATGTAGCAATATTTGTGTTAATATATCTCCTGGGGCAAGCAAAATAAACAAATGGGACTACATCAAACTAAAAAGCATCTGAATGTCTAAAGAAACCATCATCAAAATGAAAAGGGAACTAACTATGGGAGAATATATTTACTGAAGATACCTTGGACAAGGGTGTAAATCCAAAATATATAAAGAACTCATACTACTCAACACCAGGAAGACAAACAAACCAATTAAAAAGTGGGCAAAGGACCTGAACAGACACCTCTCCAAGGTGCACATACAGAGGGTCCAGAGACATATGAAAAGACACTCAACATAACTAGCCATCAGAGAGATGCACATTAAAACCATGAGTTATCACCTCACTTGTGCCAGAATTGCTATCATTAATAAATCAGCAAACAAGTGTTGGTGAGGATGTGAAGAAAAGGGTACCTTCATGTACTGTTGGTGGGAATATAGACTGGTGCAGCCATAATGGAAGACAGTATGGAATCTCCTCAAAAAATTAAAAATGGAACTGTATTTTGACCCAGTGATTCCAGTGTTGGGAATATACCCCAATAAACCTGAAACACCAGTTTAAAACAACTTATGCACTCTTATGTTCATAGCAGTGCTATTGATAATAGTTACATGCTGGAAAGAGCCTAAGTGCCACATCTGTAGATGAGTGGATCAAAACAATGTGGAACATTTATACAATGGAATACTACACAGCAGAAAGAAAGAAGGAGCTCCTACACTTTGCAACAACATGGATGGAACTGGAGAGTATTATGCTAAGTGAAATAAGCCAGGAGGTGAAAGATAAATACCATATGATCTCATTTATAATCAGAATCTAATGAACAAAATAAACTAACAAGCAAAGTAGAACCAGAGACATGGAAACATGGAATACACTGACAGTGGCCAGAGCAGTGGGGGAGATGGATAATGGTGGAAAAAAGGGAACCTAGTCAAAGAACATGTATGACTAACCCATGGACATGGACAATAGTGTGTGGATTGACTGTGGGAGTGGTGGGTGGGCTGGGCAGAAAAGGACAGACATAAAAATTGAGACAACTGTAATAGAATAACAATTTAAAAATTCCAAAATAAGTAAATAAATAAACACTGGAAACTCTGATGCTGCCTTGAGGAAATATAACTATTGTGACAGCAGAATCAGGATCCCTCTATTTCCCCTATCCATGTCCCTCCTGTCACAGTAACTTTGAGTCTTGCCTTTGCTTGCATAAGAGTCTAGGCTTTTGAGGTTATTCTCAATTGAAAACATGTTGTAAGTGAACATTCAATATGAGTAATTGGGATCACAGTGCAATTCTGGCATTACAGGGGAAAATTAAGATTCACAGTACACAGAAATGTACTAGACATTACTACCACCATGTGAAACATTACTTAAATGCAGTGTGTTTGGCAACAGCTTTACAATGTAAGTCAAAATGAAATTGGTTTCCATACCTTTCATATAGTTACATAAAAATCATAAGAAGCCAAAATGTTCATGCTTTAATTTACAGCTTACTAAGCAGTTATGCATTGTCATATTATATAACCACCCACAAAGAATACATAAACTGGTTCATTTTCACCTCTTCTATACATTTGTTTACATTTTTTTATAACTGGATGCCTGACTGTGAAAAAGACCCATGCATAGAATATTATTCATAGTGAAAAATGAAATTTAAATTGTGTTACACTAGAATGAGAGGTATATGGCTTGCAGTTGAACAATGCATTTGATTATTATTTATTCCTCACAATAAGATAAGAATTCTTATGCAGTGGTGATGCTTAAGACTCAGACATGCTAAGTAACTGGCCCACATTTGTATAGCTAGTTTTGGGGTTAGAACACAGATCTGGGTTAGTATGAAACCCACATTCTCTTTGCTTAAAGTTGTTACTCCTAATTTATTCACAATTTGGTAAATTTTGGCATATTCAACTCTTGCTATGAAATTAGAAATGTAATTATTCTTCTAGATAAAAAAATGAAACATCTGTGTTTTCTCATTAGATTGCATTATGGCTACAATCCCAATAAAGATACAATAAAAGCATAAAACAGAAAAAAAAAAGTATAGCAATGCCAGCACTCTCCATTTTAGAGCTTTAAATAGTGTTGAGTCCATAAATGTCTCAAAGGACATTTAGAGATTTATCTCCTTAAAACCAAATGAGTACACACAGCCCATAATGAATGTCAGATATCTCTGGCTGAATCTACTCATGTGGTTATTTAATAAAACATTTTTTAAAGGAATGAAACATTAATTTAAAGAATCATAATAATGTGGTTTCTTATAGGAGACCATTCTGCATGGCGTGGGAATGGCCAGTGGAAAGTGAGGTCCGATGCAAAGGGCCCATGCCCACAGATAGGTTCTCCTGTGGGGAATCAGGCCTTCATTGTATCTAGGCCACTTTGAGACTTGCTTTTGCTAAAACTTCCTTACCCTGAATCGAAGCAGCAAGTGCTTACTGTAACTTCCTAAAGTCTGTGCTAAGCCTCCCCAGTATAGAATGTGACTAGTTCAACCACTTTTCCCTTGGTCTGCAACATCCTTCTCTTTGAAGTAATTCACAGCATCCTCTCCTTTTTTTCTGTAAAAGGTAACCACCTAAAGCAAACCTGTGCATAGTAAATGAGGACCATCATGTAATATGTCCAAAAAAGCAATAAAAGCTTGTCAAGGCAAGGGTCAGGGTGCTCTCCCCTTGAGGGAGTGGCTGTGCCATCCATTTTCCTCCACAGGACTAGGTAGTCTGTATGAATTTGTCTCATGTCTCATCCATAATGCCACAGACCCCACGAGCCGGGATTCACATCAGTTTCTACTCATTTATTTATCAAGGTTTCTTAAGAGTAACAATAAAATTAAAGTTCCAAGGGAAGACAACAGTTTGATGTACATTTCTAAAATTACAAACCTGTTAATTAGATTAATGGAAACAGAATCATGAAAATGATGGGGTAGGGGCATTTGAATTCATATCATTAATATAAAGATCATAAATCTGTTATGCTACTCTTGATATTCTAAATAAAGATGATGAGTACCTGACCTCAAAATTCTGCTCATCTACAATTCCATATTCCCCTTCACATTAAACAGCTGGCAATGCAAGGAACTTGCCCATTGGGTGCTTATATTCATAGTAGAATAAAAATTACTGAAATTCAATTGTTTTCAGCCTTCCTTCTCCCTTTCCCAGTTGATATAATCTGTTTGGTTTTATTCAGCCTCTTCCTTCTGCTCTCTTCCAATGAGGGCCCTGGTTTGTCTGCCTAGCTGCTATGCTCTGTGATTGAGAAACAAAGAGAAATAAAAAGAGAGGACAACAAGATGGGAAAAAGAATGAGGATTGCTAAAATCTTACTAAAGAAAAAACTCGGAACTTCCGACCAAGATGGAGGCGTAGGCAGACACACTATGCCTCCTCTTACAACCAAAATTAAGGACAACAAATATTTAGAAACAAGAAAAGAACCATAATTGATAGAAAATTGAACTGTACAGAAGTCCAACAACCATTCATCCAGACCGGTAAGAAGGGCAGAATCGCGGCAGGAAAAAGTAGAGGTGCGGACCCGGGAACGCAAGCAGCAGCAGCTGGCAGTTCCCAGGTGCACAGGCGGTGGCTGGCGGACCCTGGGCACAGTGGGGCAACTGTGCAGACCCAGTGAGGCCGAACAAGGCAGCTGGCTGACCAGGTGGTCCCACATTCATGTGCGCAGATGGTCCAGGCAGAGGGGAAGTGGTGGAAGGGACCAGAGTCCAGGAGAGAGCAGAACAGGCTCCATTCTTCCCTCTTGGACCCGGCCCCCACCTATAGCGTCACAACCCAGCAACTGGGCTGTCCCGCCCTGAGGAACACCTAAGGCTCCACCCTTCACTACATAATAGCCGCGACCAGACTAAAACCAAACCAAAACAACAACAAAAAAAAACCCCACCAAAAATGGCTCAAAGTGGAGAACAAATAAAACCCACACAGCCAATTCCTCTAAGCTGTGAAGAGATAGACAACCTATCAGATGCACAGTTCAAAACACTGGTCATCAAAATGCTCACAGAATTGGTTGATTTTGCTCACAAATTAGATGAAAAAATGCAGGCTACAATACATGAAATGAAGGAAGATGCATGGGGAACTGATAGAGATGGAAGAAAAACTGGGACTCAAATCAATGGAGTGGACCAGAAGGAAGAAACAAACAACCAAACAGAAAACGAGGAAGAAACAAGAATTCAAAAAAATGAGGAGAGGCTTAGGAACCTCCAGGACATGGTTAAACATCCCAACATCCGAATTATAGGGGTCCCAGAAGGGGAAGAAGAAAAGCAACAAGTGGAAAACTTATTTGAACAAATAATAAAGGAGAACTTCCCCAATCTGGCAAAGGAAATAGACTACCAGGATGTCTAGAAAGCTCAGAGACTCCCAAAGAAGTTGGACCCAAGGAGGAACACACCAAAGCACATCGTAATTACATTAGCCAAGATTAAAATAAAGCAGAGAATTCTAGAAGCAGCAAGGGATAAGGGGACAGTCACCTACAAAGGAGTTCCCATCAGACTGTCAGCTGATTTCTCAAAAGAGACCTTCCAGGCAAAAAGGGGCTGGAAAGAAGTATTTGAAATCTTGAAAAGCAGGGACCTACATCCAAAATTGCTCTATCCAGCAAAGCTGTCATTTAGAATGGAAGGACAGATAAAGCGCTTCTCAGATAAGGTCAAGTTCAAGGAGTTCATCATCACCAAGCCCTTATTAAATGAAATGTTAAAGGGACTTATCTAAGAAAAAGAAGATCAAAAATAGGACAGTGAAAAGACAGCAAACTCACAGCTATTAAGAACCATACCTAAAACAAAAGCAAACTAAGCAAACAGCTAGAACAGAAACAGAACCACAGAAATGGAGATCACATGGAGGGTTAGCAACAGGGGTGTGGGAGGAGGAGAGAGGGGGAAAAGATACAGAGAATAAGTAGCATAGATAGTGGGTAGAAAATAGGGGGAGGGCAAGAATAGTATGGGAAATGTAGAAGCTAAAGAACTTATGACATATGGACATGAACTAAAGGGGGGAATGTGGGTGGGAGAGGGTGTGCAGGGTGGAGGGGAATGATGGGGGAGAAATGGGACAACTGTAATAGCATAATCAATAAAATATATTTAAAAAAATAAAAAACTCAAAAGGAGGGAAAGCATCCACAGTGCGTGAAGGCAGTCAATATGGAAGAAAATTGATAAGATCTTAAAGATATTTTAAGAAACAATGTATTTATTTTCCTTATGATCTTTCAGAGATCTAAATATTGATCTTTAGCTAATAAGAAATATGTTTAGTTTCCATCTGCTGTGCTCCTTAATGCTTACACTTTCCTTGGGCTACACTATGTGGGTCACTTGTGTGTAGGATGTGCATAGGTCGGGGGATCCTCTCTGGAGTGTCAGGACAGAGACAGCTCTGTCCTGCAGAGTTGTTCTGTGGCTTCCATATACATGCGGCATCATACTAAGGTAGAAATCCATGAAAAATGTCCCAAGAGAAGACAACAGTAATTTAAGATGTGTCCTATTCATTCTCTCCTAGACATTCACCTGTTACCAGCCAAGGTTTTATGTCCTGCAACTGTCCATTATGAAATCTATCTGAGGAGGAACAGTGACTAACTGCTGAGAGGCCAACAAATTCGGTCCAAGATTTCAGAAGAAAATACCTAATGACAACATTCAGACTTCACTTGACCCAAACTATATAATTGCTTTCTGGAATTTCCTCATACCCCAAAATAAAATGCCTTGCAATAAGTAAATCCTTGAGTACTCTACTCATAGATATTAAAACTTAGAATCTGTTTCCAAATGCTAGTCTTCATAGTATCTTCCTGATTATTGTTACTTTTTCATTGCATTTTAATCATGCTATGTTTTACAAAATATTTTCCATCACACCTGATTGTAACCAATCATGTAAAATCACAAAGTGTGCAAAATAGTAGCAATATCACATAGAATAACACAAAAGAAATAAAACAGTTCTATAATAGGATCATTGTGAGGAAGTGACTAGTCTAACAAGAAAAGGTTTAGATTGGACCAAACCCTAGGAGAAAAAAGAGCATTCTATATTTTAACAGAATACTCAGTGTAACAGATTCATCTAAATCAATATTTCAGACTACCTACCTACACACACATATACACACTACATAGATGCTCACACATGCATACAGAGAGCCATCATGAAACTCAAAGGGGACTTAAAAGACCTATATAAATAGGCTTGTCACTTCCACATGACCTTTTCTTGATTTGTAAAATCACTTTCAGGGCAATTTCTGAGCTGTCAGTGCTAAAATATATGCTCAGAAAAGGGAAGGAGTGCCTGGCTCTTAGGCTGTATTAGGATGCAATATCTGTTCAACAAGAACACTCACTGGTTTGAGGCATTTGTATCAATTCTCAGGCTTATATGAAAGAAATTATTTGTTTTTAACAAAAAGTCATTAAAAGTATTTCACAGTTGCAATTCAAAGCACTTGACATCACCATCCCTGTCAGTTCTGATCACCCACGTGGAGATGTACAGAGTGGGAAGATGGGGGACATATATTGAAGGGTGACTCCACATCTTCTCACTGAAGAGCAAAATGCTGCATCTCAGGAAAACAAGTCTAGAAAAGCGAAGCCCTTACATCAGAGGAAAATATAAGTTTTGTTTTTGCTGTGTTTTCAACAGCTGTGCCTCCCTTCGTTCTGGATTGATACTTTTTATCTGCCAGCAGAAAAGGGGGTGATTGTGTAATATGGAAGCAGGTACAAAAGGAGAGAATATTAATGCAGAGGCTACCTCAGTTTTCCCAGAGACTGTACCTTCCATAAACCCAGGACACCAGGACGCAGCAGAATGAGATAGAGCTGGTTGCATAGACTGTGACAAGTTATCACATTATAAATCAGCTGGGAACTCTGATGGAGTTACAGTGTTTCCTGGTTGCTGGGGAGAGATCAATGAATTAGAAGGCTCTTAAGAGTTACTAGCATAGCTATGAGGCAGGTGATTTGTACAGATGACTCCCTCATCTCCTTTATACTGCTGGCGGTTTAGGCAATCAAGGGATGGCAGTGGCAGCATTAGTCATTGCATTTAGACTTTTGATCTATGAAATAAGGAAAAGATCCTTCCTTTCTCCTGTCTGTCCCTCTCACAGCAGGAATGGGAGTTAGGCAAGTGAAGCATTAGCCTTGGGCACAAAATTTAAGAGGGGGCCAAGCACATCATGATAATATTCCAACACAACATTATAAAATGAAAATCAATGCAAAAATATCCATAATGAACAAAATATCACATTTTAAAGTTAAAAACAGAATATAATCCTATTTTCGTACCGCTCAACTCACCTGCCTCACTCTAGTTCTGATCCTGCTTTTCAGAGGACTGTTGAAAGCATTAAATAATAGATATGTCAGGTAATTCCCCAGAGAAAGTATATTATTACCCTTGAGCTCCTACTACAGTTCATACATGAACCTACAGGGCTCTTTATAAATAATATCCCATTTAATCCTTGTAACCTTTTGAGCTCAATATTACTGTTTGATTTTACAGGTGTTGGAACTAAAATTCTCAAAAGTCAGGTATCTGGGCTAGGATTTCAAACTTGGGCATCCAGCTCCAACTCCTGTGTTGTTTTCATTCTATTGTGCCATTATCTACTAATAATAAAACCTGTACCAAAACTTGTTTGATGTGTTCAAAAAACTTAAAATAATACAGAAAGGCCAAGTGGGGCACTCTGATGAATGAACTGATAGTTCAACAACTGAGTCACCTACCCTTCCCCTCAAAAGAGCCCTATGTCCCAATATATGAGCCTGTTAGCAAAATCCATGTCAGAAATAAGGTTATAAGACATATGGGATGTGGAGCAACTGCTTAAGTGTGGAAGCTATGAGTCTTTCCATCATACCTTGAACAATGCATATCTTCCATTTGGCTGTTCCTGAGTTATATCCTTTTATAACAAATGGGTAGTCCAGGAGAGAAGATGGTGGCATGGTAGGAGGGAACAGATTCCACTTCCCCTTACACATGGGAGAAAAAACTAGCTGCCCTACGGAGGAACAGAGCAAACAGCCAAAAGTACCACAGCATATATGAAAATAGGAGATCAAAAATTGTAGGGGACATGGAAAAACCAGACATGAGACAAAAAAAAATAGGAACTGTGAAAAAAACAGAGTTGGACCCAAAGAGGGGGCATCCCAAAAGCTGAGACAGTGGAAGCTGTGAACACCAGAATACCCCAAGGAGACTTCACCGCTGAATCTCACAGGTATTCTACCACAGAAGTTGACATCACACCATAAACACAGGGAGCCAGAACAGATCAATTTAAGAAGCTGAGGTTAACAGGAAGAGTCTCACCAACAATGGGAAGACAAAGAAACAATACCCAAACAATAAGAAACAATGAAGCCCCAGAAAGAATGTTAAATGAAATAGAGACAACTTAACTCTCAGATATTGAGTTCAAAGCAATGGTTATCAGGAAACTCAATGAGCTCACAATGAGCTACCAGAAACTACAGGGAAACTACAATGAAGTCATGAAAAATGAAATAGAAACTATTAACAAGGGTCAAGAGGAAATGAAGAATACAATTTCTGAACTGAAGAACACAGTAGAAGGAATCAAAAGCCAGATAAATGAAGCAGAAAATCAGATCAGCAATTTGGAGAACAAAGTAGAAAAAAAGCACCCAGAAAGAGCAAGGAAAGGAAAAGAGGCTCAGGAAGAATGAAGAGGGATTAAGAGAAATGTAAGACAATATGAAACGTAATAATATCCGTATAATAGGGATACCAGAAGGAGAAGAAGAGCAAGAGATAGAAAACCTATTTGAAAAGTAATGATGGAAAAATGCCCTCATTTGATGAGAGAAAGAGTCACACAAATCCAGGAAACACAGAGAGTCCCAATCAAGAAGAACCCAAAGAGGCCTACTTCAAGACACATCATAATTAAAATGGCAAAATTCCAAGACAAAGAGAGAATCTTAAAGGCAACAAGGGAGAAACAGGGAGTAACGTACAAAGGAGCCCCGATAAGGTTACCAGCTTATTGATCAATGGAAATGCTCCAAGTCAGAAGAGAATGGCAAGAAATAGTTCAAATCATGAGAACCAGAGGCCTGCAACAAAGACTACTTTGCCCAGCAAGGCTTTCAATAAAGATAGAAGGCCAAATAAGGAGCTTCCATACAGAAGAAGTCTAAAAGAATACATGTTTACCAAACCATTTCTGTGATAGATGCTAAAGGGACTGCTTTAAGGGAAGAAAAGAAGAGAGAGAGAGAGAGAGAGAGAGAGGAACACAGGCACAGAAATGGCAATGAATCAGTACCTATCAATAATAACCTTAAATGTAAATGGATTAAATACTCCAATCAAAAGATGTAGAATAGTTGAATGGATAAGAAAGCATGACCCACACATATGCTGCCTACAAGAGACCCACCTCAGGACAAAAGACCTACACAGGCTGAAAGTGAAGGGCTGGAAACAAATTTTCCAAGCAAAAGGACAAGAAAAAAAGCTGGGGTAGCAATAATCATATCAGACAAAATAAACTTCAAAGGAAGGGCCATGAAGAGAGATCCAGAAGGTGACTTCATAACACTCAAGGGAAGAATCCACCAAGAAGACATAAACATTGTAAATATATATGCACCCAACATAGGAGCACCCAAATACATAAAGAAAATCTTAGAGGACTTCAAGAAAGATATTGATGGCAACACAATTATAGTAGGGGATTTTAACACCCCACTGTTAAAAATGGACAGATCATCCAAACAAAATATAAACAAAGATACTGTGGCATTGAACAGTAGTCTAGATGAAATGGACTTAACTGATATATATAGAGAGAGCCCTTCATCCCAAAGAAACTAAATACACGTTCTTTTCAAATGCACATGGAACATTTTCACAGATAGACCAACTGATAGGACACAAAACAAGCCTCAACAAATTTAAGAACATTGAAATCATACCAAGCATTTTCTCTGACCACAAGGGACTGAAACTAGAAACCAACCCCAATGGGGAAAACCCAAAACCCTCAAAATCATGGAGATTGAATAGCATGCTATTAAACAATGAATGGGTCAAGAATGAAATTACGAAAGAAATCAAAAAGTTTCTGAAAACAAATAAATATGAACTCACAAGAACCCCAGACTTATGGAACACAGTGAAGACAGTCCTCAGAGGGAGGTTCATAGCAATATAGGCCTACCGAAAAAAGATAAAAACATTTCAAACAAACAACTTAATCCAAGGCCTATAAGAACTCGAGGAACAACAACAAAAAACAGCCCAGAGCAAGTAGAAGGAAGGAAATAACCAAGATTAGAGCAGAATTAAATGACATAGAGACTAAAAGCACAATTCTAAGGATGAATGAATGCAGGAGCTGGTTCTTTGAAACAATAAACAAAATCGACAAGCCTTTAAGAAGGTTCATCAAGAAAAAAAGAGAGAGGACCCAATTAAACACAATGAGAAATGAAAGAGGAGAGATTACAACCAACACCACAGAAATACAAAAGATTGTAAGAAATTACTATGAAGAAGTGTATGCCAAGAAATTGGAAAACCTAGGTGAAATGGACAAATTTCTAGAAAAATATAATTTCCCAAATCTCAATGAAGAAGAAGCAGAAAGCCTGAACAGACCAATAACAGCGGATGAAATTGAAGAAGTAATAAAAAAACTCCCATCACACAAAAGCCCTGGACCAGAGGAATTCACAGGAGAATTCTACAAAGCATTTAAGGAAGAGCTAAGCCCTATCCTTCACAAAATATTTGAAAAAATCCATAATGATGGAAAACTCCCAAACTCTCTTTATGAAACCAGCATCATCCTAATCCTCAAACCAGATAAAGAGACAACAAAGAAGGAGAACTTCAGGCCAATATCACTGATGAACATAGATGCTAAAATCCTCAACAAAATGCTGGCAAACCACATCTAACAATACATTTAAAAAGATCAGCCCTGGCTGGTGTAGCTCAGTGGATTGAGCGCGGGCCTGCGAACCAAAGGATTGAGGTTCGATTCCCAGTCAGGGCACATGCCTGGGTTGCCAGGCCAGTTCCCGGCAGGGGACATACAAGAGGCAACCGCACATTCTCTCCCTCTCTCCTTCCCTTCCCCTCTAAAGATAAATAAATAAATAAATAATATAAATAAATAAATAAAATATTTTTTAAAAAAGCTACAAATTCTTTAAAAAAAAGAAAAAAAAGATCATACACCATGACCAAGTGGGATTCATCCCAGGGTTGCAAGGATGGTTCAATATTCGCAAATCAGTAAATGTAATACATTACATAAACAAAAACAAAGACAAAAATCACATGATCATATCAATAGATGCAGAAAAAGCATTTGGCAAGGTACAACACCCATTTATGATAAAAACACTCAGCAAAGTGGGAATAGAGGGAGCATTCCTCAACATAATAAAGGCCATATATGAGAGACCTACAGCCAACATCATACCCAAAGGGCAAAATTAAAAATCTTTTCCACTAACATCAGTAAGAAGAGAAGGTTGTCCACTTTCACCACTTCTATTCAATATAGTATTGGAAGGCTTAGCCACAGCAATTAGAAAAGAAAAGAAAATAAAAGGCATCAAATTGGAAAGGAGGAAACAAAACTATCATTGTTCGGAGATGACATGATAGTGTACATAGAAAATCCTATAGATTCGGCCAAAAAGCTGCTCAACCTAATAAATGAATTTGGCCAAACAACTGGATAAAAAGTGAATATCCAGAAATCAAAAGCATTTTTGTATACCAACAATGAAACAGCAGAAGCAGAAATCAAGAAAAAAAATCCCATTCGATATAGCAAAAAGAAGAATAAAATACCTTGGAATAAACCTTCAAAAATTTATATGGAACCATAAACGACCCTGAATAGCTGCAGTAATTTTGAGAAAGAAGAGCAAAGTAGGAGGGATCACAATACCTGATCCCAAACTGTATTACAAGGCCACTGTAATCAAAACAGCCTGATACTGGCATAAAAACGGGCACATGGACTGGTGTAATAGAACAGAGAGCCCAGAGATAAACCCAAGTCTCTATGGTCAATTAATATTTGACAAAGGTGCCAGCAACATAAAATGGAGTAAAAATAACCTCTTCAACAAGTGATGTTGGGAGAACTGGACAACTATGTGCAAAAAATGAAACTCAAGCACCAACTTACACCATACACAAAAATAAATTCAAGGAGGATAAAAGATTTAAATATAAGCCATGACATCATTAAAGTCCTAGAGGAGAACATAGGCAGGAAAATATCAAATATTTCACACAGCAGCATTTTTATTGATATGTCCCCTAAAGCAAGGGACATAAAGGAAAGAATAAACAAATGGGATCTCATCAAAATAAAAAGCTTCTGCATGGCTAAAGAAAACAGTATTAAAATTAAAAGAGAACCAACTGTATGGGAAAACATATTTGTCAATGATACCTCAGACAAGGGTTTAATCTCCAAAAATATATAAAGAACTTACATGACTGCACTCTAAGAAGACAAGCAACCCAAATTAAAAAATGGGCAAAGGACTTGAACAGACACTTCTCCAAGGAGGACATACAGAGGATCTAGAGACATATGAAAGGATACTCAGTATCTCTAGCTACCAGAGAGATGCAAATTTACACCACAATGAGATACCACTTCACACCAGTCAGAATGGCCATCATAAACAAAGCAAGAAAAAAGTGTTGGAGATGTTGTGGAGAAAAGGGGACCCTAGTGCACTGTTGATGGGAGTGCAAACTGGTACAACCACTATGGAAAGCAATATGGAATTTTCTCAGAAAACTAAAAATGGATCTGCCTTTTTCCCAGCAATTCCACTGCTAGGATTATATCCTAAGAACCCTGAAACATCAATGAACCTATGCACCCCAATGTTCATAGCAGCATAATTTACAATAGCCAAGCGTTGTAAGCAACCTAGGTGCCCATCCGTAAATGAATGGATCCACAAACTATCGTATACTTATACAATGGAATTCTATGCAGCAGAAAGAAAGAAGGAGCTCCTACCCTTTGCCACAGCATGGATGAAACTGGGGAGCATTATGCTAAGTGAAATAAGCCAGGCAGTGAAAGATAAATACCATATGATCTCACCTTTAATAGGAGCCTAATCAACAAAACAAACAAGCAAAATATAACAAAAACATTGAAATTGAGAACAGGCTGACAGTCACCAGAGGGGAGGGAATTTCAGAGGAAAAGTGGAAGGGTTTAGAGCAACAAGTATAAAGGACCCATGGACAAAAACTAGGGTGGGTGGAAATGGGAGGGAGGTGGTGAGGGCTGGGGTGGTGGGCTGGGATGGGAGTAAAAGACAGAAAACTGTACAAGAACAACAATTAAAATAAAATTAAAAAAAAAAAGAGATAAGTTTATAAAGATACCCAAGGGTGAAATCTGAGGTAGCTATAGGAGGAGAAGTTATGGGTCCTTTTGGTGTTTGTTTACTTATTGTTTTTTTTTACTTATTTTTAAAGAGTGGTTCAAATAAACCACACAGCCTTATTTAAATGCGAGACTTCCAGAAAAGTCTGTCATTCCTTGTTCCAGCATCCTGAAACACTTTCTAACAGATCAGCAATTCCCCATCTAGTTTTCTACTAGGCAAGCTCTTGGATTTTGGAGTGTATGTGGCTGAAGAGGTCCATGTGGCCCCATAACAGGCCCTAAAACAGATGTAAGCACCGCTACCCAAGAGTCCGTTGATATTAAGACCAGTGTTCTAAGGATCACTGCACCAAACCTTCTGACTAACCCTGGATAATCAGTACATCCAGTAGCTGCTCCTGGACCTGTTCCTAACATTTTCACTGCTAGAGCTATTCTTAGCTACTCTCATCTAATGGGGAAAGAAGTTAGATTTTTGTTATGACATCTTGCCTTTTTTAACCTCCTTATACTTAGTTGTTAATTCATTCCAGCATGTTTCTGTTGAGTCAGAGAGCAAATATTCTTCTTCTTATCAATGTTCTAGGTAAAAAAGTTGTTCTACATGTGGAAATTTGCAACATCTGACCTGAGAGTCACCAATAGGTCTTCTAGCTCTAAAGTTCTGTATGTGTATTCTAGCGAGATATAACAAACATAGTAGAAACAGAAACTACAGCACATAATGGGGAGACTAATCACAAAGAATGGCCTGAAGGAGAGAAGACCATGTTAAGAGGAATCACTTCACATGTTATAAATTCTTCAGAGTGATTAATTTTTAACAGAAGCAGAAAAGGAAGAGCTGTCAGGCTGTAACCTTGGCTGGGGTATGAGGGTTAGGTAAATAGAGTGAGAGAGACTATCTCAGATATTATAGACACACAAGGAATGTTTAACAAGCCATTTAGATTATTCTGATGCTCAGTAAAGGTTGAAAACCACTGGGCTCAAGCACAGTACTAATGTCTTTTTAAGATATTTCCATTAAATTACTTATAGAGGGAAGTCAGGGAGTTTTAAGAAGAGGTAATAGTATAATAAGAGTTCCTGGCAAATGGGGATGTGACAGCCCATCTGCATACTCATTTCACATTATCTAGGAATGTGGTAAGCATGATACTCCTCCTGTCCTTTTGATGACTGATACAAAACTACTGATGGTCCCAAGACTGAGACTCCGTAACCAAAAGGAGGGACAAAGTTTATCTCTAACTACTTGAGGGCACCCCTGAAAGTGGGTGTGAGGGAAGGGTCTCAGGCTTAGTTTAGGTCAACTGTGGTGAGAAGAAGCATTTTGAAAACAACAAACAACGTTATACAGTGCTACTGGTAGCATTAGCTGATGCTGTGTTATAACTTATAAATTCATCGCGAATTCTAGAGAGATAAGGAGCCAATAAGATAAGAAAAGCTGGGATCAAAGTCAAGAAAGAAAAGAAGAAAACTATGTTCTCATGATTCTATGAGCAACAACCATTATAAAAACACATTGTTCCCTGGAACAAAATTATGGACTTCTATATTCAACTTCTGAGAGTTGCAAAATTCTATATCACAAACACATCTGAGATCAATGAAGAATGTTAACTTGGAAAAGAAAACAATGTTAACATTTCTGCTCAAATTTTAATAATCTTGTGAAGATGAGGTCAAGGAAGAAAAGGAGACATCCTTCCCTATTACCAATCACAAAATCTGAGAGTGAGCATAGCAAAATACACAGAGAAGCAAATTTCCAGAGGAGATTACTGTCTGAATTGTATATACTTTTCACTCTGATGGGTGACTATAATGATCATGCAGCATTTTGGAAAAATCATGTCTTGGGTCCATAAGGGTTTGTTGGGTTGAAACAAAGGCTATCTCTTCACTAGTTTTCATTATTAAAATATATTCCATAGCAGGGGGGTCAAACTCATTTTCACCAGGGGCCACATCAGCCTCATGGGTGCATTCAAAGGGCCGAAATAATTTTAGAACTGTATAAATGCAACTACTCCTTAACTGTTAAGGAGTTGAAATTACATTCAGCCATTTTTTAACCAGTGTAACCAATGTAACCGGGTCAACCACTTTTGCCTTTTCTTTTCTTTTTTTTTTCTGATTTTTTATTTTAATTTTAATTGTTGTTCTTGTACAGTTTTCTGTCTTTTACTCCCATCCCAGCCCACTGCCCTAGCCCTCCCCACCTCCTTCCCATTTCCACCCACCCTAGTTTTTGTCCATGTGTCCTTTATACTTGTTGCTCTAAACCCTTCCCCTTCTCCCCTGGAATCCCCTCCCCTTTCCCCTCTGGTGACTGTCAGCCTGTTTTCAATTTCAGTGTCTTTGTTTATATTATGCTTGTTTAATTTGCTAATATCCTTCTTCTATGATGTGATTAGGGGCATTGGCTACATTGTTGTAACTTGTGCATAGTGAGTGAGGACCATCTTGTAATGTGAGGAGAAATAAAATAATGGCCTGTCATGTCAGAGGCTGTGGCTTTTTGCTCCCCTTGAGAGAAATGCCATGATGTCCTTTTTCCTCTACCAGACTCAGTAGTCCATGTGTATGTTTTATTTCATCCATAATGACGCGGACACTGCTAGCTGGTGTCTGCTTCACTTCAGGAAATCTGTCTCCTTACCCTTTCCAGCTTCCTGTGATCAACAGTATTCTTTGACTCATGCCTCCTTCCTCTAATCTAGAAATACGACATCTTTCTGTGGCCTCTTTCCAAAGGCACACTTCCCTCTCTGTCTACTTGTAAAGACCATTGTGACTAGGTTGAGCTACTTGAATGATACAGGATAATCTCTCCATATCAAAGTCATTAACTTGTATTTAAATCTGCAAAATCCTTTTTGTCATGGGAGGGAATATCCACAGGTTCACAGGTCCCAGAAACTAGGTCATGGATATCTTTGTAGGTGAGATATGGGAGAAGCATGTTATTCAACTGACCGTATAGATCTGCTTTTGTTCATAACAGATGAAATATTTACTTAAGCATATTTTCAATGTGAGTAAAATGCTCTAAAACCCTGTCCCAAATGTTTAAAATTGTTACTTCTTCATTTTTTTATCCTGACATTAAAAATGTAAAGAGTAACATGAGAAAAAATAGGACAGAATTAGGAATATAAAAATATAATAACTGCTATAAATATCAACATTGAATAAATAGCTAGTGTATGCTTGAGTTAGGTAAAGAAGGGCATAATCCAGGGTTGGAGAGATGACTATAAGCCAGTTGAGACTTCTAGGCTAGGAATCCATATTTTGCATGATATACTATATAATATTCAAGTTCAGAAATGCCTATTTCGAACTGTATGATCAAAAAGTTATACTAAAGCCAAATGCCAATCATTTTGGGTCAACCATTATTGAAAAATATTTTTGACTTCTTTCATCCCAAAATAGAGAAGTAATAATAGGACTTTGTGTGCCAGTTTGTTTCAGAATATATGTTATTAGTAAGCACAGCCATTTTGAGAAATCATGAGATTGTTCTACACTAAAATTATCCACACAAAAGGAAAGTGCACATTGACTGAAGTCCTGTTCCTAGCCTGTGCAAAACTGGGAAAATAGATATGAAGGGCCTTTGCCAGTGAGCAGTTGAGATTTGTTATATCATCCATTTTTCCTCTCTTTAATTTCCTTGATGTTTTAAATTCCCAATTATAACAATGAATTTACTGAACATAGGTCAAATGAACGATAACCTATGTTCAGTAAATTCATTACATAGGAAGTTGACATGTCCCCAAGCGTGCAAGTGATTTCTTCTTAATTTGGCTTATCCTTTATCCTATTAATCCCTGGTTGGCTATTGTGGTATATACACTAGTTTTGCACCTCTGTGTGGCAGTGACTGAAAGATAGGAAGATCCATAGGCCTTCCTATTTCATTTACAAAGCAAATCCAAATTAACTCAGCATAAAGTATTTAATACTATATCCCCAAATAACTATGTAAGATGTACTTTATATTATATCATTATTCTATATATTATCAGTTCTTAAGAAATGAAGTAGTTTTCAAAAAATATTACATTAGAAGAGGTCCAATTTATAATGTCCTGCTTTAAGTTTGCAAGTCATTTCTTTCCATCAGTATAATGTATTTTAAATAAAATGTTCACATGAGGTGATTCATCCTTGTATACACTCACTTACCCTGTTATTTGTAACATTAAAAATAAACAATAGACTAAATAGCTACCTTATCAAGGTATGTTCACCAGACTGGCGGCAGCAGCAGATGGAGATATGGCAATGAAAGTTTTCCATCTGTAAGGCAGCCCTGTTGAATCAAATCACTAAGAGTGACACTTATTATTTTATCATGCTTTCAGGACTAATTCATCTTTTTCTGCCAGTATTAGTGTGCATTAGTGATTCTTGAACTCACAGGAACATCAGTCACCTGGAGGTTTTGTGAAAACACAGACCCCCAGAGCTCCCAATGAGGCAGAGAATTCCATAGGAGTTCTGTGTATAGTGACTGACCAGCCTCTTTCTTCTAGCTCCTTTGCCCTCTTCTCCTCAGGAATCCTCTTCTCTGAGGAACCCAGAGTCATCATGGCATTTACTATTGCCTTATTAGTGTGGTGTTAGAAGTTGCTTTGCTCCTATAGTTCAGACCTAGTGTCATTGCTTGGTGGTGTAGACCAACAGAAATTTTAAGCCTAAAGGCAGAAACCAGAGAGAATCTGCAGTTCTTGAGTTATTCTATATCTTTCTGTAAATTTAAACCATTTGGGCCATAAAAAAATCTTCCTTATGATGTGGTCAAAGTTCTCTGATGTAGCCATGTGGGAGGGAAGTAAGGTTCATGGAGGAAACCCATCTTCATAATGCAACTTATAAAAGTAAAATATCTGTGCATGCCAGGAAAAACTCATGGGAAGTCATACTATGGGTAGAGAGATAGGACCAAATTAGTTATTTTCTCCAGAACTGTAGGAGCTTCTGATAAACACTTTACCAAATAAAGAATGATTTGTCCCCAAACTGCCACTCTACATTTAGAAAACACACCAAAATAAGGAATTATTTGAGGGCATAAAGCCATGTCTCTCCCCAGCCAGGCATCATTTGGGGTTTCTGGGCACAGGGCTGAGATGGCTGAGTTCTAGTTTAGGCTCCTGGGTTCTGGGTACAGCAGAGGAGAAGAGGCCAAAGTTCATCTGCTGGCCCACCCAACATTTAACCATGTATGAGTCTTGGTCACTCTTTATAGTATCCAAACTCTCATACTGTTATGTGTGCGTTACTAAGATTGAATGTCCATAAGACCAAGCTGCCAGACAAGAAGGAGTTATTGGCAAGGGATGGGGACTCAAATAAAAAGGGGTGAAAGACTGAGAATTCCATCATATATACACAATGAGGCTGTCATAGGTGAGTGAATTGAGATAATAAATCTAGCCTAAAAATCTGTAGAAGAGAATCACAGAGACAATGAAACCTCCCAGAAGCTCACCACCAGCTCCTGCCAAGGCCAGAATGACACTGACTGCAACCAGGTGGGGAAGGAAACAGAGAAATGAGATCTGGGGTATTTTCTAGCAAAAAATAATGCCTTGCCCAGGCATTTGGCTTTAAATAAAACCATCCACAATTGTATGTTTATGGAAGGCCCTGTAGCTTTCCTGAGCTTCTAGGAGAGCCTTTTCCATCTCATAAATACTGCTTTGGTAGTTTAAATGCTACCATAGTACTTCTGGCTGTCAGCTGTTGAGTACCATATCAGGTGCTGTGCTAGCATTTACATAGATTACTTGTAATTCTCACAGCAGCAACTTGAAATAGAGCCTGTTATCTTTATGATCAAACATATAGGGGAACTGAGACTCACATCAGGGACACAGAAGATTCATTATGAGGTAAAGTGGTAAAGCTGGAACTTGAATTCAAGTCTGTCAGATTTCAAAGTCCATCCTTTGATCCACACATTATGATATTTTCATTGTTTTGGTTGCTCTCATTAATTAAAGGGAAGCTTTCTGGGCCACTTCTATTTTCCTTCTAGTTCCCCTGTCTCAAAACAACTTTCATCTCCTTTGACAAGGCAGAAAAAAATTATTATTTCTATGGAGTGGGATCTTAATCTGGAAGAAGAGAATGCCCATGGTTTCTATATTGGTTTCCAGGGAAACTGGGAGACTTAGAAGAACAGAAACATATCATCTCATAGTTATGGAAGTTAGAAGTCTGAAATCAAGGTGTCAGTCCAGTTGGCTGCTTCTGGAGGTCTCTGAGGGATGATAAGTTCCATGACTCTCTTGGCTTCAGGTAAGTGTCAGTCTTCCTAAGCATTCCTCAGCTTGTGCAGCCTTACTATGATTCCTGCCTTTGTCATCATGTAGTGTTCTCAGTGTGTCTGTGTTCAAATATCCCATATCCTCCTCTTCTTCTTTTTTTTTATATCCTAACCCAGGGACATTTTTTCTTTTTTTCTTTTTTTTTTTTTTTTGGATGTTGTTGTTTTTTAGAGAGAGAGGAAGGGAGGGAGGAAGACAGAGAGAGAAACATCTTTGCAAGAGAGAAGCATCAATTGGTTGCCTCCCATACACACCATGGCCAGGGATCATATGTGCCCAGACCAAGTATAAAATATGCAACCTAGGTATGTGCCCTGACAGGGAATCAAACCCAAAACCATTCAGTTACAGGATGATACTTCAAACAACTTAGCTACATTGGCCAGGGCCAAATGTCCCTCTTCCTATAGGACACCAATCATATTGGATTAGGGCCAGACCATATTACTTCATCTTAAATTGATTACATGTGCAAAGACCCAATTTCTAAATAAGGTCACATTAACAGGTACCAAAGATTAGGATTTCATCACCTCTTTAAGGGTCACCATTGAACCCATTGCAGTTTCTTACTCCTTGGGGAAAATAATAAAGTTCTTTTTGGTTTTACTTTTTTTGGTACCTTTCCCAACCACAGAAGTCTGTCCTCCACATAGGCTCTACAATTCTCCTGCTGTAATGCTGCTCTGATGCTCATCACTCTTCAGCTTCAAAGCTTTCATCAGGCATCATCTTTCTCTTCTGGCATGACCATCATCCTAGGATTTCCAAACTCAAACCAAATTACTGCTCTCCCTGAAAATTTCACCTGAGTTGTTGTCCCAGTATTATTAAAATCCTATGCATTTTCAAGCCCTTTTAAAATTGATATTCCATTATCCTAAAATTTTCTGTGTTGCTCCTCTGCTTCCAGGAGCATTATTTCCTTGGTGATGTTGATTTTTTTCTGTTCTTGGCCTGACCTAAAATTTCCATGATCAAGTTCTTTCATGTTTAACCCTTACTATCCTATATTTTACTACCCCAGGGCGAACAAGCAATCAAGTTTCTTTGCATGTCCTGATATATAATACCTTTCACATAGAGGGTGCTAATTAATTGTTGGATGAGTTAACAGATATACTGTCAAGACATTCAGAAAATTTTGAATTTTTACAAAGATAGTTGCTATTGAAAGAGTAATGAAGAATCTAAAGTCACTTTTTAGCTTTGAACCCCACTTTCACATATGTAAAATGTAGATAGCAAAAACTACTCCACATTGTGTCACAAAGATCAAGTGAAATGTTGGTATAATTTCTTCATAGAATATATTGCACAATGTAGATATTGAATAAGCATTTGTTGGCTGTCAATGTGTTAATTTTATGATTTTTCTTCAGTTTGTTAAAACTTTGAAAATACTTGATTCTTCACAGAGGCATATCAATGAAAAGCTACAGGATGCATTTTGGTCATCTCATCTTCTTTCTGGTCAATCAATCCAAATGTACCTGAGAGAGTCATATTTCTTAACCGTTGTTTATATAGGTTTCAATAACTCTTCATTTTATTAACATACTCTCCAATTCATTTCATAAAGACTGAGGAAACTGGTTCCTCATTCAGATTTAAGGCTAGCTATCATCCTTGGTATTATAAGCTCCTTTATCTTGTATTAGGGGGTAACATAACATAACATACTAGGTTGGTAGGGTGGAAACAATGTTTATTAACCACACTGATGATGAAAAATGATGAACTGAATTGAAAATCTCTTCATTGGTCTGGTATTCCTAATTTAGCAGCCCCAGCACCTACTTTTAAAAACAAGTATTTCATGTTGTTCATGTTTGTGAATCTGAAATAAAATTCATATCTTTCTTGACAGATAATTTTTTAAAAATTATAATGCCCTAACTATAATATAAAAGAGCAATTGAAGTATAATTATTGCAAATTAAAGCACATGTATATTCATATATGAATGATTAAGCATGACTATTCTAAAAGAAATGATGAAAAATCCTGTATTTCTTAATATAAGATATATATCCTGAAATAATAGAATTAATTTTTACAAAATTGGACGTGAAATCAGAGGATTCTAATCTACTTAGAGAGTCACTGGACTATGACAGATACAAATTTAAGCGAATACACTTCTCTTTCACTTATGTTTGCCAATTTTACGATAAGATTCTCTAAAATAGTGAAAAACTTTTGGTAAAGTTCTCAGCCGGAAAAAAAAAAAAAAAAAAGGATGATCTTCTTATTTGTATGACAGGTGTGTACCTGAAATAATCAGCATATGTTAAAACCATGCAAAAATTATGCTATGTATATATGTAAAACAAAGAAATAAAGGAAAAAAAAAACCCAGCTCAATTAAAAAAAAAAAGCCAAAGACCTTAACAAAAGCCCCACCAAAAAGATAGACAGATGACAAATAAACCAATAAAAATGTTCCATGTCATATATTATCACAGAAATGTAAACTTAAAACAACAGTGTGATACAACTACACACCTATTGTAATGGCCTGTCCAGAAACTGACAACACCAAATGCTGATGAAGATGTGAAACAACAGGAACCCTCATTCATTGCTGGTGGGAATGGAAAATGTTACATTCACTCTGAAAGAGAAAGAGGCACTTTTTTATAAAACTAAGATAATCTTACCATATGTTCTAGCAATTTTCTTCCTTGGTATTTACCCAAAGAAGCTGAAAACTTATGTCCACACAAAAACATGCACACGGATGTTTATAGAAGCTTTATTCATAATTGCCAAAACTTGGAAGCAACCAAAATGATCTTCAGTAGGTAAATTGATAAATAAACTAGTATATCAAAAAATGGATTATTCAGCAATAAAAAAGTTACAAGCCACAAAAAGACATGAAAGAATCTTAAATTCATATTACTAAGTGAAAGAAGCTAATATGAAAAAGCTACATGCCATTTGATTTTACCTATATAACATTCTGGGAAAGGTAAAATCATAAAATCAGTAAAGAGATAAATGTTTACCAGAGCTAAGAGAGGAGGAAGCGGTGAATAGAAAGAGCAGAGAAGATTTTCAGGGCAGGAAAACTATACTGTGTGATACTATAATGGTGGATACATTTGTTTAAATTCATAGAATGTTTAATACCAAGATTGGACCCTAATGTAAATTACAGATTTTGAATTATGTGTGAATAATTCAAATTATGATGTGTGAATGTTAGTTCATCAATTATAACAAATGTACTACTTTCATATGGGAAGTTGCTAGTGGTAGAGGTTATGCAGGAAGTATATGGGAAATCTCTGTATTTTCCTCTCAGTTTTGATGTAAACTTAAAAATGCTCAAAAAAACAAAGTCAGTTTCTTATGTTAGGTTTTATTATTATTAACAAAATCTTTACCCTATTTGAAGTATAACTGGAATTCTGGAAGTCAGAATTTACAGAGCAATTGATTATTCAGAGTGCAAGGCTGTGTTCCATTTTAAAAGACAATTTAGAGGAAGGGAGATCCTTAACCCTGCTAAAGGACAGAATGCCAGTCCTCCTCTACAGGTGTCCAGACATTCCCTGGAGGTGGCAGTGTCCCACAGGGAATCAGCCACCTAAGTGAAAGTTTCTTTAGACTGTTATTTTCTACATGATTCCCTAACCTTTCTTCAGCATCCATAATACAAGCCCCTAATTTTTTTTCCCATTTCTTCTAAAGTCTTTTTACTTGAGGATGCACATCTTAACACCCTGACAAGCCAACCAGAGCTCAACTAGGGAACTTACTTAGATATACAACACAGAAAAATTTATGATAAAAAATGAACATATCCAAGAAAAGCAAATTTCTCTTCATAAATCATTTTGCACAATTTTTTTTCTAAATTATAGTATCAATTTTCATATATGAGTTCTGGTTTACACACTACCTAGGAAGAGCCAATATTTCAAATACAGGATGATGATGGATTAGTTCACATCTGCAGGACAGCTAACACCAATGCAAATTAAAATATGGTATCACAGAATAGGTACTTCCATGCATGCATGACACTAAACTTTAAAAATGGTCTAATTCATCTCATTGTCAATGAATTAGTGTACATTAGTTTTCTCTTTCTCACTTGTTAGTCACTATAGCCTAGCTCAGAAAATTTAGAAGTTGTTTCTTTGTGACCTTGTCTATTCTTATGCTAAATATTAACTTTAAGAGGCATGTCCAGAATCTAGAAGAGGGTCTGACATATAATAGACACTTTTTTAAAAGTTTGGACTGATTGAATAGGCAAATGAATACTGTGTTCAATATAAGTGAGGTACCATGCTAAACAAAAAGATAAAAACAAAACTAGGAAGAATATCTCCCTGCTCTCTTGGAACGCTCAGTCACCTGGGGAAATAAACTCCTATTAGTGAAGTGCATGCCAATATGTGTTTCTGTATTTTCCTAGGAAAATGTAAAAAGCAGAGTACTAACACTTCCTGTGGCTCAAGAGACACTTGATAAAATTTTATTCAAATTAAAGCACAGTGTCTTACGCTCAGTACTGTTGACATTTGGGGCTGGACAATTTTTTGTTGAAGGGGGCTGTTTTGTGTGTTATAGAATGTTTACTGTCATTTCTGTCATCTCATCTCTACAAAGTTCATGCTGGTACCAAGTCCCCAGTTGTGACAACCAAAACTATCTGGAGACATATGTTCCTCCAGATGGTCTAAAGAATATCAGTCTACCAGACAGAGGAAAAGGAAGAGGAGAAAATAATGAGCTTCTAAATGATAGTATCTGGACTGTATTCACCTTTGATTTCTAGCAAATAATAAATAAAATAAATAATAAATGCCTTATACTGCTTTTTTAATCTATTAAGTCAATTTATGCACATGTGATCTATGCAATAATATGGGAAAATAGTGTTGATGTTTACTTCTTTCTTTAGAGGGTCTAAAGGCATATATATGAAAGGATGCTCAGCATCACTAGCCATCAGAGAGATGTAAATTAAAACCACAATGACGTAACACTTCACACAGTCAGAATGGCCATCATTAACAAATCAACAAACAACAAGTGCTGGAGAGGTTGTGGAGAAAAGAGAACCCTAGTACACAGTTGGTGGGAATGCAGACTGGTGCAGCCACTGTAGAAAAACAGTATGGAATCTCCTCAAAAAACTAAAAATAGAACTGGTTTTTGACCTGGCAATTCTGCTGTTAGGATTATACCCTTAGAACACTGAAATAACAATTCTAAAGAACCTGTGCACGCTAATGTTCATAGTAGCGTTATTTATGAGAGCCAAGTGCTAGAAACAGCCTAAGTGCTCATCAGTAAATGAGTGAATCAAAAAATTGTGGGACATTTCCACAACGGAATACTACACAACAGAAAGAAAGAAGGAACTCCTATTCTTCGTGACATCATGGATGGAACTGGAGAGTATTAGGCTAAGTGAACTAAGGCAGGCAGTGAAAGAGAACTATCATATGATATCACCTATAAGTGGAACCTAATTAACAGAACAAACAAGCAAGCAAAATATAACCAGTGACATTGAAATAAAGAACAAACTGACAGTGACCAGAAGGTAGTGGGGAGGGGGATAATGGTAGAAAGAAGGGGAAGGGTCATGTCGAGGAACATGTACAAAGGACCCGTGGAAAAAGACAATGGGGTAGCGGATTGAATACGGGAGGTGGGGGGTGGGCAGGGCAAAGGACAGTAATGGGGGAAAATGGGGACAACCATAATTGAACAATAAAAAAAGTATCATTCAAAACAAACAATAATAATAAAGCACATGATTTTAAACAACATACAATCTAGAAAAGCAAAATGGCATGCAAAAGGTCAATCTGAGATTTTTGGCAGCCTTTGCTCTTTTCAGGATACTCCTTTGAATTGCGTTTTGAGCCACTCTAACCACTCCAATTACTTTTTCTTCTAATCTGTACCTGGCTACATTAAATCATAATTGTTTAATAACTTTCAACTAACAGGTTCCATCTATTCCACAAAGTATGCTCTATGTCACTTTGCTAAATGATGAGGCTAAACCTCTTAGAAAGAGGTTTCTTATACCACAGACAAAAGTAAATTCAAAATGGATCAAAGACTTAAATGTTAGACATAAAACCAGAAAAATCCTAGAAGAAAACATAGGCAGCAAAATATTGGACATTGCTTGTAGCAATATTTTATCTGATATATCTTCTTAGGAAACAGAAACAAAAGAAAAATAAACAAATGGGACTACATCAAACTAAAACATTTATGTTCAGCAAAGGAAAACATCAACAAAATAAAAAGACGACTCGTGGAATGGGAGAACATATTTGCCAATATATCTGATAAGAGGTTAGTATCCAAGATTAATAAAGAACTTATAAAACTCGGACTTCCGGCCAAGATGGAGGCGTAGGCGGACACACTGTGCCTCCTCTCACAACCAAAATTAAGGACAACAAATATTTAGAAGCAAGAAAACAACCAAAACTTATAGAAAACTGAACTGTACGGAAGTCCAACAACCATTCATCCAGACCGGTAAGAGGGGCGGAGTCACGGCAGGAGAAAGTGGAGGTGCGGACCCAGGAACGCAAGCAGCAGCGGCTGGCAGTTCCCAGGTGCACAGGCAGCAGCTGGCGGACCCCGGGCACAGGGGGGCAACTGTGCAGACCCATTGAGGCCGCACAAGGCGGCTGGCTGACTGACCAGGTGGTCTCACATTCGAGTGCGCAGACGGTCCAGGCAGAGGGGAAGTGGCGGAGGGGACTGAATCCAGGAGAGAGCAGAGCAGGCGCCATTGCTCCCTCTCAGGCCCCACCCCCACATACAGCGTCACAAACCAGCGACTGGGCTGCCCCGCACTGGGGAGCGCCAGAGGCTCCACTCTTCACTTCGTAACAGCACACGCACGTGCGCAGATAATCCAAGTGAAGGGGAAGCAGCGGAAAGGGCCGGAGTCCGGGAGAGAGCGGAGCAGGTGCCATTGCTCCTTCTCAGACCCCGCCCCCACCTAAAGCGTCACAACCCAGCGACTGGGCTGCCCCGCCCTGAGGGACACCTAAGGCTCCACCCCCTCACTACGTAATAGCTGTGACCAGACTAAAACCAAAACAACAACAACAAAAAAAAAACCACCAAAAATGGCTCAAACCGGAAAACAAATAAAAGCCCCAGAGCCAATTCCTCTAAGCAGTGAAGAGATAGCCAACCTGTCAGATGCACAGTTCAAAGCACTGCTCATCAAAATGCTCACAGAATTGGTTGATTTTGCTCACAAACTAGATGAAAAAATGCAGGCTACAATCCGTGAAATGAAGGAAGATGCATGGGGAACTGATAGAGATGGAAGGAAAACTGGGACTCAAATCAATGGAGTGGACCAGAAGGAAGAAACTAACAACCAAACAGAAGACAAGGAAGAAACAAGAATTCAAAAAAATGAGGAGAGGCTTAGGAACCTCCGGGACATCTTTAAACGTCCCAACATCCGAATTATAGGGGTCCCAGAAGGGGAAGAAGAACAGCAACGAGTGGAAAACGTATTTGAACAAATAATAAAGGAGAACTTCCCCAATCTGGCAAAGGAAATAGACTACCAGGACGTCCAGGAAGCTCAGAGAGTCCCAAAGAAGTTGGACCCAAGGAGGAACATACCAAGGCACATTGTAATTACATTAGCCAAGATTAAAATGAGCAGAGAATTCTAGAAGCAGCAAGGAATAAGGGGACAGTCACCTACAGGGGAGTTCCCATCAGACTGTCAGCTGATTTCTCAAAAGAGACCTTGCAGGCAAGAAGGGGCTGGAAAGAAATATTTGAAATCTTGAAAAGCAGGGACCTACATCCAAAATTGCTCTATCCAGCAAAGCTGTCATTTAGAATGGAAGGGCAGATAAAGTGCTTCTCAGATAAGGTCAAGTTCAAGGAGTTCATCATCACCAAGCCCTTATTATATGAAATGTTAAAGGGACTTATCTAAGAAAAAGAAGATAAAACTATGACAGTGAAAAGACAACAAACTCATAGCTATCAAGAACCACACCTAAAACAAAAGCAAACTAGGCAAACAGCTAGAACAGGAACAGAACCACAGAAATGGAGATCATATGGAGGGTTAGCAACAGGGGCGTGGGAGGAGGAGAGAGGGGGAAAAGATACAGAGAATGAGTAGCATAGATAATGGGAAAAAATAGGGGGAGGGCAAGAATAGTATGGGAAATGTAGAAGCTAAAAAACTTATGACACATGGACATGAACTAAAGGGGGGAATGTGGGTGGGAGAGGGTGGGTGGGGTGGAGGGGAATGATGGGGGAGAAATGGGACAACTGTAATAGCATAATCAATAAAATATATTTTAAAAAAGGAAAAAAAAAGAACTTATAAAACTCAACACAAAAAACAATTCCAATTTAAAAATGGGCATAAAAACTTGGATAGACACTTCTCCAAAGGGGGTACAGATGGCCAAAAGACATATGAAAAGATGCTCAGTTCCACTAGTCATCAGAAAAATGCAAATTAAAACCACAATGAGATCTTACCTCACACCTATCAGAATGGCTTTCATTAATAAATAAATCAACAAACAAGTGCTGACAAGGATGTGGAGAAAGAGGAAAGAACCCTTTTGCACTGTTGGTAGGAATGCAGACTGGTGCAGTCACTGTGGAAAACAGTATGGAGTCACCTCAAAAAATTTAAAATGGAACTACATTTTGACCCAGCTATCCCAAGTCTGGGACTATATCTGAAGAAACCTAAAACACTAATTCAATAGAACATAAGCAGCCCTATGCTCATTGCAGCATTATTTACAATCACCAAAATATGGAGGGATCCCAAGTGCCCATTAGTTGATGAGTGAAAAGAAAAATTATGGGACATTTACACAATGGAATACTACTCGGCCATAAAAAGGAGAAAATTTTACCCTTTGTGACAGCATGGATAGATCTGGAGAGTATTATGCTAAGTAAAATAAGTGAGTTACAGAAAGGAAAATACCATATCATTTCACTCACATGTGGAATCTAATGAACAAACTGAACTAACAAGCAAAATAAATAGAGACTCATAGATAGAGAGCAGGGTGATAGCTATGGGGTGAGGGGAATGGGATCGGGCAGAAAGGAAAAAGGACTCAAGTATATGTACAACAGGGTGGTGATGGCAGGGGGATAAATGGTAATAGAAAAAAACACAATAATTTTTTTTAAAGAAAGGTTTCCTTTTAGAAAACCTTGCAAATATTTGATTGTTGGAAGTGGTGAGGAGGGCATTTTTCCCTTAAAGGGATAAAAATGTGAAAAGGGTCCAGACAACTGTGGCTCACAGTAGGTTGGGCATCCTACCACAAAGTCAAAGGCTGTGGGTTATCTTTCCAGTCAGGGCAACAGCACATGCTGTTGTGAGTTCAGCCCCAATCAATCTGGAAGCATGAGAGGCAACCAATCGATGTTTCCCTCTCCTGTCAAGGTTTCTCCCTCCATTCCCCTCTCTCCTGAAATAAATAAATAAAATCTTTTTTTAATGAAAAGGAAGTTCTTATAACTCGAAGAGCAGATTTGTGGGAGAAATTTAAAAGAGAAGGAAGGCAGTGTGATGCACAAAAATGTACATACTTCTCGTATAAAGCCAGCGAAGTGCAAAGCATGACAAAAACAAATACTTGGCAAAAAGAGTGACTCAAGGAGAAATGTGAAACTTGATCAGAAGCAAGGAAAACTGGCTTCTCCTTCTAGTTGTTCTACTATTCATGTGTGAATCTTGAGCAAGTCATTTAATCTTTTATCCCAAAGGGGGTCGGTCCCCTTTCAGGTTATCTCAAATTCTAAATCCAGTTTAATGTGGATTTGAAGTGTGCAATTCTTATGTGTTACCCATCTGCTAGGCTAATATTACTGCTGCTGCATTATCCTTATACAAAAGCAAGGCAACCAGAAGGATCAGCAAGCTTATGGTCAGTCTCAAGTTTTGTTAAGCTTGTCTCTAAAAGGCAATGAATGGATTACATAAAAATGACGCCGTAAGGTAAAATCCTAAATTCAAGACAGAGAGGCTCCAGTCAGCTGTGCTAATTGATCTGGAAACATATTTGCAAGGGGAACAGTTCCAGAACAATTGTGCTCCTCCCACTGAGACTCACCTAAGGTCAAGACCCAGAAGGACAACTGATATCCTTTGTCAGTCCACAGGGAGCTGCAATTGAAGACACTCTCTAATTGGATTCTACACTTACAGAGAGGTACTCTACCCTTCTTGTCAAACTTTGCTTTAATGCTAATTATCCAAGAGAAGATTTCCTCTTTTTGCTCCTTCCTCCAACTGCAAAAAAAAAAAAAAAAAAAAAGAGAGAGAGAGAGAGTGAAACTATGAAATTTGCTTTTGCTAAGTAAATTATATGGATGATCTCTTCTTGGAAAGAAGAAAATGTGTAAATAAGTAGTAGTGCATAGAAACCTGTACCGCACATTCATCATGGAGTGTCATTTAGAAAGCAATGAGCCCTGGCTGGTGTGGCTCAGTGGACTGAATGCTGACCTGCAAACCAAATTGTCACCAGTTCGATTCCCAGTCAGGACACACTGCAGGCCAGCCCTCTGGTATGGGGCATGTGAGAGGCAACCACACATTAATATTTATTTCCCTTTCTTTCTCCCTCCCTCCCCCTCTCTAAAAACAAATAAATGAAATTTTTAATAAATTTAAAAAAACAATGAAAGCAAAGACTCCTCTTCTTTACCTGCCCTACTTCAAAATACACATGCACCAAACTTTATGTCATTTTCAGGTGACATGGAAATACTGTGAAGTGCTGAGTTAAACCCACTTTTAAAAGTGCTTTCTCATAGTGACTTTAACATTATTTCCAGACCCACAGTCCCTCAAAGCTATTTTATGGTTGCATAAGGCAGTTTTAGGAGGATAATTTAACTTCGGATTACTCTGCACCATTCAAGAAGAGAAAAGAGATACATTGGTAGCTTCCTGACATCAAATTCCAAATAAGTTACTTGAACAGATACATGCAAATCCCTTTTAGTTTAATGAAATTATTGATGAGAATGTCAAGCAAAATATTCCAGGTCTATTGGAGAAATATCTTTGATGTGCTGACTCCCCACAGTGGCCTGCAAATAAAGATGTCTTCTTATCATCATGTTTGCACAAGAATGTAACAGTGATAGTGACCAAAATATGTGGTTGTAACCTTGCTGACATTCCACATTCTTGTCAGTTTAGCTGCTCTCAGAGTCTGAGTTTATCTGTAGCTTTTCCTCATCTGTTAATTTTGAGGTTCAATTTGAGTAGCTACAATGTACACTGGAGGATGAAATTTCAAGAATCATCTCAGATACTTCCAATCAAGCCCCTAGGTTAGTGCATCTGTAGACAACATCAACTAAGTACACATCCTTTGAGAATGATTCAAGGGAAAACTGTGATGCAGATGAAAAGAAGGCTAAATGTATATAAATACACCCAGAAATTTCAATTCTCACAGGATGCCTGAAACAGGAATGCCTGATCTCTTTCATAAATATTAAATTTATAGAATTCCATAAAGAATGGTAAAAATCTGCAAAATGGCACAAAAGCCTGGGGTAGGAGGACTCAATTAAGATATAAAGAAACCGTCACACAACTCATATTTCTGATGCTGATTGCTATGCAGCACTGTGACATTATCATGAAAATTTCTTAACAAGCTAGAAAGAAATAGAAGAGCATAGTGGAGGTATAAAACACCTTATATGGTCCACAGGGACCCACTAAAAGAAGAACCACAAATTGTATGTGTCTGATTAATAATCACACTAGTCAAACAATTTAGAGCAGTGCAATGTGTATGCCTCTTTTGCCTTGATTCTAACAGCATGTTTTAAATATAACGAATAAATTGCATGATTAAAGCATCTTAATTCAGTCTGAAAACTGAATTCAGCTCTTTGGACTGTGGGATAGACTGTCTGGTAGCTAGGTATAGACTATTACACCATGAAGGCAGTCATTTGTGCAGAAGGGTCCAGAGTCTGACAATCACATTGAGAAACGGCAAGAAGAGCTGAGCACTTAGGTTCCCTTCTAATGTATCCTCATAGGTGTGATCACATAGAAATCAATCCTTTCCCTTCTTGCTAAGGGCCTCTGTTGAAGTGCTGGTGTCACTTCTACAACCCTAACTCCACCCACAAGAAAAAAGAGATGCCTTTTATCCTATCAAGACACCCTGATTGTCCATTCATCCAACCCCTAACTTTTTCTTCCAAAGCCTCTCTCTAATCTCTAGCTGCTCCGTAGAAACACATTCAGAATAAACTTATTAACATTAAAAAAGATTCATTGATATAACAGAATTATAAAGACAAATGGATTGTGTTTAACCATACCCATGAATGAATATTAATATTTGGCCATAATGAGTGGAAAAAATTAATGCATATTACCAGGAAATATTTTTAGTTTTATTTGTGGAGCACCAATGTTACTATTTTATTGAAACATGAATTAAATATGAAGAAACACAAGGAGTAGGAGAATAATCAGTAAATATGAAACATTAGTATAAATGCTCAGGCTTAAATTTGGGGTCTTAGTCATCAAGTTTTACTTGTCATTTTTACTTATTGTTGTGTTAAACTACTATTTGCTTTCCTTGGTCCTTCCTCAAATGGCACAATTAACAAATTGCAAGTACTGTTTTTAATATCCAATTAAAGGTGAAATATTCTGAATAGGTTTATTAAGCTTACTTTATCTCACCTTCAGACAATTATTATAAAGCACAAAATTTATTTTAATAAATTAAAAGACTTCATTTCTTTTCTACCTTCAATAAGTGAAGAATTTTTAAAATTTAAATACATGGATTTAGGCTGGGGTGGTGGGTTGGGGTGAGAATAAAAGACAGAAAACTGTACAAGATCAACAATTAAAATAAAAATTGGAATAAATAAATATATATATAAATAAATACATGGATTTACTGGACTAGAAACATGATTTTCACATCAATAAATTAGTTCAAAATAAATGTTGCTATCCCACTATTTTTATTCCTCCATGACCAACATTGCCATATTTAAATCAGAAAAAAAATTAACTGAGCCACCAAGCCATCTTATCAGATGGGTCTTTTTAGGAGGCATCAGGATAATGTTACATTTTAGCATAAAACCATTAAAAGTTTGTTATTTTATGGCATTCTAAGAACCAAACACATGCAACTCCAGATATGAATGCAAAACTCACTTATCAAAGCAAGTATCATATATTCTTCCTGTTTGTAGCTCAGATAAGAAGAGAATATTTAAATGAGAAACTTAGAAATAAAGTACATCTGCACATCATGAATGATCATTATCCTGAGGTTATTTTTGCTTCATTAAACAAAATTAACTAGGTCATACCCACAACCCACTTTACTCTCTTCTCTGCCACTCCCTGCCTTCTTTTCTCTCTCAATCTCTCTCTCTCTCACTCTCTCTCTCTCACAAACACACACACACATGCATATATATTGGCAGTTACAAACTTTTGGGCTATTTTAGGAATCAAGTAGATGATAATGCAAGCCTAAATAATTCTTAGTATAGTAATTTCTTCTCTGGAGAGTTATTTAGAGATATTCATTTTATATCACTGGCCTATTGAGGACAGGATAAGATTTGGAATGTTTTAAACATCTTCAACTTTCCAAGTATTTTTTCTCAGCATTAAAAAAGAAAGTTCACCCCATGCTTTTTCTGTCTTTTATTTATAAGCAAAAATATATTTTCATTAGAAAAGAAAATGAGTTTCTTTAGTTGATATGGTGTACATTCCTTTGAAATGAAAATTTCTTAAACAGGGCTTATTATTTTGGTTGTTAAAAAAAGCAACTGATATAAAGTTTTTCTTTTTAAGTAAAGATTATCATGAATTAACAGAATTTCTATTCCATGACATGACCCACTATAGGCTCATGTAATCAGTTTTTGGTTTTTTGTTTTGTTTTGTCAATGGCCTAATACAAGCTGTTTAATGATAAGGAAAAGTGGGAAAAAGCAAAGTTCTCGTGTCATACTCTGGCTCTCCTGCTTATAAGCTGTTGTGAAAATGGGGGTAATAATAAACAACTATACTGTGTGGTTGCTGTGAAAATATAATGAGATAATGGATGTGTGCAAAGCAATTAGCAGAGTGCCTGATATATTGTAGATTAGTATATGATCACTGTTGTATCTTCCATTATGGTTCCCCATGTTTTATGCTCACAACACTAAGAGATAGACTACCATTTCCATATTTGAGCCGAGCACTTAAAGCTTAGATGTTCACTGACTTTCCTATTGCCTCATAGAACTCCTCTGAAAGTCTTCTGATTCCAAATCCAGAGGTGTGTTTTCAGATTCCTCCTGCCCGGGCTATACTTTAAACAAGTTAGGTGTTATCCAGGGACAATAATATGCATCTGTATGAGAAGGGGTGGCCCATGTTATTCACCAAACAATCCAATTGGAAAATACTGCCAGGGATGAGTGGCATCAGCCATTGGAAACCCAGTAACCAGAGCTTAAGTCCAACTCTGGCACTAAGGTTATCCTCATTCGGACACATTTATAATGTTGATTGGGCTTTGCTTTACTAGCTGTGGTAGAAAAGCAGGTTTTTCCTATAGATTGCTCTGGAGTCCAACTTAATTCCTCAGATACTGTAACACTAATTATTTATATCTGAATAACCTCCTGCCCTAAAACAGAAGTCTTTGACATTGTTGTGTTTCAACTGATGAGAAAAAGAAGTTGAATTCAAAGAAAAGGCAAAATATTTAGATACAAAATAAAAAACTAAAATCTGTGTCTTCTGAGAAAATGACATAAAAATCAATAGCTAAAGCAACCTCAGTCTATCATATGAAATTAAAAAAATAGAAAAAAGCAATATATACAAATTGGAGTAAATATTATTATTTTTTCAATGCATTCAGTTTAAATTTTTTCAAAAAGCATTGAAATAAACTTAGATTTAGCAACAAATATGTGAGTCAGAACAGATCTAAAGAACTATGCAGGCCTGAAATGTTGAGAGGAACTGGAACACCCCAGAAATCTCTAATTTACTGGCAGTTGGGTGGCCACAACTGAGGAAAGACATGTTTCTCAAAGAACACTGGCCTAAGTTTAACCATACCCTCAAACACCATCTGTGACCCATCACTAGGCAGATAAATGGGCAATAGAATCAGCTTCATAAGAATTCTGAGGCTTTATAAGCTCAAAGAATGTGGGTTTGTGGCTAGAATGAGGGATTCTTCTAGTTTGAACTGGAAATTTCTGGATCTTCACCTTTCTAGCCTGTGGCATCCTGGAGGTAGTTCAGGCCTTGGTCCAGGGTAAGGACATGTCTCTAGAAAATGTACTGGGTGTCCCCTTCAGGCTGATGCAAGTCAAAGGACTTTTCAAAGCATAGTCAGTTCTTGTTTCCTCCAAAATGACCAAATTTAAGTAAGGAAGTTGCTGATGAAAAACTGCACATTTCAAAGAGAAAAATTCCTACTGCCATGTTTTATCTGCCCAAGAGGGATCTTTTAACATACATAGTAATACATTTCATGAGGCTGCCTCTACTGGATTCCAGGTCTATCTTTCCTTTCCACAAAGTGCATCCACTGGCAAAAAGGAGTGGTCAGGAATAAATGTTTATACCTTGGACAGGAGTCATGGCTATTTCTCAATTCACTGCCCAAAAGGGCATCTCCCAGAGACATCAAGATATGTGTGATGTCTAAAAGTGAATAAAAACTGCTTGAACAATTCAGGCTTTGCCTTCACCTAAAATGCCCTTTCTCATCCATCTTTTCCACTATTCTTTCTACCATCCTTGAAGGAAACATAGCTTCCTGGAACCTATTACATACTCATGAAATGATTGTTGAGTGAGTAAATATTAATTTAAACACCCCAGAAAATCCTTACATGCAATTTAAAATAGGTAATTTAAAATAAGTGGCACAAACTTTGAGTTGTATAATTCAATTCCCTTTGTTTTATTACCTACACATTGGGATTTTTTTGCTATTGTTTTTTTATTGTTGTTCAAGTACAGTTGTCTTCATTTTCCCCACCTCTCTCCCCAGACCCACCTACCTCCACCACACACCCATATTACTACCCCACTGTGGTTTATTCATGGGTCCTTTATACATGTTCCTTGATGACCCTTCCATTTCTTTCCCACATTATCACCCTCCCTTCTTCCCTCTGGTTACTATCAGTTTGTTCTTTATTTCAATGTCTCTGCTTATATTTTGCTTGCTTGTTTGTTTTGTTGATTAGGTTCCTCGTATAGGTGAGATCGTATGGTATTTGTCTTTTACTGCCTGACTTATTTCACTTAGCATAATGCTTTCCAGTTCCATCCATGCTGTCACAAAGGGTAGGAGCTCCTTCTTTCTTTCTTCTGCATAATATTCCACTGTATAAATGTATGTTAGTTTTTTGATCCACTCATTTACTAATGGACACTTAGGTTGCTTCCAGCACTTGGCTACTGTAAATAATGCTGCTATTAACAAGGTGTTCATATGCTCTTTAGAATTTGTGTTTCAGGGTTCTTAGGGTACACCAACAATGAAACATCAGAAACAGAAATCAGGAAAAAAAATCCCATTTGGTATAGCAACAAGAAAAATAAAGTACCTAGGAATAAACCTAACTAAGGAGGAAAAAGACCTGTACTCAGAAAACTATACAACATTGAAGAAAGAAATTAAGGAAGACACAAATAAGTGGAAGCATATACCAGATTCATGAATTGGAAGAATGATCCTCAAATGTCCATACTACACAAAGCAATTTTTAGATTCAACACAATCCCTATTAAAATACTAGTGACATATTTCACAGATATATAAGAAATATTTCAAAAATTTATATGGAACTATAAATGAATATCTGTAGCAATTTTGAGAAAGATGAACAAAAGAGGAGGGATCACAATACCTGATATTCAACTATTACTTCCACCTTGTTAAGTTTAATGAGTCAATAAATGTACTCTTTCTCAATGTAAATAAATCAGAAAATCCAATTTCTTATTGGCTCTACAATCATAGTTTCAGGAAAGACCACCCAGATTAGACATATCATTGTAAGACCTCACTCTTACTGTAAACACTTCTTTCTGTTTTGGATCAGCTTAATAAATTTGAGTCTTCTAATAATTTGTTCAGTTCTAAACCAAAGTCATTAGAAGACACAAATCATTTTTAAGTCCAAATCATCATTAATATTCACTGTTTGACTGCCTAAGTGTTACAGTTTGAATTGTGCCCACCCTCCAAGACTCATATGTTGAAATCTTTATGCCCAATACTTCAGAATGTGACCTTATTCGGAAATTGGGTTGTGACAGATATAATTAAGGTCATACTGGAGGAAGGTGGGCCCCTAATGCAATATAACTGATCTTTATAGAAAGAAGAAATTTGGATACAGATACATACATAGGGAGAATGTCATGTAAACATGAAGTGAGAGATAGGGAGAGGCATCTACAAGTCAAACGACAAGAAGCTAGGAGACAGGTGTGGAAGATATTTTCTCTCATAGCCTGAGAAGGAACCAAGCCTGCTGACACATTGACCTTGGACTTTCAGCCTCCAGAGCTGTGAGAACATAGCTTTCTGTTGTTCAAGACCCTCAGTATATGGTACTTTTTTACAACAGCTCTCCTAGTAAAGTAGAACACAGAGTTTGTCTCAGAAAATTACTCCTGGGACTTGAAATTTTGATTAAAAAAAAACTGTAAAAATATATGGGAAAACCAAGTCCAGTGTAGTATATTTTCTTTCAAGGCTAAGTGGACAATTCAAACATGTTAAGAGGAAAATGAGAAATATCTATGGCATACTTATTTTTCCTTCTGTATTAGGATCTGTTATAACTCACTAGATTGAGAAATTCATAAAACTAAAATCTTTCCAGGCCATATATACCAAACTGCCTTGGGGGTTGGCAGAATCTCTTATAAACAAAGAAACCAAACTCTCTAGTTCTGGAACCACAGTTCATGGTCATAATACTTATAGTCACCCTAACTCAGTGTAAACAATCATAGCTTTCCTGCAGATATACTAAAATGTTAGTTTTGGGGATACTTTTTATATCCTTCTGGTTATATATAATATAGTATATGGTAATATATAGATATAATGTGATAGAGACCTAAATTTTTTTAAATCTAAGTTTTGAAACATATCTTCCTACCCCAAGGATCTTGGATAAGTGATTACAAATTTTATAACCATTTAATACTTATCACCTCACACCAATAATAAAAATTAGTCAAAAATATTCTTATTGGATATCTTTGGTATACTAGATTCTGCAAATGAGACACAGCATCAGAGGGACCACTCTATAAAGTACAGTACATGATTTCCTAACCACTTTGATATACATCTGAAGCTAATACAGAATAATATTAAACATAAACTCTAATTAAAAACTTTTAAAAATAAGAAAATTCATACACATAGTCATAATTAATTAATAGTTTATAGTCCAATTCAGATAATAAAACATAAATCCACTGAAAGAAAAGTTATTCTGTATAAAATGCCACAGATAGCAATGGCTGATGTGACTCAGTAGATTGAGTGCCAGCCTGAAAACCAAAGGGTTGCTGGTTCGATTCCCAGTCAGGGCATATCCCTGGATTGTAGGCTGGGTCCCCAGTAGGGGGTGTGCATGAGGCAATCACTCAGTGATGATTCTTTCCCTCTCTACCTCTTTCTCTTCCCCTCTCTAAAAATAAATAAATAAAATATTTAAAAGAATGCCCCAGATATTCAAGATTAACTACCCAATCCGAGATGTCAGATTTCACATTTCTCTATTTCTTGTTTCTGGGAGACACCATTCATCCCCTCTGAGCATGAAATTTTCTAGAAATGCTCCTGAACTAGGCAATCAAACTCATACATAAGAAGAAATTACCTGTCACCCTAGGCAAATAAACTTAAAAAATAAGGTTATCAATTTAAAAATGTAATAAATGGATTCATTTGAACTAAGTTTAACCAAGGCTCGTAATGACCCTGCAGGGTTTAGTGCAACTTATCCCACCCTCCCTCTATGAACCGATATTTATTCTAGTGCTTTCTAAGATTCAAATACTTGCTCAGTGCTTTATAAATATTTAATACTCAACACAGCCTTGGTTACATATACATTAGATTCATTTCCTAGAGGAAAAACTTCAGAAAAATTAAGCAACACATACAAATAATCTAAAATTTGTAATTTGTAGAGTTGGGATTGGAGAATGAATTAATACATCTGACTCAGCCCTGGCTGGTGTAGCTCAGTGGATTGAGCGCGGGCCTGCGAACCGAAGGATCGCGGTTCGATTCCCAGTCAGGGCACATGCCTGGGTTGCCAGGCCAGTTCCCGGCAGGGGACATACAAGAGGCAACCGCACATTGATGTTTCTCTCCCTCTCTCCTTCCCTTCCTCTCTAAATATAAATAAATAAAATCTAAAAGGAAAAAAAATTAAAAAAAAATACATCTGACTCAAAAGTTTATACTTTTCTTACTAACTTCCCTCATAGGTGACAGAGTGTATTATAGGAAAAGAGATCAAAAGGGCCCACTTTACAAAATTATACCTGAGAACCCAGGTCTTAAAGTTACCCTCACCATGACTTTTCTCAATGATTATATAATTACGTACAAAAGTAAGTAGAATTTCAATTCTATTTTCTTTATGCTCTGGTTTCTTCACTTTTACTACATTGAAAATTGCATAAGAATAGAGGCTAAATATTTTTAGGTGATGCAAAATAAACAGGCTTTCTATTTTTATCATTTTTATTTTACTCTATGCATCTTCAAGTGTTTCCTAATTCCTCTCCTTCCAAATCAGATAACAAGTGTTCTGTCATTTTGTCCTTAGCTTTTGTTTCTTCCTTTTCCTTTCCTTTCCTTTCCTTTCCTTTCCTTTCCTTTCCTTTCCTTTCCTTTCCTTTCCTTTCCTTTCCTTTCCTTTCCTTTCCTTTCCTTTCCCTTTCTTTCTTTCTTTCTTTCTTTCTTTCTTTCTTTCTTTCTTTCTTTCTTTCTTTCTTTCTTTCTTCTTTCTTCCTTTCTTTCTGAAAGTCATAATAGACCATATTTATTTTTTAATAAAACCCAACACAAATGTTTAGTGAACATTGGAAAATTGTGCAGAATTCAGGATCTGTAAATCATACAGAAATCAGGATATTATTTTTGACATTACAAATGTATTGCCAGTGTTGAAGTACAAAGATTGATAATATTTCTTCTGTCATGGAATACATAACCTAGGAAGTAGGTAGAAAAGTAAATACCCATTTTTTAAAATGCATATTCTTAATCATGTGGGATTGTTCTCACATCGCACATTGCAGAATCCAGCATCTGTGTTCCCATCTACTATATATTCCAGTAAATCCCACCTCCCATCACTATAGCAATAAAAAATGTTCCACAAATGTCCAAAGTGCCCCCACATATGCAGTACCACCATTGTTAAGAACCACAGGCCTACCAGATAAAGAACAAGCATGTTAGCCCATAAGGATCTGGCTCTGGCCTTCCTCTCCACCCTCCTTTGCTTCTCCATCTGCCTTCTAAACATACAGAACTATTTGCAGTTCCCTAAAAGAGTCACATTAGTCCATTGGTCTCAATGTCTTCTCTTCACTGGCCTTCTGACTAACTATAGAGGATGACCATTTTATCCTTAACATTAAACACAGTACCTGGCACACAATACTCACTTAACAAGTTTTAAAAAATGAATAAAGGAGATTTCATTGCTCAGATCTCTTTAGACTGCAGGCATGTGGGCAACATTTGTTTAATGGTTGATACACATCTCCGTAGTTAGGGACATTTACTCATGGTTTATAGCATCCTTTGGCAATAAGCAAGAAAGAATGAACTACATTTAAATCTGATATACTGAGTTACTTTTTTTTAATGTCATTTAAAGATTTAGATTACATTTTGAGAAATAGTAGTTAACCATGATATTTCAAGACTACAACTTTTGACCAACCTTTCAGTATGAGATATCACACTAATAATTTTTTTACAAAAATAATTTTTTTAAATCAGTGGGCATAGAGTTTTTCTTTTCTGGAATTTTAGTTGGATGTCTATAATGGGCATATGTAATGAACATCACTTGTAGACTATATATTGAAATTACACTTACCTAAAAACTAGCCATTGTGTAATGTGAGGGAAAGGCTCATATACCTCTATATGGTCATCTCTCCTATAAGATAATGGATGATGCACACTGAGCCACAGAATCATTCTTGGGATTAGAAAGTATCCATTTTATTAATGTCCTCCTCTCAGACCACCCCTCACTGGTTAGTGTTAATCAGACAGTAATTATTTGTCCTCTTCATAGTCTTCAGACTTTCCCTGGGTTTTCTCATCCTCTTCAATGACATCAGCTGCTACCACTCACTGCTAATTCCCTTATCTTCAGCATCATGTTAAACATTGCACCTGGTTGTCTCAACCTAGATTCACTTCGGTGTCCAAATCATTAATCACTATATTTCTCCCCACCTCTTTCCCCCGCCCTTGCTCTTCCCACCACAGAGCAAAGTGTCACTTCTTCTATACTCCTTAGGTAGTCATCCGTCATCCCTCCTTTTAACTTATCCCAACAGAAATCCAATCACCAATCCCATCACTATTACTTCCAAAGTATCTTCTAAAACTTCCTCCCCCACTCAGTTCCCACAGACCTACCTTCATTTTCTCCATGTGCTGAATCTTGGAATCACTCTCTTCTATCACAAAAGTATTTTGAGTTGATTTGTACATGCTCATAAAACTCCTGCACTGTGTCAGAGCCAACCAGCTCAGAATGTCATTTGCCAAGAAAATGTTTGAAGCAGATGGACATGAAATCTGTGAAGCTTTTATTATTTTTATTAGCACTAATTTCAAAGGACATGAGCTCTATAATGAAACACTGCTGCAGAGAAGCAGCAGCTCCATGAGAGCCACAGCCACCACAACACAAACCTTGCCAGTATGAGGATGATTGCTACTAACACAATCAGAGATGTTAGTTGAGTGCAGACAAAGGGGACTATTTTGTTTATAATTCCCTGGCTTTCTAAGAACATTCTTGACAAATATATGGAAACTGAATATCATGAAAATAATATCTAGACAAACTCCCTTCACTTAGAGTACATCTGTATGATTTTCTCAGTAACTCCAACTCATTTTTTCATCAAAAGTTTGTCTGCATGTTATTCTTCCCTCTTAGAAGAAAATTAACTGCTTTATTTTTCATCAGTGGATTTTACATTTGCCCATAAAATTTTTTAAAAGTATATAATTTTTTTATTTTACAAAATAAAACTGGTGTCTTATTATTTAAAAAGTAGTATATGTGTGTTATAGAAAATAGATAGAGAAAACATAGAAAATAAAACTATCACCTTCTCTCCATTTAGAGATATCCCACTATTACATCTTAGAGTATCATTCCTAACACACACACACATGCATATACATTTTTTCAAAATAAGATAATACAATACATAGGTTTTGTAATTTTTTCAATTGAGTGTCTGTATCTCCTTTTCAATAAATCTTATGTCACCTACTACCCAACCCCATTTAAAATTTCAATTTGCCCCAAAATTTCTATTACTGTTGATTTGTTTGAATCAGGATCCAGTGCAGGATCATATATTGTTTATAGTTACCATATTTGTAAGTGTTTTTTAGTCTAGAATAGTCACATTTATTATGATATTGAATTGCTAAAGAAAGCAGAAATTTCTTCTGTCTTAACTCAGAAAAAATTGGGATTTTTAATGATTGATAACTATATGACCACAAGTATGTAACTCCATTCCATCAAATTCCTGATATAATAACCAACAGGATTTCCAAATATGGGGGTATGGGTTCTATATGTTCTCAAAACTTAATTCTTAATACTACTTTACATGTCAGAACCAAAACCATAATGAGATATCATCTCCCACCTGTCAGAATGGCTACCATCAATAAATCAACAAAGAGCAAGTATGGGCGAGGATGTGGAGAAAAGAGAACCGTAGTGCACTCTTGGTGAGAATGCAGACTTATGCAGCCACTATAGAAAACTGCATGGAGATTCCTCAAACAATTAAAAATGTAACTGCCTTTTCACCCAGTGATCCCACTTCTCAGAATATATTCTAAGAATCCTGAAACACCATTTCAAAAGAGTGCACATGCCCCTATGTTCATAGCAGCATTATTTACAATACCCAAGATCTGGACATAGCCCAAGTGCCCATCAGTAGATAAATACATATAAAAGCTGTGGTACATTTACACAATGGAATACTACTCAGCTACAAAAAAAGAGAAAAGGAACTCTTACCTTTTGCGACAGAATGGATGGACCTGGAGATCATTATGCTAAGTGAAATAGGCCCATTATTGAAAGACAAACACCATGTGATTTCACTTATGTATGGAATCTAATGAAGAAAATAAACTACTGAATAAATAGAAACAGGGGCAAGGATACATGGAACAGACTGACAGCTGTCAGAGGGGAGGGGGGACTGGATGAAAGATGGTGAAGGGATTAGTCAAAGAACATATTTCCATAACCCATAGACACAGAAAACAGTGTGGTGATGGCCTGAGGGAGGGGAGCCAAAGGCTGGGTGAAGGTGGGCAAAGATGGGAAACTGGGGACAACTGTAATAATGTAAACAATAATTACAAGGTAAAAAGGAAAAAAAAGAATGTCTTCTAGACACAGGATGGATTGAATGAGATTAAAGGAAGGAAATGCCCTCTGAAAGTCTATAATTTCTAAGAGAAAGATACCCTGTTCCCATAACCCATTGAAGCTAGACATAGGGCAGTCTTCAGCACAGTACTGTCACCCAGTATGGCATCTCTTGCGATTTTAGACCAGTAGACTTTAGAGTGCACACTGCAGGACAGAAGACTCATTTCTGCCATGAGTGCCCACATCAAACAGAGTGCAAGGCATGACGCTCTGAAGGGAAAATGCTGTGGCTCAACAAACATTAAAAATTGTGCTATCATTCAGAAAATACACCACCTAGGAGTGCCTCTTAAGTAACTCAATAGATGATATAGACCAGAATAATAAAAAATAAAGTCAGTAAAAGAAGAATAAAGACATTAAGTCATCAAGAGTTGGTGGGAATCATGAAAGCAGTTAAAAATAGAGAAATAAATCCTAACAAATATTCTAAGCAGTGTTACAAAATTAATGCCTCATGGTATTTTGACAGAGACCATAAATTATTTACAAAAATGGTTTTATAACTCTAAAATAAATTATCAAGAAAAAAGAAATGAGCAAGTAAATTCAGCAAACATTTCTGATATTCCAAAAAGAAGACAAAATATTAGTGGGTTTTAGTCACATTTATAGATAGATGATATATGTTTAAGAAGGTCTTGAAAAATCTTTGTAACTATTAGCAATAATCTACTGACTATAATGGAAGAGTATATTTTCCAAACATGGTTACAACAATGTTTCCCACATGCTTTTCTTGAACCTGGTGGGCTTTTGTGATCACCTCAGCTAAGAGAAAAAGATAGAAGTAGCACTACATACTTCAGTTCTAGTCAAGAGGCAATACTGCATGGTTTTGCCTGTCTCTTTCTTGGGCCACTTGTTCTTAGAACAGACACTAATCTGTGGAAAAGGCCAGGCCACAGACAAAGGTCGTATGTAGTTGTTCAGTCTTAATGCCCTGATGCAATCCACCTAATATCCAATATCCACTGCCAGGTATGGAAGGGAAGAAGAGTTTGAGAAATCTCTAGCTTTAGTCACTACCTGACTGCAGACTCCTGTACAATCAAGCCAGAGACACTTAGCTGAAAGGAGTTAACTCCCAAGATTGTGAGAGATAGTGAGAGTCAGCAACTGTTATGTTACATTCTACAGTGTTTGTGGTGGTTTCTTATGCAGCAACAGATAACTGAATAACACCTAAAAGAGTCTGAGCATAAAATGAAATGGATGGATAAGTCTGTGCATAAATAAATGGGTAAGTTTCTCGGCAGAGAAACTAAACTACGGAAAGCATAAATGTAAATCAGCAACCGATAATATAGTTTTTACAATAAATCTCCTTATCCACTGGAAAAGATACTCAGGTTATGTAAAAGATGATAAATCCACTTACAACTGCTGATAAATCTTCTCCCTCCGCTCCCCACAAATTACAAAAAAGGCAAAAATGAAAAATTAATGCACTGGAGGACAAGATGGAAGCATAGGTAGATACACTTTGCCTCCTTGCACAACCAAAAGAAGTACAACAAATTTAAAAACAAACAACCAGAGATATTAGAAAATCGAAATGTGTGGAAGTCTGACAACCAAGGAGTTAAACAAGAAACATTTACACAATAGAATTCTATGCAGCAGAAAGAAAGAAGGAGCTCCTACTCTTCACAACAGCATGGATGGAACTGGAGAGCATTATGCTAAGCGAAATAAGCCAGGCAATGAAAGACAAATACCATATGATCTCACCTTTAACAGGAGCCTAATCAACAAAACAAACAAACAAGCAAAATATAACCAAAGACATTGAAATTGAGAACAGGCTGACAAACACCAGAGCAGAGAGGGGAGGGAATTCCAGGGGAAAAGGGGAAGGGTTTAGAGCAACAAGTATAAAAGACACATGGACAAAAACTAGAGTGGGTGGAAATGGGAGGGAGGTGGGGAGGGCTGGGGCAGTGGGCCGGGATGGAAGTAAAAGACAGAAAACTGTACAAGAACAACAATTAAAAAAATACTGATAAAAAAAAATTTGAAGGAGTTCATCATCACCAAGCCCTTATTATATGAAATATTAAAGGGACTTATCTGAGAAAAAGAAGATAAAAACTATGAACAGTAAAATGACAACAAACTTACAACTATCAACAACCAAACCTAAAAATAACAAAAGCAAAAACAAAAATGAACTAAGCCAAAATCTAGAACAGGAACAGAATCACAGAAATGGAGATCACATGGAGAGTTATCAGCAGGGAGGATGGATGGGGGAGAATGGAGGAAAGGTACAGGGAATAAGAAGCATAAATGGTAGGTACAAAACAGACAGGGGGAGGTTAAGAATGGTATGAGAAATGGAGAAGCCAAAGAACTTATATGTACCACCCATGGACATGAACTAAGATGGGGAATGATGGTGGGACAGATGTACAGGGCAGGGGGGAATAAAGGGGGAGAAATGGGACAACTGTAAGCGTAACCAATAAAATTTATTAAAATTAAAAAAATAAAGTGAAAATAAATGTGCAAAAAAGTTAATGAAATAAAATATGCATTAAACTCAAGGAGACATGACTTGAGAAATTTATTTTAAAGGTTTTGGTTGTTGATATTTGACTGAAGAACTTCTAAGTCTATAATAAAACAATGTGAATTATACATCTCCAAGACTATAGAAATATTGTATCCAAACCTTTCACATTAATAATTCTCAATGGTTTTATTCATTGAGAATTATTAATGTGTTATAAAACAGTGGTGGAGTGAATGAAGGTAGGACACAGTTTAGGAAAGTTGTTATAAACCAGTTTTACTTAAACATGGTTGCAAAATATGTCAAACTCAAGAAGTTAATATTGACATATCTGTATTCCTATTCATAATATCTAAAACATTATACTAAATATAAGTACTTCTGCTATAAGAAAGTAACATCATTCAATATTAAAACATTATACACAATACCATTAAAATGATAAAAATTATCTATTATCATGAATATGAGGGTGTCCCCACAAAAAAACGGTATTAACTTCTGTACCACAAGAGTAGGCCCCTTGTAGTATAGGCTTCCCATGCTAGGTCAGTGATCTTGGAACCCATCTGTATCAGTGTACCAGCTGGCATTGTTGTGAGAGGCTCTGTTCAGCTTCAGTGACATTTTTTTGAAGACTCAATACATTTTCCCATTTCATGATGGGTGATTTACAAGTGTACTTACCTACACCACGCTGAGTATTCAGTAGTTTTTGACCAAAAACAGCATGATCCCTGTGCCCCACCCTCCCTGTTCAACTGATCTCACTCTGAGTGACTTTTTTCAGTTTGTTTGTTTCCCCAAGTGAAAAAAAAAAAATGTCCTTAAATGGAAATTTTTTGCCAATGTGGAAGAGGTGAAACAAAAAATAGTAGAAGCACTAAAAGTCATCAAAATCAACAAGTTCAAAAACTGTTTTGAGCAGTGGAAAAAAATGTCTCTAAAGGTGTATTGCATCAAATGGAGAGTACTTTGAAGGTGACTGAAGTTTAAAGATGTAAGAATAAATACACAATATTTTATAAATAAATTCTGTTTTTTGAGTAAGATGTACAGATTATCTGAAAAGAGGAATAAATTTATCAGAATTTGCAAAATTACATGCGTATATACTTCCCCAAAAGCAAGATAACTGAAAAACATAATTAATATGTAGTACCAACAATTAAGCTGGCATAACAATGCGATGGATTATTATGCAGCTACTAGAAATGATGTTTTTTGAAGAATTCAGACTTTCTTATTGAAGTGAAATAAAGATTGGGAAATTATTGTAATTACAGGTGTCTTTTTCAAATACAAATAAAAAATTAAAGCAAATAAAATTAACAGTGATCTACTTCTTAAAGTTATAAGTAATTCTAATTTTATTCTTAGGCTTCTCTGTACTTCTGTTTTTCAGAAAGGAGCATACATTACCAGTATATTTAGATTTTAGCTTTGTTTTTATTAATACAAATATTTTAATTTTGCCCTTTATTATATTCAATAACTTTGTAAATGTAGTGCAATCTGTAGGTCCTTCACTGATGTTCTATTTATCTCACTGTATGAATTAGATGGATTTTTTTCAAAACCCTAAATTCAGATGTCATCTGCGTACTGATGACACATCGAAGTACATTTAACTACTTATTAAATGTCTTCACTTGGTTGATGTGATAGAAACTTATACAAATAATGTACATCCAAACTGAAACCACTCCCCTTCTAGAAGTCATTATTCTTTTTCAGAGTTAACTATTTAAGCAAAGGACATTTAATTTACCCAGGTGCCCGGACTAGCAAAGAATGCTGAAGAATTATATTATTTGAATGAATGGTGGCATTAGACAAAAACTGATATTTGAAATGGATCTCAAAAAATGACTAAGGTACTACAAGGCATAAACCTAAAAAATTATTTGTTCAAGAAAAATTACTACATCTATTAGTGATCAGAGTAGAAACTGAAGTAAGGCATGAAAATAAAGTATCTTTAATTTTAGAATTGTAAAGACAGAGGTCATTGGCTTCAGATGAGTTCCTACTTATAGTATACTGAGCTGGTCACCAACATAGTTGAAAAAATTATTGTGTGTGCTCTTGAGACACAGAGTGTAAAGTGAGCCTCTGCTGATAGTGGCCTAAAGAGATAATGACTCATATTTTTAGAGCTCTGAAGACGATGTGCTTCAAAGGCTTAAAAGGGATTTAAAATAATTTGAAAATTTAAAATCTTTAAAAATTCTAGTTTTATTAGTATAGGTATAAAGATTATGATTTTTGAAATGGTTGCAGAAGTTCAATTGGTTCAACCTAATAAATGTTTACTGAGTATTTCTCTATGTTAAGATCTATAGGAGAGTCATTTTTTTTCTTTTTTTATCAGTATTTTTTAATTGTTGATATTGTACAGTTTTCTGTCTTTTACCCCACCCCCAGCTCACCACCCCAGCCCTCCCCACCTTCCTCCCATTTCCACCCCCCATAGTTTTTGTCCATGAGTCCTTTATACTTGTTGCTCTAAACCGTTCCCCTTTTCCCCTGAAATTCCCTCCCCTCCCCCTCTGGTCACTGTCAGAAACCAAACTCTGCATACCAAATAAAACAAAGCAGAAAGAAGAGTTTACTATGGGTTTCAATGTGCAAGCCAGGAAACTCAAAGCTGTAGGAGCAATGAGTTCCAAGTTGCTCACATCACAGATTAAATGATTTGTATGGGATGAATAAAGAAGTTATTTGGCTTTTTCAGCTGAAAAAAAAAGGGATTTAAATATTCCTTTAACATCTCAAAGAAGATTTATTGTTCAGGTTAATTTCAAGAACATTACACATGAACACTTGGTTTTAATGTCAGAAAATATTCATTTTATATAGTATTTGTTTGTATGACATTTAATACCTCGCTTGGTATTAAAACTTCAAGACAGTTTTAAAGGAAGAAAAATCTACTATTTGTATGATGCAAATTTAAAAAGACAAAAAGGTGTGTGTAAAACTTAATATAAATATATAGACTGGTCTCAAACTTACAATAGTTTGAATTATAATTTTTTGACTTTATAATGGTGTGAAGCCATATTCAGTAGAAACTATCTCTTCTGAGCTATGCTGGCCAGTGTCAGTGAGATGATTTTGCCCAACTGTAGGCTAATGTAAGTGTTCTGAGCCGGTTTAAGGGGGCTAGGCTAAAATATGAATTTGTTACATTAGTTGTATGAAATGTATTTTCCATTTACAATATTTTCTACTTACAATGGGTTTATTGAGACTTAATCCCATCATAAATTGAGGAGCATCCATAATTATATTTACAAGAAAAACAAACAAACTTAAAATAAAAATAGCCCTAAAATTAAGACATTTATGTAGAATACAATTTAAATATGTGTTATTTTTAACAACTATAAAACATAAAAAGAAAATCGAATGCTAATTTATATCAGATATATCAGAGAGGTAGTAGTGTAATGTCACAGTTTTCAAAACTAGAATGTTTCCATGAAAAACAATTTCAAAAGTTTATTAGGTTCCTGTTAATGGTTGAAAACAAGCTGACAGTGATCAGAATGGAGAGGGGAGGAGATAAAAGGGGAAAAAGGTGAAGGGTTTACAGGAACAATTATGAAGGACATATGGACAACAACAAGGGGGGTGGAAATGGGGGAGGGAGGTGGGGAGGGCTGGGGTGGTGGGGATGGATGGGAGGGAGGCAGAAAACTGTAATTGAAAAACAATAACAATTTTTTTAAAAGTTTAAATAATGTACTCTGTACCAAATGTTATTATTGCAATAATCAGTTTTACTTCAATCTCCAGATTCAGCATCATATATTAGACTGGGAGGAACTTCATGTGAAGGAGAAAGGAGATTTAACTTCTAGAATTTTTTTAGCACAGAAATATCCCTTTCCTCATTAATATCCTTATTAATACTGTGAAAATTTATAATGTTTAATTTGTAGCCCAAGGTAAATCATATGATCTACTGTGTTCTGTTGCTTGGACCAGAAGTCAAATGGAGAACAGATTCCTTTGTTTCCTCTCATCATAACTTGATCCAATCAGCTCAAAGAGTCTCTTAATATACAGTAATATGGTTTAAATGCCCTTTCAAAATACTTCTCCTTCATTAGCTTCTCTATAAATATGAAAATTTATTTCAGAAGTAAAAGAAAAATAACAGCCTTTTTAAAAATCCATGAAAGAGAAAAAATAACACATGCTTAGAATATACATAATATTCATATATTCCTCTGATTTGATCAGGAATTTACCAAATCATCAAGTAACTTAATGATGAGTAAACTATCAATCATTTTAATCATTATTAGTGGACATCTAATTAAGGAGTATTTAGGCAGTTCTGTGTTCAATATATTGAAAGCCATTTTCTGATGTAGATTTTGAGTAAAGGAATGTAGCTCTTGGCTCTGTTTACTGTATTTCAGATGTAAGTAATGAGTAGTAACAGTACACAAGAATACATTTAAATAATGTATTAATAGTAACTTTTGGCTTAAAATATATTCTGATTTTAAGCAGGGGACTATTAGCATATTACAAATCCATACTAATTATCATGGGAGAAAACTTAGAATTTTAAATACAAGGCTAATTCTTATGGTAATTTTAGCTTTAAAAAATTAGGCTTAGTTCGATGCCTAATAAGTGCCTTACCATGTACGTCAAGTTCTTTATCATTGTTACTGTAGTATATTATTTGAAAACATATTAAAAAGCTATTGCTTTTTCTGACACCTAACTTCAATCAGGTTCTTAATTTTCAACTAGAAACCAATCAGGCAATCAAAATTAAAAGGAGCATTGAAATCGCCACAGTGAGTAGTAAAGACACCAAGTTTTTCACAATCAAATATAAAGCTCCCACCAAAAAAGCTTATGAGGCCAAAAAAATAATACAATGCTTATCTGCTCCAATATGCTTCTCAATTTCCAAATGACACATTCAAATCATATTTCCAAAGTTTCTAGAAGACTATATTCCCCTTCACACATTCTCTCTTTATTCTTATGAGTTCTAAGCCCCAGTGTCTTTCACTAATTACTGAATCCTAGTTATATTTCCATTAAAAATCTCTCTTGAATCTGCAAAATACTTGCCTTCTCTTAGTCCAAGAGCTTATCACTTTGTATCTACATTACTTCAAGAACCTCTAGGCCTCTGCTTCTGTATTTAAATTTGTTTCCATACATATTCAAGGTTTTCCACAATCTGACATTAACTTAACCTTCTCACTATATCTCCCATTGTTTTCCAGCAAAAAGTCTTATCTCCCACTTCACTCATTAAAACTGTGTCTCCTGAGCATACCTTAGTTTACTTTAAAGTTGCATGTTTCCTCAAGTCTCCAACAGAAGTTTGCACAAAACAAGCCATATGTACTGGAAGTTTGGATTTATTCTAAGTCATAGAATCAACACATTTTCATGCTAAATGGGCTAATGGCAATTGGGTGGTTCAAGTCTCCCATACTATAAATACAAGTGTTGATTTACAGTGTAAGATAATTAAGTAACTTTACATTGCCATCCAGCCAGATTTTGGCAAATCAGAACCAGAATCATTATTCTCAGAAAGCTACTCTTTGGTTATTTCGTTTTAAGCAAATAATTTAGAAACATTATTAATGGTGATGAATAAGAAGTAAGGACATGCTTTCATTGCCCACTGAAAAACTGTTGAGATCCTGTTCTCTCAACTGCCAGTTCCCACATTTGAGCTGTTCTACAAAAAAAAAAAAATTCCATTTAACAGTAAGAGCAATATTTTAACAAAAGAATTGAGTTATATAAGTGGGTTGTCATGAAATATAAGAAAACTAAGAAATATCTATTAAAATAAAACATGTTTCACTTAGCACTCAGTTATGACCAAAAAACACTAGGCAAAGGGGGAGCAAACCTCAACATAATAAAGGCCATGTATGATAAACCTATAGCCAACATCATACTCAATGGTAAAAAACTAAAATCTTTCCCCTTACAATCAGGAACAAGACAAGGGTGTCTGCTTTCACCACTTTTATTCAACATAATAATGGAAGTTCTAGCCATGGCAATCAGAGAAGAAAGAAAAAAAAAGTCATCTCAATTGGAAAGGAGGAAGTAAAACTCATTATTTGCAGATGATGTGACAGGATACGTAGAAAACCCAATAGACTCCAGCAAAAAACTACTGAACCTAATAAATAAATTTGGAAAAATAGCAGGATATGAAGTCAATATTCAGAAATTGAAGGCATTTTTGTACATCAACAATGAAATATCAGAAACAGAAACTAGTAAAAAAATCCCATTTACTTTAGCAAAAATAAAAATTAAGTGCCTAAGAATAAATTTAACTAAGTAGGTAAAAGACCTGTACTCGGAAAACTAAAGAACACTGACGAAACAAATTAAGAAAGACAGAAATAAGTGGAAGCACATACTGTGTTCATGAATTAGAAGAATCAACATCATTAAAATGTTCAGTCTACCCAAAGTAATCTATAGATTCAATGCAATCCCTACTAAAATGTCATGGTAATATTTCACAGATATAGAACAAATATTTCAAAAATGTATATGGAACTAAAAAAGACCCTGAATAGTCTCAGCAATCTTGAGAAAGAAGAACGAAGTATGAGGGATTACAGTACCTGATATCAAACTATATTACAAGGTCACTGTAATCAAAATAGTCTGGTTCTGGCATAAGACATGTAGATCAATGGAACAGAATAGAGATCCCAGAAATAAACCCAAATCTCAATGGTCAATTAATATTTGACAAAGGGGGCAGCAGCATAAAATGGAGTAAAAGTAGCCTCTTCAATAAATGATATCGATAGACCTGGACAGGCACTTGCAAAAAAAAAAAAAAAAATTAAACTAAGCTACTAACTTACACCATATACCTGAATAAACTGAAGATGCATAAAAGACTTAAATATTAAGTTGTAACACCACAAAAATCCTAATGGACAACATAGTAAAGTTTCAGATATCTCATGCAGCAATATTTTCACTGATACATCTTCTAAGGCAAGGGACATAAAGAAAAAATAAACAAAATGGGACTTCCTCAAACTAAAAAACTTCTGCATGGCTAAAGAAGCCATCATCAAAATGAAAAGGGATCCAACTGCACAGGAAAATGTATTTGCCAATAATACCTCAGACAAGAGTTTGATCTCCAAAATATATAAAGAACTCATATGACTGAATACAAGGAAGACAAATGATCCAATTCAAAATGGGCAAAGGACCTAAACAGTCACTTCTCCTCTTGTATTTCTCCAAGGAGGACATACAGAGAGTCCATGGACATATGAAAGGATGCTCAACACCAATAGCTATCAGAGAGGTGCAAATTAAAACTACAATGATATACCACCCTACATGGGCCAAAATGGCCATCATTAACAAACCAACAAACAACAAATACTGGTGAGGATGTGGAGAAAAAGGAACCCTAGTGCACTGTTGGTGGGAATGCAGACTGGCACAACCACTGTGGAAAACAGTATAGAATTTCTTCAAAAAATTACAAATGGAACTGCCTTTTGCCCCAGTGATTCCACTGTTGGAATTATAGCCTAATTATCCTGAATTTTCTTTTGAAAATTTAAAAGAACCTATTGCCCCAATGTTCATTGCAGCATTATTAACAATAGCCAAGTGCTGGAAACAGACTAATTGCCTGTCAGTAAATGAATGGATCAAAAAAACTGTGGTACATTTACACAATGGAATACTATGCAACAGAAAGAAAGAAGGAACAGAGTGGATGGAACTAGAGAGTATTATGCTAAGTGAAATAAGGCAGGCAGTATAAGACTAATATCCTATGCTTTCACTTATAAGAGGAACCTAATCAACAAAACAAACAAATGAGCAAAACAGAACCAGAGGCATGAAAACAAGGAACAGACTTGAAGTAACCACAGAGGAAGAAGAGGGGGGATAAGCATGGAAAAAAGGGAAAGAAACTATGTTGCAGACCGTTCAGCCTGGTTTCAGGAGTTGTAACCTTCACCCCATGGTGGGCTGTGTAAGAGTCAAGGGACCCACTTCATCTGGGTCTGTTCTGTCAAGAGGATGTGACCTACTAAGGAGACAAAGCTTATCTCCCTGGCAGGAATGCTGCTTCTGCCTCGTCCATCTCTGGCCCCAATGCTTGGTTGGTAGTCAGTGACGGGTAAGACTCCTCATGGGATGGGCAACCTAAGCCAGACAGGACCACTTGGGAGGCCTCATGGAAGGACTCGGGGGACTGCAGCAAAGAGGATGTGATGGACCCTAGTCCCCCAGCTATTCTGACATAGCCCGAGTCCTCATTTACATCTGGGAGATGTCTTCTGCTTCCTGATCGGCTTAAAGCCTGAAACTATGAGTGCAAGCGGTGAAGCCCTGTGCTGGCCAGGATGGTTCCCTGGGTGATCGGGCATAAGAAGGAATTCCTAAAGTCCTGTGAAACCTGCTTTGCTAAGAGTGTACGCATTTAAATGATAAGAGTCTGAGGAGGAAATGAGTATGTCTCCCAAAGTTTTGCAACCCCTTTTCCTGACAGACACTGACTCAGATTAAGCCCTCAGATTTCTTTGAAATGTTAACCATTGTTTGATCCTTGCCTCCTGACATACCTGTATTCCTGTGTATTTGAACCCAATAAAAGCCCAGTGAGGAAGGGGCTCTGGGTCATTCTCCTCGGAGAGTTTGACCACCTTTCCTCCCCAAGCAGATCATGTCTTGGTAGTTTTTATTTTCATCCATGACGGAATGATGGGGCTCTGCGGGCAGAGTGCCCCCACATCTGGTGCCCAGGACAGGGGCCCCCACAGGACTAGGCAAGGAATATGTATGAATAACCCACGGACATGGATGACAGTGTGAGGATTGACTGTGGGGCCAGGCAGTGGGATGGGTGGAGGAGAGCTAAAAGGAAAAAATTGGGACAACTGTAATGAACACCAATAAAAAATATTTAATAAAAATAAATTAAAAGGACAACAAATAAAATGTGTTTCTTAAATAGCACTTAATTTTTCCTCTGTGTTATATGGCATAAAGACCTATTATTATATGCTGTCCTTGTAAACAATGCCATAAAATTGAAACTGCATACAAATTCTAACTCCAGTTGGTAACTGATCCTCTAAGGATGGCACACTTATTGGCCAGAAAAACAAAAACACAATAACAAACAAACAAAAAAACAGATCAGCAAAACTTCTCTAAGCAATCTGTGAATAAAAGCATATATGATCAAATAACTCACAACTTTAATGTCAAAATAAAAGAGTTTACACCAACAACAAAACCTGGACCCTTTCTAAATTGTAGGTAAACACCATAGAAATAAAATAAATCAAAAGCCAAGAATTATTTCCTGCCCTCACAGGCTCTTGTGTTTAGATAGTAGGTGGCAAAAGAACAGCAAAAGAGGGAGAGAGTGAGAACCTGGTCAAGATGGGAAGTTTAGATATACTGTCTATAAATAAGGGAAGAGAAAACTATCAAAGCAATTTTTCCCATTATCCACATAAGTCATAATAAAATGTGTTTCAGGATAATTTTTGGTTGACGATCTTACACTCTGGTTAGCTCCAGGGGACATTCAGTTTTAAATTACTGAAATGATCTGATATATTAGTCTTCTTTTTTATTTTTCTACTGGTCTCCCTCTGTTTGTGGAATAAACTCTTTATTCTACTTTTCTGTCTTCTTGATATTCTTTTTTACAATTCTAAGATCAAGACTCAAAAAACAGAAAACTGTCAACCTCAAAAGAAAAAATAAACTGAGATTCATCACTGTCTTTCTTGTGATAGTGTCTTGCAGATTGGTATGAGCAATTTTCTCACTTGTAATAGAAGGGATCAATTTATTTTCCCCTATTCTGCATTTCATCTTTGAACACCAATAGTAGATAACTAGACACAGATACCTCCTATCTTTCTCTATTCTTCATCCCTACTTATAATATACCTACTGGGTAAATAATATAGTGGCAGTAGTTTCCATTTTTCATCATTGAAGTGAAACTTGAATGTGAGATATCTGAACAATAGGAATAGGAGAAGTCCAATTTTAGTCCTGAAAAATAACAATAGTAAAAATTTGCTGTGGGGTTTATGGGAATTACATGCTTGTAAACAGACTTCTATGTGAACATCACTAGAATCCCCACCCCACAACACACAGAAAGTAAGTGGAAAATAAATTTATCATGGCCTGAATTTAAACTACTACAAAACAAGGAGGAAAGCTATGAAAACTGAGAGGCAGAATTCACAGCCGTGATACATCCTTGTCATAAGTATGAAAACAAATATAGTCTCAGTAGAAAAAGAACAGAAAACCATAAGGCAGACAAAAGTAGAGAATAAAGGCATCAGAAAAAGATGCAGTGATAGATGGAGTGGGGTAAGGTGAATCACTGATGTAGAGGACAACCTACGGAACCATTTCTAGAAGTTATTAGAAAAAGAAAAATTGATTTTTAAATAATAAAGTAGAAGCGTATTAAAAAATCAAAGGATGAAGAGCAAGATCTCACTCTCAGAATTACAAGATTGCTAAGGACTCATGAAGAACAGAAGCAATAATTAGAAGCCTAATGAAATATGTCTTAACTAGTGGCAATAAAAGTTATTTGTACGTGGGCTCTACAAATTCTAAACAAAATGGATAATTGCCCACTCTTCAAACCTCAGAAGCACTGTCAATCAACTAATGTAGAACAATAGAGCAACGCTGTACAGAGTTCTGAGGCAAAGCTTGTATGACTAATATTATACAGTTGAGTTGCCTGAATGTGTGAGGAATTCAGAAAGACATTTTTGGATAAGTAAGCATTGGGCAACATGTCATTCATTTTCACTTCTTGAAAAAAAATTACTGAAACCTCCAATGATAGAAAAATAGAAACAAAGAATTTAGGCAATAGGGAAATAAAAGCTGTAAACTGAAGTTGCAAAAGCAAAAGTCTTACAGGAGGAGGACTGATAATAAAAAAATGTGCCAATTGGCTGATGCAAGACAATACAAAATAATCATGTTTGTGGCAAATGGTAAATTTCATGCCCCACCTAAAGTCATTGAAACTCAAATGCTGAAAAATATGTCCTCTGACTCCTTGTAAGCAGATGGGCACCGCAACTTTTGACCTCTGATATGAAAGCACGCTTCAGTTTTCCCCTCGTAGGTTCACCCCTAACTCAGCATTTTGCTTGTATTATCAGGTAGATTTTTAACTCATGAGCAACACTAGGTCCCGCAGGGTTTCCTGAGATTGCCTCTGTTCCTCATACATTCATTTCCCCTGTCAGGATGCATTGCACCTCACCCTTTACCATATAGTTCATGAGGAATTTGACATTTATCAAAGGTACCACCTTTGACAATGGTTAGAATAATCAAATTTTGTTCTATTCCAGTACCAGTTAACAAAGCCTAACATGTATACATGATTAGCACATTCTGCCAAGAAGCTTAAATGCAACCAATGAAACATATTTTTGCCTTTTGAAGCTGCATAGAAACAGTATCACCAATCTTTATTACAAAAAATTTTTGCAATATATTAAAAATCAGGGATTCATGGATTCCTTAAACCTTATATTAATTGGCTAAATCTTTCATGCTAAACAGGAAAAAGTGTTCACTATCAAGATTAAGATCTGTCTGGTTGTGTAATAGTTTATATCAAAGGTCTGATTATATCTGCATTAATCATGTTTAAAAATCTATATTAACAGTTGAGCTTGAACTATACAAATATTAAGTAAAATGAAAGATTAAGGAAATATAGAAAAGTATTTACCTTATGAAATTCTGAAGTATTTCCATATTAATGTTTCTGTATTCAAATTTTTCTACAGTGTGCTTTTTAATGTATGAAGCTAGTTCACTTCTTAAATGATCTAAAATTTTCACAATAAATATGGATTATTTTTAAATGGGTGATATTTAAATTATTTATAATAATTTATTATAAAATCTAATACAATAAACAATGTTCTAATCTAGACATTCAGCATGTGATCACATCATTTTCTTTCAGAACATGCTGACTATAATTAATGGTATAATTATTCAAACATTCTAAAAATCCCAAGCCTCATTATCAGTCAATAATATGAAATATTTTGGTTAGGATTATTCTTTAAAAGGCCACCAGTGAAAAAAAAAAGCTAAGGTTAGAACTTGCTTCAACCTTTTGCAAAAATGAGTTCTGAATTCTTTAAAAGGTAAAGGTTAAAATAAATTAATGTAAGATAAAGTGTACTGGTAAATCTATGTGTGACTACATTATACATTTTAAGTGTAAACCAAAGGGAAAGGTTAGAGAGAGAAAACATCAATAGATTAGAAACAAATGTGAAAAATGTTGCTATCATTGTTAGATAAAAGTCTTTAGGGTCAATAAGATACACATCAGAAAAGAAAAACATACAAAGGACATAAATACAAATTCAGATATGCACCAATTCAAAACTCAAATTAAACATTAATACAATGCCTATTTTTATTTTTAACATTTCCCCCAAAACCTTGGCAAAGGATTTTTAAATCTTAATTTGGTAAGTATGTAGGGAGTTTGATAAGTTTCTACTTTATTGATACATAGTAAATTATTATTTTTAGGAAAGCAATTTGACATTAAGAATGTCAGATTTTCTTCATAACTTTAGCTCAATAATTCCACATAAAGGAATTCATACTAAGGAAATGATCAAGTCTAGGAAAATGTGCATACATATTTATGTTCATTGCAGTACTACATTATAGAACTAAAAATCACTGAAATGGTATAACATAAAAATTAAATTCATTTTGCCTTGGATGGTGTGACTCAGTGGACTGAGCACTGGCTAGAGAAATAAAGGGTCTCTGGTTCCATTCTCAGTCAGGGCACATACCTGAGTTGCGGGCCAGGTCCCCAGTAGGGGGCATGTGAGAAGCAACCACACATTAATGTTTCTCTCCTTTTTTTCTCCCTCCCTTCCCCTCTCTAAAAATAAATAAATCTTTTTAAAATTTTCATTTTGATAGTCCATATGCTAGAATAGTATACAACCACAGAAATCATGTTTTTAAAAATAGTTGAATGGGAAAATTCTCATCATAATATGTTAAGAGAAACAGTGTATGTACAGTATGATTTTAATTATATAAACACATATCAAAATCACCACCGTGGTTACCTCTGAGTCATGGCTTGCTAGAAAAATTTTAATGTGCCTAATTTTTACATTCTTAAATATTCGATGTGACCACACTCAACTTCCATAACTTTAGGTTATCTTCCTTTTGAGGGTAGATATTTTCATTCATTTATTCATCTTCTGGGCTTCTCTTGGCTTCTCCAGGCTAGAGAAGCCAAAGTGCACTCACATTGCATGTTGTGCCCACCCAAGTAGGATGGCCAGATACAATATAAGACACTAAGTAAAATTTGTATTGCAAATAAACAATGAATACTTTTTAGTGTAAGTATGTCCCACATGATTTCCTGGCAACCCTGTCCAGATCGCATCTCCCAGACTTGAATCTGGTCTTGATGGTGAGAAGATTCACTGGTTCTTAGATCTTCAGAAAAATACTAAATGTGAATCCTACCAGGTATATTCAGCTCCCCTATAGATGGAAAACTTGTATGCAGGAGGCAACAGTGGATAGTGGATCCAGGTCTATATCAACCCCTTGGTCATCCCCAGCCACTGCAACACTACGTGGCCTAGAGGCAGGCTGAGGACCCAGCCTCTCTGGGCATGGCTCCTGGTCAGCAGGGCACAGAGCCAACCTTCTTGCATGTGAATCAGCTGCATCTTGCCAGTAAAGCTGTTCCATGACACACGAGAGACAGTGAGACCATCCTTACATCATGACTATGACAGGGGTGGATGGATATTGAAGGCAGGCAGGAAAGAGACACAGTGGCCTCTGGGAACTGAAAACTTGCTGATCATACCTATCCCTTAGAATTTTTCCCTGGTCCTTCTTTTTATTAAATTAAATTTATTGGGAGTGACATTGGTTAATAAGTCATATCATTTTCAGGTATACAATTCTACAATACAACATCTGTATATTGTATATTGCAGTCTTTACTGCAATGGAGATGCTATTGAACTCATAAAGATATCTGGCTCAATTAAGCGGATATCAGGGAAGGCTTTTCATCCAGGATGAGATGTGGGAAATAAACAGAAGTGATCCAATCTTACAGGAGGATAAGATTCAAGCTGTGAACAAATTCATGTTCCTAAAGGCCCAGCAGTCTGAGAGAATGTGGCCCAGCCTAAGAGTATTATAGCTGGAAGAATAGTGTGCTGTGAAGTGAGAAGCTCCTATGAAATGTATTTATTTATTTATTTATTTATTTATTTATTTATTTATTTATTTTTAAATATATTTTATTGATTATGCTATTACAGTTGTCCCATTTCTCCCCCATCATTCCCCTCCACCCTGCACACCCTCTCCCACCCACATTCCCCCCTTTAGATCATGTCCATGGGTCATAAGTTTTCTAGCTTCTACATTTCCCACACTATTCTTGCCCTCCCCCTGTCTATTTTTTTCCCATTATCTATGCTACTCATTCTCTGTACCTTTTCCCCCTCTCTCCTCCTCCCATGCCCCTGTTGCTAACCCTCCATGTGATCTCCATTTCTGTGGTTCTGTTCCTGTTCTAGCTGTTTGCTTAGTTTGCTTTTGTTTTAGGTGTGGTTCTTGATAGCTATGAGTTTGCTGTCTTTTCACTGTCATAGTTTTATCTTCTTTTTCTTAGATAAGTCCCTTTAACATTTCATATAAGAAGGGCTTGGTGATGATGAACTCCTTGAACTTGACCTTATCTGAGAAGCACTTTATCTGCCCTTCCATTCTAAATGACAACTTTGCTGGATAGAGCAATTTTGGATGTAGGTCCCTGCTTTTCAAGATTTCAAATATTTCTTTCCAGCCCCTTCTTGCCTGCAAGGTCTCTTTTGAGAAATCAGCTGACAGTCTGATGGGAACTCCCTTGTAGGTGACTGTCCCCTTATCCCTTGCTGCTTCTAGAATTCTCTGTTTCATTTTAATCTTGGCTAATGTAATTACAATGTGCCTTGGTGTGTTCCTCCTTGGGTCCAACTTCTTTGGGACTCTCTGAGCTTCCTGGACGTCCTGGTAGTCTATTTCCTTTGCCATATTGGGGAAGTTCTCCTTTATTATTTGTTCAAATACGTTTTCCACTCGTTGCTGTTCTTCTTCCCCTTCTGGGACCCCTATAATTCGATGTTGGGACGTTTAATTTGTCCCGGAGGTTCCTAAGCCTCTCCTCATTTTTTTGAATTCTTGTTTCTTCCTCGTCTTCTGTTTGGTTGTTAGTTTCTTCCTTCTGATCCACTCCATTGATTTGAGTCCCAGTTTTCCTTCCATCTCTATCAGTTCCCCATGCATCTTCCTTCATTTCACGGATTGTAGCCTGCATTTTTTCATCTAGTTTGTGAGCAAAATCAACCAATTCTGTGAGCATTTTGATGACCAGTGCTTTGAACTGTGCATCTGACAGGTTGGCTATCTCTTCACTGCTTAGAGGAATTGGCTCTGGGGCTTTTATTTGTTTTCCGGTTTGAGCCATTTTTGGTGGGTTTTTTTTGTTGTTGTTGTTTTGGTTTTAGTCTGGTCGCGGCTATTACGTAGTAAGGGGGTGGAGCCTTAGGTGTTCCTCAGGGCGGGGCAGCCCAGTCGCTGGGTTGTGACGCTTTAGGTGGGGGCGGGGTCTGAGAAGGAGCAATGGCGCCTGCTCCGCTCTCTCCCGGACTCCGTCCCTTTCCGCTGCTTCCCCTTCACCTGGATTATCTGCGCACGTGCGCGTGCTGTTACGTAGTGAAGAGTGGAGCCTCTGGAGCTCCCCAGTGCGGGGCAGCCCAGTCGCTGGGTTGTGACACTGTATGTGGGGGTGGGGCCTGAGAGGGAGCAATGGCGCCTGCTCCGCTCTCTCCTGGATTCAGTCCCCTCTGCCACTTCCCCTCCACCTGGACCATCTGCGCGCTTGAATGTGAGACCACCTGGTCAGTCAGCCAGCCGCCTTGTGGGGCCTCACTGGGTCTGCACAGTTGCCCCCCTGTGCCCGGGGTCCGCCAGCTGCTGCCTGTGCACCTGGGAACTGCCAGCTGCTGCTGCTTGCGTTCCTGGGTCCGCACCTCCACTTTCTCCTGCCGCGACTCCGCCCCTCTTACCGGTCTGGATGAATGGTTGTTGGACTTCCGTACAGTTCAGTTTTCTATAAGTTCTGGTTGTTTTCTTGTTTCTAAATATTTGTTGTCCTTAATTTTGGTTGTGAGAGGAGGCACAGTGTGTCCATCTACGCCTCCATCTTGGCCGAAAGTCCTATGAAATGTATTTAGAACTTCAACTTTATTCTCAGATCAATGGGAAAGCTATCAAAGAGTTTGTAAGCAAGGACAAGACATGATCACATTCACTTCTTAGAAAGAGTTCTTTACCCATGGTAACAAAAAATAAGAGGCAAAATTGAAGTCTGGGAAACTCATGGTTAGAATACAAAGAGATCGTGTGGACAATGGGAAGTAACCATGAGAATAGAGAGAGTAGAAAAAGCTACGGAAATATTTAGGAAGGAAATGTAACAGACTCAGTAGTTCTTTAGATACCACTGGATCTTGGTGGTGGTCAGACCTGTCCCTGCTCTCCTCCTGCTCCTTTGTCTTTACTGACAGTCACCTGGAAAGCTCTTGGATAGCTCATCTTTGCATCTCTTTCCCAGAGACACAGATGGACTCTACCACTGGCTTTTGTCTTGTCATGCTCTCTTTTCTGTTAAAGTCTTCTTCTGTAGCATTTAGTATATTTCAAAATGTTATTTTTTGAAATAAATAGCTATTTATAATCTATGCTTTTTCTGCAGAATGAAATGCAATTCAGTCTGAACATCCAGGGAGCCATAGAAATAAAGGATTCACATATTTTCTTTCCCAAAGCAAATCACATTAAAGATAAAAGTGATTCATTGATCTATTCTCTTAATATAAGTTATTAAGAGTATTACATGTGAGGCACTGTTTTCGATGCTGGGGGAAGAGCAGTGAAAAAAAAAAACACAGAGTGTCTGTTACATGGAAAAACAGATGATCTAGATCTAGATTTATACCTATAGATACGATCCAGATATGCCTACATAATATTTCAAGCTGTAATATACCAATAATAATGTGCAGGTTGTGATAAGAGGGGAGGTGTTGCTATAGTATAGACTAAGGAAAAGCTCATTCTGAAGGTGATATTTGAACAGAGACCTAATGGAAGTGACAGAGGAAATGCACAGATATCTTGGATAAAAGTAGTCTTAAAATAGGATCAATAAGTGGTGACTCGTGTGGCATGTGTGAGAAATGGCTAGATCATTATAGCTGGAGCAAAGTGAGTATGAAGTAGAAAGCTGGGAGAAGAATTTAGTGAAACAATGGGTGAATGGCGAGAGAGCTGATAATAAGGAATTTTGTTCCTACTCTTAATAACTTGGGAATCCATTGGAGTGTTTTGAGCAGAGATGTGACACCATCTGACTTTGATTTTAACAGACTCCAGTTGGTTTCTGGACAAAGAAGAGATTATGGAAAGACAGGGTGGAGGCAAAAAGACCAGTTAAAGAGCTTTTGCAATAATCCCCAGAAGATGATGGCATATGGGGCTGGAATTGTTTCAGTAGTGATAATGAGAAGTTGACATTCTGGATGCATTCTAAAGAAGTGTCCACAGACTTTACTGAAGAAAATAAGGTGAGGTGTGAGAGAGAGGAGTCAAGGATTGTTGTGGACCGTTCAGCCTGGTTTCAGGAGTTGTAACCCTCACCCCATGGTGGGCTGAGTAAGAGCCTAGGGACCCGCTTCATCTGGGTCTCTTCTGTCAAGAGGACCTGAGCCACTGAGAAGACAAAGCTTATCTCCCTAGCAGGAATGCTGCTTCTGCCTCGTCCATCTCTGGCCCCAATGTTTAGTAGGTTAGTCAATGATAGGTGAAACTCCTCACAGGAGGGGCAACCTAAGCCAGACAGGACCACTTGGGAGGCCCTCATGGAAGGACTCAGGGGGCTGCAGTAAAGAGGGGGTGATGGACCCTTGTCGTCCAGCTATTCTGACATAGCCCGAGTCCCCATTTCCATCTGGGAGATATCTTGCTTATCTCTTGCTTCCTGGGTCTAATGGGCTTAAAGCCTGAAACTGTGATGGCAAGCAGTGCAGCCCTGTGCCAGACAGAGCAGTTCCCCAGGTGACTTGGCATAAGAAAGAATTCCTAAAGTCCTGTGAAACCTGCTTTGCTAAGAGTGCTCTCATTTAAATGATAAGAGTCTGAGGAGGAAATGAGTATGTCTCCCAAGGTTTTGCAACCCCCTTTCCTGACAGACACTGACTCAGATTAAGCCCTCAGGTTTCTTTGAAATGTTAAACCTGTATTTCTGTGTATTTGAACCCAATAAAAGCCCAGTGAGGAAGGGGCTCTGGGTCATTCTCCTTTGAGAGTTTGACCACCTCTCCTCCCCAAGCAGATCATGTCTTGGTAGTTTTATTTTTATTCGTAATAGACATGGCCCCGTAATAGACGGTGCCCCCCACAAAGGATGATTCCCAGGCTTGATGCTACCATTATCTTAGATAAGTCTTTTAGACAGGTCTTCTGGGACCTCCCTCAATTCCTCGTAACACACTTTTCACCTTCTGACTACAGGTTATTCTAATAGCTACTCATTTTCTTCTTTTTCAAGACTAGCTAATTTAAATATCATCTCTCAAGTCTCTATTGGATCTCCTTCCTAATTCAACCATCTACATTCCAAATGTATACAATGTTTGGAAATACTAAGCTCTTAATTATGTATTTCCTCACCTGAGGACATGTTTATTGATTTTAGAGAGGGAGAAAGGAGGAAGAAGGAGCACAACATTGATGTGAGAGAGAAAGCTCTCATATGTGCCCCCACCAGGTACCGAACACACAACCTAGTCATGTGCCCTGACCGGGAATTGAAACCATGACCTTTCAGTTTACAAGATGATGCTTCAACCAACTGAGCCACTCTAGCCAGGGTGAGACTAAGGTATTTTTAAAAGTATTATAAATGATAAAAACCTAAAAGGATAAATGTTGATGTTTTGTCTGCACAGCTCTTTTCCACCCTCTGGAACTAACAGATACAGCAGAATGGGAAATCAGCCAGGCTCCAGAAGAGTTTGTCATATTCTACAGGTATTGATCTAATTTACCTTACATTCATAGTTTATTTACTAGATATATTGTACCGTACCATTAAATTAAAAACTTTATAAAACTTGTCTGAGCAGAAATCTAGAAAACAGAAAGTATGAAGAGCACACCTAAAGAGGTCACTAGGCAACCAAGGTCAAAGAGGACCTACATGTCCTGCAGCTACAAGGAAATTACTCATTTGGGGGGGGATTATGAATGATCTAATGAATTTAACCTGCCTGAAACCTTCTCAATTTCTGGGACCATTAAAAAACATTTTAAAGAGAAGACTGAAATAGGAGGGAAAATGGTAACTCACATGAAAAACAGACAAAAAAAAAAAAAACACCCTGAATTAATGTACAGGATAAAAAAGTCTTCTCATTCTACTCAGCTAAAATCCAGTTGTTGCTTCTACTCCTCATCATTCAGCAAAAGCATAACCTTTAAACCAGTCAAAGACACAATTGCTTTGGCTTGCTTTTTGGTACTTTTAGAAGTCCACAGATTCTTTGGATTTCTTTAAGTATGCATGAGGAAAAACAATAAAACTCTGATTACATAATTTAGGCATCAGCCTATGAGGGGAGATTATAGGAATCTCTAAAGGAATACCAAAGAATGTCTAAAACATCTTACATTCTACTTTACCTTCATTCAGGCTGTGATGCTTTGATCATCTCAACCCAACATTCTTCAGTTCTATAATTGCATATCCCAAGAATTCCACATTTGCTGAAAAATGCCCATCATTATTTTCTACCATTTTCACTGAATGCAACTTTCATTCCTTTTTCATTATGACCTATCAATTTGAATGCATGCATATGTTCTAATTTTTATCATTTTTACATTCTGACATAGTTAGTATATAACTTATCCATACAAGGTCTGCCTGGAAAAAGTCCAGCCCTTGTTAATATAAGAACAATTTGCATGACATCAGTGGAACCTGGCAGCCAAGGAGAGTGGATTGGAATGTACATGTGTGAACAATGATGACTTTACTATACTAGTCAGTGGTGTTGGCACACACTATTGAGCAAGCATGTGTCCTGTGTGGCCATTGCATTCAAAATGACTGAGTGAGTAGAGCAACAGATCTGCATCAAATTTTGCATTAGCTAAAATATTCCTCCATGGAAACAATTGGGATGAATAAGAGGGCTGCACTTATTGGCAGCTGGTGATTGGCAGCTTCATCTTGAGGAAACATCTGCCGTGTATCTCTTCTTCTGCAGAGTTTGTTTTTTTTTTTAATCTATAAATTTAGCTTTTATATATCTTGGTAGGTTTAACTTAGTATATTGTCTCATTTTATTTTATTTTATTTGTTGTTCAAGAAAAGTTGTATCCATTTTCTCCCCACCACTCCCCTGCAACCCAGCAACACCAGCTCCCACCCTCAATCCTACAACCCCTTGGCTTTGTCCATGTGTCCTCTATACATGTTCCTTGATAACCCTTCTCCTTTTTCCCCCCATTATCCACCTCTCATCTCCCCTGTGGTTACTATGATTTGTTCTTAATTTCAATGCCCCTGTTTATATTTTGCTTGCGTGTTTGTTTTGTTGATTAGGTTACACTTATAGGTGAGATCATATGGTATTTGTCTTTCACAGAATGACTTATTTCACTTAGCATAATGTTCTCCAGTTCCATCAATGTTGTTGTAAAGAGTAGGAGCTCCTTCTTTCTTTCTGCTGCATGTGCATTTACATTCCATCATGTAAATATACCACTGTTTTTCCACCCACTCGTTTACTGATGGGCACCTACATTGCTTTAGCCCTTGGCGATTATAAATTCTGCTGCTATGAACATTGGGGTCCAAATGTTCTTTTGAATTGGTATTTCAGGATTCTTAGGCTACAGTCCCAGCAATGGAATTGCTGGGCCAAAAGGCAGTTCCATTTTTAGTTTTCTGAAGAAATTCCAAACTGTTTTCCACAGTGACTGCACCAGTCTAGATTCCCACTAACAGTGTACTAGGGTTCCTTTTTCTCCACAACCTTGCTAGCACTTGTTGTTTATTGATTTGTTTATGATGGTCGTTCTGACCAGCGTGAAGTGGTATCTCACTTTGGTTTTAATTTGCATCTCTCTGATGGCTAGCGATGATAAGTATATCGCCAGGGCCCTCTGTGTGTCTTCCTTGGAGAAGTGTCTCTTCAGGTCCTTTGCCCATTTTTTAATTGGATTTTCTTGTCTTCCTGGGGTGGAGTCATGTGAGTCCTTTATATACTTTATTTTTTTTTCCTTTATATACTTTAAAGATAAAACCCTTATCTAAGGTATCAATCGGAAATATATTTTCCAAAATGTTTGGTTCACTTTTCATTTTGTTGATGTTTTCTTTAGCCGTGCAGAAGCTTTTCATTTTGATGAAGTCCCATTTGTTTATTCATTGTTTTATGTCCCTTGCTCTAGGGGATGTATCGGTGAAAATATTGCTGCTTGGAATATCTGAGATTTTCCTGCCTATGTTCTCTTCTAGGACTTTTATGGTGTTGCAGGTTATATTTAAGTCTTTTATCCATCTTAAGTTAATTTTTGTGTGTAGTGTAAGTTGATGGTCAAGTGTTATTTTTTTGCACCTAGCTCTCCAAATCTCCCAACACCATTTGTTGAAGAGGCTATTTTTAGTCCATTTAATGTTGCTGCCCCCTTTGCCAAATATTAATTGACTGTAGAGATTTGGATTTATTTCTGGGCTCTCTGTTTTGCTCCACAGATCCATGTGCCTGTTTTTATGCCAGTACTAGGCTATTTTGATTACAGTGGCCTTGTAATACAGTTTGGTATCAGGTATTGTGATCCCTCCTACTTTGCTCTTCTTTCTCAAAATTACTGCAGCTATTTGGGGGTAATTTAGGGTTTCATATAAATTTTGGAATGTTTCTTCTATATCTATGAATTATGTCATTTGTATTTTAATAGGGATTGCTTTGGATCTATAAATTGCTTTGGATAATATGGACATTTTGATGATGTTAATTCTTCCAATCAATGAACATGGTGTATGTTTCCATTTGTTTCTATCTTCCTTCATTTCTTTTTTTCAGTGTTGTGTAGTTATCTGAGTACTGGTCTTTTACCTCCTTGGTTAGGTTTATTCCTAGGTACTTTATTTTTCTTGATGCTGTATCAAATGAATTTTTCATAATTTCTGTTTCTGCTATATCATCGTTGGTGTACAAACATTCCTTTGATTTCTGAATATTGACTTTGATTATAAGGAAGCTCAATGAGCTCACAGAGAATTACTAAAAACTATAGGGAAACTATGAGGAACTTACTGCAAACTATATCAACATGAAAAAGGAAATAGGAACTATGAACAAAACCCTTAAGTAAATAAAGAATACAATTTCTGAATTGAAGACCACAGCAGAAGGAATCAAAAGCAGGCTGGGTGAAGCAGAAAATCAAATCAGTGAGCTGGAGGAAAAGGTATAAAAAACTCCCAGAAAGAGCGAGAAAGGAAAAAAGACTCCGAAAGAATGAAGAAGTGTTAAGGGAACTGCAGGACAATTCGATACATAATAATATCCATATAATAGACATACCAGAAAGAGAAGAAGAAGAGCAAGGGATAGAAAACCTATTTGAAAAAGTAATAATGGAAAATTTCCCTATTTTGATGAAAGAAAAAGTCACACACATTCAGGAAGCACAGAGGGTCCCAAACGAGAAATCCAAGGGGCCCACATCAAGATACATCATAATTAAAATGGCAAAATTCCAAGACAAATAGAGAATCTTAAAGGCAGCAAAGGAGAAGCAGTAAATAACATACATGGAGCCCTGACAAGACTTGCAGCTAACTTCTCAATGGAAATACTGCAAGCCAGATGGGAATGGCAAGAAATATTCCAAGCAATGAAAAGCAAAGGCCCACAACCAAGACTACTTTATCCAGCAAGGCTCTCAATTGAAATAGAAGGCCAAATAAGGAGCTCCCCCCAAAAAAGAAGTCTAAAAGAATACACCTCCACCAAACCAGTTCTGCAAGAGATACTGAATGGTGTGCTTTAACAAAGGAACAAAAAGAGTGAAAGATAAAGGAGCGCAGGTACAAAAAATGGCAAAGAATAAATAGCTATCAATAGTAACCTTAAATGTAAATGGATTAAATGCTCCAATCAAAAGACATAGAACAGCTGAATGAATAAGAAAGCATAACTCACACATCTGCTGCCTACATGAGACCCACCTCAGGACAAAAGACCTACACAAGCTGAAAGTGAAGGGCTGGAAACAAATATTCTAAGCAAATAGACAGGAAAAAATCTGGGGTAGCAATACTTATATCAGACAAAGTAGACTTCAAAAAAAAAGGGCCATAAAAGGAGACACTGAAGGTCGCTTCATAATACTCAAGGAAAAAATTCATCAAGAAGACATAAATATTTTAAATATATATGCATCCAACATAGGAGCACCCAAATACATAAAGAAAATCTTGGAGGGCTTCAAGAAGGATATGGACAGCAACACAATTATAGTAGGGGATTTGAGCATCCCAATGTAAAAAATGGATAGATCTTCCATAAAGAATATCGACAAAGATATTGCTTCATTCAACAATGTCTAGGTCAAATGAACTTAACTGATATATATAGAGAGAGTCTTTCATCCCAAAGAAGCAAAATACACATTATTTTCAAATGTACATGGAACATTTTCAAAGATAGACTACATGAGAGGACACTAAACAAGCCTCAACAAACTCAAGAAAACTGAAATCATATCAAGCATTTTCTCTGACCACAAGGGACTGAAACTAGAAACCAACCTCAAGGAAAGAACTCAAAATACTCAAACTCATGGGGATTGAATAGCATGCTATTAAACAGTGAATGGGACAAGAAGGAGCTCAAGGAAAAGATCAGAAAGTTTCTGGAAACAAATGAAAATGAACTCACCACAGTTCAAAATTTATGGAACACAGTGAACGCAGTCCTCAGAGGGAAGTTCATAGTGATATGGGCCTACCAAAAAAAAAAAAAAAAAATAGAAACATTTCAAATAAATGACCTATCCCTACATCTACAAGAACTCAAAGAACAACAACAAAAACAGCCCAGAGCAAGTAGAAGGAAGGAAATAATCAAGATCAGAGCAGAATTAAATGATGTAGCGACTAAAAGCACAATTCTAAGAATCAATAAATCCAGGAGCTGGTTGTTTGAAAAGACAAACCAAATCAACAATCCTTTAAGCAGACTCATCAAGAAAAAAGAGAGAGGACACACACACAAAAAAACAATCGGAAATAAAAGAGGAGAGATTAAAACTGATACCACAGAAATGCAAAAGATTGTAAGAAATTACTACAAAGAGCTGTATGCCAAGAAATTTGAAAACCTAGGTGAAATGAACAAATTTCTAGAAAAATATAATCTTCTAAAACTTAAGGAAGAAGCAGAAAGCCTGAACAGATGAATAACATCTGACGAAATTGAAGCAGTAATCAAAAAACTCCCAACACACAAAAGCCCTAAACTGGATATTTTCACAGGAGAATTCTACAAAGCATTTAAGGAAGAGCTAACCCCTATCCTTCACAGACTGTTCCAAAAAATCCAAAATGATGGAAGACTCCCACACTCTTTTTATGAAGCCAGCATCACTTTAATCCACAAGCCAGATAAAGACACAACACAGAATGAAAACTTCAGGCTAATATCACTGATGAACATAGATGAGAAAATCATCAACAAAATATTGGCAAACCACATCCAGCAATATGTTGAAAGGATCATACACCATGATCAAGTGGGATTCATCCCAGGGATCGTGTAAGGATGGTACAATATTTGCAAATCAATAAACATAATACATCACATAAACAGAAGGAAAGAGAAAAATCACATGATCATATCAGTAGATGCAGAAAAAGCATTTGATAAGGTATAGCACCCATTTGTGATAAAAAACACTCAGCAAAGTGGGAGTAGAGGAAGCATTCCTCAACATAACAAATGCCATATAGGAGAAACCTGCAGCCAACATCATACTCAATGGGCAAAAACTAAAAGCTTTCCCAGAAAAATCAGGAATAAGACAAGGATCTCTGCTTTCACCATTTCTGTTCAACATAGTATTGGAAGTCCTAGCCACAGCAATTAGACAAAAGAAAAAAAAGAAAAAAGAAATAAAGAAAGAAAAGAAATGAAATGAAATGTATCCAAATTGGAAAGGAAGAAGCAAAGCTGCCATTGTTTGCAGATGACATTGTAGTGTAGATAGAGAATTCTATAGACTCCACCAAAAAACTACTCAACCTAATAAGTGAAATTGGCAAAACAGCAGGATACAAAGTCAAAATTCAGAAATCAAAGGCATTTTTATATATCAACAATGAAATATTGTGCAGAGTTTTTCAGTGAAACATGAAATTCATCCAGGTAACTCACCCCTATTACAGCCCACATTTGATGCCCTGTGACTTCTGGGTTTTCCTAAAACTAAAATCACCTTTAAAAGGGAAGAGATTTCAGACCATCAATGAGATTCGGGAAAATATGATCAGGGTCACTGATGATGACTGGGAGAACTATGAGGCGTTATTGGACTACGTAGAAGGTTTCTTGGACTCGTATCTTCTTCAATAAAAGTCTGTTTTTCATATTACATGGTTGGATACCTTCTGGACAGTCTTCATGTATCTTACAGATTTTTAATTATTTACATTTTTAAGAATTCATGCCTTTGTCTTCCACATGAAACTGTAAAATCTTTATATGTAAAGATAATATCTGATTGCTAAAATGTGCCAAAATCTGAGGTAATGTTACAAAGACCTCCATATTAACTGCAAATATAAATGATATAAATTATAAAAGCAAAACTAGAATATTTCCAACTATAAAATTGTTTCAGATTTAATATCTTTAAATCAAATCATATGTATACAGCGGTATTTTATTTCAAGTAAAATCTCTAAAATAGCTATTGCTTTTGAAATTAAGTTTAGTTCTCTAAGCAATCAAATCAAAGAAATCAAAGTTCCATTTTATAATATTTGAATTTGCCTATTCTATTAATATTATATAGGGACTATATTTAAATACCACCAAGAAATTTGTGGTGTGAGTCCAAAATGGAAAAGGAGAAAGCAAAATTAAGACTGTAACATTTAGTCAATAGCACTGTGAAGAGATCATGTTATTGATAAATGTGAAAAAATATTATAAAATACTATTATCTCATAGAAAGGACTTGAAAGGAAAAACATTAATAAAGTATACTTTAGTTCAACTAGAATCAGTAAGCTCTCCTATGAAGCTATTTCTTAGCATTATTAAAAAACTGAGAAACAAACAATCAATACTCCCAAAAGTCTTGTCTTGTCTTGTTAGCCCATGTTCATCATAAAAGAGAAAGTTGTGAAAAGAGGCAAAATAAAACTGGACTTTGCTAAATGACTCTAATTCATCTTCCCAAAGACTAGTTCTCATTAATTTCACGACCTAGAGTCACAACCAGAAAACCATCAACAGCAAAAAAAAATAATGGGCTATGAACCCTGTTCAATCCAAATCTGAAATACATGGGAAAAGCATTAAAATAAGGTCATCTTTAAACTTGAAAATAGATAAATTATTGTGCCTTGAATGATAAGTAAAATAATCTAAACTTAAGTTAGTGGTTAATCTCTTGGAATATACCTCAGCAACTTATATAATAATTTAAATGGAAACAATTTTTTAATAAAATCAATTGACTTGGATTGTTTATTCAGTTTCAATAACCTTCCATCTACTGAAACCATGAAACTTGAATTCATTCTTTCTTTTCCTTTTTAAAATTGTATTGTATTTTTTCCCATTACCACTTATCTCCCTACTCTGCCACCTCCACTGACCCCTTTCCCTGCAATCAGCACACTGTTGTCTCTGTCCATGAGTTCTTTCTCTTTTTTTCTTTGCTTGATCCCTCCACTGAATGAATAAGCAGAACAGAGACAGACTCATTGAGAGAGTGTAACAGCTCTGGAGAGGGGTGAATTCATTCTCCATGCCTTTCTATCTTAGTGCTCCACCTAATTAATTGGCAAGTGTTGTCTGTTCCACTTTCAAATATTTCAGGTCTACTCATTCTCACCCCCATTGCTATCACTCTGGTCCAACCTTCCATCATCTTTCATCTGTATTACTAAAAAACTTCCTATTTTTACTTTGGTGCTCCCTTACTGTAATTTTAATCTTGCAGCCTTTTAACAGCTATGAAGATTGCCATTCCTTTCTTCAAACCATGAAATAAATGAAACAGTTTTCCATTCATTCAGCTTGAAAGTCAGTTCCAATAATGGCTTTACAGGCCCTTTAAGATCAACCTCTCTCACCTCATGGAGCTAATTTTCTATTTCTCTACCTCTCTCAACTTCAGTAACTGGCCTAATTTTTTACATAACTCATGTCCCATCTTGAACAGAGGTGAGAAGCAAATGATCAGGACAGTCTCTATCATCTTAAAATGTTCTTTCCTCATACCCACAAAGTGAATTCCCTCATGTACTTGCAACTCCCACACACATTTCCCATCTCTGGCTTTGTTTTATTTTTTTTTCTCACTTTCATACTCCATCTTTTAACATATTGTACTTTTCTTATTTGTTGTGATTATTCTTATCCCTGTAGAATATAAACTACATACTGGAGTTTATGTTTTGTTTTGTATTGAGATTATATATATATATATATATATATATATATATATATTCTCCCCAGCACCAAGAAAGGTATAAGTATTTGTTAAAAAAGAAAAACCAATGAATGAAAGAACATCTTTTTTCCTTCTTGCATTTACCTTTCTTTTTTAAAATAATTTTTTATTGTTGTTCAAGTACAATTATAGGGGAAAATAGGGGAAGGACCATCAAAGAACATTTAACTTTCTTATTAACAAGGCAATTTTACTTCTATATTTTCCTTTTGTTTTCTAACAGACATTCAGTAAGAAAAAAAATTATAAACTTGTAATTAAAATTACTTGAATTACCTGCTTACCATTTAAAAATAAGGCATAAAATTAAGGCTGACTCTGAAACTGAGAGATAAACATTATTATAATGGTATAAGTTATATATAGTCAAAGGAAGCAGGAAGTTTTTGAGGCAATAAAAAAAAAGTGGTACAAGAAGCACTTTGAAGATGTATTTCCCAAATAACTTAAAATCAAAATTGGCACAAGAGAAATGTATTTTATGGGATAGTTTCCTTCCCCAGGTGTGAATTTTCTTATTAGTATGATAAATGGATTGTCTTTTAAGAGACATGATTATGATAGTCCTTGCTACAAAGAGGTAAACTGTCAGAAAAGGATCTCCAAAGCATTCATTAATATTGTTTCTCAATGCCTCCTACCATCACAATTTTTGGTGTTTATTCTTTAAATGGAAAGTCCCCACAAAACTCCAATATTTATCCTTTAACTACTTGAATTTCTCAGAAGAATTACCACTGACCAAATATAAACAAAGCAAAGTTTAATAGAGAAAATTAAAAAGTAGTATAATTGGCCTTAACCTCTATCACATTTCCTCTATGCACTATATCATAAACTCTCTCTCTTCATATGTATATCTGTTTATATATATGCATGTTTTTGATCAGTTAAATAACTGAGTTATCATTTTTCAAACTTCCTGTGCTTAATTCAAGTTTATTTAACCTGAAAACAATCCTAAAATGGAGGTTCATTTGCATTTAATCTTTCTGGTAATTAGAGCTAAAGAAATGGTTTACTCTGTTTTAGAATTTGTAATTTTATGCTATTTTTCTAAATAATCTTACTGTTTCTATTAGAAATGATATGAGTGATGCCAGTTCATTTTCTAATTAATTATTAAGAGGATAATTCTAGCAGAATTAACAGTGACTAGGACAACACTTAGGGATGAAAGACAGACAATTTTGTAATTTCAAATCTAGACACAAAAGTGAGCTCACTAGTTTCACTGACAATGTATAATCCTGGGGAATTAACAATTTATTTTTACTAAGGTGAAAGTGAATGTCCTCAGGTGAAATGAAAAACTTGGGTATCCAGAGACCTGTGAAATGAAACCAACCACATAATTTTCTCTTTGGTTTTAGAAAATCAATGATAATAAGACAGAATTTCTTCACCTGAGCCATTAAAGTTGAAAATTTTGAGGGTCACTCTACCTCATGTATGGATAACAACTAAAGGCAAGGTAAAAACAGAAATAAGAAAGCATCTTAAATTTTTACTCCTGGAATTTTTTTAGTAGCTGTCTTGAAAATCTAGCCTCTGATATTTTCACAGCTCTATTAAATTATAGCTAAAAAATTATTCCATTGTGTAAATGTACAACAGTATTTACTGATCTACTCATTTACTGATGGACACTTGGGCTGCTTCCAGCACTTGCTATTGTAAATAATGCTGCAATGAACATTGGGGTGCATAGGTTCTTTTGAATTGATATTTCAGGATCCTTAGGGTATAATCCCAGTAGTGGAATTGCCGGGTCAAAAGGCAGTTCCATTTTTAGTTTTTTGAGGAAATTCCTTTTCTCCACAACCTCACCAGCACTTGTTGTTTGTTTTGTTTATGAAGGCCATTCTGACCAGCACTATTTCATTGTGGTTTTAATTTGCATCTCTCTGATGGCTATTGATGCTGAACATCCTTCATATGTCTCTAGCCCCTCTGTAAGTCCTCCTTGGAGAAGTGTCTGCTCAAGTCTTTGCCCATTTTTAAATTGGGTTGTTTGTCTTCCTAGAGCAGAGTCATGTGAGTTCTTTATATATTTTGGAGATCAAACCCTTGTCTGAGGTATCACTGGCAAATATATTTTCCCATACGGTTGTTTCCCTTTTCATTAAAATTTTAAAAATAAAATAAAATAATATAAATCAAAATAAAATCTGCACTTAAAAAATTTTAGCTAAAAAATAGTTTGTTTAGTGTGTTTACTATGCAAGGTCCCTAAAGCAAATAGAAGGACAGGCCACTATTTTGAAAACCCATTTAGAGATTAATTAACAGTTAGAAAAATTCTGACTATGGAGTTATACTAACTGACAAATTTTTATTATAAGCTACAGAAAATTATTTTCTTAAACTTGATTTTCATGGGCCATTGTTAATGCCAACTTTAAATGCAATTTGCTAGTAAAATTAAACCCCAATTAATTATAGACTCAGAGATGAGAGGTACCTCAGACCTTATTTCATCAAATCTCTTTATTTTACAAATAAGAATGTGACATTCTCAAGGAAATAAAGCAACAACAAGAGAGCAAATGTGAAAAAGAGAGATTCAAGATGGCAGCATGGTAGGAGGAGGCAGATTCCACTTCCCCTGCATGTGGGAGAAAAACTTAGCTGATCTACAGAGGAACAGAGCAGACAACCAACAGTACCACAGCATATATAAAAATAGGAGATCAAAATCTGTAGCGGACATTGGGAAACCAGACTTGGTGGCTGAGCAACTAGAGGAGGCTCTGGGACCTGGACAGAGGAGGCCCTGGAACTGGAGGTGGCTCTACAACTGACCAGATGCAGCCCTGCAACTTACCAGAGGTGCCCAAGCTCCTGGAGGTGGCTCTGGGACCAGAGGTGGCCCTGCAACTGGAGGAGGAGGCTTTGTGGAAGACCTGGAACTCATACCCATGATGCTAGGGTGAGTGCATGCAACTTGGGAAACTCACAGAGCCCACACCTGTAGACTTGGGAAGGTGCATGTGCCCTGTAGGAGACCCAGAGCTCACAGCAATAAACGTGGGCAGTGCTTGATCCGTAAGAGATCCTAGCTCAAACCCATAAACTTGGGAAAGCGCGCACTCTGCACGAGGCTCAGAAATCACACCCAAGGCCGTGCATGGAGAGTGCACCCCTAGCCCAGGGGAGAGTGCACCGCTGACATTGAGAAGACTACCCCAAAGCTGACTGAGTGCTGAACAGGGAGAAAAGTGGTACCAGTTGCCCCTCAGCCTGTTGCAGCCAGTAAGACCAGTAAAACCAGTTTGTCTGGTTTGAAAACAACAAGAAGTTTTTTTGTTGTTGTTTATTTGTATGTTTGCTTTGTTTTTTTGTTTGTTTTTTGTTTTCTGTTTTTTGTTTTGTTTTGTTTTGTTTTGTTGCAATTACATACTTTTTAATTTTTTATCATTTTTATCTTTTTTATACCTCAATTCCTTTTGCTTCCTTTTACCTCTTTGTTGTTTTATTCCTTGTTCCCTTCTTTCCAATTTCATTTCTTCTTCCGTCCTCTTTTTTTTTTCTCTTCTTTTTTCATTTTTTTCTTTTCATTTTTTAAATACTCACGAGTGAGGCAAGAAAAACAAACAAACCAGGAGCTGTGAAAAAAACAGAGTTGGACCAAAAGAGGGGTATCCAAACAGGTGAGATAGTGGAAGCTGTGAACACCAGGAAACCCCAAGGAGACTGCACCACTGAATCTCACAGGTATTCTACCACAGAAGTTCACACCATAAACCCAAGGAGCCAGAACACATCAATTTTAGAAGCTAAGGCTAACAAGAAGAGTCTCAAAACAATGGGAACACAAAGAAACAATCCTCAAATGAAAGGAAAGGAGGAAGCTCCAGAAAAAATGCTAAATGAAATGGAGGAAAGTCAATTATCAGTCATTGAGTTCAAAGCAACAGTTGTCAGGAAGCTCCATGAGCTCTCAATGAGCTACCAGAAACTACAGGGAAGCTACGATGAACTTACTGCAAACTATATCAACATGAAAAGAGAAATAGAAACTATCAACAAGGGTCAAGAGGAAATGAAGAATACAATGTCTGAACTGAAGAACACAGTAGAAGGAATCAAAAGCAGAATCGATGAAGCAGAGTATCAGATGAGAAAATTAGAGGACATAGTAGAAAAAAACACCCAGAAAGAACAAGAAAAGGAAAAGAGGCTCAGAAAGAATAAAGAGGGATTAAGAGAAATGCAAGACAATATGAAACATAATAATATCCATGTAATAGGGATAACAGAAGGAGAAGAAAAAGAGCAAGGGATAGAAAACCTATTTGAAAGAGTAAAGATGGAAAACTTCCCTAATTTGATGAGAGAAAAGTCACACAAATCCAAGAAACACAGAGAGTTCCAAACAAGAGGAACCCAAAGAGGCCCACGATAAGACACATCATCAGTAAAATGGCAAAATTCCAAGACAAAGAGAGAATCTTAAAGGCAGCAAGAGAGAAACAGGAAGTAACATACAAGGAAGCCCCGATAAGGTTAGCATCTGACTTCTCAATGGAAACACTCCAAGACAGGAGACAATGGCAAGAAATATTCTAAGTAATGAGAACCAAAGGCCTGCAACCAAGACTACTTTACACAGCAAAACTTTCAATCAAGATAGAAGGCCAAATAAGGAGCTTCCCAGACAAAAGAAGTCTAAAAGAATACACCTCTACCAAACCAATTTTGCAAGAGATACTGAGGGGTCTGCTATAAGGAAAGGAAGGAAAAGACAGAGAGAGAGAGGAAGACCAGTAGCAAAATGAAAATGAATCAGTACCTATCAATAATAACCTTAAATGTAAATGGACTAAATGCTCCAATCAAAAGGCATAAAATAGCCGAATGGATAAGAAAGCATGACTCACACATATGCAGCCTACAAGAGACCCGCCTCAGGACAAAAGACCTATACAGACTCAAAGTGAAGGGCTGGAAACAAATTTTCCAAGCAAATGGACAGGAAAAAAAGCCAGGGTAGCAATACTGATATCAGACAAAATAGACTTCTAAAGAAGAACCATAAAGAGAGATCCAGAAGGTCACTTCATAATACTCAACGGTAGAATACACCAAGAAGACATAAACATTGTAAATATATATGCACCCAACGGAGGAGCACCTAAATGCATCAAGAAAATCTTAGAGAACTTCAAGAAAGATATTGACAGCAACACAATTATGGTAGGGGTTCCCTTTAACACCCCACTGTAAAAAATGGACAGATCTTCCAAACAAAATATCAACAAAGATACTGTGGCACTGAACAATACTCTAGATGAATTGGACTTAACTGATATATACAGAGCACTTCATCCCAAAGTAACTAAATACAAGTTTTTTTTTCAAATGCTCATGGAACATTTTCAAAGATAGACCACATGATAGGAAAGAAAACAAGCCCCAACAAATTGAAGAACATTGAAATCATGCCAAGCATTTTTTTTCTGACCACAAGGGACTGAAACTAAAAACTGAACCCAAGGAGAAAATCCCCAAATCTTCAAAATCATGGAGATTGAATAGCATTCTACTAAACAATGAATGGGTCAAGAATGGAATTAGGGAAGAAATAAAAAAGTTTCTGGAAAAAAAGGAAAATGAATTCACAACAGCCCAGAACTTAAGGGACACAGTGAAGGCAGTCCTCAGAGGGAAGTTCATAGTGATACAGGCCTACCTAAAAAAGATAGAAACATTTCAAACAAACAACTTAACCTGACGCCTAGAAGTACTCGAGGAAGAACAACAAAGACAGCCCAGAGCAAGTAGAAGGAAGGAAATAACCAAGAGCAGAGCAGCATTAAATGACATAGAGTCTAAAAGCACAAATCTAAGGATCAAAGAATCCAGGACCTGGTTCTTTGAAAAGATAAACAAAATAGACAAGCCTTTAGTCAGGCTCATCAAGAAAAAAAGAGAGAGCACTCAAGTAAACACAATCAGAAATGAAAGAGGAGAGATTACAACTGATATCACAAAAATACAAAGGATCAAAAGAAATTACTATGAAGAACTGTATGTCAAAAAATTTGAAAACCTAGGTGAAATGGACAAGTTTCTAGAAAAATATAATCTCCCAAATCTCAATGAAGAAGAAGCAGAAAGCCTGAATAGACCAATAACAGCAGATTAAATTGAAGCAGTAATCAAAAAACTCCTGACACACAAAAGCCCTGGACCAGATGGCTTCACAGGAGAATTCTACAAAGCATTTAAGGAAGAGCTAACCCCTATCCTTTACAGACTATTTGAAAAAATCCAAAATGATGGAAGACTCCCAAACTCTTTTTATGAAGCTAGCATCATCCTAATCCCAAAACCAGATAAAGACACAACAAAGGAAGAAAACTTCAGGCCAATATCACTGATGAACATAGATTCTAAAATCCTGAACAAGATATTGGCAAACCACATACAACAATACATGAAAAAGATCATACACCATGACCAAGTGGGATTCATCCCAGGGATGCAAGAATGGTTCAACATTTGCAAATCAGTAAATGTAATACATCTCCTAAACAAAATCAAAGAAGAAAATCACATGATCATATCAATAGATGCAGAAAAAGCTTTTGATAGATACAACACTCATTTATGATAAAAATACTCAGCAAAGTGGGAATAGAGGAAGCATTCCTCAACATAATAAAGGTCATACCTGAGACACCTATAGCCAACATCATACTCAATGGGCAAAAATAAAAATCTTTCCCACTAAGATCAGGAACAAGACAAGGTTGTCCACTTACACCACTTCTATTCAAAATAGTATTGGAAGTCTTAGCCACAGCAATTAGACAAGAAAAGGAAATAAAAGGCATCCAAATTGGAAAGCAGGAAACAAAACTAGCATTGTTTGCAGATGACATGATAGTGTACATAGAAAATCCTATAGACTCAGCCAAAAAACTGCTTGACCTAATAAATGAATTTGGCCAAACAGCCAATACAAAGTCAATATCCAGAAATCAAAGGCATTTTGTATATCAACAATGAAACAGCAGAAGCAGAAATCAAGAAAAAAATCCCATTTGATATAGCAAAAAGAAAAATAAAATACCTAGGAATAAACCTAACCAAGGAGGTAAAAGACCTGTATGCAGAAAACTACACAACACTGAAGAAAGAAGTCAAGGAAGACACAAACAAGTGGAAACACATACTGTGTTCATGGATCAGAAGAATTAATATCATCAAAATGTCCATACTACCCGAAGCAATTTACAAATTCAATGCAATACCTATTAAACTACCAATGACATATTTCACAGACACAGAACAAACACTTCAAAAATTTATATGCAACCATAAACAACCTCCAATAGCTGCAGGAATCTTGAGAAAAAACAGCAAAGTAGGAGGGATCACGATACCTGATACCAAACTGTATTACATGGCCAATGTATTCAAAACAGCCTGGTACTGGCATAAAAACAGACACATGGACCAGTGGAACAGAACAGAGAGCCCAGAAATAAACCCAAGTCTCTACAGTCAATCAATATTCAACAAAGGGGACAGCAACATAAAATGGAGCAAAAATAGCCTCTTCATCAAGTGGTGTTGGGAGAACTGGACAGCTACATGCAAAAAAATGAAACCTGAGCACCAACTTACACCATACACAAAAATAAATTCAAGGTGGATAAAAGATTTAAATATAAGCCACAATACCATTAAAGTCCTAGAGGGTAACATAGGCAGGAAAATCTCAGATATTTCACACAACATTTTTACTGATATGTCCCCTAATGCAAGGGACATAAAGGAAATAATAAACAAATGGGATCTCATCAAAATAAAAAGCTTCTGCATGGCTAAAGAAAACAGTATTAAAATAAAAAGAGAACCGACTGTATGGGAAAACATATTTGCCAATGAAACCTCAGACAAGGGTTTAATCTCCAAAATACATAAAGAACTTACACAACTCCATTCTAAGAAGACAAGCAACCCAATTAAAAAATGGGCAAAGGACTTGAAGAGACACTTCTCTAAGGAGGACATACAGAGGATCCAGAGACACATGAAAAGATGCTCGATATCACTAGCTATCAGAGAGATGCAAATTAAAACCACAATGAGATACCACCAGTCATAATGGCCATCATTAACAAAGCAACAAACAGCAAGTGTTGGAGAGGTTGTGGAGAAAAGGGGACTCTTGTGCACTGTTGGTGGGAGTGCAGACTGGTACAACCACTATGGAAAACAGTTTAGAATTTTCTAAGAAAACTAAAAATGGATCTACCTTTTGACTCAGCAATTCCACTGCTTGGATTATATCCTAAGAACCCTGAAACACCAATAAAAAAGAACCTATGCACCTGTATATTCATAGCAGCACAATTTACCATAGCCAAGTTTTGCAAGCAACCTAGGTGTCTATCAATAAAGGAATGGATCAAGAAACTATGGTACATTTACACAATGGAATTCTATGCAGCAGAAAGAAAGAAGGGGTTCCTACCCTTTGCCACAGCGTGGATGGAACTGGAGAGCATGCTAGTTGAAATAAGCCAGGTGGTGAAAGACAAATAACATGATATCACCTTTAACAGGAACCTAGTCATCAAAACAAACAAGGAAAATATAACCAAAGACATTGAAATTGAGAACAGACTGACAGTCATCAGAGGGGAGAGGGGAGGGAATTTCAGGGGAAAATGAGAAGGGTTTAGAGCAACAAGTATAAAAGACATGTCGACAAAAACTATGGGGGGTGAAAATGGGAGGGAGGTGGGGAGGTCTAGGGTGGTGGGCTGGGATGGGAGTAAAGGACAGAAAACTGTACAAGAACAACAATTAAAATAAAAAAAATTCATAAAAAGTATGTTCACTTTCCTTTGAGTATAGTGAGCATAGTGTGTAGTGAGCATAGTGTATATCCTTTATACTCACAGCGAAACCAAAATGTATTTTATTGTCAATTGTTTCCATTTGCAGAAGTGAAGGAAAAATTGTTTAGCCTATATGCAAAAATGTCAGATAACTTCTTTCAGTATATTATATTTTATCCAGAGGAGAGTGCTGGCAGACATTCAACCCAGTATCTGATACTTTGGATGAAGAAAAGCAAAGCTGAAACATAATAAATGCATATTTCAGCAAGACATGTTTGCTTTCGTGCCCTGCAATGTGACTACAAGGAACACTGTTATATCTGAATGAAAGTATGTTTCAAAAACTGACAGTAGTATTATTAGAGGCTATCTAATTTAGCAAGGCAGCATAAGAACGTGATTCTAGTCAGGGTTACTGCCTAAGGGTTCCACAATTTCCCCAAGCTTTACTTTCAAGGAAATTTACATTTAGCATTCAGTTACAAAAGTCCTTTCTATCCACAATGACACAGTTGTTTATCATGATACTGTCTTCACAAATGATTCTGCTTTATTAAAGTTTAGAAGACATAGAACTAGAAAACCATGCTAGTTTTCATAGGTCTGATTTTCTCAGTGGCTGAGAACATAATTGCTCCAGTTCATCTTAATTACTAGCTTTGTCTTCTAAGTAAATTCTTTTCTGCAAGGCACAGATATGAAAGTACTCTATTTTGTGTCCAAGGCTTATATTTGGAAACTCTCTGGGAATAACTGTCATTCTTATGGCCTTTTCTCATTTTCTCTAGTGTTGTGAAATTCCATTTTCCATAATTGAAATTCCAAATGACAGGGGATTCTGTTAAAGAAGCACCTAGTGTTGAGTGTTTAGCTTTATTGTATATATCTAGCCTTTTTGAAAAAAATAGATAATGCACTTAAGGTAAAAATGGATTAACTTGAAAATTATTCCAACAAAAATTCATGTCAATATATTCAATATATATATAGTGATATTCTAACAAGTGTGAGGCATTCATATTATGATTTATTGAATCTTTCAGTTAATTACTGTCTAAATTGTTGTGGTAATTATATTGTATTTATAATTCCTAACAGAGTGTCTAACTGCTGTAGAAGCTCAACAACTATAACCATTGTTTTTAAATATGCTTTTCAGAAACAGCCCAGGCCCTGACTGCAGTGGGCACTCAGAATTCCACCAATGAAATGTTTTAACAATAACAGTAGGGTATGTCATTTTCCCCAAAGACCTGCATAGCCTTTAGAAGCAGCACTAAAAAGCTGGGGACAAGCAGGATGACTGCTGGGATTCACATTCCCATGAATGCATTCCCTATGCCATAAAAATAAGATCAATATATGCCAACTGTGAGATGGTGCCTTCAATGCAGTCAAATTCTAAAAGCACATGAGGTCCTTTATGTATCCAAGCTTTGTAGCTGAGATCAGATAGCACTGCCTGTCTAAGGTGGCAAGGAGCCAACAGTCAAAAGTCTAAATGTGTATTATACCACCTGAACCAGGCAGGGGCTCTCAATACTATCAGATTCTATATCCACGTTTTACAACAAATATTTTGTGATGTCTCCCTTGCTATTTGGAAATAAAATCAACCTGCTCTATACATAATTATAAATCAATGTAATATATAATAATGTAATAATGTAATATGTTAATTATAATCTAAAAGAAAAATAGAAAACTAATACATAAAATATATATACATTCTACATAAATGATATATAATTTATATATAATATATAAACATATATAACACATTATATATGTGCATTATATATACATTGTATATAATATTATATACATAAATAAATATATATTTATATGCACTATATATAATGAAATGGCTAGATTTCATTATATAGTATACTAGATGATATGCCATGTAAGTTTAGATTTAGAAAATGTAAGACAATAGCCAAATATGCCAGTTATTTTTTCATTGTCTCTTAGCTCCAAACTTAATTTCTCTTTCTCCATGTTCTGCTTCCTGAAGGTGGGTCTGGGGGCCTGCGCACCCCATTTCTGTTCTGCCAAGTTTCTCTCAGTTAGAGCCTGCCACTAGGAGCACTAGATACTTTAAAACTTGAGGAGAAAGAGGAAACTTGCACCAACCCTCCACCTTCAGGGATTCTCTTGGTTGCTTCTAGCTCCTGTGACCCTCACCAGCAATGCTTCAACAACCTGTCAGCAACAGAGGCTTTTTCTGGCAGCATTTGAATAGAGTTTGCAGTTTTGTACAACACTTGAAGAAGCAGCTTCATCAGGCTGTGCCTCCTTCAGACAGCAGCCAGCCATTGTTTCTTCTTCAGAGGTCTGGATCCCAGCTTTAGGGCCTCTCCTCTGAGCTCAGACACACCAGCACTAGCCACACTGCCTTCCTCTCTAGAGCTCTGAGATGTCTGAGTTTGAGCTACATGGAGTCTTGCCTCCAAGTTCCCAAGTGTTTCTTTTCATTCCCTCATCCTTAGTAGCAGTAGCTCCTTCCTGATGTTGCTGCCTCCTTGATACCTTTGAGTTCCTCTTTTACTCTTTTAAATTATAAGTTGACAGCCTATTATTAATTAAGAATTCTTTAAAGTTTTGCAGTTCATATAACTGATGTCATCTCTCTACTGACCCAATTCTGACATCTACTGAAGAATGTTATGATAATTTTTATTTGAACATTTAAAATAAGGAGTAAAAATATGTTTATACATACACATATAATGATCATAAATATAACTGTTACTGATACTGACATAAGGATGACACATTGATGATTGAAAAGCCACCAGCAGCATTGCTATTGATGATGCCACTTTCCAAAATGATGAACTAAGCAAAAAAATTATGATCTTCCCTGGTTTATAGTGCACCTTATTCCTGGGAAATTCAGCACATTTATTAAAATGGTGAAAGAACACTTTGTATTTATATGTGGAATAGGGTAACCTGAGATGTGGAAAAATTTGCTGCTTAGGACTGTCATGTATTGCTGTATTCTAATGACTCACTCCTGATCATTAACAACCAGTACACTTCTCCTGAAACTGTCCCACAACCTCTAAAAATACCTCTGAGAGTAATACCACATTTGTGGACAACCAAAAAAAAAATGAAATAACAAGCAGGTGAAGCAATTTCCTTTATAAAGTGAGTTGAGGGACAAGTCACCCCATTGGCCCTCCACACAAAAAGAAACTCCCCTCATGATTCTTTTGACTTAACAAAAATCTGAGTTGAAATGAAGAGTATTTCTAGACAGGTAACACACTAAAATAAATTATTAATTACCTTTTGCACAATGGAATACTACACAGCCTTAAAAAAGAAAGAACTTTTACCTTTTGCATTAGCATGGATGGACCTGGGAATTATTGCACTAAGGGAAATAAACCACTCAGAGAGAGACAAATACTGTATGATCTCACTCATATGCAGAATCCAATTAAGAAAATGAATTGATGAACAAAATAGAAACAGAGGCATGGATACATGGAACAGACAGACAGCTGTCAAAGGAGAGGGGTAAAAGGGCACTGAATAAAAGAAGGGGAAGGAATTAGCCAAAGAATATATATATAAAATCTCCCAAGGATACCTACAGCAGTGTGGTGATGGACAGAGGGAAGGAGGGGCCAGGTGCTGGGTGGAGGTGGGCAAGGTGGGGGAAAATGGGGATATCTGTAATAGTGTCAATAATAAAAATTTGTAAAAATCAATGCTAATTTTAAAAGAAAAAGTAATACATAATATTAATATAACACATTCACAATAATACTGTATTATAATGTAAAAATGCCTTGGCACAGCTTCATTGGATTCAGAGAATGAATATGATTATCAATCTAGTTGTCCTGGAGGCCCTAACGTGGGACACCAGAAAAATAATTATGGTTTGAGAGGAAAAGGGGAAAAGAAGGATGACAATAATAATTCAAAATCTTAGCACAGATATTATACAGCAAAAGTATTATGAATAATGGGGCAGCATGGAAGCATAGGCTAGATTAGGAAGCCCTAAAAATGCTGGTGAAGTTGGGTAAGAACACACATATGCACATATATATTCAGCCTATTTTCACTCTGGAAATCTATTAGTGTGGCCACAGGTATATATATATTGACTACACATTACACACATATTTTTACTTCTCTGGCATGAAAGAGATACTGTATTTTTAGTATCAAAATGATTAGAGTTGGGATACATTACTTAGTGTGTCCAGTATATCAAATATGTTACATAGGAGTTATTAGGGTAAAGTAGAAGTAACTATGGATTTTAGCAAAAGCTAGCTCAAGAAATATCTGCAAGTCCAGTAATGAATGGCAAGTTATAGTGGAGTGGTAGTCAAGTGAAAAGAAACGCAATTACAAAAGGTAAACTTCTGTCCAGATTATCAGAAAGGATAACTAGTGGTGAAGTTCTAATTCATTTAAATGTGAGAATTGGATGTTAAACCTTGCAGAAGAATGGTAATCAATCTCCTGATATGCAAAAAAATAGTCCTAATTTATGCTTGTCATCGTGGTGTTTATTAATCTTCATTCTAAACAACAACAATAAAAAACACAACTTAGATGATGGTCACCTTGCAGAAAAACTTAAAATAATTAAGTTTGATAAGAACAAGTAACATTCACTAGAAACTTGATAGGAGTCAGGGATTATACTCCCAGATTTTCATGTGTGATTTTATTTACTCATTGAAACAACCAAGAAAGGAGGTGCATTTACGCCATTTTAATCTGAGGACTCTGAGAGACTCAAAGAAGGTACCTGACTTTTCAAAGGACATGCAATTTCCAACTGTCAGAAGCAGGATTCCAACCCACAGCTATTAGACTTTCAACTGACACTTGACAAGCCTGGACTATTCTTTTTGAGCAAAAAGGTGGGCACAAATGAAAACTAACCAGAAAATAAAGATTTCTTAGGCAACCTGGAAGGGAAGAAACTGGACCATGATTAAGTCAAGACCTTGTTTGAGTAATGAGAAATTTAAAAAATTAAGAAGTCATCCACAAAATACAGACCAATTTATGTCCACTGGCAGTGCCTAGTTTTATAGAACAGAGGGTGTCAAACTCATTTTCATCCAGGTCCACATCAGCTTCACAGTTGCCTCTGAAGGGCGGAATGTCATTTCAACTCTTTAACAGTTAAGGAGTAATTATATTTGTACAGTCCTAAAACTATTTTCGCTCTTTGAAGGCAACCATGAGGCTGATGTGACCCCTGGTGAAAATGAGTTTGACACCCCTGGTAGAGAGGAAATTACATTTGAGCACATAGAATCTGTTCTCATAGAAACCCCCATACATGTAGTAAATAGCTTCTATCTGCCTCAGACAGCCAGAGAGCATAATTTTTTCACTGACTATGGACTGAGTGATAAGAACAAAAAACGCTATGTTCTTGAAAAGATTCCTCCTATGTGGAATATCAAAATCCTGTATAGATGCCCCCAAAATGCCTTAGACAAACTTTCATTCCTTTGCAATTTTGACTATATTAAGCTGTAGATGGTCATCACATTCCTTTCAAAATATAGTCATGTGCTGCCTGTTCTAAACTGCATAATAATTTTAGTTCAGAAAGATTCAGAATTTAGCATTTTTCTAAATTTCCAAAGATAGTCAGAGAATGAAAAATCTACTATCATTTGGTAAACCTAAGATGAAAAAATTTTCCAGTATGCTTCTAGACAAATTTACAGTGCGTTTAATAAATAGTTTTATTTACTTGATCACAGTGACAAATCAAATATATTTATCATATCTCCTTTCAGTAAGCAGCAAAACAGACTTGGCTGACACTTTGTCATATTCTTTATGATCCAAGATATTAAGAACCCAGTATCTTAGGCTAATCAATAGTACTCAGATGCCCAAAGGTAACTTGGATGCTGAGGACCAAACTATTGACATCAAAATCTCCTGGTGGTAATTAAAATGATTGAAAGAGTTCACAATTTTCCCATTTCCAAATTACCAACCTTATCTCCTTCAGAGGTAAATTGTTTGTCTTAGAGCGCATCTGTCAAACAATACTCCAAGGAGTGTTTGAAGCCATTGTGTGAACAGAACAGAGGCAATGGGACAATAACAACTACCATATATGTAAAGCTCACTACTGACTGGGGTCTGTGTCCCAACCATGAGCTCAGAGCCCTGCTCCCCCTTGTCACAATGAGCAGTCAACCAAAAGAAAACTGCTGAACATTAGCCTAAGTCTGGGAGACATGCCCCTTCCCTGGAATGCACTACATCTCCCACTGCAACTCATATTGAATCTTGGAGTCATGTGTTGCTCCCTCTTCTTCAGGGTGAGGGCTGACTCCCACTTCCATCATGACCTGTACTTCTCCAATGGACCTGACCTAATTCTGCACATTTGGTGAAGCTGTCTTGAAACCCCACTAGCTAGCTCTGTATATTATTATCAGTAACAAAAAAGAGCTTCCTTACTGTATCACCCACCCAGGAGTCTCTATGCAGAAACAAGCAGTCTGTCACCATTTTGCTTCTTTATTTAATAACCCATTTCTGGAAAGGCACATCTCTGGACATTCACATTTAAAATGATAATATGGCTGATATATCCAGATGTAACATCAAAATACAGGTTTCCCCTGCTATTCAAACCTTTCCTAAGCTGAAATGGTATAAAGTAAAGAAGCAATTACCTTAGCACACATCTGCCAATGGATGCACAAATCGCAATAAAGCACAGACGCTCTCAGAAATAGTTCATAAATATAGCAGCTTGATGGTGGCATGCTTAAGTGGCTTCACAGGGAAGGAGTTTGGTGGGCCACTCTTGCTACTCTGGGTACTCATTGACTTGATAAGGGCCCTCTATAAAACAAACACGAATACTATTTTTGCTTTTCATCTTCTTTGTGATCAAAATAAAAATCTGTTGGGAACCGCCCTGCCTGATTTCAGGAGCTGTAACCTGGCTAAGGCTGAGTGAGTGACCTTCAGTCTGTAAACCACTAAAGAGACAAAGCTTATCTCCCTGGCAGGAGCTCCGCTTCTGCTTCATCCATAACTGGCTCCTAATGCTTGGTTGGTTAGCCAATGATGGGTAAGATTCCCTCAAGGGAGGGGTCACTTAAGACAGGCAAGATCACATGGGAGGCCCTCAAGGAAGGACTTGGGGGACTACAGCAAAAAGGGGTGAGGGACCCTTGCCCCTTGGCTATCCTGACATAGCCTGAGTCCTCATTCTGTCTGTGAGAAGTTTCCTAATATCTTGGCTGCCTTGCTGACTCTGCCTGACTTAATCCTGAAACAATGACAGAGGGCGGTGCAGTGCTGTGCTGGATAGGGCGGGTTCCCTGGTGATCAGGCCTAAGAAAGAATATATAGAATCCTGTGAAACCTGCTTTGCTAAGAATGCTCTCAACTAAATGATAAGGGTCCAAACAGGAATGAGTTTGTTTCCCAAAGTTTTGTAGCCCTTTAGGTGACAGACCCTGACTCACAATAAGCCCTCATAGCTCTTCGTATGTTGTCCATTGTTTGATCCTTACTGCCTGACAATGATTAATGAGCTTTACTTGTATTCTTGTGTAAAATCAACCTACCAAAAGCTATTGAGGAAAAGGCTCTTGGCCTTTCTCCTCTGAGAGATTGGCCACCTTTCCTCCCCAAGCAGATCATGTCTTGGTAGACTTATTCTCATCCATGGTGGATGGGTGGGTCTCTGTGAGTGGAGCCCCCCCTCACACACACAAAAATCATCTTTGGATTTCTTTTGGTTAGCGAAAACAGGCACTGTCTTTTTAAAAAGTGAAGTGACATAAAGCGAACTTTTAAAAAACAGGGGATACCTGTAATCTCCTAAACTCAGCTTCTTAACAAAGGACCTATTGTGGTTATTTTCCTGAGCAAATTCTGCAGAATTACATGTAGATTTTTTCAGCAGTTTACAAAGAAGGACACCCCAAAAAACAGAATTTATTTTTAAAAAATTAGGTACTTATTCTTTCATGTTTAAACTTCAGTCACCTTCAAAGTACATGTGATGCAATACTCCTTTAAAGACATTATTTCCACTGCTCAAAACAGTTTTTGAACTCATCAATTTTGATGCCTTTTAGTGCTTCTGCCATTTTTTTGTTTCACCTTTTCCACATCAGCAAAACAGTTCCCTTTGAGAACTTTTTTTATCCAGGGAAACAAACAAACAAACAAAAAAAAAAGCTGCTTGGTGTGAGATCAGTTGAATATGGAGAGTTGGGCACAGGTTCATGCTGGTATTGGTCAAGAACTTCTGAACACTCACATAGTGTGGGCACGTGCGCTAGGAAATCACTCATCATGAGATGGGCAAATGAGCTGTCTTCAAAAAAAATTTGCTAAAGCCAAATGGAGGCTCTCACAACAATGCCAGCTGGTACCTGACACAGATGGGTTCCTAGAACAATCATCTAGTGGGGGAAGCTGTATTACAAGAGGCCCGCCCTCCAGAAGATAATTCTGGATTTTGGGGGGTCACCCTTCTTACATATAACCTTTTTGTTTTTATGCTAAGGCTCTATGTGACAATTGAGAAATATGTCCCTTTCACAGCAATTAATAATTTACTCTTGCAACATTCTATTAAAATATTTATACAATACACTGTGCATGATAATTAAATTGATTAGATTTAGATACTGAACCATGAAACAATCGAGAATTTGTTTGGAAAGATGTTAAGAATGTTGCTGTTATTAAAAATGACTAAGACTAAAGGAGGTTAGACAAAAGGTATGAGCTAAACCCTGGGGTCTGCGTGCTCAGGGACTAAGTGTCCTTCACGTCCTCATTTTGGAGGTGACCTGTGGGTAGACATGAATTAGTGTGCTTTTAGAACAGAAAGGCTGTCTTGATCGCAGGTCTCCACCAATGGACCAGATGCCTAAAATTTTTTAACAAGAGGTAAATCCTCTTACACCAATTTATACTTAGGCCTCAAAATATAAATACCTGGAAGATAGGAAGCAGATTGACTTAAATCCATATTAAGTTTAAAGGGCAGAAAACTGTTTTTTCTCAATTTTGATAGAAGTGAAGTAGGAATTACAGGCTACTGAATATAAATCTATTTAGAAAGGGGGCCTCTAGAAAAAGATACGAATACAACATGGAGGGGTAAAGCTCAGGAGGTAGCCACCTCAAAGCTTTCCCAAGAGGTGCAGCAACCTACTCTCTCCCACTTCAGGTTGTTAGCTAAAGATCTTCTCCAATTAATCATACACCATATTTACATGGTTCTAAAAGTCCTGTTTTTGCAGGAAGAATAAGAATAGAGACAGAGGAAAGATTAATAAATTGAGTGGAAAATAAAGAATGAATGATATATTACAAGGACCAAAATTGATGGAAAGGGGACAATAATAACAAAGTTCTTGCAAACTAGGGTACTTACATATAGAAAAACAGTGTGTCTTCACTACTAACCACTGTCCTCTACAGGTCTCTTCACGTCTCACTCTCTCAGGTCCTTAGCCACTTTCCTCTTAATCACACATGATTTCTTAAAACTAAATTGTCATGATAATGAAAATAGGTCTAATTTATTAAGCACCTACTATAGAATATACGATGTGTTAGAAACCTTTTTTGGTTATATCACCTAATTCCTACAAAAATATTATTCAACAATGGCCTAATTTTTCAAGTTCAAAAATGTATACATTAAATTTACACAGTATATGCCAAGTACATTGAATAAAAAAATGTAATTAGCTTACTCGAAATCACAATTAGCAAGTATCAAGCAGAGATACAAATCCAGCTTTCCCTAGCTCTAAATCCAAAGTTCTTTCCCATGCATTACACATAATAAAATGATACAATCAATTATTTAATAAAATATGTTATTTTCTATTGAATTATTTGTTGATAAATACATTTATTTATTAGTATTTTGTTTTCTGATAAAATTTTAATGCATATTTAATAGAATTTTTAATAAAATAATGATGATAATGATGATACATAAGTTATTATTTCTAGTAGGACCTTAACTTGTAGGAGATTTGATATTCAGATATCTCCAGGAAAATTCCTCTCCCTAGAATATTTACTCACATCCATGGATTTATAGGGGACTGAGGAACCTTCTGAAGAAAGCAAAACTGCAACTTCATTGGTATTCCAGACCCAATTTCATGATGGTGGTGGTGGTTGAACACACAAACAAACCATTCTCAGGATACCAGAAAAGGGCCCAAGAATTCAACTCAATTCTGACTCTGTCTACTCATATATAGAATCACATTCCACAGGTTAAGGATCTAGTCCTACAAGACTGCCCCCACCTATACACACATACTGCAAACAGCAGGTACAAGCCCAGGTTACCTGTGCTTCTGACTGGCCACAGATGACAGGTTCCAACAAACTCCCTCCAACTCAGAATGGCTCCTATACTTCTGACAGCTGGCTATAAATCAGATGTTTCCACAACCCCCTCCTTGGGTTTAATCAATTTGCTAGAAAAGCTGACTAAATCACTGGTTTATTGTAAAAGAATGGAACTCAGGAAATGCCAGATGAAAGGGAGGTATAGGGCAAGATTCCATGTCCTTTCTAGACCAGCCAATCTCCCTGTGTCTCCATGTGTTCACTACCTGGAAACCGTATACTTTTGGATTTTTATGAAGGCTTCTCACATAGTCATGATTAATTAAATCATTGGTCATTGGCTATTGCTTCAACCTCCAACCCCTCTCCTCTCTGTAGAGGTCACAGGGTGGGACTGAAAGTTCCAACCTTCTAATTACATAGTTGGTTCCATTGGCAACCATCCCCATCCTTAGGGGTCTGACAAAAGTCACTGCATTAACATAACAAAAGACACCTTTGCCCCTCTCAACACTTAGGAAATTACAAGAGTTCAGGAGTTGTGAGCCAAGAATTACAGTCAAAGACTAAATAAATATATGAAAAATACAGCCCTGGCTGGTGTAGCTCAGTGGATTGAGCGCGGGCCTGCGAACCAAAGGATCGCGGTTCGATTCCCAGTCAGGGCACATGCCTGGGTTGCCAGGCCAGTTCCCGGCAGGGGACATACAAGAGGCAACCGCACATTGATGTTTCTCTCCCTCTCTCCTTCCCTTCCCCTCTAAAGATAAATAAATAAATAATAAAAATAAATAAATAAATAAAATAAATACATTTTGACCATCTGAATGACCAAATATATATTTCTTATTAAATCACTATTATCACAGTAACGCATATCTCAAATTAAGGGTTAGACATATATAGACATGCTTGATGAATTGAAGTGAGATGAGAAGGGATAAATAAAAGGAAGGTTTTATTTATCCCATGAAAGAAAATTCATCATTAAAGTATGACATGATAAGGTAGACTCAGTGCCAGGGCCTGAGAATCAAAGAAAGTGGTGAGGCAGGTAGAAGATTGCAGACAAAAACAAATGTAGCCCAAATTCACTATTAAAGTCTTTTTGATTGTCTGCCAAACATAAGAATTATGGTACAGTTTTAGAAAGCCAAGCTTAACTTTAGAAAGTCAAGCATGCCCATTCTAAATCTCAAACACACTTTATGTTTATTCTAAAACAGAGTGTATTTCCAGAGAGTATAATATTTGTAGATAAATAGGAATCAATTGTATAAAATACATCCTTTAATAATATGTGTCAACATTCTACCAAAATTTCAAGGGACAAAAGACAAACTCTACTGAAAACTAATCTAATAAACTGGGCATAAGTGATTTATTTTGCACAAATGGTAACATAGGTATCAACTATTTTTTACTTAATTTATTTAATCTTTATTATAATTTTTTCCACTACTATTTAGTTTCCCTATACCCCCTCCCACACCCAGCAATCACCACACTGTTGTCCATGTTGCTCCCAGTTAAATAATTTTAAGGGAACTCTAAATCAGTAGTAACGAGAATAAAATATAAGAAGAAATGGCAGTGAAAGGTGTTTTCTTGCCAAAAGCCACCATCACAATGGGGTTAGAAGTAGGTTCCTTACCATCTCGATGACTGCTTAGTTGATGCCTGACAAATGACTTCTAACAAGCAATCTCAATAAAGTCAGAAAAATAGAAGTCTTCTTTGTTGAGAACTATTGTCAGCTTGATAACTTTGTGCTTATTTGTTGTAAACAACAAAGTTGAGGGTGGGAATGGGTTAGAGCTATTGCCCAGCTTTCTCATCAGGGAAAACAGTTAGAGGCAGAAGACCATTCTTTTACCAATGACTTGATCAGTCTTGATAATCAGTCAAGACTACATGAAACCATGCTGGGCCATTGAATAACAAAATAAGTCAGACAAGCCAGTGAGTGACAGAATCTCCCATGACTCAAATCTAACAATAATAATTAGTTTTTATACATACAAATAACAAACTTTCCTATGCATTCTTCATGTTATCTTTCTAACCCTCTATAACTAAAACAGGTATTGCTATCCCATTTTACAGATGGGATAACTGATGCTCGGAGACAAGCACAGTAGTAGAGAAGTAACTCATACCCAGGAATCTTCTTACTTCCACTTTTTCAACTACTGCTTTTTCCAGGACACTATCTACACAAAAATGTCAAACACAGGAGTAACCTTTCTCCTTGCAGTGTCTTCAGGAATTGGGGACATAGGCCAGCTCCCAAGCCTGCAAGTCCTCCTTGTGGTGTACTGCCAGGAAGAAAGAAATGCTGAAAAAGATCTTAAATCACAGAGGAATTACTGTGAAATCTGCCTGACAAAATATTGTTTCTTCAAAAATCCATTTTTCAGAGATGACATTGAAGGTCTATTAGCCACCCTTAAAATTCTGATGAAATTTGCTGAAGGGGAGATGACAGAAGAATGAGTAAAGATCCCTGTTTAAACTCTCTGTAAAGTTACCAAGCAAGAGAAGGAATACCAGTAGTAAATCATGAGCTCACAGTTCAAAAACTGCTAAAAAATATCTCTGCTCTGGAAGTAAATAAAAGTTCTAGAAGCAAAGAAACATTAACTTTTTCATGGTGTAATGCAAATAACCACATAGTTTTAGATCACAGACTTCGTACAGTAGAAGGAAAAATCTAACTGTACTGTTAAATATTTTGACTATTATTTCATGCAGGTACTTCAATACACTGTGAGGATATTAATAAGGTTTTATTTATTATGAAATGAATCTAGTTCTTTTCGTCAAAATAAAAAGGGAGCCCACTGAATGGGAGAACATATTTACCAAGCATACATCTAATAAGGGGGTTAATTTCTAAAATATATATTAAAAAAACTTATACTACGCAACACCAAGAAGCAAAACAATCCAATTAGGAAATATGCAAAGGACGTGAATGGACACTTCTCTAAGAGGACATACAGATAGATGGCCTCCTTGAAAAAATGCTCAACATCACTAATCATCAGAGAAATACAAATTATAACCACAATGAGATCTCACCTCACACCTGTGGCTATCATCAATAAATCAACAAATAATTGCTGGTGAGGATGTGCAGAAAAGGGAATGCTCTGCACTATTGGTGGGAACGCAGACTGGTACACCCACTGTGGAAAACAGTATGGAGTTTCCTCAGAAAATTAAAAGTAGAATTGCCCTATGATCCAGCGATTCCCACTTCTGGGACTATATCCTTGGAAACACAAAACACTAATTGTCTAAGGGTCCAAAATCCCCCAGGTTATGAGTAAAATGTTTTCATTCCCTTCCAGACTTGATTTGCTTCTGTTAACAATCAATGTTTTTAGGCATGGTCATTCAGAATGTTCCTCACAGAGGCAGCATCAACATCCCCTGGGAACGTACTAGAAATGCAAATCATGGACACCCCAGCCCCCGACCTGTTCTAGGATAATCTATGTTTTTATAAGGTCTCTAGGTGCTTTATACACTTCAGTTGGAGAAGCACTGTTTTAGAGGAATTTTAGGTTCTTACCTGCCCTGCTCTAGGCTCTTTCTCCCATTCTCAGCCATAGTACAATGCATAAGTCACTGACCATCTTGGAATCAAGAATTATTAGCTCCACAAAGTCCTTCTGCATGATCAGGATCCAAGCACATTTGCCCTGGTCATCCAGCAAGTTAGTGACAAAGGTTGAGGTTCAATCTCTTTTCTCAACTTCCTACTGCAGGAATCTTTCCATTTATCACATTGCCATCCCTGGAACATACCTCTTCACACTAAGCATCCTCCCCCTAAATAAAAATCATTGAGCAGGGATGATTACAGTTAAAATCATAAAACAATACATTTATTTCTACTATACCTGAGCACTAGAATCCTTTGGTCCCAGTCATCAGCAACTTTATTATCATTAATCTCACCAAGATTTTATTATGAGCTAAGCTCTGAACTTGAATTAAGGTTGCAAAGAAGTTAAATAAGAGTTAAAGTAATAGCAACAAACATCTATTAAACAAGCAGAACTTGCCAGGCACTAAGCTAAGCACTTTACTTATTTTATCCTCACAATATCTCCATAATCATCACACACAATAGTGGCGAATTTTATACGTGTTACATTTTATAGGCAAGAAAACCGAAGATAAAAATCTGAGGTAACTTGCCTTTGGTCACACAATTAATAATATTTGTTCAATTACCCCTGGATTGAAGTGACTGATAATTTAAGAGTTCTCTTTCCTAAAGGCACTTGCATTTTAGCAACATTAAAAACCTTAAGCTAAAGAACGAAATTTTAACAGACAGCAGCATGAGGGCCTTCTTTGGTATCCAAAAGAACAAGCTCTTCAACAGTTCCCTATTTACAAACATAAAGGATTATTTAGGAATTAAATCAAAAGTAAAACACATTTCCACAATCTAAATTCTGTTACAAGCAAATATTGTGTCTACAATCCAAGTCCAGAGTGTGTAGCAAGCTATACTTAATGAAAGGAAAATATCAATTTATTAATGTAGGGGGTTCTACTTCACCAAACTATTACCATGCTATTTCAATTGAGAGGACATTTGCTAAGTTACTTAGAAAAATGAGGCTGGTTGTCAGTTCATTTCTTACTGCCAGTTAAGTAACGATTGTAACCTGAGGTTGGTGTATGTATTACAATATGATGCTAAAGGTTAGAATTTCACATTTTAACAGAAAATAAAGTATTTTTTCCATTGCTTTGGGCAAAGTCTTTATTTTTTCTGAGAGAAAAGAAAAAAAAAAAACATGCTGCTGGGATTATGTAGGTCTAGAGAAATAATTAGGTATTTTCTCCTGATCATTTAATTAACCATGGTTGACCTCTATGGGAGAAAATTAAATTTGTTTCAGGAGGAACCACTGACCCATTTTATTCCTTTAAATGCCTCTCAGTATTTGACAAGATGGTGAAAAAAATCTAGTTTGACTAGAAGCATTTATAAAACCCTAATTGCTAAAGATCCTAAAACATTTCTAGGCATTTATATCACTGATAATCACTAGCTTTGATGAAAAGTTTTTTTTGTTTTGTTTTTGCTTTTGTTTGCACTATTGGAGAGTAAATTTCTAAAAGTATGAAATATTACAATGTTAAATACAGATAAGTGGGACATGAAGACTTTCATTGTGTTTTTCCAACAGGGCTTGGCTGACAATATTCTTGTAACCCATTTAGTGGTCCAGAAACAGTAGTTTTTTAAGTGGCAAAAAAAAAAAAAAAGAGAGAGAAAGAACTGCTTGTCATTTTGTAAAGTCAGTATTCAGAGCATTTCAGTGCACTCAACCAGATGAATTAGTCAAAAAATCTTGAGATACTGAATTAAACACTGAATGTATAATTTTAAGTCTTTAATGTTATCAATTTGTAATTTTAAGTGCCAATATATAATGCCACATATTATAATAAATACTTTATTTATTAAATAACCATCCATTGAAGATACTGCAAGATTCCAGACTGTAGTAAATACACTGATTACAAAATCTTTATCTATAGTATTTTACATTCAAACAGATCAACAGATTTTACATTGGATCACAAGATTACTGGTGAGAAGCAGCTCAAAAAAGTGATTCAGTTTCAAAACAAGTAATTTCTAAGGAAATACAACTTCCATTACAAAACATTTAACTTGAATATTGTTATGTTCAGTGAAGTAACGTAGTAAACCAATTTGTATGTATCACTGAGATTATAAACTATCTAACATTAAATCACTCTTAGTAACTGAAAAAGCTTTATCCCTAAAGAACATGATCACAAGTTATATAGTTGTATATAAACATTTATATTTGTGTTTATAAATAGCAGCTTCACATATATATTTCCAACAGGACTACTTTTTGAGTAAAATATGCTTATGTACTTTCTTGAGAGCATAAAGAAAGCACATTATGGCTTTAGTTAGTAAAGAAAATAGTTAACTATATACTCATTTCATTTTTCTTTACACTAAAATCATATTCTGTTAAATATTAGCTGAGAGTAAGGCAAATGAATCAGTGGCCCATGCCTATACTGAGGAAAATCTGAATAGCTCATAGAGCCATTTTGAGAAACTTATGGTGTGGACAGTTTCAGATGTAAACAACACACATTAATGTCCTGTTAATTTTCTCTCTTGATCAAGCACTAACATGCCTTGTAACACATAATTTTGGAACTCTGGATGATTGGATCCACTTTTGAACCTCACTTTGATGAGCCCTATTTATATATATTTTACAGAAGAGATGCAGCTTAGGGACAACTTTCATAAAAACTAGTCAGAAACAGAGTTGAGTATAGAACTTTGGTAAATTGTCATAGCTACTGATCTCTTTGAAATCTGGCTTCATGGTACTGTTGACAAATTGTTATGGTGTTTAAATGAATGACATAATATTTAAAGCTCAGTCAAAATGTTAAAACCATATTGAAGGATCAGGCTTAAATTTTAAGGAAAGACAGCTAGCAAATTGATGTCTCTTTTGGTTTCATCCTATCGCATCTAGTCAATTAAATTTTTAATCGTGAGTGAAATTCAATTCAATACACATTTTGAACACCGAAGGTATTCAAAGATGAGGAAAACAAGGCAAATGGGCCACTGAGGATGAGGATAAGAAAATGAAGATAAAAAGTGCTAAATTTATTGAGCACTTACTATAGTTATCAAAAAGGTGTTTAATTTTATTTGGGGAATCAATATATATGAAACATTCTCAATGAATGTGGTGAGTTATATAAATATGTTTTAAGCATTTCCAGGATGTTTATAAATAATTTAAACTAATGACATTAAATTTAATTACATTAAATAGTAACTAATTAAATATGAATTCTATATGAATTATAAAGCTTGTGATGCTTTTCATCTATGACAGTGATCAAAATTATTTTGTACTCGAGTTGATGTTTTAAATACATTTTATTGATTATGCTATTACAGTTGTCCCCCACCTTTATTCCCCTCTGCCCTGCACACTGCCTCCCATCCACATTTTCCCTAGTTAGTTCATGTCCATGGGTTGTACATATAAATTTTTTAGCTTCTTCATTTCCTATACTATTCTTAACCTTCCCCCTGTCTATTTCCTACCTATCGTTTACGCTACTTATTCCCTGTACCTTTTTCCCCTCTCTTCCTCTCCTACTGCCTTGCTGATAACCCTCCACGTGATCTCCATTTCTGTGACTCAATTCCTGTTCTATCGTTTGTTTAGTTGCTTAGTTTATTTTTGTTTTTGCTTTTTTTCTAGGTTCAGTTGTTAATAGTTGTCAGTTTGTTGTCATTTTACTGTTCTTAGTTTTGATCTTCTTTTTCTTAGATAAATCCCTTTAACATTTCTTATAATAAGGGCTTGATGACAATGAAGTCTTTTAACTTGACCTTTTCAGGGAAGCATTTTATCTGCCCTTCCATTCTAAATGATAGCTTTGCTGGGTAAAGTAACATTGGATGTAGGTTCTTGCCTTTCATGACTTGGAATACTTCTTTCCAGCCCCTTCTTGCCTGCAAGGTTTCTTTTGAGAAATCAGCTGATAGTCTTATGGGAACTCCTTCATATATAACTGTCTCCTTTTCCCTTGCTGCTTTTAAAATTCTCTCCTTGTCTTTAAATTACCCTTGTCTTTAAATTACCCTTGTCTTGGGTAATTTAATTATGATGTGTCTTGGTGTGTGCTTCCTTGGGTCCAACTTCTTTAGGACTTTCTGAGCTTCCTGGACTTCCTGGAAGTCTATTTCCTTTGCCACATTGGGGAAATTCTCCTTCATTACGTTTTCAAATAGGTTTTCAATTTCCTGATCTTCCTCTTCTTCTGGCACCCCTATGATTCAGATGTTGGAGTGTTTAAAGTTGTCCTGGAGGTTCCTAAACCTCTCTTCATTTCTTTGAAATCTTGTTTGTTCATTCTGTTCCGGTTGAATGTTTATATCTTCCTTCTGCTCCAAACTGTTGATTTGTGTCCTTATTTCCTTCCCTTCACTGTTTGCTCCCTGCACATTTTTCTTTATTTCACTTTTCATAGCCTTCTTTTTTTTCCTTATTTTGCAACCATACTCACCCAATTCTGTGAGCATCCTGATCACCAGTGTTTGAACTTCTCATCTGATAAGTTGGCTATCTCTTCATCACTTAGTTTTTATTTTTCTGGAGCTTTGATCTGCTCTTTCATTTGGGCCATTTTTTTTTTTTTTTCAGTCTCAGCACACCTGTTACCTGGGGTGGAGCCTTAGGTGTTCACCAGGGAAGGACAACCCACATCACAGCATTGTATGTGGTGCTGTATGTGGGGGAGGGGTTAGAGAGGAAAAAATGCTGCTTGCTCAGCTCTCTGCCAGCTTTCAGTCACTTCCTCTGTTACCCACAAGCAAATTGAGCCCTTCTGGTGCTGATTCTCAGGTGGGTGGTTTTGTTTACATTCTAGGACCTTGTGGGTCTCTCCAATGAACTTTCTTGTGAGGCTGGTAGTTTCTCCTGCTACACCCACAGGTTTTTTCAGCCAAAGGTTTTGAGACTTTATTTTCCCTCACTGGAACCCTGGATTGCATGGTCTGTTTCACTCCCCACATGTTATTCTGGTTTATTTGCACTGAAATGTGGGACCACCCTCTCTGCCAGCTGCCACTTTGCTTGCCCTGATCCTCCAGCTGCTGCCTTACTGTGAGTCCTCTCTGCCTGGCTGCTCCTCTTCACCCATCCTACCAGTCTGGATGAATGATTCTTCTTTAACTCCTTGGTTGTGGGACTTCCATACAGTTTGATTTTTTGGAAGTTCTGGTTGTTTTTGTTTTTAAATTTGTTGTTGTCCCTTTTTTGGTTGTGTGAAGAGGCACAGTATATCTACCTATCCCGCCATGTTGGCCAGAAGTTTAGAACAATTTTTTAAATCTTATTTATTGCATTAATTTTGGAGAGAATAGGTATAGTTTTTCTTTATTTTCTTTTCACACCATAAACCCTGTATTATACATTTAACTTTCTTCTCTATGAACTAGCAAATTTTTCCTACTTTTTTGCAACAGATGTGATTAGTTTTCTATTTTACTTGTTATCCGTCTACTTCTCAGTGATTTGCACCAGAAAACTGTATCTAACATATACTTGTATTTCTAACACTATATCCAGAAGAAACAAAACTATGTAATAGTTGATACTGTCCAAACAAGCAAAAAAAAAAAAAAAAAAGGAAATATTTGCTGGACTGTAATGTTTGCTAAAAAGAGATTTGTGTTTAGGATGTGAAATCTAAGATGTAGTACTAATGAGAACCTCAGTCACTCACATATTACTTATTAGTTATGTTCCACATTCAAAGGACACTGGGTTTCTTGGATAAATGGCAGATCTATCTATGTTGAGAAAAATTCAAGATAAATTTTAATGGATATCTTGTTGTTCCAAAAAACAAATAATTGTTCAAACACTAATGGGGACTTTTCAGAAAGACTTAAAAGGACTCCCACTGAGCAATTTTGGAAAAGCAAAATAAAATTTTTAAATAATGTTATAGTAGAGTGTAAAATATAGACTAAATGAAATATATGAACTCAAAATTATACAAAAAAAAGAAATTAAAAATCAACTCAACAGCCACCAGATGTAACTGACACATTCACTTATTCTGAATTATAAGAGTAAATATAGCTCATTTCCAGCTAATGGTTGTAGAAGAATTGTAGAAATAGAACTCAAATTCTATAACCCATAATGAAATCAATAAAATAGTTGATTCAGGCAATGTCATAACTGGGTGCTGAGATCTGTATTAAAGAAAGATTTGTCCATCACCTTAAGCATCAATAATAGTGGCCCCAAGGGACTCCAATGTATTGTAACATGAAGTCTGCAGCACCATCTATAAGGCATCTTGACAAAAAGGATTAATCTAAATTTAATCAAGCATTGAGACTTAAATTCCCTGTTATCAAGAGCATAAAGCTAGAGGAACAAATTAACTAATAATTTGAGAAAGCACTCAGTTCAATCTTGAACATGTATACTTAACAAGACAGATCTAAAACAATATCATGGTGTGGGAAGGAGTTAGGGAGACTGTTCTGGATTGGAAGAGACTAATGAGACACAATAACCAAATGTAATGTATTATCTCCATTGTATCCTGAGTTAAAATATAGTTAAGAAAGGAAAGGCAGATCATCTGAATACAGAATACTAAATGATATTAAGAAATTGCACTCAATATTTAGGAAGAACATGATATATGGCTATGTTAAAGAAAGATTTATAATTTATATATAAACCACTTTTAATTTATTTACATATATTAAGATATTGACATGCTTACAAATGTAAATGTTTATATATATTATATATATATTAAAATATGATACCTTTATGTGTGTGCATATATGCATGTGTTCCCATGCATGCATGTACACACTCCAAATATAACAAAATATTAAAGTTGTTGAACTTGATGGTGAATAAAGATGTTTATAGTCCCAACTTCTAAAATTTTCATCATAAAAAGCCAGAAAAAGTACAGACATCAGGCCTCACCCATGGAGATTCAAATTAGTTGTGATGAGGTTGTGATTTAACAATTTTAATAAACTTCCATGAGATATTGTATAGCCAATTGTGTACCTTGCCCTCTCCCTCGACCCTCCTGCAACCAAACCTCAGCTGACTTGGCACCTCCAAATCCTAAAGGCACCTCTTCGGACCTCCTGGTGTCTTGCTTGAGTCAATCTTCAGACTGCCTTGCTAGGGAAGCCACCTCTTCAGCTCATTATAATGCAGAGTTTTGTATCATCAAACAAAATACCACAAAGAAAAGATTTATTTAGAAGAGAGGTGGATGGAAAATTGCAAATATACACTATATAAAATATAGCGGAGGTATGGGCTAGATATGGGAAGGAGCAACTTTAAACAACTGAATAAAATCTTAGGGAAAACAGCAAATAAACTAGAAACCTATTACAGTGAGTCCAAATGTGTGACTAAGATGCAACGTTATGATTATGATACTTATGATTTAAACATGTCCATTATAATGTGTAGTTTTACAATAGAGAGGTCTTTCAAAAAGAACACTGTCTGTCTGAGTCATTTGGAAGCTGAGATTCAGGGGAACAGGAAGAAAAATAGATATTCTTGTACCAGTAACAGTGCTCTCACCAGAAGAGAAAATAATTTTGAAAGCGGTACATGCATGAGTTTCCAGGTAACCTGCCTCACGCACTCTCACAAAGACTTCTTCCAGAACCTTGATTAAATGAAGTTTTTTTTTTTTAAAAATTGTTTACTAGTCCAAAACCTGTAAGAGATTTGACAGTACAATATGACTGCCTTAAGGCATATGTAGAATAGAGAAGTGATCTACAAATTAAGGGATGTGTACCTGGGGCATACTCATGAGTCCCTTAACATCAATGGGAACTCTTCTCTGAAATTCCTCTGCCTGAGACAGCACCTATCTTGGAGGTCTCATTCCCACTCCTAATCTGTTTGCCCACCATTCCTTCCCACTTATGGGTTTCCTCCACTTCACAAAGAAAAAGGACACTTCTGACTGGTCAGGAATCTTACTGTGGTGTATTGCCCAGCAATGGAAAATCTGGTCAAGAGGAAATTCAAAATAGTAGTGCTGGCAAAGCCTCCTTTATCCATTCCCACTGGGTCCATCTCAAGAAGATATGAATACCTAAAACAATTTGTTTTTCTATGCACCGAAAAATTCTATTTACTAGTAATTACCAAAAACTTTTTAAAAGGTATTCTATTTTGATTCATTATTTACTACTAATAATTGTAATGAGACCCTAGGGCAGAGGAAAAATTTAAGCTTTGGAACCTTGTTTCCCAAGAAAAAAATTTTAATTCAGTTTTCATTTGTAATCATATTGTATTGCTGTGTATTATATGATACATGCTGCTGAGTGTTTGAGTAGAAATGTTTGCTTATATTACTCTAAGCATGATTGTATTTTTCCATAGAAATATTCTTAAGCTTAAAAATTATACATACCCAAATACTCTTAAAGAACTTAGAGTATGTTTTTGAATTGAGAGTGGGACTATAAGGGAACAACTAACACAGCTAATGAAGTATAAATATCATCAAGCTCCTAACAAAAGGTCTGTCTCTTCTGGCATAAAGGTAACTGAACATCAAATTCAAGATATCTAACAAGGAAAACTATCAGTATAGGTTATTTGGTGGAGGGGCAGGAGGGTTGCATCTAAAAAAATCTGTTTTCTGCCAAGGGAACCTTATTTCGTCATTTAGAAAGTATGATTCAATTGAATGTTATCAAATGTGAATTGACCAAGACAAAATGAGAAACTATTAATGAGTAAAATATTGTTTGTAACTGCAACCATTCTACAGTCTATATTAGAGATGAGTTTGGTTCTCTTGGAATAATTCTGCATTTAAAAGCAACAGATTAAAAAGTAACATATCATTTACAAGCTCATCCAAGCAAAATATCATCCCAACACATTAAGGGCTTCTTATATATTCTTAAAATTTCTAGTTTCCTAAAAGTGCATGAGAGTGTTATCTTTACTCAGCCCACATATGAGTAGCAGGACTTTTGTATCCTAGTTGATGTTCACTCTTGTTATTCATTATGGCTCTTCAAACTTCCTTCATTTTCTTGAAAGACTCACCACACCCTTTCCCTAGTCAACCCTCAGACTTTCATCAGGTACCTTAACCTTTTATTTCAGAGTTTTTTGACAATAAGCCCCTAGATCTCATTTGTCGACATCTACTTTTTCCACTTTCATGGATATGATGATGGCAGGAGTATTTCACCTATGTGGTAAATCTTTCCTTATGTTCACTAGGAAAAGCCCTTTTTATCTTTTAACTGAACCCCCTTCAGGATTTCCAGTCTTCACTTCATTGTTAAATTCAATTTTCTGTCTTTATGAACCTTGACTATTTTTAGGTAGTGTTTTACATTGCTGAAAATCAAGACACAATGTTTTATAAGCATTTTAATGAAAAAAGAAAGACTTAGTTATATCCCCTGGGTTGCATTTACTCTGGCAAGAGAATGAGCAATTAGGTTTTTAAAATACTATTGAAATTAATTTCATTAAACATTTTTTAATAATAGCAACAGCAAATATTGAGGACCTAAATGTTCCAAAGTCTCTCTCTTTTTTTTTTTTTACTTTTGAAATTCCTTTTTTTTAGTTTTTTTTAATCAGTATTTTTTAATTGTTGATATTGTACAGTTTTCTGTCTTTTACCCCACCCCCAGCCCACCACCCCAGCCCTCCCCACCTTCCTCCCATTTCCACCCCCCCATAGTTTTTGTCCATGAGTCCTTTATACTTGTTGCTCTAAACCGTTCCCCTTTTCCCCTGAAATTCCCTCCCCTCCCCCTCTGGTCACTGTCAGACACTTCTCCAAGGAGGACATACAGAGGATCCAGAGACACATGAAAAGATGCTTGATATCTCTAGCTATCAGAGAGATACAAATTAAAACTACAATGAGATACCACTTGACACCAGTCAGAATGGCCTTCATAAACAAAGCAACAAACAGCAAGTGTTGGAGAGGTTGTGGAGAAAAGGGGACAAAGTCTCTTTTAAATATTTCATATTTATTAATGTATTGGAACCCAAAATAACACTGTGAGATAGGCATTCATATTTTTTCAGTTTTACATAAGCTAAAGAAAAAATTTAATTAAATTGCTCAAGTCCATAGAACATGCAAATGTTCAAACTCAGGCTGCCTGAATCCAGAGCCTGTCCTCCTACCAATCAAATGATGCTGAGTTACCCACATAATTCACTTGACCAGAACTCTTCATGCCACCAAGTAATTATATTAATTGGGGTTTGGTTCTAAAGTTCACAGCATTTTTTAAAAAATTATATACAAAAGATGATGAAAAAGAAATAGGAGGGAGGGAGGGAGGAAGGAAGGGAAAGAAGAGAAGGAAAAAGAAGAGAAGAGGAGAGAGCAGGAGAGGGGAGGGCAGGAGAGAAGAGAAGAGAGGAGAGGAGGGGTGGGGAGGGGAAGAGAAAATGGGTAAGCCTGGTAAAAATGAACTAATTAAGAAGACACCTCCATGTCAAGGAGCTTACTAGTATATAATCTGAAACCAAAACACAGAAAGATTAAAGAACTTGTTGAAGGTCATAAAATCAAGTCTGTATAGAAGTCTCTAGGTCATATGCAGCCAAACATGCCTGCTACTAAGAAGATTGAGAAGAAGCTACATTTTTTTCTTGTAAGCACTTTGCTAAGTAAAATTACAAAGATGGTAAGAGGAAGAATAAAAGGTTAACCAATAATTAAATAAAGTTAGAAAATTAACTTCTGTTTAAAAATAAGATATTAAAGAAATAGATTAGAGTAATTAATTAAAATGCATATAATACTACTGGTAGTGGAATTTGGCCCAGATAGGAAACTTAAGTAAACATGATTTTTTGTGAGAGACACCAATATTCAGCACACCAAGGAGTAGATAAGAAAGAAATGATAGTAAATTTTTAAAACTCAGATAATCAAAACTTTGCTCAATTTTCCAAATTAAAACAATATGAGCTTTCAGAGTCCCTTAATATGGTCCCCCTATTCTCCCTCCATCTCCATTACTTTTGTACTTTCATATCATTCTATATCTTTGAGGAATTCTTGAACTACATGTAGTTGATTTCACCAATAGTTTTAAGGTTAAGTAGTTTTTGATAAACCACATTCCTCCACCCACATCCCCAACCAGCTTTTAAGCTATTTGCATGATGAAAATCATAGTGTTAGATTTATTTTTAAAGAACATAACAGGCATAAACCTATAATAACAACAAGAGACATGAAAAAAAGTGGACATGTTTTTGAAGCCAGTAACTTACACATAAATGACCTTAGTTAGTAGAAATATTGTTGTGCATAAGATCATTCAACCTTCTCTAGAACAGGAAGTACTTTCAAAGTCAGGCAGAATTGCATGTGGATAAAAGATACTCTGGGACTTTATTCTCCAAAATCCAAGGATTAGCAGTGGGGCAGGGATAAGAAAAAATGGTGGGATAAAAAGTATTTGAGGGTAAAAAGCAAAAATGAGAACTGTTCATCTCAGGTAAATTTTAGGTAATAAGGTATTTTATTTAAAAAAAGAGGAGAGAATAGAGAGTAGTATTAATTAAAAATGATTGGATGAGTCTTGGTGAAAATGGCAGCGAGGTAGGTGGGAATGGAGCCCAGTTCTCCCTGACTCCAGCTGAAACACCTAGCTGATCTTCTGAGGAACAGAGTGAACAGCCAATAGAATCCCTGTTTATATGACATTTGGAGGCAAAAAATTGCAGAGGGCATTGAAAAACAGATGGTGAGGAGAGTGTGCTGGGACAGTAAGGTCTCTGGGATCTGCGCCAGGACCAAGGCTGCTACACACCCCGCTCAGTGCCTGCCGCAGGATACAAGGAGGAGAGTTAGATCACTAGCTCCCTCCCCTTCCAGAGCAGGGAGGGCAACCAGACAGCAGGAGGGACCTGAATGCTGGAAGTTACTGGGAGCAATAGAGATAGATGAGTGGGAGACACATTGAGGCAGCACACATCTACTGGGACTGTGGATGCTGGCATGAGAGAAATTGGGGTGCCAGGCGACACCTGGAGAAGGGAGGAGTTGGGCCGTGTCAGACCCTGACTCGGATAGTCTCTGGACTGGTTGGAAAGTGGAACTGTGTAACAGGCTGTGCACTTGTTAGGAACTGTGGGCAGCTGCTTTGTAAGGAACTCTCCAGCAGCAGCTGTTGTTCCCTGAGGGAGATTTCACCTGCATGCGCCCAGTGTGAGTGGCTGAGGGGAACCGTGTGCCCCACTTGTCCGGTACTGTGTACCCAGAGACAGTAGCTGAGGGGGACCGTGCACCCTGATTGTCTGACACCACACCCAGAGACAGTGGTTAAGCTGAACCGCCCACCCCACTTGTCTCTAGCGCCTTGCCAAAGATCGACTCACACTGTAAGCAGCTGACTGGCCGATCTGAGTTTGCCAGCTCGTGGAAGACCTGGGCCAGAGCCCAGGAAACTGTGAATATTGCACCCCACACCTGGTCCCCATCCTCTCAGAACCAAAGGAAGGTAGAAAAGTGAAGCCCAGCCCCCCTCTTTCTGTGGAAGACCAGCAGAACTCCGAAACAGGTTTAAAGTCAGCAGGAGGCTTATTATCATTTCTTTTTTTTCTTTTTGGATCCGCTCTCTTTTTATCCTTTTTTTTCCCCTTGCCTTAAGTGAGACAATAAGACATGGAGTTATAAAGGGTCCAGAGACAGATCGAAAGGGGGAGCACAGGACTAACCCCCAAAACTGAGAAACTAAGACAAATGTCACATTGCTATCCCACAGAGCTGGCATTTTATTATATCATTTCAAATATGTGTATTATTATTATCTCATCATTATTTTTACCACTTTTATTTTATTAGTATTTTTTATTTCTCTTCTTTTGTTTAGTTTTCCTTATTGTATTTCCCCATTTAATTGCATTGTTTGGCTGATTTTCCTTATTCTCTCTTTATTGTACTTTAATTTTCCTTCTTTCACTTGACCTGTGTTCCAAGAACACACAACTCTTGATCAGGTATTTCTATTCTGGTTAACCAAATCATATACTTCTTCTCATATTATTGGTGTTTCAGTACTATTGTAAATAATTGTTGTTCCATACAATTGTATGTAACACAGCAACCCTCTATGATCTTAGCTCACTTCACTTTAATCCTGAGCATTGTTATTGTTGTGGTTAACTCTATTCTCTCTCACACTATGCCTACTATCTATACTTTAATCTCACTATATCTCTATCATCTAACTTTGCACAAGTGCTCGGTTTTCTGGGTTCAGCTCACAATCATCCTCCCCTCTAACAAGAGTCTTATCTCTCACCTTCTATAAAAAGTGGTTAGTTAGGTGAAATATCACAGTTAATGCTATACTTATCCAAAGAATCTCCTATCACTTCTCTACTTGATGGTACTTTAAATTCCATAAAATACTCTGCAGCTGTCTTAATCCATTTTGCCTACTCCCTGCCACTGATCACATACAAGAATAGGTAGGAGCTGTGAGCATCGGTATACCTGCTGGAGGAGAAAAACCACTAACAAAGGAACCAGCAAAAGGTAAAAACCCAAGTACAACAAGAGAATCCACACAAACAGGAGAAAGGGCAAACCTAGAGCATCCAGAAAAGGAGGTAAGAGACCACACCACTGGAACTCGTAGAATTCATACCATAGAAGTTCACCATTACAAAGACAGCAAGCAAAGTGAAACATCATGAAGCACAGAAACAAACAAAAAGAGTCACCTAAAATGGGGAGACAAAAAAAGAACACACAATCAAAAGGAATGGAAGACTCCCCACTAAAAGAGCTAAATGAAATGGAGGTAACTAAACTATCAAATATAGAATTCAAATAATGGTTATAAAGATGCTCAAGGAACTCACAGACAACTACAAGGAACTGAGTGAGAACTATATCGGCATGAAAAAGAAATAGAAACCATAAAAAAAACAGGAAAAAATGAACAATAAAATATTGGAAATAAGAAACATATCAGAAGGAATTACAAGCAGCCCGGATGAAGCAGAGGACTGAATCAGCAAGTTGGAGGACAAGGCAGAGAAAAACACCCAGAGACAGCAAGAGAAGGGAAAGAGACTCAAAAGAATGACCAGGTGGTGAGGGAGCTGCAACACAACATTAAACATAATAATATGCATATAATAGGGATTTCAGACGGAGAAGAGGAAGAGCAAGGGATAGAAAACCAGTTTGAAAAATTAAGGATGAAAAATTTCCCTAATTTGATGAGAAAGTGACACAAATCCAGGAAACACAGAGAGTTCCAATCAAGAGGACACTAAAGAGGCTCACATCAAGACACATCATAATAAAAATGGCAAAATTCCAAGATAAAGAGAATCCTGAAGGCAGCAAGGGAGAAAGAGGAAGTAACATGCAAGGAAGTGCCAATAAGACTAGCAGCTGAATTCTCAATGGAAATACTCCAAGCCAGAAGAGAAGGGCAAGAAATATTCCAAGTAATGAGAACCAAAGGCGTGCAACCAAGATTACTTTACCCAGCAAGGCTTTCAATCAAGATAGAAGGCCCAATAAGGAGCTTCCTAGACAAAAGAAATCTAAAAGAATACACCTCTACCAAACCAGTTCTGCAAGAGATGCTAAAGGGAATGCTTTAAGGAAAGGAAGGAAAAGAGTGAGAGAGAGAGAAACACAGGTACAAAAAAATGGCAATGAATAAGGCCCTATCAATAATAACCTTAAATGTAAAAGGATTAAATGCTCCAATCAAAAGATATAGAATAGCTGAATGGATAAGAAAGCATGACCCACACATATGCTGCCTACAAGAGACCAACCTCAGGACAAAAGACCTACACAGGCTGAAAGTGAAGGGCTGGATACATATATTCCAAGCAAATAGACAGAAAAAAAAAAAAATCTGGGGTATCAATACTCATATCAGACAAAATAGACTTCAAAAAAAGGGCCATTAAAAGAGACCCAGAAGGTCACTTCATAATACTTAAGGAAAGAATTCATCAAGATCATATAAACATTGTAAATATATATGGATGCAACATAGGAGCACCCAAATACATAAAGAAAATCTTGGAGAACTTCAAGAAAGATATGGACAGTAACACAATTATAGTAGGGGATTTGAACACCGCACTGTAAAAAATGGATAAATCTTCCCTCAAAAAATATCAACAAAGATATTGCAGCATTGAACAATGTCCTAGGTCAAATGAACTTAACTAACATATATAGAGACTTTCATCCCAAAAAAGCAAAATACACATGGAACATTTTCAAATATAGAGCACATGATAGGACACAAAACAAGCCTCAAGAAATTCAAGAAAATTGAAATCATATCAAGCATTTTCTCTGACCACAAAGGGTTGAAACTAGAAACCAACCTCAAGGAAAAAAAACCCAAAACACTCAGACTCATGGAGATTGAATAGCATGCTGTTAAACAATGATTGGGTCAAAAAGGAGATGAAATCAAAGGAAGAAATCAAAAAGTTTTTGGAAACAAATGAAAATGAACTCACAACGACCCAAAACTTATGGGGCATAGCAAAGATAGTCCTGAGAGGGAAGTTCGTAGCAATACAGGCATATGTAAAACAGAAAAAAAAAAAAAAAAATAGAAGCAGTTCAAATAAACCTCCTAACCTTACATCTACAAGAACTCGAAGAACAAGCCCTGGCTGGTGTGGTTCAGTAGATTGAGCACCAGCCTGCAAACCAAAGGGTCACTGGTTTGATTCCCAGTCAGGGCACATGGCTGGGTTGTGACCTAAGTTGAACCCCCAGTAGGCAGTGCATGAGAAGCAACCACACCTTGATGTTTCTCACCTTTTTTTCCTCCTCCCCTTCCCCTCTCTCTAAAATTAAATAAATAAACTATTAAAAATGAAAAGAACTCAAAGAACCACAACAAAGACAGCCCAGACAAGTAGAAGGAAGGAAATAACCATGATCAGAGCAGAAATAAATGATGTAGAGACTAAAAGAATAATTCTAAGAATTAATAAATTCAGGAGCTGGTTCTTTAAAAAGATAAACCAAATCAATAAGCATTTAAGCAAACTCATTAAGAAAAAAGAGAGAGAACCCAAATAAACACAATCAGAAATGAAAGAGAAGAGATTAAAACTGATTGTAAGAAATTACTAAGGATTGTAAGAAATTACTATGAAGAACTGTATGCCAAGAAATTTGAAAACCTAGGTGAAATGGACAAGTTTCTAGAAAAATATAATCTTCTAAAACTCAAGGAAGAAGAAGCAGAAAGCCTGAATGGACCAATAATATCTGATGAAATTGAAGCAGTAATCAAAAAACTCCCATCACCCAAAAGCCCTGGACCAGATGGCTTCACAGGAGAATTCTACAAAGCATTTAAGGAAGAGTGAAGCTGTATCCTTCACAGAGTATTCCAGAAAAAAAAAAAAAATCCAAGAAGATGGAAGACTCCCACACCCTTTTTATGAAGCCAGAATCATCTTAACCCCAAAACCAGATAAAGACACAACAAAGAAAGAAAACTTCAGGTCAATATCACTGATGAACATAGATGCTAAAATCCTCAACAAAATATTGGCAAACAACATCCAGCAATACATTAAAAGGATCACACACCATGATCAAGTGGGATTCATCCCAGGGATGCAAGGATGATACAATATTCACAAATCAATAAACGTAATACATCACATAAACAGAAGGAAAGACAAAAATCACGTGATCATATCAATAGATGGATAAAAAGCATTTGATAAACTATAGCACCCATTTATGATGAGAACACTCAGGAAACTGGGAATAGAGGGAGCATTCCTCAACATAATAAAGGCCATATATGAGAGTCCTACCACCAACATCATACTCAATGAGCAAAAACTAAAAACTTTCCCACTAAGATCAGTAAGAAGACAAAGTTGTCCACTTTCACCACTTCTGTTCAACATAGTATTGGAAGTCCTAGCCATAGCAATCAGACAAGAAAAGGAAATAAAAGGCATCCAAATTGGAAAACAGGAAACAACTGTCTTTGTTTACAGATGACATGATAGTGTACATAGAAAATCCTATAGACTCTACCAAAAAACTGCACGACATAGTAAATGAATTTGGCAAAACAGCAGGATACAAAGTCAATATCCAGAAATTAAAGGCATTTTTGTATACCAACAATGAAACAACAGAAACAGAAATCAGGGAAAAATGCCATTTGATATAGCAAAAACAAAAATAGAATACCTAGAAGTAAACCTAACCAAGGAGGTAAAAGACCTGTATGCAGAAAACTACACGACACTGAACAATGAAATGAAGGAAGACATAAACAAATGGAAACATGCACCGTGTATATGGATCAGAAGACTTAACATCATTAAAATGTCTATACTACTCACAGCAATTTATAGATTCAATGCTATACTTATTAAAGTACCAATGGCATATTTCACACATATAGAACAAATATTTCAAAAACTTATATGGAACCATAAATGATCCTGAATAGCTGCAGCAATTTTGAGAAAGAAGAGCAGAGTAGAAGGGATCACAATGTCTGATATCAAACTATATTACAAGGCCACTGTAATCAAAAGAGCCTTGTACTGTTATAAGAACAGATACATGGACCAATGGAACAGAATAGAGAGCCCAGAAATAAACCCAAATCTCTATGGTCAATTAATATTTGACAAAGGGGGCAGCAACATAAAATGCAGTAAAAATAGCCTCTTCAACAAATGGTGTTAGGAAGACAGCTACATGCATAAAAATGAAACTCGAGCACCAACTTACACCATAAACAAAAATAAATTCAAGATGGATAAAAGATTTAAATGTAAGTTGTGATACCATTAAAGTCCTAGAGGAGAACATAGGCAGGAAAATGTCAAGACATTCCATGCAGCAACATCTTCAACTGATACGTACTCTGAAGCAAGGGACATAAAGGTAATAATAAACAAATGGGACCTCATCAAATTAAAAAGCTTCTGCATAGCTAAAGAAAACAGCATTGAAATGAAAAGCGAACCAACTGGATGGGAAAACATATTTGCCAATGATACCTCAAACAAGGGTCTGATCTCCAAAATGTACAAAGAACTAACACAACTCCAATCTAAGAAGACAAGCAACCCAATTAGAAAATGGGCAAAGGACTTGAACAGACATTTCTCCAAGGAGGACATGCAGAGGGTCCAGATACATATGAAAAGATGGTCAGTATCACTAGCCATCAGAGAGATGCAAATTAAAACCACAATGAGATACCACTTCACACTGGTCAGAATGGCTACCCTAAACAAAGCAACAAACAACAAATTTCAGAGAGGGTGTGGAGAAAAGGGAATCCCAGTTTACTGTGGGTGGGAATACAGACTGGTGCAACCACTATGGAAAACAATATGGAATTTCCTCAGAAAACTATAAATGAAAAGGCCTTTTTACCCAGCAATTCCACTGCTAGGATTATATTCTAAGAACCCTGAAACATCAATCCAAAAGAACCTATGCACTCCAATGTTCATAACAGCACAATTTACAGTATACAAGTACTGGAAACTATGTAGGGTACCCATGAGTAAATGAGTGGATAAAAAAACTATGGTACTTTTACACAATGGAATATCACACAGCAGAAAGAAAGAGGGAACTCCTACCCTTAGCAACAGCATGGATGGAACTGGAGAGTATTATGCTAAGTGAAATAAACCAAGCGATGAAAGACAAACACCATATGATCTAACCATTAACAGGAGCCTAATCAACAAAATGATCAAGCAAGCAAAGTATAGCCAAAGGCATTGAAATTGAGAACAGGCTGATAGTGACCAGAGGGGAGAGGGGAGAGGATAATGGGGGAAAGGGTGAAGGTTTTACAGGAACAATTATAAATGACACATGGAGAACCACAAGGGGAGTGGAAATGAGGGAGGGAGGTGGGAAGGGCTGAGGTGGTGGGGAGGGGTGGAGGAAAAAGCAGAAAACTGTACATGGATAACAATTAAAAAGTTTTAAAATAGTAATAAAAACATCACTAAAAATTGAAACGTTGTCCCATTTGAAAGTATTAAGTAGGTTACTAAAATAAACCTGTAAAAATTAGTGTAGACTATGAAATGAGGATCTGGAAGAAAAGATGGTATAGGAAAATATAATTTATAGAGTAGAAAATATTTTTTTTTTAATTCAGAAAGAGAGAGAGAAACACTAATTTTTTTGTATGTGCCTGGCCAGGGATTAAACCTGAAACCTTCATGTATTCAAATGATGTGCTAACCACTTTGCTACTCGATGAAGTTTTTAAAAATAACATTGATTTTGACCACCGAGATGGAGATGATTATTCTCTTAACAAGAGAGAAATGTTCAGATGTAGCCATATTTGAGTTCTGTTACAACAAAAGTAGAAGAGAATGGAACACTCAACTCTTAAATTATTGTGGAAAGGCCAATTTTCTATATGACTAATTTGAGGGTATTTGTTAAAATTAATAAGATGTAAAGCTAAGGGAAATCAGACCCCTCCTACACTTAGAATATATTGGCTTAAAAATCATACCTAGAAGTACTGAGTTGGTCATATTTAAGTCCTTGAAGTGCTGGAAAGATTTTTGTCTCTCCTCATCTAAGAGTTGCAGGGCTAGCACATTCCTTACACCAATCTGAGGTTTCCAATATACATTTTGTCCTTTTCTACTATCTCTAACTTTTTCTTGAGCCTATTTGTTTTTGCTCTATTTTTTGTATTTCCATGTGTTTATATAAAAAATCCCTTTGGCATTTACTTTAGTCATCCATAAAAAGTTTATGATGGTAAATAATATTACCTTTAGCCTCAGTTTCTGTATGTTTAAAAACAATAGTTCCTTTACCTGTACTCTTAGAAATACTATTTTACTAATTTAATATTCAAAACATGCCTCAGCTTCTTAGGTTACATTTCTGAAGTTCGGCAAACTACATGAAATCCAAGTAATTCACAGTAGAATAAAATAAATAGCCATATTTTCCATAAGATGTTGCTATTGTTTTTAGTATCTCTTTTTTAAAATTTAAACTATTGACTTCTTCTTTCTTTTGTAAACTAAACCCTCAGATATTATTGTTTCACAAATAATCTTTATCAAAATTTCCCCATATTGTAGTCCTAATAATTTATTTTGCCAAGTTTATCAAGCTAGTTCTCCAGCTCATTAGCCAGTTGATTGCTTGACAGACTGCAAAGCTTTATCAACTTTTCTTGTTATGTATGTATCATATTATAAAAATAATACATACTCACTGTAAAAATGTTAGAAAACATAGAAAATTATGAGAAAGTCAGTCACAATTCCTCATCCTACAGATAGCCATTGTTAACATTCTGTTATGCATCATCATTTAGAATTGGATTGCTACTTCTCAAAGAGTGATAGACAAAGCACTTCACATACTGATGTGTGAAAACCATAAATTAGTATAGGTAGAAAGAAAATGTTGGTTTCTATAATACCTGTTGACACTTGAGTGCCTCCATCAGCCATGGGATACTAGCCTTTCTGGCTCTGAAATCTGCCTCAAGACCTGTATTTAGATGTAATTTATAACATATCATCCTCAAGATCTGTAGTTAGATGTAACTACTTCTAGAAAAGCTGCTCTGAACCCCTAGAGATCTGTACTCTTATAGCCCCTGACTCTATCCCTACTACTATTGATCCATCCCAGCCCAGGACTGAGGTTCCTTGAGAACATGGATTGAGATTTCGTTCTGAGTCCTTTCATGCAGCACAGTGGTGTGGTTTTTGTAGAAGTTTAATAAATAAAAATTATAAATACATTAAAATTATTTCATTTCTATCCAATATAGCTCTCATTATTAACCAAGATCACAATCCCTAATTAATCAGAAGGACTCATTTCAGTAGAATGCAAAAGATGGGTCATCATTGCTCTCTCCTGTCTGGTGTGCTCATCTTCTCAGACATAAGCTCGATTCATTCTTACTTTCTAGATATTGCTTATGTTATTTGGCCTATAATTAGTTCCTTTTCTCAAAACCATTACATTACCTGGGTCCTATTTTTCTATATGAATCCTTGGTCAAATACTGCAACAAACATTAATCTCATACTACAAAATCTTACAGTATTTAGGCCACAGATTGGTTCACTAGTAGTCACAGAAACATAAATTACAACAATAAAAAATAATTAAATACATTAGATATATCAAAATGGTAGAATTTAGAAAGGCCAATTTTATCATCTATCAGTAAAAATATCAGGCATTAAGAACTCTATACGCTAAGTGATGTAAGCCAGGTGGTGAAAGACAAATACCATATGATCTCACCTGTAAGTGCAACCTAATCAATAAAACAAACAAGCAAGCAAAATACATCCAGAGACATTTAAATAAAGAACAAACTGACAGTAATGAGAGAGGTAAAGGGGGATAACAGGGGAAAGAAGAGGAAGGGTCATCAAAGAATATGTATAAAGGACCCAAAGACAAAGACAACAGAGGTGTAGGATTGAGTGTAGAAGGTTGGGGAGGGTGGCGCAGGAGAGAGTGATGAGCGGCAAATGGGGACAACTGTAGGTGAACAACAATCAAAAAAGACTAAAAAAAGAACTCCTATGTATGTGTGGATATAAAGCAGCATATCTGTTCTAGAAATCAAATTGGCAGAATTTTTGAAATTAAGAATTTGTTTGCCTTAAGATACAGCAATCTTACTCCTGAGTATTTGTGAGAATACAGACATATTCTCACAAATTTCAGAGACATGAATCAAAATGTTTACCATGTCCTTTTATGTGGTAATGGAGACTTGGAGATAAACTAGTAGAATACAGTCATCCCTCGCTATATCATGGTTCACTTATTGTGGCTTCACTGTATCGTGGTTTTTTAAAAAAATATATACCTAATTTTGTATCACAGAGTTTTTGCTATATTGTGGGATTTTGCAGTATATAGGTATTTATATAATATTTATGATTTTAGTTATTTTTGCCTAAAAATGTATAACAATATAAAAATATAAAAATGTTACTTCAAACATATTAAAAGAATATTAAATCAAAATAAAATACAGTATGTATTTCATTAGCAGATGAAAACCATACTGTACACAATAGAAGTGCAGTAAGCCACTACTGCTTGCGCAAGTTTGCCAAGGTGAGATTGTACATGGCACACCATTGGCTGATGGAATGAAAAGCGACCAACCACAGCACTGTGTTCTGTATCCTGGGTACTTATTAGTTCAGTGACGGTAACATCGGTCTGCTTGCTCTCCCATGCTGTGCCCATATGTTCAGCATCTCTCCTTGTCCACTTCACATTGACATCTGATTGCTGCACATAATGTTGCTTTGCAGTGTTGTGTTTTTGTGAAATTTTCATAAAAGTTTGAATTTATTTCAAGCCCTATGATGCCACCCAAACATTCTGTGCCTTCTAAGGCTTCTGGCAGTGAACCCAAGTGCCAGAGGAATATGCTTACCATCAAAGAAAAGGTAGAACTTCTCGACATGTTAAAGGAAGGCAAAAGCTATACAGCTGTAGGCCACCATTATGGGATCAACAAATCTAATTGTTCACTACAAAAAGAAAGATGAGAAGAATATTAGGTCCACGGCAACAATGACTTTTAACAAGACTGAAAAGAGGGTGGTCACTTCCCGTAATAAGGCCATTGTGAGGATGGAGTCTGCATTGGCCCTGTGGATAAATGACTGCAGGAAGAAGAGTATCTTGCTGGATACCAACACCATCCAGACTAAGACCAAGAAATGTTATGATAGTTTTTCAGAAAGCATGGACTGTTCATGACAGTGATGAGGATGAAGATGAGGATGATGACGCAGAAGCAGGACCCTCGAGTGCTTCTCTCACCAGACCAACCGCATTCAGTGCTAGCAAGGGCGGGTTTGACAAATTTCAGAGACACTTGGGACTCAAGAGGGTTTCTCTGCATGGAGAAGCTGCCTCTGCAGATAAAAAGCAGCACCAGCAACTCCCCATAACTATGTTCATCACTCAGACAAAGAGATCAATTATGCCTAAGCCTTTAGCGGGAATAGAAGTTATGGCCCAGGGCAAAGATACTGCACCACCTGATGAAGTGCCTGATGAAGTGGTGCCTTCAGAGCTGTAATGCTCTTCTTGGCTGTGCAGTACATTCATCTCATCGTCATCACCTTCATTGCCATCAGTACTGCACAGCTACATAATTCATGATCAACATCATTCAAGTTGTAGTATACTTCACTGGTGAGTACCCATATAGAATTTTATATGTTGTTAAAATTATATAGGTTTAAGAGTGTAAAAAGTGTTTAAGAGCATATGAAGTGTTTATAAGAGTGTGGGAAAGGTTAATAAGAGAGTGGGAGAGGTTTATAGGAGTGTGGGAAGGGATTATAAAGCCTTAAAATATATATAAATAATAAAATAAATATAATGCCACTACTTTGCGGACTTTCACCTATCGTCGGGGTCTCTGGTATGTAACTCCTGCAGTAGGTGAGGGACAACTGTATAGTGGAAGCCCACTTTAGAACAGTAGGCAGCAGAGAGATGCAACATGACAAGGTATTAAACACAGGACATTGAGAGGAAAAAATACAAAAATATATAACAGAATACTACTTTATAAATTTAAAACATACACATAAAACATTATATATTGGTGTATTTAAGAACATTGAATGTGTATGTTAGCAGAAGGTAATAATAAGTAGATAGATGATAGGTAGATTAGATAAGTTAGATAGATGATATATATCAGATATATTAGATAGATTACCTTATTAAACAGTTTTTAATATAGACTATTAAATTAGAAGGCTGATTAACTCAGTCTGAGACCCAAATCAAAGAAGCTGATGACAGATGTGTTGGGTTGGCCGAAAAGCTTGTTTGTTTTTTTCCTGTAAGATGGCTCTAGTAGCTCTTAATCGTCTTAAACTTCATTCAAAACAATTTTGTTAGATTGTATTGTGACAGCTGTCATATCGGCATGCATTAAATAATGGTAAATATTTGTGTGGCAATTTTAATATTGAAGATGGAAGAAAATGCAGAACATTTTCAGCATATTATTCTTTATTTTTTCAAGAAAGGTTAAAATGCAACTGAAACACGCACTAAAAAGAATTGTACAGTGTATGGAGAAAGTGCTGTGACTGATAAAATATGTCAAAAGTTATGTGCTGGAGATTTCTCACTGGATGATGCTCCACAGTCAGGTAAACCAGTTAAAGTTGATAGCGATCAACTTCATTCCTTATTAATTGATAATAATCATTATAACATGCAGGATATAGCTGACATACTTAAAATATCCAAATCAATAAAGCTATAGGTGAAAATGAAACATATGTCCTTTATTTTACAGAAAGAACTTAACAGACTTTTTGGCCAATGCAATAGATACACAGGCTCTAGGACTTCTTTATTTAAAAGATAAAAACGGTTTTTTGGTCTCTGAAGAGGGTTTATTTTTAACAAAAGATAACATAACTTTGCTTTACTTAAATCTAAAATCGAGCAATGAAACATTTTGTAGAACTGTTGAAAAAGATTTTTAGGTGGTTTGTTACCTAAATACACTTCCATTTGAGCAGTTGCATTTACCCCTAAAAAGATAGTCAGCAGAGAGATTTGAAATATATGCATTCAAAACCATCGAAGAGAAGGCCTTTCCTATTCCACGTCCTCCAATTACATTGAAATTAATTGCTGACCATTATCTTTAACCCTCAACACATTTATTTTTCATCAACGATTTTCCATAAGCATGGCACTATAATATTTTAATGGAAGTGTCATTTTAAAATAATTATTTTATTTCTGATTCTATTTGTGCACTGCTTTTAATCTGACAAACTATTCCAAATCACTCTTTGTCTAAGTTATTATATAAAATTTAGACTAACATAACCAGTTTGGAATTATTTCTTCTAAATAATCAAATGTGTATAGAAAAGTTCATTTACACTTTAAGATGTAAAAAAGATTCAGACTTACAAGGTCTTACTAAAATGGACTCTAATTTAGGCCATGCCAAAGCAGTTTTCTTATATATACAAGATCTGTCCAGGAAAAGTCATTTTAATATAACAGCCATTGTTAATGTAACAAGAATAGTTTTCATGATATCAATGTAATCTGGCAGCCAAGGAGAGTGTGCTGGAATGCGCAGGCATGAATAATGATGACTTCACTGTACTAGTCAGTGGTAGCAGTGGATGTGGTTGAGTGAGCATGCATAGTGTGTTGCTGTCACATTAAAAATGAGCAAGTAGAGCAACAAATCTGCACTAATTTATGCATTAAGTTTGAACATTGCTCCATGGAAACTATTTGGATGATTCAGAAGGCCACAGCCATGGGTAACAGGTGATTGGCAGCTTCATAACAACAATGCACCCGCTCATGCATCACATTTCATGCAGAGTTCTTTGGTGAAATATCAAATCACCCAGGTAACTCAGCCCCCCTACAGCCCAGATTTGGCACCCTATGACTTCTGACTTTTCCTAACACCAAAATAACCTTTGAAAGTGAAGAGATTCCAGAACTTTGATAAGAGTCATGAATATATGACAGGGCAGCTGATGGCAATTGGGAAAACTGTGTGAGGTCCCAAGGTACTTACTTTGAAAGGGACTGGTGTGTCATTGTCCTATGTACAATGTTTCTTGTATCTTGTACCTTCTTCAATAAATGTCTCTATTTTTTATATACACAGCTGGATACCTTCTGGATGTGTAGAATAGAAATTGTGTGTGTGTGTGTATATATACACACAGAGACATACATATATGTGTATATACATATCTATATATATATACATATATATACACACAGAGACATACACACTAGACTATGGAAGGCTATACATATGGTTATATATATGGATATATATATATGGATATGTTATTCTTCTATAGAGAATAATGTATAAAGTAAGAAACTTAGATGGAAATGGAAATTGAGAAAGTAGTGTTTCCCCAAAATCACTTAGTCTATCAATTATAATTCAGTGACTTAAAAATTTAATTCAAACAGTCCCATCATTTTTTACTGAAAACTGAAACTCAAAATTAACTGTTAACTGAAAATTGACTTGAAGGAAGTAGACATAATTAGTAAGTAGTTTTATTTGGGCTCATTAAGAGCATGTTTTTAGCTTTTGTTTTCATGCAGAAGCATTGGATAGGCTGCCTTGTTTAGAATTCCCTGATTTCTGCCATGTAGAAGTTAATACCCATGTCAGGAACACAGGATAGCTTGGACCATGTGCACAGGGAGTAGCCTGTTTACATATTTCCTTACTGTCTATTATGGGACTATCTATTATGGCATAATGAACATACTATGCTTCCTTTGATTTCTTTTTGAAAAATGCACAATTAGCAAATATCTAAAGCATCATAAAATAAAAAGCAGTGAATTAAACAAGCTCTGGATTATTTCATTCCTGTTTTCTATTCTTCCTTAGTCTTTCCAGTGTTTAGGAAAGAAGGTCCCAGGCAGCATCACTTGAACAGATCTGTGAAATTTTCCTGAATGTGCTCAAGAGAATGACACATACATATGTCTGCCACCTCAAGATAATCAAGTAGAGTAGAGAGCAAAGCAGTGCTTATGACTGGCATCACCACACAGGCACACATATATACCCCCATGGAACTCAGTAATTAAAGTCAATATGGGCATCAAGTATTATTTAATCTGTCTTAAGATTTGTGTCTTTGCACATGACACAGGTAATCATCTCAATCATCTTGGTGTAGAAATTGTGAGAACAAACTCACAGTGTTACCTGGTAAAGAAGTTTCCTCCCAAATGACAAATTGGACTAATTAATAGTGGCTTCTTGGTGAACCATGCTGAAATGCAACACTATAAAGTCAAGAATGTTCCTTAATGCCCTGTCTGGTGTAGCTCAGTGGGTTGGGCATCATTCCTCAAAGTGAAATATTGCTGGTTCCGGCCAGGTCTCCAGTTGGGGGTGTGCGAGAAGTGAGCGATCAATGTTTCTCTTGCATATTAATGTTTTTCTCCCTCTTTTTCTTCCTCCCTTCCCCTTTCTCTAAAAATAAATAAATAATCTTTTTAAAAAAGGAATGTTCCTTAATAATGATTGAAGTGGCATTCAAAATGGAGAAAGTCAAAATTTATGATTTGTGGCTCTTTTTACAAAAGTGTTTAAAATAAGGATTTTAAGATTAAATGAAAAAATCTCTGTTGGTACAAATGTTTCCTAGACATATCTAAATTCTAAAATGCAAATGATTTCGATGAATACTCAAGCCAAGTTTCTCTGTACTACTAACAAATCACAGAAGGAATTTCCTAGGGATTATTTCCACACCAGAAAGAAAGAAAGAAAGAAAGAAAGAAAGAAAGAAAGAAAGAAAGAAAGAAAGAAAGAAAGAAAGAAAGAAGAGAGAGAGAGAGAGAGAGAGAAGGAAGGAAGGAAGGAAGGAAGGAAGGAAGGAAGGAAGGAAGGAAGGAAGGAAAAGAAAAAGAAAGAAAGAAAGAAAGAAAGAAAGAAAGAAAGAAAGAGAGAGAGAGAGAGAAGGAAGGAAGGAAGGAAGGAAGAAAGGAAGGAAGGAAGGAAGGAAGGAAGGAAGGAAGGAAGGAAGGAAAAGAAGAAAGAAAGAAAGAAAGAAAGAAAGAAAGAAAGAAAGAAAGAAAAGAAAGACAATTCTTTCCTATTAGATTCTTTACTTCCATCAAACTCAATAGAGCCACTGATCTAAAACTAAGTCCATTTACACTACAAAAAATATCAACAGTCCTGGCTGTGTGACTCAGTGGATTGAGTGCTGGCCTGTGAACCAAAGGGTTGCCAGTTCAATTCCCAATCAGGGCACATGCCTGGGTTGCAGGCCAGGTCTCCAGTTGGGGGTGTGCAAGAGGCAACCACACATCAATGTTCCTCTCCCTTTCTTTCTGTCTCCCTTCCCTTCTCTCTAAAAATAAATAAATAAAAAGCCTTAAAAATATCTCAACAGCATTTAGTTTCTATAAGCCAAATAGACAAATAGCATGCTTGCAGGAAAACAAATACAAGTAAACTTTTTCTGAGATATATTTAGAATTTTCATTAAAAATTCCTGGTTCTTTTTTTATTAAAACTAGCATAAAGAATATTAAAATGGGTAAGATACTAGGGCTTTGGATAGAAGTTCTATAATAAAATCTAAGATATTTAGAACACTGTCTATAAACAGTACTTCTCTACATATGGAATTTGAAGCTCAATTCCAGTGCAATTTTAAATAAGACTTTGGCTCTAATTCTTTTTCTCTTACTTTGCATATCTCAGTGCATTTGCTTTGCAGAGCTGTGTTCCCTGAAAGAAGATCTACAAAAGTGAAATATATTATGACCCACATCTCTAGCCAACAATAGTGTTTTAATACTCCTTTTCATCTCAATTTACATCTTAACAATAAACTTATTTCTCATATCTGAAGTGCAAACACTGATAACTGATATCTATCATGCACTTATTAGACTCCAAGCACTGATTTAATTATTTTATGTGTTTTAGATCATGCAATCCTCACAGCAACCCTGTAAAGTAGGTACTATTATAATCATCATTACCCCAATTTTAGAGATGTGGAAACTGAGTTACAGAAAGTTCAAGTAGCATGTCCAAGGTCACATTAAGCCCTGCATGTCCAAGGCAGAGCTGAAGGCTGAACTCAGGTAGTCTCATTACAAGTTTGATCTCATGACTATAAAACTAATTGATCTGCCTCCTTAACAAACAAACAAAAACCCTACAGAATATAATCAGCTCCAATATACCCATTGCATTGCTTTGAAACTGGGCCTTCTTTTTCAAAGCTTTAATTGCAAAAAGCACTATAGCAACCAGAATGGTTCTGCTGGGAAAAGTAGTTCCCCTAGGATCAACATAGGCAGCAAGCTTATCTTTAAAACAGCACACAGACTAAATAAATGATTTTTTTTAAAAGTATTTTATTTATTAATTTTTTAGACAGAGAGGAAGGGAGGGAGAAAAAGAGGAAGGGAGGGAGAAAGAGAGGGAGAAAAACTCAATGTGTGGTTGCCTCTCAAGTGCCCCTGACTGGGGACCTGGCCTACAACCCAGGCATGTGCCCTGACTGGGTAATGAACCAGCAACCCTTTGGTTCTCAGGCCAGTGCTCTATCCACCAAGCCACACCAGCCAGGGCTAAATAAATGAATTTTAAGGGAAAAAAAAGCTGAGACTGAGTACGTAAAATAATCTGAAGTAAGAATGACTGATATTAATATGAAAATTACTGTGTCCAGTTAGAAAAAAACAAACAAAAAAAGTAACACATCATTCTCCATGATTAACTAGCTCATATATATTTGGTTTATTCCTGATAAAAACAAAATAGTGGATGCTAACATGATACCATTGCTTCAGTGAGTTGTTATATAGCCACACAATAATTCCTCCAGCACTCATTGTCAATGTCATTGTCTGACATTCTTGGATAAACTAGGTTTTTAAATTGCTTTTCCAATGGTCACAATGAATTTATGTTGAACCAACCTCATTTCAGACATCTATCTCTCTTGGCAACCAAATCAAGATAATTGACAAAGGTTAAAAGTAAAATTTTGTGAGCAAATAGTGTTTTCTTTCTTCACAAATTAATTGTAATCATATCTTCTAGAGACATTTGAGCAAGAATACCTGGAGGATGCATGCACATAGATGTCTAGAATTTGGATTATTGCACCATAATAAATAATATGTAATATGCAACCAAGGTATTTGTTCACATGCTTGATGTGTGCTGGATAAGACTGGATACATCCTCGTGAACGAATGGACTTAAGTTGGTTATAACTCCATTTGTTCTGGATTGTCAACACCTCAAATTTATAGGAAGATGCATACTTTCTAGTTTCTGTTTACTATCCTGACATAGTCATTAATTGCTCATTATTCACTCTCAAATATCTTGATTTGGTGAATGAATTGCATAATCATCATACATCAGTACCCTTGAAGTCTAATAACACAAACCTTGAAAATTGTACATATATTTTATTACAGTGTTATTGTCTTGTTAGGTACCACCCATCATGTGGCTTGAGGCTTTGTGTGAAAGGAGTGGATGGTCTCATTGTTAGTTAATGAAGGGTGTGAATCCTGGGATAAGATATGCTGACACAGGAGATGGGCTTTAAGCTAAAGTGAGATTTGACTTTCAGGTCAACTCAGACACTGAAGTATTGAGAACTCCTTACAGTAGAAAGTGAACTGCCACATGGAAGTGAGTCTGAGGTGACTAAGGAAACCTGATAAGACAAAAGCTGTCCTCATCATCACAAGACACTTACATAGTTTCTCACTGCTAGTTGCAATGTGGGAATCAAGGAAAGAACCTACATGTTCACATGGTAAAAACAGTGGAGAGCTGGATGTCTGCCAACAATGGCCAGAGTGGCAACAGCAGGAGTGGTCAGCGATGGAAGGCTGGGTACATTATAAGGTCTTACACCCTTCAGCATTGCATTGCCTGAGGCAGCCCTCTAGTGGCCAGAGCAGGAACAAAGAGAAGAACACCAGACATGTGTCCCTGAATAGAGAGACACATTTAAATGGAAACTAATTCCTAGTAATAAATCCAAGAATAGTTTGTGTTATTATATGAAGTATAATTATTGTAAAACATGGTGACTGTTCACAAATGGTAAGAAGTTTACATAAATGACTATAATTGGTGTTATTTTTACACAGCTAAACCAAATTTTGGTTTTTCAATTTTTACTTTGTAATTGTTCCAGGATCTACAATCAAATTTAAAACTCACAACCTCTCTGAATACCATGTGCTTTTAATTATTCATCACTATACACATTTTTAAGACAAAAATCATGGCTTTTATTGCCCAGTATGTAGAATTAATTCCCTTTGACAGCCTGGTTGTGAACTCCATCTACAGAAAGTATTCAAATGCCCCCGTTGTCTTTTTTGAAGGTAGAGGCAGTTACTACTGTCAAGATAGCAAGTCCCTGTGGTCAACAGATCTGAGTGTGAATCTTAGTTCTTCCCACTGGAACTTCGAGGAGTTCAAAAGGTTATATATCTTCTGAGTTGCAGTTTCCTTATTTATAAAATGGGGGGAAAAACCACCTATGTAGTACAGTTGGTATGAAGATTAGAGATAAAAATATATTAAATGCTTAGTAAAGTGATTAACAAATAACAAGATTATATTGCTAATCCAGAAAAGTTGCCTCCATCATCAGCTGGTATGTCCCAGGAGCTATGCCCCATGGATGACTGGATGACGACTTGATTGCTGTTAAGAGGAGGTAAAAGAATACCAGATAAGAATGAATGGATAGAAACCCAGAATAAGCTCTTAATTTACTGAGTCAGGGAGTACTTGGCAAAGGAATGAGACCATCAAAAGAGATTTGTTACAGGAGGAAAGACTAGGAAGTCTCTATACCACAAATCTTTCCACAGCAAGTTGGTGCTAGGTCTGGCCAGCTACTAGAACTAATTCATGCATCAATCTCTCAGCCTGATAGCCTGCTAAAAGCCAAGCTATGGGAAAGCATGGCATATCTCCCATCAGTGTGTAATAAGCAAAATAGCTTTATTCTACTGTAACTGTTTTATATTAAACTTAGTGGAGTGAAATTTTCACAAATTATATTATATACGTATCTTAAAGCAACATCAACTTTTAGGTGGTAGCTTTAGGCCAGAATCCTCAAGACCCCTATAAGCTGATCACTTATCCATGTTTGGTGTTTTGGTGGGAAACTATGACAGCCTATAAATATTTGGAAACAGCTCAGCTTCTTATTAGCTATATTATCTTTGTCAAGCTCTCCAACTTTGCTCATTTACAACGGAGATAATAATTGAGGCCTTGAAACATTGTAAAAACCAAAACTTATTATAAATAAAATGATTATATACCATATGGTATATGGTTCACAATAAACATTGCTACTATATTTCACTAAAACTTATCAATGTTCTATGTACTAGACACAATGTCCAACGTTGAATCATTTCAGAAGCAAAAGAAGTAAGCTTCAACCAACCCAAAGATTTTTATAGTTTCCCACCTGTACTTTCCATAATTACTTGAAAAAAAACACACAAAGTTTACTATTCCACAATTTTAGATATAAAAGTCTGAAAAATTACCTGGAAGTGTTACGGAAAATGAAACGACCAAGACGCAGGGAGATGGCGAAGCACGACCCTTTATTACACACGTGGTCCCAGAGGAGGCAGTCTCCAAATTCTGGGCCCCGAGCACAGGCAGAACCCTCCCTTTTAAGCACTATCTCTTCCTGGTTTACTTGGCAGAAGCGGTTCACTGAAGCAAGATACGAAGCTTATCTCTTCCTGGTCTGTGTGGCAGAAGCGGTTGTAAATTTTAAACTCTTTCTCCCTCTCTCCTTCCTTGGGGCCCCCCTTTGAGTCTGTTTTTCTATATCAGAAGGGGTAATATATTGCTATGAATAAACTCCAGTGTGCTTATAATTTGGTATTATATAGTCTTATAAAGGAGTGTGAGAAAGTAGGAATAGTGTAGATATTTAAGGAAGAGAGGGAGTGCTTCCAATTAGGAATAAAGAATCAAAAACTGGGCTTGATAAACTTCCATAATTAACACACAACACGTCATAATTTTGTGAGGGTTACTGCCTGCTACTTTAGCAAAAACTCAGACTCCAATTTCTCTCTCAATGTTCAATCAATAAAGTGGGCTATGACAAAATTTGAGAAGGAAAACTGACAGTATACCCTGTAGCATTATATTAGTTTTGTGAAAAAGTAATAGAAACCAAACTTAAATTTAAAAATATATGAGATTACAAAATCCAATGATAGATTAAGAAACAGGAAAAAAGTGATAGGGATATGCAAAGGGCAGACAGCTGGATCTCAGCAGAAGTACAAATCAGGGGTATAAATGTCACCAAAACATTCCTGTCTTTGACTTGCCATCTCTTACTAAAGTCTAGCAGTTAACACGGTCACCACTGTATTTCATATGTGGTAGGGTATCCTAATACTAGAGATACATTAACTCTCTTCCCAGTTCTAGTTATAAAAACCCCAGGAGAGGATTCTAGTTGTCTTGGTTTGGATAAAGAGTTCATTCCTATAACTATCAAGTTTGGGGATGTAAGTAAATGTATGTTTCAGATGAAGGCAGTGGCAGTTTCTGGAAGAGGAAGAACTGAGTGTCAATTCAGTAGAAGTCTAGCAGATTCATGAGGCTAGGATCTATTTATTTTTATGTGAATATTTTCTATCAGAATCAATTCTTATGATGTTAAACAAGAGTTTACTTTTCCATGCAGTTATTCCTAGATAGTCATCAATACAAAAATAAGAAGCAGGTTATGAATTAATGAAGCAACTTAGAAGAGTTTTCATAAAATAAATCCTAAGAAGAGAAAATGCATTTGGAAAATGTGCTTATTTTTCCTCAAAGACTCACAGCATTTTGCTGAACAAATGCACCATAAATTGCATGAGGAAATACACTATTGTGATCTAAGATCTTTCTAAGTGATGGGTTTATTTTTAATACATAGTTTTGATGCATTTTGAAAATATATCAAGCTGAATTACATAAGATTTTTCTCTAAGTATTTGTATGGGGTAGCATTGTTTGTTTATTTAGATGCTGAATCATTATGCACTGAAAGAAAAAAAAGTCAATTTTCTCTAACTAATTGCTAAAATGTGTGGGTTTACCACTAGAGGGCACAAACAAGGCTGTTTTCTCGAAAAAGGGGTTTTGAAAATGGCAAAATTCCATGTTTGGAACACTGACTAAATTAAAACATTGCATGTTTTCTTTAAATCTGAGAAGAAAAACCAAAATGTATATTTAATCATGCACCATTTTGTGATGGTCTCTCCCTTTGCCCAGAAAAAAAAGGGAGATTCATTCATATGTGAGGAGAGTAACTATGAATGGTTCATAAAACTTTAGACATATAAAGTTATTGGAGTTTAAATGATTATGAAAGAATAAGCTAACATAATATTATTAATAGCGACATAGCAAAAATTCCACAGATTGGCAAAACTATTCATATTTATTCAAACCACACTTAGAATCTTCAGAGAAATTCACTCTTAAAATCATCAATTCATTCCTAAAAACAATATAGTTCACAAAACTGATTCTAAATCTTGTAAATATTAGGTATACATCATATCTCTACTTAGCAAATGCAGCATTATAGTAAAAATATTATATGATTTGGTTATCTTCACACAATATGCTTGAGTCATGCTTGAGTCATGCTTGCAGAATGCCTCCATTTTCCACCAGCTGTTTTACTCTTTAACAAGGAAAAAAAAACTTTCCCAGTAAAAGCAAACACTCCCGAATCTTGTGTCACCCTGGGTGCTTGACAAGTACTAATAAGTATGATTAGGTCTGATGCCTCCCATGAATTGTTTTGGGGTACTCTACAAAGAAGAGGACCTTTCCAGAACCAATGATTTTACTGGAAATAAAAACAGAAAAAAGAGCACAAAATTTGCTAAAATGTCTTTAACGTTTAAAAAAAGGTAGCAATATAAATGGCATAATGATTTAAATTCAGTGATGAAAAAGAGAATGCCGCATTGAATTGTATAAAACTAACAGGTTAGTACTTTCTATCTTTGCCTTTTACATCATGTGATTTCCCCCCTGATACATTTCAAATAACTAGTTCATTAAGACTGTAACAAAATATAGGTTGCCTTCATCTTGATGAAATTTATCTGCAGCACAAATTTTAAAGATTATAGACGAGGAGTTACAAACTTTCACAGAATTGCTCAGTTCAGTCCTTCTTAATGTTGAGTTTTTCAAACAGCATATTCTTTTATTTTCTTTTTTCTAACATTCCATGCCACAAGTGACAAATCTGATAGCTTGTGTACCTTGTGTAAATATTTACCTCTATTCGAGCCCTGTTTCCTTTTCTGCTCTAGATTTTGTCACTTTGCTCCTGATGCCAACCTGTAATTCCATCTCTATAATAAGGACAGGGCCATAGGCATGTCGATTATGACACAGATGACCATTTATCCTCCCACTGACAAGCATCCATGTACAACTAAATATCCTTTTTCAGAAACAGCTTATCACTCTATCCAGCAAAGCTTTCATTTAGAATGGAAGGGCAGATAAAGTGCTTCCCAGATAAGGTCAAGTTAAAGGAGTTCATCATCACCAAGCCCTTATTATACAAAATGTTAAAGGGATTTATCTAAGAAAAGGAAGATCAAAACTCTGAACAGTAAAATAACAACAGACTGACAACTATTAACAACTGAACCCAGAAAAAAGTCAAAAACAAAAATAAACTAAGCAAACAATAGAACAGGAACAGAACCACAGAAATGGATATCATATGGAGGGTTAGCAACAGGGGAGTGGGAGGAGGAGAAAAGAGGAGGAAAAGGTACAGGGAATAAGTAGCATAGATGGTAAGTAGAAAATAAACAGAGCCCTGGCTGGCATAGCTCAGTGGATTGAGCTCGGGCTGTGAACCAAAGTGTCGCAGGTTCGATTCCCAGTCAGGGCACATGCCTGGGTTGCAGGCCAGGCTCCTAGTGGGGGGCCACGTGAGAGGCAACCACACATTGATGTTTCTCTCCCTCTCTTTCTCCCTCCCTTACCTTCTCTAAAAATAAATAAATAAAATCTTAAAAAAAAAGAAAATAAACAGCGGGAGGGCAAGAATAGTATGGGAAATGTAGAAGCTAAAGAACTTATAAGTATGACACATGAACATGAGCTAAAGGGGAGAAATGTGGGTGGGAGAGGGTGTGCAGGGTGGAGGGGACTGAAAGGGGGAAAATGGGGCAACTGTAACAGCATAATCAATAAAATGTATTTAAAAAACAGAAACAGCTTATCTACAAATCTGAGCCCCACGGTAGAGTTTCCTCCACCGAATGCTTTCAAATATTTTGTCCTATATGATATCATTTGTATTAATGATTTGAGAGGTATGGGGAGAGGGGCACAACCTGCTTCTATGTGACAAAAAAACTATTATTCTTTCTACATAGCCTTTTATATTTGCCATTTTATACACATCCATACACATGCTAGATACCATATATATACATTATTAACATATATAATTTATATGTGTATAATCAAATATGCATAATTAACATTATTATATATACATTATATAGTTAATAATGTATTATATATAAATATAACATATATATGCTATATGTACTAGAAAGGTACATATAAATGTATATATCTACACTACATCTATATTTATAGCTCTACCTATATATATTTAACATCAACAACCCTTTAAGAGAAAGAGTGTGGGTATGGAAAACATTTGGAAACCAGGTATGGCCACCCACTAAAATATTTCCACAAGAAATAATTCCACAGGGGAAAAAAACACTCTTGCTTTTCACTTTACACATTAATATTATAAGAAACTGAACCATTAAAGAAACCAAAAGCAGCTTATACAAGCCTAATAATTTCTGGATTTGAGAATCAGTTTTAAATAGTCAAGCTTTAACCCATGTTTCTACTAGCTTGATATTTTTGACCCCCAAAGGTACTGTGTTTAAGATTTCCCCTGACCCCCTCAAAAGGCAAAACAAAAATTACTTCTCTTTTGGGTAGAATGAATAAAGATACATGCAGTGGTAGAGTTTAGGAAGATTCTAGAAATTATGTTGTTTTTTTTTCAAAAAAAAGTAGAAGTCTGGTTTATAAAATAAAGTGGAATTTTATTAGCATAAATATGTTGCATCTATTTGTCTTATGATAGCTATTTATATAATAAGCAAATAAGACCAGGGTCCATGCTTACAAGAAAATTTGAAGTAACTAGTCTTCCTGTGGTCTGGTCCTCCAGTTTATTTCTGTATTGTATCTCAGCAGTAGAGAATTGGAAAAATATAGAATCATTCAAGTAGTTGTAAATTGTAATAATTTTTTAAAGCAGTTTGCCTTGTAAATAAAATAGTCTTCAATAACACTGATCTAGAAGCCTTTGAGAAGACTGATAGGAAATTTTTAATCTAAAAAATAGAATAATTATAGTATTTATTATTACTAGAATTCTTTATCATCTGCTAAGGCCTGAATGTTTGTGTCACCCCAAATTTCATATAGTGATTCCATAACCTCTCTCATGGTATTTCAAGGCCATGGGGAAGCAATTAGAGCTGGATGGAGTAATGAAAGTGAAGCTCTCATGATGGGATTATTACCTTTATAAAAGAAACACCAGAAAGATGAACTAGAATGTGTTGTTCTCTGTCTCTCTCTCTCTCAACCTGCCATGTGAGGTCCCAATGAAAAGTCAGCCATCTGCAACCCAGGAAGAGGGCCCTCACTAGAATACAACCATGTTGGCACTCTGATCTCAGACTTCCAACCACCAGAACTGTGAAAAACTAAATTTATGTTGTTTAAGTTACTCAAACTATAGTATTTTGTTATAGAATCCCTAGTAGACTCATACATTATCATAAACACCAAGGACAAGTATCCAACACTGTAAATATGCACATAGTCATCTAAATTACAACAATCTTGTAATGTGTACATGGACTATGACACAAGTACTAAGCTTTGCCTGGCATTTGATTAAGCAAGGTATGCATATACTATAGCAGCAATTGAACCTTTTTACATGTGTGATATGTGTAAGCCTAAGTCAAGATGAGTGAGACCAATATGGAATTGCAACTTCTGTAATTAATCACAGTGCATCAGAAAATCAATTATTATGAAGTTACAATGAGAGTCATTTTTAAGAGTTTTGCCTCCTAAAATAATTAGTGTCAACACAAGTTGGTAGTCTCCAACAGATTAAGATATGCTTTAAAATAAGTTAGAATACACTATTAACAGAATCTCTGAAGCATCTCTTCAGAATTATGTTATTTGTTGAAGCACAATTTGAATATCCCTAGGTGAAATTATAAATATTGCCTTTTATGGTCATTGGATGGTCAACATGAAATGATATCAATTTCCATTTCTGCTACTCTCTGCCTACCTATGTATCCTAGCCCAGCCACATGTATTCATAAGTGCAGCATTCATTAATAAATCCCAGTACACTTTCAACTTAGTGCAATTCTTAATCTATCACAGTTTGTCTTCTACTCTTGATATTATGCAACTCAAAGCTAAGTGACAACATCAAAAGTAAATATACATCAAACAATTTTCATCTATATGAGCATCATACAAAACAAAAGTAATATTCTAAAATATCTAAATCAGAAAAAGTAAATTATTTTAATGACAAACATCAAGCTATTAACTAGTATAAGTAAAGTAAACATGTGACTATCAAGTAACTCTCCAGTAAAACATAATACAAAAATTCTAAAATTAACATTCTGAGATTTTATGTTATTTGACTAGTGTGACAAATGATCTTGTTTGCCAGCAACCATTATCTTTTTTCTTCACTTCTAGTAGAACCTCAATTTTGTTCAAGGTATTATGGGTAGAAGTATGAATTGTACCACCAGAGGAGACTGAGTCCCCCCTAGTGATACTGCATGAATCCTAATTAAGGTAAGAAAAACATGATAACTGCTTTTCTTTGACAATGATTGATTTAGGAATATGCAAGAGTTGAAATTCTGGCCAATGTGCTACATAAGTTCTACTAGGGATGCAGTGAGGTACTTCGGACTTTGCTGGGTAGCATCTGGATCTGTAGCAGCCATGTGGGAAGAATGCAGGAAAATGGCAGTGGTATCCACAGTGGCAGAGTGGAAAGATGAAAAAAGTAGATCCTAGTTGAATGTCATAGAGCTGGTGAATTAATCAAGCCTAGAATTTCTGTACCTCCGGAATTCATATTCATATTTAAGTCAATTTTATTTGGGTTTTCCAATTTTTCATTTTGAAAATACATTAATTCATATGAGCCATGTATATTCCAGAAATACACTTTCTTTCAATAGATCAGTTATGACTGTTGATAACAGTCTTTATTCTTCAAAGTCTCTGTAGTTTTTTTCATGGTAATCATCAATAGAGAATCAATATACCTTTTCCCAAAAACTATATAAGGCCCTTAATAAAATTAACCATTGTATTTGATTACTCTAATGCATTTTGGAGCAAGGAATCCTGCCAAAAGGGAGAGAGAGCATTAAGAGAAGTATATAAACATTATTTGAGTGCAAAAGATATGAAATCCATTTATAGTGAAAGAAAGAAACAAACCAGAAAACATCCTTTCAAAAAATCATTCCTATTAATTTTTCAGTAATGTTCCATTTAGACTTCAAAGATTCTGTATCAGGGAAAAAAAAAGAGTACATTATAAAAGAGTAAGTCTAACCTAGCACACTGATAAGCAAAGCAAATTACTGAATTCAATTACTCATTCAAGAAATTTTATATTCTGTAGGTCTTGTTTTTGTGAGTAATAAAACTCCTTCATTCCTTGTCCAAAGTCTCTTCACATTGACTATCAATGTCAATGAGGAAAAAGAGGGATTGTTTTTCTTTTGATTTTACTCTTCACAGTGTAATATGTAATTTATATGAGCACCAGAGTCATATTAATTCCAAGTTAAATATAAATGAGATGATAGACTACATGCCCTCTAACTCATTAAGAAAGGTGATCCCTTTTTCTACACTTTCCATGTGCTAGAGAAACCAAATACAACAATATGTCATTAATTCACTAATTCATTCAACAAATGACAGGATTATAAAAGAATAAATATTGTAATTAGACAATATTCTTTACCAAGCTTTTTATAAGTGAGAAAAATGGAGGCCCAGTGAGACTGAAGTAATTTACATTAGTGCAGCATCTAGTGGCATTATCAGAACTCAATTCTAAATCTTGTACCTCCCAGGCCATTGGTCTTTCAACCACACCATGTTGCTTAGACAATGATAATAATCCTCCAAATCAATGCCTATGTTCAACTACATCAAGCAAGAGCAGGAACTTCAAATAAACATAACAAAATATATTTTTAAGCCAGTCCCAATGATCTGACTCTTTCATAAAGACCATTACTGAAAATGGATTATACAAAATGCAGGGAAGACAATCACAATAACAGCAGCCATGAGGAGAAGAAGTCCAAAAGTGCAACTGAAACTTAATTATAAATCTTGGCTTCATTTTAGCTTCTGCCAGTGGGTTGTTGCTTAAACTCTGACATCAAAAGAGTTACCACTGATGTACATATACCAAAGCTGAGTTGATAAATAAATAGCACTCATAGCAACTCCCTAGAATGAATTATGGTATAACTTAGTGCCTCAATTTTGTTGAACTATTTTATACCACACTTAGGTAAGTATTAACTGAAAATACTTAGCTCAATACAAACTTATTCATGTCTTGTCAGTCAAGATTCTTTACTAGCAGATAGAGAAAATAAGAATCAGAGGGGAAAGGCTGACCCAATGTGAGCCAGGGAGTAAACGATAGGACTTGGATTTGGGTTTTCTGAACTCCAGGTCACATTTTCTTCTGTCTTGTGTTTGCCTGGATAAGATTCACAGGTATGTGGTGGAGTCAGGACAGCCCTTGTGAATATTCAGGTGCATATATTTATACTGCAAGCTATTGATTCAGTATTTCCATGTGCCAGACACTGTTTACAGTGTTTGATATAAAGATAAGACAGGGTCTACTTTCAAGGAGCGTATGTGTCCAAAGGATAAAGACATAAACAGACATTTCATTATCATGTACTATGATAGTGTAGTGATTTGAAAGATTACCAAAAGGACAACTTTTAAAAACCACCTCTTGTACATGTTAAAAATATTATTATCAAAAAAGTCATTTTTTTGCAGTAATCATTGGTCTACCTTTCAAAGACCTTTAAAATGCAAATATTCCAGCATAAATCTCAGAGTGTTTGGGCTGAGAGTGGCTAGTCTGTCTGATTTCCCTAAAGGGTGGCGGCTGGAAAGAGGCTAAAAACACTGAAAAGAAGGCAAACCTTACTGAATTCACCTTTTTATCAGTTTTGTTGCACTCACTCAGTAGGAAGGTTTTGCATGCCAAAACTGCTTCTCTTGAGAATAGTGAGAAAAACTGCATGTTTTAGTCTATTCTTTATGTTAGGTCATGCTTTTGGAGAATTGCCATGCACACACACAATATACATAATAATTATTTTCCCAAATTTGGTGATTGCCCAACATGCAGCAACTCTCCTATACCTAGAAGGTACGTGATTTTTGGCAAAATATTTATCTAATAAATCTGAACAGAAGTGTTTTTCCAAGCATAGAGCCTCCAAGTCTATAATCCATAATGTGCCAAGGGTCCCTTCATTGAAAATGTAAATTTTACTACACATAAAATGCTCACTTATCTTCTGTTCAGTTACCTTCTAAAGTCTTATACATAATGTCAGCATAATTTTAAGGGGAAAGCAAGTCATTTTAAAACTTCAGAGGAGATTTGGTAGAGCAATCAATTATTTTTCAAAAAAAATTATAAAGGTTTGACTTCTGGCCAAGATGGAGGCGTAGGCGGACACACTGTGCCTCCTCTAACAACCAAAATTAAGGACAACAAATATTTAGAAACAAGAAAACAACCAGAACTAATAGAAAATTGAACTGTACGGAAGTCCAACAACCATTCATCCAGACCGGTAAGGGGGCAGAGGTGCGGACCCGGGAACGCAAGCAGCAGCGGCTTGCAGTTTCCAGGTGCACAGGCGGCAGCTGGCGGTCCCCGGGCCCACAGGCAGCAGCTGGCGGACCCCGTGCACAGGGGGGCAACTGTGCAGACCCAGTGAGGCCACACAAGGCGGCTGGCTGACCAGGTGGTCTCACATTCACGCGCACAGACGGTCCAGGCAGAGGGGAAGTGGCGGAAGGGACTGAATCCAGGAGAGAGTGGAGCAGGCGCCATTGCTCGCTCTCAGGCCCTGCCCCCACATACAGCGTCACAACCCAGTGACTGGGCTGCTCCGCACTGGGGAACGCCAGAGGCTCCACTCTTCACTACGTAATAGAACGCGCGAGTGCGCAGATAATCCAAGTGAAGGGGAAGCAGCGGAAAGGGCCAGAGTCCAGGAGAGAGCGGAGCAGGTGCCATTGCTCCCTCTCAGACCCCGCCCCCACCTATAGCATCACAACCCGGGGACTGGGCGGCCCCGCCCTGAGGAATACCTAAGGCTCCACTCCTAATATGGAATAGCTGCGACCAGACTAAAACCAAAACAACAACAACAACAAAAAAAAACCCTACCAAAAATGGCTCAAACCGGAAAACAAATAAAAGCCCCAGAGCCAATTCTTCTAAGCGACCAAGAGATAGCCAACCTATCAGATGCACAGTTCAAAGCACTGGTCATCAAAATGCTCACAGAATTGGTTGATTTTGCTCACAAATTAGATGAAAAAATGCAGGCTACAATCCGTGAAATGAAGGAAGACGCATGGGGAACCGATAGAGATGGAAAGAAAACTGGGACTCAAATCAATGGAGTGGACCAGAAGGAAAAAACTAACAACCAAACAGAAAACGAGGAAGAAACAAGAATTCAAAAAAATGAGAAGAGGCTTAGGAACCTCCGGGACATCATTAAACGTCCCAACATCTGAATTACAGGGGTCCCAGAAGGTGAAGAAGAAGAGCAACAAGTGGAAAACTTATTTGAACAAATAATAAAGGAGAACTTCCCCAATCTGGCAAAGAAAATAGACTACCAGGACGTCCAGGAAGCTCAGAGAGTCCCAAAGAAGTTGGACCGAAGGAGGAACACACCAAGGCACATCGTAATTACATTAGCCAAGATGAAAATGAAGCAGAGAATTCTAGAAGCAGCAAGGGATAAGGGCAGTCACCTACGAAGGAGTTCCCATCAGACTGTCAGCTGATTTCTCAAAAGAGACCTTCCAGGCAAGAAGGGCCTGGAAAGAAATATTTGAAATCTTGAAAAACAGGGACCTACATCCAAAATTGCTCTATCCAGCAAAGCTGTCATTTAGAATGGAAGGGGAGATAAAGTGCTTCTCAAATAAGGTCAAGTTGAAGGAGTTCATCTTCACCAAGCCTTTATTATATGAAATGTTAAAGGGACTTATCTAAGAAAAAGAAGATAAAAATATGACAGTGAAAAGACAGCAAACTCACAGCTATTAAGAACCACACCTAAAACAAAAGCAAACTAAGCAAACAGCTAGAACAGGAACAGAACCACAGAAATGGAGATCATATGGAGGGTTAGCAACAGGGGAGTGAGAGGAGGAGAGAGGGGGAAAAGGTACAGAGAATAAGTAGCATAGATGGTGGGTAGAGAATAGACAGGGGGAGGGCAAGAATAGTGTGGGAAATGTAGAAGCTAAAGAACTTATGACACATGGACATGAACTAAAGGGGGGAATGTGGGTGGGAGAGGGTGTGTAGGGTGGAGGGGAATGATGGGGGAGAAATGGGACAACTGTAATAGCATAATCAATAAAATATATTAAAAAAAGAAGAAAAAAGAAATCACCAAAAAAATAAAAAAAATTATAAAAGTTTAATTCTTGTACTGATTATAAAAAAATTTGAATCTGATTTTTATATTCTACCATATAGCTTTTTAATCTACTTGTATCTTAGATTACTATTATTCTTTAAAAAATGATGGAATCATAATAACATAAAAAGTAGGGGCTCAAGTTTGTAATGGGAATGGAATTTTAATAAAAAGTCTATAAGGCACAATTTGATCTATATGTTATAATTTTATGTTCATGATAATACTTTGAACAAATAAACACATTGGTTATTTGGAAGAGACTCTGAATTGGAATCTAGATGGTGAGGCTTTTTGTGTGCACTGATCACAATACCCATATACCTTGAATGCACAGCAGTGCCACGCACATGCACACACTTTTATACATATTAGGATGTGAATAAATTGATCATAGAGATACAGAAAACTGCAGCTTACTATCAGTAATTTCTCAAATTTATTGAGTAGCTACTATAAGTCAGGATATGTGTTCAATGTTTATCCAGGTTATCTCACTGCTTATAAAAATGTATTTTGGTCAAAATAGAAATGTCTAAGGCATCATACCATTAATTAAAATAATTGATTTCCAAATAAATGTTTCAAAGATTTATTAAAATAAAATAATGTCTCCTATGGTGGATTCTAAGAAACGATAGTCTCTTTGACTACTAATAAGTGTTATTTTTTAAAATTCAGACACAACAATGATTAATTTTATTTGTCAAGTTGACTGGGTTAAGAGATGCCCAGATAGCTGACAAAACATTATTTCTGGGTGTGTATATGAGGCTGTTTTTAGAGTATGTTAGTATTTTTGTCAGTAGACTGAGTAAATTCTGTTTTTACCAATACAGGTTGCATCATCTAATTCATTGCAGGCTGCAAGCAGGATAAAAAGGAAAAATAGGAAGGGAAAACTCTCTCTCTTCTTGAACTGAGACATCCTTCTTCTCCTACCTTTGGAACATCAGAGTTTCTGGTTCTCAGGACTTTGAAATCTAGAATTTACACCAGGGCCCCACCCACCCAACCTCTCTCCTTCTCCAATCCCACAACATTGGCTCTCCTGGTTCTTGGACCTTCAGTTTCAACTGATTTATACCACTGCTTTCCTGGTTCTCCAGCTTGCTGACAGTATATGGTGGGATTTCTCAGCCTCCAATCACATGAGCCAATTCCCATAATAAACTTCCTGTTACACACACACACACACACACACACACACACTCTCTAATGGTTCTCCTGAGAAGAATACTGACTAATAAAGATGGCAAATAAGTTGAAGAAAGGATAAAGTAAACCAAGTCAAATACATCTTTGTACCACAGCACTTCTTAAAGCCTTTATTATAACTACATATGGAACTTGGCAAGAGAGATTGCAAACCCTGACTTCCATGCTCATGCTAATATATACTCTACATAGAGTGTCTCTCCAGCATTGTATGCTTCAGAGAAACACTGTGAGAAACATCAGTTAACTAATACAGAAACTCAAAATACAATATCACGTCAGTGTCAGATGGGAGAGACATACTCCAGAACATTAGATATGAAATGTATTTAGAAGGAGACTTTCAATTTTATTGATGGAGGGAGTGGGGAATGATGAGGTTGGGTGGGAAAACATGTTGCCAGGAAGGACAAGGTAGACAGATGGAAATTAGAAGTCAAAAATGGACCAAGTCAGATCTGGAAAGGCTTTGTAAATTAAGGAATGGAATAATAGAGCCCTTTCCTTATGATAGCTTTTCCTTACTTGGGATAACAGAATATCACAGGGCCCTGTTCTATAGCCTCTACTTAGTCATGATTAAAAACAAAAAACAAAAAAACATAGGCTTCTTTATTAAAAAGAAGTTTACAAACCAAGTCAGAGACAAAAAACCATCATATTTATACACTTTAAAAAGAACCAGGCTCATTGAGATGCATGCACTGATATGTCTTAGAATGTAAATAAAACAGAAAGATCTGCCCTAGTTTAAGCATCATAAAATGATGGAAAAAGCAGTAATCAGAGAATGGACAGATTTGTTCTGGTCCTGATTCAACCTTCTGGATGACTGCAGGCAAGTCCTTTAATATCACTGAGCCTCATGGGACCCATTAGCAAAAGGTAGACATGTGGCTGGATGATCTACTGACTTATGATATCCTAATAGTCTATGTTCTCTAGAACTTACTTACTTTGTTTTTCAAATAGCAGCAGTAAATATTGCAGTAGGAAGTGCAGAAAACAATACCTACAGGGAAGAATTGCTACAATGTGAGATTAACAATACAATATAAATGGTTCTATCGTTTCTCTTATGCAGGGCAACTTGTGCACTAGCTTTCCTATGTGCCCAACATTCTTACAGTCTTCCAAGTCACACTTTCCCTCCATGCTTTGTGGTCATACTTGCCCCATTACTCACAATTCTCCTTGCCTCCCTTGAACATGACAAACCAAGGAGTAAGGCAATAAGGAAAACTGAGAGCACTATGTGGGGAGGAGGATGGAAAGGTAAATATAGTTTTTTTCCTCATCTTGGCATCAACCTACTCTTTTCATTTTCATACTCTTCTCTGAGAGTCTGAAAGTATAATTTCCTCGATCTAGAAGAATGGTTTTCACCGTAGCTGATTTTTCCCACCAGGAGACATTTGGCAACATCCGGGGACATTTTTGCTTCTCACAGATGGCAGAAAGGGATACTACCGGTACCTAGCAGGTAGAGATCAGGGATACTGCTAACCATGATGCAAAGTACAGGAAAGCCCCCTATGTTATAATGACAACAAATAATTATCCAGCCCCAAAGGTCAGGAGTATTAAGGCTGAGAAACTCCACCTAGTTAAAGTTTGCAATTTAGCAAAGACTATTGTTGAGAATAGGGGGAAAGGATACATTAGCAGTCGGTAACAGAATTGTGGGTATTATCCTTTTTTATTAATTGAGCCCTTTTGCATCTTAAAATATTTTTTCAATAAATTAATATTAATCTTATTTTTTCCTATGATGAGGTAAAACAGAGAAAAATGCTACTGAAAAACTCTATTGCTTTTCAGTTTTTTCTTTTTTATAATATAGCACCAACAGTCAGGTCACCATGAGAGTAATTTCCAAGCTCTTTGATTCTTTTCCACTATAATGAGCCATAATTTACAGGCCATTCTCTAAATCCAAATGGCAATGGAAGCTCTGGGCTATGTGGATTATGTGATGCTGGGGGCCCAGTTCATCCAGAGCATTGTTGTAAACCCATTTTCTCTCACATTTGCTGGGACCCTCCCACCATCTTAAGCCTCATTTGAAAAGTCAAAGAAAAGATGAGATATTTAACAGCCATTCTCACTAGAACACTTTAAAACATATGCCGAAGATGAGCTGAGCTTAAAATTCCTCCAGTTCTATCTACTTTTACCTTCAACTGAAAGGGCCACATGAAGTAATGACTCAGATTATTATATAACACTTATATAACATTTACATTTATATAACTCTGCCACTTAAATGATACAGTTTTAAACAGCCGTTAGCTTGCCTATTCTCACAACAATCTTATAATATATTATTAGTCTATTTCACTAGTGAGAAAACATCCAGGAAGTTTAAGTTCATACATCTCACAGTCTTTAAACAAATCCTGATCCCCAAGTGTCTGTCTACTTTTTCACAATGTCCAACATAAATCATAAAAGTGCTGACAGTATTTACAGTATTTTATCATGGTCCATACTCAGGGACACAAATGCTAAGTTTGTACCCCTGAAAATAAAAATGGTGATTTTCTTCACCAAAGTCAGGTTCATGTTATCTCTGACAAACTTTCACCATCATTTCATTGGAACTTTAAGTTCTGGCCAATCTCCTAAACACCATGGCCAAGGCTCTGGTCACTAGTTGTCTTAGTTTGCTAGAACTGCCATCACAAATTACCACATATTTAAACAATAGAAGTTTATTTTCTTACAGTCAAGGGGCTGGAAGTCTAAGGTCAAGTTGTTGGCAGAGTTGGTTATTCCTGAGGCCTCTTTCTTTGGCTTGCAGTGAGTCATCTTCTTCCTATGTCTTCACACTCTCTCCCCTCTGTATGTGGGTATCCTAACCTTCTCTTATTACAGTAGAAGGCCACTAGTCATGCTGAATTAGGACCTGCCCTAATTACATCATTTTGACTTAATTTCCTCTTTAAGAAAATTTCAGGTGGTGAAAGACAAATACCATATGATCTCACCTACAAGTGGAACCTAATCAACAAAACAAACAAGCAAGCAAAATATAACCAGAAACATTGAAATAAAGAACAAACTGACAGTAACCAGAGGGGAAGGAGGAGAGGGATAATGGGGGAAATAGGGGAAGATCCATCAAGGAACATGTATAAAGGACACATGGACAAAGCCAAAGGGGAGTAGTTTTGAGGATGGGAGGTGGGGGTGGGTCATAGTGGGATAGAAATGGAGACAACTATATTTGAACAACAATAAAAATGTATATAAAAAAGAAAATTTCCTCTAAATGCAGTCACTCCCTGAGGCAGTAGGGTTTAAGAATTCAACATATGAATTTTGGGGTAATGCAATTAAGGCCATAACACTGGTGCCAGGGAGTGTTTCACAGCTCAGATATGGGCCCCATGAATAGCTACAACCTCAATTCTAAAATAGATCTTTTCAGAATTATGTCACATCCTGCTCTCACCTGTAATTGTTTTAATCTGTTAAAAATATATATAACAGTGCACTTCATTCTTAGAGCTCAGCTTTGTGCAATGATGTGGAAAATGCATTGACATGTTAATCTACTAATGCTTCAAGTTCTGCTGAACATTTAATTTTAAAAGATGTGAGGGGGTTGTTCAAGAGGTCTTTTTTTGGCTGCTTGGGAAACCACCTTTTGCCTTTCTACATGATTTACTCTCCCTCCCACACCTACATGTAGCAGCTCCAGGTCTTTGCTAATGTCGGCCTTTAGTGGGAGCTGCTGTGAGCAGAGAAGTCTTTGCTCTACTTTTTTCTAGGTATAGTAACCTGAATTTCTCCTATACAATGAAGTGATTAACTGGATTTAGAATTATCCCAAATAAGATAAAGCTTTTCAAAACATACCTGACCTGACATTTTCTCAAATTTTGAGAGGCTGGAGGAGAGAAAAAGAACATCATAGAAAAGGGAACTGCCAGGTAGTGCTGCTCTGTTGAGAAAAAACTAAAAAGAACTAGAATTTTTATATGCAGATTCCCTCTGATATACGTACCTGTTTTTTCTGAAAAAAAAAAAAGGAAAAAGATGATGTCGATTGACATACACAATAATATCACATTATAGAAATAAAAGGAACTTGGTGCTTGGGTCATTGAATCTGAATTATATGCCCAAATCTGCCATATGCTTCTTACATGCCCTTGGGGAAATGACTAATCGCTTTCAGATTTACATATTCATATATAGTAAAGTGGTTAATAATCTCAGTACTGCCCATTTTACAGGTTTTGTATGGAGAAAACAAGGTAGCATACGTGACATGGTAACCTAAACTATTACCATTTTGAGAACAATTTTGGTTAACAATATATTTCTACAAGGAGTTCATGTTCTACAACTTTCTACTCATTTTTTTTAATTTTTAGGATATTTTATTTATTTATTTTTAGAAAGAGGGAGGGAGAAAAAGAGAGTGAGAGAAATATCAATGTATGGTTGCCTGTGATACGTCCCACCCTGGGGACCGCAACCCAGGCATGTGCCCAACTGGGAATAGAACCGGTGACCTTTTGGTTCACAGGCTGGCACTCAATTCACTGAGCCACACTAGCCAAGGCTCTACTCATTTTTTTGAAGACAAATTTTGTCATAAACAGTTAAGCATATACCACAATATTTTAACCATTAGCCCAACTCCAAATGTGGACTAAAGTTTAAATGTGATCTCACCTTTAACAGGTACCTAATCGACAAAACAAAGAAACAAGCAAAATGTAGTAACCAAAGACACTGAAACAGAGAACAGGCTGACAGTGACCAGAGGGGAGAGGGGATGGAATTTCAAGGAAAAAGGGAAAGGGTTTGCAGGAACAAGTATAAAGGACACATGGACAAAAACAAGGGGGGCTATGGAAATGGGAGGGAGGTGGGGAAGGCTGGGGGGTGGGCTAGGATGAGGGTAAAAGGCAGAAAACTGTACTTGAACAACAATTTAAATAAATAAATAAATAAATAAATAAATAAATAAATAAATAAATAACACTGATTAAAATATATATAAAAAAAGAAACTTATGTTTTCAAAATAGAATGGTAGGAATTTTTTGAAGAATGTTCATACTGTTTTTCACAGTGGCTGCACCAACCTGCATTCCCATCAACAGTGCACAATTAAAAATAGAACTACCTTATGACCCAGCAATTTCACTTCTGCGTGTTTAAGAAATCCAAAACACTATTTCAAAAAGGTATATGCATTCCCTAAGTTTAGTGCAGTATTATTTACAATAGCCAAGATATGGAAGCAACCCAAGTACCCATCAATAGACAAGTGGATGAGGAAATGGTAGTGCATATACACAATGGAATATTACACGATATTACAAAAGAACGAAAATTTAGCACTTGGACAACATGGATGGGCCTAGAGGGTATCAAACTAAGTGAAATACTGCTTTCCATATGTAAGATAGAAAAAGACAAATACCATATGATTTGACTTATACATGGAATCTAAAAAACAAAATATGCAAACAAAACAGAAACAGGCTCATAGATACAGGTGGTTGGGGGACTAAGTGAAAAGGTGAAGGGATTGAGAAGTACAGATTGGCAGTTACAAAGCAGTCATGGGGATGTAGAATCCAGCATAGGAAATATGCTCAATAATATTGCATTATCTGTGTGTGGTGTCATGCGGGTACTAGACTTACCAGGGGATCAATTCATAAATTACATAAATGTCTAACCACTATGTTGTATATCTGAAATTAATACAATATTATTATTAAATGTCAACTATAATAGAAAAATAAAAATACCTTCAAAACATTAAAAAATAGAATGGTAGGTACATCTGGTACTCTTTTAAGAAACAAATTTACCACTTTGTAGATTGGGGTTTTCAATCTTGTAATGGTTTTCATTTTTCTTCTCCACTGAGTATACTGGGGGGCGGGTAAAGGGGCATTAATAAAACTATGCACATCAAAGCACACAAAATAACCTATTTCTCCTTTCTTTAGTTGAAAATTCATCTAATCTAAGAGAATTAGAGAGAAAGAAGAATCACAAATAATCTTACAAATTGTTATGATCTTATAACAACTAATGCTGAAACAAAACAATATCTTTGGGAATTCAGAAAGCATAGAGGTCTCTTCCACCTGGATGGGGTCATGGGTGGTTTGTTTCCCTCAGAGTAGAATGTGAGTTTGGAAAAATGAGGAAAGCAGGCAATAAACACTAGGGTGGGGAACAGGGAGAGGATGAAGTTATATTGGCAAAGGAAAGAAAGAGAAAATTTGTAAATCACCTTTTGGACAGAATAGCAGACCATTCTAAACAATTGATAATAATTGATGACTGTTCTGTCCAATACATTGGCTGGTGCTAGAGTACAGTTCTAATACTTTAACAGTTCCTCAATTGCACTAGTCATGGTTCAAGTACTTAGTAATAAGTCACTAGTTCTATGCTGATATAGAAAGTTTCTGTCATCACTGAAAATTCTATTGGACAGCACTGGCCTAGGAGAAGTAAGATATAAAATGAGAAATATACAGAACCAGAGAGTCCTTGAATGCCAGGATAATATTTTATTTAATTTCAAAAGTTTAAAATTTGAAAAGGGCTGTGGCAAATAAAAATATTCAAAAAATAACCTAATGGTAACAAGAAGAAAGGATACATAAGAGGCAAGGCTGGAGAGGGAGAACAGTGAGGGTTTTTTTGCTGCAACTTAGAACTGAATAACTAGGACCTAGATCAGAATGTGATGGTAAGAATAAAAACAAAGGAATACAGTTGCTTTTCATTATCTGTCAATTTTGTATATGCCAATTTACCTACTCACTAACATTATTTGTAACTCCCCAAATCAATACTCATTACACTTTCATGGCCATTGGAGAAATGAACAGATTAGAAAAAAATACGTCATCCAATGGCTGTGCACATTCCCAGCTGAGACTGAACTCAGTTTTCTTGTTCCAGCTCATACTGTAAATAAGTGTCCTTTCTGTGGTCTGTATAGTGTCATGTTTTCTGAATTTTTGTTCTTTTTTTGGTGACTCACTGTTTAAAATGCTCCCCATGTAGAGTTCCAAAGCGCTGTCTAGTGTTCATAAGTGACAGAAAGCTGTAATGTACCTTACAGAGAAAATACTTGTGTTAGATAACCTTGACTAAAGTTAAAATTACAAGTGATTTTCAACTTTTTTCATCTCATGGCACATATAAATTAATTACTAAAATTTTGCTACACACTAAAAAAGTTTGTTTTGCCACTCTGACAAAAAAAAAAAAAAAAAAAGGTGTAATTTTGATTCATTCTCACCAGACCGATATTGTGTGTTGGCTGTTTCACTTTTCTATTTGACAATCAAAGGGAAAAGAGGTGAGTATCCCCAACTAAATGCTCAGGTATAGCTTGCTTTAAAAATTCTTATGGCAACATCAGTGTGCCTGCTGAAGCACATTCGTTAAAAATTGCTGAGTTATACTATTGTTGATTATGAGTTCAAAGTTAATTAATCAGTATTTATTTAATAAATTATCTTTAAAAAGATGCCACTTATAACTAGACTTTTGGGCATGCTTATTCAGACTATTTTATTTAAATCTACTATTACTGAAAATCCAAACAATATTTGTAATCATTTACCCTTTAAGCTTAAAAAAATAAAACTCGTTCTGGCGGGAAGTTCTAACTTCTGACTCTTAGTAAATCATTACACCTGGATTAATTTTCACTCTATATCTCTACCTAACAGTCAGCGTGAGAAGTAAGTGATATACTGAATCCGTTGTGTTCTCTCTCTCTCATATATATATATATATATATATATATATATGTGTGTGTGTGTGTGTGTGTGTGTGTGTGTGTGTGTGTATGACTTTAGTTCTAAAAAGCCTTGAAAAATCTGTCAGAGAATCCTCATTAAAATATTAGGAAATGAAATATCAAATATTTTTTTGAAAATATGGTTGGGAAGATGATGATACATTTAAGGAGATATCAATTTGTAAGAGAAAAAAATCATGAATTGCAATCCTTCAGGTGATGGATCAATAATAGTAAATAAATAAAAAAGCCAGGTTTTTATGAGCCCTTCAAAAAATGTATAATGTTGTTGATTTTTAGTGGATGTAGCCATTGAATCGCTTTCAATAAAAATATAGTTTTAAAAACCTTGGACCAAAATTTTCAGTTTTTAGATAGTCCATGAGTAAAGATATGAAGCAAATTACTGATACTCTTTTTATTAAAAAATTTTTATTTTAATTGTTGATCTTGTACAGTTTTCTGTCTTTTACTCCCATCCCAACCCACCGTCCCGGCCCTCCCCACCTCCCTCCCATTTCCAACCTGCCTAGTTTTTGTCCATGTGTCCTTTATACATGTTGCTCTAAACTATTCCCCCTTTCCCCTGAAATTCCCTCCCCTCTCCCCTCTGGTCACTGTCAGCCTGTTCTCTGTTTCAGTGTCTTTGGTTATATTATGCTTGTTTGTTTGTTTTGTTGATTTGGTTCCTGTTAAAAGTGAGATCACATGGTATTTGTATTTCACTGCCTGGCTTATTCCACTTAGCATAATGCTCTCCAGTTCCATCCATGCTGTTGTGAAGGGTAGGAGCTCCTTCTTTCTTTCTGCTGCATAGAATTCCATTGTGTAAATGTACCACAGTTTTTTGATCTATTCATTTACTGATGGGCATCTAGGTTGCTTCCAACACTTGGCTATTGTAAATTGTGCTGTTATGAACATTGGGGTGCATAGGTTCTTTTGGATTGGTGTCATTCTAAAGAAATGCCATTTCTTTAGAATACAATGATATTTCATTGTTGGGGAAATCTGCCTTAAAATTTATTTAGGCAGGGACTTATCATCCCCTGTATATTTTCCTCAGATCATGATAATGTTCTTGAGAATGGGAGTCATTTTGGCAATTTTATAAAAAAGTAACCAGAGAACAGGGATAGGGTCTTCAGTTACTTTCACCTCAGACTGTATCCCCTTCTTGACTTCCGTTAATGGCTGAAGGCATCAACAATATCACATACACAGCTGAGCCAGGGTAAGAGGGTTTCAAGATGAACAAAAGGAGGTCAACCAGACCCAGTGAATACATGCCAGAGAACCTCTGGAAAGAACTGGAGGTGGTTCCAGGGGACAATGACCCCAGGACAAATGAATCTGCCCTCCCTGAACTGTTTCAGGAACAAACACACACTAAAGATCCAGAGCTAAGTTAGCTCTAAGTTTACCCTGTGCTAAGGACGATCCAGAACAGAGTTAGCTCTGGTCATTGAGCTTAAGCTACTACAATAGAGTTGGGAGAATTAACAGAGATTTAGAGTCAGTTAGATGCTCAATTATATCTGGAACAACTCAGAGAGAGGGGAGAAAAAATAGACACTCACAGTTTACTCTTTTACTTCTCTAATACTGAGAGTACTACTCTATCATTCATTCCAGGACCTATCTATGGATTCAAGAAAGATGTGTAAACTTCAGACAACAACATTATACTACTAATGTCTTTATCCAACAAGCCTGCTCTCATTCACAGGCAGAGCTCCTTTACAACCTTATCTGTGGAGTGACTATACCCTTATTTTTGCTTCAAAATATTTTCCTAATATCTTCAGTTCAAGAGTTTTTGCTTGCTGCTCTGTTTCTACTCTCCCAGTTGCCCCTTCTACCCAACACGTGGTCATCCCCCTAGCCTCCCTGAGATACCTGTCCTTGGTTGGCAGCCAGCTTCACTCAGGTCTCTGAGGACAGAACTTGGATTAGATCATCAGACCAATGTTTACATATGTTTCTTACCTGAACCAAGTGCAAAAGAAATAATAAGCTGCAAATGGAAAGTTATAAAAGGAGATGCAATCATCATCAAGCAACATTCCATTAGATGTTCCAGAAAGCAAAAAGAACAACAAAAGCCCCTCTACAGGAAAGAGAAATAATTCACTTCTTTAGTTTTATGACCAAGTTTTCAAATTCACACTGCCATTCAAAGATGTGCAAATAAAATATATATGTAGTTAAAATAATATACATTTTAAATATATATAATTTTCTTGTTTATATGTAAATATTTTTAAATGTATATATTTTAAATTTATGTATTTATATATGCAGTAGTTTTCTTGTTTCTTTTTAACTGATCTAACCCTGCTGTTAAATTTTGCCCCAGCCAGTAGGAGGAAGTTCTTCCATATGCTCAGCTTCTCCATGGAAGCTTTAGATGGGCACCATGCAGTAGAACTTTCTGCAATGATGGAAATGTTCTAGAGCTGCATCATCCAGCACAGTACCGTTAGCCTCATGCAGCTATTGAGCACCTGAAGTGTGGCTAGTGATACTTAAGGAGGTGTATTCTTTTTAATTTAAATAGAAATTTATTTGGTAATGTGTGACCATTGGCTGCTAAATTGAACAGCACAGCTATAGAACATAAATGTTTCTGTGGGTGTGTGGTTCGATACAATGTCATGAAGAGGGGCAAATCTTTGTCCCCATTCATCTGATAACAGTGAGCTTGGCTGGAAGTAGGAGGACAGGGCATTCCACCCTTTCTTTGGCATATCCTCCTCTATCACTGAGCATTCAGTAATGCACTACAGTGTAGCTGGCTCCTGGCATGTTAAAGGAGGAGATACAGATATTTAAATCAGAGTTTACATTTTTGATAAACCCTGGTTTTCATGTCTATTATCTTGATGAGAATACAAAAGTCCCTTTATAAGAAATACTGTCTCAGGACTTCCGGCCAAGATGGAGGCATAGATGGACACACTAAGCCTCCTCTCACAACCAAAATTAAGGACAACAAATATTTAGAAACAAGAAAACATTCAGAACTGATAGAAAATTGAACTGTATGGAAGTCCAATGACCATTCATCCAGACCGGTAAGAGGGGTGGAGTTGTGGCAGGAAAAAGTGGAGGTGTGGACCTGGGCATGCAGGCAGCAGCGGCTGGCAGTTCCAGGCATGCAGGCAGCGGCTAGCAGACCCCAGGAGCATAGGCAGCAGCTACCGGACCTTGGGCACAGGGTGGCAACTATGCAGACTCAGTGAGGCTACGCAAGGTGGCTGGCTGACCAGGTGGTCTCACATTTGTGTGCAGATAATCCAGGCGAAGGGGAAGTGGTGGAAGGGACTGGAATCCAAGAGAGAGCACAGCAAGCGCCATTGTTCCCTCTCGGATCCTATCCCCACATACAGCATCACAACTCAGCGACTGGGCTGCCCTGCACTGGGGAACACCTAAGGCTCCATCCCTCACTATGTAACAGCCTCGACCAGACCAAAAAAAGAAAAGAAAACTACCAAAAATGGTGCAAACCGGAGAACAAATCAAATCCCGAAAGCCAATTCCTCTAAGCCATGAAGAGATAGCCATCCTATCAGATGCACGGTTCAAAGCCCTGGTGATCAGGATGCTCACAGCATTGGTTGATTTTGCTCACAAATTAGATGAAAAAATGCAGGCTACAATATGTGAAATAAAGGAAAACACATGGGGAACCAATAGAGATGGGAGGAAAACTGGGACTCAAATCAATGGAGTGGACCAAAAGGAAGAAATTAACAACCAAACAGAAAACGAGAAAGAAACAAGAATTCAAAAAAATGAGGAGAGGCTTCGGAACCTCCAGGACATCTTTAAACATCCCACATCCGAATTATAGGGGTCCCAGAAGGGGAAGAAACAGAGTAACAAGTTGAAAACTTATTTGAACAAATAATAAAGGAGAACTTCCCCAATCTGGCAAAGGAAATAGACTACCAGGACGTCCAGGAAGCTCAGAGAGTCCCAAAGAGGTTGGATCCAAGGAGGAACATGCCAAGGCACATCATAATCACAGTACCCAAGATTAAAATGAAGCAAAGAATTCTAGAAGCAGCAAGGGATAAGGGGACAGTCACCTACGAAGGAGTTCCCATCAGACTGTCAGCTGATTTCTCAAAAAAGACCTTACAGGCAAGAAGGGGCTGGAAAGAAGTATTTGAAATCTTGAAAGGCAAGGACCTACATCCAAGATTTCTCTATCCAGCAAAGCTGTCATTTAGAATGGAAGGGCAGATAAAGTGCTTCTCAGATAAGGTCAAGTTCAAGGAGTTCATCATCACCAAGTCCTTATTATATGAAATGTTAAAGGGACTTATTTAAGAAAAAGAAGATAAAAATATGACAGTGAAAAGACAGCAAACTCACAGCTATTAACAACCACACCTAAAACAAAAGCAAACTAAGCAAACAGCTAGAACAGGAATAGAACCACAGAAATGGAGATCATATGGAGGGTTAGCAACAGGGGAGTAGGAGGAGAAGAAAGGGGGAAAAGGTACAGAGAATAAGTAGCATAGACAGTGGGTAGAAAATAGACACAGGGGGAGGGCAAGAATAGTGTGGCAAACGTAGAAGCTAAAGAACTTATGACACATGGACATGAACTAAAGGGGGGGTATGTGAGTGGGAGAGGGTATGCAGGGTGGAGGGGAATGATGGGGGAGAAATGGGACAACTGTAATAGCATAATCAATAAAATATATTTTTTAAAAAGAAATACTGTTTCTTTTTTCTCCTTGTTGTTGTTGACATTGTCATTGTCTCCTCCTCCTTACTATTGCTGTAAATATTAGCATTTACAGCAATGTTACTATTTCTGGTCCTCTATTCAAGTAAATGGCTGTCATAGTCTATCTTAGGGATAATGCCACTTACAGACAAATACAGCAGAAGAAGCACAGTATGAATTTTGTCATATATTTTCTATCACAATAGCATTTATTTTACAATCAGTTCAATATTTCTGTTCAGTGAAAGACCTACAATTACCAAGAACATAAGACAGCTTGTGTGCTCACTAACCTATAGATTGACCAAGAAGTTCTTTGGCAATTGTTTGTTTTTTAAAAAACAAAATAAAAAAACTTCAGTGAAATTCAGCTACTCAGCATTATATTATTCCAGATCATAGAAACTCAAAGTAAGTCTTTTGGAATGGCAGGAAATATGGCTTCTTACTCTTCTAAGTTATTCACAGCTAATGCATAGCTGCATCTTATATTTGTTCTGCTCTAACTTCTGGATTACCTGCACCTACATTTTTAGTTCACTTCTCTTGAAAAAGGCTTCATGTGAATAACTCATAGAGCATAGTGAATTATAAAAAATGTATTGGAATAAATAACAATAAAAATTTTAAAGTTCAAACAGGATTTTTTTTAAATAACTGGTTTTCTTACAATTATTTTAGTAAAAACAAAACCACAGGATGATATCAACTTACAGCATCCCATATCTCAAAATAAGCATAAACTGGGGATATAAATGTATATATTGCCTCAAATAGACATGGGCATTTAAAAAATACTTGCATAAAGATGTAATGTATTCCCCCAGCTGGTGTGGATCAGTGGATTGAGTGCTGGTCTATGACCCAAATGGTTGCTGGTTCAATTCCCAGTCAGGGCACATGCCTGGATTGTGGGCCCGACAATGGGGGGCGTAGAAGAAGCAACCACATGTTGATGTTTCTCTCACTCTCTTTCTCCCTCTCTTACCCTCTCTCTAAAAATAAATGAACAAGATCTTAAAAAAAAGATGTAATGTGTTAATAGACCCCTCATTTTTAGACCAGTGTTTTCCATGTACTGTTCTAATCTCAGTTTTAAAAGGTAAACTCAGCTGTAAGCAAGACACATTACTATCCAAGAACAGCAATGAAAGAACAATTGAGTTTATGAATGAATGATTGCGTGGTGAAGTAATCAAGAAAGATATCTTCTAATAGTGTCTTTAAGAAATCAGATAACTAAGCATTTGAATTCATCAGAAATGACAAAAATAATGTAGTTTTTAACATCAAACTCTTCATCTAGGTATAAAAGAAAGTTTCTTACATCAAATTAATTATTCCTTGGTTGAAAAATCTTTCCAGAAAGAAACTGAAAGTGTAACCTTCCTTTTTAGCATATGAATATACAGAAGAAAGTGAAAACAGCAAACCTTAATGTCTTTCATTTCACATCTTAATCTTGCTGAAAGATGTTTAACTATTTGTATAAAATGAATAAAATATTGCAAGCAATAAGTAGTTTTACAAAAGAAAGTTGCCTATGTTGTTCTGAAAATAATTGTATGATGCTGAATTAAAATCCCTATTGAAAATCATTTATGACTGTCAGTCTGTTCTCAATTTCAGTGTCTTTGGTTATATTTTGCTTGCTTGTTTTGTTGATTAGGTTCCTGTTAAAGGTGAGATCATATGGTATTTGTCTTTCACTGCCTGGCTTATTTCACTTAGCATAATGCTCTCCTGTCACCAGAAGGGAGAGGGGAGGAAATTTCATGGGAAAGGGGGAAGGATTTACAGGAACAAAAATGAAGGACACATGGACAAAAACTGGGGGGGGGGGTGAAAATGGGAGGGAGGTGGAGAGGGTTGGGGTGGTGGGCTGGGCTGGGAGTAAAAGACAGAAAAGTAAACAAGAACAACAATTAAAATAAAATTTAAAAAATAAAAGTGAAAAAAGAAAATGATTTATGTATTCAATTAATAAAACACTTTAATGACATTCTTTGATAAGAGTTATGCTCTTTAAAAGTACTACAAGATATCCCCATATATTGATAACTGAACCTTGCCCACCCCACAATTATTCTTTAGTAAATGAAAATACAAACTCTCAGTTTTCTGGAGGTTTTTTTGCTGTACTGTGTGTTTCAAAATATTTCTAAATAAATTTTGCAAAGAAGTATAACTGTATATTTACCTTTTCAACTTAAACCTATATGTTTCTAAGACATTATGATAAAATACTTACATCAAATTTCAGGGAAAATGTAAATATTAAATCAATTCTTGCCAGTGATTTTAAACAAATCTGTTCTATTCAAATAACCCAGCCTCTCCTAAATCTAGTTTGGAATGTTCTTTCTTCAATACTGTTTGTATTAGGGTGCTCATGATTACAGACACTTAGAATGTTGTTGGAGGTGGGCAGGGCAAGCACTAGAATAGGAAGGTCAAATTTCAAGAGATGAAATTGAGATATTTTGATAAAGAAACACAAAAGAATTGAGGGTAGCTTAGTCTCTAGTCCAGTAACTTGGTGACATACATTCACACTCCTCTGGTACCTGAATCTGAATCAGCTGAAGAACTTTGGTCAGTTGTTCTAGAAAAATGTCTGTAGCCTCCTGATAGGATTTTGTTTAGTCTTCCTGACACTCTGCCCTTGAGCCACCTCATGCCTTAAGGATGTCCTGCAGCTGCTGCCCGGTCAGTTCAGCTTCTCTTCCCACCTCACTCAATGTGTTTAACCCACACTGAAGCGTGTCAGTCTGACAGGCCTTTATTTGCTCACACAGATAGACATTTTCTCCACCAATCTACTTGTACTTTTTGCTTGAGACTAGAGATCACCCTGCAAATATGCAGCAAAATTAGAGAGGCACACTTAAGTAACCTAGCACATAATCTGGAAGTACCATCAGGCAAGTTGTTTGACCTTTGTCAGGTCAGTTACCAAGCATGGATGGTACTTAATATATTTACCAACAGGTAGACACAGAAACCAAACGGATCTTCTGCTGGCTGTGAAGTACCAGGACAGCCAAACTGGGGCAGATCAGCAGCACATGAGCCATGGACAATATTTTATCAACTTTAATCTCCTTAATTCACAGCATCCCATAGCTCAAAAATAAGCATAAATTGAAGATAAAAACATAATATTTTAGGCAATGTGAACATGTTTTTTTTCAATACTTCACAAACCTATAATGCGTTCATTGTTCCCTCATTTTTAAATCAGTACTTATCATGTGTTGCTTCTATTCCAGCCTTAAAAAAAGGAAGTCAGCTATGAGAAGGGCCTCTACTGCTTTCATCAAAACATTAATGGAACAATAACCAAGTTGATGAATGAATGATTGTATGGTGAAGCTTGCAGAAGTACTTGGATCTATTTAGATCATATCCAAAGTATGCCCACTTATTCTTACTAAGGGTGGTGATCCATTGTGAAATATGTCTTTATGCAGCTTAAAATTCAATAAGAGAACAAATTAATTTGAAATATTCAAGTTTTTTATAAAATCAATGTGCTGTCCATTCATTGACAATATAGAAAAGATAGAAAGGCATTAAGTCCAGGTGGCTGGCTCACCCAGAAAGCCCCACACTCTCTAATAGGACATTCAAATGTCAAATGGTGTTAGTCATAGCGTCCTTTCTCCAGGTTACTAGTGTGTCTGTTATTCTTTAGATTGCAGACTCCTCATTTAACTGAAAGAATAATGCTCAGTGCTTCTTTCTTTTTCTCAGGGGAAATCATTGGCTTTTTAAATTAATATGTGCCACAGGGACTTCACTTTTCTGAAATATTTTTCCTTTTCTGCATTGCCTCTTCTTTCCAATTTTGCATCTGCTGATGTCTGTGCACCAAATCTAACCTAACCTATTTTGTCAGCAAGTTATTTGCAGAAAAATACAAAATTCTCAAAGTCTGCTTGAGTGATTTCTCAGGAGCCTTATGGTTCACTGAAATCCCACATTCATTTAAAGGGGAGTCTATCACCAACAGCTGTTTAAGGCAAGTATGACAAAAAAGAAATTATAAAGAAAAAAATTGCCATCTCAAAATAAAGTACCTTTCATAATTTTACATAGAAATTATGAAATATCTACATGAAAGTAGATATTACCATAGTCCTTTAAATCTGTTATTAAAGAAAATAGACAAATATTTAAACATATCTCCAGTGAGCATACAAGGCCTGTCTAGAAGGAATCTATCTGTGTAATATGAAAAATAGAGACATTTACTGAAGAAGATACAAGAAACATTGTACACAGGACAATGAGAACTCAGTCCCCTTCAAAGTATGCATCTTGAGACCTTACACAGTTCTCCCAGTCTCCATCAACTGCCCGGTCATATTTTCCTGAATCCATCAATGGTCTAAAATCTCTTCCCTTTCAAAGGTGATTTTAGTTTTGAAAAAAGCCAGAAGTCACAGGGACACTAAATCTGGGCTCTATAGGGGCTAAGTCACCTGGGTGATTTGATGTTTCTCAAAAAAACTCTGCATGAGACATGATGCATGAGTGGGTGCATTGTCGTGATGAAGCTGCCAATCACCAGTTGCCCGTAGTTGTGATCTTCTGAATCATCCAAATAGTTTCCATGGAAGGATGTTCAAGCTTAATGTAAAATTTGATTCAGATCCATTGCTCTACTCACTCAGTCATTGTGAATGGGACAGACACACAATACGTATGCTCATGCAGCAGCATCAACCATCCCTGCTGACTAGTACAGTGAAGTCATCATTGTTCACACATGCACATTTGAGTCCACTTTCCTTGACTGCTCAGTTACATCAATGTCATGCAAACTGCTTTTGTTATATTAACAATGGCTGGACTTTTTCCGGACAGACTTCCCATTTTTCAAATCATGATTATCGTTACACTAAATGGTATTGTTTAGTAACACTCTCATAGGTTTGGGTCTAAATAATATTTTGTTTATGGTAAGAGGCAGCAAACTAGAACCTGCTAACCAAATGCAACTTTCTACCTATTTTTGTATGACTCATAGCACAGAATGCTTTTTCCACACTTGAAATCAATTTGATGATACAAAACACAAACTTTAGATTCCAATTAAACCAAATGTTATCTCCCAAGGAAAATAATTTTAATGTTTTTATCAGTGGGTGTAAAAGACAAAATAATAGTCCTCCAAAATGTCCATGCCCTGCCCTGACCAGTGTGGCTCAGTTGGTTCGGTGTCATTCCACCAGATGAAAAGTGGCTAGTTTAATTCCCAGTCAGGACACATGCCTGTGTTGCAGGTTCAGTCCCTGGTTCAGTCCTCTTACATTTAAGAGGCAGCCAATTGATGTCTCTCTCTCCTACTGATGTTTATCTCCCTCTCTCCCTGCCTCCCTCCTCTCTAAAAAGTATAAATAAAATATTTTTAAAGAAATGTCCATGCTCTAATCACAGAATTTATGAATATTTTCCTATATAAAGTAAAAAAGATTTGCCTTATATAATTATTGTTATAAACTGTTGTGGGTTGAAACAGGCCCCCAAAAAGATATGTTGAAATTTTAAGCCCCCATTACCTATGTATGTGACCTTATTTGAAAATAGGGTCATTGCAGATGTAATGAAGTTAAGATGTGGTCATTAGAGTGAGACCTGATCCAGTATAACTGGTGCCTTTATAAGAAGACAGAAGAGACACAGACACACAGGAATAACACCATCTGAAAACAGAAGCAGATATGGAAATGATGCAGCTACAAACCAAGGAATGCTGAAGACAGATGACTACCACCAGAAGCTAGGAAGAGGCAAGGAAGGATTCTAAGCTCAAAGAGAACAAGGCCCTTCTGATAACTTGATTTTGGAATTTTAGCCTCCAGGACTCTGAAACAATAAATTTGTTGTTTTAACCCACCCATTTGTGACACTTTGTTAAAGCAGCCCTAAGAAATTAATTCATGTACCTAGGATGGGAAGATTATCCTGTATTATCCAGGTGGACCCAACATAATCTCATGGATTCTTAAGAGTGGAAAACCCTTCCAGGCTGCAGTAAGAAGAAAAAAACATGACAATGGAAGCAGGATTAGAGGCATACAAAACTGCTGGTGTTAGAAATGGAGGAATGTGGCCATGAGCTAAAGGTTGCAAGTGCTCTCTAGAAGCTGGAAAAGACAAGAAAGCATTTTACAATTGAGCCTCCAGAAGGAACGTAGCCCTGGCAACACTCTGGTTTTAGTCCAGTAATACCTGCATTAGTCTTCTGACTTCTAGAACAGTAGGATAATAAATCTGTATTGCTTAAGCCACCGATTTTTTGATAATTTGTTATGGTTGCAATAGGAAACTAATATATTATTGTCTTATAAAAATTATACTCAGTTATCACTATTAGTGTTATTATTTGAGTTTCATAAAATTTTGTGAAACTTTGTATTTTCTCTTGTTATGTAATGTCTTCGATTTATCATCTTGGACTACAAAGCCTAACATATTCTCTATCTGGCTCTTTACAAAGTTTGCTGACTGCAATTTTCAGTGTTTGCAAGTTTCAAGTTTGTTAAAAGGAAAATAAAATATAGACCTTTCATTTTGCAATATTTCTTGCTGAATAGTTTACTGAAGTTCAGATGACAAATGAAGATTCATTGTATAGCATACATAAATACAGACCACAAAAATAATTAAAAGAAACGTATTCACTGTTACTGTAGTTGTTGATTTTAAAAATTCATTTATGCTGTTTGAAATGTGCCACCATAGTGCAGCTGCCACAACAAACATGAGTCAAGGGTCAGAGTATTGAATTCTATTTTCAGGGACACATTGTAAGGCCATTTGACCCAGAGAAATGTATAGATAACACACCATTCCTGCCCACAGGTAGTTTGTGGCACTGCCACTATGCAAACACTATATAAAAGCCATGTGTTTTATAGAAATGTGCAAGACTGGAGAAATAATAAATATTTTCCTATTTGAAAAATGAGACTCACCTATAATATGTTTATAATTCATACTTCTAAGGATTGCTCAAAATTCAGAAATTACAAATTAGATAATAAAGTTAAATGAAACACTATTTTTACTTATTAATCATCTGGTCAAAGAGTTCAGAATTTATTCATCTTACATTATTGAAGCTTGCTGGACTCATTTTGAAGAATTGGAAGTTAAGAAAACATACATAAATTGCTAAAGACAGGCTGAGTTGTTAAGAAAGGGTTGATAAGCACTGCCAGTTTTTCCCTCCCCTATGGACTAGTTAACCTTGCCTTCATTTGAGAGAAGATAGTAAGTTAAAGAGAAATGTCTTTCATTCAGTTATAAAAAATAGTGTCTACTACGTTCTGGGAATAGAAAACCCAGACTTGCCCATGCTCCTCAATGAACTCAGCCATTTGCTGGCTGAAGGTGTATTTGACATTTGCTTTCTTCCTTCCTCACCCCACTGCACTGCACCCAAACCCACTCCACATGAATTGGTCTATGTGCCACTTCAGCAGAGAACAGGAACAAGTTGAGATGTCCCCACCCATTGCCAGATAGTTCAAGAAATATAGCAGAGAGGCCATCCATGGACTTCAGAATCAGTCAGAGTTAGATTTGAATCCATGGCAAAATAGTCTAATACAAGTGGGCCACAGTTTTCTAGAGCTTAAAGATAAAATAAGGAGCATAGCATGTCCAGGGTGTTGCTTTAAGGACTGATTAAGAAAGTACATGGAAACCCAGTTGACTTAACCATAAAAGGTGTTCAGTAAAATTTAACCACCATGAACATCTTTGAAGGAGTTAAAGTAAATGTTTAAAAATATAATGAAAACAATGCTGCTTTCTACAGTTGTGTAGGGCTCTTTTTCCACTAACTAGGTCTCTGTCTCAAAGGAGCCCCTGTTATTTGCATAGGCACCTTACATGTACACATGGTAGAACTGTCATGGGTGCTGAAAACATGTAAGAGAAGGGCAGAATGGCACATTAGACAGCCTGGAACAAAGGCAAACTATTGACTTCTATTTCCAGAGATGCATGCAAACCTACTTATCCCAGTGTACTACAAGGATATCAAAAATTTTAAATTGAGGAGAGAACAAAATGGTGAGGAAAATGCATGGAAGAAAGTAAGGGAACAAGTAAAAGTAAGGATGAGAGCAGCAATAAAGACAGGCAGGAAGTGTATGGGCACATGCCACTAATTCTTTAAGAGACTGTGGTTCGATCCCTAAACTAGCATATATCTAGCATATATACTGAGTGGCTATACATTCATCCAGACTCTTATGTATAGTGAGGGGTTGAACCATGCTCAGTTAAGCTCTTAAACTCTATGACTAAAATCATTCTATTTTTCAGAGGTAGAATGGTGATAAATGATGACAGAGAAGGTGAGAAGATGACTTAGTTTTCAAAAGGAGAAGATAAATGGCTAGTAAATATGAGAAAAACAAATGGTCCATCTTTTTAAATAATGTAAATTAAACCAATGTCACACAATGTCTATCAAATGCACAAAGAATAACAAGAATATTAATGTACATGGGAGCCCAGTGCATTCAGATATTGCTCACAGAAGTATAAATTGCTATGACTCTAAAAAACTGTTAGTGATATTTGTCAAAATAATTTAGAATGCTTAAATCTTTTGACCTATTAACTTTTCTTAGAAACTACTGCAAGGTAGTTATAAGAAAGTAAGTCAAAGTGCCCACAAAATGTTATGTACAGAAGTGTGGCACACAGTGAGAAACTGAAAATCTGCAAAGCGTTCGATATTAGGATGCTTTTTTATTATTAAATTTTAGTTTGATTGTTTATGTATAGTTTTCTGTCTTTTATTCCCAGCCCACCCCACCCCCCAGCCCTGCCCACCTCCCTCCCAATTCCGCCCCTGCTAGTTTTAGTCCATGTGTCCTTTATACTTGTTCCTGTAAATCCTTCCCCTTTTCCCCTGAAATTCCCTCCCCTCCGGTCAAGTCAGATTATATCCATATGGTGGAACACTTTGTAGCCATTAAAATAAAGGCTTTTCAAGAACATAGGGAAATTCAGTAATGTTAAAAATACCAAGTAAAGAACGTATATGTTTTCACATAAGTTTAAAATGTATTGAGATAAATACACCAAGAAATTACTATTGCTGTAATTATGAATACACATTTCCTGATTCTTCATATTTTTCCAAATTTCTAAAAACATATACATTATCTTTAAGGTCAGAAAGGCCATAAAGCTAAATTAATTACTATAATAAGAAAAACAAAAGATAAAAGTGAACTATTCTTATAAGTTTTCTTTTCTTTTAAGATTTTATTTATTTATTTTTAGAGAAAAGGGACGGTAAGGAGAGAAACAGCAATGTGTGGTTGCCTCTCATGTGTCCCTGCTGGGGACCTGGCCCACAACCCAGGCCTGTGTTCCCTGACTGGAAATCAAACCAGCAGCCCTTTGGTTTTCAGGTCAGCACTCAATCCACTGAGCTACACCAGCCAGGGCCTATGTTTTCTTTCGTAGTTCTGAAGTCCATGAAAACTTAAGAAAAGTCTCAGTGGAAATATAGTTTTATTTATTGACTTCAGAAAGACCATAAGAGTGAGAGGAGGAATTAAGAGGTGGCAGTTTAAATTCTTTAAGAAGAAACTATTTCTGTGAGAAGAAACTTTCTAAACCTCTCCACAAACTATATGCCATATAATGTGGCATTTTTCATTTCCAATTTATAGACTTATTTTAAGTGAATTGTTGTATAAAAGCTTTAGAACATATCTAGGCTATGCTGTCTTCCAAAGATGCTTCCTAAAGACATTTCACTTCCCATAAATTTCATAGAAGATAGGTGCAGGGGTGGGGACTTTCTTTCTGAAAAAGTCTTATGAGTTTCATTGCATAGGACTATAAATCATTTGTTCTTAACACCCAGGAAGTTAAGAGCAAAATTTTATGTTGTGATCTTTTAAATTTTTCAGCACAAACCTTATAAAAATTTTACTACCTCTTTATCTTTTGCCTCTTACATGACTTTTGTATTTTAATTTGAGTTAATGGATTTGTTGTATAGTACAGTGTTTTATTTAAATCCTTTTTGATAATCAGAAAGTATGTATTTTCTAAATAATAATAGGGCTGGGTGGAAAAGTGAAGGGATGAAGAAGTTCAAATTGGCAGTTAAAAACAGTCATGAAATGTGAAGTACAGCATAATAAATATAACCAATAATATTACAATAATTATGTATGGTTCCAGTTGGGTACTAGACTTATCAGGTGGATCACATCCCCAAATTATATAAATTTCTAACCACTATACTCTACACTGAAAGTAACATAATGTTGAATATCAACTGTAATTGAAAAATAAAAAAATAAGGCTACAATAAAAAGAATAGTAATCATAATACTAATGATGCAAACTAGATATATTGTGGCCATTTCACAATATACACATACACCAAATCATTATGTCTATACATGAAATTAATGTTAAATGTCAATTATATCTGTAGCAATAATGATAATGATAATAATAAATCATATAGAATAAAATTATCTTCTAAAAATTTCAGTATGTTAATATTGTACCTTCCCTAGATATTTCAATTTCTATTGGAAAATTAATTTAATTTATATTTTGAAAACCCACATGCTAAGTAAAAGAAGCCTAAGGTTTGAAGCTGGAATGCCTGTATTTTGAGCTAGATCCTTCGGGTTTGTAATAGGGACAATTCATTGGATTCCTTGACCCATATATTTGTCATCTGTTCACAATGGAAACTGTATGTTCCTCACAGAACTGCTGTGACAATATAAGTGAGTATAGATTATTAAGTTATAATTTTAATTCTACCCCATTGAGGAAAAAAGGCTTTGATAAGCCTTCTTTAGTCAATTAACATGGTATATTTATTCAAATAAGAAAATCTTAAAAGCAAACTTTGGTAATCCACTCTGGAAAAAGATCTTAGCCTGGACAAATTACCTTGAATATGGCAAAGGACCTGTGGCAGACCCTTCTGCATGGTGTGGGCCCAGCTCCCACTCAGAGATGCACAGGACCCACACCCACAGATAGGTTCTCTCATGGGTAATCAGATTTGTGATATACCTAAGTTACTGTTTTGAGCCTTGCTTCTTGCTGAAAACTCCCTCACCCTGAAAATGCTTACTGTGACTTCCTAAAATCCATGCTAAACCTTGCAGGAACCAGTGTAACCGGCTCAACCACTTTTGCCTTTTCATTTGCTAATATCCTTCTTCTGTGATGTGATTAGGGGCATTGGTTCCTTTTGTTGTAACTGGGGATAGTGAGTGAGGACCATCTTGTAATGGGAGAAGATATCAGAATAAAGGCCTGTCATGGCGGAGGCCAGGCCGAGGCTTTTGCTCCTCTTGAGAGAAAAGTCATGCTGTTGTCCTTTTTCCTCCACCAGACTCGGTAGTCCACGTGTATGTTTTATTTCATCCATAATGTCTCGGACATTGCTAGCCGGTGTCCGCATCAAGGACCTGAACAGACACTTCCCCAAGGAGGACATACCGATGGCCAGAAGGCATACTAAAAGATACTCAGTGTCACTAACTATCAGAGAAATGCAACTTAAAATCATAATGGGATACCCTCTCACACCTGTCAGAATGGCTATCATCAATAAATCAAAAAACAGCAAGTGCTGGCAAGGATGCAGAGAAAGGGAAACACTTTTACACTCTTGGTGGGAATGCAGATTGGTGCAGCCACTGTGGAAAGCAGTATGGGGATACCTCAAAAAATTAAAAATGGATCTGCCTTTTGACCCAGGGATCCCACTTCTGAAAGAAGCCAAAACACTATTCAAAAGAACATAAGCACCCTTATGTTCATTGCAGTGTTATTTACAATTGCTGAGATATGGAATCAGCCCAAGTGTTCATCAGTAGATGAGTGGATAAAACAACTATGGGACTTTTACACAGTGGAATTCTACTGGGCCATAAAAAAGAAAATTTTACTCTTTGTGACAGTATGGATGGACCTGTAGAACATTATGCTAAGTAAATGGAAATAATATAATAAAAATTTCTTTAAAAATTTACCTTCAAAATTAAAATAAAATAGAGAATTTGCCAGTATTAACATGGTGTATCTTTTTTCTAGGTAAAATAAAATGTGATTCAATAACTGACAGGTCACAAAATAGACTAGCTACTGTAATAGTAAATGAAATATTGTCATGAAACAACTTAATATTTCTCTGGGTAACATAAACATGATTTTCTCTAAAATACGTAATCAAAGTCAACAGTTAAGATTTACAGGTACTTCAACACAGAACGGTATAGTGTTTTTCAAATGTCAGTAATGTAAATAGCCCCTTTAAAAGAAAACATCATCTCATTAACTGCTAAGGTTGACAATACTTTATAACAATATTAATATATAAAACTAGGTATACTTTGTCTTTACAGTTCATTTACAACTATAAAAGTGAAATTTATTTTATAAATTAATAGGCAAGGTAACCTACAAAAATAATTTTTAAAAAGGGTAACAGTTATGTGAAGGACCATATTGTATTGCTTAAACTAAGTAACTATTCTCAATGTGAATAGGATAGTACACTTGCACACTTAAAGTATGAGAGGTCTAATATTGCTGCATGGAATAGCTGAGATTTTCCTGCCTATGTGCTCCTCTAGGACTGTTATGGTATCATGACTTGTGTTTAAGTCTTTTATTCACCTCAAATTAATTTTTGTATATGGTGTAAGTTGTGATCGAGTTTCATTTGTTTGCATGTAGCTCTCCAGATCTCCCAACACCTTTTTTTGAAGAAGGTATTTTCACTCCATTTTATTCTTCTTCCCCTTTGTTAAATATTAATTGACCATAGACACTTGGGTCTCTATTCAGCGCCATTGATCTATGTCTCTGTTCTCATGCTAGTATCAAACTGTCTTGATTACTGTGGCCTTTTAATATCTTTTGATATCAGGTATTGTGACCTCTCCTACTTTGTTCTTCTTTCTCAAAAGTGCTGTGGCTCTTCCGAATCCTTTATAGTTCCATATAAATTTTTGAAATGTTTGTTCTATATCAGTAAAATATGTCATTGATCTTTTAATAGGGATTGCATTGAACCTATAAGTTGCTTTAGGTAGTGTGGACATTCTTATGACTGATATGTCCCCTAGAATAAAGGACATTAAAAAAAAAAAAAAGAATAAACAAATGGGAACTCATCAGAATAAAAACCTGCACAACTAAAGAAAAGAGCAGTAAAATGCAAAGGGAAGCAACCTTATGGGAAAATATATTTGCCAATGATACCTTGGACAAGGATTTGAGCTCCAAATTATATAAAGAACTCACTTGAATCTACTCCAGGAAGATAAACAAACCAATCAAAAAATGGGCAAAGGACTTGAACAGACACTTCCCCAAGGAGGACATACAGAGGGCCCAGAGATTTATGAAAGGATGCTCAGCATCACTAGCCATCAGGGACATGCAAATTAAAACCACAATGAGATACCACTTCACACTGGTCAGAATGGCCATCATTAACAAATCAACAAACAACAAGTGCTGGAGAGATTGTGGAGAAAAGGGAACCATAGTACACTCTTGGTGGGAATGCAGACTGATGCAACCACTGTGGAAAACAGTATGGAATTTCCTCAGAAAATTAAAAATGGACCTGCCTTTTGATCCAGCAATTCCACTGCTGGGATTACACCCTAAGAATCCTGAAATACCAATTCAAAAGAACCTATGCACCCCAATGTTCATAGCAGCAGAATTTACAATAGCAAAGTGTTGGAAGCAACTTAGATGCCCACCAGCAAATGAATGGATAAAAATACTGTGGTACATTTGCACAATGGAATTTTATGCAGCAGAAAGAAAGATGGAGCTCCTACCCTTTGCAACAGCATGGATGGAACTGGACAGCATTGTGCTAAGTGAAGTAAGCCAAACAGTGAAAGACAAATATCGTATGATCTTACTTATAAGTTGAACTTAATCAACAAAACAAACAAGCAAGCAAAATGTAACCAGAAACACTGAAATAAAGAACAGACAGTAACCAGAGGGGAGGGGGAAGGGGATAATGGGGAAAATAGAGGAAGGTCCATCAAGGAACATATATAAAGGACACATGGACAAAGGCAAAGGGGATAGGTTCCAGGGTGGGAGGTTGGGAAGAGTAGGGCAGGGGACCATGGTGGAGTGAAAATGTAGACAACTGTACTTGAACAACAAAATAAATAAGTAAGTAAAATAAAATAAAGTATGAGAGGTCTATAGCCACAATATTCTCAACATCTTTCTGTATTCAAAGTTCTTTGGAATCTCCACTGGTATGGTTAATGGCTGAATCATACCTGCAAGGTACATATAGAACACATGTGGACACATGCCTGACTTACATATGGAGAGCAACTGCACCAGGTTAATGGGAAAGCTTTTACCATTAATCTAGTCTAAATACATAGCACTCCCTGATGCTAATTACATGATCAATCCAATAAAAAATGTGGGTACTGAAAAATGCATGACCATATTTCATTAGGAGCCCCACATAATCCAGAATATGTTTATATTTAGACTATAATCAAAATCCATAATAAAAAATGGTCATTTTCTTGGGAAACACAAAGACAATGGAAAAATGTTTATACACTGCTGTTTGAGGAACACTAGTATTTATATCATGACTTAAGTCTAAATACAAAGTGTGGCAAAGGTAGGTTTACAGTTGTGAACATGTAAAACACAAAGCTTATTGTTGTATTATTTATTAATTATTGTATTATTTTTCACATAAATGACTATGAACTTACTTTTGTCCCACCCTGTATTTTGAAATATTTTTATAAAATAAAATCCTTGAATTTCTGATTTAATTGGAACTGTTGTGGTACCCGAGTCCAGCTACATCAGACAAATTGATTTATTTTTGCTGACTCAGGTCAATAGCATCACTGGGTTGGGAGCCCTGGAGTGTAATTTAGTCTAGTCTCCATCCTTGCCCTTTATCTTCTTTTCTTTAGCTGCTTCTTCTCCTCTCTATTCTAACTTAGTACCCTGTCTTTGCTCTTGTTAAATACCAAGTACATTTGGGGACAGGCAAAACAGATATACCATTGAAACTTTTTTTTTTTCATACAGACAACCCATACAACAGCTCCTCTGTGGATGGAAAGCCAGTTACAATCAGTTACACAACTAAAAACTCCAAATTCCTCTGTTAATTTTAAGACTGAGCACTTTCACTTTGTTAACTACAAAATAATAGATTATCTAGGCTTGTTCATCTGCACAAGTTACACAGAAAGTAATGAGCCCTGGCTGGTGTGGATAAGTGTACTAAGTATCAGCCTGCAAACTGAAAGGTCACAGGTTTGATTCCTGGTCAGGACACATGCCTGGGTTGCAGGACAGATACCCTATTAGGGGTGTGTGAGGGGCAACTGATCAATGTTTCTCTCCCTCTCTTTCTTCCTCCCTTCCCCTCTCTCTAAAAATAAATAACATATAAATAATAATGAACATTCCACATATATTTGGTAGATGCCTCAACAGCTTGCACTTATATATATAGATAAGGTCAGCATCAGGGAAGTGCATAGGAAATTAGACACCCTACAGCTGATATATGGAATTTTCAGCAATTCATTCAACTTAACAAATAGTTATTAAGCATCTGTTATCTATAAAATACTGTGTACTTTTTTCTCTTTATATCAATGATAAAGTGAAATAATAAAATACCTAGTCTCTAAGTTTTACTCAGCCATGTCCTTAATTTAAAATTATATTGACCATCTATCACAATATAACAGGTATTGTGTTGGCTTCAGTAAGAAATTAAATAGGGGAAAGATTGTCTCTGTATTGAAAGACAGGAAAGTATTTTATGGATGAACTGGAATATAACTTGACTAGAAAACATCAGAATTGCAATAAAGATAAATAGAAGAGGAAAAATAAAAGGGAACAAAGAGAAAGTGATGTAGTATTTTGGTTAAGAACGAGAATTGGAAAGATCCAAGTTTTATTTCCAGTTCTATCAATTATTATCTGTGTGACCTTGGTAAATTATTTAACCTCCCCATGCTATAATTTCCCCTATGTGCTGGAGGCTAATTAGAAGTACTTAGCAAACTGTCTTGTTGTTTTTGTTTTAGAGAATTAAAAGAGATAAAGTACAACATCTGGTATAGGGCTTGTGTCTAATAAAGGCTACATTTTTTCATTATAATGATGACTTTTAATGTAATAGTATCAGAAATAGTATAAGGAAATGCACAAAAACAGAAAACATAGCACCAACTCTGGGAATGGTAAGCATTCTGATTTAAAGTTTGTATCTTTGACAAGTAGAGAATGAAACATCAGAAAAGTTGATTCTAGTCAAATTGAAAACAAGCTAAGATATTGTGCTTAATGTGTAGTTAGTAAGGAAACTTCAAAACATTTTGAACTGCATAGTGATGAAATCAGAAGTGTGCTTTGGGAAGATAACTGAGGATGGTAGGAAAAGCTGAAGAGAAGAGATAAAAGGAAAAAAAACAGAGCATTTCATAAGGTGTTTCATTTAAACAGTTGATACTTAAGAGGCAAAATGGGAACTAGAGAGTCGAAGAGATTTTAAAGCAAGAATTGGGTTTTAGAGAGATATTGTAAAGCAAGCATCCCTAGAACTTTCAGTGACACTTTCAAGTTCAGTATTTGTCTAAAATAAGTCTCAGATGAAAAGCAAAGGTCAGGGCACAGGTCCAATTTGTGTTATAATAACCAATCTAAATATCTACAGTATGCCAGGCACAAGTTATATACCATTTTAGCTTCATGCTAAGGCTGGGTTCCTAGGGGATTTCCCAGCCTCACAAAACCCAACATAGAAGGGGAAAAAAGGAACCATTTTCTCTTGTTGTTTCTAGGATTCTTCCCTTGGCCTGAATTGGTTGTACCTTCAGTCCATAACCAATAACTGATATCAGGGGATAATAATATGCTTTAGAACATAAGGCTTGTTTACCTGAATCAATCACTGTATCTAAAAAAAAAAAAAAGTGAGTCGATATTAATGAGGTTAGAATAGTGGTGCTCAATTAGGGACAATTTTGTCCTGTAGGAGACATTTGGCAATATTTAGATAATGTTATGGTTGTCATAACTTGGAGGGTGTTACTGGCATCTGGTGGGTACAGTACAGGGATGTTAGGAAAGATCCTACAAAACATATGACAATCCCTCATTAAAACAATTATTGGACCCAAAATGCCAAAAGTGTTGAGGTTAAGAATACTGAATTTTAACTATTAGGGGTTACTTCTGGATCTGAGGGTGGCATCAGCTCCAAAACCAACTTCACAGTTATAGAAAAGGATATAATCAATGTTACAAAGGTGATCACAGAGTCCATTAAATTCACAGTCATCAAAATTAATTAGAGAGATGAGCACTGCAGGATCATTTGAGTAAAGATTTCCAAAAGTCTTCTTCTTAATAAAGGGAGTAAGAAAACTAGCAATATTGTCAAAATTAACTTTTTAAGAACTCTAGAAATTGGCCAAGAGGAATCCAAGGAGTGTTTATTGAAGAAAAACAGCTGAATCTTAACAAAAACAGTGTGCTTTTGGTGTTTTAAGTAGCCCTATTCCTATCCTTTCCCCCCAGCTCCACAGTAGCCTGGAAAAACAATAGTTTGTGAACCTGATTGTCATAAAACACAGCAACTACCAGCCACTGGAGAGGACAGGACAGCTCTAATCTCCCCCATTACCAGATATTCTTATTGTTTAACCTATTTGGAAGTTTCCTAGAAACCTTCACTAGCAGGGCTTGCATTTATTTAAACTGACTCTGAGATCAGTCACTATAAAAAATCTTTTCCCAGAGCATTTGTTAAAAGCAATCAGTAGTAATTGTTTAATATCATAACCTCAGAGAGTTGGGACAAACAAGAAGCTGAGCAAAAAGTTTAATGGGAAAATTTGGTGATGAGCTGTCCATAAGGATCTGTCTTAGTCTGCTCAGATGCCATAACAAAATGTCATAGACTGAGTAGCTTAAACAACCAGAAATTTATTTTTTCACACTTCGAGACAAGAAGTCTGATATCAAGGTGCCAGCCTAGTTGGATTTTAAATGAAAAATATTGTTCATAATGAATTCTATGTCTAGTAAAACTATTCTTCAAAAATGAAGAAGAAATTAAGATATTGCTCAGTAAACAAACTGAACTAATTATTTGCTCATAGACCTACACTTTAAAAAAATTAAAGGGAATCCTCCCTTTAATAAGGCTGAAATAAGAGGGCACGAGATAATAACAATCCTACGTGTGTGTGTATATATATATATATATATATATATATATATATATATATATATTAAAAGCACCAATAAAAGCAAAAATAAAAAAGGAATATAAAAGACAACAAAAATGTAATTGCTGTAACTATTTTCTCATATTTATAAAAGAAATTACATAAAGCTACAATTATAATATTTGATAGAGATATAATATATAAATACTTATAATGTATAAGAGCACAAAGAAGGAGGAGGGAATGGAGCTACATGGCTGCAAAGTTCTATATACTACTGACATTACATTGGTATTGACCCAAAATAGGTTTTCAAAATTAAGATGTTAATTGTAGTCCTAAGAGTGACCATTAAAAAACAACTACATATATAACTAAAAAACAATAAAAGACCACAAAAGAAGAGAGTAATGCTGAAATAGAGAAAAATAAGACAGAACACAAGTAGGATAATGGTGTAAATCTACTTTATCAGGAAATACACTAAATGTAAATAGAATAAACACTCTAATAAAAAGGCAGAGATTAGCAGAATGAACAGAAAAACATGCCTCATTATATAGTATTAGAGACACTGTTAGCCTCAAGTCACATACAGGTTAAAAATAAAAGAATGGAAAAATACATACAATTCAAAAGTAACCAAAAGAGAGATAGAGTGAATATATTAATGTCAGAAAAATACTTTGAAGTTAAACTTGATACTAGAGACAATGAAGGACATATTATAAAGATAAAAGTGTCAATCCATCAAAAAGATATAATATAGACTCATATTCATGTAACAACAGAGACTGATAATACAAAAGCAAAAACTTATAGAACTGAAAGGAGAATTAGATAATTCATCAATAATAGTTGGAGGCTTCAATAACAGCACAACTTGACAAAAGTTCAAAAAGAAAATAAAAGAATTGAATAACACTATAAAACAGCTAGATCCAACAGACATACATAGAGTAGTCCTACTAAAACACCAGAATACAAATTTTTCTCTAGTGCACATGGTATTTTCCCCAGGATAGACCGACCATCTCTTAGGCTATAAAACAAGTTTCAGTAAATTTAAAAGGACTGAAATGACACGAAGTATGTCATATCACCACAATGAAATGAAGTTAGAAATTAATAATAAAAGGAATTTTGGAAATTGACAAATATGTAGAAATTTAAAAACACATTCCTAAATACAGTAATCATTGAATCTATTAGATTTTAGAGATTGGGTTGGCCAAACAGTCCATTTATATTTTTCCATAAAACACATTTTTCATTTTCACCAATATGTTTATTGATTTGGATATTTTGAGTATGTCAGCTATCTCTCTTGGGATATGATATTGATTGTGATCAATTAATATCTCTCTTTGATCACTATTAACTTCAACTGGTCTACCCAAACTTGGAGCATCATCCAGTGAGAAATCTCCAGCATGAAACTTCACAAACCACTTTTGACACCTTCAATCAGTCACAGTGCCTTCTCCATACACTGCACAAATTTTTTTTTTTTTTGCATTTCAGTTGCATTTTTATCTTTCTTGAAATAAAAAAGCATAATAGACCAAAAATGTTGCTTATTTTCTTTCATCTTGAGTATTAAAATGATTATGTAAAAATTCACCAATTTTGACTTTTTTTTAATGTGTTCTGATATGAGAGTTGTCACAATACAATCTAACAAAATTGTTTCGAATGAGGTTAAAGACAACTAAGTACTACTAGAGCCACCTTATGGAAAGAATCAAAAGAACATTTTGGTCGACTCAATAGATAATGCAATTAGGAAAAAAAGCATCTGATTAAAAGACAGAACAAAATATTTCTATTCACTGATGGCATGATCTCATACCTAGAAAATCACAAGGACCCTACTAAAAATTGATTAAAACTAATAAACAAGATCAGTACGTTTGCAGAATGTAATATCCATATTAAAAATCAAATCTGATTCTACACACATAAATGACTAAAATAAAACTAACAATTCAATTTAATTTATAATATCATCAAAATGAATAAACTACTTACAAATATAGTTAACAAATGAAGTGTGAGGCTCACACACTAAAATCTACATGGTTAAAGAAGTTAAAGAAGATATAAATAAATGGAGAGACATTTTTTTCACCTTCAAAAATCAGACTAAATAATATTAAGATTGCAATACTCCTCAAACTGACCTACAGATCAACATAATCCATATCAAAACCCTACCTTGTTTCTTTGTAAAATTGAGAAGCTAATCCAAAAATCATAAGAAATGCAAAGACTCAAAAATAGCCAACACAATTTTGAAAAAGATGAACATAGTTGGAGGACTTATCTTTCTCAATTTCAAACTTTAATACAGAGCTAAATTAGTCACAATATTGTGATAATGTGCTAAGCATAGATGTTTTCCATCTATCAATGGAATAAAATTGAAAGTCCAGAAAAAGAAACACTTTATGGTCAATTGAATTTATAAGGGTGCCAAGACAATTAAAAAAAGAATAAATGGTATTTTATTTTTTTAAACATATTTTATTGATTATGCTATTACAGTTGTCCCATTTCTCCCCCATCATTCCCCTCCACCCTACACACCCTCTCACACCCACATTCCCCCCTTTAGTTCATGTCCATGTGTCATAAGTTCTTTAGCTTCTACATTTCCCATACTATTCTTGCCCTTCCCTCTATTTTCTACCCACTATCTATGCTACTCATTCTCTGTACCTTTTCCCCCTCTCTCCTCCTCCCACTCCCCTGTTGCTAACCCTCCATGTGACCTCTATTTCTGTGGTTCTGTTCCTGTTCTAGCTGTTTGCTTAGTTTGCTTTTGTTTTAGGTGTGGTTCTTAATAGCTGTGAGTTTGCTGTCTTTTCATATGGTTCTTGGATAACTGATATTCATATGCAGAAGAATGAAGTTGGCTCTCTACCTCACAATATATCCAAAAATTAACTCAAAATTCATGAAAGACCTAAATGTAAGAGCTAAATATATAAATCTCATAAAACAAAATAAAAAGGTCTTCTTTTCATGGCTTCAGATTGAGCAATAATTTCTTAGATATGACACCAAAAGCAGTAGCTTTTGAGAAAAAAGTAAGTTAAACTTCATCAAAATTAAAAAAACATTTGTGTTTCAAAGGATATCATTATGAAACTGAAAAAAATGTCTTTTATGAAGTAGAAAAATTATTTGCAAGCTATGTATCTGTAATGGTCACATAATAAAAATACATGAACATTTAACATTTCAACAATAAAAAGAAAAATGACCTAGTAAAAAAAAAAAGGCACCTATAAGTGGAACCTAATCAACAAAACAAACAAGAAAGCAAAATATAACCAGAGACATTGAAATAAAGAGCAACCTGACAGTAACTAGAGAGGAGGGAGGAGGGCGATAACAGGGGGGGAAGGGGAAGGGTCATCAAGGAACATGTGTAAAGGACCTAGGGACAAAGCCAAAGCAGGGAGGATCCAGGGTGGGAGGTGGGGGTGGGTGACATGGAGGAAAGTTATGGCAGAAAAATGGAGACAACTCTATTTGAAAAACAATTAAAAAAGAGACTTCCAGCCAAGAAAGAGGCACAGGTAGACACACTGTGCCTCCTCCTCGCACAACCAAAAGAAGAAGAACAACAATTTAAAGACAAAAAACAACCCAAACTGACAGAAAATCAAACTGTATGGAAGTCCAACAACCAAGGAGTTAAAGAAGACACATTCATCCAGGCCAGTAGGAGGGGCAGAGACAGGCAGATGGGCAGAGAGGACTTGCGTCAAGATTGTGGCTGGAGGACCCAGTGAGACAGTGGATTGTGGACTGGATGGTCCCGCATTTGCACACAGATAAACCAGGAGAAACAACTGGGAGTGGGATGGGCTGTGCAACCCAGGGACCCACCTCAGGGAAATAAAGCCTCAAACCACTGATAGAAAACACCTGTGGGGGTTGATACAGCAGTGGGAAAAACTCCTAGCCTCACAAGAGAATTCGTTGGAGACACCCACAGGGTCCTATAATGTACACAAACCCATCCACACAGGAATCAGCACCAGAAGGGCCCAATTTTCTTGTAGGAAGTGGGGGAAGTGACTGATATCCAGCAGAGAGCAAGTACCATTGTTCCCTCTGGGACCCCTTCCCCACATACAGCATCACAACACAGCCATGTTGGTTACCCCACTCCGGTAAATACCTAAGACTCCACCCTTCACTACGGAACAGACATATCAAAATAAAACAACAACAACAACAACAAAAAAGGCCCACACAAAAGAACAGATCACAAAAACAACAGATCAAATGGCCCACACAATAGCTCCAGAAAAAATACAACTAAGTGATGAAGACATAGCCAACCTATCAGATGCACAGTTCAAAACATTGGTAATCATGATGCTCACAGAATTGGTTGAATTTGATCACAAATTTGATGAAAAAATGAAGGCTATGCTAAGGGAAATAAAGGAAAATGTACAGGGAACCCATAGTGATAGGAAGGAAACTGGGACTCAAATCAATGATATGGACCAGAAGGAAGAAAGAAACATCCAACCAGAAAAGAATGAAGAAACAAGAATTCAAAAAACTGAGGAGAGGCTTAGGAACCTCTGGGACATCATTAAACATTCCAACATCGAATTATAGGGGTACCAGAAGGAGAAAAGGAAGAGCAACAAATAGTAAAGGAGAACTTTCCCAATCTGGCCAAGGAAATAGACTTCCAGGAAGTCTAGGAAGGTCAGAGAGTTCCAAAGAAGTTGGACTCAAGGAAGCACACACGATGACACATAATAATTACATTACCCAAGATTAAAATTAAGGAGAGAATCCTAGAAGCACCAAGAGAAAAGGAGACAGTTACCTACAAAGGAGTTCCCATAAGACTGTCAGCCGATTTCTCAAAAGAGACCTTACAGGTAAGATGGGGCTCGAAAGAAGTATTCCAAGTCATGAAAGGCAAAGACCTACATCCAAGATTGCTCTGTCCAGCAAAGCTTTCATTTAGACTGGAAGGGCAAAGTGCTTCTCAGATAAGGTTAAGTTCAAGGAGTTCATCATCACCAAGCCCCTGTTACATGAAATATTAAAGGGACTTATCTAAGAAAAAGAAGATAAAAGACATGTATAGGAAAATGACAGAAAACTCACAATTATTAACAACCATACCTAAAACAAGAACAAAAGCACACTAAGCAACCAACTAGAATAGGAACGGAAGTACAGAAATGGAGATCACATGGAGAAATGGAGATAACAACAGAAGAGTGGGAAGAGGAGAGAGGGAGAAAGGTATGGAGAATAAGTAGCATAGATGGAAGGCAGAAAATAGACAGGGGGAGGTTAAGAATAGTATAAGAAATGTAGAAGCCAAAGAACTTATATGTATGACCCATGGACATGAACTAAAGAGGGGGAATGTGGGTGGGAGTGGGTGTGCAGGGTGGAGGGGAGTGAAGGGGGGGAATGAAACAACTGTAATAGCATAATCAATAAAATATATTTTAAAAAACAATAAAAAGAGGGAAAAATAGGCTGACTAAATAGACATTTCTCCAAGAAAGATACAGAAATAGTCAATAAGCACATAAAAGATGCTCAACATCATTAGGTATTAGGCAAATGCAAACCAAAACAAAAGTGATCCATTATACCACTAGAATTCTATAATCAAAAAGACAAACATTTCCCTGGCTGGTTTAGCTCAGTGGACTGAGCATGGACTGTGGACCAAAATACCACCAGTTTCATTCCCAGTCAGGGCACATGCCTGGGTCGTGGGCCAGGTCCCCAGTGGGGACCATGTGAGAGGCAACCACACGTTGATGTTTCTCTCCGTCTTTTCTCCCTCCCGTCCCCTCTCTCTAAAAATAAATAATAAAAAAATCTTTTAAAAAAGACAAACATTAACAATTGTCGGAAAGAATATGGAGAAATAGAAATCTTTCTACACTGTTGGTGGGACTGTAAGAATGGGGCATCTATTTTGGAAAACAGTTTGACAATTCTTCTAAATCTTTAACATGGAGTTACCCATTTAACTCAACAATTCCACCCCACATTTACATGTAAGATTATTAAAAACATATGTCCACACAAAACTTGTGTTTAAATGTCTATAACAGCATTAGTCATATAGATGAAGAATAGGGACAAACTCAATTGTCCATCAATTGATGAATAGCTAAACAAAATGTAGTGTATCTATAAAATACAAAACTCCTCAGCCATAATAAGGAGTGGAATATTTACTATAGCTACAATATGGATTTGAAAACACTATGCTAAATGAAAGAAATCAGACAGAAAAGACTGCATATTGCATGATCCCGTTAGCATGTCAACTGTAGGCAAACGTAACAGAAGATAACATTCATGGCTGACGTGGACTGGGAGAACAAACAAGAAAATAGTGACTTGCTAATGAAGAAAGCCTTCTTCTTTGAAATGATAAAATTTTCCAAAATTAGAAAGAAAGAAGGAGCTCCTACCCTTTGCGACAGCGTGGAAGGAATTGGAGAGTATCATGCTAAGCGAAATAAGCCAGGCAGTGAAAGACAAGTACCATATGATCTCACCTTTAACAGGAAGCTAATCAACAAAACAAACAAACAAGCATAATATAACCAAAGACATGGAAATTGGGAACAGGCTGAAAGTCACCTTTAACAGGGAGCTAATCAACAAAACAAACAAACAAGCATAATATAAACAAAGACACTGAATTTAGGAACAGTCTGACAGTGTCCAGAGTGGGAGGGGAGGGAATTTCAGGGGAAAAGGGGAATGGTTTAGAGCAACAAGTATAAAGGACTCATGGACAAAAACTATGGGGGGTGGAAATGGGAGGAATGTGGGGAGGGCTGGGGTGGTGGGCTGGGATGGGGTAAAAGACAGAAAACTGTACAACATCAACAATTAAAAAATACTGAAAAAAAAAGAAATAAAATTACATCTAAAACTTAAAAAAAAAAAGAACACTTACATAGCTTTGTAAACACTGTAAATATGACTGAATTGTATAATTTTGAAAGGGTAAATTTTATGGTATGTAAATTATATATTAGTAAAAGAAATGGGAGAAACTGAAAAATTGATTGATAAGAGGAAAAAAGTAATTCATTGAAAAAATCATACTTTATAATGACTATAGGCACATGAATATTAATATGATAATAGTAATGCTCATAGTTAAAATTAGATAATCTTTAGAAAAATCCTATGAAGCAGATACTCTTTTGACCCTTGATTTTCAGATGAAGAAAATCAAACTTAGAGTGACAAGAAAACCTGGTAAAATATACTGCAACAGGAAAAAAAGTAGTAATAATAGAATTCAATCCCAGATCCTAGTTTCCTTGGCCACTAACAGTGATAATGACCCTACTCTTGAGATCACATTTTACTGGTGTAAACAGACAAATAGAGAAATAATAGTCATCAAATAAAAGAAGTTTCACTGTAGAGCATTGCATGCAAGATGCTTTGGTCTTGAAAGAGGGGCAACACAATGAATAATTGTGAATTCCCCAGGAAGAAAGGACAAGAATTTTCCTTAAAGATAACTAGAGCAATTGAAGAACTGCAACCAGGATTTCAGACATTTTCTTAATGCCATTTGGCATCTGTTCTCCCTTTCTACTACCTTATTCCACTGCACCCTCCCTCCCACCATCACACACATACAAGAGCATGATATGGACAGTTTAGATACTAGTTGAGTTTGTTACTATATACTTAGCTGCTCTACACTTCTAAGGTGGATTGGCTTGTTACTCAGATTGGTTTTAAGGCTGTGCTTATATGCTTGAATATAAGCCTTTGGATACACTGGTCTATCTCCTGAACATTGAACTCTTCCAAGCTCTTGTTTGAAAAAAGTTCATTTAAATTCATTTTTGCACACAATTATTAGTAGCCTATACATTATACTACCGCCCCTACCCTGAAAAAAATATGTGTAAAGAGCTGTTAATCACATAAAAGGAACAGGATGAAGAATACACAGAGAAAATAGTCACTGTCTCGAACACAGAAAGAACATCATCTTTGGACAACAATTTTTCTGATTAAATTTGTTGAAGACAGACAGAAGACTGAATTAGATCAGTAATGAGTTTGTAGTGTAGCATTAACAATGAGAAAACAATTGAATCCACAAATGTCATTTTGGAGAAAGGAAGCAGGATGTATGTCATTTCTTAATAGATTAATTATGATAAACTAAATAGCATGTTCAGAAAGTTTATAGGATTGGCATATAATGTTTTAGTAAGATCATTATAAACTGCCCAATGGCTGTGATGATGGTAATTTACAGCTGTGACAATTGTCTAGACAAGAGAATTAAGACATTGCTGGTTCCAATTCTAATTTGAAACAAAGCTAAGCATATTATATTAGGTGTCCTGGTCTAGTGGCCTCCAGCCACTGGCTGCAAATGTTAAACTCATTTGCTGTTTTTCCCAGGACAGCTCTCAGGAGGAAGCAAGGGCAGGATAAAAAATATGAGTCAATTGTAAAGAAATTTGGACTTAAGCAAAAAGATTTAGGGAAGAAAAAAGATCCTTTCTGCACAGCAATATTATCCAATGTACTCAGAAAGCCTGGTGGTGGAGGACATCCCATAAACAGCTTCTGGTAAAAGGATGAGTAGGAGGTTATCTTTTAAGAGTCTATAACTGAGTATAAACTCTGTTTCTCCTGCCCTTACAGGATATTAGTGGTCTCAATAATAGTAAAAAAAAAAGTTTGACTACAGTGGTACATCAGGGTATCTTCCAACTGTGTAAATTCTAGGACAAATCAATCTACACCAACACAAAATATAACACACAAATTTCTTCCAGAGAAGATGAACAAATCATTGTTAATAATTTGACAATAGGATATTTCAGTCATGTGGGCCTTTCTACTTTCACCAACATTATATTCTGCTGGCAGCTGTCCACTCCTCAATTGTCTTTAGGAAGCCACAGAAGACTAAACTGTAAAATGCAGCCAGGCTATTCATACTGAAATTGAACAGAGCATACTTCTGAGAGGGTAAATGAGGGTGAGTATATGGCAATTTTATTGTAGTTCCTCATTCTGAAAACAAGAGAAGACTTCTGTTCCACCTGATAAATTCTATATCCTTTTGGAATTTTAAAAAGATTGCTCTTGGAATTGACTGTCACTTAAATATTGAGAGGAAAATCTGCCAAAGTGATTTGATTATTCAAATTCTTTAAAAATCATTAAAATCCTGACACGGATGAGAGGAGCCTCCCTGTGTTATTTGATGCTGTCTTCATAAAGTCTAATACAACTAATTAATAGACATCCTCAGCCTTTCCCTAGGGCTTAAATGTTTAAATTCATTGAGCAAATGGAAAGCACTAACTCTTTGCCAAACTCTAAATCTAAAGTCACCTCCATAAAGGCCCAAATTATCCTCCTAAATCTAAATGTTACAACACTGACAAATGTTTTGTTATCCCAGCTGAAAGGAAGTGGTTCAAAACCATGAAACACTATTATTCTACTACAACATACCTCTAAAGACTTCTAAGATGTGTATGTGGTTCTGAGTTTTATTTGTCATGAATAACTAATACTGCATCATGGTAGAAACTATCCATCTAAATTAAAATAATCTTGTCCACAGAGAAGGCAGGTATTTGTTGCATATTAGTAAAAACAGTAAAATTCCTTGGTTTAATAAAGCATTCTTCTTTCAAGGAATTAAAACATTTTCATGCAATATGTCATCTTTTAAAAATCTTACCTCCTGCAGTTTAAAAATTATTAATAGTTACAACTACATATCTAACAGTTAGTGAGTGTTTACTAAGTGCCAGGTATGAGGTTAAGATTAGTTTTATGTTAACTATTTTAATTATCTTCAAAACAAACCAATCAAGCAGGAACAATTATGATTTGGAGAAGATGAACAACTTGTCCAAATCACAAAACTAGAATCAAAATTCTTAACATGAGACTAGCTGATGGATTGTAAAGTCCTTCAGAAGGACCCTCATTTTCCAGTCTTTTTTCCCACCTTTTCCCCTTGCTGCCAAAGTTCTATAACTCACCTCTCTGACTCCATGTCCACACAGAGTCCCCTCTTATCTTCCTAAAGTGTTGATTTCATTCTGTACTATGTTATATTCACTCATGTAATCCAATCCTTCAGGAAAAAAACCCAAACTCACATATGCTCTACATTCAGACCCCATGTACAGAAACAATAGCTCTTACTCTTTTCACTCAAAATACTGAGTAAAATTTTTTCTTCTTTAACAACATGTCACCTTCGAAACTGTACTGCAAGCTCCTCTCACTGTCTGAGGTTCTCTTTTCTTCTGCACTGTCCAAAGTTCTCTTCAAGCCTTACTTCCTCCAGGCAAGCTTTCCACAGCATTTACCCGTTATATTACACTAAAAGGACTTATCCTTACACTGGTTCAGGAAAAAAAAAATTATGCTTCAGTAGAAAGGCCACAGGGCTTATAGAATACAAAGACTTGTGCTGAATTTCTAGTTTTACTTGCAATTTTACTTATAGCCTCAGGGTTTATATCTATGATGTGGAGTCACTGGGTTGCTACAAGGATTAAATAAAATTATAATATACATACATATATATGTATGTCTATACATATATACAAATAAATATTAATGTTTTAACTATGTTTATACATAATTTCCTACATGTATGCTTCATTTAATACTTATATAATATTTCAACTTAAATATATATATAATTTTGAACACATACATGAAATAGTTTTGAAAACCATAAAATGCCCTGAAGAGGTTTAAGAAAAGTATAAGTGTGTCTTAACTGGTATATGTTTTCTCAATGAGATCTTTGATTTCTAGAGAGTAGCAACATTTTTATTGATTTCCTTCTCAACTTCTAGCATAGTGCTATATCCCATAAAAATACTCAGAAAATACTTGAATAATAATTTTTCCAAGACCCCTAGGGAAAAATTATTATTCCTGTACTATACATTAGAAAATTGTAAAGGATAGAGAAACATGTCTGTGACTAGCCAACTAGTCTGTAGTAAATGCAGATCTCCTGGTGACCATTGGAGATTTTTTTTCAACAAGGCTGTTTTGTCAACTTTTTTACTTGATAAATTGGACTTAATATTTACTAATGACATTCAGAGAATAGTCATATACTCACCGTTAGAGGGTAGCACCAATCGGGTGGAGTATCAGCTCCATTTGGATAGTGTGACTGCAATTCAAAACACTGACAACTTCAAGTTGTGAACAGATATAAATGACAGCACTGAAAAGGCCATACACTAAAATAAAAAGACTAATGTCTTCTTTATCAAGCTTAAAGTGTTAATGTTGGAATTTAAGATCTGGTAGACAATCTCTCCATGACGCTAAATATTATTTGGAAACTTTTGAATCCATCTCTTCTTTAAGATTCCCCCAATTTTATAAGCATAGAGACTATAGAGAGGGTTGAAAGAGAGTAAGAAACATACTTAACGGATTAGTAAACTATCGCTAAACATATACAGTACACAGAAAAGAAGAGAAAATGACCTAATTATATGCCCCTACTGTTTTTTTCATATCCTTTGAAAAGAATTACAAATTCTTCAAGAATAGGGTTTGAATGAAAAAATTCTCTGAAGCATAATACTGCAATGATGATTCTTCTATTGTCACTAAACACCCTTTACAGGCAGACAATGAAATCTCTTTTGAACATATTGAACACATATCATTCTTTAGCAAGAGTTTATAGGATGTTAAATCTTGGATGGTCCAGAAGTTGAATGATGAATGATTGAGCATTATTCATACAACAAAACAGAAAAAATAGTGGGGAAAAACATTTTAAAAATAAAAAATAAAAATACTAAGCTGGCACAGTTGTGATCCTGTTGCTGAAGAGAACACTGAGGGACAAATATCTGGAATGAGAGAAAGATGGAAAACTGAAGAGCAGCATTTCCCTTTTCCTGTCACTGGTGACAGACAACATGAATAGCTGTGCCTCCCATAAGCCAGTGTATTGAATAAAACTGTCATGGTCCCTGTAACACTTAGTTGGTCCAAAGAGCCTGTAAGTATGCAGACACTGCCTGTGACAGGGGCAGTGCAGGAGTTGATAACACTTGTTTTCATTCACTTGCAAGAACAGAAGTGTAATTAGCAAGAATCAAAATGATATTTCGTACCATAAGGTTCTGGGATAGGCAATGGAGATGTGAGAGGGTGATGGCTTTGAGCGTAGAAAGAGGAATTACAAGGCTTCTTGAATCATCACTAGCCTGCTGTTAATATTACATGGAAATTATACAGAATATAGTCTGTTGTATTGGAAAAAATTTTAGCTACTTTTTAGAATGAAACTTTATCATCCTAGGAGCATTGCTACTGCTGACTTTATAAGCTTTCTAATGAGGGCAAACTCATCTTAGAAAAGGTTTGACCCTGGTGTTTTAAAGTTGTCATTTTTTACTTTTAATTCCAGACCTTCAAAAGCATTTGCAGAGATGTGTTATCCTCAAACTGTAGACAATTTGGCAAAATCTCCATTTCTAAACCCATGTCATTACTCCAACCACCAGCAACAAAAGGGCTCAGAGTCAGAAAGAATACTGCCATGTTGATACGGTTTCCATGCTTTGTCCAAAATCATCTGAGAGTTGGAAAGTGGGGAAAGGAATTCACAGACCTCTTTATCAGAGCTGTGATGGCAGTACTGACATTGATGTTACAATTAGCCTCTCTAAAATTCCTTCAATCTCAGTATAGATAATTAATAACCAGATATGAATTTCCCTGAGTCCAAAACTGAGATAAAATAGGTAAAATAGGAGGACCTATTCCAGCATAGATATGAAAAGTTGTGAACAAAATAATCCAAAGCATGGGGCAAATTCCACTTCAGTCTGACATTATAGCATGGCATATGTTTTGTTTTGATAGTAGTGGATTTGCCTTCTAAATTATATTTTGTTTAAGCAAATACTATAATAAATTAGTTTACCCACATACATAATAACTAATGCAGTAGCCCTCCCAAAGGGCTGGGTGGTGACAAAAGAGACTCTGCTTTTTAAATACATATTCACATCTCAAATTGAATGATGCATACAATGCCAAATTTTAGCATAGTTTAAGAAAAAAAAATAAATCCTGAATAATTGTGAGAAAATATCAAAAACCTCTAACACATTCCTCCTAGAGAGAGGCTCTGAGTGGCTCTCAAATTACAATTTAGTAACATGCATCTATTTAACCTTTGCAAATATATAACATAATTTATTGTTTTAATAAAGAATAAGACCAATGTAAGAACAGTAATGAAATTAAAATTATATTTATTATAATTGAAATCTAGAAGTCTTAAATGTGGGATGCTTACATTAATAAAATTTTAAAAATTAAAAATAAATAAAATTCAATTGAAACAGTACATTTTATTTTCTTTTATAAAGTATTTTTATTGATTATGCTATTATAGTTTTCTCAATTTTTCCCTATTTTATCCCTCCCTTCCCTGCATCTCCCAACCCTCCAGCATCCCCACTTAGCTCATGTCTATGGGTTGTACATACAAGTTCTTTGAGTTCTCTGTTTCCTATATCATTTTTTATCTCTCCTTATCTATTTTATGCCTACTAATTATGCTTTTTCACCCCTGTACCTTTCCCCCCATTCCTTTTTTCCCCATCCCCACTGATAACCCTCCTTGTGATCACCATTTCTGTGATTCTATTCCTATTCTAATTGTTTGCTTAGTTTTTGTTTTCATTGTTTTTCTTTTCTTTGAGGTTCATTTGTTGATAGTTGTGAGTTTGTTGTCATTTTATTGTTCATATTTTTATCTTCTCTTTCTTACATAAGTCCCTTTAACATTTCATGTGATAATGGCTTGGTGATGATAAACTCCTTTAACTTGACCTTATCTGGGAAGTACTTTATCTGCCCTTCCATTCTAAATGAAAGCTTTGCTGGATAGATTAATCTTGGATGTAGGTCCTTGCCTTTGATGACTTCAAATACTTCTTTCCAGCTCCTTCTTGCCTGCAAGGTTTGTTTTGAGAAATTAGCTGATAATCTAATGGGAACTCCTTTTTAGGTAACTGTTTCCTTTTCTCTTGCTACTTTTAGGATTCTCTCTTTATCTTTAATCGTGGGTGACTTAATGATGATGTGTCCTGGTGTGTTCCTCTTTGGGTCCAACTTCTTTGGGACTCTCTGGGCTTCCTGGACTTCATAGAAGTCTATTTCCTTTACCAGATTGGGGAAATTTTTCCTTCGTTATTTGTTCAAATAAGTTTTCAATTTTTTGCTATTGTTCTTCTCCTTCTGGCACCCTATAATTTGGATATTGGAACATTTCAGGCTGTCCCAGAGGTTTGTAAGTCTCCCTTCACTGTTTTGAATTCTTGTTTCTTCATTCTGTTCTGGCTGGATGTTTATTTTTCCCTTTTGTTCCAAATTATTGCTTTGAGTCCTGGTTTCTTTCCTGTCACTGTTGGTTCCCTGAATATTTTGCTTTATTTCATTTTTGGTATCTTTCATATATTTTTTTTTCATTTTTCGACCAAGCTCAATCAGTTCTGTGAGCATTTTGATTACCAGGGCTTTAAATTCTCCATCAGACAGCTTGGCTATCTCCTCAGCACTTAGATCTTTTTCTGAAGTTTTGTTTTGTTCTTTCATTTGGGTCATATTTCTTTGTCTAGGCACACCTGTTAAGTTGTAAGGGGGTGGAGCCTTAGGTATTACCCCCTGGCAAGGCAACCCTCTTTGCTGTGCAGCTGCTGAGCTGTCTGTGGGGGAGGAGCCATAGAGGGAACAATGTAGCTTACCAGCTTGTCTCTAGCCCACTTTTCAACAAACTCTCCTGGGAGAGTACGAGTTTCTCCCACCGAATCAACCTCCATTGTCCACAGCCCACTTTGAGTCTTAGTGTCACCTTCAGCCAGCCCCACCCTCACAGTTTACTGCCTCCCCAGGGTTTTTCTGAGCTGGCTCTGCCCACTTGGACTGCCACCTTGCCTACTGGTCTGGTTGTTCTGGTTGACTTTTTCTTTAATTTCTTGGCTGTTGGAGTTCCATGCAGTTTGATTTTTTGGCTCTTCTGTTGTTTATTGATTTAAGATTGGTTGTTATCTTCCTTTTGGTTGTTCAAGGAAGTGAAGGGTTTCTACCTATGCTTCCATCTTGGTTGGAACTCCTGAAACAGTTCATTTCAAACAACTTTTCCACTCTCCTATTAAGTGAACTTCATGGAGTCTATTTTTTCTTGTGGAAACAGGTTGCAATTTCTGTTTTTTCTCCCAGTTTACACAGTTTTGACATCAATTTGCAAATACAGTTTAATTCAGTGAGAACATTTCCCCTCCCCCCTTTTAAGTTTGACTACATAACTGGAAACTGCTTTAATTTTTACCTACTGTGCACTTTTCACTTAATTGGATAAGTGGCTTCTGTTAGAACAACTAGCTTAACTATGCCAATGGAAATGACTATATAGTCAGGTACTGTAAGTGAGTAAGGTCTTCTCTTGCAGAACATGGATTTCCATAGTGTGCTCAATTAAAACCTTTCAATTAGAACAGGGCAAATTGAATCAAGGGCAACAAAAGTGTGATGCCTCAGCTTTCAAATTCAATCAGATTCCATAAGACCTAGGTAAACACTTGTGCTTAGTTCTCTGCTCTTCTGGCTTGCTTCAGTCAAGCTGTCACACTACCTCATAGTTGTCCAAAGCCATCATTTTCTTAGCCCACTTAGTTCCATTTTCCCAGTAGGCATGCACCCTCCCCTCCTTACTGCCCTATCCACTATCTCAAATGTCTCAGTTAAGATCCCACCTGGATAAAATGAATACTCTCCACCTCCCACCACCTCTCTGTTTCACCTCATACTTTAGTGGTCAGAAAGCATAGGAATAGAGTAGGTTGATTTTGTACTTCAGGGAAAAACTGATGCAAATCAGATTGGAAGTTCTTAACTTCTCTACAGACAATCACTCCAGGCTGGTAGTGAAGACAGTAACAAAAGAAGAGCTTGAGAGAAGAAGGGCTTGGGCCTGCAGCTATGGTGTACATGTATGTATGTGTCCACAAAAGTACATACCTGTTAACTCAAGTGTGGTATTTAACCTCTATGCACCTTGGTTTTTTCATCTATAAAATAGGGATTATTTCTAACAACTTTACAGAACTGATGGAAGCACTAAATGAGATGGCGCATGTGAAATGCTTAATATAAAACAAGGCATAAAAATAAAAACCCTCAATAGAAAGTATTATTATCATCATAGTTAATGAAAATTTCCTAGATGTTAAAGGTGTGTGTGTGTGTGTTTTATATATATAATATATTATATATATATATATATATGTATATATATATATTTATTTATTACTGTGGGAGATACAAAGTATAATATATGGTCCCTGATCTCAGTTTACCTTCAAATGTTGAGGGTGGGGAACATTTCTAAGTCTCAGGAAAAAACAATTGACCTGGACTTGATTTTTTCACAGGAAACAGTCCCTCAAAATGGGGGACACTGGATTGAAAAGGACACAAATGGATTCAGAATAAAAGAGAAACTTGACAGCACATTACCATCTCTCCCCAAGTAAGAACTGAGAGACATAAAGAGTCCTTCAGGGATAAACTGCCTAAATTTTTATTGTAATCAGTGTGTCTTCAAAAAACTGTTGGAGCACATCCAAAATGGGAAGTAGGAAGTGAGTATCTCATGAACAATGAGTAGCACACTTGTGTTGAAGGCAGTGGGGATTATCACAAACCAGACTGTCCAGCCAAAGATACATAGACCTCTACCTCAGACTTTGCTTCCCCCAGAAAGTAACTAAAGAACATACCTGTGGCTGCTACAAAGGTTACAGAATAAACTCATTTAGGTGTTGGAATGAAAATAAAACATTTAATCAAGTCACAGGAGTAAAATTTCAACACACACACACATACACACACACACCCCTAAACACATGACTATATAATTTTACTTTTTCAAAGAAGATGTTGATAGACCTAAAGAATTAGTATTTGTTGTAATTTCAGTCTTCATGGAAGAAATATTTGGGGCATTGTTTTATCTTCAATCACACAACTGACTACCTAGATGTCCACAGTTCATCACAAGCTGTTTTCACAAAATAGAAACAAATCTGCCCCTCCAACACTTTAGATTTCACATTTTCTCATTTCAGTTAATGTGAACACTTCTAATAAGCCCTCTTATGCCTCTAAATCTCCAAACTCAAGAAAAGTGTCAGAAGACAGGCCTCAAAAAAAAGAGAGAGAGAGAAAGCCAGATTTGAAAATAAGCAAATTGACCTCTTTCCAGACTACTACAATTATTCCCCACATGGGGGGAAGCAGGTTCCAAGTCATTTTATGAACTATCCCACCCCACCCCCTAAAAATGAAGGAATCAAAATACCTGAAAACATTTTAGCTTGAAAAAATAACGGACGTATTAACGATTTTTACAATATTGCTCCTTAAGAAAGAAAAGAAAGCTAGTTTTTATAAAAATTAGATACTTTTTATGGACCTAGAAGGGCTCCCAAATATAATAGCCCATAATGAATGTTTTTAAGGTGAAAATCAAGTATGTATGAGAATCTTAGAAATGACTGAGCCAAAAAAATGTTTGAAATAAACTAGTCCAAACCAATGGTGAAGTTCAAAAATGTTAAATTACCTGTTCATAGCCACATGGTAAATCATTGCTTTTTCTCATTCAGTGAAAGAAGAAGCTGGTTGTTCTGTCAGGACTACTTTCCACTAAACTGCATTAACTCAGGAAATCCATAGATTATAGATTTAACAAAAAAAATTGGGAGCAGGATTGTGCTTTTGGTTTATGAAAAAGAAAAATGTATTTTTGTGCTATTTTCTCTAGGGACTCTCAATTCATTAAAACTTTAATTTCCAAGATAAGTCCCAAGATTAATATAGCATTAGAAAAACAAAAAAGTAATCCCTCCTCATTCAGCTGGGTCAATACACAGCTGTTGAGAAGCAGGGCTGGTTGGAAATCAGTAGAAAAAAGACAGAATCACTGAACTCAGAGCTCTCCTTCTTCATCATCTAGCATGCAATCAAAAACCAATGCTGGCACATACTTTGAGATCCTGGAATGTTATGACACAAATCAAGTACTGTTCACTAAACATAAAATGCCTTGTTCAAAAGTGTTTGGGCTATTTGTGTTGCTATTTTATTTTTAATTCTCATATTGCTGGCATCAGAGTACATGACATAATTCTTCTATAAAGCCAGTAATAATAGCTTTTAAAAATAAACATATTAGCAGATCATACACTCATCAGTTTATCTTGTGAATATCATAAATATCATGTACACAACAGATGGAAATGGCATAAACAACAAAATTCTTCATTATTCATCAACTGTTATTAGCTTTTCCCTAGGCTCCTTGCTGCTGAGGAATGTGTGTGTACGTGTATATGTTCCCTGTTGAAAACCAAGTCTATAACAACAGCATAGTTTTACTGAGGCATTTTAAATTTGAGGATTATTAAATTATTAAATTTGAGTATGTTACACACTCAAGTTTACCCTACCTCTCATGCCAGAATGAAAATGGATCACCCAAAAGGCATAGCCAAAATATTTTTAGCTCAGGAAAATAACAAGAAGAGTATTTTTAAGGGTGAAAATATGATCCTCCACTGAATATAGATGTCTCATATTATAAATGCCACAAAAAAGATACCACCAAAATAATCACAGTAAGTGAAATAAGTTTGTTATATCACTTCCTCCCAAAATAGATTAATTTTTTTTTACTTCCTTCTGCAGAATCACAATTGGAACTGGTAGTTCATGAATGGGTGTTTTACAATGAGTTTCTTGGGAACAGATTCAGAGAAAGAGACAGGTGTGTGGAGGTTGAGCACCCAAGAATACACCTGCAAGGATGTGAGGAAGGCAGGACTGAGCAGAATGAAAAGCAAGCCTCAACATATTTGATCTGGAAGCCTCAGGCCAATTCCACAGGGTGCTCTGGAGTTAAGATGACCCTGAAGTTTGACCTCATTTAAAACCAGGTTGTGTCCCTCTGCACCATCCAGACATTGGCCACATCTCTTGGGCCAAGCAGTTCCTAGTAGCTGAGGGCAATTTCCAATGAGGGGTACAGTTGTGAGCCATCAGTGGCCCATGTTGCCAGAAGTTCTTGGGGTTGGTACTCCTGACCTGAAGAAGGGATCTAGAAAAAATACTACAGCATTGTCCAAAAATTAATATTTCTCATTGTAAATAACACCACCAAGTCAGACTTCAAACCATAGCAATACTGATTCAAACATTAAGACCTATGATGATCCTCAAGGATATCTAGCCAATGAAAAACAAGCATCTACTTAAAAAGAGAGAATAAACAATTTTCATTAAATACAAGAAAGAGAGGAAGGCTAGATAAATCCATTTATATGAATGTGTTCTCAGCACTTAAAACTATAAAAATTAAAACAGAATTTATTCTGAACCTTTTCTCATTCTAGTAATAGTATTCACTAAGGACACATGAACTAATTAAGCTTTATTAAAGCCTCAAAAATTTTAATAAGACATGTATTTTAATATAATTTTAATTTTTATGTTTACTAATCATTGAATCTATAAATTATATTTTGATCAGTTATTCTTATGAGAAGCCAATTTAGAAAAAATAGTTTTAATTATATAAATATTTTCATTGCAGAGAGATATGAAAGGATGATTAAGAAAAGACATTCAAGAATAGCTATATTATAAGTTCTGTGAGGGAAGTTAAATGGAAATAGGCATTTATGAAGGAAATAAAATTATGGAAAATTTCCATGTCAAAGAAGAACTTGTCATGTGCTTTTTAAATGGAAAAGGTGACAAATAACTGTAACTTCCAGATATGATCATTACTCTGAAAAAATAAATGTTATACTTTTATTTTGACATGAAAATACTTATAATACATTAAAAATTATATACTTTGCAACTGTGATATAAAATTTAGGTTACATTGTAAAATATGCAAGTATCAGATTTTCAAAACTTTTTTGTAATGAGCAGTTTGAAATCAATGCATTTTAAAGGGTACCTATTTTAAAGTCCCTACCAACTCTTAGTTACTCATCCCCAAGATCCTGAAACTATTGCCTATAGAGCACCTCAGAACTAACAGAAACAAATTTAATTAAGTGTCAAGGAAGCATCTTAGGAATCCTACTCAGTACAATAAAGGAGTGAAAAATTATCACATTCAAAACAATCTACGAGAGAATGTCACCAGAAAATAAGAGCTTTGCAAGATAGAGAAAAATCTAATTAGTCAAAATCAAGAAGGATAAAATGGTGCATTGTGTTGAACCAAAACAATCATACTCAGCTTCTTAACCATATTACAGTCCCATTTCAGTGTTTTCTACTGTAGTCAGACAATTGTTGACTTAGAAGGTGGAAAATTTCTTGGGATAGAGGCAAGACCCCTCTAAGTGATCTCACCATGGGTAAATGCAACATCCCATCATGTCTGCCTTTGTTTAATCAATATTTCTTTTACTGTCTTTCCTCCCTTTATTTTCTCCTCCTCCTGTTCTCTTCTTCTTCTTCCCTCCCTCTCCCCTTTCCTTCCTTTCTAGATCTAGCACTAGCTTTCTGTTTAAAGACACCTATCTCAGTAAAAATTTAAAAAGAGGTTATGATTATAAGGCAAAAATATGCTATGTGAAAATCACTCATTATTTTGCCAAAAGAAAAGAAAAGATTGGCAAAAATAACTTTATGAGAAGAAAGAGTAAATGAATAACATACCTTAATAAGTCTTTTAGATCCTTATATTTATCTATTCCTCAAAAAAAAAATTTCACACAATGTGCATTTGATTACTCCCCCAGCCTTAGCTAATGAAATATTTAGAAGAATGTCTTGCCTTATTGCAAACCTCTTTGTTTCCCTCATTCCAATCAGAATTATTGTGTTATTATGATGTCTTCAAATTATTCCAAGATTACTTTGGTGTTTGTTATTTTACCCTGAAACAAATCAGATTTTTGTTTTAATTACTTCTGAAATTTTTGAAGTTAGAATTAGAAAAACGCACACATGCACACAGCATAAGCAACTTTGCCTGGCTTAGTACCTATTTTGCCATTTCAATGAAGCACCCAACCTGGAGCCCTGTGTGCCAGGCACCTTCTGCCCAGACAAAGCATGCCTCAGAAGTCCAGTTTAAAATTTAATTTTGCTCAATAATTTTTCAATAAAATATCACTCCTCTTTTAAATTATAATTCTAAAAAGTTCAAGATTAGAAATGTTACACAGGACACTCTTCTTATCCCAGAATAATTTCCAAATGGTGCCAAGGACCTGGAAGGGATGCATCTCAAGTGGACAGCAGTGAGAGGTACACTTTAGACTGATTTTCATAAAAAGGACTTCATTTTGTTATTATTTTTTCTTAGTGCAATTTGATGCATGTGTAACTTTGCCATATTTTTCCTATTTCAAGTCTAAATTCCTATTCTGTTAAGTAAAATGCTCTGATTTTGCTTAAATTTCCCTTATTAGAGGATATTAGGGAGTGCACAGATGGCCCCAATTCCAGTCTCCTAACAGGTTCCATAATGTGCCTCCCAAGAGTCAGCTTTTGCAAATTTTACTGCATACCAGTTCTCACTGAATTTTTTCTCAGTAATTTCAGGCCTCCTCTCAAACTTTTGGTGTTGTTTGTTTAATATTATGAACTTTTCTTAAATCTCTAATGTAGGCCAGAAGCAAATGGAGGGAGACTCTCAACCTAGAGCATCACATAAATCCATTGTACACAGTGCATATGAAATGCAATACTCCAGAAAATTACCAAAGGGAGCATCCTTGAGCCAGAATCTCCCTTCCCCGTACTCAGAGCTATGTACTCCCTGGGAGACACTCTTCCCCTAATTTGGGGTCATTTAAGGATGTACCTTTCTTTACTACCAGACCTTTAAACTTATTGAAATCACAAACCATATTTTTCTTCTCTTTCTCTTGACTACTTTCTAGCTACAAGTGACTTACTCTGGACACAGCTTTGAAAAAATGCACAAAATAAAGAAAATGTGCATGATTCTAACATCATTATTAAATTTAAAAGAAATAATTATAAGGCTGATCATTAGGAACAAAACTATCTTCCTCTTCAAAATAAACAGATACTCTGGAAAGTATGATCATCTTAACACATTAGTGTAATTGAAGCTACATTGGCTTGTACCAGTACTGTATAGCAAGGCTTGCCAAAAGCTTTGCTCAGGTAGGAGTCTTTACTGTAGCCATGCAGTCTGCTGACACTAATCCAAACGAAGTCCGAAACTCCTCTTCCCCCCACAATGTGAAACATCAGTAGCTTTTCATGAAAGAGACAGAAAGTAAACTGAATGCTGCCAGCTGTCAAACAATATATATATATATATATGTTGTATATATGTGTATGTATGTCTGTGTATATATAGACACACATATATATACCTATATGTGTGTCTATATACACATATATATGTACACATGCACACACACACACACACATACATATATATACTTGCAACTGCCACTTTAAAAACTATTCATCATCTTGAAGGAAATAGTGACAAAGATGAATATTTATTAGATAAGAGTTCAAAAGCAGCTTACTGAGTAGGAGGTTCAGGCCTTCAACCAGCATTCACCCTTCCTACTTTGCAGCTTAAGAATCAGTGTACACTAAACAAAGTGAGCTACCCAGGGAATTCTGCCATTACCTTTCTTTACAAAGAGCATAAATATTAACAGAGTTTTACTTCTTTTTAATAAAAGGGCACTATATGTTAATACAGTAATTCATACGTGAAACTGCATAGAACCTTGTGCTTAGAAAATAGCATTCTCCTCCTAGAGTGTTTCTTTCAATTATGGATTTCAAAGCACTTTACATTTCTCCAACTAGTGGCAGGACTTGGAATAAGGTCAAAATATTTAAGTGGCAGGTGAAAGAATTGTTATGGACCCTATGTATTAACATGATGTTTTAGGGATATATCAATTGATTCATCTAATGACATTAAAGTTAAGAATATGTTGGATTAAAGGTTCATCAATCTTATTTATCTTTTCAAAGAAAAAGCTCTCAATTTCACCTATCTTTTATATTATTCTTTATACTCTATTCCATTTATTTATCTCTGATATTTATTATTTCCTTTGTTCTGTTCACCTTAGGATTTGTTTGTTGTTCTTTTTCTAGTACCTTTAAATGTAAAATTAGATTGTTTACTTGAGATTTTGCTTGCTTGTTGAGGTAGGCTTATAATGCTCTGAATGTCCCCTGTAGGACTGCCTTCACTATACTATAGATTTGGGGTTGTTGTGTTTTCATTTGCTTCATGGTATCTTTTGATTTTCCCCTTGATCTCATTTTTAACTATTCATTGTTTAGTAATATGTTATTTAGCCTCCAAGTCTTTGTGTGTTTTTCAGTTTTTTTCCTATGATTCATTTCTAGCTTCACACCATTATGGTCAAAGAAGATGCTTGATATGATTTCAGTCTTCTTAAATTTACTCAAACTTGTTTTATGCCCTATCAGGTGGTTTATCCTAGAAAATGTTCCATGTGCACTTGAATGCATATTCTGATGCTTTTGGGTAAAATGCTCTGAAGATATCAATTAAATCTATCTGATCTAGTGTGTCATTTAAGGCCACTGTTTCCTTGTTGATTTTCTGTCTGTACAATACAATATATAGATACTGTATTATAGAATCATGTACTTTAGAATGGCATACACCTGACCCCACAGCCCAGCAGCTGCGATCCCACCACTGCAGCAGAGGCCACGTGCTTGTGCCACATCCCCAGCCTGACCCCACCACCTGGTCACAGTAGCTGAGACATGTACCCGAATCTGCTGCCACACACACCCCTCCCCACCCAGTAGGGCCAACTGGTGCTAAGAAGAAGATGGAGACACCCCCTGCAGAGGAGAGCAGCAGGGCTCAAGGAGTCAATCCCCAGAAAGACTTAACTCAGTGGGGGAGTCAAACTACCCTGCAGAGACTCTGAGAGTCCCTAGCATCTAGGACAGCAAAGGGCAAGAAGGTGGTATATGAGTTGCCCCTAACTAGCGCACCTCAAGAACAGCACAACTGTGAACTAAAGGCATAGCCCAGGTGTGGAAGGGCACTGGGGGCTCAGCAGCAAACTGAGGAAGTGGGCTACAAGCTGGGCAACTGCAAATAGTGTGGCTCAGACCTGGCCCTCAACCACGCAAAACCACAGGAAGGGAGAAAAGCAGCCTGCTGCAGCCAGGAAGACCAGCAGAATTGGTTTGGTAAATTTAAAGCCAACAGGAGGCTTTTTTTCCTTTTTCTTTTCTTTCTTTTTTTTTTAAATTCCCACTAGTAAGACAATAAAACCTGGAGCTGTGAAAGGATCAGAGTTAGACCCAAAAAGAGGTCATTCCAACAACTGAGACAGTGAGACAAATTTCACTTTGCTATTCCAGAGAACTTACAAGTTATTGTATACTTGTATTATTATTTTTTCATTATTTTTACATCTTTTATTTTACTAGTATTTTTGTATTTCTCTTATTTCTGTTCAGTCGTATTCACTTGGTTTGTTAAATTGCACTGTTTGACTGGTTTTGCTTGTTTTCTTTCATGGTGTATTTTTAATTTTCCTTCTTTCACTTCACTTGTATTCCAAGTGAATACACATGACTTCCAAGTGAAGCACATGAATCTAGGTCATGTACTTCCTATTCTTGTTATTCAGATCACATAGATTCTCTCAGATGATTGTTGCTCTATTACTATTGCAAATACTTGCTGTTCCATACAATTATAAATACTACACAGCACCCCTCCCAGATCTTACGTCACTGCACTGTTTCCAGAACTTTATTACTGTTGTAGATAACTGTATTCTTTCTCATACTACACCTATTATCTATCATTTACTCTCACTTTATCTCATAATCTGACCTCCCACAAGCTCACTGCTTTCTAGATCCAACTCACAATCCTTCCCCCCACTGACAAGAGTCTTATTTTTTTCCACCCTTTTTAAAAAGTGGCTAGTTGAGTGGAAGATACGGTTTAATTACACATATCCAAATGATCTCCTATCTCTTCTCTACAGGTCAGTACTCTAAATACCATAGAATACACTCCTACTGCCTTAATCCATTTTGCCTTCCCCTCCAACTGATCACAAAGAAGAGTGGGTGGAAGCTGTGAACACCACTATACCTGCTGGAAGAGGAAACCCACCAACAAAGGAACTACCAACAGATAACAATAGAAGAAGGTGAAGGAGGGAGTGGAAGCCACTTAAACATCCACTCACAACTGATTTCAAAAGACAGCTAAGTAGTGGAGAAATTACGCAGAACAAAAAACTGAACAAGAGCAAGAGACAAGACTTGAAATCTTGTACAGACAGAAAAACAAGCTTCACAACAACCTGTCCACACCGGCACAACAGAATACAAGAGGTGATGGACAGAATGACCCTCAATTAACCAGCTGGAGGGAAGAACCCACCAAAGAAAGATAAAACAACAATCAAAATACAAAGACCTACTGAGAGCCAACATAAATGACAGCCCAAGACCAGTAAGCTAAAGAGATCAAGGAAAGTGCATTACTGAATCTCACAGGTCTTCTGCCATAGAAGTTCACACCATAAACACAGGGCATCAGAACGGATCAATTTAAGAAACGAAGGCTAACAAGAAAAGTCATAAAAACAATGGGAAAACGAAGAAAAAATACCAAAAAGAAAGGGAAGGATGAAGCATCAGAATGAATACTAAATGAAATAGAGAAAAGTCAACTCTCAGATACTGAGTTCAAAGCAATGGTTATCAGGAAGCTCAATGAATTCACAGAGAATTACCAAAACTACAGGGAAACTACAATGAATTCATTGCAAATAATATCAACATAAAAAAGGAAATAGAAACTATCAACAAGGGACAAGAAGAAATGAAGAATACAATTTCTGAACTGAAGAACACAGTAGAAGGAATCAAATGCAAGCTAGATGAAGCAGAGGATCGAATCAGCAAGCTGGAGGACAAGGTAGAAAAAACTCCCAGAAAGATCAAGAAAAGGAAAAGAGACTCAGAAAGCACAAACAGTTGGAAAGCACAAACAATTGGCAAGACAATATGAAATGGAATAATATTCATAAAATAGGGATAACAGAAGGAGAAGAAGAAGAGCAAGGGATAGAAAATGTATTTGAAAAAGTAATAATAGAAAACTTCCCTAATTTGAAGAGAGAAAAAGTCACACAAATTCAGGAAACACTGAGAATCCCAATCAAGAGAAACCCAAAGAGGCCCACTTCAAGACACATCATAACTAAAATGCCAAAATTCCAAGAAAAAGAGAGAATCTTAAAGGCAGCAAGGGATAAACAGGAAGTAACATACAAGGGAGCCCCAATATGGTTAGCAGCTGACTTCTCAATAGAAACACTAATATTCCAACTATTGAAAACCAAAGGCCTGCAACTGAGACTATTCTATCCAGTAAGGCTTTCAATCAAGATAGGACAAATAAGGAGCTTCCCAGACAAAAGAAGTCTAAAAGAATACACCTCCACCAAACCAGTTCTGCAAGAAATGCTAAAGGGACTGCTTTAAGGAAAGGAAGGAAAAGAGATAGAGGGAGAGGGAGAGAGAGGAACACAAGGACGAAAATGGCAATGAATACGTACCTATCAACAATAACCTTAAACAGAAATGGATTAAATGCTCCAATCAAAAGACATAGAATAGCTGAATGGATATGAAAGCATGACCCACACATATGTTGCCTACAAGAGATCCACCTCAGGACAAAAGACCTACACAGGCTGAAAGTGAAGGGCTGGAAACAAATTTTCCAAGCAAACGGACAGGAAAAATAAAGCTGGAGTAGCAATACTCATATTGGACAAAATAGACTTCAAAAGAAGGGCCATAAAGGGAGACCCAAAAGGCCACTTCATAATACTCAAGGGAAGAATCCACCAAGAAGACATAAACAATGTAAATATATATGCACCCAACATAGGAGCACATAAATACATCAAGAAAATCTTAGAGGACTTCAAGAAAGATATTGACAGCAACACAATTATAGTAGGGAATTTTAATACCCCACTGTCAAAAATGGACAGATCTTACAAACAAAATATCAAAAAAGATATTGTGGCATTAAACAACATTCTAGATGAAATGGACTTAACTGATATATATAGAGCCCTTCATCCCAAAGAAACTAAATACACATTTTTTTCAAATGCACATGGAACATTTTCAAAGATAGACCACATGATAGGACACAAAACAAGCCTCAACAAATTCAAGAAAATTGAAATCATACCAAACATCTTCTCCAACCACAAGGGACTAAAAGTAGAAACCAACCCCAAGGGGGAAAACCCAAAACCCTAAAAATCATGAAGATTGAATAGCATGCTATTAAACAATGAATGGGTCAAGAATGAAATTAGGGAAGAAATCAAAGGGTTTCTGGAAAAAAACGAAAATGAACTAACAAGAACCCAAAACTTATGGGACACAGTGAATGCAGTACTGAGAGGGAAGTTCATAGCGATACTGGCCTACCTAAAAAACATAGAAACATTACAAACAAACAACTTAATCCGATGCCTACAAGAACTGGAGGAACCACAACAAAGACAGCCCAGAGCAAGTAGAAGGAAGGAAATAACCAAGATCAGAGCAGAATTAAATGACATAGAAACTAAAAGCACAATTCTAAGGATGAATAAATGCAGGAGCTCGTTCTTTCAAATGATAAACAAAATCAACAAGCCTTTAAGCAGGTTCATCAAGAAAAAAAGACAGAGGACACAAATAAACACAATGAGAAATGAAAGAGGAGAGATTACAACCCACACTACAGAAATACAAAGGATTCTAAGAAATTACTATGAAGAAGTTTATGCCAAGAAATTTGAAAACCTAGGTGAAATGGACAAGTTTCTAGAAAAATACAATCTTCCAAAACTCAAGAAAGAAGAAGCAGAAAGCCTGAACAGATCAATAACAGCAGATGAAATTAAAGGAGTAATCAAAAAAATCCTGCCACATAAAAGCCCTGGACCAGAGGGTGTCACAGGAGAATTGTAGAAATCATTTAAGGAAGAGCTAAGCCCTATCCTTCACAGACAATTTCAAAAAATCCAAAATGATGGAAGACACCCAAACTTTTTTTATGAAGCCAGCATCATCCTAATCCCTAAACCAGATAAAGACACAAAAAGAAAGAAAACTTCAGGCCAATATCGCTGGTAACATAGACACTAAAATCCTCAACAAAATACTAGCAAACCACATCCAACAATACATTTAAAAAGATCATACACCATGATCAAGTGGGATTCATCCCAGGGTTGCAAGGATAGTTCAATATTCCCAAATCAGTAAGTGTAATACATTACATAAACAAAAGCAAAGACAAAAATCACATGATCATACCAACACATACAGAAAAAGTATTTGACAAGGTACAACACCCATTTGTGATAAAAAGACTCAGCAAAGTGGGAATAGATGGAGCATTCCTCAACATAATAAAGGCCATATATGAAAGACCTACAGCCAACATCATACTCAATGGGCAAAAATAAAAATCTTTTCCACTAATATCAGGAACCAAACAAGGTTGTCCACTTTCACCACTTCTATTCAATATACTATTGGGAGTCTTAGCCACAGCAATCAGACAACAACAAAAAAAATAAAATAAAAGGCATCCAAATTGGAAAGGAGGAAACAAAACTATCATTGTTTGCAGATGACATGATAGTGTACATAGAAAATCCTATAGACTCAGCCAAAAAGCTGCTCAACATAAGTGAATTTGACCAAATAGCCAGATACAAAGTCAATATCCAGAAATGAAAGCCATTTTTGTATACCAACAATGAAACAGTAGAAGCAGAAATCAAGAAAAAAAAATCCCATTCGATATAGCAAAAAGAAAAATAAAATACCTAAGAATAAACCTAACCAAGGAGGTAGAAGACCTGTATGCAGAAAGCTAAACAACACTGAAGAAAGAAATCAAGGAAGACACAAACAAATGGAAATATATACCGTGTTCATGGATTGGAAGAATTAACATCAATAAAATGTCCATACTACCCAAAGCAATTTACAGATTCAATACAATATCTATTAAAGTAGCAATGGCATAGTTCACAGACATAGAACAAACACTTCAAAAATTCATAAGGAACCATAAACAACCTCGAATAGCTGCAGCAATTTTGAGAAAACAGAGCAAAGTAGGAGGGCAAAATACCTGATACTAAACTGTATTACAAGGTCACTGTAATCAAAATGGCCTGGCACTGGCATAAAAACAGGCACATGGACCAGTGGAAAAAACAAAGAGTCCAGAAATAAACCCAAGTCTCTAAGGTCAATTAATATTTGACAAAGGGGGCAGCAACATAAAATGGAGTAAAAATAGCCTCTTCAACAAGTGGTGTTGGGAGAATTGGACAGCTATGTGCAAAAAAATGAAACTCAAGCACCAACTTACACCATACGCAAAAATAAATTCAAGGTGGATAAAAGATTTAAATATAAGCTGTTACACCATTAGAGACCTAGAGGAGTATATAGGCAGGAAAATCTCAGATATTTCATGTAGCACCATTTTTACTGATATGTCCCCTAAAGCAAGGGATATAAAGGAAAGAATAAACAAATGGGATCTCATCAATATAAAAAGCTTCTGCACGGCAAAAGAAAACAGTATTAAAATAAAAAGAGAACTGACTGTATGGGAAAACATATTTGCCAATGATACCTCAGACAAGGGTTTAATCTCTATAATATATGAAGAACTTACACAACTCCACTCTAAGAACATAAGCAACCCAGTTGAAAAATGGGCAAAGGACTTCAACAGACACTTCCCCAAGGTGGACATACAGAGAATCCAGAGACACAGGAAAAGATGCTCAGCTTCCTAGCTATCAGAGAGATGCAAATTAAAACCACAATGAGATACCACATCACATCAGTCAGAATAGCCATCATAAACAAAGCAAAAAACCACAAGTGTTGGAGAGGTTGTGGAGAAAAGGGGACCCTAATGCACTGTTGGTGGTATTCCAGATGGGTACAAGCACTATGGAAAACAGTTTGGAATTTTCTATCAAAACTAAAAATGAATCTACTTCTTGACCCAGCAATTCCACTGATAATATTATATCCTAAGAACCCTGAAACACCAATCTAAAAGAACCTATGCACCCCAATGTTCATAGCAGCACAATTTGCAATAGCCAAGTTTTGGGAGCAACCTAGGTGTCTATCAGTAAAGGAATGGATCAAGAAACTATGGTACATTTACACAATGAAATTCTATGCAGCAGAAAGAAAGAAGGGCTTCCTACCCTTCGCCACAGCATGGATGGAACTGGAGAGCATCATGCTAGTTGAAATAAGCCAGGCAGTGAAAGACAAATACCATATGATCTCACCTTTTAAAGGAACCTAATCAACAAAACAAACAAACAAGCATAATATAACCAAAGACACTGAAATTGAGAACAGGCTGACAGTGGCCAGAGGGAAGAGGGGAAGGAATTTCAGGGGAAAAGGGGAAGGGTTTACAGGAAATAAGTATACAGAACACATGGACCAAAACTAGGGGGGTTAGAAATGGGAGGGAGGTAGGGAGTGCTGGGACAGTGGGCTGGGATGGGAGTAAAAGGCAGAAAACTGTACAAGAACGATAATTTAAATAAAATTAAAAAAAATTATACTAGGGGATTTAAACACCCCACTATCAAAAATGGATAGATCTTCCAAACAAAATATCAACGTATATATTGTGGCATTGAACAATGACCTAGATCAAATGGACTTAAGTGATATGTATAGAAAGAGCCCTTCATCCCAAAGAAGCAAAATACATATTCTTTTCAAGTGCACATGGAACATTTTTAAAGACAGACCACATGAAAATACACTCAAAAAAGGCTCAACAAATCAAGAAAATTGAAATCATCTCAAGCATTTTTCTTCAACCACAAGGGACTGAAACTAGAAACCAACCTCAAGGAAAAAAAAACCCAGAACACTCAAGCTCATGGACATTGAATAGCATACTATTAAACAATGAATGGGTCAAGAATGAGATTAAGGAAGAAATCAAATGTTTCTGGGAACAAACGAAAATGAACTTACAAAAATCCCAAGCTTATGGGACGCAATGAAGGCAGTCCTCAGAGGTAAGTTCATAGCGATACAGGCCTACTTTAAAAAGATAGAAACATTTCAAGCAAACGACTTAACCCAACACCTACAAGAACTCGAGGAACAACAACAAAGACAGCCCAGAGCAAGTAGAAGGAAGGAAATAACCAAGATCAGAGCAGAATGAAATGACATAGAGACTAAAAGCTCAATTCTAAGGATCAATGAATCCAGGAGCTGGTTCTTTGAAAAGATAAACAAAATTGACATGCTTTCAAACACATTCATCAAGAAAGAAAGAGAGAGGACCTAAATATACACAATCAGAAATAAAAGAGGTGAGATTAAAACTGATACCACAGAAATGCAAAGCATTGTAAGAAATTACTGTGAAGAACTATATGCCAAAAAATGTGGAAACCTAGGTTAAATGGACAAATTTCTAGAAAAATATAATCTTCCAAAACTCAAGGAAGAAGAAGCAGAAAGCCTGAACAGACCAATAACAGCTGATGAAATTGAAGCTGTAATGAAAAAAATTCCCAACACACAAAAGCCTTGGACCAGATGGTTTCACAGGAAAATTTTACATTGCATTTAAGGATGAGCTAACCCCTCTTCTTCACAGATTATTCAAAAAAATCCAAGAAGATGGAAGACTCCCAAACTCTTTTTATGAAGCCATATATGAGACTCCATCAATTTGCCTAACACTGTTATTGCCACCCTGGAGATCCCCTGAGACTTTGTCCTGCCCAAATTATATGCCCACAAAAGCTGTTATCAATGGCTTTTCCTTATGAATGGCTGATCTTGGCTTCTGCTTCACAACTTCTTAAATCCTCTCAAACAACCAACAGCCAGCCTCAGTGAGCCCTCAGCTCCTGTACTTCTTGCTAAGTAGCCCCAGTCATAGCACTAGTACAACCAGCCTAGGTTCACAGGTTGGTTTCCCTAGGAACCTCCAATCCCAGTACAAGTACCAGCCATCTCAGATTGCTTTACAGCCCATGCCAGGTTGCCCCAGGCCAAACGCAGATGGGGGTTGACTTTGACTTACACCACCCAGGAAACCCCAGAGTCTGCTCACCCAGTCTACAGCTGCAAACCATGTCGGAGCAGCACCATCCTGCCAATGCACAGCTGATCCTTCCCAGAGGCTGAAAGTTTGTGGACACTAGTCACAGCCAGTCTTTGCAGCTGACTGCTTTGGTAAATCACCCTATAAACCTGCCAATAGCAACCAAGGCTCAACTATAAAAGGAGAGTGTACTCAGCCCACACAAAAGGTGAACCTAGAATACCCAGCTTGGGTGATAGGGGAGGCTGTGCCACTGGACCCTACAGAACACTCACTACATTAGGCCATGCTACCAAGAGAGGGAGTCATAGGAGCTCTACCTAATACATAGCAACAAACACAGGAAGGCTGTCAAGATGAGGAGATAAAGAAACAGGGCTCAAATGAAAGAAGAGATAAAAATTCCAGAAAAAGAACTAAACAAAATGAGGATGAGCAATTTACCAGATGCAAAGTTCAAAACACTGGTTATAAGTATGCTCTGGGAACTAAAAGAACAATCCAACGGATCAATAAATCCAGAAGCTGGTTCTCTGAAAAGGTAAACAAATCAACAAAGCTTTAAGCAGACTCGTCAAGAAAAAAAGAGAGGACCCAAATAAACACAGAAATGAAAGAGGAAAGATTACAACTGATACCACAGAAATACAAAGGATTGTAAGAAATTACTAAGAACTATATGTCAAGGTTTGAAAACCTGGGTGAAATGAACAAATTTCTAGAAAAATATAATCTTTCAAAACTGAATGAAGAAGAAGCAGAAGCCTGAAAAGACCAATAATTGTTGACAAAATTGAAGCAGTAATCAAACAATTCCCGACACAAAAAAGTGTTGGACCAGGTGGTGTCACAGGAGAATTTTATAAAACATTTAAGGAAGAGATAACTCTATCTTTCTCACACTATGCTAAAAAATCTAAGAAGAGGCAATACTATCAAACTCTTTTTATGAGACCAGCATCATCCTAATCAAAAAACCAGACAAAGAAACACACACACACACACACACACACAGAAAACTATAGGCCAATATCACTGATGAACATAGATGTTAAAATCCTCAACAAGGTACTGGCAAACCGCATCCAGCAATGTATCAAACAGATCATACACCATGACCAAGTGGGATTCATCCCAGGGATGCAAGGACAGTACAATACTCACAAATCAATAAATGTAATACACATCACATAAACGAAAGCAAAGACAAAAATTACATGATCATATCAATAGATGCAAAAAAAGCATTTGACAAGGTACAGCACACATTTATGATAGAAACACTCAGCAAAGTGGGAATAGAGGGAGCATCCCTCAACATAATAAAGGCCATATATGAGAGACCTACAGCCAACGTCATACTCAATGCGCAAAAACTAAAATCTTTCCCCAAAGATCAGGAACAAGACAAGGTTGTCCACTTTCACCACTCCTATTCAACATAATATTGGAAGTCCTAGCCACAACAATCAGACAAGAAAAACAAATAAAAGACATCCTTGTCTTTTATTCTATTGGAAAGAAGGAAGGAAAACTGTCATTGTTGTGAATGACGCGAGAGTGTACATAGAAAACCCTATGGGTTCCATGAGTAAACTACCCAACATAGTAAGTGAATTTGCAAAAACAGTGGGATACAAAGTCAATATTCAGAAATAAAAGGCATTTTTGTACACCAACAATGAAATATCAGAAACAGAAAACAGGAAAAAAGTCGCATTTGATATAACAGTGAGAAAAATAAAGTACCTAGGAATAACCTAACCAAGGATATAAAAAATCTATACCCAGAAAACTACACAGTACTGAAAAAAGAAATTAAGGAAAACACAAATAAATGGAAGCATATCCCATGTTCATGGATTGGAAGAATTAACATCATCAAAATGTGCAGATTACCCACAGCAATTTATAGATTCAACACAATCTCTATTAAAACCAATGACATATATCACAGATATAGAACAAATATTTAAAAAATATATAAGGACCTGAAAAGACCCAAAATAGCTGCAGCAATTTTGAGGGGGAAAAAAAAGTAGGAGAGATTACCATACCTGACATCAAACTATATTACAAGGCCAGGGTAATCTAAACAGTCTGGTACTGGCATAAGAAAAGACACATCGATCAATAGGAAAGAATAGAGAGCCTAGAAATAAACCCAAGCCTCTATGGTCAATTAATATTCAACAAAAGGGGCAGAAGCATAAAATAGAGTAAAAATAGTCACTTCAACAAATGGTGTTGGGAGACCCGGACAGCTACATGAAAAAAAATGAAACTCAATCACCTACTTACACTATACACAGAAATAAACTCAAGATTTATAAAAAATTTAAACATAAGTTGTGACACCATAAAAGTTCTAGAAGAGAACATAGGCATGAAAATCTCAGATATTCCATGCAGCAATATTTTCACCAATGTGTCCCCTAGACCAAGGGACATAAAGGAAAAAATAAACGAATGGGACTTTATCAAAATAAAAACCTTCTGCATGACTAAAGAAAACAGTAGTAAAATGAAAAGAGAACCAAACCATATGGGAAAACATTTCAAATAAGACCTTAGACAAGGGTCTGATCTCCAAAATATATAAAGAATTCATACAAGTCCTCTCCAGGAAGACAAACAACCCAATTAAAAAGTGAGCAAAGGACTTGAAGAGACCATTCTCCAAGGAGCACATATAGAGAGCCCAGAGACATATGAAAGGATGCTCAGCATCACTAGCCATCAGATAGATGCACATTGAAACCACAATGAATTACCACTTCACACTTGTCAGAATGGCTACCTCAAAGAAATCAACAAGCAAAAACTGCTGGAGAGGTTGTGGAGAAAGGGAAATCCTAGTGCACTGTTGGTGGGAATGTAGACTGGTGCAGCCACTGTGAAAAACAGTAAGGAGTTTCCTCAGAAAACTAAAAATGGAACTGCCTTTTGAGCCAGCAATTCCAGTGCTAGGATTATACCCTAAGAATCCCTGAAACACCAATTCAAAAGAACCTATGCACCCCAATATTCATAACAACACAATTTACAATAGCCAAGTGCTGGAAGCAAACAAAGTGCCCATCAGTAAATGAATGGATTAAAAAAACTTTGGTGTATTTACATAATTGAATGCTAAACCAGAGAAAGAAAGAACTCCTACCCTTCTCGACAACATGGATGGAACTGGAGAGCATTATGCTAAGTGAAATAAGCAAGTCAGTGAGAGACAAATATCATATGATCTCATGTATAAATGGAACCTAATTAAAAAAACCAAGTGATTAAAATATAACCAGAGACATTGAAATAAAGAATGACTAACAGTAACCTGAGGGGCAGGAGGAGATGGATAATGGGGGAAAATAGGGAAGGGCCATCAAGGAACATGTATAAAAAAACACATGGGCAAAGCCAAACGGGGTAGGTTTGAGGATGGACTGTGTGGATGGGTGGTGTGGGGGCCATGGTGGGGTGAAAATGGAGGCAACTGCACTTGAACAATAAATAGATGATAGATAGATAGATAGATAGATAGATAGATAGATAGATAGAACATAGGCAAAAACTGAAAAGAAAAAGAAAATACATAAATGAATAAGCGCCTCTTACCATGTTAAATACTCAGTAGATGTTAGCCAACATTAAATAATTTTTATCATCATAACCATCATTATTAATGCTATTTTGACATTGATCTATTATTAATTAGGCTCCCTACCATAAGTATATAAAACTATGATAATCTAACCTAAATAAACTAAAAGATATACAAAAAAAAAAAAAAAACGATACTGAAGGAACTTATTGAGGACCTCAACAGCATAAAAAAGACCCAGTTAGAAATGAGGATATACTAATTGAAATAAAGAACAATTTACAGAAAAATAACAGTAGTATGGGTGAAGATGAGAATGAAATGAATGATTTGGAACATAAGAAGCAAAAAAACAAACAAACAAAAAAAAAACAACAAAAAAAAAAACAGCCAATCTGAGCAACAATTATAAGAAAAAAGAATCCAAAAAAAAAATGAGGATACTATACTATAAGCAGTCTCTGGGACAACTTCAAGCATTCGAACATTCACTTGATAAGGGTGCCAGGAGAAGAAAAAGAGCAACAAATTGAAAATCTGTTTGAAAAGATAATGAAAGAAAATTTGATGAAGAAAATAGACATGCAAATTAGGAAACAGAGAATCTCAAACAAGATGGATACAAAGATGCCCACTCTAAGACACATCATAATTAAAATGCCAAAGATAAAAAGAGAATCTTAAAGGCAGCAAGAGAAAAGCAAACATTTGCCTACAGGGGAGTTCTCATAAGACTGTAAGGTGATTTCTCAAAAGAAACTACAGGCAAGAAGAGACTGGCAAGAAGTATTCGAAGTGATGAAAAGCAAGGACCTACAACCTATATTATTCTATCCAGCAAAGCTATCATTTAGAATGGAAGGGCCAATAAAGAGCTTCCCAGACCCAAAACAAAACAAAACAAAACAAAACAAAAAACCTGAGTTTAGCATTATTAAACCATTATTATATGAAATGTTAAAGGGAGTTATTTAAGAAAAAGAAGATCAAAACTATGAACAATAAAATGGCAATAAATACATATCTATCAACAATTGAATATAAAAACAGAACTAAGTAAACAACAAGAACAAAGAGAGAATCATGGATACAGAGAGTGTTTTGCTGGTCGCCAGATGGGAGGGCCATGTGAGGGAATGGGTGAAGAGGTGAGGGGATTAAGAGACATACAAATAGGTAGTTACAGAATAGCCATGGGGATGTAAACAGCATAGGAAATTCAATAGCCAAAGAACTGATACACATGACCCATGGACATGAACAATGGTGTGGGGGTTGTCTGAGGGAATGGGGTGTGCTGGGTGGAGGGAGACAAAGGGGGAAAAATTGGGACAACTTTAATAGCATAATTGATAACATATATTTAAAGTATTTTCAATGTTTAAAAAATTAAAAAATAAAAATTATCTTTTTAATAATGGTTGACATGCAATGTTATATTAGTTTCAGGTATACAAAATAGCAATTGAACATTTATATAACTGATGAAGTGATCACCATAATAAGTGTAGTAACTATATGTCATTGTGCAGTTATTATAATATTGCTTACTATATTCTTTATGCTTATATTATATCCTCATGACTTACTTTTTGACTGTAAGTTTGCTCTTCATAATACCTTTCCTCTTTTATTTTTAATTTGAGGATCTGACCCACCATTTAAGATTCAGAAGCTTAAAAATTTTTCATTTTCTTTCCTGGGGGAGCCCCAAGATGGATTCAGTCTTATAAGAAATATGGGAAGAAATTGGTCATCACACAGTAACTGTGACAAAAACAGCAACTGAGTTCATTAAGTTTACCCTCGGAGTTCCATTCCCTGAATATCATTTAGTTCTAGCTTTCAGCACTCCCTGTAGAAGTCAGGTAACCATCTGGAATGATCTCCTCCAATCACATTGTTTAAAAGTTCATTATTTATAGTTTATACTTCTATATCAGAGACCCTCAAGTGAAAGTGACTTTTTCCCCTTGTGCCCAGAGAACATTCAGCTACTGGTGGAGACACTTTTGATTGTCACAACTTGGGGACCACTAATGGCATAGAGGATAGAGATCAATGTTACTGCTACACATCCTACAACGCACAGGACAGCCCTCCCCACTGTCAAAAATAATTATTCAGCCCAAAATGTCAACAGTGTGAAGGCTGAAAAAGCCTGTTCTAGATATATTCCTTAAATGCCTTATTCATTTTGTTGTGGAAAAACTATTTTACTCATCAGCTAAAGAGTTTTCATAAGTTCTGAAAGAACAACTTATCTATAAATAAAGGAGTGAGAAACTGATATACTATTTTGGTGGGAAATAAATGACACTACCCACCTTCTGTGAAGGAAAAGCATATCACTATTCACTCTTCTAAGAAAATTAAGTTGAGATTTTCATAATTTACTTCTTTTTGGTTATTCCTACTCCTCTGGTCCAGCTGCACAGCACTGAAGCTGAAGAACCATAGAGCGGAAAAGGGCATCAGATAGGATGAGCCTGCTCTGTGTGTCTGGGTGTATCAGTGTCCCTTGAGCATTGACTTAGACTTACTGATAGTATAACACATGTACTTGACATTTGCTGATTTGATTCCAGCTTTTTTAAATAGTCTTTTAAGAAGAAGCTAACACTACTTTTACTCCTGTATTTGTTCTAGTACTTCTTAAAAATAAAATATAAATAAAAAATATGTTTCAGGAAAATTGGCTCAAAACTCTGAAAAGGTAAAAAGAACTCTCCTAGATAGCCAGTATTCTCAAATAAAAATCATCTACAGTCCTAATGGCTGCATCAAGCCTTTCTAGTGGGGTGATATTTGATCCCAACATCTAGATTATCCCACCACACATTTACATTAGCCCTGAGCCCTTTTCCCATGGCCAGCAACATATTTACCATCCATGCTACCATTTGTGCATTTTTAGGCTTTTTATATAATTCTGTTTAGAACATTTTATAACCTTCTTGAGATGATAAGCTTTTCAAAGGCAAATTGTAAATTTTTGAATCATCTCAAACTCTATTTTTTCAAGCACAGGGTTATATATACAATACTCAACACATGTTGGTTGATAATTTTTATTTTTGAGTAAAAAAAGGAATAGGGAGGTTATGTACATTATTTTAGCTACACGTCTCCTATTCTTAAAGCACTGTTCCTTTTCATGGTCTGAGCTGAGTTGACATTGTAATATTCAATTGTTTCAAGCAGTTGGACAGAGAAGAATAAAAGTCAGATATGGAGGTGTGAAGTTCCAGACACATGAACTTAAGGCACAACAGAAGGTGATATGAGTAGAAGAATATTTATGGAAAGGAGACAAGAAACAAAATGGAGCATAAAGTTAAGTGGTAGGAAGAAGAAAAACAATAATCCCTATGCAAGCTTGCCAGGAAAAGAAAGGGGTGTCCACATCACTTGGAGAGCCATAGTTTTCACAGGTGCTATGCCAATCTCTTAATACACAACCCATATCTATGATGTGTCTCATTCTAGGCTCTCAGCACAGTTTAAGGGAAAGTATGAGGTAGATGGAGAAAACAATAATCACTGAACTAGACAGAATGGGCTGCAAGGGCTGTACCAACTGTCAGCCAGATGATCTCAAAAAAGTGACTTAAATCTCCCCAAAGTCCATTTTCTCATTTTGAAATGGGGAAAATCATGATTACATAACGGAGTGAGGTAACATATATAAAGAATCAGATGCATTAGGAAATGTTAGGTTGAGGGTTTTATCATCATATCATATAGAGAAAATATTTTAGTATTAGCAATGCAAACCTGCATTAAAAGCATTCTTTTTTTTTTAGTTAGCATCCTCACAACTGTTTATTTGAATTTTTTAATCAGTATTTTTATAATTGTTGATATTGTAAAGTTTTCTGTCTTTTACCTTGCCCCCAGCCCACCACCCCAGCCCTCCCCACCTCCCTCCCATTTCCACCCCCCCTAGTTTTTGTCCATGTGTCCTTTATACTTGTTGCTCTAAACCGTTCCCCTTTTCCCCTGAAATTCCCTCCCCTCACCCTCTGGTCACTGTCAGACTGTTCTCAAATTCAGTGTCATTGTTTATATTATGCTTGTTTGTTTGTTTTGTTGATTAGGTTCCTGTTAAATGTGAGATCATATGGTATTTGTCTTTCACTGCCTTGCTTATTTCGCTGAGCATGATGCTCTCCAGTTCCATCCATGCTGTCACAAAGGGTAGGAGCTCCTTCTTTCTTTCTGCTGCATAGAATAACCCAATGGCAATTTAAACCTTTGTGAGCTCACAACTAATTCACAGAAGAGAAAATTTGTTCATCTCCGAAGATGAGTTTAAAATACTAAACTAAAAATTTTAAAAACTGTTTTACTACTTTTTCTTTCCAGGGGTAGGGGAAGCACTCTGAAAACCTCTATAACAAAACATTTCTGTTCTAATGGAAACAGGAGACCTTTATAGAAGTTTTCAAGCCCAACATCGGTGTTATGTCCACTGTACAGAGAGCACCTCAATTTATTACTAGCCAAAAGTTATTTGTATATGTTAAGAAATATTTGCTAAAAATAAGTAGACATTTCAATACTCAGGAAATAACATTTCATTTTATCAGCAAGTTTCAAATAAAAGCCTACTCTGCATGTTTAAATGAGAATTTAAGTTGCTGAAATAATGGCAAACATGAAAATTAGGGGAAAATATTGGCCTAGAAAAAGAAAGATAACTCAAAAGTCAAGTCTCCCCCTCTCTAGCATAGCTGCACAGACCAAGCAATGTGCAACCAGCCCCAGCAAATTCAAGGTATTATTGGCAAAGTCTTGCAGGTTGGGACAGCCTTAGATAAAGTGCCACAACTAGTAATGATGCCCATTAGTGAAAGTGGTGAAAACCAGGAGGACTGAGGATAAGGTTCAGGACCAGCCCAACCCAAACATAGTTACGGATGGTAAGTCCATGTTGCAGAATAAAAAATGTCTAAAATTTGACACCTAACATGGTTTAGAAAATTCTCCTCAGGAGCAAAATTCTGATTCTGTTTCAAGACAGAGTTCTTTCTAAATGCATGCCATTTTTTTTTTTAGCAACACAATCTCCTTTTGGACACTCATCAACTCCAGCTTTGTTCAAATCTGCAAATACAGTATTGATTCCTGAAGGAAATCGATCCCAGCTTGAAGTAAGATCTTTCATCAAATCCCCATTTTTCCCTCGATGCCACAGCTCTGCTGGAATAGAAAACACAGACCACAAAGGAGGGGTTTCTTTCTATCTTGTTTGTTCAGCAAGTATAACTGAGAATTACAGCTCTGACCACCTCAGAATGGCCCTTGACCAAGGGACAAGGGGCCCACTGAGCCCATGCCTGACATGTAGTGCTTAGGCATGTGAATAAGAATTCAAAGTTAGAAACCAGTTCTGCAAGAGATACTAAAGGGAGAGCTTTAAGGAACGAAAGGAAGAGAGAGAGAAAGAGGTGGGGGCGGGAACACAGGTAGTAAAATGGCAATGAATAAGCACCTATCAATAATAACCTTAAACATAAACGGAATAAATGCTCCAAATAAAGACATAGAATAGCTGAATGGATAAGAAAGCATGATACACACATATGCTGCCTATAAGAGACCCACCTAAGGACAAAAGTCATACACAGATTCAAAGTGAGGGGATTGAAACAAATTTTCCAAGCAAATGCACAGGAAAAGAAAGTCAGGGTAGCAATACACATATCAGACAAAATAGACTTCAAAAGAAGAGCCATAAAGAGAGACCCAGAAGTTCACTTCATAATACTCAAGGGAAGAATCTAGCAAGAAGACATACGCATTGTAAATACATACGCACCCAACACAGGAGCACCTAAATACATCAACAAAATCTTAGAGGACTTCAAGAAAGATATTGACAGCAATACAATTATAGTAGAGGATTTCAACACCTCGCTGTCAAAAATGGACAGATCTTCCAAACAAAATATCAACAAAGATATTGTGACATTGAACAGTACTCTAGATGAAATGGACATAACTGATATATATATAGCCCTTCATCCCAAAGAAACTAAACACACATTTTATTTTTTTTTTTTGTCAAATGCATATGAAACAGTTTCAAAGATAGACCCCATGATAGGACACAAAACAAGCCTCAACAAATTCAAGAAAATTGAAATTAAACCAATCATCTTCTCCAACCGCAAGGGACTAAAACTAGAAATCAACCCCATGGGGAAAAACCCAAAAGATTCAAAATTACGGACATTGAATAGCATAATATTAAACAATGAATGGGTCAGGAATGAAATTAGTGCAGGAAATCAAAAAGTTTCTGGGGAAAAAAAACAAAACAAAAATTAACTCACAATAACCCAAAACTTATGGGACACAGTGAAGGCAGTCCTGAGAGGGTAGTTCATAGCGATACAGGCCTACCTAAAAAAGATAGAAACATTTCAAATAAATAACTTAACCCTACGCCTACAAGAACTCAAGGAACAACAACAAAGACAGCCCAGAGCAAGTAGAAGGAAGAAAATAACCAAGATCAGAGCAGAATGAAATGACATAGAAACTAAAAGCGCAATTCTAAGGATCAATGAACCCAGGAGCTGGTTCTTTGTAAAGATAAACAAAATCAACAAACCTTGAAGTAGGCTCATCAAGAAAAAAAGAGAGATAACCCAAATAAACACAATGAGAAATGAAAGAGGAGAGATTACAATCAACACCACAGAAATACAAAGCATCAAAAGAAATTAATATGAAGAACTGTATGCCAAGAAATTTGAAAACCTAGGTGAAATGGACACGTTTCTAGAAAAATATAATATTCCAAAACTCAATGAAAAAGCAGAAAGCCTGAACAGATCAATAACAGCTGATGAAATTGAAGCAGTAATCAAAAAACTCCCAACACACAAAAGCCCTGGACCAGATGGTCTCACAGGAGAATTTGACAAAGCATTTAAGGAAGAGCTAACCCCTATCCTTTGCAGTATATTCCAAAAAATCCAAAATGATGGAAGACTCCCAAACTCTTTTTATGAAGCCAACATCATCCTAATCACAAAACCAGATAAAGACACAACAAAGAAAGAAAACTTCAGGCCAGTATCACTCATGGACATAGAGGCTAAAATCCTCAACAAAATATTAGCAAACCACATTCAACACTACATTAAAAAGATCATGCACTATGACCAAGTGGGATTCATCCCAGAGATGCAAGGATGGTTCAACATTCGCAAATCAGTAAATGTAATACATCACATAAACAAAAGCAAAGACAAAAATCACATGATCATATCAATAGATGCAGGAAAAAACTTTTGATAAGGTACAACACACATTTATGATAAAGAACTCAGCAAAGTGGGCCTAGAGGGAGCATTCCTCAACATAATAAAGGCCATATATCACAGACCTACAGCCAACATCATACTCAACGGGCAAAAACTAAATTCTTTTCCACTAAGATCAGGAACAAGACAAGGCTGTCCACTTTCACCACTTCAGTTCAATATAGTATTGGGAGTCTTAGCCACAGCAATTAGACAAGAAAAAAAAAAATAAAAAGCATCCAAATTGGAAAGGAGGAAACAAAACTATCATTGTTTGCAGCTGATACGATAGTGTACACAGAAAATCCTATAGTTTCGGCCAAAAAACTGCTTAACCTAATAAGTGAATTTGGCAAAACAGCTGGATACAAAGTCAATACCCAGAAATCAAAGGCATTTTGTATAGCAACAATGAAACAACAGAAGCAGAAATCAAGAAAAAATCCATTCAACATAGCCAAAAAAAATAAAATACCTAGGAATAAACCTAACTAAGGACGTAAAAGACCTGTATGCAGAAAACTACACAACACTGAAGAAAGAAATCAAGGAAGACACAAACAAATGGAAATATATACCGTGTTCATGGATTGGAAGACTTAATGTCATCAAAATGTCCATACTACCCAAAGCAATTTACAGATTCAATACAATGCCTATGAAAGTACCAATGGCATAGTTCACAGACATAGAACAAACACTTCAAAAATTCATATGGAACCATAAACAACCTCAAATAGCTGCAGCAATTTTGAAAAAGAAGAACAAAGTAGGAGGGCAAAATACCTGATACTAAACTGTATTACAAGGTCACTGTAATCAAAATGGCCTGGTACTGGCATAAAAACAGGCACATGGACCAGTGGAAAAAACAGAGAGCCGAGAAATAAACCCAAGTCTCTAAGGTCAATTAATATTCGACAAAGGGGGCAGCAATATAGAATGGAGTAAAAATAGCCTCTTCAACAAGTGGTGTTGGGAGAATTGGACAGCTATTTGCAAAAAAAATGAAACTCAAGCACCAACTTACACCATACGCAAAAATAAATTCAAGGTGGATAAAAGATTTAAATATAAGCTGTGACACCATTAAAGTCCTAGATGAGAACATAGGCAGGAAAATATCAGATATCTATGCAGCAATATTTTTACTGATATGTCCCCTAAAGCAAGGGACATAAAGGAAAGAATAAACAAATGGGATTTCATCAACATAAAAAGCTTCTGCACAGCTAAAGAAAACAGTATTAAAATAAAAAGAGAACCAACTGTATGGGAAAACATATTTGCCAATGATACCTCAGACAAGGGTTTAATATCCAAAATATATGAAGCACTTACATGACTCCACTCTAAGAAGACAAGCAACCCAATTAAAAAATGGGCAAAGGACTTGAACAAACACTTCTCCAAGGCGGACATACAGAGGATCCAGAGACACATGAAAAGTTGTTCAGTATTGCTAGCTATCAGAGAGATGAAAATTAAAACCGAAACGAGATACCACTTGACACCAGTCAGAATGGCCATCATAAAGAAAGCAACAAACAGCAAGTGTTGGAGAGGTTGTGGAGAAAAGGGGACCCTAGTGCACTGATGGTGGGATTGCAAACTGGTGCAACCACTATGGAAAACAGTATGGAATTTTCTAAGAAAACTAAAAATGGATCTGCCTTTTGACCCAGCAATTCCACTGCTAGGATTATATCCTAAGAACTCTGAAACATCAACCCAAAAGAACCTATGCACCCCAATGTTCATAGCAGCACAATTTACAATAGCCGAGTTTTGGAAGCCACCTAGGTGCCCACCAGTAAATGAATGGATCAAGAAACTGTGGTACATTTACAGAATGGAATTCTATGCAGCAGAAAGAAAGCAGGAGCTCCTACCCTTTGCAACAAAAATCATGCTCAGCGAAATAAGCAAGGCAGTGAAAGACAAATACCATATGATCTCACCTTTAACAGGAACCTAATCAACAAAACAAACAAACAAGCAAAATATAACCAAAGAGACAGACATTGAGAACAGGCTGACAGTGACCAGAGGGGAGAGGGGAGGGAATTTAAGGGGAAGAGTTTAGAGCAACAAGTATCAAAGACACATGGACAAAAACTAGGGGGGGTTAGAAATGGGAGGGACGTGGGTAGGGCTGGGGCAGTGGGCTGGGATGGGAGTAAAAGACAGAAAACTGTACAAGAACAACAATTAAAATAAAAAAAATGAATTCAAATTTAGAGAGAATTTTTGGTGTGGGAATTGTAACTGGAACATGTATAATTCCTAGTTGAATTTTAAAATGCTCAGAATTTTCTGGGTAGTTCAAGAAAACTTACATGGAAGGAAATATAATATATTAAGAGAAAATCCCATCACTCAGAGCTTACATTTATTTCTGTATTTAAAAAGGCATCAAATTAAGCTGGAGTGCTGTGCTTATAACTCTTGACCTTATCTTTTTCTTATTCCCTACATCCATAACACAAACTACCTCCTTTCATCCATCCAATATGGCCATCTTGGTGTGTTTTTTTCCACACCTTTATGCTTGTACGTAAAATTATACAGTGACATTATACATATATATTTGACTATAAATATGAGTATGCAGAAACATAAACATGTATAACATCTTTTATCTTTGTTTTACAAAACTAAGGTCATAAATTGACCTCAATTACAAGTAAATTCTTGACTAACTCATTATCTTTCATGACTAATTAATATTTCAGTTTCTCTCCTTTTTTGAATTTCCCCTTGCTTTAAAAGGGTAACCAACTAGATAAAAGGCCATTTTTCTCTATTGCTGTTGTTGTTCAGTATTGCTTTACACAGCACTCATTCCCAGCACCCTGCCAGTCTTCTCACTGCCTACTTATATGGAGGCATATTCCCTCACAGGAACTCTGAAAGGAATTGTTAATTTAGGACCCCATGCCATCATGCTCTCTTAGGTTACTGCTGTCAAGTGAGATTCTTCCATTTCAAACTTTGTTAAAATTGTTTGTAGAGTTGAACCTAATGAACTTATATAGAGATTGGTTTGGAGCTTGATCACATAATGTTCCAAAGAATGAAAGAAAAATACTGTCTCAGGTAAGAATTTATAATGTTTACATTTTAACTTCCTCCTGGAATTGGAAGGCTGGATTACCATTTTGGTGAGTGATTTTCAACTGTTAAAATTTATAGTAAAATGCCCTCAATTTATGTATTGCAAGCCCCAACTCATAATTCACAGTTCTGAATTCTATTTCCAACATAATGATCAGAATAGAATCAATAATGACAATTAAAAAGCAAAACATACCCATTTAGATAAACCTGAGCCATGTTCAGAGCTTCTCAAGAAATATTTATTCACCAAATCTAACCTGGGGACAATATTTGTCCTTGATGTACATTATAAATGCATAGCTTTTAGCAAGTCATCCTACATTTCTAGATTTCCATTTCCTCTTCTATAAAATCTAAAAGTTGGATAAAAATCAAATTTATAAATTTTCTTCATATTTAATCTTTTTAAAATCCAAGCTTCTAAGATCATATGACCAAGCTCTGCGTAGAGAAAGATGTTTTTACCTGAGGTGAGGTGCTTAAGTTTAATCTAATTTTAATAATTCTTCTAACAAAAATATGTGGCTATACTCCTCATTAAGAAGGTAAATAAAGATGTTATACAAACCATTTAAAATCTAGGTGGAGGACTTCTGGCCAAGATGGAGGTGTAGGTAGATACACTGTGCCTCCTTGCACAACCAAAAGAAAGACAACAAAAATTTTAAAAACAAAAAAGAACAGAACTTCCAGAAAAATCAAACTATATGGAAATCCAACAACCAAGGAGTTAAAGAAAAAACATTCATCCAGAATGGTAGGCGGGATGGAGATGGGCAGCTGGGCAGAGAGGACTCCTGGAAAGGCTGTGACTGGTAGAGCAGGTGGCCCCACATTTGCATGCAGATAAACTGTAGCAACAACTGGGAAGCAAGACATACCATGCAACCCAGGGTTCCAACATGGGGAAATAAAACCTCAAAACCTCTGACTGAAAAAATCTGTGGGGGTTGTGGTGGCAGGAGAAACTCTTAGCCTTACAGGATAGTTGATTGGAGAGACCTGCAGGGTCCTAGAATGTACACAAACACACCCACCTGGGAATCAACACCAGAAGGACCCAATTTGCTTATGGATAGCAGTTGAAGTGACTGAAAGCCAGCAAAGAGCCAAGTAAGCAGCATTGTTCCCTCTCAGACCTCTCCCCCCACATACAGTGCCACAACACAGTAATGTGGGTTGGCCCACCCTGGTGAACACCTAAGGCTCTACCCCTTAAAATGTTACAGGTGTGCTGAGACAAAAAATTATGCAAATGAAAGAACAGATTAAAGCTTCAGAAAAAAATATACTAAGCTATGAAGCGATAGCCAACTTATCACATGCACAGTTCAAAACACTGGTAATTAGGATGCTTACGGAAATGGTTGAGTATGGTCATAAAATAGAGGAAAGAGTGAAGACTGTGAAAAGTGAATTAAAGGAAAATGCACAGGGAATCAACAGTGACAGGAAGGAAACTGGGACTCAAATCAATAGTTTGGAGCAGAAGGAAGAAAAAAACATTCAACCAGAACAGAATGAAGAAACAAGAATTCAAAAACATGAGAGGCTTAGGAACCTCCAGGACATCTTTAAGCATTCCAACATCCAAATCATGTGGGTGCCAGAAGAAGAAGAAAAAGAGCAAGAAATTGAGAACTTATTTGAAAACATAATGAAGGACAACTTCCCCAATCTGGCAAAGGAAATAGACTTCCAGGAAGTCCAGGAAGCTCTGAGAGTCCCAAAGAAGCTGGACCCAAGGAGGAACACACCAAGGCACATCATAATTACATTACCCAAGATTAAAGATAAGGAGAGAATCTTAAAATCAGCAAGAGGAAAGGAGACAGTTACCTACAAAGCAGTTCCCATAAGACTATAAGCTGATTTCTCAAAAGAAACCTTGCAGGCAAGAAAAGGCTGGAAAGAAGTATTCAAAGTCATGAAAGTCAAAGACCTACCATATTGTTTGGAATATAAAATGCACTTCCCCCCAAATTTGGGAGGAAAGGGGGGTGCATCTTATAGTCTGAATGTAGCTTACCTGGCTCACTGTAGGGTGGGAGGTGGTGGTAGTTTGGGGTCACAGGAGACAGGAGCAGGCTTGCTGCTGCATTTTCCTCAAATTTGGGGTTGGGGGGTGAGTCTTATAGTCTAAAACATATGGGACATCCAAGATTACTCTATCCAGCAAAACTATCATTTAGAGTGGAAGTGCAGATTAAATGCTTCCCAGATAAGGTCAAGTGAAAGTAGTTCATCATGGCCAAGCCCTTATAATATGAAATGTTAAAGGGACTTATCTAAGAAAAAGAGGAAGATCAATAACTCCAAACAGTAAAATGACAACAAACTCACATCCATCAACAACTGAACCTAACAAAATAAAAACAAACTAAGCAAACAACTAGAACAGGAACAGAATCACAGAAATGGAGATCATATGAAGGGTTATAAGCGGTGAGGGGCAGGGGAGGAAATTGAGGAAAAGGTACAGGGAATAAGAAGCATAAATAGTAGGTACAAAATAGACAGGGAAGGTTAAGAATAGTACAGAATATGTAGAAGCCAAAGAACTTATATATATGACCTATGGACACAAACTACAGGGAGGAATATGAGTGGGAGTGGGTACAGGGCAGAGGGAAATATAGGAGAGGAAATGAAACAACTGTAATAGCATAATCAATAAAATATATTTAAAATTTAAAATGAATAAAAATCAATAAATGTGGTTCATGATGGAAAAAATAAAATCTAGATAGTTTCTGAAGAAAAATATTCTAAATAAACCTCATTTTCTGTTTTCAGCAGGATAAAATCTAGATCTAAACAGAAAACACTGCATTAGATATGTAGATATTAGATAATACACTATGTAGTCATTACTAAAAACAGATTAAAAAATTTAAGGAAGAGTTAAATATCTAGAAGTTTCAAAACCTTAAATGTATTTTTACTTATGATATTTGCCAAAATAGAATTTAAGTCATTATATATGGTTAATACATTGGTGTATTCCTCCTTTTTAGCCTTCTCTGACTAATACATAGGGTAAAATATTTGATCATGTTCTTCTTCTAAAACACAGCCATTTTTCAAAAGCACATTTTGATGGTTGTTATAGCTTAGCACCAAGAAGCATTTAACACAATATTCAATGCTAATATTTACTAATGTTCTTCTGTAGTGAATTTCATGGCGTGTGCACATTTAACAGCATGAGAACTTAATTTTAACATTGTGATTTATGCATGGAGTAAAATAGAGCCCAAAGCTGAAAGTCGCATGCTGCTCTTAGCTCAGCTCCTCTTAAACCACATAATATTGGACAAATCATTTAATCTTCTCAACACCCCTCTCTCCCTCTATGAAATAAGGGAATGCACTGTACATGGGCAATGAGATAACAGCTATAAAAGTGAAGACAGTTTAAGAGTAAGTTGTTTTTGTTTTTTAAAGTTTTTGTTTTATTATTTTTTATATTTTATTGATTATGCTATTACAGTTGTCCCATTTCTCCCCCATCATTCCCCTCCACCCTACACACCCTCTCCCACCCACATTCCCCCCTTTAGTTCATGTCCATGTGTCATAAGTTCTTTAGCTTCTACATTTCCTACATTATTCTTGCCCTCCTCCTGTCTATTTTCTACCCACCATCTATGCTACTTGTTCTCTGTACCTTTCCCCCTCTCTCCTCCTCCCACGCCCCTGTTGCTAACCCTCCACATGATCTCCATTTCTGTGGTTCTGTTCCTGTTCTAGCTGTTGGCTTAGTTTGCTTTTGTCTTAGATTTGGTTCTTAATAGCTGTGAGTTTGCTGTCTTTTCACTGTCATATTTTTATCTTCTTTTTCTTAGATAAGTCCCTTTAACATTTCATATAATAAGGGCTTGGTGATGATGAACTCCTTGAACTTGACCTTATCTGAGAAGCGCTTTATCTGCCCTTCCATTCTAAATGACAGCTTTGCTGGATAGAGCAATTTCGGATGTAGGTCCCTGCTTTTCAAGACTTCAAATACTTCGTTCCAGCCCCTTCTTGCCTGTAAGGTTTCTTTTGAGAAATCAGCTGACAGTCTGATGGGAACTCCTTTGTAGGTAACTGTTCCTTTATCCCTTGCTGCTTCTAGAATTCTCTCCTTCATTTTAATCTTCGCTAATGTAATTATGATGTGCCTTGGTGTATTCCTCCTTGGGTCCAACTTCTTTGGGACTCTCTTGGAAGCTTTCTGGATGTCTTGGTAGTCTATTTCTTTTGCCAGATTGGGGAAGTTTTCCTTTATTATTTGTTCAAATAAGTTTTCCACTTGTTTCTTTTCTTCTTCCCCTAGTGGTACCCCTATAATTAGTATGTTGGGACGTTTAATGATGTCCCGGAGGTTCCTAAGCCCCTCCTCATTTTTTTGAATTCTTGTTTCTTCCTTGTTTTCTGTTTGGTTGTTAGTTTCTTCCTTCTGGTCCACTCCATTGATTTGAGTCCCAGTTTTCTTTCCATCTCTATCGGTTCCCCATGCGTCTTCCTTCATTTCATGTATTGTAGCCTGCATTTTTTTCATCTAATTTGTGAGCAAAATCAATCAATTCTGTGAGCATCCTGATCACCAGGGCTTTGAACTGTGCATCTGATAGGTTGGCTATCTCTTCATGGCTTAGAGGAATTGGCTCTGGAGCTTTGATTTGTTCTTTGGTTTGAACCATTTTTGGTAGTTTTTTTGTTTTGTTTTGGTCTGATCACCTGTTTTATTATTTTTTTCAATTTTTATTTTAATTGTTGTTCTTGTACAATTTTCTGTCTTTTACTCCCATCCCAGCCAGTTTAAGAGTACTTTGTAAATTGGTTACCTCAGCATTAGCATTCACCATACTAGAAGGAGAGCAGACATATAGTTGTGCAAGTATTTTTCCTATTACTCCTTAGTCTTCAATGTCTAACTAACTATAGATACCCCAGGAATGCAAATACTGGTAGTTAAACAGAATGTTTACAAACACATCCATATGAGTTTAAGGAAATTGCTTTATGGGGGCAATTATTATTAGAAGAGAACTGGATTTGGAGATAAAGTAATTTTTTTCAGTTGGAAATTTTACAAAATAGATCAGAACTTGCAATCACCTAATGAACAAACCCACCAATAACAAAGGAGGAATATTAAACTCATAAAAAATGTAGTTCTTTCAAGAACACTGAGAATAAGTAACAACAAGTAAGTTTGTTAAGAGGCCAATTCTAAACCCTTTGCCTACTATAGGGAACTGGTCTGGGTGGCAATAGCATATGATGCTCAACCCTGGTTTGGAAAACTGACAGGTGCCAGGCGGCACACAGGAGCCAGGCCCATAGATTGGCTTTCCCATGGAGAACCAGACCTGCACTATACCTAGGCTGCTTTGAAGTTTGCTTTTGCTAAAACTCCCTCACCCTGAGTTAAGGTAGCAAATGTTTAATGCATATCTTTGAAGTAACTTCCTAAAGCCTGTGCTAAACCTCCCAAGGATGGAGTATAACCAGTTCAACCACTTTTCCCCTTACATTTGCAGTATCCTTTTCTTTGTTACCTGTAAGAAGTAATCAGCAACATCCTTTCCTTTGTTATCTCTAAAAGGTAATCACCTAAAGCGAACCTGTGCATCATAAATGAGGGTCATTCTTGATGTAATTCTCCTAGAAAAGCAATAAAACCTTGTCCAGGCAAGGATCAGGGTGCTCTCTCACTCAGAGAGTGGCCATGCTGTCCCTTTTCTCCACAGAACTTCTGCAGTTCATGTGAATTTGTTCATCGCGTCTACAACACCATGGACACCACTGGTCAGAGTCCTAATCAGCTTACCATTGCTCTGAGCACTGAAAGGATCCCAAAGAAACCAGCTAGATCCCTGTCCTTAAGATGCTGAGTATCTTAAAAGAAGGGGCACAAAATCCATCCATGTGTCAAAAGAAAACTGCACATCACAAAAACTTAGGCAAGACTATTTCAGACTTTCAGAATATATACTTCAGTTGTGGATTGATGGAGATGATATCTTAAGGAGAAAATGTGACCACACATTTTTTTCTGTTAACAGATAATTGGTAAAGATGTGAGATGAAAGTCATAGTTGAAATTTACTGGTAAGTGCAGAATTATGGGGTAATAAAGAATAATCAAATGTTTACATTATTATTTAAACATCATAACATTGCTGACTTTCCCAGGTAGACTACAGATTTCTAGAGGTACAATGTTTGTCCTTTGTTTTTACAACCCCACTACTAATAATTGTTGGCTAATTGTCTATTTTAACCACTTAATTGTGTAAGCAGTAGGAATTTATATCACTGATTCAGAGATGATTAGAAGCCAGAAATGGTTTGACTTTATCTTAAGCAATAACACTTTTCGGTACTCAATAAAAACTGATATGGTTATAGAGTTTATTGTAGAGTTTCAAACCTCCCCACTCTATACCAACAAGTCTTTGAGAATGTGAAGCTCAGTTACACTGTGAGCTTGTCAGTAACATAATAGACATGTAATATTTGATGAATTCATTAACTGCTATTCCCTGGGTCCCCCCAACACTTTTTCACTGTCATTATAACACTTATACCATATTATATTTAGTCTTAGACTGAGTCATTTCCTCTAATTAGATTGCTAGATCTCTTGGCTGGGTTTATATTATATTCATAACTGTGTTTATTTTAAATAGTTTATTTATTTTTAGAGAGAGGAGAAGGGAGGGAGAAAAAGAGGGAGAGAAACATCACTGTATGGTTGCCTCTCATGAGCCCCCTACTGGGGACCTGGCCCGAAATCCAGGCATGTGCCTTGACTGGGAATCAAACCAGTGACCTTTCTGTTGGTAGGCTGGCACTCAGTCCACACCAGCCAGGGCCAAAACTGTGTTTTATAGCACTAGGACAGTGACTGGTACAAGCGCAGTAAAAAAATACTTGTTCAATTATGTATACAATTTCAAAATTAGAAAGCATTGTTAAAAAGGCATCTACCCAGTTAAGAAATTCTGACTAGCAGTTTGTCAGTTCCAGTTTAAATATCTCTAGCAGTTATAACATCCTGGGGCAGCCCTGGTTGTTACACAGAGGAGCAGCCCTCATGTTCAAAGAATTCTTTTCCAAGCTAAAAGCATTTTTGTTGTATCTCCTACCTCTGGTTTTAACTCTATTCACAGAAAGGCAAATAGCTTATTCTTCTACTTCTTGTGGATGTTCTTTTGAACTATAGGTAAGCAATCATGTCTCATTTGGGATGTTTCTTCCCCAAGATAAGTGTCCTATTTTCCTTAAGTAGTCCTTGTAGTATGTGGTCTCTAGATCAATGACCAGCTTAGACATTCTCTCCAAACACTCCTCCAATCTATGGCCTTCTTGAAATTCTGCATCAGATAGAAACACAGTCTTCTTAAAGGTACCAATTACATACCAAGATCCAAGTACAAGTAAGTCTTCCATTAACATAGCCCAGGACCCTACTTAGGAAATTAAGGGATAGATTTAAACTGCATTTTTGGAGACTACTTAGAAATCAGCTTTCAATAAACATTTTTCATCATCTATCAGGGTGTTATCTGGGTCAGTTAAACTACCCTGAAATAAGCTAGCTTCCGCTTTGTTTAAAATCTAATTTTCTACATTTCCAAATATAGATTTCAAATTATCTGGAAAAAAACACCCAAGAAAAATGTTAACACCACATATTCACATCTGTACCAAAATTTGGTATGGATAATGGCAAAGGTGTATGCAAGACCACTTTACTAAAAGATGTAGTTTGTGATTCAGGGCAAGCATCATCAGTGACTAGATACAGAGACAGGTATATTTGGCTGGAAAAGAGGGCAGTGCACAGAGAAGAGGGAGCTTGTCAGTGCAAGAGGAATACTAGTCATTGCCACTGGCAATACAAAAGGGATCAGAATTGTCAGTAATTTTTATATCTCCCAAATTAAATCTAGTTTCAATGCTGTCCCCTGGGACCACAACATATACCCTTGGCACTTTTGTGATTTGTATATTATTTAAGAAGAACTAGAATTTTGATAGAATTTTGTCTAAATTTGTACGATGATTTTACTCTGCTTTTTCCTCTGCACAGTGGCAGTCATCTATTATGGTCCATTTGCTTTCAAAAGAGTTTTACCCTATTTTTTAAACATTTTAAAATCACCAGTGTCTTACTTTATCCTTTTAATTAACTGACAATATATTGTCAATGTACTACTTTACAATATATTACATTACTTTTTATTTTTCATTCTGTTGTCAATGACTAAATAACATAATGGTAATAAGAACTCTCATTGAGCTACAAATGTTAAGGCAGTGAGAGGTGAGTTTCTACAGTCTCTGAAAGAGCACTTTGATTTTATCACATGGCTTTTCTCTTCATATACAAACAAATGAAAACTAATAAAATTTTATCAAAATTATTTTATCTCGTAACTTTCCCATCATTAATAACAGAAAAAATGGATTATAGAAAACATATCTCCCAAAACGTTCTCATGCATTAGTGTACATTCAAACATTCCTTAGGTTGAAAGATGCTATATTCCATATCATACTGACAGACTCTGGACAGCTTGCAAAGAAACTCCAGATCAAAGGTTTTTAGTATCATGGAAATATTATTTCAGAATCACTTCCATGATGGTAACTCTATAGGGAATCTCTTTTTCCTAAATAAGAAATATGTTAATTGTACTGTGTTGAGGGTTATTGAGGTGTTAACTCTTTTGTGCAATATTATGTGATACTCGTTGGTTGTTATGGTAAATTAAAAGAGTCCATTTATCATTTTTACAGTTTGTCCTATAACAAAGAGAAAGTATCATTCTGGGTCCTTTCCAACTGAAACTGAGACAATAATGATAATAATTTTTAGATTCAGAAGAGTACTGCTCCAGGCAGCATTTCTAGATAGTAACTTGTGTCATGTATATCTAATAGACTCTAAATTATTAGATAAGCTGCTTTAACTATCCTCATACTTCTGAGTCTAACTATCAAACATTAGACATGATACAATGACTCAAACATAAACTGTACTTTTATCCCATTGAGTAAATACTTTGATAATCAATTATTATGGCAATCTTCAAAGATGTCTTAAAGAGAAGATGTTTTAGCTCAATTTTGGCATATATTTCATGTCCTAGTGACTTTTTTTTTGTGCTGTGCTCTATGTCTTCAGTTGCTAATATTGATCATTTATAGATTCCATTGCTCCCCACACTCCCAAAGTTCATTTAAAAAAGTCAAAATTTATTTAAAGCATTTTCATCTAAGTTAGTGTTTTCAAACTTCAACTTTGCCCTTAATGCTGAGCAGTAAACATTTCAATCTCTTATTGATCCCTTTTATTCACAGAAATGTTTGAAATCTTCTGCTGCTTCCAAGTCTAAATTCAGCCCCAAATTTCCAGCAGAAGATCTGGCTTTTACCTCCTGGAGGACAGAGAAGCCCTTCTAAGTGTAACAGCCCTTTCTCCACAAAAGCACACTTCTAAATAACTCAATCTGCCCCTCCTCTGGACTAAGAAAGCCTTCCTCAGTCCATGGACACATTCTTCAACCCTGAAGCCTCTTCCTTCAACCCTTCCTTTCCCCTGAGTCCCCAATACTTCAATATACATCTGTTCAAAGGTACATTTCTAGATATAGTAAGAATAGATCAGATGAAAGCATGCTCAACTAGCTAATAGCTTCAAGCCCTGTCACACCATATTTCATTTTCCTTTATTTTATGATCTCCAGAGGAAATAGTCCTCTATTAATTCAAATTGCACTCCTCTCTGTCAGTTCAAAATAAAAGATTTATTTTATGCACTAAATCTGTATTCATGTTAACTGGTTTAGTACTGATTTTCATTTTGCACTTTTAAATGACCTCTAAATAGAAGATATTAGTCTCTCTGTGTATATAATAATGATAGAGGCAAATTACTGATTAAAAACTAATTTCAAAAAGCTTATATTTTTTCTTACAGGCCAGCATTTAGTTACAGAATTTACAAATTATGACTGGCAACTTGAGACAACTATCACAGGTAGAAATGTTTGTCTACCTACATGTGAAGGAAGATCTACTTAGTCATTCTTCAATGTACTGCTTAAATGTCTAGTTTTCTTTGAACCTCTCCTTCAGCCAAAATTAATCACACAGATTTGGGGTCTTTGCTATTTATTGTATCTTTATACTGTGTCTTCCTCTACTACCTTGCAATCTCCTTGAGGGTGGAAATAATATCCTATATTTGTCTCTCCTGCCTTGCCACCTTGATAGCTATCACAATGTCTGACATTCAGTTGGTATTAATTTTGGCCAATACAATCATAAATTTGTGTCACCATAAATACAAGTCTATATCACACAAATCTATCCAATGTCAATCATACATCTGCTTCTAACTCAAAGTTTTACTAATCTTTGTCTGTTTTTAAAATTATATTATTTATACTCTGCCTTCCCAAAAGGACTTACCCCAACCTAGAATAATAGATATAATATAGAAATATCAAGTATTTTAAAAAGTAAGAGTCTAGATATAGAAAACAGATTGACAGGTTCCAGAAGGGAAAGGGGTTGGGGGTGGATAAAAAAGGTGAAAGTATTAGAAGTACTGATCGGTAGTTAAAGAATAGTCAAAAGATGTAAAGCATAGGGAATGTAGTGAGTGATAATGTAATAACTACGTATAGGGCCAGGTGGGTACCTGAAATACCAGGGGATCACTTTGTTAAGTACATGATTGTCTAACCACTATTCTATACACCTGAAACTAATACAAAGCAATGAGGAATACAAACTGTAATTAATAAAATTAAAAGAAAAAATAGAATCATCAATAAAGGGGATGTGAGAATATAGGATTCTGCCTATTGTGTTCTCAGAGTAACAGGTGCTGCTTTCTCCTCCTGGGTGCCATTCACTCAAGCATATATACCACCTGGCCACTGAACTTTGTAAACCACCTGCCTTTGTTTTACATTACATATGACATGCACCACATTTTTTACTCATATACACTTCCGGATTTCTGTATTTGAAATATGTTCACAAGGGAAACATTGCATATGACACTCTCCATAGCTCACTGAGTAACAGCTAGCTTTTCTTATTGAATATTTATGTTGACTAATAAGTTGTTTTCAGGTTTACTAACTGTAAAATGACAAAATGGAAACACAATTTTGTTGTTGCTTCCTCGTGGCAGTTTTTCCTATTTCAAAGATTTGTTTTTGCTAAAAAGGAATGATGTTAACTTTATTCTACTATATTTATCCTCAGGTATGTTGGACAGTTTTACTTGTTTACCAACACAAATATGTTGTCTAGTTGTTCAATAGGAGTTTAAAAATTGAGATTCTAATCCATATGCAGGAGGTACAACTTAGAAAATGGAAAGATAAAACATATAGAATTCTAATCCACTCAGACTACTTATCTTCCTTTCTACCCTGACATTGATGGTGGTTAAATTTAGTCAGAGGTATTTATTGAATGATTATGTGATTAAGGAAGGTATGTGATTAAGGAAGAGTAGCGTTGCCTAATTTATATTGAGTATCTATTTTCTTGGGATTGTAGTATGTACGCATGTGTGTTTCTATCTATCTATCTATCTATCTATCTATCTATCTATCTATCTATGCATCTATCCATCTACATATCTTATTAATCTATCCATTATATTCTATCATTCTAACCATATGTATACTGATTGATCCTTCTTCATGCACCAGGGCCTCTGCTGTTTTTTGCTAATATTATTCAATTTCATCCTTAAATTAATCCAGTAAGTTAACTATTATAATTCCCATCTTACAGATAAGAAAACTAAGACTTAGATAAGAAACCTCCCATGACCACACAGTAAATATGTGCTAGTACTGGTTTTTTTGTCTCAGGTTTTACTTTGTTCTTGACAGCTTTGCTCTACTGCCTTCTAAACATAGTATATATACCTCTATACTATGCAAGCTGAATATAAAATATAAAACCTCCTCCTCTTAACTGCATTTTGAAAAATAGTCTTAAATCTATCTTGGGTTGATTGAAAAATTATATTTTCAAAACTTTGATGCTGAATTCGATCTCTCTTTCACTGACTTCTCATATTCCTATTTGTAATTTTTAAACTTTTATTTATTGTTGCTCAAGTACAGTTGACTCCATTTTTCCCCCACAACTCCCCCCCACCCCAGCCATCCTCACCTCCCACCCTCATATCCTTTTTTTTTAAAGTTAAATTCACTGGGGTGGCATTGATTAATAAGATTATATAGGTTTCAAGCACACATTTCTAAGATATATGTTCTATATATTTTATTGTGGAAGAATCAATATAGTTATAATGTTCATATTACCCAAGAAATATACAAATTTAATGCAATCCCTATCAAAAGAACAAAGCCAGAGGTATCACATTCCCTCACTTCAAATTATACTACAAAGACACAATAATCAAAACATCATAGTATTAGAAGAAAAACAGACACACAGACCATTGGAAAAAACCTAAAATCCCAGAAATACATGTATATGGGCAAATAATTTTTTACATAGTAGCCAAAAATATACAATGGAAAAAACAAAGTGTCAGTAATAAATGGTGCTAGGAAAATTGGAAAGCCATATGCAAAAGAATGAAACTAGACTATTGTTTACAACCTGAAACAATAAGTTATGTAGAAGAAAACACAAGTATTGAACTTATGGACCTTTGTCTTAGAGAAGATTTTATAAATTTGATCACAAGGGCAAAGGAAGTAAAAGCAAAAATAAACAAATGGGACAATATCAAATTAAAAAGCTCTGCACAGCAAAAGATACCACCAACAAAACAAAAATTCAACCAATCAAATGGGAGAAGATATTTGCAAAGAACAGCTCTCACAAAGGTTTAATATCCAAAATATATAAAGAACTCATACAACTCAATGCAAAACAAACAACCCAGTTAAAAAATGGACAGAGGACCTGAACAGACACTTGTCCCAAGAAGACATACAAATGGCCTACAGGTATATGAAAAGATTCTTTTTTTAATTTTTTAATTCAATTTTTATTTATTTATATTTCTAAACAAAACTAATTACCATATTCCAGGGTATTATTTTGCATACTGATTGTTACTGCTTTGTAGAGTTACATTTTTAATGCATAAGCATAAATAAAAGAATTAAAAACATTTACATAGATATGGAATTAGCACTACCCATGTATAATGCACATCCTTATTTTTCCCTCAAAAACTTGGGCAAAAAAGTATGCATTATACATGGCAAAATACAATAGATTTCTTTTAATTTTTATTTTAATTGTTGATCTTGTACAGTTTTCTGTCTTTTACTCCCATCCAAGCCCACCACCCCAGTCCCCCCACCTCCCTCCCATTTCCACCCCCTGTAGTTTTTGTCCATGTGTCCTTTATACTTGTTGTTCTCAACCCTTCCCCTTTTCCTCAGAAATTCCCTCTCCTCTCCTCTCTGGTGACTGTAACTTCACTAGCTATCATAGAAATGCAGATCAGACTTCCAGCCAAGATGAAGGCATAGGTAGATACACTGTGCCTCCTCGCACAACCAAAAGAAAGACAACAACAAATTTAAAAACAAAAACAACCATAAATGACAGAAAATCGAACTGTATGGAATTCCTTTAACCAAGGAGTTAAAGGAAAAACATTCATCCAGACCAGTAGGAGAGGCAGAGATGGGCAGCTGGGTGGAGAGGACACGTGGCAAGGTGGCAGCTGGCTGATCAGGCAAGATGGTGATTTTCGGACTGTGTGGTCCCACATTCGCATGCAGATAAACTGGGAGGAACAACTAGGGAGTAAGACAGAACAAGCAACCCAGGGTTCCAGTGCAGGTCAAAGATAAAGGCCTCAAAACCTCCAATTGAAAACACCTGTGGGGGTTGGTGAAGCAGCTGCAGAAACAGCCTCACAGGAGAGCTCATTGAAGAGACCCACAGGGTCCTAGAATGTACACAAACCCACCTGCCTGGGAATCAGCACCAGAAGGGCCCAATTTGATCATGGGTAGCGGGGGAAATGACTGAAAATCAGCAGAGAGCAGAGCAAGCACCATTGTTCCCCCTCAGATCCCTTTCCCACATACAGCATCACAACACAGCCACATGGGTTGCCCTGCCCTGATGAACACCTAAGGCTCCAGCCCTTACTATGTAACAGGTGCACCAGAGACCAAAAAAAAAAAGGCCCAAATTAAAGAACAAATCAAAGCTCCAGAAAAAATACTACTAAGTGATGAAGAGATAGCCAACCTATCAGATGCACAGTTCAAAACACTGGTAATCAGGATGCACACAGAATTGGTTGAATATGATCACAAATTAGATGAAAAAATTAAGGCTATGCTAAGTGAAATAAAGGAAAATGTACAGGGCACCAACAGTGACAGGAAGGAAACTGGGACTCAAATCAACTGTGCAGACCAGAAGGAAGAAAGAAACATTTAATCAGAACAGAATGAAGAAACAAGAATTCAAAAACATGAGAAGAGGCTTAGGAACCTCCAGGACATCTTTAAGTATTCCAACATCCAAATCCTACAGGTGACAGAAGAAGAAGAAGAAAAAGAGCAAGAAATTGAGAACTTACTTGAAAACATAATGAAGGACAACTTCCCCAATCTGGCAAAGGAAATAGACTTCCAGGAAGTCCAGGAAGCTCTGAGAGTCCCAAAGAAGTTGGACCCAAGGAGGAACACAGCATGGCACATCATAATTACATTACCCAAGATTAAAGATAAGGAGAGAATCTTAAAATCAGCAAGAGGAAAGGAGACAGTTACCTACAAAGCAGTTCCCATAAGACTATAAGCTGATTTCTCAAAAGAAACTTTGCAGGCAAGAAGGGGCTGGAAAGAAGTATTCCAAATTATGAAAGTCAAGGACCTATATCCAAGATTACTCTACCCAGCAAAATTATCATTTAGAATGGAAGGGGAGATAAAGTGCTTCTCAGATAAGGTCAAGTTAAAGGAGTTCATCATCACCAAGCCCTTATTATATGAAATGTTAAAGAGACTTATCTAAGAAAAGGAAGATCAAAAATGACAACAAACTCAGTTATTAACAACCACACCTAAAACAAAAACAAACTAAGCAAACAACTAGAAGAGGAACTAAGTCACAGAAATGGAGATCACATGGAGGATTATCAGTGGGGGAGTGGGAGGGGAAAACAGAGGAAAAAGATACAGGGAATAAGTAGCATAAATGGTTGGTAGAAAATAGACAGGGGTCCTTTATACTTGTTGCTCTGAACCCTTCCCCTTTTCCCCTGAAATTCTCTCCCCTCTCCCCTCTGGTGATTGTCAGCCTGTTCTGAATTTTCAGTGCCTTTGGTTATATTATGCTTGTTTGTTTGTTTTGTTGATTAGGTTCCTGTTAAAGGTGAGATCATATGGTATTTGTCTTTCACTGCCTGGCTTATTTCGCTGAGCATGATGCTCTCCAGTTCCATCCATGCTGTCGCAAAGGGTAGGAGCTCAGGCTGGGGTGGGAGTAAAAGACAGATAACTGTACAAGAACAACAATTAAAATAAAAATTAAAAAAATAAAACTTAAGCAAAAAAAATAGGGGGAGGTTTAGAATAGTGTAGGAAATGTAGAAGCCAAAGAACTTATATGTATGACCCATGGACATCAACTAAAGGTGGGGAAGTGGGTGGGCTGGAGTGTGCAGGGTAGAGGGGAATAAAGGAGGGGAATGAGACAACTGTAATAGCATAATCAATAAAATATATTTTTTAAAAAAGAAATGCAAATCAAAACTACAATGAGATACCACCTCACTCCTGTTAGAATGGCTATTACCAAGAAGACAAGTGATAACAAGTTGTTGGAGAGGTTATGAAGAAGAAGGAATGCTCCTTCACTACTGATAGGAATGGAAACTAAAACAGCCACTATGGAAAACAAAATGGAGTTTACTCAAAAGTTAAGAGAAGAACTAGTAACCCCTTTCTGGGTATCTATCTGAACAATTTGAAAATATTTATTCATGAAGATATATGCACCCCTATGTTCATTGCAGTGTTATTCATGGTGGCCAGGATATGGGAACAACCGAAGTATCCCTTAATAAATGATTGGCTAAAGAAGATGTGATACACATATACAGGGTAGGGCAAACATAAATTTACAGTTGTTCACCTGAAAAATAATACAATAATTAATAAATAATAATAGGAGAATAAACTCTGTGCTTCATGTACTCACAAATCTACTTTGACCCACCGTGGACAATGTAATACTACTTAGACATTAAAATGATGAAATACTGCCATTTGGAACAACATGGATGGACCTTAGGAATATCATGCTAAACAAAATAATTCATATATCCTTTTATGTCCTACCTTCTATTTTGAGAGAGAGAGGGAAAAAACCCTGCTTCTATTGGTTCCACCTTGATGGTTGTCCATCCCAGGTGAGAACTGGCAGAGTCCAACTTGTCCTGAAGTCTAGAAAATCCAGGAGCAGATGTTGCTTACAAGTTCTCACTCCCAATAAGCTTAGTTGATTTTATGGATGTTCTTTGTTTGCTCGAGACAAAAATCTAACACAATGATATCAAGTCCTGTTTCACTAATTTCATTCAGATCACATAACCAACACTGGCATTATTATCTAATGTTTATTTAGCACTGACAGTATGCTGGGCTCCATGCAGGAAATTTCACATGACCTTTACAACTTCACTGCTAAGATGAGCTAATGGCTTAGAAATTCCTATTATCCCCTTTTCACAGGTAAAGTGAGGCCAAGGGCAGTGATGATATAAAGAGGATGTTAATTTATATTTTGTAATTCCTGCCTACTATTCTTTCCTTCTCTCATCTCTTGGTAATGGAAAGTAAAACAGATTTAAAACTGTGATTAATTAGAATTAACTGACGGGCCACTCTTTTTTCCTTAAAACATGATGCTGTCTTGGCTTGGGAAACACCACTTGCACAGTGCTCCTGATTTCTCTTCAGTTATCCTTCTCAGACTCATTTTCTGGATTTTCTTTCTTTGTCCATATTCAGGGTTTCTCAGGACATAGTTACAGTGTAACAAAAGAGGCTCTGCACTTTCAACACTTGCACATGTAGTTGATAATGCTATGATAGAAGACTTAGGGCTGAATAAAGAGTAGAAGATTTAATTCACAATTTGCAGATAAAAATTCAGTTCTGATGGGACAAATCAGTGTTAAGTTTGGGGTGAATTGATTGAATATGCTGTGAATGGTTTTATTGCATGAGGAAAACACTAAAAATAGCCTTCAGTTATCCTGTATGTATGTATGTATGTATGTATGTATGTATTTAACTATTCCAAGGACTATACTAATCACTGATAAATCAAGATTATTGAGACATAAACTTTGTCTTTTAAAAACTCGATCTAACAGAGGATAGAGGCAAGTAAACACATTAATACAAATCAAAATAGAAATAGTCCTATTATAGAGCTCTTTAAAAGTTATGAGGACAGAAAAGAAAGTGTGGTTAATTTACAAGGACTCCACAGTCATAGTCAGCCCAACCTCACTGTTAAGGAGTAGGTCTCAGAAGGCTTCATGGAAGAGGTGACTCAAAGGGATCTCATAGAAAGTAGCAGGTGTAAGTGGTGAAGGGTATTCAAGAAGGAAGTGTGCATGCACTTAGTTAATGTTTCTACAAGTGTGTTAATTATTTCAAAAAGAAGTTATATTAGTTATTCCGGAACACCTCTAACTTCTAAGTTATGAGTGAGCAGATGGGAGTAATTAGAGCATTTATTTACAATCTGTCACAATACTCATAGAGAACATTGAAAAAATGCAATAATATAAGCTAAGCTTATTAAATAAATGTATAGTTAGATATGGATAAAGGCAGATTTTATGTATTACTAATATTCAAACCAAGTGTGAGAAATAAAAATAATTCCTAATCATCTGGTGAAGAAATAGACTTAAAGATTTAAGTGACTTCCTCAAGGTCTCTCAGTGATGAGGCTGGAATCTCACCTTAAGCATCTAGGTTCAGAATACATTTTTTCCACTAAGTTGTTTCCCTTCTGCTTTTCTTCTGTAACATGATATTTTGATGTCTGCCAGTCTGGTAAATCAAGTTGTCACTACAAATATTTGTCTCTTTCTTCTTCTCTCAGATACAGGTTTAATATATTGTGGAATATAAAAATTTAAAGCCAGAGCAGAAGGCAGAGAGAGTTGGAAGATGGGTTGCTATCTCCATAGACAGAAGTAAAGAACTATTTATAACATAGATATCCTAATTATGATGCTTTGCAGTTATATTGATACTTAAAATTCATTAACTAACAATTCAGCCAAAGGCAGCATAAGTTATATCCTTCTCCCTGCTATGCTCAATCCAAGGGCTATTTCATAATTCATACAAACCTTCTGGAAAAAGAGCGTGGAACAACAACTCATCAATCCAGTGAGGTTCAGCAGACAGACTCTAAATTCAGTTGCCAATTCTACCTTTTCCTGGCTATAAGATGCTGGTCAAATTACTTAACTGCTACCTAACTCTGTTTCTCCATCTGCAAGGTGGTTAGTATGACCATAATTGCTAAATCACAAAGTAATCAATTGCAAGGACTAAATAAAAGAATGCATGCAAAAATATTGACACATAAATGCTTGATAAGCATTATTATGATTTATTGTTACTGATTGTGATTGAAAAATAATGCCTTGAAACTAATGCACAAACCATATCTAACTGAAATATGCTGTGGTTTATATAGGGATTTCATTTATTTTTTTCTAATCCTTTCACCTAGTCTCCTTGATAATCAATAGAGAGAGTCAGGCTACTAGTAATATGAGATTGAATAAATGATAACCATAACTTTATATCTAAGTAACGAGAAGTTTTATATTACAACTAAATTGAATGAAGCTAACTACAGTTAACATTAACTTTATTTTTTAATTTTTTCCATTACAGTTTACATTCAATATTACTTTGTATTGCTTTCAGGTGTACAACATAGTGGTTAGACAATCATATACTTTACAAAGTGTTCCCCATGATAAATCTAGTACCCACGTGGCACCATACATATTATTACAGTATTATCGATTATATTTCCCATGCTGCGCTCTTCATCCTCATGACTATTTTGTAACTTATCAATCTGTACTTCTCAATTAAAATGCATTAATTTTAGCCACTAAATTTATTTTATTTTTTTATTTTAATTGTTGTTCTTGTACAGTTTTCTGTCTTCTACTCCCATCCCAGCCCACCGTCTTAGCCCTCCCCACATCCCTCCCATTTCCACCCCCCCTAGTTTTTGTCCATGTGTCCTTTATACTTGTTGCTCTAAACCCTTCCCCTTTTCCCCTGAAATTCCCTCCCTTCTCCCCTCTGATGACTGTCAGCCTGTTCTCAATTTCAAAGTCTTTGGTTATATTTTGCTTGTTTGTTTTGTTGATTAGGTTCCTCTTAAAGGTCTGATCATATGGTATTTGTCTTTCATTGCCTGTTAGCCACTACATTATTTAAAACAGAAAGAAATTATCCCAATGTTGAGCCACAAGTTGATCATGAGCATAAAAAATAATATCTGCACATTCACATCAATATCAACTTCATCTGAAAATTAAGTTCTAATTTTAATATACCCTACCAAGACGTAACAGGAATTCTAAAAATAATAACACTAGATTAAATATTTAGTGGGAATTATATCCAATAAGGCTTTCTTTAAGAATAAAAACTACCATATCTACAATGTGTTATTTTCAGAAGAGTGCTTGTAAATAGCAATCTAAGACCTTCTTTTTTATTTTGACATATAGAAAAGCATCAAATTATGAATAACAAACAAATCGATTTTTATATAAGAATTCCAAATTCCAAATCATGAGAGCAATTTTAAGCTACTTTTGATTCCCTAACACATTCAACCTATATTTTTAACATGTATTTAATCACTAAAATGATCATGATACCATGCCCTGTTAAATTTTTTAATCACACTTCTCTTTTACAATTGCTTCAAAGTTAAACAATATCCAGCACATATTAGATGAGAAAAAGTCAAAAATTGCCCTCATAAATAAATATTAGGAATCATTGGATAAAAAACTACTTTTATATCTGATAGTAATAAATGTAATTGTTTTATTTAAAAAGTGCGTATCATATGTTAATTGAAGTGAGGGAGACTTTAACTAAATTACATATTAGTGTGAAAGGGTCATTGACTTGCTAAAGCTTGAGTTCTTCCAGAGAAGTGCCAGACTGCAATGACAGATTTGGAGATCTGACTCTGTAAGGGATGCCATGCTCAGAACTCAGAAACCTCTTTTTTGACATGCAGAACTAAGCAATCATTGTAAGCAATGATTACATCTGGAATGAAGTCAAAACACTCTTCAATTGGTTTCTAGGCTACCACATGCTTCTAGCCTCCTTCCTCACTTTCCTCTCCTCCTTTGCTAATTCCTCTTCATCAACACACACGTCCACCTCATAAAGTCCTAGTGCCCTAGAGTTCAGTTCTTGACCATTTCTCTTTTCTAATGACAATTACTCCCTTCCTAGTGATCTTTTCCAGTCTGATGGATTGAAATACTCATCAATACTTAATGCCAGTCTAGCCATCTCCTGAAAACACCAGACAAATTGTCAGTACCAACTGCCTAATCATCATCTGTACCTGGATAACCAACAAGCATCTCAAGTCTAACAAAAGCCTGGATCTTCCCTCATACCTGCTCTTCTGCAGTCTTCCCCATTTTAGTGACAGATCTGTTCTCCCAGTTGTTCAGGCTAAAAACTGCAGACTTAACCTTTCTCATCTTTAGGCAAATCCTTTGTCAATATGTTCAAACCATGATGCACCACTTCTCTTGCTACAATCCTGGTCCAAGCTACTGCATACAGATCAACTGAATTTCTGCAGCAGTCTCCTGACCATCGATCCCACTTCTGCTCTTGCTCCCTTCATCAGCCAGAATGATTCTTTTCATACAAATCAGATCAAGTTATTACTCTGCTAAAAGCCTTTCAGAGGTTCCCATCTCATTTCAAATAACCAGTATGTATAATTGACTAAGAAAGCCTATATGCCCTGGCCTTCTGCTATCTTTCCAGCCTCATTCCCTTCCACTCTTCCCCTCACTATCAACTCTGACCACAATATTGTCCTTCCTGCTCCTGTAGTGGACCAGGCTGCCCCACCTCAAAGCCTTTACATCTGGTTTCTCTATGGGAGACACCCACACATTCCCCACAATTCTCTCCTTAAGGTGTATCTTTCTCACCTTCTTTTGTTCTACCTCACACCATCCCACTCCTCATTTTGTGTTTCTTTTTTTACCAAAGCATTTCTCACCACCGAATATATATATCATTTCTTAAATTTAGCTTATTTGTTACCTAGCTTCCCCAACTAGGATGAAACTTTCCTGAGCATAGGGATTTTTGAATCTATTCTTTTTACAGATATACCTTCAGCATCTACATAGAGCCTGCCAAAAGAAAAAAACTCAAATTAAATTACCAAACAAAAGAGTGAACTTGGAAGATCATCTCTGATTCAAGCCCCTAAGTTTGTAGATGAAATATCTGAGTTCCCCTTGGCTGAAGGCACAGTCAGATGTGTTACTATTCTATGACATTGTTCTTGTGTCCTTGTATTTGCATCATGCTGACTTTAATATGCTTCTAATTGATTTCCTCTCAAATTTTATATGTCTATCTTAAACTATTAAATAAACTATGTTCTTTCATATTCAACTGCAAAACAGTACACAATTTTCCACTTATATGAGGTACATAAAGTAGTCAAATTATACAGACAGAAAGTAGAATGCTGGTGGCCAGGGGTTAGGAAAAGGAGGAGTGGGGAGTTGTTGTTTAATGAAGACAGACTTTCAGTTTTGCCAGATGAAAAAGGTTCTGGAAATGGATTGTGGTGATGGTTGCACACCAATGAGACTAGATTTAATACTATAGAGTTGTACACAAAAAATGGTTAAGATGGTAAATTTTATGATAGATGTATTTTAACACAAGTAAAATATAAATTAAAAAATTAGTAAACAGTTTTCAACATTTTTCTGAAATGCCTAGATATTATATTACTATCTTTAAAGAGTTCACAATTATTGCCTCATGTTCTATATATATTTCTGGTATGTATACATACATGTGTGTCAACAAATTAAATGAATATTATTCATAAATTATATCTGAGTTTATAAATATTAAAGCTTTGTTATCTCCCCAGTGGTGTACATGAGTTGTAATACATAAGAATTTTGAATCCCACTTATTTTCTATAGTCAAAGAGTATATAGAAAAAAACTCTAAAGAGTTAGATGAAGCTTTAAAAAACTGAGTTGGAGAAGTAAATGTTTTTGATTCTTTGAAGAGCATGAATTATGTTCCATGTGTATCTATAGCTAATATTTCTACATAGAAAATACTGTCTACATTCATACTGAAATAGCCCCAAAGAGTGGGATCTCTCTTGTATGGTCAAATCAATGTATCATTTGATATTTATCTGATGCATAAATGTGAATCCCAGTGAATATCCCAGTGAATTTTTGAAACAGAAATCACAAAATCATTTTGCAGTATTTATTAATTTCCAAATTATCTTTTGGGATTTATTTATATTTTCTGTAATATTTAATAATGCTAAATAATAAGATTTATTAATCATGTGTAACATTAAAATTCCAGCATATTATTAAAATTTTACAAGTGAATACATTTAAAATCATGAATAATTCATAAATATAATCTGTACTTAACTAGCAATATAGTCAAACATAATTATTCACTGAAAATTCTCTAAGTACTGAACCTCAAGCTCCCCCTAGAACTTGTTTCACAAGATCCCCACAAGATTTGTGTGCATTTTAAAGCTTAAGAAAGACTGTTCTAGAGATATGTGAAGATATGCAATAACTGGAGAATATTATGCTCAGTGAAATAGGCCAGTGAGTGAAAGACAAATAACATATGATCTTACCTCTAATTGGAATCTAATGAGCAAAATAAACTAACAAACAAAATAGAATCACAGGCATGGAAACATAGAGTAGTCTGGAAGTGATCAGAGGGGACAGGGGAGGGGGACAATCATGGAAAGAATGGGAAGGGACTACACAAAGAACATGTATGAATGATCCATGAACATGGACAACAGTATGGGAATTGAATAATGGAGTCAGGGGTGGGATAGCAGAGAAGGGCAAATGGGGAAAAATTGACAGAACTATAGTAAAAGAACAATAAAAATTAAATTAAAGAAATATATTTACTGAGCATAAAAAGATATACAATAAAGTTTGATTTTTAATACTGACCTCCTTTTCAAATTTATGGTCATAAGTGAACCAAATCAAAGAAACATTTGTTATTTTTATGATATCTTGAACCCTTATTTCTTACCTGGTGAAACATACTTTCTAAGGAAAAGTGAATCTCTTCAGGACAATGAAATATTTTGGCAGAATATCTCTGCCTTTAAGCTTTGGTCAGGGATAAAAATAGGAAAAAGTGATTTAAAATGGCCTAAAAACATAGGGCTCTTCAGAAAGAAAATCCTTCAACAGACTTAGGAAAAATTCTGCATGAATTATCCATCAATACTAGCTGACTAGTTGACCAGTTAGACTGACAACTCTCCCAGTAAACAATTTTTTCCCAATTTTCATGGTAAGTACGCACATTTTTTTTTAAAGAACAACAATTTGTAGCAAGAATATCACAAAATGCATGGCCCTGGGAAGCCACAGAAAACTCAGAAAACTTTACAGTAAGTAGAGCTAGGTTGGGGAGGTGAAAAGAAAGACCCCTTTTCTGAACACGGTCTGGGCTCCCCCAACATCCACCCATAGTGTCCACAACAACCTGTCACATGTGTATCCCAATGCTGTTCACCTCTGAACAAGAAACTCTATGACTAAGAATTTGAAGTGTGTCTCAGTTCATAGGACATAAAGTGAGCAAAAAGTACACAAGGTAAAGAATATGAACATTTTCTTTCAGTCTGTTAATGTCAATGCATATATAGTGAGTCAAAGTGGAGAAAGGATCTGGAACCCTTGTTGCACCACCAGTATGGAGCTGGCACAGGGAGATTTCTTTCACTGGTGTTCAACTGAGTCCATCAGAGAAACAAGAGAGAAGCCTGGGCTTGTGGGTGCTGAGCACTCAGAGGGCCCCCCACTCTTCTAAGGGAAGCAAGGTAGAAAGAAGAGCACAGGTCCACAAGGCTGGTGGCCTATATTCCACCTCCTGTGTTTGCTCTTATAATTGTGATTGTCCTGTCTGACCTTACTTCACAAGTCCTCTTCCCAAACAAGGACTAGAGGAAGGAATGCTGCAGAGGTCAGCAAGCTCTAATGTCCTGTTGTTTGCTCAGCCCACTGTGAGGAACATTTTTCTGGTCAAATTTCATCTCATACTCAGTCACTCACCAGTGACCTTCCCACACATATTTATCTATAGTTAGGAACCCTAGGGCTCACATTGTGCTCTCTCTGAGCATATTAAAAAACATGGAGTGGGCTCCCTTCATCCAGGTGAATAAAACATGTACAGGCATGGATCCCCTGCAGAGGGGTGGGAATTGAACCTGAAATGCCTTTCTCAAGGGCCAAGAAAAGCTCTAGACAGACTCTGCAACATCAAGGGAATAATAGCCTATGCAGCCTGGATGAAACACTGCACAGCCATCCCCTTGAGAAGCCAACAGTGCCACAATGTAACTTATGTTGAAAGGGAGGGGCAAGTAAATAGTGCAAACTCTATTTCAGCAAAACCAATAGTTGCACTTACTTGCCAAACCATCTGGCATTTTTCTTCTCTTAGAAAGAAAGAGTTGTAAGCAGGATCAAATCAAGGGAAACAAACAAACAAATTAAAAAAAACAAAACATTTTTAATATTACTGAGAATGCTTAAGTCATCTAAGCCATAAATTACATGTATTTTTAAATTTGGGCTTTAAATTACATGTAATTTTTAAATTACATGTATTTATCTTTGGGCTTTCAAGGTAAAAATTTCACAGTGTACAACACTTGAAAATTCTGATCTGAATATTAAGAAAGAAATTCAAATCTAAAGTAAAAGATCTCCTAGAAGTAAAATGTTGAATTTAATTGCAAACTAATTTGATTTATAGTTATAGATTGAGAGGCAGATTTTTGGACCACATATATTATAAAATCAGTGTGTTGGCATCCACTCTGAACTAGTATTAGAAGCACATATTACCTGAATAATTGTGTTTTTAAGATCTACTTAAATTATAATTATGTGGCTATTTATAATCCTCCCAAATCTAATTAATTATTGTTTATATGGCTGGCTTGCACATAATAAGCAACATTTGCTTTATCATCATTAAACTTCTCTCTTGACTAAATTGAAAGGCTTACTAAATGAAATAATTGCAACATAAGAAATTCAGGAGAACATATTCATGGATACATCTGATAGGGGGTAAATATCCAAAATTTATAAAGAACTTACAAAACTCAACACCAAAAAAATCCAATTAAAAATTGGGCAAAGTAACTGAATAAACACTTCTCCAAAGAGGACATAGAGATGGCCAATGGACTTATGAAAAGATGCTCAGTTACTAAAAGATGCTAATCATCATAGAAATGCAAATTAAAATCACAGTGAGATATCATCTCACACCTGTCAGAATGGCTATCATCAATAAATCAAAAAACAACAAGTACTGTCCAGGACATGGAGAAAGGTGAACCCTTTTGCACTGTTGGTGGAAATGCAGACTGGTGCAGCCACCGTGGAAAGCAGTATGGAGATGCCTCAAACAATTAAAAATAAATCTGCTTTTTGTCCCAGCAATCCCTCTTCTGGGAATATATCCGAAGGAACCCAAAACACCAATTTGAAAGAACATGAGCACTGCTATGTTCATTGAAGTATTATTTACAATCGATGAGCTATGGAAGAAGCCCATATGCCCATCAGTAGATGACTGGATAAAACAACTATGGAACATTTACACAATGGAATTCTACTAGACCATAAAAAAAGAAAAAAAGTTTTATCCTTTGTTGACAGTATGGATGGACCTGGAGAACATTATGATAAATGATATAAGCCAGTCAGAGAAAGACAAATGCCATATGATTTCACTCATATGTGGAATCTAATGAACAAACTGAACTAACAAGGAAAATGGGGACAGACTTATGGATGGAGAGCAGGATGACAGCTGTGGGAGCAAGGGTGAGTTAGGGGGTAGAGGGATTGAGCAAAAAGGAAAAAGGACTCATGGACATGGACAACAGTGTGGTGACTGCTGGAGGGATGGGAGTATAAGGGGACTAAATGATAATGAAAAAAAATACAGTAAATATTAAATTAAAAACATCATAAAAGCTGCACTGTCAAAATATTCTGAAATATATTGAAGAGACTATTTAACAAGCAAATATAGTGACAGCTTTAAGAGATGAGATAAAGGTTAATCCAGTGATTAACGAATGCCAAGAAGAACTCAAAATAAACAGGTTGTACGCACTCTTCTAGAGAAAATTAAAAATGTATAGGATATAAAGAATGTTTCCATTATCTTGTTTATCCTGTCTTTCTAGCTGCACATAAATCACAGGCACATTTTCATTCTGAGATGTTACTCTAAATTACAAGAGATATACATTTCATCAGCATGCTTGACACTGTATCTTTTTCAATGAAAACTCATTTACAGAGGGAGAAGATGGCGGCGTGGTAGGAGGAAGCAGACCCTATTTCCCCTCTACACACGGGAGAAAAACTGGGCCAATCTATGAAAGATCAGAACAGACAAGGAACAGTAACACACCATATTGGAGAATAAGAGGTTGGAAATTGTAGCGGACACTGAAAAACAAGCGGTAAGGAGAGCTCTTCGGAACAATAAGAGCCCAGGGTTCCAGCGAGCGGAGAATGGGGTGGCTGAGGCCCCTGACCAGCGCTCCGCCAAGCCTGCCCCAGGGCCCTGGGGAGGGAGCTGGGTCAGCTGCTGAACCTGTTGGGAGATCTCAGGGGCCACCGCGCGACTGCGGCCAGAGCAAAAGTGGGTGCCCCGCGAGGGAGCGAAAGTGGGTGCCCCGCACCAGGTCACTGATCAACTTTGAACCGAGTTTTCGTGGTCGCCGGGCGACTACGAAAGCACAGGCGCCCCAACAGAGACAGAAGCGCGGGCGAAGTGAGACAGCTGCATGAAAATAGACACCCTCAGGGGACCAGACATGGTTGCGGGCTAGTGGACACTCATGAAAACATAGGCGCTGGCCACTGGAGACAGCTGTGGAGCCAGAGGTGCCAGTTCACGGGCAGGTGTTCAAACGTGGACAGCTCAGGCCCAAGGTGCAGGCACCGGATAGCAGCTGGAACGCAGGCCCCTCTCAGAAGCAAATGCAGGCAGCTGTGCCCGAACACTGAAAGCCTCCCAGGGACAAAGGCAGGCAGCTGTGCACGTCTGGAGAACCTAGCACACACCCATAAACTCGGAGAAGTGCGCACACACCAGGAGGCTCTGATCACACGCTGGAAACCCTGTGGGGAGAGGTGCCCACTAACCCTGGGATACATAGCACAATGAGGACTGAGTTCTGAACACAGAGAAAAGCAATAAGATCACCCCTCGGCCATTGCAGCCAGCAAGACCTGAAAAACCGGCTGGCAAGTTTGAAAACAACAAGAGGGTATTTTTTTGTTTCTTTGTTTGTTTTTGTTTTTGTTGTTTTCTTTTTCATTTATTTTATTTTATTTTTTTAATATATAGATTTTTTAAATATTTTGTTGTGCTTTGCTTGTTCTTTCCCCCCCCCCCTTTGGCTGCTTATATTTGTGTGGGGGTGTCTGTGTGCGTGTCTCTTTTTTGTTTTGCCAGTTTGTTAGTGTCTTTTTGTTTGTAAGCCTGTCTATCTATATGAGTTTTTAACTACTCCTTCTTCATTGTTTATATCTTCTTCTTTACTCCCCAACTCCTTTTGCCTCCCTTGAATTCCTTCTTCTCTTATCCCCTCTTCCTTTCTTTTCAATTTTATCTCTTCTACCTTCCTCTTGTTTCCTCTTTCTTCTTTTTTTCATTTTCCCCCCTCTTCTTTTTGTAAATACCCATGAGTGAGACAAAACAAACAAACAAGCAAGCCTGGAACTGTGGGGGGGGGACCAGAGTTGGCCCCCAAAAGAGGGTATTCCAGCTGATGAGACAGTGGAAGCGGTGAACAACAGGATATCCGAAGGAGAATCCACCACTGAATCTCACAGATATTCTACCACAGAAGGTCATACCACAAACCCAGGGAACCAGAACAGATCAATTTAAGAAGTTGAGGCTAACAACAAGAGTCTTACAAACAATGGGAAGACAAAAGAACAATCCCCAAACGAAAGGAAAGGAGGAAGCTCAAGAAAGAATGCTAAATGAAACAGAGGCAACTCAACTATCAGATATCAAGTTCAAAGCAATGGTTGTCAGGAAGCTCAATGAGCTCTCAATGAGCTACCAGAAACTACAGGGAAGCTACGATGAACTCAGTGCAAACTATATCAACATGAAAAAGGAAATAGAAACTATCAACAAGGGCCAAGAGGAAATGAAGAACACAATCTCTGAACTGAAGAACACAGTAGAAAGAATGAAAAGCAGAATCGATGAAGCAGAAGATCGGATTAGCGAGTTGGAGGACAAAATAGAAAAAAAAAACTCAGAATGAGCAAGATAAGGAAAAGAGGCTTAGAAAGAATGAAGAGGGTTTAAGAGAAATGCAAGACAACATGAAACGGAATAATATTCGTATAATAGGGATACCAGAAGGAGAAGAACAAGAACAAGGGATAGAAAACCTGTTTGAAAAAGTAATGATGGAAAACTTCCCTCATTTGGTGAGAGAAAAAGCCACACAAATCCAGGAAACACAGAGAGTCCCAATCAAAAGGAACCCAAACAGGCCCACTTCAAGACACATCATAATTAAAATGGCAAAATTCCAAGACAAAGAGAGAATCTTAAAGGCAGCAAGGGAGAAAAAGGAAGTAACATACAAGGGGGCCCCAATTAGGTTAGCATCTGACTTCTCAATGGAAACGCTCCAAGCCAGAAGAGAATGGCAAGAAATATTCCAAGCAATGAGAACCAAAGGCCTGCAACCCAGACTATTTTACCCAGCAAGGCTTTCAATCAAGATAGAAGGCCAAATAAGGAGCTTCCCAAACAAAAGAAGTCTAAAAGAATACACCTCTACCAAACCAATGCTGCAAGAGATACTAAAGGGACTGCTTTAAGGGAAGAAAGGAAAAGTTAGAGAAAGAGAGAGAGGAACACAGGTACGAAAATGGCAATGAATAAATACCTATCAATAATAACCTTAAATGTAAATGGATTAAATGCTCCAATCAAAAGACATAGAATAGCTGAATGGATAAGAAAGCATGACCCACACATATGCTGCCTACAAGAAACCCACCTCAGGACAAAAGACATACACAGGCTCAAAGTGAAGGGCTGGAAACAAATTTTCCAAGCAAATGGTCAGGAAAAGAAAGCTGGGGTAGCAATACTCATATCAGACAAAATAGACTTCAAAAGAAGGGCCATAAAGAGAAACCCAGAAGGTCACTTCATAATACTCAAGGGAAGAATCCACCAAGAAGATATAAATATTGTAAATATATGCACCCAACGGAGGAGCACCTAAATACATCAAGAAAATTTTAGAGGACTTCAAGAAAGATATAGACAGCAACACAATTACAGTAGGTGATTTTAACACCCCACTGTCAAAAATGGACAGATCTTCCAAACAAAATATCAACAAAGATATTGTGGCATTGAACAACACTCTAGAGGAAATGGACTTAACTGATATATATAGAGCCCTTCATCCCAAAGAAGCTAAATACACTTTCTTTTCAAATGCACATGGAACATTTTCAAAGATAGACCACATGATAGGACATAAATCAAGCCTCAACAAATTCAAGAAAATTGAAATCATACCAAGCATTTTCTCTGACCACAAGGGACTGAAACTAGAAACCAACCCCAAGGAGAAAAACCCAAAACCCTCAAAATCATGGAGATTGAATAGCATGCTATTAAACAATGAATGGGTCAAGAATGAAATTAGGGAGGAAATCAAAAAGTTTCTGGAAACAAACGATAATGAACTCACATCGACCCAAAACTTATGGGACAGAGCAAAGGCAGTCCTCAGAGGGAAGCTTATAGCGACACAGGCCTATCTAAAAAAGACAGAAATATCTCAAACAAACAACCTAACCCTTCGCCTACAAGAACTCGAGGAACAACAACAAAGACAGCCCAGAGCAAGTAGAAGGAAAGAAATAACCAAGATAAGAGCAGAATTAAATGACATAGAGACTAAAAGCACAATCCTAAAGATCAATGAATCCAGGAGTTGGTTCTTTGAAAAGATCAACAAAATCGACAAGCCTTTAAGCAGGCTCATCAAGAAAAAAACAGAGAGGACTCAAATAAACACAATCAGAAATGAAAGAGGAGATATTACAACCGACACCGCAGAAATACAAAGGATTGTAAGAAATTACTATGAAGAACTGTATGCGAAGAAATTTGAAAACCTAGGTGAAATGGACAGGTTTCTGGAAAAATATAACCTTCCAAAACTCAATGAAAAAGAAACAGAAAGCCTGAACAGACCAATAACAGCTGGTGAAATTGAATCAGTAATCAAAACACTCCCGACGCACAAAAGCCCTGGACCAGATGGATTCACAGGAGAATTCTACAAAACATTTAAGGAAGAGCTAACTCCTATTCTCCACAGACTATTCCAAAAAATCCAAAAAGATGGAAGACTCCCAAACTCTTTTTATGAAGCCAGCATCATCCTAATCCCAAAACCAGATAAAGACACAACAAGGAAGGAGAACTTCAGGCCAATATCGCTGATGAACATAGATGCTAAAATCCTCAACAAAATATTGGCAAACCGCATCCAACAACACATTAAAAAGATCATACACCACGACCAAGTGGGATTCATCCCAGGGATGCAAGGATGGTTCAACATTCGCAAATCAGTAAATGTAATTCATCACATAAGCAAAAGCAAAGACAAAAATCACATGATCATATCAATAGATGCGGAAAAAGCATTTGATAAGGTTCAGCACCCATTTATGATTAAAACACTCAGCAAAGTGGGAATAGAGGGAGCATTCCTCAACATAATAAAGGCTATATATGAGAAACCTACAGCCAGCATCATACTCAACGGGCAAAGACTAAATTCTTTTCCACTAAAATCAGGAACAAGACAAGGCTGCCCACTCTCTCCACTTCTATTCAACATAGTATTGGAAGTATTAGCCACAGCGATTAGACAAGAAAAGGAAATAAAAGGCATCCAACTTGGAAAGGAGGAAACAAAACTATCATTGTTTGCAGATGACATGTTAGTATACATAGAAAATCCTATAGACTCGGCCAAAAAACTGCTCGACATAATAAATGAATTTAGCCAAACAGCCGGATACAAAGTCAATATCCAGAAATCAAAGGCATTTTTGTATACCAACAATGAAACAACAGAAGCAGAAATCAAGAAAAAAATACCATTTGATATAGCAAAAAGAAAAATAAAGTACCTAGGAATTAACCTAACCAAGGAGGTAAAAGACCTGTATGCAGAAAACTACACAACACTGAAGAAGGAAATCAAGGAAGACACAAATAAATGGAAACACCGTGTTCATGGATCGGAAGAATTAACATCATCAAAATGTCCATACTTCCCAAAGCAATCTACAGATTCAATGCAATACCTATTAAAGTACCAATGGCATATTTCACAGATATAGAACAAACTCTTCAAAAATTTATATGGAACCATAAACCACCCAGAATAGCGGCAGCAATCTTGAGAAAGAAGAGCAAAACAGGAGGGATCACAATACCTGATATCAAAATGTAGTACAAGGCCACTGTAATCAAAACAGCCTGATACTGGCATAAAAACAGGCATGTGGACCAATGGACTAGAACAGAGAGCCCAGAAATAAACCCTAGTCTCTATAGTCAATTAATATTCGACAAATGGGCAGCAACATAAAATAGAGTAAAAATAGCCTCTTCAACAAGTGGTGTTGGGAGAACTGGATAGCTTCGTGCAAGAAAATGAAACTCGAGCACCAACTGACACCATACACAAAAATAAATTCAAGGTGGATAAAAGATCTAAACATAAGCCGTAACACTATTAAAGTCCTAGAGGAGAACATAGGCAGGAAAATCTCAGATATTCCACGCAGCAACATTTTTACTGATATGTCCCCTAAAGCAAGGGACATAAAGGAAAGAATAAACAAGTGGGATCTCATCAAAATAAAAAGCTTCTGCATGGCCAAGGAAAACAGTATTAAAATAAAAAGAGAACCGACTGTGTGGGAAAACATATTTGCCAATGATATCTCAGATAAGGGTTTAATCTCCAAAATATACAAAGAACTTACACGACTCCACTCTAAGAAGACAAGCAACCCAATTAAAAAATGGGCAAAGGACTTGGGCAGACACCTCTCCAAGGAGGACATACAGAGGATCCAGAGACACATGAAAAGATGCTCGATATCGCTAGCTATCAGAGAGATGCAAATTAAAACCACAGTGAGATACCACTTGACACCAGTCAGAATGGCCCTCATAAACCAAGCAACAAACAGCAAGTGTTGGAGAGGTTGTGGAGAAAAGGGGACACTAGTGCACTGCTGGTGGGAGTGCAGGCTGGTACAACCACTATGGAAAACAGTATGGAATTTTCTAAAAAAACTAAAAATGGATATACCTTTTGACCCAGCAATTCCATTGCTAGGACTATATCCTAAGAACCCTGAAACACCAATCCAAAAGAAACTATGCATCCCTATGTTTATAGCAGCACAATTTACAATAGCCAAGTGTTGGAACCAACCTAGATGCCCATCAGTAAATGAATGGATCAAAAAACTGTGGTACATTTATACAATGGAATTCTATGCAGCAGAAAGAAAGAAGGAGCTCATACCCTATGCAACAGCAGGGATGGAACTTGAGAGCATCATGCTAAGCGAAGTAAGCCAGGCAGTGAAAGACAAATACCATATGATCTCACCTTTAACAGGAACCTAATCAACAAAACAAACAAACAAGCATAATATAACCAAAGACATGGAAATTGGGAACAGGCTGAAAGTCACCAGAGGGGAGAGGGGAGGGAATTTCAGGGGAAAAGGGGAAGGATTTACAGGAACAAGTATAAAGGACACATGGACAAAAACTATGGGGGGGTGGAAATGGGAGGGAGGTGGAGAGGGCTGGGGTGGCGGGTTCGGGTGAGAATAAAAGACAGAAAACTGTACAAAATCAACAATTAAAATAAAAATTAAAAAAAGATTTAAAAAAACTCATTTACATATCTCATATCTAAATCAGATGGCATTTCAGAGAGAAGACAAAACTCCCTTTTTCTTTCTTTACGATGTATTTGTGGACATAGTTCATAATACTGTAAATATTTGAAATTAATCAGTGAGTAAGAACATCATACCTGCACCAGAAGTTTCCCCATAATATTGTAGCCAAAAAGTCAGGTTAGAAACAAAAATACATGATACAACTGACAGCCAATGTCACTGATTTCTTTTTTATCCCAAATTAGCAGAGTATTTAGATGGAAATTTATTAATGTAATTTAAACTGTTAAAATAACCTAGTAGTGCAGGCCTCTCCTTACCTCTAGCTCATTTACACATCTGTGTCTGGTTTATGTTTCTACCCCTAGAAAAGCAGTAAAGAGAGAATAGTCATTGAAAAAAAATAGCCTGAGTATAACTCCCTACACCCATGAACTCTTTTATCAGCTATTGTAATGGAAAGCATTTTTGAGTCAAAGGATTGTGAAATTGAGAGTCAGAACACTTAATTTCAGCTGAGGGGGTAGAGAAACTTAAATAATTTAATTGGTAACAAAACTGGTAAATCACAAAACCAGGGATCCAGCCCAGGTCTGCCCTGAGCAAGCTATTACTGTAGATATTTTCCTTTCATCCTACTCTAGCCAAGTTGGGTTCGTTGAAAGAATTACCTGATATACTATTTATTAGATGAGCTAAAGATAATAGAAATTAAGATAGAAGCTATGTTTGCTCAATCAGTATAGCAGAACAGTGTTTCTCAAACCTTAATCTTGGAGAAGAATGCAAATTTTCATTCACTAGGTCTGGGTGTTGGAACACTGCTAGCAAACCCCCAGGTGATACTGATGTTGCTGGTCCAGGGACTACATAAAGGACAAAGGGTATGGAAGACTACAACTGATGTCTCTTTTGGGGTTTGAATGAGGTTGACTAACTGCTAACGTGGACGTATGCACTCATGGCATTAGCTACACATTTGACTGACACAGCAATCACCTGCAAGCTAAAAAATGAATGAAGATTATAAAATAAGTTCCTTTTCCAAAAGGAGTTCCTTTGGCTTCTAGAACTACAGTAAATGAATAGAGCCACTAACCATGAAAATCTGAACACAGTTTTACTGGGTTCTAAAACTTAGTATATACTTACTTTTCTTACTGCAATCCCTCTAACTATTTAATTGTTTAATTAGTTTCTTAATGATTTTTGATTCTTCACCCACTCAGAGTAGATTACTTTCCAAAAGTGGGAAAAGAAATTGCTCTCACCCAACACAAAGTTTAAGCAAATATGCTTTCATCAAAAATGCCTATAGAAACAGCCAAGTTTTCCAACAGCATATGCCATTATGATTGAAAAGCTTAAAATGTAATTTCACAAGGAAAACACAAAGGATATATTAGTATCTTATTCTAATTAGAAAAAGACTTTTTCTTTAAAAGAAACATTCCCAAACTGTGCTATTTTATAAGAGAAACTTTAATAAAATGGGTTTACCACTCCACAGCACGGCCCATCTCAAGGATATTACTAAAAACTCTGGCTGTCTCTTTGCTCCTGCATTATTATTTCTTATCAACATTATAGGGAGAAAACACTTCTTACAGATAACACATATAACTCTCAGCAAGATTATGAATAGGCGTTCAGAGGTTACAGATAAAATATCTCTATGTATAGAGATCTTAATTCAAGGCGGAAGAGGAGCATATGGACAACCACATGTCATCGTTCTGTTATCCCTGTTATTTCCTGCTGGATAAGTCATGTTTTCCCAGTTCATGCATTATATTTTAAGGGCTTGTCCTCACTCTGAAAAGCACACTTTCCCTTTCTACCTTCCCTGTAACATTACCCAACTAGAATAAATCTTTTCAACAATTTTAAGAGTAGATATTTGCAATTTTTAGAAATAATAAACAAATTTTCTGTTCCCCATAACATCTGTTTCCTTTATCTACCTCCACACCCTCCACTTTTTTTTTTCACAGAGTAGCATCATGGAAAACACACAGCCTTTAAATCTAGCAGCTCTAGCCCCAGTTCTTCCCAACAAAGCACCATTCAGTAGTAAGTGTTGCTGGGCAAATGGTTTAGGGGGGCAGATGTGAAAGGAACATAAACTCTTATCACAGAATAATATGTGAATTCCAGAAGAACTGAAGATGCAAAAATTAATGCATCTATAATTTATATATATGTACATATATATAATTAGAAGAAACAATACAATAATTTTATCCTCTTACTGAGGGAACTATTACAAAATATAGAGTAGTGAGTTGTTTAACATCTGTAACAGGAAAAGCATTTCTACAAATCATTAATAACCCAATATAAAAATGGGCAAGGGTTCTGAAAAGATAATTCTGAGAAAAAGATAAATGTAAAATTCCAGCAAACAGAAGTTTTTTTATCTTAACCATAATTGGAAAAACACAAATTTAAAAAATTTGGAATTTATATTTCCCACCAGACTAATGATAACCTATGGTAAGATATAGAAAATAAAACATTCATACACATCCAAACTAAAATACTCTCTCTCTCAGGCAATGCAATAACTATTTTTCACCTGTACGAAAAGAAAAAATATAGACTACATATATGTCTGAGTCACTCTGCAAAGAAAGCATAACTCTGTCTAAATTCCAAATAGCTTTACCCTAGTAAATGAGAAATTATAGGAGTTGCTTGATACCTTCACTTTCCTGAGGTTGTCCTACACAGGAACTATATACAACCCATGCTGCCAGACATGGCAGCCTTGTTTGTTATTTCCCCACCATGAAAAGTTGTTTTAGAAGAAACAACAATCAGGTTAAAAGATGTCAATTTATTTGTTGAGTAACAGTTAAAAGAAACTAGGACAACTAATAGACAGCTGAGAATCCCTCTGGAGTTATGTTATAGAGAAAATATAATCTGTCCACCTGCTTTGCTAATTTGAGCTCAAGAACGTCAACATCAAGATAGTCTATTTTTTCATTATTAAACATTTTTTTCCATGAGTAGCAGCCAAACTGTCCTCCCATTACCTACAGAACAACTCACTTAATAAGGAAGAAAAGTGTTCAGTTAGAGCACAATGAGAATAGACAAACCACTGGAGACAACCTTTTGCCAATAAGAAGCCCTAAAGCTCTGATCTAGCAAATAGCTCCTGCCAGGAAGTTTTATTTTTAGTTAGGAAATAATTTTCTACAAGCCATGCAAGTTTTTCTTGCTTTGTATTTAATATTTAAAGAATCTTTGTTCCTGTAACCTGAAATTAAATAACAAACTAAATGCTCTCTTCAGGATCTAAGACCTTTATGTGAGGTGATGCAAGGTATGGTGGTTTTTGTTGATGGGAAACAAATCCCTTGTTCCTTCCTCTCTTTGCCCTGAATTTCAAGTATAAAGCATTTATGGAATGAACATTATCAGAATAGCCTAGTTTGGGAAGCTAAAATAAAATCAAATACATGTAAAAGATTTGTAAACTACATACATAAGTTTTAGAGCTCACAGGTGTTCCCACCCATCCTACTCCCACGTCCTCTTTCTCTAGTATTCTTCAGGCCATAGGGAAAATATTACACGTAAATGTAATATTTAAATTTTTATTTATATGTTAAACATATTTAATGTTAAAATGTGTTTAAGTTTGTAGTTTTGACAGAAATAATCTGGTGGGCAGGAAGAGCCAAGCTCTGGCCATACCATGAAGTAATATGTGTCTCTTCTGGGCATATCCACTTTGCATATTTAGCCTTTGTCTTTTTCCTAGTATGGTGCTTGGAAATCTATTTGTTCAACCAATCCTATTTTTTCAGATTACTATTCCTTTCCATATTCACGAGACTGCTAGCTTTCCCTCAAAATTTTTCTCTACCCTTGCCCTAGGAATCTGTCTGCACTGCTAGAGACTCTATTTTCAGCCTCCTTTGCTATTAGGAATGTCATTACTAAGTTTTTCTCAGTGGAGATGAGTAGAAATATACACCACTTCCAAATCTTGGCCATAAAATCCAAGGAGTGCAATCTACCATTTTTTCTCCCATTTACCACAAGCTGGAATATTGACCCAGTTATAACCCTGAAGATGAGGACAGACCCAGAGGAGATAGAGCAACAATGTGGAAAGAACCTGTGTCTCAGAATGACCTCTCAAAGTAGAGTTAAGCTAACCTATTAGACTAAACTATTACATAATAGAAAAAAATAAATTTCTATCTTCTTTAAGTGACTGTCATCTGGGGTCTCTCTGTTACAGGAACTTAACCTTTACCTTAACAAATGCAGAAGAAATAATTTGTGCCACCAAAGTCCACTCTTTAGAATGCTACCTTTCCCAACAGTAACTGCATTTGACTATGGACTTCTGGCAATTAAAAAACTTTTAAGTCCAGAATAGATTATCTAATTTTTATAAAGTCAAGTCAAATGTCTAGGCCTGACATTTATTTATAACAAAACCTGATTGAATTATTCAACTAAAACTAATTAAGGAAGAAAATGGATCAATTTCCAATTATCTCCATAAAATAAGTTGGGGGTATCAGTATGGTAAAAGTGTAGCAAATGGGAAGGATGCAGGTAGGAAATGGTTTAAATTTAAGATTTCATAAATGTTAACAGTGTAACTTGTTATAAGTGACTTAATTTCTCCAAGCCTTAATGTTATGCAATATAATACATTTTACAGGAGGGTAAAACAATCCAGAATATGAGATTATAATAAACCTTTCACCTAGCAATGCCAAATAGTAGGCAGAAGAAAAGTGTGTAGCTACTAGCACTAATCCTTTAATTAATGAACATATTAATATACAACAGCTATAAAAAACAGTCCCTCTCACTGAAACACAAGTAAAAATCCTTTGACAACTATGTTAATGAGTATTCTTTCATTTCAAGTCCTATTCTGCATCTTCTTCTTGGGTTGTCTACATTCAGCTGATGCTCTTGAGTACCTCTCCTTATTCTCTTCCCATACGTTCTCACTGGGATGTTTTCTTCCCTGTAGAAGCCCCTCAACATTATACTTAGAAAAAACTAATTCTTTATTTGCAATTGCTTCAGAGTTTTCCCTAAATTCTAAGTGTTTAACAAGGAGGTTTGTCTCCTCTGTGTGTCTTATAAAATCAAAAATGATACTTATTACTCTGAGACCAAATTTTCTTGGGGTTTGTGGAGCACTGTAGATTTGCAGAGGGTATAAATTCTTCTGCATTTTATGTTCTGTATTTGGTCCTGAGTTGTTCTTTTATTGAAAAATATAACTTCCAAGTTACATTTTTCCCAACCCAATGCATAGAAATAGGGAAGCAATGGTTCTTCCTTTGCAGGTCCCACATCCTGATTGGTTTCTCAGAATTCTCTATTCTTTGGCCAGTTCACATGCATAATTGTGTGAGCTAAATAAAAATAAAAAATAAAAAACAGAATTGTAAATGACAAAATCTCCCTTAAAGTTATAATATTATTAAACTAAAAAGTTTTGAAGACTTTTGTAAAAACAACAGGTGAGAGAACTATGTGTAAAATATTTTAAGTTCTTTAAATTTTTCATGCTGTAGCACAAGCTGAATATTTTAATCACATGCAGATGAAGGTGTCATTTGATCACTCATTATTTAATCACAACTTTTTAAAAAAATACATCTTCTCAAATAGAGAATATTGAAAATTACACTGAAATGTATCTGAGCTGGCGTAGTAAAAAAGATTATGCCTCAATCCCAACAGAAATTGGGTGGAATGGATAATTATCAATATCCTAGGTTCCCTTTTTAAGGAAGAAATACATATATCTCTGTTGAATACATATAAGTACACAAGAGAAAAAAGATTTAATGTATCTGAACCATAAAATGAAACAACTTCACAATGATAGCCCTTCAAAACATGGTAGAAAAACATTGATTTGTTCTCATTGCACAAAATGTAGAAACTACCAACTATCTCTAATCGATGTCAAAAGGAAAGGGAAAAAAGCTGTTGCACACCTCTTGAATGGCACCAGAGATATTTATTACTTCTTCCCTTCAGAAATTTCAACAAATAGGAAAATCAGCCTTAGGTGTATGCCCCTTCTTTAATTGATCCCATATGCCTTCTACTGCTGCCTGAACATAAGTGAACTATAATCATATCTAAAAAAAAAGACATGATACTACTTAAACCATCTCTCTTAAAGTTTACCATAAGAATTATTCCAGAAGAGTAATGTAGGTATGTCTTGCCAAGCTTACAGCAATATGTAAATATAAGCACTTCTCTCTTTTTTAACCTTTTTGTTATTGTTCAAGTACAGTTTTCTACCTCCCCCTCACCCCTCTCTCCCACCTCAGACCTCCCCACCTCCTTCCTCTGTTTCTACCCCTCCCCCTTGTTATTGTCCAGGTGTCCTTTATAATTGTTCCTGTAAAACTTTCCCCCTTTTACCCCTTTATCATCACCTTCTCTCCTGTGGTCACTGTCAGCCTGTTCTCAATTTCAGTGTCTTTGGTTATATTTTGCTTGTTTGTTTGTTTTGTTGATTAGGTTCCAGTTAAAGGTGAGATCATAGGGTATTTGTCTTTCACCACCTGACTTATTTCACTTAGCATAATGCTCTCCAGTTCCATCCATGCTGTTGCAAAGGATAGGAGCTCTTTCTTTTCCTTCCTTCCTTCCTTCCTTCCTTCCTTCCTTCCTTCCTTCCTTCCTTCTTTCTCTCTTTCTCTCTTTCCTTCTTTCTTTCTTTCTTTCTTTCTTTCTTTCTTTCTTTCTTTCTTTCTTTCTTTCTTTCTTTCTTTCTTTCTTTCTTTCTTTCTTTCTTTCTTTCTCTTTCTGATGTGTAGAATTCCATTGTATAAATGTACCATGGCTTTTTTTTAGCATTTTTTTATTTCATTGTTGTTCAAGTACTGTTTTGTGTCTTTTACTCCCATCCCAGCCAACCCCTGCAGCCCTCCCCACCTCCCTCCCATTTCCACCCCCCACCCTAGTTTTGGTCCATGTGTCCTTTATACTTGTTCCTGTAAACCCTTCCCCTTTTCCCCTGAAATTCCCTCCCCTCTCCCCTCTGGTGACTGTCAGCCTGTTCTCAATTTCTGTCTCTTTGGTTATATTTTGCTTGTTTGTTTGTTTTGTTGACTAGGTTCCTGTAATAAGGTGAGATTGTATGGTATTTGTCTTTCACTGCCTGACTTATTTCGCTGAGCATAATGCTCCCCAGTTCCATCTATGCTGTGGCAAAGGGTAGGAGCTCCTTCTTTCTTTCTGCTGCATAGAATTCCATTCTGTAAATGTACCATAGTTTTTTGATCCATTCATTTACTGATGGGCACCTAGGTTGCTTCCAACACTTGGCTATCGTAAATTGTGCTGCTATGAACATTGGGGTGTATAGGTTCTTTTGGATTGGTGTTTCAGGGTTCTTAGGATATAGTCCTAGCAGTGGAATTGCTGGGTCAAAAGGCAGATCCATTTTTAGTTTTCTTAGAATATTCTACAGTTTTCCATAGTGGTTGCACCAGTCTGTAATCCGACCAACAGTGAAGTAGGATTCCCTTTTCTCTACGACTTCTCCAACACTTGCTGTTTGTTGCTTTGTTTATGATGGCCATTCTGACCAGTGTGAAATAGTATCTCATTGTGGTTTTAATTTGCATCTCTCTGAGGGCTAGCAATACTGAGCATCTTTTCATATGTCTCTGGACCCTCTGTACATCCTCCTTGGAGAAGTAAGCGCTTCTCTTAGACTCTTACTTAACTGAAAATTCATATCCATTGATTAACAAGAGATCTTCTGTATAACTCAACACCATACCTATACTCAACAACAAGGTATTGTACACTTATAAGATTAAGAGGAGATCTCATGCTAATATTCTTACAACAAAATAAAATTTAGAAGAACCCGTTCGTTAGAAAACATAGAGAACAATAATTGGAACTTTCTTTAAAATTTTTCTGATGAGTATCCACAAAATGTAGACCAAGTTTTACTAGGGAAGGGGGTCATGTTGGTCTTACCCATATTTGGATGAACACACCTTAACAAAGTATCTGACATATAGCAGGCATTCAATAGAATGGTTACTAAATGAAGGTATGAATTAATTAGATAAGTAATAACATATTGAAATTAGAAAACTATTACCCATAATCTCTAACTGAACTACCATTAATGTTTTAATATAATTTCTTTCAGATTAGCAGGGCCCTCATGAAAAGTAAACTTCATAATATGATAATAATTGCTAACATTTATTATTTATTGGACACACTATGCATTCTACTAAATAAACACCTGATAGCATTAACTCACTTAATAAACAAAATTGCATGTATTAAGGGCTTCTTTTATCTCCAAAAAACAAAAAAAGGGGCTTGAGATATGGAGTTAAAGTGATATTTGATGTCTAAAATTTGGGTTTTGTTCAATATTCAAAAATAATCCCAAATGATATATATCATCATTTTTTCTACTTACTACTCAAAAAAGTTTATCTGCAATACAACATAGTACATAAAACACAATAAATATTTTGTCTTATTCCTTTCTTTTTAAAATAAATTATGTAATAAGTGAATTATAATTTTCCTTTGTCTTAAGAAAGAACAACATGGAAGGTCTACTAACTTGGCAACAATATCTAACAGCCTAAAAGGAGATTTATTATCAAAATTCATCTCTCCTTAATTTCTTTTTTTTTCATATTTTTTTTAATTTAGTATTAGTCAAATGTATTTTTTTAAAGATTTTTATTTATTTATCTTTAGAGGGGAAGGGTAGGAGAAAGGGAGAGGGAGAGAAATATCAATGTAGGGTTGTCTCTCGTGTGTCCCCTGCTGGGAACTGGCCTGCAACCCAGGCATGTGCCCTGACTGGAAATCGAACTGCGATCCTCTGGTTTGCAGGCCCGCGCTCAATCCACTGAGCTACACCAGCCAGGGCTCTCCTTAATTTCTAAACTACTTTTGCTACACGCCCTCTCAAAAATTAATAATGATAATACTAAATATTAAATTTCCAAAAGCAAATGATTACTTATGTTAAGTTGTTACACTTATTGCAGTTATAATAATGTTAAGATTTTCAAATATTAATTAGTTCTTAAATGTTGAACTAACAAAGGATAGCAATATTACACAAATGTATCTGTGTCAACCTTTAAAAATCAAGGTAAGTTGGCAAACACGTTAATCCAAAACCACTTTCAAAAGTTGGTACTGGAAGAGAAGGTAAAGCAAATTTGGATACAGAAAAACAGAAATTCCAATTATCCTCGGGAAAACTTCATATTTAGGCTTGTTAGACAATTTATGACTGACTCTTTTTGGAGGGTTTATTAAGGTTTTTTTAAATTGTTATTCTATTACATTTGTCCCAATTTTCCCCTGTTGCTATCCTTTGCCCCGCCCACCCCCCCACAGTCAACCCTCATCCTGCTGTCCATGTCCATGGGTCATTTATACTTGTTCTTTAACTAGACCCTTCCCCTTCTTTTCTCCTTCATCACTCTGCATCATCCCTCTGGTCACTGTCAGTCTGTTCTATGTTTCCATGACTCTGGTTCTAGTTTGCTCATTTGTTTGTTTTATTCATTAGGTTCTTATTATAGGTGAGATCATATGGAATTTGTTTATTGCTTCCTGGCTTATTTCACTTAGTATAATACTCTCTGGTTCCATCCATGCTGGTTATTAAGTTTTATGAGTTTTTTTTAAATTTTTTTATTGTTGTTCAATTACAGTTGTCCCCATCTCCCCCATTAACCTCCCTTGCCCTACCCACCCCCCACCTTCCATTTTCGATCCTCCCTCCCATTGTCTTTGTCCATGGGTCGTTTATACCTGTTCCTTGACTTAACCCTTCCTCTTCTTTCCCCCATTGTCCCCACTTCTGCTTCTTCTATGATCACTGTCAGTTTCTTCTTTATTTCCATGTCTCTGGTTCTATTTTGCTTACTTGTTTGTTGATTAGGTTCTACTTACAGGTGAGATCATATGGTATTTGTTTTTCACCACCTGGTTTATTTCATTTAGCATGATACTCTCCAGTTTTATGTTTTAATCAATTAATGTTAAATTAATATATATTCCATTTATAGGATATATCATGGGATATATAAAGAAGTATAAAATCCTGTTTTTGTCTTTTAGACCATTGAAAATTATTAATGTGTACTACTTTACCAACTACAATAAAATGAGGAAAAAGATAAATGAGGAAATGCTGCAGACATGCATTGTTACAGAAGCTTACAGCATGTATATCTTCTTGCAGATATTCAAGATTGAAATGAGAGGAAATAGATGGGAAATCAATTTATGTGTTCAATATAAAAATATGCAGGCCAATCTGACTCAAGCACAGTGTTTATGTAAAGGAATAAGTGGGATGTAGAATAGGAGAGGAAGATCAGGGCCAGATTACAAAGAGCTTTAGAGTCCAGGCTAGGTTTAAAATTAATTTACCAGGAAATTGTTAGATTTCTGTTTTGAATCAGAAATCAAGGGAATCAAACATAAGTTTTACCATAGCTTCAGGTAAAACATACAAAGTGCATTACATGTAGAAAGAATTCTGGAAGCAGAGAAAAATGTGTAGACCACATTTGAGAGATGAGAGAAAAGCAACAGAGCAAAGCCACACCTTTTTACCCATTCCATTATCTACTCCACACCATTTCAGGGAGTTAAGTGGCACATGCCAAAGGGAGGATATTTTTATTTGCTGTTAATCCTGGTCTTCCATTCAACCCCTCTGAAACAAATTTTGCTGAAACTTAATTAGTATAAATGGCCAAGAGACTTACAGATTATAGGGGAATCATTTGCTATCTCAGGAAAGCAGTGATAAAAGAGGGGAATTCTGAGGTGGCCTGCATAGAGTTTTTGGTTGAAAAAGATGGAATGATTCTCTTTTCTAAAAATTATTTTATTGTTGTTCAATTACAGTTGTCTTTATTTTCCCCCCACTACTCCCCCCAACCCCAGCCAAACCCACCTCCCTCCCTTGCTTCCATCCTCCCCCTTGGTTTTGTCCATATGTCCTTTATAGTAGTTCCTGAAAACCCTTCCTCCCACTGTTCCCTCTCCCCTCCCCTCTGGTTATTGTTAGATTGTTCTTAATGTCAATGTCTCTGGTTATATTTCCTCTGCTTTTTCTTTTGTTGATGAGTGGATCAAAAATTTCTGGTACATTTACACAATGATTCCATTTTAATTGATGAGCACTGAGTACAAAGAACATAATACAAAGAGTTAAAATTTGAACTCTTGTTTCAGAGCAACAGCCATTTAGGGATCTAAAATGGTGGAAAAATTTTACTGAGTTGCATTCAATTAAACAAACACATAACAACAAAAAGAATGATATAAAGCAGGATTGGGAGGGAACTAATCCATTTAAAGAAGTAAATCATAATTATAAAACAGGAAAGAAAACAGACTGTCTTGTACAATCAGTTGACTTACTAAGTCATAAACAGAAATATTTATCATCAGTAAGGTCTGTGATGGGAGATTTACCCTTGCTAGTAAATAAGGCAAGATTATGAAGTAATATAATTTCCTGGATAAGTTGGAAAGAATTTTCTCATTAAGAATTTAATAAAGAAACACAGCCTTTCAACTCTCTCAGAAACTTCTGCTGGGAGACCCAAGACTACTACCAACTGACTTAGTATGTGTCGACTTCAGTTAAAACTGTACATCTGCAGAGAGGAAAACACCACCTACTATCACCAAATTTCTCAAATGCTAATCTTGTGACTGAGTATGCTCATTTACAACTCTAACTCTTGGTATGTCAATGCGTGCTTCCTCTACCCTTTGTCATTCTTATAAGCCACACCTGATGTAGGACAGATTCTGATAGAGAAGGTAAGTTTCAGAAGATAGAATTGGAATTTGACAATAGTAGGAAAATATACTCACTGCTAAGAAAAGTATCCAAGACCATTCAGTTGCCACCTGGGACTCAGGTTGGGCAAAGCACGCAGCCAAATTTCAAATTATTACTAAGTGGAATTTTGATTTCAAAATGTGAAGAAATGGTATGAGTTGATAACAGATAGGAGAAATAAAAAGAAGGTAGAGAAGCTCAAATCACACATATCCAAGAGGGTTTTATTTATTTTTTTTAATTTTTTTAAATTTTATTTTAATTATTGTTCTTGTACAGTTTTCTGTCTTTTACTCCCATCCCAGCCCACCACCCCAGCCCTCCCCAACTCCCTCCATTTCCACCCCCCTAGTTCTTGTCCATGTGTCCTTTATACTTGCTGCTCTAAACCCTTCCCCTTTTCCCCTGAAATTCCCTCCCCTCTCCCCTCTGGTGACTAAACAAACAAACAAGCAAAATATAACCAAAGACACTGAAATTGAGAACAGGCTGACAGTCACCAACAGGTCTTTTAAGGATAGCTAAAGGAGCCATAACTGGTGTGGCTCAGTGGGTTTGGTGTCATCCTGCAAACAATTCCCACTCAGGGAACATGCCCAGGCTGTGGGCCAGGTGCTCAGTTGGGGGCATGGGACAGGCCACCAATAGATGTTTCTCTCACACTTCTGTGTTTCTCTCTGTCTCTTTCTCCTTTCCTTCCCCTCTCTCTGAAAATAAATAAATAATTTCTTTAAAAAAAAAAAAAAGAATAGCTTGAAAGAATAGCTTCAAGAGAAGCCAAAACAGAGGTGCCAGCAACCCATTAAATTTTGCTGAACTATTTCCCAAACTTCTCTTGGAAACTACTGTACTACGTTCCCTGAAAAGTTAACACATATTCTGGTATTTCCCACATCTTAAGTAGAACTTAGTTCTTCCAAAAGATCTGGCCTAAATTATTATATAACTTATAGACAATTGCTCATTCTAGAGTGTAAGTAAAGCTTAATAAGTGTTTTGTAATGCTTGGTTTAAAGTTAATAGTTGATAACAAAAGACCTACACATACTGAAAATGAAGAGTTGGAAAAAAATATTCCAAGCAAATGGACAGGAAAGAAAAGCCAGTGTAGCAATACTCATATTGGACAAAAGAGACTTCAAAACAAAGGCCATAAAAAGAGACACAGAAGGATACGACATAACACTCAAGGGAAGAATCCATCAAGAAGACATAAATATTGTTAAGATATATGCACCCAAATATATAAGGAAACGTAGGAGCACCCAAATATATGATATTTTTGGAGGACTTCAAGAAAGATATAGACAGCTGTTATGGACCGTTCAGCCTGGTTTCAGGAGTTGTAACGCTCACCCTATGGTGGACTGTGTAAGAGTCAAGGGACCTGCTTCATCAGGATCTGTTCTGTCAAGAGGACATGACCTACTAAGGAGACAAAGCTTATCTCCCTGGCAGGAGTGCTGCTTCTGCCTCATCCATCTCTGGCCCTCAATGCTTGGTCGGTAGTCAATGACAGGTAAGACTCTTCACATGACGGGCAACCTAAGCCAGACACAACCACTTGGGAGGCCCTCGTGGAAGGACTCTGGGGGCTGCAGCAAAGAGGGGGTGATGGACCCTCGCCCCCTGGCTATTCTGACATAGCCCAAGTCCCCATTTCCATCTGGAAGATGTCTTCTGCTTCCTGAGCCTAATAGGCTTAAAGCCTGAAACTATGACGGCCAGCAGTGCAGCCCTGTGCTGGCCAGAATGGTTCCCCGGGTGATCAGGCATAAGAAAGAATTCCTAAAGTCCTGTGAAACCTGCTTTGCTAAGAGTGCTCTCATTTAAATGATAAGGGTTTTTCACTGCCTGGCTTACTTCACTTAACATGATGCTCTCAAGTTCCATCCATGCAGTTGCAAAGGGTATGAGCTCCTTCTTTCTTTCTGCTGCATAGAATTCCATTGTGTAAATGTACCACAGTTTTTTGATCCATTCATTTACTGATGGGCATCTAGGTTGCTTCCAACACTTTGCTATTGTAAATTGTGCTGCTATAAACATAGGGGTGCATAGGTTCTTTTGGATTGGTGTTTCAGGGTTCTTAGGATATAGTCCTAGCAATGGAATTGCTGGGTCAAAAGGTATATCCATTTTTAGTTTTTTTTAGAAAATTCCATACTGTTTTCCATAGTGGTTGTACCAGCCTGCACTCCCACCAGCAGTGCACTAGTGTCCCCTTTTCTCCACAACCTCTCCAACACTTGCTGTTTGTTGCTTTGTTTGTGTGGGCCATTCTGACTGGTGTCAAGTTGTATCTCATTGTGGTTTTAATTTGCATCTCTCTGATAGCTTCAAATACCATATGATCTCACCTTTAACAGGAAGCTAATCAACAAAACTAACAAACAAGCATAATATAACCAAAGACACAGAAATTGAGAACAGGCTGAAAGTCACCAGAGGGGAGAGGGGAGGGAATTTCAGGGGAAAAGGGGAAGGAATTACAGGAACAAGTATAAAGGACACATGGACAAAAACTATGGGGGGGGTGGAAATGGGAGGGAGGAGGGGAGGGCTGGGGTGGTGGGTTTGGGTGAGAATAAAAGACAGAAAACTGTACAAGATCAACAATTAAAATAAAAATTAAAAAATAAATAAATAAATGATAAGGGTCTGAGGAGGAAATGAATATGTCTCCCAAAGTTTTGCAACCCCCTTTCCTGACAGACACTGACTCAGATTAAGCCCTCAGATTTCTTTGAAACGTTAAACCTGTATTCCTGTGTATTTGAACCCAATAAAAGCCTAGTGAGGAAGGCGCTCTGGGTCATTCTCCTCTGACAGTTGGTCCACCTCTCCTCCCCAAGCAGATCATGTCTTGGTAGTTTTTATTTTCATCCGTGACGGAGGGATGGGGCTCTGCAGGTGGAGCCCCCCATATCTGGTGCCCAGCACAGGGCCCCCCCGCAGACAGAACCACAATTATAACAGAGGATTTTAACATCCCACTGTCAACAATGAATAGACCTTCCAAATAAAATATCAACAAAAATATTATGGAACTGAACAACACCTTAGATCAAATGGACTTAACTCATATATACAGAACTTTTCATCCTAAAGAAGCAAAATAAATATTCTTTTGAAATGTAGCATGTGAAACATGGATCTACATGGAAACTTTTCAAAGATAGACCACATGACAGGACACAAAACAAGCCTCAACAAATTCAAGAAAATTGAAATCATATCAAACATCTCAGACCACAGGGAATGATACTAGAAACTAACCTCAAGAAAAAATTCAAAAATATTCAATCTCATGGAGACTGAATGGTATGCTATTAAACAATGAATGGGTTAAAAGTAGGATCAAGAAAGAAATCAAAAAGTTTCTGGAAATAAATGAAAATGAACTCACAACAGTTCAAAATTTATGGGACCCAGCTAAAGCAGTCCTCAGAGGAAAGTTCATAGCAATACTGGCCTACCAAAAAAAGATAGAAACATTTCAAATAAACAACCTAACCCTACATCTACAAGAACCGGAGGAACAACAACAAAGAAAGCCCAGAGTGAATGGAAGGAAGGTAATAATTAAGATCAGAGCAGAATCAAACAACATGGAGACTAAAAGACCAATTCAAAGGATCAATAATCGAGGGGCCGGTTCTTTGAAAAGATAAACAAAATTAATAAGCCTTTAACTAGCTAGGTCCAACAAGAAAAACAGGGAGAGTACCCAAACAAATAAAATCAGAAATGAAAGAGGAGAAATTACTATTGATACCACAGAAACACAAAGTATTATAAGAAATTACAACAAACAACTATATGTCAAGAAATTTGAAAACCTGAGTGAAATTGAAGAATTTTTAGAAACATATAATCTTCCAAAACCGAATCAAGAAGAAGCAGAAAGCCTGAACAAACCAATAACAGTGAAATGAAGCAGTAATTAAAACAAACAAACAACTCCATCGCACAAAAGCACTGGACCAAACTGTTTCCCATGAGAATTTTACAAAACATTTAAGGAAGAGCTAACTCCTATCCTTCTTAGACTATTCCAAAAAAATAAAAGAAGAGGGAAGACTATAAAACTCTTTTTATGAGGTCAGCATCATCCTAATCCCAAAACCAGACAAAGACACAACCAAAAACGAAAACTACAGGCCAATATCACTGATGAACATAGACACTAAAATCCTCAACAAAATATTGGGAAACTGCATCGAGCAATACATCAAAAAGATCACATATCATAATCAACTGATATATTTCACAGATATAGAACAAAATTTCAAAAATTTATATGGAATCGTGCAATCCTGTGAATAGCCTCAGCATTATTGAGAAAGACGAACAAATTAGGAGTGATTACAATACCTGACATCAAACTATTACAATGCCACAGTAATCAAAACAGTATGGTACTGGCATTAAGAACAGCCAAGTAGCTCAACAGAACAGAATAGAGATCCCAGAAATAAACTCAAGTCTCTATGTTCAATTAATATTCAACAAAGTGGGCAGAAGCATGAAATGGACTAAAAATAGCCTCTTCAACAAATGGTGTTGGGAGATTGGACAGCTAGATGCAAAAAAAAAAAAAAAGGAAATTCACCCACCAACTTACACCATATGCAAAAATAAACTCAAGAGGGATAAAAGACTTAAATATAAGTCATGGTACCACAAAAGCCCTATAGGAGAACATAGGCAGAAAAATCTCACGTATTCCACACAGCAATATTTTCACCAATATGTCCCCTGAAGCAAGGGACAAAAAGGAAAGAATAAACAAGTAGGGCCTCATCAAAATTAAAAGCTTCTGCACAGCTAAAGAAAACATCAGCAAAATGAAAAGGGAACCAACCATATAGAAAAATATATTTGCCAATGATATCTTGGACAAGGGTTTGATCTCTAAAATATATAAAGAATTCACACAACTCCACTCTAAGAAGACAAACAACCCAATAAAAAAATGGACAAAGAACCTGAACAGACACTTCTCCAAGGAGGACATACAGAGGGCCCAGAGACATATGAAAGGATGCTCAGTATCACTAGCCATCAGAGAAATGTAAATTAAAACCATAGTGAGAAACCACTTCACACAGTCAGAATAATCATCATAACCAAATCAACAAACAAGTCCTGGCATGGTTTGGGAGAAAAGGGAATCCTAGTACACTGTTGGTGGGACAGACTGTGCCACTACTGTCGAAAATAGTTTAGAATTTCCTAAGAAAGCTAAAAATGGAACTGCCTTTTGACCCAGTAATTCCACTCCTGGGATTATACCCTAAGAATCATGAAACACAGATTCAAAAGAACTTATGAACCCCAATGTTTATAGCAGCACAATTTGCAATAGTCAAGTACTAAAAGCAACCTAGGTGCCCATCAGTAAATGAGTGGATCAAAAAACTGTGGTACATTTACACAATGGAATTCTATGAAGCAGAAAGAAAGAAGGAGCTCCTACCCTTTGCAACAGCGTGGATGGAACTGGAGAACATTATGCTGAGTGAAGTAAGCCAGGCAGAGAAAGACAAATACCGTATGATCTCACCTATAGGTGGAACCTAATCAACAAGACAAATAAGGAACCAAAATATAACCAGAGACACTGAAATAACGAACTAACTGACAGTAACCAGAGGGACAGGGGAAGGGAGATAATGAGGAAAAGAAGGGAAAAGGTCATCAAGGAACATGTATAAAGGACTCATGGACAAAACCAAAGTTGCGTAGGGTTGCGAGTGTGTGGTAGTGATGGGTAGGGTGGGAGAAATGGTGGTAGGAAAATGGAGACAACTGTATTTAATCAATAAAAAATTATTTAAAAATCATGAAATTTAAAAAATAAAATAAAAAATCATAAAAAGTTTAAGAGTTGATGCTGATAATACCATATGATCTCACCTTTAACATGAACCTAATCAACAAAACAAACAAACAAGCATAATATAACCGAAGGCACTGAAAATTCAGAACAGGCTGACAGTCACCAGAGGGGAGAGGGGAGGGAATTTCAGAGGAAGAGGGGAAGGGTTTAGAGCAACAAGTATAAAGGACACATAGACAAAAATTAGAGGGGGTGGAAATGGGAGGGAGGTGGGGAAGGCTGGGGTGGTGGGCTGGGATGGGAGTAAAAGACAGAAAACTGTACAAGAACAACAATTAAAATTAAAATTAAAATTAAAATTAAAATAAAAAATAAAATTAAAAATCATTAAAAAATTAATCGTTGATGCTTATAATATAATAAAATTAGTCTATATGGAACATAATTTGATTGTAAGTTATGCGTTATGAAATATCAGATTTATAAATTAAATTTTCTTTGCTTAGAATGAAACAGGACATGAACTTAAAATTTGTTGAAAAGATAAATGGTATTTTTCCGAGTATAATAATATTTATTTCCGTTAACCTTTTAAGTGGGATTAATACATCTCTATCTGAATTTAGTGGTTTATTTTGAACTTGTTTTTTGGTATATACAGAAAAGGGAGGATTGACTTATATAGTAATTAGTATAATAAATACAGTAAGATTATTGCAATATTAAGCATTGGCTGTCTTAAAATGGATGTATTTTTCATGACCATAGCATCAGAGTAAATGATGATGGATATATTCAATTTACCATTAAGAAAGCATAATCACCACTAGATAAAAATTCATTATGCCCAAGAATAACTTTAGAATAATGACATTTTTCTAGAAGTAGATTTTTCCAATAGTTTACCAGAAGTAAACTATTTCAATATTTTACTAATGGCTTTAATGTCATCTTTTTCTTTTTTCCTTTTTATGTTCATGTGCATATCTAATCAATAGAGTTTCCAACTACCTATTTTGTGAAAATGTGTATTTTCCCATATACACTTGCATTTTTCCATAATTGCTTCCACTAGGCCACAAGGAAAGGTAGAGCTTCACGCAAGAAATAAACAATTTTGACAGGACTACTCAACTGCAAAGTTTCCGGAGGGAACACTTTATTTTTCTCATTTCTTTTTTTTTCTTCCCGTTTCTTCAAGTTGGGTTCACTGATGTCCTTCCCTGTTTTAATTCCTCAGGCAGTTATGCCTATAGGAGCATAGGTGCAACCTCAGTCCACTGATGGGGCAGGAAGGAGATAATATATTTCTCTGTACACTCCCCAGAGGTGAGGTCAGGAAGAAGCGCAGCCATGGATTGCGCTTGTCTCTCTCCCCTTCTGTTTGCCTTGCCTCTTTCATTTTGCCACTCTCACCTCAATTACTTTGTCTTAGCTCCTGCTTAGGACTGTGCTCTTACCCTAAACACTGGCCTACTAGCCTAGGACTCTAACAGCTTGCTGATTGTTTGTCATATCCCTACTTCTGTAGCCTTCTCCTACCTCCTTGTACCTTCCATCAGAGGCATGGGAGCATTTGTGAAGAATATGGCAGCATATGGCAGCAGATTGATGACTCCAGCATGCCCTGAGCCTGAGCTGCTAAAGTGACAGCTGTCTCAGTAAATTATTTATTCCGTCTGTTTTATGCTGTGGATAATGTCAGAGGAATTACACATGAACTTGTGAGAGATGTGCTCTTGGTTTCATTAAGTGGATGGAGGATGTGAATGATAACATAAAAATCTTATGATCAGTTAAGCAGGTTTGGGTCAAATTCTATTAAAGTAAAATAAGAAAACTAAATGTAAAGTGTTAACGCTGGGAGTTTAACCACCTGTGACCTATGGGTGAGATTTATAGGTACCTCCTACAATTATACCAGTATAGTTTTACTATAAATTTATTTTTCTGGAGACAATTTTCATATTCTCAAAACAGAACATGATCTGAAAGTTAGAAACCATTTTCCTTATTCATCTGCTCATTTAATAAATGTCACCTCCAAGGCACAAAGAGATTGTCATGAAATGGATATGTAATTATCTCATCCCACCTTTGGAAAGTTTTAGTAGACCCCCAACATTCTCCAGATAAAATCCAAAGCATGATATGCTTGCCCTGCCTAAGGATCTGGCCTTAGCCCAGCTCTCCAGGTTCACACCACCACTCATCAACATACATACTCTTTGCAGACAGACTGAATATTCACAGTTCCTAAGTGCACCATACATCCCTTTGTAAGCACAATTTCCCCACCTCTACCTAGATAACTTTAATGAATCATTGTAGGCTCATGTAGCCTGGCTTCCTTTGTGTAAAAAAAAAAAAAAAAAAAAAAATCCCTGACTGTGGCCTCAAATGTTTCTATCTCTGTTAGGTAACACCCTTCCTTGTTTTTGTAGCAACCTGTGTACACCACTCTCATAGCATGAGAGAGAGAAAGAGAGAGAAGGAGAGGAGGAGGAAAGAAAGAGGAGAGGGAGGAGTTGGAAGGAAAAAGAAGAGAGGAGGAGGACAGAGGTGGTGAGGAAGAATGAAGGGGAGGGGGAGGAGGGAAGAAAAAGAAGGAAAGAAGAAAGGGAGGAGCCAGGAGAGTAGAGGAAAGCATAGAAGAAAATAGTTTAGGCAAATTATTTTTAAGACAGCAGTTGAAGCCTAATTACCTTTCATATGCATAATTGACACTCAAATCCTCAGTTATTTATATATCAAGTAAAAACTAAATTTCAAGTACAAAATAAATTGGGTCACCATTGATCATGATAACCCAACCACACTTTCTGGAAAACAAAGTGTGAGTATCAAATGAAGATTAAATAAGTGTAGAGCAAAGCGATATCCTAATAGACATTGTGATTGCCCTACTGTAGTTTGCTGGACTGTCCTAAGCTACTTTGTACTAAGCTCTAATGATAGTTCCAAAGGGAGTATCACCAACATTGTATGTTTTCATTTCCTCTGCAAACACTCAGTTGTTTCTCTTCTCCAATTCACTGTAGCATACTAATAGGGCAAGTAAAGATAAAAATATTTTCCCTTCTTTCACACTGACTAATGCTCATTGCCAAGAAGTAAATGAACACCAGAACTGAGAAGTAAATAACTGCCCATATTTAAACACATTCTAAATAGTCTGGCTCTTACCCAGTGACTTGCAGTATCCCCAGAGCAGTCTGTCCTTTCTCATTGTCTTATGGTTAGATGTGCTGATCCCTCTGCTTACAGTGCTCTTCCTTGCCCCATGCCCCACCTCTGAATAACTCCTACTTTATTCCATGTCTCTGCAGAGAAGTTACTTCACCAGGAAGCCTTTTCTAACTCCACAAAAGAAGTGAGAGGCCCTTCCTGGGTGCTCCCATAGTACCTTCTACTGGAATTCCCTTTTTTCTATGTCTCTCTTCCCATACATTGTCAAATACTCAGAGGCAGAGACTGCATTCATAAGAGTCACACAAAAGTATCTGAAAAGTGGATAATTTAGACTGTTTTTACAAATAAAATTCATGTAATTATATTTTAGATGAGGATCTGAGAAAAACGGTATTACACCTCAGGAAAGGGACAAATGAATCCTAGTAAGACCCATCCATTGGAACAGTCTTACAGTATGACACAAGTAAGCACGAAAAATGAAGCAAAAATCCTGCATGAGGCAAGTAGAAGATTTTGAGAAATATTTAAGGGGCTTTACCCTTAGTGGTTTTATTAAACCACTTCTTGAGTGGTTTAATAACTTCAGCTTGGCTTTAAGTTGTAGAGAAAAATCATTGATATATTTAAACCAACATAAGTATAATCAGTTATAAAGGAATAAGAAAATGAAAACCAATATGAATGTAACATTTTTAAAGAATATTAGCTGGAAATGGCATCCAAAGAGCAGTTCCCAAGATGCCATCATGTAATTATAGTTCATCAGTGTATGTCTTGCAAATTCCAAAATAGCCCATTACACTCCATCTTTTTCCCAAACTGGGAAAGGAAGATGACAGCAGACCTCAAAAATAAAAACTATGGTTTCTTAATAACCAGGGTAACTATCAGTTTTGAATTTGCAACATTTTCTATAAATACATCACACGTAAAGAAAGCATATTCCTAGAATTCAAAAATTACCCTTAGTTGATTTTCAAGGATTTTCATAATGCTTTAGAGACAAAATGATTCTCCCTATTGAACTTCAAAATAAAAAAGAGATTATTACCTTAAAAATAGAAATATTGTAGAGGGTAACTAACAGATTTTGTTGAGTTGGGGATCTGGAGGAGTCTTTTTGCCCATGGCTTGTTTGGTGTGATCATCCACATAATTCACAGATGAGATGAACAGCTTGACTAGCGAATGGTACAAGGAGTCATGGAGGCTTGATATCAATTTCAGACTCCTGGTATTTAGCTGCCTGATTATCCCTAAAAGCAATTGTCTCATGTGTTCAGTGAATATCAGCTGTGGATGAGGCCTGAGTAGATTCCACTGTACCAATAAATTTGAACATTATAAGCAGATCTTTATCTTCAGTACCACAAAGTTGGGGAAGACTGTTCCTCGTGGAGAGTGCAAGATATATTTGCATTGTTTTTAATATTTTAAATGCTTAAGAAAAAACATTTTAAAGTTTTTACATTAAACAATAAGTGAACGATTAAAATGTTTGAGATTAAACACACTAAAACTTCTCAGAAGCAGTTATTTGCCATCTAAAATAGAAACAAAAAGTCAAAGTCATTATTTTCTACCTAGTATTAGTTAGACTTCCTTTTCAAGTGATTAAACAAAAAAGTTTTACTACTTTTTCTTTTCTCATTCTGTCCCTACAAGACATAGTATGGAAATTGTACTATAATCCTTGTTGCTGAGAATCTTTCAACCTTACTGTGTCTGGATAGGCAGTTGTTTATTTTGATAGTCTTCCTATAATTCCTAGCACAGGGGCTTACTTATGATAGTTTTTATGTATATATAGCTCTGAGAGAGTTTTATGCCCTGTTTTATTATGTTATGTAAAAATGATCCAATATAGCTAATTTTGGCCAAATGTTAGCACCTACTAAGCAGTAGGCACATGTCAGATGTGGAACACACTGAAATAACACATTTTCATTGGCATTTGGACTTTTTATGAGCATCCACTTCATTTTACCTGTACTGTATCTATGTTTTCATTCCATATCCTTTTAGTAATCAGTGATTTATCTCTTTGACATTAAGTAAGGTGAACTTACCTTCATTCTAAAGATGGGGCAATGAAGCATAAACTATGAAAAATTACTTGGTATGATTTTATGAAAAGAGCTAAGGTTCAGTCCCAAGTGCTAAGGGTCTATAGAGTGTGTTTTCTTTTTCACTAAATTAGTTAGTTAATTAGTTAATTAATTAATTAAAAATATGAAGCATTTACAATAGATATAATATCTACTGTGCCTGAATATTATATAGAGAGATTATGAGATTAATAAGTGTCAATATTTTTATTTACTTGAACTTTTATTAAAACATGACTAACAACTTATTTTTTTACCTTACCAGTATTGATAATTTAGACTCAGTGTATTTCTATGGTATCTGAATAGCATTCTGACTTTTCGATAATAAATATTAGTGGAGATAAAAATGTTTCTAGTAAAGTGCTTTGAGATATAATATTGTCTTTAATTCATAAACTATTGCTAAAATTCAGAATTTTTTAAAAGTGGCTCAGAGGGAACATTACAATAAAATCTCTTACTTGGTGAAATAACTTACTGTCTGGTATATGGTTCTGTTTAAGGTGATAACCAAAAGCTCAAATTTAAAAAATAAAGAAATTAAAATTTATTGTAATTTAAGAGCAGAACAAACCAGAAGCTTTGGCTAAGACTTTCAAAATTTGGCTGCATATAAGAACCCCCTGGGTTCTGTGGATGCTTATAAAAATATCTATGTATATATATACACACACACATACATATACACATACACACATATACATATATATGTACATATATGTGCTTATAAGAATATAGTTGCACATATAGTGCATATATACCATATTTCTCTTACAAAAATATATCCATATAACCCCTACAGTTTTTTTCAGCAGATCCAAGGTACTCCTGGCAATCTGGATTTTTCAAAGAGCTCCCTATGTTCTTCTGAGGTACAGCCAGTTGGGGGAAACAACTTTTGGTGAATTGAGATCAAAATTGTCTGAATCATAGCTCTGGGGTTTAGCAGTTCTAAGACATTGGACAAGCAACTTAAGACTGTCTAACCTTCATTATAGTCATCTATGAAATGAAAAAATAAAATATCCTTCTTATAAGAACTGATGCTCAAAAGGTTTACATCATTTCTTCTCTTTCCCTAAAGTAGCACCTATGATTGACACTGAGGCATACTTCTAGTTCTCTATCTTGATGAAATAATATTATGTGGGCTCCCATTTAAAACATAAAAGCTGGCCCAAAATAAATGTTTTGCACATTTCAAATGATTAAGCTATATTGCCACACCACACCATCTGTGTTTGTCCTAAGGGAATTCTACACACTATAAAAATATAAGGGGGACCCAAAACAACCTGAATTTATTTATAAAAATATGCATATTTATTCTTACATGTTTAAACTTCAGTCACCTTCAAAGTACTCTCCATTTGATGCAAATACACCTGTTGAGATGCTTTTTCCACTGCTCAAAACAGTGGAACTCACTGATTTTGATGCCTTTTAGTACTTCTGCCATTTTTTGTTTCATTTCTTCCACATCAGCAAAAACATTTCCCTTTGAAGACTTTTTTAATTCAGGGGAACAAAAAAAAATGTGCTTGGTACAAGATCAGATGAATAGGGAGGGTGGGACATAGGAGTCATGCTGTTTTTGGTAAAAAACTGCTGAACACTCAGCGTGGTGTGGGCAGGTGCACTAGAAAAATCACCCATCATGAAATGGGCAATGTCCTATTTTCAAAAAAATTCAATGAAACCAAATGGAGACTCTCACAACAATGCCAGGTAGTGCACTGATAGAGATGGGTTCCAATAACACTCGCTTAGTGGAAGAAGCCTGTACTACAAGGGGCCCACCCTCCAGAAGATAATTGCAGTTTGCGGGGGAGGTTACATAAACCAAATTAGTCTAAGGGCTTCAAATGGCCCCATATCATTCAAGGTTCCAGAACAAAACTATATGCTTAAATTGGGTAATTCAAGAAAGGGGTTATAAAGGAATTGTTTATGAGTCGGGGCAGGTTGTATAAAAACCACAAGGGATAGTTACGTACCCTGGAGCTGAAGATGGGGGCCAGGGACAGCACACGCAGGCCAAGGCACAAGGCAGTGAATGATTATTCAAACCTGGAGTCAGAGGAGCCCCTCACAGAACTTGTGACCTTGGTCAAGCAAGGGACACAGCTGACCCACACGGACCCTTCAAGAAGAGAGTATAAGGAAGAATTTTCCACCCTTACTCTTCTCTCTTTTGCAAGTTGCTTGCTAATGTCCCCACTCATCAGAAGTCAGTAGCAGTCTCCCAGGGCGGGATGAAGAACTGAGAGTAGACAGGAGGAGAAAAGGCAAGGCATCCTGCATAAACCCTAAGACATTCTTTCAGAATCGCAGAAAACAAACAAACAAACAAACAAAAAAGAGTCCCTCAACACAAATTAAAACTGTTTCTAATATTTACTTGTATCTTTTGAAAACATTAAAAAGTCAAGTTCACAAATTAAAATAACTTTAAAGGCCTTTTGTCTCTTTCTCTCCCATTCTCAAAGTCTCCCTGCAAAAAGAAGTCCTTATTACATTGTATTTCTCTGTTTTTCTTCCCTATAAGTAAATACTGGCTCTTTCTGGTACAAACTCCCCAACGCCATTTCAGTTCTCTCCTTCAGCATTTCTGTTTTGCTACTGTTCAGAAACAGATTTGTTTCTTTCAGCAAACACAGAGGAAAGTGAGGTTAAAGGGAGAATAACTGAAAGCACTAACATGTTGGTATGTACTTTTGCTCATAATGCTTAGTAAAAAAAATAGGAGCTCATCTGGAAACAAAACAAGCAAAAAGCAAATCTATTATTGTCTTCTGTAAGCCACAACTTGGACTTTTTCCATATGTAAAATGGAAAATGTTTCCATATGTAACATAAATATTGATTGTATCTGAAATATGCATTGGAATTGACAGCATTCAAAACTTTCACATCTTATTCTAGTTGATCCTCACAAAACAGTCTGATAAGTAAGAATTTTTATCCTTAAAGTTAACAAACATTAAGTAAATAAATAAAAGAACTACAGCTGGTTAACTGAACCAGAAAATATATATACATATATTTGTCCCTAAGAACTATATGTATAAACATATTACCACATTTTCTTAGATCTAGTTTTTAATTCATATTGATTCCACCCCAATCCTTCCTAGAGTACACACTATTTTGATTTATCAGTTGATTTGAAATGTGTGTGAGTGTGTAGAGAGAGAAAGAGAGGGAAAGTCTTAAATCAATACAAATACTTCAACTGTCTTTTTTAAAAAAGAATACCAATGAGGATTTCTGAGAACATATACAAACAAAAATGTTTGTTTAGTCCCTGCATTGACAAAAATTAATAAAAACAAAAAATAAGATGCAATTGTAATTGCAACATAATTAGGAAGCTATGACAACCCTGCAAGAAAAACTAAGAAGACTATTAAAAAATACAGCAGAATTGGGATAAAATGAGAGAATAGCTAGTGGACAATTCATATTTTTCTAGATCTTTTTAAAGTATATTTTATTGACTATACTATTACAGTTGTCCCAATTTTTTTTCTGCACCTCTCTCCCACCAGCATTGCTCCCCGACCCCACCCCCAGCTTAGTTCATGTCCATGGGTTGTACATGTAAATTCTTTGGCTTCTCCATTTCCTATACGATTCTTAACCTCCCCCTGTCTGTTTTGTACCTAACATTTATGCTTCTTATTCCCTGTACCTTTTTTGCAGTCTTCCCCCCAACCCCTTCCCCACTGATAACTTTCCAAGTGATCTCCATTTCTGTGATTCTGTTCCTGCTCTAGTTGTTTGCTTACTTTGTTTTTGTTTTAGGTTCAGTTGTTGATAGTTGTCAATTTGTTGTCATTTTATTGTTCATAATTTTGATCTTCTTTTTCTTAGATAAGCCCCTTTGACGTTTCATATTATAAGGGCTTGGTGATGATGAACTCCTTGAACTTGACCTTATCTGGGAATCACTTTATCTGCCCTTCCATTCTAAATGATAGCTTTGCTGGGGAAAGTAATCTTGGATGTAGTTCCTTGCCTTTGATGACTTCAAATACTTCTTTCCAGCCCTTTCTTACCTGCAAGGTTTCTTTTGAGAAGTCCACTGACAGTCTGATGGGAACTCCTTTGTAGGTGACTGTCCCCTTATCCCTTGCTGCTTCTAGAATTCTCTCCTTCATTTTAATCTTGGACAATGTAATTATGATGTGCCTTGGTATGTTCCTCCTTAGGTCCAACTTGCTGGGGACTCTCTGAGCTTCCTGGACTTCCTGGAAGTCTCTTTCCTTTGCTGGACTGGGGGAGTTTTCCTTAACTATTTGTTGAAATGAGTTTTGTATATCTTGCTCTTGTTCTTCTTCTTCTGTCACCCTTATAATTTGGATGTTGGAATGTTTATAGTTGTCCCAGAGTTTTCCTAAGCCTCTCCTCATTTTTTTGAATTCTTATTTCTTCATTCAATTCTGGTAAATGTTTATTTCTTCGTTCTGGTCCAAATCCTTGACTTGAGTCCCAGTTTCCTTCCCTTCACTGGTGGTTCCCTGTATATTTTGCTTTATTTCACTTTTCATAGCCTTCACTTTTTCCTCTATTTTGTGAACATACTCAACCATTTCTATGAGCATCCTGATTACCAGTGTTTTGAACTCTGCATCTGATAGGTTGGGAAAAACTTATGTGTTTTTCTGAAGTTTTGATCTATTCCTTCATTTGGGCCATATGTCTTTGTCTCAGACACCTATTACATAGTAAAGGGCAGAGCCTTAGGTATTTACCAGGATGGGCAAACCAGGTCACTGCATTGTGGTACTGTATGTTGGGGAGGGATAGGAGAGGAAACAATGTTGCTGCTTGCTGAAATCTTGGCTGGTGTTCACTCACTTCCCCCACTACCTCTAAACAAATTGGGCTCTTCTGATGCTGATTGCTGGGCAGGTGGGTTTGTGTACCTTCTAGGACCCTCTGGGTCTCTCCAAGGAACTCTCCCAGGATGCTGAGAGTTTCTCCTACCACTGCAACCCACACTGGTTTTTACAACCAGAGGTTTTGAGGCTTTGTTTTCCCATGCTAGAACCTTGGGTTTCACAGTCTATCTCACTTTCAGTTGTTCCTCTCAGTTTATCCACATGCAAATATGGTACCACCATTCACCGCCTTCTCTGCCCAGTCCTCCAGCTGCTGCCTTGCCTCATGTCCTCTCCACCTCATCTGCCAGTTTCTGCCCCTCCTATTAGTCTGGATAAATGTTTCTTTAACCCTTTGTTGTTGGACCTCTGTACAGTTCAACTTAGGCAGTTCTGGTTGTTTTTGTTTTTAAATTTATTGTTGTCTTTATTGATCACAGAAAGGTGTGCAAGGAGGCAAAGTGTATCTACCTACCCCTCCATCTTGGCCAGAAGTCCTCATATTTTTCTAGATCTTGATCAAGATGATAATTACTTAAAAGTCAATTTTACATCATAAGTTCAAGAAAGGCCTAATTAGTGATTGTTGACTGCTGTTGAAAAAGACTAGGTTCAACTTCTACTTTCCAAAACAGCAGAAAGGGCTGGACTAAAGATGGATTATACACATTGGCCAATGAGGTTTCTTCCCATTAAAATTCCTATCATCAAGAAATGATCAATATGGAGCTGGGAGGACAGAAGAGAGAGGATCACCCTTTCCTGGACCTTATTAAGCAAATGAATAATAAACATTAAATTACAAAATAAAAAACATGATTTAAGTGTTCAATGACAAGAAGCCTAAGGTTCTATGTGGCTGATCTGCTCAATCCAAAAAGAGTATAGGAGAGAGACAATATCAAAGATGACAAACATTTTACATTTCAGAAAAGAATTGCCCACAATAAGCAGAAGCAAATTTAAATAAGGTGATATTCTTAATGAATGTGGATTCTGGACAATTTTTTTAAAATGTAGAAAAGATTAAAAGTTAAGGTCAAAGGTAACAAAGATAAAGAATGAATTAACCAATTTCAGGAAAGAAAATTGAAAATATCTGTACAGCCATTTTTCATAGATCTACATTTGAAACAGCAAAGAGTAGAATATATATTGTTGAAAGCAGTAAGAAACTTTAAGGGCAGGCTTTAAAAGCACACCTCACAAGACAAGAATAAAAGTATAAACTCACTGAAGAGAAAAACAATAGCTGTATAAGAAAAACATTCAAATGTACAAAACTGATATTCCTGAAAAAAAAAACTGGAACAGAAAAATATTTAAGATTTAACTGAAGAAATTGTTCTTAAAATAAAGCATGACTTGAAATTAAACAGGCATGCTTATATTTACAATAAATTATGCAGAAATATTAACATTTAGTATTCTGGTAAAGTTACTAAACCTCATAGCAAAAGACAAACTCAAAAACTATTGAGTTAAAATGATGGCCATAAACCAGAAAACTAATTTTGATCTCAACTACACTCTAGCCTTGGCACTTCTCGATGAAAGAGCCTGAGATTTTTCTATCCTTGTGCCTCCAACACCTGTCATTCAACTTAGCACAGTGTAATGTAGGAAGAGCAAATAAGCAGTATTTCATACAGGACTTAAACATTTCCATGCCAACTTTTAAAATGCAATACAGTTTAGAAATACCTACAAAATTCTAACAGAAAAAATATGACTCCCAAATTTTATATCCAGATATGATTTTGTGTCAAGTAAATAGAAACTCACAAAAAAATAACTGACAGTAACCAGAGGGAAGGTGGGAGGGGATAATGGGGGGAAAAGGAGAAGGGTTTTCAGGAACATGTATAAAGGACGCATGGACAAAACCAAAGTGAGGTAGAATCAAGGGGGAGAAGTGGGGATGGCTGGGTAGGAAGGGATTGGTGGAGGAAAAATGGAGACAACTGTATTTGAACAAAAATAAAAAAATAATATTTAAACATTCAAGGACATAACAAATCTATTGTCAATTCTTTAAAAATGTATATATCATACATACAAATACCATATATTACACACACGTATTTCCAACCAAGTAATAAATCAAGATGTGGACTGTATGAAGGATTAGTGCTAAATCAATATAAATTAAAAACTAGATCTAAGTAAATATGGGAATTATGGTTACAGAACAGAATTCAGATATTATAATCCTTCATAATGTAAACATCATAATATAAAACACTAAAATTAGGAAGCAAAATTAAATATAAACTTAATAATTCTCTCATTTCCTAAGGCAGGCAAAAATGATATTAAGTTAATAATCAAGATATTGGACGTCCGGCCAAGATGGAAGAGTAGGTGGACACACTGTGCCTCCTCTCACAACCAAAATTAAGAACAACAAATATTTAGAAACAAGAAAACAATCAGAACTGATAGAAAATTGAACTGTACAGAAGCCCAACAACCATTCATCCAGAATGGTAAGAGGGGTGGAGTTGTGGCAGGAAAAAGTGGAGGTGCGGACCTGGGAATGCAGACAGCAGTGGCTAGCAGACCCCAGGCACAGGGTGGCAACTGTGCAGATCCAGTGAGGCTGCGCAAGGGGCTGGCTGACCAGGTGGTGCCATGTTTGCGCACAGATAATCCAGGTGAAGGGGAAGTGGTGGAAGGGACTGGAATCCTAGAGAGAGTAGAGCAAGCCCCATTGTTCCCCCTCAGACCCTGCCCCCACATACAGCATCACTACCCAGCAAATGGGCTGTCCTGTCCTGGGGAACACCTAAGGCTCCACCCTTCACTACATAACAGCTGCGGTCAGACCAAAACAAAGCAAAACAAAACAAAACAAAAATGCCTCAGACTGGAGAACAAATCAAATCCACAGAGCCAATTCCTCTAAGCTGTGAAGAGATGGCCAACCTATCAGATGCACAGTTCAAAGCACTGGTGGTCAGGATGCTCACAAAATTGGTTGATTTTGCTCACAAATTAGATGAAAAAAATGAAGGCTACACTAAGTGAAATGAAGGAAAATGCATGGGGAACCAATAGAGATGGGAGGAAAACTGGGACTCAAATCAATGGAATAGACCAGAAGGAAGAAACAAACAACCAGACAGAAAAGAAGGAAGAAACAAGAATTCAAAAAAATGAGGAGAGACTTAGGAATCTCCAGGACATGTTTAAGCATCCCAACATCCTAATTATAGGGGTACCAGAAGGGGAAGAAGAAGAGCAACAAGTGGAAAACTTATTTGAACAAATAATAAAGGAGAACTTTCCCAATCTGGCAAAGGAAATAGACTACCAGAAGTCTAGGAAGCTCAGAGAGTCCCAAAGAAATTGGACCCAAGGAAGCACACACCATGGCACATCATAATTACATTGTCCAAGATTAAAATGAAGGAGAGAATTCTAGAAGCAGCAAGGGATAAGGGGACAGTCACCTACAAAGGAGTTCCCATCAGACTGTCAGCTGATTTCTCAAAAGAGACCTTCCAGGCAAGAAGGGGCTGGAAAGAAGTATTCCAAGTCATGAAAGTCAAGGACCTACATCCAAGATTGCTCTATCCAGCAAAGCTGTCATTTAGAATGGAAGGGCAGATAAAGTGCTTCTCAGATAAGGTCAAGTTCAAGGAGTTCATCATCACCAAGCCCTTATTATATGAAATGTTAAAGGGACTTATCTAAGAAAAAGAAGATCAAAAATATGACAGTGAAAAGTCAGCAAACTCACAGACAGTAACAACTACACCTAAAACAAAAGCAAACAACTAGAACAGGAACAGAACCACAGAAATGGAGATCACATGGAGGGTTATCAAGAAGGGAGTGGGAGGAGGAGAGGGGGGAAAAGGTACAGAGAGTAAGTTGCATAGACAGTGGGTAGAAAATAGACAGGGGGAGGGCGAGAACAGTGTGGGAAATATAGAAGCTAAAGAACTTATGACACATGGACATGAACTAAAGGGGGGAATGTGGGTGGGAGGGGGTGTGCAGGGTGGAGGGGAATGATGGGGGAGAAATGGGACAACTATAATAGCATAATCAATAAAATATATATAAAAAAAAAAAAACAGTGACATAGGATCTGAATCCAATGTCTGTCCTTGGAAAAAGGCAGACTTTCTTTTCCCTTAGCTAAAGGGACTGCATTGTTTTATCGTTTTTTCTTTAGTATATTTTATTGACTATATTATTACAGTTCTCCCACATTTTCACCCTTTGCCCACCTCTGCCCAGTACCCCCCTTCCTTCCAGCAATCCCCTCCTTAGTTCATGTTCATGGGTCATGCATGTAGTTCTTTGCCTTCTCCAGTTCCTTTACTATTCTCAATATCCCCCTGTCTATTTTGTACCTACCAATTAAGCTTTTTAATCTGCACTTTTCCCCCTATCTGCCCCCTTCCAGCTAATAACCCTCCATATGATCTCCATTCCTATGATTCTGTTTCTGTTCTAGTTGTTTGCTTAGTTTTTGTTGTTATCTGTTTGGGTTTATTTTTTAGATTCAGTTGTTGGTAGCTGTGAATTTATTGCCTTTTTAATGTTCATGGCTTTAGCAACACTGGACATATGGTGTAGTTCAAACCCATGCTGAGTAACTTTTGGACAGGAACACTATAAAATATAACTAACCTGGTTAATAATAGCAAATAACTGATCCTTCACCTGATGGTGTTTATAGGAAATAGAATTCATGAGAAAAAGAAATAGCAGCATGAGACAGAATTAATCCACAACATGCAATTTCCTTCTCTGTGCATAGCCTTCAGTGAGAGGAAATCTGAAGATTCTCCACCTGTTCAAATATGCCTTTCATTAGAATCAGAATGGCTTACTGCCAAAATGACTGAAGGTGTTCATTTATACCACATGATAAAAATAAACACGTATTTGCTGAAAGGTGAGTTTTGTGATCTAAAGAATGAAGTAAAAACTAGTTAAATTATCAATCTCTTAATTTTAGTAACAGATATTTTGTGTGTACTGACTTAGGACATTTGAAATTCCATTGCTGGGAATATAAGAATCGCAAATCACCAATTCAAAAGAACCTATACACCTCAATGTTCATAGCAGCACAATTTACAATAGCCAAGTGCTGGAAACAGCCTAAGTGCCCATCAATAAATGAGTGGATCAGAAACTGTGGCATATTTGCACAATGAAATACTACAAAGCAGAAGAAGGAGGAGGAGGAGGAGAACTGGAAAATATTATGCTAAGTGAAATAAGCCAGTCAGTGATTATCAAATACCATATGATCTCACCTGTAAATAGAGCTAATGAACAAAATAGAACCATAGACATGGAAATATGAAATAGACTGAAAGTGACCAGAGGGGAGAGGAAGGGAGGTAATGGTAGAAAGAAGGGGAAGGGAATAGACAAAGAACATGTGTGGATGACCATAGACATGGACAACCATGTGGGAATTGACTGTGGGAGCAGTGTGTGTGGGGGGGGAGGGGCGGGGAGTTATGGGTGAAGGAGGGCAAAGGGGAAAAGAAAAAATTGTAATATAATAACAAAATGATTTTTAAAAAGTAGTAATTTTCAAAGCCTTCTTTTTAAAAAAGATTTTATTTACTAATTTTTAGACAGAGGGGAAGGGGAAGGAAAAAGAAAGAGAGAGAAACATCAAGGTGTGGTTGCCTCTTGCATGCCCTCTACTAGGGACCTGGCCTGCAATCCAGGCATGTGCTCTGATCCGGAATCAAACTTGCAACCCTTTAGTTCTCAGGCTGGCATTCAATGCACTGAGCCACACCAGCCAGGGCTCAATGCCTTCTTTACAATCAACCTCACATTAAATGCTTTGCTCATCTTAAAATTCTTTGACTTTCCTTCTTTTTGTGCAGGTGCAGTTTTAATGACTTTTTCAAGTAAATGTTTCTTTCTCCGCTCTTTTCCTCCCTCTCGGTTCTCTCATTTATTCTTAATAACTCCCTACTTTGTATAAAACCAAATCCAGTCAAGGGGCAATATGAATTAGATCTAAGTCCAGTTATCATCACTTCTAACCACATGACCTTAAGCAAATTAGCCAATTTCTCACGCTTCATTTTCTCATACAAAAAGTGGTGAACATTACACTAACTTCATAGTATTTTGTTAAGGATGGTAAATTGTGAAAAACATCAGTCACAGAGTGATGCTGAATATGGCATCTGTGATTATTGCCATTGCCCATACCTGTCTACATGGTGGAGATCCCACTTCATGCTGCAATTCCCTTTATAAGATATTTTCCTGAAAACATTCTTTTTGAGTTCTTAATACAGTAACACCTCAAAAAATATAATTGTTTTAATACATTAAATCTTACCTTAGGATACTTGAACCTCTGGGAGCCAAAAACATCTTTTCAGTTCTACAGAAATGCTATATTTATTTATGAAGCCTTGCATAAGCCAACTAAAGGCTCAAGTTTCTTTCTTGGAGATCTGAAATTTTATCAGAACTATTTGCTACACACAAACCCATTATAATACTTACTAGAGCAAAGATGCTATTTGATTAGATTTCTTTTGTATTTAAAGATTTTATTTATTTTTTATAAATTTTTAGAGAGGAGGGAGGAAGGGAGAAAGAGAGGCGAAGAAACATCAATGTGTGGTTGCCTCTCAAGGACCCCTACTGGAAACCTGGTCCGCAACGCAGGCATGTGCCCTGACTGGGAAGTGAACTGACAACCCTTTGGTTCGCAGGCTGGGGCTCAATCCATTGAGCCACATCAGCCAGGTGATCAGATTTCTGAACACTGTGCTAAGCAAAATGATAAATATAAAGAATAAAATGTCAACTTTCTAATTTTATCCAGAGACTCTGATTAACACTCACATAGCTAATATATTATTTTAGGAATGTGACTTGTTTAGAGATTAAAAACTGTCAAACAAGAGGTCCAAACACAAACACATACAAAGGAGACCTTGGCAGAAAAAATACTGAAAATGATTAATTTAGCCCATGTCCTGATTATGTGTGACCACCCTGTGTTTCATCGTGATTCTTAGCTACAGAGTGCAGGAAACATTCCTACACACTTTGTGCCCAATGTGGAGAGTTTTGTTTCATTTTCACGAATCATTATTTAATAAATTATTTAGGTAATGATGATGATAAGATTCAACTCATAAATATCTGTAAAATCCACAATAATTAAATGAATGTGAACACACCAAGATTATATATTGCCTGCAACAGAATCTTAGCATATATTTAAAGCATTTTCTCCTGAGTGCTTTCAGTTATTTCCTTCTATCTTCATATCAAATGACACAAATTAAGTATTTTCTTCATGCTGTGAACCTATGGATAATACTTTCCATGATATCCTGATAAAGCCACTCATCTACCTTTAGAAACAGCATCTCTCTTTGGTCACTCTAGAACTACAAATAGTTCATCATTGGTATTTTTTAATTAGAAAATACAAAAATATACTACCTAATGAAGAATTTATTTCATTGTGTCTGGACTAGAAGCTATTAGGATTTTTCTTTTTCACAATCTCTGAAATTTTTTCATTTAAAACTAAATTTTTGCCCTAATTCTAAATTTAAAATAACATTGGAAATATTTGATATGTGAAGAAGGTAAACATGAATTTGAGAGTAATGAGCTTAAACATTTAGACAGGAAGGCATTCTACTGAAGTAATTGCCAATACTTCCAATGGCTTACAGAGACAAGTATTCCTGCAAAGAACATCAGATGTGGAATTTTGGTTTTCGACTTTTGTGACTGGTGAAGGCCTGGGTTTCAAAACAGTTGTGGTACTTCTAGAGCCTTGTCTTTTGATGTGAGTCCAAATTCTGGATTTTCCAAGGAGATTTTCCTTACCAATTTCCACTTCTGCTTAGCCTAGCAAACTGCTCTGCCTCCAATTTAACTTCCTTTAAAATCTTCCCAAGACTAATCAATAAAAAGGAAGAATTATTTTTAAATAATTACTTTAAAAAATATATTTTAAAGTATATTAAATTTTGATTGAATTTCAAATTTCAATTAAATTTCCATTATTTAAATCAATATATTTTAAAATATATTAAATTTCAATTGTTCTAAATTTACTTTGCAAAGTGAATTGAACATATATGATCTCAGTTGTGTATTACATGCAGTCTAACAGATAATAATGACCAGGACTGGGATAGTAAGAATGAGATCAGTGATTATTCATGTATAAAAGCAACATATTCTCAAATTGCAGAGAAATAAGCAGTAAAAAAATAACTTGTGTCATACATACTTCTTTTTTCCTTCTAATTTTTATTTTAATTGTTGATCTTGTACAGTTTTCTGTCTTTTATTCTCATCCCAACCCACCATACATACTTCTTGAGCAACAATCATACTACTGTACAAAGATGAAAATGGAATATACTAATACTAAAAAGCACTGTAGGATATGGAATGACTATGTACTTTGGAGATAAGACTTCATGGAATAGTTTTCATGAAATTATTAAATCTGAGATTTAGTTTTTTCCATTGTTAGCATGGAGACTCCAGGTTGTCTTGAGGGTTGCATAGGATGATATAAATGAATACCACTGCATAGATGAAGTATTGATATTTGACCTTTTTCCTTCACTCCCAACTTATACTAATGAAGGCTTTCTGGTTATATAATATAGTTCATCATCACTAAATCAAAAGCACATCAGCAAAGATCTCTTAGAATCTCTACCAAGCTACTGCCATATTTAGACTGTGGAGGCTTTCTTATAGTTTATTGCATTTGCCGCAGGCCATCAAATAAAATTTCTACAACTCTGTAAAAGTCTTTGTTCACTGTCAGTTCAAGAAATTCTTTATCTTTTTGAGAATGGTTCTAAAGCCTTTGGTACATTATTCAAGTTGCTCATAAAACACATAACTCTCATGGCATATATAGTCTTTTTTTCCTGAAATACTGCAGAGATCTATGTGTTTGGCCCTTAATGATTTTAGAAAAATTTTACTTAAGCAATGTCTTATACAATAAGATGTATATGAATGATATGTTTTGTTACTCACATGACATTTTAAATTTGGCAGTAAATGATGCAAAGAAATAGAGGTGGCAAGATCTTATTAGCTTCATTAATAACAGGAGAATGTGACTTTGAATAATTTGGTAGAATGTTTATGGGTATCTGTGCAAATGGTCACCCTTACAATATTAATGGAGGCCAAGAAGTATCAATTTTGAATTCAAGGGTGTTTGCTAAAGGCATATCAACCTGGAAAGATGATGCATGTGTTAATACTTTGCCTGTTTTTTTTTTTTTTTTCATTTTTAAAGTCAATTATTTTATCTGTTCAGGTGTTTTCATAGATTAATTTTATCAACTTCCATATTACCAGAATATGGCCAATTTACCAATTTTATTTTTAAACTGATGCTCGGCAACAGAGAAAATGTGGTTGATGAAATTTTAGTTTAGAATGATTGTCAAGAAAATCTATTTAAAAATTATTTTTGACTATTTATTTATTTATTTCACATTTTTAATTGTTCAAGTATAGTTTTCTGCCTTTTCACTCCATTGTAGCCCAACCCCCCACCCTCCCCACCTCCACTCTCTCCCATTATTGTCCATGTGTCCTCTATAATTGCTCCTGCAAACCCTTCACCCTTTTCCCCCAAAATCCCCTCCCCTCTCTCCTCTCAATCACCCTGCTCTGAATTTCAGTGTCTTTGGTTATATTATGCTTGTTTGTTTGTTTGTTTGTTTTGTTGATTAGGTTCCTATTTTTTTTCCATTTTTTATTTTATTTTTTTTAAATCAGTATTTTTTAATTGTTGATATTGTACAGTTTTCTGTCTTTTACCCCGCCCCAGCCCACCACCCCAGCCCTCCCCACCTTCCTCCCATTTCCACCCCCCATAGTTTTTGTCCATGAGTACTTTATACTTGTTGCTCTAAACCGTTCCCCTTTTCCCCTGAAATTCCCTCCCCTCCCACTCTGGACACTGTCAGACTGTTCTCAAATTCAGTGTCTTTGTTTATATTATGCTTGTTTGTTTGTTTTGTTGATTAGCTTCCTGTTAAAGGTGAGATCATATGGTATTTGTCTTTTACTGCCCAGCTTATTTCAACTAGCATAATGCTATCCAGTTCTATCCATGCTGTGATGAAGGGTAGGAGAACCTTCTTTCTTTCTGCTGCATAGAATTCCATTGTGTAAATGTACCATAGTTTTTTGAACCATTCATTTACTGATGGGCACCTAGGTTGCTTCCAACACTTGGCTATTGTAAATTGTGCTGCTATGAACATTGGGGTGCATAGGTTCTTTTGGATTGGTGTTTCAGGGTTTTTAGGATATAATCCTAGCAGTGGAATTGCTGGGCCAAGAGGTAGATTCATTTTTAGTTCTGTTAGAAAATTCCATATTGGTTTCCATAGTGGTTGTACCAGTCTGCACTCCCACCAACAGTGCACTAGGGTCCCCTTTTCTCCACATCCTCTCCAACACTTGTTGTTTGTTGCTTTGTTTAGGATGACCATTCTCAATGGTGTGAGGTGGTATCTCATTGTGGTTTTAATTTGCATCTCTCTGGTAGACTTTATGTTCTTATTTTAAACAACTACAGTGTCTCTTTTCCTTAAATATATACATTCTATTTTATTTTTAATTATATTTTATTGATTATGTTATTACTGTTGTCCCAATTATTCCGCTTTGACTCCCTCCACCCAGTACCCCCCCCCACTCTGTCAAGCAACCCCCCTGCCATTGTTCACGTCCATGGGTCATGCATATAGGTTCTTTAACTCTTCCCTCCCCTATACTGTAGTTTACATCCCCATAAATATTCTGTAACTATCAATTTGTACTTCTTAATCCCTTCATCTTTTCACCCATTCCCTCAGAATCCCCTCTTCCCTGGCAATAATCAAAAGGTTCTCCATAGTCATGCTTCTATTTCTGTTCTGCTTGTTTGCTTAATTTGATTTTTAGATTCAATTGTTGATAGCTATGTATTTATTGCCATTTTATTATTCATAGTTTTAATCTTCTTTTTCTTAAATAAGTCCCTTTACAATTTCATAATAATGGTTTGGTGATGATGAACTCCTTTAGTTGGTTTTTTTTTTTTTTTTTTTTTTTTGGTCTGGAAGCTCTTCATCTGCCCTTTGATTCTAAATGATAGCTTTGCTGAGTAGAGTAATCCTTGAAGGAGCCTCTGGGACAGATTGAAGTGTACCAACATTCACATCATAGTGGTGTCAGAAGAAGAAGAAAAAAAGCAAGAAATTGGAAACCTATTTGAAAAAAATAATGAGAGAAAAATTCCTTAACCTGGTGAAAGAAATAAACATGTAAGTACAGAAAACACAGAAAGTCTCAAACAAGATGGACACAAAGAGGCCCACAATAAGACACATCATAATAAAAATGCCAAAGGTTAAAGATAAAGAGAATCTTAAAAGCAGAAAGATAAAAGCAGTTAGTTACCTACAAAGGAGTTCCCTTAAGACTGGCAGTTGATATCTCAAAACAAACTTTGCAGAGTATGGCAAGAAATACTCAAGTGATGAAAAGCAAGGACCTACAACCAAGATTATATATTCTATTTTAATTCTAAAGTTGTGTTTAAGTTGAAAAATATTAAAAACTTGAACAGGGAATACACTCATTAACACAGAGAAGAGGTTGCCCTAACATCAACTTTCTGTCCAAAACTTTCTTCCCTCCTCTAGGGGAATATACAGTGAACTTGATTCCCTACATCACATGCAGGAACAGCATGCTGATCCCATGCCATGCCCCCTGGTGTTATTTAGAAGATTCATCATAAATTTAACTCACCAGTCTAATATGTAGCCTGCAGATTCATTCTTGCATTTCCCCTGGGAAGAGACTGGGAAGAGCTCCAGGCAGGATCAGGAGGCCAGCCCCAGGCTTTGCTCTATTGCCTTCCATTACCCTGCTCAAAAATATCTCATGCAGGAGACAATCCCAGAAGAGGGATATAACCTCAGTCATTTACCATATCTCACCAAGGGAAAAAGGGAAGAAGCCAAATGCTGAATACCCTTTTTTTTTCACCAATTTTTGGCTATTCAACCACTTTTCTGACACATTTGCATCTGCTAATGTGAACATAGAAAAGTTCTCCCGCACTCAGTGAATTCTTAGCCTATTTCTATAACCAATGTAATTTAATGCATGGATTTTTAAATTTACATATTTCATATCCCTGTCTGAGTCATTATTATCTGTATTAGACTGCAAATGATAAACAGCTGAGATCATATCTGTTTAATTTAGTTTGAAAATTGATGGGCTCACAATAAAATGTGATCCTTAGTGTAATGCTTCTCTTGGGCTGACATTGGTCTTTGAAGAGCCCTTTTAAGAACTACAGTCAAAGTAGGAACCCACCCACCATTCAGCTTAAATGCCTCTGTTACCATATTCCATAAATAAATGGTAATGAAATAACATAAATGCAGCTGAAGTCCCATTTAGACATGCCACATCTACAGCCTGTTATAAGGAGCTTTCTGGTCATAGGCTAAGGGTTGTAAGAGCTTTTTCTTCAGAGAGAAAGAAATGGAGGCCTGAAAGCAAAAATAGTTTTATGCAAGATTACCAGGCTAATTGGCAGTCATCTCCTACGTCTCAAGGATCTGTCCATCACAGAATGAGCAGTGAAGAAGTTAGAAATTCTAGAAAAGTAAGGTAATATAACAGTGAGCAAAGCAGCAATATATATTGATATCAGCTGCTAACCATTTCTAAAGTTATTCTTTTATAACCTGAGGCATCTAATCAGCAGACTGGCTGAGCATAGGCTCAAAATGCATCATTCCATCAGAAAATAAAACCAAGACCCACCGGTTACCTTTCCCATAGCATCTGAACACCTGTCTTGGTGGTCATAAAAGGAGGTAAAGTAACACTGAAGCTGGCCTCACAACTCTGTAGCATGTGGGCTAGTTTCAAACTAGGAAAAAAAAAAAAAACAAACAAGATACTCTAAAATGCAGAATTTTAAACATATAACCCCAAAAGTAAATTTCACTCTATATATACTTAGTGTAAAACTATATTAATAATTCATTAAACTCCAGTGTATGTATTATGCTGCAAATTCCTCTCTGCTGTTAACAAAATGTTCACTTGTTAATTTTTAAGCTAAATTATTGAAAGCAAGAAATTGTGAAAGAAGAATTCACATTCTGCTAAATACAGAAGGTCTGGTGCCATCTGTTTTAGGTGTAATGATGAAACACTCTGTGAACCCACAAGTCAACACTGAGCATATCTGAAACCCCTCCTGGTGTAACTTTGCACAAAGTTTCTAACAAGAAAAGATAATGTGATGATATGTATTACATATTTTGTGGTGTATATAATGACTGGGTTAATTCCTTAATTTTATTTCAATGGTATTTTATGACTATAAAATATTGGAAATTTTTGGGGAGAAAATTGGGGAAAAACTAAATTACCCTTGATCGATTGTCAAGAAATTATTATAGATAAGTATCATACACCTGTATATCTTTACAGTCTTTTATGTGTGTATGTATGTTATGCATTAACAGATGATAGGTAGATAGATGATAGGTAGATAGATAGATAGATAGGAAATTATTTATAAAATGTTTTCATCTTTTTCCATATAATGCATTTATGTGAAAACATGTTCTTTGGAAAACATGATATTTTAGTAGCTACTGCTATATGTAAGCTTACTTATTTAACTATTTCTCTATCATTCAGATTCAGGTTATTTCTAGCTTTGGGCTATTAAAATAATACTGCAATAGAAATATTTTTTAAATGTAAATGTTATATTTAATCAGTTCAGTTGCCAGGTTTTTTTCTTAACACCCTAACTACAAATTATGTATTATATGATAATTTATTACTGTTTATTGCACCTCATCAACTCATAATACTAATTCTAATAAACATTGTTTCTTTACTGTATACCAAACACTGTTCTAATAACTTTCCATATATTTGCATATTTTAATCTCCAGAAGAACCTTATGAGACAGGACTATTATTATGTTTTATAATCTTAAAGAAAAGAGGAAATTTAGGTACCAAGAGAACCCTTGAACTTTCCTAGGGTTACACAGCTAACACAGGATGAATTGGGCATTTGAACCTAGGAGTTTGAGCTCCTGAGCCCTGCTCTGAACCATGTAAGTATACCATCTCTCTAAAGAACAATATCACATGATTATTACTATAATATTTTACTATATTTCCCATTTTTAAAAATAGCATGTAAGAACATGAATATTGATATATTTAGATAATGAACCATTGTAGAAGAAAAAAATTACACAAAGGAAAACAGACATTGTGAGTCACTCCTGTATTGAAACAGCTTTATTATCCCCAGAAATGGCATTTGTCTTATTCCCCCTTTTGTGGAATTAAAAAGTGCCATGCTCATATTTTTTGAGAAAAAGAATGGAAATACTAAGAGGTTCAAGATGTGAATAATGGAGAATTGTGATTTCGATATTCAGAACTATCATGCCAAGTTGGTTCTGAGTTGAATCCTTTTCTAAATGCAATCATAGAAGAGACACTTACCTCTTTTAGTACCATATTTATATTCTTAAAATAAGAATGTTAGCCCCTCAGTGTTATTGTGAGGATGAAATCAAGTGCCACACACAAAGCAACAGGCACACTTAGCCAATGTATAGTAATCGCTTTTTCCTTCTCTCTGCCTTGCTTCCTTCAATCATTCAATCAATCAATAACCCTTCTTGGAAACAACACAATTTAAAAGTCTAAGCTTTTTTAAACATAGTTATTAACATTTTGTTCAGAATAAGATCTTTTGGGAACTCTATTTGAAACATACGTAGGCTCCACTGAACAATATCCAGGCATTCTTTCTCCCTGCTGAATGCACAGGATGCCTTCAGAGTCTGTTCCCACATGTTAGACTGATTGTTCACAGTTAACATCTTACTACAAACAGACAGACTTGAGGAGGTGATGCACAGGGAACAGGCCTAAAGCTGAACTCGGTGTCTAATTTTAATTATCAGGGAGGAAGCTAGCTCCCTACTGGGTAAAATATCAAAAGCTTCATTTGAGCAACTATGGGTGCAGCTCTATACCTGTTAAATAATTATTATTTCCTTTATTCACTCTGTTTAAATAACAGTCTTGACTATGACAGCATGCTGCAGGAAAATAGATAATTATTTTAGAAATATCCAGACATGTCAGACACTGAGGATAAATAATATATTTATCTTTACAAAATTATGCAGCAGGTTGAAAAATATGTTATTTTAACAGCTGGCACCAGAGTTCCTCTAAGGCAGACAAATGTTTTTGTTTAGGAAAATACCTGGATATAGTGCTTTAAGGAGTCGAAGTCTGACCCAAAAAAAGTTTTATGTGAAAGTAACAAAACCCAGTAATAGCATGACTACTTCTGAAATGTTAACATAATTTGGAGGGTGGAGGAGGCAGGTAGAGAAGAGAGTGGGCAAGTCATCAGTGAGAATGAAGGGGACAGTGTATAGCAACAGGTTTAATCCTGCAGAAAAAGAAGTTGGTAAAAAAAAATAAACAAAGTGGCAGGGAATTCAGGGCATTCAGTTATTAACAAGTCAGAGTTTGGTTCTGCAAGGTAAACTGCCTTTATCACAGCAAACCTTCAATAAAGTCATTATACACACCAATGCCTACTTTGCATAATGGCTTTATTTTTATTTCTGAGTATGCATGGGACAAAGAATCTAGAATAGCTCCAGGAGCTGAAATTAACATGAGATCTAGAGCTCAGAAAAATATGCAAACAGATGTAGGGTGAACATGAGCATATGACCCCCTGCAAAACAACAGGGATTGTGAGGAGGACATTGAGCTTGCTATAAGTATGGAGTAGAGAGTTTGAGTCAATTCTATTTAAATTTCAAAGGGAACTAACACCCAGGTTACATAAATGGATAGAAACAACCTACAAGCATGAAAAGAATAGTACAAAGAGGAACATTCCAAGGTGCTTGGAAGACTGAATTCGGATTTCATCTATTTCTGTGAAAGCATTCTATTATTTTTTCCAAATGTTGAGCTCTCAAGAGTAATAGCTTCTCAAAGGTAAATATAAATTTAAAAACATTCTAAACAAAATCAAGTTATTGTTTTGATTTAAAAAGAAGTCAGTCACTTCTTTTACTAGTTGTAAATAGAGCAGTGTAAAAACTGAGTTTCCTGCCTGCAGGTTCTTAGTGTGCTGAGAAGGCACTAAGTGGTGCCCTATGCTGCTGCCACTCTTCCTTGAACACTTTTATGTATTTCAAAATGTCCAGTGGCCCTCTCCTTGAAAACACTACTCAGAAGCCCAGCAAAGTAAGCATGTGCCCAGACTATTGCAATCCTACCTCATCTCTCTCATGATCATCCATTCTTCAAAGCAGAGCAACCAAATCCTTACCCCTATAATACCTCTCTGATCTGACCTACCCCATGACAGTCACCAACAACCTCCTAATTACCCAAATTAACAATATCCCTTTTGTCCCCATCTCATTCCTCTGTCCCTCAGTACTAGAACATTAGCCAAAGCCTTGGAATCCTTAACTCTGTTTACCCTATTCATCCCATTATTACTGTGATCCTAACTTTTCATTCTACAGCTCTTCTTCCTCCACAAGTGCCTTAAATGATTTGTGATTCCCAGATCCTATCTTTGGTTTGTCTCTTTATTCCACAGGTGTTCCATGCTTCAACTCTCACTGAAAATGACTCCTAAACTTACATATCCATATTTCCTATCTCTCCCAGCTTCAAAGCCATGAAACATGCCACACATGTACATCTAGATATCTTACCAACTATCTCAATATGTCCTAACAAGTGGAGACAACAAGGGATGACCTGGTCAGGATTTATGCTTCCTCCACCAGGAACCTTTCACAAATAGACCAAAGAAACAAAACCAGATATTTGCAATGTAAAGACAGTACCTTCTTTTAGCCATGTAATAACCAAAAAGCCCCACCCATATGTAAATTCAAAAGATGCCATGGATCCAAACCTTTCCCCTCCTCCTAATGTTGTCGCCTTATAGGTCATCACATAAGGAACCTAAGCCACCTCTTATTTGGAAATCATTTCATTTATCTCAATATAAATAGTTAGCTGAATACCTATAACGATCATTGATTTTCTTTTCCTTCCTAAGAAATGTATCTTTACCTCCTTAATACTTAGTGATCCCTAACAATATGTTGAATTAAATGACTCCCTAGACCAAAACTTCCTCATACCCACATTTACCCTTAATGTACTACTCTCAACATATATCTTAAGTTCATCTACTAATAGCTTCCTAAAGTTGCAAGTTCTGAAAATGCATTCCATATACATAATTCCACGGAATACACCATTTTAAACACTATTTTATTTTTTCTCCACTCTCATAGTCAATCCCTACCCTGTTCTCCACGTCTATGGGTCATTTACACCTGTTCCTTGACTACGCCATTCTCCTTCTACCCCCCTTGTTACCCTCCCCCCATCTAGTTACTGTTAGTCTGTTCCTAGTTTCCATGCCTTTAGTTCTATTTGGGTTATTTGTTTATTTTGTCCATTAGGTCCCTCTTACAGGTGAGATCATATGGTATTTGTCTTTTGCCACCTGGCTTATTTCGCTTAGCATAATACTCTTCAGTTCCATCTGTGCTGCCACAAAAGGTAGGAGTTCCTTCTTTCTTTCTGCTGTGTAGTATTCCATTGTGTAAGTGTACCACAGTTTTTAGATCCACTCATTTACTGATGGGCATTTAGACTATTTCCAGAACTTGTCTATTGTAAATAATGCTGCTATGAGCATCAGGGTGCATAGATTCTTTAGAATTGGTGTTTCAGGATTCTTAGAGTAAAATCCCAGCAATGGAATTGCTGTATCAAAAGGCAGTTCCATATTTAATTTTTTTTTAGGAAATTCCATACTGTTTTCCACAGGGTTGCACCAGTATGCATTCCCACCAGCAGTGTACTAGGGTTTCATTTTCTCCACATTCTCTCCAGCACATGTTGTCTGTAGATTTGTTAACGATGGCCATTCTGACAAGTGTGAGGTGATGTCTCATTGTAGTTTAGTTTGCATCTCTCTGATGGCTAGTAATGTTAAGCACTTTCTCCAACAAAAAAAAAAAGGCTAAAAATTATTTTCATAGTAATAAAAAATTAGGAATGCCACATACCACCTCTTGAAGATTTTTGTCAAACATGTGTACAATAAAAGCTCTAAAAAGTCCTACAATTAAAAAACTTTCTAATATTGTGTAGGCAAACATTTGCCAAATATGTTTGTCTATAGATCCCTTTTCTTAAATTACACTTATTAATATCTGAAAACAGGGTACAGATTGCCTTATATAAAAATAGTGGTAGTGGCTTCAACAAGATAGCCATTTAACACTTTCACTGAGCAGTCCAAGCTGCTATAATTCTTCCAAGATAGAAGGGAGCAGACTCCATCTATTTTGTTTTGTTCTGCTGTCCACAATAGGTAGCTCTCATTCAATGCCTTAATATGACTGCTCCAGCGCCTACCATCACATTCACATTCCATCTGATGGAGAGAAGAAACGGACATCCATTACCTCTGTTCTAAACAAATGGCCTAGAACTTGTTCACAATATTTTTACTTCTAGTAATCATGGTTTGATCACATGATCACAAGTGGCCACAAAGGAGGCTGGGAAATACTGTCTTTATGGACATAGACACAGCCATATGGTTAGCTAAAAGCTCTACTGCAATAGAAGAAGTGAAGAATAGAGAATAGAGAACACCTATCTGGGGACATGTTGACTTAAAAAGCTGATAAATGTGAATGAGATTATGGGGGATGCCTATTAACCAAACTAGAAGGAAGTACTTTACTAGTATTATCAAACATCTCCTCCAAAAGTTCACACTGAAAATAATTATTTTTCATAATGTTTTTCATATTTTTCAGTTTAGTGTATATATAAAACATTCTTAGAAAATAGAGATGTTTTCAAAGATTTGTATTGAAATATTTCTCTGAACTCATATCCACTTCAACTATCCTACACTGAAAAGATGCTATCAAAATTACTTTTCTCTAAAGTACATGTTCATAAAGGTGACATTAAATGGCATTAATTTATTTCATTCCCTAATCCTTAAATTCAAGACTGCCACTCACCAGGAGTATAACTTGGGAGGGTTACTTAACCTTCCCAAGTCTCAATTTTCCCACTATGAAATGAAGATAATATAAGCATATTGCACTGTAATCATGGGTTTTAAATGAAATAATGCGTATAAAGTACCAGAATAAAGTAGATAGTTAAAAATTGTTGACACTTACTTTGACCTGCAAATAAAGTGGTTATAACTAGATGATCTTTAACATTATGTTTTTATGACAAAAATATAATCAAGGGCAGAGAGATACTACATAAACAGAACTGACACTGGAACTTCAGGAAACACTGATAAATTTGTGTTTTCTCCTTTATTCCATTTAAAAATTTTAAATGATGTATCTTACTAATTAGTACAGAAGACCCTAAATAATGTAATCATTCTTTCTTATTGCAGTGTTTATAGATCTTTAGTCTCTCTCTCTCTCTCTCTCTCTCTCTCTCTCTCTCTCTCTCTCTCTCTCTCACACACACACACACACACACACACACACAGTGTTATATAAAATATATTAATGGTAACTTTTTCTGGAGATAATAAAAATCTAGAAAAGTAACTTTCTTGGACTTATTTACACATGTGCTTTTCCAGAATCAGGACAAACTAATAATTGGTAGGATAAAAGTTAGTTGGGAGTGTAGGTAGAAACACTTCACTTCCTCATACAACCAAAAGAAGGACAACAAACAATTTGAAAACAAAAAACAATCAGAACTTCTGGGAAATCAAACTTCATGGAACTCTGACAACCAAAGACTTAAAGAAACATTCATACAGACCAGTAGGAGAGGGGGAGATGGGCAGCCAGGTATTGAGAACACACACAGCAAGGCGGCAGACTGCTCAGGTGAAGCAGGGAAACGGCTGACCAGGAAACTAAAGATTCAAAACCTCTCACTGTAAAAATCTGTGGGGGTTGTGGTGGCAGGAGAAACTCCCAGTCTCACAGGAGAGATAATTGGAGAGGCCCATAGGGTCCTAAAACAAACACAAGCCCTCTCACCTGCAAATCAGCACCTGAAAAGGCAAAATCTGCTTGTGGGAAGTGATAGCAATGACAGAAAGTGGGCGAGAGCCAACCAAGCAGCATTGTTCCCTCTCAGACCCCTCCCCCACAGACAGCTCTACGATGCAGCAAGGAGGGTTGGCTCACCCTGGCAAATACCTAAGGCTCCTCCCCTTACAACATAACAGGTGTGCTGAGACAAAGAAATATGGCACAAATAAAGAAACGGGTCAAAACTCCAGGAAAAGAACCAAGCAACAAGGAGATAGACAACCTATCTGAGGCAGAGTTCGAAACAATGGTAATCAGGATGCTCACAGAAATGATTGAGCTCAATCACAAAATGAAGGAAAAAATGAAGGCTATACAATGTGAAATAAAGGAAAATATACAGGGAACTAACAGCAAAGAGAAGAAAACAAGAACTCAAATCATAATTTGGAACAAAAGGAAGAAATAAACGTCCAACCAGAACAGAATTAAAAAACAAGAATTCAAAAAAATGAGGAGAGACTTAGGAACCTCTCAGACAACTTTAAATGTTCCAACATCCAAATCATAGGGGAACAGAAAGGAGAAAAGTAAGAGAAAGAAATAGAAAATTTATTTGACAAATAATGAAGGAAAATGTCCCCAATCTGGCAAAGGAAATAGACTTATAGGAAGTCAAGGAAGCCCGGAGAGTCCCAAAGAAATTGGACCCAAGGATGCCCACACCAAGGCACATCATAATTATATTACCCAAGATTAAAGATAAGGAGAGAATCTTAAAAGCAGCAAGAGGAAATGAAATAGTTACCTACAAAGGAGTTCCCATAAAACTGTCAGTTGACTTCTCAAAAGAAACCTTACAGGCAAGAAGTAAATGGAAAGAAGTATTCCAAGTCATGAAAGGCAAAGACCTACATCCAATATTACTCTATCCAGCAAAACGATCATTTAGAATGAAAAGGCAGATAAAGTGCTTCCCAGATAATGTCAAGTTAAAGGAGTTCATCATCACCAAGCACTTATAATATGGAATGTTAAGGAAATTATCTAAGAAAAAGAGGAAGATCAAAACTATGAACATAAAGTCACAACAAACACACAACTATCAACAACTGAACCTAAGAAACAAAAACTAAGGAAACAACTAGAACAAGAACAGAATCACAGAAATGAAGATCATACAGAGGGTTGTCAGTGGGGAAGGGGAGGGAGAGAGTGGGGGGAAAGTACAGGGAATAAGAAGCATAATTTGTAAGCACAAAATAGACAGGGGTAGGTTAGGAATAGTATAAGAAATGCAGAAGCCAAAGAACTTATATGTACAACCCATGGGCATGAACTAAGTGGGCCAAGGTGGGACGGGATGGTGGAGGGTGGGCAAGGTGCAGGGTAAAGGGGAGAAAAAAATTGGGACAACTGTAATAGCATAATCAATAAAATATACTTTAAAATATAATATAAATAAAAGTAGAGAAAAGAAAAAAACTAGTTGGCATGTTATCACACCAAAAATAAAACTGGCTCCTGAATAACCAGGAAAGTAACACTAAGAATTAATAACACACAGTCTTTGCCCTGAATTTTTCTCACGAACACTTTTGTTATTAAACTTTGTGTTTATCAGTGAATGAATAAGCCATGTCTCTATAAACTAGCCCAAATAATACTTTGATACATTTTAATAATTTTATAGCACCTAATAAATTCCAAGCACTGTTCTAAGTGTTCTTAACTTATAACTTCCAATAAGGTAGATAGCATTTTTATTCCCATTTTGCAAATGTAAAATGCAAGCAAAGAATGGGTAAGTAATTTGTCCAGAGTTACACAAAGTAGTTACACAAGTAACTACTTACACTAGTAGTTACACAAAGCATGAAGCTAAGGCAGATACTTCAAGGCAAGCAGAGATATAATTGCAGAAATTGTAACACAAGGTAGCAGGATGGTAACAAGGACCAAAGAGAGGGTACTTTCATAGAACAAGGTTCAACAGCAAAGCAACAACAAAAAGGAATGTCCTTGAACTGTTGTTCTGAGATTTCTAGAATATTCTCTGAATGAAGGCAAAATAGGTCTCATTGTTTAGGGCAAGCTCCAACCTTATAGATGCAGTAATCTATCTGATCAATGGATGCTTTAACTTAAAGGACCAAAGATCCTACACAATCATCGAACATTCTTACCAGATACCCATATCCTCTCTTCGAATTCATTATGAATATTTACTAAAGGCTAAAATAGCCACAGTAATTATTATCTGTATGTTGCACTTAGTAATATAGTTTATCAAAATTTTTTTATGCACAAGCATCTTACATGACAATTCTTTGTGGCCAAAGACCATGTAATATTACTTCTATCACTCTCACAATTTTCATCAGTGTGGACTGCTCATATAAAATACCTAATGAATATTTGTTAAATGAATGTATCAATGGAAGTCATATTTGTCATCCTGCATTTTATTTTATTAAATATATTTTATTGATTGTGCTATTATAGCTGTCCCAATTTTTCCCCTTTATTCCCCCCACCCTGCACTGCACCTCCCACCTGTATCCCCCACACCTTAGTTCATGTCCATAGGTTGTATATATAAGTTCTTTGCCTTCTCCATTTCCTATATTATTCTTAGCTCCACCTCATCTATTTTGTACCTACAATTTATGCTTCTTATGCCCTGTACCTTTTCCCCCATTCTGCCTCCTCCCCTTCCCACTGATAAGCCCCCATGTGATTTCCATTTCTGTGATTCTGTTCCTGTTCTAGTTGTTTGCTTACTTTATTTTTGTTGTTTTTTTAAGTTCAGTTATTGATAGTTGTGAGTTGGTTGTCATTTAACTATTCATAGTTTTTTATCTTCTTTTCCTTAGATAAGTGTCTTTAACATTTCATATAATGAGGGCTTGGTGATGATGAATTCCTTTAACTTGACCTTATCTGGGAAGAACTTTATCTGCCCTTCCATTCTAAATGATAGCTTTGCTGTGTAGAGTAATCATGAATGTAGGTCCAAACAAGAATTGTATGCAGCTCTGGCTGGTGTAGCTCAGTGGATTGAGCACAGGCCTGAGAACCAAAGTATCACGGTGCGATTCCCAGTCAGGGCACATGCCTGGGTTGCAGGCCAGTTCCCGGTAGGGAATGCTCAGGAGGCAACCATACATTGATATTTCTCTCCCATTCTCCTTCCCTTCCCTTCTAAAGATAAATAAATAAAATCTTAAAAAAAAAAAAAAGAATTGTATGCAGCAGAAAGAAAGGAGCTCCTACCCTGTGCAACAGCATGGATGGAACTGGAGAGCATTATGCTAAGCGAAATAAGCCAGGCAGTGAAAGACAAATACCATATGATCTCACCTTTAACAGGAAGCTAATCAACAAAACAAACAAACAAGCATAATACAACCAAAGACACTGGAATTGAGAACAGGCTGACAGTGACCAGAGGGGAGAGAGGAGGGAATTTCAGGGGGAAAAGGGAAGGGTTTAGAGCAACAAGTATAAAGAACACATGGACAAAAACTAGGGGGGGTGGAAATGGGAGGGATGTGGGGAGGGCTGGGGCGGTGGGCTGGGATGGGAGCAAAAGACAGAAAACTGTACAAGAACAACAATTAAAATAAAAATTCAAAAAATAAATTGGGGAAGGACAAAAAAAGAATTCAAAAATATGAGGATAGGCTTTGGAACCTATGGGGCAACTTTAAATGTTCTATCATCTGAATCATAGGGGAGCCAGAAGGAGTAAAGGAAAAGCAAGAAATTGAAAACTTATTTGAAAAAAATAATGAAGGAGAACTTCCTCAATGGGGAGAAGCAAATAGACTTCCAGGAGTCCAAGAAGCTCAGAGAATCCCAAAGAAGTTGGACTCAAGGAGCACACACCAAGGCATCTCATAATTACATTACCCAAGATTAAGGGTAAGGAGAGAATCTTAAAAGCAGCAAGAGAAAAGGAAAGAGTTACATACAAAGGAGTTCCCACAAGACTATAAGCCGATTTCTCAAAAGAAACATTACAGGCAAGAAGGAGCTGTAAAGAAGTATTCCAAGTCATCCTACTTTTCCCATTAACACATTCATCTGTGGTACACAAAAGGTGCTCAAAAAATCTTTATTCAAATTTACTTCACTGTTGAGTGAAGATATCATTTGTGGTATAACAAAAATTGTGATTCTATTCTAGTATTTGTTAATTTAAATAATATTTAATATAAGGTATTTAAGGCATTTTGTATAATTTCACAAAAGCTATCTTATGAACATTATCCTCCGGATTCACTTCTAAAGGAAGCAAACATTTTCTTCCTTCTTTCTTGTCTGTTAAAAACACATGAAATAGATTTTGTCCCTCATAAACCCTCCCTATTTTTGACCCATAGTTGACAACAGTTGAGAAGTTTGAGTTTTAATAGCCATAGGAATTGTAAAGAAGGCTTATAACTCAAGACCATCAAGTCCCTTGACTAAATATATATTTGGGTTTGCTCTGAGCTTTCTGAAAATGTTGTGTATGCATGCAGCATGTTTGCATATCCTCTGTCTGGCTTTAGACAAAGAGTGTGGAGTTAAATGTGACTGTAGCCTAGATACACAAGCCACTTTAGCTAATGACATTATTTGAGACATACTCACTATTAACATATCTGCTTCATAGGAACTGTTCAGTAATACTTTATGAAAACATCTCTATTAATGCCATGACATTTTTCCCTTTCCCCAAATATTTTTTACTTGTAATTTTTTAAATTGCAGACCAGAACTGTAGGGCAGATCACATAACAATTTATTTCTTTATAATAAGAAAATATCTTCCTGGCTGGTGTAGCTCAGTGGATTGACCAAGGGCTGCAAACCAAAGGGTCGCCAGTTCAATTCCCAATCGGGGCACATGCCTGGGTTCCAGGACCAGTGGGGGCCATGTGAGAGGCAACCACAGATTGATGTTTCTATCTCTCTTTCTCCCTCCTTTCCCCTCTCTCTAAAAATAAATAAATAAAATCTTTTTAAAAAAGAAAATATCTTAGTTGATCAAATGTCTACATTAAATATTTAATTTCAAAATGTTCTTTCAATATAAATGATCAGGAAGACATAAAATATATCAAGTGGAATTTTAAAAATAAGAGACTGGTAAAATTACTGTTATCCATTTAACCATTCATCCAATTAAAAGACTTATCTTTAGGAGGATAATTATTGGCTATTGGAGTTCTACATTTTGAAACTCTCTTTAGTCATCTTGTTATTCCAAGCATCAGGCACAATGCCTGTCACCCTTCAGGCAATCAATAATTGTTTGTCTGATCGATAAATACATGAGAATCTTTTAAAGTTACACAAATGAACTACAATCTTTTGAGGATGGGTGATTTAAAAAAGTTTTCATCAGAGAATAAAGTTATCTTTGAAGTTGAATTTGTCTAAGAATCTAAAAATTCAAATTTTTTCTATATTACCTGGTATTTTATTTTATATTACTACCACTTTGAAACAGGGATTTTATTTTATATAACTTTATTTCTCTCAATTATAATCAGGGAAAACTGATACAGTGATTTGTAATAATGTAACCCTGAAAACTGGAACCTATTTTAAAATCATGAAAACAATTGTCATAATTAGGTAGACTTTATTATCATATATCCTTGTAATTTCTACAATTAACAGGCAAACTGATTCAAAGTTCAAAGATAAATTCAAACTGATTCAACTTTGTACTAATTTGAAAATGCAAATTAAGATATTCATTTATCTTTTTCACTATTCCATAATAATAGAGAATTAAAACAAATCCCATATGCAGTTGCAACAAAACAACAACAACAAAAACAAAAGTTCCTGGGGATAAATTTAACCAAGGAGGTAAAGAAACTGTATTCAGAAAAAAATAAGATACTCAAGAAATAAACTAGGGAAAATTCAAATAAGTGAAAGCATAAACTATCTTCAAGGATTGGAGGAATTAACATTATTAAAATATCCATACTACCTAAAGCAATCTATAGATTCAGCACAATTCCTGTCAAAATGTCAATGCCATATTTCAAAGAACTAGAATGAATATTCCAAAAATTTATATGTAACCACAAAAGACCCTAAATAGCTTCAGCAATCTTGAGAAAGAAGAGCAAAATTGGAGGTATGCTACCTGCTATTGAACTATATTACAAGCCCATTATAATCAAAACAGCCTGGTACTGGCATAAGAATAGACAAATAGGTCAATGGACCAGAACAGAGAGCCCAGAAATATATGTTCACCTTTATGGCCAACTAATATTTGACAAAGGAGGCAAGAACACACAAGGGGTAAAGGCAGTCTATTCAATAAATGGTGTTGGGAAAATTAGACAGATAGGTGCAAAAAATTGAAACTAACCACCTCCTTATAGCATGCACAAGAAAAAAACTCAAAATTGTTTAAAGTCTTAAATGTAAGCCCTGAAATCATAGAAAATCCTAGAATAAAATATAGGCAGTAAAATTTCAGATATTTCTCATTGCAATATTTTTTCTGATATATCTCTTCAGGGAAGAGAAACAAAAGAAAAAAAGAAATAGGATTACATAAAACAAAAAAGTTTTTGCACAGGAAAGAAAACCATCAACAAAATGAAAAGACAACCCACTGAATGAAATAACATATTTGCCCCTGATACATCTGATAAGGGGTTTACATGCAAAACTTATAAAGAACTCAGGCAACTCAACACCAAAAAAATAATGATAATCAAAATTTTAAACAGGGACAAAGGACCTGAAAAGACACTTCTCTATACATGACATAGAGATGGCTAATAGACACATGAAAAGATGTTCAACATCATTAATCATCAGAGAAATGCAAATTAAAACCACAATAAGATATCACCTCAGACCTATCATGATGACTATCATCAATGAATCAGCAAACAATAGGTGTTGACAAGGATGTGGAGAAAAGGAAACCCTTGTGCATTGTTGGTAGGAATGCAGGATGGTGCAGCCACTGTGGAAAGCAGTATGGAGTTTTCTCAAAAAATTAAAAACAGTATTGCCTTATGGCCCAACAATTCTGCTCATGGGAATGTATCAGGAATGCAAAACACTAATTCAAAAGAATATATGAACTCGTGTTCATTGCAATGCTATTTGCAATAGCCAAGATTTGGAAGCAGCTCAAGTACCTATCAGTAGATGAGTGGAGAAAACAACAATAGTATATTCACATAATAGAATACTACTCAGGCATGAAAAAGAAGGAAATTTTACCTTTTGCAAGAGCATAGATGGACCTGGAGAGTATTATGCTAAGCTAAATAAGCCAGTCAGAAAAAAAAAAACATATGATTTAACATACGTGGAATCTAATGAACAAAAATAAGCAAATAAACAAAATAGAAACAGATGTAGATACAGAGAACAGACTGACAGCTATTGGGGTGGTGGCTGGGGGATGGGTAGGTAAAATAGGTGAAGGGAGTAAGAAAAGAAAAACCATTGCAGACACAGACAACAGTATGGTGATTACCAGAGGGAAGGGTAAGGCAGGTAGAAGAAGGTAAAGGGGAGAAAAATGGTGACAGAAAGATATCAGAATATGGGTGGTGAAAACCCAATACAATATACAGATGATGTATTACAGAAATGTACACTTGAAATCTATTTAATTAACCAATGTAAACCAAATAAATTCAATAAAAAATATTTTTAAAAATTTAAAATGTACTTTGAATCCCTCAGAAAAAAGTCACTAAATTTTAAATAGTCACCTCAAAAAATAAGAACTTTTTGCTTATTTATGGAACAAAATACACTTCTATCATTTCATATATCTGTACCAGTGGTATCTTTTACCATTTGTAAAAGTAGATACTCTTCAACATTTTTCTCTGTACTCTGAATTTGTCACTTCTCTTTTTCCACTGCATTATCAATAAGTGCCAAGGTGCCAAGGTTAGCCAATAAAAGCCTGAGCATCACAAGATGTTAGATGTTATTAAACTTATTTCTGACCCTTTTGCCTCACATATCTTTAGCACCAGATTAGAAGAGATTCATTCAAAAACTCCTATACACTTAGTATTACTAGAATTACATTACCAGTTACAATTTGTGCATCACTCCTTGAGTGTGTGGTCTCTTGTGAGGCCTATAAAATATTAGACAAAAAGTAATGAAGATATTAATATCAATGTGGGCCTGCTTACCATCATTACACGTCTATGTCACATTATACAACATTCATGTGTTTTTACACCCTTCTTACCCAGCACTCACCACATACTTGTTTTGATGATGTAATAGTCTGCTTAATGCCTTTCTAACCAATTATAAAATCCATTGACACATTTTTTGGTAAAGAGTTAGATATTAAACATTTCAGGCCTCATGGACCGAGAGTTCTCTATTTACTCAGGCAGGTCACTCTAATGTGAAAACTGCCATAAGCAATACATAAATGAGTGAGTGTGACTATGTTCCAATAAAGTGTATTTCAGTACCTTTACACCTAAATTTTAATATCACATCATTTTTCAATAGCACAAAATATTAGACTTCTTTTGATTTTTTTAAATCTTAGCCTGTGACTGGTACAAAAAACATTGGCAGTGGACTTGACTGATGGTGTTATAGTTTGCTGACCCCTGCATTAGGCTATTATGACTCCCAGGAACAGATTCAGAGTAACCTTTTATTTGCCAACATACATTCGGGCTTTGAACAGTTCTCTGTACATTGCAGGTATCAACATATGTTTATTAGATAAACCACTGCTGAATAATTTATGGTTCTCTTAACATCATGGCTAACTTATTTATGCATGAATGAATTTGTTGGCTCTCCTTTTTTCTCTCTCTCTTTCACTAGACCTCTAATGAGGCCAAAACATGGTAGTGTTAAAGGATTAAGTAATTCCCATTAAGTTTAGGATATTTAGAAAGTGACTTAATTGTCAAAAAAAGTTCAGTTAAATAAGTAAAATAGGTCACATGGCATGTTATTAAAATTGTAACACCTGCTCCCTTCCCAGCCCAGCCTCCGGATGCAATAGTCAATAACCTTTAAGGCTCAGAGGAACATCTTATCCTTGGCTCTCTGGACCTGATCTACTTTCTTCTGGTGCTAACTCAATTTTTCCATTAAATTCTAGTGCTGTCCCTGAGTCCACCCTTGACATAGCATCATGTCCCTTTTCATATACAAGATCTAGCTGTAATCTTGAATGATGTCTGAGTGAGTGATGGCGCACAAGCTTGAGCAGATCCAAGGCCATGTCACCCTGACCTAGTAGTTTTAGTGCCTTGTTCCTTCCACACCCTTCTTTATATGACATAATTGTTTCATCCTGTGCAGTTGTCACCCTCCCTTGCCAGAGCAACTGTACCTCAGAGATGGCATATCAGCAGCAGAGAATAACCCTATGTAGGTGTCAGCTATATGCCCCATGGCCCTGTGCAAACCTATATAGTTTGTAATAGTCCTTTAGTGGGACATACAATGTTACAGAAATCAAATATGGTATATAGCTATAAAATTTTGGAAAACAAAGTTACTTTTTTTACTTTGTTTCACTTTAACACAAAGTTCATTTTAAATCAAAATGAAGACATTAAAATTAAACCAAATGTTTATTTAAGCTGCATATTTTATGTATGACTCTAAATGCAAAAAATGATATATTTGCTAAAATGAGTAATTAATATAGATTCTCTAGCTTTTTAGCTACAAACTGTCAAAATTATTTAACTACCAAGAACTCAAAATAACTTTATAAATTTTCTTTGTGCCTATGTAAACTATCATTGAAATTTAAAACTATACATTTTCAATGTCTCTGGTTGTATTTTGCACAAACTGATAGTAACCAAAGAGAAAGGGGGAGAAGGATAATAGGGGGTAATAGAGGAGGGGCCATCAAGGAGCATGCATAAAGGACACATGGACAAAGCCAAAGGGTTAGGTTAGAGGGTTAAGGATGAGTGGGGTTGGGGGCATATTGGGGTGAAAATAAAGACAACTGTACTTGAACAATAATAAAAAATATATAAATAATAAATAAATGAAACTAAACATTTTCTTATTTTCAAATGTACAAATTTTAAATACTACCTTAGTCATTTTATACCCTGGGTTCATCCCTGAACTTCACAGGAGAGAAACTGTATTTATATTTCTCAGTGAATGCAGAGAAAGGAACTTGCTAGCATGTTGAGAAAGTTTGGGAGAAAAAAGTCTAGAGGATTACTAAGAGAAACTTAGTGGAGCTTATTTATTTTTCATCTCAGGAATTTTTATCTATTTATCAAAGTAAAATAAATACATAAACAAATTAAAATAGATTAAGAAATAAAATGCTTAAGAACCAGATAATCTTCATACACCACACTAAGAAACCCATATGATTATCCAGCTACAATGGGAAAACTGAGGGAAGAATTTCAAGGACATAATCTGAATAACATGGGATCTTAAGAATGAGGCCATCAAAAAAGACAGAGCACAGGAACCAATAGCTACAGTGCACTTGGGAGGATTCAACAGGTCCTTGGGCAGGTCTCCTCCCATACTCTGGTTTTGTCCATCAAGTATGGAATTAGAAAACCCCACACAACCCCTCCTGCTGGCTCAAGTAAATCCCACTCAGCCTTCTTTGAACAGAACTTGGAAGCACTTAAAAGAGGAGAGAAAGGTTTCAGAGTGGCTGTAATGAATCAGCACATTAATGTTGATTTAACATTTATATGATTTAGAGCCAGCCTGGTTTGTGACCCCGGGCCCTTTGCCCGATCCCAAATGCTGCAACATGGCCAGCTAACCAGAGCCGGGGCAAATGTATTACTCTGGCTTGCATTTAATTATTTAACATAGAGCAGGGATCAATACTAAACTAGCCCTCCCACTCTTAATTCTTTTCTCAGAAATTTGCTGATAAATTTCTGAAAATGGCTTGACCATATTCCACCAATGGAAGACACAATTTTATGGGGCTTTGTTATTAATAAAAGAGTTGGGGTTTTTTTGTGTGTGTGTGAATTTAAGTGAACTAACAAAAATTTACAGAGTTTAAGAGAAGTCAAATTTTACCTGTCAAACATTTCCGAATATACACTCCAGAGCAAAATAAATATGGAAATTTTCAAAGAAAGATATTTAAATGTATTATTCTTCTTGAAGGTAAATCTTTCACGTTATTATCTTCTAGAATTTCAAATATAACAGTTTCCACAGATAGGACTAGATTACTATTTTTCAAGGAGACATCCACATCACCTTGCTATGTGTTTTCATGCGTAAACTATTTACTACAATATCATACAACTACTAAGTACTCAATAAACATGAATTCTTAGCTTTTCCCTATGACTTTGTAAGACTTTGTGATTTCCAAGTCAAAAGCTAGCAAAACATTATATACCAGACAAAAAAAATTACTTCATCTACGACAATGGGTTTGAGACTCAGCAGGATAAAAAACATCTCCATATGAATACATGTTTTCAAAATGTGGAATTAACCTATGTAAGCAGGGTGGGTAAAAGCCAAGGAATTGGCATCTCTTCAGAATGCAGTCGACCACAGCAATGGCTCTGATTTCTTTCCAATTGATATATGTGGCATTTGCCCCACTCTGTTAAACTGAAGTCACAACACTGTGCATGAACCAAGGACTTAAGGAGCACTTGATATGTATTCATCAAGCTGAGATGAAAATTACCTTTGCCCAGTTCCAGCCCTTTGTTAATGTTCTTTCTGGAGTCAGTGAAAAAGGGGAGCAAGATTATCACCTCCAGTTTTACAGGCAATAAAAAAAGAATCAGAAAATTGCAGTCCCCTTGCTAACCCCACCTTCCCATCTCTGGTAACCACCCCTCCCTCCTTGTCCCCCAGTCAATAGGTTCCATGTTTCTTTCAACAGAAAGTGAAAGGTCAGGTGTTCAAAATGCCACCGAAGGCCTTTTCTTCTTAGGCATGGCATGTTCTGGCATCTCATCAGTTGGCTATCTAGTCCAAGCATTCACTTTGTAAAATGAATTAACTTAAATTTGCTGATAGTAGCAGACTCAGCACTCTCAAAAATAGAAAATGACAAATCTTGTTTATTAAATTTGTATTTTGTCTTCCTTTTAAGAAAGCCTTTCACCTCTGGACAAAGACAACAGTGGGGAGGATTGGATGTGGGAGGTGGGGTGTGGGTAGGGCAGGGAAGAGTAATGTGGGAAAAATGGGGACAACTGTAATTGAACAACAATAAAAAATAAAATAATAAAATTAAATAAAATTAAAAAGTCCATTCCTTTTGTTGCTACCATGCGTACTGCATTTGCTATGCCAACATTTTAATATTAACGGACTATCTCTTAGGCAAATGTAGGATGTACATCTCATTTCATGGTTTTCTGCTGAGGGTATATTTATTTCCAAATGTGTAAATAGTTTGCCCCTTAATGTAATCAAAGACTGAAGAAAGATGCCACTTGAAAATCATTTGGAAAAAGAAGAGAGAAGGGGAACAGGCCTCTGAGATGTTATTTATAATGCAGTACTGATTTCACATGACCTTCACAAAGAATCACTTGTTTTACAACTTTTTACCAAGGCATCATTTTTAATAAATCACCTTTTACTTTGCATTCTTTTTTTGCTGTATGATATGCAAAAATAGAAAAGAACAATGGCTGGAAATCTGTTTCTGTGAAGTGCTCTCACTAGCATGCTGAGAAGTGTTATAACGAATATTTTTTGGCATCAGCTGCTGATGACAGCTTCGTGCTAGCAGTGTTTGATTCAAAATGTCATGTGACATAATAATACACAAACTGAGTTCACAGAGGGTGTAAAAATCATGCAACCTGCCGTAAGTACAGCAGTTTTTCATAAACATTCAAGGAGAAGCACAGAAGTAGAAACTTTAAAACTGAAATGTGAAAAAAATACTAAAATCCACAAATACCGGGAAAAAATATTAACAAATGGAAACAGTAATTTTTGTGTAATCACAACACAAGTGTTTTCTTCAAGTCAAAATCTTATGGCATAAATTTATGAATGATCTGGTACGACTAAAGTGCTGAAGTCAATGAGAAAACATATTTACTCATTTATAAGTACGATCAAATATTTTTCCTATTAATTTTTAACAAATAATTTTCTTAAAGTAATAGTCATTTTTTCTCTTGCTTAATCTTTTTCTTCCACCTGTATTTCTTCTGAAGGAGATTTTTTAAATCAAGTCTATAACCTGAATATGATTATAACAGAAATTGCCTTATCCAAAATGTTTAAACATTAGCAATGAACTATCTAATATTTACTTTAAAAAGAAATATATTCCAAATGTTAATTTCAAGGACATTTATTCAGTAAAATGGCATTCCCTTCTCTTGACTTTATCACCTGTGCTTTAGTTACAGGTACTGGATTGTCAATATGTGTTTGCCAATCCTCCTTTCTATTTCCACTATTTTTCCAATTGTCAGAACAGCATTTTTTTCCATAAGCCTATTAGTGACACCTTCCCAATTTAATTTTTGTCTAATACTTATTATACTGATTTTTCCAAGTTCTGCCTCCCTAAACACCAGCTATGTGACCTTAATCACATAATTTCATCTCTCTGTGCCTCAGTTTCCTTGTCTTCCTCATAAGGTTAGTGTGAATACTAATGAGTTAGGATACCATTTAGAACAATGCCTGGCACAGAGTGAATTCTGTGTTAATGTTCTCGTCTTAAAACCTGAAGTGATTTAAATATGAATACATTATTCAAAATATTTGAAAATGTGTATTTCTAGTTTTTCCACCATTAGTCTATGGATTATATCAATTTAAGTAAATGATTAAGTTGGTCATCCATAGAATTTAAACACTAGAAGAACGCTAAAAATCATGTCGTTCAAGTTCCAATTTCTATAGAGTGTTCCTAATCAATTTAATTATTGTCATTGGGCATTTGTTAAATAGACAATTGTATTTATGAAGTCTGATGCCACTGAAGTGCCTATGTAGTCTAAGGTTTGGGCTTGGAGATGTTCTCAGTATTACTAACAAATTTGTGCTCTTCTCTATCTTTCAGGTCCATGGATTTTTAACAGCACAGATCCTCCCCACACCTGGCATTGTGGTACCTAACCGTGCATGGTATAGGTAGAAAGGAACCCTGTAGACTTTTCCTTAACCCTTAGCAGCATTCCAGTCTTCCTTTTACTTTGTCCAGTACTGTCTAGTTTATAATATATTTACACAATTATCATGCATTAGATCCTAAAGCCACTTTTCTAAATGTAGGCAAGGCAGTTACAATTGTCCCTTCATTCTTTCCCAGGAAACACAAATCAAAGATTAGGATCTTTCCCAGGGTCACAGAATTAGAAGTATCAGAGAGAACAATAAACCCAGCTCTTAGGATTTCCCCTCCAAAGCTGTTTTCACATCACCATGCTGCCTCTCCCCAAAAATGTTTTGCATCATACTTATATACTTATTATATCAGTGGGAGTAAATAGTGCAGCAATGGGCAGAGAACCAAAACACCATCATAGAAATAGTAAGATTATATCTGAATAGGCAGTAAGCTATTCACATCATTTAGCAGCCCAAGGTTAAGTTCACACTGAAGCTATCTACATCATGAAAATATTGGAGAAATAGATGCATGAATTCCATATTTGGTCAACATGAAGTTGAAAATAAAGGGCTTTGGTCTACAGAAGAAAAAAATCTTGAAAAGAATGGGCCCCAGCCTTATTTTACATTCATATCAGTAGTGTAGAATTAAGTTTAAACTACCACAACCACTGTTTCTGTTCTTTCTTGAGAGTTAAGACACCATTGTTATTTAGGAAAGGTAAAGGAATTTCAATTCTAAAATGAAATGTTTTCCATTGTGCAAATGTACAATAGTTTTTTGATACATTCATTTACCAATGAGCCCTTAGATTGCTTCCAGCATTTGGCTATTATAAATTGTGCTGCTATGAACATTGGGGTGAATAAGTTCTTCTGGATTGGTGTCTCAGGGCTTTTAGGGTATAATTCCAGCAGTGAAATTGCTGGGTCAAAAGGCAGTTTCATTTTTAGTTTTCTGAGGAAATCCCATATTCTTTTCCACAGTGGCTGTACCAGTCTTCATTCCCACAAATAGTGAACTAGAGTTCCCTTTTCTATATAGCAGAAAGAAAGAAGGAGCTCCTACCCTTTGCAACAGCATGGATGGAACTGGAGAGCATTATGCTAAATAAGTCAGGGGGTGAAAGACAAGTACCATAGGATCTCATTTTTAACTGGAACATAATCAACAAAACAAACAAGCAAGCAAACTATAACCAGAGATATTGAAATTAAGAACAATCTAACAAAAGCCAGAGGGGAGGGGGGAGGGGACAATGCAGGAAAGGGTTTTCAGGGACTACTATAAAGGACACATGGACAAAACCAAGGGGGATGGTGGAAGCAAGGGAGGGAGGTGGGTTTGGCTGCAGTGTGGGGGAGTGGCGGGAGGGGGAATGCAGACAACTGTAATTGAATAACAATAAAATAATGAAAAAATAAAATAAAAAGAAATGTTTTCACATCTTATCTCAGAAATTTAGGAACGAGGAAGTTTGTTTAACATCCTTACAGTATTTTCAGGCCCACAAAGGCAACAGATGGTCTCTGAGTTTTAGAGATCTCTCTGTGTTCTACTTAAAATATTTCCAATAGATTGACATAGTGTAGGAGTCTGCTTGCTTATTAAAAGATTGTTTCTCAGATTTTGTGAAATTTCTATAAAGTATGAGATATGAGCTGTTGTGGTTTGCATCTTAGGTCAATAGCACAAAACTCTTTACACAATATTGAAATCAATTTCCATCTTAGGGATGATCTGCAGATAGAGCAATGAACTTATCAATGCTTCATCAACCTTGGTCATCCACTCATATGCTGCAAGGCAATTGATTATCAAGTACAATTTTGCTGAATACATTCAAGAGTAGTAAGAAAGATTTAATTGTCATAAAATGCTAACCACAGATTCAAATTAAGCTGAACTAGGAAATGGCATATGTAGTTTGAGCATGAAATCTTGAATCATACAACTGCGGAAGCATAACTTTGCAACCATAGTGCTCCATTTTCCTTCCAAACCACTGCCCAAAATCATCTCTGGAGCCTGTGCTTCCTTCATTTAAATACTAAAACTCATGAAACATGAAACAAGACAGCAAAACTGGAATTCCATAGGAATGCAAAGATGACATTTATTGTACTACTTTCAGCTCTTCACTAACTCCTCATAAAGAGGCTAAACCATATAATTCTATTATAAAGATAATATGGTTGAAAGAATTTACCTATCTGCTCATGTTCCCTTTTTGGTGTAGTAAACCATCCAAGTATAATAATCACAGAAATGCAACAGAGGAGAAACCTGAAACCTAGACCAAGTAAGTGATCAAAGGCAACATTAACAGTAGTAAGTCATATTAATATTATTGATAGGTGCCCTTCATATGATACAATAAAAATGGCACTTTACCTTTGGGATCTTCCTTGCAAAACTCTAATCCCAGGCAAAATATGAGGAAAATGTCAGACAAACCCAAAGTGAGAAACATTTCACAAAACATTTTGCCAGTGCTCCTCAGAGTCATCAAAAACAAGAAAAGTTTGCAAAACGGTCAGTCTGGAGAAGTCTAAAGAGTCATAACTACTAAATATAATGTGGTATCCTGGATGGTATCCCAGAACAAAAAGAGAATATTAGATAAAAACTAATGATATCCTAATAAAGAGTGAACTTTGGTTAATAATAATGTATCAATATTAGTTAGTTAATTGCAACAAATGTACTGCACTAATATGAGTAAGGGAAAATGGTGCAGGATATACAGGAACTTCCTATACTGTCTTTGCAAATATTCTGTAAATTTAAAACTATTCTGAATTAAATGTTTTCGTAAAACTAAAAAAGTCATTCATTTCATTTTACTGATATCGATGGATCAGAATAATTCTTTTAACCAACTATGTGTTTTTTTCTATTTCTTCTGTTTTACAGAGGAATGTAATGAATGACATGGGAAGTTGACAAAGTGGCTGGGATGTGCTCACAGATTTTCTAAGCAGTACAGTTCAGCTCTGACCAACACATGACTCCAATCTTCTTTATACAAGTTGTACTTATTATTTTAATTATTCAATCTAATTATTTTAGAAATCACAAATATAATTACAAAGGAGAGTTATTATTTTCAATACAAAATATATTGAATGATTTTAAAAACTTGATTGATAAAGGCAAATGGCTAAAAATAAAAAAAAATAGAAATAATCCTTTGAGTCTGTGTTCTTGTACCATAAAAGATTGAGAGAAAATGTCATGAAAATCTAGAAGGATTCTGTACTCAGATTGCTTATGTCCTTTAAGTGCTGCTCTACTTAAAGACACCAAAATTAGGAATCATAAATCATTGTTGTGACTTCTGCAGGAACTCAAATCAGTTCAATCATAATCAAAGAAAACAGAGTGGGGCTATCTCAAAGTACTGGTGAATGAACATTTATATATTTAATAGAAAATAAAATGTTTAAGGCACATGTGTATCATTTTTAATAATTGTCAGGTTGACTATCTTTACCATTGCCTTATCCTTTCAATTACCCAATTACTACTAATCCCAATAGACTAACCAAGAAGTTCTATTAAAGATAGTTTTTACTTTTATCTTTCATGCATTAATATTTCACAGTAAACTGTGACTGTCTTTCCTTTAACAGATAAATTCAGGTTTTTATTTTGCACTGTTTTATAATGAGCCCATTGAGCAGTTCTGTCACGTTTTTTTCCCTAGTCAACTCTAGACATAAGGGTGATTGCCTCATTATACCATGCTACTCATAAGAAGCAAATTTGCTGAAGTGCCTTTTTGGATGAACAGTGTAAAGCACCATGTGAAAAGTGGAGGGAAAATTCCCAAGGACAAAAGAACTTGACATGTTTTATTTTTTTTTAATTCAGTGTCTTAGAAAACAATATTGTTTTCTGAAAATTAAGCAAGTTCAAAGAACTCTAAGTAGGAGGGAAAATGAGAACTGAATAAATGTGATGTGTTCCTCTCTTGCTATCTGGGTAATAAATTCTGCACAAGATGATTATACTAGGTGACTCTGTTTCTTATATCATGCTGAAAACAAGATCATTAAGAGATACCTTACTTTTCCCAATAGAATCTATCTTTCTCAAAGATGGTTAAAAAGCAATTAAAAATAAATAAAATAAAATAATTTTTTTAAATGTGGTTTCTTTGTGTCTTAGTAAAAAACACATTCTAGTCAAAGTTGAATGCTACCAAGCTGTTACAATTTTCTAAGCAGAAGAACACAAAGATGTTCTAAGGATACAACAAATCAAATTAAGTGGTTACTTAAAAATTCAGCTATTCAACCAAAGAATTCTTTTAGAAATTAATGTGGTTTTTGGCCAGAATATACTTCAGAGAAATAATTTTAAAATAGGTACTTTATAAAATATATCTCAGAAACAAATTGAAGAGAGTCCAAATGGATTCTAACTATCCCTTAGGGATATAAAGCAGTGCAGAGGATCCAAAATCAATGCTTCTTAGGATTAAGCAATGTGCAAGTTTAAAGGTAGTCATGGTGATGTAAAACACAGCATAGAAAATATAGTCCATATTGTAATAACTGTGTATGGTGCCAGGTGGGTACTGGAAATACTGGGGAGCACACTCTGTAGAGTATACAATTGTCTAACCACTCTGCTGTACACCTGAAACGAATGCAAAATAACATTGAATGTAAACTGTAATTGAAAAATTTGTTTAAAAGACTTGATTTAAGTAAAACAAAGCAGAAACATTAAAAAAAATAAAGGTTATAATTTTTAGTATGCACATAGTTTGGCTGGACTTTTTATATTTCCATTATGAACACACCATTGACAGAAATACCAGATGGCAAGTAGGCAAGAGATCAAGAGGAAAATCAAACAGGGAAGGAACTGCTGGGGCTGATTTAGGGCAGGAGACTGACTGGAGAGTGGAAAGTGAGGGAAGAAAGAAAGATTGTGGGTGAGTGAAGGGGAGGCTCCAGAAACAAAGTCTCAGGCACACAAAAGTTCTTAGTTTCTTTTGCCTTCCTTGCTTCCCCCAAATATTAACATTGAGATTAAAAGTTTAACATGAAAAAAAGATGCAAACGAGATGACCAGGGCAGCACAGCAGATATTCCCCAGGCCAATGGAAGGTCAGATTTTGAGAATATATCAACCTGGATAACACAATATGTATCACCCAGTAACATTAGAGGAACATCAGGGAGAAAAACAAATATATAAACCAAATACAAAAATCCAGTTATACTTTAAAAGCTCACTTATCTTATCCCTAAACAACCTTCTGTTTATACATGCATTGCATATTTCAAATGTTTGAAAATAAATTTTATTTAACTGATATTTTTAAAGCTACCTAATGAACTCCTCTTTCTTGTTATATTATCATATAATTTCAAATCTGCTGTGGGAAGAAAATACAAACCTCATATTCAAAGACTGAAATTAACTATATATATAAAGTATACCAGCACTGGTTGTTTAAAAGATGCAGCAACAATGAGCATCCTTCTCGTTACTGCCTGACTTGTAACTCATCTCTCCCACCAACCTCCTTGTTGCTTCCTCAAATTTTCCTCCCTTCCACCTAAAAACTGCAGCTATATCATATATATTTTCTCCCCTTTCACCTAATTCTCAATGGAAATTTCCACACAAATGTCTGTACGGACCCTTCAACAAAGCATGCTCCTCTAAAGAAGCATATTTCCCCGGTCCTCTTCTGTTTCCTAAAAAAGTTGTCAACATCTTCTCAAGATAAATACTTCTGTATGATCTTCCATAATCCTCTTCCCCTAACACCCTGGTTTAGTAAATTACCAAAATCTTCCCATTCTTTCTCCACAAGGACTCTAGCACCATTGGATTTTGAACCCCACAATAGGAAAAATCTTATTTTTTATGTGTTTTAATTACTAGAGCCCCAACACCTAGCATAGCACCACATACAGGAAAATATACAATACAAATTCATTGATTAAAATTTTATAGTACTACACCTCAATACAATACTTCTAGCTATTGAACTTTTATGTTAGGTATAATCACTAACCTTTGACCTAACATTTTTTATATTCCATATCCTCTTCCCAACCCTATGAACCCTCTAGCAATTGACACACATCCTAACTTTAATAATATTTCAAATTGTTAACCATTATAAATATATTACTTTGCAAAAAAGAAAGTAACTGCCTTTTTTTCATCTTCTAGGCTTTCCTAAAATTAAAATGGAAAACTGGCAACTGTTAGGTCCATTTGATTAAATGTACACAGGTCCAAGCAAATAGTTCAGGCCAAAGACTTTATTAAAATATTTAGTTTCTTTCATCTACTTAATAACAAAATTGACCATATTGTCAAAAGTTTAATTTACTTTAGACATGCTAAAACATCTTTAATCAAAAGTAGCACTTTGAAAGAGAATAGTTCCTTATAAATATTTATATGGAGTTGGTTTTTTAAAAAGAGTTTTCAATAAAAGTTCACATAATGGAACTGATGTGTGATGACTAAGAAAAATTTGAAAACAGAATTAAATCGACAGTTATCAATTTCATGCTTTGGAGAAAAAACTGCAACAGAATATGATGGAAACATCAAAGAATGAGACATGAGCTTGTAAGCAACTGGGGAAGATAGAGATAAATATAAATTAATAAAGGAGGTAGATTATAATCAATGGCATAATAAAAAGAACTGGAGGCTTTGAATTCTAAGTTTCCCTCATCTTCCTTCTGCTCTCTCTTCTTACCCCACCCTCTTAGATTTCATGGTGCATCATCATAATCACCCCTCCTTACCTACCCATTCTTCACTTTGACTTACCAGCCAAAATCTACACCACACCTGCACCCAGAGAGCTGAATATAACTGGAGAAAAACACAGTTTCTCTGGCACAGTCTCCTTAAAATCCATGACTGCTAACCTCAAGAGAGTGGTTAATGCTTCAAGGCAATGTTACAATATTCCCTGGAGATTATTTTATACTTCCTTTCTTCTCAAAACTCCAGTACTCTCCTCCACCTTTCTCCCACCTGATGGATTCACTGCAGCTGTCAATGAGAAAAGGAAAACTATCAGAAGAGGACTACACATTCCCACTACCATACCTTCCAACCACCTACATCTGTGCCCAGACAGGCTGTCTTCCTTCCTGTTACTTCTGTCGAAATGTCCATACTTTTATGTAAAGCCCCCTCTACTTATATACCAAGACTCCTTCTTGTATTGACTACTCAAGAGCATTACCATAGCAATTTTTCTCCTGTGTATTCTCTGCTTTCTTGCCAGCTCAAGGAGAATTCAAGATTTTAAAATATTATATCTAGCATTTTTTCATAGTTTTCTGCATATCATTGAATGGATCAACAATTCACCATGCTACAGATATATTAATGGTTAATTCTCAGTTATTACCTACCTTGATTGAAGGACTTCAGGTCAAGATGGAGGCATAGGTAGACATGTTTGCTTCTTTGTGCAAGCACAAGAATAATCACAACTAGCCACAAAACAAAAACCATCAACAACTGCCAGAAAGGCGAACTGTATAAAAGTCTGACAACCACAAATTTAAGGAAGTCAAATTCATCCATACAGGTAGGAGGGGCAGAGTCAGTTAGTTGGAGCAGAGAGGACACAGTGTGACATGGAACAGGAGCAGCAGCAGGATGGAACGGGTGATTCCATATTCATGTGTGGTAGATAAAAAAAAAAAAAAAAAAAAAGAGGGATACCTTGGGAGCAAGTGATCCCAGCTCTAGTCCAGAATACACAACCCAAAATTCCAGTGCCAGGAAGATAAAGCCTCACAACTTCTGCCTGTAAAAAACAGTGGGGATTGGGACAGCAGAAGAAACTGACAGTTACTTAGGAGAATCTGTTTAAAGGGCCTGCATGGGCTTAGAATTAAACAAACCTCCAGAAGCAAGGCAGAGACATTATCCTCTAACCAACCCCTCTCTCTTGCCTCAGAGTCACAAAGCAATGAAGTGAGTTGCCCTGCCTTGGCTAATACCTAAGGTTCTGCCCCATACAACTCAACAGGTATGCTAAGACAGGGAGGTACAGCATTTCTACCTAATACACACAAACAAACACAGGGAAGCTGACAAATTGAGGAGAACTGCCAATTTAATAAATATGGCCCAAATGAAATAAAAGAATAAAACTTCAGAAAAAGAAGTAAACGAAATGTAGATAGCCAACCTATCAGATGCAGAGTCAAAACACTGGTCATCAGGGTGCTGAGAGAACTCATTGAGTATGGCAAAAACATAAGGGAAGAGTGAAAGCTACACTAAGTGAAATAAAGAAAAATCCACAAGAAAACAACAGTGAAGAGAAGGAAGGCAGGATTCAAATCAATGATTTAGAACATAAGGGAGAAATGAACGTTCAACTAGAACAGAAAGAATAAACATGAATTTTTAAAAAATGAGGATAGTATAAGAATACTCTGAGACATCTCCAAAAGTGCCAACATCCAAATCACAGGAATCCCAGAAGAGAAAGAGCAAGAAATTGGAAATCTTTTTGAAAAAATAATGAAAGAAAACTTCGCTAATTGACCAAAAGAAATAGACACACAAGTCCAGGAAGCACAGAGAGTCCCAAACAAGTTAGACCCAAAGAGAACCACACCAAGACACATCATAATTAAAATGCCAAAGATTAAAAAGAATCATTTTTTAAAAATTTTTATTGTTGTTCAATTAGAGTTATCCCCATTTTTTCCCCATTACATTCCCCTGCCCTACCCACTCTGCACCTCCCACTTTCCATCCTTCCTCACTTTGTCTTTGTCCATGGGTCCTTTATACATGTTTCTTGATTTGGCCCTTCCCCTTATTCCCCCCCTTATCCTCCTACCCTATCCCCTCTGGTCACTGTCAGTTTGTTCTTTATTTCTGTGTCTCTAGTTCTATTTTGCTCACTTGTTTGTTTTGTCGATTAGGTGTCACTTATAGGTGAGATCATATGGTATTCGTCTTTCATTGACTGGCTTATTTCAATTAGCATAATACTCTCCAATTTCATCCATGCTTTCGTGAAGAGTAGGAGCTCCTTCTTTCTGATACATTGTATTCTATTGTGTAAATGAACCAGTTTTTAGATCCACTCATTTTCTGATGGGCACTCAGGCTGCTTTTAGCACCTGGCTATTACAAATAATGCTGCTATGAACATTGGGGGCCATATGTTCTTTTGAATTGGTGTTTCAGGATTCATAGAGTATAATCCCAGCATTGGGACCACTAGATCAAAAGGCAGTTTAGTTTTTTTTAATTTTATTTTAATTGTTGTTCCTGTACAGTTTTCTGTCTTTTACTCTCATCCCAGCCCACCACCCCAGCCCTCCCACCTCCCTCCCATTTTCACCCCCCCCCCAGTTTTTGTCCATGTGTCCTTTATACTTCTTCCTGTGAACACTTCCCCTATTCTCCTGAAATTCCCTTTCCCCTCCCCTCTGGTGACTGTCAGCCTGTTCTTTAAGGAAATTCCCTACTGTTTTCCACAGTGGCTACACCAGTCTGCTTTCCCATCAACAGTGTACTAGGGTTCCCCTTTCTCCACAACCCACCAGCATTTGTTGTTAGTTGATTTGTTCATGATGGCCATTCTGACTGGTATGAAGTGGCATATCATTGTGGTTTTAATTTATATCTCTCTGATGGCTAGTGATGCTGAGCACCTTTTCATATGTCTCTGGACCCTCTGTATGTCTTCCTAGGGGAAATATCTGTTTAGGTCCTTTGCCCATGTTTTAATTGGATTGTTTGTCTTCTTGCTGTGGAGTCGTGTGAGTTCTTTATATATTTTGAAGTTCAAACTCTTGTCTGATGTATCATTTGCAAATATATTTTCCCATACAGTTGGGAAAATATATTCCCTTTTCATTTTGCTGATGTGTTCTTTAGCCATGCAGAAGGGTCTTTTTAAAAATTTCGTGTAGTCCCATTTGTTTATTCTTTCCTTTATGTCCCTTGCTGTAGGGAACATACTTGGTAAAAATATTTCTGCATGGACTATCTGAAATTTTCCTGCCTATGTTCTCCACTAGGACTTTCATGGTGTCATACCTTATATTTAAGTCTTTTATTCATCTTGAGTTTATTTTGGTATATTGTGTAAATTGGTGGTCAAGTTTCACTTTTTTTTTTTTTTTTGCATGTAGCTGTCCAGATCTCCCAACACCATTTGTTGAAGAAACTATTTTTACTTAATTTTATGATCCTGTCCCCTTTGTAAAATATTAATTGACCATAAAAAACATGGGTTTATTTCTGGGATCTCTATTCTGTTTCATTGATGTACATGTCTGTTCTTATGCCAGTACCAGACTGTATTGATTATGGTGACCTTTTAATATAGTTTGATATCAGGTATTGAGATCCCTCATACTTTGTTTTTCTTTCTCAAAATTGCTGAGGCTATTTGAGTTTGTTTATGGTAGAAAGAGAGAATCTTCAAAGTAACAGTAGAAAAGTAGAGAGTTTTCTACAGAAGAGTTTCCATCACACTGTCAGCTGAGTTCTCAAAAGAAACTTTGCAGGTAAGAAGAGACTGGCAAGAAATATTCAAAGTAATGAAAGCAAGGACCTGCAACCAACATTACTCTATCCAGCAAAGCTCTCATTTGCAATGGAAAGGCAGATGAAGTGCTTCCCAGACAAGGTAAGGCTAAAGGAGTTCATCGTCACCAAGCCATTATTACATGAAATGTTAAAGGGGCTCATTTAAAAAAAAGAAGATCAAAACTGTGAACATTAAAATGACAATAAACACAACTATCAACAACTGAATCTAAAGTACAAAAACAAACGAAGTAAACATCTAGAGCAGAAACAAAATCATAGATATGGAGATCATTTAGAGGATTATCATCAGGGAGGGGGAAGGGAGAGAGGGGGAAAGGTACAGTGATTAAGAAGCATAATGGTAATATACAAAATAGACAAGGGGATGCTAAGGATAGTATAGGAAATGGAGAAGCCAAAAAACTTGTATGCACTTCCCATGGACTTGAACTAAGCAGGGGCAGGGTGGTGATGCAGGAATTGCTGGAGGGTAGGGGGGTATTTGATGGAGGGTGGCAAAGGGGGAAAATTGGGACAACTGTAATAGTATAATCAATAAAATATACTTAAAACAAAAAATAATAGTGGACCAAAAATGGAGACAACTGTACTTGAACAACAATAAAAAACGTGAAAAAAGATGAAAGAAAGAGAGAGAGAGAGAGAGAGAGAGAGAGAAGAAAGAAGAAAGAAAGAAAGAAAGAAAGAAAGAAAGAAAGAAAGAAAGAAAGAAAGAAAGAGTGTCATTGAGTATAATGGGCCTCTCCCTCTTCCTTGAAATACTTTTAGTCCTTGTAACAGAGGTTCCTCCTCAAATCTGTGTTCTATAAACATTCTCTTATCCTCATGCCATTCTTCTTTCCTATCTACCCAGTTTTAAGTAACCAATCACTTCTATCTCCCAAATTTAAGTCTCCATCTTGCCACCCTATCCCCTGAATTCCAGACTCAGAATCCCAACTTTCTACTCACAATATCCACTTAACTGTCAGTAAAATGCTTCTCAAATTTAGCACATCTGAAACCAGAAATTGGTCCCAGAGCTCAGACTTTCTCCCACAAACTCATCTAAACTCTAAATAACTTCATCTTTCCCGTTGCTCAGGCCAACAAACTTGGGAGTACTCCTTGATTCTGTCAACACTACTTTCAATAATATACAGAATCTCACCTCTCTTCTAACACCTCCACTGAAACTTCCTTTGTCTAAGCAACTATTATTGCATGTCTGGACCATTTCAATCAGATTTTAACTCTGGGTATATTCCAAAACAATAGCTAGAGTGACCCTTATAAATGTAGGTCAGATCATGTACTCATTTTCTTGAAACCCTCAAATGTCTTTCTATTCCCTTGGAGTTAAAGGCAAACTACTCACTAGGACACATAGAACCCTAAATGAGTGGACCACCCACTGCCTCTCTGATGTCCATCCTTATCATTCCCTCTTTTAGCTCCATACCAAGTGGACTCCTTGATGTTTATTAACATGCCAGACATGCCTCCACCTCAGGACCTTTGCACCTGTAGTTCCCTTGGCCTAGAATGTCTTCCCAGATACCTGCATAAATCTTTTCCTCTCTTATCAGTTCTCTGGGAAAATGTCAAAGAGGATTCCCTTGATAACTCTATAAACATAGCATCCCATTCCCAAATACAGCACTTGCTTTCATCCTTCTCAGTTTTATTTTCCTTACCGAATTTATCACCAACTTAAATAATTTATATTTCTGTACCTACTTTATGGCTATAAGCACAACACCATGAAGATAGGCATTGTAATTGTTTTATTTATTTATCTACCCAAGAGCCCAGATAAAAAGAAATCGTCGAGTGAAGTAATTGTTGAATAAAGAAGTTAAATTTTGGGAAAATATTTATGTAAATAATAAGAGTTAACATTAATGAGTGTTCACTCCCAGGTACATTAAGTGCTTTATATATATTGTCTTACTAACTTTCACGAAAATATTTGAGGTTGTACTAATCTCCAGTCTTACAGATGATGAAATTGAGGCTTAGAGAGATCAAATAACTCACCCAAAGTGCCAGAGCCAGTATGTGGTGGACTTGAGACCAATACACAAGCTTGTTTCAAGTCACAGCTCATTACTTTTGTAAATTGACTCTGAACATCTCTTAGCTGTATTGCTAGAATAAACCTCTATAATGACCTTAGTATACATTAAACACTTAATAAACATGAGCAATTAGTGTCATTAAAAATCAAACTCCACACAGTAGGTAAACTATAAATGATAACTTGTCACATTCTAAGAGCTATGTAGATTGCTAAGCATCACATTTTCCAACAGAGATTTTAGACATTTAGCATAACTTCATTTATGCCTTGCTAAATGGAGAGATACCACTGCTGTAACTTTGGAGTTAGTGTATCTTTAATTTAGCTCCAAAAACCTACTTGGTCTTTCTTGATTCATGTTGTTAAAGCCTATCTGGTAAGGCTCTACTGAACCAATTCACCATCATCACATGCACAAACTAGAAAAACCCATTAGATTAAATATCCTCTCCAAGGATAAATAGCAGTGTGTGCTTATTGCCTTCCACCCTGGAATCTATTTTCCAGAGTCCTGTCTTTCTGTCTCACCCCACAAAGTCCTTTGTTTAAAGGAGGAATTTTCCCTGAGGTATGTTTTGTTGAATACCTACTCTTTTTCTGGACTTGTCTTCCTGACCCAGATTCCTCTTCTGAACTCAGTCCTACGATTTCAAATACTAATAACCCCATGTTCTACTAGCTCCTGATGCTTTCTTTATCTGACATGGGTTTTCTATTCAAGCACTCATGCTTTAATATAAATTTAAATTGTACAGTTAGTTAGGCTTAAAGAAGAAGAAAGAGGAATAGGTGTATGATATGTATGATAACCTGCCTCCAATACCTATAGGTATTCATGTTCTCATATAGCTGTCTCCATACTGAATAGGACAAACCTGTGTGGCTGAAGCTAGGTATTAAAGGACACTGTGAGGTCTTCCTTATACTCTTAGATCATTCACACTGGAGGAAGCCGAATCATGTCATGAGGACACTAAAGCAGCCCTATGTAGAAATCCAGGTAAGAAGGTAAATCAGGCCTCCTGCCAATAGTCAGCTAAATTGTTATGCATGTGTTTGGAAAAGGATTCTCCAGGGCCAGTCCATCTTCACCTGACTGTACCCTCAAGCCAACAAGTTAACAGCAACCTCTTGAAAGACCCTGAGCTAGAACTATCCATCTAAGTCCTGACCCACAGAAACAATGTGAAATGATAAATGTTTGTTCTTGTTTGAAGCCACTGAGTTTTAAAATAATATGTTATACAGCAAAATATAACATATATATAATATAAAATATAACAAAAATAACATGCATACACAATCCAATACTTTCTTACAAATATCTTATTTGTAAGGAAAATAAACTCAAAACTTGTGAGCTCTATAACAAAGAAAATTGTATGTAAATTTCAACTCAGCATTAAAATATATGTGGTATAAAAGACAAATAAAATATAGATTTATCTTTTTACAGAGCATAAAGTTTTGATCATGGATTTAAAAAAGGTTTCTTATTGATATGTCAGCATTTCAATAAATTTGTGTAATAGCACAAATAGCTTAAACTATAGAAAATAGAGTCAAAGACTTTGAACTATAAACTAGCAACTCTGAGAAACATTAAGAAACATAATTTTCAGCCATTAATACAATAACCTTGATTTAAAATATATTAATAACCAATCAGCTGTAGATTGTCTCAGACAGAAACAGAAATTTTATGTTGGAATACGGAAGATTAAAGACAATGCCAGGCTGTGACTATGAAGAAAATACCAAGATCGGGGAAGACAGAAACATTTCCTTAAGGTTAAAAGCTTGGAATTAATACTAGAATGCACTGTAACTAGATCTGTATACTCACTGTACTTTTTAATATAAGTTTTTCTTTAGGTAACTGATTAGAAATCTAAATATCAGTCGTTCTCAACTGATCCTTCTGTTGTCTGATTTTCAAGATCTATTCTCCTTGGACTGATGTTAAAGAGAGCAACCTGAACCAGATTAATTCAAATTGCCCATTGAAGTCAATGTAAAATATTCAAGTAGACAGATTAAATGATATGCATCATCATTATAGAAGAATCTAATATTGTAATTATTTACCCTAGTCTTGATAAATTACACATTACAGAAATAAAAGTGTTATAAATATAAAATTGAAGATAGAAGAGCTGAAATAATATTTAGCCTCTGTTTTGAAGCTCTGGGGACGCATTTAGGAGATAAAAGGTAATTTCAATGGCCTCTCTTGCCCTCAAATAAAGCGTTTAACGTCCATCTCTTCATGATGGATTTACAACTCACTTTTTCAAAGGTGTATCACTTTGACATTTACCTAGAAATTAGACTACAAACCTCTAGGCTACTAGAATCGTGCCTATATATGGCTCAACCTCTGGCTTCAAGTTTAACATCCTATGTTTTTGCCAATAGATAACTGTTCAGTGATAACCTAGACAAATACTTGTCTTCTAACCAGCACACTAGAATACAACTAACACTCATTACATGCTTATCTTTATCAGGCACTGTATTAGGTGCTAAGGATACAAAGCAGTTTAAGGAACAATGCTAGCTTTGAAGGACATCACAGTGCAGCAGGGGACTCAGGCATGTATGTAGACAACTGCAGAGCAGAGAAAACATGTCGTGACTGAGAGACAACAAATGAGGGAGAGAAAACAAAGAGAAGAATCTTAAATTCTGGGAAAAATAAGGGATAGAATGACCGAAGAGACCACTGCAGAAAAGGGTGTGACAAAAATAATGACCTTTGATCTTGATCTTTAAGTGAAAGATTTCATGATGAACAGCCAGAGTTCTGCAAGGCAAGAGTGAATACTATGTCACAAGTCTGAAGCTTCTACAAAATAAGACACACTGTGTTCTAGAAATACTGCTAAAAGTGTAATCATCAAATAAATGTGTTTCTAAGGGCCCATAAAACCAAAGTAATAAATAGAAATCAACACATCTTCTAAAAAGGTATTCAGGCTTTTTTCACCTTTTGAACAATAAAATTTGGAGCTCATAATATATTTACTTTGAGTTATCACCAATTAATAGGTTCATAGGCCAGAGCAACTGTTTGTATTCTGTGATATTCAAAAGATGCCTTCTTCCAAAGATGCCCATATCCTAATCCCCAGAGCATGTGCATATATGATGAAGGTTAAGGACCTTGAGGTGGAAAGAATAGCCTAGCTGATCCCTGTAGCTCCAATCTAATTACATGTGTCTTTAAAAGCAGAGAACATTTCTTGGCTATGGGATGGATTTGGTACCCTGTAGCTGGTTCTGAGAGGTAAGGGGCAAGTGCAAGAGAGAGGCCACTAAATGCTAACAGAGACCCTCAGCTGACAGCAAGGAAATGGAGACCTGGATCCTCTAACCACATGGAACTGAGTTCTGTCAATACCTAAATAAGTCCCCAAAAAGGAATGCAGTAGGATGACACCTTAATTTTAGCCATAAGAAACCCATGTGGTATTTCTAACCTACTGAATTGTAAGGTAATAGATTATGTTCTTTTATATGACTAAGTTTGTGGTAATATGTTACAGCAGTAATAGAAAACTGATACACCAACACATTTTAGTTTTAACTTAAAAATAGTTACAAATATGGGGTTATAACATAGTTTTATAAAAACAAATACTGTTCAAGATCCAGAAATGTTGCTACAACAATACCATTTATTTTTGTAGACCAGTTCTTCTAAAAGAGAAGAAAGAGTAAATAAGAGCTGCTGTTTACTTGATACCACATACTAGTTAGTGCACTATGTGCTTTACGCAGCAATAATAATCACTAATATTTTAGTATATGCACATGTATACATACATTCATGTGTGATAGACATTGTCTTAAGCACATTTTGTGTATTCATCCATATAATCTTCACAACAACCTTATGAGGTAACAACTACTATCATCACCCCAATTTTACAGATGAAGGAATTGATATGCAAAGAATGTAAGTAATGTGCTAAGGTCACACAGATAGTAATCACTTAATTCCCACAGATCTGTCTAACAGGAATGAGCATTTATCAGGAGCACTCTGTGTTTCAGGTCCTAGGCCAAGCATTTCCCAATCATTTGAGCACAACTGTCCCAACAGCACCTCATTTTGCAGACGAGAAACCTGGGACTTTCACAGGCTTGATAACTTGTTCAGTTTCTCACAACAAACAAACAGCTAAAATTGGAACTAACCCCGAAATAGACCTTCTTAATCATCCAGTGTGTTCCAGGGAAACCCAGAAAAGTGGAGCCAGCAGTTACTTGAAGATGTCCTTTTCTGAACAATCAGACTTCAGCAGGGGATTTTAGTTAAAATCTTTCCAAATACTTGAATCAATCAAGGTCTCTCCCAAGGGACATTTGAGATCCTCTCTGTTTTTGGCAGAAGGTGGGCTTCACATTTGCCAAGTCAACTGGCAATATTTTTATTTAACAACAAAAACTTTAGTCACCTTCCCACTTGATTACACAGTGAGTACCTACTATGTGCAAATCAATATGATGAGTATTAAGGAACATCCTAACAGGTATAATTTACCCAAGTGTACTGATTTCTACATTACAATTCAGGAGAAGTTAAAAGAGTTTCAGCATTCTGTTGCTTGACAACCATGACTCTGGCAAAACTTATAGAACATACTAAGAGGAATTCAATCAACTTCTCATAATATTCTAAAAAAATTAAATGCAATTATGTCAGAAAGAAAAGAGACCCTGGTTCTATCTCAATAAACTTTAACAAGTTATTTCACTTGTAACCTCAATGTCCTCATTTGTAAAATTAAAAAGATTGGTCTACAAAATGTCAAATATCTTCCCAGTTCTGATTTTTGTCCTTGTACAAGAAGAATATTAGATTTAGGCAGTGCGCTAAGCAGCAAAGCAGAGTACTTGGGGTAATACCAGGGACAGAAGATGGCAAATAACCAAACCCCAGAGCTACTCATATATAAACTTGGAAGATTTCTTATATATTTATTAAAAAGACCCTGGAAAAAGAACACTCCACAATATCAGCAAAAATGTTGTGAATTTTCCAAGACCTGAATAAAAATGGGGCACCAGAAATAGTAACTTTGCTAAGTAAGTAATCACAGATGTACTTGACACTTGGTTAATGGGATTTAAAGAAAATTAAATATGCACCCACACAAATGCATACATACATATAATACACACACATCCCCTCACACAGAAATGAGTGCTTCCCTCTCTCTCAAGTGGAGTGATGAGCTGATCCGGGCCTCAACATGGAGCTATTATACAAGTTTGCTGCACTGCACCAAACTCACTGAACACACACTCTACTGGAAATGATACCACAGTTTCCTATAAGCACAAAGGAGGCCTTGGAACACTTCCAAACCCTGGTACTTTTATCAGCTAGGTAAAGACATTCACTTAACCAGTTTTAAAGATAGGACTATCAGCCTGTATTTGGCAGCCCTGGGAAAGGCAGTTTAACAGCCCACTCGGCAGCACCAGAGAGGAAAGGGGATTCTGCCTGGATCCTGCTAGAAATTAGTCAAAAACTGAGCAAAAGTTGCATTTTGGTGCTCACAATTGGTTTTTCTTGTACAAAAGGATCATGCAGTTTGGGCACAAAGCATAAAATCATGAGAAAATAAATTCAATAGTAAACTGCAGAAATAGAGAGAGCACTGGAAGATTTAGTAAACAGAATGCTAAAATTGGTGTTGTCTATTGTAATACTGCAAAGAGATACTGCAACTGCATATTCATCTATTAAAGGGATTGTAAAAATTCTGCAGAATTAAATAATAACAACCTTCTCAGAACACATACCTCAGTTTATTTCCCACTGTACTTCATAAATGATGTCAGGGTCCTCTTTGAATCTTCACCATGAATTTAGTTTAGTCTTTGAATCTCAGTAATTCTTTTTTTTAATTTTTATTTTAATTGTTGATCTTGTACAGTTTTCTGTCTTTTACTCCCACCCCAGCCCACCACCCCAGCCCTCCCCACCTCCCTCCCATTTCCACCCCCCATAGTTTTTGTCCATGTGTCCTTTATACTTGTTCCTGTAAACCCTTCCCCTTTTCCCCTGAAATTCCCTCCCCTCTCCCCTCTGGTGACTGTCAGCCTGTTCCCAATTTCAGTGTCTTTGGTTGTATTATGCTTGTTTGTTTGTTTTGTTGAATCTCGGTAATTCTTGAGCCACTTAAATCTGAATCTAGCATAATGGAAACCATTTTAAGATCTCCATGACCTTTAATTTTTCACCCATGCACAAATATCTCTCATAAAATATAGAAGGTGCTCACAGCCCACAATTTAGAACTCATTTTCTTACTCTATCAAATGAGAGGTTTGCTTCCTTCTAGCTCTGTGATTCTGGGATCAGGTTACCTTTAAATAGCATGGCTTTTAATTGGGAAAACCTAGGAAGGGCTTTAACTCTATGTCCAAAAGATAAAAAGAAAGGTAAATGGAACATAATTTTATTCTTGCCCAATTTGGTCTTGGTTAAAGAACACACACACACACACACACACACACACACACACACGTTCTTTCCCATTCTTTGACGTTTTTTTGTGGGGTTTTTTTTTGGGGGGGGTCTATTCTTTATTTGGATTATCAACTATTAAAAGTAAGAAAAACTAACAGATAGAATCCTAGAATTCTAAAAATAGATGTGACCTTGAGGAGCATGGGTAATGAATGGAGCTGCAGAATATTAAAGAGAATTTACTTTTTTCAATTAGACTGGAGTCATTTCTCTTTGTCATGAGCTATGCTTCCATATGTATCTTTATTGTATCTGTCCTCAGAGTTTGTGCCCACAAGGGATGGAAAAGTATCTTTTCAGACCAGGAGATGGAGGAAGGCAAGAAATAAAACCTCCATTCTTTGTTGTTGTTATTGTTGTTGTTTTAACTGTAAAAACTGCCCTCTTCTATCTGTGAATTAACAAGCCCTAAAGTCCCTGTGAAGGAAGCTTGGCCTGGGGTTCCTCTCTCAGGAGTTAACCAATCATTTGGGGCCAGATGCTAGAACAGATTGTTCCCCCTTGGGGGCAGGAAGTGACTGCCAGTGTCCCATCTTCAGGAGCTGAGAACTGCATCCAGGGCATGACCTAATTCAAGCCTCTGTCCTTCTACTATGCCAGCATTGCCTCTGTTGATATTACCAGCTGTGTCCCATATGGTCCACTTCTGTTCAGTTCCACATGCACATACACATACACACATACTTCAAAAAAGATTTGGTCAGCCATTTAAATAGGCTAGCTGCTCTAATTGCATCTTCATTCAGTGTCTTCCATTCATTATGTGGCACCGTCCAAAGGAAGAGGTTATTTCTTAAGGGTATGAAAAGAGATGCATTTGAAAATGCATTCCTTAGGGAGAACTGAGTTGTTCTTGTCTAAGAAGGTCATGAACAGATCACATTGCACTAGAAGTTTCTTTTGTCCTGGTTTCTGGGCCCTGGAGAGTTGAGCTTTATGATCTACTAGGTACAGTTATCTGATTAGTGTTGAGGAAAACATCTTTTCTATGTGAGCTCTTTAAAGCAAAACTAAGTTTTGTCAATCATTCTTCCCAGAAAAGAACATTTGAGCTCCAATGCCCCTGCTGGCAAGGGTCCATACTTTCCCATAGCTGAATCTGGCCAATTTAAAAGTCACCTCATGAATTTGGGACAGGTCGAAGGTATGGAAAAACACCATCATTACAATTCAGAAGTATTGTCATACTACCCATAGCCAAAAATAAAGCTTTAGAAAGGAGAGGGGAGGGGAAAGGGTAAGAAAAAGAAACTCAAGCATAGGCAAAGCAAAACATTTTAAAAAAATGTACAGCCCAGGATATTTAAAATGAACAAAGACCTGTGCTATCGTAAAGCACACTAAAAACACTCATCTCAAATATCTGTGATCAAAGATGAGAGGAGAACAAATATACCTTTCTCTTTCTATTTCTTAGAAATACACAATTCATATCACATTTCTCAAATACAGCATAAGGATAAGTAGAAACCATACTGGAATGTTAAAAAGTTTCTTCCAGAAACAACTATTTAAATATTAATAGTGTCTGATATTTTTGCTTAATATACCCCCTATAAGAAAGCTTTCACTGGAAAAAAAAAAAAGGGTGTGTGGGAAATTTTTACTTTCATATTTCAAAGTCTGAACTGTGTTTTGCCATTTCATATTTTGGGTGAATAAAATTTGACCTGAGTTTTAGTTTAGTTATGCTGCTAAGGGCTGTTTGGCTTTTCATAAGTCACATACTCTGAGATTCTGTTCCTCTTCTACTAAATACAGGACTCATTCCCTTTGAAGTTGCCAAAGATTTATAGAACCATCACTGTCCTCTCTTCAGTATTCCTCATGTTTCCATTTTATCATATAATGAACAATATACAAGACAAGCTAAACTCAGATTGTTTATTTAAATGAAAGAGAGAAAAATATCTTAAATGGGAGAGAATTTATAATTGCAACCTACATATGGATAATACTAATATTTTGTTTTCGAAGAGGCTTTATTGATATATAATCTCATTTGAGTCTAACAACTAACTTTGGAGACTAATATTTATTACTGTTTTACCAACGGAGAAATTCAGTAGTACTCCAAAATCACCCAACAATCTTATTTAAAAGAATATATATATAAAAAAGAATATATGACTGAAACTCAGCCCAATGATTACAAATGTCTATATATTTTTAACAAATCATACCCAGCAGAAATTATATTTCTCACAAATGCTCATTGCTGGTAATATGTCATTTCACTATTAATCCAAGTACTGTTAGATATTCCAGCTACCTCCTGAATAGCTTAAACTAATAAACACTCAGTATTGGCCCTGGGAAAAATGCAGCCCTGGTTATTCATACTCGAAGAATTATATTTTCCTTTTCAGGCACATGTTTGAAACCTGCTTGCAGTAGGAAGCTATTATTTTTGGTACCAACAATATCTTCAGAAACATATAGAGAATAGAAAAACAAAAACTAGACCTTACACCAAAACACTGGTTCTGGTCTCCATTCACAGCACCCTGGGCTGGTTAAAAGGAAGGCAGGTGGCTAGAAGGGAGATGAAACCTAAGAAAGACAAGGGAGTCCCTCTCCTCGGCCACATGACTGTATGCAGACCAGCCTGTCCCTTCCTGGTTCATAGCTCCAGAAACAAAGGTAGGTTTAGTTCAACGGCAATGGAGTACCTTTGGAACATTATGGTTCCACAAAGAGAAAGGAAGTACCAAGCCAGATTCCATAGCAAAGCTCCAACTGATCTAGCCAACAATATGTTGAACAGTGTATTAAACCTCAACTGTGAACAGGACACTAAGTCCTTAAGGTATGACCTGGCAGAAAACACAATTCTGAACTTCAAAAAAACTTGCAGGAGGAGAAGGCTAGCATATAAAAAGTCAAATTATAGGTATGTGCTTGGTCTCTATAAATTACAACAGAAGCAGAGAACTCAGAAACCATTTGAGACCTGGAGGGTAACACTTGGGCTTAATCTTGAAACACAAGTGAGTGTTTATCATCAGAATTGAGGGACAGGTATTCCACTCACATGGAAAGGCATGCACAAATGAGTATCAACATTTAAGAAAAAGCATAGATTTACAGAAATAGTGTGTTCAGTGTTAGAATTGCAGTTGGTGGTCCAAACAAGAAATTCTTTGGGAGTTCTCTCAGAATGCATCAGTTACATTTTAAGGAGGAGGGAGAGTCAAAACACTTCAAATTTTTAGTTTGAATTGATTTTTAAGTTAATAACAGAATGATATTTGAATCATCTATTTCCATCACTAACACAAAGAAAAGTGTTTCTTCTTTAAATTAATTTTCCATTGAATTATGGAAAATCAACCATAGTCATAAATCTTACTATTTCAACAGTATAAATGGAAGAGTACCAATATAATCCAAACACTTCCTAAATCCCTCCACAAAATAACATAATTGTTCAAAACAAAGAAATAAAATAAGCTTTAAAAGATAATAATTAAAAACAATGATTTACTGAGTACCATTTTTTTTTCTCTGAACCCACCAAACCTGGTTTCCATCACCATTCAGGCCAAAAAAAAAAAAAAAAAAAAAAAAAAAAAAAACATCAATTACATAACAACTTTGCCAGAATGAGGCAGAAAGACACAACCAATATACACATAAATGTTTATTCCATTTAAGAAAATGTTCCAGTGTCATGAAGCATTATATATTAAAAATAAATGATACATTTTCTTTTTTTAATTATATATATTTTAATCAGTATTTTTTAATTGTTGATATTGTACAGTTTTCTGTCTTTTACCCCATCCCCAGCCCTCCATCCCAGCCCTCCCCACCTTCCTCCCATTTCCACCCCCCATAGTTTTTGTCCATGTGACCTTTATACTTGTTGCTCTAAACCGTTCCCCTTTTCCCCTAAAATTCCCTCCCCTCCCCCTCTGGTCACTGTCAGACTGTTCTCAAATTCAGTGTCATTGTTTATATTATGCTTGTTTGTTTGTTTTGTTGATTAGGTTCCTGTTAAAGGTGAGATCATATGGTATTTGTCTTTCACTGCCTGGCTTATTTCGCTTAGCATGATGCTCTCCAATTCCATCCATGCTGTCACAAAGGGTAGGAGCTCCTTCTTTCTTTCTGCTGCATAGAATTCCATTGTGTAAATGTACCACAGTTTTTTTATCCATTCATTAACTGATGGGCACCTAGGTTGCTTCCAGCACTTGGCTATTGTAAATTGTGCTGCTATGAACATAGGGGTGCATAAATTCTTTTGGATTGGTGTTTCAGGGTTCTTAGGATATAATCGAAGCAGTGGAATTGCTGGGTCAAAAGGTACCAAACTGTATTACAAAGCCACTGTAATCAAAACAGCCTGGTACTGGCACAAGAACAGACATATGGACCAGTGGAACAGAACAGAGAGCCCAAAAATAAACCCAAGTCTCTACAGTCAATTAATATTCAACAAAGGGGGCAGCAACATAAAATGGAGCAAAAATAGCCTCTTCAACAAGTGGTGCTGGGAGAACTGGACAGCTACATGATACATTTTCTGAGAGGTCAATAGAAGGGAGTGAAATATCTTTCCACTGCTTGTACAATAATAGAAAATCTATCTTGAGTCAAAGTCAATCAGCAACATTACAGTTTGCCTGACATGGTGATCTTACAAATTGAAGTTATCAACATCTCTGCTTGCGTATCATCGTGTTTTACTCAGTGAAATGGTCTCTCTTTCTACAGACTTTCCAAAATATGTATTATATACAAAAACCAAGTAGTACATATCCTATACTGACCACTTACTATTAATTTCTTCTGAGTATGTCCTCAGTTGGGTCATATCTATTTCTTGAAACAAGGAAGCCATTTTCATGACTTCTCACAGTATAGATCATTTCAACCAACCAAATATATCTTGAATATCTCCATCTCCCAGTCACTGTACTAGGATCAAGGATCCAACAATTAATAAGAATTCATTCCTTCCCTGAGAGAGTTGGAAGCCTTGGTTAATTATCCTGGCAACTCACAAAGCAACTATTCATAGTAAACATTCAAGAAATAGTTGAAAAATAATTGGGTGAATTGAACATGCAAGTAAATAAATGTTGGCCACTATTCAAAAACATAGCAACAGGTTTGCAGGTGTCATTCTGCAAGTTCATTTCTGCTGTCAAAAGAAAAATGGTCTCTAGCATGTTGCTGTTAGGGACTATCTACTAGACTGTGAAGCCAAGCACTTGGCCATACCTGCCAAGACAATTCAGTGTTTGTCAATATGGCAGTATGTTTTGTTGATTCATTTCTATTAGTTTAAGCTGCAAAATTATTCATATAAAATATACAGGGTCCAGCAAAAGTAAGGCCTGCTTGAATGTGGTTGGTAGGGTAATTATAGGGGTGTAATAATTTATTGTTTTAATTTGAATATTTCACTTGAAATATCATATGGTATGCTTGAGTGTGATATTGTTATGTTACAGAATTATATGTTTATGATTTTTAATAAAGGATTTTGTAATAAAAAGGGGACATTATTTGTGCTGTACCCTGTATATATAAATAGATATTATTATATAACATATAATACCAGACAATACGCATACATGCATACACATATAAACATATAGAGTAGGCCCCCTTTGTCCATGAGGGATACATTAAAAAAACCCCAGTGGATGTCTGAAACTAGAAAAAGTACCAAACCCTCTATATACTGTTTTTTCTTATGTATGTTGAGGTCTGTCCAGAAAAAGTCCAACCATTGTTAATACAATGAGAATGGTTTGCACGATATCAATGTAACCTGGCAGCCAAGGAGGGTGGACTGGAGTGCACATGCATGGACTATGGCAACTTCACTGGACTAGTCAGTGGGAGCAGTAGATGCCGTTGAGTGAGCATGTGTACCGTGTGGCTGTCACATTCAAAATTACTGAGTAAAGCAATGAATCAGCATCAAATTTTGCATTAAGTTTGAACAGTCCTCTGCAGAAATTATTCAGATGATTCAGAAGGCCACAGCTATGGGTAACTGGTGATTGGCAGCTTCATCACGACAGCATACCTGCTCATGAATCATGTCTCATGTACAGTTTTTTTTTCCATTTTTTATTTTATTTTATTTTATTTTAAATCAGTATTTTTTAATTGTTGATATTGTACAGTTTTCTGTCTTTTACCCCGCCCCAGCCCACCACCCCAGCCCTTCCCACCTTCCTCCCATTTCCACCCCCCATAGTTTTTGTCCATGAGTCCTTTATACTTGTTGCTCTAAACCGTTCCCCTTTTCCCCTGAAATTCCCTCCCCTCCCACTCTGGACACTGTCAGACTGTTCTCAAATTCAGTGTCTTTGTTTATATTATGCTTGTTTGTTTGTTTTGTTGATTAGCTTCCTGCTAAAGGTGAGATCATATGGTATTTGTCTTCAACTGCCTGGCTTATTTCACTTAGCATGATACTCTCCAATTCCTTCCATGCTGTCGCAAAGGGTAGGATTCAGCCTCACTACAGCCCAGATTTGGTGCCCTGTGACTTCTGGCTTTTCCCAAAACTAAATTCACTTCAAAAGGGAAGAGATTTCAGACCGTTGATGAGATTCAGGAAAATATGATGGGGCAGCTGATGGCAATTGGGAGACCTGTGTGAGGTCCCAAGGTGCCTACTTTGAAGGGGACTGAGGCATTATTGTCTTATATACAATGTTTCTTGTATCTTGTATCTTCTTTGGTAAATCTATTTTTCACATTACATGGCTGGATACATTCTGGATAGACTTTGTATTCATATACATACATACCTATGGTAAAGTTTGATCTATAAATTAGACACAGTAAGAGATCAATAACAATAAATGATAATAAAATAGAAAATTTTAACCATATATTATAATAAATGTTAAGTGATTTAGGTCTCTCTTAAAATGTGTTATTATACTATACTCACATTTTCACTTAAAGGAAACACTTTACTGCTTCTCTTTGGCGTATCCAAATTTCCAGTATCACTATTCTTGTGCTTAGGGCCATAATTAAGTAAAATAAAAGTCACTTGGGCACAAGTACTGTGATACTGCTACAGTCAAGCTGATACCTAAGATGACTACTAAGTGAAAGATGAGTGGGTAGCATCAGCAGAGTGAATATGCTGGACAAAAGGATGATTCACGTCCCAGGCTAAACGAACAGGGACAGCTCTAATTTCATCATACTACTCAGAGCAATGTGCAATTTAAAACATATGAATTGCTTAGCTCTGGAATTTTCCATTTAATACTTCCAAATAGTGGTTGGCCGAGGATAACCAAAAGTGTGGAAAGTGAAACCATGAATAAGAAGGACCAGTGTTTATACATACATATAATACACACACCTATGTTTTCTATAATAAATAGGTCAAAGAAATCAGTGGTAAAGAGAGAATGTCATAATACCAGCTATTCTTTCTTTTTTTTTTTTTTTTTACAAACCTTCAGTTATCTTAAAAAAAAAACAAAAATTACTCTAAAAGTCAGTTGCCTGGACATAGGAGATAACAATTCCAAAGTGCCTCCAAGGCTGCATCCTGACTAAGCAGAGAAGACTAGTCTTATTTCAAGAACTGCCACTCCCATGGAACCTCCCCAGTAAGCAGAATCTTTAACATTTCACTGCCTTTTTTGCATGTATGTTTTACTTAACTAAGCTCCCTGAGAACTGGCACTGTGAAGCATTCATCTTTAAATACCTGATACTAAGCACAGTACAGGTCAGACCCCATCCATGCAGCAAAGGAGATTCAATGGCATATATCGATTTATTAAATTAAAGTAAATTTAAAATGCATTTTCTTTTGGTATAATTTGTAATCCTTCTTGAAATAGTTGAGGATCCCCCAGCAAACCACAAAACCAGAGTTGGCTGTCCCAAATATCATGTCTCTAAAATATATTAGCTTGGATCCTATGTACCTTGGGGAGAACCGCAGGTCTGGAATAAACTAGGTGAGACCTCAAATACAGCAAGGCAGTGAGCCTAATACAGGTTTATTAGAGCCTTAATTCCCTCTTCATATATTTCTAGCAAATTGCCACAAGATATTTTTCAAAAACCTGTTTTATATTATATTACATGCTTTCATGAATATACCAGACACTGTGAAAGAGCAGAAACTAGGACATAACTACTTTGATGCATAGTAAGTACTATGCAATTCCTTAACAATGCTATTCAGGGAAGAATAAAGCATTTGTGAAGAATTAAAGCAGTGCATGTGTCCTTTATACTTGTTGCTCTAAACCCTTCCCCCTTTTCCCCTGAAATTCCCTCCCTTATCCCCTCTGGTGATTGTCAGAAATAGGGTGGGTGGAAATGGGAGGGAGGTGGAGAGGGCTGTGGCGGTGGGCCAGAATGGGAATAAAAGACAGAAAACTGTACAAGAAAAACAATTAAAATAAAAATTAAAAAAAAATTAAAGCAGTGCAATCTAATTGAGGAGAAATGTCCCTTGCCCAGATGCAAGAGTCCAAACTAGAAGATCCCTTGGAGTCTCCTGTTAAACCCAGGGGATTACAACCAGAAATTGGCAGAAGAGTAACTCTGGGAAAAATTTAACTTTCTTAAATCCTAAACTCCCAAGCCTCCAGCCACAATACTCAACTAAGTTTTCACGACTTTCCATTATGGACAATCAATAGTAGCATCTGCTGAAAACACTGCTATTAATAATAATTAAAATATTGAAGTTTTCAGATAATGTATGTTCAGTAAATTAAAGCAGATTCAAAATTACCTCTCCAACACCATTACTGTCACTTGCATTCCAATAGGTTTTCTCGACAGAAGAGAGGAGAATTCTACAAGCACATCAAGGACTGAGTGTTCGAAAGATGGTGCCAAGTACCACGCAGGTTAACCACAAACTTAAAAACATTGGAACGTGGAGAAGCACATGGAAAAAATTAAACACAATGTTTACAGATTGCCTGAAGTAGCTCTCACCTTTGTGTGTGTAAAATATTATAAATATTCACATCCTGGTTTTAAGCCATGATATTAGAGAACTTGATGTTTTGTTCAAAAACCTCAAGATTCAGAATATTTTTAATTTTAACTACTTCTTTTATAAGGCTAATCGCATAACCTCTCAGACATCTGAAAGATTATAGTAAAAATAATGTGATCCTTGCAAAGTAATCATCACAATCATCAATAACATACACTGACACCTTTCGAATGACTGAGATGTGGAAGTTACCTCATCTGGGTGAAGTGGGTCCACAGCATTATACTTCTTTAGGTTGGCTGGCTGCTTTTAATTGTTTTTGCGGGATATTCCATGCACATTAATTCAAGTGACTTTCAGACATACCATATAGAGAGGTCACCTTGCTGATGTCAGTATGCCTGTCACTAGTAGGGATGCATTTTTCCTTCATATGAATGATTGTCTTCTATTCTCTTTAGCTTTGAGATATGCTGGTTTCTAAACCTTCATTTCTTCTATACGCACTTCACAAAATGCTGAACCAAAATCTCAATGTGCCCAGAAGGCTTTAACAAACACAGGAAGCTTAAGAGCAGCAGAAGACTTCCCTGCCATGCAGGACCTTCCCCTCATTGACTACTGAGAAGGCAGGCTCCCACCCCATCAGGCTTCCACCCAATTCCACTACTTGCCTTACTGCCCTTTGGCCCAATGCCTGATTTCTAGTCCCACTCCCACGTTTATTCTTGGTGGCAGCCAGGTTCCAAATTCCAGTTTGCCCAAGTGGAAACCCTTGCTTTGTTCCTGCCAGGTCCTTTCAATAAATCTCCCTATTTATAGTATCTTTCCTTAACTCAGATACATCCTCCCTTGCCCCAGTTTAGCTTCCTACAACAATTGCAAGACTGTAAATACCTGTAATGTAAAAATCTAATGCTATGATATGCCTTGGCCTCACCCTAGATCCTTGAAAGTCAAAACTGACCCCAAGCATACTTTATTTTTTTTTATTTTTGGTTGCTTAGACTAGTTTTTCTGTATTTTTTACCATCATGACTCACATAAAATTGATAGTAGTATGTGGCACTGTCAGGAAATGGAAGCAGCATGAGGTTCCAGTCACCTTGAGGGCTGAGAGGATAAATACTTCATCACTCCTATAGGCCATTCAAGGCACTGAGTAAAGGAAATGGGGAGTCGTTGGAAGGGGGATTTTAAGCTCCTGGAAGCATCCAAAATTCAATTTGGACTCTATCCACGCAGGGAGCTCCCTGCACAATATGTAAGCTGCCAGGAGCAAAAGTTACCCAGCTATATTAGTTTGCTAGGACTGCTGTAACAAAGTATCATAAATTAGAGGGCTTAATCAACTAAACTTGATTGTCTTATGGTTCTGGAAGCCAGAAGCCCAAGATCAAGATGTCACCAGAGTTTATTAGTTCCGTGGGTTATGAAGGAAAACCTGTTCCATCTCTCTCTCCAGCTTCTGGTTGTTTGCTGGCCATTTTTGGCATTCTTTGCCTTATAGAAGCATCACTCCAATCTCAGCATTCAGCTTCACATGGCATTCTCCCTGTATGCATGTCTCTGTCCAAATACCCCCTTCATATAAGGACACCAGTCATATTGGATTAAGGCCCGACCCTACTACATTATGGTCTCATCTCAATTACATCTGCAACAACCCTATTTCCACACAAGGTTCACAGTCTGAGGTATTGGGGAATACAGTTCAACTCATAAAACAAGGATGATATTTACCACTACCTGTGGATTACCTGAGAAAGGGCCTGGCACACAGAGGGTATGCAATGCATGTGTGCTAAATAAATGACGATATGCATGCATAATCCTTACTAAGTGCAAGGATTCACTCAGGAAGGATTATTCACCTGATTTGAGGTATAAAGAAGTATCTAGTTTGGGGTGATGTGATTTTATGTTCATTATTAAACACTGAACACTACTGACAAGAGAACCTCCTGCTAGGAAAAATTTCTGAGACTGTTTCCTGAAAAACTGAGGCATCGGCTGTCAGATCACAGCAAAAGGCTCAGAATTTGATGTTAGAATGCTATAAATAGCAGTTAACATTATCCTTCAAAATGTCATACATACTTATAAAAAAGGTTTTAGTGTCGGGTAAGAGTCTCTCAGTAATTTGATTTATAGGAAAAGGAAACCAGAGAAAAAATAACTATATTGTAATTAATTACATATGCAAATGGTAGGCTAAATTTAGATGCACAATTACATGTCTAATCATAGCTGGCAAAGGTTGGAAATTGCATTCTTGGACTGAGGAGCATGCCTTCCTCTATGTTCAGGTGCTCAGACACCATCAGTCACCTCATTCAAGACTACACTGCCTCTTAATGCAAAAGAAAAAACCTTGGAATATGGTCCTAGAAGTGCCCAGCCTCCAGCCTTAGGAATCCTGGTGAGACATCACTCAATCCCTTTGGGACTTGGTCTCCCCAACACACAGTGCAGATAGTACACAGCATAGAGTTCTATGGTGAGGAATGACCTGTAACTACAACTATCATGAAGTTAGGTGGAAAAAAATGTTGCTGTCATTGCTACAAGCCAAACAGCTGATATTGTGTGCAATTGCTACTGAAATACAAGCAATATCAGAAAGTCCTTCTGGATATATAAGAGCTCTCCATGCACTCAAGTCAAATGACAGGTTGCTGTGTCCTTCCATCAACTCTGAAACTGTTAGCTCTATAGTCTTAATACTGATGGCCACTGTGCATTTTTTGGAGGACACTAGCTAAGGATATTGATTGACACATAGATATATTGGGTTGGCCAAAAATTCTGTTTAGTTTTTTCCATAAAATAGAGACACATTTTTCATTTTCACTAATGACTTTATCAGTTTGGATATTTTGATTATGTCAGCTATTTTCCACTATTGACTTCTTGTGGGTAGAGGCCAGGGGTGCTTCTAAACATCTTTCAATGTACAAGACAGCCCCACAGCAAAGAATTACTTGGTCAAAATGTCAACAGTACCAAGAAGCTTTGCAAATCACTTTTGACATGTTTAATCAGTCACAGCACCTTCTCCACACACTGCACAAACTGTTTTATTTGCATTTCAGTTGCTTTATTATTTCAGTTGCTTTCTTGAAATATTAAATCATAATACACCAAAATGTTACATACAATTCTTCCATTTCAATGTTAAAATGGCTGCACAAAAATTCACCAACTTTGATGTTTTTTAATGCATGCTGATATGACAGCTGTCACAATACAATCCAACAAAATTGTTTTGAATGAAGTTAAAGACAATAAAGCACTACTAAAACCATCATATGGAAAAAACTAAACAAATATTTTGGCCAGCCCAATAGATATGTATGTGCTAAGCACTGTGTGTGTGTGTACTGACCATTCCTAACACTTCTTAACACATTGCCAGTATTCACTCAGGTGGTGTGGCACTGTAGCAACCACATAATTTCATCCTGAGCCTTTGCCATGGGGCTGGAGTGATCTTAGGGACAATGGTGACTAAATCAAGTTTCTCCTCAATATCTATACACAGCCTTTTAATGTCCATTCATTCTTTACGGGAGACTCATTTTCTCACACAATTTGAGAGGAAAAGGATCAAGTTTGCCCATTCAAAATAAAAAGTTGGAGTCACTGTGGCTAAGTAGCTCAGTTTGTTAGAGCACCCAGTGTGACAAGGTTACGCATTCGGTCACAGGTCAGAACACACACACAATGGAATACTACACAGTAGAAAGAATGAAGGAGCTCCTACCCTTCATAGCAGCATGGAAGTAACTGGAGAGTATTACACTAAGCGAAATAAGCCAGGCAGTGAGAGACAAATATCATATCATCTCTCCTATAAGTGGAACCTAATCAACAAAACAAACAAGTAAGCAAAATACAACCAGAGACATTGAAATAAAGAACAAACTGACAGTAGCCAGACAGAAGGAGGGAGAGGGATAATGGGTAAAATAGGGGAAGGGTCATCAAGGAACATGTATAAAGGACACATGGACAAAACCAAAGGAGGTAAGTTTGAGGGTGGGAAGCAGGTATGGGAAGGGTGGGGGGTGTGGTGGGGGAAATGGAGACGACTGTACTTGAACAACAATAAAGAAAAAGAAAAAGAATCAACCAATTAATGCATCAGTGAGTGGAGTGACAAATTGATCTCTCTCTCTCTCTCTCTCTCTCTCTCTCTCAAACTCAGCAATTTTTTAAAAAAAAGTAGAAGTTGGAGTCGAGGCAGTATTCCTACTTGGAGCATGTGCTCTTTGAAAGAGGACCCGCAAAGACAAGCCTGAGAGCACAAGGAGAAATACTGACCAGCCTCTATCTATTCACCTACGTGCCACACACCAGCATAATCATGTCCCCTTGAATGGGGCTGAAATCGGGAAAACAACAATGTGACATATGACAAAGCCATGATGTGTGTTTATTATGAAGCCTTTAGGGAATGAGAGCTCATTACCTTTGCCCTTTGCCCCTCCCACCAAATTCTTGGCCAACTCTACATTTAAAAGATTCCCTACAGAACCGGTATTGTTGCACTCTAAATATCCTTTATCAAATATGGCCTCATTCATAACCTGGGTAGTTAATACAGTTCAATCACAGAGAAACTTCAGGCCAAAATGTTAAAATTTCTCATTTTAGCTTGACAGTCTAGAGAAGGAGGATGCCAATCTGCAAGTCAGAGGCCAGAATGCAGTCTCTCTTTCACTGCAAAACTGCTACATGACCTTGGAAAAACTCCTTCATTGCTATGGGTCCCATTATTTTCATAGATAAAATGACTAAATTGAAATTTATAGCTCTACTAGTCCTTGATTTAATGTTAATAAGAAGATTAATTAAACTAACACTGACTGCTGAATATGAAAAAGATATATACATATATGGCTGAAATTCAAATTATATGGACTATTTTAATTTCCAAAGTATGGGTAAATTACCTAACATGTTAGTAGAAACTCATAGCATGGATAAATGAGATAGTATGGTATTTTGGTTAACTTGGAGTTACTACATGACAATTAAAAATTTTCTAAGAATAATAAGGCAAAACTATTTAGTATATTTAGTATATTTAGTATGTAACAATACTAAATACAATATAATATGTAACAATATAACTACACTGAGTATATTTTTTTCAATTTATAAATATGAATTTGAATGTAATATCTCCTAGGATCATTATAATCACACATTTTTAATTACTAGTGAACCTTGAAATGCTAGTTAATAAAAATTTTTCATAAAATTTTATGAAAAAATTTTATTAGGATTTTCTATACTTTAATTTTAAAGTGTATGTGTGCATATGAGATTATTACAGATGAAGATAACTGAATATTTGGACTACTTCCAAAATGTGCTTATATTTCACTAATTTTGATTGGACCTCAAAATCAACATTTTTTCTAAATTTGGGAAAAGCATACTAAATACAATAAAATTAGATTCCACATATGCTTAATTGCAATTAGCATTCTAATAGTTTGTGATTCAATAACTAATAAAAAATCATGGTTCATCCTTGATTCAGATTAATTAACACTCCCAACTCACCTTACATTTTAATTATTTTCAAACCCAAAGATTCAAAGTGACCTCAAATTTCTTAAAAAAAAAAAAAAAAAAAATCAATCCAAATTGCCCCGAGAGCAGACCAAATTTCCCAAGGCATATCCAGGTTAGGGTGGTCTGAGCCAGACAGGGTTGAGCCCAGGAACACCATGATCTGAGAGAAGCACCTCACCACTAGAACACAGTGTGGCTCACCAAGCACTTTCCAGCATGCGCTAGAATGAAAAGCTAATAGACTGGAGATGTCTTCTAGGAAGAGTTCAAGCATTACTTGTCTAAACACACCTACATATTGCTTTCTAAAGGTCATGCCAAGATGTGTACAGGATTGCCATAAAATATTTGAGCAATTAAATCAGTGGCTTAATACTTGGCAATTTAACAAACTTAAACTTTAATTGGCAGAAACACACTTTCTTACCATGACTGAGGCCTCACCATAGTAATAGAAGAAATCACTAAAATATAGCTTAGCATGGAGTACAGGAACACATTTATTATGATTGGGAAACACTTATTAGACCTGTCCATCACAATGCCAATATATAATGTATCCCTAAGCCTTTGCAGATCCCATAACTGCCATGATTTTAATGGTTGTGAGTCATGTGCATTTATGAAGATGGAGTACTTCAATGACTATCAAATTGGACTCAAGATGCACATATTCTTTAAAAAGATTCCAAAATACTATATCTCCTTCCCTGCCCCTTACATGATTTCCTTTAGGTAAACTGTCACTATTAACTTAGCAAAAATAATGTTAAACAAAAGCCCACATGGAACTTTTGTAATTTCAGAAGATTAATATATTTGTGTGTCATACTAAAACTTACATAAAATTATCCATAAAATCGATATTGTAATATGTTCTAATCCCACATACCTATTAAAGAAATAAATATACATCCTTTCCCTTTCTGTCTAATCCCTACCTCTTCCCAGTTTATCTTCAAACTAAAACAAAAATCAACATGTGATATTAAAAATAAAAGAAAATAAAAGTTAGTGAAATACTTTATTTGACATCCTCTTGCTTTTCTCACAAATTGATCTTTATGCCAGCATTTCTTAAACTGGCAAACAGCATAATGATGAAAAAAAGCCCAGCGGTTTCCACCAAACCATAAATTTGGTTAGCAATGACACTAGCGATTTTTTTATCTTGTCTTTTTTTTTCTGCCCAAGTATAAGTTTTAAAAAGTTGCTACAAGGTCAATTTATAAATTATTTTTAATACTGCATCAGCATTTGACACAATCCAGTATGTAAAGAATACTGAGAAAAATAGCTACATGTCAGTTTGAGTCCTTTTAATGTGCGTTATTCACAGCTTTCTCTTCTTAAGAAAGCCTGGATTAATGCTTCTTCAAATGAAAGAAGGATCATATGTACTTATAAAGGATTTATGTGTTTATGTTTTCTATAGCTTCTTGAACTCCTTTTGTTTTGGTTTTTTTTGTCTTTATTATTGATGAAGTAAGCTAATTGAACACCGTTAGAGTCTTTTCATAATCTTCATGAGTTATCTGACAAATAAATACAGAAAAAGCTGGTTTAACCATTCAGAAAGTATTGATATGATATTAGAAAGGACAAAAACCTACCTCAGAATCAAAGTGAAATCATATTATCTTGTACAGTAATCCAGATTAAATTTAGCAAAACTCTTCTTTTAAAAAACTTTGCCAGCTCCTTTGTGAATATAACCATTAAGGTCGTAACAGTTTCCCCTTGATTTTTTTAACCTTTGAGCAATCAAAAAGACACGTGTCCTACAATAACTGACATCCTTTCAGTCATTAAATAAACTATTTTGTAATAAAATTAACTTCGTAGTATCAATAAAATGTCTTAACTGTCGGATATTTAAATTCAGGTTTTGAGATTAATTTGCTGTTCTCCCACTTGTAACATACAAGTAAGGGAAACAAATTTAGTCCAAATCATTCCCCTGAGCCTTGAAACTACTGCTGAACAGGCTATTAAAAGAGATAACTAACTTCCGGCCAAGATGGAGGCGTAGGCGGACACACTGTGCCTCCTCTCACAACCAAAATTAAGGACAACAAATATTTAGAAACAAGAAAACAACCAGAACTTATAGAAAATTGAACTGTACGGAAGTCCAACAACCATTCATCCAGACCGGTAAGAGGGGCGGAGTCGCAGTAGGAAAAAGTGGAGGTGCGGACCCAGGAACGCAAGTATCAGCGGCTCGCAGTTCCCAGGTGCACAGGCGGTGGCTGGCGGTCATCGGGCGCCCAGGCGGCAGCTGGCGGACCCCGGGCACAGGGGGGCAACTGCGCAGACCCAGTGAGGACGCACAAGGCAGCTGGCTGACCAGGGGGTCCCACATTTGCGCACACAGACGGTCCAGGCAGAGGGGAAGTGGCGGAAGGGACTGAATCCAGGAGAGAGCGGAGCAGGCGCCATTGTTCCCTCTCAGACCCCGCCCCCACATACAGCGTCACAACTGAACGACTGGGCTGCCCCACACTGGGAGCGCCTGAGGCTCCACCCCTCACTACGTAACAGCACGAGCACCTGCAGATAATCCAGGCGAAAGGGAAGCAGCGGAAGGGACCGGAGTCCAGAAGAGAGCGGAACAGGAGCCATTCTTCCCTCTCGGACCCTGCCCCCACCAACAGCATCACAACCCAGCGACTGGGCTGCCCTGCCCTGAGGAACAACTCAGGTTCCACCCCTAATACATAATAGCTGCGACCAGACTAAAACCAAAACAAAACAAAAAACCCCACCAAAAATGGCTCAAACCGGAGAAAAAATGAAAACCCCAGAGTCAATTCCTCTAAGCAACGAAGAGATAGCCAGCCTATCAGATGCACAGTTCAAAGCACTGGTCATCAAAATGCTCACAGAATTGGTTGATTTTGCTCATAAATTAGGTGAGAAAATGCAGGCTACAATACGTGAAATGAAGGAAGATGCATGGGGAACTGATAGAGATGGAAGGAAAACTGGGACTCAAATCAATGGAGTGGACCAGAAGGAAGAAATTAACAACCAAACAGAAGATGAGGAAGAAACAAGAATTCAAAAAAAGGAGAGGCTTAGGAACTTCCGGGACATCGTTAAATGTCCCAATATCCGAATTATAGGGGTCCCAGAAGGGGAAGAAGAGCAACAAGTAGAAAACTTATTTGAACAAATAATAAAGGAGAACTTCCCCAATATGGCAAAGGAAATAGACTACCAGGACGTCCAGGAAGCTCAGAGAGTCCCAAAGAAGTTGGACCCAAGGAGGAACACACCAAGGCACATTGTAATTACATTAGCCATAATTAAAATGAAGCAGAGAATTCTAGAAGCAGCAAGGGATAAGGGGACAGTCACCTACAAAGGAGTTCCCATCAGACTGTCAGCTGATTTCTCAAAAGAGACCTTGCAGGCAAGAAGGGGCTGGAAAGAAATATTTGAAATCTTGAAAAGCAGGGACCTACATCCAAAATTGCTCTATCCAGCAAAGCTGTCATTTAGAATGGAAGGACAGATAAAGCACTTCTCAGATAAGGTCAAGTTCAAGGAGTTCATCATCACCAAGCTCTTATTATATGAAATGTTAAAGGGACTTATCTAAGAAAAAGAAGGTCAAAAATATGACAATGAAAAGACAGCAAACTCATAGCTATTAAGAACCACACCTAAAACAAAAGCAAACTAAGCAAACAGCTAGAACAGGAACAGAACCACAGAAATGGAGATCATATGGAGGGTTAGCAACAGGGGCATGGGAGGAGGAGAGAGGCAGAAAAGGTACAGAGAATGAGTAGCATAGATAGTGGGTAGAAAATAGACAGGGGCAGGGTAAGAATAGTATGGGAAATGTAGAAGCTAAAGAACTTATGACACAAGGACATGAACTAAAGGGGGGAATGTGGGTGGGAGAGGGTGTGCAGGGTGGGGGGAATGATGGGGGAGAAACGGGACAACTGTAATAGCATCATCAATAAAATATATTAAAAAAAAGAGATAACTAGCGTATGAATCTTCAAAGGACCCTACTATGCAGCCTCTGTGTGTTCTGTGTCTTTATTGTAGTGTGTGAACATATGTACATTTGGAAGTATTACCATATTTACCTTTGGTTTATCTTGTGGGAAAGAGTAACAGAGACATGATAAAAATTTTACACTGAAGGACAATAATAATAGCTATTAAATTCAGTGTAACTAATACATGTGTTCACTATAAGATAGAAGTGGCAAGGTGAAGCTGTGAACTTAAAAGAATGGAAAAGGAGAACTTGCTGTCTCTGTCACACAACACTGATAACAGCCTTCTGGTGTCATAATTAAAAGCGAGGATTCTGGGGTTAGTCTGCCCAGGTTCAAATTCTGGCTCCACTGTTTACTCATTGTCCCTTGGATTCACTTATATATCATTTATGTAATTACATCAAACCTCAGGTTCTTCAACTATAAAACGATTTTCTTTTCATTCAATCAAAACATATATTCAGTGTCTAATATATGCCAAGCATTATTCTCTACACTAGATATGCAATACAGATGAGATTTCTTCCTTTGTGGAGCTTCCATGCTAGTGGTTCTTGTGAGGATGAGATCAAGCCATGGATTACAAAGTGGCTGAAACAGAGTGGGCATTCAATAAACATGTCAGTTAATAGGATTATTATTTTATTATTACAAGGCACTAGACACTATGCAAGACACTTACACACATGATCTCTAATCTTCAAAACAACTCAGTAAAATACTTATGAATGCTGTTTTACAAATGAGAAAGCTGAGGTTAAATGAGGTAAACTATCTTACCTATTCACAGTTCCTCTTTTCCTTTTTCAAAGATAGGTATTACAGTTTTATGTGAGAAATTCTGTGTTATGTAAGCACATTACAAATATTAACACATTTATATAATGCCTTAAAAATCTACCATCTTCTCTCATTCTACCATACTGTCTGCTGACCATTAATTGATATTTGTTATTTCTGTTTACAAATTTTTTTAAACTCTACTGCAATTCTCAATCCACTATCATAAATACACTTACATACATATAAATAGTGCAGTCATATTTACAATGTATATATATACATATATACATGTACATATATATATCTTTGAAATCAAAGTATATCAAAGATATAAACAATAAAAGGGAATAGAAGGAACCTAACAAGAAGTGATGGAGCCAGACTTCCAGAAACAGTTTGCAAATATCACCCTGCAGAAAAAAGGAATAAAGAACACAAGGGAAAGATGAAAAGATTATACTGACTTTTAATCAGAGCTGGAATTATATTTCCAAAGATTTTGAAAAGGAGAAGATTAATCTTTAATCAGATTAAGGTTATCAACAGAAGAAAAATTTTAGAAAAATATTACTATGAAATTATTTTTCTCTTATTATTGGCAAAGATCAGTATCAACAGTCCTTACAATACCACTTTGGGCCCTTCCCAGACATACTTTTCCCTTTGCTGAGCATTTCCTTAATGATCTTGTCTCCATCACACTTCTCTTGTTCACATAATTCATCCATTCTTGTAGCCCCAGTATTGTATAAATGTGCAATGAGACACTCTCAGGCTGTTCCCACTACCTGGAATTCTATTTTCCAGATGGCATCATGGTTAATGCCCTCACCTCCTTGAAGAGACCTACTCTGACCTTATTATTTAAAATTTAACTAAAAAAAATAAATAAATAAAATAAAATAAAATAAAATTTAAATCTAACGCCCTCACCTTCACTACAACATTCCTAATCCCACCTACCTACTTTATGTTTTTTTTTCACAACACTACCATTCTCTGTAATGTTGTATACTACACTTATCTACCCATGTTTTTTTTTTTAATTTTGCCTATTTCCCTCCACCTACTCCAAATTGAATATAAGCTCTATGAAGGTACAGTCTTTTTGTCTTTGTCCATCTGTTAATTGATATACCATGAGTGTATATAAACAGATCTTGGTATAGACAAACAAAAAGTATTAAATAAATTTAAAATGCCAATTATTTCTTTCACACGTGCTCCAATGGACACAGGTGATGCTTAAGAGCAAAACAAACAAAACAGTCTTGGTGCTTCTGGTTGGGTATTCTTGAGAGAAAAGGATAACATATAGTCTCTATTATTTAAGGGACTGAAATGTGAGATGAATCACAATCATTCTGAATATTCTTCATTCAAGTTTTTGTTTTGTTTTATTTTTATTGTTTATGCTATTACAGATGTCCCATTTTCTCCCTTCGCTCTCCTCCACCCAGATCATCCCCCACTTCAATATTCTTAATTCAAGTTTTAAAGCATAATTTCAAATAACTAAATGCAAAATGTAAAGAATAATCCAGAAGCACAAGAATAATAATCACAATATCAAATGCAAATAACTAGAGATAAGAAATTTCTCCACTAAAACTATGTCAGTCAAATTATTTTTAAGGTCAATTAACATGCTAAAGACACAAACTGCACAATGAAAAAAAAAAAAATCTGTCAGTATAATCAGGCCAAACCTAGTAAAGAATTATTCTATAGTCTAAAGTCAATTTAAGTAAGTCAACACCAAAAGAATTTTGACCTCCTACTTATGATTTGCTAAGCCTTGTAAATTACTTTTGGGATAAATTAATGATTAGTAATAAAGAGTGAACAGCACATTTAGCACCATTTCCTCATCACTGAAAGGAGGAAAAAGTAATCATCACAGTGATTGTGAAACAGGGTTGAAATGACAGAAGGAATGAGCACACAACAGCTCAAAATGATTATAAAACATTTAAAAATTTGATATGCTACATAAATGCTACATTTGAAAATAAATTTTAAAAAGTAAAGGGTAAAAAATACAAAAAATAGTACATGTGAGGAAATGAATGTTCCAGGGTCCTGGAGACTATAACTGAAAGAGAACTTCCATAAAGACTAACACAGATAAATTATGCATCAGTAGGATAGGAATAAAACAAAATTCAATAATCCCAGTTATCCCCTAAATAAGGTGGACCTGAAGAGAAGGATCTGTTCAGCTCATGTTAAACCAGAATAATAATTCAACCTACTGCAGGATAAACACGACAAAATTCTGAAAGCTCAAATTGAAAAAAATTAAGTGGACAATTACCTCCCCAGAATCTTTGCTCATATTTCAAGGTATTGGCATCAAAATAAAGTAGAAGAATGCCAAGAAATTGCATTCCTACCTAGGAATGGTTTGTTGGTTCTCCAATATTACATGAACTATTTCAGTACCTATTTCTTTGCATTGAGTAACACTGACATTGATATAAAATCATATTTACAGGTCTTCACATTTGGATGCCTTGTGGTATATCTGATGAGAATACAAAAGTTCAGACTACTTGAGAGGAGAGAGTAAAGGAGAGGATCCAGCACAGAACAAAATAAAAGCATTTAAATCATAACTAAAACCGTAATTACTGCTATCTCATATAAGCTATTGCATCAATTCTACGATGTCAGGCAAAGTATCCCTTAAATTACTAACAGATATCTCCAACTCCAAATGATTTTCTGAATTCAAATAAATATGTCCAGGTGGTGATATCACCACTATAAATCTCTTTTATCTAATAGAAGACAACTGTACTTATCCTGCAAACAGAATGGGTTCCTTTTTTTTTAATGTGCTCTAAGAATTTATAACCCAGGAATAGCTTCTCTTCACTGCCATGAGTAAAAACATAAAGGAAGAAGACCAAATTTAATTATGCCAAGTCAGAGTGCAAATGGCCTCCTCTCCATTCTCCCTTTTGGACTCAAATTGTAATATAAACAAGAAATATTAGTAATTGATTTGAGTTAATAACCTTAAAGTTTGAAGCTCTTCATAAGTGCATTTATTATTTATCCATCCATTCATCTATTCATTTATTTATCAAAAACATTTTGAACACCTACTATATAGAAGGCATACTACATCATGCTAAGTACCATATTACTTTCTAGAAATCAAATTCTTTGCAAGTGGCTGCAAAATTCTGTTAATAGCCTGACAAAAATGGATGAAATTTGTCCTCTAGATAGGATGTACTGTCTTCCATATTTCTAGGAAATCTAACGTCTAAACACATCCCTACCTCCTCTACATCCCTGCATAGATCAAAGGTTTCTGTCCTTCTTGTGGTTATTTGTTAATGTACTTGTCTTCCTTCTGAATGGTAAACTCCTCAAAGCAAGTACTCTATCCACCCATGTAGCTCCCTCACTGAAAGAATGAACACAATGCCTGGTACATTATGTATGCTTAGAATAGCTGGATTGTGTAAGACATCATGGAGGAGCAACAGCATGAACTGCTAAAGGAGAAAAAACTCTACAGTGCCATAGCTGAGCATTCTCACAAATAAAGAAAATGAGTTCCTTAGCATAAGCACCTAATATAAATTAAGAGTGCAACATAACAATGCTCATGTTCTAGCAGTTGGAAAAGAAAATGAAGACAACGATATTTGAACATCAATTTTTTTTTTTTTTTTTTTTTAAAGAGCATTCACCCTGGCTGGTGTAGCTCAGTGGATTGAGCACGGGCCTGCGAACCAGAGGATCGCGGTTCGATTCCCAGTCAGGGCACATACCTGGGTTGCAGGCCAGTTCCCAGCAGGGGACACACGAGAGACAACCCTACATTGATATTTCTCTCCCTCTCCCTTTCTCCTACCCTTCCCCTCTAAAGATAAATAAATAAAAATCTTAAAAAAAAAAAAAGAGCATTCCAGATATCCTGGTGCTCCAGGTGAAACTGACACTCTCCAAGCCTCTATACCATCATTTGCAGGAATAGGAGAATCCCAAAACCCTTTATGCTCTTGACAGACCTCCCTCCCTCCTCTCCACTCACCACACTAAGCCTCACCACCACTGTCTGCCTAGAGTCCATTGGGATTAACTTGATTTTCCACTTTCAAAAAGCCCAGGATTTTCAGTTCATTCTTTCTCTCTTAGACTGTCATCCCATAATAGTTCTTTTCATCTTCTCTGGCCTTATCCACCATGTCCCAAATTCTGCAGTGTTTCCATCATATCCATCAAAGTTCATTATCATGAGTACAATTCATCCTTGCTGAAATCCTTCTCTTGACTCTCCTTTAGCTCCTTGCTCCAGACTCTCCCTGGAGGACTCAGCTTCTTCTTAGCTGTGTGACTGAAGACTGCTTTCTTTTCCACACTACCCTAACCATAGTGCCAAAAGGGAGGTTGGTGTTCTTCTTCTCCTCTTTGCCAAATGATTCTCCTTTCCTCTTCCTAAAAGCACTACAGCTCCTCAGGACTGCTACTGAGCAATACTCATTATAATCAGACCATTCTTCCTCCATTAAAGCCTTTCAACACCTTGCTCCTTCTTGCAATCATCACTGACCTCTGGCGAAAACCTCTTCCTTTCAGAGTTCTTTAACTTTTAACTAATCATTAATCCCTAGATGAAACCCTGCAATAATTATTGACAATTTTGTTTTCCAGTTAACAATGGTCTTTCAGGCCCTTGCACTTTTTCTCCAATGATTTTGTACTCTGCCCAACTTCAGCTGCTCAGACCTAGGTTATAGATAAGAATTCTTAATCCCTCAAGTAATCTCATTATCAAGCATCTCACTCTGAGATCACCACCTCTTGTTTTCCATCTCAGTCCCTTATTCTTGGACCCGAGCAAGACTTAAAATCCATTGACCTCATTACCCTGTCCATGCCCCTAACACCCCTTTATGTCCTCACTTCTCACCATCCCTACTTAAATTTTATAATTATCTCTTTTTTACTATGATTAGATTTTTTAAGTAACATATTAAAACATTTTATTTGCTCACTACAAGTGAAATCTTAGGATAATTATTCAACCTTGATAGGTCCCAATTTCTCTTTTTTAATAGACTTTATTGGGGTGACATTGGTTAATAAATTATGTAGGCTTTAGGTATACAATTCTATAATACATCATCTGTATAGTGTATTGTGTATTCATAACTCCAAGTCAAGTTTCCTTCCATCACCATTTATCGCCCCTTTATCCTCTTCTACCTCCCCAAGATGGAAAGAGGACCTCCCCAAGTCCTCTTTCCCTCTTGTAATCACCAGGCTGTTATCTGTACCTGTGAGTTTTTTTTCTTTGCTTAATCCCTTCACATTTTTCACCCAGCCTCCAACCCTCTTTCCATCTGATAACTCTCAGTCTGTTCTCTGTAGCTGTGAGTCTATTTCTGTTTTGTTACTTTATTTTACACATTAGATTCCATATATAAGTGAAATCATACGGTGCATGTCTTTCTCTGACTAACTTATTTCACCTAACATAACACTCTCCATGTCCATCCATGTGGTCACAATGGTAAGATTTCCTTCTCTGTATAATTATTTCTTTATTATACTCTTATGGTAAAATTCTGACCACATTTATACCCAACTTTCCATCGATTGCGTTCATCCTGATCTGGTTTGAGAAGCATGTTCACTCCCCACATATTAAACTCACAATCACACAACCATTCTCGCTCTGAACATGTGACCACTACCCCCAAGAGTATCCTTAATGTTGGTGGACAATGAAACTGTGGAGGTGTGCTCCGGTCACTCTACCACGCTTCTGGAGGATAATTCTGCACCGTTCCCTCCTCAGATTTTCAACACATCCTCTCCCATTTGCACACTCATCTCAAGATTTGGTTTTATTTTTCAATGAGAAAATAAGTATAATCAGAAGAGAATGCCTTCAACTCCCACGTATCTTGACCTACCGGTACCATGAGCCTATCCTCTGAGTTTTCTTCTATTATTATGAACCATTTTCCATGCCCCTAAGATCAAGCCCTCCACTTCTGCACTAGGTCCCATTCCATTTCACCTACTCTGGAACACAAGACTAGCAAGTCTCACATCTCCCTCCTGCTTTATCAATCAATTTTTCATTTCTACTGGACCTTCACTATTTAGCACTTAACTGTGCAATACCTCAAATCTTTAAAAACAAAAGATCCCACATTCTTCTGAGGCAGGACCAATTTTTTGGCATGTAAGTCTAAAGAGTTGTTTCTATTCTTTTTTTTAAAATATATTTTATTGATTACGCTATTACAGTTGTCCCATTTCTCCCCCATCATTCCCCTCCACCCTACACACCCTCTCACACCCACATTCCCCCCTTTAGTTCATGTCCATGTGTCATAAGTTCTTTAGCTTCTACATTTCCCATACTATTCTTACCCTGCCCCTGTCTATTTTCTACCCACTATCTATGCTACTCATTCTCTGTAGCTTTTCCGCCTCTCTCCTCCTCCCATGCCCCTGTTGCTAACCCTCCATATGATCTCCATTTCTGAGATTCTGTTCCTGTTCTAGCTGTTTGCTTAGTTTGCTTTTGTTTTAGGTGTGGTTCTTAATAGCTGTGAGTTTGCTGTCTTTTCACTGTCTTATTTTTTATCTTCTTTTCCTTAGGTAAGTTCCTTTAACATTTCATATAATAAGAGCTTGGTGATGATGAACTCCTTGAACTTGACCTTATCTGAGAAGCACTTTATCTGCCCATCCATTCTAAATGACAGCTTTGCTGGATAGAGCAATTTTGGATGTAGGTCCCTGCTTTTCAAGATTTCAAATATTTCTTTCCAGCCCCTTCTTGCCTGCAAGGTCTCTTTTGAGAAATCAGCTGACAGTCTGATGGGAACTCCTTTGTAGGTGACTGTCCCCTTATCCCTTGCTGTTTCTAGAATTCTCTGCTTCATTTTAATTTTGGCTAATGAAATTACGATGTGCCTTGGTGTATTCCTCCTTGGGTCCAACTTCTTTGGGACTCTCTGAGCTTCCTGGACGTCCTGGTAGTCTATTTCCTTTGCCATATTGGGGAAGTTCTCCTTTATTATTTGTTCAAATAAGTTTTCCACTCGTTGCTGTTCTTCTTCCCCTTCTGGGACCCCTATAATTCGGATGTTGGGACGTTTAACGATGTCCCGGAGGTTCCTAAGCCTCTCCTCATTTTTTTGAATTCTTGTTTCTTTCTCGTTTTCTGTTTGGTTGTTAGTTTCTTCCTTCTGGTCCACTCCATTGATTTGAGTCCCAGTTTTCCTCCCATCTCTATTGGTTCCCCATGCATCTTCCTTCATTTCACGTATTGTAGCCCGCATTTTTTCATCTAATTTGTGAGCAAAAATCAACCAATTCTGTGAGCATTTTCATGACCAGGGCTTTGAACTGTGCATCTGATAGGTTGGCTATCTCTTCACTGCTTAGAGGAATTGACTTTGGGGATTTTATTTGTTCTCCGGTTTGAGCCATTTTTGGTGGGGTTTTTTTTTTTTTTTTTTTGGTTTGTTTTGGTTTTAGTCTGGTCTCGGCTATTATGTAGGCAGGGGTGGAGCCTTAGGTGTTCCTCAGGGCGGGGCAGCCCAGTCACTGGATTGTGACGCTGTATATGGGGGTGGGGTCTGAGAGGGAACAAAGGCGCCTGCTCCACTCTCTCCTGGATTCAGTCCCTTCCGCCACTTCCCCTCTGCCTGGACTGTCTGTGCGCGCGAATGTGGGACCACCTGGTCAGCCAGCCACCTTGTGTGGCCTCACTGGGTCTCCACAGTTACCCCCCTGTGCCTGGGGTCCACCAACTGCTGCCTGTGGGCTCAGGGACCGCCAGCCGCCACCTGTGCACCTGGGAACTGCCAGCCACTGCTGCTTGTGTTCCCAGGACCACACCTCCACTTTCTCCTGCCTCGACTCCGCCCCTCTTACCGGTCTGGATGAACGGTTGTTGGACTTCCGTACAGTGCAATTTTCTATAAGTTCTGGTTGTTTTCTTGTTTCTAAATATTTGTTGTCCTTAATTTTGGTTGTTAGAGGAGGCACAGTGTGTCCGCCTATGCCCCCATCTTGGCCAGAAGTCCAGTTGTTTCTATTCTTGCTCTCTTCTATTCATCTCTCTCCTCCCAGTTTCTCCTTAGCTGTCTCTCACTTCAAATATGCCTTTGCTCATGCTTTGATCACATCCTTGTTCCAGTCTGACCTGTTCAGCAAGGCCTTCCTGATCATCTTACTGAAAATTGAAAGCCCCATGCCCTTGTTCCTCACTCCCTACTGGCTTCTCTGCTTTGTTTTTCTCCAAAACTCCCATTACCATGCAACATCCTCTATATTTTGTATTTCTAATTTTAGCATCTTGCCTATAAAAATGACAGCTCCTTAAGATCAAGATCATTTGTCTATTTTATTCTCTGTTTTGCTTGCATATCGAATAGTAAATTGCTAATAAAAATGTGATGAATTAATAAATAGGTTTAGGAGAATTGTACGATAGCATAGTGATAAAGAGTGATGTTTTGAAATCAGACAGTCCTCAAATTGAATAGAAGCATTGAGTCCTTGGGCATGTCATTTAACCTCTACAACTTGGTTTCTGTTTCTGCAAAATGTGTATAATAAACTATGCCACATTATTATTAATAAAATTAAACAAAATGCTATAAATAAAGCAGTCAGCGAAATCCTCGAAACACAGCAAGCAACCAAGAAATAAATGGTCACTTTTATATTAACCCAGACCAAAAGGTACAATGCAGTTTTAATGGTCATGTTCTCAACTGCTCCATTTTCTAAACTTCCAATATTCCAAGGTCCCAAAAGACATAGTACCAGCTTATGCAATTTAACATAGATATTACTATAATCCCAATACTTTTGATCCAAAATGGAAATGTTGTTCGACTGTATCACATATGGGCATCATCACCTTTCATTTATTAGCTAAACTCTTGCTTCATTATCATACATTCAAATTTTGCTAGGCTCTGAGGACAATAGCTCATGATATTGCTACTGAGTGCCACACAGCACCCAAAAAGGCGTAGAAAATCATGACAGTGATACAAGGCCTGGCTTGTTCACAAGATGGGACCCGAAGCAAAATGTAATCATCTGTTTAAAAACTTCCATTAGAGCACTGTTATCACTGCAGGGCATTACAGCATTACTTCTCATGTTCTCTTTAAGAACAAAGTGAAATAAAAGTAAGTAAAATAGAGTATGGTGAACACAACCTACAAAAAATGCACAATGAAGGATTTTCAGGGTTCAAATGTCTTTTCGTGTATAATTGATTAAAGAAGATAGAATCACAATAGTTTAGAGTTTAATGAAGCATTCTCAGTTTGCTGATAAGGAAATTGAGTAATATACAACATGGGGAACATAGTCGATAATATTGTAATAACTATATGTGGTGACAGATGGTTACTAGACTTCCTATGGTGATCACTTCATAAGATATATAAATGTTGAACCACTATGTTATATACCTGAAACTAATATAATAGTGTATGTCACCTGTAATTAAAAATAAATTTAAAAATATAAATGAGGAGACTGAAGAGTTCTGCTGAGTTAGTATAAAGAGAATGGGCATGGTGAAAATGCTTCCCCATGGGAATAAAAGTAACATCTATAGAGCAAATTCCCCATAGCAGAGACAGACAGGCAGTATAATAAAATAGAAAGGGCACAGAAATAGCAACCAGCACAGCACTCAGTGCAATAAATATTTGTGCAAGAACTGAACTAAGAGAAAAATGACCTGAATTCTGGTTTCAGCTCTGCCCAAATTCTCCTTGAACAAGTTACTTCACCTCTTTGTTCTTATTTTTCTCATCTTTGTACTTAAATTACAGTTGGTAAGTTCCACCAACTTAAGGGCATGTTTAGGGGGTTGGCTGTAATTTACAGGGATAAGGAAAAGGAGAAGAGAAACTTTTTTGAACCAGGACTCTCAGGGATATTCTGGGATGTGAAGGCCCAAATGTCACGTTCTTTCAATACATTTTTAAAAATATACATTTGAACAAAACGGTAAGAATAGACTAAGAGTGGACTGCCCATTTTCCCAAAGAAAACGCATGTATAAAGCATCATAAGTAAGATAGTCAGTATTATGAGATGCCATTATATATATTTTAAATATATATTAAATCTATGATAGCATTTTTAATTTTCAAAGATTTTATTAATTACGTGTGTATCAAACCTTAATGTGAATCCCAAAATGCAAAAGAGTGAGAACCTTTCTGCTATATTTGTAAAGCTAAGGGAAAATTTTATTCTCTCGGAATTTGAGGATGTAATCCATGACTCCTCCATAAAGAGCTTTACTAACATTTTTAAATAAATTCAACTGCTGTGCATCATGTCCTTAAATACATCATCCACAGATGATGATTAACGCACAGCAGACCCATCTCCTCTCAAGAGCTGGTTGAAACACTGCCATCCTTGACACTTTTAAGTATTTTAGTCATTAATAACAATTTTTACATATAAGGTTCTTAACATTTATAAAATAACCCTCCAAAAAACCTTGGAAGTTTAGACAGGTTTACTTTGCATATATATTTTTTAAGTAGCAGTGAAGAGGTATAAGTGATATTCCTCAAGAAATAGCTCTGTTATAACCAAATCATAAATAGAGCCAGAAGTCCCAGTTTTAATTCTCAGAACTAACCAGCCTAACATGCTTCTAGCTAACTAGAGAGACAACTTAAAACATATCACAACATAAAGGTCTTATGCAGATATTTCTATTTATGGTATTTCTAAACATTACCAGTTCTATGTGCCAAGCTATGTAAAATTTGGGAACCAGATTATCACACTGCACTAAATAAGACTTGGGGTACCCAACATGCCACCCACGGGCCATATGAAGCTTTCAGAATTGAAAAGCCTCATACATATATAGCAGATTCACTCCAAAAAGCAAAACTTCCCTCTACCCTAACTCAACATGGCTCTCACATATGGGAAATGTTTATTGCTTGAAAATCCACTGATGTCCATGATTCATAACCAGAAAATCAATTGGCATCTATGAGAACATGACCCATAGATTTGTAAGCAAAGTTGGGTGGGGGTATCTTTCCAAATAAAGAGAAACTGGGCCATAAAAGAGACTAATTTAGGGTTGTCTGGTTAATATATTAATGATTAGCAACTTATGCAATGAGATCTCAAATTTTAAAAAAGATCCCACACTCTTCTTATCCAGGACTAATTTTTGACATGTGACTCTAAAAAAAATCACCTAGCTCAGGGTCAAGTTGTTAACTTTTGAAGACTAAACAGGAGTTAAAGCTTATATCTTTAGTCTGAAACTGAATCATTTGCTATATAGTTCCCTTAAACTCAATAAGAGTCAAAAATATGAATGTTACACAATAAGAGGTCCCTCAGCTTTTGTTCTGTACAGTAAGAACAAAAGCACTGCCAGAGATAGTCAGCATGATTCCTGTTTATGACTTCCTATGTTCTGATGATGGAAAATGGAAACAGTTACCAAAAATTCTGAGAGGAGTCACAAAGGATGCAGAGCATCTGAGAGTGAATAAACCTGTTGCCGTCCATTCAGTGCCAACATATGATCCCTGACAAAAAAAAAAAATTTCTGAGGCACTATCTGGCCATTTATTATGTTAATCTCCAGTGTAAGAAGGGCTCTTCCTATCAGAGAAATCACCCAACAGTCACCACAGGATGCTTCTTATTTTGATGACTAATGGTACATGCTGGGTCTGGAGGAGGGAATCATTGATTTATTTTCACCACTTTCCCTTGGCTGACAGCAATTTAAAAGAGAAAGAACAAACCGAATCACTCATCTGCCTACTTGGCATGCCTGGTAGTCATGGGAGCCCATATCGAGGCCATCTGTTCAGGTCTCAGCCTCTCCAAACATACACAGAAAGATGGTGTCAAAAAGGACATATTCTAGTCCTGGTAATGAGCCACCAGAGGTAAACCAGAAGACCGAGACTGAGCAACCCACTCACTTCACTTCTCTCTCAGTGGTCAAGTACAATCAAGTCATAGATTTGTGCTGAAACAATTATTTTTAAGTTGATTTGCGAAACAAATTTTCAGTTGACTTGAACATATCTGGCTTAGCCCTGTAGGTAGGACAAAGTAAATCTCATGTAGGTAGGTAGATCCAGTAAATCAACAGAAATGCACCTTGCACACAGCCTCCAAAATAAACCTGCCTCAGAGGACGTCATGCTCAGCAATTGCCTGATGGTGTGCTCATGTATCTTCAAACTCACTTCTCACATGCCCCTAAATTACTGCAGCCAGAAATGTTGTCTGCAGCATGCAAATGATGTCTACTCTTCAGAAACAGCAGTGTTACATAGTTCTACTCAGTGAAAAAAGAACAATCGACATATTCTCTCTTGCCTCAACATCATCCTACTGCACACAGATTCCTGATCTGTTAAAAAGAACTGCCAATTACTACAGATTAGACTGAGATAAAATAATGCATTAGTGTTAGGTTTTTATCATCAGAATTCTAACTTTGTGTTACATGTACAGTACTTATGAAGTCTACTGGAAATAATTTAGCCATCTAAGATATTTTAAATCTTGCTTGTTGTACCCTAGAATGCCTTGCATTTTTAGTTATCTTTGAGATGATCATCTGAAGGATGTCCTAGATTTTTCAAAAGAACCCATATAGAAACAAAGGAACTTCTAGGATCTAGGGCCATTTTAGCAGTTGTGTTGATGGCAACTTTCCAATCCCCTCAAAGCACCTGTTATCAATCTACAGTGACATCTAAAGCTATCAGGCAGCACCATGTCTGACTAGAAGCCACAGTGTTAAAACCATCACTACATCTTCCAGGTTTTTTCATCTTCATACCTCCTTCAACCTAAACTACCTTCCCATCTATGCACATTCTCCCATTCTTTCAGGGACCTTCTTATATCTCTCTACAGGAAAAGTAATTCAGGATGACATGCTCTTACTTTACATTTCTCAGTATATATATCTGCATTTCTGATCAGGCTTCCTGTTTTGTAAAGCCTAATCACTAAAGCTACTGTGCAAAGAGAGAATAATATCATCATAGATACACTAAAGTACCATAATGTTAGCCTTCATATCATCATTCTTTGATAATTTTTCCATATAGACTATTTTGTTTGGGTCTTTCTGCTGAAACTTCCATTGGTAAGATTTTGGACCTAGTGGATTTTCTAAATTACTTCTAGTTGAATTGTCTCTATATCTATATACCAATATATTCCATGTATACTGTAAGTCTTCTTGATAAGACCATTTTTTTGTTAAGATCAAGTAATTTTAGCAGACATACCCCAACTCTATTCCTACCAACAAATGAGGTTCAGCCAAATGTTAGTAGAAAAGAGGAAGGAAAGCCAAGTGCCCACTAAAGTAAGATACCAATGAGATGCACTCCACTTTACCCTGCAGAACCTGGAAAAAGTTCAGGAGTTGGAAACACCAGGTAGAGTGTAAGAGAAGAGTATACTAGAATAAGAAGATTTGAAAATTTCTATAAGAAAAATTTATTTCCTGTATCTCTACCTCCAACACAAACTGTTACATGATTACCCTTATTCTACAGGAGTGACGAGACACTCCTAGACATATTCTACAGACAAATTGAGCCTGAGAATCTCAGAACTCAGGACATCAGGGACAGTGGATGGTAAGACGAGAAAGCATTGAGACATCCAATCCTTCTTTCTAACCAGCACTAAAAAGTCAAAAGCCAGGTTTATAATTCCTTAAAAGTAAATTAAAGGAAAGATATACCCATACTCACCTTTAGTGGTCCCTAACCAAGAATGATCTGGCTGGTCACAGGACGGCTGATCAATGAACAAACCCAACTACCTCACAAAGGTTATATCACTGTTTAAGCATGAACATGAGAAAACATGCAAGAATTTCCAAACATTGAGAAAAGTCTCCACATGAAAGACAGAGAATATAGGAAAAATGAAAATTTTAAATAATTAGTAATTGATATAAAATTTAGCATCAATGAATTAAAAATAAGATGTCATAAATAGGAATAATAGCAACCAAAAACAGTTCTTTGAAATGAAAAATATGAAAGTAAAATACTTTTTAATCCAATAAGGAAATTTTTGCTAAACAGGAAAAAAGACAAAGAAATGGCTTATAAACAAACAAAAAAGAGAAAAACAACTTAGAAAATCCATGTAGTCAAAAAATTTAATAGGAGTTTCAAGAGAGAATACAAACAAAACCGTCTATATAGATATTATCAAAGAAATAATAAAAACATTTCTCACAACTGAGTTCGATGGGTGTCTAAATTGACAAGTCCTTAAAAATGTATAGCAAAGTCAATAAAGATGCATATTATATATTTTAAAATTCCAGGTAATGAAGAGAGAGAGAAGATCCTGTGTAAAGAGCTAGGGAAAAGTGACATCAGTTTCTTAAACATTAACATGTTGGAAGACAAGGGGATTTATGCCTTCAAAGTTCTAAAAAACATGTGCTGCCAAGGATGTGGAGGAAAGGGAACCTTTATGCACTGTTGGGAATGCAGACTGATATAGCCACTGTGTAAAACAATATTAAAAATTGAACTGCCTTTTGACCCAGTGATCCCACTTCCGGGACTGTATATCAGTATCCTGAAATACCAATTTGAAAGAATACATGCAGCCCTATGTTTACTGTAGCATTATTACTCAACACCAAGAAATGGAAGCAGCCCAAGTGTCTATCAGTAGAAGAGTGGATAAAACAACTATGGGGACATTTACACAATGGAATTCTACTAGGCCATAAAAAAAAGAGAAAATTTTACCTTTTGTGACAGTATTGATGGACATGAAGAACATTATGCTATGTGAAATAAACCAAGCAGAATAACACAAATACCATATGATTTCACTCACATGTGGAATATAATAAACAAACTGAACTAATAAGCAAAATACAGACAGACTTACAGATAGAGAGCTGGATGACAGCCAAGGGGGAGATGTTAGGGGAGAGGGACTGAGCAAAAACGAAAAAGGACTCATGGACATGGACAACATTGTGGTGATACAGAATGAGGGAAGTATGAGGGGACTAAATAGTGATGGAAAAAAATACAATAAAAATTAAGAAAAAGTTAAAATTTCAAATAAACTTTGATTAATTCCACTTAGTGAAAAACAAAACAATAATATCTTCAAATTGCTGGTAGATTTACAAAAATGGAGCCCAATTCATCATTTGCAATTTTGTCCAATGGTGCATGGCTCTGGGTTCCTTTGCAAAAGTGTTTTTGTAGTCAAATTGCCCCTACTCCTATCTTTTTTGGTATTTTGACAAAACCCTCACAAAAGAGCCATATAACATGGAATTGGAAGTAATTAGATTCCAATTCAAAAAGTATTTCCTTGCATAAGAACAGACACATAGACCAATGGAACAGAACAGAAACCCCACAAATAAACCCAAGTCTCTATGGTCAATTATTTGACAAAGGGGGAAGAAGCATAAAATGGAGTAAAAATACCCTCTTCAAAAAATGGTGTTGGGAGACCTGGACGGCTACATGCAAAAAAATGAAACTTGACCACCAACTTACACCATACACAAAAATAAACTCAAGATGGATAAAAGAATTAAATATAAGTCGTGGTACCATAATAGTCCTACAGGAAAATATCAGCAGGAAAATCTCAGACATTTCACACAGCAACATCTTCACTGATATGTCCCCTAAAGCAAGGGACATAAAAAAAGAATAAGCAAATGGGACCTCATCAAATTAAAAAGCTTCTACATGGCTAAAGAAAACAGCATTAAAATGAAAAGAGAACCAACTATATGGGAAAATGTATCTGCCAATGACACCTAGGACAAGGACTGATCTCCAAAGTACATAAAGAACTTACACAACTCCACTCCAGGAAGACAAACAGTCCAATTAAAAATGGGCAAAAGACCTGCACAGACACTTCTCCAGGGAGGACATACAGAGGGCCCAGAGACATATGAAAAGAGGCTCAGCATCTCTGGCCATCAGAAAGATGCACATTAAAACCACAATGAGATACCACTTCACACTGGTCAGAGTGGCTATCATAAACAAATCAACAAACAAGTGTTGGAGAGGATGTGCAGAAAAGGGAACCCAAGTACACTGTTGGTGGGAATGCAGACTAGTGCAGCCACTGTGGAAAACAGTATGGAATTTCCTCAGGAAACTAATAATGGAACTGCCTTTTGACCCAGCAATTCCACTGCTGGAATTATACCCTAAGTGCCCTGAAACACTAATCCAAAAGAACCTATGCACCCCAGTGTTAACAGCAGCACAATTTACAATAGCCAAGTGCTGGAAGCAACCTACGTGCCCATCAGTAAATGAGTGGATAAAAAATAAAAATAAAAAATAAAAAAAAACCCATGGTACATGTACACAGTGGAATTCTACACAGCAGAGAGAAACAAGGAGCTCGTACCCTTTTTGACAGCATGGATGGAACTGGAGAGCATTATGCTAAGTGAAATAAGTCAGGAGGTGAGGGAAAAATACTGTATGATCTCACTTGTAACTGGAACATAATCAAGAAAAGAAAAAAGAAAACAAAATATAACCAGAGACATTGAAATTGAAAACAATCTAACAATAGCCAGAGGGGACGGGGTAGGGGACTGTGGGGAGAAGGGTTTTCAGGAACTACTATAAAGGATACATGGACAAAACCAAGGGGGAGGGTGGAAGCATGGGAAGGAGGTGGGTTTGGCTGGGGTGGGGGTGAGTGGTGGGGGGAAAATGCTAACAACTGTAATTGAACAGCAATTAAATAATAAAAATATAAAGTAAAAAATGTATTTCCTTTTTGGGAAACTGAGAAAGAAAGCATAACAGTAATGTTAGCTATAGCCATGATTCTTCTCCAGTTACATATAGGACTATTAGCGATTCTTAACCTTCACATCCTTGCCTCACAGCACACAAACATGCATGCACACACCTGTGTACATACACACTCATTCCAAAGAAGTGTTAATCGGTTCTAGAAGGTCCAGAAAACTTGCAAATCTGTTACCCTGAAATCCTGTTATGCACCCCCAAATATCTTTTTGTTTGCAATCAGATTATGTGTTACCTTGTCAGCCCTTTTGCCTATCAATAATGTTTCCTGATTCTGAAACGGTAATTCATATTGAGGATCACCTTTTATATATGGAAAGAAACAAACTTTAAACAAACAAACCTTAAAATCAATATGTGGACAAGAAGACTATAATTAACATGCAAAGAGCTTCTTATTGTAATAACTAAGGCTCTCCTGTAAGAAGAAAACATAATCATTAAATTATCATGCTAAATGTATTATTGTGGGCATTCAGAGTCCTTAATAAAATGACAATCGTTATACTCAAAAGTGTAAGAGTTCCTCATATATCTGTAATACTTTAATCAATTGAGAAATATTTACTAATTACCTACCATATGCTCAGCATTGAATTAGATGTTGAGATTTTAATTAAAGTAAAATATGTGCCGTCATGTTCCCACAGGTAATTATTATAAGAAAACTAAGCATCAAGTAGACCCAGGAATAAGGTAGAATAACCAAAGAGAAGCTTCCAGGAGGAGATGCTGTTGGAGCTGTACCTAGGAGGCATAATTAAGGGGTAAAGAAAAATTCCCTAAGCCTGAGGAGAAAGAAGACTTTTGTTTGTGAGAATTACCAACCAAAGTCATCATAATTAGAGAAACCCCTTATCAGTTATGTCCAGATGAATATCAAAAATCACTTGGACAGGGAGCATTATTGTTTCCACTTCATGTGGGAATGTTCATCATCAAAGAGTCTGAGGTAAGCTGTAGAGAATTAATGAGTGGCTAAAATAAAGCTGTGGTACATTTGCATAATGGAATACTATGCAGCATTAAAAAAAGAAGAAACTCTTACATTTTGGAACAGCATAGATGGACCTGGCGAAAATTATACTAAATGAATTAAGCCAGTCAGTGAAAGAAAAATACCACATGATCTCATGAACACAATAAACTAATGAAAAAGATAGTAACAGAAGCTTAGATGCAAACAGACTGACAGCTGCCAGAAAGAAGTGTGAGTGGTGGAGGACAGGATGAAAGGTGGTGAAGGGATTAACCAAAGAATATTTATGCACAATCCATAGATACCCACAACAATGTGGAGATTGGCTTGGGTTGGAGAGAGGGTGGGGCTGGGGAAGGAAAGGACAGGGAGAAATGTGAAAACAATTGTAAAAACTTAAACAATAAAAATAGAAGTAATTGGGAGGATCCCTGACTAGTGTGCCTCAGTTGGGTGTGGTCCCATCCCGCAAAGCCAAAATTCGCCAGTTGGATGCCTGGTCATGGCACCTGCCTGGGTTGTGGGGTCTGGTCCCTAGTTGGGGTGCATGTGAGAGGCAAATGATCAATGTTTCAAATATCAATGTTTCTCTACCTCTCTTTCTCCCTTCCTTTCTCTCTCTCTAAAGGGGTACCTCCTGAATAGTCAGTCCCTGCAATGCAGTGCCAAGTAATTGGGAGGGAGAGCAGTAGACAAGTACCATAGCTTTAAGAAGCTACATATCAAACAAGAAGAGATGGTATGGAAGACAGTCTGTCCCTTTTGAAGGTGCAGACATTAGGAAAGCTGGAGAGTTAATGAAGGAATTGGGTCCCAAAGTAGGATGGGTATAATCCAGAAAAAAAAAAGAAGGTGGATAACTTTACAGAGAAGGGAATATTTCTTTCATATGAGACTAGAGAAGAATAAAGGATAATGTTTTTATTTATGCAAATAAAATAGAAGAAAAAGTGTTACATTATGACACAGGTGGCAAACACAAGGCCCACAGGCTGAATCCGGCCCTCCACTTTGTTTTATCCAGCCCAGCACCTTGTTTCTACCCAGCGTCAGTGCTGAACTCTTACTTAACTGTTGAGTAGTTACATTTATACAGTCCTAAAATTAGCCTTTGAAGACATTAGCCTTTGAAGCCTATTCAGCCCTTTGAAGACAACTGCAAGGCTGATGTGGCTCCTGGTGAAAATTAGTTTGATACCCCTGCTCTATGAGGACACAAATTTATCTTAGAGATACTGTGTCACTGAAAATAACATAAAGTAGATGTAAAATATCCATCTCTTTACCCATCTATCACCTATCCAATAACCCGTTCACTCAACCTTATAGACTGTTTTTAGCACAATTGGTGGCTTTAGACAATATAAAAACATATAGTTCCTTCCCTGGATGTGCTCTTGATGTGTAATTAAAGGCTCTTCTTTTCTTCCTCCTGGAACTCACCTGATGTCCCTATTATCAGCTCAAAGCAACAAGCCTCACAAAGCTATTTGAAATATTTTTATGATCGAAAGACAGGGCATTTTTAAAGAACTTGTTATATCTTTCTTGCAATGAATGAAAGGCAGGAAACTGACATAAAGCTATGGCATTACCTTTTTCTTTTAAACTTGAAATTGCAAAATGACTAAAGCCACCTAGCAACAATAGTTGACTTATTGAGGAAGCATGCCACACTTAGGTTTGCAGGCTGAGATTGGTGTGGAGATACTTTTAGAAAGAACTCCCAAGGCTATTTTATTGTTTCTGAAGGTATTTTCTCTCCCTTGTCTCGGTTATTAACTTATCCATAGCTCCACACTGCCATCCAAGCTGACCCTGCTCAATATATAGTTCCCTAACTCACAGGGAAGCCACAGGCCCATTTGTTAACAGAAGTAATTACAATTTGAGAAATTCACTCACTAGTCAAGGTTTCTGCTAATACAAGTAGACAACCAGTGTTTCAGATACTTTTAAGGTCTCACTAAAAGTGTATAGCCATTTTGATAAAGCCAGAACTTAAAAGATAGTTTTGTGCTTCAACCTCTTCATTGAAGGACTAAGTATTTATGTAGCACTCTTCTATAATGGGACAGTAAAAAGTTAATGGAAAGCAAGCTATAGTGTAACACCCACTTCCAAGCCTGGTACCTTCTGAATAGTCAGTCCCTGCACTGCAGTACCACTGGAATGATTTTCAAACACAAAAGGCAGGTGAAGCATTTTGGAAATACTATGCATAGGGCTCAGTGCTTCTCTGAATTTGCCATAAAATTCAAGATAAGTCACTTAAGATTCTGGGCTTTACCTTTCTCAATCTTAAAAATAAATAGAAGATGGACAAAATTAACTCAACATTCTATGATTCTACCTATGCCTCAGTGATGGTGTCTACTTCAGAACTTACTTTTTAAGTGCAGAACATGTCAATGACTAATTCTAAGACTATGCATAATACCTAACCTTTGAATCTATGGTTTTACATAATTTAAATAACTCAGACATACAATGATCCAGTAATCAACATTATACCAGCTCAAGGAAAAATAACACAAGATCACTCTAAATAGCATAACATAGAATCACTGTAAACAGAAATCTAACTAAAAATGGTGACAGATTTTCCATGTTTGCTCCCCACAGTATTCTAAACTAATCCAAAACCATCAGTGGAAAGCAAAATGGGCCAATGGACACATTTTGGAAAACACATTTCCACAATGGGAAAAGGTGAAAATTGAGAATTTTGCTGACCATAATGGTTTTTGTAGCCAAATATTTTCTTCTGTGGGAATAGCAGTACTTGATCAAGAGTTGAAATTATAGAACAAAGTTACTAGTGTCTAATGTTTTCAACTACAATATTAAGACAAAATCAGTAATAATAAAAGCTCAGGGAAATATCCCAAGCTGGAAATAATTTACATTGAAATTATTAGCAAAACTTCCATGAAAGATTTGTTTTTGAGAGTAGGCACATTCAAATGTCTCTTGGATATTGGTGAATCCATTCATAAATCTATTCAACCAAGTGCCATGCAGAGATAATAAGAGCTTAAAATCTAAGAGAGAGGGTCAATTGCATACACAAAATGTTAAGAGAGGCTTGGAAAAAACACTGGTGTAGAGGTAAACTATAAGTGCAAAGTAGAGAGTGGTGAATTCCCCTGAGAAAATGGACAGAGGTCACACATTCTAGGCAGATAAAGATGGTTGCCAAATAATAAGAAATAGCCACAGCTAAAGATATCAGCAAAATGAAAGGGAAGCAAACATAAGGGAAAATATATTTGCAAATGATATCTTGGACAAGGGTTTGATCTCCAAAATAAGTAAAGAACTCACATGACTCCAATCCAGGAAGACAAACAATCCAATTAAAAATAGGCAACAGACCTGCACAGACACTTCTCCAAGAAGGACATTCAAAGGGCCCAAAGACATATGAACATCTGCTCAGCATCACTAGCCATCAGAGAGATGCAAATTAAAAGCACAATGAGATACCACTTCACACTGGTCAGAATGCCATCATAAAAAAAGCAACAAACAACAAATGTTGGAGAAGGAGTGGAGAAAAGGGAACCCTAGTGCACTGTTGGTGGGAATGCAGAGACTGGTGCAGCCACTGTGGAAAACAGTATGGAATTTCCTCAGAAAACTAATAATGGAACTGCATTTTGACCCAGCAATTCCACTGCTGGGATTATACCCTAAGTGCCCTGAAACACCAATCCAAAAGAACCTATGCACCCCAATGTTCATAGCAGCACAATTTACAATAGCCAAGTGCTGGAAGAACCTACATGCCCATCAGTAAATGAGTGGATAAAAAAAACCATGGTACATGTACACAGTGGAATTCTACATAGCAGAGAGAAAAAGGAGCTCATACCCTTTTTAACAGCATGGATGGAACTGGAGAGCATTATGCTAAGTGAAATAAGCCAGGAGGTGAAAGAAAAATACCATATTATCTCACCTATAAATGGAAACCTAATTAATGAAATGAACAATCATGAAAAATATAGCCAGAGATATTGAGATAAAGGACAAATTGATGGTAACCAGAGGGGAGGGAGGAGAGGAATAACAGGGGAAAACAGTGAAGGATCATCAAGGAACATGTATAAAGGACACATAGACAAAGTCAAAGGGGAAAAGATCGAAGATGGGGCATGGGTGATTGGTGGGGTGAAAATGGAGACAACTATACTTGCACAATAAAAAAATTAATTAAAAAAAAAGAAATAGCCAATAGCTGAGGTGTTCTGGGCACTGAGAGTTGCTCCTTATAGCTCATGCATGGATTTCAAGAGCAGTTATTGCAAGTCCTTTTTAGGGAGGACCTAGTCTGCCAAGCTAAGGCATTTAAATTCCATCAATAAAGGGCTTTAAACAGATGAACCTCATAATTACATTTGCCTTTAGAAAGATAACTGTACCAGCTGTATGAAGAATGGATTGAGGGGTATGATATTAGAGGCAGTAATATGCAAGAGTGTTGGCTTTTAAACTAAATTTAAGTGACCCCTTTCTACAAATGGGGTCAAACTATCTAAACATAGCTCTAATATTCTTATATATCCTTTTTAGAAACAGCAAAATCTAAACATATTTTAAAAGTTAATGTTTTTTAATGTGCTGTTAAATTTCCTTAGCAAAAAAAAAAAAAAAAGAAAAAAGAAAAGCTTAAGACACATCCTTTAAATGGCTGTTTTGATCATTCTAACCCAGTCTTTCTGTCTATACTATTCAATGCAATATGGTTAAGATCGTGCGGGAAAAATACACACTCTAATAACCATGTTCTCTGCCTTGTGTTTTTAGTCACAAAAAGAATATGAAGTGCTTTTTAACCTAATTATATAATCCATGGCAAGATCCATTCAATTCTTAGTTATAAGTAAAATTATTAAAGTAGAAGCTGCAGTCCATATCCTTTTTTATTTCTACTAAAAAAGAGGGAATGAAATTCATCACATAAAATGATCCTCCATGAATAAATTACTCCATGTGTGTATTTTAAAATTCCTTCATACCTATTAAAAACTAAATTATTCAAATCAGTTGGGTGTCAAAATGGTTTTAAAAGATATTGCCAAAATGCTACAATTTCTGATAAAGATTCCTCTGACCTCTTAAGGAATCTGAATCAAAACAGAACTGCTTCCTTAACCTTACCAAACACATTAACCACTGAAATTGTAACACATGTTGCTTCTGGATAAAAAAAAAAAAATTCATGTTTGCTTACTTGGGCAAATCACTATTGAGATGTGTAACACAAATGATGGATATTGATAGAATAATCTTTTGAAAAACATAATCTCAAAAATCAAACTCAATTTTCTTTCTAAATAGAATATGGTCTAAGAGTATTTATTTGTTCATAGATTTAGATTTACTCTCCCATACTATTTGGTACAGCCAGTTTGTCAGTTTAGTCCACTTTAACATGTGTGAGCATTCATTATATGTTAGACTCTGGATGTACAAAGAAAATATACCAAAGCAGGGGAGAGAGGCATAAAGAGATACCTGCAATGTCAAGTGCCTTGCAATGTCAAGTGAAAGACAATCATGCACGAGCCCTACCTAGAGATTCAGAAAAGGCTTCCTGGAGGAAAAGAATTAAAGTAAAGATATTTCAGATACAGAAAGGCATGAAGGGCACTTGATGGACTAATGTGACCCAAGACACAAGGCATGACATAGTGAATGATGTGGGGAAAAACTGCTATCACATGAATGTTCCTGGAACATGATATGTGGAAATAGGAGCTGTGGGAGATGAGGCTATGAAAACAAATGGGAACTGGATCCTGGATGTTCTTTAATTTTTTTTTAATTTTTTTGCATAAATACCTTTATTTTGTTAAATACTTTATTGTTGTTCAATTACAGTTGTCTGCATTTTCTCCCCAGCAATGTCTCTGGTTATATTTTGTCTTCTTTTTTCTTTTCTTGATTATGTTCCAGTTACAAGTGAGATCATACGGTATTTTTCCCTCACCTCCTGACTTATTTCACTTAGCATAATGCTCTCCAGTTCCAGCCATGCTGTCAAAAAGGGTACGAGCTCCTTGTTTCTCTCTGCTGTGTAGAATTCCACTGTGTACATGTACCATGGGTTTTTTGTGTTTTTTTTTTTTTGTTTTGTTTTTATCCACTCATTTACTGATGGGCACGTAGGTTGCTTCCAGCACTTGGCTATTGTAAATTGTGCTGCTGTTAACACTGGGGTGCATAGGTTCTTTTGGATTAGTGTTTCAGGGCACTTAGGGTATAATTCCAGCAGTGGAATTGCTGGGTCAAAAGGCAGTTCCATTATTAGTTTCCTGAGGAAATTCCATACTGTTTTCCACAGTGGCTGCACTAGTCTGCATTCCCACCAACAGTGTACTTGGGTTCCCTTTTCTGCACATCCTCTCCAACACTTGTTTGTTGATTTGTTTATGATAGCCACTCTGACCAGTGTGAAGTGGTATCTCATTGTGGTTTTAATGTGCATCTTTCTGATGGCCAGAGATGCTGAGCCTCTTTTCATATGTCTCTGGGCCCTCTGTATGTCCTCCCTGGAGAAGTGTCTGTGCAGGTCTTTTGCCCATTTTTAATTAGACTGTTTGTCTTCCTGGAGTGGAGTTGTGTAAGTTCTTTATGTACTTTGGAGATCAATCCTTGTCCTAGGTGTCATTGGCAGATACATTTTCCCATATAGTTGGTTCTCTTTTCATTTTAATGCTGTTTTCTTTAGCCATGTAGAAGCTTTTTAATTTGATGAGGTCCCATTTGCTTATTCTTTTTTTATGTCCCTTGCTTTAGGGGACATATCAGTGAAGATGTTGCTGTGTGAAATGTCTGAGATTTTCCTGCTGATATTTTCCTGTAGGACTATTATGGTACCACAACTTATATTTAATTCTTTTATCCATCTTGAGTTTATTTTTGTGTATGGTATAAGTTGGTGATCAATTTTCACTTTTGTGCATGTAGCTGTCCAGGTCTCCCAACACCATTCTTTGAAGAGGCTAGTTTTACTCAATTTTATACTCCTGCCCATTGTTGAATATTAATTGATCATAGAGACTTGGGTCTTTCTGGGCTCTCTACTTTGTTCCATTGGTCCATGTATCTGTTCTTATGCCAGCACCAGGCTGTTTTGATTACAGTGGCCTTGTAAAAATGTTTGATATCATGTATTGTAATCCCTCCTACTTTGTTCTTCTTCCTAAAAATTGTGTCCATGCAGGGTCATTTATGGTTCCATATAAATTTCTGAACTGTTTGTTCTATATCTGAGAAATACGTCATTGGTACTTTAGCAGGGATTGAGTTGAATCTATAAATTGCTTTGGTTATTATGAACATTTTGATGATGTTAATTCTTCCAATCCATGAACATGGTGTATGCTTCCATTTGTTTGTCTTCCTTAATTTCTTTCTTCAGTGCTGTGTGCTTTTCTGAGTATGGGTCTTTTACTTTGATTAGGTTTATTCCTAGGTACTTTATTTTTCTTGTTTCTATAGAAAATGGGATTTTTTTTCCTGATTGCTATTTCTGATATTTTGTTGTAGGTGTACAAAAATTCCTTTGATTTCTGAATATTGACTTGTATCCCTCTGTTTTGCCAAATTCGCTTATTCAGTTGAGTAGTTTTTGGTGGAGACCATAGGGTTTTCCATGTACACTATTATATCATTTGCAAACTGTAACAATTTTGCTTCCTACTTTCCAATAAAGATGCCTTTTATTTCTTTTTCTTGTCTGATCGCTGTGGCTACAATATGGAATAGGAGTGGTGAAAGTGGATATCCTTGTCTTGTTCCTGACCTTATTGGAAAAGCTTTTAGTTTTTGCCCTTTGGGTGTGATGTTGGCTATATTTCTCTCATATATAGCCTTTATTATGTTGAGGAATGCTCCCTCTATTCCGTCTTTGCTGAGTGTTTTTATCATAAATGGGTGCTGTACTTTATTAAATGTTTTTTTCTGCAGCTATTGATATGATCATGTGATATTTGCCTTTCCTTTTGTTTATATGATGTATTACATTTATTGATTTGCAAATAATGTACCATCCTTGCAACTTTGGGACGAGTCCTACTTGATCATGGTGTATGATCTTTTTAATGTATTACTGGGTGATGTTTGCCATTATTTTGTTGTGGATTTTTGCATCCATGTTTAGCAGTGATATTGGCCTATAGGTTTTTTTTTCTTTGTTGTGTCTCTATCTGGTTTTGGGATTAGGATGGTGTTGGCTTCATAAAAAGATTTAAGGAGTCTTCCCTCCTCTTGAATTTTTTTGGAATAGTCTGAGAAGGATAGGGGTGAGCTCTTCCTGAAATGTTTTGTAAAATTCTCTTAGGAAACCATCCAGTCCAGGGCCCTCATGTGTCAGGAGTTTTTTGATTTCTGCTTCAACATCATCAGCTGTTATTGTTTTGTTCAGGCTTTCCACTTCTTCTTCATTCAGTTTTGGAAGATTATATCTTTCTAGAAATTTGTCCATTTTACACCCAAGTATTCAAATTTCTTGGCATACAGTTTTACATATTAATTTCTCACAATCATTTGTGTTTCTATGATATTAGTTTTAATCTCCCCTCTTTCATTTCTGATTTATTTATTTTGGTCCTCTCTCCTTTTTCTTGATAAGTCTGTTTAAAGCCTTGTCAATTTTGTTCATCTTTTCAAAGTACCAGATCCTGGATTATCGATCCTTTGAACTGTTCATTTAGTCTTTATGTTGTTTAATTCTGTTCCAATCCTGGTTATTTCCTTCCTTCTACTCCCTCTGGGCTTTGTTCATTGCTGTTCCTCCAGTTCTTGTAGATGTAGGGTAAGGTTGTTTATATGAAATGTTTCTCTTTTTTAGGTAGGCCTGTATCACCATGAACTCCCCTCTCATGACTGCCTTTGCTGTGTCCCATAGGTTCTGCACTGTTGTGTGTTCATTTTCATTTGTTTCTGAAACTCTTTGATTTCTCACTTGATCTCATTCTTAACATATTAATTTTTAATAGCATGTTATTCAATCTCCATGAATTCGAATTTTTTGAGTTCTTTTCTTAAGGTTGTTGTCTAGTTTCAGGCCCCTGTGGTCTGAGAAAATACTTGATATAATTTCAATTTTGTTGAATCTGTTGAGGCTTATTTTGTGTCTTATCATTTCTACATGTTGAAAATGTTCCATGTCCATTTGAAAAGAATGTATATTGTGCTTCTTTGGGATGAAAGGTCATATATAGTGAGTTAAGCCAGTTAAGTCTATTTCATCTTTTCATCTAGTGTGTTGTTAAATGCCGCAATATCCTTGTTGATAATTTGATTGGAAGATTTTTCCGTTGTCCACAGTGGGGTACTAAAATCCCCTACTATAATTGTGTTCCTGCCTATATCTTTCTTGAGGTGCTCCAAGATTTCCCTTGTATATTTGGGTGCTCCTATGTTGGGTGCATATATGTTTACAATGTTTATTGTCTTCTTGATGGACTCTTCCCTTGAGTATTATGAAGTGTCCTTGTGTGTCTCTTTTTATGGCCTTTGTGTTAAAGTCTATTTCCTCAGATATAAGTATTGCTACCCCAGCCTTTTTTCACATCCAATTGCTTGGAATATTTTTTCAACCCTTCGCTTTCAGTCTGTGGGTCTCTTGCAGGCAGCATATGTGTGGGTCATGTTTTCTTATACATTCAGCTACCTTACATCTTTTGTTTGGAGCATTTAATCCATTAACATTTAAGGTTATTATTGATAGGTATTTATTCATTTTTCCTCTCTTGTACTTGTGTTCCTCTTTCTCTCTCTTGCTCTTTTTCTTCCTCTTCTTAAAGCAGTCCCTTCAGGATATCTTGCATTGCTCATTTGATGGAGGTGTATTCTTTCTGCCTTCTTTTGTATGGGAAACTCCTTATTTTGCTTTCCTTTTTACATGAGAGCCTTGCTGGGTAAAGTAGTCTTGGTTGAAGGCCTTTACTTTTCATTACTTGAAATATTTCTTGCCATTCCCTTCTGACTTGTAGTAGTTCCGTTTAGAAATCAGCTGCTAGCCTTATCCAAACTCCCTTGTATCTTATTTCCTGTTTCTCCCCTGCTGCCTTTAAAATTTTTTGTCTTTAAAATTTGACATTTTAATTATGATATGATTTGGAATAAGCCTCTTTGGGAATCATCTTGATTGGGACCCTCTGTGCTTTCTGAACTTGTGTGGCTTTTACCCTCTCCAGGTTAGGGAAGTTTTCTGTCATCATTTTTTCCTAACAGGGTTTCTATTCCTTGTTCTTTTTCTTCTCCTTCAGGTATTCCTATGATTCAAATGTTATTATGTTCATGTTGTCCTACAGTTTCCTAAAATTATCTTCATATTTTTTTAGTGTTTTTACATGCAGCTGCTCTACCTGGATATTTCTCTCTGCTCTCTCTACCTTTTCTTTCTGCCACTAATTTAGTCCTTTGCTTCATCCAGCCTGCTTGTAATTCCTTCTAGTGTATTTTTCTATCTCAGATATTGTATTTTTCATTTCTTCCTGGTTCTTACTTATAGTTTCTGTTTCCTTTTTAATGCTATTGTAGTTCCCATTCAGTTCCTTGTAGTTGTCAGTGAGTTCCTTGAACATCCTTACAACCATCCTTTCGATTTCTATACTTGATAGTTTGCGTGCCTCCATATCATTTAGCTCTTTTACTGAAGAATCTTTCATTCCTTTCCATTGCAGATTCTTTCCTTGTCCCCCATTTTAAGTGACTCTTATTGTTTGTTTCTGTGATTCCAGATGCTCTGCCTCACCTGCTGCCTTTGTAGGGTAAACTCTGTGTCAGGAGGTTTTATGGGACTCAGTTGTGTATTCTCTTTGATCTCCTTCTCTGGATGCTCTAGGGTTGCCCTTTCTTCCATTTGTGTAGGATCTCTTGTTGTACTTAGGCTTTACCTGTTGGTGGCTCCATTATTGGTGGGTTCTCCCCTCACGTGGATTTACTGGTATTCACAACTCCCATCTTGTCTTGTATGCTGTTGTGCAAGTGTTGTTTAACAAAGCAGTATTACCAGACAACCAAAATTATGCCAGCAAAAAGAACCCCCCCACCACAATAGCAATCTCAACTGCAATTGAACTATGGTTAATAAAGGTGAAGAGAGATTATAGATATTATGAGATATGACAAAGGGAATATGGAAGAACGAAAAGAGGAGAAAATGTCGTTGAGTGATAAGAGGGAGGAGAATTGATAAGAGTTGGGCTAGAACCGAGGTGAAGAAAGGGAGAGAGCAAAATTTACAATGTAACTAAAAAAAAAAAAAAGATGATGGGAACAGTGGGGTATAAACAGGGATGAGTATACTATGAGGTTTGAAGTAAAATTGAAAAGGTACTGGACCAATGGGAGCAAAATTGCAGAAAAACCACAGCAGGGTCAACAGCTGAATGAAGTTTAATAAATGTGGAATGGGAATAAGAATGTTGTAGAAAGGTGAAAAGTGAATATGAGATGTCTACACTAAAGAAAAAATATTTTGAGAGGATGGGGGAAGCAAACTAATAACAGTAAAGAATAAAGCCCAGGCTGAGAGACAAGGAAAAAGAAAAAAAAGGAAAGGGAGAGAGGAAACAATGAAATAATATTCCTTACTCAACTGATGTAGGAACAGAGAGAGCAAAATGGTGTAAGACAGTGGGAGAGTATTCTATGGGATTTAAAGTACTGACAAGTAGTGAACAAATAGGAGTTCCTTTGGAAAAGTACAGCAATAACTGTAGTATTTCACCCAACTAGCCATTGTTTATAAAAAGTAGAAATGAAATAAGACTCTTATTAGAGGGGGAAAGAATGTGAGCTGACTTAAGAAAGAAGAGCGCTTATGCGAGGTTAGATGGAAAAGAAATAGTGAAAGTAAAGGATAGAAACTTGGTGTAATGTGAGAGAAAGTAAAGTTTGCAACAACAGTAATAAAGCTCAGGAAGATGGTGAAATGGATTAAGACCAGGGAAAGGTGCTGTCTGGGATTTGGAGTAACAACAGTATAAGAAACATATAACCTGAATAAAAAGTAAAAGCCAAGAGTAGTGTGTTATTTGGAATATGAGTGAAGTGAAAGAAAAAAAATTTTAATGCAATATGAAAGGGAGAATAAAAAAAATCAAACAATAAAAACAAACAAAACAAGACAAAAAAACAGAAAGAAGAGAAATAAAAAATATGCAAGTTCTGAAGGATAGCAAAGGGAAATTTGTCTCAGCTGTTAGTGTTCATCTTCTGACTTCTTTCTGGATCTGTCTCTGGTTTTTCCACAGCTCCAGGTCTTATTGTCTTACTCTTGGGGTTAAAAAAAAAAAGCCTCTTATTGATTTTAACCCTGCTAAGCAAGCTTTGCAGGTCTTCCCAGATGCTGCAGACAGAGTGGCCTGACTCCATTTTTTCCCTTTCCTGTGGTTCTTCAAGGATGGGGGCTCAGTCTGGGCTACAATAATCACAGGTGCCTAGTTTCTAGCCCATGCCCTCAGAGCACTGTGTGATCTGTACTGTCCACTCTGCACATTTGCACCAGGTTGGAGCCAATAATCCATCTCATTTTGCAACCCTTTGATCAGTCTGTTAGATGCACTAAATAAGAGTAAATCACACCCACACTCCTCCCTCTTTGTTGGACTGGCCAATGTGTGTGAGGTCTCTGCTTGGTGGCTCAGTTTCCTGTTTAATTTTTTAAAATTATTTATTTATTTATTTTTAGAGAGAGGGGATGGGAAGGAGAAAGAGAGGGAGAGAAACATCAATGTGTAGTTTGCACCCCAAATGGAGAACTGGCCTGCAACCTAGGCGCATGCCCTGACTGGGAATCAAACCAGCCACCCTTTGGTTCACAGGCCGGCACTTAATCCACTGAGCCACACCAGCCAGGGCTCAGTTTCCCTTTTGAAAAAAGTCCCTTTTGGTGCCACTGCCACTCCTAATCACCACCTGGCCTTTCACATAGTCCAAGTCTCTGAGCAGTCCAGGCTCTGTCTGGGTCATGGCCAGTCATGGCCCATCTCTTATCCCAGCTCCAGGTGTCCTCAGCTCCCCAAGTTCCCTGGTGCTCTCCCAGCCAGCGACTGCTGCCCCAGCCAGGGTATGCTTTGTGTCACTTGCTGCCTTTTTATCTCTCCAGCAACTCTATGTGTCCATGTCTCCCCTGGTTTGGATCTGGGACTTACTCATTCTGGGAGGAGAGGGAGCCACTGGGCTGCTATCACTAACCCTGATCTCCTCCAATGCCCCCACAGCAGCTGCAGTCCCAGATGCAAGGCCTGGGGACCTTCCTATTGTCCTACAAAGTCTTCTTACCACTCATTTTGAAGCATCGTCTGTATATTTTGGCTTCCAAACTTCATATCACCTGGGATTCTAGCTGGGTTTTCACTCTGTTCTTCAGAAAATTAGCTAGGTGCCCCAGTTGGGTGCCCTAACAAGTGTGTCAGTTCCTACCTGCGTCACCACCATCTTCCTGAATCTCTCAATAAATTTAAGAAGATTAAAATCATATCAAGCATCTTCTCTGACCACGATGCTATGAAACTAGAAACAATCAGAAGAAGAAAACTGAAAAACAAACAAACATGAAGCTAAATAACATGTTATTAAACAATGAGTGGTCTACAATGAGAGGGTCTACAATGAGATCAAGGAAGAAATCAAAAGATACCTTGAAACAAATGAAAATGAGGACACAACAATCCAAAATCTGTGGGACACTGGGAAAATAATTCTAACATAGATATTCATAGCATTATAGGTCTACCTTGAGAAACAAGAAAAAGCTCAAATAAACAATCTAACTTTATGCTTATAGGAACTTGAAAAAGAACAACAAATGAAGCCCAAAGTGAATAGAAGGATGGAAATAATAAAAAACCAGAGCACAAATAAATGAAATAGAGTTTAAAAAACAACACAAAAGATCAAAGAATCCAAGAGCTGGTACTTAAAAAGATAAGGAAGATTGACAAACCTTTAACTAGACTCATTCAGATAGAAAGAGAAAGGACCCAAATAAATAAAATCAGAAATGAGGGAGGAAAAATAACAACCAACACCAAGGAAATACAAAGGATTTTAAGAAAATGTTACAAACAACTATATGCTAACAAATTTGACAACCTGGATGAAATGGATAAGTTCCTAGAAACATATGACCTTCTAAAACTAAATCAGGAAGAATCAGAGACTCTGAGCGACAGATTAAAACTAATGAAATTGAAGCAGTAATCAAAAAACACCCAAAAAAGCAGACTCCTGATCCAGATGGCTTCAGAGGTAAATTTTACCACACAACCCAGGAAAAACCAACACCTCTCCTTCTAAAATATATTCAAAAAAATCCAAGGGGAAGAAATACCATAAGCTTGTTATATGAGGCCAGCATTATCCTAATTCCAAAATGAGATAAATACACTACAAAAAGAAGAACATTATAAGCCAATGTTACTGATGAACACAGATGCTAAAATCCTCAACAAAATATTAGCAAGCAGAATACAGCAATACATCAAAAAGATCTTTCACCATGATCAGGTGGGATTTATTCCAAGAATGCAAGTTTGGTACAACATTCACAAATCAATAAAAATGATACTCCATATAAACAAAATGAAGACTAAAAACCACATGATCATACTAAAAGATGCAGAAAAAGCATTTGATAAAATCCAGCACCCATTGATGATAGAAACTCTCAGCAAAGTGGGAATAGAGAAAACATATATTACATAGTAAAGGCTATATATGACAATCCCACTGCCAGCATCATACTCAATGGGCAAAAACTACAAGGATTATCCTTAAGCTCACAAACAAGATAGGGATGTCTGCTTTCACCTCTCTTATTCAACACAGTACTGGAAGTTCTAGCCCTAGTCATCAGACAAGAACAAGAAATAAAAGGCATCCAAATTAGAAAAGAACAAGTAAAACTATCACTATTTGCAAATGGCATAGAGAACCCTAAAGAGTCCACCAAGAAACTACTAGAACAGATAAATAAATTCAGTAAAGTATCAGGATACAAAATTAATATTTAGAAATAAGTTTCATTTTTATATGCCAGTAATGAACTATCAGAAAGAGAAATTAAGGGGACAATCCCATTTGCAATTGCTTCAAAAAGAATAAAATACCTAGGGATAAATCTAAGCAAGTATGTAAAAATCGTGGATAGGAAGAATTAACGTTAAAATGTCATACTACCCAAAGCAATCTATAGATTCAATGCACTTCCTATCAAGATTGCAATGATATATTTCACAGGGCTAGAACAAATATTTCAAAAATTTATGAGAACACAAAAGGCACTAAATATCAACAGCAACTGTGAAAAGAAGAGCAAAGTTGAAAGAATAACACTACCTATGTCAAACTATACTATAAGGCCATAGTAATCAAAATAGCATGTTACCATAAAAACAGGCAGATGGATTAATGGAACAGAATAGGAAGGCCAGGAATAATCCCACATCTTTATAGTCAATTAATATTCAACAGATGAATCAAGCACATACAATGAGCTATGGATAGTTTATTCAATAAATGGTGTTGGGAAAATTGGACAGATACGTGCAAAAGAAAATGAAACTAGGCCACCTTCTTACATCATACACAAGAATAAATTCAAAATAGAGACTTAACTGTTAGATCCAAAACCATAAAAATCCTAGAAGAAAACATAGGCAGTAAAATCTCAGACGTTGCTTGTAGCAACATTTTATTGGATATATCTTCTTAGCCAAGGGAAACAAAAGAAAAAAATAAACAAATGGAAGTACATCAAAATAAAAAAGGTTTGTACAGCAAAGGAAAACATCAACAAAATAAAAAGACAACCCACTGAATGGCAGAATATAATCACTGATAAATGTGATAAGAGGTTAATATACAAAATTTGTAAAGAACTTATAAAACTCAGTGCAAAAAAAATAAAAATTCCAGTTAAAAAATGGATCAGGGACCTGAATAGACACTTCTTCAAAGAGGACATAGAGATGGCCAATAGAAATATGAAAAGGGAGGGAAGGAAGGTGGTGGCATAGTAGGAAGGAGCAGATTCCACTTCCCTCTACACAGGGGAGAAAAACCTGGCCAATCTACAGAAGAACAGAGCAGACAAGGAACAGTAACACAGCATATTTGAGAATAGGAGGTCGAAAATTGTAGTGGACATTGAAAAACCAGTAGGTAAGGAGAGTACTTCAGAACAATAGGAGCCCAGGGATCAGCGTGGAGACCAGAGCGGCTGAGGCCCCAGCCTGGGCACTTGCCAGGCCTGCCCCAGGGCTCTAGGGAAGGAGCTGGGTCAACTGCTGAAATGGGCTGAGCAACCTTGGCCACCCTGCGTGACTGAGGACTGAGTGATCCTGGTGCCCGAGACTGCAAGCTGAGCAATCCTGGTCGAATGCGACTGCAGACAGCTGTGGTTTGAACTGAGATGGCTGCATGAACATAGGCACCCACACGTGACTGCAGAAGGTCTCGGGATCATACAAACGAGCAAGATCATAGGCGCTTGCCACTGGAGACAACTGTGGGACCATAGTCACATGCGCCCGAACGCAGACAGCTCAGGGCCATAGACGCACAGGCGCGAGTTGGCTGTGGGATTGTAGGCCCCAGAACACCATAGAAAGCTGCGCCAGGGCCAACGGAGACAGCTACATGAGACCAGAGACCCGAGTTCACACCCATAAACTCGGGAAAGTGTGTGCACTCCATGAGGGTCAGAAAACACGTCTGAAGCCCTGTGAAGAGACGCACTGGACTAACTCTGGGGAAAGTAGCACAATGATGACTGAGTGCTGAACACAGAGAAAAGCAATACTGTCACCCTTCAGCCATTGCAGCCAGCAAGACCAGAAAAACCAGCTTGGCAAGTTTGAAAACAGCAAGACTTTCTTGTTTGGTGTTTTGTTTCTGTTGTTGTTGTTGTTTGTTTTTGTTTTGTTTGTTTGTTTTTTAGTTTGTTTTTTGGTTTTGTTTATTTGCTTGTTTTGTTTGTTTTGTTTGTGTGTCTGTTTATATAATTGTTCTTAATTATTATTTCTTTATTATCTTTATCTTCTTTTTAAATTAACTCCTTTTGCCTCTCTTTACTTCTTTCTTGTTTTATTTCCTCTTCCTTTCTTTCCAATTTTATCTCTTCTACCTTCCTCTTTTTTTCTTCTTCTTTTTTCATTTTTTCCCTCTTTTCTCTTTTTAAATACCCGAGAGTGAGACAAAAAAACAAACATGGAACTGTGAAAAAACAAAAACAGAGTTTGTCCAAAAAAGAGGGTGTCCCAGTAGCTGAGACAGTGGAAGTTGTGAACAACAGGATATCCGAATGAGACTTCACCACGGAATCTCAAAGGTATTCTGCCACAGAAGGTCACACCATAAACCCAGGGAGCCAGAACAGATCAATTTAAGAAATTGAGGCTAACAAGAAGAGTCTTACAAACAATGGGAAGATAAAGAAACAATCCTCAAATGAAAGGAAAGGAGGAAGCCCCAAAAAGAATGCTAAATGAAACAGGGGCAACTCAACTATCAGACACAGCGTTCAAAGCAATGGTTGTTAGGAAGTTCTATGAGCTCTCAATGAGCTACCAGAAACTACAAGGAAGCTATGATGAACTCACTGCAAACTATATCAACATGAAAAAGGAAACAGAAACTATCAACAAGGGCCAAGAGGAAATGAAGAATACAATTTCTGAGCTGAAGAACACATTAGAAGGAATGAAAAGCAGAATCGATGAAGCAGAAGATCAGATCAGCTAGTTGGAGGACAAAATAGTAAAAAACACCCAGAAAGAGCAAGATAAGGAAAAGAGGACCAGAAAGAAGGAAGAGGGATTAAGAGAAATGCAAGACAACATGAAACATAATAATATCCATATAATAGGGATACCAGAAGGAGAAGAAGAATAGCAAGGGATAGAAAACCTGTTTGAAAAAGTAATGATGGAAAACTTCCCTAATTTCATGAGAGAAAAAGTCACACAAATCCAGGAAACACAGAGGTTCACAATCAAGAGGAACACAAACTGGACCACTTCAAGGCACATAATAATTAAAATGGCAAAATTCCAAGACAAAAAGAGAATCTTAAAGGCAGCAAGGGAGAAAAAGGAAGTAACATACAAGGGAGCCCTGATAAGGTTAGCAGCTGACTTCTCAATGGAAATGCTCCAAGCCAGAAGAGAATGGCAAGAACTATTTCAAGCAATGAGAACCAAAGGCCTGCAACAAAGACTGCTCTATCCAGCAAGGCTTTCAATCAAGATAGAAGGCCAAATAAAGAATTTTCCAGCCAAAAGAAATCTAAAAGAATACACCTCTACCAAACCAATTATGCAAGAGATATTAAAGGGACTGCTTTAAGGAAAGGAAGGAAGAGAGAAAGGGGGGAAGGGAGAGGAACACAGGTAAGAAAATGGCAATGAATAAATACCTATCAATAATAACCTTAAATGTAAGAGGATTTAAATGCTCCCATCAAAACACATATAATAGCTGAATGGATAAGAAAGCATGACCCACACATATACTGCCTACAAGAGACCCACCTCAGGACAAAAGACCTACACAGACTCAAACTGAAGGGCTGGAAACAAATTTTCCAAGCAAATGGACAGGAAAAAAAGCTGGGGTAGCAATACTCATATCAGACAAAATAGACTTCAAAAGAAGAGTCATAAAGAGAGACCCAGAAGGTCACTTCATAATACTCAAGGGAAGAATCCACCAAGAAAACATAAACATTGTAAATATATATTCACCCAACATAGGAACACGTAAATACATCAAGAAAATCTTAGAGGACTTCAAGAAAGATACTGACAGCAACACAATTATAGTAGGAGATTTTAACACCTCACTGTCAAAAATGGACAGATCTCCCAAACAAAATATAAACAAAGATACTGTGGCATTGAACAACACACTAGATGAAAAAGACTTAACAGATATATAGAGAGCTCTTCATCCCAAAGAAACTAAATAAACTTTCTTTTCAAATGCACATCGAACATTTTCAAAGATAGACCACATGATAGGACACAAAACAAGCCTCAATGAATTCAAGAACATTGAAATCATAGCAGGCATTTTCTCTGACCACAAGGGACTAAAACTAGAAACCAAGCCCAAAGGGAAAAACCCAAAACCCTCAAAATCATGGAGATTGAATAGCACGCTATTAAACAATGAGTGGGTCAAGAATGACATTAAGGAGGAAATCAAAAAGTTTCTGGAAACAAATGATAACAAACTCACATCAACCCAAGACTTATGAGACACAGCAAAGGCAGTCCTCAGAGGGAAGTTTATAGTGATACAGGCCTACCTAAAAAAGATAGAAACATCTCATACAAACAACCTAATCCTACACCTACAAGAACTTGAGGATCAACAACAAAGACAGCCGAGAGCAAGTAGAAGGAAGGAAATAACCAAGATCAGAGCAGAATTAAATGACATAGAGACTAAAAGCACAATTTTAAAGATCAATGAATCCAGGAGCTGGTTCTTTCAAAAGATCAACAAAATCAACAAGCTTTTAAGCAACCTCATCAGGAAAAAAAGAGAGAGGACTCAAATAAACAGAATCAGAAATGAAAGAGGAGAGATTACAATTGACACCACAGAAATACAAAGGATTGTAAGAAATTACTATGAAAAACTGTATGCCAAGAAATTTGAAAACCTAGATGAAATGGAAAAGTTTCTAGAAAAATATAATCTTCCAACACTCAAAGAAGAAGCAGCAGAAAGCCTGAATAGACCAATAACAGCAGATGAAATTGAAGCAGTAATAAAAAAAACTCCCAACACACAAAAGGCCTGGACCAGATGGTTTCACAGGAGAATTCTACAAAGCATTTAAGGAAGAGCTAACCCCTATCCTTCACAGACTACTCCAAAAAATCCAAAATGATGGAAGACTCCCAAACTCTTCTTATGAAGCCAGCATCATCCTAATCCCAAAAACAGATGAAGACACAACAAAGAAATTGAACTTCAGGCCAATATCATTGATGAACATAGATGCTAAAATCTTCAACAAAATATTGGCAAACCACATCCAACAATACAATAAAATGATCATATACCATGACCAAGTGGGATTCAATCCAGGGATGCAAGGATGGTTGAACATTCGCAAAGCAGTCAATGTAATACATCACATAAGCAAAAGCAAAGACAAAAATCACATAATCATATCAATAGATGGAGAAAAAGCATTTGATAAGGTACAACACCCATTTATGATGAAAACACTCAGCAACGTGGAAATAGAGGGAGCATTCCTCAACATAATGAAAGCCATATATGAGAGACCTACAGCCAACATACTCAAGGGACAAAACCTAAAATCTTCTCCACTAAGATCAGGAACAAAACAAGGTTGTCCACTTTCACCACTTCTGTTCAATACGGTATTGGAAGTCTTAGCCACAGTGATTAGACAAGAAAAGGAAACAAAAGCCATCCAACTCTGAAAGGAGGAAATAAAACTATCATTCTTTGCAGATGACATGATAGTGTACATAGAAAATCCTATAGACACAGCCAAAAAACTGCTCCACCTAAGAAATGAATTTGGCCAAATAGCCGGATACAATGTCAATATCCAGAAATCAAAGGCATTTTTGTATACCAACAATGAAACAGCAAAAGGATAAATCAAGAAAAAAGTCCCATTCGATATAGCAAAAAGAAAAATAAAATACCTAGGAATAAACCTAACCAAGGAGGTAAAATTCCTGAATGCAGAAAACTACACAACACTTAAGAAAGAAATCAAGGAAGACACAAACAAAAAGAAACACATACCCTGTGATGGATCAGAAGAATTAACATCATCAAAATGTCCATACTTCCCAAAGCAATTTACAGATTCACTGCAATACCTATTAAAGTACCAATGGCATACTTCACAGACATAGAACAAACAATTCAAAAACTTATATGCAACCATAAACAACCTCCAATAGCTGCAGGAATCTTGAGAAAGAAGAGCAAGGTAGGAGGCATCACAATACTTGATACTAAACTGTATTACAAGACCACTATAATCAAAACAGCCTGGTACTGGCATAAAAAGAGGCATGTGGACCAGCGGAATAGAACAGAGAGCCCATAAATAAACCCAAGTGTCTACAGTCGATTAATATTCGACAAAGGGGGCAGCAACATAAATTGGAGTAAAAATAACCTCTTCAACAAGTGCTGTTGGGAGAACTGGACAGCTACGTGCAAGAAAATGAAACTTGAACACCAACTTACACCATATACAAAAATAAATTCAAGGTAGATAAAAGATTTAAATATAAGCTGTGACACCATTAAAGTCCTAGAGGAGAACATAGGCAAGAGAATCTCAGATATTCCACGCAGCAACATTTTTACTGATATGTCCCCTAAAGCAAGGGACATAAAGGAAAGAATAAACAAATGGGATCTCATCAAAATAAAAAGCTTCTGCACAGCTAAGGAATACAGTATTAAAATAAAAAGAGAACCGACTGTATGGGAAAACATATTTACCAATGATACCTCAGACAAGGGTTTAATCTCCAAAATATACAAAGAACTTACATGACTCCACTCTAAGAAGACAAGCAACCCAATTAAAAAAATGGGCAAAGGACTTGAACAGACACTTCTCCAAGGAGGACATACAGAGGATCCAGAGACACATAAAAAAATGTTCAATATTGCTAGCTATCAGAGAGATGCAAATTAAAACCACAATGAGATACCACTTGACACCAGTCAGAATGGCCATCATAAACAAAGCAACAAACAGCAAGTGTTGGAGAGGTTGTGGAGAAAAGTGGACCCTAGTGCACTGTTGGTGGGAGTGCAGACTGGTACAACCACTATGAAAAACAGTATGGAATTTTCTTAGAAAACTAAAAATGGACATACCTTTTGACCCAGCAATTCTACTGCTTGGATTATATCCTAAGAACCCTGAAACACCAATTCAAAAGAACCTATGCACCCCTATGTTCATAGCAGCACAATTTACAATAGCCAAGTGCTGGAAGCAACCTAGGTGCCCATCAGTTAATGAGTGGATCAAAAAACTGTGGTACATTTACACAATGGAATTCTATGCAGCAGAAAGAAAGAAGGAGCTCTTATCCTTTGCAACAGTATGGATGGAAGTGGAGAGTATCATGCTAAGCGAAATAAGCCAGGCAGTGAAAGACAAATACCATATGATCTCACCTTTAATAGGAACCTAATCAACAAAACAAACAAACAAGCATAATATAAACAAAGACACTGAATTTGAGAACAGTCTGACAGTGACCAGAGGGGGAGGGGAGGGAATTTCAGGGGGAAAGGGGAACGGTTTAGAGCAACAAGTATAAAGGACACATGGACAAAAACTATAGGGGGTGGAAATGGGAGGAAGGTGGGGAGGGCTGGGGTAGTGGGCTGGGGGTGGGGTAAAAGACAGAAAACTGTATAAGATCAACAATTAAAAAATACTGATAAAAAGATAAAATTAAAATGTAAAAAAGAAAGGGCAAAGGACTTGAACAGACACTTCTCCAAGGAGGACATACGGAGGATCCAGAGACACATGAAAAGATTCTCAGTATCACTAGCTATCAGAGAGATGCAAATTAAAACCACAATGAGATACCACTTGACACCAGTCAGAATGGCCATCATAAACAAAGCAACAAACAACAAGTGCTGGAGAGGTTGTGAAGAAAAGGGGACTCTAGGGCACTGTTGGTGGGATTGCAGACTGGTACAACCACTATGGAAAGCATATGGAATTTTCTTAGAAAACTAAAAATGGATCTACCTTTTGACCCAGCAATTGCACTGCTAGGATTATTTCCTAAGAACCCTGAAACACCAATCCAAAAGAACCTATGCACCCCAATGTTCAGAGCAGCACAATTTAGAATAGCCAAGTGTTGGAAGCAACCGAGGTGCCCATCAGTAAACAAATGGATCAAAAAACTATGGTACATTGACACAATGAAATTCTATGCAGCAGAAAGAAAGAAGGAGCTCCTACCCTTTGCAACAGCATGGATGGAACTGGAGAGCACTATGCTAAGCGAAATAAGCCAAGCAGTGAAAGACAAATACCATATGCTCTCACCTTTAACAGGAAGCTAATCAACAAAACAAACAAACAAGCAAATTTAACCAAAGACATTGAAATTGAGAACAGGCTAACAGTCATTAGAAGGAAGAGGGGAGGGAATTTCAGGGGAAAAGGGGAAGGGATTAGAGCAACAAGTATAAAAGAAGTGTGGACAAAAACTAGGGGGGGTGGAAATGGGAGGGTAGTGGGGAGGGCTGGGGTGGTGTGGTGGGCCAGGATGGGAGTAGCAGACAGAAAACTGTACAAGAACAATTTAAATAAATAAATAAATAAATAAATAAATAAATAAATAAATAAGCCATATGATTTCACTCATATGTGGGATATCAAACTTAAAACAAGAAGACAAACAAACGAAATCTCATAGACCCAGACAACAGTATGGTGGTTACCCAAGGGAAAAGGGGGTAAGGGGTGAGTAAAGGGGAAGGGGGAAATATATATGTTTACAGGAGATGTGACTTTGTGTGGTAACCACACAATGCAATATACAAATGACGTACCACACAATTGTACACATTAAACCTATGTAATTTTATTAACCAGTGTCACCCCAATTAATAATAAAATCTGGTATCCTTAACAAAAAACTATGGAGGCCAAATAATCTGTGATTTAACAAGCCCTCTTTGTGATTCTGATGCACACTCAAATTTGGAAACCACTACTCTAGAAGCCAACAGGCATGAAAATACCACGACATTTAAGGAAAGTGCCCCCCACTCAGGTCTGGGTAGCTACCTGGGAAGTTGAGTTTGTAGGTGTCCTTGTCAAAGAGACTTTGACTTCTCTTTAGCAAAAAAAGGTTACTTGTTCCTCAGAAATCTCTTACTGTAACTTTAAACACAAGTTTCTATTCCAATACAATGTCTCCTACAGGCTTATCTAGACCAGTGGTTCCCTACTTGGGCCATTTTGACTCCCCAGGAATGTATAGCAAAGTTAGAGACATTTTTGGTTGTCAAAACTTAGTGGATGGAGTGGCACTACTGCCATCTATGGAGTAGAGGACAGGGATGCTGCTAAATAGTCTGTAACACACAAGGCAGCCCCACAAAAAAGAACCGAACAGCCCAAAACATCAGTGGTACTACTGTTGAGAAACTCTCACGCAGATCAGTTGCCCTGTGAACTCAATTCATATCAAACATCATCTATTTGTTCCTCCATTCTTCCAATCCAAATTGGTTACACTAAAACTTGTGAAAGACTTGTTATATTTATATGGTCAATTCCTCATTTATATTCAAATGAGGTTTTTTATATCTGCCTTCCATTTACTCATCTGAATTTTATAAGGCTTTTCTCAGGTGACACAACCCTCTCAGATGCACCTTCCATGTCAACATTCATTCTATCACTTAGAACTCCCAAGAGAAAACTGATATCATGTTATTAACCCTTCATCTTTCTTGATTTGGACATGTTGTAGAAACATAAAAAGACAGTTTCCATAATGCCACTTTGTGGGGAGTTATAAAAATCTGAAAATTTTCATTCTACAAAGATAATACAAAATGCCTACCTCTACAGAAACTGTTTTAATTTTTTTTATTAACAAAAACTTCAAAGCCAAGAAGCTGAGAGTTGAATATTTTTTCAAGGAACAAAGTTAAAAAACCCTGAATATATTTAGTTTCTTGGTTTTACCTTAATATAAATATTATTAACCCACTGATTTGGGTCAAAGTAAGATAAATTCTGAGTTCTCAATAGGAAATCATGGTGCAATAAATCTATAAAGTATTTTATAGATCACCAGATGCATAGAAGTAACAGATCCTATTTTTCTCCTTCAGAGTGAATGTTAAGTGATACTAAGGAAATGTGTGTGTATGTGTATCCTGAATAATAACCTGATGTTTTCATATAGCAACCTAAAAAGAAAATGGAGACAAGAATGAATGTGGACATTATGGGTAACCTATTAAAATCACACGTTTGTGAAAATATTCATTAGCAATGAATTAACACCATATTTACCAAGGCTCTGTATGATAGCATGCAGCAGGAACTTTAACTTGTCAGCGATCATTTTCATTTGCACATAGAGGCTGCCTGAAATTCTACCAGAACCATCTGCAAAGATTCACCCCTCCAAAAGGCCTGAAGAAAGAAGCTATCTATGGGCATTACAGAAATTATCTTTGAGCTCATTTGAAGAAAAGCAGATTCATCTCTCTACATTTCCAGCCCTGGCAGAAATTCCAATGTCTCTCATTTTTAACCAACTCAGTGTTCCTATATCATATAATTAACTTAAACATCTTCCTTTGCAAATTGCAAAATGTATTAGGACAAGAAAATCCTCTTTGTACTTGGCAAAAATCAATCTGGCTTTTATACACAACACATGAAGCAGGCAATCAGTCAGTTGACAAACATTTACTGTCAATAATCCAGGTATTCAAGTAGAAAACAAGATTATGAAAATTCTTAAAAAAAAGGGTAGGTGGGATAACAACATGTACATTGAAGTAAGGAGTGGTATAAAAACTAATCATATTTCATAAGCAAGGTTTCTACATGTGAATGGTCAGTGGCCCCTGCCTCTTTCTGACCATATTAAACTCAAGGTCATTTGAACCTAACTTGCCTTGGGGAGCAATGGATTCTTCTCTTATTACAATGGAAGTACTGCATTAGCAACACCTTTGTTCTTTTTCAAATGGGCTTGCATGCACTGTGTTCTCCACTTTTCTGCTTCTCATCACTGGCTGCCAAATGGCTCCCACTTCTTTCTTATACTTCTCTTCAACCCCCTTCTTCTTTCACATATCTCTTTCAAATCTTGCCTCAGGAAAATCATTCTCCTCTCTCACTTCTCATTCTCTCATTATAACTTTCTGACATGTGAGGCAAAAAAAGACAATTTTGTTAAATTTGATGGAAGTAAAGTCATAAGTATAATAAAATTATATCCAATTTAAAAATCTGAAAGACCTGCTGAGAGTTGCCAAAATTCCCATTTAGAATCTTAAAACAAAAAAGCCCATCTCCTTCATCATCTTTCTCTAATTTAATGTGCTTTTCTTCCCCCAAAAAAGGTTTTCAAATCATATTCTTTATACATCTACTTTGCTTAAAATCATATTTTACAATAGTGTTTCAATGAAAAATCAGAGTGTTTCAGCTTATTAAACAGGTTTTGGTAGGTATATTAGTTACGGATAAAAATTATTGTAAAAATTAATGGCTTAAACTACACACACTTATTATCTGACAGTTTTTGTGGGAAAGGAGTCCAAGAGCAGCTTAGCTAGATGGTTTTGGCTCAGAGTCTCTCATGAGGTTGTACTTGGATTACCAACCAGGACTGTGGTTTTCTCAAGGCTTGACAGGAGCTAGAAGGTCCATTTCCAAGATGGAGCACTCACAGGCTGTTGACAGGAAGCCCTCATTCCTCACACTGTGGGCCTTTCTGCAGGCCACCTGAGTACCCAGAAGCAGCTGGCTTCCCTCAGTGTGAGTAATCCAGGAAAAATGAAGAAAATGGGTTGCCTTTTATAACCTATCTCTAAAGTCACATTCTGTCACTTCTGCTTTTTTTTTTTTCATATTCTTTAGAAGTAAGTCCCTAAATCCAGGCCACATTAAAAGGAGATAAATTATTAGGCTCCAAGGTTGGAAGTGTCAAAGAATTTCTGGACATATTTCAAACCACTTCTGTGGGCAGGGTTTGAATCCAAGTCCCATTTATGACACTATTATCGTTGGGAAAATATGTGCTATAATCTACCTGCAAGCAGAGGTTTAAAACACAGCTTTTTTATGAGGGAAATATACCCCATATTCTTTGAATATATGGCTAGGAAGTTGCCAAATATTATAATGTGTTATTGAGACTTTCAAACTTGTCGAAAGCTACAAAGTTATAGTTTTCACCATTATAAAATACCCAAACAGGATATCTATATCTGCACACAGACACATCCACAACACATTAATCCAACAATTTTACTTGAAAATTAAAATAACTAAAGTGTACTTCCCTGACTAGTATGGTTCAGTGGGCTGGGCATCATCCCACAAACCAGTCATTGGTTCAATTCCTGATTAGGGCATATGCTTGCACTGCAGGCCAGGTCCCCGGAAGGGGGCATGAGGGAGGCAACTACACATCAATGTTTCTCTGCCTCTCTTCCTCCCTCCCTTCCCTTCTATCTAAAAATAAATAAATTAAAATCTTTTTTTTAAATATCTAAAGAATAGAAATAGGGCTTTAGAGTAAATAACAGGATTACATGACTGATGAAAATATGAGGGAAATTCTAACAACTAAGGGGACAAGTTGTTTGAATATTTCATAAACCTTATCTACATATACTCACACACTAGCACAAGTCCATTGTCAGTCCTCAGTGATCACATAATCTAGGTATTTTTTTAAAATACAGTTTGCAAAAGAACAAGGTGTCTTTAGGAGATAAAAGTTTTCCTCTCAAAATATCCTCTTTTATAATGCATTGTTCTAATTCCCACCTTCTTCCCACTCCCTTTTTCTATCTCTCCTATCCTGAAGGAAAGGAAGGTGTCTTGAACTGTCACCATGACTATAGGCCCCAGCTGTTGAAACTTTATGTACTTATCTTTCCAATTCAGTTACAGGAAGGAAAAAAAAAAAGGAAGAAGGCTAGAATAACAAAAACTAACCAAAGCTGGCCTGAACTAAGATGGCATTGAATCTGAACTTCAGGAGATGCTGAACCTCGTTATACCCTGATTATAAGACATTTGCATGCTGACACACTCACTGGGCTATGACAGATCCCACTTGGCCCATATAAGGAAAGAAAAGGGGTGGTACCCCAATATGGGGAAGAACTGAGTTCATTCCCTGAAAACTAAAGCTTATACCTCCTCCTCCTCATTATATTACCCCCATATAATCTCCCACAGACTTCACTAGAACAAGAAGTTGATCTGTGAGTCAGACTCCCTTCTCCAATCTGTGGCCATTAAATACAGCTTGTGCTGAATGCTCAGCTTCAGTTTCATTTTTTTGGTCCTGAGACACTGAAAGGGGAGAGGACTCTGAGACAGACAGAGGGTCCTTCCAGGGAACAAGACCCCACAGTAGGGGTCTGGATGATCTACATTTGTAACAGAACCAGAAGAGTTTAGACTTACTTTTCTCCTCTAGAAATACCTCATGAAAGCATGGTCTAAATTCTAAAGTTGTATTGTCTAAAATAACCGGAGTCCAGTGTCCAATTAACAAGGAATTGAAAATCATTTTGTCTAAAAATAAAGCAATATATCTGGCAAGAAATTATATTTGACTCATATGAAAAAAAAATTTAGACACAGCTGATGAAAGCATGATCAATAATATGTTTAGTTTGCTAATAAATTGCTTCTTTTTTTGTTTTTCTATGCATTCTTTCTCAATCTCTTTTGATAGCTCTCCTTCACCATCCATATGTTCACTGTCAGTGTTATTCAAAGTTCTGTGTATGATCCCCTTCTCTTCTCATTTAAGGTGCTTTTCCTGATGGTCTTTTCAATTCCCTCAGCTTCAACACCAGCTAACTGTGATTACTTCTGAAGCCTAGGTTTCAGCCCTAAGTTTCTAACACAGATATCCAACTGCCTTTTGAAAACCTTCACCAAAAAGTCCCAAAAGTGCTTCAAACTCAAATGTCCAAAACTCAGTGTGCTACCTTCTCCACAAAAACTCTTCCTCAGGTACCTCCTGGTGCAATTACCCTGAATTCAACTTCCCTTTCATACCTCCACACTCCTCATATTGAATCAATCATCAATAATCCTGCACTCTACTTTTGTGCAAAATAGTTGATCTCTTCAATCCTTCCCTAATTCTAGGACACCATCATCTCCCACTTGTACTACTGACTGCAACAGTCTCTTAACTAACTGGTCCCTTCTTACACCCCTGACACCTCAAATCCATTGTTCAAATTGCAGCTAGAGTGCTTTTCGTAAGGACATAAAGTCACCTACTAAAAATCTGTGGCTTCCAGATTAATATAGACTGAATGTTTGTATCCCCTCCAAATTAATATGTTGAAGCCCTAACCCCAAATGTGAAGGTATTTGAAGATTGGGCATTGGGGAGATAATTGGGGTAATGAGGATGAAGCCCTCATGGATGGGATTAGTGCCTTTATAAGAAGAGACACAAGGAGATTACTTCTCTCTCTTAGCCATGTGAGATAAAGCAAAAAGTGGCTGTCTACAAGTCTGTAAATGGGCCCTCACCAGACTTGCTACCAGCCTTATCTTAGGTTTTTCAGCCTCCAGAACTGTGAGAAATAAATGTTTGTTGATTAAGCTACCCAGTCTGTGGCATTTTGTTATAGCAGCCCAAACTGACTAAAACATACTTCAACCACAAGGTAGAGTCTAAATGCATTTTTATAGTTATACAAGGCCTACTTTGGTCTCATTCTAATTTCTCCTCTAGGTGCCCTTACAGTGGCTTGTTGCCCTTAGCTCTATATCCCAGTTGTGTTAGGTGTATGTACACAAATCAATATTGATTTTAAAATCATTTTCAGTTTCCCTTATATAACATGTTGAATACACACCTCTGTTTATTCCATCTTTGAAAGTGAAGCCTTTTTCTTCTTATTCATTCGGTAAAATCTATTCATCCTTCAAGACTTAACTTTCTTGACTTCTCACAACTCAGCCACAGCTGATCACATCCTTCCACGGCTCATCACTGACCAGTACTGCTACATATATTTTTGCCATTTTCTCCCTATAGTGTAACTCTTTGCCTTTTTCACAGCCTTGAGGAAAAGAAACATGTCTTTTCACCTTTTGTATTCCCATAGCTATCATTTAGAAAATACAAGGTCTGTCCATAAAGTATCCAGCCATGTGCTATGAAAAACAGACATTTCTTGAAGAAGATACAAGAAACATTGTACATAGGACAATGACACCTCAGTCTCTTTCATAATAGGCACCTTAGGACCTCACACAATTCTCTTAACAGGAGCATGATGTTCCTTCTGATTTGGTAGCAGAAGCCATGGAGTGAATTTTGCCACAAAATGTTTCATGTCAAGATACTGCGTTGGCATCTCAGATACAGTAGTTTTTGAATCCCTAGATCAGCTTCTAGTTCTTGCACTATCAGTCACTGATCTTTGTTGATTTCAGCCTATATATGTTCAATATTCTCAGGTGTTCTACTTGTTGCAGGCCTTCCAATACTTGGATCACTTTCAACAGATTCTTAACCATCTTTGAGGTGTGTGCCACACTTTTATTTGTGCTGCACTCATTATATCATCCCCAAAAACCTCTGAATCATCCAAATAGTTTCCACAAAGGAATGTTCAAGCTTAACAGAAAATCTGATGCGGATTCATTGCTCTAATTACTCAGTCATTTTAAATGCAATAGCCACAAAGTGCACGTGCTCACTCAAAGGCATCCACTGCCTCCTCTGATGGCTACAGTGAAGTTGTCATTGCTCATGCATGTGTATTCCAGTCCACTCTCCTTGACTGCCAGGTTACACTGATGTTGCAAAAACTGTTTTCCTAATGTTAACAATGGCTAGACTTTTTTCAGACAGACTTCATATCCAATAAATGTTTGCTGTGGGCTGGGATGGGATTAAAAGACACAAAACTGTACAAGAACAACAATTAAAATAAAATTTAAAAAAATAAAGTGCTATAAAATTAAAATAAATAAATATTTGCTAAATGAGTGAAAAATTATGAAAGTAGCAAAACCACTAAGAAGGGAGCAATAGACTAATGTTTTTTAACAGAGTCTAATAAAGTATGGACTTACATAGATTGTGGAAAAGGAGAAATGTATTTGGCTTTTTAGGTCCCATTAGCACATTTCCCAATGAAATTTTCACAATCCTTGTAAATATTTCATAACTATCACAACAAAAGTTCTCTAAGTTTTCTGGGATTCTGGTGACATATTCCAAAGAATGAGTCAGTGGGGCAAACTCAAACTTAACAGGGTGTTGCTATGTAACTGAGGCCACCTCCAGATGGTGATTCTTAGAAAATTAAGCATATAACATTGGCTGGAGGTTGAGAACCTTGATACAGTGGGGATGCTTACTTAAGACCAATTAAAAAGCCCCCTCTTTTATGAGACAGGATATGTGAAATCAGTAACTGAATTAACACACTCTGCACATTCTCCAGAATTTAGATAAACATGATTATTGTACTGAAGAAACAGAATTTTAAGTAGCTTTACTCTCTAATGTTACAAAATTAACCATATATTCCTCATTGTGGTGTATATCTTTTATATCACCAGGATCTGAAAACCTTATACAGAATACTTTGAATACAATGCGTGTGAATATATTTATAATAATTCTTCCTTAAAGTTAATTTTTATAAAATTACAGAAAATGTTCATACCAATAAAATGCAACAATAAATTATCTTAAGACTAATTCAGTCCTAAGATTTTTGTCCCACTTCATGCAGCTTTGCAAAGAGCAGGTAACAACTGAGCAGTTAACACAATATTGCATTCCTCCAGGACATCAATTTTACTGCCACTCAAAGTCACTTGCTTATGATTATTATTTGTAGAGCACTACACAAAATACTTTTCATATCCAAAGTAACGTCAGAACATATTTTTAACATTTTTTACAAAACTGGAGAAAAAGAAACTGATGAACTTTTTAACAAAGTAAGGAGATTTCATGAGTCCTTGCATGGGGTGTCCAAACCACAGCCCACAGGCTGATGCACGCAGCCCAGGGTGGTTTTGAATGCAGCCCAACACAAAATTGTAAACTTACTTAAAACCTTTATTTGGCTCATCAGTTTTCATTAGTGTTTGTTTATTTAATGTATGGCCCAAGACAACTCTTCTTCTTCCATTGTGGCCTAGAGATGCCAAAAGCTGGGACACCCCTCAGCTAAAAGTAAAACCAGATGCAGAAAACATCACCTCTTTCTTAGTGCAACTTTTTGTTACCACTACAAGAAAAATATTTGTAGAGACAACCATGCAACTCTCCCAAGACTGAGGAGTTCTTTCTAAGATAGGAATAACTAAAGTGATTCTAAAACCTAGAACTTCAGGTTCTAGCTGCCTGAAGTTCTAAAGATCTTCAGGCAGCTCCCTTGTAGCTGCCTGATCTTTAAGAATGGCACTTTATAAAGCTAATTTTTACCTCTTGCCTGACAAAAATATAATGAGAATTAATGAGTCAGTCAAACATGGAGAGTTCCTTAAGCTTCCCAACTACAAAGTTGTGTTACATAAAATCTGTCATTATTAATGGAAACCATGAAAATTTGCTACATGGAGAAAGATCTAGCAGTCCAAGAAGCACAAAATTATTTTAATTCTTGAAGGCAAGATTATGCCCCTTTGCCCTGTACTGTTTGACTGAATCATATGACAAGGACACAACCCAATTTCTATTAGTAGGGGATTGGCTAAATAAATTATTTTATTACTTTAAATGCTATTTATTTTATATATGTTAAATAGATGCATAGAAAGGAATATTCATCAACTTTTAAAAATGAGCCAATTCACAATACATTATTACATAAAGTACTGAAATGAAAAGATAATTATAATACATTAAATAGAAAAGGATATGCCAGAACAATAAAGTCTGATTATATTCTATAAAAAGAAAATATATAATATATAGCACTTATACAAAGTATAAACTATATCTAGACAGAAAGATTCATTTCTGCACAGGCTTATTAAACATCTGAAGAGTTCCATTTTGAACTATTTAAAGTGACTATAGAAGTAGTAAAAGAGCACGGACCAATGTACATTTTACATTATAAAACCTGAGCTATTTGATTTTTACAAACATTTACTTTGTGACAAAGAAGACTTTCATCCTTGTTGTTGCTGCTGTTGTTGTTGTTGTTGTTTTTACAGGAAAGTGTCCCAACTCTTAATCATGACAAATTCCTCACATATCATCAAGGCCACCAGGTTGCAAACCTCCAGAGCACAGTACACAGCATGCATTTATTTACATACCACATGTCATTCTTGGTGAGCAGTGTAGGATCACCTCCAGGAACAGAGAAAACACACATGCACACACTCCAGAGCTTTCTGAATTGAGTTATAGGGTCTACTGAGAAGGCCACTATGCTGTATGAGGTCATGGTAACAGAGATGTCCCCCTAATAATGTAGCCTGAGTCCAGAAATAAAAGAATACACTGCTATTCTGGAATTCTTAATCTCCTTGGAAATGATGCAACTGAAGATAGCAATTAAAACAGCCTGTTCTGCAGTCAGGCTGCGTAAATTTGAATCCTGAACCCATCCATTATTAGCTAGGGACTTTGAACAAATTGCTTCTATGTGCTTTAATTTCAGAGCCTGTAAACTGGAGACATTACTAGGAATAGTGTTAAGCAATGCAAAAACATACTTAAAACAATGTCAGGAACATAAGCGTTGAACAAACAAACAGTAATTTTTGCTAGTGCTTACACCAATAGGCAGAAAGGGTATGGGGAGGCATATTATTAAAAATGGGAATTATTATGCACACTTTATAAATGTCTCAGATTAACTTAGAAAAAAAACGTGCACAAGCCCTCGGAGTCTGGCATATCATTCTCTAGAACAACATGTACGTATCTGTAGGTATATAATAAGTTTACTAATAATAACATGCCAAAGAATCCTACCTACGAGTAGACATGTAAGAATGAAAAGATTTTTCACCAACAGTGGTCAATCATTTCCATTTTGATAGGAATATCTAACAACAAAAACTCATATTTCTAATGAGTGAAACTTGAACTTTATACTGAATTAGAAAGTGCCTACTCACTTTTGAAAATGATGATTTAACCTAATTTTAAAAACCCTTGGTTTCCTCTACATACTAATTGCCCAAGAAGTAGATAAAATGTGAATCGTTAACAAAAATCTTGTCCATGAGTATATTTTCAGGAATATATCTATTATATGAAACAAAGAATTCCTCCATCATGACTATTTATAACCTTCATTGAGGCTCTTTTTTAATTAGTATAGAAAAAAGAAAATTCACATCCTATATGTGTTAACTTCCTAAAAACCTAAACATAATTCCATTGGGAAACTGCTACAGTAGTTTACAAGAAAAATAAACCCAAATTAACTTTATATTAAAAAATAAGCAGAACTCAGGGAAATAAATTACTTTCCATATATGAAATTTTTTCTGGTCCTCTAAATATAATGGAAAAAATGCTATAGCATAGAAAATACAGATAACACTGGCTGGTGTGGATCAGTGGATTGAGCACCAGCCTGCAAACCAAAGGGTCACCAGTTTGATTCCCAGTCAGGGCACATGCCTGGGTTGTGGACCAGGACCCCAGTAGAGAGGTGTACAAGAGGCAACCACACATTGATATTTCTCTCCCTCTCTCTATCCCTCCCTTTTCCTCTGTCTAAAAATAAATAAAATATTTATTTATTTATTTTTCTTTTTAAAAAGAAAGAAAATACACATAGAGTGAGTAAATTGGGTTTTGAATAAAAATTTTACTTCAAACCAAAATATGATGATGTCTTTAAAACAAAGCTGAAGATCTATAAATATTAGAAACAGTTATAAAACATAAAAGAATGGATTCATTATCCAGTTGCATCTCCAGATATCCTAACTTCACTTTTATTTAGCAATAATTAACATTTCCCAAAACAGTATCTTAGTGTATACATCAAAAGAAATGTTCTGTGTGTAAAAACTTGGTTTGAAGGGGTATGGAGAGGATGCCTTTTGTTAACTGATGGTGATTAAAACCATGGCATATAATGTTTTTATATCAAATTTATGAACTATGTATGCATACGATTACAAGAAGAGCTTGTTAGAAACACTCTACAAATTAAAAAACTAACCTACAAAAAAATTAAACTACTTGCCCTAAAACGTGCTTTATTCACATCTACTCATGTGCAAATAAAACCAAGCATTTTGGCCTAGGTTAAAGTACTTTGATTCAAAATTGTTAATGTCATGGATGAGGTAGAGCAGATTAAAAAGATATGACAGAGATACGCATGTCTTTTAAAAATTAGGAAGGTAATTTAAGGCAAAATGAAATTCCATGCAACACTACTTACTTAGTGAACTTACTACCCCAAGAGGTAGTATAAGATGAAGCTATAAATACTCAGAGTTTATAGCAATCATAGGTAATACTTCCATAGTAAGTAGAAAAAAATTAGAGCTGCTGTTAAGAGTACAAACATCTTTGGAAGTCATTGTCCAGGAAGAAAATGACCACGTCCTCCAACCAACCATTCACAACTATTCTAAGAATTTGTAACCATTCTGAAAATACTCCTCCTGTAGGTGGACTTTTGTTCTCCCTTGAAATGTGATTCTTTATTTTTTCATGTCTTAGCCAAGTCAGTTTCTACTGTATAATCTACTTTAAAGGTTGCACAGTAAACATACATATTATAGTATCATCAGTAGGTAAATTCATTTTGATTGTACACAGAGGTTGTCAGCTGGGTAAGTGATAGAGAAAATGGACTGTGGACACCAGGACATAACCTATGGTCTCTATACCCACTCAATAAAATGCAAAGCAAAGAGAATATTAGATTGCTGCTCTATTTGATGGTAATTCTAAAATATCTCAGTCAAATTACAACATTGTTTGATTTAGAGAACTTAAAAATGGAAAAAATGATAATGGGTTAAGACCTCCATGTCAAAATTACTGAACAAATAATATCTCACTTTCTTAATCATAAATCAAAGAATAAATTTAAAACATCATATTAATTAATATGCTCTTTTCAGATCATGCCATTTCAGGATAGTCGATCAAATCAAAGCAGTCCTAAAATTAAACAAATGTCATTGTCAAAGTATGTCAAAAGTTCAGCACTCTCATTTGTAATTATCTGTAGCCCAGAAGAGGCAGTGAGTCAAGAACAGGTGGAGCATGGTTTACCTTCAGGGACACAGAGTTAAGGAAGATAGCATGGAGAAGGTAGGAAATTAATCTGGCTCCAAAGGCTGACACCCAAAAAGTGCAAAACATGCAGGATCCAAAATGGTTAATAAAATGGTGCTACAAAATACAAACTAGCCTCAGATATTATAGCCCTCAAACTCAAGCAGAGATGATGTGGGTTATGGATTTTCTTTTATTGTACACTCACTGACCAGCACTACAGGAAGGTGTAATAGAATTTGTTTCTAGAAAAGAGGAAAATGGGAAGACCTTGGCAGAACAATTAAAGTATGAGCAAGATGGGTGGTGTTCAGAACAAGGCACCCATCTTAAGACAGAAGGAGAGTTTGAGGGAGATGGCAGAATAGAGATAAAGACAAATACTCTGTTCTTAGGGCCAGTGGGGCAAGGATAGAGCAAATGAGAAGCTGGGACTCAGGACTACATGGACCTTCCTATCACAGGAGATCCTGGGTCTTAATGTGCTACTAGTAGCACAGCTAGCAGGTCAGGCGGAGGGCTGTGGGCTCAGTGGTGAGAGCCATCAGCAGACCCAGCTTCAGGTAGCTCCAGAGGACAAAGGCTAGGAAAATGAGGCAAGGAGAGATGAGAAGGGGTTTGTCTACACTCTAAGTTTTTATTATTTCAACTCATTTCCACAAGTAAATTCAAAAGCTCCATTGTAGATAGTGGAAAAGAGCACTGGAATCAGATTGACTTAGATTTAACTTTGAACTCTATTCTGAGGCTGCTGATTACATCATCTGTTTGAGCTTCTCATCTTCTATCCAGGGATAATTAAAAAAAATAAAATAGGACCACAAAAAAGGGAGATTTAATTAATCGTGGTTATGATTTTGTATGTTACATAAATCTTTTGAGAAATTCTCTAAAAAAGTTAGATGCATCCCCAAAAATATAAGATACTGAATGAAATTTATCTCACAAGACTTGATTTCTTTTACTATGCACCTTAGTAGCAGGAAGTAAGTTGAAGAGTGAAAGAACAATGGTATTTGTCTCACTAGAATGCTTTTAAACTCTAATCAGCTAACCAAGAAGGTTCCACTGCTTACTCAAAACTCTCAGTGGACATGATGGCATTTTACCACTTTTTTTAAATCTCTTTTTTCTATGTTGAAGCATTTTAAAGGAAATTACAGATATTAGCATATCCTACCCCTAAATACTTTGGTATATATTTTAATAACATTTTCTACATATTAATATTATCACACATAAAAATAAGTAATTTCCTTGGTATCATCTAATGCCCAGTCCATATTCTAACATTCTCAAGTTGTCTCTAAAATGTCTTATAATTATAGCTGACTTGTTCAAACCAGGATCCAATCTTAGACTTCACACTGCATCTGGTTGCTATGACCCTGAATTTTCTTTTAGTCCAATGATTTTCAACCAGTATGCTGCAAGAGTCATACTGGTGTGCTGCAAAAATTTTTAAAACATGCAATACCTATTTAGTCAGGAACACTGACCTTTTTTCCCTGAGACTGTCAAATTAAAAATGAGAACAGTCAACAAGCAATAGCCATCTGGTATGAATGAATCAAAATTATACCTATTATACTTATTTTTATATCATGTTGGCAAAAATATATTTGGGGGCATGCTGCAGAATTTTAGTAATTAGGTTAGGTGTGCTATGAGATGAAAAAGAATGAAAACTGCTACTTTGGTCTATAAACTGTGATATTGCAACACTCCTCTTTGCAGTCTAACCTCTTCCCATTTACTCTAAGCAACTCATTACGATCTCCCTTTTACTCAACACTATTTGACTAAAACTACTGCTTGCAAGAATGGGCATGTCTCTAGTTCCCAAATCCAATGACCTCTTCTCAGTTCTACTTCTCAAATACCCTGCAGCACCTGAAACCAATGGACACATACCCCTTAAAATATTGCTGTTTACCTCCATAATCCTGATTATTCTCTGTACAGTACCATTTGCTGGTACCTCTTAATCTGCCTTCCCTTTCAATGCTGATATTCCCTGGTCATTTGGTTTGCTTCCCTTCTAGCTCTACACTTTCTCCCTGTACAGTTTTACTCATTCTTATGGCTTAACTATGAATTAAAGTATAATTGACTTCCAAATATTTTTTAGCTTTAATTACTATTTGAACTCTAAATGCTTAAAACAACTTCAGATTTAACATTTCCCAAACTGAACCCATTATTTGTATTCCTTATATTAGCTCATTGTAACTGATATAACAGAGACTCCAAACAACATTAGCTTAAAAATAATAGCCTTTGTAAAAACCAATCAAATAACAGTCCCAGTATAAGCAGTCCAGGGTAGTTAGTTTTATGGTGTCACAAGCTCAGGCTCCTTCAGGCTTCTTTGTCGCTTGTGTCATCTTCTCCATTCCCATGGCCATGGCCTTAGTTTAGGACTTCATCTTCTCTTATTTGGACTATTGTTATGGCCTTCTTTCTGGTGGCATTGCTTCTTGCAGCTTTCTCACTACTAGGAACTGATCTGATTATTTCTAGAAAAGTGTAAACAAATCACCATGCTAGTCAGGGCCCTTCAAATTACGGCTTGGGTTTACCATTTTATTTTCATTTCTAGCCACTCCCTCACACTAAATCACCATTTACAAACATTTCACAAACTTTCCTTCCTTCCTGATTTTGCTAGAACTGAACTGCCCTCCTCACCTCTATTCTGTCCTATTTCTGCTTCATCATTCTTCAAGGCCCACTTTAAAATATCTCGTTTGCTAAATGTTATCTCCCCTATGAACTCTTCCAACTTCTGTCCACCAAACTAAATTCAATAAATATTTAATAAGCATAAAGAAAGGTAAGACCTAGAGATAGTGAGATAAATAAGAATGCTTTTGCCCTAAGAGGTTAAATATTTAGCAAATGAGATAGAAACTTTATTTATTATAATAAAACATTATCAACAAGATAACTGCAATATGAACAGAATGATATGGGAGCACTTCATCTTGGCAGCAGGCAAAATCAGTTGTTCTCCCTCTGTATGCAATAGCACTTTGTTCATGTAATACTTGTATGTTTGATAATATGTTTATATCTGTATTCTTCACCAAATTATGAGTTTGTGGAGAACAGAAACCATGCTACCTACAGCACTATTTTTATTCATCACCAAAAGAAATAAAAATTATTTTATCTTGACACCCATTTGCACAAGTATAAGAAAAAATTTCAAACTTGAAATAACTGTATTGCTATGTAAAATTTTAAAAACCAGATTAAAATAATATTGAGTTATTTTTAATCATTGTATGAAGAGAAAAAAATTATATGTTAACTAACTGCAAGTGGAAAAGATTACTTTTGGGGTATTGAAAAGAAAAATTATTTACCTTCCATAGTAAAAAATATAATTAAAAATAATGAGTATGTTAAGCGAACTAAACCATTAAGGCATAATTCTTTTTAATTTATTATAGGTTGATTAATTTTAATAATACTTTATTGTTAGCACACGAAATACCAAAAAAATTGGTTATTTCAAAAGACATACAACAAGGTCTGTCCAGAGAAACTCCAGCCATTGCTAATATAATGAGAATGATTTCCTCAACATCAGTGTAGCCTGGCAGCCAAGGAGAGTGGACTGGAATGGGCATGCATAAACGATGATGACTTCACTGTACTAGTCATTGGGCGTGGTAGATGCCATTGAGTGAGAATGTGTCCTGTGTGGCCATCTCATTCGAAATAACTGAGCTAGTAGAGTGGTGAATCTGCATCAAATTTTGTGTTAGGTTTGAACATTTCTCCACAGAAACTATTAGATGATTCAGAAGGCCATACCTATGGGCAACTGGTGACTGGCAGCTTCATCAAGACAACGTGACCACTCATGAATCATGTCTCATGCAGAGACTTTTGGTGAAACATTAAATCACCCAGGTGACTCAGCTCCCTAAAGCCCAGATTTAGTGTCCCTGTGACTTCTGGCTTTTTTCAAAACTAAAATCACCTTTGAAAGGGAAGAGATTTCAGACCATTGATGAGATTCAGGAAAATGTGACGAGACAGCTGATGGCAATTGGGAGAACTATGTGAGGTCCCAAGGTACATACTTTGAAGGGGACTGGGGCATCATTGTCCCAAGTACAATGTTTCTGGTATCTTCTTCAGTAAATGTCTCTATTTCTCTTATTACATGGCTGGATACTTTCTGGACAGAACCATTCGAAAGAAAATATTTAAATATCAGCTATTGAGATGTAATTCTACACCAGTTTCTTCCTATCATATGTAAAATTAGCATATTCCAAAAATCAAATTAAATGAGTAACTGACTGGACATTTAGGTTAGTTGATTGTGACCTTCAGTTATTGTGGTTGTTGATTTATTTGCAGAGAAAGCAACTTCCTATTAATTTATTTTTTAAAAAAACCATTCATACAGGATGGTATTAATTTTCTCATTGTGTGACAAAAAGAAAATGATTCTGGGAGAGGTTTAGCAGTTTTTTTCATTTCACATAGTAGGTCAACTTGGAAATCACAAATAGAACTCCGACTTATTTGATTAGATAATAAACGTTAAAAGAGTTTCAAAAAGTGTAAAGAGCTATAAAAATGTAGTTCTGTAATACTCAATTAGAACAATGTGCTCAAATACACCTCATCTAAATTGTTACAAAAGACTCCTTTTCCCATAGCATAATATCACCATTAAGATGAAGTTTATTGTTATTACAAAAGGAAAAACAAAAGGCATTTCTTTAAACTGAAGAAAATATATTTTATTTTTTAATGTGACGTCTCTATCATCTGCTTGTGACAGCTGTTGGGAACTATATTTGTCTTGTTGCTATTTTAAATAGTTTGATTTCCTCTCCCTCCACCCACACAAATTTATAGCCAAGATTCTTTACCCTGGTATTTAACAGTAAACAGGGAGATATTTCCATTTGGAACTCAATGCATTCTGATGGGCAACTCTGCAGATCATTTTTTAAAGATTGTATTTATTTATTTTTAGAGAGGGGACAGGAGGGGGAAAGAGAGAGAAATATCAATATGTGGTTGCCTCTCACATGGCCCCCACTGGGGACCTGTCCCACAACCCAGGCATGTGCCCTGACTGAGAATCAAACCAGCGACCATCTGGTTGCTCACGCTCAATCCACTGAGCTACACTAGTCAGGTTGTAGAGCTTTTCTTAAAGAAAGGTCTTGACTATGGGTCAGCTGTATTTGAATATCTTAGCCCCCAAACACACTTTCAACTTCCTTGTCTCTACCTGAGCTGGAAGTAGAGCTAAATAAACAATTTTAGGCTATTTGGATACCCTGGTTCATGGTAGCAGATCTGAAGAAAATTACATTGTTATGTTTTTATTACAAGGAAGGTCCTGTAAGTGCCAGTAGATTTTGCTCTAAGCTTTTAAATGAGTTGCCAAAAGCACAAATGTGTGTATCCATTTTAATATGATAGTGCTGATTTCCTTAGTAAACACTCACATGATCAAAAGCAGTTGTGCTGTAAACCATATTTTAGGGGCTATATTTGAGGTTAAGAGCAATCTGGGATGCTTTACCCCGACACCACTTTCATGCCCTTTTCTTCTTACGATTTCATATTTTATATAACAAGCTAAATACAACCTCATGGTAAACTCAATTCAACATTAGAAAGTTGCTAGCATATTTGCAGTAACAACAACCAAAGTATTCTTCTATAGGCTAAATTTGTTCATGGAGTTTCAGATTCCAGCCCTACCACTTTAGTTCTTCATTGCTTAACATTTAACAACATTCCCTATTTACTAATCATGAGAAAAAAGGAATTGTGGCAATAGAAGGACTTCTTAATAGATATTTCTATATATTATCAATTTAACCTAACATTTTAGGAGTATAAACTAATGTATCAGACTTTAGATCATAAAATGACAGAAAGAGGCCCTTGATAACAAAACCTAAGCTTATTTTTGCCAAATGATACCCTGTCCTCAATGGAACCATCCACAGCACCATACTGACAGTGGTCAGAAACCACAGTCTCCCCAGACTTCCCCATTCAGTTCCCCTGAAGTTAAGAATCAGCACACAGCAGAGCATAAAATTCACTGTCTATAGAAATGCCAAACAAGATGAAAAACCTCAGTCATACTGGTGAGTTCAAAATTCTTTGCTTTGTCACAAAATCCCCGTGGCCTAAGCTCTTAAATCTGACCTATTTTTCTAATTGAAATTCCAAGTTATCCCAGCACCCCAAAAAAAGTTTTCCTTTAAAAATTCACTGAATTCCAACATCTTTTTTTTTGTCCTCTTCATTCCACACTAATGATTCTTCACACTAGGTGCCTCTATTCTGAAAATGCACTTTACCAGGATGTAATTATTAAGTAGGACCATTCCTTTGAATTCATCACACTTTTAGTCACAGGAGCCAGAAGGTAACCATGTTGAAACAGAGTTCTTACACTCTGTTGAGACATGACCTCTTTGAGAATCTTAAAATCTGGTTCCTCCAACCAAAAAAAATCACACATTCATGTATACATGGCATTTTAGTGCTCCATGGACTCCAGACTGAGGAATATCTGGAAATGGAAAGATCCCTAAGCATATCTAAAGACAGAGAAACCCCCAGATTCAAATTCCAGTTTTGTCCTTTACTAACTGTAAGACTTTTAATCAAGTCAACTAAAATTATTTGAGCTTCTGTTTTCTCATTTATAAAATAGTGATAACAATCTCTGCTATAATCACTTCTCTGGTTCTATCAATAAAAATTTATTATGTATATCAAAATATTATAATCACATCACTATACAGGTTAAAGTATGCTTTTTAGTTAGAAACTTTAGAGTGATCTTTGAGTCTTTGTTTTAATTTGTCTGCTAAAATCTGTTAGGTATTCCATGAACACATCTGTCATCAACTCACACACCTTGTTAAGGTCTTTATGTTTGAACCTCAGTTTCTGCTTCACAGCTGTCATAGATACACACACACACATATATATATGCCATATATAGATACATAGACATACATCTATATGTCTATCTATATATCTATGTTATACCTAGTATATCTATATATCTATATCCATCTATCATATGTGTCATATGTTATCTGTCACATGACATATATAATGTATAGATATAGAGATAATAGACTATAGATGGACATATAGACACAATGTCTATATCTATGTTAGTGCATGTAAACATACAAAATTTTATATATAAATGCAATATATATTCATTTATCTCTCTGACTTGGCTATGTTTCTATGAGATATCCATGGTTCAACAATAATGTGTTTAATGTAAATGATGTTTTCTATCATTTTCCCACTAGCAGAAAATAAACCAACATGGAAAATTTAGAGCATATATAGAATGTTTGCTAATGGGGGTGAGGGACAATGAGAATGAAGAGCCAATGAAAAGGCTTTTGCTAAAAAATTTTCATATCATCCAACAGAACAAATATTTTGTTTTTTGTTTTTTTTGTTTTTTTTTTTTTAAAGACTTGAGTTTCTTTTTTTTTTTTATATTTTAAAGATTTTATTTATTTATTTTTAGAGAGGGGAAGGGAGGGAGAAAGAGAGAGAGAGAAACATCAATGTGTGGTTGCCTCTCACGTGGCCCCCACTAGGGGCCTGGCCTGCAACCCAGGCATGTGCCCTGACTGGGAATCGAACCTGCGACCCTAGAACAAATATTTTGAATCAGAGATATTAAGAAAATGTTAAATAGAATAGAAAAGCATCCTGTTCCCTTTTATAGGAGTTTATAGACTAGACTCTGGCAAGAGCTGGTACCATGGGAATCACTGGGACCCCCAGCCTAGAGCCTGTTTCTGAAAGATTTTGAACATTCAAGAGTAAAATATGAGCAATTAAAAAATTTAAATACACAAGATAATAATACATGTCATGCTGGTATTTGGGGTTATATATTTCTCAAAATCATTGTATTTGTAAGAATGGTGTGTTCCTTGATTAGTAAGTATCAACAATATATAATCACATAAAAATTTTAAGGCATAGCATACAGGACATAATTAAATTGGCAATCCACATTTGATTCATATTTGGATCTGGTGAACATTTTGGTGCTGCCTGTAATAATAAAGCACACATTTGGCTTTCTACCCTCTACTGCAGGATCCTGTTTTTTATAAATCCTATCCTCCTTCTGCCCAAACAATATAATACTGACTGAAAACACTTTGCCAAGAAGCAAGAAGTTAATTCTATATTGTCTTCCTCCCTACAATAAACTGTTCATAAAAACATCCTTAGCTTGTTCTTTCTCAAAACTTCACAATGTAATTTAAATACAAAATAATCTCAAATAGGTAATATCTCAGAGCAGAAAAATACACATTTGTTGGAAAATAAATTGTTAAAATTCTCTCTTCTGAACTAGCATGATATATCAATTCTCTCTTCTGAACTAGCATGATATATCATACACACCCTTACACCAAATTTACTTGGAACTACTAGATTAAATAATAAAATTTATTCAACTAAAATTTCTTAACATACTATTGTGTGACAATCATTGTGAAATGTACTATTTCATAATTCAGTTAATTTAAATTGGAGGCATTAGGGGGAAGGGTTGTCAAGGAACATGTATAAAGGATACATGGACAAAGCCAAAGAGGCATAGGATCGAGGGTGGGAGGTGGGTTTGGCTGGGGTTTGGGGGAGTGGTGGAGGGAAAGTGGAAAAAACTGTACTTGAACAACAATAAAAATTTTTAACTAAAAAAATTAAAAATAAACTCACTGTCATAAGTAGGAAGAATCCCAGAGCTGAGAAGAAAACACAATGAATGTAAGTGTCCCAAAAGGTCTATTATTACCTATTGCAAAACCACCCTCAAAACTTAGCAACTTAAAACAGTAAACATTTGTCATCTCACACAGTTTCAGTGGGTCAAGAATTATCTGGGAGCATCTTAGCTGAGTGGTTCTAACTCAGGGTCTCTCATGAGGTTGCTGTCCGGATGTTGGTCTGGGCTTAGTCATCTATCTGAAGGCTGATGGGTGGATGCATCCATTTCAAGATGGCTCACTCTCATAGGAGGCTGATTGGTAGTGGGTATTGGAAGGAAGCTTCAGTTCCTGGCCATATGGGAGCTCTATAGAGCTGCTCTAGTGTCCTCACATGACATCGCCTGGCTTCCCCAGGGCAAGTGATCAAAAAGAGAGCAAGGGAGAAACCACTTGTCTTTTATGACCTCAAAAGTCATATTTTGTCATTTCTGCAATACCACATTTGTTACAAAGGTAAGCACTATTCACTGAGGAAAGAAACTACACAAGGGCATGAATACCAGGAGGCAAGGTCCACAGGAGGTATCATGGGGGTAGCTAACACCAAGCACATAACACATAACTCTAAACCACCAAAATACTCTTGGAGTGTATGGAAAGGTAGAGGTAAAGGGCATAAAAAGTTTCCTTGAACTGACAGAGACTATTTCAATAACTAATTACCAAATGTGTGATTAGGAACAAGATCTAACTTTTTTGAACTTCAGTCTTCTGATTTTTAAAACAAGGTTACAATATTGTTGCAGACCCAGTAATGTTTACCACTGTCCATTTGCTTCTTCATATTTCCTATCTCCCTTACAGTGAGGTAGGACCATGTGACTAACTCTAGCCAGGAAACTATGAAGTAATATGTGTAACTTCCAGACTGAGGCCTTGAAAATCCATGCATGAATTTCCTGTCACTTTTCCCCTTCCACAGTAACCACGGCGGTCCCTACTCTGGGCAGTGGAACTGAAGGGTGACAGTACTTCTCCTGGCCTCACCTCCTGTTCTGGAATATGTATCAAGGAGGAATTGCCTGGGAAAGTCATCTGGCACCATAGCGAATATGATGTAAGCAAAAAACAAACTTTTATATTATTAGGCCAACAATATTTGGGGTCTATTTTATACAACAGTATAATTTATCCTATTCTAATTTACATACCTAAAAGAATGAAATTGATTTTGAGAATTAACTGAGAAAATAGTTGTTAAGCTTCTAACATAGTATCTGACACATGATAGGTGTTTTAACATGTCTGTTCTTCATCACCTTATCAACTCTAAGTCTGTTTCCTCATTAACAAAGAAAAAAGAAATAGGTATCTTACACTATTGCTTTCATAATTAAAAGAAATAAAAGACATGAAAAATTACCATGTACAATGAGATTATAAATATTAGGTTGGTATTTTCCCCTTTATTTCCTGTGAATTGTTATCAGAGATGATTCAGAAGGTTTTATTCCTCCCATTAAAACCTGCTTTCCTCATATTCAAAGTCTCAGTGTCCTTGGGAAGTTAAAGTACTAGGCTTATTCCATAGTTCCAGCAAAAATACCATGTTTTTTACTTAAGACATATAATACACGACAGAAATGGTAACAGTTTAAAAGACTTACCAATCCTGACAACAAATGCAATGACTTCATTTCAGAATTACTCTAAATTAGTCATTATTTCTTTATCCAAAGGAAATGCAATTAACCTTCTTTTTACTGTTGATAGTGAAGGACCATAAATACTACCTTTCAGGACTTTTGTCCCACCAAGAAAACTAGGTAAGAAGTGACTTTAACTCTGTCATTTCTAAACTCAATAACATAAAAAGCTGAAGTATAATTGGAACCACTGGACCTAAATGAGTATGAGTAAGAGACAATAAGGAGAATTATTTTCCTAAGAGAATCTAGACATTTGTGTGCCAACAGTTGTTATACCATTTGTTCCAGAGAGATTTTATCTAGAAGACATTGTGAGCTTTCGTTCAACAGACTAATGCAATTCCTCTATTTCCTCATTAGAAACTAGTCACATGTGTCTTTGTGATGTAATCCATGTGATCACTGGCACATGTCTTCCAAGTCCAGGTCACATAGCCTAACACTGGAGTGCTGGTGTCATTGGAATGGGGCTTTTCACCCACTTGGAGGCTTCAGATACTTTGGCTCTTCTGTCCTTCACTTTTCTTCACTGAAAGACTTCCAGCAATAGCCAACATGGCCACTGCAGCATAGAAAAAGTAGGAGAGGGGGGAAAAAAAAAGAAAAAGTAGGAGAGCATGCATTCTGCTGTTCTCCCTCTCCCCAGCAGAAGTGAGAAAATAAAATGCCCAGATCCATTCTGCTTTCCTCTGCTGTAGCCTAAGATACAAGGCAATGAAAGATGCACTGTTGAGCATGCAGGTGCTATGATTCAAACTAATCTCATTCTGCCATACCAGCTTTGCTCTTCTGTGTGTTCCTGTGCTGCAGAACCAATGTGTGAGTGGTGCTGAGTCATGGTGACACAGTATCTCGCTGAAGACATTAACAAATGAGTTGTTACAAGGTCACACACTCTCCCTGCTCTGTGGCCATGTAGATCTTTACCTGTTCAAGGTTCAGCTTTGCTGCCTTATAGTCTGGGCGTTTGAAGACCTCACACAAGATCTCAACTAGTATGCTTACCTTAGTGCACCCATGTAAAACTAAACTTACAATCAAGTAGCATTAGATGTCATCTACATAAAAAAATACACAAAAAATAAAGTAAAAAATATTTAAATAGCACACTGTTTTTGTGTATAAACTTATATACTTCTTGGAACATGAAGCCCCTTCTACTAGCATCACTGCTTCTTGCTTCATTATCTCAGGATTTATGATATATGCATTGAGCTATAAAACAACCACAAATGCACAGTTCACAGTTTGGTCTGTCTCATACTTCCTTAGCAGAATTCTTTAACAGTAATATGGGAAGAACAGTTCTATTCACACGTCAAAAAATTAAAAGGATTACAGACAATTACATTTTAAAGTAAATGGTAACAATTACAAGGCAAAAGGCATTACTTAACACAAAGATTAATTTTAACGAGTTATGTTATCAGATACCTGGATTATTTTATTTAACTGAATGGGGTGAATAATGAATTTTCCACTATGCACTCTGGGTTACTCCTACAATACCCAATAGAGATATACAAATATGCCCATCTTATGCATTTTGTGTTTCTTGTTTAAATGTAACATTAATTTATTAACCATTGTTTGCTGTACTATGGGGAGCAAAACAGAAGTGTTAGAAGGGTGTTCTCTGCCTCTAATGACACAAGGCCTTAGGGAAATAACACTCACTCACACACACACACACACACACACACACACACAACTTATCCCTATCTTTTTCCCTCAAAGCTTCAGCACCTATGCCAAAAATAAATAAATAAACAAAATTAAAATAAACACCAGAAAAATTGTTCAAATTCTAATAATACTTAGAAATGTTTCCGACTGAAGCACTCTATTCCTAGTCCCTCATGTCATTGCCCATAAACTATTGCAACAACTGGTCACCTGCCTTTCCAAATTCCAGGTATAGCCCTGAAACATAAGCAACTAGATGTTACTAACTTAAAACTTTAGGCAATTCCCTGTTGATTAGATAATAAAATCAAAACTTACAACCTGATATGAAATGCTCTTTTGCAGCTCCTCTTGCCTGTCTTCCATCCTAACTACCAACTTAATTGCCTCACACATACTACTGGATACTCCCTCACCTTGCCATCTTCATCTTCTTACACTTAACAAGTTATGCCAGGTTCTTTCAAAAGCTGGGTTGTTGGGGGTTTTTAATTCATTCTCTCTCTTTCTCTCTCTCTTTCAAATGGTCTTAATTTTCTTTCTGTCCAACAAACTTTTATTCATCCTTGAAAACCCAATTTCAATGTTACCTATTTAGTGAAAAACTTATCAAGTTATTTTTGTGAATTTAGAAGCAATTCATTTTATTATCGTACAACAATAACAATGAATGAAAATGAAAATAAATAACAATTTACCCTGGCTTGTGTAGCTCAGTGGATTGAGCATGGGCCTGTGAAGCAAAGGGTTGCACGTTCGATTCCCAGTCAGGGAACATGCCTGGGTTTCTGGCCAGGTCCCCAGTAGGGGGCACATGAGAGGCAACCATACATTCATGTTTCTTTCTCTCTCTTTCTCCCTCCATTCCCTTCTCTCTAAAAATAAATAAATAAGTAAATATATATATATATTTATTTAAATAAATAAATAAATTTAAATAAATAGATAAATAACAATTTATTGTATAACACTTGGCACATTGCATTATAGTGTCAAATTGCCTCTCTTTTTCCAGAGCTACACTATGACTTACATATGGGAGTGATTCTGTCTTTATTTTTATAGCCCCTGCATCAAGCATAATCCTTCACAAATAGAAAATAGTCATTATGAATGATGAATGAATTGGTGAATGAATACCAAATAAGTGCTTTAAAAGTTAACAGAAGGAAGACTTCAATTTGTTCTGATGTGATCAGGAATTGCTACATAAAAATTTATGTAAATAAAATGTTTGTACATGACATATTTTAAATGCACTAGGAATATTCAGAAGCATGAATAATCATTTTTCAATCCTTTCTAAAAACAAGGTATAATTATACTATCACACATGCTCTTAATACGCTATAAGTCAGTAGTTCAAAGAGACTTATGTAGAAATTCATTTGAATTCTTGGAACTAGAGAAGTAGGAAGATATTCTCCTATCTGAATCATTATTCTCTAATTTTATTTATTAGTATTAATCTGTAAAATTATATTTATAATATTTCAACAAATGAAGCTATTTTAATGCTATAATTTAGCCTTTTCACTTATTTAAGTAGTATTGCTCTCTACTTCATTCAGAAATATTACCATTCCACTTTAGAGTAAAATCTGTCCAACATCTAACCCAAAAATGTCTTACAAAGCATATAGGTAGAAATGCCAAAATGGGGGAAAAATAAAAATAAGAGACCTACAGGATTCCCAGTTGAATTTGAATTTCAGGTAAATGATAGATAATTTTTAAGTATAAATATGTCCCATGCAATATTTGGGGCATACTTATACTAAAAATATTTATTTATCTGAAATTCAAATTTAAATGGCTGTCCTCTATTTTATCCAACATCTCCACATGTAGTAGACAAGCAGCCTAGAAACAAATTGATCTGAGGAGGGTCTTAGCTGATAAAGGAACACCACCTATAAAGACTAGCTTTCCTGGTACACAGAGGAAACCTAAGGACCTCAACCATCCTGTTCTCTATGATCTTAAAGAGACCCCTCCTCACCCATGAGTTGTAGCATTGGAGCTCTCAACAAGACACTCATTTTGGTGAGGCACTATCCAAGATCATGTCTGAGGGTAGTTTTTTATAAAGCAGAATAAAGATGATGTTCTTTACAGAACTAGACTCATGAAGTGTTTCTGCTACATTCTTAAAAGACCTTATTTTATGACTATTGTAAACTGCTCACTAATATTGATGATATACAAAAGGCCAATAGGTAGATGAAAAAGTGCTCAATATCATTAATCATCAGGGAAATGAAAATCAAAACCACAATAAAATGTAACCTCACACATGTTACGATGGCTATTTTTTTTAAAAGCATAACAATTGTTGGCCATATGGAGAACAGGGAACCCTGGTAACATGGTCAGTGGGACTATAAATTGATAGAACTATTATGGAAAACAATATAGAGGTTCCTCCAAAACTTAAAAAGAGAACTATCATATGATTTAACAATCCCACCTCTGGGTATTTATCCAAAGGAATTGAAATCTAAAATTCAGAGACATACTCCCATGTTTATTACAGAATTATTCACAATAGCCAAGATATGGAAACAGTCTCAATGTCCATCAATTGATGAATGGAAAAAGAAAATGTGATGTATACATACAAGGGAATATCATTCAGCCTGAAAAAAAAGAAAGAAATCCTGCCCTTTAAAGCAACATGGATGAATCTCAAGGACATTATGCTACATGAAATAAGTCAGACACAGAAAGACAAATACTATATGTCACATTTATGTGGAATCTAAAATAGTGAAACTCACAGAAGCTGAGAATAGTATGGTGAGTGCCAAGGAGAGAGGGAAGGGGAGTAGGTACAAAGCTTTAATTATGCAAGATAAATAAGTTCTGACATCTATACACACAAGTTCTGTTCAGAAAGTACCCAGCCAAGTACTATGAGACAATCAATAAATAGACATATTTATTGAAAAAGATACAAGATAAAAGTAACATTGTATACAGGACAATGATGCTTCAGTCCCCTTCAAAGTAGGCACCTTGAGACCTCACACAGTTCTCCAATCACCATCAGCTGCCCAGTAGTATTTTCCTGAAGCTCATTGACAGTGAGAAATCTCTTCCCTTTCAAAGGAGATTTTTAGTTTTGAGAAAATCCAGAAGTCACAGGGGGATGTAGGAGGACTGAGTCATCTGGATGATTTGATGTTTCACAAAAAAACTCTGCATGAGATGTGACACATGAGCGGGCACATTGTCATGTGAAGCTGCCAGTCACCAGTTGCCCATAGCTGCAGCTTTCTGAATCATCCAAATAGTTTCTATGGAGGAATATTCAAGTTTAATGCAAAATTTGTTACTGATTAATTACTCTATTAGCTCAGTCATTTTGAATGAGATAGCCACACAGTGCACATGCTCACTCAACAGCATCTACTGCCTCCACTGACTAGAGCCATAGTCATCATTGTTCACACATGCATATTCCAGTCCACTCCCCTTGGCTGCCAGGTTACCCCAATGCCACAGAAACCATTCTCATTATATTAACAATGGCTGGAATTTTTCCAGACAGACCTCATATAGTGCCTATTATATACTAAAAATTTTCTAAGATGGTATATTTTATAAGTGTTCTTACCAATAATAATCATCATCAGTATCAACATCATCACCGTGTATAGAGGAAACTTTGGGAAGTGATGGATATGCCTATGGCCTTAATGCTAACATAACAGGTATGTATTTATCCCCAAATTCATTCAATTGTATACATTAAATATGTATATCTTTTTATATGTCAATCATACCTCATAGTATAAAAATTTTAGCTAATGAGTACTTCTTATAACCCAGGGGCTATTGTGAGAATTTATATGCATTATTACTATTAATCCTCACAACTTCTCTACAGAATATGTGTCATTATCTCTACAAATAGAAAGACTATGGCTGAAATAAAATAATTTCCTTTAGGCCACACAGTGATGAAGGATAGAGACTCAAATCCAGGTTTGGCTGGCTGCAAAATACTTGAATACTTAATAGTGATATTATTTAGTGCCTGGATTCTCCTAAGGGAAATGCAAAAGTGCTCAAATGAGTTGACAGATAGATAAATGGTCTCATGACAGATAAGTTCCTAAGCAAGAATACAAGTGTATATGTTTATCTCTGTATGGTTACATACAGCTTTCTCTAAAAATTCTTCTCTAAAATCAAAGAGATTTGCAAAACAAAATCTTTGCCATTCCCCTTTACTATTTGGTATATTACCATGCTAAGAAGATAGCACATTTCCAAAAGGGCTTGCCTAACTTTCAACCATAAACACTGTGTAATCAGCAAGGTACAGGCAGGTGAATACAAAAATAATCTGCCCATCACTTCTCTGTTTCTCTAAATATAAAAATATAAAATGATCATAATACTCTAAAACAGGGCAGAATGTTCATCTGAGTCATACCAAGTAACTTGATTACTGTTGTAAATTTGAAAATGATTAAAGTAATATTTATGAACAGTCTTTTGAAAGTCATTCAAAAGTGTTGCAATACCACTTCAAAGAAAATAATTAAGTTTCAAATGTCACTTTCTCTTTGCTGTTGTTTATAAACAGTTGAGTATTAAATTGGTGAGTTTGATTTATGTTATATGATTTAGACACTTTTCCAGAAGTCGCTATTTGAATAAATGAAATAAACACAAGACTTAAGTTTGGCAGTGAGGCGCTCATCTCCAGAGGACTTCAATCAGACTAGAAAAGTATTTGGTAGGAGTTTTAAAGAATAATGACTCTGAACTTTAACTGCACATTGGAATCACCTTCAGCTTTAAAAAAAAATACTGATGCCTAAATCCAACCTATGAAGATTTTTATAGAATTGGACTGAGGTGAGGCTTGAGCACTGGGATTTTTAAAGCTCTTCATTTCATCCAAATAAGTGGCCAAGGTTGAGAACCACAGCTACAGAAGGAACTCTAGTGGAGATGGATTGTTGCGGACTGCTCAGCCTGGTTTCAGGAGCTATAACTGCACCTCATGGCTAGGCAGCGTGAGAGCCCAAGGGACCCATTTCATCTGGGTCTGTTCTGTCAAGATGACCTGAGCCACTAAGGAGACAAAGCTTATCTCCCTGGCAGGAGCACTGCTTCTGCTTCATCCATATCTGGCCTCCAATGCTTGGTCAGTTAGCTAATGATGAGTAAGATTCCCTCAAAGGAGGGGTCACCCAAGACAGGCATGACCACGTGGAAGGCCCTCATGGAAGGACTGGGGGGTGAGCTGCAGCAAAGAGGGGGTGATGGACCCTCACCACCCCCCTCACTATTCTGACATAGCCCAAGTCCCCATTTCCATTTGGGAGATGCTTCCTGGCTCTAATCGGCTTAAGCCTGATGTTGGGTGGTGCAGCTCAGTGTAGGCCACAGCAGTTCCCCAGGTGATCGGGTGATTGGGCATATGAAAGAATTTGTAAAGCCCTGTGAAACCTGCTTTGCTAAGAGTGGTCTCATTTAAATGATAAGGGTCTGAGGAGGAAATGAGCATGTCTCCCGAAGTTTTTGCAACCCCCTTTCCTGACAGACACTGACTCAGATTAAGCCCTCAGATTTCTTTGAAATGTTATCCATTGTTTGATCCTTGCCGCCTGACATACCTGCATTCCTGTGTATTTGAACCCAATAAAAGCCCAGTGAGGAAGGGGCTCTGGGTCATTCTCCTTTGAGAGATTGACCACCTCTCCTCCCCAAGCAGATCATGTCTTGGTAGTTTTATTTTCATCCATTTCGGACGGGGGAGCTCTGCACGCAAAGTTCCCCCACAATGAATTATATTTCAGGACCCTTCCAACTCTGACAGTCAGAGTTTGATATGACTGATAGATATAATTGATAGGACCCATGCTATAACACAGTTCTAAACAAGACGTGAAGTTTCTGTAGGTATACAAATTAAGAAAAATTTGTTTCAGCAATATTGTTCCTTGGGTGTACTTTCACAGTACAAAGAGGATGTTACTATTATTTTTCTCTCCTCTTATAGTATCCAACCTTCTCCAGGTTATACACTGAAGAGATACTAAAACAATAATTCTATCAATTCAATTATAAAATGCCCACTGAGCATATACTATCTGCAGGACTGTCTTCTAGGTATTGAACATTCAATAATGAGTTCGCCAGAGTCTTGGATTTTATGGAAACTTACATAGGTTCAAATGGCTGAATTACAAAATAAAGGTATTTGCTAAATTTTGTTTCAGACAACTAAATTCACACAAACCAGAGTGAAAAAAGGCAGAGCAATGTTTCAGAGGCAGACTTAAAGTCAGACTTTGACTAAATAAATCCTAACATCATTTCAGCTAACTTTACCTAAATGGAACTAAAATTCAGAGAGTAGTAGAAAAGATCACTCACTCTGATAAAAAGTAATACTTCTACTACTATAATTACACCCCACAAATGAAACCCACATTTATATATCGCCTTAGTTAATCTTCACTGCTAGACACAGGATCAGTCCAAAGGCAGGTGCTCAGGAGGAGCCAGAAGCAAATTGTGTTCCTTCTCCCCTAAATCCAGCATAGTGTATATATTACACCTGTGATCAAATCAGAACCAGAGATAGTGTGATACAAATAATGAAATGTGTTAGCTGAAAGTATAAGACTTTTATGTAAAGGAGTATACAAATGATTTGAAAGTCAATTCTTTGACACAAATTATAGTTCTTTAATGATAATGATATAGGAGACTAAGCAAGGTTTTATCAATTTTTAAAAATCAAACTAAATCTATCATATAAAATCTACCATCTAAGTGAAGTCAATAAAGATGTGAAGTTCAATAACTAAGACTGCTTATGTGGGAAGCTATGTTTTGAAGTATAAACCTTAGTTTCTATTTTAGGACTGTCCTCTAAATTTTAGTAAAAGAAAACATTCACATGAGTTTTATTTTTCCACACAAGGAACGAATCTTAGTTTAAGAAAAGCCAATCTCAATTCAGCTTTTACAATCCTTAAAAAGATCAACGACAAATTAAGAACCATAAACAAAAAACCCAAAACATAACCAAGAGAACAAGGTATCCCAATGCATCTTCTTTCTTTAAATGTTTCTTTATTGAGTACGAATGTGACTGAAATGAAACTCTACAATCCTATCTCCTCTATGAATTCCAAAACTGTAGTATCTAGAGTCCAGTTATCACACTGATATTCAAATTTTAGTCAGCGGATTCATATATCTTTTGATACCAGAAAAAAATATCTTTAGAGAGAATAATTATCATATCCCTTAAAAAAATAAAACCAAGTGCTTCCAAAATTTTCACTGAAATCCAATGGGTCTCTTATAGCCTTATTTTTGTCTCCTGAGACTTATGTCCCCTTTGGGAATCTCACTAATGATGGTTTCAAGAGAGAGAGCCTATAGGCATTGTTCTAAATTGAATACTCTGGTTCAAGCAAAAATAAATCACCCTTCTCTTAATTCCCCAGTGTACGACCAGTACACTTACCCCAGTGTAAGGCAAGGCTGCAATACTTAAATATAAAGTAATTAAATACTGGTATAAACACAAAGGAAATTAACATAGAATATGGTGTGGAACTAGATAATCTATCATATAGTCTACCTGTTTTCGGTTTACATGTATGCCTCCCTACTCAGCTTCTAATCTGCTCAAATTGCCTAAGTACATCTAGCAACCTAATATCTAAACCCCAGATAAGCATTAGAACATAAAGTTTCCTTTCCCATGTAGTTAACTCTCACTTGCAGAGTCCAGGTTCATGGCTGAACCTTTCCTCAGATGATTAACCCTGCGAATGTCTACCTGCTTTAGAAGAATCTCTACCTATTTGTAATGGCAGGGCTTTAATCTGCTGAAAAACAGAATGTTATTTTTTTAAACAAAGCACAATAAGCTGTAGCAGGAGGGTGTGTTCTGTTACAACTTTAGATGACATTCATATCAAAGAGTGTTTAAGTTCTGCATGAGCTATTTAAGAAATGAACCAGAGTAAATCTAAATAAAAGAAATATAATTCATATCTCACAGTGAATTTTGACCTTCATTGCATTAACATTAAAGCTACAATAAGTGGATAAATTAAATGTAAATATAGTATCATATTGTCAGTATATTAATGAAATTCTCATGTTTTGAAAATAAACATAGATGAGTCATAGAAATTTTTAATCAAAGATAAATATATACAAATTGTTCAGTACATATACCTACAAATAGTTCAAGTGTTGTATTTCACCAGGGTATCAATTTCTTAAAAGGGCTTATATGTTTCACAAGGGTATTAATTTTTCTAAAGAGCTTATAAGCTAAACTACAAAGTAGGCATGTGTTGCTACTAAAAAAGTTTACAGTATTCCTATGATACTTTTATGTAATATACAATTTAGTTTTTTAAATGCCAAGATAATTGTACATTGTTCTTAAAAATAATAATAAATTAAGAATGTTAAAAAGGTCATTTGCTTATATATTAATTCAAAATGAGATTTATGTCTCATTAGATTTTTAACAAATATTACAAAGGAATAAAGTTGGACCCCTACCTTATTCCATATAAAAAAATAATTCAAAATATATCACAGACCTAAATGCAAGGACTAAAACTCTCAGGAGAAAACTTAGAACTAAATCTTCATATTTGTATAGGCAGTGGTTTCTTAGACATGATAGCAATTGCACAAATGACAAAAGAAAAAAAATGGACTTCATCAAACTTTAAAACTTTGTGCTTCCAAGGACATTATTAAAAAAGTGAAAAAACAATTCAAAGAACAGAGGAAAGTATTTACAAATCATTTACTTGATAAGAGATTTGTATAAGGAGCTCTTCAACTAAAAAATGAAAAGACAACTCAATCAAAATTTGGCAAAGGATTTAAACAAACATTTCTTCAAATAAGATGTACAAATCATCAATAAGAAAAGATACTCAATATTGTCAGCCACTAGAGAAATGCAAATCAAAACCACAATAACATACTATTTAACAAACCCTAGGATGGCTACAAAGAAAAAAGGAAGAAAATAACAAATGCTGGCAGGCATGTAAAGAAATTGTAACCCTTATATATTGCTGGAGGGGATATAAAATGGTGTGACTACTTTAGCAGACAGTTTGGGGTCTCTCAAAATGTTAAAAATAGAATTATCATCTGATCCAGCACATGTATCAAATGGTATATTTCCAAAAAACTGAAACATATGTCTGTATAAAAATTTATACACAAATGTTCATAGTATTATCTACAGCAGCAAAAAAAAAATATATGGAAACAATTCCAACTAAAAAGTGGATAAACAAAATGTGATCTATCCATGCAATGTAATACTATTCAATAATAAAACAGGATGAACTGTTGATACATACTAAAACACAGATGAGACTTGAAACCATTATGATAGGTGTAAAAAACCTACATATTGTAGGATTCCATTTATATGAAATATCCAGAATAAGCAAATCCATAGAGACAGAAAGAATGTTTATGGTGGCCAGGGTATAGGAGGAGGTGAAAATGAGGAGTGAAGGCATTAGCCTTCTTGACTTAACTCTAAGTATAGAGTTTCTAAGTTAATAAAAATGTTCTAAAAGTAAATAGTGATGAAGGTTGCATGACTATGTAAATATGCCAAAAATTATTTAATTATACAAATTAGAAGAGTAGATTTTTGTGGTATATAAATTATATCTCAATAAAGCTATTATAAAAATAATATTTATAACAATCTGGGTTTCAGAAATGTAATTACAACTATAATTTTACAGAAATTATTTTAGATTTCTTATATTACAGAAAATGTTCTCTAAAATTTTGTTATCATTTATTATACAAGTATGCTTATTGATAGCCAAGTGAACATATTTAAAAGAACAAAAAATGCAAAAAAACCCACAGGCATTGTTAATCAACCAATTTCCAGACATAATCTATTTTACAGCTATTATCATCTTCATTGTACTTTTCAACTTAAAAATATACTCAATTTATCATGAAATGCTACCTAAGGGTAACATTCATCCTTTTTGGAATACTTCAGTCCAAATCCATCCTTCATTTGATCCAATGAGTAGATTCTTGTGACATGCCTGGCAGTGGCAAGGAGAAAAGGAAATGGGAAATGGGGGAAAAGAGTGGATCAATTTATTTTCTCCATCTCTATCAATATTGTTTCATTAGTCCCAGGAATGACATTCCCAGCAACTTTTTCTTATTTTTATCCAACCTTCCAAAACCCTCTACTCCCCCTAAAAATACTCAGACCTTGTCTTCTTCATGAATCATCTATTGGGCCAAGCACACCATTCTGCATTTAGAAAGAATTTAGTTAAGTGTTGGATGTTGAATATCCCTGAAACAGGAATTCCCACTTTTAAAATGATACAAAATAATATTAATAGCTTTCTAAAAAAGGAGACCAGCCCTTAAATGTTAAAATCTAAAATGTTTATTCTCAAACATGGTGTCCCATCACTCATATACCATGATCAGCTGCAAGATACTGCTCAAGAAATTTGCTACTATAAAAGTACCATTGTTTGTCAATGCTTAACTTTTTAAAAATTATTTCATTGTTGTTTAATTACAGTTGTCTGCATTTTCTCCCCACCACTCCCCCCAACCCCAGCCAAACCCACTTCCCTCCCTTGTTTCCACCCTCCCCCTTGGTTTTGTCCATGTGTCCTTTATAGTAGTTCCTGAAAGCCCTTCCCCATATTGTTCCCTCCCCGCTCCCCCAGCTATTGTTAGGTTGTTCTTAATTTCAATGTCCCTGTTTATATTTTGTTTGCTTTTTTCTTTTGTTTATTATGTTCCACTTAAAGGTAAGATCATATGGTATTTGTCTTTCACCGCCTGGCTTATTTCACTTAGCATAAGGCTCTCCAGTTCCATCCATGCTGTAGCAAAGGATAGGAACTCCTTCCTTCTCTCTGCTGTGTAGTATTCCTCAATGATTAACTTCTTTTATAATTAAAATATATTCAAAGCTATTTTTCTAATAATGCCTTTGTTACATTATTTCTAATGGCAGTTCTTGAGAAGTAAAGAAGAAAGTTACAATTAGTGGGCAGAGACAAATTACTGGTAGGAGTGTATTAGATATGAGGATATTATATATCATGACTCAGTCAGAGTTTGACTCCCTCTAGAAAGCCCTCACTGCTCTTTTTGTTAGCTCTAAGGCACCAGAACCACAAAATGAGAGATCACTCTATAATGTTACTACACTCTACAACAGTAATCAAAAGAAATGAACAAATTGTTGCTCCTGCAGATACATGCCATAAGTCTACCTATTTTCTTTGTTTTATTAAACTATCACTTCTAATCAATTTGGGGTCAGTCCCCAAAGTGATTATAAGAGATCACTTTTAAGAGAGTCTTAGAATCAAGACCGTTATCTCTTTTCTCTTTACCAAGTATCTAAAGAAAAAACAAAAACAAACAAACAAAATAAATTTAAAAATAGTTCAAGGCAGCATCTAAAATTGAATAATCAGGGTTTTTCCCTTTTTGTTCCTTTAGATGGAAGATTTTTGAGGAAGTATGGAAGAATCAAAGCAGTCTTTAAGAGACTGTAAAGTAAAAAACTACCAGCATCTATTGTCAAGAATGACGTATATTTAGAGGTGACAACTCAGACTTCTAAGTTATCACTGTGGCCCACTCACTTGAGAGAAGTTAAGTGCTTGTCACACTGTACCAACCCTAAACTACCAATACCAAGATGCCCGACAAGTAAATCTGATAAAGGAGATATACATAATTTTAAAATGTCTTGTTCAGCTATTGTCTCCTATGCTGTCAATGTCAGCATCTAATTTTAATTTAAAATCATCTCAATGAAAGCTATTTTAAAGTTATGAAATGGATTACTATGGATATAAAATATTCTGTTTTCTCATTTCAAAATCACAAATTTTAAAACACAAAATATAATATATTAATTATTTTATGTTGATTCTACTTCCTGGCTATTTTTTTTCTGTTTTCACATTTACTGTTAATATGAACCCTTATCAATGGCCCTCATGTGTAAAAGATTCTAATGGCTTACAGGTTGGTTGGTGCACAAACATCTAGGATTTAGCCATGAATTAAATGTCCAGCACACATCCATACCCATAAATACATCCAACAGTGTTTGTCAAACTCAAAAAAATTCAAACCACAATTTAGTTAAAGCAGTATTTTATTACTCAGCAGCTCAGAATATGCTCATTTTCCCTAATATAATTTAGCAGTGAAGAACTGCTATATTATGTGTACTACCTGAAAAATGTGTATTATCTAAAAATTACTTCTCCATATTTTTAGTGGTTCTTGCATCTGTATTGCTATATTGATTACCAGTACCAACTTCTATCATTTTCCTTAATTTTCTTGTAATTCTAAAGAGGAGAGAGATAAGAATAGCAACTAACAAAATATACAATAATATTTCAAAGTATTTCTACTGATTATAAATGTCAAAGGATACAAGAAAGAAAGATTCAAACATCTGTCTTACATTTAAACTGTAACAATGAAAGGAATAGCATAGTTAGGCAAAAACTGTTACTAAGAGTCACAGGAATGATAGCTCATTCTGCTTTGGATAATAAAAATAAGAGAGAAAGATTATGATTCACAGAGTGAGTGGAAGGATGCTAATTTCCGCTTCTGAAGGCTCTCTCTCATAAGTACGTTAGTGGGCACCAGAGAGACTGAATAGAAAAGTGAACATATCTCTGCAAATTCATATGACACAGCTTGGACTGTGATTCTGAAGTGGTGTCTTTATATTCAAAGGGTGTACATTTTAATTTTTTATTCAAAGCTATGATAATACAACACATTCAGCCCCTTTAGCTAACTGCAGTATTCAGACCTCTCACATTGTACAGCTGTCTACTGCCTTTACCCTAATTTGCAAAGTGTGCAATCAAATTGCTTACTCATTCACCCACTGAAATGACAGAATTCAGGTTTATGCTGCCAATTTGCTCCCAACACAGTGTGTTTACTACTGTTATCACCCCCAAAATGAACTCCTTCCCCTTCTTATACGAATTATGCTTGTGTCTCTATAAATATGTCTCAAAAACTGTGATGTCTAATAAGAATCCTAGTTTTAAATCAAAGAAATGAAATGACTACTTATACATTATCAGTTACATTATATAAAGTTTGAATAGCCATTATTAAATTAACTAGTGCTCTTGTTTTAACAAAATTTATTTTTATAAACTTTGTGGCATTCTTAAACATTAAGACATCCAAAAGATGAATATTGACCCCCTAAAAAACAATTCAAATGTTATAACAGAAAGGACTTGAAAATCAAAATTCAGTTCTAAAAGTTGAATAAATTCAATTCTAATAAATTTTAGCAAATTTTATTCCTTAATGAAACTCTCCACTAATCCATTAATGATCATCAAGAGTTACTAAAACATATGTCTACAACTAGAGCCAGAACAGTACGTTAGGATTATTATAGGAAAAAAAAATATCCAAATGGCTTGTGATATTTTTAGCCCTTCCCAGTTGTGGAATTTCACAAGGAAATATCATCTTACAGGGGAATAAACTGCTGCTACAAGTACCTAAGTACTACAAGGATATTTAGTACTAAACCTTGCAGCAAATATTCAAAACCATTCTCCCCTTATTTAGAAAGCCAATAAAGCCACCAGAACAACAGAATTTAAGCTATGAAGTAACTTCAAATTATATTTCTTAAAAACACAATATATGCTCATCTAACTATCAGCTACATGTAAACTATCAACAACATATAGTAACATTTCCAGTCACATTCTCAACAAAGCATCTATGACTTCAAGAAGTAGATTGATGCCCTTCCGATCAGCTTCCACAGTGACCCCCTATAACTCTCATTTACACCTTCATAATTCAGAGGAAGCAGTTCCCTTCCTGCTCCATTATTTCCCCATGTGCCTTTGGTTTATCCCTTCCCAGCTGCTGAGTTTTTTGCCTGCCTGGATTCTGCCACAATCAGAAGAAACATTCTTTCATCCAAGTTCCTGTTTCCCATCTCCAGCTAATGAAGGGACATTTTCACTTGATTGAGTTATGAAATCTCTCCAACCTTTCAGTACTACACATCCCACAATCAGTTACACCAGTTACACTTTCCAAATGTAATAGAGCAGTTCTCAAGCATCTCACTTCCCGTTGGAAATGTTCTTAAGCTCATTTTTACCATATCCGGTCTCACTCTCCTGACAGTTTTGATTCCCTTAATCCTTCAATATATGATTCCAATAACATTCACATAGATCCCTAAACATGTACCTTTCACTCAGCCTTTGACTTTCACTCATTTTACTGCCTTTGCCAAAAACATACTTATCTCTCCTGCCAACTGAAACACACATTCAAGAGTCAGCTTGGTATTTGTATTTCACTGCCTGGTTTATTTCACTTAGCATGAGGCAAATACCATATGATCTCACCTTTAACAGGAACCTAATCAACAAAATAAACAAACAAACATAATATAAACAAAGACACTGAAATTGAGAACAGGCTGACAGTCACCAGAGGGGAGAGGGGAAGGAATTTCAGGGGAAAAGTGGAAGGATTTAGAGCAACAAGTATAAAGGACACATGGACAAAAACTAAGGGGGGGTTAGAAATGCGAGGGAGATGGGGAGAGCTGGGGCAGTGGGCTGGGATGGGAGTAAAAGACAGAAAACTGTACAAGAACAACAATTAAAATAAAAAAAATTTTTAAAAAAAGAGTCAGCTCTGGTCACCCTTCTCTAAAACATTTCTCCACCTTTCCCTTACATCCAGATGGATCTTCTACACCACTCCAGTTATCCTTCAGTTGTTCAGGAGTCTCTCGTTTCTCTGTACACTTAGCTTAAATACTTATTGGCCAAGAACCAAATTTTCACAGAATGTTTTAAATATCTTGCAGTACCTGTTAAGCTTATTGTATAGGATTGTATATAAATCTATCTTCTCAAAACTTCAGGATCACTTTTAATATACAAGTAATAGAGATGTTTCTATAGATTAAGTTTATTTTTGGAGAAATAATAACATAATGTCAGTCCTGATAAAAATAAAAAGGGAAGAAAGGGTTGCTTTGCAGAAACAGACTTAGGTGATGAATTATCCATGGGATTTCTGCATGTCTTGAAACAGCTTGTCTCAGACTATCTTTTCAAGGATATCACAACCTATCTGGCAACAGAGCCTCCTTCCAAATTACAGAACAGGTTTCTTTCCTGATCAGGATAGTACCTCCCTCAAGATAATGCCTCCCTGCAGGGTGGCAGGGTGAAAGTTGGGTAGTTTTACTAGAAGCTCCTTAAAAAGATGGGGATTGCCTAAGCTCAGGGTGCCTCAGCTGTGAGATAAACCTACTGTGTGCAAGCATCCATTTAGGCAAATTCAGCATTGCCCCTGGTATTTGGGGACAAGGAGAAACAATGAGAAGATAAACCTTGTGCTGCCTGGTGTGCCCTCAATAATAAAGCCCTTTATCTTTGACTCAGAAGTCTCCTGTCTTTAGCCACCATTGATGTAACTGAAGCATGCTAACCTGTTAGCTTTCAAACTGGGTCAACTCTCAAACCATTTATAGTTTTGGACAATTTCTGGATATTAGGTGAAATTCAGTCTGTTCAATTAGTAGCTTCAAGGTTAAAAAAAAAACAGAAGCTACCACATCAAATTCTACATACCTAATACACAATGATATGGGTGAATCTCAAAAACAATATGCTAAGAGAAAGAAGCAAACTCACAGTTATTAACAACCACACTTAAAACAAAAGCAAACTAGAACAGGAACAGAACCACAGAAATAGAGATCATATGGAGGGTTAGCAACAGGGGTGTGGGAGAAGAAGAGAGCGGGAAAAGGTACAGAGAATAAGTAGCATAGACGGTGGGTCGAAAATAGACAGGGGGAGGGCAAGAATAGTGTGGGAAACGTAGAAGCTAAAGAACTCATGACACATGGACATGAACTAAAGGGGGGGAATGTGGGTGGGAGAGGGTGTGCAGGGTGGAGGGGAATAATGGGGGAGAAATGGGACAACTGTAATAGCATAATCAATAAAATATATTAAAAAAAGATCAGAAGCAATAAAAAAAGAAGCAAACTCAGTACAAGGACTCAATTATTTAATTATATGAGGTTCTAGTACAAGTTAAGGTAAAGTGAGAGACATTACAATGGTGGTTGCTTCTGAGAAGAAGCATGGATATGAACTAAATGGAACCAAGAGGGAGTTTTACGATGTAAATGTTCTACATCTTGATAAGAGTGACTGATAAGGATACATACAATATTCAAGACATCAAATGCTACAATTAAGAACTGTGTGTTTTAATGTGTATAAATTATGTTCAATAAGAAAGCATTCCAAGTTCTGAATATCTTAACAGTAACTATGTTGCACACTAAGACAGTCCTGGCCACTTTTACATCCATTCTTTGAACATCTTTTTTTTTTATTATTTTATTGTTGTTCAATTACAGTTGTCTGCATTTTCTTCCCACCATTCCCCGCCCCCAACCCCAGCCATCCCCACCTCCCTCCCCTGCTTCCACCCCACCTTGGTTTTGTCCATGTGTCCTTTACAGTTGTTCTTGAAAACCCTTTCACCTTCCCTCATCCCCCATTCTTTAGAGAGGTAGGTGAAATCCAGGGATTTAATAGTATGCACTGTGGAGTAAGACTGTTTGGGTTTGTACCCAGATATTTCAATTACTAGCTGAATTCCATCAGGCAACTTCCTTAACCTCTTCATGCCTGGGCTTCTTCCTTTAATGTAAATATAACAGAAAGAAGCATTCTCTAAAAATAGTTGTAATTATTTGTTATTTAGAGCATAGATAATGATAACACAGGATTCAAAATAATTCACTGTTTCCATTAAAGTAGAAGAGTAATATCTAGTTTTTTAAAATCTAGTAAGTGGCATTCATTAGTGGGAATAGTAAATGGAATATTAACTTATAATAATACTCCAAAATCATTTAACAATATAACCCAATAAAGCAATAGATTCACATCACAGTTTTTAAATGTTATCTGTCACACAAAAAGAAATAAATGAACTCAAATAAATGATACTCTGGGTAAATGTCTCAAGTTCAGATAGATGTGTCTCATTTACTTTCTGACAACTGTATTGTTAGCATTCTTTTTACCTCTTTGTCCTGATGTAATGCAGGTGAAAGTTGAAAATCCAATTGAATTCTAATCCTGATCTTGCCTGAAAAGTAAATTGATAACAAAACTCTTGAAATGCATAATTAAAGGAAATATGTAAAAAATCTGGAGTATAATAGTACAATACAAGAAGAGTAGGACAAAAGGGTTATTGCTTAGTGATAGAAAAGTTCTTTGCTAAAGCAAAGAGCAAGAGGTCAGAAAAGAGCTGACCAGACTGTATGGCTCTAAAGATCAGGCCACATTCTATCTTTAGCACGTATGCCCCTAGCTAACATCTCCTTTAAGGCATATGTACCACACATGTAGTATATATGTACTACACCTCACATGTATGTACTCACCTGTGGATCACCTCAGCACTGTGTTCTCTAATATTATTCCCAAGATGCTAAAAGGACTAAACTTAGAAAAAGAACAAAACAAACAATAAGCAATATGACAAAAATTTCTATCTTTTTTAAATTTTTTGTTTTGTTACTTCATTAAAATATTTCTAACATCCAGTATCCAATCCATTAAAAGTATTTCCAATATCTTCTACTCATGATTATGTCTAACAATGAGGAATTTTATGTCACTTAATCTGCATGTCAGCAGACAGTTTAAATGTAAAAGAAAAAATAATTACATTAATAAATTCCTAGGAAACAAGTCAAGTCATTGTATAATGAAGGAGAAAAGAACATATTCGGTTACCATTTCTATCTGCCACACCAAAAATGTTGAGGCAAAATGATGACTACTGAGCATTTAATTAGGAAATTTATTCGGGCCTCCTAGCAAAGTCCTTTCTTTACTTAAGAATTACAACACAGTCAAAGAAGATGAGTTTCAGACTTTGAAATGAGTGGCTGTTTTTTTTTAAATTTTTAACCCTACAATTGTTTTAGTTTTTAAGCCTTCTTATTTTCATGTTTCTTCTTTTTTTAAGCACAACAATAGCATATCATTTGCCCCATATAGGAAGTGGAGAAGATAGAGATTACAATCCCTCCCAAACTACACTTTATCTAAGAGGCAGTATTACAGAAGTTACCATACACATCAGTGATACACTCTAATTGCACAGAAAACAAAATGTTATACGGAGAAGAAAGAAATTTTAATTACAACTACACTGATTTCTATCTAAAAATCAGGTGCACACACTCACATATGTAAATTTAATAAAGTTCACACTTCCTTCTCTTTTCTTCCCAGGCCTGAATAGTTAATCTGAAAACTTGGCTTTTAAGTGCATTACTTGAATCCTCGAACTGAACAAAGTATTGTGCACAAAAACATATGTTATTGACAAAGACTTGTATTGCATTATGAAAAAACTTTTTAACTTTATTATATAGCATATTTCCATCCCTAAGAACTTCAAGATCTGAAGTCAAGAAAATGTACTCTTTGTCCCAGAACAACTCTCCTAGAACTGCCTATTTAAATTTTGATCTAGAAAGACAAACTTTTTAAAGTTTTCTACTTTCTTTTAAAACCTACCACAGCCTCTTGAATATAAGCACTATGAAGAAAGCCAAATTTTTACTCCATGCTTCAAGGAGACAGGGGTGTTCTACTGGCAAACAGTCAGTGGATTAGCATCAATAGGAGGAGTCCAAATCAAAAACCTATGGTCAGAACCACTGGTTCTCTCCTTCATTCCCAAATTCAAACTGACTACTGAGATATTTGGACTCCACTTCCTCCCCAACCCATCACCACCTTATTTTGGACCTCACCACTTCTATTTTAATTGCTTCTTCTATGGCTTTTCTACCATCAATCTTACCCTCCTCAAAGCTATTTTCCACACTGTAGCCATAATGATTGTCTAAAGTGTAAATCTGACCATCACATTGAATACATGATCTATCCTTGACTACTGAAAAGTTAATTGGACCCAAAGAATGGAAGCTACCCCTGTGGCCTGGCCCAGGTCACAAATCTAAACCTAAGTCAACCTGCACCTATGGGAAATACCTATCAAGGAAATCTAATGTACACCAATCAGAATCCTCATACTCAGCTTTAGCTGGATTACCTTACCCTAGAAAAATAGTACCTGCGAGCCTTACAAGGAAATCCCAGTCTCCTAGACAATGATGAGCTGTTTCCATGTTGCCTCTTCTTAAGCACTCCATAAAACTCACTCTTACCCATAATCTCTCAGGAAGAGTGCTCCATTGCTTGTGAGGCACTGTACTCCCCCAATCCATGACTTGTTAATAAATTGTTTTAGTTTCGTCAATTGACAGGTCTGGCAACAAGATGGGACCCAGAAAGGTATGAAATTTTTTGGAATGGCTCCTAGATGCAGGTGAAGGTGCCCACAGAGGCCTTTTGGTTTGCTGCCTCTTTGGCCCCTCTTAGGGATTTCCTATAAGCTTCACTCAGATTGAGCTCTGTTTGTTTTCTGTTCTGAGCTCTTCAAGTTTGTCTGTCCTAATCCTTCTGGGTGGAAAAATGGGGTGTGAGAGACTCCAGATTTTCATGGTGAGACTTACTAGTCCACCACCTTTGGGTTTATGGCCTAGTTCATCTATAAGGTAAACACTTTTGGGAGGGCCTTACAAGTCTCAGGAACTGGGCACAGGCAGCCATAAATTTGGTCTGGTTGAATTAAAGGGGATTATTTTAAGGGAAAACACTGGGTACTCCTCAATCTAAAGAAAGGAAGATGGCAGCTCTAGGAGTCTCACAGTCTCAAGGTTAACCCCACAGCATAAAAAGAGCCAGGGCACTTAGGGAAATAAAGTAAAGCAGGAAATTCAGACTTTTCCGACCAACGGCACATCTAAATCTAAGTAGACACAAGTTGGATTATTAAAAGTCAATAGGGTATCTGCTAATACAAAGAAATCTTCTCATGAAAGGAATAAATCTATTGCTAACAATAATCTTGGAAACCAAAGCCACAAAATTGTTGGGCACAAAATTGAGCCTTAAAATCTGTTAGAGTGCTCATCACCTAACATTAAAACTATAATAAGTTGGTCATAAAAGATAATAGATCAACTAAATCACCCACCAACCTCAAGAAAAACTCCATGCAATGAGGTACCCTGTAAAACACCACAAAATTCCTAATCCAGCAACATGTTCCTCATAGGTATTAATTTGGCTCCAAGAGACCCAAGGCTTAGCTAAAGAAATGGTATCCTCAAGTTTCAAAGAATTAAGCATGCCACCTGTTTAGTTTATGTCTGAGAACTATGGTTCTAGAAGCTGTAGATATCTACAATAATGGCAAAAATCCTACTAAGACAACCTAGAACTCTAATGGTCTTTATGGGGAAGGTTTTCAATTAAACAAGATCATTTAATAAGAGCACTTGAAAGTAAGGGTTCCCAAGTCAAACAAACAGAATGGAATACCTATTTCAATGGCATAAAAGCTTCCAAAATGCTTAATTCTAAAATAGTTTCATGGAAAGATTAATTACAAAAGACTAAAGAAAAATTAATGACACAAGGGGTACTTAAAACAAAGACTATAAAACTGACATGACTTCTACTACTCCCCTCTGTTCTCCTTTACCTCAGTACTCACAGTCTATTAATCCTCTTTCTGAATTGCCTTCCCATTCTAAAGAGACTATAAGACCACAAACAAAAGTCCATCAAGTTAGTGGCCTTACAGATGCCCCAATATCTGTCCTCAAAGGGGAGGGCTCATATATGCCCCTCTCAGGACTGACAGGATTCTGAGAGATTCTCCAGTAAGCCACTACCTAAACATCCAGAGAAACTAAAACTACAATTAATGCAAAACCTGACCAAATTCGGGTGTATACAGGAGCTAAAGTCTCTACTTTAATTACAATTTGCTCCAGAGCCTGCAGATGGGATCCTGAAAAAACTGGCAGAACTGAGCAAAGGTTGAGAATTCTTTCCAGAGTCAGTTCTCCCAGATCTGTCTGCAGTGAATGCCCAGCACAGAGAGCAAAGTAAAATTTCATGTTGACCCTTCCTTTCCAAGTCCTATTTGTTATTGATCTTTCTTTCCCAGGGACAGTTAATGCCTTCTTGTTTCATTATGTCTCCTAAGAACTTGCCATGGCAACCATCTAGTTGGGGGACCCCAAAATATGGCCAGAAAGAAATGTGGGCTTCAGTCCATTTGTAGATAGATATGGCTAGATAGAAATGTCTGTCGAACTCAATTTTTGGCTAGTGTCCTAATGATAGTTTCCAGATCTCAGTGGAATTGTCCAAGTCTTTCCTCTGGCTATCTTTGGGAGTGGTTCTGGCTCTTGGGAGTGTGGTATCTTTTGTATCTTCTTTGGGGACACCTCTTGCATCAACCAGGTTTCTCAATAATGGCAGGAATATTTACCATTTGTCCCAACTGAAACCTTACAAGATATATGAAAGGATTTTTTTAAGTACTCCTAAGGTTAGAAGGTGCCAAATTGGAAGCCAATATTCAGAGCCTGATAGGGACATTTTTTAGGCCTTCTCCCCTGAACTAAAGAAAACTGTGTCCACAGACAGAAAGAAAAACATTCCAAAGACAAATAGCTCTAAACTTGGAACCCAGGAATCTTTTGATTTCCATCTTAGTGGAAGATCTCCTTCATCTAAAGAAGCAAATAGACAATAATGAAATAGAATGAGTGTCAGTCCTTTTATGTTATACATGTTGCAACCCAAATTTCCGAGCAATTAAAAACAGTCTTTGTGTTATAAAGAGTCTTTACAAGAACTGAAATGCAGGTCTAGAAGCAATTCAAAGGCTGTCTATCTTTTTTCCCAATTTCATCACCTCCTCTATTTATCGATAAACACTTGTATTTTAAAAATCCTTCTTGAAGGAACTTGCATTCTTTTCCTGTGCCTTTGTGATGTAAATGTTCTATCCAGTCCTCTCTAAAAACTGAAGGCCATCTCTTTGAAATACAAACTTCAGGAAAGTAAGTTTTATCAGAAGGAAAGGCTATTTGGAAACTAGGCCAATGAAAAAAATATTTTAAAAGTTTAAAGCTGCCTGTGCAGGTAACCTTAATTTATACCATCTGCCAAAAACACAATTTGGATCCAGTTGTTCTTTTATAAACTAGTGAGTTTTGCATCATCATGGCATCAAAATAGTCTTTGAATTTCCAAATTTACAATGAAGTTTTTTTTAAAGATTTAAAATGTCTGTGATTTTTTTTTCCTGGTAGCCCAAAGTTGATAGAAGGAAAAACAAGCCAATGTAGATAGACTTCTTCCCAAAAATGTTTAGAGACAGGAAAGGATCTGGAGAATATGATGGATCTAATGGAATGCCATCTGTTTCAGCACCAGCCACTCAGCTCTATAAACTGCATGAAGAGGTGTTGGTGGTGTCACCTGTTACATACCATCTGTTTCCTTTTCCAAGGTTCAAAGCTCTGTGCTTATGTCTACAATTCATTATTAGCTCTTGGAACAATCACTTCCTCCACCGTGAAGAAGTCAACACACCTCTAAAAGGCTCAGGTTATTCATTGATTCCTGGAGGATCCATTCACGGTATTCCAGCTCCGATAGTCTCTGATTTTAGAATACAACTAAAATACTCAACGAAGCCCAAGAGAGACTGAGGGAAGGAGTTCACTTACAGTCCAAACTGGATGGAAAGTTTCAGAAGCTTAGAACATGGGAGCTGGGGCCGACCTTCAATTATTGTAATAATCAAAACCTTTGGTACTGAGGCCCACAGAACTTCAAGAGCCAGCCCTCGTTTTCCCATACCTACTAGAGAAACTGTGACCACTCTTACTCATCTTCTCCCTGTCTTGAGCTTGGGTGCAACCACCACCAGCGAAACAGAGGATTCCTCCTGCTCAGTCCCCTTTCCTCTAAGCCCTGGAGCACACTGGAAGGCAGTGGGGAGAAGAAAGACACCTATGGGCTGGGACCAAACTTTTGCACCCCTTCGCCGGTGATGCACAGGAATGCCCCTGGCTGAACGCTGGCCTCGTGGACTGCAAACAAGCGCAGCGACTAGATCCCGCCCGGGTCCTCACAAGACCGAGCCAGCACAAAGGCTTCCCATATCTGGTTTCCATAGCAATGGCTGTGCCCACTGCTAAGCCCCCTAGAGCCCAGATCCCCGATCCCCAAGGTCAGAGGTCATCTCTGTGGCAACACAAACTTCCCGCGCTACGGTGACTCGGACAGGCCGCTACCACCGCATTGCGCAGCGGAGCCCCAGACTCTGGGAGGCTTGGAGCAAGTGTGGTGGCCAAGTCTCGGGGACTCTGGCTGCGGGTCATACCCGGGAGAAACTGGCGCTTAACCGTCTTACATCCTTACTCTCAGCACTCAATTAGGCCGACACCCAACCCAGCTTCGGCCATATCAACGAGAGGCCCGACTCCTGGAAGGAGATACCAGCTGCAGAGGTGGCCGGCTCTCGGCTTGCAACAAACAGGTGACAGACGCTCTGAAAAAAAGGGGCCCCACCCCACTCCGTGCGTTCTGCCAGACCTGGTCTCAGACACAAACTTGGCGTCTCCCATCCCGAGGCCACAGAGGCCCAGCTCCTTCCACCTTTGACAGTAGCTCCGGAAAGGAGGAAGCTAAATACATCAGTGTGGTTGTGTAAGGTACAGGGAACTACTACGTTTGAAGATGACTGCTTCGAAGCAGACAAGCAAAGTAGAAAGGGAAGAAGGCACCTGCTTTCCAAACAACTGGAACTAGTGGCTTTTGCAGCCCCCTCAAGAACAAAAACAATCCACAAAGGAGGGTCCCAGTTAACCATTTTCAGAGAAAGGACTTCATAAAAGAAAAAGGAACACAACTGTTTTTTTTCAGAATGTCCTTTTTTAAGAAGAAAATCAAAGCCTAGAAAAGAAAATGAATGCTTTTCCCTCTTGAAGAAGGAAACAGATGGTGCCCTCATATTTGTTGTTTAAAAGTTGAGCATGCCAGGAGAGAAGATACCTTTCTCAGAGAACCCTATTTTTCACTATTAATTCACTTAATAAAAATGTATTGAAAACCTGTTATGTGTCATAACCAGAGTTTCTGTCAGGGGACAATAATAAAGGCAATAGTCCCCAACAATTGTTGGGTGGCTGTCCTATATGGTGTTAGTAGATCAGATAAACAAAAACTTCTGTGTTCCCTATAAAACATGTCTGCATTGTGCTGCTTTTTGCCTTCATGTTTAGGAAGGCCCTAAGAATTCTTTCAAGTTCCCTTGCATTCACCATCCTACCTTTTACATTTTGACCAAAGCAGAAAATTAGTTTGTGGCAACTAGAGAAATGATACAAAAAAATAATAATCAGGACATACTGGTCCTTAAAAGGCAGAATAGCAAAAACATTAATGTATCTCTAGAGGCATATGGAAGAACTGAGAAGCCTCTCTCAGAAAATTCCCTGCCTTTCAGTGCCCAGGTTCAACTCTTAACTAAATCTGGTATGGTACACAAACTAAAATCACCCAGACTATGGTGCTGGGCAGGTAGATGGGTCAGTACAAATATCCTTGCTCCACAGTCTTTCCTGGATATGGTACTAACTTAAGCTCAAAGGTTTTATTACCAATATAGGGACAATGCAATGTTTCAAGTATACCATTCAAACATCCCAATTGAATCCCTTAAGGCTTAAGACTATTTTGAGTATATGCTTCCATTTTGAGACAGTTACAAAGTATTTATAGAAAGCTTATGAGTCAGTTGAATGAATTATGATGCCAAAATGTGCAAAGGAGTGAAAACTTTTGTTGTTGTTCTTGCTACCATGTGTATAACAACACTTCACAAAAGTCCCCAATGTTTGTGTTGCTAAAACATGGAAGGCTGGGTTTGAACATTTTTAAAGGAATGATTCCCTGTGAGGAAAGTGAAATATATTATAGAATTAGCTCTAGCACCTTCTGAAAGCAATGCGTCATTTGAAAAAAGAAATGTTGTCGGTTATAGATGCTGTCTGATAACAGGCTGGAAATGGATACAGCTAAAGTCATCTTCATTGATAAAACTAAGTTTAGATTATCACACATTGGATTTCACACTTGTTAACTTGGATATAAATTTCAAATAAGAAAAATACACTCTTGCAACAAGTCAATACTTGGAAGTCTATTTAAAATGTCATCCTTTGGTTTATGGACTGCCATTGCTCTGCAAACTCATTTGCAGTTTAAGTAACTAAAGCTACCTGGATGAAGTTCAAACCCAACTCATACTACATGAAATCCCACTCCAAAGACAAGCATGTGAAAAAGAAAATAACCTTACACTTGTATGATGTTTCAGTCATGCAGTTTGAGTTTAATCTGTCCATCTGATATATGTTCAGTGTTAAGAAATTCAGATTTGTGGCCCATTTGTGGCTCCCCTAGCTCTACAGGAACCCAGGATGAGTCTGCAGGCTGATGAGGAGGAGTAAAAAGTGTATACTCTTTTTTCTTCCCTCTCTCCCTATTTTCTCATTTCTAAACACCATGACATCCCTAGAAGTAAAGGAAGTAGCTTTAAAAAAATAAACTACAGTTAAGTGAGTTACATTGACATACCAGATGTTTTAGCACCTAAAACAGCTTAGTGAAAAGCAAAAGCACAGCGAAAGACACCAAAACAAGTAGGAAATAGAAAGTGCCAATGAACTATACCAATCCCTACCTGTTTCAACTCAAAGTTACATGGCAGAGAGGGAAACTACATTCAGAAAAGGACACACTCACCCTCAAGTGTGTGGGATTTTCTAAATATGCTCTGCAAAAGTAGGTCTAGGGCATCTGCTTCCTACTCTCCTAGCCACTAACACTGATACTCATTAAAATTAAAATTAACTTTCATTACTATTTATTTTAAAAAGCTGTGCTTTCCAAAATCCTATCATTCCATGGAACTTTGGGAGTCTCATGTATGTGGTTCAGTGGCTGTATGTATTTGAGGGTCTGTGGCTTCCTTTGCTTGTTGTATATGATATGTCTGAAGAGATATCCATTACACAACTTTAGTGTTTATTTTTATTGTGGACTTTTTTTTTTTGCAACCACATTTCTTTCTTTAGCAGCTGTTGCTCAAAGTCAATGACCTAGATTATTTCTCACAACTGACCTGTGATACACATTGACCACTCCAAACTATTATTACTGGTTTAAAGGAACCTATTAAGCTCTCCTTTGGGCAAAATAAATGCATTGGACTTAGTATTCATGATTTAATGATTTGCCTAAAATACAGTCCCCTTACATGACTCATATAGTGAAAATTGAAGCAGGTAACATTTATTCTAAACATATAGCTATCCCTCTGCTAAGAAAGTAGGGAAAAAATAGGACATTTAAATTGAGTGTGTGTGTGTTCTCTGATAATAGTCATATTGTAAGATTTTGTTCATTTTTATCAATATATTAAATATATTTTAGGATTTATAAGCTATTATCATTTATTTTTGAAAGCAATATTTTGCAAATATATTCTTCATGATTTACATATGAACAACTTCAAAAAACCTATTTTATTAACACCTCTTCTTTAAATACCAATTACTAACTTTGGCAAATGAATAACTCTGTCCTTAAGATCATGGCTCTATTAGCTGCTTATTTTCATACCATCCTGATTATATGGCAGTGCTCTGAAATTCCTCCCAGTAATCCTTAACCAAACTACCTATACTTGCTGACAATTTAAAGAATTAAAAATAGTCAATATATTATTTTATAACTTGCAAAAATGGGGAAGAAAATTAATAAGAAGTCTCTGCACCAAATTCATTATTTTAGTACTGCCATTTTGTGATAATCTGCCAATCTTTTAGTTTGAAATCAGTTAATTGTCTTCATTTTAGATTTAAAATAACATACTAAGTAGTAGTCAATCTGTTCTTTTTGGTTTTAACAGTCAAAAGGATTTTAGTCTTTGTTTTATTTTAATCACCCAATTAACTTATTCGTTGTACTCTTATCTTGGGACCAAAAATCTGCTAATGATTTTATGTTTAATGTTAATAGCTGAAAGAGAATGGAACTTGCTAATTACAACACCAAAAGGGAATGACTAGGCATGAGTTCTATTCCAGCTCAAAAAGCAAAAACTTCTAGAAGGTGAGATTGATAATGTGACACATTAATGCCATTATTAAAATAATTATAAAATGCTCCAACTCTCAGGTCTGAAAGTTAAACTTTGTCAGTCTAAGACTAAACTATGCTGTTATAATAGTTGGTGGCATTGTTAGCACACTTTGAGTTAACCCATCAATTCACATCCAAGAACATTAGCATTAAGCTGCAAAATAAATTGCTGTAAAAATAATGTCATTTTTTGATGCCTTCCAAGCTGTCTTGGAAGAAAAAATACCTACTTTATTCAAGAAAGATGAAAGGGGATGAGGTGGGGGAGGTGTAAAAAAAGACTTTGCATCTTGTATTGGGAGAAATTAGTCTTTCCAGTAAAACTGTTTACAAAAAAAAAAAAAAAATTAAAAGCCAGTAAGGAAACTTACTATTCGGTGCTGAATTATTTCTCCCTCTCTAGTACTGTGGAGAGACTGAGTTCAAGGTCCCTAGACAAAAGGCTGAGTCTTTAAAAAAAATGTTTTTACAGTATTCCTTTCTCAGATGGGGGTTAAATCTTTTCAGAGGACAAAAGAAGACTTTAAAAACGGCTGTTTTTACTGTGTGAAGGAGTAACCCCTGTCCGCCCAGCTACAGCCCTTGGCTTGTCCCACTTTGGGAAGTTTGGCAAAAAGGGTGTTCATGTTAACTTGTGAGATAATGTTGCAAATCTAGGAATGATGGAGGATTAAGCAAGGGTTGGGGTACACCTCGTAACTGAATTGTAAATGCAGATGGTAAGGTGACAACGCTGCTTTCTCTTTGGGTGATATATTCAGGATGACAGTGCCATTTCAGAGTTGCTAAATGCTAAGGAGTTGAAAGAGAAGTAGTAAAAGGACAGGGGAGAGAGGAATAAGAGGAGGCAGGAACAGAAGGGTCAGGAGAGAAACAGGGTAGAACTGGAGCAAGGGGATGAGAATTTCAGGACAGAGTCACAGAGCCCACTGCAGCACCGCACTCGCTGGTAGCCAGAAGCTCATTCCAGAGTCTCAACAGCCACCCAAACTTCCCAGCTTGGGGCAACTGCCCAGGCTTCCCCCGCCAATAGGGGAGCATTTGCCCTTTTGGACCGGACCCTCTAACAACTCGCAGTTTCTCTTCTGCGGCAGTTGGGGCGGCACACGATGCTCAGCTTCCACACCCACCTCCTCCACCACCGCCTACCCACTTCTCCTCCTCTCGCACCCGGCACCCGAAGGCGTAGCCACTTCGGAGTGCGCCACCCCAGCTACACTGCATTTGCAAGGTTCTGGAGACAGGGAGACAGCAGCCACTTGCTGCCTAGCAGCTGGGGCTGCGGAGGCCAGCACAGCACCCGGTGGAACTCCGAGCATCAGGGAGGCTGTGTGGAGCCATGATCTACTACACCGCAGTGACAGCATTAGGACGCTCCAGCGCCTGTGTTGCCACTGCAGGAGAGACAAACCCCCACCCCACCACCACCCCTCGCCAATGCCTCCCCACACACAAACACCCAGCTTCTAGTTCCTTCCCATCTTGAACCAAGCTGGGTAGCGCCACACACCCCTGATGCCAGCGCGCAGCCCTCCCTGACTCGCACTGCCACCACCAGGCAGCCCTCCGCCCTGGCCTCCCTGGACTGCTCTCCCGCAGCTCTGCGGCCCTACTCAAACACCTCACACTGAAATACCGGAAAGTGAACCCGGGTACCCAACTCCCCGAATCGCCTGCATTTGCATTTCTTATGTAATGTACTGCAAGTTTCCTGGTTTAGAATGGGGGCGCATAATCACCGGGAGGCTGAAACGGGGACTCACCGCCACGCTGATCCAACCCGTGGTACCCGGACGCGGGGCTTTGATACTGCTTTTTAAAGGGGGGTTTTAATTACATATATGGGGGGGCTTGTCTTCTCAGTCTGGGGTTCCCTCCAGGCATATAAACACTGCTGCTCAAGTAGTCCCAATAGCAGGAGGTCTCGGAGGCAGACCCGGGAATGAGTTAATATTCAGGCACCTGGAGCATACTGGGGAGGGAGACTGGGGCTGACAGGGGAGCAGGGCCGTGAGGGAGAGGGCATCTTTTACTTTGGATAGAGGTGATGGGGTGGCGAATATTGTGCAAGCTAATCAGAAAGGCTAGAACAGGTTCCCCTCACCGAGCTCTATCCTCCGACCTGCAGCAGAAGGCGAGCTCGCGGTTCTTTTTCTCCAGCAACTACCGGTCTGCTTCAGTCAAAACCTTAAGTCATGGCCCTTCAATACTCCACCAAACATCAGCAACCAAGTATGTTTTTTTAAAACTTTCCTCCTCCCTCCTAGTGATGGATTGTGTCACAGCCAAGAGAAGCTAATACTGGTTTTCTGGCTCACAGACGCCGATCCAGCTGTTACTTGTTTATCCATGCAACACCTCTATATGCAACACTGTGCTGGTTCTGTTTCTGTTCCCCTGCCTTCCTGCATAGCAGAACTGCAGATCTAGCTCAATGAGCAACACACAGGTTATTATGAGGAAAAAAAGATAACATGATGAATATTTCACTTACCGGTTGGGTTCTTGTTTTTCTTGAGACTCTTGCCACAAAGACACTGCAGCATATGCGTTCCTTTGCTGAAAATGTTCCAAAGAAACCACATTGATTTGGGCGAAAAGCAATCCAGCAGCTTAGACACCCTGAGAAAGAAGAGATCCTTGTGGTTGCATAATAATAATTTGAAATCAGTTCTCCTGAAGAGGGGCACCGTTTTTACCATAGGAAAAACAATAATATTCCGAATCTTCTCCCAGTTTTTTCCTCTCACGTGGTATATTTCTTTGAGACTTCTCAGTGATTGTTTTTTTTCGGCCAGGGTGAATGATTTATCCTTCTTGATCACCACTGGATAATTACCAAAGGGTTGGGAAAAAAATCCTTTTTCAGCATGAAGCCAAACAAAAAAGCAAAGAAATCCCAACTGAGACCAGAACTAATCAAGGAGAACAGTAATGCACAAAAGATCCCCAAAGAGAAAACCATAGCCTTTTACTTGATCACTGTGAGGATGGGTGGGTCTGCAGAAGACGAAGCAGGATTCATCTCAGTGAGAGAAGACTGCCATTGTGTAGCCCCTAGGAGAGAAAGGGTGGGGGGAGGAAAGAAAGAAAAAAAGAAAGAAAGAAAAAAGGAAAAAAAGAAAGAAACCACCAGCACACACACTCACACACCAATACCACCTCCGAGATCTAGTTTGACAGCCGAAGACAGTCTCCCTTCTCCCAGTGTCGATTTTTTTAATAATCAATAGCCAGTGCCCAGTGGGATCGGACTGAGCCTGCAGTTCTTAATCACCGTGAAGAAAAGATGCAAATCTAGGTGCCTCCTCCCTTGGCCAGGTTGGCAGTGAGTAGAGAGCGCCTTTCTCCTTCCTCTCACTCTCCCAGTTTCCAACAACGGTGAGCATGAGAAAAATCTCTGCTCCGGATTCCTCGCCCAGCCTCGGATGTGAGTTACAGGCATTAGAGGGAGGAGGAGGAGGAGTTGAAGTTTGCATTGAAAAGCCTGGCTTTCCATGACGTAGCCACGTGCTTTCAGACCCGTCACCAGTGAGATGCTTCAACCTGCCCAGGGAGGGCAGTGTCACTGCAGTCTCTCCGCTGTTCCCCTCTTGAAGTTCCCACCGCTAACAGGGCCCCAGCATTGGACCCTATCCCCCTTATGCTCAGCATGAGTTAGCTTGCCGATTGCTCTTGGAGCCATCTAACAGAGCATTTTGTTAAAAGTGAATTTGGAAAAGAAAAATTACCATCATAATTAGTAAATCTTAAAAAAAATACATGCTTAGGACCAACATTAGTTTCACCTAACATTTTCAAAAGCAGCATCTAAACCGTTAAGAAAACCTCAAGTTTCTTTAGTTCTTATTATTGGAATTCTACTTAAAGTGCTGTTTGCAAAATGTAAATTAGGCATATAACAAATACGTACTTTGCAGAAACAGACTGTTAAAAGGGCAATCACTAAAACCAAGGTGGCAAGATACATTTAGGTAGGGGAAGTCATTTGTACATAGGAAAATTTGTACCTATTCTAGGCAGACAATTCATTATCATCAAGTAAATTTTTATACAGGAAGCATTCTGCTTAAATCACACCCAATTCATTGCTTGTTTCTGTAACCATTAATTGAACATTAAATCACCCTTATTCACTTCTCTCATCTATGCTAATATACAACCTTGTCACAAGCCACCAGAATCTAAGCTAACAAAACTGGCAAATTTTCTATTTCACCAATATATAAATCAGCTCTCTCCCAGAAAAATCAAAACATTTAGGGCAGAGACGTTACTTATTTTGTCTTATTTGGGGAAACAGTGCTATGTACAAAAATAGTCCAAACTGTTAAAACAAATAAGTAACAAACTCCAGTGTACTCACCACTCAACATAAGCACATTAACATTTCAACATACGTATGAACTAAGAAAACTGATCATTCTCACTCTCATTAAGTAAATGAATTAAAGTTATGGCAGTTCATTTACATTTTATAGAAAAATTGACATAAAAATTTAATTCTAAAAATATATGTTTAGAAGCTCCATTTTAATTAAAACAATTAAAATTGCTCCAACTGCCTGGAATTTCAAAGTGTCTTACAAACAAATAGGCATAATTTTATGTTGTTGAGGATAAATAGAACAAAATTATTTTAAAGGAAATTAACTCCTCAGTTATCATAAAATGAAAATGTGATAAACAAGTTTCCCACTGCCAGAGTTTTCTAATATTTAGGAGGCATTTCAAGATGCCAAAATTTGCATCCAATATCTGGAAACTTTGGGAGATGTCACTCAATTTTAGGTGAAATAGAAAAGGAATTTAAAATAAATAAATTATATTGAAGTAAAATAATCCAGAAAGTTAAATAATGATGTTCTCAATGTGCCAAAATAAAATAACATCATACAGCTTTTAAAAATTATCATAATTAGCCCTGGCTGGTGTAGCTCAGTAGATTGAGCACAGGACTGCAAACCAAATGATCGAGGTTCAATTCCCAGTCAGGGCACATGCCTGGGTTGCAGGCCAGTTCCCAGCATGGGACACACAAGAGGCAACCATACATTGATATTTCTCTTCTTCTCCCTCTCTCCTACCCTTCCCCTCTAAAGATAAAAAAATAAAAATCTTTTAAAAAATTATCATAATTATGGCTTCTAAAGAACAAATTGACAGGAACCAGAGGGGCTGGGAGAGAGGGATAATGGGGGGATATAGGGAAAAGTCCATCAAGGAACATGTATAAAGGACACATGGACAAAGCCAAAGGGGGTAGGTTTGAAGGTAGCAGGCAGGGATGGGTGGGATAAAGGGCCAAGATGGGGTTAAAAGTGGAGACAGCTGTACTTGAACAACAATAAAAAATAAAATTATTATGATTAGAGTCTAAACAAAGTTTGGGGTTAAAGAAAAAGGGAATACTAAGAGTTCATTAATTTAATAACAAATGACTTAGGAGAAGCAGGTTGAAAAAAAGATTGAAGACTAGAATTCTTTTTTTGAAAAGGTTAAACAGGCATAGCATTGCCAAAGAATTAGGAGAAGTGTTTTGATATCAATTAATCAGGGACAGGTACCATATGCTGCTTTTATCACATTCTGGTGTACTGTTGGGGGAAAGGGGTTCCTGAATATCCCAATCTATTACCCCTGGATATATGCCAAACAAACAGTTGGGTAAAAAATAATCTCCATCTAGGTCTTTTGAACTCCCAGGGCTCTAAGTTCCCCTAAAAGCTTGCTGAGTTCCCTGGGGTACTCACAAGTAAAGTAAAATCTGGGGAGATGTTCTATAATTATTGGATATTTTCATATGCTGTTTGTGTAAAGAGAGTATTTCCCATACCAGCTTTTCTTGTGTTTCCAAATTGGACTCTCTACATTGTAACAGTGAATTTGTTCCCTATTACAATAAATAATGACTTCCAGAAAGCTATGGGTTGTTTTGTTATATATTGATGGAAAGCTGATTACTTTGTCCTATGACCAACATAAAAGGTAATTAACTCTGAATACTATTTATTGAGCTTCTGTTATCTCAGGCACTGTGTTAGTCGCTTCTCATCTTTTAGGCTGTTTAAAGGAAGGAGAAATATTTTTATTACAATGCATAAAATTTCTGTAATTCATTTCTATATTTACTTAGTTTACATAGGCTATTATTCACATTATTAAACAAACAAAAATGCCAAATATTTTTTGTCTAGAAAGGATGGCCTAACACTGATTCAGGTTACCTTTGCTCATCAGTTTGTGATGAGCTCCAATTGACCCAATTCAATTATTCAACCAATACTTATTGAGCATCTATATGGAAAAATAACTGTACAAGACTCCATATTGCATGGTAACCCACAAAATTAAAACAGGTTCCAGTAATACAATAAATAACAGCAAGGGTGGTCCAAGAGTCAGCCCAGGTTTCTAGGGGCTGCCAGTTAATTTCAAGATGATGCAAAGACATTTACACTAACCTGAGGTCAGACTATTATTTAAGTTGGTTTTTTTCCAGATATCAAAATGTTTACTTATCCTTTGCCATGCTACATTCAAATCAACATTAGATAACCAAAAAATGAAAAGTATTAGATAGTAAATGTAAGCTTTAGAATGCATGTGAGTAAAGATAAGGAAAGCTTCATGGTAACTGTAAGAATGAATAGCAAATCTGTAGTGTATATAGGTAGAAAAGTCTTAAAACTGTTTTAATAAGGCTGAAATAAGGTAAACCCAGTAGTCATAATTGAGTTCATTTAAAATTGAAACTCACCTTCAACCATATCATAGTAAATAGATATAAAAGTAAATGAAATGACCAGAATTTCAGGTCACAATAAAGTATACATTTTATTTTAATATAGGACATGTGAGCTTCCACAAGATTATCAAAAAATCTTTGTGACTGTCTTAGCCTGCTTTTGCTAATTGTTCCTAATAGTTACTCTTCTATTTTATTCTTCCTTTCAGTAATAAAACCCCACTCCCACCACAATTTCAGAAGGGCACATGGGTACTTAGTTTAAAAAATATATAATATCCAACCTTCATTACAGTTGAGTATGGTCATGTGACTAGATTCTAAACAGAGATATGAACAGAAGTGACACGTTGAACTTCCTGGTCACATTCTTCAAAGGAAGTTACTTGTCTCCCACTTCTCTCAATTGTCCTTTCTATGAGCTGAAATTAATGGTCTGAGCAGCTTTGACATCATGGACAGGAACATATCCCAGGAATAAAGTAACAATATAAAAGAAACGTGTGTCCTTGGACAGAGCCAACTTATCTTGGAGTGCCTACCTACCTCTGCACTATTAGATAACAGAGAAAGAAATTTCTTTTTTTACAGACACTGTATTTTTGTGTGAATTTGTTATAACAGCTTATCCTCTTACTGTCAATGAACTGGTTTGGTATTAATAACAAAAACTTTTATTTGTTTTTTTCTTTAAAAAAGAATTTAAAAACACCAATACATCACATATAACCCAGGCTTTAATTACAGTCTGATACTTTTTTTTATCCATTCACTATAATAGCTACTTATCTCTCAGCTGCCACTTACAAACCACTCTTACTTATTCTCACCACCAGTGCAAATACTCCATTGACAGATCTTACTTCCCTTTGTCTCCTCTAGCCTGCTTACTGCCCATCAGATGTAACCCATGGCATTTTAGAGCTATGATGATGACACTGAAGCCATGATAACTAAAGGGGAAGAAAGACAGATGGAAAAATGGTTAGAAGAAAGATTTGGTCAGAAAGAAAAAAAGAAGACCAGTGTAAATAAGGCTCCATTGTCCAAATGTACCTTGTAAACCTTTTCTGGAAAGATGGTACCTTTTGTTTTTTGTATGCTTATTCCTTCTCTATTGTTGGTATTAACAATTATATCACTTCATAAGGAATAATTCTATTAGTCTTTAGTATCGTTTTCTTTCTCCCCCCTGTTCTTACATTGACTCATGGCATAGAAAACCTCTGCTCCTTTCTCCTGGAGGCAACAATCTGGAAAGGTAACTCCAGTCCTTCTCTCTGCCCCTCCTAGTTTCTCAATGAAGAAGAAATGACAAGTGGCCCAGCCACTTCTTTTCTCTGTCTCTTTGGGTCTGTCTGCTTGAGAAGAAGTTTTCAGACTCCTCTGTTTCTGTTCCCCTCAGCAAAAAGCATTGGGTTTACCTTGAAGCCTAAAGTAAATCTTCCAGAAACAGGTCTGGAGATCAATTTATCTCTGAATTCATCATGGGGGTTTGTAGCAGACATCATCAGTGGCTCACATACATTCTTTTCATCCTACCATATCAGTGTGTTCTGGTTGGCTTCCAGCTTCCAGTATCTCCATCTCTGAACCTGAAGGAACTTTTTCCAAACCACAGAAGAACCCTCTGTCCAGGCACTCACAGAAAAGCCTGGGAATTTACACTCCCTCAGAGACATTTTCCAAGATTAAACAACCCAACACCCTTATCCTGTAGGAGGGATAATGATGAGACATGTGTTTGACAGATTTACCTTGTGTAATTAAGACAGTCTCCCACCATAACAGCGGGTTGATTAACACACTATTGGTCCTCTCTCACTCCCTGTATCCATTCCCCATTGATCTGCTATTTTCTCTACCAAATAAAGTTACTAGATCCTTCATCCTCCATGGAAACTCAAAACAAGATAGGGCTAAAGAGGGAGGCAGAAGCCCTGTGTAAATGTGCATGCTCTCCAGATTCAATCTCTTCTTAGAGTGATTATTACAATTTCCAAATGTGTGGAGGGAAGCATTTAGGGAGACCGACTCTTATCTACAGGTCAAATTTCATTCTATAAAACAATTTTATCAGTAATAAAACTGATATTTTTATTATTTTTATCTTTCTGACTCATATAGTCATATTTCTTAATTAAATCTGAACTCTGAAGTGGTGGGGGAGGAAGAGGCAGAATTAATTATCACATCTTAAAACCCCCAATTACTTTGTCCCTATTACATACAGCAAGTGTAGTAATAAAACAGTGAGTAACCTGCCAACAGATATAGGGAAAAATAGGTGAACTCCCTTGAGTCCTCAGAAATATGAGCTTCTCTTGACAAAATACCACAAGGCCTTTCATACCTAAACAAAATTTATCTAAGCCCACATAAACATACCTGACAATAAAGCCCCAACTCCCTGTACAGCTCCAGTGAGAGTCCAGAGGACCTTTGTTTGCATCCTTTGCAGTAGGTGGGAGTTAATCTTAAACAAGTAAGATTGGCCCTAATCAATTTGGGGACTTATGCAGTATGACCCATTTTATAAACATCTCTAGACCTTTCCAATACATGTTTCCTATTAATAAACATATTACATCTTCTTTAATGTAATTTAAATTTTAATAAGAATTAAATATATTGGTTAAAACCAAATCAAATCAATGGTAACTTTTTATAGGCTATTTAAACTACACTCTACTTTCTCCACATTTATTCAAGATTTTGTTATGCCTAGTTCTAGGGATGGTTCATGACTTGAAGTGTTGAAAACATTGTCCATGATTTAAAGTGTTCTAAAGGGAAACTGTATTTCCTATAAATAGAATTCTGTTCCCTAATCTCTATAACTATTGAGTAGGATGGCTTTGGATATATCATTTTAAATTTACCACTTCAATTTACGGTACAGAAATTTATCCACTGAACTTTTTCAATATGGGGAGAGATTTATATATTCTCAAATTTAGAATATTATTTATCCTGAAAAATAGTTCACTTTCTAAAATTTGTATAAATGAGGTGCATCTTCTGCCTGTGGTCAAATCACCACCACCACCATCCCACTCCAAGCTGTCTGAAGAATCCAGGAATACATATCCCTGGATACCCTTTCTATGTGGTTTCATGTTAACTCTCTCCAATGAGAGGCCCTCGAGTAGATTTGGAAGACAGAAGAGATGAAAGGGTCCATTCTCTGAAGGCAATCGAAGGTCAGCATGAGATTCACAGTAGATTTCCTGGTGCATCCTTGAGAATGGCAGCTCTCCTAAGAATTACAGCACCATTCCAATCAACCCTTGAGGGTGCCCACTTCCTGTTCTTCAGGCTGAGATCATGGATAATAGATGACATGACTTTCACTCCAACTTTTCTAATAATTCTCACTCCCCGTATTAACACATTTTTGAGGAAACTCCATACTCTCTTCCACAGTGGCTGCCCACCAACGGTGTCATGTGATATTACTCATACATGGAATTTAATGAAAAAATTAATGGATAAACAAAATAAAACCAGAGGCATGCACACATGGAACAGACTGATAGATTTTGCAGGGGAAGGGACTGGAAGAGATCAGCCAAAGAACATATGTGTATATATGCAAAGCCCATGGACACAGACAACAATGTGTTGATTGGGGAGTGTGTGTGAGGTCTTTGTGGAGGGGAGAAAAGTTGGGGGGAATGGGGGGCATCTGTAATAAGGTCAACAAAAAATTTTTTTAACATTTTGAAACCAGAATACATCAAATGCCTTCAGTTTTTCTGACTCTTCCCAGATGAACACACTGTATTTTTTCTGTTGACTTTCCAAGCTGTTACAGGTACATGGTACTTCATTGATAAACAATTCTCTTTGAGTTTGTGATGGTTGACTTAACACCTAAACATCTAGGATGAAAATTAGACCTTCAATCAAGTATCCAGAGATTTTATCATACCCTATTGAATATATAAACAGAGATTATTTCCTCCTATAAGTACTTGCTGATTATCCCACCCAAAATGGACTTCCAACAGACCACTTTTTAGAGAAAATCAAGTTGAATCTGCAACACTTCTTCATTTTAATTGAATGAAAATGACTTTGTTGAGCTATTTCTTATCTTTCTTCAAAAATAGGTTATGAAATCAAATTCAATTCTCACATAAAAGAATGCATGGAATTATTTTACTTGTAAACCAAAATTCCTATCATTTAATTAAAATGTGTCATTTATAAAGCAAGTTATCAAAATTAGTGTAAAAATTACACTTCAAAAAATCATCTTATTTATAACATTTAGGTTACAAAGTTAATAAAGAAAAATGCCAACTCAGAGAGAATTTACATTCCAAAAAATAAATGGCACAAGTCTGTTAGACCATAAGTTTCTAGAAGTCAGAAATTAAAGCTATATAACTTGCTTAATACATCACCCCAATATCAGATGTACACATGTTTAATTATTCATGCCTTGATTTGTAATTTTCACATAAATTTAGATTTTAAAGATTACATTGTGAGGGGAAAAATCCCATTTATTTGCTCATGTCAACCAAATCTTGAACACTTACAATATTGTAGGTTGAAGTACACATGATTGAATTGCTGTCACTGCAGGTATGAAAAAATGTCTGAAATATTGTGTTTGAACATTGATTTAGTGTAATATATTATTGGCATCTGGACAATAAAGCACTTTCACTTTATTTCTTGTCTGAATGAGATAAACAATTGAATACACACATATGTATAATGGCTCAAAATAATTACTACTTAACATTAAATTTGTTTTTTTAAAAGTAAACATTTCAACAAATAATATATAATTAGTTAGTCAAGCATATCCAGGCCAATAGTCTGGGTTATATTTAAGAACTTTATAATTTGGATATAATTAAAATAAAAATATACAAAAACCCTATTTAACTTCACAGTCATCCACCTTCTTTTAATCAAAAGCCATTGCTCAAGCTCTGATACACACATTAGGATATATTTTCATTTATTTATGTTATAACTTATTAAATAAGCACACACTTTATATAGGTCTTCCCAAGTTTTTAGATGTGTTCATGTTAAAGCTCCATTAGTAAATTGAGTCTGATATTATTCCAGTGAGAAATATTTTAATGCAAGATTTTCAAATATGTTCAGGTTACAGAAGGCAGAAAGTTACAGTGTTCAGCGGACAGCCATATGAAATATTGTTGTAGTAAACGAAGTTACTAAACGGCCCTTTCTGATAATACTTCTATAATCTTTATTAGATTACAATACGAACAATAGTAGCAGGCACCAAAGTCTCAAGTCAATTTTGGATTAAAAAATTCATAATTTTTCAGTTTTCTTTTCTATGGTATGGGAAGAAAAGAACCACTCTTTAGAACAAAACATGATGGCCTAATTCTTTAACACTGAAACTTCAAAGACAGCTAACCAAGGGGGACTAAGTCAGGACTACAATGCAAACTGTGCTCCATTTGTTAAGCCAGTGCACTAGGCATTTGCCTAGACTAGGATGGCATCTTCTTCCAACTGGTTCACCCTGGAGCTGCCTTTTCTCATTCATATCCAGAAGTAGTGCTTTTTTCTAATTAGGCAGTCCAGAAGGTAAGCTTTTTCTGATGGGTCAGCCCAGAAGGGGTTCCTTTTTCCCAATTTGTCCATGCAGAGAGAACATGTTTTTTCTGCTTTGCATACAGCACTGGATGCATAACTTTCCTGCCTGTACACCACCAGACCAAAGAGACCAAGGAGAAGTACCCACCAAAGAGACCAATCTTGAGAAAAGACAGTGTTCAAGCACATCAGATTGATCAAAGCATATAGACTCAGATTCAGCAGAATACTGAATATTGAATATAAGAAAAAGTTTGAAATTCAGATCATGGCTCATTTCCCACCTTTTTCTAATTGGTCAGCTCAAAGGATAATGTGCCTAATGGTATTCCAAATAAACTACTTATAATTCCTTAAAACCTGAATGCTAATTACTGGAAAAATTAACATTTCTGTACTATAGTCTATTTTCAAGCACCATATCTCTCAACCTGTTATATAAGATCTGTCCAGAAAAAGTCCAGCCATTATTAATATAATGAGAATGGTTTGTGCAACATGATGTAACCTGGCAGCCAAGAAGAGTGGATTGGAATGTGCATGCATGAACAATGACAACTCACTGTACTAGTGAGAAGGAGTAGTAGACATCACTGAGTGAGTATGTGTACTTCATGGCCATTTCATTCAAAATGACTAAGCAAGTAGAGCAACAAATCTGCATCGGATTTTGCATTAAGATTGAACATTCCTCTGCAGAAACTATTTGGAAGTTTCAGAAGGCCTTAGCTGTGGGCAACTGGTGATTGGCAGCTTCATCACAACAACATTCCTGCTCACATATCACATCTGGTTGCAGAGTTTTTTGGTGAAACACCAAATCACCCAGGTGACTCAGCCTCCCTATAGCCCAGATTTGGAGCCCTGCAACTTCTGGCATTTCCCAAAACTAAAATCACCTTTGAAAAAGAAGAGATTTCAGACTCTCAGCTACATTGAGGAAAATATGACAGGACAGCTGATGGCAATTGAGAAGACTGTGTGAGGTCCCAAGGTACTTATTTTGAAGGGAACTGAGGTGTCATTGCCCTAAGTACAATGGTTCCTGTATCTTTTATCTTCTTCTATAAATGTATCTATTTATTCATACGACATGTCGGGATACCTTCTGCATATACCTTGTATGTCAGTTTCTGCACATGAATAATATTTATTTCAAACATATAAAAGTCAACATTGAATGGCATTTAACCAAAAGCAAAGTGGACTGCTGGTTTATATCTAATGTATTTAAGGATTAATATTTCAATTTATTTAATAAATATTTGGATATCTGCATCATGCAGGCCTGCTGATTTTATTTCTGCTATTTAGCCCGACAATTCATTAGAAATCTGGCCAACTTCTAGGATTGTTAGAACAGCTCTTCCTGAGACTCTAGATTTCAACTTTTTTCTGTAAGACCAAGTTTTAAATTTCAGGCCACCTTTGTTAATTCTCTCTCCCCCTCTCTCTAACCTCTCTAATACCTCTTTCATCCTCTCTTTCTCTCTAATATGTAACTTGCATGGGCATACAAATAAACACAGCTATTTGAACTTAATTTTTCCTAAATTGACTATTGATTTTCATCATGTTTAAGAAAAAAACTAAGAGACATGGTGCTGTCAGCAGAAATGGCTTTGTGAGTATTTCTTTTAAAACACTGGCTTTAGGGACTTAAAGATATGGACAAGACAGAGCTGAGTAAAATCCTGTGAAGTTTAGCTTTTAGTTTTTACACCCTGGCTGGGTAGTTCAGTTGGTTGGAGCATTGTCCCAATATGCCAAGGTTGTGGGTTTGTAAATTCAATCCCTGGTAAGGACACATATAAGAATCAGCCAATGAATGCATGAATAAGTGGAACAACCAGACAATCTCTCTCTCCCTGCCCCCATTTCTCTCTCAAAAAAATCCTAAGAAAAGTTTTTCCAAGGCCAATACACCATTTCTCACTTCTCATTTTTCTTACCCTTTTCCACTACCTCAAACCACATTGGAATTATAGAAAATAAGCAAGTTAACCAGAAAGTCATGAGCAAAATGCCTTATTAATCCTTTCCACTCTACAATGTTGTATTTGAATATCCAAAATTAGAATCATCATAGATTCTAATTAGAAAAACATCATAAAGTGTATTTTCCTTTGAAGCTGTTCTTAATAATAACTTATAAACTCTGTCTTTTAATTATACATCTATTATAATTTCTATCTTTTTATTATCTTTCTGTCTTTGAGTCCTCTGTTATTTTCTCTTTATTATTGTTCTTGCTTAAAAGTGTGGTTCTCTGGATCCTGGGCTGTGGTGTAGCTAACTTAGTTGGAGCATCACCCCATAATCAGAAAAGTTGCTGGTTACATTCCTGATCAGGGCACAGGCTTCGGTTTCAGGTTTGGTCTCTGGTTGGGGTGGGATATTATAGGTTCCTGGTCAGGAGACAACCAATTGATCACTGTTTCTTTCCCTGTCTCTCTCCCTCCTTTCCTTTCTCTCCAAAAATCCTAAAAGAAAACATAGGCAGTAAAATCAATGTTATTGATAGATATGTATTTATTACCATTTTATTCCTCATATTTTCTTCTCCTTCTCCTTCTTCTAGCAAGCCCTTTAACATTTGTTGTGATACTGGTTTGTTGGTTAAGATTCCTTTTGCTTTTTTTCCCTTGTCTAGGAAGCTCTTTATTTCTCCTTCAAATTTAAATGATAGCCTTGCTGGTTAAAGTAGCATTTGGTTGTAGTTCCTTGTTTTTCATCACCTTAAATTTTACATGCCAATTCCTTCAGGCTTGAAGTGTTTCTGTAAGAAATTTGATGACAGTCTTATGGGAGTTGCCTTATAGGTAAATAACTCCTTTTCTCTTGCAGAGTTTAAGATTCTCTCCTTGTCTTTAAGCTTTTCCATTTTAATAATTATGATGTATCTTGTTGTAGATCTCTTTGGCTCCATCTTGTTTGGGACCCTCTGTACTTCCTGGACAAGCATGTATTTTTCCTTCACCAGGTTAGGAAGGTTTGGGATCATTATTTCTTCAAATGGGTTCTTGATTCTTTGATCACTCTCTTCTCTTTCTGGTATCCCATTAATACAAATGTTGTTATTCTTCATGCTGTCCCTAAGGTCCCTTGAACTCTCCTCATTTTTTAAATTCTTTTTTTGCTTTTGATGCTCTGCTTCAGTGTTTTTCACTACCTTGTCTTCCAATCACTAATTTGATCCTCTACTTTATCTAACCTACTATTTATTCCTTCTAATGTATTATGAATTTCAGATATAACATTCTTTATTTCTGACTGGTCCTTTTTTATGGTTTTGTGTTTTTATGCTGTTGAGCATCCTTTATAATCATTACTTTGAACTCTATATTTGATAAATTGCTTGCCTTCATTTTATTAACTCTTTTTCTGGAAAATTCTCTTGTTCTGTCATAGGGACTGTTTCTTTGTTTTCCCATTTTGGCTGCCTCTCTGTGTTTGTTTCTGTTTTAGGTAGATCTGCTATGACTTTGGTACAGTGTTATGTCAGATGCTAGTTGTGACTGACCCTGGACAACCTTTTTTGAGCTATCATTGATCCACTATTTGTGGCTCCCACTGCTGGGACTGGCTGTGTGCAGAATGATCAAAGCTGTACACCAAGGCTGGCTTTCACCAGCACTGGTCTTGGTGGAGGGTCAGCTAAAGTCTCAGAGTTCTCAAAAATCCACCTTCACCTCCAGGTTTTCTGTTAGGCTTAAACCCTGAAAGTGCCTTCACCTGTACTCCTCAGTAGTCAGGCTTAAGTTTCACAGGGCCAAGCAAGAGAGATTCCTATGGGTGTACGTATTCTTCCCCCTAGATTATTGCCATATGAAGGGGAGTTCTCATCTTGAGAAAGATATTTTCTATAGTATGATGAATGACTCAGCACAGGAATCCTGGCAGCTAACCCTACAGCTCTCTTCCCCAGAGCCATCATCCAGACTCCTCAGATGGCTCTAGTATACTCTACCCTCCCTCTGCCAGAACCCAGGGTAGGTGGATGCAAGCAAAATTTTGTGTGTTGGCCCTTTAAGAGGCTCTATGCATCTCTAACTGTCTCTCACTGGCAGACAGAAATGAAACCTGCTGCTTTTCACAGCCAGATATTATCTGGGTTCCTTTCCTTGTTCTGGTGCTGGGGGCTGAGGAGCCCAGCTTGGGGTTTAGACCCCACACTTATCAGAGAGAACCCTCAGCCGCTGAAATATCCCTCTGGAACTTCAGGGACCACCTGTTGAACACCAGCCAGCCCTCTCATGCCTCTGCATTTCCTATTAGTCCCTTGCAGTGATGTGCTTTTCTGTATGTCCTTTGTTATAAGGCTTCTCTCCAGCTAATGTTCAGTTGATTATTTGGGATAATTTTTTAAAATTATTTTATTATTGTTCAATTACAGTTGTCTGCATTATCCCCTCACCCCAGCCAAACCCACCTCCCTCCCTTGTTTCCATCTTCCCCCTTGGTTTTGTCTAGGCATCCTTTATAGTAGTTCCTAAAAGCCCTTTCCCCGATTGTCCCCTTCCCCCTCCCCTCTGCTTATTGTTAGATTGTTCTTAATTTCAATGTCCCTGTTTATATTTTATTTGCTTTTTTCTTTCATTGATTATGTTCCAGTTAAAGGTAAGATCATATGGCATTTGTCTTTCACTGCCTGGCTTATTTCACTTAACATAATGCTCTCCAGTTCTATTCATGCTGTTGCAAAGGGTAGGAGTGCCTTCTTTCTCTCTGCTGTGTAGAATTCCATTGTGTGAATGTACCATAGTTTTTTGATCCATTCATTTACTGATGGGCACCTAGGTTGCTTCCAACACTTGGCTATTGTAAATTGTGCTGCTATGAACATAGGGGTGCATAGATTCTTTTGGATTGGTGTTTCAGGATTCTTAGGATATAATCCCAGCAGTGGAATCACAGAGTCAAAGGCAGTTCTATTTTTAGTTTTCTGAGGAAATTCCATACTGCTTTCCACAGTGACTGCACCAGTCTGTATTCCCACCAACAGTGCACTTGGGTTCCCTTTTATCCACATCCTCTCCAATACTTGAAGTTTGTTGATTTGTTTATGATGGCCATTCTGACCAGTGTGAAGTGGTATCTCATTGTGGGATGATTTTTTATAATTTAGTTGTACTTCCACTTTGGTCTTGGGATGAAATTAGTATAGTTCCTACCTACTCTCCTGCCCTCTTGGATGTCAAAGACTTATTTTTACATGCATATCTTACTATTACTCTTTAAAAATATTTGTAATGAAAACAGAGACAGATTCATTTCTTTCTTCACCCTCAAATCCATCATGGCTTTTAAATAAACATAAAAGTAAAGATTATATTTGAACTCACAAGAAACAAAGACTGCATCAGTCAGTTTCTGATTCAGGAAAGAGAAATCACTCTCTTTCAACTATTCAAATCAACCAAGGCTCAATCTGACCAATGTGCTTAATAAGCTTCAAATATGAATTAGATTAAGAATATAATATAGGAAACTACCTGCACAAAAAGTCATTGGAACCCATGGAGGAACTGACATCAGGGGGACTGGTACTAAAGTATTGATTCAGGGACAAAATAGAACAATGAGTTAGAAGTAGTAGGTCATCTGGACTAAAATGTCAGTGATAATTATATAGCTAATGAGTCATTTCATTAAATTATAGGAATATTAATAAATTATTATTAAAAACTCCCTATTATTCTTTCAAAAAATAAGAAGAAATGCAGATAAGAAATTGTTCAGGTAAACGTTACATTGAGTAAGTTCTGGAATACGATCAGTGACTTTTGAAATTTTCATAGCAATAGTCTACATGCTCAACTGATTTGTGTGATTTAGAATCTTGTTCCCTCATGATAAAAGACTATTTTTTTTAACCTGTGATGTGTGTTTTTTGTGAGTTATCTCTTTCTGCCTCTTTTCCCACCGTATATAACAAAGATGACCTATTAAAAGACCTTTGCAAGTTTAGAGCAATTAATTAAGTAGAAAATCAACCCAGACTCAGTTTGATCATTATGTTTAAGCTTCAGATTTGAATTCTCAGGCAGCCAGGACAAAAAGAAAAACATGATGAATTAGAAGTGTTTTTACTATAGTAAATAATAAAGCATATCAAATCCTCAAGGAGATAAAATGTAGTCAACATGTGAAAAACAGAGTGAGTGCCTCCTTGAGAACCTGGAAATATGGGAATAAAAAATTACTTTACTTAATAGAAATGGGAGACTAGATTATTCATTCTAACAATCCAATTTAAGATATATTTCTCTTAATAAAAAGCTGTAATATATTTACACAATAGAATACTATGTGGCCATAAAAAAGAACAAAATCTTACCTTTTGAGACAGCGTGGATGGACCTACAGTTTATTATGCTAAGTGAAATAAGTCAGTTAGAAAAGACAAATACCATATTATCTCACTTAAATATGGACACAGATAATAGTGTGATGATGACCAGAGGAAAGGAGGAGTGCTAGTTGGGAGAAAGATGGCAAAGTGGGGAAAATGGGGACATTTACAAGAGTGCCAAAAAGAAAAATAATATATAATATAATATAATATAATATAATATAATATAATATAATATAATATAATATATAAATAGAATAAATATGAAATTGCTATGCCAAGGTCTTGGTGCAAAAAGAAATAAGAGACTTCAGCCCTGTCTATTGCACTGCTTCTATCCTAGGGACATTTATAAATTAAGACTAACTACTACAAAGTTGAATTATACTTGGGACAGCATTCCATAGCTATGGGAACAGCACTCAGAGAGTCTAGAGCCAGAGGAATTCCAGCCAAGATGGAGGCATAGGTAGATACATTTTGCCTCCTCAAACAACCAAAAGAAGGACAGCAACAAATTTAAAAACAAAAAAACAGTATTTCTAGAAAATAGAACTGTATGGAAGTCCAACAACCAAAGAGTTAAAGGAGAAACATTCACCCAGACTGGTAGGAGGGTCGGAGATGGGCAGCCAGGATAGAGAGGGCTCAGGGCAAGGCAGCAGCTAGTGGAGCAGGTGGTCCCATCTTTACATGCAGAAAAATCAGGAGGAACAACTTGGGAATGTTGCATTCACCAACTTGAGAAACAAATGTTCAGAAACTTTTAGGACTCAAAGGTGTTACCTTATTGGCACAAACTTTTAACCTGCGCAGGGACGAACTCCCAGAGTATCCGAAGACACGATGCTCAGAAGAGCTGCAGAGAAGAGTCGCGCCCAACGCTTACAGATAAGCCTTTTTATAGATGCAAGCAAGCAAGCATTTCACAGAAGCAGATGTGGCTGTTAGCTATTGGCTATCTTTTGGCGCGCGGGATCTATGCGTTGCAGGGTTTGGGGAATGGGAAATTTAAACCTAAACATCTCCTTAAATGGTAATCTGCCTCAAGTTCTTTGTTCTCTGTTCCTGGACAGCCAAATCTCACAGGGACAGTCCTTTAGCTATTTTCCTGGTTCCAACAGAAACAAGACCATGCAACCCAGGTTACAGTGCTGGGAAATAAAGCCTCAAACCTCTGACTGAAAACACCTGTGGGGGTTGTGGCAGCAGCAGAAACTCCCAGCCTCACAGGAAAGTTTATTGGAGAGACCCACAGGGTCCTAGAATCCACACAAAACCATCTACCCAGGAATCTACAACAGAAGGGCCCAATTTGCTTGTGGGTAGCAGGAGAAATGATTGAAAGCTAATGGAGAGCCAAGCAAGCAGCATTCTTCCTTCTTGGACCCCACCCCTATATACAGCACCACAATGCAGCAATGTGGGTTACCCCAACCTGGCAAATACCTAAGGCTCCACCCCCTAGAAAGTAACAGGTGTTCCAAGCCCAAAAATTATGTACTAAATGAAAGAACAGATCAAAGCTCCAAAAATAGAACTAAGTGAAAAAGAGATAGCCAACCTATCAGATATAGAGTTCAAAACAAGGGTAATCAGGATACTCACAGAAATGGTTGAGTATAGTCATAAAATAGTATAAGTGGAGGCTATGAAAAGTTAACTAAAGGAAAATGTACAGGGAACCAACAGTAACAGGAAGGAAAACAGGACTCAAATCAACAACCTGGAGCAGAAGGAAGAAATAAACATTCAACTGGAACAGAATGAAGAAATGAGACAGGGGGAGGTTAAGAATAGTATGGGAAATGGAGAAGCCAAAGAACTTACATGTACACGAACTAAGGTGGGGGAATGCTGGTGGGAGGAGGTGTGCACAGCAGAGGGGAATAAAGAGGGGAAAATGGGACCACTGTAATACCATAATAAAATATATTTTTTAAAAAGAGAGAATCTAGAACAAACCAAGGGTTGGATTCTAATGGGTTCTGCCCCAGGAAAAAGGGTGACTTCAAGGACTTTGTGACAGAAGCTCAGCTTTGGGTCAACTGAATAGACAGATAATCTCAAATTATGGAACTGCATTAAAGAAATCCTTGTTAGTGCCCCAGAAGGAAAAAAAAAATCTCTCCAGAGGAATGTAACATCACTCTATCTTTCAAAATATTTTTACAAACAATTTCATCACCTGTGTTGTCACTTAGAAACTGAACATGACAAGGAGCAAAGTAAACAGCCAACAGTATCCCAGTATATATGAAGTCTGGAGGCCAAAATTGTAGAGGACATTTAAAAACAGACAGTAATGAGATTGCTTTGGGATGGTAGGTCCCTAAGACCTGCACAGGTACCAGGGCTGCTGCAGCCCCTGGCCCAGTGCCTTTCAGTGCCTGCTGCAAGATCCTTGGAAGAGAGCCAAATTAACAGCTCTCTTCCCTGCCAAACAGGGAGGATAGAGCAGCACCAGGGTGGACCTGGATGCTTGAAGTTACTGCAGGGAATAAAGATGAAGTGGGAGACACACAGGGGCAGTGTTCATCTGCTGAGATTGTGGATGCTGGCTGCGTCATTACCACAGAAATTGGGGAGCTGGGTGATGCCTGGAGAAGGGAGAAGAGTTGAGCCGTGATGGACTCTGACCCGGATAGTCTCTGGTCTGGGTGGAAAGTTGGGCTGTGTGAGAGGCAGGACCCTTGTTAAGAACAGCAGGCTTGAACAGAACGATTTTATTTAAAAAAAAAAAAAAAAAAAAAGGCTCTCAGTGGCTGTTTAGGGAACTCTTCCTGCAGCAGCTGCCCCTACCACCCTGGCTATGGCCCCCACTGCTACAGCTACATCAGCTGCACCCTTGCACTGCCACTGCAGTGCAAGCCACGCTCCTCCCAGGCCACTGCCTCAACCATGCACCTGCCCCCTCTCCTATGGCTCCCCCCTTCCCCATCACCTCAGCAGCTGTTCTCCCACCCTCACCCACGGCCCAGCCCTTGTAGCCAGCTGGCTAACTAGCTAAGGAGGAGGCGCCCCCCACAGAGGAGAGCAGCAGGGCAGCAGTCCTCAAAAAGACTCAACTCAGTGCAGGAACTAAACTACCCTGAAGAGACTTAGAGTGCCTAGCACCTAGGACATCAAAGAGGGAGAAGGTGGTGTGTGAGTTGCTCCTAATTGGTGCACCTCAAGGACAATACACCTGGTAGACTGAAGGTGCTCCCGTGGCGCAGATGTGAGGTCACCCTGGCAGCAGCAGCAAACAGAGAAACTGGGCAGGAGGTTGGGCAACTGTGAAGATTGCAGCCTAGACATGACCAGCATCCTCCCAAAACTACAGGAAGGGAGAAAAGTGAAGCCCAACACCCCTCAGCCTGCAGCAGCCAAAAAGCCCATTAGAACTCCCTTGGCGAGTTTAAAGTGAGCAGGAGTCTTTTTTCTTTTCTCCCCCCTCCCCCAAGTGAGACAATAAGACCTAAAAGTGTGAAAGGACCAGAGTCAAACCCAAAGAGGGATCACAAGGCTAATCTCAACAACTCAGAAACAGACAAATTTCACTTTGCTATTCCAGAGAACTTGCATGTTAACGTTTATTTGTATTATTATTTTCCATTGTTTTTCCTTCCTTTATTTTCTTAGAATTTTTTATTTCTCTTCTTTATGTTTAGTTTTCTTCATTTTATTTGTTTATTTAATTGTATTGTTTGATTTTCCTTGTTCACTCTTTCATAGTATACTTTAATTTTTCTTCTTTTACTTCATCTGTGTTCCGATATCACACTACTCTAGGTCATGTATTTCTAATTCTAGTTCTTCAGATCACATAGATTCTGTCATATTATCATTGTTCTAGTATTATTGTACATAATTGTTGTTTCATACAATTATAAATACTACACAACAGCCCTCCTGGATCTTAGCCCATTTCACTATCTTCTGGAACTTTATCACTGCTGTAGTTAACTTTATTCTCTCACACACTACACCTATTTCCTATTCTTCACTTTCACTATATCTCATAATCTGACCTACTACAAGCTCTCTGTTTTCTGGATTCAACTCACAATCCTTCCCTCCTTTAACAAGAGTCTTATTCCTTTTCCATCATTTCTAAAAAGTATCATGGTTAACACTATGCTTATCCGACAGATCTCCTATCTCTACTCTACAAGTTGGTACTTTAAATCTCATAGAATACACTCCCACTGTCTTAATACATTTTGCTTTCCACCTCCAACTGATCACACAAAACAGTAGGTGAGAGCTGTGAACACCAATATCTACTGGAAAAGAGAACCCACTAACAAAGGAACCACCAACAGGTAAAGAAAAAAATGAAGGAAGAGTGAGTAAGAGCCACACTAATCTCCACACAGGACCAATCTTGAATTACAACTAAAGGATGGACAAATTATCCAGAACAAATAACTGAAGAATAGCAAGAGAGAATCCTCATAACCTTGGACAGACAGAAGAAACAGCTTTGACACAATCTGCCCCACCAGCACAACAGCATACAAGACATAGTGGGCAGAGTGACCTTCAGTTAACCATCTAGGGGGAAAGTCCCATCAAATAAAGGCCCAATAATCAAAACCCAATTACATCTAGAGAACCAACATAAAAGATATACCAAGAGCAAAAAGTTCAGAAGATCAAGGAGATGGTACCACTGAATCTCACAGGTCTCCTACCATAGAAGTTCACACTATAAACCCAGGGAGTCAGAACAGATCAATTTATTAGTGAACAGATTCAATTTGTTACTGAAGGCTAACAAGAAGAGTCTCACAAACAATGAGAAGACAAAGAAACAAACCCCAAATAAAAGGAAAGGAGGAAAACTCAGAAAGAATGCTAAATGAAATAGAAGCAAGTCAACTATCAGACATTGAATTTAAAGTAATGGTTAAGGAACTTTGCTGAGAATTACCAAAAACTACAGGGAACTCACTGTAAACTATATCAACATGAAAAAGGAAATAGAAACTATCAACAAGGGCAAAGAGGAAATAAGGAATACAATTTCTGAACTGAAGAACATAGTAGAAGGAATCAAAAGCAGGCTAGATGAAACAGAGGATTCAGTCAGTGAGCTGGAGAACAAAGCAGAAAAAACCTCCCAGAAAGAACAAGAAAAGAAAAAACACTCAGAAAGAAAGAATAGGTGTTAAGGTAACTACAGGACAACACAAAACATAATAATATCTATACTAAATATACCAGAAAAAGAAGAAGAGCAAGTAATAGAAAACCTCTTTGAAAAAGTGATGATGGAAAACTTCCCTAATTCGATGAGAGAAAAATTCACACAAATCCAGGAAACACAGAGAGTCCCAATCAGGAGGAACACAAAGAGATCCACTACAAGACACATTATAATTAAAATGGCAAAATTCCAAGACAAAAAGAGAATCTGAAAGGCAGATAGGGAGAAACAGGGAGTGACATAAAAGGGAGCCCCAATAAGGTTAGCAGCTGACTTCTCAATGGAAATGCTACAAGCCAGAAGAGAATGGCAAGAAATATTTCAAGTAATGAGAACCAGAGGCCTGCAACCAAGGCTTCTTTATGCAGCAAGGCTTTCAATCAAGATAGAAGGCCAAATAAGGAGCTACCCAGACAAAAGAAGTCTAAAAGAATACACCTCCACCAAACTAGCTCTGCAAGATGTGCTAAAGGGACTGCTTTAAGAAAAAAAAGAAGAGCATGAGAAAGAGGAAAAAAGGTACGAAGAAAGTAAAATGGCAATGAATAATAATAATAATAACCTATCAATAATAACCTTAAATGTAAAAGGATTAAATACTCCAATCAAAAGACATAGAGGAAGTGAATGGATAAAAAATCATGACATACAAATATGCTGCTTACAAAAGACCCACCTCAGAACAGAAGATCTACAGAGATGAGAAGTGAAGGGTTGAAAAAAAATATGCCAAGCAAATGGACAGGGAAAAAAAGCCAGGGTAGCAATACTCATATCAGACAAAATAGGCTTCAGAACAAGGGCCATAAAAAGAGACCCAGAAGATCACTTCATAATACTCAAGGGAATAATCCATCAAGAATAAACATTGTAAATATATATGTACCCAACATAGGAGCACCCAAATACATAAAGAAAATCTTGGAGGACTTCAAGAAAGATATGGGCAGCAACTCCATTATAGTATGGGATTTTAAAACCCCACTGTCAAAAATGCATAGATCTTCCAAACAAAATATCAACAAAGATAGTGTGGCATTTAACAATGTACTAGATCAAATGACTTAACTGATATTTATATAGAACCTTTCATCCCAAAGAAGCAAAATACACATTCTTTCTCAATGCACATGAACATTTTCAAAGATAGAGCACATGATAAGACTCAAAACAAGCCTCAATAAATTCAAGAAAATTGAAATCATATCAAGCCTTTTCTCAGACCACAAGGGACTGAAACTAGAAATCAACCTCAAGGAAAAAACTCTAAAACACTCAAACTCATGGAGATTGAATGGCATGCTATTAAACAATGAATGGGTCAAGAATGAAATTAGGGAAGAAATCAAAAAGTTTCTGGAAACAAATGAAAATTAACTCACCACATTCCAAATTTTATGGGACACAGCAAAGGCAGATCTCAGGGGGAAGTTCAAGTTCATAGCAATACAGGCCTACCTAGAAAAGATAGAAACATTTCAAATAAACAACCTAACACTACACCTACAAGAACTCAAGGAACAACAACAAACACAGCCCAGAGCAAATAGAAGGAAGGAAATAACCAAGGTCAGAGCAGAATTAAATAATACAGAGACTAATAGAACAATTCTAAGGATCAATAAATCCAGGAACTGGTTCTTAGAAAAGATAAACAAAATAGATAAACCTGTAGTGGGCTCATGAAGAAAAAAAGAGAGAGGACTCAAATAAACACAATCGGAAATGAAAGAGGAGAGATTAAAACTGATACCCCAGAAATACAAAGGTTTGCAAAAATTACTACAAAGAACTATATGCCAAGAAATTTGAAAACCTAGAAGAAATGAACAAATTTCTAGGAAAACATAATTTTCCAAAATATATTGAAGAAGAAGCAGAAAGCCTGAATAGATCAATAACAGCTGAGGAAATTGAAGCAGTAATTAAAAAACTACCAACCAACAAAATCCCTGAACTGGAGAGTTTCGTAGGAGAATTTTACAAAACATTTAAGGAAGAGCTCACCTCTATCCTTCATAGACTATTCAAAAAAATCCAAAAAGTTGGAAGATTCTCAAACTCTTTTTATGAAGTCAATATCATCCTAATCCCCAAACCAGATAAAGACACAACAAAGAAAGAAAACTGCAGGCCAATATCACTGATGAACATAGACACTAAAATCCTCAACAAAGTACTGGCAAACTGCATCCAGCAATACATTAAAAAGATCATACACCATGACCAGGTGGGATTCATCCCAAAGATGCAAGGATGATACAATATTCACAAATCAATAAACATAATACATCACATAAACAAAAGGAAAGACAAAATCATATGCCCATATCAATGCATACAGAAAAAGCATTTGATAAAGTACAGCACTCATTTATGATAAAAACATCAGCAAAGTGGGAGTAGAGGGAGCATTCCTCAACATAATAAAGGCTATATATGAGAGAATTACACCCAACCTCATACTCAATGGGCAAAAACTAAAAGCTTTCTCACTAAGATCAAGAACAAGACAGGGATGTCTGCTTTCACCACTCCTATTCAACATAGTATTGGAAGTCCTAACCACAGCAATCAGACAAGAAAAAGAAATAAAATGCATCCAAATTGGAAAGGAGGAAGCAAAACTGTCACTGTTTGCAGATGATGTGGTAGCGTACATAGAAAATCCTATACATTACACCAAGAAACTACTCAACCTAATAAATGAATTTGGCAAAACAGCGGGATACAAAGTCAATATTTAGAAATTGAAGTCATTTTTGTACACCAGCAATGAAATACAAGAAACAGAAATCAGGAAAAAAATCCCATTTGCTATAGCAACAAGAGAAATAAAGTACCTAGGAATAAGCCTATCCAAGGAGGTAAAAGAACTGTACTCAGAAAACCACACAACACTGAAGAAATTAAGGAAGACACAAACAAATGGAAGCATGTACCATGTTCATGGATTGGAAGAATTAACATCATCAAAATGTCTATACTACCCAAAGCAATTTGTAGATTCCCTATTAAAGTACAGTGGTATATTTCACAGATATAGAACAAACATTTCAAAAATGTATATGGAACCATAAACAACACCAAATAGCTGCAGCAATTTTGAGAAAGAAGAACAAAGTAGGAGGGATCACAATACCTGATATCAAGCTGTATTATAAGGCCACTGTAATCAAAAGAGCCTTGTGCTGGCATAAAAACAGACACATGAACCAAAGGAACAGAATAGAGAGCCCAGAAATAAACCCAAGTCTCTATGGTCAATTAACATTTGACAAAGCGAGGAAAAGCATAAAATGGAGTAAAAATAGCCTCTTCAACAAATGGTGTTGGAAGATCTGGACAGCTACATGCAACAAAATGAAACTTGATTACCAATTTATAGCATACACAAAAATAAATTCAAGGTAAATAAAAGACTTAAAGGTAAGTCACGACACCATAAATGTTCTAGAGGAGAACATAGACAGGGGAAGGATTTTAGGAACAACTATAAAGGACACATAGACCAAACCAAGGGGGGATGTAATCAGGGGAGGGAGGTGGGAAATGGCTGGAATGGGGGGAGGGTTGTAGGAAGGAAATGCAGGCAACTGTACTTGAACAACAAAATAACAATAATGATAAAAAAAGAAACTATATGACAGGGTAGTTCCTCTCTGGAATATGTCCAGTAACTGTGGCAGCTCAAGAGAGAGCATAAAAATGCATGTACTCACTTTAAAAAGTTCTTAGAAGTGACACACATCAGATCTGTTCATATTTCATTTCTTATTGCAATTTGTATAACTGCAGCTGGATTTGATAGAGTTGGGAAACTTCCTACAGGATGAGAGACCAGAAATTGGTAATTAGTAATATAACTTTTCAGGTCTCGGTCCTGTAAAAATAAAACATTTGTTTCCCTCTCCTTTCTTAGTGCAGAGTATACTCAATCCCTCCTTAACAGAGATATGCAAAATTCCCATCCAATCATTCTTGAAAGCCAGATTCTCTGAGTAATTCATAATAGTTTCTATGTCAGATCTAGATGTGGTTTTTGATCTGAAGACACAGTAACTAAAGAAATAATCTTCCCCTCACACTCCCAAAAGACAGTGAGAAAGGATAATACCAGTACAGCCTCCTTACTGAAAGACCAAAATTATGACACATACAGAAGCTACTAGTAAGTAATAATTTCAGAATCATGCCGAGCAGGTGCTGCAGGAGACATTGTATTCTTGTGGTGGGATGTACTCTGTTTTCTTTTAGTACCTTCCCAGCCCTTTGTTCTCCATACAGCTTGATTCAGCTCTCTAGTGTTGTGGACCGTTCAGCCTGGTTTCAGGAGTTGTAACCCTCACCCCATGGTGGGCTGTGTAAGAGCCAAAGGACCCACTTCATCTGGGTCTGTTCTGTCAAGAGGACGTGACCTACTAAGGAGACAAAGCTTATCTCCCTGGCAGGAGCACCGCTTCTGCCTCATCCATCTCTGGCCCCATCGCTTGGTCGGTAGTCAATGATGGGTAAGATTCCTCATGGGAGGGGCAACCTAAGCCAAACACGACCACTTGGGAGGCCCTCATGGAAGGACTCGGGGGGCTGCAGCAAAGAGAGGGTGATGGACCCTCGCCCACCACCCCTCCCCCGGCTATTCCGACATAGCCCAAGTCCCCATTTCTGTCTGGGAGATGTCTTCTGCTTCCTGAGCCTAATTGACTTAAAGCCTGAAACTATGACAGCAAGCAGTGCAGCCCTGTGCTGGCCAGGACGATTCCCTGGGTGATTGGGCATAAGAAAGAATTCCTAAAGTCCTGTGAAACCTGCTTTGCTAAGAGTGGTCTCATTTAAATGATAAGGGTCCGAGTAGGAAATGAGTACATCTCCCAAAGTTTTGCAACCCCCTTTCCTGACAGACACTGACTCAGATTAACCCCTCAGATTTCTTTGAAATGTTAAACCTGTATTCCTTCGTATTTGAACCCAATAAAATCCTAGTGAGGAAGGGGCTCTGGGTCATTCTCCTCTGAGAGTTTGTCCACCTCTCCTCTCCAAGCAGATCATGTCTTGGTAGTTTTATTTTCATCCGTGACGAACGGGGGGTTCTGCAGGCGGTGCCCCCCCCCACTCTAGAGGTCTTCTGTTTCTCACAACTTGAAAGAGCATTGAAGAATATGCCTTTCTTTGGGGCTGAACTTCTCAGCCAGCTTCCTTCTGGGAAATATGGATGCTGTATTATTGTGTTGGGGCTGCTATAATGGAACATTATAGACTCTGTGACCTACAAACAACCAAAATTAATTTCTCACATTTCTGAAGACTGGAAGTCCGAGGTCAATTCACCAGCAGATTTAGTGTTTTGAGAACTCACTTCCTGGTTCATAGATGGCCGTCTTTTCACTGTATCTTTATGTGGCAGAAGGATTAAGGGATCTCACTGGGGCCTCTTTTATAAGAGCACTAATACCATTCAGAAGTCTCTGTTTTAATTACGTACCAAAGGTCCTCTCCACCAAATACCATCGCTTTGAAGATTAGGGTTGTGTGTGTGTGTGTGTGTGTGTGTGTGTAACTGATTATGCTATTACAGTGGCCCCATTTTTCCTTCTTTATTCCCCTGTGCACTGCACAACCCCTCCCACCCACATTCCCCCTGTTTAGTTCATGTCCATGGGCCATACATATAAGTTCTTTGGCTTCTACATTTCCTATACTATTCTTAACCTCCCCCTATCTTTTTTCTACCTATCATTTATGCTACTTATTCTCTGTACCTTTTCCCCCTCTCTCCCCATCCCACTCCCCCACTGATAACGATCCATGTGATCGCCATTTTTGTGATTCTGTTCCTGTTCTAGTTGTTTGCTTAGTTTGTTTTCATTTCTGTTTTTTAGGTTCAGTTGTTAATAGCTGTGAGTTTGTTGTCATTTTAGAGTTCATATTTTTATCTTTTTCTTAGATAAGTCTCTTTAATATTTCATATAATAAGGGCTTGGTGATGATGAACTCCTTGAACTTGACCTTATCTGGGAAGCACTTTATCTGTTCTAAATAATAGCTTTGCTGGATAGAGAAATCTTGGATGTAGATCCTTGCCTTTCATGATTTGCAATACTTCTTTCCAGTCCCTTCTAGCCTGCAAGGTTTCTTTTAAGAAATCAGCTGATAGTTTAATGGGAACTCCTTTGTAGCTAATTCTCTCCTTTTCTCTTGCTGCTTTTAAGATTCTCTCCTTATCTTTAATCTTGACTAAAGTAATTATGATGTGCCTTGGTGTGTGCTTCCTTGGGTCCAACTTCTTTGGGACTCTTTGAGCTTCCTGGACTTCCTGAAAGTCTATTTTCTTTGCCAGATTGGGGCAGTTCTCCTTCATTATTTGTTCAAATAAGTTTTCAATTTCATGGTCTTCCTCTTCTCCTTTCAGCACCCCTAGGATTCAGATGATGGAATATATAAAGAAATCCTGGAGGTTCTTAAGCCTCTCCTCATTTTTTTTTTTTTTTTTGAATTCTTGTTTCTTCATTATGTTCTGGTCAAATATTTCTTTCTTCCTTCTGTTCTAAACCATTGATTTGAGTCCTGGTTTCCTTCCCATCACTGTTGGTTCCCTGTAGATTTTTCTTTATTTCACATAATGAGAGCTGCATTGCTGCCTGGGTCTTTTTTATGCTGTTGAATACCCCGTGAGTTCCTAAAGCATCCTGATAACCAGTGTTTTGGACTGTGCATCTGATAGGTTGGCTATCTCTTCATCACTTAGCTGTATTTTTTTCTGGAGCTTAGAAGTGTTTTTTCATTTGGGCCTTTTTTTTTTTTTACCTTGGCACACCAGTTACATAGTAAGGGGCGGAGCCTTACGGGTTCACCAGGGTGGGGAAACCCACATCGCAGTGTTGTGCCGGTTTATGTGGGGTAGGGGTCAGAGAGAGAACAGTGCTGCTTGCTCCACTCTCTGCCAGTCTTCAGTCACTTCCCCTGCTACCCACAATCAAATTGGGCCTGATGCTGATTCTCAGGTGGGTGGGTTTGTGTACATTCTAGGATCCTGTGGGTCTTACCAATGAACTCTCCTGTGAGGCTAGGAGTTTCTCCTTCTGCTGCCTCAATCCCCACAGGTGTTTTTAGTCAGAGGTTTTGAGGCTTTCTTTCCCCATGCTGGAACCCTGGCTTGTTCAGTCTGTCTAGCTCCCCAGTTGTTCCTCTCGGTTTGTCTGCATGCTAATGAGAACTGCCCAGTTCTCAAGCCACTGCCTGGCCTGGTCTGCCAGCCACCACCTTGCCCGTCCTGATCCTCCAGTCCTGAGCTTGTCGCATATCCTCTCTATCCAGCTGCCCATCTCAGCCCCTCCTGTCAGTCTGGATGGATATTTCTTCTTTAACTCCTTGGTTGTTGGACTTCCATATGGTTTGATTTTTTCTCTCAGTTCTGGTTGTTTTTTGTTTTTAAATTTGTTGTTGTCCTTGTTTTGGTTGTGCGAGGAGGCACAGTATATCTACCTAGACCTCCATCTTGGCCAGAAGTGGAAGATTAGGTTTCAACATATGAATTTTGGGAGGACAGAAATATTTAGCATGTAGCAGGCATCTAAGTGGCTTCTTAAGTATCAGTCACAATCTTTTTGAGTCCATCCAGCTCACTCTTTGTGTATTAAATTCTCTGAAAAATTTAGTCAGTTTATTATCTATTTTTCCAATCAGTTTTCTTTGTCCCATGTTCCACAGCTGTATAAATGCAGCTATATTGTGTTTGTAAGGCATTAATGGGAGAGCCACACACTTAGGCCCTTTTTCTTGAGCTGCTTTGTCCAGCTATGGGTTGGTTAAAAGGTTCCTTTTGTTTTTTTCTGTGAGTTGGCTCTAGTAGGGATTAGCTGTCTTTAACTTCATTCAAAACAATTTTGTTAAATTGTATTGTGACAGCTTGCATTTTAAAAAAACTTATCAAAATTGAATTTTTGTGTAGTATTTTAATTTTGAAGATGGAAGGAAATATGCAACATTTTGGCATACAATGCTTTATTATTTTAAGAAAAGTAAAAACACAACTGAAATGCAAAAATAGATTTGTGCAGTGTATGGTAAAGGTGCTGTGACTGATGGAACATTTCTAAAGTGGTTTATGAAGTTTCATGCTGGAAATTTCCCTCTGGATGATGCTCCATGGCCAGGTAGACCAGTTGAACTTGAGAGTGGTCAACTAGAGACATTAACTGAGAACAATAAATGTTATACCACATGGGAGATAGCTGACATACTCAAAATATACAAGTCAATAAAATTATTGGTGGAAATAAAAAATGTGTCTTATATTTTACAAAAAAAAACTAAATGGACTTTTTAGCTGACCCATAATAGTATTTACTAGGATGTCTGAGTCCATTCAAAAATTTTAACAGTTGATGTGATAACCACACTCTTAACTGATGCTTACCTTAAGACTGTTTTTTAATTAGCTTTTGACAAAGAATTCCTCAAATTTTCTTTTACTGTTTGAATTTTAGAAGCATTTTCTAAACAGACAAGTCCCTGAATTTATAGACTATCTCTATTAATTTTCATTCTTGCTTGCATATCAGACAATATTGTTCTCCACATGTCTCTTTCTTATAATAGACTTTCAAATGCAGCCAACACATGCTATCAAAATCCTGTTTTTCCATGAAGCTACAAGATTATTAGGTATGGAATTTCATTTCTAAATTAATGTAACAACAATTTAACCAAGTAATTTGCCACTATATAACATTGTCACCATTCTTCTAGTATCCATTATCAATTTCCTTGCAAACTAATGCCTAACACATAATTCAAAGCCACATATTTTAGGTTGTTTGTTACAACCTAATAAGTCAGAATGACAATTCTGATTCCAATTTCTATTTCAATCAGATGGATCTGATTACAATGCAGCAATAAACAACTCCAGAATTTCAGTGGCTTAAAACAACGAATATTTATTTCTATCATGTTACATGTCCATCATAAGTAGAAGGGTGGCACACTCATTCCTATTATTATTGTCCTTACTCTGCATTGCAGGCTGATAGAAGAGTCACTCTCTAAAACATTACCAATAGCCACAGCATAAGAAAAGAGGAGCATGATGAAGCATGTACTGGCTCTGCCTAAAAGTAACATACTGCTCCCATGTTCGCACACACTTAAATTCAATGTGGTGGGTTTGTATAATCCTAAGGCAAAAAGTAGAGCTAGATATTGGTAGAAAAATGTTAGAATCTATCCTTAAAATATATCAAGTAAAACAAATATATTTATTATTACTAAAGGACATAAAAGCTGAGCTTCAAAAATTTATCAGCAAACTGGAAAATATGAAAAGTGACATGATACATGAATTTCAGAAGTATGTGTAGGGGCGCCGCCCACAGAGCCCTTCTGTCCATCACAGATGAAAATAAAACTACCAAGACATGATCTGCTTGGGGAGGAGAGGTGGTCAAACTCTCAAAGGAGAATGACCCAGAGCCCCTTCCTCACTGGGCTTTTATTAGGTTCAAATACACAGGAATACAGGTATGTCAGGTGGCAAAGATCAAACAATGGTTAACATTTCAAAGAAATCCGAGGGCTTAATCTGAGTCAGTGTCTGTCAGGGAAGGGGGTTGTAAAACTTTGGGAGACATAGTCATTTCCTCCTGGGACACTTACATTTAAATGAGAGCACTCTTAGCAAAACAATTTTCACAGGACTTTACAAATTCTTTCTTATGCCTTATCACTTGGGGAACCACTCTGGCTGGCACAGGGCTGCACTGCTCACCCTTAGTTTCAGGCTTTAAGCTGATTAGGCCCAGGAAGCAAGTGATAAGCAAGACATTTCCCAGACGGAAATGAGGACTTGGGCTATGTCAGAATAGACGGGGGGTGAGGGTCCATCACCCCCTCTTTGCTGCAGCCCCCCAAGTCCTTCCATAAGGGCCTCCCAAGTGGTTGTGTCTGGCTTAGGTTGCCCCTCCCATGAGGAGTCTTACCTGTCATTGACTAACCAACCAAGCATTGGGGCCAGAGATGGATGAGGCAGAAGCAGCACTCCTGCCAGGGAGATAAGCTTTGTCTCCTTAGTGGCTTACATCCTCTTGACAGAACAGACCCAGATGAAGTGGGTCCCTAGGCTCTTATTCAGCCCACCATGGGGTGCAGGTTACAGCTCCTGAGACCAGGCTGAATGGTCCGCAACAGAAGTAGATATAAAAGAATTCTAGAATTAAAAAATGAAGATAGTCCTGACCAGTGTGGTTCAGTTGGTTGGGTGTCATCTCACAAAGTGAATGGTTGCCAGTTTGATTCCAGGTCAGAGTACATGCCTGGGTTGCAAGTTCAGTCCCAGTTGGGGCACATTTGAGATCAATGTTTCTCTCTCACATGGATGTTTCTCTCCCTCTCTTTCTCCTTCCTTTCCCCTCTCTCTAAAAATAAACAAATAAAAGCTTTTTAAAAAAATGAAGATGAAAGTAAGAATTAGTGGAACAGGTTATGAGCACACAAGCTGTGCTTAAAAAAGGATATGTGAACCTGGAGGAAAAATGCTATCCAGCATGTTAAATAGAAAGACAAAGATATGGCTAAGAATCATAAAGGATGCTGTGAATTCTCCATTCACAAACCAGTATTAAAGAAAGCAGTAAATAGTGGTTGTACCAATCTGCAATTCCACCAACAGTGCACTAGGGTCCCCTTTTCTCCACAACCTCTCCAACACTTGCTGTTTGTTGCTTTGTTTATGAAGGCCATTCTGACTGGTGTCAAGTGGTATCTCATTGTAGTTTTAATTTGCATCTCTCTGATAGCTAGAGATATCGAGCATCTTTTCATGTGTCTCTGGATCCTCTGTATGTCCTCCTTGGAGAAGTGTCTGTTCAAATCCTTTGCCCATTTTTTAATTGGGTTGCTTGTCTTCTTAGAGTAGAGTCTTGTAAGTTCTTTATATATTTTGGAGATTAATCCCTTGTCTGAGGTATCATTTCCAAATATGTTTTCCCATACAGTTGGTTCTCTTTTTATTTTAATACTGTTTTCTTTAGCTGTGCAGAAGCTTTTTATTTTGATGAGATCCCATTTGTTTATTCTTTCCTTTATGTCCCTTGCTCTAGGGGACGTATCAGTGAAAATATTGCTGCGTGAAATATCTGAGATTTTCCTGCCTATATTATCCTCTAGAATTTTAATGGTGTCATGGCTTATATTTAAATCTTTTATCCACCTTGAATTTATTTTTGTGTATGGTGTAAGTTGGTGCTCGAGTTTCATTTTTTTGCATGGAAAACAGTATGGAATTTTCTAAGAAAACTAAAAATGAACATACCTTTTGACCCAGCAATTCCACTGCTTGGATTATATCCTAAGAATCCTGAAACACCAATCCAAAAGAATCTATGCACCCCTATGTTCATAGCAGCACAATTTACAATAGCCAAGTGCTGGAAGCAACCTAGGTGCCCATCAGTTAATGAATGGATCAAAAAACTGTGGTACATTTACACAATGGAATTCTATGCAGCAGAAAGAAAGAAGGAGCTCCTACCCTTTGCGACAGCATGGAAGGAATTGGAGAGTATCATGCTAAGCGAAATAAGCCAGGCAGTGAAAGACAAATACCATATGATCTCACCTTTAACAGGAAGCTAATCAACAAAACAAACAAACAAACAAGCATAATATAAACAAAGACACTGAATTTGAGAACAGTCTGACAGTGTCCAGAGTGGGAGGGGAGGGAATTTCAGGGGAAAAGGGGAACGGTTTAGAGCAACAAGTATAAAGGACTCATGGACAAAAACTATGGGGGAGGAAATGTGAGGGAAGTGGGGAGGGCTGGGGTGGTGGGCTGGGGCGGGGTAAAAGACAGAAAACTGTACAATATCAACAATTAAAAAATACTGATTTAAAAAAAATAAAAAATGGAAAAAAAAGAAAGCAGTAAATAGTATTCTCCAAGAAGAAATAAAATTATCACATAATGGGAGGTTAGAGATGTAGGAATAAATAAAGAGCAAATTAAATGAAAAGTTAAAAAGTTAATCTAAATAAATTCTGGCTCTAAAATAGTAACAATAATGAAAACAGGGTTTATTTTCTATAAAAAGAGAAATAAAATACATAATGGCTACAGTATTTGAGCAGGTAAGAGATAAATGGAGAAAAAGTTTTGTTAGATCCATTCCATTTCCCAGAAGAAAACATATCAATTAACATTGAAGTTAAAAATGCATGTTATTATTTCCACAGTAAGAAATAATAAAAATAGTATATAACTTTCAAAATAATAGGAAACTATGATCATAAAAATTGTCAATCCAAAAGAAGGTAAGGAAGAAAACAAAAAAAAAATCTGTTGAACAAATGAAATACAAATAAGATAGAATTTTAACCCAAATACGTTGCTAATTATACAGGGTGGACCAAAAGTAGGTTGCAATTGTATGTCTAAAAAATAATTAATAATAATTAATAATAAAACAAGAATAAATTCTGTGTTTTGCATACTCACAACTGTAAACATACTTTTGCAACACCCCATATTAAGTGTAAGTGGGTGAAAAAAATTAGATAAAGACTTTCAGATTGGATAAAACAATAACAATTATATGTTCCTTATGCGAGACACGCTTGCAACATAAGGAATAGAAATAAAATAATAATAAAAATGTACCATGTAGACATTAAGCAAAAGTTTTATTTCATAGTAATAAAAGGTACAATGTATCAGAAACATAAAACAAATTTTACATTTGTGTGCACATAGTAATGTGGCTCCTAATATATGAAAAATATACAGATATACAAGGAAAAGTTGAGAGACACACAATTATAATGAAACATGAATACTCTCAATAAAATAAGCAGACAAAAATATCAATAAGCATATAAAAATATTTAAACAGCATAATTAACATTAACTAACAGATACAGATATATAAATATATAATCCTGCACCCAGCAATGGTCAATACATCTTCTTTTCAAGCAAGCATAAAACATTTGTAAAATTTGGCCTTATGTACAGGCACAGAGAAGGTTTTAACACATTTTAAAATATGAAATAGTACAGAGTATGTTCTGTAATCATACGTTTGTCAATCTACTAATAAATTACAGAACATAATTATAATCTCCATGTGTCAAATTAAGAAATACACATTTAAGTGACTCATAAATAAAGAAGAAATTACAATGGAAATTAAAAGCACTCAAAAATGGACTTCCAGCCAAGATGAAGGCATAGGCGGACACACTGTGCCTCTTCTAACAACCAAAATTAAGGACAACAAATATTTAGAAACAAGAAAACAACCAGAACTTATAGAAAATTGAACTATACGGAAGTCCAACAACCATTCATCCAGACCAGTAAGAGGGGCGAAGTCGCAGCAGGAGAAAGTGGAGGTACGGCCCGGGAAAGCAAGCAGCATCTACAGGCAGTTCCCAGGTGCACAGGTGACGGCTGGTGGTCCCCAGGCCCACAGGCAGCAGTTGGCGGACCCCAGGCACAGGGGGTGCAACTGTGCAGACCCAGTGAGGCCGCACAGGGCGGATGGCTGACCAGGTGGTCCCACATTCGTGGGCGCAGACAGTCCGGGCAGAGGGGAAGTGGAGGAAGGGACTGAATCAAGGAGAGAGCAGAGCAGGCACCATTGTTCCCTCTCAGACCCCGCCCCCACATACAGCGTCACAACCCAGCGACTGGGCTGCCCCGCACTGGGGAGCGCCAGAGGCTCCACTCCTCACTACTTAACAGCACACAAGCGTGCACAGATAATCCAGGTGAAGGGGAAGCCTTGGAAAGGGCCAGAGTCCAGGAGAGAGCAGAACAGGCACCATTTTTCCCTCTCAGACACCACCCCCACCTATAGCGTCACAACCCACCGACTGGGCTGCCCTGCCCTGTGGAACACCTAAGGCTCCACCCCTCATACGTAATAGCCACGACCAGACTAAAACCAAAACAACAACAACAACAAAAATCCCACCAAAAATGGCTCGAACCGTAAAACAAATAAAAGCCTCAGAGCCAATTCCTCTAAGCAGTGAAGAGATAGCCAACCTATCAGATGCACAGTTCAAAGCACTGGTCATCAAAATGCTCACAGAATTGGTTGATTTTCCTCACACTAGATGAAAAAATGCAGGCTACAATATGTGAAATGAAGGAAGATGCATGGGGAACTGATAGAGATGGAAGGAAAACTGGGATTCAAATCAATGGAGTGGACCAGAAGGAAGAAACTAACAACCAAACAGAAAATGAAAAAGAAACAAGAATTCAAAAAAATGAGGAGAGGCTTAGGAACCTACAGGACATGGTTAAACGTCCCAACATCTGAATTATAGGGTCCGAGAAGGGGAAGAAGAGCAACAAGTGGAAAACGTATTTGAACAAATAATAAAGGAGAACTTCCCCAGTCTGGCAAAGGAAATAGACTACCAGGTCATCCAGGAAGCTCAGAGAGTCCCAAAGAAGTTGGACCCAAGGAGGAACACACCAAGGCACATCATAATTCCATTAGCCAAGATTAAAATGAAGCAGAGAATTCTAGAAGCAGCAGGAGATAAGGGGACAGTCACCTACAAAGGAGTTCCCATCAGACTGTCAGCTGATTTCTCAAAAGAGACTTTACAGGCAAGAAGGGGCTGGAAAGAAATATTTGAAATCTTGAAAAGCAGGGACCTACATCCAAAATTGCTCTATCCAGCAAAGCTGTCATTTAGAATGGAAGGGAAGATAAAGTGCTTCTCAGATAAGGTCAAGTTGAGGGAGTTCATCATCACCAAGCCTTTATTATATGAAATGTTAAAGGGACTTATCTAAGAAAAAGAAGATCAAAAATAGGACAGTGAAAAGACAGCAAACTCACAGCTATTAAGAACCACACCTAAAACAAAAGCAAACTAAGCAAACAGCTAGAACAGGAACAGAACCACAGAAATGGAGATCATATGGAGGGTTAGCAACAGAGGCGTGGGAGGAGGAGAGGGGGGAAAAGGTACAGAGAATGAGTAGCATAGATAGTGGGAAGAAAATAGACAGTGGGAGGGCAAGAATAGTATGGGAAATGTAGAAGCTAGAAAACTTATGACCCATGGACATGAACTAAAGGGGGGAATGTGGGTGGGAGAGGGTGTGTAGGGTGGAGGGGAATGATGGGGGAGAAATGGGACAACTGTAATAGCATAATCAATAAAATATATTTTTTAAAAAGCATTCAAAAATGATAAAATACACTGCACATTAAAATATATAGGGCATAGTGTATTATCTTTTTAATGTATAGTTGGATGTGGTTTGCCAATATTTTGTTGAGGATTTTAGCATCTATGTTCATCAGCGATATCGGCCTGAAGTTCTCCTTCATTGTTGTGTCTTTATCTGGTTTTGGGATTAGGATGATGCTGGCTTCATAAAAGGAATTATCGCAGGGATGGAAGGATGGTTCAACATTCACAAATCAGTAAATGTAATACACCACATAAACAAAAGCAAAGACAAAAATCACTTGATCATATCTACAGATGCAGAAAAAGCATTTGATAAAGTACAGCACACATTTATGATAAAAACACTCAGCAAAGTGGGAGTAAAGGGACCATTTCTCAACATAATAAAGGTAATATATGAGAGATCTACAATCAACATCATACTCAATGGGGAAAAATTAAAAGCTTTCCTATTAAGATCAGGAACAAGTCCAGGTTGTCTACTTTCAGCACTCCTATTCAACATAGTATTGGAAGTCCTAGACACAGCAATCAGACAAGAAAAGGAAATAAAAGACATCCAAATTAGAAAAGATGAAACAAAACTGTCATTGTTTGAAGATTACATGATAGTGTACATAGAAAACCCTACAGACTCCATCAAAAACCTGCTCAACCTAATAAATGAATTTGGCAAAACAGCAGGATACAAAGTCAGTATCCAGAATTCAAAGACGTTTTTGTACACCAACAGTGAAATATCAGAAACAGAAATCAGGAAGAAAATCCCATTTGCTATAGCAACAAGGAAAATAAAGTACCTAGGAAACCTAACCAAGGAGGTAAAAGACCTATACTCAGAAAACTACACAACACTGAAGAAAGAAGGTAAGGAAGACGCAAACAAATGGAAGCACATACCATGTTCATGGATTGGAAGAATTAACATCATCAAAATGTCCATACTACCCAAAGCAATTTACAGATACAATGCAATATCTATTAAAGTACCAATGGAATATTTCACAGACATAGAACAAACACTTCAAAAATTTATATGGAACCATAAATAACCTTGAATAGCTGCAGCAATCTTGAGAAAGAAGAGCAAAGCAAGAGGGATCACAATACCTGATACCAAACTGTATTACTAGACCACTGTAATCAAAAAAGCCTGGTACTGGCATAAAAACAGGCACGTGGACCAGTGGAATACAACAGAGAGCCCAGAAATAAACCCAAGTCTCAACAGTCAATAAATATTCGACAAAGGGGGCAGCAACATAAAATGGAGCAAAAATAGCCTCTTCAACAAGTGGTGATGGGAGAATTGGACAGCTACATGCAAGAAAATGAAACTTGGGCACCAACTTACACCATACACAAAAATAAATTCAAGGTGGATAAAAGATTTAAATATAAGCTGTGACACCATTAAAGTCCTAGAGGAGAACATAAGCAGGGAAATCTCAGATATTCCACGCAGCAACATTTTTACTGATATGTCCCCTAAAGCAAGGGACATAAAGGAAAGAATAAACAAATGGGATCTCATCAAAATAAAAAGCTTCTGCACAGCCAAAGAAAACACTATTAAAATAAAAAGAGAACTGACTGTGTGGGAAAACATATTCACCAACGATACCTCAGACAAGGGTTTAATCTCCAAAATATACAAAGAACTTACACGACTCCACTCTAAGAAGACAAGCAACCCAATTAAAAAATGGACAAAGGATTTGAACAGACACTTCTCCAAGGAGGACATACAGAGGATCCAGAGACACATGAAAAGATACTCAGTATCACTAGCTATCAGAGAGATGCAAATTAAAACCACAGTGAGATACCACTTGACACCAGTCAGAATGGCCATCATAAACAAAGCCACAAACAACAAGTGTTGGATAGGTTGTGGAGAAAGGGGGACTCTAGGGCACTGTTGGTGGGATTGCAGACTGGTACAACCACTGTGGAAAGTAGTATGGAATTTTCTAAGAAAACTAAAAATGAATCTACCTTTTGACCCAGCAATTCCACTGCTTGGATTATATCCTAAGAACCCTGAAACACCAATCCAAAAGAACCTATGCACCCCTATGTTCATAGCAGCACAATTTACAATAGCCAAGTGTTGGAAGCAACCTAGGTGCCCATCAGTAAATGAATGGATGAAAAACTATGGTACATTTACACAGTGGAATTCTATGCAGCAGAAAGAAAGAAGGAGCTACTACCCTTCACAACAGCATGGATGGAACTGGAGAGCATTATGCTAAGCAAAATAAGCCAGGCAATGAAAGGCAAATAACATATGATCTCACCTTTAACAGGAACCTAATCAACAAAACAAACAAACAAGCAAAATATAACTAAAGGCATTGAAATTGAGAACAACTGACAGTCATCAGAGGGGAGAGGAGAGGGAATTTCAGGGGAAAAGGGGAAGGGATTAGAGCAACAAATATGAAAGACATGTGGACAGAAACTAGGGGGTGTGGAAATGGGAGGGTTTTGGGGACGGCTGGGGCAGTGGGCTGGGATGGGAGTAGAAGACAGAAAACTGTACAAGAAGAACAATTAAAATAAATAAAGAAAAGAAGAAAAGAAAAAATAAAATACATAGGACATAGCTAAAATAGTAATTAGAGGGAAACTTTCAGTCTAAAATATTCATATTGGAAAAGAAGGAAGGTTGAAATTTTAATGAGTTGAGTCAATCACAAAAAAAAATTAATAAAAGAACAGGAAACTGCCCAAATAGTTTGGGAGGAATAAAGGAGAGGAATTCCATAAAATTGAATGTAAAAATAAATTAAAGAAGATCAACGAGCTTTGAAAACCTTGCCAAAAAAACTAACTCTGCCTTCTCACAAAATAAATAAATGAATAAATAAATAAATAAATAGAGGAAGCTCACATTCACACATACACAGTATTAGGAATAAACAAGGGGCTATCACCACAGATCTTGCAGATATTAAAATGACCTTCTTACACCACACACAGGAATAAATTCAAAATGGATCAAAGACTTAAATGTTAGACCCAAAACCATAAAAATCCTAGAAGAAAACATAGGCAGTAAAATCTTGGACATTACTCATAGAAATTTTTTATGAGATATATCTCTCCAGGCAAGAAAAGCAAAAGAAAAAAAATAAATAAATGTAACTACATCAAACTAAAAAGATTTTGCACAGTGAAGGAAATCATCAACAAAATAAAAAGACAACCAACAGAATGGGAGAACATATTTGCTGATATATCTGATAAGGGGTTAACATCCAAAATTTATAAAGTACTTACAAAACAGCACCAAAAAACAAACACCCAATTAAAAAATGGGCCAAGGACCTGAATAGACACTTCTGCAAGAAGGACATACAGATGGCCCACAGACCTATGAAAATATGCTCAACATCAGTAGCCAAAGGAGAGATGCAAATAAAAACCACAATATCATCTCACACCAGTCAGAATGGCTATTGTTAATAAATCTACACACAACAGGTGCTGATGAGGATGAAGAGAAAAGGGAACCCTCGTACACTGTTGGTGGAAATGCAGACTGGTGAAGCCACTGTGGAAAGTAGTGTGGAGATACCTCAAAAAATTAAAAATGGATCTGCTTTTTGATTCAGCAATCCCACTCCTGGGATTGTACCCAAAAGAACCCCAAAATACTAGTTTGAAAGAACATAAGCACCCCTATGTTCATTGCAGCATTATTTATAGTCGCCAAGATATGGGAGCAGCGGAAGAGTCAATCAATAGATGAGTGGATAAAACTAAGAGGACATTTACACAATGGAATTCTGCAAGGCCATTAAAAAAAAAAAAAGAAAATGTTACTCTTTCCAACAGTACAGATGGACCTGGAGAATATTATACTAAGTGAAATAATCCAGTCAGAGAAAGACAAATATCATCTGATATCACACATATATGGAATCTAATGAACAAACTGAACTAACAAGCAAAACAGAAACAGACTTATAGATGGAGAGCAGATAACAACAATGGCAGGGTGGCTGGAGTGGAGGGATTGAGCAAAAAGGATAAAGGACTCATGGACATGGACAATAGTGTGGGCATCCTAGGGGGGAGATGGTATAAGGGGACTAAATGGTAATAAAAAAAATACAATAAAGATTAAATCAAATGAAAAAAATAGAAGGATAAAAAGAAAATAATTATGAACAACCTGGTATGAATAAGTTTTCAATGTTACTTATTTGCTTGACATAGCTTTGTGAATTGTTACCGTGTACCCACTTCATGAACCAAGAAAAAAAACCCAACCAGCCCTGACCCCGGGAGCCTTCAGTGTGTGCAACCAAACACTACAATTTCCCTCCAAAGGAACTACTCTCCTAACTTTTACAGCATTCGATTCCTTGCAGGAGATTTCAGGAAAGGAGCCTGAGGAAAATCTTCCAATAAGGGATAAGGGAATTTTGGAGTAGAATGTAATAAGTCAAGACAAAAGAACTGACGTAGATAAATAAAGTGATAGTGGATGGAAGAGTAAAGGGATCAAGTATTGTCAGATGGGAGGGACCAAATATCACTAATATTCATGTGGGAATGGTCCAATTAAAAGAAAAACAGGTAAAGCTGTAGGGTGAAGAGTATGAAGGTGTAGCCTTGGCTGGTGTGGCTCAGTGGATTGAGCACTGGCCCGTGAACCTAAGTGTCACTGGTTCAGTTCCCAGTCAGGGCACATGCCTTGGTTATGGGGCAGGTCCTTAGCAAGAGGCATGTGAGAGGCAACCACACATTTATGTTTCCCTCCTTTTCCCTCTCTCTAAATAAATAAATAAAATCTTTGTTAAAAAGAGTGGGAAGATGGCTAGAAGGGATAAGATGCAGAACCCAAATGAAGGATTGGAGGCATTGAACTTTTATAAAATGTGCTCCCTTCTTTTGGAAGGAAGAAGTACATGAGTTTAGATGCAGATAGGTTTCTGGACTTGGAAGTCAGAAGATGAAGAAATTTCTAGCTTGGTAAAACAATAGTCAAGGTTAAGAGTAGGGATTCAAGTATAGTAAGGGAGAATGAGTTTATGGAGAAAGGAAAAGGAACAAAATAGTCAACTCAATGAGAAAGCAACTTACAAAACAAATCCAGTTGACTTGTCAGTCAGGTTTGAGGCTTTCCTTGGAGTTTCATATGATTTATTTAAAGGGAGACCAACCTGCCCGACTAGATTTCTTTCCTCCTGCATCATTCATCTGTCTGTTGGTAAGCACAGAATTCGTGGTTGGAGAGCTGAGTCATCGTGGACTAAGGTTTACCAGGCCAAAAAAGAAAGGTGGGGCGGGGAGAAGAACATTAAGAATTAAGATTGAATGGAGTAGTAATAGTCATAAGCCATGGGCTCTGAATGGACAAAGAAGAAAGTGAACACAGGAGGGATTGTTAGATAGTAAGACAATGTTGGGTTAGATTAATTGAAGAGAATTAATTGATACAAATTTTTCAGTAAGATTAGTTGAGCCATGAGCTTTTTGGAAAGGAGGTTGTTGTAGAATTAAGATAAATTGGAGATTTCAAAGGCAGTACAGTTTCTACAAGTGACAAGTTCCCGGTTGGGCTGTAGGAGTGGAAATCTGAGGAGGGAAGGGAAGAATGACTGGAGAAATATTGGTCAAGGAACTGAGAGGCCAGCATGTTGGTTGGGACATGCACCAGGATGCCAAAGTGAGTGAAAAGGATGGCATGAGTCTGGGAGAAAGAAAAGCCTATATCAGGGAAACTATTAATGAATGAGAATGAGAGGCCAGGTGGTCAGTAAACAATAGCAGTGAGGGAGAGAAGAAAATTATTGCACTACTTGGTGGCTCAGACTCCCACATGAGATATGAAATAACTCCAGAGGATCCCTTGCCCTCTAGTTTCCAGTTCAGTCATTGAGAACCTCTCAGGAAATTAGAGGCAGGTAGGCCTGAGTGCTTATTCCCCAGGTTGCATCAGAGTGACTGTGTACCTTCAGGAAGGCACTACTTGTTCAAGGCAGCTAATCCTACACAATTCTGGATTTTGATAACAACTTTTTCCTGTCTCCCTTGAGGTGACCACTTTTTACTAGCTTCGGGTTCCTGCCCTATTCCATGTGATTTCTCTACATTCTGCTTGTACTGTTAAAAACACTCTCTTTTTAAAATCCTCTGAATTTTCCTACTTTGAATGTGCCATCTGTTTCCTTACTGCAACTCTGAATAATACCATGATAGAATCCAAAGCACAGAGTTTCAGGGGGAAAAAAGACCTAAGGATCCAGAAGTCATGACAAGGATTAAGAAGAACACTACCCCATCACATGGCTCAGAACTATGACCTGTTCAGTTGCAAACATGCACTATTCATCAAGACAATGGAAAAATGACCTCAAAGGCCTGAGATAATCAGGGCCACCTCCTCCGTTTGAACAGACAAAATGGAAGTCACCTGGGACTCAGCCCACTCCCACCAGAGCAGCGGAGGCAGGACCTCTGCACCAGTGAGTCTGAAAGACAGAACATTGAACAAAAGATTATTATTCTTGAGCTTTAAAGTTAACAATATTTACTTCTTTGGTACCTATCACCTTTTCCTGCTTTCCTATTTCTCCCATCTTGGATTGGGAATGCCTGTCCTACCATTGTACTCTGGAAGTACTTGACTCACCTGGTTTCACATATTCACAGCCAGAGATGAATTTTGTTCGAAGATGAATCATATGCTAATTTTTATCAATTTCTTTTATTTCCTTTTTATTGAATTTATTGGATTGACACTGGTTAACAAAATTATACAGGTTTCAGGTGCACAATTCCACAGCGCATTATCTGTACACTGTATTGTGTGTTCACCTCCCCAAGTCAAGTCTCCTTCCATCACCATTTACCCCCTCCTATACTTTTCTCTGCTTCCCTCCACCCTCCCCATCCCCAGCAATCACCACACTGCTGTCCATATCCATGAGGTTTTTCTCTTTTGTCTTATTTTTTGCTGAATTCCTCCAACCCAAACCCCCAAACATCCCCTGAGACTTACAGAGAGCTAGCTGTCAACCTGATCTCTATCTATAAGTCTATCTCTATTTTGCTTGTTACTTGATATTGTTCATTAGATTCCATATATTAGTGAAATAATATGTACTTATCTTTCTCTGAGTGGCTTATTTCACTTAGCATAATTCCCTAGATAATATTTAGACTTTGGACTTTAAACATTTGGGTTGATGATAAAATAAGTTAAAACTTTTGAGGCTATTGGGATGAAATTAATGTATTTTTCATGGGAGAGTAACATGAATTTTGGAGACCCAGAAACAAAATGCATGGGCCAAATGTTTGAGTCACTCCAAAATTCATGTTGAAGTCCTAAGCCCTAATGTAATGGCATTTGGAGGTACAACCTTTGAGAGGTAATTAGGTTTAGGTGAAGTTGTGAGGGGGGCCTCAATAATGGGATCAGTGTTATTATTAAAGGAAAAGACTGGAGCTCATTCTTTTCTATGTGAAGACATGGTGAGAAGGCAGCTGTCCACAATCAGGAAGAAAGCTCCCACCAAGAACAGAATCTTCCAGCACAATGAAGTTAGACTTCCAAGCCTCCGTAACTGTAAGAAATGTTTGTTGTTTAAGCCACACAGTGTACGGTTGCTTGTAATAACACCCTGAGCTGAGAGGAGAGATGGCCAGTCACAAGAGCAGGGATTCCAGGTGGAAGTTGCAGACTGAGACAGATTAGCAGAATACAGAGAAGAATGTAAAGGAGATTTCAGGTGGTAGTAAATGTTTGCAATGGTTTGGACTTTGTGAGTAACTGAAGCAAACAGGGAATCAAGGGACATACAATTAGAAACAAACAGGTTTGGGTTGTAACATTGCCCTATGGCCCCTGAATATTTCAATTGTTGATATAGCGATTGGTCACTAAGTTCATAAGCAGTGTGTTGGGAGGCAACAAGGCAAGGTCACTATTGTAAGCTTTGGTCCAGCCTCAGATGAAGGACACTATTCTCAGAATGCAAAGATTATTTGGCAAATGATAACTTTTTTAAGAGAGAAGATATTGGAATTTGTTTAAAAGCAGGTGAAACAGAGATCAAGACACAGCAAGAGGTTGAAGACACAGAAGAGAGAGAAGGTAACAATGAAGAGAAGTCTCAGTTAGTTGGATTCTGAAAGTAGGTGTTAGGACCTGCCTCTTACATTCTGATAGGAAGCAGGTATTTTGCTAAAATGCCACAAAGATTTGTTGAGAATGGCATGTAGTTTACTATGCAACTCTCAGTTAATTAATAACAACACATTGAAGTAACAAGCCCTGGGCTGGGTAAGTCTGTATCCTCCTCAATGTATTATTTGTTCCCAGTTTGACCTGTCCTGGGATATCTGCTTCTTTCTTTTGACCACTATGAATGTTACCAATTGTTCTTACCTTTGAGCAGAGCCATGCAAGGCAGCATGTCTTCCATGTGCAGGAACACACAAAGTAAAAAAAAAAAAAAAAAAAAAAAAACATAGGGGCTTCTTCTTCGCTCTCTTTTGGTGCAGCAGAAACATTCTCTGTGCTATGATGATGTCAAACATTTGAAAGCCCCTATGATGGGAGGAGCCTTTAACTGCTTGGAGTCCAAACATTGTACTTGATGTTTCTTATAGAACAGCACTGCACAAGTCCATGCATTATCAACTAAGGAGATAACTAGTTACAGTAGCCCCCATTAAAGCAGTAACCATATAGCACTCTGGGAACACAGACGGAAGAGTCAAAGTCAGGAGATCAGAAGAACAAACAAAATGAAAAGGGGGACGTAGAAGTATTTGACTAAAGGACTTCAAAATTAGACACTAAGTCAAAGTAAAACCAGACAGATCCCATTTCCAAATCTCAGTTCCAAGGGAGGCAGAATTTAAGCTAAAGGGAGTATGGACTGAGCCAGTCTCTAATGTACAGGACAAGGACAATAAGACTATCCAGGGTTCTGTTACAAAATAAGAAAGTGAAACATAAAAGGAGAAAGGGGCAGAAAAGTTTTCCCAGAAAGTGTACAAGGATGTCCTGCAGGCATAGATCCATGAGGAATAAAGGGAAATCCCCAGAGGAAAGAGAAAAGAAATATCCATACCAGTTTGGGAAGGAAAAGTGGAGTGGGGAGAGGTCACCAGCTGAGCGTATAGGAGAAAGCCTGGTACCTCCTCTTGAGCACAGATCAGCATCTTTTTCCAAATAATTTCTGGGACAACTACTATTAATATTTTACTATTCGTTTAAGGGAAACTTATTAAGTCAGGGCTCAGAGGTGAGGTTCTGTTCTATAGGAATAGTCATCTTCTCACACCACAATGATCTGAATATAGTCATATCTCAGTACTTGTTGGCTTCAAAACTTGTCAAACCCTGTACTCATTACATTTTGACAAGATAAAAATGTTTGAGCACTCAGCACTTGCTTGGGACACATTGCACTTGCTAGAACTTGTATGAGTCACCACCCAGCAAAAGAAAATGCTTCATCTTTCAGTACTCATAGATTTTGGCATTTGTCATGAGTTCCAGAACAAATGAATGATGAGTACTGAGGTATCACTATATACATAGAATAAATATATACCTTGAAAAAACTTGATTAATGTACATAACCAGGTGTATATTTCTTCTGAACAAAATATCTCCCACTCGGCACAGAAGATGAAATTTTCTGAGAGAGAAAAAGGTTTATTTTACCCTTGAGACTTGAGGATGCTAAGGTTGAAAACATGGGTCTCTGATTCCATGAGATGGTGAACCCAATCAGCCTGGTGGAAGGCTTGAACCTGGATGGGTAGCTGTGTGCATTTGAGTAATTCTATCACTATTATTCTACACTATGATGCAGTTTCACATCAGTTTAATGTTGACAAATTAAATTTAATTTGACTTGGCACCCAAATGCCAGACTGGCAAAAAGTCCATTCTTAAACTACTGGGGTTTTCCCACCCTCACTTGGATAGTCAAAGAAATTAGATATCCTACATGACTCAAAAGGTTTTCCCCCTAATGTACACTCTTAAGAAGGGAAAGTCCCCTTCTGACTTTGGTTTTCCAACTTGCCCTCCTGATGTCAACAAAACAGAGTAGTCACCAGCTTCAGGCTCAGGCCAGTCAAATTCTTTGAAAGCTGTATGTCAGCCATAGCACCTGGGTGTGGTGCTCAGGTTTGCGCACCAGCAATTCTTTGAACCTGGGGCCACAGCAGCATTGTGCCAGAATGTCATCTGCTTATAATAAAAACCTATGTTCACCTCCGCCTTTCCTACTGAAATTTTTGGTACCTTGAAAGTAAGGCTGCTTTTGTTTTTGACCCCTGAAATACCAGATCCTTCTCTCTAGAGAGAAAATAGTTGCTCAGAATAAAGTCCTGGACTTTTGAGACACAAATAAAATTTTCTTTTTTCTGAGGAAAAGATCTAGTCCTTAAAACCATAAAGGCTTTTATACCCTCTCTGAAAGTGGGGTTGGAGGGAACACTCTCCATCCTTCATTCTTTCTGTACGAGTAAACTGGCTCACTGGCAAAAAGAAAATGTTTTTGGCTGAAAGAAGGAAGAAATAGGTAAAACTATCTTTAGCAAATCACCCCCACTACATGTCTACACTCAAGAAGCTGCATTACCAATGAGCATAGATAAACCTAGATGACTGATACGTAAGGTCTAAAAGTCTGTGGGTTATGTTTGCACATAGTGGAGCAGGTAGTTCAAGAGCCTATGTGTCATGTATGTTTGTATAATGAATGATGGTGATTTAGCTTCATGGAAAGAAGTGTCTCAGTGGAGGAACCAAGACAAATAGCAGCCAGGTATTGCATCAGATTTCCAGGTAAGCAGATTGTTTAGGGAGGAGATGTTGAGGTTGGGATACTCATGCGCAGTTTGGAGATAAAGGAGACAGCACTGGGACAGCGGGTCAGCTTGTGTTTCAATAGTGACACCATGTGGCAGCAATGGCTACAGGGCCAGGAGATCAGTATACTTCTGGTTTTCTCTCAGACACTCCAGTATTGACTAAGGAGACTGACACTTCAACTGAGAAAGCCCCTCATATTCTCACACCTGTCACATGTGTGCTCTGAGCAGGGGAGTTCATAGGAATAAAATCCCAGGGGCAAGGAAGGAAGACCTTCAATGATGAGGAGAGAAGGACTGGATTCATTTAATCTGAAAATTTTTTTTTTGTTTTTTTGTTTTTTAATTTTTATTTTAATTGTTGATCTTTACAGTTTTCTGTCTTTTACTCCCACCCCAGCCCACCTCCCTAGCCCTCCCCACTTCCCTCCCATTTCCACCCCCTATAGTTTTTGTCCATGTGTCCTTTATACTTGTTTCTGTAAACCCTTCCCCTTTTCCCCTGAAATTCCCTCCCCTTTCCTCTTTGGTGACTGTCAGCCTGTTCCCATTTTAAAGTGATACAACTGCTTTATACCATTGGTGAAACAGGTTACTAACAGCTATGAGATAGGTCTTATTTTGTAATATCCATGATACTCAGGAGCCCTTCGGGTTACACAGTAAAATCACATGAAGTCAGAACAAGTACAAACACTATAGAGAAGAAAGTGTGGATTTTGGTGAAATCAACTTTGGTTCAAATCATAGTTTCTCCACTGATTAAGCAGTGTGACCTTGGATACATTTCTTAAAATATCTGCACTTCAGTTTCCATACCTACAAATGGAGATAAGGCACAGGGTCAATGTGATTGCTATAGTTATCTGGTTCCCATGCTGTGAAATTTCACATCTTTTTTCCCTTCAAGATATCTTGATTTGTTGCTTGGCTGTCAGCATAAGAAAAACAATACACGATTAGAATTGGCTATATCTCTGAGTTGTTTATAACAATGACAAATTTGGATTAAACCACACGAAAGGAAAATGATCAAATAAATATCAAATCATATTAGGAAATATTAAGCAGTTATTAAAAAAGAAGACTTCAGTGAATTTCAATGGCATTAGAGATTGTTACACTAGTTTTAGTTGAGTTCTGGTAACCCACTACCATTGGACCAACCTACATTAGAGATTGTGTCAGAATAACATCAAGTGAAAAAGAGGATGCATAAAACCACATGTTATATGTAATTTAACCAGGATTATATTTTATTTACCCTCCTATAGTATTCAGAAATGCATATATGCATCAATATGGAATTCATACAGGCATTGAAACAGATACAAAGGACATACAAAAATATTAATAATGCACCTTCATGATTTTTAAGTGTTTTTAAGGAGGCAGATTCTGATTTAATCTTTATTAAGTACAGCCTTTTAAAAATAAAATTATGTAATAGCACTTCTTTATGGCTTTCTCAATGTAATTTTGACTACCATCTTATGAGCTTAGGGTTTCATCTTCTCTTCCTTATGCCTCTATTTTAGATAAATGTATGGAGGAAGTGGGTGAATTTATTTTAAAAAAAGAGGGGAGAGAAGAAGGGGAGGAGGAAGACCTTTCAATCCTCTTGGCCACATCCTGGTTGGTCTTGGCATTTTGGGGGGTGGCATATTCTGCTCCCCTTCAATGTGAAGAATACTGTCCTACAACTCTATGATTTTGCTTAGATAATCTAGATCACTCCTGGAGAAAAAATAAAAGATCAATGTTCTGAAAAACTATAATCTTTTATAGTTATCTTAATTGCTTTCAACATAAACAATTTATGCTAAATATAAAGTAGTAATGTTATATCAATATAGATATATCTATAATAACAGGAAAGACTACTACAAGTAAAATAAAGCACCTGCTATACAATAAAATATTTCAAGGTCAAAATAGGGGTCTGCAAACTACGGTCCAAGAACCAAATTTAGCAGACAGCTGTTTTTTGAGCCTGCAAGCTAAGAATTGGGTTTTACATTTGTAACAGGTTTTAAGAAAAATTAAGATGAGATCGTGTGTATTCCTCAATGCTTAAAATGTTCCCTACCTGTCCCTCTAAAGAAAAAGTTTGCTGATCACTCATGTAAAGGGTAAGTTACTGAGCAGCAATTATCAACTAATGTATTATGCATTAATGTATTAATACATTACCTACTCATGTATTAATGTACTTGCATAATACTATGCAAATATTATGTTTTTCAGAAACATGGAGTGAAAGCTTAAATTTACCTTGCTCCAAGTTGTCTCATTGGTAATGATCTTGTATATGTATGTTTAAATTTTTGTTTCATGCTATGAGAATCAAATAGTGAAACTATTATATTAGTTCTTAAGGGGAAAGATGCGATTTTTGAGAAAGAGGTTTGTACTCTAATTAAAAGAAATGTGAGGTCAAGTCAAAGAATATTATCTAAAGTAATATCTAAAGTTAAAGTAACATATCATGCTCTGTTAGATTGTCTGCACAGTTTGGTGAGTTGATAGATATTTGGAAACTAATCATCTTCCAAAATATGTTGATATATGACAACAACTTGCATAGCTGAACTTGCATGCCACCATCGGCAAGTCTCTGCTTCTCACGAGCTGCCCATACTTAATTGTCTCCCCAGACAACTCTTCAGCCCACCTCACTTGACCTCTTTGCCATAGTCAATAATGCTGATCCCTTCCTCTTTCCAAAAATACTCTCTTGTTTTGTCCTCATGACTCCATACAACCCTAGTTTTCCACCTATTTATGTATTCTCAAACCCTGTAACCGTACTCTCTTCCCCTACTTGGCCTGCAGGCATTCTCTTCCTGCTCTTCTTTCTTGTCCTGGCATAGGCTGATACCTCCCACATCTCTGTTCTGGTCCATCCAATTCATTCTTCTCAGCTTAAAATCTACTAACTCTGCTTACTCTCATATCTGATCAAATATGAGTCTGTTTAGTGTTTATTTTTCTTCTTCTTAACAAGACAATGACAAGCATTTTTTCCTTGTTTAATCTCATATCATCCTGCCTGTCTTCATGGCTAGTAATTTTTAAATTGTATATCCAATATTGTGTGTAAAATAAGGTCAGAGTCTCCAGATGGTGTTATATTTTACCAGAGAAGGTCCTCCTTTCATATGTTAGGTATATCATGGTATGAAACATTGATCACCTCAGTCTCATCAAGAATTGGGATGGGTTGGAGCTGGATTAAAGTTTTGGTAAGACTCGATCTAGATTTGACTTCACCTCAATTTTAGATGGTGGTCCTCCTGACTTTATGTTGAAAGCCACATCTGCGTTTTAGAAGTTTTCAGCTCAGCTCTGTTGCCTCCCATCCCACACACTTCAAAAATTGGTCAATGAGTTGAGCAGGATACCAGCTCTCTCTTGCCTCTTACACAACATCTCACATGGCCCAGACTCAGCAAATGTCCTATAATCAATGTGTTTGAGGCCCCACATGCTTTTAATTTGTCATTCCAGACCAGTATTACTGCTAAAGGCTTTACTAAGTTTACTCTCCCAGCAGAAGTCTTTACCTGGACCAAACTTCAGCCCATACCCGAAAGCAACAAATATCTCCAGAGGAAAAACACCTCTGGCATATATAAGCTATGCATGAAATGGTTCTCCCTGACTGATGCATTTAACAAATCAGGCACTTGAAAACTTGATTAAAAAAAATTAGTTAGTTACTTCCAGCCAAGATGGAGGTGTAGGTGGACACACTGTGCCTCCTCTCACAATGAAAATTAAGGAAAACAATTGTTTAGAAACAAGAAAACAATGAGAACTTATAGAAAATTGAACTGTATGGAAGTCCAACAACCATTCATCCAGACAAGTAAGAGGGGCGGAGTCGCAGCAGGAAAAAGTGGAGGTACAGACCTGGGCACCAAGGCAGCAGTGGACGGCAGTTCCCAGGCATACAGGTGGAGGCCAGCAGACCCCAGGTGAACAGGCAGCGGTTAGCAGACCCCAGTCACACAGGCGGCAGCTAGAGGACCCAGGGCACAGGGTGGCAACAGTGCAGACCCAGTGAGGCTGCACAAGGCAGCTGCCTGACCAGGCGGTTCCACATTCATGTGCAGATAATCCAGGCAAAGGGAAAGAGGCAGAAGGGACTGGAATCCAACAGAGAGTGGAGCAAGCACCATTGTTCCCTCTTGGACCCCGCCCCCACATACAGCATAGCTACCCAGAGACAGGGCCGCCCCTCCCTGGCACCTAAGGCTCCACCCCTCACTACTATAACAGCTGTGACCAGACCAAAAACAAAACAAAACAAACACCAAAAATGGTTCAAACTGGAGAACAAATCAAAGCCCCAGAGCCAATTACTCTAAGCAACAAAGAGATGGCCAACCTATCAGATGCACAGTTCAAAGCACTGGTGATCAGGATGCTCACAGAATTGGTTGATTTTGCTCACAAATTAGATGAAAAAAATGCAGGCTACAGTACGTGAAATGAAGGAAAACACACAGGGAACCAATAGAGATGGGAGGAAAACTGGGACTCACATCAATGGAGTGGACCAGAAGGAAGAAACAAACAACCAAACAGAAAAGAATGGAGAAACAAGAATTCAAAAAAATGAGGAGAGGCTTAGGAACCTCCAGGACACCTTTAAATGTCCCAACATCCGAATTATAGGGGTACCAGAAGGGGAAGAAGAAGAGCAACAAGTGGAAAACTTATTTGAACAAATAATAAAGGAAAACATGCCCAAACTGGCAAAGGAAATAGACTTCCAGGAAGTCCAGGAAGCTCAGAGAGTCCCAAAGAAGTTAGACTCAAGGAGGAACAAACCAAAGGCACATCGTAATTACATTAGCCAAGATTCAAATGAAGGAGAGAATTCTAGAAGTAGCAAGGGATAAAGATACCTTGTAGGTAACTGTCAGCTGATTTCTCAAAAGAGACCTTCCAGGCAAGAAGGGCCTGGAGAGAGGTATTTGAAGTCTTGAGGGGCAGGGACCTACATCCAAGATTGCTCTATCCAACAAAGCTGTCATTTAGAATGGAAGGGAAGATAAAGTGCTTCCCGGATAAGGTCAAGTTCAAGGAGTTCATCATCACCAAGCCCTTATTATATGAAATGTTAAAGGAACTTACCTAAGGAAAAGAAGATAAAAAATAAGACAGTGAAAAGACAGCAAACTCACAGCTATTAACAACCACACCTAAAACAAAAGCAAACTAAGCAAACAACTAGAACAAGAACAGAAACACAGAAATGGAGATCATATGGAGGGTTAGCAACAGGGGAGTGGGAGGAGAAGAGAGGGGGAAAGGTACAGAGAATAAGTAGCATAGACGGTGGGTAGAAAATAGATAGTGGGAGGGCAAGAATAGTGTGGGAAATGTAGAAGCTAAAGAACTTATGACCCATGGACATGAACTAAAGGGGGGAATGTGGGTGGGATGGGGTGTGCAGGGTGGAGGGGAATGATGGGGGAAAATGGGACAACTGTAATAGCATAATCAATAAAATATATTTAAAAAATTAGTTAAAGATCCCAGATGGTAGAGCAGTAAATGGAAGCTTACAAACCTCTTCCAAAGACAAAAGTAGAATTACAACTAAATCATAGAGAAATCATCCTGAATAACCAACTGAACACTAGCTAGAGAGAAACCTTACATTCAAGGGCAGACCGAAGAGACCACTTTACCCCAGTTAGACAGATAGGGAGTACTAAGTAGCCAGCAAGAGGGCTGGCTCGGCTCCCACAGGTGGCAGCTGAAGTTCCAGAAGGGATATTTCAGTGGCCAGTGAGTTCCACTTGAGAAGTGTGGAGTCTACACCCCAAGCTGGGCTCCCCAACCTACAGCACCAGAGCCCAGAATGGAATCCAGATAACAACCAGCTATGAAAAGCAGCAGGGGTTTCTGTCCACCAGGGAGAGATGGCTGGAGACGCAGAGAGCCTCTTAAAGGGTCAGTGCACAAAATACCATTTGTAGCCACTTACATGGGACTCTGACAGAGGGAGGGAAGAGAGGACTAGAAACACTTGAGTAGAGTCTGGGACTGGTGGCTCTGGGGAGAGAACTGAAGGAACAAACGCCAGGATCCTTGTGTTGAGTCATTCCCTATACCGCAGAGGCCACCCTTTTCAGGCAGAGCACTCCTCTAAAGTTGCATCAGCCTGAAGGAAAGCAATAGCTCCACCCACAGGAATTACTCTGCCCCACTGTGTGGAGCTTAAGCTGGGCTACTAAGGAGTACAGCTAGAGGCTATATCAGATTTAAGTTTAACAACTAAGGTGGATCTCTGAGAGCTCTGAGACCTTAGCTGACCTTCACCTAGGCCCAGTTTTGGTAAAAAGCCAGTCTTGGTACACAGAATGGTTCTTTCTGCACACACTCAAGCCCAGCAGAGGGAGCCACAGTGTGGATCACAGATAGCTCCAAACAGGTTTGCGCAGGGCCTGTAACAGGCAGTATCTGACAGAAGACTGAATTAAAGTTTTTGAATATTTAATACATAGAAACAACACAAGGAGTCAGACAAAATGGGAAGACAAAGAAACAGGGCCCAAATGAAAGAAAAAGAATCCTACAGAAGAAAAACTAAATGAGAGGAAGGCAAGCAATTTATCAGACATGGAGTTCAGAGTAGTGATTATAAGGCTACTCAACAGAATGTAAAAAAGACATAGAACCAATAAAAAAGGACCTGTCAGAAACAAAGAATGCAATATCTGAAATAAAAAATATACTGGAAGGAATAAACAATAGGTTAAATAAAGCAGAAGATAGAATCAGTGATTTGGAAGACATGATAGAAAAAGAAGAAAAAATCCAAGTAGAGCAGCAAAAAGAACTAAACAGAATGAGGAGAGCTTAAGAAACCTTTGGGACAACACAAAGTTTAACAACATCTGCATCACAGGAATACTAGAGAAAGAAGAAAGCTAGCAAGGGATTGAGAACCTCTTTGAAGAAATAAGGGCCAAGAACTTCTCTAGTCTGGTCAAAGAAAAAAACATTCATGTCCAGGAAGTGCAGAGTCCCAAACAAGATGGACTCACAGAAGCTTACTTACACCAAGACACATAATAATTAAAATAGCAAAGCTTAAAGACAACGAGAAAATCCTAAAAGTTGCAAGAGAAAAGAAGTTAGTTACATACAAGGGAGTGAAATTATGCCTTCATCTGATTTCTCCACAGAAACATTTGAGGCCAGAAGTGATTGGCATGAAATATTCAAGGCAATGAAAAGCAAAGACCTATAATCAAGGAAGGCTACTTTACCCAGCAAGGTTATCATTTAAAATTGAAGGAGAAATAAAGAACTTCCCAGACAAGAAAAAGCTAAGGGAGTTTGTTAATACCAAACCAGTACTGCAACAGATGTTAATGGGCTTGTTTTAAGAAGAAGAAGGAAAAAAAAGAAAAACAGAGAAAAATAGTTTTAAAATAAAATGGCAATAAATACAATCTATCAATAATCATCTTAAATCTAAATGGCATAAATGCTACAACTAAGAGACATAAGGTTGCTGAATGGATAAGAAAACAAGACCCATATTTGTCTCAAAAAATTAGTTGGCAATAAAAGCATCCTGTCATTTCATATTTTTTTAGGAAAACCATATTCTGTTCATATTTCCATGGGAAAATATAAAATCATAGATACATGTAAACAGATAAATATCGAGTGTTGGCAAGGATGTGCACCAGGGGTCCAACCTTTTGGCATCTCTGGGCCACACTGGAAGAAGAAGAGTTATCTTGAGCTACACATTAAATACACAAACACTAACAAAAACTGATGAGCAAAAAAAGTTTTAAGTAAATTTACAGCTTTGTGTTGGGCCACATTCATATCCATCCTGGGCCTCATGCTCATTGTGAGCCATGGATTGAACACCCCTGATTGACTGTTGGTTGAAATACAGATTGGTGCAGCCACCATGAAAAACAGTATAGAGGTTCCTCAAAAAATTAAAAAGAGAACTGTTTTATGAGCCAGCAATTCCACTTCTGAGTATAAATCTGAAAAAAAACCCCAGAAAATCCTGCTTTGAAATGATATACAAGTAATCATCCCTGTGTTCATTGAAGCATTTACAATGGCCAAACTATGCATGCAACCCAAGTGCCCAACAATAGCCAAGTGGATAAAAAGCTATGGTATACATATATAATAGGATATTACTCAGCCATAGAAAAAATGAAATCATATCATTTGCAACACCATGAATGGACCTAGATGTTATAATGGCAAATGAAATAAGTCAGACAGAGAAAGACAAATACAATATGATTTCACTTATAGGTGTAATATAAAGAACAAAATAAATGAACACTCAAAATTAAAACAGATTCATAGATGAAGAGAACAGATGGATGGTTGCCACAAGGGAAGAGATATGAGAGGTTGGGGGAAACAAGTGAAGAAATTAAGAAGTACAAATTGGTAGTTACAAAATAGTCATGGTGATGTAAAGCCAATCATAGGGAACATAGTCAATAATATCATAATGAATATGTATGGTGTCATGTGGGTACTTGAAATATCAGGGAGATCACTTTGTAAACTATATGATTTTCTACCACTATGCTGTACACCTGAAACTAATACAAAATAATATTGAATGTAAACTCTAACTGAAAAATAAATTATATTTTTTAGAGGTCAGCAGTTCCCCCAAAGATATTCAATGGAAATCTCATCCCATAGACAAGTAAAAAGGGTTCATAGTTAAATATGTTTCATAGTTAGTTCTTAGCTCTATGTAAAATAGAGTTTTGTGCTAATAGTTTCCTTAATAGATCTTTATAGGAATTTCTTGATTTTATTCTCTGGGGTTTTACCCACATTTTTTTTTATTGTTGTTCAGGTACAGTTGTCTCCATTTTTTCCCCCACCACTCCCCCCACCCCAGGCATACCGACTTCTGATCCTTGATCTTATGGCCCTTTGGTTTTGTCCATGTGTCCTTTATACATGTTCCTGAAAACCCTTCCTCCCCCAATTATCCCCCCCCACTTCCCCTCTGGTAACTGTCAATTGGTTCTTAATTTCAATGTCTCTAGTTATATTTTGCTTGCTTGTTTGTTTTGTTGATTAGGTTCCACTTACAGGTGAGATCATAAGTTATTTGCCTTTCATCACCTGCGTTATTTCACTTAGCATAAAGCTCTCCACATCCATCCATGCTGTTCCGAAGAATAGGAGTGCCTTCTTTCTTTCTGCTGCATAAAATTCCATTGTGTAAATGAACCATAGTTTTTTGATCCATTCATTTACTGATTGGCACTTAGGTTGTTTCTAGCACTTCACTATTGTAAATTCTGCTGCAATGGACATTGGAGTGCATAGGTTCTTTTGAATTGGTATTTCAGGATTCTTAGGGTTTAATCCCAGCAGTGGAATTGCCAGATCTAAAGACAGTTCCATTTTTTGTTTTCTGAGGAAATACTATACTGTTTTCCATAGTGACTGCACCAGTCTGCATTCCCACCAACAGCGCACTACAGTTCCCTTTTCTCCACAATCTCTCCAGCACTTCTGATTTGTTGACTTAATTATGATGGCCATTCCTACCAGTATGAAGTGGTATCTTACTGTGCTTTTAATTTGCATCTCTCTGATGGCTATTGATGCTGAGCATCTGTTCATACATCTCTGGGCCCTTTGAATGTCCTCCTTGGAGAAGTGTCTGTTCAAGTCATTTGCCCATTTTTTAATTGGGTTGTTTGTCTTCCTGGAGTGGAGTCATTTGAGTTCTTTATATATTTCAGAGATCAAACCCTTGTCTGTATATCATTGGCAAAGATATTTTACCATACAATTGTTCTGGTTTTCATTCTACTGCTCTTTTCTTTCACTGTACAGGAGTTCTTTATTTTGGTAAGACCCCATTTGTTTATTCTGCCTTTATGTCCCATGCTCTAGGGGACATATCAGTGAAAATATTGCTGCATGGAATGTCTGATATTATCCTGCCTCTGTTCTCCTCTAGGTCTTTTCTGGTGTCATTACTTATATTTAAGTCTTTGATCCACCTTAAATTTATTTTTGTGTATGGTGTAAGTTGGTGATCAAGTCTGATTTTTTTACATGTAGCTGTCTAGATTTCCCAACACCATTTGTTGAAGAGGCTATTTTTACTCCATTTTATGCTGCTGCCTCCTTTGTCAAATATTAATTCACCATAGAGACTTGGGTTTATTTCTGGGCTTTCTATTCTGTTCCCTTGATCCATGTGTCTGTTCTTATGCCAGTACCAGGCTGTTTTGATTACAGTGGTCTTGTAATACAATTTGATATCAGGTATTGTGATCCTCCTACTTTGCTCTTCTTTCTCAAAATTACTACAGATATTTGGGGTCATTTATGGTTCCATATAAATTTTTGAAGTGTGTATTCTATATCTGTGAAATATACCATTGGTACTTTAATAGGGATTGCATTGAATCTATAAATTGCTTTGGATAGTATAGACATTTTGATGATGTTAATTCTTCCAATCCATGAACATGGTACTTGCCTCCATTTGTTTGCGTCTTCCTTACCTTCTTTCTTCAGTGTTGTGTAGTTTTCTGAGTATAGGTCTTTTACCTCCTTGGTTAGGTTTCCTAGGTACTTTATTTTCCTTGTTGCTATAGCAAATGGGATTTTCTTCCTGATTTCTGTTTCTGATATTTCACTGTTGGTGTACAAAAACGTCTTTGAATTCTGGATACTGACTTTGTATCCTGCTGTTTTGCCAAATTCATTTATTAGGTTGAGCAGGTTTTTGATGGAGTCTGTAGGGTTTTCTATGTACACTATCATGTAATCTTCAAACAATGACAGTTTTGTTTCATCTTTTCTAATTTGGATGTCTTTTATTTCCTTTTCTTGTCTGATTGCTGTGTCTAGGACTTCCAATACTATGTTGAATAGGAGTGCTGAAAGTAGACAACCTGGACTTGTTCCTGATCTTAATAGGAAAGCTTTTAATTTTTCCCCATTGAGTATGATGTTGATTGTAGATCTCTCATATATTACCTTTATTATGTTGAGAAATGGTCCCTTTACTCCCACTTTGCTGAGTGTTTTTATCATAAATGTGTGCTGTACTTTATCAAATGCTTTTTCTGCATCTGTAGATATGATCAAGTGATTTTTATCTTTCCTTTTGTTTATGTGCTGTATTATGTTTATTGATTTGTGAATATTGTACCATTTTTGCATCCCCGAGACAAATGTATGATATTTTTAATGTATTGTTGGATGCAGTTTGCCAGTACTTTGTTGAAGATTTTAGTGTCTATATTCATCAGCAATATTGGCCTGTAGTTCTCTTTCTTTGTTATGTCTTTATCTGGTTTTGGGATTAGGATGATGCTGGTTTCAGAAAAATTGTTTGGGTGTCTTCCATCTTCTTGGATTTCTTGGAATAGTCTATCAAGGATAGGGGTGAGCTCTTCTTTAAATGTTTTGTAAAATTATCCTGTGGAACAATCCAATCTAGGGCTTTTGTGTGCCAAGAGTTTTTGATTACTGCATCAATTTCCTCAGCTGTTATCAGCTTCAGCTTCTCTTCAGATATTCTGCTTCTGCATTCAGTTTTGGAGGAGTATATTTTTCTAGAAATTTGTCCATTTCACCTAGGTTTTCAAATTTCTTGGCATATAATTCTTCATAATAATTTCTTAACAATACTTTGTATTTCTGTGGTATGGGTTGTAATCTCTTTCATTTCTGATTGTGTTTATTTGGGTCCTCTCTCTTTTTTTCTTGATGAGCCTGCTTAAAGGTCTGTCCATTTTGTTTATCTTTTCAAAGAATCAGCTCCTGGATTCATTGATCCTTAGAATTGTGCTTTTAGTGTCTATGTCATTTAATTCCGCTCTGACCTTGGTTATTCCTTCTACTTGCTCTGGGCTGTCTTCATTGTTCTTCGAGTTCTTGTAGGCGTAGGGTTAGGTTGTTTGTTTGAAATGTTTCTGTCTTTTATTGGTAGACCTGTATTGCCATGACCTTCCCTCTCAGGACTGCCTATGCTGTGTCCCATAAGTTTTGGGTTGCTTTGTGTTCATTTTCATTTGTTTCCAGAAACTTTTTGATTTCTTCCTTGATCTCATTCTTAACCCATTTATTGTTTAATAGCATGTTATTCAATCTCCTTGAGTTTGAGTGTTGCAGAGTTTTTTCCTTGAGGTTGGTTTCTGGTTTGTCTCTTGTGGTCAGAAAAATGCTTTCTATGCTTTCAATGTTCTTGAATTTGTTGAGGCTTGTGTTGTGCCCTTTCATGTGGTCTATCTTTGAAAATGTTCATGTGCATTGAGAAAGAATGTGTATTTTGCTTCTTTGGGATACACACACACACACACGTGTGTGTGTGTGTGTGTATTCAGTTAAATCCATTTGATCTGGGACATTGTTCAATTCCACAATATCTTGGGTGATATTTTGTTTGGAAGATCTATCCATTTTTTACATTGGGGAGTTAAAATCCCCTAGAATAAGTTTTTTTTTTTTTGTTTTGCAATACTTTTATTTAAAGTCTTTGTCAAAACCACAGCCTTTCAGAAGGAAGAGGCCTAAAGAAGAAGGGGTTTGGGAAAAGCTCACTTGCCTGCTCCAGTCCTGTTCAGGACTGGCTTTTTATACTCATTTAAATGATGTATTTGAAGCTGAAAGTGCTGTCACGGGATAGACATTTGTCTTTTCATCTACACAAATCCTGGCAATGGGACCATTTAGGGTCGATGTGGCAGAGTCTGACTGAGCAGGAACATGTAGTCTGTTTACAACTTTGATAGGTAATATCCTCCACTCAGTAAGAGTTGTAAGACTTCTGGTAAGTTCTGCAAAACTGCTTAAAGTAAACCTTATTAGTGCCCTGTACACACCACATGTAGGCACGTTACCATTGGGTGTAGCAGTCCTTGCGGTGATAGTAGACATATTCCAGCTCCAGGTTCCACAGGGACAACCTCATGCCCTCGGTGGTCTGGGCTCCCTGGGCCAGTGTCGGCAGTTCCAGGCTCTCAGACATGATCCATGGGGCAACCTTGGCTCCACAGGTCTCCCACAGCTTCCAGGTCGCCCTCACCATAGACCTGGCCTCAGTAGACTCCTCCTGGGACTGCTGTGATTGAGGCTCACTCATTACCAACTCCTCTCCCTGCTGGGCATCTGGGGGTCTTGGAGATGGTGGCCCTCCTTCCCTGTCCAATGCCCTGGGCCTCTTGCTGTCTATATCTTTCTGGAAGTTGTCATGATTTTCCTTATATATTTGGGTGCTCCTATGTTAGGTGCATATATGTTTATAATGTTTATGTCTTCTTGATGGATTCTTCCCTTGAGTATTATGAAGTGACCTTCAGTGTCACTTTTTATGGCTTTTGATTTGAAGTCTATTTTGTCAGATATAAGTATTGCTACGCTGGCTTTTTTTTTTCTGTCAGTTTGCTTGGAATTTTTTTTTCAACCCTTCACTTCCAGTCTGCATAGGTCTTTTGTTCTGAGATGAGTTTCTTATAGGCAGCATATGTGTGGGTCATGTTTTCTTATCTGTTCAGCTACCCTATGCCTTTTGATTGGATCACTTAATCAATTTCCATTTAAGGTTATTATTGATAGGTACGTATTCATTGCCATTTTACTCCCTTTGTACCTTTGTTCCTCTCTCACACACTCTTTTTCTTTCTTTTCCTAAAGCAGTCTCTTTAGCATATCTTGCAGACCTGGTTTGGAGGAGGTATATTCTTTCAGCCTTCTTTTGTCTGGGAAACTCCTTATTTCACCTTCCATTTTAATTGAGAACCTTGCTGGAAAGAGTAGTCTTAGTTGGAGGCCTATGTTTTTCATTACTTGGAGTATTTCCTGCCATTCCCTTCCGGCTGGTAGTGTTTCTGTTGAGAAGTCAGCTGCTAGCCTTATTGGGGCTCCCTTGTATGTTACTTCCTATTTCTCGCTTGCTGCCTTTAAGATTCTCTCTTTGTCTTGGAATTTTGCCATTTTAATGGCATTTTTAATATATTTTATTGATTATGCTATTACAGTTGTCCCATTTCTCCCCCATCATTCCCCCCACCCTACACACCCCCTCCCACCCACATCCCCCCCTTTAGTTCATGTCCATGTGTCATAAGTTTTCTAGCTTCTACATTTCCCACACTATTCTTGCCCTCCCCCTGTCTATTTTCTACCCACCATCTATACTACTTATTCTCTGTACCTTTTCCCCCTCTCTCCTCCTCCCACTCCTCTGTTGCTAACCCTCCATATGATCTCCATTTCTGTGGTTCTGATCCTGTTCTAGTTGTTTGCTTTTGTTTTAGGTGTGGTTGTTAATAGCTGTGAGTTTGCTGTCTTTTCACTGTCTTATTTTTTATCTTCCTTTCCTTAGGTAAGTTCCTTTAACATTTCATATAATAAGGGCTTGGTGATGATGAACTCCTTGAACTTGACCTTATCCGGGAAGCACTTTATCTTCCCTTCCATTCTAAATGACAGCTTTGTTGGATAGAGCAATCTTGGATGTAGGTCCCTGCCCCTCAAGACTTCAAATACCTCTCTCCAGGCCCTTCTTGCCTGGAAGGTCTCTTTTGAGAAATCAGCTAACAGTCTGATGGGAACTCCTTTGTAGGTAACTGTCCCTTTATCCCTTGCTGCTTCTAGAATTCTCTCCTTTATTTGAATCTTGGCTAATGTAATTATGATGTGCCTTTGGTTTGTTCCTCCTTGGGTCTAACTTCTTTGGGACTCTCTGAGCTTCCTGGACTTCCTGGAAGTCTATTTCCTTTGCCAGTTTGGGCATGTTTTCCTTTATTATTTGTTCAAATAAGTTTTCCACTTGTTGCTCTTCTTCTTCCCCTTCTGGTACCCCTATAATTCGGATGTTGGGACATTTAAAGGTGTCCTGGAGGTTCCTAAGCCTCTCCTCATTTTTTTGAATTCTTGTTTCTCCATTCTTTTCTGTTTGGTTGTTTCTTCCTTCTGGTCCACTCCATTGATGTGAGTCCCAGTTTTCCTCCCATCTCTATTGGTTCCCTGTGTGTTTTCCTTCATTTCACGTACTGTAGCCTGCATTTTTTCATCTAATTTGTGAGCAAAATCAACCAATTCTGTGAGCATCCTGATCACCAGTGCTTTGAACTGTGCATCTGATAGGTTGGCCATCTCTTTGTTGCTTAGAGTAATTGGCTCTGGGGCTTTGATTTGTTCTCCAGTTTGAACCATTTTTTGGTGTTTGTTTTATTTTGTTTTGTTTTTGTTGTCTTGTAGCGGCTGATTTTTTAATGGCATTTTTAATTGTCATTTAAAATTTGCCATTTTAATGTCAAAATGATGTGTTTTGCAGTGGGCCTCTTTGTGTTCCTCTTGATTGAGACTCTCTGAGTTTCCTGGATTTATGTGACTCTTTCTCTCATCAAATTAGGGAAGTTTTCCACCATTACTTTTTCAAATAGGTTTTCTATCCCTTGCTCTTCCTCTTCTCCTTCTGGTATCCCTATTATACAGATATTATTATGTTTCATGTTGTTCTTCAGTTCCCTTACCACCTCTTCATTCTTTCTGAGTCTTTTTTCCTTTTTTCTGCTTTACTGAGGGTCACTCCGCCCAACATGCTTTGTATGCTGTTGTGCAGGTGCTGCCAGAGAAAAACCACAAAGCCTAGGGAACAAACCCACATCTGCAAAAATTTCTCACCCCACCTTCGAATCTCAGTATCAACAGCAAATGAACCAGTATTAGCAATGGTATAAAAAGATTAAAACTATTATAAGAAAGGAGAGAAATAAACTATAGTATAAATTCTAGTGACTTAATATGCACAAACTCACTGGACAAGAAATAAATGTTAAAAAGCTATGGAGGAAAGAAAATATCACTAATCATGAAGAAGACCACAGTAGATTTCTTCTCAGTAGCCTCTAGTATTTACCAGTCTTTTTTCTCTTTCTGTATCTGTGAGGGGCCCCTGTTCTGGGCACCAGATATTGGGGGGCTCCGCCCAAAGAGCCCCATCCCTCCGTCACAAATGAAAATAAAACTACCAAGACATGATCTGTGTGGGGAGGAAAGGTAGTCAAACTCTCAGAGGAGAATGACCCAGAGCTCCTTCTTCACTGGGCTTTTATTGGGTTCAAATACACAGGAATATAGGTTTAACATTTCAAAGAAATCTGAGGGGTTAATCTGAGTCAGTGTCTGTCAGGAAAGGGGGTTGCAAAACTTTGGGAGACATACTCATTTCCTCCTCGGACCCTTATCATTTAAATGAGTGCACTCTTAGCAAAGCAGGTTTCACAGGACTTTAGGAATTCTTTCTTATGCCCGATTACCCAGGGAGCCATCCTGGCCGGCACAGGGCTGCACCGCTCACCGTCATAGTTTCAGGCTTTAAGCTGATTAGGCTCAGGAAGCAGAAGACATCTCCCAAACAGAAATGGGGACTCAGGCTATGTCAGAATAGCCGGGGCAGGGGGGCGAAGGTCCATCATCCTCCCTTTGCTACAGCCCCCCAAGTCCTTCCATGAGGGCCTCCCAAGTGGTCTTGTCTGGCTTAGGTTGCCCCTCCCATGAGGAGTCTTACCCACCATTGACTACCGACCAAGTGTTGGGGCCAGAGATGGATAAGGAAGAAGCAGCACTCCTGCTAGGGAGATAAACTTTGTCTCCTTAGTGGATCATGTCCTCTTGACAGAACAGACTCAGATGAAGTGGGTCCCTTGGCTCTTACACAGCCCACCATGGGGTGAGGGTTACACCTCCTGAGACCAGGCTGAATAGTCCACAACATGTATCCATCTCTGGTGATGTCAGATGTTGACCCCATCTGACCTTAGGCAGCCTGCTCTGAGACTGACAGAGATCTGCCACCTATGGTTATCTCCTTCAGTTGTTAATCTAGTCACTTTGTACTCAGCACTCAGGCTTAAGCCCCATAGAGCAGGGCAGAATTCTTCCTGGGTTTGGGGCTATTGTTTCCCCTCAGGCTGCTGCTGCTTAAAGGGGAATGGTCTGTCTGAGCAGGATAGCTGCTGCAGTATGGGCGACCACTCAGCACTGTGATCCCACAGCCTGCTCTTGATTCTCTCCCCCAAGCCTCCATCCCCAGTCCCTCCTCATGCATTTCCAGTCCACTCTGCCCCCCTTTGCCAAGGTTCTACTCCTGTAGCTGTCTCATTAAGTTATTAGTCTAGTCACTCTGCACTCAGCAGTCAGGCTGAACCACCACAGAGCTGGGGCAGAGTCTCTCCTGGGGGCACAACTATTGTTTCCCCTCAGACTGCTGCTGCTCAGAGGGGTGTAGTCCGCCTGAACCAGCGGTATGCTGCCCTCTGAGGGATGACTAAGCACTGGGATCCCTGTAGCTACTCTCTCCCCACAGCCTCCGTCCCCGGTCTCTCCTCAGGCATCTCCAGCCCATTCTGCTCCTGCCTTTGCTGGGACCCCAGGTGAGTGACAGCAAATGAAAATTTGTGCATTGGCCCTTTAGAGAGCTTTTTGCATCTCCAGCTGTCCATTTCTGGTAGAGAGCATCCCTTTTGCTTTTCACCACCAGTTGTTACCTGTGTAATTTTTGGGCTCTGGTGCTCTAAGCTGGGGATCCCAGCTTAGGATTTAGACCCCATTCTTCTCAGGGGGATCCAACCTGCCACTTCTTTATCCCTGTGGCACTGCTGCCTATGGGCACCCAGCCAGCCCCCTCAAATCTCTATCGCCCTCCTTACCAGACAGATTGTCCCAAAGGTGATTCTTCTGTCTGTCCAAAGTTATAAGGTTTCTCTCTCCTATTGTTTAGTTGTTTGTTCTGGGTAATTTCTCTGCAATTTAATTATAATTCCAGATTGGTCCTTGGAGAAGGTTAGTGTGACTTCTGCCATCTTGCTGAAAATTGAAAAAATAAAATAAAATTTTAAAAAATCATAGAAATATGTGTACTTCTGTGTATCAACTCAAAAATATCAGGAAAAATTAAAATTGTTATTTATCTTTTTATGTTAAAAGCTAAATGTTTTGAGTAATATGGTCTGCCTTCATTTCTGTCTTACCAGCATTTCATAAAACATTATTTAAAAATAACAATTAAACAAGTAAACAAACTTGTGTTTGTGTAATTAAACAATTACACAAGTAAACAAACAGCCACATGTGTCTAGTGACCACCTGAAATGTGGCTAATGCATATTAAGATGTTCTATAAGTGTGAAACACCCACCAGGCTTCAAAAATGCAGTCTTAAAAGATAGTATAGAATTACTCAGTAATCATGTTTTTATATTGACTATAAGTTGAAAAATATCTTTTAATATACGGGGTTAAATAAAACATTGTTAGGATTATTTTCACCTGTTCATTTTATTTTTGTTAATGTGGCTGCTAGATAACAAAGTAATTTAGCTGTTTGCATTATGTTGGGACAGCACTGATTGAAGACTACCAAGAGAAATATTTTAAACATTATCAAAAACGGGAGGGTCCTGACTTTTGTAGGCACGGAAAGTGGGCTGGTTAAAGGATGTAACAGGCACAGCCCAACCATTATTGAATGGCAGCCTCTATTGCTCATGGAGTGGGCCTATTACCAAGAAGACCAGGACCTATCCACGTGGTGCCTTGGTAAATGACCTAACAATGCTGAAAGAAGCAGATTTGTATTTACAATGTTCCAATCTTGGGAGAGCTTAGAGCACCTAGGCTCGGAGCCCTCCTTTCCCATGAGACTCAGCACTTCCCAAGCTATCCACCAAGCTACTAGCCAAAAGCATCCCCCAGAGTTCCCATGTTCTTATCTGATCTTAACCAGGCTGCACAAGCAGTTCTCCAATCCCTCTGGAAGGTACCAAAGTCATCATCCTCGCACAGCAGCTCTCTCCTTCAGGATCTGGCATACTTGGTCATCAGCCTCCATGCAATAGTCCAGAAAAAGCACAAGTCCCAAGAGTCCAGGGGACACCCAGGTGTAGCAGATGATCTTGCAAGGAAATCCTTTGTAGCTCTGGAGTCAGCTAAAGCAAGTATGATCACAGCAGCAGCATCTACTTTCTTATTAGTCCATGCCGCATGTCCTCCTTCCTTACTACAAACTATCTATTGTGTTTTGCTGTGTATAATGTGCACTTTTTTCCCAAATTTTTAAGGAAGAAATAAAAATGCACATTATACATGGGTAGTACCTGAAATATATTTTATCTGTTCTTGTGTTTTGTATTTGTTACATAAAATTTCATGTACCATAATATGTTCAAAAATAAATGCTTAACTTCCTTTATAATAAAAAACAAGTACCTATAAATAAATAAATAAATAAATAATTGAATTAAAAATTAAAATGAGAATTTTTTTCCCCTGAAAGTTTGGGTCAAAAAATGCTGTTGCATGTTACATACAGGAGTGCATTATACATAGAAAAACATGGTAGCCGCTTACCTACTTCTCCCTTCTCACAGCTCTCTTTCAAACCTCAAAAATCCCATACTATAGATAGCATGCTTCCTCCCTCCCTACTACTCTCAGCATGGCCAAGAGCAGAGAGCAAATGACTGCCATGCTTGAGCTTAAATCCTCACCCTGCACCTCCTTCATACCCCATTTCCAACTCCTCCCACAGTGGGCTACATCAGCTCCTTCCCCATATCTTTTTCTGGCTGCCATTATTCGTCCAGGTAGGCATGGCCCCTTAACACAGGGCAAACTGCCTTCAAGCTCTCGCACAGGTAGTGTAACCAGGGTATCATCTCCCAGCTTAACACATGACCTGTAAACTCCCAGGCTAAGTCACAAGCCAGGATACATTCAGAAAGTCACGCCCATCTCCCTTGCCTTGAGCAGCTGACAAGTCTTTTTAACATAACTGGGAAGCTAGTAAAGTTGCCATAGTTATATAAAATCTCCCAATTGCTGCTCTACTTCCCCCAACCCTGAAGCCATAGCTGTGGAGGTTTTGAGGACTTCTCTCTTTGGGGTACTTCTAGCTCGACACCACATTTTAGGCCTGTCTGCCAGATTTATCTGCCCAAACTGTAGATCTGGTTTTATACAAGACCTTCCAGAAAGGACCAGGAATGCATTGATTCCACCTCTGTAGCAGCCTCCTTGGATCAGAGCAGGCAACCATTTGAGGACATGGATCACCACCTGCTTAGGCTGATTTTGCATCTTTGATGACAGCCTCAAGATGCCCACATCCATGTCGTGAGTGCAGTCCCAAGATGGTAGAAACCCCAGGGACCCAGAGAGCCAGCCTGAGAGGGATGCCTAGTCCCAACTCCTACCACCCTCTTCAAACTCAGCCTTCTGCAATAGCTTCCAAAGGATTTCTGTGTCTACAGTTCCCCCTTTATTTCTAATGTATCCTCTATACTTTCAATAGAATTAGTTCCTTAATCTTAACAACTCTGGCTAAAAATCTTTATTGTGTCTCCCTTAGAGTAAAAGTATGAAGTGAAATAACACAATAGCCATATAATAAATTTTCCTTGTTGAAAAATTTTCTGTATGGATAAAAAGACTTAGACTTCAGACTTTTTTAAAAAGATTTCATTTATTTATTTTTAGAGAGAAAGGAAGAGAGGGAGAAAGAGAGGGAGAGAAACATCAATGTGTGGTTGGTTGCCTCTCACACACCCCCTCCTGGGGACCTGGCCTGCAACCCAGGCATGCGTCCTAGACGGTGAATCCAACCAGTGAACCTTTGGTTCTCAGGCTGGTGCTCCACTGAGCCACACCAGCTAGAGCAGACTTCAGACTTTAAATAACAAATGCTGAAGGAAGAACACATTCTACAGTAATTTGAAGTTGATATAGCCATGACCAGTAGGAATAGTAAATTATGGTTTGGGTCATTACCAGAAGATTTACCAATTTCCTCCTCTCTTGATTGTGTTTAATCTGTGGGTACAGGCTAAATTAGTTATATTTTGTCTACAATGATAGACTGAAATTTTAGATAATATCAATTCATGTTGCATATATCTTTGTACCTCCAGAGTTTAGCATGTCACTGCCGAAGTACTTTTAAAATGTTCCTGAGTGAGTGAATAAATGAGTGAATTGATTAATATCATTCATTTAGTATTTACTTACCTAGCTCTTGGAAAAGAGGCAGATAGTATAATGGAGCAGGACTCCAAAAATAGTGTCAACTGCTAACTGCAAGCATGGTTACTATTGGCAGAGGGGTAAATGGGAATGGCCAAAGGACAAGATTCAGAAACCTGTTTCATTTCTTGAGCCAGATCTCACCTGCGTTTAAAAATAGTTTGGCTTAAGTTGTCTCACTAAGTGCATCCTCATAATCCACTAGAATAATCCTGCTTAAATTTTCACAAACTGTATCAGAAAGATGCCCGCTTGTAAGTTTAAAAGTTTCCCTTTTTCCACCAATAGTTTACTCTTAATAATTGGATCTAGGCACCTGTGAAGGTCAGCAGTACTATTCCCAAAATATTTCCACTTCTTTCCCTTTTCTGGGCACCTAACTTGAAGCTAGTCATGATCATGTGACTATCTTTAGATGATAATGGCTGTTCTTTGCAGTCAGAACATTTAAGTGCTATTGTGCAATTGCCAAAATTCTTTTCCTCACAGTGACCTGCAGTGTTCCATATAGTGACCAGGACCTGGAATGGGGATGATAAAGAGCAGAGCTCCCAACCATCCCATGGTGGACATATAAATGTGAAATAAACCTTCTTTATAGTAAACTGCTCAGATTTTGTGGTTGTTTGATAGTGGTATAGCTTATAAGGAAAATAATAGATTTTTAATAGAAAAAATTAGATTATTTTTCTGGATTGGTCAACATTTTTCAGTCCATTAGCCCTTACTGAAATCCAATCCAATTTCCACTATTTACTGGCTGGCTGGCATAGGATAAGTCATTTAAACACTCTGTGCTTGTTTCCACAATAATAACTAACTTTAGAAATTACCATGAAAATTAAGTGAGTTTAATATCCATAAAACGTAGAGCAATGCCTTGTACAACATAAGTGTGATATATGTGAAGGCAATCATTCTCATTTTAAGAAGTTTTGGACTAAATATTCAACTCAAGTTCCATAATCCCAATTCATTTCATAACTATCTAGTCAAAGATCTCTAAATATAGCCTTGTGAATGACTTGACAATTAAAAGCTACAGAAAATGGAAGTATAAAATTAAACTAACAAAAAGGACAACAATAACAAAAAAGCAAAAATGACACACTTGGGAGTCAGAAGGAGATGGTACAATCATTCACTAACAAGTAACAACAGTAAAGATTCAGTTTATAGTATATTAGACTTACACACCTTCAACACTAAACAAAATATATCTTAAGAATTATTTTTATATTGATTTTAATACTTTCTACCCACTTGATAGTCTGGCCTTTTCTACAGCTAAAGACTTTTTTTGTAGGGAAAAAGATTGACTTGTTTATAAATGGTCATGTAATAGCTCCTGAGTGAGAATGAAAGTTGCAGAACCATACATCCAAACTGGGATATTAGGGAAATGCTATCCTTTGCACAGGACTATCACCTGTATAAGAAATTCCCAAACTCCTGAATTTCACATTCCTTTTATATGAAGATAACTTAACAATAAGAGATCTGGAGGAACTGGAAGGGAAAGAATGCACTCAACTCGTGAGAATGGAGGATTAAGTTTATAAGTGGAATAAGAATTAACAATAAACTCATAATTATTTATTTTAAACATTATTTTATTACTTCAAAATAAAGGTAGCCTAAGAAAACTAAGTAACCTTACAAGTTTAGACTAACAACAGCTAGTATAGGAATAAATATTGTCAAATTGAGATCTCCAGCTATTATACTTGGGATTATCAATTTTTTAAGTATTCCAGAATGTCTAATGTCAAATACACACACACACACACACACACACACACACGTCTATAATAAGATTTCTGTCTAAGTAAGACATCATCATTTGCTCTGAGATGGAATTGCATAAAGATATGGTAACAAAGTAGTCTAAGACTTTGGAACATGAAAGATCTGCATCCAGGACCCAGTTTCATTTCTGTGTGACCTTGGGTGAGATATATAATTTTTTAACCTGTAAAATGGGTACATTTGTACTTACTTAATAAGGTGTTTGAAAATATTAAATGAGATAACATGTAGAGTGTGTAATATAGGTAATTCACGTTTGATCACATAGTAGGAAATTTTAGATTCTGTGAAGAAAATAATAATAATGAAGGATCTTGGGTGGTGAAAACACTGGGAACTTTAGTTAGTTAAGTGAAGCCCCAGAATACTTGGAACTCCCTCAGGGGCTTCTAGAATCTTGACATTGAGAATATAGGCCACACTTAATGCCAGAGCAATGCAACTAGTAAAGCTCTGCTTGTATCTGTTTTATATACTCATGCAATGCATGTGATTTATAAGATTTTAGTGAACATCAGCAAAAAGGTTTTGCTTCTATTGAAAAACAGTTTATTAGACATTGATTTAGAGAGGGTAAAATATGTATTCAATGTTATTTTTTCATTTAATAACTTCACCTTGGTCTGGCATCATTTCACTCCTTTCTCAATCTCCAGGTGGAAATTTCTTCGGGGATTTTGGAATCTTGCATTAAAAAGTAAAGGAAAAAAGTTTGTACCATCACAAAAAGGCATTTTTATTATTTCAGTAGCACATTTGCATGTTATCAAGGCTTTGTCACCATTAATTACTGAGTTCCCAAATGTAGTCCATCAAAGTTAATCTAATGACAATTATTGTAAGGGAATCCTGACAGGTTATGGTGATGGGAAAACAAAGAGAAAAACTTTGTCACTGGCTGACCATGCTGTAATGAAGAAGAGTGACCACCATGCGTATAAGGAAACTAATTTATTCTCAACAAATTATTTTACAGATTAATACTGAGGTCTTGAGCAAAAACCACATATGTTTTTTTCTCATTGCTCACCCACCTTAACCACACATTGAAACTCACCAATAATGAGACAAAATATACCCTAAGAGGGTAGCAAAGAGCTGCATACATTGGCTGTGGCTTCTAGGACTGGGGATTTACCAATCACTGTACACAAGAATATCTAAAATCAGCATTTGTTCTCCAGCATTATTTATGTTTTGCTTTGTTTTGTTCTTTTTTTTTTGGTTTTGCTTTTGGTTTTTGGTTTTTTTGCTGCTCTGGCTTATAGTCTAGTGAAAATGTCCCAACTCAATAATAATTGTAATACATGAAGACAAAGTAAAACTTATCAGACCAAGGAGGAAGATGGCAGTGTGGTAGGAGGGAGTGGATTCCACTTCTCCTTACACATGGGAGAAAAACCTAGCCAATCTACGGAGGAACAGAGCAAACAGCCAAGAGTACTCCAGCATATATGAAAATAAGAGACCAAAAATTGTAGTGGACACTGAAAAAACAGACAGTAAGGAGACCACTTCAGTACAATAAGGTCCCAGAGGCCAGTGCAGAGACCAGGGCAGCTGCAGCCCCAGGCCCAGCACCCACTGGGTCTGCCACAGGGTCCTTGGGAGAAGACAGGTCAACTGCGAAACTCCCCTGCCAAACAAGGTTTGAGCAGCACCAGGAGAGATCTGGCTGCTTGAGTTGCACAGAGGAGAGTAAGGGCTACGTGGAAAACACACAGGGGCTGTGAGCACCTATGGAGTCTGTGGATGCTGGTTGGAAAAAGTTGGCAGTCACGCAGTGATGGGCTCTGACCCCAGTAGTCACTGGTCCAGCCGGAGAATTGGGCTGTGCCAGAGACCAGGCCATTGTATGGAGCAGCAGGATTGAGTAGGAGGAATTTCTCAAAAAGAAAAAGTGAAAAGAAAGACCCTGTTTGGGGAATTCTCCTGTAACAGCTGCTCCAGCTAGCTCCCCACCCAGCCAGGCAGTGATCCTGAGGTTGAGCAGAATGCCTGGCACACCCCCATAGCACTGGGAAGGAAGGGTGCATTCCCAAACCCATGGGACCAAGGCAGCCTGGCCAAGTGCATGCCTACACCCCAGCCCACAGCGGTAATCCCCTCCCACACCCAAGGCGCTGGAATGGGAGGTGCCAGGCTGCGCAGATCAGGAAGGGAGAAAAGCCATACCAATCCTCCCTTAGCCTGCTGCAGCCAGCAAGACCAGAAAAACTTGTTTGGCCAGTTTGAAACAAACTAGAGGCTCTTGGGGGTTTTTTGGTTGTTGTTTTTTAAGTAATTTTTTATTTTTTAATTTTTATTTTTGAATTCCTTTTTCCCTTTCCTTTTTTCTTCTTTTCTTCCTTCTTCCTTCTTTCTAGTTTCATCTCATCTTCCTTCCTTCTTCTGCATTTTTTTTTAAATACCCACAAGTGAGACAAAAAACCTGGAACTGTGAAAAGACCAGACTTGGACCCTAAGAGGGGGCATCCGAACAGCTGTGAAAGTAAGACAAATTTCACTTTGCTATTACAGAGAACCTGCAAGTTATTGCATATTTGTATTATTATTATTTTTTTATTATTCTTACATCTTTTATTTTAATAGTATTTTTGTATTCCTCTTCTTTCTGTATAGTCTTCTTTGCTTGGCTGCTATCAGCCAATATTGTATCATTTGACAGGTTTCCCCTGTTCTCTCTTTCATAGTGTATTGCCACCTTACTGTCCTTCACTTGTGTTCCATTAGAACACTACTCAAGGTCCTATACTCCCTATTCTTGTTATCTAGATCTCATAGATTCTGTCATATGATGGTTTCTCTAATATTACTGTAAATAATAGCTGTTCCATACAATTGTAAATACTTCACAACACCCCTCCCAGATCTTTGCCCACTTCACAGTTTCCTGAACTCTATTATTATAGTGGTTAACTCTATTCTCTCACACACTATAGCTATTTACTATCCTTTACTGGCACCTTACCTCAGAATCTGACTTCCCACAACCTCACTGCTTTCTAGATCCAACACACAATCTTTCCCCCCTCAACAAAAGTCTCGTCTTCTTTCCATCCTTCCCAAAAAGTGGCTAGTTCAGTGGAAGATCACAGTTAATACTATACATAGTCAAAGGATCTCCTATCTCCTCTCTACCAGCTGCTACTGTAAATATCATAGAATACTCTCTTGCTATCTTAAACCATTTTGCCTTCCCACTCCAACTGATCACAAAAATGAGTAGGTGGAAGCAGTGAACACCAGGATACCCACTGGAAGAGGAAACACAACAACAAAGGAACCACCAACAGATAACAACAGAAGAAGGTGAATGAGGGAGTGGAAACCACACAAACCTCAATCCAGGACCTATCTGGAAATACAACTAAATAGTGGAGAAATTACCCAGTACAAACAACTGAACAAGAGCAAGAAAGAACCCTCAAAACCTTGTACACATGGAAGAACCAGCTTCAACACAACCTGCCCTCACCAGCAGAACAAAATACAAGAGGTGATGGACAGAGTGACCCTCAGTTAACCAGGAAAGACCCACCAAAGAAAGACCCAACAACGATCAAAACCCAAAGACAAACACAGAGCCAACTTAAATGACAGCCCAAGACCAGTGAGCTCAGGAGATCATGGAGACTGCACCACTGAATCTCACAGGTATTCTACCATAGAAGTTCACACCATAAACCAGGGAGCCAGAACAGATCAATTTAAGAATATGGGGCTAACAAGAACAGTCTCACAAACAATGGGAAGACAAAGTAACAATGCCCAAATGAAAGGAAAGGAGGAAGCCTCAGAAAGAATGCGAGGCAACTCAACTATCAGATACTGAGTTCAAACCAATGGTTATCAGGAAGCTCAATGAGCTCACAATGAGCTACCAGAAACTAGAGGGAACGTACAATGAACTCACTGCAAACTATATCAACATGAAAAAGGAAATAGAAACTATCAACAAGGGCCAAGAGAAAATAAAAAATACAGCTGACTTCTCAATGGAAACGCTCCAATCCAGTAGAGAATAGCAAAAAATATTCCAAATAATGAGAACCAGAGGCCTGTAAACAAGAGTACTTTACCCAGCAAAGCTCTCAATCAAGACAGAAGGCCAAATAAGGAGCTTCCCAGACAAAAGCAATCTAAAAGAATACACCTCCACCAAACCAGTTCTGCAAGAGATGCTAAAGAGATTGCTTGAAGGAAAGGAAGGAAGGCGGGGGGGGGGAGAGAGAGAGAAAGAGAAAGAGAGAAGAAAATGGCAATGAATAAGTACCTATCAATAATAACCTTAAACATAAATGGATTAAATGCTCCAATCAAAAGACATAGAATAGCTGAATGGATAAGAAAGCATAACCCACACATATGCTGCCTACAAGAGATCCACCTCAGAACAAAAGACCTACACAGGCTGAAAGTGAAGTGTTGGAAACAAATTTTCCAAGCAAACGGACAGGAAAAAAAAACGTGAGGTAGCAATACTCATATCAGACATAATAGACTTCAAAAGAAGGGCCATAAAGAGAGACCCAGAAGATGACTTCATATTACTCAAGGGAGGAATCCACCAAGAAGACATAAACATTGTAAATATCTATGCACCCAACATAGGAGCACCCAAATACATAAAGAAATCTTAGAGGACTTCAAGAATGATATTGCCAGCAACACAACTATAGTAGGGGAATTTAACACTCCACTGTCAAAAATGGACAGATCTTCCAAACAAAATATCAACAAGGATATTGTGGCATTGAACAATACCCTAGATGAAATGGACTTAACTGACATATATAGAGCCTTTCATCCCAAAGAAGCTAAATACACATTCTTTTCAAATCATATGAAACACTTTCAAAGATAGACCACATGATAGGACACAAAACAAGCCTCAACAAATTCAAGAAAACTGAAATCATACCAAGCATTTTCTCTGACAACAAGGGACTGAAACTAGAAATCAACCCCAAGGGGAAAAACCCAAACCCTCAAAATCATGGAGATTGAATAGCATGCTATTAAACAATGAATGGGTCAAGAATGAAATTAGGGAAGAAATCAAAAAGTTTCTGGAAACAAATGAAAATGAACACAAAACAACCCAAAACATATGGGACACAGCAAAGGAAGTCCTGAGAGGGCAGGTCATGGCAATACAGGCCTACCAATAAAAGATAGAAACATTTCAAACAAACAACCTAACCCTACGCCTACAAGAACTCAAGAAACAACAATGAAGACAGCCCAGAGCAAGTAGAAGGAAGGAAATAACCAAGACCAGAGCAGAATTAAATGACATAGACACTAAAAGCACAATTCTAAGGATCAATGAATCCAGGAGCTGGTTCTTTGAAAAGATAAGCAAAATGGACAAACCTTTAAGCAGGCTCATCAAGAAAAAAAGAGAGAGGACCCAAATAAACACAATCAGAAATGAAGAGGAGAGATTACAATTGACACCACAGAAATACAAAGGATTATAAGAAATTACTATGAAGAACTATATGCCAAGAAATTCGAAAACCTAGGTGAAATGGACAAGTTTCTAGAAAAAATATAATCTTCCAAAACTCAATGAAGAAAGAGCAGAAAGCCTAACAGACCAATAACAGCAGATGAAGATAAAGCAGTAATCAAAAAACTCCCAACACACAAAAGCCCTGGACCAAATGGTTTCAGAAGAGAATTCTACAAAACATTTAAGGAAGATCTGGACCTTATCCTTCAGAGACTATTCCAAAAAATTCAAAATGATGGAAGACTCCCAAACTGCTTTCATGAAGCCAACATCATCCTAATCCCAAAACCAGATAAAGACACAACAAGAAAGAAATCTTCAGGCCAATATTGCTGATAACATAGACGCTAAAATCCTCAACAAAATATTGGCAAACCGAATCCAACAATACATTAAAAAGATCATACACCATGACCAAGTGGGATTCATCCCAGGGATGCAAGGATGGTTCAACATTCTCAGATCAGTCAATGTAATACATCACATAAACAAAAGCAAAAACAAAAATCATATGATCATATTAACAGATGTGGAAAAAGCATTTGATAGTGTACAGCACTGATTTATGATAAAAACATTCAACAAAGTGGGAATAGAGGGAGCATTCTTCAACATAATAAAGGCCATATATGAGAGACCTACTACCAACATCATACTCAATAGAAAAAAACTAAAATCTTTTCCACTAAGATCAGGAACAAGACAAGGTTGTCCACTTCCACCACTTCTATTCAATATAGTACTGGAAGTTTTAGCCAAAGGGAGTAGATGAGAAAAAGAAATAAAAGGCATCCAATTTGGAAAGGAGGAAACAAAACTGTCACTGTTCGCAGATGACATGATAGTGTACATAGAAAATCCTATAGACTTGGCCAAAAAACTGCTCAACCTAATAAACGAATGTGGCCAAACAGCCAGATATAAAGTCAATATCCAGAAATCAAAGGCATTTTTGTATACCAACAATTAAACAGCAGAAGCAGAAATCAAGAAAAAATCCCATTTGATATAGCAAAAAGAAAAATAAAATACCTAGGAATAAACCTAACCAAGGAGGTAAAAAACCTGTATGCAGAAAACTACGCAACACTGAAGAAAGAAATCAAGGAAGACACAAACAAATGGAAGCACATACCATGTTCATGGATTGAAAGAATTAACATCATCAAAATGTCCATACTACCCAAAGCAATTTACACATTCAATGCAATACTTATTAATGTACAATGGCATATTTCATATGCCAGATAAAGAACAAACATTTCAGAAATTTACATGGAACCATAAGCGACCCAAATAGCTGCTGCAATTTTGAGAAAGAAGAGCAAAGTAGGAGGGATCACAATACCTGATACCAAACTGTATTACTAGACCACTGTAATCAAAAAAGCCTGGTACTGGCCTAAAAACAGGCACATGGACCAGTGGAACAGAACAGAGAGGCCAGAAATAAACCCAAGTCTCTACAATCAATTAATATTCAACAAAGGGAGCAGCAACATAAAATGGAGTAAAAATAGCCTCTTCAGCAAGTGGTGTTGGGAGAACTCAACAGCTACATGCAAAAAAATGAAACTAGAGCACCAAATTACACCATACACAAAAATAAATTCAAGGTGGATAAAAGATTTAAATATAAGCTGTGACACCATTAAAGTCCTAGAGGAGAACATAGGCAGGAAAATCTCAGATATTTCACTCAGCAACATTTTTACTGATATGTCCTCTAGAGCAAGGGACATAAAAGAAAGAATAAACAAATGAGATATCATCAAAATAAAAAGCTTCTGCATGGCTAAAGAAAACATTATTAAAATAAAAAGAGAACCACCTGTATGGGAAAACGTATTTGCCAATGATACCTCAGACAAGGGTTTAATCTCCAAAATATATAAAGAATTTACATGACTCCACCATAAGAAAACAAGCAACCCAATTAAAATATGGGCAAAGGACTTGAATAGACACTTCTCCAAGCAAGACATACAGAGAATCTAGAGACACATGAAAAGATGCTTAATATGGCTAGCTATCAGAAAGATGCAAATTAAAACCACGATGAGATACTACTTGACACCAGTCAGAACGGCCATCATAAACAAAGCTACAAACAAGTGCTGGGGAGGTTGTGGAGAAAAGTGGACCCTAGGGCACTGTTGTTAGGATTGCAGACTGGTACAACAACTATGGAAAAAAGTATGGAATTTTCTAAGAAAACTAAAATGTATCTGCCTTTTGACCCAGCAATTCCACTGCTAGGATTATATCCTAAGAACCCTGAAACACCAATTCAAAAGAACCTATGCACCCCTATGTTCATAGCAGCACAATTTACAATAGCCAAATGCTGGAAGCAACCTAGGTGCCCATCAGTAAATGAATGGACAAAAAAACTATGGTTCATTTACACAATGGAAGTCTATGCAGCAGAAAGAAAGAAGGAGCTCCTACCCTTTGCAACAGCATGGATGGAACTGGAGAGCATCATGCTAAGCGAAATAAGCAGGCAGTGAAAGAGAAATACCATATGATCTCACCTTTAACAGGAACGTAAACAACAAAACAAACAAACAAGTAAAATATAACCAAAGGCACTGAAATGCAGAACAGGCTGACAGTCACCAGAGGGGAGAGTGGAGGGAATTTCACGGAGAAAAGGGGAAGGGTTTACAGGAACAAGAACAAAGGACACATGGACAAAAAGTAGGGAGGGTGGAAATGGGAGGGAAGTGGGAAGGGCTGGGGTGATGGGCTGGGATCGGAGTAAAAGACAGAAAACTGTACAAAAACAACAATTAATACAAAATTTAAAGTAATAATAATAATTGTAATACCTAACTACACTTCCTGTTTTAAGTAACAGAATTCAAGCACAAACAATCCTGGTTTCAGAATCCATAAACCTAACTATTTTTCCTTAGTGACATAAGTGTCACTTTATGGGGAAAAGGAAAAAAATAAGAAATTTAATTATAATTCACAGGCCTATGACTATCCTAAACAAAAGGGATTGTCACATTATCTAGATAACCCTGAGGAAGTCGCGCATACATAGGGACTTAAGGTCTACTCTCAGGGTAAAATAAATGCCCCTTTTCTGGGCAAGGGTCTCTGCATGTGTTTCACTCAAGAACCTTGAAGGAAAGAATAACTGAACTAGTGCAGAAATTTATTCCTTTTCCTACTAGCCTAATGCCATCTTGATCTCATTCTTCTCATTTTCTAAATAGATTCTGAGGTACAGAATCTGAAAGAGTGAAGGAAGGATCTGTCCACCTTGCTGCCTAGCCCAGGAGACAGCAGCATATGAAACAAAATTAACACAGCCTATGGGGGCCCCTGTCCTGGGCGCCAGATGTGCGGGGGCTCCGCCCGCAGAGCCCCATCCCTCCATCACGGATGAAAATAAAAACTACCAAGTCATGATCTGCTTGGGGAGGAAAGGTGGTCAAACTCTCAGAGGAGAATGACCCAGAGCGCCTTCCTCACTAGGCTTTTATTGGGTTCCAATACACCGGAATACAGGTTTAACATTTCAAAGAAATCTGAGGGCTTCATCTGAGCCAGTGTTTGTCAGGAAAGGGGGTTGCCAAACTTTGGGAGACATACTCATTTCCTCCTCGGACCCTTATCATTTAAATGAGTGCACTCTTAGCAAAGCAGGTTTCACAGGACTTTAGGAATTCTTTCTTATGCTCGATCACCCAGGGAGCCATCCTGGCTGGCACAGGGCTGCACCGCTCACCCCCACAGTTTCAGGCTTTAAACCTATTAGGAAGCAGGAGATATCTCCCAGATGGAAATGAGGACTCAGGCTATGTCAGAATAGCGGGGGGGGGGGGGACGAGGGTCCATCACATTCTCTTTGCTGCAGCCCCCCGAGTCCTTCCATGAGGCCTCCCAAGTGGTCGCGTCTGGCTTAGGTTGCCCCTCCCATGAGGAGTCTTACCCGTCATTGACTGCCAACCAAGCATTGGGGCCAGAGATGGATGAGGCAGAAGCAGCACTCCTGCCAGGGAGATAAGCTTTGTCTCCTTAGGAGCTCACGTGCTCTTGACAGAACAGACCCAGATGAAGTGGGTCCCTTGGGCTTTTACACAGCCCACCATGGGGTGAGGGTTACAACTCCTGAAACCAGGCTGAACGGTCCACAACAGCCAAAGCAGCACTGGCTTAAAAATACTAGAACACTAAAGATTTGGACTTGTTTCTAAATTCTGAGAAAATTCTTTGCTGTGGGAGGAGTTGCAGAAGGCAGGACAGAACATGCATGAGTCCAGTCACTAACATATTGAAATCCGGTCTTCAAAACTAACAAATGGCCTCAGCCAAAAGGCCTTGAGTATATTTTTGAAGTATGCAATGTGAGGAGTTCTGACAAATAAAATGTTTTCTGAGCACTGACAACTTTATATGTGGCAACCAGTGCTTTGAAAGTTACTTATTAAAAAGAAAGTTAAGGAAATTAGTGACATACTCCCTATCAGAGAGTGTCATGGCAGAAAGTGGAAAACAAGCAGAAAGGATCTCCATTTGGCTAGATTCAAATAAAGGCAGTGCTCAGGTTGTGGAAATCAAAGAATTTGATACATATTGATACACACAAAAAGTTGAAAGAATGGACCAAAAGAAGCCCTATGTTTCTAACTATTCTCTTTCTTACAGGAAAGACTGGTATTTCTGTTTCGTTTTATTTAGACTTGGCATTTTCCAGTGAAGACTCTTCTGGTTTCTTTGTAAATGTGTCAGAGCTTTTCTCAGTCTCTGTTGGTCACTGGGGAGCTCACAGGCTTTATCTTTGTATATCTGGTTGTACAAATTGATACAGTAAGAGATATTTTTCTTTTTGCCCAAAATAAAACTCAGCTACTGAAGTACACTTAGGAGTTCATTGTATATGTAAGTCAGAGTTGTTGATGATATAAACAATGATCCAAGGCTTTAAAAAATCTCAGTTGGGCCCTGGCTGGTGTAGCTCAATGGATTGAGCTCGGACCTGCGAACCAAAGGACCGTGGTTTGATTCCCAGTCAGGGCACATGCCTGGGTTGCAGGACAGTTCCCGGCGACAGTTCCTGGCAGGGGACACACGAGAGGCAACCATACATTGATATTTCTCTCCATCTCTCCTTCCCTTCCCCTCTAAAGATAAATAAATAAAATCTTTAAAAAAAAAATCTCAGTTGGAATAGCACATGTTGTTTAAGATACACTTACCATGAATGAAATACAGAACTCCATCACTCTAGAACATGTGGAATGTCATTAGCTAATATATCTTCAGTGTCATCATTCCTTACCATTTAGATGACAGTGGAGGTTGCTTGGCTCTTTGAGGTTTTGATTATATCATCCTCCAGAGGTGTTTGGGAGTCCATTCTCACAATCACCCTTGATATTATTGAAGAACCCTCTTACCTGAACTTACCTCTTGTGGCTGCTCTGTTATCTCTGTGCTGACCTACTGTAACCAGGCAGTATGGGGTACGGCTGCTTATTGCCATGTAAACACATACTACTAAGACTTGTAAGGCAGTAAACAGGTTTTTATGGATAGGAAACCCAATTTGGGAAGGCTGGAAGCATTCTGAACCAACCTCATTTGCAAAGCACCTTAAACCAGCCAACTCCAGGAAGACTCAAGTCCAAAACCAAACCCACAAGTTCCCCATTATTGCTTATCTGTCTTATTGAAGCTTAAGCTGGCCACACAAACAGGACCCCATCCTCTTTGGAATATCCATCTGTGGGTTTCAGAGTTGCCACCATCTCACAGCAGCTGTCTCTCTCAGGGTCTGGAGTGCACTGCTACATCACTCCAGAGGGCACTGCAAGGGGAGCTCCATTTACAAGGAACTTCCCAGCTCATGCCTCCATGTGCTGCTTTCAGTCTTTGTGAGCTGCTTTCTGCGTGAGGAGAGACAGCCCAGGACCCAACATGTCCTGCTGTACTGGGTCTTAGAGCCCCAAAGACTGGAGTCCAGTGACTAAGGCATCCCAGCTAGGACCCTGCCTCCAGGAAGCTGCCTTCCAACCGTGTGGGGCTTAAACCCAGGAACAGTCCCAGTGTCTGCCACTCCTATGCGCAGATTGGCAGTGACAGCAGGAGCTGCGTTCACTGGGCTCACACGGGAGAAACTTGCAGGCAGAATGCGGTCCTGTAACCGTCTGCACTGGAGCTGGCACAGCTTCCCTTCAGGGAAAGAGGAAGCCCTCCCTATCTGCACTGGAGGTGTGGGTCCTGGAGGTGTGGGTCGCTAAGGAGCCACAATTGCCAAGGCCTCCTTTGTGGGGGCGGGGGGAGTGGCAAGTTAACTGACCTTGCTTCAGGATCTGCAGGCCTGAGGCTCCTCCCCTCCCCTCTTATTAGAATTTGCCATGGGTGGGGAGGCCCTGGAGCTCACAGGAAGGGGGGGGCGGGGGCCGGGGCGGGGGGGGGGATTGCTCCCAGGCCATAGGGTCCCCAAGGCTCATGGCCCAGGAACCTTGGCCCTGGAGAGCTGGGAATGAGGGGACAACCAAGTGTTTCTTCGTGCTCTTTTTTTTTTTAAAGTGCCTCCCCCCATCCCCTGTGCAGGCAGCACTCATCACCCTGGTTGACAGGGCGACCTGTGACCTGCGCTGGTTCTGCACCCAATGCTGTTCATGCGCCATCCCTGGCATTCCAACCCCTCCCTCATTATAGGGTAGTGGGGTTTCCCTTTACACTACCACATATAAAACACAACCCCTTTTCATTTGCTTTCCCCTAAACAATTCACGCAGTACTTTGTGGCTGGAGTACTTTGCTAAAGATGGAAGGGCAAAAGAAGGGCTTATGATGCAGGAATGCAATCAACTCCAAATTGAGAATTAAACATCTTAATTGTTAATGTTACCTTCCTGTTCCTCAGATTACACCCCAACTACTTTCTGGGAAGGCCAGGCCTCCAACCATGCTGTGGCTTCCTGCCCTTCTCTGACCACTTCCACCTCCATGCTTCTCCCCTCTCTACATTTCTGTCTCCTGAGCTCCCTAACTTTGGAACTCTGTTTCTCTTACCTGGAAATTCATATAAAGTCATTCTTCACCTATGATGAAACTCTGGGTCTACTGTTGCATATCTTGAATGTTAACATTTCTACTAAAAGAAATGGCTTTCTAACCTCAATGTCACCCAATGGCAATATAGATTGGCTGCTATCAAAAACAGGAAGGAATAGAGGAGTAGTAAAGACCAGGCTGGGGGAGAAAGGTATACTTTTATGCTTCTCCTTCTTAACAAATGGATTTTGTTACATGCATATGTCTGAAAGTTTTTAATGTTTTATTTTGTTTCTTTTGATTTTCCCCTACATTTGACTTCCAATACACTTCTGCTAATTTCTAACTAAGGAATACTTTCTTATAATTACCTGATTACCAAAGAACTTAATAAATCTTTTTAGCTTGACTCATAAATCAAAAATTTCTACAAATGGGAGGTATTCAAATAAGAGGCAAAAATCTCATTGCTTAGTCACTCTATCGTATCCTTGAATCAGTTTTAGAATCTAACAGCACTTCATGTTCATAAGCATATAAAAGGACTGACTTTCTTTGAGATGAACATTATGTTCTAATGGCCAAAAGTGATAAATACTGTATTGAATAAAAGTAAGACAAGTCTGATATTTCAAATGACTATAAATCTTTGTTTTTCCAAACAAAAATGCATTCCAACTTTATTACAAGAGAACGATTTGAAAGATGTGATGCAGACACCAGCCTGCAGTGTCCGCATCATTATGGATGAAATAAGACATTCACACGGGCTACCGAGTCTGGTGGAGGAAAAAGGACAGCATGGCTTTTCTCTCAAGGGGAGCAAAAGCCCTCAGCCTCTTCCATGACAGCTTTTTTGGGTTTCCTCACACATTACATCATGGTCCTCATTTACTATGCACAGGTTCGCTTTAGAGGGTTACCTTTTACAGACAGCAAAGGAGCCAATGCCACTAATCACATCACAGAAAAAAGTATATTTGCAAATGAAAAAGGAAAAAGTGGTCGAACCTGTTACACTCATCCTAGGAAGGTTTAGCATGGATTTTAGGAAGTTACAATAAGCACTTGCTATCTCAATTCAGGGTGAGGGAGCTTTAGCAAAAGCAAGACTCAAAGCGTCTTAGGTACAAATACAGGCCTGATTCCCCATGGGAGAACCCATCCATGGGCATGGGTCCTGTGCATCTCCAAGTGGGAGCTGGGCCCATGCCACACAGAACAGTCTCCTACAAAGATGCAAACTACAAAAGAGACTGAGTAATATCATGTCTGGTAAAAGAACTTGGACATTATTATACCCAACAGAGTTTATGGCTTAAGAAGTTGATATTAAAAAAACATGAGTAGGTGCCAGATTCAGTTCCAAAACCAAGAGGAGAAACTATCAAGGGACATCCAGTGTAGCACCAGGTTGAGATATTCTAGGGAGGCTGCTAAGGACAATAAGCAAGGATTATTTACTGAGAAAGCAAGTGTTTTTGGAACTCAAGAAGTAGTGGCTGCTATTATTCAGTTTTCTGTTGTGTGAATGCTTTTTCAACAATGCAAATTGAATGACATCTTATTACCTATTACCTGAACCACTTAGAAAGCTAACTTTAGCTAGTTAACCCCACAATTTCCTTTCCTATTCTCATACACCTTTGGCATTATTAAATAAAATTCTATAAGAATATGCACTGGCACCTTTTCGAACCAATTATTTCTCATTTCGATTGGTGCCAATTCAGGGCCATTGGAGTGCTTAGTCAACTCCATCTATAATTTTCTTTAGAGGCATTTTCAAAATACATAACTGATTTTGCAGAAGGATAGCCATATCACTAACTTAAACTTTTCTGAAAAAATGGTAAAATATAAAATATATCAGAGTGATACCAGAAAATAAGAGGCTCACTCTCCTTAATCCTAATACAAAAAATAATCCCTGGGAAGAACTCTGGCTTGGATCACACACCCATCTTTGATGACAGAAAGACTAAATACTATAGGACTGGCAGATTCCACTAGAACAAAAATTTTTAAGTAAAGATGAGAAATAATTCTCCCTCCCAAAATACGATTTTATTCTCAGGAGAAAAAAAAAGATTTTTTTCCATAAGCACATGCTGCAGGTTTGGGGTATATAATTAATAAATCTCTTGAACTGTCTTTGAGCTTAGAACTGATTAGGAGATAAATGCAAGCATCTAACAAATAGAGATTAAATTTCCTTTGTTATTGGTAATACTAAATTGGAGGGAACAGCTCAGACCTACAGCCAGTATCTCAATATCTTATATTTGACCCCATGCCTAGATCTTGTGATTGCATACCCAATGGATATTTTGAATCTTAGAAACAGATACACTTACCAAAATAGCTGCTTCCCACCAACAAACCTGACAGTAAGGACAGAGAGAAACGTTTTATGAAATGACGTAATTATTGCATGAGCAACATGTAGAAGTAAACAGGGGTATTTACAAATAAATATTACCCATTCGACAAACATAAAATGACTATCTTCTATGTACAAGGCACTGTACCCAGTGCTCGGCAAACATCAATGAACCAAGCAGGAGACATGGTGGGGGTTGGGGGAGGAAGAGAGAATACTAGAGCCAAGGATTACCAGGGAGCACAGAACAAAAAAATAGAGTAAAATGAACTTGTTAAAAATAGAATCATGAGTTTATAAGTTAACAGAATAAAATAACTAATATATCCTTGGTAAAGAAAAGGAGAATTTGACATCTAACCATGAGGAAACAGAAAATTTCAATAAAGGGAATGAATTAAAAAAGAAGTATAAGAATTTTTGTGCTGAGCATTCCATGAGTCAGAGTTCAACTGAGAAGCAGAACCAGTAGGAAATAAACATTATTGAAAGGGACTGGATTCTGCACTTTCGGAAGCTGGGTAGGCAAGTCCAAAATCCATGGGAAAGGCTATCAGGAAGAGCACAGGCTGTAGCTCTAGTCCAGAGGCAGAATTTCTTAGGGAAGCCTCAGTTTTAACTGACTGAATCAGGCCCACCCGGATTATCTAGGATAATGTACCTTACTTAAGGTCAATTAGTTATGGACTTTACATCTAGAAAATCCCTTCATAGAAACACCTAGATTAATCTTTGATTGAATAACTGGGATGATGGGCTAGCCAAGATGACATATAAAAGTGACCATCACATGTATGAAGTTCACAAAAAAGGACCCTGCTAAATCAGACTGTGAGAGTGAGATAATTTAATGAACAAAACAGATGAAGCCCTCTCCTCAACAAAGTGAAATGGCTGCCTTTATTGTCACACAGAAATATGCCTGAAACCTGTAATGAGTTTGAAGTTATTATGGAGCAGGAACCATAAAATCCATAAAGTTATCATTCACATTATATAAAACCACAGCAGTTAGAGGCCAATAGCAGTTTTGTTTTTTTTTTTCCTATATAAGCAGTACCCTCTACTCACTGTTCTGACTTCATACCTAATCAAAAGGTCCTAGGTTTGATTCCCAGTAGGGGCACATGCCTCTGTTGTGGGCCAGGTCCCCAGTAGGGGGTGCATGAGAAGCAACCACACATTGATGTTTCTCTCCCTCTCTTTCTCTGTCCCTTCCCCTCTCTAAAAATAAATAAATAAATAAATAAATAATAAAATCTTAGAAAAGAAAATTTCCCTATCAAGTGCCTATCAAGTGAATTGGAGACAATTTGACCAGCAAAAGTATGCTTGCCTTGTAACATTCCCCAGCTGCAAGGGGACAGGTTCTGATTTAAAAAGTCATTGGTTAATTCTGTTTCTTTTTTATTTCTGCATTTCATTTTCATACATAAGCCTTTTTAAGATGGGAAGACTCCTCTACAAGAGCTTCCCAGGAAATCTGATTTAGTATTCTGTTGCTTTTCTTCCCAAAACCAGTGGGTTTATTAATTGGAATAGGACCCAATAACCAGGATCACATGTTTTAACAGTTAAATTAAATTCCTCCCCAAGCCTATCAGGGTCCTGTAGAAAATTGGAGGAATTTTTAGGCAGATTTTTAAGTTCTGTTCGAGTTTAAGAAAAATATATAGTCACTGGTTACACTTTTTCTGAGATTCGCTTTTCTTTGAAGAAAGCTGGTAGAATTTCTGGATTACCCTCTTCTGGATTTCCACTTTCATTTTCCCTTAAGTCGGTAGGGAGTGGTAGCTGAGGAGATACACAGGAGACAGAGGAGAAGAAAGAAAGGGCCCGCAAGCACAGATGAGAAGGCTCAGAGAGCAAAGGACACAGCACAGTTGTAGAAATTGGAGGAACGGGCTCTCTGACCAATCACTTTGCTGAAGCACTGAGAGCCCCACCCGCTTTCTCTGCTGAAGCACCATGGTGACTGGGACCCTGTACTTGTGCCCTGAAAACGGAGCGGGGGGGCTTCCAGGCCCTCATTGCTGCTCAGTACAGCAGCGCTCAGGTCCGCCTGCTGTCCTCACCACCCCACTTTGGCCAAACGAATCGCACCCCCGAATTTCTCCATATATTTCCTGCCAGCAAGGTTCCAGCATTTGAAGATGAAGAGGGATTCCATGTCTTCAGGAGCAATGCCATCGCCTACTAAGTGGGTAATGAGGAGCTGCGGGGAAGGAGTCCAGAGGTAGCGGCCCAACGTAGTGCCCCCAGCCGGGACCTGGGTGTTCCCCACCTTGGGCCACCTGTGCTACAGCCAGCGGGCCACAGAGAATGCAGAGGGGAAAATGAGATGAGTTCTGGGGCTGCTGGGTGCTCGCTTGAAGACATGGACTCCTGTGGTGGGTGAAGTGTGACACGAGTGACATCACAGTTGTCTCTGCACCCTGTCGCAGCCCTATAAACAGGTCCTGGAGCCTTCCGTCTGCCTGGCCTTCCCCAACACCAACCGCTGGTTCCTCACCTGCATTCAGCAGCCCCAGGTCCACGCTGTCTAGGTCGAGGCGGTGAGGCTCGGTGAGAAGATGGCCCAGTTCCATGCTGAGAAGTTTGCAAAGAGCCAGCCTAAAATGGACACCCCTCGGAAGGAGAAGGGACCCCGGGAGGAGAAGCAGAAGCGCCAGACTGGGTGGAAAAAGGTGAAGAAGGCAGCGCCCCCCCCCCGCCCCCTACCCCGCCCCGCTCCGGAGAAGGAGATGGACGAATGTGAACAGACACTTAAACCAGTTTTAATATTAAATAGTTTGTTCAGACCATGAGATCTTGTTCAATTTATATAAGAATTTAATTTTTTTTGGCCAATAAAATATTAAACACTATTTATGTCACTCAGGCAGAAAATGTACCACACATAATATACAGATGAACATATGCCATATAAATACCATATGCATAATTGAAATTATTAATTCTTGTAGAGAATGCATACGATTTTTCTTCATTTGTTTTTGACAACTTTTAAGGAACCTGGTGAAAGGAAGGATATTAGGCAAGGGCAAATGTAGCTTCTTAAGGTTTTGAAATGGCATTTTTTTACCTTCAGTTATTTTCATCTTGTCTTTCTAATGATCTAGCAGGAAGGCCTGCTGAGACTCAGTGATAAACATTGAGGGCAACAGAAAAGAGCATAGGCAGAGATAGCTGCTCTGGTTCACTAGAGACACTAAGAAGGGCGAAAGTTGAAGCAGGGCTGTTTTGGCTCCCTAGTGATGCTGCAGGAAAGAAGTGAGCCTGGGAGGGGCTGTTTTAGCTCCCTAAAGTTTACATAAAATAGAAGGGAGACTGATCTTGAATATAGTCTTTTTTGCCTTTTTAAACTTGTGTGATGCATCTTTTACTCTGACATCACCTACTTATAATTAGCTGATCCTGTCATTTGTTCACAGTGTCCATCCTTACCTTATTTTCAAATCTTGCATTTTTTTCCTTATCTGGCTACATTGCTTAAAATACACATTTCAAAAATTTCTCCCTTCCCATCGGACTTGGCGTCCACAGCAAGAGAACACCTGACTGTCCAGGTCCTTCCAAGGCCCCAGGTTGTCTCCAAGTGGCCCCTTTCCCAGGATGTGAGAACACTGCAGTGTAGTGTATCATTCAGCCTGGTTTCAGGAGCTGTAACCCTCACCCCATGGTGGGCTGTGTAAAAGCCCAAGGGACCCACTTCATCTGGGTCTGTTCTGTCAAGAGGACGTGAGCTACTAAGAAGACAAAGCTTATCTCCCTGGCACGAGCACTGCTTCTGCCTCATCCATCTCTGGTCCCAATGCTTGGTTGGTTAGTCAATGACGGGTAAGACTCCTCATGGGAGGGGCAACCTAAGCCAGACGCGACTACTTGGGAGGCCTCATGGAAGGACTCAGGGGGCGGGGGCTGCAGCAAAGAGGGCATGGACCCTTGCCCCACCCCCACCCCCCCACCCCACCCCCCCGGCTATTCTGACATAGCCTGAGTCCTCATTTCCATCTGGGAGATGTCTCGTTTATCTCTTGCTTCCTAGGCCTAATCAGCTTAAAGCCTGAAACTATGAGGGTGAGCAGTGCAGCCCTGTGCAGGCCAGAACGGTTCCCCGGGTGATCAGGCATAAGAAAGAATTTGTAAAGTCCTGTGAAACCTGCTTCATTTGCTAAGAGTGCTCTCATTTAAATGATAATGGTCCGAGGAGGTAATGAGTATGTCTCCCAAAGTTTTGCAGCTCCCTTTCCTGACAGACACTGACTCAGATGAAGCCCTCAGATTTCTTTGAAATGTTAACCATTGTTTGATCCTTGCCACCTGACATACCTGTATTCCTGTGTATTTGAACCCAATTAAAGCCTAGTGAGGAAGGGGCTCTGGGTCATTCCCCTTTGAGAGTTTGACCACCTCTCCTCCCCAAGCAGATTATGTCCTGGTAGTTTTATTTTCATCTGTGATGGAGGGATGGGGCTTTGTGGGGGGAGCCCCCCACACTGCAGGTGTGAAAAGGCACAACACTGCAGCCTCCTAATCATCAACAGTGTTCTAATTCTGCACACATTCTTACTACATGTTCATGGGAGAAAGTTATGGAGATTTTAAAAGATACTCTGTCCTAATACTCAAAAACTTCAGTAAACCTGCTGGTCCCTGTCATGTCAGCCACCCGCAGACCTGCACTGGGGGACCCTGTTCCTGGACCTCTGTCACCTACAGCTCAGACCAGACATTAGTGTCCTCGTTCTTTGCTTTCTCTATTGCTTTTGCAAACTCCATGTGCCTGATTATGGAGAGTTGAAAATTAGAACCTGTGAAATGGGAAATAAATATTCCCACTGGTTCTAGTCCTATCCTGATCTTTGTGGCATCTTGGGTATTTGTCTGGAATCCTTGGAGAACCGACCATTGGTGGATTATTTATAAGCAGAGGTGGGCCTAGAAGGGGGCAATGAAAGGATGGATGGAATCTGCTTGGAGGCGGAATGAGAAATTGTAAAGTCTCGAGGTTTGGGGGTGTTAGGCATTACACTGGTCCAAGGTGATGTAAGGGTGCCATGGAGAAGGCTTTTTTTGGAGGGCCTCAGGATGGAGCTGAGAATATTGAATGAGAGATGGACTCACCTGCTAAGGGAGTAGCCACTGGAGCTGGTGCAGTGCAGTGGGGGAGCCATTTATACAGATTTCTATGGGTGTGAGGGCTGAGACACAGGGTGGGGGGAAAGGAGAAGGTTCTGGATGACTCAGATTAGTGCGCTGACATTGGGACAGAATAGAATAGAGCACCAGACATACCGGAAGGCAGGGTTTATGGAACAGGGGACAAAAAATAGTGGATAAGGGAGAGAAAGAGATGGGGATCCCATGAGGGCTAGGAGTTTGGAGAGTGATGAGGGATTTTAGGATTGGGAACATTATGAATGCAGAAGATGAACTATAGGAGTTTGGAAATTTGAGTCAGGAAAAGATTTGGGGTGCGGAGTATCGGACTAGAATAGAGGTTAGGATGAAGCATGAGGAAGGTGGAGAATGCAGGGCAGGCTCAGAGGACTGAATTAGGACCAGAGATGTCTAGCCTCCAGTTCTGACCCAGTAGAGACATGGCAGCTGGCTCTCAATGCATGGTTTGAAGGCAGCAGTTTCCACATGGCCTGGGAGAGCTGTGAAAAGCCAAATTTCACTTCTGTATCAGAAGACCAGCCTCAGTTGAGTCAACGAGTTAGCCAAGTTTCAGGGGAATTTGTTAGTGAGTAAAGCTGACCTAGGATCCTGGGGACAGGGGAAAAAGTGGCTGTGTGTGTGTGTGTGTGTGTGTGTGTGTGTGTGTGTGTAAGAAAGGATTAAAGGTTGGGACAGACTCGGATTGAATGGGACTTTCTCCTTCTTTGTCAACTAGTCGGAATGAACTTTCTGTATTTCACTCTGTGACAGGTCACAGTGGTGAAGGGGTGGGTGGCAATGGTCTGGGCCACCTGTCCTTGTTTAACCCAGAATGTATGGCTTCCATCTATGATGGATGCTGTTCCCCCCACAAAACTTTATGATGGAACCAAGAGCATGATGGGGGTCTGGCTACCTGGTCACCCTAGAGACTATGTTCAAAACATTTGTCTGTCCTGAGGATTAGAGTTGGTCAGGAGCTGGGTTTTGATGGCTACAGAAGGAATGGCCTTTTCTGAAATCCTAGGTATCTGCCTGGAAATCTCTTATTAAGTCTCACCAGGGGCTTCACAAGTACTTTTTATTCTTTTAACATCATTTAGATGGAGGTTCAAGTACAACAATTGTTCTTGGCTCTGGAGGGTATGTCCAGCATGGCCCAGACTATTGGAGTCATAATGACCTGATAGAGGTGGCAGGTCCTTCAATAGTTGTAGATTGGAATGTCCCTACAGTAATGTTTTGTTAAATTGCTGATGAGTCGAGCTGACTTTGTCGCTGCTGTCACTGTCATCACTGATGTCCTTGTCTGAGAGCATCCACCTGAGCAGGCACCCACTTCAATTTTTGGAGCACACAGTGTTACTAAGGTGTTTAGAAAACTTACCATTCTTATCACACTTAGTGAAAAGCCTCTAGTTCCCACCATTCAGGATGACATTAGTTGCAGGTCTGTAGGGTTTTATGACTTAAATTTGGCCTAGAATTGACTCAGACTATAAACATATATATTTGCCTGTTGGCTTCATGGGCTCTCATTCTGCGCAGTCACTTAGGAAGGCCTGTGTTAAGTTTAATAGTTGCCTCAACCATCCTAAAATTCTTAATGACTTTTGAACAAAGAGCCCTGCATTTTCAGATGACACTAATTTTTCTTGGTTCCGCCCCTAGGAGTGATCCTGGGATATAAAAAAATGGTTTGACCCTATTGAGAGGTGCAATTTGTACTGTGACCACCAGATGGCAGCACCACCGCAAGATAATCTATAAGGGCTGTTCAGGGCTGGGGTGGAGTTTTGGGCATTTTTCTACTCCGTTTGTATCATTACCGGTGTCTAATGAGCAGGACCACCTCTCCGTCACCTCTGTAGCTCACAGAAGGAAAGTCCTTCTCTAACGTGCTTCAGAGATTCTGATTTTAAGAAATCACAGCTAATTGGCTCAAGTGTGAATAGCATTAAACAGACAGAATAAAGTCCACACTAATTATTTTTTCTTTAGAAAATTACTAGAGAACCGAGATGAGCAGAATGTGTGTGCACGTGCATGTGTCCTGGTGATGAGAAAGAAAGCAGCAGAGTCCCCATCTTTCAAGAAAGAAGACCTTGGATTTGATAATGCCTAAACCTGACAAACCAGGAAGTAGCCTCAAAGCACGTTGCGTACAGAAGACTTTGGTTCATCGTGGGGAGCTGCTACTGTTCGGGGCAGACGTCTTCAGTGTGGCTCAGATAGAGGAGCTGGAACCTTCCTACGATCGCTTTGAATGAAACACGCAGAAACAAGGTTTGTCACGGCCACGTCCTTTGTGGTCACAAACACAAGAAATAAAACATCCAAAAGGAGGAAGTCGTAAACTGGCTTTGCTGACAATTTGAATATCAGATGTAAGATTACAATTTTATGTTCCACCAGCAGAGGGAGTAAATGTATTTTGAAGGTTGTAGGTGATCACATCAAAACAAGATGCCTTATACACTGATTAAGATTTGTTCCAGAGGGGAGAGGGGAGGGAATTTCAGGGGAAAAGGGGAAGGGTTTAGAGCAACAAATATAAAGGACACATGGACAAAAACTAGGGGCGGGGGGAAACGGGAGGGAGGTGGGGAGGGCTGGGGCCGTGGGTTGGGTAGGGAATAAAAGACAGAAAACTGTACAAGAACAATGATTAAAATAAAATTTAAAAAAACATTTCAAATTTAAAAAGGAAAAAAAAAGATTTGTCTGAGAAGCCCAAACTTCTTAGCTCTCTGCCTGAACATGATGGGCACTGACATGTTCTCTGTTCCGTTTGGTTTCTGATGTCAGGAGCATATAAATTAAAAATTATATTTCTCCGTTCATGAACCAGTCTATAAACGATCTGTTTTCTTTTGTAGAAAACAAATACTTATTTAATTACTTTTTATGTATTTGGCAGCAGACTAAAGTTGAAGCTTCCAGAATGATCACCAAGGGCAGGAGTGGAGAATTGCCATGCTAAAGAAGCTTCTGAAAATTATTGAATGAAAAACAGAAAAATGGACGGACTGCATTGCTCTTGAGCTGGAGCACCTTTGCAGCCTCTGCAGCAACAGTCTAGTATCTTAGAGCCCCCAGGTCCACTGCTCTAAGTGCTGGGAGAGGCATGACCCACACCTCACAAACCATTTTTCTCTTCCAGAGCTCACACATTAAATCTGTCATCAGAAATTCTGACAATTGCTGTCTTCAGCTTCTCAGTATTTTAAAAGGGGCTTTGAAGAGAATGAGCAAAGCCAATCTGAGGTATCTATTTTAGACATCATTGGGCACCTCCGATATAACATGTTCACAATCAATATCTTTTCTACTCTTTCCACCTCCCAAACTGATCCTCCCAGATTCTTTTTCATCTTACTGAAGGTCAACTTTGTCTTTCCAGTTGTTCTGTTTGAAAATCTTGGCATATCCTTAATGTCTGTCTTGCTCTTGCACTAATCTCTAACCCATCAGCACACCTGCAGTCTGTTCTCCCTTCTTGGTTCTCCGCACTACCGTCTCAGGCCTCCCTTCCCCGACCTCCCTTCTCTGACCTCCCTTCTCCAGCCTCACTTCTCCGACCGCCATCTCCGGCCTCCCTTCTCCAACTTCCTGTCTCCGACCTCCCTTCTCTGACCGCCGGTCTCTGACCTCCCTTCCCCTGCCTCCCGTCTCCGACCTGCAGTCTCTCACGTCCCGTCTCCCACCTCCTGTCTCCAGCCTCTCTCCTCCAGCCTCCTGTCTCGGTTCGCCAGTCTCCGCCCGCCCTTCTCTGGCCCCCCTTCACCGACCTCCGGTCTCTGACCACCCGTCTCCGACCTCCCTTCTCCGACAGCCTGGTGCCTGACAAAGACTTCCCATTTTGAGTCTCTGTCGTCATGTTTTCTTCAATACTGTCTTCTCCAGAAAAACCACTATATTACTTAGGGTTACCAGCAGGAAATAACGTGTTGAAACCGAAAAGGTATTTATTTCAGGTTCTGGGTAACCCAGAGGTTTCTGCAGGGCTGGGCTCCACCTCTGGCCTTGGACAACCAGGAAGGGTGCCCTATGGCCTCCCGGGCACAGTCCCACAGCGCCGCCACCCCCACTGCCGCCCAGATGACCTTCATGCCTGGGTTCGGAGCCTCCCCACGGCCACGTCGCGACGAAATAGAAGCCTCAGCGAGCTCTGGGGACACCTCCTCACCTTAGGTATTTGTCAGAGCTGACTGTCATACAAAATACCAACTCAGTCCGGGGCCTGCTTCAAGGAAAATGTGTTTCTCGCAGTTCTGGCACTGGGCATCTAAGGTCAGGGTGTCAGCAGGGCTGGTTCCTCTTGGGGCCTCCCCTCCCCTGCGTGACCCGCAGATGGCCTTTTCTCTCCTTATAAGGACGTCAGTCCTATTGGATTAAGATCCTACTTTATGACTTCATTTAACCTGAATTGCCTCCCTGAATTCCCTATTTCCAAACAAGGCACATTAGGGGTTAAGGTTTCAGCCTACGGTTTTGGGGAACATAACACCTTGCTCACTATCAAGTGCAAGCCCTCACGAGGGCTCATCCGCCCGACAGAGATGAGGATGAATGCCTGGGGTCTAGCTTCCAGGTATCCCAGGAAAGCAGATTTTCTGGCTTCCACTTTGGAAAAGCAACACAATATAGAAAATTGTCACCCTGTGAGGAAGGTGATCAAAATATTAAGCAGCCACAAATGACAAATGTTTACTCTAGCAGACAGGCAGCTCAATACCGACCACAGTCCCCAGCAGCGTTCTAAACCTTTTCTCCGTTTCTATCTGCTGCTCCAGATGCCGCCCTCTTCGGAGGCAGTGGCCTCCTGGCACTGTGGGCCGCTCCCCCAGGGGAGGGCCTTACACAGATCGCCATGTGACTGACCACAGTGGTGCTACTGGGCAGTCCCGTGGTCAGTTTTGCCAGTTTCTGGACCCAGAGCCCCGGAGACCTGTGGTTTCACATGGTAATATCTTTATGTTTGTATCCGGTTCAGGTGTGTAAACATGTTTGCCTTGATTTTGAGATGGTTATGCATTTCAACTGTTTTTAAAAGATGTTTTCTGAAGAACCAACAAGATGGCGGAAGTGGAGCAGAAGAAGAAGTGGACCTGCTGCAAGTTCATCTGCCGTGGCAAGGATCTCAATCAGCTACTTGACATGTCCTGTGAGCGGCTGATGCAGCTCTACAGTGCCAGGAGGCGGCGGCGGCAGCAGCTGAACCGCGGCCTGCAGAGGAGGCAGCACTCGCTGCTAAGGCACCTGTGCAAGGCCAAGAAGCGAGCACCACCCGCAGAGAAGCCTGAAGTGAAGACACACCTGTGGGACATGATCATTCTAACAGAGATTGTGGGCAGCATGGTGGGCGTGTACAATGGGAAGACCTTCAACCAGGTGGAAATCAAGCCGGAGATGACTGGTCACTACCTGGGCGAGTTCTCCATCACCTATAAGTCAATGAAGCATGGCCGGCCTGGCATTGGGGCCACCCACTCTTCCTGCTTCATCCCTCTCAAGTAGCCAATAAAAGCACAGACTTAAAAAAAAGTTTTGTCCATTGTTGGTATGTGTTTGGAGCACAAAAGGAAATGGGGGGATAGGGAGTTGGCTTCTACATGAACCAGATTTTCTACCTTGACAAACTAAAGCAACGATGCTGTTTACAACTTTGTTCCATTAAGCCACCATTCAACATTTATAGCAAAGTCATTTTTAAAAATTGAGACTGATTTTTCTCATAAAATATAAGATTAACTACATCAAAGTGGTACGATAAAAGAATAAAAGAGACTAGAAAGCCTAAAGGCAGACCCAAGTATGTGAAATAATTTAGTAGATAACAGCAGCACGATTTTCTTTACTGAACATTTTCTATGGGCAGGCGTTCAAAGGCAGAAGAGGCACTAACTGTCTTTGCTCCATTCTAGATGGAGGCAGACATTTGTTCTGATTGCTTGGGATGCGTTCCTTCCTTCGAGGTTCTAATTCTCCACAAATACTCAGAAATAGTTTGTCGTTTTTGTGAGTTTACATTTGGCATGCATCTTGGACACCCTCCCCCAACAACTGGGTAGTGTGTGGCTGCAGGTGGCAGAGGGCTGGTTTTGCCCCCTATGTATCATTCATTGTGCTCAGGAAAGCTACTATTTGTAAGCCTGAAATCCCTCTACCCATCATCAAACTAAGAATTTTCCCTCTGCTTTGCAGTGGAGATAAAACTAAATAACAAAAACTAACGAATATATTATGCCAAGGTTTATGTATGCTTTTTTCCAAGCAGATAAATTGCACGTGATGACTGTAAAGTTTCTGATTAAAAGTATCACCAGACAACTGTATAATGAGTCTTCTAAAGAACAAAAAGGGGTTTGCTCACAAGAGCTGCCCCAACTGGGCAGTGGAGCAAGGGCCAGACCTCACCACTGCCCACTTTGAGGCGGTCATTGAGGTGCCAGCTACTCTTCTGGGCCAGCTCTAGCAGGCAGGCTACCAGAATCTTGTTTAAAGGGCACCCAGAATTGTTTCTGGGTCATCTCTCAGTTCTAGAGCCACCAAAATACACCTATGTTATCATGGAATAGCACTTGATATTCTCTCTAATTCTGCAAGTTTTCCTTAAATTATTTGATTTACAATTTATATTTAAGTAATTCTTAGTTATACTCCATTTTCAAATCTCTTTATTTAATATCTAAATAATCTTCCTAGGGATTTCACCTTCAGAGTCTCTTCAAAAGTTCAGTCCCTCCATGTTATCTTATTTATCACCATACTCCACAGCTTTGCTTCCTTCTCTCACTAGCCTAAATTCCGAATGTAATCTTTTAACTACTCTCTTCCCAGTGCTCTCCACATACTAATCCCCTTATCTTTCTCTCACATCCACTCTGCAAATTCTAGATGAATTCAACAATCAGACTTCTCTGATTTCACACTTGGGCTGCTGAGAGCTTCTCCTGAAAACTACACAAATATGTAGATTGATGGCACTGGACTCTGGGTCTCTGATCTCCAGGGGGCCCCCATATACATGACCCTTATCTTACTCAGGTCCTCTATTGGTTCTAAGAACAAATATTTCATTACTTCACTGTTCCACTCATGCTGCTGTCACAGTATACTAAATCCTAACAATTCTTTGCAAATTTGGTTTTCCATAAACTCTTTGGAGCATTTAGATACTTGGGACCTTTCCCATCATCTTTAAACTCTCTTTCGATTTTACTTCAATGATATCACTCTAACCTGGTTCTTTTACTATGTACTCAACCATTCCCTCTTAGTTTCTCTTAAAGGTCCTCTAGCTATTCCTAAAATATTGGTATATTTTTGTGGTGTTATTAACTTTTTCTCTTCTCCATTGACATACAACCAGAGAAACTTCATCTACTTTTAGAACTGTGAATGACTACAAATCTAAATCTTCAACAAAGACATTGTCCTCAACTTCAAGCCAAAAGCTACAGATACCTCTGCCTAACTCAACATGTACAAAAACAAACTTATATCCTTATTATTTCTCCCCAATTCAATATCAACTGTTTTTTCTCATATTCACTGTCTTAGAATTTGCAATCAGGACTTCCGGCCAAGATGGAGGCGTAGGCGGACACACTGTGCCTCCTCTCACAACCAAAAATTAAGGACAACAAATATTTAGAAACAAGAAAACAACCAGAACTTATAGAAAATTGAACTGTACGGAAGTCCAACAACCATTCATCCAGACCGGTAAGAGGGGCAGAGTCGAGGCAGGAGAAAGTGGAGGTGCGGGCCCAGGAACGCAAGCAGCAGCAGCTGGCAGTTCCCAGGTGCACAGGCAGCAGCTGGCGGTCCCCGGGCCTACAGGCAGCAGCTGGCAGACCCCGGGAACAGGGGGGCAACTGTGCAGACCCAGTGAGGCCGCACAAGGCGGCTGGTTGACTGACCAGGTGGTCTCACATTCGAGCGCGCAGACAGTCCAGGCGGAGGGGAAGTGGCGGAGGGGACTGAGTCCGGGAGAGAGCGGAGCAGGCGCCATTGCTCCCTCTCAGGCTCCACCCCCACATACAGCGTCACAACCCAGCGACCGGGCTGCCCCGCCCTGAGGAACACCTAAGGCTCCACCCCCCTCTCTACATATTAGCCGCGGCCAGACTAAAACCAAAACAACAACAACAAAAAAAAAACTCTGCCAAAAATGGCTCAAACCGGAAAACAAATAAAAGCCCCAGAGCCAATTCCTCTAAGCAGTGAAGAGATAGCCAACCTGTCAGATGCACAGTTCAAAGCACTGGTCATCAAAATGCTCACAGAATTGGTTGATTTTGCTCACAAACTAGATGAAAAAATGCAGGTTACAATACGTGAAATGAAGGAAGATGCATGGGGAACTGATAGAGATGGAAGGAAAACTGGGACTCAAATCAATGGAGTGGACCAGAAGGAAGAAACTAACAACCAAACAGAAGACGAGGAAGAAACAAGAATTCAAAAAAATGAGGAGAGGCTTAGGAACCTCCGGGACAAATTAAACGTCCCAACATCCGAATTATAGGGGTCCCAGAAGGGGAAGAAGAACAGCAACGAGTGGAAAACTTATTTCAACAAATAATAAAGGAGAACTTCCCCAGTCTGGCAAAGGAAATAGACTACCAGGACGTCCAGGAAGCTCAGAGAGTCCCAAAGAAGTTGGACCCAAGGAGGAACACACCAAGGCACATTGTAATTACATTAGCCAAGATTAAAATGAAGCAGAGAATTCTAGAAGCAGCAAGGGATAAGGGGACAGTCACCTACAAGGGAGTTCCCATCAGACTGTCAGCTGATTTCTCAAAAGAGACCTTCCAGGCAAGAAGGGGCTGGAAAGAAATATTTGAAATCTTGAAAAGCAGGGACCTACATCCAAAATTGCTCTATCCAGCAAAGCTGTCATTTAGAATGGAAGGGCAGATAAAGTGCTTCTCAGATAAGGTCAAGTTCAAGGAGTTCATCATCACCAAGCCCTTATTATATGAAATGTTAAAGGGACTTATCTAAGAAAAAGAAGATAAAACTATGACAGTGAAAAGACAACAAACTCATAGCTATCAAGAACCACACCTAAAACAAAAGCAAACTAAGCAAACAGCTAGAACAGGAACAGAACCACAGAAATGGAGATCGTATGGAGGGTTAGCAACAGGGGCGTGGGAGGAGGAGAGAGGGGGAAAAGGTACAGAGAATGAGTAGCATAGATAATGGGAAAAAAATAGACAGGAGGAGGGCAAGAATAGTATGGGAAATGTAGAAGCTAGAAAACTTATGACCCATGGACATGAACTAAAGGGGGGAATGTGGGTGGGAGAGGGTGGGTAGGGTGGAGGGGAATGATGGGGGGGGAAATGGGACAACTGTAATAGCATAATCAATAAAATATATTTAAAAAAAAAAAGAATTTGCAATCACTAGTCTTCCAACCAACAAAGACAAGTCTAAGAATTATTGCATATTTCTCATGTAACCTTATCCCACAATCAATTGTCACCAAATTTTATTTATTTTATGCCCAAAACATTTTTCTTCTCCACTTTCTAAAAACTGATTATGCTACTTTCTATACCTTACCTCTTTAGTCATACAGAATTTAGAGTATATTACCCCCAAATCCAGGTTATTTTCTATTTCTGTGGCTCTTCTCGAGTTGTTTTATTATCTTCTTTTTCTCATACCCATTTTTCAAGACCAAGAGAGTGCATCTTCTCAGTTAATTTTTTCTTAACCATCCACTCAGACTCACACTCACTGAAACTTTATCCCCCTACTAAATCTCACATATACCCTTAACAAGCATCCCTAATAGAGTATCTATTTATACCACTGTTTACATGGCCATATCAATCCTATATTAAACCAAAAGATCTCTCTGGAAAATGATCAGTTCTGATTTTGCTTTATATCTTTAAAACCTAGCACAATATCTGATTCAGTAAATGTTTGCTGAATGAATGAATAAATCTAGAACAATGAGCATCTCCTGTAATACATTTTGTGCAGCGGCATAGACATTAAGATCAGGGGCTTTGGAGTCATACAAATATAAGATTAAGTCCTCAGTTTAGCGATGTATAAGTTGCTTTTCCTTGACAAGGTAGCCTCTCAAAATTTCTCTGTCCTCATCTATAAAGGATTAAATGAGAAAATATATGAAAAAGAAACCAGGAGGCAATTGGCATCTTAAGAGGACTTAATACACATTAGTCGTTAGTATATCCTATCCTTTTGTCCATATTTTTCCCTCTGCCTGATGATTCCCCTCCCCAGGATACCCTTTATTTTTTTAATCTAGCTAGCACTTTGTCTTCTTTTAAAACTCAAGTATGTTATTTTCCCCTCCAGGAATCTTCTCTGACTTCCCTCCATCCCTTATAATTTAGATTATATGCTTTTTTTTAACCTTACTCATAGTACCTTATGCCTTCTCTCCAACAGCACATATCATACACAATAAGAGTTTGCTTTTCTAACTCTTGCATTAGACCATAAACTTGATAAGGTATGCATTCTACCCACCAGGACCTAGCAATGTACCTACAGGTCCTTTGAACTGAACAAATAATCACTGAAAGGAGAAATACGGTCTAGTAAAATACTATGAATGTGGTAGACTCAGAAATATTTCTTAATGATTTGATGGTGTCAAGCAGGTGTCTTATTGCACCCTATAATGTTATTTGGAACATATTAAAACAATTCCAGAGTGAATTAAATGGTGCTACTGAGAACAGAAAGAAACTAAGTTGCCAGCTATAATACTTCATTACTGTCCACATGGATAAATTCTGTGTAGCAAATTCCAAGCAAGCTGTTTCAAATATACTTGCAGCACTATCTACAACTAAATTCAAAAAAGTAAGCAGAGAGAAACATGGAGGAGTGATGTCAGAGAAATGACATTATGAGAGATCCTCTTGGTCTCTCCCCTTAAAGTTTCAATGATTTGAACAGCTATAACTCAACAATGGATACCCTGCTCAATCTATAAGCAAACCTGAGATCTGTGCATTGAAATAGCTAAAGGTAGGCAAGTGAAAACAAACAGGGGAGGTGAGAAAGGAGAAAGGCTCAGATGAACTATGAAGGCAGACTTGCAGCTGGGAGGTCAAGACTGAGCTCAGCTTAAAGGAGGGGAGAAATCTGGTTGTGGATGGTACTCCCTTCAGCCTGGAGGAGCAAAGAGATTTGATGGGCATTTCTAGAAGAGCAAGTAGTATGAGTTACAGCTGGGCCAAGTGACCTGAGAAGGACACAGCAGAGGGGCACATCTGTGGTTGTTGGTGGTCATCCTTCCAGGCAGAGAAATAAAGCCACTGAGCCCTGCCTTCCTGTAGCCTCCCAAAGTTCATCTGCCTTTGCCCTTTATGCTGAGTTGCAGAGCACATTACCTGCAAACCTAAGAACTGGTACTACAGAATTACTTTCTTCCCTGAGCAAAGGGCATACTCCAGGATCCCTCCCAGGGTCAGGGCACATGAAGAACCAGGGTCAGGGCCCAACAGAGATCCAAGGTCACCTTTACTGAGAGAACAAAACAACAAAGAAGCTAGCCACTTCCCCCAGCTCACCGTACCACCACACATCAAGGTTACACTGACAGCAGCATCTGGCAGCAGAGGACTGGGATTTCATAGAGCTAAAAAAAAAAAAAAAAAAAAAAAAACTTGTGACTTACTGCCACCTACTGGAAAATAAGAAAAAGAACTCTTCATATTAATCTGCTACTAAATGCCACTAATCCGCCAGTAATCTGTTAGACAAGTGCCACTCATACATAGATGCCTAGATAGAGCAGGTATCTGTCAACTACCGTGAGTAACCAAAGCAGAGAGGCAGCTTAGAAAGAAAATGAAAAGTATTCAGAAAACAAACTAAAAGACATGAAAATATGTGATATAAATGATGGAGAATTCAAGATTGCACTTGTAAAAATATTCAGAGATGCAAGAAAATACAGACAGGCAACTTAATGCACTCAGAAAACAAATCAATAAACAAAATGAGTACTTTATGAAAAAGACTGGAACTTTAAACAGGAACCAAAAATAAATTCATCTAGAGATGAATAATTCAATAGAAGAGGTCAAGAATGAACTAGCAAGCATAGAAAAGAGTGGACCAGATGAAGGAAGAAATAGTGATATCAAAGATAGAAATCTAGAAATGATGTAGAGGAAACAAGAGAGAGACTTGAGCATAAAAAATATGTAAGAACTCTATAAGTACTGACTACATCAGAAAGAGCAATATAAGAATAATAGGCATACCTATTATTGGTATGACAATTTTCTTCACTGCATTTTATTAACCTTGAAAGGACTTATCATCATAAGAAAGAACATCTGTTTATTTTTTAGTTGCCTCTCCCTCATAACTAGAATATCAGCTCCATGAGGTCATTTACTGTCATAATCCCTTGTGTGTCCCTTACAAACACTGGGAGCCTGTGTAGAGTGTGTGCTTTTTGTTCAAAAAGGGGACCAACTCATCTGTGAGTAATTGTACATTGGGAAGTGTGTACAGTCCCTTCAGTTTCGCTGTCTGTAAAATGTTAATAATTCCAGTTCTGTCAATGTGGAAGAATCATGAAGGATGGGTGTCTACCTTCAGTCCCAAGAATGACTTCAGGCCCAGCTTTTTAAAGAGTCAGAGATCTGCTTTGAGCAAACCCCACACCCTTAGGAAGTGCTCACAGCCAAAGAGCCTGCCACCAGGGTCCAGCCCCATTTTCATTCCAGTGTCATCAACCTGACACCAGATTGTCTGAAATGATTTCTGGTGACAAAAATGTCCAAGAGGGTGGGAAGCCCTCATCCAGGGTTGCGTCCACAAGGAACGGCAACTCTGGAAACAGTAATTACCCCATTTAAGTACACAGGAATGCAAGATGGTAGTTTTTAAAAGCTTTTTAAAATATGAAATTGAGTCATTTGGAAGTGTTTTGAACACTGTGGTAGGGATAATCATTGCTCCTTAATTATACCCCAAATATCACCCCTGGAACCTGTAACTGTTACATATTCTGGCAGCAGACACTCTGCACGTATCATGAAGTCACAGGTGGTGCAACGGGAAGACCACTCTGGATTTTCTGGGTGGTCCCTCCACTTAATCTCGAGTGTTCTTATGAGAGAGAGAGAGAGAGTCAGAAAGAGATTAAATGACAGAAGGAAGAAAGCAGCTGTGACCACAGGAGCAGGAGAGGGAAAACACATGTGATAGGGGAACAAGAGCCAAGAATGGGAACAGCCTCCAGAAGCTGGGAAAGGCAAAAACAGATTCCTTCAGGGAGTCTGAGGAGGGAGCAGGGTCCTGCAGACACACAGTGAGATTCCAGCACAGGGATGCCCATATCAGGCTTCCAGTCTCAATGATTATTAGAGAATATAGAGGCTGGATGCCTTATCCACTAAGATGTGCTTTGGAGACACTCAGGTGACCACCTGCTCACTCCTTAGTCCCTTGTCTGAAATTTCCTCTGCAGTTTCCCAATGGCACATCAGGGCAAAAGAAGTCATTAAGGTCTCCTCACGAACATTGGTGGGAACACTGGGCAACTAACAAGTGTGGTAAAGAACTGATGACTTACTAGAGAGCTGAAAAAACCCTAACTGCCAACATTGTTGTAATTCCAGATACATTTTTACCTCACAAATAAGGGAGCAGATGCATAAATTTATCATGTTCTGACATAAAACCTTGACCATGTGTGGAGTAACAAACTCCTTAAAAAGTAGCAGGTAAACCCCCAATTTTGGGGCATGCGCCCCCTATGCCTTCACTGCCCTGTGATCACCCAGAGACCTGCAGATGCACCGACACAGGAGATATCCCTGGCTTTCACTGTCATTTACATAAACTCTGTGTGCCCATCTCAAAGAGAGCCCACAAACGGGATACAGGGTATTTGAAAATAGACACTATCTTCTGGGTTTTGTTGGGCTTTGTTGGTCCTAGTTAGCTTCTAAGCAGAGAGCACTATTCTAGAGAGACATGCAGGCCAGGTGATTCTTTGAAAGTTGGGGGCACAATAAGAGGGGGACAAAAAGGGTCAAGGCTATGGGAAGAATTAAAAGAAAAAAACTAATGATAAAAGGAACAGGAAGGAGACAAATTGTATGTGCTGTTTTCTTGGTTTTGGTTGAAGAGAATAAGGAAAGAATGGGGAGTGGTGAAAATTTTTAGCAATATTGGCTGAGGACTCCAAATTGGAGATGGGGTGTTGTTGCAGGGTCAACTCACCACAGGGAAAGTCACTAGAGCTTGAGGAGGGGAGTGAAGAAGAAAAAGAGCCATTCTTTCAAATGTGGGCATGGTCTGGAGAGGCAGGCTGGCTTTGTGGAAGAAAAAATAAACAAGATACCTGAACACTCTGATGATTGCCGCTGATACTAGAACCAAACATGAAAGAGCATGTGCACTTCTATACATAAGGGAACAAAATACAACACAGAGGAAAGCATTTAAAAAGAAAAAAAAAAGTCTCCTGGGAGGGTGTGGATGTGTAGGGAAAGAAATGAGAGGTGAATGGGATGCTGAACAGGGGTAGTCCAGAAGCACACCAGCCCAGCCCCACCCCAGTAGCACAGCAGCCTTGGGTGTTTAGAATGATATGACCAGCACATGAGTGTTAGGACTTGATGGCTTCAGGGAAATGGGTAGAGGGATGGGAGGGAGCGGAGTGGCCACTGGAGGACGAAGAGTTTAGGGAGCTAGGAAGGATGGGAGGGAGTGAAATTTTTTTTGATGATGTAATATTATTTTATTTTTTAACTGTTGTAAACATCACTATAACAAATGTACAGTTATTTTTACTGTTATGGATATTTCCCATGAATGATAATAGATAATATTTATGTAGCATTTTCTCTATCGTAAACACTGATCTAAGCACTTAAGTATATCTTTTATTTCTAAATTTTTTCTGTTAAATTTCAATTTGAATCCTTCAGACTTGCATCTTTCAGTGTTATCTTGAGAATGGAATGCGGGGGCCCCTGTCCTGGGCACCAGATGTCGGGGTGGGGGGGGGGTGCTCCGCCCACAGAGCCCCATCCCTCCGTCACGGATGAAAATAAAAACTACCAAGACATGATCTGCTTGGGGAGGAGAGGTGGCCAAACTCTCAGAGGAGAATGACCCAGAGCGCCTTCCTCACTAGGCTTTTATTGGGTTCAAATACACAGGAATACAGGTATGTCAGGCAGCAAGCATCAAACAATGGTTAACATTTCAAAGAAATCTGAGGGCTTAATCTGAGTCAGTGTTTGTCAGGAAAGGGGGTTGCCAAACTTTGGGAGACATGCTCATTTCCTCCTGGGACACTTATCACTTAAGTGAGAGCACTCTTAGCAAAGCAGGTTTCACAGGACTTTAGGAATTCTTTCTTATGCCTGATCACCCAGGGATCCATCCTGGCCGATACAGGGCTACAGGACTGCACCACTCGCCCTCACAGTTTCAGGCTTTAAGCCGATTAGGAAGCAGGAGACATCTCCCAGATGGAAATGAGGACTTGGGCTATGTCAGAATAGCCGGGGGGGGGGGGGGTGCGGGCGAGGGTCCATCACCCCCTCTTTGCTGCAGCCCCCAGAGTCCTTCCACGAGGCCTCCCAAGTGGTTGTGTCTGGCTTAGGTTGCCCCTCCCATGAGGAGTCTTACCCGTCATTGACTAACCAACCAAGCATTGGGGCCAGAGATGGATGAGGCAGAAGCAGTTCTCCTGCCAGGGAGATAAGCTTTGTCTCCTTAGTAGGTCACGTCCTTGTGACAGAACAGACCCAGATGAAGTGGGTCCCTAGGGCTCTTACACAGCCCACCATGGGATGAGGGTTACAACTCCTGAAACCCTACTGAACGGTCCGCAACAATGGAGTAACTAAATAAAACTACGTGATGTAATTAGAGAAGACCACAACCAAACCATCCTATAACATAGTGTTGGGGTTAAGTGCTTAGGGCCTAAACTTTAGGCTTTGCTATTGGAAAGGATCTGGATTCAAATTCTCACCCTGCTACTTATTTTAATTGTAGGACTCTACACTTTAGTTTTCTAGTCTGTTAAATGAAAGGCATATAGAATATAAGACATTTTTTCATTGAGAAAAATTAATAACTAAGATGAAATAATAATTACTAAACTATTTTCAGCTAATTAAAATCTTCTTAATGTAACTTTTCTAGGATAAGGGAAGCTAGAGAAATCTTGGTTATCATTTTCATTTAATAAATGTTCATAAATGAAATCTATGTCATTATAAATAATATATCAAAGATATTTAATGATAGAAGAAAATGTTCATTATGATTGTTAAATTTTTAAAATGGAAAATATAAAACTATAACCCTAGTTTTATTTTTTAAAGACTAGTAGGAAATAGATTAAAATGTTAGAATGATGATCTTTGAGAATTGGAATTTGAAGTGACTTTATTTTCTCCTTTGCCTATCACTTTTATAACTCAGTAAAGCATAAAGATATTAAAATAGAAATCTTCATATTTTAGAACATATTCTTTTAATTATTTTTATTTTTATTTATTGGGGTAATATTGCTTAATAAAATTACATAGGTTTCAGGGGTACAATTCTATAACACATCATGTGTGTATTGTATTGTGTGTTCACCATCTAAGTCAAGTCTCTTTCCATCACCATTTATCCCCACTTCACCTTCCTCTACCTCAGCCCACCTGCCTATCCCTCTGGTAATCACCGTAAGTAGCAGAGTGAGAATTTGAATCCAGATCCCTTCCAACCACAAAGCCTAATCAAAGTCTGCTTCTGTGAGGTTTTTGTTTTTTTTTTTTTGCTTAATCCCTTCACCTTTTTCATCCAAACCCCCAAACTCCTCCCCGCTGATGGTTGTCAGTCTGTTCTCTATGAGTATATTTCTATTTTGTTAGTTTATTGAGGGTGTGAAATTTGCGCAGACATGCTGATAGCCAGAGAAGAGGTGGAAGGCAATTCCAAGGAGGGAGGAAGTAAGGGGCACTGAGGTAGGTTTGGGAACAGTTGTGACTCCACCCTGAAGACAGGGTGAGCAAGGTACTCCAGCTAAATGGTGGGGGCACAGCGCGGGCTGGAGCCCGGAGATTGAGGTTTCTTTACTGAAGGCCAGGGTTTTCAGTGTATGACTTTCCCCAGGGCGAAACTGGTGCTGCTGGCTCCCCAGGACTGGCACTGAAAGTTTCCCCCAGAAGCACCTTAGACATGCAAAAGATAGTGTCCTCAGTAGGCGAGTGTTCTGATGCTGAAGCTTTAATTCAGAAGGGCTCAATTAGGAATAAATGCTCACTAAGGAGTCGCCAAGTGGAGGCTGAGTTGCAGCCTGCTGGTGGGTGCTAGGGTGCCTGATGGAAGGGAATTGAGGCAAGGTTTCCTTGAAGCTTGCTGAGCCCAAGTGAGTAGAAAGAGAGTGAGAGTTGGGTACCCCAGACGTTAGATACTTATAGTAGTCGTGGCTCAGGGTTTTTTCCAAGCTTCACAGCCCTTTGTAGGGTTTTGTTAGGTAGGATAGGTAGTAAACTGAGGCATATAGGAGGAGGTAGCCATATGTCACTAACTCAGCATCGTGAGTCCAGTCTAACAAGTTGCTGGACGTTTTGAACATCACAAGCAAAGATAGTGCAGAACGAGGGGAGTCTTTGAGGCTCTGTGCTGGGAACTTCACTAACTAAGATAAAGAGCCTTCACTAGCTGAGAAAGAAACCCTTTGTAGCTGCATTATTCCCAAGGTTTATAAAGTGGAGGAGGAGGGGAACCTAGAAGCTGACTAAAGTATATAACCCCTGAACCCCTGAATAGTCGGCACACTCAGATTAGCTGAGTGCCCACTTGTAGCCTTGGCTCAAGTGCATAGAACACACTAACAAGCTCACTAAGAACTTTCTTCCCTCCATACATGGGGCACTTAGGCTAGTGGGTGCCAGCTTGCAGCTTTGTGCTCCTACACATTTCATAAAAAAGCTTGCTACCTCATTTCCACTACTCATGTTTGTCTCTCACTTGAATCCTTCTCTTTCCAGGGAGGTAAGAACCGATGAACAAGTTCAGGGTTGGGGGAGGCCAGCTCCTGACTCAGTCTCTTTCCATGAGAGTTTTATTTATTTACTTTTTCACATAAAGGACGTGTGCGGTGTAATGTACTCTCCACGTGTCCTCTAAGCACACCCAGCCATTACTGCATTGCTTTCCCAAAGGGGCTGGCTGGATGCTGAACCAATGAGGATTGAAAAATTTTTGCATTATACTGAATATGAACAGATCAGTCCACTTGTTAACACTTTTCACCAGCAGGAGCATGAAAAGCTCACTGCCCTTCCAGCCACCTGAAAGGGTGCTGACTGCACTTTAGGAAGGGGCAGATTCAGGCTTTCTGGTGCCAGTGACCAAAAAGATAACATGAGGAAGGCTTTGGGGGTTTCTCTGTGGCCTCTGCTTTAAGTCACTGTATCCTTTAGGCTCTCATTTCTATTCTGGTCCCTTTACATTGCCCCTCTCTCAGGTCAAGGATTGCCCCCTTAAACCACTCACAGTGTTGTTTCTACCTCCCTGGAGATTCACCTATGAGACAGTCAGTAGCCAAAGGCATGCAGGACTTTAAACTTGACAGTTTTAGCCTTTGGATCTGCCCTCTTCCCCAGACTTACACATTCTGTCACCTTGAGATCCAGCTTCCAGTGCCTGGACGGAAGAGGGCAGATCCAAAGGCTAAAACTGTTTTCTCTGTTTTCTCCAGAGAGATCCTCTCCCCAAGCCCTCCGCACCTGGTGAGCCCTCTCCAGCCAGCCCAGTTGCCTCAGGGCCCAGGGCAGAGACCCCGGGCAGGATGTCATGCAGCCCTCACCACAGAAAGAGTCCACAGACTGCATTGGCTCTAAAGACATTTATTTAATGTTTATGCTCTTTTTTTTTCCCTCCAACTGTTGCATTGGCTAATATGTAAGCAGGTTGTTGTTGCAGAAATAATTTTTAAATGGCAAATATTTTAATGTATGCTGAGATTTCCATTAAGTAGTATGGTGGAGGGAGGCAAGTAAGTGTAATTCAACAGTTATATGTGTTTAATTTTCTTAAACACTATTTGCACACTTGGTTCACGAAGCTCTTTCTTCTCAAGAATTATGCAATATTTTTCCAGTTTTAATGATAAACCACTTTTTCATAGCAGCAACAATCGCTGTTATTAGAAACATCAGATGATGTTTGTGCCCATTCATTGTGTATGCCATCGACTCACTCTTTTGAGTCTTTATTAATTTCTCTGGCAAACCAGGATATGCTCTAGAAATAGCAGGGGAATAGCTTTCCTGCATAAAATTATCAGATCCTTGGAAAACATTATGACTATCTGTTGGCCTCAGACTCTGCTCAGTTAAGAAACGGTGAACACTTATCTAAGTCCCTTTATTACGGAGAAGCACTTATTACATGAAATGTTAAAGGGACTTATCTAAGAAAAAGAAGATAAAAATATGACAGCAAAATGACAACAAACTCACAACTATTAATAACTGAAATTCCCCCTCCAAAAAAACAAAAAACTAAGCAAACAACAAGAACAGAAATAGAATCACAGAAATGGAGATCACATGGAGGGGTTATCAGTGGTGGAGGTGGAGGTGGAGAGAAGGGGAAAAGATACTGGTAATAAGTAATATAGATGGTAGGTAGAAAATAGACAGGGGGAGGATAAGAATAGTATATGAAATGTAGAAGACAAAGAATTTGTGTGTTGACCCATGGACATGAAATAAAGGGGTGGGAATGTGCGTGGGAGGAGGGTTGCAGGGCAGAGGAAAATAAAGGGGGAATAATGGGACAACTATAATAGTACAATCAATAAAATGTATTAAAAATAAAAAATTGTCTTTAGGTTTTCAAAATACCTTGCTTTCTTGTGCAATATTAAAGTTCTAATTGAATTATACAATTAATGTTTGAGCAACTTAAAAGAAAAGGGCAAAGAACCAGTACTTCGCAACAGAATACATCACTCCTCCTTCAGAATGAATGGAGACCATAAATTGGATGTTTATGACTAAAACAAGCAAAGTTTCATCCAGCACTTCTCTGAGATCAATAGGGTGCTGACTGAGGATGACATGAGGCACTCAGAAATAAGAGATGCTGTTGCCCATCTCAAGGAGGCCCTGGGGTACAATGTCATTGTAGGCAAGTACCAGCAGGGCATGACTGTGCTGACAACCTTCCAGGATCAGGTGGAACCAAGAAAGCTGGATGCCGACAGTCTGTAGCAGACCATGACTGTGGGCTGGTGTGTGGAACTGCTCCAAACATTCTTCCTGGTGTCAGATGACATTATGTATTGATCCCTCACCCAGCGGGGTCAGATCTGCTGGTATAACCTTAAATGTAAATGGATTAAATGCTCCAATCAAAAGACATAGAGTAGCCAAATGGATAAGAAAGCATGACCCACACATATGCTGCCTACGAGAGAACCACCTCAGAACAAAAGACCTGTACAGAATGAAAGTGAAAGGCTGTAAACAAATATTCCAAGCAAACAGACAGAAAAAAGAAGCCAGGGTAGCAATACTTGTATCAGACAAAATAGACTTCAAAAAAAAGAAGCATAAAAAGAGACCCAGAAGGTCACTTCATAATACTCAAGGGAAGAATCCATCAAGAACACATAAACATTGTAAATATATATGCACCCAAATACATAAAGAAAATCTTGGAGGACTTCAAGAAAGATATGGAAAGCAGCACAATTATAGTAGGGGATTTTAATACTCCATTGTCAAAAATGGACAGATTTTACAAACAAAATATCAACAAAGATATTGTGTCATTGAACAATGCCATAGATGAAGTGGACTTAACTGATGTATATAGAGTCTTTTGTCCCAAAGAGCAAAATACACATTCTTTTCAAGTGCACATGAAATATTTTCAAAGATAGATCACATGATAGGTCACAAAACAAGCCTTAACATATTCAAGAAAATTTAAATCATAGAAAGCATTTTCTCTGACCACAAGAGATTGAAACTAGACATCAATCCCAAGAAAAAAAATCTAAAATACTCAAACTCATAGAGATTGAATAGCATATTATTAAACAATGATTGGGTCAAGAATGAGATCAAGAAAGAAATAAAAAAGCTCCTGGAAACAAATGAAAATGAACTCACAACAAGCCAAAACTTATGAGACACAGCAAAGGCAGTCCTGAAAGAAAAATTAATAGCTATAAAGGCCTACCTGAAAAAAATAGAAACATTTCACACAAACAACCTAACCCCATGCCTACAAGAACATGAGAAACAACAACAAAGACAGCCCAGAGCAAGTAGAAGGAAGGAAATAACCAAGATCAGAGCAGAATTAAATGACATAGAGACTAAAAACACAATTCTAAGGATCAATAAATCCAGGAGCTCATTCTCTGAAAAGGTAAACAAAATTGACAAGCCTTTAAGCAGACTCATCAAGAAAAAAAAGAGAGGACCCAAATAAACACAATCAGAAATAAAAGAGATTACAACCCATACCACAGAAATACAAAAGCCTGTTAAGAAATTCCTATGAAGAACTATATGCCAAGAAATTTGAAAATCTACATGAAATGCACAAATTTTTAGAAAAATATAATCTTCCAAAACTGAATAAAGAAAAGCAGAAAGCCTGAACAGATCAGTAATAGCTGAGGAAATTGAAGCAGTAATCAAAACACTCCTGACACACAAAAGCCCTGGACCAAATGGTTTCACAGGAGAATTCTACAAAGCATTTAAGGAAGAGCTAACCCCTATCCTTCACAGACTATTCCAAAAAATCAAGAAGATGAAAGACCTCCAAAATCGTTTTTGAGGCCAGCATCATCCTAATCCCAAAATCAGGTAAAGATACAACAAAGAAAGAAAATTTTAAGCCAATATCACTGATGAATATAGATGCTAAAATCCTGAACAAAATATTGGCAAACCACATCCAGCAATAGATTAAAAAGATCATACACCACGTCCATGTGTGATTCATCCCAAGGATGCAAGAATGATGCAATATTCACAAGTCAATAAACATAATAAATTGTATAAACAAAAGCAAAAACAAAAATTACATGATCATATCAATAGATGCAGAAAAAAGGGTTTGATAAGGTACAGCACCCATTTATGATAAACACACTCAGCAAAGTGAGAATAGAAGGAGCATTCCTCAACATGATAAAGCTCATATATGAAAGACCTACAGCCAACATTATACTCAATGGGAAAAAACAAAAACGTTCTCACTAAGATCAGGAACAAGACAAGGATGTCCACTTTCAGCACTCCTATTCAACATAGTATTGGAAGTACTAGCCACAGCAATCAGACCTGAAAAAGAAATAAAAGGTATCCAAGTTAGAAAGGAGGAAGCAAAACTGTCATTGTTTGAAGACGACATGACAGTGTACATAGAAAACCCTACAGACTCCATCAAAAAACAGCTCAAACCTAGTAAATAAATTTGGCAAAACAGCAGGATACAAAGTCAATATCCAGAAATTAAAGACATTTTTGTATACCAACAATGAAACAGCAGAAACAGAAATAAGAAAAAAATCCATTCAATATATCGACAAGAAAAACAAAATACCTGGGAATAAACCTAACCAAGCAGGTAAAAGACCTGTACTCAGAAAACTACACAACACTGAAGAAGAATTTAAGGAAGACACAAACAAATGGAAACATATACTGTGTTTATGGGTCGAAAGAATTAACATCACCAAAATGTCCATACTACTGAAAGCAATTTATAGATTCAATGGAATACCTATTAAAGTACCAATGGCATACTTCACAGATATAGAACACACACTTCAAAAATTTATATGGAGCCATAAACAACCCTGAATAGCTGCAGCAATTTGGAGAAAGAAGAGCAAAGTAGGTGGAATAACAATACCTGGTATCAAAATGTATTACAAGGCCACTGTAATCAAAACAACCTGGTACTGGCATAAGAACAGATACATGGACCAAGGGAACAGAATAGAGAGCCCAGAAATAAACCCAAGTCTCTATGGTCAATTAATATTTGACAAAGTGAGTAGAAGCATAAAATGGAGCAAAGATAGCCTTTCAATAAATGGTGTTGAGAGAGGTGGACAGCTATATACAAAAAAAAAATGAGACTTAATCACCAACTTACACCATACACAAAAATAAATTCATGGTGGATAAAATATTTAAATATAAATCTCGATGCCATTAAAGTCCTAGAGGAGAACATAGACAGAAAAATCTCAAATATTTCATGCAGCAATATTTTCACTGATATGTCCCCTAGAGTAAGGGACATAAAGGAAAGAATAAACAAATGGGATCTCATCAAAATAGAAAGTTTCTGCATGGCTAAAGAAAACAACATTAAAATGAAAAGAGAATCAACCCTATGGGAAAACATATTGCCAATGATACCTCAGACGGGTTTGCTCTCCAAAATATATAAAGAACTCACACGACTCCACTCTAAGAAGACAAGCAATCCAATTAGAAAATGGGCAAAGGACTTGAGCAGACACTTCTCCAAGGAGGACATATAGAGGATCCAGAGACATATGAAAGGATTCTCAGCATCACTAGCCATCAGAGTGATGCAAATTAAAATCACGATGACATACCACTTCACAATGGTCAGAATGGCCATCGCAAAGCAACAAACAACAAATGTTGGAGAAGGAGTGGAGAAAAGGGAACCCTAGTGCACTGTTGGTGGGATTGCAGACTGGTGTAGCCACTGTGGAAAACAGTATGGAATTTCATCAGAAAACTAAAATGGATCTGACTTTTGACCCAGCAATTCCACTGCTAGGATTATATCCTAAAAACCCTGAAACACCAATCCAAAAGAATCTATGCACCCCAATGTTCATAGCAGCACAATTTACAATAGCCAAGTGCTGGAAGCAACCCAAGTGCCCACCAGTAAATGAATGGATCAAAAAACTATGGTACATCTAATAATGGAATTCTACACAGTAGAAAGAAAGAAGGAGTTCCTACCCTTTGGGACAGCATAGATGGAACTGGAGAGCATTATGCTAAGTGAAATAAGCTAGGCAATGAAAGACAAATACCATATGATCTCACCATTAAGGGAACCTAATCAACAAAACGAACAAGCAAGCAAAGTATAGCCAAAGTCGTTGAAATTGAGAACAGGCTGACAGTGATCAGAGGGGAGAGGGGAGAGGATAAAGAAAGAAAAGGGGGAAAAGGGTGAAGGATTTAGAGGAACAATTATAAAGGATATATGGAGAACAACAAGGAGGGTGGAAATGGGGGAGGGAGGTGGGGAGGGCTGGGGTGGTGGATAGGGGTGGGGGGAAGGCAGAAAACTATACTTGAAAAACAATAAAAAATTGTAATAATAAAATATAAAAAATTTAAATGGGCAAAAGACTTGAACAGACAGTTCTCCAATAATGACCTACACAGGGCCAAGAGATATATGAAAAGATGCTCAGCATTACTAGCCACCAGAGAGGCAAATTAAAACCACAATGAGCTACCACCTCACACTAGTCAGAATGGCCATCATAAACAAGTTAAGGAACAACAAGTGTTGGAGAGGATGTGGAGAAAAGGCAACCCTAGTGCACTATTGGTAGGAAAGCAGACTGGTGTAGCCACTGTGGAAAACAGTATGGAATTTCCTCAGCAAACTAAAAATGGAACTGCCTTTTGACCCAGCAATTCCACTCCTGGGATTACATCTTAAGAACCCTGATACACCAATCCAAAAGAACCCATGCACCCCAATGTTCATAGCAGCACAATTTACAATAGCCAAGTGCTGGAAGCAACCTAAGTGCCCATCAGTAAATGAATGGATCAAAAAACTGTGGTACATTTACACAATGGAATACTCTGCAGCAGAAAGAAAGAAGGAGTTCCTACCCTTTGGGACAGCATGGATGGAACCGGAGAGCATTATGTTAAGTGAAATAAGCCAGGTAATGAGGGACAAATGCCATATGATCTCACCTTTAAGTGGAACCTAATCAACAAAGCAAACAAGCAAGCAAAATATAACCAGAGACACTGAAATTAAGAACAATCTGACAGTAACCAGAGGGGAGGTGGGAGGGGATGATGGTGTGGGGCAGGGAGAAATTTCAGGAACAATTATAAAGGACACATGGACAATACCAAGGGGGTTGGAATCAGGGGAGGGTGGTGGGGAGTAAATGCAGACAACTGTAATTGAACAACAATAAAATAATTTTTTTTAAAGAAAAGACTATAAAATAAAAGTACTGCAAGAAAGAAAGAAGTAACTCCTACCCTGCATGACAGAGTGGATAGAATTGGAAATAAATCAGGCAGTGAAGGACAAATACCATATGGTCTCATTTATAAGTGGAACCAACAAAACAGCAAATGAGTAAAATAGAACCAGAAACTTGGAAATAAAGAACAAATGGACAGTGACCAGAGGGGATGGAGGAGGAGGATAATAGGAGAAAGAAGGGGAAGGGGCAAGGAAAGGAAGATAAATAAAGGACTCATGGGCATGAACAATGTGGGGGATTGACTGTGGGAGTCAGGGGGATCGGGTAGGGGGAATGCCTGGGGAAAAAGGTGGGACAACTGTAACTGAACAACAATAAATTTAAAAAGTGCTGCAAAATGAATTCAAAATAGTGACTCATTTACATTTTTTAAAAATAAATACAACATACCTTAAAAAGGAAATTTGGTAGATTTTCACCACATTATTGATACAATAACAATATGTGTAATAAATAACTTCTCATTAAAGTTACTATTAAGTCTAACTTGAATTTGCTTCGTCATTGTCAGTCTTGCTTTCAATATTGACATTGTTAATGGACCAAATTCAATAAACAAAGCAAATTTTTTAAAAGGAAAAAACATTTGCATATCTGGTATACTTAGAGAAGAGAGAAAATTAGAAAAAAAAAACAGTAGGAGATGCCCTTCCAGAATAGCTTCCCTGTGGGAATCCATGAGACCTGAAACTCTCACTGTTGTATTCATTATTGGGATTATAAACGTAATACATACACACTGCAGCAAATTTAGGAAACATAAAGAATCTGTTTACCTCTATGACCAACTTTCCTTTCTGTGTTAACCCTAATTTTGCCTTTTGCCACAGTTAAAGAGTTCTTTTTGCCCAAATGCTGTTCCATCCCTTAACTAATCAACATGTATCTAAGTTTTAACCATGAAGTTTCACGACTCTTTCCTGAAGGCTTGAGAGATGACAAAAATAACAAACATTTCTACTCACAGCTACCTTAAAAGAGCCAGAGCCCTAAAGCCAACTCAGTGTTTCTCTTTCTCCTTCAGGCTCCAGGTGATACACCAGGTAGAAAGCAACTTGACCACACACTAAATATATTCCTAGATTTAAATCCCGTTTATTTCATTCAGCTTACATTCACCTCAATTTCTATTCACAGGCAAATCTTGATTAAGAAAAGAAACCCAAAGAATTTTAAAAAATACAATCAGTGGCAAGCATAGGGGCCTGGCTGCTCATAAGGGTGAGCCTGTCCAAGTTGAGGCCTTGGAGGGAAGAAGAGGCAGACAGGTAAGCCTCAATGGAAGGGAGGATGATAGAAAAATGCTAAAATTGTATTGTTAGGGCAGGAAGGAAGCTGCATGACAAGAAAAAGTGTGCAGCTCTCCATTCTTTTGCCTGCCTAGGAATGGCCCAAAATGCCCTCCTGCCCATGTCTGACATCCCCATAATTTAGAACACAGAAATGGAAACCTTTATGAAAAGAAGAGCAAAAAAAGGTACAATCTGGCAGATGACATTTTATAACTTGTCTCCTGGGGGAGACTCTTACTCACTGGGTCAGCAACCTGAGTCAGCCCTGAAGAAAACGTGGCCATCTGAAGTGAACACCAGATTAAGAAAAATTGCTCCTCTGGGGCCTCACAGGATTTCAAAATGACTAGGTGTCTACACACCACTAATTTGGGGAAACAAGAATAGCAGACAAAAAACTGAATGCTAGCCCTGGCTGGCGTGGCTCAGTGGATTGAGCGCAGGCTGCGAACCAAAGGGTCGCAGGTTCGATTCCCAGTCAGGGCACATGCCTGGGTTGCAGGCCAGGCCCGTAGTGGGGGCCACGTGAGAGGCAACCACACATTGATGTTTCTCTCCCTCTCTTTCTCCCTCCCTTCCCCTCTCTAAAAATAAATAAATAAAATCTTTAAAAAAAAAAAAAACTGAATGCTAGAATTTCCCATTAAGAACTCTAGTAATAATTGGCTTCATTTTAAAAAATCTTTTTAATTTTCTAATAATCTCACACTTAAAGAAAAATTCTAAGTATAGTTTTTTTCTCCTGAAGTATTTGAAAGTCTATTGTTGTCCCTATTGCAACTGTGTACTTTTGGGTATATTTTCTATAAATTAGGAAGTTTTCTTACAAATCCAAAATTCTATTAGGAAATTAACATTGACACATCACTGCTTTGTTTTTTAAGGCAGTTTTAGTTTCATAGAGAAAGGGCAAGAATGTACAGAGTTCTCAACATACCCTGTCCCCACACATATGCACTGCTTCCCCTACAATCAATATCACCCACCAGAGCAGCACATTTATTAATTGTTACAGCTCATAACCCAATGATATGACATTGATATGCCAATGATATGACATTGACACATCATTATCACTTTAAGTCCATAGTTTATATTAGGTTTCATTTTTGGTGTTGTATATTCTATGGGTTTTGATGTATGCACCTTAGTTTCACTACCCTAAAGACCTTCAGTGCTTTGCCTATTCACCCTTCCTCTCTAACCCCCAGAGACAAGTGATTTTTTTACTATTTCTATTATTTTGCACTTTCTGAAACTGTCATATGGTTGAAATCATACAGCATGTAGCTTTTTCAGGTTGGTTTATTTCACTTATGCATCTAAGTGAAATCGTATTTTATATGATTTCATGTCTTTTTATAACTTGATGGCTCATTTCTTTTGAGTACTGAGTAATATTCCCTTGTCTGGATGTTCCACAGTTTATTTATCCATTCACCTACTGAAGGATATCTTGGTTGTTTTCAAGTTTGGGAAGTTATAAATAAAACTACTATAAATATCTGTGCACAGGTGTTTGTGTAGATGTAAGTTTTCAACTTACTGGGGAGTGTCATTGATATGGCAAGAGTATGTGTAGTTTTGTAAGAAACCCCCAAGTTGTCCTCCAAGGTGGCTATACCATTTTGCATTTCCACCAGCAATAAATCAGAGTTCCTGTTGCTCCACATCCTTCCCAGTATTTGGTATTGTCAGTGTTCTGAATTTTGGCCATTTTAAATAGGTAGTGTTATATTTTCATATACTTAATTGCTATCTGTATGTCTTCTGTGGTGAAGTATCTGCTATGGTCTTTGGCTTATTTCTTAGTCCAGTTGTTTATTTTCTTACAATTAAGTTTTAAGTGTTCTTTATATATTTTAAGTGCCATTTATTGGCATTTGAAGTTGACTCTTTGAAGTTTTCTACAATGGGCATTTTTCCTACTTACAATGTATTATTTAATATCTGAAACATGAAATTTCTGTGACACATAATTTGTGAAGCAAAATATTTAAATGAATCACTCTAAACTCATAACTTCAGATCTATAGCATTGCCAAGAAGCATGATTCTTCAACATACAGTCTTCCTTCCTTCTGTTATTACCCTATATTCCATGCATTTGCCCTTGCCAACACTTAACTCAAAGGTAATCTACCCTGAATTGTGGATTTATTTCTACATTAAAAGTAATTTAATAATATACAATGACTATAATATATGGTTTAATTTTGTTTTCCTTAAAGGTTTATAAAATGATGACACTAAAGGTGGTCTAGCACAAGCTGCTTTTTTCACTTTATATATTTTTAAGATTCACTAAAATTTCTCAGTGTAAATCTATTCCATTCATTTTCTCTGTTGCATACTATTTCACTGCATAAAATTACAAAAGTTTATCATTTTGCCTATCAATAACCATTTAAGTTGACTTCATTTTTTGATATTGTGAACGCTATAAAGAAAATTTGTATACACATCTTCTGACACATGGGCAAGAGTTTCTCTAGAGTGTATTCTAAAAATGGAATTGCAGTTACATAGGTTATTTGAATATTTAACTTTATCAGATAGTACGTAATTGAATTGCAAAGCAATTGTAACCATTTATAATTTTTTATACTGATAGTGTGTAAAAATCACCCATTATTCCACACTCTCACAAACATATATTAACAGACTTCTTTGCTTTTGTCTAAGCCAGTTATATCAAATTATCACCTTTTTATCATCATTGTCATTTTCTGATTATTCATAAAATTAAACTTTTCATAAGTTGTTTGGACATTCATATTTGCTTTTTTACATAATATATATTCATGTGTGTTGCCAATTTTTCTACTGAGTTGACATTTTCTTATTGGTTTGTAGTTCATATGTTGATTTTCTACATTGTAAATATTTTCTAGTTTGAATTTTAAATTTCATTGTCTTTGTAGTGTCTTAGTAAACTGGAGTTCTTAATTTTAATTTTGTTAAATTTATCAATCTTTTCTTCTATGTTAATACTTTTTTTTTTTAAGATTTTATTTATTTTAAGAGAGAGGGGGAGGGAGAGAAACATTAATGTGTAGTCGCCTTTTGCAAGTCCCCTCTTGGGGACCTGGCCCACAACCCAAACATGTGCCCTGACTGGGAATCAAACTGCAACCCTTTGGTTTGCAGGCCCATGCTCTGTCCACTGAGCTACAGCAGCCAGGGCTATGTTAGTGTCTTTTGTATCACATTTGAGAACTTCCTCATTGCCCCATGTAATAAAAAGGTTTTCCTATATTTTCCTCCAAAAGTTTTTATATTTAGGTATTTAATTTTGTGAAAGATCTAAAGTAGTAGATCTCCAATCTGAGTTTTATTTAAATAACCAACAAAATTTATTAATAGTCACATTCTTCCCTACCTATCCAGAATGCTTGGACTATTATAAAGAAATTTGCATAGATACATGGCTTTTTTCTAGGCAATTTGTGACTGAGCATAAGTACATGACACTGATTACCACATCTTTATAGAAAGTGTTCAAATTTGGTAGAGTAAGCTCCTCCATCTTATTCCTTTTTAAAGATATTTAAAATAGTCTTGCATTTATGCACTCGAATCCGAATTTTAGAATCAGCTTGTCAACTTCCTCAATAAATTCCTCTGGGATTTCTACTGGGTTTATACCTCCATTAATATTTTTATGATAATGAGTTTTTGATCCATGAAGGTGAATTATCTCTTTATTTTGATCTTCTCTGATATCTCCTAACATGGTTGAATAATTTTGTCCATACAGTTCACATATGTTAAATTTATACTGATGAACTTTACATTTTTGTTACTTTAAAAATGGTATTTATATTTTGTTTGGTTTTTAATTAAACTTTTAACTTGGAGATGATTGCAGATTCACATGCAGTTAGAAGAAATAATACAGAGAAATATTGTATACTCTTCACTTACTTTCTTCTAACGTTAACATCATGCATAACTATTGCACAATAACTCAACCAGGAAAGTAATATTAAAAATCCACACATTCTATTTGGATTTTGCCAGTTTTATATACAGGTATGTAGCGGGTGGATGATGTCTGCTTATTTATTTCTATGCAGTTTTATCACATGTAGAGATTCATGTTACCAACACCATATTCAAGATACAGAACAATTCTAATGAAAAGAATCCCTCATGCTTTTGTTTATAGTCACATCAGTCTCCCTTCTTCCCATTCTCCAAATGCTCCCTAACCTCTGATAACCACTCATTTGCTCTCTGTCTCTAAAATGTGAGGTCAAGAATGTTATCTGAATAGAATCACACAGTTTGTAACTTTTAGGGATTGATCTTCTGACTCAGCATAATTTGTTTGAGAGCCATCCAAGTTGTTGCATATGTCAACAGTTTCTTCCTTTTTATTGCTAGGTAGTGTTCCATCATATGGATGTACACATGTTTAATCATTCACTCATTGAAGGACATCATAATTGTCTCGTCTGGGGCTATTATGAATTAAACTGTTATAAACATTAATGTACATGTTTATGTATGAATGAAAGTTTTCATTTCTCCGGGGTAAAAGCTCAAGAGTACAGTTGTTAGATTGTATTGTAAGCAATGTTTGGTTTTATAAGAAATAGCCAATTTTCCATAGTGTGTCTATACCATTTTATATTGTATTAACCTAACTTGGTTATGCTGTTACCATATATATATATTAAAAATATGTGATATATAACATATATGTTATATATGATATATGTTTACATGTATTGTATATAAAATACCTGTATTTTTATATAACATACCAGTATTTTATATATATTATATATGTGTGTGTGTGTGTGTGTATAAAACTGATCATTTTGGATAGCCTTTAACTATTTTTTAAATGTTACCCTTCATTTTCTTAAACATTTTATAAATTGGTATTTTATATTCTGTATCTGATGAAGCAATATCTGAAATTTTGGGACCTTAATTCAATTCTTGTTGTTTCTGTTGAATTTTATTCTTGGTGATTTATTTCCCTGTGTGTTTGATGATTTTTTATTATGAGTTCATATTTGGTTGACCTTAATCTGTGGGGAGATAGGGGCCATAATTGAAGATTATTTCCCTCAGGAAGGATTTGCATTTGGTTTTTCTAGGAGCCAGGGGTACTGCCTGCCTGGGACTCTTTTTCAGTTTTTTTTAAACTAGTCTTCCATTGAGGATCATTTGGATTATTTCCAGTCTTTTACTGCTACTAGAAATTATCAGACCTTCCATAAAAAAGTAATTTATAAAAGAACATAGACATTTGGTTTTTTTAATTCTATTACATTTATTGGGGTGACATTGGTTAATAAGGTTACATAACTTTCAAGTGTACAATTCTGTAATACATCACCTGTATATTGCATTAAGTGTTCATCATCCAAAGTCAAATCTCCTCCTGTCACCATATATTTGACCCTCTTTACTCTTTTCTACCCTTCCCCCTTCCCCTCCGGTAACCACCATGCTGTTTTCTATGTCTATGAATTTTCTTGTTTTGTTTGTTCATTTGTTGCTTTCTAGAAGTTGAATTTTGATTTGGACTTCCCTTACCAAAATATGCATGGTTTAGACATGTGACATCCCTGTATGTAACCTACTGCGGGGGACCCTGTCCTGGGCGCCAGATGTTGGGGGGGCTCCGCCCGCAGAGCCCCATCCCTCCATCACGGATGAAAACAAAAACTACTAAGACATTACTGCTTGGGGAGGAAATGGGTCAAACTCTCAGAGGAGAATGACCCAGAGCCCCTTCCTCACTAGGCTTTTATTGGGTTCCAATACACCGGAATACAAGTTTAACATGTCAAAGCGATCTGAGGGCCTAGTCTGAGCCAGTGTTTGTCAGGAAAGGGGGTTGCCAAACTTTGGGAGACATACTCATTTCCTCCTGGGACACTTACCACCTAAGGGAGAGCACTTTTAGCAAAGCAGTTTCACAGGGCTTTAGGAATTGTTTCTTATGCCCGATCACCCAGGGAGCCATCTGTTTCGGACCATTCAGCCTGGTTTCAGGAGTTGTAACCCTCACCCCATGGTGGGCTGTGTAAGAGCCCTAGGGACCCACTTCATCTGGGTCTGTTCTGTCACAAGGACGTGACCTACTAAGGAGACAAAGCTTATTTCCCTGGCAGGAGCACTGCTTCTGCCTCATCCATCTCTGGCCCCATTGCTTGGTTGGCAGTCAATGACGGGTAAGACTCCTCATGGGAGGGGCAACCTAAGCCAGACGTGACCACTTCGGAGGCCTCATGGAAGGACTCAGAGGGCTGCAGCAAAGAGGATGTGATGGACCCTCGCCGCCCAGCTATTCTGACATAGCCCAAGTCCTCATTTCCATCTGGGAGATGTCTCCTGCTTCCTAATCGGCTTAAAGCCTGAAACTGTGGGGGTGAGCGGTGCAGCCCTGTGCTGGCCAGGACGGCTCCCTGGGTGATTGGCATAAGAAAGAATTCCTAAAGTCCTGCGAAACCTGCTTTGCTAAGAGTGCTCTTCCTGAGGTGATGTGTCCCAGGAGGAAATGAGTATGTCTCCCAAAGTTTGGCAACCCCCTTTCCTGACAAACACTGGCTTGGATTAAGCCCTCAGATTTCTTTGACATGTTAAACCTGTATTCCGGTGTATTTGAGCCCAATAAAAGCCTAGTGAGGATGGGGCTCTAGGTCATTCTCCTCTGAGAGTTTGACCCCTTTCCTCCCCAAGCAGATCTTGTCTTGGTAGTTTTTATTTTCATCCGTGACGAACGGGGGGTTCTACAGGCGGGGACCCCGCAGCTATCCTGGCCAGCACAGGACTGCACCACTCACCCCCACAGTTTCAGGCTTTAAGCCGATTAGGAAGCAGGAGACATCTCCCAGATGGAAATGAGGACTCGGGCTATGTCAGAATAGCCGGGCAGTGAGGGTTCATCACATCCTCTTTGCTGCAGCCCCCCGAGTCCTTCCACGAGGCCTCCCAAGTGGTTGCGTCTGGCTTAGGTTGCCCCTCCCATGAGGAGTCTTACCTGTCATTGACTGCCAACCAAGCACTGGGGCCAGAGATGGATGAGGCAGAAGTAGTGCTCCTGCTAGGGAAATAAGCTTTGTCTCCTTAGTAGGTCACGTCCTTGTGACAGAACAGACCCAGATGAAGTGGGTCCCTTGGGCTCTTACACAGCCCACCATGGGGTGAGGATTACAACTCCTGAAACCAGGCTGAACAGTCCGTAACAACCTACTATGGATTTAGTCAGGAATAGTAGAGAAAGTGTTTATTGAAAGTGTTTCTTGAAATGTACTAATGCATTTTGGTTTCATTAGGTGATGATGACTGAAGTTAATGGCAGACAGACAGAACTGGCATGAAACATGTAATTTATAAATAGAAGGCAAACCCAGCCTCTGGTCACCCTAAGAGAATATGATTCTTTTTTTGCTCATTATAAAAAGAACGAATCTTGGAATTTTCTTATAATCTAACAATTATTGGCCTCCACTTCCATGAGTTCTTTTTTAATTTAATTTTATTTTTTAAACATGTTTATTGATTATGCTATTACAGTTGTCCCATTTCTCCCCCATCATTCCCCTCCACCCTGCACACCTCCTCCCACCCACATTCCCCACCTTTACTTCATGTCCATGTGTCATAACTTCTTTAGCTTCTACATTCCCCACAGTATTCTTGCCCACCCCTTGTCTATTTTCTACCCACCATCTGTGCTACTTATTCTCTGTACCTTCCCCCCACTTCCTCCCACTCCCCTGTTGCTAACCCTCCATATGATCTCCATTTTTATGTTTCTGTTCCTGTTCTAGTTGTTTGCTTTTGTTTTAGGTGTGGCTGTTAATAGCTGTGAGTTTGTTGTCTTTTTACTGTCCTATTTTTTATCTTCTTTTTCTCAGGTAAGTCACCTTAACATTTCATATAATAAGGGCTTGTTGATGATGAACTCCTTGAACTTGACCTTATCTGAGAAGCACTTTATCTTCCCTTCCAGTCTAAATGACAGCTCTGCTGGATAGAGCAATCTTGGATGTAGGTCCTTGCCTTTCAAGACTTCAAATACTTCTTTCCATCCCCTTCTTGCCTGGAAGGTCTCTTTTGAGAAATCAGCTGACAGTCTGATGGGAACTCCTTTGTAGGTGACTGTCCCTGTATCCCTTACTGCTTTTAGAATTCTCTCCTTCATTTGAATTATGGCTAATGTAATTACGATGTGCCTTGGCATGTTCCTCCTTGGGTCCAACTTCTTTGGGACTCTCTGAGCTTCCTGGACTTCCTGGGAGTCTATTTCCTTTGCCAGATTGGGGAAATTCTCCTTTATTATTTGTTCAAATAAGTTTTCCACTTGTTGCTCTTCTTCTTCCCCTTCTAGTACCCCTATAATTTGGATGTTGGGACATTTAAAGATGTCCTGGAGGTTCCTAAGCCTCTCCTCATTTGTTTGAATTTTTATTTCTTCCTTGTTTTCTGTTTGATTGTTTGTTTCTTCCTTCTGGTCTATTCCATTGATTTGAGTCCCAGTTTTCCTCCCATCTCTATTGGTTCCCCATGCATTTTTCTTCATTTCACGTATTGTAGCCTTCATTTTTTCATCTAATTTGTGAGCAAAATCAACCAATTCTGTGAGCATCCTGATCACCAGGACTTTGAACTGTGCATCTGATAGGTTGGCTATCTCTTCACAGCTTAGAGGCATTGACTCTGGAGCTTTGATTTGTTCTCCGGTTTGAGACATTTTTGGTGGGGTTTTTGTTGTTGTTGTTTTTCGTCTGGTTGTGGCTGTTACATAGTCAGGGGTGGAGCCTTAGGTGTTCCCCACTGGAAGGCAGCCCAATTGCTAAGTTGTGACATTATATGTGGGGGCAGCGTCCCAGAGGGAACAATGGCACTTGCTCTGCTCTCTCTTGGATTCCAGTCCCTCTGCCACTTCCGCTTCACCTGGATTATCTGTGCGCAAATCTGGGACCACTTGGTCAGCCAGCCACCTTGCGCAGCCTCACTGGGTCTGCACAGTTGCCACCCCATGCCCGGGGTCCACTAGCCATCACCTGCACACCTGGGAACTGCCCGCCACTGCTGCCTGCGTGACTGGGGCCGCACCTCCACTTTTTCCTGCCAGGACTCCACCCCTCTTACCCGTCTGTATGAATGGTTGTTGGACTTCTGTACAGTTCAATTTTTCTATCAGTTCTGGTTTTTTTCTTGTTTCTAAATATTTGTCATCCTTAATTTTGGTTGTGAGAGGAGGCACAGTGTGTCCACCTACACCTCCATCTTGGCCAGAAGTCTGTCTCATGAGTTCTTTTTAATCAAATAAAGCTTTTAACATATGAGTCAGCCTTAGGCCAAGTGGCATATTTTTATATTCACCATTTGTTCAGTGAAATGGATCTTTTAAAGCTAGTCAATAAATCACTCTGTCACTTGAAAAGTGAGCTAGAAAAAAGATAATGTGAGCAGTAAGAGAAATCATGCAATGTCAAATATATTCACTGCAATTCATTCGTAAAACAGAAGAGAACTTATTTCAATTTTTGAAGCACAATTCTAACATAACCTTTCTTTTCTTTTGGTCAAGGAACTCAGAGAACCAAATTCAGTTCCACTATCTCTAAATATAGAAAATCAATTAAACTGAGGAATATGGCACTTAAAATATTAGTAGCATTTTATTTAGCTGCTGCAGTCCCAATTTTCACATATACACTCTGTTTCTAATATAAAAGATGAATAACGAAGCTATATTGTCATTCTCATTTACCCAGGGCAGGGTCACATTCCTCTCTCTGCCCTGCTCTCCAACAGATTCCATCAGAGCAGCAAATTAGCTTGTGGAAAAGTACAGTCCTCATAGTCAAGCAGAACAGTGTCTCAGTCCTTTCTTTGACACTTATTGGATAAATGACATTGGATAACTTATTTAACTTCTGAATCTTATTTGCGACACTATTAAAACTTGGACTATTATACCTATCCTCTAAGGTTGTGGGGAGAATTCAAATGAGTGGTTCTAAAACATTACTGCACATTAGCGTCACCCAGGAAGCTTTTAGAAATGCAGATACTAAAGTCTCACTCTAGACCAGCAATTTTCAACCTTTTTCATCTCATGGCATACATAAAAGAGTTTATAAAATTCTGCAGAACACTGAAAAATATATATATTTTTTGCCAGTCTAACCAAAAAGATAGGTATAATTTTGATTCATTCACACTGGATCACTATTGTGTTGGCTGTTGTCATTTTTTAAAAGATTTTATTTATTTTCAGAGAGAGGGAAGTGCTGGGGACCCTGGCCTAGGCGCCAGATGTGGGGGGGCTCCGCCCGCAGAGCCCCATCCCTCCGTCACAGATGAAAGTAAAAACTACCAAGACATCTTGTGCTTGGGGAGGAAAGGGGTCAAACTCTCAGAGGAGAAAGACCCAGAGCCCCTTCCTCACTAGGCTTTTATTGGGTTCCAATACACCGGAATACCAGTTTAACATGTCAAAGAAATCTGAGGGCTTAATCATGGAGCCAGTGTTTGTCAGGAAGGGGGTTGCCAGACTTTGGGAGACATGCTCATTTCCTCCTGGGACACTTGTCACCTCAGGAAGAGCACTCTTAGCAAAGCAGGTTTCACAGGACTTTAGAAATTCTTTCTTATGCCAATCACCCAAGGAGCCATCCTGGCCAGGACAGGGCTGCACCGCTCACCCCCACAGTTTCAGGCTTTAAGCCGATTAGGAAGCAGGAGACATCTCCCAGGTGGAAATGAGGACTCGGGCTATGTCAGAATAGCCGGGGAGCGAGGGTCCATCACATCCTCCTTGCTGTAACCCCCCGAGTCCTTCCATGAGGCCTTCCAAGTGGTCACGTCTGGCTTAGGTTGCCCCTCCCATGAGGAGTCTTACCCGTCATTGACTGCCAACCAAGCTATGAGGCCAGAGAGGCAGAAGCAGCACTCCTGCCAGGGAGATAAGCTTTGTCTCCTTAATAGGTCACATCCTTGTGACAGAACAGACCCAGATGAAGTGGGTCCCTTGGGCTCTTACACAGCCCACCATGGGGTGAGGGTTACAACTCCTGAAACCAGGCTGAACGGTCCGCAACATCTCCCCCATTTTTAGATTGTTTAAATTAATTGTAATTTTTAGGCCTGTGAAACGTACTATCTGCTAATTTCAAATGCAATCACAAGAAAACAATTTCCACATACATCATAAAGCACGAATAAGGATTAAAACAAGGAGGCACCCAAGGATTGCCATAACCCAAACTTGTAAATTCAATCCAAAGAAAAATGTTGCAAATGTAAGGGAACAATAATAATAACAGGTCTTTAGTTCTTGGGAGAATTAGCACAGACTTCAGGCAGTTACTTTAAAGATATGCAGCAAGGGCAAGTCAGAAAACATTATTAGCATCAGTAAACAACCAGTGGTATTCAAAGTCCTGCAGCTGTTTAGCTGCAATTTAAAGTCCCTTTAAGAAAAAGTCCCTCTTAGGTGATGTTGAATATCCTCCAGGAATGCTGGCTGGAATTCCACTGGAGTGTGATGACACATAGCTTGGAGAAGTCTGGATCAGGAGGGTCCAATGGGTAGAGGTGGGTGGAGGCCAGGGAAGCCTTTTCTGTGATATGGCTTCATCTTCTTCGCCTGCAGTTCCAGAGATCTTTCTGCAGAGTAAATACAGACATACCCTCTTCCCCGAATTAATAATTCAACTGGGCCTTTCCATTTTCTTTCCCCTAAAGGGTCTTTATATAAGACCCAAAGAGTGTGGGGAAGGCAGGCCTATATTGCACAAGGTGCTTGCTATGGGTGACTACAGATTATCATTAAAGTTCAAAAAATTTTATGTATATATTGCTAGCATGTTTAAATTCTGGAGGGTATCTCCTGACTCCACCCTTTTTAATAATGTTTTAAAAGTCTAGAGCTCTTTCAACAATGGCTTGGTGCTTAGGATTATAGGGGATACCTGTTTTATGTTGAATTCCCCAATCTTCTAAGAAAACCTGAGTGGCACAATATATCCTGGGCTGTTATCAGTTTTACTTTGCTGAGGCCATCCTAAATGATTAAAGGCCTTAAGTCAATGAGCTCTGATATTGTTCCACTGACTCCCCAGAGAGGGGGAGGTCGCATATGTAACACCTGAGTAAGTGCCTGCTTGGAAAAACAGGCCTCCTGCTGTTACTTTCTTTCCAAACCACACATGAACATGGCATCTATCTTTTTCCTTTATTCCTTCTTACTTTCCTACCCTTTCCTTTCCTTTCCTTTCCTACCTTTCCTTTCCTTTCCTTTCCTTTCCTTTCCTTCTTTCCTTTCCTTTCCTTTAAATTCCTTCCTTACTTTTCTCCTACTCAATCCTGTATTTTCCTTCACTTTCTTAATTCCTTCCTTACTGACCATCTACAGCTTACTTGAACTTTCTGCAAGATATATAATCCACACACTTTTGCAAGGCTGAGAAATGCTCCCTATCCCAGGTATAGAAATGCAAACAAAAATAAAAAATCTCCTGTTTGAAATTAAGCATGCTGGCAGCTTCTTAAAAACTCAGAAGCTGCTGTTCCTGTCTCAGAGATGACCTGGCTGGAAAAGTCCTTCTGAGAGCGCTTGCGCACCCACCGGGCTTCCCAGGTGCGGCGAGGCCGAAAAACCGAGCCGGCCCCGGGGCGAGACCCGCGGTCCGGGACCCCACGGTCCAGAACCGTGCCTAGCGCCCGGCGCCAGCAACGCAGGGAGAGAGAGAAAAGCTGGGGAGAAAAATAGACTCCAAGCCAGGCGCGGATCGCAGGTCCCGGGCGCTGGGTCGCCGCGCGCCCCGGTCGCCGCGCGAACAGGCTTCCCAGGTGCGGCTGGGATGCCGGCCCTAATCTGGGCAAATCGCGGGAAGCTGTGGCCCACATCAAGAGTCGCCGGTCCGCGCTACGGGACGCGCAGCTTAGCTATGGGCCCGCGGGCTCAAGCTGCTAGCTACAGCCAAGGTGGGGGAAGGGCGTAGCTAGTAGCATCTTTCCTCCATACCTCCAAAATGTAAAGATCCCTTATGTGGGAGACAGCAGCCCTGTAACTGCTGAACCTAAAACATTGCTCTCTGTCTAAGAAGAGCTCGTTCCTTAATGAACAAAAGGATTTCTTTCTAAAATTCCTCCTGCCGTGATGCGGCGCTTACAAAACCAGTTTCAGTACCCCTACCCCGGCCCGACACTGGGGCTCTCTCGGCCTGCAGGCGCCGGGGAGGGGGTGGAGCAATGAGTGTGGCGGAGCTCTGCTTCACGCCCAAACAAAAGGTGCAGGGGAGGGAAATGAGAAGAAAACCACTCAAGAGGTGGCAAGAGAACCTTTCCTCTGATCTGTAACACGTCTGGAGGCCTTACCGAAAGGTGCCCCTGGATCCCTATGGGGATGTAGCGCTAATTTCCATACCACTTAGACGTGCTGTCCGATGACGATGGCTCGTAGCCTCTGGTCAGGCAGGTTTCAGGTCCCTGTCCCGGGCGCCAGATGCTGGGGACCCTGTCCTGGGCGCCAGATGCGGGGGGGCTCCGCCCGCAGAGCCCCATCCCTCCGTCACGGATGAAAGTAAAAACTACCAAGACATCTTGTGCTTGGGGAGGAAAGGGGTCAAACTCTCAGAGGAGAAAGACCCAGAGCCCCTTCCTCACTAGGCTTTTATTGGGTTCCAATACACCGGAATACCAGTTTAACATGTCAAAGAAATCTGAGGGCTTAATCGCGGAGCCAGTGTTTGTCAGGAAGGGGGTTGCCAGACTTTGGGAGACATGCTCATTTCCTCCTGGGACACTTGTCACCTCAGGAAGAGCACTCTTAGCAAAGCAGGTTTCACAGGACTTTAGAAATTCTTTCTTATGCCAATCACCCAAGGAGCCATCCTGGCCAGGACAGGGCTGCACCGCTCACCCCCACAGTTTCAGGCTTTAAGCCGATTAGGAAGCGGGAGACATCTCCCAGGTGGAAATGAGGACTCGGGCTATGTCAGAATAGCCGGGGGGCGAGGGTCCATCACATCCTCCTTGCTGTAACCCCCCGAGTCCTTCCATGAGGCCTTCCAAGTGGTCACGTCTGGCTTAGGTTGCCCCTCCCATGAGGAGTCTTACCCGTCATTGACTGCCAACCAAGCTATGAGGCCAGAGAGGCAGAAGCAGCACTCCTGCCAGGGAGATAAGCTTTGTCTCCTTAATAGGTCACATCCTTGTGACAGAACAGACCCAGATGAAGTGGGTCCCTTGGGCTCTTACACAGCCCACCATGGGGTGAGGGTTACAACTCCTGAAACCAGGCTGAACGGTCCGCAACAGGGAAGGGGAAGAAGAAAGAGAGGGAGAGAAACATCAACATGAGAGAGAAATATCATTTGGCTGCCTCTCACACACCCCCAGCCAGGGACTTGGCCTGCAACCCAAGCATGTGTCCTGAGTGGGAATTGAACCTTCAACCTTTTGATTCACAGGACAGCTTTCTATCCACTGAGTGACACCAGCCAGGGCATTTATTTTTATTTGACAATCTAAGGGAAAAGAAGTCAGTGCCCCTGACTAAATAGTCAGGTATTGCATGTATTGAAAATTCCTGTGGCACAAGGGTTGAAAATGCTGTCCTAGACCAATAAAATTGGAATTTCTGGAAGAGGACACAGGCATCAGTATTCTTTGTTAAGTTCTCCAGGTGATTCCAATGTATAGCAAAGTTTAAGAGCCCTATTGCACTAGTACATATAAATATCTATTACACTGCCTGTCTCTCAGCAGACTTTTAGTCAGTGGCAGCTAAAACTACTATCCAATTTAGAATGCTCAAATACCTTCTTGTCTGCCCTTTTTTTCTACTCTCTTACCTGAGTTGTCTCCAGAGTATTAAATTGAGTAAAATTTGACCTTGGAGCCTCCTTGTACATTGAGATTCTCCTTTCTTTTCTTATCTCCCTATCTACCCTCTTAATAAAAGTAGCAATCTAATATCCCCAAAATTAAAAATACCAGGAGAGGGGCCCCAACAGCCAAGATGGAGGCATAGGTATAAAAGCTTCACTTCCTTACACAAGCAAAAGAAGGATAACAACCAATTTAAAAACAATCAGAACTTCAAGAAAAATCAAACTTCATGGAAGTCTGACAACCAAGTAATTAAAGAAACATTCACCCATACTGGTAGGAAGGGTGGAGACAGGGGCAGAGAGGATGTGTGACAAGACAAGGCAGCGGACCACAGGGGTCAGTCGGGGGCTGGCTGATTAGACAGTCCCACATTCACATGTGGACAAGCTGGTAAGAACAGTTGGGGAGCAAGACACACTGCAAAACCTGGGGTTTCAGTGCAGGAAACTAAAGATTCAAAACTTCCGGCTATAAAAATCTGTGGGGGTTGTGGCAGCAAGAGAAACTCCTAGTCTCACAGGAGAGTCCATTGGAGAGGCCCACAGTGTCCTGGACACACACAAACCCACCCACCTATGAATCAGCACCCTGAAGGGCACAATCTACTTACGACAAGTGAGGGAAGTGACAGAAAGTGCGGCAAGAGCCTACCAAGCAGCACTGTTCCCTCTCTGACTCCTCCCGCACAGACAGCACTACAACACAGCAAAAAGGGTTGCCCTGCCATGGCAAATAACTAAGGCTCCTCCTCTTACAACATAACAGGTGTGCTGAGACAAAGGAATATGGCCCAAATGAAAGAACAGATCAAAATTCCAGGAAAATAACTAAGCAGTAAGGAGATAGACAACCTATCTGATACGGAGTTTGAAATACTGGTAATCAGGATGCTCACAAATGATTGAGTTTGGTTGCAAAATGAAAGAAGAAACAAAGGCTATACAAAGTGAAATAAAGGGAAATATATAAGGAACCAACAGTGAAGGGAAGGAAACCAGGACTCAGATCAATAATTTAGAACAAAAGGGAGAAATAAGCATCCAACTGGTACAGAATGAAGAAACAAGAGTGCAAAAAAATGAGGAGAGGTTTAGGAACCTCTGGGACAACTTTAAATGCTCCAACATCTGAATCATAGGGGTGCCAGAAGGCAAAGAGGAAGAATAAGAAATTGAAAACATATTTGAACAAATAATGAAGGAAAACGTCCCCAAACTGGCAAAGGAAATAGACTTCCAGGAAGTTCAGGAAGCTCAGATTCCCAGAGAAGTTGGATCCACGGAAGTACACACCAAGACATATAATTAAGTTACCCAAGATTAAAGATAAAAGAGAATCTTAAAAGCAGCAAGAGGAAAGGAGACAATTACCTACAAAGGGGTTCCCTTAAGGCTATCACTGATTGCTCAAAAGAAAACTTACAGGCAAGAAGGGGCTGGAAAGAAAAATTGGAAGTCATGAAAGGCAAGGACCTCCATCCAAGATTACTCTATCCTGCACAGCTATCATTTGGAATGGAAGGGCAGATAAAGTGCTTCCCAGATAAGGTGAAGTGAAAGTAGTTCATCATTACCAAGCCCTTATTATATGAAATGTTAAAGGGACTTATCTAAGAAAAAAAGATAAAAAACTATGAACAGTAAGATAACAACTCAAAACCATCAACAACTGAAACCAAGGAACAAAAACAAAAATTAAGAGAACATCTAGAATAGAAACCAAATCACAGAAATGAAGATCACATGGAGGGTTCAGTGGGAGAGGGGGAGGGGGAGAATGTGGGGAAAAGGTACAAGGAATAAGAAGCATAATTGGTAGGCACACTGATAGGGTTAGGAATAGTATAGAAAATGGAGAAGCCAAAGAACTTGTATGTATAACTCATGGACATGGACATAATAGTAGAGGGAATGTTGAAGAGTTGGGGGTTGTAGGGAGGAGGGGGATAAAGAGATTAAAAAATAGGACAAGTGTAATAGCATAATCAATACATAATATACTTTATATAACTCAATATAAATATACTTTCAATATAAAATATACTTTAAAAAATATCAGGAGATGGTAGAAATTTACTCTTTCTAAGTAGAATTTCATATTAAATGGATTCAAAAAGTAAGACATGCTGAAGAGTAAGGGTCATCCTGGTATGTCTCAATAATAAATTTTGTTACCACTTACTGTACCAGAATAGCAATGGGATTAAAAATTATGATTCACCATTTCCAACTCTGTTCAGTGACACAATATGGCTGTTTTGGTTACTTTTTCACACAATTACATATTTTTATTCCAATTTTCTTCACCCAATTGAATAAAAATTGTCCTCTTAATTTCAGCTCCCAATTCTCATGGATGCCATGGTGCATGGCCAAACAAACACTACAAGCATCTGATTTAAGGAGCATCCATCATCAGGGTTGCCAGACTGGTTTGTTTGCTTTTCATTGAAACAAAAATATGAGTTAATTAATAGTAGATAATAAGTAATGACTCTTTCCTTAGGGAAGTATTGCTTCAGAAAAATAAGTGCTACTATAGCTTTATTCATAAGCCACCTCATTTTTACATTGACGTGCATAATGTGCTTGTCAACTGTTCTTAGTAGATTTCTCACACAAAGATGAATAATTGTCTGCATGACTTGTTAAATCAAGGTTAGGATTGAAAACTGACAGATGAAATCGGAATCTCCCAAGTAAATTTTGAACCGAACAAAGTGAAATTTCAGTCCCTAAAGAGGCATGCCTCTTTAAAGTCTCTAAATTATCCCATCAGTTTATAGCTCAGATCAATACAACTAATTGACAAAAATGTTTTATTATTTTTGAACTATTTCTCAATTCATGAAAATAAGGTTTCAAGAAAAGGTGTACAGCACTATTATGTTTTCATCATTTTATGCTTGATGTGCAATGACTTCAAAGACTGGTCTACATACAAATCAACCACTTCTGAATTCCCATTCACATCTCAACTCCCTGCAATAAGTGGGTATAATAAGAAACTGAAGCTATATACATAACCCATAAACACAGACAACAGGTGATGATCAGAGGGAATGGGGGTGGGGGTTGAGTGGAGGTGAGCAAAGTGGTGAGGGAATGGGGACATCTGTAATAGTGTCAACAATAAAAATAAAGTTAAAAAAAGAAACTGAAGTTTAACCCAATGTCTAAAGTATTTTGTTTTGATAGCCTCCTCTAAACTTCATTGGTGAGGGAGGGATTTTCACCCCAGAATTACAGGCAAACACACAACACTTGGCTCTGGACAGATGTGATTAACAGCAGTTTATTAGTCACATATACTCACAGCCCAGAAAAAAAAAAGCACACAGTGCCATATAGGGCCACATAGGAATTGTTCTCTGGAGTAAAGTGAATAACCAGAGGCTGAGGGAGGCAGGCTTTGTAGTATCAAGGGATGAGATAACCCCTGGTTCCTGGGGAACAATGCAGTCAGCTGCTTTGCATAATTCTATGGGGGTGCCAGGGAAACAAAATCCACTACTCAAGGATAAGCAGTGTGTCTGGTCCCTGTGATAAGGAATGTTGTTTGGCTAGGAAACCCTGTCCTTGGGAACAAAGTGGTAGGGGAACTTGAAGTGAGGCCACTCAAGGCACCCCCAGTTTTCACCAAATGGCAATGCACATATTATATTGGCCCTTAATTTAAGGGCTTATACCACAACACTATACATTGCAAATTGTCAGGTCACTGGATGTAATAATGGGAAGCTCGGATAACCTGGGGTCAGGCATGCTAAACAGGTACTTCCTTGTTTAACTGTGTATCTTTCTCATTAAGCCATAAACTTTATGTCACTAAGTGCCACTATATCTCTCTTGTTTTCCACACCAAACAAGATACATTAATTAGTTAGTTAGTTAATTAATTATCTTCATCAGCTCTCTAAGATCCATGACATTTCATCATTCTTTAAATCTATGATTCTAGTGTGTTAGTTCAGGTTCATGTCAGCAGAGAAAATACATGGTATTAACTTCATCATATTGTCATCTTCAATTTTGTAATCTATCCTAATGCTATCCCACTTTCTAGAGCTTTCAAGAAAACAAATACCAACATTTAATCTCCAAATATTGTTTCATATATGTTTATTGAGAATTTGTGGGCTACAAATGTACAACCTTGGCAGAAATTAAGAGGAAAAAGAACCAATCTCTAACCTATGGGAAAAAATGAGTGATCATTGTGGTCAATATGTACCACCATGATTTCTTACCTTCATCATTCACTGTAAATGTCAGGAGCAGTACACTCAGTTGTGCTACTCTCTTCAACATCAATAATTCTGAAAAATGAGTCAGTTTTTTTACCTCCCCCTTACTCCCTTTTTATACTTCAAAGCCAGAGTCTACTCTCAGTGTTTTTAAATGTTGACTCAAGAACAAATATACTGAGAGAAAATTGTTTAAAGTCGATTTAGCAATATCTGCCCAAAGAAATAAAATAATGAGCACTAATGTACAGATGGCTTTTATGATTAATAAATTGGATTGAATCATGTCTAAAATCTATGAGTTTTCTTCTTTCTGCAATTTTTAATTATTTTGGCTGCTTATAATTTCAATTATTAAAGTAAACATGACATAGCAGTCACTTGAAAGTGATTTCAATGAGAACAAAACTATTTGTAATTAACTTTTTCAACTGAGATTTAAAAATTTTCATTAACAATTTTGTAATAATCCTTAATAGAAAGAAGTCAGAAGTCTGGAATCCCCATTTTATAAGCCATTTGGCCTTGGAAATCACTTAATGTCTCTAATCTTCATTTTTCTCATCTGTGTAGAGTGGGGATAATAATAATTGTCCTGCCAAGTCATTTTGAAAAATAAATATAGTAATACTCATGAACACACTTTGAAAAATACAAAATGTTATGTACAAATATAAGATACTATTAGACCAAAAGTTCTTTGATAGTTTCATTCCATTCTTTTTCCCTAGACCATCCAGCTATTTTTCTGTCAATAAATGGAATAAAAACAAAAATGTCCCTTTTATTACTAAGCTGATCTCTGTAATTTTACCATTCACATATGAGTAGCCTAGAATTCCAGGAAGAGGGAGGGGAGGAGGGAAGGCAGAACCACATGAGAGCCTGGCTCCAAGCCCCTGGAACATGCTCCTTTGTCCCATTGGACTTCATTTACAGGACACAAATTCAGAGATAAAATTATTAAGAATCTCAAGACAGCAATTACAGAGCATTATGTCCTAAGTACATGGCTTTTCTGAGTACAAGTTCCAGTGCACTGGTCACTTACCTATAAAGCCTACCTCAGACTTATTTCTGTGTTAGCTCAGTTGAAGCAGTGTAGTTAAATGTCAATTAAAAATGAAAGTAGTCATATTGTCAATTGAGGTTAACTAGTGTTTACTCTGTAGCAACTGGACATTGTGTTAGAATCAGCTAATATTGTTGCATTTTAAAAGATGGAACCTAGGTACATATTTAATTGCCTGAAATAACCTGTCTTGAATAATATTAGATTATTAGGATACTAATGACCAAGAAAAGGAACAGGAGGATGAGGAGGAAGTAGGAGGGGGAGAGAGAGAAATAGGACATGAAGTAATAGGAAGAGGAGTGAAAAAAAGAAAAAGAGAGGAGGAAGGGAACGAAAAGGAGCAAGGTTGGATGATAATAAAACAGAGCTCATATTTTTAGTAAATCCCAATAGTTTCTGTTGATTTCTTCTTACTGATTCAGAAATATGAATTAGGAATGATTAGACAGAATTCAGACAGAATAAAGGCAATCATTTATTGTCATTAGCCACATAACTAGTTTAACTTGCTATGAGTTTTCCTATTAGAAAACAAACAACACAATTTAGTAAATGCTGACTGACAACATTTTATTAGATTTCAAGGGCACCAGGAGCTACTACCTCTGTTTTCCAGGCATATATTTATGCGATTTCACTTTCATAGTGGTCTAGGTGTTTTTTAAAAAATATTTACAATGATATATTCTGCAAATGTTTTCATTTACTGGTTCATTCTGCTTACCTCTCATATCGTATAAAGGTTCATTTTGTTTACATATCACTAAATTTCCAAAGTTGTACAATGACATTTATATTCATACCCCCCAAAAACTGATGAGGTAGTTTTTACTGCTATTTATTACTTTTCAGTTCCAAACAAGACAGAAAATCTAAGTTAACCTAAAGAAGATAAAAAGATATACTTTTTAATTATGTCCAGTCTATGTATCACTTTTAACAATCTTCTTAATATTATTAAAGTATTAGTCTAGTACTCTCCTTTGTCATTCCAGTTTTGATTTTCATTTATAATAAATAAGCAAGTTTTTTAAAGGTTTTTTCCTTATCCTAGAAAAAAACTGATCATTTGAGTGTATGGAATGAGCTGTGATGATTATTCATTAACTCACAAGAGCCAATTGATATAAATGTTGCACATTCCCACAATTTCTTATTTAACAGATGAAGAAACTAAGGTTCAGGTTGATTAAAGAATTTGAAAAAGAATAAAACAACTGCTGAATGGATTAAATCCACTTCTGTACAACTCCAAAACTGATGCTGTTTCCTATCTGAAATTCTGCCTTTCTTCTCATGGCAGTAACTCTATATATAATTTATCTTATGAGACAGTTGTCTTAAGGTTCAATTTGAAAAGAGGTGAGGTACAAATTTAATAAACCTAAATGTTTTCCAAAATAAGCTTCCTAACATCTTTAATTACATATGCATATGTTTTGATGTTCTTTCACTGAGCTTAAATTTAGGTACTCTCAAGTCACAAATAGCAGTACTTTAAGTCTTTAAAATATTCTACTTTAGTTTACTTGAGTCACAGTTAGGCAAGGTAGAGGGAGGTGCTGATCTTGGCCCAGCATAGCCATATGATGGTGAAGGGCCCTGAAAAGGGGAAGAAATGCCTGGAAAATGAAAGTGCCCTGCTTTATGACAAAGCACTGGAAAATATAGGATTGCATAGGTGGTGCTACTTCCACTGTTATCCACCACACAGAACATTTGGATCTTTTCCCCTTGTTATATAGGTGCCTGGATTGAGTCTTCAAATCTCCTTGAGCATGAAAGTGGATCAAAGAGAACTAGAATATGTGGTCCCTGATTCTACTGACTACTTAGGAGCTGTCTAGAGGAGTCTCAATTTCGTTATGTATAAAATGAGTAATTTGGACTAGGACACCTCAAAGTTTCTCTAGTCTAGGTAAACAGTGGTCAGCAATACACTAGGAACTTGAATTTTGAACAACAAAATGTCTGAGTCTCTCAATATTTTGAAATGGAGAAACTTTACTTCCTTATGACAATTTTTTAAGAATCAGAATTGATCGGTCTCTTCTATAAATGTCTATTCTACTAAAAAAACTACTTTGGGAAGAAATATTTATAAAAACAACTCATATAGTTTATGTATTGACAATATTTATTTTGAGGAGAAAAATGGCCAGTCTTACATTATTGGCAATGTTAATAACAGAACCAGATAAATTGTATATACATTCTGACAAATTTTTCAGCAATCTAACACTAATACAGTTAAATAACAAGAAATTTATCAGAAAATTGTGGATTCAAAATTATGAAATGCATGGAAACAAAAACAGTCTACTTTATATTAGCTATTGAACCATAAAACTCTAAGTTTTCATCTATAAAATGTCAGCACATATCATGAATAGAGTATTATTACTGCAAGATAAAAAAGGGTGAGATTGAACTTATACAATATTTTTCATTGTGTAAGTTTATTATAACACAGACTTTGGAGAAAGACACTTGTTCTCTTTACAGGAAAATATTTTTTTATTGTTGTTCAAGTACAGTTGTCTCCATTTTCCCCCACTACTCCATTAATTAAGATAATTTCTATAAGCATTGTTTAGTAGGTGTCAAGGCATTTAAATACTATTTGTCAATGCATAAACTGCATAAGTTACTAATTTAATATAGTAATTCATAATCTTTTTGAATCATGGATCATTTGGGAGATATGATGAAAGCTCTAATTCAATTTTTTCAGAAAAATACATACACAAAATTGTGCAGGTAGTTCATGGACTTCAGGTTGACAATACTGTGTCTAGTAGTTTCTAGGAGCTACTCAGATCTTTAAATATATGCATGTTTATTATATATTATGTTATATAATATATATAATATAATATGTATTATATAACATAATATATAACATAATATATAATTAATGTGATATAATATAATCTACAACAGCTCGGGTTTGAAACTAGTTTATAAGAAGAAATCACAATCTAATATTAGCATTTGTTATAAAATTAAACTTATACAAAATAAAACCTACTTCAATTTTATTATCTAACTAGTAGGGTTTCACTGATTTCTGCTGGATAATGTAATATCATAATAAAAGAAGAAATAATAATACAGTAAACAAAGAAAAAACATTTTAGTTATCAGCAAATTTATAATATATTAAGATTTGAGGGAACGTTTTCAGTTAGAATAATACATCAAATAAGTCTGAAGCTAGATAATATTAAAACGTAAAAGAAAAATTCAGTTTGCTTATTTTGCAACCATAATTTCACCATTCTAACTAGTTTTCAATTGTTTTCTTGACTGTGACATTTGAATCTGTCTAATCATAAGAGCAAGGAACCATTTTTTTTTTCATTTCATTCTTTGACTCTCTTAATAACCTCCTTATCTCCAAGAAAAACATGAAATGTCCAGGCTCAAAAGCTCTTTTCAGAACTCTGCCTTGACATTAATGCCATGTACTGCTGCAGAGTAGGGTGGATTCCTTCCAAGAAGGAAAAGCTTTTTAGAAGGAGACTCATTACAAGTAGCATATTTGTGGGTAGAAATACAGGTTCTTAAAGGAGTTGGTTTATCTGATCTATTCTTCCATCTTTCCCCATGATAACACCATGGGTGAGTCAATCAGAGAGGAGGCTGATTGGAGAAACACACAACACATGCACACAAATAATAAAGTTCAGAACTTCAGCCTTGAGCATAATGCACACTGCATATAATGATCCACAGAAATCAATGTGCTGGCTGCAAAGAGCAGCTGCTCCTTATTTATGCAGGGAAATGGAATTCTTTTCTTGTTGCTTCCCTCAGCCCACCCCCGACACCAGTTAGAAGCAAACATTTACCACCTGGACTCTTTTTGTTCTTCAGCCTCTTGTTTGAATGCTAAAACAAGCCTGAAAGTTTGAAAACTATGCTATTGATATTATAAATAAAAGTGAACTGTGTGCATGTTTTACTTGAGTTGCTGATGCAAGGTCTTAACCAGTTCTAGATTTATGAACTAAGTAAAAAAAAAAAGTGGACTCAGTGCAAATCATTGAGGACAGTTAAGCAAATTCCCTAATTCTATATGCATATTCCCTTCTTTTGAATTCCTCCACTAATCATACACTTAGCATTATTAAGGTGTCCTGTAACATTAACCACATTATGTAACATCTTTATGCTTATAAAATTATACACATCCTCTTACCTACCTTATCATACTAGAGTCTCAGGAATGTGCTGATGTTCTTGTTGAAATGGAAATCAAATACGTGACTTGCTCTTAAATGGGTCTACATTTGTAGATCACATTAGCATGTAGATCACAAACTGTTTAATTTCTCAAGTAGGTGGTACAGAATTAAAAATATTCAATTCTTTTATGAAAAGTAAATGAAAGTGCATGTAAAATACTTAGCATAGTGTATGTAGGTACATAGCAAGGCCTCAATCAGTTGATTATTTTTTTTGTTGCTGTATTCTCATCAAGCTAAGCTCTTTGTAAGTTACAAGAGTTCAATAAATATTTGGATAGGTGAGGCAATGGTTGGAGAGAAACTTGTCTCAGCCTTGCAAATGGATTTTTTGAAAATAATTGCATGCCATAAATTAATTAACTAATGGCAGTAAGATTTGCTTCAGAGTTTTCTATACAGATTAATATTACAACAGAAAACGATTTAGTGGACTACATGTTTTACACTAGCAAGGTTGAAATGTTCACTCTATTCTTAATAGCTACATATCTTCTATAATACAAATACCTACTTTTTATAATCATTGTTTAGTATTAATAGGAGGCTCAGTAGGAAATGTAATCAATGAAAATTTTACTTAGTTCAGGAATTCCCAAGGGATCACAAGAATCTCATTTGCTAAAAGTAGAGTGGGCTTCACATTCCAGCTCCCTATTTCCTTCAACTGACAAAAACCTAATTCTTAACACAAAAATACATAATATGCTTGTGCCTACATTCATTTAAATGCAAGAAAAATAGAAATATAGAACATATTATATCTATATTAAGTACAAAAGAGGAAATTTAAGTATAAGGAATCTATGCAGTCTGGGTTAATGAAGCCCACAACTAAAGACAAAGCAGTTGATTGAAAGGATATTCAATACTTAATTGCTATTATAAATAAATACAGTTAGTTTTATTCTTCATTTAAGAAAGACAACCCTTTTACTTCAATTAAGGCACTAAAACAATATTGAGTGGGCCTTGCTGCCCAGAGTAAAATATGTCTGTTTTCAATGATATGTGGATCCATGGATTTCCCTTTATTCTCTGATGTATTTATTCAACCAATATTTACTGAGTGCCTACTCATTAGTGAGAGGGAGGCTTGTAACCAGCCCCTTGTGTTTGTGGCTTTTGCTATATTCTGTGGTTATTATTGAATTAGCAAGATCTTGTTATATTGTGGGGGCTGCAATTTGGTCAGAAAGATGACCTGTACATAAAAGACAAGATTGTGTTACATGTTGGAATCGGGAAAATAGCTAAAGGACTGTCCCTGTGAGATTTGGCTGTCCAAGGACAGAGAACAAAGAACTTGAGGCAGACTACCATTCAAGGAGATGTTTAGGTTTAAATTTCCCATTCCCCAAACCCTGCAATGCATAGACCCCACACGCGCCAAAAGATAGCCAATAGCTAACAGCCATATCTGCTTCTGTAAAATGCTTGCTTGCGTCTATAAAAAAGCTTATGTGTAAGCGTTAGGCGTGACTCTCATCTGCAGCTCTTCTGAGCATCGTGTCTCCAGACACACTGAAAGTTCGCCCCTGCACAGGTTAAAACTTTTGGCCAATAAAGTAACACCTCTGAGTCCTAAAAGTTTCTGAACATCTGTTTCTCGCGTCGGTGAATGCAACATTACAGAACACAAAAGCCACAGGGGCCAAGGTTCTTTATGTCCACTGCCTTATGGAAAGATGTCTCTCAAAGCCAGAGATTTGTGAAAAGGAAAGGAAATGCTTATTTAATGCTATACAGACTTAAAGTAGTGACCTAACGTCTTCATTAAAATATCAAAGTCCTTTAGGATACCCACAACCACTCACAGTACATCCCTTCTCCCTCCTGCCCTAATTCAGGGTACCATATAACTGAGGAAAAGAAGCAAACATCAGGGATTCAGGTTCCTGACACCATCAGCTGTGTCGTCGTCCAGGCAGGATCTCTAATTAATCCAAAGCCATGTGGCACCTTCTCATAGCCTACTGGCAAGAGTCCTTTCCCCCTTCTTCCAGGCAAAGTCTCTCCTGCTTCCCAGGCCACGCAGCCAAAGGGAGCACCCCAAAGCTGTGTGGTCCTCTTGTACCAAAGTTGCAGGGGAAAGGTCCCCACTCTGGCAAAACCTCATGGCTCTCCCTCTCCACCAAAGCTGTGGGGGTCCTGACTCTGGTGAAACCACGTGGAATCTCTCTCCAATGGCTGCCATGTCTCAGTTTAAATCCTCACACTAATCCTCTTTTGTACCCCCACTTCCGACTCCTCCTGCAGTTACACCTGCCAGCATTCCTGTATTATTCCAAGTTTACTGGGCTGCCATCGTGAGTCTGGGCAGGTGTGTCCCCATGTCCTGGAGCCAATCTTCTCCAAGATCCCACACAGGCGCTGTAACTCAGGGGTCCTCCCCCAGTTACATCTTGGGGGAAGTCCTTTCCATCCCCCTGGCTCAGAGCATGGCCACAGCTATTTAACACATCCAAGCCACCAGCCAAAGGCTATAGATATGTTAAATGACCATGCCATGGATTAGCTGCAAAGCTAAACTGTGGCTGTATGTCCGTGCTCCATGTGTCCCTTCCCCCAGCTCACACCAGTGGGAGAAGGGGTGAGGACATCTTATACGTCCCTCTAATATTTCCTGGACACCCTGAGTTCTGGGCCCCATTCCAAATCCCTATTGTGTGGTATGCCATCTTGGCTTCACCCTGTTTCAATTGCACAAAAGCACAAAGTCATTCATTTTGAGAAAGGGATTTTTCTGAGCCCAGAAATCAAAACTAATCAGGCAATTCTCTTTGGACAGAATTCAGTATAATATAATATGCCCAGAGGATTCGAAGTGTCCCAGGGCTTAGTTGTACTACATGTCAGTACAAAGGGAGAATCTACCTTCTTTGGGTACATTTGCTGCTCCTGTTTCTACATAAGAAGGATCTAAAATAAGAACTTGAAGGTCCAGTATTGTTTATGTGTCTTCCTGCTATGAGGCCTTAACTTATCATTAGCAATCATTATCAGTTAGTTGGATACCAGAGGAGACAGTATTTCTCATACAATTTGGAAAGTTATATTTGGAAACTTTAAAAAATCAGAAGAAAGGGTAGTAAGTTGGGGTAGGGATTTGAAGACTGAGTGGGAGAAAGGAAGGACATTCTGGGGATCAAGGACAACATAAGAGAAAGTATAGAGGTGTGAAAACATGTATTTCATTTAGGAACTAGAAGTGAACAGTCTGATGTGGCTAGAAAACAAGGAGAAGAGGTAATAGATTAGCAAAACAATTGTTAACACCTTTAATGACCAAGAAAGGCCTTACTTAAAATTTTGCTACTAGGTAGCCACTAATAAGCAAAACTGCCAAAGGTACAACTCTGTGTTCAATCTGTGAAATGACCGAGAAATGTTAAGGAATATAGGAATGTTGGGGACTGAGGCTTCGCACTCGTCTTCCCTGTGCTGGAGCTGCCTCAAGTGTCACAGACCAGCTCCTGAGGTCCGTGGTGTTGTAGCTGAAACAAAAGAAATTTACATGGACTAAGGAATCCTGTGGAGAAAAAGGGTGAGTGGCTTCTCTCTCAAGGGGAGCAAAAGCCTCAGCCCTTGCTTCAACGAGCTTTTATTGTCTTACTAGGCACATTACAGGAAGGTCCTCATTAACTATGTACAGATTCACTTTAGGTGGTTACTGTTTACAGAAAACAAAGGAGAGGATGCCAGTAATCACATCACAGAAGAGGGATATTTGTGAATGAAAAGGCAAAAGTGGTTGAACCAGTTACACCTGTCCTTGGAAGGTTTAGGAAGTTACTTTGGATTTTAGGAAGTTACTTTGCAGTAAATGTTTGCTGCTCCCATGGGAGAACCTATTCATGGGTGTGGGTCCTGTGCATCTCTGAGTGGGAGCTAGGCCCACACCATGCAGAATGGTCTCTACATCAAGGACACAGCCTAGAGAGAGTAAGGTGTTGCTGAGAACATCTGCTCAGTATACGTTGATTGAACGCAGTTTAGGCCTCTGCATAAATTATTATTAAGATTCTAGTTGATGGATATGGAGATCTATTCATCTTGCTGCTTACAAAAACAAATCTTAGAGAAAGGAAAGGAGAGAGGGAGAAAGAGAAACACTGATGTGAAAGAGAAGCATTAATTGGTTGTCTCCCATACATCCCTGGATCAGGAAAAACTCATATCTGGAATGAGAATCAAACTGAGGTAGGAGACAGCATAGGAAGACCTCTGAGACTGCAATAGTATTACTGTCCAGCATTTAGCACCCTGGTTGCCAGGAAACATCTTTTACTAATTAAGTAGAATAAATAGTAAACCGAGGCAGGGAAGAAGAGGGAGACATGTCTCACATGCTAACTCAGCAGTCCTGAGCCTAGTCTGATAATATTGCCAGATGTTCCAACATCACAAGAAACACTATGTTAGCAAGAAAGAAGGGAAGTCCTTGAAATTCTATATAATATTTCCACTATATGGGAAAGAAAACCTTGAAACTGTGCTTTCATCCCAAGGCCTGAAATGTGGGAGAGGGTCCCCAGTGCCCAAAGAAAGAGCCCACAAAACAACTTTGGTTAATTGCCTATCTCTGGCCACTATCTGTTTTATGAGGGAGTCCCTGATGCTTACAGAAAGAGCCCATAAATAACTTTGGAAAGTGCCCCAATTTTAATTAACTGCCTCCTGTCACATATTTGTTTTACAACAAGATGAACAAATGGGGTCTGGAACAAGATAAGGATTCAGGCTAACAGACCCTCACACATACCTAAGTTTGGGGTAATCACATTCCCCCAGGAAAGCTGGCACCACATGTTCCCGTTAATCAATATGTAACTTTTTTCCCTCCTATCCCACCAACTATATAAGTCCTAAGAACAAAGAACGAACTCTCTCTCTCTCTCTCTCTCTCTCTCTCTCTCTCTCTCTCTCGGGCTCAGGGTGCTCTTGGCTCTTAGGCCACTGGGCCTCTAGCCACCTGGCCTCAAGCTGCCCAGGGGTTTGCCACCCTGGTCTTCAGCTGCTTTTGCTTTTGTCACCCTGATTTGCCCTGAAACTTTGCCTTTTACCCCCTACTCTACCCAGTCCTGTTCTCATTCATGGGAATGGGCCACTAATAAACTGATTACATACTACAAGATTTGCTGATATGTAATTCTTTACATGTGTCAGCAAGAAGAACCAGGTCTCTCCCATCAACAAAACCACAACCTAGATGGAGGCCAAGTAAGTGGAAACAGTCTACTTGCTTAGCCCCCAAGTTGGATTCTCGGTTGATCTTCCAAAAAATAGCCTAAATAATCAATAGAATGTTAGATGATATGAAGTTTTGACCCAAGGAGTAGAAAAAACACTTCACAGTGGGTGCATACAAGACACAGTGGGGGTTGTGACTCCCAGTCATCCAGCTGAAGGGGAGAACTCACCAGTGAATGAGCAATCAACAGTCAAAGTCCAAGCACAACAGGAGAGCTCACATGAACTGTATAAAAATGGGATCTCTAGAGCATCCAGATCAGGACATCAAACAGACTGAGCCACAGGGTCCCACAGAAGTCATACCATATAAGTCCACCCCACAAAGACAGTCAGTCAAAACAGAACAGTATGAGATGAACAAACAAAAAGAGACAAACAAAAAGAGGAACCCACAGAATAAGAGCTAAATGAAATTGAGGCAAGACACAGACACAGAATTCAAAATAATAGTTATAAGAATGCTCAAGGAACTCAGTGAGAACTATAAGGAGCTTTATAGGAGCTACAAGATAGTTGGTGGGAACTACCGCAGGATGAAAAAGGACATAGAAAGCATGGATAAGAACCAGGAATAAGTGAAGAATTCAGTATCTGAAATGAAAAATACAGAAGAAGAAATCAAAAGCAGGCTAGATGAAGCAGAGGGCCAAATCAGAAGGCTGGAAGACAAGGTAGGAAAAATACACACTTAGAGCAACAAAATAAAAACAAAACTCAAAAAGAACACAGATAATTTAAGGGAGCTTCAGGGCAATGTGAAACATAACAACATTCACATTATAGGAATATGAGAAAGATAAAAAAAGGAGCAAGGGATAGAAAATCTGTCCGAAATTTCTTCAACTTGGTGAGGAAAAAAGTCATGCAAGTTCAGGAAGCACAGAGGTCCCAATAAAGACGAACCCAAAGATTACCACTCCAAAACACATCATAAATAAAAATGGCAAAATTTAAAGACAAGTAGAGAATCTTAAAGGAAACAAAGGGAAAATAGCTGGTAATATACAAGGGAGGACCAATAAGGCTATCAGCTGATTTCTCAACAGAAACACTGCAAACCAGACATGATTGGCATGAAATAATGCAAGTAATAAAAAGCAAAGGACTGCATTTAAGATTATACTACCAACAAGTCTCTAATTTAAACCATAAGGTGAAATAAGGAGTTGCCCAGGCCAAAAAAAAAAAAATGGCTAAAAGAATATAACTCCACCAAACCATCATTCAAGAGATGCTAAAGGGACTGCTGCAACAAAGGGGGAGCGGGGAGAGGAACACAGGTATGGAATAAGTGACAATGAATAAGTACCTATTAGTAATAACCTTAAACATAAAAGGATTAAATGATCCAATCAAAATATAGTGTAGGTGAATGGAAAACATGACCTGCATACATGCTGTCTACAAGTGACCCAACTCAGAAGAAAAGATCTACACAAGTGGAAGAAAATGAAAGGATGCAAAAAAAAAAAAAAAAAAAAAATCCCAAACAGGAGGGAAGATGGCAGAGGAGTGAAAATAAGTCACACTGACCTCCTCCCAGGGCCAATCTGGAATTACAACTCAATTCTGGGAGAAACCACCGAGAACAAATGACTGAGCAATAGCCAGAGAAAAGCCATATATAACTTTGGACAGACAGAAGAACCAGCTTCAGGACAGCCTGTCTGCACCTGCGCAAACAGCATACGAGATGTGGTGGGTGGAGTGACCCTCACACAACCAGCTGGAGGGAAGGACCCACCAAAGAAAGACCCAACAACAATCAAAACCCAATTACATCCAGATAACCAGCATAAAAGGCATAAAGGGCATCCCAAGAGCATCAAGTTCAGGTGATCAAGGAGACTGCACCACTGAATCTCACAGGCATCCCCCCGCAGAAGTGCATGACACACAGTCAGAAAGTCAAAACAGACCGATTTATGAAACAGAGGCAAACAAGAAGAGTGTTCCCATAATCAATGGGAACACAAAGAAACAACTCCCAATCTAAAGGAAAGGAGGAACCCTCAGAAAGAATGCTGATTGAAATAGAGGCAAGTCAACTATCAGATATTGAGATCAAAACAATGGTTATAGGAAATTCAATGAGCTCACTGAGAATTGCCAAAAACTGCAGGGAAACTGTGGTGAACTCACTGAAAACTATATCAGCATAAAGAAGGACATAGAAACAATCAATAAGGGCCATGAGGAAATGAAGAATACAATTTACGAGTTAAAGGACACAATAGAAGGAATCAAAAGCAGGCTTGATGAAGCAGAGGATCAAATCAGCAAGCTGGAGGACAAGGTAGGAAAAAACTCCCCAAAACAGCAAGAAAATGAAAAAAGACTAAAAAAGAATGAAGAAGGGTTAAGGGAGATTCAGGACAATCTGAAATGGAAACATATCCATATAACAGGGATGCTAGAAGGAGAAGAAGAGGAGCAGGGAATAGAAAACCTGTTTGAAAAAGGAATGATGGAAAACTTCCCTAATCTGATGAGAGAAAAAGCCACACAAGTCCAAGAAGCAGAGAAGGTCCCAATTAAAAGGAACACAAAGTGGCCCACTGCAAGACACATCATAATTACAATGGCACAATTTAAAGACAAAGAGAGAACCTTAAAGGCAACAAGGGAGGAACAGGAAGTGACATACAAGAGAGCCCCAATAAGGCTAGCAGCTGACTTTGCAACAGAAACATTACAAGCCAGAAGAAAATGGCAAGAAATATTCCAAGTAATGAAAAGCAAAGGCCTGCAACCAAGACTACTCTATCCAGCAAGGCTCTCAATTAAAATGGAGGACAAATAAGGAGCTTCCTGGACAAAGAAGGCTAAAAGAATACACCTCCACTAAACCAGCATTGCAAGATATGCTAAAGGGCTGGCTTTAAGAAAAAGAGTGTGAGAGAGAGGAACAAAGGAACTAAGGGAGTAAAATGGCAACAAATAAGTACCTATCAATAATAAACTTAAATGTAAATGCACTAAATGCTCCAATCACAAGACATAGAGTAGGTGAATGGATAAGAAAACATGATCTGCACATATGCTGCCTACAAGAGACCCACCTTAGGTCAGAAGACCTGCACAGACGGGAAGCAAAGGGCTGCAAACACATATTCCAAGCAAACCGACAGGAAAAAAGGCTGGGGTAGCAATACTTATATCTGACAAAATAGACTTCAACACAAAGCCCATAAAAAGAGACTCAGAAGGACACTTCGTAATACTCAAGGGAAGAATCCATCAAGAAGACATAAACACATAAACAAATATGCACCCAACATAGGAGCACGCAAATGTACATGGAAAATCTTGGAGGACTTCAAGAAAGATATAGACAGCAACACACTTATAGTAGGGGATTTTAACACCCCACTGTCAAAATTGGATAGATCTTCCAAACAAAATATCAACAAGGATATTGTGGCATTGAGCAATGCCCTAGATCAAATGGACATTAACTGACATATATGGAACCTTTCATCCCAAAGAAGCAAAGTACACACCGCTTTCAAATGCACATGAAACATTTTCAAAGATAGACCACATGATAGGACACAACACAAGGCTCAACGAATTTAAGAAAATTGAAATCATATCAAGCATGTTCTCAGACTACGAGGGCCTGAAACTAGAAACTGACCTCAAGAAAAAGCTCAAAAACACTCAAATTCATGGAGATTGAATAGCATGCTATTAAGTTAAATAATGAATGGGTTAAGAATGAGATCAAGGAAGAAATCAAAAAGTTCCAGGAAACAAATGAAAATGTACTCACAACAGTCCAAAACTTATGGGACACAGTGAAGGCAGTCCTGAGAGGGAAATTCATAGCAATACAGGCCTACCAAAAAAAGATACCAACATTTCAAACAAACATCCTAACTCTGCATCTACAAGAACTGAAGGAACAACAATAAACAAAGTCCAGAGCAGGTAGAAGGAAGGAAATAACCAAGAGCAGAGCAGAATTAAATGGCATAGAGACTAAAAGCACAATTCTAAGGATCATTAAATCCAGGAGCTTGTTCTTGGAAAAGAATCAAAATTGACAAGCCTTTAAGCGGACTAATCAAGAAAAAAAGAGAGAGGACCCAAATAAACACAATCAGAAATGAAAGGGGAAGAGACAGGAAGATAGTGGTAAGGTAGGTGGTAGTGAAGCCCAGTTCTCCTTGTGCCCAACTGGAACACCTAGCTGATCTTCAGAGGAACAGAGCGAACGGCCAACAGAATCCCAGCTTATATGAAGTTTGGAGGTAAAAAATTGCAGAGGACATTCAAAAACAGACAGTGTGGTGAGTGTGCTGGGACTGTAAGGTCCCTGGGACTGTTCTGGGACAAAGGCTGCTGTGGTCTCTGACCTGGCACCTGCTGGAGGGTAAGGGAAGGAAAGTTACAGCACCAGCTCCCTCCCCTATCAGAGCAGGGAAGGCAGTCCACACTAGCAGGGACCTGGGTGCTGGAAGTCTCTGGGGGAAGTAGAGACGAAGCGGGAGACACACAGAAGTGGTACACATCCACTGGGACTGTGGACGCTGGCACCAGAATAATTGGGGTGCCAGCAACACCTGGAGAAGGGAGGAATTGGACTGTCGGACCCTGATTGAATAGTCTGAACTGGTTGAAAAGTGCGGCTGTGTGATGTTCTTGTTAAGAACTGCAGGCAGCTGCTTTGTAAGGAACTCTCCAGCAGCCACTAGCATGCCCAGCGGGAGAATTCAGTTTCGCCTGCCCAGAGTGAGTGGCGGAGGAGAACTGAGCATCCCACTAGTCTCTCACTGATTATCCAAAGACAGTAGCTGATCTGAACCATGAACCCAGCCTGTCTCACACTGCTGGCACTCAGACTGAGTTGCAGAGGGCAACTGTGTGCTCAGCTTGTCTTGGGCTCAGTGTAGGAGATTGACTCATGCTGTAAGCAGTTAAGTGGCTGCTTTGAGCCTGGCAGCTCATGGAAGACCTGGCCCAGATGCCAGGATGCTGTGAATATTGCAACCCAAACCTGGTCCCCATCCTCTCAGAACCAAAGGAAGGGAGAAAAGCAAAGCCCAGCCCCCTCTTCCTGTGGCATCTAGGAAGACCAACAGAACTACCTGAACAGGTTTAAATTCAGCAGGAGGCTTATTATTATCTTTTTTTCCCTTTTCTTTTTGGATCCTCTTACTCCCCCTGCCTTTTTATTCTTCTCCTAAGTGAGATAAGACACAGAGTTACAAAGGGTCCAGAGACAGATCGAAAGGGGAAGCACAAGGTTACCCCCAAAAGCTGAGAAACTGAGACAAATGTCACTTTGCTGTCCCACAGAGCTGGCATTTTATTGTGTACGTGTATTATTATTATCTTGCAATTATTTTTACCACTTTTATTTTATTAGTATGTTTTTATTTCTCTTCCTTATGTTTCATTTTTCTCATTTTATTCCCCTGTTTAATTGCATTGCTTGGCTATTTTTCCTTATTCTCTCAGTCTTGTATTTTAATTTTCCTTCTTTCACTTCACCATGTTCCAATAACATACAGCTCTTGATTGGGTACTTTCTATTCTGGTTATCCAAATCATATATTTCTTCTCATATTATTGTTGTTCCAGTACTATTGTAAATAATTGTTGTTCCACACAATTGTACATACAGAGCAACCCTCCATGATCTTAGCCCACTTCACTTTAATCCTGAGCATTATTATTATCATTATTGTGGTTAACTCTATACTCTCTCACACTATATTTACTTTCTTTACCTTAATCCCCCTCTATCTCATCATCTAATCTTGCACAAGTGCTCTCTTTTCTGGATTCAGCTCACAATCATCCTCCCCTCTAAAATGAGTCTTATCTCCCTTTCACCTTTTAAAAAAAAGTGGCTAATTGGTTAAAATGTCACAGTTAGCGCTATACTTACCAAAGAATCTCCTATCTCTTCCCTACTTGCTGGTACTTTAAGCCCCATAAAAATACTCTCTTGCTGTCTTAATCCATTTTGCCCAGCCCCTGCCACTGATCACATCTAAGAATAGGTGGAGGCTGCAAACATCAGTATAACTGCTAAAGGAGAAAAACGACTAATAAAGGAACCACCAAAAGGTACAAACCCAAGTACAAGAGAGCCCACATAAACAGAAGAAAGGGCAAACCTAGAGCGTACCATCAAGGAGATCAGAGACCACACCACTGAACCTCATAGAATTCCTACCATAGGAGTTCACCCTACAAAGACAGCTAACAAAGCAAAACATCAGGAAGCACAGAAACAAAGAGTCAACTAAAATGGGGAGAAAAAAAGAACATGCAATCAAAAGGAATGGAAGACTCCCCACTAAAAAAGCTAAATGAAATGGAGGAAAGCAAACTATCAGATATAGAATTCAAATTAATAGTTATAAGATGTTCAAGGAGCTCACAGACATCTACAAGGAACTGAATGAGAACTACGTCAGCATGAAAAAGGAAATAGAAACTACAAACAAAAACCAGGAAGAAATGAACAATAAAATCTCAGAAATAAAAAACACATTAGAAGGAATTACAAACAGGCTGGACAAAGCACAGGATTGAATTAGTGAGTTTTAGGAGAAGGTAGGGAAAAAAACCCAGGTAGAGTAACAAAATGGAAACAGACTCAGAAAGAACAAATGGGTGGTAAGGGAACTACAAGACAAAATGAAATGTAACAATATCCATATAATAGGGCTACCAGAAGGAGGAGAAGAAGAGCAAGGGATAGAAAACCTATTTGAAAAAGTAATAATGGAAAACTTCCCTAATTTGATGAAAGAAAAAGTCACACAAATCCAGGAAACACAGACAGTCCAATCAAGAGGAACCCAAACAGGCCCACTACAAGACACATCACCATTAAAATGGCAAAATTCCAAGACAAAGAGAGAATCTTAAAGGTAGCAAGGGAGAAACAGGAAGTAACATACAAGGAAGCCCTGATAAGGTTGGCACCTGACTTCTCAATGGGAACACTTCAAGCTAGAAGAGAATGACAAGAAATACTTCAAGTAATGAAAGCCAGAGGCCTGCAACCAAGATTACTCTGCCCAGCAAGGCTCTCAGTTAAAATGTAAGGCCAAATAAGGAGTTTCCCAGACAAAAGAAGTCTAAAAGAATACACCTCCACCAAACCAGCTTTTCAAGAGATGCTAAAGGGAATACTTTTAAAAAAGGAAAAAAAAAAGAGTGAGAGAGAGAGTAACATAGGTATGAAAAAATAGCAATGAATAAGTACCTATCAACAATATCCTTAAACATAAATGAATTAAATGCTCCAATCAAAACACATAGAGTAGCCAAATGAATAAGAAAGCATGATCCACACATATGCTGCCTACAGGAGACGTACCCTAGAACAAAAGACCTACACAGACTGAAAGTGAATGGATGGAAACAAATATTCCAAGGAAACAGACAGGGGAAAAAAGTCAGGGGAGCAATACTCATATCAGTCAAAATAGACTTCAAAACAAAGAGCCATAGAAAGAGACCTAGAAGGTCACTCCATAATACTGAAGGGAAGAATCCACCAAAGAAGACAACTTATTGTAAATATATATGCACCCAACATAGGAGCACCCAAATACATAAAGAAAATCTTGGAGGACTTCAAGAAAGATATAGACAGCAACAAAATTATAGGGAGGGATTTCAACATCCCACTGTCAAAAATGGACAGATCTTCCAAACAACATGTCACCAAAGATATTGCGGCATTGAACAATGTCCTACATCAAATGAACCAAGCTGATATATATAGAGACTTTCATGCCAAAAGAAGCAGAATACATATTCTTTTCAAAGACACATGGAACATCTTCAAGGATAGACCACACGACAGGTCACAAAACAAGCCTCAACAAATTTAAGAAAGTTGAAATTATATCAAGGATTTTCTCTGACCACAATGAACTGAAACTAGAAATCACCCTGAATGAAAACACTCAGAAACACTCAAACTCATGGAGATTGAATAGCATGCTATTAAGTTAAATAATGAATGGATTAAGAATGAGATCAAGGAGGAAATTAAAAAGTTCCAGGAAACAAATGAAAATGAACTCACAGCAACCCAAAATTTATGGGACACAGCAAAGGCAGTCCTGAGAGGGAAGTTCATAGCTGTATAGTCTTATCAAAAAAAAAAAAGAAAAGAAAAACATTTCAAATAAACAACGTAATCCTATGCATACAAGAACGTGAAGAGCAACAGCAAAGACAGCCCAGAGCAAGTAGAAGGAAGGAAATAACCAAGATCAGAGCAGAATTAAATGACATAGAGAATAAAAGTACAATTCTAAGGATCAATGAATCCAGGAACTGGTCCTTTGAGAAGATAAACAAAATCAACAAGCCTTTAAGCAGGCTCATCAAGAAAAAAAAAAACAGAGAGGACCCAAATAAACACAATTGGAAATGAAAGGAGATTATTACAACCAATACCAGAGAAATACAAAGGATTGTAAGAAATTACTATGAAGAACTGTGTGCCCAGTAATTTGAAAACCTAGATGAAATGGAAAAATTTCTGGAAAAACATAATCGTCCAAAACTGAGTGAAGAAGCAGGAGAGAATCAGAACAGACCAATAACAGTTGAAGAAATTGAAGAAGTAATCAAAAACTCCTGACACACAAAGGCCTGCACTAGATGGTTTCACAGGAGAATTCTACAAAGCATTTAAGGAAGTGCTAAGCCCTATCCTTCACAAACTGTTCCAAAAAATCCAAGAAGTTGGAAGACTCCCAAACTCTTTTTATGAAGCCAGCATCATCCTAATCACAAAACCAGATAAAGATATAACAAAGAAACAATACAAAGAAACGGATGCATATAGACACTAAAATCCTCAACAAAGTACTGGCAAACTGCATCCAGCAATACATTGAAAAGATCATACACCATGACCAAGTGGGATTCATCCCAGGGATGCAAGGATGGTATGATATTTGCAATATGTCATATAGACAAAAGCAAAGATAAAAGTCATGTGATCATATCAATAGATGTGGAAAAAGCATTTGATAAGGTGCAGCACCCATTTATCATAAAAACACTCAGCAAAGTGACAATAGAGGGAGCATTCATTAACATAAAAAAGCCATATATGAGAGACCTACCACCAACATCATAGTCAATGGACAAAAACTAAGACTTTTCTCACGAAGATCTGGACAAAGACAAGGTTGTCCACTTTCAGCACTCCTATTCAACATAGTATTGGAAGTCCTAGCCACAGCAATCAGACAAGAAAAAGAAATAAAAGACATCCAAATTGGAAAGAAGGAAACAAAACTGTCATTGTTTGAAGATGATCATAGTGTACATAGAAAACCCTATAGACTCCACCAAAAAACTGCTCGGCTTAATAAATGAATTTGGCAAAACAGCAGAATACAAAGTCCATATCCAGAAATCAAAGTCATTTTTGTATGCCAACAATGAAATATCAGAAATAAAAATCAGGAAAAAATTCCACTCGATATAGCAACAAGAAAAACAAAATACTGAGGAATAAACCTAACCAAGGAGGTAAAAGACCTGTACTCAGAAAACTACACAACACTGAAGAAAGAATTTAAGGAAGACACAAATGGAAACATATACCGTGTTCATGGATTGGAAGAAGTAACATCATCAAAATGTCCATACTACAGATGTCCAAAACAATTTACAGATTCAATGCAATCCCTATTAAAGTGCCAATGCCATACTTCACAGATATAAGACAAATACTTCAAAAATTTATATGGAACCATAAATGACCCCAAATAGCTATAGTAATTTTGAGAAAGAAGAGCAAAGTAGGAGGGATCACAATACCTGATATCAAAATCTATTACAAAGTAACTGTAATCAAAACAGCCTGGTACTGGCATAAGAACAGACACATGGACCAAGGGAACAGAATAGAGAGCCCAGAAATAAACCCAAGTCTCTATGGTCAATTAATATTTGACAAAGGGGGCAGCAGCATAAAATGGAGGAAAGATTGCCTCTTCAACAAATGGTATTGGTAGGGCTGAAAAACTCCATGCAAAAAAATGAGACTTGACCACCAACTTACACCATACACAAAAATAAATTCATAGTGGATAGAAGATTTAAATGTAAGTCATGACACCATTAAAGTCCTAGAGGAGAGCATAGGCAGGAAAATCTCAGCAATATTTTCAGTGATATGTTCCCTAGAGCAAGGGACATAAAGGAAAGAATAAACAAATGGGATCTGATCAAAATAAAAAGTTTCTGCATGGCTAAAGAAAACAGCATTAAAATGAAAAGAGAACCAACTGTATGGGAAAACATATTGCCAATGATACCTCAGACAAGGGTTTGCTCTCCAAAATATATAAAGAACTCATACAACTCCACTCTAAGAAGACAAGCAACCCAATTAGAAAATGGGCAAAGGACTTGAGCAGACACTTCTCCAAGGAGGACATATAGAGGGTCCAGAGACATATGAAAGGATGCTCAGCATCACTAGCCATGAGACAGATGCAAATTAAAACCACAATGAGGTAACACTTCACTAGTGAGAATGGCCCTCATAAACAAATCAACAAACTTCAAGTGTTGGAGAGGATGTGGAGAAAGGGAACCCTAGTTCAGTGTTGGTGGGAATGTAGACTGGTGCAGCCACTGTGGAAAACAGTATGGAATTTCCTCAGAAAACTAAAAATGGAACTGCCTTTGACTCTACGATTTCACTGCTGGTATTATATCATAAGAACCCCAAAACACCAATCCAAAAGAACCTATGCACCCCAATGTTCATGGCAGCACAATTTACAATAGGCAAGTGCTGGAAGCAATCTAAGTGCCCATCAGTAAATGAATGGATCAAAAAACTATGGTATGTTTCCACAATGGAATTCTATGCAGCAGAAAGAAGGAGTTCCTACCCTTTGTGACAGCATGGATGGAACTGGGGACCTTTATGCTAAGTGAAATAAGCCAGGCAATGAAAGACAAATACCATATGATTTCACCATTAACTGGAACCTAATCAACAAAATGAACAAGCAAGTAAAGTATAGCCAAAGTCATTGAAATTGAGAACAGGCTGACAGTGATCAGAAGAGAGAGGGGAGGGGATAATGGTGAAATTCATTCAAGATACATTGTATATACAATTTTTTCTGAATTTTTAGAAATTTAAGTAATTAATATTGGGAGTAGTGTCTATAAATAAAAAATGTTAATTTTTCTTTTCATATGTACTCTCCTTAAATAAAAAATATAAATACTATAACTAAGAATCACAGTAGAAAATATCATAAGTTAACAGAATTCTTGAAATCTTATCTTATTAGATCAAAATTTTCTTTAGAATTTGAGTCCAGGTGCTATTCTGGTTCAACTTTTTCTGATCTCAATAGCTGATTGGATTGGCTACATTCATTCAAATAGGGAAAGTGGCAATCTAATTTTTATTTCCTTGTTAAAATATAGTTCCAAAGAACTATATTTTTCTTCCTTTGTTAAAATATAGTTCCACAGAAGAATATTTTTCTTCCTTTATACTTTATTGTTATTTTATTTATTTTTTATTTTATTTTTAAGACTGAAGGTTAGATTTTATTTTATTTTACTTTATTTTATTCTATTTATTGTTCACACTATCGCTGATGTCCCCCAATTCCTTTCCCCTTTTCTTCCTCCACCTTTATTTTTCAGTTTCTTTTTCTTCAGTTTCTTTTTTTAATTTTTATTGACTGCTACTACAGTTGTCCCAATTTTTCCTTCTTTGCCGCCTTCAACCAAGCATGCCCTCTCCCTCCAGCGATCTACCCCCTTTGTTCATGTCCATGGGTAAAGGATAGAAATTCTTTGGCAACTCCATTTCCTGTACTTGCTCTTAACATCCCCCTGCCTATTCTGTAACTATCCATTGGTACTTCTCAATCCCTTCAACTTTTATCCCACTTCCCCAAACCCCTTTCCCTACTGGTCACCATTCCAATGTTCTCCATATCTTTGGTTCTGTTTCTGTTCTGCTTGTTTGCTTAGTTTGTTTTTTTTTTAGATTTAATTATTGATAATTATGTATTTATTGCCATTTTAATGTTCATAATTTTGATCTTCTTTTTCTTAAATAAGTCCCTCTAACATTTCATATATAATGGCTTGGTAATGATGACCTTCTTACCTTTACCTTGTCTGGGAAGCACTTTATCTGCCCTTTAGTTTTAAATGATAGCTTTGTTGGATAGACTAATCTTTGTTGTAGATCCTTGCTTTTCATCACTTTGAATATTTCTTGCAAATCCCTTCTAGTGGCAAAGTTTTTTGTTTTTGTTTTTGTTTTTGTTTTTCTTTGAGGAATCAGCTAACAGATTTATGGGAACTCCTTTTCTCTTTTAATGATCTGCTTTTCTCTTGTTGCTTTTAAGATTCTCTCTTTACATTTAACCTTTGGCATTTTAATTATGATGTGTCTTGTTGTGGTCCTCTTTGCATACATCTTGTTTGGGAGTCTCTGTTTCCTGGATTTGTGTGTCTATTTCCTTCACCAAATTAGGGAATTTTTCTTTTATTATTTTTCCAAGTACATTTCCAATTTCTTGCTCTTTCTCTTCTCCTTCTGGCACCCAGTCATGTGAATGTTGGAGCACTGGAAGTTGTCCCAGAGGCTGCTTACACTATCCTCAATTTTTTGGATTCTCTTTTCTTTTTTCTGATTGGATGTCTTTTTCTTCCAAATCATTGATTTTATTGTCAGCTTCATCCACTCTGATGTTAATGCCCTGTAAATTGTTTTCTACTTCAATTAGCATATCCTTCATTTCTGACTGGATCTTTTTATGCTGTTGAGATCCTTGAGCATCCTTATAACGAATGTTTTGAACTCTGCATCTGGTAGATTGCTTATGTCCATCTTGTTCAGTTCTTTTTATGGAGCTCTGCTCTGTTCTTTTATTTGGGCCACATTTCCTTGGTCCTTCATTTTGGCAGCTCTCCTGTGCTTGTTTTTATGTATTAGGTAGAGCTACTATGTGTTCCAGGCTTAATAGAGTGGCTTAATGTAATAGGTATCCTACAGGGTCCAGTGGCACAGCCTTCCCTATCCCCCAACCTCGGTACTTGAGGTGCGCCTTCCATGTAGATTGGTACTCCCTCCTTAAGTAGATGAATCTTGATTGATGTCAACAGGTCAATGGTAGGAATTTACCCAGTCCAGAGAGCTGGTAGGAATCACTGTGACCCTTAGCCATCAACCACCTCCCTCCATGGCTTGTGGAGGTGGTTGGGTGGTACTCTTACATGATCTGTAACTGTCTGCTGGGTGTGCGGTCTCTGGGTTTTCCCAGGTGGTGTAGGCCAAGGCCAACATCCCCCTGTGTTCTATCTGGGGCCCCTTAGCATAAGCTATTATCAATCTACAGATGGCTGCTTTTAGTGCCTGACCTGGGGCCACTCAGCAAGAGGTACCGAGGGCTGGGCTCAGCTGTTGCTTGTTTGAGTGGAATTAAAAAGGTCAAAGATTGTGTCTAACCCAGCCTGTCATAAGAAAAAGCCACTGTTAGCAGCTTGTGTGGGCCTGTAAGTTGGAAGGGGTGGACCCCTATGTAATCATCATGAGGAGCCTACCAGGTGAGCCAGAGTGATGGAGATTCAGATGTGGCACCTGTGTTGCAGCCTGTCAAGGCCAGGCAGGCTCACTCAGAATTTGTGCAGATAGAAGAAAATTCACAGAGCCATGGGAAAAGCTCAACATGCCTTATTTCAAGGGTGAGGTGATCCACACATGCTGCAAGCTGCATGTCACACCAGCAGGGAGTTCCAACTCCCGTATATATTAATTGCACACAAAGTTGGCAGAATGCCAAGATATTATATGACAAAGAATGATTTTGTGCATGCAGGCCCACTCTCAAGGTTATGGGAATGCTGCTTCATTTAGTTGCCCAGATATCTGGGTGAGGGAGCATGACTGACTCCATTTACCCTATAATCCACCCCTTCAGGGGAAGGCTCAGAAAATGTACAATGGCCGCTGTCTGAAGTTCTGTCTGGGAAGAAGCTGTCCCCTAGTGTAGGATAAGTGGAGGCAGTCTGGCTTTCTCATCCAGGTGTCTGGGCAACTAAGGGAAACATTGTTCCCATAACCTTGGAGAGGCCTGATATCCAGTATTCTCATAACCTTGAGACCGAGTCCAATAAACTGTTCCCATAACATGAGTGTGCTCACATGCACAGAACTCACATGTGCAGAATTATGTTATGTTACATTATGTTCTGGCATTTTCCGGCTTTTTCCCCTCTAGTACTTAAACAGCTAGGGACTCCCTGCTGGGAGTGATGATGAGAGACACAAATAAGGGGACAGGTGCCATGATGGGTGTCATGCTAGGGAGCAAGGGCCATGATAGAGTGTGTGACTTGTCCACCCATGAATAAGGCATGCCAAACATCTCAATGGTTCCATGAATATATTCCGTCTGCATGAATACCATGAACCTGCCTGTCCTTGAACAGTTGCAACATAACTAGCTCTCACCCTGATTCCACATGCTTCACTTCCTCCCTGTATGCCACTGGTGCCTTTCAAGGTGTTCCCTGGTGCCGGAGCCCAGGAGTGAGTCTGAGTTGAGACCACGTGCTGGTGGGCCCCTCAAGAGGAGATGCCTCAGAATCCCAGAGTTCCTTCAACTAAACCAGCCCCCAATGGTTTTTACAGCTGAAGTTATACAGATTTATCTTCTTGGCACTGGAAGTAAGGGCTGGATGGTCTGGTATGGGGCTTGGATCCCTCACACCCAAGATATCCTTCCATTTATATCCATAACATGCAGTTTTGGGACCCACCTGTTCTGTTTCCCCATGTCTCCATCAATAATCCTTCCTACCGATCTGGATGAATGTGGTTTCTTTAATATTTTTGTTCTCATACTTCCATAAACCTCATTTTCTGACAGCTCTGAGTAATACTTGTTCTGTAGTTTAGCTGTAATTTTTCTGTGGTTATACAAGGAGGCCAGCTGTGTTTGCCTCCACCCTCCACCTTTCTTTTTAAATTGATACTCAGTAGGCCAATCACCTATACATAGATTTTGAAATATATTAAAGTTTTTATGAAAATAATTAATGAAGAAAATTGCATATTTCTTCCACATTATTGGTCAATAGAGAAAAATTAATATTTGTATGATGTGACTATAAATTATTTTTATTTAATGGGGCTAATTGAAATACAACAAATACATGTCTGTTCTGTCTTCTTTTTTAAAAATTCAATTGTTGTTCAAGTACAGTTTTCTGTCTTTTACTCCCATCTCAGTTAAACCCGCCCCCAGCCCTACCCATCTCCCTCCCATTTCTACTCCCATACTTCTTGTCCATGTGTCCTTTTACTTGTTCCTGTAAATCCTTCCCCCTTTCCCCTGAAATTCCCTCCCCTCTCCCCTTTGGTCAGCCTGCTCTCTATTACAGTGTCTTTGATTATATTTTGTTCTTTGTTTGTTTTGTTGTTTAGGTTTCTGTTAAAGGTAAAATGATATGGTATTTGCCTTTCACTGCCTGGCTTATTTCACTTAGCATAAGGCTTTCCATATCCATCCATGCTATCACAAAGGGTAGGAGCTCCTTCTTTCTTTCCGCTGCATAGAATTCCATTGCGTAAATGTACCATAGTTTTCTGATCCATTAATTTACTGATGGGCATCTAGGTTGCTTCCAACACTTGGATATTGTAACTTGTGCTACTATGAACATTGGGGTGCATAGGTTCTTTTGGATTAGTGTTTCAGGGTACTTAGGATATACTCCTAGCAGTGGAATTGCTGGGTCAAAAGGCAAATCCATTTTTAGTTTTCTGAGAAAATTCCACACTGTTTTCCATAGTGATTGCACCACTCTGCAATCCCACCAACAGTGCACTAGGGTTCCCTTTTGTCCACAAGCTCTCCAAACTTGTGGTTTGTTGCTTTGTTTATGATGGCCATTCTCTCTGGTATGAAGTGTTATCTCATTGTGGTTTTAATTTGCATCTCTCTGATAGCTAGTGATACTAAGCATCTTTTCATGTGTCTCTGGATCCTCTGTATGTCTTGCTTGGAGAAGTGTCTGTTCAAGTCCTTTGCCCATTTCTTAATTGGGTTGCTTGTCTTCTTTGCGTGGAGTCGTGTAAGTTCTTTATATGTTTCAGAGATTAAACCCTTGTCTGAGGTATCACTAACAAATATGTTTTCCCATACAGTTAGTTCTCTTTTTATTTTAATACTGTTTTCTTTAGCTGTGCAGAAGCTTTTTATTTTGATGGATCCCATTTGTTTATTCTTTCCTTATGTCCCTTGCTTTAGGGGACATATCAGTAAAAATGTTGCTGCATGAAATATCTGAGATTTTCCTGCCTATGTTCTCCTCTAGGAATTTAATGGTGTCATGGCTTATATTTAAATCTTTTATCCACCTTGAATTTACTTTTGTGTATGGTGTAAGTTGGAGCTCACATTTCATTTTTTTCCCACATAGCTGCCCTGTTCTCCCAACACCATTTGTTGAAGAGGCTATTTTCACTCCATTTTATGTTACTGCCCCCTTTGTTGAATATTAATTGACCATAGAGACTTGGCTTTATTTCTGGACTCTCTGTTCTGTTCCACTGGTCCATGTGCCTGTTTTTAAGCCACTACCAGGCTGTTTTGACTACAGTGGCCTTGTAATACAGTTTGGTACCAGGTATTGTAATCCCTCCTACTTTGCTCTTCCTTCTCAAAATTGCAGCAGCTATTTGGGGTCATTTATGGTTCCATATAAATTTTTGAAGTGTTTGTTCTATGTCTGTAAAATACACCATTGGTACTTTAATAGGTATTGCATTGAACCTGTAAATTGCTTTGGGTAGTATGGACATTTTGATGATGTTACTTCTTCCAATCCATGAACACGGTATATGTTTCCATTTGTGTCTTCCTTGATTTCTTTCTTCAGTGTTGTGTAGTTTTCCGAATACAAGTCTTTTACCTCTTTAGTTAGGTTTATTCCTATGTATTTTATTTTTCTTGTTGCTATATCAAATGGATTTTTTTTCTTGATTTCTGCTTCTGCTGTTTCATTGTTGGTATACAAAAATGCCTTTGATTTCTGGATATTGACTTTGTATCTGGCTGTTTGGCCACATTCATTTATTAGGTTGAGCAGTTTTTTGGCTGAGTCCAGGATTTTCTATGTACACTATCATGTCATCTGGAAACAGTGACAATTTTGTTTATTCCTTTCCAATTTGGATGACTTTTATTTCCTTTTCTTGTCTGATCACTGTGGCTAAGACTTCCAATACTATATTGAATAGAAGTGGTGAAAGTGGACAACCTTGTCTTGTTCCTAATCTTAGTGGAACAGATTTTAGTTTTTGCCCATTGAGTATGATGTTGGCTGTAGGTGTCTCATATATGGCCTTTATTATGTTGAGGAATGTTCCTTCTATTCCCACTTTGCTAACTGTCTTTATCATAAATGGGTGATGCACCTTATCAAATGCTATTTCCACATCTAATTGATATAATCATGTGATTTTTTTCTTTGCTTTTGTTTATGTGATGTATTACATTTACTGAATTGCAAATATTGAACCATCCTTGATGAATCCCACTGGGATGAATCCCACTTGGTCATGGTGTATGATCTTCTTAATGTATTGTTAGATGATGTTTGCCAATATTTTGCTGAGGATTTTAACGTCTATGTTCATCAGCAATATTGGCCTGTAGTTTTGTTTCCTTGTTATGTCTTTATCTGGTTTTGTGATTATGATGATGCTGTCTTCATAAAAAGACTTTGGGAGTCTTCCATCTTCTTGGATATTTTGGAACAGTCTGTGAAGGATAGGGGTTAGCTCTTCCTTAAATGCTTTGTAGAATTCTCCTGTGAAACCATCTGGTCCAGGGCTAACGTGTGTTGGAAATTTTTTTGATTACTGCTTCAATTTTATCTGCTGTTATTGGTCTATTCAGGCTTTCTGCTTCTTCTTCATTGAGTTTTGGAAGATTATGTTTTTCCAGAAACTTGTCCATTTCACCTAGGTTTTCAAATTTCTTGGCATACAGTTCTTCATAGTAATTTCTTACAATCTTTTATTTCTGTGGTATTGGTTGTAATCTCTCCTCTTTCATTTCTGATTGTGTTTATTTGAGTCGTCTCTCTTTTTTTCTTGATGAGCCTGCTTAAAGGCTTGTCAAGTATGTTTACCTTTTCAAATAATCAGCTCCTGGATTCATTGATTGTTAGAATTTGGTTTATTCACAATGTCATTTAATTCTGCTCTGATCTTGTTTATTTCCTTCCTTCTACATGCTCTGGGCTGTCATCATGTTGTTGTTCCTCAAGTTCTTGTAGGCATAGTGTTAGGTTGTTTGTTTGAAATGTTTCTATATTTTTAAGGTAGGCCTGTATTGCTGTGAACTACCCTCTGAGGACTGCCTCCACTGTATCTCATTAATTGGGGGTTGTTATGAGTTCATTTTGACTTGTTTCCAGGAACTTTTTGATTTCTTCTCTAATTTCATTCTTGACTCATTCATTGTTTAATGCCATGCTATTCAATCTCTATGACTTTGAGTATTTTGGGCTTTTTTCCTTGGGGTTGGTTTCTAGTTTCAATCCCTTGTGGTCAGAGAAAATACTTGATATGATTTCAATTTTCTTGAATTTGTTGAGGCACGCTTTGTATCCTATCATGTGGTCTATCTTTGAAAATGTTCCATGTGCATTTGGAAAGATTGTGTATTTAGCTTCTTTGAGCTGAAGGGCTCTATATGTATCAGTTAAGTTCATTTCATCTAGGGCATTGTTCAATGCCAAAATATCCTTGTGTTGATATTTTGTTTGGAAGATCTGTCCATTTTTGACGATGGGGTGTTTAAATTCCCTACTATAATTGTGTTGCTGTCAATATCTTTCTTGAAGTCCTCTAAGATTTTCTTGATGTATTTAGCTGCTCCTATGTTGGGTGCATAGATATTTACAATGATTATGTCTTTTTGGTGGATTATTTCCTTGAGTATTATGAAATGGCCTTCTGGGTCTCTCTTTATGGCCCTTTTTATGAAGTTTATTTTGTGTGATATGAGTATTGCTACCCCAGTTTTTTTTTTCCCTGTCAGTTTCCTTGGAATATTTATTTCCATCTCTTCACTTTCAGTCTGCATAGGTCTTTTGTTCTGTGGTCAGTCTCTTGTGGGCAGTGCATGTGTGGATCATGCTTTCTTATCCATTCAGCTATTCTATGTCTTTTGATTGGAGCGTTTAATCCATTTACATTTAAGGTTATTATTGATAGCTACTTATTCATTGCCATTTTCATACCTCAGTGTCTCTCTCTCTCTCTCTCTCTCTTTCTCTCCCCCCCCCCCAACTTTCTTTTCTTAAAGTAGTCTCTTTAGCATCTCTTGCAGAGCTAGTTTGGTGGAGGTGTATTCTTTTAGACTTCTTTTGTCTGGGAAGCTCCTTATTTGGCCTTCTATCTTGATTGAGAGCCTTGCTGAGTAAAGTGGCCTTGGTTGCAGGCCTCTGGTTTCATTACTTGGAATATTTCTTGCCATTCTCTTCTGGCTTGGAGGGTTGTATTGAGAGGTCAGCTGTTAACCTTATTGGGGCTCCCTTGTATGTTACTTCCTGTTTCTCCCTTACTGTCTTTAAGATTCTCTCTTTGTCTTGAAATTTTGCCATTTTATTTATGATGTGTCTTGAAGTGGGCCTCTTTGTGTTCCTCTTGATTGGAACTCTCTGTGTTTCCTGGATTTGTGTGACTTTTTCTCTCATCAAATTAGAGTAGTTTTCCATTATTACTTCTTCAAATAGGTTTTCTATCCCTTGCTCTTCTCCTTCTGGTATCCCTATTATATGGATATTATTATGTTTCATATCGTCCTGCATTTCTCTTAATCCCTCTTCATTCTTTCTGAGTATCTTTTCCTTGCTCTTTCTGGGTGTTTTTTTCTACTTTGTCCTCCAGCTCACTGATTTGATCCACTGCTTCATCGATCCTGCTTTTGATTCCTTCACCTGTGTTCTTCAGTTCAGAAATTGTATTGTTCATTTCCTCTTGGCCTTTGTTGATAGTTTCTATTTCTTTTTTCATGTTGATATAGTTTGCAGTGAGTTCATTGTAGTTTTCCTGTAGTTTCTGGTTATTCACTGTGAGCTCATTGAGCTTCCTGATAATCATTGCTTTGAAATCAATATCTGATTGTTGAGTTGCCTCTATTTCATTTAGCATTCTTTCTGAGGCTTCCTCCTTTCCTTTTATTTAGGGATTGTTTCTTTGTCTTCCCATTGTTTATGAGACTCTTCTTGTTAGTCTCAGCTTCTTAAATTGATCTGTTTTGACTTCCTGGGTTTATGGTGTCAACTTCTGTGGTAGAATACCTGTGAGATTCAGTGATGCAGGCTCCTTGATCTCCCAAGCTCACTGATCTTGGACTGTCGTTTAAGTTGGCTCTGTGTTTGTCTTTGTGTTTTGATTGTTGTTGGGGCTTTTTGGTGGGTCTTTCCCACCAGCTGGTTAACTGAGGGTCACGCTGTCCACTACTTCTTGTATTTTGTTCTGCTGATGTGGGCAGGTTGTGTTTAAGCTGGTTTTTCCATGTGTACAAGGTTTTGAAGATTCTCTTTTTCTCTTGTTCCATTGTTTGTTCTGGGTAATTTTTCCACTATTTAGTTTTGTTTCCAGATAGGTCCTGGATTGAGATTAGTGTGGCTTCCACTCCCTTCTTCACCTTCTTCTGTTGTTATCTGTTGGTGGCTCCTTTGTTGTTGGGTTTCCTCTTCCAGTGGGTATCCTGGTGTTCACAGCTTCCACCTACTCATCTGGTTTTTCAATGTCCACTACAATTTTTAGTCTCCTATCTTCATATATGCTGGGGTACTGTTCGCTATTTGCTGTGTTCCTCCGTAGATCCGCTAGGTTTTTCTCCCGTGTGTAGGGGGAAGTGGAATCTGCTCTCTCCTACTTTGCCTCCATCTTCTTCTCTTGGAAAAACTGCTATCAATGAAAGATTTCTGCCACCAATTTAAGGCCAATAGGAGCTCCCAATTTGGGGTTCATAACAGGGAAAAATTTATTCAGGTAAACAGTTTACAATCCAGAGAGGTGTAGCCTCCAAAGGAAATCGAAAGTGATCCCATGAATATTTTACAAGGCTAAAGTAAGGAAAATTAGCAATTTTTTTTTTACATGAACTCATTGTATATTTCAGTTACCTAGAATATAAATGTAAAATGGATAATTCAGTTGAATGTTGTATCATTTATTCACTTAATAGAAAAGCTATGTTTAACATTCTGGGTAATAAGCAGGTTGATCTCCAAAATTTAAAAAAATTTCAGCACAATTTATTTTCAACACATATTCCATCCATTTTTCTTCTCCTTCAGGATGCCCCTCTTTAGATGCCTAGCAACTCCAAGTGATCACATCAACCCTGCCATCAACTATTCAGTAGATCGTTCAAGAGAGGTGTCTGACACATTGATATGTACTGGATGCTAGCCTTCCAAAATACAAAGTGCATTATCATGGCAGTCTTCAATGGTTTACACCAAAGGATGCCCTTTAAGTCCAAGCTCTGTTGGCTATTCTTTAGTGTAGTCCTGGTTCCATTGTGGCTGCAGACTAGAAACTCAAAGCACTTTGACAGTCAAGGAGCCTCATGACCCACTGCTATTATGATGCTTCCAGTAGTATCATGAAGACCAGTTTTGGCCATTATTTTCACAGAAATAGTTCTGCTTCTTTTTATCCTGAAATGTGTGTTACAGTGTTCTCCATTATCCCCTCACCAACTGAACAATTGATTTATTATTATTTAGTGATATAACATGAATCTAATTTCCTGAAACTTATCAAGTGGGAAAGGGAACCTGAGGACAAGTATCTGGGTGATGTAAATTAATGCTTCTATCTAACAGATAGATAGATACTAATAGATAGACACTAATGTTGTATCTATTTAATAGAAAGAATAAGACTTGGAGATTATTTTATAAAAAATAAATTAAAATAAGAAATCTGGGCATTTATTATGTTACCCAAAGTGGATTTTATTTTGAATGAGCCATATGTGTCTCTATTCAGCCCAAATTAAACAAATAATGTTTAATCTACATCTCCCATAACAGCTTGAAGGTACTCAGACTCCACTATCTGAATATTTGAGGGAAAATTATTTCTATCCATCTGCATGATTCCTTTGTTTGTCTACTTCCCACTGAGATTGTAAACCACCTGAGAGAGGTATTTTATCCCATCAGTCTCCTTCCCAGCATAGGAATTCAACAAGAAGAAGGAGCTAGACATATCAACAGCACTTACTAAAGTGACATGGGAAACCTGGTACTATTTAACATGTAAACATTTCAAAGAAAACCATGGGAATTTTTTAAAGGAAAACCAATTTGGAAAAAGTAAGTCATGCCTTCCTTTATTTTGTTCCTTAAACATAAGTGTTGAACACTGTGTGCACAAACTATGCTCATGATGATGGACACAAAATTTAGGAGGGTACAACCTTTGCCTTCAAACACTTCATGCTGAAGCCAAAAGACAGACAAGACAAACATCAATCCTTGTATATGTTGACTATAATTATATGTACATACGAAATGCCCATAGCTTTAAGAGCGGAATTGGAGATCCCTAAAGTGGCCTGGGAAGGGGATCTTTGAGGGGAGTTAAGTTTGAGTAGAAAGAGTGGGGAAAGATCTCAGAATATCAATGGTTTAAAATAGTAGCTGAATAATTAGCCTTGAGGCTTTCACAGTAGTGATTATATGGTGCTGTCAGTTTTGTATTGACATAACTAATTCATATTTTAAGAAGGGAAGGTATACATAAAATGACTTAAAGGCAGCCTTGAACCTGAAGGATGTTAATCATGTTAACCTTACCCTTTTAATATTTAAAGCCCAAGTAAGCCTTGCTATGTGCCAAGCTTCTGTGTTTATGAATCTCCTAAGGTTGTTTTTTTTAAATACCTTATTTTTAAAAAAGCTGATATTCTCTTATGTTTAATTCCCTCAGCCTCTAAAGAGCTTTTTCCCTTTACATATCAGTTTTCTACATTTCTTTGTTCCCTAAGGTTAACAATAATGAGTCAATATGAAGCCTTCACAAAACATATTAAATTGTCCTAGAAATGAAAATCTCAATTATTGAGATTAAATAACCCCTCTACAGAAAAATGGAGGATAATTTAGGCCCAATAACAAATTTAAGCCGAACAGTGTCCCAAAATATGGTTTTCTCTTTTTTTAGATTTTATTATTTATTTTCACATGGAAGAGGGGATAAAAAGAGGGAGAGAAACATTGATGTACAAGAGAAACATCAATCAATTGCATCTTGTACACCCCCAACCAGGGACCTGGCCCACAACCTATGCATGTGCCCTGACCAAGAATGAAATGAGCAACTTTTCAGTTTGCAAGATGATGCCCAATCCACTGAGCAATATCAATCAGGGCCCAAAATATGGCTTTCATCTACATCTCTTCAATTCCCATTAACATTTCTTGGTATTTTAACATTATTTTTCTGAGTGAAATATAGCCATCTCCTTTGTCTATTTTTATAATAAATAGAGCCACATGAGCTTTGGGACATATTCCAAAAGGAACAATCCTTAGCAGAGAGGCAAATAGGACCAGAAATAATAGAAGGAACAATTCCAGAAAAATTCACAAAGTGGAAACTGTATGACCCATCATGTGAGAACTTCGTGAAAGAATAAATACTATTTTATCAACATGAGAACATAGAGTCCTATGGATATTCTGATGGAACCCCAATACATAACTATATGTGCATATATACACACATATACATTATGTATGTATGTACACATACACATCCTATATAATACATAGATATCTATTTATATGTATAAAGTATATCTGTATTATATATCTTATATTATATATCTACTATACACTTATACACACACATATATATTATGAATCTGTTATACATACATATACACCATACATATACATATAAGCATGTGTATATTATATGTGTGTGCATATAGGCGTACATATATATCAATATTCTGTGTTTGTGTGTGTATATTTATAAAATATTACACATATATTAACACATATTTTATATATATATATATATATATATATATCACTATCATGTCACTTTTCAGTTGCACAGAGAAAATTTTACAGATTTTTTAATTCAAAAGTGAGGTCCTTTCACGCAATGGCTACCAAAGCTTTTTGACTACAACAATAAGATATTTCTTTAAAGCTCTTAATATGTTTAAATCAACTTCTCTTGTAAAACTTTCTACAGTATATCTCAACCCAAAGAATTCATTTAAATTTTTGGGAAATATGGTTTCTCACACTAAGAAAAATTACAGATTAAAAATTTGGCTTCAGAGGTTGTATGCTTAGTCATTCGTAAATGTCTAAGTAGAAATATTTACTTTTTCACATGTGGATGATGTTCTGAGAAAAGTTTAAAGTAGTTTCCAAAGCCATTCAATTTGAAAAAAAAAAAAAAATAGTCAGTGGTATAATGATCATTGTTACCTAGCCAGCAGTCGATTCCCCCATTCTTCCTCCCTAATAGATCTCCAAAGTAATTCCTGTGTACAAGGGGTAACTCCAAAATAATGGAATTTGTTTACTTTTAAATTTAATGAATGTTAAGAAGAAATTTCTTTTCTTATATGTTTAAACTTCAGAAACCTTCAAAGTGCTCTCAATTTGATGTAATACACCTATCAAGATGTTTCCTTCACTTCTCAAAATAGTTTGTGAATTTGTCAATTTTGATGCCTTTTAGGGCTTCTACCATTTTTTGTTTCACCTCTTACACATCAGTAAAATATTTCCCTCTGAGGACTTTTTTCATCTGGGGGAACATTAAAAAAGTCACGTGGGGCAAGATCAGGTGAACAGAAAGGGTGGGGCACAGGGGTCATGCCATTTTTGGTCAAAAACTGCTGAACACTCAGCAGTGTGAGCAGGTGCACTTGTAAATCAACCATCATAAAATGGGCATATGCTTTTAAAGAGTCTTCAGGGATCCAAGATGACAGAGGAGTAAGTGGAAGCAACACTAACCTCTCCCAGGACCAATCTGGAATTACAACTACATTTTAGAGAATTCATCCTGAATAACCAACTAAACACTAGCCAGAGAGAAGTCTTATAACCACAAACAGACTGAAGAAACCACTTCACCACAATGATACAGGTATGGAATATAGAGGTGGCACAAAAGGGCTGACTGGGCTCCCATGGGTAGCAGCTGAAGTCCTGGAGGTATATTTCAGGAACCAGGAGGTACACTCTGAGAAGCGTGGGGTCTAAACCCCAAGCTGAGATGCCCTTCCTCCGGCACCAGAGCCAGAAAGGAACCCAAACAACAACAAATTGTGAAGAGCAGCAGGGATTATTCTGCAGAGAGCCTTTTAAATGACCAATGCACAAAAGTTCATTTGAGTCACTTACCCTGAGCTCTGGCAGAGGAAAGGCAAAGTGGACTAGAGACGAGTCTGAGATTGGTGACTCTGGGGAGAAAACTGAAGGAACAGCCACCAGCATCCCTGTGTTGAGTCATTCCCTTCAGAAGCCATCTTTCTCGGGCAGAGCATTCTTCTCCAAATGGCATCACCCTGAGGGGAAGCAACACCCACAGGAATTACTCTGTCCCACCTGGTGGAGCTTAAGTTGGACTGCTGATTACAGGTTGAGAATATGTCATTGATTAGATTAACAGCTAAGGAAGATCTCTGTGAGCTCTATGAGACTTCAGCTGACCCTTCTCAGGGCACAGTGCCGGTTAAAGTTGGCCTTGGTGTTCAGACTGGTTCCTTCTGCAAACAAACAGGCTCTGAAGAGGGAGACACATGTTATGGATTGCTGATAGCTCCAAACAGGTTGATCAGGACCAGTCACCAGCAGCATCTAAGAAAGGTCTGCCCCAAAGTCTTTACAGATCTACCAAATACATAGAAACAAATACAAAGAAGCAGCCAAAATGAGAGGACAAAAATAGACCCTAAATGAATGAAGAAGAGAATTATCCAGAAGAAGAGATTTATGAAATGGAGACAATTAATTTATCACATAGAAAGTTTAGCATAATGATTAAAAAGATACTCAACAGCATGAAATAAGACAGATACAATAAGAAAGAACCAGTCAGAAATAAAGAATGCAATATCTAAAACAAATAATACACTGGGAGGAATAAGCAGTAGGTGTGATGAAGAGAGTACCAAATTAGTGATAGGGAAGACAAAGTAGAAAAAAACAGCAAGATAGAGGAGCAAAGAGAAAAGGAATTAAAAAAATGAGGAGAGCTTAAGAAGTATTTTGGACAACATGAAGCATAACAACATCTACATATGGGAATACAAGAAGAAGGGAGCAAGCAAGGGATCAAGAACCTATTTGAATAAATAAGAGCCAAAAACTTCCCTAACCTGGTGAAGAAAAAAGACACACAAGTCCAGGAAGCTCAGAAAGTCCCAAACAAGATGCACCCAAAGAAGCCTACACCAAGACACATCATAATTAAAATGACAAGTTTTAGACTTCCAGCCATGATGGAGGCATAGATGGACACACTAAGCCTCCTCTCACAACCAAAATTAAGGACAGGAAATATTTAGAAACAAGAAAACAACCAAAACTGATAGAAAATTGAACTGTACAAAAGTCCAACAACCATTCATCCAGACTGGTAAGAGGGGCAGAGGTGCGGCAGGAAAAAGTGGAGGTGCGGACCCAGGCACACAGGCAGCAGTGGCTGGCAGTTCCCAGATGCACAGATGGCGGCTATTCGACCCCAGGAATGGGGTGGCACCTGTGCAGACCCAGTGAGGCCACCCAAGGAGGCTGGCTGACCAGGTCATCACACATTCGTACGCGCAGATAATCCAGGTGAAGGGGAAACGACAGAAGGGACTGGAATCCAAAACAGAGCAGAGCAAGCGCCATTGTTCCCTCTCAGACCCTGCCCCCACATACAGCGTCACAACTCAGAGACTGGGCTGCCCTGCACTGGGGAACACCTAAGGCTCCGCCACTCACTATGTAACAGCCACAACCAGACCCCCAAAAAAACCCCAAAAAACAAAAAACAAAAAAACACCAAAAAAGGCTCAAACCGGAGAACAAATCAAAGGCCCAGAGCCAATTCATCTAAGCAACAAAGAGATAGCCAACCCATCAGCTGCACTGTTCAAAGCCCTGGTGATCAGGATGCTCACAGAATCGTTGATTTTGCTCACAAATTAGATGAAAAAATGCAGGCTACAATACGTGAAATGAAGGACGACGCATGGGGAACCAACAGAGATGGGAGGAAAACTGGGACTCAAATCAATGGAGTGGACCAGAAGGAAGAAAGAAACATCCAAACAGGAAAGAATAGAGAAACAAATATTCAAAAAACTGAGGAGAGGCTTAGGAACCTCCAGGACATCTTTAAACATCCCAACATCTGAATTATAGGGGTACTAGAAGGGGAAGAGGAAGAGCAACAAGTGGAAAACTTATTTGAACAAATAATAAAGGAGAATTTCCCTAATCTGGCAAAGGAAAGAGATTTCCAGGAAGTCCAGGAAGCTCAGAGAGTCCCAAAGAAGTTGGACCCAAGGAGGAACACACCAAGGCACATCGTAATTACATTAGCCAAGATTAAAATGAAGGAGAGAATTCTAGAAGCAGCAAGAGATAAGGGGACAGTCACCTACAAAGAAGTTCCCATCAGGCTGTCAACTGATTTCTCAAAAGAGACCTTACAGGCAAGAAGGAGCTGGAATGAAATATTCTAAATCTTGAAAGGCAGGGACCTACATCCAAAATTGCTCTATCCAGCAAAGCCGTCATTTAGAATGGAAGGGCAGATAAAGTGCTTCTCAGATAAGGTCAAGTTCAAGGAGTTCATCATCACCAAGCCCTTATTATATGAAATGTTAACGGGGTTTATCTAAGAAAAAGAAGATAAAAAATAGGACAGTGAAAAGACAGCAAACTCACAGCTATTAAAAACCACACCTAAAACAAAAGCAAACTAAGCAAACAACTAGAACAGGAACAGAACCACAGAAATGGAGACCACATGGAGGGTTAGCAACAGGGGGGTGGGAGGAGGAGTGGGGGGGAAGGTACAGAGAATAAGTAGCATAGACGGTGGGTAGAAAATAGGTAGGAGGAGGGCAAGAATAGTGTGGGAAATGTAGAAGCTAAAGAACTTATGACACATGGACATGAACTAAAGGAGGGAATGTGGGTGGGAGAGGGGTGTGCAGGGTGGAGGAGAATGATGGGGGAGAAATGGGACAACTGTAACAGCATAATCAATAAAATATATTTAAAAAATGACAAGTCTTAAAAATAAGGAGAGAATTCTAAAAGCCAAAGAGAAAAACAGGTAGTTACATACAAGGGACCACCCATTAGACTGTCGTCTGATTTTTCAACAGAAACATTTGAAGCCAGAAAGGACCCACATGAAATATTCAAGGTGATGAAAAGTTAGGGCTTACAGCCAAGGCTACTTTACCCAACAAGTTTATCATTTAAAATTGAAGGAGGAATAAAGAGTTTCCAGACAAGAACTTCTGGCCAAGATGGAGGCGTAGGTGGACACACTGTGCCTCCTCTCACAACCAAAATTAAGGACAACAAATATTTGGAAACAAGAAAACAACAGAACTTATAGAAAATTGAACTGTACAGAAGTCCAACAACCATTCATCCAGACCAGTAAGAGAGGCTGAGTCAAGGCAGGAAAAAGCGGAGGTGCAGACCCGGGAATGCAGGCAACAGCGGCTGGCGGTTCCCAGGTGCACAGGTGGCAGCTGGTGGACCCTGGGCACAGGGGGGCAACTGTGAAGACCTAGGGGGGCCGCACAGGGTGGCTGACTGACCAGGTGGTCCCACGTTCGTGCGCGCAGACGGTCCAGGCGGGAGGGGCGGGGGAGGGGGGGAAGGGACTGAATCCGGGAGGGTGCAGAGCAGGCGCCATTGTTCCCTCTCGGACCCCGCCCCCACATACAGCGTCACAACCCAGCGACTGGGCTGCCCCATACTGAGGAGCGCCTAAGGCTTCACTCCTCACTACGTAACAGCGGGCGCACGTGTGCACCCACACAGATAATCCAGGTGAAGGGGAAGCGGCGGAAGGGACCGAAGTCCAAGAGAGAGCAGAGCAGGCACCATTCATCCCTCTCGGACCCCGCCCCCACCTATAGCGTCATAACCTAGCGACTGGGCTGCCCCGCCCTGAGGAACACCTAAGGCTCCATCCCTCACTATGTAATAGCCGAGACCAGACTAAAACCAAAACAAAACAAACAAACAAACAAAAACACCAAAAAAGGCTCAAACCGGAGAACAAATCAAAGGCCCAGAGCCAATTCCTCTAAGCTGTGAAGAGATAGCCAACTTATCAGATGCACAGTTCAAAACACTGGTCATCAAGATGCTCAGAATATTGGTTGATTTCACTCACAAATTAGATGAAAAAATGCAGGCTACAATACGTGAAATGAAGGACGATGCATGGGGAACCAACAGAGATGGGAGGAAAACTGGGACTCAAATCAATGGAGTGGACCAGAAGGAAGAAAGAAACATCCAAACAGGAAAGAATGGAGAAACAAGAATTCAAAAAACTGAGGAGAGGCTTAGGAACCTCCAGGACATCTTTAAACATCCCAACATCTGAATTATAGGGGTACTAGAAGGGGAAGAGGAAGAGCAACAAGTGGAAAACTTATTTGAACAAATAATAAAGGAGAACTTCTCCAATCTGGCAAAGGAAAGAGATTTCCAGGAAGTCCAGGAAGCTCAGAGAGTCCCAAAGGAGTTGGACCCAAGGAGGAACACACCAAGGCACATCATAATTCCATTAGCCAAGATTAAAATGGAGAGAATTCTGGAAGCAGCAAGGGATAAGGGCACAGTCACCTACAAAGGAGTTTCCATCAGACTGTCAACTGATTTCTCAAAAGAGACCTTACAGGCAAGAAGGGGCTGGAAAAAAGTATTTGAAGTCTTGAAAGACAGGGACCTACATCCAAAATTGCTCTATCCAGCAAAGCTGTCATTTAGAATGGAAGGGCAGATAAAGTGCTTCTCAGATAAGGTCAAGTTCAAGGAGTTCATCATCACCAAGCCCTTATTATATGAAATGTTAAGGGGACTTATCTGCGAAAAAGAAGATGAAAAATATGACAGTAAAAAGACAGCAAACTCACAGATATTAACGACCACACCTAAAACAAAAGCAAACAACTGGAACAGGAACAGAAACACAGAAATGGAGACCACATAGAGGGTTAGCAACAGGGGAGTGGGAGGAGGAGAGAGGGGGAAAATATACAGAGAACAAGTAGCATAGACGGTGGGTAGAAAATAGACAGGGGGAGGGCAAGAATAGTGTGAGAAGAAATGTAGAAGCTAAAGAACTTATGACGCATGGACATGAACTGAAGGGGGGAATGTGGGTGGGAGAGGGGTATGCAGGGTGGAGGAGAATGATGAGGGAGAAACGGGACAACTGTAACAGCATAATCAATAAAATATATTTTAAAAAATTAAAAGTGACTTGTTATGCTCCCTTTATTAGCAATGTTATATATTCTAAACTAATTAAGTGAATTAGTTACTCTATGAAGATATAAAGAGAGTAACTCCTTCGTACTGATTCAAGCCTCCATTGCTTGACTCAGTGTCCATTGCTTAGAAGTAAATTTTTAGCTTATTGTCAAAGCTAGACATGAAAAACTTTGTTAGATGGCATATTTTTCCTTGGGATGGGAGGTAGACTTTCTGATAAGGTAACATATCCCTGTACATTCATGATTTTTACATCAGGAGCAAGTTTTTTCACACGTTGAGTTAAGAAAACTCTCCTCTCTGATCACTTTACATTGTAATTACAACAATTACTTTATTTTGCTAGCAAAACCGTGTCTTCACCTTCACATTTAAGTTAAATGCAATATGTAAAGTTCCTGGTTCCTCCAGAAGTAGCTTATAAATCTGAAATACTTTACTAAAAACGAAAAGTAAGAAACATCTAGTTTGGAGTGTATACTCTCCCAATAAGCTGGTTGAATGCTAAAGTGAAGATGTTTTTAGCATTGTTTCCCAACTGAGACCAAACAGAGACTTTCCCATTTGAAGGAATGTCACAGGGAATCATCTGAGCAGTCGTCACATATGTATGCTCAACAGAATTCAGCATAAAAACAATTGGAAAATTGCAGTCTGGTAGGAAATATAGAATATTTGACTGTTTCCTTAGGTATATTCATACTTAGAAATACAGGGCTGACTTGTTTTCTCAGAATTTTCATTTCTCCAGCCAGAATAGTGGGCTATAAAGATAGCATCCACGATGCAAGTCTTAAAACCCATTAGTCATAAATATTTATGAAGTACTTATTGCACTCAAGGCACTTTGCTAAAAAAATATATATATAAAAATTAAAAAAAAAAAAAACCCAGAGAACTAAAAGTCGGTTACATCAAAGACTTCTTTCAACACAAGGTAGCTTTTACTCAGGCCATAGCTTTGCCTAACAGTGAAGAAGAGCCTATACTATGCATGACATATGCTGGGGAAGGCACGTCTCCCAGTGTGAGCACCTTCCTCAATCTTCAAGTAAGGGGGCTGTACATCCTGGGAAATTCAGGGAAATGGTGATATTTGAAGGACAGGGAGGGCAATACCCCCATAATATATGAAAAAGGCATAAGAACTGTGGATGATGGTCCACAAAAGAGCATGAGCAAGAGTTAGACCTGTGGATCTCATTGCATGGCTGTCCTTCTATGGTTCAAGGACCACGCCATTCCATCTGTTCCTAACACTGCGTGCCTCCCCTCTACTCAGCCTGCTGGACCGCATGCTGCATTCTGCTGATGGCCTCTCACTCCGTGCACCTGTCCCCTTCCCCCTCAAGCAGCATCCTACTTGTTAAATGCTAAAATGAAAATAATAGAGTCTCTCTACATCCTACTTCCATTATTTCTCCATTGAGTCCCCTAACCCTAACCTATGTAACTGCTTTACAAGCCCGAGTCTTATTTTTGAAAGGAAAAGAGTGTATCTGCAAAGAACATTTTTTCAGCCTAATTATTGATCAGAAAAAAAGTATCTCCCCGTGATTACCACCCTCAGTTTAGTCTTGGAGCTAATTTCTTCAGAAATATTATCTATTCATTTTTCTTTAACAGTCCTACAAAAGAACCACTATACACATACAGTCATTTTTTCCCATCTAATGGTATTGAGTAGTCTTCATAGTAGAGAACTTGTAGTGTAGACTACATGGATGCTTCAATTCTATAAGATTCTACCACTGGGTCTCTTGAGATGGTGTGTTAAAAGCCCTTGCTAAAATTAAATTGCATTTGCAGGAGGCTTTGAGAGCCAGATTTGTGAGGTATTTGTCAATTGGAAGAACAAATGCAAATACTCATATAAGTAGTGACTTTTGAGAAAATTTTAAGCATATCAATATAGAAATTAAATTAAGGCAAATCCGTAGCTGGTTGCAAAAAGGAATTACAGTGAAGACATAGATATCAAAATTGATATTCCTCTGCTGCCCTTCTTGGCTAATAACAGAGAAAGAATCCAGAAAAAGACCTGCTAGAGACAAGATTGGGGAAAGTGGGAGAGAAGACACGATGGCATGATACAGCCAGACCCAGAGCAGGAGGCCAACAGCACAGGTGGAGATAAAAAACAACCACCAATCAGGGCCACAATGCCTTACAAAAGGATCTAAGAACCACTAGGGGGATGGTTTATTTTACCGCTCAACAGAATTTGCACCATTTTTTGGTGGGAAATAGAGAAGAAAATACTGGCAGAGGTAATGTTTGAGAATAATAATGCCAGCTGAGGAAATCAGATTTTCAGTGACAGAAAAGGAATCCAGTTTAGTGATATGGAGCCCTTGGAACAAGCCACAGTCACATAGAAGCCCAAGGACTAGCCTAATAATTCATTTTTAAGATAGAATTTATAGGGAGATCTTATTTTAAGCAGAACCACAGTTATATGAAATATGGTTCATTGTTTTATGGTAAATTAGAGCGTAGCACAAAATATCTCCACCTGTATAAATTATTATTTAACTAAATGAATTAAATTGTAGTTCTCAGTTTAAAAATATAAAGTCTGGCCAGTGTGGTTCAGTTGGTTGAAACTTTATGCTGTAACCAAAGGATTGCAGGTTCAGTTTCTGATCAGGGCACATAACTAGGTTGCAGTTTCTGACCCTGGTCCAGGAGTGGGCAATTCCCCAGCCCAGTTATGTACAGAAGGAACTGATTGATGTTTCTCTCTTACATCAATATTTCTCTCTTTCCCTTCATCTCTCTCTAGAAATAGTGAAAAAAATTTCCTCAGGTGAGGATGAAAAAAAAAAAGTAGTTTCTGGATTTTCAAAAGGTCCAGGGAAGCAGTATGAGTTTAAAATCCTAAACCTTTTAATACTTACCCTTCACTCTTATTTCACCATGCTATGTTATGCTGTAGAAGCTCTCAGAGACTTTCAAAGAAAATCTCAAGTCTCCCTATTTTTCATTTTTAATAGCCATGTGAATTCAAGTCATTGAAAATGGTTAAAGGAGGGAAAATAAGGAATTGATTTTCTCTTTTTTTAATTGACACACAACACAGTGTATGTTTAAGTTGTAAAATGTGTTGATCTGATACTCATATATTGCAAAATGATTACAACCTTAGAGTTGCTTAACATCTGCATTATGTCACATAATTTTTCATGGTGAGATCATTCGAGATCTACTCTCTTAGCAACTTTCAAGTATAAAACACAGTGTTATTAACTATAATCAAAGAACTAATTTGTCTTTAAAAAGTTTTCTCCAACTTGAGCATCTGGAAAGCTATAAGTTGAAAGTAATAATGATTGATCAGCCTTAGCTGGGGAAGACTCCCACAGACTCTGATATACTTTTGTGTAGGAGATGAATAATGTAGCTGCCTAATGATCTCACAGGTCCAATTATAGCAGGTGAACCAGTAGCATCCATAGGCTTTTCCTTGTCTGGAACACTGTTCAGGTCCTTTGTTCTTTGAGGAAAATCTAAATTTATGAACCACCAGATCTGATCTGTCAAGTCTACTTTTAATTTTGGTGAATGACTGACATCCAGATAACGTGAACAGTTTTTGCAAGTGAATATATAAATATGTGTATGTGATTCAAGAATATAGCTTGCCATCAAATTTAGAAAAGGAATAAAAGAAAAAAATCAGATCAGTTTCTTAATATTCATGTATATCAATTCAGGACTAAATTTTGGTTTGTGTGCCTCATATGAGATCAACAGGCCCTTTAAGTCTGCTTTTACTTTCTGTTAAGAAGTTTGACAACTTTAGAAACATGAGTAAACAAAAAAGCCAGTGATCTCTTTTTTAATTGCGTTTTTCTGTTACCATTTATCCCCCTTATGCCCCTCTCCCCCACCCACAATCATCACACTGTTGTCCATGTCCATGAATTTTTTTCGTTTTTGCTCAATCCCTCTACTCCCTAACTCTGCACCCCCTACCAGAGCTATCGGCCTTTTCTCCATCTATGAGTCTGTCTCTATTTTACTTTTGAGTTCAGTTTTTCTGTTAAATTACACATTATGAGTGAGATCATACAGTGTTTTTCATTCTCTGTCTGACTTATTTCACTTAGCATCATGTTCTCCAGGTCCATCCATGTTGTTGAAAGGGTAAACTTTTCTTCTTTTTTGACTGAGTAGTATTCCATTGTGCAAATGTACCACTGTTGATTTCACTCATCTACTAATGGACACAGGCTGCTTCCATAGCTTGGTGATTGTAAATAACACTGCAATGAACATAGGGATGCTTATGTTCTTTAGAATTAGTGTTTCAACTTTCTTCAGATAAATTTCCAGAAGTGGAATTGCTGGGTGACAAGGCAGTTCCATTTTTAGTTTTTTGAGGTATCTCCATACTGCTTTCCACAGTGGCTGCACCAATCTGCATTCCCACCAACAGTGCAAAAGGGTTCCTCTTTATCCCCATCCTCATAAGCACTTGTTTGTTGATTTATTGATGATGGCCATTCTGACTAGTATGAGGTGATACCTCATTGTAGTTTTAATTTGCATTTCTTTGTAGGACTACACCAAACTAAAAAGTTTTTGCACGGCAAAGGAAACCATCAACAAAAGGAAAAAGACAACCTACTGAATGGGAGATATTTGCTGATATATTTGATAAGGCATTAATATCTGTTGGGAACTGCCCTGCCTGGTTTCAGAAGCTGTAGCCCTCCATGGCTAAGGCTGAGTATAAGACCTTAAGACCATATGCCACTAAAGAAACAAAGCTTATCTTCCCAGCTGGGGCACCACCTCTGCCCCCTTTACTTCATCCTGCTTGGCCCCGGGTGGATGACTGGTTACCCAATGACGGGTAAGATTCCTCCAGGGAGGGACAACCTAAGAAAGGCCCAATGGAGCCATCAGTCACAATGGGGCCATCAGGGAATGACTTGGGGGACTATAGGAAAAGGGGGTGATGGACACTTACCCCTCAGCTTTGATATAGCCTGAGTCCTCATTCTGACTGTAAGAAGTCTCCTAATCTCTTGGCTGCCTTATTTCCCCTGCCTGACTTAAACCTGAAACAATGCTGGAGGCAATGCAGCCCTGGGCAGGAAAGGGCGGTTTGCCAGAGCAATCAGGCCTAAGAAAGAATGCATAAAATCCTGTGAAACCTGATTCACTAAGAATGCCTTCAGTTTTCTGATAAGGTTCCAAGCATGAAATGCGTTTGTTTCCCAAAGTTTTAGGGCCCTTTAGCTCATTGATCCTGACTCAGAATAAACCATAATAGTTCTTTGAATGTTATCTACTATTTGATCATTACTGCCTGACAATGATTGATGCGCTTTACCTGTATTCCTGTGCAAACTGAACCCAATAAAAGCCCTTTGAGGAACAGGCTCAAGGCCCTTCTCCTTTGAGAGATTGGCCACCTTTCTCTCCCCAGAAGATCATGTCTTGGTAGATTTATTCTAATCCATGGTGGATGGCAGGGCAGTGGGGATACTATGTCAGCATAGCCCCCTGACAAATGTCAAAATTTATAAAGAACTTATAAAACTCAATGCCAAAAAAACACACAATCCAATTTTTTAAAAAGCCAAAGGACCTGAATAGTGTCTTATCCAAAGAAGACAAACATATGGCCAATAGACATATGAAGAGATGCCCAGTTTACTCTTTTAGGTGACCATTTTTATCTCATACAATAGCCATATTATTTCCCATGACTGGAAAATTAGTATATGTTCTTGCATAAAGGTATCATAGTACAACAAAGGATTTCATGCATCCGTATATGAATTTAGTGAGTTCTTAGCGCCCTCATCTTAGGAAAGTTTTACTTTATGTACATTTTAAAAGGCTGAATAAATGATAATAAATAGTGTACCTACAGTCATTGAATTTGAGATGTTTAGATGGAAATTCTCAACATGAGAGTCTCAGTTTAAATCGTGTTGATCATTTGTGAGGTTATTTCAAGTAAACTGCTGCTACAAATATAGTACCACTTTTTTGTTAAACAGGAGTACTTGAGGGGTGGGAATGTTCTTATCCTTATCCTGAGACTACTAAATCCAAGAAGTGGTGTAATGGGAAGTCCTTGAGTTTATACATCAAAGAGAAGTCAAGGGTTTTCTTATAACAAAGAGATTCTCACCCATGTCTGCAAGCTTCTTTGAGTGAAAAAGTGAACAGTGGTGATGGGGGATCTGTACATATCATGTACCCTAGAAGTAATTCTTACTGTTGAATCCGAACAATTCTGCTGAATACAAATTGTTATAATGTATTATTTTCACCAAAATAAAAGTGGGAGGAGCTTTTATTAAAGTCTGGATATACGAAGGGAGTTGTCTCAAATTTTAATTTCATACTTACAATATAAAAAGGTGAGGGTAAGTAAGGCTTAAGATGTATAGCTTTATATTAACTCAATTTCATTTTGACAACATTCAAATGCTTATATGAAGGCTAAAGAGGTGTCTAGTGACCTATAAGACCCATCTGAGTGGTTTCTGACTTGCTTACACCCCAACTTTTCAGAGAGAGAAAGTCTCTTAGACACAATCATTTCAATCACCTCTCCTGCAACTCTTTCAGTTTAATTTTATCTTTCCAGAGGAGAATTGGTCAATCAGAAGCAAAAAGCTTTCTAAGTTTAGGTACATTTTTGCTTTGTTTAGATGCTTGGCATAACTTCTTAGTACTCTTTTCTTTATGTTTCCTGCATTCTGTATGCTTTTCTGACCTTTAGCACCTATCTAGCCAGCATTTTTAGGGGGTAGTCTGCTACCAAAGCTCATTCAATATCTCCTGGAACAAAATCACACCAAACAGTGGAATGAGTCTGGACGTGCCAGCTTGTAAAGACAAGCTCCAACCAGAAGGTGACATTGTTGCAAAACCAATGCCGAGATAAAAACGTAAATTGTTTTTCATTATCTACATTTTCTAGGATTTTCTCTCTCTCTCTCTCACACACACACACAGAGATATTACATGAAAGTTTACATAGATAAAATAATTTAGAAAGTTTTACTCCTGTTAAAGATAATTATAATGGGATTATAATTTAAAAACTGAACACATTTTAAGTTTTGACCACACTAGCATGCTTTTCAGCAGCATGTAAATTTGAACTTTATTTCCCACTGTAGTCAATTTTCAGTTATAAATATTACAACCATATAAATAAAACAGCAAATACTTTCCTATCCCTCATGCGGTGTCAGAAACAGTTCAAAGTATTTTACACAAAGTCAGTGCATCTTTAGGATGGACCACTTCAAAGAACACTCCTTTCAGAGGCTTTGTGTGAGAACCCTCATTGACTATTTTCTACCAAGTGCTCCACTCCATATCTGCTGAGCTATATTCTAGTATCTGAAAATGCCCTTGGATCATTTGCCTTGAAATTCTCTCAAAAAGCTAGCCACCTAGATTCTTTTTGAGAAAGTCAGCTAATTAGAATCTTGTTGCTTATTTATTTCTTGTCAGTTCATGAACAGTTATTTTCCACAAGTTTAGGTTTTCAGAATTCAAATCTAAATTTTTTCACACAGTATGACTAAAAACCTCTAAAATTTTCATGTACTTTTACTGAGAAATTCCAAAATTCAGGGAATTGTTCTAAGGGAATAATCAGGGATAAAATCAAGATTTGGGTTTGTAAGAAAGTTTGTTATAACATTACTTATAAAAGCAAAACCTTAGAAACAATTTAAATTGTTCAAAGATTTGAAATGGTTCAAAAATTGATATATCTATTAAGCTATGTATAAATCATATTTATAAAGTTTTTAAACACCAAACACGTGAAAGATATAATGTTAAATAAAAAGTACCTTTATGTATGAACTTGGTCATTGTTCTCTATTTCAGGACAGTGGAATTAGGATGTTTTTAATTATAATCAAAATCACAATGAGATATCATCTCACCTGTTAGGATGGCTAATCTATTTTTTAAAGTATTGAAAGGATGTGGAGAAACAGGAACCCTTACACACTTTTGATGGAATGTTAAATGTTGCAGGTGCTATGGAAAACATTAAGGATATCATTCAAAAAATTAAAAATAGCCCTGGCCAGACTTCTGGTCAAGATGGCAGACACAGCTTCCTCTTCGCAACCACACCAAAATTACAACTAAAATGTAGAAAAACTATTACTCAGAACCATCGGAAATCGAGTTGAATGGAAGTCTGACAACTACGAAATTAAAGAAACCACATCTATTGAGACTGGTAGGAGGGGTCAGACATGGATTGGGGTGGTTCCACATCCATGTGTTTTGGATAAAAATTTGGGAGGGATATCTCAGAAGCGAGGAGTCCCAGCCCCAAACCAGATTCCCAGTCCAAGATTCCAGGGCCAGGAAAATTTGTCCCCACAACTTCTAGCTAAAAAAAACGGTGGGGATTGAGTCAATGGAAGAAACTTCTGGAGCCCCAAACAGTTTCTTTTAAAGAATTCACACAGGGTCTACAGCCATACCACCCTGAATGCACCCCATCTCGTCTGATCTTAGAAGAACCCATACATGGACTAACCTACTTAGACTCACTCCCTCTGAGCTGCAGCACTGAGGTAGCAGCTTGAAAGGCACCAGTGGCATAAAGGGAGAAACTGAGGTATCTGGCATTAAGGTGAGCAGATTGTCCCTTTTCTAAATTCTCCCCCAACAGAGCCAGCAAGCTGGTGTCATATCTGAGAGTCCATCAACCTGGCTAACACTGTTTGACCCCCTTTGGAGACCCCCAGAGACCCAACCCCACCCAACTTATAGGCCCACCCAAGCTGCTTTTCCACATGAGTGACTGCTCTTCGCTCATGCCTCATAACTTCCTAAATTCTACGAAACAAGTAACAGCTGGCCTCAGTGAGCCCCAGGTGTGCCCTGATTCACAGCTTGGCTTTGCCTAGGAATTTACAAGCTCCGAGTAGCAGCCATCTTGGATTGCTTTATACTTTAGGAAGAAAGCAATGAGTGGCCCCAGGCAAAACATGGGGTGGCCCCTGATGGGGCTGACCTTGGCCTGTATCATCCAGGAAAACCTAGGGTCAGCACTCCCAGTGGACAGCTACAGGCCACACCAAAGCACCACTATCCTGCCCTGGCACAGCTGATCCTCCACAGAGGGCAGAGGTTGGTAGTAAGTGGTCACAGCCAATCTCTGCAGCTGACTGGCCTGGATAAATCCCTCCCATTTGTTAGGGTTGTCAGTGACTTGGGTTGTGAAAGAATTCACAAAGAGAAGAAAGTATAGGGAATAAAATTTTTATTCACTCTCCAGAAAGGAGAGGGGCATGGTATGGAGAGATACACCTCGTGGGGCGATGCCTTTGAGCTTTCATTGGATTATAATTGGATTAAAAAAGGGTAGGGGTTGCTGTTGTGTGGCTCCAGGGCTGTTGGGACCTTATAACAAGAGGCTGCAGTTTTTTCCAAAGTTATCTTCTGCCTATGGCTATAGGGAGCAGTTAGTTCTGTTCTTGCTTTCCGGTAATTTCCAGTCCTGGGGACATAAGCTCAGAAAAGTAAAATGACAGTCATGTTTAACAAGGTCACAGCCTGCTCAGCAAATGGTGCCACAATAGCAAATGGGGCTGACTTTATCCTTTCACCATTGATCAGTCAACAGCAACCAAGGCTCAACTATAAGAGGAGGGTGTACTCAGCCCACATAAAGTACCCAGCTTGGGTGATAGGGGAGGCTGTGCCACAGGAACCTATAGAACACCTATTACATTAGATCACACTACTGAGACAGAGTCAAAGCGGTGCTACCTAATACATAAAAACAAACACAGGGAGGCTGCCAAAATGAGGAAAGAAATGAAACATGGCCCAAATGAAAGAACAGATTAAAAAAACTCCAGAAAAAGAGCTAAATGAAATGGAGATAAGCAATCTACCAGATGCAGGGTTCAAAATATTTGGTATTAGGATGCTCAAGGAACTTAGTGAGGACCTCAGCAGCATAAAAACATCCAGTCAGAAACAAAGGATAGACTAATTAAAATAAAGAATAATTTACAGGGAAAGAAGCAGATGAAGCTGAGATTCAACTCAATGATTTGGAACATAAGGAACCAAAAAACAACCAACAGGGACAAGAAGTAAAAAGAATCCAAAAATATGAGGATAGTATAAGCAGCCTCCGCGACAACTTCAAGAGGTCCAACATTTACATCAAAAGGGTGCCAGAAAAAGAAGAGAAAGAGCAAAAAATTGGAAATCTATTTGAAAAAATAATGAAAGAAAATTTATCTAATTTGATGAATGAAATGACATGCAAGTCCAGGAAATGCAGAGAGTCACAAACAAGTTGATGCAAAGAGGCCCCCTCCAAGACACATCATAATTAAAGTGTCAAAGGTTAAAGATAAAGAGAGGATCTTAAAAGCAGCAAGAGGAAAGAGTTAGTTACCTACAGGGGAGGTCCCATAAGACTGTCAGCTGAAAGAACTTTGCAAGTTAGAAGGAATTGGCAAGAAATAGTCAAAGTCATGAAAAGCAGGGACCTACAACCAAGATTGCTCTACCCAGCAAAGCTATTATTTAGAATCAAAAGGCAGATAAAGAGCTTCCCAGAGAAGAAAAAACTAAAGGAGTTCAGCATCACCAAACCATTATTATATGAAGTGTTAAAGGGACTTACTAAAAAAAGATCAAAACTATGAACAATAAAATGGCAAAAAATACAAATCTATCAATAATTGAATCTTAAAAACAAACTAAGCAAGTATTAACAGAAACAGAATCATGGATACAAAGAGCATTTTTTTGGTTGCCAGGTGGGAGGGGCACGTGGGGGAATGGGTGAGGATATGAGAGGATTAAGAAGTACAAATAGGTTACTGAATAGCCCCAGGGATGTAAAGTACAGTATAGGAAATGGAGTAGCCAAAGAACTTATTGCATGACCCATGGACATGAACAATGGTGCGGGGGGGATTGCCTGAGGGAGTGGGGGATGCTGCGTGGAGGGGAGCAAGGGTAGAAAAATCAAGACAATGGTAATAGCATAATCAATAAAATATAATTTAAAGAAAAATAAAAATAGCCCTGGCTAGGTGGCCCAGTTGTTTGGAGCATTGTCCCATATACAAAAAGGTTAGGGGTTTGATCCCTGGTCGGGCACTTGCAGGAGGCAACACATCAATGTTTCTCTCTCCCTCTCTCTCCCCCATCCCACTGTCCCTCTCCTTCTCTCTCTTAAAAAACAAAAAACAAAAACAAAACAAAACAAAAAACATACTCTTGGATGAGGATTAAAAAATAAAAATAGGACTACCGTATACTCCAGCAACCCACTTCTGGTTATATATCCAGAAGATTTAAAATCAGGATCTCTAAGAGATATCTGCACTCCCATGATTATTGCAGCATTATTCATAATAGCCAAGATAGGTAAATAACCCAAATGTCCATCAATAGATACATGAATAAAGAAAATTTAGTATATGCATATAATGGAATATTATTCAGCCTTAAAATACAAGGAAATTCTACATTTTTGACAATATGGATGGACCTGAAAGGTACTAGGCTGAGAGAAGTAAGTCAGTCACAGAAGGACAAATACTCCATGAATTGTCTTATATAGACATCTAAAGTATCAAAGGCATAAACATAGACAGTGAAATGGTGGTTACCAGAAGATGAGGGAGGAAGCCATGAGGAGTTGTTCAATGTGTATAAAATTACAATTATATGAGATAAATTAATTCCAGAGATCTACTGTACAACATAGTGCCTATAGTTAACAATAAGTTATTGTGTATTTATAAATTTGTTAAGAGGAGAGATCTCATGTTAGAATTCTTAATACACACACACACAAAAGGGACGCAAGGCAACTTTTGGAGGTAATAGGTATGCTTATTACCTGTATCGAGGTGATGGTAACATATGTGTATACATATTTCCAAACCTACCAAATTGTAAACATTAAATATATGCAATTTTTGTACACCAATTATACTTCAACAAAGCTGAAAAATTGGAATTTAATTAGACACCACAATATAACTCATAAAGTCATGTGATAACAGCCAAAGAGGAAATGCAAAGATGTACTCTGTTTTTAATTGAGATGTAATTGACATATAACATTTTATTAGTTTCAAGTGTACAACATAATCATTCAATATTTATATAGGTTGCAAAATGATCACCACAGGAAGGCTAGTAAATATGTCACCATACATGTTTACACAATATTTTTTCTGTGATAAGAATTTTAAGATCTATCTTTTAGAAACTTTCAAATATGTAATATAGTATTATTAATTATAGTCACCATGCTGAACATTGTATCCCCATAACTTAATTTATTTTCTAATTGTAAGTTTGCACCACCAAAATCTATGTTTCATTATTTGTTTAAGCAATGTCATTATCTGTATTTTTATTGTGAAAATACTATTTCTATGCCTAATAAATTCTATTGAAAATGGAATAAAATATATTTTATTGAGGAGTAGAACAAGGAAAATATATTTTACAGCTTCTTCTCTTGACTGTCTATTCCCAAATAACAAACAATTGGAGGAATTTATGTAGTTAATGCTTAGTTTTGGGTAGGGATAATGGACAACCTAAAACAGTTGTCAAAAGGTCTGACACTGTGAATAACTCTAAATGAGATGTTCAGGATGCCCCACAATGGAGTGATAATAGAGAAAACTAGCAGTCTTGGTTTCAGTTCCAACTTTGTTGTTAGTAATAATTACCATTTGCTGAGCACTTACTATGTACCAAGTACTGTGCCCTTGCTTTATGTGCAGCACCTTTGTCAGTGTAAAGCATTTTCTGTTAGCAGTGGACTGCTCTGTTAAAGGAGAGTGACACTGGCAGTAGTGACATGAGCTCTAAGCATCAACTAAGTATGACACCACTGCTTTAGCTTTGAAGCCACTGCCATTTTGCCACAGTCTACGGTATTTCAATATTTTGTTATAGAATCCTAAATAGGCGGAGACAGAAGGTCATTTTGATGACAACATAATCTAGCCTATCCTGATAGAGAAAGCCACTGTATAATCCACACAAAACATACTGTTGGCTTGGGTGAAAGAGTTAGCAGTAGAGGTTATGAAAAGTGATCAATTATGGGTATATTTTGAAGACAGAGCCAATAGATTTTGCTAATGAATTGATTCATGATAAAAGAGTGAGGAGACAGGAAGATTCCAACATTTTTAGCTTAAGGGACTAGAAATATAAGTTTCCAGTAACTGAGAAAGGGATCACAGGAAGAAGAGGTTTGAGGAAGACCTGCAATTAAGTTTTGGAACTTGTAAATTTGATATTCCTATTAAGTAAACAAGTAGATATCATATATTAGGTATCAAACAGGTAGGTGGAATTTGGGAAAGAGAGACAAATTGGAGATTCTAACTTTGGAATCTTTGGGATACAGATGATACTAAAGGCTGTGCACCAAGATTTCATCATCTGGGAATTAAGTGTAGATGGAAAAAGAGAAGTCCGAGAACTGAGTCATAGAGCATGCTCCAATTCAGAGAGCAGGAAAAAAGGGGGACCGGAAAGGGAGATTGAAGCAGTGAAACAGGAAGACAGCAGAAAACCAAAAATTTTGGTTTGAAAATCAAAAAAACATCTATCAAGGAGAAAGCAGCATTCAGTTGTGTCAAAGACTGCTGATAATGGTCTAGTAAAAAAGATGAGAATCAGCCTTCCAATTTACCTATGTCCTCAAACAGTTTCAAAGGTACGGAAGAAAGATTAGTCCTAGTGGATTCTTGAGAAAATGGGGGGAGTTAATTTGGAGACAAGAACTATAGAAAACTGGCAAAGCTTGGGGGGCCATCTGGCAAGGGAGATGTATTCACAGGGTCCAGCTCCAGTATCACAAAGCAGGGCAGAGAAGAGTGGATTTGAACCTGAGAGGCAATACATTGGCAACTGACACTCTACCCAGTGGAATAAAAAAAAATGTTAAAGAAATCTTTCCATTTTAATTCTCTGTACTACAGAGCTATCTTAGAATGGGGTACAGCAAATCAGTTCAGTTGAGCAGTTTTAGAAATGTCCAAAGGAGGAGAATCACCTGGATCTTTGTTAAACATATAGATTCTCACGAACCTCCCATAAAGATTCTGATTCAGTACGTCAGAAGTAGAGCCCCAGGTTACTGGTATTTTTAACTAGAGCACTGGGTGACTCAAATCACTGGGCTAGTATGGAGACATTGTTTGAGGAAATATTTTCCTCAGTATTCAAGTGACAACTGCTTCTTGATTCTCAATGTGATGTGTATATATATTATACATACACACAAAATGAAATTTTTGTTAAACTGTTTGTTTTAAATTGACACATATATATTCAAATACTCCATTAACAAAGACTTTATTTTAATGAAGTCTTTCTCTTTCCTCCCTGCCTTCTCCTCAATGTCTTCTACATTCCTGAAACCACTCCAGAACACCCTAAAAAACTTTCTGAATTTATGGAAATTGTTTTTTGTAAGCAAATACTTAAAGACAGTTTCAGAAGACTTCAGAGAATTCTCAGTTTGTCATCCCAAATGCTACCACCCCAGACTATGTAGACACACACACACACACAGAGAAGTTATTTTTATAACCTGTCCTCCATTTGTCATTCTTTCATTAAAGGAAAAAAGAATAGTTCCATACGATCGTAGGTGTATTTTGTTTTTAAAAACTAAGTTCTAAAAACATTTAGGACTTCTGGCCAAAATGGAGGCGTAGGTGGACACACTGTGCCTCTTCGCACAACCAAAATTAAGGACAACAAAGATTTAGAATTAAGAAAACAATCAGAACTGATAGAAAATTGAACTGTACGGAAGTCTAACAACCATTCATCCAGACTGGTAAGAGGGGCAGAGTCACGGCAGGAAAAAGTGGAGGTTGACGGACTGGGCATGCAGGCAGCAGTGGCTGGCAGATCCCAAGTGTGCAGGTGGCAGCTGGTGGGCCCCAGGTACAGGGTAGCAACGGTGCAGACCCAGTGAGGCCGCACAAGGCAGCTGGCTGACCAGGTGGTCCCACATTCTTGCGCAGATAATCCAGGCAAAAGGGAAGTGGCAGAAGAGACTGGCATCTGGGAGACAGGGGAGCAAGCACCATTGTTCCCTCTCGGATCTCACCCCCCACATACAGTGTCACTACCCAGCGACTGGGCTGCCTGGCCCTGGGTAACACCTAAGGCTCCGCCCCTCATACATAACAGCTGCGACCGGACCAAAAAAAAAAAAAAAAAAAAAAAACCAAAAATGGATCAAACAGGAGAACAGATCAAAGCCCCAGAGCCAATTCATCTAAGTGACCAAGCAACTGTCCATCTATCAGATGCACAGTTCAAAGCACTGGTGATCAGGATACTCATAGAATTGGTTGATTTTGTCACAAATTAGATGAACAAATGAAGGCTACAATAAGTGAAATGAAGGAAAATGCACAGGGAACCAATAGAGATGGGAGGAAAACTGGGACTCAAATCAATGGAGTGGACCAGAAGGAAGAAACAAACAACCAAACAGAAAACAAGGAAGAAACAAAAATTCGAAAAACTGAGGAGAGGCTTAGGAACCTCCAGGACATCTTTAAACGTCCCAACATCCGAATTATAGGGGTACCAGAGGGGAAGAAGGAGAACAAGTGGAAAACTTATTTGAACAAATAATAAAGGAGAACTTCCCCCATCTGGCAAAGGAAATAGACTTCCAGGAAGTCCAGGAAGTCCAGGAAGCTCCGAGAGTCCCAAAGAAGTTGGACCCAAGGAGGAATAGGCCAAGGCACATCGTAATTACATTAGCCAAGATTAAAATGAAGCAGAGAATTTTAGAAGCAGCAAGGGATACGGGCACAGTCACCTACAAAGGAGTTCCCATCAGGCTGTCAGCTGATTTCTCAAAAGAGACCTTACAGGCAAGAAGGGGCTGGAAAGAAGTATTTGAAGTCTTGAAAGTCAAGGACCTACATCCAAGGTTGCTCTATCCAGAGAAGCTGTCATTTAGAATGGAAGGGCAGATAAAGTGCTTATCAGATAAGGTCAAGTTCAAGGAGTTCATCATCACCAAGCCTTTATTATATGAAATGTTAAAGGGATTTATCTAAGAAAAAGAAGATGAAAAATATGACAGTAAAAAGACAGCAAACTCACAGCTATTAACAACCATACCTAAAACAAAAGCAAATAAGCAAACAACTAGAATAGGAACAGAAACACAGAAATGGAGATCACATAGAGGGTTAGCAACCGTGGAGTGGGAGGAGGAGAGAGAGGGAGAAGTTACGGATAATAAGTAGCATAGACGGTGGGTAGAAAATAGACAAGGGAAGGGCAAGAATAGTGTGGAATGAAGAAGCTAAAGAATTTATGACCCATGGACATGAACTAAAGGGGAGGAATGTGGGTGGGAGGGAGTGTGCAGGGTGGAGGGGAATGATGGGGGAGAAATGGGACAACTGTAATAGCATAATCAATAAAATATATTAAAAAATACAAAAAAAGAAAAACATTTAAAAACTTATCTGTCCATATTATGTTTCACAATTACAGAGTAAATTGTTTGATCTACTTACCTCAAGGAAACAGGCTAATATGGTCTTATTAATATATCCCTAAATTGATTTTTAAAAATGATTTCTTGAAAACTAAAAAAAATAATTTTAATTGGTTTGCCTACTTTATCTAAGCCTAACTTTAGGTAGCCTACTACCTAATGCCAAATGATATGAGCAGCCTCTGTGCATTGAATTTCCAGTACCTACCAGATACATTATACTGATACCAATTATTTATTGCCACTGTAGAAGGTACCTTTTCCCATTTAACTCTGTTAAAATCCTTCAATTTGTAGTTAAGGACACTGAGATCTCGTTAAAGGCCATGAAGCTAATTAGTGGCAGAACTAGTCCTGGAAGATGAGATTCCTTAATTTTGAAGTGCTTTTATTAGCATATTCTCTGCTACTTTTTCAAGCCAATGTATTCAAGATCATTATTAGCATTAGACTTGAATTGGAATCCTAAATCTGACATGTTTTTTTTGGTACAAGTTTGGGCAGATGAGTGGAACTTACGAAATCCCATGCCAGTGCTGCAGATAACAAGTCAGGCTGACCTAGGCCTGTATCTATCCAGAGACCCACAACTCCATGTCAGTGAAGTAATAGCAAGCAGGAACCACTCCCTGAACAATTCCTGCATTGCACCATTTAATTCATGTCTGTCAACATAAGCATGATTTACTGTCCTAGAATTCAGTGGGAGTATGTTTTTGCTAACAAATGTATGTCAGGAATTGGGATGAAACAAAATAAGTGGCATACATGCTTTACATCCTTCCTGCCCACTTAGGAACTGAGGGCTGAATTCCTCCAAAGATGGAAGGAGGCTGATATAAGATATATATATATATATATATATATATATATATATATATATATATATATATGGAAAACTGATTTTGTCAGAACTAAAGAAAATGAAGCATTTTATAGCTAAAAAGATTTATTTTTTGGAAACAACTATAATTGCAAGGAAGTATCCATTTCCAACATCACAAAGAAGAGATTTTAAAACAAACTCACATGATTAAGGGAATTGATGACATGCCCAAACAAATAAATAGTATGCAGGTATTTAAAGAAAGAAGAATAATTCTATGTACTAATACCTATCAGGAAATAGTCTAAAGTAGAAAAAAGCAACAACAAAAAAAATCAAACAAACACACAAAACGAAGTGTAGGACAATGTAATATGTTACCAAGAGTATATAGGAGGCCTGTCCAGAAAAAGTTCAACCATTGCTAATATAATGAGAATGGTTTGCATGACAGTAATGTAATCTGGCAGCCAAGGAGAATATACTGCACGTGCATCAACAATGACAACTTCACTGTATTAGTCAGTGGGGGTGGTAGATACTGTTGAGTGGGCTTGTGTACTGTGTGGCCATCACACTCAAAATGACTGAGCAAGTAGAGCAACAGATCTGCATCAAATTTTACGTTAAGCTTGAACATTCCTCCGCAGAAACTATTTGGATGATTCAGAGGGCTATGGCTAAGGGCAACTGGTGATTGGCAGCTTTACCACAACACACTCACTCATCCACCACATCTCGTGCGGTTTTGTGAAACATCAAATCACCCTGGTGACTCAGCTCCCCTACATTCCAGATTTGTCGCCCAATGACTTCTGGCTTTTTCCAGAACTAAAAACACCTGTGAAAGAGAAGAGATTTCAGCCATTTGACGAGACTCAGGAAAATACAACAGGACAGCTGATGGAGATTGGGAGAACTGTGTGAGGTCCCAAGGTGCCTACTTTGAAAGGGACCGAGGTGTCATTGTCCTATCTACAATGTTTCTTGTGTCTTGTATCTTTTTCAATAAATGTCTTTCATATTACATTGCTGGACACCTTCTGGACAGACATTGTATACTTGTATTAGGTATATATATTCCTGGGTAAAATATACGATGTATCTCACACATATAAATAATATATGCAACACCTAAGTAATTATATATAGTATATGTGCATATATGTATATATGTATGTATATAATTTGTCATGATTAACAAAGCTTTTGAATTAATAGGCATCTTTTGAAAAGCCTTCCCATGTTTATAGAATTTCCCACATTGTATCAGTCCCGCTTGTCCATTCAAGAAGTCAGAACTTAATCCTCCAGCCTCCTTTACAGCTAGGTACAGGCGTGTGACTTATATTTTGCTAAATATGGTTGCCCATCTGGCTCTGCACTGAAGAAATGGTAGGAACACTAATAATGGTTTGCCTTCAAGGGTCAACAGTGGTAAAGCTGTAAGCATCTGGAACTCCATTTCTTTGGTGTGACCTATTTTAGTCCAGGTTCTTTGAGAAGCAGATGTCAAGAGCAGCTTAAATGAGCAAGGATTTTTTTTTAATTTAATACATTTTATTGATTATGCTATTACAGTTGTCCCATTTCTCCCCCATCATTCCCCTCCACCCTGCATACCCCCTCCCATCCACATCTCCCCCCTTTAGATCATGTCCATGTGTCATAAGTTCTTTAGCTTCTTCATTTCCCACACTATTCTTGCCCTCCCCCTGTCTATTTTCTACCCACCATCTATGCTACTTATTCTCTGTACCTTTTCCTCCTCTCTCCTCCTCCCACTCCCCTGTTGCTAACCCTCCATATGATCTCCATTTCTGTGGTTCTGTTCCTGTTCTAGTTGTTTGCTTTTGTTTTAGGTGTGGTTGTTAATAGCTGTGAGTTTGCTGTCTTTTTACTGTCAAGTTTGCTGTCTTTTTACTGTCGTATTTTTCATCTTCTTTTTCTTATGTAAGTCCCTTTAACATTTCATATAATAAGGGCTTGATGATGATGAACTCTTTGAAATTGACCTTATCTGAGAAGCACTTTATCTTCCCTTCCATTCTAAATGACAGCTTTGCTGGATAGAGCAATTTTGGATGTAGGTCCCTGCCTTTCAAGATTTAGAATACTTCTTTCCAGCTCCTTCTTGCCTGGAAGGTCTCTTTTGAGAAATCAACTGACAGCCTGATGGGAACTCCTTTGTAGGTGACTGTCCCCTTATCTCTTGCTGCTTCTAGAATTCTCTCCTTCATTTGAATCTTGGCTAATGTAATTACGATGTGCCTTGGCGTGTTCCTCCTTGGGTCCAACTTCTTTGGGACTCTTGGAGCTTCTTGGACTTCCTGGAAGTCTATTTCCTTTGCCAGATGGGGGAAGTTCTCCTTTATTATTTGTTCAAATAAGTTTTCAACTTGTTGCTCTTCTTCTTCCCCTTCTGGTACCCCTATAATTCGGATGTTAGGACGTTTAAAGATGTCCTGGAGGTTCCTAAGCCTCTCCTCAGTTTTTCGAATTTTTGTTTCTTCCTTGTTTTCTGTTTGGTTGTTTGTTTCTTCCTTCTGGTCCACTCCATTGATTTGAGTTCCAGTTTTCCTTTCATCTCTATTGGTTCCCCATGCGTCTTCCTTCATTTCACATATTGTAGCCTGCATTTTTTTCATCTAATTTGTGAGCAAAATCAACCAATTCTGTGAGTATCCTGATCACCAGGGCTTTGAACTGTGCATCTGATAGGTTGGCTATCTCTTCATGGCTTAGAGGAATTGGCTCTGGGGATCTGATTTGTTCTCCAGTTTGAGCCAATTTTGGTGGGTTTTTTTGTTTGTTTTGGTTTGGTTTTGGTGTGGTTGTGGCTGTTACATAGTGAAGAGTGGAGCCTTAGTTGTTCCTCAGTGTGGGGCAGCCCAGTTGCTGGTTGTGATGCTGTACGTGGGGGCGGGGTCTGAGAGGGAACAATGGCGTCTGCTCCACTCTCTCTCTTGGATTCCAGTCTCTTCCGCCACTTCCCCTTCACCTGGATTATCTGTGCGCACGAATGTGGGACCACCTGGTAAGCCAGGCGCCTTGCGTGGCCTCACTGGGTCTGCACAGTTGCCACCCAGTGCCCGGTGTCTGCCACCCGCTGCCTGTGGGCCTGCCAGCCGCCTGCACACTTGGTAACCTCGAGCCACTGCCGCCTGTGTTCCCAGGTCCGCACTTCCACTTTTTCCTGCCGCGACTCCGCCCTTCTTACAGGTCTGGATGAATGGTTGTTGGACTTCCATACAGTTCAATTTTCTATTAGCTCTGGTTGTTTTCTTGTTTCTAAATATTTGTTGTCCTTAATTTTGGTTGTGAGAGGAGGCACCGTGTGTCCACCTACGCCTCCATCTTGGCCGGAAGTCCCTAAAAGAGCAAGGATTCTATTAGGGGAACTGTCTGTGCAAGGAAAAATAGTCAAGGGTCCACAAAATGCTGGGAGAGCCATCAGGTCACTATGCAAGTCTGACCCTGAGTAAAGAAGACAGAAGTGAAGGTTGGGTGGAGGCATCCTACACTAAAATGCAGTGTAGGAAAAGCTTAGCAAAGCCAGTGGGGAGTACTTCTGCCTAAATTACTGTCAAAGAGGTCTCCCATCTCCCAGAAACATACTTGCCCTAATTATCCTACTTCATTCAATCATTGCCTCGGTGCTGCCCATGGGAGGAGTGGCCTCACTGCAAACTCTGGGTAGGATTTCACCACCTGGCTGCTGGGACAGGATGCTTTCACAATCTCTACATAGTTTGGGAACTTTATTTAAAAATAGTCTCTAAATGATATGGTGTAGTAATAGTGACAAAGGTGACTTATGGGAAGCTTTTGCCCTCCTTAACTCTGCATTGGCATGCAGCCTCAAACCTGGCAGGTGATGGAAAAAGGAAGTGGACATCAAGAACAGCTGTCTCCGCACTTCCTGCTTTGACAATGAAATGTGGGAGGTTTCAGTGCACCTAGCCTATTACTTTATCACAGATAGGGTGACTAACCCTATTGTGTCCTGTCCTCCCCTTCCTCCTCTTGGTATTCCTAAATCCTTGTTTTATTTATGTCTTCATTGTTTACTCCAAGTATCCTCTTGCTTCCTTCCAGTACCAAATGAACTATCAAGCCATTTGTCAATGAGCACAAACTGAGTTAGCATTTAGCTGGAAATGTCATTAAATCAAAGAAGAGCTATAAATGAATAATGTAGAGAATACTGCAGCTTGCTGACAAAGAATTAAGGGCTGAATATATAAAGTGATTTCAGGGGTTACTATATAAAATATGTGTGTCCTGCACAATTGAGTCAGCTCAACTCCTGGCAACCCAATAAATGACTGACGTCCACAATGTTCAGTTCTGAATAGTCCTGCTCAGCTCCTGTAGACTCATGACTATCACTTCTTTTATGGAGTCAATCCAAAACTTTTCTAAAACGTTTTTATGGGATCCATAGCAAAAAAAAATGAACAACACTGTTACAGGAGTCTAATAAAAAAAGCCTGTCACTTTGGTTTCATAATGAACAGTTCCTCATTCATTCATTGGGTGATACTCTGGCAGGGGAGCACAATTGGTATAGTAGAAAATATTGGGACAGACTGTGAGAACAGAAATACAGCTTTTTCATTAACTCATTTTGTAACCCATGACAGTTAACCTGCCCAGCTTGTTTCCTCATCTGTAAAAGGAAATGATTGGAATGTGGTTCATTTGAAACTGGGAGCTATTCTATTCTGTCACTATAAGCTCTCTTTGAATATCTTCTAAGAGTTTCTCTTTTCTTTCCTGTTAGTTTGAAGTTCTTTTCTAGAGGTAACACAAGCAGTTGGGAATAGGAAGGAAGACATTAACTTCTGTTATTTTCCTTTTCCTCTCCACTAAAGAGAACATGCTTCTCTACGACTTATGAAATAGATAAATAGTCAAGTATTAAATCAAAACAATTGCACAGCCATTACAGTAATTTCTGAGGCTTCATAGAGGATCTCCTAAATCCTGTGTATTGGAAACAGACATACACAGGGCTTCCCTTTATACCTAGGATCCATGATAGAATCCAAGGGGTTCAAAAACCTGTGTAGGAAAAAAATACATCTTTGTTTTCACTAACCTCTGAATTAGTTTCATTTAATTAGTAATGTAGGTAATGACAGATGTATAGATCATTAAAGGGCCACTAGTGCATCATGGAACAACTGATAGTGGCCACTGTAAAACCGAAAAACTGCAAATTATGGCTCAGTAATTGAGTGGAGAAACTTAAGGAGCCGCCAAGAACTGCAATTTTAAGAGAAAAAAGATTTTCAGAAATCCCAAAGCCACGGGTGAGCAATGAGGACAGGAAGGGCCACTTCAGTTTCTTTTTCTTTCTGAGATTTTATTTATTTATTTATTTATTTATTTACTTACTTACTTACTTACTTACTTATAGAGAGAGGGGAAGGGAGGGACAAAGAGAGGGGGAGAAACGTGGATTGCAATCCACTGACTCATATCAACCAAGACCCTACTTCCATTTCATACTTTGTTACTGGATGGCTACAAGGACTGAAGGGCCAACAACCCACTTCCTGTTGCCTGAAGCTAAGACCTATTCCACCCTATTCTTCCCTTGCCCTGACAGAAGGGCTACACTGAACACCTGCAGGTGAATGAATATACACCACTGAATCCAAGAGCTCTCTTTCAAAATTTATGTCCGGGCATTTTGCTGATACCTTACGAATACTACTGGGTTAACATGCGTGAGTTAGTCCTCTTTCTTCGGGTTGGCTTGCGCTTCTTCAGACGTTGACCGAAAAGTTTCTTCCACAACCTCAAGTTTGGAAGCCATCGCTTGCAGCGTGGGAGGTGGGAGAGTGTTCCACTACTCCAGGATGTTGGCCCATTTCTTTCCCCGTCGTTAGGGGAGAGCTTCAGTCAGGGAATCATGAACCCTTTGCTCGGAGGCCGGTACTTTCCTAAAAATTCCCAGTGCGAGCCTCTTTAAAGGTCCAGGTTCCAGAACCGAAGCCTCCAGCAATGTCTCCGACTCCGCCTCCTTCACTGCAGCCAGGGCAACACTGCGTCTGGCTCCACAGAGGAGCGCCGTTAGCTTACGTACAGAGCCTGATTGGCTACTTCCTCCTGGCGGGCTGGGATTGGCGGCCAGCCGGTCCCGCCCCTCGCCCCCGCCCAAGCCCGTGGCTGCCCGGGTGTCCTCGCGCTGCCTGTCCGCGCGCAGCCTGGCAGTTTGCCTCTTCGTCGTCTTCCAGCCTGCTTTCATGGCCACCGCCGCCACTGAGGAGCCCTTCCCTTTCCACGGCCTCCTGCCCAAGAAAGAGACCGGGGCCGCCTCCTTTCTCTGTCGCTACCCGGAGTATGACGGGCGAGGGGTGCTCATCGGGGTTCTGGACACTGGGGTTGACCCCGGCGCCCCGGGCATGCAGGTGCGGTAGCCACGGAGCGCTCGGGCGCGGGCGGCCGGCCAGCCCTGGACTCGTAGGGGAGCAGCCTCCCAGTCCGGAGGCCGAAGCCCATTCTGAGGCCGAGCGGGAGCCGAGTGCTAGAGGGAGGCAGAGGGCAGAGCGTGTGCGGAGGCCAGGCGGGGTGCCAGGGGCCGGGGCCCCCAGCCCGGGCACCCCGGCTGGGAGGTGATCCCAGCCCAGACAAAAGCGGCGGGCGCGGCTGGTCGGGTGTCTGGATCTGCCTTTCACCCAGGAAGCCCTTTCCTACCTAGGTGCTGCCAGGCCCGGCCCTCGGGCTCCTTCCCGTCACACTATTTTTCTCCACTGATACCTCGTGTCCCGGGCACCGGCCCGTGCCTATTTTCAAATGAGGATTTTACAATTTTTATTATACGTTGCGGGGGAGGGGCAAATGACCTATCAGAACTTATTTTTATTGCTGAGTTAGGGAGATTGCGTTTTGGAAAGAATTGTTTATTTTTAAACACGAAAGCCGGGTTTCATGAAGATAACAGACAACTTCCGGAATTATTTCCTCTGGTAGTTTATGTATTCTACTTTTAAACCATCTTCTGCAATGTACTTATTTAGGGTCATTGAAACGCATGTCTTAGGCTTTTAGTTTGGTTTTGACGAACTTCAGACTTTATTAAATTAATACTTCTGTAAATTTTTAGTCTCCAAATATAAGACAACATACTTTATTTACAATTTTTAAAATTACTTAGTTTTGCCTTAGGCACCTTTAGATCAAGGAACCATACTAAAAGATAATTTTAAAGGATGTTCCTCTGAAACATATGTTGCTTAAAGTATCCCAAGTTTGACTTTTGTAAATTTAGCCTTAGCCTGTTACTGAAATCCAGTAATAAAATTTCACTGATCTTGTTCAAGATCAACTCCTGTATGCTGATCTCTCATTTCAGTGCATCATCTGTATATCTTACCCTCCTTTCTATACTAAACGCTGAAATTTAATAATCATCTCCCCTCCCTCCCCTATGCTTTTCCTGCCTCTGGAATGTGCTCTCAAACATTTGAGGTAGCATTTTGGAAGTTAAAATGTAATTAAGGGGGGAAAGGGAACTAGTCTGACTGTATAGAATCTCTCTGGTTCCTCCTGTTAATTCTTCAGCAGCATTCTGGAGTCTAATACATCCTACGGTGGTCCTGCCAGGCATCTTTGGTGAATCATAAGAGGAACAAGGGTGATGAGTTCCCTCCTGGTAGCTCTAGTAGTACAGTTGTGTTAAAAACTCTGCAGACTTAAAACAATGACAGCTCTAATATGATTGAGGCTTTATTACAGATTAATAATGGTTGCCATTCTGTTGTGTTCTGTTTACTTTTTATAGGGATAAGTAGGAGGAGTACAGCTGGGTAAGTGGTTCACTGGGTCTTTTGTCGGGATAATAAGAGACTCAGAAGAGTTTGGAGGAGTACTGTCTTAGTAAAAATACTTTTGTAGAATTTCTCATGTCTGCTTTTCAAAGTTTTTCATTAACTCTCTGTAAAGCAACAGTAATTCTCATCCCACAGTGTCATTATGAAAATTGATTGAGATTAATTGTATGTGACTCTTTTAAGTGCTCAAGAAAAGTGTTAAACACTACTTTTTTAAAGCAAAGATATTTAGTTAAAGGGGTTTATGCTGGGTCTTAAATCACCCAACTATCTGAAAGATAAATAGGCACGTAATAGCAAATGTTTAAACAATGAAATATTAAAGTAAAATAAAAGCATAATTCTTCTAACAACTTTAAACTCTGAGAGGTTGACCTAAACATTGCTAGTTAAGAAATTCATGGCTTGCAAATATGTTTTTTTCACCTTATCTTTAAAAAATTAACTGTATATCTATGTATACCCACCTCATTAAGATAAGAAAGTGGGTAGAAGCAAAAAGGAGCGAAAGAGTGAAATAGGGGAGGAAGAGGCCAAAGCAGAAGTTTGGAAAGCCTAGTGGGGTCTAAATAGAGGACTAGAGGCACAAGTGAAAACTTTTGAGAACACAGTGGACTGTCTTGTTGTTTGGTAACTGCCTTGGGCCTGGTTCTCTTTTGTTTGACAGTTGTGTGGGCTTGTTGGGAGGGTGGACAGCGTGACAAGAGTAATAATCACATAAATGATTAAATCTTTCCTTAGCAAATATTCAGGCATCTGGTAGGTGCTTAATGTTGTGTTAAAAAATAATATAGTCTGGCAGACTCTGTTACAGAGATTGATCAGAGAGGACCAATAAGAGCTAGACCAATCAAACTTTACAGATGAGAGATGGTACTTGTTCTGGACCTGGAAATAAATATGCAATAGCCAGTGTGTCTCCCTGACCACCAGTGTTGCTTCCATCTGTCACATTGCCAAAGTTATTTTCCTTTATCAACCCCCCCCCCAAAAAAAAAGTTCCATTCACTCTTGTCTAATATAAAATAAAGCTGTTTTGGCATCCTGATTGCCGTTGCATAAAAATCCAAAAATTTAACCATGTATATGGCCCTTCACCATCCAACTCTACCTTTTCATATAGCCTCAGTTCTTATCTCATCATTTTTTTCTGTCCATATCCACATTTATCCTGTGCTCTGACCTGGAACATGTCACTCTTTTTCTTTCAGCCAAATATTTCAGGTCTTTCCCCAACACATACCTTTCTTTGCAGGTGGAGTTTAATCTGCCTGCAAGCTTTCTACCATTACCTGTATACACTCGTGCTTTATACTTGGAAACCCAGCTGGGTCTTGACCCCATTACCTTTTGGAATATCTGCTGATTTGATTCAGCTCCACCCCACTTTCTTCCTAACTTTAAATTTCCTCTTTTGTCTTATTATCTCCAGTGAAGTGTTTTGCTTTCACCTAATGGTGAAGAAAGAAGTGCATAGGTAGAAAATTGCATATATAAGAAATGAAAGAGAGAGAGGTCCTAATAAGTAAAACTGCCAGTAGTACTGTAGATGGTATGTAAGCCACTAAATCCCATTAGGCTTGCTTCCATTGCTCACATACTGATAAAGAGGTTGCTAATGAGAGGAATCCTTGTCTGACTTGTTAGTGATCTCTTGTGATTACTTGATCTGGAGTCACTGAAGTTGTTTACTCATTGAATGAGAATGATAGGTGTGATTTGTGTTCCTAGTGCTGTTACAATAGTTGTATAGACAGCCCTCGAAGAATAAGCATCCAGATTAAGAACTTCCAAATGTAAAAATCACAGCTGTGCAGCCCATAACAAAGCTATCAGCCCTTGGGTGTTTGATGGCAACGTGATTGAAGTGAGATTTGGAGTCCACCACCCACCCTTTGCTTTGCCTTATAAAGAAAAAAATGTGTGCCCTTGTTTCCACCATATAGTGACTTTCCCTCTCCTCCTTTCAGGTGTACCTTAAGTAAAGAGTTTTAAGGACAGGGCAGTTGGTATTGGGGAGGGAGGCAGGTGACTCAGAAAGGGACACTAAGCTTTATCTTAAAGAGCATGAATTCTCCAGGTGGAGAAAGAGTTTCAAGACCTTGTGCTCCTGTCACGCTTGGCATTTTTTTTATATTCTTTTTTTTTTCTTGAGGGTAAGGCATTTTCTTTTTTCAGTCTCTTTGTATCAGCCCATGATTCTTGCTGGTAATTCAGTACATACATGTTGAATGCTACAGATTCCCTTGTCCAGGAAGATCCCAGAAATGATTTTTCTCACCAAAACAGTATGAAAATCTAATACTGTTACCTGTACCAGTCAGCATGGCCCAAATGAAAGTTTATGGGTTGGCCAAGAAACTCGACCTTAGGAAAATAAGTCTCAATAATGAGTAATTAGTATCAGGTCATCCAGCAATTAAATATGTATTGCGTACCTATAAGCACTGCTAGGTTTGGTGAATAAAATAGTCATAGTCCTAACTCTATGGAGCTTATCTTCTAATAGTGGAAATAGAGGAGTCACCTAACTGTATAATTATGTACTGAGTAAGTTCTGTGAAGGAAACAAGGTACACTGAGAAAGAATAATCAGGTTTAGGATGGCAGCCACTTAAAGTCATAGGGAAGCCTTTCTGAAGGGTAACATTTTAGTAGAAAACTAAGGTAATATTGAAAATTCCTGTGGAAAGACTAAAGAGACAGAGAATTCTAAGCAGGAGGACCCTGTGCAAATAAGTTGTAAAGCACGCAAAAGTTTGGAATGTTCCAGTAATTGTAAAAGGACCAGAGTCTTAGAGTTATGAGTGGCTGAGAGTAGCAGGGGTCAGATCTGGCAATGGTTTTTGTACTGAGCACTCAGTGAATCCCTGGCAAGGTGTTAAGTGGAGAAGTGGTGTAATACAATTTGTTTTGTTACTGATTTTTGTGGAGGTCAGGAATGGACACTGGGAGACATTGGCATCATCATATCATGAAGGCAAGAGAGGATTGTTGTGGAGGGTACTAGTAGTAAAAATCAAAAAAGAAGATAGATTTGAACTATATTTTAGAAGTAGAATTAAGAGGACTTCCTGACAGATTTGATATGAGGGTAAACTAAATAAAGAGAAGGACTTTTAAGTTTCTGGCTTGAGCAACTGTCTTTGTGTTGATTTCCTAAGGTGGCAAAGCCTAGAGAAAAACAAGTTTTAGTGTTAAGTTTGAATTTGGACTTACATGAAGTTTGAGTGCTAATTGTCGCATCCAATAATGAAATATTATTAAACATTTTTTTCCCCTAAAATTTTGTACTTGTCTACCCCCAAGCTCACATTCTCAGATCTTTTCTCAAGTGTTTCCTCTCCAGTGAGAACTTTATTGACTGTCCTGGTTTAAATCAAAAGCCCTACACCTCTTGTCTCCCTTCCCTGCTTAATTTTTCTCAATAGTAAATATCACTATCTGACATTTATGTTTTTTTACTTATTTGTTTATTGACTATATAATGCAAGATCTGTGAGTTCAGGGATTTTTGTGTATTAATTATTACTATATCCCCTACACCTAAAATAGAGTCTGACCTATAGTAAATGCTCAGTAAATATCTGTTAACTGAATATATGAAACCACTTGAAGGATTCTGTGGTGTTTTCCATGACTAAGTTTTCTTTTTAGGATTGTCAGGCTTTTGCTTAAAACAGTTCAGTTCTCTTTCTACAGTGAAAGCAGATTTTATAGGATGTTTTATATATGTGTACATATGCACACATGTGCATACATGGGGATTGACATTGCTTTTAAGCATAAAAAGTTAAATCTATAACTCATTTTAATTTTCTTTAATTTTTAGGTTACATCTGATGGAAAACCAAAAATCATTGATATCGTTGACACAACAGGAAGTGGTGATGTGAATACTACTACAGTAGTAGAGCCAAAGGATGGTGAAATTGTTGGCCTTTCAGGAAGAGTGCTTAAGGTTGGAGCTTTTATCTTTTTATTTAATTTTTTTAACTTTTTTTTGTATTGTTACCTCAAACCATCTAATGTTTTTAGCTTACATTTGATGGTATGGTGAGTATTAGCAGCTAGTATTATATAACAATTATTCTAAAATTTCATGGTTTAAAACAATAAACATTTATTACCACAGTCTGAGTCAGGAATCTGTGTGTGAGTTAGCTGGGTGTCTCTCATTCACGATCTCTTCTCAGCTTGTTAGTCAGGGTTGCAGTTTCATCTGAAAACTCAACTTGGGGGGAAGGGAAGTCTGTTTCCAAGCTCACTCAAGTGGTTATTGGCAGGCTCTGGTTCCTTGCTACTCAGACTACTCTACCAGGATGCTTCACAACATCCAGCTATCTTTCCCCCTGCTGGTGGGGGCAGGAATCCAAGAGAGTATATCCAAGATATAGGCCATGGTCTTTTTATAAATTAATCTTGGAAGTGACATCCTATTTCTTCTGCTATATTCTTTTCATTGAGAGGTGAGTCATTAAATCCAGCACACACTTAAGCGGTGGGGATTTTACAAGGGCATGAATACAAGGATGTGGGGTTCATTAGGGGCCATCTTAGAGAAAGTCATTTTGTTGTTTGATAGTAGGCTTAGAATTGGGTTGTTCTGTTTTTCAATGTGGTTGCCAAATACTAAAAATGTTAAGTTTTGAATGGAAAGGTGGGGAAAGTGACCAGGTTACAGTTTTGCCTTCATCTTTTTCTGGCCTTTCTGGAAACTTGAACATGAAATATTTAGGCTTTAATAATTGTGGACTTAAGTGATTAGCATTGTCTTATTCCTTGTACTTGGTAGAAAGGCTGGAGTAAGCTAACATGAAAAATAATTAGAAAACAAATAGTGCAGTTCATGAGAAATTAGCTAATGAGTTTCTTAGATGGCAAGAATTTGTGATTATTCCATTCTCACCTTTTAAAGCAATAAGTAGAATTAGTTTGGAAAATAAATTTGTGGTTCTTTATATGTGTAAAAGCTATATTTAACTTTTTCCATCTTTTACCATGTCTGAATTATGTTTATGCATTGTCTACTAGATAAGAGTGTTGTGGCAATGGACTAGTTTTCTGTGTTAACAAAGTAACAAAAACTTAATGGCTTAAAATCACATCACATACATTCCTATATTTATTATCTGTTTCCATGGGTCAGAAGTCCAGGCCTAGCTTTTTGTGGCTCTCAGCTCAGGGTTTTAACCAGACTACAGTCAAGTGTTGGTTGGGATTGCAGTCTCATCTGAGGCTCCTCTTCTAAGTTAACATAGTTGTTGGCATAATTTTTTTTTTTTTTGTCCTGAAAGCTTGTTTATGGAAGGCTAACAAAAGAATCTCTCTGACCTCAGGGATGACCTCAGTGTCTGTTTTAGAGAGCTCACCTTATTAGGTGACATACACAAGGCTAATCTCCCTTTTGATTAACTCAGTCACCTGATGAGGGACTAAAATTATATCTGCAATATACTTCACCTTTGCCATGTTACTTGACATAATCATAGGAGTGACATTCACAGATTCTGCCTTCACTAGTGGAGAGGACTATATAAAGGCATCCGTCATCTTAGAATGTACCTACTACAGGTAGACAGCAGGAATTAATATTTTGCTGCCTTTTTTATGTGTTATGGACTGAATGTGTGCCCCCAAAATTCATACATTGAAGCTGTAACACCCAATGTGATGATGTTTGGAGGCAAAAAAGACCTCTTTAACAGGATTCTACTGCATGGAACATTAACACCAAGGATGGCATTTTGCTTGTTTAAGAAAACGTTCAATTCCTTGCTAGGCATTTATAAAAGACTCAGGGAAAACAGGGGTAGTGGGTAATTAAAGAGATTTTGTTTCTCTTGTGGCAGTTAGTGTTATTACGTTGTAGTTACCATGTAATTAAAGCCATTTTAAAGATAACTTAAAATGGTCAAAATATAATGTTTTGATTCTTAAAGAGACTAGAAGTATTTTCATTTGTAAAGAATTCTCAAGTAGATACAATGACATTTTCCAAAATTGCCTCATAGAGAAAAGTTAACTATTCTAACTTGGTTAAAATTAGATAGCAGAACCATGGTTTATTTTCTGATTTTTTTTCTTTTACAGATTATCCCCATTTTCTTCAAAGATTTTATTTATTTTTAGAGAGGGGTGAAGGGAGGGAGACAGGGAGAGGAACATTGGTGTGAATTAAGAAACTCTATTCTCTAAAGAAGATTAAGTTTTGAATGAAAAGCACTCATTTGTATGCCAACATAGTTGAAATTTCACATACTCTAGACATCCATTTCATTCAGAAATGATTAGTAATATGCAGGCTTTTAAAAAGTCAGTAGATCTTTAAACTTCTGTGAATGATCCTTTTCTTCCATTTTGTTGTGAAAAAATTTCATCCAAAAGTTTCCTACCTGGGGAATGATTTGATGAGGGGCCAGTTGGTTAAAGATGTTACACAAAGGAGAATTCATGAGTGAACCAACTCTGATTGGTTGATAGTTCAACTTTATAATTTATACACATTTAAAAGCTGTTTCTAATGATTATGGGTCCTATGTTTATAAAGAATGTGAATCTTCCACATTTTATTTTTATTTTTATTGATTGATTTGAGAGACAGAAACATAGATATGTTGTTCTATTTATTTTTACATTCATCATTTGCTCCTTGGATGAACCCATAACTTTGGTGTATTGGGACAATACTTTAACAACTGAGCTACCTGGCTACACCTCCACATTTTCTTTATTGACATTTCAAGTTAGTTGATGTCTAGTGTATTTTGTTATTTGTGAGAATCATAAAGTAGGGATTATTTTTTTCCCTTTTACATGTGAAGAGCTAGAAACCAGTGGATTGATCCCACCTAGTTAATAGAGGAGTTTGGATTCATAGCCAGGTTTATATGACTTTATTTAAATACATTTTATGTATTATGCTATTACAGTTGTCCCAATTATTCCCCCTTTATCCCCCTCCCCCGCTACCCCCATTTTCACTAACAATCCCCCCTCCCTTAGTTCATGTCCATGGGTCATATGTTGAGTTCTTTGGCTTCTCCATTTTCTACACTATTCTTAACATCCCCCTGTCTCTTTTGTACTTACCAATTTGTACTTCTTGATCCCTGCACCTCCCCCCCATTCTCCCCCTTCTCTCTCCTAACTGATAACCCTCCAAATGATCTCCATATCTATGATTCTGTTTCTGTTCTGCTTTGTTTGCTTAGTTTGTTTTTTAGATTCAGTTGTTGTTAGTTGTGAATTTATTGCCATTTTAATGTTCATAGTTTGATCTTTTTTCCTTATGTGATTCCCTTTAACATTTCATATAATAATGACTTGGTGGTGATGAACACCTTCCCTTGTCTGGAAAGCAGTCTTTCTGCCCTTTTATTCTAAATGATAGCTGTGCTGGATAGAGTAATACAGGTTGAAGGTCCTTGCTTTTCATCACTTTGAATACTTTTTCCAGTCCCTTCTTGCCTGCAAAGTTTCTTTTGAGAAATCAGCTGACAGTCTTATAGGAACTCCTTTGTAGGTAACTCTCTTCTTTACTCTTGCTGCTTTTAAGATTCTCTTTTTATTTATTATTTTTAATGTTTTTAAAGATTTTTTAAAAATTTATTTATTTTTAGAGAAAAAGGGAAGGGAGGGAGAAAGAGAGGGAGAGAAACATCAGTGTGCGGTTGCTTCACGCACACCCCTCACTGGAGACCTGGCCCACAACTCAGGCATGTGCCCTGACTAGGAATCAAATTGGCAACCCTTTAGTTTACAGGCTGGCATTCAATCCGCTGAGCCACACCGCCAGGGTTCTCTCTTTATTTTTAACCTTTGGCATTTTAATTATGATGTGTCTCGTTGTGGTCCTCTTTGTGTCCATCTTGTTTGGGACGATGTGCTTCCTTGTATGTCTGTTTCCTTCACCAAATTAGGGAAGTTTTCTTTTATTATTTGCTCTTCCTCTTCTCCTTATGGCACCCCTATGATTCAGATGTTGGTACATTTAAAGATGTCCCAGAGGCTCCTTAGCCTCTCATTGTTTTTTATTCTTTTTTTTCTTCCTGCTGTTCTGATTGAATGTTTTTTTCTTCCTGATGTTCCAAATCATTGATTTGATTCTTGGCTTCATCCCCTCCCTCTTGGTTCCCTATAGATTTTTCTTTATTTCACTTAATATAACCTCCTTTTTTTGCCTGGGTCTTTTTTATGTTGTTGAAGTACTTGGTGGGTTCCTTGAGTATCCTGATAACCAGTGTTTTGAACTCTGCATCTGATATTTTGTTTATCTCCTTTTTATTCAATTCTTTTCCTGGAGTTCTGTTCAGTTTTTTTTCATTTTGGCTGTATTTCTTTGTCTCCTCATTTTGGCAGCCTCCCTGTGTTTGTTTCTGTATTTTAGTAGAGCTGCTTTTACTTCTATCTTAGTAGTGTGGCCTATTATAGAAAAGCACACCTATAAGTTGTGTGGTGTGGAGCCTTAGGTAATCACTGGGTCAGGGTAATCCATGTCACCACTCTGTAGCTCTGTGTGGGGGAGGCCTCAGGGGACAGTGCCTCTGACTGGCCTCTGGAGTTTTGCCAGGGAGGAAGCTGTCTCCTTGTACTTGCCCTGTCGCCAAGTCCTTTCAGTTTCTCCCCGAATGCCTTTGGTGCTCTTCCAGCTGTTGCCCTGGTACGAAATCCCAGAGGGAATGAAAGTCCTAAGTCTGTTGCAGGCCCTTTAAGAGGAGTCTCCTAAGAATCTTGCTATACATTCCACCACCCCAACCCCCAGTGTTTTTTATAGTCAGAAGTTATGGGATTTAGCTTCCTGGTGTTAGAAACCTGGGCTGGGTATTCTGGTGTGGAGTTGGAATCCCTGGCTCCTGAGGTATATCCCTTCTGATTTTTATCCACCACAAATGGATGTGCGACCGCCCCTTTCATATCTCCCCACTCTTGCCTCACGTACCCATCTAGATGAATGTGCCTTCTTTAAATCCTTGCTTGTTAGACTTCCATACAACTCTTTTTTTTACTGTTCTGGGTGATATTTGTTTTGTAGTCTAGTTGTAATTTTTTCTGTAGCTGTTTGAGGAGGCAAGTCATGTTTACCTATGCCTCCATCTTGACTGGAAGTGTTTCTGTATGATTTTAAATAGCATATCATTTACACTGAATTTTTTGGTCTCCATGATAGAACTAGATTCCAATTTTCTTTTCTACCTTTCCGTTGTTAGGGCAAATTATTTAATTTCCTTTTGTTTCTTTGCTTTTTCCATTTGTAAACTGGACATCCTCTTTATATCATTCTGTTAATGAAAAACTTTATTTTTAAATACTTTGAGATAGTTGAAAAGACTGTTATAAAATGTTACATGCAATTAAAATGATTTTATAGAACTTTTTTCTTAAAAACTCTAAGAGCTCTTATTTAGTTTCTAGACATTATTCTTGTATCTTGGAACTGATTAAAGTTCTTGTTATTTTTTTTTTTTTTAAGAATTTATTTATTTATCTTTAGAGGGGAAGGGTAGGAGAGAGGGAGAGGGAGAGGGAGAGAAACATCAATGTACGGTTGCCTCTCGTGTGTCCCCTGCCGGGAACTGGCCTGCAACCCAGGCATGTGCCCTGACTGGGAATCGAACCGCGATCCTCTGGTTCGCAGGCCCGCGCTCAATCCACTGAGCTACACCAGCCAGGGCTTTTTTTTTTTTTTTTTAAGTTCTTGTTATTAACAAGGTATCTAAGATTCAGAGTTTCTGTAAATTCCTTCCCCTTCACACTAGTTGATGGGCTGTAAGGTGGTGAAGGGAGAGGGGAGGTGTAATTGATGATTAAAAACTAAAGATCTTAGTGGTTTAATTAGGTTGCGTATGTTGAAAGCACTTTATAAACTATGAAGCATTGTGTAAATGAAAAGTATTCTAGTTGAACCATCTTATTTATGGTTGAGATAAAAGGAGCCAGAGGGATATTAAGTGGCATCTTAGAACATTGAAAATAATGCTCTAATACGTGAATCTGCTCATCTACGTTGAGCCATTGGGATAGAAGTGAAATAACCTTTTTCTTCAGTAGTAAATCATTGGAATTTGGAAGCATTTCGTGAATCAGTAATTTATTTATTGTTTTTAGATTCCTGTGAGTTGGACAAATCCCTCAGGCAGATATCATATTGGCATAAAAAATGGCTATGACTTTTATCCAAAAGCCCTCAAGGAAAGGATACAGGTAATGTTTAGTCTATATTACTGACTTACCTTCTTTCTCAAATTTTATTCCTACTAAAGAAAAATCCATAAAATCTTACTAATGCTTAATTATTTTGGTTGATGGGAGACTTTCAGTCAATGACTGCTTAAAGGGAGCTGCTGTACAATGGAATGTTGCCTATTTAAAGTCATGGTTCTTAATTTTGAATACATGCATAAACTTAGGGAATTTGTGGATACACTGAAATTAATTTAAAATCTTTGGGTATTTGTGTTTTTCTGGGAACTGGAATATAGCTTTCATTGGATTTTTAAAGGACTTCACTTTTTAACCTCAAAAAAGCTAAAGACAGTGGATTTAAAATCCAGACTTTACAGCTTTTATGATAATTTGTACTATTTTTTTTTTTGTTTAACCATCCTTGGTCTCAGTTATCATTCACTATTAAGGAAAAGGTTACTCACACCTAAAGCAACTGCAGTATATGAAACACAAATCTGTCCTTAGAAAAGTAGAGTTGTAAATTAAGTGATACGTGGCCTGATTTAAAGCAGCACTATTCAATAGACCTTTCAGTGATGATGGAAATGTTCAAAATGTTTGATATCTGTCCATTATGGTAGTCACTAGGCACAGGTAGTTACTGCGAATTTGAAATGTGACTAGGATGACTAAATAATTGAAATTTTAATTGATGAAATATTTTAGAATTCACTTTAAATAACAAAGTGGGGCTAGTGGCTCCTGTATTCGACAGTGCTACTTTAGAAGATTGCTATGACAATAGTTGCTGATGTAGACAGGTTCAGGGTTTCAACTGTAAAATGAGATAATAATCCTTGAAAATGAGCCCGAGAGGAAAGACCTGTGGGCTCTTTTATCTAATCATAATATTATCTGCTTCACCAGGGGTCATGACTTCTTATAAACCACAAGAAGTTATATTACATATATAATAACCATTATTTATTAGTCAGATTCAAATCATTATTACAAAAAAGTAATGCATGTGACTTTTATTGAGTACTATTTTATATTAAAATTTTAAGCTGAAATACACATAGCACAGTATTTTTATACACTATGTTAAATTTGATCTGAGTTGCTAAGGTACAAATTAACATGCAAATATAGAGTGATTAAGTTAAAGTTGACTCCCTCCCCTGTCTTAACTAAGTCAAACTAATTATTTTACTAGAAAGGATTTTTCTGTTGGGAGGCACTCTGTGTTAAAAACAGTGGAGATGAAGGTAAGATCAATTTTAGTAACAAAGAAACCTATGAAGTTAAAGAAAATCAGAAAAAAATAAGCTGGGGGTATGAAAATTGAGGAAGTCTGCATGTCCATCAAAATGCAGCTGCAGTCTTAACTCTTGTCCTTTGCTTGCACTTAATCAGCTTGTAAGGTCCCAAAATACAGTATTTTCTTTTACTTTAAATTACTGGGAATTTAGTTATCTGACATAGTATTATTTATATCCTCTTCAAGGATTTAAATTGGGGCATACAACGTATAACAATATATTTGGTTTGCCTTGGTAAAGTTGTTCTCTTAAAACCTAGGTGCCGAGAATGAGCTAAACAGTTTTTAATCATTGATTCATTGCTTTATGAACTTGATTATAAATGGGTTTTTTTAAGCATCTATATGAGCGTCATGTGGCATCACAGCTGATAATAACTAGGTCTGCATATAAATGTCTAGGTTTACCTCTGAATATTTTTCAGCCTCATAGTGAGGTAATTTTTCTGTCTTTACAGAAAGAACGGAAGGAAAAAATCTGGGACCCTATTCACAGAGTGGCCCTGGCAGAAGCTTGTAGAAAACAGGAAGAATTTGATGTTGCCAACAATTGCCCTTCTCAAGTTGGTGCTCATCATTTTTATTTACACATTATTGTAGGGCCATGTACCATAGAGTTCTGGGATCATTATTAATAGACTTTTTTCCCCACAAGTTTTAAGTTGTTCACTTTTACTCATTTTTCCTTTATTATTTATCCAAAAATCAATTTATATGTATAATTTTTAGAACTTTTTATTCAACATGTAAAAGTGCTTAAATCATAAGTGTGTAGTCATGAATGATCACAAAGTGAACACTTGCACATTAGCTGTATCATCTCATGCGTCTCCCTACTTATTCCTCCCTGTTCCTCCCTAAAGGCAATCACCATCTTAACTTCTAAATCTACTGAATAATTATGTCAATTTCCAATTTTGTAAAATGGAATCATACAATGTGCATTCTTTTATGTGTAGCTGCTCTCAGTATGTTGATGAGATTCATCTGTGTTTGGGGTGTTGAAATAGTTGTTCACATCCCTTGCTATTTATATATCCATTCTGCATATTGATATTTTCTTTATTTTTAATTTTTGGCTATTATTAAAAATACTGTTTTGAACATTCTTAATGCATTTTGGGGGGTCATAATTGGTCATTCCAATTCACATGCCCACAAGAAAACGTATGAGGGGGGAACCCGAAAAAATCTCAAATTTATTTACTAAAAAGTTGTATATTCACACTTTAATGTTTAAACTTTAGTCACCTTCAAAGTACTCTCCATTTGATGCAATACATGTATTGGGATGTTTTTTCCACTGCTCAAAACAGTTTTTGAATTCATCAATTTTGATGCCTTTTAGTGCTTCTGCTATTTTTTGTTTCATCTCTTCCACATTGGCAAAATACTTCCCTTTGAGGATTTTTTTCATCCAGGGAAACAAAAATAAATTAGCTCAGGGTGAGATCCAGTGAATAGGGAGGGTGAGACACAGGGGTCATACCATTTTTGGTCAAAGACTGCTGGACACTCAGTGTGATGTGAGCAGGAATGCTCATAAATCACCCATCACAAAAGGGGCAAACTTGTTGAAAGAGTCTTCGAAAACAATTCACCGAAGCCACATGCAGCCTCTCACAACAGTGCCAGCTGGCACACTGATAAGGATGGGTTCCTGGAACACTCACCTAGTAAGAGAAGCCTGTACTACAAGGGGCTCAGCCTCCAGAAAATAATTCCAGGGGTTTTGGGGAGTCACCCCCTCGTATGATTGTTCCCAGTGTTCTCCATCCTTAAATAGCCAGTACATTTTTTAATCAGTCTGTAAAATAAAAATAATGTCCTGATTTATTATATAGAAAATATTTGCTAGTTGCACAGAAACTTTTGGTCAATGCAGGTGTATAAACTAGCGAGTGAAAGCCTCCAAAATGCCACCCTTCAGGGATGGTAACAACAACTCTATGTTTGTCCTTCTGAATTTTTCTTTTAATGCATGAATGTACCTTTTCTTTATCAAAAAGGGAATCATATTAGTGATTCTCCACCTTGGCTGCATATTAGAATCATATGAAGAACTTTAAAACTGCCAGTGCTTGTGCCCTAGAAAGGAATTAAGTCAAAACCTTGCAGGGAGGCAGACATTTTATATGCTCCCCATGAGCTTTAATTAACATACAGCTAATGTTGAAGACCACTGGCCTGTATAGATCTATATACACATTTAATTTATATTTACTTAATCTGTGTACAGCATTCTTTTCTGAACAGCTGTGTAATTTTCTATTAGGTCAGTATTTGTCCTGATTCATCCTTTTATTGGACACAATAATGTACCATATTTTTAGGACTATAAGATGCATCAGACCATAACACACACCTAGGTTTTAGAGGATGAAAATAGTAAAAAATATTTTGAAGCAAAAAATGTGGTAAAATATTTAATAACCTATGACCCCGCTCCACCACCGTGCCCCGCCCCCCCAGCAAGCCAGGTACACTACATTAGGACTATAAGATGCACCTCCATTTTCCTTCCACATTTGGGGTGGGGAGTGCATCTTATAGTCTGAAAAATACAGTAGTACTTAAGGTGCTACATATATATGGCTAACTTTATAAAAGAGGGAGCTGGATTTAATATCTTATTGTAGGCCAAATGTGTCTATATAATTGTCTTTTTTCTTTAAAGGGGAGTAAATGTTTAATATGTTAAATAATTAAAAATGCCTAGTTTAAGATTTTTGGAACATGTGAAAATTAAATTTTTACTTACTAGGGTTAGTGGGGTAACGCAGTCTAATGTAGTACACAGTTAAAAAAATACTTACGTTGAAGCATTTTTAATTCTCATTTCCGTAGATCAAAATGGTTAAATAGAAGCTTATATGTACATGGTCGTGAATATAGTGGGTATTTAACTTAGCATATTCTAAAAGAGGTAAGATAGCTGATGATTTTATTATTTATTTGGGTTCTTAAGCAGGTTTTAAACGGAAACCGCCCTGTTACAAAAATCTAAAATAGCCAGTACAGGTAATCTATTTTATAGCAATTTTAGAATTAATTTTAGAAATGAGTTATACATATTGCAGATATGTGACCAACACATATTTTGGCCAAAATATATCACCAACATATAACATAGTGTCTTTCTCAAAGTGGGCAGAGTGAGTGACTGAATGAGAAATTGAGTAAAATAAATAGTTTTTAATGTTATTAATTGATACCTGCATCATTAAATTGAACTACAAGTTACATAGATATAAAAAGAAAATTTTCTTGCATTTTTCCAGGGTAAAATGACTTTACTATTGGGTCATACTGTGTCTTTGGTTATACGTTAATATAACTTTTCAAGATTACAAAACGTGCTAATATTTATATATGTTCTAATTGATTAGGCAAATAAACTAATCAAGGAGGAGCTTCAAAGTCAAGTGGAATTGCTCAATTCTTTTGAGAAAAAATATAGTGATCCTGGCCCTGTATATGACTGCTTGGTATGGCACGATGGTGAAGTCTGGAGGTAAACTTTATGTATTTTAAGCTCTGCAGACTATTTTTATCTACTCTAAAGGATATTAAATCCACTGAACTGTCAGAGATTTGGTTTATTATGACATTAACATCACTGAGCAAAACTGTTTGAAAGCCAAATTGGCTTTTGGATAGGTTTGAACAAGCCTTTTGAACTTTTTACTACTTTAAATACTAAACCTAACTCTTATGTGTTTTAAAGAAGTTATTTCACTAAGCAGATAGTTATCATTAACCTGATTTTAGCAGGTTAATCATTGATATGTGTAGAAATGTTTCTGATTGAAGCTGGGCAGTTTGGAAAGTAACTGCAAAAGATTATTGCAAAGCATCTACTTTGGGCAAAGGAGGAAAGTTGGATAAAGATATCTCAGAGATAAAGTACAAACACTATGATACAGAATTCAGTTTCTGAGATGGAAGCCTAGCTATGTGACCTTGAATGCTTTCCATCTCTCTAAGCCTGTTTCCTTATCTGTTAACTGAGATAATAATACTAGCTTCCTAAGGGATTTTGTAAAAATTCATTTTGGTATTTACCCAATAAATGTAAGCTATTCAGCTGCTACTAATGATAATAGTAATCTTGGTGATTTATACCAAGTTACCTGTCCTGTACATTTTCAGATTCTTTCTTATTGAATTGTGCACTGAAGATGTGTTTCTTGGAATTGGGTGGTATGACTTTTTAAATCCTATTTGCATGGAAATAGAACCATGTTCCTAATACAGATATTTAGGCATATGCGTATTTTAAGGTACGTGCAGTAAACCAAGAACCTTTCTTTAAAACTTATTTTTGCTTTTGATAGAATTATATTTCACTTTTTTTATACCTCAAACTTCAAATCAAGTGTGGGTTTATAGTTTGAGTCCCTCTTCATATGCAGAGAATCATTTCCCAAGATACAGAACAAGATACAATGACTGATTACATTTCTCAGATTGTTTACATTACAATGTAGCATTCTTAAAGGAGGGCTTTCCTCCCTTGGATGTGGGTACTAACTCATCTCGGACAGTGAGTATAAATTTTTAATTGAATGAGAAATCTCTGCTCCCTTTGGGACTGAAAGTGTTAATAAAATATTTGCATTTTTCTATCAGATGTTATTAAATGTTAATATAGTTTCTGAATGTATTCAGGTATGTTGTTTGGGTATGTGTACACATGTAAGTGTGCACACATTTGTGAACAGTTTTTTTCCTAAAAGCTATGCAGAAAGCTTTGATCACAGTGTTTATAATAAAGTGTTCAAACATTGTTTAGCAAATTTTGCTACATCCACCATGTGGTATAACATGATAAAGTCATTCCCAGTGATAAGACTTAGATGAGTATTAGTGTGGGAGAGAGAAGGCAAGGTTAAAATTGAAAAAAATATCAGATACAAAACTGAGTATATGTGGGGAAAATGTACTGTAAAATATATTATGAAAGGACTTAAAGAAATATTATCAGTGGGGATTGGGTAGTGGAGCAATAAGCAGTTTCAATTAAAGTGTTTTCCATGCATGACTGAGAACTGCCGGATATTTTGTTCTAAGGGAAAGGAATTTGGGATCAAGATAGCCAGGTGTCAGTATATGTTTCCAAGAATTTTATTTGCTCCTTAAGGCAGTTGACAAAGTGCTATACTGTACCAGTTTGTTGACAGCATTCTAAGACACCTTTAGAATTTTTCTGTTGGAAATGATATTTAATCAGACATTAAATGAAATATAATCTGAAATCACGGGAGAAACATTTTAGAAAATGTTATAATAAGTGAAAAGTACAGCAGAATTATGCTTCAGGTACTATTAGAAATAACTTTTTTGCATCATAATATATCACATAGGGCTTTAATTTCCCCCTCTCATCTCAGAGTGAGATCCAAAATTTTTTTAGGAGAATCTTAAAGACTCCACATTGCCTGAGGCAAATCTAGGTGCTGTCATCTCAGAAATGCCAACCATTTCTGAGAAAGAATAAGGTGATCCTTAAAGTGTTAAGGATCATGTGTTTCTTTTGTTTTTGTTTCACAAAGGATGTCAAATATGCCCTCCCCCTGCCACATTTGTAGCAATTGTTAAACCCATATCCCTACACTTGACAAGTAACCTACTATAACAATATTATCAAATATTCACCAGGATATATAATGTCAAACTGACTATCACTTCTTAGGGGGCAGAAACTGGTGGGGAGAAACAGTACATATGAATATTTATAGAGGATTATAGAAAGGAAAGACATTATTTTCTTTTTGCTGGTTTTAGATCCTGCTATCTCAGGTTTATTGTGGTTTTTTGTTTGTTTGTTTGTTTTAGATTTGATGAAAGCCATATATTTTTCCCATAGAAAATTGAAGAAATGTATTTAAAATGTTGGGAAATTTATAACCTCAAAGCTCTGTTTCTTCCATCTTCCATTTGCATCATACATATACCATGATTCTTTCCATCAATCTCATTTTCATACTCCTTTTCTCTGTATTCTAACAAATGTTCCTTGAATTAAGCTAAGCAGACCTTCAGAAAGTTGCACTGCATTCACGTTTGCCATCTGTGAAGTTATTTAATGAAGTCACTAAATTTTAAACTTATTTTGATAGCATGCTTGAATTGTTCAATCACTTTACATTGATAGTGGTTGAAAGAAAATGGTCTGTGAAATGCATCACTGCATTTGCTGTGAAAATTTTTTAATCATTTTTTAAATTTTTCAATCACAGTTGACATTCAATATTATATTATAGATATACCACCCAGTGATTGCACATTGTATAACTTGACTGATTGTCCCATAAATGTCATACTCATCTGACACCATACATAGTTATAAGAATATTATTGACTAAATTCCTTGTGCTATACTTTACATCACCATGACTATTCTGTAACTACCAATTTGTACTTCTTAATCCTTTCACTTTTTCACCCATCCTCCTTTCCCCCACTTCCATCTGGCAACTGTTAAAATGTTCTCTGTATCTATGAGTACATTTCTGTTCTTGTTCATTTATTTTGGGTTTTTTAGATCCAGCTGTTGATGGACATGTGTTTATTCCCATTTTATTGTTCATATTTTTAATCTTTTTCTTCTTCTTAAACATTTAACATTTAACATTTAACATTTTCTTCTTCTTAAACCCTTTAACATTTCATGTATTACTGGTTTGGTAGTGATGAATGCCTTCAGCTTTTTCTTGTCTGAGAAGCTCTTTATATGTTCTTTGATTGTAAATGATAGCTTTGCTGGGTAGAGTAATCTTGATTTTAGATCCTTGCTTTTAATCACTTTAAATATTTGGCCCACAAAGTTTCTGTTGAGAAGTCTGCTGACAGTCTTATGGGATCTCCCTTGTAGGTAACTACTCTTCTCTTGCTGCTTTTAAGATTCTATTTGTCTTTACCCTTTTCCATTTTAATTACGTGTCTTGTTTTGGGATTCTTTGAGTTCATCTTGTTTGGGACTTTCTGCACTTCCCAGATTTGTATGTCTATTTCCTTTGTCAAGTTAGGGACGTTTTCTGTCATTTTTTCAAATTGTTTCAGTTTCCTGCTCTCTGTCATTTCCTTCTGGCACCCCCATGATTCAAATGTTGGCCAATTGAAGTTGTCCCAGAGGCTCCTTACACTATCCTAGGTATTTTTTTTTTTTTTTTCTTTTTTGCTCTTCCATTTGGGTGGATTTTGCTTCCTTATATTCCAAATGGCTTATTTAATTTTTGGCTTCATCTACTCTACTGTTGAGTCCCTGTAAATCAGGGGTGTCAAACTTGTTTACACCAGGGGCCACATCAGCCTTTTGGTTGCCTTCAGAGAGCTGAATGTAATTTCAACTCCTTAACAGTTAAGGAGTAGTTATATTTATACAGTCCTAAAGCTGTTTTGGCCCTTTGAAGGCAACCGCAAGGCTGTATGTGGCCCCTGGTGAAAATGAGTTTGACACCCCTGCTGTAAATTATTCATCATTTCAGTTAGTATATCCCTCATTTCTGACTGGTTCTTTTTCTGTGGTTTCCATGTCCTTTTTTATGATTGTTGGAGTTCTCACTAAGTTTAATGACTCTTCCTTTAAGTTTATTGAGCATCTTTATAAACCATTGTTTTGAACTCTATATCTAGTAAATTCCTTGTCTCTATTCTGTTTAGTTCTTTCTCTGCAGTTTTTTTCTGTTTTTTAATTTGGGACATGTTTCTGAATCTCCTCATTTTGGAAGCCTCCCTATGTTTGTTTCTATGTATCAGGTAGAGTTGCTATGTCTCCTTGACTTGGTAGAGTGGCCTAATGTGGTAAGATCTTGTAGGATCCAGTAGTACAGCCTCCTTGTTCACTCAAGCTGGGCACTTCAATGTGCCCCACACCATGTGGGCTGTGTGCACCCTCCTGGTGTAGTTGAGCCTTGATTGCTGTGGGCACATCAATGGGAGGGATTTATTCATAGGTTGATTCAGCTTCAAGGACTGTCTTTGACAAGCATGGTGGATCAGCTGTGCAGGGGCCCACCCTAAAGAGCAAGACTTACTTCAGCTAGGCTCTGGTGCCCACTGATTCTGCCCCTTGAGTGTCACCTGTGAAGGTGGTTTGATGGTGTTTCATCATGGTCTGAAGATGTCTACCAGGTGCTCTGGGGTCTCTGAATCATGCAGGCCAAGGTCTGTTACCACCTGTGTTTTTTCCAGGGCCACCTGACATAAACTAAAAAGTAATCTGCAGGTGGCTGCTACTTGTGCTGGCCTTGGAGGTGCCCAGAAGAGTCCAAGCTGTGAAACAAAGCTGGCTGCAACTAGTGCCAGGCCTGGAGCCACTTAGCAGTACATGGCCCACTGAAACCAGATGCTGCTTGTTTGGGAGATGTTAGGAAAGTCTGAAGCATGAGCCAAGACAGGCCATTCTTATGGAAAAACGACTGGAAACATTTTGGGTGGGCCTGTAAGTTGGGTGTGGCAGGTCTCAGGGAGTCACCAGAGTGGGGCAAATGATGTTAGCCAGGTTGATGGGAGTCATAGGAATGATTCCCAGCTGCAGGCTCCTCAGAAAAGGAACAGTGGCCTCTGCCAGCACTTCTCTCCGGGAGAAAGCTGCCTCTGCAGCTCTCACCCTGGTGTTATATAGACAATTCATTTCATCCCCGTATGTCTATGGTGCCTATGGAGTTGCTGCCCCAGCACTGAAGCTCATAGTGAGCTAGTCCAAGTAAGTCTGTGTGTAGGCCCTTTAAGAGGAATACTGGGGACTCCAGCCACCCTCCATCTCACGCAGCCACAGTCCTCACTGGTTTTTACAGCCAGAAGTTATGGTGACATCACTTCCTTGCACTGGAACCCTGGGCAGCAGGGCAGGGGTGCTTCGTGGGAGGGCTGGGATTCCTCGCTCTTTGGGAGGTCCTCATAAACCGAGATATGCCTCCTGATTTTTATCTACGACATGTGGTTGTAGGACCAGCTTGTTTTGTATCTCTGCCCCTCCTACCAGGATTGATGAGGCTACTTCTTTATATCCTTAGTTGTAGGACTTCTGTTCAGCTGGATTTCAGGTAGTTCTAAATGATGGCTATGTAATTTAGTTATAATTCTGATGTGGTTGTGGGAGGATACAAGTACCATATTTACCCATGCCACCATCTTGACTACCCTTGCTATGAGAATGTTGTTAAAGTGTTGATTCATTCATTCTTTCATCATTTGGTAAATATTTGAGTAGCCTCTGTACCATGTAGACTTGTAGACCCTGTAGCAAGTATCTGAAGCAAGTATTAGGAACATCTGAACCTATCTAGGAAGCGTCAAGAAAGATTTCATTGAAGGATTAGCAAAAAGTTAGCTAAGAGGGTAGAAAAGGGAGGCTGAAGGTGAGAGAGGAAAGATCCAGAAGACAACAGAGGAACTGTTAGAAATTTAGAGTGTATTATGGGCTGGATGAAAGAAATGGCTGGATGAGGACTTCAGACCTTATTTCCAGGATGGATACTGGCCATCCATTTTGGAACCAAAAGTGCCACTCTATCTAGCAAATATGGAGGATTTGATGTCATGCATTTTACCTTTTAACCTCAGTCCTAATTCCAGTTGACATGCTACTTGTTTTCTCTTTGCCTAATTTTCCTCCTAAGTGTTTAGTCTTCAGTATCTTGCTATATTATATGTCTTTCTGAAATGTTGTAAAACCTTTTAGCTATACATTGATTGAAGTGTATGATAGGGGACCCCAAAAAGCCCAGAATTATCTTCTGGAGGGGGGCCCCTTACAGGCTTCTCCCACTAGATAAATGTTCTAGGAACCCATCTGTATCAGTGTACCAGCTGGTGTTGTGAGAGACTGAGTTTGGCTTCAGTGAATTTTTTTGAGGACTCGTTAAACACATTTGCCCATTTCATGATTTATGACCACCCCTGCCCACATCACTCTGAGTGTTCAGCAGTTTTTGATCAAAAACCCCTGTGCCCCACCCTCCCTATTCACTAACCTACCCCAAGTGACTTTTTTGGTTTCCCTGGATGAAAAAAATCCTCAAAGGGAAACATTTCGTCAGTGTGGAAGAGCTGAAACAAAAAGTGGTAGAAGCATTAAAAGGCATCAAAATCGATGAGTTCAAAACTTGTTTTGAGCAGTGGGAAAAATGTCTCGATAGGTGTATTGCATGAAATAGAGAATACTTTGAAGGTGACTGAAGTTTAAATATGTAAGAATAAATACACAATTTTTTATAAATAAACCCCGTTTTTAGGGGATTCCCCCTTGTATACATAAAGACAGTTTTAGAGATCTTTCTTTCCAATTTGTTTTAGTTTGTTCATGGAAAATATTAAGTATAAGGTATATATATTCCTTAGTATTTATAATGCCCTCTATATAATCAAAATGCTAAGATGGGGAAAGAGCAGACAGGAGGACAGCCATGAAACTATGTAGAAAATGCTTTTTTGTAAAAAACAAGTGTTTGCCTAAAGTTGCTACAACTGTGGGATGGAGGCTTGATAGTAGTGTTTGCTTCAAGGAGCTTGCATACGTTGTTGGATTCATGAAGCCAGTTCTAGATGAAGCAGGAAGTAAGGCCTAGGCTATGAGTCAAAACTCATCCTAAACATTCTAAATCTCTAGGTTAAGCTTTGGTCTAATTTCTTAAGTGGCTGTAAGGATTTCTGCCTAGAGTTCTGCGAAGCTGTGTTACCTAATCTTTACTGATGACTATAAAACAGAGAAATTTAAGCCAGGTAGTTACTGTGTTTGCTGTGGTAGAAGTGGATCTGGTAGTAAGACCTGAGAAGCAGTATTACAGGATTTGAAGTGAGGTAAGAGAATAGATTTTATTGATTATTCCGTATTCTGAATTTACAGAGCCTGCATTGATTCAAATGAAGACGGGGACTTGAGTAAATCTACTGTATTGAGAAACTACAAAGAAGCCCAAGAATATGGCTCTTTTGGTGCAGCTGAGATGTTGAATTACTCTGTTAATATATACGATGATGGAAACCTGCTCTCTATTGTGACCAGTGGAGGTATTCTGTTCATATTTGTTAATTAGAATTAAATTTACAAAGTACAAGATGATAAATTCCTATAGCCAAAAGCAGCTTTATGGAGAATTTAATCTAGAGATTACAAATGAAAAACTAGGTCTGGAATAATAAATGTAATGTGGTTCCCTGGCAAGGAGTTGTTTCTTGAAGTCATAGTCATATAAGATGCATTCCAAGAGTAGAAGTGTGGTCTAACCACAAAAAGATCCATTAGCATAATTCATCTAGCGAATAGTAATTTTACTTCCAAACATTAATTTTGAGAAATTCCCTTTTTTTTTAATGATACAGAATGCTACAGTGAAGGTCTTTTTACCTGACTCTATACTCTTGGGTGAAACAATCTAAATAGCCATCAACAAAAGAATAGGTTTTTAAAAATTGTGTATTATTCCCACTGTGTGATATTATACAGCATTCAGAACAAATAAATATGCTTATCTCAAGTGCATAAATTTATAATTAAAATATTAATGATAAAACATTTGTATAAAATTGTAAAATATGCAAAATAATACTATCCAATATTTATGGATATATATTTGTATGGTAAAAATGCAGATGAGAAGAATATACACACCAACTTCTAGATAGTGGTTACTCCTGGTGAGGGAGCAAGGACAATGAAATAGGAAGACTTTAACTCTTTATCACCCCTCCCTCAACTTTATTAAGGTATAGCTGAATAACTGAAGTACAGTAATATATATTCTGTGTGTGTGTGTGTGTGTGTTTATGAACTTGATAAGTCTTGTTAGATGCATACTCCCAAGAAACCATCACCACTGTCAAGATAATGATTACACCCATCACCCTCACAAGCTTGCTTGTCTTCCTTTGTAAATCAGCCTTGTCTCCACCCACATCCCCAGGTAGCCATTGAGCTGCTTTTTGTCACTCTAGATTATTTTGCAGTTTCTAGAATTTTGTGTAAGCGGAATAAAAATGTATTTTTGCCTGCCGTATTCCAGGGTAATGATTTGAAATTCACTTATATTACAATTATAAATAGCTTGTTCCTTATTAATGAGTATTACTTCATGGTATGAATAAATCATGATTTATTTATTTATTCACCTCTTGCTGGACACTTTGATTGTTCCAGCATTTGTGTACAAGTCTTCTTTGTGGAAATATGTTTTGGTTTAATTTGCAATGATATCTAAGAGAACTGGTAAGTCATAGTAGGTATATATTTAACTTTTTAAGAGACTTGCAAGCTGTTGTTCATAGTGGCAACACCCTTCTACGTCCCACCAGCAGAGTAGAGGGTGATTGCTCCAGGAGCTCCACATTCCTACCCACTCATACTGTGGTCAGTCTGCTTAGTTTTAGCTGCTCTAATAGGTAGGTGGTGGTGGCAAATTGGTTTTTGTTTGTTTGTTTGTTTGTTTGTGGTGAGGTGGTTACAGTAAAATCTAGCTTTCATATTTTTATTGGAAGAATTGGTAATATTGGGTCCGTATTCTTACATGACCACAGTTGCCTAGAACAGAGAAATTTCAGCATTACAGCATACTCAACTGGAAGTCTTATGCTCTCATTTCTCAAGGAGTTCCAACTACTCTAGTGTCATGCAAACGTTAAGGCCTAATGCTGGTTGTCATTCGTCACTATGTTTATGGCGGTGTTTTATCTGACAGTAGTGGAATATTTCTCTCTTTTTAAGAAACTTAGTTTCTTAAAAAGACATGGGTAGTTTGTTTGTTTGTTTGTTTACTTCATTGGTACATAACATGTAGAGAAAAGTATACAAATCACCAATTGTACATGCATTGAATTATCACAGAGTGAACACTTCTGTTTAACCATTACTCATCTTACCCAAGACAAAGAATAAAGCTTGTCAAAGTCCCTGTCATGTCTCTTCCTAACTACCAACCTACCTTCCGTACCCTCCCTACCCCCAAAGTTAACTACTATCCTTATTTCCATTAGCACATTAGTTTGAACCATCTAGTATTGCTGTTTTTATAGGTCAGAAATGATTAAATAGTGGTAATTATACATGGCTGAACCTACTATGGTGATTTTTCCATGTATGTAAATGGTGTGTGTGTGTGTGTGTGTGTATTCTTTTGTGTGTGACTTTATTTTTTTATCATTTTTATTTTATTTTATTACAGTTGTCTCAACTTCCCCCCTTTACCCTCTTCTGCTCATCCCACCCCCTGTTCCCACAGTCAATACCCATACTTGTTGTCCATGTCAGTGGGTCATTCATACATGTTCTTTGTCTAGCCCCTTCCCCTTTTTTTCCACCATTATCCCTTTGCTTTCTCCCCTCTAATCATTTTCAATCTAACCCATGTTTCCTTGACTGTGGTTCTGTTTTTTTTGTTAGTTTATGTTGTTTATTAGATTCTGGTTATAGAAGAGCTCATATGGTATTTGTCTTTCACTCACTGGCTTATTTCACTTAGCATAATGTTCTCCAGTTCTATCCATGCTGTCACAAAGGGTAGGAGTTCCTTCTTTCCTTATGCTGTGTAGCATTCCATTGTATAAATGCACCACAATTTTTTGATCCACTCATTTTACTCATGGGCACTTAGGCTGTTTCCTGCACTTGACTATTGTAGATAGCAACGCTATGAACATAGAATAGAGGGGCATAAGTTCTTTTGAAATGGACACTGGGGATATTTAGGATATTCCCAGTAGTGGAATCACTGGGTCAAAAGGCAGTTCCTTTTTTGATTTTTTAATGAAATTCCATATTGTTTTCCACAGTGGCTGCACCAGTCTGCATTCCCACTAACAGTGCACTAGTGTTCCCTTTTCTCTGCATCCTTGCCAGAACTTGTTTGTTGATTTACTAATGATGGCCATTCTGGCAAGTGCAAGGTGATATCTCAATGTGGTTTTATTTATTGTTTTTAAGATTTTCTTATTTATTTACTTTTAGAGAGAGGAGAAGGAAGGGAGAAAAAGAGGGAGAGAAACATTAATGTGTGAAAGATACACTGATTGGTGGCCTCATGCATGCCCCCAACTGGGAACCTGGCGCAACCCAGGCATGTGCTCTGACTGGAAATTGAACCAGAGACATTTTGGTTCACAGGCCAGCTCTTAACTCACTGAGCAACACCAGTCAGGGCACAATGCGTGTCTTTTGTTTTGTTTTTTAATTATGAAATTCTTTTTTTAATTTTTATTTTTTATTTTTTTTATCGTTGTTCAAGTACAGTTGTCTGCATTTTCCCCCCAACCCAACCATCCCCACCTCCAACCCTTGATACTACCCTCCTTTAGCTTGGTCCATGTGTCCTTTATACATGTTCCTTCAGGACTCTTCCCCTTTTTTCCCTGTTATCCCTTCCCCCTTCCCTCTGGTTACTGTCAGGTTGTTCTTTATATCAATGTCTCTGGTTATATTTTGCTTGCTTGTTTGTTTTCTTATTGGGTTCCACTTATAGGTGAAATATGGTATTTGTCTTTCTCTGCCTGGCTTATTTCATTTAGCATAATGCTCTCCAGACCCATCCATGCTGTTGCAAAGGGTAGGAGCTCCTTCTTTCTTTCTGCTGCATAGTATTCCATGTCTAAATGTACCATAGTTTTATTTATCCACCCATTTAGTGATGGGCACTTAGATTGCTTCCATCACTTGGCTATTGTAAATTGTGCTGCTGTGTACCTTGGGGTGCACAGATCTTTTGAATAAGTATTTCAGGATTGCTGGGTATAATCCTAGCAGTGAAATTGCTGGGTCAAAAAGCAGTTCCATTTTTAGTTTTTGGAGGAAGTTCCATACTGTTTCTCACAATGGCTGCACCAGGCTGCATTCCCACCAACAGTGCATAAGGGTTCGCTTTTCTCTACATCCTCTCCTACACTTGTTTGTTGATTTGTTTATGATGGCCATTCTCACTGGTGCAAAGTGGTATGTCATTGTGGTTTTAATTTGCATCTCTCTGATGCCTAGTGATGCTGAGCATCCTTTCATATATCTCTGGGCCATCTGTATGTCCTCCTTAGAGAAGTGTCTGTTCAGGTCCTTTGCCCATTTTTTAATTGTATTTTTTGTATTCCTGGAGTGGAGTTGTGTGAGTTCTTTATATATTTCAGAGATCAAACCCTTGTCTGTGTATCATTGGCAAATATGTTTTCCCATAATATTGGTTCCCTTTTCATTTTGATAATGATTTCCTTAGCTGTGAGGAAACTTTTTAATTTGATGTAGTCCCATTTGTTTACTTTTTCCTTTATTTCCCTTGCCTTAGGACATATATAGGCAAAAATATTGGTATATGAGATATCTGAAATTTTCCTGCCAGTGTTTTCCTCTCGGACTTTTACAGTGTCACGACTTATAGTTAAGTCTTTTATCCATTTTGAGTGTATTCTCATGTATGGTGTAAGTTGGAGATCTATTTCATTTTTTTGCACATACCTGTCCATTTCTCCCAATACCATTTGTTGATGAGGCTATTTTTACTTCATTGTGTGCTTATGCGCCTTTATCAAGTATTAATTGACTGTGGAGAATTGGGTTTATTTCTGGGTTCTCTGTTCTGTTTCATGATCTATATGTCTGTTCTTATGCCAGTACCAGACTGTTTTGATTACAATGGCCTTGAAGTACAGTTTGATATCAAGTCTCATGATCCTTCCTACTTTGTTCTTTCTTAAGATTGCTGAGGCTATTTGGAGTCTTTTTGTTTTCCATATATATTTTTGAAAAAAATTTATTCCAGATCTGTGCAATAGACCATTGGTATTTTAGTAGGAATTGACTGAATATGTAGATTGCTTTAGGTAGTGTAGACATTTTAATGATGTTAATTTTTCCAAACCATGTACATGATATATGCTTCCATTTATTTGTGTCTTCCCTAATTTCTTTCTTCAGTGTTGTGTAATTTTCTGAGTACAGGTCTTTACCTCCTTGGTTAAATTTATTTCTAAGTACTTTATTTTTCTTGCTGCTGTAGTAAATGAGATGTTTTTCCAAGTTCTCTTTCTGATTCTTCATTGTTGGTGTACAAAAATGCCATTGAATTCTGAATATTGACTCCTACTTGTTTGCCATATTTACTTATTCGGTCAAATAGTTTTTTTGTGGAGCCTATAGGGTTTTCTGTGTACACTAGCATGTTATCTGCAAATAATGACAGGCATACTTTCTCCTTTCCAATTTGGATGCTCTTTCTTTCTTCCTTTCTTCCTCTTTTCTTTCTTTCTTTCTTTCTTTCTTTTTTTTTTTTTTTTTTTTTCTTTTTTTGGCTGATGTGGCTAGAGCTTCTAGCTATGTTGAATGGGAGTGGACACCCTTGTCTTATTCCTGATATTAAGAGGAAAGCTTTTAGTTTTTCCTTATTAAGTATGATATTAGCTATAGGTTTCTCATATATGGGCATTATTAGTTGAGGTATGCTCTCTCTATTTCTACTTTCCTGGATGTTTTCATCATAAGTAGGTGCAAGATTTTATCAAATGCTTTTTCTGCATCTGTTGCTATGATCATGTGATTTTTGTCCTTCATATTTTTTATGTGGTGTATTACAATTATTTGTGAATATTGTACCATCCTTGTATCTCTGGGACAAATCCCACTTGATCATAGTGTATGATCTTTTTAATGTATTTCTGAATGCAGATTGCCAGTATTTTGTTGAGAATTTTAGAATATATGTTCATCAGAGATACTGGCCTGCAGTTTTCTTTCTTTGTTGTGCCTTGACCTGGTTTTGAAATTAGGATGATGCTAGCCTGACTTCTTTAAAATGGTTTGGGAGTCTTCCCTATTCTTGAATGTTTTGGAATAGTTTGAAAATGAAAAGAGTTAGCTCTTCCTTAAATGTGTGAAGCCATACGGTCCAGGGCTTTTGTATGCCAGGAGTTTTTTAATTACTGCTTCAATTTCACTAGCTGTTGTAGGTCTTTTCAGGCTTTCTGCTTATTCTTGATTCAGTTTTGGCAGATTGTGTGTTTCAAGAAATTTGTCCATTTTGCCTAGGTCACAGGCAGCAAACACAAGGCCCACAGGCCGAATCTGCCCCTCTACTTGGTTTTATCCAGCCTGGCACCTTGTTTCTACCCAGCAGCTGCACTGAGCTCTTGCTTAACTGTTAAGGAGTAGTTACATGTATACATCCTAAAATTACATTTGGCCCTTTGAAGGCAACTGCGAAGTTAACGTGCCCCAGTGGAAATGATTTTGATACCCCTGGCCTAGTTTGTCAAATTTCTTGGCATAGAGTTGTTTATAGTAATTTCTTACAACCCTTTGTATTTCTGCTGTTTTGATTGTAACTTCTCCTCTTTCAATTCTAAAATAATATTTGGGTCCTCTCTGTTTTTTTTCCTGATGAGTCTGGTTAAAGGTATGTCAGTTTTGTTTAACTTTTCAAAGAACCAGATCCTGGATTTATCGATCTTTTGAATTTTGCTCTTTTTGTGTCTGCATAATTTAATTCTGCCCTGATCTTGATTATTTCCTTCCTTCTACTTTCTGTGGGCATTGTTTGTTTTTGTTCCTCTATTTCTTTTAGATGTAGGGTTAGGTCATTTATTTGGGATTTTTCTGTCTTCTTTAGGTAGGCCTATATTGCTATGAATACCCTTCCCAGAATGTGTCTTACAGGTTTTGGGTTGTTGTATGTTCATTTTCATTTGTTTCCAGAAACTTTTTGATTTCTTCCCTTGATATTATTGTTGACTCATTCATTATTTAATAACATTTTATTCAGTCTTCATGTGTTTGAATGTTGACTTCTTTAAGTCAGTCTTATTTTTGCACACTTCATCTTATATTATGTAGACATGTACACTATGTGTATTGCTGTATAATATTCAATTTTATGAATGTACTGTATCCATTCTAGTTTTTGAATTTTCAAACAATGCTGCCATGAACATTTTTACATTTGTCTTGTAGTGTACATGTATGCACGTTTCTCTTGGGTGTATTGCTAGAGGCAAAATTGCTAAATTGTACGGTACACCTATATTCACCTTTCCCAAATGGCAGTCTACTCTCCCACTAGTACTGTGTGAGTGCACATCCCCATCCACAGTTGTTGTTGCAGACCTTAAAGTTTAAGCTAATCTGAAAGTTATGTGGCTTTGATAGGCATTTCCCAGACAGGCCAGTGAAGTTTGAACATCTCATTTTTATGTGTCATTTGGTTGTCCTCTTTTGTAAAATGATCTCAAATGTTTTACCCATTTTTGTTTTGCACTGTCTTTTCCTTTTTAAAAAATATATTTTATTGATTATGCTATTACAGTTGTCCTAATTTTTCCCCCATTGCCTTCCTCCACCTTTATGAAAAGGCTTCTTTCTTAAAATGGTCCCTTTAAAATTTCATGTAATAATGGCTTGGTGATGATAAACTCATTTAGCTGTACCTTGTCCGGGAAGCCCTTTATCTGCCCTTCAATTCTAATGATAGCTTTGCTGGTTAGAGTAATACAGGTTGAAGGTCCTTGCTTTTCATCACTTTGAATACTTTTTTCCAGTCTCTTCTTGCCTGCAAAGTTTCTTTTGAGAAATCAGCTGACAGTCTTATGGGAACTCCTTTGTAGGTAACTCTACAAAGAGCATTGTTTATTCATCTATCTTTGTCTTTTCCATTGGATTTGAAAGATTATATTTTTGATATAAGCGCTTTGTCAATTATATATATATATATATATATATATATATATATATATATATATTGCAAATACCTTTTCATCCTTGTAACCTTCATTTTTGCTCTCAGTGAAAAGGCTAGAGTTCCAGGCAGCAGAATAGTATAGGGAATTCATTGAATTTCATGTTTTGTGAATTATCGATAAGAGAATTAAGGTAATAGTATTATTAATCATTATTAAATATTAAGGTTAAGGTATATTTTATTTGATTATTTTTACCATGATTAATATACAAATTGAATTCAATGATTAAAAATTTGAATCTGTGAGGCTATTTTTTCATATTCCCCTCTTTTTTCCTCTAGGTGCTCATGGAACACATGTAGCTAGTATAGCTGCTGGACATTTTCCAGAAGAACCTGAACGAAATGGTGTAGCTCCAGGTGCCCAGATTCTTTCAATCAAGATTGGTGATACAAGACTGAGCACTATGGAAACAGGCACAGGCCTTATAAGAGCTGTGAGTGTTTGCGAGGTGTTGATTTAGAAGGTTAATAATTGATGATCTTGGATATTTTTAGTTTTATAAAGTACTCTGGACTTACCAAGAATTTTTTTTAGTTTTTATTAAAATTACTAGGATTGGAAAATATAAAAATATTATTTATGGTATACTTCTCATTTCTTTTTTTTAAGATTTTATTTATTTATTTATTTATTTATTTATTTATTTATTTATTTATTTATTTATTTATTTATTTTAGAGGAGAAGGGTAGGAAAGAGAGAGAGGGAGAGAAATATCAATGTATGGTTGCCTCTCATGTGTCCCCTGCTGGGAACTGGCCTGCAACCCAGGCATGTACCCTGGCTGGGAATCGAACCTGGATCGTTTGGTTCGCAGGCCCGCGCTCAATCCACTGAGCTACACCAGCCAGGGCCTCATTTCTAATAAGTCTTCTAGTAAGCTATTTTGAGATACTTTAAAAAAACAAAATAAGCCCCTTAGGCAGCTTGCTCCTTCAGCCTAAGAAGAATTTAACTAATATTCTACATTTCATTTTAACATATGAATTATATTTTACTTTAGTTATTTTAGAACTTAGTAAGAACCATTCCTTTTCCTCTTCCTCTCCCCTACTCCATTCTGCAAATACTAGTTTTGTTTTTTATAGATTACTTACTATATTCTAAATACTATATTGTGACTATAGACTATATTCCGCCTACATCTGCCTTTTAAAAAATTTATTAACCATATGCCTAGAAGTAACTTATATTTTTAGATTTGAACTAGAATATGATTGGTTAACTATGGGATTCTGTGCCTTTATTTTCCTGCCCAATCTTTTCTGTACATTGCTGCCTAAATTAGACTCTTCATTTTTTTAATAGATGATAGAAGTTATAAATCATAAGTGTGATCTTGTCAACTACAGCTATGGAGAAGCAACTCACTGGCCAAATTCTGGGTGAGTGTTCTTTGACACTTGTTAGCCATAGAAACTTAGCTAATGAGGAGTATGTAATGCTTTTCATAACTGTATTGAAAAATCACAATTGAAACAAAAACAATCGCTGTGGTTAGATGATGACTGTATCTCTGGCTCTCATTCCAATGGTCCTTATTTTCTCCTTAATGTCCTTATTTCCTCCTACCCAGGGAGGCCCCATGCCTCATCAATCACTAGAATTCCTCATCCACAAGCATCCTGAACTCTTCCAAGTATAACTACCTGAAAAAGCTCTAGACTTGTGGAAACTTTGTCATTCCCTTCAAGGATCATGCACCTGACCTGCCAGACTTTGCTGGAGATACACACTGATCCATTTTAAGTTTATGACCACAGATGTCGAATGTTTACACAGCATTGTCTTTAATCACACTGCATTTACCCTTTGACTCCTGTATGATCATTTTACACCTTTTCTTCTTAAAGACCTTCATTGTCCTTCCCTTTCTTCCCTCAGTAAAGCCCTCATCTCTTACTTTCTCAGAGAAAATAAAAGCATTCAGCAGGGGACCAATGCCCTTCCTATGAACTACTCAAACGCAATCTTCTCTGCCTTTCCTATTGGGTAATAAAAGAAGTGCCTGGGTCAGAAGTTACTCAAGCACTTGCAATCTGGTTCTGGTTTCCTTTCTCCTATCCTGGATTATTATTACTACACCTACATTCTTTAGAGTCACCAGCTTTAAAACAGACACAAACCCTCTTCATTTCATATTGCTTTCACTCACTTTTCCAGCAAAACTTAGTTATGTATGTTCACTTTCTGAGTCTCTTCCTGACCCCTCCTCCCTGTGTCATCATCTTCCTGCTGCCATATCTAGTGGCTTAGTCTTCACCTCATGTTACTTTGCCTTGTTTTCTTCATAGTAATAATTTTGAAATTACCTTATTGATCACTTCCCCCACTACCATATACCTGCTATCCAGTGTCTGAAATTCTTTAATAAACTCCTCCCAAAATCCAGTTTTACTAAGCCCCCAAACCCTTTAGTTTGCTGTTATCAAATAATTTGATTTTTAAATTAAATTTACCAGTACTACCAGATGACTAGTGCTACTAGGTTTCTTGTTATACATCCTTTTCCTGCTCTTCTATCAAGCACCCTGTCATCTTCAGTTATTTTATTCATGAATGAAGTCTTGCCCCTCCTTTGCTTCGGTATTTTATTTACCTAAGTGTTTTGCTTTCTCTTCCTTTTTTAAAATATTCATCCTTTTAAAGTCATCTTTCCCTAATTCCCTTTTACACTGGGAGTGCTGTTAGTTCCATACCATTGTTATGTTGACTTTATTTTCTTCATGGTCTGACTTCATCTCCTTTAATTCATAGCGCTATGTTTTTCTTGTTTGCTATCAAGCTCTAACCAGATTTCTTATATTTTAAATCTTAGGTTCTCCCTACTGGCTTACTTTCCTTTCACCTTTGTCACTAATCATAAATATATACAGATAGGAAACTCCCAAGGAGTTGTTTCTGAATACGTTATTTCAAGTGGGGGGTGGGAGTGAAACCCCCCTATTGTCTCCCTACCCAGTCACTGCTAATCATTCAGTATTTGCTTCCTGTCCTTTTGTAGTTTTCCCCATATATATTCAGTTTGTATCTAGCATTTCTCCATATTTAACCTGACCTCATAACTGCTTCTCAACACTAAAACCCAACTAGGGCGTATCTCCTGGAATGGCTGTATCATGTTCCACCAGTGGTGGGTAGTGCTAAAAGTTACTTAACCATGCATTTGAACAATATTTTGGTATTATAAATACTTTGGGGATAGAGGCTAAGCTTTTATAGTTTTAGAATGTCCCCTGAGTGATTCTAATGCACACTTCCTTATTTAGTGCCACTGCTTTAGTTTTACTACTTGGAACCATATTTTAGTCTGTTTTTTTATAAACCACATTTGAAAATACTTTCACATGATAATAATAATATAGTTCTTTAAAAGCAAGCCAGTTTTTTATGTTCAAAGAAATTCTATCTCTTTCAGGAGAATTTGTGAAATAATTAATGAAGCAGTGTGGAAGCATAATACAATTTATGTTTCAAGTGCTGGAAATAATGGCCCATGCCTTTCTACAGTTGGTTGTCCAGGTGGAACTACATCAAGTGTAATAGGTTAGTTTCCTGTTTTAGAAATGGACTTGTTTCAAAATAAGCAAACAAAAAACCCCTTAGTTAATTCAATGTTAATTGGATCTCTAGGTATACAAACACTGTAAACCTTAAATATACCCCCAGGAAACTGAAATCTGGTAGGGGCCTGCTGATCTTGAATTTACAGTAGACTGGAGTAAATAGTTTAATGAAAGTGTAGATACAGTGCTAAAGGATACAAGAGTGCACCCACTTCTGATTTGAGAATTTAGATGAGGCTTTCTGAAAGAATGTGGGAATGAGGGTTTCAGTCAGTAGAAATGATTGAGGAAAGGGCTTTCAGACTAAGTAAACAACAGAAATACATTTGCTTTACTTTTTATTTATAGTGTATGACTACTTATTTATAATATAGTTTCCTCTTCTAATTTCTCTTGGGACATTTAGAAAGAACCAGCTGTAGAGGAAGGGAGCTTTATTAATGAGAAAAGCAGTTGAAACACATTTGTTCCATGAATGTGGCTTTTCTGTGACTTTTTGGTCTTTACATATTGATGCGGTGTTGACTCTTCCAATGTATTCTAATGGAAAAAAATGCCCATCACCAAGAGTTCATGGGAAATCTAAATCAAGAATTGCAGTCATAGTATAAGAATAATAAAGTTAGCTTACATAACATACAGTGGCTTCCAACTTTTGCAGAAAAATCCACAAAATATAAACCCTACCTCCTTTTCTTTTTAAATGTGCAGTATGAGGAAGATGAATTAAGAGAAATATGTATGTAGTAAATGATGCCTAAAATTTTTTTGTTTATTTGAGATCATAATAAGGCTTCTTGACATTTGTCATTGGGTGTATGACTATAAAAACTATTTGGTCCCAAATAATGTTTCTGATGTATGTATTAATAATTGCATAAATATATACATATTATAGATATTATTCGTATGTAGATACTATAGATGTATATATAGTAATATTTGGGTATCAAAATTTCAAAATTGGTCCTTTTTAAAATTTTGTTTTAAATTAACAGTGAGCTTACATAAATATAAATATGTCATATTTTTATTCATAGCTTCTACATTTTAAGATATAATTTACTGTATGTAATTTGAAATTTCTTGCTTAAGTAATTTTGTTAAATCACGTGTTAAGACAACAGTGCCTACCAGTGACATATTCATCGTGTATTTCAGTGTTCTAAGTATATTTTAAGTATACACGAAAGTGAAACAAAAAATAGATCTGAAAGGTAAAGATCAAAGTTTACTACTCTACTAAAATACTCAGTGTTTTTGTTGTTTTCTTATCCCCATAGTCACTGAAAATTTTAAACTAAATTTTACAAAATAATCGCAGTGTTATGTGGCAGTATTGTTAACCTAAATCCTCTTAACTCACATATGTTTTGCCCAGTCTTCTATTCTGAATATGTGTATGTTGTAAAGAGGAATTAGAAAGTGGTAGACCTGGATTCTAAATCTTTTCTCTGCCAGTCATACATGTGTATTTTGTACCTTTTTTCAATCTCTGTAGGCCATGTTTCCAAATTTCTAAAATGAAAGAACCAAGTTTGATCTCTATATTGTGTTTCAGAGTCTTACTAGACCTCTTTTGCATATATTTCTGAAGACTAACATGTTATATCTTTGTTTTTTGCTCTTTATTTAGCCATTTTTAAGGAGAGGGATACTGCCAACTTTACAGGTAGAATTTTGAATAGAATGGTCATTTAAAAATGAGCAGTCAAGTAATTCCTTTATTTTTCTAGTGTTATATTTTAAAGTTTAAAACATTTCCTCTTTTTCTTTTATATGTCTACAAACTTTCAAGTATGTTAATTGTTTTTAATTCACATAATAATCCTGATATTTTTGTATACCAAAATAAGGCATGTGATATGTAATGTCTGGTATATATAGTAAACTTTTCTTGGTAAAGTTTTTTTTGTGTCTTTTTATTTTATGACAGAGCTGTGACATAGGGGAATCAAGCAATTTATTCACTTGGTTACAAAGCCAAGTGAATAGTGGATAAAAGTTAGGATTCATATTTTGTGTCCTTTTGTTAATGATGACATCTATTCCACAGGTGTTGGTGCTTATGTTTCACCTGATATGATGGTTGCTGAGTATTCTCTGAGAGAGAAATTACCTGCAAATCAATATACATGGTCTTCTAGAGGCCCCAGGTAGGTTGAGAGTAGGACATGTGGACTATTAAAAATATTTTGTCAAACTTAACATAGTGGGGTAAGGCAAAGTTTTGGTACTTTTACTGATTTTTTCTGTTTTTACTTTTGTAGCATTTTTATTTTGATTAAGAATTTCATATCAGGGAAACCGATCATTAAAGAAGTAAAATGCTGTTATTTTATTATTAGATATATATAACTATTCTGAGTGTAAATTCTTAGGCCTGTACTCCAAATCCTTCATTTATGAGGATCTGTATACAAAGTAAGGACTAGATGATCTACAGAAGTGAAGGTGTGCTTTGTGATACTTTTCACATTTGGACTTAGGTAAAACAAGAGCCCTAAGCTTTTGTACTGTGTCACAGTTATAGGTCTGCATACCCTATGTTTATGTTTTTGAAGTTATAACCTATTAAACCAATTTTAGGTACAATCCATAGTAGGCAAGTTCTATTTGATAAATGAAGTTCATCTATTTTGGTTCCCTGAAGTCCCTCTGTGAACTCTACTTATCTGCTTCAAGAAATTGATTATCTTTCTCAAGAGTTATACTAAGTCCTAATTTATGTCATCCCTCACTATGATATAAGTGGGTACCTTCTGGAAAATAAAGCCCATTATAATTCATTTCTTTGCCTCTTTGGAGTTATTTTTTTAAGAAGAAAATCGACTTTGAATTTATTTCAGCAAATACCTTACTGCCCACAGAAGTCAAGGCATACATGAACAGGTTGTGATCTGAGTTCATGATTCCCTTGTAGGACAATGGGATTACATAGGTGGAAGCAATCATTTTCATTTGAGTGGAACCTGTCAAGGAGAAGATAGTATTGGAGTTGGCCTTGAAGGATGGATAGGATTTTCAGAGAAGAAGGAGGTTTTATATGGCAAGAATAGCAGGTTTTAGTATAAGCGTTTGGGGAAAAGAACCACTAGTTGGATTTGTCTAAAGTATAAAACATATTAAAAGGAATATTGGAAGATAAGAACATTGGTTGGGATTATATCAAATATGGTAATGCTAAATTTAATTCTCTGAGTTACAGATATCTTCCTAGCCTTGTCTAGGTAAGTTTAAAAAAAAAAAATTTATTTCAGTAGTTTATTATAACTGTCAATAAAAGTAATGGATCTCCATGTGGTCCATAGACTGCTCTCATCAGCTCAACTAACTGGCCTAAAACTCCAAATCACTGAATAAGAGTGGCTAGGAATAAGACCAAGTCAAAGTTGGCAAAGGTTTGTGTCTTTTGTATTTAGTTAATAAATGTATTAATTATTAAACTTGTCCTTTTCTAAAATTGATTTTAAAATGTTATTTAATCTTACAATCAGTGTAAAAACAAAGTAGTAGAGAATATTTAAACCAGCCTTTGTTAGTCTTATTTGCACATAGTAGAACAGTTAAATAATTATTTTAAGAAAATTAGTTCATGAATTTTGAGGGAAGCTTGGGTTGAACAGATAATGGTTCACAAACCAGTTTTTCTAAGAATTGAGAGAATTGGTTTCATGTTTACTGTTGCAAATACATGGTTTCAGTTAGACAGGTCATGACATATGAAACATTGACTAATGATGACTAAACGTGTATATTATATAGTACTATTTTTAAAGCCCCCTTTATCAGGAAACACTGTCAAAGTATTCATGTTGTATTATTTGCAAGTATAGCACTTATCTTAAAGGCAGATTACCAAATGTCTACATAGATGTGTTTTGAATTTTTGTTACATATTGTATTTTTGAAGAAAAATAGCAATTGCTTTTTTATTCAAAGGTAACTTTTATATAAAGTTTATATAAGATTTTTTAAAATCCTCACCTGAGGACATGTTTATTGATTTTAGAGAGAGAGGAAAGGGAGGAAGAACGGGAGAGAGAGAGAGAAATAGAGAGAGAAATGACCAACTAAGAAACATCAAACATTTGCCTCCCATACATGCTCTGACCAAGGATCAAACCCACAGATAACCTTTTGGTATACAGAACAATGCTCCAACCAACTGAGCCACCTGGCCAGGGCATATAAGGGTTTTGGGGTTGTTTTTTTTAAAGATTTTATTTATTTATTTTTAGAGGGGGGGGAGAGAGGGAGAGAAACATCCATGTGTGGTTGCCTCTCACATGGCCCCCACTGGGGACCTGGCTTGCAACCCAGGCATGTGCCCTGACTGGGAACAAACTGGTGACCCTTTGGTTCACAGCCCGCACTCAATCCACTGAGATACACCAGCCAGGGAGCATATAAGGTTTTAATAAGGAATATGTGAGGTTTATATTAGGAAAACTTTTATTTTTATTATATTTTATTGTTTATACTATTACAGGTATCCCCACATTTCCCCCCTTTGCCCACCACTACCTAGCCTCACCCCACTAAGGCAGTCCACACACTGTTGTCTGTGTTTCTGTGTCGTTGCATATATATACATTCTTTGGCTAATCCCATCATGTTCTTCTTCAAGGAAAATTTTATTTTTATTTAAATAAAATTTTTATTCACGTTTTATAGAAATCATTTTTAAAGCACTAATTAAATGCTTTATAATTAGCCACTGTAAAAAACTAGTTGAAAATTAATACAAAGTAATAAGAAGTAAGTTTGTTAGGATTCATGGCTCTTCCCAGTTATTTTTTCTGATAATCAGATACCGAGTGCTCACTGTGAACATTAGTAGACAGTATAGACAGTGCAAAGAAAAAAGTAAAAATTATTCTAAATCTCATTATCTGTAATAATACCTGGGTGATGTTTTGATGAACAACCTTTTAGTCATTATGTGCATAAAGGGGAGATAGACTATTCAGACTCTTCTGTCACCTGATAATACTGTATGGAATCTATGACATTCCTTACAGGTCAACAGGTATTTACCTCATAATATTTGTTTTTTTAAGGTATTCACTAAAAGGAATGCCACTAACTCAGTTCAGGAGGAAGATATAATTTGCACTGCTTTCAGTTCTCTGTATCAAATTATGAAACCAAATTGTACTAGTATTCCTACCCAAGAATAAAAATAATTTAGTCAGTTGGAGGAAGACTGGTAGAAAGGAGAGGCCAAAATCCTCTGTGGGGAATTTATGGCCACTCTTGCAGGTGAGAGGAAGTATAGTGTCCCTTTATGTTATTCTTTACTTATGGCAGAAGACAGAGCTTGTGTTTGGTGACAACGTAGTAATCAACTTTATAGACTTTAACTGATTAAACCTTGCTTAGCCAAAACCCTAAACAGGGTAGTCCTATTGTCTTAAGCTGTCCAGTGTGGCGGCCCCTAGTCCCATGAGGTTAGTATGAATTGAAATGTGCTGTGAGTACAAATTAAAGACCAGATTTTTAGGACTTAGTACAAAAAAAAGAATGTATTAACTCATGTTTTTCTATCAATTACACATTGAAATTATGTTTTGGATATGGTGGGTTAAATCAAAGATGTTATTAAAATTAACTTCACCAAATTCTTGTTAACTTGTTTTTTAATGAGGTTTTTAGAAAATACAGAATGACGTGTCCCTCTATTTCTATTGGACAATGCTGTATTAAACTTTAGAGAAAGGCAAAGCTTATCATTATTATGGACAAGAGAAAAGTGCATTCCTTACAGAGTCTGAGCAGTGACATTTACTTATTTTTCTTCTGTGAATATACCTGATAAACTTTTAAACCTAAGCCCAGTACACACAGATTTTTTTCACTTACAAGGGAAAAAAGTGCTGCTTAATGGGGAAATAGTTGTGCTGGGTATTTCCCCCACTTATTCAAATGACTGCAAATAGTCCGTGGTATTGTGTTTGACCAGTGGCCTTGTTGTGAATGCCCATGTTTATCCAGTTTTGATCATTGTAAGTAAACTAATGGCTTTTTGTTCAGTGCTGACGGGGCCCTTGGAGTGAGTATCAGTGCACCAGGAGGAGCCATTGCTTCTGTTCCTAACTGGACATTGAGAGGAACTCAGCTAATGAATGGGACTTCAATGTCTTCTCCCAATGCATGTGGAGGTATTGCCCTGATACTTTCAGGTAAGAATGTTTCTTAGTGCTGTACATGGTACTTGCTCTAAATTTCCAATAAAGTGATGGTGAATTGTTGGCTATTCCACATATATTTCAATTAGAATTTAATTACTTTTCTTAATTAGATAGAAGTAGCATTGTAAAATGGATTTTAAATGTTACCATTTTATAATTTACCTTAGTCCTGGTTCTGCAGATCTACAATTTATAAGGTTAAGTAAGTAGATGTTAAATATCTAGACAGTTTTTTGTTTATAGCATAAAAAAAGTTAGATAATAGGCATAAAAATAATTGAATAAGTTTATCTTACCTTATTGCAGACAGTTGTTTTCATTTTCTGAAGTTCTTATAGTGAGAAAATGTGGTAAAATTGTAAAGTTAAGTTTAAGGTGGAGAATAATTTATGCGATAATAATGATTTGGGTGTGTATTCATTCATTTAACAAATATATTTATTTATTGTCTGTTATATCAAGCAGTATTTTAGCTCTGGGGCTAAATTAGTCAACAGAACATGAAAAATACCTGTCCATGCAGAGTTCATTTTACAAGGGGAGAACCAAAAAAACCTGGAGTTATCTCTGGGGGATGGGCCCATGTTGCACAGGCTTCTTCCCCATGTGAGTGTTCTGGGAACCCATCTCTATCAGTGTACCAGCTGGTGTGTTATGAGAAGCTGTATTTGCCTTCAGTGATTTTTATTGTTGGAGGCTTTTTTAACGCGTTTGCCCATTTCATGATGGTTGATTTACAAGCACACGTGCCCACACTGTGCTGAGTATTCAGCAGTTTTTGACCCAAATTGGCATGACCTACATGTCCCACCTTTCCTATTCACCCAGTCTTACCCCAAGTGACTTTTTGTTTGTTTACCTGGATGAAAAAAGTATTCAAAGGGAAACATTTTGCCCATGTGGAAGAGGTGAAACAAAAAATGTCAGAAACACTAAAAGGCATTAAAATCAGTGAGTTTAAAAATTGTTTTAAGCAATGGAAAAAACATCTTGATTGGTGTATTGAATCAAATGGAGTGTACCTTGAAGATGATTGATGTTTAAACATGTAAGAATAAATACACAATTTTTAAATAAATTCCGGGGTTTTTTGGATTCCTCCCCCCAAAGTTGGGGGAGACAAACCATGAACAAAATGAGAACTAGTTTATATTATATGTAATAAGGTAATGAATATTGATATGGAGCAAAATGAAGTGGAAAGGGAAGTATGAATTTCTAGGGTGGCGTGTGTGGGGCTTACATTATTGGATAGGGTGGCATTGACATTGATTAGGACTCAAAGTTAGGGTAGCCAGACTATGGCAACAGTTGACAGTTCCACCTTAGAAGTGTCCTTGAATCTAATCTAATTCCCCGAACTCTCTGCCCTTATTTCTACTCCTGTTCAGCCTCACCAGATATTTCTTTCCTTTTCCATCTTTCTCTTGATTTAAACAGAATATTTCACTGCTTTCATTTTTAGATAACAAAGTAGAAACAAAAAGGGAGCAAAGCTGAAGCTAAATTAATCTCCTTTTAGATTTGAGTAATAGCCACTGATAAATACACAAACTAATTGAAAAAATCCTTTTGTCTAATTAGAGGTGCATTTCAGATACTATTTAATATATATTTATCAAAACTGCTGACACGTTACAGTTGTTAGTCAATTATGTGCAATTAGTTATGTGCAATTGGTCACTGAACTAAAAATTGTTAAGAATTTTTAAATTTTAACATTTTATTTTGAAATCATTTGAAAAAATAATTACAAATAGTAAATATAAATCCTACACACACTTATTTCAGCATTCCCAAATGTTAATCTCATATATAACAACAAATGTAATAGAAAAAAATAAGAAATTAACATTGATTCAATGCTAATCAATAGCTCTTATTCAGGTAGCCTCCAACTATTTTACTTATGTCCTTTTCCTGGTCCAGGATCCAGTTCTTGATCACATGTTGCATTCTGTTATCATGTGTCCCTAGTCACTTTTCATATAAGAGCATTCCACAGTCTTTTCTTGTGTTTCATACGTGATCTTGAAACTTATTTTGTAAAGTGTCTCTCAATTTGGGTTTATATGATATTTCTTCATAATTAAATTTAGGTTATGTATTTTGGGCAAAAATACAACAGAATTCCCTATTGTGTCCTACTTAGGGCATCAAATGAGGAAGCACATAATGTCAACATGTCTAATTACTGATGATTTATTTTAAAATGTGAATGTGCAAATATTTTATTTTTTGAAAGTATTTATGCTTACAATGGAAAAAAGTAAAAGTTAATTGAAACATGTGGCAGGGGATATGTAGTTTCTCAGAATTCTTTTAAAATGTTTTGAGAATATTTATGTAGACAGGTATACTGAGATATTGAATTATAAAGAGATACAGAAATTGGGAGGAATATGTATGGTTGAGAGATTTATGTTTTTAAATATTTACCAAATATTTTAAGGTTGCTCATGCCTTCTGTCTTTTGTCATACTGCTTTCTCTGCCTAGAATTCCTTCTGCCATTTTTTGGCCTTGCAGACTCCTGTGTATTTTAAAGACCCAACTCATGTGTTTGTTCACCTGCTAGAGCTTCACTTTATTTGCTGTTATAGCAGCATGATATTTCTAGGGTTTTTTTGCTCATTCTTAAATATCATAAGTGTTTATGTGTTTGTTGAGCTCTGGAGAAGGCAGGAATATTCTTCTACTTGTCTTTGATCTTTAACAACAGTTATTAATGCAAGGTTCACAGATTGGTGGCCTCCATATCCTTCCCATAACTGTCATTCCCAGCCTAGGTACTCCCTAGCATTACTGGGGAAGCTTTTAATCCATATCAGTGCATGGGATCTAGACTCAAAGATGCTGAGTTAATTAGTCTATGGTGATGCCTCAGCATCTTTTTGGCTTGTTTAAGCTCCCCTGGTGTTTATATAACAAGCGCCCAGGTTGAAAAAATACAGTTGTTCATATGGAAAATAATACAGTAATTAATAAATAATGATAACAATAAACTCTGTGTTTCACATACTCACAACTATAAACCTACTTTTGCCCTACCTTGTATTGTTTGACCAGCAGTATCTTAAAGCAAATGTCATTCCAGTGCCTTTAGGTGTCTGTCTATCTGCTTCCTACATTTACATTATTTCTGCATAGCCTGCATTAGTACCATTGCCATAATAATGGGCACATAGTATTTTTTCTTAAATAAGTTTCTTTGTGCAATGCCAGTGTGTTTTATCAGACTGTTTAGTTCAATTTTGTTTTGTTTTGTTTAGGATTTAAAAATGAGTGTTGAAGTACAGGACATTAAAGCCAGGGAATGTACATATTATCTGAACTGGTGAAGGGGGAAAGGTTTCAAGTAGTGAGCTCCCTAACATTTTTTCTTGTTTCTGTTTTTAAATTTTAGGTCTGAAGGCTAATAATGTTAACTACACAGTTCATTCAGTCAGAAGAGCTCTAGAGAACACTGCAGTGAAAGCTGACAATATAGAAGTGTTTGCCCAAGGACATGGTATTATTCAGGTATTGTTTATATGAAAAATGTGTTTAAAATCATTAAGACAATCTCTTAGCTATTTGGGATAATATCACAGTGGTCTCTGAACTGTAAGCAAAGAAGATGTGAAAATAAATTTTTTAGTTAAGGCAAATTTGTTGTAGTAAAGTAGAGAAATATAACATATGTAGGATACAGAGGGTAGAAATTCAAAGCAGAGTTAAAGCGCAAAAGCAGTTAAATCATAATGGCATATGGAAGAGTTCCTAACTTTGGTTACTTGGGAATAATAGTGTGAATCAAGAGAGTGGAGGGGAAGGTGAGTTCAGTAGTTAGACTAGTAATTTGCAAAAAAAAAAAAAAGTAAAATTACCTTCTGAATTTGAGAGGGCTGAATGCAGAAACTTTTTGCCTGTACTCTGCCACAAGTGAAGTCAAATTGGTAACTTGCAGCAAAATATTTTCTTGACCTAACCATTTACATCTTACTCTTTACGTTCTTTTAATTAGGTTGATAAAGCCTATGACTACCTCGTTCAGAACATATCATTTGCTAATAAATTAGGTTTCACTGTTACCGTTGGAAATAACCGTGGTATCTACCTCCGAGATCCTGTTCAGGTGGCCGCACCTTCAGATCATAGTGTTGGCATTGAACCTGTATTTCCAGAAAATACTGGTAAGTAAGAAATGGATGGCAAGCTGAAGTGCTCACATTATGGTTTGAATGAATAGCATCATAGTATAAAAATGGTGTTTGGGCTAATGTTCTAAATAGAAAACATAAATTGACAATATTATTATTTAAAATCTTATAGATTTGAGGGAAAAGATGATGGCACTTAGGGATTCTAATGCTATGGCAATTTAGTTAGCATTCTAAGTACCAAGGAAAATAGAATGGGCCTTCAGTGACCTACATTTTTATTAAATTGTGGATAATAAGATACCAGCTTCCTTTTCTTTCCCACTTTTACTACTGTAAGACAGTTTCCAGTTGGAGAGTGGGAAGTAGAAGCAGCCAAGAGAACCTCAGCTTAATGAGGTATAAACAAGAGAGTCATTGTCACCATTTATTTGCCAGTCGTCATGTTGATGAGATGCTGTTATCCAAACACAATAATGAAAAATAGGCCTGGCTGGTGTAGCTCAGTGGATTGAGCGCGGGCCTGCGAACCGAAAGATCGCGGTTCGATTCCCAGTCAGGGCACATGCCTGGGTTGCCAGGCCAGTTCCCGTCAGGGGACATACAAGAGGCAACCGCACATTGATGTTTCTCCCCCTCTCTCCTTCCCTTCCCCTCTAAAGATAAATAAATAAAATCTATAAAAGGAAAAAAAAAAAAAAAACCTTAAAAAAAAAAAGCCACAAGAACTTTTTATATTAAGGTTATACTAGTGTTGGGTGAAAGTGGGAATGGATCACAAGTGTACTAAAGCATAAGGAAGATTCTATGATTTTTATTTAAGCTGTGTTTTGGAAGCTCATGCCTAATGCCTTTTATAAATTTACTAAATATTCTTGAGAGAAGCTAGAATTGTTTTAAATGAAAGAAAGGACTAATCTTTAATTTTTGGTCTCTTTAATGCCAGAAAACTCTGAAAAAATATCCCTTCAGCTTCATTTAGCATTAACTTCAAACTCATCTTGGGTTCAGTGTCCTAGCCATTTGGAACTCATGAATCAATGCAGACACATAAACATACGTGTGGATCCCAGGGGCTTAAGAGAAGGATTACATTATACAGAGGTATTTGTGTATCTTTACCTTTTTACTTTCTTTACCATTAAAAAGCTCAAAAGTACTTTGTGTGACAGTCCTTTCCCCCTTTAGTCTAAATTTGTCAAGGCTTGTCCTGCATGTATTTGTTTAAGCTATTTGCTATTAATTATGTCCCGGACATTATGTCAGCTTGTGCTTAGGACCTTTAAATTTTAATATTAGATTAATTTATTCTGTGAATTGATTACACTTTTTTCTTTCTCTATTAAAAGTTTGTTTATGGATACTGAAACTTAGCATCATTCTCTTTTTAAGGTTTGTGGCTATGATATAGCATCCCCTAATGCGGGTCCTCTGTTCAGAGTTCCAATAACCTCAATTATAGCAGCAAAGTAAGTAACAAGTTACCAACAGCTCACTGTTACTTGTACAGTAACAGTTGACCCTTGAACAACACAGGTTTGAACTGCATGCATCCACTTATAGGTGGATTTTTTCAATAAATGCCTGTACCATTTCTAATATGCAGTTGGGAGTCTGCAAATGTGGAGGGCTAAGGAGTCTGCACTCAACTATACCTTTTTATACAGGGGGCTTAAGCATCTGCAGATTTTGGTATCCATGGGTTGTCCTGGAACCAACCTTCCATAGATACCAAGGGACAGCTAAGTTTTGGGGGAGTCAAAAGTTACATATGGATTTTCAAGTGCTTATGGAGTTAGTGTCCCTAACCCCTACATTGTTCAAGGGTCAACTTTAATTTTTTAGTAGCTATTTATAGAAATAATGTAAATTTCTACAGGGTTAACAGACAAGAACCAGATAACCAGGCTTTAGTTCTGCTTCTTGCTCAACGTTCAAGGTGGCACAGTCAATCACATTATTCCTTGTTGACTATGAGAGTAAGCGATGGCATCAGTTCTCTGCCCTGAACTGAAGGCAGGCCCTGCACTGGAACTGCTTTTCCCCAAGGTGCTGATGCCCTTCTAATTGCCCAATTCAGAGGCAGTTTGGCCTTCATTTTGCCCAGTCCTTCTGCAATATTTGATACATGACTTCATCCTCTTCTGCTTCCAGTCCATTTTAACACCCTTGTCTCTGGGATCACTGTTTTCTCCTGGTTCTTCCACTTTTCCAGTCACCTGCTGTTTCCAAACTCTTCACTTTCCATCTTTTCTTCCACCTGGAACCAGGCAACTCTGATCATATTGCTTCCTGCCTAAATACATCAGTGGCACATTCAAGGATTAAGTGATGCTCCTTAAAATAGCAAACAATGATCCTTTACAAGCTAGTGTTTTCTGCCATTTGTACAGCAAATTACACATTTCCCCAAGGTTGCACATGCTCACTGGGTGCATTTGCACAGCTAATTTCTTTGCTTCAGTTTCCTGTCTCTTAACTTAATAACCAGGCATGTTCCTGGTCATATCCAGGTGAAGTGAGTCCCTTCTTGCTGCTTCCTAGTGCTTTTTACATGCCTGTGGTACAGATTTCAACAAGTATATTATCATTTATTTCTTTAATTTACCCACTGAAGACATGGGCTGCATCTTACATATTTCTATATGGAACCCATTATACAGTATTTACAAAACAAAACAAATTAGTAGGAGTAGGACAAGATTGAGATTACTCGAGCATTGGAAACAACAAAGTTCCAAGTTAACAATTTCTGTAGAGTTAGTTACACTGGTAAATATTAAATACCCAATAGGTCTTAACTCATAAGAAATATATGATGAAACTGAAAAGATAAAAAGTGACATATGCATGAAAAATTGTAGGACAGTTAAATTCTTAGCCTTAATGTTTCCTAGTCCAGTACAAGCTTAGAGACAATAATGTATATGATTCAGGAATCAGCTGAGACATTAATCTCCTTTAGGAAGTTTTCTCTGGTCCCTTTGCATGAAGTAAATCTGTTTTCTACCTAAAGCATATTACATTAAATGTCTCAGGTGGTTTTTCTGTCCCCTTTAGATTGTCTATGACAAAGGAAAATATTTTATTCATTGCTGTATTTGTAACTCCTAATAACAGTGCCTGTATATAACATAGTAAGCTTTCATTATATTTTTGTCACACTGACTAGAATTTGTCTTTAGCATGTACTTGAGGTTTTTATAGTGGGTAATTATACATTGACTATTATGTTTCATTGACTTATGAAAGTAGTTTCTTTACTGTGTCATTATGGTATATAAGCATTTCGAAACTATAAAAAAGGGATTTATTTAATACCAGTCTCAGAGCTACAATCAGTATCAATTATATGAAACATTTCCTTTGATTTTAATATTTAGAACTCACTATAGCCCAGATTCTCTTTAATTGGAAAATAATGAATGTTGCACAATTCCTTTAATTTAAAAAAGTGAGCTTTCTTATTTTGTGTGTGCATACATGTGTGCCTGTGTGTGTTTTACAGATTACAAAGTAGACAGGTAAAAAGTAGAAAAGTCATCTATACTAACCTAGCTGGAACTTATTTCTGCTAACATGTAGCAAAAATGAGATTGTATTAAGCATACTGTTTTGTAACCAGCTTAAAAATCTAGATTCCCAGTGGGCTTATAATTAATATATAACCTTTTTATGATAGTGTCACATTTAATCATTAATTTGTATTTTCAGACTAAATGAATCATCACATTATGATCTAGCCTTTACAGATGTACATTTTAAACCTGGTCAAATTCGAAGGCATTTTATTGAGGTTCCTGAGGGTGCAACATGGGCTGGTAAGTAAAATTAAAGTCTGTATCGACCCCTCATTTTTATGTACATCCTCTCTCTTTTATTATTTTGACTACATAGAGTTCATATATTTTTAATGCACATTTTTCTCATAACAACACTATATCTGGGACTCTAGAATTGCTATTAGGTTTAAAACTTTTAAAAAATATTTTATTTGTTTATTTTTAGAGTGAGGTCAAGGAAACAAGAGAGGGAGAGAAACAGTAATGCGTGGTTGCCTCTCACATGCCCCATACTGGGGGCTTAGCCTGCAACAAAGGCATGCGCCCTGACTGGGAATCAAACAGGTGACCCTTTGGTTTGCAAGCTGACACTCAGTCCACTGAGCCACACCAGCCAGGGCTAGGTTTAAAACATTTTAAAGATCTAGTACTATTTTGCATTGGCTTATACATCCAGTCATCTAGGCCATCTTAAGATGTTTTAATATTCAAGATTTTAACTCAGTTTAGAATAATGCCTTATCCGTTAATGATTAGTTGCGTTGTTGAACAACTCTGGGCTGCCCTGCATGTACATAGAGCCCCTTTCAGTTATCTAACCTTAGACTGATAAAATGTACACTAATCATTTTAAAGAATAAAAATCTACAGTTAATATTGAATCCAAAATATTTTTAATGGTAAATGCCAGTGATTATAATGCCCTAATTAACATTTGTTTAAGCTTTGGTGTTGAAAATAGTTTTTTGTTTTTGTTTTTAATAAAAATTTGTATGATCTAGAATGGAAGTAGATCAGAGCATTTAACAGTCTTTGATTAGGAATCTACTATGAGGGATTGGGGGGTGAGTGGAGGAGATGTTAGTCAAAGAGGTCAAACTTTGAGTTTTGAGTAAGTTCGAGGGATTTAATATCTAACGTGGTGACTGTAGTTTACAGTAGTGTATTATATACTTGAAATTTACTAAGTGTAGATTTTTAAATGTTTTCACTACCAGAAAAATTGGTAACCGTGAGGCGATGTGTGTATTAACTGACCTGATAGTGATAAACATTTCACAATACATTCATTTATCAAATCATCATCTTGTATACCTTAAAACTTACACAGTGTTATTGGTCATTTTTATCTCAGTCAGGCTGGGATGGAGGGATAAAAAGGAAGAGAGGGAGGGATGGAGGAAAGTACTGCAGTTGATTCCTATTTCAAATAATTAGAAATATTGTTAAAACACCAAATTTATATTCTCAGCAATTGATTAGATTCACAGAGCTCTGTGCCAACTTGACCTTGTGAACTGGAGAATTAAGCCTTGCTTAGTTCTCTGTATTAGAATGGATATTTGCCGCAGCCCGCTGCAGCAAGGGTGGTCGTGAGGCTGGGCGAGGGACTGAATATAGGAGAGGACCAAATGCTCTGCTGGCATAAGGCAAGTTTATTGCGTGGTCTTCAGGCTTAAGTACAATCATGAGTGCATAATAAACAAAGGAGAAGCTTTCTGGCACGAGATTATCTACTCCCTTAAGGTCGGGAAGTTCTCAGGCTAACATTGCTACCGGGTACGTGATGCGCAGGCCAATGTTATGAGAACAGTCAGAGCCCAAGATAGCCCCAAGGCCGAAAACCAGGCCCAGTCACCACACCTGCGGTGCAGTACCCTACCCTCGACCCCTCACAGGCCTCTTGGTCTCCAACAGATATTCAGTAGATAAGCCACTGATCTTGATTCACAGTGATTTAGGCTTACCTCCACTTCTGCCTCAGAATGAAGCTAAGCATATGTAGTCCTGACGTACCTTCTAGAAAGCAAACAGGACATAAACCTACAGGCGCAGAGACTAGGAAAAGTTATCAATGAAGTTGAAGAAATAGATACTAATGGAATTTAAGCATGATGACAAATACAGGTTTCTGAAATTAAAATCCTGTTTAACAGTTGCTTGGCTTTTGACTAAAACATGAGGAAAGGTTGAGCTTAGCAGCAGAGGGAAGGATTTTAAAAGGTACCTGATTGGGATAATTGTGTGCCTAACTATCAAAAAGCTTGCTGTTTCATGGTGTTTGAAGCATAGCTTATTTTGTTTTATTTTTGTGTGTGTCTGTGGCAGTATTTTTTTTATTGCTGGTCAACTGCAGTTGTCTCCATTTTCCTGCCACTACTTTCCCCTGCCCCACTCATCCCCATCTCCCACCCTCAATCCTTCCCCTTTTGACTTTGTCCATGGGTCATTTATACATCTTCCTTGATGAACCTTTCCCATCTTCACCCCATTATTCCCTTCCCCTGCCCCTCTGGTTACTGTCAGTTTGTTCTTTATTTCAATGTTTCAGGTTACATTTTGCTTACTTACTTGTTTTGTTGATTAGGTTCCACTTACAGGTGAGATCATATGGTATTTGTCTTTCACCACCTGGCGTATATCACTTTTAGCATAATGCTCTCCAGATACATCCAGCTGTTGCGAAGGGTAGGAGCTCCTTCTTTCTTTCTGCTGTGCAGTATTCCATTGTGTAAATGTACCACAGCATTTGGATCCATTCATTTACTGATGAGCACCTAGGGCACTTCCAGCACTTGACTATTGTAAATTGTGCTGCTATGAACATTAGGGTGCATCGGTTCTTTTGAACTGGTGTTTCAGGGTTCTTAGGATATAATCCCAGTGTGGAATTGCCAGGTCAAAAGGCAGTTCCATTTTTAGTTTTCTGATGAAATTCCATACTGTTTTCCACAGTGGCTTCACCAGTCTACGTTCCCACCAACAATGTACTAGGGTGCCCTTTTGTCCTCATCCTCACCAACACTTTTTATTTATGGATTTGTTTGTGATGGCCATTCTGATCTGTATGAAGTGGTATCTCTTTGTAGCTTTAATTTGCATGTCTCTGATGGCTAATGATGCTGAGCATCTTTTCATATGTCTCTGGATCCTCTGTATATCCTCCCTGGAGAAGTGTCTATTCAGTTCCTTTGCCTGTTTTTTAATTGGGTTGTTTTTCTTCCTGGAGTGGAGTTATATGAATTCTTTATATATTTTGGAGATCAAACCTTTGTCTGAGGTATCATTTGCAAATATGTTTTCCCATGCAGTTTATTCCCTTTTCATTTTGCTGAAGTTTTCTTTAGTCATGCAGAAGCTTTTTATTTTGATGAGATCACATTTGTTTATTCTTTCCTTTATGTCCCTTGCTCTAGGGGAAATATCAGTGAAAATATTGCCATGTGGAATACTTGAGCTTTTCCAGCCTATTTTCTCCTCTAGGACCTTTACGATATCACAGCTTATATTTCAGTATTTTATCCAGCTTGAATTTATTTCTGTGTATGGTTTAAGTTCATTATCAAATTTCATTTTTTTGCATGTAGCTGTCCAGATCTCCCAACACCATTTGTTGAAGAGGCTGTTTTTACTCCATTTTATGCATCTACCCCTTTGTGAAATATTAATTGACCATAGAGACTCGGGTTTATTTCTGGGCTCCCTGTTCTGTTCCATTGATCTATATGTCTGTTCTTATGCCACTACCAGACTGTTTAGATTACTGTGGCCTTGTAATATTGTTTGATGTCAGGTATCATGATCCCTCCTCCTTTATTCTTCTTTCTCAAAATTGCTGAGACTATTCAGTGTCATTTATAGATGCATATAAATTTTTGAAATGTTCGTTCTATATAAATATGTCATTGGTATTTTAATAGGGATTGTGTTGAATCTGTAAGTTGCTTTGGGTAGTGTGGACATTTTGATGATGTTGACTCTTCCAATCCATGAATATGGTGTATGCTTCCATTTGTTTGTGTCTTCCTTAATTTCTTTCTTCAGTATTGTTCAGTTCTGAGTACAGGTCTTTTACCTCCTTTATTAGGTTTATTCCCAGGTACTTTATTTAACTTGTTGCAATAGCAAATAGGGTTTTTTCCTGGTATCTGTTTCTGATATTTTGTTGGCATACAAAAATGCCTTTGATTTCTGAACATTGACTTTGTATCCCGCTGCTTTGCCAGATTCACTTATTAGGTTGAGTAGTTTTTTGGTGGTATCTATAAGGTTTTCTATGTACACTATCATATCATCTGCAAACAGTGGCAGTTTTACTTACTCCTTTCCAACTTGGATTCCTTTTATTTCTTGTCTAATTGCTGTGGCTAGAACTTCCAATAATTTGTTGAATAAAAATGGTGAAAGGAGACATTCTTGTCTTATTCCTGATCTTAGTGGGAAAGCTTTTAGTTTCTGCCCATTGAGCATGATGTTGGCTGTAGGTTTTTCATATATGGCCTTTATCATGTTGAGGAATGGTCCCCCTACTCCCACTTTGCTGAATGTTTTTATTGTAAATGAGGGCCGTACCTTATCAAATGCTTTTTCCTCATCTATTGATATGATCGTGTGATTTTTGTCGTTCCTTTCAATTGATTATGTGATATATTACATTTATTGGTTTGCAAATATTGTACCATCCATGCATCCATGGGATGAATCCCACTTGATCAAGATGTATGATCTTTTTGATGTATTGCTGGATGCGGTTTGCCAGTACTTTGTTGAGGATTTTAGCTTCTATGTTTCTCAATAATATTGACCTGTAGTTTTCTTTCTTTGTTGTGTCTTTGTCTGTTTTGGTGATTATGGTGATGCTGGTCCCATACAAGGAATATGGGAGTCTTTCCTATTTTTAGATTATTTGAAATAGTCTGTGAAGGACAGGGGTTAGCTCTTCCTTAAATGTTTGATAAAATTCTCCTGAGAAACAGTCCGGTCCAGGACTTTTGTATACCGGGATTTATTTGATTACTGCTTCAGTTTCACCAACTGTTACGGATCTGTTCAGGTTTTCTGCTTCTTGATTCAGTTTTGGAAGATTATATGTTTGTCCGTATTACCCAGGTTCTCAAATTTCTTGTCATATATTGGTTGATAGTAATTTCTTACAATTCTTTGTATTTCTGTGGTATCAGTTATAGATTCTACTCTTTCACTTCTAATTTATTTATTTCTGTCTCTCCCTTTTTTTCTTGATGAATCTACTTAAAGGCTTGTTGATTTTGTTTATCTTTTCAGAGAACTAACTCCAGGATTTATTTATTGATCCTTTGAATTGTTCTTTTAGTCTCTGTGTCATTTAACTGCTCTGATCTTGATTGTTTTCTTTCTTCTACTCTCTCTGGGCTTTGTTTTTTGCTGTTCCTCCTGTTTTTGTAGATGTAGGGTTAGACTGTTCATTTGAAATGTTTCTGTACCTTTTAGGTAGGCCTGTATTGCTATGAACTTGCCTCTCAAGACTGCCTTCACTATGTCCCATAGATTTGAGACTATTGTGTGTTCATTTTCACTTATTTCTAGAAACTTTTTGATTTCTTCCTTGATCTCATTATTAACCCATTCATTGTTTAATGGCATGCTATTCACTCTCCATGAGTTTGAGTATTTTTTAATATTTTTCCTTGAGATTGATTTCTAGTTTCAGTCCTTTGTGGTCTGAGAAAATGCTTGATGTGATTTCAATTCTCTTGAATTTGTTGAGGCTTATTTTCTGTGCTGTCATGTGTTCTGTCTTTGAAATGTTCCATATGCATTTGAAAAGAATGTGGATTTTGCTTATTTGGGATGTAAGGTCCTATAGATATATATATATATATATATATCAGTTAAGTCCATTTGATCTAAGGCATCATTCAATTCCACAGTATCCTTTGTGATATTTTGTTTGGAAGACCTATCCATTGTTGACAGTGGGGTGTTAAAATCCCGTAGTATAAGTGTGTTGCTATTTGTATCTTTCTTCAACCCTTCAAGATTTTCCTTATATATTTGGGTGCTGCTATGTTGGGCGCATATATGTATACAATATTTATGTCTTCTTGATAGATTTTTCTCTTGAGTACTATAAAATGTCCTTCAGTGTCTTTTTATGGCCTGTGTTTTGAAGTCTATTTTGTCTGATATAAGTATTGCTACCCTGGCTTTTTTTCCCTGCCTGTTTGCTTGGAATACTTTATTCCAATCGTTCACTTTCACTCTGTGTAGGTCTTTGGTTCTGAGGTGGGTCTCTTGTAGGCAGCATATGTGCAGGTCATGTTTTCTTATCCATTCAGCTACATTCTGTCTTTTGATTGGAGCATCAATCCACTTACATTTAAGGTTATTACTGATAGGTACTTATTCATTGCCATTTCACCCCCTTTGTAACCTATGTTGTTCTCTCTCTTTTCTTCATCTTCCTAAAACAGTCCCTTTAGCATCTCTTACAATGCTGGTTTGCTGGAAGTGTATTATTTCAGCCTCCTTTTGTCCGGGAAACGCCTTATTTAGCCTTCCATTTTCATTGAGTGCCTTGATGTATAAAGTAGTCTTAGTAGCAGGCCTTATATTTTCATTACTTGGAATATTTCTTGCCATCCCTTCTGGCTTATAGTGTTTGTGTTGAGAAGTCAGCTGCTAGCCTTATCGGGGATCCCTTGTATATCATTTTTTGCTTCTGCCTTGATGCCTTTAAGATTTTTTCCTTGTCTTTAGGTTTTGCCATTTTAATTATGATGTGTCTTGAAGTGGGCCTCTTTGGGTTCCTCTTGATTAGGACCCTTTGGATTTGTGTGACTTTTTTGCTCATCAAACTAGGGAAATTTTCCATTATTACTTTTTCAAACAGGTTTTCTATTCCTTGCTCTTCTTCTCCTTCTGGTATCCCTATTACATGGATATTGTTCCATTTCATGTTGTCCTGCAGTTTCCTCAATCCCTCTTCGTTCTTTTTCAGTCTTTTTTCATTTTCTTGCTCTTACTGGGAGTTATTTTCTACCTTGTACTCCATCTCGCTGGTTTAGTCCTCTGCTTCATCTAGCCTGCTTTTCTGTGTTTTTCAATTCAGAAATTGTATTCTTCATTTCCTCTTGACCCTTGTTGATTGTTTCTCTGTCCTTTTTCATGCTGATAAAGTTTTCAGTAAAGTCTTTGTAGTTGCCCTATAGTTTTTGGTAATTCTCAGTGATCTCATTGAGCTTCCTTATAACCATTGTTTTGAACTCAGTATCTGATGGTTGAATTGCTTCTATTTCATTTAGCACTCTTTTCTGAGGCTTCCTCCATCCTTTCACTTGGGAGTTGTTTCTTTGTCTTATCACTATTTGTGAGACTCTTGTTTGCTTCTGCATCTTAAATTAATGTTTTAACTTCTTGAGTTTATGGTGTGATCTTCTATGGTAGGCAACCTGTGAGATTCAGTGGTGTGGTCTCCTTGATGTCCTGAACTTGCTCTTGGAATGCCCTTTATGCTATTTATGTTGGTTCTCTGGATGTAATTGGGTTATGATTGTTTTTGGATCTTTCTTTGTTGGGTCTTTCCCTTTAGCTGTTTTACTAAGGGGCCACTCCAACCACCACGTCTTATATTCTGTTGTGCAAGTACTTCCAGAACAAAACCACAAAGCCTAGGAAATAAACCCACTCCCAGAAAAATAACTCCCTGTGCAATCCCACTATCAGCAGGAAATGAACCAGTATTAATAAGGGTGTAAGGAGATTAATACTGTTATAAGGAAGAAGAGCAGATATGAGATGGCCTACTAAAAGAAAAATGATTTTGAGAGTTTAGAGGGAGGCAACCTAATAAGAGTTGGAAGTTGGAGCAGTGCGAAGAGAGAATGTAAAATTTACATCATGAATAGAAAAGGGAATGAGGAATGTGGAATGGAGTATGAGAAGGGAAGTGTATAGTATTAGATTTAAACAGAAATTAAAATAAGATAAAGTAAGTTGAGAGAGAAAGAAAAAGAATGGAAAAATAATAAATAATAACAATATAGGAGCCAAATTGAAGAGAAAGATCCACCACAGTACTATCAACAACAAATGAGCTAAAATTAATATAAGTGGTATGGGAATAAGAGGGGGAAAAGAAACAAAAGCTTGAGATGTCTTGAGGAATCAGGAGTGATTTTGAAATGATAGAATGAGAGAGAATAGTAAGAATGAGGAACGAAAACCAGGCTAAGACAGGGAAAAATTAGAATTTGAGACAAAAGGAAAAAGAAAAAAGGAAAGAAAAAGGAGAATAAAGAAAAATAAAAGGGGAGGATGATAGAGAAGTAGAAGAAAGAACAAAAAGAAAAAAACCAGGCTAAGACAGGGCAAAAGTAACAATTTACAATTAAAAAAAGAATAGGAAAAGGAACCGGTAAAATTTGATATTTGAAATACAAAATTAGTGAAGATCTAAAGATAAAACTAAAAAAGGACAACAACATCTACTCTACCACAACCAACCAGCAAAAATTGCTAAAGGTGGAGAGAGAATGCCAGTATTTTAATAGCAAGAGAAAGGATGGGAGATGATCATTGACAAGAAAATTGGTTTTGTGTGTCTGGATGGGGGAGAAATAGTGAGAGTGTGGAATGGAAACAAGTTGTAGCAAGAGAGAAAACCAAGTTTGAAATGAAAATAATTAGAGGAAAGAAGAAGGTAAAAAGGGGTAAGAGGACAAAGGGGCAAAATATGTGAATTGAAATAAACTGTAGTACAAAATCTAGTGACTTAATATGTACAAACTTGCTGGACAAGAAATGAATGTTAAAAGCTATGCAGGGAAGAAAATATCACAAATCATGGAGAAGACCAAGGTGGGTTTTGTCTTGGTGGCCTCTAGTATTTATCACTGTTTTTTTATTTCTGGATCCACCTCTGTTGATGTCAGATGCTGACCCTGTCTGACCTTAGGCAGCCAGTTCGAGACTTCCAAGCATCTCCTGTCCCTGGTGGTCTCCTTCAGTTGTTAATCTAGTCATTTTGTGGTCAGTGGTCAGGTTTAAGTACCATGGGGTGGGTCAGAGTCCCTCCTGGTATCAGGGCTTTTTCCCCTCAGGCTGCTGCCCCTCAGAGAGGAGTGGTCTGCCTGAGCAGAAGAGCTGCTATGGAAGTGGTGGTGACTCAAAATCAGACTTCTGGTGGCTAGTCTCCCAGTTCTCTCACCAAAGCCTCCACCCCCAGTCTCTCCTCAAGTGTCTCTAGTTCACTCTACCCCCTCACCCCCTCCCACTTTTGCCAGAGCCAAGTGTAAGCAGCTGCAAACGAAAATTTGTGCATTGGCCCAGTAAATAGCTCTTTGAGTCTCCAGCTGTCTGTCTCTAGCAGAGCAACCCTGCTGCTTTTCACCACTGGTTCTTATCTGTGTATTTTGTGGGCCTTCGTGGTCTAGGCTGGGGATCCCAGCTTAGGGTTTAGACCCCATTCTCAGGGCAATCCAACCAGCCACTTAATTATTGCTCTGGCACTGTGGCCTATGGGCAACCAGCCAGCCCTCTTGAGTCTCTATTGCAATCCTTACCAGACTGGTTGTGCTGAAGCTGATTCTTCTGTCTGTCTAAGGTTATAAGGTTTCTCTCTCGCTATTGCTCAGTTGTTTGTTCTGGGTGATTTCTCCATAATTTAGTTGTAATTCCAAATTGGTACAGGGAGGAAGTTAGTGTGACTTCCATTCATTCTTCTACCATCTTCTTCTCTCCCATAGTTTATTTTAATACTGATTTATTTATTTTCCATAGCGGAGTCTTCTACCTTTTCAGCTTTTTTTAGGGTAATTATTTTTTTATTTAATTATTTTAATTTTTGTTCAATTAAGTACATTTGTCTCCATTTTTACCCTACCACATCCTCACCCTGCCAAACCAATGCCTACCTCCCAACCTCAAACCCTCCCCCTTTGGCTTTGTCTGCGTGTCCTTCATACATATTCCTTGATGCCCGCCCCACCCAAATTATCTCCTATTTTCCCTCTCCGTCCTCCTCTCTGATTATGATCAGATTGTTCTTTATTTGTCTCTGGTTATATTTTGCTTGCTTGTTTGTTTTGTTGATTAGGTTCCAATTATAAGTGAGATCATAAGGTATTTCTCTTTCACCACTTCACTTGTTTCACTTAGCATAATGCTCTCCAGATCCATCCATGCTATCACGAAGGGTAGGAGCTCCTTCTTTCTTTCTGTTGCATAGTGTTCCATGTGTAAATGTACCATACTTTTTTGATCCACTCATTTACTGATGGGCACTTAGGCTGTTTCTAGCACTTGACTATTGTGAATTGTACAACTATGAACATTGGGGTGGATTGGTTTTTTTGAGTTGGTGTTTCAGAATCCTTGGGGTATAATCCCAACATTGATATTACTGGGTCAAATGGCAATTCCATTTTTAGTTTTCTGAGGAAACTCCATACTCTTTTCCACAGTGGCTTCACCACTCTGTATTCCTACCAACAGTGCACTAGGGTTCCCGTTTCTCCACAACCTCTCCAACACTTGTTATTTGTTTATGATAACCATTCTGACCAGTGTGAAGTAGTATCTCGTTGTAGCTTTAATTTGAATCTCTCTGATGGCTAGTGATGCTGAGCATCTTTTCGTATGTCTCTGGGCCCTCTGTATGTCCTCTGTGGAGAAGTGTCTGTTCAGTTCTTTTGCCCCTTTTTTATTTGGGTTGATCGTCTTCCTGGAGTGGAGTTGTATGAGTCCTTTATATATTTTGGAGATCAAACCGTTGTCTGAGGTATCATCTCAAATATGTTATCCCATATAGTTAGTTCTCTTTGGTTTTAATGATGTTTTCTTTAGCCATGAAGAAACTTTTAACTTTGATGAGATCCCATTTCTTTATTCTTTCCTTTATGTCCCTTGCTCTAGGGACATATTATTGCTGTCCCTAGAAAGTATTACTGTGAGGAGTATCTCAGATTTTCCTACCTATGTTCTCCTCAATGACTTTTACGGTGTCATGACTTATATTTAAGTCTTTTATCCACTTTGAATTTATTTTTGTTTATGTGTAAGTTGGTGGTTGAGTTTCATTTTTTTGCACGTAGCTGTCCATCTCTCCCAACACCATTTGTCGAAGAGGCTATTTTTACTCCCATTTTATGTTTCTACCTCTTTGTCGAATATTTATTGACCGTAGAGTCTTGGGTTTATTTCTACATTCTCTATTGTGTTCCATTAGTCTATGTGTCTGTTCTTATGCCAGTACCAGGCTGTTTTGATTACAGTATATAAACTTTTGAAATGTTTGTTCTAAATGAGTAAATATGTCATTGGTATTTCAATAGGGATTGCATTGAATCCATAAATTGCTTTGGGTAATATGGACATTTTGATAATGTTGATTCTTCCAATACATGAACATGGTATATGCTTCCATTTATATTTGTCTTCCTTAATTTCTTTCTTCAATATTGTGTAGTTTTCATGGTACAGGTCTTTCACCTCCTTGGTGAGGTTCATTCCTAGGTACTTTATTTTTCTTGTTCCTGTAGCAAATGGGATTTTTTCCTTGACTTCTGATTCTGATCTTTTGTTGTTGGCGTATTAAAATGCCTTTAATTTCTGAATATTGACTTTGAACCCTGATGTTTTGCCAAATTCATTTATTAGCTCGAATGTTTTGGGTGGATTCTATAGGGTTTTCTATGTATACTACGCTATAATCTGCAAACAGTGACTGTTTTACTTCCTCCTTTCCAATTAGTATGCCTTTTATTTCTTCTTGTCTGATCACTGTAGCTAGAACTTCCAATACCTTGTTGAATAGAAATGGTGAAAGTAGACATTCTTGTCTTATTCCTGATCTTAGCAGGAAAACTTTTAACTGTTGCCTGTTGAGTAAGATGCTGGCAATAGGTTTCTCATATATGGCTTTTATCATGTTCAGGAATGGTCCCTCTACTCCCACATTGCTGAGTATTTTTATCATAAGTGGTTCTATACCTTACCAAATGCTTTTCTACATATATTGATATGATCATGTGATTTTTGTCTTTCCTTTTGTTTATGTGATGTATTATGTTTATAGATTTGCAAATGTTGTACCATCCTTGCATCCCTTGGATGAATCCCATTTGATCATGATGTATGGTCTCTTTAATGTATTGTGGGATGCAGTTTGTCAATGTTTTATTGAGGATTTTGACATCTATGTTCATCAGCGATGCTGGCCTGTAGTTTTCTTTCTTTGTTGTGTCTTTATTTGGTTTTGGAATTGGAGTGGTGATAGCTTTATAAAAACCGTTTTGGAGTCTTCCCTCTTCTTTATTTTTTGGATTCATCTGAGAAGAATAGGGGTTAGCTCTTCCTTAAATGTTTTGTGAAATTCTTCTGTGTAACCATTTGGTCCAGGGCTTTTATGTGCTGGGAGTTTTATGATTACTGCTTCTATTTCATCAGCTGTTATTGGTCTGTTCAAGCTTTCTGCTTCTTCATTCAGTTTTGAGAGATTATAATTTTCTAGAAAATTGTCCATTTCACCCTGGTTTTCAAATTTTATGGCATATTTTGTTCATAGTAATTTCTTAACAATCCTGTATCTCTGTGTTGTCTGTTGTAATCTCTCCTCTTTCGTTTCTGATTTTGTTTATTTTGGTCCTCTTTTCCTTGATGGGTCTGCTTAAAGGTTGTCAATTTTGTGTAACTTTTCAAAGAAACAGCTCCTGCATTTATTGATTACTTGGATTGTTGTTTTAGTCTCTATGTCATTTAATTCTGCTCTGATCTTGGTTATTTCCTTCTTTCTACTTGCTCTGGGCTATCTTTGTTATTGTTCCTCCAGTTCATGTAGATGTAGGGTTACGATGTTTATTTTAAATGTTTCTTTCTTTTTTAGATAGGTCTGTATTTCTATGAACTTCCCTCTCAGGACTGCCTTTGCTGTGTCCGATAAGTCTTGGACTTTCGAGTGTTCATTTTCATGTGTTTCCAGAAACTTTTTGATTTCTCATTTGATCTCATTCTTAAGCTATTCATTATTTAATAGCATGCTATTCAATCTCCATTAATTTGAGTTTTTTTTCTTGATGTTTTCTAGTTTCAGTCCCTTGTGGTCTGAGAAAATGCTTGATATGATTTCAGTTTTCTTGAATTTGGTGAGGCTTGTTTTGTGTCCTATTATGTGATGTCTTTGAAAATGTTCCATGGGCATTTGAAAAGAATGTGTACTTCCCTTCTTTGGGATGAAAGGTTCTGTATATATCTGTTCAGTCCATTTGTTGTAGGGCATTGCCACAATCTCCTTGTTATTATTTTGTTTGGAAGATCTATCAATTTTTTGAAAGTGAAGTATTAAAATCCCCTACTAGATTGTTTTGCTATCTATATCTTTCTTGAAGTCCTCCACGATTTCCCTCATATATTTGGGTGCTGCTATGTCAGGTGCATGTATGTTTACAACGTTTATGTCTTCTTGGTGGATTCCTCCCTTGAGTATTATGAAGTGTTTTTCAGTGTCTCTTTTTATGGCTTTTGTTTTGAAGTCTGTTTTGTCTGATATAAGTATTGTTTCTCCTGCTTTTTTTTTCCTGTCCATGCTTGGAATGCATTTTTCCAACCTTTCACTTTCAGTATGTGTAGGTCTTTGTTCTGAAGTGAGTCTCTTGTAGGCAGCATATGTGTGGGTCAAGATTTCTTATCCATGCAGCTACCATATGTCTTTTGATTGGAGTATTTAATCCATTTACATTTAAGGTTGTAATTGATAGGTATTTATCCATTTTCCCCCTTTGTACCTGTGTTCCTCTCTTTCTCATTCTTTTTCTTCCTTTTCTTAAAGCAGTCCCTTTAGCATATCTTGCAATGCTGGTGTGGTGGAGGTGTATTCTTTCAGCCTTCTTTTGTCTGGGAAGCTCCTTACTTGGCCTTCCATTTTAATTGAGAGCCTTGCTGGATAGAGTAGTCTTGGTTGTAGGCCTTTGTTTTTCATTATTGGAAATATTTCTTGCCGTTTTCTCATGGCGTGTTATGTTTCTGTTGAGAAGTCAGCTGCTAGCCTTATCAGATCCCCTTTTTATATCACTTCTTAGGTCTCCCTTGCTGTTTCTGATTCTCTTTCTTGTCTTTAAAACTTAGTGTTTTAGTTATGATGGATCTTAGAGTAGGCCTCTTTGGGTTCATCTTAAGTGGGACCCTCTGTGCTTCCTGAACTTGCGTGGTTTTTTCCCTGTCCAGGTTTGGAAAATTTCCTGTCATTATTTTGTCAAACAGGGTTTCTATCCCTTGTTCCTTTTCTTCTCCTTCTGGCATTCCTATAATTTGAATGTTGTTGCATTTCGTGTTATCTTGGAGTTACCTTAAGCTGTCTTCATATTTTTTAAGTCATTTTTTGTGTAGCTGCTCTACCTGGGTGTTTCTTTCCACCTTGGTCCTCGGCTTCATCCAGCCTGCTTGTAACTCCTTCTAGTGTGCTTTTTATTTCAGAAATTGTATTTTTCATTTCTTCCTGGTTTTTGTTTAAAGTTTCTATTTCCTTTTTCATACTGTTGTAGTTCTTATTCAGTTCCTTGTAGTTGTCTGTGAGTTCCTTGAGCATCCTTACAAGCATTATTTTGAATTCTATATCTGATAGTTTGCTTAACTCCATTTACTAGGGAGTCTTCCATTTCTTTTGATTACAGGTTCTTTTTTTGTCTCCCCATTTTAGGTGACTTTGTTTGTTTCTGCACTTCCTGGTATTTCACTTTGCTAGCAGTCTTCTAAAGGTGAACTTCTATAATAGGTGTTCTGTGGGGTTCAGTGGTGTGGTCTCTTCGATCTCCTTGTCTGTATGCTCTGGAGTTGCCTTTTCTTCTTGTTTGTGTGGGTTCTTCTGTTGTGCTTGGGTTTTTACCTGTTGGTGGTTCCTTTGCTGGTGGGTTCTCTCCATCAGCAAGTATATTGGTGTTCACAGTTCCCACCTAATCTTGTATGTGATCAGTGGCAGGGGGAAGACAAAATGGGTTAAGGCAGTGGGAGAGTATTCTATTAGATTTAAAGTGCCAACAAGTAGAGAAGAGATAGGAGATCCTTTGAATAAGTATAGCATTAACTGTGCTATTTCACTAACTAGTCACTTTTTATAAAAGATGAATAAGAGATAAGACACTTGTTAGAGAGGAGAAGGGTTGTGAGCTGAATCCAAAAAACAATGCTTGTGCGAAGTTCGATGATGGGACAAGGTGAGAGTAAAGGATAGAAAGCAGGCATAGTGTTCGAGAGCATAGAGTTAACCACAGCAGTAATAAAGCTCAGGAAGGTAGTGAAATGGGCTAAGACCAGGAAGGGGTACTGTGCAGTGTTTACAATTGTATGGAACAACAATTATTTATAATAATACTGGACTAACAATAATATGACAAGAAATATATGATCTGAATAAGAATAGGCAGTACAGGACCAAGAGTAGTGTGTTACTGAAACAGGAGTGAAGTGAAAGAAGGAAAATAAAATATAATATGAAAGAAAGAACAAGGAAAACCAGTCAAACAATGCATTTAAACAAACAAAACAAAGAAGTTTTAAACAGAAAGAAGAGAAATAAAAATAGTAATAAAGTAAAAAAAATAATAATACAGATAAACAATAAAATGCAAGTTCTATGGCATAGCAAAGTGAAATTTGTCTCAGTTTCTCAGTTGTTGGGGTTAGCCTTGTGTTCCCTCTCTGGATCTGTCTCTGGACTCTTCACAACTCCAGGTCTTATTGTCTCACTTGGGAAAAAAAGGGGAGTGGGGGAAGCCTCCTGCTGACTTTAAACTGGCCAAGGGAGTTCTGATGGTCTTCCTGGATGGTGCAGGCAGAGCGGGGCTAGGCTTTGCTTTTCTCCCTTCTTGTGGTTTTTTGAGGATGGGGGCCTGGACCACAATATTCACTGTTGCCCAGCCTCCAGCCCAGGTCCTCTGTGTGTTGCCTGGGCTTCTGGGCCCCCACTGACCATCTGCGCCAGGCTAGCGCCTTTAATCCACCGCTTGTGCCACCTGCGGGATGCACTTATTAGGGGCATCTCACATACCTCCCTCTTTGCTGGCCTGGACCTGCGCACTCTCAAAGTCTCTTAAGGGCCATTCAGCTCCCACACTAAATTAGGTCTCTCTGGGGACTGCTGTCTGCCTGAGCCCTGCTGCCCTCCTCTGAATGGACTGTATGCCTAGCTGCCTCCTTTCTCTTCGCTAGCCAGCTGCAATGCAAGCCTGCAGCCATGCAAGCCTGCAGCCATGCAAGCCTGCTGCCATGGGAGCCAGCCACTTCACAAGAATTCCTTAAATGGTATACAAGCGCCTTTTTTTTTTTTTTTTTTTTTTTTTGAGTAAAATCCTCTTGTTTAAGCCTGCTGTTATTAACAATCACCCAGGTTTTCACACAGCCCAACTTTCTAACCAGACCAGAGACTATCTGGGTCAGGGTCCATTACAGCCCAACTCTTCTCCCTTCTCCAGGTGTTACCTGGCTCCCTAATTTCTCTGGTAATGACCCAGCTAGCATCCCACTCCCAGTGGGTCAACACTGCCCCTGTGCATCTCCCACTTCGTCTTTATTCCCCCCAACGACTTCAAGCATCCAGGCCTCTCCTAGAGCCATGCTGTCTTCCCTGCTTTGGTAGGGGAGGGAGCTGCTGATCTGGTTCTCCTCTAAAGATCCTGTGGCCACTGCCAACCACAGTGCAGGCACCACAGCAGCCTTGGTCCCCGCACTGGTCCCAGGGACCTTGCTGTCCCAATGCAATCTCCTTAATGTCTGTTTTTCAATGTCCTCTACAATTTTGGCCTCAAAACTTCATATAAGCTGGGGTTCCATTGGCTGTTCACTCTGTTCCTCAGAAGATCAGCTAGGTTTTCCAGCTGGGCTTGGGGAAGTGGGCTCTGCTCCCACCTACCTCACTGTCATCATCTCTCATCCTCCTCAGCTTTATTGATACTCTACTGATGCTTTGTTTTTAAGGAAATATGCAGATTTCATTTAAATATATCATTTTATTATTAATAGATTATTCCCTGATAAGTAAGCATTCTTAAAACCATTTTATGTCCATTTTAAGTCTCATCAGTTTAAAATTTTGCTTCTTTTTTATTGTAGAAGTTACAGTGTGTTCATGTTCTTCAGAGGTGTCGGCCAAGTTTGTTCTTCATGCAGTACAGCTTGTGAAGCAAAGAGCATATCGAAGCCATGAATTTTATAAGTTTTGTTCCCTTCCAGAAAAAGGAACACTGACTGAAGCTTTTCCTGTCTTAGTAAGTTTTAATTAACAGCTCAAAACCCTAAAATGATTTTTTGGTTTTTGGTATGGGCTAAGTATTTGAATTTGATTTCATAGTTTATATTCAGAGTTAATTGGGTCTGTATATCTTGTTAATGTCAAATAAATGAAGTAGGAAGATAGGTAATCTAGGGTACTTGAGACCAAGTCCAAGGTAAATATTAATCTTTTTTTAATTCTTAAATAATTTGGTCCAAATAAAGTTCTGGTCTGATAGATACTGGTGCCTTGCACCCTGATTGGTATTGTTTTCTCATCCCACAGTAGAATATTTTCTTATTTAAGACACTTCTACATGTCACTTAAGTTATTTTATTACTGCTCTGTTGTAAAGAATCCATGAGGATAATTTACTTTATAGGCGAAACTGCTACCTCTTCCTACAGAAATCACTTTAAATATGGCAGATCTTCATTCTTACCCATAGTGTTAATAATAATGATTAGACCTTCCTCCATAGAAGGTGAATGTACTGATGTTCTTTCTTAAACTCACTATGCTATGTTTTCAGTTGGTCATATGATCTTTCCTATATCTTATGAATCCAATTACTTTCACTTCAGTTCATCTATGTATCAGTGTTATGATTCACCTTTAAACTTTCTAATGTACTGATTTCTAGAAAGCTTAATATAAAACTGAGCACTAGGAACAGTTTTTGTTTTTTATTATTTTAATGGTGAGAAAGCTATAAGTGACCATAATATTATTTTGCTATGGTTGCCAGGCATCTCTGAGTCTGAAACTCATCTGTGACTATTGAATATGCCTTATAAAGCTATCATACCTTTTCTCCTATCATTGTTCTTAATTATTTTTCCTTTGGTCCTAGGTTTTTACTCCAATTTGTTCTCACCATTATTTTATTGTGTATGTTTCCAAAGCTGCCACAGATCTTTTATGACAAGCAGTGTAAGGTTATGAATAAATAACTGTGTATTTAAATAGTTATACTGTATCCATGCAGCTGTAATTTGCGTAACTCCATGCATAGCTGATGGAAGTTATTTATTTGCATTTTCTTGCTGTACAAATAGGAAAAGTTTGAAAGCATAGAATTGCTTTGACACACCTGTTATTTTTATTCTGTAATTTGAAAGAAATTGAGAACAGATTATGTACATATATATAATTTTCTTTGCAGAGTGGGAAAGCAATTGAATTTTGCATTGCTCGTTGGTGGGCAAGTCTTAGTGATGTCAATATTGATTACACCATTTCTTTCCATGGGATAGTGTGTACTGCTCCTCAGTTAAACATTGTGAGTACCACAGTTTCATTATTTTTAATATCACTTACTTGTCTAATTGAAAAATAATCTCACTTGTTGGATTTAAACTTCATTGGAGAAATTATCTCTGGTTCTAAAAATAACCATAAGTAATTTAAAAGTAGTCCTGTTCATGGGTGCTTATAAACTTTGCATTAGATGTTTATTTTAGGTCCAAATATTATTTTAACATAGTTCATTCTCAATTAAGTTTGAAAAACTAATTTGATGAATATCCTTCATAGCATGCATCAGAAGGAATCAACCGTTTTGATGTTCAATCCTCCTTGAAATATGAAGATCTGGCTCCCTGCATAACTTTGAAGAGCTGGGTCCAAACACTACGGTATCATTAAATGTTTTAGGGCTATAAATGTCAGGTATTCATGTGGTGGGGGTGGGAGGATGTCTTACACTCTGAAGAGAAAGTCATTTTGTTAAATCCATCTAAATGTTGAAAATGAAAAATCAACATATGACAGTCAAGCCTGGGAATCCTGGCAGGTCTCTGAGAGGCAAGCCCAGCAGTGGCTTCTAGCATTAAATAACATGGATATAAAATTCTTAGTGCACCTGGCAGGACCCATCCTATGAGAAGCAAGCACCATCTACAGTCAAAACCTGTCCTTTAGCACAGTTAGTGATTGTTGCCCTGGCATTGAGACCTAATTATATTAACAAGTATTAGTTGCATTTGAAAATGTTTTTATCATAAAAAGATTACTTTTGTAATATTGCAAAATTTATATTTATTGCTGTGGTTAAGTGAGTAAAGAATTAGGTAAGTTAATGATTAAAATATAAAATACACTGAAAAGGACAGTGTTTAGGAATGCTTGTTTGTCATTTGTGATATGTTACAGATTTTATTGATTATAGTTGTATTTCATTAAATGAACTCTTGAATCAAATAATTCATGCAGTTGTCTGATTACAGCCCACTGAGTGCAAAAACAAAACCTTTAGGATCAAGAGATATTTTGCCAAATAATCGTCAACTTTATGAGATGATCCTTACCTATAACTTTCATCAAGTAAGTGTCTTTATAATTAAGTATACCTTTGTGATGAACTTTTGTGTTTTGTTTATGAATCATAAAATTTAAAATGGAAGGATGATATATCCAGTGTGTGTGTGTGTGTGTGTGTGTGTGTGTGTGTGTGTGTATATATGAAATAGAATCAGTGTTGATTACTAATCAACAGTGGTTGATTTGAAACTATTCTTTGGGAAAATTATGATTTGCAGTGATCTAAGTATTATTCAAGTTTGAAGTTACAAATTCTGATTTGTAGTGGACTGGCCTTTGAGCCTTAGTTATTGTAATTACTGAATCTATTCAGTGGTACCTGTCCAGTATTACCTGTCCAGTGGTTAGGTGTCTCATCAATGCCAGATGCCTTCTGATTACAATACTAGTTGGCATAATTATTTTCTGAAAAGCAACAAGATGTTAGAATAATTCCTAGGTTGAATGAATGGTAAATGTTGGAACAGAGTTTATGTAGGATCCATAAGATTTCAGTAAAATTCTTATTAAAACATAGTATTTGGTTATAATGTTCGGGAGATGATTGATTTCAGTGAATTATAAAATTTCAGTTTTGTAAAGAAAATATGTATTGCTGCCCTGGCCAGTATGGCTCAGTTGGTTGATGTGTCCCATAACTGTGAAAGGTCGCAAGTTTGATTCCTGGTCAGCACAGGCCTAGGTTACAGGTTTGATCCCCAGTCAGGTGCCAGCAGAGGCAACCAATCAGTGTTTTTCTTTCACCTCTCTCTGTCTCTCTCTCTCTCCTCCCCTTCCCCACTCTTTCAAAAGAAAATAAAATAAACCTTAAAAAAAGAAAATATGTATTGGTTTATTAATGAATACAAATGGCTAGCTTTGTTTGTTTAAGATTTTATCTTTAGAGAGATGCAAAGAGCGGGAGAGAAACATTGATATGTGAGAGATATATCGACCTGTTGCCTGTCACACACCCCCAACCTGAGACCTGGCCCAAAACCCAGGCATGTGCCCTGACGGGGAATTGAACTTGTAACTTTTTGGTTCACAGGCTAGCACTCAATCTACTGAGCCACATCAGACAGGATGTGTATTTTTAAATTGTAAAAGAGAAGTACCTGTTACTAGTGCCAAAATACTGGATGTTCTACATTTCTAAAATAGGCTACCACCAGAAAATATTTTAATACTTTTAATGTAAAAGTCTTATCAATAACAGTATTATAAATCTACATTAGAAATCATGTAAACCATGTCAAGTAATTATTCTTATTTTTTATAGCCTAAGAGTGGGGAAGTAACTCCAAGCTGCCCACTACTTTGTGAATTATTATATGAATCAGAATTTGACAGCCAACTGTGGATCATATTTGACCAGAATAAAAGACAGATGGGTTCAGGCGATGCCTATCCACATCAGGTATGAAATTGGCAGTGATTTTTAGAATTAGCAGAACCTGTTTTTTGAACTAATGAATTCCTGATTTCTTGTTATGGTAATATTTGTAGGGTTTTTTAATATCATAGTTTTGCATTTATTACTTTGACACATCACTGGTAGCTCAGTTGTCTGTTGTAGAACAGACTGGGACAACTTTTCAGCCATGTGGTTTAGCCGAATTAAGTGTTGAAGTAGAGGAGGGCATGGATGACATAAGCAGTGCCCAGTGTAGCTTTTTATTTTTAGTATTTGTTGTTCCCATCCACTGCTCTCTCTCATCTGAAGGTTGAAAACAAATCATCTAATATATATGAGCACCTGGAAATGATCCTAGGTCTAAACTGGATATAGAGCACTGCAGTAGTGCCCGGTGTCTTCAGTTTATTAGAATTTTCTAATTTATTTTTTCACTGGACAGCTGTGTATTGAGCCCCTCCTATATGCCAAGAAGTATGCTTATAACTGTTGTACTGAAGAAAAAACTTTTAATCATAATTTACAGAAATTTTATCCATGATTGAATATTGTTGCAATAAGGTAAATCCTATAACATTTATAACTTTATTTAAATAATGAAAATAATTTATGCAAGTTTTTTTGGTTAGTCTTTCAAGGAATGATTTCCTTTCATTCCCAGAGCAAGCTCCAGTCACATGTCCCCAGTACAGACTGATTTATTGCAGAGCTATTATTTTGGTTGCTTTTAAAATCTCATTAGATGAAACTGCCAATGCGGAAAGAACATCCCATCCTCTCTAGCAGGTTAACTAGATGGAGCATAATAGACTTATATTCCTTGATCACTCTTGGCTTCATGTTTTTCCTATTAGCAATAAAGGGATGTAGCATTTTGATTATAATAGAAAGATTTCCAGTCATGTCTAGACACGCATTTATGTATATCCTTGTTAGATATTATACAGCACCTCAGTTTTGCTATTTTGGATGTTGTTTTATACATGTCTTAAGTAACCATAAGCTAGAAAATCATAATTTTTCTCAGTCTGGAACAGACTGATTTAACCGAGAGTATGAAAGTAGCCTGTAGTTGTGGAAAGAATGAGGGCTTGGGAGTCAGGCCTGCCTTCAGCTCTCTTGTCTTTAATACTCTGTATGTGACCTTGGACAGTTCACTGATGTCTCTGGTCCTGCTTGCTCACCTACAGTATTGGGATTTTGTGTGTATGTAAAGGTGTATGTAGTAACTTGAGCTGTACCTCATATACTGTAAGCACTAAGTTGTAACTTTCTATTTATCCTCTTACTGTAATGTCTGTATACTTGGCTAAACTTTTTCTAAATGTTGTTTTCTCTTTTTAGTATTCTTTGAAACTGGAGAAAGGAGACTATACAATTCGACTACAGATTCGTCATGAGCAAATCAGTGATTTGGAACGTCTTAAAGATCTTCCATTTATTGTTTCTCATAGATTGTCTAATACCTTGAGCTTAGATATTCATGAAAATCATAGCCTTGCACTTCTAGGAAAGAAGAAATCTAGTAATTTAACACTGCCACCCAAATACAACCAGCCATTCTTTGTTACTTCCTTACCTGATGACAAGTAAGTGATAACATTGCTTACATTTAATGCCCATCTTGTACACTGTAGCATGTTAATGGTAGTTCATGACATTAGGCTAAATTTGTAGTATGTTGTCATTTACCATTTTATGCAGAAATTACTTCTCCCTAAGATTTTTGAAATCTTAGTTGTAGGAATTATTTCAGAATGCAGTTGTTTTGTTGTTTTCCCCCCTAATTATCTCTATGAAGCTTTTTCTTTTGTTCTTTTTCTCTTTTGAATCTTCTTACTAGGATACCTAAAGGGGCAGGACCTGGATGCTACCTTGCAGGATCCTTAACATTATCAAAGACTGAACTTGGGAAGAAAGCTGTAAGTACTAATTTTTTGTTTTTGGTTTTTTTTTTTTTTTATTTTTACACTGAAATTACCTATTATAAAATTTCCGTTTCTTAAAAGATGGGAATTCTACATTTCAGGATGGGTAAAAGAGAAGATCTCGCTAGCAAAAAAAAAAGTTTTTTTAATTATATATTTTTCCCACTACTACCAGAGGTCAGTTAGTATTCAGTTGTATTTTAAAATATTGAGTATTATTTTTGTCCAAGTGGCCCTGAACCTGTCCTATCTTGCATGGCTAATGTACTTGAATTTCCTGTGAAACATACATCTAAATTAAGGTTGGCTTAAATGAATGGGGTGTTTAAAATTAGAACATTTTATAGAACTTTAACCAATATAATAGTAGATATTTTGGGGTTTACCTATAAAAACTAGTCAGAACAATTACTAACAAATGATCATTTTCACATTGTACAATTTCTTGTTGGAGTTTTACCTAACTGTGTTGATAATTACAAGGGATTTCTTTTGGTAATGCCTTTTGTTTTGAAGTTTCAAAATTATGGGCTTTTTTTTTTTTTTTTGTTAAAATCATGTTTCTGGTTGTTATATTTTAGAGCTCAGTATTTATAAGTACCTATTTTAGCTTTTCCATCTATTCTCATTACCAATTTATTATAAGAATAATGTTTGTATAGCTCTATCACCTTTGGTCATATCATTTTCACTCAATGCCAGTACAAGTTGTCATTCTTACAGTTTTGTATTTCTCTTTAATGTTAATTCTTACAAACTAAGCTACCACCAATGCTGCAATTAATAAATGTTGTTATCAAAATGAGTAGATCTCCTTAACGAGTACATTTATTTCTTCTCACTATTGAACCAAAGATGATTTATTTGCTGTCACAGAAGCATAACTTAGGAATTTTGTGCTTAGAAAAAGTTGTTTGCCCCTGACATTTCTTGAGTCTTATTTCAGTCTATACTATTTATTTACATATTCTTTAGTATGATTTGAAGTGAATGAGTAGTTAATTGTATTGGATTAATGGATGTACTGGTTTAAGAAGTCTCAGTAGTCTTTGCTGTAGATGTCATTTCTTGGGTAGCATGGCTTCTTCCTCTGTGGGGCCTCAGCAGTGATGATTCAGTGAAGAGTTTCACAACCATGTAACCCTTCTGAAGTGTCCACTTCCTTGTCATGCATGTGACAGAAGAGCATTGTTATTAAAAGTATTATGCATTAGCAATTTAGAGATAGTTACTACGTCCTGGCTGCATTCTTTTAGAGGCATTTGTGAAATTACAAACATGTGGGATTAACTGTAGTTATTACTTAATCAGGACAGATTTTGTTGAGGGCAAGCAAAAACCTAAAACTATAGAGTTAATTATAATTCCCAACACATTGTTTATTTAATCTTACCTTAGCAGTATTGCATTTCTTAATACTTTGGTAGTTGGGAAGGTTAATTTTACTTCTCTTTGACTTGAATGATGTCTTTTCTAAGAGAGCATGGGTGTGTGTGATTGTTGTGATGGCCTTAAATTTCGGACTCTGTAGACTGTGAGCTCAATTTAATGTTTCCAAAAGTGTTTTGATAAAAATTTTTCTCTGCTAAATTTTTCAAATAAACAGTTGAAAAACATTCACTCTTAGGAATAACATTTCAGTGCATTTTTATTTTTTTAAAAAAATGAAAGTGGCACTGTTACTTTCTTAAAGCCTGCCAAATTGATCACAGACCTGACCCTTCTAAGTACTCTGACAGATACAGGTGGAACATAAACTGGGAGAAAATTAGGCAGAGGTGGTGTCTCCATCCTGTGTAGATTATGCATGTTGTCTTACAGAATGTCATTCTAACTCCCAGGGGCAGTCTGCAGCAAAACGACAAGGAAAATTTAAAAAGGTACTGATTGTCAGTTCTTAAAAAAGATGTCTTAAAGCCTTATTTGCATATTAAATTTTTTTCTGTCACTATTATAAATCTTTTTTAAAAAACCTCTCCCTTAGTTTCTTTTCTTTAAGTTTTGCAGAATAGTGCTCTTATCTTATCAATGTTTACATAAAGCTTCTTTTCTTACCATAAATTACTGAAGCACCCCTGTTTTATGTGTGTATAAAAAATTTTAACACTATTCATTTCTTACTACAGATAAGTAATAATATTTTAAATTTTGCATACGTAAAATCCTATAGAAAGAATGTGATTTATATTCAGCTATATAGGCCAAAGAATTATGTTTAAAGTCTAAAAACATTCTTAAATTGGAAGATTCATTAAAAAATATTTTTAAATTATTACAAGTGAAGAATTCCTTGCTCTTGCATCTTCTTAGTTCTTAAAGGGCAGAGACAAACAGAGTAATGGACAAAGCAAGAGCAGAAATAAGGACTGTTGAACCAAAATTAAAACTTACACTAAGAGTATAAACAAATTTTCAAAACATAACTAGTAAGTAATTGATCTGTTTTCCTGCAACTTATTTGATAATCTCTGATTGATAACTAGAGCCAGAGTTAAAACTCAAAAAAGAAAAATTCTACTACAGATGTACTTTAGAGAAAGTGATACATAATTGATGAGCGCTGTGGTGAAAATCTGGTGTCATTTAGCATTTAGTGATTTTTCCTATTCAAGCAGGAAGCATCGCAGTGGGAGAACTAGTAATTTAAGATATAAATAAAACATACTTTTTTGTTTCTTAATTCATAGTGATGTAAAACTGGGGCTCACCATTTTATAATAGGTTAAATTCCTTTATTAAAAAGTCCTCTGAAATGTCTATATTATTATGTAAAGAATAAATACTCTGTTCAGGCAGATTATACCACTGGTAATCACCTTTCCAGATTTAAAAATTAAAAATCTGCTTCTCTGTTGACCAGTATTTTTCAGCTGAGCTTCTGGATCCATTTGTGGGCTATGCTCTGTACATTCATTTAATGAAACATAACCAGCATTAAAACAAAAACAGAAGAAAGTAGGAAATGTTCATTCACCAGACTCATAAAACCAAGCTTTTATTTTTATCTATAGATTGTTTGTCCTTGGGGCAATGTGAACATAGCCTGCAAGCCACTGCTCTAGAGAATGAGGAAAGGTATTCTAGGACCCCATTAAAAATTTGTAGCCCTGGCTGGTGTGGCTCAGTGGATTGAGAGCTGGTCTGCAAACCAAGGGGGCTTCGGTTCCATTCCCAGTCAGAGTACATGCCTGGGTTGTGGACAGGTCCCCAGTACGCGGCAAGCGAGAGGCAACACACTGAGAGGCAATATGTGAAGCAACACTACACACTGATGTTTCTCTCCCTTTCTTCCTCCTTTCCCCTCTCTCTAAAAAATAAATAGATAACATTATTTTAAAAAATTGAAGATGCATATCACAGAGGCATAGCTGGGTTCTTTTCTTCCTATTATATATTTTGGTTGATCTTTTGGGAGTTTTGGTGGCTTTTGTTTGCATAAGGTTATATGAGATAGAAAACTACCAAATGAATAGGAAGATTATTATTATTTGATGGCTAGTGAAGCTTTGTTTTAAGAACTTACCATATGATTTCACTTATGTGGAATCCAATGAGCAAACTGAACTAACAAGCAGAAAACAGAGCAGGATGGTAGTTATGGTGGTGGGGGGGGGGTGGGAATGGAGAGATCGAGCAAAAGGAAAAAGGACTCACAGACATGGACAAGTGTGTGTTGATTGCCGGGTGTGGGGGGCGCGGTGGTATAAGGGAGGTAAATGGTAATGGAAAAATACAATTAAAAAAAAAAAAAACACCCTAATCTGTTCCTATTGCTCTCTTTCTCTTCAGTGCAGGTACATGTGAAGCTCTTATTTAAAAAATAATAACTATTATGGTTTTATAGTCACATTATAAAAATATATTATTAATTAATTATCTGAATAAAATACCAACTAGATTTTTCTTTGGATTTGTTCTTTGGGTTTCAGTGACTTTTTATTTGACAATATTTTATACTTTTTAAATTTTATTTTTTAATATATTTTATTGATTATGCTATTACAGCTGTCCCATTTTCCCTGCACACCCCCTCCCACACACATTCTCCCCTTTATTTCATGTCCATAGGTCATATATATAAGTTCTTTGGCTTCTACATTTTCTATACTATTCTTAACCTCCCCTGTCTAGTTTCTGCCTACCATTTATGCTACGTATTCTCTGTACTGTTTCCCCCTCTACCCATCCCACTCCCCTGATGATAACCCTCCATGTGATCTCCATTTCTGTGATTCTGTTCCTATTCTACTTGTTTGCTTAGTTTGTTTTTGTTTTTGTTTTAGGTGTGGTTGTTAATAACTGTGAGTTTGCTGTCATTTTACTGTTCATATTTTTTATCTTCTTTTTCTTAGATAAATCCCTTTAACATTTCATATAAAAAGGGCTTGATGATGATGAACTCCTTTAACTTGATCTTATCTGAGAAGTACTTTATCTGCCCTTCCATTCTAAATGAAAGCATTGCTGGATAGAGTAATCTTGGGTGTAGGTCCTTGCCTTTCATGACTTGGAATACTTCTTTCCAGCCCCTTCTTGCCTGTAAGGTCTCTTTTGAGAAATCAGCTGACAGCCTGATGGGAACTCCTTTGTAGGTAACTATCTCCTTTTCTCTTGCTGCTTCTAAGATTCTCTCCTTATCTTTAATCTTGGCTAATGTAATTATGATGTGCCTTGATGTGTTCCTCCTTGGGTCCAACTTCTTTGGGACTCTCTGAGCTTCCTGGACTTCCTGGAAGTCTATTTCCTTTGCCAGATTGGGGAAGTTCTCCATTATTTGTTCAAATAAGTTTTCAATTTGTTACTCTTCTTCTTCTCCTTCTGGTACCCCTATGATTCGGATGTGGGAATGTTTAAAGATGTCCTGAAGGTTTCTAAGCCTCTCCTCGTTTTTTTTGAATTCTTGTTTCTTTTTTTTTTTTTTTTTAAATTTATTATTTATTTATCTTTTAGAGGAGAAGGGTAGGAGAGAAGGAGAGGGAGAGAAATATCAATGTACGGTTGCCTCTCGTGTGTCCCCTGCCGGGAACTGGCCTGCAACCCAGGCATGTGCCCTGACTGGGAATCGAACCGCGATCCTCTGGTTCGCAGGCCCGCGCTCAATCCACTGAGCTACACCAGCCAGGTTGTTTCTTCATTCTGTTTTGGTCGAATGTTTCTTTCTTCCTTCTGGTCTACACCATTGATTTGAGTCCCAGTTTCCTTCCCATCAGTGTTGGTTCCTTGTATATTTTCCTTTATTTCACTTAGCATAGCCTTCATTTTTTCATCTAATTTGCAACCATATTTAGCCAATTCTGTGAGCATCCTGATCACCAGTGTTTTGAACTGTGCATCTGTTAGGTTGGCTATCTCTTCATCACTTAGTAGTGTTTTTTCTGGAGCTTTGATCTGTTCTTTCATTTGTGCCTTTTTTTTTTTTTTTTTGGTCTCTGGTATGCCTGTTAGGTAGTAAGGGGCAGAGGCTTAGGTGTTCAGAGCCTCTGGGTGGGGCAACCCAGGTTGCTGCATTGTGACGCTGTATGTGGGGGAGGGGTCCAAGAGGGAACAATGGCGCTTGTTCTGCTCTCTGCTAGTTTTTAGTGACTTCCCCTGCTACCCACAAGCAAATTGGGCCCTTCTGATGCTGATTCCTGGGTGGGTGGTTTTGTTTACGTTCTAGGTCTCTGTGGGTCTCTCCAATGAACTCTCCTGTGAGGCTGGGAGTTTCTCCCACTGCTGTATCAACCCCAACAGGTGTTTTAGTCAGAGGTTTTGAGGCTTTATTTCCCTGTGCTGGAACCCTAGGTTTTGTGGTCTGTCTTGCTCCCCAGTTTTCCTGCAGGTTTATCTGCACGCAAATTGGGGACTGCCTGGCCCACCAGCCGCCACTGCCTTGCCTGCCCTGGTCCTCCATTTCCACCTTGCCATGAGTCTTCTCCACCCAGCTGCCGGACTCTGCTCCTCCTACCTGTCTGGATATGTTTCTTTAATTTCTTGGTTGTCGAACTTCCATGCAGTTCAATTTTCTGTCAGTTCAGGTTGTTTTTGTTTTTAAATTGTTGTTGTCCTTTTGGTTGCGCGAGGAGGCACATTGTGTCTACTTACGCCTCCATCTTGGCCGTAAGTTGTCACAATCCATGTTTTACTTTTTTTAACTCATTGTAGTATGAAAAGATGTTACTTTTAACAGATCATAAGTAGCATTCAAATATGACATTAATCAAATAGCTATTTTAGTTTCTGTGAAGGTATTACAGATTTAAATTTAGTTGTTAAAAATTTAAAAACTAAGGAAATTGTTTTTTAAACCAAATTTTCCATGATGTTATTTTGTATCACCCAAAGAATATTTGGGTATATTTGACTTACTAAATATGCATGTACTGTTCAATGCATACATTGTTGAAATACTTTGTGAGTAGCAGGAATGGTATGTTAAAAAAAAAAAAAAACAAACCTTACTGTTAAGTATAGAGAAACTTAGTATTTCTGCTGTGAAGATTATTCTTGACTCTGTTTTAAAATCATAATCAAAATTTCTCAAGATTTACTGGTACAACATCATTTCTATTAAATTGACCCTATTTTGAGACCTTGGAAGTCAGTTGTAAAAATACTTACTGTCAAAAAGAACAGATGACCATGATAAAGGAAATGGAAAATAACTTCAGTTTTCTTTGGATTAGGAATTAAAACTACTATGCTTATAATTCTTAGTAATAAAAAGTTATTGTACTGCCCTGGCTGGTGTAGCTCAGTGGATTGAGTGTGGGCTGTGAACCAAAGGTTCACCAGTTCAATTCCCAGTCAGGGCTCATGCCTGGGTTGCAGGTCAGATCCCCAGTGGGGCCAGGTAAGAGGCAACCACACATTGATCTTTCTCTCCCTCTATTTCTCCCTCCCTTCCCCTCTCTCTAAAAATAAATAAATAAAACCTTTAAAAAAAGTTATTGTCCTGATATACATTTTGGAATTACATTAACATTTACAATTTATTTTTAATATATTTTATTGATTATGCTATTACAGTTGTCCCAATTTTTCCCCTTTGCCTGCCTCCACTCAGCACCCCCAATTCCCTCCAGCAATCCTCACCCCTTAGTTCATGTCCATAAGTCATTTATCTAAGTTCTTTGGCTTCTCCATTTCCTATACTATGCTTAACACCGCCCCCTGCCTATTTTGTAACTGCGAATTTGTACTTCTTAATTCCTGCACCTTTTCCCCCATTTCCCTCCTTCCCTGTCCCAACTGGTAACCATTCAAATGGTCTCCATATCTGTGATTCTGTTTCTGTTCTCCTTGTTTACTTAGTTTGTTTTTTAGGTTCAGTTTTTGATAGTTGTGAATTTATTGCCATTTTAATGTTTATAATGTTGATCTTCTACTTATCCTTAAATTAGCCCCTTTAGCATTTCATGTAATAATGGCTTGGTAATGATGAACTCCTTTAACTTTACCTTGTCTGGGTACCGCTTTATCTGCCCTTCAATTCTAAAATAGCTCTGCCAAGTAGAGTAATATAGGTTGTAGGTCTTGCTTTTCATCACTTTGGAATACTTCTTGCCAGTCCCTTCTAGCCTGCAAAGTTTCTTTTGAGAAACCAGCTGACAGTTTTATGGGAACTTCCTCTGTAGGTAACTCCGCTTTTCTCTTGCTGCTTTTAAGATTCTGTCTTTATCTTTAACCTTTGGCATTTTAATTATGATGTGTCTTGGTGTGGTCCTTTTTGAGTCCAATTTGTTTGGGACTCTCTGTGCTTCTCGGACTTACTCCTGAGCTAGAGGAAGAATTGGCCCACAACAGAGACTTACCATCTGGAAGTTTGTCTCTCTTCTTAATCAGGCAAGAAGGATAGAAAACTAATGGAGGCTCACATTAAGTTAGAATCAACGTGGACTGCCAACTTTCCTTTTCCAGGCAAGTGTCATTCATATTTTAGCATATTGGATAGTTGAGAATCGTGATTCCAGAAAGAATGGGAGAGTAATAGTTGGAGACCATTTATACCTTCAGTTCTCAGTGGTGTTATCTGTGCTATACAAATGATACTGAATAGTCTGTTCAGGTAAGAAAGAACTTGGTGAAAGAAATTATCAACTCAGATTTTGCAAACACTTTAACTTGGTTTTGCCCAGGGCAGTGCCCATCTAGGAGAATGAACCTCAAGAAAGAGAAAAGGGTGGGTAGTAGAATCCAGAGGAGCTAGAACAAGTAAAATACCTGTTTTCTTTTCCTAGTCTCACACGTCACATAAGATCAAGATCTGTGCTTGCAGGCTCTGGCTCCCTGACATGAGAGAGAAAGAGAGAGACACCTAAATGGCTAAAAATGGATTTGTGTGGTTATTTTGCATCAGTGATTTTCTGTCCTTAAAATGAATCATATTGAAATAGTAATTATTTTATGTTGAAATACTATTAGCATAACTATAACAGTAGTGCCTTGTATTTACTATTGTAATTATACCACAAAATAAAGTTTAATTGTGAAAATTTTTAAATGGGCCTGTTACATGGTATTTACAGCTAAAAATCTGATTTTGGAGAAGGCGAAGACTTGTAATACTATTTTTTAACTCAATGTGTATAAAGGTTTTTCTGCAGTTACTGTAATTATAGTGCAAAAGTCTTTTCGGTAACAAAATTTGTTCCCTTTTTAGAAATTTTTTAAATTAAAACAAATACAAGAATTTAATTTAGCTGCATTTTTAATGTAAACCTGAAGATAGAATTTGAGAAATTGACTTAATATATAATGATTTAATTAAGGGAACCTAGTTATTGTGCTAAAAACAGAACTAGTAAGTATAACATATGATTTTATTTCCCAGATAGTGCATTACTTTTCATAAGTAAAGACATACATGCTTTAATAAAATAGATGCAAATAGATGTAATTAGATATAATTGTACATTTCTCTTCTCTCTACAAAGCAAAACTTTTCAAAAGACCTATCAGGCTTGTTTACTTTATCTCTTTCTTAGTCAGCCTGAACTGGTCCTGTCATAGTAGTGATCAGCAGCCACTGCTGCCAGGCTTTCCAGTTATTTCATTCTCCTGTCTTATATTATCTCTCAGCTACAGTCCTCAATTGACCTCTCCCTCTTTCTTCACACTGGCTTTTCTCAGGGTTGCTGTGACGTCAGATTCTCTCTAGATTCTGTCTCCTTCAGTCACAGAGCAATTAGAAAGTATTGGGTTGGTCAAAAAGTCTGTTTGTTTCCGTAAGATGGCTGTGGTAGAGCTTAGTTGTCTAACTTCATTTGAAACAATTTTGTTAGATTATATTGTGACAGTATTGTGATTGTATTTTTTTAAATGCATGTAAGTGTGCATTTAAAAACATCAAAATTGGGGATTTTTTGTGCAGCCATTTTAATATTGAAGATAGAAGAAAGTACGCAACATTTTCAGCATATTACACTTTATTGTTTAAAGAAAGATACAGGCCCTGGCTGGCATAGCTCAGTGGATTGAGCATGGGCTGCGAACCAAAGGGTCGCAGGTTCGATTCCCAGTTAGGGCACATGCCTGGGTTGCAGGCCAGGCCCCTAGTGGGGGCCACGTGAGAGGCAACCACACATTGATGTTTCTCTCCCTCTCTTTCTCCCTCCCTTCCCCTCTCTAAAAATAAATAAATAAAATCTTTAAAAAAAAATTAAAAAAAAAAAGATACAAATGCAACTGAAATGCAAAAAAAGATTTGTGCAGTATATGGAGAAGGTGTTGTGACTTGTTGAATATTTCAAAAGTGGTTCGCTACGTTTCATGCTGGAGATTTCTTACTGGATGATGCTCCATGGTCAGGTAGACCAGTTGAAGTTGATTGCAATCAAGTCAAGACATTAATTGAGAACAATCAGCATTATAACGTATAAAACAGGAGATAGCCAACATACTCAAAATATCCAAATCAATACAGTTATTGGTGAAAATGAAAAATGTGTTTTTTATTTTACCAAAAAAACTAAATGGACTTTTTGGCCAACATGATAGAATGCTTTGGACCAAGTCCTGGGCTTACTCTTCCCCATCCCCCATCCCCACCAAGTCTTACTCATCCCCTAGTTTTAAACATTATCAGCAAGCACTATTGGTTCCACTGTCACCAGATATCTTAAGTCCAATCATTTTTTTTTTATACAGCCTATTAGTTCAAGGCAGTGTTGGAATACCTAGGTTTGTTGCCTAACTTGTTTTCCTTTTTTTTTTTCCTACTTTTGCCCTCTAAAAAAACCCCAAAACTTTTAATTCATACAGGATTCATTAAACAAAAAGCAAAATCTTGTCACCGCCTTGCATAAAACTCTTCTGGTAGACTTCTTATTGCACTTAGAATAAAATCTATATATTATTTACCATATTTTATCAACCCAACCTAATATGGTTGCTCTCCATTTGCTCAGTACTTTCCATATGAGCTCTCCATGCATGAAGCTCAGGTTTTTGTACAAACTCATCTTCTACCTTCAAACACTTCTTCCTCTCATTTATTTGTGGTTTGTATTTTTAGGTCATTTAGGTTCATTTAGATTGGTTGATACCTGTTTAGAGTGGCTTTCCATAATGACTTTGTCTACAGTGATTCCCCTACCTTACCTAGCAGTCTTATTTTCTTTGTCATGCGTCATTATATGATTTTATTTGTTTATGTGTTTGTTTCCTGTCTTCCCCAACTAGAATATATGCTCCCTGAGGGCAAGAAAGGGCCTTGTCTGCTTTGTTCTTCAACTCTCAGAGCATTACCTGGCATATCTAGGAGCTCAAAGAGTCCTGTTGACTAAATGAAGAAATAAATTTCTCATTAAATGTACTTAGAAAAGAGGATTTTTTTTTGTTCTTCTAACTTATTCTCTCCCTTTGTAAGACATAAAATGTGGAACACTCAATATACTTTTGTAATTAGTCTATCAAGTAAAAAAAACTAAGACTACCAAACACACTCAAAGTGTATACTTTTCTCCCTTATTTTAAAGGAGATAGTAGAAACAATGGTGCTTTAAAATTGGGGAGAAAATTACTTTGATTGCAGATTGGAATTTTTTAATGTATCACGATGCCTTATTCAGTTATTAAAGATGACTTTAAAATACGTAAAATTAAGCATGCTAATCTAAGACTGTCTGTGCACATTCACAGGATGTAATCCCTGTTCATTACTACCTAATACCTCCACCAACAAAGACTAAGAATGGCAGCAAAGATAAAGAAAAAGATTTAGAAAAAGAGAAAGATTTCAAAGAAGAATTTACTGAAGCATTACGAGATCTTAAAATTCAGTGGATGACAAAGTAAGTTTTTAACAGATTGTAATCCTCTAAGAATTTACTTTCATTTTCCCATTTACAACAATATTGTGTGTATATGCACTGGCTATATTCAAAAACCTTATCTGTAAGTGGTAAGATTATAGGTGCTTTTAAATTTTCTTCTATGTTTTTTGAATTCCCTGTTGTGATAAGAATTTTTACAAGTTTCATGTTAATAACTTATTCTGATTTACTGTTAGAAGATAATTTATTGGGAAGTATAAAAAAATAAAATCACTTTGCCTGCTCTCCAGAGATAATCACTGTGCTATTATTATTTATCTCTGTATTTATAAATGTAGCAGTGTGAATGATATTGATATTGTCTCCTAGTTTTCCAATTACTGTTTGATTATGAATATTTTCTATGTCATTTAAATAGTCCTTTAAAATACCATTTTTAATAACTATGTAGTAAATAGTCTTGTGGATGAACTATAACCCATTTAAGTATTCCATTTCATGCATACACTTATAGTTTTGCTTTGTAATACTGTGATGGGTATTTTTGTACAGGAAGTTTAATTTTAAATTTCCATCAGCTAGCATCATTAAAGTATAATTATTGAATCAGAAGTTAATTTTAAAAAATCATCTTATGTTTTGTCAAATTGCTTTCTAGAGTGAATATAACAATATGTACTCCATTGAGCAGTGTACAATGGGGCCTATGTTATTCCTTATACCTTTGCTAACCATGAGCCATTTAATTAAAAATAAAGCCTTGCTCGCCCTGGCTGGTGTGGCTCGGTGGATTGAGTGCAGGCCTGCAAACCAGAGCATCACCTGTTCAATTCCCAGTCAGGGCACATGCCTCGGTGGTAGGCCATGTCCTCAGTGGAGGGTACGCAAGAACCAGCCACACATTGATATTTCACTTCCCCTCTTTTAAACAAAATTAAAATAAAAGTAAATAAATAAAGCCTTGCCACTATAGGATGGAAAAAAATGAAAAGGCCATTATTGCAGTTCTTTAGTTGTTAAATTCAAGATTTTTCTTTTTATTTTATAATGTTTTATTGTTTATGCTATTACAGTTATCCCAACTTTTCTCCCTTCACCACCCTCCACCCAGCTGGCCCTCAACCCCACTTCTGTAGTCATTCCCCACAACAGTGTTGATTTCCATGAGTTCTTTATATTTTTAGAATTCTTTCACCTTCTTTTAAACAGTCCCCAGTTCCCTCCTCCCTTCTTACCACTGTCAGTCTATTTCAGGAATTTGTGCCTCTGGTTCTCTTCCTCATTAGTTTATTTTGTTCATTAGATTTCTCTAATAAGTGAGAGCATATGGTCTTTGTCTTTCATTGATTGACTTATTTCACTTAGTGTAATTGTCTCTGGTTCCATCCATGCTGTCACAAATGGTAGGAATCTGTTCTCTTTTTCTGCAGTGTAGTATTCCATTGTGTAAACATACCAGTTTTTTAATCCACTCATCTGTTAATGGTCACTTAGGCTGTTTCCAGCTCTTGGCTATTATAATAGTGCTGCTATGAAGACAGAGGTGCGTAAACTCTTTTGAATTGATCTTTTGGGATTCTTAGGGTATATTCCCAGCAGTAGAGTTGCTGGGTCAAAAGGCAGTTCCATTTTTAGTTTTTTGAGAAAATTCCATACTGTTTTCCACAGTGGCTGTACCAGTCTGCATTCCCACCAACAGTGCACCAGGGTTACCTTTTGTCTGCATCCTCGCCAGCACTTGTTGTTTATTGATTTATTAATGATAGGCATTTTGTCAGATGAGAAGTGATATCTCATCAAGGTTTTATTTTGCATTTCACAGATGGCTAGGGATGTTGAACATTTTTTCATGTGTCTTTGGTCCTCCTTGGAGAGGTATCTATTAGGTCCTTTACCCATTTTTTAACTTAATTGTTTGTCTTCCTGGTGTTGAGCTCTTTATATATTTGGGGGATTAAACCCTTGTCCAACGTATCATTGGCAAATGTTCTACCATACAGTTGGTTCTCTTCATTTTGATGGTGTTTTCTTTAGCTATGCAGTGCTTTTTAATTTAATGTGAATGCTTTTATTTTTCCTTTATTTCTCTTACCCTAGGAGATATATTGGCAAAAAATATCATCTGAAATTTTACTGCCTGTTTTCTGCTAGGACTTTTATGGTGTTATGACTTATATTTAAGTCTTTTATCCATTTTGAGTTATTTCAGTGTATAGTGTAAGCTGATTGTCTAGTTTCCTTTTTTTGGCATGTACCAGTGTCGTTTCCCAACAGCATATTTGAAGAGACTATTTTTACTCCATTGTATGTTCATGCCACCTTTCTAAAATATTAAATGGCCATAGAGACATGGGTTTACTTTCAGGTTCTATTCTGTTGATATATGTGTCTTTACTTAGTACCAGACTGTTTTGATTATAATGGCCTTGTAGTATATTTATATGTCAGCGTTGTGATCCCTCCAACTTTGTTCTTCTTTCGCAGGATTGCTGAGGCTATGCAGGGTCTTTTTTGGTTCCATATAACTTTTTGCAGTATTTGTTTTAGATCTGTGAAATATGCCATTCATATTTTACTAGGAATTGCATTGAATCAATAGATTGCTTTGGGAAGTATGGACCTTTTAACGATGTTAATTCTTATCCATGAACATGGTATATACTTCCATTTATTTGTATCTTTCTGAATTTCTTTCTTCAATGAACTATAGTTTTCTGAGTATAGGTCTTTTATAAGCCCTTGGTTAAATTTGTTCCTAGGTACTTCATTTTTCTTGTTGCTTTAGTAAATGGGATTTTTTTCTTGGTTTCTCTTTCTAATAGTTCATTGCTAGTGTACAAAAATTTCATTGATTTCTGAATATTGACTTTGTATCATGCTACTTTACTGAGTTCACTTATTAGGTCAGTTAGTTTTTTGGTGGAGCCTCTAGGGCTTCTATTACACTATAATGTTGTCTGTAAACAGTGACAGTTTTACTTCCTCCTTTCCAATATGGATGCTTTTTATTTCTTTTTCTTGTCTGATTGCTGTGGCTAGAACTTTCAGTACTACGTTGAATAAGAGTGGTGAAAGCAAACACCCTTGTCTTATTCCTGATCTTAAGGGGGGAAATTCTAGTTTTTACTCATTGAGTATGATGTTGGCAGTGGAATTGTCATGTACTGCCTTTGTTATGTTGAAGTGTGCTCCCTCTATTCCCACTTTGCTAAGAGTTTTTATCATAAATGGGTGCTGGATTTTTATCAAAGGCTTTTTCTGCATCTATTGTTATGATCATGTGATTTTTGTCTTACATTTTCAGTATTGTACCGTCCTTGCATCGCTGGAATAAATTGCACTTGATCGTGATATAAGATCTTTTTAATGTACTGCTGGATCAGTTTGCTAATATTTTTTTGAGGATTTTTGCATCTGTGTTCATCTGTGATATTGGCCTGTAATTTTCTTTCTTTCTTATGTCTTTACCTGGTTTTCAAATTAGGATAGTACTGGCCTCATAAAAGGAGTTGGGGAGTCTTCACTCTTCTGAATGTCACTGAATAGTTTGAGAAGGATAGGAGTTACCTCTTCTTCGAATGTTTGGTAAAATTCCATTGTGAAGCCATCTGGTCCAGAGTTTTCATGGGTCAGGAGTTTTCTGATTACTGCTTCAATTTCTATAGTTGTTACTGGTCTAGTCAGGTTTTCTGCTTCTTTCTGATTCAGTTTTGGAAGATTGTATGTTTCCAGAAATTTATCCATTTCACCCAGGTTGTCCAATTTCTTGGCATATAATTGTTTATAGTAATTTCTTTCAATCATCTGTTTTTCTGTGGTATCAGTTGTTACTTCTCATCTTTCATTTCTGATTTTACTTATTTGGATTCTGTCTTTTTTCTTGATGAGTCTTGTTAAAGGTTTATCAAATTTTTTTATCGTTTCAAAGAGCCAGCTCCTGGATTCATTGATCATTTGAATTGTTCTTTTAATCTATATATCAATTAATTCTGCTCTGATCTTGATTATTTCATTCCTTCTTCTCACTCTGGGCTTTGCTTATTGTTGTTCCTCTAGTTCTTTCAGATACAGGGTGAGGTGGTTTATTTGGGATTTTTCTGTCTTCTTTATTGAGTCCTGTAATGCTGTGAACTTCCCTTTCAGGACTATTTTCTCTTTGTCCCATAGGTTTGGGGTTGTTGTGTGTTCATTTTTCATTTGTTTCCATATACATTTTGATTTCTTCCTTGATCTCATTGCTAACCCATTCATTATTTAATAACATGTTATTCAGCTTCTCTGTATTTGAATGTTTTTGAGTTTTTTCCTTGACGTTTGTTTCTAGTTTCAAGACATTGTGATCTGAGCACATACACGATATAATTTCAGTTTTCTTGGATTTGCTAAGGCATATTTTGTGTCCTGCCATGTTGTCTGTCATTGAAAATGACCCATGTGCATTTGAGAAGTATGTGTATTTGCTTTTTGGGGGTGAGATGTTCTATAAATATCAATTAACTCCATTTGATATAGAGTGTCATTTAATGCCACAGTATCCTTTTGATTTTTTTATGTTTGGAAGATCTATCCATTGTTGACACTAGGGTGTTAAAATGCCCTGCAATGATTGTGTTGCTGTCAGTCTCTTAAAATCCTCTAATGTTTTCTTTATATATTTACATGCTCCTATATTGGGTGCATATATGTTTATAAGGGTTATAGCCCCTTATTGGACTACTTCCTTAAGTATTATGTAGTAACCTTCTTTGTCTTTGGTTATGGCTTTTGTTTTGAGGTTTGTTTTGTCTGATACAAGTATTGCTACCCCAGCTTTTCTTTTTTAATGTCCATTTGCATGGAATTTTTTTTTCTATCCTTCACTTCAGCCTGTGTAAATCTTTTGTTCTGAGGTGGGTCTGTTGTAGGCAGCATATATGCAGTTTTATTATCATTCAGGTATTTTATGTCTTTTGATGGGTGGATTAAGATCATTTACATTTAAAGTTATTAACTATAGGTACTTATTCATTGACACTTTTTCTCCTGTACATTTGTTCCTGTCTCTATTTCTTTTTCTAATTAAAGCTGTCCCTTTAGTATCTCTTGTCATGCTGGTTTGGTGGAGATGTACTCTTTTAACCTTTTTTTTTTTTTTACTGGCAGGCCTTTATTTCACTTTCCATTTTAAAAGACAGCCTTGCTAGATAGAGTAATCTTGGTTGCAGAGGTAGATGCTTTATGTCACTTGGTCTATTTCATGCCCTTCCCTTCTGGCTTATAGTGTTTTTGTTGAGAAATTGGATAATAGCTTTATCAGTGCCCCCTTGTAGCTGTCTCTCCCTTGCTGCCTTTAGTATTCTCTCTTTGTCTTTAAATTTTGCCATTTTAATCGTGATATGTCTTGGAGTAGGCCTCTTTGGGTTCATCTTGATTGGCTCTCTGCTTCCTGAACCTGAACAACTTTTTTTCCACCAAGTCAGGGAAGTTTTCTGTCATTATTATTTCAGACAGATTTACTATCCCTTTCTCCTTCTGGTATCCCTATGATATGAATATTGTTACATTTTATGTTGTCCTGCAGCTCCGTTAAACTATCCTCATTTTTTTCTTTCTTTTTTTATTTTGTCGCTCTGACTAGGTGTTCTTTTCTAGTGATTGAATCGTCTGTTTCAACTCACTGATTCAATCGTCTGCTTCATCTAGCCTGCTTTTAATTCCTTCTAGTGTATTGTATTCTTTATTTCTACCTGGTTCTTATTCATAGTTTCTATGTCCTTTTTCATGTTGATATAGTGCCCACTAAGTTCCTTGTAGCTCCCACAGAGTTCTTTGTAGTTCTAAGTTCCTTGGGCATCCTTACAACCATTACTTTGAACTCTATGTCTGGTAAATTGCTTGCCTCAATTTCATTTAGCTCTTTGTCTCGGGTTTCCTCCTTGCCTTTTGATTTGGGGTTGTTTTTTGTCTCCCCATTTTAGGTGACTCTTTGTTTGTTTCTACATATTAGATTGATCTGCTTTGACTCCTTCTGTGGTAGGAGTACTATGAGACTCGAGGGTAAAGTCTCCTTGATCTCCTGAGCTTTAGGGATGCTCTTTATTCAGTTTATGTGCTCTCCTGTTGTATTTGGGTTTTTATTGTTGACTTGTTTGTTGGTGTGTTCTCCCCTCCAGCTGGCTGACTGAGAGTCTCAACCCCCACCATGTCGTGTATGATGTTGTACAGGTACTAACAGAACAAAACTACATGGAAAGCAAAATGCACACCAGCAAAAATATCCCTCAATAACTATAGCAATATCAATGACAAATGAGCAAAGATTAATAAAAGTAGAAAAAGAAGAAGAAATTTATTTACAAGAAAGAAAAAACAGCATGAAATGACTATAGGAAAGAAACATCATTTTGAGAGGATAAAGGGAGGAGAAATAAGGAATAGAAACAAGGCAAAGAAAAGGAAAAATAAAATTTAAAATGCAAATAAGAGAGAAGGAAGAAAGCAAAATGTAGTAAGAAAAGGAAGAGTAAAGTATAAGACTAGAAATAAAAAAATAGTGGAAAATAGGAACAACATTGAAGAAAGAGAAAAATGTTTCAGAAGCTATGCGAAAGAAAAAATAACACAAATAATGAAAAAGATCAAGGTGGAATCCATCTCAGCAAAGTTTAGTGCTTGCCTGCTGGCTTCTCCTTCTGAATATGCCTCTGATGTTCTGAAGCTTGTGTAAGCCAGTGTTGGGTGTTTGCCCCATCTAGCTCTAGGCAGCCTGTTTGAAGCTATTAGCAATCCACAGTCTATAGGTTTCTCCTTCAGGCTTGGCTGCATCTAGGGTGGTCCTTGCTGCTCCGTACTGCTGGCTTTTTATCAGCACAAGGCCCCATTGGTGGATCAACTAATGGCTGAAAGCACCACAGATACTGCGTCCACTTGCCTCTTGCCATTAGTCTAACTGCTGATCCTTCTGTTTCTGAGAGGGCTTCTGGTGGAATTGAGAGGATGGGACCCCTGGGAAGTACCATTCACACTTCAGGGAAGATGGTGGGTGAATTCACACATACGAGACGGTCCCAGATTATTTTCCTGAACTCAGCAGGGCGACGCCCCTAGTAGGATAGTAGGTGGGGCCTCCAGAGCCTAGCGTTTGGGTGTGATGGGGTTCCCAAGTTCTCCTGTGAGGGAAAAGCATCGGTGCCATTCCCAGGAAAATGTATGGAATGGCTGTGCCCTAAAGCTAGCCTCTAACATCCCTGAATATGCCTGTGTTGCTGTCTACTGGCTGGGGATAAGATGCAGATTGGGGGAAAGTAAGAAAGATGCTATATGGGCAAGCACGATTTCAAAGGGTTGGCAGGTAGGATTCTAGAGTATGGGACTAGGAAGCTTTCAGAGGATGGTGGGGGATGGTTTTCCCACAGGGTAGGGTCATTGTTTTTCCCCTGGGAAGGACTTGCTCTGGTATGGAATTATATCCCAGCACCAGGAACGCAGTAGCCATTCCCTCATGCCTCTCCCCCAAGATTCCCACTGCTGTCTTTCCTCCCACAACTGCAGATCGTACTGCCCACCCTTCAACTGAGCCAAAGGTGAGTGGCCAGGAACACAAAACCTTTGTGTTGGCCCCTTATAACAAAAGAAAAGGAGGGAAAAGGTGGTTTTGTGTTTAGCAGGCTTCATCTTTCTCTGGTGGGCAAAATTAAAAATCCTCTGGCCTTTCCATGTGGACAAGTGATCCCAATGCTGGCACTTCTGTGCTTAGGAGCCCAGTCTGAGGTCTGGGCCTCAGTCCTTTCTGGGGGAGGATCCCTTAGCCATGCAGCCTCCTGGACCACCACCTGGGAAGTTGGTGCCAGCTGCTGCCTGTAAAAGCAGTGCCAGCCTTTTTCAAGTCCCTGCCCTTTCTGCTGGTCACAAGGTGGTTTCCACCCATCCTTGGTTAAGTATCTGCTCCTCAGATAGTCCTCAGTTGTTTATTTCAGGTGAATATTCCCTTCTTTGTTTTTATTCTAAGGGTAGTTCTGGTAGGCCGTGCAAGATAAACTCTCCTACTCCGCTACCATCTTGCCGCTCTCTCTTAATTTGAGCTTTTTGAATGTTATTATTTCATTCTTTGTATAGCTTCTGGTGGTTCAACCATGTTCTTCGCCCATTTTACTATTGGTACATCAGATTTTTCTTTTAATATAGAAGATGTTAATACTCTGTGGTACTTGTCACAGAATTTTCTCCCAGCTTATGTTTGACTTTAGCTTACTTATTACATAGAAATTTATTTTATGTAGTCAGAATGATTGCTTTTCCCGTTTGTGTTATACAATATTTATTTTACCAGATTTTCTGTTGGAATTTTCATAGTTTAATATGTGTGTGCCCCTGCAGTCAGGAGGTCTTACAGAGAGAGCAGACATCATATTTTGAAAATAATTCCCATTATAATGTAAGTTCATATTCAGACTGATTTTGCCACTTAAAATTACTAGGTTGTATCTCATACCTAAAAGTCTTTAGGTCAGTATCTGACTGATCATAGGATGTTATAAACAGTTGAAAATACAATGTAAATCATTCAAAAGTGAGATTGCAGAGATTGACTTCTGGCATGACAGTGATGCAGAAACTGTATTCCAGGCTGGTTTTCCTCAGCTCCCAGTCAGAGGTCTTTCTTCTAAGGAGGAGTTGGATTTCACTTTTTCTCATGTAGCCCAGCTGCTGTTGGTGAGGCTAAACTCCAGGCAAATGTGATCAAGAAGTGGGGGCTCTTTTCCTGTGTTCAGCCCCTACTTGTCTGCCTTAGTTATGGCACTGCTGAAGCCCCCTGTTTACCCCTGCCCCAGCTCATGTCAGGCAATGCAAGCTGAGAAGATTACAGATTACTGCTTCCCATTCCACACAGTCAGGAAGAACTGACCTAGGTTTATTCAGTTTCCTCATCTGAGAATATGGAATGTCTCTTCATTTGTTGGGGAGCTCCACTTGTAGAGCTCCCCTGGCCACTGTGGATGAGAATAAGTCTATGAAGACATGATCTGCTTGGGGAGGAAAGGCTGGCCAGTCTCTCAGAGGAGAAGGGTGTTTAGCCTCTCTCTCAGTGGGCTTTTATTGAGTTTAGCTTGCATAGGGATGCATATCAAAGAAAGGAGGTATGGTTTACAGATAACATTCTGGGATCACGTGGGTCAGGTTCTGGTAGACAGGGTGACGATAGTCAGCTGTAAAATCTTGGGAAACAAACTTATTTTGTGCTTGTACCCTTAACATTTAAATTCTTAGCAACACAGGTTTCACAGGACTTTAGGCATCCTTTCTTAGGCCTGATTGCACCCCTCTTCGGCATTGTTTCAGACCTGAATCAGGTGGGGGAAGCAAGGCAGCCAAGAGATTAGGAGACTTTTTACAGATAGAATGAGGACTTAGGCTATGAAAAAGCTGAGGGGTGAGGGTTTTTTGTCCCTTCCCTAAGTCCTTCCCTGATGGCCCCCTTTGTGACAGTGTCTGTCTTAGGTTGTTCCTTCCTTGAGGAATCTTACCCATCGTTAACTATACAGCCATCCTCCAGGAACCAAGCAGGGTGAAGTAAAGGGGGCAGAGGCTGTGCGCCTGCTGGGAGGATAAGTTCTGTCTCCTTAGTGGCTTATGGTCCAAAGGTCTCCTAGCCATGGGGCCTTTTCACCTGTCAGCAGGATTACAGCTCCTGAAACCAGGCAGGAGAGTTCCCAACATTAATTTATTCAAGACTTTAGATTTTTTTTTTCCACAAAAATTTAAACTTTTCTTCTATATCTTGGACATTTCTAGGTCTTTATTTTTTTTTGCCACTTATGATTGTTTTTCCTCTTTATAGGAAATCTACTAATGCTTATTTTTATCTTCCATACTATTGAACTCTTACTTCATACAATTTTCATTTTTTAGTTTATTGGTTTTCTAGGTAAGCATATTTATGCTACCTGCAAATAATGATAATTCTTGTCATAGTTATATTTCAAATTGAAGACTTATGTTATTGACTGGAACTTGAAAACACTGTTAAATAACATGAAAGATGGATTTTTTTTCCTAAAAGAAATAAAATAATTGTTTTCTCTTTCTTATATACATAGGCTGGATTCTAGTGACATTTATAATGAATTGAAAGAAACTTATCCTAATTATCTTCCTTTATACGTTGCACGACTTCATCAATTGGATGCTGAAAAGGTTGGCTGTGATTGTGTTCAATATGAATATCTTATTTTGTTTGTAATATTAAAGTTGTATTTTGAATTAAAAAACAAAGTTATATTTGACTGACTGTTCCATTGAGCTATTTTTATTTGTGCTAATTAGGGAATCTGGTCATTACTATAAGTTTAATATTCTTTCCCTTTGGTCACTGGGAGGAGAGGTAGTCAAGATAACCTAAGGGTTGCTTTCTGATGTTGACCTACAGAGCAAGGAGCAGAAGGTGGTGGTCCTGGACTGCTGCAAATCTAAACACCTTTGGGAGAAGAAGAACCCCTACTTTGCATTAACTTTGTTAAAGATTATTACTTTTAAGAATTAGCTATAGTTTTAGACTTTCTTAGCATGAACCAGCTCTCATTAGTAATCATGGTAGTAGGAATGTGCTAACCATAATCAGTTAAAAATTATCAAGGGTTTAGAGTGAACTAGAAAATGTTGAAAGGAAACCTACCTCTAAAAGATTTGAACAAGAGAGAAGCAAATTGCTGAGAAAACCACAAATACCATGAAAATCATAGACTTTGTTAGTTATAGTCTTGTTTACTCTCATCTTTGTGTTTTTAATAATAACTAGAATTTGTTTCATCAGCTCATGCTTATCTTACTTATGTTTTCATGTGGCTTGTGGCATGGTACTGAAGTAACATAGCCAATCTCTAAAATCTTTTTTAAAGATACCCAGAACAGGAGTTGCCTTTGTAGAAAACACTTCACATTTTCATGAAATCTGCCTTTTGCTTACTCTCACCATTTAACAATGGGGAATATAAATTAGGTATTTTCCTGTCTAAGCTCAGCTTTTGTAGAAATGCTGACAGTTATAAAGGTCATGGAAGGAGATAGCGTAGGGCCACCTGAGCTAGTCCCTCTCACACTGAGGCAGTGTGACAATAGAAATGAAAACGCTTCATTGTACTCACTGATACACCCATTTTCTTTATTTTCTTCTTTCCTCTCCAGGAACGAATGAAAAGACTCAATGAAATTGTTGAGGCTGCAAATGCTGTTATTTCTCACATAGATCAAACGGCCCTAGCAGTTTATATTGCAATGAAGACTGACCCCAGGCCCGATGCAGCTACTATAAAAAAGTACCTAACCAGTAAATAATCTTTCTTGCATCTCATTTCTTAGTTACTTTTTTAAAAGTAGGGATTGATATTATTGAGAATATTTTTCCTGATATTTGTTATATCCTCATAATTAGAGTTATCAATATTTAGATACTCCTTCCTTAGATACTTTGTAATAATTTGCTTTAATCATGTTAAGATGGTAGAGAAAGAAAACCATCGTAACATGATTTCTTTACCATCAGGTGCTATCCTGGTGAAGAGATTAGAGTAGCTGTGGTCAACCAATCCAGCTACTTGGGGATTTATATGAACTGGCTTTGTGGAGAGGGCAAATACATAACACTCTATAAAAATAATTTTCATGCCCTGGCTGGTGTGGCTCAGTGGATTGAGCGCGGGCCTGCGAAGCGAAAGATCGCGGTTCGATTCCCAGTCAGGGCACATGCCTGGGTTGCCAGGCCAGTTCCCGCAACCGCACATTGATGTTTCTCTCCCTCTCTCCTTCCCTTCCCCTCTAAAGATAAATAAATAAAATCTAAAAGAAAAAAAAATCTTTAAAAAAAAAAATAATAATAATAATTTTCAAACTGTTTGTTGGGCAATAGCATGAAAAAACCCATATTTACTTTGTAATTCCTAGTAAAGTAAATGATGAAAATTAAAATTAGAGTAAATCCATTATCTAGCAACTTCTGTTTTATGGAACTGGACTTACAGTATTACCTGGGGAGAAGGGAAGGAGAGAGTTTATAGTTTTGCCTTTATGCAACCTAACGTGATAGATAAAACAGAGAAGCTGAGCTGGGTGTATTAGTGAGTGGTATGATTCCTTCCATATGAGAGTGGGTTTCCAAATGTTGGTCCAATAGTCCAGCAACTCTTTCACTTTTACCTTTCCATGAAGTCTTACTATCATCACTTCATAGTGATTCTCCCAATATGAGTTTTTTCTCTATCACTTTGGTTTATTTTCAACTTAGGGGATCATTGACTTATGAGGGTAGATAACTTAATAAACTGAAACTGTTCAGGCTTCCTTAATAGTATCGTAATTTCCCTTAAAGATTCCATCAGCTTCCATCAGAAATATTTTTCTTTATCAAATACTGGCATTCTAAACCACTAGAACTCTTAGCATTACGTTGTTTATACTGATATTATGGGATCATATGAATCTCACAAGTAATATTTTTCAAGTGTAATAAAATTTATTCAAAGTTGGTTGTTGGCCATCATCAGCACCCTTTCACTTTCCAAAAGAACAGTCTGCCATTTTGTCATTGTTATTGTTAATAACAATAATAGGGAAGAGTATAGCCACTATTTATGAAGTTCCAATAAGGTATAAGGGATTACTGGGACATATGAAATATGGTATCTCACTTCAATTTAAACTTTTAAACAATATGCAAAGTAGGGATATATTTACCCCATTTTTTTTAAACATTTTTGTTTATTTATTTTTAGAGAAAGGGGAAGGAGAAAGAGTGGGAGAGAAACATCAATGTGTGGCTGCCTCCTGCGCGCCCCACGATGGGGACCTGGCCTGCAGCTCCGGCATGTGCCCTGACTAGGAATCGAACCTGCGACCCTTTGGTTTGCAGGCCCGCGCTCAAACCACTGAGCTACGCCAGGCAGGGCTATTTACCCCATTTTTATAGAAGAAGAAACTGATGCTCTGAGCGATTAAATGCCTTGCTTATGGAGACAGTACTAGGTAGTGGTGAAGCCAGTATTCAAATGAGGATCTGTCTCCCCAGCCTATGCCCTTTCATTTCTTGATAAGAAACTCCTTATATTCCTATTCTAATCTTGAAACAATTACAATGCCTCATTCTTTTCTCACAGACTCATTGTCTTCACAAGCATCTGACATGAGTTGGACAAAATGGCTCAAATAAGCAAGCATTCTAGAGATAAACAGTGCCCCCTGGATTATAGGTTGTTATTATATTTCATTCAACAATGAATTGTTTGTTTCATGCCAGGTATTGTTCTGGTATTTAGAATACATTAAAATAAAACAAAGGTACCTGCCCTGGAGCAAGGCAGTTTACAGTAATGATTAAGAGTAGGGATTCATGCCCTGGCTGGTGTAGCTCAGTGGATTGAGCGCGGGCCTGCGAACCGAAGGCTCGTGGTTCGATTCCCAGTCAGGGCACATGCCTGGGTTGCCAGGCCAGTTCCCGTCAGGGGACATACAAGAGGCAACCGCACATTGATGTTTCTCTCCCTCTCTCCTTCCCTTCCCCTCTAAAGATAAAGAAATAAAATCTAAAAGGAAAAAAAAAAAATCTTTAAAAAAAAAATAAAAACTAAAAAAAAAAAAGAGTAGAGATTCCATAAACAGACTAAGTAGCTTAGAATCCTGGATCTGCCACTTTTTAACTGTAGGATCTTGAACAAATTGCTTCATCTCTTTGTGCCTCAATTTCCTCCTTTGCAAAATGGGGATGATTAATAGTATCTTACTCATAGAATTGTTTTGAGTATAAGTGAGTTAATATTTTAAAATGATAAAACAGTTACTCCTGGCATGTTCACAGTAAGCATTATATTTGTTTGCCCTATACATGCAAGTTGATGACTAGAAGAACCACTGTACATCTATCTGTACAGACACAAATACACAATAATTTCTGTTTATCAAAAATCCAAACACAAAGTACTGTTCTGATTAAGAGTTATATAGTCGACAGAAATTAGAACCAACTAATTTTCAGCTCTATTGCTTATGGCATTCTGTTTCAACAGTGTCCAGCTGTCCTAACTCATTTAATCTGTGTAAAAATAGTGGCTCATTTGATGTTTATTAGAAATAAGGAATTTTATTTGATGTACAATACAAATATATATATAGCTGCATAAGATCTCCGCAATTGTAAATATTAAGCAAAAGAATGCATGGATTTAATTTCAGATAAGGCTGTACTTTTAAAGAAATGTCATTGATCTGTGAAATTTTTTTTGACGTGGTGTACAGTGACATGGACAAACAAAAATCCACCCTTGTAGATGCCCTTTGTAGAAAAGGATGTGCCCTGGCTGACCATCTTCTTCAAGCACAGGATCAAGATGGGGCTGTTTCAAGTGATGCAGAAGGAAGAGAGGAGGAAGGAGAAAGTACTTTGGATTCTCTAACAGAAACTTTTTGGGAAACTACAAAATGGACTGATCTTTTTGACACTAAGGTAACCTTTCTGCTTCTTGTTTTTTGGACAGTTTTTTGATGGTTACTTTACAAACTTTCTTGTGCCCTGTTGCCTACTGTTTACTGTTTCCTAGTTACTGGCCAGAAGAAGAAAAGAATAAATGTAATGAGGCTAAGCTTGGTTCTGAAGACATGTTAGCAATACCTTATATTTGTCATACCTGTTTTAAAACTATTTTTTACTGTTATTTTAATCTGTCTGAAAAGTGGCTATTTAGCCACACTAATTTAGAAAACAGTTTGAGAATGCCTGTAGTAATCTCTTGGTTGTTAAGCCAGCCACTTATGTATGAAGCTAAAATTAAGAACATCTTCTAGAAATTGTCTTCATGCCTTCCCACATATATTTATGTGCTAATTTCTCAGGGATGGGGAGAGGTGGTATCCTGGTTAGTTTAGATATTATTTTTCACAAAATTCTTTGACTTCTAAACAATTACAATCTTGATTTACAACTGCTCAATTTTAAGACTCAGTTTGGAAAAAGTAACATTGATATATGTTGGGATTCTGGTTATAAAAACATTTTTTTTAAATCTTCACCTGAGGATATTTCCACTGATTTTAGAGAAAGACAGACAGGGAACCATCGATGTGAAAGAGAAACATCGATTGGTTGCCTCTCGTCCTCACCCCAACCAGGGATTGAACTTGCAACCTTCTGGTACACGTGATGACACTCCAACTAACTAAGCCACCTAGCCAGGGCTAAAAACATTTTTAAATCCTTTTAGCTCTTTACCATAACTCTTAAAGTAGAGATTATATAACAAGTTTTTGTCCATTGTTTTTTCTTCTGGAGATTTAAAAAAAAGTGAAATCAGTGGAATTCTCCTCACTCAGCATAAACAATTGTTTTAATAGAGAGATGCTTCTTTTTAGGATGAACTCTGGTAATTTCTAGGGAAGAGCTCTGGAATTAGGGGGAAAATTCTTCCTGTGTGCTTCCCATTTTTCTACCACAATACAGTAGCGTATATGTAGGGGGAACTCCGTTATATTCAGAAAGCTGCACCAGAGGCGAAGAATTTGATCTGAAATGAGACCACTGGAGTTTGAATCCTGCTTCTGCCACTTTTACCTATGTGATCTCATTCTGATGCCTCAGTTTCTTATCTATTGAGTGAGGATAGTCAGTGACACTTTTTTTCATAACTTTTTATGAATGAGTACTAAGTATATAGGAGAACCTCAACAGTGTTTGCTGTTCTTACAAATAATTATTGCATGTCTAGTTTATAACAAACACTGGAAAAAGATTGCTGCTGAAAAAAAGACCAATAAGATCCTGGTTCAATTGAAAGTTGATGAATATCATAATAAAATTGTTATAAACAATTCTATTTTTTCCATAATATTACTGTATTAGTGACCTACTTATAGTTATAGCAACAATTGTTGAACACTTTGCTTGGCTCTAGAACACCAATAAAGGTGATGCAATTTCTTTCTTTGAGAACATTCTCCACATTCTAAAAGTAGAGGCCAAAAATATAAATAAATGGTTACAAGTATATTTGATAGACACAATAGTTAAAGGTACAGAACTTGTATAAAATGTAGTGGAAGGTTTATGTAATCTGGTGTGTGTGTGTGTGTGTGTGTGTGTGTGTGTATTTTTTTTTACTTTTATCCTCTTTTGTAATTTTGGTAATTTATAATGACTGTAGTTTGTAATTCTGCCATAATTTGCGTTTTTGCCATCATTTAGGTTAGCCCTGCTTCCTTTTTCATGAAGAGGTATTTTGGCATGGGTTTCAACAACTAGTGATTTATTATAATGATTTTCTTCCCCAAGATAAATTATCATAAATTATCTGTTCTGTGGAATACCCACCTCTTTTGAAGACATAAATTGTTCTTTTAATTTTTTTTTTGAAATTTACTTAACATTTATTTTTAAAAATCATACTTCTGTAAAAGCTTTAACCCTTTCATTATTAAAGCTATATGCCTTACAATGTAAATATCTCATAGATAAGCTTTATCTTATTCTACATTATAGGTTTTGACATTTGCTTACAAGCATGCATTAGTAAATAAAATGTATGGGAGAGGCCTTAAATTTGCAACTAAACTTGTGGAAGAAAAACCAACAAAAGAAAACTGGAAAAATTGCATTCAAGTAAGTGATGTTTAAATTGTCATCTTTAAGGCTCAATGCAGTACTGCATAGAAACAGCATAGTTAAAAAGCCTCATGATAGTGATATAATAGTACTGACTTTATTGTGACTTATTATTACACTGATTGATGTAATTTTAACTGTAAAATAAATTCCTGAAGAAACAGTCACTAGCTATTTAAATTTTGTACTCCTATCAAGAAAAACCTATATTTAGCTTCAGGTGTTTCCAACATAGGCACAATGCATTATGAATTTTGTACAAAAAGAAGATGAAGTTTTCCTTTATGAAGCAAACAGGTAATTCCTTTAAATACATGTTGGCTTAATTCTAAAATGGTTGAACGTTTAGAGTTTTCTATTTGATTTTATTTTTCATTTGAAATACTAGGCCATTATGTTATTTTTCCATATATTGTATTATATGCAGGGAAATTCTGTGGTTATCCTTTTGCAGAAGCTAATTGTCAAGTATAAAAACTAACTGAATTGCACAGAAATTATTTTAGCTTCACCTTGTCTTTGTACATGCATAGTTTATTTATGTCTAAAGGATATTGGGAACTTGGGAAATGTTGGTTCTGTCAAATACAGCCAAGGATCTACTCTTCTTTTTTTTTCTTTAATTTTTAAATTTTATTTACATTGTTGTTCAAATACACTTTTCTGTTCTTTACTCCCATCTCAGCCCACCCACCCATCCCTACCCACCTCCCTCCCATTTCCACCCACCCTAGTTTTTGTCCATATGTCCTTTATACTTGTTCCTGTAAACCCTTCCCCTTTTCCCCTGAAATTCCCACCTCTCTCCCCTCTAGTCACTGTCAGCCTATTCTCTATTTCAATGTCTTTGGTTATATTTCACTTGTATGTTTCTTTGGTTGTACAGGTTACTGTTAAAAGTGAGACCATATGGTACTTCTCTTTCACTGCTTGGCTTATTTCACTTAGCATAATGCTTTCCAGTTCCATCGATGCCATTGAAAAGGCTAGGAGCTCCTTCTTTCTTTATGCTGCATAGAATTCCATTATGTAAATGTACCATAATTTTTTGATCCCTTCATTTATTGATGGGAACCTAGGTGCTTCCAGCACTTGGCTATTGTAAATTGTGCTACTATGAACACTGGGGTGCATAGGTTGTTTTGGATTGGTATTTCAGGGTTCTTAGGATATAATCCTAGCAGTGGAATTGCTGGGTCAAAAAGTAGATCCATTTTTAGTTTTCTGAGAAAATTCCATAATCTTTTCCATAATAGTTGTACCAGTCTGCAATCCCACCAACTGTGCACTAGGGTTCCCTTTTCTCCACATCGTCTCCAACACTTGTTGCTTGATGCTTTGTTTATGATGGCCATTCTGACTGGTGCGAAGTAGTATTTCATTGTGATTTTAATTTGCATCTCTCTGATAGTTAGCCATATTGAGCATCTTTCATGTGTCTCTGGATCCTTTGTATGTCCTCCTTGGAGAAGTGTCTGTTCAAGTCCTTTGCCCAATTTTTTAATTCGGTTGCTTGTCTTCTGAGAGTGGAGTCATGTAAGTTCTTTATATATTTTGGAGATTAAGCCCTTGTCTGAGGTATCATTGGTAAATATGTTTTCCCATACAGTCAGTTCTCTTTTTATTTTAATACTGTTTTCTTTAGCCGTGCAGAAGCTTTTTATTTTGATGGATCCCATTTGTTTATTCTTTCCTTTATGTCCCTTGCTTTAGGGGACATATCCGTAAAAATATTGCTGCATGAAATATCTGAGATTTTCCTGCCTATGTTCTCCTCTAGGACTTTAATGGTGTCACAGCTTATATTTAAATCTTTTATCCACCTTGAATTTTTTTTGTGTGTATGGTGTAAGTTGGTGCTCGAGTTTCATTTTTTTGCATGTAGCTGTCGAGTTCTCCCAACACCACTTGTTGAAGAGACTATTTTTGCTCCATTTTATGTTGCTGCCCCCTTCATCGAATATTAATTGACCATAGAGACTTGGGTTTATTTCTGGCCTCTCTGTTCTGTTCCACTGGTCCCTGTACCTGTTTCTATGCTAGTACCAGGCTGTTTTGATTACAGCTGCCTTGTAATATGGTTTGGTATCAGGTATTGTGATCCCTCCTACTTTGCTCTTCTTTCTCAAAATTGCAGTAGCTATTCGGTGTTGTTTATGGTTCCATATAAATTTTTGAAGTGTTTGCTCTATATCTCTGAAATATGCCATTGGTACTTTAATAGGTATTGCATTGAACCTGTAAATTGCTTTGGGTAGTATGGACATTTTGATGATGTTACTTCTTCCAATCCATGAACACAGTATATGTTTCCATTTGTGTCTTCCTTGATTTCTTTCTTCAGTGTTGTAGTTTTGTGAATACAGGTCTTTTACCTCTTTAGTTAGGTTTATTCCTAGGTATTTTATTTTTCTTGTTGCTATATCAAATGGTTTTTTTTTTTCTTGATTTCTGCTTCTGCTGTTTCATTGTTGGTATACAAAAATGCCTTTGATTTCTGGATATTGACTTTATATCCCGCTGTTTGGCCACATGTATTTATTAGGTTGAGCAGTTTTTTGGGTGAGTCTGTAGGGTTTTCTATGTACACTATCATGTCATCTGGAAACAGTGACAGTTTTGTTTTCTCCTTTCCAATTTGGATGACTTTTATTTCCTTTTCTTGTCTGATCGCTGTGGCTGAGACTTCCAATACTATATTGAATAGAATTGGTGAAAGTGGACAACCTTGTCTTGTTCCTGATCTTAATGGAACAGATTTTAGTTTTTGCCCATTGAGTATGATGTTGGCTGTAGGTGTCTCATATATGGCCTTTATTATGTTGAGGAATGTTCCCTCTATTCCCACTTTGCTGAGTGGGAATTTGCCTACTTTGTTTTTATCATAAATGGGTGATGCACCATGGTATTTCCACATCTAATTGATATGATCATGTGATTTTTGTCTTTGCTTTTGTTTATGTGACATATAACATTTACTGAATTGCAAATATTGAACCATCCTTGCATCCCTGGGATGAATCCCACTTGCTCATGGTGTATGATCTTTTTAATGTATTGTTAGATGTGATTTGCCAATATTTTGTTGAGGATTTTAGTGTCCTATGTTCATCAGTGATATTGGCATGAAGTTTTCTTTCTTTGTTTTGCTTTTATCTGGTTTGAGGCTTAGGATGATGCTGGCTTCATAAAAGGAGTTGGGGAGTCTTCCATCATTTTGGATTTTTGGGAATAGTCTGTGAAGAATAGGGGTTAGCTCTTCCTTAAATGCTTTGTAGAATTCTCCTGTGAAATCATCTGGTCCAGGGCTTTTGTGTGTGGGAGTTTTTTGATTACTGCCTCAATTTCATCGGCTGTTATTAGTCTGTTCAGGCTTTCTGCTTTTTGTTCATTTTGTTTTGGAAGATTACATTTTTCTAGAAACTTGTCCGTTTCACCTAGGTTTTCAAATTTCTTGGCATACAAATTCCATGTGCATTTGAAAAAAATGTGTATTTACGATCCTTTGTATTTCTGTGGTGTCTGTTGTAATGTCTCCTCTTTCATTTCTGATTGTGTTTACTTGGGTCCTCTCTCTTTTTTTCTTGATGAATCTGCTTAAAGGCTTGTCTATCTTGTTTATCTTTTAAAAAGCCAGCTCCTGGATTCATTGATCCTTAGAATTGTGCTTTTAGTCTCTATGTCATTAAATTCTGCTCTGATCTTGGTTATTTCCTTCCTTCTACTTGCTCTGGGCTGTCTTTGTTGTTGCTCCTCGACTTCTGGTAGGCGTAGAGTTATGTCGTTTGTTTGAATATTTCTGTCTTTTTTAGGTAGGCCTGTATCACTATGAACTTCCCACTCAGGACTGCCTTCGCTGTGTCCCATAAATTTTGGGTGGTCGTGAGTTCATTTTCATTTGTTTCCATAAACTTTCTGATTTCTTCCCTAATTTCATTCTTGACCCATTCATTGTTTAATAGTATCTTATTCAGTCTCCATGATTTTGAGTGTTCTGGGCTTTTCCCCTTGGGGTTGGTTTCTAGTTTCAGTCCCTTGTGGTCAGAGAAAATGCTTGGTATGATTTCAGTTTTCTTGAATTTGTTGAGGCTTGTTTTGTGTCCTATCATGTGGCCTATCTTTGAAAATGTTCCATGTGCATTTGAAAAGAATGTGTATTTAGCTTCTTTGGGATGAAGGGCTCTATATATATCAGTTAAGTCCATTTCATCTAGGGTATTATTTAATGCCACAATATCTTTGTTGATATTTTGTTTGGAAGATCTGTCCATTTTTGGCAATGGGGTGTTAAAATCCCCTACTATAATTATGTTGCTGTCAATATCTTTCTTGAAGTCCTCTAAGATTTTCTTTATGTATTTGGGTGCTCCTGTACTGGGTGCATATATATTTACAATGTTTATGTCTTCTTGGTAGAGTCTTCCCTTGAATATCATAAAGTGACCTTCTGGGTCTCTCTATGGCCCTTCTTTTGAAGTCTATTTTGTCTGATATGAGTATTGCTACCCCAGCTTCTTTTTTCCCCCCGACCATTTGTTTGGAATATTTGTTTCTAGCCCTTCACTTTCAGTCTGTGTAGGTCTTTGATCTGAGGTGCATCTCTTGTAGGCAGCGTATTTGTGGGTCATGCTTTCCTATCTGTTCGGCTACTCCATGTGTTTTGATTGGAACATTTGATGCATTTATGTTTAAGGTTATTATTGATAGGTACTTATTCATTGCTATTTTTTCGTACCTGTGTTCCTCTCTCCCACTCTTTCCTTCCTCTTTTTAAAAGTAGTCTGTTTAGCATCTCTTGAAGAGCTGGTTTGGTGGTGGTGTATTCTTTCAGACTTCTTTTGTCTGGGAAGCTCCTTATTTGGCCTTCCATTTTAATTGAGAGCCTTGCTGGGTAGAGTAATCTTGGATGCAGGTCTCTGGCTTTCATTATTTGGAGTATTTCTTGCCATTCTCTTCTGGCTTGGAGTGTTTCTATTGAGAAATCTGCTGCTAGCCTTATCGGGGCTCCCTTGTGTGTTACTTCCTGTTTCTTCCTTGCTGCCTTTAAGATTCTCTTTTTGTCTTGGAATTTTGCCATTTTAATGATGATGTGTCTTATAGTGGGCCTCTTTGGGTTCCTCTTGATTGGGACTGTGTTTCCTGGATTTGTGTGACTTTGTCTCTCATCAAATTAGGGAAGTTTTCCATCATTACTTTTTCAAATAGGTTTTCTATCCCTTGTTCTTCTCCTTCTGGTATCCTTATTATACGGATATTATTATGTTTCATATTGTCATACATTTCTCTTAATCCCTCTTCATTCTTTCTGAGCCTCTTTTTCTTTCCTTGCTCTTTGAGTGTTTTTTTTCCTACATTGTCCTCCAGCTCACTGATCCAATCTTCTGCTTCATCGATCCTGCTTTTGATTGCTTCTGCTGTGTTCTTCAGTTTCGAAATTGTATTCTTCATTTCCTCTTGGCCCTTGTTGATAGTGTCTATTTCCTTTTTCATGTTGATATAATTTGCAGTGAGTTCATTGTAGTTTCCCTGTAGTTTCTGGTTGCTCATTGTGAGCTCATTGAAATTCCTGATAACCATTGCTTTGAACTCAATATCTGATAGTTGAGTTGCCTCTGTTTCATTTAGCATTCTTTCTGGAGCTTCCTCCTTTCCTTTCATTTGGGGATTGTTTCTTTGTCTTCCCATTGTTTGTGAGAGTCTTCTTGTTAGCCTCCACTTCTTAAATTGACCTGTTTTGGCTTCCTGGGTTTATGGTGTGAACTTCTGTGGTAGAATACCTGTGAGATTCAGTGGTGCAGTCTTTCAGGTACCCTGGTATTCACAGCTTCCGCCTATTCTTTTTTGTGATCAGTTGTCAGGGTAAGCAAAATTGTTGAAGAGAGCCAGAGAGTATTCTATGATATTTACAGTAGCAGCTGGAAGAGAAGAGATAAGAGATCCTTTGGCGATGTATAGTGTTAACCATGATCTACCACCCAACTAGCCACATTTTAGAATGGATGGAAAGAAAGTAAGACTCTTGTTGGGGGGCAGGGGAGGATTTGAGTTGGATCTAGAAAGCAGTGAGGTTGTGAGAGGTCAGATTCTGAGGTAAGGTGAGAGCAAAGATAGTAAATAAGTGTAGTGTGTGAGAGAACAGAGTTAACCACTACAGTAATAGAGGTTAGGAAACTGTGAAGGTGGGCTAAGATCTGGGTGGGGTGTTGTGTAGTATTTATAATTGTATGGAAAAGCTATTATTTATAATAATGACAGAATCTATGAGATCTAGATAACAAGAATAGGGAGTATAGGACCTTGAGTAGTGTGCTAATGGAACACAAGTGGAGTGAAGGAGAGCAAATTAGCAATACACTATGAATGAGAGAACAGGGGAAATCTGTCAAACAATACAGTATAACCAGCCAAGCAAAGAAGACTAAATAGTAAGAACAGGAATACAAAAATACTATTCAAATAAAAGATGTAAGAATAATAAAAAATAATACAGATATGCAATAACTTACATGTTCTCAGTAATAGCAAAATGAAATTTGACCCATTGTCTCAGCCATTGAGATGCCCCCTCTTTGGGTCCAACTCTGGACTTTTCACAGTTCTGGGTTTTTTTGTCTCAATTGTGGGTATTTAAAAAGAGAAAAAAGAAAAAAAGCAGAAGAAGGAAGGAAGAAGAGGTAAAATGGGAAAGCAAGGAAGAAGGAATAAAACAAGAAAGAAGGAAAGAGAAGCAAAAGGAATTGAGGGATAAAAAATAATAAAAAATTAAAAATTACTCAAAAAATCAAACAAACAACAAAACAAACAACAAAACTCTTACTGGCTTCAAACTGGCCAAACCCGTTTTTCTGGTCTTGCTGGCTGCAGCAGGCTGGGATTGGGGGGGCAACTGGTAAGGCTTTTCTCCCAGTTTAGCACTAACTTAGCTTCGGGCTACTGTCCCTAAATCTTGCCACAGAGCCTCAGGCGTGGCCTCCTGCGGAGCTTGCGGTTTCCCCCATTTACTGGTGTGAGCTTGGGTCTCCCAAGGAGCGCTTGCACTCCCTGAGTTCACGGGTATGAGCACTGGGTCTCCTATGGAGCACGTGCGCATGCACGCTCCCTGAGTTTATGGGTGTGGGCTCTGGGTTTCCTGCGTTGGGCACACTCACCCCGGGTTCATGGGTGTGGGCTTCAGTTCTCCCATGGATCATGCGCACTCCCCGCGTTTACAGGTGTGAGCTCCAGGTCTCCTACGTAGCACATGCGCTCCCCGAGTTTACAGGTGTGGATTCCGGGTTTCCTATATAGTGCGCGCTCCCTGAGTTTACTGGTGTGGGCTCTGATTTTCCTGTATTGCGCACGCTCACCCTGGGTTCACAGGGTGGGCTCCGCGTCTTCCACAAAGCCCCCTCCTCTGGTTGCGGGCAAGGGCGTGCAGCCAGGCAGCCTCTGGTTGCATAGGCTAGGGTGCGCACTCCTCCCAGGGCTATGCATGAGTGCTCACAGCCCCTATGTATTTGCCACTCAGTTCTTATTACCCTCTCTGCAACTTCAAGCAACCAACCAGGTCTCTCCTAGTGCTGCTCAAACCTTGTTAGGCTGGGGAGGGAGTGGTTGACCTGGCTGGGCCTGATCCCCCCACTGGTCCCTTATTGTCCTGAAGTATTCTCCTTACTGTCTGGTTTTTCAATGTCTGCTATAATTTTTGGTCTCCTATTTTCATATATGCTGTGGTAGTTAGCTTTTTGCTGTGTACCTCCGTAGATCAGCTAGGTTTTATCCCATGTGTAACAGGAAGTGGCATCTGCTCCCTCCTACCTTACTGCCATCTTCCCTCTACCGGGTCTGCTCTTTATATTTAAGGTATTCTTTGGATGCAAAACTGTCCAGTAGGTTCCTGTGAAAATTTTTTATTAAACTATAGGTTATCTTTACTTTAGACCCTTTTTGTGTACCTTCACCAGTCACTTTAAGTTATATAACATTTTAAATTTGCTCCTTCAGATCTTTGAATACATTAAGAAAACTCTGGAATTGTTAATAAGTCCAGTTTCATTGTGTAGGCTCTAATCTGCAAACTCTTATATTTGTAAAGCCAGTGAACCACCCAGGCATTCACCTCAGGGTTGTTTTATAACTTATCTCTCCTCCACTCTCCTCCCCTATTTTCTTTGGTTTGCAGGCCAGTACTCCATCCCCTGAGCCACGCCAACCTGTCCTCCCCTATTTTCTGACCAGCAATCAGAAATGATGGCTTTAAACACTTACTGGTGCATCTCCATCACATTTAAAATATAGTCAAGCCCTGGCTGATGTGGCCCAGTGGGCTGAGTGCCGACCTGTGAATAGAAGGGTCTCCGGTTCAATTCCCAGTCAGAGGACATACCTGGGTTGCAGGCCAGGTCCCCAGTTGGGGGCATGCGAGAGGCATCCGATCAATGTTTCTCTCGCTCCCTTCCCCTCTCTCTAAAAGTAAATAAATAAAATCTTGAAAAATCAAATCATATCTAAACTCCTTGCTGTGACCTGTAATACCTTGTGTGATTTGGCTCCTACCTTCCTTTCAAGCCATGTCTCAGAATACACTTCCCCCATTCACACTCCTTCTGCCGCACTAGCCTCCTTTCAGTTAGGTTTAACACAGCTATGCCCTTTCCCACAGGAGGACCTAACTAAAGGTATGCCAGCTATGTGGAAAGCTCTTCCCTAGATTTACACAGAGTACATTTCTTTTTATTGTTCAGGTTTCAACTTAAATGTTACCTCCTGAGCAATCCCTTTCTAGACCGGTTTATTTCCCAGTCACACTGTATTATATATTTATTTTTACTGTATATCTGATATATATCTTAATTATTTACTTACTTATTCATATATTAATTTGCTGCTTTATTATTTGGTTTTCCTGGATAGAACATAAGTTTTCTAAAATGAGAAGTAGTTCGTTCAGTGCTGTTTTCCCAGTGCCTAGAATACTATTTGATTTAAAGTGGGCACTCAGAAAAAAATGAATGAAGGGAAGCTAGATTGGTCAGAAGGAAGGGAGCAAGTAAGTTAATTGGTAAGGAAAACAGAAAGGTTAGTAGGAAGGAGGGAAAGAAGGAAGGTTGTCAGGGATGCTAATAATCACCAGGATAAGCTGGCTGGTAGAAAAGTTCAGGTGAGTAGATTGATGGTAGGTTGAATGGAAGGAGAGTTCTACATGCTACCACTAAATATTTAATGCAGAATTTACCTTAAATACTGAACTTGAAAATCTGTTTTTTAATAATATATTACTGTGTTTTGTTACAGCTGATGAAGTTACTTGGATGGACCCATTGTGCATCTTTTACTGAAAACTGGCTCCCCATCATGTATCCTCCTGATTATTGTGTATTCTAAAGTGGGAACCAAGTCTTTACATTTTTAAAAGGAAAATTTTATAGTGAATGGATATAAAAACAAATTTGTGGCATTTTTAGTCTAATGCATGTTTTCATCCACTATCAAATACAGATTAAAATGATGTGTATTTATCAGAGACTTTGCTGGCTTGTGGCTTCATACATGTAAATCTCTACTTCTGACATCATGGTGTTTTTCTAATGCCTCATATTGCTGGCCGTGGGCTGTGTCCTGACTGCTAGCAACAAGGACTTTCATTTGGGTTGCAGCTATTACATGCATGATAGGTTTTGAACAATAACTTTTAACTGCAAACCTGTAAAATTCTGTTTTTTATTTTATAAATTAACAGTTTTAACATGCTTGACTTTCTTTTTTTTTAGTTGTATGAAGGCCTTAAGAAAAGTACATTAAGTGTAGCTAAATTATTTATTGGACAAAAAGTAACAGAACTTCACTTCCAGATTTTTTTTTTGGCAAACATTTACATTCAATTAAGGGGGAAAATTAAAGGGCCACAAATAAATATGTGGCAGTTGCTAGAGCATAACTGCTTCAATAAATCTTTGAAAATAATTTCAAGTGGATCATTTTTAACATCACCTTGATGCGCAGAGCATCACAATGAACTAATAATACATGTATAAGTGCCAGACTGCTAAATCTTTATCAAGAATTGTAAAGACATACATATGGTATGTTTATTAAAATTGAAATAATGTAAACACGTGAATAAATGTGCAAAACCAAGATCACAGTAAATCATATACACTCTGATACCTTAATTTTTTTATAAATAATAAAAGTGAATATTGAAGCTTCTTAAAGTTGGTCTTAATTTTTCATAAATAAAATTTGGAATTACAACAAAAGTAATATTAAATCCATAGACAAAATAATTCAATGTGAGATAATTTATTTTATAATGTTTCTTATAGGCTTGCAATTATTTGAATGTTTCCAGTTCTTATCGTGATAAACTTTTGTGTATGTTTAACTTACTATTTTTATCTTCCTGCCTATTATCCTTGCTTCTCTCATCCTTCATAAATAAACAGATACACGTAGACAATATTAAAAGCCTCTACTCACTTATAGCAAGTGTGTGTGTGTGTGAGAGGGAGGGAGATATTTTTAATGTTATTCCCTTAAAATCTACTACTATAGAAGACCTACCAGTTATCTTGTCTAGTTTCTCATAACTAGTCTTTGGTAATTGATTCCTTTATATGACTAAGACATAGGGCCTTTATGAAAAAATACAAATATTCATGCAAATATTTTGCATATAATTTTTGAACCATCTAGAATCTGAAGTCCATCAGTGAACAGCTCCCTGTTTCCTCACAAACATAGCTACTTTCACCTACATATATACAGGTCTCCATGTGCACAGGTTCAGTCTGATAAAGAAATCAAGAAGCTCAGGAAAGATAGAGTGATTTTCCAAGGTCATACTGCTGATAATTACAGTACAGGTTTTACAATACAGATTTTGCCTATTCTGGTAAGTACTACCTGCTTACACCAAGCCTGTGGTTCAGCCAAAGAGCTTGGGTTCTTCTCAGGTCTTTTCTGAGGATGTGTACAGCTCTACCACATGCATGGCCTTCTAGATGCTCAGGAATACGTCAGATTTTAAAGCCCCTACATATTTCCCAGCCTTTCCTTTAAGCTTCTTGGTGAACTCCAACTATTATCCACCATCTCAGACAGCCACAAAGTTACACAATTGCCTATAATTATCTGGACAACACCCACTAGGGAAAACACTTCTGGTCCTAAGACATCTGAGACCAGTCTAATAAAGTTGGCCTTGCACTTGGGTGTGTCTTCTAGGGAGCAACCATGTAAATCAAATAATGACAGTTCTCTGGAAATAGAGGTTTGGAGGAGCTCCCAACCCTTTTTGACTCCCTCCAGTGACTTCCAGGCTGCTGCTTTTCAAGACTACCATGGAAGGGGCACAGCACAGTTTAAAAACATCACAAAATACACTCACTGCTGTTACTGAGATTCAGTCATTTTACTAGAGGGAACACACCTCAGATTGTTATGTATCTTTGGTTAATTTCCATGATTCTGAAAAAGTTGCCTCAGATAATTTTTGCCAGCTTCCCCATAGCTTTAATGGAGAGAATTTTCAGAGGTGATTCTGCACTGACAAATGGTCCACCATTTCAGTGACATTACACTTTCCTTTGTAGCACAAGAATTTAATATCCAATTTTAATGGAATTTTAAAATTAGAAACTTTATGATAATGTATTTATGTTGAAGTACTACCTTCTGAGTTATGTCGAAATGCAATAAATTCTAGGATACCTCAAATATGAGTTATTTTTATACAAAACCACTATTGTTCCACAGCCCCCAAATTTTGCACTTTATTCTTCAGGGGTTTTTGTTTATTTTGCTATATTTTTTTAAGTGGAAGTAAGAGTTTAAAACTGGTGAGTTTTGTATATGCTCTCCCAGAAAGGTATGGAGCTCCAGGTGCAATAAGTGAATGGGCCCTCCTGACAGGTTGGGTCATTGGCAGCAAACTTTAATGTAAAACAGTCTGACCACTGCATGGCAGTGAGTTGGCTGCACCCTATTCTGCCAAGGTATTGTATCACATCGCCCCTGCTTGTGAGAGGATTTCAAAGAATTAAGCACATGTATAATTAAGCCATATCTTCTCAAGGGTTAAAAGCGAATAACCACAGTTCCAATATCAAAGCCAGATGTCACTGTTTTCACTATGCAGATAGGACTATCTGCATTTCCATTCATATAAACCAAATGCTAGAATCGAGTATGCCAGGTCATATCCAAACAAATACTATATTCTATAACTTTTATGCATGATTTTAAAGGTTATTAACATGTGCCTCAATGATCCTCTATACCAAGCTCAAAACTCTGGATGTTTTATTTTAACATCACTAGTTTTCACTCACGAATATAACTTCACTAGAGTTTGATTTAAGCTAGGCTTCACTTGTATGGTTCCACACCCAAGTCATGAAAATATATAATTTACAGGAAGAACAGAAGATAGAGGGCACCCTGGTGATGGAGTCAGCATAATGCAACAGGCAGAAATGCTACTGGACAGACAGCTCAGCTTCAACAAATTCAGGGGTCCAACACAAATAATACTACTTTTTAATTACAAAATCAAGCGTGTAATTCTGTAACATCACACTCTCGCACACCATATCACATTTTAGGTGAAATATTCAACTTAAAACTATAAATTATTACACCAATATTACTACCCTCCCAACCACACTCTACATCTGGCATTATTTCTGCCAGACCCTGTAAATGGCAAGAGGAAAAGGCAAGGTGAAAGGAGAATCTGAAGATTAAAAAATTTAAGAGATGTGCTGTTCAAGCAATTAATCAAAGACAATATGAAACAATAATATCCATTTAATAGGGATACCAGAAGGAGAAGAACAAGGGATAGAAAACCTATTTGAAAAAGTAATGATGGAAAACTTCCCTAATTTGATGAGAGACAAAGTCACACAAATCCAGGAAACACAGTCCCAATCAAGAGGAACCCAAAGAGGCCCACTATAAGACACATCATCATTAAAATGGCAAAATTCCAAGACAAAAAGAGAATCTTAAAGGCAGCAAGGAAGAAACAGGAAGTAACACACAAGGGAGCCCCGATAAGGCTAGCAGCAGATTTCTCAATAGAAACACTCCAAGCCAGAAGAGAATGGCAAGAAATACTCCAAATAATGAAAGCCAGAGACCTGCATCCAAGATTACTCTACCCAGCAAGGCTCTCAATTAAAATGGAAGGCCAAATAAGGAGCTTCCCAGACAAAAGAAGTCTGAAAGAATACACCACCACCAAACCAGCTCTTCAAGAGATGCTAAACAGACTACTTTTAAAAAGAGGAAGGAAAGAGTGGGAGAGAGGAACACAGGTACGAAAAAATAGCAATGAATAAGTACCTATCAATAATAACCTTAAACATAAATGCATCAAATGTTCCAATCAAAACACATGGAGTAGCCGAACAGATAGGAAAGCATGACCCACAAATACGCTGCCTACAAGAGATGCACCTCAGATCAAAGACCTACACAGACTGAAAGTGAAGGGCTAGAAACAAATATTCCAAACAAATGGTCGGGGGGAAAAAAGAAGCTGGGGTAGCAATACTCATATCAGACAAAATAGACTTCAAAAGAAGGGCCATAGAGAGACCCAGAAGGTCACTTTATGATATTCAAGGGAAGACTCTACCAAGAAGACATAAACATTGTAAATATATATGCACCCAGTACAGGAGCACCCAAATACATAAAGAAAATCTTAGAGGACTTCAAGAAAGATATTGACAGCAACATAATTATAGTAGGGGATTTTAACACCCCATTGCCAAAAATGGACAGATCTTCCAAACAAAATATCAACAAAGATATTGTGGCATTAAATAATACCCTAGATGAAATGGACTTAACTGATATATATAGAGCCCTTCATCCCAAAGAAGCTAAATACACATTCTTTTCAAATGCACATGGAACATTTTCAAAGATAGGCCACATGATAGGACACAAAACAAGCCTCAACAAATTCAAGAAAACTGAAATCATACCAAGCATTTTCTCTGACCACAAGGGACTGAAACTAGAAACCAACCCCAAGGGGAAAAGCCCAGAACACTCAAAATCATGGAGACTGAATAAGATACTATTAAACAATGAATGGGTCAAGAATGAAATTAGGGAAGAAATCAGAAAGTTTATGGAAACAAATGAAAATGAACTCACGACCACCCAAAATTTATGGGACACAGCGAAGGCAGTCCTGAGTGGGAAGTTCATAGTGATACAGGCCTACCTAAAAAAGACAGAAATATTCAAACAAACGACATAACTCTACGCCTACCAGAAGTCGAGGAGCAACAACAAAGACAGCCCAGAGCAAGTAGAAGGAAGGAAATAACCAAGATCAGAGCAGAATTTAATGACATAGAGACTAAAAGCACAATTCTAAGGATCAATGAATCCAGGAGCTGGCTTTTTAAAAGATAAACAAGATAGACAAGCCTTTAAGCAGATTCATCAAGAAAAAAAGAGAGAGGACCCAAGTAAACACAATCAGAAATGAAAGAGGAGACATTACAACAGACACCACAGAAATACAAAGGATCGTAAATACACATTTTTTTCAAATGCACATGGAATTTGTATGCCAAGAAATTTGAAAACCTAGGTGAAACGGACAAGTTTCTAGAAAAATGTAATCTTCCAAAACAAAATGAACAAAAAGCAGAAAGCCTGAACAGACTAATAACAGCCGATGAAATTGAGGCAGTAATCAAAAAACTCCCACACACAAAAGCCCTGGACCAGATGATTTCACAGGAGAATTCTACAAAGCATTTAAGGAAGAGCTAACCCCTATCCTTCACAGACTATTCCCAAAAATCCAAAATGATGGAAGACTCCCCAACTCCTTTTATGAAGCCAGCATCATCCTAAGCCTCAAACCAGATAAAAGCAAAACAAAGAAAGAAAACTTCATGCCAATATCACTGATGAACATAGGACACTAAAATCCTCAACAAAATATTGGCAAACCACATCTAACAATACATTAAAAAGATCATACACCATGAGCAAGTGGGATTCATCCCAGGGATGCAAGGATGGTTCAATATTTGCAATTCAGTAAATGTTATACGTCACATAAACAAAAGCAAAGACAAAAATCACATGATCATATCAATTAGATGTGGAAATACCATGGTGCATCACCCATTTATGATAAAAACAAAGTAGGCAAATTCCCACTCAGCAAAGTGGGAATAGAGGGAACATTCCTCAACATAATAAAGGCCATATATGAGACACCTACAGCCAACATCATACTCAATGGGCAAAAACTAAAATCTGTTCCATTAAGATCAGGAACAAGACAAGGTTGTCCACTTTCACCAATTCTATTCAATATAGTATTGGAAGTCTCAGCCACAGCGATCAGACAAGAAAAGGAAATAAAAGTCATCCAAATTGGAAAGGAGAAAACAAAACTGTCACTGTTTCCAGATGACATGATAGTGTACATAGAAAACCCTACAGACTCACCCAAAAAACTGCTCAACCTAATAAATACATGTGGCCAAACAGCGGGATATAAAGTCAATATCCAGAAATCAAAGGCATTTTTGTATACCAACAATGAAACAGCAGAAGCAGAAATCAAGAAAAAAAAAAACCATTTGATATAGCAACAAGAAAAATAAAATACCTAGGAATAAACCTAACTAAAGAGGTAAAAGACCTGTATTCACAAAACTACAACACTGAAGAAAGAAATCAAGGAAGACACAAATGGAAACATATACTGTGTTCATGGATTGGAAGAAGTAACATCATCAAAATGTCCATACTACCCAAAGCAATTTACAGGTTCAATGCAATACCTATTAAAGTACCAATGGCATATTTCAGAGATATAGAGCAAACACTTCAAAAATTTATATGGAACCATAAACAACACCGAATAGCTACTGCAATTTTGAGAAAGAAGAGCAAAGTAGGAGGGATCACAATACCTGATACCAAACCATATTACAAGGCAGCTGTAATCAAAACAGCCTGGTACTAGCATAGAAACAGGTACAGGGACCAGTGGAACAGAACAGAGAGGCCAGAAATAAACCCAAGTCTCTATGGTCAATTAATATTCGATGAAGGGAGCAGCAACACAAAATGGAGTAGAAATAGCCTCTTCAACAAGTGGTGTTCGGAGAACTCGACAGTTACGTGCAAAAAAATGAAACTCGAGCACCAACTTACACCATACACACAAAAAAAATTCAAGGTGGATAAAAGATTTAAATATAAGCTGTGACACCATTAAAGTCCTAGAGGAGAACATAGGCAGGAAAATCTCAGATATTTCATGCAGCAATATTTTTACGGATATGTCCCCTAAAGCAAGGGACATAAAGGAAAGAATAAACAAATGGGATCCATCAAAATAAAAAGCTTCTGCACGGCTAAAGAAAACAGTATTAAAATAAAAAGAGAACTGACTGTATGGGAAAACATATTTACCAATGATACCTCAGACAAGGGCTTAATCTCCAAAATATATAAAAAACTTACATGACTCCACTCTCAGAAGACAAGCAACCCAATTAAAAAATGGGCAAAGGACTTGAACAGACACTTCTCCAAGGAGGACATACAAAGGATCCAGAGACACATGAAAGATGCTCAATATGGCTAACTATCAGAGAGATGCAAATTAAAATCACAATGAAATACTACTTCGCACCAGTCAGAATGGCCATCATAAACAAAGCATCAAGCAACAAGTGTTGGAGACGATGTGGAGAAAAGGGAACCCTAGTGCACAGTTGGTGGGATTGCAGACTGGTACAACTATTATGGAAAAGATTATGGAATTTTCTCAGAAAACTAAAAATGGACCTACCTTTTGAGCAGCAATTCCACTGCTTGGATTATATCCTAAGAACCCTGAAACACCAATCAAAAAGAACCTATGCACCTCTATGTTCATAGCAGCACAATTTACAATAGCCAAGTGTTGGAAGCATCCTACGTGTCCATCTGTAAATGAATGGATCAAAAAACTGTGGTACATTTACATAATGGAATTCTATGCAGCATAAAGAAAGAAGGAGCTCCTACCCTTTGCAACAGCATGGGTGGAACTGTAGAGCATCATGCTAAGCAAAATAAGCCAGGCAGTGAAAGACAAATACCATATGATCTCACCTTTAACAGGAACCTAATCAACAAAACAAACAAACAAGCATAATATAACCAAAGACACTGAAATTGAGAACAGGTTGACAGTCACCATAAGGGAAAGTGGAGGGAATTTCAGGGGAAAGGGGGAAGGGTTTAGAGCAACAAGTTTAAAGGACACATGGACAAAAACTAGGCGGGTTGGAAATGGGAGGGAGGTGGGGAGGGCTAGAACGGTGGGCTGGGTAGGGAGTAAAAGACAGAAAACTGTACAAGAACAACAATTAAAATATAAAAAAAGAAAATAAACATAGGATCAGCATACCTCTTTTTCCTGGAAATATGAAAGATAACCATTTGTAAGTCTAAGATAAGGGAGCAGGTCCCAATACTGTAATTTTCTTAATACATTTCTCTACATAATGGGCTTGAGAGATTTGAAAGCAAATTTACATGAGATATTTAATTGAATTTATTTTGGGTGACATTGGTTAATAAAATTATATATGTTTCAGGTGTAAAATTCTTAATACATTAAATGTATATTGTACTGTGTGTTCATCACCCCAAGTCAAGTCTCTTTCCATCACCATTTATGTCTCCCTTACTCTCTTCTACCTCCCTCTACCCCACTTTCCCTCTGATAATCACCATGCTGTTGTCTGAGTTTTTTGGTTTGTTTGTTGGTTTGGGGTTTGTTTGTTCGTTTATTTGTTTTGCTTAATCCCTTCACTTTTTTCATTCAGCCCCACAACCCTCCTCTCCTCTGACAGCTCTTACTCTTTTCTCTGTATCTATGAGCTGTAGCTATGTGGGGCCTCTTTTGGTTTGATACAAATTTATGAAATATTCATTCTAGTTCTGTGGAATACGTCATTGAAATCTTGATAGGAATTACATTGAAGCTATAGATTGCTTTGGGTAGTATGGACATTTTAATAATGTTAATTATTTCTATCCAAGAACATGGTATGTGCTTCCACTTATTTGTAGCTTCTTCGATTTCTCTACTGTCTCATAATTTTCTGAGTACAGGTCACTTACATTCTTGGTTAAATTTACTCCTAAGTATTTTTTTCTTTCTGAAGCAGTTGTAAATGCAATTGTTTTCTCAGTTTTCCTTTCTGATAATTCATTATTGATGTATAAAAATGCAGCTGATTTCTAGATATTTATCTTGTATCCCATTATTTTGCTGAATTCATTTATAAGTTCTAGTAGTTTTTTCATGGATTCTTTAGGATTTTCTACATACAGTGTGACAGGTTAAAGGGACCTTGAGAATCCTCCCTGTTTATGCCTGAGCTGTGACCTTCATTGGAAGAGTAAAATATAGTGCTATCTTCCATGGAGAACTGGCCCTTCTCCCAGGAGATTAGTACCTTTGATCTTTAATTGTTCCTTCAGGGAGAATTGGCCCTTCTCTCAGAGGCACCGCTTGGTTAGTCAAGTCACACAAGGCCCTTGGTGAGTAACCACTTTTGTCTAAAACATATTTAACCATAGCCCCCAAAGTGAGACTTTGGAATCTCACCCAAGGGAAGGACACTTCACTCAGAACTTTTCTCATTTGGACCTCAAATGCTGTCTCTGGGATTCCCCAATGTCTATGGGTGTTGGTGATGTCCCATCTGGTGGTGTATGCTCTTGATTCTTGCTTTTCTCTTTGCTCTCACTTAATAAAGTACTTAACTATTCACCTTTGAATTGGGGTTTTTATCATCCTCTAATCCAAACCTCCAAATTAAGTGGCCATGATCTCATACATGCCCCTTAATGGCACAAAGTATCATATTATCTGCGAATAATGACAATTTTACTTTTTCCTCTCCAATTTGGGTGCCTTTTGTTTTTTCTTCTTGCCTGATTGCTATGGCTAGGACTTCCAATAATATCTTGAATAAGAGTGGTGAAAGCAGACATCTCTGTCTTGTTTCCAATATTAAGGGAAATACTTGTAGTTTTTGCCCATTAAGTATGATATTGGCTGTGGGTTTATCATATGTGGACTTTATTATGTTTAGGTATGTTTCCTCTATTTTCACTTTGTGGGAATTTTTTATCTAAATGAGTGCTGGATTTTTTCAAATGTTTTTCTGCATCTATTGATAAGATCAAGTAGTTTTTTATCCTCCATTTAGTTTATGTGATGTATCATGTTTATTGATTTGCAAATGTATCAACCTTGCATTTCTGGAATAAATCCTCCTTGATCATGGTGTATAATCTTTTGAATGTATTGCTGAATCTAGTTTGCTAATATCCTGTTGAAAATTTTAGCGTCCATGTTCATCAGGGATATTGGCTTATAATTTCCCTTCTTTGATGTGTCTTTATGTGGTTTTGGAATTAGGATAATTGTAGCCTCATAAAATAAGCTTGGGATGCTTTCCTTCTCTTGAATTTTTTGTAATAGTTTGAAAAGGATAGGTGTTAGTTCCCCCTTTAAATGTTTGGTAAAATTCACCTGTGAAGCTATCTGGTCCAGGACACCTGTTTTGGGGGAGTTTTTTTAATGTTTTTATTTTTTATTTTTTAAATTACTTTATTGTTCAATTACAGCCATCTGCATTTTCCCCCCTACCCTTCCACCTAGGGGAATTTTTTTTATTAGTGCTTCAACTTCATTAGTTTGTAATCTATCTATTCAGATTTTCTGATTCTTCCTGATTCAGTTTGGAAAGATTGTATGTTTCTAGGAATTTATGCATTTCATCCAGATTGTCAAATTTGTTCTCCTATAGCTTGTAATATTTTCTTACAATCCTTTGTATTTCTTTGATGTCACTTGTTAGTTTTCCTCTTTCATTTATAATTTTATTTGGGTCCTTTCTCTGTTTTTCTTGATGTGTCTGGTTAAATGGTATGTCATCTTGTTTATGTTTTCAAAGAACCAGCTTTTGGTTTCACTAATCTTTTGTACTGATATTTTAGACTCTATTTTGTTAATTTCTACTCTGATCTTTATTATTGCTTTCTTTTACTCGCTTTGGACTTTGTTGTTTTCTTTCAAGTTCCTTTAAGTGTGAAGCTAGATTATTTATTTGAGATATTTCCTGTTTCTTGATATAGGCCTGGAATGCTATGAATTTCCATCTTAGGACTGCTTTTCCCATGGCCCTCAGATATTGGATTGTTCTGTCCTCATTTTCATTTGTTTCAAGTTATCTTTTGATTTTTTCCTTGATCTATTTGTTGACTCATTCATTGTTTAACTTCATATTATTTAGCTTCAATATCTTTGCATGTTTTCCAGTGTTCTTGTGATTGATTTCTAGTTTCGTAGCATTGTGGTCAGAGAAGATGCTTGATATGTTTTCAATCTTCTTAAATTTATTGTCATAACATGTTTATCCTAGAAAACATTCCATATACACTTGAAAAGTATGTATATTCTGCTGCTTTGAGTTGAAATTCTCTAAATATATCAATTAAATCCATTCCATCTAGTGTGTTATTTAAGGCCACTGTCTTCTAGTTGATGGTCTGTCTGCCTGGAAGATCTATCCATTGAAGTCAATGGTGTGTTAAGATCCTTGACTATGACTGTATTTCTGTCAATCTCTCCCTTTATGTCCATCAAGATTTGCTTCACATCCCTTTATCATTTTGTAGTGTCCTTCTTTGTCTCTTACTACAGCCTTGATTTTAAAGTCTATTTTGTCATATAAGTACTGCTATCCAAGATTTTTTTCTTTTCTATTTGCATGAAATAGCTTTTTCATGCAAAGCTATTAGTCTATAGCTTTTAGACCCTTTTAGTCTATGTGCATCTTTTAATCTGAGATGAGATGGGTCCCTTGGAAGCAGAGTATATATGGGTCTGGTTTTCCTATCCATTCAGCTACCCTATATTTTCGTTGGAGCACTTAATCCATTTACATTTAAGGTGATTATTGATAGATATGGATGTAATGCCATTTTATTGCTAGATTGTTTTCCTCCATTTTTTTCTTTCCCTTCTTCTTAAATCAAGCCCTTTAACATTTTTTGCAGCATGTATTTAGTGTTAACAAATTCACCCAGCTTTTTGTTGTCTCTGAGGGTCTTCATTTCTTATTCAATTTTATATGATAGCCTTTCTGGTAAAGTAGTCTTGGTTATAGGTCTTTGCTTTTCATCACTCTGAATATTTCATGCCAATCCCTCCTGGCCTGAAATGTTTTTTGTTATGACTATCTTGTCTGGGACATCTGCACTTCCTGGACTTGTGTGTCTTTTTCTTTCACCAGGTTAATGAATTTTTTGGTCTTCCTTTCTTCAAATGAGATCTCAGTCCCTTGTTTACTCTCTTTTTCTGGTACCCCTATGGTATGGATGTTGTTGCATTTCATGTTGTCCCTAAAGTCCCTTAAACCATCTTCATTTTTTTTTTTTAATTTTTGCTGCTCTGATTGCGTGTTTTCTACCTTGTCCTCCAAATCACTGATTCAGTCTTCTGCTTCAGCCAATCGACTGTTTATTCCTTCCAGTGCATTCTTCATCTCAGATATGACATTCTTCATTTCTGATGAGTTCCTTTTTATGTTTTCTACGTCCTTTTTCATGCTGTTGTAGTTCTAAGTTACTTGAGCATCCTTATAACCATAATTTTGAACTGTACATCTGGTAAATTGCTTGCCTCCATTTCATTTGTCTGTCTTTCTGGAGACTTCTGTTTTGTTTGTTTTTGTTTTGTTTTGTTTTGTTTTGTTTTTTTCATTTTGGGCATGTTTTTGTCTCCTTATTTTGGGGGCTTCCCTGTATTTGTTTCTATTTATTAGGTTGATCTGCTATGACTCCCACTCTTGGTACAGTGGCCTTATATAGTAAATGTCCTGTGAGACCCAGGGGCACAGTTTCCTTGATTATCTTACCTGGGTGCTCTAAGAATGCCCCTTGTGTAGGCTATGTGGGCCCTTCTGGTATATTTGAGTCTTGATTTCTATTGGCCTGTTTATGCATAGGGTCAACCTTGCAGTGAGATTATCATAAGGGTCAACCTCAACCACTGTATACAACCTGTTGTGCAGGTCCTGACCACGTGAAGTAAAATTTACCTCATATGGGTCTTGTATCTTCTGAAAGCTCCCTTTGGATATGCCACTTGTGAAGTAATGGATCCTTCTTTGATGTTGTCTGAAGCTATTCTTGGGTGTGTTGGTTCTGGGGCCTCTTGGGAGGGACTCTGGTGCTGACCAATGTCAGACACTGACTATGACTGACTGATCCTGGGCAACCTGTTTGGAGCTACAAATCCATCCACAGTTTGTGGCTACCTCTGCTGGGCCTGGGTTTGTGCAAAAAGGACCAAGCTGTGCACCAAGTCTGGCTTTTATCAGTATCAGGCCCTAGGTACGGTCAGCCAAAGTCCCAATGCACCTTGAGATCTACCTCCACTTGCCTCCATCTGCCAGTTGCCTGTTAGGATGTCACTGAAAGAGCCTCTGGTGCTTGAGTTCCATGAGGTAGGTTCTCAGTGAGTCACCAGGTAGGGACGAGTGTTGTTCACAAGATTAATACAGGTTCAATCTCAGTGCCTGTGCTAGGTCAGAGTCTATGTAGCAAATATCCCTGGATATACCAAGTCTATCTGCCACCCTCTTGGGTGCTGGACACCTTAGTGTGGGGCATGGTCTCAGGGAGTTGTCAGGGTGAAGCCAGCAGGATTTATCAAGCCCAAAGAGACCAAAATTTGGCTGTGTAAAGGGAGGGCTCTGCACCAATTAGGTGTGCAATGGGAAAATGTCCCCCATCATGGAGCCACACAACTCAGTCTGTCCCAGACTCTGCCCAGAGCCTGATCTCAGTAGGGTGGGTCCACTAGGAATTGGGAGGATAGGGGCTAGTGGATCTCTCTTCAGTCAGGTTTGGGAGAAGTGGTAGGGAGCAGCCATTGTCCCAGAGTCACACTACTGTCTGTCCTACATTCTGTCCAGTGTTTAGCAGGGTGGAGGCACAAATAATTTGGAGGGCAAACACACAGGAGCCCAGAAAGTCAGACTAGTAGATGTCCCATGAGGGAAAGTCACTAGTCAGGTTCATGGAAAAGTGAAGGGAGTGGCCCCCATCCAAAAGCCACACATCTCAGTCACTGGCACCCCCTGTGTCTGCCCAAACTTCTACTCCCCAGCCCAGGCATCAGGAAGTCCACAGAGAGGAGCTTCTGCTTTTCCCCATACTAATGCTGTATGGAGAATTATGCTCCACTCTAGAAAGATGGCATCTACTGTGTGAGAGAACTCAGCTCAGGGATCATGGAGGCTGTCCCTTCAGCTGTCTCCCCAGAGCCATAAACCCCAGTCTCTCCACACATGACTCTGTTCCAACCTCCCTCTGCCAGAGCCCAAGATGTGTGATTGATTGCAAACGAGATTTTGTGTGTTGGCTCTCTAAGAGGGAGCCTGTGTCTCTAGCAGACTCCTGCCTCTTCCTGGCAAACAGAATCCCTACTAATTTTCACAGTCAGATATTACATGGGTGCCTCTTCCTGCCTCTGGTGCTCCAGGCTGGGGATCCCGGCTTGGGGTTAGGATCCCAGCTTTTCAGGAAGGATTCCTGCAGCTGAGATATTCTCTGGAATCTCAGCCACTGCCCATGGGAGTAGGGCCAGCCCTTTTGGTGTCTCCACCCTTCTTACTAGTCATGATGTGGCTTCTTCTACAAATCCTGGGTTATAAGACTTCTCTTTGTTAATCTTCAGTTGATTACTCAGGTGGATTATTCTATAATTTAGTTGTAATCCAGTTTGGTCCTTGGAGGAGGTGAGTGTAACTTCCACCTACTCTGTCACCATCTTGGGTCTCCCATGAGATTTTTTTTTAAAAAGAGCTTTATTTTATTTTATTGATGTATAATTTATATACCATAAAATTCACTCATTTCAAGTGCACAGTTGAATGTATGTAGTGCAACATCAACCATCAAATTTCAGAACATTTTGATCACCTGGAAAAGTTCCCTCATCCTCTTTTGTAGTCAATGGCCACTTCCATTTTTAGCCCCAGACAGCCAAAGAGCTGCTTTCTATCTCTACAAGTTTGGATTTTCTAGAAACATTATATAAATGGAATCATATAATAGGTAATCTTTTGTCTTTTGTTTTCTTTCACTTACTGTAATGTCCTTGAATTTCACCTATGTTGTGTGTATCAGATATTTATTCCTTTTTATTTCCAAGTAACATTCCATTGTGTAATGTTTCACATTTTATTTGTCCATTCAATAGGTGCTGGATATTTGGATTGTTCATATTTAAAGTTATTATGAGTAATGCTGCTATGAACATTTATTTACAAGTTGTTTTTGTATGTGGGCATATGTTTTAATAGATCTTTAATAGATGGGTAGATACCTAGGAATAAAATTGCTGATTATCTTTTTAACATTTTGAAAAACTATTAAACTGGTTTCCATAATGCCAGCACCATTTTACATTCCCACTAGCAATGTGTAAGAGTTGCAGATTTTGCATCTCCTCATCAACACTTGTTATTTTCACCTTTGGTTATTCTGGTTGTAATGGTTTCTCGTGGTTTTACTTGGCATTTCCCTAATAAATGACAAGTTTATTAGATATTTGTCTATTATCTTTGGTAAAGTTTCTGTTCAGTTTTTTTTACCCATTTTTCAGTTGTGTTGTCTGTCTTCTTATTGAGTTGGAAAAAACCTTTCCGTATTTTGGATAAAAAGCACTTTATCAGATACATGCTTTGCAAATTTTTCATCCATGTGGGTTTTTTTTTTAAGATTTTATTTATTTATCTTTAGAGGGGAGGGGAAGGATAGAGGGAGAGAAATATCAATGTATTGTTGCATCTCATGCGTCCCATGCTGGGAACTGTCCTGCAACCCAGGCATGTGCCCTGACTGGGAATCGAACCGTGATCCTTTGGTTCACAGGCCCGCGCTCAATCCACTGAGCTACACCAGCCAGACCATGTGTTTCTTAATATTGTCTTTTGTAGAGCAAAAGTTTAATTTTTTGATAAGGTCCAATCCAACATTTTTTTCATTTACAGGTTGTGTTTTTCAAGACTTATCTAAGATGTTTCCATCTAACCCAAAGCAATAGTTTTATCCTGTGTTTTTTATATAAATTTTATAGTTTTTATAAGTTTAATTCTTTTACTTAGGTCTATCATCCGTTTCAACTTAATTTTTGTATATGGTAGGTGGGACAATGCAGGGCTAATTGTTTTCTATAGTTTATTTTTCACCAATGGTTTAAAAGACTATACTTTCCCCACTGAGTTACCTTGGCACTTTTGTCAAAATTATTGACCACATATGCATGAGTCTATTTTTGGACTTTGTACTATTGACCTATATGTCTGTCCTTATGTCAATACCAATTGATGTGATGACCAGTTTTATACTGACCAGTTTTTTAGATTGATTCATCTTTCCCACCCTTACTCACTGAACAGAGAAGAAACATCAAGTAGAATTGGGTAAAATAATCTAGAGTCAATAGGTGAACATTCTGTGCTTGCAGTACACATTATCTACAAGTAAAATACATCCTGCCTTTTCCCACACTTTTCTTCTGCTTTGGGGTAGGGGTGGGCTAATCTTTTAAGTTCAATATCCTAAGGGAGGGTGTTATGAAAAACATGTTTATTTTCTTTCCCTTTGCTTAAGAGAAGAAAATTAAGGCTTCTGTCTTAGGCAAGATTTTTTTTTTTTTTTTTTTTGGTGGAGGTAGATTTTTACCATTTACCAAGATTTTGTTCTTGGTTTATGACACATTATTATTTATCTTAAAAGGTAAAAGAAATTTTAACCTCCATCCAGAGGTATTGAAAAGCATTTAAAAACATTGATCACCAAATACCTTAGTGACTCATATTCTTAATAGGCAATATCTGCAAATGAGAAAATAAAGGCAACTAAATCTTTGGATTTATATATAGAATCTTCATTTGGTACTTAAATTTATATATTTATATTAATTGTTTAACATTTGGCTTTAAAGTTTACTTTAAGAAATACCTGTGTGTGTGCATGTATATTAACAAACACCAATGTGTATTAGTGTTAGCAACTAATACTAATTGCTGTATCAATTATTACATCTTTAAAATATCTCTTGATTTCTTGTAATGCAAATCTTCCTACCAGGTTCTTCTTCAAGGGTGGCTTTCTTCTTCTTGGACATTTCATTTTTATATAATTTTAGAATCAGCTTGACAGGAAATATTAAATATGATTACATGTAATATGCTGATCAATTTGGAGAAAAATGACATCTTTAAAATGGCTTGCAATATACAAATTTGACGTTTCTTCATTTACTTAGGTTATCTTTAATTTGCCTAAGTACTGGTATAAATTTGTGTAGTATTCTTGCATACCTTTTGTTAGATTTGTTTCTCAGTATTTGATATTGCTATTGTAAATAATCTTTTTAAATTTTATTTACCATTTGTGCTTAGAACTTCTAAATACACTTGAGCTGTCTGTAGTGAAATTGAGAGTCTTGCTAAACTTACATTTTTCAATAATTCTATTGTATACTACCTACAATTCCAAGGGTCAGCAAATCCAACCCACAGCCTATTTTTAAAAGGCCTGCAAGCTAATATTGGTTCTTGTATTTTTATAAATTATTGTAAAAAACTCCCAAATGAAACAAAAATACAAAGAATATGGTCCGGATATAGCTTACAAAGCCTAAAACAGTTATTATGTGGCCCTTTACAAAAAATAGCTTGCTGACCCTGGCCTACATAAACAATCATGTTATCCATGAATAGTGTACTTTTATTTCTACCATTCTAAATGCCCATGTTTTATTACTTTGCTTTTTTTTTTTTTTTTACCACATTGGCTAAAATCTGCAGTTTAATGTGGAAAAGAAATAATGATAAGCTTTTCCTCCCTGTTTCAAAGGAGAGGCTATTAACATTTCATAATTAATTGTGATGTTACATATATATATATATACACACATATATATTTTTTATTCATGATTGATTTTAGAGAGAGGGGAAGAAAGGTAGAAAAGAGGGAAAAATCGATGTGAGGGAGAAACATCAATTGGTTACCTTTTGTACATGCATTCATAGTGGGCATATAGCCCTGCTCAGTTTGGCTCGGTTGGTTGGGCATCATCCCACAAAGCAAAGGCTCATGGGTTCGATTCCCGGTCAGCGCATATGCCTGGGTTGTGGGTTTGGTCCCAGTTGGGGCACATGCAAGAGGCAGCTGATTGATGTTTCTCCCTCATATCAATGTTTTCTCTCTCCATCTTTCTCCCTCTCTTCCTCTTTCTCTAAAAATAAATAAAATCTTTTAAAAAACAGTGGACATACACTCTCAAGGAGAAACAACAACAACAACAACAACAAAAAATCAAACAGTACTGGACTTCTCAATGTGGGCCCTACTGACAAATGGCTGAACATTTTTGACATAATTCCACTAGATATTTCTTTTGACGGTGGGGAATGGGGCTGCCGATATTTGGCAATGTTTCTGGTCCCCATCCACTAAATGACCGTAATATCTCCCCACCCATCCTCAAGTAATGAAAATCAAAAACCAGACATTGCCAAATGTCCTTTGTATATATTTTCATTGTTTTCCTAGAAATTCTTTTTTGTTTTATTTTACAAAAAAAAGTGTCAGTATACAGCAGATTTGGAAATGGTCTTTGACCACAGTGTGAGTGAAGTGACTGGTTTGTAAACTAGCATAACAGATGTCCACAGCTCTTCAGAGTGCTGCCCTTGCCTACATATTCTGACTTAGTGTGCTTCACCCCTGGAAGGAGAATTGTCAGCCCTGAACAAAAAGACAAGCTTCCAGACACCAGGGATTGCACTGACCTTGCTAGAACTTGCTAATAAAGAGTGGCCAAGTCAGTCCTTACACATTTTCTTTTCCTGTCATGTACTCTGGTTAGAATTGTGGGGAGGCTATAGGAGAGGAAGGAAGACCTATGGGCCTCACCTACCTCTATAGGAAACTACTGACATCTAACGATACTTTATATCAAAACCCCAATATTTATGAATGACCAAGGAAGCTCTAGCTTTTCTCATAGGGCTGGGAGACTGATTCTGAATTTGGTTTCAGAGACAATAAGAAGACAGAGGAGTAGACCATTGTGACTGGTAAATGTTTGTCAACTAGTTTTGGCTAAGAGGAAACAGCAATGATTTGTAGGGTTTGATGATTACCATGGTGTAAACACTCCCACATTGGTGATTTCAAACTACCAGTAAAATGTCACTGGGAAAAGATGTGCTGCAGCTCACCACCATGGAGTATTTTATCATCCAGGAAACAAGGGATATCAATGGCATCAAAAGCATAGCTAATGTTCAAATGTATTGTACTAAATCATCAAATGTATTGTACTAAAATAATTCATGATGAGTTGTATTTATTACCTTGTTTTTTTCAAATACTTGTAGTTTTACCTTTTATACACTCTATTTAATTGTAAATTTATATAACTTCAATTTCAATAATGGCTTTTGTTTAATAACCAGGTCACAAAATTCCTGAAATTCAGGAGCTGGTACAGGTACAAGAGGTCAGCACAGAGCTGTGCTCTTTTTCTCAAAGGCCTTCATCAATGGAGACTCTACCAGGAGCAGACAGACCATGAGGTACTCATGCCAGATCCTACAGGTTTCTTTGCCCCACACGATCACTGCAATGGCCTAGGTATTCATTCTTCCTTTCCTCCCACATATCACAAAACAGGGACTCTCAAGAATGGGGGAAAAGTCAATGGGATTTTTAAAAAATTCTTCTTGTTCTATTACTGTTGTCTCAGTTTTCCTCCACTACTCTTCCCTGCCCAGCCCACCCTCCACTCGCAGTCAATTCCCACCCTGTTGTCCATATCAATGGGTCATTTATACTTGCTCTTCAACTAGTCCCTTCCCCTTCATTCCTCCCTTATCCCCCACACCATTGGTCCCTGAGAGTTTGCTCCTTTTCCCATGCTTCTAGTTCTATTTTGCTCATTTGTTTGTTTTGTTCATTTTTTGTTCATTTTTATAGGTGTTATAGGTCACTGTTATAGGTAAGGTTATATGGTATTTGTCTTTCACTGCCTGGCTTATTTCACTTACCATAATGTTCTCCAGTTCCATCCATGCTGTTGGAAAAGATAGGAATTCCTTCTTTCTTTCTGCTGCATAGTAACCCATTGTGTAAATATACCACAGATTTTTGATCCACTCATTTAGGCTATTTCCAGCACTTGACTATTATAAATAATGCTGCTGTGAACATGGAGTGCATCAGTTCTTTTGAATTAGTGTTTCAGGGTTCTTAGGGTATAATCCTAGTGAAATTGCTGGGTCAAAAGGCAGTTTCATATTTAGTTTTCTGAGGAAATTCCATAGTGTTTTCCACAGTGGCTGCACCAGTCTGCATTCCCACCAACAGTGCACTAGGGTTCCCTTTTCTCTGCATCCTCACCAGCACATGTTGTTTATTGGTTTGTTAATGATGGCCATTCTGACTGGTGTGAGGTGGTATCTCATTGTGGTTTTAATTTGCATTTCTCTGATGGCTAGCGATGTTGGGCATCCTTTCATATGTCTATGGGCCCTCTGCATGTTCCCTTTGTAGAAGTGTCTGTTCAGGTCCTTTGCCCATTTTTTAATTGGATTGTTTTTCTTCCTGGTGTATGAGTTCCACGTATATTTTGGAGATCAAACCCTTGTCTGAGGTATCATTGACAAATGTGTTTTCCTATACAGTTGGGTCCTTTTTCATTTTGATGTTTTCTTTAGCCATGCAGAACCTTTTTAGTTTGATGTAATCCCAGTTATTTATTCTTTCCTTTATTTTTCTTGCCCTAGAGCAGGGTGTCAAACTCATTTTCACCAGGGGCCACATCAGCCTGCGGTTGCCTTCAAAGGGCCGAATATAATATCATTGTATTAACAGTCAAGGAGTAGTTACATTTATACAGTCCTAAAATTATTTTGGCTCTTTGAAGACAACTGTAAGGCTGATGCGGCCCCTGGTGAAAATGAGTTTGACACCCTGCCCTAAAGGATGTATCAGTGAAAATATAGCTACATGGAATATGTGAAATTTTACTGCCTATGTTTCCCTCTGGAACTGTTACGGTGTTTGACTTATGTTTAAGTCTTAAGCCATTTTAAGTTTATTCTGGTGTATGGTATAAATTGGTGGTCTAGTTTCATTTTTTTTTTGCATATACCATTACAGATCTCCCAGCATCATTTGTCGAAGAGGCTATTTTTACTCCATTTTATGCTTCTGCCCATTGGTGAGTATTAATTGACCATAGATACATTGGTTTATTTCTGGACTTTCTATTCTGTTCCATTGATCTATACGTCTGTTCTTATGCCAGAACCAGACTGTTTTGATTACAGTGGACTTGTAGTACAGTTTGATATCAAGTACTGCGATCCCTCCTACTTTGTTCTTCTTTCTCAAGATTGCTGAGGCTATACAGGGTTGGTTTTGGTTCCATATAAATTTTTGAAATATTTGTTCTAAATCTGTGAATATGTATTTTAATAGGGATTGCATTGAATCTATAAATTGCTTTGGGTAGTATGGACATTTTAATAATGTTGATTCTTCCACTCGATGAACACAGTATATACTTCCATTTATTTGTATCTTCCTGAATTTCTTTCATGTTCTGTAGTTTTCTGAGTACAGGTCTTTTACTTTCTTGGTTAAATTAATTCCTAGATACTTTATTTTTCTTGTTGCGATAGTAAATGGGATTTTTTCCCCTAGTTTCTCTTTCTGATCTTTCATGGTTGATGTACAAAAATGACTTCAATTTCTGAATATTGACTTTGTATCCCATTACTTTGCCAAATTTACTTATTACATTAAGTAGTTTTTTAATGGAGCCTATAGGGTTTTCTATGTACACTATCATGTTGTTGGCGAATAACAACAGTTTTACTTCCTCCTTTCCAATTTGGATGCCTTTTGTTTTTCTTGTCTGATCACTGTGACTAGAATTTATAACGCTATGTTAAATAAAAATGGTAAAAGTGGACATCTTTGTCTTATTCCTGATCTTTGGGGAAAGATTTTAGTTTTTGCACCTTGAGTCTAATGTTGGCTGTAGGCTTCTCCTATATGGCCTTTATTATGCTGAGGAATGTTCTCTCTAGTGTCATTTTGCTGAGTGTTTTTTATCATAAATAAATGGTCCTGGATTTTATCAAATACTTTCACTACATCTATTGATATGATCATGTGATTTTTGTCTTTCATTTTGTTTATGTGGTATATTAAATTTATTGATTTGTGAATATTATACCATTCTTGCATCCCTAGGATGAATCCTACTTATCATGGTATACAATCTTTTCAATGTATTGTTGGATCTGGTTTGCCAATATTTTATTGAGGACTTTAGTGTTTAGGTTCATCAACAATATTGGCTTATAATTTTCTTTCTTTGTTGTGTCATTACTTGGTTTTGGAATTAGGATAATAATGGCCTGATAAAAAAGAGTTTGGGAGTCTTACCTCTTCTTGAAATTTTTGGAATAATTTGAGGAGGATAGGAGTTAGCTCTTCCATAAATTTTTGGTATAATTTGCCTGTGAATTTGTCTGGTCCAGGGCTTTTGTGTACTAGGAGGGTTTTTTGTTTTGTTTTGTTTTGTTTTTTATTACTGCTCAATTTCACTAGCTGTTATAGGTCTGTTCAGGCTTCTTGCTTCTTCTTGATTCAGTTTTGCAAGATAACATGTTTTTAGAAATTGTGCATTTCACCAAGGTTGTAAACTTTCTTGGCCTATAGTTATTCATAATAATTTCTTACAATCTTTTGTATTACTGAGGTATAAGTTGTAATCTCTCCTCTTTCATTTCTGGTTTTATTTATTTTGGTCCTCTCTCTTGTTTTCTTGATGAGTCTGGTTAAATGTTTGTCAATTTTATCTTTTCCCTTTTTTTAAAGATTTTATTTCTTTTTAGAGAGAGGGGAAGGGAGGGGGAGAGAGAGAGAGAAATATCAATGTGTGGTTACCCCTCACATACCCACTACTGGGGACCTAGACTGCAACCCAGGCATCTGCCCCAACTGGGAATTGAACCAGTGTCCCTTTGGGTCACAAGCCAGCACTCAATCCACCGAGTCACACCAGCCAGGGCTTGTTTATCTTTTTAGAGAATCATCTTCTGGATTTGTTGATCCTTTGAAATGCTCTTTCAGTCTCTATGTCATTTAATTCTGGTCTGATCTTGATTATTTCTTTCTTTCTCCTTGCTCTGGGTTTGTTTGTTGTTATTTAGTTCACAGTTGGCAAACACAAGGCCTCTGGGCCAAATCCAGACTTCCATCTTGTTTTATCTGGCCTGGCACTTTGTTTCTACCTGGTGGCAGCACCGAGCTCTGGCTTAACTGTTAAGGAGTAGTTAACATTTATACAGTCCTAAAATTACATTCAGGCCTTTGAAGGCAATTGTGAGGCTGATGTGGCACCCAGTGAAAATGAGTTTGACACCTCTGCTCTAGTTCTTCTAGATGTAGGGTAAGTTGTTTATTCAAAATGTTTCTGTCTTTTTTAGATTGGCCTGTATTGCTATGAATTTCCTCCTCAAGGCTGCCTTTCCTGTGTCCCACAGGTTTTGGGCTGTTGTGTGTTCATTTTCATTTGTTTCCAGAAACTTTTTGATTTCTTCCTTAATCTCATTATTAACCTATTCATTACTTAGCAGCATGTTATTCAGTCTGCATGAATTTGAATGAGTTTTTTCCTTGAAGTTTGTTTCTTGTTTCAAACCATTGTGATCTGAAAAGATGCTTAATATGATTTCAATATTCTTTAGCTTGTTGAAGCTTGTTTTGTGACCTACTTTGTCATCTATCTTTGAAAATGATCCATGTGCATTTGAAAAGAATGTATCTTTTGCTTCTTTGAGATAAAAGGTTCTGTACATATCAATTAAGTACATTTGATCCAGAGTGTTTTTTTCAATGCCACAATATCCTTGTTGAATTTTGCTTGGAAAATCTATCTATTGTTGAAAAGAGGGTGTTAAAATACCCTACTGTGAGTGTGTTGCTGTTGATATCTTTCTTGAAGTCCTCCAAGATTTTCCTTATATATTTTGGAATTCCTCTGTTGGGTGCATGTTTACAAGGGTTATTTTTGATGGACTGTTCCCTTAAGTATTATATAGTGTCCTCTTTTGTCTCTTTTTATGGCCTTTGTTTTGCAATTTACTTTGTCTGATATAAGTATTGCTACTCCAGCTTTTTTTTCATGTCCGTTTGTTGGAATGTTTTTTTTCCCTTCGCTTTCAGTCTATGTAGATCTTTCATTCAGAGGTGTGTCTCTTGTAGACAGCATATATGCCACAGGTGGCAAACACAAGGCCCAAGGGCTGAATCCAGCCCTCCACCTTGTTTAACTGGCCCAGCACCTTGTTTCTCCCCAGCAGCAGCACCGAGCTCTCACTTAACTGTTAAGGAGTAGTTACATTTATACAGTCCTGAAATTACATTTGGCCCTTTGAAGGCAACTGCGAGGCTGATGTTGCCCCCCAGTGAAAATGGGTTTGACACACCTGGTATATGCGGTCATGTTTTCTTATCCATTCAACTACCTTATCTCTTTTGATTGGAGCATTTAATCCATTTACATTTAAGGTTATTTTGATAGGTATTTACTTATTCATTGCCATTTTTCCATTTGTACTTGTGTTCCCCAACCCCTGCCCCCCACTGTTTTCTTCATCTTCTTAAAGCAGTCCCTTTAGCATCTATTGCAATGCTGGTTTGGTGGAGATGTGTTCTTTTAGCTTTTTTTTCTTTTTGGTCTTGGAAGCTCCTTATTTCACCTTCCATTTTAAATGAGCGTCTTGATGGGTAGAGTAGTCTTGTTTGCAGGCCTTTGCTTTTCATTACTTGGAATATTTCTTGCCATTCCCTTCTGGTCTGTAGTATTTTTGTTGAGTAATCAGCTGATAGTCTTATTGGGGCTCCCTTGTATGTTATTAGCTGTTTCTCTCTTGCTGCATTTAATATTGTTTGTCTTTATATTTTGCCATTTTTATTATGATGTGTCTTGGAATGGGCCTCTTTGAATTCATCTTGATTGGGACACTCTGTGCTTCCTAGACTTTCATGACTTTTTCTCTCATCAAAATAGGGATGTTTGCTGTCATTAGTTTTTCAAATAGGTTTTCCATACCTTGCTCTTTTTCTCCTTCTGGTATTCCTATGATATGGATAGTATTATGTTTCATTGTCCTGCAGCTCCCTTAAACCCTCTTGATTCTTTCTGAATCTTTTTTCATTTTGTTGCTCTTCTGAGAAATACTTTCTAACTTGTTTTCCAGCTCACTCATTCAATCCTCTGCTTCATCCTCTCTGCTTTCAATTCCTTCTTCTGTGTTCAATTCAGAAATTGTATTCTTCATTTCCACGTGGCTCTTATTGATAGTTTCTATGTCCTATTTTATGCTGATGTTTTGCAGTAAGTTCCTTGTAGCTTCTCTGGAGTTCTTTGTAGTTCTTATTGAGCTTATTTAGCTTCCTTATAACCATTATTTTGAACTCAGTGTCTGATATTTTCATTGTGTCTCTTCCATTTAGCACTCTTTCTGGGGATTCCTCCTTTCTTTCAATTGGGTTTTTTTTTGTCTCCCCATTTTAGTACACTTCTTATTTCTGCTTCTTAGATTGATCTGCTTTGACTCTCTGTCTTTGAGGCGAGAACTTCTATGTAGAGTACCTGTGGTATTCAGTGATGTAGTCTTCTTGATCTCCTGAACTTGATGCTCTTAGGATGCCCTTTATGCAATTTATATTGGCTCTTTGGTTGTATTTGGGTTTTGATTGTTGTTGATCATCTTTGGTGGGTCCTTCCCTCTGGCCAACTGACTGAGAGTCACACTGCTCACCATCTCTTGTAGGATATTGGGCAGGTGTGCTGTTTTTTCTTTCTGGATCTGCCTCTGATGATGTCAAATGGTGAGTCTGGCCTTAGGCAGCCTGTATAATACTACCAGGGATCCACAGTCTATGGCTGACTCCTTCAGTTGTTAATCTAGTCACTCTGTAATCAGCAGTCAAGCTTAAGCACCACAGGATGGGGCAGAGTAATTCCTAATGGAGGGGCTATTGCTTCCCCTCAGGCTGATGGCACTTAGTGGACTGGTCTGACTGAGAAAGATGGTTCCTGCAGTAAGGGGGATGACTTAGCACTGGGATCCTGGTGACTGCTTCTTCAGTTCTCTCCCCAAAGCCACAGTCCCCAATCTCTTCAAGCATCTCTAGTCCACTCTGCCCTACCTTTGCTGGAGCCCAGGGTAAGGAGTTGCAAATGAAATTTTTTGTGTGTGTTGGCCCATTAAAAGGCTCTCTGTGATTCCATCCATCTGTTCCTGGCAGAGAGAAACCCTGCTGCTTTTCACAGCTTGATGTTACCTGGGTTCTTTTCAGGCTCTGGTACTGTAGGTTGGGGAGGCCAGCTTGGGGTTTAGATCCCACACTTCTCAAGGAGAACCCCCCAGCTGCTGAAATATTCCTCCGGCACTTCAGCTGCCACCCATGGGAGCCCAACCAGCTCTCTCATGTCTCCTCTTCACTCCTTAACAGTCACATTGTGGTGAAGCTATTTCTTCTATCCATGGTTATAAGGCTTCTTTCCCACTATTTTTCAGTTCTTTATTCTGGATGATTTCTCTACAATTTAGTTGTGATTTTCGAGGGGTCCTGGGAGGAGGTTATGTAGCTTCTACTTACTACTACATCATCTTAGATCCACTTCAGCCTCATTGGCTCACTTATTTTGAATGGCTCATCATTTCACAGGTTAATAAGCTAATGTTTATAGTTTCCCAACCAACAGTGTAAAGAAACATGGGCATATAAATATGTTCTCATAAGAGCCTTTTATGGTCTGAAAAGATACAGTAATTTATGTTTATTACACATTAAATATTTTCATTTATTGTATCTGTGCTAGCCTAGTAGTTTTAGAGGGACCGGATTTTAGACAGGTAGAGTTGCAACTTTATGTAAAAAATGTAGTAAAAATAATATCCTAAGTTTAGTAGAGTTGGAACATAATTGTACCATGTCAGATGATTGTAAATAAGTGCTATATCTTGGATTTTATGACAATATTTGTCATGTCTATAAGTTATTAACTAAGTCCCTGTGCAAAAATACTAGCCTAATGGTTACATGTCCTGATGAAAAAAATACACTTTGCTTTACAAGGACCCAGTACGTAACAAAGCTGCCAGGAATACATTGGTGAAAAGCATAAATTAATATAAATTTCATTTCTCTTTACAAGTTCTTACTACAAAAATACACAGTCTTAGCCCTGACTGGTGTGGTTCAGGTGGTTTGAACATCATCCCATAGACCGAAAGGTCATGGATTTGATTCTGGGCAGGGCACATGCCTAGGTTGCAGGTTTGGTTCCCAGTTGGCACATGTACAAGAGACGATCGATAGATATTTCTCTTACATCAGTGTTCCTCTCCCCGTCTCTCTGCCTCCCTCTAAAACCAGTGAGTATGTCCTTGGGTGAGGTTAAAAAATTTTTTTTAATATATACCATCTTACATTTATACACAAGATAGAGCAAATTTATTAATGTTGATAGGTAAATAATGAAAAATTGGTATTACTTGTATTACTTTGCTTAGGCTTGCATTTTTCTACTTACCTTTTTTATATGAACAATCTACATGGATGTTTACTAAACTTATTATAGTGATCATTTTGTAATATAACCAAATGTTGAATCATTTTGTTATGTACCTGAAACTAATGTTATATGTCAGTTTTATCTCAATAAAAGTCATTTTAAAATCTAGATTTAAAAGGAGATGGAAATTATTTTTTTAAAAAAGGAAATTGAAGTTAATGAAAATTAGCTGGAAAGTGCCATTACTAGGTAAACAACTGAGATGTTGAAGTGATGAAGGAGGTTACATCCTGCAAGCCCATGGGTACCATCTTTCTGGAGTCTCCTCCTCTGCCTCTAACCAACCATCTGGTGAGCCCAGTCCTTTCCTCAGGCACCCAGGCTGCTGCTGCTCCGAGCCCAGACACATATCTAGAACTGGAGACAGCTGGAGAGCATTCTAAAAGGTGCAGTTTATTGTGTTAGCATCTGCTAAGCTGAAAAGAACACCTGCTATTAAACTTAGTACTGTGGGCAAGCAAAGCAGCCAGTGAAGGAGCTTCCATCCTGGTTGTGTAGAGCAAAGTGGAGGGGACACCATTAAACATGACCAAACCTGTTCTGTGCTTAGCGAAAGGCAAAAACACAGCAATTGGAGCTGGGGGACAGGCATGATATTACCCAGGTCTAAAATGTATTTGTGGTAACTTTGGGAACTGAATCTTAAAAAAACCTTGTCTAGCAATATGACTTTGAAAGTACCTTGTGGATTGAAATGATACGCCAGGATCTGGAGCGAACCCAGGGCTGTGTCCTTTTCATCTGAGGCTTTAGGCAAGATAGTAGAAATACTCCTTGTTAGAAGCCTCGAAATAATTTTGAACTTAGTTTAAACATCTTTACCTTATGTAGCAGAAATTCCTATGTACTCTTTAATTCCTAATGTTTTATACAAATCTGCACCTAAAAGAATTAGCATTTTATGAAAAGCCAACCAGTGGAAGTCCAACTTACTTAGGATAGCATTACCCACCAGTACTCAGGCATATTCCTTTGTTAGAATTTCCTCTCAATCTTGCTCTCTTTTTCTTTTTTTGCTCTTACTATATGTCTTTTAAATTCTTTCCCATGAGCACACACAATCCTTGCAACATAAAATGGAATCACTCTCAAAAGATCCAGAAAATCACTCCAGCAGAGCAGAGACTGCCCTCAATGGTATCCAGTCACTGTGATATAGTTTAAAATGTAAACTTACATTTCACTATTAAAAAAGTGGGATAGTTGGGGGTTTTACAGACCTGTAAATTTTTGTGTTTTTTAACCAAAGTTCTGTGGCTGAAGGCAGGGGTGTGCAAGCTGCAGACTCTGTCTTGAACCCTGATTCTGGAACCCAGAAATAACATAAGACTCTACCAATGGAAAGGGAACAGTTACAGGGCAACATGAAAACAGTCTTCCTTGCAAAGGAAGAAACATGACAAGAGACATAAGAAGAGACATGAGTCAAAGCCTTAAAGTCACATAAGGAGTATTTAATTGGGACAGCAGTGAGTAGGAAATCAGAAAAATTCTTCAAAAAGCAAGCCATTGTTATTTATTTAATATAAATAGGGGCAGTTAAGAAAGAGGAAGATTACTTATTTTGGAAGCCTGAAAACCCTTCAAATGGAATATAAGGCATAAAATTTAAAAGCCTCATCAAACAGGAAATATTTGAGGGACTATATTTAACCACTGAGCCAAATGAATGGTGACTTAGCTTGAGTCAATATAAGAGCTTCTTTTTCTTTTTACCAAACATTGGTACTTTCTTTTCTGCTGTCACTTTTTTTCCTTTTTGTTTGTTTAACTCCAGATCTTTATGGGATATGCTGTGGTCTTATGACTATTAGGTCTTCTTTCCAACTCCCTTAAATGAAGGGAGGTGACCTGGACTCTTTTTCAAATCTATCACACTAAGGCTTTTATTATTCCCAAAATGGTTCAGTTCTATGATTGTGTCCTGCATTTCTGTAACTTAATTTGCAGCAGATGTCATCAGCCCTATAAGAAATTGTAAAAGACGGTCATCATTACAACTTTTTAAATAACTTTTAAAAACTGATGGTAATGTATGTGAACATACATATTCATATTTACACACACATACACACACACACACACATATTCATCCTACAAGCTTTAAAAATGAAGAAAAGGACAACCACAATTTTTTTAAATCTTTAATCTCATTATCTGTAGAAGTAAGCCTAACTAACATTTTCCAGTATTAACTTTTAGGCCTTTTTTTGTTTTCTTTTGCTTCTTTAAAAGTTTATTTTATTCTAATTCAAGAGAGAGAAGAAGGGAGGGGGAAGGAGGAAGGGAGAGGAAAGGAGGAAAGGAAGGAGAAGGAGGAAGGGAGGGGGAGGGAGGGAGGGGGAAAGAGACAGAGAAACAGAGAGAGAAACATCAATGTGAGAGAGAAACATTGATCAGTTACCTCCTACATATGCACTGACTGGGGATCAAACCCACAGCCTAGGCATGTGCCGTGACTGGAATCAAACCAGTGACATTTAAGTTACAGGACGATGCTCCAACCAACTGAGCCACAGTGGCCAGGGCTAGGCCTTTTTTGAATAAACTTAATAAAAAGCTATTTTACTGAAAATGAAACTGGATAGAAACATATACCTCTCTGACCCAGAATGGAATACCCTATTAGTATAGTTTGTTTGTAATACTTTATTTTAAAAAAGCATCTTTCAGGTATCTGCTTTAAGAAACAAATCAGAACTCCAGTGCCTGGAACTGGTATAAGTTAGGTCCAAACTTCTTTTATATCAGACTATGATGGACCACGTCAGAATTACTTGGAAGCTTTAAAATGCATACACTCCTAGAAATTCCTGTACAAAAGTCTGAGAAAGAGCTTAGAAATCTGAACTGGCTGTCTAACAACTGTTCCCTGCGTGTCTGCAGCATTTGGTATGTAGTCGATACCAATCTATAGGGTAGGGGACACAAGAGTTGTGTTCAAATAGTTGAAGTGTGATCCATGAGGAGGAATTAGGCCTTCTGCATGGCCCTAGATAGCATGCTGATGAAGTTAAGTTACCAGGAAGCAGAATTAGGCTGAATAGGAAAGAACTTTCTAACAAGCAGAGCAATGGAACAATAGTTATCTCAGAGAGCATAGCCTAATGGAAAGTGGTCCAGATTTGAAGTCAGAAGATAAAAGATTGGATCAAAGCTTTATGCAAGGTTCACAAATAAGCTATGTGTGTGTCACTTTCTCTGCCTTTTTGCATCAGTGCTGGCTTAGTTATTGACTAAATGTTCTCATAATATTGTTTTAACCGTGTTACCCTACTGCAGGACAATCACCCTTTATGTATATGCCTCCTCCACAGGAATATAAGCTCCTTGAGAGCAGAGACTATCTTATTGTTGATGTCCTAGTACCAAACACAAAGTCCATTGTATATCTAATGATTGTTGAATGTATTTTGATGAAAATAATTAAATCACTGATTGCAACAATAGTAGTGCTCAGTATTTAATCCCTAGCACTGACATCTTGACGGTGCTGATGAATTACGATTGTATAAACTCCTTTCATGTCACTCCTGCAGCACCTAGCGAAGAGTGTGGTTGGTTCATAATAGTGCTAAATAAATATTTTCTCAACTGAATTATGAAAACTGGTTGCTACTCCTTTTTTGTGCATATTGGAGAGGCTGGTACAGGGAAGCAAGTCACTTAACTTCTCTAAGCATTATTTTCCTCATTTGTAAAAACAGTAATAATACTACCTATCTGGAAGGGTCAATAATATACTAAATGTCAATAATATACTAAAAGCAATTAACACAGCTTGGAACAAAATAACCGTTTAAAATCAGTATTAGATTGAATTAAGATGTTGATGAACTGTAGTCCTCAATACATATGAAAAAATTTTAGAATTCAGATGTAAATTCAATTTTGAATAAAGCAAAACCAATGTGTTTCACTTAATATCAAAATATAATGCTTACCTTTCTTCTGAAGATGAATTGACCAATAAACTAGTAATAAAAAGAAATTTTTTTAAAAAGCACCAATGGGAGAAGCTCAGGCTGAACAAGTTTTATATATATTACAATATGAAATTATATAACACTTACCAAATTTCACGTTTTCAGACAACTGTCTTCATTGTATTTCAAGGGAGACAATAGAGTAGTAATCCCAATGTCATTTTCACAATTTTACATTATTCTTATGTGTGATTTTGAAAAATAGGAAAGAAGGAAATCAACCATTATTCTTACCTCCTGGGCATCTGAAATACCCTTTTCTGGAAGTGCAAGCTTTTTCTGAAACCATGTATAAATCTTTATGAGCACGATCCCAAAAATAACTCCTAGGAAAATTAAAATAAAGATTGGCATCAAATCATTTTGCAAAATGCAGGACTCTAGAACATCCCATAAATTAAAAAATGTAGTATCTTCTAACCCACTCATTACAGCTTTTTACAATAAATAAAATCACTTTGATATTTTTATATTTGAAATAGATTGATGTGAGGACTCAGAAGTCCTCCTCATTTCAAAACCACATGAAATGATCTGCTAGAAAAAAATTTCCAGTGCTGCTCAGTGTCTTATCAGGGGCAGCAGTGATTAAATAAAGTGAGGTACAGCCCTGGCTGGTGTGTCTCAGTGGATTGAGCACAGGCTTGTGAACCAGAGTCGCCAGTTCTATTCCCAGTCAGGATATATGCCTGTGTTGTGGATCAGGTCCCCAGTTGGGGGCATATGAGAGGCAACCATACATTGGTATTTCTCTCCCTCTCTCCCTCTCTTCCTCTTAAGTATGTACCATTGTTACCATATAGGACATGACAGCTTGTCTCTTATGAGCCTGTGGATTTTTTTCCTTAACCTTAAAATACCTAATTTTATATTTCTTTTTGCTGGATAGGTCTGTTGGAATGTCCTGCAACAATCTTCTGTTGTACTGAAAACCAAAGTTAGATTTTACCATGGTCTAATGGCAAATTCCCTTTTCACTGTGTCTGGCGAGTCCAAGGAGTAGCTACTTGTAATGATTCCTGATGTCAGAAAAAGGGTGAAGCAGAGTCAGATTTAATTCCTGTTCACTTCCCTCAATTTAGTCACAAATAAAGTAGATAAAGTCTAGACAATTAATGAAAATGTTAACATTATCTTGGATTTAAGAGTACTTTCCCTTTGAAGATGTAATTAATACTTGTCTTCACTTAACTCAAGATGGGTTGAGAAAAGAAATATTACTCTTTAAACAAGAGTTAACCTCAGGCCTCTTTGGCACATAAGCTTAATTGAGTACAAGGAAGATTTATGGGGCACTTATTTTTCCTTAGTATTGCAGACAATAAAATCAAAGGCACATTATAAGTTTAAGAGCTTACAGTCTTCCATTCTACAGAACTAGATAGTTACAATCTTTATTTAGATTAACTGTGATCTTGGAGTGTCTTTGCAAAGAATGCCTCCAGAATTCATGGTAGGTATTCATTACTTCTAGAAAAAAATTCAGCAATTCCTCTGGATTTTCCTATGATAAAGTACACTCTCCTCTGACTCCCCACCTACATACACAGGGTAATTTTATTCTTCTGGGGTTTTTTCCCCTATAAAATATAATGCACCTGGCAAAACATTCAATTTCTCTTGCCCTATGGCAGGCATTCTCTAATTCACTTAAGGAAAACCTTAAAGGGGATTCGATGTTTTACTTGAGTTGCTTAGATTTTTCAGACCTTTATGGTATTTAATCTCTACTATAACCACTGAATAGCTCTTACAAGAACAAAAAAGGGCCCTGGCTGGCGTAGCTCAGTGGATTGAGTGCGGGCTGCGAACCAAAGGGTCGCAGGTTCGATTCCCAGTCAGGGCACATGCCTGGGTTGCAGGCCAGGCCCCTAGTGGGGGCCACGTGAGAGGCAACCACACATTGATGTTTCTTTCCCTCTCTTCCCCTCTCTAAAAATAAATAAATAAAATCTTTAAAAAAAAAGGAACTAAAAAGGAGCTTCTGTGTAACACTCATGCTGAGAGTTAAGTGTGCAGAGGTAGAGTATCCCCCTTCAGGGCTTTGTAATTTATGTTTGTTACAGTGATCCCTCACCTATCGCGGAGTTACGTTCCAGAGACCCCCTGCAATAGGTGAAAATCTGTGAAGTAGTGGCGTTGTATTTATTTTGTTATTTATATATATTTTTTAAGGCTTTATAAACCCATCCCACACTCTTATAAACACTTCATATGCTCTTAAACACTTTCTACACTCTTAAACCTACATAATTTTAACAACATATAAAATTCTACATGGGTACTCACCAGTGAAGTATACAGTTGTCCCTCACTATATCGCAGTTCACTTATTGTGGCTTCACTATATCGCGGCCCCTTCACCCGCGATACAGTGAAGCCGCAATAAGTGAACTGTGATATGGCAAGGGACAACTGTATTTATGTACTTGCCTACTAATAAAAGTACAATTATCTAGTTTTCAGCACAAATGAAACACTTGCTGTCCTTTGCACTAGAAACCTCTTATTTCAATCTCAAGTAAGTAGTATTACCTAACCTAAATTTATTTTTAAAAGTCATAGACAATAAATAATAATGAACACCACAGAAATCCTATCACTAACAGTAATAGACCCTACAGGAAAACTCAGAAAAAAATATTAAAGTTTTTAAAAATCTGTATCTAACAGCGTCACTCACATTCTTTGAGCTATCTGGATATTGTGAATTTGGTTTTTATTCTTTATTTACCAAGAAAAAAGTCCCAGTGATAGGTATGTAAATAGCAATATAAAACCAGGATTATTCATAATGGTTAGAAATTCTTCTGGATATATCTTAGTTTAATACAATGAATATTTATTGAATAATGAAAGCATAAGGCACTGAATAACTAAAAAGTACTTTATGGATACAAATATGAATGTAATTTAAGTGGTATGAACCAAATATGTCAATAACTTACTAAGAAGGCAAAGTATAATTAACAACAAAAAGCAAGATATTAATGTGGGTTCCTAGGAAAGATACTTGGTTGGAGTAATTCAAAGGAAGTTATAAAGAGGGAAAGAGAATGAGTAGATTTGGGTAACAGGCAAACACTATTGAAGAAAGTTTCAGGAAGAGGAGACTAAAATAGACTCTGGATAGTTCTAAAACTTTGTGTAGTACATGTTACCTAAGTATTCTGTAAGGTTCAGAGTATAGGGGAAATAAGGCTAAAACGACAGGGCCTATTGTAGACAGCCTTGAACTAAGGACTGTAACCTTAATCGTTACTCTTAGAGATCTCCTAAGTTTTAGAGCTGAAGGTGTCAACTGGTTTACTTAGGCAAGGAGACAATAAAATAGAAAACTCAATTAGGCTACTGCAATTATACAGATGAGAATTGTTGAGGGTCTGAATTAGTGACTAAATTTACTATAGTAAAGTAAGTGTTGTTTTCCTTTTTTAAAGATGACACTCTTCTGCAAAATTACTTTCTCAATTGCACACAAATAAGACAAAAGTTCCACTGTAACAAAATTCAAGTGTTTAATTTTTTTCAAACTTAACTGCATTAATAAAAATAAATTATATTTAGACCAGCTTCAAAATTTGTGCATCATCTTTACAGAGCTATGCTTTCAAAATACATTTTGTAAAAGACATCAATTTCACAATTAAAACATGCTTTAAAAATGGGGTAACATTAAAGGACATTAAATTAGTTGAAAATATACCTCATAATACTGAGAGTTACATCGTTCTCTGTCAAATTAACTGTATTTGTATTCAAAGTAATATGGCTTTGAACTAAAGACAATTATTTCTTGTCCATTTCAGTGATTTCCTGGATCCAAAACAAAATGTGTGTATTTATTTCTTTGAAAACGTCATTTGTTGACCGTCCTTTCACTGCCATAGAATGATTTGCCTTCTCAATCCAGTAGATTTTATTAGCAGCTTGCATTTTCTGTGCAACTTTCTCCAGCAAGTTCTAAAGGAAAAAAGAAAAGGATACTAGACTAATGCTCTATTTGTGTCTAATAAAAACTCACTCTCTCCTGCCCCACCTTTAGTAGTATCCATTCACTAAATATTCATTAAATACCTAGTGTACAAACAATTTTTGAGGCAATGGAATGTGAAAGGAAATGTCTACTGAAGTGGCAGGCAGTCCCCATCTTTCAGAAACTGCAATACTACAGAACTGATCTAGAATTTATTATTGATAAAAAATAAGTAAATTGGACATAATAATTCTAAAAATATCTTCCAAGGAAATTTATGCTCTAAGAAATACACTCATCTTTACTAATATGTACAAGTTACTCATTTTTCTTGAGTCGATTTTATTAAAAAAATTGAAGAATCTGCTAGAATGTTGAAATGATAAATCAAATGTACAGTCTAGTAATCCCCAAATCACAAGATGCAGATTAATCTTTCATTTCCTAAGTAAAAGTTAATCTATTTACTAACTCTCTTTCCAGGGAGATGAATTTTGTCATTATGGTTTTCTAGGTTTTCCAAAGCAACAGAGCAACTAAGGCACAAAACTAGCCTTAGTCAAATCAGTATCTCTTTAAAGAGACTTAATGCCATAGGTAATATATTGTTCCCAAGGTATTTCTGTCTTTCTCTCTCATTCATACAAATATCGAGTTGTAATTTACCTTTTCACACATTTCATCTGCTGAGCCTGACACAAATAATACAGGTTCTTTTATACAAAAGAGATTTTCATCTCGAAGTTTATGCTGCTGCTTTGGATGGTGCAGTGGATAAGAAATACAAATGAGACCACGGACAAAATCATCAGCATCACCTGGTTCAATATGACACATTACAGAAGCAGCTGCTCTTGAGCCCATTGAACGACCTAAAATGAATTAAGTTTTAACATATTAACATTCACACATAAAATAGGAGATATGTGGCAAATTAGATTTGATTTACTGTTTATCTATCATATTTCTCTATCAACAAATTAACTCCAAAAGGTGGCAATTAAGAATTCACAATACCCATAATGGACACCTATAACCTGTGAAGAGCTAAAAACTAATCCTAAGTCAATTTTTTTTAGAAAAAGAAATTATTTTTCTGAATGATTGTGAGGACAATCCTCATGAAGGAATCATCTGAGAAGGTGAACCAGATACATACATAAAAGGAGAAATCTTTGAATTACAATATATATCTATGAGATTTAAATTTGCTTTAAATATCTATAGTACTTTGATGTTATACAAGGAAGTGATTTATCAAAACCAAACAAAAAAAATCCTTATCTTAAATTAGCTTCCCATCATCTACTTTAATTCTCTATTACCTATTCCTATATTATTAGTAGTACATTTAAAAAACAAGTATTCACAACTATTGACACTTACCTCCAAGGAAAACACCTGCAAGTTTGTATTCACCTGAGGTCTTGAGGTAACTCTAAAAAAAAAAAAACAAAAAAAAATTATTAATTCTTCTATAAAATATTCCACTAGAAAAATCGACAAATATTTCTCATCATTACTGAAATGTAAGAAAATCTTTGCAAAGACAACCACAGAATCTTAAGAGATTCTCTCTTGAAAGAGTTAACCAATTCCTTTGCTTTTCTGGTGATGCCTTCATTGTCAAATCGTATGTTGGGTAATAAAGACAAATATATAAGCAAAAAAAACTCCACATCACCAGTCTAAAAAGAAATCAAGTATTGAAACATAATATTGAAAATATTATGTTTTTAAAAAAGGCCAGTAAAAGCTTCCAACTAATTAAAAATTATAATAATACTAACTTCTAATTTAAAGCTCTGAAAAACTCAGAAAGCTAAAAGTAATTTGGATTAAAAGAAATTTCAGTTTATTTTATCCAGGGACTTTATAGTTTCTAAATGACACATACAGAAAACCATGCTATAGCTATACATTCATAGTATAGTAGGCAAAATATCCAGAACTATATTCTAAAGTTACATAATTCTAGTAAGAAAACTGCATCATAAGTAGCTTCCTTGGCAGTATCATGGAGAACCATTTATGATGTGAGTACTCATCTCCATAGAAACTTCATGTACTGATGAGATTCTAAGAATAGTCATTAAAAGATATTTAAATTAAATCAGATGACTGCTAACAAAATTTATTAAGAATTTTAAAACAGAATTCTGTTATAAGTAAATACAAAGAAGTTTTCTTACCAAGACTGATTTATATGCTTTAACTCTATGTACAATATTAAGGCCTTTACAAGTAAACCTCAGGCAAAAAAAACCATGAGATGCAAGATGGGATGACAGTGACATCAAATGAGGAAGATTCATATCTCCTGATGCTCCATGTGTAAGAATTATTCCATATGTTAAGCTCTTGCTAGGTACCAAACAAACAGCATCTAGTAATTTATTTCCAAAAGGTATTTTTAATTTAACCTAGAATTCAAAAGAATAAAGGGATTAAAAATTATTTCCTTGCCTATTCAGACAACTGAATATATATTTGTTCTGCAAAATCCATGACTCAAGAAACAGCCTCCAAATAAAAAGCAACATTAATAATAGCTCATAGTTAAGAAGTACTTGTTGTGTGTCAAGTACTATTATGAGTTTTTTATATGTATTAACTCATTTAACCTTCCTAATAATACTATGAGGCAAATACTATTATTGTTCCATTTTACAGACAACTGGAAACTGAGGCACAGTAGATTAAGTAACATGCCCAAGATTACATAGTCACTAAGTGAATTCAAACTTAGGCAGTCTGCTTTAAGTCCTTATTGTTAACCACTGATGCTATAGTGTCTCTTACAGTACAAGCTGAAAATAAGAAAATCACTCTGGAGCAGTATAACTAAAGGAAAAAAAAAAAGGAGCCCTGAAGTTGAAGAACATATAAAAATATGTATTACCTCTGTATGACTCATTTTCACTGTTGAATAACAAACTTAAAGTGCATTGCATCTGAGAAGCAAAGGCATCTCCCTGAAAAGAAGATTCTGTTTTGAAAGTTGGATTGGCAGACATGGATATGATACAAGAACCATGAATGAACACATTCAATAGCTGAAATAAACACATTTAGAAGTACTTCTATAAGAACTGGTATCTTTACATATGCATTATTTAGTTATTTTCAAGGTTCCAGGGCCAGGTGTGGGGCCAGCAGATGTCATATAATAAAAAGCCATTGTGATACCTTAACAAGGAGGCCTTAAGAAAATTCGTATCAAAATAGGATGCTGTATGTTGACATTTACATGTTCTAAGCATCTTTATTCTCAACTATCTTTAAGTTCACAGCATCTTTCTATTAACCTATTTCCTTCCAAATTATCTTTCTCAATTCTTCCTTTCACTGTGCAATAATACCTTGAATAATTGGATAGTGCTGCCAGTTTCTGTGCACTCTGAAGAATCTGTGGTTTATATAGAATTGTTCCACAGTATTCCCTGCTGCTGGTTTAGAATTAAGCTAAAATTTGCTAAGACATTTACTTTCTAGTGCCCAGTATTTTATTGCTTTCATTTCCTTTCCCATTTTCTCCACCCTTGTGGGTTTGTCTTTTAAAAATTTCCCTTTACTGTAACTCGAGAGATTTCAGGAGGGAGTAAAATTAGAAACATGTATTCAACCCACTATCTTAACCCAGAATGCCCTATGATCCCTCAACAACTTGGGCTTTTGTTTGTTTTCAGGAAAACAACTCCCTCCCAGTAGACAGTCTGTTCCTCACAACTGGTGTACACGTTCTGTACTACTTAGGAAACAATGAAATTGTTCCAGGATATAATTTCACCACAACCGGGTCTAGCCAATCTCAGTCATAATCTCTGGTTTTGGATTCCCACTGGGGAGGGTTTGAAACCTGGCTCAGCTGCAAGCGGAGAAAACACCAACAACCTCATAGAATGCTGCGATGATTAGTTGATAATCTGTACTGTATTTAGTAGTGTCCCCACAATACAATAACCAGTTCCATCTTATGCTGAAGGATCAAAAACGTCACAACCACTGTAACTTCCAATTGGAAAAACGTGTATAATCTATTAAGTCCACAGCAGTAAATTGGAAGTCATGGAGCAAAAACAAACAAACAAACAAACAAACAAAAAACTCAGGAGTTCAAGTTTAAGGCGGGGGGCGGGGGGGCGCGTCCATAATCTGGCCAGGTCTGCAACTAACACCAAGCCATACAAGAGTAGATACTCGAAGGGGGTCTTTGGAGTTTGGGGTTCAAAGGCATCTGAAAAACGGCTTATCACTCAACTAACGCGCGTGCGCCAAGGCTGTGTGGTACTGTTCCGAGAACCCGGGGCAACCCCTAAAAGCTCGGAGGCTTGCCTCAAGCTGGCTGCCGGTGATCAGCTCGTGTCACCCCGGCTGGACCCGTTCTCTGCCTACCCGCGCCGTCACCATACTCCGGCCTCCTAATCCTCTAAGCAAATGTAGCCCCAGAGGCCGGTGCCCGCGGGCAACTAACTTAAACTGAACGCCTCGCGGGCGGACAACAGCTCCTGGGTGAGGGGACAGCTGAAGTCCGAAACGCTTAGGACAGCGCCACTAGGCACTCTAGCAGTCTCTTGAAAGTCCGTTCCCCGCGTATTAACGCCAACTATGGCCGCTGCCGCACTTACCGGGGAAGGGGAAGTAGCGGGTAGCACCTTCCCACCCTTAATCGGTTCAGGAAGCAAACTTTTCTTAAAAAAAACCCTCTTGCCGCCATCGCCAGCGTGTTCTGTTAAAGCGCATGCGCGGGCTGGCGCGCGCTGCTCACTAGGGGCGGGAGTTTTCCCGCCGCTGTCAGCAGTGACTGGGCCAGGTCTTTCTGTGGACACGCCTTTCTGTGGACACGCGCGTGGCTGACAGGCAGCCAACCTTCTGATACTGCCTAACTGCCAACTTGTTCCTCTCTGGGACCTTACCCACCCCAACTACTCCGTTATAACAGGCAGGTCAAAATACGTAGGGTCAGCTCTGATTCTCTTTCTCACACCCCACAATTAGCTAATCCTGTTGGCTCTATTTACAAATACACATAGAATCCAATCCGTTCTCGTATTTCTACCAGACCGGCTGAGCCCCACCATCATTTTAGCTTGGATTATTGAAATGATCTGCTAGATTATCTCTTGTTCCCATGCTCCCCACCCACCTCTTTGTTATCAACAGAGAGGCCAACTAGACCCAGTTGAAATGTAAACCCCTTGACTGGAAACCTTCCAAAGACTTCATGTCTAGCCCATAATCAAAGGCCAAAGGGCTTTAAAATGAGCGCCAACGTTTAATGAGGTCTGTCCTTTCACCTTTCACCTTTTACCTTTTGATTTCCTACTATTCTTTCCCTGGCTCCTTCAGCTCTAGGGACCAGGGCCTCTTTGCTATCCTCACATTCCCCTAAATCCACCTACTACAGGGCTTTTTTTACTGACTGTCCCCTCTTTTCACACTGTTCCAATTGGCTGATTCCATGGATCTTTATTTACATGTCATTTTCTCTGTGGGCCTTCCCTAATCGCCTCACAGTTTTTATCCTTCTATCTGGTCACCTCACATACTATGAAGTATCTTCCTTCTTAGTGGATTGTAAACTCCCAATGAAGGCAGGGTGTTGTGTTCTTGTTTTACCTTGAATCTTCTATATGTGGACCAATGCCTAGCAAATTAATATGTCATGAATGAATGAATCTTCCCCAAGCCTAGTGTGGTTGGTAATTGTCCTGTTTTCTGCCACAGAGCATGTAAGGAAATAAATCTCTTGTCATTTATCTCAGGTGTTTTCCTGAATTACAAAACAAAAAAATGTTAAGAAATTAATTAACATTTCTTGACTCCTAATTTCTCTACCTGTGATTTTTTGAGATTAATTAAATATTTATGAGAGACTGAACTAACCTGAAAACCTTTAAAATGCAAAAGCTGAAGATACAGCAGATTCTTATTATTCACTGTCACTATGTTCATCATTATAAAGTCAAGAGGAACACTGGATTAGTAAATATGAAAGCATTGCCCCTGGGGAAATAAAGATTTAGTTTAAGACAGAAAACAAATGGAATGATTCAATTCCTTGGGTGACTGGTACCTTTGAGCAGATAAGGAAAATTTCTTCTAGAGCCACAGGGAGTAGAAAATGTCAGTAGCTGGGTAAGATTTCAGAACTGTGCTGGGAAGGAAGTTGACCTCATTTGGGATGTGGAAGAATGCAAATAAACGCTAGTCAGGTAATAATCGACATCTCCTCCTGGTCTCTGCTCTCAAACCATGAGCTGATTATGCTTTCTAAATACACCATGAATTCCATCTGGATCTCTTCAGAGTCATCCTCAAGATTCGAGTGCAACAGGTTCAGCTTGTTCAAGGGTGCCTGTGTACTCCCCTCCTACCATTCTGAATGCATGTTTCTTCTGTAACTCCTTGGTTGTTGGACTTTCATATAGTTCAATTTTCCGGGAGTTCTGGTTATTTTTTACTTTTAATTTTGTTGATGTTTTACTTTTGGTTGTGCAAGAAGGCAAAGTGTATCTACCTATGAATCCATCTTGGCCAGTAGTCCATATACATTTGAAAAGAACATATATTTTGCTTCTTCAGGGTGAAATGCTTTGTAAATATCAATTAAGTCCATTTGATCTAGGGTGTCATTCAATGTCACAATATCCTTATTGGTTTGTTTTTGTTTTTGTTTTTGCTAACTATGCATTGTTGACAGTGGGGTGTTAAAATCCCCTGTGACACAGGTGGCAAACAAAAGGCCCATGGCCTGAATGTGACCCTTGTTTCCCAGCAGCAGCACCCAGGTCTCACTTAACTGTTAAAGAGTAGTTACATACATGTAGTCCTAAAGTTATATTTGGCCCTTTGAAGGCAACCTCAAGGCTGGTATGGCCCCTGGTGAAAATGAGTTTGACACCCCTGCCCTGTAATGACTGTATTGCTGTCAATCTCCTTCTTAAAGTCCTCCAAGGTTTCCCTTATATATTTATGTGCTCCTATGTTAGGCACATACATGTTACAAGTGTTATATCCTCTTTTTGGACAACTTCCTAAGTATTATGTAGTGACTTTCTTTGTCTGTTGTTATGGCTTTGGTTTTGAAGCCCTTTGTCTAAATATTGCTACCGTAGCTTTTTTTCATGTCCATTTGCTTGGAATATTTTTTTTCCATCCCTTTACTTTCAGTATGTGTAGATCTTTTATTTGAGGTGAGTCTCTTGAAGCTAGAATATATGCAGGTCATGCTTTCTTATCTATTCAGCTATCCTATGTCTTTTTTAAAGTTTAATCTTTACTATATTTTTTCATTACCACTTAGTTTCCTTCTACCCCTTCCCCCAGTGATGACCATACTGTTGTCCATTTCCATGAGTTCTTTTTCCTTTTCACTCAATCCCTCCGCCCCCCAAGCTGTCATCCTGCTCTCCATCTATGAGTATCTTCATTTGCCCTGTTAGTTCAGTTTGTTCATTATATTCCACACATGAGTGAAATCATATGGTATTTGTCTTTCACTGGTTATTTCACTTAGCATAATATTCTCCAGGTCCATTCATACTGTCGGAAAGGGTAAAATTTTCTTTTTTGTGGTCAAGTAATATTCCACTGTGTAAATGTCTCACAGTTTTATCCACTCATCTACTGATGGACACTTGCATTGTGCCCATATCTTGATGATTGTAAATAATGCTGCAATGAACATAGGGGTGTTTATGTTCTTTCAAAATAGTGTTTCAGCATCAGCAGGAAAATCTCAGACATTCCACGGAAGAACATCTTCACTAATATGTCCCCTAAAGCAAGGGACATAAAGAAAAGAATAAACAAATGGGACCTCATCAAATTGAAAAGCTTCTGCATGGCTAAAGAAAATATCATTAAAACAAAAAGAGAACCAACTATATGGGAAAATATATTTGCCAATGATACCTCAGACAAGGGTTTGATCTCCAAAATATATAAAGAACTCACACAACTCCACTCCAAGAAGACAAAAAACCCAATTAAAAAAATGGGCAAAAGACTTGAACAAACACTTCTCCAAGGAGGACATACAGAGGGCCCAGAAACATATGAAAAGATGTTCTGCATCACTAGCTATCAGTGAGATGCAAATTAAAACCACAAGGAGATACTACCTCACACTGGTTAGAATGTCCATCATAAACAAAGCAACAAACAGGTGTTGCAAAGGATGCGCAGAAAAGGGAACCCTAGTGCACTCTTGGTGGGAATGCAGACTGGTGCAGTCACTGTGGAAAACAGTATGGAATTTTCTCAGAAAACTAAAAATTGAACTGCCTTTTGACCCAATAATTCCACTGCTGGGATTGTACCCTAAAAGTCCTCAAACACCAATCCAAAAGAACCTATGGACCCCGGTTTTCATAGCAGTATTATTTACAATAGCCAAGTGCTAGAAGTAACCCAAGTGCCCATCAGTAAATGAATGGATCAAAAATCTATGGTACATTTACACAATGGAATTCTACGCAGCAGAGAGAAAGAAGGAGCTCCTACCTTTTCGGACAGCATGGATGGAACTGGAGAGCATTATGCTAAGTGAAATAAGCCAGGCTGTGAGGAACAAATACAATATGATTTCACCTTTAACCGGAACCTAATCAACAAAAGAAAAAAGCAAGCAAAATATAACCAGAGACATTGAAATTAAGAACAATCTAACCATAGTCAGAGGGGAGGGGGGAAGGAACAGTGGGGAGAAGAGTTTTCAGGAGCTACTATAAAGGACACATGGATAAAACCAAGGAGAAGGGTGGAAGCAAGGGAGGGAGGGAGGTGATGCGGACCACGGCTCGTGTGGTCCACCACACTGTGGATGAGGCACAAGAAATTCACACAGGCTACTAAGTCCTGTGGAGGAAAAGGGACAGCATGGTTTTTCTCTCAAGGGGAGAAAAACCCGTGGCCCTCGCCATGACAGGCCTTTATTTCTTTTCTGGGCACATTACATTGAGGACAGTCCTCATTTACTATGCACAGGTTCACTTTGGGTGGTTGCCTTTTACAGAAAACAGATGATGCCACTAATCACATCACAGAAGAAGGATATTTGCAAATGCAAAGGGAAAGGTGGTTGAACTGGTTACACTCATCCTTGGAAGGTTTAGAATGGATTTTAGGAAGTTACCTTACAGAAATGTTTGCTGCCTCAACTCAGGGTGAGGGCATTTTAGCAAAAGCAAGTCTCATAGCAGTCTAGGTACAATGCAGTCCTGATTCCCCATGGGAGAACCTATTCATGGGTGTGGGTCCGGTCTGGGCCCACACCACGCAGAACGGTCTTCTTTAGTAGGCTTGGCTGGGGTGTGGGCAACTGGTGGGGAGAAAATGCAGACAACCGTAACTGAACAACAATAAAGTAATTTTAAAAAATAATGTTTTGGGTTCCTTGGGATGTATTCCAGAAGTCATATAGCTGAGTTGAAAGGCGGATCCATTTTTTAAAAATTTTATTTATTTATTTTTAGAGAGAGGGATAGGGAAGGAGAGAGGGAGTAAAACATCAACGTGTGGTTGCCTCTCATTTGGTCCCCACTGGCGGACCTGGGCCACAACCCAGGCATGTGCCCTGACCAGTAATTGAACTGGCGACCCTTTGATTCACAGCCTGCACTCAATCCACTGAGCTACACCAGCCAGGGCCAAATCCACTTTTTAATTTTTTGAGTTTTCTCCATATTGCTTTCCACAGAGGCTGCACCAATCTGCATTCCCACCAACACTGTACTAGGGTTCCCTTTAATTCCATAATCTCTCTAGCACTTGTTTGTTGATTTATTGATGATGGTCATTCTGACAGGTGTAAAATATCTTATTGTAGTTTTAATTTTCATTTATCTGATGATTAGTGATGTTGAACATCTTTTCATATGTTTACTGGCCATCTCTATGTCCTCTTTGGAGAAGTGCCTTTTCGGGTCTTTTGCACATTTTTTAATTGGGTAGTTTGTTCATTTGGTGTTGAGTTTTGTAAGTACTTTGTACATTTTAGATATTAACCCTTCATCATATGTATTAGTGAATATGTTCTTTCATTCTGTTGGTTGTATTTTTGTTGATGATTTCCTTTACTGTGCGAAAAATTTTTAGTTGATGTAGTCTCATTTATTTATTTTTTATTTTTTATTTTCTCTATTGCCTGAAGAGTATTTCTGATAAAATATTGCTTTTTAGCACTGTCTGAGATTTTCCTGCCTATGTCTTCTAGGATTTTTATGGCTTTAGATCTAACATTTAAGTTTTGACCAATTTTGATTTTATTTTTGTGTGTGGTGTAAGAAAATGGTCTAATTTCATTTTCTTGCACATATCTGTCCAGTTTTCCCAAGTCATTTATTGAATAAACTATCTTTAACCTATTGAATGTGCTTGCTCCCTCAGTCAAATATTAATAGACTGTAAACATTTGGGTTTATTTCTGGGCTCTCTATTCTTTTCCATTGATCTATATGTCTGTTATGTCAGTACCATGTGAGTTTGATTACTATGACCTTATAATATAGTTTGATATTAGGAAGCATGATTCCTTCAACTTTGTTCATCTTTCTCAGGATTGCTGTTGCTATGCGTGGCCTTTTGTGGTTCCATATAAATTTTTGAAATATTTGTTGTAGTTCTGTGAAGTACTTCATTGGGAACTTGATAGGAATTGCATGAAATCTATCGATTGATTTGGGTAGAATGGATATTTTAGTTATGTTAATTTTTCCTGTCCATGACTAAGACCTTGCTTCCACTTATTTATATGTCCTTCCATTTCTTTCTTTGGTGTCTTACAATTTTCCAAGTACAGGTCTTTTACGTCCTTGGTAAGGTTTATTCTTAGGTATTTTGTTCTTTTTGAAGCAACTGTGAATGGGATTGTTTTCTTAATTTCCCTTATTGTTAGTTCTATACTGGCATCTAAAAATTCAACTATACTCTGGCTGGTGTGGCTCAGTGGATTAAGTGCCAGACTGCAAACCAAAGGGTTTGATTCCCAGTCAGGGCACACGCCTCAGTTGTGGGCCAGGTCCCCAGAAAGGGGCACATGAGAGGCAATCACACATTGATGTTTCTCTCCCTCTCTTTCTCCCACCCTCCCCCTCTCTAAAAATAAATAAATAAATAAAATATTAAAAAAATAAAAATGCAACTATATCTGGCTATTTTTTTATCCTGCTACTTTACTGAATTCAGTTTCCAATTCTAGCAGTCTCTTGGTGGAATCTTCAGGGTACTCTATGTCCAGTATCATGTCATCTGCAAATAATGACATTTTCACTACTTCCTTTCCAATTAAATGCCTTTTTTCCTACATCTCACCTGATCGCTGTGGCTAGGACTTCCAGTACTATGTCGAATAAGATAGGTGAAAGCAGACTTGTTACCTGTCTTGTTCCCAACCTTAAGAGGAATACTTGTAGTTTTTGCCCATTGAGTATGATTCTGGCAATGCATTTGTCATATGTGGGCTTTATTATGTTTAGGTATGTTCCCTCCTTTCCCACTTTGCTGAGAATTTAAAACATAAATTGGTGCTAAACTTTATCAAATTCTTTTTCTGCATCTATTAGTATGATCATATGGTTTCTATTCCTCATTTTGTTTATGTGGTGAATCACATTTATTGATTTGTGAATGTTGTTCCAAACTTGCTTTCCCAGAATAAATCGTACTTGATATTGGTGTATGGTCTTGCTGTATTCAGTTTGCTAATACTGTGTTGAAGATTTTAGCATCTGTGTTCACCAGGGATATTGATCTATAATCTTTTTCCTCTGTAGTGTGTCTTTACCTGGTTTTGGAATTAGAATAATGCTGGCCTCACAAAATGAGTTTGGGAGCCTTCACTCCTCTGGAATGTTATGAAATAGTTTGAGAAGGAGACGTATTAGTTCTCAGAATGTTTGGTAAAATTCTCTAGTGAAGCCATCTGATCCAGGGCATTCCTTTGTTGGTAGTTTTTTGATTATTGCTAAAATTTCAATAGGTGTAATCTGTGTATTTGGATTCTCTGCTTCTTCCTGATTTAATTTTGGAATATTGCATGTTTCTAGGAATTTATTCATTTCATCCAGGTTGTCCAGTTTGTTGGCATATAGTTTTCATAGTCTTGTCTCTCAGTGCTTTGTATTTCTTTTGTGTCAGTTGTTCTTTCTTCTCTTTCAATTCTGATTTTATTCATGTGGTCCCTGTCTCTTTGTTTTCTCTTGATGAGTGTGGTTAAAAGTTTTAAATCTTGTTATCTTTTCAAAGAACCAGCTCTTGGATCCATTGATTTTTTTTATTTTTTTCAGTCTCTATTTCATTTATTTTTGCTCTGATCTTTATTATTCCCTTTCTTGTACTCTCTCTGGTTTTGTTGTTGTTGCTTTTCAAGTTTCTTTTTTTTTAAAAAATATTTTATTTATTTATTTATTATTATTTATTTATTTATTTACTTATCTTTAGAGGGGAAGGGAAGGAGAGAGGGAGAGAAACATCAATGTGCGGTTACCTCTTGTATGTCCCCTGCCAGGAACTGGCCTGGCAACCCAGGCATCGGAATCGAACCGCGATCCTTTGGTTCGCAGGCCCGCGCTCAATCCACTGAGCTACACCAGCCAGGGCTCAAGTTTCTGTACATGTAAATTTAGAGTGTTTATTTGAGCTTTTTCTTGGGTTTTTTTTTTTTTTTTTTGGTTTGCCTGGGATGCTATGAATTTCTGTCTTAGGACTGTTTTCCTCACAGCCCTCAGATGTTGGACTATTGTGTCCTCATTTTCATTTGTTTCAAGTTATCTTTTGATTTCTTCCTTGATCTCTTTGTTGACGTATTCATTGTTTAATAACATGTTATTTAGCTTCCACGTCTTTTCATGTTTTTCAGTGTTTTTCTTGTGATTGATTTATAGTTTCATAGCATTATGGTCAGAGAAGATGCTTAATATGATTTTAATCTTCTTTTATTTAATTAGATGTTTTGTGTCCTAGTATTAGTCTATCCTAGAAAACATTCCATGTGCACTTGAAAAGTAAGTATATTCTACTGCTTTGGGGTGGAAAGTTCTCAAGATATCAATTGAATTCATTTGATCTAGCATTGTTTGAGGCCACTGTCTCCTTGTTGATTTTCTCAGTGGAAGATCTATCTATTGAAGTCAATGGTATATTAAAATCCCTGACTATGGCCGTATTTCTTTTGATATCTCCTTTTATGTCCATCAAAATTACCTCACATATTTAGGTGTTCCTATTTTGGGTATGTCAATATTTATTAGGGTTATAACTTCATGTAGGACTGTACCCTTTATCATTATGTAGTGCCCTTCTTTGTCTCTTGCTATAGTATCAGTTTTAAAGTCTATTTTGTTGTATATACATACTTCTACTCTAGACTTTTTTCCTTTCCATTGGTATGAAAATGGGAAGAGACCTTACAGGCAAGAAGGGGCTGGAAAGGAGTATTCCAAGTCATGAAAGGCAAGGACCTGCATCCAAGATTGCTCTGTCCAGCAAAGCTTTCATTTAGACTGGAAGGGCAAATAAAGTGCTTCTCAGATAAGGTCAAGTTAAAGGAGTTCATCATTACCAAGCCCCTATTACATGAAATATTAAAGGGATTTATCTAAGAAAAACAAGATAAAAAACATATACAGTAAAATGACAGCAAACTCACAATTATTAACAACCACACCTAAAAAAAAAAACAACCAAAAACACACTAAGCAAACAACTAGAACAGGAACAGAACCACAGAAATGGAGATTACATGGAAGGTTAGCAACAGGGGAGTGGAAGGAGGAGAGAGGGGGAAACGTACAGAGAATAAGTAGCATATATGGTAGGTAAAAAATAGACAGGGGGAGGGTAAGAATAGTTTGGGAAATGTAGGAGCTAAAGAACTTACAAGTATGACCTATGGACATGAACTAAAGGGGGAGAATGTGGGTGGGAGGGGGTGTGCAGGGTGGAGGGGAATGAAGGGGGTAAATGGGACAACTGTAATAGCATAATTGATAAAATATATTTTAAAAAACATAACAAACAAAAAAGAGTTCATTTCTTAAATATATTTTATCAATTATACTATTACAGTTGTCCCAATTTTTCCTCCTTTACACTCCTCCACCCAGTACCCTCCTGACCCTCATCACCCTCCTTACCCCCAGCAATCTGCCCTCTCAATTCACACCCATGGGTCATATATATAAGTTCTTTGGCTTCTCCATTTTCAATACTATTCTTTACATCCTCCTTACTATTTTGGACTTGCCAATTATGCTTCTTAATACCTTCACCTTTTTCCCCATTCTCTCCTTTCACTGTGCCAACTGATAACCCTCCAAATGATCTCCATATCTATGATTCTGTTCCTGTCCTGGTTGTTTGCTTAGTTTTTTTTTGTTTGTTTGTTTGTTTTTTTTTTTTTTAGATTCAGTTGTTATTGTCTGTGAATTTGTTTCCATTTTAATGTTCATAATGTTGATCTTCTTCTTTTTCTTAAATAAGTAAGTCCCTTGGTGATGATGAACTCCTTTAGCTTTACCTTGTCTGGGAAGCACTCTTTGTGTCTTTCTATTCGAAATTATCACTTTTTGGATAGATTATTCTAGGTTATTAGTCCTTGCTTTTCATCACTTTGAATACTTCTTGCCAGACCCTTCTAACCTGCAAAGTTCTCAAAGAAATCAACTGACAGTATTATGGGGGCTCCTTTGTGGGTAACTCTCTGCTTTTCACTTGCTATTTTTAAGATTCTCTGTTTATCTTTAACCTTTGGCATTTTAATATTGATGTGTCTTGATATGCTTCTCTTTAGTTCAACTTGTTTGGCTCTCTCTGTGCTTCTTGGACTTGTATGTCTACTTCCAAATTACGGAAGTTTTCTTTCATTGTTTGTTTTCAAATTAGTTTTCAATTTCTTGATCCTCTTCTTCTCCTTTTAGCATCTCTATGATTCAGATGTTGGTACATTTGGAAATATTCCGGAGGGTCCTTATACTATCCTTGCTTTTTTGAATTATTTTTTCTTCTTGTTGCTCTGGTTGAATGCTTATTTCTTCCTTATGTTCCAAATTGTTGATTTCAATTCCAGCTTCCTCCACTCCACTGATGTTTCACTATAGATTTCATTTATTCCACTTATTGTAATCTTCATTTCTTCCTTTATATTGTTGCCATATTCAATGAGTTCTTTGAGGATCCTGATTACCAGTGTTTTGAACTCTGCAGCTGTCGTATTTGTTACATCCATTTAATTTAGTTCTTTTTTGGGGATTTTGTCCTGTTCTTTCATTTGCGCTATATTTCTTTGTCTCCATAATTTGGCAGCCTGACTGTGTTTGTTTCTGTGTATTAGGTAGACTTGCTTTGACTCTGTGTCTTCATAGCATGGCCTATTGTAGATAAGGCACCAGTAAATGATGTTGGGTGGAGCCTTAGGTAATTGCCAAGGTGGGGCAACTCACTTCAGTGTTTTGTGGCCCTGTGTGGGTGGAGGGTTGAAGAGGAGACAATACTGTACCTGGATTTTGGAAGTTTGCTTGGTACTCATCTCATTTCCAGTCACTTCATCCACTTTCTTTGGGCAGCTGGCACCTTTCCAGCTGTTGCCCTGGTGGTGAATCCCAGAGTGGGTGAGTTGGCATACTTTCTAAGTGTGCTGATCCTTTAAGCCAAATCTGAAAATCTGGCATTTTCTTCTGCTGCACCAATCATCACTAACTTTTACAGCCAGAAGTTATGGGGATTTATTGGCCCAGTGTTGGAACCCTGGGCTGTGCAGTATGGACTGAGGCAGGGATCACTCACTTCCAAGGTATCCCTCCCAATTTTTATCCACTATATGTGATGTAGGGATTGTCCATTCCCCTGCCGCCACCACCTTGCCATGCCACACTGAGTCTCCACAACTTCATCTCTCCTACCCATCTGGGTGAATGTGGTTTCTTTAAATCTTTGGTTGTCAGATTTCCATACAGCTGGATTTTCAGATGGTTCTGGGTATTATTTTTTTGAGATCAAGTTAAGATCAAGTAATTCTTTCTATGGTTATGTGATGAGGCAAAGTGTGTCTACCTATGCTTCCATCTTGACTGGAAATCCTGTTTTTTTCCCTCATTTTCTTCTCCAAGTTTTAAAAGGATTTTATTTATTTATTTTTAGAGAGCATGGAAGAGAGGGAAAAATAGAGGGAGAGACATCAATATGTTTATCAGTTGTCTCTTGCACACCCCCATCTGGGGATCTAGCCCACAACCCAGGCATGTGCCTTGACCTAGAGTCCAATTGGTGACTTTTCAATTTGCTGGATGATGCCCAATGCTCTTACCTATACCAATCAGAGCTGAGTCTTCTTAAATCAACCCCTTTAACATTTGTTGCAGTACTGATTTGATGTTAAGATACTCCTTCAGCTTTTTTGTTTTTGTATGGAAATCTCTGTATATCTCCTTTAATTTTTAAATGAAAGCCTTACTGGGTAATGTAGCCTTGGTTTTCATCACCTTGAATGTTTTATGCCAGTCTCTTCTGGCCCAAAATGTTTCTGTTGAGAAATCAGGTAATAGTCTAACTGGTGCTCCCTTGTATCTAAGTCTCTGCTTTTCTCTTGTGGCTTTTAGGGTTCTCTCCATGTCTTTAAGTCTTGTTATTTTAATTATGATGTGTCTTGGTGTAAGCCTCTTGGTGTAAGCCTCTGAGCTTCCTGGGCTTTGTGTCTTGTTCTTTCAGCAAGATTAGGGAAGTTTTCAGTTAGTATTTCTTCAGATAGTTTCTTTTTTTTTTTTTTTCAAATATTTTATTTATTTATTCTTAGAGAGCAGGGAAGGGAGGGAGAGAGACTGAAACATGCCTCTTGAGCATCCCCCACTGGGGACCTGGCCTGCAACCCAGGCATGTGCCCTGACTGGGAGTTGAACCAGCGACCCTTTGGTTCACAGGCTAGCACTCAATCCACCGAGCCACACTAGCTAGGGCATATTTGTTCAAATTATTTCTTGATCCCTTGCTTGCTCTCTTCTCCTTCTGGTATTCCCAAGATGCAGATGTTTTTATGCTTCATTTTGCCCAAAATGTTTCTTATGCTCGCCTCATTTTTTAAATTGTTTTTTATTTTTGATGCTCTTCCTGGGTGTTATTTTTCCTTGTTTTCCAAATCACTGATTTGATGTTCTGCTTCATGTAACCTTCTTATTCCTTCTAGTGTATTATTTATTTCACATATTGCATTCTTTATCTCTGACTGGGTCCTTTTTTAAATGGTTTCTATGACTTTTTTTCATGCTGTTGAGTATCCTTATAATCATTCCTCTAAACTCTCTATCTGATAAATTTCTTGCCTCCATTTCATCTAGTTTTTCTTCTAGAGAATTATCTAGTTCAATCATTTGGCATCTGTTTCTTTATATTCCCATTTTTATGCTTCTTTGTATCTGGTTCTATGTATTTGGTAGATCTGAAAAGACCCTGGTGTAGACCTTACTCAGACACTGCTTGTAACTGGCATTAGTCAACCTGTTTGGAGCTATCAGTGATCCACAACATGTGGCTCCCTCTGTTGGGCCTGTTTGTGTGCAGAAATAACCAGGATTCACACCAAGGCTGGCTTTTATCAGCACCGGGCCCAGGGGAGGGTCAGCTGAAGTCTTATAGAGCTCCCAAAGATCCATCCACATTAGTTGTTAAATTAGTGATATAGCCTCAAACCATAATCAGCAGCCAAACTTAAGCTCCATAGGGTGGGGCAGAATATCTCTTGTAGGCAAAGTTATTGCTTCACCTCAGGATGATGCCATTTGAAGAAGAGTGCCCTGCCTGACAAAGAAGGTTTCCACAGTATGGGGAATGACTCAACATAGGAATCCTGGCAGCTGTTTCTTCAGCTCTCTCCCCAGAGCCACCAACCCCAGACTCTTCTCAAGCATCTCTAGTCTACACTGTCTTCCCTCTGCTAGAACTCAGGGTAAGAGGCTGAAAACAAAATTTTGTGCTTTGGCCCTTTAAGTGACTCTCAGAGCATCCAGCTATCTCTCCCTGGCAGACAGAAACCCTGTTGCTTTCATAGCTGAATATTATCTGGTGCTTTCCGGCTCCAGTGCTATATGCTGGGGAGCTCAGGTGGGGTTTAGGCTCCACTCTTCCCAGGGGGAACCCTCTGGCTACTGAGATATCTTTCTACAACTTCAGCTACAGCCCATGGAAGACCAGTCAACCATCTCGTGCCTCTTTTGCACCTCGTAACAGTGTTATGGTTGTGACGTTTTTTCTGCCTGTCTGCAGTTATACAGCTTCTCTGGAGAGAAGTTCACTTGTTCATTAGTGTTTATTAGTTGCGGGGACCCCTGTCCTGGGCGCCAGATGTGGGGGGGCTCCTCCCGCAGAGCCCCATCCCTCCATCATGGATGAAAATAAAAACTACCAAGACATGACTGCTTGGGGAGGAAAGGGGTCAAACTCTCAGAGGAGAATGACCCAGAGCCCCTTCCTCACTAGGCTTTTATTGGCTTCCAATACACCGGAATACAGGTTTAACATGTCAAAGAAATCTGAGGGCTTAATCTGAGCCAGTGTCTGTCAGGAAAGGGGGTTGCCAAACTTTGGGAGACATACTGATTTCCTCCTGGAACACTTATCACCTAAGGGAGAGCACTCTTAGCAACGCAGGTTTTACAGGGCTTTAGGAATTCTTTCTTATGCTCGATCAACCAGGGAGCCATGCTGGCCAGTACAGGACTGCACCGCTTGCCCCCACAGTTTCAGGCTTTAAGCCAATTAGGAAGCAGGAGATATCTCCCAGATGGAAATGAGGACTTGGACTATGTCAGAATAGCTGGGCGGCGAGGGTCCATCACATCCTCTTTGCTGCAGCCCCCCGAGTCCTTCCATGAGGCCTCCCAAGTGGTCACATCTGGCTTAGGTTGCCCCTCCCATGAGGAGTCTTACCTGTCATTGACTACCAACCAAGCATTGGGGCCAGAGATGGATGAGGCAGAAGCAGTGCTCCTGCCAGGGAGATAAGCTTTGTCTCCTTAGTAGGTCACGTCCTTGTGACAGAATGGACCCAGATGAAGTGGGTCCCTAGGCTCTTACACAGCCCACCATGGGGTGAGGGTTACAACTCCTGAAACCAGGCTGAATGGTCCACAACAATTAGTGTTCACTTGTTTATTTTGGGTGATTTCTCTGCAATTTAATTGGTCCTAGAAGGAGTTTAGTGTAGCTGTCACTTACTCCTCTGCCATCTTGGATCTCCATATGTCTTTTGATTGGAGGATTTAATCCATTTACATTTAAGGTTATTATTGATAGGTATTTATTCGTTGCCATTTTTCTTTTTGTGCCTCTGTTCTTCTCTTGGTCTTTCTTTTTCTTCATGTTTTTAAAGCAGTCCCTGTAGCATCTCTTGCAATGCTGGTGTGGTGGAGATGTACTCTTTCAGCCATTTTTTACTGATAAGCTCCTTATTTCACTCTCTATTTTAAATGAGGGCCTTGCTAAATAGAGTGTTGGTTGTAAGTCTTTGCTTTTCATCACTTGGAATATGTCATGCCATTGCCTCCTGGGTTGTAGCGTTTCTGTTGAGAAGTCTGCTCAAAGCTTTATCAGAGTTCCCTTGTATGTTACTAGCTGTTTTTCTCTTGCTGCCTTTACGATTCTCTCTTTGTCTTTACATTTTGCCATTTTAATTGTCATGTGTCTTGGAGTAGGCTTCTTTGGGTTCATCTTGATTGAGGACCTCTGTGATCCCTGAATTGCCTAACTTTTTCTCTCACCAAGTTAGGAAAGTTTTCTGTCATTTTTTCAAAAAGATTTTCTGTCTCTTGCTCCTTTTCCTTTCCTTCTGGGATCCATATGATGCAAATATTGTTACATTTCATGTTCCCCTGTGGCTCCCTTAAACTATCTTTGTTCTCTTGAATTCTTTTTTGTTTTGTTGCTCTGACTGTTTCTTTTTTAATCTTATGTTCCAAATCACTGATTCAATTCTCTGCTTCACCTAATCTGCTTTTATACTGTGTACTTCAATTCAGAGACTGTATTTTTCATTTCCTCCTGGTTCTTATTCATACTTTCTATGTCCTTTTTCAAGCTAATGTAGTTCCTTGTAGCTTTCTCATTGAGTTCCTTTAGTGTCCTTATAACCATTACTTTGAACTCAATGTCTAATAAATTGCCTGCTTCAATTTCATTTAGCACTCTTTCTGGGGATTCCTCCTTTCCCTTTGATTCAGAGTTGTTTTTTTTATCTCCCAATTTTAGGTGACTCTTTCTGTTTGTTTCTGTATAGTATATTGATGAGTTAATATTAATAAATGTGAAAAGAGAATGAGAATATTATATGAAAGGGAAAAAGAATATGAGGTGACTAACAGAAAGAGAAATGATTTGAGAGGGTAGCAAGAGGAGAAATAATAAGTGTAGGGACTAGAAAATGAAGAAAAGGAGAAAATAGAATTTACAACATAAATAAAATATGGAGGATATAGGGCAAAAAGGAGTAAGAAAGGGAAAGAGTACAATATAAAGTTTGGAGATAAAAGAAAAAATAGTGAAAATATAGGAACCGAAATGAAGAAAAGCAACCACTGCAGTGATATCCATGACAAATGAACAAAGATTAATAAAGGTAGAAAGAAAATACAAGAAGAGAAAAAAATTATGGGATATCAAAGGAAAAAAATGATTAGAGAGCATATATGGTGGAGAAATAATAAGCACAAGTGTTAGAAATTACTTGTGCTTATTATTTCTCCACCATATATGCTAAGAAAGGGAGAAAATACAATTAAAACAAAAGTAAGACAGGAGAAAGGCTATATGGATAAGGAAAGGAGAATATTAAAATATATTTAAAATAAAAAATAGTGAACAAACAGGAATACAATTGAAGAAATGCAGCAACAATCCAATATTGATGACAACCGAGCAAATATTAATGAAGGTGGAACAAGAATAAGGATATTATAAGAAATGGAAAAAGAATGTGATGTAACTAATGGAAGGAAAGATGGTTTTGAGAGAATGGAGAGAGGAAAAATAGTAAGAGTGAGGAATAGAAACAAGGCATAGAAAGGGGAAGTATAAAATTTAAAACAAAAATAGGAAAGAAGTATGACTGCAAAATGGAGTGAGAAAAAGGAAGCATAAATATGGGATTTAAATTAGAATTAAAATAAAAAAAACAAATTTAAAAATATAAATAACAAAAAATAAAAAAATAGTGACACAAGGGGAACAAAATTGAAGACAAAAGAACAATGTTATAAAGCTATGGGAGATGGAAAATAATGCATACAATGAAAAAGAAGTAGGTGGAATTCAGCTCAGTAGAGTCTTGTGTTTGTTTGCCTACTGTTTTCTTCTTCAGGATCTGTCCCTGATGTCAGCTGGTGTTCCAGTATAGCTTTAGACAGCCTGTTTGAGGCTATAAGCGATCCACAACCTGTTGCTGTCTTCTTCAGGCTTGGCTAGTCTTCGCTATTCTGCCCTGCTGGCTTTTTATCAGCATAAGGCCCAGGCATGGTTCATCTAAGGTCCCAAAGAGCACCACTTGTACCGACTCCACCTGCCTGTAGCGGGGGTCCTCTGGTGTGATCATGAGGGTGGCATTCCTGGATCAACACCTCCCACCCCTCCAACCCCACCCCAGGAAGCATTGTTCAGTCTTCAGAGAAGATGGTGGGTGTGTTCTCCTGTCCCTGGGCCACATGCCTTGATCTGTCCTGAATTATTTCCTATAATGTGTAGTTCCTGATGAATTAGCTGTCTGTTTCATGTAACAGGCCAATTTTTGTAAAAGGGTCAGTTCTTTCCTGCTTGGTGCTGATGGCAGCTCTGTGTGAGAGCTCACTCTGGGTGGAGCCCTGAATATCTCTTGCTGTGTCAATTCCTAATGTCTGCTCTGCTATTTTCAGTGGAATAGGGCCAGAGGTGGAGCCAGCATAGCATCTGATAAAAGTTCATAAAGGTCTCCTTTGGAGATTCTCTTCCTTTCCCCTGCAGGTATGAGCCCAGCAGGGCTTTCTTGAGCCTGGCTTTACTGTTCGGTGGAGTTTGCAATCCTACAGCTGGGGGTGGGACACACTTTTCCCTTCCCAGAAGTTTGTACTCCCCATTGTGGGTGGTCCTACCTGGCTGCAAAGAATCTCAGGTGTTCAGCTCTTGCCATCCAACACCTGACTTGCTGCTCTTGCAGGGGCTCAGACCCAAACCCTCAGTTATGTGCTCAGCCCCCTGCTTGCCAGCCATGCTGGATGGGGCCCCACAATCCTTTCACCTCAGTCTTCTGCTCTTCCTGGATAGCTGGACTCAGTGGACCTGAACCACGCTTTCAATCTGGACTCTTTGCTATGGCAGGGCAGCTGCATGTGCATGTGGTCCATGCCCAGCCATGTCTTGACTCCCCTCTTTAAAAAAGTCCCTATGTGGCACCCACATTGCAGCTCAGCGCAACTGCCCAGCTCTTTCCGCACCCCACTTCTCCAGAAGGAAAAAATCTTTCCTGGTCAGGTCCAGCTACAGCCTCCTGGTGCCTCTGATAGCTTTAGGAGACAGAATTTCTCTCTTGAACTCTTTTATTGGCACTGCAGGTGTAGACGTGCTGCTCACTGCATGTGTGGAGCTTGAGTGTCCCAAACTCTGTATATCCTCCCAAGTCTCTCCTGATTAGGGTTGGGGGTTCCCGTGAGGGACAGGAGTTACTAAGCTGCACTTTCCTCTGTTCTCTCCTCTGCTGCAGGTACCTTATGCAGGGTATTTCTCCTTTAACTTATAAAATCTTTTACCAGATAGTGCAAAGCTTCCTCTGTACCCCTTGGCTTCAGAAATTCGTATTGGTTAAGATTCCATTGATTGTTCAGGACACTTGTTGGAAGATCAGCTGAAATCTGTGCTGGGGGCATGAGCAAGTGGGTTCAGCTTCCACCTACTTGGTCACCACCTTGAGTACTAATAGCAGGGTTGTTGATGAAAATGGATTTTATAAGGAGTGCACTGATGGGCTTAGAAGGGTCAGGTGTTTGTCAAAAAAGAATCTTTATTAGTCGTTACATGGGTATTTTGTTATAATTAGATACATGTTATATTATATATAAGATGCAACACAATTTCTCACAGGCTATTAAACTGCAAGACCGATGGAAGGGAAACTATTAGGTAAAGGAATTTACAATAGCCAAGTGCTGGAAGCAACCTAGGTGCCCATCAGTTAATGAATGGATCAAAAAACTGTGGTACATTTACACAATGGAATTCTATGCAGCAGAAAGAAAGAAGGAGCTCCTACCCTTTGCGACAGCATGGAAGGAATTGGAGAGTATCATGCTAAGCGAAATAAGCCAGGCAGTGAAAGACAAATACCATATGATCTCACCTTTAACAGGAAGCTAATCAACAAAACAAACAAACAAGCATAATATAAACAAATACACTGAATTTGAGAAAAGTCTGACAGTGTCCAGAGTGGGAGGGGAGGGAATTTCAGGGGCAAAGGGGAACGGTTTAGAGCAACAAGTATAAAGGACTCATGGACAAAAACTATGGGGGGTGGAAATGGGAGGAAGGTGGGGAGGGCTGGGGTGGTGGGCTGGGGCGGGGTAAAAGACAGAAAACTGTACAATATCAACAATTAAAAAATACTGATTTAAAAAAATAAAATAAAAAATGGGAAAAAAATAAAACATTATACAAACAAGGACCCCAAACCTCCACAAATTTATTAATAAATATTGTGTATTTATTCATGTTTACATGTTTAAATTTCAGTCAACTTCAAAGTATTCTCCATTTGATGCAATATACCTATCAAGACATTTGTTCCACTGCTGAAAACAGTTTCTGAACTTGATTTTTTTACTTTTAAATGTTGTTTATTTATTTATTTTATTTTAATTGCTGTTCAAGTACAGTTTTCTGCCTTTTACCCTTCCCCCTACCCACCACCTTAGCCTTCCCTACCTCCCTCCCCCGTTTCCACCCCACCTTGTTGTCCATATGTCCTTTATAATTGTTCCTGTAAACCCATCACCCTTTTCCCCTATTATTCCCTCCCCTCTCCACTCTGGTCACTGTCGGCCTGTTCTCAATTTCAATGTCTTTGGCTATACTTTGCTTGCTTGTTTGTTTTGTTGATTATTTTCCTGAGATCATATAGTATTTGTCTTTTACCCCCTGGTTTATATCACTTAGCATAATGCTCTCCAGTTCCATCCATGCTGTCCCAAAGGGTAGGAGCTCCTTCTTTCTCTCTGCTGTGTAGAATTCCATTGTGTAAATGTACCATAGATTTTTGATCCATTCATTTACTGATGGGCATCTAGGTTGCTTCCAACACTTGGCTATTGTAAATTGTGCTGCTATGAGCATAGGGGTGCATAGGTTCTTTTGGATCGGTGTTTCAGGGTTCTTAGGATATAGTCCTAGCAGTGGAATTGCTGGCTCAAAAGGTAGGTCCATTTTCAGTTTTCTTAGAAAATTCCACACTGTGTTCCATAGTGGTTGCACCAGTCTGTATTCCCAACAACAGTGCACTAGGGTTCCCTTCTCTCAGCAACCTCTCCAACACTTGTTCTTTGTCGCTTTGTTTATGATGGCCATTCTAACCAGTGTGAAGTGGTATCTCATTGTGGTTTTAATTTGCATCTCACTGATAGCTAGTGATACGGAGCATCTTTTCATATGTCTCTGGACCCTCTGTATGTTCTCCTTGGAGATGTGTCTGCTCAAGTGCTTTACCCAGTTTTTAATCATGTTGCTTGTCTTCCTGGAGTGGAGTCATGTGAGTTCTTTGTACACTTTGGAGATCAAACCCTTGTCTGAGGTATCATTGGCAAATATGTTTTCCCATACGGTTAGTTCTCTTTTTATTTTAATACTGTTTTCTTTAGCCGTGCAGAAGCTTTTTATTTTGATGAGATCCCATTTGTTTATTCTTTCCTTTATGTCCCTTGCTTTAGGGGACATATCAGTAAAAATGTTGCTGCATGGAATATCTGAGATTTTTCTGCCTATGTTCTCCTCTAGGATTTTTTTTAAATTTCTTTTTAAAATATATTTTATTAATTATGCTATTACAGTTGTCCCATTTCTCCCCCATCATTCCCCTCCACCCTACACACCCTCTCCCACCCACATTCCCCGCTTTAGTTCATGTCCATGTGTCATAAGTTCTTTAGCTTCTACATTTCCCATATTATTCTTGCCCTCCCCCTATTTTCTATCCACCATCTATGCTATTTATTCTCTGTACCTTTTCCCACTCTCTCCTCCTCCCACACCCCTGTTGCTAACCCTCCATATGCTCTCCATTTCTGTGGTTCTGTTCCTGTTCTAGCTGTTTGCTTAGTTTGCTTTTGTTTTAGGTGTGGTTCTTAATAGGTGTGAGTTTGCTGTCTTTTCACTGTCATATTTTTATCTTCTTTTTCTTAGATAAGTCCCTTTAACATTTCATAGAATAAGGGGTTGGTGATGATGAACTCCTTGAACTTGACCTTATCTGAGAAGCGCTTTATCTGTCCATCCATTCTAAATGACAGCTTTGCTGGATAGAGCAATTTTGGATGTAGGTCCCTGCTTTTCAAGATTTCAAATATTTCTTTCCAGCCCCTTCTTGCCTGGAAGGTCTCTTTTGAGAAATCAGCTGACAGTCTGATGGGAACTGCTTTGTAGGTGACTGTCCCCTTATCCCTTGCTGCTTCTAGAATTCTCTGCTTCATTTGAATCTTGGCTAATGTAATTACGATGTGCCTTGGTGTGTTCCTCCTTGGGTCCAACTTCTTTGGGACTCTTGGAGCTTCCTGGACCTCCTGGTAGTCTATTTCCTTTGCCAGATTGGGGAAGTTCTCCTTTATTATTTGTTCAAATAAGTTTTCCACTTGTTGCTCCTCTTCTTCCCCTTCTGGTACCCTTATAATTCGGATGTTGGGACGTTTAATGATGTCCCGGAGTTTCCTAAGCCTGTCCTCATTTTTTTGAATTCTCGTTTCTTCCTCGTTTTTTGTTTGGTTGTTAGTTTCTTCCTTCTGGTCCACTCCATTGAGTCCCAGTTTTCCTTCCATCTCTATCGGTTCCCCATGCGTCTTCCTTCATTTCACGTATTGTAGCCTGCATTTTTTCATCTAATTTGTGAGCAAAATCAACCAATTCTGTGAGCATTTTGATGACCAGTGCTTTGAACTGTGCATCTGATAGGTTGGCTATCTCTTCACTGCTTAGAGGAATTGACTCTGGGGTTTTCATTTTTTCTCCGGTTTGAGCCATTTTTGGTGGGTTTTGTTTGGTTTTAGTCTGGTCATGGCTATTACATATTAGGAGTGGAGCCTTAGGTGTTCCTCAGGGCGGGGCAGCTCAGTCGCTGGGTTGTGACGCTATAGGTGGGGGCGGGGTCCGAGAGGGAAGAATGGTGCCTGCTCTGCTCTCTCCTGGACTCTGGTCCCTTCCGCCGCTGTTACGTAGATGAGGAGTGGAGCCTCTGGCGCTCCCCAGTGCGGGGGCAGCCCAGTCGCTGGGTTGTGATGCTGTTTGGAGGGGCGGGGTCTGAGAGGGAACAATGGCGCCTGCTCTGCTCTCTCCTGGATTCAGTCCCCTCCACCACCTCCCCTCTACCTGGACTGCCTGTGCGCGAGAATGTGGGACCACCTGGTCAGCCAGCCGCCCTGTGCAGCCTCACTGGTTCTGCACAGTTGCCCCCCTGTGCTTGGGGTCCGCCAGCTGCTGCCTGTGGGCCCGGGGACCGCCAGCCACCACCTGTGCACCTGGGAACTGCCAGCCGCTGCTGTTTGCGCTCCCGGATCTGCACTCCACCTTCTCCCACCGAGACTCCACCCCTCCTACCGGTCTGGATGAATGGTTGTTGGACTTCCGTACAGTTCAATTTTCTATAAATTCTGGTTGTTTTCTTGTTTCCAAATATTTGTTGTCCTTAATTTTGGTTGTGAGAGGAGGCACAGTGTGTCCGCCTATGCCTCCATCTTGGCCGGGAGTCTTCCTCTAGGACTTTAATGGTGTCACGGCTTATATTTAAATCTCTTATCCACCTTGAATTTATTTTTGGGTATGGTGTAAGTTGGTGCTCAAGTTTCATTTTCTCTTATGTAGCTGCCCAGTTCTCCCAACACCACTTGCTGAAGAGGCTATTTTTACTCCATTTTATGTTGCTGCCCCCTTTGTCAAATATTAATTGACTGTAGGCACTTGGGTTTCTTTCTGGGCTCTCTGTTCTATTCCACTGGTCCACATGCCTGTTTTTATGCCAGTACCAGGCTGTTTTGATTACAGTGGCCTTGTAATACAGTTTAGTATCAGGTATTGTTACCCCTCCTACTTTGCTCTTCTTTCTCAAAATTGAAGCAGCTATTTGGGGTCATTTCTGGCTCCATATAAATTTTTGAAGTGTTTGTTCTATGTCTATGAAATACACCACTGGAACTTAATAGGTATTGCATTGAATGTGTAAATTGCTTTGGGAAGTATGGACATTTTGATGATGTTAATTCTTTTGATCCATGAACATGGTATGTGTTTCCATTTGTTTGTGTCTTCCTTGATTTCTTTCTTCAGTGTTGTGTAGTTTTCTGCATATAGGTCTTTTACCTCCTTGGTTAGGTTTATTCCTAGGTGTTTTATTTTTCTTGTTGCTATATCAAATGGATTTTTTTCCTGATTTCTGTTTCTGATGTTTCATTGTTGGTATACAAAAATGCCTTTGATTTCTGAATATTGACCTTGTATACCACTGTATTGCCAAATTCATTTACTAGGTTCAAGTAGTTTTTGGCAGAGTCTATAGAATTTTCTATGTACACTATCATGTTATCTGCAAACAATGACAGTTTTGTTTCCTCTTTAACAATTTGGATGTCTTTTATTTCTTTTTCTGGTCTTATTGCTGTGGCTAGGACTTCCAATACTATGTTGAATAGGAGTGCTGAAAGTAGACATCCTTATCTTGTTCCTGATCTTAGTGGGAAAGTTTTTAGTTATTTCCCATGGAGTATGATGTTGGCTGTAGGTCTCTTGTATATGGCCTTTATCATGTTGAGGAATGCTCCCTCTATTCCCACTTTGCTGAGTGTTTTTATGATACAGGGGTGCTGTACCTTATCAAGTGCTTTTTCTGCATCTATTGATATGATCATGTGACTTTTATCTTTGCTTTTGTTTATGTGGTGTATTACATTTATTGTTTTGTGACATTGTACCATCCTTGCATTCCTGGGATGAATCCCACTTGATCATGTGTATGATCTCTTTAATGTATTCCTGGATGTGGTTTGCCAATATTCTGTTGAAGATTTTAGTGTCTATGTTCATCAGAGATATTGGACTAAAGTTTTCTTTCTTTCTTTTTTGTGTCTTTTTCTGTTTTTGGGATTGGGATGATACTGGTTTCATAAAAAGAGTTTGGGAGTCTTCCATCATTTTGGATTTTTCCGAATAGTCTGTGAAGGATAGGGGTTAGCTCTTCCTTAAATGCTTTGTAGAATTCTCCTGTGAAACCATCTGGTTCAGGTTTTTTTGTGTGTTGGGAGCTTTTTGATTACTGCTTTGATTTTGTCATCTGTTATTGGTTTGTTCTGGCTTTCTGCTTTTTCTTCATTGAGTTTTGGAAGATTATATTTTTCTAGAAATTTGTCCAGTTCACCTAGGTTTTCAAATTTCTTGGCATATAGTTCTTCGTAGTAATTTGTTACAATCTTTTGTATCTCTGGGTTATCAGTTGTAATCTCTCCTCTTTCATTTCTGATAGTGTTTATTTGGGTCCTGTCTCTTTTTTTCTTGATGAGTCTGCTTAAACGCTTGTCAATTTTGTTTATCTTTTTCAAGAACCTGCTCCTGGATTCATTGACCCTTGGAATTGTGGTTTTAGTCTCTATGTTGTTTAATTCTGCTCTGGTCTTGGTTATTTCCTTCCTTCTACTTGCTCTGGGCTGTCTTCATGTTGTTTTTCAAGTTCTTGTAGGTGTAGGATTAAGCTGTTTATTTGAAATGTCTCCCTCCCTTCCTCCCTCCCTCCTTCCTTTTCTTTCTTTCTTTCTTTCTTTCTTTCTTTCTTTCTTTCTTTCTTTCTTTCTTTCTCTCTCTCTCTCTCTCTCTCTCTCTCTCTCTCTCTCTCTCTCTCTCTCTCGTAGGCCTGTATATCTATGAACTTCCCTCTCAGAACTGCCTTTCCTATGTCCCATAAGTTTTGGGTTGTTGTGAGTTCATTTTCATTTGTTTCCTGGAACTTTTTAATTTCTTCCTTGATCTCCTTCTTGACCCATTCATTGTTTAATAGCATGCTACTCAATCTCCATAAGTTTGAGTGTTTTTGAGTTTTTTCCTTGAGGTTGGTTTCTAGTTTCAGTCCCTTGTGGTCAGAGAAAATGCTTGACGTGATTTCCATTTTCTTGAATTTGTTGAGGCTTGTTTTGTGTCCTATCATGTGATCTATCTTTGAAAATATACCATGTGCATTTGAAAAGAATGTGCATTTTGCTTCTTTGGGATGAAAGTCTCTATATATATCAGTTAAGTTCATTTGACCTAGGACATTGTTCAATGCCACAATATTTTGTTGATATTTTGTTTGGATGATCTGTCCATTTTTTACAGTTGGGTGTTAAAATCCCTCCCTATAATTATGTTGCTGTCTATATCTTTCTTGAAGTCCTCCAAGATTTTCTTTATGTATTTGGGTGTTCCTATGTTGGGTGCATATATATTTACAATGTTTTTGTCTTCTTGATGTATTCCTCCTTTGAGTATTATGAAGTGACCTTGTGGGTCTCTTTTTATGGCTCTTTTTTTGAAGTCTATTTTGTCTGATATGAGTATTGCTACCCCAGCTTTTTTTTTTTTTTTTCTTGTCTGTTTACTTGGAATATTTGTTTCCAGCCCATCACTCTCAGTCTGTGTAGGTCTTTTGTCCTGAGGTGGGTCTCTTGTAGGCAGCATACGTGTAGGTCATGCTTTCTTATCCATTCGACTACTCTATGTGTTTTGATTGGAGCATTTAATTCATTTATGTTTAAGGTTACTATTGATAGGTACTTATTCATTGCTATTTTTTTGTACCTGTGTTCTTCTCTCCCACTCTTTCCTTCCTCTTTTTAAAAGTAGTCCGTTTAGCATCTCTTGAAGGGCTGGCTTGGTGGAGGTGTACTCTTTTAGACTTCTTTTTTCTGGGAAGCTCTTTATTTGACCTTCCATTTTAATTGAGAGCCTTGCTGGGTAGAGTAATCTTGGTTGCAGGCCTCTGGCTTTCATTACTTGGAGTATTTCTTGCCATTGTCTTCTGTCCTGGAGCATTTCTGTTGAGAAATGAGCTGCTAGCCTTATCTGGGTTCCCTTGTATGTTACTTCCTATTTCTCCCTTGCTGCCTTTAAGATTCTCTCTTTGTCTTGGAATTTTGCCATTTTAATGATGATGTGTCTTATAGTTGGCCTCTTTGTGTTCCTCTTGATTGGGACTGTCTGTGTTTCCTGGATGTGTGTGACTTTTTCTCTCATCAAATTAGGGTAGTTTTCCATTATTACTTTTTCAAATAGGTTTTCTATTCCTTGCTCTTCTTCTTCCCCTTCTGGTAGCCCTATTATATGGATATTGTTATGTTTCATGTTGTTCTTCAGTTCCTTTACAACCTCTTCATTCTTTCTGAGTCTCTTTTCTTTTTATTGCTCTATCTGGGAGTTTTTTCTACTTTGTTCTCCAACTCACTGATTCAATCCTCTGCTTCATCCAACCTGCTTGTAGTTCCTTCTAATGTGTTTTTATTCCTGAGATTTTATTGTTCATTTCTTCTTGTTTTTTGTTTATAGTTTATATTTCCTTTTTCATGCCTATATAGTTCTCACTCAGTTCTTTGTAGTTGTCTGTGGTCTCCTTGAGCATCTTTAAAACCATTAATTTGAATTCCATATCCGATAGTTTGGTTACCTTCATTTCATTTAACTCTTTTAGTGGGGAGTCTTTCATTCCTTTTGATTGCGTGTTCTTTTTTTGTCTCTCCATTTTAGGTGACTCTTTTGTTTGTCTGTGCTTCCTAATGTCTCACTTTGCTAGCTGTCTTTGTAGGGTGGACTTCTATGGTAGGGATTCTGTGAGGTTCAGTGGTGTGGTCTCTTTGATCTCCTTGACTGGACACTCTAGGTTAGCCCTTTCTTCTGTTTGTGTGTGGGCTCTCTTGTACTTGGATTTGTACCTTTTGGTGGTTTCTTTTTTGGTGGGTTTTTCTCTTCCAGCAGATATACTGATGTTTGCAACTCCCACCTATTCTTGTATGTGATCAGTGGCAGAGGCTAGGCAAAATGGATTAAGACAGCAGTGGAGTATTTTATGGGATTTAAAGTACCAGCAAGTAGAGAAGAGATAGGAGATTCTTTGGATAAGTATAGCATTAACTGTGATATTTCACCCAATTAGCCACTTTTTATAAAAGGTGAAAGAGAGATGAGACTCTTGCTAGAGGGGAGGATGATTGTGAGCTGAGTCCAGAAAACAGAGTGCTTGTGCAAGGTAAGATGATGAGATATAGCGAGATTAAAGTATAGAAAGTAGATGTAGAGTGAGAGAGAATAGAATTAACCACAACAATAATAATGCTCAGAATTAAAGTGAAGTGGGCTAAGTTCATGGAGGGTCTCTGTGTAGTATGTACAATTGTATGGAAAAACAATTATTAACAATAGTACTGGAACAACAATAATATGACAAGAAATATATGATTTGGATAACCAGAATAGAAAGTACCCGATCAAGAGTTCTGTGTTATTGGAACACAGGTGAAGTGAAAGAAGTAAAATTAAAATACAATACAGAGAGAATAAGCAAAACCAGTGAAGCAATGCAATTAAATGGAAATAAAAAGCGAAAAACTAAACATAAGGAAGAGAAATAAAAAATATTCATGAAATAAAAGTGGTAAAAAATAATTGCAAGATAATAATAATACACATGCACAATAAAATGCCAGGTCTGTGAGACAGCAAAGTGACATTTGTCTCAGTTTCTCAGTTTTTGGGGTTAGCCTTGTGCTCCCCCTTTCAATCTCTCTGGACCCTTGTAACTCCACGTTTTATTGTCTCACTTAGGAGAAGGGAAAAAAAGGCAGGGGGAAGAGAGAGGATCCAACAAAAATAAAAATGATAATAATAAGCCTCCTGCTGAATTTAAACCTGTTCAGGTAGTTCTGCTGGTCTTCCTAGATGCCACAGGAAGAGGGGGCTGAGCTTTGCTTTTCTCCCTTCCTTTGGTTCTGAGAGGATGGGGACCAGGTTTGGGTTGCAATATTTACAGTATCCTGGCATCTGGGCCAGGTCTTCTGTGAGCTTCCAGGCTCAAATCAGCCAGTCAGCTGATCACAGCATGAGTCAATGTCTGTCTCGGGAAACCTGAGACAAGTGGTGTGCATGCTCCCCTTCTACTACTGTCTTTGGGCGTGCAGTGCCAGACCATGGGAGTGCATGGTTCCCCTCTGCCACTTACCCTGGGCGCTTGCAGCTGAAATCTCCCTTGGGGCATACCAGCTGCTGCTGGAGAGTTCCTTACAAAGTAGCTGCCCACAGTTCTTAACAAGCAAACAGCTTTTCACACAGCCCCACTTTTCAACCAGTCCGGAGACTATACAGGTCAGGGTCCAACATGCCCCAAATCCTGGTGCCCTAATTTCTCTGGTGCCAGCGTCCATAGTCCCAGCGGATGTGTACCACTTCTGTGCATCTCCTGCTTTGTCTCTACTTCCCCCAGTGACTTCCAGCACCCAGGTCCCTCCAGGTGCCCGGCTGCCTTCCCTGCTCTGGTAGGGGGGAGAGCTGGTGCTCTAACTCTCCTCTTCGTATCCTGCGGCTGGTGCTGGCCTGGGGGCTGCAGCAGACTTGGTCCTGGAGCAGATCCCAGAGACCTTACCATCCCAGCACACTCTTCTCACTGTCTTTTTCAATGTCCTCTGCAATTTTTTTGCCTCCAAACTTCATATGAGCTGGGATTCCATTGGCTGTTCACTTTGTTCCTTGGAAGCTCAGCTAGGTGTTCCAGCTGGGCACAAGGAGAACTGGGCTCCACTCCTACCTACCTCACCACCATCTTCCCATCCTCCGAACTTGTTGATTTTGATGCCTGTTAGGGCTTCTGCTGTTTTTTGTTTTATTTCTTTCATATCGGCAAAATGTTTCCCTTTAAGGACTTTTTTCATCCCAGGAAACAAACAAACAAACAAAAAATTGCTGGGGGCAAGATCAGGTGAATAGGGAGGGTGGGGCACAAGGATTATACCCTTTTCAGTCAAAAACTGCTGAATATTCTGTGCAGTGTGGGCAGCTGTGCCTGTAAATCACCCATCATGAAATGGGCAGACATTTTGAGAATCTTCCAAAAAAATTCACTGAGGCTGAATGCAGCCCCTCATAACAATGCTAGCTGCTACACTGATGCAAATGGGTTTCTAGAACACTCACCTAGTGGGGGGTTCCCTCTTATATCATGGTTCAATGTTAGGATTTCTAGTTCCTTTTTAATTCTCTTAATCACATTTCAAAGTGATTTTTAGTCATTCACTGATCCATTGATCCATTGAATACTTATTGAGCCTTTATTAGATTAAACAGAAGAAGAGCATAGTCTCTGTAATCAAGTTGCTTAAAATCTAGTAAGGGAGAGAGACAATCAACTAGATTACCACCACATAGCATAGTAAATGCAGATGGGAAGATTCACAGGGGTGATTCCTGAAATGAGCTTTGAAGGCTATCTAAGCCAGAGGAAGAAGAAAGGGTCATGGCATTCTAGACCAAGAGAAAAGCATAAACAAGGCAGGTAAGAAACAAGCCATCAAAAGAATGGTAAGGGATTGGTTGCTGGGCTAGAGAGTACATAATTAGTAAGTGGTAAGAGATTTTATTAAAGATGCAGGCAGAGATAAGATAACGAAAGGCCTTGTAAGATGTATTTGTTAGAATTAGGTTTGGCTATGAGTGACTGAAATTCAAAATAATAGTGTAAACAAGACAGGTATATTGCTTTGTTATGTACACCACATGTCTTGGTAGGTGGTAGCTGCAGTGTTGCTCCACACTGAGTCTAGAACCCAGACTCTGTTTTTACTGCTCCATGATCCAAACATAGATAATAACTGGCATAACATAGGCATCTAAAATAAAAGTGGTTTTATTAAAAAATTCTAAAAATGCACTTTAAAGAACAGTTGCGGGAATACTGCATAAGAAACATCTTCATAAGCCAGACAATCACATAGCAGAGTTTCTATTGTCCATGGAAATTAATATTTTTTTTAAAAATCTTCTTTTCAGTTAAGAGTCTTCAGAGCACCATTATTTGAAGGGAGGGTATTTTGCATATCAGAGTTCATCTTTGGTCTGAAATTAAGAAGCAAAATATTTAGAGATACCAGGAAGTCCTATATAAGTTAGGAATACTTATATTATTCTAATTGTTTTCTCTACTGTGAAGTGAAAAAAAGCCAAGTTATTAGAATAGACTTTTAGGGTCAGGAGCCATTTTTGGAATCACCCACAAATAGAGCTTTATAAGGCTACTAACGTGGAACCCAAACATCTAAGGGTCTATAGGGTGCTGTGTTATAAATGGTCAGTGAATCAGTGGAATCATTTGACACCCCTCAAAACTATTAGACAAAGATAAAAAATAGAAAGAGGAGTGCATAGAGGAAGCCTCCCAGTTTCATTTGAAGCCCACAGAAGCGTTCTGATACCAAATCACTAACTTTGTGAGGGGGTACCTTTTAATTCTGGCAATTCATTTTGTCACTGTCTTTAATTAATTTTATGGTTTTACAGCATTGAGAGGAGTTAATGTTGGTTGATTATGTACCACTTTGAAAGGCTATTTGGTGGTAAATCAGTTCTCAACAAAACTAAACAAAAACAATATAACCAAAACTCTCATTATTATCATGACATTGTTTTAAAAATGTCAATATATATCATATGTACATAAATCACAATTTTATACAATATACATTCCTTCAAACAAAAACAACTATAATCAAAACAACTCTGCCCTGGCTGGCGTAGCTCAGTGGATTGAGCACGGGCTGTGAACCAAAGGGTTGCAGGTTCGATTCCCAGTCGGCACACGCCTGGGTTGCAGGCCAGGCCCCTAGCAGGGGCCACGTGAGAGGCAACCACACATTGATGTTTCTCTCCCTCTCTTTCTCCCTCCCTTCCCCTCTCTAAAAATAAATAAATAAAATCTTAAAAAACAAAACAAACAAACAAACAAACAAAAAACAACCCTTCCCTTCTCCACTGTCTTTATACACAACCAGGCACATAATGTGAAGATAAGACACTGGTTTTAGGTACTTGCTTTGCTGTAATCCAGTTAGCTGATGCTGAACTAATTACTTTTGCATCAGTTTTGTTAATGATAAAATGAAGGCATTTACTGGATGACCTCTAAGGTCCTTTTTAGCCTGAAAATTTCCTATGTGAGTTTACTTTTATAAACAAAATCACTATGTAACGGTATCAACAAAGATTGCTTTTCACGAATAGTCTGCTAACATGAATAATTATGGTTACATATTTTTTCATCTCTCAGCTGGCATGATGAACTTTGCCAAACCTATCTCACAGGGAGATGAGGCTATTAGATGATACAAGTGAAAATAGTTTTAAAACACTAGATATCTATTCAAACACCATGTGATCTGAATTCTCACATTAAAAAGACTTTCCTCCGCTTTGCTGGGAGCTCCTACATCTTCTCAGTTAACTGTATCTTAACATCTTTTGCCTTGTTATTATCTATTATATCTCTCTGGTAGAATGAATTGCCTGGAGGCTCCAGGAGAAACACAAATAGTTGTTGCCTGACTGAATGACTAAAGGGATAAATGAAGGCTTGGTGCAAAGTTAGTTGTTTCTTTGACATTGGCTAGTTCTGGTTACCTTTTTCCTATGGCATGTGCAAGGAAAGAGGTCATCCTCAGTCTCTGGTTCTACCCTCTTCATGCCCTCTCGGATTTGGGGCTCACTCACTTGTAAATTGGCATATTCCTGTATAGGCAACAACACAAAAAGTATTCCTTATAAAATGCTTAAAGTATATTTACTAGATTAGATATGCTGGAATTTGCTAGAATATGGTCCCATTTAACTCATGTGTCTCAATTACAATAGGCAAAGTCCTCCGTACTCCCCTTAAACATTCAATGTCAGAGCTTCTAAGAGGCAGCTGTGCTTTAGATCACTAGCTGCCTATTTCTAAGAGATCTTTCCTTATTCATCCTTTATTTATACGACTTGATTTTTTAATTTAGTTTTTACTGCCTTTGCCTTGCAGTGAAAATACTTGTGCACATAATCTTCCCTAGACTGAGAATTTGAGTACAGAAACTATTTCTGTCTTATTTACCATGACTTGTCCAGAATCAGTCGCCATCATCATTCATTATGTGCTCCCTTTGTGCCAGGTTCTGGGCTAAGTGCTTATAGGCTAGTATATGTGAGTTGAGTGAATGAATACTACCCTGTACATCCTTAGGAATTTAGGTAGTGAATTCCCCTCCTCCTTCACTTTACATCTTCACCCTCATTATCTCTTCACCGTCCTCTAAGAAAGGTTTTAAAGGGAATGAGGGTAGTGCAGACCAGAAAAAAGACTGACTTTGTCTTGTAGCAGAGCCTGGGGTATGGTGTTCAATATCTGTAATTCTGAGATTTTTAAAATAGCTTAATTTATATCTAGTATTATTATTAGCAAATTACTTGTTTACTAATACATTTTTAAAAAGAAAGTTTCAAATCACCAGATATGCTTTGATATGATTGCTAAATGCCTAAATCCATGCAAATGACTTCCAAAAGAAATCATGGCTCATATGGAGTCAGCACAACAGTTCCAAACAGACCTTATACTATGTAGACAAAGAAATGGTAAGGCAGCAGTAATACTGTACAAAGAGAAAATACAAATCATGCACAGTAATTCTGCAGAATCAGATGACAATTTTCCAACCACATACCACATGTTTCTAACATTCATACTTTTCCTTTAATATTGTAGCACTATCTACTAAATAACCTTTGGTTTTCTACTCTTTTCAGTATTATTTAATATTTGTCCTTGATTTTTACCTACAGAAGTGGAGGTATGTAGGTATCTCCTTATATAATATTATATAATATACTTTCAGCCATTGTTAAGTAAAAGATTATTTGCTACTAATACGATCAATTACAAGTTAGATATCATTTTCTTAGAATATACTGACCTGGAAAAGTTTAAAATAATAACAGAATATGTCATCGCCCATGAGATTATGTCTTGCAAATTCTTGTCCTGCTTTTGCTATCTTTTTTGCCTATGGGAACAACCAAAAAAAAAAAAAAAAAAAAAAAAAACCTTTAATGAAATGTATTTTTCCCCATGAAGACATATGAAAACTGATCTTCAGAGTACATTTTAGTGGGACAATAGGGGGAAAAATATCTCTGGGGGTGGTCTTTTGTGGTATAGGAAACAGTTAACAGAATATGTTTGTCAAAATTACAGGGAGGCTTTTAAGACTTGAAATATTTTTTTTTTTATAAATTATTTTATTTTTAGACAGAGAGGAAGGAAGAAAGAGAGGGAGAGAAACAACAATGTGTAGTTGCTTCTACTGTGCCCCCTAATGGGGACCTGGCCCTCAACCCAGCCATGTGCCCTGACCAGGAATTGAACTAGGTGACCCTTTGGTTTGCAGTCCAGCACTCAATCCACTTAGCCATACCAGCCAGGGCAAGACTTGAAAATTTGAGAACTCATGTTAAACCTTCTTGAGGTAAGCCTCACTTGGAGAGGGTATACATTAAATGAGGTAACAATTAACTTTGTAAAGTTAATGTAGTATTAAGCTTAATGCGCTGCCTTAAAATTTTTCAGTAATTAGTTCAAAGTTTATTTCATGCAATCCCTCATTTAAATTCATAGCACAATTAGTGTTTCCTCCTGACAGGCTAGCTATCTTAATTTTCACGTTCCTTGCAGAGGTGAGGGAGTGCTTGAGGCCCAGATCAACCTGACTCAAAGAGAGCATAGTTAAGGCCAATGTTAGCTTTTTGTTTCATGTGCAGACTGGACAGTTAATAGAAGCACAATGCCTGTGTTCATCCTGAATGGAATTCTGCTGTCCATGGAGCTTCCTGTTTATAGGTAAGGGTCTATACCTGAGCATACTGAGCAGTCATTTAAAATGAATGCATGAGGACTTCCGGCCAAGATGGAGGTATAGGCGGACACACTGTGCCTCCTCTCACAATGAAAATTAAAGACAACAAATATTTAGAAACAAGAAAACAACCAGAACTGACAGAAAATTGAACTGTATGGAAGTCCAACAACCATTCATCCAGATCGGTAAGAGGGGCGGAGTCGCGGCAGGAAAAAGTGGAGGTGCGGACCTGGGAACGCAAGCAGCAGTGGCTGGCAGTTCCCAGGTGCACAGGCAGCGGCTGGCAGTTCCCCGGTGCACAGGTGGCAGCTGGCAGACCCCGGGCATGGGGTAGCAACTGTGCAGACCCAGTGAGGCCGCACAAGGTGGCTGGCTGACCAGGTGGTCCCACATTCGAGCGCGCAGACCGTCCAGGCAAAGGGGAAGCGGCAGAAGGGACTGAATCCAGGAGAGAGCAGAGCAGGCGCCATTGTACCCTCTCAGACCCCACATACAGCATCACAACCCAGCGACTGGGCTGCCCTGCACTGGGGAACACCTAAGGCTCCACCCCCCACTATGTAATAGCCACGACCAAACTAAAACCAAAACAAAACAAAACAAAAAACACCAAAAATGGCTCAAACCAGAGAACAAATAAAAGCCCCAGAGCCAGTTCCTCTAAGCTGTGAAGAGATAGCCAACCTATCAGATGCACAGTTCAAAGCCCTGGTGATCAGGATGCTCACAGAATTGGTTGATTTTGCTCACAAATTAGATGAAAAAAATGCAGGCTACAATACATGAAATGAAGGAAGACGCATGGGGAACCAATAGAGATGGAAGGAAAACTGGGACTCAATGGAGTGGACCAGAAGGAAGAAACTAACAACCAAACAAAAAACGAGGAAGAAACGAGAATTCAAAAAAATGAGGACAGGCTTAGGAAACTCCGGGACATCATTAAACGTCCCAACATCCGAATTATAAGGGTACCAGAAGGGGAAGAAGAGGAGCAACAAGTGGAAAACTTATTTGAACAAATAATAAAGGAGAACTTCCCCAATCTGGCAAAGGAAATAGACTACCAGGAGGTCCAGGAAGCTCCAAGAGTCCCAAAGAAGTTGGACCCAAGGAGGAACACACCAAGGCACATCGTAATTACATTAGCCAAGATTCAAATGAAGCAGAGAATTCTAGAAGCAGCAAGGGATAAGGGGACAGTCACCTACAAAGCAGTTCCCATCAGACTGTCAGCTGATTTCTCAAAAGAGACCTTCCAGGCAAGAAGGGGCTGGAAAGAAATATTTGAAGTCTTGAAAGGCAGGGACCTACATCCAAGATTGTTCTATCCAGCAAAGCTGTCATTTAGAATGGATGGACAGATAAAGCGCTTCTCAGATAAGGTCAAGTTCAAGGAGTTCATCATCACCAAGCCCTTATTATATGAAATGTTAAAGGGACTTATCTAAGAAAAAGAAGATAAAAATATGACAGTGAAAAGACAGCAAACTCACAGCTATTAAGAACCATACCTAAAACAAAAGCAAACTAAGCCAACAACTAGAACAGGAACAGAACCACAGAAATGGAGATCACATGGAGAGTAGCAACAGGGGCATGGGAAGAGAGGGGGGGGAAGGTACAGAGAAGAAGTAGCATAAACGGTGGGTAGAAAATAGTAAGGGAGGGCAAGAATAGTGTGGGAAACGGAGAAGCTAAAGAACTTATGACACATGGACATGAACTAAAGGGGGGGAATGTGGGTGGGAGGGGGTGTGCAGGGTAGAGGGGAATGATGGGGGAGAAATGGGACAACTGTAATAGCATAATCAATAAAATATATTAAAAAAAGAAAAAAAAAAGAATGCATGACATTTGGGTACAAGGAGAGACTGACCTTACCTCTTCATCATGATCTTTTGCCCATTTAAGTTTTTCTAGAAGATCGCTCAGGTTGTTTTTAACTGGGATGTAGTGTTTCCAGGGCTGCAGCTCATTGTAAAAGTGTTCATAGTAGATAGAATCCTGCTTCAGCACAACACTGTCACCGACTAGAAGATATGGCAGGCGATATGCTGCGACAGTGCCATCAACGTTTACTTGATACTTATGCTGTGAAACAGCAGTAAAATATAAGAACCTCCATTACATTTGCTTTTTTTTAATGCTCTCATTCTCTTCCCATTTCCACACAAAAAGCCTCACTGTCCTCAGATTTGGCCAGATTTTGCTCACTGCTTTCACCACTTAGTAAGTGCTATTGTATAACATGCTGATCTAGAGATTAAGGTTTATTTTGATGTTCTCCTAAATTTCACAAAGAGACCACATGTCTAATGTTGAAGCAGCCAATAAAATAATAAATAACTGTTGTCCTTAGGCTACAAACTAAGGAAAGATTGATTTATGGTGACTTTGTTATCTCCCCACTACTTTATCGATCACTATTAATCAACAGTCTTTAATCAATAGCCTTTAGTTTTAGCAAATTCAGCAAGTAGGAATAAAGCAAAAGCATGACAGAATATCCTGAGGAGGGATGGCTGGTGTTAGTTTTCTTTGATTTTAACCATATTCCAAAAATCTCTGCAGTATGCATATGAAAATACTGACAATTCAACTTATGGCATGTCCTGCTGCCATGTAACCCATCAAAAACAAACAAACAGAAAACAACAACCTTGGCAATTTATGGTGTAGACAAAGCTTGCTAATCACTTCCCTTGCCCACCTTTTTCCCCATCACATGGGACTTCAAAAAGTACTCAGTGGTCTAGAGAACCATTGGCAGTGTCCTACTGCATGAAAGGTGGACTTGTTAGAAAGAGGATCACTGCCCAGGAAACGTGAGCCATCCACATTCTAGATACAGATGCTCCCTCATCCCAAAATTCCCAGACAGACCATTTGGATGGATTTCAAGTCATTTTCCCATGAGAAGGCCTGATGAGAGCTTCCTGATTTATATCTTCTTTAGCCTGTTGTCAAGCTGTGGCTCTGGTGAGAATTATGTATAAAATCACTTACATGTATTTGTTAATAAAAAAAGGTTCTGTAGCTGAAATGTGCTCCAAATAGAGGGTCAATTGGGGGAAAAATGATCTCTCCCCTGGCTCCAAGCTACCTGATATATATTTAATGCCAGGGCTGGGTACTGAGTACAAACTCATGTTGTCAAACCGGTACCCAGAGTCCCATGCCTTGATAGTCAACTGAATTTTATGCTCACCTCTCCCACCCACTGTAAGTTATAGGCTTTGATTTCTCTTCCCCAAGTAAAGATACAGTGGACTCTTGAACAACATGGGGTTTAGGGGCACTAAATGCAGGGCCACCAGCAATGTTGTCAAAATCCTGGGTAAAACTTTTGACTTCTCTAAAACAGTTGTCCCTGGTTTCCATGGAAGATTGGTCCCAGGATACTCACAGATACCAAAATCCACAGATGATCAAGTTCCTTATATAAAATGGCACATATCAATACACACAGTTGGTCCTCTGCATCTGTGGATTCCCAGCCTCAGATGAAAATACTATTTTTGGTTTGCGGTTGGTTGAATCCATGGATGTGAAAACTGGGGAACTAGAGGGATGACTATATATTTTTAAAAAACAGCTTATAAGTGGACCTGTGCAGTTCAATTCCATGTTGTTCAAGGGTCAACTATACTTGGAAAAACAAAAAGGATTGGTCACAGGTGATGTCATACCTTGAAGAAATCAAAAAATGAAATATGTTTCACAATGGGACCGTAAAGGCTTTCATTGTGTTTAAAGAAGAAAAAGTTGGTGAAGGCAGCATCTATGAGTTCTGGGTATTTTCTGCTGAGTTTAACCAGCTCAAGTCTTTCTTTGCGGCTGTCTCGCCCTCTCCAGATAGCTGTGGAGTTTTTGCTTTCCCAGGGAGGACCCGTGTTAGCTTGCACAGACATCATATCCAGACTTACTCTGGAAGACAGAAAGTACAATACATTTCCCTTCCAAACCATCACACCACAAAGGTTGCTGTCATAGAACTCAGCACACAAAAAACCCCAAGGCTCTGGGTCATCTGTGACCCATCTCTCACCGGCCCATGGTTTCTAGAACAGAGTCAGTCAGGTCATAGGTAGGCATCACAATATCCTTGGAATCTGTGGATCCACACCAGGAAAAGATTGGATGGATATGTGAACTGGATTTCTTTTTTTCCAAAGGCCAATCTCCCAAATTAACAAAAAACTCCACATCAGGCATTCTCACCTAGGAAAAAGAAAACAAAAGCTTATTTACATTTCTTGCATTGTATAATGGCTTCTATTGATCAATCTGTTGGGAAAGGTATCTCTTGTATGCAGTCTTTCTTAGCCAAATAAAAACAGCCAAAAAAGAAACAATATACTTCTCTTCCAAGACATAAAGAGCCCTCACAGTGTGGGCTAGGCTTATCTTCCAGTGAGGGAGTGCTAAGGCACACCCCCAGCTTGTTGTATTCATACTGCATAAGCAGTGGTCAGGGAGCTTCCACTGCAGCAGGGAGTGGGAGGGTGGTTGGCTGTGGAGTGGATCCACTGGCCCTGGGGTATGGCCACATTGAAAGGGGCTGAATCTTGTGTACTCTCCCTTCCTCTAAGTAAATGGTGGACCACTTGGCCCTGTTCTTAGTGACCTGAAACCACGCGCTTTCCTACCTTTAACTTTGGCCACACTCATTCTATCTTGTAGTACAACTTGAATACACAGTGAGCAATGAAACACAATAAAAGTTAGAAATTATACCAAATGAAAGGCCAAGATTTAGGTAATGATAATTATTTTCATTTGAAGAGTGGGAGTGACTTTTCAGAGTATTGTCACATGTGTATGCATACTAGATTTCCTTTCTAGGGTGCCCACAGACTTACTTCAATAGGGATGAAATGATGTTCTAATATTGCCAAGAGACTCTAAGATGATCAGCGAGAAAGAGAGTTACTAGAAAATAACTATAACACACAGCACTTGGGACTCTAACTCTAGTTCTTCGTTAATAAACCGGATGCTTCTATCTATTTTAAAATATATCCCAGCTTGCCCTGGCTGGTGTGGCTCAGTGGATTGGGTGTCACTCCACAGACTAAAAGGTTGCCCGTTCAATTCCCAGTCAGGGCACACATCTGGGTTGTGGGCCAGGTCCCCAGTTAGGGACATGTAAAAGGCAATTCATTGATGTTTTCCTCCTTTCTTTCTCCCTCCCTGCTCCTCTCTCTGAAAATAAATTTTTTAAAAATCTTTAAAAAAAAAACACACCCTAAATAGGCAATGGGACCAGAAACTGAATTTAGGAAGCCCAACATTAAAGCCAAATATTAGTAACGTCCAAACTACTGGCTTCTACTGGCACAGACGTGTTGAAAGAACACAGCCATGGAAAAATGTTTGGGGTATTTGTAAAACAAAATATATATTTTTTAAGGCAAGAACTGCTGGTCAGTTTGAGAAGCATCTTGAGAAACTGGAACCCTGGATTGACACAGATGAGCAGGAAATACTTGCTGGCACTGTGATGTCTTAGCTTAAAGGAGGCATAATACTAATGCTACATAACTACCCATGTTCAGAATTAACTCTCTGTAGATACTTTACAATCTTAAGAAAGGCACTTTTCCATGAGTAACTTAACCAAGGTATGTACATGGGTGGTTGTTCAATAAATAGCTAGTAAGCAATTGGCAAACACGATGGGATAGTTTTTCATATCAACTGTTTTACTATTGCTGTCAAGCACTTCACTAGAACCCTGTTAAAGAATATTATACCAAGGAACAGGATTCAGAATACCCTAAACCCTAATATCTCTGGGTAACATTATTTGGAAATAGGGTTGTTGCAGAGGTAACTAGTTAAGATAAGAACGTACTGGAGCAGTGGGCTCTTTGTCCAATATAACTGGTGTCCTCGTGAGAAGAGGTGAAGACATAAAGACACACAGGCATAATGCCATGTGATGACAGAGACGGAGAATGGAGCCATGCAGCTTCAAACTAAGCAATGCCAGGTTCTGCTAGGCACCAAGAGAAGTCAGGAAGAGCCAAGAAGTCCTCTCCTCTATAGGTTTTAGAGGAAGCACAGCCCTGCTGACACCCTGATTTTGGATTTCTAGCCTCCAGAACTGTGTAAGAATACATTTCTCTTGTTTCAAGTTGTTAAGTTTGTAGTACTTTGTAACAGCAGCCCTAGGAAATTAACACAGGCATCCCACATGACATAAAACTTCAGAACAGTATTATAATAAGGCTCCAAAATAGAACTCCCCTGATATTGTTATTATTTTTTAGTTTGAAAAATTATATTATAAAACCTGGGCTTAAATTATTATACATAATTGAAAAGAAATACTTACTTTTCTTGTCAAAGAAAGTAGTATGGCATCCATGAAAATTCTGAAACCTACATGCTCACCATGAGTCTTGATATAAACCTAAAAGATAACTGAATGTTCATTATAGTTAAAAAGTCCTAGCAGGCTGAAGTAAAGCTTATTACATTGAACCTCAGAATGATTTTTAATAAAAACTATGTAGCTAGTTGTAGCCAAATGGTCAAAACAAAAAGTCACTAGGACAAACATGCAAACCTCAATCACTAATTGTACCTTGTTATTCTTCAAGGTATAGTGACACAAGCTCTGCCTTTGTCCAAATCTCTCTGGGATTTCTACTGCAATCTTTTCTGGATCAACAGTAGGGAAATGTGCCAGATCTCTCTGAATCTGAGCGATGGTTTCTGGGCAGCTCATCTCCTGTAGCCAGGCTGCAGTATCTTCCAAAGGACAGTTACAATTCTCATGGTAAACTGGCCCTAATCATACACAAACAACAAATAATGCAGTAATAATTTCACTCAGCATTTGAAACATGTAACAGATCTCCATAATATGGCTTTACAAATTTTGCCTAGGTTATCAGGAAGAGTGTTTTGATGGAAATTTTTTTTTAAAAGAAAAACATTTTTATCACATTGGGGCATCACATCATTAGTAACAATCTTCTGTTCTGACAGCTCTTCACAGTAAGGCTGTGATATTTTCAGTCAGGCCTGCTTTGCTTGAGTTGAAAACAAAGCCAATGGGTATTATTTTTTGTTCACAGTAGCTATTATAGACCATCATTCTTTATGTTCTGTGTACTTAAAAATAACCAAACACTGGTAAAAAAGATATCAAAGGAGTATACCTGTTTTAATCAAAGACAAAAGGGATATGAAATTAGTATTTCAATGATCTCCTATACAAAGTTTCTTAAAATGTCTAAGGTATTTTCTTCAATGGCTACATCATCAATTAATAATATAAGTAAACTAAGAATCCCTACTATGCTCATTATTTTTTCAAGAATTACTCAAAAAGAGGTAATCTTCAAATTAGTTCATTAATAGTATAATAAATTAATTATGCATTTATAGAAATAATACTAACACAATAAAGCAGAATCTGAATTGAGATTTTTATCGTCACTCCTCTCCTGTAATTCTCAGATTCCTATCTGATCCAGGCAGTAGTGGACAGAGGAATATTTTTTTAAGGCTTGGCAGGTTATACTGTACTATGTGGTCCTGGAAGAATCTGGGAAAGGAACCTAGACACTTATTATAACATTTACCTTTTGTGGAGGTGGGGAACAAGAAAACTTTGTGCCTCTGTATATACATTGCTTTTCTACTGTTTTAGAGTACTATCTCCCCTGAGATGGAAGGATATGGCTCTAAGTAATGCAGCTGCACTCTCATTCTATTCACATACTTATATATGTATAAAAATCAGTGCATTTTTCTGGAAAAATAATATTGGAACAAAGACAAAAAGAAATAAAAAAGAACAAACCAACAGTCAACTTCCCCCCTTTGCTTCAAGCCCTTCTCTTTCTGAAGTGATCAAATTTCAATAACACTTATCAGTTACTTGTCATATACTTCCAATTAAGTGTCATCTATGACCATATTGTACACAGCTGGATTATTCTTGCTAATGTTGTGTCTTCAGGGAGCAAATTCTCTATTAATATGTTCTTTCCTCTTTGGTGAATTATAATTGCCATTCAAATCTTGCATTTCTCTCCAGGGCTCTCATTTTAGCTTTCAAGTAGGAAGTAGGAAATGCCTATTTTTTTTCCGTAAAAAAAAAAATCACGTTAACTTGTTTTTATTGCTTAAATGACACATCATTGTATTCAAATAGTTTTTTAAAAATTATGTTCCAAATTACCTTTTAAAATATATGGAGATCTGGCCACATGTTGACCTTCGAATTTAACTTCTACCTTCATATTTTTGTAGCTTGCATACATTCTATATCTGACTATGAAGGACCCATCCTTTCGGTCTAAAACCTGGACTCCAACTCTAGTGAATTGCTCATCTGGTGCCGAGATTTTAATCTGGAACACCTTTTCACCTGGAGAAGATGTGAACCTATGATGAGTAGAAGAACAGTATACAAAGATTATTTTAAGGAACAAATGCACAAAGATTATGCTCTCCAGTCTATAAATCTTACACTTCTCCTCCATGTTCTCCCCCTAATATACTCTTATCTTCTCTCTTATACTTTTAGTACCAGAATGAATATGATGGATCAGAGATTTTTTTTTTTAAAAAAGAAGAGGATGACAATGGCCAAGATAACATAAAACAATTTCATTAGAAAATTGGAATATGTTAACACAACTAATCTATGTAAACATAGAACACATGTATGCATTTCATATATACAAATGTTCTTATCAACCTACTATTTATTTCATGTCCATAACATCTGGAAATTTGTGATCAAATGGTGTCTGCAGAGATCTTTTGGAAAAAAATCTCTCAATGATTCTTATAAAAATTAGTATTATAAACCATGCCCAGCATGGGCAAAAGCCAGTTGGTAGTGTATCATCTAAGTGACACTGTATGAAAGTTCTTCTGAGTCAGTGCTCTTGCTGTTAAGATTGTATTTAGTTTTTCCAATTGTACTATTTATAACCTTTATTTTTGCTATGAAAAACTTATTCTCAATTTTTTCCCTACAAAATATACATGTCAGCAATAAAAAGGACAATCATTTCAGAAGTGAGTTCTAGAAATAAGTTCTGTGTATAATTTCAGTTGTTAAATTCAATGGAGTGAAATAAATGTTTGTTGCAGACATATAGGAGATCCATACTGTGATATTTTCCCTTTAAACTCTAAAGTTTCATATAGTGCTTAATTTTTCTTTTTGAGTTTCAAAGTGTGTTTACTTGCTGATGTCTACCTGGAAATAGAGGGTAACACCAGAAAAAGACGGAAGCAAACAAGTTTCTAACAACTGGATTTAAATTCCTTATAACTGCTTATGCAAAAGTAGTGAGAAGTCATACTTCCAGAAAAGTGCTGGGGCTTTGTCTCTAGCCATGTGGGAATCCCTATGAATACAGTTAGGAGAAGAGCTAATTCGGAATTATTTCTAAAGATATGAGAAAGATTGGTTGGGACGCACAAAGATAGTTACAACTAGATGTGGCTAGCTCATCTTGGGCGGACAGAACTTGAAGAAACAAACTTTAACTGCATTCCGAAATAGTTAGGCGGCTGTTTCTCAACTTACTTATTTCCTGACGTATCCACCGCCTGAATATAGAAATATCGCGCAGGAAGGACAACAGCTGCTTTTAGCCCCGGCCCCCATATTTCACTCTTGTCAGGGCTCAGTCGCCTCTCTCCACCGGTCTCGGCAAATGCTGGAACTGTCCCCAGAAAGAAGTAGTAAAGTAGCAAAATGCTAAACATTTACAAGACGGACTATCACAACGATCAACGGATAATGAGACGTAAGAGGTGAACGAAACGAGCCGTAGTTTTGGTAGGAGCACGGTGGCCGATCGCAGCAGCAAAAACGGCTCTAAGATGTGTCACTTGCTGTGCAAGGCAGGCGCTTGGGTTTCCACTTTTCCAGGAAAATCACAACCCGAGAGCGGACTTGTACAGCTGAAAAATGTCAGTCGTTCTGCTGAAACTGGCAAGAAGCACTCTGCTCCTCTTTCTCGGGACAATGATAAACTTGCCGTCTCTCTTTCAACTGGAGCATCACCGGGGGATGAATCCTTGTCAGGTTCCAGCTCAAGGTGCCCGGCAAGGAGATTGGCTCGGCACAGCGCGGCTGAGTAAGGCTTTCTCCTAGTGGGTGCAGTAGAGGACACGCGTCCCCGCGCCGTGGCTTCCTGGGATATGTAGTTCGCGAGAGGACTAGCGGAAATCCTGCTAGGTTTTACCATCTCTCGCTCATTTATTTACTTTGCGGTAGCCGATTTCAGGGAACAGATAAATACTAGATGTCCAATGAAAGGACACGTGGGTCTGGAGGCACAGCTAAGATTTTTTTCCTTTAAATTATCACCATATCCTCCGCACGTGCAGAGGTCAGGAATAAAATTTGAGGAAAGGAAGGTGTTGTCAATGATATCTGACGATTGGTCTCCGGGCACAGCAGTTCAGGGCTCTGTTCCCTGACTCTTCGATGGGACGAGAGCCGACAGCCCCAGGATAACCCGAGGAGCTTCGTAGTAGGCCGCCCAATGGAAGCTGTGATGCGGCCCTAGCAGAGTTTCGCGGCGGCCGCTGCGACCCGACTCCACCCGACAGGCGAGAGGTATTCCCGGCTGTGGGAAGAACCTAGTGGCGGCCTGCGGCTGTGCGCCCTGCGCGCTGGGTCTTGCGCTAGGCCCTCGGGCGCCGCGGACTCGCCTGGTGCTGCCCGCCTGTTCTGTGCGGCCAGCATCGCCAGTGCCGCCTGGGCTGCCAGGGGCCATGGCCTCTCCGGAGCCCCGTGGCCATCCTAGTGGAGGCCACTGAGTCGGTGCTCCTTCTGCAGGGAAACAGTGATGTGGCGAGCTGGGCCGCAGTACGGAAGTGCCAGGGAGGCAAGGGGCGAGTTCTCTCGGGACCAAAGCCTGATTTGGAGGTGCTGGCGCGAATACCGGTGGCTAATACCAGTTGCCCGTGTCCCAGCCATGCTCAGCAAGGCTTCGGTCCCGAGCGCGCGTTGGCCATCCCCTCGCCCCTGCACGCCCCCTGCGAGTCCAAGATGGTCACCAGGAGGAGGGAGTCACGGTCAGCCCTGGAGCCTTCTCCTTTTCCTCCCTCCCCCTTGCTAGCTGTCTCGAAATCCGGACGGGCCTGTGGCCGCGGTCGGGGTTTCCTTTTTACTTTTTTGCAGTAATATCACCTCCTGCATTCCAAAGCATTCCAGAGTAGGGGGATCTGAGACAACAGCCCAAGTCCCACCCACCCAAATGCCTAGAGCACTCAGAGTCCTTGGGAGGAAAGGAGCTTCTGCCCATTCCGCCTGGCGGCACACTCCGGCTTCCCGTAGTGGACGGAGGGTGGGAGGTGGGGCCTGGAAGCCTATTTTCGTCGGAGGAACCAGAAGCTTGGCCCTCGGGGCCGCACGCGGGCTGGGGAGGTAGCCTGAGGGTCGCGAGCAAGGAGCGCAGCTTTTTCCTTTGGGCAGGTGCGGCCTCCGCAAAAACCCCCTCCGCGCGGTGGGTACCGCTCAGCGCGATTCTGAGGCCTCCGAGCCCCTCCCCTCAGGGCGCCGCGAGCTTCCCAGAGAAGAGGTGGGTACTCTGCTCGCCTTCCCTCGGAGCCTGGGCCCGACGCTGGCCAGTACGCGGGAAGACACCTGGTATCTGTCGTGGGCTGGCCGCGCGAGGGGTTCAGGTGTGATCGAGGAAGAGAGGCCCGGGCCAGAGGTGGGGCGGGGAGGGCTGGGGAAAGGGTCTGAAGAAGGAGACTAGACGCTCTGGGACTGTCAGGTCTGGCCTTCCAGCATTCCACCCTTAATAAGTCTCTTAGCTGCCTCCGTCTCTGGTTTCCTTACAGTTGTATGTGGAAAGCTTTTCTGAAAAGACTCTAAGACGTTTAGTTCTCTGAGCAAACTTGATTCTTAAAAATACTGATTTAAAATACAATTGGAAAAGAATGTAACCTAGACAGTGAGTATTCTTTCAAATGGAACGTTTAGTTTGCAAAAACAGTTCAAATCATTATTGTAGCGGTGCATTTAGAGCTAGCCATTTTATGAAATTTTGTTGGCACACAAGTAAACAGTACTTTTGTTGTTTATGCCATGATCTTATGAGTAAATCCTTTATTTGAGTGTTACATCCTGCAATCATTCTTATTAGTAAATGTTAATATAGCATCACCTCATTTAGCCGGATTAGGGAACTTTCATTTTCAAAGGTGAGAAATAGGTAGAAAAAGAAGAGGTCTCTTGGCTACAACTCCACCTCTTGATTAGTAAGGGCACTCCTGGTAAGACCTCCTGGAATCTAGGCTCTTAAGCCAGGGTTTACAGTAATGCCTGCCATGGTGTAGGCATTTAAAAACAAGTATTTGTAGATGATACTTCTACGAATGCTGGGTCTTGGGAATACAATAGTCAGGAAAGTAAGACTTGCAAAAGGCAGACATTCATTATAGAAGCCCAAATGTATAAATGTAAAATTGCACCCTTGCAAAGACCTGTGAAAGAAAGGTACCTGAGCATATAGCATATACAAGGTGACCTGGACTATTTTGAGGAGCAAAGAAATCATCCCTCCCAGAAAGTGACATTTGAAGGATATTGGAAGGATAAATGGAAATTAACTAAGCAAAGGAGGGTTATTGAGAATAAATAACGTTCAGAAAATGGAAAGTTGTTCAGTGTGGAGAGAGTGCAGAGAGGAAGGGAGAGAGGGAGGATGATCAGATCAGGAGCTGGCTTTTGTTTGTAACAGAGTGTTTTAGGCAGAGGAGTTTTATGATACACATTTTAATTTCTAATATCTATGCACAGTTCAGATTAGAAATACCAGTTCACGGGGGTGGCAGGGGCTAGGAACAGAAATGAAATTGGGAATGGTTTATGAAAATAGGGATAAAAGCAGATATAAGGTATGAGAAAACGGAAAGCTGTGGGCTTTATAGTGGAGGTACAAACTGCCTCTCTGTACTTCACTATCTCCTGAGGCCATAATTACAATAGAATACAACAAATGGCATCTATGGTGCCTCTGTTGTTAATAATAATCTGTGCTTAGTTCACTTGTTTGAAAGCCTAAGGACACAATAATACATGGTAAAATCTATAAATATTACAGTTTTTCAGAGACAAATTTCTATAAGCAGTGGTTCAGTGAGAAAGTTTGCAAACCACTCTAAATTTATTCTTGGCTTTTATTGATGATCAGTATAAAATATGCTTTTATGTTGATGATCTTTGCTATTTATTTATTGGTAAAAGTGAAACCAAAGGCATCGTTTTTCATCATTGGTCACTATTTAAAAGCAATCGAACCGAAAAACCCAAACAAAACTAGACTCTTAAATTTTTTATTAATCAGTTGCTATGTTCTTTCTTGTCTTTAGCTTCTGGAAGCTCAGCCCCTTTTACATACATACGTAGTAATTTCCTTTTGTATATGTTTTCAATATGTACGTTCTCCTATATAGGTTCCAAGTCAGCGTCTTTCATAGAATTCCAACATTGCCACACAGGGAGCTGGTCCCACAGGTAAAATTCCATTCAGTCTGAGGAAGGAAGCTCTGGCAAAATGGAAGCTAAGCTTGAGATGAATAGATAACAAAGGCAGCACCTAGAACATTTCTGTCTTCTCCATCAGACCAACTTCTGCACCTTTTGCTAATTGCGCTTTATCCTGACCATATGCTTCTCCCTTTCATACCTCATCCTACTACAACCCACCCACACAACTCCAGTGCTACAAATAATACCTCTCTCCACACTATGGCTTTTAGAGAAAGGCATGAGGATTAGAGGTAAAAAGTAGAAAATGCTGCTCTAGGACATGTAGTAAGAGTCAGAGAAACCAACTTTTCAGAAAATCAGAGTTTGGTCTGCACAACTTCAGGTATTCCACTTCTCTTGCATCTTTCTCTACTGTCAACATCATGCCAGGAAATGAGGAAAAAGGAGAAAACATAACAGATTGCTGTCCAGAGATCCACTATACCTATTCCTAGGATTTCTTGGCCAAAAAAAAAAAAAAAAAAGTAAAGTTTTGAAACCATCAAAGGTTTCATTTTTGTTGCTGAAGCTGCTGTCAAACAGACCCTCCTGCAATTAACTATAAACTGTACAAATTACATGAAGGTTTAAATAGAGGGCATTTAAGCATTCATTAAATATAAAGAAAATGGAATTTTTCTAGGATATGTAGAGTCCTCCTGGTATGGGAGTCTGTTTCCTTAAATTACATGGAGGACATGCAGTATCTTCATTAATTTCTCCTCACAAACTCAGGGTAATCAGCTCTTTTCCTTATTATCTTAGTGATAGGTTTTGTCATTTAGTCGTATTTGTATGATGGATTTTATAAAATAATTTTCCTGTAATCTGTGGAAGTTATTTCAATTTCTAATTTTTTAAGTAAGGAAATAGGCAGAGATATTAACAGTAAATGTCCAACTGGTATCCAGTTTGCTGCTCCTTCACTAAAGCCCTATGAAGTCAGCCTGCTCTGCTCTGGCACCTACATCAGGTTGTCTCCTACACCAGCTGTAATGGTTTCATTCACTCAGATCTTCCTTTGGTATAAATTTGCAGCTTTCTTGATGCTCTCAGTTGCTATTTAAACTTTTCTCCCTTTTCTTCCCTAAAAGAATCAGTTTAGACTTCAAATTTAGTTTTTCCTGAGACTGATCAGAGGTTGGTGACCACATGGATTTGACCTTTTTTTTTTCAGTTGACATATACTTAAAAAATTTAAATTCTGGGGAGATCCAATATGGCAGTGGAGTAGGTGGATATTACACTCATCTCCTCCCAGGACCAAACTGGAATTCTGATTAAAATATAGAGCAGTCAACCTTAACAACCAACTGAAGACTAAATGAAGAGAAGCTTTATAATCCAGAATTTACAGAAGAAGCCATATCTAGTCTGGCTGGAAGATGAGAAAAAGGCTGGCCCCACTCCCATGAAAGGCAGCTGAGGTTCTGGAGGGATATCTCAGCTGGAAAGGTTCCCCCTGGGAAGCATTCGATCTCAACCTCAAGCTGGGCTTCCCAACCCAGAGCACCAGAGCCAGGAAGAAGCTCCCACATAACATCTGATTGTGAAAATCAGCAGGGATTCTGCCTGCCAGGGAGAGAGAGAAGTCTGCTAGAAACACTGGTGCCCTCTTTAAGGGCCAATACACAAAATCTTGTTCACAGCCACTCACCTTGGACTTCAGCAAAGAGACAGTAGAGTGGACTTAAGTTGCATGGAGAAACGGGTTTGTGGCTCTGGTGAGAGAGCTGAGGGACAGTCACCAGGATGCCTGTGCTGGATGACTGTTCCACACTACAGACACAAGCTTTCTTGGGTGGAGCATTCCCCTCCATATGGCATCTGCCTGGGGGAAAGGAAAAAAATGCACTCTCTGGATACCCTGTAGTTCTACCCTGCAGAGCTTGCGCCCTGCTGAGGAGTCAGCTACCTGGGCTGGGGTACAGAGGTCTGGGCAGACTCAGGGGGTATTGGTGACTGAGCTTGGTAGTTTTGGAGCAGGGGGGCCATTCCTACCACTTTCCCTGGAACCTAACTGGTGCCTCCCTCCCACAGGAGATCCGCTAGCCTCATCCTTCTGACTTCTGGCAGCACTACCCTGCTGACATTCGGTTCCTGGTGAAGTCTGGGACAGTCTGAGTTGTGTGGCTCTAGGACAGGGGCCATTTTTCCCTTGCATACCCAAACAATGCAGGGCCTTGGTCTCTGCCTTCTGAGCCTTCACATAGCCAAATCTTGGTCTGTTTGGGCCTCATAATCTCTGCTGGCCTCATCCTGATGACTCCCTGAGACCCCATCCCACGACAAAGATCTGCAAGCACCCAGTGGGTGGCAGTTAGACTTATATACCCTTGATGTGACAGCTGAGTGGCCTCAGAACCAACCAAGATTGAGCCTGTTTTGATCTGGTGAACACTACTCACCCCTACCTGGTGACTCACTGAAAACCTACCTCATGCAACTTGAGTCCCTCCAGAGGCTCTTTAAATGACTCAGCCTAACAGGCAGCAGGAAGGCAGAAGCTGGTACAGGTTGATTTGGAGGTACCTTGAGACTTTTGCGGACCTGGCCCTGGACCTGGTGCTGATAAAAGCTGGTTGTGGTGTGCAGCTTAGTCCATCCTGAGAACACCCAGGCTCAGCAGAGGCAGCCACAAACTGTGGGCCACTTTGTAGCTCCAAATAGATTGTCCAGGGCCAGTCACATGCAGTGTCTGACATTGGTCTGAACCCGAGTACCTCCAAAGAGGCCTCAGAAATAACACTGAGTGGCCAGCTTCAGATAACATCAGAGCAGGATACAATGTTTAACAAGCAGCAAATCCAAAGGGAGATCTTAGCAGGCACCAAGCACAACTGAGGTGAATTCTGCTTTATATGGTCAGCACCTGCACAACAGATTGTACACTGAGGTACAGATTGATTCTCACAGTAGGCCAGGCTGAGGGTTTACCCAGTGCCCAAACAGGCCAATAGAAATCAAGACTCAATTACAAAAGGAGGGTCCACATAATCCACAAGAGGGACATTCCTAGGGCACTCAGGTCAGGTAATCAAGGAAACTGCCACTGGGTTCCACAGGACACCTACGACATAAGGCCATTATACCAAGAGTAGGAGCCATAGCAGATCTACTTAATACATGGAAACAAACACAGAGAGGCACCCAAAATAAGGAGACAAAAAATACGCCCCAAATGGAGAAAACTCCAGAGAGAGCTAATGGAGAGCTAAATTGCTTGAAATGGAGGCAAGCAATTTACCTGATACAGAGTTTAAAAACAAATGGTTATAAGGGTGCTTAAGGAACTTACTGAGAACTTCAACTAAGAGCGAGCAAGCATAAAGGACATAGAAACAATAAAAAATAAGTAATTCAGAAATGAATACAATCTCTGAAATGAAAAATACATTAGAAGGAATAGACAATAGGTTGCTGGAAGCAAAGGATTAAATCAGTGATCTGGAAGACAAAGTAACAGAAAACATACAACCGAAGCAGAAAAATAAAAGGAATGAGTAGCTTAAAGATCCTTTGGGACAGCACGAAGCATAACAATATCTGCATTATAGCGATACCAGAAGAGAGAGCAAGGAATTGAGAACCTAATTGAAGAAATAATGACCAAAAACTTCACTACCTGGTGAAGAAAAAAGTCACTCAACTCCAGGGAGTACAGAGAGTCTCAAAAAAGATGGACCCAAAGAGGCCCACACCAAGACACATCATAATTAAAATAGGAACGGTTAAAGGAAAAGATAAAAATACTAAGAGAAACAGTTACCTACGAAGGAGCTCCCATAATACTGACAGCTGACTTCGTAACAGAAACATTTCAGGCCAGAAGGCAGTGGCATGAATATTAAAAATAATGAGAAGCAAGAACCTACAACCCAGGCTACTTTACCCTGCAAGGCTATAATTTAAAACTGAAGAAGTAAAAGAGCTTTCTGGATAAGAAAAAGCTAAAGGAATTCATTACCACTAAACCAGTATTGTGAAAATGTTAAAGATCCTTCTTGAAGAAGAAGAAGGTGAAGGAGGAGGAGAAAATGAGAACATAGTGATAAGAGTAAAATGGTAATGAATACATACCTATCTATAATCACTTTAACTGTAAATGGCTTAAATGCTCCAATCAAAAGACACTGGGTAGCAGAATGGATAAGAAAACAAGACCCCTATATATGCTATCTATAAGAGTCCTACCTTAGAATAAAACATGCATACTAAAAGTAAAGGTATGAACAAAGATATTTCATGCAAATGGAAAAGAAAAAAAGCTAATGTAGCAATACTTGTGACAACAAAATAGACTACGTTTAAGGCTATAGTAAGAGACAAAGAAGGACATTGCATAATGATAAAGGGAGCAATCCAACAAGAGGATATAACCCTTATAAACATCTATGCACCCAACATAGGAGCACCTAAATATATAAAGCAAGTCTTTTTTTTTTTAAATATATTTCATTGGTTATGCTATTACAGTTGTCCCATTTCTCCCCCATCATTCCCCTCCACCCTGCACACCCCCTCCCACCCACATTCCCCCTCTTTAGTTTATGTCCATGTGTTGTAAGTTCTTTAGTTTCTACATTTCCCACACTATTCTTGCCCTCCCCCTATTTTCTACCCACCATCTATGCTACTTATTTTCTGTACCTTTTCCCCCTCTCTCCCCCTCCAACTCCCCAGTTGCTAACTCTCCATGTGATCTCCATTTCTGTGGTTCTGTTCCTGTTCTAGTTGTTGGCTTAGTTAGCTTTTGTTTTAGGTGTGGTTGTTAATATCTGTGAGTTTGCTGTCTTTTCACTGTCATATTTTTTATCTTCTTTTTCTTAGATAAGTCCCTTTAACATTTCATATAATAAGGGCTTGTTGATGAACTCCTTTAACTTGACCTTGATCTGAGAAGCACTTTATCTTCACTTTTATTGTAAATGAAAGCTTTGCTGGATAGAGCAATCTTGGATGTAGGTCCTTACCTTTCATGACTTGGAATACTTCTTTCCAGCCCCTTGCCTGTAAGGTCTCTTTTGAGAAATCAGTTGACAGTCTGATGGGAACTCCTTTGTAGGTGACTGTCTCCTTATCCCTTGCTGCTTCTAGGATTCTCTCCTTCATTTTAATCTTGGCTAATGTAATTACGATGTGCCTTGGTGTGTTCCTCCTTGGGTTCAACTTCTTTGGGACTCTGAGCTTCCTGGACTTCCTGGAAGTCTATTTCCTTTGGCAGATTGGAGAAGTTCTCCTTTATTATTTGTTCAAATAACTTTTCCACTTGTTGCTCTTCTTCTTCCCCTTCTGGGACCCCTATAATTCAGATGTTGGGACGTTTAAAGATGTCCTGGAGGTTCCTAAGCCTCTCCTCATTGTTTTGAATTCTCGTTTCTTCCTTCTTTTCTGTTTGGTTGTTTCTTTCTTCCTTCTGGTCCACTCCATTGATTTGGGTCCCAGTTTCTTCCCATCTCTATTGGTTCCCTGTGCATTTTCCTTCATTTCACTTACTGTAGTCTTCATTTTTTCATCTAATTTGTGAGCAAAATCAACCAATTCTGTGAGCATCCTGATCACCAGGGCTTTGAACTGTGCATCTGATAGGTTGGCTATCTCTTGGTCACTTAGATGAATTGGCTCTGGGGCTTTGATCTGTTCTCCCGTTTGAGCCTTTTTTTTTTTTTTTTGGTCTGGTCGCGGCTGTTATGTAGTGAGGGGTGGAGTCTTAGGCATTCCCTAGGGTAGGGAAGCCCAGTTGCTGGGTAGTGACGCTGTATGTGGGGGTGGGGTCTGAGAAGGAACAATGGTGCTTTCTCTGCTCTCTCTTGGATTCCAGTCCCTTCTGCCACTTCCCCTTCACCTGGACTATATGCATATGACTGTGGGACCACCTGGTCAGCCAGCCGCCTTGCATGGCCTCACTGGGTCTTCACCATTGCTACCTGTGCCCAGGGTCCTCTAGCTGCCTGCGCGCCCAGGTCTGCCAACCTCCACTTTTTCCTGCCTTGACTCCACCCCTCTTACCGGTCTGGATGAATGGTTGTTGGACTTCTGTACAGTTCAATTTTCTATCAGTTCTGGATATTTTCTTGTTTCTAAATCTTTTTTGTCCTTAATTTTGGTTGTGCAAGGAGGCATAGTGTATCCACCTACGCCTCCATCTTGGCCGGAAGTCAGAAAGCAAGTCTTGATGGACATAAAGGAAGAGATTGTCAATAATACAGTCATAGTAGGGGATTTTAACATCCCATTAACATCAATGGGTAGACCTTCCAGGTAGAAAATCGATAAGGAAACAGCCTTAAATGACTCACTAGATCAGATGGATTTAGTTAATATCTTCAAAGCAATTCATCCTAAAGCAGCAGAATAAACATTCTTTTTAATTGCACATGGAACATATTCTGGGATAGACCACATATTAGGCCGGGTTCAGTAAATTTAAGAAGATTGAAATCTAATCAAGCATGTTCACTGAACAGAAGGGTATCAAACAGGACTTCAACCACAAGAAAAAAACTGAGAAACACAAAGACATGGAGGCTAAAATGCATGTTTCTAAACAATGAATTGGTCAACAATGAGATCAAAAAAGAAATGGAAAGATGTTGTACTTTGCAACAAACAAAAATGAGACAAAGCAACCCCAAATCTACGGGACACAGTTAAAGTAGTCCTTAGAGGGAAATTCATATGTTAAGGATCTTCCTCAAGAAACAAGAAAAATCTCAGATAAATAGTTTAACTTTCCACTTACAGGAACTAGAGAAAGACAAACAAACAAAACCTAAAGTGAGTAGAGGAAAGGAAATAATAAAGATCACTGCAGACATAAACAGTACCTAAAAAACAATACAACAGATCAATGAAACCAAGAGTTGGTTTTTTGAAAAGAAAAACTAGATTGACAAACCTTAACCAGACTTAAGAAAAAAACAAAAGTAAAATCATAATTGAAAGAGGTAAGGTAAAAACTGACACCACAGAAATACAAAGGTCTATAAGAAAAATTATGAACAGATATATGTCAAGAAATTGGACAATCTGAACAAAATGGACGAATTCCTAGAAATATACAATCTTAAAACTGAATCAGGAAGATTCAGAAAATCTGAATAGACAGACTTTAACGAATGATATTGAAGCAGTAATCAAAATACTCCCAACACACAAAAGTCCTGGATCAGATGACTTCATGGGTGAATTTTACCAAACATTCAAATAACACTTATCCTCAAACTACTAAAAAGATTCAAGAGGAGGACAGCATCCCAAGCTCATTTTACAAGGCCAGCATTATCTTAATTCCAAAACCAGATAAAGACATTTCAAAGAAAGAAATTATATGCCAATATCCCTGATGAACATAGATGCTAAAATCCTCAACAAAATATTAGCAAACTGAATCCAGCAATATATTAAAGAGATCATACACCATGATCAAAGGGGATATATTCCTGGGCAAGGTTGGTACAATATTTGCAAATCGATAAGTGTGACACATCACATAAACAATATGAAGGATAAAGACCACATGATCATATCAGTACATGTATAAAAAGCATTTGATAAAATCTAGCACCATTTTCTGATTAAAAAGTCTCAGCAAAGTGGGAATACAGGCCATATACCTCAATATAATAAAGGCCTTATATGACAAACCCACAGCCACCATCATACTTAATGGGCAAAAACTACAAGCATTTCCCTTGAGTTTGGGAACAAGACAGGAATATCCTCTTTCACCACTCTTATTCCACATAGAACTAGCAGTTAGACAAGAAAAAGAAATAAAAGGCATCCATACTGGAAAGGAAGAAGTAAAGCTGTCATTATTTGCAGATGACATGATACTGTATATAGAGAATCCTGAAGATTCCACCAAAAAAACTACTAGTACTCAAATAAATACAGTAAAGGAGCAGGATATAAAATAAATATCCAGAAATCAGTTGCATTATTTTGTATAACAATAATGAACTACCAGAAAGAAGAACTTGAAAACAATCCTATTTAAAATGCCATAAAATATCTAAAATAAATGTAACCAAGGATGTAAAAGACCTGTAGTTGGAAAATTATAACACACCAAAGAAAGAAACTGAAGAAGCTACAAATAAGTGGAAGCATATACCATGTTCATGGATAGAAAGACTTATCATTATTAAACTGTCTATACTACCCAAAGTAATTTGTGAATTCAGCACAATTTTTATCATGATACCAAGGATGTATTTTACAGAACTAGAAAAGTATTCCAAAAATTTATATGGAACCATAAAATACCCTGAATAGCCATAGCCATCTTGAGAAAGAAGAACAAAGTTAGAGGAATCATGCTACCTAATATCAAAGTATACTACAGGATGTAGCATTGTATTGGCATAAAAATAGACATATAGATTTATGGAACAGAATAGAGATTTTATCAATAAACCTTCACATTTATGGTCAATTAGTATTAGACCAAGGAGGCAAGGACACACAATAGGGTAAAGACAGTCTACCCAATAAGTGGTATTGGAAAAATTAGACATATACCTGCAAAAAATGAAACTAGACCACTTTCTTATGGCATACACAAGAATAAACTCAAAATGGATTAAAGACTTAAATGTTTGACTCAAAACCATAAAAATCCTAGAAGAAAACATAGGCACTAAAATCTCAAGACATTTTTGTAGCGATGTTCTTTTATGATATATCTCCTTAGGCAAGGGAAACAAAAGGAAAAAAATTAGTGGGACTGCATCTAACTAAAAAGTTTTTGCACACCAAAAACAACCATCAACAAAATGAATAGGGAACCCCTGAATGGGAGAACATTTTCACCAATGATACATCTGATAAGAGGTTAATAATCCAAAATTTATAAAGAAGTAAACAACCCAACAAGCCCCCAAATACAATCTAATTAAAAAAATGGGCACAGGACCTGAATAGACACTTCTACAAAGAGGACATATGGTTGGCCCATAGATATATGAAAAAATGCTCACCACCACTAGCCATCAGAGAGATGCAAATTAAAAACACAATGAGATATGACCTCATACATGTCCGAATGACTGTCATCGATAAATAAACAAAGTTTTGGTGGGATATGTAGAAAAGGGAACTCTCATGCATTCTTGGTTGGAATGCAGATTTGTGCAACCACTAGGGAAAGCAGTATAGAGTTACCTCAGAAAATTAAAAATGGAACTGCCTTATGACCCAGGAATTCCACTTCTGGGAATATATCCAAAGAAACCTAAAACTAATTCAGAAGAATATATGTACCTCTGTGTTTATTGCAACATTATTTACAATAGCTAAGATTTAGAAGTAAACCAAGTACCCATTGGTAGATGAGTGGATAAAAAAAGCAGTGGTGCATTTACACAATGAAATAATACATGGTTGTAAAAAAGAAGGAACTTAATGCAACAGCAAGGATGGACCTGGAGAGTATTATGCTAAGTGAAATAAGCTAGTCATAGAAGGACAAGTACTATATGATGTCACTTATATGTGGAATCTAATGAACAAAATTAACTAACAAAATAAAAACAGACTCATAGTTACAGAGAACAGACTGACAACTGCCAGAAGGGAGGGATTTGGGGGAGCCGGGTGAAAAAGATGAAGGTATTAAGCAAAGAAAAAAGAAAACTCAAAGACATGGATAATAGTATGGTAAGTACCAGAGGGAAAAGGGGTTGTGGGGGATGTAGAAGAGGGTATGGGGGATAAATGGTGATGGAAGGAGACTTGATTTGGGGTAGTGAACTCTCAATACAATACACAGATGATGTATTATAGAATCATACAACCGAAACCTATATAATTTTATTAACCAATATCACCCAATAAATTGAATAAATTTTATTAACTAGTGTCACCCAATAAATTCAATAAAAAATTTTAAAAGGACTAAAGGATGTAGTAAGAAATAAAAAAATAAAATAAAAAATCAAGACTGCTTCATTTAAGAATATTTAATTCTGTCACTGTTGATTTAAGTACATGCTTATTATTCATCATGTATCCTTTATGCCAATAGGTTTTTAAAATAACCTTGCTAGTGCCTTATTTTTCTAGACAGATTTATCAAGATACGATTCACAAATTATACACTTCAGCCATTTAAAATGTACACAATTATGTTGCTTTTTACTATATTCACAAAGGCATTAATCATCACAACAATTATAGAATATTTTCCTCACTTCAAAAAGAAACCTCATTACCCCCAACTTTTTCTTACCCTCTATTCCTTGGTAACCACTACTCTACTTTTTGTCTCTTGGAATGGATTTACTTATCATGGACACTTCATATAAATGGAATCATACAATCTCTGCTCCTTTGTGACTGGCTTCATTCATTTAGCATAACACTTTCAAGGTTCATCCATGTTTTAGCAAGGTTCATTACTTCATTTAGTTTTATTGCCTAATAATATTCCATAGCATAGTTATGCTACATTTTATTTATTCATTCATTAATTGATATATTTGTATTGTTTTCACTTTTTGGCTATTATGAGTAATGCTGCTATGAACATTTGTGTAGACATATGTTTTCACTTCTTAGATATATACCTAGTAGTGAAATTGCTGGATCATATGGTAACTCTATCTAAATATTTAAAGAACTGTTTTCCAAAGTGATTGGACCATTTTGCACTTCCATTAGCAATGAATGAGGGTTCCAGTTTTTCCACATCCTTGACAATCATTATTTTCTATCTTTTTTATTATAGTCATACTGTTGGGTGTCAGGTAGTATCTCACTGTGGTTTTGATTTGCATTTCTGTGATAGCTAATGATGCTGAGCTTTTCTTGCACTTCCTGACCATTTCTATATCATATTTGGAAAACTGAGTATTCATATACTTTGCAAATTTTTAATTGGGCCATTTGTCTTTTTAATTACAATGCATTATTTTAAAATAATTTCTTTAATAGGACAGATGGTCAATGATCATAACTCTAGGTGTAAAGTAGTTGTAAAGTAAATACTTAATGAAAGCATATAACACTTGGTACTTTTTTTTTAGGGATGTTTGTAGTGTCTGGTGGATTGTTGATCTCTCTCCTTTTTCTTTTCTTAGGAACCCATTTTGCAGCTCTCAAGTTTTTGTAGAATGCTGTAAACAGTTGTCACAGTTTTTCAAGAAACAGAGTTACAACTTCCTCCTCCCAATAGAACTTTTATAGTTGTATTCAATGCCTAACATTGCAGAAGCAGAAAGGGCACATGATTCTGGAAACGGTGAGCACAAATCTGAGAGAAAGTCTCCTGACGGGAAACTACAAGATGCTGTACAGTCTTTCTGCACACATGCCTCAGGGGCAACCTTGGGTCCCAAAGGAGATGGTCATTATCCATGGAGTTGTCCAGTGACCCATACTCGGGAGAAAATTTATGCCATCTGTTCAGACTATGCCTTTCTTAACCAGGCAACCTCAATCTATAAAACTCCAAATCCATCCCTCTCTTCTTGCCTCCCTGATAGTACCTCTCTATCTGCTGGAAATAATTCATCAAGATACATTGGTATACCTACTAGTACATCAGAGATCATCTACAATGAGGAAAATAGCTTGGAAAATTTATCCAGTAGTCTGGGCAAGCTACCTCTCGCATGGGAAATTGATAAATCTGAATTTGATGGGGCAGCCATAAATCTGAAACACAAATCAGGTAAGGAAGGAGCCATGAAGTTCACATTTGAAAATAATAAAAAAATGTATCTTGTTTAAACTTGCCATTAAACGTGTTTTTCTTTTATAATACTGAATAGAGAACATTGCCAGCATCTTGTCTCATCATTACAGTTGAAAGATAAACTTGGACATGAGACATTTGGTTTATTTATGTGTTGCTATTGGAAACAATTGACATTACCCTTACATTTTGAGAGTTTGGAAACATCTAGGATGCTGTAGAAACACAGGTATTACAGATAAGTACATGGTGACTTAGAAATGGTTAACGAGGTGGCTAGAATAACATACTACTATTTTATAATTATGCAGGGAGATGAATTTATATGTCCCAATTAAATATCTAGTTTTCTTTTCTATCATGTAATATTGAGACTTTTTGGTTGTTACAGTTTTTTGAGTACCTCACAAGGTCTCCAGGTACCACTGAGTGAGTCGTGTACTACCCAATTTGGATGCTGTTCACCTAGGGAGTTGACTTCAGGTTCAGTGCCTTCACAATTTCATTGTGGTAGTCCTCTGGCAGATACTCCTGCTTTCACTTCTTTTTATTGAACTCACAGTAGCACAGGAATTTTATGAGGTAGGTACTGTTATTCCCTTTTCACAGATGGAGAAATTGAGGCATAGAGGGGATAAATTGCCTGCCCAAATTTGCACAGCTAGTTAAGAAGTAGTAGAACTAGAATTTGTATTTTACTTCTAGACTTCTCTGATCATTTTATAAAATCACCATTTATACCGTTTCATTTGCAAAATCAACTTGTTTCATGGAATGTTCTGTAAATTTGTAATTTTCAGGGTGTAAGGGGATTTCACTTTGTGTCTATACTTATGAGTGATTGGCCTATAATTTTTTAAATAATGTCTTTTCAGGTGTTGGAATTAGGGCTATGCTGGTCTCCTAAGATAAGCTAGAAAATGTATTCTCATGTTTTCTGAGGGGTATTAAAAATCTCTAACTTTGATTATGTTGTCTTAATTTCCATTCTGTCAAATTTTATTTTGTCTATTTTATCTAAGTTGTTGATGTTGGCATAAAGTTGTTTGTAATAGGCCCTGTATACTTTTAAAATCTGTATGGTCTTTTGTAATAAATTAGTCTTTCATTCCTCAGCTGGTCATTTTTTTTTTTTCTTGCTAGGGCTTTATTGGTTTTGTTCCTCTTTTGAGGTAACAAACTTTTAGCCTTGTTAATTTTCTCAGTTGTTTTCTATTTCATTGATTTCTACTCCCTTCCTCCCCTTTTCTTCCTTTGGGTTTACTTTGTTCTTCATTCTCTAACGTTTTTATTAAGACATTTCTACTATAAGTACTTAATGTTATAAATTGCTAAGTATGTTTTAGCTGTAGCTCACTCATTTTGATATATTTTGTTATCATTTAATTTGAAGTATTTTCTAATTTCCCTTGTGAATTCTTGTTTGATAATACATTGTTTAGAAGTATGCTTTATAATTTGTAGGTGTTTTGGAGGTTTTCTAAATATTGATATCTAATTCAGTTCCATTATGGACAGAGAATATATTATCTGTCTTTTTAAATTTAGTGACACTTGTTTTATGACCCAGTGTATGGTCTATGTTGGTGAATGTACCATGTACACTTGAAAAGAAGGTGCATTCTGTAGTTGTTGGGTGTAGTGTTCTACAAATATTTATGAAGTCTAAGTCTTTGAAAGTGTTGCTCACATGTCTGCCTCTCTACTTAGTAAATTTTTTGTCTTGTTCTACCAAATGCTGAAAATGGAGTGTTAAAAATCTCCAACTATGATTGTGGAATTGTCTTTTCTCCATTTAATTTTGTTTGCTTTGTTATCATGTAATCTGAAGCTCTGTTATTAGGTACTCACACATTTATGACTTTTATTTCTCTTTGATGAATTGCCCTTTTATCATTAAGAAGTGTTCCTCATTATTTCTGGTAATATTTCTTGTCCTGAAAGCCACTTTGTTTGATATTTATATGGCTCAGCGATTTTCAAGCAGTGTGCTGTAAGAATTTTTAAAACATGTAATACCTGACTATTTAGTCAGAGGCACTGACTTCCTTTCACTTAGATTGTCAAATATAAAATGATAATAGCCAACACAACAATAGCCATCCAATGTGAATGAAAATGAAATCTATTTTTTGTTAGATTGGCAAAAAATACAGTTTTTGTTATGCTGTATTTTAGTAATTATTTTGTGTGTGCATGAGATGAAAAGGTTGAAAACTGCTGATAAAGTTAATCTAGCTTTATTTTGACTAGTTTTTTCAGGGTACATGTTTTTCCATCCATTTATTTTCAACCTATGTCTTTTTATATTTAAAGTATACCTCTTAAAGATAACTAAGTATATTCAGTGAATTATTTCTGATATTGTTTATTTTAGTTCTAGAATTCATATTTTTAAATAGTATCTGTTTCATACCTTGAACTTGCTATTTTTTCATTCATTATGAGAGGATTTTTATCTGTTTTATAAAGCATAATTATAATACCCACTTTGAAATCCTTATCTGCCAATTTTAAAATCTGAGTTATCTCACAGTTGGGCCTTTTTTTCTTGAGAACATGTCACTTTTTTTTTTTTCCAGTTTCATCACATGTTCAGTAAATTTTTTTTATTATTTCCTAAATATTGGGAATGTTATCTTACGGTGATTTGGGATTCTGGTATATTCCTCCAGAGTGTTTTTAAATTAATTAATTAATTTTACAGCCATTAATTTGGTTGGGCCCAATCAACTCTGTCTGTTGAGGACATCTCAAATCTCAGTTCAATTCTTTTAGCCTTAGCTGTGCTGTTTGGGATCTGCTTAGGATTTGGGCCAAATTTATACACAGAATTTAGGCTTCCCCTTATCTGGCTGTCTTTTTTCTTGTGTCCCCCCACCTCATTTTCAGTGATTGTGATTGTTCAGAATTCTGTCCTGTGGTTCTTCAAGTCAAAATATGGTGGGCATTCTATTTTCATTCACTGTCCTTATACCTTTCTTAAAAGCCAGCGTGGCAAATAGAGGTATATATATACAATATGTACATATATTTTGTATTGGGGCTCTATGCATGTGTTGTGGGCAGGGTGACTTATGGAAGCAGGAATATGACAATGACAAGGGGCAATGGGCAGAGGTTACTGAATTGATAAGATGGGGGAGACAGAGTCTTCAGGCATCACTCTTTTATGTTCCACTCTCAGACTTAACTTCTACTTTGACAGAACTTTCTTCCTCAGATTGAATGGAGTTTTGTTGTAGGACCAGTTCTCAGTGTGAGATGTTATGAAGCATGTTCATTTGGAACATATATCCTTATTTATCCCCAGGGGCTCATGGGAGTAAGCTCAAAACAGAGAATGGAGAGAAGATGTAGGTATGCATTAGAGGAAAGTGTGTGGGTACAGACCCACTTTGGGCTGCTCAGATCATGATTATCGTGCTTCATCAGCCTCTAAAATTTTGAGTGGCTGGGAAAACTATTTAGGGAATTAAGGCATTATTGGACAATGAAGACATCTCAAGAAATGGTGGGAAGTAGGTTTTCCATTTTCTGGAGCTGTAAATGTATTTATTATTAAAAGATACTTGTGATAATGAGATATTTTTCTCATTTTTTCAAGCTCATGTTTGTCAGTAGTTGTTTAGCTCTGTGAGAAATTTTGTGTTCTCTGAACACTTAGAAAGAATAATTGGAAGGAAGGGGGTTGGTAATTTGTTTCTGGATATGATGGTGTTTGTTATTATGACATTTTAGAAAAATTAGAGAAATTTCCTGTATAATAATAGTTTCTGAGTTCCAGCTGGTTTTGGCTGCCAAATGATTTCATTGTACAGCTACTTAAATGATAAAATGATCCATTCCATGTTTGTTTTCTGGCTATATACCTATGTAATTTATGTTTCATAATTAATGAATAACTAAAAATAGTTTTTATGTAATTTTATAACAGATTTTATTATTTTAAAATATGTGTGATATTATTGAAATATTTGAGCATAGCCATCTGAAATGTTAAGTGTATTTTAGTGAAATGAGAGTTGAATGTTATTCATATTTTAATTTATGTAGTTTTTTGACTGAGTTATCCATTAGCATGGCTCAGAAATTAAAAGCATAAAAATTAAACACTATAAAGTCTAACTCTCATTTTTGTCTTCCTTTTGTCTATCTAGCTCTCAATTCCCCTCCCCCCATCGGTAACCACTATTATTTGTCTTATGTGTCTTTGGAGAGAGAAGGAGAGAGACAGATAGAGAGTGAGGTAGAAAGTGAAGCGAGAGAGGGATAGAGAGAGAAAGAGAAAGAGAAAGAGAAAGAGAGAGAAGGGAACAGAGAACATTCACACGTAATGAAAAGAAACTTTTTTCCATTCTAGTTCCTAGTGCTAAAATCTCATTTTAATAATGCACATATGTGCATAATTTGTAATCCATTTTGTGGTCTCAGTAGGCCTAGAGATATTTTTAAACATCACATCATTGTATTATTGGATCTATTGTGTTTACTTTTTAACAGAGTTCCATTAAATGTGGCTTTATTGTTTTATAGAAAAAAATCCATTTTCTGGAAAGTGGTTAGTTTATTATTTTTCTGTTGGTAATTTGATTTTCTAAATTAAAGATTTTGTGATTCTTTTACCAGCTAAGTGACTAGTTTAGGAATTGGAATGTACAAATCTGATAGGAAATAACATTCTTGGTTGTTTAATTTTGTTATTTTCTCTCTTAAGGAAGGAGAGTATTTTTTTATTTATCCTCACCTGAGGACATTTTTTTTTATTGCTTTTAGAGAGTGAGAGAGAGAGAGAGAAGCATCCATTGATTGCCTTTTCGTATGCACTGCTACTGGGTATGGAACCCAGAACTTGGGTGTGTGCCCTGACCTGGAATCGAACTCATGACTTTTCAGTCTACAGGCTGATGCTCCAACCAACTGAGCCAGGGTGATGGGACAGTATTTTTGAACATACATATTTCTTCAATATGTTTGTAGATACCATTTTTTAGGACTGGTGGCAGTTACTTTTTAATTTTGTCCTATAATTAATTTAATTGTCCTGGCAATTCACTTCATCTTAAGCATTTTGCTTATTTTATACTCTTATATTCTAGGCAATGTAAAGAAACAAATTTCCAAGAAAAAAACTTCAGATAAAAAAGGAAGACATCAAAGGGAGTGGCCTCAGTATTCTCCTCTTGAAGATATTAAGCAGCGGAAAGTATTAGACCTCAGACGATGGTAATCTTTAAATTTTTTTTTCTTCTTTAACCATAATACCATTGCTATACTTAATTTCTGGGTTAAATTTAGATTTTCCAGATTGTTCTGAAAGTGTTTTCATGCCTGGTTGTTCAAAGTGGGATCCAACTATGAACCATACTTTTTGTTTGCTTGTTGCAGTCGATATGTCTCTCTAGATTAAGAGAGACACCTCACTCTTCCCCATTTTAATTCTAGGAAATGGACTTATTCAGGAGACTTGGCCAGATATCTTTTAAAAAAGATTTTATTTATTTATTTTTAGAGAGAAGGGAAGGGAGGAAAAAAGAGAGGGAGAGAAACATTAATATAAGAGAAACACTGATCAATTGCCTCTCGTCCGCACCCCAACCTGGGACTAAAGTTGCAGCCCAGGCATGTGGCCTGACTGGAAATCCATCTGGGGCGGCCATTTGCTTTGTGGGAGGATGCCCGACCAACTAACCCACACTGGGCAGGGCTTGGCCAGCTATCTTGTAGAATGTCCTCTCTTCTGGATTTGTTTGATTTTTTTTCCTGTTAGTTATATAAATTATTTATATGACCTCAGTATTTCCTGAAAACTGGAAGTTAGATATAAAGACTTAATTAGGTTCTGGTTTGGGCATTTTAGACAAGAATACTGCCTAAGTGATCCTGTGTGCTTCATGTTGTATCACAATTGGAGGAGCATAGCATTTGGTCATCCAGCATTAAAGATACTAAGAGTGATTACTGGATTTAGGAGGTGATAGCCTTAGCCCACGTTGTCAAGTTATTTTTTTCCATCTGCAACCATCAAGTTATCAGTGGGGTAACAGTGGCATTAGCCTAATATCCTGTTCCTATCAACTTTTCACCTAGTGGTTTGAGCCAAATCCATTGATGATCCTTGCCTGAATCCTTGTTGTGAAGTGGTGATATCTCAAAATTCTATTATTTTTTAAAATTTACTGGCGTTCTTCTAACAAGAAGGGCTTTCCTTTGTCAACTAAGTCTATTTTGTTACTTTAAAATACAGTTCTGTTCCAAAAAAAGAAAGTTTAATTCATGATAGCTGTAAAATCTGATTTGAAATTTTTAAAAGTCTTTTGTGTGAGATTTTAGAAATACTAGATTTTTCCACTTATTTAGTAAGTATTGGGCCCTTAACTATGGCCTGAGAATATAGAAGTACATAAAACATGGTCTTCATTCTCTTAAGGTTTAAACTTTAGTTGAGAGAGGGGACTAAGCAGAAAATGTAAAATATTTCAGGAGGCAATTTGTCAGATGATGAGTATGAATAAAGAAACAACATGAGAGGAAGTAATGAGCACCAAAAGGCTTCAGTGAAAAGCTGAGTGTAAGGAGAGGAAATATGAGGGGATGGAGGTCTTTCAATGGATGGTAAGAAAGTGTCTGGCACATTGGTAATGAAGGGTAAGCCAGGTTATCTGGAGTGAGGCTCAGAGAAGCTGAGAAAATTGCCCAACATCACATAGAAAGTAAGTAGATCATATATTGAAACTGAAGACAGCCAGACTCCAAAGTCTGTTACTTCTTTTTTCTTTTTTTATCCTCACTTGAGGGCATTTTCACTGCTTTTTAGAAAGAGAGGGAGGGAGAGAGGAAGGGAAATCTATACAACAGAGAAGCCTCTATTGGTTGCCACCTCTACGCACCTAGACCAAGTATCATACACACTTCTATGGTTGGGGATCCAGCCTCAACCTTTTGGCTATGGGACGATGCTCTAACCAACTGAGACACACCAGCCAGGGTCAAAGTCCATGTTCTTTCTTTATAACATCTTTTATGATCTATTTCTTTGATATTAGGTGAATGATTTAGCTTTTGGGGGTACAAGGATAAGTCATTAATGATTTCTTAACAAAAGGATATTTACAAAGGTAAATTGGAAGTAGTATGACAAGTGTACTAGAGAAGAAATACTAGAATTGAAAACATCAATGTTTCTTTCTTTGGAGCAAAGCTTTGCCCATTTTTGCTTCAATCCCTTAAATATAACATTTGTTTTAACAACAAATATGAATAATTATATTTTAATGGTATATAACATGTGAGACCATAAAGGCATGGGTTAGAAAGGACAGATGGGAGAAATAACCTGAGGGGAAAAATTACCAGGATGACCACCTTATTTCCCATTAAGAATATTATACAGGATAGGGTTGGAAGGGAAAGACCCTCAGAAAATAGAAGAACTTCAGTAAAAGTTTTAAGCTGGCCATTAAAGAGACCAGTAAACGAGTTTGGATTGATGAAGAAATAAAAATCTTAAGGAAGCCTAAGGTTGATCCCAAGGTTTTGTGAAGAATTGTATAAAATAAAAGAGTGAGATTTAAATATGGTAGAATAAGGTCTTTTTACTTTATTTCTTCCCTCAAACCCATAAAATCAATAACTAGATGAAAAACAGAAAACTCTGTCCTTGTCAAAACAAAGAAGTAGCAAAGTCCCCAAACCAAAGGCTCGAACCATATTTATCAAATTCTTTGCATAAACTGATGGCCTCAAACAATACAGGTTTCCCTAAAGTTCATGTGACAGTCCTGAAACCATCCAGTGACCCTTTGGTTAGATGTAGGGGTATGAGAAGTTGTACCTGTGCTGAAGCTTTGGAGTTCTTCGTGGAATCAAGGTCAACACTATAGAAGTGCAGGGAGGGTTGCAGAAGGAGACAGCGTGCTTATTGCCACTTGATTATCTTACTCTCCAACTTCTAGCTGAAGACAGTGCTCTAGAAAATTGCTAGGTCGGTGGTGATTGTAAGAGTTGAACACAGACCACATACTTCCTGATTTTAAAACTTATTACAAAGTTATAATAATTAAAACAGTGTGGTGCTGGAGATAAGATAGACATATAGATCAACGGAGTAGAATACAGAGTCCAGAAATAAGCCCTCATAGAAATGAGAAGAAAAATCTTTGGCAAGGGGGCCAGGACCACAGAATAAAGGGAGGACAGTCTTTTCAGAAAATGGTGCTGGGAAGAGTAGATATCCACATGCAAAAGAATGAAGTTGGACCCTTACTTATATCATACACAAAAATTAACCCAATATGGATTAAAGACATAAATGTAAGACCTTAAACCATAATACTCCTAGAAGAAAACATAGGGGAGAAGCTTTATGATTTTGGATTTGTCAGTGTCATCTGGGATGACACCAAAACCACATATAACAAAAGCAAAAATAGACAAAAGGGACTATTTAAAACTTAAACAAAAACTTCTGTGCAATAAGGAAACAGTCAACAAAATGAAAAGGCAACATACGAAATGGGAGAAGATATTTGTAGATTATACATCTGATAAGGATTTAATATCTACAATATATAGAGAACTCTTGGAATTGAGGTTGTAAATAATCACATATGCAGCTCAACTAGGAATTTGCGCTGGAATTTTAGTAGTCAGTGTCTAAATTCATATACCATGATTTTTTTCATTGGCTTGGATAACATCCACTTTAACTAATAGTCAGTCATACTTAGCCATCTTTATTAAAATAAATGATTTATCATTGTTATGAATTTATATGCATTTAATAAATATAAAATATTTTAAGTGAATAAAGATTTTATATTGGTTAAATGATAAAAATTTTCATTATTTTAACACTTTCAGTTGCCATGAGTGTTATATTTTTATATGACTATTTTGTATTCATTCAAGTGAAAAAAGTCTTGTTTTCTCAGGTACTGCATAAGCCGACCACAATATAAGACTTCTTGTGGAATCACCTCATTAATTTCTTGTTGGAATTTCTTATATAGCACAATGGGAGCTGGAAAGTGAGTTTGTTACTTTTTAAAAAATTGATTTTAGAGAGAGAGAGATGGAGGCATCGATCTGTTTTCCACCCATTTATGCATTCACTGGTTTAGTCTTGTATGTGCCCTGACTGGGTGTTGAACCTGCAACCTTGGCATATGGGGACAGTGTTCTAACCAAGTGAGCTACCTGGCCAGGGCAAGTATGTTAATTTATTGGTATCTCTCAACTCTAAGGTATTTGCTGTTGCTCTTTCCATAATGGAAGGTTTTTAAAGATTTATTTTAAATTGAGAAAAAACTGCTACATTTTGTTTTAAGCCTATTAGCTATAAATATATGCACAAATTATTTTTGATAAAATAAAAAATTACTGAAATTATTTGCAAATCAGACAGACATATTAATATTGAAACAGGTTATATTTGCATATGGTTGGAACTGTAAAATGAAAGGCAATGTTTCTTTTTGTAGTCTTCCACCTATTACCCAAGAAGAAGCGTTACATATTTTGGGCTTTCGACCACCATTTGAAGATATTAGGTTTGGCCCTTTCACTGGAAATACAACACTTATGAGGTATGAAGCGTTCACATAGAGACAATACCTTATTTCTAGTTTTGCTAAATAATAATGCTATAGATAGTAAACTATGTATCCAGTTGCCAGACCCCAACCTTTAGTAGATATGCCAAACTTGGGTTCCTCTTGAATTTCTCTAGAATTGCAATAGTGCCATCTTTGTTATATGGAACTGTTGCTATGAGCAAATCTTTTTATTTTCAGATGGTTTAGACAAATAAATGACCACTTCCACGTGAAAGGATGCTCTTATGTCCTATATAAACCTCATGGGAAGAATAAAACAGCCGGAGAAACTGGTAGGTAAACATGTAGAAGATTTATACACACTATGGTAGGGATTTTAGGGGGTAGAAGGATCAAGTAAAAAGGTAAAAGGACTCATGGACATGGGCAACAGTGTGGTGATTGTTGGGGGAAGGGGAATATAAAGTTACTAAATAGCAATGGGAAAAAATAAGTTAAAAAAAGATTTATACACATGTACATGCACATGCACATATACACTTTAGACCAGGGGTGTCAAACTCATTTTCACTGGGGGCCACATCAGCCTTGCAGTTGCCTTCAAAGGGCCAAGATAATTTTAGGACTGTATAAATGTAACTACTCCTTAACTGTTAAGGAATTGAAATTACACTCGGCCCTTCAAAGGCAACTGCATGGCTGATTTGGCCCCCAGTGAAAATGAGTTTGACACTCCTGCTTTAGACCATCTCAAAGATTAGTTGTTTTGATTATATAAATGCTAAACACAATCCGTTACTTTTATATCTCTTTATCCAAGGGGAAATCATAATACTAATCTATAGGGCACTTTTCAGTATACAGTTTAATATTTTTAGTTCTCCTCATCTTTGCATGTAGAGTTTTTAGGCTTTTAAGACATGTCATAAACACTACTTTAATTCATTTTTTTTGTATTATTTGGTTCCATAGGGTGTGTGAGTGTGTGTGTATGCATGCACACATGTATGCTGGTTAAATTCTTTCAGAAAGCAGCATGAAATTTGCACTTCCTTTTCCTAAAAGGGATGAAAGGATTTTAGAATAGTTGATGTTAGAACTGCATAATAACATAACAACATGGACTATGAAAGTGACAGAGTTCTATTATGGGATAGTCGTGGTCATAACAGAGAAATGGAGTTGATTTTAAGGATTGTTTTAGGTACTAATTTAAATAATTTGCATTATTTGACAATTTTCACTTTTTAATTTGACAATAATCTTTTGACTTTACAAGTCAAAATTGTAATACAGTGTTAAAGAAAAACTCTGATGTTAAAATTACAAGGAAGATTATATTCAAGACAATTGTAATAAGGGTATCACACTGGAGGACAGTGGGTTCAATCCTGAATGCAACAAAGGCAGCTGGGAATTTATAGGCAGCTAGCAAAGTGAGGGGTCAGTGGATGGAGAATTACTAGAAGGAGGCTCTAAGAATAGCATTCTTGCTAAACTGGTCTAACAGCATTTTTACAACAGGGAAGTTAAGGGTTTAGATCTCAAGGGTAGGAGATGATATCTCATCAGATATCAAGGGTGATTAATATCTAAATTGACTTAGCAGGAATCTTACTAAAACTGAATTCAGCAAGGATGGGCATAGAAGCCCTAGATCGAGGCCTAGTTGAGAAGAGGGCTCAGAGGAGCCTAAATCAAGTTTGGTCAAGGAGAGAGTCTTTGTCAATAGAGAGGATATATGGTTTCCCAAGGTCAGGGATTGAACATAGAGGAGGATATGTCTCTTGTCCTATATCAGGTATATCAAGTCAGGTAAATTTGGAATTCATATGTTGGTTTCTACACATACTGGTTTTATGATCTTGAACAAAGAAGTTAGACATTCACTTACTGAAGCCAGTGTAGACCTTGGTCTTTCCCTCCTCAAAGGGTCACTGAGGAGGTATTTGTACCCTCCTCAAAGGGTCACTGAGATAAAGATAAAAGGAGACATGTTTGTAATACATTTAGCTCCTTGTTTGACATAGACTGAGGACTCGATAAATGTTAGCTTTTATTCTTACTGACTGAATTCTGTGCAGGGGGCCTGTGGAAAGGGCAGCTTTAAATGGTGTTTTAGTAGTTTTTTTCTGTTTTTAGTGAGACTGTCAACACACCTCTCTTACTAATTGATCAGGAAATTGACCCAGCAATCCCATTTCTGGTAACATAAGGTCTGTCTGGAAAAAGTCCAGCCATTATTTAATAGCACGAGAATAGTTTGTGTGACATTGATATAATTTGACAGCCAAGCAGAGTGGACTGCTTGGGCATGCATGCATAAACAATGATGACTGCACTGTACTAGTCAGTGGGGGCATTGAGTGAGCATATGTACTGTGTGGCTGTCACATTCAAAATGATTGAGCAAGTAGAGCAATGAATATGCATCAAATTTTGTGTTAAGCCTGAACATTCCTCCATGGAAACTATTCAGATGACTCAGCCCCCTTACAGCCCAGATTTGGCACCCTACAACTTCTGGCTTTTCCCAAAACTAAAATCACCTTTGAAAGGGAAGAGATATCAGACAGGAAAATATGATGGTGCAGCTGATGGTGATTGGGAGAACTGTGTAAGGTCCCAAGGTACCTACTTTGAAGGGGACTGAGGTGTCATTGTCCTATGTACAATATTTTCTTCTGTCTTGTATCTTCTTCAATAAATATCTCTATTTTTTTATTACATGGCTGGGTACTTTATGGACTGACCTCGTATATCTGAAGGAACCCAAAACACTCATTTGAAAGAACATAAGCACCCCTATGTTCATTACAGCATTATTTACAATCACCAAGATATGGAAGTAGCCCAAATGTCCATCAGGAAGTGAGTGGATAAAACAACTATGAGACATTTACACAATGGAATGCTACTTGGTTGTAAAAAAGAAGAAAATTTTACCCTTGTGACAATATGGATGGACCTGGAGGACATTATGCTAAGTGAAATAAGCCAGTCAGAGAGAGACAAATTCCATATGATTTCATTCATATATGGAATTTAATTAACAAATTGAATTACCAAGGAAAATAGAGACAGACTCATAGAGAGGAGGATGATAGCGAAAGGGTGGATGTGGGGTTAGGGAGAGGTGGAGACATTGAGGAAAAAGGAAAAAGGATTCATGGACATGGACAACAGTATGGTGATTGCTGGGGGAGGGGAGTTTAAGGGAATTAAATAGTAATGGTAAAAAAATACAATAAAATTCATGAAAATAAAAAAAAATTAATCAGGCAAATGAAACTAAGAAAGGGTATGCTTTCCAATAAACCTAAGACTTTCTCTCCTTTGAGGAATTGGATTAACTACCTATACTCCCTGTCTTCCCCATTTGGCAGAGGAAGGAGTGGTTACTGCAATTTCTTCATTAAATTTTAATACTGTATTTTGCTAGTGTTATTCCTGTTTTCATTTTCCTATTACATTGACTCCTGCTGTTTCTTTTTTTATGTGTTTTTGCTGAAGGATTGCTTTGTCCCCCACTCCTTGGAATTTTATTGTCTCCCTTCAATAGTAAGTGGCCTTGGGCAAGCCCTACTTTATCTCTAAAAGCTTCCTGACTTTAGAAGCTGATTCCTCTTTTTCAAAGGTTTTATTTATTTATTTTTAGAGAGAGGAGAAGGGAGGGAGAAGGGGAGGGAGAGAAACATCAGTGTGTGATTGCCTCTTGCATGTCCCCTACTGGGTACCTGGCCTGTAATCTAGGCATGTGCCCTAACTGGGAATTGAACCAGTGACCCTTTGGTTTGCAGTCCGGCACTCAATCCACTCAGCCACACAAGCCAGAGTGGAAGCTGATTCTTCTTAATTCCTATAGTAATGATTATTTGTGCCTGTCATATGGCAGTTGGCATATGCAGCATTATATTTTGTTGCATCTTTTTTTAAATATACTTTATTGATTATGCTATTACAGTTGTCCCATTTCTCCCCCATCATTCCCCTCTACCCTGCACACCCCCTCCCACCCACATTCCCCCCCTTTAGTTCATGTCCATGTGTCATAAGTTCTTTAGCTTCTCCGTTTCCCACACTATTCTTGCCCTCCCTTACTATTTTCTACCCACCGTTTATGCTACTTCTTCTCTGTACCTTCCCCCCCCTCTCTTCCCATGCCCCTGTTGCTACTCTCCATGTGATCTCCATTTCTGTGGTTCTGCTCCTGTTCTAGCTGTTGGCTTAGTTTGCTTTTGTTTTAGGTATGGTTCTTAATAGCTGTGAGTTTGCTGTCTTTTCACTGTCATATTTTTATCTTCTTTTTCTTAGATAAGTCCCTTTAACATTTCATAGAATAAGGGCTTGGTGATGATGAACTCCTTGAACTTGACCTTATCTGAGAAGCGCTTTATCTGTCCTTCCATTCTAAATGACAGCTTTGCTGGATAGAGCAATTTTGGATGTAGGTCCCTGCTTTTCAAGATTTCAAATATTTCTTTCCAGCCCCTTCTTGCCTGGAAGGTCTCTTTTGAGAATCAGCTGACAGTCTGATGGGAACTCCCTTGTAGGTGACTGTCCCCTTATCCCTTGCTGCTTCTAGAATTCTCTGCTTCATTTGAATCTTGGCTAATGGAATTACGATGTGCCTTGGGGTGTTCCTCGTTGGGTTCAACTTCTTTGGGACTCTCTGAGCTTCCTGGACGTCCTGGTAGTCTATCTCCTTTGCCAGAATGGGGAAGTTCTCCTTTATTATTTGTTCAAATAAGTTTTCCACTTGTTGCTCTTCTACTTCCCCTTCTGGGACCCCTATAATTCAGATGTTGGGACATTTAACGATGTCCTGGAGTTTCCTAAGCCTCTCCTCATTTTTTTGAATTCTTGTTTCTTCCTCGTTTTCTGTTTGGTTGTTAGTTTCTTCCTTCTGGTCCACTCCATTGATTTGAGTCCCAGTTTTCCTTTCATCTCTATCGGTTCCCCATGCATCTTCCTTCATTTCATGTATTGTAGCCTGCATTTTTTCATCTAATTTGTGAGCAAAATCAACCAATTCTGTGAGCATCTTGATGACCAGTGCTTTGAACTGTGCATCTGATAGGTTGGCTATCTTTTCACAGCTTAGAGGAATTGGCCCTGAGGCTTTGATTTGTTCTCTGGTTTGAGCCATTTTTGGTGGTTTTTGTTTTGTTTTGGTTTTAGTCTGGTTGTGGCTATTATGTAGTGAGGGGTGGAGCCTTAGGTGTTCCTCAGAGCGGGGCAGCCCAGTCGCTGGGTTGTGATGCTATAGGTGGGGGCGGGGTCTGAGAGGGAACAATGGTGCCTGCTCCGCTTTCTCCTGGATTCAGTCCCTTCTGCCACTTCCCCTCTGCCTGGACCGTCTGTGTGCATGAATGTGGGACCACCTGGTCAGCCAGCCACCTTGTGCGGCCTCACTGGGTCTGCACAGTTGCCCCCCTGTGCCCGGGGTCCGCCAGCCGCTGCCTGTGCACCTGGGAACTGCCAGCCACTGCTGCTTGCATTCCTGGGTCCGCACCTCCACTTTCTCCTGCCGAGACTCCACCCCTCTTACTGGTTTGGATGAATGGTTGTTGGACTTCTGTACAGTTCAGTTTTCTATAAGTTCTGGTTGTTTTCTTGTTTCTAAATATTTGTTGTCCTTAATTTTGGTTGTGAGAGGAGGCACAGTGTGTCTGCCTATGCCTCCATCTTGGCCGGAAGTCTGTTGCATCTTTTTAATGTACCTGTTCAGCTCCTAGATCACCAGACCTACCCTTAGTAGCCCTTTGATTCCATATATGATGCCCTGTGACCTCACACATGTTATCCTAGGACTTCAGATTGTATTAGGAGGAGTGGTGCATGTGTCAAGCAAAAGTCTTTTCTGTTCTTTTTGGAAGAAAGAGTTGCAGAAATAGGCTTTCTCATTTGTCTCTGGGATATGCATTAGTGAAAATCATTGCTACTGTTACTGTTCATTTAAAAAATACTTTGAAATATATCTTCTCTTTTTGTTTCAGTTGCTTTTAAAGGACTGTTAGGCCTGTTTTCCACAATAGGCTTTAAGCTTTCGTTGAGCAATGCTTCTTTGATGTTATGATTCCCCGTTCTTGCTGACATTCTTATTTCCACTGGACCCTCAACTCATGGTATAAAAACACAATTCAGGGATTTTGAGAAAATTAGCAGATTTAACTGTTAATATGCATTGTTGTATTTTTTGCAGAGATGCAATTACCATAAAAGTTTGTGCTAGAAGTTGTCAACATTAGTTTCAAATTATTGGTTCATTTCTTATTATTCACTTACCATTATTATTATTGCTATTATTATTCACTTATTATTCAAGTAACTTCAAACTGTTGGTTCACTTAGTTACCATCATATGTGCCAGCAAAGTCTAGATTCATTTTTTTAGTCAGCTTGAAAATTACACTAATGTTCACGTATTTCATTTTTATTCTTCTAATAGGTATTGTAACTCATTATTTTTGCTTAACAGAGAATAGCTACTTCTGCTCTATACTGACATAACTCATAATATATACCCTCACCGTGGCCATTGCTATGACTTACTGCAGTGCATTAATGCATCTCAGGTGGACTGTGCATTAAGGAAAACCTCATCTATTGGTTTTCTCCAATTCATAATGGTCACAAAGCCAGATAATTTTTTTTAATGTGCATTGTTAATAGATCTTTCTTTTTAAATAGCTCTGTAGTGCTTGCTTAAAGCATAAATTCTTTAGCATTATTCAAAGTAAATACAGATTGGCCTTCCACTGTTATCCTACACGTACTGGTTGTATTTAAAATATTTCAAGGAAATGAGAGCCTTGCAGGATATTATGCTGCTGGATTACAGAATCTGATTCTTGTCATTGAAGGTGTAAAAATAGATTCTAATAAATTGTTCTTGATTTCTCTATAGTTCTTCTATAGATGAACAGGCTCTACAGAACAAACTCATATTAAACTTAGTGAGTATCAGAATGTTGCTATATTAATTTAGAGTGATAAATATAATATCAGAGATACTAGAATTCTCTTGTTGGCTGCCCAGGACATATACTCCTCCCTAAAGTACAGTAGGCCAGCTAATCCTAATAGTTTTTTCTACTTTCTATGTACCACACAGATTAGGGCTGTGCATTTGGTAGTGGCTGCTTTGATGATTAAATTTCAGATTTTTTAGGTGTACTCTGGTCTTGAGTGAACATCATTCTGAATTTAGTTTCAATCTGTAACACATTTCTATGTTTTCTGCTGAATGGAATTATTTTCTTGGGGGACTATTTTAATGTATTAAATACTATATTTACTGTTTTTTTATTTCAGAGAGTGATCTTTTTATGACCTTATCCTGAAATTTTGGGGGTGCTTCTCTATACTAACAATCATATTCTATATTCTAATATAGAGTATGGACTACTTGATGTTCTCTGGTTACATCCCTCCCCTCTAGTGATTTTGTTTTCTCCTCATGCTCTTCTTTCTGTTTGGATCATTGCAATCCTCCCACTTTAACAAGTTCTATTTTGGATACCACCTGTTCTTGATTCCTTAGACTTGATGTGCTCCTTCTTTGAATTGTAACCCTTATTGTGACACTGTCTTATTCTACCCTATGTTAGTTACTTGTTTTATCTTCCATTTGAGTACAGCTTGACATACTACTTTTTTTCCCCCTCCTTTAGTTTCTGATATAGTTAATACATTGCTTACTGAATTGAGTTAAATGAAATTTCCTCTTACCTCTAGACTGGTGGCTCTCAAAATGTGGTTCCTAGACCAATGTCAGCATCACCTGGTAACATGTCAGACATGCAAATTCTTAGTCCCCATCCCAGACCTACTAAGTCAGACACCAGTGATCTGTTGTTTAACAAGGCTTGCATGCTCAAGTTTGAGTGCTACTGACACAGTCTTTCTAAAGAGGTGTTCTCTAACCTCTTTATCAAGAGTTTGGTCTTCCATTGATAGGGAATCTAGAATATAATTCAGGACATTAAAGTACTTGCTGATCGAGGGCCTACCACAAATGCTTACTTCACAAGACTACTGAGGGAGTCCAGAATGAGACAGTGTCTATGGCGGATATGATATACTTGCTGTTTACTTCTCCTGGATTGTTCTATCCTTTAGAATTCATTTCCTCCACATCTTTCTCATCTTTCATGTTTCCATGTAAATGCCACCACTTCCAAGGGGCCTTCACTGAATATTAAAGTCTGACACCTAAGCCATTCTTTTAACACAGCACCCTATTTTGATTCATTTCAAGTACAGATTACCATCAATAATTACTTTATTTGCTTATCATTGGCTTCCTCCACTGGATAGTAAGCTCCTAAGCTCCATGAGTCCAGGAACCCAGCCTGATTGTCCTAATTCCCTCCTGTCTTTACCATTGCCTCATACATGGGAGGACTCAATAAATATGTGTTAAAAATAAAGTAATTGCTAATCATAGTCACACTAAAGAAGTCAGCTGTTTTGTATTACATTTGACTTTAGAAAGAAGGAAAGTGTGAAATATTTACAGATTTCCATTAAAAAGTAATAATAAAATTTCTTTCATTAAGCATATCAGTTATTTAGGTAAACTTTATTTGGAATTTTTACAGTTTGTAAAAGATGTCTAGAGTTTTTTCTTTTTCTTTTTTTCCTCTTATTTGAATATATTTTATTGATTATGCTATTACATTTTATTGATTGCCCCATTTTTTCCTAAACCAATTATATGTATAAACATTTTTGTATTTATTAAATTTATGAGGAGTCTAGATCTATATATTTACATTTGCTCACTATCCTGGAACCTATCTATTATTATACAATTAAGTTCAACCATGTAAACTAAATATTGAGTGCCTTCTGAATTTTAGTTCTTTTAATTTTTCATTTAGAAATTTCCTTGCATGTCAATTTTTTAAAAAGAGTTTTTGTTTATTTATTTAGACAGAGGGGAAGAAAGGGAGAAAGAGAAGGAAATATCAATGTGTGGTTGCTTCTTGCATTCCCTTGACTGGGGACGTGGCCTGCAAATCAGTACATGACTTTATTATAAGAAATAAAAAATTATTGCAGGGCAAAATCCCATTATCTTTATGCTTTTTTTGAACTGTAAGGCAAAAAGAACTGGGGTAACCTCAGTTCCTCAGCCAGTTATCTAAATGTGTGTATGGATCATAATAAAGTGTGTAAAACAATGGTGGTCTTTGATGGCGGTTTTTTTTCTACATGTCCCCCTTTTCCCCAGGCTCATTCAGTCATTTAAAAAATTTTCAATACCAGTTTACATTCAATATTATTTTGTATTAGTTTCAGGTATACAAGATAGTGCTTAGATGATAATATACTTTACAAAATGTCCTCCCTGATATTTCTAGTACCCATCTGGCACCATACAGAGTTATTACAATATCATTGACCATGTTCCCTATGCTGTACTTTTTCCCATCTTGTGAAAGCTGTTTCTCTAGACCAGGGGAGTCAAACTCATTTTCACCAGGGGCCACAACAGCCTTGTGGTTGCTTTCAAAGGGCTGAAATAATTTTAGGACAGTATAAATGTAACTACTCCTTAACTATTAAGGGGTTGAAATTACACTTGGCCTTTTGAAGGCAATTGTGAGGCTGATGTGGCCCGCGGTGAAAATGAGTTTGACACCCCTGCTCTAGTCTGTATAACTTTTATTTTTCTTTTTATATATATTTTAAAGATTTTATTTATTTATTTTTAGAGAGAGGGGAAGGGAAAGAGAGAGGGAGAGAAACATCACTGGATGGTTGCCTTTCATGCGCCCCCCTATTGGGGACCTGTCCTGCAGCCCAGGCATGTGCCCTGACTGGGAATCCATAGGAAACTGTTTCAGAAGCCAGCACTCAATCCACTGAGCTACACCAGCCAGGGTAGTCTGTGTAACTTTTGAAGAAAAATTAAATTGTGTGTTATTGGGGGGAATTTTTTCACCTGGAATTTATATTCATATATCTCAGTGGTCTTCAAATTTGAATATACACCCTGTAACTGTGTAAGGTAATCACTGTAGTGTGGGAAGAACATAGAATGTCTGTATTTTAATATAAGTAAAAATTCCCACTTTCTGTATATCTCTTATAAAAATCATATTAGTACAGTAGTATGTGCACATAGTTTATAAATAAAGATACTTGTAATGGGCATGTTTATTCAGAAATTTCTAGTGATAGATGTGTTCAACCAGAACAGTTGAGATCACTGCTATATGCAATAGGTATTAGGTTTTATATGGTAATTAAATCTCATAGGCAAGTATGTGTGTTATGAGGTTTTGGTAAACAAGGACATATTTCAGTTTTTCAGTTTTTCTGTTTATCTGAATTTTAGTCTAACGGGTAAAGTTGAAAATACATTCATTAATTTTTTGTGTGTCATCAATAGCTTCTCATTTTTTCCCAGTAATGTCAGTGTGTTCCAAGTAATGTCTCTTCTTTCAGTCATTAACTAGTCCTTTGTGTGAAGCATAGGTAGTGCTTTATGATCTCTGTTTTTGTTTTTTGTAGCATCAGGGGCCTTGTCGAAGTTAACACATGGTTTAAAAGATGAATCACTGGCGTATATCTATCATTGCCAAAATCATTATTTTTGTCCAATTGGCTTTGAAGCCACCCCTGTTAAAGCTAATAAAGCATTCAGGTAAGCATTTCTGTATGTTATGTGGATACCTGACCATAAAATATGTTGTAGAAAGCATTTAAGAAATATTTAGTGCTTAGAAATTGGAAGACTTAGTGATTTCCTTTCCTTACATGAAGATTATTCTTTAAATATTTGAGCTGATTCTTTGGCGGAATTGTATTTGATTAAATTTTATTTACTTATTTAAAACATTACTTATTTAAAAAATTAATTTTTACGGGTGACTGAATTTTAGTACTCTTTTCACTCCTTAGCAAGTTTTCTTCATGCTGGGTTGAGATAATGCCAAGATACTTAAAAGCAAAAGTAGTAGTGTCCCATTTGAAAATGGTGAAAACAGAAGCCATGAGTACTTTGAGTAAAAGTATTGATAGGCACAGTTATTCTCAGCCAGCTGAGATTCTAGTTTACTCACACTTGGGTTGGTGGAATCGGTAATTGAAGAGGAGGAAGAGGTAGCACTGTTCTCTCAGATAGGAACAAAGGTCAGGCTGAGAGAATTCAGCTTCATCATCTGGGGCATAGGATGGGTTCTTTGAGGCTGGAGGCCTTGGGAACTCAGTATGCCAGTGAAGGCACTTGGTGGAGGTTGCATGGGGGTGGAGGTTGTAGGGCAGGGATCCTGAGACAGGCAGGAGCAAACTGGGAGAATTAGGATGCCGGACATTGTATTTTTGTGAATGTGGAGCAAGAGAAAACTATTCAAGAAACTATTCAAGAGAAACCCCGATTCAAGAATCGGGTTTCACCAGATCCTGAAATGTTTTACTCATCTCTCTGGAGGTGAGGTATACTCCTATTGTTTCTTCTATGGTTTCATCCTGCAACATCACTTTACTCCAGACATCTATCACATGTAAAACATTAAAAAGTAGGTACTTCTCCTTTGTGCCCTTTAGAGGAGAGTTTGTCACCTCTGCCTGTACCTAAGAATCACCTGAGATACTTTTCAAACTGTGCAAATCCTTGCCTGGTCTCCACTCTTGACGTATTTAAATTGGAATTTTCTATGGTGGGATTAGGGTATTGGTATGTTTAAAAGTTTCACAGGTGAATTATTACCTTAGGGTTTTCTTTTTAATGTGTCTTTTTAAAAACTTTTTGAGTGTATAGTAAAAGGAGAAGAGTAGCTGAAGAATTCTGGGAGCATGCTAAGATTTTTTTTCCCTCTTAGATGCACAGAGATAGTATATGTCAACTTCGTTAACCCTAGATTTTGTAATAGGGGATTCAAGACCAAAATTTAATTTATTTTTTCCCTTCAGTTGCATTCAGACATTTGCTCAAGTCTAAACTCCAATACCTATTTTAGCATTAATGAATGCATTATTTGAATAAACTTCAGTATATCTTTTAATAATATATAATCAAAATAGTATTTTCAAGGGAGCAAATGACCTTTATTAAGTTTGCTATGAATGTATTTTAAATCTAGCAGGGGTCCCCTCTCACCACAAGAAGTAGAATATTGGATTTTAATTGGAGAATCAAGTAGAAAACATCCTGCTATTCACTGTAAAAAGTATGTTAACTTTTTATTTTCAATTTCTGCTGAAAAGTCTGTTGGAATTTTGATTAGAGTAAAATCCAGAGAATCCATAGTTTATTTTGTGGAAAATTAGATCATAACAATATGGACTCTTGTAATGTTAACATGACTTTACCTCCACTTAATTAGAGTTTTAATTTCTCTCCATCACTGTTTTATATTTTTCAAAGCAGAATTTTGTATTTATTTTGTTAAAAATTTTCTCTAAGTATGTTTTCTAATGCTATTGTAAATTGATTGTTTTCACTTCTCAGTTATTTTCTGATTGTGTAAAGAAATATAATTGTTTTTTTCTATATAGGCCTTAAATCTTACATCTTTACCAAATTCATTTATTAGTTCTGTTAACAGTTTTTCAATACAAAGCAATTTATAACTGCTTTAGATCTTTCACACAAACATGTCTGTAAATAAAGGCATGTTAACTTTTAAGTCTTTTGTAAATGTACTTGACTCTAATTAAGAATATTTCTACTTTAGCTTGCAAGATGTCATCTAATAGGTTGGTATATATTTATTTCATAGGGAGACTAACCATTTTTAAACTGAGAACCTTGGCAATAGTTGCACAACCAGAACTGTTATAAAAACAAGTTTATTACAGGTTAGTAGGTGGAATATTCCTGAGATAGAGACTTATTGCCATGGTAATATTGCAGAATATTGCTCATGTGAAAAGTTCCATTACAATGGTCTTTTGTACTAAAAAGAAAATTGTGCTTTATTTTTCCTTCTTAACTATAGATGGTCAGATATTGTAACTGATCTAAATACTCAAAATCCAGAATTTCTAGATATTCGTCACTTGGAGAGGGGGCTGCAGTATCGAAAAACCAAGAAGGTAAGAACACCATTGTATTTGAAGGTATTTTCCAGCTGGCTAAAATGTAGTATTTTACTCAGTACTCTGCATTGTAAATAATATAAACCCAGTTCAGACTATCTTAGACAGAAAAGTGAAAATTATTTTAAGGACATGAGTGTATTTAAAATGAAAGGGCAAGGAGGGTGGCCTGGATTCATAAGGGGCTGGTACCATGTAAAAGAATGTTAGTAGAGGCCAAGTAGCTAGCCTTTCTCATTCTTTTGGGAATTATATTTTATCCTTTTGCCTGATTATTTGGTTCCTGAAGATCATCATTATCTTTATGTCTCTTTCAGATAAGCAGTCTAGACTGATACTGGCCTGCTTCAGGCCTAGTTCTGTAGTCTTGGCCCAGTTTGGGTCAGGTGTTTACTCCTGAGCCATATTAACTGTGGCCTTGGGGCAGAGGTCATGTGTACAAACAAAACTTCTGGGGGTATTTCTCAGAGATAGGTAGATTCTATAGATTGAGTAGACATCCCTATGATATAGTCCTACTAACAAGTGAAGAATGTGTAGGACAGGAAGAATGGTGTTTGAACTTGGCAGAATGGGAAGTTATAGTGTGTGAGAGTGGCATATGGGGGAAAGATGTTTTGGCTCATTTATTTCCTGGTTAACTTTCTGAGGATTCTCAATAAAGAGGTGTAAGAGAAAAGACTGAAGAAGCTAATTCTTCCTATTGGTGCAAATGGGTGACTTAGTGCATTGATTCAGGATATTCTTTTTTTTTAAAGTATATTTTATTGATTACAGCTGTCCCATTTTTTTTCTCCCCTTTATCCTCTGTGGATATTGACTTAGTATGTTACTGTCAAATATGAACAAAGGTGTGGGCATTGTTATAATTTTGTAATGAATGGCAGCTGGTCAGGGAAGATGCAGGATAATATGATCTGATGATGTCTGAAAGGGTAAGTACTGTTTTGAGGCTGGTGAAGGGAGGAAAAATGAGGGGATTCATAGGAACAATTTGTTTCCCATCATTTTCTTTACCCAACTTTTTTCCTTCTCAGGTTGGGGGAAATTTGCACTGTATTATAGCATTCCAGAGACTTAATTGGCAAAGGTTTGGCCTTTGGAACTTTCCATTTGGAACCATTAGACAAGAGTCACAACCTACAACAACACATGGCCAGGGAATTGCCAAATCTGAGAGTGAGGACAATATCTCTAAGAAGCATCACGGGCGTCTGGGCCGGTCTTTCAGTGCTGGTTTCCATCAGGACTCAGCATGGAAAAAGATGTCCAGTATCCACGAGAGAAGGAACAGTGGCTACCAGGGTTGCAGTGATTATGGTGGGAATGAGTGACTGCTGGGTATGGAAAAACTCGTGTTATGTACTGGTCTATACAAGACTGCATTGAGACAGTAGAAGATTTGATTAAGTCTATATTAAATAGGAACAGATTTTGTGGTATGAAACATAGCCCTGTAGTTCTCCAGTACTTAAGATTGTATATTATTATGATGGGTGATTTCAGGTATATAAGCAGATAGGCACAGATTATTGTTTTAAATTAGAGTATATAAACATTCTGGACAATTTAACAACTCCAATAAACAAATGCAAATTTACTTAATAACATCATGATTTGAAATAGTTAAGCATGACATGATTTCTTATGACTTGATCCCAAGGCCATTTGTTGCAGATAGTTTTATTCCTAAACTCATGATGTAAGGCACCACCTGCCCTTTAAAAAAAAATTGGGCTGCTGATTTCTAGTTTTTTCTCATGGTGAAAGCTCATTTAAAATTTTACAGTGAGTCTAGTAGTTCTTTTACTTGTTGCAGTATCTTGCTTGCCTCATTTGTTTACTGGTTAACTTTCTCAGGATTCTCCATAGAGGTGAAAAAGAAAAAGACTTAAACTAGTCCTTTCTAATGGTGCGAATGGTGACCTAGTGCAGTGTTTTAGGATAGTCTTGACTTTCTTGACTTGGTATGTTACTATCAAATATTGACAAGAACTTTAGGTCTTGAAAGACTTCTGTAAGTCTACAATGAATGCTGTTTTAGGGGTAGAGTAAAAGAATAAGTGGATATAGTTCCTGTATCTGAGGCAATCTGTGAAATAAGATCTGATACTTGTTTGGTCCCTCAATGTGGAGTCATATATTGATAACAGCATTAAAGATGTATTTGGAACGCCTTCACACTCAGAGGGCAACTATCATATTCCAAACTCTTGAAGTTATTTCCTTTTAAAATGCATATAATTCATTGTTTAAAGGTGGTGTGTTAAATAATTCAGAAGTGTGGATATCATATATTTGAGCTCCTCTGTACTTGACAGTCCTATGCTGTCAACTCATGACTCACAAATGACTAGGATCTCTTGTTCTTTCATATCAGGTTAGATATGATATCTCAAATGTTCCAGAACTCAATTCAGTGACTTGATTATTACAAGGTGCTGAAATGTTGGTACCATATTGCAATACATCTCAAGAAGGTTCAGATTTTTATTTTAAGAGAATTTTAATTTTCTTTGCTTTTGAATTTTATATCCATTTAACCACTCAGACATACCTAAGCTTACGAAAGGGAATACATATTATGGAATGGTCATTTTTCTGAAGGGACTGTTTTGCTTGAAATGCAAAGGACTAAAAGAGATTTGTAGGTTGTTGATTTTGTTACTTCATACTGGAACTTTTAAGAAGTTTTCATCAAATAAAATTTTCTTTTCTACTTTTAATCATGTGAATGTTTTGAATCTTTGTTTTAGGGAGTATTATAATTTTGTTTGAAGACATGATGATTTTTTAATTCTAAGTAGTATAAGAAGTCATCTTGTATCTGACTTTTATAGTTAATGAAATAATATGCACTATAACTATAATTTTAGATTTGTATAAGACTTTATAATAGGAAATTTAATTCTTTTAGCTTGAAACAAATGAAGTTGTGAGTAGGTCAAACATGGTGGATATCAGCAATTTTGTATAGTTTGGATATTTCAAAGAAGAGAAGGAGCTGAGAGGAAAGGAGACAAATGCAACATAAAATGAATAGTGACACGTAAGAAAAGAGGATGAATTTATAGACTGCTTATTGGCCATAAAAACTCAAGTCTTGATACATATGATCACTTAATAGCTTAGTTTACAAGTTTGACAGTTATTAAGAGCTCACTTAGGTTTACAGATACTCTTCCAGAAATGATAAGCAAGTTACTGCACATTTCTCTTTCAATATTAGTAGCATTCTCATCATATTTATTTTCTTGGTCAGCTTCTCTTAGGAGTCTCCACAGAAGCACTAAAGGTTTAAGTACTGGCTCTGCACTTAGTAGCTGTATCATCTTGGGCAAATTAAGATGAAATTTTCTGTGCTTATTTCCTCATTGATAAAATGGGGACAATAGTATATATTTTATAAATTGTTTTGAAGAATAAGTAAGTTAATACAAGTGTTCAGAACAGTGCTTTTTGAATAGGAATTGCTATTTAAGTGTGTGCTATTATTATTACTCCAGAAGATGTATATGTTACTGTTCAGAAACTTGACAATCCATTAAACAGCATCTCAAAAAATTCCTTGTAATTCAGACAGCCATCCCTTAGTTGCTCTCCCTTCAAAAGTATATTTTGTATTTTAAGAAATGTTGCTCTGGTTTTAAAAGCACTTATAGTATTCACATGCTCATATTTGCTACTTTTTTTATACCTACCTCTCAGATAGTAAAAAATGTTCAATTACTTAAAATCCTGAAACTATTTATTTTCCCACTACGATTCCCCATTATTAGGCCAAGCTGGTGTAGCAAGTATTAACACTTTCCCACTTCTCTTCTCCCAAACACTGAAGGGGCTCAGGCAAGGTGCTGTAGCATACATCACATTTTATATCTCAATTTTACCCATAGCGTTTTCTCCCTCAGTCATTCACTTAACAAATTGGGCACAATTACCCACTAGGTGTTTCAGGTTAAATTGCTGAGCTCAGAACATCCCCAAGAAGTTGGTGGCCTCTCCATTTCATTCACAGATTCTCACTGGTGAAAAAACTTGCTTAGGAATGTAGGGTATATTAGTTTGCTAGGACTATGATAACAAAATATTGAAGACTGGATGGCTTAAACAACAAATTTAGTTTCTCACAGTTCTGAATGCTAGAAGTTCAAGATCAAGGTTTTAACAGGTTTCGTTTCTCCTGAGTCTTTCTACTTGGCATGCAGATGGCTGCCTTCTGACTATGTCTTCACATGGTGTTTTTCTGTGTATACACATCCCTTGGTGTCTCTCAGTGTCTTGATTTTCTCTTGCTAAAAGGACTCCAGTCAGAGTGGATTAGGCTCACCCTAAAGGCCTCATTTTAACTTAATCAACTTTTAAAAGGTCCTATCTCCAAATACAGTCACATCTGAGTCACTGGGGGTTAAAGCTTCAACATAATTTTGGAGAACACAGTTATTCCCACTCACACAGTTATGTGACTCAGGTTGGGTATGGAGTAATCTCTGCTGGATTTGGGATGAAATTCATTCATCAGGGTGCAAGATGCACTGCAGAGCTTCAGACTACATGCTGAAAAGATTATTTAGGCAATACTTACAGAATCCTTGCTAATGTAAGGAGTGGAGGATGGAAGTAAAAACACAGTTCTTGGCTTCAGTAAACAAACAGTCCACAGTGGAGGGAGACAAAAACTGATTAAGCACTTATATTAATCTCTGTAAAATACAACTAAGAACAATTTCTGGGAATTATGTTATGCATGGTGGAAATGCAAAAAAAGCACATTGTCAGGATTATCCCTGATAGGCTATTAGTTGTTACTAGGTCAATTAAACATGGCTACTGTGAAACATCTCTTTGGGGACAGCAATGATTTTGCTTTAAGTGAATTTTTCATGTTTTTTTTTTTTTCCTCTGTCATGAAGCGTTCATTATCTCATTTAAATCACTCTTTTCACTGAGTCTGAATCTAGTTTCAGTAATTCAAATTTGAACCAATATATGTAAGATTATGTGTAATGATAAATTTGAGTAGCCACTAGTGTAAGCACTTTGCATACAATCAGCTCTGGTCCTAGCTAAACTAGTCTGCAAGACTGGTTTTACACCCAGTTTACAGATGAAGAAACAATTTCTAAAAAATGTTTCTTGAACAATATACACTACAACGTGTGGTGGAGATCTGCATCTTGGCCCAAGGGTTCCTGAGCCAACTGCATTTCCAGAAACCTCTCTGGCAATTAGTTTCTCAAACTTTCTGAACCATAAGCTGTGAAATATCAAATTTTACATGCCACAGAAAAGGAAACTGTATTTGAAGGGTTAAGGCTTTACAGCGTATTAGTACAAGTAATCGAGATACTAAAAGATACTCAACAAATACTTAAAGACACCAGCCAAGCATCCACCTTTCTGTTAAGTGCAAACGATACTTAGTAGTAAAAGTGTATTAATATTAATAGCGACCAGTGGGGAGAAACTGATACCGAAAAAGCTCGTAGAAAACCGTCACCTCAGCAAGCAGACACTGCACACAGTTTCAACGTTTACCCCCGAAGAAACGCCCATGCAGAATAAACAGCACTAACACAACCAACACGGGGGCGGAACTGACCCGTTACTTCCTGAGCGCAGTGGCGCAGCAAGTACACCATTGGCGCTGTGAAGCCAGACTTCCGGCCTGCGTGCGCATTGTATCGGACGGATGCCGAGAGGTCCCATTTGCGTGTGTTTCCGCCCCCACTCAGGTTGTGTCTTAGGGCCGCTTACAGGTTCTTCGTCTCACTTACGCGGTTCCTTCAGTCCGGTCTCCTATTAAGAGTGCAGACGTTTCGGACAAAGCGCTGGGCGAAAGAGAACCTGCTCCTTTCCGCTGTGGGCCATTCACTGTTCTCTGGTTCCGTCTTTGTTCAGGGAGGCGGTGTCAGCCTCTGGGAACCGCCTTTCCTAAATTGGAGCAGGTCATCTCTTCCGGAGTTTGGGGCGGAGGGGCAACCAATTGTACAAGAATTGGAATACAACGTCTTACGTGGCCCCACCACGGAGTAACGCTCTAAAGATACTCCTGCCTCATGGGAGTCCAGGGGCTCTGGAAGTTGCTGGAGTGCTCCGGGCGGCAGATCAGCCCGGAAACGCTTGAAGGGAAGATCCTTGCCGTGGGTATCCTTAATGCAGCATTAGTACTCGGGATGCAGAGATTCGCCTCCCGCCTACTCCCTCTGGCCTCTTCCTGGGGCGCAGAGTGGTGTTAGTGGGATGACGGTGTCACCCTGTGGTGAGGTATAGAATCTCTTCAACGTTTACTACCCCCCACTCTTAGTCCCGCTTTGCGATTGCATCACTCTGAATTGGAATCCTGGTTTTATCATTCAGGGGCAGTGCTTTAGTTTTCTCAGTTGGAACGTGGAGGGGAGGGTATCTACACACAGAAGGTTGGTATGAGGAATACAGGGAGCATTTAAATGAAGGAAGATTAGAATAGTGTCTGGCGCTGATAATGTGGTAAAGTATGGAGAAAATGAAGTGGGTTTCTTACCGGCAGTGTTCCCTGCTGTACTGAATGTTGCACCATTTATGTTACAGGAAGGACAGTCTGGAGAGGTGTTTGACCTTAAAATAGAAATATAAAAATAAATAAATATTCGGAATAGGACAGTTATATGGTACTACACTGCACTGAAAAAATTCAGAAGATGTACAGTAAATTATTTTCCTCTCAGCCCCTATGGTGAACTTTTTAAGGACTTGTTTTTGTACATGTTTGGCTGGTTTTGTTTGTGTGTTTGGAATGAAATTTTTTGTCCGTTATCAAAAGATGTGAGTGCTGTTTTTGAAATTTCGTTTTCTTGTTAAGCATTTTTTTATTGTTCTTTACTAAAAGCTGGCGGTACCTTCCACTAGTTCCCTAAATGGGAACCTATACATAATATAATTAATGTTATGTTATATTTTGTACAATGTGAATAATCGTGAAATACATCTGTAATAGATTTGGGCTTAAAGGTTTTTATGCGCTGTACCTAGGGGGAAAAGGAAAGTTTGTGGGGTTTTTTTTTTTTTTTTTTTTTAAGCATATGCTATATTGCTACCTTCTTATGGCTCTTCAAATCACTGCTTTTTAAGTATTTTCTTATAGAACTGTATGTGAATGAAAGCAGTTTTCAGTCATGGGAGCCTTTAAATTTCAGCAAATATTTAGGCCCTTTTACATTGCAACCCATATGAAGAATTAATTATTTGTAAAATCCTTGAGATGGCACATGAAGTTCAGCATTCCCTGTTTTTACGAAGTTGCCCAAAGTAAGGAAAGGCTAAGCATTTAATTTAGATTACAGTCATACTGTACTGATTGCATTTTGATGAGAAAAATATATTTCACAGCTTGGCACTTGCTCAGGACTCATTACACAGAACTTGTATGAGTCAGGAGGCCACACTGCAGGAGAAAATGCTTGCTTCATTGTAGTAGGTTTTGGCACATGTCATGAGTTCCAGAACGAATTAATGATGAGTTACCACTGTATCTATTTTCATAAGTCTCAGAAGTTTTTTCAATAAAAATCGTTTTCATGGGGTTTTGGGGCTTTTTTGAAAGAATGAATCATTTAACATGGACTCACATATACTCAACTTATAATGATAACCTTACATATATATATATATATATATATGTATGTGTATGTGTATGTAGATTATTATAATGAGTATATTTGGTTCTATAATGGATTTTGCTTTGTTCATTTTCATTGAATCAAATTCATATATCCGAAACACACTGAGATTTTTCGTTTTGTTAATAAGGAAATTATCCATGACATATTTTACTCTTAGATTCCTAAAATAAATGGGCCTTTTTACCATCTATAGCCTAGTGTCTTTTTATCTATCTATCTATCTATCTATCTATCTATCTATCTGTTTTACTGTTGTTCATTACGCTTGTCCCCATTTTCCCCCATTACTCTCCCCTGCCCTACCCCCCCACCTCCCACATTCAATCCTCCCTCCCCTACCCCATCCTATTGTCTTTGTCCATGGGTCCTTTAACTTGAACTTTCCCCTTATTTCTCCTGTTACTCCCACCTCCCCTGTCTGGTCATTGTCAGTTTGTTCTTTATTCCCATGTCTCTAGTTCTATTTTGTTCACTTACTCATTTTGTTGATTAGGTTCCACTTACAGGTAAGATCATACGGTATTTGCCCCTCACAGCCTGGCTTATTTCACTTAGCATAATGCTCTCCCGTTCCATCCATGCTGTAGAGAAGGGTAGGAGCTCCTTCCTTCTTTCTGCTGCATAGTATTCCATTGTGTAAATGTACTATAGTTTTTTGATTCACTCATTTACTGATGGGCACTTAGGCTGTTTCCAGCACTTGGCTATTGTAAAAATGCTGCTATGAACATTGGGGTGCATAGATTCTTTTGAATTGGTGTTTCAGGATTTTTAAGATACAGTCCCAGCAGTGGAATTGCCAGCTGAAAAGGCAATTCCATTTTTAGTTTTCCGAGGAAAGTCCATACTGTTTACCACAGTGGCTGCATCAGTCTGCATTCATACCTACAGTGTACTAGAGTTCCCTGTCTCCACAACCTCACCAGCACTTGTTGTTTGTTGATTTGTTTAAGATGGCCACTCTGACCAATGTGAAGTGGTAGCTCATTGTGCTTTTAATTTGCATCTTTCTGATGGCTACTGATGCTGAGCATCCTTTCATATGTCTCTGGGCCCTCTGTATGTCCTCCTTGCAGAAGTGTGTGTTCATATTTTTTGCCCATTTTTTAATTGGGTAGTTTGTCTTTCTGGTGTGGAGTCATGTGAGTTCTTTATATATTTTGGAGATCAAACCCTTGTCCAAAGTATCATTGGCAAGTATATTTGCCCATACAGTTGATTCCCTTTTCATTTTGGTAATGTTTTCTTTAGCCATGCAGAAGCTTTTTATATTGATGAAGTACCATTTTTTTATTCTTTCCCTTATATTCCTTGCTTTAGGGGACATATCAGTGAAGATATTGCTGCATTAAATAGCTGAGATTTTCCTCCCTATATTCTCCTCTAGGACTTCTGTGATATTGAGGCTTATATTTAAGTCTGTTATCCACCTTGAATTTATTTGTGTGTATGGTGTAAGTTGGTCGAGTTTCATTTTTTTGCAGGTAAAAACACCATTTATTGAAGAGTCTCTCTTTAGTCCAATTTATGCTTCTGCCCTCTTTGTCAGATATTTATTGGCCATGAAGACTTGGTTTATTATTGGGCTCTCTGTTCTGTTCCATTGATCCATGTGCCTGTTTTTATGTTAGTACCAGACTGTTTTGATTACAGTGCTGTTGTAATATAGTTTGATATCGGGTGTTGTGATCATTCCTACTTTGTTTTTCTTTCTCAGAATTGCTGAGGCTCTTCAGCGTTGTTATGGTTCCATATAACCATATAAATTTTTGAAATGTTTGTTCTATAACTGTGAATATGTCAGTGGTACTTTAATAAGAATTGCATTGAATCTATAAATTGTTTTAGGTAGTATGGACATTTTGATGATGTTAATTATTCCAATCCATGAACATGGTACATGCTTCCATTTGTTTGTGTCTTCCTTAATTTTTCTTAAGTGTTGTATAGTTTTCTGAGTACAGGTCTTTTAATTCCTTGGTTATATTTATTCCTAGGTATTTTATTTTTTTTGTTGCTATAGTATATGGGACATTTTTCCTTCTATCTGTTTCTGATATTTCGTTGTTGATGTACAAAAATGCTTTCTATTTCTGCATATCACTTTGTATCCCGCTGTTTTTCCAAATTCACTTATTAGGATGAGTAGTTTTTTAGTGGAGTCTATAGGGTTTTCTGTATACACTATCATATCATCTGCAGTCACAGTTTTACTCCCTCTTTTCCAATTTGGATGCCTTTTGTTTCTTGTCTGATTTCTGTGGCTAGAATGTCCAATACTTGGTTGAATAGAAGTAATGAAAGTAGCCATTCTTATCTTATTCCCAATCTCAGTGGGAAAGCTTTTAGTTTTTGCCCATTGAGTGTGATGTTGGCTGTAGGTTTCCTGTATATGGCCTTTATTATGTTGATGTATATTTCCTCTACTCCCACTCTGCTGAGTGTTTTTATCATAAATGGGTGCTGTACTTTATCAAATGCTTTTCCCGCATCTATTGATACGATCTTGCGATTTTGTCTTTCCTTTTGTTTATGTGATGTGTCATGTGTATTGATTTGTGAATATTGTACAATCCTTGCATCTCTGGGATGAATCCCGCTTGATCATGGTGTATGGTCTTTTTAATGCATTGCTGGGTGAGATTTGCTAATATTTTGTTGAGGATTTTAGCATCTATGTTAGTTGGCTACATTGGCCTGTAGTTTTCTTTCTTTCTTGTGTCTTTATTTAGTTTTAGGATTAGGATGATGCTGATCTCATAGAAAGAGTTTGGGAGTCTTCCATCTTCTTGAATTTTTTGGAATAGTTTGAGAAGGACAGGGGTTAGCTTTTTCTTAAATGTTTTGTAAAATTCTCCTGTGAAACTGTCTGGTCCAACACTTTTGTGTGCTGGGAGTTTTTTGATTACTGCTTCAATTTCACTAGCTGTTACGGGTCTGTTCAGGCTTTCTGCTGCTTCTTTACTCAGTTTTGGAAGATTATATGTTTCTAGAAATTTGTCCATTGACTCAGGTTTTCAGATTTCTTGGCATATGTCTGTTAACAGTAATTTTTTGCAAATCCTTTGTATTTCTGTGGTATGTTGTAATTTCTCCTTTTTCATTTTTGGTTTTATTTGGGTCCTCTGTGTTTTTGGTTTTTTTTTTTTTTGGATGTCTGGTTAAAGGCTTGTTGATTTTGTTTGTCTTTTCAGAGAACCAGCTCCTGGATTTATTGATCCTTTGAATTGTTCTTTTAGTCTCTGTGTTATTTAATTCTACTCTGATCTTGATTAATTTTCCTTCCTTGTATTCACCCTAGGCTTTTTTTGTTGTTTTTGCAGTTCTTATAGATGGAGGGTTAGTTTGTTTATTTGAAATGTTTCTCTTTTTTTAGGTAGGTCTGTATCACTAAGAACTTCACCCTGGGCAACTTTTTTTAAGGTTATTATTGATAGGTGCTTATTCATTGCCATTTTACTCCCTTTGTACCTGTGTTCCTTTCTCACTCTTTTTCTTCATCCCCTTAAAGTAGTCCCTTTAGCATATCTTGGATGCTGGTTTGGTGGAGATGTATTCCTTGAGCTTTCTTTTATCTGGGAAACTCCTTATTTCGCCTTCTATTTTAAATGAGAGTCGTACTGGGTAGAGTAGTCTTGGTTGCAGGCCTTTGTTTTTTATTACTTGGGATATTTCTCACCATTCCCATTTGGCTTGTAGAATTTCTGTTGATAAGTCTGCTGCTAGCCTTATTGATGCTCCCTTGTATGTCACATCTTGTTTCTACCTTTCTGCCTTTAGAATTCTCTGTTTGTCTTTGAATTTTGCTATCTTAATTATGATGTATCTTGGAGTGGGCCTCTTTGGGTTCATCTTGATTGGGACTCTCTGTATTCCTTAGATTTGTTTGACTTTTTCTTTCATCAAATTAGGGAAGTTCCATCATTACTTTTCCAAACTGGTTTTCTATCCCTTGTTCCTGTTCTTCTCCTTCTGGTATCTTTATTATATGGATATTTTTACATTTCATGTTGTCCTGCAGTTTCCTTAACCTCTCTTTGTTCTTTTTGAGCCTTTTTTCCTTTTCTTGGTCTTCCTGGGAGTTTTTTTAACTTGTCCTCCAGCTCTATGTGTCAATCTACTGCTTCATGTAGCTTGCTTTTGATTCTTTCTACTGTGTTCTTCAATTCAGAAATTGTAGTCTTCATTTCCTTCTGGCACTTGTTATAGTTTCTGTGTCCTTTTCATGCTGATGTAGTTTGCGGTAAATTCCTTGTAGCTTCTCTGTTGTTTTTTGTAATTCTCATTGAGCTCATTGATTTTCTTCATAATCATTGTTTTGAACTCGATATCTGATTGTTTCCTTGCCTCTATTTCATTTACACTCTTTCTGGGGATTCCTCCTTTCATTTCAATGGTGGTCCCATTTTTTTGGGAGACCCTTCTTGTTTCCTTCTGCTTCTTAAATTGATCTGTTCTGATTCCCTGTCTTTGTATTGTAAACTTCTGTGGTAGGAGAGCTGTGGGATACAGTGGTGCAGACTCCTTGATCTCCAGAACTTGATACTCTTGAGATGCCCTTTGTGCCATGTATGTTGGTTCTCTGGATCTGATTCGGTTTTGATTGTTGTTGGGTCTTTTTTGGTTGAGTCCTTTCCTCCAGGTGTTTGACTGTGGGTCATTCCATTCACTACGTCTTGTATGCTGTTGTTCAGATGCTGCCAGAAGAAAACCACTAAGCCCAGGAAACAAACCAACACCCACAAAAATAACTCACCCCCACAACCCTACTATCAACAGCAAATGAACTAGTATTAATAAGGGTGAAAGAGATTAATACTGTTAATACTATAAGAAAGGAGAGTGGATATGAGATGACCTACTTTAAGAAAAATGATTTTGAGAAAGTAGAGGGATGAGCACTAATAATAGTAGGGAATCAAAGCAATGCAAAGGGAGAAAGTAATATTTATATCATAAAGGGGATGGAGAAGGTAGAATGTAGTAAGAGAAGGGAAATGTACAGTATTAGGTTTATACAGAAATTAAAATAACTAGAGAAATAAAAAGGATAAAAAGTAAATAAATGATAAAAAGCAGGAACCAAATTGGAGAGAAGGCTCTACCACAGCACTATCAACAACAAATGAGCTAAAATTAGTATAAGTGGGATGAGAATAAGAGGCAAAAAAGGAAGAAAGAATAATAGCTTAAGAGATATTTGGAGGAAAGGTAAGTGATTTTGAGATGACAGAAGGAGAGGGAATGTTGAGGACTGTTCAGCCTGGTTTCAGGAGTTGTAACCCTCACCCCATGGTGGGCTGTGTAAGAGCCTAGAGACCTGCTTCTTCTGGGTCTGTTCTGTCAAGAGGATGTGAGCTACTAAGGAGAGACAAAGCTTATCTCCCTGGCAGGAGCACTGCTTTTGCCTCATCCATCTCTGGCCCCAGTGCTTGGTCAGTAGTCAATGACGGGTAAGACTCCTCATGGGAGGGGCAACCTAAGCCAGACACGACCACTTGGGAGGCCCTCATGGAAGGACTCGGGGGGGCTGCAGCAAAGAGGGGGTGATGGACCCTCGCCCCCTGGCTATTCTGACATAGCCTGAGTCCCCATTTCCAACCGGGAGATGTCTCCTGCTTCCTGAACCTAATCGGCTTAAAGCCTGAAACTATGACGGCCAGCGGTGCAGCCCTGTGCCAGCCAGAACGGTTCCCCGGGTGATCGGGCATAAGAAATAATTTGTAAAGTTCTGTGAAACCTGCTTTGTTAAGAGTGCTCCCTTTTAAATGATAAGGGTCCGAGGAGGAAATGAGTATGTCTCCCAAAGTTTGGCAACCCCCTTTCCTGACAGATACTGACTCAGATTAAGCCCTCAGATTTCTTTGAAATGTTAACCATTGTTTTATCCTTGCCTCCTGACATACCTGTATTCCTGTGTATTTGAACCCAATAAAAGCCTAGTCAGGAGGGGGCTCTGTGTCATTCTCCTCTGAGAGTTTCACTACCTTTCCTCCCCAAGCAGATCATGTCTTGGTAGTTGGGTTTTCATCTGTGACGGAGGGATGGGGCTCTGCGGGTGGAGCCCCCCCACATCTGGCGCCCAGGGCAGGGCCCCCCTGCAAGGGAATAGTAAGAGTATGGAATGAAAACCAGACTAAGACAGGGAGAAATTAAAATTTGAGACAAAAAGAAAAAAGAAAAAAAGGATGAAAAAGGAAAAAAAGAAAAACAACAGTCTGAGACAGGGCAAAATTAAAATTTGAGATGAAAAAAGAATAGGAGATGGTAACAGTAAAATTTGAGATTTCAAATACAAAATTAGTGAAGATGTGGAGATAAAATTGAAAAAAAATGCAACCACAACTACCCTATCCACAACCAATGAGCAAATATTGCTAAAGGTGGATAGAGGATGTGGGTATTTTAAGAGCATGGAATAGAATTAAGATGATCATTGACAAGAAAATTAGTCTTGAGAGGTTGACAGAAATAGTAAGAGTGTGGAATGGAAACAAGTTGCAGCAAGAGAGAAAACAAAATTTGAAATGAAAATAATGGGGAAAGAAGAAAAAAGTGGGGTAAGAGAAGGGGGGGTAAGTGTCTGAATTGAAATAAACTATGTATAAAATCCAGTATCTTAATATGCACAACCTCAAAGGACAAGAAATGAAAGTTAAAAAGCTGTTCAGGAAAGAAAATACCACAAATCATAGAAAAGACAGTGGTGAATTTTGTCTCAGTAGTGTCTAGTATTTACCACTGTTTTTTTCTTTCTGGATTTGCCTCTGGTGATGTCAGATGGTGACCCTGTCTGACCTTAGGCAGCCTGTTCAAGGCTACCAGGATGTCCTGTCTGTGGTTGACTCCTTCAATTGTTAATCTGTTCACTGTGTACTCAGCAGTCAGGCTTTAGCCCCATAGGGCAAGGCAGTGTCTCTCCTGGGATCAGGGCTATTGTTTTCCCTCAGGCTGCTGCTGCTCTGAGTGAAGAGGTCTACCTGAGCAGGATGGCTGCTGTTGTATTAGGGATGACTCAGCACTGGGATCCTGGCATCTCCTCTCTCAGTTCTGTTCCCAAAGCTTCCACCCCCAGTCTCTCCTCAAGTTTCTCTAGTCCATTCTGCCTGCATGCTCCTCCCCACCTCCACACACTTTTGCTGGAGCCCAGGGTAAGTGCCTGCAAATGAAAATTTATGGATTGGCCCTTTAAACGCCTCTTTCCCTCCAGCCGTCCGTCTCTGACAGATAGCAACCCTGCTGCTTTTGATAACTGGATGTTATCTGTGTATCTTCGGGCTCTGATGCTTTGGGGATCCCAGCTTAAGTTTATGACCTCACACTTCTCAGGGGGATCCAACTGGCTGCTTAAATATACCCTCTGGCCCTTCAGCTGCTGCCTGTGGGTGCCCAGCCAGCCCTCTTGTGTTTCTACTGCACCCCCTACCAGTCAGGTTGTGCTGAAGCTGATTCTTCCGTCTGTTGGCGGGTATAAGGCTTCTCTCTCACTATTGTTTCGTTGTTTGTTGCGGATGATTTCTCCACAATTTAGTTTTAATTCCAGATTGGTCTTAGGAGGAGGTTAGTATGGCTTCTACTCATTCCTCCACCATCTTGGATCTCCTGTTTATTTATACAATCTAAATGTCTGTGTCAAATAATAAAGAATAATTTGTCTCTTAAGTATCTTAACATTTGTAAACTTCATTAAAGTCTATTAGTACAATTTTATGCTCTCTTCAGTTGAAATGTCTGTGATGCATCAGATTAGAGATGTTAACAAGGCCATCGTTCTGGTGTCAGGGTAGAGCTCTGGAGCATACAGATATAAGTGGAAAGGGTGTGGTATGGGGAGCTGAGGTAGCCTCAGTAGCTAGTGCAGGTGGGAGGAAAGGAGAGGACCTGAGAGTGATCACTACTGAAGTCAGCACTTGAATGGTGAGTTAGAAGAGCTGGCAAAGAGATTGAGAGCAGGAAAACCAGTGGAGTGGCATGTCCCTCTGTCTTATAGACAAATAGAAAATAATTTGTCAAAAAGCAGTTTTTTAGAAAAGTTTCAAAATATAAGAAAACTCCAAGAAGAAAACAAATTGCGTGTAATCACCGCAGAGATAAGTTCTCTTAATATTTTGATTTCCAAATTTCTAGTTTTTTATAGTTAACAATGCATGTTACAAAATGGAATTATATTTTCCACACTTTTAGAACCTATTTTACTTCCTTTAATAATATTTTGTAAGTATCTTTCCACTATATGCTTCTGTAACTTTTCTAAATTTTGATTTTTTTAATTGTTTAGGCTATTACTGTTGTCTCAATTTTTCCCTCTTTGCCCCTCTCCCTCCAGCCCTCCCCATCCCACAATCAATGCCCACACCATTTTTCATGTCCATGGGTGATGCATATATGTTCTTTTTCTGATCCCTTCACCTTCTTTCATCCATTCCGAACCCCCTACCTCCCCTCTTATAGGTATAATTCTGTTCCTTATTTTTGTGCCTGTGATTCTGTTTTCTGCAACTTCCATCTTAAGGTCTCTTTGGTATTCCAGCAAATCAGTATATCATAATTTACTTAAAAAGACCTATTGGAAAACTTAAATTTTAAAATGTTTTCGTCATTATAAACAAACATTCTTATAAGTAACTCTTACTATAAACCCATGATGATTTCCTGAGGTTAAACATCTGGAAGTGGAATTTTTAGTTAGTTAAGTTAGTTTAGGTTTAGTTTAGTTAGTTTAGTTAACTTAACAAATTACGTTTTTTGCTATGAATTTTGCTGTGACTTTCTAAAGGGTACATGTATGTGTTTATGTAAGATTTGAAAATTCAGTATGTGAATAGTAATACGGGTTCAAATAAAGTTAATGTTTTTATGTAGATTCTGTCAGGGCTAAACATTTTTTTATTTCAAACCAGTTGTGATGAATCTTCAGTTTCAAGGTTTGAATGATTATCAGTTATTAGGAATTTGAAATTGGGAGGATGAGGACAGAAATTCCAAAATGTTTTTCGTTAACAGTTCTTTTAGATATTAGCATTTGGTTGAACCAAGCACTTAAAGGAGTCCGAGATCGCCATGGGAACTCAATAGAAAATGCTCACCTTCTCACTTTGTTTCATCGGCTCTGCAAACTATTATTTTTTCGAATTCGTCCTATTTTTGTTTTTGATGGGGATACTCCACTGTTAAAGAAACAGACTTTGGTAAGTGTTATCATTTTTTTTTTCCTTTGCACAGTCTTAGAAAGAAAAAGTTCAGATAAAATTTTAATTTTCTCTTTAGAATTTTGGAAACCAAGGTTTATTTTGACATATGTCCAATTTAATTTAAATTATATTGAACAAAGAAATACTTTTCCTTTAAAAAAAAAGTTTATATATGATGCCCTGGCTGGAGTGGCTCAGTTGGTTGGAGCATTGTCCCATGAACTGTAAGGTCGTGGGTTCAATTCTGGTCAGAGCACATGTGTAGGTTGCAGGTTCAGTTCCTGGTTGGGGTGCACATGAGAGGCAACCAATCAATGTTTCTCTCCCTCTCCCTCACCCTCTCTCTAAAATCATTAAACATACCTTTAGGTGAGGATAAAAAAAATTTAAAAAGATGTATATATAAGACTGTATCATGAGTACAATGATAAAATTTAACTTTTAATAAAAATACTAAAATTGTTACAACTGAGAGTTTAGCTTTTAGAGTGTCTTCTTAGGTGTTCTACATTTGTTCATGTTATGTTGCTATTGGTCAAAGCATTGTAGAAAACTTAATAGGGGAAATGCCTTCTTGAATCTGAGATTGAGGATTCTCCACGGTAGTGAGCCTTCTTTTAAAGGTGAATTGAATTTTAGAAGTGAGCAATGTTATATATTGCCAAATTTGAATTAATAAAAGAATGAATATGAGATTCTTTTATTCTGAAATTAGTTTAAAAAGTTTGAACAATGTTGTGAACTTTGGAGTAATTGGATATATGACCTTTTTATGTTGAAAATGTCAGCTCATAACCTTGTAATCGTTTCAGACAGATATTGTTTAAGTGAGGACATAGGGATAAAAGTATAGATTTGTAAATTCTTGGGGACATTTGTTGCCTCAGTAAAAGGTCTGAACTTGAAGTTACAATTTTTAATTATTTAAGGCATACTGTGTGTCAGGTAGCCTTTGGAAGAATTGGAAGGAAAAAGAGAACTCCAGAACTTATTTATCTACTAGTTGTAAGTTTGTATGTACCCTTACATAACATATCTCCAATTCTCCAACTCCTGATAAAGAAGTTAGCTCTACTTTAGCATTCATATTGCAATATATAAGTGTATCAAACCAACACATTATATATCTTAAACTATGTTACATGTCAAATTTAACCTCACTTTCAAAAAAGGAAAAGGATGTTTTGGTATTTCTGCGTTGTATTCAACCAGAAGCTTGGAGACTATTCCATTTTGCCCTACTTGGACATTTTTTACAAGATATTCCAGTACATTTTAGAATTTCTTATGACATAATCTTGAATACTGAAGGACAGAGTTACATATAAGTAAAGTATTTTTATAAAAACGAATATCAGAAATTGGTTTTGGCGTAGCATTGGCATTTTAAAGAATAAGTTAGTTAGTAATTCCTTTTGAGAAATATTTACTTAATTATATTTCATTAAGTTTTAGGCTTCTTGAAGACATTCAAAATAAAATAAAAGTAAATTAATAGTTTTCCAAACATGTAATAGCCAGTCCATTAAGTAATAGTTGGCTGGAGACTAGGTGTTGTTTACATATGAGAAACCCGAAGATATCCACTGGTATGACAATTACAGAGTATACTATTGAGTAAAACAGCTGTAGTCTAAAAACTCAGAAAATCAAATTATATGGGGGAAAAATCACAAAAATGTTTTTAATATACTCTGAAGTAAAATCTTGTGCCCATTCTTTTCACAGGCTAAGAGAAGGCACAGAAAGGATTTGGCAACCAGTGACTCCAAAAAAACTACAGAGAAGCTTTTAAAAACATTTTTGAAAAGACAAGCTATCAAAACTGCCTTAAGAAGCAAAAGGCAAGAGGGGAATTACATTAATTAAAGATTAATTTAAGCCTTTTTAATTTTTGCATGGGATTCCTATGGCTGCCTTTTCTTAGTTTTAACTCTTAGCAGAAAATAGAGGGTAAAATGAGAACGGTAAGTGGGATGTCCCTTTCACTTAATAATTTGAAGTTGTGAAAATTCTTTCTTTTGCATGAATTAGCTTTAATAAAGAAAAGCCATGCTGTTACATTGTATACATGTTTTACTCTTTTAAAAATTCTTACATTTAACATTTATGTCAGTCTTTTTGTTTCTACACTTGAGGTTGCAGCCCAGGCACTGAGGAGCTGCAGCAAGAATCCTCTTTGAAGGCTATACTTATTTTTCATTGCTGTGGCCTGGGCAGCCAGGTCAGCAGGGGAGAAACCCATTGCCCCTGTGTTTTTCCCTTTGTCTCCTCCTAAGCATGGTTTATGAAATCATTGGGGGAGCACTGTTGATTCAAAGTACTATTACCTATCATCACTGTTTAAGCATGTCTGTACTTTTTAGAGATGAAGAACTACCCAGTCTTACTCAAGTTCAAAGAGAAGATGACATCTATGCTTTGCCACCTTTACTAGAGGAAGAAAAAAATAGGTAAATATTTATTTAAAAATATTTATTATCACCATATTTAGACAGACTTAAACCTTTATGTTTTATCTACATGTTAAGGCATGTGAGAATTAATGCATCTAAAGTAAGCATTCTTGACACCATTTAGAATATTTTTCAGAAACTAAATTATTTATTAATAACGGTATTTTTGTGGTTTGTGATGGTTTCTTTTTTATTTCTGTAGAGCTTGTGTTAGGACTATTGATTTATAATTCAGGAAGATATGAATTTTAGTTTTTCTTATACTTTGATTACACATGCTGTTTCTACTTCTTTCTCAGCCCTGTGTGTCTTCTCTCTGACACCATCACATTGAATGACCACATACAACAACTTTCTTGCTAAATCCAGTAGATGATTTATAATTTTCAATTTAACGAGGTACCTGCTGAGAACCTCTCTCACCACTCTTTCTCATTCTTCTTTGTGGACTTTTTCTGGCTGGTTGTTATTCATCAGCAGCTTCTGTAGTTGAAGTACATGTAGAGGACCAGTTTGACTGTGTCCTCTACCCAACCCCATTTGTTTCTATAGGGGCTCCAGAGAGGCTAGGTAGTTGTTAAACTCAGTCCAGTTTTTTTTTTTAACTTCTTAAACCTCACTGGAGGACATGCTTATTGATTTTAGAGAGAGGGGAAGGGAGGGAAAGAGAGAGGGAAAGAAACATTGATATGAGAGAGAAACATCGTTTGGTTGCATCTTGTATGCTCCCTGACTGGGGACTGAACCTGCAACCTAGGCATGTGCCCTGACTTGAAATTGGGCCCATGACCTTTTGGTTTACAGGATGATGCTCCAACCAGCTGAGCCAGGGCTTAGCCCAGTTCTCTTGATCTTCATCAATGCCACCATAATCTTGTTGGTAGGTTACTATACTGGCTTTCAAATTTCTTTCTCTGACTCTAATCTTACCCTTTTTAGGAACCCCTTTATGCCAAGCCCAATCTCTGCTTTGTAGTATAGACTCTGTTAAACTCCAAATCTGTCATTTCCTTGCTTAAAACATTTCCTAGCTTCTCATTTTTTTTTTAAGGATGAAACTTCAACACTTTAATCACATGCTTTTCTTTTCAATTTTTTGATTTAATCTTCATTGTATTTTTATTTCCATTACCATTTAGTCCGCTTATACCCCTATCCCCCCAGCTGTCACCACACTGTTGTCCATGTCCATGAGTCCTTTTTCCTTTTTGCTCAATCCCTCCACCCTCTAACCCCCCCACCCCCTGCCCCAGCTGTCATCATGCTCTCCATCTGATCACATGCTTTTCTAAACCGTGTGATTATAGGAGATTCCAGAAAGCTTTCATGACATCCCAAATGGGGTGAGGTGACTATTATAGTTTTGGACCTGCTCTTCCCTTGTGATGGAAGTTCTTAGATCGTGTTGTAATTTCTCACTTACACGTGTCACCACCAGACTCGGAGACCAGCAGTGGCCTGTGTCTTGCCTTCTTATTCACCATTGTAGCCCCTAACTCAAGAAATATTTTGTAAGTAGTCATTAAATCACAGGTATTGTAAATGTATATTTGACTTTCAGTTCAGAAGAGGAAGATGAAAAAGAATGGCAAGAAAGAATGAATCAAAAACAAGCATTACAGGTATTTAAATAATTTTCAAATTCAGAATTTATGCTAATATTTGAAATGAATGGCATTAAAATGAATACTTTTAATGAGGTAATATGAATTTATGAAGAGTTTTTGATTAATAGTAATAAAGACATGCCTTTTTATTGTGTGTGTTTATCATATATGTATGCATGTGTATGTATGTATATATAAAATGAACATGCATGCATACACATATATATGGAATTATGTATATCTAGAATCCAAAATCATTTTCTTTTACACCTACCAGCCAATAAATAAATATAAATAGTTATACATGCTTGTGTGAAATATGGAGCATATACCAACCACAAATAACTTACAGTAACATTTTGGTATATATTAGTTCATCCCACATCCTTTCATGGTTGACATGGTTGACTGTGTATTTGGGTATGTGTACATGTATACATACAAGGGGGGACCCCCCAAAGACTGGAATTTATTTATAAAAAGTTGTGTATTTTTTCTTACATGTTTAAACTTCAGGTACCTTCAGAGTACTCTCCATTTGATACAATACACCTATTTGTTGTGGAGCATTCAGCCTGGTTTCAGGAGTTGTAACCCTCACCCCATGGTGGGCTGTGTAAGAGCCTAGGGACCCACTTCATCTGGGTCTGTTCTGTCACGAGGACGTGACCTACTAAGGAGACAAAGCTTATCTCCATGGCAGGAGCACTGCTTCTGCCTTATCCGTCTCTGGCCCCAATGCTTGGTTGGCAGTCAGTGACGGGTTACCGACTCCTCATGGGAGGGGCAACCTAAGCCAGACGCAACCACTTGGGAGGCCTCATGGAAGGACTCGGGGGGCTGCAGCAAAGAGAATGTGATGGACTCTTGCCCCTCGGCTATTCTGACATAGCCCAAGTCATCATTTCCATCTGGGAGATGTCTCCTGCTTCCTAATCGGCTTAAAGCCTGAAACTGTGGGGGCAAGCGGTGCAGCCTTGTACCGGCCAGGACAGCTCCCTGGGTGATTGGGCATAAGAAAGAATTCGTAAAGTCCTGTGAAACCTGCTTTGCTAAGAGTGCTCTCATTTAAATGGTAAGGGTCCGAGGAGGAAATGAGTATGTCTCCCAAAGTTTGGCAACCCCCTTTCCTGACAAACACTGACTCAGATTAAACCCTCAGATTTCTTTGACATGTTAAACCTGTATTTCGGTGTATTGGAAGCCAATAAAAGCCTAGTGAGGAAGGGGCTCTGGGTCATTCTCCTCTGAGAGTTTGCCCACCTCTCCTCCCCAAGCAGATCTTGTCTTGGTAGTTTTTATTTTCATCTGCAACGAACGAGGCGGGGGGCGGGGGCAGTTCTACGGGCGAAGCCCCCTGCACCTATTGAGACTTTTTTTTCCACTGCTCAAAATAGTTTTTAAACTCATTGATTTTGATGCCTTTCTGTGCTTCTGCCTTTTTTCCCCACCTCTTCCACATCTGAAAAACATTTCTTTTTGAGGACTTTTTTCATCTGGGGAAATTAAAAAGAGTAGCACAGGGTGAGATTGGGTGATTTAAGGAGGGTGGGGCACAAGGATCCTACTGTTTTGGTCAAAAATTGCTGAACACTCAGTGCAGTGTGGGCGGGTGTGCTTGTAAATCACCCGTCACGAAATGGGTGAACGTGTTGAAAGAGTCTGCATAAAAATTCACTGAAGCCAAATGCAGTCTCTTACAACAATGCCAGCTGGGACACTGATAAGGATGGGTTACTAGAACACTCACCTAGTGGGAGAAGCCAAATAATACAAGGGGCCCAACCTCCAGAAAATAATTCCAGTTTTTTAGGGGTCCCCTCTCATGAATATATGTAGATGTATGTCTGTGCATTAATATTATATGCTCCAGTTATCTATTGCTTTGTAACTTAGTGTTGGGAAAACAATAATTTATTATCATTATCTGTTACTGTTCTGGGGATTGATGAACTCACTGAGGCAGTTCCCTTTCAGCGTCTCCTGTGTAGGTGCAGTTAGACTGGAGTCTCTTCAAAGGTCTACTCACTTGCATGTCCGCACATCTAGTTGTTGATGCTGGTTGTCAGCTACAACACCTGCCTATGGCATCTCCACAAGGCCTGAGCTCTTCCACAGCATGGTGCTGTGTTCCAGGGGTAGGCATTCCAAGAGGAAGTGCCAGGAAGGACCTGTGTTTCCTTTCTAGTCACCTTTGGAAGTTGTGCAGCATTGCTTATACCACATTGTGTTCATTACAAGCCAACGAAGGCAGCCCATATTTAATTTGAGGGAAATTAGACAAAATGTGGGTCAAAAACCTGTGGCCATATTTTATAATATGTGTGGTATTAAAATATGTCTTAATATCATACATATTTTAATAAGTAACATTTTTACAAATTGAGGTAACTATATACAAGTTTTTGAAATTTCTTTCAAGTTTCTCAAAATAGGTAATATTCTTCGATTTCCAAATTTACTGTTTTTTGTAAGTTCATATGATTTCAGTACATCTGATTGAAGGCTTTAGAGCTAAAACTCGGGGATCTCTCAACTGATAGTAATTTTTTAAAATATATTTTATTGATTATGTTATTACAGTTGTCCCATTTTCCCCCCTTCATTCTCCTCCACCCTGCACACCCTCTCCCACCCACATTCCCCCCTTTAGTTCATGTCCATATGTCATAAGTTCTTTAGCTTCTACATTTCCTGTACTATTCTTGCCTTCCCCCTATTTTCTGCCTACCATCTATGTTACTTATTCTCTATACCTTCCCCCGGGCTCCTCCTCCCACTCCCCTGTTGCTAACCTTCCATGTAATCTCCATTCCTGTGGTTCTGTTCCTGTTCTAGTTGTTTGCTTAGTTTGCTTTTGTTTTTGCTTTAGATGTGGTTGTTAATAATTGTGAGTTTGCTATCATTTTACTATACATGTTGTTTTTTTATTCATAATTTTTTAAAATGTTATTGATTATGCTATTACAGTTGTCCCATTTCTCCCCCGTCATTCCCCTCCACCCTGCATACCCCCTCCCACCCACATTCCCCACTTTAGTTCATGTCCACGTGTCATAAGTTCTTTAGCTTCTACATTTCCCACACTATTCTTGCCCTCCCCCTGTCTATTTTCTATCCGCCATCTATGCTACTTATTCTCTGTACCATTTCCCCCTCTCTCCTCTGTTACTAACCCTTCATGTGATCTCCATTTCTGTGTTTCTGTTCCTGTTCTAGTTGTTGGCTTAGTTTACTTTTGTTTTAGGTGTGGTTGTTAATATCTGTGAGTTTGCTGTCTTTTTACTGTCATATTTTTTATCTTCTTTTTCTTAGATAAATCCCTATAACATTTCATATAATAGGAGCTTGGTGATGATGAACTCCTTTAACTTAACCCTATTTGAGAAGCACTTTATCTGCCCTTCCATTCTAAATGACAGCTTTGCTGGATAGAGTAATCTTGGATGTAGGTCCTTACCTTTCATGACTTGGAATACTTCTTTCCAGCCCCTTCTTGCCTGTAAGGTCTCTTTTGAGAAATCAGCTGACAGTCTGATGGGAACTCCTTTGTAGGTGACTGTCCCCGTATCCATTGCTGCTTCTAGAATTCTCTCCTTCATTTTTATTTTGGCTAATAGAATTATGATGTGCCTTGGTGTGTTCCTCCTTGGGTCCCACTTCTTTGGGACTCTCTGAGCTTCCTGGACTTCCTGGAAGTCTATTTCCTTTGCCAGATTGGGGAAGTTCTCCTTTATTATTTGTTCAAATAAGTTTTCCACCAGTTGCTCGTCTTCTTCCCCTTCTGGTACCCCTATAATTCGGATGTTGGGACTTTTAAAGATGTCCCGGAGGTTCCTAAGCCTCTCCTCATTTTTTTGAATTCTTGTTTCTTCCTTGTTTTCTGTTTGGTTGTTTGTTTCTTCCTTCTGGTCCGTTCCGTTGATATGAGTCCCAGTTTTCCTCCCATCACTATCGGTTCCCTGTGCATTGTCCTTCATTTTACTTAGCATAGCCTTCATTTTTTCATCTAATTTGTGAGCAAATTCAACCAATTCTGTGAGTATCCTGATGACCAGTGCTTTGAACTGTGCATCTGATAGATTGACTATCTCTTCATTGCTTAGTTGTATTTGCTCAGGAGCATTGATCTGTTCTTCCATTTCGGCTATTTTTTTTTTTGTCTTTACGCGCCTGTTAGGTAGTGAGGGGCAATGCCTTAGGTGTTCCAGGGTGGGGTAACCCTCCCGGCTGCTTTGTGACATTGTGTGTGTGTGGGGCGGGGGGGGGGGGGGGGGGGGGCGGCGTCCGAGAGGGAACAATGGCACCTGCTCTGCTCTCTGTCAGATTTCAGTCCCTTCCACCCTTCCTCCAAGCTAACTAGGCCTTTCTGGTGCTAATTCCCAGGTGGGTGGGTCTGTGTAAGTTCCAGGATCCTGTGGGTCTCCCCAACGAACTCTCCTGTGAGGCTGGGAGTTCTTCCTGGCACCTCAGCCCCCATAGGTGTTCCCAATTGGTGGTGTTTTGAGTCTTTATTTCCTCACACTGGGACCCTGGGTTGTGTGATCCGTCTCACTCCTCAGTTTTGCCTGGTTTATCTGCACATGGATGTGGGACTGCCAGGTTAGCTAGCTGCCTTGTGCTCCATGCCCAGCTTCACAATCACCACCTTGCTGGCTCTGCCTGTTGCCACTCCATGCCTGGGATCCTCCAGCTGCCGCCTTGGTGCCCAGGGTCCACATGCTGCGGACTTGCGCACCCAGTGCCACCGCTTTTTTTTTTTTTTTTTTTTTTTTTTTTTTTTTTTTTTTTTTTTTTTGCCAGGACCCTTCTCTGCTGGGCTGCCTGACTCTGCCCCTCCTACTGGTCTGGATGAATGTGTCTATTTTAACTCTTTGGTTGTGGGACTTCCATACAGTTCAATTTTATGTCAGTTCTGGTTGTTATTTTGTTTCTAAATTGTTGTCTTTATTTTGGTTGTGCGAGGAGGCACAGTGTGTCTACCTACACCTCCATCTTGGCCGGAAGTTTTGATAGTAACCTTGATAAAGACCTTGAACCTTGTGGTGAGAAAGATCTTCATTTAAGTCCAGGTTCTGTTCATGAGCTGTTTGATTTTAGACAAATTAACTTTGCCAAGGCTTTATTGTCTTTTTTATAAAAAATAATATCAAAGCCTTCCTCATAGAGGTGATGGGAGCATTAGTGAGGGAAAGCATGGGAAGCTCTGAGCGTAATGACTGGTCTGCCCTAAGTGCTTGTTGATTTGCACATAGATACAACATACTGGAGAGCAAATTGCATTATTTTATTTTATTTACTGATGAAGAGTTTTAAAGTACTCTTGGTAATTAGTTAAAATTTAGAAATGTTTTAGAGTTTTCCATATCTATGAAATTTCTCACTTTTAATTTTAGTTTAAGGGCAAAATAAAATTAATCTAATTAAGGAAATAATAAGTATTGTTTAAATTCATAAGATTCATCCCTACCTCAAGCCTTTGCACTTGGTTCCTTCTAGCTGTAATGCTCTGTCCTTGAGAAGATTTTCATGTCCCTATTCAAAGTCATTTTTTTGGTGGGGGTCTTCTCTCTGAAGTCATTCCCGTCTTTCTCCTCTTCTAATTAACTTTTTTTATCAGAATACCCTGTTTTATTTTTCATCATTGTCTTGTTTACTTGTTTATATGTCTTTCTTCACTCCTAAGAGTAGGGACCCTACCTGGCATGATCTTTATAGTATCTTAGCACCTAGAACAGTGGTTGGCACATTACAAGTGCCGGGTAAGTATTTTTTCCTTTGAATGAATGAATGAGTGAATGGGTACATTCCGTAATCTGTCATTCACTTAGATACCTATTGCAGATTCTGTACAATTGTGTTTAGCCTATCGTCAGTTACGTAGAACTCTGTTTATGATATAAGCACAAAAAATATCTATCATGGTAAATAGCATTAAGTGTATGAAATGTTAATTTCATGGTGTTATGTTTTGCTCTTTACAGGAAGAGTTCTTTCAGAATCCTCATGCAGTAGACATTGAGTCTGAAGATTTCATCAGCCTGCCCCCTGAAATAAAGCATGAAATCTTGACTGATATGAAAGAATTTACCAAACGAAGAAGAACATTATTTGAAGCAATGCCAGAGGTAAAATATATTACAACACATTAATGTGTAGAATTGAGAACTGCAGCCATATTTTTCATTAGAAAAAAAGTTGATAAGCATTACTTATAAAGTGTGTTTCCAATAAAAAGTTAGGAAGAAATTCATTGGTAAATTCTTCAAATTAGAGCATCTGATATTGGCTCCACAGCCATAACAACCCAGAGTAGGGTCTTGTGGAGAGTTGGGTTTGTCGAGCATGTCTCCTGATAATGCTATGCCATTAATTATTATCATCTTTAGGTGGTAAATGAGTTTTGTTTTCCTTTCTATTGCTACCAGCTATTATTTCTAACCTTCTACACCTTTAACGCACTGTAGACAGAATATAAGTTTTTGCAGCATTATTATTCCTAATGAATGGATGTGATGCTATTTCTTCTACAAACTCGACATTTCTTAAATTGATAACAAAATATGAAAAAGGCAGGAGATACTTCTTTTCCCATCACTCTTTTCTACTTTTCCATGAAGAATGTGAATACAGGAAGTAGGACAGAAGTCTCTTTATTTTAGATGGAAGCTATAGCTGCATGGCAGTGGCTGCTGATTGTGTTCTGTGGGGTGAGAGTAGAGAAAGACATTTGCTCTTCCAGAGTAGCCTGTCTTATTCCTCTCTGATTAGCTGTGGCAGGGAGAGTCAGGATGGCAGTTGCAGTAGCAAGGGTAGTAATGGTAGCAACAGCTGCAGTGATATGTCCAGCAAGAATCTTGAATATGACTATTTATTCAGGTTGCTTCTGATTGTGGACTCTGGAGCTAGAAAGTCTTGCCTCCTTTTTAGGTTTGCAGATGATACATATGCAGAAAGCTACATTAGGACTATTGGTATGAATTTCAAAATAAGAACTATAGAGTTAGATGGGAGAACAATCAAGCTTCAAATATGGGATATAGCAGGCCAGGAAAGATTCTGAATAGTAACCTCCGGTTATTGTAGAGGAACCCATGGCATCATAGTTGTGCATGATGTGACAGATCAGGAATCCTTCAATAACTAAACCATGGCTGTAGGCAATAGATCTTTATGCCAGTGAAAACATCAACAAATTGTTGGTAGGGAGCAAATATGATCTGATCATGAAGAAAGTAAGAGACTACACAACAGCAAAGGAATTTGCTCATTCCTTTGGAATTCCATTTTTGGAAACCAGTGCTAAGAGCACAACAAATGTAAAACAGTCTTTCATGACAATGGCAGCTGAGATTAAAAGCAAATGGGTCCTGGAGCAACGTCTGGTAGTGCAGAGAAATCCAATATTAAAATTCAGAGTACTCTGGTGAAGCAGTCAGATAGAGGTTGCTGCTAAAATTTGCCTCCGTCCTGTTCTCACAGCAATGAAGTTGCAATCTGAAACCAAGTGGAAAAACAAAATTGTCTGAATTATACTCTGTGTAGCTGCATCAGAACATTCTTACCATCTCCACAAAGGTCAGAAATTGTAAATGCTCATTACTGACTTTTTTCATTCCCTTGACTCAAGACAGCTAATTTCATTCTCAGAAATGTTTCAAACCTTCGTTTGCTAGTTTATAAAATAATGTGTGTAATCCTTGTTGGCTTCCTGATACAAACTGTGTTCCTGTGGTTGGTTAGAATATGTTTTGCTTTGATGTTTATATTGGCATGTTTAGATGTCAGGTTTAGACTTCTGAAGATGAAGTCCAGCCATTTTGTATCAAACAGTACAACCAGTGTCTGTCACTTTTCATGCATAAAGTTTAGTGTGATGTTATAAGTAAGATCTGATACACTAGTTCTTCCTTGTAGAGTTATGAACAGAATGATTACGCTATCTGATTAATAGTTTCTTTATAGTCTGCATATAATTTGTGGCTGCAGAATATTATAATTTGTTGTACACTGTGTAACAGAAGAACTGAAGATGTTTAATAAATATTGTACTTATTAGAAGTAATATCCAACTGTATGGTGATATGTATTGTTTTAATTTTTATGGCTAAAGGGAAATAGAGCCTTGCATTTTTAAAACATCAGTTTGTATGTGCAACCAGGACATTGTAGATGCATCTTACAGTAGCATCCAATATGTTTTCCAGATAGTATATCCAATAAAGGACCTAGGGAGGTGTCTGTGCTGGGTAGAGATTTAACCAAGCTTAGTGATTCAGGGATAGTAAATTGCTTGGGAAACAAGTTTAGGATGTATGTTATCTAGCCCACTTTGTTCCTTCTCTAAAGCCATCTGAAGTGGCTTCATTGATCAATACTTTGTGTGGTAAAGGTGGAAAGTGTCACACCTTTCCTAATTGACAAATCATGAGACTAATGCATGTGCTAATATTTCTTCCATGCTCTGAGTCAGATTTCGACTATTTTATCCTCCACAATTGTATAATTTAAGTTGGAGGAAAGTTAAACCATTAAAGTAGAAAGAGGAAAATTTACTATTTGATTGCCCTAATTTTAGAAATTTTATCCCTAAAAATTAACCAAAAACACAGATGCTGGGTGGGAATGATATATGGGAAATATATTCATTTTAGTGGAATTTTGCACATGTAAAAATTTTGTTCAATAGGACCTTAAAGATTCTGAGGTTTGTTTTTATAGTGGAAACAAATCTTTTGCTAACACTGGCATTTAAAGGTGGTAGAAATTAAAGACTGTTTCATGGGGTTACAGTAGCTACCAAAATACTTACTTAGGGGCTTGGGATGTGGTTGTTAGCAACTCATTTTATGGTGGGTTCTTGAATTCAGTGATAAAATTTAAATTAAAAACACGAAATTAAGGATTTAAAATTTTTTTCACTAAATAGGAAATTGAAAATACATGCTGCAAAAATAAGTGGTAAGGTTATTATAAAATGAAATGGACAGAATATTTAATTTAATTTAAAAAAAGAAATATTTTTTTTTTTATTTCAGGGGGAAAATCCAGGCTCAGTCTATGAATCAAGCATTTTATTTCTTGAATGTGAAAGGACCTTTGGCTGGGCTTTGAGGAAATAGAATTTGGATTATATAAACAACAGTGGGAAGGAATAGGAGAAAGAGAGATAGCCCCAAATGATTTGCTCCACTTGCTTTACTTTCTGCCACCACAGAGTCTCTGGGATCTGTAGACTAGGGTGGTACGGTGCAGCATCTCACTGGATCTGTAATTCTGACAGCTAAGGGAAGTTCCAAATCATCCAGATTGGGCCATTCTGTCATCTGAACATTCGGCAAATACAATATTGATAATAGTAATGATGGTAAGAAGAGTAGTAATAATCATAAGAGTAATAGAAGCAGTGTGTTATAAGGATTAATCAAAAGATCTGCTTTTGATCCCAGACCTACCAATTATTAGTTATGTGGTTCTGGGAAAGGTACTTAACCTATTTAAGTCAGTTTTTTTCATTTTTAGATTGGAGGTGATATTTATCTCATTAGTGGTGGAGAAGAAAATGGGATAATATATATAAAAGCATTTAGAACGGGGATCTCAAACTCATTTTGACTGGGGGCCATATAAGCCTTGTGGTTGCCTTCAAAGGGTGGAATGTAATTTTAGGACTGTATAAATGTAACTGCTCCTTAACAGTTAAGTGAGAGCTTGGTGCCACTGGGTAGAAACAAGATCCTGGGTTGGATAAAACAAGGTGGAGGGCCGGATTTAGCCTGCAGGCCTTATGTTTGCTACGTGTGACTTAGAAGAATGCATTACACAGGAAATACTTTGCAAGTATTAACATGTATTATTAATAACTGTGGTTGCTATGATTTATTGTGGGTCTTTTATGAGCCAGGGACTATGCTGGGCACTTAACTTGCCTATTTACTTGCATTTATTAAGCTCAAATCAAAATGTCACAGTGTCTGCCTTGCATTTTGAATGAGTGATCAGTACCCATGGTTTCTTTTGGTTCAGTTTTTTTTGTTTTAAAAATTATAATGTTGTAGTTTTTTCCTACATATTCAAATTTTACTTATTTTATAATATGGAAATACCAATAAAAAAATCAGTTGCTCTTTGTCCACCTTTTGGGAAAGAGATGTATGTATAGTAATATTATATCATTATTTAATATTTAAAAAATCACATTATTTATTGTTTTAGGAGTCCAACGACTTTTCACAGTACCAGCTCAAAGGCTTACTTAAAAAAAATTACTTAAACCAACATATTGAAAATGTTCAAAAGGAAATGAATCAGCAACATTCAGGACAAATCCAAAGGCAATATGAAGATGAAGGGGGCTTTTTGAAGGAGGTGGAATCAAGAAGAGTGGTTTCTGAAGACACTTCACATTACATCTTGATAAAAGGTATTGGGCACTTATTTGATAGTTAAAAGCCAACAATATGTTGTGTCCATGAATTCTGTAAACTGCCATACTTCGATAATATTAATGAAGTCCTACTTATGTATTGGGTTGGCCAAACAGTCTGTTTAGTTTTTTCCATAAAATAAAAGACACATTTTTCATTTTCACCAATAACTTTATTGATTTGGATATTTTGAGTATGTTGGCTATCTTCTGAGTGGTATAACATTGATTGTTCTCAGTTAATGTCTCGATTTGATCACTATCAACTTCAACTGATTTGCTCTACCATGGAGCATCATCCAGCGAGAAATCTCCACGAAACTTCACACACAAACTACTTTTTATTATTATTATTTTTTTAAAGATTTTTATTTTTTTATTTTTAGAGAGAGGGGAAGGGAAGGAGAAAGAGAGGGAGAGAAACATCAATGTGTGGTTGCCTCTCATGTTGGGGACGTGGCCTGCAACCGAGGCATGTGCCCTGACTGGAAATCAGACTGGTGACCCTTTGGTTTGCCAGCCTTTGCTCAATCCACTGAGCCACACCAGCCAGGGCGCAAACTACTTTTGACACATTTGATCATCATAGCACCTTCTCCATACCCTGCACAAATCTTTTTTTTTTTTTGCATTTCATTTGCGTTTTTACATAATATGCCAAAAATGTTAGGTATTTTCTTTCATCTTCAATATTAAAATGGCTTCAGAAAAAATCACCAATTTTCATGAGTTTTTTTAAAGATGTATGCTGATATGACATCTGTCACAATACAATCTTGATGTATACAATTGTATAATACAATTTTGATATAACAAAATTGTTTCAAATGAAGTTAAGGACAGCTAAGTGCTGGTAGAACCATCTCACAGAAAAAAAAACAAATGAACTTTTTGGCCAACCCAGTAATAGTAATTGTGTAAAGCTGTTGATGGATTACCTGTTTTAATGGGTTTAAACCCACTTTAAAATGAACTAATGAGTTAACTCTTAATTGCTGATTAAATGAAAATGTGTGACTCTTCAATTATGAGAACCTGTATACTCATATTCATGTTATTAGAAGTATATTACTGTACTGTAAATCTACATAGTGAGAATGTTTTGCTCTTTCTTAAGGTATACAAGCTAAGAAAGTTGCAGATGTGGATTCAGAGTCTTTTCCATCTTCCAGCAAAATGCACAGCAGGTCTTTTGACTTAAAGTCATCTCCATGTGAAAAACTTAAACCAGAGAAAGTGTCTGATGCTACCCCTGCATCTCCAAGAATTTTACTGGCTATGCAAGCTGCCCTGCTGGGAAGTACCTCTGAAGAGAAGTTGGAAAGTGACAGTCAAAGGCAGTACAATAGGGGGAATGCATCTGCTACTGTAGATGAAGGCTCTGTATCACCACTGACTCTCTTGGCTATTCAGAAAGCTCTTGATGATGATGAAGATGTGAAAGTGCATTCTGGGAGTGATGTGCAGACAAGAGAGTCAGGAGCAAAACAACTGTTTGTGAACAGTCCTGTTGAGGAAGCTGATGATGAATTTAAAACCGGAGATGGAAAAGGAATGCTGTTAGCAAGAGTGCCTCATTCAACCATTGTGAACTGTGTAGAGGAGCATGTAACCAGCACTGATAATGAAAAAGAGCTGGCAAACTCAGCTCCTTTGTCAGGTACTGTCTTTTGTCAAGGCAGTGAATCTAGCATTCCAAAAGAACAAATGTCATTTATTCACATGTTTGAGGAATCCTTTCAGACAAGCAGTGAGCCTACAGTTAATGATAGGAAAGATCCAGTTCCTTTGGAAAACACAGTGGTAATACAGATGAATGCAAGTAGACTCCAAATTGGAAGAGAACTGACATCAACACCTCCTTTAAGTCCAAGTTCTGCATCAAGGAATGAAACATGTACCAAAGTGCTTAACCTACAAGATCTTTGTCCATCTGAAAATAAAAATAAGTATGATTCTTCTGTTCTTTCAAGTGATGATGGAGAATGTGAAAAAAATTCTGCTTCTGAAGTTATTGATACTGTCAGTTTGCAAGAAGCATGTAATGTAGTAAGTGTCCCTACAGAGACGATAAATAGCTTAGAAAATCGTAAAGAGCATGAGGATTTCCTGAAAACCATCCAAGAACATGAGATGATGGAATCTGAAGGCCAGGATTTAATTTCAGCTCCAAAGTTCATAGAACCAATAGGAATCAACTCTGAAGAAAGTGAATCTGATGGTAGGTGCTTATTCTCTTTTAGAGATAAGAATGGTGGGATTTCACGATTGTAGGAACTCAGTTCTCACTCTGTCAAGTGATGGTCCAGTTCCCTCTCTGTCCAGTGATGACCTAGAGACCCAGAAAGGTGAAATGACTTTCCCAAGGACACATAGCTAGTGATGGAATCTTGACCTTTCCTGTTTTGCTGTTCTTTTTGTTGTTGTTAAAGGGAGGGCATACCCTAATTGGAGAACACAAAAGTGAGTTTCTTTTTAGTTCTTTTAACTTTTTATTTTGAATTAATTACAAACTTAAAAAGGTCAAAAGAGTACTATAAAAAATTCTGGTTTCTTCACCCTCTTATTCATTGGCTAGCATTTGACCTCATTGGCTTTATCATATCTCTCTGTCTGTCTGTATACATATACATGTATATTGTGTATCTATATCTATAATTTTATATGGCCAATCATCATTATTTACAGATCCTGTATTTGTAGAATTTACTTGGTAACTCCAGATTCAATACTTGTGGCACAGCCTTTTGGTCATTTGTGGACATGCATAGAGCAACTAAAAACTTGAGTTGCCAAACTGTTTGCAGCTGAGGTTGAGCAAGGTGACACTCTGCCTTCTTGTTTCTGCTGTCCTACAGAGAAGACCCAAAGGGTGGAGATGGGAGAGAGCAATGCTGTGTAGACCAAGAAGCTCTGGCTCTGGGGCCAGTTGGATAGGGTTTGAATCCTAGTTCTGGCACCAATTCATAGAGTGGCCTCAGGCAAGTCTCTTAAAACTCCTGAACCTTGTTTTCTTGTTTGTAAAAATTTACCAAGATGGGTTGTTTTTAGGATTTAATATTATAAATATATTTTCCCTAGGTGAAAAGATTCAGTATTCATATATTAGTGTTCTCAGGGACTTTCTAGAATATAACTGCTGTGAATAAGAAGAAATGCCTGGCTGGTGTGGCTCAGTGGATTGAGCTTGGGCTGCGAACCAAAGGGTCGCCAGTTCAATTCCCAGTTAGGGCACATGCCTGGGTTGCAGGCCAGGACTCCAGTGGGGAGCCATGTGAGAGGCAACCACACATTGATGTTTCTCTCCCTCTCTTTCTCCCTCCCTTCTACTCTCTCTAAATGAATAAATAAAATCTTAAAAAAAAATAAGAAATGACTATGCACACACTGCTTTCTTCCTGCGTACTTGCACATGGTAATTTTTTTCTGGTGTCTGCCAGGTTTCTACACTTTAGAGCTGCTATTTCTCCTTTGTAATTAGTAAAGTATTTTATGGAAAGGAGTATTGCAAACTATATAAATGTACTGAACAAACCTTCACCGACTTGTTTTAGCATCCATTGATGATTTTTACCAAAATAAATTATACTATGATGGTTGCTAAATGGTGATTTTCTAATTCCATTTTTTATATATTTGTTAGTTGGCATCCTACTATAAGGAAGCTCTATCCCTTCACCCCATTTATTATTTTTTTATCAGCCTAAAATCATGGACTCTTATTTTATTCAGTTATGAGTTATGGTACTAGCATACTTTACTTTGTTGCTTGAATTGTCTTAGCTTTGGCCAGTGGCTAGTTTGTCCCCTCAAGCCAGCTCCTTTGATTTTTGACAATTACTTACTACATTTCAAGCATTTCTTTACTTTCTGGCCAAGATATTCCAGCTTTATCTTGTACTTTCCCTGCCTGTTCCTTAAACCAGCCATTTTGCCAAGTAGCCCTGATTCCTTGTTATGGCATGGTGTTTAGAAACCAAGATCTGGGCACTGAGTGTGCGTACTGTTACTGGGATATCATTGCTTTAGGCCCTCCCAGCAGCAGAGCCAGAACATATATTTATACATACATACATGTGCACACTTCTATCTATATATTGAAATCCATAAATTCACAGTGGTATCTGCACTTCCAGTCCAACATCCCAGACTTCATTTTAGCCTCTGCCTTTTTTGTAACTTTCCTTTTTAATAGTGAGAACTCTTGCTTTCATTATCTTCAGTGCATGTACATATTGCTTATTCTCTCTTTATTTGTAACCAACTCCTGATCCCACTGGCCTCCTCCTCTGCTTAGGCTTTCTCCTCACCTCAGGCTGCAGGCCTTGAGAGCCTCAGCCCCCTCCATCCTGATTGTGTTCTGAGACCTAGCCCCCTTTGCGTGAAGGGAAGGAAGGGAATCAACACATTTTTTAAAAGAAAAGACACTAGAAGAGGGAAAGAAACTGAAAGATGAAGATCTGTTTCTCCTGAGTACTTATCCAGGATTTTTCCCCACTAAGTCACAGCTTTATTCTTTGCTATGTTCATAGTGAAATTGCACAAAAACTTGTTTTACAACCTCCATGATTGTTTACATATTCCAGTAATTCTCCTTTTTGAACTTTACAATGGTAATAGTTAACTTAAAGAGTGTATTTGTATAAAGTTAATATGCAAACCTTTGAACACTGGTTCCTAATTTGAAAGACAGTGCCAGTTTAATTGAAAGGCTTATTTTGCCCTGGCTGGTGTGGCTCAGTGTATTGAGTGCTGGCCTGTGAACCAAAGGGTCTCCAGTTTGATTCCCAGTCAGGCACATGCCTGGATTGCAGACCAGGTTCCCAGTAGAGGGTGCGTAAGAGACAATTACACATTGATGTTTCCTTCTCTTTCTCCCTCCCCTCCACTCTCTAAAAATAAATAAATAAAATCTTAGAAAAAAAAGAAAAGCAATGTTTTAAAAAAAGGCTTATTTTGAAGTCATAGGCTTCTATTATTAAATTTATTTAAAGTAATATGCTACTGTCATATGTTTTCTACTACACTTAGGTCTTTTCTGTTTTAGGGTAAACAGTTTTTCAGAATACCTTGGAAAACTATTAATGATATCAGGATAAATTTAATGTTTCAGTTGTAATAAAGTGACTTTATTATTTTGGTACAGGAAGTTTCATTGAAGTGGAGAGTGTAGATGACGAACCCCAAACTGAGGTAGCAGAAACTTCCAAGCCTCCCTCTGAACAAGGTGAAGAGGAACTGATAGGACCTAAGAAAGAAAAATACAGTGGTGACTCTGAAGGCTTCCTAGGAGACAGCTCTGAAAACAAGCCTTTGGGTATTGAGCCACATGAAGAAACTGAAAAAGATGCAGATGATTTGCTCAATGAATGGCAAGATATTAATTTGGTAATAATGTCACTTTGTGCTTTAACTTATTGCTAAGGAAGCCATGTTAAGTAGCTTTTGAGTTTTAAGGAGTTACTGGTTGAATATTTATTAGCAATTTGCATGCCTCTTTTTGTTCTTGCTGATGGTGCCTTTTTTATGTAGGTTTGGGAAAGTCTCCACTTTCCCTGTGATTTAGTGAGGGAACTCTAAAGATATTATAGACTTGCTCAAAAATCCAAGTGGAACACTTCATAAGGGGAAAAGTTTATTGGTAATTGTAGTCAGACTAGATGCAGGCTTTTGTAACAAATGAATTTAATTGGATTATTAGTATAATGATCTACAAATGAAATGATTTTGTAGGCAGAACTGGAAACTCTGGAGAGCAATCTTTTAACAGAACAGAATTCATTGAAAGCTAGAAAACAACAGCAAGAACGGATTGCTGCTACTGTTACAGGACAGATGTATTTGGAAAGCCAGGTAGGTGTACCAACTTGGGCCTCTTTTAATTACACCTACTGATATTTTTACTCAGGTGGATTCCCTGAGGGAAGGTATTAAATGAAATGTGTAAGCACTCCTGCCATTTCCGGGTCAAGGCCAGGTGGTGGTCATTGTTTATCTGTAATTCTTTAGGAACTTCTTCGCCTGTTTGGAATTCCCTATATTGAGGCTCCCATGGAAGCAGAGGCTCAGTGTGCCATTCTGGATCTGACTGATCAAACTTCTGGAACAATCACTGACGATAGTGATATTTGGTTGTTTGGAGCACGGCATGTCTATAAAAACTTTTTTAATAAAAACAAGTTTGTAGAATATTACCAATATTTGGACTTTCACAACCAGTTAGGTAAGATTTCAGAGTATGATTCTTTCTGAACTTTACCTTCAGAATTTGTATTGATTTTTTTCTTTCCCAGGAGCTAACTTGATGTATTAATGGAAATGATAGTCTATACAAATTTTCATATAAGCGATCTTTTGCTTATTAGAGGAACAGAATTTTAAAATTAGAATGAAGAAATTAAAATCCTAATATGTTTAGACATTCCCCGCAATTTAATCATCTGACCTGGTTAGACTTTAGTTACCTGATATCTCAAGAGTGAACCAAATGTAGAGATGGGAGGTAAGTGGGAGTCTCTCCTGTTGGAATCATGAACCTCCCCTATACTGGTGTTTCTGGCAGTCTTTCATTGTCCCATTTATTCAATAAGCATGCCAGTTGTCATTCTTGGCAGTGGAGGAATAGCAGAAAAATAAAACAGTCTAATAGAAACAGATAGTAAAAAAATATAAATCATAATTGTGCAGTTAATGGCGTGTGCTATATAGAAAAATAAAGCAGTGAAAGAGAGTCACATGAAGTACATGTACTGTTTTATGTAGAGTTTTGTTTGGGAAAGGCTTTACTAATAGGTAACTTTTAGGCTGAGGTCTAAAGGGAAGGAGAAGCCACTGTTACAGCTATTGTCTTTTGAGGATGAGTTTATGCAAAGGCCCTCAGGCAGAAGCTTAGTTGCTGTGTTCTAGGGAAGCAAGAGGTTGTTATGTATTGAATTTTGTCCCCTCAAAATTCACATATTGTAGTCCTAACCCCCCCCCAAGTACTTCAGAATGTGGCTGTATTTGGGGATATAGTGTTTAAAGAGGTAATTATTAAATGAAGTCATTAGTGTGGACCCTAATACAGTCTGATTGGTGTCCTTAAGGGAAGAGGAGATTGAGATATAGAGGGAAAAGGGAAGACACATGGAGAAGACAATTTACAAGTTAAGGAGAGAGGCCTTCAGAAGAAACTAGCCCTGCCAATACCTTAAAACAGGGGTGTCAAACTAATTTTCACCAGGGACCACATCAGCCTCGCGGTTGCCTTCAAAGGGCCAAATGTAATTTTAGGACTGTATAAATGTACTCCTTAACTAGAGGCAAGGGGCATGGTGCTGCCACCAGGTAAAAACAAGGTGCCAGGCTGGATAAAACAAGGTGGAGGGCCGGATTCAGCCTGAGGGCCTTGTGTTTGCTACCTGTGCCTTAAAACTTCTAACCCCCAGAACTGTGAGGAAATAAATTCCTGTTGTTTAAGCCACTCAATCTGGGTACTTCATTGTGACTGTCCGAGCAAACTAAGGAGAGGCCAGTGTGAGTGAATGAGGAGGAGAATAGTAAGAGTAAATATCAGAGAGGAAGGAAGTAACCCAAACCAAGTAGGGTCTGCCATGCTATAGAAAGGATTTCTGGGTGGATTAGTTGTGTGATTTGAGAGAAGGCGAACAGTCAAGGGTGACTCTTTGTGCTGAGCAATGGACTCACTATTAATGAGGGAAGGGAATCCAGGAAAGGAGCAGTTGGAGTAGAAGAGATAAGAAGATCCGGGTTTAGATCTGTAATATCCGAGATGCCCATTACATATCCAAGTAGAGATCTTAAGGTGATTGTTGAATATGTGTGACTCTGGTTCAGAGGAGAAATCCAGCTAGAAAGCTAAATTTGTGGGTAAGAGTATAGATGGTATCTAATAGATGTTATTAAAAGCTGTGAAGATGGATGAAATTTTAAAATTCTTAACAGAACCAATAAAAAAAGAATCTGTTTCAAATAGTGAATAAGAGATGTCTTTGGCTGTTGGATGAGAATGTGTATGTATATATTTTTCATGTAATAAAATGTCTATAGGTGTTATGTAATATTTTGAAAATAAAATTTAAAATTTAAAAATATATAATAATTTTTATCCTTATAGGATTGGACCGGAACAAATTAATAATTTTGGCCTATTTGCTTGGGAGTGATTACACAGAAGGAATACCAACTGTAGGTTGTGTTACAGCTATGGAAATTCTCAATGAATTCCCTGGACATGGCCTGGAACCTCTCCTAAAATTCTCGTAAGTTCTTTTTTAATTTCTTTAATCCAGATGTTCATATAAATACCCAGATTACCAGTCAAAACTATTATTTACACTGACCTGTTAAAATTGTTGTTCATTAAGAAAACAGGAGGAGGTATTGATTAGGGTTGCTAAAATATGTTTTCCCCTTTTTAGAAATCTGACGAAATCAGAGACCATTTTTTTTAGAGTTGTCAGGTTTATCTTAATTCAGGGGTACAAAGCCAATCCTGTGGGATTACCTAGGTATGTAGAAGTTGCTTCATTACTTCAAATATTTATTGAGTAGCTACTTTGTGTCAGATACTGTGCTAGGCTGGGATGGAAAAGAGGACTAAGTCATAGACCATACCTTCAAGCAGCTCCTGTGCTTTTGGAGGTGACAGAGAAACAAACATATGCTGGTATTTATGTTTGTTGAGTGTCCTAAAAGGGGTTTTCCAGAGAGGGGCATGGAAATACAATGCCAGGAACTTTGTATCAGGCACTGCTTTCCTTTTTCTCACTGCCTGTGTACTATGATGTATTCAGTGGTGGGTATGTTTACACAGAACCTAAGAGTTGTCCTAAACCTGAGGTACATTTCAATTTTGGAGATTCTGAGATGTTGGTAGTTATGAGTATGTCTGTGAAAGTAGTTCTTTCTTAAGGTTGTACCCGGATGGCATCTTTAAAAAAAATTGAAGTATAATTCACATACCATAAATTTCACTCTTTTAAAAGTGCACAACAATTCAGTGGCTTACAGGCTATTCACGAGATTGTGATCTCATGTTCTAACCATCAATTTGTCATGAGATACTATTTCACAACAGATGATTTAATGATTTTTTTTATCATGAGTTTGAAAAATTCTGAGTTGTTCTGGTCTGAAGAATCAGTGATTAGAATTCAGATGTAAATACAAAATTGTTTTACTGGTTGCTGACCTGCAGCCTTAGCACACATACCAATGTATTTTATTTTATGCTTTTTTTATATCTCTTTTCATAATTTTATTATTGAAGAAATGTAAATACTGGAAGTAAGTTAGTAGGGAGCTTGTAGGTCATGGTATTTAAATAACTTGAAAAACTACAAGGAGACTTTTTTATACAAATAATAAATACATAATAGAAAAATTATAAAGTATGGAGTAAACAGATAATTAACATTTTGGTTTATATAATTTTAGACTTTGCACGATATACTCATACATTTTATATATATACATTTGACCTTTGAACAACACGTATTTGAACTGCTTATATGTGGATTTTTTTCCTATAACTATATAGTCGAACTCTCTGTATTTTAGGTTTTGTATCTACGTTGAAAACAATATTTTGAAAACAATATTTTCTTTTTCTTTTTAAGTATATTTTATTGATCATGCTATTACAGTTGTCCCATGTTTTTCTCCCTTTTATCCCCCTCCACCCTGCACCTTCCTCCCTCCCTCCAACATTTCCCCCTTCCTTATTTCATGTCCATGAGTCGTACATGTAAATTCTTCAGCTTCTGCATTTCCTGTACTATTCTTAACCTCCTCCTGTCTATTTTGTACCTACCAATTATGCTTCTTATTTACTGTACTTTTTCCCCCTTTCTCCCCTTCCCCTGCACTGCTGATAACCCTCCATGTGAACACCATTTCTATAATTCTGTTCCTGTTCTAGTTGTTTGCTTAGTTTGTTTTGTTTTTATTTTTTATAGGTCCAGTTGTCGATCGTTTGTTGTCATTTTACTGTTCTTAGTTTTGGTCATATTCTTTTTCTTAGATAAGTCCATTTAACATTTCATATAATAAGGGCTTGGTGATGATGACCTCCTTCTACTTGAACTTATCTTGGAAGCACTATCTGCCCTTTCATTCTAAATGAAAGCTTTGCTAGATAGAGTAATCTTAGATGTAGGTCTTTGCCTTTAATGACTTTGAATACTTCTTTCCAGCTCCTTCTTGCCTGTAAGGTTTCTTTTGAGCAATTAGCTGATAGTCTTATGGGAACTCCTTTGTAGGTAACTGCTTTTCTCTTGCTGCTTTTATGATTCTCTCTTTAATTTTAATCATTGGCAGTTTAATTGTGATGTGTCTTGGTGTAGTCCTCTTTTGGTCTAACTTGTTTGGGACTCTCTGAGTTTCCTGGACTTTAATGTCTGTTTTCCTCACTAGATTGGGGAAATGTTCTTTCATTATTTTTTCAAATAAGTTTTCTATTTCTTGCTCTTCCTCTTCATCTTCTGGCACCCCTATAATTTGTATGTTGGAATGTTTAAAGTTGTCCCAGAGGCTCCTAAGTCTCTCATTTTTTGAATTCTTGTTTCTTCATTCTGTTCTGGTTGAATATTTCTTTCTTCCTTTTGTTCCAAATTGTTCATTTGAGTCCCAGTTTCCATCCCTTCACTTTTGGTTCCCTCTATATTTTCCTTTATTTCAATTTGTATAGCCTTCATTTCTTCTTTTGTTTTGCAACCAAACTCAATCATTTGTGTGAGCATACAGATGAACAGTGTTTTGAACTGGTAGGTTGGCTCTCTCTTCATTGCTTAGTTCTTTTTCTGGAGCTTTGATCTGCTCTTTCATTTGGGCCATATTTCTTTGTCTTGGCACACCTGTTACATTGTAAGGAGTGGAGCCTTAGGTATTTGCCAAGGCAGGGCAATCCTCTTTGTTGGGTTGTGGTGCTGTATGTGGGAGAAGGGTCTGAGAAGGAACAATGCCACTTGCTGGACTCTTGCTGACTTTCAGCCACTTCCCCCCTACACACAAGTGAATTGTGCCTTTCTGGTGCTGATCCCCGGGATAGGTTTGTGTACCTCCCAGGACCCTGTGGATCCCTCCAGTAGACTCTCCTGTGAGACTGGGAGTTTCTCCCGCCAATGCAACTCCCATAGGTTTTTATAGCCAGAGGTTTTGAGACTTTCTTTTCCCATGCTGGAGCCCTGGTTTGTGCAGTTTGTCTCATTCTCCAGTTGTTCCTCCCCGTTTATCTGCATGAGAATGTGGGACTGCCAGCCACTGCCTTGCCTGCCCAGTTCACCAGCTGTTGCCTTGCCGTGCATCTTCTCCTCTGCCAGCTGCCCTGAAAATAGTATTTTCCGTCTGTGTTTGGGAATTGGCACTTGCAGAGGGCCAACTATGTACATTGTTCTATACCATTTTATATAAGGCACTTGAGCATCCATGGATTTTGGTATCTGCATAAGATCCTGGAACCACTCCCCTTACATACTGAAGGATAACTGTAGTCAAATTTTTGGTGAGTAGAGTTATTGGAGGATTTTTGATTGTGTACAATTGGTGCCACTAACCCCCATGATGTTCAAGGGTCAACTATATATAAACACACATACACATGTATCCTCATGTGTGTGTTTACTATTATTATTTTGATATGGATGATGCTATAGACTTTTTATGTCACTTGTAACTCTCCTGGTAATAGAACATGGTATATCATCAAGGTGTAGATTTCTGTCATTGTCTTTAATGATTCCATAGTAGTCTTTTGAGGTATAATGATTAATTTAATCAGAGGCTTTTTGTTATTTCTATTTTTTTAAGTATAAACTGACATAGATTTGAGTGTTCTTATCCTTGGTTTCTCATCTGATTATTATTTTAGGATAAGTGAAAATGGTATGTAACTTTTCAATTTGGCATCCTAATTATCAATGATAGTGATTTTTTAAAATGTTTACTGACATTAAACATTTGCATTTCTGATTTAGTGGCTAACCCGTTATATCTTTTTTCTTCCAACAGTTTTTACTCATTTTTTGCCAGTTGAACAGTATGCAGTTTTGAGTCAGCTTTAACAGTTTCTGCCTGTGGTTTTCCAGCTCTTCATTGGCAGTTAGGGCAGCCTATGCAGTACATGGATCAGGAGGGTTAGGATGAATGCAAAAAAAAGAACTAGAGGAGCAGTAGAAGAGCTGTAGAATTGAGAATGTTGCCTTGTGTTCTTCTCTGCTTTCTCCTTCTCCTAACCAGACTCTAGCAAGTCACACCCCATTTAAAGTAGAGCTTTTCACTGGTTGGGTGGCTCAGTTTGTTGGAGCATTGTCCCACACACCAAAAAGGTTCAATTCCTGATCAGGAACATACCTAGGTTATGGGTTTGATGCCAAGTTGGGGAGCGTACAGGAAGCAACCTGTCGATGTTTCTCTCTCACATTGATGTTTCTGTTTCTCTCTCCTTTTCCCTTCTTTTCTTTCTCTATAAACATATTGGCTGAGAACTTAAAAATAAATTAATAAATGTAGAGCTTTTCTGGGCCTGCAGGCTGCATTCAGTCCAGGTATGCTTTGTTTGGACTATAGTGTGCTTTACTTTAATTGTTGAAAATAGATTTTTTCTAAATATTTATTTAGTTTTAGAGAGGGGAAGGGAGGAAGAAAGAGAGGAAGAGAAACATCAGTGTGTGGTTGCCTCTAGCGTGCCCACTACTGAGGACGTGACCTGCAACCTAGGCATTTGCCCTGACTGGGAATCGAACTGGAGGCATTTTGGTTCGCAGGCCCACACTCAGTCCACTGAGCTCTACACCACCAGCCATGGCCTCTTTAATTTTTATTGACTACCAACATTTAAGTTTGGGGAGATTTCACAGAAAATTTTGGATTTTCTTGGAGGAAAATGAAATCTGAAAATATTGGTCCCAAATCCCAGGTAAGTCCCAAAACAGCTGGACAGGGTACCAATCTTTTAGTTTTATCATTGGTGTTGCCAACTTTCTATTGTGTTCCTCACACTTTGGCTGATGGCAGATGATGTCTTTTGTCTTTGTGTTAAGTGCCTGCCCCTCTGGCATTAAAGAGGGGTGATCCTTTTTGTTTAATGAGTTCACAGCATGTTATGCTGATCTTCCTCACTGAAAATTATGATGAGTGCTTCAGAGATGAAATTCAAACAGAGTAGGGGAGAAATATGGGTACCTTCTCAGTGCACTGTTGAAAACAATACTGTAAAACTAATGATGAAAGATCTTCTTATTTTCTCCTTTTTGCATTTTGATTCTACAATGAAGTCTGTAGTTAGCCTTTTTTAGAGCTAGGTGGCACTCCTGCATCAGTGAAGTGAAACTGGCTGAGCCAGCATATCTGAGTTGCTAATACTGATAAGTATGTGAAGCAGTAGAACATGTGATGTAGGGGTTTTTTTAGGTTCTGTTGAATGCAAAGATTGGTGAAGGTTATATTTATGTTTTAACTATTATGCCATTCATTTTCTCAAATTGTATAAATTCTCTGTTTATCTGTTGCCACATTATAAACCACCTTCAAACAGCAATTGTCACTGATTTTGCTCATGAATCCATAGTCTGATCAGTCCATGTCTAGATGTGTTATCTCTGCTCCATGTATGTTAGGGGACAGCTCACCTGGACTAGAGGATTCACTTGAGATGGCTCATACACTTGGCTGGAAAGTGGTGCCATCACCTCAGACCTCATGCAAAACTGGACCATCGGCCTAGAACCCTCTCTATTGGGACCTCCTTATAAGCTGGGCCTTCCTTTGAGCATGCTGGCTGCTTCCAAGGCAAATTATCCAAGGGACAGGTTGTGGAACCTAGTCACTGAGGGCCTGCAGGAGTGTCACTTCTTCAGCCACAGAGTCTGCCTGGCTCAAGTGAAGGGGACATGGACTCAGCTTCCTGAAGGGAGAAGAGTCAAAGAATGCATGACTATTTTTAACTTGCCATAGTAATTGATGTTCATAATGGAAAATTGAAAAATGAATATAATATAAAGAAAAAAATGATCAGCTATATTCTTGCTTAGAGCATTGCCTAGCACACAGTGAAATAATGTTGCTTAAATATCTTTAGTTTTTCTCTTTCTCCACTTTATACATTTTTCCAAAATTGGGATCATATTCTATGTAGAATTATGTTCTGTGTTTTTAAAATTGAACATGTTCTTGGCATTTTTACATTTTATTAAATATTCTTTGGTCCATTATTGTAGCTAACTCAAGGTAAATCATACACAAAGGTATATTTCCTCCATTCTACCTCTGGGAAAGTTCTAGACCTGAAGAAACTGAGACTTTTTTGTGAGTATGGGCTCTGGAGGGAGATTGTCAGGGTCTGATTGTACCAGCCTCAACTGTGAAATCTGGAGTAAATGACTTCTGTTTGAGTTCAATTTCCTTGTCTGTGAGGTGAGGACAGTGATAGGCCTGTGCCCATGTAATGATTGGTGTGTAGAGCAGCTAACACAGTGCCAAGCACAGAGTTATCTTTAATCAGTGTTTGCCATCATTATATATTATGGTTAATAGCACTAAATATGATAATATTTGTATTATGTAGGTCATAGGATTTGTTTTGAAATTAGGAATTGAGTTTCTGTCTCCTAACTTTAAGTTTAGGTCTTTATCTGTAATACATCTATTGTAATGTTATTGCTTTGTAAAGACTTGTTTCCTTGGCCTTATAGAGAATGGTGGCATGAAGCTCAGAAAAATAAGAAGATAAGACCTAATCCTTATGACACTAAAGTGAAAAAAAAGTTACGGAAACTGCAACTCCCACCTGGCTTTCCTAACACAGCTGTTGCAGATGCTTACCTCAAACCTGTGGTGGACGACTCCAGGGGATCATTTCTGTGGGGGAAACCTGATCTTGACAAAATTAGAGAATATCCTTTTACTTGAAACATAGGAACGCTGACCCAAATCTGTGTTTTGATTTAAAACCTACGGAACATGAACTTGGATTTTCTTAATATTCCATTTGTCTAAGACATTCCTTTTAGTTCCTTTTTCTCCGTTGTTTTCTTTTATAGTAAAATGTACATAAAACTTACATTTATATTCTTAACCATTTTATTTTATTTTTTTTTGATTTTAAGACTCTTTATTTTTTTTTTTAATCAGTATTTTTTAATTGTTGATATTGTACAGTTTTCTGTCAATTCAGTGGTATTAAGACATTCATGTTGTTATGCAACCATTAGCACCATTCATCCTCATAACTCTTTTCATCTTGTAAACCTGAAACTCTATACCCATTAAATAATAACTCCCTTTCCCCCTGGCCCAGTCCCTGGCCATTACCATTCTATATTCTGTCTCTCTGATTTTGACTATTTTAAGTACCTCATATAGGTGGAAACATACAGCATTGTTCTTTTGTGTCTGGCTTACTTCGCTGAGCACAATATGCTCAAGGTTCATCTACATTGTAGCAAGTATCAGAATTTCTTTTTTTTTAAGGCTGAATAATACTCTGTTTATGTATATACCACATTTGGACACTTGGGTAGTTCCACATTTTAGCTTTTGTAAATAATATCCTTAGTTTTATTTGAAATAAGTAGTATAGCATTCATAGATATAACCGTGTGCTGAAGTATTCTGAAAGAATGGAAGGGGAATTAGGTTTTTTTTAATTACTTATATTCCTCTCTGCATATTTAAATAATTATTTGATTAGATGTTCTAATAGTTTGCAATAGAATTAATCTAACTACAATTTTTTTCTGTCAAAGAAATATGTATGATACTTGTTTTTATTCTAGGTTAACCATTTTTCATAGTAACAAGTGTTTGATGTCCTAAAATGAGAGTGGGATGTGTTTTATCTTAGAGGATATTGAAAAGAACATAGTGTCAGATGATTATATTGGAGTAATTTGTTTTGTTACTCCTACTTTTACCACTTTTAATCTTTATAAATATGAAAATCTTTGGACATACGGGGAATGGAATCAAGGATGGTTTTTTGGATCTTTTTATTTATCACTTATTTAAATATCTTTAGAAATGTGTATAAGTCTTAACTGCCTGCATATTTTGTCAGCGGTATTTTGGCTGGAATAGGACAAAGACGGATGAGTCTCTGTTTCCAGTATTAAAGCAAATGAATGCCCAGCAGGTAATCATGGCAGCTCTTTTCCTAGTTTAGGATAAAGAGTTACTCTTTTATTGTAGGGTGTGTAACATATATTTTTAAATGATTTAATGAGAATAGAAGAAAACAATAAAAGAAAAATTGGAGTTTGTCTTCATTTTCTAATGTCACCCTTAGGGCTGGACTTTGGTGTCCTTTTGACTCATTCTGATTTTGAAAAAAAACAGTGTAATAATGGATTGCACACTGAGGTGGTTTTAATTAAATATTTTATCCTTTTAGAGCTGTTTATATTTTTTAACAAGTCTAGGAAGTGTCTAGTACAAAGCCATTCTCATAATTAATGTCTTAGTGCTCTTTAAGTCTATGGAGGAATCATACTGCATTAGGTATGATCTAGACACTAAAATTTACTGTTCTTGATTCATTTGGGAGAGAACTGACTTTTTTGAGAGAATGAATTAGTGTTCTCTGAAATGGACATTTAATACTAGTAAACATAGCGGAACTCTCAGGTTTGCTTTAGAAGCTTTACTTGTCTGATTTATTATTATTTTATTTTATTTTTTTAGACCCAGCTCCGAATTGATTGTTTCTTTAGATTAGCTCAACAGGAGAAACAAGATGCTAAGGGTATTAACAGTCAGAGACTTAACAGAGCTGTGACATGTATGCTGAGGAAAGAAAGAGAAGAAGCTGGTCAAAGAGAAGCAGTTTCTGTTGCCATGGAGAAAGAATTTGAGTTCCCTGATAAAGCAAAAATTAAGACCCAGAAGAGAAGCATGGCAAATAAACGGAAAGAGTCATCAAGCCTGAAAAGAACAAGGCTTTCAGATTCTAAACGAGAGAGTAAATGTGGTGGGTTTTTGGGGGAAGCCTACCTTTCACAATCATCTGATGCATCCTCAGGTGAGGATGCTGAGTGTTTATCTTTAATGAATATGCAGCAGGGAAAAGCTGCTGGAGAGGCAAAAATCCGCTCTTCAGATTTGCAGAATACAGTGAAACCTGACCCTGTGAGGGATGGAGGTGCCACCACCACCAGCAGCTCTAGTGATGATGACAGAGAGAAAACAAAACCAGTCCTGGTGACTGCCAGATCTGTGTTTGGGAAGAAGGGGAAACTGGGAAGCACAAGAAGAAAGAGAAAAACCTAGTTTAAATGTGTATTCTCTAACATTTTGTAATAAATTCGTTGTGAGGAAATAATAAAATTAAATGTATGTGCAGTCTTTGAATTTAGTGTGTGGTTTTTAAAAATATGGATGCTTAATTTTATACGTATTTATTTTCAATGTGTTACATTGTTTTAGTGTTTTCTATCTCATTGAGTATTTCCTTATATTCACAGGCTTTGTTCATGCTCCTGTTGTTGTAAAATGTACAATGTCTGATCCTTTCTGACAACATTAAACAGAGGAAAAATGATTTATATCGATCGGTACTCTCAATACAGATCCCTTTGACTTTACAGCCACGATGAGGAGAAAAATAACCTTATTTCTCATTTCATAACAGTAGCAGTTATGCACAGCTGCATAAACTTGTCCCCCACTGCTTCCCATTTTCACTCAGGGTCCACTTAGAAGGATAGCAGGAGGGCTGCAGCATAGTTGAAAAGTGTGTCTTCTGTGATTAGGAAATGTAAATGGGATGCATGATTCCACCTGTAAGCATTAACTGTATAGGGACCTCTGCACCATAATGTTCTGCTTTTAAAATACTTTGGTTGTCCCAAGCTGACTTCTATGAAAATGTGTACAGGGCTCAGGGCTGTAGTTGAACTGGTGTAGGTGTGTTAACTTTAGGAGTGGCTTCCAGAGGTGGATTATTAACAGAACAGCCCAGCCAAGGTTAGTTTGTGATTCCTCCTGCTGAGATCTCTCAACAACAACAACTCCCAAAGTTGTGAATGCTTACTTAGAGTTAAGAACACTCTGAGGATAGTATTACTGTTACAGAACAGGGCCAAAGGGAATACAATACACTATTACCGAAAGTACCCCCCACTAGATTTGAATTGTATTCTGACAGAGGAAAGACCTCTCTCAATGCCAGAGATTTGTGAAAAGCAAAGGAAGTGTTTAAAGCTATACAGACTTAAAGTAGTGACCTAATGTCTTCATTAAAATATTAAAGTCCTTTAGAATACCCACAGACACACACACACACAGGCGTTCCTTCTCCCTCTACCCTAATTTGGGGTACTGTATCTCAGGAAAAGAAGTAGACTCAGGCTCCCGGCACCATCAGCTGTGTTGCCATCAGGATCTCTAGCTTTGGTCCCCAGACCAAAGTCCAAAGTCATATGGCACCTTCTCATGGCCTACTGGCAAGAGTCCTTTCACCCTTTTTCCAGACAAAGTCTCTCCTGCTTCCTAGGCCACGTGGCCAAAGGGAGCACCCTAAAGCTGTGTGGTTCTCTTCCAAAGCTGTGGGGGTCCCCACTCTGGCCAAAACCCTGTGGTTCTCCTCTCAATGGCTGCTGTATCTGGGTTTAAATCCCTGCACCAATCTTCCTCTGTACCCCTGTTTCCAACTCCTCCTACAATCAGTTACACCTGCCAGCATTCCTGTATTCCAAGTTTACTGGGCTGCCAATGTGAGTCTGGGCAGGTGTGGCTCTATGTCATGGAGCCAATCAACAAGGGGGACCTGCCCCCCAGTTACATCTTGAGTGAAAGTCCCTTTCATTCCGCTGGCTCAGAGCATGGCTGCAGCTATTTAACATATCGGTGCAACCAGTTAAAGGTTATAGATATGTTAAATGACCATGCCAGTGGTTAGCTGCAAAGCTGTTGCTGTACAGAACAGCTCTGCATGTTCCTGCTCCATGTGTCCCTTCCCCCAACTCATCTGTAAGAGGGAAGGGGTAAGGACATCCTATATGTCTTTCTAATATTTCCTGGACACCTTGAGTTCTGGACCCCGTTCCAAATCCCTATGTGGGCCCCCCCTCTTGGCTGCACACTGTTTCATTACCAATTTGAGCTTGAGTTCTTTGGCCTTTGGGTTCTTTCTTCCCATCTGTGTCATTTTGGCATTTTGGTATTTCTACCTTTCTTGATTTTCTTCCCTCAGTCTTCAAATACTGGTTGAAAATCATTGCCAGTGAAAAACAAATACAAATAAATACATTTCAACAGTCTTTGAGTGACTTCTGGATGCTTTTATAGGCTCTCGTTTATATTTATTTACTTTTCAGCCCAACTCCCTGAATATTAGGACTACAACTGCTGTTTCTCCTTGTTCGTTCGTTCTTTCTTTCTGATTTGAAATATGTCTTCTGCTTCTGTCAGTCTTCTCTAGCAGCTTTCTAATGTTAACAGGAACTTCCACATAAATAAACTCAAATCTTAATGCTTCTTTTCTCTGGAGGTATTTGAAGCAGAATACTAGGGGGTGGGGGGATTAACTTTTATGTTATTCTCATTTCTCAAAACTACTTGTAATTGGGTTTTCTGCATATATGTTAATAGGTAGTATAACAGTAGTTTTGCTAAAGAAATTAATTTTGTTGCCTTTGACCAGTAATTTACATTTGTTTTTTGCTATAATAGCTGGCATGAAGGCTAAATTGCTGTAACAAAGAGATGTTCATATACAGTGGCCTGAATAAGCTGGAACATTATTTATCTCTTACTTAACAGTCTGGCCCATCTGAGCTGGTAATGCAGGTATGTACCATGAGTCAGTCAGGTCTGAGGTTCAGCCATTACTTAAGCAACTGTCTTGCTTAAGTGGTCTATACTGGGTCACTGTTACATCTGCATTTCTACATGCTGGAAGAGGACGGAACCAAAGTCCAGGGTAAGCAAAATGTCTTATGTTAAAGGTGACTAGAAAAATCACTTTTCTCCCATTCTGTTGACCTGAAATAAACATAGAAATACTATGCTCACTAGAAATCCTTGAAAATGTTATTTCTACCTGGGCCATGTACCCAGGAACAGGGGGGAAAAGCAATATACAGGCCTGTTAGTACCTTATGCCATATGTACAGTATAGAACAGTTTGATGATATATCCTTTTTTTTCTTTTAACCCTGTAAACAAGGTATATTTTTTTACAAGGGAAGAAATTAGTTTAGAGATGTTAACCAGCTCTACCAATTCACTCATCTAGTAGGAAGATGTGGCCTAAACCTAAATCTTCTAACATGAAATTCAAGGTTCTGTTTTACCTCTAAAATAAATTGCCTATTTAAAACAAACAGTAGCAAAGCAAATTTATCCTCATTCAAAGCAAATAGGTATAACTAACTTATTTAGGATGCTGATTATTGTATACAGTGTTTTTAAAATTATCTTTGAGTTCATTAATATTTTATCTCTACATTTGCTGTTAAAGACTTCATCTATTGAGCATTTAATTTCATTTATTATATTTGACTCATTTTTACAGATTCTAGTTGTCTGGTATAATTCTTGTCATCAAATTTTGAACATTTTAATAACCATTAGTTTAAAAATAACTTTTTTTTAGAGAGAGGGGAAGGGGTTGAGAATGTGAGAAACATGGATTGGTTGCCTATCATATGTGCCCCAACTGGGGACTGAACCCACAACCCAGGCATGTTTCCTGACGGAATCAATCTGTGACCCTTCAGTTTACAGGACAATACCCAAGCAACTGAGCCACACCAATCAGGGTAATCACAATTACTTTGAAATCTGTGTTAACTCCAATATCTGGTTTACCTGTTGGTTTCTATTATCTCTTTCTTGGTATAACTAGTAGATTTTCACGAAATGCTGAACATTGTGTATTAAAACTTGTAGATATTCTGGATCTTCCACTTGAGAGGATTCAAGAAGGTATTCTGGTAGGCAGCACCGGAGAACACCTCACTCTGATCAGCACTGAGTGAATTCAGGCCTAGTTAGCAGTCTTTGTAAGACTCCATCATGTAGTCCCCCACCCCCATTTTCTAAAAAGTAGTTTTGAGGGTTACCAACTGACAGCCAAGTGTTTCTCTTCTTTTGAGGTTTACTTTACTTTTACCTATTTTATACTTGGAAACTTAGCATTTTTTCCTAAACATCTTACTGAGCAAATATCTTGAGTGACATGTCAGGCTTATTTTTCTATCTCTGGGATCTTGGAGCTCCCAATTCCTGGCTGCCTTGCCAGCTGCAAAGGCTCTTCTTTGTCTTCCCAGTTGGCATCTTTTCATGTTGTCCTGTCTTTGGCTTCTCAGCCTCTTTACACCAATAATCAGCAAAAGTATGGAATTTATGTCTTTCTTAGAAGCTCTCATGCCCTCGAGTGTGCGCACATGCCTGCACCTATGTTTAAAATCTGCTTTTCTAATCCTCAGGATAAGCAGAGTTATAAACTACATAAAACTTGAGGCAGAAATCTTTGTACTTTTTAAATGGTGCAATATAATTCAAATTATCATTGTCATCATGTCAGTTTAGATTACTGATTTTCAACCAGTGTGCCACCAGAATTTTTAAAACATGCAATACCTGAGTAGGGGCACTGGCCTTTTTTCTCTTAGATTTTTAAATAAAAAAAATGACAACAGCCAATACAACTATAGCTGCCTGTTGAGACTGAATCCAAATTATACCTATTTTTCATCAGATTGGCAAAAATAAAAATATTTTTTGGTAAGCTGCAAAATTTAGTAATTGATTTATGTATGCCACAGGATGAAAGAGGTTGAAAATCGCTGGTTTAGATGATTGATTTAGAGAGACTATCTCTTAAGAAATCCAGCAATGAGTGTACACCAATGTTCATAGCAGCATTATTCACAATAACTAAAGGTAAACCAAGTGTCCATCAACAGATGAATAGATAAACAAAAAGTGATACACACATACAAATGGATAATGTTGTTATTCCATAAAATGAAATCCTGACATAGGCTAATATAATATGAATTATCCTTGATATCATTATGCTAGGTGAAATGAGCCAGACACAAAAAGACAAATATAATGCCGTATATTTAAGGCAGAGAATAGGTAAGTTCATAGAAACAAAAAGAATGGAGGTTATACCAGGGTTAGGGGAGAGAGGAGGAAGGAGGGTTGTTATTGCCTGTTGGGTAGGGTTTTTTGTTTTGTATGATGAAAAAGTTCTGGAAATAATGGTGAACATAACATTGTGAATATGCTGAATTCCACTGAGTTGTACACTTAAAATGGTTAAAATTGTGAACTTTTTAAGTTATGTATATTTTGCCACAAAAATTTGAGTTTTTACTTTAAAAAGTCATGACTTTGAAGATGACTTACATGACTTTTTTCCAGTGTACCTTTTTACATGTAATTCTTCATATACATTTTTCTTTTTAAATTGAATTTATTGGGGTGATGTTGGTTAATAGGGTCATATGGGTTACAAGTGTACATTTCTATGATGCATGATCTATATATTGCATTGTGTGTCCACCACTCAAAAGACAAGTCATTTTCCATCACCAAATATTTGGCTCTCCTTAACCACCAATCCTTCTGGTAACCACCACACACTGTTGTCTGTGTCTCTGAGTTTCAGTTTTATATTTATATTTTCCACTAGGCATTGTAAAATTCAATTTTTGCATATAGCTTATTCAATTGAAATTTATGAGATATAGATACAAATTTATCATAGCATCATTTATTGTATATTCTTTTTTAGTACTGATAAGTGATCTTTTTTATCACATATTAAACTTATGTGTAACTTTCTATAAAAGAATGAAATCCAGTAGTGAGGTTTCATGATCTTTTAAATATCTCTTTGAGAAAGACAGGTGATTTTTACTCACCAAATGAGTCTTCATTCTTGTTTTAAAAAGGACCAAAAAGAGTGTCCTCTGCCCAGAATTAACTGTCTAGGAATATGTTTTAATTGTTTAGGATTTTGTAGTTTCCAGAATGTTTTTTACATGCCGTATGCATCCAACAGATATATATTGTATGCCTTTTATAATCCTGTTTTATAGATGAGGAAGCCATGACACACGCTAATTAAATGCCTAAAATCACAAGCTGATTATTGACAGGGTTAACCAAAGTTGGGCTCCCAGACCACTAGTCCTATCCAATATGTTATCGAGACCTCAATTCAACTTTGTATACCTTATGGTATGTGAAGTATTCCATAGTAGCTGCTGTATTCACAATCCTAAGTGAATAACCTTACAACATTTTTTTTATTTTGTTATCTATAATTATGTACTATTTAGAATATTTTTATTAAGAATAGAACTAGTATATGATGAAATAAATCAGATGGCAAAGGACAAAAACTGGATTTCATGTGGAATTTAAATAAAAAAGTAACACATGAACTAACAAAATAAAAAACATAGATACAACAGAATGGCAGTTAACAGAGGAAAGAGGATAAGGGGAGGGCAAAGTGGGTAAATGGGGTCAAATATATGGTAACAAAAGGAAACAACTTCAGGTGGCAAGCATTCAATAAAGGGCACAGATGTTGAATTATAGTGTATGCATGAAAATTATATTATTAACCAATATTACCCCAATAAATGTAATTTTAAAAACATATGCAGTGAGAGCCAGCTTTTCCATACCTCTTGCTAAGCAGCACCAGTCCAGGAACAAGCAGCAGCCAGCTTTGAATCATAGTTTGTCTTGCCTGGAAACCTCCAAGCCCAGCGCAAGTAGGAGGCATCTCCAGGTTGCTTTGTTGCTCAGGCTGGGTGGCCCTGGGCAGAACGTAAGTGGTAGCTGACCCTGGCCTGCAGCACCTGGGGAAGCCCACAGCCTGCATACCCAGTGGGTAGCTATAGACTATGTTGGAGTACCACCTCCCTGCCCCTGAACAGCTAATCCTCCACAGAGGGTGGAGGTTGGTGGTCAGTGGTTATAGCCAGTCCTTGCAGCTGACCAGCCTGGGTAAATCCATCCCATTGACCTGCCAACAGCAGTCAAGGCTGAACTACAAGTGGAGGGTGTACTCAGCCCACATGAAGGGTGCACCTTGAGTACTCAGATTGAGTGATAGGGGAGGCTGTGCTACTTGACCCTACAGGACCCCTACTACATTAGTCCAAGCTACCAAGACAAGGAGTGATAGCAGCTCTACATAATACATAGAAACAAACACAGGGAGGCTGCCAAAATGAGGAGACAAATGTGGCCCAAATGAAACAATAGATCAAAACTCCAGAAAAAAGGACTAAAAGTGGAGATAAGTAATATATCACAAGCAGAATTCAAAATACTGGTTATAAGGATGCTCAAGGAACTTAGTGAGGACCTTGACACCATAAAAAAGATCTGGTCAGAAATGAAGGATTCACTAGTTGAAATGAAGAACAGTTTACAGGAAATCAGCAGTTAGAGTGGATGAAGCTTAGACTCGATACAATGATATGGAACTTAAGGAAACAAACGAAAAAAACAACCATTCAGAACAACAGGAAAAAAAGAATTAAAAAAAAGATGAGGATAGTGTAAGGAGCCTCTGGGACAACTTCAAGTGTACCAACATTCACATTATAGGGGTGGTAGAAAGAAAAGAGAAAGATCAAGAAATTGGAAATATATTTGAAGAAATTATGAAAGAATTTGGTTAAGGGAATAGATGTGCAAATCCAGCACAGAGAGTCCCAAACAAAATGGACCCAAAGAGGCCCACATCAAGACACATCATAATTAAAATGCCAAAAGTTAAAGAATCTTAAAAGCAGCAAGAGAAAAGCAGTTAGTTACCTACAGGGGAGTTTCCATAAGACTGTCAGCTGAAAGAACTTTGCAAGTTAGAAGGGACTGGCAAGAAATATTCAAAGTCATGAGAAGCAGGGACCTACAGCAAAGATTGCTCTGCCCTGCAAAGCTATCATTTAGAATGGAAGGACAATAAAGAGCTTTCCAGACAAGAGCAAACTAAAGGAGTTCATCATCACCAAACCATTATTATATGGAATGTTAAAGGTACTTATTTAAGAAAAAGAAGATGATGAAAAGTATGAACAATACAATGGCAACAAATACAAATCTATCAACAATTGAATCTAAAAAACAAATTAAGCAAAGAAAAAGAACAGAGACAGAATCATAGATACAGAGAGCATTTTGATGGTTGCCGCATGGGAGGAGCGTTTGGGGGCATTGGTGAGGGGATTAAGAAGTACAAATTGGTAGTCACAAAATAGCCATGGTGATGTAAAGTACACTATAGGAAATGGAGTAGCCAAAGAACTTATACATGTGACCCACAGACATGAATAATGATGTGGAGATTGCCTAAGGGAGTGTGGGGTTGCTGGGTGGGAAGGACAAAGGGGGAAAAGTGGGACAACAATAAAGTATAATAATAATAATAATAATAATAATAATAATAATAATAATAATAATAATAAAGATGATCACCTGTCCAGAAGGAAAAAAAGATATTTGCAGTGAACAGAGGCATTTATATCTACCCTTAGATGTTCCTCTGCATGCACATGTGCAGGTGAACAGGTGGACATAACCCTCAGTCTTCCTATTCTGAGTAGGAAGGAATCTTGGTAATATGATTCCTGTATCCAGAGGCCAATTTCACACATTCAAAAACATTCTAGTGTGGTTGTCTGAATCTAAAATTGATTCTTGCACCCAGGCAGGTAACATGAAAAATACATGGCCTGCGTCTCTCAGAGTGTCATAACTTAAGAGTCTTAAATAACTCTTGGCATCAAAACTATAAAAATGGATTGCTTCACCCAAATAATCTCCAGTCACTTGCAAGAGTGGTTTATACTCACCTATTAACCCTAGCTGTGTTCATGAGGCACTCACATGGAATATTCCTACTGTTCTTCAGACCCCTCATTCACAGGCATTCTAATCTCTTTGCTGTATAACTGGAGGCTCTGAGCTGCAGCTGTCACGATCCTAATCCCTTCTGCAAGGACTCATTGCCAGTGTGTACAGTAGCAAACTGCATGCTCTGGTGCTGGCCTTTCAGGCACCATCAGAGGTCTCATCAGCAACACAAAAGTTGTGGATGATACTTTTTTAACCTTCCTGAAATTCTGCTAACTGGTTTCGGTATGTCCAGATTTAACATTTAATAAATTGCAACTTCAATTTTTACATATATAGTATATGAAAATTACTATCAATTTTCACAAATATAATAAAGACTGCTCTCCTTAATGGAAGAGAAACTGAATTGGGAATAAAAGGTGTGGCCACTTTTGCTATTGTTTAGCCATGTGACCTCAAAGGTGTAATTTAATCTTTGGTTTTCCTTGTTTGTAAACTGGAGGGGAAGTAATTTGTTTTCTAACTTACTATAAAGAAAAATGTGGTAGCTCTGAAAAATGTTTTGGGATCTTTGGAAAAAAGGAGTGCTATATAAATCCATGGTAGTACAGTGATTATTATATGACTCCAAATTGAGATGTAAGACATCAAATTGTTGCTTTCCAAAGTTGGAATAACAGCTCATTTAAGTTTATGCACATGATATGCTCTACTTGAGAGGCATAAAATACTTCTATTTTTTCAGTTTTAAATATGTTTGCTGAGATGGTATGGATTTTTTAAAGTAGAAGCTACTCAAAAGCCCATTTGGTAGTTGGGCTACGTGACATTGGGTATGTGCTAATGATATATTGTTGGGAACAATGTGAAGTTTGAATTTATTGCTATGTAGAAAGCTTTATTTTAAATTAATACTATGGTTTTTACTACACTGAATGAAACCCATTTTCTCCCAATGTTTTAATCAGGATTAAAACATTTTTAATCCTCTTTTAGGATTGCTATATAACTAGTTAATGTAAAGATGATGTCTTTCTTTGTCATAGCTGAGATAGTCTCTGGTGAAGAATGTGTTTTTTTCTCTAGTAGCTTCTAAAATTTCTGACTTTGAAGGCTTTGTTCAGATTTTGATTTGTACTAGTGTTTTCATGGTATTTCTTAAAGTATGATTTATTAATGTATGTTTTTAATATAATTTCACTGCTGTTAAGTTAAAATTTTTTAGGTAAATATAAAAGCATTCAATGCATTTTGAATTAATTGCTATCATTTGGTATTTTAATGTATTATTCACCTAGTTTTCAAGAAATTATCAAGAAAACATCAGTATATAATCATCCATTAGTTCATCACTTAATGGATCCAGAAGCTCAAAAAGGTAAATAATTTTATGTTTCTTTATGTAATTTGACTAATTAGAAGATGACAAACAACAGAATGTAAAAACTTGCCTTTTCAATGTTTATTAATGTCTTAAATGGAGCTAGGACTTTTATCAATTACATATTATATCTTGGCTTGTGTTTTAACCTGTAAATATCTCTAATAATATTTAGCATTTACTGTTATACCTGATGATATGTTAGAGGTAATTCTGAAGAAAATAAATTAAATACATAGACTTGCTAAGTATTTACTTTTTAATCTTCAAAAGTGTAATAATTTTTTCCCAAGTGCTATACACATAATTGTGATCTTTGAGTTATTTCATTTCAGATAAGAAGCTTGTAGGAGAGATAAGAAGTCTTATGTAAAACTACATGTTTTTACTAATGCTTGGGTGAAAGATGATTTTAGATTACAAATACATTTCTAGTTTTTGTTTATGGTCCCTCTGCTGTATTAGTTAGAGGCAAATACATCATTTAATTTGACCTCTTGGTGAAAGGAGAGTTTAAGTTTAAATTATACTACTAGCATAGTTATTTAAATGGACACATCATTTCTACATCATCTTAAATAGTGTGACTTTGTCTGGATTATGTAATATAACTCTTCCCATTATTTTGATATAAAAAGTATAGACATACATTCTTGACATGGACTAAAAGAATTATTACCATGTTTTTGTAGTATAAATTTAATTATTTTGGCTTCTTTCTCTCTCTCCTGTATACACACTGTGGGTGTTCACTAAGAAGTGTAGTCCTGTTTTTCCTTTCTTTATATATATATAAATTTATATTATATATATATATATATTCCCCCCCCCCGGTTGTGCACAGCTGTTCTTTATTCTGAGATTGTTGTTTTCTACATTTTTTTTTAATTTTTATTTTCATTGTTGATCTTGTACAGTTTTCTGTCTTTTATTCTCACCCGAACCCGCCACCCCAGCCCTCCACTCCTCCCTCCCATTTCCACCCCCCCCATAGTTTTTGTCCATATGTCCTTTATACTTGTTCCTGTAAATCCTTCCCCTTTTCCCCTGAAATTCCCTCCCCTCTCCCCTCTGGTGACTTTCAGCATGTTCCCAATTTCCATGTCTTTGGTTATATTATGCTTGTTTGTTTGTTTTGTTGATTAGGTTCCTGTTAAAGGTGAGATCATATGGTATTTATCTTTCACTGCCTGGCTTACTTCGCTTAGTATGATGCTCTCAAGTTCCATCCATGCTGTTGCATAGGGTATGAGCTCCTTCTTTCTTTCTGCTGCATAGAATTCCATTGTATAAATGTACCACAGTTTTTTGATCCATTCATTTACTGATGGGCATCTAGGTTGCTTCCAACACTTGGCTATTGTAAATTGTGCTGCTATAAACATAGGGATGCATAGTTTCTTTTGGATTGGTGTTTCAGGGTTCTTAGGATATAGTCCTAGCAATGGAATTGCTGGGTCAAAAGGTATATCCATTTTTAGTTTTTTTAGAAAATTCCATACTGTTTTCCATAGTGGTTGTTGTACCAGTCTGCACTCCCACCAGCAGTGCACTAGTGTACCCTTTTCTCCACAACCTCTCCAACACTTGCTGTTTGTTGCTTTGTTTATGAGGGCCATTCTGACTGGTGTCAAGTGGTATCTCATTGTGGTTTTAATTTGCATCTCTCTGATAGCTAGCAATATCGAGCATCTTTTCATGTGTCTCTGGATCCTCTGTATGTCCTCCTTGGAGAGGTGTCTGCCCAAGTCCTTTGCCCATTTTTTAATTGGGTTGCTTGTCTTCTTAGAGTGGAGTCGTGTAAGTTCTTTGTATATTTTGGAGATTAAACCCTTATCTGAGATATCATTGGCAAATATGTTTTCCCACACAGTCGGTTCTCTTTTTATTTTAATACTGTTTTCCTTGGCCATGCAGAAGCTTTTTATTTTGATGAGATCCCATTTGTTTATTCTTTCTTTTATGTCCCTTGCTTTAGGGGACATATCAGTAAAAATGTTGCTGCGTGGAATATCTGAGATTTTCCTGCCTATGTTCTCTTCTAGGACTTTAATGGTGTTACGGCTTATGTTTAAGTCTTTTATCCACCTTGAATTTATTTTTGTGTATGGTGTAAGTTGGTGCTCAAGTTTCATTTTCTTGCACGAAGCTGTCCCGTTCTCCCAACACCACTTGTTGAAGAGGCTATTTTTACTCCATTTTATGTTGCTGCCCCCTTTGTCAAATATTAATTGAGTATAGAGACTAGGGTTTATTTCTGGGCTCTCTATTCTATTCCACTGGTCCACGTGCCTGTTTTTATGCCAGTACCAGGCTGTTTTAATTACAGTGGCCTTGTAATACATTTTGGTATCAGGTATTGTGATCCCTCCTGCTTTGTTCTTCTTTCTCAAGATTGCTGCCGCTATTCTGGGTCGTTTATTGTTCCATATAAATTTTTGAAGTGTTGGTTCTATATCTGTGAAATATGCCATTGGTACTTTAATAGGTATTGCATTGAATCTGTAGATTGCTTTGGGAAGTATGGACATTTTGATGATGTTAATTCTTCCGATCCATGAACATGGTATGTGTTTCCATTTATTTGTGTCTTCCTTGATTTCTTTCTTCAGTGTTGTGTAGTTTTCTGCATACAGGTCTTTTACCTCCTTGGTTAGGTTTATTCCTAGGTATTTTATTTTTCTTTTTGCTATATCGAATGGGATTTCTGCTTCTGTTGTTTCATTGTTGGTATACAAAAATGCCTTTGATTTCTGGATATTGACTTTGTATCCAGCTGTTTGGCCAAATTCATTTATTAGGTAGAGCAGTTTTTTGACCGAGACTATAGGATTTTCTATGTATACTATCATATCATCTGCAAACAATGATAGTTTTGTTTCCTCCTTTCCAAGTTGGGTGCCTTTTATTTCCTTTTCTTGTCTAATCGATGTGGCTAATACTTCCAATACTATGTTGAATAGAAGTGGAGAGAGTGGACAGCCTTGTCTTGTTCCTGATTTTAGTGGAAAAGAATTTAGTCTTTGCACGTTGAGTATGATGCTGGCTGTAGGTTTCTCATATATAGCCTTTATTATGTTGAGGAATGCTCCCTCTATTCCCACTTTGCTGAGTGTTTTTATCATAAATGGGTGCTGTACCTTATGAAATGCTTTTTCCGCATCTATTGATATGATCATGTGATTTTTGTCTTTGCTTTTGTTTATGTGATGAATTACATTTACTGATTTGCGAATGTTGAACCATCCTTGCATCCCTGGGATGAATCCCACTTGGTCGTGGTGTATGATCTTTTTAATGTGTTGTTGGATGCGGTTTGCCAATATTTTGTTGAGGATTTTAGCATCTATGTTCATCAGCGATATTGGCCTGAAGTTCTCCTTCTTTGTTGTGTCTTTATCTGGTTTTGGGATTAGGATGATGCTGGCTTCATAAAAAGAGTTTGGGAGTCTTCCATCTTTTTGGATTTTTTGGAATAGTCTGTGGAGAATAGGGGTTAGCTCTTCCTTAAATGTTTTGTAGAATTCTCCTGTGAAGCCATCTGGTCCAGGGCTTTTGTGCATTGGGAGTGTTTTGATTACTGATTCAATTTCACCAGCTGTTATTGGTCTGTTCAGGCTTTCTGTTTCTTTTTCATTGAGTTTTGGAAGGTTATATTTTTCTAGAAACCTGTCCATTTCACCTAGGTTTTCAAATTTCTTGGCATACAGTTCTTCATAGTAATTTCTTACAATCCTTTGTATTTCTGCGGTGTCGGTTGTAATATCTCCTCTTTCATTTCTGATTGTGTTTATTGGAGTCCTCTCTCTTTTTTTCTTGATGAGCCTGCTTAAAGGCTTGTCGATTTTGTTGATCTTTTCAAAGAACCAACTCCTGGATTCATTGATCTTTAGGATTGTGCTTTTAGTCTCTATGTCATTTAATTCTGCTCTTATCTTGGTTATTTCTTTCCTTCTACTTGCTCTGGGTTATTTCTTTCCTTCTACTTGGTTATTACTTCCCTCTACTTTCCTTCTACTTGTCTTTGTTGTTGTTCCTCGAGTTCTTGTAGGTGAAGGGTTAGGTTGTTTGTTTGAGATGTTTCTGTCTTTTTTAGATAGGCATGTATCGCTATAAGCTTCCCTCTGAGGACTGCCTTTGCTGTGTCCCATAAGTTTTGGGTCAATGTGAGTTCATTATCGTTTGTTTCCAGAAACTTTTTGATTTCCTTCCTAATTTCATTCTTGACCCATTCATTGTTTAATAGCATGCTATTCAATCTCCATGATTTTGAGGGTTTGGGGTTTTTCTCCTTGGGGTTGGTTTCTAGTTTCAGTCCCTTGTGGTCAGAGAAAATGCTTGGTATGATTTCAATTTTCTTGAATTTGTTGAGGCTTGATTTGTGTCCTATCATGTGGTCTATCTTTGAAAATGTTCCATGTGCATTTGAAAAGAAAGTGTATTTAGCTTCTTTGGGTTGAAGGGCTCTATATATATCAGTTAAGTCCATTTCCTCTAGAGTGTTGTTCAATGCCACAGTATCTTTGTTGATATTTGGTTTGGAAGATCTGTCCATCTTTGACAGTGGGGTGTTAAAATCACCTACTATAATTGTGTTGCTGTCTATATCTTTCTTGAAGTCCTCTAAAATTTTCTTGATGTATTTAGGTGCTCCTCCATTGGGTGCATATATATTTACAATATTTATATCTTCTTGGTGGATTCTTCCCTTGAGTATTATGAAGTGACCTTCTGGGTCTCTCTTTATGGCCCTTCTTTTGAAGTCTATTTTGTCTGACATGAGTATTGCTACCCCAGCTTTTTTTTCCTGACCATTTGCTTGGAAAATTTGTTTCCAGCCCTTCACTTTGAGCCTGTGTATGTCTTTTGTCCTGAGGTGGGTTTCTTGTAGGCAGCATATGTGTGGGTCATGCTTTCTTATCCATTCAGCTATTCTATGTCTTTTGATTGGAGCATTTAATCCATTTACATTTAAGATTATTATTGATAGGTAATTATTCATTGCCATTTTCGTACCTGTGTTTCTCTCTCTCTTTCTCTCTCTGTCTTTTCCTTTCTTCCCTTAAAGCAGTCCCTTTAGTATCTCTTGCAGCATTGGTTTGGTAGAGGTGTATTCTTTTAGACTTCTTTTGTTTGGGAAGCTCCTTATTTGGCCTTCTAGCTTGATTGAAAGCCTTGCTGGGTAAAGTAGTCTGGGTTGCAGGCCTTTGGTTCTCATTGCTTGGAATATTTCTTGCCATTCTCTTCTGGCTTGGAGCGTTTCCATTGAGAAGTCAGATGCTAACCTAATTGGGGCCCCCTTGTATGTTACTTCCTTTTTCTTCCTTGCTGCTTTTAAGATTCTCTCTTTGTCTTGGAATTTTGCCATTTTAATTATGATGTGTCTTGAAGTGGTCCTGTTTGGGTTCCTTTTGATTGGGACTCTCTGTGTTTCCTGGATTTGTGTGGTTTTTTTCTCTCACCAAATGAGGGAAGTTTTCCATCATTACTTTTTCAAACAGGTTTTCTATCCCTTGTTCTTGTTCTTCTCCTTCTGGTATCCCTATTATACGAATATTATTCCGTTTCATGTTGTCTTGCATTTCTCTTAACCCCTCTTCATTCTTTCTAAGCCTCTTTTCCTTATCTTGCTCATTCTGAGTGTTTTTTTCTATTTTGTCCTCCAACTCGATGATCCGATCTTCTGCTTCATCGATTCTGCTTGTCATTGCTTCTACTGTGTTCTTCAGTTCAGAGATTGTGTTCTTCATTTCCTCTTGGCCCTTGTTGATAGTTTCTATTTCCTTTTTCATGTTGATATAGTTTGCGGTGAGTTCATCATAACTTCCCTGTAGTTTCTGGTAGCTCATTGAGAGCTCATTGAGCTTCCTGACAACCATTGCTTTGAACTCGATATCTGATAGTTGAGTTGCCTCTGTTTCATTTAGCATTCTTTCTTGAGCTTCCTCCTTTCCTTTCATTTGGGGATTGTTCTTTTGTCTTCCCATTGTTTGTAAGACTCTTGTTGTTAGCCTCAGCTTCTTAAATTGATCTGTTCTGGCTCCCTGGGTTTGTGGTATGACCTTCTGTGGTAGAATATCTGTGAGATTCAGTGGTGGATTCTCCTTCGGATATCCTGTTGTTCACCGCTTTCACTGTCTCATCAGCTGGAATACCCTCTTTTGGGGGCCAACTCTGGTTTTTGCTTTTTTTTCCCCCCACAGTTTCAGGCTTGCTTGTTTGTTTGTTTTGTCTCACTCGTGGGTATTTACAAAAAGAAGAGGGGGGAAAATGAAAAAAAGAAGAAAGAGGAAACAAGAGGAAGGTAGAAGAGATAAAATTGAAAAGAAAGGAAGAGGGGATAAGAGAAGAAGGTATTCAAGAGAGGCAAAAGGAGTTGGGGAGTAAAGAAGAAGATATAAACAATGAAGAAGGAGTAGTTAAAAACTCATAAAGATAGACAGGCTTACAAACAAAAAGACACTAACAAACTGGCAAAACAAAAAAGAGACACGCACACAGACACCCCCACACAAATATAAGCAGCCAGAGGGCGGGAAAAAAAAAGGAACAAGGAAAGCACAACAAAATATTAAAAAATATATATATATTAAAAAAATAAAATTAAAAAAATGAAAAAACAAAACAAAACAAAACAAAAAAAACACCCTCTTGTTGTTTTCAAACTTGCCAGCCTGTTTTTCAGGTCTTGCTGGCTGCAATGGCCGAGGGGTGATCTTACTGCTTTTCTCTGTGTTCAGAACTCAGTCCTCATTGTGCTATGTATCCCAGCGTTAGTGGGCGCCTCTCCCCACAGGGTTTCCAGCGTGTGATCTGAGCCTCCTTGTGTGTGCGCACTTCTCTGAGTTTATGGGTGTGTGCTAGGTTCTCCAGACGTGCACAGCAGCCTGCCTTTGTCCCTGGGAGGCTTTCAGTGTTCAGGCACAGCTGCCTGCCTTTGCTTCTGAGAGGGGCCTGTGTTCCAGCTGCTATCCGGCGCCTGCACCTTGGGCCTGAGCTGTCCGCGTTTGAGCACCCGCCCGTGAACTGGCACCTCTGGCTCCACAGCTGTCTCCAGCGGCCTGAGCCTATGTTTTCACGAGTGTCCACTAGCCCGCGACCCTGTGAGGTCCCCTGAGGGTGTCTATTTTCATGCAGTTGTCTCACTTCGCCCGCGCCTCTGTCTCTGTTGGGGGGCCTGTGCTTTCGTAGTCGCCCGGTGACCACAAAAACTCGGTTCAAAGTCGCGCAGTGACCTGGTGCGGGGCACCCACTTTCGCTCCCTCGCAGGGCACCCACTTTTGCTCGGGCGCAGTCGCGAGGTGGCCCCTGAGATCTCTCAGCCGGTTCAGCGGCTGACCCAGCTCCCTCCCCAGGGCCCTGGGGCAGGCTTGGCGGAGCGCCAGGCCGGGGCCTCAGCCGCCCCGCTCTCTGCGCGCTGGAACCCTGGGCTCTTATTGTTCCGCTGGGCTCTTATTGTTCCGCAGAGCTCTCCTTACCGCTTGTTTTTCAGTGTCCGCTACAATTTCCGACCTCTTATTCTCCAATATGCTGTGTTACTGTTCCTTGTCTGTTCTGGTCTTTCATAGATTGGTCTGGTTTTTCTCCCGTGTGTAGAGGGGGAATAGGGTCTGCTCCCTCCTACCACGCCGCCATCTACCCCCTGTTTTTCCTTTCTTTAGGCATAACAGGTGGCCTTTACCTAGGTGAGCTTATCTCCAGGCCACGAGAGCTGGGTGTTTGTCCAGTTGTTGGCAACCTGTGTGGCTTAAACACTAATGATTTTACTGTAGTGATTTTTGTAAACCTAAACATTTAAAGTTGTAATCACTTAGGGAATCCAGTTATTTAGCTCTTTAGATGATTTGAATGAAGCAGCAATGTCTGTATGGTTTATGAATACAATTACATTATTATCAACAGTGCTTGGTATCAACCGTGTGTATGATAATTTGGCAAATTACAAAGGAAACAAAAGAACCTCAAGGTAAGGCTAAGACAGAACTAGTATTACAATATTTTACAACATGAATAATCACATCCCATAATCATGTATATGGCCAATTCAAGCTTTAAAAACCTGTTCACAGTACGGTTCTTAGGAGATTAAGTGTGTGTTACTGGGATAGTGTCAGATGACATTTTGTTGGAAAGACTCACTAACCAGAGGAACACTCAGTTCTCAAGTGCTAAAGGACGTTGACTTGTCCTGTCCTCTTTTATACTTAGTATCATGTGCTAAGGTAGGATGGAGCCAACCCATAGCCCAGTACTTCTATTTCAACACTGGCCTGAAGATCCTAGAGTTGCAAAATGTCACTTAATTAATGCAGAGATTAAAGTTAGGACTATAGTGGATGCAAAAAATTCCTGTCTATAATTTCTAATGCTAAATTAAGCTATTTAAAACCTCATCCACATTAGCTATTCCAGATATCTTATGACGTCTATCTCTTGCCAAAAGCAACTTTTCCAGTTGTTAGCATGGGTAGCTAACATGTGTTGTAAACTAGTGGTGTGCTCCTTAGGATCTGCACCCTTGGAGCAGGTTCATCCTAACCCAATGGTCAGTGATTCCTGTGGACAATAAATTTGTGACTTTCGAGTGCTTCTTTGACTTCTACATACTTTCAGTTTGGCTCCTTCAATAAAAGAGATGTGAAAATGTGATTAAACATACAAGAATCATATTGGGAGAAATCTTTATGGAGGATCAAGAAGGGACAGAAGTAATCAGGGAAACCTTCAGACCATGATGCATGTCTGATACCTGTAAGAGGAGAGAGAGAAGAACAGGTGGGGTAGGAAGAACCTCAGACTGCAGCACAGTCCTGAGAAACTTTCTGGCAGGCTGATGGGGAGTCCCTGAGCAAAAGGTGCTCGTTAAGGGAGTGTCCTTTATGGAAGGGGAAATAGGCTGTCTTTAGTAGGCAGCCCTAGGGGGAAGCATGGCCTTTGAGGAGTGAAAGGGATAGCAGTGGGCACTATTTGGCGGTTATGTTCCCCATAGCAGGTTTTAAAAACCTGAGTGGCATACCTTTGTGGCTGGCAATTCATGCCACCTATTTTTAAATATACATTAAAAGTAGTTTTCCTTTTCCAATTTGCCTGTTCCCCTATATTTTATATCTCAGTTTATGGCAACATCACTTCCCTGGTTACCCAGAAGTAGCATGCTAGTCTTTTCCCTTTCCTCACATCCTTCATCATTAAATCTCATTGATTTTACCTCATAATATGTTTTCTACCCCTCATCACCTGTTTTCAGCATCAACTTTGATGCAGATCTGTATTATTTCTTTCCCTGGTTATTTGAACTGCCTTCTAACTGGCTGCCCCAACCCTGAGCTAGCTCCCTTTCTTTATCCTCTCTAGTTTTCTCCATAGCCTGCATAATCTTTTAAAAAATTTAAATCTTGCCATATTCACCTTCTGTTTAAAATTATTCAGTGTCTTATTATTTTTATAGGATAAAGTCATGACTTCTTAGTGTGTCATAATGTGTTTTATCTCATGCTACTACCACAACTTATTGTACTTTCTAGTTCTCAGACTTTCCCAAATTGAAAAATTGGTCAAGAGTCTTTTTGCAGAAGGATTTTACACATATTGTTTTCTATGTATGCATGTATTTTCCTCTCTTGTTTGACTCATAATCATCAAGGCTCAGGTCATTCTTTCTTGAGTTCTCTGAGGCGTGGAACTTTCTATTTGAGTTAATCAGTTAAGTCTCTATTATAGCACTTATATGCTGATCTATTTTTGTATTCATAGTGCCCGGTTACTCAATAAATCAGTGAATTAATTAATTAAGTATAACTGGCTAGACTTAAAATTTGTTTATTGGTGATGATCTTGTTTTTCTGGTCACCAGTCAGTTGAGTCTTTTCAGGACCAAGTAGAATATATTGCTTAGTGATGTCACATGAAAATCTTTCACAAGAATCTTCATAAATCTTTATAGATTTGGATTAATAGCTTTTAGAAGCAACATTTCCTTAACATACAAAGAAGAAAGTTCATTTGAGTAATTCTACTGCTATTTAAGAAATTCAAACTACAGTCTGAAGCAATACATTTAATATACCATTTAGAGCACTATAACACATATAATTATTAAAGTGAGAATTATTCATCAATACAGTTTACATGTTTTAAAAGTAACCTGAATAAATATTGTATATGCTAAATAAGACTAATAAATTTTCCACATATTTAATAAAAATAAATATAACAATCTGTCCTAGATGTCTTCAAAAGTCAGGTTTAAATGTCAAGTTTGCACATCAATTATTGCCCTTAGGGGAGATCTGCTACTACTTCAAAAGCTCACAAATTCATACTTGGCTTCTAGACCCAATGCTGCTGCCTTAGTTCAGACTCTTTTATCTTTTATCTCGATTATTGCGTCAGTCTTCTAATTAGAATCCAACTTACCCTTCAGCTGCTGCTGCCAGAGGTAAGTTTTTAATGATCAAATTTGATCATGTTATTTCCTATTCTAACATCTTTACTGGCTCCTCCTCAACCTATAGAACAAAGGTCAGCCTTGTCTGTTAATGAAAATCTGATCTCAACCTGTTTCTTCAGGCTTATTTTCTACAACACCCCAACATGCACTAGCTCCCTAGATATCTGGTGGCTCTCCAAGCCTTCCTCCAGCCTTGGTGGATGTTGTCTCTTCTTCTTTGACTTTGCTTCTTTCCTTCTGTGCCTGACGTCTTCCTCATCCCTCCAACTTAGCTCAGATGTTTCCTTGAGAATGATTCTCCTAATCTGACCAACCAGTTATGCTCCTGTAGCACTTTAGAAATATTTCTTTATTGCATTTCACTGGCATTTGTTTGTTTGTCTCTTCCCACTGTGATCCCAGCAGCAAATTTTGAGTACAACTAAATTTTTTTTTCCAATTGCATCCTGAGGAGTCTCTGTAAAAGATGAATTTTTTCTTCTTAACTATAGTAATATTTGATCCACTTGATTAAAGTCACAGCCTCTGTACATTCTTGAAATTAAGCAGTCATGTAGACAAAAAAAAGTTTGTGAAATCTCAGGAATTAGATTCAACATAAAGACCTAAGACCTTGACATTACGGAGGCATGCAGAATTCTACCTTTCAGGTTAGCCTGCGACCACTTACTAAGCTGAAAAGATCTTTGACATCTTTTTTTCTTTTGAATATCTAGATATTTCTTGAGAAGCAATGCCATTCATCTTTGAATAGAAGATTTAACTGAATGACAGTCTCTTTCATTTAGTTGAGGGTTTTTAAAAATTTTTTGCTGACAGATTTTCATGACAGCCCTCTAATAGAAGTTTAAATTCACTTGTCCTAGCTAGTAAAGATTTTTTTGGTGTATTTCTGTGATCTGACCCTTCCATTTATTATTGTTGTTATTGACCTTAAAAGTATAAAAGAAAAAATATAGATAGAGCCTCTATATTTGAAGGCATCTGGCAATTCAGCCTTGGAAGTCAATTCTCTGTTGAATTTTCCTCTTAAGAAAATCATCATCACAATGTGGCAGAATCTTGCTAATTTTCACTTTATAATTAATTCTCAGGAGAACAAGAGCACCTGCTAAGTTTTATTCACTATCAGCAAAGATTTAATAGCAGCAATGGTGTTAAGACTTTTTTATATAAAAAAGCATTAAAATAGATCAGCTCAAATAGCAACAAAATTGTAATACTGTCTTGATTATGTTTTATTTATAATATATTTTAATATTTATGTTTCAATATTAAATTCATTAATAAAATAATACTCTAAGATTATAGTAGATAGCTTTTATCTAATGGTACAGATATCAGGAGTTTTCTGCTTTTCATAGAAAAAGCTAAGATTCATCATTTTGTGTAACATTGCCTGCTTTTAGATATTTGTCCTCTGGCCTAAGTGCTAGGTAGTAAGGGAGAATGTGTATGGGAAAATTATTCTTTATAAATGCAAATTAAATTTTATGGCATGATAATGTTATTAACTTTTTGAGGCAGTTCCTCTTCAAATCATAACTAAAAACCAAAGAATATCTACCTATTTATTAATCTGCTGAAGATTTAATTCCATATTCAACAAATAACCATGCACTTTGAGGGGCATGTTCTTTGTATGCCATGTTTGGAGTGTAAATTTCTCACTTTTACTACAATAAGACTACTTTAGGGATACCATTAGAATAGTGCAGGGTTTTTTTTTTTTTTTTAAGCTCTTTTTATTAGATTCCAGTTCAGAGGTTCTTGTCCTCAACCTTGAAATGGGTGGTGATGTTGTTAAAACTTAATATCAAACATGTCTTTTGGCTTAACCAAATAATTACTATTAAAATCATTACCTCAAAATCTTTAAGTAGAAGTTAATACTGAAAAACAGCAGTCAAAGTTTTAAGGTGGAAATAGTTGCATGTGTTTATATATTTGCTTTTATATCTCAAATACTTAGACAAATTATTTTAAGCAGCTAAGTTTAGTATATTTTGGTTTCTTGGTGTAAATGATGCTAATTTTTATGAGTGTTACTTCTTATGGAATGAATGTGGTATTCATATAGTATTTAAATGCAAAAGAACATTGATATAAAACATCATCAATTAAATTTTGTTCAACATGATAATATTTTCTATATAATATGTGGTCATTGTAGGTGATAAGTAATTTTGAATCACCATATATAATGGATAGAATTGTGCTCTTTTAGAATGAATATGCAATTAATAGTGGTTATTGTTGTTTCATGAAATCTCTTTGAAGGTATTTTACTTTAGAAGGTACATAATTTTAATTTATAATAATATATTCACATATATAATTCAAATTTTACAGCCTTATAAAGGTAAAGATGTGGTCATTCCTAAAAAGGATAACTAGTTCTTTATTCAGAAAGTAGTCAGAAAACAGGAATTATTTGTTATTACATTGTAGTTTTTAGAACAAAAACACTAATCTGGTTGGCTAACCTTTAAAAGAAAGTGCAAAGTCAGAGATGTCAGTTTGTAGCAGTAAATATTCACTGGCAAAGTTTTTATATTAAAGATTGGAACTTTAGGGGATGCTCCTGGGATTTAGTGTACTCTAACATCTATTAATCCCTGATACCTTAGGTGACTTGTCAAAGAAGTGCTGCATTTACAAGGAGCTTGCAAGGAGGCCCAGGAGGGCATATTCAGCTAAAGGTCAAGGAAGCAATTAATGTTCTCTGCTTTTCCCTAAAGAACTTTCACAGCAAACATTGCCCTTCCCCCAACCGCATCTTAGTAACACAAGTGAATATAATGAAATGAAAGTTAAAGTTCAAATAAAACATACTACTAATTTTATTCGGTTCTTAGAGCTCTTCCAATGTGAATACATCCCATGGTTTAAGGAGAAATATAGTGAAATATATTAGAAGAAGGGGCTCTTGCTGAAGAATATAAATTTTTCATCTCTGGTTTCTCGGCATCTTTACCAAGAATCAGTGAGTATTTGTGGTGCTGGTAGAGTCGGGTGGTAGATTGGGCCTGTCCTGTGGTGTGTAGTGAAGTTGGAGTTCTTTGGGGGAATACTTGATTTTGTATGGATCCTAAGCAGGACTCTATTAAAGGATCACAGAATTTAGGACAGGAAATCATCTATGAATTTCACAGGCTGACACGGGGCTCTTTTTTCTGTTTCATTGTGCTTTCCTTTCACTTCTATTTTAACAATTTTCAGATAGCATTGTAATTGTCCATTTGCATGTCTCTCTCTGCACATCTGTAAACTTCACCAGCATGGGGGATGTATCCTTGTTATTTTTTAATTCTCAGTCACTAGAAAGTGTGTAGAGTTTAATAAGTACTTAGTGAATAGTTGTTGAATGAATAAATGAATGAATTTCTTAGCCTGTGATTTGGAAGACATCTCTTCTGCCTGCTGATGAATCTTACTTTCTGTTCATTCACTTCCCTTCCCAAGTCTGATATCTCTCTTTCTTTCTCCACTACTGACTTCCTTTTGTCTACTTTTTAAAACTTTCTCTTCTACATTTCCTTAGCACATTGTATCTCTGTGGTAGCACTTCACCACATGATGGAATATAGTTATTTTACAGTATCATAGAAATTCAGTTGTACAGTGGTCCTAATCCAGCAAGACCAAACATCAATCTGATGTATCCCTAATATTGAAAGAATGGTCTTCTGGTTTCTGTGTGATAGTTTATGGGGACTAGTTGCTTACTACCTTCTGGGGTGAGCCACTTTATCTTTGAAAAGGTGTGATTTTTTTAGAAAAATGTTACAAATATGCTTTATTGTAATTTTGCACGTTGGGTTCAGATTCTGATTTCTGGGAACACAAACCACACACACACACGCACACACACACACACACTTATCTCTTCCATTTACTGCTCCTTCAAATTTGTGAAAACTCTTGTGGTCCCTGATATAGTTTCTTCTTCATGATAAAAATGCTGATGTCCTGAAACTGTGCTCATATGTCTGAATTACAAGATTTGTCACCTCCCAGTTGCTCCAGTTTCTCAGTGGCCCTCTCAAATGGAGCTTTCCAAAATATATATGGGACTACAAATATGACCTGACCACATTCAAACAGAAAAGAGTCATCACCTCCCTTGTTTAAAATTATATTGTTAATAAAGCCTGGTATATTACCTTTTTTGGATAATTGTATTTTATTTTTGACTCATATTGAGCTTGTGGCTCTAAATAATTAAGTCTGAATGTGGACTTTAAACTAGTCTTTTTCAAATTTCAGATTAAGTCAATCTACTGGTATAGCCCATTCAGATATTTTGTTTTACATTTAGTTTTCTATTATAATTCCCCATTACACTCATGTCATTTGAATAATTTGATCATGCTCTTAATATCATCAGTCAAACCAGTAACAAAAATATCAATCAGAGCAAAGCTATGAATACCCATTTATTAGAAAGTTTTATCCAGGTGGTCATCAAAGCCAAGTACTTAAGGGGTGTTATGGAAAATCTAACTTGCGTCCAATTTGGAGTTTCTTCATGGAGATATCATGAGGTAACGTGTATCACTGAAATTCAGACAGCTATGTCTGCGTTTCTTCTTTTCCCAAGGGCAGGGATCAGGTCTATCTGGCTAACTGCTGCCTTTCAATCATCTTGCAGAGTGCTTGGTACATAACACATCTTCAATGCATACAGTTTTGTTAAAAGAATAAATGGAACAACCAAAGAACAAATGTTCTAGCTTAAGGTTTTAAAATGAATCTTTTCTGCTGACCTCTTTCTCTTTTAAAGAATTACAAATATTTTCCTTTTCTTGGTTTCATAACACTATTTCTTTTTTGTACTTGAAGCTGTCTTTATTTTCTACCTTTTCTTCTGAAGAGAATTGAGCCTGGATTCATTAGTGTTGAGGTGGGGAAAATGGCAAATAACAAAGACAAGACTTAAAGGATCAGTAGATTTTAAGCGTTGGTGTAAGGAATAAATAGCTTCCCTATCAATGCAATCATACATTAGATAGGTTAAACCTAAGACGTACTTCCTTTATGAAACTATCCCTGAATAAGCACTACCACAGTGCCACAATAATTTCCCCCTCCTTTATTTAACTATAGAATTTTCCCCCAAGCATTATTGAGGTATAATCAATGAATGGATTGTCTGTATTAAGATGTACAACTTGTTTCACACATTGTGAAATGAACATCATAATCAAACTAATTAATATGTCCATCACCTCATATAGTTAACATTTTCTTCTTTCGTGGTGAGAATACTTAAGCTCTACTCTCATAGTAAATTTAAAGTATATAATACATTATTATTAACTATTGTTACCATGCTGTATATTAGATCTCCAGAACTTGTTTATCTTGCATAATTGAAACTTTGTACCCTTTGACCAACATCTCCCCATTTCTCCCAACTCCCAGCCCCTGGCAACTTCCATTCTACTTTCCACATCTATGAGTGACTATGGAATTTTCACTCCAATCTCACACAATCTAATATTTTTGATTATGTGGTTATCTTGTTTTATCATTTAGTTTCATAACCAAAATATCATAACAGCTATAATAATAAAAATAACAACAATAATTTATTGAGACCAATGTAATAAGACAAGGTGCTAAGCACTTTACATAGATCATCTTATTTAAATCTCCCAGCACTTTTTGGTGTATATTTTTCTGTTTTTCCTATTTTACCAATAAGGAAATGATGGCTTAGAGGGAGATGTATATCTCGCTCCATAACTAATTTGTAAATTCTTTGGGACTTTTAGGTTCTTTTTATTATTATAACTTTTATCCTCACCTGAGAACATTGTTTTCTTCCTTGCTTTTAGAGAGAGGGAGAGAGAGAAAGAGTGAGAGAGGTGAGAAAGAAACATTGATCGGTTGCCTGTCATACTGACTCCAACTGAGGACCCAACCCATAACATAGGCATGTGCCCTGACTGGGAATAGAACCTCTGAACTTTTGGTTTATGGGATGACACTCCAACAAACTGAGCTACACTGTTCAGGGCAGGTTATGTTTAAATTACATGATTTTAATAGTTTAGAGTGGAGGCTTTGGAACAACAGAAAAAGGAGTTCCTTTTTTGCTCCTTCATTTTCAAGCTGTGTGACCTTGGTCAGATTTGAAGTTCTCTGGGTCCTAGTTTTGTTATCTGTAAAAGCACAAATAATAATGCATATCTTCCAAGGTTTGTGCAAAAGTTATATGAAATATACACATTGTATTTAACATGGTCAAGCATGTGAAGCAAGTGCTTGGTAATTGATAGTTAATGTTGCTTATTAACCTTATGCAGTGTTGTGGATGTTATGGTACCATGAGTTGCCCCCAAAATAATAACATAAAAAGAAGTAATACTAAAATAATACAAGAGTATATTGTTAAGTGGTGTTAAATATTTTTATCTGAATAAAGGCAGTTCATAAAGGATATATGTTACTGAAATAACTGAAATTACATTATGCAGCCAATATGAATAGTTGGATTCTTATATTCCATCATCAATATTTCTTCTGTTCTAGATGAACATATGGGGCTGCCTTAAATATATTCCTTTAAAAAACTATATTAACATTTGTTTCACCTAGCATTGCATAAATGGACAATAGTGATTTCAACTTTAGTGAAAATTGGGAAGATGTTGCCATCCTGATGTATGAAACATTAGTTTTCATTATTCAAATAATTACTTTACTAGTACATTGCACCTGAAGTCAATGAATATTCAAAAGTATCTTAGAATAAGTAGAAATGTTGCCTTTCCATCAGGTTCTCCTTTTTTCATGGTCTTACTAACACAACCATAACAATTGCCTTTTTCTTTTCCTTTCAGAGGACAGGGCAGAGGATGATGACAAGAAAGTGGTTGCAGAGATCATGGCAAGATGTTTTATTCCAACTCAAGTAACAGCCACCTCCTGGGAGGAATTTCATTTTGTTGGTCATGATATTCGAATAACTGAAGCCATGGATTGTTATGGTGCTGTTGTTTGGCCATCGGTATAATTTCATACAAAATTTGCTACACTTCAATTATGTTCAGTCAGTTTTGTTCATTATTTTGTACTATTTGGGAAAACTAATTAGGTTCTGTAGTTCTAATTTTTGACCTCAAACAGTAAAATTTAGAAATCATAAAATTTTGAAAATGCTTCCACAATTAATTCTACTTCTGACTTGTAAGATATTTTTTAATGTTGTTTATACCTCAAGGGTTATTTTGTGACCATAAGAGTTTAGAATAGTGAACATTTCATTTCCCATTTAACTGGCTCCATTTGATTTAAACAATTATAATGAAATGTTTAGCAGTGTCAACATGGAGGATATTCTAAAATATTTTCCTTTATTAATTGTTCCACGAAGGGTGCAGACCCCTCACCACTATCTGCTTCAATCCCACACACTTCTTTGAAATGATTATTATTAGAAATTGCTTTCTTTAAAGATAAACCTAAGCAATTGAACTCCATATTTTTAGTTGTCTCTTTTCTCCCCACAAACCCCAAAGACTTTTTCTAGCCTAAATGTTGAGCCATTGGATGATATACTTCTGTTGATAATTTTCTGTAGTGACACACACACACACACACACACACACAAACACACACACATACATATCATAGCATTAGTGGGATATTCATCTAATAGAGTTTAATTGTGCATTCTGTTAATACCGGCCAAACACTATATTTTTCTTTTCTTTTTTTAAAAACTTTCATAGGCCCTTGTTCTATGCTATTTTCTGGAAACAAATGTAAAACAGTATAATATGATTGACAAAAATGTGATTGAAATTGGAGCTGGAACAGGGCTAGTCTCCATTGTGGCAAGTTTACTTGGTAAGTAAGTGTTTGTGATTGAATGGAGTTTGAAGAATTTAATGATCAAATATCATTATTTGCTTTTACTATCCAGTGCACTATGACCTGGTCCTATTTTTAACTCCTTAATTGTTTGAATGGGCTTCATCAAGAAACTACCAATTTTAAAGTCACCTTACTGGTTTCTTTCAGAATTTTCTGTGAAGTATTAAATCTTCTTATGGAGTGCTAAGTCACAAATGTATTCTAATTTGGAGGTGCACTTCAGTATCTTGACTGCTAGAGGAGTGCATGAAATGCTAGGTATACATAGAGTGTACTGCCACTGTGAAAAAGCCACTGTTAGAATAGAGAAGGGGTATTAGAAATCACATAGAAATCATGTCTGCTTCTAATTTTATGTATTTGCCCTTGAATTTATTTTCTCAGTTTATTTTCATTCTTGTTTTGCAATTTTTTGTTCTCTCACCAGAATCTTCTTTTTCAACTAAATGTGTGATGGTCTTTATGTATGCCCAGCCTACTCCAGTTCAGTCTTTTTGTTATTGTTATAGATTTCATTGCCTTAATTTAGCTGTCTTTTCTGATGTGTGTTACCCAAAGCTATCTTGATTTCCTTTATTTTTAGAAGTGCACACCTGACCACTCTAAAATCTTGAGAAGAATTGAAGATTTAACAATTTACAACTTTCTGAACACTGGAAAAATATAGAACCATTGAAGTCTTACACACACACACATACAGTCACATTTCTTTGTCTTGATATTTCTTTCTAAAGTCACAATTCAATTTTGTGTGGAGAGAGCCTAAAGGACTACTGGATTTATACCTAAAGGATTCCCTATCTAGGAGCAGAATTTGTGTCTGGAAAGTCACTTGTTTCATTAATAAGAAATTATCCTTTCAATCTGCTTGTGTATCTGGACACAAATATCAAAAGATGGAAGCTTTCTTTAGTCAGTCTCCCAAAAATGGTGGTGTTCAGCACTCTAGACATAAAGATATTAATAGATATTTTATATCACTTTAAGTACTGTTGTATTCCTTATCTTGGAATTATAAAAAGATTAATTGAAAATGATAGAACCACTCACATTGGAATTGAAGATTCTACCAATGATGTGCCTATTTCCCTTTCCATTTTAACATTTCCCACAAAATACAATTAATGGTCAGAGAAACTTACCATTGTGGTTATGAAATAGGTTCTAAATTGGTCTGGGCTGAGCTAGACTTCTCTTCCAATTCTGCTTTTTAATTGCTTACCTGAATCTGTTCTTGTCTAGTGATGTGGAATTGACCAAACCTAGATTTATTTACAAATTATTTTAAGGCTCTGCTCCTGCTCAAAGTTTACTTTAAGGACCAAGTTTTATTGGTTATTGGTTTCTACAACTTTGCCCCTTCCGATTTCCTCCTGCAAATGACCATCACTATTCATTTTTAACTTGGCAATAGTTTATATTTTCTTCATCTCAGCATTCTGTTCAAAGATCTGTGATCTTTTGCTACATCAGCACTACATACATGGTATAGCTAGGTTTTAAATACTTTTTTTTTTTGATGGGAAGACTCATACTTAAAATGGGATCAACCTGAAAACTTGGGTATAAACATGGGTATCATGATACTTTCAAGGTAATGCCATTGAAAAGTCTTCTTTCCTTCCACCATTTCTCATACTTGAGTACTTCCTAGTCAATGATAGGATGTCCAATGTTGTACACTCTTGTTTAGTCTCACAGGAGTGGGGCTCAGAATTCTTTTAGGGAAGAACCTGGTCATCTCTCAACAGTGACAACTGATTGTTCCAGTGAGGGTTTACTTTACCCTTTACCTTTACTTTACCTTGTTGTTACAACAGCAACAACAACAAAACAAGAAAAAAGATGCAATGCAGTGCAAAAGTACCATGGAAATCTGATGTTTTTAAGAGAAGGCATAAAGCTTCCCTAGTATCCCTTTTGAAAGGGATTTCTCTCCTGTGTGTATTGACTGGTTTTTCGTTGGGACTAACAGTTATGCAAAATTGTAAAATGCATGTTGGCTTGAAACCTGATTGTTTACTTTATCCCATGAGGGTTCTTTTCCTACTGCTCTTTGCTTCACAGGTGCACATGTGACTGCCACAGATTTACCTGAATTACTTGGAAACCTGCAATATAATATTTCCCGAAACACCAAAATGAAATGCAAGCATTTGCCTCAAGTTAAAGAACTCTCCTGGGGCATAGCTTTAGACAAGAACTTCCCTAGGTCTTCCAACAATTTTGACTACATTCTGGCGGCTGATGTTGTCTATGCTCACCCTTTCCTGGAAGAACTTCTCATTACCTTTGACCATCTGTGCAAAGAAACTACCATCATCCTCTGGGTTATGAAATTCAGGTTAGAGAAAGAAAATAAATTTGTAGATAGATTTAAGGAGTTGTTTGACCTGGAGGAGATTTCTAGTTTCCCTAGCCTGAATATTAAGTTGTATAAAGCTATGAGAAAAAGTCGAAGGAGTGCATGATATCCCCAAAGGCAGACTTGGAAAGCAAAGGCAATTATTAGTAGATTATGACTTTAAAGAAGACCATGGATAATCTGATGTAGCATTGATTTTTTCCAAGGGGGAACACACACACACACACACACACACACACACACACACACACACTTTTGTTACACCACAGTTAGGGGTTTTCCAAGATAGAGCATATGGGTCTGGAGGATGGCAAAACCATACTATGTGGTTATTGGTTAGGAAAAATGTCTGCTTTCCTTATCCCTCCCTCCATATCACCATTTATTATTATGGCCATTTTAATACATAGTACAATTATTGTTACTTTTAATGTCTGACTATAGAGTAGCAGTTTTTAATAATGACAACTCTAAATATGACAACTCTAATATGACAAGAATAGTCCATATTCTTATTGTTTTGAACATAAGTTTATATGATTCTCTCCTTAGAGATTAAAAAAATGGACTATACTGGGATCTGCAAATAAGTCTGAAAAGGCAGATACATAATATAATGGTAAATGTTAGATTATTGTGGTTTTTGTTAGACTGCCAGCTTATAGGCAGTCTATCATTTCTGCTTGGCAGGGTGGGCCTCCAGCACAACCTCTGAAATCAATCAAGCTTGTGGGTTTGAGGTTATAGGCAAGGACATTTCACTCTAGTAAATGACAAATGAGTGGAAGCTAACATAAAAGCAGTTGGGATTTTGTAGGAGTTATTGTCTTATTTTTTAAGCCAAATGCAGTTATTATTTGTTTTATCACAGAAACAGAAATATAAAAACTTTGAGTTAAGAATATTTGTTAAAATGTTTAGGTTCTAATCTCAAATAACCAAAGGCTGTTTTCAAAGTTTAAAGCTCTTCTAATGAACATATATAAATCTAGATATTTGAAATCCTATGTGATTTTTCACATGGGCCTTAAGAGATTAGAATAAGTCTGAGAAATTAAAGTCAGCGCAAGGAGAGCAAATAATTAGAATTTTTTGCCACGTAACAAGAGTGTATTGTTGGTAACTACTCTTCAATGTCCCCACTAATGTTTGCTAGGCTATCAGTGTCCTTGGGGGGATACTTGCTCTCGTATACCCAACCCTTCCTGCTTTGCTGGAAGTTCTCAGACCACTTGGGTTGAGTAAAGCTAAAAAATTATTTCCTAGGACCCTGATCTGTAAGCCAGGATGCAAATATGTTCCCAGTGGAATTTTTGGTATGTTCAGTTCATAGGGCCATCTCTTAATAATTCCTAGTATTTATGTGGCCCTTTATAGTTTTCACAGCCTGTTGCATACATAATTATTTAATCCTCACAACCCTTCTAAGAAGTATAAGTATTATTGTCCCTACTTCATCGACAAAGAAACTGAGGCTGAGAGGGTGAAGTCACTTGTTCAGGCTATGCAGCTGCAGGGTGGCAGTGATGGGGCACTCAGGTCCTGGCTTGTGTGAGTCCAGAGCCTGTGTTATTTACCATTGTATTGCTTTTGTTTATTTAAAACAATAATTTTTCACTCTTTTTTAAATGCGTAAAGTCGTTTCTTCAAAATGAAATCAATATCTGGAAATGTAATTAAATACATTATGAAATGATGAGAACTGGTCCTTCTTAAATCTTTTTCTCTGTTCCTGCCTTAACTGGATGGTAAGAGTAGCCTGTTTAGAAGGTGATATTTAAGCAAAGCTGGAAATTGGTGAGAAAAGTAGCAGTACAGATATCTGGAGAGGTATGTTCCAGGCAGAAGGATCAGCTATGCAGGGACCATAAGGCAGAAGCACGCCAATACTCAAAGTCAGTGTGCTTGGAGCAGAGTGATCCAGGGAGACGGTAGGTGGGCTGGATTGTGTTGGATTTTTGCTGCAGTCTGGGTACTCTGGAAGCAGATTGAGGTAAAATTTGGTGTGCAGGTCATTTGCTAGAGGTTTCTGTTGGAATCAAGACCTGTGTAAAGGAGCAGAAGCAAGTAGGACAAAAGTAGAGGTCAATCTTCAATAAAGGCACAGCTACAGCCTAAGCTGACCCCCCACATGGAGTACTGGACCTGGACTGGTCTTTCAGAGGTGACCCAGGTTGGGTTGAGACATCTGGGCCTTGATAACCCCATGTCATTCAGTCACTGGCTGCCCTGAGAAGGCTCTTTGACCTTGGGCGAGGTGACTTGTTTCAGCAGACACAAATCCTGAAGACGTTGACGGCTGCAGGCCATCTCTCAGCAGTGAGGTAATAAGTCATTCTGTAGGGTATCTGGGAAGCACATCACAGTGTCCGCCACAAACTTTAAAGTCATTGGAAGAACTTTGGCTTTTACTCTGGTTCCAAAGGAATCACTGGATGCTTTGGAGTAGAAAAGTGAATCATATCACTACATGTAAGGAACGCTCCAAGTGTTGTTTTGAGAGTACTAACCAAGGTAAAAGAGACCTGTTGTGAGGCTGTGGCAGCCTTCCAAGCAAGAGAAGATGGCAATTTGTAGCAGGAATGTGCCTTGGAAGTGGTGAAAATGGTCAGTTTTAGATGTGTTTGGAAACTAGAGCCAATAGAACTTCCTACCATATTGAATATGAGTTTGAGGAGAGAGGAGTCAAGGCTGACTCTTAAGTGTTTGATCAGAGCTCTTGGACATAAAGTCACAGGCATAAACTTAGAGATGGTAAAGCTCATTCAGGGAGCAAGAGTGAATGCACAGAGAAGAAAGCAAGGATTGAGTCCTGAGATTGTCTAACAATAAGATATCAGACATATCTCTATTCCAGACATTTTTTTAAAGATTCCCTTCCCCTATTCCTCTACCAAAAGTTGTATTAGCACTTGTTAACTCTGAGATATGTATTTGCTAGCACAGTGATTTTTGAACTGGTCAGTAGAGGTTCAAGATTCCTCAAAGCTGCTTCAAATGCTTTTAGGAGTGTTTTAGGTGCAGCAGCAGGAATCTTGGGGTAACAAGTAAAAGAATGGCTCCTCTCCTAAAAATGTTTGACTGTCACTACTAAGCTATTTTTAGGTAGAATAAAGTGTCCTTACTTCAAAAACTGTGCTCGGACCAAACCAGCCATGTGGTTCATAATAGTTCTTCTTTCTCTGTGTTAATCTGTCAAACACAGTGTTGAATATCCATTGTTTTATTCTGTTTATAGCATTCACTTGCAAATTTTAACACCCACACACTCACATTGTACCTCTCCTGTTTCACTTCATTCTGTCATTCTTTTTGCTGTAGTTTCTCCACTCTTTTCTATATTCAATTTTACAATATTTTAATTTTAAAAGATATAATTTGGGTATACTTTTTCCATCTTACAGCTTTTCTTTTATGACTAGGAATTGATTTGTCCACTTTAATCCAGAAGAGTTTTACTGTGAACTTTGCCTTTATCTGACTTTTTCGTAAAGAAATTAAATTATGTTATTGGAAACTTGATTCAATTTTTGCAGCAACTTTCTGGGTTTCTAAAAGAATAAACATACTGATTGTAGAGGTTTAAACAGAAGTTATCACAGTATAGTCAATGCTCCAGAGCAGACATTCTAACTTGTTGGTGATACGCTGTAGCTTAAAATTTACATGTTACATATATGTAACATGGAGTTTTTGTGTCCTAGAGTGTATCAACTGACTTTATAAAACTAAGTACTATCTTAGAACTGAATTCTTCTGTCTTAGAATTTACTGATACATTCTATTTTATTTGTATCAACTTTGTCTACCAGAATTAAAAAAAATGTTTTCAAAACTTCTGGTCAAGATGGAGGCATAGGTATAAACACTGTGCCTCCTCCCACAACCAAAAGAAGGACAACAACAAATTTAAAAATGAAAACTAACCGGAACTGACAGGAAATCGAACTGTATGGAAGTCTGACAACCAAGGAGTTAAAGAAGAAACATTCATCCAGACTGGTAGGAGGGGTGAAGACAGGCAGCAGATGGAGAGGACTCATGGCAAAGCAGTGGCTGGAGGATGGGGCAGGCAAGGCTTCAGCTGGTGGGCAAGACGGTGGCAGCTGGACTAGGCAGTCCCACATTCACGTGCAGATAAACCAGGAGGAACAACTAGGGAGGGAGACAGACCGCAAAACCCAGAGTTCCAGCTTGGGGAAATAAAGCTTCAAACTACTGATTGAAAAAACCTATGGAGATTGATACAGCAGTGGGAGAAACCCCCAGCCTCACAGGAGAGTTTACTGGAGAGACCCATGGGGTCTTAAAAGGTACACAAGCCTGCATACCCGGGAATCAGCACCAGAAGGGCCCACTTTGCTTATGGGTAGTGGGGGAAGTGACTGAAAGTCGGCAGAGAGTGGAGCAAGCAGCACTGCTCCCTCTCGGACCCCTCCCTCACATACAGCATCACAACACAGCAACATGGGTTGCCCCACCCTGGCGAACACCTAAGGCTTGGCCCCTTCTATGTAACAGGCATGCTGAGAGAAAAAAATGGCCCAAATAAAAGAACAGATCAAAGCTCCAGAAAAAATACAACTAAGTGATGAAGAGGTAGCTAACCTATCAGATGCAGTTCAAAACAAGGGTAATCATGATGCTCACAGAATTGGTTGAATATGATCGCAAATTAGATGAAAAAAAGAAGTCTATGCTAAGTTAAATAAATGGGAACCAACAGTGACGGGAAGGAAACTGGGACTCAAATTTACAGGGAACCAACAGTGATGGGAAGGAAACCGGGACTCGAATAAATGGTTTGGAGAAGAAGGAAGAAAGGAACATTCAACCAGAAAAGAATGAAGAAACAATAATTCAAAAAAATGAGGAGAGGCTTAGAAACCTCCAGGACATCTTTAAACATTCCAACATCTGAATTATAGGGTACCAGAAGGAGGAGAGGAAGAGCAACAAATTGAAACTTATTTGAACAAACAACGAAGGAGAACTTCCCCAATCTGGCAAAGGAAATAGACTTCCGGAAAGTCCAGGAAGCTCAGAGAGTCCCAAAGAAGTTGAACCCAAGCCAGCACACACCAAGGCACATCATAACTACATTAACCAAGATGAAAGATAAGGAGAGAATCTTAAAAGCAGCAACAGAAAAGGAGATAGTTACCTACAAAGGAGTGCCCATAAGACTGTCAGCTGATTTCTCGAAAGAAACTTTGCAGGCAAGAAGGGGCTGGAAAGAACTATTTGAAGTCATGAAAGGTAAGGACCTACATCCAAGATTACTCTATCCAGCAAAACTATCATTTAGAATGGAAGGACAGATAAAGTGCTTCCCAGATAAGATCAAGTTAAAGGAGTTCATCATCACCAAGCTCTCATTATACGAAATGTTTTTTTTTAATTTTTATTTTAATTGTTGATCTTGTACAGTTTTCTTTTATTCTCACCCCAACACACCACCCCATCCCTCCCCACCTCCCTCCCATTTCCACCCCCCCATAGTTTTTGTCCATGTGTCCTTTATACTTGTTCCTGTAAACCCTTCCCCTTTTCCCCTGAAATTTTCTCCCCTCTCCCCTCTGGTGACTTTCAGCCTGTTCTCAATTTCCATGTCTTTGGTTATATTATGCTTGTTTGTTTGTTTTGTTGATTAGTTTCCTGTTAAAGGTGAGATCATATGGTATTTGTCTTTCATTGCCTGGCTAATTTCGCTCAGCATGATACTCTCACGTTCCATCCATGCTGTTGCATAGGGTATGAGCTCCTTCTTTCTTTCTGCTGCATAGAATTCCATTGTGTAAATGTACCACAGTTTCTTGATCCACTCATTTACTGATGGGCATCTAGGTTGTTTCCAACACTTGGCTATTGTAAATTGTGCTGCTATAAACATAGGGGTGCATAGGTTCTTTTGGATTGGTGTTTCAGGGTTCTTAGGATATAGTCCTAGCAGTGGAATTGCTGGGTCAAAAGGTACATCCATTTTTAGTTTTTTTAGAAAATTCCATACTGTTTTCCATAGTGGTTGTACCAGTCTACACTCCCACCAGCAGTGCGCTAGGGTCCCCTTTTCTCCACAACTTCTCCAACACTTGCCATTTGTTGCTTTGTTTATAAAGGCCATTCTGACTGGTGTCAAGTGGTATCTCATTGTGGTTTTAATTTGCATCTCTCTGATAGCTAGCGATATCAAGCATTTTTTCATGTGTCTCTGGATCCTCTGTATGTACTCCTTGGAGAAAGTGTCTGCCCAAGTCCTTTGCCCATTTTTTAATTAGGTTGCTTGTTTTCTTAGAGTGGAGTCGTGTACGTTCTTTGTATATTTTGGAGATTAAACCCTTATCTGAGGTATCATTGGTAAATATGTTTTCCCACACAGTCGGTTTTCTTTTTATTTTAATACTGTTTTCCTTGGCCATGGAGAGGCTTTTTATTTTGATGAGATCCCATTTGTTTATTCTTTCCTTTATGTCCCTTGCTTTAGGAGACATATCAGTAAAAATGTTGCTGCGTGGAATATCTGAGATTTTCCTGCCTATGTTCTCCTCTAGGACTTTAATGGTGTTACGGCTTATGTTTAAATCTTTTATCCACCTTGAATTTATTTTTGTGTATGGTGTAAGTTGGTGCTCAAGTTTCATTTTCTTGCACGAAGCTGTCCCGTTCTCCCAACACCACTTGTTGAAGAGGCTATTTTTACTCCATTTTATGTTGCTGCCCCCTTTGTCGAATATTAATTGAGTATAGAGACTAGGGTTTATTTCTGGGCTCTCTATTCTATTCCACTGGTCCACGTGCCTGTTTTTATGCCAGTACCAGGCTGTTTTAATTACAGTGGCCTTGTAATACATTTTGGTATCAGGTATTGTGATCCCTCCTGCTTTGTTCTTCTTTCTCAAGATTGCTGCCGCTATTCTGGGTCGTTTATTGTTCCATATAAATTTTTGAAGTGTTGGTTCTATATCTGTGAAATATGCCATTGGTACTTTAATAGGTATTGCATTGAATCTGTAGATTGCTTTGGGAAGTATGGACATTTTGATGATGTTAATTCTTCCGATCCATGAACATGGTATGTGTTTCCATTTATTTGTGTCTTCCTTGATTTCTTTCTTCAGTGTTGTGTAGTTTTCTGCATACAGGTCTTTTACCTCCTTGGTTAGGTTTATTCCTAGGTATTTTATTTTTCTTTTTGCTATATCGAATGGGATTTCTGCTTCTGTTGTTTCATTGTTGGTATACAAAAATGCCTTTGATTTCTGGATATTGACTTTGTATCCAGCTGTTTGGCCAAATTCATTTATTAGGTAGAGCAGTTTTTTGACCGAGACTATAAGATTTTCTATGTATACTATCATATCATCTGCAAACAATGATAGTTTTGTTTCCTCCTTTCCAAGTTGGATGCCTTTTATTTCCTTTTCTTGTCTAATCGATGTGGCTAATACTTCCAATACTATGTTGAATAGAAGTGGAGAGAGTGGACAGCCTTGTCTTGTTCCTGATTTTAGTGGAAAAGAATTTAGTCTTTGCACGTTGAGTATGATGCTGGCTGTAGGTTTCTCATATATAGCCTTTATTATGTTGAGGAATGCTCCCTCTATTCCCACTTTGCTGAGTGTTTTTATCATAAACGGGTGCTGTACCTTATGAAATGCTTTTTCCGCATCTATTGATATGATCATGTGATTTTTGTCTTTGCTTTTGTTTATGTGATGAATTACATTTACTGATTTGCGAATGTTGAACCATCCTTGCATCCCTGGGATGAATCCCACTTGGTCGTGGTGTATGATCTTTTTAATGTGTTGTTGGATGCGGTTTGCCAATATTTTGTTGAGGATTTTAGCATCTATGTTCATCAGCGATATTGGCCTGAAGTTCTCCTTCTTTGTTGTGTCTTTATCTGGTTTTGGGATTAGGATGATGCTGGCTTCATAAAAAGAGTTTGGGAGTCTTCCATCTTTTTGGATTTTTTGGAATAGTCTGTGGAGAATAGGGGTTAGCTCTTCCTTAAATGTTTTGTAGAATTCTCCTGTGAAGCCATCTGGTCCAGGGCTTTTGTGCATTGGGAGTGTTTTGATTACTGATTCAATTTCACCAGCTGTTATTGGTCTGTTCAGGCTTTCTGTTTCTTTTTCATTGAGTTTTGGAAGGTTATATTTTTCTAGAAACCTGTCCATTTCACCTAGGTTTTCAAATTTCTTGGCATACAGTTCTTCATAGTAATTTCTTACAATCCTTTGTATTTCTGCGGTGTCGGTTGTAATATCTCCTCTTTCATTTCTGATTGTGTTTATTGGAGTCCTCTCTCTTTTTTTCTTGATGAGCCTGCTTAAAGGCTTGTCGATTTTGTTGATCTTTTCAAAGAACCAACTCCTGGATTCATTGATCTTTAGGATTGTGCTTTTAGTCTCTATGTCATTTAATTCTGCTCTTATCTTGGTTATTTCTTTCTTTCTGCTTGCTCTGGGCTGTCTTTGTTGTTGTTCCTCGAGTTCTTGTAGGCATAGTGTTAGGTTGTTTGTTTGAGATGTTTCTGTCTTTTTTAGGTAGGCCTGTATCGCTATAAGTTTCCCTCTGAGGACTGCCTTTGCTGTGTCCCATAAGTTTTGGGTCAATGTGAGTTCATTATCGTTTGTTTCCAGAAACTTTCTGATTTCCTTCCTAATTTCATTCTTGACCCATTCATTGTTTAATAGCATGCTATTCAATCTCCATGATTTTCAGGGTTTGGGGTTTTTCCCCTTGGGGTTGATTTCTAGTTTCAGTCCCTTGTGGTCAGAGAAAATGTTTGGTATGATTTCAATTTTCTTGAATTTGTTGAGGCTTGGTTTGTGTCCTATCTTGTGGTCTATCTTTGAAAATGTTCCATGTGTATTTGAAAAGAAAGTGTATTTAGTTTCTTTGGGATGAAGGACTCTATATAATTCAGTTAAGTCCATTTCCTCTAGAGTGTTGTTCAATGCCACAATATCTTTGTTGATATTTGGTTTGGAACATCTGTCCATTTTTGACAGTGGGGTGTTAAAATCGCCTACTATAATTGTGTTGCTGTCAATATCTTTCTTGAAGTCCTCTAAAATTTTCTTGATGTATTTAGGTGCTCCTCCTTTGAGTGCATATATATTTACAATATTTATGTCTTCTTGGTGGATTCTTCCCTTGAGTATTATGAAGTGACCTTCTGGGTCTCTCTCTATGGCCCTTCTTTTGAAGTCTATTTTGTCTGATATGAGTATTGCTACCCCAGCTTTTTTTTCCTGACCATTTGCTTGGAAAATTTGTTTCCAGCCCTTCACTTTGAGTCTGTGTATGTCTTTTGTCCTGAGGTGGGTTTCTTGTAGGCAGCATATGTGTGGGTCATGCTTTCTTATCTGCCGCATCCTCTTCCAGCCATATTGTCTGACAAGGTCCGGATATGGGGAGAGAAGCTTCAAGGAAGGCGTCCTCCGGGAAGAGGATGCGGCATAGGGATAATTGGTAGTATGGGAATTATATTTCTAGGAGTCATAATTTTCATTGTATATATGATTAACCTGGGAAAGATGAATAAGACACATGAGAATGAAACCGATAAGCAAGCCTCGGATGTGATTCCAGCTTCCACAGAACTAGATGCAGTCACCACCACTCCTGAATCATCTGTAACTGCATGTCCAGATTGTACTAACAATTTACTAGTTAAGTTAGCAAAGAATTCCCCCTCCCATAGTCGCTTGGTCATTAAGGAAAATAAAGAAAAACTGTTTCACCCATTGTCCTTTATAGGAGTCTATTTTGAGGGCATAAGAATAGTCAATAAGTATAGAAAACATGTTCCTTGGCAAAGTCTGCCTTTTATGAAATGACTAACATGCCAAAGTTCCCCTTGGTGACTGTCCGTATTTGTTTAAAGGCAATGAAGGATGGTTGGCTGAAGAAAATTAATCAGAAAGACTTAAATCAGTTCACCCATTGTAAGTAAGTAGAACAAAATAATCTTACAGGAACACATAATAATAGAAAGGGCACTTAGTCTTTCATAACATTTTAGTAGAATAGAATCAGGATATAGACATAGATCACGGATCAATCATTAACCACAGGCAAAAGAATTCACTGAGACTCTGTTTGGCAAGTCAAATACTTATTTTCAATTTATAAAGTCATTGTATGTTAAACTATGATTTTCTGTTTAGTCTAACCATAAATCTGTAACCACAAAAAGTTAACGCTTGCCAAAAAATCTGTATATAAGCAATGTTAAAGTGATAATAAAGTGGAACAGCTTTGCACAGCCATCGAGTTATGTAGTTGTCTGTCTCCCATCGCCGACGCCTTACCCACCTTTGGGACCCCCTGGATCCTGCTGCAGCTGGACTGCGGCACTTATCCATTCAGCTATTGTATGTCTTTTTATTGGAGCATTTAATCCATTTACATTTAAGGTTATTATTGATAGGTGTTTATTCATTGCTATTTTTGTACCTGTGTTCCTCTCTCTCTTTCTCTCTCTGTCTTTTCCTTTCTTCCCTTAAAGCAGACCCTTTAGTATCTCTTGCAGAAATGGTTTGGTAGAGGTGTATTCTTTTAGATTTCTTTTGTCTGGGAAGCTCCTTATTTGGCCTTCTATCTTGATTGAAAGCCTTGCTGGGTAAAGTATTCTGGGTTGCAGGCCTTTGGTTCTCATTGCTTGGAATATTTCTTGCCATTCTCTTCTGGCTTGGAGCATTTCCATTGAGAAGTCAGCTGCTAACCTTATCGGGCTCCCTTGTATGTTACTTCCTTTTTCTCCCTTGCTGCCTTTAAGATTCTCTCCTTGTCTTGGAATTTTGCCATTTTAATTATGATGTGTCTTGAAGTGGGCCTATTTGGGTTCCTTTTGATTGGGACTCTCTGTGTTTCCTGGATTTGTGTGGTTTTTTTCTCTCACCAAATGAGGGAAGTTTTCCATCATGACTTTTTCAAATAGGTTTTCTATCCCTTGTTCTTATTCTTCTCCTTCTGGTATCCCTATTATACGGATATTATTCTGTTTCATGTTGTCTTGCATTTGTCTTAAATCCTCTTCATTCTTTCTGAGCCTCTTTTCCTTATCTTGCTCATTCTGGGTGTTTTTTTCTATTTTGTCCTCCAACTCGCTGATCTGATCTTCTGCTTCATCGATTCTGCTTTTCATTCCTTCTACTGTGTTCTTCAGTTCAGAGATTGTGTTCTTCATTTCCTCTTGGCCCTTGTTGATAGTTTCTATTTCCTTTTTCATGTTGATACAGTTTGCGGTGAGTTCATCATAACTTCCCTGTAGTTTCTGGTAGCTCATTGAGAGCTCATTGAGCTTCCTGACAACCATTGCTTTGAACTCGAAATCTGATAGTTGAGTTGCCTCCGTTTCATTTAGCATTCTTTCTGGAGCTTCCTCCTTCTTTTCATTTGGGGATTGTTCCTTTGTCTTCCCATTGTTTGTAAGACTCTTGTTGTTAGCCTCAGCTTCTTAAATTGATCTGTTCTGGCTCCCTGGGTTTGTGGTATGACCTTCTGTGATAGAATATCTATGAGATTCAGTGGTGGATTCTCCTTCGGATATCCTGTTGTTCACAGCTTTCACTGTCTCATCAGCTGGAATACCCTCTTTTGGGGGCCAAGTCTGGTTTTTTCACAGTTACAGGCTTGTTTGTTTGTTTGTTTTGTCTCACTTGTGGGTATTCAAAAAGAGAAGAGAGGGGAAAATGAAAAAGAGAAGAAAGAAGAAAAAAGAGGAAGGTAGAAGAGATAAAATTGCAAAGAAAGGAAGAGGGAATAAGACAAGAAGGAATTAAAGGGAGGCAAAAGGAGTTGGGGAGTAAAGAAGAAGATAAAAATAATGGAGAGGGAGTTATTAAAAACTCATATAGATAGACTGGCACACAAACAAAAAAAAATACAAAAAACTAGCAAAACAAAAAACAGACATGCACACACATAAATACAAACAGCCAAAAAAAAAAAAAAGGAACAAACAAAGCAAAGCGAAATATTTTTAAAAATATATTTTAATAAAAACAAAAAAAACAAAAAGAACCAAAAACCCTCTTGTTGTTTTCAAACTTGCTGAGCCGGTTTTTCTGGTCTTGCTGGCTGCAATGGCCGAGGGGTGATCTTATTGCTTTTCTCTGTGTTCAGAACTCAGTCCTCATTGTGCTATGTATCCCAGCGTTAGTGGGCGCCTCTCCCCACAGGGTTTCCAGCGTGTGTTCTGAGTCTCCTGGTGTGTTCGCACTTCTCCGAGTTTATGGGTGTGTGCTAGGTTCTCCAGTCATACGCAGCCGCCTGCTTTTGCCTCTGGGAGGCTTTCTGTGTTCTGGCACAGCCGACTGCCTTTGCCCCTCAGCAGGGCCTACACTCCAGCCGCTATCTCGCGCTTGCGCCTTGGTCCTGAGCTGGCCACATTGGAGCACCTGCCCATGCACTGGCAACTTTGGCTTCACAGCTGTCTCCAGTGGCCAGCGCCTATGTTTTCATGAGTGTCCGTTATGCCGCAACTGTGTGCGGTCCCATGTGGGTGCCTATTTTCATGCAGCTGTCTCACTTTACACGCGCCTCTGTCTGCAGTTGGGGTGACTGTACTTTCGCAGTTGCCTGGCAACCACGAAAACTCAGTTCAAAGTCGTGCAGTGACCTGGCGCAGGGCACCTACTTTTGCTCCGCCGCAGTCACTCGGTGGACCCTGAGATCTCCCAGCCAGTTCAGCGGCTGACCCAGCTCCCTCCCCAGAGTCCTGGGGCAGGCTTGGCGGAGTGCCGGGCCAGGGCCTCAGCGGCCCAGCTCTCTGCGCGCTGGACCCTGGGCTCCTATTGTTCTGAAGAGCTCTCCTTACCGCTGGTTTTTCAATGTCCGCTACAATTTCCGATCTCTTATTCTCCAATATGCTGTGTTACTGTTCCTTGTCTGCTCTGTTCTTCCGTAGATTGGCCCGGTTTTTCTGCCGTGTGTAGGGGGAAATGGGGTCTTCTCCCTCCTACCACGCCGCCATCTTCCCAGATCCTCGTTATATGAAATGTTAAAGGGACTTATCTAGGAAAAAGAAGATAAAAAATATGAACAATAAAATGACAACAAATGCACAGTTATTAACAACTGAAGCTAAAACAAGAACAAAAGCAAAGAAGCAAACAACTAGAACAGGAACAGAATCACAGAAATGGATATCACATAGAAGATTATCAGTGGGGGAGTGGTTGGGAAGAGAGGGGAAAAAGGTACAGAGAAGAGAATAAGTAGCATAAATGGTAGATAGAAGATAGACAGGGGGAGGTTAAGAATAGTATAGAAAATGTAGAAGCCGAAGAACTTATATGTATGACCCATGGACATAAACTAAAGAGGGGGAATGCAGGTGGGAGGGGGTGTGCAGGTCAGAGGGGAATAAAGGGGGGAAATGGGACAAATATAATAGAATAATCAATAAAATATATTTTAAAAAATTAAAAAATTGTTTTCATTCTTTACATATATTTGGTTCCCTTTTTTGGATAAAGAATTGTGGCATTGGGTAGTTTCCTAACAGATTTGGAGCCATTAGTGTAAACTCATTATTGTGAAAGAAAACAATGAGGAAACATGATAGAATGGAATGCTCCGTTTGTTTTTTCCTTTAAATCTTCACATTCCAGGAGCTTGGTTTTCTCTGTTAATGTCCCATGCCTTATCTTTATAGACAGAGACTATGTCCAACTTATTTTAAGCAGTGCCATTAGCATGTAAGCAGATAAATAATTTCTGAGTATCCTTTGGAAATAAAACTTGTCCACTGGGTAGATTCGTTGTATGGATTTTGAAAACAAGCTGGGACCTTTGGTTCTACAAATGCAAGATGAAGTTAACCTTAAGTAGATCAGCTAAGTAAGAAAATTGATAAACTAAAAAGAAAATTAATATACTATACCTCTTTGATTCAATTTTAACTTATTTTTCAAGGAAATCTACATGTGGAGAAAGTAAAAATTGTCAAATATATGCATTTTTCCACCAAATTATAATGTAATAATCAGAAACGAAACTGGAAACAGAGCAGGAAACTACTTCTGCAAAATGTAGGGGAATAAGGCAAAACAAAATTTAAAAGCCACAAATATTTGTGATTGTGTTTGTGCGTGGAACTCATTTTTTAAATCTTATTTATGAAGCCAGGAAATAGTTCACAGATGATTTCTACATCCAGGCTCCTGTGTTTTTGAGTTTCTCATGTGAAATTAAGTCTAGAATATTGGCTTGCAAGCTCATTTTCAATATTTGCTTTGTTTCCAAGTTCCACACAAAATCGAGGACAGTGTTCTGTATAATTTTGTGGTTATATTAATGGGACAGTTATGCCTTTGGTGACTTAGTTAGAATCAATTAATTTTGTGGTCATTCTGGGGGGATCCAAAAAATCCCGGAATTATCTTCTGGAGGTTGGGCCCCTTGTAGTGCAGGCTTCCTCTGCTAGGTGAGTGTTCTAGGAACCCATCTGTATCAGTGTGTGAGCTGGAGTTGTGAGGGGCTGTGTTCGGCTTCTGTAAAATTTTTTTGAAGACCCTTTCAACACATTTACCCATTTTATAATGGGTGATTTATAAATACACCTGCCTACACTCTAAGTGTTCAGCAGTTTTTGACCAAAAACAGCATGACTTCTCTGCCCTACCTTCCCTATTCACCTGATCTTGTCCCAAGCAACTATTTTTTTGTTTTTCCGGATGAAGAAGGTCCTTAAATGGAAATGTTTTGCTGGCGTGGAAGAAGTTAAAAAAAAAAAAAAGGCAGAAGCACTAAACAGCATCAAAATCAATGAATTCAAAACTGTTCTGAGCAGTGGCTAAAAACATTTTAATAGGTGTATTGCATCAAATGTAGAGTACTTTGAAGGTGATTGAAGTTTATATATGTAAAAATAAATACATAATATTTTATAAATAAATTTCACTTTTGGGGGTCCTCCCTTTTATTAACTCCTTTAATTATGAGTTCCTGAACTGGACATTAGTGTTTACTCTGACTGTGTATAGCTGTGTAGTATTTAGATTGCTGGGCACATACCATTGACTGCCTATTCTATTGAAATAACCTTTGGCCTCTATCATGAACAGTGCTTTTACTGGTAAAGCTGAAAGGCCAGAGTTTTTCCTCTGGATTTCTTTGTTTCTAAGGCAATTGTCTTTCTTTGAAATCCAATCAAGTTTTAGAATTGGCATTCAACCATCAAGGAACTTAAAAGTATCACATAAAATGAATACAGATGTTCAGGTCAATTTTGTTATAAATGAAATTAATAAAAGATAGAAAAATATTAGATATCTGTTGCTAACCACTAACACTTTACCATACAAAAAGTATTGTTTGGTTTTCCTAACAAAAGCACAAACCAAATATGATTAAAACAAGGCATTTAAAAATATTGTAGTAGCCAGACATTATTTTATAATGCCACAAATACAGGACACAAGGCTTCTGGAAATTACTTATTTGTTAAATGCTAGATTTTGTAGGTTTGGTTTTGAAAATTTCTGTATTTTCATTGTCTGCAGGCCATATATTTATACACTTCTTTGTTTTAATTTAAAATTATGAGTCAGAAAAAATAAATAAAATTATCAGTTCACTGGATTTTTAAATTTATTTTTTGTGTCGTGATTTAATTTGGGTTTCTTATCTCTTTTTGTATTTCCTTTGTTGGCAGAATATAAATCATAATGGCAAAGTTTGTCTCTTTGTCACAAACCATCATAAATAAGCCCAAAGAACAAGCCATAAAAATGTAAGAAATTCTTAGATTAAAAAACATGAGTAATGTTTTCTACCTACCTGGTGTTCAGAGGTGAAAGTACAGTTTGCAACTAGTAAATTATTAACATTTTCTACCAAGGGTTTCCTCCTTCCTAAGGATCTCTGTGATTAGTAGGCAGTCAATTTAAGAACTAGAAGGGTGTTAAACATGATAAGCACATTTTATAATCATGTATTAAAAAGAATTGAGGGATAATTAAAAGATTATAATTTATTACAGTAATTAAGCTACAATTCTTAAATATAACATCTAATAAGAATGCGCAGCATTCTTGGGGTGAAGGAGCACATACAGTATTAGTATTAGAATTGTTGGGTGCAGATTTCATATTTTTGAAGGTAATTCAAGGAAGCTTAAAATCAATTATAAAAATGCAAAATAACTACCTGATTTAACTACCTTTTACTTTCTTTGGATTATGTTTTTCTTATCGAGGAAGTCATCTAATAGTTGTCCTTCATTCATTCATTCATTCATTCATTCAATATTTATTGAAAAGCCACAATATGACAAGGAGGGGCTGCATGCAGTGAACAAGGTAGATGGGCCTGCCCTCCTGAAGACTTACAGCTCAATGAAAATGGTTGGATGCAGGGAAGTCAGTGCACAGTAGGAGAACTAGACATTTTACAAAGTGTTAGGTGTCCTGGCAGGCGGAAACCTAATCCACAACCATGGAGTCAGTGAGGAGTTCCTGGAGAAGTAACCTGTAACTGGGCAAAAGGGATGAAGAGAGGAGAGAGGGGACATATTCTGGAGAGAACACCATGTAAGAAACTTTCGAGACAGCCAAGAGTGACCTATTTAAACTACTCACTGGAAAAATTATAACCTTTATTAGCCCTTGCTGAAATAATAACTGCATTATGGAATACTCACTGCTTTCAACTTTGTTTTAGACATTTCTTGAAATATTATCTCTGAATCCTCCTGGCAATTCTAGAGCTATTAGTGCAATTTACATATGAAGCAACTGAGACTCAGTGAGGGTAAGTGATTTCACAAGTTTACACCTGTGTGTAGGATGAGCTGGGAACCTTGGTCTCTGTGGCACATAACCTGTGCTCTTTTCAGGGTACTGTCTCATGTTCACTTTCCACACTGAGCCCTGCAAAGAATCTTAAATTTCATTTTTATTCTTTCTAATTTGGAGGAATTCAACTTAGTGAATATTGCCATTTGTCTCTGGAGCACAAATTAGTGTAAGTGGAATACTATTGAGATGAACCTGTGTGAGCTCCTTTTCACAATTTATCATGAAGAGTATGATTTTATAAAGGTATATATATTTCCAGCAAATACTTAAATACATTTTTCTTTGCAAGGAATATTAGGCAAATATTAGGTGGGTAATTTAAAGATATGTACTGATCTTAAAAAATAGCCAGTGTTGGGGTAAAAAAGAGGGCCTTTTTTAATAAAAGGTGCTGATGTGGAAGAAAAATCTAATTCTTTTTCTTGCAAGATGGCTCAGGCAGAAAGAAGCAAAAGAAGTGGAGGATGCCCTCAGGTGACTTTTTCAGCAAAAAAGGCCAAGGGGTGGGGTTGAACTTTAAAACATCACCAGATCTGTCAATGATGCTAGTGTTTATAGGCTTGTTACTAAGTGGTACGCTCACTGCAATAGCACAAAAGTAAGCCCTGAAGTGATGTGAGAACACCAGTTCTCAGAATCACCTTTCAGCAATCTTTCAAGGTGAGGACAGTATTGGCTCAGACAGCGCAGCCTTCTGAAGCCAAAGAAGAGAGCCAAGGGTCTCTGACCAAGAGATTGGTAGTACACCAGCATGTCTGCAGCAAAGTGCTTGGCTAAGTGGAGATGGCTTTCAGCCTCTGTTAGCCTGAGGATCTTTAGATGACAGGCACCTCCTTCTGTGAGGTTGATATTGCTGAGCAAGTCCTCAGGCTTTGGCTGGAGGCCCTGACAGGTGACAGGATGTAAGCTGATGCTAATGTGGGCAGCTCAGTTTGCTTCCATGATGTCAGAGGAGGGCAAGCTGTCAGAGGCTGTCATGTGAGGGCCAAGTTCTGAGGACCGACTTTGCCAATTGCTATTGGATAGCAATATGAGCCAGAGTAGCCACAGAACGTTCTAGAATTGAGAGGAGGGAAAAACAATGTATCTAAAACTTCTGGAAGGACATGGTTAACCTGGATAGCCACAAGTTCAAAGGGTAGGAATGGAATTTCTAAGGAGAAAACCTCACGGTTGTTGAGAAAAAGGAGTCATAAGATAAATTTTTCTTTGATAGTTTTTTTTATTGCATGTGTTCTTGGTTGGTGTTTCATTCCCCAGCAGAACCTGGAGTTTGCTAACTGACATCTCTACTAAGCGAGTGACTGAATATGGAGTCTGAGAAAATTGCGGAAATTGAAGCCAACATTCGAGGAAAGTTCAGCTTGGATTCAATAGCATCTACCTCAGATGTAAAGCTTGCTTTTATTCTATAATAAGTTTCTACCAACTAGGTGGAAAGCTAAGGATTTGAATACCCTTCCCCCAAAGCTCCCTGAATAAAATTCAAGTCTGAATTACCAAAAATTGCCACTGGGAGGCCCCAGTGATCTGTAAAAGGAACAGTTACTTCTGAATAAGTAAGTGGAAATAAAATAATTTAAACAAATGAATTATGAAAGATTATATGCAAATGCATTGAAAGCAGTAAGGGGTAAATATACAACACTATAATATGATAAATAGGTGGTGCTGTCCTTCTTAATTAGGGATTGTTTAAATTCTACCCCTTGCCTCAGCACTGTGCATACATCATGAAATAAACTCTAGGAGACAAAAAAATAAGAGCTGGTTTTCAGTTGCTATACAGGTGTTCATTGGCGGTGCACATGTGTGTGTGTGCACTTTTGAGAGGGGAATGGGAGGGGAGAGAAGAGAAGAAGGCTATGAGGATGGAGAGAGGCAGCCAGAAGAGACTATCCTGTGTGGTAGGAAGAGAAATTTTTATTCTTACAGCCTGAGAGAAATTATCTAGCCAGACTTGTCAGATCTTTTCTTTTCTTTCCTTTTCTTTTTTCTTTTCTCTTCTCTTCTTTTATTTCTTTTCTTTTCTTTCTCTTCTCTTCTCTTCTCTTCTCTTCTCTTCTCTTCTCTTCTCTTCTCTTCCCTTCCCTTCCCTTCCCTTCCCTTCCCTTCCCTTCCCTTCCCTTCCCTTCCCTTCCCTTCCCTTCCCTTCCCTTCCCTTCTCTTCTCTTCTCTTCTCTTCTCTTCTCTCTTTTCTTTCTTTCTTTCTTTTCTTTCTTGTGGTACAGTGATTCTCAAACTGGAGTGTGCACCAGAACCACCTGCAGGGCTTGTTAAGTGGGACCCCAGCCCCAGATTTTCTGATTTAGTAGATCTGGGGCATTTCTAATAGGTTTCCAGGTGATGCCAATGCTCCTGGTCTGAGGAGCACACTTTTGAGAACCACTGTTTTCAGATTATATACTTCAGTGTTATCATTTGAAACACTAGGGTGTTTTGGCATGTAAGGGAGATGCCTCCATCTATTTGTTCTGTCTCCTCTACTCATTTTCTCTATTATATCTGATGATCTGCGTCTTTAAACGTGACCTCTTCCTGGACTTTCCCTCATGAGACCTTCCATGAACCCCCTTGGTAAATTCCTGTAGGCTTCATCCTTTCTAAGTTGTTGGAAAGATAACTTCATTTGAAAATGCATGATGCAGAATAACCTTTTGGCTTGCACTTAATGTTTTCTTATGTTTATGCATCATTTATGTCCATTTTGAATTTAACACTTTAAGCACAGTCATAAATAGTCTATGACGTGAAGAGAGAGTGAGAACAATTGTGTAGAGATTATTTCACAAAGACTTTGATGTAGAAAAAAACAGATCAGAATACAGCCCCTACTTAGGGGAAGGAATAAATCAGAATACAGCCCCTAATAAGGGGAAGGAATAAATCAAAGGAAAACCCCCAAGGAGGGAGGGAGGAAGGGAAAGGGAGTCGAAATTTATGACTGCATCTGCCGCGGAAGTCAGGAAGTAATAATGCTTAAAAGGAGAGTTTTGCCCGAGATTGGTGCCCAGAATTTGGAGACTGCCTCCTCTGGGACCACGAGTGTAATAAAGAGTCGTGCTTCACCAACTCCCTGCGTTTGGATCGTTTCACTTCTCCATAACATTTTGGTTCCCTGACCAGGAAACGACCACACTCGAAGCAGGCGGATTGCCTCCGGTGATGGCGAGTAGGGGCCCAGCGACCGGCGCCCCAGGAAAGGGGGGAAGCATGTGCCCTGGGATTTTTCAGGTCACCCTGCCTTGGGCACCGGGCGCTGGGTCGCAGCCACTCTGAGACCCGGGCTCTGAAGGGGGAGACGAACCACGAACGATTAGAAGGCGCCAAACCGGTAAGTGCCCAGGGGCCAGAGGGGAAATAAGCCCCAACCAGACTCTCCTCTTGGGGAGACCAGACCCTCCGAAAGGGGGAAACCAGACTCTCCTCTCGGGGAGACCAGACCCTCTGCAAGGGGGAACCAGAGGGGAAGAGAGTTCCCACCAGGAATGCCCCACGTTGGGGACCAGTGAGTGCCCCACACGGGACCAATAAGGGGAAAGGAATCCCCTCCAGGATGAAAGAAAAGAAAAAGCCGGCCCTGGGCCGACTGGCCTGGACATCAGACCCAGTCCTGCCGGTCAGGAGGGAAATGTAATAGATTCTGTGAGAGTGTGCAGAGTGTAAATGTGTGAATGTGTCTGTGGCTTCAGGGGTGAAAAACCTATGGATCAGGAGAGGGCAGGCCAGGCAGGCAAGCGAGTGACCCCCACCCTTTGTTTGTCCGTGCCGTTGGGAGGGAAAATGGGTGGAAGGACCGTCCACAGTGTTAGATTGTATGCTTCAGAATTTTGGCCAGTTCAGGGGACAAGACTCATCCCTGAATCCGGACCAACTTGAAATGTTGTGCACCCCAGAATGGCCCACTTTTGGGGTAGGCTGGCCCCCCAAGGGAACCCTCAATTTGCCCACCATTAGGGCAGTCCACCTGGTAGTTACTGGGAGGAGAGCGTGGAGAGCCAGAGGCACCGGCTCAAGAAGAACGGAGGGCTGTTGCTTGCGCCCCAGTAGGAATATGGTGGTTGTCTTAGTGGCTAAGCCAGGGAATTAGAAGAATGCCAGGAAGGGATGCGGGCACTTCTCCGGCTACTGGAAGCCAGGGGATATCGGGTCTCACAGAAGAAAGCGAAGCTCTGTCAGCGGGAAGTAAAGTACCTTGAGTTCCTAATCAGCCAGGGCCAGTGGGCCTTAGGGATAGAGAGGAGGGCAGTCATCAATCAGATGTCCATCCCTACCACCAGAAAGAGACCCCGAGAATTCTTAGGGGCAGCCCAGAAGGAGCAGGAGGAAGAGCCGTGAGAGTGAGAGTCATTCCTATATGAGAGGCTCTGCGGCCAAATTCCTGGCGGCGGCGGCGGCGGCCGGCCGGGCATCTGGTGATGTATGTAGAGAGAAAATACAGTTAAAGATCCCCAGAGCACTAATAAAGGCTCTAGACAGCTGGTTTTAGTTCAGGAATCCAGGAGTATGTTTCCTAGTAGATCAAGATAAAGAATATTGCCAGAAATGGCCAGAGAGATATAGGGGATGTCCCTACAGAGACTACAGAGCCCATGTGACCGTCGGGAGAGAAATAGTAATTAACATAGATAAAGCAGTAAGCCATGAGTGGGCTCAAGGAGTTAAAGGAAAAATATATGTAAACGAATTACACCCAGGTCCGGTAGGAGATATTATCATCTATAAAAAAGAGGAAATAACGATACCAGGGCTCACCATGGTTAACCAGGTTCAGAAATACATAGAAAGAGAAGAGGAGGCCACCCAGACCGATTCAGGAAACCGGCAGCCATTTTTTTGCATATCCCTCATCAGACAGGGGAGGGGCCTCCTAAAACTTTGTCAATAAAAGTGGCATAGTAGAAGAGAACCTTAACTGACTTAATGAGATTAGAGACTCCCAGTAATGGATGCTGAGACAGAAGATTCTGTCTAGCATCCAAAAAAAGCGGGGAATGATGTAGAAAAAACAGATCAGAATACAGCCCCTAATTAGGGGAAGGAATAAATCAGAATACAGCTCCTAATAAGGGGAAGGAATAAATCAGAGGAAGGGATAAATCAAAGGAAAACCCCCAAGGAGGGAGGGAGAGGGGGAGAGGGAGTTGAAACTTACGACCACATCTGCCAACGAAGTCAGGAAGTAATAATGCTTAAAAGGAGAGTTTTGCCCGAGATCGGCACCCAGAATTTGGAGACTGCCTCCTCTGGGACCACGCGTGTAATAAAGAGTCATGCTCCGTCAACTCCCTGCGTTTGGATCGTTTCATTTCTCTGTAACAACTTAAGGGATATTTCTTAAAATTCTAGCTTGTAACTCTGAAAATAAAATACTTGTGCGTTATTAAAGAGCAGAAGTGACAATTTTTAATTTTATTGCTACAGCATGTAATTGCTCCATATTCAGACAGGGTCTTACTTTAAAAATATGTCAATACACCTAATAGAAAAGATGACTCAGAACCTTAGATTGTCTTTAGAGGGAAGTTCTGATATACACAAATAGTGACAGCATTTGGGGTAGGATTTCTGGTGGTGCTAGGAATTTGTCAGGCCTGGGATGGGAGCGGGGAAGGTTAGCTAAGAATAATTCTTGATTTCATTATTGAGATATGTATCTGGGCAAGAACATTGTTCCTTGTGCCTGATAAGCTGGAAGATGTTGGCATTGTTGAAGTGTTTTTATTTTTTTACCAGTGTGGTATAATATTTTTCTTTTCAACTTTTTAAATTGGTGAGAAAAATAGATAGATAGAGGATTGATAGATTTGTTCTTCTATTTACTTATGCATGCATTGGTTGCTTTTTGTATATGCCCTGACCAACAACTTTCGTGTATGAGGACGATGATCTAACCAACTGAGCATCTGGCCAGGGCCTCTTTTCAAATTTGTGATGAATTAGAGTCATATTATTTCATTAAATTGACATACTAATACCTCCCATTAGATAATTTCCATGAACTAATTTAAAAACTGGAATTCATCATCACATTGTAAAAAATAATTTAAAAAGAAAAGCAATTAGAAAATTCTGGAACTAAGGGTGGAGTTAGGTGTCCATTTTCTTAATATGAGTGCACACTCATGCTGGCTCAGGTCAGTAGTTCTCAATGTTGGTTGTCAGTTAGAACCCCTGTGAAGCTTTAGAGAAATGCTATTTCCCTGGCCCTGCTTCAACTCACTGAATTAGAACCCAGAGGTTGGATAGGTAAATTCTTGTGTAGATATATGTTGGTTGGCATTTTGGGGGAAGTATTGGTTTGGTATATATGACTAATCATGCTCGGGTTGTCTCTCGTTTGGCCCTTTTTACATTCTTAATGGCTTGTGACTTACTGAATCACTTATGAATTCCAAGTTTTTTCACTGCATGTAATTGTTAAATAAAGAATTTTCCACATGAAAGCCTCCAATTGTATTGAAACAACCTTAGACATAGCCTAGGATACATTTCCCCTAGAGCTCAGTCAATACAGATTAATTGTTTTTGGAAGAAAGAAAATATTCTACCTCACCTCATCACCGGAATATTAATTTATCTAATCAATAGAAATTGGAATGTTACCATGTTATATGCAAACTACACCATTTTTGAAGAGCCCAAGAAGTTCAGCATCCCAGGAGGAGGGTTCTGTTTTTCACAAAGCAGTGGGCAGGTATAAGAAGGGAAGACTCAGTAGGGAGTGAGATGTGTTAAGCTAGAGGGAAAAACCAAGTAAGTGTTTTTGGCATATTGGGTTGCTTTTGAAGAAAGCGCCCAATGGCTCCAGAAATGATTCAGGATTTTTATGCAAAAATTTTAAAGTGTAATGTATTATGAAATAACCAAATTTGTAGACTATTAGGAACTTGGAATTTAAAGCTACCTTACAGGTGAGGAGTCCTACCCCTTATTTAGTGGAAAATTATCTTCTAAGGTACTATGATAGATAGATTGTGAATGAAAATTCTGTCAGGGAGGGGACCGCTATCTCTGACAAGGCAGTATATTCTAATTATGAGAAAGTGTGTTCATATACAGAACAGAAATCCGATTGCCTCATATATCAAAAAAAAAAAAAAAATGATTCTTTCCTGATTTTCCTGATGGACCAAAAAAGTGACCTACTTTTCTAGGGAGTAATTGTAGCCCTGGACAATGTTCTCAGGGGCCTGTGTTTCGTACCCAGCTCCTTGCAGACAGCCCATGTAGCAATTTTTCTATTGACTACATAGCTAGATTTCAAAGGAGAGCATAGACCTCCACAATGGTATCAGGGAAAGAATTTTATATACTAACTTTAATTCCTTCTAGAAAAAATATTTCTCTTGAAAGATCATCTACCGTACTATCTTATTTTAATCTATTTCAAGTCTTTTGTGGAAGTAGGCACTTAAGATTTGTAACCTTAAATTTATTTAACTTTCTCCCAACGCTAAATATCGTCAAATGAAAATGGCCACTCAGGTGAAAAATCTTTAGTATACATAATTTCTCTCTTTTGCCTTGGTCAATATTGGATGAAGGGCATTTTGCTTTTTATTAGGAGAGAGGTTGTTGCTGCATTGAATGACCTCAACACTTTTTTGTTTTTCTCTCCTTTGATAGCAATTTAAATTCTCCAGGTTTTTGTGCCTTACCATTTTGATGGTTTCCAGCTCTGTTACTAATTTAAAAGGAGAATTCGGTTAGAATTTTTGTTTTTATTCACTGAATACATAAAACATTAATAAACTGATTTGGAATTTTAATAGACTATCAGCAATACAACCAAACAGCTGTGATTAGATGTCAAGAAATCTGTTACATTGGGAGTTAGATCCTTAAAATGTTTCGTGCAGGGCTTAGGAAGAGGGAATTGTTTGCCACTAACAAATCCAGACCAGGTAGAATTGAGTAGGAGGACATCATTAATTGTCTTCTGTTGAAGAGGCATTGTGCAGGATGCTCAATTTGCACATCTCATTTCTGTTTTCTCCAAGTTCACTCATAAGAGAGTTTGTCAGAAAAAAGCCCTTTTTGTATGTAAAGGCAAAATGCAAATGCTAGGCACAATTCATATGGAATTTAAATTTACCCATGGACAAAGCCAAAGAGGGATAGGAGTGAAGATGGGAGGCAGGGATGGCTGGGGTGGGGGGAGTAGTGGGAGGAAAATGGAGACAACTGTACCAGAACAACAATAAGAAAAAAAGAGAGTGGTTAAAAAAAGAATCATCTGGCAAAAAAAAAATGTACAAGATCATTTTAGTGTTTATAGAACAATAGAAATAGCAACAATAAAAAATCTTAAATTCAGCCTCAAAAGAAAAATTTACCCATGCTTCAGATCATCTTTGGTATGTTTCAGGTGGTAAGTAGAAGAGAAAGAAGAATATGCCTTTGTGGAGGCAGAGTAGATTGTGAATAGTCTATTTTGTTATAGAACCCCACCAGTGCTGTTCTGGAATAGCTGTGGGGTTCGATTGCCTGCAACAAAGAAGTGTGGCTTCCAATGCAAGAGTTTGGTGAAAAAAGTAAAGGGTGGTTTATATAAAGGTTATACAGATTTAGAATAATGGCAGATTTCTATTGTTAAGTCCTGCTCCATTAAAAACCACCCAAGAACACATAGTCTTGCCTCTTTGCCAAAGCAGGCTGGTTTCAGAACAAGCCAGTCAGAGCTACCATCTTTCAGAGAAGCAGAGATCTGCAAATCAGCATTCCAGGTCACAGTTCATTCCAAGCATCTCTCACAAATCTGGGTGGCTGTGTGGCTACCCACTAGTTCCATCAGCTCTGTTGCCTTCTTCTGTCAGACTTCTTCTTAACTCCAGACTATGTGGCTTCTCCTCTTACACACAAGACCTTGTGGTGTACCTCCTCTCCTGCCACGTCCACAGTTGGGTCCCTTCCTTGACAAAGTCAGGAGGGGAGGTCCAAGACTTCAAAGAAGCATTTTCCAATCTGGTGGACGTGGCATAGAGTTCCCTACTATACCCATTGTGATTGTTCTTGCCTTGGGAATTTTGACCGTTTTCGCCTTGATTATTTTGAATGCCACTGCTGTGATCCAAATGGTACAAGCAGATCTTTCCCTGTTCACTGACCAAAGTAATAATATTTTAGAAAGTACATCGAGTGATGTGACTCCAGGTGATTTAGAGAGTTCTTGAAACAAAGAAAGTAATCATAGTAACACATTAGAAGAAATCAGAAAGCAAAATAAGAGTATTAGAGAATTAATAGAAAAGTTAGAAAAGGTCACCCTTGAAAGCCCCCTACAACGACAGGATGGCCCCATGAGACAAAGGATTCTCCCAAAACCTACAAAAACACCGAGAAAAATCCCACCTACAACTAAGTCTCCATGCGGACCTGCTTGTTTTATTAGGGCCAGACCTTGGTATCCCCCTGCGACAGCATAATAAGGGCAGACGGCCAAGTTCCTGTTCAGACCAAGAAGCATAGCAACAGTAATCACAAAAAACCAACGAACCTGAAATTGCTTGCCAGCTAGAATAGTATAAAAGCTTCAGCTTTACTTTCAATAAACGTCTTCAGAGCATCACCTGCCTTGAGCTGTGTAGTTGCCTGATTTCCACGCCGACTCCTACCTTCACCTCGAGGGGACCCTAAGAATTGCTGCGGCTGGACCGCGGCACTCTCCTACAGTGGGCGTGCATATAAATGCTTGGCCCAGAACTCCCGGCGTGACCTCATATACGGCCCCTCCTATGATTAACTATTTTTGCCAATTCCCTTGTATATTTATCTTCTTTTGGCTGCCATCTTTAATCAGGACAAAAGTTCCCAGTAATGCACAGACATCTGGGATGGGCATCTGCCCCTGCCTCTTGTGCAGGCTCCATATCTTGGCTATGTCACGAGTCCCTGAGCATTTTCACAGCCATATGTACAACTTGTCCAAGGTGACAGTCCCCTTCCCTTCAGGAAGGCACGGCTATTAATTTACCATTGTTATGCGATGTATCATCCACTTCTCCTTTCCCCCAATCAAACATTATGGGGCCTGTTTTCTTAATTTCAGGGGACTTATGTTCTTCACCCCATTACAATTTAATTAGCTGTCTTGATAAGTATTACCAAGAAATACAATGAGAGAAATTAAACTTTTCACTGTATGTTTAAAGCAATCTAATAATTGTGTATTGGTTTACAAATTTAAGTTAACAAAAACAAAAATAAAGACTCTTTTTGCAGAGATTTATTCACATCCTTCCTCCAATAAACTACATATTTAGAAAAAAGGACAGGAATATATGATTTTGCATGAGAACAACATGAATAAAGTAAAATAACTTCAAGAACCATATTAAAATGCTTTCTGAGTTATCTGTGTTTACATTTGTAACATAAATATTAATATACATTTTATCCTTAATTTCCTGGTAGTGTGAGAGAAAAGAGAGTGAAAACGTAAAATGAAACTTTTGCTCGAGCCAGTTATGTAGTTTTGAAATATATTAAAAACCAAATGAAATAACTTGTGCAGGACCATACTTAAGCAGCGTATAACTTTTTAAAAATACCTTTTCTTAAAATTGAATAAAACTCCTATATAGTGGAGTCCTTGTTAATTATAAATTGAAAATTTTTACCTGGTTTTGAGTATTTAAAATGTCTGAGGGAAAGCATAGTTATGTCTACCCATCTGTCCATGTATTTGAAAGTGTGTTCTCTGGGTGAGAAAGGCAAAATGAATAATGTATAGGCCTGGATCCCCATGGCCTGGGGCAGAGGAGGCAAATGCCCGCAAGGCTGTGCGAGGGGCCCACCATTGGCCCAGACATTTGCTGCTACCACTGTCTGTTTTACACTCATATGAAGTGTGGTTCACCTTTCTATCATTGTTCATTGTTTCCGGACCGTGAGTGCCGTGAGTGGTCGCACAGGTTTTTGAGCTCTTACTTCAATCAAAAAACTAATGCACACACTTCTTAGGTGAGATAAAATTGAAATTGCTGCCCTGGCTGGTGTGGCTCAGTGGATTCAGTGTTGGCCTATAAGCCAAAACATGTCCAATTGATTCCCAGATGGGGCACATGCCTGGGTTGTGGGCTGGGTCACCAGTTGGGGGTGTGTGAGAGGCAACCACACATTGATGTTTCTCTCCCTTTCTCCCTCCCTCCCCCTCTCTCTAAAAATAAATTAATAAAATCTTAAAAAAAGATGAGACTGTATTTTAGATCAGGAAGTTAGTGAGGCAGGAGATAGTCAGGAAGGAGGAAACTCCGGAGTGCCCCAGGTCTAACATGAAGCATATCAATATAAGACAGAGTTCTCATTCCTAAGACCAGTTGTTCCTGATTTCTGGAAAAGCGCTGAATCACGGTGACTAATAACGCACCTGCACAAACGATTCCACATGGCCCCTGCTTCATTATAATAGCATTATAATAAATTAACATTGTGCAATCCCTTCTCTGGTGGCCAATCAAGGAAAATCATGGGAGACCACATGCACAGTAGCTTTAAAGTGGTACAGCTACTTGTACATGTGCAATAAAAGCCTGCCAAAACTAGCCAGGAAATACCTGCCAATAAGAATAAACTCCCTCCAGCCCCTGAGGTCAATCTCTGCTCAGAGCTGGCCTGATCCCACGTTCTGTGGAGTGTACTATCACTTAATAAATCTGCTCTCTTTTCTCTCTTTCTGCTATAAACCCTGTGTGTTCTGTTCAATTCTTTGTCTGAGATCACCAAGAACCTGGTTACCTGTGCCACCTGTGATACTAGGAGTGAATGAACTTTATCATTGAAATGTGTTTTCATCTTTAATTCTGTATTTGCTTTCTCATATACCATAGACACAGAAAATCTAAACTATACCTTTGCTAAATTATATTTGAAGATAACGTTTTCCTTGATGTCTGTGAGACACATCTGGATTAAAGTATTTCTATTTTCTGGAATAGAGAGGAAACATGCCACTTGCTTATGTCTTTGAGCAAATAATAGTTCAATGGCAATGCAAATTTTGAGGGCTAGGTGCTTCTTCTTTGGAATGAGCAATACTGGTTCTAGTCTTTCTCTGATAAGCATTCAATAGCCCTGCTTGAAACCTCAGAGTTATTTTCAAGTTCATCTTCTCTCCCAAGGATTAATCAATCTGATTTCTTAAATATTGCCCTTAAAACATCCATCAGTCTCCCTGACATTATTTTCATCTACTCCAACCCCCTTTCCATGGTTTTGTTTTTTTAAAACAGAATCTTATAAGATCTCTCTGCAAACATTTATTCATTCAAAGTTTCCAGAAGGACACACAGTGAATAAGGAACAAAATGAACACTGACTAAGCTGACCAAATTAGGTACATTGTCCTCTAGTTTATCCAAGGAGGTCACTCCCCTACTTAAAATTCTTTCATAGTTCCCTGGTTCTAGATGGCAGATAGGCAAACTCTTGTCAAACTTTCTTACGCATGCTTTCTTAGTCTTTATCACTTTTCTTTCCCTCTCCTTCCACCTTTTCTGCCTCCTTTCTTCTCTGTTCCTTTTGGTTTCTCTTATAAAGCTGTTAGTGAACTACTTACTCTTTCCCAAGGTCACAATGCTCTCTTGTAGGCTATTCCTTGCTCTTCTGTCTGCTCTCTCAAACTGGAACCCCGTTCTCATTTTCATTTCCTGCTCACTCTACAATGACCCACCTCAGATATCCCTCCACTGTAAACTCCCCTCTCCTGATGTAGCCTGTACTGTAATTTCACATTGCTTTGTCATTATTTGTTCTCAACTCTACCCTCTCAACCAAACTTGAGCTTGAGCTGTGAAAGAGTATTTTTTTTTTTTGTGCCCAACTGCCTAGCACAGGGTCTGAAACATCATAGGTGTCAATAAATGTTTGCTGATTTGAGTAAATGAAAGAATGTCACCTCCCTAGCTAGTGTTACACATTTTTCATTGGCTCCAGGCACTTTAATTTTGGACGTTAGCCAAAAGCATCAGTTTGGCTGCATAGAATGAACTCAATTAGTTGCTATAAATTTTATTCCTTTACTAGCCTGTAAATGATCATTCCATTATTTATCTTTTGTCATATTGCAAACAGTGTTGAACATTAGCAATTGTCAGGTGTTTTGCCAGTCATTGAAAATGAAAACATGTCCAGGTCATATATCTCATTGCCTTCATTTGAATTCCTTCTAGGAAGGGAAATGAAGACTAAGCAGAACAAATTTATCTTCTTACACACTACTTCTGGCAGTTTTGTTTCTGGGCTAATTTTTCAATTCCAACAAAAATGTGCATAAGTGGAGGGCAGCACCAGTTGACATATTGACCTAGTTATAAATGGTCCTGAAGGGTCCCTCTTGGCTTTGGCTAATGTCTGGGTTCAGCCATCTCTGCAAGGCTGAATTATTTCTAGGCCAGCCATCTCTTAGTTCATTTCTCCCAAGTGAATGCTTAACAACTCACATAAAAAGTATTTTCTAAGTAATGCAAAGGTGGAAAGTGAATAGATTTTGTTTAGTTTCAGTCTTATTGTTCTTAGATGCTCCAGCTTATTTGTTGTGATTTTGTTTATCAAATGCACACTTCTGTTTCTGTTTCTCTCTGCTCAGCCTTCAGAAAAGTGCTGGTATCTGAATGAAGTGAGAGGAAGGAGCAAGTTTTGCAAGGTGGCAGAATGCCAACATTCTTTTGCCTTCTGTTGTCTTGTGAGTGATGCCAAGTCATATGGTGGCTCCTTGTAGTAGAGGAAGGGATTATTAATTGTTCCCTGACAGTTCTCTCAAGGATTTCTCAAACTGGTGATTTAAAGCAGCCAAGGCAAAGGTGTTAGAATGACAGACACATGGGCACTTAGTAGAATTCTATAAAAATAAAAGTTTTGCATAGGTCTTATTTTACTTATTTTTACACCAACACTCTCATGTCTCATGAAGTAGGTAGGATTAATATATAGAGATGCAAAGCTAAGACAAATGACAACATTTCTTCCCAGCCACTGAGTAACACAGTAATGAATATAAACAGTGTGGGCTCCATGGCAAGGGAGAGAAAAATGCTAACAGAACACTTGCCTTGACTGGATTTTTAATATTATAGGAAGAAACTGAAAGTGAGAGGGAGAGATGTGAAGGGGTGAGGTAAATGAGATAAAGATGGGGAGATCTACTTATGGCTGTTCAATGTCATAACTCAGCAGCTTTGTTTTTGCCCACTCAGTGAACTGATCTTCCCTAATACTCTTGTTTGACAGCCTTAGGGAATAAATTCCTCCTTCGTCCAACAGAGATAGCAGGAACAGAGCAACTCCACTTAGAACCAATAAGTTCACTTCCAAAGGTGAAAGGGTAATTTGTTCTGCTTGCTCACTCCATCACTGACCTTTCTGTTCGACTGCTGTCCAGGGTACCAATTAGTGTTAATTGCTGCCAATGGTGGTGAAAGATTCTGTGACAACTCTGCTAAAAAAAAAAAAAAAAAAAAAAGGCTAAGACTCCTAACTCATTTCATGTAGAGTGTGCCCATGAGAGGAGGTATTTTGGGATAATTCAGCAATGAGTCTGGGCTGGGAAAAAGATCTTTACCAAGAACACAGTGGTTTTTAACAGGCCTGCCTTATTATAGTCCACTAACAGCTACTTTGAAAAAGTGTGAAAAAAATCACACTTTGATTAATTTTCTCAGAAAGATGAATTTTGCCACCTCTTATCCAGATTTTACTTTGATGTGGATGGACCATCAAAACAATCCCCAAAGTAAAAGTCAATTTAATTATGCCTAGGGTAAAAAAATCACTGCTTCAACTGCACCTAGAAGCAGGAGATCTTTATGCTCAGCAGATAATTTTTTAAGAGTCTTGCTATAATGGGTCAAAATTTCCTGAATAAAATTGAGTGAGTAAGCATTGCTTTTAAGCTCTTTCAATTTGATGGACAAGAGAATATCAGTGTAATGAAGTAGGGTACCCTTATATTGTTGCGATTAGCAACATTATTGCAAGTGAAAAATCCTCTCCAAGGGTATTGGTGGTCCTGGTGTCATATTTTAAAATTAATATAAAAGAGCTCCTTTGTATTAGCCAAGAAAAAGTTGAGAGTTTTCTAATTTGACCATTATACTGGTAAAAAAGCCAGTGTGTGTATGAATGTGTGTGTGTGTGTGTGTGTGTGTGTGTATGTGTGTGTGTGTATATATATATATATATATATATATATATATATATATATATATGGTGCCAGAGCTAGCTTCAACAATTGGCAACTGCCAGTTATAAATAGCTTTCCCATTTGAAACAAACCCTCATCTTTCAAATTGCTACTTTCTTAAGTAAAGAAAAAAAAAACTGTGAACTTCTTTCAGCACATAGCAGCTGTTCCAGAAATTATTATTACACATCTGGGACCACATTCTGAACTAAAAATACATACAGGAGATTGATTTCCAACCTCCTAGTTTAAGTAACATCATAAATTATCCTATTTACCCCTTAGTTTTGTTCTGGAAATGTTTGAAAGTAGTTTGTAAGGACAGAGATAAATTGATACTTATTTTTCCATGAAACATATTATGATTAATAATAAATTTCACTAATAAGACTGTAAACCCCATTTGAATCTAGTCCAGACTTCGTTTTACTTACAATGAAAAGAAATAAAAGAGCTGATTGCTTTCATATTTGGAAAAACAAAAAGAAAATAATTAAATTGAATAAAAGATACTGTTACTGAACAGGGACGGGGGGGGTGGTGGTAGGGGCACGATATATTACTACTGAAAGGACCCCCCCAGGTTCGTTATGTCTGCCACCTTAGGAAAGATGTCTTTCAATGCCAGAGATTTGTGAAAAGGAAAGGAAATGTTTATTTAATGCTATACAGACTTAAAGTAGTGACCTAATGTCTTCATTAAGATATCAAAGTCCTTTCGGACACCCACAGATGTCCATAGTGCTTCCTTCTCCCCCTGCTTCTAATTCAGGGTACTGTAATTCAGGAAAAGAAGCAAACGTCCGGGATCCAGGCTCCTGACACCCTCAGCTGCGTTGTCCTCCAGGCAGGATCTCTAATTAATCCAAAGCCATGTGGCACCTTCTCGTTGCCTACTGGCAAGAGTTCTTTCACCCTTCTTCCAGGCAAAGTGTCCCCTGCTTCCCAGGCCATGTGGTCAAAGGGAGTACCCCAAAGCCTCATTGTCTTCTTTTACCAGAGCTGCAGGGGTTTTCACTCTGGCCAAACCATGTGGATCTCTCCCTTTTCACCAAAGCTGTGAGGGGGTCTCCACTCTGCCGAAGCCACGCCACGTGGCTCTCCCTGGCAAACCTGGGGAGGCGGGGGAGGCGGGGGAGTCGGGGGTCGCCACTCTGCCACAGCCCAGTGGTGGTTCTCTGCTACAGTTGCATGGTGATTCTCCCTCACAGGGTTGCAGCTCTGGCCAAAGCCACGTAGTTCTCTCTCAACGGCTGCTGTGTCTCGGTTTAAATCCCCCGCCAATCCTCCTCTGCAGCTCCATTTCCGACTCCTCCTACAATCCTCTAAACTTCGCAGCACTCCCGTATCCTTCCAGCTTTACTGGACTGCCATAGTGGGTGTGAGCAGGCGTGGCCCCATGGTGTGGAGCCAATCATCTCCAAGCTCTCATGCGTAGGCTGTAACCCAGGGAACCTGTGTCCTCTTTATGTCTTGGGTGGAAGTCACTTCCCTCCCCCTGGCTCATAGCATGGCCACAGCTATTTAACATATCTATGCAACCAGTTAAAGGTTATAGATATGTTAAATGACCATGCCAGAGGCTAGCTGCAAAGCTGTTGCTGTTCAAAACAGCTCTCAATGGCCCTGCTCCATGTGTCCCTTCTTCCAACTCACACCTTTGGAGGCGGGAGGGCGGACAGCGGGCAGGAGGACATCTTATACGTCTTTCTAATATTTCCTAGACACCTTGAGCTCTGGACCCCATTCTAAATCCCTATTTGGGGCCCCCCTCTTGGTTGCAACCTGTTACAATACCTTTAAAAGTAGGACTTGGAAAAATTTGATTACAGATCAAGAAATTGCAAGATTTCAGGGGATTTCTGGCATCTGGGTATTTTTAGAGGGTATAGGATCAAACAGTTCCAATGTTGGCCACCAGGTGGCCATATGAGACCAGAACTTTGTGTGTAGGCACCTTGGTGGTGGTGGTTTGTGAATGGTAGCAGCAACAGCAATTTTCAGTAAATTGGAGATCATATAGAAAGTGTACAACTGCCTAGCTTTTGTTTTTACCACATCTCTTCAAACAGTTCTTCACAGCATCCATCAACCAGTGTGATATTTCAGAAATGGAACTCAGATGATGACATTTTCTTGCTCAAATCTCTCCAATGGCTTCCCAGCACTGGTAAAATAAACTCCAGAATCCTAATCCTAGTTTACAAGGCCCTGAGGACCTGGCCCATGTCTGCTTCTCAGAATTTATCTCAGAACATCTTCCTCCTAATCTGACTGCATTGTAAACATACTAGCCTGTGTGTTTCTTTGAAGAGCAAAGCCTGTTCCTTAAGAGCCTTTGCATTTGTTGTCCCATTTGCCTAGGTGCTCTTATTCACATCTTCAAATGACTTGTTCCCTTTAACGCTTTAGGTCTCAGCTCATTATCACTAAAGAGTAAGTCCACTCAGTGTAACATATTAGCCTAACTACTTTCCAACATGTGACTTTAGTTTAATTCTCTGACTAACCCTTAATTATGATCCATTTCTCCTTCCTTCCTTCCTTCCTTCCTTCCTTCCCTCCTTCCTTCCTTCCTTCCTTCCTTCGATCATCATTTTTCTAATAGATGATTTTTTGTTAGCAGTTCCTCCCCACTGAATGCAAATCTCATGAAGGCTGGAACTTCGTATTATTCATTAGCATGTATCTCATCACTAGAATAGTGGCTGTTCTCGTATAGAGAATGAATGAATGAGTTCTTGAGATATTTATAAGTTAGCAATTTATGGCCAAAGAAGTACTAGTATTTGGATAATTATATAGTAAAATTTGCCATAGCTCATTTAAGTTTCAATTTTTCATCTACATTTTTTAAATTAAACATTTACTGAGCAACAACTAAGTGCCAAGCATTGTGATAGGTACTAGAGAGAATGCAGAGGTGAATGCTAGTAACAAAAGTTATGTTTTTGGAGCTGAGTCGATATGATAAGGCCTTTATACACATTACATCATTTAATACTTGCAATAATACTCTGAGACAGGTGCGTCAATCCTTGATTTTATTTTACAGACTAGGAAACTCAATGTAGTAATTCACCTAAAATAACATGCATATTTAATTATGGAACTGGGACTCAAACCTGTTAAAAACAGTTTATCTTGAAGGAGTTAGCAAAGAAGAGAAACACTGATCTTAGGCTCCAGACACCTCAGGTAACAGAAGTATCAGACAGTGACTACAACACAATTAAAGGTGTAAAGTAAGATATCAAGTATCAAAATGAGAACAAGACTATCAAAGTTGTCCAGATATATCTGGCAAAGAATCAAATAGAATTTCTAGAAATAAAAAATATAGTCATTGGAATAAAAATCTCAGTGAGTAAGATAAAGGCCAAGTAGAGTTAAACAGAGTCAGTGAATAGATAAAGACAAAATTAGTGAAGATTAACGTAACAAGATTATCATAATAAAGCATAAGGCCCTGGCCAGGTGGCTCAGTTTGTTAGAACATCATCCTATATGTCGAGGTTGTGGGTTTGATCCCTGGTCAAGGCACAAACAAGAATCAATCAATGAATCCATAAACAAGTGAAACAACAAATCAACATTTTGATGTTTCTCTCTCTAAAAGTTAACTTTTTAAAAAAGAATACAACACGAAAAGATTGAGGCAGAAATATAGTAAAGAGAGTTTTAGATATGTGGAAGACAGAATTAGAGGGTCTAACATATTTCTAGAAATTTCAGAATGAAATAAGAGATAGAAGAGGAAGGGAAATATTTAAAGATGTGATGATTGAAACTTTGAAAAAAATGATCAAACAGAAGCATCTTCAGATTAGAAATTTCAATGTGTTCTGAGCTGAATAAATAAAATAAATCTACACTGAAACACATCTGATGAAATTTCAAAATATCAAAGGCAAACAGATCTTTACAGCAACTAGAGATAAAAATCTAGCTCACTTACAAAAGAATGACTATTAAACTGATAGAATATTTATCAAGCAAAAAATAGATACCAGAATATACTGGAATCATATTTTCGAAGTGCTGAGGAAAAATAATGGTTAGCAAGAATTCTATGCTTAGTTAAGCTATATCTCAAAAGGCAGGTAAAATAATAACATTTGGAGGTAAAGAAAGACTGAGTAGTTTACTCTCAGCAAAACTGTTGATTAAAAACATCAGTATAAACTTACCTCAGGAAGAAATTGAACCCAAAGAAAGGTGTGATGCAGAAGAAGGAACGGTCATCATATGGATAAATATGAATAAACATGAACTAAATAAAACAACAAGAATGGCAATGAATTTGAAGGGTAGTAAAATCAAGACGGAATGAAATTACTGCACGATCATAATATATAAGATAGGGAGGGGGTGTCTGAATTTAAATCATGGTAGGAACACCTAAGATTAGATATACTGATTATCTTTGGACCTTAAATATGCTTTTCACTATGCTGAAGTAATGAATACATCCAGACAGGGTAACTGTCTTTGAAGCGATGACTCAGCAATCCAAATTTCTTCTATTTTGGGATACCACTGACTACAGGAAGGGGCTTCAACACATACCATTGTTGCGGACCATTCAGCCTGGTTTCAGGAGTTGTAACCCTCACCCCATGGTGGACTGTGTAAGAGCCAAGGGACCCACTTCATCTGGGTCTGTTCTATCAAGAGGACATGAGCTACTAAAGAGACAAAGCTTATCTCCCTGGCAGGAGTGCTGCTTCTGCCTCATCCATCTCTGGCCCCAATGCTTGGTTGGTTAGTCAATGACGGGTAAAACTCCTCATGGGAGGGGCAACCTAAGTCAGACACGACCACTTGGGAGGCCCTCATGGAAGGACTTGGGGCGGGGGGGGGGTGCTGCAGCAAAGAGGGAATGATGGACCCTCGCCCCGCCCCGCTATTCTGACATAGCCGGAGTCCCCATTTCCGTCTGGGAGATGTCTCGCTTATCCCTTGCTTCTTGGGCCTAATCGGCTTAAAGCCTGAAACTATGACGGCTAGAGGTGCAGCCCTGTGCTGCTGGCCAGAATGGTTCCCCAGGTGATCGGGCATAAGAAAGAATTCATAAAGTCCTGTGAAACCTGCTTTGCTAAGAGTGCACTCATTTAAATGATAAGGGTCCGAGGAGGAAATGAGTATGTCTCCCAAAGTTTTGCAACCCCCTTTCCTGACAGACACTCACTCAGATTAAGCCCTCAGATTTCTTTGAAATGTTAAACATGCATTCCTGTGTATTTGAACCCAATAAAAGCTTAGTGAGGAAGGGGCTCTGGGTCATTCTCCTCTGAGAGTTTGTTCACCTCTCCTCCCCAAGCAGATCATGACTTGGTAGTTTTATTTTCAGCTGTGATGGAGGGATGGGGCTCTGTGGGCGGAGCCCCCCCACATCTGGCGCCTAGGACAGGGGCCCCCTGCATACCATGAAAGGGGAAGTGAGTGAAGTATTACACATCATGAAATGGCCAGACATGGAAGTGAATTACCTCACTTCTGCCCTCATACTTTGCCTAGACACCATTTCCATCATCCCAACTAACCTGCCCTATTTTTGTGTACCCAGAAATGGGGACAGCTTGTCAAAATACTAAAACACCAAACACAAAAAAAATAGAAACAGCACTTGTAATTTCCAAGTAAATTGAGTACAGAAAAGGAATAAATAAAATAATACAACCAATAGAAAGCTGGACATGAAGGGGAAAAGTAGAAAAAAGATGAAAAGAAAGCATACGGAAAAATGGAAAACATAGCACAAAAGGCATAATTATGTTAAACTTATCACTTATTATAAAGAGATTATATTAAAAATCCTTTACAGTTAAAAGGCCAAAATGAAAATACCAGGTTAGCTGTATGCAATTTATAAGGGACATATCTAAAATTCTGGGACAAAACAATTGAAAATTAATGGGCAGAGAAAGATATACCAGCTAAAAACAAAAAAAAAGAAAGCTATAGTCTAACTGTATTAATGCTAAGCAACATAAGCCTTAAGGCAAAAAGCATGTTAAGGTTAAAGAGGATTACTACAAGAAGTAGTGAAAGAAAGTTTGGGCAGAGGAGAGGGTGATGACTTATGGTGGGGTCTCTTGAATTTAACGTTCATTTCTGGTGAAAGCTGAACTTCGGAACCTGCTCCTGTTTCCTTTGCTTAATCTTCTGGCACATTTGGAACATTGATGTATACTTGTTCAGTAATAATATTGCTGATTCACTGGCCAACATGGAGGCATAGGTAGAAACCTTCCCTTCCTCACACAACCAAAAGGAAGATAACAACCAATCTAAAATCAACAAACAACCACAAGCACTAGAAAATCAAACTGCATGGAACTCAGACAACCAAGGAATTAAAGAAAAAAATTAATCAGAACAACAAGACTGGTGCACCAAGGCAAAGAAGTATGGTCTAAATGAAAGAACAGAGCATAACCTCAGAAACAGAACTAAACAATGAGGACATAGCCAACTTATCTGATGGAGAATTTAAAGCCCTGGTAATCAAAATGCTCACAGATCTGATTAAGCTTGGTTGAAAAATGAAAGAGCAAATGAAGGATACCCAAAATGAAATAAAGCAAAATATTCAGGGAACCATCACTGACAGGAAGGAAACCAGGACTCAAAGCAACGATTTGTAACAAAAGGAAAAAATAAATATCCAGCAGGAATACAATGAAGAAACAAGAATTCAAAAAAGTGAAGAGAGACTTCTGAACCTCTGGGGCAACCTGAAACACTCCAATAGCCGAATTATAGGGGTGCCAGAAGGAGAAGAACAACAGCAAGAAATTGAAAACTTATTTGAAAAAATACTGAAGGAAAATTTCCCCAATTTGATGAAGGAAATAGATTTCTAGAAAGTCTAGGAAGCTTAGAGTCCCAAAGAAGTTGGACTCAAAGAGGAACACACCAAGGCACATCATTATTTAATTACACAAGAATAAATATAAAGAAATAATCCTAAAAGAAGCAAAGGGAAAGGAAAGAGTTACCTAGAAAGGAATTCCCACGAGGTTATCAGCTGATTTCTCCAAAGAAACCTTGCAGACAAGAAGGGGCTGGAAAGAAGTATTTGAAGTCATGAAAGGCAAGGACCTACATCCAAGAATACTCATTGGCATTTTCACTCTTCCTTGCACTTCATTTTTACCCTGTAGAGACTATAATATCAGTGAAGGAATTAATATGGGACTTAGTGAAATAGCAAAAGTAGGAAGGAGGAGTTTCTAATGTCAACATCATTCAGGAATGAACAATATGCTGGTATTAAGTTTCTCTATGGTCAACCAAAAAGAATATGCCCATAATATCCTATGTTGTTTTTTATATTTCAAGAATAAGATATAGATTATACAGTTCAGTCCAAAAATAAAAGTAATCATAATGTTCTTTACATGTGTTCATTTAAACATATTTTTTCAAAAGTTATCTACCTTCATTGGAATTAACACAGAAAAGTGGCTTAAAAGACTTTGAAGTGGCTTCCTGCCTCTTTATGGCTTCTAGGCCTTAATTCTTTCTCTTCCCTCTATTTGAAGTCTTCTCCTCTCATATTTCACTTGCCAAACTTATTCTCATCCTCAAGGCTGAGCTCAAATGTCACTCCTCTGGGAAGATAGCTCTTAACTTATCTCAGATGTAATCACTTTCCAGTCTTCCTATCTGGATTGTGTTCTCCTTGAACACAAGAACCAAGTCTTTTTATCTTTAAATATCAGTAAAGTGTGTAATACTTGAAATTCTTTTCACTCAAAGATTGCTGAGAAAAGAATATGGAAAAATGGGGAATTGTTGAAAGGAAAAAATGAATAATTTTGGTATCTTGGAGATTTGGTTGTGCTGTGACTGAATGAGGCATCTTAATACACTCTCTCAGGTCAAAGTTTTGGAAAACAGTCTCGGTAGCCTGACTCACAGTTCTGGCCTTAAATTTTTCTTTCTGGGTAAGACCTGGACATAGAAACTGTTATTGACAATAAAAAATTCACTTATTATTTATTTACACTCATTCAGGACATATTTATTTGGTGTCAGGCACTAGAACTAAAGAACAAAACAGAAGAAAGATCCCTCTTCTCATTGAGTTTACATTCTAGTATGTCAAGACCAACATTTAACATTGAAAACAATAAATAAGTAGGCGATATACCAAAATGATAAGTGTTATAAAAGAAACAGAGCAGCGCCAGGGGCACTGGGGGTTCTGGGTGAGAGTGCTGAGCCTCATTTTTAAGCAGCGTGGTCAGGAGAGGCCCACTGATAAAGTGACAATAGGGGGAAGATGGCCTTGAGAGTATCTTGGGGAAGAGCATTCCTAGCAGAGGAACAGTTAAAGCAAAGACCCTAGGGAAGCACTATTCTAGAAATTTTTTAAAAGGTTTTATTTATTCATTTTTAGATAGAGGGGAAGGGAGGGAGAAAGAGAGGGAGAGAAATATCAATGTACGGTTGCCTCTTGTGTGTCCCATGCTGGGAACTGGCCTGCCCAGGCATGTGCCCTGACAGAGAATCCAACTGGCGACCTTTTGGTTCACAGCCTGTGCTCAATTCACTGAGCTACACCAGCCAGGGATATTCTGGGGATTTTAAAAGACTAGCAGCAGACAGTGGGACTGGAGCAGACTGAGCAAGGGGGAGGGTCTTAGAAGGCGAAGATGAAGAGCTTAGGATGGGGACAGATCTGTAGGGCCTTGCATGCCATTTAGAGAATTTTAGGTTTTTCCTCTGAAAGAGGGAACCGTTGTAGGGTTTTAAGCAGAAGACAATGTAACACAGCTCAGTGATTTCAAAGGATCCCTCTGGCTGGGAAAGTAGGTGAGGGGTGAGCAGTGGTTGACGAAGGCAGTAGATGCTGTAGGAAGCCCTGTGTGGTTGAAGGGGGTAGCAATAGAGATGGTGAGAAGTGATTTGACACAGACATTACCCCAAGCTTGTCTCAGATATGTGAGGTGTATGGTACTTTACTAATCCTGATCAGATATGACCTTGACCTTAAGACTCAGGAATATTTTGAAAGAGGTTCTATGAAAGTATTAATATGATAATAATTTGGAAGGTTTTTGGCCGATGACAATGTGCAAGCTTCATTTAGACTAAATTCTTGCTTTGTTTTACATAAGCCATTTTCCTTGTTGAGTTATCATCCATACTAGGAACAAAGTTTCTCAAAACCTATGTTATCATCTATTGCATTCCTTTATCAATTCTACTTTTTTGATAGGAGAAATCAGGCATGCTTCATTTGATGCTTCCTTTCCCTTCCCATGCTGTTAATGTGTTCCAGATCTTCTCATATTATGACAGGATGGCTGCAACTTCCTTAGGGGACAGCATCTCTGTGGGAAAGTGGGTCAGAGCCACTGTGGCCCCTGAAACCCCACAGTGCTAGAGAGACAAACCAAAGTCAAGCAAGACAAGGTCAGCACAGGTCTTGTTGGAAAGAGGGTTTAGAATGAGGCTGGCAAGTCTGATGTGGCATTAGGCAGCACTCTGGACCTAAACTTAACAGACAGGTGGAAGAAAACTTCAATAGGACTGGGAATAGCATAAAAAATATTCAGAAAGGTTAGAGGCTTTGATAAGGAGCCTCTGTAGACTGAGGCCTTTTATTCAGGGCAATTCAGATATATTTAGTTGGCCATATCCCAGGTGGAAATTTACTAATCTCCAAGGGCCCTTATCAGCTAAGCAGAATCCAGTTCCCTTAAAAGGAAAGGCTTTTCCTTATCTAGTTATATATCTCCAGTAAGTGAATGAGAGGAGGAGCACAGAACTGGACTTGGGATTCTCCTCAGGTGCTTGTTCTAGGGGATGGGTTGAAACAGCATTAGGGACTGGGGACAGAGTGACATTGGATGAGAGTTGTTCATTTTTCACCTGCTTGGGTTTCTCCCTCTGAGATTAAGTCAACATATAGAGCTAAAGAGAGAAGTTTGGCTTAGATCATATTGATATTTTCCAGTTTTTCACGATTCACCCTGTTCCTCCAAATCACTTTTGCACATCTTCATCAGATCAGCCTTCCTGAAATGTGGTTTTCATGATCTCAAAGCTTTTAATGACTTCTAATTTCTGTATGATAAATTTCAACTCTCTTAGGCTAATATTTAAGAGGCTTTACTATCTGGCCTCAAACAACCTTATTATCCCCAACACAGATCTTCCACACAGTGAAGCAGGTGTGCTCACTGTTCCTTAAATACTCCACAGCAACTCCTGTGTTTATGATTTGTTCACCCTCCTATCACAAATATAGAATGCCTTCCTTCACTCCTCTGCACTTATGTAAAATCCTAAAGATGACTGCTCATGTCCTACTTGTTCCATGTAACCTTTTCTGTTCACTCTTGATTTCTTTCAGACCAGTTGGGTTCTTGGCTTTCTTTCCACTTACCTGAGTTTGGTGAGTTCTGGTAAGAGTAGAAATAAAAAGGATCAATGTGAAAGAACTATGCTTTCCAGAAGAAAGCTGTCTAAAATCCCTTCAAGAAATAACTACCTTCAGGACATGTACCTTTTGCTTTGCCCTCTTGAGTATCAAATGTTTCTCTCTCTCAACATGGCACTTGTTCAAGATAACCTGGGGATATTTTTGCACTATTAACTTTGATCAGACTTCAGGGGCTTATGTGGCAGAACATTCTGAGGGCATGCTCAGTGTTTTGAGTCCAGGACATTCTCAGCGACTTGCAGCTATCAGTTTTCATTCCAAGAATGCACACACCACTTATTCTGGTCTAAAGGTGTTTCCAGGACACTTGACTATGAGTGGGAGCAGGATACATATGAGAGCAGGATAACTAGGAGAAAATTCCAATGCTTCATACTTTAAACCCTGAAATTCTTTGAGTAACACCTAAGACAGATTCTTAGGGGTATGGGCCAGGAACGTGGGTTGGCTTGGTGGTGGAAAGTCTTTATGAAAACACAGAGATAGTTTAGATCTCTAGGCATGTTTACAATGCACTCTATATATGCAGATCCCGTATGTGAATAATGGGAATAGACTAACTTTTCAAAATCTTGAGACAGATGGACTTTGGTCTAGTAGGATCATAAGCATCCAAATCGGTCTGAAGACATTGTATAAATGCTTGCCTTAATGCAGCAAATGTCCTGTGGATAACATATTCCTACAGAGTTACAGCAAATGAAATTGAACTGTGTATTTTCTTGTAACTTAGGCCATGGTACTCTTAGTGTTTAACTCAAAACTCTTTAAGCTCTAATGGAGCATCCTTAATGGATCATTTGGTGTATGTGGTGATGCTTACATGAAACAAACTTCTAAAAAATTTAAACTGAACCTTTTAGAAGTTTCAGTGGGGAGCATAGTTATATTGAAAGATTATATAATTTGTGACATCCAAAGACCTGTTAGTCTCTTTTATGGAGGATTCTTCTTTTTTATTTTCCTGACTTTTTAATTTTCTTCAAAAGACAATTTATTAGTTAACTAAATGAAATATTTTCTGATGCATTTATTTCTCCAGATATCATATATAAAGGTAATAGACTTTCATGGTTTTCATCCAGCCCAAGTTACATACAAGTTATATTTTTATCAGGGTTTTCTCACCAATTATTTTTATAGCTAAAGTTACATTTAGGAAGAGGAGGTGGTATAATGAGAGACACGTATGCTGAAACATTCAGACTAATTTGCATTTTAAAGGAATGCTAAGCGTATAGGTTGTAAATATTTGTAAGAGATTTTTATTCTAAAATTATTAACTACAATTATCAATTTTTAATAAACATTAGTCCTGACATACTGAATAGTATGATTTAATTTAAAAGTCAGTGTTGTTTGTTGACTACATGTATATATGTGTTTATTTTTTGATGATGAAATTGGCATATTTTCTTTTTCATTATATTGAATAGAGGTCAGTAGTTAGCAGTATAAATCAAAAAATATTTAGCAAGCAAATTGTCCCACCTGTTCCTATATTTCTACTTGCATAAATGAGGTTTGATGTCACACAGGCTTAAATTGAAGACAAAGTGCAATGCAAAATGTTCCCGTAAATTTTTAAATGTTTTTGCAATTATAAGGAATATTGTAGTTCATTTTTCACTTGTTTGTATATACATACAACAATTTATTTTATGTGTAACCTGGACATATCACTCAGTAATTATGCCACAGTTATCCCCAAATATCTGAGCTATGTGAATTAAAAAGTGTTCTTAATAACCTTGTATTTCTTTCTGGAGAAACTATAAAAGGGAATAACTGCTTTTCAAAGAGCCCTTTGGGGAAAAAAATCTCTTGGCTTTGCTTGAGGATCATCTGTCTGCTGTCTTTCTTTTCATCTCTCCACTAAAGGAAACCAAGAGACTCACATTCAGTTTCTGTTGGAGAGCCTAATACTTACCATCTTTGAGATTAAACCCATACTTTGTTATACAAGGCTCAATTCAATTACTATCTAGGTTAAGACTAGACTTCTTCCCTGGAGCAAGTAATTGGGTTAAGATTCTAGAGTTAGAGACTTCAGCAATTCTTTGATTATCTTTTTGTAAAAAACAGGTCCCTTTAGGCCTGGAATCCAGAATAGGTTTTCCTGGTAAAGAGCTGGTGCATTAATTGTTGCAACCACTATGTTATTTACCAAGCATTTAGGTAATGCTTACTCTTTGCCAGGTTCATGCAAAATCTTTTACAAATAATGATCTCATTTAATCTCACAATAACTCTAAGATACTGTGAGTATTCCCATTTTACAGATGAGTAAGTAACATGCCTCAGGTCACAAAGCTGAAAATGGGCATAGCTAGGATGTGATTACCGGTAGTCCCTCCAGAATCTGAGCCATAATCTGGGCTAACATACCATTCTGCTCTCCTAAGTCACCGTTCTGGAATGTAAATGGTCACATGTTTCAGCTAGTACCTCTAAACCAGTCCTGGAGGATGCTCCTCCAGAATCATTCATCTCTCCTGGGAGAAATACCACAAATTTACATACATTACACCACTATATCCTCCTCCTTGCATGTTGTAATCCAGATGCATTGGACATCACTGTCCCTCAACTGGGAGGGCTTTCTCAATCTCTGTGACTTTATACCTCACTTTACTCATCTCTTATGTGATGTTTTTCTCTCCTTACCCATAAGACATTTTCCTAGTCACTTTTCAAGATGTAGCTCAGCTGTCACCTCTTCTGAGCTTTTCTACCTCTTGGCAGATTTAGGCACAAATGCTGTTCATATGCACACACACATATCAACATTTCCCATTTGATCATAGCCTTCCTATGTCTGCTTTCAGCCTTATTTGAATCATTTTAGTCTGACTCTAGGTTTGGAGTCTGGATCAATAGGCCTTGGAGACTGATAATTCTGGATGGCAGCCCAAATCCCACCTGCATCCCTAATAAAACTCTAAAAATTTTTAAGAAACTGGCTACCCCTTGAGTAATGGTCTATTCCCATTTTATGGATATATACTTCTTAGATGGGTCAGCCAATCTACTGAAAGAGCTCTCATAACCATAATAAATGGTTCTGGAATGCAATTCTCTAAATACAGATATATCATAAGAACTAACTGTATTAACTCTGAAAGTCACTGGTGTTTATGGGAATCTGACAAAAAAGCTAAGAACAAAACAAAAAACACCTCCACCATTCCACTGAGAAAATATTAATTTCCTACTAAATATACCTATCATATTCTAATGAATACATAATATTAGTATTTCTATATGGGTTGGAAATGCTGAATAGTTAATAGCTTCCTCAGCAATTTGTTTCTTGTTATAACTTCTTCAGTAATATTACAGCTTTGGCAAAGTGCAATAGCAATATATTCCTATAATCATAAAAATTTATAATGGTTCTTTATTTTGTCTGGTTTTGATATTTGAAAAAACAGAGATGTTAATTTCACATGCAAAATGAGGACAAGAAATTGTCAAAAAACAGTTTATAAGTCAAATATGTATGATAACAAAACTGATAATGTTCTTTTTAAATTACTTTATTGTTGTTCAGTTAAAGTTGTCTGCATTTTCTGCCCACCACTCCCCCACACCCCAGCCAAACCCACCTCCCTCCCGTGATTCCACCCTCTTCTTGGTTTTGTCCATGTGTCCTTTATAGTAGTCCCTGAAAACCATCCCCTGCACTGTCCTCTACCCTATCCACTCTGCCTATTGGTAGATTATTCTTAATTTCAATGTCTCTGGTTATATTGTGTTTGCTTTTCTCTTTTGCTGATTATATTTCAGTTAAAGGTGAGATCATATGATATTTGTCCCTCACCACCTGGCTTATTTCACTTAGCATAATACTCTCCAGTTCCATCTATGCTGTTGCAAAGGGTAGGAGTTCCTTCTTTCTCTCTACTGCATAGAATAACATTGTGTAAATGTACCATAGTTTTTTAAAATAATTTAAATTATTTTATTGTTGTTCCATTACAGTTTTCTGTATATTCTCCCCATCCCTCTCCCCACCCCCTCTAAAACCACCTCTCTCCCTTGCTTCCACCCTCCCCCTGGTTTAGTCCATGTGTTCTTTATGGTGTCCTGCAGGCCTTGAGTTTGCCATCTGTGCTCTAGGTTATTAAAAATGGAGCATGGTATACTCATTTTAATGTGGATAGATATGTAATACATATAATAGTATGTGTATTATGTACATGTACATATATACCATACATTTTGGAAATATCCATGCAAGTTCTTTCAACTCTAAAACTAAAAGAATTAGGAAACAAAGGAAGATAAAGTTGATACCCTTTGATTCTTAGACACTTTATATCTGAAACAATGGTTTAGTCAATATTACAAGTGCATACTACAATGTAAATATAAATATTCTTTCCTTAAAAGTATAGAGAAAATCAATATTTCCTGTGAAAAATTCTAAAGAAAAGCTCTCTTAACCAAAAAATATTTGGAAATTTTTTTATCACCTATTTCAATCTACTGAAGAGCAAAGATTCAATATGCTGGCTGTCTGCTGTCATAAATTCACCACTGAATTTCTTACCCTGAGAAGAGTGTCATCATATAGAAAATAGTTGATCAGTATTTACTGAATTGATAGATGAATATTTCACCTTGTAATTGGTATAACTATATCATACAATTTTAAGTGCATTTGCTGATTTCTATGAAATTCTCTACCATTAATTCATTTCACTTAAATGACTAAAAAAAGTTCATTAGAAAAACAGAGAAATGAAAAATACATGTTTAATGGTGTATCAGAAGTAATTACTAAATTATGGAAATCCTGAGAATTACATTAAAAATTAGAGTTAAAATATAGTAAACATAGTGTTCTCTTATATAGATTTTCCATTGAAATTGAAAAGCAAACACACTATAATGATAGTTTTTATTTAGTAAAATCATTGATAGTTTAATAATATTCATTTATTTCAATTCAAGCTTTTTGTAGGAAGGTCTATTCATTTCATCTAATGCTCTAAATTTTAACAAAGTAATATTTTGGTATTTTTAATTACTTTATTGTTGTTCAATTACAGTTGTCTGCATTTCCTTCTATCACTCCCCCACACCCCAGCCAAACCCACCTCCTCCTTGCTTTTGTCCATGTGTCCTTTATAGTAGTTCCTGAAAACCCTTCTCCCCACTGTCCCCTCCTCCCTCTCCTCTGGCCATTGTTAGATTGTTCTTAATTTCAATGACTCTGGTTATATTGTGTTTGCTTTTTTCTTTTGTTGATTATGTTCCAGTTAAAGGTGAGATCATATGTTATATTTGTCTTTCACTGCCTGGATTATTTCACTTAGCATAATGCTCTCCAGTTCCATCCATGCTGTTTCAAAGGGTAGGAGCTCCTTCTTTCTCTCCGCTGAGTAGAATTCCATTGTGTAAATGTACCACAGATTTTTGATCCACTCATTTACTGATGGGCACTTGGGTTGCTTCCAGCACTTGGCTATTGTAAATTGTCCTGCTATGAACATAGAGGTGCATAGGTTCTTTTGGATTGGTGTTTCAGGCCTCTTAGGGTATAATCCCAGCAGTGGAATTGCCGGGTCAAGAGACAGTTCCAGTTTTAGTTTTCTGAGGAAATTCCATAATGTTTTCCATGTTGCTGCACCAGTCTGCATTCCCACCAACAGTGCACTAGGGTTCTCTTTTCTCCACAACCTCTCCAACACTTGTTGTTCCTTGACTTGGTTATGATGGCCATTCTGACCAGTGTGAGGTAGTATCTCATTGTGGTTTTAATTTGCATCTCTCCGATGGCTAGTGATGCTGAGCATCTTTTCATATATCTCTGGGCCTTCTGTAGAAGTGTCTGTTCAAGTCTTTTGCCCATTTTTTAATTGGGTTGTTTGTCTTCCTGGAGTGGAGTCGTGTGAGTTCTTTATATATTTTGGAGATCAAATCTTTATCTGAGGTATGAATGGCAAATATGTTTTCCCATACAGTTGGTTCTGTTTTCATTTTAATGCTGTTTTCTTTAGCCATGCAGAAGCTTTTTAATTTGATGAGGTCCCATTTGTTTATTCTTTCATTTATGTTCCTTGCTTTAGGGGACATATCAGCAAAGACATTGCTGTGTGGAATGTCTGAGATTTTCCTGTTGATGTTTTCCTCTAGGACTTTTATGGTGTCAGGATTTATATTTAAGTCTTTTATTCACCTCAAATTTACTTTTGTGTATGGCGTAAGTTGGTGATCAACTTTCATTTTTTTGCATGTAGCTGTCTGGATCCCCCAACACCATTTGTTGAAGAGGCTATTTTTGCTCCATTTTATACTTCTTCCCCCTTTGTGACATATTAATTGACCGTAGAGACTTGGGTTTATTTATGGGCTCTCTGTTCTGTTCCATTGGTCCATGTGTCTGTTTTTATGCCAGTACCAGGCTGTTTTGATCACAGTGGCCTTGTAATACAGTTTGATATCAGGTATTGTGATCCTCCTGCTTTGTTCTTTCTCAAAATTGCTGCAGCTATTCGGCGTCATTTATGGTTCCATATAAATTTCTGAAATGTTTTTTTTATATCTGTGAAATATGTCATGGGTACTTTAATAGGGATTGCATTGAATATATAAATCACTTTGGGTAGTATGGGCATTTTGATGACATTAATTCTTCTAATCCATGAGCATGTCACATGCTTCCATTTGTTTGTGTCTTCCTTAATTTCTTTCTTCAGTGTTGTATAGTTTTCTGAGTACAGGTCTTTTACCTCCTTGGTTAGGTTTATTCCTAGGTATTTCATTTTTCTTGTTGCTATATCAAATGGGATTTTTTCCTGATTTCTGTTTCTGATATGTCATTGTTGGTGCACAAAAATGCCTTTGATTTCTGAGTATTGACTATGTATCCTGCTGTTTTGCCAAATTCATTTATTAGGCTGAGTCATTTCTTGGTGGAGTCTATAGGATTTTCTATGTACAGTATCATGCCATCTGCAAACAATGGCAGTTTTACTTTTTCCTTTCCCATTTGGGTGCCTTTTATTTCTTTTTCTTGTCTGATTGCTGTGGCTAGGACTTCCAGTACTATGTCAAATAGGAGTGGTGAAAGCTGGCATCCTTGTCTTGTTTCTGACCTTAGTGGGAAAGCTCTAATTTTGCCTGTTGGTATGATGTTGGTGGTATGTCTCTCATATATGGGCTTTATTACATTGAGAAATGCTCCCTCTATTCCCACTTCGTTGAGTGTTTTTATCATAAATGGATGCTGTACCTTATCAAATGCTTTTCCCATATCTATTGATATGATGATATGATTTTTGTCTTTCCTTTTATGTGGTGTATTATATTTATTGATTTGTAAGTATTATTTCATCCTTGCACTCTGGGATGAATCCCACTGGACCATGGTTTATGATCTTTTTAACAAAACTGTTAATGTTTTAAAAGATTCTTTTAGTAAGTGTATTTAGTATACCCTTAAGTATACCTATTGTTATGAATTTCTCACTTTTCAATTGAGATATAATTGATGTAAAACATTATATTAGTTTCAGGTGTATGGCACAATTTTTTATATTTGTTTATATTGCAAAATGATCAGCACAATAGATCTAGTTAACCATGTAGTAGATCTAGATCTGCCAACATGTAGTAGTTAAAAATATTTTTTTCTTGTTATGGGGACTTTTAAGATCTACTCATTAACTTCCTTCAAACATGCAATACAGAATTATTAACTACAGTTGCAATATTGTAACTGGAAATTTGTAACTTTTGATTACCATAACCCATAACTCCCATCCCTGCCTCTACCAACAACCAATCTATTCTATGTGTTTGTCTTTCATTTCTTTGTTTGTTTGGTTAGATTTCACATATAAGTGAGATCATACAGTATTCATCTTTCTCTGTCTGAGTTATTTTGCTCAGCATAATGACCTAAAGGTCCAACCATGTTGTCACTAATGGCAAATTTTTTTTTTTTTATTAAATGCTATTCCATTATATATGGGGCAAAAGTAGGTTTACGGTTGTATGTGAAACAAAATTTAATTTTGTATTATTTTATTAATAATTGTATTATTTTCCATACTATCAATGTAAACCTACTTTTGCCTCACCTTGTATATACATACCATATTTTCTTTCTCCATCCATATATTCATGGACAGTTAGGTTTTTTCCATTTCCCGGCTATTGTAAATAATGCTGAAGTGAACATGGGGTGCTACTTCCTGACTCTTTAATATGTTACAGTTAGTAACCTTTTACTTCATTGGGAAGTAGAATTTCTTAACTGTATACATGGGAAAAAATACATATTTCGGCTCAAAAAAGCTACCACTTTGGGAAATCTTGCCTTAAGTGAAACCTGAATTCATTCATCTGCATTAAAGACTTTTTGGGTCAAGCAGAACAAAAAGGGAATGATGAGAAATGGGGCAAAGAATACGGTGTCACCATAACCAAGTCCTTCTCAGGTATATGCTGTGAAGTGTATATTTGTATTGTTTCATTGGAAGATTTCAGGAGCAACTGAAATAACATGGAATTTTTTCTTTTCCATTACTCACATGCAATGTGGGACTGCTGTTTTCGAAAAAAGAAATAAGCAATCAACTGCAAAATTTTAAAGGAATGTTTGCGTATTGTCTGTCAAAAAGTTACCTTTAGTTGAAGAGATTTGGATTTTATTCTTTACCACTTTTTAAGTACTGTTAAGCAAAGTTACTTGATGTCTTTCTTTTTTTGTTGTTGTTGTTAAGTATTTACTTGTAGATTCTGGTGATTTTGATGAGATGAGATTTTAAATGTAATTTGAAAAGTGGAATGAATGCTTTACTATAAAATGAAGTACACAGTTACCAAGGATGGTCGACATTTAATTTTACCTTGAATCACTTCTCTATTGAATTAAACATAAACTTCTTTTATCAACAGAGGAAATGAAGTAAAAGGCATCTGTAAACCATATGTTTCTTCCTAGGGATAAAGAAGCACTCTTACTGGTAACTGATGTACTCACAGAGGAGTTCAGGCCTTATATTCCATTTACTAAAGTTCTTAAAAGTGAAATTTGTTTAAATACCTTTGTAAATATTCCTCTTTTACATGATAGAGACTCTGCAAATTTGTAAGTTGTTATTATAGGAAGGTCTAAATCTATTTGCTGGTACATGTAAATTAGAAATTTTTTTGTGTATAATAAGTGCAGCCATGCAAGATACAACCACCAACCTCAACCTGAAGTATTTCATCCAGTTTTCTACCTGGAAGGCTCTCCCCACCACCCCCCCAGTGCAGCTAATTAAAGAAACAGCACCAATGATGGTACATTTGACAGATTATAAGAACAAAGGCTTTTGTGCTGGGGCTTTCATGGGTCTCATAAATAGACAGTTCTCATAGATCCTGCAAAACAGATCTTTTGATTTTCCCCCAAAAGTTTTATATTATTCCAGTTGGTACTCATCAACATAGGAGGCTTGCTACTCACAAATTTCTCTATTGCTGTTTTCATTTCCTCTTCAGTAATGGAGGTAATCAGTTTCTCATGACCCAAAAAATCCAATTTTGGCATTTTAATTTTAGCCAAAATTTTCATAATCTCTCTATTATCAGCTGCTAACTCAGATGCAAATATTAATTAGCTTGGAGAACAAAAACCAAGGGAAAACTTTTGACATCACTGCTATCTAATGATCAAATACAGAACCTATTGAAATAAAAAAGTGGGTTTTTTAAATTTTTGTTTTGATTTTTATTTTTTTTAAAATTTTATTTATTTATTTATCTTTAGAGGGGAAGGGTAGGAGAGAGGGAGAGGGAGAGAAATATCAATGTACGGTTGCCTCTTGTGTGTCCCATGCTGGGAACTGGCCTGCAACCCAGGCATGTGCCCTGACTGGGAATCGAACCGCAATCCTTTGGTTCGCAGGCCCGCGCTCAATCCACTGAGCTACATCAGCCAGGGCTTGTTTTGATTTTTAAATTTTAATTCTTATTAATATATTAGTAACTTTTGACACTGGCATGCTTTTAAGTGAAATTTGATAAGGATTTATTAAGAGAAATGTTGAACTTTAATATTCACTGCATTTGTATGTTCAGTATAGAACCACATTAGGTGTTATCACGGTCATGGGGAACAAGTTTAGGTCCCTCTGGAAAAATATTAGTATCTTTCATCAAGGGAGGAATTTTACTGATATGTATGTAACATAGGTGGGTGCAAAATGTGAGCACTGGTGTCTAGTAATATTGTGCCAATTTTTACTCCCAGCTCCATTCCTCATCATTGGCCTTAGGTGTATTGAAGAATAAGAATGACTGTTGCCCTGGTCAGTGTGGCTTAGTTGGTTGGAGCATCATACCATACACCAGAATGTTGGGGGTTTGATTCCTGGTCAGGGCACATACCTAGGTTGTGGGTTTGATCCCCAGTTGGTGTGCATATGGCAGGCAACCAACTGATGTTCTCTTTCACATTGATGTTTCTCTCTCTCTCTCCCTCTCACTAAAATCAATACACATATTAAAAGAAAGAAGAATGACCATTTAAAAGAAGAGATAGTATATATAAAAAAACAAAGCAAGGAGGAAAACTCATATGCTCTTTAACTCAAATTATTAGACAAACTGTACAAAAATAAATGACTTTAGTGTGATAAAATATAGAGTTCTTAAAAAAAATTTTGGAAAATAATTTGCAAATGTAGCCTTTGATGTTCATTTGGTATTCAGTAGTCAGAGAGCCAATTTTAAGTTTACTTTCTTTTTTATCTTTTTTTTTGGTAGCAGCTTTATTTAAATATAACTCATTCCACCCATTTCAAAATGTATAGTTTAGTGGTTTTTAGTATACTCACAGGTTTGTGCTATCACTGTAGTCAATTTTTAGAACATTTTCATCACCCCCCCAAAAACCCTGTGCCCTTTAGAAGTCACTCCTCGATTTCTTTCATACCTCCCAGTCCTAGGCTAACCACTAACCACGACCTCCTTTCTGGCTCTGTGGATTTGGTGGGATGCTTTTTAACTTCGCTTTTGTGTCACATTGTGGTCTCTGAGGAGCAGCACAGTAGAACTTTTCTTCTATTTTTATTTTTATTTTACTCAAATGCATGGTATGGGAAAGCCTCTAGGAGGATGCTGTGGTGCATGTAAGCACTGAATGGACCACACAAGTATTGGATGGACCACTGAACTAGGTAGCTTCCAAGGTGTCCAATATTTTATTTAAAATATATTTTATTGACTATGCTATTAAAGTTGTCCCATTTGTCCCCTTCTTTCCATATATAGTCAGTACCCCACATTCCCTCTGGCAATTTCCCCCTTAGTTCATGTCCATGAGTCACGCATATTAAGTTCTCTGACTTCTCCATTTCCTACACTATTCTTAATGCCCCCCTGTCTATTCTGTATCTACCAATTTTTACTTCTTAATCCCTGCACATTTATACCCATTGTCCCCCATCCCCTTCCAATTGATAACCCTCCAAATGATCTCCATATCATTATTCTCTTTCTGTTCTGCTTGTTTGTTTAATTTGTTGTTTAGATTCCATTGTTGATAGTTGTGAATTTATTGCAATTTTAATGTTCATAGTTTTGATATTTTTCTTTAAAAAGTCCCTTTAACATTTCATATCATAATGGCATGGCGATGATGAATTTCTTTAGCTTTACCTTGTCCTGGAAGAACTTTGTCTGCTCTTCAATTCTAAATGATAGCTTTGCTGGATAGAGTAATCTTAGTTGTAGGTCCTTGTTTTCCATCACTTTGAATACTTCTTGCCAGTCCCTTCTTGCCTGCAAATTTTCTTTTGAGAAATCAGCTGACAGTCTTATGGTAACTCCTTTGTAGGTAACTTTCTGGTTTTCTCTTGCTGCTTTTAAGGTTCTCTCTTTATTCTTAACCTTTGAAATTTCAATTATGATGTATATTGTTGTGGCCCTCTTTGTGTCCATCTTGTTTGTCACTGTCTGATGTTCCTGGACGTGTATGTCTATTTCCTTCACCAGGTTGGGGAAGTTTTCTTTCATTATTTTTTCAAATAAATTTACAATTTCTTGCTCTTCCTATTCTCCTTCTGGCATCCCTAGGATTTGGATGTTGGTATGTATGAAGATGTCCCAGATGCTCCTTAGCTTATCCTCATTTTGGGTTCATTTTTCTTGTTGTTCTGATTGAATATTTTTTTCTTCCTTATGTTCCAAATCAATGATTTGATTCTTGGCTCATCTGTTTCACTGTTGGTTCCCTGTAAATGTTTCTTTATTTCATTAATGAAATCTTAATTTCTGCCTGGGTCTTTCTATGCTGTTGAAATACCCAGTGAGTTCCTTGAACATCCTAATAACCAGTGTTTTTTTTTTAAATTTTTATTTTGATTGTTGTTCTTGTAGTTTTCCGTCTTTTACTCCCATCCCAGCCCATAGCCACAGCCCTCCCCACCTCCCTCCCATTTCCATCCCCACTAGTTTTTGTCCATGTGTCCTTTAATAATTGTTGCTCTAAACCCTTCTCCTTCTCCCTGAAATTCTCTCCCCTCTCCCCTCTGGTCACTGTCAGCCTATTCTCAATTTCAGTGTCTTTGGTTATATTATGCTTGTTTGTTTGTTTTGTTGATTAGGTTCCTGTTAAAGGTGAGATCATATGGTATTTCCTTTCACCACCTGGCTTATGTCGCTTAGCATGATGCTCTCCAGTTCCATCCATGCTGTCCCAAAGGGTAAGAGCTCCTTCTTCAAAACACTGATAATGAATGAATAACCAGTGTTTTGAACTCTGCATCTGATAGATTGCTTTTTAAAATTTTTTAAAAATATATTTTATTGATTATGCTATTATAGTTGTTCCATTTCCCCCCTTTATTCCCCTTCACTCTGCACACCCCCTCCCACCCACATTCCCCCTTTTTATTTCATGTCCATGGGTCATATATATAAGTTCTTTGGCTTCTACATTCTGATACTATTTTTAACCTCCCCCTGTCTAGTTTCTAGCTACCATTTATGCTACTTATTCTCTATACCTTTTCCCCCCTCTCTCCCCCTGCTACTCCCCTGTTGATGACCTTTCATGTGATCTCCATTTCTGTGGCTCTGTTCCTGTTCTAGTTGTCTGCTAAGTTTGCTTTTGTTCTTGTTTTAGGCTCGGTTGTTAATTGTGAGTTTGCTGTCATTTTACTGTTCATATTTTTATCTTCTTTTTCTTAGATAAATCCCTTTAACATTTCATATAATAAAGACTTGGTGATGATGAATTCCTTTAACTTGACCTTATCTGAGAAGCACTTTATCTGCCCTTCCATTCTAAATAAAAGCTTTGCTGGATAGGTAATCTTGGATGTAGGTCCTTGCCTTTCATGACTTGGAATACTTCTTTTCAGCCCCTTCTTGCCTTTAAGGTCTCTTTTGAGAAATCAGCTGACAGTCTTATGGGAACTCCTTTGTAGGTAACTGTCTCCTTTTCTCTTGCTGCTTCTAAGATTCTCTCCTTATCTTTAATCTTGGGTAATGTAATTATGATGTGTCTTGGTGTGTACCTCCTTGGGTCCAACTTCTTTGGGACTCTCTGAGCTTCCTGGACTTCCTGGAAGTCCATTTCCTTTGCCAGATTGGGGAAGTTCTCCTTCAGTATTTGTTCAAATAAGTTTTCAATTTGTTGCTCTTCCTCTTCTCCTTCTGGTACCACTATGATTCAGATGTTGGAACATTTAAAGATGTCCTGGAGGTTCCTAAGCCTCTTGTCATTTTTTTTTTTTGAATTATTGTTTCTTCATTCTTTTCTGGTTGAATGTTTTTTCTGTCTGGTCCACACCATTGATTAGAGTCTCAGTTTCCTTCCTGTCACTGTTGGTTCCCTGTACATTTTTATTTATTTCACTTAGCATTGCCTTCATTTTTTCATCTAATTTGTGACCAAATTTAACCAGTTCTGTGAGCATCCTGATTACCAGTGTTTTGAACTGTGCATCTGATAGGTTGGCTATCTCTTTATCTCTTAGTTGTATTTTTTTCTGGAGCTTTGACCTGTTCTTTTGTTTGGGCCATTTTTGTGTGTGTGTCTTGGTGCACCTGCTATGTATAAGGGGTGGAGCCTTAAGTGTTCACCAGGGTGGGGCAACCCACGTCACTGCTTTGTGACAGTGTTTATGGGGGGAGGGGTCTGAGAGGAAACAATGGCACTTGCTCTGCTCTCTGTTAGCTTTCAGTCACTTCCCCTGCTACCCACAAGCAAAGTGGGCCCTTCTGGTGCTGATTCCTGAGTGGGTGAGCTTGTGTATATTCTAGGACTCTGTGGGTCTCTCCAACAAATTCTCCTATGAGGCTGGGAGTTTCTCCAGTCACCACCTCAAACCCCACAAGTGTTTTCAATCAGAGGTTTGAGGCTTTATTTTCTGGCACTGGGACCCTGGGTTTTGAGGTCTGTCTCACTCCCCAGTTTTTCCTCCCATTTTATCTGCATGGGAATATGGGACCACCTGCTCTACCAGACACCACCTTGCTGTGAGTCCTTTCTGCCTGGCTGCCTGTCTCTTCCCCTCCTACCAGTCTGGATGAATGTGTCTTCTTTAACTCCTTGGTTGTTGGACTTCCATACAGTTTGATTTTTCTGTGAGTTCTGATTGTTTTTTTGCTTTTAAATTGTTGTTGTCCTTGTTTGGGTTCTCTGAGGAGGCACAGTGTGTCTACCTACACCTCCATCTTGGCTGGAAGCCTGATCTTTTGTTTAGTTCTGTTCCAGGAGTTTTTTTCTGTCCCTTCATTTAGGTTGTATTTCTTTGTCTCTTCATTTTGGCATCCTCCCTGTGTTTGTTTCTGTGATTAGATTGAGCTGTCTTGACTCCCTGTCTTAGTAGCATGGCCTATTATAGAAAAGCACACTGGTAAGTTGGATGGGGCAGAGCCTTAGGTAATTGCCACGGTAGGGCAATGTATGTGAACCAGGTTGATGGAGTCTCCTATATGATATTGCCACTCTGTGGCTTTGTGTGGGGGATGGCTTAGTAAAGGGACAATGCTGCTGACTGGCCTCTGGAGTTTTGTCCAGGAGGAAGCTGTCCTCCAGCTCTCACTCTGATGTCAGACACTTCAGTTTTTCTCTGTATGCCACTGGTGCTCTTCTAGCTGCTGGCCTGCTGCTGGCCTGGTGCTGGAGCCCAGAGGGAGTGAGTCTGAATAAGTCCTAAGTCCACTGCAGACCCTTTAAGAGGAGATGCCTGAGAATCCCACAGTTTCTTCCACTGCCTTGACTCCCACAGCAAGAAGCTTTGAGGACTTATCTTCCTTGCACTGGAACCCTGGGCTAGGTGGGCCTGGTATGGGTCCCGGATCCCTTGCTCCCAAGGTATTCCTCCTGATTTTTATCTGCCACATGTGGGCATGGGACTACCCATTCTGCATCTCCATGTCTCCACACATTCATGCATGTGTGCATGTCTCCACAGCTGAGCCCCTCCTTCCCCTCTGGATGAATGTGAGTTCCTCAATTCCTTGGTTGTCAGTCTTCCATACAGTTCAATTATCTGACAGTTCAGGGTGATAGTTGTTTTGTAACTTAGTTGTAATCTTTGCCGCAGTTGTATGAGGAGGCTAGCTGTGTTTACCTATGTCTCCATCTTGACCAGAGGCTGACACCAAAACTTACTCTTTTTTTTAAAATTCTTTTTTTAATATATTTTATTGATTATGCTATTACAGTTGTCCCGTTTCTCCCCCATCATTCCCCCCACCCTGCACACCCTCTCCCACCCACATTCTCCCCTTTAGTTCATGTCCATGTGTCATAAGTTCTTTAGCTTCTACATTTCCCATACTATTCTTCCCCTGCCCCTGTCTATTTTCTACCCACTATCTATGCTACTCATTCTCTGCAAAACTTACTTTTTAATACCAATTTATGTGAACATATTTGAGTTTTGAATAATTTATTTGAGGAAATTTACTTTATTTTATAATTTCCTCTTATTTAATTTGTTTTATAAGTGATTCATTATTCATTTTTTAGACCTATGTTTCTGATGGTATCTCTACCTACTTTGGAGATATATCATAGACTCTGAGTATCATGAAGAGAATCACATGTTAGGTAGGTTAGTAGGACTCCAGCCTGTGGGCTTGAGACAGGGGTGGGGACAGGCACTCTCTTACTCTCTGTTGGAATCTGTAACTGATTAGTCAGGGAGGAAGCAATGAGACATTTTAGTTATTAGGAAAAGCAGTTTCGCTTGCTTCCTAGATGGTGGCAGCTGCTCCATTTTGAGTCAGCAAGATATAACAATGACAAAAGGACACATATTTACAAAATGGGAGAGAGACAGTCACCAGTTTGGTTGCCTACTGCACTTCTGCCTGTGGCTAAGCTCAAGGTGACAATTCTTTTCTAATTCTGCTGACTCCTGCTGCAGAAAGACCTGGCTGACCCTTAGCTGAAGGAACAGGGACAAAGTCTTCTTTGGAAGAAGGTTCTTATGGGGGAGGGAGGTGCTGGTGCATGATGATGGTAAAAGGGGCCTCCTGGGAGTGTGGTTTAAAAGAGCCATGAGGAATCATTGAATGGAAGTATCCAGCATACATTTATTGAGTACCCACCATACGAAAGGTATTGTTGTAGGCATGGAGGACACAAGTGTGTGGCAGGCAGCCTCACACATGGGAGACTATTTCGTGGAAATGAGTGCAATCACACATGGACAGTGCTATGAAGGAGGATCTCTGCTTTGGGGAGTCAGAGAAAGCTTTGAGAAGAGGTTTGTGGAATGAGGTGTTCACCAAGTGAGGAAACACGTAGAGCGGATAGCATGAGCATTCCTATGTCAGAGCTCTTAAGACCTACGAAGGCATGAAGTTCTAAGAATCCAGGATGTATTTGTGGAAGTGCAATGGCAACCTTGTGTGACTGCGACATAAGGTGTATGAGAGGAAGGGGTAGGAAGGAAAGTGGAAATGTGGGTTTGGTTTAGAGAGTAAAGAACATTCTATCCATGCTAGTGTATATGCATTCTATCTGAAAGGAGTGGGGGAAGTTTAAGCAGGGGTTGTCCTTCATCAAATACCTGTTTGGAGAAGCTAACTCTGGTGATCTTGGAGGATGGATTGAAACTGGAGAGAAGCTGGAGGCAGGGAAAATTACAAAGGCATGTGGATGCTGTATGCTGAAGATCTGAACAAAGACAGTAGTATTGAGTCAAGATAGTGGATTAAAAATGAAACTTATGAGTTAAAAGCAACTGGCCTTAGAAAATGGGGCAGAATAAGGAGAGGCTGACTTTGAAAGTATTGAACTTAAGGAGCTGGCTGATGGTTGTACATGAAAAAGGGAATTCAAGAAGAAAGCGGGTTTGATTAGCATGGAGATATGATGGCAAATTGTGGAGCCTGTCCTCCACTCAAATCAGATAAAAAAACATGTCTACTTCTGGAATCTGAGCCTGCTCAACATGACCACTATGATAGAGCCTGAGAAGGCTTGATCTTTTCTATGTAATGGATAGGAGAGCAGTATTCAGTAAGGACCAATTTTTTTCCAATAAAAACTTAATTTTTAGAACAATTTTAGATTTACAGAAACTTGGGGAGATAATTCAATGATTTTCCAAGTAGTTTCCACCCAGTTTCTCTAATCATTAATACCTCAAGTTAATATGCTACATTTGTTACAATTAATTAACCAACAATTAGACACTATTATTAGATTCCCTAGTTTATTCAGACTTCCTTAGTTTTAATGCAATGTCCTTTTTCTGCACCAAAATTTCCCCTAAGATGCCATATCATATTTAGTTGTTATGCCTCCTTGGGCTCTTCTTTGTTGTGACAGTTTTTCAGACATTGCTCATTTTTGATGGTCTTGAAAGTTTTGAGGAGTACTAGTCAAGTACTCATATTTTAATTAGGATTAGTATGATGTTTTTCTCATGGTTAGGCTAAGGTTATGGATTTTTGAAAGGATGACCACAGAGGTGAAGTGCTAGTCTCTTCACATTATATCAAGAGTACACACTTTCGAGACTTGGGTTTATTTCTGGGTTCTCTGTTCTGTTCCACTGGTCCATGTGTCTGTTCTTGTGCCAGTACCAGGCTGTTTTGATTACAGTGGCTTTGTAATACAGTTTGGTATCAGATATTGTGATCCCTCCTGCTTTGCTCTTCTTTCTCAAAATTGCTGCAGCTATTTGGGGTCGTTTATGATTCCATATAAATTTTTGAAGTGTTTGTTCTATGTCTGTGAAATATGCCATTGGAACTTTAATAGGTATTGCATTGAATCTGTGCACTGTTGGTGGGATTGCAGATTGGTACAACCACTATGGAAAACAGTATGGAATTTTCTAAGAAAACTAAAAATGGACATACCTTTTGGCCCAGCAATTCCACTGCTTGGATTATATCCTAAGAACCCTGAAACACCAATCCAAAAGAACCTATGCACCCCTATGTTCATAGCAGCACAATTTTACAATAGCCAAGTGTTGGAAGCAACCTAGGTGCCCATCAGTTAATGAATGGATCAAAAAACTGTGGTACATTTACACAATGGAATTCTATGCAGCAGAAAGAAAGAAGGAGCTCCTACCCTTTGTGACAGCATGGATGGAATTGGAGAGCATGATGCTAAGCAAAATAAGCCAGGTGGTGAAAGACAAATACCATATGATCTCACCTTTAACAGGAACCTAATCAACAAAATAAACAAACAAGCATAATATAAGCAAAGACACTGAATTTGAGAACAGTCTGACAGTGTCCAGAGGGGGAGGGGAGGGAATTTCAGGGGAAAAGGGTAAGGGTTTAGAGCAACAAGTATAAAGGACACATGGACAAAAACTATGGGGGGTGGAAATGGGAGGAAGGTGGGGAGGGCTGGGGTGGTGGGCTGGGGGCAGGGTAAAAGACAGAAAACCGTACAATATCAACAATTAAAAAAATACCGATTAAAAAAAAGACAAATTCAGATGAATAAAGCAGATTATAGAACCAAAAAAAAAAAAAAGAGTACACACTTTCAATGTTATGTAACTATTGATATTAACCTTGATCATTTGCCTGAGGTGGTGAGTGTCAAGTTTCTCCCTTTCCATACTGTTCTCTTTGGAAATAAATCACTACAAGCTGCCCAGCTAATGAGTAGAGAGTTTTGCTCCACCTCTTATGAGGGATTATTTGAATATTTATCTCTTCTCCTCCATGTATTAATTTATTTAATCATTTATGTATATCTAGATGGACTAATAAATGTTTATTTTATAATTTGGGTAATAACACAATACTACTTTATTCATTTCCTTGCTCAGATAGCTTTAGGTTTGGCCATTGGAAGCTCTTTCAGTTGGCTTCTCTTCTTTTCCAGCAAGGGGTAGTTATAAGAACATACTACATATTGGTGCTATGTTCTGTGCTGATGTAAGGGTTGGGAGGCTACCATATCTGTCTGGGAAAGGAGTAGAGCTGAGGGCAGCAGAGATCCAGATGTCCCAGAGTTCTAAATGCTCAGTAGGGAACTTTGAGTTACTTTGTTTAATGATTTAAGGTCTTCTACATTCTTAAATATGACAGTGACATGATGAATAGTATATTGGCAGATTACTTTGAAAGTTCCATAAACTACATAGTTTCACTCATTCATTCATTTAACAAATGCTAATGGAAACTCTATTCTGCCACCTGCTTGGAAGTTGGGGTGAAACCTGATGGGGAAAGAAAACTAAACTTCACTGAGCATCTGCTTGGTACATGGCATTTAGTACACTGGATTTCATTTATTTCTCACATCAAGCAAATGAGATAGATACTGTTTTTAACACTTTACAGACAAGAATACTGAATTTCAGGATGGTTAAATAACTGGATTAAGGTTACACAAAAAGTGGCAAAGCTGGGATTTGAACCCAGATATGTCTCACTCCACATGAGGTTGATTAAGAAGGCCAACAATTTTTTTTCTACTTCTTTCATTGGGAAATAAAGTCAAATTTGCCTCCCAAAAAATCTGAACTGATGCTTTTTTACTTAATTAGACTTACCTGAAGTCAGTAGATGTGGCATTCTAGAATGTACAAAGTTATATCAAAAGAAGTCTAAAGCCTTCTTCCAAGTCTCCTAGAATGGATGTTTTGGGTGGTCTAGCTGCAGCTAGGTGCTTGTAGACAAAGAGAATAGAAAGAATCGGGAGCCACCTTAAGAGAACTTGTATGAACTTGTATTAGAAGAGAGTAGAATTGTATTAGAGTTTGTAGGGAGAAAGAGGATGAGTTTGCTATCAGATGGTCTTGAACCGGCAATTCTACTTTCTTAATTCCAAGATGTTTGAGTTTGGGCAAATTAATTCTTTGAGTCTCAGCTTTTTTATATTTAATGTTGGGACGATCTGATGATAATACTATCAGATGTAATGAGGAAATAGCAGGCACTCAATAAGTGTGTTCTCATAGTTTTCTAAACATACCTCTTTTATAGCACCTGCAACCTTGCATTGGAATTGTTTATTTTCTAGCCTGCCTCCCAAATAGACTTTGAGTTTCTTAGGAAAATGAGGTTATGTTCTATATTTTTATATTCTTGGTGGCAAGTATAGTAAACAGAGTAGATATTCAAATAGTTGTGGAATGAAAGAATGACTTAATATCAACGAGTAGAGCCTTACTGTCACAGAGAAATGAAAGAAGGGTAACTAGCCTATTTGGTTAGGTGATCAGAAGTACCATTGGTTAACAAGGAAAACCAAGGCAGAGAGAATCATAAGAATGATAGGGAGTTGATTAGTAGTGACAAATGCAATGCTGAGTCATGAGTGTTGACAAACTCCAGGTAAGGTGTTCAGGAAGAAATGAGTGCCGAAGATCAGAAACACCTTAGGAGTTGTCAGGGGCAATTGAGATACATATACCCCAATGCATAGTGTATAAGTTTTGTCCTTTGACAAAATATTTAGAGGAAGGGAGATATATTAGTTTGCACATTTCTTAAAGGAGGCTTATTTACTCATTCAATTGCATGTTATATGTTTATGACTCATCTAGTTTATTTCAGAAACTGTGTTAGTCACAGGGAACATTGCAATGATCTAAACAGGTAAAATGTTTCTCCTGCATTAAGCTTCTAATTATAACAGAAGGCAGGCATTGAACAAATCATGTTCTGAATAAACATATAATTATAAGTTGAAATAAGTCTAGTGAAGAGAAAGTATAAAGGCTGCTTGTTTTTCACCAATGTCCACCCTGTCTGTCTTTAGAAATAGAGTGTGTGAGTTTTGGTTGGGAATACCACCACAAACCTATCATCTCTTAAATCATTTCTTGTCCAAATGACTGAGTACTGGCCAATATGCTATGAACAGAACTGATTTTTACCATGTTTGTGGAGTGTACTTGGCCCTTTCTTCCTTTCCGCTGGCTGGAAGCTGAAATGGCAGCCTTGGATACCAAGATGGAGGCTTCATTTTGAGGAAGGAAGAGTCTCCTGTACAGCTTTGAACTCATGGACTATAATGTGACAGAGAAATGGCATTTTATTTAAACCATTGTTTCTTTGTATTTCTTTGTTATTGCAGCTCAACCTGTGCCCTAGTACAGGAGACTGTGAAAGTGATCCGGCCTAATGTTAAAGGAAACAGAAAGTCATTGAAAGTTTTAAACTACTGAGGTAATATGCCTGATTTGTATATTCAAAAGATCCCTCTACTCTAGACAGAGTAGATCCCTCTACTCTATTGGAGGGACTGGACTAGAGATGATCGCAATTAGTATTAGAGGTGGAGATGGTGATATAGAGAAGTGATGGGTTTAACTAATATTTTGAAGGTAAAATTATCAGGTCTTTCTGATGTATAGAATGAGTGTCACTGAGAGGAAAGATGATTTCAAATCAATCTCCATGTTTTGAAAAGGAAGAGGCTGGAGGAAAAAAAGAATTGGTGGAGGAAGATAAAATGTTCAGTTTCTTTTGAATGCTGTAGTTTGAAAGGGACGTAAAACCAGCATTCGGATCCCATTGCTGGCAATTATGAGCTATGTGTGACCTTGTGGATGTTACAATCTTACAGATAAATAAAATAAGTTTAGAAGTTAAACTCAGCATTTGAACTTAAAGTTTAATGAGATAACATGCTATGTAAGTAAGAAATTGAACATCTAAACATTGCAGTACTTGGTGTTAGTGAACTAAAATTGACTGAAGGGGATCATTTCCAGCCAGGCTACTACAAAGTGTTCTACTTTGGAAATGACAAACTCAGAAGAATCAGAGTGTCTTTAATACTGAGGCAAGATGTAGCACAGGCAAATAGGGGCTATAATGCAATGTCTGATCAAATAATATCAGTCAGAAGTCTAGAAAAACCTATCAGCATAACAATCATTCAAGTTTATGCTCCAACCACAGAAGATGAGAGGAAATTGGAAGCTTTTATGCAAGTATCTGAGAAGGAATTGATCACACACCAAAACAAGCCATACTGATAATTACAGGTGACAGTAACACAAAAGCAGGAAATAAAGGTGAATCAAATGCTGTTGGAAATTTGGACTAGGGGTAAGGAATAAACCAGGGGATCAGCTCATGGGTTTCTGTGAAGCCAATAACCTGTCAATCACAAACAGATGCCTCAAACAACCAGATAGATGACTGTATACATGGGCATCACCAGATAGCCAATACAGAAATCAAATAGACTATGTAATTGGAACCAGGAAATGGAGAAGCTGTATTGTTTTCATCAAAATAAGACCAGGAACAGATTGTGGTACTTACCATGAACTGTTAATATCAAACATTAGAGTAAAGCTGAAGAAGAGCACTATAAGAATCATGGTGCCAAACTGTAGATAAATAATATACCCTCATGGATTTAAAGTCCACATAAAAAACAGATTTGCATTGATGAATTCAATTTACTGAGAACCAGAAGAACTGTGGACTGTAATTAGAAATATTATTAGGGAAGAATGCAAAAAGACAAAGCCAGAAGTAAAAATGAAAGAAATACTGAGATAAATTGTCCTGATGGACAGGAAGTTAGTGTCAGGGCAGATTATGGAGGGACAGAATAATTTCCTATAAGCAAGGATGCCAGTCAAGGATGCATTTCATCTCCCTATTTATTCAATCTGTATGCAGAACATATCATATCAAACTGGGTTTGACTCAGAGGAAGGAGGATTGAAAGTTGGTGGAAGATGTATCAATAACAAGATATACTGATGACACCACCTTACTGGCAGAAAGTAGCAATGATCTGAACTTGTTAAATATTTTTAACTTTTCTTTTTTCCATTTAATTTTTTGTATATTTTATTGATTATGCTATTATAGTTGTTCCTATTTTTCTGCCTTTGCCACCCTCTGCCTGGTACTTCTCTTCCCTCCAGTAATCCCTGCCTCTTAGTTCATGTCCGTGGGTCATGTATATAAGTTCTTTGGCTTCTCCATTCCCTATACTATTTTTAACATCCCCCTGTCTATTTTGTACCAACTAATTATGCTTCTTAATCCCTGAATCTTTTCCCCATTCTTCCTCCTCCCCTCCCAGCTGATAACCCTCCAAGTGATCTCCATATCTATGATTCTGTTCCTATTCTGGAACAGCAAACAGCTTAGTTTTTGTTTTAGTTTTTAGTGTTTTAGATTCAGTTGTTGATACTTGTGAGTTTGTTGTCATTTTAATGTTCATAGTTTTGATCTTCTTTTTCTTAAATAAGACCCTTTAACATTTTATGTAATAAAGACTTGGTGATGATAAATTCCTTTAGCTTTATCTTGTCTTAGAAGAACTTTATCTGTCTTTCCATTCTAAATGATAGCTTTGCTGGATAAAGTAATATTGGTTGTAGGTCCTTGATTTTCATCACTTTGAATACTTTTTTCCAGCCCCTTCTGGCCTGTAAGGTTTCTTTTGAGAAATCAGCTGATGGTCTTATGGGAACTCCTTTGTAGGTAACTGTTTCCTTTTCTCTTGCTGCTTTTAAGATTCTCTCTTTATCTTTAACCTTTGGAATTTTAATTATGATGTGTCTTGGTGTGGTTCTCTTTGGGTCCAAGTTGTTTGGGACTTTTTGTGCTTCCTGGACCTGTATGTTTATTTCCTTCACCAGGTTGGGGAAGTTTTCTTTCATTATTTTTTCAAATAAATGTTTAATTTCTTGCTCTTTATCTTCTCTTTCTGGCACCTCTATGATTTGGATGTTGGTACATTTAAAGTTCTCCCATAGATTTCTAAGCCTCTCCTCATTTTTTAAAATTCTTGATTCTTATTCCTGTTCTGGTCAAATATTTATTTCTTCTTTTTGTTCTAAATCATTGATTTGATTCTTGGCTTCATCTACTCCACTGTTGGTTCCTTGTATATTTTTCTTTATTTCACTTACTGTAACCTTCATTTAGTCCTTTATTTTGTGGCTGTACTCAATGAGTTCTTTGATCATCCTGATTACCAGTGTTTTGAACTCTGCATCTGATAAGTTGCCTATCTCCATTTTGTTTAATTCTTTTTCTGGGGCTTTGTTCTGTTCTTTCATTTGGGCCATATTTCTTTGTCTCCTCAATTTGGCAGCCTCCCTGTGTTTTTTTTTTTCTTCTGTGTATTAGGTAAATCTGCTTTTACTCCCTGTCTTAGTAGCACATCCCATGTAGAAAAGGCTCCTGTAAATTTTGTACAGTAGAGTCTTAGGTAATTACTGGGGCAAGGCAACCTACTTAATGGCTTTGTGCCTCTGTGTGTGTGTGTGTGTGTGTGTGTGTGTGTGTGTGAGAGAGAGAGAGAGAGAGAGAGAGAGAGATTCAGAGAGGGAACAATGCTTCTGCAGGTCTACTGGGCACTTGCCCCATACCCAGTCCCCTCACCCACTTCCCATATGTGATTGGCACCCTTCCAGATGCTGCCATGGGGTTTGTGTACTTTCTAAGCCCATGCAGGCCCTTTAAGTGACAGAAATCCAGCAGTATCTTCTGCCACCCAAAACCCCAATGGCTTTTACAGTCAGAGGTAATGGCAGTTTATCATCACATTGCTGGAACCCCTGGCTCTGTGGTCTGGCCTGGGGCTGGGATGGCTCACTCCCAACGTATCCCTCCTAATTTTTATCAACCACATGTGAATGTGGAACCATCCATTCTGCTGCCTCTTCATGTCACACTGTGTCCTCTCCGCCCTGACTCCATGACTCCACCCTGACTCCATGACTCCGCCTCTTCTTCCCATCTGTATGAATGTGGCTTATTTAAATCATTGTTTGTCAGACTGCCATATAGCTCAATTTTCTGATGGTTCTGGGTGTTATTTGTTTTTGAATTCTGGTTGTAATTCTTTATGGTTGTGCAAGGAGGTGAAACATGTCTATTTACACATCCATCTTGACTGGAAGTTGAACTAACTCCTGATGAAAGTAAAAGGAGAAATTGCCAATGCAGAGCTGCATTTGAATATCAAGAACACAAAAGTCATGACGACAGAAGAAATACACAACTTTATAATAGACAATGAAGACATCAAAATTGGTAAAGATTTACTTTGGTCCACTCATCATTTCAAATGGAGACTGCAGCCAAGAAATCAGGGTGAGATTTGGAAAGGTAGCAATAGAAGTATTAGGAAAGATCACCAAGGACAAAGATGTGTCATTAGAGATCAAGGTTAAGATTATCCACCCCCTCATATTTTCAATTTATTGTGTATGGATATGAAAGCTGGATAACACAGAAGGCTTATTGGAAAAAACATTGATTCATTTAAATGTGTAGTGTTGGAGGAGAACTCTATGGGACTGTCAGAAAGATGAACTAGTAGGACCTTGTTTAGGCCTGAAACATCACTGTAGGCAAATGACAAATCTAAAGCTGTCCTACTTCAGGCATATCATGAGAAGGCAGGGTTCCTCAAAAAAAGCAATGATGGTGGGAAAAATTAAAGACAGCAGGAAAAGAGAAAGACCAAATATGAGATGGATTGACTCCCTAAAAGAAGCCATAGACATGAGTCTACAGGACCTAAGAAGGGTTGTTAAGGACAGGACATTGTGGACTTCAATCATTCATATGGTCACTAGGAATTGGAGATGACTCAGTGGTATGTAATACATACACACCATAATATTGAACGGAAAGGTAATGGGCTGTGAAGACAAATGCTTGGTTATATTACTTCTTATTGGGTGACCTTCACAAAGTCACTTAAATTCTCAGAACCTCAGATTTCTCATGCAAAATATAAAACAGAAGGCTCATATTAGGGATTAAAAATGCTAATTTTTGTAAGATACCTAGTGGCATAAGAAATGATGCATAAATATATGCTCTCTTTATATTGGTCCAAGTTGTTTTCTAGTTGAAAGTTATAGTGGGTGTTTGATTTGTGTAGACATCAGATAATTTAGTCCTATATTTTATACCAAAACTCAGAAAGAGAGGAGGCTAAAAAGCAAATCCAGGCTGCTCTGCTTGGACTACTGTAGTCTCATTCATATTGACCCTTGTTCTCTCTTGGTCTGAATGCTAAGACTAGGAGGTAAGTCCCTAAAGAACATTGAACTTGGACCCTGTGACTCATTTGTTAACATGCTCTGTTTTGCACTTTTCCAGAAGGTAGAAGTGACCTTCTGGAAAAGTTATTATCAAGCTCTAATAGTGAGATCTGAATGCAACTTCAACAGATGTCATAATTTTTCAGATTTTCATTTATAGAAACTTCATATAGCCTCCTGGAATCTGAGAACACTTACTCATTGTACTGTGGGGAAGTGTTATGCATCTATAGCAAGAATACTATTTTCAAAGTAAAGGACTAAATGATTAAGAAGTGAATCTACTCAAAGGTGAAATTTGGCTAAGGTATTCAGGCTAGTACTCAGTAAAATGCCTAAGGTATATCATGGATATTTGATGAAAGTACTTGGTCATCACTGTGATTTTAAAATTCATCCAGTGACCTGGAAATTCTGGATGGTTTTTAAAAAAGGTTTTTTTTGGGTCATCTCAGAGTGTATTGGATTGTGCAGAATAGATTCCTTTTATAGAATTACCCACAGGGGTTGTCCTTTATCTTAGAGTGACAGGGAAGTGGGGCTAGACCCTGAAGTAGCTGGACATTTACCTGGAGCTTTGTGAAATAGACTGTCCCTTTCTCAATTTAAAACAATGAGGGGATGGTGTATAGTTCAGAATGAACTTTCAGAAGCTCAACACAGAAAGCTGGCATGGTAGGAATTTGCCTATATAGTGGTATAATCTGATCCTATTGGGGAACAGAAATTTACCTTTTAGAGAGTTTTCTCTGTAACAGATTATTATAATGAGCTCCTTCAACTTCTCCTGAGGCATTATTCTTGCAACTCTTGATGATGGGGGTTGTTTTCAGCATGCCAGTTACCATTTTTATGTCCCATTTTTAGTGGTGGGTTTTAGCAACTCTCAAGCAGAAAGCCTGTCATTCTATACCCACATCTATACATATTTACTGAGGAGGGCAATACCAGGAACAGAAAACTATTATTTGTTATTTTTATCTAAAAAAAAGAGTACTTGAACAAATTTAGAGAAATAGGAATGAAACTAAATTGTGTTGAAGAGAAATTCTACTCTTTCAACTTTTAGATTTATTTTTTGTACAAGTAGATCATCTATAGCTTAAAATAATCATGAAACTTGGAATTTATCCAGTTATGTAGTGGGTAATTACAAAATTGCTTTGTTTAGTTATGTGATATTTTATAGGAGGGCATTTTTAACCTTTGTCACTGGTGCCTAATGGAAGGAGACACAGCTCTTTATAATAAGTATCATAATTCTAATTGCATCTAAAGTTTACCTAGAAGCTATTCATTTATAAAGACATGCTGCAATTTGCATAATTTTTAGTAGGTAAAAATTGATGAAGTAAATTGGTTTGTGGTAATCAAAGTAAGACAAGAATAACTGCTTTTTAAAAAAATATGTTTTATTGTTTATGCTATTACAGTTGTCCCAGTTTTTCTCCCTTGGTTCCCCTCCACCCAGCTCCACTCACTCCCTCAGGCAATCCCCACACTATTGTCCATGTCCATGGGTCCTCCATATATGTTCTTTGGGTACTCTATTCTTTATACTGTACTTTATATCCCAATGACTATTCTGTAACTACCAGTTTGTACTTCTTAATCCTTCACCTTTTTCACCCAACTCCCTGATCCATCTACTAAGTGAAAACCATCAAAATATTTTCTACATCTATTATTCTGTTTCTGTTCCACTTGTTTATTCTGTTTTTTAGGTTCAATTATTGGTAGATATATATTTATTGCCATTTTAGTCTTCTTTTTTTTTCTTGACCCTTTAACATTTAATATATTACTGTTTTGGTGGTGATGCATTCCTTTAGATTTTTCTTGTCTGGGAAGCTGTTTATCTGTCCTTTGATTCTAAATGATAGCTTTGTTGGGTAGAGTAATGTTGGTTGTAGGTCCTTGCTTTTCATTACTTTGAATATTTCTTGCCAATCCCTTGTAGCCTACAAAGTTTCTTTTGAGAAATCATCTGACAGTCTTATGAGGGATCCCTTGTAGGTAACTTTTTTTCTTACTGCTTTTAAGATTCTCTTTCTGTATTTAATCTTTGGCATTTTAATTAAGATGTGTCTTGGTATGGTCTTCTTTGGGCCCATCTTGTTTGGGACTCTCTGTGCTTCCTGGACTGGTATGTCTACTTTCTTCACCAAGTTAGGGAAGTTTTCTTTTATTATTTTTTTAGATAGGTTTCCAATTTCTTGCTCTTTCTCTTCTCCTTGTGGCACCCCTATGATGCAAACGTTGCTACACTTGAAGTAGTACCATAAGCTTCTTACACTATCCTCATCTTTTAAAATTCTTTTTTCTTCTTGTTTCTGATTGGTTGTTTTTGCTTCCTTATGTTCCAAATTACTGACTTGATTCTCGGCTTCATCTACTCTATTATTGGTTTCCTGTGAATTGTTCTTCATTACAATTAGTGTATCCTTCATTTCTCACTAGATATTTTTTATGCTGTTGAGGTCCTCACTAAGTTCCTTGTTAAGTGTTTTAATATAAGTGTTTAACTAGTGTTTTAAACTCTGCATCTGATAGATTGCTTATGTCTATCTTGTTTAGTTCCTTTTCTGGGATTTTGTTGTTCTTTCATTTTGGTTTCTTTTTCTCCCTGATTTGGCAGTCTTTTTTTTTTTTTTTTCCAGTTTTAGGTAAAGCTACTGCATCTCCCAGGCTTGGTAGAGTAGCTTAACATAGTAGGTGTCCTATGGGGTCTAGTGGCACAGCCTCTTCTATTACCTTAGCTGAGTACTCAAGGTATGCTCACTGTGTGGGCTGTGTACATTTTCCTTGTAGTTGAGATTTTCTTGCTTTTGGCATGTCCAAGGTCCGTCACCACCTGTGTTCTGTCCATGGTCACACAGCATTAGCTACAAAGCAATCTGAAGATGGCTGCTCCTTGTGCTGGGTTTGAAGGTGCCCAAGAGAGGCCAAGCTGTGAACCAAAGCCATCTGCTGCTAGTGCCAAGTCTGGGTCAACTTAGCAAGAAGTATGGGCCTTGCTGAAGCTAGATGTTGCTTGTCTGGGAGAATTTAGGAAAATATGAAGCATGCACCAAGCAAGTCATTTATACAGAAAAGCTACTGGAAACAGCTTGGGTGGGCCTGAAATTTGGGTCAGGCAGGGCCTCAGGGAATCACCTGGTTGGGACAAACACTAAAAGCCAGGTTGACAGAGTCTTAGATATACCACCCACCCACTGTCTATGTCAGGGGAAGGATCAGAAAAGGAACAATAGCCTCCGTTAGCAGTTCTGTCTGAAAGATAGCTACATCCCAGCTCTCACCCAGATGCTGGATAATTCAGTTCTACTTCATGTCTCTGATGCCCTTCAATCTGCTGCCCCTGAGCTGGAGATCAGAGAGAGGGAGTCTGGGTAAGCTTGTGCGTTGGCTCTTTTAAGAGGAACTGTCTGGAATTCCAGATGCTTCTGTCTCTTACAGCCTCAATAGCCACTGGTTTTTACAGCCAGAGTTATGGAGACTTATCTTTGTGGCACTGGAATGCTGGGCTAGGGTCGGGGGCTGGAAACCCTTGCTCTTGAGATATCCCTCTTGATTTTTATCCACCACTCATGGATCTGGGACCAGCCCATTATGTGTCTCTGCCCCTCCTACCAGTCCTGGTGTGGTTTCTTTAATTTTGTAGGTGTTGAACTTGCATTCAGCTCAATTTTGATGGTTCTTAATGATAGTCATTTTACAATTTAGTTGAAATTTTTATGTGGTTGTGCAAGGAGGTGAACCATATTTACCTATGCCACTATCTAGGAATAACTGCTTGTTTTTTTTCTCTCTTTTTTTATATATTTTATTGATTATGCTATTACAGTTGTCCCGTTTCTCCCCCATCATTCCCCCCACCCTGCACACCCTCTCCCACCCACATTCCCCCCTTTAGTTCATGTCCATGTGTCATAAGTTCTTTAGCTTCTGCATTTCCCATACTATTCTTGCCCTCCCCCTGTCTATTTTCTACCCACTATCTATGCTACTCATTCTCTGTACCTTCCCCACCTCTCCTCCTCCCATGCCCCTGTTGCTAACCTTCCATATGATCTCCATTTCTGTGGTTATGTTTCTGTTCTAGCTGTTTGCTTAGTTTGCTTTTGTTTTAGGTGTGGTTCTTAATAGCTGTGAGTTTGCTGTCTTTTCACTGTCATATTTTTTATCTTCTTTTTCTTAGATAAGTCCCTTTAACATTTCATATAATAAGAGCTTGGTGATGATGAACTCCTTGAACTTGACCTTATCTGAGAAGTGCTTTATCTGTCCTTCCATTCTAAATGACAGCTTTGCTGGAAAGAGCAATTTTGGATGTAGGTTCCTGCTTTTCAAGATTTCAAATATTTCTTTCCAGCCCCTTCTTGCCTGGAAGGTCTCTTTTGAGAAATCAGCTGACAGTCTGATGGGAACTGCTTTGTAGGTGACTGTCCCCTTATCCCTTGCTGCTTCTAGGATTCTCTGCTTCATTTTAATCTTGGCTAATGTAATTACGATGTGCCTTGATGTGTTCCTCCTTGGGCCCAACTTCTTTGGGTCTCTCTGAGCTTCCTGGACGTCCTGGTAGTCTATTTCCTTTGCCATATTGGGGAAGTTCTCCTTGATTATTTGTTCAAATAAGTTTTCTACTTGTTGCTCTTCTTCTTCCCCTTCTGGGACCCCTATAATTAGGATGTTGGGACATTTAACGATGTCCCGGAGGTTCCTAAGCCTCTCCTCATTTTTTTGAATTCTTGTTTCTTCCTCATTTTCTGTTTGGTTGTTAATTTCTTCCTTCTGGTCCACTCCATTGATTTGAGTCCCAGTTTTCCTTCCATCTCTATCAGTTCCCCATGCGTCTTCCTTCATTTCACGTATTGTAGCCTGCATTTTCTCATCTAATTTATGAACAAAATCAACCAATTCTGTGAGCATTTTGATGACCAGTGCTTTGAACTGTGCATCTGATAGGTTGGCTATCTCTTCATTGCTTAGAGGAATTGACTCTGGGGTTTTCATTTTTCCTCCGGTTTGAGCCATTTTTGGTGGGGTTTTTTGTTTTGTTTTGGTTTGGTTTTAGTCTGGTCGTGGCTATTACATATGAGGGGTGGAGCCTTAGGTGTTCCTCAGGGTGGGGCAGCCCAGTTGCTGGGTTGTGACACGCTGTATGTGGGGGCGGGCTCCGAGAGGGAAGAATGGCGCCTGTTCCGCTCTCTTCTGGACTCTGGTCCCTTCTGCTGCTTCCCCTTCACCTGGATTATCTGCGCACGCGTGTGCTGTTATGTAGCGAGGAGTGGAGCCTCAGGCGCTCCCCAGTGTGGGGCAGCCCAGTTGCTGGGTTGTGACGCTGTATGTGGGGGCAGGGTCTGAGAGGGAACAATGGCGCCTGCTCCGCTCTCTCCTGGATTCAGTCCCTTCCACCACTTCCCCTCTGCCTGGACCGTCTGCACGCGCTAATGTAGGACCACCTGGTCAGCCAGCTGCCTTGTGCGTCCTCACTGGGTCTGCACCGTTGCCCCCCTGTGCTGGGGGTCCGCCAGCTGCTGCCTGTGGGCCCAAGGACTGCCAGCCACTGCCCGTGCACATGGGAACTGCCAGCCACTGCTACTTGTGTTCCTGGGTCCGCACCTCCACTTTTTCCTACTGCGACTCCGCCCCTCTTACTGGTCTGGATGAATGGTTGTTGGACTTCCGTACAGTTCAATTTTCTATAAGTTCTGGTTGTTTTCTTGTTTCTAAATAGTTGTTGTCCTTAATTTTGGTTGTGAGAGGAGGCACAGTGTGTCCGCCTACGCCTCCATCTTGGCCGGAAGTCCTCGGAATAACTGCTTGTTAACAGTCTGTTCCACTATTCACTTTTCTTGAGTCAAGTTCCAGCTAACATAGACAGTGTCAATTCATTTTGAAACATGAAGTAAAACTTTATGTAATCAAGTGGCTCATTAGAGAAGATCAGAGGATCTCCAAGTACACTTAAAAATCAGAACTAAGAGTCTGGCCAAGATGGAGGCATAGGTGGATACACTTCACCTCCTTGCACAACCAAAAGAAAGATAGCAACTAATTTAAAAACAAAAATCAAGCAGAACATCCAGAAAATGAAACTGTACAGAAGTCTGACAACCAAGGAGTTAAAGAAAGAACATTTATCCAGACTGGTAGGAGGAGTGGAGACAGCAGTCAGGGCAGAGAGGATGCACAGTGAAGGGGCAGCTGGTGGCCTGGACTGGTTGGGCAAGGTAGTGGCTGGCAGACTGGGCTGTCCCACATTTGTGTGCAGATAAAAACTAGGAGTGACAACTGAGGAAAAAGACAGATCATGTACCCCAGGGTTCCACTGCTGGGAAATAAAGCCTCAGAACCTCTATCTGTAATCTGTGATGGTTACAGTGGCAAAAGAAACTGCCAGTCTCTCAGGAGAGTCCACTGGAGGGGCCCACAGGGTCACAGAACATGCAAAAACCCACCCACCCAGGAATCAGCACCAGGGCAGCACCTGGAAGGGTGCAATTCACTTGTAGGAAGTGAGAAAGTGACTGAAAGCAGGGTGAGAGCCGAGCAAGTGACAGTTTTCCCTTCTTCCTGATCCCTCCACTATATACAGCACCAAAACTCAGCAAAGTGGGTTGCCCTGCACTGGAGAATACCTAAGGCTCCACCCTTTACAACATAACAGGTGTGCCAAGACAAAAAAGAATATGGTCTAAATGAAAGAACAGATCAAAATTCCAGAAAAAGAACTAAGTGATGAGGAGATAACCAACCTCTAGATGCAAAATTCAAAACACTTGTAATTAGGATGCTCACAGAAATGATTGAATACTGCTGCAAAATAAAGAAAGAAATGAAGGATACAGTAAGTAAAATAAAGAAAAATATAGAGGGAATCAACAGTGAAGAGAAAGAAACTGGGACTCAAATGAATGATTTGGGACAGAAGGAAGAAATAAACATTTTACTTGAACAGAATGAAGAAACAAAAATTCAAAAAAAAAATGAGGAGAGGCTTAGGAGCCTTTGGAACAACTTTAAGCATTCCAACATCCAAATCATAGGGGTGCCAGAAGGAGAATAGGAAGACCAAGAAATAGAAAAATTATTTTAAAAATATGAAAGAAAACTTTCCCACTCTGGTGAGGGAAATAGATATGCAAGTCTAGGAAGCTCAGGGAATTCTAAACAAGTTAAACCCACAGAGGATTACATGAAGACACATCATAATTAAATTACCAATGATTAAAGATGAAGAGAGAACTTTTAAAGCAGCAAGAGAGAAGAGAGTTACCTACAAAAGAGTTCCCATAAGACTATCAGCTTGTTTCTCAAAAGAAACCTTACAGGCAAGGAAGGGCTGGAAAGAAGTATTCAAAATCATGAAAAGCAAGGGCCTACAACCAAGATTACTTTATCCAGCAAAGCTATCATTTAGAATGGAAAGGTAGATAAAGTGCTTCCCAGATAAGGTCAAGTTAAAGGAGTTCATCATTACCAAGGCCTTATTATATGAAATGTTAAAGGGACTTATCTAAGAAATAGAAGATCAAAACTATGAACAGTAAAATGACAACAAACTATTAACAACTGAACCTAAAACAAAAACAAAAACACACTAAGCAAACAACTAGAACAGAAATGGAATCAAAGAAATGGAGGGTTATCAGCAGGGCTGGGGAGGGGGGAGAATGGGGGGAAGTACAGGCAATAAGAAGCATAACTGGTAGGTACAAATTAGACCAAGGGAGGTTAAGAATAGTATAGGAAACGGAGAAGCAGAACTTACGTGTACAACCCATTGACATGAACTAAGAAGGGGAATGCTAGAGGGAATGGAGGTACTGGGTAAAGGGGAGGAAAAATATGGGACAACTGTAATAGTGTAATCAATAAAATATACTAAAAATAAATTTAAAAAAATCAGAACTAATGTTCTGTATTTAAAAATGAGGTCAAAGGGGACTCCATGTTCAGAAAAATATTGACATTCACTATAAGTTCATGTATGTAGTAATGATAGATAAACAGTTAATCCACCACATTTGTTGATTCAATATGATTACTGAAGGACTTATGTGCAAGGCAATGAGAACCCAACACTGCACATAGTGTATTTTTCGGTTCTTTTTTCTTCAAAATGCAACTACAAAGATAGTACTTTAAAAAAAGCATCCTCATATCTTAATGTTATGTTTTCAGGATGGTATAGTTCAAACTAGTTAACATAAGTAGAAAATATATTAAACTTTATAAAGGTTTTAAAGTGTGAACTTAACTACAAATATTTATTGAATATGTCATATAAAAGGTACAGGGCTAAATAGAGTGGATTTCATCAAGAAAAGTAAGACACGGTGTTTGTCCTTGAAAAGCCTTCCATTTAACAGGAGGGATAAGAAATGCAGTCCTATGATATTATAAGAGGTATAAAAAAGTGAGAGATAAGATGCTACGTGAACAGATTGATAAGGCCTTTCTTAAAGGCCTCAAGAAAGGCTTCACATGGAAGCAGACTGAGTCAAAGCTTGATGGATAAATTCTGAAGCATGTAGATGAAGCAAAAGCATTCTTCATGGGCAATACTGTGGACAATGCTGAAGTTGGGAAAGCATGCTATGTGTTTAGGGAACAGAAAGCATATCAATTTATCTTGTGCTAAATGATATATAGGGGGCATTATTGCATGAGTTCAGGAAGGTACAATAATGAAATGGGAAGTTTAAATGATCTAAAAATGTATTGTTATAGGAATTGGCTTACATAACTGTGAAGGCTGATATGTCCCATGATCTGTAATCTGCAAGTTGCAGAGCTAGGAAAGTTGGTGTTCTAAGTCTCAGTTCTGGTCTGATTCCAAAGGCCTGAGAACCAGGAGCAACAATACCCAAAGGCAGAAGAAGATGGATGTCTCAGAACCAACAGAGAGCAAATTCACCCTTCCCCCACCTTTTTGTTCCATTCAGGCCCTCAAAGGTTTGCCTGATGCCTAACTGCACTGGTGAGAATAATATTTACTCAGTCTATTGATTCAAATGCTAATCTCTTTTAGAAACCTTTTAGAAACACCCTCACAGACATACCCAGAAATAATGTTTCACCAGCAATCTAGGCATCCACTATCTCAGTCAAGTTGATACATAAAATTAAAGAAAGTAAAGATCTGAGTTTGTAGTCCTACTTATTAACCATATGAATTACCATTCAGAACTTTGGTTTTCTCATTTCTAAAATATATCAAATTTATTTCTGGCTGCATTGTCAGAATAAAGCAGCTTGTGCTGTAACAACAAAAAACTTCAGAAAGCTCAATGATTTTAAAGCAATAGAAATCAAATATTAAAAAAATTCATTGTTGTTCAATTACATATGTATCCATTTTCCCACAACCACTTTCCCCTGATGCACCCACCCCCACCTCCCACCCTGAATCCTACCCAGCTTTGGCTTTGTCCATGGGTCCTTTATACGTTTTTCTTGATGACCCTTCCCCTTCTTTCCCCCATTATTGCCCCCCTCCTTTGGTTACTGTCAGTTTATTTTTTATTTCAGTGACTCTGGTTATATTTTGCTTGCTTGTTGTTTTGTTGATTAGGTTCCACTTATAGGTGAGATCATATGGTATTTATCTTTCACTGCCTGGCTTATTTCACTTAGCATAATGCTCTTTAGTTCCATCCATGCTTTGCGAAGGGTGGTAGCTATTTCTTTCTTTCTGCCTATAGTATTCTACTGTGTAAATATACTATAGTTTTTGATCCACTTATTTACTGATGGGCACCCCAATGTTCATAGCAGCACAATTTACAAAAATCCAATATTTTTTAACATCCTGGTCCAGTTTGGTTTGGAGAGTGATAGTGAGGAAGGGTAGGATGGGAGCCTTGCTATAGTGTTCCCAGCAGGGGGCCTGGCCCTGAGTGAGTCTGCCTAAAAGCAACTGTACTGTTCTTGACTTCGTGTATAAATGATTTCACAACACTAGTCCAGGTGACTATGAGGATGTGTTTATTAAAGTTGGGGCAGTGAAAGAAGGAAGGGCTTAGCATCAAAGAAGCAACAGGAGAGCCTAGACTGGGCTGCCTTGGCCCACTGGGAAGTCAGAGAAGAAGGCTTTGGAGACAAGTTTAGGGGATTAGCCTGGGACAAGCTTCACCTACCCATTACCTTACAGTTTAGGAGACATACACCTGTGAAGAAAGAAGTGGGGGAAGAAGAAGGGAAAGGGAATGGCACGGGCTGCTCCTCAGAGGGAGAGCATACTTGCTTGGTCCTTTGTCTTGAGGCTTTTATCTCTCTCTTGCAAATGGGAATCTTAGGGGACGTCTCAAGGGAGGGTTTAAGTGGAATATTCATTAGTTCTCCAGGTGTTACCAAAATTTCAGAATCATGACCTCCACTGATTAGTTAGTGACAGGGCTAGGGGTCTTTAGCCATTGCGGTTGGTTCTAGTGTCGTTCTCCTGGTTTGGCTGTTTTTCTGGACCTGGAGCTGAAATAGAACTGAGGCCTAGATGTTATCTCTAGGGAGGTGATCTTTTGTATCTAGGCTGTAAATTGCACAGCCGCCTGTCTCAGTTTCCCTATTCTACTTCCTAAGAAATTTTCCTAGCTTCTTATTATCCTCTCTTACAGTAGGGTGACTTTCAGGCACTTCTTCTGAGATGTTATTATTCCTAACATACGGTGTCCAAATTCACCACAGAAGGGAGAATAGATTGTAGGAAGAGATCTCTAAGGGACCAGGCCTGTACATAAACTAAATCTATCTACATCATTGGCCAAAACTAGTCATGTGGCTCCACCTAGATGTCAGGGACTTAGAAATAAAGGCTTTGGTGTACCCAGGAGAAAAAGAAAGTTTTGGGGGAACACACAACAGTACTCTGTGAATCTGCAGTGTTATTAAGAACATAATATATATGAAAAGGCTAGGGTAATATATACAAAATAATATATGTAAAAGGCTAGGGTAAAAAAAAAGGCTAGGGTAATGTAAATCACTCCTCAGTATGTTAGTTTTTAAAGATGGGAAAGATGTACTGCGGCCAAGGTATCAAGCCCCTTAAATTATTGCCAATTAAGGAAGTTAAAATTTACTCCATAGGTTATGAAGTGTAACTAAAGGCTTTTGAAGAGGGGAATATTAAATAAATATGTGAATTCAGAAGAATGGACAACTGTCCTTAGGCTGGAGATTCTGGGGAAAATTGTAGACAATTTTTTTTTTGGTTGTTGAACTACAGGGTCTTGATTAGGGTAGGGCAGAGATACTGTAGCAAGAATAAGAAACATTACAGTTGACTACTATATTTTATTAGTCTTTGTGTCTGTGATAGCTTTTTCAGAACCTGTGTCAAAATGCGTTAAATAAACATTGCTAAATGAATCAATGATGACTCAATGAATGGATAAGTAAATGAATTCCATTCTATAGGGCAGTTAGTTTTGTATATGACTGTCTTCTCACATAGATTATAAATTTGTTAAGGTTGGGAATTGTTCCCATATTTCTGTAGAAAAGGTCATAATGTGAGCCTAAGAAGCACAAATAATTTAGGAATATGTGTGGCAGTGATTCTTCATACATGCAAATTGGTGAAGAGGACTTTGTAGCCGAGAATTGTCCTGACTGCACCAAAATTAACATCCATGCAAGTGAAGGAACAAAGCTCATGAACCAGGGAGATGAAGTCATTTGGAGATAGGAACAGAAAATATGTGATTTAAAATCTTACTTATTTTAGCATTATACTTTAAATATCAGAAAGTGGAAGATGGAGGTGAGATAGGCGGGAGCAGAGGCCACTTCCCCCTGCACATGGATGAAACACCTAGCCAATCATCTGAGGAACAGAGTGAACAGTCAAAAGTATCTCAGCATATATGAAGATAGGAGACAAAAAATAATAGAGGACATGGGAAAACCACACAGTAAAGAGACCACTTCAGTACAATAAGGTCCTTGGGTCCAGTGCAGGGACCAGGGTGGCTGCAGCCCCAGGTCTGACGCCCACCGGGTCTGCCACAGGGTTCTTGGGAGAGACCCGGGTCAATGGCTCCCTCCCTTGCCAAACAAGGTTTGAGCAGCATGGAAGGAGACCTGGTTTCTTGAAGTTGCAGGGGGTGAACAAAGACGAAGTGGCAAACACACAGGGGCTGTGTGCATTCATCGAGACAGTGGATGCCAGCTGGTGAGAGTTGGGCCCTGGTGGACCCTGACCCTGATAGTCCCTGGTCTGGTTGGAAAGTTGGGCTGTGTGAGAGGCCAGGACCTTGTTTGGACTGGTAGGCTTGAATAGGAGAAATTTTTTCAAAAAGAAAAAGTGAAAAAAGAGTCACTTGGTGGCTGTCTGGGGAATTTTCCTGCACTAGCCGCCCTGGCCTCTTGCATCCCTACTCCTGCCCAGCTGTGCAGCACTCCCACAGTGGCTTTGTGGCTCGGAAGGCCCTGTGCTCACACCTGAAGCCCTGGGGAGAGTATGCACAAAAACCTTCAGACCAGCAGCTGCCCATCCTGCCCCAGTAGCAGAGGCCGAGTGTGCATGCCTGCAGCACAGGGAATGGTGCTCACCCAAATCTGTGGGACCAGTGGCTGCCTTATCCCACCACAGCCACAGGCCCTGAGCCCGCTGCCCAGAGGCACTGCACATCCAACCCTTGCTCCCGGGGGAAGCAGCAGAGGAGGTACACACCTGCATCCACAGCAGCAATGAGGGCAGCACCCCTGCCCTGCAGGGTTGACTGGCTCTCTAAGAGGAAAGTGGAGATGCCCCCACAGAGGAGAACTGTAGGTCTCAGGTAGTCAGCAATCCCCAGAAAGACTTAACTCAGTGTGGGGGCTGAAGTAGCCTACAGGGACTCTGAGAGTCCCTAGAACCTAGGACAGCAAAGAGTGAGAAGGTGGTGTGTGAATTGCCCCTAATTGGTGCACCACAAGGACAGTGCAACTGGTGGACTAAAGGCCTAGTGCAGAAAGGTACTGGTGCAGAAGGGTACTGAGAGCCCTGCAGTTAACCGAGGAACTAGGCTGAAGGCTGGGAAACTGTGAATAGTGCAGCTCAGGAAGGGAGAAAAGCAAAACCAATCCTCCCTCAGTCTGCTGCAGCCAAGAAGACCAGCAGAACTGACTTGGTGGGTTTAAAGCCAGCAGAAGGCTCTTTTTTTTTTTTTTTTAAAGTAATTCTTTTTTCTTTTAACTCCGTCTTCCTTTTTTCCTTCTTTCTTTTTTTATTCCTTCTTCCTTTCTTTTCCTTTTTATCTCTTCTTCCTTCTTTCTTCTTCATCTTCTTTTTTGAAATTCCCACAAGTGAGACAATTAAACATGGAGCTGTGAAAAGACTAGAACTGGACCCAAAGAGGGGTATCCCAACAACTGAAATAGTGAGACAAATTTCATTTTGCTATGCCAGAGAACTTGCAAGTTATTGTGTATTTGTTTTATTATTATTTTTCATTATTCTTATATCTTTTATTTTATTAGTATTTTTGGATTTCTCTTCTTTCTGTTTAGTCTTCCTCACTTGGCTTGCTAAATTGTATTGTTTGACTAGTTTTCCTCGTTCTGTCTTTCATAGTGTATTTTCAATTTACCATCTTTCACTTCACTGTGTTCCATTAGCACACTAATTTAGGTCCTATGCTTTCTATTCTGGTTATCCAGATCACATAGATTCTGTCATATGATTGTTACTCCACTGCTATTGTAAATAATTGCTGTGCCATACAGTTGTAAATACTACACAGCACCCCTCCCAGATCTTAGCTCACTTCACCGTATCCTGAACTTTATTACTGTGGTGGTAAACTCTATTCTCTCACACACTACCCCTATTTTCTATACTTTACTCTCACATTACCTCATAATATGACCTTCCACAAGCTCACTGCTTTCTAGATACAACTCACAACCCTTCTCTCCCCTAACAAGAGTCTTATCTTCTTCCCATTCTTTCTAAAAAGTCACTAATTGAGTGAAATATCATGGTTAACACTATACATATCTGAAGGATCTCCTATCTATTCTCTATGGGTTGGTACTTTACAAATCACAGAATACACTCCCACTGTCTTAAACTATTTTGCCTTCCTCCTCCAACCAATAACAAAAAGGACTAGGTGGAAGCTGTGAACACCAGGATACCTGCTAGAAGAAGAAACCCACCAACAAAGGAACCACCAACAGATAACAACAGAAGAAGGTGAAGGAGGGAGTGGAAGCCACACTAACTCAACCCAGGACTTATCTGGAAACACAACTAAATGGTGGAGAAATTACTCAGAACAAACTGCTGAACAAGAGTAAGAGAGAATCCTCAAAATGTTGTACACATTAAAGAACCAGCTTCAACCCAACCTGCTCACACCTGCATAACAGAATACAAGATGTGGTGGACAGAATGACCCTCTATTAACCAGCTGGAGGGAAGGACCCACCAAAGAAACAACAATCAAAACACAAAGACATACAGAGAGCCAACATAAATGACAGCCCAAGAACAGCAAGCTCAGGAGATCAAGGAGATGGCACCACTGAATCTCACAGGTATTCCACCACAGAAGTTCACACCATAAACCCAGGAAATCAGAACAGATCAATTTAAGAAGGTGAGACTAACAAGAAGAGTCTCATAAACAATGGGAAGACAAAGAAACAATCCCCAAATGAAAGGAAAGGAGGAAGCCTCAGAAAGAATGCTAAATGAAAGAGGGAAGTCACCTATCAGATATTGAGTTCAAAGCAATGGTTATCAGGAAGCTCAATGAGCTCACAGAGAATTACCAGAAACTACAGGGAAACCACAGTGAACTCAATGCAAACTATACTAACATGAAAAAGGAAACAAACTATCAACAAGGGTCAAGAGGAAATAAAGAATATAATTTCTGAACTTAAGAACACAGTAAAAGGAATCAAAAGCAGGCTCCATGAAGGAGAGGATCAGATCAGCGAGCAGGAGGACAAAGTAGGGGGAAAAACACCCAGAAAGAGCAAGAAAAGGAAAAGAGGCTCAGAAAGAATGAAGAGGGATTAAGAGAAATGCAATACAATATGAAACATAATAATGTCCATATAATAGGGATACAAAATCTATTTGAAAAAGTAATGATGGAAAACTTCCCTAATTTGATGAGAGAAAAAGTTACACAAATCCAGGAAACACAGTAGCAATCAAGAGGAACCCAAAAAGTCCTATTTCAAGACACATCATAATTAAAATGGCAAAATTCCAAGACAAAGAGAGAATCTTAAAGGCAGCAAGGGAGAAACAGTGAGTAACATACAAGGGAGCCCCCATAAGGTTAGCAGCTGACTTCTCAATGGAAACGCTCCAAGCCAGAAGAGAATGGCAAGAAATATTCCAAGCAATGAGAACCAGAGGCCTGCAATCCAGACTACTTTACCCAGCAAGGCTTTCAATCAAGATAGAAGGCCAAATAAGGAGCTTCCCAGACAAAAGAAGTCTAAAAGAATACACCTCTACCAAACCAATTCTGCAAGAGATACTAAATGTACTGCTTTAAGGGAAGAAAGGAAAAGACAGAGAGAGAGAAAGAGAGAGAGAAACACAGGTACGAAAATGGCAATGAATAAATACCTATCAATAATAACCTTAAATGTAAATGGATTAAATGCTCCAATCAAAAGACATAGAATAGCTGAATGGATAAGAAAGCATGACCCACACATATGCTGCCTACAAGAAACCCACCTCAGGACAAAAGACATACACAGGCTCAAAGTGAAGGGCTGGAAACAAATTTTCCAAGCAAATGGTCAGGAAAAAAAAGCTGGGGTAGCAATACTCATATCAGACAAAATAGACTTCAAAAGAAGGGCCATAAAGAGAGACCCAGAAGGTCACTTCATAATACTCAAGGGAAGAATCCACCAAGAAGACATAAATATTGTAAATATACATGCACCCAACGGAGGAGTACCTAAATACAGCAAGAAAATTTTAGAGGACTTCAAGAAAGATATTGACAGCAACACAATTATAGTAGGCGATTTTAACACCCCACTGTCAAAAATGGACAGATCTTCCAAACCAAATATCAACAAAGATATTGTGGCATTGAACAACACTCTAGAGGAAATGGACTTAACTGATATATATAGAGCCCTTCATCCCAAAGAAACTAAATGCACTTTCTTTTCAAATGCACATGGAACATTTTCAAAGATAGACCACAAGACAGGACACAAATCAAGCCTCAACAAATTCAAGAAAATTGAAACCATACCAAACATTTTCTCTGACCACAAGGGACTGAAACTAGAAACCAAACCCAAGAGGAAAAACCCGAAACCCTCAAAATCATGGAGATTGAATAGCATGCTATTAAACAATGAATGGGTCAAGAATGACATTAGGAAGGAAATCAAAAAGTTTCTGGAAACAAATGATAATGAACTCACATTGACCCAAAACTTATGGGACACAGCAAAGGCAGTCCTCAGAGGGAAACTTATAGCGATACAGGCCTACCTAAAAAAGACATAAACATCACAAACAAACAACCTAACAGTACGCCTACAAGAACTCGAGGAACAACAACAAAGACAGCCCAGAGCAAGCAGAAAGAAAGAAACAACCAAGATCAGAGCAGAATTAAATGACATAAAGACTAAAAGCACAATCCTAATGATCAATGAATCCAGGAGTTGGTTCTTTGAAAAGACCAACAAAATCGAGAAGCCTTTAAGCAGGCTCATCAAGAAAAAAAGAGAGAGGACTCCAATAAACACAATCAGAAATGAAAGAGGTGATATTACAACTGACACCACGGAAATACAAAGGATTGTAAGAAATTACTATGAAAAACTGTATGCCAAGAAATTTGAAAACCTAGGTGAAATGGACAGTTTCTAGAAAAATATAACCTTCCAAAACTCAATGAAGAAGAAACAGAAAGCCTGAACAGAGCAATAACAGCTGGTGAAATTGAATCAGTAATCAAAACACTCCCGACACACAAAAGTCCTGGACCAGATGACTTCACAGGAGAATTCTACAAAACATTTAAGGAAGAGCTAACCCCTATTCTCCACAGACTATTCCAAAAAATCCAAAAAGATGGAAGACTCCCAAACTCTTTTTATGAAGCCAGCATCATCCTAATCCCAAAACCAGATAAAGACACAACAAAGAAGGAGAACTTCAGGCCAATATCGCTGATGAACATAGATGCTAAAATCCTCAACAAAATATTGGCAAACCGCATCCAACAACACATTAAAAAGATCATACACCATGACCAAGTGGGATTCATCCCAGGGATGCAAGGATGGTTCAACATTCGCAAATCAGTAAATGTAATTCATCACATAAACAAAAGCAAAGACAAAAATCACATGATCTTATCAATAGATGCGGAAAAAGCATTTGATAAGGTACAGCACCCATTTATGACAAAAACCCTCAGCAAATTGGGAATAGAGGGAGCATTCTTCAACATAATAAAGGCTATATATGAGAAACCTGCAGCCAGCATCACACTCAACGGGCAAAAACTAAATTCTTTTCCACTAAAATCAGGAACAAGACAAGGCTGTCCACTTTCATCACTTCTATTCAATATAGTATTGGAAGTATTAGCCACAGCGAGTAGAGAAAAAAAAGGAAATAAAAGGCATTCAACTTGGAAAGGAGGAAATAAAACTATCATTGTTTGCAGATGACATGATAGTATACATAGAAAATCCTATAGTCTCGGCCAAAAAACTGCTCAACCTAATAAATGAATTTGGCCAAGCAGCCGGATACAAAGTCAATATCCAAAAATCAAAGGCATTTTGTATACCAACAATGAAACAACAGAAGCAGAAATCAAGAAAAAAATCCCCTTCGATATAGCAAAAAGAAAAATAAAGTACCTAGGAATAAACCTAACCAAGGAGTTAAAAGACCTGTATGCAGAAAACTACACAACACTGAAGAAGGAAATCAAGGAAGACACAAATAAATGGAAACACATACCGTGTTCATGGATTGGAAGAATTAACATCATCAAAATGTCCATACTCCCCAAAGCAGTTTACAGATTCAATGCAATACCTATTAAAGTACCAATGGCATATTTCACCGGTACAGAACAAACACTTCAAAAATTTATATGGAACAATAAATGACCCAGAATAGCGGCAGCAGTCTTGAGAAAGAAGAGCAAAGCAGGAGGGATCACAATACCTGATACCAAAATGTATTACAAGGCCACTGTAATCAAAACAGCCTGGTACTGGCATAAAAACAGGTACGTGGACCAGTGGAATAGAACAGAGAGCCCAGAAATAAACCCTAGTCTCTATAGTCAATTAATATTTGACAAAGGGGGCAGCAACATAAAATGAAGTAAAAATAGCCTCTTCAACAAGTGGTGTTGGGAGAACGGGACAGCTTCGTGCAAGAAAATGAAACTTGAGCACCAACTTACACCATACACAAAAATAAATTCAAGGGGAATAAGAGATTTAAATATAAGCTGTGACACCATTAAAGTCCTAGAGGAGAACATAGGCAGGAAAATCTCAGATATTCCACGCAGCAACATTTTTACTGATATGTTCCCTAAAGCAAGGGACATAAAGGAAAGAATAAACAAATGGGATCTCATCAAAATAAAAAAGCTTCTGCATGGCCGAGGAAAACTATTAAAGTAAAAAGAGAACCGACTGTGTGGGAAAACATATTTGACAATGATACCTCAGATAAGGGTTTAATCTACAAAATATACAAAGAACTTCCACAACTCCACTCTAAGAAGACAAGCAACCCAATTAAAAAATGGGCAAAGGATTTGAACAGACACTTCTCCAAGGAGGACATACAGAGGATCCAGACACACACGAAAAGTTGCTCGATATCACTAGCTATCAGAGAGATGCAAATTAAAACCACAATGAGATACCACTTGACACCAGTCAGAATGTCCCTCATAAACAAAGGAACAAACGGCAAGTGTTGGAGAGGTTGTGGAGAAAAGGGGACCCTAGTGCACTGCTGGTGGGAGTACAGATTGGTCCAACCACTATGGAAAACAGTATGGAATTTTCTAAAAAATCTAAAAATGGATCTACCTTTTGACCCAGCAATTCCACTGCTAGGACTATATCCTAAGAACCCTGAAACACCAATCCAAAAGAACCTATGCACCCCTATGTTTATAGCAGCACAATTTACAATAGCGAAGTGTTGGAAGCAACCTAGATGCCCATCAGTAAATGAATGGATCAAAAAACTGTGGTACATTTACACAATGAAATTCTATGCAGCAGAAAGAAAGAAGGAACTCCTACCCTTTGCAACAGCATGGATGGAACTTGAGAGCATCATGCTAAGCGAAATAAGTCAGGCAGTGAAAGACAAATACCATATGATCTCACCTTTAACAGGAAGCTAATCAACAAAACAAACAAGCATAATATCACCAAAGACATGGAAATTGAGAACAGGCTGAAAGTCACCAGAGCTGAGAGGGGAGGGAATTTCAGGGGAAAAGGGGAAGGGTTTACAGGAACAAGTATAAAGGACACATGGACAAAAACTATGGGGGGGTGGAAATGGGAGGGAGGTGGGGAGGGCTGGGGTGGTGGGTTGGGGTGAGAATAAAAGACGGAAAACTGTACAAGATCAACAATTAAAATAAAAATTAAAAAAATTCCAAATATTTTTTGGTCAAGAGAGCTTTTCTTTAGAATTTTTCATGGGAAATATTGATTTTCTCTATAATTTTAAGGAAATAATATTCATATTTACAGTGTAGTATGCGCTTGTAATATCGACTAAACCATTGTTTCAGATATAAAGTGTCTAAAAATCAAAGGGTATCAACTTTGTCTTCCTTTGTTTCCTAAGTCTTTTAGTTTTAGAGTTGAAAGAACTTGCATGGATATTTCCAAAATGTATGGTAGATATGTACACGTACATTATACTATTATGTGTATTACATATCTATCCACATTGAAATGACTATACCATGCTCAATTTTCAATAACCTAGAGCACAGGTGGCAAATACAAGTCCTGCAGATGGAATCCGGCCCTCCATCTTGTTTTATTCAGCTCGGCAGCTTGTTTCTACCCAGTGGCAGCACTGAGCTCCTTACCCCCACTTAAGGAGTATTTACATTGAGAGTCCTAAAATTATATTTGGCCCTTTGAAGGCAACTGGGATGCTGATATGGCCCCCTTTGAAAATGAGTTTGACACCCCTGACCTAGAATGTAATAAAACTCTAAGTGCATTCTTTGGCATGGTATATAATGTCTGAATTATACTGGGAAATCTCGAACCTGCTGTGCTACGTGTGTGTGTGTGTGTGTGTGTGTGTGTGTGTGGTATTGTATAAATTGATATTGGCATAGTTTAATCACCTAGAAATGTGAGTGTATCACTTAAATGCTTAAAAGTTCCTCTGCAATTAATAGAATGACTTATTAATTAGAGCAGAGAACAGATGCTCATAAGCTTTTGTGGAATTTCATGTTTTGTAGGTCATGTAGGTTTATGACCACAGAATCCTAACCTCATAGACATGTTTTAAAAGTAAGTCCAGCCAAATGTTAATTTTTATTCTATTATAATTTTGTTTGCTTATAAATCTGTAGTAATTTTTAAACATATTAGACAAACATTACTCATGATAGCAGGAGCAGAACAATGATCCTGGGAAACGCTGATCATGGATCCCCAAACAAAGGATATCTGTTCAGATTAGCTTGAGTTATGCTGTGTGTTAAGACCTCTTTGGTGATTCAAAAATTTATTGCTACATTAAAGTATTGAGAAATGCTTCAGAGGTAAAAAAAAAAAAACCTTATTGACCTTTGTTTTCAGTTAACAAACAAATTTTATTGTGCAAGGAAAGGCTATTTTTCTTTGCACATCAATTAACACTGCATAGAACAGTTTCTCTTTAACATTAGTTTAAGAAGTGCTGCATTAGTTAATTCAAAGACTATGGTTTACACTATTAAAAATTTTAACTCAATACAGACCCTAATGTCAAATTGAATACAGCAGGTCCTTAAATAATATCATTTCATTCAACACCATTTTGTTAGAAGGTTGATGATAAAAAAATCATTCCTGGGTGAAGCCACTGTCTGTGTGCAGTTTGCATTAAATTTTCCAATAATTAAGTTTTATGTTTTATAAAAACGTGTGTGTGTGTTGAAAGTCTTCTGACACCTTTATTGCTTTGGTGGGGGGTGCTTAGGGGTGCATAGTGGGGCGGACCCCCTTCCTTTTTATCACCACAGGATTCTGGCTGCAGAGATTGGTTTTGCTTCAGTGGGTGGCAGCCATGTGCAGATCCAGGCGGTATTCAATCTTATGGCTCCTGTGCTGGTGGCTGCGGGGGTGGCCCAGACGCTGTTTGTTGATGTTGGTCTGCTCATAGCAGGTGGCTGGCTTTCCCAGGCTGGGTGTCTGCTTCATGATGACCACCACACAGTTTTGCCTGCTCCATGCCCACTGTCTTGAAATGAATCGACCCATTCTAGCGGAAGGAGTTGTGGGCCTTCCGAAGGCTGGGTTTGGTGTTGTATGCCTGCCTGTCCCTCTTCATCCAGAAGCTAGAGCAGTTGTGTAGGACCACTCATTGCAGGTAGGCAGACATGTGGCCACAGTGTGGCAGCTGGAGACAGAAGGAAAGAGGCCTACATTGGTTGCTAAGCCCAAACAGTTTGGAAAGTTGACTATAGGTAAGGTTTTTGGTAGGAAATGGTATAGGGGCTTTTGTATTTACAATGATTTCTCTGATGGCAGGGAAAGGATGGCTTCTTCTAGGAGGTGATGCTAGAGGTTGGATTTAAGTTAACTGGTGGTGGCACTTGTATCCTGGAGGGATGGTGAGAGCCTGAAATGAGAAAGTAGCAAGCAGAGACAGTAAGAAAAGGAAAGATTGACGGGGTCAATTGTAACAGCTAACCCTTATGAAAGCCCTCTTTAGGTACCAGGTACAGACTAAGAGCTTTTGTGGGTTTAGGAGTGAAATGCATTTCAACCTCCAACAGTTGATTAGGCCTCACTGTTACATCATCACTCCCATCTCACAGGTGAGGACACTGAGACAGGCAGGTTAAGGAACTTGTCTAGGGTCACACAGCTAGTAAGCGGTAGAGATGAGGAGAGCTCAAGTTTACAATCTGACTCATGCTGGTTGTTTGTTAGTGTTGACAGACCCAATGCAGAGAATGGAGGAAGAATCTTTTAGAAATTAAAAACATTGTAGAGGACTATGCTATAAGTACTTTGTTAAGTGCTTCAACTTAATTCTTTACCACAACCCATTAAGTTAATAGGTTGAATATAAATCAGCAAAAGAAAAGGAAAACTTGAAAATGACCTTAATGTTCCCGCAAGTCTGGGTAAGTGGGATTATGTCAAGAGATAAATTCTAAAATGAGAGTAGGTTTTGCTTAGGGAAGGGCTCTTATAGTCCATTTTAGGTCATTGAGGTCCCCTCTCATTCCTGATTTTTGCAGGTTCTTACTATGCTCTGCCCCTGCTAATGACTTTAGGACTGATTGATTGGAAAGGAAAGGAGAAGAGGAAGAGCAATTATATTGATGAGAAACTGAAAAGAGTGGAAGAATGGTGGTGATAAGAATAGAAAATCCTTTTCATGATGGTGCTTAGATGGAAAGAGGGCAGTGCTGACCTCCACTGCAGTAAAGGCCACAACTGAAGAGACTAACTAATCTGTATGAATATTTTCAGTAGCAATACATGAAACAAATGCAAATACTATATTTTATGTTCATGAGAAGAGATATACCACAGGCTGACCTTTCAAAAGGAATTAAAACAATGCTCAGGGAAAAAATTTTCTGAGTTTTTCCATGGCTGCATGAAAACCCCTGACTACTGCCTATTTGGTCAAGGATCCAGCAAAGAGTCATCTTTATTTTAAAATATATTTTATTGATTATGCTATTACAGTTGTCCCATTTCCTCCCCTTCACCCTCCACCCACCTCCTCCCACATTCTCCCCCTTTAGTTCATGTCCATGTGTCATAAGTTCTTTAGCTTCTACATTTCCCACACTATTCTTGCTCTCCCCCTGTGTCTATTTTCTCTGTACCTTTCCCCCCACCTCTCTTCCTCCCACTCCCCTGTTGCTAACCCTCCATGTGATCTCCATTTCTGTGGTTCTGTTCCTGTTCTAGTTGTTTGCTTAGTTAGCTTTTGTTTTAGGTGTGGTTGTTAATAACTGTAAGTTTGGTGTCTTTTTACTGTCATATTTTTTTATCTTCTTTTTCTTAGGTAAGTCCCTTTAACATTTCATATAATAAGGGCTTGGTAATGATGAACTCCTTGAACTTGACCTTATCTGAGAAACACTTTATCTTCCCTTCCATTCTAAATGAAAGCTTTGCTGGATACAGCAATCTTCTTCCATGACTCGGAATACTTCTTTCCAGCCCCTTCTTGCCTGGAAGGTCTCTTTTGAGAATTCAGCAAACAGTCTGATGGGAACTCCTTTGTAGGTGACTGTCCCCTTATCTCTTGCTGCTTCTAGAATTCTCTCCTTCAGTTTAATCTTGGGTAATGTAATTATGATGTGCCTTGGTGTGTTACTCCTTGGGTTCCACTTCTTTGGGACTCTCTGAGCTTCCTGGACTTCCTGGAAGTCTATTTCCTTTGCCAGATTGGGGAAGTTCTCCTTTATTATTTGTTCAAATAAGTTTTCCACCGGTTGCTCTTCCTCTTGCCCTTCTGGTACCCCTATAATTCGGAATGTTGGAACATTTAAAGATGTCCTGAAGGTTCCTAAGCCTCTCCTCATTTTTTTGAATTCTTGTTTCTTCCTTCATTTCTGTTTGGTTGTTTCTTTCTTCCTTCTGTTCCACTCCATTGATTTGAGTCCCAGTTTTCTTCCTATCACTATTGGTTCCCTGTGCATTTTCCTTCATTTCATGTATTGTAGCCTTAATTTTTTTCATCTAATTTGCAACCAAAATCAACCAATTCTGTGAGCATCCTGATCACCAGGGCTTTGAACTGTGCATCTGATAGGTTGGCTATCTCTTGGTCGCTTAGATGAATTGGCTCTAGAGCTTTGATCTGTTCTTCCCTTTGAGCCTTTTTTTTTTTTTTTTTTTTTTTTTTTTTGGTCTGGTTGCGCCTGTTACTCATGAGGGCAGGGCCTTAGGTGTTCACCAGGGTGGGGTAACCCAGTTGCTGGGTTGTGGCGCCGTATGTGGGGGCAGGGTCAGAGAGGGAACAATGGTGCTTGCTCCTCTCTCTCGTATTTCAGTCCCTTCCACTGCTCCCCACAAGCAAATTGGGCCCTTCTGGTGCTGGTTCCTGAGTGGATGGGCTTGTGTACTTCTAGGACCCTGTGGGTCTCCCCAATAAACTCTCCTGTGAGGCTGGGAGTCTCTCCCAGCACCTCAACCCCCACAAGTGTTTTCAATCGGTGCTTTTAGGCTTTATTTCCCAGCGCTGGGGTTCTGGGTTGTGCGGTCTGTCTCGCTCCCCATTTTCTCCTGGTTTATCTGCACGCGAATGTGTGTCCGTGGTCAGCCAGATGCCTTGCACACATCACTGGGTCTGCCCGTTTCCACCCTGTGCCCGGGGTCTACTAGCCGCCGCCTGCGCACGTGGGGTCTGCCAGCTGCCACCTGTGCGCCCAGGACTGCCAACCACTACTTTTTCCTGCTGTGACCCCTCCCACTGGCCGCTAACTCCACCTCTCTTACCAGTCTGGATGAATGGTTGTTAGACTTCCTTACAGTTCAATTTTCTGTCAGATCTGATTTTTTTTGTTTGTTTGTTTCTAAATTTTTGTTGTCCTTAATTTTGGTTGTGTGAGGAGGCACAGTGTGTCTACCTATGCCTCCATCTTGGCTGGCAGTCAGAAAAAAAACTGAAGGGTCACCTTGTGTTACATTCCCCCCTACCCTGGTGACCCAGAGAGATCCCATCTTTGATTTGAGCTCGCTCCCATTTCTCCCCATTTCACCAATAAACACAGATCCAAAGAACAATGGCACATAAGCTATTTTGTCAGGTGACTTTTAAAAGTAAACACTTTTCAGACTTCAGGAAACTTTTATTTATTTATTTATTTTACCTCAAGTGCTTCTTGAGGTAAATAGTTTTCAGAAACGGAGGTGGAAGGGATGGACAGCATTGATCAGGGAAGTGGGAATTATTTTTCTCTTCAGGAGTTGCTGGGGTGCTTATCATCTTTTTGGCTTTTGTCCCATATCATGCCTGAAAGGCCATTGTCTTATTGCTTCTTTGCTAGTGTACTTGGCCTATGTTTCCAGGTGCCTCACTAAACGTTTCTGGGTTGCTGACATCCTTTGTCAATACACAAAACATTTTTATTATTGAGTACCCACAGATAATTTGGTAATGTTTTAGAGGATTGTTAGTAGTGGAACTCACACAGCCTCCTTATGTAATCAAAAGGGAATGATTGCAAGGTTGCAGAGAATGTGCTGGAAATGAGATGGTTTACATGATTCTTCGTGCTGATTTTAGAATAATCAGCTAATTTAAGCAGATAGTATGGGCCTATAACCTAGAGTTTGGTGCACTAAAAAAGAAATAGCATAGTGTGTGTGTGTGTGTGTGTGTGTGTGTGTGTGTGTGTGTGTGTGTGAGGGGGGGGAGAGAGGGAGGGAGAGAGAGAGAGAGGGAGGGAGGGAGAGAGAGAAAGAGAGAGAGAGAGATTTGTTTTTTTTCACCAATAGAGTTTACTTAATAGCACTTTATTATACTCACATGTTCTCATTTTCACTCCCAAACATCCTTTTATTTTTATTTTGTTCTCTTTATCTCAACTTAAATTAAGAAAAAACAAGAGTTTGAGATAATTAATTTTCAGTTAATGTCTACAGCTTAAGACATAGTCCACTTTTCTCTGGATATTTAATAATCAGATTTAAGTAATTACATTTAGGTGTTTTTAGGTTGAAGATGGAAGTTAGCCGTGTGTCCAGTCACAGACTATCTGTATTATTCTGTAGTCTCCGTCAATATGTTCTAATGGCAGTCACTTTCCTCTAATGGTAACTCACAGAAAACCAATAACATCCTCAATAAAAGGGTTAATGATACTTCCTTCTCCTCAGGGAGCCTTAGATTTTGCTGAATGTCTTTCTAAGACTGAAGAAATCCTATTAATGGCAAAATAAAAGTAGAGTATGCTGCACCCATCAGTGCTCACCCTGACTTTGGTCAGGAGTGATGGCCAGTACTGTATTCATCTGAGCATCATTTGGAATCTATTCCCATTAAACCTGGGTTTTACCAAAGAAGGGATGTTTATGTCTAACTTGACTAAAACAGTCATAGTCATAAAATTTATTAAAATTTATTTCTGTTTGAAATTTATTGACTAAAAATAAAATTTAAAACAGAAATAAGAAGGGGAGGGAAAAAGAAAAAATAGAATAAGAGAAAGGAGGTGTAAAATAAGAGATTTGAAATGAAGTGTAATATAAAAACTAGTGACTTAATAGACACTAACTTGAAAGGAAAGAAATGAATGTTAAAAAGCTATGCAGGAGAGAACATAGTGCAAATCATGAAGAACACTGTGGTGGAATTCATCTTAGTAGAATCCAGTGTTTACCACTGTCTTCTCTTCCTGGATCTGTCCCTGGTGATGTCAGATGGTGTCCCAGTCTGGCTCTAGGCAGCCTGTCCAAGGCTGCAAGAGAGTCTGTGGCTGTCTCCTTAAGATTTGGCTGGACCCCACTGTTCTACCTTGCCATGTTTCCATCAGCTCTGGGCCCAGTAGTCGTTCCTTTAATGACCCCAGAGGACTGCCAGTATCTCTCCACCTGCCTCCTGAGGGGGCCTCTGTTGTGACTAGGTGGGTAGGAACCTGGGGTAACTCCTGGGGGGCACTATTCAGAGAAGATGGTGGGAGTGTTTCCCTGTCCTCTCATCATGCATCTTCTTCTGTCCCAGATTGTTTCCAGTAATGTATGGTTTTTGGTGAATTTGCTGACCATTTACTGTGGGGAGCCAATTTGTGTAAACAAGGCAGCTCTTTCCTGCTTGGCATAGACAGCAGCTCTGTCCAGATGCTGAGGCTGAGTGGGACCCTAAAACCCCCTTATTGTGAGTGTCTCTATTCTCTGCTGTACTGGGTTTAGCAGATCAGGGCCCAAGGAAAAGTGTATCTTGTAGTGTCTGGTTAAGGGCTCTTTCACAGCTTTTTCTTCTTTCTCCTATGGAAATATACCCAGCAGGATGCTCCTGAGCCTGGCCTCACTGATCTGCAGAGCCTGTAATTCCGGAGGTGGGGGTTAGGCTCACCTGTTTGTGAGGGGATCTGGCTCTCTGCAGCAAATCTCAGGTGCTCAGCTCCTGGACTTCCAGACTTCAGCTCTCTTGCAGGAGAATCAGGCCCGAGTACTCCACTCTGTACAGCCTGCTGCTCACCAGCTGTGCTAGGTGGGACACACAGTCCCTTCACTGTGATTATATACCTCTGAGTTCTCTGTTAGCAGAGCTGCTATGGCTGCTTGCACATGCATGTGAGCCCTGGGTCCCTGCTAAGTCTTGGGTCTCACCTGAGTTCCCCTTTAAAAGAGTTTCTTTGTGGCCCTCATGCTGAAGCAATGAGCACCCCCCCCCTTGGGGGGCCTGTTCTTCATGTGCTCCCCCTCTCCAAAAATCAGTCTCTCATGGTCAGGGCTGGCCACCACTGGTCAGAGCCTCCAACAGTTTTAGATAAATTTTCTCTCTGGATCTGTCCTGGATGGTGTTGGGAAGAGAATGCTGCAGTTATACTGTAACTTATACTGTAATCGTTACACTATAACACAGGTGGGAGCAGGATGCTATCCTTGTCCCCTCCAGAGATTTTCAGCCTGGGTGGGTTGTGCTTCCACTGTGCTGTTTCTGGAGTTAGCACCTCTCAGATCGTCTTTCTCCACCACCAGTGCTCTTGGCTTCCATGCCTAAACAGCCACCCTGACTCTGCGCAGCAAAAAATTCTGGTTTGGGCTGCAGTGCTGGCAGTTGCTCTGCTTAGAGAGCCTGGGTAACCTGCTCCTGGGCACCCTGCAGGTAGGCAGGCTCTTGTCCCCTTTGGTGTTCTCTCTACTGTCTCATCTGCACACACTCACTCATGCTCTCACTCACTCTCTGTTGGATGTTTGAGTTGATTACTCTTGTTAGGCTGCAAGATGGGTCCAGGTCTGGGAGCAAGTGGATGGAGCTTCCCATTACTCTGAAGCCATCTTGGGTCCTCATCTCCCTAGTTTTGAATTAAAATTGATAGTAGGGATGAGCAAATAAAATCATTCAAGGAGAAAGTTCAGGAATCTTTAAAAGTACAACTTTATAGGTAAGATACCTCCCTCCACTACTGCCAAGAAAAAAAAAAGAGTAATAACTGGACAAAGGAGGGGCTGTATCTTTCCAAAAGGTTTTGAGAATAAATAAAACAACACTTTATTTCTTTCCTCATTTGTTCACTGCCTTAGAACGATGCTCCTCAAACTTTAATATGCACACAAATTACCTGGGGATTTGTTAAATTACACCTTTTATCCACCAAGTCTGGGATGAGGCCCAAGATTCTGAATTTATAACAATCTTCTAGGTGATGCTAATGCCATGGATCACACTTGGAGTAGAAGTTAGAGCAGTTTCTCAAAGTATGGTCCCTGGACCTGCAGCACCTAAGTACTTGGAAATGGAGATTGTGAAGCCCCAGTCTAGGCTGACTATGGTAAATGGAATGCTGTCCTGCAACCAACATGTTTACCCTCTAATCCATGGATCCTGCCATTTATTGCATATAAATGAAACTTTCTAGATGTAATTAAGGTTTATGGACTTTTAAGATTATTCTGGATAATCCAGTGGGCCCAATCTAATCACACAGAGTCCTTAAAAATAGAGAACTGTTTCTGGCTGAAGTCAGAGAGATAGACAAAAAGGGAAAGTCAGAGAGATTCAAAGTATGCAAGGGATGGCCTTGGTGGAGGGGGCCACATGGAGAACATGAGAAGGAATCTATGCAGCCAGTAGGAGCAAAGTTCAACCCATGACTGACAGCCACAAAGGAAGTGGTGACTTCAAGGAACTGAATTTGGCCCACAACCTGTATGAGCTCAAAAGAAGATCGTTTTTGGAGGCTCCAGGGAAGAATGCCGAGCTGTTGGCTCCTTAACTTCAGCCCTGTGAACCTGTAAGCAGGGGACCCACATGAACTATGCTATATCTGGACTTCTGACTCACAGAACAGTGAGATTACAAAATCGTGTTTTAAACCACCAAATTTGTGATAATTTGTTTTAGTAGCAATAGGAAACGTATACATTGACTGAATCAGAAACTCTGAGTATGGAGCCCAACACTCTTTTTTTTTTTTTTTTTTTTTTTTTTAACAAGATCTGAAAGCTATTCTGACACTTGATGTAAAAAGATCATCATTAGAGCATGTCCAGAACCCAACATAAATGGGGTTCTGCCACTTAATAGCTATTGCAACATTGGCCAGTCTTTCCAGTATCCCTAATCTTTAGTTTTCTCATTTGTAAAATAAGATTAATAAAATAAAGGGTTGATGTACAGTGTGGTGATTGCAGGGGAGAAGGGAGTATAAGGAGGTTAAATGATAGTGGAAAAATACAATAAAAATAAAAAATAAAATAAAACAAAGGGTTGATGTGAGAATCTTGATCAGAATCTTTGGATATAATATTTAAGTTCTTAATTCAGCAGGTCCTCAAATGTTACTGTTTTCCCTTCCTTCCATTTTTTTTCATGGACACACTAAATGTAAATAGTATTGATGATGGTATGTCAGCTTTCTGAAGCTTAGGGCTTGGAACTTGACCTTGATTGACATTGTGTAAATATGAGCTAGAAAGGAAAAAAAGAATCAGAAATAAGATGCAGGTCTAATTCATAAGAAATTGCTCTGCTCAGCTTAATAGCTACTCTTCAAAAAGAGAATGATGTGTATGTTTTTCTTGTTTTGAGAAAAAATTCAGCACTCTTCAAATCTGGATATATAACATTGGGTTCTAAATGTAACCTTTTAATGATGGTAAGAGTATAAATTGGTTATTTGCATCATGTAATCTTTGTAGTGGGACCACAGTAGCTACAAGACATTTATATTCTGTACATTGTTAAGAATGCAATGTACTAATTCTAGTTTGCTAGTATACTAATGCTCATTAATTTTGAAAAAATTTTGAGTGTATTTTCGTTCATTTATGTCCATTTCTGAGCTGAAAGCATTAGCTAATTCTTTCTCTTTTACTCATTCTGCATAGCGAGCTGCTTCTTCAGATAATTACATATTCTTCTCCATAATCACCTCAACCTTTCTTTTCTGAGCATCAATTATTGTGTGATGAAATTTGTTGATTGGGTTTATTTTGCAAGTGATGTAGTTTGCAAAGTCCCAGGTTCATAGTCATTTTCCATTGCTGTCTAGATGAGACTAAAACTCCCAACCAATCAATACTTCTAGACTAATTTTCTCCTCTCTGTGAAATAAAAAAAAGGAATTAAGAGTTAAATTAGGCTTCCTGGCTTATGTATTTATTAATCAATCAGCCTTCCACATAATGCTAAATGAATGTTTATGGTACAATGTCCACATACCAATGTTTGTGTCTGCCAGCTTGAAAATAGTGCTGAGCTGAAGCAAGAATCTATCTGCTGTGAACATTTTTATAATAAGCTACAGCCCTGGAAACATTGAAACCCATTTAAAAAGTGACCTGAATAATCTCTCAGAGAAAATTAAATGGGTGAAAGGTCATGAATTAGAAGTAAATGTATATTTAAATAGCATTAAGATGGCATCTATTTTTTTAATCCTCACCCAAGGGCATGCTTATTGATTTTAGATAGAGAGGAAGGGAGGGTGGAGAGAAGGGGGTGAAGAGAGAGAGAGAGAGAGAGAGAGAGAGAGAGAGAGAGAGAGATCAATCCATTGCCCTCCATATGTGCCCTGACTGGGGATCAAACTTGTATCCTATGTATGTGCCCTGACCAGGGATTGAACCAGGAACCTTCCAGTGTACAGAATAATATTCCAACCAACTGAGCAACCCAGCCAGGACAGGATGGCATCTATTTTTTACTGCACAGTTATTGGTTTTATTGATATAAAACTGTGTCTGGGTAATTTGGAGGTAGAGTTGGGAGAATTCTATGACTTTGAGATCCTCCTCCTTTAAATACACATCTAGCCCAAATCTCCCACATCTACATTATGTTTCTTATCATCAAGTGTAGTATATGTGTTTAGTGCCCAGAGGATGTTGCTAAGTATTTTATGTGCAACATGTTGATTTTCTCTAACAGTGGGGTAAAAAGCAGAGGTTAGTTACTTAAAAAAGTATGGTCCTCAGACCAGAAGCACCAGAAATCGGCTGGGAACTTGTTAAAACTGGTGAATCTCAGAGTCTAGATCTTCTGAACCAGAATCTGCACTATCACAAAATCCTACACAATTTCCATGTACATTAAAGGGTGAGAACTGCTGGGGTAAAAAACTGGCTGGGAAGTAGGGGCATGGAGAACATGAAGAATGTGGAGGAGAGAGGTGGTAAAAGACAATATTGGATAGAAATGTGCTTCTCATCTACTTGCCATCAAGCGTGAAGGTCTTATGATGAGTCTCTTAAGCTGTTTTGCCTTTTTATCCTAGTGTTCAGTAGAAGGCATATGTTTAATGACTGAGTACATTTGAGGGTATGGAGCAAATTGCTTCTGTTTTCTAACGCAGTGTCTTTTGAATTGTAGCATGATTTCGAATGAAAAGTGATGTGGATAATGGACAACTCAAGGGTTTTGTGGCTACTTTGAACTAGGTTTTAACTCTAACCCTGATAATGTTCTTCTGTTAAAAATGTATTTTTAATATAAACAGTTTTTAATAAATATTTTTAGTAATTAAATTGTTTTGGCAAAATAGGTAACACAGCAGTGCCATCACAAATGGATTACATGAGATGATGATGATGCATGGGAAGTTTGAAGTTCAGTGACCAGAACCAGGTAGGTATCTAAGAAATGTGTCTTTGCTTCTTCTTTCCTACCAATCACTCACCAATCCATCCTATACCCATTGTCATGTAGATATAAATATATGTGTATAAATCTATCTAACATCTGTCTGTCTATCCATCCAACCATTCATCTGTATAACTGTCATCTATTTATCTAATGTTTCTTTCTACCTGTCTTTTCTTCTATCTTCTGATATAAGTAATTGTTTCTTGTCTTCTTATCAGATATGCCAGCTTCACTACCTATACTCCCTTTTCCATGTATGCAAGTGAAGATATGGAGGCAAGTCAGGTATTTGGGAAGAAATGCTCCAAAAAGCTGAGCTTGCAAGGTATTGACTACTATTGTATTAACATTATGTATACACTGTGTCCAGCTTCATGGATCACCGCTTTATTCCCTCCTAGAAGATGATTGACATTTTGCAGAGCCCATCTTATCCCTTCCAACATGTTCTTAGGGATCCACTGGCCAGGTAAAATGGGCATCAATCTAGATTCGATGTTTCCATGCACATTTTTCTCCCAGCTTGCTCACCATCTCCTACACACTTCTGTAATTGTGTTGGGTGTGCCCATAAATACCAGTAAGGAGGGTGAAACTCAGTTTATTTAGGCTTTTGTTGACATTTCGGTTCTGACCACAACCTAGAAAATATTGGTCTACAAATCTCCCCTTTCTATTTTGAGGGTTTAGGAAGAAATGAAGAGAATACCTACTTTGTGCTTTTGTTCTCACAGGGAAGGCTTTTGAGCTCAGGTATCTTCAGGTAATCAGTATCAGAATCCTGACATTGAGAGAACAGGATTTTCATACTAAAACTGGTCTTTCAATGAGAACTGAAATTATTCTCTTCTGAGCAAAACTACTCATTTATCATGTATGTGACAAAAATGTGCTCCAGCATATGGTTTCACCTTTGATAGGAAAAAGGTTAAGACTACTGGGTTACTTTAATTTGCAGTTAAGACTACTGGGTTACTTTAATTTGCAGTTTCTTTATTAACTATGATCTATTGCTAGTTAAGACTACTGGGTTACTTTAATTTGCAGTTTCTTTATTAACTATGATCTATTTCTTTTAAAGCAGCAATAAATGAGATTTGGTGTTAACCTCCCAATTATTAACTTTCACAAGCACTATTAGAAGATTTCAGGTCATTTTTTTGAGACTGTGTCATTTATGTTTAAGAACTTAGGATGCGTGAAGTGTAGGCAAAGTTCTCATACATAGTAGGTTCTTAGTAAATGTTCGAAACCTTGGGAAGGAGGATGTGTACATTCTTGTCCCCTGTTTCCTTCAATGCTCTTGTTCCTACAGATGAGGGGTAGCACATAATTTCTTCTCATTAAATCTCTCAAATTGAGACATAAATGGCAGCAGTTGCTTAAAATACCTATGTCATGTATTGAAAGCTGTACATTTGCTTATAGTGAATTAATGTAGTCAGTTTCCTTATTCTCACTTTATTGAGGTAATGGCAAGCAGGAGCTGTAGCTACTTCAAATAGTATATGTACCTGTTGTGAAATAGAGAATGACTGTTTTTAGCCTGTGGGATGTAAGTTCTATTAAACTACCTTAGAAAAGAGTATATTTTGATGGAGAGACTATATGTAATACTAGAATCCTTGAGATCTGAGTTCTTGTCTAATTTCTCCTCTTCCTTGAATTATGACATTGAGCAAGTTACTTATCTTGCTCAAGAGGTTGGAGATGAATATCTTCTTCAGTTATATTGAATTCTTAAGGTCTGTCACTCCCTTTCCTATCTCATTCAGGTCTCAGAACCTTGATTCTCATTTGGATTTTATCACTAACTTGCTTTTTAACTCAGGCCATCTACAGGTCTTCATTTCCACATGTGTCACTATAGTTTTGTAAAGAATATTCTTGGGTTTTGGCATTTAAGTGATTAGTTGAACACATTTTTAAAGAAATTATGAGAATTTTAAATATGATGTATCTGTGTGCTGCCTAGGTTACAGAAGAGACAATGCAACATGCCTCTTTGTAATGACTCAGAGATGTTAGTTAAACACTGCATGGATGTGTTTTGACATATGTGTGTCCTAAGGGTCATGGAAGTGCTTTAGCCCATCACTTCAGTCAGGGACATGGAATTTTCATAGTGTTTAGTGACTTCATCTTGTCTCCCTTGCTGTTAGTTGTCACTTTTTATGATGCTTGCTACCAGGGGAATACAGGTCACTAAACTTCACATCAAGGACCCTTCATTTATACATCATACTAAGCCTGTGGCTTCTGACTTCAGGGAGACTCTTTTTCTTGAGAGGAAAGTACATGGACTTATTGACAACAATTTCCTTTGCAACTTATAGGCCTTTTAAACTCATTTATTTGGTTGGTAACTATATATATATATATATATATATATATATATATATATATATATATATCCTGAGATTCCTCCGGGCTCCTTGGGTTGTGAGAAAAAATAGGGGCACTTGAACAGGAACCACCCAAATTTCATTTGTCCCGTGATGTGACCCTAAGACATTGAATACTTTGGAAACTCCCTAGTTGTGCTTATAAGCATGTCTATTACTGCCAGATGCTAACATGACCTCTCAGCTTTAACAAAGCAGCCTCTTGGTTTTGTTACATTTACAGATTTGAACCTCAGGGTGGAGTTAGGGAGATGGAAACTCCCTAAAATGATTACATTTTAATGTGAAGTAAAGAATGACTGCTTCTCTCTCACTTCTGTCTTATTCTTCCCCTTTGTCATCATCACCATCACCATCATCATATCACCATTTCTGGTAAGAGGGAGAGGGGTATTTTTCTAAGCAGTGGTTTTAGTGAATAGCTTTTCTGTTGGGTTGCCATCTTCAGCACCACAATACTCTTTCCACAGGCCTCCATCAGCTGTTCAGTGTGTGCTAAGATCAGGAGACAAAGGCAATAAGAGGACTTGTGCTGAAAATGCTCCAATGTTGAAGCATTCCTCCAGCTGTGCTCTTTCTGCCTACCTTCTCTTCCCTTTGACGACATTTCTAAGGGGCAGTTTCTTCATAGCTCTTTGAAATAAGCCTCTAAAAAGCTCACCCTGCTAATTCACAGGATGTGTCCCCATATGTGTGACTGTAAGCTAAGATTCCGTCTAGGATCCAAGAATATATGGAATCTCTGACATTCTGAATATTGTACAGTTCATTTAGGAGCTCATCCAGGAGGTGACAGATCCACAATAAAGATAGCCTTTGACAATGCAAGCTTTGAGGGAGAGTTTATGTATTTTTCAGAACTCTATTTTATCATGTCATGGTGCCTGTTTCATGGTAATTTCATGCTTTTAAAACTACCTCACTAACAGAAGAGCAGAAATAGGGAGAGAAAACAGCTTAAATATCATTTTAGCAAGGTATATAGTGAAGGAGGAGAGTAAGATGAAATGAAATGTTTAAAATAAGTGCCAGATCTCAATTATCCATTGACCCTTTATTTTTCCTGAGCTCAGGGCTAACAGCAGATGAAATATATAAGCACTTACATGTTCATATTAACACCACTTGCCAAATCAGAGCATGTTCTTTTCCTTCTCCTTGGAATATGGTAGAAATGAAAGACTAATTCCTGTTGCTTTTGCAATTCTCAGTAGCTGTTAAGAAACTGTTTCTATTATGTTTCCATTTTGTGGAAAAGACATTGTGAAATTTCAAAAGTAAAGCCAAAATGCTAGTGGAAAAGATCTGTATGAATTTGTGCGTGTTCTGTTTTCCACAGCTGTCATCTTATTTGTTCTTAAAAGGTGCAGACAAATCCAAGGCATTACCCATGATACAATTAGGTACTTAGCCTTGAGCCATACTCAGAATGACCATCTCAAATCCAATAAACAGTAGCTCTATGACTATTTTATTACATGCTGTGATGCTCACAGTCATAAGTGGTTACTTTGAACTTTTTCCCCTTTTTGGTTTTCAAAGTTGTGAATCAATGAACTTGAAGTGATGTATATAGAGGCAGGCTCTCTAACCTGCTCCCTAATGGTTTACCTTTGTACACTGTCCTGAACAGAAGTAAAAAACTTATTCCACAAAGTAAACATACTTCTGTTGTAAATAGTAAAGAAGAAAAGGGAAGATAGAAGAATAAAATTCAGTGGAATCATATGTCAAAAAAATATCTTTGGGTTATCAAAAAAATACTAGGTTTCATGATGGTGAGGTGGCTCCCAGAAATGCCACCCTGAAAATATTTTTATGGAGCTTTATCAATCAACCAACCAACTAATCATCCAACCTACCTGTTAAGCAATAAGGTAAAAATGTTTGAGCACTTATTGTATGTTTAGGATTATTAGATTTTATTGATTAATGAATATATTTATTTATCAGATGAATATATGTTAGCTGCCTTCTTTGAGTTAATAAGCCATACGCTAGTTGCCAGTACAACAGGACAGACACTACCCTCAAGAAGCTCCTAGTTTATTTAACCATGAATGCATAGTTTAAATACTATAAGCACAATCATAGAAAATCATATTTTCAGGATATTAGGAAATCTGTTAGTTCACCCATTTCTTCATTCATTTAACTTTTGCAATGTTCTAGCCATTGTGCTGGTGTCTAGAAATAACAATGTTAAACATGGCAACATTAGCAATGGCTCTCATGAAATTTATGTTTTCATGGCATAGAAAAACATTAAATGAACAAAGAAATAAATGCATTAAATAAATTAAAAAATAAGAACCACAAAATTATGCTAGGTAACGGGAAGGAAAGCATGAGGATTTATGAGAATGTATAGCACAGGTCCCCAGAGGTACTCATACAATGAAGCTTTGCTTTGAGCTACCAATATCGCCATATGTATTCTATGAGTGGGATAATCAAAATCTCTTATTAATCATTTTTTCTTGTTGTTCAAGTACAGTTGTTTACATTTTCCCCCTACCATGCCACCCCACCCCACTCATCCCCACCTCCCATCCTCGAACCACCCCCCTTGGGCTTTGTCCATGTGGCCTTTATACATGTTCTTTCATGACCCTTTCCCTATTTCTTTGATGTTCTTTGATGACCCTTCCCCTATTTCTCCTATTATTCCTCTCTCCCCTCCCCTCTGGTTACTGTCAGTTTGTTCTTTATTTCAAAGTTTCTGGTTATATTTTGCTCGCTTGTTTGTTTTGTTGATTAGGGTCCACTTATATATAGGTGAGATCATATGGTATTTGTCTTTTACCACCTGGCTTATTTCACTTATCATAATGCTCTCCATGTCCATCCATGCTGTTGTGAAGAGTAGGAACTCCTTCTTTCTGCTGCGTAGTATTCCATTGTGTAAATGTACCACAGTTTCTTGATCCATTCTTTTACTGATGGGCACCTAGGTTGCTTCCAGCACTTGGCTATTGTAAATTGTGCTGCTGTGAACATCAGGGTACATAGGATCTTTTGAATTGGTATTTCAAGATTCTTAAGGTATAATCCCAGCAGTGGAATTGCTGGGTCAAAAAGCAGTTCCGTTTTTAGTTTTTTGAGGAAATTCCATACTGTTTTCCATGGAGGTTGCTACAGTCCGCATTCCTACCAACAGTGTACCAGGGTTCCCTTTTTTCCACAATCTCTCTAGCACTTATTGCTTGTTAGTTTGTTTATGATGGCCATTCTCACCAGTGTGAAGTGGTAACTCATTGTGGTTTTAATTTGCATCTTTCTGATGGCTAGTGATGCTGAGCATCCTTTTGGGTCAACTGTATGTCTTCCTAGGAGAAGTGTCTGTTTAGGTCCTTTGCCCAATTTTTAATTGGGCTGCTTGTCTACCTGGAGTGAAGTCATGTGAGTTCTTTATATATTTTGGAGATCAAACTCTTGTCTGAGGTATCATTTGCAAATATATTTTCCCATACGTTGGGTTCCCTTTTCATTTTAATGCTGTTTACTTTAGCTGTGCAGAAGCTATTTATTTTGGTGAGATCCCATTTATTTATTCTTTCTTTTATGTCCCTTGCTCTAGGGTACATATCTGTGCAAATATGCTGCATGGAATATCTGAGAATTTCCTGCCTATGTTCTCTTCTAGGAATTCTATGGTGTTATGACTTATATTTAAGTCTTTTATCCACCTTGAATTTATTTTTGTGTATGGTGTAAGTTGGTCATCAAGCTTCATTTTTTTGCACGTAGCTGTCCAGGTCTCCCAACACCAGCTGTTGAAGAAGCTATTTTTGCTCCATTTTATGCTTCTACCCCTTTGTCAAATATTAATTGGCCATAGAGACTTGGGTTTATTTCTGAGCTTTCTATTCTGTTCCATTGATCTATGTGTTTGTTCTTATGCCAGTACCAGATTGTTTTGATTATAGTGACCTTGTAATATTGTTTGATATCAGGTATTGTGATCCTTACTACTTTCTTCTTCTTTGTCAAAATTGCTGCACCCATTCAGGGTTTTTATGGTTCCATATAAATTTTTGAAGTGTTTGTTCTATATTGGTGAAACATGTCATTGGTATTTTAATAGGGATTGCCTTGAATCTATAAATTACTTTGGGTAATATGGACATTTTGATTATGTTAATTCTTCTAATGCATGAACACAGTATAGGCTTCCATTTGTTTGTGTCTTCCTTAATTTCTTTCTTCAGTGTTGTATAGTTTTCTGAGTACAGGTCTTTTATGTCCTCAGTTAGCTTTATTCCTAGGTACTTTACTTTTCTTGTTGCTATATCAAATGGGATTTTTCCGATTTCTGTGTATGATATTTCATTGATGGTATATAAAAATGCCTTCTATTTCTGAATATTGACTTTGTATCCTGCTGTTTTGCCAAATTCACTTATTAGGTTGAACAGTTTTTCAGTGAAGTCTGTAAGGTTGTATATATACACTATCATGTCATCTGGAAACAGTGACAGTTTGACTTCCTCTCCAGTTTGGATGCCTTTTATTTCTTTTTCCTCTCTGATTGCTGTGGCTAAGACTTCCAATACTATGTTTAGTACAAGTGGTGAAAGCGGACACACTTGACTTGTTCCTGATCTTAGTGGGAAAGCTTTTTGTTTTTGCCTGGTGAGTATGATGTTGGCTGCAGGTTTCTCATATATGACCTTTATCATGTTGAGGTATGCATCCTCTTATCCCACTTTGCTGAGTGTTTTTATCATAAATGGGTGCTGTACCTTATCAAGTGATAAGGTACACATCTATTGATATGATTTTCCACATCTATTGGCATGATTTTGTGATTTTTGTCTTTCCTTTTGTTTATGTGATGTATTACATTTACTGATGCAAACATTGTACCATCCTTGCATCCCTGGGATAAATTGCACTTGATCATGGTATACGATCTCTTTAATGTATTGCTGGATATGATTTACCAGTATTTTATTGAGGATTTTAGTGTCTATGTTCAGTGATATTGGCCTATACGTTTCTGTCTTTGTTGTGTCTTTATCTGGCTTGGTGGATTAGGATTATGCTGGTGTTTTAAAAAGAGTTTGGTAGTCTTCCTTTTTCTTGGATTTTTTGGAATAGTCTGAGAAGGATAGTGGTTAGCTCTTCCTTAAATGTTTTGTAAAATTCTCCTGTGAAACTGTCTGGCCCAGGGCTTTTGTGCTTTGATTACTGCTTCAATCTTGCCAGTTGTTAGTGGTCTGTTCGGGCTTTCTGCTTTTACATTCAATTTTGGAAGATACTATTTTTCTAGAAATTTGTTTGTTTCACACTGACATATCGTTCTTCATAGTAATTTCTTACAATCCCTTGTATTTCTTTGGTATCAGTTGTAGTCTCTCCTCTTTCATTTCTGATTTTATTTATTTGAGTCCTCTCTCTTTTTTTCTTGATGAGTCTGCTTTAAGGCTTGCTGACTTGTTTATCTTTTCAAAGAACCAAATCCTCGATTTATTGATCCTTAGAATTGTTCTTTTAGTCTCTATGTCATTTAATTGTGATCTAATCTTGGTTATTTTTTTCCTTCTACTCCGTCTGGGCTTTGTTGTTGTTCCTTCAGTTCTTGTAGATATATTGTTAGAATGTTTACTTGAAATATTTTTATCTTTTTTTTTTGCAGGTCTTTATTGCTATGAACTTCCCTCTCAGGACTGCCTTCACTGTGTCCCATAATTTTGGACTTTTGTGTGTTAATTTCCATTTGTTTTCAGAAACTTTTTGATTTCTTGCTTGAACTCATTCTTAACCCATTCATTGTTTAATATCATGCTATTCAGTCTCCTGAGTTTGAGTGTTTTTGAGTTTTTTCCTCAATGTTGGTTTCTAGTTTCAGTCCTTTGTGGTCTGAAAAAATGCTGGATATGATTCCAATTTTTCTGAACTTGGTGAGGTTGGTTTTGTGTCCTGTTATGTGGTCTATCTTTGAAAATGTTCCATGTGCATTTGAAAAGAATGTGTACTTTGCTTCTTGGGGATGAAGTGATTTAATATATATCTGTTAAGTCCATTTGAAGTAGGGCATTGTTGAATGCCACAATATCCTTGTTGATATTTTCTTTGGAAGATCTCTCCATTTTTGACAGTGGGGTGTTGAAATCCCCTGGTATAAGTGTGTTGCTGTCAATATCTTTCTTGAAGTCCTCTGGGATTTTCCTTATATATTTGGGTGCTCCTATGTTGGATGCATATATGTTTACAATGTTTATATCTTCCTGATGGATTCTTCCCTTGAGTATTATGAAGTATCCTTCAGTATCTCTTTTTATGGGCTTTGTTTTGAAGTCTATTTTGTCTGATATGAATATTGCTACCCCAGTTTTTTTCCTGTCCATTTGCCTGGAATACTTTTTTCCCAACCCTTCACTTTCAGTCTTTGTATATCTTTTATTCTGATGTGGTTCTCTTGTAGGCAGCATATATGTGGGTCATGTTTTCTTATCTATTCAGCTATTCTGTGTCTTTCAATTGGGGCATTTAATCCATTTTTGTTTAAGGTTATTATTGATAGGTACTTATTCATTGCCATTTCTTTGTACCTGTGTTTCTCTCTCTCATGCTCTTTTTCTTCCTCTTCTTAAAGCAGTCCCTTTAGCATATCTTGAAGTGCTGGTTTGGAGGAGGTGTGTTCTTTCACCCTTGTTTGGTATAGGAAGCTCCTTATTTGGCCTTCCATTTTAATTGAGAACCTTGCTGGATAGAGTCCTCTTGGTTAAAGACCTTTGCTTTTCATTACTTGGAATATTTCTTGCCATTCCCTTCTGGCTTGTCATATTTCTGTTGAGAAATCAGCTACTGGCCTTATCAGAGTTATCTTGTATGCTACTTATTGTTTCTCCCTTGCTGTCTTTAAGATTCTCCCTTTGTCTTTAAAACTTGGCATTTTAACAATGATGTATCTTGGAGTAGGCCTCTTTAGGTTCATCTTGATCGGGATCCTCTGTGTTTCCTGAATGTGCATGGTCTTCTGCTTTCCAGGTTCAGAAAGTTTTCTGTCATTATTTTGTCAAACACAGTTTCTATCCCGTACTTGTTTTCTTCCCCTTCTGGTATTACTATGATTCTCATGTTGTTGCATTTCATATTGTCTTGCAGTTCCCTTAAGATATCATTATATTTTTTGAGTCTTTCTTTATGCAGCTGCTCTACCTGGGTATTTCTTTCTACCTTGTCTTCTAGCTCACTATTTTGGTCCTTTCCTTCATCCAGCCTGCTTGTAATTCTTTCTAGTGTGTGTTTTTATTTCAGATAGTGTATTCTTCATTTCTTCCAAGTTCTTGTCTATAGTTTCTATTTCCTTTTTCATACTTTTGTAGTTCTCAGTTCCTTGTAGTTGTCTGTGAGTTTCTTGGGTGTCTTCATTCTTTTCATCATTCTTTTGAATTCTATATCTGATAGTTTGCTTGCTTCCATATCATTTAGCTCTTTTAGTGGGGAGTCTTCCATCCCTTTTGATTGCAGATTCTTTCTATGTCTTCCCATTTTAGGTGACTCTCTTGTTTGTTTCTACAATTCCCGATGCTCTGCTGTGCTAGTTGTCTTCGTAGATTAAACTTCTGTGGTAGGAGTTCTGCGAGACTTAGTGGTGTGGTCCCTTTGATCTCCTTGTCTGGATGCTCTAGGTTTGCCCTTTCTTCTGTTTGTGTGGGCTCTCTTATTGTACTTGGGTTTTACTTGTTGGTGGTGCTCTCCTCCAGCAAGTTTACTGGTAATTAAAACTTATAACTTATATTGTATGTGATCAGGGGCAGGGTGAAGGTGAAATGGATTAAGACATTGGGAGAGTATTCTATGGGATTTATAGTACCAACAGTTAGAGAACAGGTAGGGGGACATTGGAGAAGTTCAGCAATAATTGTGATGTTTCACCCAACTAGCCACTTTTTATAAAAGTGAAAAAGAGGTAAGACTCTTATAAGCATGGGAAAAGAATGTGAGCTGACTCCAGAAAGCAGAGCATGTATGTGAGGTTAGATGGTGAGATATTGTGAGACTAAGTGACAGAAACTTTGTGTAGTGTGCAAGAGAATAAAGTTAACCACAATAGTAATAAAACTCAGGAAATGGACCAAGACCAGGGAAGGGTGCTGTGTGGGATTTGGAATAACAATAATATGACAAGAAATACATGCTTTGAATAAAAAGAATAAAATGTAAAAAACCAAGAGTAGTGTGTTATTAGAATACAGGTGAAGTGAAAGAAGAAAAATTAAAATGAAATATGAAAGGAAGATCAAAGAAAACCAGTCAAACAATGTAATTAAACAAATAGCAGAACAAAGAAAACTAAATGGAAAGAAGAGAAATTAAAAAAATAATAATAAAAATAAGACTTCCAGCCAAGATGGAGGCATAGGTAGAGACACTGCCTCCTCTCACAGCCAAAATTAAGGACAACAAATATCTAGAAACAAGAAAACAACCAGAGCTAATAGAAAATTGAACTGTAGGAAGTTCAACAACCATTCATCCAGAACGGTAAGAGGGGTGGAGTCGCGGCAGGAAAAAGTGGAGGTGCAGACCCAGGAACACAGGCAGCAGCAGCTGGCGGTTCCCAGGTGCACAGGCAGTGGCTGGCGGGCCCACAGGTGGCAGCTGGCGGACCCTGGGCACGGGTTGGTAACTGTGCAGACCCAGTGAGGCCGCACAAGGTGGCTGGCTAACCAGGTGGTCTCACATTCCTTCGCACAGACAATCCAGGTGAAGGGGAAGCGGAGGAAGGCACTGGAATCCAGAAGAGAGCGGAGCAGGTGCCGTTGTTCCCTCTTGAACCCTGCCCTGTCATACAGCATCACAACTCAGTGACTGGGCTGCCCCGCACTGGGGAACACCTAAGGCTCCATCCCTCACTATGTAACAGCTGTGACCAGACCAAAACCAAAACAAAACAAAACAAAAAGAACCACCAAAAATGGCTCAAACCAGAGAACAAATGAAATCCCCAGAGCCAATTCCTCTAAGCCATGAAGAGATAGCCAACCTATCAGATGCACAGTTCAAAGCCCTAGTGATCAGGATGCTCACAGAATTGGTTGATTTTGCTCACAAATTAGATGAAAAAAATGCAGGCTACAATACGTGAAATGAAGGAAGATGCATGGGGAACCAATAGAGATGGGAGGAAAACTGGGACTCAAATCAATGGAGTGGACCAGAAGGAAAAAACAAACAACCAAGCAGAAAACAAGGAAGAAACAAGAATTCAAAAAAATGAGGAGAGGCTTAGGAACCTCCGGAACATCGTTAAATGTCCCAACATCTGAATTATAGGGGTACCAGAAGGGGAAGAAGAAGAGCAACAAGTAGAAAACTTATTTGAACAAATAATAGAGGAGAACTTTCCTAATCTGGCAAAGGAAATAGACTACCAGGAAGTCCAGGAAGCTCAGAGAGTCCCAAAGAAGTTGGACCCAAGGAGTAACATACCAAGGCCCATCGTAATTACATTAGCCAAGATTAAAATGAAGGAGAGAAGTCTAGAAGCAGCAAGGGATAAGAGGACAGTCACCTACAGAGGAGTTCCCATCAGACTGTCAGCTGATTTCTCAAAAGAGACCTTACAGGCAAGAAAGGACTGGAAAGAAATATTTGAAGTCTTGAAAAGCAGGGACCTACATCCAAGATTGCTCTATCCAGCAAAGCTTTCATTTAGAATGGAAGGGCAGATAAAGTGCTTCTCAGATAAGGTCAAGTTCAAGGAGTTCATCATCACCAAGCCCTTATTATATGAAATGTTAAAGGGACTTACCTAAGAAAAAGAAGATAAAAACATGACAGCGAAAAGACAGCAAACTCACAGCTATTAAGAACCACACCTAAAACAAAAGCAAACTAAGTAAACAGCTAGAACAGTAACAGAACCACAGAAATGGAGATCATATGGAGGGTTAACAACAGGGGCATGGGAGGAGGAGAGAGGGGGAAAAGGTACAGAGAATAAGTAGCATAAATGGTGGGTAGAAAATAGACAGGGGGAGGGCAAGAATAGTGTGGGAAATGTAGAAGCTAAAGAACTTATGACTCATGGACATGAGCTAAAGGGGGGAATGTGGGTGGGAGAGGGTGTGCAGGGTGGTGGGGAATGATGGGGGAGAAATGGGACAACTGTAATAGCATAATCAATAAAATATATTTAAAAATAATAATAATAAAAATAAAAGTTAAAAAATAAAATGCAAGTTCTGTAGGATAGCAAAGTGAAATTTGTCTCAGTTGTTGGTGTTAGACTTCTGATATCTCTCCGGATCTGTCTTTTGTCTTCTCAGAGCTCCAAGTCTTATTGTAGCACACTGGGGCAAAAGAAAAAAAAAATAGCCTCCTGCTTACTTTAAACCTGCCAAGTGGGTTCTGCTGGTCTTCCTTGATGCAGCAGGCGGTGTGAGGGGGGGGGGCAGTGGTTGGGCTTGTTTCTTTTTAATTTACTGTGGTTTCATGAGGACTGGGGCTCTGTCTGGTCTTCAGTATTCACAGGTGCCCAGCATCCAGCCCAAGCCCTCAGAACATTGCCCGGCCCTCACTGTCTATATGCACCAGGCTGGCTCCTTTAATCCACTTTGTTGTGCTGTGCTTTGGTTAATCTGTGAGGTGCACTGAATGGGAGCAACTGATACCCCTCTTCTCTCTTTGCTGGGCATGCACAAAGTCCCCTTAGGGCAATTTAGTTCCCCTATTCAATTAAGTCTCACTGGGGACTGCTACTCCCCTGAGCTCCCACTGTCCCCCTTTGATCAGTCTATGAGGTGCCCTGATTTGGAATAAGTCACACCCCTCCTCCTTCCTCTTGACTGGTTGGCAGCCCTGAGTGAGAGGCCCTTGCACAGTGGCTGCAAGCCTTTTTTTGAGTGAATTACCCTTGGTTGAGGCTGGTCTTTACCAACAAGTGCCTGGCTTTTCACACAGCCAAACTCTCTGACCAGTCCAGAGACTATCTGGGTCAGGGTCCGTCATGGCCCAACTCTTCTCCCATCTCCAGGTGTCACTCGGTTCCCTAATTTCTCTGGTACTTTCCCAGCCAAGGAATGCCACCTGCTGTGTGCTTTTATCTCCCCAAAGACTTCAAGCATCCAGATCTCTCCTGGCATGGGACTGGCTTCACTGCTCTGAGAGAGGCTAGAGCTGCAAAGTTACAATCACTGACCTGGCAGTTCTCCAATACTCCTACAGCAGCAGCTGCAGTCTCTTGTGCAGGACTTGGGGACCACAGCCACTGTGGTATGCAGCTCAGGGCCCTAGAACTTTACCATTGGCCTAGAAGATCTCCTTATTGTCTCTTTTTAAATGTCCTCTGTAATCTTTGGCTTCCAAACTTCATATAAGCTGGGATTCCATTGGCTGCTCACCCTGTTCTTCAGAAGATCAGGTAGGTGTCCCAGTTGGGTGCACAAGCAAATGGGTTCAGCTTCTACCTACCTTGCCACCATCTTCAAAGTCTCTGAGCATCAAAATCTTAAAGAACGTTAAGGCCTATTGCCGTGTCTAGGTATGACTGAACACAACTGGAATGTGTAGTGAGAAAGGTGTTAGGAATTAGTTGTTGTGTTCTATAGGCTTGGCTCAGATACGAATGACCTGATGACAGACATCATTTGACTTTTTTTGTCTTAGTTACCTTACTTGTAGTCTGAAAACTACATAGACTGAAAGACTTGTACTGGGTCATCTGCAAAACCCAACTAATCATAAAACTCAACATTCCCAGTAGGAGAAATAATTTCCTACTACTCTGCAGAAGGGCCAACTTCTGCAAAATATGAAAAATTTCTTATTTTGGTGACAAATATACACATACTCTTGGTAAAGCTTAGAACACTATACAACATAATTTCTGAAGGAATTGGGCTAGACATATTAACATGGGCAGGCTCAGACCTTTTATGTGCAGAATTGGGATTCAGAAACAGTTCACCAAAGGTACCTCTGCACAAAAGACCACATGCCTTATATGGTTCATAGGTCTGCTCACTTTTTAAAGGTTTGATGGAAGAAACATTTGTGTATCTCTCTCATTTATGCATTTACCAAAACTGGGGGAAATGACAATGGACATCTCAAGGTGGAGTGGAAAGAAGCAGAAGAAGGAGTTCATGAAGAAGATTGAAGGTGTGATAAGTTGAATACTGGACCATGTATTTGAATACTTGGGTGCCAGTCTGCATGTAGATAAAAGGTAGAAGTTTCCCTGAATTGGTGGTGTTCCAGCTTCATATTCAGCATCAGATACTCATTCCAATCAAATAATGCATGAAATTCCAGCATGCCTATTAAATAAGAGTGAAGTCACACTGGTTGAGGTAAAGGACTGAAAGCTTGTAACCCCCTAATTGAGCCTTTCTCTCTCATTCCTAAAGCAGCAGGAAACCAGGGCTTCTGGAAATTCAGTTTGGAAGGTACTGGACTAAAGGATATCTGTGTTGCATTGATGACAGTCTGATGATATCATGCATGGTCCTTTGAATTCCTTGCCATCACCAATTCGCACACTACTTTTTCCCTTGTTTGTACTAACTTATTAAGTAAAAAGACATTGGTGCATAGAAGAATATTTATTTCTTGAATTATTTGTGAATTCTGGTGGCTTTTAGTGCTGGAAAGGTTGACTGCAGTTCCGTGCTTTACTTCTTCCATATTCCAACCACTGTTCTCTAAGTGAATGCTGGCTGGCATTTAGGGAAATCTGGAGGGTTAATTATAATCCACACCAGTGATTTAATACTGCATTAGGTAAAGATGGTCTACAGACTGTGTAACACTTGACTTATGCAAATATGACCTTACACAGATTGTTCTAAGAGGCCCATAATAACAGCTTAGAGATTGAAATTTTTGTTATGCAGTGTATGGCTGATTGTCATGAAGCCAGGGTGCTTCAGACTCACCAGAAGGTGAGGGACTTCAGACTTTGCTTTCATATCATTCTGTTTACCCCATGGATTTTTGCTTTGGTTGCTTGTGTTATTTCAGCATCATTTGTGTTATTACCTCTTTTTATGGCATTCTAACTGTGATTGAATAGAAACGAAGCAATAGCAAGAGGTACATTAGAAGGAAAAAATGAAAGTTTAAAGAAGCTTAACAGTGCCAAAACCTTTATTCCATTTCGTTTGCATTTCCTTTGGCTACCTTAGCACTGAAAAGTATTTTGTACAAAAGCACACACATAAAAGAGCACATAAAATTTTTTGCACATGGTGTAATGCTTGAGAGTCTAGGTCTTGGAGCTAGACAGATGGGGTTCTGAATTTTGTCTCTTCCTAGCTGTGACCTCTGTCGATGACTTAATGTCTCCCAGACTCAGTTTCTCATCTGTAAATGGGTTTGATGACACCAGTTCCCCATAAAATTGTCCTAAAGTTAAATGAGATAATACATGTAAGATGCTTTGCTTTCTGCCTGGTACTGAAGAAGTCCTACAATTAGCTATTAAATTTTATTCTTCATTCACATTATTGGCAATATTTCCATTTAATAAATACCCTCTGCTTTGGTATTAATATGGAGTTTTTTGAGTACTTACAAAAGCAGAATCTAAATGGAAAAATTGGCAATAAATTCAGATAAAAGGTAGAATTAAAAAATGTATGGGATATATCAGAGAGATGTAACGTACATAGGAATATAGACAATAATATTGCAATAGCTATGTATGGTGTCAGAGGGGTACTAGACTTATCAAGGTAATCATTTCATACATTGTATACATGTCTAATCACTATGCTGTACACTTGAAACTAATATAACATTATATGTCAACAGTAATTGAAAAATTTTTTTAAATTAAAAATATATGAAATACATTCAAATGATAATTAAAGAAAGAATTGTTGTAAACTGATGTAAAGGGAAAGTACAAGGTTTTTAATGCAGTGCTGTGATTAGCCATGGATGGTTCCATCAATTTCAAATTTGTACCAATGTTGTAAATGTAAAAGTGAGAGTTTGGGAAGGCTAGTGTAATTATAAAAGCAGCAAAAACTATCCTAAAATGTTATAAATAATCACAAGGGGATAATAATATTGCATATAACAAATTTTTGTTGTGAATAAAATTTGGCTGTTTTAAGAGATCAAAATAAAGTTTTAAAAGAAGGAAAAACATTGTCAATATTAAAGATCATGAAAACTAGTCATGCTTTTTTTCCCCTTAAGGCTTAATGTGTTAGCTAAAGCTAAAACAAACACTTGCTTATCATTTAGAACATCCACATGTAGTGGAAGGCCTTGGCAAGACTGCATGTATATGTGTGTGTGTGTATAAATTTGAGCCAAACATGCATCACAGGACAGTCTCAGAGTAGAATGAGTGTGAAAAGGGGTGAGTGTGGATCAACGTGATTAAACCCAGGACAGGGCTGCAAGACAGTGTTTCCATCTTTTGGGCTTTTTGTCAATGACACACCTTCAGTTCTAATGGCTTAGTGTTGCCTGAGACTCTCTTTCCATTCTGTGAATTTATATTTTTATTTTCTTCACTTCCAGGTGCTTATGGGTTCTTCTAAATTGACTGTTTACATGATTACTTGGCTCCTATTTACTTGGAGTATACATCTGGATCCTTTTGAGAGGGATCTTACTTAGATTTCCTAAAATAAAAGTTTTATTTATTTACTTTTTACCAAAATAACCCATTTCTGTCTAAGTGCTGGCCAGCAAGAGCTCTGAAGTTGAAGTTGACACTGGCTAGGCTGGTCTTTAGTCTTAGAGTCCCAGTGGTCACAGTTAATCTTGCACCTGCACAACTCTGTCCCATCACCTTCGAATTCAATCCCTCTGCCTTGTCTTGTACCTAGAATGTAGAAGCAAGTCAATACATACTCTTCTGATGAATGGAAAAAAGGATTGTGGTCAAATATACATCTTTTCCAATAAAACCGTTCATGGCTAAATACTAAATGGTGAAAGATGATAGTTGTGAGCGTGATTACAGCAGCATTCATTTGTTAAGAGTTTATTGCATGCCAAGCACAGTGCTAGGGTTTACTGTATATTAATTCAATCCCCACCGCTACCCTAGTAGGTAGGTATTATGATTTTCATTTCATAGATGAGTAATAGTATTTTAGTTTGAAGAACAGTCAGAAAGATAACATTATTGTTGCAGTTGAGTTTGTGCATTAGAGATTACAGAATAATTAATAACTGTAATTCTACTTTCTCAGTTGCCACTGGACCTGATACATGGAGGAGCAGATCACCATAGTCACTACCTGTGCAGGCTTTTCTCTCTGAACATACGTACATTTTGCCACTCATTTTTGGTCTTACCACTTTGGGTGACATAGTTGTTTTAGATATTTTTCTATTGTAAATTACAAACCCCTAAATGGGCATTTGTTCAAAATTAATTTAGTTACCCAGCCACATTCCTGGTTCTTAGCATTTTTTCCTTGTTCCAGTCCAACAGTTTTAAGTTGATTTACTGCTGAACCTGGATGAATCAACTGTTGGAGTAAGAATTTTGCCTCTTGGTCCTCAATCAATGCCATTGAGTACTTTGTGAGACATAAATAGACAAAATGTATCTTGACATCCTGGAATGATATTTAGAGGTGGGAAGGCAAGACCATTCTAGAATTGTTTCAGAGGAAATGTCTCTTTTGCTCTTATTTTCTCTCTCTACATTGTATATTTGGGAGCACTGATCCCATTAGCAATATAAAAAAAAAATCAATCACACTGAAAACAGTTGTGGTCTGAACAACCCTAGGGAATGGTTCTTCAAGAAGTGCCACGGTATGTCAAAACACAGACTCCACAAATGGGATGGACAGTAATTTACTCTTAAAATATTTGAATCCATCCCACATCCTCTAGCAGTGTATAAGTAGAAAATCCTTTTCCCCTAATTTTAAGCCAGAAGTCATTATTAAAGGATAACAAAAAATCAGCTCAAGCTTATTTTCTGTCATTAATTTGAAGCAAATTTTTAATGCTTTATAAAAATTACCCTGAACTATGGGCTTCTGAAGAAAATTATGAACAGATATTCTGAGTAAGTTCAGAGACACTAGGTTTCTAGAAAACATGTTTCAAACAGTTGGCTCAGGCATAGGCACGCCTTTTAATTACACTGAGCTTATGATAGGTCAACATATCAATGTTTATCTGAATTGTGCGTTACCTTGAGCACTGTCATCACACTCAAGGCAATCATTGACCTTGAAAGGAGAGAGTTAATCATGAGGAGCAATTCAGCAATTGTGCATGTCACTAAAAACTGAAGAGAGAGAAAAAAAGACAGAGAGGGAGAGAGAAGAGATATTATGATTTAAATATGTGAAGTTAATGATTCTGCATAAATAGTCCCTGAGTTTTATGTTTCTTTAAGGTGGGATGGGTATGCACTGAATCATCCATAAATTCTTTTCAGCTTTCCTTTGGTTGTATTGAGTAAATCTGTCTGTGGCCACATCTTTGTTGTGTGGAATAAACTGGCTTATGTGGAAATAAAACTTGCCAGCATTATGCCTCACAAACATTAGAAAGCAAACAAGTATTGAATTGACTTAACCCTAATTTCATTGGGATGGTGCTCCAGAGAAGTGTTTGTTGTTTACAACACAACTTGAAAACTCAACTGCACGTAAAAACTTATGACTTTTTCTGTTTTAAATCATTTTTTAAAAATAAAAATTCCTTCTTAGTTTCTTCTTGATGAGGAAATCATTCTTAATGTGAAAAGAGAACTGTCTCACATTATTTGTTTTAAAGCACACAATGATTATTTTCATTATCTTCCCAGTACTGAGAAGAACTCCTTGTTAAAACTGTAGATTATATAAATAGGTCCTTAAATGATGTATGAAGTATTGTCTTTGGACCCCCATATCTCTGCATGTACTGAGGGGCAGGCAGTGGAGGCATAGATAACCTGCATGCTGTGAGTGAGGTTTCCCTCCCCTCATACTGTCCCCACATACTAAAAAGTGCCAGCGAGAGCTTGCTCAATCCAGACCTCACCTCTCTGACAAGGTATCTGTAAAGAGAGACTTGTAAGAGTTCCTGCCAAGTAAGCTACAGAATGTAAAGTGGTGTATGAATATGTAATAGCAGCCTTTATCTATGGATGCCACTTTCTTGAGAAAGAATCATTTCATTCACTATGGAGAGAATGAGGGGCAATTTGAAATGGCCTGGGGTAAGTGGCATTTCATGTATTGGCAATCGGATTAACCTTTGACCTTTATTTTTCACTTAGAATTCTTATTCTTTTTCTTCATTCTCCATCACTGAAAATTAAGATGATATGTATAAAACCCCTTTTTGCTCTACAATATTGCACTTTATCCTCCCTTCCCTCCCTAGGGAGAAGAGACATGAACAGTTCTGTGCATCAATCAAACTGATTGAGATGTAGAGTGAGGAAAAGTGAGACTGTCATCAAGTCCAGAAGACATTACAGTATCTCTGCTTCAGCGTAGCAATTGCCTCTACTGTCCTCCATGTCCCTCCAGCATTCTATACAAAAATGCAGCCTGATCTGAGCTTGGAAGCCTGATCCTGATCAGTGTAACTGAACATAAACTTGAAAATCTACAGGAACATGGACCTAGGACTATTTTGTCTCCTGATTCTTACACAGAGAGTTTGAATCTTTGCTGGAGAGTAGACCTCTTTGGAGGACCTGGTTAATTTTATTTGAGCATAAAGCAGCTATTTTGCAAAGGTAAGCAGCAGTAGACTATTCAATCCCTGCATTTTTCAAATGAGCCCTTAACAATCATGTATATTTTCAATAAAATTGTAGGTACACTCAAGCACTTATACAAATGCTGTGAACGTGTATATTTTCTTTGTCAATCTGATCCCTCTATATATACTAGGCATACACTTTTTAGATAGGATAAGTCTTACCCCTAAAAACTGTCATTCTGCTGGTTTAAATTACTGTTTTATCTCAATTATACTGTATAATTTCCAACCCCTACACCTTTATTTATGCTGTTTCCACTAGACATCCCTCTGTCTCCACCTCTCTGCCATTATCTAACCTCATTAGGTAACCTCAAAACTCATTTCCACACAATCTACTATCTATTAATTCTTTCATTTTTCCACACCCCTTCCCCCATGGAAGTGATTTCTTCCTTCTTTTGAACCTAAATAGCACATTGTTTCTCCTTCATGGCACCTATTGTATAATATTCTATACTATAGCTCTGTGGTTTCTGTTTTTCTTATTCTTCTAAATTCTGTTTCCTATTCTTCTAAGTTTTAAGGTCTATAAGACAAGAGCCACCTTTGATTATTCATGTGCTTTCCCCATTGTTGTAGAAAGATTTAAAAAGATTTATAAGGAGTTTGTAGTAAAATGAAATATATTAAAAATACAGGGGAAAATGAGGCCAAGGAATTTTCTTTGTAACTTGGCAGTATCTAGAACTGTGCCCTTCAAGCGAAGGGGTGGGGACCTTGTGAGCCCCTAGAAGTGCGGCAGAGTTATTTCTCAACAACCAGAATTTTCTTAAGCACGCTAGGGCTTGGACAATGCATTTTGTTACTAATATTGAATGTAATGTACAGCTATTTCTGAGCAAATCGATGCAATAAACTTTAAGTAATGTACCTTTACCTCTAGGATCTGCCTCCCATGAGGTAAAATGAAGTGAGATCAGCAAGACAAAGTGAGCGAGTGAGTCTTGATCTTGGTCTTGGATAAAGTGATTTACTGATTGGCAAACAAGAGACAGTTATGGGAATAGTCTGGGCAAATATGTAAAGGCAGCACCAAAAGTGTGTGTGGGGCAGTGTGTCTTAGCTAGGTTAGAGGGCCAGTTTCAAGGTTGCTGAGAAACAGTATATTTACTGGTTACTCTTACCAAGACTGAGGAGTATCAGAATGAGAGAGACAGATGAGATGGTTTTAAGATTTTATGTGTACTTATGTCATTATTTTTTTCATTTAAATACTAATCCACTAAAAATTAAGATGAACAAATTGTTTGTTTTCCAAACTGGTGCACTTTTTAGGGCAAAAGTGACACTATTGTTATGCAGAAGCATAGGCACAATCCCAGGTCAGGCAGCAAATTTGTTTCCTTCTGATAGTGGCTATCTGCATATGCAGCAATCAATAGACCAGTGTGTTACTGAATTTTGTCTTTTAGTGAAAATATTTATGGCTTACTTTTAATTGCTTTTGAAAAAAATCTGATTAAAAAAACATAGTTCCTAAGAATCACCACTGTTCAGTATCTGTTACTCACACATCAGGTACACATACTCACTTTCCTATAGTGTTTTCCAGACACCAATAGGAATGCTGAATTATCTCACTGTGTTCTTATGTACTTCCTCTGTAACTTTTTTCTTCCTCTTGACTTCCCTGAGGGCAATAGTACTATGACTGTTTTTCTGTTGTCCTGGTTCTTCATATTTCCTCTTCAGGGAAGTCGTATTATGACAAACATTGCTTTAATCTATGGCTGTGCTTTCAATGACTTTCATTGGCCAGTTAAAAATTCCATGACAACAGTGCATAATAGTCCACATGAATTTTATGGAATTTGAGGTGAGTTTGATTAAATTAACCAAGTGGTTGAATGTGAGAGAGTCTCTTTTCACTACCCTTAGAGAAAATTAATAACAACAGCTCATTAAAGTCCATTAGTTTGGTTTGGATAGACTATGTTGCTTTAAGAGTGGTGATTTGAATGGCTGGTATATCTGATGGGAAAAAAAGTAAAGTTTCTCTTCCAAAATTTGTCCATATGACAAAGAGAAATACAGAGTTATTTATGTAGACAATCTAGGTTGAAAACTTTTAATACCAAGGACTAAAATTATACTGTCTTGAATCACCTGTATTGATAGCTAACATTGATTAAATCCCCTGAGTTATTGCCTAAAGCTTTATTTCATTTATCTAGTTTAGAAAATAATGCAGAGATGCTCTATAATCTAGTACTTGGCTGTGCGAATAATGCTACTCAAAGGGTTTTCATTCTCTTAAAATTTTATCCCCATTTTGGGAGTAAAGAGTGAAAACAGTAATGGTCAAAAATCTAAGGATGCAGTTTGGAAACTAAGAACATGACACTTTCTTTTACCTTCTTAGAATTTCAAACTGAAAAAAATGTCTATCTTAACATTTGAGAGCAAGCTGGAAACCTCTGGAACTCAGGAACTCAGGTTTTTTTGGTTGTCACTGTTGCTTAGGAAAGAAGTCAGCTGAATTGATGTCTTACATGACAACAGTGCATAATAGTCCACACATAAATAGTATATTAGTCGTTTTACAGTATATAATAAACTATACATGGATACTGATTTACTATAAAAACAATTATCCCTGTACAAAATGTCTCAATAGGTTTATTGTGGTTGCTTTAGATCAAGGATCAAATCTGGTTGCATAAGAGAAAGGTATGATTTGCCTACTTAGGATATCATCACCCAACTCAGAACTTCCTTGATGACTGCTGAACACTGACTGATAGTAGACACTTTAGAAATATGCCAGAAGACACAGAAAGATGGGCTCTGACAGCATGTCCTCTTACCAAATGGCAAAGAAAAGGACTGACAGGAAAAATCCTTCCTTTTGTGTAATTATATGTGGGAAGCTCCAGCAAAGCATAATAATTTTTGTGCTTTCATTTTTAAAAGCCAAATGCTCTGAAAATTTCAAACTCAGTTCATAATCAGTTTTCACATTTTCCATTACTCAGAGAAAATGAGAAGCCTGGATTTTAGGTAAAAACACTAAAAAATGGTTATTCACTTTTGATATGTTGCTGTTGATTCTTAGTTAATATTGTACAAAACAAATTGGAGACCAATGGGAGGAGGGTGGAAGTGGCCTAGCGGATGATGTCAGCTCATAAACTATGTAAAAGAGAAAAGTTACTATCTTCAGTTGGAAGGAAAATTGGTGAGGACTTTGTTATTTGGGTGGGAATATAGTCATCTGTAGATTCCCGATGCCTCTAATTTCATTCTGCATTGGTTTTGGACAAGGACTAATATAAAGATTGTGATGTTTTAATTCTACTTACCTAATCTGCTTTGTAAATTAGATCATACTAATTACTTTTCTCTGAGCAATTTTCTCCTTTGTAAAAGTTATGAAGTAATTAGATACTTCTTATATTGTGTCTTCTTCAGTTGTACATAACTCGCAATAAACACAAAAAGATTTTCTTTGTTTAAAAAATTTCTATTTATTCTATTACAGTTGTCCCATTTTCCCCCTTTTCCCCTCCTTCATCCAGCCCACCCCCTGCAAGGAAAGAAACTTTAGTTTAGAGTCAGGCTGCTCGTTCTCTCAACAAATATTGACCACATCATTTTTTAATGTACCCAATTCCCATGATAATAGAAAAACTTTGGAACCAGATCCTAAAGAAACTTAACATCTAATAAGGGAGAAAAATGTGCAAGTAGTACTTGTCACTATAGTAGAGATATGTGATTCTATAAAACAGGTACAGATCTGGCCTTATCTGATTTTAGATACTATTTCTATCCAGGTAGGCCAGGGGAGATGTGTGGAAGAGGAGGCTTTTAATTTAGGATATATTCAAAAATGTATTTAAAATTTAGACACTTGAAACTGGGTCAGTTCTCTCATAGTTATCTATTAGTTATCAGTTACTATTAGCTATTATTATTGTTAGTTATCTGTTGCCGAATAACAAATCACTCCAGAAGTTTAGTGGCTTAAAACAGCAAACATTCTTTTTCCACTGTTTCTGTAGGAAACTGTGGAAAAAGGAATTAGGAGCAGTTTAGGAAGGGGTTCTACTCAGGGTCTTCATAAGGTTTGCAGTTGAACTGTCTTCCAGGGCTGCAGTCAATATGAAGGCTGGCCAGGGTCTGGAGGGTCTGCTTCCAAGGTGGCTCATTGTCATGGCTGTTGTCGGGAAGCTTCAGTTTCTCATGGTCCTACCTGTAGGACTGCCTAAGGGCACCTGGCTTTCTTTAGCCAGAGCCAGTAATCTGAAAGAGAGGCATTGAGAGAAAGAGAGAGAGAGGGAGGGAGAGAGAACACCTTTTAATAACCTTGTTTAGAAGGTCATTATCATCACTTCTGCCTAATTCTGTTTGTTAGAAGTGAGCCACTAAGTGCATGCCACGTTCAAAAGAGAGAAATTATGTTCTATCTCTCAAAAGAGGAATATAAAAAACTTTAAATATATTTCTAAAACCTTCACAATGGGGTCAGGGAAGATAAAGGGGGAGACATCCAACTCGAGGAGAGAGCAGGCCATAGAAAAGATGAGTGCTTGGACATATGTGCGGCATACTTGAGATGATCCAGTTTGAAGAGCTTAAAACTAAGATTATAGTGGGAAATAAGACATGAAACGTGGAGGAAAGGATTTAGACACTATAGGGCAGGGCTGAGAATCATGGAATGCCATTGAGTAGGGTAGAGGTGTAATTATAGCCATGTTTTAGAGAGATTAGTCTAGCAGCAGTAAGAATGAAGGTTGGGAATGTGAAGAGAATGAATGAGGGGACCAGTTAGGAGACATTGCGTGCACAGGAATGGGCCTGGAAGGAGTTAATTGGAGCATGGTTCAAAAACAAATGCTGCGATTCTTTTTCTTTTAGACTTTACACTGTGCAAATAACTCTAAAGATTAATCCATTTTTATGTGTCTGATTGAACTGTTAATGGAACCTGCCTGTGTTTTAGATGCTGTTCCTTATGGAGCTTTTAATGGATTAGTGAATTGAGCTGTAAGTACTTGATGCACAGTAGCAATTCTTTCTGTGCTGATTGAGTGCAGTTTGTCCCAAGGATGGCAATTGCACTTAATGCCCACATGGCGCATTTATAATTGAGTCTGTATTTTAACTGTAGGAAGAGCCTGATGTTATTGCTAGACTAAACCCATCCTAAATTGGAATTTTTCCTGGCAAAATTGCTATCCTTTCTCCCTTAGTTACCAAATATCTCCATTACCAAGTATTACATTATTTTTCCATATGCACTTAAAGTGTTCATTTATGCAAATTGTACATTTGTTTACTTCTATTTACCATATAGAAGCTGCCTCTCATCACATACACAATCCAGGGCACTAAAGAAGCCAGGAACAGGGCCAGAGTCAGAATTCCAATACTAATGCTTTGGCTTAACCCATTGTTCTTTAGGAAATCCAATAATTCCAGGCTATGGTAATCTTTCTTTCTCTCTCTGGATTTATCTGAATGTATGAATCTCTAAGAATTTATTATTTAATAATTTTCCTAATTGTGGGTTGAGCATTACTTCATTTTCTCACCAATTTGACTGCACGCCTACAGAATGTATGGATCAATATTTTGTGTATTCTTTTAACTGGGAGTGAAGGGTTTGCGCCCAGTACATTGTGGGTGTTTACCAAATTTAAATGAAGAATACCACTTAGGTGAGACTGGGTTCCTTTATAGCTTCTCAACTGATACATCCTCCACACAGTACTTTATTTTCTGCCTTTGACTCCAAATCTCAACTGCAATTTAAAGCAAGGATTGTTATTCATAACACCTGCCCACCCCCTCCTTTATCTTGGCTGTCTTTCTGACTCTGTGTAATAACTAGATGAAAACTTGACCTTTAATTTCTCCAATATCCATTTATATGTGTATTAATCTAAATGGTCTTAATGTTCTATTTTAAAAATATCCATGATTCTGAGTATTTCATTGTTTCTCTGCATCGTTACTTGTTAATGTTACCCAGCAGTTAATGCACTGTAATTCATTGCTTATTAAGTGGAGCTTCCAGTACTGCCTTATATGGTTTTTTTTAGTCCATAAAGAAAACCACCTTTATTTATATAATGGATGTCAAAAAAAAATATTTTGAAATATTTTATGGTGACCCTTTCAGAAATCTGTTCTGTTCTTTTTTTTCTTTTTTCTTTTTCTTTTTTCTATCAGTATTTTTTAATTGTTGATATTGTACAGTTTTTTGTCTTTTACCCCGCCCCCAGCCCACCACCCCAGCCCTCCCCACCTTCCTCCCATTTCCACCCCCCACAGTTTTTGTCCATGTGTCCTTTATACTTGTTGCTCTAAACCCTTCCCCTTTTCCCCTGAAATTCCCTCCCCTCTCCCCTCTGGTCACTGTCAGATTGTTCTCAAATTCAGTGTCTTTGTTTATATTATGCTTGTTTGTTTGTTTTGTTGATTAGCTTCCTGTTAAAGGTGAGATCATATGGTATTTGTCTTTCACTGCCTGGCTTATTTCGCTTAGCATGATACTCTCCAATTCCTTCCATGCTGTTGCAAAGGGTAGGAGCTCCTTCTTTCTTTCTGCTGCATAGAATTCCATTGTGTAAATGTACCACAGTTTTTTGATCCATTCATTAACTGATGGGCACCTAGGTTGCTTCCAGCACTTGGCTATTGTAAATTGTGCTGCTATGAACATAGGGGTGCATAGATTCTTTTGGATTGGTGTTTCAGGGTTCTTAGGATATAATCCAAGCAGTGGAATTGCTGGGTCAAAAGGTATGTCCATTTTTAGTTTTCTTAGACAATTCCATACTGTTTTCCATAGTGGTTGTACCAATCTGCAATTCCACCAACAGTGCACTAAGGTCCCCTTTTCTCCACAACCTCTCCAACACTTGCTGTTTGTTGCTTTGTTTATGAAGGCCATTCTGACTGGTGTCAAGTGATATCACATTGTAGTTTTAATTTGCATCTCCATGATAGCTAGAGATATCGAGCACGTTGTCATGTGTCTCTGGGTCCTCTGTATGTCCTCCTTGGAGAAGTGTCTGTTCAAATCCTTTGCCCATTTTTTAATTGGGTTGCTTGTCTTCTTAGAGTAGAGTCTTGTAAGTTCTTTATATATTTTGGAGATTAATCCCTTGTCTGAGGTATCATTGTCAAATATGTTTTCCCATACAGTTGGTTCTCTTTTTATTTTAATACTGTTTTCTTTAGCTGTGCAGAAGCTTTTTATTTTGATGAGATTCCATTTGTTTATTCTTTCCTTTATGTCCCTTGCTCTAGGGGACGTATCAGTAAAAATATTGCTGCGTGAAATATCTGAGATTTTCCTGCCTATGTTATCCTCTAGAATTTTAATGGTGTCATGGCTTATATTTAAATCTTTTATCCACCTTGAATTTATTTTTGTGTATGGTGTAAGTTGGTGCTCGAGTTTCCTTTTTTTGCATGTAGCTGTCCGGTTCTCCCAGCACCACTTGTTGAAGAGGCTATTTTTACTCCATTTTATGTTGCTGCCTCCTTTGCCGAATATTAATTGACTGTAGAGACTTGGGTTTATTTCTGGGCTCTCTGTTCTATTCCACTGGTTCATGTGTCTGTTCTTGTGCCAGTACCAGGCTGTTTTGATTACAGTGGCTTTGTAATACAGTTTGGTAACAGGTATTGTGATCCCTCCTACTTTGCTCTTCTTTCTCAAAATTGCTGCCACTATCCGGGGTCGTTTATGATTCCATATAAATTTTTGAAGTGTTTGTTCTATGTCTGTGAAATATGCCATTGGAACTTTAATAGGTATTGCATTGAATCTGTAAATTGCTTTGGGTAATATGGACATTTTGATGATATTAATTCTTCCGATCCATGAACATGGTATATGCTTCCATTTGTTTGTGTCTTCCTTGATTTCTTTCTTTAGTGTTGTGTAGTTTTCTGCATACAGGTCTTTTACCTCCTTGGTTAGGTTTATTCCTAGGTATTTTATTTTTCTTTTTGCTATATCGAATGGGATTTTTTTCTTGATTTCTGCTTCTGCTGTTTCACTGTTGGTATACAAAAATGCCTTTGATTTCTGGATATTTACTTTGTATCCGGCTGTTTGGCCAAAAATCATTTATAATGTCGAGCAGCTTTTTGGCCGAGTCTATAGGATTTTCTATGTACACTATCATGTCATCTGCAAACAATGATATTTTTGTTTCCTCCTTTCCAATTTGGATGCCTTTTATTTCCTTTTCTTATTTAATTGCTGTGGCTAAGACTTCCAATACTATATTGAATAGAAGTGGTGAAAGTGCACAGCCTTGTCTTGTTCCTGATCTTAGTGGGAAAGATTTCAGTTTTTGCCCATTGAGTATGATGTTGGCTGTAGGTCTCTCATATATGGCCTTTATTATGTTGAGGAATGCTCCCTCTATTCCCACTTTGCTGAGTGTTTTTATAATAAATGGGTGTTGTACTTTATCAAAAGCTTTTTCTGCATCTATTGATATGATCATGTGATTTTTGTCTTTGCTTTTGTTTATGTGATGTATTACATTGACTGATTTGCGAATGTTGAATCATCCTTGCATCCCTGGGATGAATCCCAATTGGTCATGGTGTATGATCTTTTTAATGTATTGTTGGATGCCGTTTCCCAATATTTTGTTGAGGATTTTAGCTTATATGTTCATCAGTGATATTGGCCTGAAGTTTGTTTTCTTTCTTTGTTGCGTCTTTATCTGGTTTTGGGATTAAGATGATGCTGACTTCATAAAAAGAGTTTGGGAGTCTTCCATCATTTTGGATTTTTGGGAATAGTCTGTGAAGGATAGGGGTTAGCTCTTCCTTAAATGTTTTGTAGAATTCTCCTGTGAAACCATCAGGTCCAGGGCTTTTGTGTGTCGGGAGTGTTTTGATTACTGATTCAATTTCACCAGCTGTTATTGGTCTGTTCAGGCTTTCTGTTTCTTCTTCATTGAGTTTTGGAAGGTTATATTTTTCTAGAAACTGTCCATTTCACCTAGGTTTTCAAATTTCTTGGCATACAGTTCTTTGTAGTAATTTCTTACAATCCTTTGTATTTCTGTGGTGTCAGTCGTAATCTCTCCTCTTTCATTTCTGATTGTGTTTATTTGAGTCCTCTCTCTTTTTTTCTTGATGAGCCTGCTTAAAGGCTTGTCGATTTTGTTTATCTTTTCAAAAAACCAGCTCCTGGATTCATTGATCCTTAGGATTGTGCTTTTAGTCTCTATGTCATTAAATTCTGTTCTGATCTTGGTTATTTCCTTCCTTCTACTTGCCCTGGGCTGTCTTTGTAGTTGTTCCTTGAGTTCTTGTAGGCGTAGGGTTAAGTCGTTTGTTAGAAATGTTTCTATCTTCTTTAGGTAGGCCTGTTTTGCTATGAACTTCCCTCTGAGCACCGCCTTCATTGTGTCCCATAAGTTTTGGGTTCTTGTGAGTTCATTTTCATTTGTTTCCAGAAACTTTTTGATTTCGTCCTTAATTTCATTCTTTACCCATTCATTGTTTAATAGCATGATATTCAATCTCCATGATTTTGATGATTTGGGGATTTTCCCCATCAAGTCTGTTTCTAGTTTTAGTCCCTTGTGGTCAGAGAAAATGCTTGGTATGATTTCAATTTTCTTGAATTTGTTGAGGCTTGTTTTGTGTCCTATCATGTGGTCTACCTTTGAAAATGTTCCATGTGCATTTGAAAAAAATGTGTATTTAGTTTCTTTGGGATGAAGGGCTCTATATATATCAGCTAAGTCCAATTCATCTATAATACTGTTCAATGCCACAATATCTTTGTTGATATTTTGTTTGGAAGATCTGTCCATTTTTGACAGTGGGGTTTTAAAATCCCCTACTATAATTGTATTGCTGTCAATATCTTTCTTGAAGTCCTCTAAGATTTTCTTGATGTATTTAGGTGCTCCTATGTTGGGTGCATATATATTTACAATGTTTATGTCTTCTTGGTGGATTCTTCCCTTGAGTATTATGAAGTGACCTTCTGGGTCTCTCTTTATAGCTCTTCTTTTGAAGTCTATTTTGTCTGATATGAGTATTGCTATCCCGGCCTTTTTTTCCTGTCCATTTGCTTGGAAAATTTGTTTCCAGCCTTTCACTTTGAGTCTGTGTAGGTCTTTTGTCCTGCGGTAGGTCTCTTGTAGGCAGCAAATGCATGGGTCATGCTTTCTTATCCATTCAGCTATTCTATGTCTTTTGATTGGAGCATTTAATCCATTTACATTTAAGGTTACTATTGATAGGTATTTATTCATTGCCATTTTTGTACCTGTGTTCCTCTCTCTCTCTTTTCCTTTCTTCCCTTAAAGCAGTCCCTTTAGTATCTCTTGCAGTACTGGTTTGGTAGAGGTGTATTCTTTTAGACTTCTTTTGTCTGGGAAGCTCCTTATTTGTCCTTCTATCTTGATTGAAAGCCTTGGTGGATAAAGTAGTCTTGGTTGTAGGCCTTTGATTCTCATTACTTGGAATATTTCTTGCCATTGTCTTCTGGCTTGGAGCGTTTCCATTGAGAAGTCAGTTGCTAACCTTATCGGGGCTCCCTTGTATGTTACTTCCTTTTTCTCCCTTGCTGCCTTTAAGATTCTCTGTTTGTCTTGGAATTCCGTTTGCCATTTTAATGATGATGTGTCTTGAAGTGGGCCTGTTTGGGTTCCTCTTGATTGGGACTCTCTGTGTTTCCTGGATTTGTGCGACTTTTTCTCTCATCAAATGAGGGACGGTTTCCATCATTACTTTTTCAAATAGGTTTTCTATCCCTTGCTCTTCTTCTTCTCCTTCTGGTATCCCTATTATACGGATATTATTACATTTCATGTTGTCTTGCATTTCTCTTAACCCCTCTTCATTTTTTCTGAGCCTCTTTTCCTTTTCTTGCCCTTTCTGGCTGCTTTTTTCTACTTTGTCCTCCAACTCACTGATCCGATCTTCTGCTTCATCGATTCTGCTTTTCATTCCGTCTACTGTGTTCTTCAGCTCACAAATTGTATTCTTCATTTCCTCTTTCCCTTTTTGATAGTTTCTATTTCCTTTTTCATGTTGATATAGTTTGCAGTGAGTTCATCGTAGCTTCCCTGTAGTTTCTGGTAGCTCATTGAGAGCTCATGGAGCTTCCTGACAACCATTTCTTTGAACTCTTTATCTGATAGTTGAGTTGCCTCTGTTTCATTTAGGATTCTTTCTGTGGCTTCCTCCTTTTCTTTCATTTGGGGATTGTTTCTTTGTCTTCTCATTGTTGGTGAGACTCTTCTTGTAAACCTCAGCTTCTTAAATTGATCTGTTCTGGCTACCTGGGTTTATGATGTGAACTTCTGTGGTGGAATACCTGTGAGATTCAGTGTTATAGTCTTCTTCAGGTATCCTGGTGTTCACAGCTTCCACTGTCTCAGCTGTTGGAATACCCCCTCTTTTGATCCAACTCTGGTTTTTTTCACAGTTCTAGGATTTTTTTTGCCTCTCTTGTGGGTATTTAAAAAGAGAAAAGAATAAAGTGAAAAAAGAAGAGAAAAAAAAAGAGGAAGGAAGGAGAGATAGAATTGGAAAGAAAGGAAGAAGGAATAAAGCCAGAAAGAAGTATAGAGAAGCAAAAGGAATTGAGGGATAAAAAAGGTAGAAGTAATAAAAAAATAAAAAATATATAATCAAAACAAAACAAAAAGAACCCCACAAAAACGAAAAACAAACCAAAACAAACAAACAAACAAAAAACCCAGCTAAACAGACAAAAAGCAACTATCAAAAAAAACCACAAAACAAAATGAAACAAAACACCCAAAAACCAAGAAGAAGAAGAAGAAGAAGAAGAAGAAGAAGAAGAAGAAGAAGAAGAAGAAGAAGAAGAAGAAGAAGAAGAAGAAGAAGAAGAAGAAGAAATCACTTGCTATTTTCACACAGGCCAAACTGGATTTTCTGGACTTGCTGGCTGTAGCAGGCTGCGAGGTGACTCGTACCGCTTTTCTCCCTGTTCTTCACTCAGTCTGCTTTGGGCTACTGTCCTCAGTGCCAGCCGAGCCCTGACCCCAGGGCTAATGGCGCACTCTCCATGCAGGGCCTTGGGTGTGATTTCTGAGCCTCCTGCAGGGGGCATACTTTCCAGCGTTTATGGGTTTCAGCTGGAATCTCTTACAGATCCATCCCTCCCCGAGCCTATTGCTGTGAGCTCCGGGTCTCCTACAGGGCGAGAGTGTCCACCCGAGACTAAGGGCATGGTCTCCGCAAGTTTCCCGAGTTGCGCACACTCACCCCAGGATCACAGATGTGAGCTCCAGGTCTTCCACAGAGTCACCTTCTCTAGTTGCAGGGTTGCCTCTGGCCGCAGGGCCGCTTCCAACCCGGTCGCAGAGCCGCCTCAGGTCGCAGGGCTGCCTCCGGTCGCCGGGCCGCTTCCGTATTACTGCCTTATATGGTTCTGAGGTTGTGAACAACAAAACCCAAAACCGCCTTTTTGTTATTTCTTATCACCAGGGGAGTATTCTGAAGCCCTTAGAAGATCTCCCAAGTCCTGGAATATCAGTAGATACAAATTGGAGGTTCAGGGGATAATCTCTACATACTTTTCTGCCTAGGTCATTATATAGTTAAGTTGTACAGTTTGCACAAACCATAAAAACATATTCTGGGGGGATCAGAGAATCTTCTAACATAATCCTTTAATTTTACACATGAAAAGAGTTGAATTGCAGAGATGTGATGGTTTTTCAAAGGTGCCAAGTTCTAGTAGGCAATCCAGGACTTAAACCAAGTTTTATGCATTCTGTGTTCTATCTGATAAACAAATAAAAGACGTTTACCTCTCAAAAAAAAAAAAAATCCCTTTAACCCCCATCTAAATCCTATACCAAATGAACCCAAGACAAGAATTCTTCCCTTGCTAGTTTTTTTTTTCTTTTGAAGAGTGTCTTTTATCTTCCAAATCCTCAACTTCCATAGAAGTGGTATAAGAGGCAAGCAGAAAGACATTCTTTTCTACCTTCATGTCCTATTTCTTACCTTTCACACTTAAAGTAATGAATAGAAATTAACATTTACTAAGTAATCTTACTTATAAAAAATTTTCCACACTGATATAAAGTAGATTAATAAACATAAGCACTTAAGTTACTACCAGAAATATGGGAATTTCTTTCAGGTATAAACACACAAAATATATTTTCAAAATATAAGTATTTTGGAGTATGCTGATGTCATATTGCTGCTGGATTTTTTTTAAACTTTTATTTTTTTAATTTATTTATTATTTTTTAATCAGTATTTTTTAAATTGTTAATACTGTACAGCTTTCTGTCTTTTACTCCACACCCAGCCCACCGCCCCAGCCCTCCCCACCTCCCTCCCATTTCCACCCCCCATAGTTTTTGTCCATGTGTCCCTTATACTTGTTGCTCTAAACCCTTCCCCTTTTCCCCTGAAATTCCCTCCCCTCTCCCCTCTGGTCACTGTCAGACTGTTCTCAAATTCAGTGTTTTTATTTATATTATGCATGTTTGTTTGTTTTGTTGATTAGCTTCCTGTTAAAGGTGAGATCATATGGTATTTGTCTTTCACTGCCTGGCTTATTTCGCTTAGCATGATGCTCTCCAATTTCATCCATGCTGTTGCAAAGGGTAGGAGCTCCTTCTTTCTTTCTGCTGCATAGAATTTTATTGTGTAAATATACCACAGTTTTTTGATCCATTCATTAACTGATGGGCACCTAGGTTGCTTCCAGCACTTGGCTATTGTAAATTGTGCTGCTATGAACATAGGGGTGCATAGGATCTTTTGGATTGGTGTTTGAGGGTTCTTAGGATATAATTCAAGCAGTGGAATTGCTGGGTCAAAAGGTATGTCCATTTTTAGTTTTCTTAGACAATTCCATACTGTTTTCCATAGTGGATGTACTAGTCTGCACTCCCACAAAAAGTGCACTAGGGTCCCCTTTTCTCCACAACCTCTACAACACTTGCTGTTTGTTGATTTGTTTATGAACGCCATTCTGAATGATGTCAAGTGGTATCTCATTGTAGTTTTAATTTGCATCTTTCTGATAGCTAGCTATATTGAGCATCTTTTCATGTGTCTGGATCCTCTGTATGTCCTCCTTGGAGAAGGGTCTGTTCAAATTCTTTGCCCATTTTTTAATTGGGTTGCTTGTCTTCTTAGAGTAATGTAAGTTCTTTATATATTTTGGAGATTAATCCCTTGTCTGAGGTATCATTGTCAAATATGTTTTCCCATACAGTTGGTTCTCTTTTTATTTTAATACTGTTTTCTTTAGCTGTGCAGAAGCTTTTTATTTTGATGAGATCCCATTTGTTTATTCTTTCCTTCATGTCCTTTGCTTTAGAGGACATATCAGTAAAAATGTTGCTGCTTGAAATATCTGAGATTTTCCTGCCTATGTTATCCTCTAGAATTTTAATGGTATCATGGCTTATATTTAAATCTTTTATCCACCTTGAATTTATTTTTGTGTATGGTGTAAGTTGGTGCTCGAGTTTCCTTTTTTTGGATGTAGCTGTCCAGTTCTCCCAGCACCACTTGTTGAAGAGGATATTTTTACTCCATTTTATGTTGCTGTCCCCTTTGTCGAATATTAATTGACTGTAGAGACTTGGGTTTATTTCTGGGCTCTCTGTTCTGTTCCACTGGTCCATGTATCTGTTCTTGTGCCAGTACCAGGCTGTTTTGATTACAGTGGCTTTGTAATACAGTTTGGTATCAGGTATTGTGATCCCTCCTACTTTGCTCTTCTTTCTCAAAATTGCTGCCGCTATCCGGGGTCGTTTATGATCTCATATAAATTTTTGAAGTGTTTGTTCTATGTCTGTGAAATATGCCACTGGTACTTTAATAGGTATTGCATTGAATCTGTAAATTGCTTTGGGTAGTATGGACATTTTTTTTTTAAATTTTTAAATATATTTTATTGATTATGCTATTACAGTTGTCCCATTTCTCCCCCATCGTTCCCCTCCACCCTACACACCCTCTCCCACCCACATTCCCCTTTTTAGTTCATGTCCATGTGTCATAAGTTCTTTAGTTTCTACAATTCTCATACTATTCTTGCCCTCTCCCTGTCTATTTTCTACCCACTATCTATGCTACTCATTCTCTGTACCTTTTCCCCCTCTCTCCTCCTCCCACACCCCTGTTGCTAACCCTCCATATGATCTCCATTTCTGTGGTTCTGTTACTGTTCTAGCTGTTTGCTTAATTTGCTTTTGTTTTAGGTGTGGTTCTTAATAGCTGTGAGTTTGCTGTCTTTTCACTGTCATATTTTTATCTATTTTTGCTTAGATAAGTCCCTTTAACATTTCATCTAATAAGGGCTTGGTGATGATGAACTCCTTGAACTTGACCTTATCTGAGAAGCACTTTATCTTCCCTTCGATTCTAAATGACAGCTTTGCTGGATACAGCAATTTTGGATGTAGGTTCCTGCTTTTCAAGATTTCAAATATTTCTTTCCAGCCCCTTCTTGCCTGGAAGGTCTCTTTTGAGAAATCAGCTCACAGTCTGATGGGAACTCCCTTGTAGGTGACTATCCCCTTATCCCTTGCTGTTTCTAGAATTCTCTGCTTCATTTTAATCTTGGCTAATGTAATTACAATGTGCCTTGGTGTGTTCCTCCTTGAGTCCAACTTTTTTGTGACTCTCTTAGCTTCCTGGACTTCCTGGAATTCTATTTCATTTGCCAGATTGGGGAAGTTCTCCTTTATTATTTGTTCAAATAAGTTTTCCACTTGTTGCTCTTCTTCTTCTCCTTCTGGAACCCCTATAATTCGGATGTTGGGACGTTTAGCGATGTCCCGGAGGTTCCTAAGCCTCTCCTCATTTTTTTGAATTCTTGTTTCTTCCTCGTCTTCTGTTTGGTTGTTAGTTTCTTCCTTCTGGTCCACTCCATTGATTTGAGTCCCAGTTTTCCTTCCATCTCTATCAGTTTCCCATGCATCTTCCTTCATTTCACGTATTGTAGCCTGCATTTTTTCATCTAGTTTGTGAGCAAAATCAACCAATTCTGTGAGCATTTTGATGACCGGTGCTTTGAACTGTGCATCTGATAGGTTGGCTATCTCTTCACTGCTTAGAGGAATTGGCTCTGGGGCTTTTATTTATTTTCTGGTTTGAGCCATTTCTGGTGGTTTTTTTGTTTTGTTTTGTTATGGTTTTAGTCTGGTCGCGGCTCTTACGTATGAGGGGGTGGAGCCTTAGGTGTTCCTCAGGGCGGGGTGGCCGAGTCACTGGGTTGTGACGCTATAGGTGGGGGCGGGGTCCGAGAGAGAACAATGGTGCCTGTTCCACTTTCTCCTGGACTCTGGCCCTTTCCGCGGCTTCCCCTTCACCTGGATTATCCGCGCACACGCGCGTGCTGTTACGTAGTTAGTAGTGGAGCCTCTGGCACTCCCCAGTGCAGGGCCGCCCAGTCGCTGGGTTGTGACGCTGTATGTGGGGGCGGGGTCTGAGAGGGAACAATGGCGCCTGCTCCGCTCTCTCCTGGATTCAGTCCCTTCCGTCACTTCCCCTCTGCCTGGACCGTCTGCACGCCCGAATGTGGGACCACCTGGTCAGCCAGCCGCCTTGTGCGGCCTCACTGGTTCTGCACAGTTGCCCCCCTGTGCCCGGGGTCCGCCAGCCACCGCCTGTGCACCTGGGAAATGCAAGCGGCTGCTCCCTGCGTTCCAGGCCCGCACCTCCACTTTCTCCTGCCGCGACTCTGCCCCCTTACCGGTCTGGATGAATGGTTATTGGACTTCCGTACAGTTCAATTTTCCACAAGTTCTGGTTGTTTTCTTATTTCTTAATATTTGTTGTCCTTAATTTTGGTTGTTAGGGGAGGCACAGTGTGTCCGCCTATGCCTCCATCTTGACCGGAAGTCAGTATGGACATTTTGATGATATTAATTCTTCTGATCCATGAACATGGTACATACTTCCATTTGTTTGTGTCTTCCTTGATTTCTTTTCTTCAGTGTTGTGAGTTTTCTGCATACAGGTCTTTTACCTCCATGGTTAGGTTTATTCCTAGGTATTTTATTTTTCTTTTTGCTATATCAAATGGGTTTCTTTTCTTGATTTCTGCGTTTGCTGTTTCACTGTTGGTATACAAAAATTCCTTTGGTTTTTGAATATTAACTTTGTATCCGGCTGTTTGGCCAAATTCATTTATTAGGTTGAGCAGCTTTTTGGCTGAGTCTATAGGATTTTCTATGTATACTATCATGTCATCTGCAAACAATGATAGTTTTGTTTCCTCCTTTTCAATTTGGATGCCTTTTATTTCCTTTTCTTGTCTAATCGATGTGGCTAATACTTCCAATACAATATTGAATAGAAGTGGTGAAAGTGGACAACCCTTTGTTTTTCCTGATCTTAGTGGGAAAGATTTCAGTTTTTGCTCATTGAGTATGATGTTGGCTGTAGGTCTCTCATATATGGCCTTTATTATGTTGAGGAATGCTCCCTCTATTCCCACTTTGCTGAGTGTTTTTATCATAAATGGGTGTTGTACCTTATCAAAAGCTTTTTTCAGATCTAGTGATATGATCATGTGATTTTTGTCTTTGCTTTTGTTTATGTGATGTATTACATTTACTGATTTGCGAATGTTGAACGACGCTTGCATCCCTGGGATGAATCCCACTTGGTCATGGTGTATGATGTTTTTAATGTATTGTTGGATGCGGTTCACCAATATTTTGTTAAGGATTTTAGCATCTATGTTCATCAGTGATATTGGCCTGAAGTTTGTTTTCTTTCTTTGTTGCGTCTTTATCTGGTTTTGGGATTAGGATGATGCTGGCTTCATAAAAAGAGTTTGGGAGTCTTCCATCATTTTGGATTTTTGGGAATAGTCTGTGAAGGATAGGGGTTAGGTCTTCCTTAAATGTTTTGTAGAATTCTCCTGTGAAACCATCAGGTCCAGGGCTTTTGTGTGTTGGAGTTTTTTGATTACTGCTTCAATTTAATCTGCTGTTATTGGTCTGTTCAGCCTTTCTCTTTCTTTTTCTTTGAGTTTTGGAAGATTATATTTTTCTAGAAACCTGTCCATTTCACCTAGGTTTTCAAATTTCTTGGTCTACATTTCTTCATAGTAATTTCTTACAATCCTTTGTATTTCTGTGGTGTCAGTCATAATCTCTCCTCTTTCATTTCTGATTGTGTTTATTTGGGTCCTCTCTCTTTTTTTTCTTGATGAGCCTGCTTAAAGGCTGTTGATTTTGCTTATCTTTTCAAAGAACCAGCTCCTGGATTCATTGATCCTTAGGATTGTGCTTTTAGCCTCTATGTCATTTAATTCTGCTCTTATCTTGGTTATTTCCTTCCTTCTACTTGCTCTGGGCTGTCTTTGTTGTTGTTCCTCGAGTTCTTGTAGGCATAGGGTTAAGTAGTTTGTTTGAAATGTTTCTATCTTCTTTAGGTAGGCCTGTATTGCTATGAACTTCCCTCTGAGCACCGCCTTCATTGTGTCCCATAAGGTTTGGGTTGTTGTGAGTTCATTTTCATTTGTTTCCAGAAATGTTTTGATTTTCTCCCTAATTTCATTCTTTACCTATTGATTGTTTAATAGCATGCTATTCAATCTCCATAATTTTGATGGTTTGGGGATTTTCCCCATCAAGTCGGTTTCTAGTTTCAGTCCTCTGTGGTTGGAGAAAATGCTTGGTATGATTTCAATTTTCTTGAATTTTTTGAGGCTTGATTTGTGGTCTATCTTTGAAAATGTTCCATGTGCATTTGAAAAATAATGTGTATTTAGTTTCTTTGGGATGAAGGGCCCTATATATATTAGGTAAGTCCAATTCATCTAGAGTATTGTTCAATGCCACAATATCTTTTGTTGATATTTTGTTTGGAAGATCTGTCCATTTTTGACAGTGGGGTGTTAAAATCTCCTACTATAATTTGTTGCTGTCAATATCTTTCTTGAAGTCCTCTAAGATTTTCTTGATGTATTTAGGTGCTCCTATGTTGGGTTCATATATATTTACAATGTTTATGTCTTCTTGGTGGATTCTTCCCTTGAGTATTATGAAGTGACCTTCTGGGTCTCTTTTTATGGCCCGTTTTTTGAAGTCTATTTTGTCTGATATGAGTATTGCTACCCCAGCTTTTTTTTCCTGTGCAGTTACTTGGAAATTTTGTTTTCCAGCCCTTCACTTTGAGTCTGTGTATGTCTTTTGTCCTGAGGTGGGTCTCTTGTAGGCAGCACATGTCTGGGTCATGCTTTCTTATCCATTCAGCTATTCTATGTCTTTTGATTGGAGCATTTAATCCATTTACATTTAAGGTTATTGTTGATAGGTAGTGATGCTTTGACATTTTTGTACCTGTGTTCTTCTCTCTCTCCTTTCCTTCCTTTCCTTAAAGCAGTCCCTTTAGCATCTCTTGCAGAACTCGTTTGGTAGAGCTACACTCTTTTTTCTTTTGTCTGGGAAGCTCCTTATTTGTCCTTCTATCTTGATTGAAAGCCTTGGTGGATAAAGTAGTCTTGGTTGTAGGCCTTTGGTTCTCATTACTTGGAATATTTCTTGCCATTGTCTTCTGGCTTGGAGCATTTCCATTGAGAAATCAGCTGCTAACCTTATCGGGGCTCCCTTGTATGTTACTTCCTTTTTCTCCCTTGCTGCCTTTAATATTCTCTGTTTGTCTTGGAATTCCGTTTGCCATTTTAATGATGATGTGTCTTGAAGTGGGCCTGTTTGGGTTCCTCTTGATTGGGACTCTCTGTGTTTCCTGGGTTTGTGTGACTTCTCTCTTATCAAATGGGGGACGTTTTCCATCATTCCTTTTTCAAATAGGTTTTCTATCCCTTGCTCTTCTTCTTCTCCTTCTGGCATTCCTATTATACAGATATTATTCTGTTTCCTGTTGTCTTGTATTTCTCTTAACCCCTCTTCATTCTTTCTGAGCCTCTTTTCCTTTTCTTGCTCTTTCTGGGTGTTTTTTTCTACTTTGTCCTCCAACTCACTGATTCGATCCTCTGCCTCATCCATTCTGCTTTTCATTCCGTCTACTGTGTTCTTCAGCTCAGAAATTGTATTCTTCATTTCCTCTTTGCCCTTTTTGATAGTTTCTATTTCCTTTTTCATGTTGATATAGTTTGCAGTGAGTTCATCGTAGCTTCCCTGTAGTTTCTGGTAGCTCATTGAGAGCTCATGGAGCTTCCTGACAAGCATTTCTTTGAACTCCATATATGATAGTTGAGTTGCCTGTTTCATTTAGGATTCTTTCTGTGGCTTCCTCCTTTTCTTTCATTTGGGGATTGTTTCTTTGTCTTTCCATTGTTTGTGAGACTCTTCTTGTTAGCCTCACCTTCTTAAATTGATCTGTTCTGGCTCCCTGGGTTTATGGTGTGAACTTCTGTGGTGGAATACCTGTGAGATTCAGTGGTGTAGTCTCCTTCAGGTATCCTGGTGTTCACAGCTTCCCCTGTCTCAGCTGTTGGGATACCCCCTCTTTTGATCCAACTCTGGTTTTTTTCACAGTTCTAGGATTTTTTTTGCCTCTCTTGTGGGTATTTAAAAAGAGAAAAGAAGAAAGTGAGAAAAGAAGAGAAAAAAGAGGAAGGAAGGGGAGATAAAATTAGAAAGAATGGGAGAAGGAATAATACAAGAAAGAAGTAAAGAGAAGCAGAAGGAATTGAGGGATAAAAAAGGTAGAAATAATAAAAAACAGTATATAATCAAAACAAAACAATACAAAACAAACAGAAGCCCTCAAAAACGAAAAACAAACCAAAACAAACTAACAAACAAACAAACAAACAAAAAAACCCCCAACTAAACAGACAAAAAACAACTACCAAAAAACAAAACAAAACAAAACAAAAACCACCCCCCCCAAAAAAAATCTCTTGCTATTTTCAACCGGGTCAAACTGGATTTTCTGGTCTTGCTGGTTGTAACAGGCTTCGAGGCAACTCGTAGCGCTTTTCTCCCTGTTCCTCACTCAGTCAGCTTTGGGCTACTGTCCTCAGTTGCAACCCCACACTCTCCCCAGGGCTAATGCTGCACTCTCCATGCAGGGCCTTGGGTGTGATTTCTTAGCCTCCTGCAGAGGGCGAGCTTTCACGAGTTTATGGGTTTCAGCTGGGAACTCTTACAGATGGAACCCTCCCCGAGTCTATTGCTGCGAGCTCCGGGTCGCCTACAGGGCGCACGTGCCCACCTGAGACTACAGGTATGGGCTCTGAGAGTTTCCCGAGTTGCGCACACTCACCTCAGGATCACAGATGTGAGCTCCGGGTCTTCCACAGAGTCCCCTCCTCCAGTTGCAGGGTTGCCTCTGGTGTCCGGGCCGCCTCAGGGAGCTCGGCCACCTCCGGTCAGTTGCAGAGCCGTCTCAGGACCCAGGGCTACCTCTGGTCACAGAGCTGCTTCCATTCCGGTCGCAGGGCCACCTCCGGTCGCTCGGCTGCCACGTCTGGTTTTCCAATGTCCGCTACAGATTTTGATCTCCTATTTTCATGTATGCTGTGGTATTGTTGGCTGTCTGCTCTGTTCCTCTGTAGATCAGCTAGGTTTTTCTCTCATGTGCACGAGGAAGTGCAATCTGCGTCCTCCTACCATGCCACCATCTTGAATCCCCTAATGCTGGATTTTAAGATAATTGTAAAGGTAGTGAGAAAAGTTTTATAGAGAATTTGAACTTTCAGGATGTTCTTTAAGGAGAAGGAAGAGGAAGAGGAGAGGAGGAGGAGAAGGGGGAGGAGGGGGAGGAGGGGAAGGAGGAAGGAGAAGACAAAGAGGAGAAGGAGGTGAAGGAAGAGGAAAAGAAAGAGGAGTAAGAGAAAGAAGAAAAAGAATGTGAATAAGGCAAAGGTGACAAGCAAGCATTTTTTTGTATATATACCAATCCACAAGTAAATAGTAGTGTCGTTATTGTTATCAGGGTCGATTATAAATGATAAAATTTATGAGCTTTAATGTTATCTTAAAATAAGACATGTTATTTAATCATGAATTATAACAAGATCACAGTGGTTAAAATTTGGAATGGGCATATCTGAGAGGGTGGACAGCAAGTTGGATGTTGCACAGAGAGGATTGGGGATGGCTCTGCTGGTTCTTACTGGGAATGGAAATTTTGGAAATGAAAACAAGTAAGTTAGAACACTATTGTTTGAGAAAGGCCAATCAGGTGCTGTAGGTATTGTAATCCTTGCAGGCTAGAGGGATGTGAGTTACGGAGTATCTGTGTCAAGGAAAAAAGACATCCTCAGTGTTATGTAGAAATACAATGTGGACTTGAAGCAGGAAACAGAATATTGGCGAAGTCATTATTTGACAAGGGTTGACAGGGTTTGACAAGAGTTGAAAGAGCCTGATAGTTACTAATTAAGCTCTCCAGGGCATAAAACAGAACCTGGCATGTAGTAGGTACTCAAAGATATTTAAAGAATAAGTAAGTACCATATTTTTTGGACCATAAGACACACCTAGGTTTTAGAGGAGGAGAATAGGAAAAAAATTTTTTGAAGCAAAAAATGTGGTAAAATATTTAATAACATAAATTACATAATATTTCACCAATGTAAATGTAAACAGAACTCAACAGCAGCATTAACAACCATTATTTCTCCCAAATTTTGGGGGAAAAACAAAAAGAAATACCACCCCCCCCAAAAAAAAAAAACAAACAGACCAACAGTGGGTCTCCTTGTAGTCCAAAAAATATGGTATACTATTATTTGTTCTAGCATTATGGAGAGTCAGAGAGATCTGATAATATTATGGAAGAGGGAGAGAAAAATTTTCAAATAGGAACAATACAGAAAGTCAAAAGAGAGTTTTAATATGATGGTTACCAAGAAGATGGATTTAACTGTGTTTCTTTTTCTCCAAAGCTGAATGTATTTGAGGGTAATGGTGTTAGAGGTGAAATGGAAAATACTTGGAGATCTGAGAAGTAAAGCACACCGTAGCAATCATGTTTCCTTCTAGCATCAGCTCTGGAACCCATTTAGATACTTTGACATTTTTGTGCTTAAGCAGATTCTTAGAACCAGAGACTTTGAGATCTTTTAGATTCCATTCCTATGATGTAGTAACCTCTAGTATAGTGTTCATGTTCCAAGAAATGCTTAATATTTAACAAGCTGCTGATTTCCTTAATCATTTTTCAATTTTGGAATCCTGTACTTTATCAGATAAGCTCATGGCAGGTGATATTGTTTAATCCAGTCACAAAGCATCCATCTCTGGTGATGTCTTCAGTGCTGATTCAGGATCTTTCGCCAAATTCAATGCCCCATTTCTTGCCTAGGAAGGAAGCTGGGAAAAGGTTATAAGGTGAATATTGATTTGCTATCTCATCGTGAAAATTTGAAATTCAGTATCTGATAGAATAGATGTGGATTGTGTCCTATGGTTGGTTATATAATGTTGTGGAATGACTGTTTGCAGATATTCAGGTTTGTTGTAAAAACTCATGAAATACTTAACTTAAAAATTATTCTAAGTAATGTGCAAAGCAGGTATCATTACTGTGTATCCAAGCCCTACCCTGTTATTGAACCTGTCTCAGGGGTAGGGACTGAGGACTTGGTCAGTGCAGGACTGAAGTTTAATTTCTGTTATTCACTCTACTGAATAAAAAATAAAAACAGTGCTTTTAACATTTTGTCATCTCCATTATTATACATACAGAAATATTGTAATGCTTACGTCAAATTGTCCCAAGTGTTCTGCTTTATGTCTAGATAAAGAGAGATAGAGACTTAAAAGGGAGCCTCTTACCTTCCTTAGGACATGATAGGTCCCCACTTTTGCTCTATTTTATGAAGGCTATAGATTATTTTGATCCAGAACTCATATTCTTTCTAGAGCTGACTTGATAACCAGGATATCACATGTCACTTAGTCATAGAGGCTTGAGCTGGCTTAGTTCCCCTGACAGGAAGTCTGAAATAGTCCTTCACCATCACTCTCTCTCTTTCAGGTTTTAAACCGATGAATTATTTATATGAGGAAAGACCCATGCCATATTAGCAGGGAAGTATATACTCTTGTATCTTACTTTTAGTCTCTCATGTAAGTATAAATAACAGCATCATATGGCATGTCTACCTAATCCATAGTATTACCAATATAATCTCTTTTTACGTAGAATAAATGGTCTACATAAAGGTAATAAGATAATATTATTAAAGATAATAGGATAATATTATTGAAGATAATAAGATCTCTTTACTGGAAAAAAATCTATGCTTGTTAAGTTATACTAACTGAACAGTTTTTATTTGTAAAGGAAACAAAATGTATGCAATACATATTAAATGATAATCATAACAATGAAAAGTTTTCATTGTCTTTATGCACAAATTATAGGGGAGTTAGCAGGGCCCTAATTGGTATATCTATTCCATATCTTCAAGTCTTCAAGGGCTAGTCTTGCACTGAGTTAGATTATTCTGATCCTCATCCTGTCAGTGAGCAGTTACATGGTGAAGGCCCCTAGGGGAGGCTCTGCCAGATCTGGGTCCTAGCTCTTACCTTAACACCAGCCAGGGATGATTATAGTTTATGTTCGAAAGCACTACGTACATAACAAGAATATCCAAGTGAAGTTTGGAGAGTGAAATGAGGGACTGTAGCAGCTGGAGTGAAGAAAACATTTTTGTCATCTGTTCTTTTTTCCCTTTTTGGTCTTCATTTTTCTTTTGTATTCCACCCCCCGAGCTTTAATGAGGTATAATTGACAAAAATTGTATATATTTAAGGTGTACATGTGGTTTTGACATATGTATACATTGTGAAATGATTACTAATTAAATTAGTTAACATATCTATCACTTCACATAATTACTTTTTTGTGTGTGGTGAGAACAGTTAAGGTCTAGTCCCTTAGCAAATTTCCAGTATACAATACTAGGGGGGACCCCCAAAAAACTGAAATTTATAAAAAATTGTGTATTTATTTTTTACACGTTTAATCTTCAGAGTATTCTCACCTTCAAAGTATTCTCCATTTGATGCAATATACCTATCTAGACTTTTTTTCCACTGCTCAAAACAGTTTTTGAATTTGTCGATTTTGATGCCTTTTAGTGCTTCTACCATTTTTTGTTTTACCTCTTTCACATTGGGAAAATGTTTCCCTTTGAGGACTTTTTTTATCTAGAGAAACAACAAAAAAAGTTGCTTGGGGCAAAATCATGTGGATAGAGAGGGTGGGGCACAGAGGTCATGCTGTTTTTGGTTGAAAATTGTTGGACAATGGCAAGGGACTGAAAAAGGAGTGGGGTTGGGCTGGGTGGAAGGAGGCAAAGGGTGAAAAAGTGAGACAGCTGTAAGAGCATAAACAATAAAATATTTAAAACAAATTCTGCTGAACACTCAGTGTCATATGGACAGGTGCACTCATAAATCACCCATTATGAAATGAACTAGTGTGTTGTGTCTTACAAAAAAAAATTCACTGAAGTAGAACACAGCCTCTTACAACAATGCTAGCTGGTACATTGATACAGATGGGTTCCTAGAAGATGAACCCTGGGGTGGGGGAAGCCTGTGCTACCAAAATCCCACCCTCCAGAAGATAATTCCTGTTTTTTTCTTTGGGTGCCCCCCTCAAATATTATTATTAGTTACAGTCACCATGCTATGAATTAGCTCTCCAGAACTTATTCATGCTTCATAACTGAAAACTTTGCACACTTTGACAAATAGCACCCCATTTCCTTCTCCCTTAATCTCTGGCAACCACCAATCTGCTCTCTGTTTTTATCAGTTTGATTTTTTTAGATTGCACATATAAGTGGAATCATGTATTATTTATCTTTCTGTGTCTGGATTATTTCACTTAGCATAATGCCCTTTAGGTTCATCCATGCTGTTGCAAATGGCAGGATTTCCTTATTTTCAAGGATGAGTAGCATTCATTAACTATGTATAGAAGATTTGCTTCTTTTATTTATTTATTTAATTAATTGTTCAAGTACAGTTTTCTGCCTTTTCCCCAAAACCCCAACTCAACACCCCAGCTCTCCCTACCTCCCTCCTATTTTCATCCCCCCCCATTATTGTCCATGTATCTTTTATAATTGTTCCTGCAAACCCTTCACTCCTTTCCACTGAAATTCCCTCCCCTCTCCCCTGTGGTCACTGTCAGCCTGTTCTCAATTTCAATGTCTTTGGTTATATTTTGCTTGTTTTTTTTTTTGTTTTGTTGATTAGGTTCCTGTTAAAGGTGAGATCATATGGTATTTGTCTTTCATGGCCTGGTTCATTTTGCTTAGCATAATGCTTTCCAGTTCCATCCATGCTGTTGCAAAGGGTAGGAGCTCCTTCTTAGTTTCTGCTGCATAGTATTCCACTGTGTAGATGTACCATAGTTTTTTCATCCATTTGTTTACTGATGGGCACTTAGGTTGCTTCCAGCACTTGGGTATTGTAAATTGTGCTGCTGTGAACACTGGGGTGCATAGGTTCTTTTGGATTGGTGTTTCATTGTTCTTAGGGTATAATCCTAGCAGTAGAATTGCCATGTCAAAAGGCATATCCATTTTTAGTTTTCATAGGAAATTCCATAATGTTTTCCATAGTGGTTGCACCAGTCTGAAATCCCAACAACAGTGCACTAGGGTCCCCTTTTCTCCACAACCTCTCCAAGACTTGTTGTTTGTTGCTTTGTTTATGATGGCCATTCTGAACAGTGTGAAGTGGTATCTCATTGTGGTTTTAATTTGCAGCTCTCTGGTATATGGAGATACTGAGAATCTTTTCATGTGTCTCTGGATCCTTTGTATGTCCTCCATGGAAAAGTATTGGTTCAAGTCCTTTGACCATTTTTTTTAATTGGGTTGCTTGTCTTCTTAGAGTGCAGTCATGTGAGTTCTTTATATATTTTGGAGATTAAACCCTTGTCTGATGTATCATTGGCAAATATATTTCCCATATGTTTGGTTCTCTTTTTATTTTAATTCTGTTTTCTTTAGTCATGAAGAAACTTTTTATTTTGATGAGATCCCATTTGTTTATTCTTTCCTTTATGTCCCTTGCTCTAGGGGACATACCAGTAAAATGTTGCTGCATGAAATATCTGAGATTTTCCTGCCTATGTTCTCCTCTAGAACTTTAATGGTGTCATGACTTATATTTAAATCTTTTATCCACCTTGAATTTATTTTTGTGTATGGTGTAAGTTGGTGCCTGAGTTTCATTTTTTTTGGCACGTAGCTTTCTAGCTCACCCAACACCATTTGCTGAAGAGGCTATTTGTACTCCATTTTATGCTGCTGCCCACTTTGTTGAAAATTAATTGATTGTAGAGACTTGGGTTTATTTCTGGGCTCTTTGTTACATTCCATTGGTCTGTGTGTCTGTTCTTATGCCAGTGCCAGACTGTTTTGATTACAGTGGCCTTGTAATACAGTTTGGTGTCAGGTATTGTGATCCCTCCTACTTTGTTCTTCTTTCTCAAACTTGCTGCAGCTACTTGGTGTCATTTATGGTTCCATATAAATTTTTGAAGTGTTTGTTCTATGTCTGTGAAATATGCCATTGGTACTTTAATAGGTATTACATTGAATTTATAAATTTATAATTGCTTTGGGTAATATGGACATTTTTTTATTTTTATTTTTTTAATGTTTGTTTTGTAGTTTATTTATTTTTTTAAATATATTTTATTGATTATGCTATTCCAGTTGTCCTGTTTCTCCCCCATCATTCCCCCCATCCTGCACACCCTCTCCGAACCACATTCCCCTCTTTAGTTCATGTCCATGTGTCATAAGTTCTGTAGCTTCTACATTTCCCATACTATTCTTGCCCTCCCCCTGTCTATTTTCTACCCACTATCTATGCTACTCATTCTCTGTACCTTTTCCCCCTCTCTCCTCCTCCCATGCCCCCATTGCTAACCCTCCATATGATCTCCATTTCTGTGGTTCTGTTACTGTTCTAGCTGTTTGCTTAATTTGCTTTTGTTTTAGGTGTGGTTCTTAATAGCTGTGAGTTTGCTGTCTTTTCATTGTCATATTTTTGATCTTCTTTTTCTTAGATAAGTCCCTTTAACATTTCATATAATAAGGGCTTGGTGATGATGAACTCCTTGAACTTGACCTTATCTGAGAAGCGCTTTATCTGTTCTTCCATTCTAAATGACAGCTTTGCTGGAAAGAGCAATTTTGGATGTAGGTTCCTGCTTTTCAAGATTTCAAATATTTCTTTCCAGCCCCTTCTTGCCTGTAAGGTCTCTTTTGAGAAATCAGCTGACAGTCTGATGGGAACTCCTTTGTAGGTGACTGTTCCCTTATCCCTTGCTGCTTCTAGAATTCTCTCCTTCATTTGAATCTTGGCTAATGGAATTACGGTGTGCCTTCGTGTGTTCCTCCTTGGGTCCAACTTCTTTGGGACTCTCTGAGCTTCCTGGACGTCCTGGTAGTCTATTTCATTTGCCAGATTGGGGAGGTTCTCCTTTATTATTTGTTCAAATAAGTTTTCTACTTGTTGCTCTTCTTCTTCCCCCTGTGGTACCCCTATAATTTGGATGTTGGTACGTTTAACGCTGTCCCGGAAGTTCCTAAGTCTCTCCTCATTTTTTTGAATTCTTGTTTCTTCCTCGTTTTCTGTTTGGTTGTTAATTTCTTCCTCTGGTCCACTCCATTGATTTGAGTCCCAGTTTTCCTTCCATCTCTATCGGTTCCCCATGCGTCTTCCTTCATTTCACGTATTGTAGCCTGCATTTTTTCATCTAATTTGTGAGCAAAATCAACCAATTCTGTGAGCATTTTGATGACCAGTGCTTTGAACTGTGCATCTGATAGGTTGGCTATCTCTTCATTGCTTAGAGGAATTGACTCTGGGGTTTTCATTTTTTCACCGGTTTGAGCCATTTTTGGTGGGGTGTTTTTTTTTGTTTTGTTTTGGTTTTAGTCTGGTCGCGGCTATTACATATGAGGGGTGGAGCCTTAGGTGTTCCTTAGGGCGGGGCAGCCCAGTCGCTGGGTTGTGAAGCTGTATGTGGGGGCGGGGTCTAAGAGGGACCAATGGCGCCTGCTCTGCTCTCTCCTGGATTCAGTCCCTTCCACCACTTCCCCTCTGCCTGGACCATTTGCGCGTGCGCGTGAATGTAGGACCACCTGGTCAGCCAGCTGCCTTGTGCGGCCTCACTGGGTCTGCATAGTTGCCCCCTGTGCCTGAGGACCGCCAGCTACCGCCCGTGCACCTGGGAACTGCCAGCTGCTACTACTTGCGTTCCTGGGTCCGCACCTCCACTTTTTCCTACTGTGACTCCGCCCCTCTTACCTGTCTGGATGAATGGTTGTTGAACTTCCGTACAGTTCAATTTTCTATGAGTTCTGATTGTTTTCTTGTTTCTAAATATTTGTTGTCCTTAATTTTGGTTGTGAGAGGAGGCACAGTGTGTCCGCCTACACCTCCATCTTGGCCGGAAGTCTCGACATTTTTTTAAAAAATTTTATTTTAATTTTTGATCTTGTACAGTTTTCTGTCTTTTACTCCGACCCCAGCCCACCTCCCCAGCCCTCCCCACCTCCCTCCCATTTCCACCCGCCATAGTTTTTGTCCATGTGTCCTTTATTCTTGTTCCTGTAAACCTTTTCCCTTTTCCCCTGAAATTCCCTTCCCTCTCCCCTCTGGTGACTGTAAGATAGTATGGACATTTTGATGATGTTAATTCTTCCAATGAACACATTATATGTTTCTGTTTGTTTGTATCTTCCTTGATTTCTTTCTTCAGTGTTGTATAGTTTTCTGAGTACGGATATTTTACCCCCTTGGTTAGGTTTATTTCTAGGTATTTTATTTTTCTTTTTGCTATATCAAATGGATATAGCTTTTTGCTCTATCAAATGGATTTTTTTTCCTAATTTCTGTTTTGCTGTTTCATTGTTGGTATACAAAAGTGCCTTTGATTTCTGGATATTGACTTTGTATCCTGCTCTTTGGCCAAATTCATTTATTAAGTCGAGCAGTTTTTTTGTGGAGTCTATAGGATTTTCTATGTACACTGTCTTGTAATCTGCAAACAATGACAGTTTTGTTTCCTCTTTTCCAATTTGGATGCCTTTTAGTTCCTTTTCTTGTCTGATTGCTATTGCTAAAACTTCCAATACTCTGTTGAATAAAAGTGGTGAAAGTGGACAACCTTGCCTTGTTCCTGATCTTAGTGGGAAAGATTTTTAGTTTTTGTCTGTTGAGTATAATGTTGGCTCTAGGTCTGTCATATATGGGCTTTATTATGTTGAGGAATGATCCCTCTAGTCCCACTTTGCTGAGTGTTTTTATCATAACTGGGTGCTGTACCTTATCAAATTCTTTTTCTGCATCTATTTATATGTTCATGTGATTTTTACCTTTGCTTTTGTTTACGTGTTGTATTACATTTATTGATTTGCAAATATTGTACCATCCTTTCATCCCTGGGACAAATCCCAGTTGGTCACAGTGTATGATCTTTTTAATGTATATGCTGGATGTGGTTTGCCAATATTTTTGGGGGGATTCTAGCCTCTATGTTCATTAGTGATATTGGCCTGAAGTTTTCTTTCTTTTTTGTTTCTTTATCTGGTTATGGGATTAAGATGATGCTGGCTTCGGACAAAGAGTTTGGGAGTCTTCTATCTTCTTGTATTTTTTGGAATAGTCTGGAAGGATAGGGGTTAGTTCTTCCTTAAATGCTTTGTAGAATTCTCCTGTGAAACCGTCTTGTGTAGGGCTTTTATGTGATGAAAGTTTTTTGATTACTGCTTCAATTTCATCTGCTGTTATTGGTCTGTTCAGGCTTTCTGATTTGTTGTTCAATTTTGGAAGATTATATTTTTCTAGAAATTTGTCCATTTCACCTAGGTTTTCAAATTTCTTAGCATATAGTTCTTTGCAGTGATTTCTTACAATCCTTTGTAGTCTGTGGTATCAGTTGTAATCTTTCCTCTTTCTTTTCTGATTGTGTTTATTTGGGTCCTCTCTCTTTTTTTTTCTTGATGAGCCTGCTTAAAGGCTTGTCTATCTTGTTTATCTTTTTAAAAAACCAGCTCCTGGATTCAGTGATCCTTAGAATTGTGCTTTTAGTGTCTATGTCATTTAATTCTGCTCTGATCTTGGTTATTTCCTTCCTTCTACTTGTTGTGGGCTGTCTTTGTTTTTCTTCCCCGAGTTCTTGTAGGCATAGAGTTAGGTTGTTTGTTTGCAATGTTTCTATGTGTTTTAGGTAGGCCTGTGTTGCTATGAACTTTCCTCATAAGACTGCATTTGCTGTGTCCCATAAGTTTTGGGATGTTGTGAGTTCATTTTCATTTGTTTCCAGAAACTTTTTGATTTCTTCCCTAATTTCATTCTTGACCCATCCATTGTTTAATAGCATGCTATTTAATCTCAATGATTTTGAGTGTTTTGGGTTTTTTCCCTTGGGTTTGTTTCTAGTTTCAGTCCCTTGTGGTCAGAGAAAATGCTTGCTATGATTTCAGTTTTCTTGAATTTGTTGAGGCTTGTTTTGTGTCCTATCATGTGTCCTGTCTTTGAAAATATTCCAAGTGCATTTGAAAATAATGTGTATTTTGCTTTTGGGGATGAAAGGCTGTATATATATCAGTTAAGTCCATTTCATCTAGGGCATTGTTCAATGCCACAATATCTTTGTTATTATTTTGTTTGGTAGATCTGTCCATTTTTGACATTGGGGGTGTTAAATTCCCCTACTATAATTATGTTGCTGGCAATATCTTTCTTGAAGTCCTCCAAGATTTTTTTTACGTATTTAGGTGCTCCTGTTTTGGGTACATATATATTTACAATGTTTATATCTTCTTGATGGATTTTTCCCTTGAGTATTATGAAGTGATCTTCTGGTTCTCTTTTTATGGCCCATTTTTTGAAGTCTATTTTGTCTGATATGAGTATTGCTACCCCAGCTTTTTTTTTTTTTCTGTGCGTTTGCTTGGAAAATTTGTTTTCCAGCCCTTAGCTTTCAGTCTGTGTAGGTCTTTTGTCCTGAGGTGGGTCTCTTGTAGGCATCTTATGTGTAAGTCATGCTTTCTTATCCATTTAGCTATTCTATGTCTTTTCATTAGAGTATTTAACCCATTTATGTTTAATGTTATTATTGATAGGTACTTATTTATTCCCATTTTTCGTACATATCTCTCTCTCTCTCTCTCTCTCTCTCTCTCTCTCTCTCTCTTCCATCCTTTCCTTAAAGCAGTCCCTTTAGCATCTCTTGCAGAGCTGGTTTGGTGAGGTTTATTCTTTTAGACTTCTTTTGTCTGTGAAACTCCTTATTTGGCCTTCTATCTTGATTGAGAGCCTTGCTGGGTATAGTAGCCTTGGTCGCAGGCCTCTGGTTCTCATTACTTGAAATATTTTTTCCCATTCTCTTCTGGCTTGGAGTGTTTCCAGTGAGAAGTCAGCTGTTAACCTTATTGGGGCTCCTTTGTATGTTACTTACTGTTTCTCCCTTGCTGCCTTTAAGATTCTCTCTTTGTCTTGGAATTTTACCATTTTAATTATGATATGTCTTGAAGTGGGCCTTTTTGGGTCCTTCTTGATTGGGTCTGTCTGTGTTTCCTGGATTTGTGTGACTTTTTCTCTCATCAAATGAGGGACGTTTTCCATCATTACTTTTTCAAATAAATTTTCTAACCCTTGCTCTTCTTCTCTTTCTGGTATCCCTATTATATCGATATTATTATGTTCCATATTGTGTTGCATTTCTCTTAATCCCTCTTCATTCTTTCTGAGCCTCTTTTCCTTTTCTTACTCTTTCTGGGTGTTTTTTTTTCCTACCTTGTCCTCCAGCTCACTGATCTGATCCTCTGCTTCATGGAGCCTGCTTTTTATTCTTTTTACTGTGTTCTTTAGTCTTGAAATTGTATTCTTCATTTGCTCTTGGCCCTTGTTGATAGTCTATTTCCTTTTTCATGTTGGTATAGTTTGCAGTGAGTTCACTGTGGTTTCCCTGTAGTTTCTGGTAATTCTCTGTGAGCTCATTGAGCTTCCTGATAACCATTGCTTTGAACTTCATATCTGATATTTGAGTTGCCTCTATCCCATTTAGCATTTTTTCTGAAGCTTCCTCATTTCCTTTCATGTGGGGATTGTTTCTTTGTCCTCCCATTGTTTGTGAGACTCTTCTTGTTTTCCTCAGCTTCTTAAATTGATCTATATTACTCCCTTAGTTTATGGTGTGAATTTTTATGGTAGAAGGCCTGTGAGATTTAGTGGTGTAGTCTCCTTAATCTCCTGAGCTTTCTGTTCTGGGGCTGTCATTTAGGTTGGCTCTCTTTACGTTTTGGGGTTTTGATTGCTGTTGGGTCTTTCTTTCTTGGGTCCTTCCCTCCAGCTGGTTAACTGAGGGTCATTCTGTCCACTACATCTTGTATATTGATGTTCAGGTGTGGACAGGTTGTGTTGAAGCTGATTCTTCTGTGTATAGAACATTTCCAGGCTTCTTTCTTACTCTTGTGCAGTTGTTTGTTCTGGGTAATTTCTCTACCATTTAGTTGTATTTCCAAATAAGTCCTGGGTTGAAGTTAGTGTGGCTCTACTCCCTCCTTCATATTCTTCTGTTGTTATCTGTTGGTAGTTCCTTTATTGGTGGTTTTCCTCTTCCAACATGTTTCCTGGTGTTCAGTGCTCCCACCTTTCAAGTTCTCTGGAATAGCAAAGTGAAATTTTTCTGTCTCTGTTGGACACAGATGACCCCTCTTTGGGATTACCCCTCTTTGGGTCTAACCCTGTTTTTTCCATAGCTCTGGATTTTATTGTCTCACTTGTTGGAAAGAATAAAAAAGGGGGGAAGGAAAGAAAGGAGAAGGAGTAAAAAAGGAAAGGTAGGATGGAAGGAAGAAGGAGTTAAACAGAGAGAGAGAAGGAAAGAAAGGAAGGAGGGAATTAAAAAAGGGAGGAAGAATGAATAAAAAAGAAAGAAGGGAAGAAAATAAGAAGGAATTAAAAAAGTTAAAGTTAAAAAAATAAATAAGAGAAGGAAAGAAGAAGGAATTAAAAAAAAAAAAAAAAAAAAAAAGAAAGCCTTCTGCTGGCTTTAAACTGGTCAGGCCAGTTCTCCTGGTCTTCCTAGCTGTGTCAGGCTGAGAAGAGATTGGTTTCACTTTTCTCCCTTCCTGAGCCACACTCTTAGCTGTAGTCCAGCCTCCAGCCCAGTTACTCAGTGCCCTTCTGTGCCCTACCTAGGTTTTTAGTCCACGAGTTGCGCTGTCCTTGAGGTATGCCATTTATGGGCAACTCACACACCACCTTCTTGCTCTTTGCTATCCTAGATGCTAGGGACTCTCAGCACCCGGTCAGGATAGTTCAACCCCCTACTGAGTCAGTCTTTCTGGGGACTGCAATGCCCCTCTGCAGGGCATTTCTGCCTTCCTCCTGGACAGCCAGTTGTCCTTGAAGGGCTCTGGGCACAGTGGCTGGGTGGGAGGTGTGCCATCCCTGGTGCCTCTGGTGTGGGCGTGGGTGTGGGCATGTGCAGGCTGTGGATCTGGTGTGCACCTACCTGGGCTTTGTGGGTACGGGCACAGGAGGCAGGCGGCAGCTGCAGAGAATTACCCAAACAGCCGAAGAGTGCCTCTTTTTTCTCTTTTCCTTTTTGAAAAATTCTGCCTATTCGAGCTTATCAGTCCAAACTAGCACCTGGCCTCTCACACAGCACAGCCTTACTCTCTCCCAAGAATGTTGCAGTAGACCCTGTGGGCTCTGGGCCTGGGGCTGCAGCCGCCCTGGTCCCTGTGCTCTTCCCTGGGACCCTATTGTCCTTAAGCACTCTCGTTACCATCTGATTTTTTAATGTCCTCTACATTTTTTGGTCTCCAACCTTCATATATGCTGAAATACCATTGGCTATTCTCTCTGTTCCTCAAAAAATCAGCTAGGTGTTTCACCCATGTGCAGGGGGAAGTGGACTCCTCTTTCACCTATCTCGCCACTATCTTCTCTCTCCTCTAGCACATTTTCTTTATTCATTCATGTGTTGAAAGACACATGAAATAAGCTGTGTTCTTTATTCATTCATGTGTTGAAAGACACATGAAATAAGCTGTGTCCATATCTTGGATATTGTGAATAATGCACAGTGAATGGGTGGGTAGAGATGTCTTTGAGACAGTGATCTCATTTCCTTTGAATAAGAAGTGGAATTGCTGGATGATATGGTAGTTCTATTTTAAGTGTTTAATGATGACAGCAATTTATATTCCCACCAACAGTGCCTAAGAGTTCCCTTTTCTTTATATTTTTGCCAGCACCTGTTATCTTTTATCTTTTTGACATTTTAATATGTGTGAGATGATATCTCAATGTGATTTTAATTTGTATTTCCCAAATGATGAGTGATGTTGAGCACCTTTTCATATACTTGTTGGCTATTTTCACATCTTCTTTTGAGAAATGTCTATTCAGGTCCTTTACCTGTGTAAAAAAATGAGTTATTTGTTTTTGTTTTTTATTTTTTGTTATTTTGAATTGAATTCCTTATATATTTTGTTCTTTATTTTTAATCTTCACCCAAGGATATGTCCACTGATTTTTTTTAAAGGGAGAGCCTGAGAGAATGGGGGAGGGAAGAGAGGGAGACAGAGAGAGAAAGAGAAAGAGAGAAACATTGATCAGTTGCCTCTACCACGCACCCTGACTGAGGATCAAAGTTGCAACCTTTTGATGTACAGGGATGATGCCCCAACCACCTGAGCCATCTGGCTATGGTCCTTATATATTTTGGACATTAACTCCTTATCAGAGGTATGATTTTCAATTTTTTTCTCATGCCATAAAGTAAGTTATCTCTTCTCTTTGTTGACTATTTCCTTTGCTGTGCAGAAGTTTTTAGTTTGATGAGATCACACTTCTCTATTCTTGCTTTTGTTGCCTGTGCTTTTCTCTACTGTTTTCTTGTAGTAATTTTATAGTTTTAGGTCTTACATTTAAATATTTAGTCAATTTTGAGTTGATGCTTTATGTGGTGTGAAATAAGGGTCAATTTTCCCAACATCATGTACTGAAGAGACTGTCCTTCATTGCTGAAGATCAGTGGTCTGTACATATGTGGATTTAATTTTGAGCTCTGTATTCTGTTTCATTGGTTTGAATGTCTTCCTAAATGTCAGTACCATACTGTTTTGATTAGTGTAGCTTTGTAACATATTTTTAAATCAGGGCATAGGATGCCTCCAGCTTTGTTCTTTTTGTTCAAGATTGCTTTGGCTACTTGGAATTTTTTCTTTTTCCACATGAATTTTAATATTGGTTTTTCTATTTTTTTGAAAATTGCTATTTGAATTTTATTTTTTTAATTTTTAAATGTTTTATTGTTTATGCTGTTACAGTTGTCCCACTTTCCCCACCTTTGTCCCCCTCCATCCAGCATCCCCCTACTCCCTTAGGCATTCCCCACACCATTGTCCATGTCCATGGGTTATGCATATATGCTCTTTTGCTAATCCATTCAAGAATAACTATCTTGAAAGAACAACTCAACAAAAAAGTGTTATGCCTATGGGGGAGTCAGAAAATTAAAATATTTTTTTTCTGTGTTAGAGTGTTTTTATGGCAAAACAATTTTTATTTATTTTATTTTTTTTACATTTTTTTATTGTTGTTCAGGTATAGTTGTCTCCATTTTTTCCCCACCACTTACCCCTGCTCCCACTTCCTACCTTTGATCCTACTCCTGTTTGGTTTTGTCCACATGTTCTTTACACATGTTCCTGACAACCCTTCCCACTTTTACCCCCATTATCTCCTCCTACCTCCCCTCTGGTTACTGTTAGTTTGTCCTTAATTTCAATCTCTCTTGTTATCTTTTGCTTGCTTGCTTGTTTTATTGATTAGGTTCCACTTATAAGTGAGATCATATGGTATTTGTCTTTCACTGCCTGACTTATTTCACTTAGCATAATGATCACCTGTTCCATCCATGCTGTTGCAAAGAGCAGGAGAGCCTTCTTTCTGCTGCATAGTATTATTCTGAATCTATAGATAACTTTGAGTAGTATGACATTTTAACAACATTACTTTCTCCAAACCATGATCATGAAATATCTTTTTATTTATTTGTGTCTTCTTCAATTTCTTTCTTCAGTGATCTATAGTTTTCAGTGTACAGAGCTTTTATTTTCTTGGTTAAATTTATTCCCAAGTGTTTTATTCTTTTTGGTGCTATTGAAAAATGAAATTATTTCCTTAATTTCCTTTTTAGATAGTTCATTGTTAGTGTGTAGAAATGTGACTGACTTTTAAAAATATGTTAATTTTCTATCTTGCTACTTTACCAAATTTGTTTATTCATTCTAGCAGGTTTGATTTTTTGGTGGAGTCTTTAGTGTGTGTGTGTGTATATGTGTGTGTGTGTATACACACACTAAATATATGTGTATGTATAGTACATATGTATATATATGGTATTTATATACTAGAATATATATGCTAGTATCCTAGTATACTACATATAGTATATTTAGTATATATAGTATATATACTAGTATCCTAAATAAATATGTATATACATATGTATATATGTAAATCAGTATATGTATATACTAAATATACTATATTTATGAATGATCATACCATCTGTAAACAGAGCCAATTTTACTTCTTCTGATTTGAATGCCTTTTATTTATTTTTCTTGCCTAATACTCTTACTTGGAATTTGAATGCTGTATTGAATAGAAGTGGAGGGAATGGGAAGTAGTGTTTTCTTCCTGATCTTAGAGGAAAAACTTATAGCTTTTCACCATTGAATATGATATTGGCTGTGGGTTGTCATATATGGCCTTTGATATGTTGATATGCATTTCTTCTGCACTTAATTTGTTGAGAGTTTTCATCATGTGAGGATGTCAATTTTTTTCAAGTGCTTTTGCTGCATCTATTGAGGTGATTATATGATTTTTATCCTTCATTCTGTTAAATGTGGCGTATCACATTTATTGATTTGCATAGGTTGAACCAGCCTTATATCCTTTTAATGTGCTATTGAATTTGGTTTGCTAGTATTTTGCTAAGGATTTCTCCTCTGCTTTTGTAATGGTAAATAAATCAAACAGAAATCAGCTTGAGACCTTTTCTACCCTACATGGCAGGTGCAGAACAGGAATTTTTTCTGTTGTTTGGAAGTGTCTCCAATGCTGGCTGATTGCTGAAAAAGTGGTTTAGGGACTTAGGAAGTATAGAAACTGGTGGCTAAGGTTTACTTACTTGGAGGAGAAATAGCCTCTAATTTTCTAATGTGAATGTTTACCTTTGATTGAGGGGCAAATTATGGACCAGGTTAGGCCAGTATTTTAGTCCTTCTGGGCCTAAATTGGCCTGGTAGATGATGATTTGATATGATGTTGATTGGATCCTGGAACATCTTCCTTAGGCACATGGAAGCACTTTATTAGATCTCTGGTGTTTTAAGTCACAGCACTTAGAAATACCTTTGAGGGAGCCATGTTGTGAAGCCCTATTCTCAACTGTATATTTATTTCTGGGGCAAAGCTAGAGCTAAATCAACTTTCAGAGATTGGAGAATACATATGATATTGGGAAAACTTTGGGGAAATGTTCAGCAACTAGTAAATTTTATGTTGACATATGCAACATTTACATACTATTTTTGTCATGAAAAGTATCATGTGATTGTATAAAAAATTATGAAAGGCTTTCAAATTTAGTGGGTGTCTTGATCTGCTTATCCATCTGAGTTATCTCTGCCTGTGTTTGCCTTTCACTCTGGATTCTTACTTCTGTTCCATTGATCTATCTGTATATCTTTCACCCAGACATATTTTTATGATAGTCTTTAGTCAGAACTGGGTTATTACAATTAGTAACTGTTTCTGAAATTTCTGACTGTTTTCATCTTGAATAGGCACTAACATCTTTTTTTTTCTTTTCCTATTTGATATAAAAAAAGCTGTTTAGAACTTTCCTCATGTTCTCATGCACTCACATTCTCTAACATTTTCTCAATTTCTTGTTAAACACATGTATATGTATATTATAAAATGAGAAAGACAGAGATTTTTCCATTGAAAAGCATTCTGATTTGGGTTGAGCTGAATAATTAAGGATTGATATGGCAGTTTGGGGACTGCCCTGACCAGTTAAAATAGCAGCTGATCCCTTGCTGGAACATTTAGCTGGTTGAGGATTCAGATGAAGAAACCTCTAGAGTATTTTTAAACATATATTTTTAAGTGTTCATGCACTTTTTAATTTTTTATCTTATTTATTTACTTATTTATTTTGCTTTAGAAGCCCATTTACCTTGGAATTCATTTAAACTAAGAGGTAAAACAATTCACACTCGGTTATTTTAAATAACAATTGTGACAATGACAGAAAGAATTAAAGAATGCTACACTTGTGATCCATACAAAATACCAGCATTTTGGGTTGTACATCATTTAAAGAAATATTTCAAATGCTTTGCAAAGTACTGTTGTAGACAATGTATAGAGCCATACCTTAGGAGGGTGTAGGAAAGCAGTTTAGAAAAGAAAGAAAAAACATCACACTAGAATTACTCAATTTCATCAAAATCACTGACCAAGGAAAATGACATTGACTTTCTACACTGATTTTATACAACTTCTGTACGGTACCTTGACTTAAATCCAAGAGCAAATGTTAAGATCCTGCTCCTCGGCTTTCCACAAAAAACTGCATGGTAAGCCTAGTTGACTTTTCTGGCTGTTTTAACCTGGGAGTGGCCTTTTAATTTTTTTTTTTTAAATTTAAAAGAGGTCAGTTTGGCACTGATGTCACCAATGTTAACATTTCTTAGGACCTCAGGAAGAGTCATATACAGCCAGGGCTGGAGCTCCCACTAAGCCTCAGAATTCTCCAGTTTATTTTGTGTATCAGTTTGTGTAACAATCTCATTTATGTTGGTCTGCAGTACCATTCTCCCCATTATCATTTTAGCAAGAATATTGTGTCTTTGTCTATATAGAAAATAAAATCCAGTTCAGACAATTTCTAAACACTTGTTGAATGTTGCCACAAAATACTTGAATTATATCTAAAATGACAAGTTTACTTTCTGAAGAATCCAAACAAAAGACAAAAGACAGCATTGCATAATGTCTATAAATCAGTTTGTTGTCAGACCCTCCAATTAATAGTCCTCTTTCTAGGAATGACAAATATTTTCACCTCTCTTAGATACCAAATGGAATGCCTTCCTGATGATTTGCTCTAGTGTGTCCTGGAGAGCCACAGCTTCCCATGGTTACCGAAGATGAGGATCTCCTTGATCATGGCTGAGCTGTGTGGACCAGGTGGGCGCTGAAGGCCAGGGCAGGAGCAGGCGACTGAGCCAATCCTCAGGGTCTCACCAGTGATCCTTCCACACCTGCCCTTCCCACATGCGCCAGTTCATACACTTTTAATTGTGTTTATATTTTTGTTCAAGCTTTGAATAATTCTCTTAATACAAATTCTAAGAACTTGAAATACCAAATCTAGGGATGATTAACATGTCAATATGAAAATAAGTATTTATTTTTCTGGTTCAAATGAGCCAGTGTATACAGTATATTATAAGAGTGAAAATATAGCTATGGATATTAAAAAGTAAAATATAATGCAATTGACATTGTACATATCAATTACAGAACATACAAAATCAATGAAGTTGATATAATAAACATTTTATTCACTTCATACCTATTTTCAAATGATTTTCCATCAAGGTACATTCTTATATGTGGAATGAACTTTAGTTGATAACAACAGTAAGGCTTGCAGTTATCTCACCCATTTTTTGTAATTGTCTGCATTAAAGCATGAATATTTATTTCATAGACACTGTGTTTAGAGTACAACTCAGAATGTTGGAGATTAAGCTATGGATACAGCCCAGATCCTGCACTTATGAAAATCTTAGAAGGAGAGAAAGATAACAATAAAATATATGTATAGTAATGATAAGGGCTATGATTATATGTAAAGCAGGATTAAGGCATAGAGAGTGAGAGAGTAGAGATTACTGGTGGATATTTTAGAGAAGATTGCCAGAAAAGGCCTTTTTAAGGAACATTTGAGTGGAGACTTAGATCAAGTGAGGATATAAATTGGGTGAATATCTCAAAGAAGAATGCTATAGTTAGACTACAGTAAGAAAACAGTTGGATATGAGGTTACAGATTGGTAGTGCATGTATTGTGCATGTTGTTTTAGGTCATGGGCAAGAATTTGGATTTTATTCTGGAGTAATAGAAAGCTACAGAGGATTTGGTGAGCTAAAGCATGACATAATCTTACCTGAGCTTTAAATAATTGTTCCCAGCACTGTGTATCATTTCGTCTGAAGGTGGACAAAAGTGGGGGCAGGAAGTCTAGTTAAAAGTCTGAGAGGAGTTGGTGTCTTGATCCAGGATAGTAGAAATAAAAAGGAAAAGTCTTGAAGGAAGAGTCAGTGAGATTCGCTGCTGGGTTGGATGTAAGGTATGAGATTAAGCTAGTAGGTTTTGGCCTGGGCAACTGTGGGGTGATGGCACCGTTTCCTGAGATATGAAAAATGGAGGAGGAGCATACTTGCAAATAAAGATAAAGAGGTAAGGAACTCTGTTTTGAATGTGCAAAGTCTGAGATCCTGAGCATTTCCTGATGAATTAATAATGTGCTCAGGAGGACTCAATGTTTTGTATATAGAACTTTTGAAGAATTACTCAATGTTGGGATTTCATTCTCAATAAACTGTTACCCAAAGTGTAGTTTATCCTAGTTTAGAAGTTAGTACACTTTTTATACTGTCAAATTACAGACTCATTTGTTGTTGGACATTTCACTTTAATAGTATGCTAGCTGCTTATTTAAAAAACTACAAGTCTGATTTTCTTGGGTCAGAGCTTTTTATGAGGGATATATAGACTTGAGACATGTTGATTCTATCTTAATTCACTATGATCCTCTTCATTGCTTTGGCAAACAATCAGCTGGAATCAATGATAGATATATGTGGCTTTTATTCATATTTCTTCAGGCTTTGATTTTGTAGGTTTTGGCATTGTACTAAATTGCATGAACTGCATGAATATAAACCCATAGTTATTTCAAGCAGGCTAAAGGATCCTGCCAGATGGAGATATAAAATGTTTTTAATGTGTGTTTAAAAAAATGTTGCTCTCTGGTGTCTTTAAAATTAGTTTCTTAAAGAGCATATACTACTTTGAGTGCGTTGTTTAACCTTTTCCTCCTTTAAAAGACAAACAGCCTTTCATGGTGTTAGGCTTTATTATCTGGAAATAAGAGTGCCCAGAAAAAGATACATAGTAACCTAAGACCACAGATCCATATTCTACAACTAAAGTTACTATTTTGAATACTCGTTTTCCAACTTTTAATTGGTTCACAAAAAGTAATCCAACAAGAGTCTCATAAACTGGACTGTTCACTTCATAGCTTATTTAGGAGGGTGCTTCTTATTGCTCTAAGGAAGGTGTTGTATGGCTGCATTGTTGACATTTTTCTTTGGGCATGGTGAATTATGTTTACATCCACTTTTAAGGTTTTGTAGGCTGAAGTTTGTGAGCACAAGAGAGGAGTAGAACTTCTGGTTCTGGTATGCTCATTATTTTTATGATTTATAATGCTTTTAAGGAGGCTGCCTGCAGTTATTCTTTGGCTCATCTTCTGTGGGGGGCCTCTGTCCTGTGCGCCAGATGTGGGGGGGCTCCGCCCACAGAGCCCCATCCCTCCATTACGGATGAAAATAAAACTACTAAGACATGATCTGCTTGGGGAGGAGAGGTGGGCAAACTCTCAGAGGAGAATGACCCGGAGCCCGTTCCTCACTAGGCTTTTTACTGGGTTCAAATACACAGGAATACAGGTTTAACATGTCAACGAAATCTGAGGGCGTAATCTGAGTCAGTGTCCGTCAGGAAAGGGGGTTGCCAAACTTTGGGAAACATACTCATTTCCTCCTTGGACCCTTATCATTTAAATGAGTGTACTCTTAGCAAAGCAGGTTTCACAGGACTTTAGGAATTCTTTCGTATGCCTGATCACCCAGGGAACCATCCTGGCCGGCACAGGGCTGCACCACTTGCCCTCATAGTTTCAGGCTTTAAGCCGATTAGGAAGCAGAAGACATCTCCCAGACGGAAATGAGGACTTGGGCTATGTCAGAATAGCCAGTGGAGGGGGGCGTGGCGAGAGTCCATCACATCCTCTTTGCTGCAGCCCCCTGAGTCCTTCCATGAGGGCCTCCCAAGTGGTCATGTCTGGCTTAGGTTGCCCCTCCCATGAGGAGTCTTACCTGTCATTGACTACTGCGTTGGGGCCAGACATGGATGAGGCAGAAGCAGCACTCCTGCCAGGGAGATAAGCTTTATCTCCTTAGTAACTCACGTCCTCTTGACAGAACAGACCCAGATGAAGTGGATCCCTAGGCTCTTACATAGCCCACCATGGGGTGAGGGTTACAGCTCCTGAAACCAGGCTAAACGGTCCACAACAATCTTCCCAGAAAGAAGTAATGGTTTTCCCGTCAAGCATGAATCCTTGCTAGGTTCCATAGTTTTCAGAAGAGCTGTCAGTTTTGCCCCCAGCATAATTGGTATAAGGCATATAGGTTTGTGCCTAATGCATAACACAGACTGACTGCCTTGATACAGGTGTTAGACACTATTTTTTAGAAATTCTGTAGGGAAGATATTTGAAGACTGTATAGTCTATCTGTTCCTTCTGATATTCTAAAATCTACCAGGTTAAGTCACATTAGAAGAGAGCTGGGCACCCAGACCTCCTAGTACTGGCTTATCAGCAGAATTGCTTTACTATAATTTTTGCATGATAATCTGAGCCTATAATGATGGTCAAAATAAAAGAGATCCATTTGAAACTTACAACATGTCAACTGTAAGAATGTAGTTGAATATCTTGCTTAATATAGCAAAAAAGCTTCTTCATGTCCCCTATGATCTTTCTAGCTGCACACTGCCAAAATTTTCCCCTAATTTCTCATGAGATAGAACAGATTCCAGGCAACAATCTGCCCTCTTACAAATACCTCCAGTCCTCTAATTCTATTAACTTAAAAATTATTTTCCTTAGAGATTCTCTCTTCCATTATCTATTGCTCTAGATTTTTCCTCTCATTTTGTTACTATACAATTTGTTTCTTTTCCTCACTTCTAAGACTTACATAAGAAAGATTATATTTTCTCACTTACTGTTAAAAATGTCTTGACTAAATTGGTAAATTAAACTGTTTTTTGTTTTAATTTTCACTTCTTTGATTAATTACTGAGGTAATTTTTTCTCTCAAATATTTATAAGCCATTATATGTCCTCATTTGTGAATATCATGTCTGAGGACCATTTATCTACAGAGACCTAAGTGTCCTATCATAGTACATAACCTCATCATATATCAAGGAACTTATCCTTGGTGAAACATAATTCTATATACATTTTTTACTTTGTTGTTTATCATCTGATAAGATTGTATTTTGAGAAATAGAAAGTTTGCATTTTTATGCACCAAATTAATCTATCTATTCCTTTGTGATTTCTTCCATTGCTTTTATATTATCTTTTCATGCATGTTAAAAAGAAATTTACTCCTTAAGGGTTGAGACATGGTGCTGTATAATTTTTATTATGTTTGTTCCATAGACAGGCTTAGTATAGTGCTTAGGGCACAAAAATGCACAATAAATATTTGTTGATATATTGATAAATTATACTTGGTTAATCTATGGAGTTTACATTTCTTGCAATGTTACATTGTAAATTTTGAACAGAAACATATAATATTCATATACATCATCATTTCCTTTTGGATATTTAGAGAGAAATTAAAGAAAGTCATGCTTTTGGGCAACATTAGTAGAAAACTATCACCTTGTCAATAGTTTTGGTTGAACAGAGGGAGAACTTTTTATTATATCTTTCCATTTTCCTGATTTACCAAAACTCACATCTCACCTGTGCTGAGGTTCTTGAGTTTAGCTTTATGACAGAAGTATCTTCCTGTCCAGAAGATAGGAAAGGACTAAATTGTAACATGATTTCATACCTACTGAATAGATTTCTATCAATATTTTGTGCATGACAGTGATATTGTTGAACCAGTTAGTGCTATACTTGGGATCCCAGAAGACTAAATCCCAAAGAGGAGAGCAATCTCAAAGCTAGAAAAAAGAATCAAGTCTTAACAGAATTATGATTGATTTACCGGGTGGTGGTGGGTCAGGAAGAAAGCCATTGCCAAGAGTCCAGAAGTAGGGTAGAGAAGTATTTTGCATTGAAAAAGAATCGTATCATTGTTCCTTTTCCACACTTCAGTGTACTAATTAAATGTGAACAATGGTTGTTTCATAGAAATCAGGGTCACTATTTCTTGTCACATCTTAATAATGTTAGTAGAAAGAGTAAGCCAACATACATATTTTGATAAATATGTACAGATGGCAAAATCCACACATCATTTTTCCTACTACTGATTAGTTGATCATAATAACTTCTAAGTTTGAGAAATGGCACTACTATAAAACTAAGAGAAGTTTTTAAATCTTGCTCTTGGTTTCTCCATAGATGTCTGATCCTGTGTGTCCTGCCGGTTCCTCATTCTAGGTCAACGCTACAATGAGATAGGACATCTTCTCTGGCTTAGTTTGTTGCCCCCAGTAGTGTTAACTCCTAATATAAGTACCTTATATTATGAATTTGGTCCTTACACTTTTCCTAGCTTTTTATTATATATTTATCACTTATATACCTTATTATTATACCTAATATAAGTACCTCATAATAATAAGTACCTTATATTATGAATTTGGTCCTTACACTTTTCCTAGCTTTTTGAATAACTTTGTGCTTCCAGAGGCCACCCTAACTGGGTTCTGGCCTTTAGTTTTCCCTTGCAGTCTTGAGGCCATTCTGTCAACTCCCAGTTCATACCTTATCTCTAGTTTGAGTCTCAGTGTCCAAGGTGACAGGGAAGGGAGGCAGAGTTTTCTCATTGCCTTATGGTTGTCCTGGGTCCTCAGAAACAGTGCCATCAGGCAGCCTCTGCTCCTATGCTGTCTTGTAGCTTTGACTCTCATTCCCAGTTGGGGGCTGGATGTAAATTGCTCAATGGCAAAGGAGACATTCTGAATTTTCTGTGAGAGCTTGACCCACCTACCCTTGACACTAGTGTCCTATAGTGGCAAATTGCAAAACAGGAGTAGCTTCCAATGTAGAACTGATCTCGGCCCCTTCCTTGTTTATTCATTCCAATTGCCTGACCATGGGGGATGTCATCCACCTTCAGCTAGAGGAGCTGCTATCAATCAGAACCCAGCAGGATTTGCATTGACAGGCTGCAGACCCAGAGACCCTATTTTCCTGCATCTATTCTCTTGAAAATGAATTCAGATCAGTCCATATAATGGACCAGATTTACAGTGTGATGAGCAGCAGTTAGGGTTACTTTCCTGAATTGGACCTTCAGAGGAGATCTGAGATGTGGGCAGCTAGGGAGTGGCTGGAGCTGCAGGTGATGACTGGCTCTGTGGTCTCAGTTCCAGAAACTACTAAAGGCCATTCTGTGAAATAAATGGATGTAAGCTTTTTTGAGATTTAAAAATTTCATTTATTTTTTCAGCTTTATTGAGGTATAATTGTTGAATAAGAATTGTATATATTTAGGTTGTACAACATAATTGTTTTTAAGATACACAACATGGTGATTTGATATACATATGAAATGTTATGGAAGGATTACCACAATCAAATTAATTAACACATCCATCATCTCACATAGTTACCATTTTTTTTGGTGGTAAGAACACAAGATTTACTCTCTTAACAAATTTCAAATACACAATACAGTTTTATTAACTATAATCACCACGTAGTACTTAAGATCTCCAGAACTTATTCATTGTATAATTGAAAGTTTGAACATATGAATCCAAACCTTATCCCATCTCCCAACCACTGGAGGACAGTGTTGTGGCTGTCAACACACACTTCTTGGGGAGCTTTTAATTTTCACATCTATTAGGCATGGCTGGGAGGGAGGATTACTGACTTGTCAATACCAGTCTGGAAATCCTAAACCTTGTATTAATGCCTCCCTAAATGTAACTCCATAAACAGTAGAGAATTACTTAATGTCAAGGCTGCTTTTGAGATATAGAAGTACAAGCACATTTGACATTCAGTGACAATGCATGAAGACCATTGCAGCCCCAGGCAGCTACAACAAGTGGGAGAACACAGTTCATAACAAAAGGAGGAAACTTTCCTATTGCTTTGAGTTTCTGACCTCTGTTCTGGTTGAATAGTGTTTCCCCCAAACTCATGTCTATCTGGAAACTGTGAATGTGACCGTATGCTGAAATAGAGTCTTTGCAGATTTAATCAAGTTAAGATAAGGTTGTATATGATTAGGATGAGCAGTAAATCCAATTTGACTACTCTCCTTATAAGAAGAGGGAAATTTGGACACACAGACCTGGACCCACAAGAAGGATGCCAAGTACATTGAAGGCAGAGATTGGAAATGCTGCAGCTACAAGCCAATGAACACCAACAATTTCTGGAAACTACCAGAAGCTGGATGAGGCAGGGAAGGATTCTTTCCTAGAAACTTCACATCATGGTCATACTGACAGCTTGATTTTAGACTTTCAGCCTCAAAAACTGTGAAGAATAAGTTTCTGCCTTATAAAGCCACTCAAGCAATTTGTTAGAGCAGCTCTAGGAAATTAATACAGCTTCCCTCAGAAGATGCTTATCTGGAAAAATATGGTGTTTTAGTTCAACCACAGATAGTAAAAACCATCCATGTGGTTGACAAAATTAGATTAGGGTAACACAGGTAGCTCCCTGAAGAGGGCAGAATGCTGGCAAGGCCTGCTAGGTGAGGTTTGAGATTAAAACATGGCCAGTTCCTGTGCCCTATTTAGATCATTGGATATTCACAGTCACATGGAATTCTATTGACTTCATAATAGGGCAAATTGGGGATGTTGCATTATATACCTTTTGTGACACCTGTGTCCAGGTTAAGGGCCACTCATCAGGAAATATGATATCCTAAGCATCTCTGAAGTATTGCTAATCTGGACCTTTTCTCTTGGTCTATCCCTTTTATATGTATAGCAGATCATTAGTTTATTTATTTTCCTTCTGAAGTTTTCCTTCTCTTCCCTTCCACAAACCCTAACATAGAGTTTGCATACCTTTGTGTTTCCTGCCCCAGGAAGATTTTGTTGCAGTGTGAAAAGCAGAAGTTGTCTGCAGAACTTCCGAGTTTTTGTTTCCAGAAGTTGAAGTCTCACAGGGAGGGAATAAAGGATCGCCTTACAGAAATTAGCAGAGTGGCTTAGAAGAAATATAAACAGAGAAGAGTTTTCCCCAGACAAAAAGTTTCCAAAGCTGGTGGATGAGAAGAGTGAGAAAAGCAGCAGGCACTTTCATGATTTCCCAAACTAGCACCTAGAGGATGTGGTTAATTCCCTAAAAGAAATGGCTGCCCAGTACATCCTGGCAGAGAGAACTCAACCAGTTTCTTCAAACATGCCTCTGCCCTAGTCAGACAGAGGAGCTGCAGAAGTCTGTTGAAGAATCATGCAGAAACAAAGGGAATAGCTCAGCTGGATTCCTGTGTAAGGCACAAAATCATGCATAGCCCTGGATTATCTTGGGGGACCTTAGGCATGACTGAGGTTTCCTGAAAGTGTGGAAGAATGTAGTCTCACATTTGTAATTAAATTTATTTATAGAAAGTAGATATGTGCCATTTCTTGCACATTTGAGTTTGTGGACTGAAATTCATACCCCCCAATGGGATTTTTTTCTCTAGTAAAAGTTGGTACATACCAAGAAGGCACACTTCATTTGCAGCATACATTAGTCATAGCAGATCTATTTTCTTGTGAGCTCTTCCACGTCCCTAGACTATATCACCAGGTTTCCAACGGCAGACTGCATTGGTCTCTTGAAGTTGGAGGGAATTCTTTGAGACCTTCCACATTCATATTATTGTTCACCATCTACTACCCTCAAACCGATGGCTAAAAAGCACATAAAATGGGTACTTGACAAATTCCTGTTATTGTCATACTTTTTAACTACTTAAACTATCTACTGAGAAATAACATTTTAGTTGCATCTCATCCACATAGGATGCTGTTTTGGCATTACACCCTAATCCTTCTCTTTAATTCAAAACACTATCACCATCCTGGAGAACAGCCAGGATCTGTGTGTCTTCCAAGGATCCTGAAGTTCATAGAGGAAAGACCCAATGTACAAAGTGGGCAAAGTCATAGAATCATGTCTGGTTCTTTCCTTGGTAAATTAACTCCACCTGCCTATGCCAGTCATTTAGAATGTTCTTTGGGACCCTTCAAGGTGAAAGGAGGTTATCTCTGTTGCCTGTAGATTTCAAATGCCTTTCTTGTTGTTGACTCTGTCCTACTTTCCCTGATGCACCAAGTTCTGGCCATTTACTTTGACTCTGATGATTGGCTTGATGAGAGAGAACAAGTAAGAGGTACATGAGGTACTGTAGCATGGGCAGTCCACCAGCAAGAGTGCTTCTAATTGAAGGGATTAAGAGTTTTCAAGGTTCACCCCTCAGTAGTTCACAGAAACCCAGACCATGTTGTGTTATGTAATCATGCAGTGGGGTGGGGTGGTGGTGGTGATATTTGAATCAATAGTCCCTAACAGCAACTTCTCTTATTACAGTCTTCATTGAGGGCATATAACTCAAAGATGAGTTTTAAAAATTTTGTAGTCTGAACACATGCAATCACTGGTATTGTCTGAATCACTACATTTTGGATCTGATACTTGTTATGCACCAGGCAGTTTTTCAGGTCATGAGGAAGAATTAGTGAAAAATATAAATGTTGACTTAATCTCTTCCTTGTGAATTAGATATATTTGAATAATTTCTTACTTTACGAGGCCACCTTATCCATATTTGTCTTTTCCCTGCCCCTCTGTGAAGACAGATATAGTACTGGGACTCCAGCCTGTGCTAAAGTCCCAGGTCTTCCTTCAGTTCCAGAGAAAATGCTCTACAGACCCAATAAATTGTACTTGAAAGTATTCATAAAGCATGATTTTAACCCTGGTTTTGATAAGAATCCAGAATCCAAATAGTGCTAGTCAATTTAGTTTTTTGGAGAAGAATGCTTAAGAGCAGAATAACGACTTACAGAAGAATTCTCACTGAAAGTTAACAAATGCTTCCTTCTGTTGAAGCTTGAATGCCAAAAACATTAATTCTGTTCTCCTCAGTAAGTCTGTTACCTTAGCACTTAGCTGAATTATGTAAATGTCTTTTGTTGTTTCTCATAATATCACAGAAATGTGAACCCAAAAGGAAAAAGGGAAAGAATAACAAGGATACTTTATGGTGAGGTGGTGAGAACACCCAGCCTGACTCCTCAACCTTCCCCCAAATGATATTTTTTTTCTTTTTAATAAAGGGTATATACTTTCCCAGTCTTTCAACAGAAAAGAAAATATGGGTATTCCCTTGGGTAATCTTTCTGTTAAGAAAACAAATAACTGAAGGAGACCTCTGACTGAGATAATATTTTGTAAATACTTTCCAAAAAAGACCTGCGTCACTGAGGAGAGAAAATTAGATGTGAAATTTTGAGGTGAAGGAAAGCATTGTTTCTCTGCTGAGTATTCTTGCAGAACCACCTCTCTCATCTCAGTCTGTGGTCGGCAGCTCTTCTCTCCTCTGTGAAGTAGAGGTTCAAAATGCCTCTTGGATTTAGTGATAGGTTTGTCTATGTGTCTTCTTCATCATTCCTAGGATCTGAATTCTGCCTGATAAGTCCATTTTACTTTTACTCAACAATTATTTATTGAGCAATTATAGTGTTGCAGGCTTAGTGCAGTTGATAATTTCCAAGTCAATATTTTTTTTCTCATTGTAATTTTTGGGAAGATATAAAGTGAATGTCGAAATAATGCAGATGTTTGTAACTGAATTGCTGAATCTGAGATAAAAGTGTCAATAAGTATCAAATGGGCTTTTTGTTCAACAGCCTATGAAATTTCTCAGGAGAAGTATATGAATAAATTTAAGTGCTAATATACATCAGAGAAAATACATTGGATCAAATAGAGACAAAACAATTGACCATGGAATAATATGCTCAACATTTTCCAAAGGAGCCAGTAGCCAACATCTCTTTAGTACTGTGGGGGACATTTTCTAAAATATCTGTTTTGAGGTGTGTGAAAAGCTCACAAGCATTTTTGTCTGTAATGAGTGCATCATGAACATATAATTTGTGGTTATCCATGTGAAGATAGTCTATTTTAAACTAGGTGTGATGATTAAATTAAACTATTGCTGAAGAAGTTATTTGTTAATTTGTTCATGTATATTCTTTAGTTGTCTGAAAGCCTCCTTATAAAGAGGAGAAAGTGATAGATCTTGGATATGAAGAGCATGATTATTTATGGGCCATGGGAGAACCCAAGATTAAATGAGAGACATTTTCTTGGTCTTTTCTGCCCACTGTAGACTGGTTTCAGAAGATCTTTGGTCTAAAGGTATCCTGCCCATCAAGGATCATTCTTTCATTCCTCTGCTAATGCTGATTGAAGACTGCTACGAAGTTCCCAACTTGCAGAAAATCTTGAGGGAGCAGACGAGATGAAAAATGTAGGAGGGGGTTCTCACTCTCTTCTTACCTCCTTACTTATTTGTTTTAGAGATACACCCATAGAATGACAGGAAACATCTGGTTTCTTCACTTTTCTTTATGAAATGAGAGGCTAAAAAAATTATTATTATATAAATCATGTTGGCCATTGTTCTTTAATTGAAAAGATGATGACTTGTTAAGCAGGCAACTAATTGTTCAGTTTGGACTTCCTATTTCATATTTATGATCATGTAAGCAAATCACTAACTAGTGTTTTTTTTTTCTAGGAAAGAATGTGTAATATTAAGTGCTTAAGGATGAAATGTGTGGGAAGCAACTTCAATGAGAGAATCAAAATCTATGGACCAGAAACCACAACACTTACCTCTTCTTCCTGCTGCTCTCCTGCCCAGAGCCTCTTGAGAGTGATAAGAAAGAGATAGGATAATTTTGTCAGTGGTAAGTAGCTAAACTAGAAGTGATCTGACTGATAAAAAATACAAGGGTCAGCAATTGCTTTACATCCAGGAAACATTTGATGCAATTAAAAGTCTTCATTGAAGTTTCAGAGTTTAAAAGACTGTTTCTGTATTCTAGTACTTCGTCACCTGCAGAAGAATTACACATGGTTGCATAAAAACAGAAAGAGGGGTGTGGTAGAAAAACCCTAAGACAGGGAATGATAAAAATCTGGGTTTTAATCTCACTTTTGTCAATTACTGATTGGATATTCTAGAAAAAGTCACATCACCCTTATTGGTCCCAGTTTTCTTCTCTGTGAAATGAAAGGATTAGCGACATTTATTTTATAAGATTCTTTATAAACATTAAATATATGTGTGTGGTAATTTGTAAAATAGAATGTTCTCTAAGATCGCAGCTACTCTTATCCTTTTTAAATTTTTAAAAATATGCTTTATTGATTATGCTATTACAGTTGTCCCATTTTTCCTTCACTTTATTCCCTTCTAACTTGCACCACCCTTCCTAACAGCATCCCCTTCCCCAACTCAGTTCATGCCCATAGGTTGTACATATACGTTTGTTGGCTTTTCCATTTCCTGTGTTATTAAACTCCCCTGACAATTTTGTACCTATCATTTATGCTTCCTATTGCCTGTACCTTTTCCCCTCTTCTCTACTCACCTGCTCCCCATTGATAACCCTCCATGTGATCTCCATTTGTGTGATTCTATTCCCGTTGTACTTGTTTGCTTTGCTTGATTTTGTTTTTGTTTCAGGTTCAGTTGTTGATAGTTGTGAGTTTGTTGTCATTTTACTGTTCATATTTTTGATAATTTTCTCTTCCTTAGATAAGTCCCTTTAACATTTTATATAATAAGGGCTTGGTGATGATGAACTCCTTCAACTTGATCTTATATGGGAGGCACTTTATCTGCTCTCCCATTCTAAATGACAGCTTTGCTGCATAGAGCAATCTGGGATGTAGGTCTTTTCCTTTCATGACTTTGAATACTTCTTTCCAGCCCCTTCTTGACTTCAAGGTTTCTTTTGAGAAATCAGCTCATAGTCTTATTCTGGGCACTCCTTTTCTCTTGCTGCTTCTAAGATTCTCTGCATATCTTTAATTTTGGGTAATGTAATTATTATGTGCCTTGGTGTGTTACTCCTTGGGTACAACTTCTTTGGCACTCTCAGAGCTTCTTGGACTTCTTGGAAGTCCATTTCCTTAGTCAGATTAAAGAAGGTTTTCTTCACTCTGTTTTCAAATAAGTTTTCAATTTCTTCCTTTTCTCCTTCTGGCACCCCGATTTGGATGTTGGAAGTTTTAAAGTTGTCCCGTAGGTTCCTAAGCGCCTCCTATTTTTCTTTTTCTTTTTACATTTTTAAAATTTTAATTGTTGTTTTTGTACAGTTTTCATTTACTCCAATTCCAGCCCACCGCCCCAGCTCTCCACACCTCCCTCCCATTTCCACCCCCCCATAGCTTTTGGCCATGTGTCCCTTATACTTATTGCTCTAAACCCTTCCCCTTTTCCCCTGAAATTCCATGCCCTCTCCCCTCTGGTGACTGTCAGTCTGTTCTCAATTTCAGTGTCTTTGGTTATATTATGCTTGTTTGTTTGTTTTGTTGATTAGGTTCCTGTTAAAGGTGAGGTCATATGGTATTTGTCTTTCACCCCCTGGCTTATTTCGCTTAGCACGATGCTCTCTAATTCCATCCATGCTGTGGAAAAGGGTAGGAGCTGCTTCTTTCTCTCTGCTGAGTAGTATTCCATTGTGAAAATATACCAGAGTTTTTTGATCCATTCATTTACTCATGGGCACTAGGTTGCTTCCAACACTTGGCTATTGTAAGTTGTGCCGCTATGAACATAGGGGTGCATAGGGTCTTTTGGATTGGTTTTTCAGGGTTCTTAGAATATAATCCAAGCAGCAGAATTGCTGGGTCTAAAGGTAGATCCATTTTTAGTTTTCTTAGACAATTCCATACTGTTTTCCATAGTGGTTGTACCAGTCTGCATTCCCACCAACAGTGCACTAGGGTCCTCTTTTCTCCACAACAAGTCCAACACTTCCTCTTTGTCACTTTGTTTATGATGGCCATTGTGACTGGTGTGAAGTGGTATCTCGTTGTGGTTTAATTTGCATCTCTCTGATAGCTAGCAATATCGAGCATCTTTTCATGTGTCTCTGGATCCTCTGTATGTCCTCCTTGGAGAAGTGTCTGTTCAAATCCTTTGCCCATTTTTTAATTGGGTTGCTTCTCTTAGAGTGGAGTCATGTAAGTTTTTTATATATTTTGTAGATTAAACCCTTATCTGAGGTATCATTGGCAAATATGTTTTCCCATACAGTTGGTTCTCTTTTTACTTTAATATTGTTTTCTTTAGCTGTGCAGAAGCTTTTTATTTTGATGAGATCCCATTTGTTTATTCTTACCTTTATGTCCCTTGCTTTAGGGGACATATCAGTAAAAATGTTGCTGCATGAAATATCTAAGACTTTCCTGCTTGTGTTCTCTTCTAGGACTTTAATGGTGTCAGGGCTTATATTTAAATCTTTTAACCACCATGAATTTATTTTTGTGTATGGTGTAAGTTGGTGCTCAAGTTTCTTTTTTTTTGCATGTAGCTGTGCAGTTTTCCCAACACCACTTGTCGAAGAGGCTATTTTTACTCCATTTTATGCTGCTGCCCCCTTTGTCTAATATTAATTGACTGTAGACACTTGAGTTTATTTCTGGGCCCTCTGTTCTATTATACCAGTCCATGTGCCTGTTTTTGTGACAGTACCTGTTCTATTATACCAGTCCATGTGCCTGTTTTTGTGACAGTACCAGGCTGTTTTGATTACAGTGGCCTTGTAATACAGTTTGGTATCAGGTATTGTGATCCCTCCTACTTTGCTGTTCTTTCTCAGAATTGCTGCAGCTATTCAGGGTCATTTATGGTTCCATATAAATTTTTGAAGTGTTTGTCCAATGTCTGTGAAATATGCCATTGGTACTTTAATAGGTATTGCATCGAATCTGTAAATTGCTTTGGGAAGTATGGACATTTTGATGATAATTCTTCTGATCCATGAACATGGTATGTGTTTCCATTTGTTTGTGTCTTCCTTGATTTTTTCTTCAGTGTTGTGCAGTTTTCTGCATATAGGTCTTTTACCTCCTTGGTTAGGTGTTTATTCCTAGGTACCTTATTTTTCGTTTTGCTATATTGAATGGGATTTTTTTTTTTTTTTTTTTTTGATTTCTGCTTCTGGTGTTTCATTGTTGGTATATAAAAATGCCTTTGATTTCTGGATATTGACTTTGTAGCTGGCTGTTTGGCCACATTCATTTATTAGACTGAGCAGCTTTTTGGTGGAGTCTATAGGATTTTCTACGTATACTATCATGTCATCTGCAAACAATGATAGTTTGTTTCCTCTTTTCCAATTTGGATGCCTTTTATTTCCTTTTCTTGTTTAATCTCTGTGGCTAAGACTTCCAATACTATGTTGAATAGAAGTGGTGAAAGTGGACAACCTTGTCTTGTTCCTGATCTTAGTGGGAAAGATTTCAGTTTTTCCCCTTTGAGTATGATGTTGGCTGTAGGTGTCTCATATATGACCTTTATTATGTTGATGAATGCTCCCTCTATTCCCACTTAGCTGAGTGTTTTTATCATAAATGGGTGCTGTACCTTATGAAATGCTTTTTCCGCATCTATTGATATGATCATGTGATTTTTGTCTTTGCTTTTGTTTATGTGATGTATTACATTTACTGATTTGCGAATGTTGAACCATCCTTGCATCCCTGGGATGAATCCCACTTGGTCATGGTGTATGATCTTTTTAATGTGTTGTTGGATGCGGTTCACCAATATTTTGTTGAGGATTTTAGCATCTATGTTCATCAGTGATATTGGCCTGAAGTTTGTTTTCTTTCTTTGTTGTGTCTTTATCTAGTTTTGGGATTAGGATGATGCTGGCTTCATAAAAAGAGTTTGGGAGTCTTCCATCATTTTGGATTTTTGGGAATAGTCTGTGAAGGATAGGGGTTAGGTCTTCCTTAAATGCTTTGTAGAATTCACCTGTGAAACCATCAGGTCCAGGGATTTTGTGTGTCGGGAGTGTTTTGATTACTGATTCAATTTCATCTGCTGTTATTGGTCTGTTCAGGCTTTCTGCTTCTTCTTCATTGAGTTTTGGAAGGTTATATTTTTCTAGAAACTTGTCCATTTCACTTAGGTTTTCAAATTTCTTGGCATATAGTTCTTCATAGTAATTTCTTCCAATCCTTTGTATTTCTGTGGTGTCAGTTGTAATCTCTCCTCTTCATTTCTGATTGTGTTTATTTGGATCCTTTCTCTTTTTTTCTTGATGAGCCTGCTTAAAAGCTTGTCAATTTTGTTTCTTTTCAAAGAACCATTTCCTGGATTCATTGATCCTTAGAATTGTGCTTTTCGTCTCTATGCCATTTAATTCTGCTCTGGTCTTGTTTATTTTCTTCCTTCTACTTGCTCTGTGCTGTCATTGTTGTTGTCCTCAAGTTCTTGTAGGCGTAGGGTTAAGTTTTTTGTTTGAAATGTTTCTATCTTTTTTAGGTAGGCCTTTATCACTATGAAGTTCCCTCTGAGGAATGCCTTCACTGTGTCCCATAAGTTTTGGGTAATTGTGAGTTCATTTTCGTTGGTTTCCAGAAACTTTTTGATTTCCTCCCTAATTTCATTCCTGACCCATTCACTGTTTAATAGCATGCTATTCAGTCTCCATGATTTTGAGGGTTTTGAGTTTTTCCCTTTGTGGTTGGTTTCTAGTTTCAGTCCCTTGTGGTCAAAGAAAATGCTTCCTATGATTTCAGGTTTCTTGAATTTGTTGAGGCTTGTTTTATGTCCTATCATGTGATCTATCTTTGAAAATGTTCCATGTGCATTTGACAAAAAAAAAATGTGTATTTACTTTCTTTGGGATGAAGGGCTCTATATATATCAGTTAAGTCCATTTCATCTAGAGTATTGTTCAATGCCACAATATCTTTGTTGATATTTTGTTTGGAAGATCTGTTCATTTTTGACAGTGGGGTGTTAAAATTCCCTGCTATAATTGTGTTGCTGTCAATATCTTTCTTGAAGTCCTCTAAGATTTTCTTGATGTATTTAGGTGCTCCTATGTTGGGTGCATATATATTTACAATGTTTATGTCTTCTTGGTCGATTCTAGCCTTGAGTGTTATGAAATGACCTTCTGGGTCTCCCTTTATGGCTCTTCTTTTACAGTCTATGTTGTCTGATATGAGTATTGCTACCTCAGCTTTTTTTTCCATGTCTGTTTACTTGAAAAATTTGTTTACAGCCCTTCACGTTGAGTCTGTGTATATCTTTTGTCCTGAGGTGGGTCTCTTGTAGGCAGCATATGTGTGGGTCATGCTTTCTTATCCATTCAGCTATTCTATGTCTTTTGATTGGAGCATTTAATCCATTTATATTTAAGGTTACTATTGATAGGTATTTATTCATTGCCATTTTCGTACCTGTGTTCCTCTCTCTCTCTTTTCCTTCCTTTCCTTAAAGCAGCCCCTTTAGTATCCCTTGCAGAACTGGTTTGGTAGAAGTACATTTTTTTCGACTTCTTTTATGTGGGAAACTCCTTATTTAGCCTTCTATCTTGACTGAGAGCCTTGCTGGTAAAGTAGTCTTGGTTGCAGACCTTGGTTCTCATTACTTGGAATATTTCTTGCCATTGTCATCTGGCTTGGAGCATTTCCATTGAGAAGTCAGCTGCTAACCTCATCGGGGCTCCTTTGTATGTTATTTCCTTTTTCTCCCTTGCTGCCTTTAAGATTCTCTCTTTGTCTTGGAATTTTGCCATTTTAATTATGATGTGTCTTGAAGTGGGCCTCTTTGGGTTCCTCTTTATTGGGATTCTCTGTGTTTCCTGGATTTGTGTGACTCTTTCTCTCATCAAATGAGGGAAGTTTTCCATCATTACTTTTTTAAATAGGTTTTCTATCCCTTGCTCTTCTTCTTCTCCTTCTGGTATCCCTATTATATGGATATTACTGCATTTCATATTGTCTTGCACTTCTCTTAATCCCTCTTCATTCTTTCTCTGCCCCCTTTCCTTTTCTCGCTCTTTCTGTTTTTTTTTCTATTTTTTCCTCCAACTCACTAATTTGATCTGCTTTATTGATTCTGCTTTTCATTCCCTCTACTGTGTTCTTCAGTTCAGAAATTGTATTCTTCATTTCTCTTGGCCTTTGTGGATAGTTTCTATTTCCTTTTTCATGTTGATGTAGTTTGCAGTGAGTTCATCATAGCTTCCCTGTAGTTTCTGGTAGCTCATTGAGAGCTCATGGAGCTTATGGAGCTTCCTGACAACCATTTCTTTGAACTCCATATATGATAGTTGAGTTGCCTGTGTTTCATTTAGCATTCTTTCTGGGGCTTCCTCCTTTTCTTTCATTTGGAGATTGTTTCTTTGTCTTCCCATCTTTTGTGAGATTCTTTTCGTTAGCCTCATCTTCTTCTGTGGTAGAATACCTGTGAGATTCAGTGGTGCAGTCTCCTTCGGGTTTCCTTGTGGTCACAGCTTCTACTGTCTCAGCTGTTGGGATGCCCCCTCTTTGGGACCAATTCTGGTGTTTTCACCATTCCAGGTTTTTTGGTCTCACTTGTGACTATTGAAGAAGAGAAAAGAAAAAAAATGAAAAAAGAAGAGGAAAGAAAAGAGTAAGGAAGAAGAGATGAAATTGGAAAGAAAGGAAGAAGGAATAAAATAAGAAAGAAGTAAAGAGAAGTAAAAGGAATTGAGGAATAAAAAAGATAAAAAAGGTAAAAAATAGAAAGTATATAATTAAAACAACAACAAAAACACCTCTTGCTGTTTTCAAACCGGCCAAACTGGTTTTTCTGGTCTTGCTGGCTGCCACAGGCTGAGCGGGGACTGGTATCGCTTTTCTCCCTGTTCTGCACTCAGTGAGCTTTGGGCTACTCTCCTCAATGCCATCCTTGACTTTCCCCAGGGATAGCCATGCTCTCTTTCCAGGGCTAGTGGTGCACTCTCCATGCAGGGCCTTGGGTATGATTTCTGAGCCTTCTACAGAAATCCCGAGCTTTCCCGAGTTTATGGGTTTGAGCTGGGCTCTCTTGCGGATCCAGCACTCCACACATTTATTGTTGTGAGCTCTGGGTCTCTTACAGGGCGCGTGCACCTACCTGAGTTTATGGGTGTGGGCTCCACGAGTTTCCTGAGTTGCATGCACTCACTGGGTGTGAGTTCCAGGTCTTTCATAAATCCCCCTCCTCAGGTCGCAGGGCTGCATGAGGTCAGCCACAGAGCCTCCTGTGGTTGGTCGCAGGGTCGTTTCCATCCCAGTCCCAGGGCTGCCTCCAGTTGCTGAGCTGCCAAGTCTGGCCTTCCAATGTCCGCCACAGATCTTGATCCCCTATTTTCATTTATGCTGTGGCACCGTTGGCTGTCCACCCTGTCTTTCTGCAGATCCGCCAGGCTCTTCTCCTGTGTGTAGAGGTAAGTGGAAGCTGCCTCCTCCTACCGTGCTGCCATCTTGAATCCTTTTTTTAAAATTTTGAATTCTTGTTTCTTCATTCTGCTTTGTTTGAATATTTATTTCTTCTTTCTGCTTCAAGTTGTTGATTTGAGTCCTGGTTTCCTTCTCTTCACTAGTAGTTCCATGTATATTTTTCTTTATTTCATTTTGCATAGCTTTCACTTTTATCTCTATTTTGTGGCCATACTCAGCCATTTCCGTGACCATCCTGAATTCCAGTGTTTTGAACTCTACATCTGATAGGTTGGCTATCCCTTCATCACTTGGTACTATTTTGGGGGTTTTGATCTGTTCTTTCATTTGGGCTATATATATTTTTTGTCTTGGTGCCTTTGTTACATTGTAAGGGATGGAGCCTCAGGTATTCTCCAGGATGGGGTAACCCATGTTGCTGTAGTTGTGGTGTTGTATGTGGGCTAGGGAATAGAGAGAGCAAAATGCCACTTGGCCAGCTTTCAGTCATGTACTTGCTACCAACAAACAAACTGGGACCTTCCAGTGCTGATTCCTGGGTGGGGTTGGCTTGTGTACATTCTAGGACCCTGTGGATCTATCTCTCCAGCGAACTCTCCAGTGAGGCTGGGAGTTTCTCCCACCACTGACTGCAATTCCCACAGGTTTTTACAGCCAGAGGTTTTGAAGCTTATTCCCAGCATTAGAACCCTGGGTTGCATGGTCTGTATTGCTCCCCAGTTGTTCCTCCTGGTTTATTCACGTTTAAATGTGAGATCCACCTGGTCTGTCAGCCACCATCTTGCCCTCTTGGTCCTACAGCCACTGTCTTGCTACATGTCCTCCCCACCCAGGCTGCCCATCTCCGCCCCTCCTACCAGTCTAAACAAATGTTTCTTCTTTAACTCCTTGGTTGTCACACTTCCATACAGTTCAGTATTCTGTCAGTTTGGGTTAATATTGTTGTTGTCCTTCTTTTTGTTGTGTGAGGAGGCAAAGTGTATCTTCCTATGCCTCCAACTTGGCCAGAAATCTCCTTCTTCTTTTTTTTCTTTTTTAAATATTTTATTTACTTATTTTTAGAGAGAGGTGAAGGGAAGGAGAAGGAGAGGGAGAGAAACATCAATGTGTAGTTGCTTCTCACACACCCCCTACTTTCCCAAGAAGGAGGAAATTTACCTGGCTTGTAACCCAAGCATGTGCTCTAACTAGGAATCAAACTGACGGCCCTTTGGTTCACAGACCTGTGTTCAATCCACTGAGCTACACCAGTCAGGAGGAAGTCTCCTTATTCTTAATAATAATAATAATTATGATGTAACCTGACCACGAGAGCCTTTGAAATGAACCTAGTTTTGTTGAGCAATGGAATGGTCTGTTCTCTTACATTGCTATTTTGTTTAGACCAAACATAAACACAAACATTCATCTTTTGAGAAGTTTAATCTGCTCCACTTGTCAGTCTTGTGCAAAACTCAGTTTAATATTGATATCATACTAGTTGTGTTCATTGAACACAAAAGTGGTGTTTTAAGGCAACCATAGTATAGCCACAAGTATTCATTTTGATCAGGAACAGACAAAATATGTGTATGAAAGACAGTGCAAATGAGATATAATAATTTAAAAATATCCTCAATTCGAAAGCTTATATGTTTACTATAATGTCAAGATAAACTGCTGGGTAATGCCACATCCCAGACCTGCTCACAAGTATTATATATATAATTTTAAATCAAGAGGACTTCCACCTGACTTGGATGAGTCCTCAAGTGGTTGGCATTAGCCTCAAGTTTTAGGTAAATTAGAGGCTATGGTATTTCAACAATTGTGTTTCATGACATCAGTTTTCTTGCAGAACACTTAGTTTACTTAAACAAGACTATTTTCAATGTCATTAGATATCCCCAACTATATTTCATGTTTATAAGGACCATATCAGCTTCCTCAGCTACTGGTTGAGATCCATCTTTTAGTAAATAAGATAAATAAAGAAAACCCTGTTTTTTACATATACGGGGTGTTGGCACACATACACCAGGTAGATTTAAGGGTAAGCATAAGAATTTATTTTTACAACTCTGGATTCAGTTTAAATAACCATGATGAAAAACCCTGGATACTCAAGAACCAAGATTAATTCTTTAAAATGTCAATGTATTGTTTAATTCCATCGTTTACTATCAGCTTCTCATCTTTTTACTTCTATAGAGTAATCTATTAATAAGAACTTACCATGGTCTTAGGAGGGGTTAAATTAAAATATTTTGCACTTGACATAGATGCCTGACTCAATAATTTAATAACTTTCTTCTTGTAACACATGGACCTAATTGTGCATCTTCCTGAGAGAAAGTTTGTTTTCTTTAGCCAGCCTTTCGTGTTTGGCTTTAGCATTTCTGTCACCAGGAGCCCCACCACCACTATTATGCAGAAACCCTGGCCACCACACTCAACAAAGGGGTAGCAAGCCTCCAAGAAATATATTTCCCACTAACACACAGCTGAGAACATTAAAAAATGGGTAGGTCTGGTTTATGTTTGACTCACTTATGAATGTCTCATATATAACTTTTCAGTTGAATTAACCAGTGACAATTCAGCAAAATCACTCAAGAACTCAGGAGTTATTCTTCTGATGTCCACCACTTTAGCCTTGTCTCACATGATAGCTTAGGGTTTGCTGACAGTACATCAAAGGATAGGGAACAGGTTGAGGACAGTTTGCAGTCTTTAATCATTTGGTGAAAGCTCAGGAGGATTTGTTCAAATTTAGCTGAGTAAAAATCCTCCACTTCAGCACCTCATTCAGACAATATGGGAACCAGATGGGTTTCCACACGTTGCCTGATTGCTACTGTCTGATGTAGACAATCAGAATTTTGCACATGTGTGCCATGACACTGGGAATGTTGCAGCCCTTTGGCTTAGTAGACCACACTAGAGCATTTATTTCCTAATTCATATAGGAGCAAAAAGCCATCATTCAAAAGGCACCTTGTCCTAGCCATATGTAAATTAATTTGTTAATGAAACATTACATCAGTGTAGCTTTACAGTTTACAAAATGTTTTCATTTCTTCATTTAACTCTTAAAATAACATTGTGAAATAGGCATCCCTGTTGAAAGAGGCTAAACAGCTGAGAAGAAAATCCAATATGCTACTATTACCATTTTTAAATGTTTGGTGTTAATTATACATGGATTAACATTGAATTATAGCAAAGTATAAAATATGCATGACCCCCTAGAATAAGTTTCTTTTAAGGGCGTTATCCTTTTTTATATATAATTTATGGAGCACTGGATTCTCAGAAATTTCCATTGATGCACCCATAACTGTATGGAAGAATGACTTTGTCCCCTGGGAGTAAGGGTTTGGGGCAGGTGTTTGGGAGAAGAGTTTGAGTTGCAGGTTACAGCACAAAATATTTTGAAATCACATTTTTTAAAATGCTAAAATATACTGATATTGAAAAATATCTACACATTTATTTTTGCCACACAATTTTGAGCAAAATTGACATACTAGGAAGATATATGCAACTGTGTATCCTAGTTTGAGAAACTTATTTAGATTAGAACATTATATTTACTCGAACAAGAATAATTTTCTTTTTATCTTCTAGAGTGGCCAATGCTAACAATATTAGAATAGTACTGGGATAGATTTTTCCTTAGATTGTTTGGGTCTTCATTTGGCTTTGGTAGTTAAGATGGCCATGCTGATAATATGGCTATGCAAATAATGGCTAGCTGGCATCTTCATGGGGGGAAAACCACATGTTCTGCAGGCTCTGGTGATTTGGATGCAGTTTTCTCAAATCAGGGGCCTGAGCTGGGCTTCTCAAAAGATCCTCACAAGCAAATATGGTAACAATGCACCTCTTTTCACATTTCTTAGCCTATAGAATCAAATCTAAATGTCCTTGCAAGGAACACAAGGCCCTTCATCATGTGGCCTCACTCCATATGTCTATTTTCATCTTCTGCCACTTGTACTTTTCTCTCCTCCAAGAACTCCTCCTGGAATTCTTATAGTCTATGAATACATGAGAATTTCCCATTTCTATACTTTTTTCTTTATGTTACAGAATATATAATTCATTTTGAAAACTACAATCTTGAATATAACAATCATTAAAAAGTGATATGACTGCACTTTTGGGGTTTACTAGAAGCAATATTTTGAGGAAATGCCATTAAGAATGTCACATAAGGATAAAGGATGGTAAACATCCTTACAAAACACTAAGTTATAACAAATCATAATATGCTTACTAATTTATCAGTTAAGTGGCTTCATTGATTGATAGCATTTATAGGTTGAGATACAGTAGAAGTGATAAAGTTGTGGCAAATATAGGGTTATAAAAATAATATGGCCTATTTTACCCAAATTGTTACTACACTTTGTTGTTCTTGGTAAAGCTGTACCTTTGTCATTAACTACATTTTCTCAGTTCTCCTAAGGTATATTATGAACTTAATGACTTGTTATAGGTTTTAATGTATGGTTATATTGTCACAACCAAGAAAGTGGGATAAATAGGCCAGAGCTATGGATGAAGGACAGGAGCCTGAGTCTATGACCATCTCTATAATTTTAGTCATTAATGATAGAGGATATTGTTTCTTTGAAATTTCAAATTTAGGATCTTATTAGTCAGGCTGATCAGATGAGTGTCTTTAATCTCCCTCTTTTTCTTACTCTCTCTTAGATTACGGATAGAGAACTATTTAGAGCACCATTTAGAGCACTTCTTATCCCTTACCCATTTGAACTCTGGGAAATCTTAAATGAAAATGGTAAAGATGGTCAAGGATAGGGTGTACCTATAGGATTGTCTAGGAGTCACAAACACACACAAATGTTGTCTATTTCAGATATTATTGAGAAAAGCAAATGACCTAAATTAAATAAAATACCTGAAATCAAATTAAAGAAAATATTTAATTTTTGTGTTCAGGAATGGTATTGTGTCTTAGTCTATTCAGATTCTACAACAAAATACCACAGACTGGATGGCTTACAAACAAGAGAAATTTATTTGTCACAGTTATGGAGGCTGGAAGTCCAAAATAAGATGCCAGCAAGGGCCTTTTTGAGTTCTAGACTTCTTGTATCCTCATATGGTGGAAGGAACTAGAGAACTCTGTGGGGTCTCTTTTATAAGAGCACAAATTCCATTTATAAGGGCTCCACCCTCATGACCTAAGCACCCAAAGGCTCTACCTTCTAATGCCACCACTTTGGGTATTAGAATTCAACATGAATTTTGGAAGGAACGTAAACCTTTAGACCATTCACAGTGGATCCATTTGGATCCATTCACAGTGAATCACAATGAACGTTCACAGTTTCATTTCTTATTTTTCAGCAGCCAGTAACATTTCAAGATCAAGAAAGTAATTTGAGGTACAAAAAGTATACTTTTATAATCTTACTTTATAAGCAGAGATGTATCCTTAATCAAATTCTTTGTAACCATAGCCACTCTTCATGTAAAATATGTCAGTGGAACCATGTTCTCTAGCCAAATGTCTATGACCCTTATTATTCTACAAAATGATAATGTATGTGGTGTTAAAAGTCCTCCCTGATCTATGTTTTTGATTAACAGAAGCATCTGTCAGAGTAATATTATTTGGCATCAAGTCTTTAAAGATGGGCCTAATGAACTATTCCTTGGGGTATTCACATCTTTGTGGAGTCTTCTCCCACAGTAAGTCTGTGCTGCTTATGTTTACCATGAATTGCAATCAAAGTGACATTATCTGGTTCCAGGCCTAGCTTTTAAGAGACTGGCAGCATTTTCCCCCCTCTTAGAACACTTAGGTTTCCCTGAACCACCATGTAAGAAGTCTGGCTATCTTGCTGAAGAAACCATGTGGAGAGGCCCTGAACCTGTAAGGAGAGGGGAGGGGCTCAGTCTCTCAACATCCTGGTTAAAGCCTCCAGATGACTCTAAGTCCAACCAACACTTGATTAATAAGCTCATGAAAGATTTCCAGTGATATCATCAGAGCAATTTGTTATATAACAATAAATAACCAAAATAGTATTAAAGTATCAAAATCACATAAAATCTCTGGTATAAAAATTATATATTAGAAAGTGATTGGTTGTTGGTTTCCAAGAGAACTCAAACTATTGTTAGGCAGGCTGAGACTGTCAGAAGCCTGATTCAACTCTGATTTAAGGTGAACCTTATACTGAAAAGATCCAATCACTTAGTTGCTAGGGTCCTAAGAGTCCCAAAATAGCTGGCCCATGTGGTTCAGACATAAAGAATGTTGAGAGATTCTGCTCTCACCCTCAGAAAAGGTTAGCCTCAAAAATCAAAATTCTTCCCAACTTTGTTTTGTGTTCCCTAGCCCTCATACTTGAATCTTCTTAATTTGTTCTAATGTTCATGGTCTTCATCTGTATCAGAAGTGAAAAAATAGAGGGAAAGATATACCAAGATTATTATTTGTAAAAAAATTGAACCTGCAAATACCTAGGGCTGGATGGAGGGGTGTAAAAGGAAGAAAGGAAAAAGGAAAAACATAATTAAAATGAATTAGCTCTTTCTTAAATCTCAGATATTTTCTTATTTTTTATAATTTTGGTAATGCTTTATATTTTTCAAAACCTGTTTCACTTACAATATATCATTTGATTCTTTAAACAATCCTGTGAAGCAAGTAGGTTGTTAGTCCTCTGTGGGAGCCCTCTTTTCAGTAAATTCTCATAGGAGCTGCAATATAGAAGAGTGATACCAGTGTAGCTATTCTGGTTCAATCGGGGAAAGAAAAGGGGTGGGTTGGAGCTGACTTCCTTGACCTCTCCCTCAGCTTCCTCTCCATCATTCTGCAGCAAACCCTGGGACAGTTTCGTAGAACTAAAGCAATATTCAACTCTGCATTTTGGTTTATTCCCAGATTATTGAAATAAATATATCTTGTTTGCCTGAAGAGTTCTTCCAGATAACACTACTCATTTCTAATCCAACTTAGTTCTTGCTTGTTTCTATGGATTTTCTATTTGCCCAGCTGATACTTCTACTGGATGTCATTCAAGAGTCTTCCTCTTTGTAGACTCACTTGTAGCCTAAAATGACATCTTACATCACGACTAGCAATGTCATCCATTCATTCATCCATCCACTCACGTAGCCACCATCTACTCTTCCATTAATAACTATCCATTTACCTACCCATCCTTCCATCTTTTCATTTATGTAGCCTACATCCATTTATTCACCTCTTTATCCATTCATTTTTGTCAGATAGAAAACATTTAGAGGAAAGGATGAGATATACCAAAATTATGATATTATATATATATATATATAATTATATATATCCATACATCCAGTAAAAAAACACAAAATATGGGCTCTCATAAAGCCTAAATATCATAGACTATGATTCTCATTTGATTATAAAGTAATGATTAAGTAGGTATCTTACTTCACTGTGTAGAATGACGCACATATTTTAAAAAGTATGTTCATCACAGTGCTAATTCCATTTTCCAAAGGCTTCTGTGAGGATCCAAGGGATAAAAGATACCAGTGGAACAACCACAATTAATGTTCTTAATAACTTACGATTATGGCCCTAAAGCAAAAACCAAAGCTGATTATTCAGTTCCAGAGTACTAAAATTCTGTAATTATCCTCCAAAGAGGAAGAAAGAGAAGCAAAATTGTGCCCAAAATGATTTAGTCTAAATAAAAAAAATTAATTGTTTTTGGCTGTGATAGTTTTCCTCTGTCTGTCCTAAGAATGGGGGTCATTGGCCATTATGGGTTGACAGAAAGTAATTGAAGAAAGCTGCTAAATTTACAAGTTGCTTTAAAAAAAAAGTTTTACATGGTGATGAAAGGAGATTTGACTTGGGGTGGTGAACACACAGAACAGTATACAGATGATGTATTATAGAACCATACACCTGAAACCTATATAATTTTATTAACTAATGTCACCCCAATAAATTCAATAAAAATAAAAATAAAATAAAAATAAGTGTTATAGCACAAGGAATTGGAGTAGTTTGTCTTCTGCTCATGATCACTGTTGAAACTTGAATACTTACAAATGCTAGGAAAAGGTGAGGAAATGAAGTAGTTTTTTAGGCTCAGATTCAGGAAAGAAACCTACCCAGACTCTGGATGTAATGTCTGATGGGAAATACCATATTCCCTTGCTACTTGTGGAAATGTCACTTGATAATGAGTTTTGACCTGATTTCTTTCCTTGTGGCAGTATAATAATTTCAGTCACTGGGGATACATTCTGAAACTTTTTAAAAAAGTTATTCTCCTTGATTAAACAAAAATGGCCTTCTTTTGTGATGAGGTTGTGTGCCCAACTATATCAAAAATTCATATGAGAAATAGCTATGGGTGGTAATTCTTCATATGCTCTAGTTGAAAGCAAATCAGGCCCTCATTTTTTTAATGAATCAATGTTAGGTGACTGAGAAGAATGTAAGTAGACAATATGATCTGGTCTGAAGCTTCAATAAGCTATTGTCAGTCTCTTCTCCCACTGATGCTGTGAATAAAGCAATCTGAGAAGGAATTTTATCTCTATTTATTTTCCAGCTCATCTGCTGAAGCTCCAGAAGTAAATGCAATGGTTGATGGAATAAATGATGGGCAAAGATGGTAAACAATAAATATAGGAGGAGGAGAAATGAAAGTACAGGCTAGTATAGGCTTTGGTTAATCCAGCATTGATTAGAACGAAAACATTTGAAGCATCATTTCCAAAGAAGTGGTTGAGCATATATAAAGGGAGACAGGTCTTCCTGAGGTTTGTCAGTCAAGCTTTACTGGGCTCAGTTTGAGCGAGTTGTTGAGAGGACTCTGATTGTGAGTGAAAAGGCTGCCTATTGGGCTGAGTCTGCAGGAAGCTGTGGGAGCCATTACCCAGAGCATAGACAGCACAGATAATTCACATGGTAAAAACTGTTTTCATAGATCTTTTCAAACACAATTAGGTAGATCTGAAGTAGAATTTTAAGCTCTCACAATACCCTGATGGCAGAAAACCCCAAATAAGTAAAATTACAAAGACAAAATGCAATTCAAAAGGAATACATGTGATAATACCTTTTTCAAATAAACTCTTCAGAAAGGAAAACGTGATAAACCATATCAATTTTCTCCCCAGGGATTTTATATCCATATGCTTTTATGTAGAAAATTGTGGTTAAAAAAAAGTTCTGCCACTACGACCACTGAGTCCCTGGTGGGTGTTCACAGTGGAACTAGGCAGGGTGGAGCTGGGCTGGGTTCTCAGCATTTTCTAATGACATTTCCTGGGGCTGGAAAAGCTTGGTCACTCCCTGCTCCCTCAAGGGACTGTCAGTTGCCTAAAATTGTCTCTCCAGGAATTATTCCCTTGGGTTAAGGTATATTTCTAAGAAGTTCAAATTAAATTATAAAACATTAGCAGGAATGAACAGCACATTAATCCAACCACAGGCATAAAGACCTTAATGCAAACTTTCCTAAAATGCATTTTACAGAATATTATTATTGAGAAATATATGTAAATTAAACAGCCTATGATCAGATAAGCTTGACAAACACTGGGTTAAACAGAAACGAATTTTTCTTCTCCATCTCTTAGTTGTTCTTCTTTTTTTGGCTATAAATTTCTCAAAACCTTGAATATGTGTAGAATGAATTTCCAAGAAGGAAATACAATCAACAGTTTCCAAAACTTATTTGAACTTGAAAAGCTTTTTATTTTTGTGTTCAGAGAAACACAGTTTGGAGGATTCTGTGTTTGTAGCAATTAAGTTGTCACTGTTGGGAGGTGTGAGGAAGTGAGGTTCTGATTTTTTTTTTAATCAGTATTTTTTAATTGTTGATATTGTACAGTTTTCTGTCTTTTACCCCGCCCCAGCCCACCACCCCAGCCCTCCCCACCTTCCTCCCATTTCCACCCCCCATAGTTTTTGTCCATGAGTCCTTTATACTTGTTGCTCTAAACCGTTCCCCTTTTCTCCTGAAATTCCCTCCCCTCCCACTCTGGACACTGTCAGACTGTTCTCAAATTCAGTGTCTTTGTTTATATTATGCTTGTTTGTTTGTTTTGTTGATTAGCTTCCTGTTAAAGGTGAGATCATATGGTATTTGTCTTTCACTGCCTGGCTTATTTTGCTTAGCATGATACTCTCCAATTTCTTCCATGCTGTTGCAAAGGGTAGGAGCTCCTTCTTTCTTTCTGCTGCATAGAATTCCATTGTGTAAATGTACCACAGTTTTTTGATCCATTCATTAACTGATGGGCACCTAGGTTGCTTCCAGCACTTGGCTATTGTAAATTGTGCTGCTATGAACATAGGGGTGCATAGATTCTTTTGGAATGGTGTTTCAGGATTCTTAGGATATAATCCAAGCAGTAGAATTGCTGGGTCAAAAGGTATGTCCATTTTTAGTTTTCTTAGAAAATTCCATACTGTTTTCCATAGTGGTTGTACCAATCTGCAATCCCACCAACAGTGCACTAGGGTCCCCTTTTCTCCACAACCTCTCCAACACTTGCTGTTTGTTGCTTTGTTTGATTTTGAGTGAGGTGGGGGCTTTGCGCATGGGAGTTGCAGTGGGTAGACCTGAGCATGTCTATAGCAAGAAGGCTGTAGGCACTTGTGAGAGGACACATAGGACAGTCCAGAGGCCAAAGAACAGAAGTTCTTCTTAACTTCCAAGTTATATCCTCTGAGAAAAGCCAGAGAAAGAGGAAGGTAAGAGGAAACAGGAGTTAAGTAAGTGCTTGTTAGGGTCTTCAGTTTCATATACGGTTTTGAGCTCAACACAGTAACTTCATGAGAGGACCTGGTTTAGGGATGAGTTTGGATCTTCTCCAAATCAACTGGACTTTTTGGAGAGTTGATTGGCCTTAATGTTTCTTGGGTTTTCATAGGCCCAGGGTGGTCTCGACCAGTTCTCCAGTGATGACTTTGGGTTCCTAATGTTGCCTCTGGGATTATAGGTTGGGAAGATGAGAAGCAAGCAACATGACATAAGAAAAAGATCGTGAGTTCGGGCCTGAGAACGGACAGGTTTTGAATCCCAGACTCATGTTTAGTCTGAGCTTTGCCACTTATGCAGGAGATGACCTTGCTAAATTAAGTTACCTCTGTTGCTTTAATTCTTTTCGTAGATGAAATGTGAATATATAAGCTAGGGTGTCAAGGTTTCATTTGTCAAATAAAAGCATTGCATTAGATGACCTGTAAAATTATTTCTAGTTCAAATGTTCTGAATTAGACTTTATGTATCTATATCATCTATATCTGTATTTATAGCTACCAATAAGTATATATATGCACATATGTAAATCTGTGTATATGTATATAATTTATAAATAAATAATTTATTAAACAATATTTTAGTAATGAAGAATTGTCTAAAATAATTTATTTGCTTTAATGAATATAATATTTCCTCAGCTTTTATCTCAGGTATATTTTGAATAACTATAACAAAAACATAATACTCTCAGAAGAAGGTATATCTATTAAAATGATAAAGTGGGGAACTTTTAAGATTTAAATATCTAAATTATAAATTTACTCTTTGAGTAACTAATATATAGCTTGATAATATATAATTCCAAGTTACAGTTCCTGAAGTTTCTGATCAAAAACATTTAATTTTGAAGGTTAGTTGTTTGGATAACCATAAATACTTGTAATAATGATTGTGTGTCTCAGCGTACTAATTTTGGTTTATGTGGCACTATTTTTGCAGGGTTCCAATTATTTACAAATGCTGTCTCACTCATTTACAAATAAGCCTTTGAGATAAAGAAGGGAGTATATGGCTATTTCTATTTTGCTAAATGTGAAAGCAGGGATATGTAGCAGCAATTGTCTTGGAAATTTTGAAGTTAGAGACAGACTTGGAATTAAGCCAAACAACATAGTTCCTTTAGCTTCCTAATCTTTGATTGGCCAAGTCCTGAGTAAAGACTTAGTATTCTGTATTAATAAAGAAGAAAATGCTGATTATAAAAATAATGCTTGAGTTTCTTACTTTGATCAGTTCAACCCTGCTCAGTCAAACCTCCTCATCCATTTTTTAAAAAATGAAAAGATAAGAACCAACTTCAGGATTCAGGTTGACTGTTCCCTTTCTTTTATCCCCTATCACTCACTACTGTTCTATGTCTTAGAAATGCTCATTAGATTCACTCTCTCATCTGTCATTACTGTTCTCAGTCATTATTTTCATCATACTATGTATAGATTATAGAAACAGCCCCCTAGTTTTCAGCCTCATTCCTTTCCATTTTACCCTGCATACCATTAGCAAGGTAATATTCCAAAGGCATCTCTTTCATTTGGTCACTCCCCTCAAGAACTTCAGCCTAATCTTTCTGTTAGATTTTTGAGACTTCCCATGTTTGGACCTTGTTTTAGTTAGCCCAGGAGGCTTAAACAACAAAAATGTATTCCTTACAATTCTAGAGGCTGGGAAGCCTAAGATCAAGGTGACAACATGGAAGGATTTATTCTGATATCTCTTATTGGCTTGAAGGTGGCACCATCTCTCTGATTGCTCAAATGATCTTTTTGTAGGGAGACAGCAAGTTCCAAGGCTCTTCTTATGAAGGCACTCATCCTATCAGACCAGGGCCCCACCCTTACCACCTCATCTAATCCTAATTACCTGCTGAAGACACCGTTTCCAAATACCATTGGATTGGAATTTAGAAATTCAACCTAAAATTTTTGGGAGGACACAAGAGTCAGTCTATAATAGGGCTCCTTCAGTGTCCTCAGTCTCATTTATGTTACTCCTGGGTTGGTACACCCATCCCCAGTTTTTTCTCACTATCAGTACCCCTCCCCCATATTTACCTTTATGCTTTTGTATCTGCTGCCCACAAGTACCCTTTCTCACCCAACTTCTTTCCTACTTCTCTCATCCAGAAGATTTTTCATCTTCCCCTGCACTTTCTCAAATTGGATATATCCTTCAAGTTTCACTTCAAATTGCACGTGTTTCAACAAACACTTTCTAATCATCTCCAATTCATACTAATATTTTCTTTCTATGAGCTTATATTCTAGTCACACCATAATTTAGTACTTAATTATTCTCTAATTCTTTTATAGTATTAGTGAAATATAGTACTAGGATTTATACTCTACTGGGTACTTTATAGTCTCATGTGATTCTCTCAAAAACTCTGATATAGGAATTATTATAATATCTATTTCACACAAGAAAATTGAGGCTTAGTGAGGTTAAATGACTTACCATGGTTATGAAACTAGTAAGTCAGATTCCAGTGCTGTTTTCTGATTCTAAGATTCATGGTCCATCTATTCTTTCCTTATTCCATTTTATGAATCATTACATAAGTTTTCTTCTTTCTCACATATTCTAATTCAGATTATCTTGTGTTTTATGCATCATTATATGTTAAGTTTAATTATTTTTGGGGGGAACAAATAGAATGAATTCCCTTGCAATTCAGTGTTTATTTCAATCAAGTTTCTTCCCATTAAATCACAATTCTAGGTAATTCTGTGATAAATTGTAATCTCTCCATCTAATAAATGAGGAAACTGATAGAAACAAAGACTTAATTTCTGCATTTTATCTACTGGATTAGACAATTGCTCTTTATTTTTTTCTAAGTAAAAAATGTTAATGAGAATCTCTTGGCAAAGATTACATATTTATTTTGAAAAACAATATATTTTTGTTTTGTTTAATAGCAATGCATTGACTTAACTTCTCTAGTGCTTGATTTCAGAACATTCTGGCCTCCCACACAGAAGATGAACTCTGAGGTTACAGTCATTAGGTGGGGGTGAGGGAGTGTGAAAAATTTAATAGTGGAAACCCACCAATCATACCTGACCCTAATCTGTCCAGACATAAGTGCAAAAAAAAACTACTTAAAAATTCTTTTAGAGTGATACCAAATCAGAAATATTTAATGTTCACTGAAAAAACCAAGTTAAGTATCAAATTCAGACATGTAAAGGTGTGATATCTACGATGAGAGCCAAATTAGAAAAAGGTTAGCCCTTAAAATGGCCAAATTAAACAAGACACAATTGAGAGTAACTCATCCCTCTAGGTACCTATAAACCTACATGTGGGAACTTTTGAAAATGAAGTTAACACCAATTCTGTCTTGTTTTGCTTGGCCATTTAATGGGCTAACTCTTTAGGAATTTGGCTCTGACTGGAGATATCGCACTTTCATGTGTCTGACCTTCCCCCTAAACTCTCCTCTTTTGGAGTATATGTAGAATTTTAAAAATCAGATATAGTATTACATTGTTTAATAAGAGTGAAAGTTTAATAAGAGTGAAAATAAAAACAAAATATGAAAAAGACCAGAATGTGTTGAAATAATAGTGTAATTAGACTACCAAGGACACTCTACTTTTTTTCTGGTCTACTTCACAATTAAGGGCTGGTTGCAGAGTACTGGTAAAAATAAAAAATGAGGCTGCTTGGGGGGAATTCTGAAACCCAGCCTCACTAACTTACAGCCTATACACTCAGAAGCAGGCATATTTAAAGGAGTGAGCTGAATACGTGGGTGCAAGAAGGTGTGTGTTGAGAGTCATGCAGCAAACAGATAAATGTAGTTAAGTCTAAAAGTAGTTCCTGTCCAATTTCTTCAGTGTTTGAAGCTAATATAGTGTTTGTTAGGAAGAGATGGTAGTTTCTGTGGCTTTATGCATAGGTGGGAAAGAGGATCTTGAGAACATTATGAAAAAACTGTTTTCAAGTTTATTTTCCTACTGAGATATTCTGTGCTGTACCTGTCAGCAAACTCCCCCTTCTTTGAAGCTGTAAATTTACAGAGCTACTCGCTAATGCAGTGCTGACTGCATAGATTATCAGGGAAAAATTTCATGACACTTGATTAACTTGTAAATTTTTATTGCAATGTAATAGAGAAGGCATCTCTACTGAAATCCCTTAAGCACCCAATTCTGAGCCACTATCTCAAGTGACCTCATATTGAGAAACATTTATATAAAAAACTATACTTTATTTTGGGGCCAATAACTGAGTAATGATACTATACCATTCCTTTAACAAAGCATTCATTTGAAAGGAACATAAAGTTTAATAAGTTAAGGTATATATATTTACTCTCATGTTTTCTGGATTTAGGTCCTGCAAATTGCTATTTTCTCTTTTAACATGTGTTTCTTGGCATTGCTGTACCTATGTGAGAAATAGCCTCAATTACTTTTCACAGTCTGATTTAAGGTCTTATTATGGGGTTGATTCTGACACAAAACTGGCAAAATGATATTTTCTGCTGGCAGACAATTAGACAAGATTCAGTGCACTGAGCTTAGGAGAGGGCATTATATAAACATGCATTTTAATTCTTACTCAGACCTCTGACTGTTGTGCAGCTAATGGCAATTCTCTTAAAAATTTGTTGGCACTTTTTATTTGGCAATTTAGTGCTGAGATAAATGTTGAAAAATGAACAAATGGTTTCTGGTCCAGGTTCACCATGGCTCTGTTCTAGGTCAACCCGAATATTCTTGCATAATCTGAGAAGTTTCTGGTCAAGGAGGCCTCTGGGAGACCAGCTCTTAGAACTCTGCTAAACCCATGTTAACTGGATGACTAACTTGGCAATCTATTTTTCTCTGTGCAAATTTCCTGGGTATGTCTATCTATTACTGAAATTCCTAGACAAAGACACCATTTTATGATTTGACTAGTCATTTTTGGCGGCAGGGCTGTTTTTTTTCTTAGAAAACTGGAAGTAGCTTTTCTAATTATCTGCTCTGTGTTTGTCCATATTCTCTCTGGACTCACTTCTAAAAATCAAATACCCCTTTGAAGTGGGTCATTCTATTAAATTACTACGCCTTTACTTTTCTCTTTCTCCAAACCCTCCAAAATTTTTCTAGTGTTGTTAATGATCTTTATAACTTTGTAATTGGTTTCTCTTCATAACAAAACTGTTGGTATACCAAAATGTACACTGATAGGGAATTATAGTATATTGGAAATACTTTTCATGTAGAGAAATGAGAAGCTAAAGGAAATTTTATGCATTCATCAGGTATTGATTATACAGCTGCTCTATGCAAGGTGCATGTAGGTGTGCATTTATAATTGTATTTTAGAATCATCTAGATATTTTATGTAATTGATTAGAATGTACTTTATTTGAGTGAACATTGTGATTGAACCTACGAGTAAAAGGATTTCCTAGGAGAAATGAACCTATTGCTTGTATTCGAGAAAAGCGGTTTTGATTTGATACAGGCAGTGGAAAGAACATTTTTCAAGGAGGGACAAGATGGCAAAAATAGTGAAATAGAAGTTTAGCCCTGGCTGGTGTGGCTCAGTGGATTGAGTGCCAGACTGTGAACTAAAGGGTGGTGAGTTTGATTCCCAGTCAGGGAACACACATGTCTGGGTGGCAAGCCAGGTCTCCAGTATGGGGCACTCAAGTGGCAGCCACACACTGATGTTTCTCTTCTCTTTCACCCTCCCTTCCCTTCTCTAAAAATAAATAAATAAAATCTTTAAAAAAAGAAGTTTAAATGGGTTAAATCAAATATGCATTTATGACACAGAAGAGATAACTGATTGATTCTAGCTCTTATAATTGATGTCTTAAAAAATGAAGACAGTTAGATAATGATGTTAGAGAGGTGCTCTTATGGAATACTTTTATAGACCATGGCTAGGAAGATAACTTGACCATTATCAAATTATTGACAGTTTGATGATAAACTCATGCTCAGATCAGACTTCTGGAGAGGCAATGTTTCTCTCCTCTATTTACTAGTGAGATATCTTAAATAATAACTGCAAATATAAAAGATAATCTACAATATCCTAAACAAAGGTGGACGATATACTCCCAATGCCTAGCATAGTGCCTAGAAGATAATAAATAAGTAATGTTCAGAAGAATGAGAGGTCTAGAGTAAGTTTACCTCTTTTGCATGAGAATATTTTGCACATACTTGTAGTTGATCAGCTATTCCTCTTTCACTGAATAATTACTACTTTTCCTACTTTGAACTCTCCTTTTTTGAAGATTTTATTTATTTATTTTTAGAGAGGGGGAAGAGGGAGAAAGAGAGAGAGAGAAACATCAATGTGTGTTTGCCTCTCAAGAGGTCCCCACTGGGGTTGTCCCCTGATGAAATGAAACTGGTGATCCTTTGGTTTACAGCCCACACTTAATCCACTGAGCTACACCAGCCAGGAATGAACTCTCACTCTTAATCAATTTGTGGAAACCCAGAAGCTTTTCTTAGTAGAAACACTCCATCTAAGTGGTGGTAAACAAAATGTTAAATGTTGCAGAATGGAAAATATGTATATATAGGAGTGGTGTGTGGTGACTTAGAAAGAAGAAAAATGGGCAATTTTTAACTCACTCCTGGTTCTTTAATTGTTTTGGCATGTGAGAATCAGAGAGTCACTCAGGCATGCAGATTTTAGCATTCCCAGAAGACTGCCACTTGGCTGTTCAGAATCTTTATGGTACACCTCCACGCTGCAGAAAAGACTCCAATAGCATGAAGCAAGCAAATGTTGTGATGTTTGAAATGACTAAAGGTGGTTTTGAACTTTTTCATTGAAACCTATGTCATGGGTTAAAGACTTTAACCAAACTGAAATGAACCATAAAATTATCTTCAGATCCCAGCAGATTGTTTATAACTGATGTTGGTTACCCATCAAGGATTACAAAGTGATATTTGACAGTAAAGACTTTTCAGTATCATTGTTGGGTCTTTAAGACTGAACATACATATTATAAATGTTTCCTTTATTTTGTTTATATAGCCTTCCCATACTTTTCTTGTATGAATTTGGAAGAAAAAATTCAGAAAATATAGTGATAAGAGTCAGTAAATTTTTTGCAGAAAGTTTAATGAGACAGAAAAGATTTCTTAAATAAAGAATTGTTTCTAGCCACAGATATGGCTGTTCTTTCAGTTATAGATAGCAGGAGACCACTCACAACATGACAACCCTGACAATACCAAAAATAACACTAAAAATAGCTGATGATGCCCACATTTTATGGACACAGGAACTGAGACTGGTAGAGGACAAACAACAAAGCCAAGGTCACACTGCTACTGCTGGTAAGTGACAAAGCCATAATTTTTTTAAAATATATTTTTGATTATGCTATTACAGTTGTCCCATTTCTCCCCCATCATTCCCCTCCACCCTGTACACCCCCTCCCACCCACATTCCCCCCCTTTAGTTCATGTCCATGTGTCATAGTTCTTTAGCTTCTACATTTCCCACACTATTCTTTCCCTCCCTCTGTCTATTTTCTACCCACAGTCTATGTTACTTATTCTCTGTACCTTTTCCCCCTCTCTCCTCCTCCCACTCCCCTGTTGCTAACTCTCCATATGATCTTCATTTCTGTGCTTCTGTTCCTGTTCTAGTTGTTTGCTTTTGTTTTAGGTGTGATTGTTAATAGCTGTGAGTTTTCTGTCTTTTTACTGTCATATTTTTTATCTTCTTTTTCTTAGATAAGTCCCTTTAACATTTCATATAATAAGGGCCTGGAGATGACGAACTGCTTTAACTTGACATAATTTCCATCTAAGTCCTCTAGCTTTAGACCAGTATGTTGCATTTATTAAACAGATGTTCACTGAGTTTCCAAGTATTTCCTAGTACACTTATGAAACTGCTCACCTTGGTGGATGAGTCCTACAATATAGGACAAAGCCCTGCTCTTAAGAAGCTTATACTCTTGTCAGGGAGATAAGAAATGATGAAAAAACTAGCCAAAATAAAAGGCAGAAAACAAAATGTTAAAACTTAACAGGAACTCCACACACAAAAAGTAGAGAAGTTAAAGACATAGGTAAGCTACATATTTTAAACAAGGTAAGCTCATGTTTTGGCCCAAATCATTTGTCTTTTGAAATATAAAATGTGGTGTCATTCTAATAGGACATGAAGACCTTCTTGAGGGGACAAGACATATCAATTGCATGAATTTTACAGCTCTATGGTGTTTTCAAATACTTGATGTGATCAGGAAGGACTCCATGGAAGAGGTGGAACTAGAGTGGGACCTTAAAAGGTGAGTGAAATTTTGATAAACAGAGGGGTGAAAGGAAAATGTAGGAGGTTACAGAAATGTTTCCATTAAAGTCAAGTATGTTTGTGCAATGATTGTAAAATATTGAGTGGATTGAACTTTTTTAGAGAATAAGTTTGCTGGGGAAGTGATATAAGACTAGAGAAATGTGGTGACCCACAGCAGCACCTGGCAAAAAAAAGATAGCAGTATGCAGGGGAAAATGATACACAATTCACTTCCACAGGATAGTCTGGTGGTGGCTCTGTTCACATATTAGTGTTTTTGTCTGGCATTGTTTCTTACAAACTCTTACTTTATTTTTAAACACCAAGGCTAAGTGAATGTAGAAATAATTATTTAAAAAAACCCAGGGTCTAAAGATTGCAGGATTATTTCCTTAAGCAGCAGGGTATTTCCTGAGGTTAAAACATGTGAGTTATTTCCTTTATTACTTTTAATACTTTACTAAATGCCCATAGTCTTTGGAGGGTCAAAAATAAACTCTTATCTTCAGTCATTTTTCTTATCTTTGAAACTTATCTGATAAAAGCATTTCCAACTTTTGAGTTGCAAGAACAATTATCCTTCATAAAATTATATGGTACATTTTGATACTTGATTTTTATCTCTGTTATTGTCTGCCTTTTGATATTACGAATACTGGATGCTTTTTAAACACATGTGCAGATTTTTTTATTCTTAAGTATAAAGAAAATTAAATTGGATAAATTTCTCTAGTTAATTATATATGAACAGGAATAAATTTACGTATGTTTCTTTTCCATTTCAACTGACTGCAAATAAACAGAGTTAGTATGTCAATTTTGACATTTCAGGAAGCAATAATTAAAAAAGTAAAATATTATGTTTCTAATCCTGATATGTTTTCACTCTTTTTATATTTCATGGCTCTAAATACAAGCATTTAGGAGGCTCTGATTATAAAGGTCTTCTTAAGTTATATGCTTCGTGTTGATCAGTTGATGTAGAATGTGAGTTTTCTCTCTTTTCAAAAGCCTGTTATGTGCAAATTTGTTTTACTTTAAGATTTGTTTCCTTTTTATTTTTCATAGGAAGTATACAAAGGCAAAATAGCATAAATAGAGAGTTAAAGAAATATCTAGTCCTTTACATTGTTGTAGTCAGTCAAGCAAAGACCTTAAGAGAGAGTGTCCATCTTCCAGGATTATGTATATCTTGCTGAGGGAAGAGATTTGCAAGAAACAGTGAAATAACACTGCAGATTAGAATGCCCAAATTTACTACTCTTGTATAGGAAATGCAATAAGAATTCAGAGAAGATAGATGGCTGATTTTGCATGTGCGAAAAGTGGGATGGGTCAGGGTACTTTTCAGAGCTGGAAAAACTTGACTCAGGGATAGTGGGGTAGTTTGGAAAGAGTGGACAAAAGTTGGAATCAGTATGAGTTGAGACATACTGGGACAGGAGTGAATTTATAAACTACCAATCTAAGGAATGTTATAATAAATGTTTTATTCCATCCATCCATTCATTCATTTATTTATTGAACAAATAGTTTTTGATTCCTAATATTTGTTGGATGTACTGTCAAGTGTTGGGTATTCAGGATTTGGGGAGGAAGACAAACTGAAGGAATATAGTTGTTCAGATATGAGAAAATGAAGGCCAGTATTGAAATATGGTGATGTAAACAAAGAGGAAAGCCTGGATTTAGGAGGCTCTTTAAATTAATGCTAAACTGCTTATTTTTGCTGGTTGGTTATAGGGAATTAAAAAGGTAAGAGTAGGAGACGCCTCCATATTTTCAAACTGGGCTAACTTGGAGAATGCTATTGATAGAAAGAATGGAATTAGGTAAATGGACACAATTTTGGTATAAAGAACACAGATATTATTTCATGGTATTAGTGTCATATATGCAATTACAGTTATAGGACTAGAGCTTAAATGAGAGATCAGGGTTGGAAATATAGGTACTAGAGCCATTAACAGTGTAAAGGTAAAGCCATTAAATCTAATTTAATGATATAAATTATTTTTTACTATAGTAGAAGATCACAGAGCCAAGAAATAGATGTTGGAGATGGTCACAGCTGGTATAGGAGATCAAAGAAAGATGAAGAAAAGACTTACAAGGAGCAAAGTAAGTGGAGGAAAATGGGAGGGACAAAATATTTCACATGTTCATATTTTCTTTTTCTTTTTTTCACATTTTTTTATTGTTGTTCAAGTACGGTTGTCTCCACTTTCCCCCCACCCCAGCCATCCCCACTTCCCATCCTTGATCCTACCCTCCTTTGGCTTTGTCCATGTGTCCTTTATACATGTTCCTGAAAACCACTCTCTCTTTCTCCCCCATTATCCCCTCGCCTCCCCTCTGGTTACTGTTTGTTCTTAATTTCAACATCTCTGGTTATATTTTGCTTGCTTATTTGTTTTGTTGATTAAGTTCCACGTATAGGTGAAATCATATGGTATTTGTCACATGTCTCATATTTTCAACAATAGATTTTTCATAGACTTTTATTTAACAAATATTATAAAGCACTTATTATGAGCTAGGCACTGTTTTAGATGCTAAGGTTATAGGATTGAGTATAAAAATCCTGGACTTCATGGAGGTTATTTATCAGTGGGGGGATGCAAGAGAACTTGAAATACTCTAATGCCATGTGACACAACATGCAGGTATTTTAATAAGTGGGTATCCAACATATTATGAAAATTCAAATATTGGGTTTAACCTCCAAATAGTATAAAAGATATTTTTAAATGGAGTAATTTTTCCCTTAGTTTTATGATTCAGTAAGCCCAATGACAAAAAAAAAAAAAACAGTCATAAAAAAGAGATAAGATGGAGAGTGGAATGAACAGAACTTCAGGTGTATGACTGGTATTGTCACCATGATCATCATCATCAACATCATCAGACATAATACAGTTTCTTTACAGGTCTATAAAATGCTTAAGTCCTTGAAAAAGGGAGTTGTAGAAGAGGTGGGGCAGGGACTAGGTACTAAAGGCAGATTGCCTTGGGAAATGAAGCTGCTGAGTTGATTTAACTACTACACGTGGCCTTTTCTGAATTGTCAGAAGTGAGTATAATAAAGGCAAGCAAGCAACAGTAAAGTGGACAACTCATACTAAAGTCATAATAAAAAGCTTTCTCCTTTGCAGCTTACCTTTGCAAGCATAGTGTTGTTTCTCATGGCAAACATCTTCCCCATAAATATCTGGATCCTGCTTATAGTAATTAGACACATGCACACATACAGAGGTATAATTGTATAAGTATCCCTTTGGTAACTGCTGTCATTACTTGTAGGTCTTTCCAAGGATTATATGGGCCCTGGATATATGCTTGTCTCTCCAGGAAACTTTTGGTGTAAGTAAGAAGAAGTGGGCTGTTGATACTTAAATGTGGAGCCAATGCATATTTTGTGAGTTATGAAATATGTTGTACAACTAATAAATTTTTGAAACACAAGTATAAGAAATTTTGGCTAGGTGGTACAGAAAAAGAATACAGCAATTGGAGTCTTTAAAGATCTATAATACTTTAATATGGTCATGAACTACTTAATGAAGGGCATGCATTTTGAGAAATCAGTCCTTAGGAGATTTTGCCATTGTGCAAGCATAAAAAGGGCACTTATACAAACCTAGATGCTGTAGCCTACTCATATGCAGGCCACATGGAACAGCCTATTACCCCTAGGCTATAAATCTGTACAGCATGTTACTATACTGAATCCTATAAGCAATTACAACACAATGATAAGCACTTATGTATCTAAACATAAAAAATACCATAAAAATACAGTATAAAGGGCAAAAAAAGGTACATTTGTATAGGACACTTATTGTGAACAGAGCTTGCAGAACTGAAAGTTGGTCTGGATGACTTAGTAAATGAGTGGAGAGTAAATGTAAAAGCCTAAGACATTATTGTATACTGTAGACTTTATAAACATTGTTATGCTTAGGCTACACTGAATTTACAAAATAGCATAAGATTACATCAAGCACAAGAGAAAGTGACAGTTAAGAAATGTAAACACAAGATGTATGAAGCTATTGCTGATATAACATGTCACTCTTTTACAGAAAACTTTTGTAAGTAGAAAAGTACACTTTAAAATTATAAAGGGTATAGTATTGTAAATATGTAAACTAGTAACAGTTTATTGTCATTGTCAAGTATAACATACTGTACATGATTATATATACTATAGTTTTATATGACTGGCAGTGCAGTAGGTTTGTTTATACCAGTATCACCACAAACATGTGAATAATGCATTGAACTATGGGATATGATGGCTATGATGTCACTAGGCAATAGAAATTTTTGGTTCCTTTTTTATCTTATGGGCCTGTTGTCATATATGCAGTGTGTCATTGACAAAAATGTTATTATATGGTATGTAAATGTACATTATTCAGCAAATATTCATCAAACCCTAACTATATAAGGCTTGGAAAAAGAGAAATAAAACTAACCAAACAAGCCTTTTGGAAGTGCCAAATGCTAGTGAGGATCATAACAACTATGGGAGCAGAGAATAATGTGATAAACAAATCTGAAAATTAAATAATCTTTAGCATCTCGGTTAACATGGTGTGTGTTATGTAAGATAAAATGATTCCTTTAGAGATACCAATTAATGCTGGAAAAGTGATTTTATTCTAACCCCCTCAGGCTCTAAGTACATGAAAGATTTTCTAACAAGACGTTGGATTTTTCCAGTGATACCTCAGACAAGGGTTTGATTTCCAAAATATATAAAGAACTCACATGACTCCACTCTAGGAAGACAAAAAACCCAATTAGAAAATGGGCAAAAGACTTGAACAGACACTTCTCCAAGGAGGACATACAAAGGGCCCAGAGACATATGAAAAGATGCTCAGCATTACTAGCCATCAGAGAGATGCAAATAAAACCACAATGAGATATACCACTTCACACTGGTGAGAATGGCCATCATAAACAAGTCAATAAACAACAAGTGCTGGAGAGGATGTGGAGAAAAGGGAACCCTAGTGCACTGTTGGTGGGAATGCAGACTGGTGCAGCCACTGTGGAAAATAGTATGGAATTTCCTCAAAAAACTAAAAATGGAACTGCCTTTTGACCCAGCAATTCCACTGCTGGGATTATATCCTAAGAGCCCTGAAACACCAATCCAAAAGAACCTATGCACCCCAATGTTCATAGCATCACAATTTACAATAACCAAGTGTTGGAAGCAATCTAAGTGCCAATCAGTAGAAGAATGTATCAAAAAACTATGGTACATTTACATGATGGAAATGTACATTTACATTCTTTCTTTCTACTATGCAGCAGAAAGAAAGAAGGAACCCCTGCCCTTTTCGAGAGTATGGATGGAACTGGAGAGCATCATGCTAAGTGAAATAAGCCAGGTGGTGAAAGACAAATATCATTTGATCTCACCTATTAGTGGAACTTAATCAACAAAACAAACAAGCAAGCAAAATATAACCAGAGACTTTGAAATTAGGAACAAATTGACAGTAACAAGAGGGGAGTTGGGAGGGGATAATGAGGCAAAAAGGGTGAAGGGTTTTCAGGAACAACTATAAAGGACACATGGACAAAACAAAGGGGGGGGGTGGAATCAGAGGAGGGAGGTGAGGATGGCTGGGGTGGGGGGCATTGGTAGGAGGAAAGGCAGACAACTGTACTTGAACGACAGTAACATTAAAAACATGGGTGGGGGAAGAAGAGCAGCTTCAAGTAATGGACCCTGTCTAATGGCTTGGGGGAGTGATCACTGTTTGGTATGAGGAAATTTCTTAGATTCAACAGTAGGAGCTCAGATGAAGAAGAAAGAGATACCATATGATCTCACCTTTAACAGGAAGCTAATCAACAAAACAAACAAACAAGCATAATATAACCAAAGACACAGAAATTGAGAAAAGGCTGAAAGTCACCAGAGGGGAGAGGGGAGGAAATTTCAGGGGTAAAGGGGAAGGAACAAGTATAAAGGACACATGGACAAAAACTATGGGGGGGTGGAAATGGGAGGGAGGAGGGGAGGGCTAGGGTGGTGGGTTCGGGTGAGAATAAAAGACAGAAAACTGTACAAGATCAACAATTAAAATAAAAATTAAAAAAAAAAGAAGAAAGAGATAAAGTTTCTGGTGTAAACACAGAGGGCAGGGCTGGAAGTATGGGAAGACAATGTGTGGCAATTTCAGAGACCAAAGGTAGCAAAACTCTTTATAATGTTGGTGATTCATTCATGGACCTTTATGTCATGAGAATTAACACTTGGCTTATAAAATTAACCATATTATATCTCTTCAGCATTTTGGAGATCATTGACACAATACATTAAGAATCCCTGACATAATAAATATATTACTTTGAGATTCTAGCCAGGTCTAATGAATAAATATAACATTTAAGCACATTCTTAAGAACCTAGTCTAGATTAACTTGAAAAACTAGATATGCTTACTGTTAATGGATTTACTCTGTATGACTGAGTTAATAATGAGTGCTTAATAGCACAACAAATGCATAATCACTCAACAGTCAAAGAATAGTATGAGTGATGACTCTGTGTAGTTGGAAACTATGTGTATTTGAAAGCTTTAAAAACTATTACTACACATTAGGATTATATAGTTTTAATTTTCTTTCCATTTAATTCCACCTGTTTACTATGTGACAGGACCTTGTTTCCATGGCAACAAATGAAAGTATAATTATACTTTAAGAAATTTACATGGTCTGGGGTGAATTAGTAAAAATTGTAATTGTGCTGTGTACAAACTGATATATTTCAACATGTAGGTTGGCAGTAACTATTTGGAAATTTAAAAAAATCTTATTCCTTATACATGTAATTTCTGTATTTTTGAATTTTTATCAGTGGTCTATCTTAAAACATTTTTTAGCACAAGGGTTGACAATTTTGTGGGAACCTCTTTCAATTTTGTTGAAAATAAGAGACATGGCCTAAATGAAAAACATAAAAACTCCAGAAAAAGCTAAATGAAATGGAGATAAGCAATCTATCAGATGCAGAGTTCAAAACTCTGTTTATAAGGATGCTCAAAGAACTTAGTGAGGACTTCAACAGCATAAAAAAGACCCAGTCAGAAATGAAGTATGCACTAATCGAAATAGAGAACAACTGAGAGGGAAACAATGGTAGAATGGATAAAGCTGAGAATCAAATCAATGATCTGGAAAATAAGGAAGCAAAAAATAACCATACAGAAGGAAAAAAAAATCCCCAAAAAATGAGGATAGTATAAACAGCCTCTGGGTCAACTTTAAGAGGTCCAACATTTGCTTCATAAGGGTGTCAAAAGGAGAAGAGAAAGAGCAAGAAATTGGAAATCTATCTGAAAAAAATACTGAAAGAAAACTTCCCTAATGTTTTCTTAGGGAATAAGCAAGCAAATCCAGGAAACAGAGAGAGTCCCAATTATGAGGGATGCAAAGAGGCCCATTCTAAGACACACCATTATTAAAAGGCCAAAGTTTGAAGATAAAAAGAGACTCTTAAAAGCAAAAGAAAAGAAGTTAGATATTGGAAAGTTGCCAGATGTGAGGGGGAAAGGGAGAATGTGTGAAGAGGTGAGGGGATTAAGAAGTACAAATAGGTGATTACAGAATAGCCATGGTTATGTAAAGTACACTGTAGGAAATGGAATAGCCAAAGAATTTATATTCATGGCCCATGGACATGAACAATGGTGGAGAAATTGCTTGAGGGAGTAGAGGGCATTGGGTGGAGGGAGGCAAAGGAGACAAAAACAGGACAACTGTAATAACATAATCAATAAAATATAATTTAAAAAAGAAAAATTGTAAATACCTATTTTTCAAATTCTTTTGGAAATGAACTATTAGATTCAGTTTCTAAGAAGTATACTACAAAAGGCTTTCCTAGACTTATCAAATAGCTCTTAGAGCTGGTAACACTTTCACTTGAACTCAGTATTCTCAGAGGGGATTGGGAAAAATGGGATAAATTTCTTTGCTGTACCTCTACCGACAAAATTTTAAATAGGCTTTATTAACAGTATAATTTACACAGAATAAAATTCATCAGTTTTAAGCCTAAAGTTCTCTGTATTGTGACAAATGCTTGACGTTGTATAATTACCACCAAAGTGATGATATAGAATATTTCCATCATGCCAAAATGTTTCCCCATGCCTCTCACTGTCAATTACTTCTGCAGGTTTCTGGCCCCTGATCTTTCTGTCACTGTGTTTTACTTCTAGCAGCTGGGTAAAAGTGAGATTGTTAAGTTATATGGTTAGTGTGTGTTTAACTTTATAAGAAACAGCAAATAATTTTTTTAAAGTAACTGTACTATCAGTAATGTATGAGCTATAGTTGCTAGCCTCATCAATAGTTGTTATCATCAGCCCTGACTGGTGTGACTCAGTGGGTTGGGCTGGGTGTCATCCTGCAGACCAAAAGGTCACCAGTTTGATTCCTGGTTGGGGTGAGTGCCTAGTTTGTGGTCCATTTCTCCACTTGAGGGTGTGCAAGAGGCAACCAATCAATGCTTTTTTTTTTTTTTGCAAGTTAATATTTCTCTCCCTCTTTTTCACTATCTCTAAAAATTCATAAATTAAATTTTTAAAATATACTTGCCATCATCAATAATTTTTATTTTAGCTATATTATTGGGCATGCAGTGGTACCTCATTGTGGTTTTAATTTGCACTTATCTAACTATTAATTGCATCAAGCACCTCTTCATATATTTATTTGCCATTGCTATGTACTTAATTTGCTTCAGTAGCCATTCTTTGCTGAATTTTGTTCAATTTTTTTGCTCATTTAAAAATATTGGGTTACTTACCTTATTATTATTGCATTGTAAGGGTATAAATTCTAGATCAACTATTTTTATAATTTGTTTTTGATATTGTCATGTTTTTGACATTTTTAAAAACTGTCCTAATTTATGGAAAATGGTCTTCATATTTCCTAATTGGCTAACCAAGGGCACTTTTCAAACCAGTTAGCCAAATCATACTACTGTCTGTCAGGAAAAAAGAAATCTGACTTCATTTTTCTATTCTAATGAATACATTACTATGAATGCCTATGTCAGTCCCCTCACATCTGAATTCCAATTCTAAGACAAGATTCAGACATTTGCAAAGGTTTATAATCCTTTGGTTGAAAAAAAAGTGCTCTTTCAATGCTTCAAACTGATGCTTCTTCACTGCTCTCACAAGATTATCCTCAAGAGTAATATACTCAGGATACATTTTTAGGGTATGTAATTGAGCATGGAAGTGCCAGCATATTAATGGAAAATTGTCTTAACTCCCATTCACTTGATAGTTTTTGTGTATTCAAAATATTCCAACACTTGGCTATTGTAAATTGTGCCCATCAGTTAATGAATGGATCAAAAAACTGTGGTACATTTACACAATGGAATTCCATGCAGCAGAAAGAAAGAAGGAGCTCCTACCCTTTGCAACAGCATGGATGGAACTGGAGAGCATCATGCTAAGCGAAATAAGCCAGGCAGTGAAAGACAAATACCATATGATCTCACCTTTAACAGGAACCTAATCAACAAAACAAACAAGCAAGCATAATATAAACAAAGACACTGAATTTGAGAATAGTCTGACTGTGACCAGAGGGGAAGGGGAGGGAATTTCAGGGGAAAAGGGGAACAGTTTAGAGCAACAAGTATAAAGGACACATGGACAAAAACTATGGGGGGTGGAAATGGGAGGAAGGTGAGGAGGGCTGGGGTGGTGGGCTGGGGGCGGGGTAAAAGACAGAAAACTGTACAATATCAACAATTAAAAAAATATTGATTAAAAATAATGAAAAAATAAAAATTAAAAAAAAAATCCAACACAGGCCAAAATACCCTATTTTTAAATTCTTAAAGAAGTATGTATACAACCAAAAAAGATAAGCCTTTTTCCAACACCAGTGTTATGGATTATTCCTTTAGTTGGTGCTCACTCTAACCATCCTGAGCCAATGAACCATAAGATTAGGGATGATGAGTCATGTTCGGAAGATGGCAGCGAGGTAGTTGGGAGCTGAACCAACTTGCTAGGGCACCCAACTGGAACACCTTGCTGATCTTCCAAAGAACAGAGTGAACAGCTAACAGAATCCTAGCTGATATGAAGTTCGGAAGCCAAAGGTCGCAGAAGATGCTTAAGAAGGGACAGTAAGGAGATTTTGAAGGCTGATGGGAAGGTCCCCAGGCCTTGCACCAGAGGCTGCACCTGCTACAGGAGTATTGGAGGAGATCCAGGTCAGTAATTGCAACTTGGTGGCTCCCTCCCCTCCCAGAGCAGGGAAGTAACAGGTCCCCACCAGGAGGGACCTGGATGTCTAAAGTCCCTGGAGGTGGGGGGTGGTAAAGAGGTAGTAAGAGACACACAGCCAGCAGCATAGACCTTCTGGGGCAATGGTCACTGGCTGGGATAGTACCAGAGAAATTGGGAAGCTGGGTGACACCTGGAGCTGGGAGAAGAGATGGCCAGAATTGGCCATGACACAGACTCTAGACTGGTCAGAAAGTTCGGCTGTGTGGAAAGCCTGGTGTGCTTGTTAGGAATGGCAGGCCACACTCAAGGGATCTTCTCTCAAAAGAGGTTCTCAGCTGCTGTGTAAGAACCTCTCACACACAGAAAGAATGTGTGCAAAGATTCCTCATGTGGGCAGTGGTGGGGACAGCCATGAGGGAGGAGTGGGAATGTAATTTGTTCCCACTCAGGGCACCTTATGGATTGATCAAAGCGGGGCAGTAGGGGCTTAGAGAGGTAGCAGCACCCAGAGACTCCTTTCAGTAGGGGAATTGAGCTGCCCTGCAGAAACTTCGCACATGCGCCATGCTGGGACCAACAAAGAGGGAGGAGGAGGGGTGCAATTTGCTCCCACTCAGTGTACCTCATGGAAACATGGAAATCAAAGGGTTGCACAATGAGGTGGATTATTGTTGCTGGCCTGGTGCATAGGTGCAGAATGCACAGTTTGGACTACACAGAGCTCTGAGGGAGTGGGCTAGAAACTGGGCACCTGTGGTTATTGTAGCCCAGACAAACCACCACCCTCTAGAAACCACAGGAAAGAAAAACAAAACAAAACAAAACACGGAGTCCAGCTCCTATCTGTCTGGAGGATCCGGGAAGACCTGAAAACCTACTTAGCAGGGATAAATGAGCAGGAGGCTTTTTTTTTTCCCCCTTTAAGAGTAAGACAATAAGGCATGGATCTGTGAGGATACCAGAGACAGAGCCAGAAAGAAGTCTGAAGTTGAGCACCAACAGCTGAGACAAATTTCACTGTGCTATCTTTCAGAATTTGTATGGTTTTGTTACATTTCTCTTCTTTCCATTTAATTAGTTTCTTTTTTGTTTTGTTTGATTTCATTGTTTGATTTGTTTTTTTTTATTCTTTGTTTCATATTGCATTTTAATTTCTCTTATTTTGCTTCACTTGTATTCCAATAACATACTACTTTGGTCTTTTTACTTTTATTCTTTTTATTTAGATTATATATTTCTTATCATACTATTGTTATTCCAAACCCCACCAGCACCCTTCCCTGATCTTAATCCATTTTCCATGTTCCTGAGTTTTATTACTGTTGTGGTTAACTTTATTTTCTCAAACACTATGCCAAGTTTCTATCTCTTACTCTCATTATTTCTCCTCCATCTACCTCATGTAAGCACTCAGCTTTCTGAATCAGCTCATATTCTTTTCCCCTTCTAATAAGAGTCTTATCTCTTTTTCACCTTTTATAGAAAGTGGCTAGTTGGGTGAAATATCACAGTAATTGCTGTACTTCTCCAAAGGAGCTCCTATTTGTTCACTATTTGTTAGTACTTTAAATCCCATAGAATACTCTCCTGCTGTCTTACTACATTTGACTTTCACCCTGCCCTTGATCAGTTGAGTGAGGATTTTTATCTCATTGTTTCCTCTCTCTCCTTTTTTCTTTTCCTTTTCTCTTATTTTTTCCCCCTCTTTCTTTTCCCCCTCTCTCAACCTGGCCTTTACTCCTCACACTTATTAGTTTGCTTTCCCATCCTCTCAAGACCATTTTTCTTTACTGTAGACATCTCATATTCACTTTTCACTTTTCTAAAATATTATTATTCACATTCCACCTTCATTAAATTACATTTGACTGTTGTTGCTATTCAACCTGCTGTGGGTTTTCTGCAATTTTATACCTGTTGGCCCAGTACCTTTTAAATTTCACTTCAAACCTCATAGTATACTCTTCTCTCTTCTTACCACACTGTTCCCATAACCCTTTCATGTTATACTCACATTATAAATTTTGTTGTATCCCTTTCTTCACCTTAGTTCTAACCCAAATCTTGTCAATTCTCCTCCCTCTCACCACACAAAGATATTTTTTCTTTTTACGGTCATCTCATATTACCTTTGTCATATCATATAATATCCGCAACCCCTCTTCACATTTATTAATCATAGTTCTATGGCAGTTGAGACTGCTGATGTTTTAGGGGGTTTCTTTTTGCAGGCATTGGTTTGATGGTCTGGTAATACTGCTTTGTTAACCAACACCTATACAACAACATACAAAACAAGGTGGGACTTGTGAATACCACTAAACCTGCTGGAGGGGAGAATGCACCCAAAAAGGAGCCACCAACAGGTAAAGCTGAAATACAAAAAGAGAGCCTACAGAAATGGAAGAAAAGGCAACCTTAGAGCATCCAGAGAAGGAGATCAAAGAGAGCACACCACTGAGTCCCACAGAATTCCTACCCCAGAAGTTCACCATACAAAGACAGCTAGCAAAGCGGAGCATCTGGAAGCGCAGAAACAAAGAGTCACCTAAAAAGGGAGACATAGAAAGAACCTGCAATCAAAAGCAGTGGAACATTCCCACATAAAAGAGCTAAAGGAAATGGAGGTAAGTGAAGTATCAGTTATAGAATTTAAAAAAATGATTATAAGGATGCCCAAGGAACTCACAGACAACTACAAGGAACTAAGTGAGAACTACAACAACATGAAAAAGGAATTGGTACTTTAAACAAGAATCGGGAAGAAATGAAGAACACCATATCTGAAATAAAAAAAATAAAAAAAAAAAAACACACTAAAAGGGATTACAAGCAGCCTGGCTGAAGCAGAGGACCAAATTAGTGAGCTAGAAGACAAGGTAGAAAGAAACACTCAGGTGGAGCAGCTGCACACACACACAAAAAGACTGAAAAAATATGATGATAGATTAAGGGAACAATAACACAACATGAAATGCAACAACATTAGAATCATAGGAACACCAGAAGGTGAAGAAAAGGAGTGAGGGATAGATACTGTATTTGAAAAAATAATGACAGAAAACTTTCTGAACCTGGAAAGCAGAAAACCATGCACATTCAGTAAGCACAGAGGGTCCCAATCAAGATGAACCCAAAGAGGCCTACTCCAAGACACATCATTGTTAAAATGCCAAGTTTTAAAGACAAAGAGAGAATCTTAAAGACAGAAAGGGAGAAATAAGAAGTGGCATACAAGGTAACTCTGATAAGGTCAGTAGCTGGTTTCTCAACAAAAATATGACAAGCCAGAAGGGAATGGCAAGAAATATTCCAAGTAATGAAAAGGAAAGGCCTGCAATGAAGACTACTCTATCCAATGAGGCTCTCAATTAAAATGGAAAATTTTACCTATCAATAATACCTTAAATGTTAATGGGTTAAATGCTCTAATCATAAGATATGGGGTAGCTGAATGGATAAGAAATCATGACCCACACATATGCTGGCTACAAGAGACCCACATCAGAACAAAAGACCTATACAGACTGAAAGTGATGGGTTGGAATAAAAGTATTCCAAGAGAAATGATAGGAAAAAAATGCTGGGGTACTGATATCTATATAAGACAAAATAAACTTCAGAAAAGGCCATACAAAGAGACACTTTATAATACTCAAGGGAAGAATCCATCAAGAAGGAAAAAACATAATAAACATATATGCAGCCAACATAGAAGCACCCAAATAAACAAGAAAATCTTGGAGGACTTCAAGAAAGATATAGACAGCAACACAATTATACCAGGAGATTTTGACACCTCACTGGCAAAATGGATAGATCTCCTAAACAAAATATCAACAAGGATATTGAGGCATTGAGCAATGCCTTGGATCAAATGGACTTACTGATCTATATAGAAAATTTCATCCCAAAGGAGCATTCTTTTCAACTGCACATGGAACATTTTCAAAGATAGATCACATCGTAGGACACAAAACAAGCCTCAACAAATTCAAGAAAATTGAAATCATTTCAAGCATTTTCTTGGACAACAAGGGCATGAGACTAGAAACCAACCTCAAGGAAAAAACTCAAAACACTCAAATTCATGGAGATTGAATAACATACTATTAAACAATGAATGGGTTAATAATGAGATCAAGGAAAAAATCAAAAAGTTTCTGGAAACAAATGGAAATGAACACACAACAGTCCAAAATTATGGGCGATGGTGAAGGCATTCCAGAGAGGGACATTTATAGGAATATAGTCCTACCTAAAAAGGATAAAAACATTTCAAATAAACAACCTAACCCAAATCCACAAGAACTGGAGGAACAAAAACAATCAAAGCCCAGAGTCAGTAGAAGGAAGGAAATAACCAAGATCAGAGCAGAATTAAATGACATAGAGACTAAAAGGATCAATAAATCCAGGATTTGGTTCTTTGAAAAGATAAACAAAAATCAACAAGGCTTTAAGCAGACTCATCAAGAAAAAAAGAGACGACCAAATAAACAAAATCAGAAGATAACGAGGAGAGATTACAACTGGTACCTTAGAAATACAAAGGATTGTAAGAAATTACTATGAACAACTATATGCCAAGAAATTTAAAACTTGGGTGAAATGGACAAATTTCTAAAAAAACATAATCTTCCAAAACTGAACGAAGAAGAAGTAGAAAGCCTGAGCAGACTGCTTACAGCTGGTGACATTGAAGCAGTAATCAAAAATACCTGGCACACAAAGGGCCTGGACTAGATGGTTTCAGAGGAGAATATTACAAAACATGTAAGGAAGAGCTAACCCCTATCCTTCTTAGACTCTTCCACAAAATCCAAGAAGTTAGAACTCCCAAACTCTTGTTCTGAGTCCAGAACAAGTCCTGAATCATATTCCTAAAACCAGACAAAGACACAACAAAGAATTAAAACTATAGGCCAATATCACTGAAGAACATAGATGCTAAGATCCTCAACAAAATATTGGCAAACTGGATCCAGCAAGGCATTAACAAGATCAAATATCATGATCATATGGAATTCATCCCAGGGATGCAAGGATAGTACAATATTCACAAATCAATAAATGAAACACATCACATAAACAAAAAGAAAGACAAAAATCACATGATTATATCAATGGATGTGGAAAAAGCATTTGATAAAGTACAGGATCCCTTTATGATAAAAACCGTCAGCAAAGTGGGAGTAGAGGGAGCATAACTCAACATTGTAAAGGTCATAAACCTGCAGTCAACATTATACTCAACAGGCAAAAACCAAAAAGTTTCCCATTAAGATCAGTAACAAGACAATTGTATCTGGTTTCACCACTCCTATTCAACATAGTATTGGCAGACTTAGCCACAGTGATAAGACAAGAAAACAAAATAAAAGGCACCAAAATTAGAAAGGAGGAAGAAAACTGTCATTGTTTGCAGGTGACATGATATTGTATATAGAAAACCCTACATACTCCACCAAAAAACTACTCAACCTAATAAGTGAATTTGGCAAAACAGCAGGATACAAAGTCATTCAGAAATTGAAGGCATTTTTGTACACCAACAATGATATATCAGAAACAGAAATCAGGAAGAAAATCCCATTTGCTATACCAACAAGAAAAATAAAGTAATTAGGAATAAACCTAACCAAGGAGGGAAAAGACCTATACTCAGAAAACTACACAACACTGAAGAAAGAAATAAAGGAAGACACAAATAAATGGATACATATACCATGTTCATGGATTGGAAGAATTACCATCATCAAAATGTCCATACTACCCAAAGTAATTTATAGATTCAACATGGCCCCTATTAAAACACCAATGACATATTTCACAGATACAGAATAAACATTTCAAGAGTGTATATGGAACCATAAACAACCCCAAATAGCCACCTCAATTTTGAAGAACAAAGTAAGAGAGATCACAATACCTAATACCAAACTATATTATAAAGCCATAGTAATAAATCAGCCTGGTCCTGGCATAAGAACAGAAACAGATCAGTGGAACGTAGTAGAAAGCTCAGAAATAAACCCAAATACCTATGGTCAATTAATATTTTACTATGGGGTCAGAAGCATAAAATTGAGTAAAAATAGGCTCTACAACAGATGGTGTTGGGAGACCTGGACAGCTACATGAAAAAAAAAATGAAACTTGATCACCAACTTACACCATACACAGAAATAAACTCAAGGTGGAAAACAGACTTTGATATAAGTTGTGACACCATAAAAGTCCAAGAAGAGAACATAAGCATGATAATCTCAGATACTCCATGCAGCAATATTTTCACTGATATGTCCCCTAAAGGAAGCAACATAAAGGTAAATATAAACAAGTGGGACTTCATCAAAATAAAAAGCTTCTGTATGGCTAAAGAAAACATTAGCAAAATAAAAAGGGATCAAATCATATGAAAAAATATATTTGCAAATGATACCTTGGACAAGGGTTTCATTTCCAAAACATATAAAGGACTCATGTGACTCCACTCCAGGAATACAAATGACCCAATTAAAAAATGTGCCAAGGACTTAAACCAATACTTTCCCAAGGAGGACATACAGAGGGTCCAGAGACATATGAAAGAATACTGAGCATCACTAGGCATCAGAGAGTTGCAAATTAAAACCACGATGAGATAACACTTCACACTGGTCAGAATAGCAAGCATAAACAAATCAACAAACAGTATGTGCTGGAGAGGGTGTGGAGAAAAGGGAACCCTAGTGCACTGTTGATGGGAATACAGACTGCTGAAGCCACTGTGTATAACAGTATGAAGTTTCCTCAGAAAACTAAAAATGGAACTGCTTTTTGACCTGGCAATTCCACTGCTGGGATTATACCCTAAGAACACTGAAACATCAATCCAAAAGAACTTATGCACTCCAATATTCATAGCATCACAATTTATAATGGCCAAGTGTTGGAAGCAACCTAAGTGCTCATCAGTAAATGAGTGGATCAAAAAACTGTGGTACATTTGCACAATGGAATACTATGCAGCAGAAAGAAGGAACTCCCACCTTTGCAACAGCATGGATGGATCTGGAGAGCATTATGCTAAGTAAAATAAGCCAGGAAGTGAAAGACAAATACCATACAATTTCACCTATAAGTGGGACCCTAGTCAGCAAAACAAACAAGCAAGCAAAATATAACCAGAGACAGTGAAATAAAGAACAAACTGACAGTAACTAGAAGGGATGTGGGAGAGGATAACATGGGAAAGAAGGGGAGGTATCATCAAGGAACATGTATGAAGGACAATGGACAAAACCAAAGGGTGTAGGATTGAGCATGGGGAGTAGGGATGAGTGGGGGAATGGTGAAGAGAAAATGGAGATAATTTTACCTGAATAACAATAATAAAAGATTAGTTATTGCGAGAGTAAGGTATTCCTTTTTTAAGGGTGAGAATCCTGCCATAAAGAAGAGGTGGGAAATGCAGTGATGTTGGTTGCTCCACCCTGGTGAGTAGCTAAAGCTCTGCCTCTAACTATGGAATAGGCACACTGAGACAAAAAATAAATATGGTTCAAATGAAAGAACGGATCAAAGGTTCCAAAAAAATATGGTGAAGAGATGGCCAACCTATCAAATGCACAGTTCAAAACACTAGTAATTAGGGTGCTCACAGAAATGGTTAAGTATCGTCACAAACTAGAAGAAGAAGTGAGAGCTATGCAAAGTGAAATAAAGGAAAATATACAGGGAACCAACAGTGATGGGGAGGACACTGGGACTCAAATCAATGATTTGGAACAGAGGGAAGAAATAAATATTCAAACAGAACAGAGTGAAGAAACAAGGATTCAAAAAAATGAGGAGAGGCTTAGGAACATCCAGGACAACTTTAAACATTCCAGCCTCCAAATCATAGGGGTGCCAGAAGGAGAAGAGGAAGAGAAAGGAATTGAAAACTTATTTGAAAAAATAATGAAGGAGAACTTCCCTAATCTGGCAAAGAAAGTAGACTTCCAGGAAGTCCAGGAAGCTTGGAGAGTACCAAAGAAGCTGGGCCCAAGGAAGCACACACCGAGACACATCATCATTACATTAGCCAAGATTAAAGATAAGGAGAGAATCTTAAAAGCAGCAAGAGAAAAGGAGACTGTTATCTATGAAGGAGCTCCCATAAGACTATCAGCTGATTTCTCAAAAGAAACCTTGCAGGCAAGAAAGGGCTAGAAAGAAGTATTCAAAGTCATGAAAGGCAAGGACCTACATCCAAGTTTTCTCTATCCAGCAAAGCCATCATTTAGAATGGGAGGGCAAATAAAGTGCTTCCCAAATATGGTCAATTTAAAGGAGTTCATCATCACCAAGCCCTTATTATATAAAATGTTAAAGGAACTTATGTAAGAAAAAGAAGATGATAAAAAATATGAACAGTAAAATGACAACAAACTCACAACTATCAACAACTGAACCTAAGAACAAAATAAGCAAAGAAGTACAACAGGAATAGAATCAAAGAAATGGAGATGGCATGGAGGGGTTTTCAGTGGGGAGGGGTATGGGGGCAAATGTACAGGGAATAGGAAGAATAAATGGTAGGTACAAAATAGACAGGGGGAGGTTACTAATAATGTGGGAAATGGAGAAGCCAAAGAACTTATATGTATGACCTGTGGACATGAACTAAAGTGGGGGAATGGTGGTGGGAGTGTGGTTTGCTGGGTGGAGGGGAATAAAAGGGAGAAAAAAAGGGATAACTGTGGTAACATAATCAATAAAATATATTTAAAAATAAAAAATAAAAATTTCATCATAAGAAATAAAAAGAAGTGGGAAAGGAAAACTCAAGGCAATTCAATTCTTTTAAGCAGGATAATTTTGGGAATGTATATATATGGAAGTTGAAGAAATGGAAATGTATCCCCTATCTGGCCTGCATAGCTCTTTGACAACTTTAGTAAATTCCAGTAGTATCCATACTACAGTTTGAAGACTTGTTCTAAATTAATGTGGTTTTTTGAAGGGATAGTCTTGAGAGGCAGTAGGATGTCAAATATTACAAGAAAGATTAGTTGTTCCCTGCTGGAAATGTTTCCTAGATGGAAAACTGAGCAATGTCTGTAAAAATACAGAACCATCATTTAAAAAAGCTCAGCTGTTTTTCAATCAAATGAGGTTCATAACCTGAATTTCTTCAAGTCTTGTTGATGAGAAATTTTAATCACTGGCACCTTAATTGAAGTTTCTCCCTCTTTCTACTTTTTATAGGAGGTAGTGGAAGTCTTATTATTAAATATATATAATACTTTTATTATTACTTTAAACCAACTATCATCATCACATTGTTTTATGTCTTTGAGCAATTCTCCCCTAGTATGGCTTTCTTGGAGACAATCATAATATATATCAGTGTGAGACCTAATTATTTGAGTATTTAGTTTTTTTAATTTTATCATCACCTGAGGACATTTTTCCCATTGCTTTTGGAGAGCGTGTGGATAGGAGAGAGAAAAACACCAAAACGAGAGAGAAACATTGATTGGTTGCCTCCTGTACACACCTGGACTAGGGACAGCAATCAGACCCACAACCTATATATGTGCCCTCCCTGGGAATCAAACCTACAAACTTTTGGTGACAGGACCTGGCTCCAAGCAATTGAGCCACATCAGCCAGGGATAGAGTGTTCAATCGAGTTTCCTTTTAGTACTTTTCAAAGAACAATTTACTATTTGAGAAACTTCACCTTATTTATACTCTACAATTGAATAGTAAAGAAATCTTGACAGTTGTCACAAAGAACTCAAATAGACAAAACTTTACAAAAATTATTTTCATTTATTCAAGCCTTTCAAATAAAATACTCATTTAATATGGTACAGAAACAATAAAATACATAATTTATTCAGCTTTTCAAAGTCATTTAAAAATACAGAACCATCATTTAAAAAAGCTCAGCTGTTTTTCTTCCCTCTAGCACATTAGGGAAAAAAAGAAAACACAAATCACAAGACACCACATCATGTAAGAAAGCCAAGTTCTGTTTCACTTCCATATCTTGATCAGCAGGGAGGAAAAGCCTGCTTGCTGCAGCTGCTGGCATCCAGGTCCTTGACTTTGGGTGTGTGGGAATTATGATATGAATTCGTAATGTGTCTTTAGTGCACCTGTCTTGTCACCTATTTGATGAAGAAAGTATAGGAAGTATTCCACAATAGACTGAAAGTCTTCCTTTTGCACTGTTGGAATCATGTTCTTTAACTTACCCTGATAAGAAAATGTGCACTGCCTTTCCCCTACTATCTTTCATAGAAGTCCCTTGTCCCTTGTAATATATTTGTCTAGTGATAGAAAAATATATGGGTATTATTAAATTGTGAATGTGAATCTTGTATAAAAATGGTATAAATGTTAGATTGCAAAGCAGTATCCTCCCACCTCCTAAAAGCTAAATTAAGAGTTAATATTCATGTTCCTATAATGCCAAGGTACACTAGCAGATCTGAACTCACATTATCTAAATGCAAAAGGCCCTTTGGAGCCAAAACATTTGAAGGGGAGTCAGTGAGGCAGTAAAAATGTCCAAAAGGAAAATGGAACTAAAACACTGTGAACTGAGTTATGTGCCTGCATCTTGCTGCAGAATGAGGGAAATTAAATTAGACACTATAATTGAGAACTCAACATTCAGCCAGTTGTTTTCCTGTTGCCGTAATACCCTGCTGCTATTGAACAAATCCACTTGCTTCCTCTTACTACACCTACTTACAGCCTTCAAGGAACATACTTGACAATGCCCTTCCTACTTATGAGACCTAGGCATGTTCTCTTTTTTCTCAAATACTGTTTAATACTCATTTCCCCCATGGCTCTCTGACTTCATTCCTCTTATTGTTATTTACTTCTGCACATCTACTAGACTCTTGTCATGCATTTCAAGTGTGTTTCTGTTATTTGTGCTTTCTCATGTATTAGGTGTTATCTCCCATTGAAGAATTCACCCACCAGAGTAGAAGTGTTTCTTCCAGTACTTCTACTGTCTTTGTGATTCTTGCCACCTCCTTGCTCCATGATGCCTACTGTGGGGCTTGCTAGGAAACAAATAGCTCTCATATTAGCCAATGAGGACCTGCCTTATGCAGGCAAACCTTGAGAAGTTCCTCTCCAGGGCTTTAAGAACACTTTGCTAAATTCAAGCTATTTTTTCAAGAAAAAAGTCTAGTGGGTATATAATATCAGTGATGAGTATGGTCATGATTCTAATTGGGTTACTAGATTTTATTTAGCAACATTTCTCTTATTTTTGCTTTTGGATTGTAACTTAGAGATGTGACAATTTCTGCATTTCTGAATGCAGGACATCTGGTATTTGTCCATATTACACTACAAAGTTATATAAATAGGTTGCAACATTTTCAAAATAATATGTCAATGAAAGACATTAATTTTAATCTTTTTAACAATTGTAAATACTGGAGAAAATTTTAATCACTATAATAATAATTCAGTGGATCTATTTTATAATACAAAAGTCAAGTGCTCATCTCTGAGCTACAAAATTCTGGGTAAATTCTGTTCAGGAATTCTGGCAGGTTTAGTCTGAAGTCTGAGGGTATTTTTGACATATTTTTAAGGCATAAAAATATTTATATACATATAAACATTTGTCACATTAAATATTTGGGCCACCACCTCTGGTACCAAAACCAATAAATATATGGATTCAATTGGAATTTAAGATTTCACTTCAATTTTTTTCCTGCCAAATATTCCATCAAAACAAATAATTAAATATTGTTATAGCTGAAGCATATTCCTTAGAATTATTCTTTTTTGTCCACTTGTCGTCTACTTTTCATGTGGTTGAAATCCTTCATTCACTTTATAGAGTGATGACTCGGAGACCGTTTCATTGTTTTTGTTCTCTAGAAATTCCTCATTGTTTTTTCCACAACATTTCTTATATGATAAGTAAACTAGAAAAAATACACAAGAGGTTAAGCAAATTTTATAATAATTAGCTGCAAACTTTGATCAGTGATTATAAACTATGGTCCAAAAAGCGGTTTGCACATTCTGTAGGCTGGAGGCTACTTAGAGAAAGCAATCACCATTTCTAGTTCCATGAACACTCATGGTTAGAGGAATGACTGCACTTCAGGAAGACCTAGCATACAACTGTACAGAGTACCTGCTCCCATGGCTTACACAGGTGGTAGTCACCAACAGCAACAGTAGCAAACATTTATTCCATACCTAACATTCCCCAGTTAATGTGTAGTCAATAATTATTTTACATGCTAAGGGGTGATGTCCAGGACCTTGGTCTAATAGTCTATGTGGGAGAACTTGAGCTGGAATAACATTCCATCTCTCTCAGCCTTCATTTATTCCTTCTCATTAGGAGGGGATGGGGTGGGGTGTGGTGGCTGATTGGTGATCATGATGCCTTCCTCTGGTACATGGAGCTGCTAGTTTCTGGTGGCAGCTATTTTTCAGCATATTTTTGAGATCAGCTCACCTGGACAGACTACCCTGCAAAGGGACACCTGTAGTTTATGTGTGTATATGTGTGTTGTGTGCACATCTGTGAGGCAGTGGAAGGGGGCAGTATTAACAAGCCCATTTGGTTGCAATTTTGAGCTATATTTTCTGATTGTTTTATCTGTAATAAAAGTGCTATTTTGCTATCTAAATATCTGATTTTTTCCTATCTCTTAATTGGTTCCAAAGTTCACAGGGGAAGAGAAGGTTTTATTTATCCTCAAATTCCAGTACTTCACCCTTGAAATTGGTGTAATAATATTGTCTACCTCATTAGGGCAGTTGTGAACATTAAGTGGGATAAAACAGTAAAGTGGCTAGCATGGCCCTATGAGAATAGTGAGTGCTTAGAACATATTAACTATCAATATGATACACAGTGAGAGAGAGACAATGTCTTTCTTCAAAGATCTTAATATGCCAAGATCAATATCTCCTTGGGCTGGTGCCTGCACTTCTAGTAATGTTTTAGACTTGAAGCTACTGAATTATTGAACCTATTGAATTGAGTTTGTGGTTGATTAAAAATCCCAACATTTTTATTATAAACACTTTTGAACTGGAATGCCCTCAATTTATATGGACACCACTGATTTTATTTAACCAAACTGGTTATTGCTTTCTTTCTCTCCTTCTTTCATTCCTTTCTCCCTCCTTTCCTTTTCTTGTTCCAAACAATATTTAGATTTCTAATCTTTTTACCAAAACATACTTCCAAATATTATATATGCTTAATAAAGATGACTTCCTTGTTTTCAAAACTAATGTGTGGATTCTATTGGAATTAAAATTTTACTGCTAAAGTTGGGAAAGTGTGAGACTTATACTAATGCCTACCTCATCATTCCTTCATTTATCTATTAATTCTTTTTGAGTTAGTTATTCAACTAGCAGATCTACTTAATTGGCCTATCAACCAGTCTACTTTCTTTGGCTTGTCTAGTAGACAAGCTAATTATTTGGAAAGTCTTAAGATGTACCAAATGGGTATATCTGTATCACACAAGAAAACAAAGTAATTAGGCCATGGACCCCTGTCCCCTGCATTGTTGATAAATTAGAGGAAGGCTTCCAATGGTTTCAGTGAGTCCTAAACTAGAAAGGTAAACTATGCTTTGAGAATGACATTCAAGATAGTGGTGCAGAAAGTCATTAGCACCCACAGGCAAGTTGAATACCTATTAGAGTGAAAATGTAAAACCAAGCCCAAACAAAACTCTATTTCCATGCATTTTATAACTTAACATTCACATCATTTCTGTCCTTCACCTTCACTATATAATCCGGGTTAAAATGCCATGTAGCTTAAAACAGCAGTTTCTGTATTTTTAAAAAAGTAGAATATAAAAACAGAGGCAAAGGACTTGAACAGACACTTCTCCAAGGAGGACATACAGAGGATCCAGAGACACATGAAAAGATGCTCGATATTGCTAGCTATCAGAGAGATGCAAATTAAAACCATAATGAGATACCACTTGACACCAGTCAGAATGGCCAACATAAACAAAGCAACAAACAAGTGTTGGAGAGGTTGTGGAGAAAAGGGGACCCTAGTGCACTGTTGGTGGGAGTGCAGACTGGTACAACCACTATGGAAAACAATATGGAATTCTCTAAGAAAACTAAAAATGGATCTACCTTTTGACACAGCAATTCCACTGCTTGGATTATATCCTAAGAACCCTGAAACACCAATCCAAAAGAACCTATGCACCCCTATGTTCATAGCAGCACAACTCACAATAGCCAAGTGTTGGAAGCAACCTAGTGCCCATGAGTAAATGAATGGGTCAAAGAACTATGGTACATTTACACAATGGAATTCTATGCAGCAGAAAGAAAGAAGGAGCTCCTACCCTTTGCAACAGCATGGATGGAACTGGAAAGCATTATGCTAAATGGAATAAACCAGGTGGTGAAAGACAAATACCATATGATCTCATCTTTAACAGGAATCTAATCAACAAAATAAACAAACAAGCATAATATAACCAAAGACACTGAAATTGAGAACAGGCTGACAGTCACCAGAGGGGAGAGGGCATGGAATTTCAGGGGAAAAGGGGAAGGGTTTAGAGCAACAAGTATAAAGGACACATGGACAAAAACTGTGGGGGGTGGAAATGGGAGGGAGTTGGGGAGGGCTGGGGTGGTGGGCTGGGAGTAAAAGACAGAAAACTGTACAAGAACAACAATAAAAATAAAAATAAAAAAGAACAGAGGTTAAACATTGGGTCCTTGGAAAACAAAATGTAGAAAAAAATGTAGAAAAAAATTTCAATAAGGTGAAGGCAAGCAGGTGATGGGCTAATGTATGAAAGCTATATGCTACATCAAAGTAAAATTAAAAATCAGGTTAGCTCTCCCTAGTATTTGAAATGAAGAACACATTTGCTTCAACTGTTTCAATTATATAGGCATTGAAAAATATATATGTACATATACATGCACACATATAGCTATTTCCCAATATAACTTAGCCTGCTAAATATCTTTTAATATTTTTTCTAATAAATATCCTATATTTATGAATCATATCAACACAATGTTTGGAAAAAATGACCAGGTCAGGATTCTTGGAAGCATGGAGGAAGGCACACAATAATACGGTGCTACCAGGTCAGTGTGCCTCCCTAACTACTGAGGGAAAGAAAGTCAATCTCCACTACCTTACACTTAAAAATAATCTTTACTAGGACCTTTTGGTAAAATTGTAATAATTTCATCAGCAGTTGGGTAGTCATGATAAAATTATAGGTGGCTTTTCCCACCCATTTTTTTTCCACTGCCAGAAAAAGGTGATTATTTAACTCATTGCCAGAAAAAGGTTGTTAATAAAAAGCCATATTAGTAAATCTAGGATTTCTTAAAGAACATCATAATGAAATGTGATTAGTATTATTCCTTACTTCCTAAGAAGATTGCTGCAAAGGTGAGCTGGAAAATGCTGTAGATGAGTGGGAAGGTGAAGACCTGATTAAGCTCCTCATAGGTGAAGGAGAGCTGTACTACAGTTGAGCACAGCTGAGTGTTCTGCATTCCTGTTTCCAAAGCAACTGTTCGGCACCTGAAAGAAATGTTGAGGATATATGTTTTTATTGTTTTTTTTGTTTTGTTTCATTTTGCTTTACTTTGTTATTTTATTACTTTAAAAGTAGATACAAGGTCTGTCTGGAAAAAGTCCAAACATTGTTAATATAATGAGAACAGTTTGTGCGACATCAATGTAACCTGGCAGCCAAGGAGAGTGGACTGGAATGTGCATGTGTGAACAATGATGACTAGTCAGTGGGGGAAGTAGATGCCGTTGAGGGAGCATGTGTACTGTGTGGCTGTTGTATTAAAAATGACTGAGTGAGTAGAGCAATGAATCTGCATCAAATTTTGCATTAAGCTTGAATATAGGCCAGAGCTATGAGCAACTGGTGATTGTCAGCACCAACACAACAGTGTACCCACTTATGATTTAGGTCTTGTGCAGGATTTTTTTTGCAAAACATCAAATCATCCAGGTAACTCAGCCCAGGTTTGGTGCACTGCAACTTCTGGCTTTTCCTAAAACTAAAATCACCTTTGAAAGGGAAGAAATTTCATACCATCAGTTAGATTCAGGAAAATATAAAGAAGCAGCAGATGGTGATTGGGAGAATGATGTGAGGTCCCAAGGTACCTTACTTTGAAAGGGACTGAGGTGTCATTGTCCTACATACAGTGTTTCTTATATCTTTAATAAATGTCTCTATTTTTCATATTACATGGCTAGATACTTTCTGGAAAGACTTCATATAATGAAAAAAAATACTATGCATGTGTGTGTATATATATAATATATATAGGTATGCTTTTAATGTATATATGCAACATATTTTATTTATATAGAATAAGTATATAACTTATATAATATTATAAAAATAAATATCCTCTCTATATACTTACACACATATGTACATAGATCAATTCTTGCCCTAGTCATCTTTTATGATTGTTATGATGGATATTAAATGGATATAAAAGTCTATATAAGTTAAAAAGTAATATGCAAGCAAAAGCCATGATTGTTGTTTTTTCCTTTTTACATTAAAGAAAAATAAATAAATCCCTGGAGACTATAACAACTTTTTGTCCGGGGAAACAATGAAAACCAGATAGCTTATTTCCCCCTGAGTAGTAAAGTATACCTATATCTATATATCTTCTATATCTATATGTATATATGTGTATATATATGCATAGAGAATATTTACTTATATTTAATATCATATAACATTTAGTAATAAGTAATATATTTAATATAAACAGAAGTATATGTTAAATAAATATATTACATTAAAAGCAGGTATATATAAATTAAAAATATATATATAAAAGGAGCAGCTCATTTATCTTAGTGTTCCATGAATGTCAAAGGGGGTTCATTTCACTCTGTTCCATTAGAGGAAGCAGTCAAGATAGAGTATTTGTTGTTTAAAAAAATTTTTTTGCCCTCAACCTAAAACATTTTTTATTGCTTTTAGGGAAGAGGAAGGGAGAAAGAGAAAAGAAACATTGATGTGAGAGAGAAACATCAATCCATTACTTCCTGCATGTGACCCAACTGGAGGTCAAACCTACAACCCAGATATGTGCCCCAACGAACCCTCAAACCTTCAGTTTATGGGGAAATACCCCTACCGAGTCACAACAGTTAGGGCTAGTTTTGTTTTTAATCATTAAATCTTGATCAAAAAATCTTCAAGACAGTTGTTCCAGCTCCTATTCTACAGAACAGAAAAGTTAAAGAAAGAATAAGTGCCTGGCTCAAGGTCTCACAGTTGGTAAGTGGTGAGTCGGAGTGCAAACCCAGTTGACCAGACTCATGTCGCACTCTTTCCACTGTTCAGGGCTCCTCATCTCATTCCCAACCTCACCTACATACTGGCACTTTCCTCTGCATATTGATGTAGAATGGGCTAGTCAGAGAGGAAATGTTTTCACTCAATATCAAACCCATAAATACTAAACCCCATTCTAATAGCACCTTTGGAAAATGTGTTCATCCTGTTGCTGGCTGGAGGAACCCTCATGTATTATAAGGCCAAGCTCTGTGCTTTTTGTTGATGTTACTTTGCTTGGAGAATAAGGACAAAGACAGCAGAAGAGCTCAACTTGCATTATATGGGGTACAGTCCAAAAGAATTCCAGCAAAAGAGAGATAGTATTTTCTTTCTGGGAGACTTATATAATTTAGGGGAAAATGACATTTAGAAATAGGGTAAATGTTATTACATTAAAAGCAGGTATATATAAATTAAAAAATGTATATAAAAGGAGCAGCTCATTTATCTTAGTGTTCCATGACTGTCAAAGGGGGTTCATTGGAAGATTTTGAATTTGTCATCAGTATTTATTTACAGTTGTTATGGGTTGAATTGTATCCTCCCATATGCGATCTTACTTAGAAATAGGGTCATTGCAGATATAATTAGTTAAGACAAGGCAATTAGAGTACATCCTAATCCACTATGACTGGTGTCTTTATAAAAGGGAGAAATTTGGATTTAGAGATATACGTTGAAGGAAGACAATGTGAAGAGAAATAGGAGAAGATGGCAATCTATAAGCCAAGGAGAAAGGCCTGGGACAGATTCTCTCTCACATCCCTTGGAAACCAATGCTGCTACACACTGGTTTTGGACTTCTAGGCTCCAGAACTGCAAGACAATAAATTTCTATTGTACAGGTGAACCCATTTGGGATACTTTGTTACAGCAGCCCTAGCAAAGTAATACAATAGCTATTACAGAAAAAAATTCCCAGTTAGGTTATCAAAATACCGTACCTGTGCCAGGGCTGACCAGCTATCCTAGCCAGAAAAAACCCTAGAGTGTAACCAGCCACAGGAAATATTGTTCCTACAATCCACAAGTTGGGAACTATGATCCAGGCAGATTGGTACAGTATTCCTCCAACCACAGCTACGAGCACGATAAGGACTGCACCTGTGATAGAGCCAATCTGGAAGAAAGAAACAAACAAACTCAACAACTGTGATAATGAAGTTTCCTCTCAGTATGTTCCTCATCCGATGGCCACGGTCAGCCCACCAGAAATGCATGCTTGTCTCATGTTCTAATTTTTTAGGAAAATAACAGGACATATAACCTCCATGCTAGAGTAGCCTAAAGAAGATATTCTAGCTTGCAAATTATTCCTGTCAGAGAGGAAGAAAACCCACTCAATGAAACCTAGAAGACCTAGCTCCCAGATTTCACATCTGCTCTCCCTGTTTTGATAAATCTGGAAACCTCTCTGAATCTTCTTGATCTATAATTGAGGATAAAATCTTGTCCTGGCTACCTTTTATAATTGTTACAATAATGAGAAAATGGATATAAAACTCTATAAAAATTCTGCAAAAAGCAGCTGCTGTTATTGTTTTCTCCCTTTCACATAAAAAATTAGATTTTAGAACTTTTTTGTCCAGAAAATACTAAGTCATTCCCTGCCCCAATCAGTGGAATATGACTATGTCTCCATCTGTGTTTATATATCTGTGTCATTGGTGTTTATAGCATCTTTACCATATCCGTATCATCTAGCTAGAGTATAGTTAGTGAAGTGAAGTGAATGGTTACAGATTATTATATGTATCGCCTACTAACTACCTGGTACTGAGCTAACCATATAGATACAAGGATAAGAAAGATATGATCTATTTTTAAGACCATTGTGTAGATATATTTTATAATACAAACCCACATAAGAGAGATAAATGTAAAATGCTGTGGGAGAACAGAGTAGAGTAAAACCAAGATATGATGTGTGAGTTGGGCATCTCAAAGGGTAAATAGAAATTTTTCCTGTATTTGGAGTGGGGAAGAACATCCTAGAAGAGTGAGCTGCATGTCTAATAACTTCAAGTAACACCCCCTCCTGAATTAGGTTTATGCTATGATGAGAAAACCAATGTAGTAGCTGGAAAGACCTGTTCAACTCAAACTGTGGTGCAGTTGACTGTGCGGTCTATGACATGGGCCACTTACCTTGAGTATGATCTTGGCCTTCTGGGGCCATTTGTGATTAACGAACATTCCAATGGAAACAGGAACAACAAGAGCAACCAAAGATGTACCTAAAATGGACAGAAGAGCAATTTGATCAATAGGACACAGCACAAGTAAAGAAGAAAATGAAAGAGTAAACAGCCTGAAGAAAGGTTTAGGTAATGTATCAGTCCTTCTCAGATATACAAAACAAAATAAAAACAAACAAGCTCTCCTTTTTTATCCACATCAGTAAATAATTTAATATTATTGGAAAGAATCAGTAAAATTGATATAAATCCTTTCCCTAAATCCTAGGTTAACTTTTTAGAATTTTTTATACTGCCAATCACTATATTTTAGTTTTAGTGTGTCAGAATCTTGACTTAGTTTGTGTTTGGATCTTTATATTCTGGACAAATACTTTTTTCCAAGTGTATGTGTGTGTGTGTTTTTTTGAGAGACATAGATGACATTTTATATCTGTCTGTTACTTCATGGTGTAGAAATAAAAGAGAAAGTTTGAACTTCTCCAGACTTTTGGTGGGCTAATGACTTCTAGTTAAGACTGACTCATATCTAAAGCAGAGAGGTGAGAGAATAGGTTCAAAAGCATGCTTTAAATTTTCTGCAAGATAATATATTTGGTAATATGTCAAGTAATTCTAATCCTTTGCAGGAATGTGCTCAGCCAGCCAGATAAAAGGGTGATGCTTCAATTTCACCTTATTAAATTTACGGCTGTTCCTGTGAAATATGGTTTGTTTCTCCATATTTAACACTTATTTGTCCAATAGCTGCTCATGGGCTGTTTTTTTTTTTAAACATTCTTTTAAATCAGTAAGAGAAAGTGAAATTGAATAATGAAATTCTGAAAGCACATGTTGCTTAGTATCAGAGCAGATTGAACTAGGGCTGGAAAACAGATTCTAGAATCCAAGTCTATAATTTTGAATTTAAAATAAATATACTAGTGATAAAAACACATATTTCTGTAGCCTTCTGGTGGCTAAGGGTACCAAGAGCAAGACAAAAAAAAAAAAAAAAAAAAAAAAAAAAAGGATGGTGAAGAGCCATCAGGAGAAAATGATGGAACAATGGATATGTAGAAGGTCATTTACAAATATACTGACTGGTACGAGCCCTCAGAACAATCTCCATTGAGTATCATTATACCCTAATACTTTGGGAGGAAACTTCCTCCTCTGGGTCTCCAGACTATTCCCTAAATTATGTAAAGTGATTGTACTATGGTAGCTTAAATCTAGGTGCAAATACTGTGTGTGGAATGTGTGTGGTTAGGTTTTGGTAATATATTTTTTAATGTGTTAGATCTTTGAAAAGGCAGCCCACTCCCATGTTTGGCTGCTCTTGCTAAGAGGCTTTATTTTTTTTAGGACAGCCCAAGGCTACTGAATAAATAGGCAAGCAGGACCACCTGCCGGAATCCATGGCAGATTTCTTCTCCTCACCGTATGAAGCCAGATAAAATTTTTCCAGGACTTCAAGTTGACTGGAAAAGACACTCTTTACCCTTCACACTCAGAGTGTGTGGTTCCTGCCTAGAGAGGTGAGTTGTTCTAACTCTTTACTCCCCAGTGTGCTAGAGACCCTGTTTTTTTTTTTTTTTTTTTTGTCTCAAGCTCTGTTTGTTTTTCTTATTCTTCATATGCCTGTGTTTTCTGTCAAATGCTTGTCTATTCATCTGCTTATAGTTATACTATTTGAATCATAACTTGGTCTTTAATCCGGTTTACACAGCAGATACTAAGGAGGAAAGAAAGGTAGAAGAAGAAAAGAGAATGAAAGAGAATGGTGAATGGAGTCATGTGGTAGAACTTGTAGCCAGATAATCTTGGAGCTGAACCTCATTCAGAAACTGTGAGAACTATGCAGATAAATTAAGCCCTCTGAGCCTTGGTTTCCTAGTTTGTGAAATTGGTAAAATTATGTTTCTCTTACAGTGATGTTATGAGAATTAAGTGGAGAAATAGATATACAGTTTGTGGTACTGGATGGTCTGAAATATAGGGTAAAGAGTAGTAGAACAGCCCTGGATGGTTTAGCTCAGTGGATTGAATGTGGCCTGCAAATCAAAGGGTTGCTGGTCCGATTCCCAGTCAGGGCTTATGCCTGGGTTTCGGGCTAGGTCCCCAGCGGGGGCCACATGAGTGGTGACCACACATTGACATTTCTCTCCCTCTCTGTCTCTGTTCCTTCCCTTCTCTCTAAAAATAAATACATAAAATATTTTTAAAAAGCGTAGTAGAACAACTTGCTGCAGTGGGTTTTCAGTGGGACCAGCTGTAAAGCTGCCTCCTCCTCCACCCAGATGTCATCATCTGAAAGGGCTTAGCAGTGTTTATTGAATCCTCAAAGCATGGTGAGCACTTGTGTAGAACCTATGCCAAACAGTCCTGCCCACAGAGCAGAGTAGAGAGCAGACCAGAGGGCTATTTCCAGCTCCCTGGTCATCTTGGACAAATTAAAGTTACCTTGAACCTCAATTTCCTCATCTAAAAAGTAGTGATGACTTCTTTTGAAGAAATTAAAGTTGTTTGTTTTATACATTAAAGGATTAAGAAACCAGTAGCAAGAAGGTTAGGTTGAAAAGAGGCTTAGGCAGAATGGAGAGTAAGCTGAGTTAATATTTTGTTTTTCAAACTCTCATTTAAATGTTTTTTAATCTTTTCATTCTCTTCTATTTTCTTTTTTGCCTTTTACTTCTTTGATTACCTTTTCTTCTGTTCCTAATTACGCTTTCTCACTTTCTCTCCCTTTCAAAATTTATTCACTTTAAAGGATGTGATATAAGTCATTCACACCATAGTTACAATTATTCATATTACTATAAGGCATTTTCCAGGAGGGAATGCATACCAAGAGAATATTTTAAGGCTTAACTTCTTTTCTTGAGTAATGAGTAATATAGAATTAAAGCTCTTCATTCCACAGACAGGTTCTTTGAGAGGCCTAAAATGTATAACACTCAAGCAAACTACATTTCTTAACTCTAAGGAAGGTGTTGTCCAAGGGAACAGGGAGAGAGCTCAGTGGCATGAGCATAGGTAGGTGGTTATGCAGGGTCATCCTAAAACCTGTTTGCAGTAGGAGATTATGTCTGATATGAAAGAGTTCCCAAAGGTCAGTAGAAGGGCCTTGACCAGGAAAATCCCATATCGAACATGGTATGTCAAGGAGAATCACTTAAAAATTTCTGATTAATTAATTAATTAATTAATTAATTAAATTTTGGGGGGTCTGATGGGGTGGGGAGAGAGAAAGAATTATTTGAAAATATTGCAGTATAGTTGTCCACAATTAGTATTTCCAAAGTTCATTCTAAATCAGTTGTTTAGACCCCGAATAATGTTTTATCCCAGAAAACAATCTTCCTTAGAAACAAAAGAGATTTTTAGGTGCCATCCATTCCAGTTTCCCATATCAATAGAAATGACTTTTACAAACATCCTGCTGAGTCACTATTTAGCCTTTGCTTACATGCTCTCTTCAATGGGATACCTACATACCTCTTTGAGGCAGCTCATCAGGGTGACATTTGTCTCCAAGGTCAGCTGAAAACAGACTACTTATCATGTAATATACCTAGTAACTGGTACCAATGTACTATTTTCCCTACGTCTCATCCTTGATATGATAGTTCTATGGGAAATGTCTGGTTTTGATAGACCAGGAATCATCTTGTTCTTGATACCATGTTACACTAACAGCTTAGTCTTCCATCATCATTTATTGTCCCAGAAATAGAAAAGAGCTCCATTGAGGTAGGGGTGAATATCTGGGAGTTGAAATGAATGGAGACAGAGTTATAGCTAGCAAATTTGGTTTCCTGGGCATCAGTGCCAGACTGTGCCAGTAAATCAACTTTTGAATCAAGATGTGGCTCACAGTTAAATGATATAAACAATATGTTTTATATAGTAGTTTCCTATTGCTACACTTGTGATTGCTTACTGGGTGCCCTATATTTAAATCATTGGTGAAATGTTTTTTTGTATTTCTTTAGTCTAAGTATCTGGAAGCAAATTCTTGTTCTTATGAACCAGTTGCATTGTGGTTAGTGGAAATATAGCAACTTGTCCTAAGGTCCAGACAACTGTGCCAGGGGATCCTTTAAGTTGGCCCCTCTCCTTGATGATTTCAATGGAGGAAAAAACAGGCTCTCTCATGATGTCAAGGTTTGGAATTTAGATTCTGCCAACTCAAATTCAAACGCGGGATTCACTTGTAATGAAATCCTAATTGGGCACAAACTGCTGCTGGTGCAAGAGATAAATACTAGCTGGGTCTAAGCCTGGCCTGAGAATGTAGCCAGGGATAGGCAGAGAGTAGAATAATAATATTCAGAAATCTTGCAGAGGAATGACTTACCTATGTTATCATAGGGAATTATGATCGTCCCAGAGTCGACCCACATTTTGGTATAGATTAAGAGGCACAATGGCATCATTCCCAGGGCCAGCAGCGTGGAGCATGTAGTCATGCTGACGCTGAAAAGAAATAGGCAGGTTGATATGTCCACCTGAGTTTTCTAGGGGAGAGGTTGTTTCATTTTCCAATTCATGATTAGAAAGTCCTACAAAAAACTGTCTCAACCAGCACACCATCTAGTCTGATGGACAGAAATGTACATACACCCCAGTTTGTGCAGGGTTCAGCCTTGGGCAAAATGGTGAGATCCATATTTGGTATCTTCCTACTTTGTCTTATGCCACCCCTCCCTCCCTGTTCGTTCTCAAAAATTAGAGAATATATTTTTGGAAATATATATTTTAGAGAAGCCTGAGAATCTTTTGCTTTAAATTATAAGAAAAATTTTAGAAGGAATTCTGTTTTTCTCCTTTGTTTTTTATTTGAAATTTCCTTATGAAAGCTTCAATTCTGAGTTATTGTTAAAACAATTATGAAGTGGTGTGGTTTTGAGTTTGGCAAGAGCAGTTTCCTAAAGGCCACAGGAAGGATAAGATAGGAGCTGGAGAAGGAATGGTTCAGCTTTTATGGACATCTTGACAGTGAGGTGCTTGCTGCTAGGAAGCAAGAGAAGTGGTGACTGGAAGTCAATGTTGTTTGAAGTAATAAGAGAACACCATTAAACCACTCAAAATTAGTTGAAAATGCACAGATAAATAATTTTAAGAAGCAACATTGGGGAACTCATTAGTAAAAGAAAAAATAATTTTATATGAAAGAAATTTGAAGTCCTATAAAGAGCATTGTTGCCAGTAATCGAAATAACACCATAAATTTATATTTAAATGAGAGAAAATGTAAGGGGAAAAAAAGCTCTTGTCTTTAATTCTTGGCTTTAGGTCTATTTACTACCAGAAAGAATTACTCTACCTTTTGGAAATAAAAGCAATGAATGAGAATTCAGTGAATGTTGAGGAATTTGGTGAAGTCAGTAATAAGAATGCAAAAGATTTTAATCATATTAAAAGTGAAACACCAAGTTTAAATATTAAAAATATTGTGTATGGGTGATGCTAGAAAGTGTAGATGTGGTAGAAAAATAATGCTGAAGAAAGGATAAGAGTTTGGACAGAGAAAAGTGGATAGGTTTGGATTTGAGTTCTGACTCTGATAGGACTGACTCTGTGACCTTGGTCAAGGTTACGAACCTTAATTTTATCATCCATGACATGCCTTAGATAATAGTACTGACCTCAGAGGATTATTGTGGGGAATAAATACACCAATACATTTAGAGTACTCACACTGTATGTGCCCAATAAGTATTAGCTAGTAAAATAAAAATAGGTGCTACATGAGAGAAACAAAACTTGGTTACTCTGAGGGAAAAAAAAAATCAAAGTGTTGTGTTAGTTCTTAGGGAGGAGTTGAAACTTATGTGGTTGAAATGGGAAGGATTGCTTTAAATTTGTGATAAACTGAAGGGTCAGGGATCTTGAACAACTACAATAACAGGAAGATGAGCAGTGTAACAGTAGATATGGTAGGAAAATCTAGAAACTGTTGACTATAGAAAATAAAGGGAGTATAGAAAGTGCACAGCAGTGGAAAAATCAGGGGAAACTGAAAAAAAGATATGAACTTGAGAAGGAAAAGTCCTTGTGTGGTATGGCTGATGCCATTGCTAAGAAAGGAGAGATTCAAAAACAGGGAATCTCTGGGGGTAAAGCAGACACAAGAAGGTGGGATGCCTCTGTGGCCCCTGAACTATGCAGATACAACCGAAAATGTTACTTTTATTTTTCCCTGCAACAATTTCTGCATAAGGTGCCCATTGTACAGGTAGAATAGGTGAAAGTACCTGTGCACTGATCAGATAGAACTTTCTAGGCTGGAGTAGAGGAGGAGTTAGAGAAGGAGCTGAAATATCACCTGCTATATTTCAATGAGCAAGGATCCAGTGAGCAAGGTCTGTTATTTCATTTTGTGTGTGTGTATGTTTTGTTGTTGTATGTGTGATTCCTTATTTCCCTCCTTCCCTCCTTCCCTCCTTCCTTCCTTCCTTCCTTCCTCTCTCTCTCTCTCTCTCTCTCTCTCTCTCTCTCTCTCTCTCTCTCTCTCTCATCACTAGAGATTTCAACATGCAATGGTTTCCCAGGTTTGGAAGAGATGATGGGGTGAGAGAAAGATGATCTTGTTTCTTCTCCCAGGAACCATATCTGGGAAAGTTAAAGCCAGGTACAGTTGTTTTGCTGGCACTGTGTTAGGTTTAGGGTATCTGTTCAACTAGTTATACCTGTGGCTATAAACAATCATATGACTGCCATTGCTAGAGTTCAAGTAGAAATGAAGAAGGTAAAGTTCCAAGAAGATCAAATTAGAAGTAGAAATGGTAGATAGTACTGTATCTAAATAAATTATCAGGAGACTTTAGTTATCTACTGCTCACTTCAAAAGAATGAAAAGTGTTGGAAAACTGTTTCCCAATAGCAGACATATTGCTCTCTTAATTGGATTTAAAGAAATAATTGAACAGTTTTCCCCTAACATATGCAATGTATAATGTCATCATCTTATATGGCAACATAACTTAACCTCTTTGTAATGATTATGGGTCATTGTGATAAACATTGTTAGCTCTGCTAAAATGTATGTCTTGTGGGTGATTGTATTTGTTCCTAAAGTAAGAAATGCAGAGACTACCAGTGTGCTTGTTGAGTTATCCTCTTTACTCTGGAAGCATTTTGCTTTTTTTCGTCTTAAGATCAAACTTTCAGGGCCACTTGCTGCTGTGGGACTCAGGCCTGCCTTGCTAGCTTTCCCTCCCCACTTCATGTTTCTCATCCTCTGGGCTGGGAAACAGCACCATAGAGTGTTAGAATTAGAAGAGTAAGTAGGTCCTATGTGAGGAATGTTTATGAGATTAAGTAGAATTTATTTTGGGTGTGCAATGTCTTCTATTGGGTCTTTTTTGAAGTCTAGATAGATGAAATTGCTAGAGAGGTTACCATTGGACTGGAGACATATTGGTGTTATTTTGAAGACAAAGGGGATCTGTAGGGTACACACTTTCTAGAATGAAAATTAAAATTTTTTGTGCCATCCCTCCTGTTATAGGACTTATTTTATCTTGCTGAAGGATAGGTTTTCAAATTCTGCTTTTGGTTCTTATTTCTTAACATTATTGTTTCTTACAGGAATTGTTATGGAGTGTAGACAAGATTATATAATCATCTCAAGAGAAGTAGGATTTCCTTAAAACAACAGAAAAGTGTAACTTGGAGCTTTAAATTTAGGGTGTTACAGTTTTGGCCAGTAGAAGAGAACCTATTTCAAGAGCCAAACAACCCAGCATCACATATACCTTTCTATCTTACAAAATAACTACATGTGTGGCATCATGTTGAAGTACAAGACTCTTCAATTTTGTTAAAAAGTTACAAGTATAGTTGACCCTTGAACAACTGTTAGGTTTAGGGGCACAGATTCAACACCCCACTGTACAGGAGAAAAAACATGTGTCACTTAACTCCCTGAAAAGGCTTGGAAGTTAACCACTGTTGACCAGGACTCACACCAATAGCATATTCAATTAACATATATTTCGTATGTTATATGTATTATATACTGCATTCTTACAACAAAGTAAGCTAAAGAAAAAATGTTATTAAGAAAATCATAAAGAGCCCTGGCTAATGTGGCTCAGTGGATTGAGCACTAGCCTGCAAACTGAAAGGTTGCTGGTTCGATGCCCAGTCAGGGCACATGCCTGGGTTGCAGGCTAGGTCCCCAGCTTGGGGCAGAGACAACCAACTGATGTTTCTCTCCCTCTCTTCCCCTTTCTCTAAAAATAAACAAATAAAAATCTTAAAAAAGAAAATCATAAAGAAAATATATTTGCAGTATTTATTGAAAAAAATCCACGTGTGAGTGGACCTGTACAGTTCAAACCCATATTATTCAAGGGTCAATGAGTGTTATGTTAGAGCTGTTTAGTGGAAATCAAAGTCCCACATTCAATTTAATTTACTCCCATCAATGAGCTTTTAGAATTCTCAACTTTGTGTGCCCATACACAAGTCAAACCAAGTTAAAGTCTAAAAAGACCTTATTGCTATATGGTGGTTCATATATTAACTAAATCTGAACAGCACTTGCCATCCTTTGTTTTTTATAGGACTTTCCTTAGGGGAAAAATCTATTGTAAGGAAGATACAGTATTTTCTTATGTGAAAAATATGTACTGTGAAGGTATATAATTTCTATGGTTTTTCTAAAGCTCATGGTGAAATTAACACCAGCTATGTGGTGGCTGCCTCCCAATCACTCACTAGGCACTGGATCAACCTGGAATAGTTTACATTTTGCAATGGTTACATTTCTAAACTTTGAGCTTCTTTCTTCTTAGTATAGGATCTGGTGATTGGGCTGATTGCCTAGTATACAGTGTTTAATAAGCACATATTACATATACACCTGACTGCTTTGCAGAAATCATAATTGTTACAGGAAAAGAGGAATTGTGAGGTAAGAAAAAAGACATTTGTCTATTCGACTTCCAGCATTAAAATTCTGTCTCATCACATTCATGCTTGTCATATTTCTATTAGTTCTTTTTTTTCCTAGTGCTAGTTCAGCCTACGGTAGGATGAATTGGGAAAATATTGCAATGTAGCTTACTCTCTGGGAAGAAGAGAAACAATTTTCTGTTTATTTTATAGTAAGGTAAGCATAATTTTAAAAAAAGAAGCTGCTGTAGTTTTTTTTTCTTTTAGTACTAGTAGAAAAGAAACAAGTGTAAAAATTATTTCTTAGTCTTTATGCCAAGAAAAAGCTCGTCCAAAGAACTAGCTGTTTTGGTGGAGTTGACTGTATCATCACAGGTTCTAATATTTAATGAACAATTCTATTTCATGATTGCACTCAGAGTAACTCATCACCACATAATAGTTGGTTTTTTCTTTCCGATACCAGAGAGGAAAACTTTCTGAACTGCAGCTTGTGGGGCTTGGAAAAGATTTTTTTTTAACTTTGAATCTTTCCCAAAGATAAACATCAGTTATCCAATTCCCTTTTAACTGAGTTACATTAAAAAAAAACACACACACACACATACAAACACAAAATATAACCCACAAAGTCTAATATGTAATCTCAGTTATGCAGGATGGTGAGTAAATGCATTCATTCCCTTCTGTTTAATTTCCCAGTTGCAGCCTTGTTCAGTGGCAGAACAATGGATGTTCACAATGCCATAGGCTTTCGAAAGATTAATTCAATGTGATAGCAGTATATGAAGATTTAGATATCTTACCTCAGATCCATGTCGCCATCGACCCAATAGGCCAAAATATTGGATGCAGTCCCTCCGGGACAGCACCCCATGATCAGCACCACTACAGCCTGGATGGGAAGGATGTCAAAGGCCACTGACAGGATGAATCCCACAAGGGGCATGATTCCAAACTGGCAGAGGAAGCCAATGCATATGCCCCATGGCCGCTTTATGTGCCCCAGGAATTTCTTTATTTCTACATTGCAACCCATGGAGAACATCACCATAGCCAGTAGAATGGTCAAGACGGTACTCAGGACCACACTTAGAATGGCGTTGAAATTGCTGACAGGTACTACACAGGATGAACCATTGCAAACTGTTGCAGTGGCCAAACAGCTTGTTGAATTATTCATTGCTGGCTTTGGCTCAGATGGTCACAGAAATCCACAGAAACACCAATCTTCCACTTGTCACTAGGTAAGTAGTGCCTACTGCAATCACGTCAAACTTTTAAACCGTTTCTAAACCTGTCATTTGGTGTCTCTTTCAAAAGCCACCTCAGAGAGGCAATAAAAAACAATAAATGCTAGTATGTCAGTTTCGAGAGGTAACATTTCAACACAGTACATATTATGAATCATAAAAATCCTGCCAAATTATTGGTCCAGACAGAGAATTATAATTAATCATTTATTGACATGGTAATGAACCATGCCATATAAAAAGATCTTTGTTAATGTTTAATGCTGGGAAGGTTTGTTAAATAATTTCAGTTAAGCAATACTCAGCTATTATAGAATATCGAGAACATTAGAGGAGTTAAGCCATTGGAAATCATGTTATTCACTCATCTCCTTGAAGTTAAGGGTGCAGGGGGTGTCCTGAAAAGTCAAGTACCCTGTGGAAAGGTAAATTGCAAAACTGTGTCAGACCCTGAACTGAAACCTCCAATTTCCTGCTCCAGTAGTTTTCTTACTGTATCAATGCTATTGGTTTGTAGTGTTCATAAAGTGTATGCAAGTTCCAGAAACATGTGGGAGGATAGAATGTTTTCATGCAGTCGGATGGGAGGGCAGCTGACTAGGACAGCCACCCTCAATTCCTCACATACCCAATTATGTATGAGTTGCTGTAGTAACAAAGTGCTTTATAGGTGGGACAACACAATTATTTAGAGGATGAACCTCAGAGGATTAGGTCAAAGTGACAAGTGCTCTTTGTGCTTGAAGTCAGGTATTGAAATTAGAAATTTCTTTTTGGAAAGGGGAGGCAGTTGGAGGTTACAAGGGAAGTTGATTTTTGTAAATGTCCAGTAGTCAACCTCACTGTGGGCAGAACACTGCACTTGGTGTATAGGGAAGATAAAAAAGAAGTAGAGGGGGAACTGTGTCCTGTTCTCAGGAGTTTATGATATAGTCATTTGGTCAGGATGCAACATAAGAATAAAATTGAATATTTTGATTATTATACACAAGTTATAGGACAAATTATAATTTATTATTCACTGTAATCATATTAAATTAAGTAACATTAGCATCCTTATTTTACAGATGAGGACTTAAAGTTGAAGAAATGAAGTATTTTATTCAAGGTTACCCAGACGATAACTGGAAATACTGAAACTCAGTTTGGCTTGGTGGAGATTTAGAGAAATACTTTAGAATAGAGTTTCTCAAAACTCAGTGTGCATACAAATACCCTTTGGGTCTTGTTAAAATGCAGATTTTGATTCTGCAAGTCTGAGGTGGGCCCCAGATGTCTGTATTCTGACAAGCTGAGAGTTGAGGGTGATAATACTAATTCAGGGACCACATTTCAAGTATTAACGCTTTAGAATACCAGTGTCGGGGGGATGACAACTATCCAAACTGGTGAAAATTGAATTTACTGGTCACATGCGAAAGCAGCATTTACAGAGCAACTCAATATGAAAAATAAACCTTTTGCATAACTTGAGTAGACATGAGTTGTTGGCAGTAGAGTGGGCCACTGAGCAGAGACATGGATGGAGTCAAATGTCCCAGCTGCTGGGAGACTAAGGGATGATGTCCCTTTAATCTGGGATTGAGCTGCTGAGAAAACCCTGAGCCATCCTCTTAGAGGCGACAGTGATTCACACTCACCTTTGGTGCATTTCCTGTCCCAGGAGTGCTCTTTCTCAGCTGTCAGCCTCCACTGCCTGCCTTATCTTGCATGGGAGGGCTGCCATTAGCTCTGTCTGGCTGACAGCCAGTTCCTAGAAGATCCTTCTGTCTCTCCCATCACCCTTTCCACTCCCACAGCTATATGATTAGCTACGTAATTCTCAGAAGGGGTCCCCTCCCACTGCTGGTTGTGGAATGACTTGGCCCTGCCCTGCTGGCCCCCTTCCAGCATCTCTTGGAACTGATCTCTGGCTCACTTCTTGGCTTTGGTGCTAGCTGACCTTGGGTCAGTAAGTCACAAGTGCCCCCTGCTGCTGCATATGGGTACTGTCAGTGCTGGCTCTTTTCCCCAAAGCTTGAATGAGGCTGAGTGCAGAACTGCAGAATCCAGAGCCTGACATGTCTGTAGTGTTGTTGATCAGCTTTCAAAGCAGCTGCCCTGCTTCAACCTCAAATACTACTGAGAGTCCAAAAGCTGGTCCAAGGCCTATCTACAAACAGGGCAGGTCAAATCTGCAAAAAGAAATTTGAGTCTTGTATGTTGGAGGGAGCAATTCGGATATTTCCCAGGATGAGTTTTAGGTTCTGGCCATAGTTGGAGATGCCAGGTGAAAATCTACTTAGCCTTTTATTCACACTGCTGGAAGCAGTGAGGAGAAAGTGAAGAGAGCAGATAGCACATTCAGAACAAAGTTCTTCTCAAATTTCACACCACTGACTTGCTAAGGAGATTTGAGGCTCCCAGGGGCAGAATGCTTCGCATATAGACACCTTGCAAATGAGCAGTCTGTTTGACTAGATAGAGTGCTACAATTCTGGTTAAAAAAATGTTTCAATGCATTTCTAATTTTTGCATTGTTTTTCCATAAATTTGCACATTAGGCTTGAGAAGTCTATATGAAAGTTAGAGTGATTCACAATTAACTAGTACCATTCAGTTCAACTGCATGAAAAGTCAGGTATCAGACCGAGATAAATGAAAAACATCTGAATATGTTAAAACCATTCTCTTCATTTACAACAGAGAATCAGGGAACAGATGCACATCTGAGTGGGCCATCAGGGGGTTGGGGCTTAATTTCCATTGTCATCTTTCTCAACCTTTTCTGCTCAGTTTCTCCATACATTGGACTCAGGGACAGGCCATCTTCAAGAATCCTTTTGGTTTCTGTGTAACACGTTGGAAAAGTAAGGGCTTAATAGCTTTCCCAAGTGTTTTCCCTAAAGCTCACATGATAAAAGAAGAGTTTTCTATTTCCTATTCTGTTTCATTGAATATTGCTCTATTGAGGTCAGCAGTCATTTGTGATTTGAGTGATTTTGCTCAACAGTTCCTTGTGACTGAAATGGTCTCCTTCTCTCCTCCTCTTTCCCATTCCTTGAACTTTTATGGAACCTGAAAGTCCCACAACTAGAGTTATTATTTGAGGTCTTCGCTGACCTTCTTTGAGGCAAAGATACCTTGGGGAGAATGGCCCATGAATGACTAGCTGTCCATTCATCTATCTGAATGGTGTTAAAGAAAGAAGGCAGCAAATATTGGAGAGAGAAAAGTAGTGTTTAAAGAAGGGATTAAATTTACTGAGTGCAGAAAGCACTGGACTTGGAATCAGAAAATATGCATTCTAGGTCCATTTCATGTGAAAATACTGCACCAACTGTTAAGGGTTTTATGAATGAATATGAAGCCTCAAAAAGTCTGGAGGATGGTACAAACACTTTGAAAAACTATTAGAGCTAAATATATACATGTCCTGTGATCTAGTCACTCTAATCCTAGGTAAAGGTCTGAACAAATCCATAAATTGAGTGTCCAGACAGATGCAAACTAGAATGGCTATAGTATTAATGGAAAATGGCATCAGTTGTTAGACCTTGGTCACTGAATTTGGCTAAGAAAAGAATTTAGGACCAAGAAACTCAAATACAAACAAAAGTTTATTTGGAAAGTCACAGGGGTAGAAGAAGTAAGCCATGGAAGAAGTGAGTGAGCTGGGCTGTGTGGACTCAGGAAACAAGTTACAGAGGCAAAAAGTAGGGCCCTTGGAGCTTAAGAGAGAGAAAGCAAAGAAAACTATCCTGGGGAAAGGAGAGGGAGAAAGGCACAGGTGTGCTCCAGAGAGAGTTTGCCTGGGGAAAGAAGCGGGAAGGGAAAGGTGCAGGTATGGGCGGGGGGGCGATCTCAGTGGAGGATCTCAATAGATTATTCATCAGCGCTCCAGGAGTGTCTCCTCAGGGTCATGGTCTCCACTGGTCAGCACCAGGGCAGAGGATCATTAGTCATTACAACCAATGTCAGCCCACTTTGGTTTTACTGCTTCTCTGGGTCTAGAGCTGAAACACAACTAAGGTCTAGATGCCATCTTTAGTTTGACCAAAACTCTGTGATCAAGAAACCCAAGTCTTTGTTCCCAAGGTTATCTGATGTGTGTCAGAACCTCATTTTCCTGAGGGCTTAATGCTTAAGGGAGTGGTTTTGAAAGGGCTTGTATGGGAGATGTATGAGGCTCTTCTCTGACCCCCTGTTCCTCCTCTAAAGGGGTCTACTACATGACTAGTGACATGTCAGGGGAAGAATGATCAGGGGAGGGTCTGAACTGCATGACCAGTCATATGAGATGTCAGGGGGCCTAAGCCACATGGCCAGCAATACGCTAGCAGAGGAAAAGTCACCCTGGGGGTGAGGTCCTACCCTATAATACTTGTCCTCCTAGTTCTGCCCATTGCTAGGTACCTCAGGCTTTCCATCCTGGTGACTTTCTGTACCTGGTTTATTGTTCCTAGTCTCTTCATGTCTGTCTAACTGTCTAGTATAACAACAGTAACCCCATTCATAATAAGGCTAAACTGGAAACTATCCAAATGTCTATCAAGAGTAGAATAGGTAAATATTTTGTGATCTATTCATACACTATATTTCTATACATCAATTAGGATGAATGATCTACTATGACAAAGTCAATGTTGAGTGAAAGAAAACAGACACACAGGAGCACACATAAAAACAGGCAAAGTTAATGTATGGCATTGGAAGTCAGGATGTCTTTATTCTTGGTGTATAGGAGAGCAGAGACTAAAGGGTCACATATAAAGTTTTAAAAAACAACATCATTTCTCTTCTGGTAAGAACAGACTAGGCAAAGATATATGTCCTGGACTATAGAAGGCAAGAGACGAAATGATAATATTAGACATGAGAAGATGCTGTGGGAAAAAAAAGCAGGGGTTAGAAGTCAGGGGTGTGGGTGGATAAGGACTAGGAGGGAATGCAGGAGATGGATATTTTGACTTACATCATTTTAACAAGGGTTGGCTCTATTATCCATCCTATGGCTTAATAATTTTGTTGTCAATTAAACATTTTTAAATGTCTATAAACATTAATCCCCATAAATCTTTAACAAGGTAGATTTTAGTTAATCATTTCTAGATAAACCTTCATGCAAATCCTCCTTACAGAAGCTACTGTTTGTGTCCTTTTTAGTTCATTAATAAACTGTAAACTTAAAGTGGAAAACTGATTTATGTGTTTGCTCGTGCATCCCCTGCTGCCTGTTGTGAACTTGATAAAACTTTAGTTATTTACAATTTTGAGTTTCTTTATTTTTTAAAACAAAAACATGATTAAATTTTATTCATTAAAACAGGAGACCTAAGATACATTTCAAATAAAACAGTGGGGAACGCTAATGTGAGAAATTCAGTGTTAACCACAAGTATGTACGTACTATTCTTGTTCTATTGATAAAACTCCAGTAACTATTCTCTCTACATTGTCCAAGAATCAGTTACACTTTTATTACTCTTTTTATTACTCTTTTTAAAATTGTTGATCTTGAGGAGAAAAAAGAGGAAGAGAGAGAAACATTGATTTGTTGTTATTCATCCACAGGTTGCTTCCTGTATGTGCTCTGCTTGGGGATTGAACCAACTTTGGAGCATTGAGATGACACTCCAACTAAGTGAGCAACTTGGACAGGACAATTCTTCATTAATCTTTGGCATCCAAGTTATTGCCATTTCATGAAGAAAGTTACCATTTCTTCCGCATTATTTCTACCATGTAATCTCTTTCTAGTAACCTATCACTAACCTTCCATGAAAAGCACAGTACCTTGATGAGTAGTAAATTCCTAGGAATCCCTGACATACCTTGTGGTAGACATATTATGACCTTCAATTTAATTGCTTCCTACTGCCCCTTGATTAAATAAGATAGCCACACCTGTTGAAACTGACTCAATGTTCTTCCCTGTTGAAGGAGCATAGTTTAAGTGTGGGTGTCAAAGCCATTTGAATTGCTTTGACCAAGTTAATGTTAGTAATAGTGATGGGTATGGCACTTCTGAGCAGAAACTCTTAAGAGTTATTGTATGTTTGCACTCCATTTCCCCCCTCTTTTTCTTTTGTTAAAAGAATGGCAAGTCCTAAGTAAGAGCTGATCTTTGGTATGTTCCTGGAATGAGAAGACACATGGAGCAGAGCAACAGCTTCCCACAGCCAATAAAAGATAGAATAATAGCCTATGACATTGAAAGGAAGGTATTAGCAACCCTGTTTTACAGATGGAATAACTGAGGCTAAGAGGAATTGAGTTATCTGCCCAAATTTACATAAGGAGTACATGGAAGACCTGGGAATATCATCTCCATTGTGTGTGTGTGTTTGTGTGTGTGTGTTTGTGTGTGTGTGTGTGTGTGTGAGAGAGAGAGAGAATGAGAGAGAGAGGATTTTCCTCAGAGTCTGGGATCAATTTGGGCACAGGGTTGGTATTAAACAAACACTAAGTGCCTCATATCACACTGTCTTGCCATCTTCCTATTGTTAGTGAGAAGAGGGCTGTACAGACATTTATTCTTATTCAGTGTGTGTGCTCCCCCTCCCCCCCAACACAGATCACATCTCCTCTCAATATTCTAATGGCTTGGCAGCAAAGAAAAGGACTTTAAGAATGTAAAAGGGATGCTGAGGCTGGGGAAATTTAGTGGCTGTGGTAATAGAGCAAGGTGAGAACAGATTCTCAGATATTTGAGTGATATGTAAAAGAGTTCGGACATGTTCCTTCAGAGGGTATCTATCACGGCAATGGAATTGAGGAACAGAAATGAATTTGGATACTAATCAAAATTAGAAACAAAGAATGATTAATAACCAGAGTCCTTGCTAAGACAGAGGGGTCAATCATAGATTTAAATTTCAAGTTGCAGATTGATAAGCCTGTCTCACCCTTGATGAAACATAAGAAAATAAGCTTGGAATAAAAAGAATAAAGCTAGTCACTTTTTATTTTTTGATGGAGGATATACATGTTTAATATGAGTTACTTTTGGGACATTTAGGTAGAGATATCTCATTAACCAGCAAGTAATTTATATTTTAAATCTGACTTCTTAATTTTTACAGCTGATAAATATTTATTATAAAGGATTTAATTAATGCAAGCAGTTTTGAAGGAGGAAGTAAAGATATATACAAATCTCAAACTCCAGAAACAGGATCTCAGAAACAACCTTTGTTGATATCGAGTGTCATTATAGATGTGTTTCTGTGCAGACAAACAGAGGGAAGGATAAGGTCTTTCTGTTTGCACGAGAGATAAACTTAAAAAAATGGGATTATGTGTGCATACTCTTGTAAAAATTAAATGTGTCAAAATTATTTCATGTGAGTTTAACAGAAAAATATCAAATAAAGGAATTATAGAATGTGTTTTTAAAGTATTGGATTTTATTTCTGTTTTTTTAGATAAATCTATTTTTATACATTTTTATTGTTGTTCAAGTACAGTTGTCTCCATTTTCCCCTCAACACAATCCCCAACTCAGCCATCCCCATGTCCCACCCTTGATACTAACCCCACTGGCTTTGTCCGTGTGTTCTTTACACATGTTCCTGAAAGCCTTTCACCCTTTACCCCCCATTACTACCTCCCACCTCCCATCTGGTTACTGTCAGTTTGTTCTAAATTTCAATGTCTCTAATTATCTTTTGCTTGCTTGTTTGTTGATTAGGCTTCGCTAATTGATGAGATCTTACGGTATTTGTCTTTCACCACCTGGCTTACTTCACTTAGCATAATGCTCTCCAGATCAATCCACGCTATGGCAAAGGGTAGGAACTCCTTCTTTCTGCTGCACAGTATTCCATTGTGTAAATGTATCACAGTTTTTGATCCATTCATCTACTGATGGGCACTTAGGTTGCTTCCAGCACTTGGCTATTGTAAATTGTTGCTATTGCTATTACTGCTATGAACATTGGGATGCATAGGTTCTTTTGGCTTGGTGTTTCAGGGTACTTAGGATATAATCCCAGCACTGGAATTGCCAGGTCAAAAGGAAGTTTCATTTTTAGTTTTCTGAGAAAATTCCATACTGCTTTCCACAGTGGTTGTACCAGTCTGCACTCCTACCAACAGTGCCCTAGAGTCCCCTTTTCTCCACAACCTTTCCAACACTTGTTGTTTGATGCTTTGTTTATAATGGCCATTCTGACTGGTGTGAAGTAGTATTTCATTGTGATTTTAATTTGCATCTCTCTGATAGCTAGCCATATTGAGCATCTTTCATGTGTCTCTGGATCCTTTGTATGTTCTCCTTGGAGAAGTGCCTGTTCAAGTCCTTTGCCCATTTCTTAATTGGGTTGCTTGTCTTCTTAGAGTGGAGTCATGTAAGTTCTTTATATATTTTGGAGATTAAACCCTTGTCTGAGGTATCATTGGTAAATATGTTTTCCCATACAGTTGGTTCTCTTTTTATTTTAATACTTTTTTCTTTAGCCCTGCAGAAGCTTTTTATTTTGATGAGATCCCATTTGTTTACTCTTTCCTTTATGTCCCTTTCTCTAGGGGACATATCAGTGAAAATATTTCTGTGTGAAATATCTGAGATTTTGCTGCCTATGTTCTCCTCTAGGACTTTAATGATGTCACGACTTATATTTAAATCTTTTATCCACCTTGAATTTATTTTTGTGTATGGTGTAAGTTGGTGCTCAAGTTTCATTTTTTTGGATGTAGCTGTCCAAGCACTCCCAAACCATTTGTTGAAGAGGCTATTTTTTCACCATTTTATGCTTCTTCCCTTTTGTCAAATATTAATTGACTGTAGAGACTTGAGTTTATTTCTGGGCTCTCTGTTCTGTTCCATGGGCCTATCTGTCTGTTTTCATGCCAGTATCAGGCTGTTTTGATTACAGTGGCCTTGTAATACAGTTTGAAATCAGGTATTGTGATCCTCTTGCTTTGTTCTTTCTCAAAATTGCTGCAGCTATTCGAGGTCATTTATGGTTCCATATAAATTTCTGAAATATTTGTTCTTTATCTGTGAAATATGCCATTATATGTTAATAATTATTGCATTGAATCTGTAAATTGCTTTGGGTAGTATGGACATTTTGATGATGTTAATTCTTGCAATCCATGAACATGGTATATGTTTCCATTTGTTTGTGTCTTCCTTGATTTCTTTCTTCAGTGTTGTGTAGTTTTCTGCATACATGTCTTTTACCTCCTTGGTTAGGTGTTTATTCCTAGGTATTTTATTTTTCTTGTTGCTATTTCAAATGGGATTTTTTCTTGATTTCTGCTTCTGCTGTTTCATTGTCAGTATACAAAAATGCCTTTGATTACTGGATATTGACTTGGTATCCCGCTGTTTGACCAAATTCATTTATTAGGTCAGTAGTTTCTTGGTGGAGTGTGTAGGATTTTCTACATACACTGTCATGTCATCTGCAAATAGTGATACTTTTGTTTCCTTCTTTTCAATGGATGCCTTTTATTTCCTTTTCTTATCTGATCGTTGTGGCTAAAACTTCTAATACTATGTTGAATAAAAGTGGTGAAGGTGGACAACCTTGTCTTGTTCCTGATCTTAGTGGGAAAGATTTCAGTTTTTGCCCATTGAATATGATGTTGGCTGTAGGTCTCTTATATATGGCCTTTATTATGTTGAGGAATGCTCCCTCTATTCCCACTTTGCTGAGTGTTTTTATTATAAATGGTGTTGTACCTTATCAAATGCTTTTTCCATATCTATTGATATGATCATGTGATTTTTGTCTTTGCTTTTGTTTATGTGATGTATTACATTTACTGATTTGCGAATGTTGAACCACCCTTGCATCCCTGGGATGAATCCCACTTGACAATGGTGTATGATGTTTTTAATGTATTGTTGAATGGGGTTTTCCAATATTGTGTTGAGGATTTTAGCATCTATGTTCATGGGTGATATTGACCTGAAGTTGTCTTTCATTGTTGTGTCTTTATCTCATTTTGGGATTAGGATGATGCTGGCTTCTTAAAAAGAGTGTGGGAGTCTTCCATCATTTTGGATTTTTTTTCGAATAGTCTGTGAAGGATAAGGCTTAGCTCTTCCTTAAATGCTTTGTAGAATTCTCCCATGAAACCATCTGGTCCAGGGCTTTTGTGTGTAGGGAGTTTTTTGATTACTGCTTCAATTTCATCTGTTGTTATAGGTCTGTTAAGGCTTTCTGCTTCTTAGTTTATTTATTTAGTTTAGTTTATTTTATTTAGTTTTGGAAGATTATATTTTTCTAGAAAGTTGTCCATTTCACCTAGGTTTCCAATTTTCTTGGCATACAGTTCTTAATAGTATTTCTTACAATCCTTTGTATTTCTGTGATTTCAGTTGAAATCTCCCCTCTTTTATTTCTGATTGTGTTTAGTTGGGTCCTCTCTCTTTTTTTCTTGATAAGTCTGCTTAAAAGCTTGTGGATTTTATTTATCTTTTCAAAAAACCAGCTCCTAGATTTGTTGATTAGAATTGTGCTCTTAGTCTCTATGTCATTTAATTCTGCTCTGATCTTGGTTATTTCTTTTCTTCTACTTGCTCTGGACTGTCTTTGCTGCTGTTCCTCTAGTTCTTGTCGACATAGGGTTTGGTTTTTTATTTGAAATGTTTCTATCTTTTTTTAGGTTGGCCTGTACTGTTATGAACTTCACTCTCAGGACTGCCTTCGGTATGTCCCATAAGTTTTGGGTTCTTTTGAATTCATTTTTGTTTGTTTCCAGAAGCTTTTTGATTTCCCCCTTGATCTCATTCTTGACCCATTGTTTGTTTAATAGCATGTTATTCAATCTCCATGATTTTGAGGGTTTGGGTTTTTTTCCCCTTGGGGTTGGTTTTTAGTTTCAGTCTCTTGTAGTTGGAGAAAATGCTTGATACGATTCAATTTTCTTGAATTTGTTGAGGCTTGTTTTGTGTCCTACCAGGTGGTCTATCTTGGAAAATGTTCCATGTGTATTTGAAAGGATATGTATTTAGATTAGTTGGGATGTAAAGTTCTCTATATATCAGTTAAGTCCATTTCATCCATGGGTTGTAAATTCCATAATATCTTTAATGTTATTTTGTTTGGAAAATCTGTCCATTTTTGACAGTGGGGTGATAAAATCCTCCACTATGATTATGCTGCTATCAATGTATTTTCTTGAAATCCTCCTAGATTTTACTTATATATTTGGGTGTACCTATGTGTTGTGCATATATATTCATAATGTTTATGTCTTCTTGATGGGTTCTTTCCTTTAGTATTATGAAGTGACCTTTGGATCACTTTTTATTGCCCTATTTTTGAAGTCTATTTTGTCTGATACGAATATTGCTATCCCATTTTTTTTTTCCCTATCCATGTGCTTGGAAAATTTGTTTCCAGCCCTTCACTTTGAGTTTGCGTATGTCTTTTGTCCTGAGGTGGGTCTCTTGTAGGCAGCGTATATGTGGGTCATGCTTTCTTATCCATCCAGCTATTCTATGTCTTTTGATTGGAGCATTTAATCCATTTATGTTCAAGATTGTTATTGATAGGTACTTATTCATTGCCATATTTTCGCACCTGTGTTCCTCTCTCTCTTCTCTTTCCTTTCCTTAAAGCATTCCCAGTTCTCTTTTCATATTAATGCTATTTAATTTAGCCATGCAGAAGCTTTTTATTTTGATGAAATCCTATTTGTTTATCTTTCCTTTATGTCCCTTGCTCTAGGGGACATATCAGTGAAAATATTTCTGCATGGAATATCTGATTTTTCCTGCCTATGTTCTCCTCTAGGACTTTTATTGTGTCATGACTTATATTTAAGTCTTTTATCAACCTTGAATTTATTTTTGCGTATGGTGTAAGTTGGTGATCGAGTTTCATTTTCTTGCATGTAGCTGTCCAGCTCTCCCAAAACCATTTGTTGAAGAGGCTATTTTTACTCCAGTTTATGCTTCTGCCTCCTTTGTCAAATACTAATGAACTGTAGAGACTTGGGTTTATATCTGGGCTCTCTACTCTGTTTCATTGGCTATGTCTCTGTTCTTATGCCAGTAGCAGGCTGTTTTGATTACAGGGGCCTTGAAATACACTTTGATAACAGGTATTGTGATCCCTGCTACTTCATTCTTCTTTCTCGAAATTGCTGCAGCTAGTCGAGGTCATTTATAGTTCCATATACATTTTTGAAATGTTTGTTCTGTATCTGTGAAATATGTCATTGGTACTTTAGTAGGGATTGTGTTGAATCTTTAAATTGCTTTCCATAGTATGGACATTTTGATGATACTAATTCTTCCAATCCATAAACATGGTACATGATTCCATTTGTTTATGTCTTCCTTAATTTCTTTCTAGAGTGTTGTGTAGTTTTCTGAGTACAGGTCTTTTACCTCTTTGGTTAGGTTTATTCCTAGGTACTTCATCATTATTGTTGCTATAACAAATATGATTTTTTTCCTAATTTCTGTTTCTGATATTTCATTGTTGGTGTATGAAAATGCCTTTGATTTCTGAATATTGATTTTTTATCCAGATGTTTAGTTCAAGTAGTTTTTTTGGTGGAGTATGTGGTTTTCTTTCTTAAAATATATTTTATTGATTATGCCATTACAGTTTTCCCATCCCCCTTATTCCTCTTCACCCTGCACACGCCCTCCCACACACATTCCCCCACTTTCGTTCATGTCCATGGGTCATACATATAAGTTCTTTGGCTTCTACATTTCCTATACTATTCTTAACCTCCCCCTATATAGTTTCTATCTAGCATTTACGATACTTATTCTCTGTACCTTTCCCCCCTGTTGCCCCCTCCCACTCCCCTGCTGATAACCCTCCATGTGATCTCCATTTCTGTGTTTCTGTTCCTGTTCTAGTTGTTTGCTTAGTTGGTTTTTGTTTTTGTTTTAGGTGTGGTTGTTAATAACTGTGTGTTTGCTGTCATTTTACAGTTCATATGTTTTATCTTCTTTTTATTAGATAAATCCCTTTAACATTTCATATAATAAGTGGTTGGTGGTGATGAACTTTAACTTGACCTTGTCTGAGAAGCACTTTATCTTTCCTTCCATTCTAAATGAAAGCTTTGCTGAATAGTGTAATCTTGGATGTAGGTCCTTGCCTTTCATGACTTGGAATACTTCTTTCCAGCTCCTTCTTCCCTTTAAGGTCTCTTTTGAAAAATCAGCCTTCAGTCTTATGAGAAATCCTTTGTAGGTAACTATCTCCTTCCTCTGGCTGATTCTAAGATTTCCTTCTTATCTTTAATACTGAGTAATGTAATTATGATATGCCTTGGTGTGTTCCTCCTTGAGTCCAACTTCTTTGGGATTCTCTGAGCTTCCTGGACTTCCTGGAAATCTCTTTTATTTTCTAGATTGGGATTTTTCCCCTTCATTATTTGTTCAAATAAGTTCTCAATTTCTTGCTCTTTCTCTTATCCTTCTGGTACCCTATGATTCTGATGTTGGAATGTTTAAATATGTCCTGGAGGTTCCTAAGCCTCTCTTCATTTGTCAGATTCTTGTTTCTTCATTCTGTTCTGATTGAATGTTTCTTTTTTTTTTTTTTTTTTTTTTTTTTTTAATTTTTATTTTCATTGTTGATCTTGTACAGTTTTCTGTCTTTTATTCTCACCCGAACCCGCCACCCTAACCCTCCCCACCTCCCTCCCATTTCCACCCCCCCCCATAGTTTTTGTCCATGTGTCCTTTATACTTGTTCCTGTAAATCCTTCCCCTTTTCCCCTGAAATTCCCTCCCCTCTCCCCTCTGGTGACTTTCAGCATGTTCCCAATTTCCATGTCTTTGGTTATATTATGCTTGTTTGTTTGTTTTGTTGATTAGGTTCCTGTTAAAGGTGAGATCATATGGTATTTATCTTTCACTGCCTGGCTTACTTCGCTTAGCATGATGCTCTCAAGTTCCATCCATGCTGTTGCATAGGGTATGAGCTCCTTCTTTCTTTCTGCTGCATAGAATTCCATTGTATAAATGTACCACAGTTTTTTGATCCATTCATTTGCTGATGGGCATCTAGGTTGCTTCCAACACTTGGCTATTGTAAATTGTGCTGCTATAAACATAGGGATGCATAGTTTCTTTTGGATTGGTGTTTCAGGGTTCTTAGGATATAGTCCTAGCAATGGAATTGCTGGGTCAAAAGGTATATCCATTTTTAGTTTTTTTAGAAAATTCCATACTGTTTTCCATAGTGGTTGTACCAGTCTGCACTCCCACCAGCAGTGCAGTAGTGTCCCCTTTTCTCCACAACCTCTCCAACACTTGCTGTTTGTTGCTTTGTTTATGAGGGCCATTCTGACTGGTGTCAAGTGGTATCTCATTGTGGTCAGGAAAAAAAAGCTGGGGTAGCAATACTCATATCAGACAAAATAGAGTTCAAAAGAAGGGCCATAAAGAGAGACCCAGAAGGTCACTTCATAATACTCAAGGGAAGAATCCACCAAGAAGACATAAACATTGTAAATATATATGCACCCAACGGAGGAGCACCTAAATACATCAAGAAAATCTTAGAGGACTTCAAGAAAGATATAGACAGCAACACAATTATAGTAGGTGATTTTAACACCCCACTGTCAATAATGGACAGATCTTCCAAACAAAATATCAACAAAGATATTGTGGCATTGAACAACACTCTAGAGGAAATGGACTTAACTGATATATATAGAGCCCTTCATCCCAAAGAAGCTAAATACACTTTCTTTTCAAATGCACATGGAACATTTTCAAAGATAGACCACATGATAGGACACAAATCTTTTTTCCTTCTGGTCCACACTGTTGATCTGAGTCTCAGTTTCCTTCCCGTCACTGTTGGTTCCCTGTATGTTTTTCTTTATTTCACTTATCATATCCTTCATTTTTTCATCTAATTTGCAACCATATTCAACCAATTCTGTGACCATCCTGATTATCAGTGTTTTGAACTGTGCATCTGATTCACTGGTCATCACTTTGTCCTTTAGTTGTATTTTTTTCTGGAGCTTTGATCTGTTCTTTTGTTTGGGCCATTTTTTTCTTTGTCTTGGCACTGTTATATAGAAGGGGGTGGGGCCTTAGGTGTTCACCAGGGTGGGGCAACCCACATTGCTGCTTTGTGACACTGTTTATGGGGGAAGGGGTCTGAGAGGGAACAATGGCACTTTCTCTGCTCTCTGTCAGTTTTCAGTCACTTCCCGTGCTACCCACAAGTAAAGTGGGCTCTTCTGGTGCTGATTCCCAGGTGGGTGGGTTTGTGTACATTCTAGGACCCTGTGGGACTCTCCAATGAAGTCTCCTGTGAGGCTGAGAGTTTCTTCCACTGCCACCTCAACTCCCACTGTTGTTTTCAGTGGGAGGCTTTGAGGCTTTATTTCCCTGTGCTGGAACCCTGAGTTCTGTGGTCTTTCTCACTCCCCAGTTGTTCCTCCTGATTTATCTGCAGGTGAATGTGTGACCATGTGGTCTGCCAGCCACCACCTCACTTGCCCATTCCTCCAGCTGCCACATTGCCATGAGTCCTCTCTGCCCAGCTGCCCATCTCCACCCTTCTTACTGCTCTGGATAAATGTTTCTTCTTTAACTCCTTGGTTGTCAGACTCCTATACAGTTTGATTTTCTGTAAGTTCTGGATGTTTTTTGTTCTTAAATTGTTATCGTCCTTCTTTTGGTTGTGTGAGGAGGCACAGTGTGTTTACCTATGCCTCCATCTTGGCTGAAGGGGTTTTCTATATACAATATCATGTCACCTACAAACAATGACAGTTTTGCTTCCTGCTTTTCAATTTGGATGGCTTTTTTTTTTCTTTTGTCTGACCACTGTGGCTAGGATTTCCAATACTATGTTTAATAGAACTGGTGAAAGCAGACATCCTTGTCTTGTTCTTGATCTTAGTGGGAAAGCTATTAGTTTTGGCCCATTGACTGTGATGTCGGCTGTAGGTCTCTCGTACGTGGCCTTTATTATGTTGAGGAATGCTCTCTTTATTCCCACTTTGCTGAATGTTTTTTTTAAATCATAAATGGGTGCTGTACCTTATCAAATGGCTTTTCCACATCTATTGATGTGATCATGAGATTTTTTTCTCTTTCCTTTTGTTTATGTGATGTATTATGTTTACTGATTTTTTAATATTGTACCATCCTTGCATCCCTGGGATGAGTCAAACTTGGTCATGGTGTATGATCTTTTTAATGTATTGTTGGATGAGATTTGCCAATATTGTGTTTAGGATTTTATAATCTATGTTCATCAGCAATATCTGCCTGTATTTTTCTTTCCTTGTTGTGTTTATCTGGTTTTGGGATTTGGGTGATGCTGGCCTCATAAAAAGAGTATGGTCATTTTCTGTCTTCTTGGATTTTGGAATAGTCTGTGAAGGACAGGAGTTAGCTCTTCCTTAAATATTTTATAAAATTCTCCTGTGAAACTGTAGGTCCAATGCTTTTGTGTGGATTTATTTATTTATTTATTTATTTATTTATTTATTTATTTATTTTTTATTACTGCTTCCATTTCATCAGCTATTATTGGCCTGTTCAGGCTTTCTACTTCTTCATTCAGTTTTGGAAGAGTATATTTTTCTAGAAATTTGTCCATTTCACCTAGGTTTCCGAATTTCTTCACATAAAGTTCTTCATAGTAATTTCTTACAATCCTTTGTATTTTTGTTGTGTCAGTTGTAATCTCTCCTCTTTCATTTCTGATTGTGTTTATTTGGGTCCTCTCTATTTTTTTCTTCATGAGCCCACTACAGGTTTATCTATTTTGTTTATCTTTTCTAAGAACCAGTTCCTGGATTTATTGATCCTTAGAATTGTTCTATTAGTCTCTGTATCATTTAATTCTGCTCTGATCTTGGTTTTTTCTTTCCTTCTCCTTGCTTTTGGCTGTCTTTGTTGTTCTTCCTCCAGTTCTTGCAGATGTAGGGGTAGGTAGTTTATTTGAAATGTTTCTACCTTTTTAGGTAGACTTGTATAACTGTGAATGTCCCTTTCAGGACTGCCTTTGTTCTGTCACATAAGTTTTAGAGTGTTTTGAGTTCATTTTCACTTGTTTCCAGACACTTTTTTTAAAAATATATTTTATTGATTATGCTATTACAGTTGTCCCGTTTCTCCCCCATCATTCCCCCCACCCTGCACACCCTCTCCCACCCACATTCCCCCCTTTAGTTCATGTCCATGTGTCATAAGTTCTTTAGCTTCTACATTTCCCATACTATTCTTGCCCTCCCCCTGTCTATTTTCTACCCACTATCTATGCTACTCATTCTCTGTACCTTTTCCCCCTCTCCTCCTCCCACATCCCTGTTGCTAACCCTCCATATGATCTCCATTTCTGTGGTTCTGTTCCTGTTCTAGCTGTTTGCTTAGTTTGCTTTTGTTTTAGGTGTGGTTCTTAATAGCTGTGAGCTTGCTGTCTTTTCACTGTCATATTTTTTATCTTCTTTTTCTTAGATAAGTCCCTTTAACATTTCATATAATAAGAGCTTGGTGATGATGAACTCCTTGAACTTGACCTTATCTGAGAAGCGCTTTATCTGTCCTTCCATTCTAAATGACAGCTTTGCTGGATAGAGCAATTTTGGATGTAGGTCCCAGCTTTTCAAGATTTCAAATATTTCTTTCCAGTCCCTTCTTGCCTGCAAGGTCTCTTTTGAGAAATCAGCTGACAGTCTGATGGGAACTCCTTTGTAGGTGACTGTCCTCTTATCCCTTGCTGCTTCTAGAATTCTCTCCTTCATTTTAATCTTGGCTAATGTAATTACAATGTGCCTTGGTGTGTTCCTCCTTGGCTCCAACTTCTTTGGGACTCTCTGAGCTTCCTGGACTTCCTGGTAGTCTATTTCGTTTGCCAGATGGGGGAAGTTCTCCTTTATTATTTGTTCAAATAAATTTTCTACTTGTTGCTCTTCTTCCCCTTCTGGGACCCGTATAATTCAGATGTTGGGACGTTTAACGATGTCCCGGAGGTTCCTAAGCCTCTCCTCATTTTTTTGAATTCTTGTTTCTTCCTCGTTTTCTGTTTGGTTGTTAGTTTCTTCCTTCTGGTCCACTCCATTGATTTGAGTCTCAGTTTTCCTTCCATCTCTATCGGTTCCCTATGTGTCTTCCTTCATTTCACGTATTGTAGCCTGCATTTTTTCATCTAATTTGTGAGCAAAATCAACCAATTCTGTGAGCATTTTGATGACCAGTGCTTTGAACTGTGCATCTGATAGGTTGGCTATCTCTTCACGGCTTAGAGGAATTGACTCTGGGGTTTTCATTTTTTCTCCGGTTTGAGCCATTTTTGGTGGGGTTTTTTGTTTTGTTTTGTTTTGGTTTTAGTCTGGTCTTGACTATTACGTAGTGAGGGGTGAAGCCTTAGGTGTTCCTCATGGCGGGGCAGCCCAGTCGCTGGGTTGTGATGCTGTATGTGGGGGCAGGGTCTGAGAGGGAACAATGGCGCCTGCTCCGCTCTCTCCTGGATTCAGTCCCTTCCACCACTTCCCCTCTGCCTGGACCGTCTGCGCGCGCGAATGTGGGACCACCTGGTCAGCCAGCCGCCTTATGGGGCCTCACTGGGTCTGCACAGTTGCCCCCCTGTGCCCGGAGTCCGCCAGCTGCCACCTTATGGGCCTGAGGACCGCCAGCCACCGCCTGTGCACCTGGGAACTGCCAGCCATTGCTGCTTGCGTTCCTGGGTCCGCACCTCCACTTTTTTCTGCCGCGACTCCGCCCCTCTTACCTGTCTGGATGAATGGTTGTTGGACTTCCGTACAGTTCAATTTTCTATAAGTTCTGGTTGTTTTCTTGTTTCTAAATAGTTGTTGTCCTTAATTTTGGTTGTGAGAGGAGGCACAGTGTGTCCGCCTACACCTCCATCTTGGCCGGAAGTCCAGACACTTTTTGATCTTTCCTTTGAACTCATTGCTTAACCATTGATTATTTAATAGCATTCTGTTCAATTTCAATGAGTTTGAGTGTTTTTGAGTTTTTTCCTTGAGGTTGGTTTCTAGTTTCAGTCCCTTGTTGTTAGAGAGAATGATTTATGTTATTTCAATTTTCTGGAATTTGTTGAGGCTCGTTTTGTGTCCTACCATGTGGTCTGTCTTGGAAAATGTTCCACGTACATTCGAAAAAAATTTATATTTTGTTTCTTTGTGATGAAAGGTTCTATATATCAGTTAAGCCCATTTAATCTAGGACATTGTTCAATGCTGCAATATCTTTGTTGATATTTTGTTTGGAAGATCTATCCATTTTTTTTTTAAAGATTTTTTTTAAGTACTTTTTTTTTTCTTTTAGATTTTATTTATTTATCTTTAGAGGGGAAGGGAAGGAGAGAGGGAGAGAAACATCAATGTGCGGTTGCCTCTTGTATGTCCCCTGCCGGGAACTGGCCTGGCAACCCAGGCATGTGCCCTGACTGGAAATCGAACTGTGATCCTTTGGTTCGCAGGCCCGCGCTCAATCCACTGAGCTACACCAGCCAGGAAGATCTATCCATTTTTGACAGTGGGGTGATATAATCCCCTACTATGATTGTGTTGCTGTCAATATATTTTCTTTTTTTAAATTTTAATATATTTTATTGATTATGTTATTACAGTTGTCCCATCCCCCCTTCATTCTCCTCCACCATGCACACCTCCTCCCACCTACATTCCCCCACTTTAGTTCATGTCCACGTGTCCTAAGTTCTTTAGCTTCTACATTTCCCATACCATTCTTGCCCTTCCCCTGTCTATTTTCTACCCACCGTCTATGCTACTTATTCTCTGTACCTTTTCCCTCTTTCTCCTCCTCCCACTCCCCTGTTGCTAACCCTTCATGTGCTCTCCATTTCTCTAGTTCTGTTCCTGTTCTAGTTGTTTGCTTATTTGCTTTTGTTTTAGGTGTGGTTGTTAATAACCGTGAGTTTGCTGTCTTTTTACTGTTTATATTTTTTCTCTTCTTTTTCTTACATAAGTCCCTTTAACATTTTGTATAATAAGGGCTTGCTAATGATGAACTCCTTTAACTTGACCTTATCTGAGAAGCACTTTATCTGTCCTTCCATTCTAAATGACAGCTTTGCTGGATAGAGCAAGCTTGGTTGTAGGTCCTTGCTTTTGATGACTTGGAGTACTTGTTTCTAGCCCCTTCTTGCCTGTAAATTCTCTTTTGAGAAATCAGCTCACAGTTTGATGGGAACTCCTTTGTAGGTGACTTTCCTTTTATCTCTAGCTGCTTCTAGAATTCTCTTCTTCATTTTAATCTTGAGTAATGTAATTATGATGTGCCTTGGTATGTTCTTCCTTGGGTCCAACTTCTTTGGGACTCTCTGAGCTTCCTGGACTTCCTGGAAGTCTATTTCCTTTGCCAGATTGGGGAAGTTCTCCTTTATTATTTGTTCAAATAAGTTTTCCACTTGTTGCTCTTCCTGTTCCCCTTCTGTTACCCCTATAATTCAGATGTTGGGACGTTTAACGATGTCCTGGAGGTTCCTAAGCCTCTCCTCATTTTTTGAATTCTTGTTTCTTCCTTGTTTTCTGTTTGGTTGTTAGTTTCTTCCTTCTGGTCCACACTGTGTATGTGAGTCCCAGTTTTCTTCCCATCACTATTAGTCCCTGTGCATTTTTCTTCATTCCACTTGGCCTTCTTTTGTTCATCTAATTTGCGACCAAAATCAACAATTCTGTGAGCATCCTGATCACCAGTGCTTTCAACTGTTCATCTGATAGGTTGGTTATCTCTTGGTTGTATTGGCTCTGGTTGTTTGATTTGTTCTTTTATTTGAGCCATTTTTTTTCCTTTTTGTTTTTTGGTCTGGTTGCGCCTGTTACATATGAGGGGCGGAGTCTTAGGCGTTCACCAGGGCAGGGCAACACAGTGCAGAGTTGTGATGCTGTATGTGGAGGTGTTGTCAGAGAGGTAACAATGGTGCTTGCTTCTCTCTCTCTCGGATTTTCCCTCTGTGAGGCTGAGAGTCTCTCCTGGCACTTCAACTCTCACAAGTGTTTTCAATTGGTGCTTTTAGGCTTTATATCCTGGCTCTGGGACCCTGGGTTGCTCAGTCTTTCTTGCTGCCTGTTTTCACCTGATTTATCTGCGTGCGAATGTGTGACCTGGGTTAGCTGCCTTGTGTGCCTTACTGGGTTTGCTCGTTGCCTCCCCGCTCCCAGTAACCACCACCTCTGTGCCTGAGGTATGCCAACCACCGCCTGCACATCCAGGACCACTAGCCACTGCTTTTTCCTGCCACGATCCCTCTCCACTGGCCACCAACTCCGCCCCTCTTACCAATCTGGACTTCCGTGCAATTCAGTTTTCTATATGTTCTGATTGTTTTTTTGTTTCTAAATTTTTATTGTCCTTAATTTTGGTTGTGAGAGGAGGCACAGTGTGTCCACCTACACCTCCATCTTGGCCAGAAGTCAATATATTTTCTTAAAATCCCCCTAGATTTTACTTATATATTTTGGTGCTCCTATGTCCTGTTCATATATATTTATACTGTTTATGTCTTCTTCATGGGTTCTTTCCTTGAGTATTACGAAATTTCTTTATGGGCCTCTTTTTTTTTTTTTTTTTTTTTTTTTTTTTAATTTTTTTCTTTTAGATTTTATTTATTTATCTTCAGAGGGGAAGGGAAGGAGAGAGGGAGAGAAACATCAATGTGTGGTTGCCTCTTGTATGTCCCCTGCCGGGAACTGGCCTGGCAACCCAGGCATGTGCCCTGACTGGGAATCGAACCGCGATCCTTCGGTTCGCAGGCCCGCGCTCAATCCACTGAGCTACACCAGCCAGGGCTATGGGCCTCTTTTTATGACCCTTGTTTTGCAGTCTATTTTGTCTGATATGTGTATTGTTACCCCAGCTTTTTTTTTTCCTGTCCATTTTTTTGGAATATTTTTTTCAGCCCTTCACTTTCAGCCTGTGTATGTCTTTTGTTCTGACCTGGGTTCTAGGCAGCATATGTGTGGATCATGATTTCTTATCCATCCAGCTACTCTATGTCTTTTGATTGAGGCATTTAATCTGTTTACATTTAAGTTTATTATTGATAGGTATTTATTCATTGCCATGTACCTTCCTTTGTAGCTGTGTTCCTTTCTTTTTTTCTTCCTTTTCTCAAAGCAGACCCTTTAGCATCTCTTACAGAACTGGTTTGGAGGAAGTGTATTTCTGAGGCTTCTTTTGTCCAGGAAGCTCCTTATTTGGCCTTCCATTTTAACTGAGACCCTTGCTGGATTGAGTAGTCTCAATTTCAGGCTTTCCGTTTTCATTACTTGGAATATTCCTTTCATTTTTCTTCTGGCTTGGAGTGTTTCCCCAACAACACTGAGACATCAGCTGCTAGCCTTATTGTCACTCCCTTGTATGTTACTGTTTCTCCCTTGCTGCTTTACGATTTTCTCTTTGCCTTGGAATTTTGCCATTTTAATTGTGATGTTTCCTCAAATGGGCCTCTTTGTGTTCCTCCTGATTGGGACCCTCTGTGCTTCCTGGATTTGTGTGACTTTTTCTCTCATCAAATTAAGAAGTTTTCCATCATCACCTTTTTCAAAAAGGTTTTCTATCCCTTGCTTTTCTTCTTCTCCTTCTGGTATCCCTATTATAAAGATAGTATTATGTTTCATGTTGTCCTGTAGTTCTCTTGACACCTCTTCATTCTCTCTGAGTATCTTTTCCTTTTCTTGCTCTTTCTGGGTGTCTTTTTCTACCTTGCTCTCCAGCTCATTGATTTGATCCTCTGCTTTATCTACAGTGTTTTCGATTCCTTCTACTACTTTCTTCAACTCTGAAATTGTATTCTTCATTTCTTCTAGGCTCTTATTGATAGTTTCTATTTCCTTTTTCATGTTGACATAGTTTGTAGTGAGTTCATCATAGATTCCCAGTAGGTTTTGGTAATTCTCAGTGAGTTCATTGAGCTTCCTTATAAGCATTGCTTTGAATTCAATATCTGTTAGTTGACTTCTCTCTATTTCATTTAGCATTCTTTTCGAGACTTCCTCCTTTCATTTGTTTGGAGTTTGTTTCTTTGTCTTTCTGTTGCTTGTGAGATGCTTCTTGTTTGCCTCTGCTTCTTAGATGGATCTGTTTTGACTCCCTGAGTTTGTTGTGTGAACTTCTATGTTAGGAGACCTGTGAGTTTCAGTGGCACAGTTTCTTTGGTCTCTTGACCTTGCTGCTCTTGGGATGCCATTTGGGTCTCTGGATGTATTTGGTTTTGATTATTATTGGGTGTTTTTTGGTGGGTTTTCCCTTCAGCTGTTTGACTGAGGGCCACTCCACCTACCACTTGTTGTATGCTGTTGTGCAGGTAGTGCCAGAAGAAAACCACAAAACACAGGAACCAAACCAGGGCCGCAAAAATATCATCTCCCCCACCCCTCCGCAATCTCAGTATCGACAGCAAATGAGCCAGTATTAATAAGGATATAAAGAGATTAAGACTATTATAGGAAGGAGAGAAATAAACTATAGTATAAATTCTAGTGACTTAATATATGCAAACTTGCTGGACAAGAAATAAATTTTAAAAAGCTATGCAGGAAAGAAAATATCACTAATCATGGAGAAGACCACGGTGGATTTTATCTCTGTAGCCTTTAGTATTTAGCACTGTTTTTTTCTTTCTAGATCCACCTCTGGTGGTGTCAGTGGTTGACACCATCTGATCTTAGGCAGCCTGCTCTGAGACTGCCAGAGATCTGCTCTATATTGTTGTCTCCTTCAGTTTTTAATTAGTCACTTTGCACTCAGCAGTCAGGGTTAATCCCCATAGGGTGGGGCAGAATTCCTTCTGGGGTTACGGCTATTGTTTTCCCTCAGGCCACTGCTGCTTGGAGTGGGGTGGTCTGCATGAGCAGGATGACAGCTGCAGTGTAGGTGATGACTCAGCCTGGGATTTCCACGGCCATTCTCTCAGTTCTCTCACCCAAGCTCTTGTCCCCAAAATCTCCTCAAGTGTCTCTAGTCCACTCTCCCCCGCCTCCTTCCCCAGGGTCTACATCTGTGGCTGTCTCCTTTAGTTATTAATCTAGTCACTTGGCAATCAGCAGTCAAGCTGAAGCACCACAGAGCTAGGGCAGAGTCTCTCTTGGGGGCAGGGCTATTGCTTCACCTCAGGCTGCTGCCACTTGGAAGGAAGTGGTCTGCCTGAGCACAATGGGTGCCATTGGGGGATGACTCAGCACCAGGGTCCTTGTGAGTACTCCTGTTCTCTCCCCAAAGCTTCCATCCCAAGTCTTTCCTCAGGTGTCTCTAGCACACTCTTCTCCTGCCTTTGCTGGAACCCTGGGTAAGTAACAACAAATGAAAATTTGTGCATTGGCCCTTTAAATGACTCTTTGCATCTCCAGACATCCATCTCTAGCAGAGAGCAACCCTGCTGCTTTTCTTCACCAGTTGTTATCTGTGTACTTTTTGGGCTCTGGTGCTTTAGGCTAGGCATCCAAATTTAGGGTTTAGACCCCATTTTTCTCAGGGGGGTCCAACCTGCTGCTTAATTATCCCTCAGGTGCTGCTGCCTGTGGGTGCCCAGCCAGCCCTCTCTCATCTCCACTGCACTCCTTACCAGATAGATTGTACCGAAGCTGATTCTTTTGTCTGTCTAAGGTCAAAAGGCCTCTCTCTCACTGTAGTTCAGTTGTTTGTTCTGGATAATTTCTCCACAATTTAGTTGTAATTCCAGATTGTTCCTGGGAGGAGGTTAGTGTGGCTTCTACTCACTCCTCTGCCATCTTCAGATTAAGGAATTATATAACCTTTGATAAATATTGAGAGGGCATTATAGAAAGCATAAGATGTTGAATTCATTTAAAAATACTGTATATTATGCAATGTTGACTACTTAGCATAAAAGATAGGAAAATCAGCCCTGGCTGGTGTAGCTCAGTGGATTGAGCGCGGGCCTGCGAACCAGAGGATCGCGGTTCGATTCCCAGTCAGGGCACATGCCTGGGTTGCAGGCCAGTTCCCAGCATGGGACACATAAGAGGCAACCATACAGTGATATTTCTCTCCTTCTCCCTCTCTCCTACCCTTCCCCTCTAAAGATAAATAAATAAATAAATAAATATTTAAAAAAAAAAAAAAAGATAGGAAAATCAGCATTTTTACATTTTTCCCCTGTCTGACTTCCAGCTTCCTAATTGTATTAATTCATATATGCTGAGCACCAACTATAAGCTATGAATGGTCTCAGATGTTTGAGATACCTCAGTAAATAAAATGGATGCTAAACTGGATTTTTGCCCTTGTGGAGTTTATTGTAGTTTTCAGGGGGAGAGAAAAAATATACAGTGAAAGAAAGCATAATAATGTAGTAAATAAAAAATAAATAAAAATAGAAAAACGAAGGATAAGAAGGATCAAGAGAGCCAGGTATGGGAGTGAGAAGAAAGTTGTATTCTCAAATAATTCACTGTGAAGGCAAGATTGCAAAAAACAGGCGAGTGAAGTGAGATATATGGGATAACCATTCAAGGCACTGAAAGCTAGGTTAATTCCTTAAATGTATGTTTTGTAGTTCTACGACCAGTGAGGAGGACAGCACTACTAGAACAGAGTGAGTGAAGAGGAAATTAATGGAAGAGGACAGAAGTTTACAGATGGCAGAGCTGATGAAGCAGAGCCCTATAGGCCATAGTAAAGACTTTCGCTTATGCTTGAAGTGAAATGGAAGCCATTATGAGTTACAATATTCTTTATCTCAGTGCAGTTATTACAATATTTATATCCTTCATAGCTACAATTTTCATAGATGTTTAGTTTTCCAAAATGGCTTTAGTGCTGTCAATCATTCTGTATTAATGTTTTAGTTTTCTAAAGCTCTGTGAGAAAATATCCCAAAGCTTAGTGATTTAATACAATAACTATGACATTATTTCCCATGATTGTGGTGATTGACTAGAATGTCTAATATGGTGCATTCACTGCTGGACCTTGATACTTCCTGCTGGCCAGAAGCTCAACTGGAGCCACTACACACTGTCTCTCCATTTGGCTAGTAGAGTTTCTTATAGCATGGTGCTCAGAAAGAGCATCCCCAAAATTTTCAGTCCCCTTAAAGTCTAGGTCTGGAATTAGCACAGTGCCATTTTACAGCAGATTCCAGTAGGAGAAAACAAAACAAACCAACGTCTACTTTTCATTGGGAAAAATGACCAAAAAATTATGGGTAATTTTAATTCACCACAGATGACTTCCTTATTTTTGTTTTCTCTAGTTTTCTTTTAAGTTTTTATTTTTTTAATTGTAGGTATTTCATTGATTAGTTTTATCTAATCATGGTGGGCTCATGGTGTTTGCATTTTCTGTTCTTTCCAGTTTGAGAATGTATATCTTATTGCCTTTGTTTTTTTTAAAATATATTTTATTGACTATGCTATTATAGTTTCCCATTTTCCTCCCTGTATTCCCCTCAGCCCTGAACATCCCCTTGCACCCGCATTCCCTACTCCTTTAGTTCTTGTCCATGTACCATGCATATAAGTTCTTTGTCTTCTACATTTCCTATACTATTCTTAAACTCACCTGCTGTGACCAGTGCAAAGTGGGGGTAGCTGAGTGGGCATGACAGGAGATTAGAAAAGACACAACACAGACAGTTTAAGGAAAAGTGGGGACCAGATGTGACATTGAACTCTGATGGAGAGACAATGAACCCTGAACATGGGTTTCACATTTATTTTATAGGGGTTGGTTAGATAGAGCTCAAGGATGTTTTGCAAACTTGGGGAGATGCTGCAGGCACAGATTGTTCTTTCTGTTCCCAGGCTATCTAACTGACACGTATGTCTTCTACAAAAGTTATAGCACACACAGTTGAAGATTATTTATCTCCTTCTCAACCCCCGCATGTTCTGGCTGTCAGCTGCTGGCTTGATCCACCTTATAGATGCAAGCAGTCAAGTGTGGCTTTGTTAAGCACTCAACCTTGGTTATGATACCAGCCTTCACTGTCCCCCACACTCCCCCTGTCTATTTTCTACCCACCATTTATGGTACTTATTCCCTGTATCTATTCCCCCTTTCTCCCCTTTACCCCTCCCTACTGATAACCCTTCACGTGGTCTCAATTTCTGTGATTCTATTCCTGTTCTAATTGTTTGCTTAGTTTGTTTTTGTTTTTGTTTGGTTTTGTTTAGGTGTGGTTGTTGACAGTTGCGAGTCATCATTTTACTGTGTGTATTTCTGATCTTCTTTTTCTTAGATAAGTCCCTTTAACATTTCATACAATGAGGGCTTGGTGATGATGAACTACTTTAACTTGATCTTCTCTGGGAAGCACTTCATCTTCCCTTCCATTCTAAATGATAGCTTTGCTGGATAGAGTAATCTTGGATGTAGGTTCCTGCCTTTCATGGTTTTGAATACTTCTTTCTCACCCCTTCTTAACTGCATGGTTTCCTTTGAGAAATCAGCTGATAATCTTTTGGGAATTCCTTTGTAGGTAACTGTTTCCTTTACTCTTGATGCTTTTAAGATTCTCTTATCTTTAATATTGGGTGATGTAGTTATGATGTGTCTTGGTGTGTGCTTCCTTGGGACCAACTTCTTTGGTACTCTCTGAGCTTCCTGGACTTCCTGGAAGTCTATTCAATTTGCCAGATTGGGAAAGTTTTCCTTAATTATTTGTTCAAATATGCTTTCAATTTCTTTCTCTTCCTCTTCTCCTTCTGGCATTCCTATGATTTAGATGTTGGAATGTTTAAAATTGTACCAGAGTTTCCTTAACCTCTCCTCATTTTTTTGAATTCTTGTATCTTCATTCTGTTCTGGCTGACTGTTTATTTTTTTCCCTTCTGGTACAAACTGTTAATTTTGACTTCTGCTTTCCTTCCTTTCACTGTTCATTCCCTGTACATTTTCCTTTATTTCACTTTGCACAGCCTTCACTTTTCCTGTATTTTTTGACTATACTCAACCAATTCTGTGAGCATCATGATTACCAATGTTTTGAACTGCGAATCTTATATGTTGGCTATCTTTTCATTGCTTAGTTGTTGTTTTTTTTTCCTAAAGCTTTGATCTGTTCTTTCATTTGGGCCATTTTTTTTGTCTTTGTGTGCCTGTTATGTAGTAAGGGGCAGAGCCTTAGGTATTTACCAGGGTGGGGCAACTCACATATATAATTGGGGGAGGAGTTTGAGAGCAAAAAATGCCAATTGCTCTGCTCTCTGTGATCTTTCAGTCACTTCTGCTGCTACTCACAGACAAATTTGTCCCTTCCGGTGTTAATTCCCAGGTGGATTGTTTTGTGTACATTCTAGGACCCTGTGGATCTCTCCAATGAATTCTCCTGTGAATCTGGGAGTTTCTCCCACTGCCTCAACCCTCACAGGTTTTTTCAGTCAGAGGTTTTGATGTTTTATTTCCCTATGCTGGAACCCTTGGTTGCACAGTCTGTCTCGCTCCACAGTTGTTTCTCCCAGTTTATCTGCATGTAAATGTGGGACCACCTAGTCTGCCAGATGCCACCACATCTGGTCCTCCAGCTGCCACCTCTCCCAGCCTGCCAGCTGCTGTCTTCTCCTCCCCAGTCCTCTAGCTGCTGCCTTGCCAGGAGTCGTCTCTACTCAGCTGCCCATCTCTGCCCCTCCTACCTGTCTGGATGAATGTTTCTTCTTTAATTCCTTGGCTGTTGGCCTTCCATACAGTTTGATTTTCTGTCAGTTCTGGATGTTTTTTGTTTTTAAATTTGTTGTTGTCCTCCTTTTGGTTGTGCGAGGAGGCATAATGTGTATACCTATGCCTCCATCTTTGCCAGACCCTGCCTTATGTTCTCTTATTGCCTTTCTATTAAAATAAGTGTCACTGGGAAAATATTCTTGTTTCACATTAGTTCTTCAGGCCTTTATGGACATTACTGTATTACTCTCTGGCATTGAATGTTGCTGTGAAGAAGTCTGAGATTGGCTTATTTTTTTCCTCTTTATAGGTAGTAAAATTTTAATATACTTGAAGAATTTATTCTTTGCCTTTGAATTTCAGAAATCTAATCAGAACATCTGGATTGGTTGTGCCATATCTTAGAACACTATATGTTTAGACTCAAATATTCCTTTTTTTGTCAAGAAAATTTTCTTCTATGGGGGGTGGAAATGAGAGGAAGGTGGGGAGGGCTGGGGTGGTGGGCTGGGGCGGGGTAAAAGACAGAAAACTGTACAATATCAACAATTAAAAAATACTGAAAAAAAAGAAAATTTTCTTGTGTCAATCTCTTGTGGTCAGAGAAAATGCTTGATGTTATTTCAATTTTCTTGAATTTGTTGAGGCTTGTTTTGTGTCCTATCATGTAGTATATCTTGGAGAATGTTCCATGTACATTTGAAAAGAATGTATGTGTATTTTGTTTCTTTGGTACGAAAGGTTCTCTATATATCAGTTAAGTTCATTAGATCTAGGATGTTCAATGCAGCAATATCTTTGTTGATATTTGTTTGGAACATCTATCAATTTAGCAAAGTATAACCAGAGACATTGAAATTAAGAATAAACAGAGGGGTGGAAGGAGGGGTTAGTGGGGGGGAAGGAAGAAAGGTTTTCAGGAACATCTATAAAAGACACATGGACAAAGCCAAAGTGGGGTAGGATCAAGGGTAGGAAGTGAGGATGGCTGGGGTGGGGGTGAATGGTGAGGGGAAAATAGAGACAACTGTACTTGAACAACAATTTTTTAAAAAGAAAGTTTTCTTATATGTTATTGCTGAATGCTTTGTTTCATGTTTAACTTTTATATTTAATAAAAAAAGTATTTAATTTGGATTAACTATCTTGCCACTTCATTTCTCTAATTAAAAAAAACTCCCCTTCTATTTCGTTATAGAGAATTTCTCTTTTATCTATTTGATTCCTTGTCACTTTGAAATAATTTTTTTAACATGGAAATTATATTTTTGTCCTCAAATTGTTAATTCTTCAATGTGCACTTTCTTCTACTTCTGTATTTTTTGGCATTTATTTTATTGAATTCATTTTTAGTTATTCTACACTGGAAAGTATTCACAAGGAATTTCATTCTGTTCCTTGAGTTAGATTTTGTTCCAGAGCAGGCTGTTTATTATGTCTTACATTCACTGTTTTTGTCCTTTTGTTATGGTTAGGTTGTTTGAGATTTTTCTGTCTTCTTTAGGTAGGCATAAATTGCTGTGAATTTCCCTCTTAGGACTGCCTGTGCAGTGCCCCATGGTTTCTGGGTTATTGTGTGTTCATTTTCATTTGTTTCTAGATACTATTTGATTTCTTCCTTGATCTCATTGTTAACCCACTCATTATTTAATAACATGTTATTTAGCCTCCAGGTATTAAATAGTTTTGAGTTTTTTTTCTTGTGGTTGGTCTCTAGTTTTGATCCATTGTGATGAAAGAACATGCCTGATATGATTTCTGTTTTCTTGAATTTATTAAGGCTTGTTTTGTGTCCTCCCACATGGTCTAATTTTGAGAATGATCTATGTGTGTTTGATAAGAATATATATTTTCCTTCTTTGGGTTGAAATGTTCTGTAAATATCATTTAAGTACATTCGATCTAGACTGTGTTTCAAAGTTGCAATATTTTTGTTGATTTCTTGTTTGGAAGATCTATCCATTGTCGACAATGGGGTGTTAAAATTTCTTACAATGAGTTATTGCTGTTGATGTCTCTCTTAAAGTTTTACAAGATTTTTCTTACATATTTAGGTGTTCCTATGTTGGATGCACAGATGGTTACAAGGGTTATATCCTCTTGTTGGACTACTTCCTTAACTATTTTGTAGTGACCTTCTTTGTTTCTTCTTATGGACTTTGCTTTGAAGTCTACTTTGTCTGATTAAAAGTATTGCTACCCAAGCTTTTTTATGTTTGTTAGCATGAAGTATATTTTTCCATCTCTTCATTTTCAGCCAATGTATATATTTTGTTCTGATACAGGTCTCTCGTAGACAGTGTATGTATAGGTTATGTTTTCTTTTCCATTCAGTTACCCTATGTCTTTTGATTGGAACATTTAATCCATTTACATTTAAAGTTATCTTGATATTTACCTATTTGTTGCCATTTTTTCCTCTGTACTTGTGTTCTCTCCACTTTCTGTATTTCTTCTTCTTTTTAAAGCAGTCCCTTCAGCCTATCTTGCAGTGCTTGCTTGGTGGAGATGTACTATTTTAGGAGTCTTGTGTCTGGGAAGCTCTTTATTTCACCTAAAAGAGAGCCTTAATGGATAGAGCCATCTTGGTTGCAGGGCTTTGCTTTTCATTATTTAGAATATTTCTTTATTTTTTATCGTTTTATTTTAATTGTTGTTCTTGTACAGTTTTCTCTCTTTTACTCCCATCCCAGCCCACAGCCCAAGCCTTCTCCACGTCCCTCCTGTTTCCACCCCCATAGTTTTGTCCATGTGTTCTTTATACTTGTTGCTCTAAACCCTTCCACTTTCCTCCTGAAATTCCCTGCCCTCTCCCCTCTGGTCACTGTCAGCCTGTTCTCAGTTTCAGTGTCTTTGGTTATATTTTGCTTGTTTGTTTTGTTGATTAGATTCCTGTTAAAAGTGAGATCATATAATATCTGTATTTCACTGCCTCGCTTATTTTGATTAACATATGCTCTTCAGTTCCATCCAACTATTGAAAGGGGTAGGAACTCCTTCTTTCCTTCTGCTGCACAGTATTACATTGTGTAAATGTACCATAGTTTTTTGATCCATTCATTTACTGATGGGCACCTAGGTTGCTTCCAGCACTTGCCTATTGTAAATTGTGCTGCTATGAATATTGGGGAGAAAGATGCTTTCAGTCGGTGTTTCAGGGTTCTTAGGACATAATCCTAGCAGTGGAATTGCTGGGTCAAAAGGGAGATCCATTTTTAGTTTTCTTAGAAAATTCCATACTGCTTTCCATAGTGGTTGTACCAGTCTGGAATCCTACCAACAGTGCACTAGGGTTCCCTTTTCTCCACATCCTCTCCAACACTTGTTGTTTGTTGCTTTTTTAATGACGGCCATTCTGATCCGTGTGAAGTGGTATCTCATTGTGGTTTTCATTTGCATCTCTCTGACAGCTAGCAATAGTGAGCATCTTTTCATGTGTCTCTGGCTCCTCTGTATGTCCTCCTTGGAGAAGTGTCTGTTCAAGTCCTTTGCCCATTCTTTAATTGTGTTGCTTGTCTTCTTAGAGTGGAGTTGTGTAAGTTCTTCATATATTTTGGAGGTTAAACCCTTGTCTGAGGTATCATTGCCAAACATTTTTCCTCATACAGTTGGTTCTTTTTTTATTTTAATACTGTTTTCTTTAGCTGTGCAGAGCTTTTTATTTTGATGAGATTCCATTTGTTTATTATTTCCTTTATGTCCCTTGCTTTAGGGGATATATCAATAAAAATGTTGCTGCGTGAAATATCTGAGATTTTCCTGCCTATATTCTCTTCTAGGACTTTAATGGTGTCAGAGCTTATATTTAAATCTTTCAACCATCTTGAATTTATTTTTGTGTATGGTGTAAATTGGTGCTCGAGTTTCATTTTTTTGCACATAGCTGTCCTGTTTTCCCAACACCACTTGTAGAAGAGGCTATTTTTACTACGCTTCATGTTGCTGCCCCCTTTATCTAATATTAATTGACTGTAGAGACTTGGGTTTTTTTTTTGGGCTCTCTGTTCTATTCCACTGGTCCATGTGCATGTTTTAATGCCAGTACCAGGCTGTTTTGATTATAGTGGCCTTGTAATACAGTTTGGTATCAGGTATTGTGATCCCTCCTACTTTGCTCTTCTTTCTCAGAATTGCTGCAGTTATTCCTGGTTGTTTATGATTCCATATCAATTTTTGAAGTGTTTGTTCTAGGCCTGTGAAATATGCCATTGGTACTTTAATAGGTATTGCATTGAATTTGTAAATTGCTTTGAGTAGTATAGACATTTTGATGATGTTGATTCTTCCGTTGCATGAACACAGTATATGTTTCTGTTTGTTTGTGTCTTCCTTGATTTCTTTCTTCAGTGTTGTGTAGTTTTCTGCATACAGGTCTTTTACCTCCTTGGTTAGGTGTTTATTCCTAGGTATTTTATTTTTCTTTTTGCTATATCGAATGGGATGTTTTATTTGATTTCTGCTTCTGCTGTTTCATTGTTGGTATACAAAAATGCCTTTGATTTCCAGATATTGTCTTTGCCCGTTGAGTATGATGTTGGCTGTAGGTGTCTTATATATGCCCTTTATTATGCTGAGGAACCCTCCCCTATTCCCACTTTGCTGAGTGTTTTTATCGTAAATGGGTGTTGTACCTTATCGAATGCTTTTTCCTCATCTATTGATATGATCATGTGATTTTTGTCTTTGCTTTTGTTTATGTGATGTATTACATTTACTGATTTGCGAATATTGAACCATCATTGCATCCTTGGGATGAATTCCACTCGGTCATGGTGTATGATCTTTTTAATGTATTGTTGGATGTTGTTTGCCAATATTTTGTTGAGGATTTTAGCATCCATGTTTATCATCTATATTGGCCTGAAATTTTCTTACTTTGTTGTGTCTTTATTTAGTTTTGGGATTAGGATGATGCTGGCTTCATAAAAAGAGTTTGGGAGTGTTACCTCATTTTGGATTCTTTAGAATAATCTGGAAGGATAGGGATTAGCTCTTCCTTAAATGCATTAGAGAATTCTCCTGTGATACCATCTGGTCCAGGGCTTTTGTGTGTTCGGGAGTTTTTTGATTGTTGCTTCCATTTCATCTGCTGTTATTGGTCTGTTCAGGCTTTCTTCTTCTTCATTGAGTTTTGGAAGATTATGTTTTTCTATAAACTTGTCCCTTTCACCTAGGTTTCCAATTTTCTTGGCATACTGTTCTTCATAGTAATTTCTTCCAATCCTTTCTATTTCTGTGATATCAGTTTTAATCTCTCCTCTTTCATTTCTAATTGTGTTCATTTGGGTCTTCTCTCCTTTTTTCTTGATAAGCCTGCTTACAGGCTTGTTGATTTTGTTTCTCTTTTCAAAGAACCAGCTCCTGGATTCATTGATCCTTAAAATTGTGCTTGCTCTGGGTTCTCTTTGTTGTTGTTCCTTGAGTTCTTGCAGGTGTATGGTTTAGGTGTTTGTTTAAAATGTTTCTATCTTTTTTTAGGTAAGCCTGTATCACTATGAAGTTCCCTCTTAGGACTGCCTTCCCTGTGTCCCATAAGTTTTGGGTTGTTGTGAGTTCATTTTCATTGGTTTCTAGAAACTTTTTGACTTCTTTCCTAATTTTATTCTTGAGCCATTCATTGTTTAAAAGCATGCTATTCAATCTCCATGATTTTAAGTGTTTTGGATTTTTCCCTTTGGGGTTGGTTTCTAGTTTCAATCCCTTGTGGTCAGAGAAAATGCTTGGTATGGTTTCAATTTTCTTGAATTTGTCAAAGCTTGTTTTGTGTCTTATCATGTCGTCTATCTTTGAAAATGTTCCATATGCATTTGAAAAGAATGTGTATTTACTTTCTTTGGGACAAAGGGCTCTATATATATCAGTTAAGTCCATTTCACCTAGAGTATTGTTCAATGCCACAATATCTTTGTTGATATTTTGTTTGGAAGATCTGTCCATTTTTGACAGTGGGGTGTTAAAATCACATACTATAATTGTGTTGCTGTCAATATCTTCCTTGAGGTCTTCCAAGATTTTCATTATGTATTTAGGTGCTCCTCTATTGGGTGCATATATATTTACAATGTTTATGTCTTCTTGGTGGATTCTTTCCTTGAGTATTATGAAGTGACCTTCTGGGTCTCTCTTCATGGTTCTTCTTTTGAAGTTTATTTTATCTGATATGAGTATTGCTACCCCAGCTATTGTTTCCTGTCCATTTGCTTGGAAAATTTGTTTCCAGACCTTTACTTTAAGTCTGTGTATGTCTTTTGTCCTGAGGTGAGTCTCTTGTAGGCAGCATAAGTGTGGGTCATGCTTTCTTATCCATTCAGCTATTCTATATCTTTTGATTGGAGCTTTTAATCCATTTACATTTAAGGTTATTATTGAAAGGTACTGATTCATTGCCATTTTCATACCTGTGCTTCTCTCTCTCTCTCTCTCTCTCTCTCTCTCTCTCTCTCTCTCTCTCTTCCTTCCTTCCTTTCCTTAAAGCAGTCCCTTTAGCATCTCTTGCAGAACTGGTTTGGTAGAAGTGTATTTTTTTAGACTTCTTTTTTCTGGAAAGCTCCTTATATAGCCTTATGTCTTGATTGAAATCCTTGCTGGGTAAAGTAGTCTGGGTTGCAGGCCTTTGGTTCTCATTACTTAGAATATTTCTTGCCATTCTCCTCTGGCTTGGAGCATTTCCATTGAGAAGTCAGCCACTAACCTTATTGGAGCTCTTTTGTATGTTAGTTTCTGTTTCTCCCTTGCTGCCTTTCAGATTCTCTCTTTGTCTTGGAAGTTTGCCATTTTAATGATGATGTGTCTTGAAGTGGGCCTGTTTGGGTTCCTCTTGATTGGGACTCTCTGTGTTTCCTGGATTTGTGTGACTTTTTCTTTCATCAAATGAGGGAAGTTTTCCATCATTCTTTTTTCAAATAGGTTTTCTAACCCTTGCTCTTCTTCTTCTCCTTCTGTTATCCCTATTATATGAATAATATTCTGTTTCATATTGTCTTGCATTTCTGTTAATCTTTCTTCATTGATTCTGAGCCTCTTTTCCTTTCCTTGTTTTTTCTGGGTGTTTTTTTCTACTTTGTCCTCCACCTCGCTGATCCGATCTTCTGCTTCACCATTTCTGGTTTTGATTCCCTCTACTGTTTTCTTCAGTTCAGAAATTGTGTTCTTCATTTCCTCTTGGCCCTTGTTGATAGTTTCTATTTCCTTTTTCATGGTGATATAATTTGCAGTGAGTTATTGTAGCTTCCCTGTAGTTTTTGGTAGCTCATTGAGAGCTCATGGAGCATCCTGACAACCATTGCTTTGAACTCAATATCTGATAGTTGAGTTGCTTCTGTTTGATTTAGCATTCTTTCTGAGGCTTCCTCCTTTCCTTTCATTTGGGGATTGTTTCTTTGTCTTCCCATTGTTTGTGAGACTCTTCTCATTAGCCTCAGCTTCTTTAATTGATCTGTTGTGGCTCCCTGGATTTATGGTGTGATGTGAACTTCTGTGGTAGAATACCTGCGAGATTCAGTGGTGCAGTCTCTTTCAGGTACCCTGGTGTTCACAGCTTCCACTGTCTCAGCTGTTGGGATGCCCCATCTTTGGTTCCAACTGTGTTTTTTTCACATTTCTGTTCCTGTTTTTTTTTTTTTTTTTGTCTCAGTCATGGGTATTTAAAAAGAGAAAGAAAATAAATAAAGAAAAGTAAAGAAGAAGGAAGAAGAGATAAAATTGGAAACAAAAGAACAAGCACTAAAACAAGAAAGAAGTAAGGGGAAGCAAAAGGAATTGAGGGATAATTGAAAAGGAATTGAAAGATAAAAAATGAAAAAGTAAAAAAATATAATTAAGAAAAGAGGTAATGCCGGAGAAGATGGCGGTGTGGTAGGAGGGAGCAGAACCCATTTTCCCCTACACACGGCAAAAAAACCGGGCCAATCTATGGAAGATCAGAGCAGACAAGGAATAGTAACACAGCATATCTGAAAACAAGAGGTTCGGAATTGTAGCGGACACTGAAAAATCAGCGGTAAGGAGAGCTTTTCGGAACAATAGGAGCCCAGGGTCCAGCGGGGGGAGAGCGGGGCAGCTGAGGCCCCGGCCCAGCGCTCCGCCAAGCTTTCCCCAGGGCTCTGGGGAGGGAGCTGGGTCAGCCACTGAACCGGCTGGGAGATCTAAGGGGCCACTCCACGACTGCGACAGAGCAAAAGTGGGTGCCCCCAAGCCAAGTCACTGCGAGACTTTGAACCAAGTTTTTGTGGTTCCCTGGTGACTATGAAAGCACAGTCGCTCCAACCGCTGACAGAGGCATGTGTGAAGTGAGATAGCTGCATGAAAATAGGCACCCTCAGGGGACTGCACACAGTCGTGGGATAGTGGACACTCGTGAAAACATAGGCGCTGGCCACTGGAGACAGCTGTGGAGCACCCGTTCCAGTTCACGAGCCCATGCTTGAATTCGGACAGCTCAGGTCCAAGGCGCAGGCGCGAGAAAGCCGCTGGAGTGTAGGCCCCGCTTAGGGGCAAAGACAGGCAACTGCGCACGATTGGAGAACCTAGCACACACCCATAAACTCGGAGAAGTGCGCGCACACCAGGAGGCTCAGGACACACGCTGGAAACCCTGTGGGGAGAGGCGCCCACTAACGCTGGGATACATAGCACAATGAGGACTGAGTTCTGAACACAGAGAAAAGCAATAAGATCACCCTTCAGCCATTGCAGCCAGCAAGACCAGAAAAGCCAGCTTGGCAAGTTTGAAAACAACAAGAGGTTTGTTTTGTTTTTGTTTTTGTTTTTTTAAATATATATTTTTATTTATTTTATTTTTAATATTTTGTTTTGCTTTTGCTTTGCTTGTTCTTTTTTTTTTTTTTTTGGCTGTTTATATTTGTGTGGATGTGTCTGTTTTTTGTTTTGCCAGTTTGTTTGTGTCTTTTTGTTTGTATGCCTGTCTATTTATATGAGTTTTTAACTATTCCTTCTTCTTTATTTTTATCTTCTTTTTTACTCCCCAACTCCTTTTGCTTCCCTTGAATTCCTTCTTGTCTTATTCTGTTTTCCTTTCTTTCCAATTTTATCTCTTCTACCTTCCTCTTTTTTCTTCTTTTTTTCATTTTCCCCACTCTTCTTTTTTTTTTAAATACCCACGAGTGAGACAAAACAAACAAACAAACAAGCCTGGAACTGTGAAAAAAAAACAGAGTTGGCCCCCAAAAGAGGGTATTCCAGCTGATGAGACAGTGGAAGCTGTGAACAACAGGATATCCGAAGGAGAATCCACCACTGAAACTCACAGATATTCTACCACAGAAGGTCATACCACAAACCCAGGGAGCCAGAACAGATCAATTTAAGAAGCTGAGGCTAACAACAAGAGTCTTACAAACAATGGGAAGACAAAGAAACAACCCCCAAATGAAAGGAAAGGAGGAAGCTCCAGAAAGAATGCTAAATGAAACGGAGGCAACTCAACTATCAGATACAGAGTTCAAAGCAATGGTTGTCAGGAAGCTCAATGAGCTCTCAATGAGCTACTAGAAACTACAGGGAAGTTATGATGAACTCACCGCAAACTATATCACCATGAAAAAGGAAATAGAAACTATCAACAAGGGCCAAGAGGAAATGAAGAACACAATCTCTGAACTGAAGAACACAGTAGAAGAATGAAAAGCAGAATCGATGAAGTAGAAGATCGGATCAGCGAGTTGGAGGACAAAATAGAAAAAACACTCAGAATGAGCAAGATAAGGAAAAGAGGCTTAGAAAGATTGAAGAGGGTTTAAGAGAAATGCAAGACAACATGAAACGGAATAATATCCGTATAATAGGGATACCAGAAGGAGAAGAACAAGAACAAGGGATAGAAAACCTGTTTGAAAAAGTAATGATGGAAAACTTCCCTCATTTGGTGAGAGAAAAAGTCACACAAATCCAGGAAACACAGAGAGTCCCAATCAAGAGGAACCCAAACAGGCCCACTTCAAGATACATCATCATTAAAATGGCAAAATTCCAAGACAAAGAGAGAATCTTAAAGGCAGCAAGGGAAAAAAAGGAAATAACATATAAGGGAACCCCGATAAGGTTAGCAGCTGACTTCTCAATGGAAACGCTCCAAGCCAGAAGAGAATGGCAAGAAATATTCCAAGCAATGAGAACCAAAGGCCTGCAACCCAGACTACTTTACCGAGCAAGGCTTTCAATCAAGATAAAAGGCCAAATAAGGAGCTTCCCAGACAAAAGAACTCTAAAAGAATACACCTCTACCAAACCAATTCTTCCAGGGATACTAAAAGGACTGCTTTAAGGGAAGAAAGGAAAAGGCAGAGATAGAAAGAGAGAGAGGAACACAGGTACGAAAATGGCAATGAATAAATACCTATCAATAATAACCTTAAATGTAAATGGATTAAATGCTCCAATCAAAAGACATAGATTAGCTGAATGGATAAGAAAACACGACCCACACATATGCTGCCTACAAGAAACCCACCTCAGGACAGAAGACATACACAGGCTCAAAGTGAAGGGCTGGAAACAAATTTTCCAAGCAAATGGTCAGGAAAAAAAAAGCTGGGGTAGCAATACTTATATCAGACAAAATAGACTTCAAAAGAAGGGCCATAAAGAGAGACCCAGAAGGTCACTTCATAATACTCAAGGGAAGAATCCACCAAGAAGACATAAATATTGTAAATATATATACATCCAACGGAGGTGCACCTAAATACATCAAGAAAATTTTAGAGGACTTCAAGAAAGATATTGATAGCAACACAATTATAGTAGGTGATTTTAACACCCCACTGTCAAAAATGGACAGATCTTCCAAACAAAATATCAACAAAGATATTGTGGCACTGAAAAACACTCTAGACGAAATGGACTTAACTGATATATATAGAGCCCTTCATCCCAAAGAAACTAAATACACTTTCTTTTCAAATGCACATGGAACATTTTCAAATATAGACCACATGATAGGACACAAATCAAGCCTCAACAAATTCAAGAAAATTGAAACCATACCAAGCATTTTCTCTGACCACAAGGGACTGAAACTAGAAACAAAACCCAAGGAGAAAAACCCAAAACCCTCAAAATCATGGAGATTGAATAGCATGCTATTAAACAATGAATGGGTCAAGAATGAAATTAGGGAGGAAATCAAAAAGTTTCTGGAAACAAATGATAATGAACTCACATCAACGCAAAACTTATGGGACACAGGAAAGGCAGTCCTCAGAGGGAAACTTATAGCGATACAGGCCTACCTAAAAAAGACAGAAACATCTCAATCAAACAACCTAACCCTACACCTACAAGAACTCGAGGAACAACAACAAAGACAGCCCAGAGCAAGTAGAAGGAAAGAAATAACCAAGATAAGAGCAGAATTAAATGACGTAGAGACTAAAAACACAATCCTAAAGATCAATGAATCCAGGAGTTGGTTCTTTGAAAAGATCAACAAAATCAACAAGCCTTTAAGCAGGCTCATCAAGAAAAAAAGAGAGAGGACTCAAACACAATCAGAAATGAAAGAGGAGATATTACAACTGACACCGCAGAAATACAAAGGATTGTAAGAAATTACTATGAAGAACTGTATGCCAAGAAATTTGAAAACCTAGGCGAAATGGACAGGTTTCTAGAAAAATATAGCCTTCCAAAACTCAATGAAAAAGAAACAGAAAGCCTGAACAGACCAATAACAGCCGGTGAAATTGAATCAGTAATCAAAACACTTGCAACACACAAAAGTCCTGGACCAGATGGCTTCACAGGAGAATTCTACAAAACATTTAAGGAAGAACTAACCCCTATTCTCCACAGACTATTTGAAAAAATTCAAAGTAATGGAAGACTCCCAAACTCTTTTTATGAAGCCAGCATCATCCTAATCCCAAAACCAGATAAAGACACAACAGAGAAGGAGAACTTCAGGCCAATATTGCTGATGAATATAGACACTAAAATCCTCAACAAAGTACTGGCAAACTGCATCCAGCAATACATTAAAAAGATCATACACCATGACCAGGTGGGATTCATCCCAAAGATGCAAGGATGATACAATATTCACTAATCAATAAACATAATACATCACATAAACAAAAGTAAAGACAAAATCATATGCCCATATCAATGCATACAGAAAAAGCATTTGATAAAGTACAGTACTCATTTATGATAAAAACATCAGCAAAATGGGAGTAGAGGGAGCATTCCTCAACATAATAAAGGCTATATATGAGAAACCTGCAGCCAGCATCATACTCAATGGGCAAGGATTAAAATCTTTTCCACTAAAATCAGGAACAAGACAAGGCTGTCCACTTTCACCACTTCTATTCAATATAGTATTGGAAGTCTTAGCCACAGTGATTAGAGAAGAAAAGGAAATTAAAGTCATCCAACTTGGAAAGGAGGAAACAAAACTATCATTGTTTGCAGATGACATGTTAGTATACATAGAAAATCCTATAGTCTCGGCTAAAAAACTGCTCGACCTAATAAAGGAATTTGGCCAAACAGCAGGATACAAAGTCAATATCCAGAAATCAAAGGCATTTTTGTATACCAACAATGAAACAACAGAAGCAGAAATCAAGAAAAAAATCCCCTTCAATATAGCAAAAAGAAAAATAAAGTACCTAGGAATAAACCTAACCAAGGAGGTAAAAGACCTGTATGCAGAAAACTACACAACACCGAAGAAAGAAATCAAGGAAGACACAAATAAATGGAAACACATACCGTGTTCATGGATCGGAAGAATTAACATCATCAAAATGTCCATACTTCCCAAAGCAATCTACAGATTCAATGCAATACCTATTAAAGTACCAATGGCATATTTCACAGATATAGAACAAACTCTTCGAAATTTATATGGAACAATAAATGACCCAGAATAGCTGCAGCAATCTTGAGAAAGAAGAGCAAAGCAGGAGGGATCACAATACCTGATACCAAAATGTATTACAAGGCCACTGTTATCAAAACAGCCTGGTACTGGCATAAAAACAGGCACGTGGACCAGTGGAATAGAACAGAGACCCCAGAAATAAACCCTAGTCTCTACAATCAAGTAATATTCGACAAAGGGGGCAGCAACATAACATGGAGTAAAAATAGCCTCTTCAACAAGTGGTGTTGGGAGTACTGGACAAGCTTCATGCAAGAAAATGAAACTCGAGCACCAACTTACACCATACACAAAAGTAAACTCAAGGTGGATAAAAGATTTAAACATAAGCCGTAACACCATTAAAGTCCTAGAGGAGAACATAGGCAGGAAAATCTCAGATATTACATGCAGCAACATTTTTACTTATATGTCCCCTAAAGCAAGGGATGTAAAGGAAAGAATAAACAAATGGGATCTCATCAAAATAAAAAGCTTCTGCATGGGTAAGGAAAACAATATTAAAATAAAAAGAGAACCGACTGTGTGGGAAAACATATTTATCAATGATACCTCAGACAAGGGTTTAATCTCCAAAATATACAAAGAACTTACACGACTCCACTCTAAGAAGACAAGCAACCCAAGTAAAAAATGGGCAGAGGACTTGGGCAGACACTTCTCCAAGGAGGACATACAGAGGATCCAGAGACATATGAAAAGATGCTCGATATCGCTAGCTATCAGAGAGATGCAAATTAAAACCACAATTAGATACAACTTGACACCAGTCAGAATGGCCAACATAAACAAAGCAACAAACAGCAAGTGTTGGAGAGGTTGTGGAGAAAAGGGGACACTAGTGTACTGCTGGTAGGAGTACAGGCTGGTACAACCACTATGGAAAACTGTATGGAATTTTCTAAAATAACTAAAAATGGATCTACCTTTTGACCCAGCAATTCCACTGCTAGGACTATATCCTAAGAACCCCGAAACACCAATCCAAAAGAACCTATGCACCCCTATGTTTATAGCAGCACAATTTACAATTACCAAGTGTTGGAAGCAACCTAGATGCCCATCAGTAAATGAATAGATCAAAAAACTGTGGTACATTTACACAATGGAATTCTATGCAGCAGAAAGAAAGAAGGAGCTCATACCCTTTGCAATTGCTTGGATGGAACTTGAGAGCATCATGTTAAGCGAAGTAAGCCAGGCAGTGAAAGACAAATACCATATGATCTCACCTTTAACAGGAAGCTAATCAACAAAACAAACAAACAAGCATAATATAACGAAAGACACAGAAATTGAGAACAGGCTGAAAGTCACCAGAGGGAAGAAGGGAGGGAATTTCAGGGGAAAAGGGGAAGGAATTACAGGAAGAAGTATATAGGACACATGGACAAAAACTATGGGGGGTGGAAATGGAAGGGAGGAGGGGAGGGCTGGGATGGTGGGTTCAGGTGAGAATAAAAGACAGAAAACTGTACAAGATCAACAATTAAAATAAAAATTAAAAAAATATATAATTAAGAAAAGAAAAAAGAAAACAAAAAGACATTCCTGTTCCTGGTTTCAAACTGGCCAAACCGGTTTTTCTGGTCTTTCTAGCTGCAATATACTGAGGGCAACTGGTATCACTTTTCTCCCTGTTCAGCACTCCATCAGGGTAAGCCCGGTGCCTTTCCGCACATGGCCTCAGTCTTGGGTACTGAGCCTCCTGGTGACCACATGCTTTCCCAAGATTATGAGCACGAGCTCAGTTCTCCTATGGGGTGCATGCCAACCCCTAGTCTAAGGGTGTGGGTTCCGGGTTTCCAGCTTTGCATTCGCTCACACTAAGTTCCTGGGATGAACTCCGGGTTTCCCACGGATCATGCGCACTTCCCGGGTGTCCTTCATGGGCTCTGGGGTTTCCACAAAGCCCCCTCCTCCATTTGCGGGTGCCTCTGGTTGCAAGGGTGCCTCTGGTTGCATGGGCTCAAGCGTGCACTCCTCCCATGGCTATTGCATGGGTGCTCACAGCCCCAGCGTTTTTGTCACTCAGACCTTAACTCCCCTCTCTGCGATTTCACAGAACCAGGTCTCTCTCCTTGCTGCTCAAACCTTGTATGGCTGGGGAGGGAGCAGTTGACCTGGCTCCCTCCCTAGAGCCCTGTGGCAGACCTGGGAAGTGCTGGTCTGGGGCTTCAGCTGTCCTGGTCTCTGCGCAGAGCCCTGGGACCTTATTGTCCTGTAGTATTCTCCTTACTCTCTAGTTTTTCAATGTCTACTACAATTTTTGGTCTCTTATTTTCATATATGCTGTGGTACTGTTGGCTGTTTGCTCTGTTACTCCGTAGATTGGCCAGGTTTTTCTCCCGTGTGTATAGGGAAGTGAAATCTGCTCCCTCCTACCATGCTGCCATCTTTAAACTCCCATTACTTGGAATATTTCATGCCAATCCCTTCTTGCTTGTAGTGTTTCTGTTGAGAAATCAGCTGATACCTTATTGGAACTCCCTTGTATGTTACTAGCTGTTTCTTTCTTGCTGCCTTTAAGATTCTCTTTGTCTTTAAATTTTGCCATTTTGATTTTAATGTGTCTTTTAGTAGGCCTCTTTGGCTCTATCTCAATTGGGACCTTCTGTGCTTCCCAGACTTGTGTGGCTTTTCCCCTTTATCAAGTCAGGAAACTTTTCTGTCATTTTCTCTTCAAACAGGTTTTCTTTTCTCCTCTTTCTGATATCCCTATGATGCAAATATTGTTATGCTTCATATTGTCACTAAATACCCTTAAACTATCCTCATTTGAGTCTTTTTTTATATTTTTGCTCTGACTCAGTTTTTTTTTCTACTTTGGTTAATAACTTGATGATTTGATCCTCCACTTCATGTAGTCCGCTTTTAATTCTTTCTAGTGTGTTTAGCATTTCAGATATTGCATCCTTCATTTCCAACTGGTTCTTATTCAAGGTTTCTTTGTCCTTTTTCATGCTGATGTAGTTCTCATAAAGTTCCTTGTTCTCACCAAATTCCTTGAACATCCTTATAACTGTTATTTGGAACTCTATGTTCGACAAATTGCTTGTCTTGATTTCATTTAGCTCTTTGAATGTTCCTCCATTCCTTTAATTTGTTTTTTTTCTTTGTTTCCCTATTTTAGTATTCTCTTTGTGTTTGTTTCTATTTGTTAGATAGATTTCCTTTGACTCTATGTCTTGTGGAGTAGCCTTATGTGTTAGGAGTCCTGTAGGACCCAGTGGTGCAGTCTCCTTGATCTCCTGATCTGGATGTTCTAAGACTGTCCTCTGTGTGGGTTATGTGGACTCTCCTGTTATATTTGGGTCCTGATTGTTATCAGCCCATTCATTGGTTTACTCCCCTCTGGCTGGCTAAGAAGCTCAAGCCCCACCATGTGTTGTAGGCTGTTTTTTAGGTGTTGGCAGAACAAAGCAAAACAACACCAGAACAAGGAACACCAGAACAAGGAATCTCCACACCCTGACCACCACAGCAATATCAATAAGAAGAGAGCAAGGAATAATAAACGCAGAAAGATAAATGAATAGTAGAGAAAGGGTAAAAGGAAAAACAATATGAGAAGACCAAAGGAAAGAAAAGTGATTATGAGAGGAGAAAAAGGAAGAGAACTAATATTTATAATGACTTGAAGAGAAAAATGGGGATAAAGAAGACAGAAAAAGTAACAAAAGTAATAAAATGAGAGAAGAAGGGAACAGTGGAGTAATAAAAAAATAAGAGTAAAATAGGCAAAATGAAAGAAAAATTAGAGCACCAAAAATAAAAGAAAAATAAAAATAGATAAAAATAATAAAAAGGCTATGAAAAAGAAAAATAGTAAAAATAATGAAAAAAGGACCAAGTGGGTGTGTCTCAGCAGAGTTTAGATCTTGCCTACTGGTTTCTCCATTTGGATACTGCTCTGATGTCTGAGTCTTGTATAAGCCAGTGTCAGGTGCTGTCCATGTGTAGTCCTTGGCAGCTGTTTTGAAGCCACAAGTGAATCACTGTTTGTGGCTGATTCCTCCAGGTTTGGCTATTCCCAGTGGCCTGGCTGCTCTGCAAAGTTGACTTTTATCAGCACTGGGTCCAGGGCTGTGTTATGAAATGTCCCAAGTTACCACAGGATCTTCTTTTGCCTGACTCCGCCTGCTGGCTTGCTGTCAATATTAGCCTAGTAGCAGCCTGGACTATTTCTGAAATGGCTTCTGGTGGAAACAGATAACTGTGATTCCTAGATCTCCCGTGGCAGGTACCCTTCAGACTTCAGGGAAGATGGTAGGTGTGTTCCCCCTCCTCTGAGCCATTAGTCTAAATCTCTTTGGGATTATATCCCTGTACTCAACAACGTGGGGCACCTAGTAGACTTCCAGAGTCTAGATTTTGGGTCTGCTGGATGCTGGGAGGGTGTTTTGTGGCTCTTCCATGAGGGGGAAGCACCAGTCTGTTTCTTAGGATTTTGTATGGATTGGCTGCACCTGACTATCAGCCTCTGGTAACCCCTGAGTCTGTTTATGTTGCTGTCTCCTCAGCAAGGCTAAAGATGCAGGATGGGAGAACAGAAAGAAAAAAAACAAAACAGAACAACAAGACAGAGCAAAACTGAAAAAAAGAAGAAAATTTTGCTGGGTGGAGCTAACAGGATTTAATATGGCCAAGGGGAATTCCAGAGGGTGGGAGGAACAGTAATCAATTTTTTCCTGGGAAGGGCTAGCTCTTTTCAAAACAGAAGGCTGCTCTGGAGCCCAGGTATATCCGAGCCTCAAAATTCCACAGCTGCTCCCCCATATTGCTCCCCAGTGCCTCCCATTTCAGGCAATTCAAGTCTGCGCTACCCTCCTTTTGCTGGGGCCCAAGGTGGTTGCCACAAATGCAAAATCTGTGCTTTGCCCCCTAAGGAAAACAATAAGATGGTAGATTTGCCTCTAGCAGTTTTTTTCTCCCAAAAGCAGAGAGCCCCCATGCTGCAGACTTTGTCTGACTCTTCTGTGAGCAGTTTCAGCTATGCCCAGGGCCCAGAGAAAACTGTCCCCTCCCTGGAAAATACTACGGTCTCTGGACCCTGGTTCCCAGTGGCAGAAGGACACGTGGCATAGAGGTCACAGAAGCAAGGGCAGGTGCCAAGGTGTGTCAGCTCCTGTGGCTTCTTCCTGAAGATGATTTTGTAAATTCCACAAAATGTCTCCCACTCCAAATCTGCACAGCCAGAAGTGCTGGGCTGAGTGGTGGCAGTGGCAGTGGCTCTGCCAGAAGAGTCCAGGCTGCCCATCCCCGAGTGCCCTAATAGATGGATAGGCACTTGCACACATCCTTGCACAGTCACCTGTGCACATGCTCGCTAACACATGCTCTCATACACACTCAACTGTATTTTCAGGTTGATTGCTCTGTAGTTTAGCTGCAAGACCAGTGCTGGGCTGGGAGCAACCAGAAGGAGCTTCCAGCTACTCTGCAGCCATCTTGCATGGGTTCTGTTTTCTTTTTAGATTTTGCTGACTATCCTTGCCAGAATTTATTCTACCTAAAGGGGAAGGTATATTCTATCTTTGAACTTTGAATTGCTTTCTAGTTCATTATGTACTTTAAAACATGTAAGATGACATAGCTCCATGCAGTTTACATCCCCATTTACCCCTTTCTCCTGATTAAAAAAAATATGAAAATTAAAAATATAAGGCTACCACTTCAGCTTCCTTGGTTCTATATTCTGGAATATCAATGATTAATTTTATAATATTGCCTTCACATTATGGGAGAATGGATGGTAGCTGGGGGACAGGTTTAGGAGTTCTTCTACAACAGAATCTATAACAACTTCTTTGTTTCCAGATGATTGGGAGGAGGAGGGAAAGAGTGCTGGTCTTGCCTATTTTTGGAGGCAAAATGTTACATTTTGATATCTGTTTCTGGATCTCATTACTTTTTCTCTTGACTGTGGGTCACATTTTTCTTCATATATCTGGGATTTGTTTTCTTAAGTGTGTATTGGGCATGGTACATTATTTGTTGCAGAGACACTAGTTATGGAATCTTCCTCTGATGAGTGTTGCTCATTGACCCAGTGGGCAGTTAAACTATGAGCTTATTACACTGAATTTGTATGGATTATTCACTTTGCAAGTATGAATAGGTTGGCTATGCACTTAGTCTAGTCCTATGGCTAGACTGTTTGTCCTGAGAGAAAAATTATTCTTGAGGCATGGCCCTGCTTTGATTTTAATAGAAAACCTGAGGTATTTACATAACCCCTCTAATTTGGAGAAACCTGAATCCAAAGTTGTTTTAGCTGTGATGAGCAGGAGCTGATATTTACCAGCTTCCTGACTTCCAGCTGTTTCTTCTTGCTTTTCTCTTTGGAAGCTAAAGATTTGAGGGTCATTTACACAAGGAATTGGGGGCATCTTTCTGGGACTTCTCCCTCAATTTTAGTTTCTTTGGCAATCACAAATCTTTTTTTTTCTGCAATCACAAGCCTGTGTGGCTTTCTGCTTTAATTCCAAGTCATGCAGTGTGGAGCAATGGCTGCCTCCAGGGAAAACCTTTGTAATCATAGACCTTACCCAGAGTAGTTCTCTTTTATCAAGGATCAAATCTCTTTTGGCTTTTTTCCTGCCTTTGGTGACTATTCATTACCTTCAAATAGTTTTTCATTAATGTTTCCTCAGAATTTATAATTGATATTTGTAGACGGATGAGTTCACTTCGAGTCACTCTGCCATTATAGGAACCAGAGGCTCTTAAACTATCCGGGGACTTCTGGGGACAATCTTCCTCTTGTTCCTCCTATAGAGTTTAATGCGACTGCTTCAACCAAACCAAGGTTTCTGCACTGTTTTACATGGTCTTTATAGGGTAAACAGAGGCTGTCTGGCTTCCTTACCAAGGTGCCTGGGCAAATAAGGGAAGCAGTTTCCCATAATCTTGAATGTGCCTGATAAGTATAGTGTTCTCATAGCTTTGAGACTGGGTCTGATAAACGGTTCCTATAGCCTTGAGTAGGCTCGCATGCATAGTATGCAGCTCTGTTGCATAAGATCTGTTGTCACCTTGCTGGCTTTGTTTCTTCCTAGTATTTAAGGGGGTAGGGGCTCCCCGCTGGGTGCCACAACAGATACCATGCAGGGAGACACACAGCTTGCAGTGTGTGTGGCTCACCCATCCTTGAATAAAGGCATGCCAAGTATCCCTAATGGCTCTGTGAATATTCTTCCATCTGCCTGAATTACATGAACCTGCCTGGCCTTGAACAGTTGCAACACACTCCTTCTAAGATCAAACCCAGTCCAGTTATTCTTCACTTACTACCTGTGGACTGGGAATACACTGGTCCCCTCCAGTGTTTCTTGCTTTCATTTTAAGTCTTCATTGAAGGAAGTCTGCCAGTGATGCAAACACAATTTATGTTTCAAAGGAATAACTTTTTTATCTCTTCTTTGAAGAACTGAACTGAGATATTTTTAGAAAAAAGTATTCTTTTGGGTTATTTGATATGAAATGTGTGTAAATGTATTTATGTCTTGTTATTTTTTAATAGAATTAGATAATGCCTACTCCAAATCTAAACTTAAGGTATCCTCTGTGAATTAAATTAATGGATAAACATGTCAAGTGAGAGACAGATTTGGGTGTTTCTTCACAGAAGTCCGAAAAACAAGGGCCTAGAAGCCCAGTAGACTTGACTATAGACTATGAGTCAGGGTTCTGGTTTGGGGGAGAGGTGCAGGAGATAGATAAAGACAGAGTTGATATTAAAAGGAATGGGCTTATATGACTATGGATGCCAAGAAGAGCTGCCATCTTCAAGGCAGAGACCCAGGAAAGTCAGTTGTACAATTCAGTCTGAGTCCAAAGGCCTAAGAATCAGTGTGGAGCCAGTGGTTTTCAGATTGAGGGCAGGAGAAGACAAGATGAGATGACTCAGTTTGATCACTGAGGCAGAAAAAAAAGGGATGAATTATTCCCCCCTCTGCCTTTTGTTCTATTCAGGACCTCAATCAATTGGATTATGTCCACCTGCTATGGGGAGGGTGAAATAATGAGTCCACTGATTCAAATGCTAATCTCATCCAGAAACACCCTCTCAGACACACTCAGAAACAATGTTTAATCTAGTTACCTTTGGCCCAGTTGTTCTCTGAGTCTTTGTTTATCTGCAGTTTTTTGTTTGTTTACATCTTGGTTGTCACTGGTGGGGAGGAGAGAAGAGGGAAACATTAACAAGAAACTGTTTGAAGGTTAATGAAAAGTCAGCAAAGGCCGGAGTTGGGAATCTGCAGAGGAGGAAAGATGACTGTATGCCTTATTCTCTACCATTTTATATAAGGGACTTGAGCATTTGTGGATTTGGGTATCTGAGAGTGGTCCAGGAAACCAAATCCCTCATGGATACCAAAGGATGACTGCAGTTAAGTTTTGGCGGAGTCAGAAGTTTTATGTGAATTTTCTACTACTGTACAGGGGTCAGTATCCCCATCCTCCGTGTTGTTCAAGAATCAACTGTATTTACAGCCACCTCCTAAAATGCCTGAAGGAGTCATGTGCACAAAACATAAGGATGCACAAAATTACATTGTATTTCTTTAGCACTTTATTTCATAACTGTTAAAACAACTCAACATGTCTCTTTAGACTTATTTCTACATGCACCTAATTTAATCTTTGTTCTCTGTTTCTTTAAAAAGTTACAGAAGGACAAACCCAAGGGAAAAACATGCAGAAAGAAAGAATGTAATCCTAAAACCAGCTTTGAGAAAACAAGGTAAAAGACAAGAGCCATAGCCAAAAATTAGTCCAAGCCATCCATTCTACCATCCCTTCCCATGGCCATTACCCTGGTTTCTGCTAAGCAATGCAATCTCTATCCCCCATCCTGAGTTATAGAAATCCAAATAATGGCCAGCTGCTAGAAATAAAGACAGAACTCTTATAGAACATCCCCAATATTAATATCTCAAAAATTATTCTGCCACATATACACCAAAAAATCAAAATGCTCTCCTTAATATCAAATGTTAAGATAATCCTCAGTGAAACAGATAGAATAGATTATAGTTAAATATTTAAAAATTTACTGGGGCTGCAGCAAGTTTCCAGGCAGTCCAAAATTCCAGAGTGGTGTTCCTCAAGATGTTGCTGAGATTTTTAGATTTCTTACCACATCTGAGAAACGCTGCTCTTTCTCTTAGGTCCTCCGTAACAGGGAAGGGCATTCTGATGCATGACTTCCAAATCAATGAGATTTTCTGTTTATGGAAATAAAATATGCCATGGAAAAATTATGCCTATGTATAAGTAAATTATGGTGCCTCTACCTCTTTTTATGGGAATTGACATCCATTGATTTTTGGAAGTATACATTTTACCAGAACTCAGAAATGTTTTTAACAAAGCTTTCTCACACAGTACTGTCAGCTTCAATACTCTACAATTAGATCCAATTAACATGTCCCAACAGCCAGATGAGTTGGTAATAGCAATATTTAGTGCAGTTAATACCTAAAAATTAAAATGCTTGTTTTCCATGGCATTAAATCGCATATCATATTCCTTTTTGCATCTCTAAATGTCTCTTTTTAGGAATCTTGAGAATTAAGGTTTCTTGTGGTGGGGCATACATATCATATTTTAAAGATAAGTTTACTGGTAGGTGTCAATATGAAGACAGGGCAATAAACACATAATAATATAAATGAAAATGGAAATATAGATTAAATTACTGGGTGACATTCTACAGTCATACTTAAAACTAGAACCTTCTAGATTTGGAAGAAGATACTAGATAGTATATTAAATTTCAAGGTGAGTAAACTGAATAACCTTTAAAGTTCTTTCAACCTCTTAGACTCTATTTTTCCTCCAAATCTATCTTTCATTGCTAGTGAACACAGGCTTTTGTGACCTGTTTACAGGAAATGTCTCTGTTGACATTTTATATTTTTCTAAATGTCATACTATTATCAATTATGTATGAAGTTCATAATAATAATATATATTGGGTAATTTGTGCAAAGTAAGATAATTTTGTATATTTTTGAGATTTTAAAATTTTTGATTTATGTATTAAGGAAAATTTGCTGTAACTTCCTATTTCTGCACTATCTTCTCTGAAAGTAAAAATGGCCATAGGCTACATTTTATAGACTTAAAAAGTAAACAGACTTTAAAAAATGTATTAATGGAGGCTTAGCTTTGATATCAGTATGCCATCTAGGGACAAACATCTCATTCCAACAGTTTTACTTATTTTTTTATGCCATAATTTACTAGCCAAGATTATGCTAAGCTAACCTTACCCTGATATACTACACTACACCATGTGGAACATAAACAGTGGGACCAGACCACAATAGCCTTTATTATTAATAGAGGAAGATGGTTTCCTGAAGATGAAAATATTTTCATGAGCACTGTTAGTTCTTCTTCTCTCTCCATAGTAGAAATGTTTTTTTTTTTAATTGATTTCCTATTGGTACCCTAGGTAGATGAAATTTAAATCATGGTGAATTTGCTAGAGATCCCAGCAATAAGTAGTGGGAACAGGCAGTACTCTCTTTAGAGAATGAGGACTTGGAGTGCTTCCAAATTAATCTCTTGTATTTTAAGTATCTGTATTCTGTGCAAATGAGAAAATGGATATTTTTAATATTTATCAAGTAGCTTTTTACAGTTCAAATTTGGGAAGTCACTAAGACTATCGAGCCTTCAACATACTTAAGTTTGTCAATTATAAAGCACATCTCATTGTATCATGTTTGTTTTCTTTAAATTTTCTACCAAATGCTTACACATGTTTTTACGTACTTTAACTACATGATAACTAACCTTGCGTTAAACAGCTGCTTAAAAAAGATTTCATGACTCTGCTTTCTCAGCTCAATCAGATTGGCTGTTGACCAGGGATGTGCACAGTGTTTGCCATTGGATCTAGACTCTGGACTATAATAGCACAGACCAGAAGGATTGGTCATATACTAAAGCAGGGAAAGGCAATGAACTAACAGATACTTTCATTATATAAGATGCTATAATTTTAGCTCCCTTCTTCTTAAAGTTTTTTTTTTCCATTATATTTGAGTTACCATGGCTCTTTTGTGGATCATTAGAAATATAACAATTGCTCTTAAAAAAATATATGAAGTATCTGCAGAAAATTTCAGAAGCTTATTTAAATTTAATTTTTATAACTGCCTCCCCTTTCATAGAGTGCCAACATAGCACTCTGGAGCCAGACTATTGGGTTTGACTCTCAACTCCACCTTTACTATTCATGTGATTTAGGCAAATTACTGAACTGTGGGTCTTGGTTTCCTCTCCTATAAAATGGCATATAAACAGTACTAGTTCATCAAGACAGTGTGAGGATTAAATGACTATGTAAAGCACACAGAGTGATGCCTGTCACATTTAGTACAATTGGAAAAGGTGCAGTTTTTCCCACTTTGGTTACAGTGGAACAAATCAACCCCAGTCCTCTGGTATCTTTCTAAAAACTCTAGTGAAGAGTAAATGAATGAAAAGAGAAAGGGCTTCATTGCACTAAAACAAATATTAGCACCTACTGTGAACAAAATATTACACTGGGAGAGGCCAAGAAATAAAAGATACAGCTCCAAATTTTGATAAAGACACAGGTAGGAGATAAGGATGGATAGCCAGCATTCTTACAAGGAGGCTTATTTATTTCCTGTGGTGCCTTATGCATATCTCTCTGATGGCACTTATTCCCCTGCATCATTATTGCCTGCCTTCAAGGCTATCCTCAGCCTTTCAGTTGTGGACCCCTGTTTTACACCCAGTGCCTAACACAGTTCTTAGAGGGAAACAGGTGTTCTGTACATATTTGTTGATGGTGCGGGGGGGGGGGTGATAAATAAATGCATGAATCCTTTCAAAATAGTATATATATGGAAGCCTTCACTAAAGAAATGAAATTTGATCTGGGCTGGAATGATGGGAGAATATACATAAGGGCAGAGTTGCCATATAAAGTACAGGCAGTCCAGTTCAATTTGAACATTAGATAGACAACAAATAACTTTTCAATGTATGTCCGATAAAACATTTAGGGCATACTTATGCTAAAATAAGTGATTCATTGATTAAATTTGAATTTCAGATAAACAATGAATCTCTTTTACATATAAGATTCTCCAATATTATATGGAATATACTTAATACTAAAAATTATTTTTATTTGAAATTTAAACTTAACTGGATATCTTGTAAGTTTACTTGCTAAATATGGCAATCCTAATAATGGGAATAGAGGATAAAAGAAATTTAAGTTAAGGAAATGGCAAGAGAAATATGTAGAGGCTTTTAGCCCTTAAGAAAATTTAAGTCTTTGAATAAAAATGTATGAATGGAGAATTGTGATAGAAGACAATGCTTAAAATAGTTTCTTTTCTTCCTTGCTTATTTTCTTTAAAAATATATATTACAGTTTTCCATTAGCCTTCACCCCACCTTGTTTTCTTCCCTCCAGCATAGAATGGATCAAAAAACTATGGTATGTTTACACAATGGAATACTATGCAGCAGAAAGAAAGAAGGAGCTCCTTCCCTTCACAACAGCATGGATGAAACTGGAGAGCATTATGCTAAATGAAATAAGCCAGGCAGTAAAAGACAACTATCATATGATTTCACCTATTAGTGAAACCTCATTAACAAAATAAACGAGCAAGCAAAATATAGCCATAGATATTGAAGTAAAGAACAAATTGACAGGAACCAGAGGGGAGTGGGGAAGGGATAATGGGGGGAAATAGGGGGAGAGTTATCAAGGAACATGTATAAAGGGCACATGGACAAAACCAAAGGGGGTAAGATTGAGGGTGGGAGGTGAGGATGGGTGGGGCAGGGGAGAGTGGTGGTGGGGAAATGGAGACAACTTTATTTGAGCAACAATAAAGAAAACAACTATGGGACATTTACACAATGGAATACTACTTGGCTGTGAAAAACAAGAACCCCTTATACCACTTGTGACAGCATGGATGGGCCTGGAAAACATTATGCTAAATAAGATAAGGCAGTCAGAGAAAGACAAATACCATATGATTTCACTCATATGTGGAATCTAATGAACAAATTGAACTAAGAAGCAAAATAGAGACAGACTCAGAGAGAGCTGGATGACAGCTAAAAGGGTTAGGGGATGGAGGGATTGACCAAAAAGGTAAAAGAACTCATGGATGTGGACAAGGGTGTGGTGATTTCAGAGAAGAAGGGGATTTAAGAGGACCAAATGCGGAGTGGGTGCAAGATGATGGCATGGTAGGAAGACGCAGATTGCCCTTCCTCCTGCACATGGGAGAAAAACCTAACTGATCTACAGAGGAACAGAGTAGACAGCCAACAATACCACAGTATATATGAAAATAGGAGATCAAAATTTGTAGCAGACATTGGAAAACTAGATGTGGCAGCCGAGCGACTGGAGGCGGTCCTGAGACCGGTAAGGAGGCGACCTTGCGACCAGAGGTGGCTCTGCAACCCACCGGAGGCGGTCCGGCGACCGGAGGGGGCTCTGCGACCGGGTCGGAAGCAGCCCTGGGACCGGAGGCGACCCTGCAACTAGAGAAGGGGTCTCTGTGGAAGACCCGGAGCTCACATCTGTGATCCTGGGGTGAGTGTGCGCAACTCGGGAAACTTGCGGAGCCCAGGCCTGTAGTCTCGGGTGGGTGCTTGCACCCTGTAGGAGACCCGGAGCTCACAGCAATAGGCTCGGGGAGGGATGGATCTGTAAGAGATTCCAGCTGAAACCCATAAACTCGGGAAAGCTCGCCCTCTGCAGGATGCTCAGAAATCACACCCAAGGCCCTGCATGGAGAGTGCGCCATTAGCCCTGGGGACAGTGCGCAACTGGCACTGAGGACAGTAGCCAAAAGCTGACTGAGTGAGGAACAGAGAGAAAAGCAGTACGAGTTGCCTCGCAGCCTGCTACAGCCAGCAAGTCCAGAAAATCCAACTTGGCCTATTTGAAAATAGCAAGAAAAAATTTTTTTTTCTTTTTTTGTTTTTGTTTTTGTTTTTGGGTGTTTTGTTTTGTTGTGTTTTTTTTTTTATAGTTGTTTTTTGTCTGTTTAGTTGGGGGGTTTTTGTTTGTTTTGGATTGTTTTTCGTTTTTGTGGGGTTCTTTTTGTTTCATTTTGATTATATATTTTTTATTTTTTACTACTTCTACCTTTTTTATCTCTCAATTCCTTTTGCTTCTCTTTACTTCTTTCTGGCTTTATTCCTTCTTCCTTTCTTTCCAATTCTATCTCTCTTTCCTTCCCCTTTTTATCTCTTCTTTTTTCACTTTATTCTTTTCTCTTTTTAAATACCCACTAGGGAGGCAAAAAAATCCTAGAACTGTGAAAAAACCAGAGTTGGACCAAAAGAGGGGGTATTCCCACAGCTGAGACAGTGGAAGCTGTGAACACCAGGATACCTGAAGGAGACTACACCACTGAATCTCACAGGTATTCCACCACAGAAGTTCACACCATAAACCCAGGTAGCCAGAACAGATCAACTTAAGAAGCAGAGGTTTACAAGAAGAGTCTCACTAACAATGAGAAGACAAAGAAACAATCCCCAAATGAAAGAAAAGGAGGAAGCCCCAGAAAGAATGTTAAATGAAACAGAGGCAACTCAACTATCAGATAAAGAGTTCAAAGAAATGGTTGTCAGGAAGCTCCATGAGCTCTCAATGAGCTACCAGAAACTACAGGGAAGCTACGATGAACTCACTGCAAACTATATCAACATGAAAAAGAAATTAGAAACCATCAAAAAAGGCCAAGAGGAAATGAAGAATGCAATTTCTGAGCTGAAGAACACAGTAGAAGGAATGAAAAGCAGAATCGATGAAGCAGAGGATCGAATCAGTGAGTTGGAGGACAAAGTAGAAAAAAGTAGCCAGAAAGAGCAAGAAAAGGAAAAGAGGCTCAGAAAGAATGAAGAGGGGTTAAGAGAAATGCAAGACAACATGAAACATAATAATATCTGTATAATAGGAATACCAGAAGGAGAAGAAGAAGAGCAAGGGATAGAAAACCTATTTGAAAAAGTAACGATGGAAAACGTCCCTCATTTGATGAGAGAAAAAGTCACACAAATCCAGGAAACACAGAGAGACCCAATCAAGAGGAAGACAAAGAGGCCCACTTCAAGACACATCATCATTAAAATGGCAAACTTCCAAGACAAAGAGAGAATCTTAAAGGCAGCAAGGGAGAAAAAGGAAGTAACATACAAGGGAGCTGCGATAAGGTAAGTAGCTGACTTCTCAATGGAAACGCTCTAAGCTAGAAGACAATGGCAAGAAATTTTCCAAGTAATGAGATCCAAAGGCCTACAACTAAGACTACTTTATCCAGCAAGGCTTTCAATCAAGATAGAAGGACAAATAAGGAGCTTCCCAGACAAAAGAAGTCTAAAAGAATACACTTCTACCAAACCAGTACTGCAAGAGATACTAAAGGGACTGCTTTAAGGAAAGAAAGGAAAAGAGAGAGAGAGGAACACAGGTACGAAAATGGCAATGAATCAGTACCTATCAATAGTAACCTTAAATGTAAATGAATTAAATGCTCCAATCAAAAGACATAGAATAACTGAATGGATAAGAAAGCATGACCCACACATATGCTGCCTACAAGAGACCCACCTCAGGACAAAAGACATACACAGGCTCAAAGTGAAGGGCTAGAAACAAATTTTCCAAGCAAACGGTCAGGAAAAAAAGGCTGGGGTAGCAATACTCATATCAGACAAAATAGACTTCAAAAGAAGAGCTATAAATAAAGACCCAGAAGGTCACTTCATAATACTCAAGGGAAGAATCCACCAAGGAGACATAAATATTGTAAATATATATGCACCCAACATAGGAGCACCTAAATACATCAAGAAAATCTTAGAGGACTTCTAGAAAGATATTGACAGAAACACAATTATAGTAGGGGATTTTAACACCCCACTGTCAAAAATGGACAGATCTTCCAAACAAAATATCAACAAAGATATTGTGGCATTGAACAGTACTCTAGATGAATTGGACTTAGCTGATATACATAGAGCCCTTCATCCCCCAAAAACTAGATACACATTTTTTCCAAATGCACATGGAACATTTTCAAAGGTAGACCACATGATAGGACACAAAACAAGCCTCAAAAATTTCAAGAAAATTGAAATCATACCAAGCATTTTCTCCAAGCACAAGGAACTAAAACTAGAAACAGACTTGATGGGAAAAATCCCCAAACTATCAAAATCATGGAGATTGAATAGCATGCTATTAAACAATGAATGAGTAAAGAATGAAATTAACGAGGATATCAAAAAGTTTCTGGAAACAAATGAAAATGAACTCACAACAACCCAAAACTTATGGGACACAATGAAGGCAGTCCTCAGAGGGAAGTTCATAGCAATACAGGCCTACCGAAAGAAGACAGAAACATTTCTAACAAATGACTTAACCCTATGCCTACAAGAACTCTAGGAACAACAACAAAGACAGCCCAGGGCAAGTAGAAGGAAGGAAATAACCAAGATCAGAGCAGAATTTAATGACATAGAGAGTAAAAGCACAATCCTAAGGATCAATGAATCCAGGAGCTGTTTTTTTGAAAAGATCAACAAAATCGACAAGCCTTTAAGCAGGCTCATCAAGAAAGAGAGAGGACTCAAATAAACACAATCAGAAATGAAAGAGGAGAGATTACAACTGACACCACAGAAATACAAAGGATTGTAAGAAATTACTCTGAAGAACTGTATGAGAAGAAATTTGAAAACCTAGGTGAAATGGACAAGTTTCTAGAAAAATATAACCTTCCAAAACTCAATGAAAAAGAAACAGAAAGCCTGAACAGACCAATAACAGCTGATGAAATTGAAGCAGTTATCAAAAAACTCCCGACACACAAAAGCCCTGGACCAGATGGTTACACAGGAGAATTCCACAATACATTTAAGGAAGAGCTAACCCCTATCCTTCACAGACTATTCCAAAAAATCCAAAATGATGGAAGACTCCCAAACTCTTTTTATGAAGCCAACATCATCCTAATCCCAAAACCAGATAAAGACACAACAAAGAAAGAAAACTTCAGGCCAGTAACACTGATGAATATAGACGCTAAAATCCTTAACAAAATATTGGCAAACCGCATCCAACAATACATTAAAAAGATCATACACCATGACCAAGTGGGATTCATCCCAGGGCTGCAAGGATGGTTCAACATTCGAAAATCAGTAAATGTAATACATCGCATAAACAAAAGCAAAGACAAAAATCACATGATCATATCAATAGATGCAGAAAAAGCTTTTGATAAAGTACAACACCCATTTATGATAAAAACACTCAGCAAAGTGGGAATAGAGGGAGCATTCCTCAACATAATAAAGGCCATATATGAGAAACCTACAGCCAACATCATACTCAATGGGCAAAAACTGAAATCTTTCCCACTAAGATCAGGAACAAGACAAGGCTGTGCACTTTCACCACTTTTATTCAATATAGTATTGGAAGTATTAGCCACAGCAATTAGACAAGAAAAGAAAAAAGGCATTCAAATTGGAAAGGAGGAAACAAAACTATCATTGTTTGCAGATGACATGATAGTATACATAGAAAATCCTATAGACTCAGCCAAAAAGCTGCTCGACATAATAAATGAATTTGGCCAAACAGCCGGATACAAAGTCAATATCCAAGAATCAAAGGCATTTTTGTATACCAACAGTGAAACAGCAGAAGCACAAATCAAGAAAAAAATCCCCTTCAATATAGCAAAAAGAAAAATAAAATACATATGAATAAATCTAACCAAGGAGATAAAAGACCTGTATTTCAAAAAACTACACAACACTGAAGAAAGAAATCAAGGAAGACACAAACAAATGGAAGCATATATCATGTTCATGGATTGGAAGAATTAATATCATCAAAATGTCCATAGTACCCAAAGCAATTTACAGATTCAATGCAATACCTATTAAGGTTCCAATGGCATATTTCACAGACATAGATCAAACACTTCAAAAATTTTTATGGAATCATAAACGACCCCAAATAGCTGCAGCAATTTTGAGAAAGAAGAGCAAAGTAGGAGGGATCACAATACCTGATACCAAACTGTATTACAAAGCCACTGTAATCAAAACAGCCTGGTACTGGCACAAGAACAGACATATGGACCAGTGGAACAGAACAGAGAGCCCAGAAATAAACCCAAGTCTCTACAGTCAATTAATATTCGACAAAGGGGGCAACAATATAAAATGGAGCAAAAATAGCCTCTTCAACAAGTGGTGCTGGGAGAACTGGACAGCTACATGCAAAAAAAAAAGGAAACTCGAGCACCAACTTACACCATACACAAAAATAAATTCAAGGTGGATAAAAGATTTAAATATAAGCCGTGAAACCATTAAAATCCTAGAGGAGAACATAGGCAGGAAAATTTCAGATATTTCATGCAGCAACATTTTTACTGATATGTCCCCTAAAGCAAGGGACATAAAGGAAAGAATAAACAACTGGGATCTCATCAAAATAAAAAGCTTCTGCATAGCTAAAGAAAACAGTATTAAAATAAAAAGAGAACCAACTGTATGGGAAAACATATTTGCCAATGATACCTCAGACAAGGGATTAATCTCCAAAATATATAAAGAACTTACAAGACTCTACTCTAAGAAGATAAGCAACCCAATTAAAAAATGGGCAAAGGATTTGAACAGACGCTTCTCCAAGGAGGACACACAGAGGATCCAGAGACACATGAAAAGATGCTTGATATCTCTAGCTATCAGAGAGATGCAAATTAAAACTACAATGAGATACCACTTGACACTATTCAGAATGGCGCTCAGAAACAAAGCAACAAACAGCAAGTGTTGGAGAGGTTGTGGAGAAAAGGGGACCCTAGCGCACTGTTGGTGGGAATGCAGATTAAACAACCACTATGCAAAACAGTATGGAATTTTCTAAGAAAACTGAAAATGAACATACCTTTTGACCCAGCAATTCCACTGCTTCGATTATATCCTAAGAACCCTGAAACACCAATCCAATAGAACCTATGCACCCCTATGTTCATAGCAGCACAATTTACAATAGCCAAGTGCTGGAAGCAACCTAGGTGCCCATCAGTTAATGAATGGATCAAAAAACTGTGGTACATTTACACAATGGAATTCTATGCAGCAGAAAGAAAGAAGGAGCTCCTACCCTTTGCGACAGAATGGATGGCACTGGAGAGCATCATGCTAAGCAAAATAAGCCAGGCAGTGAAAGACAAATACCATATGATCTCACCTTTAACAGGAACCTAATCAACAAAACAAACAAACAAGCATAATATAAACAATGACACTGAATTTTAGAACAGTCTGATATTGACCAGAGGGGAAGGGGAGGGAATTTCAGGGGAAAAGGGGAACGGTTTAGAGCAACAAATATAAAGGACACACGGACAAAAACTATGGGGGTTGGAAATGGGAGGAAGGTGGGGAGGGCTGGGGTGGTGTGCTGGGGGCGCGGTAAAAGACAGAAAACTGTACAATATCAATAATTAGAAAATACTGATTAAAAAAAAGAGGACTAAATGGTAATGGAAAAAATACAATAAAAATAAAATGAATACTTTAATTCATGCTGAAATATTCATAAATGTTAAAAATCTATCCATAACTAATGTTTCAGTTAATATTACCTGAGGTAATATAGGCATAAGTTCTTCCTAAACTATAAAGTTCTTATAAATATGAGGGATGATTACTCATACTACTAGGTTCTTTTACAAGCATAGCAATTAGTATTCAGGTTAGCAAACACTTTTTTGCAGTATGAAAAAAGGCCTTTAAGAGTTAGTGTCTTCCACAAAAAGCATATATTTTATTTCTGATACTAATTTAGAAATTTTCAAAAATTACTTGACTTTGTATTATCAATCATCTTAAAAAATTCAATAATCTTGTAATGTATTGCTGACTTGAAGTGGTATGATTTCCAATACTGAATTAATATTTTAACATTATTAAATTTTATGTAGCCTACTAAAAAACATTTCTATATAAGGTAAAGGGCAAAGAATTTCCAAGCTACTTAGCCTTTTGGTCATTGAACGTGCAAGGATAACTTAAATGTCACAAACTAAATAGATGCATGACTGTGTATTCAGGAAAAAACTGAGTCACAATAAACATATATTTGGACTTTTCAAATGGTTTTATTGGAGTTCTTTAATGTAGAAAGTGACCATATTTTTCTTTAGATAGACTCAACCCTGGACTTTGACAGATGCTGTTTAATTTAGTTGAAAGTCTTCCCTTTACTCTTTTAATTTGCTCATAAAAGGACTGCTTGTGCTAACTGTCCTAATGTCAGTATTTTTTCTCTGCTTTTTTCCTTTTCCTTTCTCTTAGTTCTCTCTCTCTAATTTCATTTTTCCACTGGTTCAAAATAAACTAAGAAACAAAATAGAATCAGAGGCCTAGAAACATGGAACAGACTGACAGATGTCAGAAGGGAAGGGGAGGGGGAACTGGATGAGAGAAGGTGAAGGGATTAGCCAAAGAACATACATGCATGACCCCTGGACACAGACAAGAGTATGAGGATTGCCTGTGTTTCGGGGGGCTGGGTGGAGCGGGGCAAAGGGAGAGAATTGGGATAACTCTAATAGCATAAACAATAAAATATAATTCAGAGAAGGACAAAGAAAACACTAAAATGGAAAATATTGAAAATTTATCATTTTTAAATTGCTTCTATTAAATATTTTGTTCATCATAATATTCTGGGCTATGACAGGCCTTATAAAAATCTATTTAAACATAAATAGTACATTCTTCCAGGTGCTCCTGTTGAAAAACAAGATGAAACATCTGAGGTATTTTCTTGAATTAACGTTCTTTTGCTTTGAACTTAAAATACTGACTACAAAGTCACAGTACCCAATTGTCCTCATTAAAAGTAATTCTTCTCATCTTTCCTACCTTTCAATTTTTAGACCTTAAGACATTTAAGAGGCACAGAGTCAGAAACAAGAAGTCTCAGAGATGAGGGAGCAAGGAAGAGGAAGGATAAAGAGATGTGATTTATTTTCTATCAGTATTCATTACTTTGTATTATTAAACCTAATTTCATTTTTCTGCATTTGTGAAGTGAATTGTTTACAAAGAAAAAGAAAAGAACCCTCAATTTCATGGGGATGAAAGGCTATTTAGAGATAAGCTGGAGAATAATTGAGAAGTATGGTCACAAAGAATAATAGAATATTGCTTTTTAAATTTTATTTTATTGCAGTGGAGCCATAGCCTAGTACATTATCTAGATTATTTGAGAGTTTGGTGAAGTGCTGCTGGACTTTCATCTGGAAATGTGAAACATGAAGATTAAATAAGACTTCATTCTCTATTTCCTCCCTCTTTCTTCTTTTTTTGGCTTTCAGTATATACACAGTCTATTAAAAATACTGTTCAATGCCAGTAACAGGAACAAAAGTGAAAAAATTAAATTGAAATATTCAGTAATATTTGCAAAATAAAACAAAATAAATTTAAATAGATATGAAGTAAATCAATGGATATTTATCCATAATACAACCTTCAATTTAACTTGCAAAATATTTATTCAGTGCTTTCAGCATGCAAACTCTGTTTCAAGCATGGCAGGGGATATAATGATACAGACTGTACCCTCAAGGTAAATATGGTTTGATGATGGCAAGGGAAAAACTTCAATAAGCAAATGATTATAAAGTAGAGCAGAATGGAATAAGGGCCCAAGGAGAGGGATGCCAATAGTCCTAAGAAAAGTCTGATGGAGAAGAGATTGTATCTCATTGCAAGAGTGGGAGCACATGGTGATTGTGGTCAGGGAGGAAGAAGATTTGATAGAGAAAATGAATAAGACTTAGGGAGAAAATGGAAAAAACTTTGTGGTGAAAATAATATTGCATTGAGAAAGATCACTGGGTAACATAAAATATCCAAGCCTTTATGGAGTATATTTGTGTACACAATCCAAGGAGATAGGACTAGGAGATAGGTTGAGGTTAATTTGTAAAGGGCTTCAACAAGCCCACAAAGAGGTTGGTGGCAATAGCCACAGAGAGCTTAGAGCATATATCATGCTGTAGTCTGCTGCCGGTGTTCAAGGGAGCTGGGCTTGCCTGAATGAATCAACTCATTGCTGCTTCTGGTTTAGGTGTGTCTCATTTCTTTTCCAAACACTTCCTCCATTCTGGGCTTTCTGGGAGGTAGGAAAGCAGAGCAGGAGGAGAGCATGTGTGATGGTTGCCATCTCATTGATGGTAAAATTTCTTCCATTTAAATACAAATGACAAAAGAATTTAAAAATATTATTTGTTATTTTTTAATCACAAGTGGTGGAAGAAAGTCTGAGTTCAAACAAGCAAAAAAAGATGTATCTATGCTGATTTACCTACTGTCTTCTCAGGATATACTTCCAGGATACACTTGAACAAGTACCTCCCATTGTACAGGGACCTGTTTGCTATTGTTTAGTTGCCTTTGGGAAGGGTGTTATGAGGAGGCACTAGGGAATAAATATTGCATAAAGTTACTCAACACAGTTAGAAGAGATTGGAGCCAGAGGCCAAGTACAAAACTGTGCTTACAGGGAGCTTGAAGACTAGAACAATGGAAGTCAAATGTTTTCAGGCCCAGGTACCAAGAAAGGAGGATAATCTAAAAGTCGGGAGTCAGCTAACAATGAGAACACCATGATTAAAAATGATTTAATGATAATCACCATACTATTGTATGTGTCTATAAGGTTTTTTTTTGTTTGTTTAATCCCTTCACCTTTCTCATCCAGCTCCCAAGACCCCTCCCCTCTGACAGTTGTCAATCCATTCTCTGTATCTATGAATCTATTTTTATTTTGTTGTTAGTTTATTTTGTTCATTAGATTACACATACAAAAGAAATCATATGGTACTTGTCTTTCTTTAAATGGCTTATTTCACTTAGGATAATACTCTCCAGGTCCATTCATGCTGTAACAAAAAGTAATATTTTCTTTTTTATGGCCAAGTAGTATTCCACTGTGTAAATGTACCTCAGCTTTTTCATCAACTCTTCTACTGGTGGGCACTTGGACTGCTTCCAAATCTTGGCTATCATAAATAATGCTGCAATTAACATAGGGGATCATATATTCTTTTGAATTAGTGTTTCAGGTTTCTTCAGATACATTCTCTGAAGTGGATCACTGGATCATAAGGCAGTTTCATTTTTAACTTTTTGAGGTAACTTCATACTGCTTTCCACAGTTGTCGCACGAGTCTGCATTCCCAACAGTACATAATTCCCTTTTCTCCACATCCTTGCCAAACCTTGTTTGTTAATGTATCGGCAATAACCATTTTGATGGGTGTGAAGTGATATCTCATTATGGCTTTAAACTGCATTTCTCTGATGATTAGTGACATTGAACATCTTTTCCTATTTCTGTTGGCTCTCTGTGTGTCTGCTTTGGAGAAGTATCTATGCAGGTCCTTTGCCCAATTTCATTTTATTTTATTTTAGCTTATTTTTTAAATTACATTTTATTGATTATGCTATTACAGCTATGCCAGTTTTTCCCCTTCTGCCCTTGTCTACCCAGCATCCCCACTCCCTCAGCCAATCCCCATACCATTGTTCATGTTCATGAGTCATGTGTATAATTTCTTTGGCTGCTCCATTTCCTGTATTGTACTCTACATCCCCATGGCTATTGTGTAGCCACCCATTGGTACTTCTTAATCCCCTCACTCTTCACCTATTCCTGCATACACCCTTTCCCATCTGGCAACCATCAAAACTCTCTTCTTATCAATGATCCTGTCTCTGTTCTTCTCATTTGCTTAGTTTGATTTTTAATTCAGTTGCTGATATATATGTATTCATTACAATTTTATTGTTCATAGTTTTCATCTTCTTCTTTTCCTTAAATAAGTCCCTTTAACATTTCATATAATAATGGTTTGGCAATGAACTCCTTTAGCTTGGTACTCAAGGTACACCCTTCGTGTGGGCTGAATCCACCCTCCTCTTGTAGTTGACACTTTATTGCTATTGGCAGGTCAACGGGAGGGATATACCTAGGCCAGTCAGCTTCAAGGACTGGCTATGACCACTGACCACCAACATCAGCCCTTGGTGGAGGATCAGCTGTGTAGGAACAGGGTGGTGGTGGTCTGAGAAGGCCTATAGCTGTCCACTGGGTATGAAGGCTCTGCAGTTTCCTGGGCGGTTCAGGACAAGGTAATCCCACATGTGTGTTTTGTTTGGAAGACACCCTGCCTGGACTATGAAGCCATCTTAGATATCTGCTACTTGTGCTGGATTTGAAGAATTCCATGCAAATCCAGCTGTGAACCCAGGCTGGCTTCTGCTAGTGCTGGGTCTGGGGCCACTTAACAAGAGGTAAGAGGGCTGGTGGCTCACTGAGGCTGGTTGTTGCTTATTTGAGAGGATTTAGGTAGTTGTGAAGCATGAGCCAAGACCAGCCATTCACATGGAAAAGTGTCTGTTACCAGCTTGGTTGGGTCCATAAGTTGAGTGGGATGGAGCTCTGGCAATCTCCAAGGTGGGACAAATTGTGTTAGCCAGGTTGGTGGAGTCTTAGATGTAGTACCCACAGCCAATTCTGTGACTCTGTTGGGAGAGGATTCAGAAAAGGGACAATGGCCTCTTCCCACCTTTCTGTCTAGAAGAAACCTGTCCCCTAGCTCTTGCCTTGTTGCTGAACACTTCAGTTTTTCCCTGTATGCCACTGGTGCCTTTCACACTGATACCTGGGAGCTCAGAGGGAGTGAGTCTGAATAAGTCCATATGTGGGTTCTTTAAGAGGAACTGCCAGGAAGTTCAGCAGTTTCTTCTGTTGACTCAGTCCCCACTGGTTTTTGCAGCCAGAGTAATGGGGGCTTATTTTTCTGGCACTAGAACCCTGGGCTGGGAGGCCTATTATGGGCTAGGACTCTTCATTCCCAAGATATCCCTCCTGAATTTTTATCCACCACATGCAGATGTGAGACCAGCCTGTTCCACGTCTCTGCCCCTCCTCTCAGTCTGGATGGATGTGGTTTCTCTAATTCTGCAGTTGTCAGACTTCCATTCCTCAATTTCTGACAGTTTCTGAGTGATGGTTGTTCTATAATTTAGTTGTCATTTTGGTGTAGTTGTGTGAGGAGGCAAGCTGTGTTTACCTGTGTCACCATCTTGACTGGAAATCTGGAGGGATTTTATAATTCAGGTCTCTGGGATGAGCAGAGTGCTTCAAGCAGGGCTCAAGTGACTGGAGAGAACAAGAAAAGTAGACTGGCTTGGGCTTATATTGTGGTTGGCATGGGGCTTCTGGGTGAGGATTCTTATAGGTGAGGATTCCATGGGAGAAATGTCTATTAAGGTCCTTTGCCCATTTTTAATTGGATTATTTGTTTGTGTGTGTGTGTGTTGAATTTTATCACTTATTTGTAAATTTTGTATATTAAGCACTTATCAGATGTATCAATGGCAAACAGTCAATACAGTATACAGATGATATATTATCATATATTATATTGTAGACTTGTGCATGGGAAACTATATAATTTTATTAAGCAGTGCCATACCAATAAATTCGATAAAAAATAATTCTTAAAAAGTGTGACTGTGATTCAGATACCAAAATAAAAAAGAAAGAAAAGTGCTGCTCTAAATCCCCTTGTTTATATGATTTCTAGTGTAAATTTTTGTTGAATATATCAAGAAATTAAATTACTATACCATAAAAATGATTTAATGAGACAAGAATATCTAAGATTGGGATACTTGGAACATGGTCTTAGTGGGTGCAGAATCATTGTGTAATAAGAATAGCTAATACTTATTTAGTGTTCATGATATAGTATTGAAGTTTCAGATTATTGTAACCTGCATGTTTTCTCTTTCCATATGTGGTAATATTCAGTCTCAAAATGGTATGAGTCTATGCCCACCTCAGTTCTGTGTGCTTTTCAATATATCAGCGGATGCAGCCCTTTTGCCTGTTCCTTGAGGGTTTATATCCTCATGTAACCCTATTATATTCTTACTTCATAGATGAAGAATTTGAGGCAGAAGGAGATGAAGTGACTTGCTCAAATTCAAATAGCCTGAGTGTGATGAAGTTACAATTTACCTTAAAACGAAAATAAGGTAAAAGGCAAGTATGAAGGTAGGTAGTCTGTGAAACTTTAAAAGTAATAAAGGCACCATTTCAATATTAAAGTCATAGAAATATAGATAAAAATTATACATAGGTATAACTGAGGATACTTTATATTGAAGTAAATAAAAGGCTACTTAGACCAGGTACTTGCAAGATTAATATTTAATTTTTAAAACAGATTTTTTAACAGACTATGCACAAACATGTTAAAATTGATGTCAGGGGCCTTTGGTGTAAATTTGTTTGGCATTATTATTATGTTGGCCTTGTTACTTTGATTGAAATCCTACATATGATATAACAATATTCATATTTTTTCTGCTTCACTTTTCCAAACTGCTAGACTTTGTCCGCAGTTCTATAATAGGAACAAATGCATTTGTCTCTACGATAAATGAACTCTCATCTATCAGATATTTGTTTGGAAGGACATTCTGGATGTAAGGCACATCAAGTGCAAGGGTCTTGCACACCTGTCTGAGTCAGATCTGTAAAGACTCATTAAAGAACTGGGTACTAAAGAGATCCTTGTGAATAAGCACATTTTGGGAGCTACATGCTGAGCCACAGGAAGGAAAACTGTTCTTCCAGGGATATAAAGTGATCTTTCATGCTTTGAGATAAGTAATTATGAAATAGTTTTTCTGGTTCTTTGAGAGAAAGTGTTGAATTCCCTCCCTGATAAGCCAGATTGATGCTTTGAGCTAACCTCCAAAAGGCTAGGAAAATCAAAGGCAAAGTTTTCACCAGACTAGTCTTTTATAAACTAGGCTCTGGGTAAAAATGTTGAATGAATGGTCATTTAACATTGACCTTTTATGGAATAGTTACTGTGTGGCACAAATAAACATCCTCTAGAAGTTGTCAGGTAGAGCCTAGTTCTCTGCCCTCTGGAGAAACCCAGTTATCTTCTTCCCTAGCCTATGAATAGATCTGTAAGGCAAGCTGGATCAATTTTGATGATGGTGAATAACCAGGAAAATTTTTCAGGTACATCAAATCTGTGTTTTTCCTCCCTTCCTAAGAATTACAAGCCCCTTAAAAGCTGTGATTCTCTTTGACTGCTCTCATGGAGCACTGCTGTATTTTCTCCTCTGCTTCTTTCTCCTAGTTGAACTTTTCATATATCTATTAGTGTTGCCATCTTCTTTTGTGAGTGAGCACCATTTACTAAGAAAATACAGGGGCAGCTAGGTAAGTGGAGGGGGGGTGCAGGAAATGAATAGTAAATGGTAATCTACATTCTAGAAATGGAAGGTATGGTTAACTCAAAGGTGAGGTAAATGAGGTAAGTAAGCATGATGGATATGAAATGTTTCAAGCAATTTATTGTGAATAAAGCTATTCTCAGAAGTCTAGACAGAGTAAGATGTTCCACCACTCTTCTTCCTCTATGTCCTTGGTTCTGGAGTCCTTTTCAGCACACTGCTTTAGCATTATACACCTTAAATTGAAGTTGGCACATGAGTTGAAATCTATTTATTGACCTAGTGAAAAATACCATTTCTTCATTCTATGCCGTATCACTTATAATTACCACTATATAAAGCACCGCCACCCCCAACACACTCTGTCCTTCTAATAGGAAGTGCAGTTGATTCTTATTTATTGGGGGAATAAATATTCACTTTTGGGTATACTAATTTTTTTTAAAATTCTTCTAGTTGACCTATTTTGACTCTGGTCTGCTTATTAACACTTCATCTATAAACATGGAAAAAATAAACATGGCTAGTAGAAAATAGAAGGAGTTCAAACTTAAGTTATTTAAGTGTGGTGGATGTTGTAGTAAAGAGAAACAGATTTTTGGAAAATAAGGTGGAGTTAATGGATCATTCATTTTAATTATGTTGTTACCTAATTTCACAAATAATTCAAAGTTGGCTATACATTGGAACTTAATAAGAGGCATCAATATCTTTATTAAATGGCTACTCACAAGGCTTACCTTGCTTGTATGCAAAGCATTAATTTTAAATAATGATAATACATTTAAAGTTCTACCTGTAATCAGCAGTTAAAGTTTAATTTCACTTAAAAGGTTAATGTTTTCATGAATGGATCAAAAAACTGTGGTACATTTACACAACGGAATTCTATGCAGCAGAAAGAAAGAAGGAGCTCCTACCCTTTGCAACAGCATGGATGGAATTGGAGAGCATCATGCTAAGCAAAATAAGCCAGGCAGTGAAAGACAAATACCATATGATTTCACCTTTAACAGGAACCTAATCAACAAAACAAACAAACAAGCACAATATAAACAAAGACACTGAATTTGAGAATGGTCTGACAGTGACCAGAGGGGGAGGGGAGGGAATTTCAGGGGAAAAGGGGAACGGTTTAGAGCAACAAGTATAAAGGACACATGGACAAAAACTATGGGGGGTGGAAATGGGAGGAAGGTGGGGAGGGCTGGGTTGGTGGGTTCTGGGTGGGGTAAAAGACAGAAAACTGTACAAGAACAACAATTAAAAAAGTGATTAAAAATAAATAAAAAAATTAAAAAAAAGCTGAAGGAATATATCTTGAAGTAGGAGATGCATGGCATAGGCCACTATCTCATTTGATATGCAGGATAATAACCTCATTAAAACTATGGTATGAAAAGAGATTTACTTCACATTTCAGCATGGTCAAAGGCAAGGGGATAGACAAAGTATGGGAAGAAGGAAGTTAAACAGAAATGCTTAAACTGACATATTATTGTTTTTATATATTTTATACCAATAAAACATCAGGTAAAAGTTACTAATCATCATTTAGGAACAGATAAAAAAACAGGTTATATGATCTACAGCCTACAAGATTATAGCTACAGTGATTCAAGCAGCAAGAAGCCAAGAAATACTGGCAGATTACTGGTTGGTCTAAATGTGTGTTTGTTTTGATTTAGACGGGGGCATTTATTGAACATCTACTGTATACAACGGCATCTTTTTACCTGTTAAACTCTTTGATTCTTCTAATAACTTTATGAATACTGACAAATGAGAGCATTCATTTTTGTTACATTGTTCCTTAGTGGATGCAGTCCATATTGATAGTAGATGCAGTCAGTATTGATCAAACATTGGGATATTGATAACAATATGCAGATGTAGGTCTGAGGAAACAAAGAACAAGGAAAGAATGGACTAAAATGACTTCAGGGTGATTTTCTTGACCTCATTCTTAAATAAACAACATGTGTGAATTATTTTTAATAGTACAATACAACAAAACAGCTAGTTGGTGATGAATCTTAGTTTAATTCTCTTGTCAGATCACATGTGTAACTGTATTTCATCTATAGACTCTATCCCTAGCAAACTGTCTTCTAAATATGAAGTCTTTCTAGAAGGTATCCAGCCATGTAATATGAAAAATAGAGACATTTATTGAAGAAGATACAAGAAACATTGTACATAGGACAAGGATGCCTCAGTCCCTATCAAAGTAGGTACCTTGGGACCTCACACAGTTCTTCCAATTCCCATTAGCTGACCTATCATATTTTCCTGAATCTCATCAATGGTCTGAAATCTCTTTCCTTACAAAGGTAATTTTAGTTTTGGGAAAAGCCAGAAGTCACAGGGTGCCAAATCTGGACTGAGGGGAGTTGAGTCATCTGTGTCATTTGATGTTTCACCAAAAAATTCTAAATGAGATGTGATATATGAGCAGATGCATTGTTGTGATGAAGCTGTCAATCACCAGTTGTCGATAACTGAGGCCTCTGAATCATCCAAATAGTTTCTGCAGAGGAATGTTCAATTCAACACAAAATTTGATGCAGATTTGTTGCTCTACCAGCTCACCCATTTTTTGAATGTGATAGGCACACAGTACACGTGCTCAATCAATGGCATCAACAACCCCCACTGACTAGTACAGTGAAATTGTCATTGTTCACACATGTGTCTTCCAGTCCATTCTCCTTGGCTGCCAGATTACACTGATGTCACGTAAAACTGTTATTATATTAACAATGGCTGAACTTTCTCCTTGAAGACCTCATATATATTCTCAGTAGCTAGGGAAACTAGGTATGGTAATTTAAAAATCTGTCCACAAATATTTTGAAACTCTTCAAAAGGTAGAGCATAATTCTGCTGTCCTTGAATGTCACTTAGGGAGGTGAAAATGATGCTGTGTGACTTCAAAGACTAGATCATAAAAGGCTTTGCGTCTTCCTCATGCTCTCTCTTCTATTACTTACACTAGAAGAAGTCATGAGGGCACTTAAACAATCCTATGGAGAGATACACATCATGAAAAAATAAGGCCTTCCTCCAAGAGTCAGTGAGAATTCAAGGACTCTTCTAAAAGTCATGTAAGGGCACTATCTTGAAAACAGATCTTCCAGCCCCAGTGAAGCCATCAGATGACTACAGCCCTGGCACTTATCTTGACTGCAACCCCATGAGAGGCCTTGAGACAAACCACCAGCTAAGCCACTCTGAATTCCTTATCTACAGAAACTGTGAGAAAAAAATATTGTTTAAAGCCACTAAGTATTTGTGTTACACAACAATAACTAGTTAATATACTGAGAGATGATATATGTATCAGAACAAATTAATCTGTGTAATTGGAAGGAAATGGGTCCCCTCCCCATAAAAACAAAGCCTAAAGTCAAGATTGCATTATTTTGTTTTATTGGAGAATATAACGAGGGAAGCAAAGCGAGGGAAAAAGAAATATAAGGCAAAGGAGGCAGGAAAATATTTAAAGTAGTGCTTAACAATGCTGGTTACAGGATAATAATACCATAGATTTCTCAGTCACAGGGGATATCTCCAGAGAGGTGGAGTGGTGGTATGAAACCACTCTGCCTTGGAGCAATGAAGTGGGAAGGAAAGGAGAGGAATTTATCAACTGGCTCATTCCTGTCTGTGTTAGGTGAAAGTGTTTCTTATGAGGCATGAGCTCTTCACATTCATAAATAGTATTATTTTATCACCATGAACAGCCACTGGGAAAGCTAGACCCTCCAGGGGTCTTGTCATGTCGGAACTGGGTGCTGGGACTGTTGTAGTTCTTATAGTGATGGATGGGCTAGAAACTGTGGCAAAGCCTGACCTTTACCCTCTAAAGAGGATGAAGAAATTGATGGTATTAGGAGATGAGGAGAAATGACTGTAGAAATGTGTGTTATTGGAGCCATCTGTCCAGGAGACAATGACACTGAGTGGATCTGGGATGATAACTGGTCTGGTTCCAATCCAAGAAATATCATATTTATGTATGAAGACTAGTGCATTGACAAGGAACATAAGGTTATCCTTGCTGAAGCAGCAGCCTGTAATGAGTAGGAGTTTAGGCTTTGATTCTGAATCGCAGCTCCTTGCTTGCTAGTTATGCAATACCTACCACCTAGGGAGGTTTAAATGCGTTAATGGATATGATATATTTATAACAGTGTCTGATGCTGAGTAAGGGCTAGATAAATATTAGCTATTGCTGATTTTACTGCTTACTGGGAGCTTATACATATGAAGACCAGACCAACAACAGCATAAAATATAAAACTAATGAGTGGGTAGACAAACACACTTATAGTGACTATAAGTCAAAGCCAGATTATCAGTTTTGCATATAAAATGCAGGGTAGGCCATGACTGGGTGGCTCAGTTTGTTTGAGTGTTGTCCTCCAAAAGAGTTGCAGGTTTGGTTTCCGGTTGGGGCACATACCTGGGTTGCAGATTTGGTCCTTGGTCACTTGGTGTGGGGAGTCAACCAATCCATGTTTCTCTCTCACATCAGTGTTTCTCTCTTTCTCTCTCTCTCTCTTCTCCTTCTTCTTGATTTGAAGTCAGTAAATATCCTTGGGTGAGGATTAAAAAAATTAACCACTGTTTTCTGTTAATTAATATTTTGGAATGCAAAAGTGGTGGATTATTATGATTACTTTTGTTTCCATTGATGGTTGATTAGTTGGGAGTATAGACATAATAACACATTAATTAACTACTGTCTGTGTGCTAAGGATTGCCTAAGTTATTTTATGTATTAACTGATTTTTATAGACCAGCCAAAGGAGGAAGTTTACATCTGTTCTTTCACTGATTTGGTTAGAGATAATCTAGTTCAAAATCTCAAAATAAAAAATCAAGTAAAGAAATAAATACGAATTGGGGTAGGTTTATCAGATTAGCCTTACATTACATAGCTTTATATCTGAAGGAAGCAGAGGCAATGATGAAAAAACAAAGTCGATAAAAAAAATTAAGTAAACCTGCCAGTCACATCTGAAAAACTAGAGGCCTGAGTCAGGAGTAAAGAAGACATCACTTATGTCAATTCAGCAAATATTTCATGCCAACTGTCATTACATACCAGATATTTTCCCAGATTCAGATTCCATAATGTGAAAGATAGTTCTTGACGTCAAAGTGGTCTAGTAGGATGTTGAAGAATAATTTTTATCTTTAAAAATTTTTGGACTTGTATTTTTATTTTTTTATTTTTAATTACAGTTTACATTCAATATTATTTTGTATTAATTTCAGGTATACAGCTTAGTGATTAGATAATCATATACTTTAAAAGGTGTTCCACCCAATATTTTCAGTACGAAGATTAATGTTTAAAATGGCTATAATTCAATGACAAACTGTATAATGTATGTATGTGGATGTACATAGGAACTTCTATCCATGAAAAAAAATTGATATTGGACTCCTTTCATTCTGTCATCAACTAAAATGCTGGTTGATATGTAGGAAATACTATTTTCAGATATTTGACAATTGACAGCACAATGCTTTGATATTTGAAGAAGGGAAACTACCAGTGTGAGCCCAAATGTTCCTCAGATTTCTACTTAAAAGCACTTTTTGGATGTTGGAGAAGGGAGAGGGAATATAAGCACAACATTTGGGTTACACTGAGCTGAAAAGACAGAGGAGAAGGAAGCTGGACTTTGCAGGAAAGAGTGCTGGAGAGAAGGGAGTTAGCTGCAGAAATCTGCATGGCATGCTTTTTGTCTTTCACTGACCACTAATCCTCATATGCACAGGATGAAACTCCACAAGGCTGGACAAAGGATAGATACTCCCAGAGCTGACACGCCACTGGAAGACATCTAACTTGTGACAAGTCAGACAGAGAGACCTGGTTGTATACCTTGGGCATTCATTTGACACTCCAGGGGTCTTGCTTTAGCAGAGACTCTAAAAGTTCATGCCTTATTAGTAAAGCTAAAATAGCCCCTGGATACAGTCTACTCTAGACCTAATGTAATAAAGCCTAAAGCAAATTATATATCCACTTGATCCTTTAGATCCTAAATACCTGCCAGAATAAATACAACATTCTTTAAGGCAGATAAAAAAATAACACAATATTCAAAAAATCTGGCATCTAATGAAAAAGCATTAGACATAAAAAAAGTGGAAAAATGTGACCCATAATTAGGGTAGAATTAAGTCAATGGAAATAGGCCCAGAAGTGACAGCAATGGTGGAATTAAGAGAAAAGAACATTAAAACTGCTAATTTAAATATGCTCAAAGATTTAAAAGAAAATATGAATATAATGAGAATAGACATTAAAGATATAAGAAGAACTGAATGCAATTATAAAGCTAAAAAGCAGAGTATTGCAAACAAAAAAAATAGCTAGGTGAGTTTACCAGCTGATTAAACACTGCAGAAATAAAGGTCAAAGAATAGCACTAAAGCACAGAAGACAGTGATTTCAATAATTATCACTAATCTATGAGATACATATCAATAATAAAGCCATTTTCTAGGTGAGGAAGCCATGGCATGGAGGGGTAAAGAACTTGCTAATGGTCACACAGCAGTAAGAATGTGAGAAGTGTATTGGGTCGTGGGGGTGAGAGAAAATGCCCAGGAGACATAGGAGAAATTACAGAGAGGAAGTGTTTCATGCCCTGTTCTTGAATGACTATATTGCCCAACAGGGAAGGGAGGGATAGCCTTCAGGCTGAAGGAATAAGCACAGAAGGAGAGAGGCATGAGAATGAAGGAAGGCTTTTTGTCTTATTTTAGTTTCCCCAGAGTTTCTTTGTTACTTAGACAACCATGTAGATTTAGTAGAGAACTAGGCAAGTTTTTCCAAATTCAGAAATTGTGCCCTTCCTTCTTCCTCACTCTTTGTGTGACATGAATATTAAAATATTCACTTTGCTTCCAGATTCCTTCAATGACAATAGCCAGTGCAGCACAAGCAAGAAGTGCAGGAGAGCCTTCCCTTTTCTGCCTGAGTCTCTGCTGCAGGTGATGAAGTGTTTATTTTGTCATACTTTGAGCTACGTAACCCAAACCTCAACTTGTACATTTTCACACAGTGGTCAAAAGTTGAAGACTTGCCCTGGCTGGTGTGGCTCAGTGGACTGAGTGCTGACCTGCACACCAAAGGGCTGCTTGTTTGATTCCCAGTCTAGGGCGTGTGCCTGCATTGCTTGCTGGTCTCCAATAGGGGATGCGTGAGAGGCAACAACACATTGGTGTTTCTCTCCCTCTGTTTCTCCCTCCCTTCCCCTCTGTCTAAAAATAAATAAATAAAATAAAATAAAAAAGTTGAGAACTTGCCATACTTAGCCTGGCTGCCCCTGAACCCAGAGGAGGAGAAATATGTTTCCTACATGATTTTTTCTCAATGTGGAATTTTTAGTTTTCTCAGTTCAAAAATTATAACATTTGTAAATCAGAGATAATACCATAGTTTTGATCACATTATATTCCAAATTACTCAGAATACATAACATTCTATACCACTTCCTGTGGAATGAATTGTGTATCCCTCCAGATTCAAGTATTGAAACTCTAACACTCAATGTGACTGTATTTGGAGATATTCAGGTTAAATGAGGTCATAGGGGTGGGGCTCTGATATGACGCGATTAGTGTCCTTATAAGAAGAGGCACCTGAGCACTCACTCTCTCTCTCTTCACCTCTATCCTTCCCCCATCCCGCATGATTCTTTCTCTCTAACCTTGGAATAATAGAAATCCTTGCCCCCATCTACTATAAATGGTTCAGTAACTAGTTCTAAAGGACAAATAAGTGGCAGAGGGAGGCCTGTCCTTTAAGCCATCATGCTATACTGAATCATAACTATGAATCCAAATTTTGGAAGCAACTTTTCATTGTCTGCCATTTATTTGCAGATACTGCCCCAGGATATTTCTTCTGTCATGCTTTGTGTTTGAACATTTGGTGTAACACATGGAGGCCAGCAGAGACTGATGCTGTTGATATATGTCATCTCCTCTGAGCACCAGTTGGTCAAGCTTCCTTAGGTGTGAATGACACACAGGCAACCTCTGACAGTCACGTGGCAGAGTAGTGAGTAGCATGAGACATCTGCTTGTTTTGAAGCTGATTTTAGTGCCACAAATGCTGTATTGTCTGTCTGAAACCAGTGCTCTTTTTATAATTAGACTGTCATTTCTTTAGGGGCAGCATGCTGAGACACACCTACCAGTGCAGTTACCTGTTAATTTCAGTGGTGACTTTCCTAACATGTGTTCTCTGGTCAGCATTCAATAGGGTATAGACCAAAATGAAACAAAACAACAAATGCCAACCTGGAGATAAAGGAGAAGAATCTGAAGAGATGGGGCATGTGGCTTTTGAAAATATTTTCAAGAGTAGAGACTCTTAAATTAACTAGGGTCTGTGATCATTTAAAAATCACATACAAACTTTTGTATGTATTTACCTATGTACTTACTATTATTTTTTGATTCTCAAAGCTGTTTGTAACTCATGAAAGGTAAAGAACTGCTTCAGGTAATCTATGCTTGTCAGATCTGAATTCAGATTTTACTTGCCAAACTAAAGCAGGATGACAGACATTTAGAGAGATGCAGGCTTGATTTTTATTGGAACTAGAACATGCTAAAATTTTAAGACTAGAATCAGTGACACACATGAGCCTACATAGTTCCTACCCTGGAATGGTTTACATTCTGTGGTGTCACAGCCCTTATGGAGCCAAATTTGAGACCCATTTCGAGACTCTATCTTTAATTTCTATATAGCTATGTGTGGGTATGTGTGTATACAGGAGTGGGCAGTAGGCTTACAGTTATGAGTACATGAAACACAGAGTTTATTCCTGTATTATTTATTAATTATTGTGTTATTTCCTATGCAAAATAACTATAAACCTACTTTTCTCATATATGCATATATGTATATACGCATATGTGTATATATGCATATGTTTATATATGTATATGAATATATGTATACATATAAACTCATACACCTCATATATATGTATATATATACACACATACACATAGAAGCATGTGCATCCACATTTATTAGAGATGTAGACATACTCAGACATACATTTAGGAAGTTGTAATTTTATGGATTCTTTTTCCCTCTTCTATAGGTTTCACAACTATGCAAAACTTTTCTGGGAACTCTACGTTCCACCTCATGAAACTGGTGCTTGAGTGAGTTGACTAGAGTGTCTTGGCAAAGAACAAAATGTGAAATGACCAGTTCAAAGTCATCTCTCAGGTTTGGGATAGAACATCAGCTGCCTCTGTCATTGAAGTTATTTATGAGTCAATGTCAGCTCTTTTGGAGTTGAGTGTTTCATGGGTCAAAGGTAAAATGACACACAAATGATGGTACTTCAGCTCTGCTGGTTCTCGAGCACAGGCCATGCATAGTATGAGACGTTGTTTCTCTTAAGGACCATCTTTAACTTAAGCAGTATGTCCTGAAGATGTCTTACAAGGGCAATCAAGATTTAGCCAGGGGACTAATTGAGAGGAAGTTATAATATACAAGGTGAGTCTTTGGAGAGTCTGAAAAACCCATTAATGGAAAAACTATTAATGTCTTTTTTTATGCAGTTATGGTGTGGAACCAGACCCCAAATAAACTATTCCACATTATAAAACATTGTACAGAAATCCATTCTTAAAAATAGGAGAATGCTATAAATGAAGTCTTGAGGTGGAAACTGAATACATGCCTTGCCTACTGGGCTACTGGTAAATTTTCTAAAGAATAAAGTGAAATTCTCCTTAGCCTTTACTTTGTGACAAAGAAACAGAACAAAATCTTCTACTGTACAAGTAATTTTTTAATGTTTTCTTGTTCTTACACTTAATATTCTTCTTTTGTGTCTTGTACTTCCTTTGCTTAACTTGAATTTAACTTCAAAAATATCAAATTATTAAAACTTCATTAGGTGTGGATATGATACACAGTTAAATGAGTTCCTCTAATAATAGTATAGAATATTCTTAAACTGGTAGAATATAGTGATAGCTTATTCTTCCATGCATATGGTGCCTCTGACCTATTATCAGAGGGAATAAACTTAAGATATGTTTCTTTTCTCATAGAGGTGACAGATTTGCATTCATTTTTATTAGACTAAGAGCTCTTTTTAACAGAAAATCTTATTCATTGTTATATCTCTTCTTAATAGCACAGACCTGGTACACAGTGAATGAACAATAACTGCTTATCAGATGAATATATTCTATGTCCATTAAATCTTCAACCATTATGCATTCATAGACTTCCTTCTATATGCCAGGCCCTCCATCAATTCCTGGGACTTCAGAGATAAATAAAATGTGATTCTTACTTTTAATGACCTGGGGGTCATGAAGAAAGGGGTAATTTCTGCCAGTGAGGGGTCAAGCAGAAAGAGGGAGTACAAGCAGATCCTCACCAGATAGACAAAGGCGAAAGGGCATTTCAAAGAGAGGGAGCAGCAGGACCAAAGGCAGGGAAGAGTGAGGCTTTGACCCAGGTGTTTAGATGCTTGACTGGCCAATATTGCTCCTGACCATGACAACAAAGCTGTCAAAGACTAATGTTGGAAACTGTGAGTGTGTGGGGATCACAGGAGAGGACCTGAGGATCTTTGAGCCATGGCCCTGACATCCCAACGATGTTCTGATTGGGTAATGTAATGCTCTTGGAGAACATCTTTTTAAACAGTAATAACCACGGAAGACGTGCATGGACAAACTAAATTAACATTGAGCAAACACAAAAATGTTTTTTTTTAATCCAGTTCTCTTAATTCTCAGGGCATAATTATAGGTAGAAGGAAAACTGGTAAAACCCAACAAAAATCACCAAATACAATTTTAAAAATCTTCACTTGAATTTGTTCAATGTTGGTCCAGTGGCCACTACATACTTTTTTGTACCCGTAACATCTTCAAAGGCAAACCCAGAACAGTAAATCTTATACAGAAGCTTGTTAATGAGCCAGCAGACTATGACTTTGTATAATGACTCCTCATTGCCCACTTACCCTGCACAGTTTTCTGCTGCTGGTTTTAAGATGAAAGAGGGAGTAATCAGGCAAAAGTTTAGCTGTATGGTCTTTGATAAACCTCTAATTATTTTCACTTGTTAAAACAGAGTATTGGAATAAACGGTCCTTTTAGCTCCCAAATTCTGAGACAGCAGCAATTTTTTTATTTGACCTTCATTTCTATAAAAGGATAACCTTTACCTTTTATCTTTATCTGGCTGGTTAATTTGTCCTATATTCTAATTTTTGTTTTCTTCCTCTCTCTTTCTTTGTTTCTTTTTACCTCTTTAATTTTTTTGGTTACAACTTTAGTTAAAACACAGATACGAAAGATTATTTTTAATAGCTTGAGCTGTGTTGGAGAGTTTAAAGAGATTATTTCTGACTCAGCTAAAATTTTAACCTTACTAATATGGGTTTTAAACTTTTATTGAGAATATAATGAAAGCTGTTTCCACCTCTGCTCACCTCCCATGATTTTGCATCTAATAACAGGAAATCATTTCTCTTCCAAAACCACTTGGGGATCTCAGATTAGGAAACCTTCCTGTGTTCAGGAATCAAAGGTGGGTCACGGATGGGAGGCTGTCCACACATGTCAAGTTTATTTCAGGCACAACCGCTTTTTTTTTTCTCTTTGTTTTTTTCTAACTCCCCTTCACAGCCTCCAGCCTTCTCATGGGGGCAATTCACAGTTTTGTCAGGTGGCTAGTTGGAAACAGCAAGTGTTCCATGTGTGCTCCTTGGAGGAGGGCTGTAACTCCTGCCTCAGGCCACTCAGCTGGGAAGCTGAGCTTCCTGAAGATTTCAAGCTGCAGGGGAAATGTAAATCAGGTTGCAGGGCACCAAGAGAGGAATGGAATCAAGGGAATCATAATACAATATGGCTAAGAGTGCAGCTTTGGGTATGTCACCCCATTTAAAATGCTTTTATTTTTTATGAGACATCCTACATTGCCTGTTCTGCATTTTATAGGATGGTAAGCCAGAAACTTCAGATTCTACCTGCTGTGTGGAAAAGATGGGAACAACTAAAGTGGATGTATGTTGGTTGGTTGTAGCACAGCAATGGTTCCTCATACAGTAGTGAATGTTCTGTGTAAAGTTTGCAACTGGTAGATTTAGATAGGGAGAGTTAAAAAGCAGTCTGTATTGGAATGATATGGCATGATGGCAGTGTGTGCATGTGTGTGAGCATTCATGTGTGTGTGTGAGCGTGTGTGTATGAACGTATGTATATATAACTTATTAACCAGCACTTTTCCTCTTGTTGCTAAGGATACTTAGTGAATCCCCTTGCCCCTTTGTTTTTAAATCTTTAAGTAAAAAAAAAATAAGAACTTCAGACATTAAAATAACACCCAGCATTACTAAAACACCTGGTTCATCAGGATGACTTTTAGGAGACACGGATTCTTTCTTAGAAACTAAAAGTTTTCATTTGACAACTTAAAAATGTCAGCAGTCAGCATTGCTCACATAGTACCTCCTAATGCTCAAAATAATGCAAACAGGAAAACAAATTCATTGCTATTGAAAGAACACCCTTGTAAATAGTACATGACATGAGGCTTGAAGTACTCCATAATGGTTTCACAATATTATGATCTTAAGAAGATTCTTTTTCCATTTTTACCCTTGGGAATGATAAGATTTGTATTTATTATACAAGTTATACATTTTGATTTTAAAATAAAACAAGCATTCTCATGTGCAGATGTGTATCGAAGGGTAAGTTCACTCCTGTTGTTTGGGTTATCAAGGAAACCCAGTATTGATGGTCCAGGCTCTTGGCCACCAAGGAATTTAAGATGGTTCTTTGGACTTGCTACTATGTCACCTGCAAGTTTGGATGGAGAGATTACTGATTTGATTGATGAAAGGTTCTCATTTGGTGACCTCCTTTAATCTCCAATTGTCACCACCTTTGCTATGAGCATGGCCATATCAGCAATGTGATGTGAATTATGGTTGAGGTGGAAACAATGTTATTGTCTTCTGCTCCTTCTTTGTTCATTCTCCCAAGATAACTTTGGGTAATAAGCTGCTGTTAGCCAAGCTAAGTAGATGTATTAGTTTCCTACTGCTGCTGTAACAAATAACCACACACTTAGTGGCATCACATAAAAATAAATCTGGACTTAGGTAAGGAGACACTTTACCTGAAAGGATTATTGCAAAAGGAGTGAAGGGTTTATTGTAATAGGAGAACTCTCTGTGAGATCTACAAGCATCTCCAAGGTCAGGTAAAAAAGAAGGCTTCTCTTTTATGAGGAGTGAACAAGGCTAGAGAGAATTGGATGTGAAACTTGGGATGAGAGAGAAGCAGGGCACGGTAGATCACAGAATGCTCCATGCTGAGTTCAGCCTATATGTAGGAGAGGATATTAAGGAGGGACTATGTGCGGGCTCTAGATGAGGCTAGGTCAAAGATCAGGGTCCTAGAGGAAGTAGAGACACATAACTTAGTTTGGTTAATGGGAATTTTGTTTTAATTTACAACATGGACAAAGCACTTCAACTAATATTTACGAGGCAAAAAAATGAGGATTTGAAAGGTCTGTGACTGGTCTTAGGTAAACAAGGTGGGACATCCTTGAGTTTTATTTAAGTCATACAGGGCAGTGAACCATTTACCAGAGCACAGGAAGATAGAGTTATTTCTTAAGGTTGACTATTTCTCAGGGTCACAGGCCTCAGGTGAAATTTGAAGTTGTCAGTGGCCTAAAACACAACTTTATCATATACTTCTGGAAGTCAGAATTCTCGCATGGGTATCACTGGGTTAAAGTCATGGTGTTGGCAAGGCTGAGTTTCTTTCTGGAGGCTCCAGGCAAGGACTTGTTCTCTGGCATTTTTCATCTTGTAGGGGCAGCTACATTCCTTGGCTTGTGGTCCAGTCCTCAAAGCCAGCAATGACTGGTAGGGTTTTCCTCACCTCGAACCATCCTGACACTGACCCTCCTGCCTTGCTCTTTCATCTGGATGATCTAGGATAATCTCCCTATGTTAAAGTCAGCTGATTAGCTACCTTAATTTCACCTGAAACCTTAATCACCCTTTGCCACCACATAAGGTCCTAGATTCTGGGAAGTAATACTTAGACATCTTTTGGAGTTTTGTTTTGTTTTGTCTACCATTGTATATCTTTTTAATAATTCATAGAAATAACGAAATAGCTATCTTAACAAATTTTTTTGATACTTTTAATTTTTTGACTTAAGGCAGCAGCTCTCAAACATTTTCATTTGGGTACTTTCCACACTCTTACTGTTCTGGTAAAAGCATATGAAGAACATCCAGCCTTACATACATACGTAAATGGGAAATGGGGGAGTATTTCAATAGTCTTTATAGATAATTGTAGATATACTTATTTGATATTACAACAAAATTTGACAAGTGGGACAAATATTAGTTTTTAAAAAGTTAATTGCAATGTGGAATATGAAAATACAGAGGCGGCCCTGTGACTGGAGGAGGCCCTGAGACCAGCGGCAGCCCTGTGACCCAAGGAGGCTGAGTGGCTGGAGCTGCCCCTATGACCACAGGAGGGGACTTTGTGGAAGACCCGGAACTCACACCCATGATCCTAGGGTGAGTGCACGCAATGCAGGAAACCCACCGAGCACACACCCGTAAACTTGGGTAGGAGCACATGCTGTGTAGGAGACCTGGAGCTCACAACCATAAATGCAGGGAGTGCTCAATCTTTGGGAGATCCCAGCTCATACCCATAAACTCAGGAAAGTGCATGCTCTGCAGGAGGCTCAGAAACCACACCCAAGGCCCTGTATGAAGAGGCACCAGCTAGCCCTGGGGAGAGTGCACAGCTGGCACTGAGGAGAGTAGCGCAAAACTGACTAAGTGCGGAACACAGAGAAAAGCAATACCAGTCACCCCTCAGCCTATTGCAGCCAGCAAGGCCAGAACAATCAGTTTGGCCAGTTTGAAAACAGCAAGAGGTTTTTATGTTCGTTTGTTTGTTTTTGTGGTATTTTTTGTTGTGTTTTGTTTTAATTCTATATTTTTTATTTTTTTATCCCTCATTTCCTTTTGTTTCTCTTTACTTCTTTCTTGTTTTATTCCTTCCTCCTTGCTTTCCAATTTTACCTCTTCTTCCTTCCTCTTCTGCTTTCTTCCTTTCCCATTTTTTCCTTTTCTCTTTTTAAATACCCATAAGTGAGAGAAAAAAAACTGGATCGGTGAAAAAACCAAGTTGGTCCCACAGAGGGGCCATCCCAACAGTTTGAGACAGTGAAAGTTGTGAACACCAGGATACGTGAAGGAGACTGTACCACTGAATCTCACAGGTATTCTACCACAGAAGTTCACACCATAAACCCAAGGAGCCAGAGCACATCAATTTAAGAAGCTGAGGCTAACAAGAAGAGTCTTACAAACAATGGGAAGACAAACAATACACAAATCAAAGGAAAGGAGGAAGGGTCAGAAAGAATGCTAAATGAAACAGAAGCAACTCAACTATTAGATATTGAGTTCAAAGCAATGGTTGTCAGGAAGCTCCATGAGCTCTCAATGAGCTACCAGAAACTACAGGGAAGCTACGATGAACTCACTGCAAACTATATCAACATGAAAAAGGAAATAGAAACTATCAACAAGGGCCAAGAGCAAATGAAGAATACAATTTCCAAACTGAAGAACACAGTAGAAGGAATCAAAAGCAGACTTCATGAAGCAGAGGATCAGATCAGCGAGCTAGAGGACAAGGTAGGTAAAAAGAAAAAAAAAAAAATCCAGAAAGGGTAAGATAAGGACAAGAGGCTCAGAAAAAAGGAAGAGGGATTAAGAGAAATGCAAGACAACATGAAACGGAATAATATCCTTATAATAGGGATACCAGAAGGAGAAGAAGAAGAGCAAAGGCTAGAAAACCTATTTGAAAAAGTAATGATGGACAACATCCCTAATTAGGTGAGACAAAAAGTCACACAAATGCCGGAAACACAGAGAGTCCCAACGAAGAGGAAGCCAAAGAGGCCCACTTCAAGACACATCATCATTAAAATGGCAAAATTCCAAGTCAAAGAGAGAATCTTAAAGGCAGCAAGGGAGAAACATAAAGTAACATACAAGGGAGCCCCGATAAGGTTAGCAGCTGACTTCTCAATGGAAATTCTTGAAGCCATAAGAGAATGGCAAGAAATATTCCAAGTAATGAGAACCAAAGGCCTGCAACCAAGACTACTTTACCCAGTAAGGCTTTCAATCAAGATAGAAGGCCAAGTAAGGAGCTTCCCAGACATAAGAAGTCTGAAAGAATACACTTCCACCAAACCAGTTCTGCAAGAGATGCTAAATGGACTCCTTTAAGGAAAGGAAGGGGAGAGAGAGAGAGAGAGAGAGAGAGAGAGAGAGAGAGAGATACGAAAATGGCAATGAATCAGTACCTTTCAATAATAACCTTAAACGTAAATGGATTAAATGCTCCAATCAAAAGATATAGAATAGCTGAATGGATAAGAAAGCATGACCCACTTTTATGCTGCCTACAAGAGACTCACCTCAGGATGAAAGACCTACACAAACTCAAAGTGAAGGTCTGGAAACAAATTCTCTAAGCAGATGGACAGTAAAAAAAGGCTGGGGTAGCAATACTCATATCAGACAAAATAGACTTCAAAAGAAGAGCCATGAAGAGAGACCCAGAAGGTCACGCCATAATACTCAAGGGAAGAATCCATCAAGAAGACATAAACATCGTAAACATATATGCACCCAAGATAGGAGCACCTAAATACATCAAGAAAATATTAGAGGACTTCAAGAAAGATATTGACAACAACACAGTCACTATAGGGAATTTTAACACCTCCCTGTCAAAAATGGACAGATCTTCCAAACAAAATATCAACAGAGATATTGTGGCATTGAACAACACTCTAGAGGAAATGGACTTAACTGATATGTATAGAGAGCCCTTTATCCCAAAGAAACTAAATACACATTATTTTCAAATGCACATGGAATATTTTGAAAGATAGACTACATTATAGGACACAAAAAAGGTCTCAACAAATTCAAGAAAATTGAAATCATACCAAGCATTTTCTCTGACCACAAGGGACTGAAACTAGAAACCAAACCCAAGGGGAAAAACCCAAAACACTCAAAATCGTGGAGATTGAATAGCATGCTATTAAAAAATGAATGGGTCAAGAATGAAATTAGGGAGGAAATCAAAAAGTTTCTGGAAACAAATGAAAATGAACTCACAACAACCAAAAATTTATGGGACACAGTGAAGGCAGTCCTCAGAGGGAACTTCATAGTGATACAGGCCTACCTAAAGAAGACAGAAACATTTCTAACAAACGACTTAACCCTACGCCTACAAGAACTCGAGGAACAACAACAAAGACAGCCCAGGGCAAGTAGAAGGAAGGAAATAACCAAGATCAGAGCAGAATTAAATGACATAGAGACTAAAAACACAATTCTAAGAATCAATGAATCCAGGAGTTGGTTCTTTGAAAAGATCAGCAAAATCGACAAGCCTTTAAGCAGGCTCATCAAGAAAAAAAGAGAGAGGATTCAAATAAACGCAATCAGAACTGAAAGAGGAGAGATTACAACGGACACCACAGTAATACAAAGGATTGTAAGAAGTTACTATGAAGAACTGTATGCCAAGAAATTTGAAACCCTACGTGAAATGGACAAGTTTCTAGAAAAATATAATGTTCCAAAACTTAATAAAGAAGAAGCAGAAAGCCTGAAGAGACCAATAACAGCAGATGAAATTGAAATAGTAATCAAAAAACTCCCGACATACAAAAGCCCTGGACCAGATGGTTTCACAGGAGAATTCTACAAAGCATTTAAAGAAGAGCTAACCCTTATACTTCAGAGATTATTCGAAGAAATCCAAAATGAAGGAAGACTCCCAAACTCTTTTTATGAAGCCAACATCATCCTAATCCCAAAACCAGATAAAGACATAACAAAGAAAGAAAACTTCAGGCCAATATCACTTATGAACATAGACACTGAAATCCTCAACACAATATTGGCAAACCGCATCCAATAATACATTAAAAAAGATCATACACCATGACCAAGTGGGATTCATCCCAGGGATGCAAGGATGGTTCAACAGTCGCAAATCAGTAAATGTAATTCATCACATAAACAAAAGCAAAGACAAAAATCACATGATCATATCAATAGATGCAGAAAAAGCATTCGATAAGGTACAGCACCCATTTATGATAAAAAACACTCAGCAAAGTGGGAATAGAGGGAGCATTCCTCAACATCATAAAAGCAATATATGAGAGACCTACAGCCAACATCATACTCAATGGGCAAAAACTAAAATCTTTTCCTCTAAGATCAGAAACAAGAGAAGGTTGTCCACTTTCACCACTTCTATTCAGTATAGCATTAGAAGTCTTAGCCACAGTGGTTAGACAAGAAAATGAAATAAAAAGCATCCAACTCAGAAAGAAGCAAAGAAAACTGTCATTGTTTGCAGATGACATGATAGGGTACACAGAAAATCCTATAGACTCGGTCAAAAAGCTGCTTGACCTAATAAACGAATTTGGCCAAACAGTGGGATACATAGTTAATAAACAGAAATCAAAGGCATTTTTGTATACCAACAATGAAACAGCAGAAGCAGAAATCAAGAAAAAAAGCCCATTCGATATAGCAAAAAAAAAAAATAAAATAAAATACCTAGGAATAAACCTATAGGAGGTAAAAGACCAGTATGCAGAAAACTACACAACGCTGAAGAAAGAAATCAAGAGGACACAAACAAATGGAAACGTATACTGTGCTCATGGATCAGAAGAATTAATATCATCAAAATGTCCACACTACCCAAAGCAATTTACAAATTCAACGCAATCCCTATAAAAGTACCAAAAGCATATTTCACAGACATAGAACAAACACTTCAAAAATTGATGTGGAACCATAAATGGTTTCATATCAATGGAACCATTTAGGGGCTGCAATTTTGAGAAAGAAGAGCAAAGTAGGAGGGATCACAATACCTGATACCAAAGTGTATTACAAGGCCACTGTAATCAAAACAGCCTGGTACAGACATAAAAACAGGCACATGGACCAGTAGAACAGAACAGAGAGCTCAGAAAAAACCCAAGTTTCTATGGTCAATTAATATTTGACAAAGGGGGCAACAATATAAAATGGAGTAAAAATAACTTCTTCAACAAGTGTTGTTGGGAGAACTGTACAGCTCCATGCAAAAAAAAAAAAAAAAAAAAAAAACAACAACAAAAAAAACAAACTCGAGCACCAACTTACACCATACACAAAAATAAATTCAAGGTGGATAAAAGATTTAAATATAAGCCGTGACATCATTAAAATCCTAGAGGAGAACATAGGCAGGAAAATCTCAGATATTTCACGCAGCAACATTTTTACTGATATGTCCCCTAAAGCAAGGGACATAAAGGAAAGAATAAACAAATGGGATCTCATCAAAATAAAAAGTTTCTGCATGGCTAAAGAAAACAGTATTAAAATAAAAAGAGAACCAACTGTATGGGAAAACATGTTTGCCAATGATACCTCAGACAAGGTTTTAATCTCCAAAATATATAAAGAACTCACATGACTCCACTCTAAGAAGACAAGCAACCCAATTAAAAAATGGGCAAAGGATTTGAACAGACACTTCTCCAAGGAGGACACACAGAGGATCCAGAGACACATGAAAAGATGCTCGATATCTCTAGCTATCAGAGAGATGCAAATTGAAACCACAATGAAATACCACTTGATACCAGTGAGAATGGCCATCATAAACAAAGCAACAAATAGCAAGTTTTGGAGAGGTTGTGCAGAAAAGGGGACCCTAGTGCACTGTTGGTGGGATTGCAAACTGGTACAACCACTATGGAAAACTGTATGGAATTTTCTAAAATAACTAAAAATGGATCTCCCTTTTGGCCCATCAATTCCACTGCTAGGATTATATCTTAAGAAACCTGAAACAGCAATTGAAAAGAACCTATGCACCCTTATGTTCATAGCAGCACAATTTACAATAGCTAAGTTTTGGAAGCAACCTAGGTGCCCATTAGTAAATGAATGGATCAAAAAACTGTGGTACATTTACAGAATGGAATTCTATGAAGCAGAAAGAAAGGAGCTCCTACCCTTTGCAACAGCAGGGATGGAACTGGAAAGCATCATGCTAAGCGAAATAAGCCACAGATGAAAGACAAATATCATATGATCTCACCTTTAACAGGAACCTAATCAACAAAACAAGCAAACAAGCATAATATAACCAAAGACACTGAAATGGAGAATAGTCTGACAGTTCCCAGAGGGAGAGGGGAGGGAATTTCAGGAGAAAAGGGGAAGGTTTTACAGGAACAAGTATAAAGGACACATGGATAAAAACTAGGGGGGGTGGAAATGGGAGGGTGGTGGGGAGGCCTGGGGTGGTGGGCTAGGATGGGAGTAAAAGACAGAAAACTGCACAAAAATGACAATTTAAAAAGTAAAATAAAATAAAATAATTATTAAAAATAAAGAACATATATCAATGAGCTTTTTTGTTGTTTATTACTGTAAAATCCAGTGGTCTTATACTTTGAATAGATCTTTTATTCTTTCATGATTCTCTTATACCTTTCATCAGAAAATGTGGGTTGTCAGAGTTATGAAGATATTGCAATTGTCAGATTTTAAGTACAACATCAAAAAATCATATTTGTTTAATATCACTACTAGTTTCATCAGAAAAAGCTAAGTTTTGGGAAGCTCACATTGACATTTTAAGTTTTCTAAATTTTTATTTTTCTCTTGAAATATCAAATTTTGTCACTGACAACACATCCATCTTTCCCCTTGTGTTACTTTTACCTTAATGATGAAAAAGCAACAGCGAGTGAAACTGCAGAGGCCTGAGCATGAATCATGGCAATGACAGGGATCTGGATGGCATGGCATTCTTTACCATTCAAAGCAACAAAAAAATTTCACTTAAATACTGTGAAGTGTTCATGGCGAAGTGTTAAAATGATTAATTTTATTAAATCTCAACCTTTTAGTACATGTTTTAAAAATATTAGTAATGAAGTGGCAAGTCTATGTATTGAGTTCTACAATCCAAAAAATGTTGTCATCTCCAAGTAAAGACCTTGTGCTGTTGTTTGAGTTGTGAGGGTTTTTTTGTAGGGTAATATTTTTACTTGAAAGAATTGTGGACAGAAACTGTAATTTCTCAGACTTTGGTATTTGGCAGATATTTTCTTAAAGATGAACTAAATAGGCCAGTCATTTCAGTGAAAATAACCAACAGTGAAAAAGGCAAATGATATCTGAGCATTATTATGAAAGTGGTTTGGCTGTATGGACTGCTGAAAGTTCTTGGAGACTTCTAGCGTTGTTGTAGAATACTCTCTGGGAAACTTTATATTTTTAGCTACAGAGGAGATGAAGAAGAAGAAAAAAAAGAAGGAGATGAAGAATATTATGTTTGCTTACTTTAGTAGATGCTTCCTGATGTAATTTGTAACCAGTGAATGAAACTTCTCAATGAAGTTTTTGGCAAGCTAGGAGAAACCCTTCAAACCCAGTTTCACCCATAGTATCATCTGTCCATGCACATGCAACTTGTCTTTGTCCCTTGGGGACATCAGGAGTTAATGGTGCCTTGGAAGCACTGTTGGAGCTGATTTGCTGCTTGGATTCCGGCTCTCAGACACCATGGTTCCTTTGCTGATCTGTCCTGAGCTAACAATTGTAAGGCAGTAGTCTGACCTGGGGTCTGACTTGAAGGCTCTTGACTAGTGTTCGTGACACCATGAATCTGTGAGGGGTCAAAGGGTCATCTCCTTGGGTAGAAAGGAGAAGGAGTAGGCATACTCCTTGGTGGAAATGTGTTTGAAAGTCTTCCTGGCAGTGGTTCTGTACTGAAGTGCCTCTAAAAATTTAAATTTTCTTAATAAAAATAACTCTTAGGCTGAGGGGAATTTTTCTTTTTTGAACTTTCACTAATGCCTACATAGCAACCTGACAATGCTGCAGTGCACTTACTGCTAGACATCAACAATCTTAGCGACACTGTTCATCTGCTCTAACCAGTCTATGCAGAAGTCAAACACTTCCCACTTCAAGCAATACATACAATGCAGCCTTGAGAGAGTTTAAGTATTCTGGGATCAGGTGTTTGTGCCTCACTACCTCTTCATGAACCGGAAAAATAGTATTTTCCTATTTGTCTCTCTTTAACTAATCTAAAATTCTGCAAGAATTTTCTGTAACTGCTGAGTCTTAATGCTTCCTTTCAAATTTCAATCAGCTACATGAGGCAGATGTGCTTGTCTCCTGTGAGTCTCTTGTCATTTATAAGTGCCAGCCTGTAGTTTTAATATCATCTCAAATGTCAGGACTCTGGCATGATTCTAATTTTATATTCTTTTGATCTTTCTTCCATTGTTTATAGAAATGGCAAAAACACCCCCATGCTCAGTAAGGATATGCTAAACATTTCGTCACATGTGGCTTACAGTTCTGAGTTTATCTGGCTCCTCGAAGACATCAATTTGTTTTCAGTCTCAAGGGTGATTACATTATCAAGAGGTTTTACTTCCTGTGACCAGATGTTAGAAATATAGAATATGTTCTTTGTACAGTTTTTTTTTTGTGTGTGTGTATGTGCTTTCCAATTCCTCCAATTGAGGAAACCTGAAGTATTATTAAACTGTAATTAATGAGTTGTTTGGATTATTGAATATTATACTCTACCTCTAATTTAGCTTAATCAAGTAGTGCTTTATTTCCTCTTGTTGCGCGAAGCCTAAGATGGTCTGGTGGTTCTGTGATGTTCCATGTCTCAACTGCCTCCTGTCATTTGTCCTCCCATCCTTACCTTAGAGCTTTTGTCTCCTGCTCATCACTTCATGTTTATAAGACAGAAGCTCCAGCTCCAGCTTTGTATTTATGCTCCATGCTAGAGGAAGAAGAGGATCCAGCAGCCTGCCTTCTTCAGAGACTTTTGTCTGTTTTTATTTGGGAGAGAATAGCATCTCCAAGGGGCTTCTGCCTAAATCACATGAGCCAGAACTATTTTGTGACCATGTTCCCCACCTTTGAATCACCTGTTCTGCAAGGGGTGCTGTGTAGCTGAATGTTTCTAGCAGGATATGTCGCTGCCCTGAATAATATAAAAATTCTTTGGAAAACAATAAGGGTATACAGTCTGGCAAAGATAACTAGAGAATTAAAGATAACCTTAATTCTCTTCTTAGTCTAATAATCTTTCTTTCATCTGGCTCCAGCTTTGGGTAGTTTCGTTGTTCTAGTTTTTGATACATGCTTATCTATACTCTGAATATTTTTCCAGTTAACATTATGCCATGTCTCACTCAGAGTCCTTAAGAGGTTGCATGTATCTCAGTACAAAAACCTCAAGTCTCTTGACTTCTTCTTCAAGGGTGTGTGTTGCATCCATGGATCTTCATTTTGGAAACTGAGACACGATCCAGGCCTGTCTCAAATCCATGGGTCTCCTAGTTTTCTGGTCTGTGTTTCCTTACTGATCCTCAGTGTCTGGATTTTTATGAGGGTTATCACCTTAGATCCTCAGCATTTTACTACCCATTGTGATGTCAGTTTTGTTCTTTAGGACTTTGGAAAGCCATACATCCCATGACTCATAAATATCTCTTAGAAAGTCTCAAAACCTTTAAGCAGCAATCCTCCCTAGATAGGACAAAAGGAGGAATTTGTGCCTCATAATACAGCTGTTTTCTGTATTATGTATGTACACGCTGAGTGCACTCTAACCACATTCCCTAAACTTAATGCATTTAATTGTCAAAAGAACCTGGGAGAGGCTCAAATTGAGGATTTTCCCTCTAGTCATTGCTGCTTTTCTGGCAAGACCTACAGTCAAGGGAGGACTGATACAATTATTCAGACAGGAAATCTGAATGTGTATTTTTCTCTCCAAGTAGGATGAATGCTAGGTTGAAACTTAGGATTCTGGAACTAGATGGGAATCTGAGCACCACTGGTCAAATGCTTGTGTTTCACAAATGAGGACACCTTGCGTCAGGAGGAGTGAGTTATCAGAGAGGTCATATTGGTAACCAAGGGCAGATCTAGGCTTAGAATCCAGGTTTTTTTCATGCCTAGTCATAGGGCCTTGCCCCTACATTAATTTTTAGGGGAAAGACTATCCTTCTTTGCCTTTCTCCTTCCCTTAGGAAGGTTAGAACTCTCAAAACACCTGACTAACTGAAGAAGCAGTGGGTACCTTGGACACCTACCAAAAGGCAGAACTGAAACAGTTTTTATAAGGACATTAAATTATATCAATTGGATCTTTTTATATTTTCTATTATGTTGAGCACCTTTGTCTTTCCTCCTTTTGCACTTAAAAAGTGAGTTGTTAACACATATTACATCATTGCAATTGGTCTATGTCATTATCCTAGAAGAAAAAAATGTTGGATTTCAAAAGGAAGTCAGAAATGTGTTTAACTCACCTTAGTGACTTTATTTAGTGCAAAAGTCTTCCATATAGAGGAAGATTGATCAAATCACACATTTTCTTAATTGCATTTTACTCTTGAGTGCAATGAAAACCATCAGTGCTGCCCTCCTTAATCTTTATATTTTAAGACTTCATGAGCAATTCCTGTGCTATAGAAGGTGCTTTTAAAAGATACAGAGACCTGGGTTCCCCTTCCCTATTCTACACCCTCCAGATTCTGGATTAATTGGTGTCAGGTATGTGTTGGACATTGGAATTATGCGGGAAGGGGGGCCCTGTCCTGGCCACCAGATGTTGGGGGCTTCACCTGCAGAGACCCATCCCTACGTCATGGATGAAAATAAAACTACCAGGACATGATCTGCTTGGGGAGGAAAGGTGGTCAAACTCTCAGAGGAGGATGACCCAGAGCCCCTTCCTCACTAGGCTTTTATTGGGTTCAAATACACAGGAATACAGGTTTAACATGTCAAAATAATCTGAGGGCTTAATCCGAGTCAGTGTCTGTCAGGAAAGGGGGTTGCAAAACTTTGGGAGACATACTCATTTCCTCTTCGGACCCTTATCATTTAAATGAGTGCACTCTTAGCAAAGCAGGTTTCACAGGACTTTAGGAATTCTTTCTTATGCCAGATCACCTGGGGAACCGTCCTGGCCAGCACAGGGCTGCACCGCTCACTCGCCGTCATAGTTTCAGGCTTTAAGCTGATTAGACTCAGGAAGCAGAAGACATCTCCCAGAAGGAAATGGGGACTCGGGCTATGTTAGAATAGGCAGGGGGTGAGGGTCCATCACTCCCTCTTTGCTGCAGCCCCGCCCTGTGTCCTTCCATGAGGGCCTCCCAAGTGGTCGTGTCTGGCTTAGGTTGCCCCTCCCATGAGGAATCTTACCCATCATTGACTACTGACCAAGCGTTGAGGCCAGAGATGGATGAGGCAGAAGCGTCTCTCCTTCCAGGGAGATACGCTTTGTCTCCTTAGTAGGTCACATCCTCTTGACAGAACAGACCCAGATGAAGCGGGTCCCTAGGCTCTTACACAGCCCACCATGGGGTGAGGGTTATAACTCCTGAAACCAGGCTGAACGGTCCACAATAGAATTATTTGAAGATAGCAAAGCAAATAACTATGACAAGATAAATTCCCCACATGATGCTAAAGTGTAGGCAGGAGGAATATAAACATTTTTATGTGTTTATCAAAACATGAATTTAGGTAATCAGTTTTCATAAATTTTAATATATATTTAATTTTTCTATATGAAATTTTATACACAGGTCTTTTAGTCTGACTTTTCTAAATACATAGTGTGTTACTCATGATATATAGTAAATGTAGATATTTTGCTAAATGATATCTCTTTTACAATCATAGTTTCGTTGTAATGTTTTTAGGACAAAGTAATCAATTAGACCCTATTGAGAGGAAGCTGGACTGAGCACAAGCAGATGTGGTCAGATTTCATGTGTCATTAAATTATTCAAATCATTATTTAATAAAAATAATTAGTTATCTGACAGATAATAGTAGTTTTCCCTCAATAGACATTCTTCCTTCTTTAGTCATAGAACTTCCAAATGCTAGCTGGGCACATAATTTTCCAGGATAAAAAAAAATTTCCCAGTCTTTTTCATAGTGGTATGGCCATATAATTAAATTCTTGATGATGGGATGTGAACAGAATTGGTATTGGCATCTTTCAAGAAGGATCCTTAAGGGAGGGAGCATGCACTTCTATCCTTTCCTCTTCCCTTCTGGCTGCCATCTCGGTTACCAAAGTTGCTGCCATGTGGTCAGGATGGCGGAGATCCCCATGAATGTGGAATCGTCATATTTGCTCACCTAAGAGAGAAGAATTATCTTGCTTTGGACACTGTTATTTTGTGTTTTCTGTCTCATTAGGCCAAAGTGAATTCATTGTTGAATTACAGTTGCATGTATCACTACTGATTAGCAGAGGAGCATACTGATCAAAGGAGAGGATCTGGCTAAGTCCAGAAATGTATTTTGTAAATATCAGGGCTGTAAGAAAGCCCATTTGATGCTGTTGATACTTTTTTTTGGAGTAGTTATCTTTTAACTATACTCCAGTTTGTTTTAATTATATTTTGGCTTCTCTAGTTGTCCTAATATTTTCTGTTTTCATTTTGATGAGTTATAATCATATTTAGCAAAACCAAGATGTAGAAGAAGTGAGAAACTTCTTGAAGGACCTCAGATATCACATCCTCAGGCCTACACCTCATATGGGTTCTGAGCACAGTATATCTTAAGAATAAAGTTATGAATTGGATGGAATAAACTTGAAGATGAACAGAAATTATTTTTCAAAGTAAGTCTAGCATATAATGCCTAAATGGAAGTAAACCACTGAGATCTTGGTTTGTAACATCAGCTATTGCACAGTGGCTTTCATAAATTACAATGAACAGTCTGATAGCTGTTAAAGGGAGGGGGGAACTGGATGAAAGGCGAAGAGATTAGCTAAAGAATGTACACATATGTGCGTAACCTGTAAACACAGACAACAGTGTAGTGATGGCCAGAGGTAAAGGGGAATGGGGACGGGGTGGAGGAGGGACAAAACAAAAAAGATTGTGTATTGAAACCAAAAGTATATATATGAACCAATATCAAACTCAGTTAAAGGATATTGAAATTATCTAAACAACTATGGCAGGAAAATAAATCACATTTCATCATTGGATCAGAATCAGTTACTATCATTGTACAGATATCAAATGGCTGTGATGGAGATGGATGCACACAGTGGGAGAGGGAAGTGGTTTTTAGTACCATTCAGGTAGTTTATTTAAGCCATTTGCCTATTAATCTCTACTGGCCACCATGGCCCTTGGTACATGTCATACACTCAATTTGAAGAGAAATACTAGATGAATTAATGTATTATAGAAAATGTTTATCTCAGAATTTATTTAAAAAGATTAAAATCAGCAGGAAGTGTTCAACATGAGCCAAAAATGAGTTAAAGGCTAAATAAACTGACTTGTATAAGAAATCATAAAGTTTGGAGGAAAGAAGTTTAAGGCATAATAGTTTCAAAGCATCTGTTGACAAGAATACCTCAGTGAAATAGTATGAATTAGGAGATATAACAGATTTCTTGATTTACACGGAATAAGGTGAATAGGAAGACTGCACATGGTAAAAGAAACAAATACAAAATGTATCTTACTATGAATTTAATTTTAAAATTTAAGGTGATTAATCAAGTTATTTTGACAATAAATGATTCATAATATTTTGGTTGATTCAAACCTGTGTTTGATGTGAACAGTTTATTATAGAGAATAGTTAGAAGATAGCAGAAACTATGTCATTGAATCAATTAGATATTTCTAGATCAAGTTTTACAAATCTATGGCAAACTGAAAAATTCCTCTAATTTTTAGGTTCTGAGAGTCAGAGTAATGATTAATTAGATTGGGAGTTTGTCTCTGTAGTAGAAGATGAGCTTGACAATAGAGGGAAATAATGGAGTTTCTATTCCAAGAAACATTCTTCCCAAAGCAATCTTGCCTTTATTGGGATCAGGTAAGCAATATTTTGAGGGTTATTCCCTTTAGATTTCCAAAGAATAGTGAACTCATGAAAATGAAGAAATCTCAGTTTTATACTCTAAAAAAAAGGAAGAGATAAGAGTAATGGGTTTGATGAAAGGTAAACTCATCAATTGCACTTTAGATTTAATTTAACTGAAGAGAGCATAACTATTTTCTTACCTATATCTGCCAAGCCCCAGAGATTTAAATGAATTTAGTCCATTATTTAAGCCATATAATATTTGAAAGCCTGTTTTGGAGCCACAGTTTAGTTTGACTGCTGTTCAGATTCTCTGCATACTTTTTCTTTTTAAATTTTATTTGTCTATATAATTGAAGACAGTATGTAATAACAAAAACTTATTTATTTATTTTTCAAAGGAGACAAAAATCAATGATCATGTTCTGTAATAATAGATGTGAATTGAGGAATAACTATCTGGTTAATTTGCTCCACCTGAACAATTGAATGGAAAATATCTTAGCACTTCCCTTTCCTTTCATTTTTTTATTTTTATTTTTTATTGTTGTCTAAGTAAAGTTATATCCATTTTTACCCCACCATGTGCCCCTGCCCCACCAACCCCACCCTCCCCCTCTGGAACCTACACCCTTTGGCTTTGTCCATGTGTCCGTTATACATGCCCTTGATGTCCCTTTCCCTATTATCCCTCTCCCTCCTCCTTTCTGGTAATTGTCAGTTTGTTCTTTATTTCAATGTCTCTGGTTATATTTTGCTAGCTTGTTTGTTTTGATGATTAGGTTCCACCAGAAGGTGAGATCATATGGTATTCGTGTTTCACTGCCTGACTTACTTCACTTAGCATAATGCTTTCCAGTTCCATCCATGCTGTTGCAAAGGGTAGGAACTCCTTTCTTTCTGCTGCATAGTACTCCATTGTGTAAATGTAAGTTTTTGATCCACTTATTTACTGATGGGTGCCTAGGTTGCTTCCAGCACCTGGGTATTGTAATTTGTGCTGCTATGAACATTGGGATGCATAGGTTCTTTTGGATTGGTGTTTCAGGGTTCGTAGGATATAATCCCAGCAGTGGAATTGCTGGGTCAAAAGGCAGTTCCATTATTAGTTTTCTGAGGAAATTCCATAGTGCTTTCCACAGCAGCTGCACCAGTCTACATTCCCAGTGATAGTGCAGTAGGGTTTCCTTTTCTTCACAAACTCACCAGCACTTACTGTTTGTTGATTTGTTTTTGATGACCATTCTGACCAGTGTGAAGTGGTATCACACTGTGTTTTTTTTTTAAATATATTTTATTGATTATGCTATTACAGTTGTCCCATTTCTCCCCCATCATTCCCCTCCACCCTGCACCCCCCTCCCAACCACATTCCCCCACTTTAGTTCATGTCCATGTGTCATAAGTTCTTTAGCTTCTACATTTCCCACACTATTCTTATCCTCCCCCGTCTGTTTTCTACCCACCATCTATGCTACTTATTCTCTGTACCTTTTCCCCCTCTCTCCTCCTCCCACTACCCTGTTGCTAACCCTCCATGTGATCTCCATTTGTGTGGTTCTGTTCCTGTGCTAGTTGTTTGCTTTTGTTTTAGGTGTGGTTGTTACTATCTGTGAGTTTGCTGACTTTTTACTGTCATATTTTTATCTTCTCTTTCTTAGATAAGTCCCTTTAACATTTCATATGAGAAGGGCTTGGTGCTGATGAACTCCTTGAACTTGACCTTATCTGAGAAGCACTTTATCTGCCCTTCCATTCTAAATGACAGCTTTGCTGGATAGAGCAATTTTGGATATAGGCCCTTGCCTTTCAAGACTTCAAATACTTCTTTTCAGCCCCTTCTTGCCCATAAGGTCTCTTTTGAGAAATCAGCTGACGGTCTGATGGGAACTCCTTTGTAGGTGACTGTCCCCTTATTCCTTGCTGCTTCTAGAATTCTCTCCTTCATTTTAATCTTGGCTAAGGTAATTACGATGTGCCTTGGTGTGTTCCTCCTTGGCTCCAACTTCTTTGGGACTCTCTGAGCTTCCTGGACTTCCTGGAAGTCTATTTCACTTGTCAGATTAGGGAAGTTCTCCTTTATTATTTGTTCAAATAAGTTTTCCACTTGTTGTTCTGCTTCTTTCCCTTCTGGTACCCCTATAATTAGGATGTTGGGACATTTAACGATGTCCCGGAGGTTCCTAAGCCTCTCCTCATTTTCTTGAATTCTTGTTTCTTCCTTGTTTTCTGTTTGGTTGTTTGTTTCTTCCTTCTGGTCCACTCCATTCATTTGAGTCCCAGTTTTCCTCCCATCTCTGTTGGTTCTCCATGCATCCTCCTTCATTTCACGTATTGTAGCCTGCATTTTTTCATCTAATTTGTGAGCAAAATCAACCAATTCTGTGAGCATACTGATCACCAGTGCTTTGAATTGTGCATCTGATAGGTTGGCTATCCCTTCATCGCTTAGAGGAATTGTCTCTGGGGCTCTGATTTTTTCTCCATTTTGAGCCATTTTTGTTTTGTTTTGTTTTGGTTTGGTTTGGTTTTGGTCTGGTCGCGGCTGTTTCATAGTGAGGGGTGGAGCCTTAGGTGTTCCCCAGTGCGGGGCAGCCCCGTTGTGACGCTGTACGTGGGGGAGGGGTCCGAGAGGGAACAATGACGCACGCTCCGACTCTCATCCCTTTCACTGCTTTCCCTTCGCCTGGATTATCTGCGCGTGCGAATGTGGGACCACCTGGTCAGCCAGCCGCCTTGCGTGGCCTCACTGGGTCTGCACAGTTGCCACCCCGTGCCCGTGGGCCCGCCAGCCACCTGCACACTTGGGACCTGCCAGTCAGTGCCACCTGTGTTCTGGGGTCTGCAACTCCACTTTTCTTGCTGTGACTCCACTCCTCTTACCGGTCTGGATGAATGGTTGTTGGACTTCCTTATAGTTCAATTTTCCATTAGCTCTGGTTGTTTTTTTGTTTCTAAATATTTGTTGTCCTTAATTTTGGTTGTGAGAGGAGGCACAGTGTGTCCACCTATGCCTCCATCTTGGCCGGAAGTCCCACACTGTGGTTTTAATTTGCATCTCTGATGGCTAGGATGCTGAGCATATTTGTATATGTCTCTGGACCCTCTGTATGTCCTCCTTGGAGAAATGTCTGTTCCTGTTCTTTGCCCATTTTTTAATTGGGTTGTTTATCTTCCTGAAGTGGGCTGTGTGAGATCTTTATATATTTTGGAGATGATAACCCTTGAGGTTATCATCGACAAATATGTTTTCCCATATGGTTAGTTCTCTTTTCATTTTAATGCTGTTTTCTTTAGCTGTGCAAAAGTTTTTATTTTGATGAGAAACCACTTGTTTATTTTTTTCTTTATGTCCCTTGCTCTAGGGGACATAAATATTGCTGCATGGAATATTTGAGATTTTCCTACCTATATTCTTCTCTAGAATGTTTATGGCATCGTGATTTCTCTTTAAGTCTTTTGTTCATCTTGAGTTTACTTTTGTGGATGGTGTAAGTAGATGATTGAGTTTAATTTTTTTTTTTTTTTGCATATAGTTGTCCAGCTTTCTCAATACCATTTGTTGATGAAGCTATTTTTACTCCATTTTTTGCTTCTGTCCCCTTTGTCAAATATTAATTGACCATAGAGACCTGGGTTTATTTTGGGGCTCTCTATTCTGTTACATTTATCTATGTGTCTGTTCTTATGCCAGTACTATACTCTTTTGATTATAGTGGGCTTGTAATATAGTTTGATAGCAGGTATTGTGATCTCTCCTATTTCGTTCTTCTTTCTCAAAATTCCTGTGGCTATTTGGGGTCATTTCTTTTTCCATAAAAATTCTTGAAATGTTTGTTCTATTTCTGTGAAATATGTCACTGGTACTTTAATAGGTATTGCATTGAATCTATAAATTGCTTTGGGTAATATGGACATTTTAATGATGCTAATTCTTGTAATCCATGAGCATGGTATATGCTTCTATTTATTTATGTCTTCCTTAATTTCTTTCTTTAGTGTTGTGTAGTTTTCCAAGTACACGTCTTTCACCTCCTTGGTTAGGTTTATTTCTAGATACTTTATTTTTCTTGTTGCTATATCAAATGGGTTATTTTTCCTGATTTCTTTCTTTTTCTTTAAAAGATTTTATTTATTTATTTTTAGAGAGAAGGGATAGGAGGGAGAAAGAGAGGGGGAGCAAAATTAATTTGTGGTTGACTCTCATGTGGCCTCCACTGGGGATCTGGCCTGCAACCCCAGCATATGTTCTGACTGGGAATTGAACTGGCCTTTTTGGTTCACAGCCCACGCTCAATCCACTGAGCTATACCAGCCAGGGCTTTTTTCCTGATTTCTGATTCTGATCTTTCATTTTAGGTGTATAAAAATGTCTTTGATTTTTGAATATTGACTTTGAACACTGTTGTTTTGCCAAATTCACTTAGTAGGTCGAGTTGTCTTTTGGTGGAGTCTATAGGGTTTTCTATGTACACTATTGTATCATCTTCAAACAGTGACAGTTTTACTTCCTCCTTTCCAATTTGGTTGCCTTTTTTTTTTTTTTTTTTTTTGTCTGATTGTTGTGTCTAGGACGTCCAATAGTATATTCAATAGAAGTGGTGAAAACAGACATCTTTGTCTTGTTCCTGATCTTAGTGGGAAAGCTTTTAGTTTTTGCCCATTGAATAGGATGTTGGCTGTAGGTTTCTTGCATATGGCCTTTATGATGGAGAGGAATGCTCCTTCTACTCTCACCTTGCTGAGTGTTTGTATCATATGTGGGTGCTGTACCTTATCAAATTGTTTTTCTGCATCTATTGATATGATCATGTGATTTTTTTGTCTTTCTTTTTCTTGATGTGATGTATTACATTTATTGATTTGTGAATGTTGTAGCATTGATGAATCCCTGGGATGAATCCAACTTGATCATGGTATATGATCTTTTTCATGTATTGCTAGATGAGATTTGCCAATATTTTGTTGAGACAAAATATTGTTAATTGTCTTTTGTTAAGCATCTATATTTATCAGCTATATTGGCCTGTCCTGTAGTTTTCTATCTTTGTTGTGTGTTTAATTGGTTTTGGAATTAGGATGATGATAGCTTCATAAAAAGAGTTTGAGAGTATTCCCTCTTCTAGGATTTTTTGAAATTGTCTGAGAAGGATATGGGTTAGCTCTTCCTCAAAATTTTGTAAAATTCTCCTGTGTAGAATCTCATCCAGATCTTTTGTTGGTGGGAGTTTTTTTGATTACTGCTTTGATTTCATCAGCTGTTGTTGGTCTGTTTAGGCTTTCTGCTTCTTCTGCATTCAGTTTTGGGAGATTTATTTTTCTGGAAATTTGTCCATTTTATCCTACTTTTCAGATTTCTTGGCATATATTTGTTCATAGTAATTTCTTATAATCTTTTCTATCTCTCTGATATCAGTTGTAATTTCCCCTCTTTTCTGATTGTGGTTATTTGGGTCCTCTCTCTTTTTTTCCTGATGAGTCTGCTAAAAGGCTTGTCGATTTTGTTTTTCTTTTCAAAGAACCAGTTCCTGGATTTATTGATCCTTTGGATTGTTGTTTTAGTCTCTATGTCTTTTAATTCTTCTCTGATCTTGGTTATTACTTTGCTCTAATCATTTTATTTATTGTTGTGACTCCAGTTATTGTAGATGTAGGGTTAGGTTGTTTATTTGAAATATTTCTACATTTTTTAGATAAGCCTGTATTGCTATGAACTTCTTTCTCAGGACAGCTTTTGCTGTGTCCCATAAGTTTTGGACTGTTGTGTGTTCATTTTCATTTGTTTCCAGAAACTTTTTGATTTCTTCCTTGATGTCATTCTTTTTTTATTTTTTCTTGATCTCATTCTTAACCCATTTATTATTTAACATCATGCTATTCAATTTCCATGAATTTGAGTGTTTTTGAGGTTTTTTTCTTGAGGTCGATTTCTAATTTCAGTCCTTTGTGGTCTAAGAAAATGCTTTATATGAATTAAATTTTCTTGAATTTGGTGAGGTTGGTTTTGTGTACTATTATGTGGTCTATCTTTGAAAATGTTCCATGTGCATTTGAAAAGAATGTATATTTTGCTTCTTTGGGGTGCTTCTAATATATATCTATTAAGTCCATTTTATCTAGGGCATTGTTCAATCCCAAAATATCCTTGCTGATATTTTGTTTGGAAGATCTATCCATTTTTGTCAGTGGGTTGTTAGAATCCCCTTGTAAAAGTGTGTTGCTGGACTTCCGGCCAAGATGGGGGTGTAGGTGGACACACTGTGCCTCCTCTCACAACCAAAATTAAAGACAACAAATATTTAGAAACAAGAAAACAACCAGAAATTATAGAAAATTGAACTGTATGCAAGTCCAACAGCCATTCATCCATACTGGTAAGAGGGGTGGAGTCACAGCAAGAAAAGTGGAGGTTGGAGAACCTGGGAGCACAGGCAGCAGTGGCTAGCAGTTCCCAGGTGTGCAGATGGTGGCTAGCAGACCCCAGGCACAGGGTGGCAACTGTGCAGACCCAGTGAGGCTGCACAAGGCAGCTGGCTGACCAGGTGGTTCCATATTTGCGCACAATTAATCCAGGTGAAGAGGAAGCAGTGGAAGGGCCTGGAATCCCAGAGAGAACTGAGCAAATGCCATTGTCCCCTCTCAGACCCTGTCACCGCATACAGCATCATAACTCAGCAATTGGGCTGCCCCGCACTGGGGAACACCTAAGACTACACCCCTCACTGTGTAACAGCTGTGACCAGACCAAAAAACAAACAAACAAACAAAAAAACACAAAACACCAAAAATGGATCAAACTGGAGAACAAATAGAAACTCCAGAGCTAATTCCTCTAAGTGATGAAGAGATAGCCAACCTATCAGATGCACACTTCAAAGCCTTAGTGATCAGGATGCTCACAGAATTGGTTGATTTTGCTCACAAATTAGATGAAAAAATGCAGGCTACAATACGTGAAATGAAGGAAAACGCATGGAGAACCAACAGAGATGGGAGGAAAACTGGGACTCAAATGAATGGAGTGGACCAGAAGGAAGAAACAAACAACCAAACAGAAAACAAGGAAGAAACAAGAATTCAAGAAAATGAGGAGAGGCTTAGGAATCTCCAGGATATCTTTAAACATCCCAACATCCAAGTTATAGGGGTACCAGAAGGGTAAGAAGCAGAACAACAAGTGGAAAACTTATTTGAACAAATAATAAAGGAGAACTTCCCTAATCTGACAAGTGAAATAGACTTCCAGGAAGTCCAGGAAGCTCAGAGAGTCCCAAAGAAGTTGGAGCCAAGGAGGAACACACCAAGGCACATCGTAATTACCTTAGCCAAGATTAAAATGAAGGAGAGAATTCTAGAAGCAGCAAAGGATAAGGGGACAGTCACCTACAAAGGAGTTCCCATCAGACCGTCAGCTGATTTCTCAAAAGAGACCTTATGGGCAAGAAGGGGCTGGAAAGAAGTATTCCAAGTCTTGAAAGGCAAGGGCCTATATCCAAAATTGCTCTATCCAGCAAAGCTGTCATTTAGAATGGAAGGGCAGATAAAGTGCTTCTCAGATAAGGTCAAGTTCAAGGAGTTCATCAGCACCAAGCCCTTCTTATATGAAATGTTAAAGGGACTTATCTAAGAAAAAGAAGATAAAAATATGACAGTAAAAAGTCAGCAAACTCACAGATAGTAACAACCACACCTAAAACAAAAGCACACAACTAGCACAGGAAAAGAACCACACAAATGGAGATCATATAGAAGGTTAGCAACAGGGTAGTGGGGGGAGGAGAGAGGGGGAAAAGGTACAGAGAATAAGTAGCATAGATGGTGGGTAGAAAACAGACGGGGGAGGATAAGAATAGTGTGGGAAATGTAGAAGCTAAAGAACTTATGACACATGGACATGAACTAAAGTGGGGGAATGTGGGTGGGAGAGGGTGTGCAGGTTGGAGGGGAGTGATGGGGGAGAAATGGGACAATTGTAATAACATAATCAATAAAATATATTAAAAGAAAAAAGGTGTGTTGCTGTCAATATCTTTCTTGAAGTTCTCCAAGATTTTCCTTATATACTGGTACTCTCCTGTGTAGGGTACATATATGTTTACAATGTTTATGTCTTCTTAATGGATTCTTTCTTTGAGTATTATGAAGTGTCTTTCAGTGTCTCTTTTTATAGGTTTTGTTTGGAAGTCTATGTTGTCTGATATAAGTATTGCTATTCTGCTTTTTTTTCCTGTCCATTTGCTTGAAATATTTTTTTTCCAACCCTTCACTTTCAGTCTGTGTAGGTCTTTGTTTCTGAGGTTGGTCTCTTATAGGCAGCATATGTGTAGGTCATGTTTTCCTATCTATTCAGCCATGCTATGTCCTTTAATTGTAGCACTTATTCCGTTAACATTTATGGTTATTATTGATATGTAATTATTCATTTTACCCCTTTGTACCTATGTTCCTCTCTCTCACTTTTCCTCCATTTTCTTAGCAGTCTCTTTAGCATATCTTGCAGTGCTGATTTGGTGGAGGTATATTCTTTCAGCCTTCTTTTTCTGGGAACCTTCTTACTCACCTTTCATTTTAATTGAGAGCCTCACTGCGTTGAGTAATCTTGGTTGCAGGCCTTTGCTTTTCATTACTTGCAATATTTTTTGCCATTCTTTCCTGGCCTGAAATGTGTCTGTGTAGAAATCAGCTGCTGGCCTTCTCAGAGCTCCCTTTTATGTTACTGCTGGTTTTTTCCTTGCTGCTTTTAAGATTCTCTCTTTGTCTTTAAAACTTGGCATTTTGGTAATGATTAATCTTGGAGTAAGCCTCTTTGTTTTTATCCTGATTGGGACCCTCTGTGCTTCCTGAATGTGCATGGTTTTTCTGTTCTCCAGTTTTGGAAAATTTTTGTCATTATTTTTCAAACAGGTCTTCTATCCCTTGATCCTTTTCTTCTTCTTATGGTATTGTAACCAGAAAAGACAGCAGCATTTGGGCTGCCTGTCACTGCCAAATCCAATAAGCAATGACAGCAATTGAATGTTTATGGGTGCTTTATTCAGATGGTTGGTGATCTGAGAAGATGGCAGGTTCATACCCTAACAAACCATCTCCCCTTCTCTTTTCTGGCAAGCATTTTTATAAGGGAGTTGGGGGAAGACAAACAAGGTGCAGTGACGGCTTTGAAATTCAGGGAGGATTAGGTGAGTGAGGCTGCCCCATTCCTGTTCTGGGCAGTGCTGTTCCCAAAGGGAGGGGGAGCATCTGTCTCCTTGGTGATACAAAGGCCCAGATGCCTCCAACTGGTCCTCAGGTGGTAATCTCTAGCTAGCACCCCAAGAGGCCAGCTGTTTCCCAGGAGCCAGGATGGGCCTTATCTGTAGTTTCTGAAATAAAAGCTTTAACATACACATTATTTGCTAGGCTTAATAACTTTTTCCTTAAGGTAAAATTTTCCAGGTCTTCAGTCCCCTATCAGTATTCTTATGATTCTAATGTTGTTGTGTTTCATGTTGTCTTGGAGTTCCCTTAAGCTATCTTTGTATTTTTTTCAGGTTGTTTTTTCATGCAGCTGCTCTATCTGAGTGCTTTTGTCTTCTCTTGAAGCTCACTAATTCAGTCCTCTTCTTCATCCATCCTGCTTATAATTCCGTGCAGTGTATTTTTTATTTCAGATATTGTATTCTTCATTTGTTCCTCATTCTTGTTTATAGATTCTATTTAGTTTTTCATACTGTTGTAGTCCTCACTCAGTTCCTTGTAGTTGTCTGTGAATTCCTTGAGCATCCTTATAATCATTCTTTTGAATTCTATTTCTGATAGTTTGCTCACCTCCATTTCAGTTAACTTTTAGTGGGGAGTTTTTCATTCCTTTTGATTGCAGGATTTTTTCCTTTTCTCCCCATTTTAGGTGACTCTTTTTATTTCTGAGCTTCCTGAGCTTTGCTAGCTGTCTTTGTAGCACGAACTTTTATGGTAAGAGTTCTATGCAATTCAGTGTTGCGTTCTCTTTGGTCTCCTTGTCTGGATGTTCTAGGTTTGGTCTTTCTTTTGTTTGTATAGGCTCTCTTTTTGTACTTGGGCTTTACCTGTTGGTGGTTTCTTTGTTGGTGAGTTCTCTCCCCCAGAGGGTTTACTGGTGTTCACACCTCCCACCTTACCTTGTATGTGATCAGTGGCAGGGTGAAGGCAAAATGGATAAAGATAGTGGGAGTGTATTCTATGGGATTTAAAGTATCAATAAGTAAAGAATATATAGGAGATCCTTTGGAAAAGCACAGTGATAAACATGATATTTCATCCAACTAGCCACTTTTTATAAAAGTAAAAAGAGATAAGACTCTTTTTAGAGGGGTGAGGGTTGTGAGCTGAATGCAGAAAACAGAATGCTTGTGTGAGGTTAGATGGTGACATATGGTGGGAGTAAAGGATAGAAACTAGGCATAGTGTGTGAGAGAATAGATTTAACCACAACAGTAATAAAATGCATGAAAATAGTGAAATGGTCCAAGACCAGGGAGGAATGCTGAGTAGTATTTACTATAGTATGGAGCAACAATTATTTACAATAATACTGGAACAATAATAATATGACAAGAAATATATGATCTGAATAAGAAGAATAGAAAGTAAATGACCAAGAGTAGTGTGTTATTGGAATATGAGTGAAGTGAAAGAAGTAAAATTAATATGCAATATGAAAGAGCTAATAAGGAAAACTAGTCAAAGAATGAAATTAAACAAACAAGACAAAGCAAACTAAACAGAGGAGAAATAAAAATTATAACCAAATAAAATTAATAAAAATGTTGAAAAAATAATACAAAGAAACAAAAAAATGCAAGTTGTATAGGATAGCAAAGTGAAATTTGTTTCAGTTTTTCAGTTGTTGGTGTTAGCCTTGTGATCCCTCTCTGGATCTGTCTTTCATTTTTTCACAGCTCTAGGTCTTATTGTCTCACTCTTGGAGGGGGAAAAAAAACCTCCTGCTTACTTTAAACCTGCTAAATGAGTTCTGCTGGTCTTCCTGAATATTGCAGGTAGAGGGGAGCTGGGCTTTGCTTTTTTTCTTTCCCATGGTTTTGTGAGGATGGGGGCCAAGTCCGGGCTGCAATATTCACCATTGCCCAGCCTTCAGCCCAGACCCTCAGGGCACTGCAGGGCCCCCACTATCCATCTGCGCCAGGGCCGGTGCCTTTCATCCACCACATTATACCACCTGAAGGTGCACTGATTAGGAACAACTTGTACCCCACCTCCTCCCTCTTTGATGGCCTGGGTGCTGTGCATTGTCCAAGTTGCTTCAGGCAGTTTAATTCCCCTTTTAAATTAAGTCTTTCTGAGGACTGCTACTCCTCTCAGCCCCTGTTGCCCCACTTTAGTCAGTCTGTCAGGTGCCCTGATTGGGAGCAAATTGTGCCCCTCCTCCTCCCTTTTTGCTGTCCCAGCTACTGCATGAGGGCTCCTTAAACAGCAGCTAAGAGCCCTTTTTTCTTTTGAGTAAATTCCTCTTGTTTGCGCCTGTCATTCTTAATAAGTGCCCGGCTTTTCACACAGCCCAACTCTCTGACCTGTCTGGAGACCATCCGGGTCAGGGTCCATCACAGCCAAACTCTTCTCCCTTTTCCAGGTGTCACCTGGCTCCCCAGTTTTTTCTGGTAACGTCCTAAACTGCAACCACAGTCCCAGTAGGGTAACACTACCTCTGTGTGTCTCCCACTGTGTCTTTATTCCCCCCAGTGACTTCAAGCATCCCAGTCTCTCCTGGTGTGATGCTGCCTTCCCTGTTCTGGTAGGTGAGGGAGCTACTGATCTGACTCTCCTCCAGAGATCCTGTGCCAGTCCCCAACCTCGGCACCAGGTGCCAGTCCAGGACCTCAGCAGCCTTGGTACCTGAGCTGGTCCCAGGGACCTTACCGTCCCAATACAATCTTCTTACCCTCTGTTTTTAAACATCCTTTACAATTTTGGCCTCCAAACTTCATATAAGCTGGGATTCTGTTGGCTGTTCACTGTGTTCTTCAGATTATTGGCTAGGTGTTCCAGCTGGGTGTACTGGCACGGGGGTTCAACTCCCACCTACCTTGCTGCCATTCTCCTTTGCCAATTGGCTTCTCAATCAGAGGGCTTGTAAAGCAGACTGGAGTTATGCTGCTGTACATTGAAGTTTTCTATTGCTGTTCAAGCACTCCAGTTTTTAAGTTTTCTGGGCAGAATCCTCTTAGAACCTGACCTGTTTCTACATTCTTCAGCCCACTTTCCTTTCCTTTTAAAATACAAATATGTCTTTCTGAAATCTAAACAAAGTCATAGATACTACTGTCCCCTGATCGCCCATCCTTTTAACTCAAGTAATATTGGTCTTTCTCAACTTATCCTTATGTATTGCCCATATAATCAGGCTATATACAAAAACTTTCTTTTACAGGTATTTCAAACTTATTTGTTAAAGATAACTTGTTAGGCTTGCCTTCCTAATTGAAAAATCTAAGTAATTTATAGAATTCTCAAATATGTTATAAGCAATGAATTGTTTCCACTTTTTTATAACTCAATAAAATTTTAGAATAAGTAGGGAAATTTTCTTCATAGTCTACTTTACTGAAACAAGAAAAGAAAAACATGCCATCAGGGTTGACTAAAAATATAGAAACTTAAAATTCATGGTGAGTCATCAATAGTCTTAAATAGAGCTTAGATGAATATGGCCCCTGTGTACTTAAACAATAACTGGAAATGAGTTAGAGATTGTTTCTTTTGACCCTTCCTCTTTTTAGAGCAATTAAAAATAATACATTATTATATGTTCATATATAATAAATGCTCATTATAGAAAATTTTAGAAGCACATAAAAGTATACAAAAACACCATAGAATCATACCACCTGGAGATGCTACAAGAATATTTTATATTTCTTTCTATCTTTTTGTCTTCTTCCTTTCCTCCTCTATTCATCTCCACATTCCCAAGACACAATCCAGAAAGTTATTACAATTCTACTGATAATAAAATGTTTTATCACACTTCTATCAATGTTACTGCATTACATCTGCAAATTTAAAGATATGGGTAGTATTTCATAATTGAAAAGAAAACACTTCTTAAAATACTGGTCATGAAGCATTTTATTTTTCAAATCTTTAGACATTCAAATCTTCTCATTCATGAATTCCTTGTTATGGTTTTTCTTCAATTGCCTGTTGGGGTCTTAGTATTTTTGTAATTAAATTTGTAATTTCTCATATATGTTGCATCTATTTTGCTAAAATTGAAAACACTTAGTGGCTAGTGTATTTCATTGTGCTAGCAATCATGCCTTCTTTTATTGTTCTTTGTTGAAAGAACAAAATTCCTCAGTCTTAGCAATTATCAATTTCCATGCTTTCAAATTTTTGTATTCTTAGTCATTTTAAGTTCCAAACTTGAGATTTTAATTGGAATAATTTTAAACCTATACATTGAGCTACAAGGAGTCTATGACTTCTGTCTACATATCCAAAAACATGGATGTTATTGAAGATTTACTCATTTACATTGTTTAGAACATGTGGTAGAAAAAAGATATTTTTGTAATAAAGTATCTAAACAGTATCTTAAAAAGAGTCAGCCGCTGTCAATGCCTTTTTTAAATTATGAATTTTGCTGAAAGTTTATTATTGATTTTTATATATTTATCTTGTGTGTTTCTTTGCTGAATTGGGTTATATATAAATTGGAAGATATATTATAATTTATCTAGATATATAACCTATTAGTCATTAATGATAACACTATTATGTTTTTCTAATTACTGTTGTCTGTCTTTAGTTTCACTGTAACATCCAGAGCAATGCTAAAAGAGAATGATGATTATAACCTTTCTTTAATGAGATTTATTCCCTTTGACTTAATAATGACAGTGACTTTTCATATGGGATCATATCTCATGTCCCTATTCCAAGAATTTTTTAAAGCTTATAAAATTAAGCTTTATTAAATATATTTTTCACCAAAAATTGAGGGTTTTGGTCAAAACTGCAAGGTTTTTTTTTTTGTTTGAATTAATAATATATTTTGATGCTAAAACCCTTATTATTAAAGCATTCAAACATGTGTTCTTGATTTTGGTGAATTATAAATTTGATAGAATTTCAGTTGGAAGCTTTATTTTTAGATTTTTTGTTTCATAAATTACTATATTGTTGTTCAATTACAGTTGTCTGCATTTTCTCACCAGCACTCCCACCAACCCCATCCAAATCCACCTCCCTTCCTTGCTTCCACCCTCATCCTTGGTTTTGTCTCTGTATCCTTTATAGTAGCTCCTGAAAACCCTTCTCATCACTGTCCCCTCACTGCTCCCCTGTGGCTACTGTTAGATTGTTCTTTTTTTTAATATGAGCATATTTTTTTAATAATAAGGAAATGAAGACATTGTTTGTTCAAATTTTGTAAGCAACCAGATAAAATATAGCTTTTAAAAACCAAATGTTTACACTTACATAAAGAATTCCACAAGCATTTTCATTATTTGTAATGCTATTAAACTGATTTTTTTAATTTTTATTTTAATTGTTGTTCATGTCCAATTTTCTGTTTTTTACTCCAATCCCAGCCCACCGCCCCAGCCCTCCCTACTTCCCTCCCATTTCCACCCCCCCCCATACTTTTTGTCCATGTGTCCTTTATACTTGTTGCTCTAAACCCTTCCCCTTTTCCCCTGAAATTCCCTCCCCTCTCCCCTCTGGTCACTTTCAGCCTGTTCTCCATTTCAGTGTCTTTGATTATATTTTTCTTGTTTGTTTGTTTTGTTGATTAGGTTCCTGTTAAAGGAGAGAATCATATGCTATTTGTCTTTTACCACCTGACTTATTCCGTTTAGCGGAATGCTTTCCAGTTCCATCCATGCTGTTGCAAAGGGTAGGGGCTCCTTCTTTCTTTCTGCTGCATAGAATCCATTGTGTAAATATACCATAGTTTTTTGATCCATTCATTTACTGATGGGCACCTGGGTTGCTTCCAGCACCTGGCTATTGTAAATTGTGCTGCTATGAACATTGGGGAGCATAGGTTCTTTTGGATTGGTGTTTCAGGGTACTTAGGATATAATCCCAGCACTGGAATTGCCAGGTCAAAAGGCAGATCGATTTCTAGTTCTCTGAGAAAATTCCATACTATTTACAATAGTGGTTGTACCAGTCTGCAAAACCACCAATAGTGCACTAGGGTTCCCTTTTCTCCACATCCTCTCCAACACCTGTTGTTTGTTGCTTTGTTTATGATGGCCATTCTGACTAGTGTGGAGTGGTATCTCATTGTGGTTTTAATTTGCATCTCTCTGATAGCCAGTAATACTGATCATCATTTCATGTGTCTCTGGATCCTCTGTATGTCCTCCTTGGAGAAGTGTCTGTTCAAGTCCTTTGCCCATTTTGTAATTGGGTTGCTTGTCTACTTAGAGTGGAGTCGTGTAAGTTCTTTATACATTTTGAAAATTAAACCATTGTATGAGATCTCATTGGCAAATATGTTTTCCCATATGGTTGGTTCTCCTTTTATTTTAATACTGTTTTCTTTAGCTGAGCAGAAGCTTTTTATTTTGATGAGATCCCATTTGTTTATTCTTACCTTTATGTCCCTTGCTCTAAGAACGTATCAGTAAATATGTAGCTGCATGAAATATCTGAAATTTTCCTGCCTATGTTCTCCACTAGGACTTTAATGGTGTCACAGCTTATATTTAAATCTTTTATCCACCTCAAATTTATTTTTGTGTATGGCGTAAGTTGGTGCTCAAGTTTCATTTTTTTTGCATGTAGCTGTCCAGTTCCCCAACACCATTTGTTGAACACACTATTTTTACTTAATTTTATGTTGCTGGCCCCTTTGTCAATATTAATTGACCATAGAGACTTGGGTTTATTTCTGGGCTCCCTGTTCTGTTCCACTGGTCCACGTGCCTGTTCTTATGCCTATACCAGTCTTTTTTGATTACTGTGGCCTCGAAATACACTTTGGTATCAGGTATTATGATCCCTCCTACTTTGTTCTTCTTTCTCAAAATTTCGGCAGCCATTCGGGGTCGTTTATGGTTCCATAGAAATTTTTGAAGTGTTTGTTTTATGTCTGTGAAATATGTCATTGGTATTTTAATAGGTATTGCATTGAATCTGTAAATTGTTTTGGGTAGTGTGGACATTTTGGAGTGAACACTGTATGTTCCAATCCATGAACATGGTATGTTTCCATTTGTGTCTTCCTGATTTCTTTCTTCAGTGTTGTGTAGTTTTCTACATACAGGTCCTTTACGTCCCTGGTTAGGTTTATTCCTAGGTATTTTGTTTTTCTTTTTGCTATATCAAATGGGATTTTTCCTTGATTTCTCCTTCTGCTGTTTCATTGTTGGTATGCAAAAATGTCTTTGATTTCTGGATATTGACTTTGTATCCCGCTGTTTGGCCAAATTTATTTATTAGATCAAGCAGTTTTTTGGTGGAGTCTATAGGATTTTCTATGACACTATCATGTCATCTGAAAACAATGAGTTTTGTTTCCTCCTTTCTGATTTGTATGCCTTCTATTTCCTTTTCTTGTCTGATCACTGTGGCTAAAACTTCCAATACTATATTAAATAGAAGTGGTGAAATTGACAACCTTGTCTTGTTCCTGATCTTAGTAGAAAAGCTTTTAGTTTTTGCCCCTTGAATATGATGTTGTCTGTAGGTCTCTCATATATGGCCTTTATAATGTTGAGGAATGCTCCCTCTATTCCCAATTTGCTGAATGTTTTTTATCATAAATGGGTGCTGTACCTTATCAAATGCTTTTTCCATATCTACTGATAAGATCATGTGTTTTTTTGTCTTTGCTTTTGTTTATGTGATGTATTATATTTATTGATTTGCAAACATTGAACCATCCTTTCATCCCTGGGATGAATCCCACTCGGTCATGGTGTATGATATTTTTAATGTATTGTTGGATATGATTTGCCAATATTTTGTTGAAGATTTTAGTGTCTACGTTCATCAGCAATATGGGCCTGAAGTTTTCTTTCTTTGCTGTGTCTTTATCTGGTTTTGGAATTAGAATGATGCTGACTTCAGACAAAGAGCTTGGGAGTCTTCCATCATATTGGATTTTTTTTTGGAATAGTCTGTGACGAATAGGGTTAGCTCTTCCATAAATGCATAGTAGAATTCTCTTGTGAGACCATCTGGTGCAGGGCTTTTTTGTGTTGAGAGTTTGTTGATTAGTTCTTCAGTTTCATCTGCTGTCATTGGTCTGTTCAGGCTTTCTGCATCTTCTTCATTGAGTTTTGGAAGATTATTTTTTCTAGAAACTTGTCCATTTCACCTAGGTTGCCAAATTTACTGGCATATGGTTCTTCATAGTAATTTTTTACAATGCTTTGTATTTCTGTGGTGTCAGTTGTAATCTCTCTGCTTTCATTGCTGACAGTGTTCATTTGGGTCTTTTCTCTTTTTCTTGATGAGCCTGCTTAAAGTCTTGTCAATATAACCTTTTCGAAGAACCAGCTCCTGGATTCATTAATCCTTAGAATTATGCTTTTAGTCTCTATGCCATTTAATTCTGCTCTGATCTCGGTTACTTCCTTTCTTCTACTTGCTCTGGACTGTTTTTGTTGTTGTCCTCAAGTTCTTGTAGGTGTAGGGTTAGGTTGTTTGTTTGAAATGTTTCTATCTTTTTTAGGTAGGCCTATATCACTATGATGTTCCCTCTGAGGACTGCCTTCACTGTGTCCCATAAGTTTTGGGTAATTGTGAGTTCATTTTCATTGGTTTCCAGAAACTTTTTGATTTCCTCCCTAATTTCATTCTTGACCCATTCACTGTTTAATAGCATGCTATTCAGTCTCCATGATTTTGAGGGTTTTGAGTTTTTCCCCTTGTGGTTGGTTTCTAGTTTCAGTCCCTTGTGGTCAGAGAAAATGCTTCCTATGATTTCAGTTTTCTTGAATTTGTTGAGGCTTGTTTCATGTCCTATTATGTGGTCTATCTTTGAAAATGTTCCATGTGCATTTGACAAAAAAATGTGTATTTACTTTCTTTGGGATGAAGGGCTCTATATATATCAGTTAAGTCCATTTCCTCTAGAGTGTTGTTCAATGCCACAATATCTTTGTTGATATTTTGTTTGGAAGATCTGTCCATTTTTGACAGTGGGGTGTTAAAATCCCCTACTATAATTGTGTTGCTGTCAATATCTTTCTTGAAGTCCTCCAAGATTTTCTTCATGTATTTGGGTGCTCTTATGTTGGGTACATATATATTTACAATGTTTATGTTTTCTTCATGGATTCTTCCCTTGAATATTATGAAGTGACCTTCTGGGTCTCTTTTTATGGCTCTGTTTTTGAAGTCTATTTTGTCTGATATGTATATTGCTACTCCAGCTTTTTTTCCCTGTCCATTTGCTTGGAAAATTTGTTTCAGCACTTGACTTTCAGTCTGTGTAGGTCTTCTGTCTTGGGTTGGGTCAGTTGTAGGCTGCATATGTGTGGGTCACTCTTTCTTATTTATTCAGCTATTCTATGTCTTTCGATTGGAGCATTTAATCCATTTACATTTAAGGTTATTATTGTTGCTACTTATTCATTTGCATTTTTCATACCTGTGTTACTCTCTCTCTCTTCCTTCCTTTTCTTAAAGCAGTCTCTTTAGCATCTCTTGCAGTGCTGGTTTGATGGAGGTGTATTCTTTTAGACTTCTTTTGTCTGAGAAACTCCTTATTTGGCCTTCTATCTTGATTGAAAGCCTTCCTGGATAAAGTAGCCTTGTTTGCAGGCCTCTGGTTCTCATTACACGGAATATTTCTTGCCATTCTCTTCTGGCTTGGAGTATTTCCATTGAGAAGTCAGCTGCTTACCTTATCGGGGCTCCCTTGTATGTTACTTTCTGATTCTCCCTTGCTGCCTTTAAGAGTCTCTCTTTGTCTTGGAATTTTGCCATTTTAATGATGATGTGTCTTGAAGTGGGCCTCTTTGGCTTCCTCTTCATTGGGACTCTCTGTGTTTCCTGGATTTGTGTGGATTTTTCTCTCATCAAATTAGGGAAGTTTTCCATCGTTACTCTTTCAAATAGGTTTTCTATCCCTTGCTCTTCTTCTTCTCCTTCTGGTATCCCTATTATATGGATATTACTATGTTTCATATTTTCTTGCATTTCTCTTAATCTCTCTTCATTTTTTTTTCTGAGCCTCTTGTCTTTATCTTACTCTTTCTGGGTGTTTTTTTTACCTACCTTGTTCTCTAGCTCGCTGATCTGATCCTCTGCCTCAGGAAGTCTGCTTTTGATTTCTTCTACTGTGTTCTTCAGTTTGGAAATTGTATTCTTCATTTGCTCTTGGCCCTTGTTGATAGTTTCTATTTCCTTTTTCATGTTGATATAGTTTGCAGTGACTTCATTGTAGTTTCCCTGTAGTTTCTGGTAGCTCATTGTTAGCTCATGGAGCTTCCTGATAACCACTGCTTTGAACTCAATATCTGATAGTTGATTTGCCTCCATTTCATTTAGCATTCTTTCTGGGGCTTCCTCCTTTCCTTTCATTTTTGGGATCGTTTCTTTGTCTTCTCATTGTTTGTAAGACTCTTCTTGTTAGCCCCAGATACTTAAATTGATTTGTTCTGACTCCCTGGGTTTATGGTGTGAACTATTGTGGTAGAATACCTGAGATTCAGTGGTGCAGTCTCCTTGATCTCCCGAGTTCACTGGTCTTCGGCTGTCATTTACGTTGGCTCTGTGTTTGTCTTTGAGTTTTGATTGTTGTTGCGTCTTTCTATGGTGGGTCCTTCCCACAAGCTGGTTAACTGAGGGTTACTCTGTCCATCACCTCTTGTATTTTTTTGTGCTGTTTGAGGGCATGTTGTGTGGAAGCTTGTTCTTTTGTGTGTACAAGGTTTTGAGGATTCTCTCTTGCTCTTGTTCAGTTGTTTGTACTGGGTAGTTTCTTCACTATTTAGTTGTGTTTCCAGGTAGGTCCTGGATTGAGGTTTGTGTGGTTTCCACACCTTCCTTCACCTTCTTCTGTTGTTATCTGTTTTTGGTTCCTTTGTTGGTGGGCTTCCTCTTGTAGCTGGTATCCTGGTGTTCACCATTTCCACCTATTCTTTTTTGTAATCAGTTGGAGGGGGAAGGAAAATGGTTTAAGACAGCAAGAGAGTATTCTATGATATTCACAGTAGCAGCTGGTAGAGAAGAGATAGGAGATCCTTTGGCTATGTATAGTGTTAACCATGATCTTCCACCCAACTAGCCACTTCTTAGAAAGGATGGAAAGAAGATAAGTCTCTTGTTGTGGAGGGAAGGATTGTAAGTTGGATCTAGAAAGCAGTGAGGTTGTGGGAGGTCAGATTCTGAGGTAAGGTGAGAGTAAAAGATAGTAAATATGTGTAATGTGTGAGAGAATAGAGTCAACCACTACAGTAATAGAGTTCAGGAAAATGTGAAGTGGGCTAAGATTTGGGAGGGGTGTTGTGAAGTATTTATAGTTGTATAGAACAGCTATTATTTACAATAATATTAGAGCAACAATCACATGACAGAATATATGTGATCTGGATAACAAGAATAGGGAGTATAAGACCTTGAGTTGTGTGCTAATGGAACACAAGTGACATGAAGTACAGTAAATTAGCAGTACACTATGAAAGAAAGAACAGAGGGAACCCTTGAAATGATACAGTATAACTAGCCAAGCAGAAAAGACTATACAAAAATAAGAGGAATACAAAAAATACGATTAAAATAAAAGATGTAAGAATAATGAACAACAAAATAATAATGCAAATATGCAATAACTTGCAGGTTCTCTGTAATAGCAAAGTGAAATTTGTCTCATTGTCTCAGCTGTTGGGATGCCCCATCTTTGGATCCAACTCTGGTCTTTTCACAGTTGCAAGTTTTTTTGTCTCACTTGTGGGTATTAAAAAAACACAAGAAGGGAGAAAGAGGAGATAAAATTGTAAAGAAAGGAAGAAGGAATAAAACAAGATGGAGGAACGAGATGAAAAACGAATTCAAAGATAAAACAATAATAAAAATTTTAAAAAATTACTTAAAAAAATCCTCTTTTGGTTTGAAACTGGGCAAACTGGTTTTTCTGGTCTTGCTGGCTGCAGCAGGCTGAGGGACAATTGGTTTGGCTTTTCTCTGCACTCAGTCAGCTTCGGGCACACTCTCCCTAGAGCTAGTCTAGTGCCTCTCCCCGGCACCTTGGGTGTGGAATCCATGCCTTCCTCAGAGTGCTCTTTCCCCAGAGTTACCACTGTGGGCTGAGGTTCGGACATCTGCACACTTGGCCAGGCTGCCTTGGTCCTGCTGGTTCAGACGCACACCCTTCCCAGTGCTATGGGGGTGGGTAGGGCCTTCTGTGCAACCTTCTGCCCAACTTTGGGTCACTGCCCAGCTGGGTCGGGGGGAGGATGGAGTGGCTGTTGCAGGAGAATTTCACAAACAGTGTCTCTCTTTTCACTTTTTCTTTTTGAGAAATTCCTTCTACTCAAGCCTGACACTCCATACAGCCCAATTCTCCAGCCAGACTGGTTATTAGTCAGGGCCATCACTGCATGATGCTCAACTCTCCTGAGCCAGTGCCCACAGACTCTGTGGGTGCTTGCAGCCCCTGTGTGTTTCCCACTTAGTTCTTATTTCCTTCTCTGAAACTTCAAGCAACCAGGTTTCTCCTGGTGCCGCTCAAAACTTGTTTGGCTGGGGAGGTAGAAGTTGACTCAGCTTTCTCCCAAGGACTCTGTGGCAGACCTGGCGAGCCCCGGGCCTGGCGCTGCAGCTGTCCTGGTCCTGTGCTGGTCCCTGGGACCTTATTGTCCGGAAGCACTCTCGTTACCATCTGTTTTTTTCAGTGTATGCTACAATTTTTAGTCTCTTATTTTCATACATGCTGAGGTACTGTTGGCTGTGTGCTCTGTTCCTCCATAGATTGGCTAGGTTTTTCTCCCATGTATAGGGGGAAGTGGAATTTGCTCCCTCCTTCCTCCTCCCTTAAATTTTTCTAATTATCAATGAATCACAATATCATGCATCTTACTCTGCCCTATATAAGGTTAACTCAGCGCTCTTTGAGCAAACTTTCACATTTTTACTATTTTCCTAATCTTAATTTTATTGGTATACATTATACTAGTAAACTATAAATATTTTTGCATATTACCCTACTTTTTAAAAGATGATTTAAAATTTTATATTAATTTATCTAATTCACAGAAAGATGCTTAGTTAGATATCTGACTACATAGTTGTTTAATTTTATTTAATGGCCAGTCTTGGGGTTTTCTTTATGCTGCGCTACATAGTTTTGGCCCTTTAATTGTGATTAAATTCTTAGTCATCTGATATGACCACGATACTATGAATAACATTTTTCAGGCAATCTACATGGAAAGTATTTTTTTCAGTTTTCTTAGCATGCATGAATAAAATATCTTTCCTTTTGTGAACAAATAGCTAGTTTGATTTAGGAAATTCTGATTTCTTATTCAACTCTATAGACATTGTTCCATTTTCTTTTGAAATTCAGTCTGATGGAAGAGAGATATGAGACATATGATGTTTCTTCTATTGTTGAAAATCAGGATTTTTTACTTGCGCTAACATTTATGTCAAATTTTACATTCTGGGGAGGGAAGATGATGGCGTGATAGGAAGGAGCAGATTCCACTTCTCTCTACACACGGGAGAAAAACCTGGCCGATCTATGAAAGAACAGAGCAGACAAGGAACAGTAACACAGCATATTTGAGAATAAGAGATTGAAAATTGTAGCGGACATTGAAAAACCAGTCGGTAAGGAGAGTACTTCACTACAATAGGAGCCCAGGGATCAATGCGGAGAGCAGGGTGGCTGAGTTCCCAGCTCGGCGCTAGCCAGGACTGCCCCAGGGCTCTGGGGAGGGAGCTGGGTCAGCTGCTGAAATGGGCTGAGAGATCCTAGGGGCCACGGTGACTGCAGGTGGAATGATAGTGGTTGCCTGTGCCAGGTCACTTCGAGATTGTCAACTGAGTTTTCGCGGCAATTGGGAACTGAGTGATCTTAGTCTTCCCGACTGCAGACAGAGGCACGTGTGAAGTGAGATGACTGCATGAAAATAGGCACCCACACGTGAACGCACACAGTTGCGGGATCATAGGCATGTGTGAGAGCATAGGCGCTGGCCACTGGAGACAGCTGTGGGACCATAGTCGCCAGTGCATGGGTGGGCACTGGAACACAGACAGCTCAGGACCATAGGCGCAGGTGTGAGATGGCTGCAGGATCATAGGCCCCGAGCCATCACAGAAAGCTGCTCAGGGGCCAACGCAGGTGGCTGCGTGCGACAGGAGAACAGAGCTCACACTCATAAACTTAGGGAAGTGCGCGCATAGCAGGAAGCTCAGAACACACGCTGGAACCCTGTCAGGAGAGGTGCCGTACTAACTCTGGGGACCCTAGCACAATGATGACTGAGTACTGAGACTCAGAGAAAAGCAATACGATCACCCCTTGGACATTGCAGCCAGCAAGACCAGAAAAACCGACTCGGCAAGTTTGAAAACAACAAGAGCTTTTTGTTTGGAGTTTTTTGTTGTTGTGTGTTTTGTTTTGGTTTTGGTTTTTTTCCTGTTTTTGGTTGTTTATTTTTTGTTTATTTTTTGTTCTGTTTGTTTGTTTTTTTGTTTGTGTGCCTATTTATATAATTGTTTTTAATTATTATTTCTTTATTATTTTATCTTCTTTTTTACTCCCCAACTCCTTTTGCCTCTTTTTACTTCTTTCTTATTTTATTCCCTCTTCCTTTCTTTCAAGTTTTATCTTTTCTACCTTCCTCTTTTTCTTCTTTCTTCTTCTTTCATTTTTTCCCCTCTGTTCTCTTTTTAAATACCCATGAGTGAGAAAAAACAAACAAACAAACAAACAAGCCTGGAACTGTGAAAAGAAACAGAGTTGGCCCCCAAAAGAGGGTATCCCAGCTGATGAGACAGTGGAAACTGTGAACAACAGGACATCTGAAGGAGCATCAACCACTGAATCTCACAGGTATTCTACCACAGAAGGACAAACCACAAACCGAGGGAGCCACAACTGATTAATTTAAGAAGTTGAGGCTAACAAGAAGAGTCTTATAAACAATGGGAAGACAAAGAAACGATCCCAAAATGAAAGGAAAGGAGGAAGCCCCAGAAAGAATGCTAAATGAAATGGAGGCAAATCAACTATCAGATATTGAGTTCAAAGAAATGGTTTTCAGGAAGCTCCATGAGCTCTCGATGACCTACCAGAAACTACAGGGAAACTGCAATGAAGTCACTGCAAACTATATCAACATGAAAAAGGAAATAGAAACTATCAACAAGGGCCAAGAGCAAATGAAGAATACAATTTCCAAACTGAAGAACACAGTAGAAGGAATCAAAAGCAGACTTCATGAAGCAGAGGATCAGATCAGCGAGCTAGAGGACAAGGTAGGTAAAAAGAAAAAAAAAAAATCCAGAAAGGGTAAGATAAGGACAAGAGGCTCAGAAAAAAGGAAGAGGGATTAAGAGAAATGCAAGACAACATGAAACGGAATAATATCCTTATAATAGGGATACCAGAAGGAGAAGAAGAAGAGCAAAGGATAGAAAACCTATTTGAAAAAGTAATGATGGACAACTTCCCTAATTTGCTGAGACAAAAATCCACACAAATCCAGGAAACACAGAGAGTCCCAATGAAGAGGAAGCCAAAGAGGCCCACTTCAAGACACATCATCATTAAAATGGCAAAATTCCAAGTCAAAGAGAGAATCTTAAAGGCAGCAAGGGAGAAACATAAAGTAACATACAAAGGAGCCCCGATAAGGTAAGCAGCTGACTTCTCAATGGAAACACTCCATGCCAGAAGAGAAGTGCAAGAAATATCCCAAGCAATGAGAACCAAAGGCCTGCAACAAAGACTACTTTATCCAGAAAGGCTTTCAATAAAGATAGAAGGACAAATAAGGAATTTTCCAGACCAAAGAAGTCTGAAAGAATACACCTCTACCAAGCCAATTCTGCAAGAGATACTAAAGGGACTGCTTTAAAAGAAGAAAGGAAAAAACAGAGAGAGAGGAGAGAGAGAGAGAGAGGAACACAGGTACAAAAATGGCAATGAATAAATACCTATCAATAATAACCTTAAATGTAAATGGGTTAAATGCTCCAATCAAAAAACATAGAATAGCTGAATGGTTAAGAAAGCATGACCCACACATATGCTGCCTACAAGAAACCCACCTCTGGGCAAAAGACATACACAGACTCAAAGTGAAGGGCTGGAAACAAATTGTCTAAGCAAATGGACAGGAAAAAACCTGGGGTAGTAATACTCATATCAGACAAAATAGACTTCAAAAGAACAGCCATAAAGAGAGACCCAGAAGGTCACTTCATACTACTCAAGGGAAGAATCCACCAAGAAGACATAAACATCATAAATATAGATTCACCGAACATAGGAGCACCTAAATACATCAAGAAAATCTTGGAGGACTTCAAGAAAGATATTGACAGCAACACAATTATAGTAGGGGATTTTAACACCCCACTGTCAAAAATGGACAGATCTTCCAAACAAAATATCAACAAAGATATTGTGGCATTGAACAACACTCTAGAGGAAATGGACTTAACTGATATATATAGAGCCCTTCATCCCAAAGAAAGCAAATACACTTCCTTTTCAAATGCACATGGAACATTTTCATAGATAGACCACATGATAGAACACAAAACAAGCCTCAACAAATTCAAGAAAATTGTAATCATACCAAGCATTTTCTCTGACCACAAGAGACTGAAACTAGAAACCAACCCCAAGGGTAAAAACCCAAAACACTCAAAATCATGGAGATTGAATAGCATGCTATTAAACAATGAATGGGTCAAGAATGAAATTAGGGAGGAAATCAAAAAGTTTCTGGAAACAAATAATGAACTCACAACAACCCAAATCTTATGGGACACAGCAAAGGCAGTCCTCAGAGGGAAGTTTATAGCAATAAAGGCCTACCTAAAAAAGATAGAAACATCTCAAACAACCTAACTTTATGCCTACAAGAACTCGAGGATCAACAAGAAAGACAGCCCAAAGCAAGTAGAAGGAAAGAAATAACCATGATCAGAGCAGAATTAAATGACATAGAGGCTAAAAGCACAATTCTAATGATCAATGAATGCATGAACTGGTTCTTTGAAAAGATCAACAAATGTACAAGCCTTTAAGCAGGCTCATCAAGAAAAAAAGAGAGAGGACTCAAATAAACACAACCAGAAATGAAAGAGGAGAGATTACAACTGACACCACAGAAATACAAAGAATCGTAAGAAATTACTATGAAGAACTGTATGCCAAGAAATTTGAAAACCTAGGTGAAATGGACAAGCTTCAAGAAAAATATAATCTTCCAAAACTCAATGAAGAAGAAACAGAAAGCCTGAACAAACCAATAACAGTAGATGAAATTGAAGCAGTAATCAAGAAACCCCTGACACATGAAAGCCCTGGACCAGATGGTTTCACAGGAGAATTCTACAAAATAGTTAAGGAAGAGCTAACCCCTATCCTTCACAGACTATTCGAAAAAATTCAAAGTGATGGAAGACTCCCAAACTCTTTTTATGAGGCTAGCATCATCCTAATCCCAAAAACAGATAAAGACACAACAAAGAAGGAGAACTTTAGGCCCATATTACTTATGAACATAGACACTGAAATTCTCAACACAATATTGGCAAACCACATCCAACAATACATTAAAAAGATCATATACCATGACCAAGTGGGATTCATCCCAGGGATGCAAGGATGATTCAACAGTCGCAAATCAGTAAATGTAATTTATCACATAAACAAAAGCAAACACAAAAATCACATGATCATATCAATAGATGCAGAAAAAGGATTTGATAAGGTACAACACCCATTTATGATAAAAACACTCAGCAAAGTGGGAATAGAGGGAGCATTCCTCAACATAATAAAGGCCATATATGAAAGACCTATAGGCACCATCATACTCAATGGGCAAAAAATAAAATATTTTCCACTAAAATCAGGAACAAGACAAGGTTGTCCACTTTCACTATTTGTATTCAACATAGTATTGGAAGTTCTAGCCACAGTGATCAGAAAAGAAAAGGAAATAAAAGGCATCCAACTCGGAAAGGAGGAAACAAAACTATCATTGTCTGCAGATGACATGATAGTGTATATAAAAAATCCTATAGACTCAGCCAAAAAACTGCTTGTCCTAATAAATAAATTTGGCCAAACAGCCAGAAACAAAGTCAATATCCAAATATCAAAGGCATTTTTGTATACCAACAATGAAACAACAGAAGCAGAAATCAAGAAAAAAATTCCATTCTATATAGCAAAAAGAAAAATAAAATACCTAGGAATAAATCTAACCAAGGAGGTAAAAGGCCTGTATGCAGAAAAGTACACAACACTGAAGAAAGAAATCAAGGAAGACACAAACAAGTGGAAACCCATACCGTGTTCATGGATCAGAAGAATTAACTTCATCAAAATGTCCATACTTCTCAAAGCAATCTACAGATTCAATGCAATACCAATTAAAGTATCAGTGGCATATTTCACAGACATACAACAAACACTTCAAAAATTTATATGGAACCATAAAAGACCTAGAGTAGCTGCAGCAATTCTGAGAAAGAACAGCAAATCCCTAGAAGGGATCACAATACCTGATACCAAACTATATTACAAGGCCACTGTAATCAAAACAGCCTAGTACTGGCATAAAAACATGCACATGGACCAGTGGAATAGAACAGAGAACTCAGAAATAAACCCAAGTCTCTACAGTCCATTAATATTCGACAAAGGGGGCAGCAACATAAAATGGAGTAAAAATAGCCTCTTCAACAAGTGGTGTTGGGAGAACTGGATAGCCATGTGCTAGAAAATGAAGCTTGAGCACCAACTTACACCATACACAAAAATAAATTCAAGGTGAATAAAAGATTTAAATATAAGCTGTGACATCGTTAAAGTCCTAGAGGAGAACATAGGCAGGAAAATCTCAGATATTCCACACAGCAACATTTTTACTGATATGTCCCCTAAAGCAAGGGATATAAAGGAAAGAATAAACAAATGGGATCTCATCAAAATAAAAAGCTTCTGCAGGGCTAAAGAAAACAGTATTAAAATAAAAAGAGAACTGACTGTGTGGGAAAACATATTTATCAATGATACCTCAGACAAGGGTTTAATCTCCGAAATATACACAGAACTTCCACAACTCCACTCTAAGAAGACAAGCAACCCAATTAAAAAATGGGCAAAGGACTTGGGCAGATACTTCTCCAAGGAGGACATACAGAGGATCCAGAGATACATGAAAAGATGCTCGATATCACTAGCTATTAGAGAGATGCAAATTAAAACCACAATGAGATACCACTTCACACCAGTCAAAATGGCCATTATAAATGAAGCAACAAACAGCAAGTGTTGGACAGGTTGTGGAGAAAGGGGGACCGTAGTGCACTGTTGGTGGTTTTGCAGACTGGTACAACCACTATGGAACAGTATGGAGCAGTATGGAACAGTTTTCTAAGAAAACTAAAAATGGATCTACCTTTTGACCCAGCAATTCCACTGCTTGGATTATATCCTAAGAACCCTGAAACACCAATCCAAAAGAACCTATGCACCCCTATGTTCATAGCAGCACAATTTACAATAGCCATGTGCTGAAAGCAACCTAGATGCCCATCAGTAAATGAATTGATCAAAGTATTGTGATACATTTACACAATGTAATTCTATGCAGCAGAAAGAAAGAAGGAGCTCCTACCCTTTGCAACAGCATGGATGGAACTGGAGAGCCTCATGCTAAGGGAAATAAGCCAGGCAGTGAAAGACAAATACCATATGATTTCACCTTTAACAGGAATCTAATCAACAAAACAAACAAACAAGCATAATATAACCAAAGACACTGAAATTGAGAACCGGCTGACAGTTACCAGGGGGAGAGGGGAGGGTATTTCAGGGGAAAAGGGGAAGGGTTTAGAGCAACAAGTATAAAGGACACATGGACAAAAACTATGGGGGGTGGAAATGGGAGGGAGTTGGGGAGGGCCCGGGTGGTGGGCTGCGGTGGAAGTAAAAGACAGAAAACTATACAAGATTATCAATTAAAATAAAAAATTAAAAAAAAATTTACATTCTTTTTCTGGAATGAAGAAAATCCTTTTTATGTAAATAAAAAGTAATTTTTTTCATCTCAGTGTTTCTTTTTAATTTCTACTATATATAATATATGCTAATGTGTATGATATATATTAATTTCTTTTGTTTTCATTGTTACTTTTCTCTACATTTAATCATCTACTGATATTTTTATTTTCTTTTGTGTTCTGTGGTAACCTCTTCAATTTTTCTTACACCAAGAACTAATTATGTGTGAATTCTTCTTTTTAAAGATTCCTAACTTTGTACAATATTTTCGTATTACTCTGGCAGTTTTAGAAGTCTCACGTTTTTCTCATCTTAGATTACATTTCAGCCTGTTGTATTATTTTTTCTTACTTTTATCTCTTTTAAGGCAACATATTTTATATTATGATTTTTTAAAATGAAGTCTGTGATTTCTTGCATATCTTTAAGAAAAAGAATTTTTTTTTCTAAAAATTATCCTTTAACTTATAATTTTTGGCGATAATTCCCTGAAGTCTTTAAGATAGTTGATATTTCCTTGTTCATACCAAAAAAATTATTCATGAGGAAAATGAAGATTTATGTTTCTTTATCTTTAATTGAAGAGGCATTGTTCTACTTTTATTGTTTGCCAAGAGATAGAAAATGACGTCTTTCTTTGGCTGCTCTCAGTGTCCCCTTAGGAGCTTGTTGAAAAATCTATCTCAGACCAAAATCAGGGTTGTGTATCTTGAAAGTAGAATTTATGCAGTACAATTCTCTTAGACTTAGATCAACTCTTCTCCTACCCTGTAGCTTAAGTGCTTTTAAATGCTTTGACTCTGGAATTGAGAAACTCTACCATAGGTCTTTTGTGGCAGTTCATGGTTCTTTTCTAATCAGAAGCTTTAATATGAGTAAATAGCGTATTCTGAAAACGGAGTTTCCCTGTTTCTGCTTCTACATGTACATCTCAAGATGTAATAAATTTGAAGGTCTGAATATATAAACAGATAATGGGCAGAACATATATAAAAATATATCTTTAGCAACAATCCCAGAAAACTAACCCCACTCCAGGAAGCCATCCTATTATCTATATGTCAGATCTAAGGGAAGTCTGACTATTTACTCCTAGCAATCAGTCCAAGAAGCCAAAAACTAACCATTGTAATAATCAGCCCCAAATGGTCAGGACTTAATTAATAATTCACAGCTTTCTTAATTTTCACCCCTGCTTCCAAAGGAGAGCAAACCAAACATGAGGAAACCAAACATGTACCCTTCACCAATCATATGGGACACTGAGCTCCTAGTTAGCCACCCCAGTTTATCCCAGCCAAGATCCTCCAATCAGAGCCTCCAATCAGAGCCTACCACGTCTTTCCTTTCTCCTCTATGAAGCTCTCCACTCCTCTGCTTACCTTTAAGTCTCTGTGAAATGCAAGTAAGTGATGGTGATTGCATCGCTTGCTACAACAAACTCCGAATAAGTAGCTTTTGCCTGATCTCATTTAGCTGGTCTTTTTTTAATTTCCAAAACAATGGCATGTTTTTTGATCATCATTCTGAAGATCATTAGATTTTTAAAGTTCCAGGTCTTCTACAATGTCTGTTGAGAGTATGCTAATACATGTCTGGGGGATATAGTAGTGTGGTGGCCCTGTGGGAGACATAACTTTTACAACCTATAAAAGTGTACCTGCATGGTGGGTTGAGGCAAGGTGAGTGGGGATAGTTGCACTTTTTTTTTTTTTTTTTTTTTTGCTGCCCCTTTAACTCCAGGCTCTTGAAAGACAGTAGGACAGTGAATATAAGGATAAGGTTTGGCATCTTCCTACCAACATATAGGTAGCACAAACTGTTCTGTTTTAGAGAACAAGACATGTGAGCCAGCAATTTTATTGATTTGTCTATCTCTATCTACTTTCTATTGTATTTACATACTAGAAGTTCCTTCCAAACTTCAGAAATGATTTGCTATTATCCTTAATCTCCTGGAGTATTGCACATTTTTCCATGTCATTATATCTATTCCATTAGGAGAAATTTCCATGTCTTTATATTTATTCCAATAGAGAAAAATTTGTAGAGAAATTGCTATACAAATACAATCTTAACCTAGAACTCAATCCCAATCTACCCACTTTAGAAATGTATAAACCTGGGTTTATATTTTTTGATTTCCTGACTATTAAATCATCTGCTCTTGGGACTTCTGGCCAAGATGGAGGCATAGGTAGGCACACTGTGCCTCCTTGCACAACCAAAAGAATGACAACAGCAATTTAAAAACAAAGAACAACAAAACTGATGGAAAATTGAACTGTATGGAAGTCCAACAAACCAGGAGTTAAGGACACATTCATCCAGACCCATAGGAAGGGCAAATATGGGCAGCTGGGGCAGAGAGGACTCGCGTCAAAACAGCGGCTGGCTGCTGGGGTGAGCAAGGTGGTGGCTGGTGGAGCGGGCAATCCCACGTTTGCACCCAGATAAATCAGGCAAAACTGGGGAGTGGGACCAATTGCACAACCCAGCGCCCCAGCACTGGAAAACAAAGCCTTAAACCACTGATTGAAAGCACCTGTGGGGGTTGAGGTGGCAGTAAGAGAAACTCCCAGCTTCACAGGGGATTTCGTTGGAGAGACCCAAAGGGTCCTAGAATGTATACAAACCCACTCGCATGGGAATCAGCACCAAAAGTTCCCAATTTGCTTGTGGGAAGCAGGGGAAGTGACTTAAGTCCGGCAGAGATTGGAGCAAGTGACATTGTTCCTTCTCAGACCCCTACTCCACATACACTGTCACAACCCAGTGACATGGGTTACCCTGCCCCCCACTACATAACAGGTGCCTCAAGACAAAAAAAAAAAAAAAAAAAAAAAGGCCCAAATGAAAGAACAGATCAAAGCTCCAGAAAAAATACAACTAAGTGATGAAGAAGTAGCCAACCTATCAGATGCACAGTTCAAAACACTGGTAACCAGGATGCTCACAGAATTAGTTGAATTTGGTCACAAATTAGATGAAAAAATGAAGGCTATGCTAACTAAAATAAAGGACAATGTACAGGGAACCAACAGTGACAGGAAGGAAACTGGGACTCAAATCAACAGTGTGGACCAGAAGGAAGAAAGAAACATTCAACCAGAACATAATGAAGAAACAAGAATCTAAAAAATGAGGAGAGGCTTAGGAACCTCCAGGACATCTTTAAACGTTCCAACATCTGAATCATAGGGTACCAGAAGGATAAGAGAAAGAGCAACAGTGAAAAAGTTATTTGAACAAATAATGAAGGAGAACTTCTCCAATCTGGCAAAGGAAATAGACTTCCAGGAAATTCAGGAAGCTCAGAGAATCCCAAAGAAGTTGGACCCAAGGAGGAACACACCAAGGCACATCATAATTATATTAGCCAAGATGAAAGATAAGGAGAGAATCTTAGAATCAGCAAGAGAAAAGGAAGCAAAGGAGTTTCTTTGCTTCCTTACAAAGGAGTTCGCATCAGACTATCGGCTGATTTCTCAAAAGAGACTTTGCAGGCAAGAAAGGGCTGGAAAGAAGTATTCCAATTCATGAAAGGCAAGGACCTACATCCAAGATTACTCTGTCCAGCAAAGCTTTCATTTAGAATGGAAGGGCAGGTAAAGTGCTTCTCAGATAAGGTCAAGTTCAAGAGTTCATCATCACCAAGCCCTTATTATATGAAATGTTAAAGGGATTTATCTAATAAAAAGATAAAAATATGTATAGTAAAATGACAGCAAACTCACAATTATTAACAACCACACCTAAAACAAAAACAAAAACAAACTAAGCAAACATCCAGAACAGGAACAGAATCACAGTAATGGAGATCACATGGAGGGTTAGCAACAGGGGAGTGGGAGGAGGAGAAAGGGGGAAAAGGTACAGAGAATAAGTCGCATAGATGATAGGTAGAAAATAGACAGGGGGAGGGTAAAAATAGTATTGGAAATGTAGAAGCTAAAGAACTTATAAGTATGACATTTGGACATGAACTAAAGAGGGAGAATGCAGGTGGGAGGGGGTGTGTAGGGTGGAGGGGAGTGAAGTGGGGAAATGGGACAACTGTAATAGCATAATCAATAAAATATATTTAAAAAAAATCATCTGCTCTTTACTTTCACTTATTTTCCCATAATTTATCAGAGTTCTTAGCCAACTCTTTGGAATGAGGAAACTAAGGTTCAGTAAAGTTCAGTTTGTCCAAGATTGTATATCTAGTGAGTAGTAGACCCAGATATGAAACAGGCAGTTTTAATCAAGACTTTTTAAAACTGTAATGTAATTTTTATTTTGTTTCATTTTTTAATTAAATTTATTGGAGTGACATTGGTTAATAAAGTTATTTAGGATTCAGGTGTAAAATTCTATAGTACATCATCTGTACATTGTATTGTATGTTCACTATCCCAAGTCAACTCACCTTCCATCAACATTTATCCCTCTTTTACCCTCTTCTACTTGCTCCCTGCACCCCATTCCCTCTGGTAATCACCATACTGTTGTTTGTGTCTATGAATTTTGTGTTTGTTTTCTTAAATTTTTCATCTTTTTCATTGAGACCCACAAACCTCCCCTCTGGTAGCTGTTACTCTGTTCTCTATATCTATGAGTCTGTTTCTATTTTGTTTGTTAGTTTATTTTGTTCATTAGATTCCACATATAAGTGAAATCATATGGTACTTGTCTCCCCATGACTGGCTTATTTCATTTAGCATAATAATCTCCCTTTCCATCCATGCTGTCAGAAAATATATGATTTCCTTCTTTTTTTATGGCCAAGTAGTATTTCATTGTGTAAATGTACCACAAATTTTGAATCCACTCATCTACTGATGGGTACTTGGGCTGCTTCCAAATCTTGGCTATTGGTAAACAATGCTGCAATGAACATAGGGATGCATATATTCTTTTCAATTAGTGTTTCAGGTTTCTTCAGATGTAGTCTCATAAGTGGAAATGCTGGGTCATAAGGAAGTTTCATTTTTAATTTTTTGAGGAAATTCCATACTGCTTTCATATAGTTGCTCTACCAGTCTGCATTCCTACAAATAATACAGAAGGATTCCCCTTTCTTCACATCCTTGCCAAATCTTGTTGTTTATTAATTTATTGATAATAGCCATTCTGACAGATATGAGGTGATATCTATTCTGGTTTTAATTTGCATTTCTCTGATGATTAGTGACATTGAGCATCTTTTCCTATGTCTATTGGCCATGTGTATGTCCTCTTTGGAGAAGTGTCTATTCAGGTCCTTTGCCCATTTTAATTGGATTATTTTATTTTATTTTTTGGTGTTGAGTTTTATAATTTTTTAAATAAATTTTGGATATTAAACCCTAATCAGATGGATCATTGGTGAATATACAATACGGTTTTTAAATATACAGTTTCTTGTGGTACTAAACATAGCTATACCTAAATTTATAAGATGGTTCTGAATGAGCCTAGGTAGGTGTAAATGACAGGGACTTCACAGTACACTGGGTTCCTCAGAACTCAGAGAGTTCAAGATTTCAGTAGTCCTGTAAGGCAAAGTCTCCCTGACAGGACTATAGGTCAGCAGCATAGCCTAATAGGAGCATTTAGAAGCAGAGATTTGAATGGTGGCATGACCTTAAGATATATTTAGTTCTGCAATTTCCTTAAGAATGTTTCATTCTAAAAGAAATCTATGGTTTGGGACATTTCCAACCACTTTAGGGAGGAATCTGGGAGGTCTGGGAATTTGAGATTTCATCAGATCCAATACAGACAATCTTAGTGGGAAAAAGGCTTTGGAAGAAATTTATCCTTTCCACAGAAAGCCCTGGATGGACTCTTACAACTTTCTGGAGTTTTAGGACTGACTGTGTAGTACTTGGAGGCCATAGTAAGTGGTATAAATTGAAACAATTCAGCAATGAACATTTATTATTCATTTCTCTGTCCAGTATTTGATTTCTTGCTTGTGCTATGGGAATTCCCCATCTTATGATTACATGTGGAGAGTCAGCTTCCCATTGTAGAAGCAGAAATGCTAGACACATACTTTCCTAATCCTTTTGCAGCTTAAAGCATTGAGTCAGAAATTCACTGTGTACAAAGTCAAGACCATGGAGGGTCCTTTTTGGTGTGTGGTGGTTGGAGCAGATCAGGTTTTCTGGGCAGATGTGGCATTAGGGTGCACATTCACCTCTGCTGACAGGATCAACTTCTAGCTTCTGAGTTGTGTGCTCTATGGGAACCTGAGGATGTTAGTGCATTCAAAGCCTGAACTGAAAACAGGGTCTACCTGAATCTCATCCCAACTTTAGTTTGTCTTCTTTCCCCCTCATGTGTGTTTCACTGTTTTGAGATGTCCTCGCTTAGTTTATGGCTAATCCTTTGAAATACCTTTTATTGTCTCCTATTTTTTAGTTACCTCTCAAATTTCCTTTCATCTGTGAATCCAGGCAACTGAGCATGTAGAAATGATTTGGCCAATAACTTTTCTTAGAATTGTTTTAAATACTTTTCATTTCAGACTTGTTATCTATCACTTATCTTTTAAGCCCAAATCTTCCAAACAATAGGTCTTCTATGGGAATAAGTGAGACTTGAATTTTGTCCATCCTGCAGACTATAGGTTGATATGAAGGGGCTTTAATTAAAATTAAGACTGTAGATTTGAAAACTAGAAAAGCTTTGACTTTCAGGCCATATTTTTAGTGGTGGCATGCACCTATAGCCTCCAAGCCTCAGTTTCCTGATCTTAGCAATCCCCTCTGAGTGTCCCTGTGCAGTCAAAATAGTGTTCATGGAAAATATTTTCACTAGTCAGTGCTGAGCACAGGCATGGCTAGAATGCTTGCTCTTGGATATCAGAGTTTGTGAGGCAGTGGTACTGCTCTTGGATTGAAAGAGTCCTTGGTTATACTTCTATCTCTGGTTACCAAGAAGAAATAAGGTTCTGCATGGGTTTACTTAACAGATTTTTAAAATATGTTCATTACCCCCAACTTTATTTTTTTAAGGCAGAAGCACGCTAGCCAGGTGTTTCAGTCCACTGTTTTTAATGTCGAACTAATATTAACTAAGCTAATACACTCAAGAAATAATTAACATACATAATGTTCAAAAACTAATTTAATGCATACACACAGGTGAAATGGTGATAGGTTGTGTAAGCTAACACTCACACCAAAGGGTACCATTGCAGGACAGCAGAGTTTGAGATGCTGGAACTGTCTGCTCTCTAATGACATCCATAATTCTCCAGTTAAGAGATTATCACCATGTCAAGGTAAATTGTGTATATTGATTTGATTCCTCACCTTTTTTTATGCATTATATAGTTCTTCAAGCTTTCCCAAAATGGGCTGAAGAGGACTTTTTGGAGAATGGAACCTCTGGGAGTCACTTTAAGTTCTATGAGTCTGCACCATATTGGAAAGATGTCCATTCATTACTTGTAAAACTCACAAAGTGTGAGCCCAGGGGAGCTAGGGAGTGCTGGAAAAGGAGGGCAAACATTTGTCAAGGTACTGTAGGCCAAGTACTATGCTAGTCAATTTATTTATATTATGATTTTAATTTCTCTGTACCCCAATGAAGACAGTATGATAATCACTGTTTTAGATGATGAAACTGAAGCTCATAGAAATTATATTATTTGCTTAAGGTCAAATAGTTAATAAAGTACTAGGAATCAAACTCAAATTAGTTTGACTCCATATGAAATAATTTCTGTACCCTGTCCAATCTCTTGCACTTTTAATAATCTCTATTCGGGAGCCCCATTAAGAGTCTCTAAGTCTCTATTTGTATCTAATTCAACAGTAAGATAAATGGGAGGTGATTACACTAACATAGAAAGGTTCTAGAATACAAATTATTGTCTATCACTTTTCTTTAAAAATATCAGTTTTATTGAGATATAATCACATACCCTAAAACTTAAAGTGTACATGTCAATGGTTTTAAGTATATGTATGTATACTTTTTATGAAATAGAGCTTTTCTTTCTATGTTTTTATTTATTTATTTTTAGAGAGAAGGAAAGAAGGGAGAAAGAGAGGGAGAGAAACATCAATGTGTGTTGACTCTTGCATGCCCCCAACTGGGGACCTGTCCCATAACCTAGGCTTGTGCCCTGATTGGGAATGTAACAAGTGACCCTTTGGTTCTCAGGCTGGCATTCAATCCACTGGGCCACACCAGCCAGGGCAGTTTTAAGTATATTTATAGAGTTCTGCAACCATCACCATAATCTAATTTTACAACTACATTTTAGCAGTGGTAGTTGTTCAAATCTACCCCTGGGTGGTTGTGTTCACCACATAAATCTGGAAGATCTTTCTTTTGTTGTCTGAAGTGGTAGAGCATGGTTTTCCATTGCATAAGTGAAATGATCATATTAAATTATTATCAGGTGAAACCACCTGCAGTCCCAATTTCAAAATATTTCTCCTTTTAAATGACTTCTCTGGAAGAAGAAGGACCGTAAATCCCCTGAATAAATAATAATAAATCTTCTGGTCTGTGTACATATCACAAGGAGATTACTTTGGCATGCTGGCACTTAGCAAATGAGAAATGTCAAAACAAATAAACTGCTTAATCCATATTGGATCATGACAAATTGATTTGGAAATCCTGTTTTCTCCTATCATGTGCTGCTTCTGAGATGGTTTGTTTCACATTTTTTACACTGGTTTTGAGGCTTTTGACTCCTGTTATCGAGAATAGAAAGACAATTTAGCAGTATCTGACAAAATGCTTTAAAATAAGTTTTTATCATCCTTTTCCTATTTGATACTTTATGTCACCTCTTTACAGAGCCATGGTTACATTAACTTTTTACCCTTGGAAAAATTCTCTAGATATCCATCATCTTCTATTTATTATTTCATTCTGGATATCTATAAGGAAAGTACCTGATTTGAAATTACGGAGAATCCTAATGACTTTGGTAACTATAGCTGAAGAAATCCTTAACAAACTATTGTATCTAAAACAAACTTGTAAGAACCTACTTCCTACCTTATCAAATGAAGACTTTTAAGATAATATTTAAGGCCATATTTTCAGTTATTTTCTTACATTATTTTTAATCAGTCACTTTCTCATAAATTTATTAATAATAATAGATAATACATAAAACATACTTTTCTGTATGTTTTATGAAACTCACAACAACTCTCTAAGGTAGATGCTATTTTACCTGCATATTAGAAATGAGAAAACTGATCTACATGTTTAATAACTTACCAAAAGATCATTGGTGATGAGTGAGAGGGCCTGAATTTGAACCCAGGAAGTCTTATTAAGGAGTTCATGCTGTATTCCCTTAATAAATAAAGGAAAGGAGCTCTTAAATTCTTTTCTGAATGAAAGTAAATTTTAGACAATTGTATTATTTTTACTTTATTTGCCAATTTAACATAAACTTAGAGCATTAAAAATGCCTGTGATATGTATTTCTCAGGCATATATTTCTATTTCTTAGTAATGTCACTTTAAAAGCACATAAGAGAGTCACTGTAACAAAGCAACACAGCTAGTGATAGTGTCAATCTGTGGGCTTGCACATTATTGACCAAGAAGTTTGGCTTTTACTTCAGTCCTCCTTTTCACCCCTAAGTAATTAGTTATGAAATGCCAGCAATCACGTCACTCTATTATACTTTTACTCTAATTTCAGCTAAGGCTTAACTCAGTCTTCTGTACTGCTAACTGTAGAAGCAATACCAGGATGGGTCACATGGTGAGGCCATCACACCAGCATTATGTGGGAAGACAGGACCAGTACTGACAACAGGAAGGATCATAAGAACAATGCCCTATGCCAGAGGTTGTAAACTGGTGACCACAAGCCAAATATGGCATATAGATGTGTTTAGTTTGGCCATGTAAGCATTTTACCTTTTAAAAATTAGCTGCCAATGTTTAAAAACTAGAAGGTTTAACATACATTCAGATCTTTCTTATGAAACATCAAAAGAGCCAACAACACTGGGTTTTCCTCTGCCATACCAACAACAGATTTGATGAAACATTCATTTTCCAATTCACCACAGCTCCCCCCATGCACTATATTTTTACCTCATTCACACATTTTGTGTATTAAGGGGGCAATCATTGTCTTTTAAGTTTGAGACTTCTGCCTAGGCACATTTTCCCCCCACAATTCTGCCTAGGCACATTTTTTCCCACCACAATGACTAAATCTCTGTCATGTTGTTGAAGAATTCAATTGTTTTATGCTTAGATTTCATAACAAAAGCATTTTGAGAAAGCAAATAAAACATGGGCTTTGGAGTCAGGCAGATCTGGACTCAAACATGAATCTTCACAATCACTGATTGTATTACCTTTAACAAGGTCCTTGTTCTCTTTGATCATTAGCTGTTTTCTGTGTAAAATACTGCTTGACAGAGATGTATGAGTACATATTTGGCTCCCAATAAATGTCAGTATCCTCAGACTTCACTACAAAGTGGTTTTATAGAATCTGGAGGAAACAAAGACTTGGGCTTTATTCTCTACACTTTCATAGACTGGTTAGGGGGACAGACTTGTCCCAGGATCTATGATGTTAATTATCTTTAATCACTTGCTTAATGTGATTTCAGCCAGATTTCTCCATTGTAAAGTTACCATTTTCCTTTTTGTGACTAGTATGTAATTTGTCAGAAAGTATTTGGAGACATTGTAAATACCTTATTCCTCATCAACATTTGCTCAATAGTTTTAGGATCCAAAATGAGTTTTGCCTGAGTGAATTCTTATTATGAAACACCTGAACTAGGTGTTGAAAATTAGGGGGGACCATTAGTATTTTTCTGGAAAGAGGCTGATCAGGCCTTATTTGACCCCATTTTATCACAGGACACCTCTGTTGCTATCTTTGCAATGTAGACAATTAATCTGCTCTTTATCTTGGCTTTGTTATCTTATTTTGTAGGAGACAGTTCTGCGTGGCATGGGCCAAGCTCCCACTCAGAGATGCACAGGACCCATGCCCACAGATATGTTCTCCCATGGGGAATCAGGCCTGCAATGTGCCTAGACCACTTTGAGTCTTGCTTTGGCTAAAAACTCCCTCACCCTGAATTGAGATAGCAAGTGCTTATTGTAACTTCCTAAAATCCATGCTAAAACTCCCCAGTATGGAGTGTAACTGGTTTGACCACTTTTCCCTTTTTCATTTGCAAATATCCTTCTTCTGTGATGTGATTAGCGGCATCATCTCCTTTGTTTTCTGTAAAAGGTAACCACCTATAGCGAACCTGTGTATAGTAAATGAGGACCTTCATGTAATGTGCCCAGTAAGACAATAAAAGCTCATTGAAGCAAAGAGCTGTGGCTTTTGCTCCCCTTGAGAGAAAAGCCGTGCTGTCCCTTTTCCTCCACCAGACTCAGTAGTCCATGTGAATGTCTCATTTCATCCATAATGATGCAGACACTGTGGGCCAGTGTCTGCTTCATTATTTAATGACTTGGGTTTAGGTCAGGAAAGGGCCAGTCCCCTTGCTGTGATGGGGTGGGTAGAGGAAGACTTTGACTCTTTCATTTCCATGGTTGGATATGGTTAGCTCACTCCCACCAAGAAGACATAGTCAGGGAGGCCTTTATAAATGCTACAAAAACACATGGAGCATGTTCCTCCACTGGCACACCTATAATGCCCCTGCTTTAAAAGCTGCTTGAACATTAAATCCCATATGCCTCACCTTCATGGTATCCTCAAGACAACTTTAATAAAAATCTGTTACTGTTAAGGTTTTTGGAGATGGTTTTGTATCTCTTCTGAATGGTGTTTAAGGATGAAGGCAGAAACTTATTCAGGCTATGGAAGTATTTTCTGTATTAGTGACCAATGGGCCTGAGTTAAGCCACCTGGAAATATCTAAAAAAAAAAAAAAAAAAAATACTAACCCATATGGCAAATATCTTTTCCTAGATTACAGTCCATTTTTCCCCAAAGGTATTTTAGGGGCTTGTAATATTGAACATCATGGAAACAAGAACAATTGTGTGTGTGTTAAAACATAGGGTCAGAGAGACTAGATGTTTCCAGACAGCAAAATTTATTGTTTAATTATTGAATTGGCCTTAAGTTTCCTGGCAGCTACAGACGAAAATGAGTTACAAAGATTTTTTTCTTTTTTGACAAAAGAAATCATAGACATTTATTCAAAGACAAACTTTAATCAAACTAGATGCTGATGGGGAAGTACAGAAGTCCATCCACCTGGCTGACTGGATTAAGTTGCATAAAGGTACTGAATGTTGTGTCCTCAAGAAGTGGACTCTGTCAAAAGAAGTCTAAAAGAATACAACTCCACCAAACCAGCTCTGCAAGAGATGTTAAAGGGACTGCTTTAAGAAAAGGAAGGAAAAAAGTGAGAGAGAGAGGAACACAGCTACAAAAAATGGCAATGAATAAGTACCTGTCAATAATAACCTTGAGCATAAATGTATTAATGCATCATTCAAAAGACATAGAATAGCTGAATGGATAAGAAAGCCTGACTCACACATATGCTGCCTACAAGAAACCCACTCAGAACAAAGACCTACCTAGACTAAAAGTGAAGGGCTGAAAGCAAATATTACAAGGAAATGGACAGGGAAAAAAATGGGGTAGCAATACTCATATCAGAAAAAAATAGACTTCAAAAACAGGGACATAAAAAGAGACCCAGAAGGTCATTTCATAATACTCAAGGGAAGAATCCACCAAGAAGGCATAAACATTGTAAATATATATATGCACCCAACATAGGAGCACCCAAATACATCAAGAAAATCTTGGAGGACTTCAAGGAAGATATTGACAGCAATACAATTATAGAAGGGGATTTCAATACCCCACTGTCAAAAATGGACAGATCTTCCAAACAAAATATCAACAAACATATTGTGCTATTGAACAATGTCCTAGATCAAATGAACTTAACTGATATACACAGAGCCTTTCATCCGAAAGAAACAAAATGCACATGAACATTTTCAAAGATAGATCATGTAGTAGGACACAAAACAAGCCTCAACAAATTCAAGAAAATTGAAATCATATCAAGCATTTCCTCTGACCACAAGGGACTGAAACTAGAAACCAACCTCAAGGAAACAACTCCAAAACATTCAAACTCATGGAGATTGAATAACATGCTATTAAACAATGAATGGGTCAAGAATGAGATCAAGGAGAAAATCAAAAGTTTTTTGGAAACAAATGAAAATGAACTCACAACAACCCAAAACTTATGGGACAGAGCAAAGGCCATCTTGAAAGGGAAGTTCTTAGTGATACAGAGCTACCTAAAAAAAATAGAAACATTTCAAATGAACAACCTAATTCTACAAGCACAAGAACTTGAAGAACAACAGCAAAGACAGCCGAGAGCAAGTAGAAGGAAGGAAATAATCAAGATCAGAGCAGAATTAAATGACATAGAGACTAAAAGCACAATTCTAAGGATCAATAAATCCAGGAGCTGGTTCTTTGAAAAGATAGACAAAATTGAGAAGTTTTTCATCAGACTCATCAAGAAAAAAAAAGAAGATAAAGGACCTAAATAAACACAATCAGAAATGAAAGGGAGAGATTACCACTGATACCACAGAAATACAAAGGATTGTAAGAAATTACTATGAAGAAGTATATGCCAAGAAATTTGAAAACCTAAGTGAAATGGACAAATTTCTATAAAAATATAATCTTCCAAAACTAAGTGAAGAAGCAGAAAACCTGAATAGACCATTAACAAGAAGAAATTGAAGCAGTAATCAAAAACTACCAATGCACAAAAGCCATAGACCAGATAGTTTCACAGGAGAATTCCATAAAGCATTTAAAGAAGAGTGAACCCTTATCCTTCACAGAGTATTCCAAAAAATCCAAGAAGATGGAAGACTCCCAGACTCTTTTTATGCAGTCAGCATCATCCTAATCCCCAAACCAGATAAAAATACAACAAAGAAAGAAAATTTCAGGCCAATATCTCTGATGAACATAGATGCTAAAATCCTCAACAAAATATTGGCAAACCACATCCAGCAATACATTAAAAAGATCATACACCATGACCAAGTTGGGATTCATCCCAGGGATGCAAGGATTGTTCAACATTTGCAAAACAGTAAATGTAATTCATCACATAGACAGAAGGAAAGAGATAAATCACATGATCATATCAATAGATGCAGAAAAAATTATTTGATAAAGTACAGCACCCAGTTATGATAAAAACACTCAGCAAAGTGGAAATAGAGGGAGCTTTACTCAAAATAATAAAGCCCATATATGAGAGACCTACAGCCAACATCACACTCAATGGGCAAAAACTAAAAACTTTCCCACTAAGGTCAGGAACAAGACAAGGGTGTCCACTTTCACCATTTATATTCAACATAGTATTGGAAGTCCTAGCCACAGTGATCAGGCAAGAAAAGGAAATAAAAGGTATCCAAATTGGAAAAGAGGAAACAAAACAGTCATTGTTTACAGATGACATGATAGTGTACATAGAAAATCCTATAGACTCTACCAAAAAAACTGCTCGACCTAATGAATGAATTTGTCAGAACAGTGGGATACAAAGTCAATATTCAGAAATCAAAGGCATTTTTGTATACCAACAATGAAACATCAGAAACAGAAATCAGGAAAAAAATCCCATTCTATATAGCAAAAAGAAAAATAAAATACCTAGGAATAAACCTAACCAAGGAGGTAAAAGGCCTGTGCTCAGAAAACTACACAACACTGAAGAAAGAAATCAAGGATGATACAAACAAATGGAAACATATACCATGTTCATGGATTGGAAGAATTAACATCATCAAAATGTCCATACTACCCAAAGCATTTTACAGATTCAATGCAATCCATATTAAAGTACCAATGGAATATTTCACAGATACAGAACAAACACTTCAAAAATTTATGTGGAACCATAAAAAACCCCAGATAGCTACAGCACTTTTGAGAAAGAAGAGCAAAATAGGTGGGACCACGATACCTGATATCAAACTGTGTTACAAGGTTATTGTAATCAAAACAACCTGGTACTGGCATAAGATCAGAGACATGGACCCATGAAACAGAATAGGGAGCCCAGAAATAAACTCAAGTCTTTATGGTAAATTAATATTTGAAAAAGGGGGCAGCAGCATAAAATGGAGCAAAAATAGCCTCTTCAATAAATGGTGTTGAGAGAGCTGGACAGCTACATGTAAAAAAAAAAAAAAAAAAAAAAAAAAAAAAAAAAAAAAATGAAACCTGACCACCAACTTACACCATACACAAAAATAAATTCAAGGTGGATAAAAGATTTAAATATAAATTGTGACACCTTTAAAATCCTAGAGGAGAACATAGGCAGGAAAATCTCAGATATTCCATGCAACAATATTTTCACTGATATGTCATGTCCCCTAGAGCAAGGGACACAAAGGAAAGAAGAAACAAATGAGACTTCATCAAAATTAAAAGCTTCTGCATGGCTAAAGAAACAACATTAAAATGAAAAGAGAACCAACTGTATGGGAAAACATATTTGCCAATGATACCTCAGACAAGGGTTTGATCTCCAAAATATATAAAAACTCACTCGACTCTAAGAGAAGCAGCCCAGTTAAAAAATGGGCAAAGAACCTGAACAGATACTTTTCCAAGGAAGACATACAGAGGGTCAGAGGGTCCAGAGACATATGAAAATATGCTCAGTATTGCTGGCCATCAGACAGATGCAAATTAAAACCACAATGTGATACCACTTCACACAGGTCAGAATGGCATCATAAACAAAGCAACAAACAACAAATGTTGGAGAGGGTGTGGAGAAAAGGGAACTCTAGCTTTTGGTGGGTTTGCAGACTGGTGCCACCACTATAGAAAGCAGTATGGAATTTCCTCAGAAAACTAAAAATTGAACTGCCTTTTGACCTGGCAATTCCACTGCTAGGATTATATCCTAGGAACTGAAACACCAATCTCAAAGAACCTATGCACCCCAATGTTCATAGCAGCACAATTTACAATAGCCATGTGCTGGAAGCAACCTAAGTGCCTATCAGTAAATGAATGGGTCAAAAACTATGGTACATTTACACAATGGAATTCTATGCAGCAGAAAGAAAGAAGGATTTCTTGCCCTTTGGACAGTATGAATGGAACTGGAGAGCATTATGCTGAGTGAAATAAGCCAGGTGGTAAAAAACAAATACCATATGATCTCACTTTTAATAGGGACCTAATCAACAAAATGAACAAGCAAGCATAGTATAGCCAAAGACATTGAAATTAAGAATAGACTGACAGTGACCAGAGGCAAGAGGGGAGGGGATAATGGGGGAAAAGGGTGAAGGGTTTACAGGAAAAATTATAAAGGATACATGGACAATAACAAGGTGGGTAGAAACAGGGGAGGAGGATGAGGAGGGCTGGGGTGGTGGGGAAGGGTGGGGGGAAAGGCAGAAAACTGTACTTGAACAACAATAAAAAATGTTAATATGGAAAATAATGAATACTGGTAAAAAAAAAAAAAGAAGTGGACTCTGAGAAGGAGGTTAGTGCGCAGAAATGTCATTTATGGCTGTGTTCCTGGGACCATCACCTATAGAGGGTGGGGAAAAAAGCAGGGTTGTTATGTAGTTTCAGTGAACTCTACAGGAAACTCTGGCAACTCTACAGGGAATTCTGAGGCTGAGAAAATGCTTCACAGCTGTCCTGAGTTGGAAAAATGGACCTAGTTTACCCTGGGAAGGAGACATATTTTTAGCAAAACTACTTTCTTCAGTCAAAGCAATTGCTGAAGAGGGCTGACACTTGAGGCTATCTGTCCCAGAAACTGTAGCAAAAGCCCTACATTCCTGAAGGGGGCTCTGGGCTTCCATAATAGCCTCCAGGACAAAACCATAATCTTCTCAAATACGGTTTTGGAAAATAAAACAGAAATCTGTAGGCTTCTTTTTTAAATGATATATTTTTATATTAAACATGTTTTAAATACTGGAGGAATATATCATAGACACTTGCATTTTGAGGTGGTTCTTTCAGAAGTCTCCTACAGACATTAGGCAAATCTTTTACCTTCTAAAGCAGGAAATCTTGCAAGGCTGATCTTGATTTCTTTATGACAATAATGCCACCCCCTGACAGTATTATAATCATTTAGATATATGTCTTCCTTCCCTCCCAACTAGATTATAAATTTCATAGGGTCTGGAATCCTTGTTTTAAGTTATCTTTTGTTGCTTAAAATAAAGCACAACACAGGGCTGAACACAAAGTCAATGTTCAATAAGATTAAGTGAATAAATGGGTTGATAGAATATTAATAATAATGTAATGTAGAATAATGTAAAAATAGTAACCTAAATTAATATCAAGAATTATTTTTTTCTCTGCTTTCAATATATATCTAAATGCTGAACAACTCTCACTACCTTCCCTGTTACTACCTGATCCAAGCAATTATCATCTCCCCTGGTTTACTTCTCATGCATTTCCTTGCTTTTGTTGATATCATTTAGTGTTCTTTGCAGAGCAGCCAGTACTACCCTGTTGAAATGTAAGTCAGACAATGTCATTAACCTAGGGAAGACCTCTGATGGTTCCTGATGTCTTTCAGAGCAAAAGATAATGTCCTTACAATGGCCTACAAAGCCCTACACAATCAGTGCCCCTTTCTGACCTCAACTTCACTCACCCCACCTTTAATCCACCTGGCCATACTGGCCTCCTTGCTGTCTCCACCTCAGGGCTTCTGCACTAGTTCTTTTATCTGCCTGGAATGCTTGCACCCTACATAGCCACATGGCTCCCTCCTCACTTCCTTAACAACTCTCATTTGAGAAAAGTCAACTCAGAAACTTAAAATTTAAATGTTTAAAATTACAATACTGATTCTTATCCTACATTATTTTTTCTGTAACTGTTGCCTGTTATATTATTATATTATTTACTTTCTATATTATTTTGTTTATTTTTAATCAATTCTAAGTTGTATAAAAGTCAGATTTTGTTGTTGTTTAGTTTTGTCTAGTGTCTGAAATGGATTGGTTCAACCAATATTGTTGAATGAATGAAAGAAGAACTTTTTGCTTAGGTTAATGATAGGGCAGATTTCTGCTTGATTGTGAAGTAGAAGGAATATTCAACAATTTGAAAGAATGGGAATATTCTCTTGCAAGCTAACTCATGAAGACGCCTAGTCTTGGGACCTGAAACCTGTGCACCTATTTACCTCATGTTTAACTTATTTGCAATGTGATTCTCTGATTTCATGGTTGGTGGGTGGAAAATACTCCCAGCCCTGACCCAACAGGTCCTTGTCCTGAGCACAGTGGCTATTGGCTATTATTAGATCCACATACCATAGATCCTGGCCTCCAAAAAATGAAAATTTTCTCTTTTGTTTTCAAATTTCTACCCTCTGGGAGAGACTCTGGTTGCTCTTTCTTGGACCACCTGTCCTACTCTCTGACAGAGAGGAGAAATAAGGACCACAGGCTGCCTAAGGCCACTCCTATGATCATGTGTATCAAGCTAGGGGCATTGTATGTGGAAGAGAATTGCTCTTTGGCCTTGAACCTCAGGGAGTGCCATCTCCTTAGCAGCCACTTTCTTCAGAGACCTGGGAGCATTTTGCTTCTGTTGCCTTTGTCACCCAGCATATTTCTTCCTGATTCTTCCCTCCAATTCCTTCCCCCATTTTTTCTGACTCCCCCTAAACTGTTCTTTGTTCTTGGTAAGCATAAAAAGAAGCTCAGGCTATGCTAATCCTTTGTTACTTGGGCACAAGGAACACAGTAAAAGAAGGTGCACTGGGCATTGCCTTTCAGTATCTGTTGAGATGTAGGCTCCTCATACTGTGAGGCTGATTGGGGACTTAGAATCCTCCTTGGTTGTCACCAGACTATTTTCACTTTGTCTCTTATATAGCATGTTAACCCCAAGGAGGCATTTCTCCCTGTAGCAGACAGGTTAAGGAGCCTGCTGGGAATGAGGCTAGCCTTGTCAGCTCCTTAGCTTTCCTGATCAAAACAGTCAGGGGAACAGTAAACAGCAATCAAGTTCCTTTAAGACCTGCCTTAGTAAGAGAAAGGTTGGTTTGTTCTAGTTGGCAGGGACTAAAATAATGATATTCTATTGTGACTTGTCCAAAGCAACCTTAGGAAATAATTTATGACCACTTGTTGCGAACCATTCAGCCTGGTTTCAGGAGTTGTAACCCTCACCCCATGGTGGGCTGTGTAAAAGCCAAGGGACCCACTTCATCTGGGTCTGTTCTGTCAAGAGGACGTGACCTACTAAGGAGACAAAGCTTATCTCCCTGGCAGGAGTGCTGCTTCTGCCTCATCCATCTCTGGCCCCAGTGCTTGGTCAGTAGTAAATGACAGGTAAGACTCCTCATGGGAGGGGCAACCTAAGCCAGACAGGACAACTTGGGAGGTCCTCATGGAAGGACTCGGGGGGCTGCAGCAAAGAGGGGGTGATGGACCCTTGCCCCCCCCACCCCAGCCCCTGGCTATTCTAACATAGCCCGAGTCCCCATTTCCATCTGGGAGATGTCTTCTGCTTCCTGAGCCTAATCAGCTTAAAGTCTGAAACTATGACGGCGAGCGAGCGGTGCCTGTACTGGCCAGAACGGTTCCCCGGGTGATCAGGCATAAGAAAGAATTCCTAAAGTCCTGTGAAACCTGCTTTTCTAAGAGTACACTCATTTAAATGATAAGGGTCCGAGGAGGAAATGAGTATGTCTCCCAAAGTTTTGCAACCCCCTTTCCTGACAGACATTGACTCAGATTAAGCCTTCAGATTTCTTTGACATGTTAAACCTGTATTCCTGTGTATTTGAATCCAAGAAAAGCCTAGTGAGGAAGGGGCTCTGGGTCATTCTCTTCTGAGAGTTTGACCACCTTTCCTCCCCAAGCAGATCATGTCTTGGTAGTTTTATTTTCATCCGTGATGGAGGGATGGGACTTTGCAAGCAGAGCCCCCCCACATCTGGCACCCAGGATAGGGGCCCCCCGCAACCACTTATTGGTTTTTTCCCTCCTTAAAATTAAACTAGTGAGTGATCAACATTGTTAAGCTTTACCTAAGGCTGGCTTCCTGATATTTTTTTTTCAAACTTGGAAACTCAAGAGATTATGTAAATGTGTTGCTTGTAAGTGTTAGATATCTTCTCAGAGAGACAGGGTAAGCTTGGATAAGAGACAACAACCATAGTCCAGGTTATTTTTTGAGCTCTTGTTCAGGCTGGATGTTTTATTCTCACAAGAGGGAATTCTAGCTGTGCAATTTGCTGCATTCCTAGGAAATGTCTACAAGTGCTGAGGTGTCCATAGGAAGAAGGGCAATTCTACATGGGACTTCGAGCAGTATTCAGATGGGCTGAGAAGGAAAGAAAAGGCATCCTGACACTCTTGCTGGGCTGTATAGGTCACCTACCAAGCTGACTCCATCGGCTGACTTTTTGTGTAAAAATTAGATGAAGTAACAATGCATGCTGGCAGAGCAAAATGCACTATTAAGTGCGAACCAAGGGCCATAAGCTAAACTGAAAGATGAAGAAATACAAATGTTAATATATGGTGCCCTGGGTGCTTGGGGAACTGAACTGTTTTATGTTGAGACTGAGGTATCAGTGGATGGGACCCCACAAAGACTGAAGAGAGGCCAAGGGGCTAAATGATATTCCCTGCTGATAGTGACTGGCAGACACTGCCAGACCCATGAGCCTCTGGCAGGGCTGAGTGGTCTGTGTCTGCGGAGAAAGAAGAAAAATGCTCAGATCCTCATACCAGTTCACTGCTAGAAACCACTGTGAACCAACTCTCTTTCCTTTTCTCCTACAATGGAAGAGAAATTAAAAACAACAAGTTGACTATCATTTGTGTGTTTGATATTCAACTTGTAGCTGGTAAAGTATTTTTTTGCTGCTTGCTTTTACTGTAAATGACCCTGTACCAATCATGTGGCTCATGATGTTATCAAATAATAATTCTTGCTCTGTCCTTAGGAGGGGCTCAGCTTTATCTGTAGAACTGTAGTTAAGATGACTTGAAACAGTACTGGGTACGTGGTCTTTCTTTCATGTCTGATGCTTGTGTTGAGTGATTTAAATCTCTGCTTTAGTGCAATATCAACAATTTAAAACTTAGAGAACTGCTAATACAGGTACTAATTTATTTTATATAGCTCCAAAATGAGAACTTAAATCTCATCATGGAGGGAAGTCATGCACCCTTCCCTTCCCTTGCCATTTGATCTGTAAGTTATTTATCAAGCAGCCTCAGCTCAATGGGATGAGAAAAAGTAAGGAATGAGGGAATTACTGTCTACTGCAAGTCTATCATACTTTCTGTTAGTGTAATTGTTGTGGACTTGACACTGTAGTCCTCAGAACTCTAGCTTTTCATGAGGTGTCCTGGGGATGCTTCAAGCACCAAATAGACAGTCACCTACCCCTAAAATTCCACCGGATCCATTGTATCTTGGGATTTCCAATCATACTGGTTTAAAAATGGTTACTCTTACTTAAAAATAAAATTGAAAATTGTTTTAATATAACACCAATTCTTCACAACATTCCAGTGGGTTCACTATCATTTTCATTTTATAGATGAAGTAATTAAAGCTAAGAGTAGTCAGCTGTCATGGGATCACAAAGATTGGTAAATGGCATCCCTCAGTCCCTGTGTCCAAAGCTCCTTCTGATGAACTGCTCAGATGTAAGAAAACAAGCCTCTGGAGAAGTCATTTAAAAGTTTATACATTACAGCTTATACGTGTTCCTCATAAGGGAGTCCCGACTTTCGCTCAGTCTGTATTTATCAGTAGGTATGATAGCTATGCTGTCCAGATGTCTAGCCATTCACTCAACAATACTTAATAAATATTTACTGAGTTAGGAGTCAACTAGAAGTCAGCTTAAATACAAAGCTAGGCTGTGAGGGTATAGGGTGAACAGTACCGACTTTGCCTGCCTTCATGGAACTTATTGCATGACAGAGATGAAAGGGAGTGAATGATAAACCATACATTTATTTTCTTTTTATACATTTATGTTCAATTTTAAGAAGTCTGGGCCTCATATAGATAAGTAGTATTAAGTTTGATGGAACAAAATAGTTGCCCAAAGATCTTCTGAGAGATAATGGCCCAACAGCAAAAGGTGGAGGCAGAAGAAACAAAGAAAGCACACACAAAAGCTATGGTTTTAGCTCTTTTGTGTGATGATATATTAAGTTCTTACTATGGGCTTATTAATATTATTTAACTTTTCCAGCAACCCTGTGAATAAATAGTGACCATGAATGTATACTTACAGATTAGAAAGTTGTGACTCCTTGAAGTTCAAGGCCAAGAAGCAGGCAGAAGAATATTGAAGGCACTGTTATGTTCTGGCTCCACTCAGCCAATAAAACTGAATGGAGCAATTTGGGTAAATCAGTGTTTTTTATTGAAAATCTAGTTTCTTTTGCTTGTGAGGCCCAAATCGAATCTCCACACTCCCTTTTCTTTCTTATTCAGGGCCTTAGTGATTCTCACCAGTTCCTTTCCTCTATAAAACTCACAGCATCCCCATAAGCCTTGTCAGCACCCCACCTGGCTCTCTGCAACTTGCTCCTCTATGACAAATGTAGAGCCCTTGTATTCTAAGAGCTCTAATCAATGTGGGAATGCAGGTGGGAAGAGACTCAAAAAGAGACCTGAGCAGCTCCTGAGCTTGGGAACCTTTAGTTGCTGGATACTTGACCAAAGATCATGACTTCGCTGTTAAGACAGCTTCCACTAGAGGCTATATTTCATGCTCTTTTATTGTTTCCGTTTGTGGGCCTGGAGATATAATGGGTTCATAACAGGAGACAGCAACTAAAACCACCTCGGTGCTAGTGTTAAAACTTTTCAGGGTCTCTGTCTCACTCCAGAATATTTTACTTTGGGTGGTTTCCACAAAGTTTGTTTTCCTAGTTTAAAAATGAAATTAGGCTATTTTTAACATCCATTATGCACTCCTCCCTATAAAATAAAAGTCAGGAGAGTTTAAAATTCTAAAAAAAATATTTAATGTCATTGGGACAGGTCTCATGTAAATGTTTTTACACAGCCTTGTATGGATTCTATGTCAAAATAAATTCCTTTGGGCTTCATATCCATTTTTACACTTCTAAATCAGAGGTTTTCAAATGCCTCCAGCCAGGTCACAGGTTTTTAACATTTAAGGAATGAAACTATCATCTCCATAAATGTTATTTTGGTTTATTGTGGATCTCAGAATCAAATCCAGGCAGCATTTATCCTTGGTTTATCACTGATTTATTACTTGTTAAGCACTTCATATATGCTAGGCACTAGGAAGATTCAGAAGTGACTCAAACAGACAAGACACCTGGTTTCATTGAATTTATATTCTAGTGGACAAAGACAGGTAACAATGTAAAAATAAATAAATAAATAAAATTAATTTCAGATAGTGAAAAGTGAAATGAAGGAAACAGGTAAGTATGGTAGAGACCTAATTTACAGCTGGGAGAGAGAAGCCTAGATTAGGGAATGCTTTTAATAGTGGCGACTTTCAGCAGAGATTTAACTGAATAGGAGCGTAGTGGGTAGGGTGTTCCAGGCAGAGGGACTATAAAAGCAAAGGCTCTGAGCTCAAAATAAACTTCCCAATTTCAAGGAACAAAAGAGTCATGTGGATAAAGTGATGCAGGGTGAGGAGAGAAAATTTTGGAGAAGCTGAAGTAGCTGGACTTGATGTGGAGTTTGGATTTTATTCCATGTGAAGTGGGAAGCCACTGGAGAGTTTTATTCAGGCGATAGACAAAAGTTGAAAAATGTTAACAATGATCACTCTGGACTATGGAAGTGAAAGTACAAGCAGAGGACTTGCCAGGTGGTTAGGAAAGTCCAGGGAGGATATGATGGTCGTGGGGCAAGGTAGGATGAAGTAGAGGTGGGGAGAAGTGGGTGATGTTGATGTCTATTTCAGAAGCTGACAGGATTTGATGGTTGAGTGCATGTGGGAAGTGAAGGGAAGGGTAGGAGGCAACAAGAAAGTATCACAGGTTTTTGGCTTGAGCAATTGTGTGAATGGCTGGTGATGCTACTTACTGAAATGGGTAATATCAAAGGAGGATGTGTAGTATAAATCACAAATTTGTTTTGGATGTTGAGTGTAAGATTCATAATACATATCAAAGTGAAGATTATGGGCGGAGGAGAAATAAACAAAGGGATGATGAGAAGAGGCAGCTAGTGAGATGAGAGGGAACTACAGAGTATTGCCATAGAAACCAACAGAAGAAAATGCTCCAAGAAAGGAGGGTCAGCTAACTAGATTATGTTGGCAGAAGGTTGAATATTATTACAGTTGAAAAGGGACCACTGAATTTTCCAATATGGGGTTCTTGATTTGGTTAGTTTATAGCAAGAATGGAAATTTGGTAGAACTTATTGTAGTATATGAAATCTAATTGCAACATCAGTAAATTCTAATTGCAAAAGTGGAGATTGGATTGCAACATCAGTAGTTGTGAAAATAGAAAGTAAGAAGTAGAGGTACCAGGAACAGCACTCACTTGAGGTTATGCCATGAAGGGGAACATAGACCTTGGCTGGCCAAGGTATTTGTGTGTTAATTATAAGTTGGGGAATATATAGTATATTGGTGCTTTAAAGAGAAAGTTCTAGTAGTGAGGGAAAATGTAAGTATATGGAAAGGAGAGGTGAGATACTTTCTGATGATAGCCAGGAAAGTCTTTATGAAGGTGAGTAAGTGAAGATGGGATCCAGAGCACCAAAAGGGGAATAGATTTTGATACAATCTGAGGCAGTTGATCCAAGGTGTAAAGAAGGAAGGCAGAGAATAGATACAGTTATGACCAGGCTGGCAAATATAGTGGTGGGAAGATGAGAGTCTTCTGTTTTACCACTCTAACATACAAAGAAACAAATCTAAAGATAAAGACATTTGTAGACATGTGTTAGGGAAAAATCCATTTCAAAATGTAGAGAGGTGTGGGGAGCAGGTTGATTGGTTAAAGTGGTGGGTCATCCAGCTATCCAGAATGAGCCAAGTTTGTGGGGTTTTGCAGAACTGAGGTCCTAAGCAAAGGTGTCTTGTTAGATATCAGCATCTGCTGGTAAAGTCTGGACACTGCAGTCCAGGGCTGCTGAATATTAACAGTGCTGAACTTCCTACTTCACAGAGAATAAAATTCAAATTCCATCTCAATACACCCTATTTGGACCCAGCATCCTTCGCTAACTTGGCTTTTACAGGTGGCTCTAGACAGAAATCTTTAGCATCAAAAAGTAGCTGAGTAGTGACCCTGAATATGAGAAAGATACCAAAGGAAAAATGATTAATAATTAATACCTTTCTCACTAATTCCTTAGAGAAACATATTCTTTGGAAATAAAATTCTTATTTTGTGATCAAAATCTGTGAGGTGGTAGAACTTTTTAGAAATATTGATAAACGCAAGAAGCCTCAATCCATTAATTCTGTCCTCCCTTTTTTCCAAGGGTTGCTCAGTTGACCCTTGTTACTTAACATTCAAATATATTTAGTCATTCCAACAGAGTAAACCTCTCTTACTACTTTCTAAAGTCTGGTTTGCAGACTTCTCTTTCTTAGAAGATCCTTTAGATACATGTATTCCAGAGGACTTGTTTTGCGTTTTTCTCTGTACACTATGCACTTTTCATGGCCAATCTGATCCACACCAAGGGTTTCCACCATCCCTTTTGCCCTATGATGACCCAGATATCTATGTTTAGACCTCTCTCCCTAACTGGAGACTGGGTCTGGGTGGTCAGCACCTTACAGACATTTCTTATGAGTACCTCATCATCAACTTAGCCCAAGTCAAACTGGATTGTCATCTTCCCCACTTTGAAAATCTGTCTTACCTGTGATCTGAAGGTTGGTGAATGCAATCTTCTTCTTCTTCACAGTTACCCAAGCAAGAAAAAAAGGAATTAAGATCTCTATCCCTTAACTCTGACATCTATTTGGTCCTCAGTATCTCTCGAATCTGTCCCAAATTTTTTCCCTTTTCTCTGTCTTGACTGGACTTTTTCAAGAGCAGTACCAGCTGATTCTTCCATATTTCGTCACTTTCCTCTCATTTCTTTCTCTACTACCTACTTCTCTACTCCCTTTTCTCATTATTCTTCCACAGGCACAACCTCCTTCTTCACCAATCTACTTACCTTATTATGAATAGGCTAAACTCTCATCTCCATGACTATCACACACCTGAACATAATTCTATTTCTTTATAATTCTATAACTCTATTTCTAAATAATTGATTAATCAATAACTCCTTTAATTAATTAACTCATCCACCTTTTTGATTTGTGTTTTTTGCATTGTTTTTCATTGATTTTTCAGCAGTAAGGCACTGAGGAGAGGGAGCCACAAGAATGCTCACTTTTCCTTTCAGACTCAACTCAGGATGGGATTCTCAGTGTTGTCTCTGTGACACTCGTCTGACCTAGGCTGAGTTGGCTGCCACTCCTCTGTGCTTTCACATCACTATTACATAAATTTTCATCATACTACTCTGCACGGAACATTATTGTTGTTGATTTGCCTACCTGAGGAAACTGAGAATTGAAATTCAGGGTCTGTTCATTATCTCTCTGTCCCAATCAGATGTATGATTGTGGCTCAATAATAAATACTGTTTTTGTGAGGACAGAAATGAATGAAGGGATATTTGAACAATCTCTCCCCCTTTAGTGGCTCAAACACTACAGTGTTTTTAATGACCCATTCATATAGGATTCTGGATAGCCTGCTATAAAAGCACTGCTATTTGATCAAGGGGGGCAAATTATGTATCTGTTAAAAGTTCCTCTCAATTCCCTCCTGGTAATATATCTATGGATATGGAGGGTTATCCAAGGTGATGAGGCTGACAAAAGATCTAATGCAATGCTACGCTGCATTAATAGAAGAATGGTATCCAGTTCACAGAAGATAAGCTCCCTGCACTCAGTGCCACTAAACCCACACCAGGTGAATTGTGATTAATTCTTGGTCCCTTATTGAAGCAGGGGAGCATCTCTCTGACATCTATGAAGGGAGGTTTGTGGGTAATGAACCCTTTCTTGTATAAGCAATGGTTGAAGATGCTGCAGATGTTCTGTGGGGAAAAGGGACATAACACAGACTGAGACTTCATGTATTTAAGGGCTGTTTTGTGGAAGATTAATTAAAATTATTCCATTAAGCTTTCAGAGCTAGGATTTTCTGGTAGAAATTGCCCACAGAGTAGATTTCAGCTAATTATAAGAAAGAATGTTTTAACAATTGGAAATAGACTGCTTTTATATTACTGAGTTTCTCAATGCTGGTGGTGTGCAAGAAGCATAATTATTATTTGGTAGGTACACAATCTTTTCAGTCTCTTGAAGATCTAAGATTCTACTGTTCCATGGTGGCAACCTTATTTTTCTGATGATTTAAGAAGAAATGGAATTTAAGTACATTAGGATAATTTGTAGCAAGGAAAAAAGTCTGAAAGACAAAGATATTCATCATCTGAAGATTTAGGAAATCTCAATTGCAGATTAACTTCAAAAATAGTTTGGACAGTCATTTTATTAAAATAATTTAACTAACTTGTGTTCAAAATCAAGAGGAAGCAAATAGGCAGGCTTTTGATTCTTCCAAATCATAGTTTAATTTGATCTACATAATGTCTTTCCCCTTAGCAAGACATGAACATGGGAATATTTTAAATAAGAAAAGCAGCAATAAATAAAAACAGAAAGGGCAGAAGAGAGATTAGTAGTTTATCAATTCATCAATTGTATTGCTAACAATACATTAAGAAACTTAATTGTAACATCTTATGGAATCCAAAATGGTTGTTTTTAAAAAATTACTCTTGTAAAAATCCAGGTATTTATTAATTTTTTATCTTGACTATTGTCAAACATTTAAGTATTTTTAAATATCTGAAGATTTTTTTTCTTGCAGCTATTTTTTTATCCTATATGTTGCATTTGTGCGGTTTTATTTTAACAAATCAAAAAAAAAACCCTTTTATTTTGGTATTAAGATATAAAATTGCAACTCCTATTAATTTTTACCATTTATTTATAGATCTTTGCTTACCGTATATATATATAAATTCAATGACCATTAATAAGAATTATACCATGAAAGTATATATTCATTAGTATCTAATGAACTTCTCAAAGCTATCCTAAGGTACAGGAGTTTAATAAGAATCTAATGAGAACTCTTATCCCATGGATCAATAATATCTATCATGTTTGTAATATGCATATCACAATGTAATAATACTGGGAAGCTAGTAAAAACATTAAGCTTTAAATATACTCTTGTCATTAATCACATATGTAAAGACACTTTGTGTTAACAAATTTATGACCTTTAATCAAGTTCATTAATATTTGAAATCTGCCTGTCTTATAAGTAATTCATCATGGTTCAAATTTCATACAATATATGGCACTTCTACAATAAATAGTGTTAGATAAGATTGGAAAAAAGTTGGATCATGTTTTAAAATAGGATTTTCATGTATTAAAAACTGCTTGTTTAAAATTGAGTTGAATTTGTTTCTGCTGCTTTGAAGAATAATAAAAAATAGAGAGATAATCTGCGAATATGATCTGAGTGAACTCAGTCTAGATATTCAATCAACCTTATTATCTCTCCATTAATATAGGTTATTAATTGTACATCTTGAAGAAGAAAAAAACTTTCCTAAGTGTGGAAGATATTCTGAAAACCCCAAGTAACAATTTAATTTGAGCCTTTTAATCTATTTTACTTGCTAGGTTTAACATTCTAGGTAAAATATAAAGTAGAATTATTTATATAGACTCCTCAGCAAATTTGTATATTTTCAGTTAAAGTTTTGACATTTTCATTGCTTTTGACTTTGTACTACAGGAGATGCTTCCTATGGTTAACTCTTTTTTGTAAGCACTTACTGAAAAGTTTGCTCACTATGGAATTGATAGGTTAGTGAGAGTATTCCTATGTAATGGAATGGTGGTTGTGATTATCAAATGAGGTAATATATGTAAAATTGCTTTATAGCCATAAAAGGCTTTATAAGTATGCAATTTATTTTTGTTGGATATCAGTGAAAATGGCCTGTAAAGTCAATAGCTTCTGAATGGAAATTTGGAAGGCTGTAATGAATATGTGGAATGCTCAGTGTTCAAAAAGCAGGTTTCTGATGCTTTCTGTTTCTCTGTCTCTCTGTCTTTCTATTTCTGTCTCTTTCTCTCTCTCTCACACACACATGCACCCACACATACATTTCAGCAGATTATATTTTTACCCATACTTCTTGTACATAGATGAAATTCCACATAGACTGAATTCCTTGGTGAGAAAAATATACATACTGTCATTCAGATTGATACCTACTTGGCTTCTTACCCCATAATGATCAAGAGACATGTGGGACCATATAACAAATACTTGAGGAGGTGGAATCTGGGAAGTAAGACTAAAAATGAGTCAGTGAATATCACGATAAGAATTGATTGGCTCTGCTATAACCCTTCAAAAGCGAAAAGAGAAGAACAAAGCAAGGCAGAGGGGAGGGCAGGGAGAGTTTTTTTGGTATAACCTTCAGGGTTATAGCCTGAAAAGAGAGAAAATCCAGAATAACTGACTGGATGTCCAAATATGAAACCATTACTAATAGTTTCTATACACATGTCATTATTTTACTTAGGAATATTTCTCAAGTGTCATCCCAATGAGTGAGCATTAGAACGAATCAAATCCCATTGATAACCACCAAATTTCCCTTTGGGAAATATGATTTTGCCACCCTTATATTGAGACATTTTGATGCATCCATTTTGGTAGCAAAACATTAGATTACTTTGATCCCAATTTTCCTTCTCTATAGGAAGATTTCATACTAAGTAGTAAATAGTTTAAACATAGAGGTAGAGAAACAAGATGACTAAGTGAACCAAGTACTATGTCATTACTGCCTGCAATGAATTTGATAAGTATTTCAATACATACAAGATTCAGTACAACTCTCAGGTTGATATGTGTATGCAACATTTATATCTCTAGCCTTTTTAAAACTTCTCTTCAAATATGTGGAAGGAAAGAAACCTAGAAGATACTACAACTTTGTAAAGCTAAATGTGTTGGAGAAATAAAGTTACTGCTGAGCCTTATATCAATTTCATTTATTAAAAACGATTTTAAAATACTTTTTTGTTAGAATTTACATATCAAAAGCATACAAAGCATGATTATATGGCTTAATAAATGTTCACAAAATGGACCCACCACCTAAATGGGGAAATGGCAACCCTGATGAGCGTACATATGTAGGCAGCGATGCCTTATCAGTAAAGTCCCGGGATTTCTTTCACCATGTCAAGGATAGTACTGGTCTTTTCTACATTCAAGTAACATTGTGATTCCTTTTTAAATCAGAGATAATCAGATTTATCATAAAAGCTGATTCAAGTAAGTTCATAGAACTTTCCTGAACAAATGCAAGTGTTAACTGTGAAACTTTTCCAGTTGATGACTTTTATAGCTGATAACATTTGCTGTGTGTCTACTTGGTCATTTACACTATCTTTAATAGTTACGAGCATTTGGCATTTTGTTTTCAAAATGTTGTATAAATAATATCCAGATTTTTGAAAGCAGATATGTTAAGATCAGCATTTTGCTGAAAAAGTCTTGAAAAAATGGCTACAATTTTAAAAATTAATGTGTTTGGGGGTGGAGAGATTTTAAAAACAGTCATTTGTGGGCAAGGTGCTGTGGCATATCTTCTGTGAAGTAAGAGGCACAGGTCAAAATTTCAAAGACTTGAGGAGTATTGCTGTGTGCACAAAATGTATGGTCCAAGCCATTAAGAGAATTCATAAAGTGACAGGTCTTAAATGAAAATCTCAGCTTTTTCAGGAATTTTTGGTTTCCTGTTAAATTCAGTGAAATGAGAAAGTTGTGACATTATTGGAGAATGAATGGCACAGAGAGGACTAGTGAAAATAATTATAACCTTTTCTTGGTTCTTTGCAGCTATTTCTCCCTCCACTACAGCAAAGCTCTTGTAAGATCCTATTAATTTAACATATGAAAATATTTTCTTTTATAAGCCACTGCTAGAACTACGGGTTTTCTCTTTAATGACAACCAAATGAAAATTGTAAAAACATGGTCAATTGACATTATTGTTTTTCAATTCTTCTCTTGCTTATTTCCATGAAGAAATAACAATTGAACTAGATAATCCTTTAGGAAATTCATCTACATTAAACACTTAACTGATTAACCTTGTTCAAGTATTTAGATAACTGCTCAAAAATTTTGCAGCTGCACAAACATATACAATATGATGTAACAAAACATAAGTAGAAACATTATACTGAGTAAGAGTAAAACACAGTGGACAAGTAAGATGAATTTAGATGGAGTGTTTGCAGCAGAACTTGTACCTGTTAAAGTTGGGCTAAAATCTCCAAGTTTCCTTAAAAATAAAAAATTAACAGAAAATTCTCTCAGTTACAAGATTTTTCCTGTCTTAAGTCCATGTGGCTAATGACAAACATTACCAGCTAGTGTCCAATGAGGGCCTTAATATGTATGAATAGCTTCTTGAGCTTCTGTCTTATCCAGGTGCTTTAATATATTTTTTCAATAATCAGAATAATTTTCAAAGGAGATATTATCAATTCCTTTATGCAGACGAGAAAATAGAACCATAGAGAGCCTTTGTAAGTTACACAAATTCACAAAAGCAATAAGATGAGAACCAGAGAATTGAACCTAAGTTTGAGATAAAAGTGCATATTTTGCCCTTTACATAATTCTACTTTTCAACCTAGAGTGTTTTTTAACTATCTTGAACATTTTTAACTAAAATGGTTATACTTTTAAAAAATATCATAATCATTTTTAACCAAAATTTGTACTACCATACAGTTTACTGGTATAAAATGCATACATAATATCATATAACCATCACTACCATTCATTTTCATAATTCTTTTTATATTGTAAAATTGAAACTCTATATCCATTAAACAATAGCCCCCCATTTCTCCACCCACCTTCACTTCATTTTTTTTTTTTTTTTTTTGCTTGGGGATATATAGTTTTCCCAGTACCATTTATTGAAAAGACTGTCTTTTCTCATTGAATGGTTTTGGCAACTTTTCCAAAAATCACTTGACAAAATATGCATGGATTTATTCCTGGGTTCTCTATTCCAGTTTACTGGCTGTATGTCTATCTTTATTGCAGCACCACACTATTTTGATGACTGTAGCTTTGTAGCATACTTTGAAATCAGGAAGTATGAGTCCTTCATCTTTGTTCTTATTTTTCACTTTTTTTTTTTTTTGTCTATTCAGGTTTCCTTGAGATTCCATGTGAATTTTAGAATGGGTGTTTCTATTTCTGCAAAATATTTCACTGGGATATTGATAGAAATTGCATTGAATCTATAGATTACTTAGGGTATATTGATATCTTAATAATATTGACTCTTCCAATTCAAGAACATGAGATGTGCTTCCTGTTATTTATGTTTTTGTTCATTTTTTCAGAAATGTTTTATAGTTTTCATTGTATAAGTCTTTCACCTCCATGATTAAATTCATTCCTAAATATTTTATTCTTTTTGATGCTATTGTGAATAAAATTGCTTTTATAATTTCCTTTTCATATTTTGTCGTCAGTGTATAGAAATGCAAGTGCTTTTTGCATATTGGCTTTTTGTTCTGCTACTTTGCTGAATTAGTTGAAATAGCTTTTTGTGGAATCTATAGGGTTTTCTGCATTTAAAATTATATCATCTGCACACAAAGATAATTTTACTTCTTTCTATCCAATTGGATGCCTTTTATTTCTCTTGTCTAATTGTTCTGGCTGGAGCTTCCTATACTGTATTGTATAGAATTGGTGAAAGTGAATATCATTTTCTTGTTCTTGATCTTAGAGGAAAACTTTAAAACTTTCACCATTGAGTATGATGTTCACTATAGGTTTTTCATATATGGCTGTTATTATGTTAAGGTAGTTTTCTTCTATTTCTGTTCTGTTGATTCTTTTTATCATGAAAGGGTGTTGAATTTTGTCAAATGCTTTTTCTGCATCAATTGAAATGATCATGTAGTTTTTTCCTTATTCTGTTAATTTCAGTGTAGTACATTGATTGATTTTTGCATGTTAAATCACTGTTGCATTCCAGAAATAAATCCAATTTATTCATGGTGTATAATACTTCTAATATGCTGCTGAATATGGCTTATTAACATTTTGTTGAGGATGTTTACATCAGTGTTCATAAGGAATATTAGTCTGTGGGCTTTTTTTTCTCTTGCAGTGTCATTGCCTGCCTTTGGTATCAGTTAGGAAGAGTACTGGCCTCAAAGAATCAATTATGAAGCCTATCTTCCTCTTCTATTTTTTTGAAATGTTTGAGAAGGATTGATACTAATTTTTTAAGTGCTGGGTAGAATTCATCAGAGAAGCTGTCAGGTCCAGGGCTTTTCTTTGTCAGGAGGTTTTTGATTACTAATTCATTTTCCTCAACACTTATATATCTATTCATATTTTTTATTTATTCACGATTGAGCTGCCTTCCTCTTTATCTGTCCCCTGACCAGAAGCAACATTGGCAGTCAGCACATAGTTTCCCATTATATGGAAAACAGTGTCCTTTCTGAGCCCAAGGGCTCCCACGAAGTGTGTGCAAGCCACTTCAAGAGTATATCCCCAATTGCCTGCCAGGGTGAAGACTAGGGGATGGGTAGCTATTATAGTGCTAAGAACTGAAACTGAATAAAATTAACCACAATATTACATCCAAGCCTTAACCTGGAAATTTCAAGCCTTCAATAAACTCCAATGTTTCAAAATATTTGCATCAGACAGATTCTGCCAGTGCAATTATGATGTGTGGAGGGAGCTTCCTGGTGCTTCCTATACTGCCATCTTCCCAGAATTCTCTTCAATGCACAACTTTTGTATTTCCACTTGTGTGACAGTTGTGATTATTTTTATATGTTGACTTATTCAGGCCTGAGTGAACATTTTTTGGAAGACTTAGTTGCTCTGGTATCAGTATCTGTGTATTTTAGTGGTTAGTTGTGAACTTTTCTTCAACAATATACCTAAAATCAAGAAATCTGATCATCATATTACCAGGAGGGTCTACAATACTTCAAAATAGGCACCAACACCTGAGCGCCAATGTATGGGAAAGGGATTGCATAGCTATTAAATTTTAGTCTTTAATCTTATAAAGCTTAAAAACTCAGTTAAATGTCTTAAGCACAGAAAAATGTAACAATAAATTATTAAGGTAATACTTAAATGCAAGAAATAGAAGAGCTATCAAAAAGCAGTATAAAATAAATTAACAAATGAGTGATATAAGCCATAATTGCCAGAGGACTTCAAAGGAGGAAGAAATCACTTTTATGTAACTGATTGAGAAAGGCTTTATGAAGGTAGTAGCATTTTTAAACTTCCATCTCCAATTAAATTTGCAGATTTAGGATTTTTCTTCTTTGATTTAAGTTTGACAGAAACCTTCATGGAGAATCCCAAACCCCAGGAAATGATATTGAGGATATTGGACTATGTACTCCAATGACCTTTTAGGAGATTTCCAATAAAGGAAAGTAGGATGCATTGATTTTTTTATGTTTGTACCTTAGAATCTGCAAATAATTGTTTTGAGCTCTTTGGACACACAGTAGAGAAAATCATATTTAGCTATTGGCAGACATGAACAATTTCAAAAGATACCCTTTAGGAAACACTGCAGGGGAGTTTTCCATAATGACTAACTGAGGAAATTGAAGGATAGAAACATCAATTGCCCACATATGCCTATGAAGGCTGAAAAAATCAGTTTGAAAGTTTAGTTCCTGATGTAGTATCTTGAATTTGAAAGAGGCTGAACCACTTAGTAGGCATGTTGTCCTTATAAAACTTATTTTAGTCATTATTTAATAGTCTTTTGGTATGATGTAGTTCATATTTCTATTATAATGGGAGTAACACATTTTGATTCATTTTTGTTTAATCAAATAATTCCATAGGTTAATTCCCATGTTGTTAACACCTCATAAGTTAATGTATATTTTGGATGAGATCATCTTGCTTGATTAGTTCTCACCTTTTTTCTGAACCATGCTTGAACACCTTCATCAGACAGGCATCTGAAAATTTACCTTTTTGCATTCTTCAAGTTTCTGCTAGTAGCAGACTAAGGCCACCATGGATTTGAAAAAAAATTTTAATCAGACATTTAAATTGTTTTTTTTTAGAAGCTTTCCTTTCACATGCAGCCTTATGTGACTAGTTTGATTGTATTTTCTCATTTTTTGAGAGACATTTTCAGAATAAAATGAATAAAACTAGAATGCCAAAGTATTGTACTGGCCGGATGAATTCATTGGGATACAAAAGATGCTCTGATGGGAGAAAATGGCAAGGAATAGAAGATTCACTTGAATAGAAGTATAAGTAGAAGCTTTGGTCTTGCTTTCAATGTTCTCAGAAGTACTAAAAATGCCTAAAAATTAGATTGCTAACAAGTATGAGTATGAATATTGTATTTATTTACCTTTAGTTTAGATGAATCTCACTTATTTTTTAAGATTTGTGCAAAGCTGTCCTATGCAATGACACCTTAGTCTAATAAGACTCCAGCCCATGTTTGACTCAGGCCAGCACAATTGGCTTTTGCTGCCTAGGTCCCATGTACACATCTTTCTCTACCTTTTTTCCACCTATCTCCATCCCACTTCATTCCTACCTCACTCCCCTCCTTGCTGCTCCTCAAATTTGCTAACATCACTGTCACCTCAGAACATTTGCAAGTGCTTTTCTCTTTGCTTGGCATGTTCTCTTTTACATCTTTAGTTCTCTGCTCAAATGTCAAAGTATTAGAAATATTTCTTGACTATTCCAAATAAAAGCAATCAATCCCCATTTCCAGTGTCGTCTATGCTCTTGCTCTCATAGCAGAACCTGATGAATTAAATATTTATCAATTACTTTTTTTGTCTCCTTTTACTAGAATGTTAGCTTCATGAGAGAATTGTCTGTATTTTTTATTCACTGCTATAGCACCAATGCTAAGAGCAGCTGCCAGGTACATAGTAGGTGTGCAATAATATTTGTTCTGAATACACATGGTACATATCTTTACTTTCCAAATTATATTAGCATTACTGTCAGCATCACAAATTTTTACAATGGATTTTAAGATTTGAGCATTCATAAAGGTATTGTTCATTGTATTTTCTCTTCTTTCTTCACTTCCAAAATTCACTTAGTTGGTCTGTTACCCATCTCAGTAACATAACATAGGAGGGCTGTAGTGAAAGCCTGATATTTTGGAATCTATGAAGCTCTCTTGATGCCTTTCTCATAAATATCAAGGACCTAGTTGTAGTGACATGTTCAGTCATTATCATTCTTGTTATTTTAACTTATAATTTAGTAGTAAGTTCTGAGAGGGCAGAGACCATCTTCTATAGACTTTGTGTGTGTGTGTGTGTTCTCCTACAGTGTCTGTAATACAGATTGGGCCCCAGTTTATATTTAAGAATTTTTCTATGGATAGAAGTATTAAAGTAAGTATTATTTTAAAACAACAAAATGTTTTTAATTCTGCAAAAAGTAAATATTTGGAGACTTGCAAATGTCTGCAATTTCTAAAACTTTGATTTAAAATTTTTAGATCCACATTTTAACACAGTATTTCACATAGAATTATAGGAGGGTGCGGCCAGGGGACCCCCAAAAGAAGGATTTATAAGGGGTTCAGAACTCAGGGTGTCCAGGAAATATTAAAAATATGGGATGTCCTCACCCCCACAAGTCTGAGCTGAGGGGTAGGATACATGGAGCAGGGCCACTGAGTTGTTTTGCATAGCAACAGTTTTGCAGCTAACCTCTAGGATGGTTATTTAACATATCTATAACCTTTAACTGTTTTTGTGGATATGTTAAATAGCTGTGGCCATGCCTTGAGCCAGGGAAAAGGGAGTGACATCCACCCAGGTCATTACTCGGAGGCAACTTCCCCTTGTTACAGCCTCTATGATAGCTTGGAGATGATTGGCTCCACGCCATGGGGCCACGCCTGCCCAGATTCATTATGGCAGCCCAGTAAAGCTGGAAGGATATGGGAGTGCTGGCAAGTGTAGCCAATTGTGGGAGGAGTTGGAAATGAAGCTGCAGAAGAAGATTGGCACGAGGATTTAAACCCAGACACTGCAGCCATTGGAGAAAGAGAGCCATGTGCTTTTGGCAGAGTCAGGACCCCCGCAGCCATGGGAAGATCACCACGTGGCTTTAGCAGAGAACCGCCACTTGGCTAAGGCAGAGAACCACCACTTAGCTTTGGCAGAGAACCATGTGGTTTTGGCAGAGTGGCGATGAGTCCCCCTCTAGCTTTGATGGGGGGACCCCCCAAAGCATTGGGAAGAGTGAAGACCCCATGGCTTTGGGGTGCTCCCTTTGGCCACATGGCTTAGGAAGCAGGAGAGACTTTGCCTGGAAGAAAAAGGAGAAAGGACATTTACCAATGGGCCATGAGAAGGTGCCATATGACTTTGGATTAATTGGAGATCCCAGCAACACAGCTGATGGTGCCAGGAACCGAGGGAGGTCTACCAACTGAGAATGGATTACTGGGAAGAACCGGGGGCTGCCTGAGCCATGGACTTCTATTTCTTTTCCTGAGATATGGTACCCCAAACTGGGCAAAGGGGGGAAGGAAATACTATGTGTGTTTGTGGGTGTTTTGAGGGACTTTGGGATTTTGATGAAGATATTAAGTCATTACTCTTAAGTCTGTATAACTTGAATAAATAATTGTTTTCATTTTCACCAATCTCTAACATGGAGAGCTATAATTCTCTGGCGAAGGGAGAGGGGAACCTAGTACATGGGGACCCCCTTCCCTGGTGACCAATCAGGGAAAATCATGGGAGACCACATGTACTGTAGCTTTAAAGTAATACAATTACTTGTACATGTACAGTAAAATCCTGCCAAAACTAGCCATGAAGGATCCGCCGTATAAGAATAGAGTCCCTCCAGCCCATGAGGTCAATCTCTGCTTGGAGCTGGCCTGCTCCCATGTTCTCTGCTATAAACTCTGGGTGTTTGATTCAATTCTTTGTCCCAGTCACCAAGAACCTGGTTACCTGTGCCTGCCTGTGACAGAATAATGCAGAGAAAACATCCTACAAATAAAGGAATCTGTGATGTTATTAGAGTTGAAATTCTGTAGCATATTTTTGCTTATTCTGCTGACCTTTTGGTGACAATGAAATAACAAGAAAAATAGGAGATTTTTCTCAAATTAAATTGCCTTTGGTTTCCTGATATTCACTTTGAAAAAACAAAATTATGCATTTATTTCATGTTTAAATGAGGATATTATGGTAACAGTATCATACTCAGCAAACTCATAATCAAGGATTTTGTTTCTTCCTGGTTTAATGAAAAAAGTCATTTTCATAGAATGTGTTTTGGATTTACAAAGATACAGATTTCACTGTTCATGCTATTTTTTTAAAAAAATGGATACCTATACTTTAACTAAAATCAATGACTATACCAAATAGGAGTGTCTTACCTTTTTAGGCCTCTTCTCTTCCACACTTTTTGTATAGAGAGTTCAAATTGCATTACAAAAGGTTCATTCATTTGTTAAGTATCCATATACATTTGTAGAGAGTGACATTTTGTTATTCACATTTTCTAAACGGGGAAGTCAGATGCAGTTGGATCAATTGGAAACCCAAGTACCAAGATATGCTGAGCAGGTCATCTTGAATATGCTGAGATGTGAGATGCCCCAGTAAAACTTAGCTAACTCCAATACCAACTTATAACTCTTCCAGCAGATCATCTTACCTTTGAGTTAAAGGAGGGCATTCTCACCATTACTCTCTGTAATGTACAAATATTTCCAGGAAGAGTAGCCAATTAGACCATAGCAGTTTGTTGTGAATTTTGAGGGGGCAAGTTGAGAGTCTTAGCATATTAAAAAGACAAGAGGTAAAATGTAGCATTACATCTAGAACAAAATCCCTTCATAAGAACTTATTTTGAGTGTACTCACCAAATTGTATAGTTTGCATTTTGTGGTAATGTGTTCAACTTACTCCTTGCAGAAAGATTGGTGTAGTGAAATGTTCCTTAGACAGTTATTTTTAGAAAGTGTTAAGTGTTCCATGGTCAAATTTATTTGAGAAAAATTTAGAGTAAGTAAAATCAAATAAGAATGTTTCTTATAGGTGTTTGGACAATTCTAGGATAGTCATAAAGGTATGATACTGGGTCTAACTGACAACAGAGTGGCAGCAAGACAGGCTGAAGCAGATTCTGCAGTGTCTTGGGTCATTTGCTGACACACCCCAGGACCTAGTGCTGATAAATGCCAGTTTGGCATAGCAGTCTGGCCCAACCCAGATGCAGCCAAGCCTGGAGGGATCGACCACAAACTCTGGGTCACTTGTGGCTTCAAACAGGCTGCCAAGCGCTAGATGTGGTCAGTATGTGTCACTGGCTTACATCAGCTTCAGACAACATAAGACGCATATCTAACGGGAGAACCCAGTGAGAGCCCCACCCCCTTGAATCCACCAGAAGCCTTCTCAGAAATAGGTATGTGACTATTCTAAGACTGTCAGCAGGTTGGCAGGCAGAGACAGGCAAAGACAGATTCCGTGGTGACCTGGGACATTTGCTGATGCACCCCTGGGCCCAGTGCTGATAAAACCATGATTTGCAGGGCAGCTGGGCCCATCGTGGGCACAGCCAAGCCCAGAGGAATCAGCCATGAACTGCGGATCACTAGTATCTTCAGGCAGGCTGCTGGGGGCTACACTTGGACAGCATTTGACATTCAATTACACCAGCCTCAGACTATATCAGAGCCAAATCCAAATGAGAACCCTGTAGGGAAGCGCTAAACTCTGCTGAGACAAATTCTACTTTGTTCTTTTTCATTTTCATGGCCTTTTTATTATTTTTCTTTTTCTTCTATTTTTATTGCTTTACTTTTTCTTTCATATCTCTTATTTTACTCTTACCACTGATTACCCCATTATTACCTTCTCATTTCCTTTTATTTTCCTTTTTCCTGTTTTCCTCTTTCAAGTCATTATTCATATTAGTTTTCTCCTTCCACAAACACTTTGCTATCCTTTGATCTTTTGTTATTCTTTTTCTTTTACTTTCCTCTTTCCCTAATATTCTATTTCTTTTTCTACTTTTATTCTCTGATCTTAGTTGAAATTGATGTTGTTGCGGGGGAGGGGGGGTTGTTTTGCTTTCATTTTTTGTGTTTTGCTTTGTTCTGCCAGCACCTGTATAACAATGTACAAAATGTGGTGGGGGTTAAGCCTCACAGTCAGCCAGCCAGCCAAAGGGGAGACCCCACCAGTAAGCAAGCCAACAACATTCAGTACCCAAATACAACAGGAGAGCCTACAGAATCCACACAAAGGGCATTCTTATAGCAGACTAATCAGGAAACCAAGGAATCAATATCTCTGGGTCTCAAAGAGCTCTTACCAAATAAGCCCAACCCACAACACAGGGAGTCAAAACAGATGTATCTAATACATAGAAACAAACAAAAAGAGACAGCTAATATAGGAAGACAAATAAACAACCTTCAAATTAAAGAATAATCCCCAGAAAAAGAGCTGTATGAAATTGATGCAAGCAAATTATCAGAAATAGAATTTAAAATAATGGTAATAAAGATACTCAAGGAACTTAATGAGAACTACATCAGCATAAAAAAGGACATAGAAGCTATGAATTAGAACCATTTGGAAAGGAGATATATACAAGAATGAATTAAAAGCAGGCTAAACAAAGCAGAGGATCAAATCAACGATTTGGAAGACAAAGCAGAAAAGAACACCAGTCATAGAAACAAAATGAAAAAAGACTTAAAAAAATGAGAATAGCCTAAGAGAGCTTTGGGAAAACATGAAATCTAATAATACTCACATCATTGGGACACCAGAAGGAAAGGAAAGGAAAGGAAAGGAAAGGAAAGGAAAGGAAAGGAAAGGGAAGGGAAGGGAAGGGAAGGGAAGGGAAGGGAAGGGAAGGGAAGGGAAGGGAAGAAAAGGAAAGGAAAGGAAAGGAAACAAGGTATGGAAAGCCTGTTTGAAAAAAATAGTAACAGAAAACTTCCCTAATTTGGTGAAGGAGAAAGTAACGCAGGTTCAGGAAACTCAGAGAATCCTAATCCTAATCCTAATGAACCCAAAGAGGCCTACACCAAGACACATCACAATAAAAATGGCAGTTTAAAGACAAAGAGAGAATCTTAAAGGAAGCAAGAGAAAAACAATTAGTTATCTACAAGGAAGCTCTGATAAAGCTGTCAGCTGATTTCTCCAACAGAAACATTGTAAGACAGAAGGGATGGGCATGAAATGTTCCAAGTTATAAAATGCAAGGATCTGAAATGAAGACTACTCTATCCAGCAAGGCTCTCATTTAAAATGTAAGGTGAAATAAGGAGCTTCTCAGCTAAAAGAAAAAGGCTTCAGCAGTACATTTCTACCAAACCAGCATTGCAAGAGATACTACAGGGACAGCTTTAAGAAGAAGTAGAGAGATAAAGGAATATAGCTGCAAAAGGAAAAAAATGGCAATGAATAAGTACCTATTAATAATAACTTTAAATGTAAATGGATTAAATGCTTTAATCAACAGACATAAGTAGCTGGATGTATAAGAAAACATGACCCACATATATGTTGTCTGCAAGAGATCTACCTCAGAAAAAAAAGATTTATACAGACTAAAAGTAAGCACTAGAAAAAAATTTCCCCATAAGTGGAGGCAAATGGAAAGCAGGGATTGCAATACTTATATAAGACAAAATAGAATTCAAAACAAAGACCATAACAGAAGACAGAAAAAGTCTCTACATAATACTTAAGGGTTCAGTCCAACAAGAGGCTATAACCCTAGTCAATACAAATGAACCCAATATAGGAGCACCTTGTTGCGGACCGTTCAGCCTGGTTTCAGAAGTTGTAATCCTCACCCCATGGTGGGCTAAGAGCCAAGGGACCCGCTTCATCTGGGTCTATTCTGTCAAGAGGAGGTGAGCTACTAAGGAGACAAAAGCTTATCTCCCTGGCAGGAGCACCGCTTCTGCCTCATCCATCTCTGGCCCCAGTGCTTGGTTGGTTAGTCAATGATGGGTAAGACTCCTCATAGGAGGGGAAACCTAAGCCAGACATGACCACTTGGGAGGCCCTCATAGAAGCACTTGGGGGGTGCTTCAGCAAAGACGGGGTGATGGACCCTGGTCCCCCCCACCCCAAGGCTATTCTGACATAGCCTGAGTCCCCATTTCTATCTGGGAGATGTCTTGCTTATCTCTTGCTTCCTGGGCCTAATCGGCTTAAAGCCTGAAACTAGGACAGCAAGTGGTGCAGCCCTGTGCCAGCCAGAATGGTTCCCTGGGTGATCAGGCATAAGAAAGAATTCCTAAAGTCCTGTGAAACCTGCTTTGTTTGCTAAGAGTGCTCTCATTTAAATGATAAGGGTCCGAGGAGGAAATGTGTATGTCTCCCAAGGTTTTGCAACCCCCTTTCCTGACAGACACTGACTAAGATTAAGCTCTCAGATTTCTTTGAAATGTTAACTATTGTTTGATCCTTGCTGCCTGACACACCTGTATTCCGGTGTATTGAAATCCAATAAAAGCCCAGTGAGGAAGGGGCTCTGGGTCATTCTCCTTTGAGAGTTTGGCAGATCATGTCTTGGTAGTTTTATTTTCATACGTAATGGAGGGATGGGGCTCTGTGGGCGGAGCCCCCGCACAGCACCTAAGTATATATTTTTAAAAATCTTGGAGGACTTTAAGAATAATTTGCAGAGATACAGTGATTGTATGGGATTTTAACACTGCACTGTCAACAATGAATAGATTTCCACAGAAAAAATTCAACAAGCATACAGTGGCATTAAATGGCACATTAGATCAAATGGATTTAACTGCTATTTATAGAACATTTCAACCAAAGAAACAGAATATACTTACTGAGGTGGACTTTCTCTTGCAGAATCTCCCAGTGTCATGGATGAAATAAAAATGGCCAATGCAAGATCTGCTTGGGGAGAGAAGGCTGGCCAATCTTTCAGAGGAGAAAGGCCTCAAGTACCTCTTTCTTTGGTTTTTATTAAGTTTAGCTTACATAGGGATACATAACTTGCACCTAACGCTCATTAATCAGCATCAAACAGTAATGATCAAAGAAAGGGGATGTGTTTTAAAGATACCAATTGTGGTATCATGAGGGTCTTTCTGAGTTAGAGTCTGGTAGACAGAGTGATGCTAACTGGCTATAAAACCTGGAGGAAAAAAAAAAAAAAAACTCATTTTGTGCTTGGATCCTAAACATTTAGTATATATTAATTTGAGGGCATTCTTAGCAAAGCAGGTTTCACAGGATTTAATGCATTCTTTTTTAGGCCCGATTGCCCCTGGGAACTGGCCATTCCAGCATAGGGCTGTACCTGCTTCTGGCATTATTTCAGGCTTGAGTCAGTTTGGCGAAGCAAGGTAGCCAAGAGATTAGGAGACTTCTTACAGATAGAATGAGAACTCAGGCTATGACAAAGCTGAGGGGTAAGGGTCTTTTTGCCCTTTCTCTATAGTCCCCTAAGTCCTTCCCTGATGGCCCCTTCATGACTATGCCTATCTTAGGTTGTTCCTTCCTTGAGGAATCTTACCTGTCATTGGCTATCCAACCATCCTCTGGGGACAAGTAGGGTGATGTGAGGGAGGTGGGGACTGCACCCCAGCTAGGAGGATAGGTTTTGTATCTTTAGTGGCTTATGGCCCCAAGGCCTCTTCACTCAGCCTTAGCTGTGGGACCCTTTTGCCCGCTGGTGAGGCTACAGTTCCTGAAATCAGGCAGGATGGTTCCCAACAACATTCGTCTCAAATGCACAAGGAACATTCTCAATGATAGACCACAGGTAGACACAAAATAAACCTCAACAAATTCAAAAAAATTGAAGTCATATTAAACATTTTCTTGGATCACAGTGGTTTGAAACTGGAAATCAACCTAAAAATAACTCAGAAACATTCAAGTACATGGAGGCTAACTAATATGTTATTAAATAATGAATGGGTTAATAATGAGATCAAGGAAGAAATCAAAAAGTACCTGAAAACAAATGAAAATGAACACACAACACCCAAAAGCTATGTGACACAGAGAAAGCTGTCCTCAGAGGGAAGTTCCTAGCTTTACAGACCTACCTACCTAAAGAAGAGAAAAATCTAAATAATAAAAACAAAAACAAAAAAGAAGATAGAAAAATCTCAAATAAACAACCTAACCCTACACCTAAAAGAACTAGAAAAACACCAACAAAGCCCAGAGAGAGTAGAAAGAAGGATGTAATCAAGATCAGAGCAGACATAAATGATAGAGACTAAAAAACAATTCAAACGATCAATTAATCTAGACACTGATTCTTTGAAAGGATAAACAAAGTTGACAAACTTTTAATCAGAGTCATCAATAAAAAAAGAGAGAGAATCCAAATAAATAAACTTAGAAATGAAAGTTGAGAAATAACATACCAGAGAAATACAAAGAATTGTAAGAAGTTACTATAAACAATTATATGCCAAAAAAATATACAATCTGGGATAAATGTATCCATTTCTAGAAACATACAATTTTCTAAAACTAAATCAGGAAGAAGCAGAAAACCTGAATAGCCTGATAACACCTATAAAATCAAAGCAGTAATTATAAAACTCCAGTCACACAAAAGCCCTGAACCAGATGGCTTCACAGGTGAATCCTACTAATCATTCAAAAAAGAATTAACACCTATCCTTGTTAAACTACTCCAAGAGATTCTGGAAAAGGGAAGATTTCCAAACTCTTTCAATGAAGCCAGTATTATCCTAATACAGAAACCAGGTAGAGACACAAATAAGGAAAGAACTACAGGCCAATATCGCTGATGAACATAGATGCTAAAATTCTCAACAAAATTTTAGCAAACTGGATGAAGAAATATATTAAAAAGATCATACACCATGATCAAGTGGAACTTATTCCAGTTGATACAAGGATACTCAAAGCAATAAACATGATATATAACATAAAAAAATTTTTAAAAATCACATGATCATGTCAATAGATGCAGAAAAAGCATTTGATAAAATCCAGCAGCAATTTAAGATAAAAACACTCAGCAGTGTAGGAATAGAGGGAGCATACCTCAACATAATAAAGGTCATACACAAAAAGCTGCTGCAATCATCATACTCAATGGACAAAAACTAAAAGCACTTCTTTTAAGATCACAAGGAAGAAAGGTATATCCACTTTCACATTTCTTATTCAACATAGTGCTGGAAGTCCTACCCATTATGATCAGACAGGAAGAAGAAAAAATGGCATCCAAATTGGAAAAGATGAAGTAAAGCTGTCATTATTCACAGATGACATGATATTGTACATAGAAAACCCTACTGGCTCCACCAAAAAAACTACTCAACTTAATAAATGAATTGGGAAAAGTAGCAGGGTACAAAGTCAATATTCAGAAATTGATGGCATTTTTATACACCAATAATGAACTGTCAGAGAGAGAAACTAAGAAAACAATACCATTTACTATTGCAACAACAAACAAAATAAAGTACCTAGGAATAAATTTATCCAAGGAAGTAAAAGAGCAGTACTCAAAACTATAGGACACTGAATAAAAAAATTGAGGAAGTTACAAAGTAAGTGGGAGCATATATTGTGTTCATGGATTGGAAGAATTAATATGATTAAAATGTTCATTCTACCCAAAGCAATCTATAGATTCAATACTTTTCCTGTTAAGATACCAAAGAATTGTTCCACAGATCTAGAATACATATTCAAAAAATTTATATGAAACCAAATAGCCTTGGGGATTTTGAAAGAAGAACAAAGTTGGAGGGATCACAATACCTCATATCAAACTATACTAAAATACTACTGTAATCAAAACACTCTGGTAGTGGCAAATGAACAGATATATAGATCAATGGAACAGAATTGCGAACCCAGAAATAAACCCATGTCTCTAAAATCAATTAATATTTGACAAAAGAGGCAAGAGCATACAATAAAGTAAAGACAGTGTCTTCAATAAATGATGTTGGGAGAACTAGACTGGTACATGCAAAAGTGATGAAACTAGACGACCGTCTTACACTATACACCAGAATAAACTCAAAATGGATAAAAGACTTAAATACAAGTCATGACACCATAAAAATCCTAGGGGAAAACATAGGCAGTGTAATTTCAGAGAGCTCACATAGCAATATTTTTGCCGTTATATCTCCTAGGGCAAGGGATATAAAGAAAAAATAAACAAAGGGGAATAAATCAAATTAAAAACTACTGCACAACTAAGGAAATCACCATTAAAATGAAAAAGGTACTGAAGATATGGGAGAACATATTGCCAATGATACATAAGACAAGGGGTTAATTTACAAAATATATAAAGAACTCATACAAATCAACATGAGGAAGACAATCCAATTGAAAAATGGGCATGGGATATGAACAGACACTTCTCTAATGAGGATATACAGAAGGCCTGTAAATGAGAAAAATGCTCAATGTCGCTAGCCATCAGCAAGATGCAAATTAAATACACAATGAGATATCACCTCACAGCTGCCAAAATGGCCATCATTAATAACTCAAAAAACAAGAGGTGCTGGCAAGAATGTGAAGAAAAGGGAACACTAGTGCACTGTTGGTGGGAATCCATACTGGTACGGCCACTGTGGAAAACAGTATGAGATTTCCTCAAAAAATGAAAAATGGAAATGTCTGACTTCTGGCCAAGATGGACACACTGTTCCTCCTCTCACAACCAAAATTAAGGACAACAAATATTTAGAAACAAGAAAACAACCAGAAATGATAGAGAATTGAACTGTACGGAAGTCCAACAACCATTCATCCAGACTGGTAAGAGGGGCGGAGTCGCGGCAGGAAAAAGTGGAGATGCGGACCCGGGAACGCAGGCAGCAGTGGCTGGCAGTTCCCAGGTGCACAGGTGGCAGCTGGCAGACCCCGGGCACAGGGGGGCAACTGTGCAGACCCAGTGAGGCTGCACAAGGTGGCTGGCTGATCAGGTGGTTCCACATTCCCACCTGCAGACAATACAGGTGAAGGGGAAGCGGCAGAAGGGACTGGAATCCAGAAGAGAGTGGAGCAGGCACCATTGTTCCCTCTCAGACCCCACCCCCACAAACAGCATCACAACTCAGGGACTGGGCTGTCCAAGAATGGGGAACACCTAAGGCTCCACTCCTCACTATGTAACAGCCGCCGCCAGACCAAAACCAAACCAAAACAAAGAAAACCACTAAAAATGGCTCAAACCGGAGAACAAATGAAAGCCCAGAGCCAATTCCTCTAAGCTGTGAAGAGATAGCCAACCTATCAGATGCACAGTTCAAAGCCCTGGTGATCAGGATGCTCACAGATTTGGTTGATTTTGCTCACAAATTAGATGAAAAAAATGCAGGCTACAATATGTGAAATGAAAGAAGACGCATGGGGAACCAATAGAGATGGGAAGTAAACTGGGACTCACATCAATGGAGTGGACCAGAAGGAAGAAACTAACAACCAAACAGAAAACAAGGAAGAAATAAGAATTCAAAAAAATGAGGAGAGGCTTAGGAACCTCCGGGACATCATTAAACGTCCCAACATCCGAATTATAGGGGTCCCAGAAGGGGAAGAAGAAGAGCAACAAATGGAAAACTTATTTGAACAAATAATAGAGGAGAACTTCCCCCATCTGGCAAAGGAAATAGACTTCCAGGAAGTCCAGGAAGCTCAGAGAGTCTCAAAGAAGTTGGACCCAAGGAGGAACATGCCAAGGCACATCGTAATTACATTAGCCAAGATTCAAAGGAAGGAGAGAATTCTAGAAGCAGCAAGGGATAAGGGGACAATCATCTACAAAGGAGTTCCCATCAGACTGTGAGCTGATTTCTCAAAAGAGACCTTCCAGGCAAGAAGGGGCTGAAAAGAAGTATTTGAAGTCTTGAAAGGCAAGGACCTACATCCCAGATTGCTCTATCCAGCAAAGCTGTCATTTAGAATGGAAGGGCAGCTAAAGTGCTTCTCAGATAAGGTCAAGTTCAAGGAGTTCATCATCACCAAGCCCTTACTATATGAAATGTTAAAGGGACTTACCTAAGAAAAAGAAGATGAAAAATAGGACAGTAAAAAGACAGCAAACTCACAGATATTAACAACCACACCTAAAACAAAAGCGAACTAAGCAAACAGCTAGAACAGGAACAGAACCACAAAAATGGAGATCACGTGGAGGGTTAGCAACAGGGCCGTGGGAGGAGGAGAGAGGGGGAAAAGGTATAGAGAATAAGTAGCATAGACTGTGGGTAGAAAATAGGGGGAGGGCAAGAATAGTGTGGGAAATGGAGAAGCTAAAGAACTTATGGCACATAGACATGAACTAAAGGGGGGGAATGTGGGTGGGAGAGGGTGTGCAGGGTGGAGGGGAATGATGGGGGAAAAATAGTACAACTGTAATAGCATAATCAATAAAATATATTTAAAAAAATGGAAATGTCTTTTGGCCCAGCAATTCTACTTCTGGGAATATACCCGAAGAATCCTGAAACACCGGTTCAAAAGAATTTATACATCCCCATGTTCATAGCAGTGCTGTTTACAATAGGCAAGATTTGGAAACAGCCTAAGTGCTGACAAGTAGTTGAGTGGATAAAAAAACTGTGGTACATTTACACAATGGAATACGATGCAGCAGAAATAAGGAAGAAATCCCTCCCTTTTGTGACAGCATGGATGGAACTGGAAAGCATTATGCTAAGTGAAATAAGCCAGGTGGTGAAAGACAAATACCATTTGATTTCACTGATAAGAGGGATCTAATGAACAAAATAAACTAATGAGCAAAAAAGAACCTGGGGCAGAGAATCCTGGAACAAATTGTCAACTTTCAGTGGGTAGGGGGAAAATGGACACTGATTGAAAGAAGGGAATGACCCACGGACATAGACAATGGTGAGGGGACCGATTATGGATATGGTTGGTGGGGGTTGGTGGAAGGGTTGAAGGGAGAAAAGATAGGGTGACTCTAACAGTATAAACAATAGAATAAAAAAAAAAAAAACAGTAAGCCATTGAAGGAAAGTTGTAAGAAACTTGTATTTACTACAAGTTTAGCTGTTAGAAATGGGCTAAGTTAATGAAGCGTGCCTAGATTCTCATGTCTGTCCCATGCGGTTACCTTTGCAATGACATGAGATTGATGATATAAAGCACTGAGCATAGTGTTTTGGACATAGTGGGTGCTGCAGAATATTGTTTTTCTCTCTCTTACTTTTTTTCTTTTGCTCTTTGGAAAACCAAAAACTTCAGAAGAGTACTAAATTGAAATTAATATTTTATAATTTTGACTTTTTATCCATTGGTCTGCTGGTATTTCTAAAGAATTTTTGTTAATGTTATGTAAGTAGAAAATATTTTAATTCTTTCCAATCATATACTTGATTAGTATAATGCTTCTGTATATTTCTTATAAGGTGTTTTGTTATGAACTTATTTGTTAATATTTAAATAATATGGTGCTAGTTTATATAAAGTATATGGTAGATTTGAAGTGTTTTAGGATTATTATTTGCCTTAATGTTAATTGTTTGGATTATATGAAAATTTGAAATAGAATGTTAATATATGGTATTTCATGTATGCTCTAAGTTACTCTAAGTTGGATATAATTTTCTTCTTGTTTCAAATCAATTTCTTTTAGATTTCAGCAAGCTTTAAAATTTTCATAGGTTTGTCTGGTCATCTGAAGTGAGAACTGGGTTCTCAAGGCATGCTATGTGTGTTCATTAAAATTTATTTTTAAAAGAAAATGAGGTCCAAGATTATAGGAAGTGACATTCATGAACATTTGATGAAAACCAAGAAACTCTCTAAAATAAGCAACAATTTTTACAGTTATGAAAGATTATACATCAAAAATACAAACTATATATATAAACTTTTTTAAGCAGCATATTTTTTACTTTAGTGTAATTCTCTTTTAGTACATCTCTAGGGCAGTATGGCATTTTCTGGTGGTTCAATCTAAATGAAAACCCAGGTAAACAGATTTTGAAAGATGATGGTACTTTACATGTGCTCTGGCCTTATTAAGTACCCCTCTTTCATCTTTAATTGATTTATAGAGAAGTCATTTTCAATTGTATTTTTTTGTTCCAGCCATAATAATGGAACAAAAAACCTTCTAAGTGCTATTAAAGACAACATTGCAAGGAGATTGGCAGAGATTCATAATAACTAGATGTGTATGCTTTTTTGCTAAAGAGAGCAGTTTTCAGAAACATTTCTCGGCTCATTGTGCAAAATTGTTGACATTTTGCCATTGTAATCCTTTTAATGTTGTAGCTCTTTGAAATTTGTGTAAAGGCTTTGCTTCACATCAAAGTCAATGAAAATATGAGGAGCAACCAAAAATACAATCTCTTAAGGTGTACCTGCTGTTGTAGGGATTTATGATGGTATCACATCTATGGATCAGTGAACTTAACTTTGTTACAAAAACAAAACAAAACAAAACAAAACAAAAGAGAGCTCCAGAGAGACTGCCTAAAGTATAAAACAAAATCCACTATTGCAACATACTAGATTTAATCTAAATACCACAGTCCGTGGGATTTATTAAATTTGCTGTTGGGTTTGGCTCTTTAAGAACATCTCAACAGGAGGCAGAATAAAATCCAGGCTCTAAGAAACATTTTGGTCTGATGTGGTCAATTGTCCTGTACATAACTTTTAGAGAGCTATGAGGCATAGCTATGAGAGCTATGTCACGAGTGCCATATTTAAATCAACAATCAAGGGAAAAAAGCTCTTGATGTGATATTCATAGGATACTGATGCTACAATTTCTACTTCTCCATCCAGGTGACTTGATATATTCAGGTTAAGTCCTACCTTTTCAGAAACTTTCTCCTATTGGCCCCCTTCTATAGAAGAAGCTTCTATAAGAGGGTTGGGGTTCACCAACCATGTAAATAAATCATCAATTGAAGGATTCCATACCTTGTCCCTGATTGACAGGGTGACTATGAACATTCTATTTTTGCCTCCAGTTATTGACTAGGGTTTTATTAATGCAAGTTGCCTCTTTTCTCCCTGGTAGCCTATCTTATATGACTTAAACAGACCTCTCGCTCTCCACTGTTTGCATATCTTACTTTCAAAGAAATCTCAAACATCCAGTGCAATCTTATGCAACTAGTAAGGACTGTATAGAGGATATACAATAGTATGATGAATTCCTTAATCCATTCCCATGCCTTTGTCTTTTCTCTCAGAATATATCTGCCATACTGATATTCCTATACTATGCTAATGATTTTGTTTGCCATCTCTCACTCCATCATGTCACCCCCCAATACTTAGTATAAACCCTTCTACTACAGCTGAGTTCATTTCACTCTTCAACAGTGATTTTATTTCTTCGTCTATACCAGAGTTTCTCAATCTTAGCATCAGAGACCTTTGGGGCTGGATAAATCTTTGGTGTAGGGTGCTGTCTTACAGAGATGCTTAGCAGTATTGCTGGCCTCTACCCATTAGATATCAGGAGCACCCTCCCCCAGAATGACAAGAGTCTCCAGACAATGCCAAGTGTTCCCTAGATGACAAAATCACCACTGTTGAGAACCATTGGTCTGTGCAGAACCCTGTGGACATCTCCATTTCCATGTTTTGTTTTACCAGAGCTGTTTCTTTGATCAGTCTCTATATTTCTCCTAATGGTTATACCAGCTCCCTGGGAACTTTCCTCATCTGTATCAGGAAAATATCCTTTTTTTCCTTAAAGATTTTATTTATTTTATTTGTAGATAGAGGGGAAGGGAAGGTGAAAGAGAAGAGGAGAAACATCAATGTGTGGTTGCCTCTCACAAGTCCCTTACTTGGGACCTGGGTCACAACCCAGGCATGTGCTGTGACTGGGAATCAAACCAGCAACCCTTTGGTTTACAGGCCTGTGCTCAATCCACTGAGCCATACCAGCTAGGGCTAGGAAAACTTTCAAGGCACCAACTCTGAGGTTGCCTTTTCCCCCTAGTAACCATATAACCTGTGAGAAGTTTTCACTGCCTGGGACACACTGGTTTTAACTTGTAGGTAGTACCTTGAATAATTATCAAGCTTCATGCTTGTACTTGTCTGGGTTTCTCTGAGCACACAGGGTGATCAGATATAACACTGGACAGAACATGTGGGAAAAAAGACTAGAGAGCATCTTGATTCAACTTAATTTCTTGGGTAAAGAATAAATTTTATACATATATTTATGTTATATCTTCTTGAACTGGCTGTTTTCTCACATGTACAACTTTGATTTCAATTGGAATTTAATAGAAATAATAGAATGAAGGTCAAAATCTGTGGAATATATCTTCTGTCTTCTTTCAATTCATTCATTATGCACCCTGAATACATTATTGTTCTATACCTTCTCTGTTATATGCAGTTATTTCTCACTGCCCTTCTAATTATATTCTGAAGTCTTTTATAGTTTCTTATTTACCTAGCTTTGTTATAGGCAGGATTATATTTTCCACTTGTATTTTTTTGTGCTTGCTTTTGCCACTTAAACATATTTGTTGTACATTGATTATTTTTCAAGATACTCCCACCCCTACAAGATAGGCTTCCTACTGTCTGTGTGTTTAGATGACTGTGCTTGTAACTCCTTTTCTGTTTCTTTTGTTTCTGCCCAAATTTAGAGCAGCAGTTTGAAATATTTAACGCTGTGTTTTCCTCACTGAAGTTAAAAGGAAAAGGTCTCTGTGAACCTTCCTTCTAAGGTTCTTGGTGTATCAGCATTTTCTAAATGGGTTCTCTCCTGGATAGATGTATCGATGGGTAGTGCCCCAATTTTTCTGAGATAAAAATATCTTTGAGAAGCTTCTTATTTCTCTGCTCATTTTCCCCGATATAATTTCTTCAGTGGGCTTGAGAGATTTTAGCACTGCTCTTTACACACACACACAGTATGACATAGGAATGGTATGCCCCTAACTACTCAAACAGGTAACCTCATTTTGACTGTTTATTTCTGGCAGGCACCTGAAGCTAGGGCCCTGTCTCCTGGCCTCTGTCGGAGGGTAGAAACCTAACCCATGTGGTTTCACATGGATCAATCCTTTTCCCCCACTTTTTGTAATTTTTTTACTTCCCTGACCCTTCTCAAGCCTCTACCATTCTCCATCCCTCAACCCCCTTTCTCCCTTCAAAATGCCCAGTTACCTCTGTGCAAATGGAAGTTGAGTTCACACTGGACTTCTTCCTGTTGGCAATACTATTGATTAAAACCTCTTCTTACCTCTTTAGTGTCTGGCTTTGTTTATCTTTGACAATGGTTATGTAGGCCCCATATCCTTGTGTACTTCTGAAGAGTCCATTTTTGTGATTCAATGGACAATGAAAACAATAGGGAAACAGTTTTGAAAACAGTATATCCAAATGCCACAAATGGAGAAGACCCAGCATATAGTGGCTAGTGAGATACCCTGCTGTTTACCAGATCCATGCTGGCTGGACTCTTTGAAGCTTTCCGTGTGATGTCATAGCCCAACGTGCATTCAAAATGTCAACCTCAAACCTTCTCACAAAATGTTTAATTTTCAAGCAAGCAATAGACTGTTCTACCTTCCATTTCAAATTGGGTTGCATGACCTAGAAATGACAGAAATGACCTTGTGATGTGTTGTATAAAATCTAGTTTAAGAAACTATTTTAATTGAGGACATACAATATTCAAGAAGGGCAGTTTTTGGCAGAAATAACTCCATTTTTTTGGTCTGGCTCTGCCGAGATAGAAATGACAAAAACCGTTATACATAAAACATACAGCATAATGTTTTAATATATGTATTATTGTGAAATATTACCACAATCAAGCTAATTAACATATTTATTACCTAATATAATTACCATTTTTTGTGTGTCTGGTAAGAACACTTCAGATCTAGTTTAAGTAAATTTTAAGAATATTATTGTATTTATTATATGAGCGGAATTTATTTATAAAAAATAGTGGAATTTATTTATAAAAAATGGCTATTTATTTTTACATGCTTAAACTTCAGTCACCTTCAAAGTACTCTCCATTTGATACAACATACCTAGCATGACATTTTTTCCACTGCTCAATACAGTTTTTAAACTTGTTGATTTTAATGCCTTTTAGTGCCACTGCCGTTGTTTCACATCTTTCACATATGCAAATGTTTCCCTTTGAGGACTTTTTCCATCCAACGAAACAACAAAGTTGTTTAGGGCAAGATCCAGTGAATAGGGAAGGTGAGGCTTGGGAGGCCATGAGGTTTTTTTGGTTGAAAACTCCTGAACACTCAGCATGGTGTGGACAGGTACGCTTGTAAATGACCCATCATGAAATGAGCTGTGTTGAAAGATTTTTTTTTCACTTTTTAGTCTTTTTTTAAATATATTTTATTGATTATGCTATTACAGTTGTCCCATTTCACCCCCATCATTCCCCTCCACCCTGCACACCCTCTCCCACCCACATTCCCCCCCTTTAGTTCATGTCCATGTGTCATAAGTTCTTTAGCTTCTCCATTTCCCACACTATTCTTGCCCTCCCCGTCTATTTTCCACCCACCGTCTATGCTACTTATTCTCTGTACCTTTTCCCCCTCTCTCCTCCCATGCCCCTGTTGCTAACCCTCCACGTGATCTCCATTTCTGTGGTTCTGTTCCTGTTCTAGCTGTTTGCTTAGTTCGCTTTTGTTTTAGGTGTGGTTGTTAATATCTGTGAGTTTGCTGTCTTTTTACTGTCCTATTTTTTATCTTCTTTTTCTTAGGTAAGTCCCTTTAACATTTCATACAATAAGGACTTGGTGATGAAGTGCTTCTCAGATAAGGTCAAGTTCAAGGAGTTCATCATTACCAAACCCTTATTGTATGATGTGTTGAAAGATTCTTACGTAAAAATTCACTGAAGCTGAGCCCAACCCCTCACAACAATGCCAGCTGGTAAACTGATATGCATGGGTTCCAAGAACAACTAGAGAGGGAAGCCTGTACCACAAGGGGCCTGCCCTCTAGATGATAATTCCAGTTTTTTTGGGTCCCCCCTTGTATTTGTAATACTATATATATTGTAATACTGTGTTTAGTATTGTTAACTACAGGCACCATGCTAAACATTAGGTCTCCAGTCTCCAGAACTTACTTATCTTTGCAACGTTTGTACCCTTTTACCAACAAACATCTCAGTTCCCCCCACCATTCAACCCCTGGTAACAACCATTCTTCATTCTCCTCCTATAAATTTGACTTTTTTAGATTCCATATGTAAGATCATGCAGTGATTGTCTTTCTATGTCTGGCTTATTTTACTGAGCATAATGTTCTCCAGGTTCATCCAAGTTGTCACCAGTGGCAGAATTCCCTTCTTTATAGCTGAGTGAGCTCTATTACATTTCAAGTTAGAGTTTGAGTGTTCTAAGAGATTAAGAGCTAAACTTTTGAAAAAACTTATTTCTACAAATTTTAATTCATTGTTTAGTATTTAAAGAACAACTGCTAATTGACTTAGTGATATATTAAAAATTTACCATACTCTTCATTTCTCTGTGCCTGTTTCTCAAAACTTTAATGTGCTTCAAAATGACCTAGAAGGATTGTTTTTTTTTTAAATTGATGTTTGAATACAGTAGTCTTCATTTTCCCACCACCACTGTCCCCTAACCTACCCACCTCCACCTCCCATCCTCAATCCTACCCTCCCTTTGGCTTTGTCCATGGGTCCTTTAAACATGTTCATTTACTACCCTCTCCCTTTTTTCCCATGTTATTTCTGCCCCTCCTCCCCTCTGGTTACTGTCAGTTCATTCTTAATTTCATTGTCTCTGGTTATATTTTGCTTGTTTCTCTGTTTTGTTGATTAGGTTCCACTTATAGGTGAGATCATATGGTATTTGTCTTTCACCACCTGCCTTACTTCACTTAGCATAATGCTCTCCAGTTCCAGCCAAGTTGTCTCAAAGGGTAGGAGCTCCTTTCTTTCTGCTGCATAGTATTCCATTGTGTAAATGTACCACAGTTTATTGATCCACTCATTTACTGATGGACATGTAGAATGCTTCCAGCACTTGGCTATTGTAAATTGTGCTGCTATGAACATTGGGATGCATAGGTTCATTTGAATTAGTGTTTCAGGATTCTTAGGATATAATGTCAGCAGTGGAATTGCTGGGTCAAAAGGCAATTCCATTTTTAGTTTCTTTAGGAAATTCCATATTGTTTTCCTAAGTGGCTACACCAGTTTGCATTCTCACCAACAGTGCACTAGGGTTCTCTTTTCTCCACAACCTCACCAGCACTTACTGTTTGTTGATTTATGATGGCCATTCTGACCAATGTGAAGCGGTAACTCATTGTGGTTTTAATTTTTATCTCTCTTATAGCTAGTGATGCTGAGCATCTTTTCATATGTCCCTGGGCATTCTGCATGTCTTTCTTGGAGAAGTAACTGTTCAAGTCCTTTGCCCATTTTTTAATTAGATTGTTTGTCTTCCTGGAGTGGAGCCATGTGAGTTCTTTATATATTTCAGAGATCAAACCCTTGTCCGAGATATCATTGGCAAATATATTTTCCCATACAGTTGGTTCCCTTTCATTTTGCTGATATTTTCTTTAGCCATGGAGAAGCTTTTTATTTTGATGAAGTTCCATTTGTTTATTCTTTATTTTATGTCCCTTGATCTAGGGGACATATTGGTAAAAACATGACTGTGTGGAATATTTGAGATTTTCCTACCTATGTTCTCCTTTAAGACTTTTATGGGATCACAACTTATATTTAAGTATTTTATCCATCTTGAGTTTATTTTTGTGCATGGCATAATTTGGTGGTCGAGTTTCTTTTTTTTTTTTTTTTTTTTTGCATATAGCTGTCCAGATCTCCCAACACCACTTGTTGAAGAGGCTACTTTTACTCCATTGTAAGCTTCTGCCCCTTTGTCAAATATTAATTGACTGTAGAGATTTATTTCTGTGCTCTCTATTCTGTTCCATTGGTCTGTGTGTCTGTTCTTACACCAGTACCAGACTGTTTGATTGCTGTGGCCTGGTAATATAGTTTGATGTCAGGTATGGTGATCCCAACTATTTTGTTCTTCATCCTCAAAATTGCTGCAGGTGTTTAAGGTCATTTATGGTTCCATATACATTTTTGAAATGTTTGTTCTAGATCTGTGAAATATGTCATTGGTATTTTAATAGGGATTGTGTTGAATCTATAAATCGCTTTGGGAAGTGTAGACATTTTATGATGTTAGTTCTTCCAATTCATGAACATGGTATATGCTTCCATTTATTTGTGTCTTCCTTAATTTCTTTCTTCAGGGTTGTGTAGTTTTCCAAGTACAGGTTTTTACCTCCTTGGTTAGGTTTATTCCTAGTTACTTTAATTTTCTTCTTGCTATATCAAATGGGATTTTTTTCCTGATTTCTGTTTCTGATATTTTATTGTTGCTGTACAAAAATGCCTTCAATTTCTGAATATTGACTTTGTATCCCACTGTTTTGCCAAATTCACTTATTAGGTCGAGTAATTTTTTTGGTGGAATCTAGGGTTTTCTATGTATACTATCATGTCATCTGCATACAATGAATTTACTTCCTCCTTTCCAATTTGGATGCCTTATTTCTTCTTCTTGTCTGATTGATGTGACTAGGACTTCCATACTATGTTGAATAGAAGTGGTGAAAGTGGGCATCCTTGTCTTGTTCTGATATTTTTGGGAAAGCTTTTAGTTATTGCCCATTGAGTATGATGTTGGCTGTAGGTCTCTAGTATATATGACCTTTATTATGGTGAGTAATGCTCTTTCTACTCCCACTTTGCTGTCTGTTTTTATCATAAGTGGGTGCTGTACCTTATCAAATGCTTTTTTCACATGTACTGATATGATCATTTCATTTTTATCTTTCCTTTTGTTTATGTGATGTATTACATTTATTGAATTGTGAATATTGTACCATTCTTGCATCCCTGGGATGAATCCCATCTGATCATGGTATGTGATCTTTTTAATGCATTGCTGCGTAGAATTCACCAATATTTTGTTGAGGATATCAGCGTCTATGTTCATCAGCAATATCAGCCTATAGTTTTCTTTCTTTGTTGTGTCTTTATCTGGTTTTGGGATTAGGATGATGCTGGCTTCATAGAAAGAGTTTAGGAGTCTTCCATCTTCTTGGATTTTTTGGAATAGTCTGTGAAGGATAGGGATTAGCTCTTCCTTAAATATTTCATAAAATTCTCCTGTAAAACTGTAGGTCCAGAGCTTTGTATGCTGGGAGTTTTTTGATTGCTGCTTCAATTTCATCATCTGCTATTGGTCTGTTCAGGCTTTCTGGTGCTTCTTCACTCAATTTGAGAACGCTATATTTTTCTAGAAACTTGAGCATTTCATCTAGGTTTTTTTATATATTTTTAATTTTAATTGTTGCTCGTGTACAGTTTTCTGTCTTTTACTCCCATCCCGGCCCACTGCCTCAGCCTTCCCCACTCCCTCCCATTTCCACCTCCCCTTGTTTTTGTCCATGTGTCCTTTATATTTGTTGTTCTAAACCCTGCCCCTGAAATCCCCTGCCATCTCCCCTCTGGTCACTGTCAGCCTGTTCTCAATTTCTGTGTCTTTGGTTATATTTTGCTTGTTTGTTTGTTTTGTTGTTTAGGTTCCTGTTAAAGGTGAGATCATATGGTATTTGTCTTTCATTGCCTGGCTTATTTCACTTAGCATAATGCTCTCCAGTTCCATCCAAGTTGTCTCAAAGGGTAGGAGCTCCTTCTTTCTTTCTGCTGCATAGAATTCCATTGTGTAAATGTACCATAGTTTTTTCATCCATTTGTTTACTGATGGGCACCCAGGTTGCTTCCAACACTTGGCTCTTGTAAATTGTGCTGCTATGAACATTGGGGTGCATATGTTCTTTTGGATTGGTGTTTCAGGGTTCTTAGGATATAATCCTGGTAATGGAATTGCTGGGTCAAAAGGTAGATCCATTTTTAGTTTTCTTAGAAAATTCCATACTGCTTTCCACAGTGATGGTACCAGTCTGCAACTGTGCAGTAGGGTCCCCTTTTCTCCACAACCTCTCCAACACTGTTTATCTAGGTTTTCAAATTTCTTGGCATATAGTTCTTCATAGTAATTTCTTACAATCCTTTGTATTTTTGTGGTATCAGTTGTATTCTCTCTTTCATTTCTGATTGTGTTTATTTGGGTCCTCTCTCTTTTTTTTCTTGATGAGACTGTGTCAATTTTGTTTATCTTTTCAAAGAACCAGCTCCTGGATTTATTGATCCTTAGAATTGTTCTTTTTGTCTCTATGTTGCTTAATTCTGCTCTGATCTTGGTTATTTCGTTCATTCTATTTAATCTGGAATGTCTTTGTTGTTGTTCCTACACTTCTTGTGGATGTAGTGATAGGTTGTTTATTTCTATCTTTTTTTAGGTTGTCCTGTATTACTATGAATGTCTGTTTCAGGACTGCCTTTGCTATGTCCAATAAGTTTGGAGTTGTTGTGAGTTCATTTTCATTTGCTTCCAGAAACTTTTTCATTTCTTCTTTGATCTCATTCCCGACCCACTGATTGTTTAATAGCATTCTATTCAATATCCACGAGTTTGAGCATTTTTGAGTTTTTTCCTTGGGGTTGGTTACTAGTTTCAGGCCCTTGTGGTCAGAGAAAATGGTTTCTGTGATTTCAATTTTCTTGAATTTGTTGAGGCTTGCTTTGTGTCCTATGATGTGGTCTATCATTTGATGTGGACTTCAACCTGAGTGAGAGAGCACCGACCCTTGTCTGGACAGGTTTTCAGTGCTTTTCTGGAAGGATTACCTAAAGGAAGGTCTTCATTCATCATTGCCAGGCAGTAATGATCAAACAATAGATAACATTCAAAGAACTATGAGGGCTTATTCTGAGTCAGGGTCAGATAGCTAAAGGGCCATAAAACTTTGGGGAACAAACTCATTTCATGTTTGGCCCCTTATTGGAAAATTGAGGACATTCTTAGCAAAGCATGTTTCAGAGGATTTTATACATTCTTGCTTAGGCTTGATTGGCCCAGGGAACCACCCATTCCTGCTTAGGGCTTCACTGTCCTCTGTCATTGTTTCAGGCTTAAGTCAGGCAGGGGATATATGGCAGCAGAGAGGTTCGGAGATTTCTTGCTGACAGAGTGAGGACTCAGACTATGTCAAAGCCAAGGGATGAGGGTCCCTTACCCCCTTTTTCTATAGCAGCCCAAGTCCTTTCCTGAGGGCCCCTTCATGACTATGCCTTCTTAAGTCATCCATCCTCTGAGGAATCTTACCCATCATTGGCTAACCCTCATCCCCCCTGGACCAAGCAGGATGAAGTAAAAAGGAGGAGTCAGTGCCTCTACTAGGGAGATAAGCTTTGTCTCCTTAGTGGCTTATGATACCCAGGTCTTTTTACTCAGCTTTAGCCATGGGGGCTACAGCTTTTGAAACCAGGCAGGGTGGTTTTTAACAATCTTTGAAAATGTTCCATGTGCATTTGAAAAAAGATTGTGTATTTTCCTTCTTTGGGATGAAAGTTTCCATATATAGCAATTATGTCCATTTGATCTAGGACATTGTTCAATGCAGCAATATCCTTGTTGATATATTGTTTGGAGATGTATCCATTTTTGACAATAGGGTGTTAGAATACCCTAGTATAAGTGTGTTATTGTCTATATCTTTCTTGAAGTCCTCCAAAATTTTCCTTATATATTTGGGTGCTCCTCTGTTGGGTGTATCTATGTTTATAATACTTTTGTCTTCTTTTTTTTTTTTTTTTTTTTTAATTTTTATTTTCATTGTTGATCTTGTACAGTTTTCTGTCTTTTATTCTCACCCGAACCCGCCACCCTAACCCTCCCCACCTCCCTCCCATTTCCACCCCCCCATAGTTTTTGTCCATGTGTCCTTTATACTTGTTCCTGAAATCCTTCCCCTTTTCCCCTGAAATTCCCTCCCCTCTCCCCTCTGGTGACTTTCAGCATGTTCCCAATTTCCATGTCTTTGGTTATATTATGCTTGTTTGTTTGTTTTGTTGATTAGGTTCCTGTTAAAGGTGAGATCATATGGTATTTATCTTTCACTGCCTGGCTTACTTCGCTTAGCATGATGCTCTCAAGTTCCATCCATGCTGTTGCATAGGGTATGAGCTCCTTCTTTCTTTCTGCTGCATAGAATTCCATTGTATAAATGTACCACAGTTTTTTGATCCATTCATTTACTGATGGGCATCTAGGTTGCTTCCAACACTTGGCTATTGTAAATTGTGCTGCTATAAACATAGGGATGCATAGTTTCTTTTGGATTGGTGTTTCAGGGTTCTTAGGATATAGTCCTAGCAATGGAATTGCTGGGTCAAAAGGTATATCCATTTTTAGTTTTTTTAGAAAATTCCATACTGTTTTCCATAGTGGTTGTACTAGTCTGCACTCCCACCAGCAGTGCAGTAGTGTCCCCTTTTCTCCACAACCTCTCCAACACTTGCTGTTTGTTGCTTTGTTTATGAGGGCCATTCTGACTGGTGTCAAGTGGTATCTCATTGTGGTTTTAATTTGCATCTCTCTGATAGCTAGCGATATCGAGCATCTTTTCATGTGTCTCTGGATCCTCTGTATGTCCTCCTTGGAGAGGTGTCTGCCCAAGTCCTTTGCCCATTTTTTAATTGGGTTGCTTGTCTTCTTAGAGTGGAGTCGTGTAAGTTCTTTGTATATTTTGGAGATTAAACCCTTATCTGAGATATCATTGGCAAATATGTTTTCCCACACAGTCGGTTCTCTTTTTATTTTAATACTGTTTTCCTTGGCCATGCAGAAGCTTTTTATTTTGATGAGATCCCATTTGTTTATTCTTTCCTTTATGTCCCTTGCTTTAGGGGACATATCAGTAAAAATGTTGCTGCGTGTAATATCTGAGATTTTCCTGCCTATGTTCTCTTCTAGGACTTTAATAGTGTTACGGCTTATGTTTAAGTCTTTTATCCACCTTGAATTTATTTTTGTGTATGGTGTAAGTTGGTGCTCCAGTTTCATTTTCTTACACGAAGCTGTCCAGTTCTCCCAACACCACTTGTTGAAGAGGCTGTTTTTACTCCATTTTATGTTGCTGCCCCCTTTGTCGAATATTAATTGACTATAGAGACTAGGGTTTATTTCTGGGCTCTCTATTCTATTCCACTGGTCCACGTGCCTGTTTTTATGCCAGTACCAGGCTGTTTTGATTACAGTGGCCTTGTAATACATTTTGGTATCAGGTATTGTGATCCCTCCTGCTTTGCTCTTCTTTCTCAGGATTGCTGCCGCTATTCTGGGTCGTTTATGGTTCCATATAAATTTTTGAAGAGTTTGTTCTATATCTGTGAAATATGCCATTGGTACTTTAATAGGTATTGCATTGAATCTGTAGATTGCTTTGGGAAGTATGGACATTTTGATGACGTTAATTCTTCCGATCCATGAACACGGTACGTGTTTCCATTTATTTGTGTCTTCCTTGATTTCCTTCTTCAGTGTTGTGTCAGTTTTCTGCATACAGGTCTTTTACCTCCTTGGTTAGGTTAATTCCTAGGTACTTTATTTTTCTTTTTGCTATATCAAATGGTATTTTTTTCTTGATTTCTGCTTCTGTTGTTTCATTGTTGGTATACAAAAATGCCTTTGATTTCTGGATATTGACTTTGTATCCGGCTGTTTGGCTAAATTCATTTATTAGGTCGAGCAGTTTTTTGGCCGAGACTATAGGATTTTCTATGTATACTAACATGTCATCTGCAAACAATGATAGTTTTGTTTCCTCCTTTCCAAGTTGGATGCCTTTTATTTCCTTTTCTTGTCTAATCGCTGTGGCTAATACTTCCAATACTATGTTGAATAGAAGTGGAGAGAGTGGACAGCCTTGTCTTGTTCCTGATTTTAGTGGAAAAGAATTTAGTCTTTGCCCATTGAGTATGATGCTGGCTGTAGGTTTCTCATATATAGCCTTTATTATGTTGAGGAATGCTCCCTCTATTCCCACTTTGCTGAGTGTTTTTATCATAAATGGGTGCTGTACCTTATCAAATGCTTTTTCCGCATCTATTGATATGATCATGTGATTTTTGTCTTTGCTTTTGTTTATGTGATGAATTACGTTTACTGATTTGCGAATGTTGAACCATCCTTGCATCCCTGGGATGAATCCCACTTGGTCGTGGTGTATGATCTTTTTAATGTGTTGTTGGATGCGGTTTGCCAATATTTTGTTGAGGATTTTAGCATCTATGTTCATCAGCGATATTGGCCTGAAGTTCTCCTTCTTTGTTGTGTCTTTATCTGGTTTTGGGATTAGGATGATGCTGGCTTCATAAAAAGAGTTTGGGAGTCTTCCTTCTTTTTGAATTTTTTGGAATAGTCTGTGGAGAATAGGGGTTAGCTCTTCCTTAAATGTTTTGTAGAATTCTCCTGTGAAGCCATCTGGTCCAGGGCTTTTGTGCATCGGGAGTGTTTTGATTACTGATTCAATTTCACCAGCTGTTATTGGTCTGTTCAGGCTTTCTGTTTCTTTTTCATTGAGTTTTGGAAGGTTATATTTTTCTAGAAACCTGTCCATTTCACCTAGGTTTTCAAATTTCTTGGCATACAGCTCTTCATAGTAATTTCTTACAATCCTTTGTATTTCTGCGGTGTCGGTTGTAATATCTCCTCTTTCATTTCTGATTGTGTTTATTTGAGTCCTCTCTCTTTTTTTCTTGATGAGCCTGCTTAAAGGCTTGTCGATTTTGTTGATCTTTTCAAAGAACCAACTCCTGGATTCATTGATCTTTAGGATTGTGCTTTTAGTCTCTATGTCATTTAATTCTGCTCTTATCTTGGTTATTTCTTTCCTTCTACTTGCTCTGGGCTGTCTTTGTTGTTGTTCCTCGAGTTCTTGTAGGCGAAGGGTTAGGTTGTTTGTTTGAGATGTTTCTGTCTTTTTTAGATAGGCCTGTATCGCTATAAGCTTCCCTCTGAGGACTGCCTTTGCTGTGTCCCATAAGTTTTGGGTCGATGTGAGTTCATTATCGTTTGTTTCCAGAAACTTTTTGATTTCCTCCCTAATTTCATTCTTGACCCATTCATTGTTTAATAGCATGCTATTCAATCTCCATGATTTTGAGGGTTTTGGGTTTTTCTCCTTGGGGTTCGTTTCTAGTTTCAGTCCCTTGTGGTCAGAGAAAATGCTTGGTATGATTTCAATTTTCTTGAATTTGTTGAGGCTTGATTTGTGTCCTATCATGTGGTCTATCTTTGAAAATGTTCCATGTGCATTTGAAAAGAAAGTGTATTTAGCTTCTTTGGGATGAAGGGCTCTATATATATCAGTTAAGTCCATTTCCTCTAGAGTGTTGTTCAATGCCACAATATCTTTGTTGATATTTTGTTTGGAAGATCTGTCCATTTTTGACAGTGGGGTGTTAAAATCACCTACTATAATTGTGTTGCTGTCTATATCTTTCTTGAAGTCCTCTAAGATTTTCTTGATGTATTTAGGTGCTCCTCCGTTGGGTGCATATATATTTACAATGTTTATGTCTTCTTGGTGGATTCTTCCCTTGAGTATTATGAAGTGACCTTCTGGGTCTCTCTTTATGGCCCTTCTTTTGAAGTCTATTTTGTCTGATATGAGTATTGCTACCCCAGCTTTTTTTTCCTGACCATTTGCTTGGAAAATTTGTTTCCAGCCCTTCACTTTGAGCCTGTGTATGTCTTTTGTCCTGAGGTGGGTTTCTTGTAGGCAGCATATGTGTGGGTCATGCTTTCTTATCCATTCAGCTATTCTATGTCTTTTGATTGGAGCATTTAATCCATTTACATTTAAGGTTATTATTGATAGGTAATTATTCATTGCCATTTTCGTACCTGTGTTACTCTCTCTCTTTCTCTCTCTGTCTTTTCCTTTCTTCCCTTAAAGCAGTCCCTTTAGTATCTCTTGCAGCATTGGTTTGGTAGAGGTGTATTCTTTTAGACTTCTTTTGTTTGGGAAGCTCCTTATTTGGCCTTCTATCTTGATTGAAAGCCTTGCTGGGTAAAGTAGTCTGGGTTGCAGGCCTTTGGTTCTCATTGCTTGGAATATTTCTTGCCATTCTCTTCTGGCCTGGAGCGTTTCCATTGAGAAGTCAGATGCTAACCTGATTGGGGCCCCCTTGTATGTTACTTCCTTTTTCTCCCTTGCTGCTTTTAAGATTCTCTCTTTGTCTTGGAATTTTGCCATTTTAATTATGATGTGTCTTGAAGTGGGCCTGTTTGGGTTCCTTTTGATTGGGACTCTCTGTGTTTCCTGGATTTGTGTGGTTTTTTCTCTCACCAAATGAGGGAAGTTTTCCATCATTACTTTTTCAAACAGGTTTTCTATCCCTTGTTCTTGTTCTTCTCCTTCTGGTATCACTATTATACGAATATTATTCCGTTTCATGTTGTCTTGCATTTCTCTTAAACCCTCTTCATTCTTTCTAAGCCTCTTTTCCTTATCTTGCTCATTCTGAGTGTTTTTTTCTATTTTGTCCTCCAACTCGCTGATCCGATCTTCTGCTTCATCGATTCTGCTTTTCATTCCTTCTACTGTGTTCTTTAGTTCAGAGATTGTGTTCTTCATTTCCTCTTGGCCCTTGTTGATAGTTTCTATTTCCTTTTTCATGTTGATATAGTTTGCCGTGAGTTCATCATAACTTCCCTGTAGTTTATGATAGCTCATTGAGAGCTCATTGAGCTTCCTGACAACCATTGCTTTGAACTCGATATCTGATAGTTGAGTTGCCTCCGTTTCATTTAGCATTCTTTCTTGAGCTTCCTCCTTTCCTTTCGTTTGGGGATTGTTCTTTTGTCTTCCCATTGTTTGTAAGACTCTTGTTGTTAGCTTCAACTTCTTAAATTGATCTGTTCTGGCTCCCTGGGTTTGTGGTATGACCTTCTGTGGTAGAATATCTGTGAGATTCAGTGGTGGATTCTCCTTCGGGTATCCTGTTGTTCACCACTTTCACTGTCTCATCAGCTGGTATACCCTCTTTTGGGGGCCAACTCTGGTTTTTGTTTTTGTTTTTGTTTTTCCCCACAGTTTCAGGCTTGCTTGTTTGTTTGTTTTGTCTCACTCGTGGGTATTTACAAAAAGAAGAGGGGGGAAAATGCAAAAAAGAAGCAAGAGGAAACAAGAGGAAGGTAGAAGAGATAAAATTGAAAAGAAAGGAGGAGGGGATAAGAGGAGAAGGAATTCAAGGGAGGCAAAAGGAGTTGGGGAGTAAAGAAGAAGATATAAACAATGAAGAAGGAGTAGTTAAAAACTCATATAGATAGACAGGCTTACAAACAAAAAGACACTAACAAACTGGCAAAACAAAAAAGAGACACGCACACAGACACCCCCACACAAATATAAGCAGCCGGGGGGGGGGGGGAGGAACAAGCAAAGCGCAACAAAATATTTTTTAAAAAAATAAAATAAAAAAATAAAAATATATTAAAAAAATAAAATTAAAAAATGAAAAAACAAAACAAAACAAACAAACAAACAAACAAAAAAACACCCTCTTGTTGTTTTCAAACTTGCCAGCCGGTTTTTCTGGACTTGCTGGCTGCAATGGCCGAGGGGTGATCTTATTGCTTTTCTCTGTGTTCAGAACTCAGTCCTCACTGTGCTATGTATCCCAGCGTTAGTGGGCGCCTCTCCCCACAGGGTTTCCAGCGTGTAATCTGAGCCTCCTTGTGTGTGCACACTGCACAGCCGCCTGCCTTTGTCCCTGGGAGGCTTTCAGTGTTCGGGCACAGCTGCCTGCCTTTGTTTCTGAGAGGGGCCTGCGTTTCAGCTGCTATCCGGCGCCTGCACCTTGGGCCTGAGCTGTCCGCGTTTGCACCTCTGGCTCCACAGCTGTCTCCAGCGGCCCGCGCCTATGTTTTCACGAGTGTCCACTAGCCCACGACCGTGTGCGGTCCCCTGAGGGTGTCTATTTTCATGCAGTTGTCTCACTTCGCCCGCGCTTCTGTCTCTGTTGGGGGGCCTGTGCTTTCGTAGTCGCCCGGCGACCACGAAAACTCGGTTCAAAGTCGCGCAGTGACCTGGTGCGGGGCACCCACTTTCGCTCCCTCGCGGGGCACCCACTTTTGCTCGGGCGCAGTCGCGCGGTGGCCCCTGAGATCTCCCAGCCGGTTCAGCGGCTGACCCAGCTCCCTCCCCAGGGCCCTGGGGCAGGCTTGGCGGAGCGCCAGGCCGGGGCCTCAGCCGCCCCGCTCTCCGTGCGCTGGAACCCTGGGCTCGTATTGTTCCGAAGAGCTCTCCTTACCGCTTGTTTTTCAGTGTCCGCTACAATTTCCAACCTCTTATTCTCCAATATGCTGTGTTACTGTTCCTTGTCTGTTCTGGTCTTTCAAAGTTTGGTTTGGTTTTTCTCCCGTGTGCAGAGGGGGAATAGGGACTGCTCCCTCCTACCACGCCGCCATCTTCCCTCTACTTTTGTCTTCTTGATAGATTACTCCCTTGAGTATTATGAAATATCCTTCTGGGTCTCTTTTTATGGACTTTGTTTTGAAGTCTATTTTGTCTGATGTAAGTGTTGCTAACCAGCGTTTTTTCCCTGTCTTTTTCCTTGGTATATTTTTTACAGCCATCACTTTCAGTCTGTCTAGGTCTTTGGTTCTGAGGTGGGTCTTTTGTAGGCAGTATATATATGGGTCATGTTTTCTTATCCATTCTGCTACTCTGTGTCTTTTGATTGGAGGATTTAGTCCATTTACATTTAATATTATTATTGACAGGTACTTATTCATTGCCATTTTACTTCCTTCATACCTGTGATCCTCTCTCTCTCACATCCTTTTTAGTAAAGCAGATCTTTTAGCATATCTTGCAGTGCCAGTTTGGTGGACATGTATTCTTTCAGCCCCCTTTTGCCTGGGAAGCTCCTTATTTGGGCTTCCATTTTAATTGAGAGCCTTGCTGAATAGAATAGTCTTGGTTTCTGGCCCTTGCTTTTCATTACTTGGAATATTTCTTGCCATTCCCTTCTGGCTTGAAATGTTTCTATTGAGAAGTCAGCTGCTAACTTTATCGGGGCTCTGTTTTAAATTACTTCCTGTTTCTCCCTTGCTGCCTTTAAGACTCTCTCTTTGTCTTTACATTTTGCCATTGTAATTATGATGTGTTTTGCATTTGGGCTCGTTAGGTTCTTCATTATTTGAACCCTGTTTGCTTCCTGGATTTGTATTGCTTTTTCTCTCATCAAATTAGGGAAATATCATTATTTTACGAACAGGTTTCTATCCTTTGCTCTTTTCCTTCTCCTTCTGGTATCCCTACTATATGGATATTATTCTGTTTTATGTTGTCCTGCAGTACTCTTAACACCTCTTCATTCTTTTTCAGTTTTTTCCTTTTCTTGCTTTTTTTAGGAATTTTTTTATACTTTGTCCTCCAGCTCACTGATTTGATCTTCTGCTTCATCTAGCCTGAATTTGATTTCTTCCACTATGTTCTTTAATTCAGAAATTGTATTCTTCATTTCTTCTTGGTCCTTGTTGATTGTTTCTATGTCCTTTTTTTTTTTTTTTTTTTTTTTTTTTTTTTTTTTTTTTTAGATTTTATTTATTTATCTTTAGAGGGGAAGGGAAGGAGAGAGGGAGAGAAACATCAATGTGCGGTTGCCTCTTGTATGTCCCCTGCCGGGAACTGGCCTGGCAACCCAGGCATGTGCCCTGAGTGGGAATCGAACCGCGATCCTTCGGTTCGCAGGCCCGCGCTCAATCCACTGAGCTACACCAGCCAGGGCTCTATGTCCTTTTTTATGCTGATATAGTTTGCAGTAAGTTCCCCTGTAGTTTTTTGGTAATTAGCCTTGAGTTCATTGAGCTTCCTTATAACTATTGTTTTGAATTAAATATCTGATAGTTGACGTGCCTTTATTTCGTTTAGGATTCTTTCTGGGGATTCCTCCTTTCCTTTTGATTGTTTTTTTTTCCCTTTGTCTTCTCATTGTTTTTGGTACTCTTCTTGTTTGCTTCTGCTTCTTAAATTGATCTGCTTTGACTTTCTGACTTTGTGTTGTGAGCTTGTACAGTGGGATGCTTGTAAGATTCCGTTGTACAATCTCTTTGATCACCTGAACTTGATGTTCTTGGGATGTCCTTTATGTGTTTTATGCTGCTTTTTTGGATATAATTGTGTTTTGATTAATGTTGGGTGTTATTTTCATGGGTTCTTCCCTGGAGCTAGTTGACTGAGGGTCACTTTGCCCAACACATCTTCTGTGATGTTGTGCAGCTGCCATCTGAACAAAACCACAGAGCCCAATAAATAAACCCACACCCACAAATATAACACCCCCTCACAATCCCACTATAAATAGCAAATGAACCAGTATTAATAAGAGTATAATGAAATTAAGACTATTTTATAAGAAAAGAGAGGGGACATGAGATGACCTACTGAAAGAGAAATGATTTAGAGATTGTAGAGGGAGGAGCCCTAGTAAGTTCTAGGAGTTGGAGCAATGGAAAGAGAGAAGGTAAAGTTTACCTCATGAATAAAAAAGGTAATGAAGAGTGTGGAATGGAGTATGAGAAGGGAGGTGTATAGTATTAGGGTTTAAACAGAAATTAAAATAATATAAAATAAAATAAAGTGAGAGAGAGAAAAAGCAAGGAAAAATAGTAACTAATTAATAAGAATATAATAGTCTAATTGGAGGGAAATATCCACTGGAGTATTTCAACAACAAACAAGCTGAAATTAATATAGGTGATATGGGAATTACAGGGAAAAAAGAAACAAAGAAAAGTCTGAGGTATTTAGAGAAGTGGGAAGTAAATTTGAAATGATAGAGGGAGAGGGAATTCTGAGGAACAAAAACCAGACTGAGTAAAGGAAAAATTAAAATTTGGGATGTAAAGGAAAAGAAAGAAAAGAGAATAAAGAAAAATAAAAGGCAGGATAAAAGAAAATAGAAGAAAGACAAAAATAAAAATAAAAGTAAAATGGACTGATGCCAAAATTAACATTTGAGATGGAAAAAAAAAAAGAGTAGGACAGGGATCCAGTAAAATTTGATATTTGAAATACAGAATTGGTGAAGCTTTAGAGATAAGTTTTAAAAAAATACAACAATTATCCTTACCCACAAGCAACTACCAACATTTGCTAAAGATGTAGAGAGAATGTGAGTATTTTAAGAGCTGGGCAGAATGATGCGAAATGACCCTTGACAAGAAAATTCATTTTGAGTGTCTGGATAGGGGGAAAATAGTAAGAGTGTGGAATGGAAACGAGTTGTAGCTAGAGACAAAACAAAATTTCAAATGAAAATGTTGCAAAGAAAGAGGAACATAAAATGAAAGGGAGGTAAATGGAATGGAAGATAAAGAAAGAGGAAGCTGAAAGAAGGGAGGGGCAAAATATGTGAAGCGAAATAAACTATAGTATAAAATCTAGGGACTTAATACGTACAAACTTGCTGGACAAGAAATGAATGTTAAAAAGCTATGCAGCAAAGAAAATATCGCAAATCATTGAGAAGAGCACAGTGGACTTTGTCTTGGTAGCCTGTTGTATTTACCACTGTTTTTTCTTTCTGGATCTGCCTCTGGTGATGTCAGGTGTTGACCCCATCTGAACTTAGGCAGCCTGTTCCATACTTCCAGGGACCTACTGTCCTTGGCTGTCTCCTTCGGTTATTCCGCTAGTCACTCTGCTCCCAGTAGTCAGGTTTAAGCACTGTAGGGTAGAGCCAAATCCCTTCTGGGGTAGGGGCTATTGTTTCCCCTCAGGCGGCTGCTGCTCAGAGGGGAGTGGTCTGCCTGAGCAGGATGGCTGCTGCCATATGGGGGTTGGTTCAGCACAGGGATACTGGGACTACTCTCTCAGTTCTCTCCCCAAAGCCTCCATCCTCAGTCTCTCCTCAAGTCTTTCTAGTCCACTCTGCCCTCCCCGTTTTGCCAGGGATCTACTGTCTGTGGCTATCTCCTTCAGTTGTTAATCTAGTGAATCAGTACTCAGCAGTCAGGCTTCAGCACCACCAGGTCAGGGCAGATACCCTTCTGGGGTCGGGTCTGTTGTATTCCCTCAGGCTGCTCCCACTCAGAGGGGAGTGGTCTGCCTTAGCAGGATGGCTGCCTTTGGGGGGATGACTCAGCACTGGAATCCAAGTGTCTACCCTCTCAGTTCTCTCCCCAAGGCTTCCGTCTCTTGTCTCTCCTGAGGCATCTCCAGCCCCCTCTGTCCCTGCTTTTGCCAGAGCGTAGGGTAAGTGGCTGCAAATGAATACTTGCGTTGGCCCTTTAAATGGCTCTTGAGTCTCCAGCTGTCTGTCTCTGGCAGAGAGCAACCTTGCTGCTTTTTGCTGCTGGTTGTTATCTGTGTACTTTTGGGCTCTGGTGTTCTAGGCTGGGAATTCTAGCTTAGGCTCTAGACCCCAATCTCCTCCAGGGGATCCCACCAGCTGCTGAATTATCCCACTGGAGCGCCTGCCTATTGGCACCCAGCCAGCCTTCTTAAGTCTCTACCATACTCCTTACCAGACAGGTTGTGCCAAAATCGGTTCTTCTGTCTGTCCACAGTTATATGCTTCTCTCTGGCTATTGCTCAGTTGTTTGTTCCCGATGATTTCTTCACAGAAGAGTTTCTTCCAGATGAGTTTTAATTCCAGATAGGTCTTGGGAGGAGGTCAGTGTGACTTCCATTCACTCCCCACTATCTTCCCTCTATCTATGGTTGTTAAAATGAAGACTGCTGGGACCTAGCCTCATATTCCCTGATTCACAGGTCTAGAATGGGGCTAGAAATATACCTTTCTAAAAATTTCTCAGGTAATCTTGATGATACTAGACCAGGAGTCACACTGAGAATAATTGCTCTACATGGATCTTGATAATGGGTCTGTGTTTGAAATATTAAGTTTTGGGGGGAAAGATTAACTGAGATATGAACATGTAAAGTAAAGGAAGTAATTGAGAAATTAGATCTCAGGGAAGAAGCTATGGAACTTGAACCTATGAGTCTGGGTACCTGAGGTTCTGGCCCAAGCCTAAATCCTCTGGCCATATTGAAGTAAACTCATGAGCAGGCTGGGGATGTGGGTAGGCGGGGATTCTTCCCCAAACTGCTTTTAGGTGTGGATGCAATTAAGGGACCCCCATGGGTTTCATGTATCAAATCTTCCTACTTAGAAGTACTAGACCAGTGCTCCCAATCCTGTCTGTACTTTAGAATCACTCAGAAAACTTTACAAATTGCCTGGGCCCAAACCCACCCCAATGCCATTAAATCGACTCTAGAGGCCACAGTGTGGCTGGTGGATTTTTGAAAAACATGTCACTCTGCAGATGACTGGGCTCTACCTCAAAGATTCTGATTTTATTGGTTTGGGAAGTATTTTGAAAAATATCCACTCTCTCATTTTTGCAGATGACATTGGTGAATCTAATGCTTACTGAGGTTAGAGGACAACTGTGTGGGAGTGAACTCTATGAGACCAAGGAATTTTAGTCTCTGCTGTATATATTAGTATCTAGCACTATACCCAGCTCAGAGCAATCCTTGTATAAACATGGGTTGAATATGTTAATCAATTATTGCTTCAGTGTGGTATTAGGCTCTTATAAGTCTGGGACATTGGCAAAACAACTTAGGACTTGACTGTCTTTTCTTTTTGTCAATATGGGTGACAGGAATATTTTCCCCTATGGCTAACTCATGATTTAATGAGAAGCATGAAAATGAGGTGCACTGGGAATATGTAGGATTTGCAATTCTTTTTGTTTGTTTGTTTGTTTAGACCAGGGTTGGGTAATCTATAGCTTGCAGGCCAAATCTGGCACATTTGCTTTTTTTTCTATAGCTTTCAAGCTAAGAATGGATTTTATATACTTAAATCATTGGCAAAAAGAGAAAGAAAATAACATTGCACATGAAAGTCAAATTTCAGTGTCCATAAATAAATTTTATTGGAACACAGCCATGTTCATTGTGTCTATAGCTACTTTTGTGCTACAGCATCAGAATTCAGTAGCGTTGAGACAGACAATGTTGCCTGAAATAACAAAAATGTTTATTATATGTCCCTTTACAGTAAAAATGTGCTAGTACTTCACCGAGAGCTTTAGTCCTTCCTAGATACACATTGCTTACAATTCAATGTAGCCCAGGTTGGTATCTCTAAATCTTCCAAGATGCTTACCAGTGGAGTTCTTTCCAAGCAGAAAAGGACAAGATTATTCTTATATTTAATTGGTCCCAGCAGACCTCTTTGCAAGCCTTATCGTGTTACTTCTTTTTTTTTTAATTGAGGAACATTAAAATCTATGTACCAAGGACACCATGTAGCCTACAAATCCCTGATAGCTAAAGGATCTTGAATATATTAAGAGCTATGGAAGATGTATTTGGGTGAGTATTGCTCTTTATTTTATAAAGACAACAATTCATATTTTCATTTAGCTGCAAACAACAATCTTTTCTTTCCTTTCTCTATCCACTTCTCCTTCATCTGTTACTCAGCACATGGGCAGTGAGAGGAAAAGGTAATTGTCGTTTACCTGCTATCAACGGACACTTCCAAGGCACTTTCCAAGACACTTTCCATGAACACTTTTTATAGGTGTTTTCAAACATCTATAAAAAAGAGAAATACCAATCTTTTGTCTGCAAGACAATTTGAGACCACAAACCATTGCAATGAATTATTTAAATTTTTGAGACTATTTCAAGTCTCCCCTAACACTGCTATCAGAAATTTCAGCTTTGCCTGCTGAAATTGCCTGCTTTGCCTTCATTTTCATTTCCCTATAAGCTGTCCTTCACATAGTCTTTAGAATTTCTTCCATAAAAGCAAATTCCAGCAACTACCTAGAAACCTTCATGTTAGGGTGCACTGAAAAGAATGAAAAGAGCTGTTCACGGTCTCATGCTGAGGAGGGTGGAGGCAGTCAGTATCTAGACACAACCTGTTACCAAATCAAATTATTGAGAAGCTCTGACTCTGGGACTAACCCGTGACTAAGATGGCCTTAATGATTTTTTTCTGTTTGATTAAACTTTAGAGTGGTTTTTTTACCTGACTATGTGACCCTCACCTATTTTTTTTTTTTTTTTTGGAGCACTTACTTTAGAAATTTGTAATTGTAAATTATTTTCCTGCCTCTTTGAGATATAATTTTTTTACAACCCAGCAATATCTTTCTCAAGGACCTGAGAACCATTTTTTTAAAACATAATTATGAAGAAAGATAGTACCCCCATCTTTCAGTCTGGGGACATTGTGGGTAGGAGCCCAAGTTCCAATCATCAAGCACAGGTGGCCTCATAATATTGACCAACCTCCTTGCTAACATCTCCTATTAATGCTCCACTAGCTCACCATAGCATTTAAAGTCTCCCACCTCTTGCTTCCATAGAATTTTTAATAACTCTCCCCTATTATAATAGTCATGAACCCATTAGTTTTGACTAAAGTTTTCCTTGTCTGTTTAACTGTGCAGTGTAGTTTTTCTTTGATATCAATTACCTTGGTCTTGTGGCTTAAATTTTCTCCATAAAAGTTATGTTGAAGTCCTAACTCCTTATACCTAGGAGTGTGACTTTATTAGGAAATAAGAAAACATTTGGGTCTTTGTAGATGTGATTAACGTATAAGTTAAGATGAGGTTCTTAAGTTAAGGAGTAGAGCAGAACCTTATTCCAACATGACTACTTGGCAAAGTCATATTTGCCCTTCAAGGCACAGTATAAATATCATCTCTTTGGGAGCTCTTTACCAATCTCTCAGGCAAAGTTTGTTACCCCACACTTTGGGCCTTTGTGTGATATGGTTATTTATGTACATACTTCCCCTTGTATTAGGATTTATTTGTGGTTGTGATTCTCTTTTCCCAGATTCTAAGGGCAAGGCCTTATCTCATTTAGTTTTAGAAAGAGTGACACTGTTACCATAGGCAGTTAGCTAATTATTAATAATGAAGGAAGCAAAGGGATTTGGACATTGTTAAGCATAATCAGCTGGGGAGCATGAGCCTGTTTGCTTCACCAGGAAGCTATAGCATTTACAGATACATTCACACATTCTAGGGGACTGCTGCCAAGCAGACTTAATCCTCAGAGCAGAGAGGAAATTTCCCTAGGAGCACTACCCACCCTCTAGTACTGGATCATGGAAGGGTGCAGGGGAAGGTAAGCACATGTGCAATAGAAGTGAAAGTGGTTCAGGCGGAGGTGCTTGACCATAGAGACCTATCAGTGTAACTTGGGAAAGGGATCATTTGGCTAGGGGATGGACCCACCTGAAGCTTGCTAAAGTTAGGGAAGTTGATTGGTTATTTTGGAAAAGCTCCTGGTCCTTCCCAAGCCCAAGAAGTTATAATCCCAGGGAACAAAGAAGAGCTCTTTCTCTCTCTCACTGGGAAGCATTTGCTGGCCCTGTTGGTTCACACATTCCCTCCACAGTAACCATGTGGGTCTAGCAGCCATGAAACTGGCAGCCAAGCTGACTCCAAATTCAGTGTCCAGGCAGGAACCTAGGGACAGCAGCACACTCAGGAACTGTGCTAAGCTACCTGAATGGGGAATATAGAATATATATATTCTATGCTCCCCACCTCATTTGCTAAAGGACTGTAAGGTGATATATGAGTATAGGCTCCCAGTAGATTCTGAATTTTTATTAAAAGGCTAAGAGAAATAAAATAAAATTAGATTTTCTTGTTTTGGTAGTGGTTTATTTAATTTGTACCTAGAGAGCAGAGAAAATGATCCCTGAAATGAGTCTGTGCTAATCCTCCAGGTTTTCAGCATTCAATGATGCTTCATTACCTTCCACTATCCCAAGGCCTCAATTCTTTCATTTTCCCTTTTGGGGTTAAAGAGGAAGAGACAACATAATGCAACTTCTTTGTGTTGAAGGCCATTGTTCAAGGTCTCACAATGTTCAATGACTCAGTGTGTCTGCTCAGGATCCCACCTTGCCTCTCTTGATTCCCAAAGGAATTCCATGCCTCTGTTCATGGGAGGATGCAGGACCTGTGGTATTAGAATCTGTATTAACATTTCCTGATCTTGTCCACCCAATATTTCCTTCTGCTCAGCTCCTGGTAATAACATTGCTTTCATTTGAGAAACTGCCCATTTCCTACTTGGTATGATCTTAAACAGGGTTGTTGGTCACAGCATGGTTTATCTTCTGCTTCCCACCCTGGGGTGGGCCCCTAAACTCACATATCCATACTCATAAATTATCCAGGCTTCTCTTCCTCATGTCTCAAGGACAAACATCATTGTAATTAGTGAAAGTAAGACCAATGCACAGGGAAAAAAGCATCTTAAAGGTCAGAGAACCATTCAACGATATCATTTAAGTTTCTCCCATTCCTGAGGACTAGGTTGCCCATTTATGAGATACAATAATTTCCCCAATTGTTTTGTCAAGAACCACTTGGGTTGTGTTTGCCTGTATCCAAAGGGTACAGAATTGAACAGGGTTACAGGGAGGGCTGTCCTATGCTTGAATCTCGTACATTCCACTAAAACTTGAAATCATGACCTAACGAGATCAGGCAGCCACAGAGGTGTTCTGCAATATTTTTGTTGTCATGGTTATTTATATCATCTTGAGGTTTCATTTTGCATTTTCTTCCTACAGGGTGACATGCACAAATGAATCATGTAGATATTTTCCTTTATTTATATCTTAATATAACATCAGTGGCGTGATTAGATAATTTAAAATTTAATAGAACTTTCCTGTGTGAATCAGCTAAGATATATCACAGTGAAATCTCAGAGCCTGGAGAAGAGGCTGGGGGGAGCAGAGTGCTCACACACACAACTGAGTCAGCACATAATAGAAATTTTCTGTGTCATTATAATAGATACTTGAGAATAATTACTGACAGCCTGTGGAGAATTCATCAACCTCGGGTACCAAATAATAAGTTATACTATCATGGTAACTGTGTGAATTAAGTTAGAAATTCAAAGAATACTGATGATGTCTTGTTACTCTCCCCCTGACCCAAGAAAAGTGAATTTGCATAACTAAAGCTATAGATAGAAAAAACATTTTTTATTATCACATTCTAAATCAAAGAGTCTTTAATAAATGAGGAGTACATGATCATTGAAAGTAATGGTGGCCATGTGGGACAGTGAAAACAGCATCCATAATTTGTTAGCTATTAAAAATGGCTGGTGTTTATTTTCTGAACCTCAGTATGCCATGTTCCAAACAGAACTCTCAACTGACTGAAAAAGATGGACTAGGGAAGTTCAATGTTTAGAGAAAGAGACTACTAATGAGTTAGTGCAGTGAACACAGGCAGTCTGCCCAAAGAGTGTCTCAGACCTGGAGTAGGGAGATCTGACAGCCGAGCCTGACTTTCTAATTTGTAAAGGCTGAATGAAGTCTCTGTAACCTATGGTGGAAGGAATATGTTCAGGACCTTTTTTTGGTAATTAATAATTAAGGAATCGAATTTCTGCCTGGTAATAGTCTGTTGCTTTTTAAAGTAAATTCTATTCTGAGTGTCAATATTCTTTGTAACAGATACCCAAAGTAAAATTTTTATATGTGCATTTACAAGTAGATAAATGATATGTAAAATAAGTTTTGTTCTTTCTTGTCGTGGACCGTCCAGCCTGGTTTCAGGAGTTGTAACCCTCACCCCATGGTGGGCTGTGTAAGAGCCTAGGGACCCGCTTCATCTGGGTCTGTTCTGTCACAAGGATGTGACCTACGAAAAAGACAAAGCTTATTTCCCTGGCAGGAGCACTGCTTTTGCCTCATCCATCTCTGGCCCCATTGCTTGGTTGGCAGTCAATGATGGGTAAGACTCCTCATGGGAGGGGCAACCTAATCCAGACGCAACCACTTGGGAGGCCTCATGGAAGGACTCGGGGGGTTGCAGCAAAGAGGATGTGATGGACCCTTGCCCCCCGGCTATTCTGACATAGCCCAAGTCCTCATTTCCATCTGGGAGATGTCTCCTGCTTCCTAATTGGCTTAAAGTCTGAAACTGTGGGGGTGAGCGGTACAGCCCTGTGCTGGCCAGGATGGCTCCCTGGGTGATCCGGACATAAGAAAAAATTCCTAAAGTCCTGTGAAACCTGCTTTGCTAAGAGTGCTCTTCCTTAGGTGATAAGTGTCCGAGGAGGAAATGAGTATGTCTCCCAAAGTCTGGCAACCCCCTTTCCTGACAAACACTGGCTCAGATTAAGCCTTCAGATTGCTTTGAAATGTTAACCATTGTTTGATCCTTGTCGCCTGACATACCTGTATTCCCGAGTATTTGAGCCTAATAAAAGCCTAGTGAGGATGGGGCTCTGGGTCATTCTCCTCTGAGAGTTTGACCCCTTTCCTCACCAAGCAGTCATGTCTTGGTAGTTTTTATTTTCATCCGTGACGGAGGGATGGGGCTCTGTGGGCGGAGCCCCCCCCCCCATCTGGCGCCCAGGACAGGGTCCCCCGCACTTTCTGTTGTTTTTCCTTGCCTTTCAGTTATCTCTTCTGTTATTCCCCACCCCCATTTCTGTCTTTAAGTTCTGCTCTAGTAGTTATCAGTTTAACAAGGTACATTTTTCAATGTTAAGGTGTTATGTTTTATAGGTGACATTTTGGGAATCTTTGGTGATTTGTGGTCAAAGGTGAAATTACCTAACAGGTGCCTCCTTATAGATGTTGACATAGTTCTTCCACAGATTTATATCTTGATCGCTCCTGAGCAGAAGCTCATCTTTTTCATATTTACATGACTCGTAGCTGGCATCCTACTTGGTACATGGAAACTGTAAAAGGAAAATTGCTCCAGACCAGTTAGGTAAGGAAGAGTTTATTCAAGGTCAAGGAGAGAGAGACTGAATTCAACTCTACTGAAACAAAAGGTGCCACACTAAGTACAGGGGTGAGCTAGTGGAAAAGTAATGAAAGATGTTAGGGGGAGGTTAGTCAATGTGATGAGGCCACCTGTGTTTGCTGATTGGCACTTAGTGAAGTTAGGTTCCCACTCTTCAGCAGAGGCTGGGAGATGGGGGTGCTTGTCTCTTCTGATTACATTTTAAAGAGATGGCTCCCAGGTCCTTGAGAAAGACTTTGCTGTGTTGTAGAAGATTTATATCTCCAAGAGGCAGAGAAGGAATTTACAATTAAAAGTTTTCTAAAGAAAACACTTTAAGAAAATGGAGAGCAGTGGTCAGTAGTCAGGAGGAAAACTGTGTAAAGTTTAGTCAAGCTGAAGGAAATATTAAGGCTTTCTCAGCAGAATGTATTTGTGATCTTGACACTATTTTGGTGTTTAGATGGCCATTTTATTATACAGGCAAATAATTCTCGTAGAAGAATTCTAAAAAATGTTGTATGTAACTGTTGGGGAGTGGCGAATTGCAGTTTTGTTTCTAGGCCAAATACTTCTAGGCATAAATTTTAAAGTTGCTGTGCTGGAGAGATGTTAAGCCTTTGTATTTTTCCTAAGAAGAAAGATGTACGCTATGAGGGGTGTGCCCGTCTTCCCTGCCATGTTAGCCCCTCTCCTAGCAGTGTTGTCAATATAGCTGATGCTCATTGAATATTTGTTTTCACAGCTGAATAAGAAAATATCATTTCATTCCAAAAGACCCATCCAGTGAGTGCAGGTTAGTTTAGAATTTAATTGTCATCTAATGGGAAACCCTTGGATCTCCAGACAAGCAGTCTGGGTTGGAATCCTGGTTGTAACTTCATAATTATACAAACTTGTACAAGTTACATAAACTCTGAATCCCTTTGTTCCATGTAAAATATCAATTTCAGAGAGATTGATGTAAAGAGTAAATGAAATGTTGCCTATCAAAGCACCCTATAAATCTCAATGCAGGACAGAGATGTGGCATATTGTTACTGCATAATTGTCTAATTCCCTCTTTGCACTGTTGCATTATAAAGGTAGCCATGGAGAGCTTTATGTATCTCTTGACATTTTAATTTTTAATAATTAAACCTTGTTATGTTTTTGTATAAACTTTCTCTGCTTAAATAGTTTATCGATGCCTTTGTTTCTGCTTAATTTTTTAAATTTTTCATTACTCTTTGGCTTTATTTAGAGAGAGAGGCATTTCTTTGTTTATCTAATTCTTCAATTAAGTTGCCCTACAGTGTGGTTCAAATCAATCCCTCTGGGTGCTAAATAACAGAAACTAATCACAACTGCAATGCCCAAGGCAGAACCTGCTTTGGATATGAAATTGGTCCTATTGCTGTTGTAGATGGTCCTCATTGGAATCAGCTAGAATTTGAAGCCTGCACCATGTATAGGCCAAGTATCTGGATGTGCTTCTAAGGCTTGTGAGAATAAAGCTTAAGATTTCATTCCTTTCTTAACAAGTGTCCTGCTTCTATCTTCTTGCTCTCTCAGAAAATTTAGTAGATTTGCCAAATATAAACACCACTACAATTTATTACTTTTTAGATGTATAGTCAAACTACAGTTCTAGCCCCTCTTGCAGTAAGGTTGGGGCTATGGGATTGGATGTGGATAAAGTGTTACATACCACTTTCAGGCTGGGCTGATGACCATTTACTCTCTCTTCTTTCTTTAAAGACCCTGAAAGCTGCATTTTTAAAATAGTGGCAAGAAAAAATGAAAGTATTTTGATTCCGTGTGTTACCACTTGAAGAATAGCTGTAAGATCTGAATGTTAATGAGAAGTATATCTTGGTCTTGTTAACTTACTGAGATTTTAAAGTTTACCTATTGTGCACCATATATTAAACTATCACGATAAATAGCCTAAAACTCTCTGAGGGTGAGACAATGATTATATGTTCCAATGCTGTGTCCTTAGCATTTAAACAAATGCCCAGAACACAGTATGAGCTCAATAAATATGTGCTGAATAAATTAATAAATAAAATATATAGTTACTAACTCTCATAATCTTTTTGTGTATCCCCTTTAAAGCCAATATCAAGATTTTATTCAGAAAAAAATAGTAGCTCATGGGAAGCTTTTACTTTAAGGAATAATTATAAAGGCATATGTAGACAGCATGCAGCAAGTTGTCCTCTTTTATAGTGGACTTTACTGCCAAAGATTCTAGTAAATGATTTTCCAATATCCTGCTGATGCCCTCTATGATTAGAATAAGAAGATTCTGGGTTGCAAGTAGTATGGATAAAATTAAAATTGAATATTAAACTAAGGACAGAGGAAGATGGCAGAGGACTGAATGGAAGTCATACTAACCTCCTCTCAGGACCAATCTGGAATCACAACTCAATTGTGGAGCTACAACCCAGAACAAACAACTGAGCAATAGCTAGAAAGAAGCCTTATAACCTCGGTCAGACACAAAAATTAGCTTCGACCCAACCTGTCTGATAAAAGAGTGTGGTAAAGACTCAAGAGGGCTAGAAAGGCATCCCCAGTCAGCAGTGCCAGAGGGATAATTAAGTGGCCTTTGGATTGCCCTGAGAAGAATGGGATCTAAAGCCTAAGCTAGAATTCCCAGCCTAGAACACCAGAGCCCAAAAGTACACAGATAACAACCAGCAGCAAAAAGCAGCAAGGTTGCTCTCTGCCAGAGACAGACAGCTGGAGACTCAAGAGCCATTTAAAGGGCCAACGCAAGTATTCATTTGCAGCCACTTACCCTACGCTCTGGCAAAAGCAGGGACAGAGGGGGCTGGAGATGCCTCAGGAGAGACAAGAGATGGAAGCCTTGGGGAGAGAACTGAGAGGGTAGACACTTGGATTCCAGTGCTGAGTCATCCCCCCAAAGGCAGCCATCCTGCTAAGGCAGACCACTCCCCTCTGAGTGGGAGCAGCCTGAGGGAATACAACAGACCCGACCCCAGAAGGGTATCTGCCCTGACCTGGTGGTGCTGAAGCCTGACTGCTGAGTACTGATTCACTAGATTAACAACTGAAGGAGATAGCCACAGACAGTAGATCCCTGGCAAAACGGGGAGGGCAGAGTGGACTAGAAAGACTTGAGGAGAGACTGAGGATGGAGGCTTTGGGGAGAGAACTGAGAGAGTAGTCCCAGTATCCCTGTGCTGAACCAACCCCCATATGGCAGCAGCCATCCTGCTCAGGCAGACCACTCCCCTCTGAGCAGCAGCCGCCTGAGGGGAAACAATAGCCCCTACCCCAGAAGGGATTTGGCTCTACCCTACAGTGCTTAAACCTGACTACTGGGAGCAGAGTGACTAGCGGAATAACCGAAGGAGACAGCCAAGGACAGTAGGTCCCTGGAAGTATGGAACAGGCTGCCTAAGTTCAGATGGGGTCAACACCTGACATCACCAGAGGCAGATCCAGAAAGAAAAAACAGTGGTAAATACAACAGGCTACCAAGACAAAGTCCACTGTGCTCTTCTCAATGATTTGCGATATTTTCTTTGCTGCATAGCTTTTTAACATTCATTTCTTGTCCAGCAAGTTTGTACGTATTAAGTCCCTAGATTTTATACTATAGTTTATTTCGCTTCACATATTTTGCCCCTCCCTTCTTTCAGCTTCCTCTTTCTTTATCTTCCATTCCATTTACCTCCCTTTCATTTTATGTTCCTCTTTCTTTGCAACATTTTCATTTGAAATTTTGTTTTGTCTCTAGCTACAACTCGTTTCCATTCCACACTCTTACTATTTTCCCCCTATCCAGACACTCAAAATGAATTTTCTTGTCAAGGGTCATTTCGCATCATTCTGCCCAGCTCTTAAAATACTCACATTCTCTCTACATCTTTAGCAAATGTTGGTAGTTGCTTGTGGGTAAGGATAATTGTTGTATTTTTTTAAAACTTATCTCTAAAGCTTCACCAATTCTGTATTTCAAATATCAAATTTTACTGGATCCCTGTCCTACTCTTTTTTTTTTTCCATCTCAAATGTTAATTTTGGCATCAGTCCATTTTACTTTTATTTTTATTTTTGTCTTTCTTCTATTTTCTTTTATCCTGCCTTTTATTTTTCTTTATTCTCTTTTCTTTCTTTTCCTTTACATCCCAAATTTTAATTTTTCCTTTACTCAGTCTGGTTTTTGTTCCTCAGAATTCCCTCTCCCTCTATCATTTCAAATTTACTTCCCACTTCTCTAAATACCTCAGACTTTTCTTTGTTTCTTTTTTCCCTGTAATTCCCATATTACCTATATTAATTTCAGCTTGTTTGTTGTTGAAATACTCCAGTGGATATTTCCCTCCAATTAGACTATTATATTCTTATTAATTAGTTACTATTTTTCCTTGCTTTTTCTCTCTCTCACTTTATTTTATTTTATATTATTTTAATTTCTGTTTAAACCCTAATACTATACACCTCCCTTCTCATACTCCATTCCACACTCTTCATTACCTTTTTTATTCATGAGGTAAACTTTACCTTCTCTCTTTCCATTGCTCCAACTCCTAGAACTTATTAGGGCTCCTCCCTCTACAATCTCTAAATCATTTCTCTTTCAGTAGGTCATCTCATGTCCACTCTCTTTTTTTGTAATAGTCTTGATCTCTGTACACCATTATTAATAGTGGTTCATTTGCTGTTGATAGTGGGATTACAGGGAGGAGTTATATTTGTGGGTGTGGGTTTGTTTCTTGAGCTTTGTGGTTTTGCTGTGGCAGCACCTACACAACAGCACACAAGATATGGTGGGCGGAGTGACCCTCAATCAAACAGCTGGAGGGGAGGACCCACCAAAGAAAGACCCAACAACAACCAAAAACCAGTTACATCCACAAAACCAACATAAATGGCATAAAGGGCATCCCAAGAGCATCTAGTTCCGGTGATCAAGGAGACTGTACCACTGAACCTCATAGGCCTCCTACTAGAGAAGTTCAGACCACAAAGTCAGGAAGTCAAAACAGATCAATTTAAGAAACAGAAACAAACAAGAAGATTCTCACAAATAATGGGAAGAAAAGAAAAAATACCCAATAGAAAGGAAAGGAGGAAGCCTCAGAAAGAATGCTAAATGAAATAGAGGCAAGTCAACTATCAGATATAACAAAACAATGGTTATAAGGAAGCTCAGTGAGCTCGGTATGAATTATAAAAAATTACAAGGAAACTACAAGGAACTTAATGCAAATTATACCAGCATAAATAAGGACATAGAAACAATCAACAAGAGCCAACAGGAAATGAAGAACACAATTTCTGAACTGAAGTATACAGTAGAAGGAACCAAAAGCAGGTTAGATGAAGCAGAGGAGTGAATCAGCAAGCTAGAGGACAAGGCAGGAAAAAAAAAAAACTCTTGGAAGAGTAAGAAAAGGAAAAAAGACTCAAAAAGATGAAGAAGGGTTAAGGGAAATGCAGGACAGCATGAAATGGAATAATACTACTATAATAGGGATACCAAAAGGAGAAGGAGAGCAAGGGGTAGAGAACCTATTTGCAAAAGTAATGATGGAAAACTTGCCTAATTTGATGAGAGAAAAAGACACACAAGTCCAGGAGGCAGACAGGGTCCAAATTAAGGGGAACCAAAAGAGGTCCACTCCAAGACACATCATAATTTAAATGGAAAATTCAGACAGACAGAGAATCTTAAAGGCAGCAAGGGAAAAACAGGAAGTAACATACAAGGGAGCCCCAATAAGGCTAGTAGCTGACTTCTCAACAGAAACATTTCAAGTCAGAAAGGAATGGCAAGAAATATTCCAAGTAATCAAAAGCAAAGGCCTGAAACCAAGACTATGCTATCCAGCAAGGCTCTCAATTAAAATGGCAGGTGAAACTAGGAACTTTCTGGGAAAAAGAAGGCTAAAAGAATACACCTCCACCAAACTAGTGCTGCAAGATATGCTAAAAGAAATGCTTTAAGAAGAGGAAAAAAAACAGTGAGAGAGAGCGGAACACAGGTACAAAGGGACTAAAATGGCAATGAATAAGTCCATAATAACCTATCCATAATGATCTTAAATGTAAATGGATTAAATGCTCCAATCAAAAGACACAGGGTAGCCGAATGGATAAGAGAACATGACCCACACATACGCTGTCTACAATACACCCATCTCAAAACAAAAGACCTACATATATGAAAATGAAGGGTTGGAAAAAAATATTCCAAGCAAACAGACAGGAGAAAAGAAAGCCAGGGTAGCAATACTTATATCTGGCAAAATAGACCTCAAAACAAAGGCCATAAAAAGAGATATAGAAGGACACCTCACAATACCCGAGGGAAGAATCCTCAAGAAGATATAAATACTGTAAACATATATCCACCCAACATAGGAGCACCCAAATATATCAGGAAAATCTTAGAGGACTTTAAGAAAGGTATAGACAGCAACACAAATACAATAGGAATTATAACATCCCACTGTCAAAAAGGATAGATCTTCCAAACAAAATAGCAAAAAGGATATTGTGGAACTGAATGACACATTAGATCAAATGGACTTAACTGATTATATACATATATATATATATGTGTGTGTGTGTGTGTGTGTGTGTGTGTATATATACACACACCCATATATCAGTATATATATCAGTATATATATACATATATATTAGTATATATATAGTATATATATATACTAATATATATATACTATATATATATATCTTTCATTCCAAAGAAGCAAAATACACATTCTTTTCAAATGCACATGGAACATTTTCAAAGATAGACTACATCATAAGACACAAAACAAGCCTCAATGAATTCAAGAGAATTGAAATCCTATCAAGCATTTTCTGAGACTACAAGTGCTTGAAACTAGAAACAAATCTCAAGGAAAGAATTCAAAAATATTCAAACTCATGGTGATTAAATAGCATGTTATTAAACTATGAATGGGTTAATAATATGATGAAAGAAGAAATCAAAAAGTTTTTGGAAACAAATGAATATGAACGCACAGCAGTCCAAAACTTACAGAGCACAGTGAAGGCAGTCCTGAGGAAAGTTCATAGTGATACAGGCCTACCTAAAAAATATAGGAACATTTCAAATAACAACCTAACACTACATCTACAAGAACTGGAGGAACAACAACATAGACAGCCTAGAGAGAGTAGAAGGAAGGAAATAATCAAGATCATAGCATAATTTAATGACATAGAGAATAAAAGAACAATGCAAAGGATCAATAAATCCAGGAGCTGGTTCTTTGAAAAGATAAACAAGATTGAGAAGCCTTTAAGCAGATTCATGAAGAGAGAGGACCCAAATAAATAAAATCAGAAATGAAAGAGGAGAAATTACAATCGATACCACAAAAATACAAAGGCTTGTGAACAAATATTTCAAAAATTTATATGGAGCTGTAAACTACCCTGAATAACTGCAGCAATTTTGAGAAAGAAGAACAAAGTAGGTAGGATCACCATACCTGACATCAAAATGTATTACAAGGCCACTGTAATCAAAACAATCTGGTACTGTCATAAGAACAGACACATAGATCAATGGAGCAGAACAGAGAACCCAGAAATCAATTCAAGTCTCTATGGTCAATTAATATTTGACAAAGAGGGCAGCAACAGAAAATGGAGTAAAAATAGCCTCTTAAACAAATGATGTTGGGAGAGCTGGACAGATACATAAAAAAAAACAACAACTCAACCACCAACTTATACCACATGCAAAAATAAACTCAAGATGGATGAAAGACTTAAATATGTTGTGGTACTATAAGTCCTAAAGGAGAAGATAGGTAGGGAAATCTCATATATTCAATGCAGCAATATTTTCACTGATATGTCCCCTAAAGTAAGGGATATAAAGGAAAGAAGAAACAAATGAGACTTCATCAAAATAAAAAGCTTCTGCATGGCTAAAGATAACATCAGTGAAATGAAAGGGCAACCACTGTATGGGAAAATATATTTGCCAATGATATTTTGGAAAAGGGTTTGGTATCCCAAATATATAAAGAACTCACATGACTCCACTCCGGGAAGATAAACAATCCAGTTAAAAAATGGGCAAAGGAACAGACACCTCTACAAGGATGATGTACAGATAGCTCAGGGACATATGACAGGATATTCAGCATCACTAGCCATCGGAGTTGCAAATTAATACCACAGTGAGATACTACTTCAAACCAGTCAGAATTGCCATTATAAACAAATCAACAAACAATAAGTGCTGGCAAGGTTGTGGGGAAAAGGGAACCCTAGTACATTGTAGGTGGGCATGCAGACTGGTGCAGCCACTGTGGAAAAAACAGTATGGAATTTCCTCAAAAAACTAAAAATGGAAATGCCTTTTGACCCAGCAATTCCACTGCTGGAATTATACCCTAAGAATCCTGAAACACCAGTTCAAAAGAACCTACGCACCTCAATGTTCATAGCAGCACAATTTACAATAGCTAAGTGCTGGAAGCAACCTAAGTGCCCATTAGTAAATGAATGGATCAGTAAATTGTGGTACATTTACACAATGAAATGTGTAAAATCTCCAGGATTTCTTTGTGTTTACTATGCAGCAGAAAGAAGGAAAGAGGTCCTACTCTTTGAGATGGCATAAATAGATTGGGGAGAGTATTATGCTAAGTGAAGTAAGCCAGGGAATGAAAGACAAATACCATATGACCTCACTTATAAGTGGAACCTAATCAACAAAACAAACAAGCAAGCAAAATATAATCAGAGATGTCCAAATTAAGACCAAACTGACAGTAACCAGAGGGGATGGGGGAGGGAGATAATGGGGAGAAGGGAAAATGTCATCAAGGAACATGTATAAAGGGCCCATGGACAAAACCAATGGTGGGTAGGATTGAGTGTAGGAGATGGGGGTGGGTGGGAGGGGAAAGTGGTGGGGGAAAATGGAGACTACTGTATTCAAACAACAATTAAAAATGATAAAAAAAGATATTAAACTAAGGCTAAAAGACAATTAAAGTATATATATATTTTCAATAAGCACTTACTGACTAAAAACTTTATATGAATAATAAATTGCTAATAAGAAATGTAGGCATGAGGAAAGGCTAGAAATTAATACAGGAGAAGAAAGTTAATAGTTGTTGTCTGCTGTTCAGGTGACAAAACAGTATTTCTAGCCCTTCATGACTGTTGATTTTATTTGGTCCCCAAAACACTATGAAGATGTAATCTAATTTTTTTGATAGATGGAGAAATTGGTACTCTAGGCAGTATGCAAGGTCCTGCAGCTAGTAAACTGCAGAATTGGATTTGAACTTGGTTCTCTCTGGCTTAAAAAACATCTGTGTTCTTTTAGATATACTATGTTTACTCTTTCAAATAATACTAAATAAAAATAAAATAGCAATCTGCTCTGATCTTAAGACTTAATGCAGGTTGACTCCCATAAAGGTCCTACCACCTGGTATAAGGGTCCTCAGGCATCCTTGTCTTGTCTTTTATGACAATTCTGGTTTTCTTACCTTATTCTTCCCTCCCTCTGAATGCCTGTGCTTCTTCACTCCTAGATATTTAGATATGGCCTTAAGTTGTGGGTATTGAACTAGTGTCTTTGGCCAGTTAACAGATTTAGTATCTGCTGTTGGACCTTTCCCACTCACCCTCTGACATGGGTGTGTGCCAATTGGTAGCTCCATTTTAAATAATTGCCATTCTTGGTTTAGCTCTGGACCCTGGGGCCTGGGTCTACCTGGCTGGCAATCTTCTGTGGTCACCTCTAATCCCCATGATAGGATCAGACAGCACCTAATTAATTAATCCACTAATTAAATGAGTTATGTATTTATTAAGTGCATTAGAAAGAAAAGAATGAAAAACCACAATCTTTAACATTTAGGACACTAGAGAAATGCATGAAAACCCATTACATTTAAATAATTTTTACAGGCATATTGTAACAAAGAACCTTCTGAGGGATTCTTTTCATATGGGAAAATTGAAACCCAGATTGGTTTTACTGACTTGCTCCTTTTAACATAACAATTAAATGGGAGAACACATATTTGAACCTAGGTCCTATTATTGCAAACATCTTCCTTTTTCCAAAGTATCACATTATCTTTGCGAAAGAGCAGTTTCTGACAATATCTGAAAGATTCATGTACTTCTTGCTGCTGTTTGCAGTTACAGAGTAGACACATTTGCTATAATAAAAAGGTTAAAAATGATTAATTTGGCAAAATTCAAGGGTTACTTGGATGTAGGGTCTGTGATGTATGAAGATGCTAGGAAATATCCAACAGTTTCACTGTGTAGATTTTTAATTCTGTTATGTCTTGTTTCTGTAGATTTTTATTTTCACAGAGCACAGAGGAAGAAGGTGGGATTTTGAGAGTGCTGCCATGATTATAATTACTGTTATAGGAATGTTAATGTTTTTGCAGATCCTTTTATTTCCTTTTCACTCAGCAAGATAAAGAAGGAGGTGGTTGACTTTATTATGGCTAATAGGGAGCCTGGCTTCTGTATTTTAATCTATCACCTTCACATTTTTCACTGTTTCTTCTTTCTTCCCCATCTTAACATCTGATGTCCCTTCTCACATGTGAAATTATTTGTTAGTATTGTTTGTTTTGTTTTTTAATATATTTTATTGATTATGCTATTACAGTTGTCCCGTTTCTCCCCCATCATTCCCCTCCACTCTGCACACCCTCTCCCACCCACATTCCCCCCTTTAGTTCATGTCCATGTGTCATAAGTTCTTTAGCTTCTACATTTCCCACACTATTCTTGTCCTCCCCCTGTCTATTTTCTACCCACTATCTATGCTACTCATTCTCTGTGCCTTTTCCCCCTCTCTCCTCCTCCCATGCCCTTGTTGCTAACCCTCCATATGATCTCCATTTCTGTGGTTCTGTTCCTGTTCTAGCTGTTTGCTTAGTTTGCTTTTGTTTTTGTTTTAGGTGTGGTTGTTAACAACTGTGAGCTTGCTGTCATTTTACTGTCATATTTTTATCTTCTTTTTCTTAGATAAGTCTCTTTAACATTTCATATAATAAGGGCTTGGTGATGATGAACTCCTTGAACTTGACCTTATCTAAGAAGGGCTTTATCTGTCCATCCAGTCTAAATGACAGTTTTGCTGGATAGAGCAATTTTGGATGTAGGTCCCTGCTTTTCAAGATTTCAAATATTTCTTTCCAGCCCCTTCTTGCCTGTAAGGTCTCTTTTGAGAAATCAGCTGACAGTCTGATGGGAACTCCTTTGTAGGTGACTGTCCCCTTATCCCTTGCTGCTTCTAGAATTCTCTGCTTCTTTTGAATCTTGGCTAATGTAATTACAATGTGTCTTGGTGTGTTCCTCCTTGGGTCCAACTTCTTTGGGACTCTCTGAGCTTCCTGGACTTCCTGGAAGTCTATTTCCTTTGCCAGATGGGGGAAGTTCTCCTTTATTATTTGTTCAAATAACTTTTCCACTTGTTGCTCTTCTTCTTCCCCTTCTGGGACCCCTATAATTTGGATGTTGGGACATTTAACGATGTCCCGGAGGTTCCTAAGCCTCTCCTCATTTTTTTGAATTCTTGTTTCTTCCTCGTTTTCTGCTTGGTTGTTTGTTTCTTCCTTCTGGTCCACTCCATTGATTTGAGTCCCAGTTTTCCTCCCATCTCTTTTGGTTCCCCATGCATCTTCCTTCATTTCACGTATTCTAGCCTGCATTTTTTCATCTAATTTGTGAGCAAAATCAACCAATTCTGTGAGCATTTTGATGACCAGTGCTTTGAACTGTGCATCTGATAGGTTGGCTATCTCTTCACTGCTTAGAGGAGTTGGCTCTAGGGCTTTTATTTGTTCTCCGGTTCGAGCCATTTTTGGTGTTTTTTTGTTTTGTTTTGTTTTGGTTTGGTTTGGTTTTAGTCTGGTCGCGGCTATTACGTAGTGAGGGGTGGAGCCTTAGGTGTTCCTCAAGGCGGGGCAGCCCAGTCACTGGGTTGTGATGCTATAGGTGGGGGCGGGGTCTGAGAAGGAACAATGGTGACTGTTCCACTCTCTCCTGGACTCCGGTCCTTTCCGCCGCTTCCCCTTCGCTTGGATTATCTGTGCACGTGTGCGTGCTGTTACATAGTGAGGAGTGGAGCCTCTGGCGCTCCCCAGTGCAGGGCAGCCCAGTCTCTGGGTTGTGACACTGTATGTGGGGGCGGGGTCTGAGAGGGAACAATGGCACCTGCTCAGCTCTCTCCTGGATTCAGTCCCTTCCGCCACTTCCCCTCTGCCTGGACCGTCTGTGCGCGCGAATGTGGGACCACCTGGTCAGCCAGCCGCCTTGTGCAGCCTCACTGGGTCTGCACAGTTGCCCCCCTGTGCCCGGGGTCCACCAGCTGCTGCCTGTGGGCCTGGGGACCGCCAGCCGCCGCTTGTGCACCTGGGAACTGCCAGCCACTGCTGCTTGCGTTCCGGGTCCGCACCTCCACTTTCTCCTGCCGAGACTCCACCCCTCTTACCGGTCTGGATGAATGGTTGTTGGACTTCCGTATAGTTCAATTTTCTATAAGTTCTGGTTGTTTTCTTGCTTCTAAATATTTGTTGTCCTTAATTTTGGTTGTGAGAGGAGGTACAGTGTGTCCGCCTATGCCTCCATCTTGGCCAGAAGTCTGTTTTGTTTTTTAATAAACTAATTTTGCATGTGTTTTGATGGAGAGGGAGAGTCTTTAATTATCTTGGTGATGGCCTGAGGGACAGTGTGGCTATTTGATGAACAGTGTGGGTATGTTGATGCTGTCACCAGCAACATTTCTAGATCACACACACACAACCAGCTGATTTAGTAAAAATGCCTAATTCTTGGGCTATTTGCAGTCTTATGTTAATTACAGAATAATCCGGGGGAAACTAAGATGTTAGTTCTATTTCAGTTTTATTCTTTTCAATTAAAAAAATCACTCTTTTTGTTGACTAAAGGCTTTGTAAAAGCTACAGTGAGAGGACATACTGCTGTTTCATACTAACCAGTGTGAAAGCTTTTCCTATCTGTCCCCAAGTGTGAAGGAGAGACTTAGACTGATGTTTTCAAATAGGACACTTTTTCAGTGAATCCAATCATTGGTTTCATATCATCCCATTCAGTTTTAGAGACAGAACCTTCTATGTATTTAAATATAACCGAGTGGTTCTCAAACTATAGGATGCATAAGTGGCCTGGGGATTTTATGAAAAATGTAGATTTCTACATATGATAAATTAGAATGGGTTCCAGGAACTAGCAGCAGTTATTCTAATACCAATAGTCCTTATACACTACTTGGAGAAATTTTTTTCGACAACAATGGTTTTCAAACTTGAGCCTATATTAGGATTACCGGGGACTCGTTAAACTCAAATTGCTGATCCCTAACTCCAAAGTTTATGATTCAGCAGGTACGGGGCTGGACCTAATAGTTTATCTTATTTTCAAGTTCCCAGGTAATGCTGATACTGCTCTTTGGGGACCTCATTTTGAGGACTGCTGCTCCTGGGTATTCCAGCTATGGCCTCCTGTTGGTCAGGAAAGAGTCAGACTTTGGCAAATGCAAACTATTCTGAGGAATAAGAGGACTGCGTGCTTTTCGAAGGATAATTCATATTAAACATAGGCTCCTTTATAGGTAATACATTACTAGTCCTCACAACAAAACTTTAAGTTGGACCCTAATTGAAAAAATTGCTAATTTTTAAAGTACAGAGTTTAGAGACTGTGTACAAAGGGTCTCTTGCATAGACTTTGCCAGTGTTGACGCAGGCTATCTAAAACTGATTTTAACATGACGTTGTTTTATAAATATCATCCAAGTATCTTGAATGTTATGTGCCGTTCATGGCCTTACTAGGCCTATCAAGAACTACTTCTGAGGTACTAATTACATTTAACATGAAGAGCAGATATTAGTTGGGTTGAAAATAGAACTATTTATATTGGTAGAGTCCATAATAGATTTTAGTCAATTTATTGGCTATTAGCTATAATATTAATTATTCTTTATAAATCAATTATCATATTTTGCCATGTATAATTCACACTTTTTTGCCCAGAATTTTGAGGGAAAAATAAGGATGCACATTATGCATGAGTAGTACTAATTCTGTATCTATATAAATGTTTTTAGTTCTTTTATTCATGCTTATGCATTAAAAGTGTAACTCTAGAAAGCAATAATGATAACCATATGCAAAATAATACCCTGGAATATGATAATCAGTTTTATTTCTAAAGATAAATAAATAAAAATCAAATTAAAAATTAAAACGAAAGATTTTTTCTAAAAACTTTGGGCCAAAAATGTGGGTGCACATTATACATGGCAAAATACGGTATTTTTCTCTATGCAAAGATCTCAGGTGGTATTCTCACTCCTGCATGCATCAGGTAGCCTCATATTAACCCAGTTATTTGGTTTAAATCTACTCTTGCAAGTGACCAATAGAGGTATTTTTTCCCTAGTCACTAGACTAAGAGAATTGTGTCTTATTTAAAATTCTAATACTTGTGAGATGTTGATACTATTAATGTGACATGCATTTGCTCCTCCATGAATAAAGGTAACTGTTACACAGAAAATAATTTCTTAAGAAATTTCATTAAATAGAATAATACAAAACTAAAACATATGCTCATTTTTCCACTTTTTAATTTCCTCAAAAAATTTATGGTAGTGTGGATGGGAGTTTAGAAGGTTAATAACAGAAAATATAAGAAGTTTGGACAATTTGTAATGTTAGTAGATGATGCAGACACCAGCCAGTAGTGTCTGTGTCATTATGGATGAAATAAAACATTCACACGGACTACTGAGTCCGGTGGAGGAAAAAGGACAGCATGGCTTTTCTCTCAAGGGGACCAAAAGCTGTGGCCTCTGTTATGACAGGCCTTTATTTTATTTCTGGTCACATTACATGATGGTCCTCACTCACTATGCACAAGTTCACTATAGGTGGTTACATTTTACAGACAATAAAGGAGCCAATGCTGCTAATCACATCACAGAAGAAGGATATTAGCAAATGAAAAGAGAAAAGTGGTTGAACTGGTTACACTGGTCCTTGCAAGGTTTAGCATGGATTTTAGGAAGTTACAATAAGCACTTGCTATCCCAATCCAGGGTAAGGGAGTCTCAGCAAAAGCAAGACTCAAAGTGGTTTAGGTATATTGCAAACCTGATTTCCCACAAGAGAACCTATCTGTGGGCATGGGTCCTGTGCATCTCCGAGTGGGAGCTGGGCCCACGCCCCTCAGAAGGATCTCCCACAAGTAGAAGTAGAGGAAAAGAAGATTAACAAATAGTACAGAACAGCTTTCTAATTAAAAAAAAAAAAAATACTGAAGCCAGAAACACAGATACTTTATTACAAAATTGGCTGTCACTTACCTATAATATTTATGAGGATGACAAGTCTATAATGTGAGCTTTTTCATCCTTGAGTATTTTTTCCCCAATCTACTTTGTATCTGTAGAGGAAGAAGGAAAGAGATATACGTTGTTATGTTAATCTCTGAAAAACCTTTTTCAGTGAAATTGCAACCTCTATTGTGTACCAAGTGTAATAAATATCTTGCTTTTGTGTTGAGTATACACGTAAAATCCCAGCCTTCTTTTTAATGAGTCCTACATCTAAATTGCAGCTTTAGGATGATCACACTATTACACTAGATTAAAAAGACAGGAAAAAAAACATGGCCACAAGGAACTGATGGTAATTGGATCTGGTCTAGGTTGGAAAAAGGCAATTATTACTTCTCACTGCTTCTCTTTATTTTATGTGAAGTTTGTTTGGATGACCTTTTGCCATTTTTTGCCCAATGACATAGAGTGCCTTGTTCTTGGCCTGAAGGCACTCTGGTGAGTCTTGCAGTTAGAGAAGAATTTCAGCAGATCAAAGTGCAGCTAAAATCAGAGAACAGCAAATTCGCAGGTAGAATTCCGTTTACTTTCAAGCCAAGAGGGCTGTTTGTTTGTCCCATTGTCCAAAGCCTAAGTTTAAGGGGATTTGCTATTGATTTTACCAGAAGCCAAAATAATTTACGTACTGGAGGAAACTGCATTTCAGTAATTTCTTTTAAAATAGGTATTGTATTTTAAAATAAAGTCATTGTGCTTAGAAACTAGATAAAAGAAGTAGTATACTTGGTTGCTGATAACGGTAGGTACTCAAAGTTTTCCTATGGTGATTTAAGTGCCACCTAACTCATTGTAGAGGTAAAGTTGTATGTGGAAGTGGGAGGAGCCTGAAAGAATTCCTCTTAGACAGAAAAAATAGTTAACTTTAGCTTTTAGATGTTGGCCACCCTTCATTGTAGGGAATAACAGTCTGGTTTTGTCAAAAACTAAGGGTGATGGTTTTGATTATATAAAGTATTACGATATATATTTAGCTCAATAGTTACCTAAGTTATTCTACTTTAGTCCAAATTAACCTGCTTTGGGAACAAGGATGCTTTTCTCTGGGGGTAATTACCAGTGTAATCAAAGTACATCTGTTTGTCTTATGTTCTCTAGATGGCTCAAAGGAAATAGTTTTAGAAGGGACCTGGAAGTGAAGCATTTCAGGAGGGAGAAAATAAAGGTAACTAAAAGGAGAGTGAAAATTAGAAATTTAAAGAGGAAAAGCATATGTATTGAGCATGTAACTTAAAAACCAGCATCCAAGACTGCCACACCACCCCTCGTCCAACTGAAGATTCCCCTAGAGTAAGAACTGATAAAAATCCAAGGTTAGAACAGAGAATGACCAATTAGCCTAAAGGGAATCTCCACAGGGGTCCAGTGGAGAGGCACAGCAGCTCCAGGCTGTTGTGATTTTTGTGGTGAAAGAGCAGCTCCAGGCTAGGTGCGACAGGCAGAAGCTTGCTTTCTGTATTCTGAAACAAAACTTTGAAAAGAAAGCTTGGGTACCCTCGAGGATTTTCATGCAGTCGTCATTCATTTAAAAAGTGTATTGAACACCTAAGCAGAAAGTCTTTTACTAGGTTCTTAGAGTAGATATGCTGATGTGCAAGTTAGTAGTCCTGCCCTTGCAGATTACACAATGCAATATGGGAAATAAGGTGTGTGTGTGTACAGATAACTAGGGCACTTGAATGCCACAAACAGGGAGACAAAGTGCTCTGAGGTTTTACAGAGGTGAGGGTAAAAGGTTTGGGTTGGGCACTGGGGTGAGGATATGGATTTAAACTGGATCTGTGTGGATGAAAGGGTTTTGCTAAGCAGTGAAGGGCTGCCTTAGATGGAGGTAGAAGTCAACACAAAAATTTAGGGACCTTAAGTAGAGTGGTTCAGAATTTTAATATTTATCCTATTATGCAATAATTATATAAATGCTTTTCATGTTTTAAATACATCTGAAATGTGATTCTGCATTCTTAGGTGATTAAACTGCACTTGAAAAGATGTGCAAAATCAACCTTCAGTAGTTTCAGATTTAGTATATGTTAATCCTGCAGCTGTGACCCCTGAAATAGAATTTTACCTCAAATAATTTTTTTATATTTAATTTTTTAGATTTAGAAAATAAAAGGGGAATGGCTTGAACTATAAAATCCACTGATCCTGTCAGATTTTCTTGCATGGAAAGCCAGGTTGGGTTTTGTTTGGAGGAATCAGTTTCTGTTGTCACCCTGGACTCTTCACTGCACTTAAATTGGTCCCTGCCTCTTTCTCTCAGTGTCAGTGGTTGAATCTGTATAATGGAAACACTTTTATCAATCATGTTTCTATTGTCATGAAATAAATAACAACTTTTAGTAATTTTGAAACTGGTAAAAATTAACAATGGGATAAAAGGTATTTTTTCTTCACAAAGACATGTTGTTCAGCTTTTTTTTTTGAGAATGAAAACATTGAAATCACCACTCTAAGTATAGTAAACCATATTTATTCATAGAATATTTCTTTTAGTGTATTTTCTTTCCACCCTTAATTTTGATCAGTTTTTCTAAGTTGCACCTTATTCCCCACCTGTGCCCTAGCCACTCATAGGTCTTCTCTCTGCACACTTCCTCCCCAACAGACTTCAAGTCTGTCAGCAACAGAAACATGGATTCTCTGCAGAGCTGATTTGATCAACTGAGGTGTGAATTATGTTTAGTTAAAACCTGTCACTTGAAGTAAGTGAAAAAGAATTTAACCCATTTGTTCCACCTCAACTCCTCCATGCCCCACAGAGTTCCACTCTGAGGTGTGTGCTTGCTGCCTGTGGCTAGTGTGGGCCATCAGTATCCTTCAGGGTCCGTGAGCTGTCGAAGGGCACACTCACATGGCAGGATCAGTGTTACAAAGTAGTCTCTACTCCATGTCTACTCTTTTATTATGCAAACATCCAAGATATGCATAAGACACCAGGTATGTGAGCTTCCCTACTCTCTCTTCATCAAAGGACTCCTTCCTCTCACAGACACCAACTCCCCTGCAGGATGGGCAGACATATTGTACTACCACCATCACTGTGGCAGTAACTGAGGACAACTGTCATGAGATCTCCCAATTTCTCAGAACTCTCAGCTCCGATCTTGCTTTTCCAGCTAACTATTGCCGTCTTCATTCTGTCATCCCTTTAACACCATAAATTCTGGCCCAGCCATCCAGTTGGGGCAGCTCCTTGGATCTACTGTGTCTATTTTGTGATTCTACCAGGAAAGTCCTGGTGAGAGGTTGTTTGGGCTCAGTTGAGAGCCCAAGAACAGTCTGAAGTTGGTGGACAGACAACAGGGTGGAGCATGAGCCAAGGGTAAATCGGATGGCAGAAATCCAACAATTGGTTGGAAAGGTTAACTGATGAAAAATAAGAAAAGCAGATTAGGTGGGAGATCATGTTAAGGTATTGATAAGGCAAATGTTGCTTTAGAATTATGTGAATAATATTTATCCAACACAGATGTCTTCTACAGATAATTTGGCACAACTTGCTGGGTTGGTGAATGTACCTAAATTTTTCAGAAATACTCTACAGATCTATATGTATGAAAATGAACTTAATATCTTTTGTTTCCTTCTCTTGTGCTGTCTATAAATGGGATCATGATTCTCCCAGTTATTCAAGGTTCTATGATACCTTCCCCTTTGATTCTCCCTTCTGAACTTAATGATAAATTCTGTTAGTTCAATTGTATCTCTGAGGTATCCCTCACACCCTTTGGCTTTTTCCTTTTCTCTCTTGTGTGGTCTTTGCAGTAGCCTCTTTATTGGACTTGTCTTCAGCTGTGCTCTACTACACTGTTTGCACATAGCGGGCAATCTTCCCCCAAACAAACTTTGATTATTTACTCACATGGTCCAAATCTTTCAGAGATTTCCCATTCCTTTTAGAATAAAGAGCAATTTCTCAGCTGGAGTGCTAGACTCTCTTTGATCTAATTTCAACATGTTCTAACAAATGGGCTTCACATCACTACCCTTCTTGAACCATTGCTGCAGGCAAATTAAGAGGAATACGGCTCTCTATTCCAAATACTTCACAATGTCTCACCTTTGTTGATCCTCTTCCCTCTTCTTTCACTTCTACCTCTATACCTTTAAATGATCAAATCCTACCAATTGTTCCCTAGTTCAAATGCAACATCCTCTGTGAAACCTACCATCATCTCAATAGCTAGGATGGAATTAATCTTTACCTCCTCTGAACTGCAACACATTTTATTTATACTTGTTTTAGTTTACTTTTTTGTCATGTTTATGTTTTGTAATTTCTAGGAGAACTGAAATGTCTTTATATATTCAGTTCAGTGTTGTAGCCACCAGGTTCTTAAAATAGTGCTTTGGCCATAGATGATGTATAAGTAATATTATTTGAATGAATTAATAAATGACTGAAACAAAGAATAACTATCCAGTCATGCAAATATGTGTACTAGAAATTTTCTATTCATATTGCCTCAATCAGAAGTTTTCTGTGAATGTAGGCTCAGGGCTTCACAGGACTATGAAAGATCAAGGAAACAAAATTACAGGGTGTTTGAGTAAGATTTAGAAGGAGCTAAAAAGAAAGCTGAACTCATACTTCTAAATAGTTTGATGTGAGAGGAAACTACTTGTTAAAACACTTACTGGAAAGGTAAATGATAGCATGATGATTTATACAGAAGATTAATGCAACCATAGAATATATTATTGTGGAACCATTATTTTAGGTGATTGACCCAGCAATCATATATTTTGCCTCTAATTCCATAAGGCTGCAAGTTTGGTCATTACTATTTCTTTCTGTGTTTGCTTGGTCATTTATCGAGTTCACCAGAAGTATCTTCTCTGATTCCCAATGAAGGTACTTAAATTTGCTCAGAAGGAAAAAAATAGCATTCTTTAAGTAGACTTCATAGTTCCCTGAATCACCATCAAAGCATGGAATTCTATCTCTTTCTTATTGATAATATCAGACTGTAGGCTGTTTAATAATTTATGAGAGGTGCAGGCAGCATCATGTGAGCCTTATAATATCCCTTCTGGATTGGGGGCTTGGAGAGCTGAAAAGGGAAAGAACAAAATCTAGATGGGAATTAGGTTATTATAATTAACCAATCAGAAACAATATTCATTTAATGATAATGCAAATGTTTTCTCAAATCTTATCATATTGATATAAAAGCAGATTTTACAGTTGGTGTCCATATAGGATGTTTTGGGAAGCTGTATTCATTCAAATAACACAAGCTTACTAGAAATGTGTGGAAGTTCAAGGGCATTCTGGAATGAATGGATGGAAAGAATCTACCTTAGAAAATGTTCTAAGTTATGAAAGACAAGGCTAGTTCTGGTGAAGGAAGTCATGCTTGGCATTACCTTAAGTAGAACCACGCTAAATGGACAAGCCAGCTGAAGATAATTCTGGCCTTCCATGGAAGTGCTGAAGTGGTCAAGATTATAAGACACACAAGAACATACTGAAGAAGAGACACTTCTATCACAGAGAAGGGAGTGGTCCATGCTGAGAGAGGGGATAGAGGAACAGCATTGTCAGGATTAATTAAAGATAGGAATAACCAATTGGGGAGCAGAAGGGAGCAGGTAAGGAGATGTCTATCCTGGGTTCTTCCTAAAGTCCTACCCAGTGAGGTTTTATCCTCCACAGTGGTCTGTGGGATGGGTTAGCCACACCAGGGACAGAATGACTTCTTAACTTGTGTGTTGTCTCCCAGCATTTGATTGACACTTGCAGTCAAAAGACTTCTTAAGCCTTTGGTATCCTTCAGTGTGTGTGCAGTCAATTGGAGACTACAGGAGAAAATGTATTTGGAAAGGGCAGTCCAGTTAAAGGGAGAAAAGAGGGACATAATTATTTGGAGATAATGAAGTAATCCTTTCTAGGCAAATTTCATCCTCTGGTAGAAGAGTCTGTTGCAATGCCAGCTGGAGTAATTGCTAACTTAGCATGGGTCATTTGTTACAATGGGGTCAAGCATACCAGATATTCCTGCTTTCTGCCTTGGGTATGACTTGGGTTATGAGGTCTTTGGCTGTCCAGCAGCTCATCCACAGGTATGTACAGGACTCAGGAGATATGTTTTTGTTCTATAAGTTGGGTCCCAGAATAAATGTCTATTGAAGGAGAGTCCTGACATGTCACGTCACGTTTATTAAACTATCTACAAGGTTCTCACCTGCATATCTGTATGTAGCTGTGTGTGTGTGCATGTGTGTGGGAGTGCTAGTTTAGGTGTGTATATGTGTAGGTGTGTATCAAGGAGTATATATTAAGTGAATGTAGATATATGTACATAGAATATTTCTGTGTTTTTATGTGTTTGTAGGGTTGGAGATTCTGAAAGGAAAAAATGTGAAAGGAGTAATTTATTTTAAAATTGTCACTTATTAGAGGAAGGTAAGTGTACATAGATGATTCAGTCCCAAAATTTCTAGCTGTACACTAATGAATTATATTTGGGAGGTAGATTATTTTTTTTATAATCTGAGCTTCTGCATGAATCACTACAATATACTTATAAATGGAATAAGAGATATGAATAATGATATTAACAGTGTACCCTGAAGATGATTCTAAAAGTGATATTGTGATCAGTACAAACATAGATTATTTTCTTTTAAGCAAAGTTTCGTTTAAATTGTTAATATTATAAATTATTTAGGAAGTTAAAAATAAATTATTTCAAAGGCAAAATACTTGAGTTTTAGAAGTATAATATTGGAGTTTGGCTTGCTCACCTCTCTTGAATAAGTTCCACTGTGACATTACACATCATTTCCATACATCTTCATTATATGATCTTCATTCCAGTCATTTAATGGTTCAGAGGTGTGGTAATAGACATGAATTTTATTTTGACATCTGGAAGAAGGCATTCAGATGTGGGTGTGTGTGCACTGTGAAATAATTAGAAATTATTATGGGGTAGAAAATTTGTGATTGAGTCTGAATGATTGAATCTATTTAAAAATGTGCAGAGCTCTTAGTTTTCAAAATAATATGTGTAGTCAAAAGAAATCAAAATTTATTTCAGTTATTCATATTTTATTTTTGAAACAAGCCATAGTTATTTTATTATTTTTTAAAGGAATGGTTTAACTACAATACTGATTCTCTCAAAGAGGAAGAAATCATCTAGAAGTCATGGTAAGATAGTGCATTCCTTAAGATGAAATTATGAGGGTGTGGTGATGAGGAACTCCTTTAACTTGACCTTATCTGAGAAGCACTTCATCTGCCCTTCCATTCTAAATGAAAGCTTTGCTGGATAGAGCAATCTTGGATGTAGGTCCTTGCCTTTAAAGACTTCAAATACTTCTTTCCAGCCCCTTCTTGCCTGTAAGGTCTCTTTTGAGAAATCAGCTGACAGTCTGATGGTATCTACTTTGTAGGTGACTGTTCCCTTATCCCTTGCTGCTTCTAGAATTCTCTCCTTCATTTTAATCTTGGGTACTGTAATTATGATGTGCCTTGGTGTGTTCCTCCTTGGGTCCAACTTCTTTGGGACTCTCAGAGCTTCCTGGACTTCCTGGAAGTCTATTTCCTTTGCCAGATTGGGGAAGTTCTTCTTCATTATTTGTTCAAATAAGTTTTCAATTTCTCGCTCTTTCTGTTCTCCTTCTGGCACCCCTATGATTAGGATGTTGAAATGTTTAAAGATGTCCTGGAAGTTCCTAAGTCTCTCCTCATTTTTTTTTTGAATTCTTGTTTCTTCATTATGTTCTGGTTGAATGTTTCTTTCTTTCTTCTGCTCCAAACTGTTGATTGGAGTCCCAGTTTCCTTCCCATAACCCTTGGTTCCCTGTAGATTTTTCTTTATTTCACATAATTCGACCTTCATTGCTGCCTGGGTCTTTTTTATGCTTATCTAAGAAAAAGAAGATGATCAAAAATATGAACAGTAAAATGACAGCAAACTCTCAATTATCAACAACTGAATTTAAACAATGAACAAAAAACAAAAACAAACTAAGCAAATGACTAAAATAGGAACAGAATCACAGAAATGGAGATCACATGGAAGGTTATCAGTGGGGAATAGAAAGGGAAGAGAGAGAAAAAAGATACAGAGAATAAGAAGCATAAATGGTAGGTAGAAAATAGACAGGGGGAAGTTAAGAATAGTATAGGAAATGTAGAAGCCAAAGAACTTATATGTATGACCCATAGACATGAACTAAAGAGTGGGGATGCAGGTGGGGGGGGGGGTGCAGAGTAGAAGGGAATAAAGGGGGGGACTGGGACAATTGTAATAGCATAATCAATAAAATATATTTAAAAAAGATGAAATTATGAGTTAGTAAAAGAAGATGCCAGTGTTTTTCTTTTCATTAATTGCCTGCTTCTTCATTAAATATTTGTAAATGACTTAGTGAATTGCTAAGGGTTTTGGGGTCATGAAGAGGAAAGAATAAGAAGTTAGATCTTAAAGGAAGAGACTGAAGGCAAAGATCAGGGGACTGGTGGAAGAGGCATAACATTTCCAATAAAAAATACAAATTGAAGAAGTTCACTTTAATTTATTCCTTTTTTATTATTCCTTTAATTTATTTCTTTCCTATTAACTTGTGTTTTCCCTCACATCAAAATTGTAGAGAATAACCATGACAGTGTTTTTTATAAAACCCTACATGGGCAGTTTGATGAGTGTTTGGGAAGGAAGAGGCAACCCTTCAACTATTTAGACTGATTGTTAGGATATACCCATTTGCTTTCTTGTTCTCTACTTGTAATCCATTTTTTTCAGTAACACATAAAAATTTCCAGCATTGTGGAAAATAACATGAAATGAGTAACACATAGAAGAGAAAATGTCTGAAGCCTCAAAAAGTATCAAATTAATTCATTTATTTATTCATACCTCCTTCATTCAGTTAGTCAACAAGTAAAGTGATAACATTCAAGTCTCGCTCCCCCCAAACTTCTCACTCCTTATGTGTTTTCTGTAGTCAATCTCTCAGAGAGGTGGAGGGTGACACCTAGAAATGCTTTCTTTTCTGCTACTGTACGTGAAAGATACAGCTGCGTGTCTCAGGTCAGCTTTTTACCTACAGGATCTCCCAGGACTGTCTTCCCACAGAGATATATTCTAGATGCCTTTAGTCCATAAAATATACCTATTTATGGTCCTAAAAGTTTTTGATGACCACCTTAGTAATATTAAATAGCCTTTTGAACATTTTTCCTAAAACTCAGAAAGTCTGCCTTTATTGTTTTCTTTTTTGACAATTATAGCACATCATTGGATATTACTTTTGATTTTTTTGGCCTTAGGTATGTTAATACATACCATTAATTTATTACCCATATTATTCACCTATTAGATTATGAGCAGTGGATTGCAAGGAAGATACACAGTACCATCATTGGAACAAGGAAATTTAACAGGATAACTAAAGCAGCAATAACAGCAACTGATATTTATTTTCCCTCTTTTTGTTGGCAGACATTGTGCATGAACTAGTTCACTAAATCTTTTCGATTAATCTTTGTAGCAGACACTATTCTATTTTTATTTTATTTATGAAGAAAATGAAATTTAGAGAGGTTATTTACCTTGCTAAAATCTGTAATGAAGGAAAACAGGAAACCAATTTTTATTGAGCTGTTACAATGTGTCAGGCACTGCACAAAACTTCACTCAAGGAATGAAGAAAGTATTTGCACTAAAATTCTTGCGTTAGGAAAATTAGTTACTACAGTGAACAACGTTTTTGCACTAAATTATCTAGATGCCAAGGCAAAAAGCACACAAAAGAGAACATGATGTTTATCATCATCATTATTTCATTTAAAAAGTTAAACTGTTCATTGTTTTTCTAAGCCTACTTTGTAAAAAAATTGTGCGTATAGTAAGTATAAAATATGAGTTGTATGAAATTCTCTATGCACCAATTAAACAATTATTAATTGAATAATTGCCCCAGAGTTTGATCCAGAACTTGTATTTTTAAGAGGGTTACTTTTTGCCAGTATGGCTAAAGATCCTTGGCAAAGCAGCCAGTTCAGCTGAATTGTGGCATGAGTTGAAGGGCTGAGAATTTGCGCTTTGGAGCTAAGCTGAAATGCAGGTATCTTGTGTTGTTTGTTGATTTTAAGGACACCATGTACAAGTGAAACAATGGCATTGAGCCCCATTCACAAGAGGCTTCTGGAAATCTATGTTTTCTATATCATATCCCAGAGCAGTGGAAAGGTGATGCCTAGAAATGAATGACTCATTTTCTACTGGCTACTGGATGTGAATGGCCATGGCTCAGTGTATCAGGCCACCTTTTGACATGTCTTGGATGTGTTTAGATAGCAGAAAAATAGATGGCTGTCCAGTATATTCTTATGAGGGTTAATGAAGCTTTTATCCTTTGTGTGTGGAGATTCCTCCTCCCTCTATTTGCAGGTAGGCAAAAACTCTTCTCAGGAACCATTTGAGGTGTGAGAACACTCTTGAGTTCATTTTTGTTTGAAGACTTAAGAGTTCTGTATCTTAAATTCTAGAAAATGCCTGGAGGATTCTGAGGACAGAGTACTGAACTACAGAATTTCCCTCTGTTTATAGATAAGTAAATCAGTTGACCCATATAAAGATATTATAAAAATTCCAGATGTAATAAATTTTTTAATCATACTTATGTACGTGTACGTGATTTGACTTAATGACATTGTACTATGCTGGTTTTCTTTTCTTAAAACCAAACTCGTGAACTTTGAGGATATACCTATGTAGACGAATCAGGAGAAAAAAGACTGGGAAATCTCATATGACCTTTCATTGCTACTCATTTTCTCTTTATAAGTTGTCCTGTCAGTCAACTCCCTAGAGGGTGGAGTGAAGCTGGGAGATATATTTTTGAGGCAATCTTGATTCTTTAATGCTTTCAAAATTGTTTTACAATTGAACTTTACTTCTTTTGTAGCTAGATATAGGGCAGGATAGGCACTGAGCTGAGTTTGTTAATACTTCAATTAAACCTGAGATGTTAACTTTCTGAGTGTCCCACTTCCAGCTCTTGTACTGTGGGGCAGGGGAGTGGGTTTATTAACCTTTGCTTGGTAATATGCACACTCATTTGCTAGGAAATTTGTTGGAAGATGCTCATTTTGTACAGGTCACAGAAAAGTCAGCTCAGAAATTTGGCACTTGCTATTTACAGAGCAGGTAATTTTTCTACGCAAGCATCTACTGGTGCCCCTAACTGAAATGAATGACTTAGCCCTAAGAGGTTCAAGACCCTCCTCAGGCATTCTATGAAATGAAACCTTTGAATTTCTGCCCTCTCTCTGCCCCCACCAGGTTGCCATTTACCAGAAAAGGATTGTTGTTGTAATGGAGCAGATGTTTGCAATTCGGGTTTCAAAGACTATTATCAAAGATAATAATGCTCCTCTGTCTCACCTGCATAGTTCTATCTCTGCATGAAAAGAATTGGGACAGAGGAAGAACACTAAGCATGAAAGGTATCCATGCATTGCTCAACCCTGTGAAATGTGGAACCCTCCATAAACTGAAGTCAGGGCCAAGAGGCTGTAAATGAGGGTCTGATCATAGCTGTCTGCTTGTTGCCTTTGGAGTGCAGCACTCAGTCTTGGTATCATGTGAAGAACTGGCCTTTGAAGACATTCAGTATCAAAGGGGAGCCGCAGGAAAGCAAAGGTCCCTTTTCTTCCTGGGGTGTCCTTGCCTGTCCCTGTGAGCCATTCCCTATCAGATGGGGATATAAGAGGACATTTTCTTCACTATGGAAGTGACCTGTCACTTGAAAGATTAAGGTCACTGAGTATAATGCTCTGTGTTGCTTATGATTGAGGTGCTATCTGCAAAGGTCCCTGACACCCAGGAGGGAATGGCTACTAGTCTGAAAGAACTAAAGAAGCATGAAAAGTCAGGGAGACATGTCCCAGCAGTGTACCTTACAAAGAATGATCTCTGCTTTGTTTGAGGGGTGGTCATCCTTACTATCAACCTCACAATCACAGGGATTTGATGGAAAAAAAAATGTTGGTCTAAGGAGAACGTAAATATTGTGTGAATTTTTATTTGTCCTTAGCTACATTTATTTAAAAAATGCGCAGAGGTCTTGAACCATAAAAACTAAAAAGCATATCCAAGACACAGTGATGGTCATCATCCTAATAAGATAAGATGTTCATAATTTACTGCTGGAGCCTCAGGTGTTTTGTGTTGAAGAATATTTCTGAAGAAAAATGGCACGTGTGCCTTCAAAAATAAAGATGTTATTGAAATATCCTTCCTAGTGGAGTTATTTTTTGATGCCCAAGAAGTCATGAATAATATTTAAAAGTAGAAAACATACCTCCTCTATAATCTTTACAAATCCAGTTGAATATTAAGCTTCCCTTAAGCTCTATTTACAAAGAACTTGCCAGTTTTCAACTTGATATGGTGGGTTTATTTTACTATGTAATTGGAAATAGACTTTTGGTATTCCTGAGGGTTTTCTATTCTTTTTTCCCTACAAATTGGATTTCTAAAAATCATTATTTTTTCAATGAAATGCATAACTAATGGTATTAAAGCTTTTATACATCATTTTAATACCTTTTTTTCCTTGAAGTAGATATGGGTCTTTGAGCTGACTTACAGGGAAAATCAATCAGAAAAGAATTTAAAATTAGAATTCTTAGACGTGCAGGCTCACATTTTCCAGTAGAGGGCAAGAAAGCACTACATATAAAATTCAGAGATACAACCTCTCCCCTTTTATTTCTGTGCACCTTTTCAGACCAGTTAAGTTCCTGAATTGTGAAATGCTAAGCATGATAGGGAAAGGGATATTTAAATTCATTAAATATAATCTTTTTCTTATTCAGAGGGCTATTGAGCACAATATTTAAGTGCTCAGTGAATCTCTCTGGGAAATAAAGAAAATGAATTTGGGAATTCGGGAAAAGTCAAAAGAAAAGAATGGGATGTAACAATTTGGCTAGGATGTCTTGTCTGCATTTTCGCAAGCATATCATAAGTGCTCAGCCATGATGCCCAGCACACTCCTCATACTGGAAAAAAAGTCTGACCTGGTAAAATGCTGGGTATCTTGTAAGACACTTCACTGTATTTACACACATATGCATGGTCATTTAAATGGCTATGTCTCAGTAGCTAGTTTTAGTCAGTATGAGAGACAAGCATCATTCTATTTATGTTATGGATATTGAGTTCACACACATATTGGCCAATGCAACTGAGGATATTAATTACTCATAATTGATCCAAGTTGTAAACGTTCTAGTTATGGTTCAGGCACTCTAAGATCATCTGTATTGTTCTTCCAGAATAAATTTCTAAATTCAACCTGGTCTTTCTTACTAGACTTTTTTTTTAGATTGCTAATTCAAATGTATTTTCCAAACATTTTTTTTGATTTCTAAGTTCATAATTTTGATGGAGGGCTTTTTTCCTTAGTCTAGTTTTTATGGGAGAAATGGCCTATCAAATCAAATCAATTTACCACATGATGCATTTGTATAAATATATGTATGTTGTCAAAAATATTAATTTGGAAAACACTCAACTGTGTTATTTAAAGAATGGTATTGGCAATCATTTTGGCATATTTTAATGAATTTAAAATAAAACACAATGCCATTTGCTATAAACTTACCACTGTTGGTTTGTGTAATATTTATTAGCTATATAAGTCAATAGCTTCCACATGATCAGTTATATTCACTGGTTATGTAAAAAACAGATGCCTATTTGAATATAAACTAAGGTACATAGAGGAAGATATTTAAGGTCCAGTGATGTAAAGGCTATGGTAAATTTGTCTGAATCAGGTAAGTGACTTCCCAAAGGACATTGTCATATTTCATAATCTCCTTCTTGGGAATAAATTTGTTTTGCTTACAATACTTATATTTTTGTAGGATTTACATAAGCACTAAAATGGAATACTACACTCAAGTTCCTTTTAGAAATAAATTCTAACTTTATGTATGCTTGTTTCATTTGGTGATGGAAACAGAAAATCCAATTTAGAAAAAAAAGTCTGGCATATTAGACTGGTAGTTCATATCTCCTATGTTATAGTCAAGCAGGACCTTCAGATGGAGCTAGCACCTGGTTTATGTATTTTGGGGGGTTTATTGGATTTTTCTAGAAACTCATATCCTTACTTTTGCCATTTGTCATAATTTTATTTCTCAGCATTTGTTTTGCATATTTTCCTTTTTCTAGACAAGATTTGTCTGTACTTTAGTAAGTCTTCTGTGTACCAGGATCATATATATCTAAATGCTTCTGATGGGGCATCAGTACATTTTTTTCTTTCTGGAAATATAATTCCAATACTTTTTAAATGCCGGTTAGAAAAATAGGATATGTCAGTGTAGGGATACACACAAGAACTGTTCCATTTATTTCAGTTAAAATACTACTTATATAAAGAATGGAACTGAGTGGTTCTCTCAGAGGTCTTCAGAAGATGGGGTTATTTTTTTCTCATCTCTTGTCTGTAAGTTTGAATTAACTTCCTCAGCAAAAAAGAAAGAGAGATAGAGAGAGATTGAGAAAATAAAAAGGGAAAAATGTTTTAAAGCAGAACATAGACTGTATTTAACCATGCTTTTTAGTTTCTTTTTTAAAGAGTTCATTTTACATATAAATAAAACTGAATTATAAATATATCCCCCATAGATAATTAAGGTTTTAAATACTTCAAAGAAGGAAACTACCCTGAAAAACTACTGCATTATCCTATTAATTTGAAAATCTCCCACATATATTAATTTATACAACACATTAAAAATTGTTATCTTCATCTCAACTCTTCCTGCCCACAATGTTAGAAAAAGGGGAAACTTGATTTCAAGAAAATGTTTTACATATGTTTTTTCAGTATTTTTGAAGCAATTGGATCAAAGTATGTTATGAATTCCAGAAAATCAGATGGTCACATTTAGCCACAAATTTAGCGTTTTGCTAAATGAACTTGACATGCTTTAGCATAAAAAAGAGTGAAACTCTGCCATTCTGGCTGTCATGCTTCTGAAAAGTATGCGTGTTCAGACCAATATTTGAAGTATGTTGTCTCTCCAATACAGAAGTTTGTATTCATACCATGCTTGGAAAGCCTGAATAGAATTGGAGTCACTCTGCCTCATAAGGAGTCTCATGGATGCTTATGGATATGCTTAGGTGGAATGAAATAGAGATTAAGTGTTGTTACCTGAAGAAGCTGCAGAAACTTCTTACACTCAGAATGCCTCTCTTTTCCAACTTTTCCTTTGTTTTCTGAGAGAGTCTGTAGAGAAAAAAAAATCTGTAATGCCAAGTTTCTTTAGTGAACAATATGAATTTCAGAGGAAAGAAGGAACCTAGGAGTGCTTGCATTTCAATAACTGGTTGCAATTGGTATCTGATCAGAGATAGCCTATTATATGTATTCTCTAATACTCCTTTCTAATCTCCTCTCTCTGTCACAGTTCTATTTCAGCATTTGTTCTAGAAAGGGCAGTTCATTATTTATGACATGCAGAATTCATTAATGTTTGTCATTCCTCTGAATCTTTTGATCACCAGCAATATATATTATAACTGCCATCTGTATCATTTTACAGTTTACTGACTATGACACTTTACATAAATAGTGCATATGTTAATAGGTTAGGCATTAGAGAATAAGCATTTAATTGGTTATGTGCCCACCCTTCTATGCACTCCCCTGTATGAAAAACAGAAGTTCATTTTCAAAGGTTTCTGTTAATTTTCTATTTAGCAATATAGAAATATATGTGCTTATTTTGCCTTGACCATATGTCAAGAAGAAAAAGCCATGTGAGATGGTTCCGTGTGATATTGCTTATTTGAATTTTATAGCAAAGTGTATTTCTGTTCAGACCAAAGACTGTATTGTGTTTTGTTATGGATGGTCAGTACTTAGAGAGCCAAGTTATTTTGGTGTTCTCCAAGTTTAGAGGTGTAAAATGAAAATTTATATTTTTCCTGTGAAATCCAGGATTTTTTATTTTTAAAACAATGTCCCTTTAACAATAAAACACATTTTATTCATATTTTGAAGATGGTCTGCAAGTGTTCCTCAGAATAAAAAATATTTAAAGGACACTTAAAAACATAGTGATACAAATTTTTCAAATAAAAAATAAATAAGTAGAAATGGATTCCTTACAACTTCCTTGTTTAGATAAGAATAAAATGAAAAACTGTCTTTTAGCTTAGAGTCATTTAGAGGCAGCTTAGGGTCACTGGGGAAAGAAGGAACTCTGACTTGCCTAGAAAGATGAAGGCAGTCTAAAGCCTAACACAAAATAAATTTCAAAGGAACTAAGCCTAAGGAACAGAACTAGGTCCAGTGACTACCCTGTCATTTAGAGTCCAACTTAGGAAGAAAAGACATTTAAACTCAATAAAAAGAATGTTTATCTCCCCAGCATTCTTCCTTAGGGGATATAAAGTTACTTGTCCCTGGAAGATAATCACCTGGGAAGCATGTGTCAGGAGGGATGCAAACATTAGCTCTGAGTTGAATTTTAGCACAAAGGTCCTTTAACCATCAGAGTCAAGGTTTCTGTAGTTCTACCTATGGGAATAAGCAGGATCTTCTGTGAAACTCAGGTATTTCCTGTGTCTTACGCAGATGGAGTTAGAAACCATGCAGACAGCCCCATTGAATGATATTAACAACCAGGACCACATAATCTATAACCATTCCTCTTTTTCCTTGACTCAATTATCTTTTTTCTCCATTCAAATTTTTCTCCCCTAATACTAGGAAGTTAGTATTATTTTTTTCACCATGGATGGAATGAGGTCAATCACTATTCCAGTGGTTTCTCTGATTAATAGCTGTGCTATAGGAGAAAACTATTTAAAGGAGGAAAAAATGCACAAAATCTATACTCCCAAACTGTGAAACACAGTGATAGGGAGAGCTAATTCTGTGAAGTAACTTAGATTTCCAGTGCTGCCAATCTGGCAGGTCTTCACTACTCAATTTCTAAAAATTTAAAAAAGAAAAAAAATACACAACTTGCCAAGTATCACCATATTGTCAATAAAATCAAATGAACTTCTTTTTCTGAATATTGACTACCAAGGAGAAGAGTGTGTTTATTATTTTAAACATCAAATGTTCTCTTAAAATGCTTTATTTGCTCTTTAAATATTTTATTAATAATTATCAAGTATATTCTATTAAGTTAACTGTTGGGCTAAATTAATTATTAATATTTTAAGCTATATAGATTATGACAACTTCGTTGGAAGAGTGTCTTTTCCCCTTAGCATTCCTAGTAAAAGTGAATTGAAATATATGTTTTAGTACTGTTTTATTGGGATATAATTTTTCTACTTTTGGATTTTAATGTAATATTTATATATTTTTGAAGAGGCATTTGCGTAAAACTCAATCTGGAATGTTGACAATGAAAACAAAACAAGAAAAATAAAAATTCAACTTTCATATGAAAAAGAACCAAAGTATGATTATCAGTGAAAAATGTTAAGTACTATGGAAAGGCAAAAGGGATCAGAAATACAAACTATCATCCAAAACATACAGAGGGGAAGGTGTTTCTAATGGGCATTTAATGAGGAATAAGTTGCTGAAACTCTAGTTATTGCAGTGTTAGCTGGAAGGAAATGAAACCGTGGTACTAAAAGTAAAATATTTTTTGATTAACTATAACTGCAAAATCAAATTAAAAACTGAAACTGATTATAAGCAGAATGGGTAAAATAACTAAGTCCAAAAGATCTTTGAGACTTCATTTGCATGATCGGTACTCACATGTGTTAAGAAGGTGTGAGGGCACCTCATGTCCCTTTGGGCATGGTTTGTTATTTTTACATCCTTCTTAAGATAATCAGGGTGAATCCCAGACACACAAATCTTGGAAAGTGTAGGTTGCTGTGGCAGACTCCGGCCAGCAGAGTCTGCCTGTTGTGGCTGTAGATGAGAACAAATGCACAGGCAACAGTAATCCTGTGGGGAAAAAGGGACTGGCACTGCTACTCTCTTAAGGGGAGAGCACCTATGAGTGCCTAGGCCACTCTCTCAAGAGGAGAGTGCCTCAACCCTTGCCTAAACAGGCTTTTATTATTTCTTTTGGGTCTTATATCAGCGAAGTGTTTATTATTTATTACATAGAATATTATTGTCTACATTTTAGGTACAATCAAGGGAATGAAAGTAACATGCAAAGGGCAATGGCAGTGAGTTGATTAGCTCTATCCTTGGGAAGATTCACACAGGCTTTGGAAATTACCTTGAAGATAGAAAATACGCATTTGTTGTTTTAGACCAGGGTGATGGAGTTTTAGCAAGAGCAAGCCATAACAGTCTGTATGCATTTTCTAGGCCTGATTCCCACGGGAAAACTCGGTTTGAAGGTCTGGCTCCTGCCCACCACCTCACTTCTGTAGGTTTTCCATACAGAGCTGAGTCACGTTTGCCAGACTAAAACAAACCGGTCCCCTACAGCTTGCTTTGTAAATGACCACATCTGAAGTGATACTGTTGTTACGGTGGTTCCTAAAGCAAATCATGGGGCTCTCAATGTACAGAACTTTCTCAAATTACAATCTAATGTACAAAATATGAGTTTTCAAGTATTTACATTATATTATAGCCATTGAAACAGTGATGTTTTTGAAAGTGCATACATGCATCATGCTTTTTTTATACTTTAAATAGTAAACTCTGTTGATTGATTTTAGGAATGGATTAAGAGTAGCAAGAGGTTAGATAATGGGGAAACCTAAGAATCTGGAGTTAACAACTGATCAGTAATTCCTAGTCACATCTGTTGGAGCCCAGGAGGCCTGTGAGGGGTCGAGGATAGGGTCCTGCACCGCAGGCGTGGTGACTGGGCCTGGTTTCTGGCCTCGGGGCTGTCTTGGGCTCTGACTGTTCTCTGAACCCTTGATAAACCAGCCGCCTTTCTTTATCCATCAACTCATATCTTTGGCCTGCGCGTCATGTACCCGGTAGCAATGTTAGCCTGAGAACATCCCGACCTTAAGGGAGTAGATAAACTTTGTAGGTCAAGGAAATGAGCTATGTGCCAGAAGCCTTCTCCTTTGTTCTCTATGCACTCAAGATTGTATTTAAGCCTGAAGACCGTGCAATAAACTTGCCTTATGCCAGCTGAGCATTTGGTCCTCTCCTATATTCAGTCCCTCGCCCAGCTTCATGACCACCCTTGCCGCAGTGGGCTGCGGCACACATCCAATGCATTTATTGATTCGTTCATTTATTCATCCATATATTGGCCCCAGATCAACACAGGTGAGTGACATACAGGCTGTAACACCAAATTGCTTAGAGAAGGAAGAAAACACTTCTTATCCTGAACTTGTGTCAGTCTTGGAGATGCATTATATATGCCCAAAATAGAGTAAGGACTTAAGAATTCTTAGCTAATAAAGGACTGCTGAAGAATATAATTTTCACAGAGTGGTTTCATGCTTTTTGATGGAATCATTAGGATGTGTTAGAATACAATGGAAAACATTTGCAAATGTAGGTGGAGAGATTACTGCAGAAATAAATTTTATTAACTCAATATGTAAGGGAAGCATGGTATAGCTGGAAACACCTAGATGCCAAAATAAAAAGATGAGAATGGAAGTTTATGTTACACACTTAAGGGCTGTGTGCCCTAGGTTATTGTAATCAACCACTCTGATCCTTGGTCTTTTCTTATGCAAAATGCTGCAATAACATAGTCCAACCATGATTATTGTGAACATTAGAAATTAGGTATTTAAAGAACATACATTATTTTTTCCTTTCATATATGTCTGTAGATATGTGTGTGCATGTTAATACTGTTATTACTGTGTAACATAAGTATTAAGCATTAATAATACTGCAAAGATGTTGATCCCTTTTAAACAACCAAATTGAATATTGACAGTAAGTCATGTTCTCATTCCTTTCATAATAGTATTTATTAAAGCTTACAAGTGCTTTGTACTAAACCAAGTGTTCTCTCTACTTAAGGTCATTTAGTTCCCTCTCCTCCCATACAGAGGAGGTATTATTGCCTCATTTTATAGCTGAAGGAACTGGACTCAAGGACGCTGAACTGATTTGCCTAGGGGATAGTAAACAGCAGAGTAGGAACTGGAACACACACTGAAGATCTCCAGAACCCCACACTTACATGTTACATTATATTGTGGCATCTTACACACTGGACTCCATCACACAAGCACAGTGAAGTCAGGTAAGAGATTGTCTGTTTTACTGGGACAATAATGTTTCTACATGATATGACTTCCTACTATATTTGGAGATTTAACTATACTACTGCTAACTTAACTATACTATTACTAACTCTACTTTCTTTCCTTCGAAAGCTTTAGGAACTATAACTTTTAAAAAAATGAGGGAAGAGCAGTATATGAGATTTGAAGTAAACTATATTATAAAACCTGGTGCCATATTATGCCCAAACTTGAAGGATATGAAATGAGTGTTAAACAGCTTTACAGGAGAGAAAATAGCATCTTGTTGTGCCTGTCTCTATTTTTGCTGCTCTGCTGAGTTTAGCTTTGGGGCACAAGGAGCTCTGTAGCACATAGCGTCTGGTGAAGGGCTTTTTTCTTCTTTCCCTTGAGGAAATGTATACAGCAGGAAACTCTGCTCTGCTGACCCTGTAATCCCAAGGTGGGGAATTGTTTGCAGATGACATGATAGTGTACATAGAAAACACTATAGACTCCACCAAAAAACTATTTGACCTAATTAGTGAACATGGCAAAATGGCAGGATACAAAGTCAATATTCAGAAATCAAAGGCATTTTTGTACACAAACAATGAAATAGCAGAAACAGAAATTAGGAAAAAATCCCATTTACTATAGCAACAAGAAAAATAAACTACCTAGGAATAAACTTAATGAAGGAGATAAAAGACCTGTACTCAGAAAACTATAGAACACTTAAAAAGAAATTAAGGAAGATACAAATAAATGGAAGCATATACTGTGTTTATGGATAGAAAGAATTAATATCATTAAAATGTCCATATTACTCAAAGCAATTTATAGATTCAATGCAATCCCTATTAAAATACCAATGACATACATAGTTCACAGATATAGAACAGATACTTCAAAAATTTGTATGGAACCATAAATGACCCTGAAAAGCAACAGAAATTTTGAGAAAGAAGAACAAAGTAGGAGGGATCACAATACCTGATATCACACTATATTCTAAGGCAACTGTAATCAAAACAGTCTTGTACTGGCATAAGAACAGACACATAGATCAATGGAACAGAATGGAGAACTCAGAAATAAACCCAAGTCTCTATGGTCAATTTGACAAAGTGGGCAGAAACGTAAAATGGAGTAAAAATAGCTTCCTCAATAAATGGTACTGGGAGAAATGCACAGGTACATGCAAAAAAATGGAACTAGACCACCAAGTTACATCTTATGCCAAAATAAACTCAAGATGGTTAAAGGAGTTAAATATAAATTGTGACATCATAAAAGTCCTTGAGGAGAACTTAGGCAAGAAAATTTCAGATATCCTACGCAGCAATATTTTCACCAATCTGTCTCCTAGAGCAAGGGACATAAAGGAAAGAAGGAACAAATGAGATTACATCAAACTAAAAATCTGCACAGCTAAAGAAAACATCAGCAAAATACAAATGGAATCAACCATATGAGAAAACATACTTGCCACTGCTACCTCAGACAAGGGTTTGATTTCTAAAATATGTAAAGAACTCTCACAGCTCCACACCAGGAAGACAAACAAATTTAAAAGATGAGCAAAAGACCTGAAGAGATACTTCTCTAAGGAGGGCATACAGAGGGCCAATAGGCATATGAAAGGATGCTCAACATCACTAGCCATCAGAGAGATGTAAATTAAAACCACAATGTGATACCACTTTGCACAGGTCAGAATGACCATCATTAACAAGTCAACAAACAAGTGCAAATGAGCTTGTGGAGAAAAGGGAATACTAGTACACTATTGGTGGGAATGCAGACTGGTGCAGCCACTGTGGAAAACAGTATGGAATTTCCTCAAAACACTAAAAATAGAACTGCCTTTTGATCCAGGAATTCCACTGTTGGGATTATACCCTAAGAATTCTGAAACACCCTTTCAAAAGAATGTATGCATCCCGATGTTCATGGCAGCAAAATTTACAATAGCCAAGTGCTGAAAGCAATCTAAGTGCCCATCAGTAAATGAATGGATCAAAAAACTGTGGTACATTTACACAATGGAATACTATGCAGCAGAATGAAAGAAGGAGCTCCTACACTTCGAGACAGCATGGATGGAACTGGAAAGCATTACACTAAGTGAAGTAAGTCAGGTGGTAAAAGACAAATACCATATGATCTCACCTATAAATGGAATCTAATGAGCAAAACAAAGAAGTGAGTAAAATAGAACTAGAGACTTGGGAATAAAGAACAAACTGACAGTGACAAGAGGTGAGGAGGGAGGGGGATAATGAGGGAAAGTAGAGGAAAGGTCAAGTCCAAGAACATATAGAAAGGACCCATGGACAAGGACAATGGGGTGGGATAGTCTTTGGGAGTGGTGGTGGCAGGGTTCAATGGAGAACAATAGGGCAAGGGGGAATTGGGAACAACTAACGGAATGACAATAAAAAATGAGTGAAATGTTTTAGCTTCCTCAAAATATATCAGCAAATCTAAGTCTTCTGTAATCTAAGTCTGCAAGGACAGAACTTTCCCCTCCTCCTCCTCCTCTTTTTTTTTTTTTAAAGTGTGTTAATGTGCCCTCAGAGCTTAGAACAATGTCTAGCATATTGTAGGGGCTGAAAAATATTTTTGACTGAACCTGGTCAGATATGTTGTAGGAATAATGTTTAAGCATATTTTGTTGATTGTGCTATTACAGTTGTCCCATTTTTTCTCCCCTGTATTCCCCTCTGTCCTGCACTCCTCCTCCCACCAGCATTCTGCCTCCTCACCACCTTAGGTCATGTCCATGGATTGTATGTATAAGTTCTTTGGCTTCTCCGTTTCCTATACTATTCTTAACCTCCCCCTGTCTATTTTGTACCTACTATTTATGCTTCTTATTCCCTGTACCTTTTCCTCCGTTCTCCCCATCCCTTTTCCCACTGATAACCCTCCATGTGATCTCCATTTCTGTGATTCTGTTCCTGTTCTAATTGTTTGCTTAGCTTGTTTTTGTTTTTTCTTTTAGGTTCAGTTGTTGTTAGTTGTGAGTTTATTGTCATTTTACTGTTCATATTTTTGATCATCTTCTCTTCCTTAGATAAGTCCCTTTAACATGTCATATAATAAGGGCTTGGTGAACTCTTTTAACTTGACCTTATCTGGGAAGCACTTTATCTGCCCTTCCATTCTATATGATAGCTCTGCTGGATAGAGTAATCTTGGATGTAGGTTCCTTACCTTTGATGACTTCAAATACTTCTTTCCATCCCTTTCTTGCCTGTAAGGTTTCTTTTGAGAAGTCAACTGACAGTCTTATGGGAACTCCTTTGTAGGTAACTGTCTCCTTTTCTCTTGCTACTTTTAAGATTCTGTCCTTATCTTTCATCCTCGCTAGTGTAATTATGATGTGCCTTGGTGTGTTCCTCCTTGGGTCCAACTTCTTTGGGACTCTCAGAGCTTCTTGGACTTCCTGGAAGTCTATTTATTTTGCCATATTGGGGAAGTTCTCCTTTGTTATTTTTTCAAATAAGTTTTCAATTTCTTGTTCTTTCTTTTCTCCTTCTGGAACCCCTATAATTTGAATATGGGAATGTTTAAAGATGCCCTGGAAGTTCCTAAGCCTCTGTTTTTTGTTTTTCATGGTTTTTTTTGGAATTCTTGTTTCTTCATTATGTTCTGGTTGAATGTTTCTTTCTTCCTTTTGCTCCAAGTTATTGATTTGAGTCATGGTTTCCTTCCCTTCACTGTTGGTTCCCTATATATTTTCCTTCATTTCACTTTTCATAGCCTTCACTTTTTCCTCTATTTTGCCATGATACTCAACCACTTCTGTTAGCATCCTGAATTCCAGTGCTTTGAATACTGCATCTGATAGGTTGGCTATCTCTTCATCACTTAGTTCTATTTTTGGATTTTTGATCTGTTCTTTCATTTGGGCCATATTTCTTTGTCTTGGTGCACCTGTTACATTGTAAGGGGCAGAACCTTATGTATTCGCCAGGGTAGAGCAACCCATGTTGTTGCAGTTGTGGCACTGAATGTGGGGGAGGGATCAGAGAGAAAACAATTTGGCTGGCTCAGCTCCTGGCAGGTTTTCAGTCACTTCCCCCGCTACCCACAAGCAAATTGGGCCTTTCTGAGTCTGGTTCCCAGGTGAGTGAGTTTGTATACATTTTAGGACCCTGTGGGTCTGTCTAATGAATTCTCCTTTGAGTCCAAGCATTTTTTCCCCCACCCCAAACCCCACAGTTTTTAAAGTCAGAAGTTTTAAGTTTTTAGTTTCCTTTGCTGGGACCCTGGGTTGCTGCTCTGTTTCACTCCCCAGTTGTTCCTCCTGCTTTATCTGCACTCAAATGTGGAACCTCAGCCCTGCCAGCTGCCGCCTTGCCCATCCAGTCCTCCAGCCACTGCCTTGCCATGCATCTTGTCCACCCAACTGTCCATCTGCACCTCTCCTACCAGTCTGAATGATGTTTCTTCTTTAACTCCTTGGTTGTCAGAATTATGAACAGCTCAATATTCTGGCATTCCGGTTATTTTTTGCTTTTAAATTTGTTGTCCTTTTTTGTTTGTGTGAGGAGGCATTGTGTATCTACCTACCCCTCCATCTTGGCTGGAAGTCCATAATTTTGGTTTAATCACAGAGTAATATTACTTTGAGAAATATAGTAAGATAATCCAGACTGCAGTCCGCCCTTCAGATAAGGTAATATGAATTCCTTTCCAGGTGACAGAATCAGATTTGCATCCAAACTCTGTGGCTTAATTATTTGGTACAAACATAACCATTTAAGCTCAGTTCTGAGTTCCTTTCTCTCTTTTATAAAAATCTTCCTCTGCTTATATCTAGGATTATATTTGGAAGTATAGTTGACTCAATTTGATAAGATAGAGAGAACACTTAGCTTAGTGCTTGGCACACAGTGATGATAAATGGTATTTGTTCCTTCTCTTCTTCTTGACTTAATGAGATGTCAGCATATAATATGTCACTGGTGATATTTGCAAAATTTCTGTACTAGGATAGAGTAATTCCAGTGATTTGGAAAAATATTTCTCATCTGTTTTACCAAAAGGCATTATCTCCAATTGCCATAATGGATTTTCCATTAATAAATATGGCATTTATATCCTAACCTGGAAGACAAGTAGCTACACCTTTGTTAAAGGTTTCATAAAATATATTACTTTTATCTTTATTTTGTTTGACTTCAGCTGAGAAATAGTTTTATCATAAGAAAACTGCTATTTTTTCCTTTAAATCATATGTAACCATCAACATTTGAGAATACTAGAATTTCTTGGTTTAGATACTTAATATTTTTATTTCTTGCAGCCATTTTTCCTTGTCATTCCATTTACATGATTGGAAATGACCACTGCACATTCATAAAATCACTTCTGGGAGCTTCTCAGTGTTGATCCCGTATTATGTTACAATTGCTTTTGGCATCTACAGGCAAAATTTGCCTCTCAGCCTAAACTTAACATTTTTTATCCTCTGATTTTGAGGCAACATATTGGCAGATTGTTTGTTCTTATCTGACATTCAGGGAAATCTCTGGAGTTGTGAAATGTACTTTTTCTTATAAGCTTCATGTGGAACTTATTGTTTTATTTCATCTCTCCCACATGCTTTTTGCTTTCTGTTTCATAATGAATTGTCTATATACTGCTGCAGGCCTTGCAATAACTCCAGTCTTTAAGCAGGTCTTGTCAATGTATATTATAATATGATCAAATTTCTTCTAGCTTTAATCCTGTTAACATCTGTAATCTAAGGCGGAGGGCTTGGGCCTTGATCATGGAAATACCATGAGAACTCAGTGTTGGGTTATACATAAATAACTGGAGAATTAATTTTTTCACATTTCACCTTATTACTGGGGAATATCCTGGGCCCAGGCTCAGTATGTTAGATGGTGTCAGAACTGGGATCCAAGGTTCAGAACTCAAAGTCTATAGAATGATTCAGGGTTGGGAAAGTGGCAACAAGATGAGACACAAGGAATTTGGTAGAGGGAGGCTCTGTGATCAAATATTAATAGACAGATGTTCAGAAAAGTGCTGTGGGAGCAAGTTGCACCAGCAATATACTCTATTATCACTCTTATTATCCCTTTTTATTTACTATCCTCAGTGTAAAATGGTGGACTAGAGATTGGTTTCTTTTTCAAAAATTCTATGTCACCTGCAGGTATACTTTTGGTAAGTTACAGAAAACAAATGCCGGTTGAGACACTCCCAGGAAAAGTTTGAGTTTCTGTGGAAAGCTGTGATTGCCTATAGCTCATGATTCTGTTCCTTGGGTGCTATTTTGCATCTCTGTGAAGTGTAGTTAAGTAATAGCAAGGCAAAAACACACCAATTCTGACTAGTGGAGGTTTATTTCAATTGATTTCGCTTCTCTTGACTGTGGAAGGGGCCACTTTCCCCTTCATTGCACATTTATTTCAATATTCCTGACCCCTATATAGATCTGTTTTTGTTTCTTTTTGTTTTCTCCTTTGAATTGGTAGTAAACACCTCACCACTTTTCTCATTCATGAGTTAAGTAAAATCTTAAATATGTATTCATTCCATTGTGTAAATGTCCCATAGTTGTTTTATCGACTCATCTACTGACGGACACTTAGGCTGCTTCCATATCTTGGTAATTGTAAATAATGCTGCAGCTGCAATGAACATAGTGGTGCTTATGTTATTTCAAATTAATGTTTTGGATTCCTTCAGATATATTCACAGAAGTGGAATTGCTGAATCAAAAGGCAGATCTATTTTTAATTTTTTCAGTATCTCCATACTGCTTTCCACAGTGGCTACACCAATCTGCATTTCTACCAACTGTGCAAAAGGGTTCACCTTTCTCCACATCCTTGCCAGCACCTGTTTGTCAAATGATTGATGACAGCCATTCTGACAGGTGTGAGATGATATCTCATTGTGGTTTTAATTTGCATTTCTCTGATAATTAGTGATGCTGAGCATCTTTTCATATGCGTATTGTCCATCTGTATGTCCTCTTTGGGGAAGTATCTATTCATGTCCTTTGCTCATTTTTTAATTAGTTTTTTTCCCACACAATGGAATACTGGAATACTACTCAGATGTAAAAAAGAAGAAAAATTTTACCCTTTGTGACAGTATAGATGGATCTGGAGAACATTATGCTAAATGAAATAAGCCAGTCAGAGAAACACAAATACCATATGATTTCACTCATGTGGAGTCTAATGAACAAACTGAACTCACAAGCAAAATACAGACAGACTCATAGAGAGCAAGATGACAGCTAAGGGAGGTGTTAGCGGGTGGAGCAACTGAGCAAAAAGGAAAAAGGACTCATGGACTGGGACAGCAGTGTGGTGATTGTGGCGGGGGGGAGGTATAAGGGGTGTAAGTGGTAATTGAAAAAATACCATAAAATGTTTATTTTTATATTTATATGAGTCATAATTTTATACTTTTTATGCAAATTATCTTTTATATGAGCCTATATTTTATAGTTTTGGTTTGCAGTTTTGCTCAAAGTGCTTGTTCTTTTTAGTTCCAACTTCTAATGGAATTTATTTGCATATATAGAAAAGTTTTGTTGACATACCCAGGGTTTCTTGTTGAGGCTGTGGAGACATTTCCACCAGATTTCTTGTTTTTAAAAGCCCAGCTCCACCTGAGTGGAGGAGCCCTGCTTCTCTCCATCCATGCTCCATAAGTAGGGTTTCTGTTTTCTTCCATATGTGGCCTCTGTTTGGAGTTTATTTCCTCTAAATAATGTGCTCTGATGAATAAATTGGGCAAAGTGTCCTAATGTGGTACCAGAACCTCCTGCACTCTCATTAAAGTTTTACCAAGGGATATTAAATTATTATTGTTCTTTTTCTGTGTCTGACATGTTCATCGTAGCAGCCACAGCATTTCACAGGAGTGTTAATTGATATGTTTAAATCATTGCATAACATTCCTTTACTAAGCATTTTACCATGTGTGCATGCTTCACAGACATTTTTATTGTATGAGGCAAATTTTATTTCATTAAACTTTCACTACAATCTGTATGTAGGCTTTTTTGTTTTAAAGATGATGAAGTTGAAGCTTGGAGTGGTTAAATAGTTTACTCACATTGCTATTAAATGGTACAAATTAGTAGAGAGAGCATTTTCTTTAGATCATAAATCACACAATCCCATTTCTTTAAGTCTAATCCAGCTGCATTATACTGCAGCTGTACTTGCATGCATGATATGTTAGTTTCCTATTGCTTCTCTAACAGATTACCATTAAGAGTAATTTAAGACTAGACAACTTTATTATCCCCAGTAAGCTAGAAGTCTAACTTGGGTCTTACTGGGCACAAACTAAGGCAGTGACAAGACTGCATTCCTTCTGTAGGCTCTTGGGGAGAATCTGTTTCCTTGATTTTTCCAGCCTCTAGAGGACACTCACATTTCTTGGCTCATGGCCTGTTCCTCCATCTTCAAAGTTAACAAGATAACATCTTTCTGACCTTATTTCTTCATCATGTCTTATTCTGACTTTCTTCTTCTGCCTCTTTATTTCATTTTTAAAGACCTAATGGGAGGCAATGGGAAAGTGTTGTCAGGAACATGTATAGAGGACACATATACAAAGCCAAAGGCAGGTAGAATCAAGGGTGGGAAGTGGGGATGGCTGGTGTGTGTGTGGGGGGGGTATTGGTGGGAAAATGGAGACAATTGTACTTGAACAACAACAACAACAACAGCAACAACAACAAAAAACCCTTGTGATTACCTTGGGCTACCTGGATAATCCAGAATGATCTTCCTAATTAAGTTAATCTGATTAGCAACCTTAAATCTATGTGCCTTTTTTTACTTTATTTTTTATTGTTTATTCTATTACAGCTGCCTCATTTTTTTCTTTTTTCCCTTTTACTGCTCTCTGCCCAGCCCATCCATCTCTCTCAAAGTCAATCCCCTCTCTGTTGTTCATGTCCATGAGTCACTTATACATGTTCTTTAACTAGTCCTTTCCTCTTCCTTCCAATATCCCTCCACTTCCCTTCTTCTCTCCTGCAGCTACTAGTCAGTTCCATGTTTCTGTGCTTCTGATTCTATTTTGTTCATTAGTTTATTTTGTTCATTAGATTCCAGTTATAAATGAGGTTATATGGCATTTGCCATTCACTGACTGGCTTATTTCACTTAGCATAATAGTTTCCAGTTACATCCATACTGTTGCAAAAGGTGGAAATTCCTTCTTTCTTTCTGCTTCATAATATTCCATTGTGTAAATGTACCATAGTTGTTTGATCATTTTCTACTGATGGGCACTTAGGCTGTTTCTAACACTTGGCTATTGTAAATACTGCTGCTATGAATATATGGGCACATAAGTTCTTTTGAACTGGTGTTTCAGGATTCTTATGATATATATATAAATAAAATTTCTGGTTTTGATATTTCATTATTGGTATAAAATGGCATCAGTTTCTGAATATCAACTTTGTATCCTTCCAATTTGCCAAATTCACTTATTAGGTTGAGTAGTTTTTCTGGTGGGATTATGGTTTTCTATGTACACCATCATGGAGTCTGTGAATAATGTCAGTTTTATTTCTCCTTTCCAATTTAGATACCTTTTATTTCTTTTTCTTGTCTAATTACTGTGGCTAGAACTTCCAGTACTATGTTGAATAAGAAAGGTGAAAGCGGTTAGCCTTGCTTTGTTCCTGATCTTAAGAGAAACACTTTTAGTGTTTGCCCATTGAGTGTGATGTTGGCTGTAGGTTTCTCATATATGGCCTTTATTATGTTGACATATGCTCCCTCTATTCCCACTTTGCTGAGTGTTTGCATCCTTAATGGATGCTGGATTTTATCAAATGATTTTTCAGCATTTATTAATATGATCATGTGGTTTCTGTCTTTCATTTTGTTTATGTGGTGCATTACGTTTATTGATTTGTGAATGTTATACCATCCTTGCATCCCTGGGATGACTCCCACTTGATCATGGTGTATGATCTTTTTAATGTATTGCTGGGTCCTGATTGCCAGTATTTTGTTGAAGATTTTAGCATCTATGTTCATCAGTGATATTGGCCTGTAGTTTTCTTTCTCTGTTGTGTCTTTACCTGGTTTTGGAATTAGGAGAATATTGGCCTCATAAAAAAGTTTGGGAGTCTTTACGCTTCTTGAACTTTTTTGAATGTTTGAGGATAGATGTTAGTTCTTCAGATGTTTGGTTAAATTCACCATGAAGCTATCTGGTTCAGGGCTTTTGTGGGGGGGGCTCCACCTGTAGAACCCCCTGTTCATCACGGATGAAAATAAAAACTACCAAGACAAGATCTGCTTGGGAAGGAGAGGTGGCCAAACTCTCAGAGGAGAATGATCCAGAGCCCCTTCCTCACTAGGCTTTCATTGGGTTCCAATACACCGGAATACAGGTTTAACATGTCAAAGAAATCTGAGGGCTTAATCTGAGCCAGTGTTTGTCAGGAAAGGGGGTTTCCAGACTTTGGGAGACATACTCATTTCCTCCTCATTCCCTTATCATTTAAATGAGAGCACTCTTAGCAAAACAGATTTCACAGGACTTTAAGAATTCTTTCTTATGCCCGATCACCTGGAGAGCCATCCTGGCCAGTACAGGGCTGCACCGCTTGCCCCCACAGTTTCAGGCTTTAAGCCAATTAGGAAGCAGGAGACATCTCCCAGATGGAAATGAGGACTTGGGCTATGTCAGAATAGCCAGGGGGGCGAGGGTCTATCACATCCTCTTTGCTGCAGCCCCCCCCGAGTCCTTCCATGAGGCCTCCCAAGTGGTCGTGTCTGGCTTAGGTTGCCCCTCCCATGAGGAGTCTTACCTGTCGTTGACTAACCAACCAAGCATTGGGGCCAGAGATGGATGAGGCAGAAGCAGTTCTCCTGCCAGGGAGATAAGCTTTGTCTCCTTAGTAGGTCACGTCCTTGTGACAGAACAGACCCAGATGAAGTGGGTCCCTTGGGCTCTTACACAGCCCACCATGGGGTGAGGGTTACAACTCCTGAAACCAGGCTGAATGGTCCACAACACTTTTGTGTGTTAGGATTTTTGAGATTACTGCTTCAATTTTGCTAGTAGTTATTGATCTGTTCAGACATTGTCCTTCTTGATTCAGTTTTGGGAGATTGCATATTTCTAGAAATTTGTCCATTTTGCCTCGGTTGTCCAGATTCTTGGCATGGAGTTGTTCATAGTAATTTCTTACAATATTTTGTATTTCCATATTGTTGGTTGTTACTTGTCTTTCATTTCTGATTTTGTTTAGTTGGTTTCTCTCTATTTTTTTTCTTGACAAGTTTCATTAAAGTTCTGTCAGTTTATCTTTTCAAAGAACCAACTCTTGGATTCATTGATTGTTTTTTTTAGTCTCTATGCGTATCTACAGTTTTAATTTTCTCTGCCATGTAACCTAATATTTTTACAGATTCTGGAGTTTAGAAGGTGGACATTTTGTGTGGCAGAGCATTATTTTACTCATCATACATGCATATATCATTACTAGGTTTTGCCATGCCAAATCTTTGCTGAAGTTAAAGAAGAATATCACAAAGATGGAAGAGACTAAAGAGAACTGGTGACTCAGACAAGGTTTTTTTTAGGAAAAAGTACCTTAGTGAAAACTTCAGTTTGAATTTTTAGTGCCCAAGTTTTAAGCAATGTATAGGTATTGACACTAACACCATTTCCAAGAAACTAATGAAGATACTGTAATGCAAATACATTATTTTGTGATGGAAAGTTTTCCAAATTGATACATTCATCTGTAGTCCAGGGATCCTCTCCCAAGAATGCAAAATTAAATTAAAGATGTTAACTGGAGATGAAATACGAGCTAGGGAGTTAGATAACCTTAAGCATACTTCCTCTTGGCCAGGACACTTAAATTAAATGCTCCTTGCTCTTTAGAATTATGTTGCCCTAATGAACAAAGGTTCAGCATCTTACTTTGGCATGTATGTTACAAAATTGGTCAAGATCTCAGAATGCTTCTTTTCTCTCTCACACAAAATAACATAACTTTTGCTCATATGTTCTTTCTTCTATGGGGTTATTAATATCAATGAGGTTTTGCTTTCCATTGATATCACTCAAAATCCATCTTTAGATGACCTGAATTCTATGATTTTTTAAAAATATATTTTATTGATTATGCTATTACAGTTGTCCCATTTCTCCCCCATCATTCCCTCCACCCTGCACACCCTCTCCCACCCACATTCCCCACTTTAGTTCATGTCCATGTGTCATAAGTTCTTTAGCTTCTACATTTCCCACACTATTCTTGCCCTCCCCCTGTCTATTTTCTACCCACCATCTATGCTACTCATTCTCTGTACCTTTTTTGCCTCTCTCCTCCTCCCATGCCCCTGTTGCTAACCCTCCATATGATCTCCATTTCTGTGGTTCTGTTCCTGTTCTAGATGTTTGCTTAGTTTGCTTTTGTTTTAGGTGTGGTTCTTAATAGCTGTGAGTTTGCTGTCTTTTCACTGTCATATTTTTATCTTCTTTTTCTTAGATAAGTCCCTTTAACATTTCATATAATAAGGGCTTGGTGATGATGAACTCTTTGAACTTGACCTTATCTGAGAAGCGCTTTATCTGTCCTTCCATTCTAAATGACAGCTTTGCTAGAAAGAGCAATTTTGGATGTAGGTCCCTGCTTTTCAAGACTTCAAATATTTCTTTCCAGCCCCTTCTTGCCTGGAAGGTCTCTCTTTTGAGAAATCAGCTGACAGTCTGATGGGAACTCCTTTGTAGGTAACTGTCCCCTTATCCTTTGCTGCTTCTAGAATTCTCTCCTTCAGTTTAATCTTGGCTAATGTAATCACAATGTGCCTTGGTGTGTTCCTCCTTGGGTCCAACTTCTTTGGGACTCTCTGAGCTTCCTGGACGTCCTGGTAGTCTATTTCCTTTGCCAGATTGGGGAAGTTCTCTTTTATTATTTGTTCAATTTTTTCTTCCTTTTGAGATAGCACTTCTCCCATGAAGACTTCATCATATGGATGCCAGCGCTGGGCATTTGACATTTCTGGTTTCACTTTCAGAGAGAGAATTGCCTTTCTTCTTCCAGGGGCCATTTTCTATGTTGAATACTTCCTTTGACCCCTAACTGACTATAGGAATTATGTGCTTTTCATAATTTCCGTCCATCAAATGCCCACACCATCTTTCATTCCAGGGCACTACCATATCTTTGTTTTCCACTTTATCAGGGAAGACTATTATTTTCCCCTGGATCTGCCTTGATCATTCACTGGTGACTGATCCCTTACGTTTTCTCACTATATTCTTAAGATTAGTGTGAATTCCTGTCTCATTCTCCATGCCTTTTTCATTTGAGTTACTGGCTTTTTCACCTACAGACCTCCTCAGAAAAACTTTTTCTGCATATTCTCCCACATATAAATTACATCTCTTTGGACCTCTCTGACAGTTTTCACCACTGTATTTCATTCTTTGTAGATTTATGTGAATTTATATTCTCCTCAATAAAGAATAATGTCTTAAAAATCTAGCAGAAGACCAAGCAAATGGAAAATGTATACAAAATACAAGATTCGTTGATGCTATTTCCATATGTACCTATATCTCCTTCTTGGCATGAATTGTATGTACATTTATACCTAGAAGCCTTTTATTGTACTTCAAAACAAAGAATTTTCACAGATAAGGGAAATAATTAAAAACGGTCATCTTTGAAATTCCACCTTCTGTCATCATTCTCAAAGATGGTGAGGAATACTAATTGGCATTTTAATATCAAAGTTGTAAATTTTGAGTTTCTTTATTGTAGTTTGCCTAAAAATCAAAACAATGTCACAGACACAAAATTTTTAGTGTCAGACTTTGCAGGACAACTAGACTTTGTGAAAAAGGAGAGAGAGAAAGATTTCGGGGTTGGCCCTCTTTGTATTATTAGAATGTGAGTTATACTGCAAAAGATATCACACTTTCTGCATTGGTACACAATGGTGCTTTCTGCATTGAATATTTTATCATTGTAATAAATAATGTTTCAAAATATCATAGGTTCTGGAGAAGTTTAAGAGGTTGTACTAAATAAGGACATTATCATTCTAATTTGGCATACTCCATCCCCTGAATTATGTATATGTCTGAAAGAAAGTTTGGTTCTTGTTAAGACATATAATAAACAGCCAGGGAACTAATTCAGGGGCACCACTTCAAAAAAAAAAATGCTTAAATCAGAGGTGCTTTAATTTTCACTTCAAGTAGTTTAATGTTAATTATCTTGGTCCAAATACAACTGCATTAAGGTGAACTTTAGAGTAATAGAATTAGAGAAAGGAAAATAAATGATGGAAGTTTACAAGGAAATAGGGTTTTAATGTAATGCTGTTGAGACTTAAGACTGTCTCTTTTCATATAATTGGTAATGTTAATTTTGCAAGTGTTGATCTTTCAACTTGAATTCTTTTTTAAAGATTTTTTGTTATTCTGTTACAGTTGTCCCAGTTTTCTCCCCTTTGCCCTCCTCTGCCATCCCACTCCCTCACTCCCATAGTCAGTTCCCACACTGTTGTCCATGACCTTGAGTTATTCATACAAGTTCTTAACTAGTCCCTTCCCTTACTTTCCACTATTATCCCCCTCCCCTCTCTTCTCTGGTCACTGTCAATCTTTTTTGTTTCCATGTCTCTGGTTCTATTTTGTTTGTTAGTTTATTTTGTGCATTAGCTTATTTTGTTTATTAGATTCCTGTTATAGGTGAGATCATATGGTATTTGTCTTTCAATGACTGGCTTAGTTCACTCAGCAGAATAGACACTTCACCAAGGAAGACATACAAATGTCCAATAGACATATGAAAAAATGCTCAACATCACTAGTCATCAGAAAGATGCAAATTAAAATCACAATGAGATATCAACTTACAACTGTCAGAGTAGCCAACATTAATAAATGTACAAATAACAAGTACTAGCAAGATTGTGGAGAAAAGGGAACCCTAGTTCACTGTTGATACGAATGCACACTGGTGCAGTTACTGTGGAAAATAGTATGAGATTTCCTCAAAAAACTAAAAAAGGAATTGCCTTTTAACCAAATGATTTCACTGCTGGCACTATACTTTAAGAATCCCAAATCACCAATTCAAAAGAACTTATGCACCCCTATGCTCATAGCAGTGCTAATTATAACAGTCAAGTACTGGAAACAGCCTAAGTGCCCATCAGTAAATTAGTGGATCAAAAAACTGCTATTTTTACTCAATGGAATACTATGCAGAAGAAAGAAAGAAGGAACTGCTACCTTTTGGACACCATGGATGGAACTGGAGAGTATTATGCTACGTCAACTTGAGTTATTGATGAAAACAAATGCTCAGTTTCTGAAACATTGAAGATCCACTTTCCAAAGAAAGTTTCTACAATGAACAGTTTTTAGGATAAAAAAAAAAAATTACCTTACTGGATATAGCTATTGTTTCAGAGGGTAATAAAACTTTAAATCCAGATTCTCTGTGAAAGAAAAGTGTTAAGTCTCTGCATCTGACTACATTGTTGGAGGAATTTATTCCTATTGTTGGAACAATGGGAAATGGGAAAGAACCACGCTAATTGGTGTTATTGTCAGCTCCTTAGCCACAAAACTATGATTATTTGAGTTAATTCAAGCCAGTGCATTCAGTGATCATAGACCTTTTCCCACTTATCAACCTTTTTTTTAAATTTTTATTTTAATTGTAGATCTTGTACAGTTTTCTGTTTATAAGCACATGAAAAGTTAATAAGGAGCCGATTAAATAAATATTTCTGGAGCTGGCCATCACCCTATTGATTCTAGTTCCACTGGATCTAATGGTTTACGGTTCAAATCCCAGCAGGAGTGGATTTCTTAAGCAAAGGGGAGACATTTATTGGATTAGTTATTAGTGTGGTGTGAATTATTAGTGTTCTGGGGAGGGGGATTCATAAAGTTGTTATTGAGAACCAGTGGTAAGAGCCCAAGGAGTGGGCCCTAGGGGCATTTTGTTCCTGGAGCTCCCCTGCACTGCTGTGGCATAATCAGAATGAGGGCTTATTCTGTGCCCCTGAAATTGCTTTCACAACCAGGCTATGGGCTATTTCCCTTGTAGCACCTCTTTAGCTCTCCATTTTCCTGGACTTACAGAGGTGTCTTCAAAAGGAATATTTGGTGTAAAGTGTAAGTAGTTGTGGCAGACTTTTGCCAGCAGAGTCCGCCTGTTGCAGCTGGAGATGAGAACAAATGCACAGGTGACAACAGTCCTGTGGGGAAAAAGAGACAGGCACAGCTAATCTCTCAAAAGGAGAGCGCCCAGACCCTTGCCTAGACAGGCTTTTATTGTTTCTCTCTGGTCTTACATCAGCAAAGGATTTATTATCTATTACATAGAATATTATTGTCTACATTTTAGGTACAATCAAGGAAATGAAAATAACATGCAAAGGGCAATGGCAGTGAGTCGATTAGCTCTATCCTTGGGAAGATTCACACAGGCTTTGGAAATTACCTTGAAGATAGACAATACACATTTGTTGTTTTAGACCATAGTGATGGAGTTTTAGCAAGGGCAAGCCATAACAGTCTGTATGCATTTTCTAGGCCTTATTCCCATGGGAAAACTTGGTTTGAAAATCTGCTCTTGCCCACCACCACCTTGCTTCTGTAGGTTTTCCATACCGAGCTGAGTCACGTTTGCCAGACTAAAACAAACCGGTCCCCTACAATTCCTCCTTTTTTTTTTTTTTTTTACTTTTTGTTAGGACTGTTGTGGTGACACATCCCACAGGACTTGCTACTTGCTGGTCTCTTTTGTGACCCTGGGCAAATAATTTGTAAATGTATTGTAATATGAAAAGCATTACTGAAATTAGTAAACAACTAGCGGCTCCAGTGACCCACAATCTTAGGTTGAGTCCATCAAACCAATGTTTTGGGTTTAATGAGCCCAGATTATCACTAAGTGTCTGAAGAATCTCTTGCTTAGTTAAGTGTTGAATGTCCTGCAACTGTTGGTGTAACTGCAGTTGCAATTTATTAATTTGTCCTTTTAAATTAGTAGAAAAAGCTCCTCTTAGGTGATGCTGAATATCACTCCAGGAATATTGGCTGGAGTTCCATTGTAGTGGGGTGACACACAGTTTGGAGAAACCAGGATCACAGGTCAGCTGCTGACGGGTCACTAGCGTGTTTTGGCATTCACTAATCCAGTTGAGGGCTGATTCAACTGCAAAAAGCCAAGTCAGGATTTCTTGATCAATCTGAACCTGTTGAAGCATTTCTAAAGTAGAATTGGTTAAGAGAACATCAACAGTATGAGCAGTTTGAACTGACCCAATCAGGGCAGCAGTTGCCATGGCAGTGGTAGCTGCAACAACTATAGCAGAGACAATAAATGCAATTAAGGTGCCAACAAACCATCAGACTCTTAAAGAGGCCAGCGCATTGTTAAGCACTACTATGCAATTGGGATCTTCCCATTCTCTGATTACATTAACTGGCACCCATATTTGAGTTTGTCTTTTAATTATATAAACTGTAATGAGGCTTAACTGAGTGATATTGAGATGAGTAAGACAGTTGGCATATATGGAGCCTGCAGGGACAGGCAAAGAATAAATTTTTGCTGATTTATTATAAAAGACTTGAGCTGTCCCTGGAGTTGCCAAAAGCAAGTAAGGGTTAGAGGTACAAACTGTGACCCAATCTTGTTTTAGAGGGCCATCCTGGTAGAGGCTTTAAACAAATTTTTTATACAGGTGTTTTCTAACAATAAAAGGCAAGCCCATTTTCTAAGAATTGTAATGTCAAGGGCTAGTGTGGTTGGGAAAAACAATTCTGATAATAGATGCCCTGGTACCGGGCCCCTCCCACCACATATTAATTAGTATATGGGATTTGAGGTAGAGCCAAAACTATTGTTTTGCCAAATTTAGCCAGTACTTTCCAATTAGCTCCCTAGTTCTCCACTACAAAAGGACTTTTGGGGAGAAAAGTAATAGTAGCATTTGTTCCTCTGCACAAAGATCAAGAGACTGAGTCTTTACAGCTACTATCTAAAGTACAAAGAGGAACTGGAGGGGGATTGAGAGTATGATAAAACCCCTCCTGGGTATGCAGGCTAATTGCAGTTATAATGGAGAGCTGATAGTAATCACCATATTGCTCCTTGCAGCATAGAATTTTTCTCTTATAGGTATGCACAAAGTGTCAGTAAGAACAGAAAAACAAACTGGTGAGTATTCAGCAACATAAATGCTATTTTTTTGGCACTGACATCCAGTGCTTGTTTTCTTCTAATGGGCCATCAGGGGGCATCCATACTCCTCCAGTTCACTGAGTGTCATTAGTGGAAAAGGGAGGTTCAACATTCCACCAGGTATGTAACTTAAATACTGGTGGGTCAATAATGTGAGCCCAATAAATATGAGAGGAATTACTTTTAGTAGTTAGGCCCTGCTCCCCTAGGCAGAGTACAATGGCAATTAAAAGCAAAGCTTTAGCTGAATTAGCTGACAGCACTGCTAAGTAAGCAATAAACCTATTTTCTGGGGTATCTTTTACCTTAGTTTCAACAAGAATTTTCTCAGCTTGAGCATTAAGAGCCTTAATGTCCCCCCATGTCATGGGGACACGTCTGAAGGGAGCATTATGAGGTATTGAGAGATTATTACTCTCTACCAGAGGCATCCGAGCCTTGGCCCCCATTATTGAGGTGGTCTGTATCCCCTTTTGTTGGCAAATCCAAACCCATGTGCGACATAGTGGGTGCCTGTGTTCCTTCTGGTTGTTCAGTGTCAGCTGGGCCATCTGGTCTGTCAGCTGATCAGCTTTCATCTCCAGGTAGTGGAGATTGATGTCTGTTTTGTTCATGATAAGGTTTCGCCCTTTTAGCTGGAAGCCAGACAGGACCTGTAGGGATGGAAACACATGTGTACCCTCTTCCCCATGTTAAGAGGTCTACAGGACCCTGCCAAGTACCATCTCCCAGCGGATCTCTATAGAGAACCTGAGGATAAGATGACTTTGGTTCTTTCTTCTGAAAAATTTTCTCAATTGGAGTACAAAGTGATTCATCACAGTTTAGAAAATTATAGGTGAACGTAGCTAACATAATCAAATTTTCAGGGGTAGACTCTTTACTCCCCCTTTTTTGTTTTTTAAGAAGATTTTTAAAGGTATGATGCACCTGTTCAACAATTGCTTGACTGGTTGGATTGTAAGATATTCCTGTTTTATGTTGGATATTCCTACGCTGAAGAAAGGCTTGAGTAGAATGGACAAGATATCCTGGCCCATTTATCAGTTTTAATTTGCTGAGGCTGTCCTAAATGATTAAAGGCTTCAAGCCAAGGGCTTGTATATTTTTAGCAGATTCTCCTGTTAAAGCAGATGCATGTAGGGCACCAGAATAAGTATCAATAAAAATATGAATGTATTTAAATTTTCCAAAGGGAGAGTAATGAGTGACATCTGTTTGCCAAATCATTTGAGAACTTAGTCCTCAAGGATTAACTCCTGTGGATGGAGGTGTCTTAGTAAGGGCTTGACAGTCAGGGCATTCTTTAATAATTTGCTTAGCTTGAGAATGGGGAATATGTCTTTGAAGTGCCTGGCTGTTCTGATGAAAAAACTGGGGAGAAGCCACTGCTTGCTGGAAAGCAGTAAGGACACTAGCTAAGGCATCTGCCTTATTGTTATCATCCACTAAGAGGCCAGGCAGGCCTGAGTGAGATTGAATATGAGTAATAAAGAGGGGTTGTTCCCACTTGTCAAGGAGAGACTGTAAAGTTAAAAATAAGTTAAGCAGATTTGAATCAATTGAAGTCTTAATTAATGCTTAATCTAAATGTTGAATAGTATAAACAGTATATCCAGAGTCAGAAACTACATTTAAAGCTTCTTTAGGCCATGGCCACAGAACCATAATTGCAGCAAAAAATTCAGCCCTCTGAGTAGAGGAATGTCCTAAGGATACAAAGTTTTTCCAGCTATTGCCTTCTTTCCAGGCAACAGCAGCCTGTCTGGTTTTTCTGGACCCATTAAGAAATATAGTTTTTGCTCCTGTTATTGGTACTAGGCTGATTTTTTCTGCTAATCTTATCTGAAGGAATGGAATGTTTTGAAGCAGTCTGTCTGAGGGTAAATTAATTTCTAATCTTCCCACAAAGTCAGCTATGGCACACTGAAATTCTAAAGATTGAGTTGTTAATTGCTGTAAATAAACTCGAGTTAAGGGAATATGAATAAAGTGAGGATCATATCTAAATAACTGCTGCATTCACTCATGTCCTTTTTTTATGAGATGGTACAATGCAGTTATATAGGTGGTAATGGTGCATCGTGGCTGATGAGACAGAAAAGTCCACTCTATCATAGTTAAATTAGGAGTCAGTTGTCCTATGAGGCCTATTGGAGTATTCAAGGTTGGAAAGCAGAGAAATTGGACAGGGAATTGCAGATTAACTCTGGTTAATTGTCATTGTTGAATATGTTGATTTGTTATGGTTAACTCTTTCAAGGCCTCAGAAGACAATTCCTTAGGGGAATTGAGATCTGGGTCTCCTTTAAGGGTATTAAATAAATGAGTTAATTGCTGAGTGGGTATTCCAAGGCTGGGTCACACCCAATTAATTGTTCCTAAAAGTTGTTGGAGACGATTAAGAGTTAAATCTTTGGGTGGACTAATTTGAAGGATTTGAGGCCAAATTATCCTATTAAAAAGGATATAACCTAAATATTTCCAAGGCTCTGAATATTGGATTTTCTCTGGAGCAATTATTAGTCCAGCAGAGGCTACAGAGTTTTTGAGAAAGGAAGTAGTTTTTGCTAGCATATCGTGTGAGGGAGCTGCAATTAAAATATCATCCATATAATGATAGATAATTGAATCAGGGAATTGATCCCTTACTGGCTGAATTGCTGTATGAACAAAATACTGACAAATAGTTGGACTATTACGCATTCCCTGAGGTAAAACTTTCCATTGAAATCGCTGCAAAGGCTGAGAATTATTAATGACTAGGAGAGAAAATGCAAACCGTTCTTGATCCTTTTCTGCTAAAGGAATTGTGAAAAAACAGTCTTTTAAACCAATGATTAAAAGTGGCCAATCTTTAGGAATACAAGCTGGATTAGGGGCCCCTGGCTGTAGGGGGGGCCCATAGGCTGGAGGGATTCATTAATTTACCTTAGGTCATGAATAAGCCTCCATTTGCCAGATTTCTTTGTTATAACAAAAATAGGTGTGTTCCATAGGCTATTAGAGGGTTCAATATGACCTGCTTCTAGTTGTTGTTTGACTAAAAAATGGGTTTGTTTAAGTCGCTCTTCTTTAAGTGGCCACCGATCAACCCATACCCGTATGTTGTAGAGCCAAGTAAATGGTAGGGGAGTTATAAGAGCAGTGGCCACTATGGAAAATGAGACAGAGAGATTCGCATTCCCCACTGGCTGAGGAGATCACATCCCCAGATATGAAGGGGCATAGGCAAAAGATATGGTCAATTCTCCCTAGCTGCCCCTCTGGCCTATAACATCCCAGAGACCATGCACTGAGTTGAGGTTGAGAAATTCCTCCAACACCTGAAACAGCCGTTTCACTGTCTGTTAAAGGCCATTCAGGAGGCCAAAACTGATTTGAGATAACAGAGATCTCGGCTCCCGTATCTATGAGACCATGAAAAGTTTTATTCTTTATTTTTACTTGTAAGATTGGCTTATTTAGCTTAATGGATTCTGTCCAGAAAACTGATTGATTATCTGTACTGCCGAAGCCTCCCTCTCCCCTCACTGCATTCTGAGTCTTTGAGATTACCTAGGAGAGGAGGAGCAGCAGCTGGGCAATGTGGGTCTGAGCAGGAATAAGATGATAACCAGATGCTTTAAGTATGATTTTAATTTCTCCTTTATAATTTGAGTCAATAACTCCTGGCTGAACAAAGATGCCTTTGGTAGTAATGCTGGATCTTCCTAAAATTAGGCCTGCTATTCCCATGGGTAGAGGTCCCCAAACGCCAGCAGGAACTACAGTTATTTGATTCTGTTCCTTTAAGATGAGCTCATTGGTGGTGACCAAGTCCAGCCCTGTGCTTCCTTGGGTGGCTGCATGAAGGTCGGAAACTGTGCATTTCCTTGAATTCTCTGATATTGGTTGTTGTTCTGAAAGCTCCAATGGGGTTAGGGGAGCTGGAGTGGGCGCCCCCTGGAAGTTTCCCTGAATGGGTTGGTTATTTTTGTCAAACATAGAGCGATATTCCCTTGCCCAATGCCTTCCTCTGCCACAGCGTATACAGTCCTTGAGGGGAAGTTTGTAATTACCTTTTCCCCTTTTTGGTGTGGACGAACAGTCCTTGCGCAGGTGGTCGGGCTTTCCAAATTATAACATTTGGGATCTCCCTTAATTGTAGCAGCTAAGAGAGAGGCCGTATACTGTTGTGTGCCAACATCTTGGCAAGCCTTGATAAACTGACTGATGTCCTTGGTGGTAGTTCGTAGGGGTCCGATAATGGCCCTGCAGTCCTTGTTACCATTTTCATAAGCTAGCTGCCACAAAAGAGCTTTAGCTGCTCCGTCATTACCTACTTGCCTGTCAATAGCTTCTTGGAGATGATGGATAAAGTCAATACATGATTCCATAGCACCCTGATGGATATTGGCAAAGGAAGAAACTTCCTTGACCTGAGCATCAGGTACAGCTTTCATGGCCCTGAGAGCAATTTGAGCACTTTGATCAAAGGCATGAGGATTAAGCCTGGCTTGATCTCCAGCAGTAGCAAAATTATCAGACCCAAGAAGCATAGGGAGGGTGACAGGATTATTCATTCGTGCATTCTCAGTGGCTTGGATGCCGGCCCTTTGAGAGTATTCTGAATGCCAGACAGTAAATTGAGCCGAGGTCAAAACAGTGCTCGAGGGCAATCCAGTCACAAGGTGCCATTTTATAACTGTCAGTAATGACTTGAAATAGCCTGTTAGTATAAGGCTAGTGAAGCCCATTTTCTTTAATAGTCTTTTTTTTAAATCCTTATACAGAGAAAAGAGAAGAGGCTCATGGACATTCCTTTGACCCTTGACTATAATAGGAAAAGCCAAAAGGGAATCTAAATCTCCTGCCTCTGCTGCCTGCTGAAGGCATTGTTTCATAACCCCAATGGGGTATCTGTCTGAATTTTTTGGCTTTCTTGGTGGTGACTGATCCTGTGGGGAGGAATGCTCCCAGAATTGAGATAAGGAGTGGCTGCTACCAGTCAGGTTCTCTGGTGGGGCTGTAGGTAGAACTCTGGTAGCCTATTCTTCTGCTGCATCATATACAACTTCTTCATCTGAACTAGACTCTGTATCCTCCTCTGTAACTAGCTCCTTTTTCTGAGTCCATATAGGCAATGACAGTAGTCTTGACTAGTCCCCAAGTTAATAAGTTCTGAACTCCAATAGGAAATCCACTATCCTGCAAAGCCTTTAATTTGTTACCTGCTCTTTCCCAAACCTTAATATCTAAGGTTCCCTTATCAGGAAAAGCAGGGTAATAATCTTTTATAGTTTGTAAAAGCTATATAAGATGTTGCTGTTTTACCTCACATCCCGATCCTTGGAGGAGTTGCTACAACACACACAGGTAGACTTCTTGCTCTTTAGACAAATTAGAGCCCATTCTTGTTGTTAAAAAATTTCTTTTTTATTTTCAATTTCTGCCCTTTCAGACTCCACAGCCCATACTAAACCCTAGCTAATTAGCTATTGAGGAGTATACTGTTGTGGGTCAAAAATGTACTGTTAGTGAAAACTGTCAGGGAGGGCTGCCTGGTATCCAGGGTACCCTAACAACGGTTAGTGGTTTCAGGTTTTTCCCATGTGTCTAAGACTGCGGGGAGCGGGGTGCTCAAAGTGCCAGGTGACCAACCTTTATATCGTGCTCCCCTGATCGAGCAGAGAGTTAAATTACCATGATTGGAATTCCCTATGAGGCCTCTGCACGTTTCAGGGATTGACCCCAGACACCTCCATGAGGCCTCTACTCACGTAGGAATGCCTGAGATCTGAAGCTGGAGGGAGGAATGTCTCTTATCTTTGGTGCTTCAGAAAGAAGCTGAGACACTCATAATAACCCTGCAACTAACACTGAGTTCTCAAAACAATCTTCGGAGCCCGGTTGAAACCAAAACTCATTTACTATCTGCTTTTCTGTTTACAGGCAGGCGGAGGGAAAAGGCAGAATCAAAAGGGCTGAAAAAAGCAGCTTTTAAAGAAAGAGTGCTGGCAATTGCCAGGGAGAGAGAACAAGGTTTCTGTTTACTAAAGAGAGTGTGGTCACAAGAGAGGGAGACCTTGGAAAAATATCCCTTTTCTCTGAAATACAACACACCCCACGACTATTCCAAAAAGTGCTCGGGGTTGTCGGCCCTTACCTGGGATGTTGTACGCATTCCAACCATGTTGGTGTGTTGGCCACAACAGAGGCTGATGGCCTCTTGGTCCCTGTTTGGGCACCAGATGTGGTAGACTCCGGCCAGCAGAGTCTACCTGTTGCAGCTGGAGATGAGAACAAATGCACAGGTGACAACAGTCCTGTGGGGAAAAAGAGACAGGCACAGCTACTCTCTCAAGAGGAGAGCGCCCAGACCCTTGCCTAGACAGGCTTTTATTGTTTCTCTCCAGTCTTATATCAGTGGAGGATTTATTACCTATTACATAGAATGTTATTGTCTACATTTTAGGTACAATCAAGGGAATGAAAATAACATGCAAAAGGCAATGGCAGTGAGTTGATTAGCTCTATCCTTGGGAAGATTCACACACGCTTTGGAAATTACCTTGAAGATAGACAATACACATTTGTTATTTTACACCAGGGTGACAGAGTTTTAGCAAGAGTAAACCATAACAGTCTGTATGCATTTTCTAGGCCTGATTCCCATGGGAAAACTCAGTTTGAAGGTCTGGCTCCTGCCCACCACCTTGCTTCTGTAGGTTTTCCATACCGAGCTGAGTCACATTTGCCAGACTAAAACAAACTGGTCCCCTACAAGTAGTTGTCGTTTTGTACTTGGGACAACGAATTATTTTTTCTTCCTCCTTGCTTCCCTTTCTTTCTATGTTAAAACAACAACAACAACAACAACAACAACAACAAAACACTAAATTTTGTTCCTCTCTGAATTTGTTTTAGTGTCCTTTGCTTTCAATGTTTTCCCTCATACTTTTTTTTTGTTTTAAAGTATTCATAGAATCATAGACTTCAATATTATGAACCATGTATAATGAACCTCAAGTGCTCAAATATCACTTAGTTCAACACTGTACTCAATGAATGAATCAATTCTATCCTTGTTTATCTATCTCCTCTTTCAATGCTTTCAAAGATGGGGATTTATTACCTCATAAAACAGTTTGCTCTTCTTTGGGGGTAGTGACATACCTTCACTATTTTCCTAGAACTTGTTCCTATATCTGGCTTCTATTTTTGTTTTTCTACCTTTCTGACAAAAGCCTGGCTGGACTCATGTGTGTTCTTTATATCACTAAGCTTTTTGCTCCTCATCTCCTATCATCCAGAGATACTGATCACTTTGTATGTTTCCAGAGTTCTCCCCTTTATTTCCTTTTTCTGCCAGTCTCTGTGACTCATTTTAACCCCCCTTTAAAACTATATATTCCTTCTTCAATTTTCTTAACTAAAGTTAATGTTTCTTTCTAGAAATTTTAATTCCTAAGGGTCTTTTAAATAAAATTAATTAAATTAAAAAATAAAGGGAGCCTTCCCTTTAAAATTAAGTTTGTGTTCTCTTGGCAACTAATCCATTTATGACCCTCCTCTGGTCTTGAGTGCTTCCATGATTTTGGAAATACTTTTTTGGAATAGAGGAAAGATCACTGTATACATTCATCAGGAACTTATTCAGCATAAATACATTCAAAATATAACATCTTTGGGAATATTCTTCCTGAATCTATTCATTCATCACTCTTTCATTTTCTGAAAAATTATTAGTATCTTTTTAGCTAAGGAAACAACACTCTTGGTTCCAGAAGACTATTTTTGAGTGTTGATAAACCAGAGCTTATTTTATGAATTCTGAATATGTTTAATGTCTTGCACATTAAACTCCCTAAAATAAAAACCATTTTTTATTCATGTTCATAGCCTCCAGAATCTATTGCTGTAGCTGACACCAACAAGCAATTGTTGAATAGGAATAACTGAGATAATAGTCCTCAAAATATGCTTGATTAAATGAACTGAATCACTCTTGTATAGCTAAGGGCTACAATGACAGCTAAATGAAATTATTGATGGTAAATATCAGTTAGTTTGGAAAATTTGGTATATGGTAGTATTATAAATAGATAAAAAGCCACATATTGTATTTTCTTAGTCTCAGAATCCCCTTCAACCTATGTGACACCTACTTTTCAAAATCTTTTTAGGGAGCGGGGAAGCCTGAGTGAAAATTTTAGTAATGCTTTGGGGTGGGGATGAGGGTGAACCACCCAGCATACTGCTGGAGTTACCACAGATCTAATGCACTCAAGGCATAACAGTAGCCTTTAGAGCCCAGGAGAGGGAAATGGAAAAAAAGAAGATGGGGCTGAAGAGGTGCTTTGGAGAAGGGAAGATATAATAATTTGGGGGGTTTTGTTTATTATAAGTGACATCTTTCCATCAGTGTTTTCAGGAAAATCTCCATTTATCATTAATGATGTGTACGGTTATATCTCCTTATTGGAAAGCTAAATAGAAGGAGATTATGTAATACTGATATATGTGTACATATAATTTATAATACATATATTAGATGTTATATATTGTATTGTATATATTAAAGCCTTAATATCAACATAGTTATAGGAAAGGATTGAGGTTGCCTTTAGTAGGCCAGCTGTACCTTTATTTATAAAACTGTATGTGTCTATGTGTGTGTATAGGCACACAGATTCTCACATATATGTAAAAAGTGTATTTTGAAAAGAGTGGTTTTAAAAATATGAAAACTATTATAAAAAGATAATTATAACTCATAATCTATCACAGTGATCATCACTGTTAATATATTAATACATTTCATTAATATATGTACTGAGAGATGGTATAGCATATTGATAAATAATATGCAATCTTTAATCTCAGTTCTGCTAACTTACAAGGTTTAAGTGTTAACTATTTAATATATTAATATTTTTATATTAATTTAAAAGTTATATAGCTAATATCCCTGAACTACCATTTTTGGAGTGCTTACTTTATGCAAGACACTGTCTTAAGGATGTCATACATACTTCATTTAAGCTTCCCAACAAGCCTAAAAAATAAGTGCTATTATTAGCTTTTATTATCATCATTCTATAGATGAGTAAATTGAGCACAGGGAAATTAAATAAATTGCCTAAGGTAAGTTCAACAGCTTAGAAGTGGTAGAACCCCGTCTTGACTTCAGAACTCATGCTCATAATCACAACAGAAAGACATAGATGTAAAAACAAAAAAATGCAGAATATACACACATACATTATTTTTGGATATATCAGTGATGCATGTTGAGGAGATGGCCTTGTAAAGTGAAGGCAGCACTAGTCTATGAATCAGGAGCCTGGCCTTCAGGGGTTGCAGAAGTCCTTTTGTACAGACTTACAAGAATCAATTGGCAACTGTTTGGGAATTTTATAAGCTGGTTGTTAAATCATTGGTGGCTTGAAATTGGCCATAATGAGTTATACTGAACCAAAATTATTGACAAAAGTAACATGTTAGGGCTTTTTTCTTTTGAGTGTCACTTTGACAGTCCACCAGGCCTACATTTTTAATTGTGCCATTGGCTGTAGGACTGGACTTTTGGTGAATCATGAAATGGCCCTGAAGCATGATTTTCTTATCAGTAAGATCATAATAGTGCTTGTCCTTCTTTTAAGGTCTATAGTTTCTGGTAAACATTTTATAACCTTTTGTCCTTTACATGTACCTGTGTAGAAAAAATGTAAAGTGCTGTGTAATCACTATTTGATACTAAATCATTTATCTGAAAAATTATCCTTAAAACAAGAGTATTTTAAGTAATAATTTCTTTTAAAAATGGAATACTAATTCTATTTGTAGTTTCAATAATTCATGGAGAATTATATCACTCTTCTCCCCATTCAGAGAAAAACTACACACACACATACACACACTAGAACTAAATACAAAAAGGAAATTTAAGATCTGGAAAAACAAAATTTGATGTTAGATTCCTTTTAATTACTTGACTCATATGCAAAAATATATAAGCCACATTCTTGATTTTCTCCATGGGTTTCAAATTGGTAATTTATGAAAATAGTATATGTTGTGATTAGTAAGGCATTTGGTGAATTAGATGTAATTAAACACTGCAGCTGTTTCTTCCTGAAGCTAAGACTATTAATGTTTCTAAAGATAAGAAAAATTGTGGTTATTATTTATGGTGTACTTCTATGTGCCAGGCTCCTGTTATACATTTTATCAAAAATATCACACAACTTGCCCTGGCTGGTGTGGCTCGGTGAATTGACCACCTACCTGAGAACCAAAGGGTTGCTGGTTCAATTGCCAGTCAGGGCACCTGCCTGGATTGTAGGCCAAGACCCCAGTAGGGGTGCATGAGAGGCAACCACACATTGATGTTTCTCTCCCTCCCTTCCCTTTTGTCTGAAAATAAATAAATCAATAAAAATATCATACAACTCTACCTGATTATTATTATTTCCATTTTACAATTGAGTAAAATGAGTCTTAGATAAAACACATTATCCAAAATCAACATAACTAGAACACATGACATTTCATAGGGTAATGTAGTTTGGAATCTAGGGTCAGTAGATAAGAAATTTAAAAAGAAAATTTGAACTATATAGAGAGCAAATATTAGGATTTCAATCATTCATGGCAATAAAAAGGACATTTTAAATTTTATCATAATAGCTGAAGAAGTAGTTTTCTTGTCCTCGCTGGTGTGGCTCAGTGGTTGAGTGCCAGCTTTTGAATCAAAGGGTCGTTGGTTCAGTTCCCCCTAAGGGCACATGCTTGGGTTGCTGGCTGGGTCCCCAGTAGGGGGTGCAGGAGAGACAACCACACACTGATGTTTCTCTCCCTCTCTTACTCCTTTTTATAAATAAATAAAATCTTTATTAAAAAAAGAAGTAGTTCTCATTTTCTAAAAAAAGTAAACAAACTGTTCATGGGCTTCTAGGCATAATTTATATGTTTCAATGCTTAGGAAAATAAAATCCCCCCTAATGAAAGGTTTATAAAATTTGAATGTATTATAATCAGTAACAATGTTGATGAGGTTTTCATATATCTCTTCCAGTACTAAATGATATAGATATTATTGCATCATCCAAAATGCATAGAAAAAAACCCCTGATTTTTGCCAATTTCTTCCTGGAGGAAACAGATTTTTCCACTCTACAAAAATCCTCAACATGCTGCCTCACTATGTTCTAAATTGAGGGTGCAAAAATCAGTGTAATTAATGAAAATACATTTGAATTGATGACTTATAAATTTTATAATTCTTTTATCTGCATTTTATCACTTAAAATAGTTATGTGTTAAAGTTTTTGAAAAAAAATTTCTTTAATTTTCCCCAGTCTGTGCCTCCACAAGATGACCAGCAGAAGTTACATTGGCTATAGTCATTGGCTGGTTATAAATTTTAGAACTGAAAGCCTCTTTACTGAAAGCAAATCACATACTCATAGAGTTTCTTCTGCTTAGCTTTTCTGAAACTGAAGAATTGTGGTCAATTAAGTACAAATACCAAGTTGATATGAATAGCAAAATCAAAATTGGTATATATTGTTGGAGGCACTATATTGTTTCATTGATCTAAAGGATTTAGGGCCCCCAAATCAAAGCCTATTTCTTCCTCAACAATATGAATTTGCATATATGAAAGCCCTTGATATTTTGTTTATTTTATGAAGTGTTATTTTAATCTTAATGTTAGCAAAATTTGTATTAGTGCTGTCATAGTATCCCATATGGTCTTGATCCCCTCAGCACTATTTTGTTGATGTTGTTGTAAATTAAGTTGCTCAAATGAAGAGGAATGTAATCCCTAGCAATAAAGAAGAATATTACACACTTCCTTAGAAGTTTTACAACTTATTCTAAAATGCTAAAATACCAGGGAATAAAAATTGTCCCATTGGGAATCAAAAGCATAATACATTGAGAGTTTAATATATGCCAGACAGTGTGCTAACCATGTTATATACATTATTCCTTTCAACAACTCCGCATGATGTATACTTCTGCTTCTCATTTTATGGAGCTCAAAGTAGGTTAGCAACCTATTCAAGGTCACAGATATGACCCCTGGCAGAAATAGTATTCCGATTCAGTGTCTGTTTTCCTCCAAATCAGGGGTGTTTAACCTGGACCTACGTTTCCTCAGGGAATCTGTGGAAATAATTTAGGGACTCTGGGAATTTAACTGGGAAAAAATTTGTGTGTTTATTTTTATTTATCTCCAACTGAAATTGAACATTTTCATTAATTATAAATACAGACGTTCACAGAAGTATCGTCGGTATCTGTGGACTTTATCACCTATAAAAGGCACAGATTTTTTAAAATCACAACTCAGTTGTTGCAGATATCTCAAGATATCATTTTCTTAACATTATTGAGAAATCATAGTAGTTTACTTATGCTATATTAATATAAATAATATAACAATATAATATATATATATGAAATATATATTGAACAATATAATTTGTTTCCTTGGTGGTCCTCAGTATTTTATCTTTTATATTTTATACTTATTTTATATCTGTTATATGTAAACTTATATTAAATATTTTTATGTTTATTATTCATTTATATCTATTTTTTACACATTCAAAGCATTTTTCTGAAATTAGTTCATTGGAATGCCAAAAGTACCCGTGACCAACAACCTTGAAGACCTATTTCTTACCCACTTTTGTTTTTGTTCTTACACCATACGTGGTTATAAAGCAGAGATATAATGATTTATACAACTCAGCTATAATACTATTCAGTTGAATGGCAGAAAAAGAAAAATCAAATGAAACATTTAGAACAGTTAACACACCTATAATTTCTAAACACATATGTATCCGAAGAACATTGAAAGAGATTTTGTTTTCATTTCCTCCAAGTTGAAATCTCCAGATACCCATTCATTTTACATATGCCAGTACCACTTGGCTGAAAGTTACTTTTTTTCTTGTACTTCTGTTTTTTAGTTGTATTCAGATTATTAATGGTGCTTAGTTTTAGTTGGTTCCTGAATGTAAACATCCCTGGCAGCCTTCCAGTCCTGCTGATCCTATACTTGGGTCTGGACTTTCTCAGCCAAGTTGAGTTACCAGGTAGAAAACAAACTGCATATCTCAGAAACTCACCAGCCTCTGGCTAAAGTCACATTGGTTTCAGCAAATTAGTGTGTGTACCTATTTTTTTATTTACAGGTTTATTACTTAATGGATTAATATCAATTAGTGGTTCATTCAGTAAACCTACTAAATGACATTCTTTTAGGCAATAGAGATGAAGAGATGATGCTCCATGGAAAGTTTTGAGGAACTCTTTATTTAATAGCGTTAGTTTACTTATTATTATTAATATTATATTATTATTATTATTAATTTTTTTTTACCTATTGACTGGATGGTTGGATACCCTTGTGTCCAGATTTTGAAATGTTCCCACAGACACAATGGGACTAAGGATCTTAGAAGCCTGAATCCTTCTTGATGCTTACCCAGAAAAATGTCAATATTTTAATACTTAATGAACTTAAAGTGAGTTCATATCAAGGTTAACAGATTGACATCTAGTCTGCTTCATGGCAGACTTAGTCCATTGGGATTAATGGGGCAGAGAATAGTCTTGTATCAGAAAAGTATGGACTTGGAACAATAAGAGGGCCTGTCTGCCATTTATCTTCTTCTCAATAGACTAACTGAATTGGAGCCAAGTGTGTGCATCTTTATGTTATCACTGCAGCAGTCAACTGCCAGACTCTTTGAGGAGGGAAGGACATGAGGATTGACTAAAATGTTGAAATCCCAATCTGTGGTCTAACAACTTTAATGACCTTGAGAATATTAATTGACACCTCCATCACTCAGATGTCATTTTTAAAATGATGGGATTGGGTTATGAATCACAAATATGTCTTCCAGGTCTAAAATTTTAGTTATGTATTTGAGACATCACAAATACAGTAAGACCTTAAAATGCTTTTTATTAACATTGAGAAGATAAAGTTTCATTTTATAAACTTCTATTCTACAGAATATCATCTTTGATGTTCATATCACAATTAAAAGGTATGATTTTAAATTATTCTATTAAAGAGGATTGGTTAATAGTTAATACCAACAAATCAAAACTGCTAGTACTACATAAATTATATATCAACATTTTAGTCAAGCTAAACAGAATGATATAAAAATGAAATTGCTAATTTTTCTACAATATACTTATACAACACATTTCTAAAGACATGTCCTTTTAATATTTATTGTGTTAAATATTAACTTTGGATAAAGGCCCTTTTGTTCATTCTATAGTTTGACATACTACATGTGTTTAGACATGTACAATAATAAATGTTAGATATTCTGCATTGCTGAGTAATGGATAGATGTTTTCCCATAGTTAGTTGTTAGGTTACAGCATTAATATTGGCTACTGAGATTAATAAGTGGTTTTACACAAAATAAAGTAAAAATGAATGGTTTTGATGGAAATTAAACATCAAAACTCCTATTGGTTGACAAGACAGTTTTTTTCCCAAAGATTTTATTTATTTATTTTTAGAGAGAGGGGAAGGGAGGGAGAAAGAAAGGGAGAGAAACATCAATGTGTGGTTGCCTCTTTCCTGTTCCCAGCTGGGGACCTAGCCTGCAACCCAGGCATGTGCCCTGACTGGGAACTGAACCAGAAACCCTTCGATTCACAGGCTAGTGTCAATCCACTGAGCCACAGCAGCCAGGGACAGTTTTAGATTTTATTAGTCCAAAAAAAGTTTCTTTATGTCTGTTCGCAGTCAATTTCCATTCCCTCCCTTGGCTCTAGGGAACCATTGATCTATTTTTGTCTCTATAGCTTTCCTAATTTTCAAGTAAATGAAAACATATAATATATAATCTTCTGTGTCTTGCTTCTTTCACTTAACACAATGTTTTTGAGGTTCATCCATATTACATTAACCAAATTTTCATTTTTATTGCTGAGTGTACTCCATTGTGTAAAATATTCTGCATTTTACTTATCTATTTATTGATGGACATTTGGAATGTTTTCAGTCTTTGGCTATTATTAAATGCTGCAATGAAATAGAGAAATCTTTGTGTGGACATATGTTTTCACTGTTCTTGACTAGTACCAAGAATTGAAATTGCTGGAATATGTGGTAAGTATATGTTTGACTTTTTAAGAATCCACCAAACTGTTTTCCAAAGTGGTAGCACTAATCTGCAACCCCATCAGCAGTGTGTGAGGATTTCTTCACATGCTTGTCAATACTTGGCATTGTTGGTCTTTTTGATTTAAGCCATTCTGGTACATATGTAGTATGGTGTTAATTTTCATCATTTTAAGGAATTTTCTTTCAATTTTTTGACATAATTCCAGATTAAAGAACATTTATAAGAATAGTTCTTTCCTTTCTGTACATGTGCATGCATATATGTATTTTAACCACTTGAGAATGAATTGTATGCTTGATGCAATTCTAGACTTCAGTATGTGTTTTCTAAAATTAAGGAAATTCTCTTACATAATCATAGTACAATGATCAAAATCAGGAGGTTAGTATAAATACAATACTATTACCTAATCCAGTGATTTTCAGTGTGCTGTGGCACACTGGTCTGTTGCAAAAATTTTTGAAATATGCAATTCTTTAGTATTTAGTCAAGAGAAGAGACCTCTTTTCCATTAGATTGACAATTTTTAAAAAACAATAGCCAACGCAATAGCTGCCTAGTGTCAGTGATTCAAAATTAAACCTATCATTTTTGTAAAACTTGCAAAAAACATATTTTTGGTGGGTTGCAGAATTTTAGTAATTAGACTATGTATACCATGAGATAAAAAAAGGCTGAAAATTTCTGATCTAGTCACTCAGATTCAGATTAATATCATTTACATTTCCCCTAATATCTCACTGTTTCTTATAAAAACAACAACGAAATCCAGGATCATGCCTTGTACTCAATATTCACGTCTTCCATTTATTTTAATATGGAAGTTTTTGAACTTTTGTGTTTCATTACATTGGCATTTGTGAAGAGTACAGGAGAGATAATTTGTAAAATAGTCCATAATTGTTTATGCACCCCTATATTCATAGCAGCACAATTTACAATAGCCAAGTGCTGGAAGCAACCTAGGTGCCCATCAGTTAATGAATGGATCAAAAAACTGTGGTACATTTACACAATGGAATTCTATGCAGCAGAAAGAAAGAAGGAGCTCCTACCCTTTGCAACAGCATGGAAGGAATTGGAGAGTATCATGCTAAGCGAAATAAGCCAGGCAGTGAAAGACAAATACCATATGATCTCACCTTTAACAGGAAGCTAATCAACAAAACAAACAAACAAGCATAATATAAACAAAGACACTGAATTTGAGAACAGTCTGACAATGTCCAGAGTGGGAGGGGAGGGAATTTCAGGGGAAAGGGGGAACGGTTTAGAGCAACAAGTATAAAGGACTCATGGACAAAAACTATGGGGGGTGGAAATGGGAGGAAGGAGGGGAGGGCTGGGGTGGTGGGCTGGGGTGGGGTAAAAGACAGAAAACTGTACAATATCAACAATTAAAAAATACTGATTTAAAAAAAAAAGAATACAAATTTTTGTTAGGAATAGCACAAAAATGATGTGTACTCCTCAGAGCACCCTATCAGGAGGAACTTGCAGTTAATCCCAGTACTGATGATGGTAACTTTGATCATTTGTTTAGATTATTATCTGCCAGATTTTTCTACTATAGTATTACCCTTTTCCTAATTGTAATTAACATATATCTTGTGAGGATATACTTTGAGTTCATGTAAATATCTTCTTACTCATTAAATATTCATCCATAGTTTCAGTATACATTGATGACTTTTCCCTAAATTAATTATTTTTGTGGTAGTTCTCCAAATTATGATTTTCTGACCCATAACTCCTTATATATTTATTTTTTATTCTTTCAAGTACAGTTATCTCCATTTTCCCCCCACTGCTCTGCCCTACCCCACCAACCCTCACCTCCCACCATCAATCCTACCACTCCTTGGTTTGTCCATGGGTCCTTTATACATGTTCCTATATGACCCTTCTTCTTTCTTCCATTATGCCCTCTCCTCTCCCCTCTGGTTATGTCAGCTTGTTCTTCATTTCAATGTCTCTGGTTATATTTTGATTTCTTCTTTGTTTTGTTGATTAGGTTCCACTTACAGGTGAGATCATGTGGTGTTTGTCTTTCACCGCCTAGCTTATTTTACTTAACATAATGCTCTCCAGTTCCATCCATGCTGTTGCAAAGAGTAGGAGCCCCTTCTTTCTTTCTGCTGTGTAACATTCCATTGTGTAAATTGCCATAGGTTTTCTATCCACTCATTTACTGATGGGCACCTAGGTTGCTACCAGCACTTGGCTATTGTAAATTGTGTTGCTCTGAACATTGGGGTGCATAGGTTCTTTTGAATTGGTGTTTCGTTGTTCTTAGGGTATAATCCCATTAGTGGAATTTCTGGGTCAAAAGGAATTTCCATTTTTAGTTTTTTGAGGACATTCCATACTGTTTTCCATAGTGGCTGCACCAGTCTGCATTCCCACCAACAGTGTACTAGGGTTCCCTTTTCTCCAAAACCTCGTTAGCACTTGTTTGTTGACTTGTTTATGATGGCCATTCTGACTGATGTGAAGTGGTATCTCATTGTGGTTTTAATTTACATCTCTCTGATGGCTAGTGATGCTGAGCATCCTTTCATAGGCCTGTGGGCCCTCATTATGTCCTCCTTGGAGATGTGTCTGTTCAAGTGCTCTGCCAATTTTTTAATTGGGTTTTTTGTCTTCCTGGAGTGGAGTTGTATGAGTTCCTTATATATTTTGGAGTTCAGATCCTTATCCAAGGTGTCATTGGCAAATATATTGTCCCATATAGTTGTCCCATAACTTGACCCCTTTTCATTTTGTTGATGTTTTCTTTACTATGCAGAAAGTTTTTATTTTGATGACATTCCATTTGTTCATTCTTTCTTTTCTGTCCCTTGCTCTTGGGGACATATTGGTGAAAACATGACTGTGTGGAATATCTGAGATTTTCCTGCCTATGTTCTCCTCTAGGACTTTTATGATGTAGTGACTGACATTTAAGTCTTTTATCCATTTTGAGTTTACTTTTGTACATGGTGTAAGTTGGTGGTCAAGTTTCCCTTTTTCACATGTCCAGGTCTCCCAACACCATTTGTTAAGAGGCTATTTTTACTCCATTTTATGCTTCTGCCCCATTTGTTGAATATTAATTGAACATGGAGACATAGGGTTTATTTATGGGCTCTCTATTCCCTTCCGTTGATCTGTGTGTCTGTTCTTATGCCAGTACTATACTGTTTTGATTACCATGGCCATGTAATATAGATTGATATCAGGTATTGTTATCTCTCCTACTTTGTTCTACTTTCTCAAAATTGCTGCAGCTATTCAGGGTTATTTATATTTGTCCATGTCACCCAGGTTTTCATATTTCTTGGCATATACTTGTTTGTAGTAATTTCTTACAATCGTTTGTATTTCTGTAGTATCAGTTGTAATCTCTCATCTTTCATTTCTGATTTTATTTATTTAGGTCCTCTCTTTTTTTCTTGATGAGCCTGCTTAAAGGCTTGTTGATTTTGTTTATCTTTTCAAAGAACCAGCTCTTGGATTTATTGATCCTTTGAATTGTTCTTTTAGTCTCCATGACACTTAATTCTTCTCTGATCTTGCTTATTTCTTTCCTTCTATTCTATTTGGGCTTTGTTTGTTGTTCCTCCAGTTCTTGTAGATGTAGGGCTAGGTTGTTTATTTGAAATGTTTTTATCTTTTTTTTAGGTAGGCCTGCATTGCTATGAACTTTTCTCTCAGGACAGCATTCACTTCCTGTAGTTTTTGGACTGTTGTGTGTTCATTTTCATTTGTTTCCAGAAACTTTTTGATTTCTTCTCTGATCTCATTGTTAACCCATTCATTGTTTAATAGCATGCTATTCAATCTCCATGAACTTGATTTTTTTTGAGTGTTTTCCTTAAAGTTGGTTTCTAATTTCAAGCCATTGTGGTCCTACAATATGCTTAATATGATTTCAATTTTCTTGAATTTGTTGAGGCTTGTTTTGTGTCTTATCATGTAGTCTATCTTTGATAACATTCCATGTGCATTTAAAAAGAATGTATATTTTGCTCTTTTGTGATGAAGGTTTCTATATACACCAGTTAAGTTCATTGTTGACCTACAGCATTGTTCAGTGCTATAATATCTTCATTGATATTTTGTTTGGAAGATCTATCCATTATTGACAGTGGGGTGTTAAATTCCCCTAGCATAATGTTTTGCTTTGTATATCCTTCTTGAAGTCCTCTAAGATTTTCCTTTTATATTTGGGTGCTCCTATGTGGCATGCATATATGTTTACAATGTTTATGTTTTCTTGATGGATTCTTCCCTTAGGTATTATGAAGTGTCCTTCTGAGTCTCTTTTTATAGCCTTTGTTTTGCAGTGTATTTTGTCTGATATATGTACTGCTACCATAGCATTTTTTTCCCTGTCCAATTGTTTTGAATATTTTTTTCTGATCCATCATTTTCAGTCTGTGTAGATCTTTTGTTCTGAGGGTGGTCTCTTGTAGGCAGGTACAGGTTATGTTTTCTTATTCATTCAGCTACCCCATGGCTTTTGATTGAAACATTTAATCCATTTATGTTTAAGTTACGTTTAGGTTATTATTGAATTAAATTGAATTTTGATTGAAACATTTAATCCATTTACATTTAGGTTATTATCTATAGGTACTTATTCATTACCATTTTACTTCATACCTGTGTTCCTCTCTCTCTCACTCTTTTTCTTCCTCTTCTTAAAGCACTCACTTTATCATATCTTGCACTGCTGGTTTGGTGAAAGTTTATTCTCTTAGCCTTTTTTTTGGTCTGGGAAACTCCTCATTTGACCTTCCATTTTAATTGAGAGCCTTGCTGGGTAGAGCAGTCTTGGTTGCATGCCTTTGCTTTTCATTACTTGGATTATTTCTTGCCATTCTCTTCTGGCTTTAGTGTTTCTGTTGAGAAATCAGCTGTTAGCCTTATTGGAACCCCCCTTATGTGTTACTTCCTCTTTTCCTCTTGGTGCTTTTAAGATTCTCTCTTTGTCTTTAAAATTTTGAAATTTAATGATGTGTCTTAGAGCAGGCCTCTTTGGGTTCCTTTTGACTGAGACTCTCTGTGCTTCCTGACCTTGCGTGGCTTTTCCCCTCTCTAGGTTAGGGAAATTTTCTGTCATTATTTTTTAAACAGGTTTTCTATCCTTTGCCCCTTTTCTTTTCCTTCTGGTATCCCTATGATGCAAATGTTGTTGCATTTCATGTTGTCCTGGAGTTCCCTTAAGCTATCTTCATATTTCTTGAGTCTTTTTTGTGCAGCTGTCTACATACCTTGTCTTCCAGCTCAGTAATTCAGTCCTCAGCTTCAACTAGCCTGCTTGTAATTCCTTTTAATGTATTTTTAATTTCAGATATTGTATTCTTCATTTCTTTCTTCTGGTTTATAGTTTCTATTTCCTTTTTCATACCATTGTGGTTCCCACTCAATTTCTTTTGGTTGTCAGTGAGTTCCCTGAGCATTCTTATAACCAATCTTTTAAATTCTATATCTGATAGTTTGCTTACCTCTATTTCATTTAGCTCTTTTACTGGGGAATCTTCCATTCCTTTTCTTTGAGGGTTTTTTTTTTTTTTACACCCAACTTTAGGTGAGGCTTTTTGTTTCTGTGATTCCAGATGCTCTGCTTTGCCAGCTATTTTTGTGGGTGAACGTCTGTGGTAGGGTTCTTTGGGTCTCAGTGGTGTGGTCTCTTTGATCTTGTCTGGATGCTCTGGGGTTGCCCTTTCCTCCATTTGTGTGGGCTCTCTTGTTGAACCTGGGCTTTACCTGTTGTTGTCTCTTTTGTTTGTGGTTAGTCCCCTCCAGTGGGTTTACAAGTATTTGAAACTTCCACCTTGTCCTGAATGATGTTGTACAGGACAACATACAGGTGTTGGTTAATAAAGTAGTATTAGCAGACTGGTAAAACTCTGCCAGCAAAAACCTCCCCGCACCACTATATCAGCAGTCTCTACCACAATTCTATTACGATTAATAAAGGTGAGGAGAAATTGTGGACATTATAAGATATGACAAAGGGAATATGAGATGAATAAAAGAGTGGAAAACATTGTGGAGTGGTAAGAGGGAGGAGAATTGATAAGAGTTGGGATAGAACCAAGGTGAAGAAAGGGAGAGAGAAAAATTTACAACATAAGTAAAACACAAGGGGTAATGGGAAAAATGGGGTAAGAAGAGGGAGAGTATACTATGAGGTCTGAAGTAAAATTGAAAAGGTATTGGACCAATGGGAGCAAAATTTCAGAAATACCACAGCAGGGTCAACAGCAGTGACTTCTGAATGAAGTTTTTTGAAGGTGGAATGGGAAGAAGAATATTGTAGAAATGCAAAAAGTGAAAATGAGATGTCTAGAGTAAAGAAAAAGGACTATGAAAGGATGGGGAAACTAATAAGAGTAAGGAGTAAAACCTAGGTTGAGAGTGGGGAAATAAAGAATGAGAAGGAAAAAAGGGAGAGAAAACAATGAAACAACATTTCTTACTCAACTTATCAGGGTCAGGTGAGGAAGAAATGGAGTAAGAGAGCAGGAGTGTATTTTATGGGATTTAAAGTGCAAACAAATAGTGAACAAATAGGAGTTCCTTTGGAGAAGAATAGCAATAACCATGATATTTCACCCAACTAGCCACTGTTTATAAGAGTTGAAAAATAAATAAAACTCTTATTAGAAGGGAAAAAGAATGTGTGCTAACTTAAGAAAGAGGAGTACTTGTGCAAAGTTAGATGGAAGGGAAATAGTGAGAGTAAGAGACAGAAACTTGGTGTAGTGTGAGAGAAAATATAGTTAACCACAACAGTAACAAAGGTCAAGAAGATGGAGAAATTGATTAAGACCACAGAAGGGTGCTGTGTGGGATTTGAAATAACAATAGTATGATAAGAAATACAGAATCTGAATAAAAAGAATAAAAAGCAGAAGACCAAGAGTAGTGTGTTATTCAGAATACAAGTGAAAGAAGAAAAATTAAAATGCAATATCAAGGGGAGAATAAAAAACAAATCATACAATAAAAACAAACAGACAAACAAACCCTAAATAAATGGAAAGGAGAGAAATAAAAAAAAAAAAACATGCAAGTTCTGAAAGCAAAGTGAAATTTGTCTTAGCTATTGGTGTTCATCTTCTGAATTCTTCCTGGATTTGTTTCTGGTTTTCTGCAGCTCCAGGTCTTTTGTCTTACTGTTGGGAAAGAAAAAAAAAGAAAAGAAAAAGCCTCCTGAGGAATTTACACTTGCCAGACCAGTTTTGTAGGTCTTCCCAGCTTCTGCAGGCAGAAAGGGCCTGGCTCTGCAAGGATGGGGGCTCAGTTTGGGCTACAATAATCACAGGTACCCACTTTCCAGCCCTGGCCCTGAGAGCACTGTGTGGCCTGCACCATCTAGTCTTCACACTTACGCCAGGCTGGCACCCATAATCCACCTCATTTTTTGACTGTTTGATCAGTCTGTGAGTGGGAGCAAATTGCACCCCCCTTCCTCGTCCTTGTGGGATGCTGCACACCCACAAGTTACCTGCATGACAGCTCAGTTCCACTATTGGAAGAAGTCTCTCTGGGAGCTGCTGCCTCTCTGAGCCCCTGCTGCCCCACTTTGATCAATCCGTGAGGTGTCCTGAGTGGCAGCAAATTACTATCCCACTCCTCTCTCTTTGCTGGTCAGGTGGCTATGCACAAGAGGTCCCTGCACAGCTGCTCAGATTTTTTTTTTTTTTGAGAAAAGTCCCCATGTGTGCCACCTGCTGCTTCTAATAAGCGCCCAGCTTTCCACGCAGTTCAACTCTCTGACCAGCCAAGAGTCTATCTGGGTCACAGCCAGTTGCTGCCCATCTCTTCACCCAGTTTCAGGCTCCCCAATTTCTCTGGTACTGTCTCAGCCAGGGACAGCTGCCCCAGCAGGGGTATGCTGCTGGCTGTGTGTCACTTACTGCCTTTATATCCCCCCAGCGACTTTACACATCCAGGTCTCTCCTGGCATGGGTCTGAGACTTCCCTGCTCTGGAAGGGGAGGAAACCACTTTAAGGTACAATCACTGACCCAGCTCTCCTCCATGCTCCTGCTGCAGCTGCAGTCTCTGGAGCACAGCCCAGAGACCTTCCTGTTGGCCTATAAAATCTCCTTATTGCCTGTTTTTAAGCATCCTTCGCACACGTTGGCCTCCAAACTTCGTATCAGGTGGGATTCTGTTGGCTGTTCACTCTATTCTTCAGAAGATTGGCTAGGTGTCTCAGTTGCCTGCACCAACAAGTGGGCTCAGCTCCTACCCACGTCGCTGCCATCTTCCTAACACCTTTGACAAGATAGGTTTTATCAGCTTTTCTGGACTGTCACTGAAAAAGTTGTTGGAAAGGCAATGCATGAATTCTGTGCTTTTGTCCAGAGGCTCAGTGATATAAATCTAAAGAAAAATAAATGTATGTGTGGAAGTTGTATTGTCACTTTTGGATGAAGTTTATAACTGGAGTCTGTTGGTAGGTAGTAATTCAATAGGAGGTGGCATTATCAGGTGAAATAATTGTACAGCATGATCCACATGATTTGTATTTGTTTTCTAACTGAATGTCATTTATGTTCATGATTGAAACGTGTAAGAAATTTTATCAAATGTCTTAAAACACTTTTCCTCCCCAACATAAAATTTGGATGACTGATATGACAATGATAATTACACCTATTCCATCTTGGAAGTATTAACCATGTCAAAACTTTAATAGATTCATTTTATAATCTTTATATTGACTTTTCTTTTTCTAATTTAGTAGACTTTCTGCCAGGGTTAAACCTTGGAGTACTCCAACTTTTAATCTGGAGAGAAAAGTAAAGGGAGGGAAAAGGCTTTCTTCAGGAATTACATTAACTCAATTTGTAAATGCACTTTGAAACCTGCTGGAAGGTGGTTTTATAGCTGGTCACTTCTATATAATCTGGTAGCTATTAGAACTGTGAAGAGCTAAAATAAATTCCAAAGGCTTAAGCCTGATACTGAGTTTTTTCTTTTGCATATTGAAAAGAGATGAATTTCAGGAAGGTGTAAACTTGTGTTCCCAGTTTCTGATATGAGGTCAAGTCCTGTATGTTTAGAGAAACCTTTGATTTAAGAAATTGATATTCAAATAATATCAGAAGTCCGAAGACTAAAAATTATGTCAATGCATTTTCCTATAGAGTCAGAATGTCTGACTTTCTTCAGGATATATTCACACAGGCATTTGCTTTCCAGTTTGCTGTAATCAGTTCAAACTCACTTCAGGTTTATCTACCTTTCCTCCATTTTCCTGAAAGACTTGGTCACAGTTCTCGTCTTTGTGATGAGAAAAGGTCATCACACGTGGGGATTTCCACTTTGAAATTTCTTTCCAAACTGTCAGCTGTTTGTGGATGTAATGACAGTGTTATTTCATAGCAGTAAATATACAGTGTGTCTGCCAAATTAGAAGAAACATAAATCCACTGTAACAATGTTTTTGAAAATTGATGTGGAATGTGGTAGTGGCCTGTGGCAGAGGAAGATGAAGGTGGTGCAGAGTTCTGGCTGCTCTGAACTGTGGGTCCATCAGTTGAATTGTTAACCTGCTTTCAGGGTAACTCATTTGCATTTTTAATCAGTAAATACTTCCATCCCTGGCCCCCTTTCCATGCCCTGGAAACTTGCAGCATTAATGCACACATCGATATCCCCACATATAACTATAAGATGTCTGGACAGATCATATTGCCAAGCCTGGGCAAAGTGGAATGGATCTGAAGGAATCTGTCTTTCTAACAAAGGATATACAATAAACAACCACTCAAGAAGAAGAATAAATTTAGTTTGATTGATTGTTGTCAAATCAAAGAAATCACCCTTTTTTTTTTATTACCTTCGTTCCCAATTTTTCTGTCTCTGAAAAGATAGCACAGCATAACACTGTGAAACCTACCGGATAACTTTTTAAAAAACTTGAGAATAAAGTTACAAGATTCAGAATTTAAGTTAGAAATGTGTTCCACACAATCAGCATTTCAAGTAAAGATATATGTCTCAAATAAAAACAAGTGAAATTCTAACAGTAAACATTTAGTTCATTAAATACTGAAATAGAGGTAGTGAGCTGTAAATATTAATGCTCTTGATCTATTGAATCATTTTTTTAAAAAAAATTTAATCTTCATTGTATTTTTTCACATTACTATTGAGTCCCTTTATACTCCCCTCCCCTAGCAATTACCGCACTATCCTTAAAAGTCATTTAACTCTTGGGTTACATTTTAAGTAGAAATATTTGATACATTATTTTTAACTGATGCTTTAAGTACTAGCTTATTAGAAAAATAATGTATTCATTAGGCTTTCGTGTGTCCCATATGTAATAATTGGTTTCCAACATCTGAAAAGTGATACATGTGCATGAAACCATCAAGGACTACAATATATCAATGTTTACCATTTTTATTAGTTCACAAGTTGAATAGCAAAATGATATTTTTCCACAGTTGAGTCTAGGGTTCAATAAATTCAAATGGAGATTTTATATGCTGTGAGCTCTTTAAATGATACTACAGGTAATCCATTTACCTTTATCTGGCCAGTCAACTAGTAGTATGCACAGTATGTCATATTTGTATTCAATGGCAACCTTTGATTTTCACTCACAGGTGATGGAACATGTTGAACTGGGAAACTTTTGTTGGTTGTTTTCTTATGTTGATTTTTTTAGACATCTCTATGCCTGTGACACCACATAAAATTCTAATATGCTCTGAAAAGAATTCACATTAAACAAGTCAACCACAAAGCAATACCAGTTGTCAACCTTATAAAGTGGGTTATTGGCACATCAAGGAATGGCTACTGAGGATGGATGACCCTACAGATATGACCTGGATGAGCCACAGTGCTCATCATTTTTTAGATCTGTATTAGGGAGGTGCTTCTTGAACTTTCACTTATATAAGAGTCACTTGGACATCTTTTGAATATACAGATTTTGAATTAAGATATCTGGAAGGAGCCTGACATCCTACATTTCTAAAAAGTCCCTGAGTACTGCTGATGCTCTTGGTTTATGGATCACACAAGGAGAAGCAGGGTATGAGAGTGTTATTTATGAAATTTTGGTAGGGGGAGCTCTGTGGTAGGGTGATTGTGTTTATTAACCATGTCCATATGAATAAGAGACAAATGGAGGTGAAATACAAGGTATACTTTAAGGAATTTCTTTTCTTTCAAAACTTACTTTCTATTCTATGCTATTTCTACTAGAGACAAGAAAAACAGATGAGAAGCAGAAAAAAAAACTCATTCAAAATCCCTTCATTTGGTGGTAGCACATAGTTGAACATTTAATTTTCAACCAATTGCCTATTATCAGAAAACTGTCCTTTTTCACAAAATGATTACCATTTAAATGCAGATTTGTAGGAAAACATTCAGGAAATGCCATGTAAAAATTGATTAGTTAATGAAATTCAATGCATACATCATTCCTAATCCATCCTTCCTTATTCTGCTTTTGTTTTCTTTCATCTGCAGTTTTCCATCGGGTCCCATTGAGCTCAAGGAATTTTACATACATAGGTATTATAGCCATATGAAAGAAGAGAATTAAAGTGGGCCACAGAAATCAGATCATGATCTTGATCTCATCAGAACAATGCTCTACTCCACTGAGCTAACAATCAATGTATTTGTAGCTGCCTAGGCTAAGGGTGATAAATGTCTCTTTCTTCTTTCTCCAGTTACTGAAGATGTTTCAAATGGTCTCACTGGACTATTGAGATGCATTTGCTTAGAGTATCAGCGAGGTTAGCCCCAGCCCTACAATTTATTCGTTCATTCTGTCAAACTACAGGTTTCCTCAATAAAGCTTTTTTAGTCAGTATCCCTAGTAAGCAAGACAATTAGGGATTAAAATCTTGGGAAAGTCATAGTACAGCCCAAAAATATTTTTGTAAAATGTAAAAATCTCATTCCCTGGGTGCAAAAAATCCCATTTAAAACATTTTTACAAACAACAAAGACAGCCCAGAGCAAGTAGAATGAAGGAAATAACCAAGATCAGAGCAGAATTAAGTGACATAGAGACTAAAAGCACAATTCTAAGGATCAATGAATCCAGGAGCTGGTTCTTTGAAAACATAAACAAAATTAACAAGCCTTTAAGCAGGCTCATCAAGAAAAAAAGAGGACTCAAATAAACACCATCAGAAATGAAAGAGGAAAGATTACAACTGACACCACAGAAATACAAAGGATTGGAAGAAATTACTATGAAGAACTGTATGCCAAGAAATTTGAAAACCTAGGTGAAATGGACAAGTTTCTAGAAAAATGTAATCTTCCAAAACAAAATGAAGAAAAAGCAGAAAGCCTAAACAGACCAATAACAGGAGATGAAATTGAAGCAGTAATCACAAAAGTCCCAACACACAAAAGCCCTGGGCAAAGTGGTTTCACAAGAGAATTCTACAAAGCATATAAGGAAGAGCTAACCCCTATCCTTCATAGACTATTCCAAAAAATTCAAAATGATGGAAGACTCCCAGACTCCTTTTATGAAGCCAGCATTATCCTAATCCCCAAAACAGATAAAAGCACAACAAAGAAAGAAAACTTCATGCCAATATCACTGATGAACATAGGACACTAAAATCCTCAACAAAATATTGGCAAACTACATCCAACAATACATTAAAAAGATCATACACCATGGCCAAGTGGGATTCATCCCAGGGATGCAAGGATGGTTCAACATTCACAAATCAGTAAATGTAATTCATCACATAAACAAAAGCAAAGACAAAATTCACATGATCATATCAATAGATTCGGAAAAAGCATTTGATGAGTACAGCATCCATTTATGATAAAAAACATTCAGCAAAGTGGGAATAGAGGAAGAATTCCTCAGCATAATAAAGGCCATATATGACAAACCTACAGCCAACATCATACTCAACGGGCAAAAACTAAACTCTTTTCCACTTAGATCAGGAACAAGACAAGGTTGTCCACTTTCAACACTTCTGTTCAATATAGTATGGGAAGTCTTAGCCACAGTGATTAGACAAGAAAAGGAAATGAAAGGCATCCAAATTGGACAAAAGGAAACAAAACTATCATTGTTTGCAGATGACATGATAGTGTACATAGAAAATGCTATAGACTCAGCCAAAGAGCTGCTTGACCTAATAAATGCATTTGGCCAAACAGCTGGATACAAAGTAAATATCCAGAAATCAAAAGCATTTTTGCATACCAACAACCAACAATGAAACAACAGAAGCAGAAATCAAGAAAAAAATCCCATTTGATATAGCAAAAAGAAAAATAAAGTACCTAGGAATAAACCTAACCAAGGAGGTAAAAGACCTGTATGCAGAAAACTACACAACACTGAAGAAAGAAATCAAGGAAGACAGAAACAAATGGAAGCATATACTGTGTTCATGGATCGGAAGAATTAATATCATCAAAATGTCCATACTACCCAAAGCAATTTACAAATTCAATGCAATACCTATTAAAGTACCAATGGCATATTTCACAGACATAGAACAAACACTTCAAAAATTTATATGGAACCATAAAAGACCCTGAATAGCTGCAGCAATCTTGAGAAAGAAGAGCAAAGTAGGAGGGATCACAATACCTGATACCAAAGTGTATTACAAGGCCATCATAATCAAAACAGCCTGGTACTGGCATAAAAACAGGAATATGAACCAGTGGAATAGAACAGATAGCCAAGAAATGAACCCAAGTCTCTACGGTCAATTAATATTTGACAAAGGGGGCAGCAAAATAAAATGAAGCAAAAATAGTTTCTTCAACAAGTGGTGTTGGGAGAACTGGACAGCTATGTGCAAAAAAAAAAAAAAAAAAATGAAACTCGAGCACCAACTTGCACCATACACAAAAATAAATTCAAGGTAGATAAAAGATTTAAATATAAGCTGTGATACCATTAAAATTCTAGAGGAGAACATAGGCAGGAAGATCTCAGATATTTCACACAGCAACATTTTTACTGATATGTCCCCTAGAGTAAGGCACATAAAGGAAAGAATAAACAAATGGGATCTCATCAAAATAAAAAGCTTTTGCACGGCTAAAGAAAACGGTATTAAAATAAATAAAGAACCGACTGTATGGGAAAACACATTTGCCAATGATACCTCCGACAAGGGTTTAATCTCCAAAATATACAAAGAACTTACACGATTCCATTCTAAGAAGACAAGCAACCCAATTAGCAAATGGGCAAAGGACTTGAACAGACACTTCTCCAAGGAGGACATACAGAGGATTCAGAGACACATGAAAAGATGCTCAGTATCACTAGCTACCAGAGAGATGCAAATTAAAACCACAGTGAGACACCACTTCACACCAGTCAGAATGGCCATTATAAATGAAGCAACTAACAGCAAGTGTTGGAGAGGTTGTGGAGAAAAGTGCACTGTTGGTGGGAGTGCAGAGTGGTACAGCCACTATGGAAAACAGTATGTAATTTTCTCAGAAAACTAAAAATGGATCTACCTTTTTTTTTTCCATATTAAATGCATTTATTTTTTTACATCATATCTGAAGCTGCGATTACCTACTTCTCAGGTGACATTTTATTTTTTATTTTTTTTAATTTTCATTGTTGATCTTGTACAGTTTTCTGTCTTTTATTCTCACCCGAACCCGCCACCCCAACCCTCCCCACCTCTCTCCCATTTCCACCCCCCTCATAGTTTTTGTCCATGTGTCCTTTATACTTGTTCCTGTAAATCCTTCCCCTTTTCCCCTGAAATTCCCTCCCCTCTCCCCTCTGGTGACTTTCAGCATGTTCCCCATTTCCATGTCTTTGGTTATATTATGCTTGTTTGTTTGTTTTGTTGATTAGGTTCCTGTTAAAGGTGAGATCATATGGTATTTATCTTTCACTGCCTGGCTTACTTTGCTTAGCATGATGCTCTCAAGTTCCATCCATGCTGTTGCATAGGGTATGAGCTCCTTCTTTCTTTCTGCTGCATAGAATTCCATTGTATAAATGTACCACAGTTTTTTGATCCATTCATTTACTGATGGGCATCTAGGTTGCTTCCAACACTTGGCTATTGTAAATTGTGCTGCTATAAACATAGGGATGCATAGTTTCTTTTGGATTGGTGTTTCAGGGTTCTTAGGATATAGTCCTAGCAATGGAATTGCTGGGTCAAAAGGTATATCCATTTTTAGTTTTTTTAGAAAATTCCATACTGTTTTCCATAGTGGTTGTACCAGTCTGCACTCCCACCAGCAGTGCACTAGGGTCCCCTTTTCTCCACAACCTCTCCAACACTTGCTCTTTGTTGCTTTGTTTATGAGGGCCATTCTGACTGGTGTCAAGTGGTATCTCACTGTGGTTTTAATTTGCATCTCTCTGATAGCTAGCGATATCGAGCATCTTTTCATGTGTCTCTGGATCCTCTGTATGTCCTCTTTGGAGAGGTGTCTGCCCAAGTCCTTTGCCCATTTTTTAATTGGGTTGCTTGTTTTCTTAGAATGGAGTCGTGTAAGTTCTTTGTATATTTTGGAGATTAAACCCTTGTCTGAGGTATCATTGATAAATATGTTTTCCCACACAGTCGGTTCTCTTTTTATTTTAATATTGTTTTCCTTAGCCATGCAGAAGCTTTTTATTTTGATGAGATCCCATTTGTTTATTCTTTCCTTTACATCCCTTGCTTTAGGGGACATATCAGTAAAAATGTTGCTGCGTGTAATATCTGAGATTTTCCTGCCTATGTTCTCTTCTAGGACTTTAATGGTGTTACGGCTTATGTTTAAGTCTTTTATCCACCTTGAATTTATTTTTGTGTATGGTGTAAGTTGGTGCTCGAGTTTCATTTTCTTGCACGAAACTGTCCAGTTCTCCCAACACCACTTGTTGAAGAGGCTATTTTTAGTCCATTTTATGTTGCTGCCCCCTTTGTCGAATATTAATTGACTATAGAGACTAGGGTTTATTTCTGGGCTCTCTATTCTATTCCACTGGTCCACGTGCCTGTTTTTATGCCAGTACCAGGCTGTTTTGATTACAGTGGCCTTGTAATACATTTTGGTATCAGGTATTGTGATCCCTCCTGCTTTGCTCTTCTTTCTCAAGATTGCTGCCGCTATTCTGGGTCGTTTATGGTTCCATATAAATTTTTGAAGAGTTTGTTCTATATCTGTGAAATATGCCATTGGTACTTTAATAGGTATTGCATTGAATCTGTAGATTGCTTTGGGAAGTATGGACATTTTGATGACGTTAATTCTTCCGATCCATGAACACGGTACGTGTTTCCATTTATTTGTGTCTTCCTTGATTTCCTTCTTCAGTGTTGTGTCAGTTTTCTGCATACAGGTCTTTTACCTCCTTGGTTAGGTTAATTCCTAGGTACTTTATTTTTCTTTTTGCTATATCAAATGGTATTTTTTTCTTGATTTCTGCTTCTGTTGTTTCATTGTTGGTATACAAAAATGCCTTTGATTTCTGGATATTGACTTTGTATCCGGCTGTTTGGCTAAATTCATTTATTAGGTCGAGCAGTTTTTTGGCCGAGACTATAGGATTTTCTATGTATACTAACATGTCATCTGCAAACAATGATAGTTTTGTTTCCTCCTTTCCAAGTTGGATGCCTTTTATTTCCTTTTCTTGTCTAATCGCTGTGGCTAATACTTCCAATACTATGTTGAATAGAAGTGGAGAGAGTGGACAGCCTTGTCTTGTTCCTGATTTTAGTGGAAAAGAACTTAGTCTTTGCCCATTGAGTATGATGCTGGCTGTAGGTTTCTCATATATAGCCTTTATTATGTTGAGGAATGCTCCCTCTATTCCAACTTTGCTGAGTGTTTCTATCATAAATGGGTGCTGTACCTTATCAAATGCTTTTTCTGCATCTATTGATATGATCATGTGATTTTTGTCTTTGCTTTTGTTTATGTGATGAATTACGTTTACTGATTTGCGAATGTTGAACCATCCTTGCATCCCTGGGATGAATCCCACTTGGTCGTGGTGTATGATCTTTTTAATGTGTTGTTGGATGCGGTTTGCCAATATTTTGTTGAGGATTTTAGCATCTATGTTCATCAGCGATATTGGCCTGAAGTTCTCCTTCTTTGTTGTGTCTTTATCTGGTTTTGGGATTAGGATGATGCTGGCTTCATAAAAAGAGTTTGGGAGTCTTCCATCTTTTTGAATTTTTTGGAATAGTCTGTGGAGAATAGGGGTTAGCTCTTCCTTAAATGTTTTGTAGAATTCTCCTGTGAAGCCATCTGGTCCAGGGCTTTTGTGCATCGGGAGTGTTTTGATTACTGATTCAATTTCACCAGCTGTTATTGGTCTGTTCAGGCTTTCTGTTTCTTTTTCATTCAGTTTTGGAAGGTTATATTTTTCTAGAAACCTGTCCATTTCACCTAGGTTTTCAAATTTCTTGGCATACAGTTCTTCATAGTAATTTCTTACAATCCTTTTTATTTCTGCGGTGTCGGTTGTAATATCTCCTCTTTCATTTCTGATTGTGTTTATTGGAGTCCTCTCTTTTTTTCTTGATGAGTCTGCTTAAAGGCTTGTCGATTTTGTTGATCTTTTCAAAGAACCAACTCCTGGATTCATTGATCTTTAGGATTGTGCTTTTAGTCTCTATGTCATTTAATTCTGCTCTTATCTTGGTTATTTCTTTCCTTCTACTTGCTCTGGGCTGTCTTTGTTGTTGTTCCTCGAGTTCTTGTAGGCGAAGGGTGAGGTTGTTTGTTTGAGATGTTTCTGTCTTTTTTAGATAGGCCTGTATCGCTATAAGCTTCCCTCTGAGGACTGCCTTTGCTGTGTCCCATAAGTTTTGGGTCGATGTGAGTTCATTATCGTTTGTTTCCAGAAACTTTTTGATTTCCTCCCTAATTTCATTCTTGACCCATTCATTGTTTAATAGCATGCTATTCAATCTCCATGATTTTGAGGGTTTTGGGTTTTTCTCCTTGGGGTTCATTTCTAGTTTCAGTCCCTTGTGGTCAGAGAAAATGCTTGGTATGATTTCAATTTTCTTGAATTTCTTGAGGCTTGATTTGTGTCCTATCATGTGGTCTATCTTTGAAAATGTTCCATGTGCATTTGAAAAGAAAGTGTATTTAGCTTCTTTGGGATGAAGGGCTCTATATATATCAGTTAAGTCCATTTCCTCTAGAGTGTTGTTCAGTGCCACAATATCTTTGTTGATATTTTGTTTGGAAGATCTGTCCATTTTTGACAGTGGGGTGTTAAAATCCCCTACTATAATTGTGTTGCTGTCTATATCTTTCTTGAAGTCCTCTAAAATTTTCTTGATGTATTTAGGTGCTCCTCCGTTGGGTGCATAAATATTTACAATATTTATGTCTTCTTGGTGGATTCTTCCCTTGAGTATTATGAAGTGGCCTTCTGGGTCTCTCTTTATGGCCCTTCTTTTGAAGTCTATTTTGTCTGATATGAGTATTGCTACCCCAGCTTTTTTTTCCTGACCATTTGCTTGGAAAATTTGTTTCCAGCCCTTCACTTTGAGCCTGTGTATGTCTTTTGTCCTGAGGTGGGTTTCTTGTAGGCAGCATATGTGTGGGTCATGCTTTCTTATCCATTCAGCTATTCTATGTCTTTTGATTGGAGCATTTAATCCATTTACATTTAAGGTTATTATTGATAGGTATTTATTCATTGCCATTTTCGTACCTGTGTTCCTCTCTCTCTTTCTCTCTCTGTCTTTTCCTTTCTTCCCTTAAAGCAGTCCCTTTAGTATCTCTTGCAGCATTGGTTTGGTAGAAGTGTATTCTTTTAGACTTCTTTTGTTTGGGAAGCTCCTTATTTGGCCTTCTATCTTGATTGAAAGCCTTGCTGGGTAAAGTAGTCTGGGTTGCAGGCCTTTGGTTCTCATTGCTTGGAATATTTCTTGCCATTCTCTTCTGGCTTGGAGCGTTTCCATTGAGAAGTCAGATTCTAACCTGATTGGGGCCCCCTTGTATGTTACTTCCTTTTTCTCCCTTGCTGCCTTTAAGATTCTCTCTTTGTCTTGGAATTTTGCCATTTTAATTATGATGTGTCTTGAAGTGGGCCTGTTCGGGTTCCTTTTGATTGGGACTCTCTGTTTTTCCTGGATTTGTGTGGTTTTTTCTCTCACCAAATGAGGGAAGTTTTCCATCATTACTTTTTCAAACAGGTTTTCTATCCCTTGTTCTTGCTCTTCTCCTTCTGGTATCCCTATTATACGAATATTATTCCGTTTCACGTTGTCTTGCACTTCTCTTAAACCCTCTTCATTCTTTCTAAGCCTCTTTTCCTCATCTTGCTCATTCTGAGTGTTTTTTTCTATTTTGTCCTCCAACTCGCTGATCTGATCTTCTGCTTCATCGATTCTGCTTTTCATTCCTTCTACTGTGTTCTTCAGTTCAGAGATTGTGTTCTTCATTTCCTTTTGGCCCTTGTTGATAGTTTCTATTTCCTTTTTCATGTTGATATAGTTTGCCGTGAGTTCATCATAACTTCCCTGTAGTTTATGGTAGCTCATTGAGAGCTCATTGAGCTTCCTGACAACCATTGCTTTGAACTCGATATCTGATAGTTGAGTTGCCTCTGTTTCATTTAGCATTCTTTCTTGAGCTTCCTCCTTTCCTTTCGTTTGGGGATTGTTCTTTTGTCTTCCCATTGTTTGTAAGACTCTTGTTGTTAGCCTCAGCTTCTTAAATTGATCTGTTCTGGCTCCCTGGGTTTGTGGTATGACCTTCTGTGGTAGAATATCTGTGAGATTCAGTGGTGGATTCTCCTTCGGGTATCCTGTTGTTCACCGCTTTCACTGTCTCATCAGCTGGTATACCCTCTTTTGGGGGCCAACTCTGGTTTTTGTTTTTGTTTTTGTTTTTCCCCACAGTTTCAGGCTTGCTTGTTTGTTTGTTTTGTCTCACTCGTGGGTATTTACAAAAAGAAGAGGGGGGGAATGGAAAGAAGAAGCAAGAGGAAACAAGAGGAAGATAGAAGAGATAAAATTGAAAAGAAAGGAAGAGGGGATAAGAGAAGAAGGAATTCAAGGGAGGCAAAAGGAGTTGGGGAGTAAAGAAGAAGATATAAACAATGAAGAAGGAGTAGTTAAAAACTCATAAAGATAGACAGGCTTACAAACAAAAAGACACTAACAAACTGGCAAAACAAAAAAGAGACACGCACACAGACACCCCCACACAAATATAAGCAGCCGCAGGGGGGGGGGCAAGGAACAAGCAAAGCACAACAAAATATTAAAAAAATAAAAAAAATAAAATAAAAATATATTAAAAAAATAAAATGAAAAAACAAAACAAAACAAAACAAACAAGAAAAAAAACACCCTCTTGTTGTTTTCAAACTTGCCAGCCTGTTTTTCATGTCTTGCTGGCTGCAATGGCCGAGGGGTGATCTTACTGCTTTTCTCTGTGTTCAGAACTCAGTCCTCATTGTGCTATGTATCCCAGCGTTAGTGGGCGCCTCTCCCCACAGGGTTTCCAGCGTGTGATCTGAGCCTCCTTGTGTGTGCGCACTTCACCGAGTTTATGGGTGTGTGTTAGGTTCTCCAGACGTGCACAGCCGCCTGCCTTTGTCCCTGGGAGGCTTTCAGTGTTCGGGCACAGCTGCCTGCCTTTGTTTCTGAGAGGGGCCTTCGTTCCAGCTGCTATCCGGGGCCTGCACCTTGGGCCTGAGCTGTCCGCGTTTGCACCTCTGGCTCCACAGCTGTCTCCAGCGGCCTGCGCCTATGTTTTCACGAGTGTCCACTAGCCCGAGACCGTGTGCGGTCCCCTGGGGGTGTCTATTTTCATGCAGATGTCTCACTTCGCCCGCGCCTCTGTCTCTGTTGGGGGGCCTGTGCTTTCGTAGTCACCCGGCGACCACGAAAACTCGGTTCAAAGTCGCACAGTGACCTGGTGCGGGGCACCCACTTTCGCTCCCTCGCGGGGCACCCACTTTTGCTCGGGCGCAGTCGCGCGGTGGCCCCTGAGATCTCCCAGCCGGTTCAGCGGCTGACCCAGCTCCCTCCCCAGGGCCCTGGGGCAGGCTTGGCGGAGCACCAGGCTGGGGCCTCGGCTGCCCCGCTCTCCACACGCTGGAACCCTGGGCTCTTATTGTTCCGAAGAGCTCTCCTTACCGCTTGTTTTTCAGTGTCCGCTACAATTTCCGACCTCTTATTTTCCAATATGCTGTGTTACTGTTCCTTGTCTGTTCTGGTCTTTCAAAGATTGGTTTGGTTTTTATCCTGTGTGTAGAGGGGGTATAGGGTCTGCTCCCTCCTACCACGCCGCCATCTTCCCAGCACTCCCTCAGGTGACATTTTTCTGGATCTACCTTTTGACCCAGCAATTCCACTGCTTGGATTATATCCTAAGAACCCTGAAACACCAATCCAAAAGAACCTATGCACCCCAATGTTCATAGCAGCACAATTTACAATAGCCAAGTGTTGGAAGCAACTTAAGTGCCCATCAGTAAATGAATGGATCAAAAAACTATGGTACATGTACACAATGGAATTCTATGCAGCAGAAAGAAAGAAGGAGCTCCTACTCTTCACAACAGCATGGATGGAACTGGAGAGCATCATGCTAAGTGAAATAATCCAGGCGGTAAAAGACAAATACCATATGATCTCACCTTTAACAGGAACCTAGTCAACAAAACAAACAAACAAGCAAAATATAACCAAAGACACTGAAATTGAGAACAAGCTGACAGTCATCAGAGGGGAGAGCGGAGGGAATTTCAGCGGAAAAGGGGAAGGGTTTAGAGCAGTAAGTATAAAAGACACATGGACAAAAACTAAGGGGGATGAAAATGGGAGGGAGGTGGGGAGGGCTGGGGTGGTCGGCTGGGATGGGAGTAAAAGACAGAAAACTGTACAAGAACAACAATTAAAATTAAAAAAATTAAAAAAATAGAAAATAATAAATTATTTTTACAAAATGTGAGTATGCCCAAAACATAACTTTCTCACTACGAGATCATCCATGTGCAGCAAGACCTGAAATTTTGACAAAGGAAGTCACAATCATTTGCCTTTTATAGTTAACCTAGTAGAACCACCTGGAGAATTTGGACTAAAACCTTAGTTTTTGAATTTGCTGCAATAGCAGGGGTATCTATTTGAGTTTCAATAAAGATGGCATTTTATCATCCCAATCAATAGTTTTGAATCTAGTAATTCCAAGTTCACTAACTGAAATCACTTGCTAGGGTATATTTTGATACTTTGTGGCAGGAATTTCACTGAAAATTAATATTTTATTCTTTTAGTAATTTTCCCCTACTTCAGGCCTCACTAATCTAGCTTATGAGATAGGAATGAGTATTGTCTAGTGATTTTTATGGAACTCATTTTTTTAAAAAGCATCAAATTGAACATTCAAAAGTTGTCATTATACACCTGTGGTATTTTATGCAGAAAATACTTCTAAAATGCAATATATAGTCTTAATTAAAATGGAAAACTTTAAAATAATCACATGATATAGAATCAAATGGAATAAGTCTGAAGTAATGCAAGTCAACCCAAACAGCTTTAATGCTATTTCTCTCATTTCCCTCTACTTCATTCCCAGAAGAGCATAAAATTCTTATGAGTGTTTTAGCAATGTGATGATTGGCCCCCTGAGAATATCTGAGCCCTTTCCTCTAGCAACTGGTGTAATTGGTATGGATTGTTCACACTGTTGGCCTTCTCTCTTCCATGCTTTTGCTCAGGCTATTCTTCTTTTGAGATGTGTATCATCCCTTTCTCTAACTAGGGGTTTCTTAATCATGACACTATTGATGTTTTGGATTGAATAATTATCTGGTGTCAATGGTTGTTCTCTGTACTCTAAATACTTAGCAGCATTCCTGGTGTCTACTCACTGGATGTCAGTAGAATCTTTCCCTTGTCATAAGCAACAATGTCTCCAGGCATCATAAAATGTCCCCCAGGGGGTAAATTTGCCCCTGGTTTAGAACCACTGCTCCAGCCATCATTCCTCAAACACAAACACAACTTACACTATGAAACCTCTCCTGATCATATATATTAATCATAATAACTTTTCTATTGAATTTATATAAAAATGTGGTTGCCTAAATAATATACACCTTATGGTGAACAATGAAACACTATAGGGAATAAGGGAATAATGGTCCGAATTTGTCTCTTTCCTGACTCTCCCATTCAGAGAAAACCACTATTAAAGCAGGACTCTTTCCAGACTGTTTAAAACTACCTCAAGGTTGAAAAATGCTATCTCATTTTTTCATTTGCTTCCCTTTCCTTTATTAATGAGTTTTAACATGTTTTCATATGTTTTGTGGACATTTATATTTTTCTCTTTTTATATTGCTTGTTAGGTTCTTTAGTCCATTTTTGCAATTTAATACTTTTCATACTGAGTTACTTTAAAAATTCATATTTATATTGTATTATAGATCGCTTTCTTGTTATGTATATTTTAAATTTTCTTCCACTCTGCATGACAGTGTTGTTGTATTTTTATATAGTTAATAATGTTAATATTTTTCTTTTTTGGCTATTGGATTTTACATCTTATTTAGAAAGGTTTTCATTATTCTGATATATATTATTAAAATATTTTTATGCTTTTACACTCTACTTTTCTCCTCAATTAACTAATTTTCAGTGCAAGTTAAGGATTTAACTTTCTCTGTGCTGATTATCTTTAACAGTCAGTGTAGTCTAATTTCAACTGCAGTAACTAACAATCTCAGATCTCAGTGGCTTACAACTTCTCAGGTTGGCTAATTGGCTAAGGCTCTGTCCTTTGTCTTTTTAAATTTTAGACCCTAAGGATCAGGCTTTATATATAACCTGCTAACAGAACAGAAAGAGAGATGGTAGAACTGCACCTTGACTGCTAAAGCTTCTCCTCAGATGCGGTCCAATAGCTTCCATTACATTTTATGGGAGCGTAAATCATATAACCAACGCTGACAACCATGAATAAGAAGTATTATCCTTTAGAGATAGGCCTGATAGAAAATGAGTTCAATAAGGACTAGCGAATATCTCAATAATAATAAAATCTACCCAAAGAACCAACATTCCTAAAATTATTAATGGAGTATCTCCTCTATCTCCACTAATGTGCTATACAATTACCTGAAATTGGCAGATGTCATTTTATATTCTTATTATTATTCATCCTTTTATGAATCTACTATTTGTTGCCAACTAAACAAGTTCTTTGAAATCAGGTAATAGGACAAACTCCACTTTCTCAGGTCCTCTTTCCCAGAGCTTGCTGGACCCCATAAAGCATGACTGACCCTAATTATTTTATGAGCCTTTATCCTCAGGACTAGAAAATTAGTGGAAGTGTCCCGAAGGTGCTGAGGTTCCGTGAACTTGTGAATCAGGACATACCAGACCACAACGACCACCAGGCACTGTATCCAAAGATAACATCAAAACAAGTCATAGCCTAACTGAAACATCCTGCTCTACAACCACCCCATTACTGGATAAAAACTCACAGCCCTCACCCCTCAGTGCTGGTGCTGGCGCATGTCTCCACACCTAGCCCTTACCCTCCCTTAGGAAAGTAAACATAAAACCTTCACTCTCTGCACTTTCTTCTCTTTGTGATTTCTTTCACAGCCATGTCACCAACCACCCTAACACCAGGGCCTGTCTCCTAACACCAGGGTCTGTATCCTATTAGTATACACTTAGTCATTCACTGAATGTTTGGGGTGTTGGAGATGGCCTAAACGTTTATTTACTAGGGCAATGTGTAAGTAAATAATGAGGAAGCACAACTAATTCAACTTACTAGCCATTGTGTTTAGACTGGCTAGATGTGATACAGAGAGGTCTGATCAGATCACTGGGGAGAAGAAGGGAGGGACCACAGGAGGAGGTTTCCCAAGGCAATGGTAAACTGTCTAGGATGGGATTGGCTGAGAGGCTGAATGCCTCCAGAGTGCACAGAATTATGGGCTAGAAGATTTGTAATACAGGAAGGGCTCCTGGGCTCTCAAGTGTGCTCATTGGCTCTTCTTCTTCAAGCAGACCTGGATTATTGCGCTGCAGCTGCCTGCATTTCCCAACAGATGGTATTTTGGATGGGAAGGTACTCTGGGTGCAGCCTAGGATCAAGCTGGACTGGCAGAGGTTGGCAGGGTTATTCTTCCTTGGCTGTTTTGGAGGGATGAGCTTTGAGATAGAAGCCAGCTGTCCTTCCAAAATTGTGTAGCTTTTGTATTTTGTTTTGTGTTAGTTTGTAAACTAACCCTATAGAAATAAGATCATTAAAACAGGGGTATGACAGTAGGACTCAGGTGTTAAAGAGTTTAGCCTTAATTGATAGGCCTAAATGACTAATGCATGTGGAAGTTGTTATTCTAAAATCCTGAAGCTTTTGAATGAAGACGCCTTTCTTTATCACCAAAACTTTGCCTCTGATATTTTGCCTAGAGGGTGGCAGTGAGCAGCAGGGCCCTAATTGCTGTTTGGTAACAGGTGTACACATTTTCTTTCTGTAAAGTGATAAATGAATTCTGAAAATCTCATGTTCAACAAAATTATGCCCTAAAATTAACAGAAATGTATGGGAAAAACAGAGTTGGGCAAGTCACTCCAAAGGTATGTACTATCACTATAAAAATACTGAAAAGAATAAAAATTTTTCTGATACATGCATTAACAGTTGAAAAGAAACATCAGATTGCTAATGCATAAAAAGTTCTAAAGTATTGCCCTGACCAGTGTGGTTTAGTGGACTGTGCACCTGCCTGAGAGCCAAAGGGTCACTAGTTTGATTCCCAGTCAAGGCACATGCCTGGGTTGTGGGCCAGGTCCAGCCCCGCACAGGGGGCACATGAGAGGCAACCACACATTGATGGTTCTCTCCCTCTCTCTTTCTCTTCCCTTCTCTCTCTCTAAAAATAAATAAAACATTTTTCAAATGCTAAAGTACATATAAGGCTTTATCATCAAAATTTGAATGTAGAATGATGGAAGGGAGTGTAAAAATATTTCTCCTGATGAATTTGGGGAGAAGAGCAAAAGGGGCAAAGATTGAAGGGAAGCACTTTTAAAGGCTTCCAAGAGCATAGGTGGTCAAGCCAAGCCAAGAGGATGTGGGGTAGATGGGCATTTCATTCAGCTGGACTTGTGTACTTTTTGATCAGCACCTCTTACTTGTAAACATCAAAAAGCTGGGAAAAGAGCTTATGAAGCAAAATAACTTCTTTGTTATCCTGACATCATTTCCCTCCTTACCATTTGTATATGAGCTAATTTTCATTATAGTGACAAACTGTACATTCAGCAACATGAATGGATTTTAAAAACATAATGCTGAGATGAAAAGGTAGGATACAGCAGGGAATTTATCACACAAGACTTCTTATATAAATTAACAACACAAACAGAGCCCTATGAATTTTACAAGGATACATGTATATTTAAGGATCTATCTCAAACACATAAGAGGAAGTATGTGTCTATTGGGAGGGAGAGGAATTGGGGTGAGGATACAGATGAAAGAGAAAACTAAGTGAGACAAGAGAGGAATCTGGCAACCACTGATAACCAGAACCCTCTGTGTACTAAGGAGCATAATAAACTCAACCCTTGTATCTGAGAACACCATCATTACAGTATGTCTGTTGTTAATAATAAGTACTGAGGAAGGTAGTTGACCTATGATCTGGCTAAAGCACTCATGTCCTGCTTGTGTTGTGGCTATTATTGCTAGGAGTTTTCTAGTCCAGTTAAACCGGTTCAAGATTTCATTGTCTCCTGTGTGTTAAACTTTGCTAAGAAATACTTGAAGATTTTAAAATTAAAGTGTTGGATGCTTCTGGGATGCAGTTTCCTTCTATGTTAGATGCTAGGCACAATGATGGTGTAGTGTTTTAGAGGTCTACGACGGTGATACTTCATGAGTTCTCTCTGGATGCAAGGTATCCAGAAACCTCTTTCTGTAGGTTTGTATGGCAGCCTTGTGCATACAGATCAAATGATATCCTCTCACCAGCCTGGCCCCATACTTGTAATGTCAGTATCATCAAACAGCTTTAATGTCCTCCTTGAGTTCCCAGCCCACTTGAGTTTAGTTTTGGGAATTTATGATGATCACAGATGGAGGATTATTGGGAGCCACATGCACCTTTATTGTGGGTTTGGAGGATACCTGTCACTACCCCAGACTTGGGCTCTTCTTTATTCTTTGATTCTTTATAAAAATCTTTCCCTTCATTATGCCTCCTCACTCGAGTTTATTCTTTTTCCTCCTTCTCATGACAAATTTTCTGGAAGGATATTCTCCCCACCAGAATGTAAGAGAAAAAGAGGCTTACTTTGTCCACTGCAATATCCCCAGTGTCTTGAACAATGCTTAACATAGTATAATAGGTTATTAATAAATCTATGGAATGGCTGAATAAACAAATGAGTCAACAATAGTCATTCTCTTCTACTTTCATTCACTATCTAGCATGTTACAATCAACCCCATTCTACCCCCCAAAATACAAAAAACTACCTTAGTATCGTATCAGTCAAACTGTGTGCTGCATTTTATACTACACTCTTTTTAATTTTCTTTCCCCCACAGCATTTGACTCAGTTGTTTACTTTCTATTTTTAAAAAATCAACTTTTCTGTTGGTTTCTAGAAGACTAACTATCCTGAATCTTCTTATATGATTCTGATAATTCCTTTTGCCCTCCTTCTCTGGATCATTTTTCCTCAAAAATATTTTAAGTGTTAGTAATATTTTCTATTCCCCGTTCTTCAGGCTATTGACTTTGTTGGGGCCTTATTAATATACAATAGCAGCCTCTCTCTGGAGTGACAGTTTTATGCTTCCAGGAGTTTATAAGACATTTATTTTCTTGACTATTTCATAGCTACTTCAATATTAGCACTTTGTAAGTTATACTGAATTCCACCACCACCAAAATTACTTGCTCTTTCTCCTTTGTTCTATGTTGATTATCTTGCCTTATATACAGTATACCAAGCTGGGAATGCTAGTTTTTGCTGATTTCTGTCCCTCCTCCATCCTCTTCCTTTAATTATTCTTCAAGGCCTACCATTGGACTTAAGAAATGTCCCTTAGGTCTGACCTCTATTCTTCATTCCCATAGCTATCATCTTTGCACACTATCTCTGTACTTCCTATTGAAATTAATTTTTTCTGTATCACTGTTAAAATTATCTCCTTAAAAAGCAGAGACAATCCTTTATCACAAGCCCCCATTTTCTCCATATTGTGTGTATTATAAAGTTTAACTTAGCTATACAAAGGACTTAACAATTTAGGCCCATCCTTATTCACCAAATGAATTTTCTGGCTTTCCACAGTTTGCTTTATTTTTGGTACTATTCTCCACCTCAGTGGTTTTGACTACAATTCTTCATTGACTAAACTTCTTGATTAGGACAGGTCTCTTCTATCAATGATCTACAGATGCAAGATTATCCCTCAAAAAAAAAAAAAAAAGGTTTCTACCTTCATCTTATTGCTGTTATGTCAATGTTCACCTCAGGGGGGAAAAAACAACAAGGGGCTTTAAACTTTTTTTCCTTAACACAGTTTTCTCAAACGTGTCTTGCATTTATGGGGTATCCATCTCTCTATCCATCTATCCACTTATCCATCCACCCATCCATCCATCTATCTACATCTACCATAAATCCTATATAATTTAATGCCAACTGGAGAAATTTAAATGTATGTACAAAGTCTGAAATTTTACTCTATGTTGAAGGCAAAAATTTATAGATTTCAATTATAATGCTTAATAAAATATTACTTTTAGAAATATTATTTGAACCCAATTCAATTTCTTTACTGCCCGGGGCCTCTGTACTTGTAATAATTTTCATATCTGGTAGTCACAGTCCTCATGCATTTAGAACTTAAAAATTTGTAGTCAGAGGTGTTTATGCCCTTTGGTTAGGTGCCCTAAGTAGACAGTGAAGTCCCTAAATGTACAGTAGGCATTTTAGAAGTAAAGGTATGCATGCCAACTGAGATGTCACAAGAGCCATGTTGACAGAATTGAATGCAGTTAAAGACATGCTCTGGGCTTTTTGGAAAAATCATAAAATTGGAAATTTACTCACACTGTAGCTCCATAAGTTAAAACACATCAGATACCCTGTCCTGATTGTTTTACCCCTTCTCTATGAAGGTTCTACATTAATGAATCTAAAGAATGAGAGAGGAAACTGATTCACAAACCTTCAGTGTGGTTTTCTACCTTTATAACTTTCTTCTAGGTACCATTGTCTAATCAATAAACCTGGGAACACAGATTTTACAAATGGAATTTTAGTTAGGTTCTCACATATCAGATATTTTACAATACCAATTTTTCTAAGGTAGACATAAGATTAGAGTCCTTATAGAGGCCAATCATAAATGGATTATAAGAAAATATAACCAGTATTAATATTTGCATAGTTAGCTTAAACAAAAGGAAATAATAGGTGTTTTTTCATTGTTGTTGTTGTTGTTGTTTTGAGTAACGGTATCTCCAAACATGGGAATTTCTTTTCTAGTTGTTTATAGTAGTTAAATTGTCTTGAAAAAACATTTTTCTTTTTGTAAAGTAACAGATAAAATCCACGTAATATTTTACAGAAAAAGAATGAAACAGAAAGACTTAATTTTTTAGTAGGAATATTGGAAAACTGTTAAATGGCTTTTAGACAAAATCATTACTTTGATCTCAGAGAAGGATGATGCCATTCAGTAGTTTACATCCTGCTCTGAGTCCTTGCCGCAGGGCTATATTTCCAGTTTCTAATTCTGCTCTGAAGGAGTGAGGGAAATCTTCCCAAGAGGGAAATGTCTTCTTCCAAGCTGTTTCTTGGAATTGCATATATCCCAGTCCTTCAAGTAGTGAGGGAACAGAGGTTCATGAGGAAAGAATTGATCAATACCACACATTCACCCAGACCCAGAAGCAGTTCAAATCATGTGTAGCCAGCATGATGCTGCTGCTAATCACTCTTAGTACCTTAATAAGTGGAGGACACTAGAATAATACATTTTCACTTGCGAATTATAATGGCAATATGTTAACTTTGATGCTATCATAATGAGATTTGCATTACCAAATTTTTGTGAGCCAGAAAATTAATTATATTTATCCAAACTTTTTTCTTAAACCAATCACTAACAATTTACAATAAGAGTACATGGACTCTTATTTGGGAAATAATTTTAGGTTATTATCTCAAATGGAGTGTTGTTAATTTTGTTGGTCCAGTCAGTGTGCTGATTGCTTTACTTCTTAATTCTACTTTCTCTCTCAGATGGAATCATATTAAAATCTTTTGAAAATAAAGCCACACAATGCTTAACTGTTAGATTAATCTTCACTGAGTCAATGAGACTCTTAATGAATCCATTGTATTTATTTTATTTGACTTTATAAAAACAATAGCAGAGTCAATTGACAATATAATGAAGGGTTTACAAGAACTACCTTAGAGGTTTTTCGTTTTGTTTTGTTTTGTTTTGAATGTGGTTCAGTTTCTGCATAATCTTTGATTTAGGTCTCTCTACTCAAGATACTAGGCCAGAACTGAACAGCCCTGGGCTATTAAGGAATATATTCTCACTCAGGCAATTGGCTAAAATGGACTGCATTGGTATCAATTGTAGGTATATTATTGTATTCATTTTACTAAAGGGCACGCCACATTTTTTCTTTCAGGAATTTTTAGCAAGTGGTTAAAAATAACCTTTAAGAAAGGTTATATTACTGCTGAGGCCTGGCCAAACCTTTTGGATGGAAATCTACATCTATCATACTCAGATCTGTCAAAGTAAGTTGAGTGAATACTTCAGTAGACATGAGGTTGAATTCAAATGTCACTGTGATATGTTTTCTGAAAATGTGACTGGCCAAGATGACCTTTGTGTGCCAATGTTGCATTTTGTAGTTTGAAAGGTAAGGAGAAGCTAATCTACAAAAGTATGTAGTATTAGGATCCAATGAGAGCAAACACAGATTCAAGTTTTAATTCTGAAATTGTTAGTTTTGGCTGAGGATGAACATGAATCTAATCATGAATCTTTTACATTTTCATTTAATCTTAGCCTAAAGATTCTTTTAGGAACAAATTATGTACAGTGTGGTCAAGAAAGTATGGAGTTAGCAATTATAGAAAAAGCTGTTTTAAAGAGTTTAAATAACTCTTTATTAAACACCTGTTTCTTTAAAACATATTGCACATTCTATAACTTTGAACTGTTGCAACTAACTTCCCCAAATTTAACACCTAATCCTAGACAATGTCACAAAACAGAGTTAACTATTCTTCATTAACAATAAGTGATAGTGAAGAGTGTTCACTTGGGGAGAAATAACTCATCATAAAGAATCCAAATGGAAATTACTTGAAGACTACCTATTGCATTTTTCTATAGTGCAAACCAATGCAAGAAAGAGTTGAATCAATTCCTGTAGTGTTCTCATTCAATGGGCATTTATTATGCATATTGTGTGCATAGCTATTTACAGATAGATTTTAGGTGTGTGAGCTGCAAAGCCATATAATTTTTTTAACCAGTGACATTGTATCTAGATAAGCCAAAACTCTTTTGAAGTAGGTGCCCACACTAAATGTTGTTCTCTTCATTCAGCTTCCCTAAATACCAAGGGGATTTAGATAAACAAATATTGGATTGTTTTGTTCCTACCTTCTCTTTCCTTCATGTAGTACCTCTTTTAGAACACATAATCTAAGAACAAGTAGACTAGTTGAACATTTCCTAATTTTAAAGAGGAAGCCATCACCCCCATGACGGTCTCACTGTGGTGGGACCAAGAATAGAACAGTCACATGTTCTGCCAATATTCTCCTGCCACTTCCACTCTTCTCCTTTCCTTCTTATGCCTCCTTTCTAGGAACTTTTATCCATTCTCTTGGTTTAAATTATCATCTATAAGCTTGTGATTTTGGAGATTGGGCTTTTAGTCATACCTCTCTTCTGCCTAAACACTGTAATATGCATCTGTTACAGAACAGACCCAGGATAGAGGAAGGAAGATGGTGGCATGGTAGGAGGAGGCAGATTCCACTTCCCCCTACACATGGGAGAAAAACCTAGCCAATCTACAGAGGAACAGAGCAGACAGCCAACAGTAGCACAGCATATATGAAAATAGGAGATCAAAATCTGTAGTGGACATTGAAAATCCAGATGGTAAAGAGAATTCTTCAGGACAACAAGAGCCCAAGGATAAGCGCAGAGACCAGGGCGCCTGAAGCCCCAGGCCCAGCACTTGCCGGCTCTGCCACAGGGCTCTAGGGATGGAGCCAGGTCAACCAATCACTCCCTGGCCAAACAAGAGTTGAGCAGCAATGGGAGAGACCTGATTGCTTGAAGTCTCAGAGAGAGAAGTTAAGATCTGAGTGGCAAACACACTGGGGCTTTGAGCACCCATGCAGAGCCCTGGGTGGAGTGCACGCAGGAGCCTCTGCGACCAGAGGCTCTTGCAACGAGAGGAGGGGGCTTTGTGGAAGCCCAAGATGGAACTGGGGAGTGCGAATGATCCATGGGAGAACCAGAGCCCAAGCACGTGAACCCAGGGAGTATGCATGATCCATTGGAAACCCGGAGTTCATGCCTGTGAACTTAGGATGACCGCGGGCACCACAGAGACTCAGAACCCACACTCATAAACTTGGGCAGTGTGTGCCCTACATAGGAGAACCGGAACTCACACCTGTAAACCCAGGGAGTGTACACAATCTGTGGGAAACCTGGAGCTCACCCCCGTGAACCCAGGGTGATCACACAAAATGCAAGGAACCCACAGAGCCCACACTCGTAAACTCCGACAGCCCGCACGTTCCATATAAACCCCAGAACCCACACCCGTAAACCAAGGACAGCACGCGTGCCCCATAGGAGACCCAGAGCTCACACCTGTAAACCCCAGGGAGTGCTCCATCCGTGGGAGACCCAAGTACACACCTATAAACTTGGGGAAAGTGCATGCTGCCCAGCAGGCCCAGAGCCCACACCCCGAAGCCCTGCATGGAGAGACGGTGGGCGAGTCCTGGGGAGAGTAGCTGAAGCTGACTGAGTGCTGAACAGGGAGAAAAGTGACACCATCACCCCTCGGCTTTTGCAGCCACCAAGACAAGAAAAACTAGCTTGGCAAGATTGAAAACAGCAAGAGTTTTATTTTGTTGTGTTTTGTTTTTTTAACAATTTTGTTTAATTATTTTTATTTTTTTATTATTTTTGTCTTTTTTACCCTTCAATTCATTTTGCTTCTCTTTACTTCTTTCTTCTTTTATTCCTTCTTCCTTTTTTTTCAATTTCATCTCTTCTTCCTTCCTATTTTATTTCTTCTTTTTTCAATTTTTTCCTCTTTTCTCTTTTTAAATACCCATAAGACCAAAAAATAAAAAAATAAAAAAAAATAAAAAAAATAAACACCTGTGGAAAAAAATCCTGGAACTCTGAAAAAAACAGAGTTGGTCCAAAGATGGAATTTCCCAACAGCTGAGACAGTGGATGATGTGAACACAAGGATACCCAAAAGAGACTTCACCACTGAATCTCACAGGTATTCTACCACAGAAGTTCACACCATAAACCCAGGGAGCCAGAACACATCAATTTAAAAAGCTGAGGCTAACAAGAAGAGTCTCACAAACAATGGGAAGACAAAGAAACAATCCCAAATAAAAGGAAAGGAGTGAGCCCCAGAGAGAATGCTAAATGAAACAGAGGCAACTCAACTATCAGATATTGAGTTCAAAGCAATGGTTGTCAGGAAGCTCCATGAGCTCTCAATGAGCTACCAGAAACGACAGGGAAGCTATGATGAACTCACCGCAAATTATATCAACATGAAAAATGAAATAGAAACTATCAACAAGGGCCGAGAGCAAATGAAGAATACAATTTCTGAACTGAAGAATACAGTAGAAGGAATGAAAAGCAGAATCAATGAAGCAGAGGATCGGATCAGCAAGTCGGAGAACAATGCAGAAAAAAAGCAGCCAGAAAGAGCAAGAAAAAAAAAAAAAGAGAGAGACTCAGAAACAATGAAGAGGGATTAAGAGAAATGCAAGACAACATGAAACGGAATAATATCCGTATAATAGGAATACCAGAAGGAGAAGAAGAAGAGCAAGGGATAGAAAACCTATTTGAAAAAGTAATGATAGAAAACTTCCCTAATTTGATGAGAGAAAAAGTCACACAAATCCAGGAAACACAGAGAGTCCCAATCAAGAGGAACCCAAAAAGGCCCACTTCAAGACACATCATCATTAAAATGGCCAAATTCCAAGGCAAAGAGAGAATCTTAAAGGCAATAATGGAGAAAAAGGAAGTAACATACAAGAGAGGCCCAATAAGATTAGCAGCTGACTTCTCAATGGAAATACTACAAGCCAGAAGAGAATGGCAAGACATATTCCAAGTAATAAGAACCAGAGGCCTGCAACCAAGACTACTTTACCCAGTAAGGCTTTCAGTCAAGATAGAAGGCCAAATAAGGAGCTTCCCAGACAAAAGAAGTCTAAAAGAATACACCTCTACCAAACCAGTTCTGTAAGAAATACTAAAGGGATTGCTTTAAGAAAAGGAAGGAAAAGAGAGAGAGACAGAGAGAGGAACACAGATACAAAAATGGCAATGAATAAGTACCTATCAATAATAACCTTAAGTGTAAATGGATTAAATGCTCCAATCAAAAGACACAGAATAGCTGAATGGGTAAGAAAGCATGACCCACACATATGCTGCCTACAAGAGACCTATCGCAGGACAAAAGACCTACACAGACTCAAAGTAAAGGACTAGAAACAAACTTTCCAAGCAAATGGACAGGAAAAAAAAAAAAAAAAGCCTGGGTAGAAATAGTAATATCAGACAAAATAGACTTCAAAAACAGAGCCATAAAGAGAGACCCAGAAAGTTACTTCACAATACTCAAGGAAAGAATCCACCGAGAAAACATAAACATTGTAAATATATATGCACCTAACATAAGAGCACCCAAATACATGAAGAAAATCTTAGAGGACTTCAAGAAACATATTGACACCTGGCTGGTGTAGCTCAGTGGATTGAGCACAGGCCTGCTAACCAAAGCATCGCCAGTTTGACTCCCAGTCAGGGCACATGTCTGGGTTGTAAGCCATGTCCCCAGTATGGGGTGTGCTAGAGGCAACCACACATTGATGTTTCACTCCCTTTCTTTCTTCTTCCCTACCCCATCTCTCTAAAAATAAATAAAGAAAATATTTAAAAAAAGAAAGTTATTGACAGCAACAAAATTATAGTAGGGGATTTTAACACTCCACTGTCAAAAATGGACAGATCTTCCAAACAAAATATCAAAAAGGTATTCTGGCATTGAACAACACTGTAGGAAATGGACTTAACTGATATATATAGAGCCCTTCATCTCAAAGAAACTAAATACACATTTTTTTTCAAATGCACATGGAACATTTTCAAAGATAGATCACATGATAGGACACAAAACAAGCCTCAACAAATTCAAGAAAATTGAAATCATACCAGGCATTTTCTCCAACCACAAGGGATTGAAACTAGAAATGAACCCCAAGGGGGAAAACCCAAAACCCTCAGAATTATGGAGATTGAATAGCATGCTATTAAACAGTGAATGGGTCAAGAATGAAATTAAGGAGGAAATCAAAAAGTTTCTGGAAACAAACCAAAATGAACTTACATTGACCCAAAACTTATGGGACATAGCGTAGACAGTCCTCAGAAGAAAGTTCATATCCATACAGGCCTACCTCAAAAAGATAGAAATATTTCAAACAAAGAACTTAACCCTACGCCTACAAGAACTCGAGGAACAATAACAAAGACAGCCCAGAGAAAGTGGAAGGAAAAAAATAACAAAGATCAGAGCAGAATTTAGTGACATAGAGACTAAAAGCACAATTCTAAGGATCAATGAATCCATTAGCTGGTTCTTTGGAAAGATAAACAAAATAGACAAGCTTTTAAGCAGGCTCATCAAGAAAAAAAGAGAGAGGACTCAAATAAACACCATCAGAAATGAAAGCGGAGAGATTACAACTGATACCACAGAAATACAAAGGATTGTAAGAAATTACTATGAAGAACTGTATGCCAAGAAATTTGAAAACCTAGGTGAAATGGACAAGTTTCTAGAAAAATATAATCTTCCAAAACTCAATGAAAAAGAAGAAAGCCTGAACAGACCAATAACAGCAGATGAAATTGAAGCAGTAATCAAAAAACTCCTGACACACAAAAGCCCTGAACCAGATGGTTTCACAGGAGAATTCTACAAAGCATTTAAGGAAGAGCTAACCCCTATTCTTCACAGATTATTCAAAAAAATCCAAAATGATGGAAGACTTCCAAACTCTTTTTATGAAGCCAGCATCATCCTAATCCCAAATCCAGATAAAGACACGACAAAGAAAGAAAACTTCAGGCCAATATCGCTTATGAACATAGACGTTAAAATGCTCAACAAAATATTGGCAAACCGCATTCAACAATGCATTAAAAATATCATACACCATGACCAAGTGGGATTCATCCCAAGGATGCAAGGATGGTTCAACATTCCCAAATCAGTAAATGTAATTCATGACATAAACAAAAGCAAAGACAAAATTCACATGATCATATCAATAGACTCGGAAAAAGCATTTGATGAGTACAGCACCCATTTATGATAAAAACACTCAGCAAAATGAGAATAGAGGGAGCATTCCTCAGCATAATAAAGGCCATATATGAGAGACTTACAGCCAACATCATACTCAATGGGCAAAATCTAAAATCTTTCCCACTTAGATCAGGAACAAGACAAAGTTGTCCACTTTCACCACTTCTATTCAATATAGTATGGGAAGTCTTAGCCACAGCAATTAGACAAGAAAAAGAAATAAAAGGCATCCAAATTGGAAAGGAGGAAACAAAACTATCATTATTTGCAGATGACATGATAGTGTACACCAAAAAGCTGCTTGACATAATAAATGAATTTGGCAAAACAGCCGAACAAAAATCAATATCCAGAAATCAAAGGCATTTTTGTATATCTACAATGAAACAGCAGAAGCAAAAATCAAGAAAAAAATCCCATTTGATATAGCAAAAAGAAAAATAAAATACCTAGGAATAAACCTAACCAAGGAGGTAAAAGACCTGTATGCAGAAAACTGACACAACACTGAAGAAAGAAATCAAGGAAGACAGAAACAAATGGAAGCATATACTGTGTTCATGGATCGGAAGAATTAATATCATCAAAATGTCCATACTACCCAAAGCAATTTACAAATTCAATGCAATACCTATTAAAGTATCAATGACATATTTCATAGACATAGAACAAACACTTCAAAAATTTATATGGAACCATAAACGACCTCCAATAGCTACAGCAATCTTGAGAAAGAAGAGCAAAGTAGAAGGGATCACAATACCTAATACCAAACTGTATTACAAGGCCACTGTAATCAAAACAGCCTGGTACTGGCATAAAAACAGGCACATGGACCAATGGAACAGACCAGAGAGTTGAGAAATGAACCCAAGCCTCTACGGTCAATGAATATTCGACAAAGGAGACAGCAACATAAAATAGAGTAAAAATAGCCTCTTCAACAAGTGGTGTTGGGAGAACTGTACAGCTACGTGCAAAAAAATGAAACTGGGGCACCAACTTACACCATACACAAAAATTAATTCAAGGTGGATAAAAAATTTAAATATAAGCTGTGACACCATTAAAGTCCTAGAGGAGAACATAGGCAGGAAAATCTCAGATGTTTCATGCAGCAACATTTTTACTGATATGTCTCCTAAAGCAAGGGATATATAAGGAAAAAATAAACAAATGGGATCTCATCAAAATAAAAAGCTTCTGCAGGGCTAAAGAACACAGTATTAAAATAAAAAGAGAACCGACTGTGTGGGAAAACACATTTGCCAATGATACCTCAGACAAGGGTTTAATCTCCAAAATATATAAAGGACTTACATGACTCCACTCTAAGAAGACAAGCAGCCCAATTAAAAAATGGGCAAAGGACTTGAACAGACACTTCTCCAAGAAGGACATACAGAGGATTCAGAGACACATGAAAAGATGCTCAGCATCACTAGCTACCAGGGAGATACAAATGAAAACCACAATGAGATACCCCTTGACACTAGTCAGAATGGTCATCATAAACAAACCAACAAATAGCAAGTTTTGGAGAGGTTGTGGAGAGAAGAGGACCCTAGTGCACTGTTGGTGGGAGTGCAGACTGGTACAACCACTATGGAAAACAGTATGGAATTTTCTAAGAAAACTAAAAATGGACCTATATTTTGACCCATCAATTCCACTGCTAGGATTATATCCTAAGAACACTGAAACAACAATGGAAAAGAACCTATGCACCCCTATGTTCATAGCAGCACAACTTACAATAGCCAAGTGCTGGAAGCAACCTAGGTGCCCATCAGTAAATGAATGCATGAAAAAACTATGATACATTTACACAATAAAATTCTATGCAGCAGAAAGAAAGAAGGAGTTCCTACCCTTTGCTTTAGGATGGATGGAGTTGGAGAGCATTATGCTAAGCGAAATAAGCCAGGCAGTGAAAGACAAATACCATATGATCTTACCTTTACCAAAAGAAACAAACAAGCAAAATATAACCAAACACTTTGAAATTGGGAACAAGCTGACAGTCGTCAGAGGGGAGAGGGGAGGGAATTTCAGGGGAAAAGAGTAAGGGTTCAGGGCAACAAGTATAAAGGAAGTATGGACAAAAACTGGGAGGGGGGGTGGAAATGGGAGGGAGGTAGGGAGGGGTGATGGTGGTGGACTGGGGTGGGAGTAAAAGACAGAAAATTGTACAAGAAAAATAATTAAAATAAAAAATATGTTAAAAAGATAACAGTCCTAGGGGTGGGGTGAATTATATACTATTACCAAAAGGATCCCCCTTTTCTCTGGGGGTTCCTCCGCTGTACAAGGTTCACTTTGCCCACCACCAGAGGAAAGATATCTGTCAATACAGAGATTGGTGAAAAGGAATTATTTATTTAAAAGTTATACAGACTTAGAGTAAGGACTTAATGCCTTCATTGAAATACTAAAGTTCTTTAGAATACCCACACACACAGTCCTTCCTTTTCCCCTTTGCCCAGTCCTGGGTACTGTATCTCATGAAAAGAAGTAGAAGTCCATGGTTCAGGAGGCTCCTCGGTTCTGGCATCATTCACTGTATTGCCACCATGATCTCTAGTTAATACAAAGTCATATGGCACCTTCTCATGGCCCCCAGCAAGAGTCCTTTCACCCCTTTTCTTCCTGGCAAAGTTTTTCCTACTTCCTAAGCCATGTGGCAAAAGGGAGCAACCCAAAGCCACATGGTCCTAACTCTCTCCAAAGCCGCAGGGTCCCAACCTCTCCCTAGCCCAGTGATCCCAACTTCTGCCACAGCTGAGTGGTCCCAACTTCTTCAAAGCTGCGTGGTCCTGACCTGGTATGGCTGCAGTGCCTGGGTTTAAATACCCTAGCCAATCTTCCTCTGTAGCCCCATTTCCGACTTCTCCCACAATCAGTTACACCTGCCAGCATTCCCATATTCGTCCAGCTTTACTGGGCTGCCATAGTAAGTTTGGGCAGGCATGGCCCCATGGCATGGAGCCAATCATCTCCAAGCTCTCCCAGGTGCTATAACCAGGGGGAGTTGCTTCCCTGTTACACTTCCATCCCCCAGCTCAAAACAAGACCACAGCTATTTAACATATCTATGGAGCCAGTTAAAGGCTATAGATATGTTAAATGACCATGCCAGAAGTTAGTTGCAAAGCTGTTGCTATGCAAAACAGCTCTTAATGACCCTGCTCCATGTGTCCCATCCCCAAGCTCAGACTGTTGGGGGTGAGGACATCGTATATATATTTTTCTCTAATATTTCCTGAACACCATGAGTTCTGGACCCCATTAAAAATCCCTATTTGGGCCCCCCCTTGGCTGCACCCCATTACACAGCTACCCACTGCATATCTACCATGATGTCACAGGGCCCTTGCATACATTCTCTCCTCCAAAAAAACTTGATCTTTGAATATTTCCAATTTCAGTACAATTATAGGTCCTTAAGCAACATTTGGGAAGATATAGATGTTATAGTAAGTTAGAAATGTGTATCTACCACTTTGGATATATTGCTTATCTTTTTTACCTAATCTGTTATACTTAAAACCTAGGATAATTTTAAAATATATCTTCTCCCTGTTATGATAATAACTGCTCAATAAGTATTGTTAATTTTACCCAGGATTCTGTTAGATTTTAAAAGAAGAATAAATGAAGTTGTACATTAATGATTCTTGAGACTTAAGCAATATTAGCTATCCTGGGACTGAGATGGATGTAAAAAGCTGTAGATTAAACCATGAGAGTGGATTAAATTGCAAGATATCAAACATAAGATGAGAAGGGAACATATAGAGATGAGGATATAATCTTGGGGCACAAATGTACTTTGTATCTCAGGCCTTTTAATGGTTCTAGCACAACTATGGGGTGTAGGACTCCTAGAATAGGTTATGTGTGTTATGGTCAAAAACTATGACCTCCGGGTTATGTTCTTATCTGACCCTATTCATCTGTTTATGTAGGTTCCTACTGTCTCAGCTTCTCTTCGGGCTTTCATTGTGCTAATCATCCTTTGCTGGACTCAAAGTCAGACCCCTGGGTCCTAATATGGATCCATGTCTCTGCTTTGGGTCTTGGCATTTTCCTTTAGACCATGTTGCTTTCCTCTGGCCCTGTCATTTGTGGCTGCAGATAAAAGTAGCTCCTGCCTCTAACTAGACTTTTTCCACCCTTGCTACCAGGGAGGACAGCACCAATCCTCTAAAGGCAGATGGGGAAGAGAGTAAAAGAGGCTTGCAAGAGTGGAGAGACAGGCAGGGTGAGAAACAAAGGAGGGTGCTCTCTGAGGCACCAGGAAGGAGTTATCAGCTGTGCTTTGGACATTGATGCTGAAATAAAGACTGACAGGAGGGAATGTGGCCTTGAAAGTTTTGTTTGCAGTGAAGAGCTGACCTGACTTTTATAAGCTGGAAAATAACTGTATAACTTCTTATAGTTTACTATTCAGGTAACCTACTTGCAGAGAAGTAACAGGCTTTCAGTTCAGATACACTTTATATTTATTTTCAAAGCTGATGTCTAAGACACAGTTTGGCCCAATATTTTTTTTGTTGCTTTTATTAAACTCTCACTGTACATACAGCACAGTAACAAAATACAGTACCTTAAGTAACACAAACTGCATAAATATTTCCAATTATTTTGCTGCCCTGGACCCTGAAGATATGTATTTTAACTACTGAATACTTCAGAAAGCCAGAATACTTGGTCATGTAACTGCCTGAAAAATAGTTTGTTTCTTCCTCTTCAGAACTGTAGTAGAATGCACTGGTACATGGCTTATGTTAAAGACAGATTGTTCCGTGAACTAATTCTCACTTTTGGTTGTGTGAACCCTACCAGAGAGAGGCAAGCAAGTCCAATGCTGTAGGCAGTCTGAATCCATCTTCAGGGATTCAATAGCCCCTTAAGGGACTAAGAGATGAGAGTCCGTATTTTTCACACTTGCTTGTGAGCACCTGTGGTGGTGTCCCAATAGACTTCTCACATCACACATTGAGTGGAGCTTTAATCTTATTAGGTGGCTCCATAAATGAGCACCCTGCCACAAAGGCAGGATGTCTTGTCACTGAGACTTTGTAGAAAGAAACTTGTTTTAGAAACAATATTTTCCACTCAAATTTATTATATCTATCTATCATCTATCTATCTATCTTTACCTAGGTTTACTTGTGACCCTTTGTGTTTGTGTGGTAAGAATGCTTAACTTGGTATCTAACTCTTAACAAAAGTTTGCATTAAGTGAACCTAGTATTGTCACCTGTAGGTACCACGTTGTATAGCAGATCTCCAGAATTTATTTGTCTTCCAAGAATGGATTAAAGATTCAACTGTACAAATTTCAAGTAATTAATGTCTTTTGATATTATAAAATCAAAGAATTCCAGACCTGGAAAATATGATCATCTAGTAGTCCTAATATGTCAATATCAGGATCCCTATTTAAAAATAAAGTTATGAGATCTTAGAGAGCTAAAGTGATTTGTGCAAGGCCACCCTGGCAATTTTAATCTCTGCCACAGTACTGAGTTACTTCATTTTGCAATTGGCTAATGAAGAAACAACTGAATATTACAAAGTAGATTTTTATTTTATTTCCCATTTTAGAGATACCCTAATCTAGTTTTAACTCTTTCTTCACCACTTGACAATTTATTTGACTATTTCATGCCTTCACTTCTTCACATGTAAAATGTGGTTAACTACGTATCTCATTGGGGTTACAAAAAAAATCTCAAAACTAGTCGAAATCTTGTTTTATTTGTATTCTATATTGTCTTTTGGTTTGTCTGAAGATGCATTTATAGGTCAAAAGATGGCATTTTGGAGGATTTGAAAAATAAAGGTCACATTTTCATTGACAATGGGACTATTTTCTGGATGAAATTTGCAGTCTATAATTACATCTTGTAGCATTTCAATAACACCATGTTGTGTTTTATTATAGCTCTAGGTATTTAAATAATCACACCATATTTTTTACATCTAATTTATTAATTAAATGATAGAGTGTTTTTGTATAAATAAAGCTTTGCAGACTTAAAAATACCTTTCAACATGTACATTCAGTTATGTATGATATCTAATTGAAAGAGAACCAGAGATAATTTTTTTCAGCCTCCCCTTTTTTACAGCTAAAGTAATTGTTCCCAGAAGTTGCTACCCTGTGAAGCCCAGCCTGTCACACTTTGATGTGTCTCTGGCATGGTAAGATCAAATAGTTTCTATAATTACATTTGGTAATTTTAGAGTCATTATTTTTGTTAAGATTTTCTGTACTAAAAAAAAAAAACTAGGTCAATTATGTAATGAAAAAACAAAGTAGCAGCATGATAAAAGTGGGAAAAGAATGAGAATGTGTTAAATTTACCTTTAGTTCTGGATATTGTGAGCCTATATACATAGTCCCAGTAACATAAGTTGAAAATGATCAGTTTATACATGTGTTAAAGAACTCATTTTACAAACTGTCTAATCAAAATAGATAATCTCAATGGTTATATGGACTTTAAAAAGTGATGATTTGAGGAACAGCTCTAATATGCATTTGAAAGACTTCATAGAAATACGAGAAATACACTTGAGTTTGAGTTAGTTTGTAACAGGGATTTTTAGGAAATTGAGAAACATTTTGCTAATATTATTTCCAAGTGTTTAAGATTTTACTTTTAAAATGCATGAGTGTAACACAAAGGAAAAGCTTGCAATTAAACATTGTGTTTGCAAATATGCCTTAATAATATATAGGCCACTTAAGTGTTACTTGATTTGCATATTGACTTTTAGTTCCTTGCAGGGGTCCCCTACAATTCCTTTCAGGAGACCATTTTACAGGGGGGTATGTCCTTTTCAGCAAATTTTAAAAGCAGTCCTGTCAGAAGGCAGGTGGATGAAGTAGATGATGTTCTCCAGTTCCTGGCAACCTGTGGATCATAAGATAACATCAACACTACAGTTAGTGTCAATCTTTTGTGGCAGTTTCTGAAACCAACCACTTCTCATATGTCAAATTAGACTGAGGCAAAACATTCATTCATATCCCTTTTAGTCATTTACTTGGCTGGAGAGTACCACATATCCCATAATTATTTCTATTTGGCCCATAGTGATTCTAATTTAAAGATTTTTCCCCTCAGGATCCATATAATATCACACCTAATAATGTCCTGATTACTTGTTATGGAGCAAGAAGACAGGAAATATATATATTTGCAAGGCTAAGGTTAGGGAAGCAAATAGTTGTCAGCTTTGAATAATACAAATTGTTTCCACGTGTGGAGCCTTAGCCATCTCCAGAGAACTTTATAGTGATGGAATTAAAATTCAGCAAATTTATACTTTTTAACCAGCATTTTAACTTCTAGGAATTCCTTTCTAAGAATTTATCTAAAGGTTGAATTATGAATGTGTATGAAGACTTAACTACAAACACGTTCAGGGCATTGTTGGTTTTAATAGAGAAAAATGGAGAAAAACTTAATGTCTATTCATTCACTTATTCACTTAAAATGCATATTAAACTGTTGTTCAGAGCTATTTGCTGTTTTTCTTGCTAACCAATAATAACTGAACAAAAATAATAATGATGCTATATAATTTAATGGAATACCAGGCAGCCATTAACAGTGCTATAGAAGAATATTCAATGTCATGGCAAGATGATGACAAAATACTGGTGAAAAACTAAGCAATATAATGAGATGTACCTTTGAAAGTTTATATTTTTCAAATATACTGTAATGAATACATATTACCTTTCTAATAAAAACCAAAATAGTAGACGTTATTTCCAAACAAATTACAAAAAAATTATCAAACTGAAAAATTATGTACATGTCAGTTGATTATGATGAATCTTTTAAAGCAGAGGTGTCAAACTCATTTTCAGTGGGTGCCACATCAGCCTCGCAGTTGCCTTCAAAGGGCTGAAATAATTTTAGGACTGTATAAATGTAACTACTTCTTAACTGTTAAGGAGTTGAAAGTACATTCAGCCTTTTGAAGGCAATTGTGAGGCTGATATGGTCCCCCGGTGAAAACGAGGTTGACAGCCCTGTTTTAAAGGGAAGGACTAATTCAGCAAATATTTATTGAGCACTGATGGTACGTTGCTTTGTGCTGGATGTTGAGAAACAATGATAATGCCTTTAATGAGCTTCAAGCATGATCAATTGTTCAGAGAAGTGAGCAGTTCGATGACAGCTGTGGAGAGTCTTCAGTTTCATCCAAAGATAGCACCATGTGCCATAGTCTCTAATAGAAAGGATGGTGTCTTACCCCATTCCCTTTCACGAAAAAAATCTGACCATCCTGGGTAGGATGCGATCATTTTGGGATGCTTTTCTTCAGTCCTTTCTTCTACTTGGACTAGATTTCATGGTTGTAAATATTTTGCTGGTGTGCTGTTGTTTGAACCTTTGTCTTTTCAGGTTTCCACACATTGATAGCTTTGATTGAGGTGAGGCATTTACAATAGCCACAAGTGATATTAACAACATCACATGCTGAAAGTAAAAAAGGAGCTAACAATGGTGAAGGAAAAATAACGAAGCCAAGCACAGGTTTCAGAGGTTGGCGATCAAAAGTTCAGTACAAAGGTCTGGCTCATTCAGTATATGTCCAGGTAGGTATTACTAGATATAAAGATGGAGAGGGTCCTAGCTGGAGGAAGCTGGCAAAGGATGACTTTGGACATATGAGCAATAAGGATGGTCAAGTTCTTCTGCAGCATGGGAGTTTATTGAAAGCATATCTCCTTAAACAGCAAGGGAGAATTGAATCAAGAACACATCCATGGGAATGCTTAATTCTGCCTGTCTCTATATATGAATATTGTGAGCCACCAGGAAAATTATATTTAATGAACAATTTAATTCACTCGGCTCCTCTGAGATTTTCTGGAATGTGATCACTATACAATCAGTCTACTTACATGAAAGGTAAAGAAAAAAAATCTTTTACTTGGAAGTTCAATTGAGGAAGAAATGATTCTTTGGATTCCATGTAATCCATTTTAGAATAAATTTAGAATCCATTTAGAATATATTAGGTTTTTCTTAAGCCTTCCTATAATTTCATAGAACAAATATTGACCTCAAGAATGCCTAGGGAGTTTAAATAATTTTTTTCTTATGGAATGGAGGGCACTTTCTCTGATTTTGTTACTGTCATATACATTAGTAAGCTTCAGCTTGGCTTCCTTTTTATTCTAAACTGCTGAGTGATTACCTCAAGCTTTACCTGACCACAGCAGATAAAGCTGACCAATGTGTTTGGGACTTTGGTATAAAACAAACACAAGCATATGAAAGCTAATATCCCAATCTATGCAGTGTAATTAGATTAATCTACAGCCCAGTTTATGAAGGAAAACTAATTCTGCATCAGATATATAGTTTTCAGGGAAATTTTATGCATGGCACACTGTACATCCCTATTATAATAAATTGCAGTAAAGTGTGCAACACACACAAACACACACACAAGGACATCTAACATTTGATGCTTACCGGGAGCTATGCTTTTTCTTAAAATTTAAATTTGCCTCCAATTTAAGAAAGCTTGTGGCTATTAAATTATAAAGGTCAAACTTCCATGGCTCTAGAGCTGGTTTTGGAATGTATTGCCTACAATTAGAATAACCATTAGAAGGATTTTGTTTGTAAACAAGCAAAATGAAGTATAAAGTTGAGCAGTGATTGATGAACTTGATCAATTTAAATAGTCAAGCAAAATAATTTAGGCCAAAACAGAGATTATCTTCATTAATTAAAGTTTTCAAGAGTCTAACTTCTCTGAATAATTGTTTTAACTGTTTTTTTAGACTGTGTCTGTATAAGTTCCACTTCAAGTTACATACAATTTGGAAATCTGATTTCAAAAATTTTATTAATTTTATTGTGCTTAAAATCTGGTAGGACTTTAAAATCAATACTTTTAATGTGAAATATTATTCAAATCATGCTGAACTGGTATACTGATTTACTTTTTTAAATTCAGGGCAAGAAACCCAGATTCTATCATATTTTTTCCCTGCTCCAAATTTACAACCCTAAGGAAAAAACAGATACCTGACATCAACTTTCAGGGTGCTGGCATCAAATCCACCCTTTTTTTGTTTTTGGCCAGGCTCTGATTTTCCACTGGTTGTAATTACTCAGTTTCTATGTGGTCAATAAGATCTTCTAGGTCAGGCTAAGTTTCACTTTTTTGTTGCCTTAAAACCAAATCTCTGATTCCAATTGCTCCAGGGCTTTGGATTCTGCCTTGTGGTACTCCCAGAAACATAGCCTTGTTACTTGCTCTCATTCTTTGTAATGCTATCGACCTTTCTAGGTCTTTGGTTATAATTTGAACCTAGAATCTTACCAACCATGCAGTGCCTGCTCACCTCAAGATTCCTCTTCCTCTTGGTTGGCCTCCTCTCCTCTTGCATTTGCAGAGTTCCTTCCAAGTTTTATTTTCTGGCAGTCTATCCTGTTATCATTATATCACAAATAGGAAATGTTTAAATTCAGCTCTGATCCAATTAAAGGTCCTAACCCCAAATAGCATAATTTTATCCTCTCTTATAACACACTTTAAAAAAATCCTGTGTTTGCTAGCATCAAGCAGGACTTGGTTGAACTAAGACTTAAAATTGGTTGGTTTTTGTGAGAAATGAGGAGTGAAAAAAGACTGAGCATAAGGTTGTTGTTAGTTTTCTAAGGTCACATTAATGATGCATAACAGACAATAACAAAACTATAGTTGATTCAATAGGAATCAGCCATAAACACTTATTTTTGCTCTATTGGTGATTAAATGGCTTTGTTGATCTTATATGGCCTATTTCACATGTGTGGAGCTTGAACCAGGACAACAGAGACAAATGTTTGCTCTATGGGTCTACTCCTTCAACAGGGTAGCCCAGGTTTGATATTGAGATGAGAGTAAAAAAGCAAAAGAGAAGCCAAGAACATGTATGTTTTTGCTTGTATCATTTGCTGCTGTCCCATTGTCTGAAGCAAATTACACAGCCAAGCCCAGTATCAGAAGAGCACTGCTGAAGGGAGATGTACAACACTGGGGCCATGAGTACAGTTGGTTTACACTGGATAAGGCTGATGTGCAAGGGTGCTTCAATGGATGGCCTCAAATACTAGAAAGGGGCCTGGGAAGAGACATTGATCTAATGCTGAAAATAACTTTGCAGTTCTTTTTAACAAGATTCCTCAAGCCAAATCATTTGATTAGTTTTTATAATCTCTTAGAATTATAATTCTTACCATATAGAACACATATCCATAGTTTTTGACAGAAGTTTTCATTAAGAAGGAAAACACTAAAATACTTTTATCATTATGGAGGAATTATGGTATTCTTGCAGTACAGGCAGATATTTTCTATTATTGACATGACACTCCAATGCCTTGCAAAAATATCAATAAATATTTACTTTTACTTTTAAGAGCTCTGCTGAAAGCAATATTCTCTTTTACACACTTTGGTCTTGGGATTGTTCTCTTTAAAAAACCAAACCAAAAGAGTTTGAGTGAAGCCAGCATCTGTTGACTTTGTTTCCTAGAAATCAGTCACCAGGACATATTCCATTTGCCAACAATGCATGGTTGGTTCTAAGCAACCTGCAATGGATATAATTTCAAAGCTTCATCTTCCTTGAAGGACTGATCCTTTCTTCTAGTCTTCTAATAGCCTCCTAGGTTTTTCTTGTAAGCACGTATACTCCTTTCCTGAACATTCTTCTGCAATACCTTTCCTAAAATTACTTTCTCACACAATAGTCATTGTGCTCTGGATATCATTCCACCATCTCCTCACTCATTGATATTTATTAGTTTGTTGTATACTTTCACATTACTGAATGTTTTGCTAAGGTGTTAATAAATACAATGGCTACCATATAGCAGTTATGTTTAAAAGGAGGCCATTAATGATTTAAGATGGCTTAAAATATTTTGAGCTTTATGACACTGGTGAAGAAGAGAATTTGGGGTGACTAATATTTAAATATATTTTTTTCTGATTTTAAACTACTGTGAATTAATTTTAGGCAAAAAAGAGTAAAAACACTATAAAGGAAATAAAATAACTCATACTCTCACTAAGGATCAAATACTCATTTCTTTCCTCATTTTAGTATGGGAAGCCAGAAGCTAGCTGTCTGAGGATGAATTGACACGAACATCAATAGTCTTAAAGAATAGGCTGCTCTCAGTGTCTAGGGCTTGTTTTAATAGCTTTGGAGAACAAAAAGTTTGTACCAGATACAGTCTATGATAGTCATCATTTTATTTGTTCCTCACAACTGTCTCATGAGGTAGATAACTATTATTATATCCACTTACAGTTAGAGAAAGTGAAACTTAGAGAAGAAACTGATAGAACAACTTGGTTGTTAAACATTAATTTCCTAGTCCAGTTATGTGATATTGTTATTCTTTTCATTGCCAGAAAGTGGAAAAAGGGTGATGAAACCAGGCATTTGCTAAACTTCTGGGAGCACTGTGGGGCTCTGAGATTGGCTGTGTGATTTCATTGTGGAGTTATGAATACATGTAAGGTGGAGAGTTATGATGACCACAGAACCCAGAGGTCTAAAGAAGTGTGCATTCTGGTTATTTATTGAATATATAGACACCATCCCATTATCTCATTGGGCAAAGACCTGGAGGTGTGTTTCTCATTAAAAGACCAAGATCTGAGGGAGAAGAGTAGTGCATATTTGCCATAATAGAAATTAATAATGGTCAATGCTGAAATTGTGAATGAACGTGTGATTGTGTGTGTAGGTGTGCATGTTCACATTCTGTTTTTGAAGCAAGATCACTATAGCACATTCTCAATTTCAGTGTCTTTGGTTATATTTCGCTTGTTTGTTTTGTTGATTAGGTTCCTGTTCAAGGTGAGCTCATTGAGAATAGCCTGAAAGTCACCAGAGGGGAGAGAGGAGGGAATTTCAGGGGAAAATGGGAAGGGTTTAGAGTAACAAGTATAAAAGATACATGGACAAACACTAGGGGGGTTGAATTGGGAGGGAGGTGGGGAGGGCTGGGGTGGTGGGCTGGGATGGGAGTAAAAGACAGAGAACTGTACAAGATCAACAATCGAAATAAAAATAAAAATTAAAAAAGATCACTTATAGCATAGGGAATAAATTATAGAATTATATTGTTGGATATTAGTTCATGAAGGGAACTTAGAGATAATCTAATATATCCCCTTCAATTTACAGTTGTGGAAACTAGTGCCTGAAGAGACTGAGTGTTCAAGGTCTTTCAGTCAGTTGTACTCACTACTGCATTGATATAAAACAGTAATTTTACACTGAGAGTATGACTTCGGTGAACATGTATCTTTGAATTTTCTGGACAGTATTATTTTAAAATTTACTTTGCTGCTAACTCCAAATCTATTGATTTGTTCTAAACGCTCATTTTTTCAGGGTTCAAACTATATCTCTAATATTATATTTCATCTTCAGAAGTGTTACAAAAGTTTCTGGTGAGACTATTTGTCCCACCAGTTTTTGGTATGGAAAATATGTTCACTGTAACCATGATTTACATGTGCTTGATTTCAGACCAATGGAGAACAAAGAATCATAATTTTCTTTCTCAAGGTATTTATGCTATGATCATGGAAGCTTTAATCTTGCTCTCTTTGTCTTCCGTTTTCTTTGTCTTTGCACTTTCTCTACTAGAGGGTTCGCTGGCTAGAAATTGAGTAGGTACATCAGTGAGTTAGATTTGAGAAATACAGGTGTTAGGGTTATGTACTACAGAGGGGTTAGAGCTACAATGTCAGCAACAATAATTCACATATGTATAAGGTATTGAATTCATCTAAAAAGAGTGTTCTGGTTGGCATCCTGCATAGCTCTTGTCCAGATGATGAATGCAGGATTCAAATTCACTTCAGAAGTCAATACTGTGTCAATTTTTTTCTTTCGGAAAAAGAAAGATTAAATACAAGAAGTCATTTTCTTTGGGAAAAACCATAATTATAGCATCATATTCTTGTTGGAACATACACATGCTTTGAGCCACTGCACATTTAACTTCCCACTAAGAACTTCTGGGTGACTTGTGTTAACTTGACTGTATGGGTAGACTGAGTCCTAGAGTAATTGCCAGATATGTCAAGAGCTACATGGTAGGTTGTGGGGCCAACAGATGAACTGTGGCACCACATCTTTGACTTCCTCCCTTCTATTTCCTAGGGTGAAAAAATCACCTTTCACAAAGGACAATAACAGCAGGGAGAGGCAGGTTGCTGCAGGAAGTTGTCAGAACAGATTTCCCCAGGAGGAATGGACTACTGAGAGGATTCATCACTACTGTATTGAACTCTTTCTTCATTAGAGCTGAGCCGGTGGCAGATGATGCTCTTCTAATAATATGATTGCAGAGTTGGAGAATAGGTTTTCTGCAAGAGTGAGAGATTTGTAATCAAGGAAATTGTTTATCTTTCTTCCTCTCAAGAAGCTCTGTACTATTTAGCTACAGGAATGGCAGTTTATCTTGGGCAGTTCTCATTCCTTCCTCACAGAACAGCTTAATCCAGGATCATTTTCAGGACTTCCAGGCTATGGCAGACTCTTGAGATTTTGCATAAGGCTTAAGCTATGTGTGAATGAAATTTATTGGCTGATGTCCTATTCTAACCGGAAAAGACACCAGCATTTGGGCTGCCTGTCACTACCAAATCCAATAAGCAATGACAGCGATTGAATCTTTTATGGGCGCTTTATTCAGATGGCCGGCGATCCAAGAAGATGGAAGGTCGATATCCTAACAAACCATCTTCCCTTCTCTTTCCTGCCCAGATCTTTTACAAGGGGGGTCAGGGAGGACAAACGAGGTGCAGTGAGGGCTTTGAGATTCAGAAGCTGCAACATTCTTGTCCTCAGCAACTAGCTGTTCCCAAGAGGGAAGGATGGTCATCTGCTCTCCCTGGAACAAAGATTCAGATGTCCCCAGGTGATAATCTTCTATCAGTGCCCCAGGAGGCTGGCTGTTTCCCAGGAGCCAGGATGGGCCTTATCTGTAGTTTCTGAAACAAAAGCTTTAACATACACACTACTTGCTGAACTTATAACTTTTTCCTTAAGCTAAAATTTTCCAAGTCTTGAGTCCCCTATCACTATTAATGAGACCCAGCAATATATAGTTCCTAAACCACTAAAGCTAATAATCACATTTCTCTTGTTCCCGCAAGACCAGTCAGCTAATCCTGCCAGCTTTAAATTAAGCAAACAAGGAAGATCATATGTCTCATTACACTGAAGACAAAAATATATTGTCAACTTCAGTAGAGGAAGTAGAAAATGGGGGATTGAGATTAACATTCTGCTGGGAAGGTGAAATGTTTTCAGGAGAATGCAAACCATTGCCCCAGTGTTACTCTAATCAGAAGCATCTTACTGTGGATAAGCACTGGGAAGAATGAGATCAAGATCAATAAAATGAACTTAGGTGACCCAGTTTGCATCTGTGACTTCACCCAGCTTGTCATAAACGGTGCCATTCAGCTCAAGGGAGAGCCTGGATAGTAAGCATGAATAGATCTGTAAAAATCAAGCCCTCTTATTAGAAAAGCAATCCAGAACATCTCTTTACCAAAAGCTGCTCTGACAGAGTAAACTTTTATCTAAAAGACAGCCCACATTTTGCTTCGGGATTAGTTGGACCTGTTTAATAGAAAAATGTGGCCCTCAACAGTTCATAATCCTTTTTTTCCTTTCTTTCTTTTTTTTTTTTTTTTTGTCAGCAATTTGTTCTTTCGGCATTGGGACACTGAATAAGCAACTCGAATTCTCAGATCCTTCACCTTTTCATCTGAAACATGGAAACAAACAAGATAAGTGTATGAAAATCACCTCGTGCATTCTTTTTTTTTGTTACACAGACACCCTTATATATCTAGCTTACAGAGTTGTTAGGGGGATTGAATGAACTCATATATTTTAAAATCTTTTATAAAAAGTAAATTCTTACACATATGTAAGCTATTAATAGTGTTATCTCCCATTTGTATGTTTGTACCCATGTGCAGGTGTGTGCACATACATATGTATGAGAGAGGGAGATGGTATGTATAACTCCACATATTTGTCTACTTAGTTTCTAGCTCCATGTATAGGAGTGCTTAATGCAATGTGAAAAAGCAAACAATGCCATATCTAATATTTTAAAATAATCAATTCCATTTAAACCACAGAGTCGCAGGAGAATTACATCAGCCTCCTAGAGGCTGCAATGTGGCTCTGGGTGAGATTGGATCTGCCACTCTCAACCTCCAAGCTGAGTGAATGTGAGTGCATGTTTTAATGGGTTTCCATGGTGGGTTGACCTTTCCAGTGCATAGGTGAGCAGACTTGAGTTCCTGGATCTGAAACCTTTTGAGGCACACATGTCCTGGAGGGTAGAAGGTATTTTCTAATCAATAACACTTCAAGTCAGCAAAAACTTACATAAGCTCAATTTTGCAAAATCTTATAACACTTTGTGACAAAGTCATTTATGAATGTTCTTTAGCATTTAAAAGGCTCTTTGTATACTCTGTCAGAATTCCAAGCAATGACTTTTGCTTGATTTTTAAAGGGGAGAAAAGTCTTCCATTTAATTTTTAAAGGAGTGCATGAATACATTTCATTTGGCTTTAGTTGGCAACATCTGTTGTTTATTTCAGAGTTGGAATCATGAAATGTTAGATTTACCAGGGGCCTCAGAGACTTTTGAGTCCCTTCTGAACTGAGCTTTGCAGAGCCTTCAGCATCTATGCAGGGGCCTCAGGGGTCCCCAGAGGCAGGGACAAAAGAGTTTACTGATTGGCAGGACTCCAAAAACACCAGTCCATTCAACCAAAGCAACATTGTTTTTAAATGATTCACGCATTACACAGCTCGTTATATAATTTTGTTTTAAAATTTTTGTTTCATTTAGAAAGTTGGAAACCACCAATCTGCTCCATATTCTTCATTTCACAATTAAGGATTCAAAGCTTCAAGAAAGGTACTTTTTATTTAAGATTACAAATGTAATAGATAGATTGGTAGAGTCCTAGTCTAGGGATTCTTATGTCGGTGATACATCAAATAAGTGAGGATTGTTGAGGGAAAGGAGAGCAAATGATGCTTAGCTTTCTTTTAAAAGTAGTGAAAGTTCTCTTGGATGGGCACTTATGTATTCTGTATTGACTCACTCATTTATTCATTTAATCATTCATCTAGTAAATATTTGAGGTGCCATGGGGTAAGAAGGAATAAGAAGACCACAATTCTGACTTTAGGAAAGCAGTACTATCAGAGACAAAATAGATGCAATTACTTATTAAACAAAGGGCAAGAAAATGAAACTTCAACACAAAGTTTAAGTGTGGTTTTTTTGAGGCATTTTGCTACTGTGAAGCAGAATTGTTCACCTTCCTCATCTTGCCAGCCCTAAAGAAAATATGATCCTTGACATATTCAGGGATCTGGATTCAGGCTGTTGAGGTGGGACAGTGAGGAACAGAGTGGGTGGCAGCAAATGAGGTGAAGGTTGGAGGCAAGGCCAACTCTCATGGCACTTGATAAGATACAGTGTGAAGTGTTTTTGATCTAATTTTGAGAGTAGTCAAAGGATCATGAGTAAGGGGATGGCATAGCTTTCCTTTTTTTTTTTTTTCCAAGTAAAATGTGTCTAGCTACTTGTTTGAAGAATAGATTATGGAAATCATTAGTGGAAACAGGTACCTGGTTGAGTGGACCTTAAAATAATGCAGGTAAGGTGTAGGCCTGATGTAGTGCTGTGGATGCATGTACGTTAGAGAAGAAGGAGAGATTCAAGATATGATTTGAAATAAAAGCAATAAATCTTGATAATGATTAGGTATGGAAAGGGAGAGATCAAAGGTAAATTGGAGTTTGGGGGTTTTAGCTACTGGGTGATTGGTTGTAACATGGAAATATCATAAATACTAGAAGAACAGTTTTGTTCATGATAATGTTGAGATGCCTATGGGATATTCAGTTGGAGGTAACATTTTAGGAAGTTGTGTTTAAGAGTTTGATTTAAGGTATATGTTTTGGGGCTATGTCATATTTAAAGTTATGGGTCTAGATGAAAATCATCTATGGCAAAAGGAGAATAGAGAAGAGGGCCTAGAACAAATCCCCAAGTACTAAGTATTTAGAAGTCAATTAAAATAAATGAACAGCAACGAGTAGGGAGGTGGAGAACTAAGATAATATGGTATCATAAAAATTGAAGGTTAATGTCTATCAATAAATTAATGTGTTGGCTGTAGTGCTTGGCACCTAGTAGATACTCTATTGTTAGTGTGATAATAGGTATAGTATTTCAAATAAACAATATGAAAGAACTACCATTTTTTGAAGGAATACTGAATAAGCCCATACATTGCTAACATATGGTATGTAGATCTCATCAACTGTTAAAAAATCTATTTTTCCATTAATAGAACTTAGATATATAGATTTAGCTCTGTATACTTCCTTTTCTGTCACTAGAATTTTTAACTTTTGTCTGCATGAATTTTAAAATGAGACATGCTGATGAAAGTAATGTGAGAACTAAAAACTGAGTGCTGTGTATTTTAGAAGAAAATAAAAACAGAGAGTAGTATAAAAGTGGAGGATGTTGTAATACAACCTTAAATAACCAAAAAGATGTTGCATATTGAGGCAAAGTAGATCTGGACCTTTAAGCAATTGGCTGGAGGGAGAAACTGATAGATGTGTAAGATCCATTTGACATGACTTGGGCTGAGACCTTAGCTCTGTACTTGATGTTAAATGGCATGAAATTCTAAGTATTAGTTTTGGGTAGTTTCAGAAAGGTACATGCCCCTTCCATTTTTCTATCACAAGCATTTAAGTGACTATACGTGGAACTATAGTAGGATACAAGATGTATTATATGAAAAACAATTCTAGATCTCTAAATTCAGGAAGGCATTGGAAATTTGGATGAAAGACTGAAGAAAAAAAAGCTATGCTAATGTAAGTCATCTGGAATAAAAGCCAAATGGGTAGAAAATATACCATATCATTGGAGCTGTAAGGAATGGAATTTCTAGGAAAGAAGCTGGGATGCCTAGAAAGGAATTCTGCTGCATTTGTTATTAATAATTTTTAAGAGTGTCCAATTAATTGCCAGTGTGTCTACGTACTGTGCTTTGCATAAGTACACAGTGGTGACGAACTCCAATGAACTCTATGTCCTCATGGATGGATGTTGCTTGCCTGTAGTAGAAGAGACTTGTTTAAATAATTCACACACAAATATTACATAAAAAGTATAATTTGTGATAATGATATAAAGGATCCTAATAGAGAACTAAAAAGACATGATGGGTCAAACAATTTAGATTGGATGGGTTAGGGAAGAAATGACATTTGAGATAAGAGTTGTCAAACAGATTTTTGTGCATGCTTCCTTGTAGGTGACAGAGGGAGTGTGTGAGGCAAGTAATAGAAGGGAATAAAATGTCTCCCTCTTCTGGCCTCTGTTGGAATCAACCTACCATTATGTCTGCTTTGAAATTGTCTCCATTGAAATCTCTCAATTGGAGGTAAACAAACAGCTCCTAGCACATGGCAGTGTTCAGTGAGGATGATTGAGAAAGTAAATGAATCAATGAATGAATGAATATTATTCAGGAAATTGCTGTTTTAATGCACTTAGTAGCCTGGAAGTGGCACTAGTATCAGAGGTTGCCTGTAGCCCTCTTCCAAACACATGTTAGCACATAATCACTCCTCTTACTAATTTATCAGATCATCTAATTTACTCTGGGCTTTCCTTATGACCACTAGCACATCATTACCATGACCTATGAGCAAATATATTGAGCAAGTATATTACCTGGTGGAGACAACAAGCAATATCAGCCCAGTTTGTTATTTCTATTGTTTACTTGTTTGTTGCTTAAGTGCTTTTAGAACGTCTTCCTGCCAATATTTGCATACCTATAACATTAACATAATTTTTTCTAAATAACTAAGGAGAAAAGTAATGTAGATTCAGATGTAACTTGGGAATAATATGATTTCCTTATTTAACACACTAGCCTTCTCCAGCATTTTAAATAGAAGCAATTTTTCAATGAAAACATAATTTTCTAATATGTTTGTTCAGGGTAGATTGAGACAAGTATTCCTGGGAGGTATACAAACTTTTATATTTCCATGCTCTTAAGAACTTTTTGGCCTCATTTTTTCCCCCAGCAGGAATTACTTTCCTCTGAGTTTTCAGACATTGCTAAAATGTTTTATTTACTTTTTTATGATTTTAGCGAGTGAGTCATATATCAAACTTAATCATTGAGCCTCAGAACATGGACAAGAACTGAAAAACACATAGGACAGGAATGACTTGACCTCTCTAATTATGAGGAGGAAGCTCAGTGCAGGTGTCTTCCTGTAGTTAATGGCAATACTCCCAAGAACCTGAGTGCACTTCAAGTTACAATGTGTTTCTACTCAAAAGACAGTTCATGTAAAGTGAAAACACCCCATGCACAGCTTAGTACTTATGTTAAAGTGTAGTTGGATGTTTATAATCACCTACATGTTGAGATAGTGCATGTTGAGTTTGATGCTGGCTAGGCAGTTTAATTGGTCTCTATAGAATTTAAGATAGCAAGGGAGGAGAAAAGCAAATACGGGGCTTAGCAGTAATACTCATCTGGATGGAATGCTGAGTATTCTCTTTCCTAGGATCAAAGCAGCTCTGGTTTGGAAACTGAAACACACACACTCACACATAAACACAAAAACAAAGCTCTAATTTTTTTAAAAAAAGGACCAATAATTAAAACCAAAGGAACTTCTTTAATAGAGAACAAAAAACTGCATTTGGAAAGATTGAGCTCTACCTAAGTCAGCTATTTTTGTGGTACTAAAAACGGATAAATCAGGCTCAAGTGATATGGGACACTTGCCCCAAGTGCTTATTAAATATTCATGGTCCTTCTTACTCCATTGAGGCTGGACCAGTCAGTCTCCAGTGACTGCAGCAGAGCTAAAGCCAATGTTAGTTCTCAGTTCAGGTCTTACCCCATCATTAGCATCTGACACAGTTCATCGTTCCTCCTTTTTCGAACTCATTCTTTCCGGAACAACTACTCTCTTGATTTTGGTCCTCTATGCCTGACTTTTCTTTCCCCTTTGCTGAGGATTCCTTATCTTTCTTATCTCTAAATTGCTCATGATTCAGTATTTAGTTCTTGGGCTGCTCTTTACATATACTCATACATATACTCATTCTTTGGGTGAGCTCATTCAGTAACATGGATGAATACATATACTCATTGTTTGGGTGAGCTCATTCAGTATCATGGATTTAAATAATCCATGTGGGCATGGTTCCTTGATTTTTCTGTCCAGTCTAGGTATTTCTGACTCATATAACTAACTGCTCATTTACCACCTCCACTTATCTAACAGGTATCTCAAACTTTGTTTCTAAACTAAATTAAACTTTTGACCTTCTTTCCTACCCCAACCTACTTCATCCATCCAGTTGCTGAGCCCAGAATCTCAGTGTTATCCTTAGATAATCCCTTTTATTCACACTTAATATCTTATCAAATTCCATCAACTTTATCTTAGAAATAGATCTATGGTCTAACTAGTTTTAAAAAGTTACTCCTAGTTCTTGCTCTGTGCTACTGTGCTACCCCCCTTTCTAGATGAAATTTTTACAATGCAATTTATCTTGTCTTTTGAGTATTCATAGCCTTTATTAATTTCTTCTTTCTATTTATTTATTTATTTATTTATTTATTTATTTTGTATTGTTGTTCAAGTACAGTTGTCTCCATTTTTCCCCTACCATTCCCCCCTTCCTACCCATCTCCACCTCCCACCCTTGATCCTACCTCCCATTGGCTTTGTCCAGGTAACCTATCTAATTGGCTTCCCTTCTTTCACATACACTTCCAATAGTCTATTTTGAACATAATACCAGAATAGTATTTTTATTTATTTATTTTTGACATTTTTATTACAGTTATTGGGGTTACATTGATTAATAAAATTATATAGATTTCAAATGTATATATAATTCTATGATGCATCATCTATATATTGATATGGTTCTTGACTTTTTCTGACTCTTTTTACTCAGCATATTTTCAAAATCTATCCATTTAAAAACACAAGTCTGACTGTGGCAATCATCTGCTCAAAACTCTCCAATGGCTTACACATTTCTCTCAGTAAAAGCCAAAGTCCTCACAAAGTCCTACAAAGCCAAAGAGAACCCTGTGGTTCATTTCTGATTTCATCGCTTTTACTTGTCCCCTTTGCTCCCTACTGGCAAAGATTTAGTGGCCTCTTTGATCTCCTTAAATAAACCAAGCCTATCATCACCTCATGGACTTTGCATCTGCTCTTCTGTAAGTCCGGAACAGCCAAAACCTTCAGGCCTCTCTTCAAAGTTATATTCTTGTTGTTCCCTTTGTAACCACTCTCTATAAAATTGTAACATATCAAGTTCTTACAAAAACAGACAGCTTTCTTACCTTCTTCTTTGCTTTTTTCTGCTATGGCCAGTATCAGTGTGAAGTCTTCATTTCTGTCTTACTACCTCCAGAGGTAAGGACTGCTTGCTCTATTGCTTACTAGCTAGAAGAGCACCTGGCATATTTTAGAAGCTCAATAAATATATCTCAAATAACTCTGTTTGATGTGCTTATTATACATTTATTTATTCGTGTATTCTTCTTGTTATCTGGGAAAGAAATCTCCCCTAGTCTCAGTTTACTTGTTTAACAAAATGAGAATGTTAGTGGTATCTATATCACCTGGGATTTATTTAATAATTAAATTTTAATATGAATTAAACCACTTAGCATAATGCTAAGTATTTAGTAATATCTCAAAGAATGTCTATGATGATTATAATGGTGGTAGAAGTTTATGGTAGTTATTTAGTTGTTATAAATTACTATCTGCAAAGAAATACCAGCCATGCATTCTATTCACAGGGATTAAAAGATTTCTAGTAGAAAGTAGAAAGTAAGTGCTTTAGAGAGGTAGATGAAGTATTCATAAGATCTAGGTGGGTGAGTCAGAGTTTTACTAGGACTCTTGAGTCAAGAAACATTAGATAACATTGCTGTTCTGTTTTGCATTAGCTCTTTGAACTTGGACAAATTACTTGGCCTTCCTAATTTATACAATAGGAATGATGATTATAATGATGATGATGAAGACCATAATTTTTTTCACAGAGTTGTTGCAAAGATTAAATGAGATAGGATGTGCAAAGAATTTATTACAGAGCTGGCTCATTCTACTGTCCCATACAGAATAATATCACAGAAAAAGGAATTTGTCTTGGAGAAAATCCTGCGGGAGACTACTTTGCTTAATTTTTTTGTACATGAAGTAAATGGGTTAATATATATTTTAAAAAGATTAGAAATGTGTAATTGTGACAAAGAAAATTGAGAGCTAATTTTTTGAATTTTGACTGAGCTTGAATTTTTGCAGCAACCATACTGCTAAATGTCTTCCATATAGCCTGCGAAGGCTGCCTTTTATGTATAGTTTTGAAGAATGGGCTAATATACCAAGTAGAAAAAATTAAGTCAAGCTTGTAATTTATAAAATGGTTTATTAATATTCTTTGGCCAATGACAGGACAATTCTAAGAAATTATGCTACAAAAAATATAGGTTAGAATTATGTAGATGTGAGCAAGAAACAAAACTAACTCCTTTATCTACTACAAATTTGTCATTCTTCCATCAATTACTGAAAACATGCAAATGCATTGTTTTCTAGCTAGTCTAATGGAAAGAGTCCTCAGTCCTGTACAAAATATCATATTTCATAATCTGGATTTTTTTTTTGCTGAGTCTTGCTGAATTCCATCAACCAGAACCCACAGACATGTTATTTTCTATTTTCTTCACACGCACTTCTACTTTTGGCTATACCATGGTTCATTCCTGATTTTCAGACATTTAGTCTTCCTTCAAAGATTGTAAAATAGACACGTATCTTTCAAATATTTCCTTCTTGTATGACAAGTGTTGTGTTAAATAATTGTTTTAAAGGTTAACATTTCTTTTATACTATATTCTTTTGGGGAATGTATAAGTACTTTAAAAAATGTACAGCATTATATTAGGATGCAACTTCTGAACAAAAAGCTCCAAATATGTAGAATTGTTGACATTAATGACAAATGATCTACCACATCAAAGAATACACAGTAGTGGTTATTTGAATGAGTTTTCTCAGTGTTTTTAAGTTATAACCTGAAGTCAATCCCTCTTGAATATATACCCCTTTCCTTGGCAGCACTCACCACAATATAAATTTAGTATTTGTTTGCTAGTTTAATGTCTCTGGAGTGTCATTAGAATATAAGTCTCATGAGATCAGGAACCCTGCTTGTCCTGTTCTCTGTTATAATCTCAGCATCAAAAAGAATTTCTGACATGTAAGAGGAACTTAACAAGTAGTTGTTGGATGATTTGAAGATGGTTGAATCCAGTTTTAAAGATTGAAAGTCTATGTAAGTATATCACTAAATAGCTAATAACCTTGGGGTACCATTTTGATTAACATCTTAGAATGTAGTTATTTTAAAGTTCAGTCCCACAATGTTTGTGTGAGCCAGGAGAAAATGTGATGTAGTCAGGTAAGTGGATGTCAGTGGTGTTCTAGCAGATCATCCTGAGAGATCTTTGGAGGGGGCTGAACCTAGACTGGGTAAATTGTTGCTTCTGTTTTCCTGCCAAAATTATAGAATGCGAATTAATTTGTGTTGACAGATTGTTTTGAATACTTTTATGTCTATTATTATTTATTTACAGTAAGAATAGTGGGTGTAGAAATAGTGTTTGTTGCTCATTTTTACCCACTCAAGTATTACTCCAATCTACTCAAAGAAAATTTGGTCTCAAATGTGGAAAGTCTTTTCATAAATTTTGTATTTGTAGCCTAAAAACAGTCAACTGAAAGAAAATAATAAAGCATTTCCAAAGTAAAATCCTGTTTACAAAGAAAATTCAGAAAAAAAAACAATGAAATATACTTTCATTAGAGTCAGCTCTTTAGAAGCTCGTAAAGAGGAGATGGATTATTAAGGGAGAGATGTGGGAGCATGGAGCCTGCAGTATGAGAGCGCCTGAGGCTTTTTACCTATAATAACCCCATAATCAGGTCTAGTGACAGGGATAGCTCTACCTTATCTTTCTTCTCTGGGATCCTTGGAAATTGCTAACCATTTCACCTAAAATCCTCCCACAGCATTTGCTCACTTTTCTCTTTAACTTGAACACCTCTACTCTTGCTTAGCTGGGAAAAGAAGCAAAAACTGTGTAATAGTGATCATAGCAAGAACAAAGATTTCTGAATGAGGAAAATCAGACTGTCATTTCAATTCTATGGCCCAACAGTTACATTCTCTCTCTCTCTCTCTCTCTCTCTCTCTCTCTCTCTCTTCCCCCCCTCTCTCCCCCCCTCTGTCTAACTTTATTGGGGTTACATTGGTTCATTATATAGGTTTCAAATACAATTCTGCAATACATTGTCTGTATATTACATTATGTGTTTACCACCCAAAGTCTAGTTTCCTTCCATCACCACTTATCCTCCTATACCCTCTTCTACCTCCATTTACCCCCCTTCCCTCTGGTAATCACTATATTGATGTCTGCATCTATGAGTTGTTTGTTTTTTTTAATTCCTTTACCTATTTCACCCAGACCCCCATCCTCCCAACTACCCTTCTGATAGCTGTTAGCTGGTTCTCTATATATTTATGAGTCTATTTCTATTTTGTTTCTTTGTTTTGTTCATTAGGTTTTACATATAAATGAAATCATATGGTATTTGTCTTTCTCTGACTGGCTTATTCCACTTAGCATAATATCCTTTAGGTTCATTCATATTGTCACAAAATATAAGAGTTCCTTCTTTTTGTGATTGAGTAGTATTCCATTTTGTAAATGTACCACAGCTTTCTTATCAGCTCCTCTGCTGATGGGTACTTGGGCTGCTTCAAAATCTTGACTGTTGTAGACAGCACTGTAATGACTACAGGGGTGCATATATTCTTTCGAATCAGTGTTTCAGGTTTCTGTAGTGATATTCTCAGAAGTGGAATTGCTGGATCATAAGGCAGTTTCATTTTTCATTTTGGGGGGAAACTTTATACTGTTTTTCACAGAGGTTACACCAATTTAATTCCCACCAATGGTGCATGAGGGTTCCCATTTTTCCACATCCTTGAAAAACTTGTTTGTTGATTTTTTTTCTGAAACTTAGCTACTAAATGGTAACCCCAGTTTACTATATGAGTTTTATGTGAATCATCTCCTTAATCTTTATGATCAGTAACTATGTGATGCCTTCTTGATGAGTCACCTTGACTAGGATTAGATCCTGTGTCACCAAAAACTTCCTTTCTTGTGTGTTCTGATTAGGGCTACAAGTGATATTCTCCCCAAAGTTGGAGAGCAAAGAAGACAAGAACCACTTTGTAACACACATAGCTTCTCATAGCTATTCAAAGACCAATCTAGGTAGTACAGTGAAAGGATTTTGCAGATATGATTAAAGTCTCTGATCAGTTGACTTCATCCTAATCAAAGGGAAGATTACCCTGGGTGGGCCTGACTTCATCAGCTTAAAAACCTTTAATAAAAGAGGGTTAGACCTTCTCCTTTGATCTCAGAGATTCCAAACAGCTAGCTGCTGGGTCTATAATTGCTTTCCTCTCCACCTGATCATCTTTGGATGGCCACCTGCAGGTGGACAGCCAGCTTCGGCTCTTGTCTGTTGTGTTCCAGCATACTCATTTCCTTCCTGACTACTGCTGCCCTAGGGACCTGGATTTACTTAGCCACATTCACAGTGATGCAAGTTAATTACTATAATAAATCCTTTTACGTTAAACAATGACCACTATACCCCTCTAGGTCAATAATATTTTCAACACTATCATGAATATAATAAAGCTTTGAGAATTAACTATTTTATCATGTGTTTTGCAGTTAAACTCCAGAGCCTAGAGCTTGAAACATTAGACTACACTGCCTGAGGCTCACAGTTGCTGCCAAGCTGTCTTGAAAATATCTCAGAAAATCAAAAAGAAAAACAAATCAGGTTTCTGAAGGCAGGCATCATATTGATCTTGGTTAACATTACTATATTCTTTGGGAGTATGGCACATAGTGATATCTGCTATTGAATAAATGTCTAAATAAAAAGTATAAAATTCTAATCATGTATAGATGCTATTATCACCAATAACAACATTTTTCAAGTTGCTTGAGATCTTATAAAATCACACATAATCCTAGTACTTTTGCATGCTTGAGAAAGGAGCCTCCCCAGCTTTTGTTTTTCTTTAGATAAGAAATTTGGGTGGAAAACCCAAGATTCACAGTCTTTTCTCAGCTTGACCACTGGCTTTTTCTTGGTTAATCTATTTAAGAATAGATTAACTGACTCAGGTTCCAACAATAGAAGTAACAAGCCCAATAGCATTCTCACAGTGTGTGACAAGAATGTCATTTAGGATGATTAGATAATATCCAAATGCCTGGGGTGTTTATCATGGATTTTGAGTAGTCACAGTGATATGGCTCTGTATTAGGTGCTGAGAGAGATCAAAAGAGGCTGTGGTTCTGCATTTGAGGAATTTATAGTGAAAGTGAGACATGAAAGAATACCTGAAATGAGAAGAGAAGTAATATCAGAGCTAACTGTATATCTGTTGTGTGTAAATATATGAATATGATTTGTGCACCTTAAAGGGAGCAATGAGGTGTTGAGAAATTGAAATGATGAGTCTTTTTCTACAAAGACAGGGATTTTCCTTTTTAAAGTTATTTGTGGATCTCCAGCTCCTAGGACAATGCTTGATTATAAATTGCTCCATAAATATTTGTTTAAATATATAAAATATTAGACTAGTTTACATATGCAGAAAAAAACACAAGTTTATCAGAGAGAAGGGCAGCAAGCCTCCTAGACAGGGAGAATGATGTGAGGAGAAGTATTAAATCTTCAGATGTCTTGAACTTTGATTCTAATATTTCTCTGTTATGTGATATTAGATTTGACTGTGTTCAAAGTCATATTCTGATCTGAAATATATCACTTCCCAAAGAAGAGAATTTTAGCCTTGGGCTATGATGCTCAAGCTACTTTACAGAAGAGGTTTCCCTGAAGTCTACCATGAATTTCTCATACAACTCTAAAAACAGACACAATGCTGGGGCTGACTTGAGGGAATTTTCAGTCCCTTTTTTCCCAGCTTGATTGTTTCTCACAAGACCATAATTACTGGGGAAGTTTTCAAAACATTTCTAGGGAATTTAATATCATGGAGGATTCAAAAATGGCTCTAATGGCAGAGATAGGAGTGGAGTGTCAGGGTGCCCAGGATAGAGAATTTCTGTCGAAAAGTTGTTTCATTGATCCTTCCAAATGAAGCATTATTACTCTGTGGTCCCAAGGTCTTGGCCCAGGCCCTTATTCTGCAAGAGAGAAGTAAGTCCAGCAGCATGAGGCATTTCCTCTGGTTAGAGCAGAGCACTTGGGAATTTTTATTTCATTTTAGTTTGACAGCCAGATACATCTTACAACCTTCCTATACTTTGTTTTCATTCTCAGTCTGAGGCCATTTATTAAAGCCTACCTCTCACCTTATTCACAGAGATTCTGTCTGAAAGTTTAAGGTTGTCAGCAGAAATGTGTCTTCACACAGCAACTGTGTGATCCTGGGAAAATACCAATAAGAACATCAAACAAAAGATGAGTTAAGAAGCAATAAGACAAATTTCCCAGATATGGGCCATTTCACTGTAAATCCACTTTAATATCTCTCAAGTTACACTTGACTTGTGCATATAAAGCATGTGGAAACAAGAACTGAAATCTAATAATTGAGAGAATGAAATGTGACAACATTTTTGTGATTGAAAATGAAAAAGAAATCAATTGCTTGTTCTTTGCGTTAAGAGAGTAAATTGGACTACCAAAACTTTAATTTATCCAGGAAGACATATCTTTCATTAAAAAAAGAAATGACTTTGTTTATCAATTATTTATGAAGACTCAACCCATAAGATTCAGGGAAAGATGAATCCCCTTAGATTCCAGGCTTACAGGCTGAAAAAGAAGCATTGGGTAATTTCAAGCAAACCATTTAAGCTTTCTATGATTCAAATTACCCACATTTTGAAATGGCAAACCTATTATCATCACCAAAAGCATTTACTGAGTGCCCAAACTCGAATAATGCTGGGATGTGAAAAAGAAAGAAAAAAATAAGGAATTTCTAGAATATGTGCTAAGAGAAACAAGTGTGACTGAAGTCAGTATATATAGTTTTAAAAATCACACAGGTGTGCATAATAAAAATTACTTCATCTAATTTTGTTCAAATATTATAATATATAGAAACATGTATTTTATTATATAATATATGAGGCCTCTCTAGAAAAAGTCCAGACATTGTTAATATAACAAGAATGGTTTGTGCAACTTTGATATAGCCAGGCAGCTGAGGAGAGGGGACTGGAATGTGCAAGCATGAACAATGATGACTTCATTGCACTAGTCAGTGGGGACAGTGGATGCCATTGAGTGAGCATGTGTACTGTGTGGCCATCATATTCAAATTGACTGAGCAAGCAGAGCAATGAATCCGCATCAAATTTTGCATTAAATTTGAACATTCCTCTGCAGAAACTATTCAGATGACTCAGAAGGCTACAGCTATGGGCAACTGGCTATTGGCAGTTTCATCATAACGATGTGCCCACTCATGCATCATGCCTTGTGCACGTTTTTTAGCAAAACATCAAATCACCCAGGTGACTCAAACCCCCTACAGCCCACATTTGGCACCTTGTGACTTCTGGCTTTTCCCAGAACCAAAGTCACCTTTGAAAGAGAAAAGATTTCAGACTGTTGAGAGTTAGGAAACTATGATAGGACAGCTAATGACGACTGGGGGAACTGAGTGAGGTCCCAAGGTACCTACTTTGAAGGGGATTGAGGCATCATTGTCCTATACAATGTTTCTCGTGTCTTGTATCTTCTTCAATAAATGTCTTTTTTTTCATATAATATGACTGGATACCTTCTGGACAGACCTTGTATATGTCAATATTTGGTAAAAATATTTACTAAAAAAGAAAAAACAACTAAGATTCACTGAGTTCCCTCTACATGCCAACTGCTGTGAGCACTTCATATTTGTTCCTTTATTTAATTCCCAAAATGACTCTGTCAGGAAGCTGTTATGAGCTATTCTTATAGTCAAAGAACTAAAGTGCAGAGAGACTACATAGCATGGCTAAATCCTGTGTGGTAGAAGTCAGCTTCAACCCAGGTATGGCAGATTCCATCTTCCCTCTTCTGGAAAAGATAGTGTTCCACAGTATTATCAAAAACCAGAAAGCAGGTGATTGGGTAACTAAGGATGTAGCTGTGAGGGGAGCTTGCAAATCTCACTCACAAACTGGCTGAAATGAAAAACTGCTATTCCCAGTGGGTGTCAGAAGTTCATCATAGTTTGGTCACTTGCTATTTGTGCCTTGAGGGAGAACAGAAATGGCAAACCCATGCTTTCACTGGTAAATCAACAAAGGAAACTGAGGTCATCATCTTACAGAAATAACATTTTATAAAGGAAGTGGTTTGGTGGGAGCAGGACTAAGTTTTTCCAGCTTGCCTGTTTACACTGATGAAAACCCCTCAATGAAAATATGTCCTTCAGGCTTATGTCAGTCAACCATGCAGAATTAACGGTCTAATGGTATCATAATGAACTGTTCCCATGAAGATGAGTAGGGCATTCATGAACCCTGATGCTGTATAACCCTTGCTAATCCATGAGTGGGACCATTTTTATTCAGACCATCCTTTCTTTTTTTTTCATAGTTTTGTATTTCTTTTATTATTTTAGGAAGATTTTTTAGAGATAAAACATGAACTCAATTTAGTACTATAAATCCATTTAATATTTTTATTTTTTAAATATATTTTATTGATTATGCTAATACAGTTGTCCCATTTCTCCCCCATCATTCCTCTCCACCCTACACACCCTCTCCCACCCACATTCCCTCCTTTAGTTCATGTCCATGTGTCATAAGTTCTGTAGCTTCTACATTTCCCATACTATTCTTGCCCTCCCCCTGTCTATTTTCTACCCACTATCTATGCTACTCATTCTCTGTATCTTTTCCCCCTCTCTCCTCCTCCCACGCCCCTGTTGCTAACCCTCCATATGATATCCATTTCTGTGGTTCTGTTCCTGTTCTAGCTGTTTGCTTAATTTGCTTTTGTTTTAGGTGTGGTTCTTAATAGCTGTGAGTTTGCTGTCTTTTCACTGTCATATTTTTATCTTCTTTTTCTTAGATAAGTCCCTTTAACATTTCACATAATAAGGGCTTGGTGATGATGAACTCCTTCAACTTGACCTTATCTGAGAAGCACTTTATCTCCCCTTCCATTCTAAATGAAAGCTTTGCTGGATAGAACAATCTTGGATGTAGGTCCTTGCCTTTCATGATTTGGAATACTTCTTTCCAGCCCCTTCTTGCCTGTAAGGTCTCTTTTGAGAAATCAGCTGACAGTCTGATGGGAACTCCTTTGTAGGTAACTGTCCCCTTATCCCTTGCTGCTTCTAGAATTCTTTCCTTCATTTTAATCTTGGCTAATGTAATTACGATATGCCTTGGTGTGTTCCTCCTTGGGTCCAACTTCTTTGGGACTCTCTGAGCTTCCCGGACGTCCTGGAAGTCTATTTCTTTTGCCAGATGGGGGAAGTTCTCCTTTATTATTTGTTCAAATAAGTTTTCCACTTGTTGCTCTTCTTCTTCCCCTTCTGGGACCCCTATAATTCGGATGTTGGGACGTTTAACGATGTCCCGGAGGTTCCTAAGCCTCTCCTCATTTTTTTGAATTCTTGTTTCTTCCTCGTCTTCTGTTTGGTTGTTAGTTTCTTCCTTCTGGTCCACTCCATTGATTTGAGTCCCAGTTTTCCTTCCATCTCTATCAGTTCCCCATGCATCTTCCTTCATTTCATGTATTTTAGCCTGCATTTTTCCATCTAATTTGTGAGCAAAATCAACAAATTCTGTGAGCATTTTGATGACCAGTGCTTTGAACTGTGCATCTGATAGGTTGGCTATCTCTTCACTGCTTAGAGGAATTGGCTCTGGGGCTTTTATTTATTTTCCGGTTTGAGCCATTTTTGGTGGGGTTTCTGTTTGTTCTGGTTTTAGTTTGGTTGCGGCTATTACGTAGTGAGTGTTGGAGCCTTAGGTGTTCCTCAGGGCGGGGCAGCCCAGTTGCCAGGTTGTGACCCTATAGGTGGAGGCGGGGTTCCAGAGGGAACAATGGCGCCTGCCCTACTCTCTCCTGGATTCCGGCCCTTTCCGCCGCTTCCCCTTCACCTGGATTATCTGCGCACGTGCGCGTGCTGTTACGTAGTGAGGAGTGGAGCCTCTGGCGCTCCCCAGTGTGGGGCAGCCCAGTCTCTGGGTTGTGACACTGTATGTGGGGGCGGGGTCTGAGAGGGAACAATGGCACCTGCTCCGCTCTCTCCTGGATTCAGTCCGTTCTGCCACTTCCCCTCTGCCTGGACCGTCTGCGCGCTCGAATGTGGGACCACCTGGTCAGCCAGCTGCCTTGTGTGGCCTCACTGGTTCTGCACAGTTGCCCCCCTGTGCCCGGGGTCCACCAACTGCTGCCTGTGGGCCCAGGGACCGCCAGCCGCCGCCTGTGCACCTGGGAAATGCAAGCCGCTGCTGCTTGCGTTCCAGGTCCGCACCTCCACTTTCTCCTGCCGGACTCTGCCCCTCTTACCGGTCTGGATGAATGGTTGTTGGACTTGCGTACAGTTCAATTTTCTATAAGTTCTGGTTGTTTTCTTGTTTCTAAATATTTATTGTCCTTAATTTTGTTTGTTAGAGGAGGCACAGTGTGTCCGCCTATGCCTCCATCTTGACCGGAAGTCCCATCCTTTCTTTTTTGATTACTATGATGTATCCCTTTTTACTTAGCTATACAAATCCAAGGGCACAGAGATAAAAATCCCTTTATCCTCTTTCATAAAGTTGTTGGGGACTTTAATGGGGGGACATATTCAGTGACAGAGCAGATAAAACTCTACCAAAACAATCCTTCTTATATTCTTTGTTTTTTGTAATGCAGCTTTCAAAAACTTGAGGAAAAAAAGTGACTGTGAGAAGGTTTATCAATTAGCTAAATCCACAGCATCCATGGTCTGAGTCAATAGATAATGCCTCAATAGAAATATGGTGTATTATTTGCATTTATGAATTTTAATGATAATACCAGGAAATTACAAAAATAACCATTAAAATGATCGGCTCTCAGGAGTGGAAATAAGCAAGGAGGATAACTTTTAGTTAAATAAAATGACATGAATCGTTGATATTGGCACTGCCAATCAATGTAGTGATAAATGCACAGGAACAAGAAGTTTCCTTTAAGAGAACAAAAAAAGCTTAGACTTTTGATTCATATGCTTTAAGCTAGGCTAATTATTTAATTTTTGTGCATGTCACTAAAGAATTTTACTAAAAATATTCCAGGTTCTAATAAACTCAAAAGTATTACCTTCTCAATAGGTACACAGGATCCTGTTTTTAAAATATTTAAACTAAAAATGACTTTTCACTTTTTCAAACAAAACCTTTGGTAAAAGGTAAAGGACATACATACTTAACTCTGAAACATCTTCATTTAATTGTCTTACAAAACATGACTTATGTATGTTGACATAAGGAGCCAGTAAACAACTTCTGCCTTCAACTCTTCTTCCATTCTTTGCTTTTAGCCGCTTGAGCCATACTGTCCAGCTCTGCCTACCATTCCCATCGACTGTCCTGATCTTGAATCTTGAGAGCTTGTTGTCTCCATGTGACACAAGTATCCAGAGTGATGAACCTGCAATACACACATTTACCACATGACTTTAGCAGGACCATTTCTTTTCATATTCAATAGTATAATAGTAGTATTGGGTTGGCCAAAAATTTCATAAGATAACTAAGCTCTAGTCACGCTTAGTTGTCTTTAACTTCATTTGAAACAATTTTGTTAGAGTTTACTGTGCAAGCTGTCATGTCGTTGTGTTTTAAAAAAGAACATTAGAATTGGTGAATTTTTATGTGGTCATTTTAATTTTGAAGATGGAACATTTTTTGGCATATCATGCTTTATTATTTCAAGAATGGTAAAAATACAACAGAAACATACAAAAAAGATTTGTGCAGTTTATAGAGATGGTGTTGTGACTGAGTGAACATATCAAAAGTGGTTTGCAAAGTTTCATGCTGGAGATTTTTCACTGGATGATGCTCTACAGTCAGGTAGACAAGTTGAAGTTGATAATGATCAAATTGAAACATTAATTGAGAACAATCAATGTTATACCAAGTGGAAGATAGCCAACATACTCAAAATATCCAAATCAATGAAGTTATTGGTGAAAATGAAAAATGTGTCTTTCATTTTACAGAAAAAACTAGACAGAATTTTTGGCCAACTCAATAATAGCTATAGATATTACTGAACACCTAGTAGGTGCTAATTGCTTTACTTAAATGTAATAACTATTACATAGTTTTAACCTGATCAGTATGATGAAGAAATGAAATCTCTCGATGTGTGCTTATGCATACTTGGTCACATATTTGGTCAGAGGCAGGGCTAAAATTTGAACACAGGAATCCCATCCCTGGGTCAAGTGTTTTCTCTAGTACATCATAGATCCCTTTCTTGATGTATTCAAGGTTCTAGAGTATGAATGATTGCTTATTTGTGTTGGTCATTACATGTATGAAGGAAGAAGAGACATTTGTGTGTTTTACATCTCTCAGTCACAGGCTTACAATTATTTTAGAAAATAAACGCAGGTTATGTTACAAACACCAAGCAATTCTTGCTTGCACTTTTATGTAGGCATGCAGTTTGATGCACTGGAAATTCATACATTTGAGATACTTAGGTCTTTTCCTCTGGCTTTGAGGAAGCCACTTTGTGTCTCTGAAACTCTGTATCCTGACCTCTAAAACAGGAATATATAGTTTGTATTCAAATAACCCTAGATCATTGCTATCAAATCCTTGTCATTAATGGATATTCCATGAGCTTTGCCCACTCCCTTGCCCACTCTATGAGTGACTTCCCCTAGTGAATCATTTTTCTCTCCAAAAGTAATATATCTCTTTCTCCCACATCTAATATAAGTTCCATCTTGAGCTATTTTGCTTTTAATTATTTCCCCTTCTCTTGTCCAGTTACCTGGGTAGTTAAAACAGTTCTAGCTGCTTTTACCCTGATTGTTTCTTCCATGATGTGATACTTGGTAATGTCTGAATTGAGCCTGGATAACCCACAAAAACCCAGGCTGGCTTACCTCCTCCTCTCTTTCAGCTCTTATCTAAGACAGGTCTACATGTTCTCTCACACCTTGCAGCCTGTGGTGACACGAGTGAGTGTTTCTGTACACTTTGCAGCATCTCTCTGCTTATCACCTGGCAGCCTTAGCTGTCCCATTATTCTCCCTGTCTTTCCAGTTCTAGTGAGCAAATATGTGGTAACCTTGACAGTGTTTCTTGCAGTATTAACCATTGTGAGAGTGCCCTTCAGCCCCTGCAAAGCTGGATCTGCCTAGAAGTTAAACAAGCTCATATCCAAATCATAATAGTAAAATTAAACCAGAATATGTTCAACAATGGATTTATTTTAACAATATACAGTGAGAGCTATCTTTTGGGAAGCTTTTTTCCATGTAGAATTTTTCATGCTGAATTCAACTAAATAGGAATATTGAATCACAGTGATATTTCATGAATGGCAACATGTCAAAATGGGTGATTTTAAAAATGATTTCTGAAGAACCCATGTTTCATGTAACTTTGTGGTCATAGGGAGATATAGATAAATGTGTTAGCATCAGTATATTTTGGCCAACCTGGGAATACTGTGGTGTAAGAATAATAGTTACAAAATCCAGAGTCTACGCACAGAATTGCTCCCAAATAGAAACACACAGAAGGTGACTTGGTCAGCTCATATTCATTCATAATTCAGCGTATTCTTATTAAGTGACTGCTGAACATTCCTCTGGGAACTTCCCAGTGAACATCAGTGAGCAAAACAGATAAACTCTCTGTACTCACATTCTCAAAGAGGAGACTAATGAGTAAGCAATCCATGATGTACAGCACTAATTTCTGTGAAGAAAAGTAAGGAAAATAAGTCTATCACTCTCCCAGAGCTACTGAAACAAATTACCACAAACTTGGTGGCTTAAAAAAACACAAGTTTATTCTCCCATAGTTCTGGAGGCTGGAAGTCCAAAATCAAGGTGAGTGCTGGGTCATATTCTCTCCAAAGGCTACAGGGAAGAAAGCTTTCTTGCTTCTTTCAGTGTCTGTAGAGTTATGCTGCCACAAATTCTTGATTTTATGGCAGCGTAACTCTAATTTCTGTTTTTGTCCTCACACGGCCTTTTCAATTCATCTACAAAAACTTTTTTCCCAAATAAGTTCTCATTTAGAGGTTCTGGGATGTGTTTTTTTGGGGGGGAGGGAGAGGCATTTAACTGACTACATTAGGGAGATAGAGACTAGTGAGGCCTGGGAGACTTTTAAACAGATCGGCCAGGCCCTGGCTGGGTGGCCCAGTTGGTTGAAGTGTCATCCCATATATCAAAAGGCTGTGGGTTTGATCCACAGTTGGGATGTGTATGGGAGGCAACTGATTGATGTTTCTCTCTCACATCGATGTTTCTCTTTCTATCTATTCCTCTCTAAAAAGAAAAAAAGCAATAAATATATCCATGAGTGGGGAATAACAACAACAACAACAACAATGAACATATTAACCCAGGGAAGGCTTTCTGAAGATATGATGCATGAGCAGAAACATTAACTGAGGGGACAAACCATACGTTTATCTGAGGAAGGAGCATTCCAATCAGAAGAAATGGTAAGTACATGTAGGATATTATGAACATGAGGTAGGTCTTTCTAGAAATAGAAGGGTAAAGTGGAGTCATTTAGTGCACAAATGGAAGGAGATGAGGTTGAAGAAGTACCGGTGGCTACAGCACCTGTGTCTGTGTGTGGCCAGGCACTGGAACATTTATTTGGAGGTTGACATGTGCTTATTAACTCAGTGCTCATGGTTAGTCCCTGATGTCATTTTCTTACTATTCCAGATCATGGTCTTGATATTTTCTGACTACCAAGAGAAGCTCATACTATGTAATTGCTGCTGCTCCTGGCTTTAGGTATGTCCTTTGTACCTTTGTGTCCACTCTGCTCTCTTGTGTCTCTGGTGCCCATTAGGTGTCTGGTTGAGGGAGAAAGCTAGATGTTTACATTTTTCCACCTGACCCTTCCTGGTTACTTGTGCTGGATCTGGATCCAGTATGCTCACCAAGGAGTTTTCAGCTTTCTAAGGGTATTCCTCATTTTGTGGTTACATTACATTTTCTTCTTGAGTGCAGGTAAGTCTTTTAAGGAGAAGCCTATTAGTTTTTCACATATTCCCAATTTTATTAGTAACTACAGATCATGGGGAAAGTCAGTGTAGCTTTTGAGAATTGCTGGCTTTCTTAGCTTCCAATCATTTATCTGTTACTTCCACTTGTAACCAATAATGAGATTATGGGGGTTGAGTGGCATCACTTCCTTCAAGGTAGTAGAGAATTTCAAAGACCAAGGTTGTGGATCACTTGGTTTTGGGGAGTACAGGGTGTTAAAAACCTAATCAGATCACTTAAGTTGTTTCCTTGGTTTCCATCACATGGTTAACATGGAGGATATACCTTGGGTCTGCTGGGTGACACTCTGTCACTCATAACATCCAGGGCTCCTATGAGCATAGAAAGAAGAGGTGAGAAAATGTAATATTCACCACATCTTTGGGACATTAAATGGAACTGTTTTGACTTTGTAGTCTCAAAATGTATCTATTATTCTAATTAAAATCATCCTGGATAACAAATTGAAGTAAATAACTGGAGTAAATTTCTTTTATGATTTTCTAATTAGTTATGTCTAGTAATAAGTAAGTCAAATCAAACTACCCCCTACACACACACACACACACACACACACACACACACATACACACACACACTTTTTCTTTTGGCTTGGAATCTGAGCTAATTCTCTTTTAGGGTGGGGGTTTGCTTTTCATTTTTTTCCATTCTTTATTCCAATGTTCATGTTTTTTAATCAAGTATATTTTATTGATTATGCTTTTACAGTTGTCACATTTTCCCTCTTTGCCTCCCTTCACCCAGTAACATCATTTGTTCCAGCAATCACCCCCTGCCTTAGTTCATGTCCATGAGTCATACATATGAGTTCTTTGGCTTTTCCAGTTCCCATACTATTCCCAACACCCTCCAGTCTATTCTGTACTCACTAACTGTACTTTTTCCCCATTCTACCCCTGCACCCTACCTGCTGACAACCCTCCATGTGATCTTCATCTCTATGACTCTTCTCCTGATCTAGTTGCTTGCCCAGTTTGTTTGTTTTTAGATTCCATTGTTGATAGTTCTGAGTTTGTTGTCATTTTACTGTTCATAGTTTTGATCTTCTTTTTCTTAAGTAAGTTCTTTAACATTTTATACAATAAGGCCTTGGTGATGATGAACTCCTTTAGCGTTACACTGTCTGGGAAGCACTTTATCTGCCCTTTCATTTTAAATGATAGCTTTGCTGGATAGATTGATCTTGGATGTAGTCCTTGCTTTTTATCTCTTTGAATACTTCTTGCCAGTACCTTGTTGCCTGCAAGGTTTCTTTTGATAAATTAGCTGATAGTCTTATGGGAACTCCTTTATAGTTAATTGTCTCCTTTTCTCTTGCTGTTTTTAAGATTCTCTCCTTATCTTTCATCTTGGCTAACGTAATTATGATGATCATTGGTGTGTGCTTGCTGGATCCAACTTCTTTGAGACTCTCTGAGCTTCCTGGACTTCCTGGAAGTCTATTTCCTTTGCCAGACCGGGGAAGTTTTCTTTCATTATTATTTCCAATAAGTTTTCAATTTCTTACTTCTTCTCTTCTCCTTCTGGCACCCCTATGATTCAGATGTTGGTATGTTTAAATCTGTCCCAGAGATTCCTAAGCCTCTCCACATTTTTTAAACAAATTCTTGTTTCTTCATTCTGTTCTGGTTGACTGTTTATTTCTTCCTTTTGTTCCAAATCGTTGATTTGAATCCTAGCTTCCTTCCCTTCACTGTTAATTCCCTGTATGTTTTTCTTTATTTCACTTTGTATAGCCTTCACTTCTTCCTTTATTTTGTAGTTGCACTCAATCATTTTTTTCTGAGCATACTGATCACCAGTGTCTTGAACTTTTCTTCATTGGATAGTTGGTTATCTCTGTGACACTTAGCTCTTTTTCTGGAGTTGATCCAATCCTTCATTTGGGCTTTATCTCTGTCTCTTCATTTTGGCAGTCTCTCTGTGTTTCTGTGTATTAGGTAGAGCTGCTTTGATTCCCATGCTTGGCACACCTGTTATGGGAGCCTTAGGTATTTGGCAGGGCAGAGCAACCCACTTCACCACTTTGTGGCATTACAAGTGGGAGAGGGGTCGGAGAGGGAGCAGTGGTTTGTGCTTGGCTCTTGTACTGTCTCCAGTCACTTTCCCCACTTCCTGTAAGCATCTGGCACCCTTCTAGTTGCTGCTGATTTTCAGACTGGGTTGGTTTGTGGACGTTCTAGAAGCCTGTGGGCCCTTTACACAGACTTTCCTGAAAGACCAGCAGTTTCTTCTGCTCAGCTGGTTTATAGCCAAAGGTTATGAGGCTTTGTTATGAGGCTTTGAACGCTAAAGGAGTTCATCATCACCAAGGCCTTATTGTATAAATAAGAGGTTATGGGCTGTGGGGTCTGGCCTGGGGCTGGGATCACTTTCTCCCCAGTTGTCCCTCCTGGTTTTTATCCACCACACATTAACATGGGTTGGCCATTCCACAAGTCACCACCGCAGCTGCCTTGCCATCACCGTTGCTGCCCTCCACCACCTTGATGCATTGCAGTGCATCCTCTCTGCCCCTCTGACCTGTCAGGATGAATGTTTCTTCTTTAAATGCTTGGTTGTCAGACTTCCATACAGTTTGATTTTCTGGAAGGTCTGTTTTTTTGTTGTTGCTTTCAGATTGGTTATTATTCTTCTTATGGTTGTGCAAGGAGATGAAACTAGCCTACTTATGCCTCCATCTTGGCCAGAAGTTCCTGAGATAATTCTTATCACCCAGACCATTGGAAGCGAGTAGAATTAATCATTTCTTCTTATACTTGCACTTAGTTTTCTTCTCTAATAATGTGGGTGAAAAGGTAATAATTATCAGGTCAATATGAATCTTCTCAAGCCTTCAGCACAAGCAATAAAACAATTTTTCTTTTAATGTATTATGGAATATCATCAAACAAGGATATTCCAAGATGACTTTATTAGAGAAAAATATACTCTTGTTAATGACTGCAATGACCTTTGGCAATGTGTTGTGAAAACATACTTAGATTGCTTCTGTTTAGGCAGCAAAACCACATCTATTCTCAGTCCTGTAATTTGGACTGAGTCCCTCCACTGCAGCTCCTCTCATGACAGCACAACTGAACATGAGGCCAGTCCTCTGCCTATTGTGCCAGCAGGAGAAAGGATTTTGGCACATCAGCTCAACCACAGGTCATAGGTGAATAGTCCTGAAACATATCTGGAGCCACTCAAATAAACAGCCTTTGAAAATCATAGTCTGTCATTTTGGTAGTGGTATTGTACAGAAGAAAAGTAATTGAACAGGTAACCTGATTCAGACACTTCTTTCCAAGTCAAACTTCACATTCCATCACTAAGTCACTTTCTTTTTTTCTTACGTGAGACTAAGATAGGACCATTTAAAAGTTTAAGTACAGAGCATGTAATTTTTTTTTTTTTTGCTTTCTGCCATGAAAGAGATAATCAAATTCATTTTCTTATTAAAACCTTTCCCGTAACTGCATGAAAATGTAGCAGAAGCAAATTGCAGCCACTGGTATTTAGGAGAGAGCAATCTTCCAGCACTCACCCCTCAATCTCTGCCCGCTACCCCAGCCACCACCCATCCTGTATAATTTGGAAGTAATGTAGGTCTCAGCTGGTGCAGGGAACATTCTCATCCATTAAGCAGTAGGGGGAAGACTTGAAATTTTGCATGTTATTCTGGGTAGAATTTAACAAGTCAAAGCATTAATTGGAAGGAAAAATATGGTTGTTCTCCAGAAATGTCACATATAGTTATATTTTATTGGCCCTTTTTACACAAAGAGAGGTGTCATTAAAACAGCAAATCAAAATAAAAGAACAACATCAAAATGACACGATATTCTACAACTGATGTTATGATGTTTTAACTGTTGAAACATGATGTACATTTTTAAAAAAGAATATTTGCGAATTAGAAGCCATAGATTGGTAAACATCATTTAGCAAGTTCTTTTGCAAGGATTTAAAAGGTCATTGAAAATACCAAAATTGTTATGGATTACTGAAAAGTTTCCTGTAAAGGGTAGCCTGAAAGGCCTATAACTATTTCCATCTGTTCAGGGCGTACTTGAAAAGAGTCTGGGACCTCAGCAGTAGTAGGAAGTTACCTGTGATGATGCTCCTTTTTTTTGTGAGAGCTGTTTAATTTGAACTGTGCTGTTTGGGAACTAAAAAGAGAAAAAAATCCATAAATATTTAATACATTTCTTTCCAGTTGAGATACCCACATGCACACATGACAGTTGGTCATTAAAATCTATTTTCCATTCTATTTGGAATTCATCTGAACTATTGGGAGACTTTGGTCTGCTGTGCACAGTAACACTGAGATGAGAAATTTGAAGTGATAATGGGAGACATGAGTTTTGAGTTGGAAATTTTTTTGGCAGTGGTGATTTACTGGCATATTCTTTAAAATCACCAATGGGAAGAAAATTAAAAATGTGTTCTAAGGTGTGTAATTGCCAAGAAGGTTCCATGTATATTTGAAAAATCACTGCTTATATGCTCAGGTTCCATTATATCAAAAACTCTAATAACCTATAGCACAGGTGGCAAACCCAAACCTCGTGGGCCGAATCCAGCCCTCCACCTTGTTTTATCTGGCCAGGCACCTTGTTTCTACCCAGTGGAAACACTGAGTTCTCTCTTAACTGTTAAGGAGTAGTGACATTTATACAGTCCTAAAATTACATTTGGCCCTTTGAAGACAACTGTGAGGCTGATGTGGCCCCAGATGAAAATGAGCTCGATATCCTTCGCCTACAGTTTGTACATTTGTTTTCATACTTTAATTGTATAGTTTTTGCAGCTGTGTGACAAAATTTCAATTGCATGTCATTTTTGTTTGGTACTGCACCAAGGATGAGTAATTTAAGGAAAGAGAGATTTAGGTTTCTTTGGAAACTGTCTCTTGCCTTACCTTTTCTGTTTCCCTAGGCATGAATAGAAATCAAAGATCCAGATATATCGTCGAGCAGAGATGCTTGCTTAGAAAGGAGGCCAAATTCAGTAGTGTCTTCCCCTGACTTTCTCCAGGATTAGATTAATAGACATGTGGCTGCAAAAATATCAAATAAGATTTTTCAGGTGTTGTCAATGCTGTTAGAATTCATTTTGAGTCATTGGAAATTTTAAAATATGACTACAGGATTTTAAATGAAAGTTCTCTGGGGGAAATATGCCTACAAAGGAAAAGATCTTACCTGCTGTGATCAATCACCTTTCAATTTCCAAATGGCAAAACACAATTTCTTTTTTGCATAACTTTTTTTATCCTCATCCAATGATGTGCTTATTGATTTTAGAATGAGAAGAAGGGGGAGAGAGAGGGACATTTTATTTAAGAAGAAACATCAAGATTGGTTGCCTCCTGTACACGCCCTGACTAAGGGTTGAACCTACAACCTAGGTACGTGTCTTGACATGGAATTGAACCTGCAACATTTTGATGTATGGGATGACATTCCAACAAACTGAGCAATCTTGCCAGAGCTCCTTTACATAACTTTTGATTTAGGAAGAAAAAATGTTTGCTTTTCAGAAGATGACTTTTTTTAGGGAAAGTAGATTGAATTAGCATTGCACGAATATGGAGTTACTGTAGGAGCCATTGGTGTTGGTGTTAAAGTTTCTGGAACACTTTGAGGTCATTGCTTACAAACTTCTTCCAGTAGAAAGTAAACGTACTAGAAAAGACTAAGATTATAAATATTTTCTAAAAAATGTGTCACTTAAGTGAATATTCATTGTAGGAATCTTACACTAAGAAAAAACTGGAGAAACTATGCCTATAGCTCCATAGTGAAAAAATTAATAAAAATATTCATAGTTCTTTTTTTGAAATTGAAATTGGGAAATCTGGGTCAAAAGGTATGTCCATTTTTAGTGTTCTTAGAAAATTCCATACTGTTTTCCTGGAAGGAATTAGAGGGTATCATGCTAAGTGAAATAAGCCAGGCAGTGAAAGACAAATACCATATGATCTCACCTTTAACAGGAAGCTAATCAACAAAACAAACAAACAAGCATAATATAAACAAAGACACTGAATTTGAGAACAGTCAGACAGTGTCCAGAGTGGGAGGGGAGGGCATTTCAGGGGAAAAGGGGAACGGTTTAGAGCAACAAGTATAAAGGACTCATGGACAAAAACTATGGGGGGTGGAAATGGGAGGAAGGTGGGGAGGGCTGGGGTGGTGGGCTGGGGCGGGGTAAAAGACAGAAAACTGTACAATATCAACAATTAAAAAATACTGATTAAAAAAAAAGAAATTGGGAAATCTCATTCAAGCAAGAGGAAGTAGTTTTCTGTTGTTTTTAATGCTGGATAGAAGTTTACATACCTTTGCAAGAAAGTTAGACATAGATGTCAGACAAATATGAAGTTACAGATGACCAGTGAAATGGGAGAAACTAATAGATATCTTTGTCTAATATGCATCATTGTTGTCATTATTCAATGAGTTATTCAGTAAATTGGTTGCAAATCAAACCTGAATTGGCTTCATCAAAAATGGAGAAGTACTGACTGATAACTGAAATGTGTGGCAGATGACACCAAGGTCAGGAACACCAGGAGGATTTACTTTTCACCTTCCATCCTTTGACTGCATTTTACATGTTGGCCTCTTTGCTCAGAATAGGCCTCCTCTGTGCTAAGCAGAAACATGGATACTTTACATTTCTCAACTCTATCACCAGAGAGAATGGGTATCCTAGATTTTATCTCCAAGTTCATAATTCATAGGGAAGGGTTGATTGTCTGACATTGGGTCAAATGTCTGATCTGACATTTAAAACCTTGAACTCTTGCCAGAGTTTTAAGCTCAGAGGTGCCAGTGGCCCATCCTTAAATCAACTGCAGTAGTCAGGGAGGAAGAGGTTTTCATAATGCGACTCCCAACCAAAACATGTGGTTAATTAAAGAAGGGGGGAAATATTGAGTTGACCAAAAAGTCCATATGGTTTTTCTGTAAAATAAAAGAAACACTTTTCATTTTAACCAGTATCTTTACTGATTTGGATATTTTGAGCACGTTGGCTGTCTCCTGCTATGGGCTTCTTGTGGATAGAGGCCAAGGGTGCTGCTAAGCATCTTCCAATGTATAAGATAGCCCCACAGCAAAGAATTGTTTGGCCAAAATGTCAACAGGTACCAAGAGACTACACAAACTACTTTTGGCACATTTGATCAGTCAGAGCACCTTTTCCATACACTGCACAAATCTTTTTTAAAATTTCATTTGCATTTTTACCTTTTTTGAAATAATAAAGTATGATGTGTCAAAAATGTTGCATATCTTCCATCTTCAATATTAAAATGGGTACATAAAAATTCAGCCATTTCGATGTTTGTTTGTTTTTTTAAGTGCAGGCTGATATGACAGCTGTGGCAATACAGTCTAACAAAATTGTTTCGAATGAAATTAAAGAAAACTAAGCATTACTAAAGCCATCATATGGAAAACACTAAACAAACTTTTTGCCTACCCAATAGACGGCCACCAAAAAAGGAGTGCTGAGCAGAAAATATTACGCAGTAGACATTCGCTATTTGCAATTAGCTGAGCATGTTTTCTGAGACTAACAACTTGATTTTGACTTAGGTTTTATCACCTCTAAGTATAAAGCTTTTGCTTGTGAAAGGATACTTTGTAGTGGTGATATGTATTTTAAAAACAAAGAACATAAACAAAGAAAAGAATTGAGAAAAGGCCATACTATAGTAGTCTTGAAACTAAAGCAAGAAACTATGAAAGAATATAAACTGATTATAAGTAAGACATAAAATAACCAAATAAAAGTTAAACTTTCTCCTTTCACAATACTTGTGTGATCATCAAGACTTCATTCATTTAGGGAAGCTTCAGGACACTAAGTGACTTGTTATAGGCATGAGAGAGCTGACATTTCCAGGTGCTTTTGAGCCCTCAGCAGCTATCTCACTGTGCTGGTGTTCATGCACCAAGAACTATTTCAAGGTGGATGACCAAGTGTGAATAGCAATGGCTGTTTTGGAGTTGAAAAGGTGGGACAGCTTTTAAAAACATCTCAGAATGATATTATCTATAACTTAGGTCTGGAAAGAAAAGTCGAAGTGATCGTTAAAATGTTTTTGATGAAGAACATACTCCCAATTTAATTAAGAACTTAATTCATAATTTTGCAACTTAATGGGGAATAAAAAGTCCTTAATAGTGTTGTTTTAACTATGGAATTTAAATAAAAAATTAAAGACATTATTATGTTTTAAATAATCACATATTATTTTTATATAAATTATATTCCATTGTTTATGCTATTACACTAGTCCTAATTCCCCCCCTCCCTTTACCACCTTCCACCAAGCTTCCCCTCCCTCCCTCAGGCAATCTCCATAACTTGGACCAAGTCCAAGGGTCATGCATAAATGGTCTTTGACTAATCCCTTCCTCTTCTTTCAAACAGTACCCATCTCCCCCATCATCCCTTACAATTGTCAGTCTGTTCCATGTTTCTATGCCTCTGATTCTATTTTGCTTATTTGTTTGTTTTATTGATTAGGTTTCACTTGTAGGTGAGATCATATGGTATTTGCCTTTTATCACCTGGCTTATTTCACTTAGCATAAGAGTTTCTAGGTCCATCCATACTGTTGTAAAAGGTAAGAGCTCCTTCTTCTGACTGCTGTGCAGTGTTCCACTGTGCATATGTATCATAGCTTTTTTATCCACTCAACTACTGATGGGTACTTAGGCTGTTTCCAGATCTTGGTGATTGTAAATCATGCTGCTATGAACATAGGTATGCATAGGTTCTTTTTAATTGGTGTTTTGGGGTTCATAATATATATCCCAAGAAACAGAATTTCTGGGTCAAAACACAGCTCCATTAATAAAAGTCTTGTTGGTGTTTTTACCAAAATAAGTACTTTTAAAAATAAATTTACTTTTTTCACTAGATATATGAATTAATTACTTCACAGTTATAATGTATGCTCATGAAAGTCAAGTGTGTTAGTGCTTCAGTGAAGATTCAGTTTTCGAATAGAGGGGTTTTACCTAAGTCAACAGGTCAGAGAAAAATTGAAGAATTCTCATCAGGAAAACATATTTCCATCTTAGATGTACATTTAGGTATTCAACAAATATTTATCAGACACCTATAAGTGCCAAAGTCTGGCTAAATGCTGTAAGTGGAAAGTGGATGCTCTGATGATAAGGAGCTTCTGTTTTAATGGTGCATATGTACATGACTGGGGTACAGCAGGCCACGTGTTATAATGCAGCCTACAGAATGTGCTGTATTCTGTATAGAATAGAGAGCAAAATAATAAATGCTGGAAACTTTTGTTTTTCAGTATTGAAAAGAAATGAATACCTTCATCTCAAGATGTTAAAAACAGTGGGAAAATTTGAACATTGGTCAAAACTGCAATTTCACATACCTTCAGTAATGTAATTAAGAAGAAATCTCATTTTGTGTTAATGAGGGAAAGAATGAAACTTATAAATTAGATAAATGTTAAAGTTTTACATTCCTTAAGGTTTTGACATTTCCCCCCTTATTCTTGGAAAGAGAATTGTTACTCTGTGCCCAAAGCTTAATTAGGTATTTAATAGTTTCAGACTAATGATATAGTAGTTTTAGTATAGGAGCTTCACAGATAAAGTCAATGGATCTAGAGCTTTCTTCTTGTTTGAAGTTGAAGTAAATGTTTCCATTGAAGCACTTGTGGTTGAAGAGGTAAACCTCCAACAGAGATATTCCCCACCTATCTGGCCAGTGTTGAAAACATATCAAGTAACTTCCAGATTTATTTGGAAAAGATTTCTTTCTAATTAAGAGTAAAAGTGGAATGGAAAATTATTTTAATCAGAAATATTTGACATCATTGATAAGCACACATGTAGAAATTATTTGTTCAATCTTTCCTCTTTTTTAGTCTTTCATTTAGAAAAAGAGAGTGGCCCATGAATAGGCATTTATAGTCATTTTTGCACTATGATGAATCATTTAGAAAAACTAAATGAAAGGTGGTGAAAAGATAAGGCCTTTTTAGGCTTATAGTAAATTATTTGGACAATGACAAAAAAGATCCTTAGAAAAAAATTGTTGGAGTCTTAGAACCATTCTTGGATGCAATGCCAGTTGTTCAATGGTCACACAGAACTACATATTCATTCAGGATATTCCAATTTCAATTATGTGTAGATAATGATGGCAACAGGATCACCAATGTTGTAATTTTAAAATTTTCTTTTCTTTAAAATTTCTTAGTAATTGAATTTTTAATATTGTGCACTACAATTATTTATAAGCAGAAAAATATGTGAATAAATGTAAAATAGCTAAACAGAAAAATGAGAATTTATAACACCAATATAGCAAGTTAGTGGTTGTTGAGGGAATATTGCATGCATTGTGTGACATTGTATATCATACTATATTATACATAAGAGAACAGAGCATTGTCTGTCATTAGTTAAAATGAAATAATTTGTGGGATGTAAATTTTTTCCCCTCTATGAGCTGTCCCCACAGGGAAGAGAGTCTTAGAACAAACCTCTCTGGCCGGTATATGTTTAGCTGTTAGATATACTCATATGTGTTGTCTTACTTTTCTTTTTCACAAGAAAAGATAATAGATTTATTTGTAGGGATGGTGAACAAAAAACTGTATAAGAACTTGATCAGAGAGAGAGAAATGAAGCAGTAATGATGGTGTTAGAAGGCAGGTACTCAATACAATTCAGGGAAAACAGAGCTCGCGTAGTGTAAAGTTTAATTTTATGTGTCAACCTGACAAGGCCACAGGGTGCCCAACTATTTGATTAAAGATTATTCTGGGGACTTCCGGCCAAGATGGAGGCGTAGGCAGACAAACTGTCCCTCCTCTTACAACCAAAATTAAGAACAACAAATATTTAGAAATAAGAAAACAACCAGAACCTATAGAAAATTGAACTGTACGCAAGTCCAACAACCATTCATCCAGACCGGTAAGAGGGGCAGAGTCGCGGCAGGAAAAAGTGGAGGTGCGGACCCGGGAAAGCAAGCAGCAGCTGGCGGTTCCCAGGTGCACAGGCAGCGGCTGGCGGTCCCTGGGGCCCACAGGCAGCAGCTGGCAGACCCCGGGCATGGGGGGGCAACTGTGCAGACCCAGTGAGGCGCACAAGGCGGCTGGCTGACCAGGTGGTCCCACATTCGCGCATGCGGATGGTCCAGGCAGAGGGGAAGTGGTGGAAGGGACTGAATCCAGGAGAGAGCGGAGCAGGCGCCATTGTTCCCTCTCAGACCCCACCCCCACATACAACGTCACAACCCAGCGACTGGGCTGCCCCACACTGAGGAGCGCCTGAGTCTCCACTCCTCACAACGTAACAGCACACGAGCGTGCACAGATAATCCAGGTGAAGGGGAAGCGGCGGAAGGGACTGGAGTCCAGGAGAGAGTAGGGCAGGCGCCATTCTTCCCTCTCGGACCCTGCCTCCACCTATAGCATCACAACCCAGCCACTGGGCTGCCCCGCCCTGAGGAACACCTAAGGCTCCACCCCTTACTATGTAATAGCCTCGACCAGACTAAAACCAAACCAAACCAAAACAAACAAACAAAAAACCCCACCAAAAATGGCTCAAACCAGAGAACAAATAAAAGCCCCAGAGCCAATTCTTCTAAGCAACCAAGAGATAGCCAACCTATCAGATGTACAGTTCAAAGCACTGGTCATCAAAATGCTCACAGAATTGGTTGATTTTGCTCACAAATTAGATGAAAAAAACGCAGGCTACAATACGTGAATTGTAGGAAGATGCATGGGGAACTGATAGAGATGGAAGGAAAACTGGGACTCAAATCAATGGAGTGGACCAGAAGGAAGAAACTAACAACCAAACAGAAAATGAGGAAGAAACAAGAATTCAAAAAAATGAGGAGAGGCTTAGGAACCTCCGGGACATCGTTAAACGTCCCAACATCCAAATTATAGGGGTCCCAGAAGGGGAAGAAGAAGAGCAACAAGTGGAAAACTTATTTGAACAAATAATAAAGGAGAACTTCCCCCATCTGGCAAAAGAAATAGACTACCAGAACGTCCAGGAAGCTCAGAGAGTCCCAAAGAAGTTGGACCCAAGGAGGAACACACCAAGGCACATCGTAATTACATTAGCCAAGATTCAAATGAAGGAAAGAATTCTAGAAGCAGCAAGGGATAAGGGGACAGTTACCTACAAAGGAGTTCCCATCAGATTGTCAGCTGATTTCTCAAAAGAGACCTTACAGGCAAGAAGGGGCTGGAAAGAAGTATTCCAAGTCATGAAAGTCAAGGGCCTACATCCAAGATTACTCTATCCAGCAAAGCTGTCATTTAGAATGGAAGGACAGATAAAGCGCTTCTCAGATAAGGTCAAGTTCAAGGAGTTCATCATCACCAAGCCTTTATTATATGAAATGTTAAAGGGACTTATCTAAGAAAAAGAAGATCAAAAATAGGACAGTGAAAAGACAGCAAACTCACAGCTATTAAGAACTGCACCTAAAATAAAAGCAAACTAAGCAAACAGCTAGAACAGGAACAGAACCACAGAAATGGAGATCATATGGAGGGTTAGCAACAGGGGCGTGGGAGGAGGAGAGAGGGGGAAAAGATACAGAGAATGAGTAGCATAGATAGTGGGTAGAAAATAGACAGGGGGAGGGCAAGAATAGTATGGGAAATGTAGAAGCTAAAGAACTTATGACACATGGACATGAACTAAAGGGGGGAATGTGGGTGGGAGGGGGTGTTCAAGGTAGAGGGGAATAGGTGAAAAATGGGACAATTGTAATAGCATAATCAATAAAATATATTTAAAAAAAGATTATTCTGGGTGTTTCTGTAACGGAGTTTCTAGATGAGATTAACATTTGAATCAGTAGACCAAGTAGAATAGATTGCCCTCCTCCTCAATGTGCTTGGCTCTCACCCAATCTTTTAGAGGCCTGAATAGAAAAAAAGATGGGGTAAATGAGAACTTGCCCTTTGCCTGATTACTGAGCTGGGACACAATCTTCTTCTGCCATTGGAATGGGACTTATAACATTGTTACTCATGGTCCTTAGGCCTTCAGACTTGAACTGAAGCTACACCGTTGGATTTCCTGGTTCTCCAGCTTGCAGATGGCAGATCATAGGACTTCTCAGCCTGTAGAATCATGTGAGCCAATTTTTTATTTTTATATTTAAAAATATATTCTAGAGAACTTTGACTAACACACAGGGGGAATACTGAGAGGAAGGATGTAATGGATTAGAGATGTTTGCAACAGTGGCCTTGCTGTGGGTTGTGGCAGCACTTGTATTCCAAGGCATGCCCTCTGGCTCTCTATACTTCTTTGGAATGTCTACTTTCATACCAGCATGAACATGAGAACTAAACTTCCTCTAAATCCAGGAGATATCTTCTCCCCAGAGCCAATGGGGGGTCCTTGCAATAGGCAAAATGCTTCAGTTTTATTCTTTGACCTTCAGATATAACCCCAAGCATAATTAAATTGTCTCAGATATGTGAATAAATTCAACAATGAAAACATATCCTATTATTTAGTAATAATTCAATTTTTCATTTTAGATCTCAATGGCCTGTCACAAAGGCCTGATTGCAGCATCACTAATGATTATAATGGTGTCCCTCTATTTGTCTAGTTCAGATTTAATAAATGATACTTCATATCATTTTCTTATTTTATGTTTTAGAGCCATAACCTTTCTCTGATACTCAGTTATTCACTTTAATACAGAATCTTAGGGCCTATTTAGAGATTTCTCTAACAGAGTGAGTATATGTCCATTTGTTATGCGGGTGATTCCTATAAAATACATACTTATTGTATATGAGACTCAAGAGGCTAGAGGGTGTGGATTTGGATTTCTCTTTTATCTGTGGGGACAGCCTGCTTTTGCATAACTTCTAGTCAAAAATTTACTATTGTAATTCTGGTCAAAGTGTCACATAATTTTTATTTCAATCCAACCTTTGTGATTAAGGCAAGATTTAGGATGAGGCTGATACACCCTAAGACACTTGAATTTTTTTTCTGACTATAGGGGTCAACTTGCTGGTGAAAAGTGGAAGAAGAATTCTGGTTACCAATTTTCTGCTTTTGGAGATTTTACATTTTTAACTATTAATAATTTAAACTCTGAGGTAATAAATATATTTAATTTTAAACATATGTGGAGGACTGAAATACAGTGAAAAAATCTTTTAAAATAACAATTTAATTGACTTTTTTTTCTGAAGCAGAGGCCTACCAATTATATAGTCAACTTTGGTTAGGAAATTATTACCTGTATAAATTCCAGGAAAAGTCAATGACCTCTCATGAACTGGAAAGTGGTTTAAATACTCTCCATTCAGTTTGCTGTTAGGTACAATCAGGCAAATCTAATGCAAAGGAGATTGATTTAATTTTCACTACTGTTCTGTCTATAAACAAACAAAAATGTATATACACTTTGTTACAAGGTTGAACATGAAGTGTTGTTGTGGAGAAACCAATTTTTAATCTGGTTTAGCAAGGACAGGCCAACCTGTTCCACAAGGTCCAGCTGGGCTCAGTCTCCATTCATTCTCTGTTGTCTGTGAGTCACTTTGCAAAGTGAAGGGGGAAAAGATGAATAAGAAATATTTATGCTCAAGAAAAAAAATTGTTTTGTCATGGAGTTCTAAGTAGTACGGTGATATCTCTTGCAAAAGGAAGCAAGCGATGCGAAAGAGAAGGTGCCAGGTATGACAGGAGAGGGGAACATCCAAAGAGGTGAGGAATGATCTCTGGGAAAGGAAATTTGGGCCATACCTTGAAGCTGAGAAAATAAGGTCTAGAGAAAGAGAGCACAATGGCATAGTCATATAGCCAGGAGTCACGGCCAGTGGGAGTGGATGGACATTGCTCTCAGAGTTTATATCATGAGAAAGGAAGTGCTAGCTGAGGCTGGACCAACACGTGGGGTCAGGTTGGAGAGGTCCAGTGTGCCATCTGGGAGCAATTGATGAAGTCCATGGAGGAGCATGACATGGTTTAATTTTCATTTTGGAAAATAAATATTGCTGGTTGTTCCATGAAAGCTGAATTTTAAAGGGAAAAAAAAACTGGAGTTAAGGTCCAAGTGAAGAAATTTCAGAAGCACAGGGAGGGAAGAGGTAATACATTTTATTCAGAAAATTAGGTGGTAAATCAACAGCTTGGTAATTGACTAGATATTGGGTAAGAGAATAATAATAATACTAACAACAATATCTAATATTAATTATAGTTTTCTTTAAGCTTTAGAATAAGTGGGATGAATGACAGAATTCATTTGTCCACTCATTCATTTATGTACTTATTTCTCTGTCCTTTTAGAACTTAGAACCTAAGGAGAGAGACAGATAAGTGAATCAATGATTACTATGTATTTTATATTACAATATTAAAGGACTGAATGATCTCGGGGAAGTTGCCCTTAAAAAACAGACGTTTAAAAATATTCTCCATATTATTTTATTTAATAAGTAAGCATTATTATGGAACTTGGCACTTGATTAAGCAAACAACAGACAGCTGTCATTATTTAAACAAAAAATGAAATGTTGATACCCATTGAAATAAGTGTTCATCTAGAGGTGAATTCTATGCTAAAGTTTCAAACTTACTTGTTTTTTTCCAACTCACACAGACGCCTGCCTGCACACATGCCTATGAGATTTATCTTTGTCACCAATGTCTCATCAGATATTTGAGGAGTTTCATCAATGCCAGCCCAGAACCATTTGTAGCATTGAATGAGTACAACTTTGAAGCTATACCTCATGTAATTCAGTTTCTGGCGAGCTAAAATGTGCACAGGATGGATGGCAGAGCTCTATTATGGGGTGACTGCAACCAGGGCAGGAAAGAAATTCTCTAAGGATGTCTGGAAGCCAATTGTTGGCAATGAAGCACAGCCCTGGGCTGCTATGAAACAAACAAGTCACACAGAGCAAACTTAGGTACAGTAGTCAGAGATGGGGCAATAAGGAGGTTGCTATGAGTTGAAGAAATAGAAAGCAAAGTATAGTCACAACTGGACTGACTTTGTGAAAACCTCAAGGTGAAATATATTTCTGCCTGACCATGGCTATATCAATGTCACAACAGATTTAGGTCTGTTTAAATAACTGTTTTTGAAATGTTGCTCAAGTTTTCTGTTTGTAGGATGTAAAGAATTTCTTTAAATTTCCAGTTAAAGCATTATTCAAAGTGTCATAGTTCCTTAGAGACACTTGAGGTCCTGAGCTAATTCTTAAACTTATAATTTTCCAGTGTTATACATGATAAAAAATAAGACCTGGACAGAGATGGAGAAGGCAGGAAAGCGTACATTTTTTTTTCTTAATTGAAAATTTTGGGATATCTTTGTTTGGTTAGAATGAATCAGAAAACTAAAGACATAAACAGGGCAAAATTGCTGACAGAAGCTATTTATTTGCTGTGGTTTCATGGAAACGTGAAATGAGTTCTCATAACTCCCTTGAGACCCCTCTATGAGGAGTCTGAGGACCTGTGTACTTCCTAGCTTTGTCAGGTCCCAGCTACATGTCCATAGCAATTCATTACAGCCTCTAGGATTCAGTTCTTCTATTTTTAAAATGGGCATGACAAAAATATCATCTCACCTGGCTGGTGTAGCTCAGTGGATTGAGCGCGGGCCTGCGAACGGAAGGATCGCGGTTCGATTCCCAGTCAGGGCACATGCCTGGGTTGCCAGGCCAGTTCCCGGCAGGGGACATACAAGAGGCAACCGCACATTGATGTTTCTCTCCCTCTCTCCTTCCCTTCCCCTCTAAAGATAAATAAATAAAATCTAAAAAAGAAAAAAAAATCATCTCACAGGTTTATGGTGAGGTTTAAAGGAGTTAGCCTGTGTGCCCCCCACATCATAAACACTGGAAAGTGTTCATTATTATTACTATATATAAAATAAAGAGGGTTAATAATTTTTACTCTTCCATCCAGCTCTGAAGTTGAGCAGTGTTCTATTGAACAGATTTAGTTTGTGCTATTGGCAAATAGAAGAAAATTCATTTTGTGCCAGTATGACTGCATAAGTTTAAATAGGTGATCCAGATAAAATTAAAGTCTTACAAACTAGTAAATAAGATAGCCACTAATAAGGCTACTATTAAAATTGTGAGTTTTATGAAGGCTGAAAAGGGGCCTTATTTGTTTGCTTTGTTTAATACAAACCTCCCCTTTGTGTAAACAGTTAAAGAAAAAGAATTACACTTACGAATTTCAGTGTAAAATGAACGTATTTTAGTTTTATAAAATACATTGTAAGGCTATCAGTTTTAAGACAAAGCTTATACTTTTTTCTTTTTTTTCAATTTTTATTTTAATTGTTGATCTTGTACAGTTTTCTGTCTTTTACTCCCACCCCAACCCACCCCCCCAGCCCTCCCCATCTCCCTCCCATTTCCACCCCCCCATAGTTTTTGTCTGTGTGTCCTTTATACTTGTTCCTGTAAACATTTCCCCTTTTTCAATGACTAAAAATTTCTTTGTAGAAATGTAAATATGCCATTTTATTTTGAGCTTTATCACTATGAATACTGCTGATACAATCACAGAACATTTTAAGAAAAGAAAAACAAGGAATGGATTAAGCCATCCATTAACATTGTGTCTGAGTCCACTCATTTTTTTTTTCTCTTAAAAACAAACAATTTATTTTACAGCCTATTGCTACCTGGCCAAAGGGATTCATTATCCTATGATTATTATGGGAAGTTGGACTGCTTCATAAATCCAGATACTGAAATGTGTCATAACATGAAAGTGGTTTCAGGAGCAAGGTATTATTTTTCTGTATGCAGTGTCTGGCTTTTATTTCTAGAACAGGCATTTAAAATGGCCATTTAGGAATGTATATCTTTGTTGGTGTTGCCTATAAAGAAAAATGAAAAGGAATTCTGTTATCACCCCACTGATGAACAGAGAAATTGTTTTCAATGAGCAAAGTTATTAGAATGATGCTTTATGTTTTTATTTTATTTCTCCGTCTCCTCTTTTATGACTTTTGTTGAAGAGAACCAAATTTGGACAAGCAAGCAAAATAAATTTGAACTTGCTTCTAGCTTTCATTTAAAAAAGAGTCTTTGGACTGAGAGCTGAGCATATATGAGGTCTTCCTTATCCATTTTAGATTGCACATTGTTCTGACAAACTGAAGTTTCAGCTATTATAATAAGTGGGTTCTGATTTTTTGGCACTGAGGTAGAAGAATAACTATGTAGAAAGTAAAAGTTTGTGTGTGTGTCTCTGAAAAGAGACTATTAGAAGCCAAAGGGAACTGTTTTTGTTTATTATAAGGAAATATTTCATACAGCCTTAAACTTCAGATTCTAAATAAAGCTGTAGTTCTTTCTCATTACCCTGATATTTACCCTGGATAGAGGTTGTCACTGATTATTCTGATATTCTTTACCTCATATGTAACCTAGAATCCCTACTATCCCCACCTGTTAGACTTTATCATGGAACCACATAGGTGTCATTTGTGGCAATTATCACAGTTGCAAATTTATTTTTGTTATTATGCTATTAATACCCATCTTGCTCATTAGAAGGTAAAAATCTATAAGTAGAGAGCTCTGGCTCATTTTGCTATTATAGCCTGGAACCTAACACACACACACACACACACACACACACACACACGCACACTTGAGGGGGGAGTTTAAGATTTAAGACAGAGAAAGAGAGAGGGAGAGAGAGAGAGAGGGAGAGAGAGAGGGAGAGGGAGAGGTGTGATTTCATTAATGCTATTAATAATGAATTTGGACTTGTGGTGGGTGTTGAATCACCTTTTGTGTGACTTTATGCAGTAATTCTCAGTTATATGAGTGTGGACATAAAGAGGTCAGATGATCATTAAATTACTGGCAGATTTATATTTTCCAAGTAACTGTGAATGAGGGATAAAAAGAAAGAGTGAGTGTGCTTCTAAGAAACTGACTGTAATGGTGGGCCATAAAATTCCAACCTGAAGAAGAAAAGCAATCATAAAGAAGAGAAGAAAGGAGGAGATATTAGAAATGGATTGGAGGTCTTTGACTATGAGTTATTTTCCTGGGAAGACTTGTGTAAGAGTTTTTAAAAATAAAAACTAGTGAGACAATGAAACCTTTGATTTTGAGAGTGGAGCAGTTTAAGTGCAGGACAAATATCAAATAAGTCTCAGGTGTAAAATTTGGTTGATTTAGCCCATAAACAAATAGTCTATAATCTTGGGGTAGAAGATGACTAACCTTTATGAAGAGAAAATGAAGTAAACCCTGGGCTCCATACCTGTGGAGTTATTAAAGTTCCCTGAAGAAGCAAATAATATTTTCAAAGTATTTTTTCTCTGCTTAAAATATTTAAATCAATGTTATATTATAGCAGACTCTAAATAGGCCCTGCCCTAAAGTAATTGCTATGTATAAAAGTGGTAGTTGTTGATCTTTATTTGAAGAACTAGTTTTTATACCTGCACCATTGAATTCAACAGATTGATTTCTCATGTAACCATTTCCCCCAAAATGTACTTATTATAGAACCTACCAGTCTGGCTGAGCTTCTCCTTCAGGGTTGGAAAAATTTATAATAAACTTAAATTTCCAAAGATCTTGGATGGACACTTTTAAATTTTGTTTTACATGGCACATTACTAATCTTGTTAAAAATTTGTTGGCTGAATACTCAACAAGTCAAACTAGGTGTTGGGAAATTTCTGTCTGTGGTTGTAATTTAAAACTGATTATAAGTTAATCTCAATCTTCTGTTGAGAAAAAAAAGAGGGGAATTCACGCTTGAGGCATCTGAGGCAATTCAAAAAGTTCTAAGCCCAAATGAGTTCCCCAGAGAACTCTACAAATTTCTCTCTGTCCTTCCTGACACCAAGTTCTTGTTCTTACAAATTCACCTTTGACTCTCTTAGAAGTTAGCCCCAACTTATCTTAGGTCACCTGAATCAGAGAGTTTGTAGATACACCTGCTGTTTTAGGAATGTCTTACTTTGACCTAGAAGAAACTGCCTGATAGATGCTGAATGTGCCACACCAAGGTAAATGTCACCCTCCTGGAAGACCAACTTAACAGCAAAGTTAATGGATGTCTATCTTTAGAGCTAGTAGGTTTTTCAGAATATACTCTGAAAAGTCTCCTTTCTGGCTTGGAAGTCACTGAAATTAAGGATCATAATACTTGATGATCTTGTAAAAGGTTTTAAAATGTTTTGCTTTTGCCTATATTCAGAATTTTTTGCTTTTTGTTTTTGTACTCTATTACTTCAGTAGTAATAAAAAGTAGATTTCTCACCCTTATCTTTGCTAGCCTTTGGGAGACTCTCCTGAGCTATCTGGTGCAAGTGGGAGGAATAGATTCTTTATAGATTTTATTCCATCTCCTGGTAAGTGGGATGTGGCTTGTCTTAATGCCTGTATATTTCAGTACATGATTGCAGTTCTCTGACCTTTTAAATTTATATGGTCCATCTCCACAGTAAAGCTAATTTTTGTGGAGAACTGAACTATAAAATTTGCAGCAATTGGATAAAACTCCAAAAAGAACTGTTGAAGAATGAATGGAGCCTTGGCTGGTGTGGCTCAGCAGATTGAGTACTGGACTGCAAAGCAAAGGGTCTCTGGTTTGATTTCCAGTCAGGGTATATCCCAAGTAGGGGGTGCATGAGAGGCAACCACACATTGACGTTTCTCTTCCTCTCTTTCTCCTTCCCTCCCCCTCTCTCTAAAAGTAAATAAATAAAATATTTTAAAAAGAATGAATGAATGTTTTCCTCTCAGAATATAATGTTAGATATAGACATATAAATTAATTAGAAAGCTATTAAAATCCCACTTACCCACATATTATGGTACTATTACATTGTATTAAGTCTGGAAATAATTTTAGCTACATCTCTATTCTTTGAGCCAATACTGTAGATAACATGTAGGTATAGCTCAATGTGTCCTACCATTCTTAGAATTCAGGATCTAGGACAAATACCCATTTACTTCATGCTTTCACCTTGGAAGTAAGTGATCCAGTGAGCATGAATGCATATTATTTGATTATGGAAATAAAAACTACATCACTCAGTGGGAGGAGATGAGTTATGAAGGGGAGGCAGCATCCAGAACAATTTTTTTCAAAATGATTGCAGGGAATCTTGTTCCATAAAACTAGATGAGCTGCTGAGTGAGATAAATATTCATGGTGAGCACATTCACTTAGGGGTAGAAAGAGTTCCACATGTGTAGTTGTACTCAAAACAATTTTTAAAAGCAGTAAGAATGAGGAGCTGGAAGAAAGAAATTAAATTAATTAAGGGTTCATTTAAGTGGTACTAAATACTGCATTTTGACCAATTCATAATTTGGAGGCTCTAGTTTCTTCAGGATAGTATCTGATTCTCTTCTCAAAGGTGGTAAGTTATTAACTCACCCAGTATCTGTCATTTTCCTGTTTCCAAAGGGTTCTACTAAAGTTTAGGGACCATAACTTCTCACGACAACTAATAAGTCCATTTAATTTTAACTCCAAAAGTCTTCCCATCTAGATCTTGATGATTTCCCAAGTAAAAAATATGAAAGAGTAAAGGAAATTTTTAGAACATAGAGAACTGACCTTATAACAAATATATCTGAGTTCTGTTTCTGACATTATAAGACTAAATGTTCTGAATATACTTTCCATATTGAATATCTAGAAATATTTGATAAAATATAGAAACATAAGTGCATAGTCAAGTTCTCAAGTATGTATGCAAGTATGTAAACATATAAATACAATAAGGGATCTTTCCAGAAGCCAAAATTAAGACAGAGCTTATGAGGATAAAGATAAAGACAACATCTTTATATTCATAATTATCCTCATAGATAATATATTTATATTTATACTTTTCGTGAGCCTGCTGAGTGTGAGCAATAATGAGATCAATAACTAGTTTACTAATGACTAGTCAGGGTAGAGGTTAATTAGATTACAAAAAGCCTCTGTCATCATGATGAAATGAGAGAAAACGACATTTTCACACATGTCCTTTGAAACATCAGGTGCTTAATCATTTTGTTTTTTTTCCTCCCTTCTCTCAAAACCAAAACCTTAACTGAACAAGACAGAAAGAATTAATTTTGGTTTTAAAGTGGAAAACCCAGAGGAAAATATATTTTCTTAATTAAGAATGCACCTTTCAGAGGTCATAGTCCTTGGGTCCGTTATTCACAGTGCTGTGGAATGAAAGTAAATGCTAACAAATGTAGTCAGGTGACATTTTCTTGAGCATTAAATAAGTTAGGTGTGAATAAAGTTTAAAAGATAAGTTTTATATTCTATAAAGGGATGGAGGTGCATAGAAAAAATCCTGAATCTATCAAGAATAGAACAATAAAATAAAATATATCCCAAAAAAAATCTAACACAGAGCTTTTCCCAATTGGTGAGCTAATTGTTGAGTCTTGCCAAATGTAAAAGGAACAAATGAGAGACACCTAATCTGGTTAATCTTGTTCCATCAGTGGAGAAGCAATTGGATGGGTGGAAACAATTTCAGGGAAGCACTCAGAACAATGAAATAGCTCTGGGCTAGACATGCTGAATGGTGATCTGATCAAATTACTTAGACTAAAAACCATGAAAAGAATTTCACACTTTGTCTGGCTAAGAAAACAGATTTATCAAGTGCATGATCTTAAATGTGCTGAAATTTCATTTTTCTTTCTTCGTTTCACTGTCCTGCTTCAGTGAGTATGAGACCTGGAAAAATGAAAGACATTGTTGATGACAGTTCCTTAAGTAGAGACAGAAGGAACAATACATGACATTAAGGTTTTGAGCGCTGAGCCTGGGAAGATACTGAAAAATGATATTTTAAGTGGGTTGGTATATTAAAAATATGTATTTGTATTCTTTTCTATGATAGTTTTAATTTTCATAATTATATTATTTCTTTTTGAGTGTTAAAACCAGAGGTCCTGAAATCAATGTTCATAGAGACTAGACATTCCTGAAAATTCTTTGAAATTATATGCAAAACTTTTAATTGCATGTGTGTAATTTTCCCCTAGAGACAGAGAAAATAATATTTTAAAAAAATTTCGAAGTTTTTTATGACTAAAAATATTATAAACACAGTATTGGGGTGTGTTGTGTTTTGCTACACTTTGGTTAGAAGACTTTCTGCCTCCTGCAGGGGTCAAACCCATGTCCTTTCCCTCCATCTGCAAGTGCAGCTACTGGAAGATACAAATATTCACAAAAACCTAAGAGAGGAGTTAGAGATAAGAAAAAAAAATTCCTTCTGATCAACAAATCAGGTATTTGCTGGCAAAAGCACCTGGGAGCTGGCTGCACCCTGTCTGACCTTGATACTCAAAAGGAACTTTTTCTTCATCCTACTCATAGACAAACTTTGGTGGGTGCCAGGAAAAGGATGAAGTCTTACACTATGCCCAAGAAGGAGCTGTCTAAGAGGAAATAAGAATTTTCTTCTGAAATACTGTGAAAATGGCAAAATACATCCCCTTCATTCAGAATTCCTTCTTGGGAATGGTGGGTTTGAAATCTTCATGGCCAATCACTTTAACAGTTAGGACTAAAGTGGTGCCGTCAGATCCATGTCTCAACAAACTAGTGTGTTAATAAAGAATGCTAACTCCCCAAAGACAAGTGAAGTAAACAAACAAGACTGTATTCCAATTGTCATAATGACAAAAACGAGAATAATTAATGAGAAAGCATAAAATAGCAAAAACCCTCTTCATATTAACAAACAAAACAAACATGTTTTCTAAGTAATAATACTCTTTGCCAGCCATTTCATCACCTCACCCAGCATCCCTCAACAAGAGATAAACTAAAATGACTAGCTAGAGTTAAGGGTAAAGATTTCTTTTTTAAAAATAAAATTAGCCATTCTGTACAAATGAACAGATCCTGAGAATGGAGATCTATTTTTTCTAAAATAGTCATTTAAAGATATAATGTCTGAGTTTTATCTGTCTTCAGCTATTACCTGTATTCTTTCCATTATCATTCGGTTTAAAAATATTTGTAATTTATATTGACATTTCCTGTTTGACCCAGGTTATTTAGAACTCGATTTCTAATACTTTTTTTCTATTTCTTGCTATTGTTGTTATTGTTTCCTAGCTTAATTTCACTATGGTCCAATTTTTAAAATGTTGTTGTGACAGGCTGTATGGCCCTGCATATGTTTAATGTTGATATATGTTTCACCTGCAACTGAATTTTATGTGTAGAATTCAGCTGTCACGTGCGGTGTCCCATATAAATCAACTGGATTAATCATGTTTAAGGATTCTATATATTTACGGAATTGATTTTTGGTTTGCTAGCAGTTACTCTGAGAATTATGTTACAATATACCACTGCAATAAAGGATTTCTCTTTTTGTTTTCTTTTACCTTCAACCATTGACACAGAGAGAGCTCCAGGGAGATTGCTGGCGAGTGGGGAGGGGACCCAGAAGTGGTGTGTGAGAGACTCTCTTCCCTGGAGAAGGGAGGGGCCCTTGTGATAAATTTCCATAAGCCCTGGTAAGAGTAAACAAAGAAGCACTGCAGTGTTACATTGCCCCAGCAACAGAACAATATGGTGCAAAACACAGAAGTAGAAAGTTTGCATGGGATAAGTCAAAGCAACAGTGTACTGTGGAGGTTTATGTGGAGGCAGGAGGAGGTCCTGGAACCGAGCATGTGCCAGGCTACTGAAATGTTCGAACAGAGGAAAAAAACATTGCTTGCTTTCAGAGTACATGAGGCTGAAGATTTAAAGGAAGGGTGAGCAAGAGACTCAGTCCTTGGGCTTCCCCTCGCTCGCTCAGGGGTAGCTTGCACCAGAGCCTAGTCCGGCAGGCTGTGCTGTGCCTTGATGGGGGCCTACATGGCGCCGAGGCTCCACACTGCACGGATAGGTTGTGCAGTGTGCCCTTCACTTCCTCTGAGATCAGCACATGGAAAGAGGGCCGGAGTGCTCATGATCCCTGAGGGCGCTAGCAGCCTTATGTGTCCGGCCCACTAACACAGCTCCTGTACCTCCAGCAGAGTGGTGGGCAGCAAGCAGACCTGGGTCACCAAGCAAGGGGTGCTGCGATGAGGAATTGTGGCGCCCGTCCCACAAGCACACACTCCAAGGTAGGAGGAGCCTGAAGTAAGAGAGCAATCTGCATAGCAGCCTTGGGCTCCAGAAAGCCAGATGAGGATGGAGCAAGGTTTCTGGACACTGTCTCTGGTTTAGGGGGTGGCTGAGTTCTTTCTGTGTTTTGCAGAAGATATTGGCCGGGACTTGGGAAGTACCCCATTCCCCCAAATTGGGCAACACTTTCATAAAGACCTTTGACCCTCCACCAACTTTTGTTTTATGCTTGTGTTTGGTAGCTGGTGGCCAATTACCACTCTGCTTGGTTACACCATTACTTAAACATTTTAAACTTAATGTTGTTAGTTATATGGACATTTATACATTTTCTGTCTTCCTGGTTAGTTCGCATTATTATTATTTTCGTTCGTCTTTACTTTTAGTTATGTTTCTTGCTTTAAAGTTTAATTTGATAACAGCATAGCTACAGCAACTTGCTTTTGTTTTAAGGAATGTTAAATGTTTTTAACATTTTCACGGCATATATTTTCTCATCCTTTTACTTTAAAATTATCTGTATCCATGAATTTACATTTCTTTGTATGCAGTATGTACTTGAAGTTTGTTTTGTATCAGAGTAACATTTTAATAATTTTAAACTTTTAATGTGCTTTCTGATATATTTGAATTTAAATTTACCATTTCTGTTTTTTTCACCTTTTCCTTTTTTTCAATTAGATAATTAGTCATATAATATTTGATTATTTTTAGTGATTAACCTAAAACTGACAATATTAATCTAGATCAAAATCTTGACCATTAATGTCTAATATAGTATATTTGCCACTTCCAAAACAATGCAAAAGACTTGACAGTTTAAATCTATTTAACCTATTCTTTTTTTAAATATCTGTCATGTTTTATTTCTAAAAGTTTGAACCCCAAATATTACTATTTTATACAATCAGTATTTATATTAATTTTGTGCATATTTACCATTTGATTTTTATTGATCTTTTTCATAATTGGTATGCTTCATTCTAAGATTATATTCTTTGTACATGAACTTTTTTTGTATGTATTTTAATGTGATCTGTTAGGCGTGAATTTCCTCAGTTTTGTTTGTTCATGTCTATTTATAGCTTTTATTTTTGATAAGTACTTTTGAAGGTAGACTTTTATTTTTTCCTGAAATTTAAATAAATTATTCTATTTTGCTTCTCAATTACCCCAACTCCCGTTTTTTTCTTGTGAAGAACTCAGGTTCAGATGATATTTCCTTCTTTGAAGATAACCTTTTATTAAATAGTTTTTTCTTTTATTGATTCCAGGCAGAGGGGAAGGGATAAAGAGAGGGAGAGAAATACCAATTGGCTGCGTCCTGCACATGCCCCAGCTGGGGACTGAATCATAGTCCAGGCCTGTGCCCTGACTAGGAATTGAACCCACAACCTTTTAGAGTTTTTTTTTTTAATTATTTTATTTTTGTTCAAGTACAGCCTTTCAGTTTTCCCTATGACAACCATCCAACTCAGCCATACCCGCCAGGGCTGACGATTGCCTTTTTTGTTCTTGCTTCTTCACTGATGTTTCTTTAGTCTTTGATTTTTTAAATATTTGCAACAAAATGTCTATGTGATTTTGTTTATATTTACTCTGCTTAAGATTTGCTGGTTTCTTCAATCCATGAGTTGGTGTCTTTCATATGTTTTGGAAAATTCTCATTTATTATCTCTCCAAGTATTTCATCTGTCTCTTTTCTCCTTCTACAACTCCAACTACTGTTTTTTAAATCCTCATCCAAGAACTCTTTTATATTGTTTTTAGAGAGAGAGGAAGGGGGAGAGAGAGATACATTGATGTGAGAGAGAAACATGGATTGGTTGTCTCTTGTACATGCCAACCCTTGCGTTCTGGGAGGATGCTCCAACCAACTGAGCCACATTGGTCAGGGATCCAATTACCATTTTTAAACCTTTAAATAAAGCAGGTCCCATTTGTTTCTAAGATTCATTTCTCGATTTTATGCCACAATTCAGATTAATAATTCAGATTATTAATCCACTATTTAGCTGTGTCTAATGAACACTGTATATTGAGTTCTTAGTTTCAGTGGCTGCATTTTTAGTAATACAATTTTAAATGCTTTAGTTCTAGGTGAACATCTTCATTTTCTCTTTTATATTATTGAATGTATTAATCATAATTATTTTAAAGTTTATGTCTGATAACTCCAATAGCTGGACAACCTATTGGGTATGTTTCTTTTTTTTAAGTGTGACTTTTATAAAGACTTTCCAGGGTGTATGTGCTTTTGTACATTTTTTAGCAAAGAGAAAACAATGCCAAGGTATCTGGTATGCAACCAGGGATATCCAGTATGACCACAGTGTCTTACATAGATTTGGGTGTCAGTCATGAACACAGTTGTGTCTGGTGTGGACTCTAGGGCATCAGTGTGAAGGGGGGCATTGGGATTCTTGGGTGTCCAATGTGGACCAGTATCTGGCATAACCCTGAGGAATCCAGTGTAGACTTGATGTGTGTATTTGTAATACTTATTTTTCTCTTGGTTCTCTGTCTTGATTAATAATGTCTTATTATTGGTATAAATCAAGTATTTAAAAATTGTGAAAGTTCTGGTGTGGTTATTGTGGGACAGAAGGAAATAGAAGGAGGCGGAAGAAGGTATAGGGTGAAAAATGGTAATGGAAAAATACAATAAAAATAAACTGTTAAAAATGGTTAAAGCTCTGGATGATGTTATCCTACTTCATGAATGATTTCCTTTAGCTTCTGGTAGATAGGCAAAAGTAATGAATAATTGTTTTAATTACATCATGGATAAGCTGATTTAAGGCTGGTTTTCAATCTTTTTAAGATCTGCTCTATTTCTCGTAAGCTTTAATTCCTAAGGTACAATATAAAATTTTAGTTAGGGATTTTACTTGAAACTCTGGAATGTTTTCCAAGTCTCTTCCACCTTTGTTTGTCTTAAACTCCACTGTTTATTTCCTCACTGCCTGGAAAGTGATAATTCTTGAATTCTTAGCCTGACAACTCCTGGATCTTAGCCCCTCATATTGTGGCTACCCTTACAGATCATTCATTCTATCAAAGGAGATTTTAAAAAATATTATCTGCAGTTTCTGCCAGTTTTTAGAAGGAGGATCAGTCTTCTGTGAACTACTACACCACACCTTGGAGACAGAACTTTTACTTACTACTTAAATATATGTGTATATCAGTGTCTAGAATTAATTAGTATAATCTTTCCCACCTTAAGATACTCATACTCTTCTGCTACTTCTCATATTTTATTTAAATATTGTGGCATTCAGTTTTAAAATATTACCTACCCTTTCTAGTATTGTATATTTTTTCCTTTCCTTAGGATTTTTATTTTTCAATTTTATAAAGCTTCAGGACATTTATGTAGACATATATATTCCTCCTTTCATTTGTCATTTTTTTCTTATTTACACTGTTTTTCTTAGATTTATTTATTTATTTTTGTTTTGTTGGAGTGTTATTTTCTAGAAATGGTTATGGATGAAAACTTTCCTGGTCTTTGTAAATACAAAAATATTTTAATATGGTCACAATTGAATCTATTTTGGTTGGGTATACACCTATTTTGTTCAAAATATTTTTTCCTTAGAAGTTTGAAAATGTTATATTTTCTTCTAATATTGATGATGCTGATGAGAAGTTTAATGTGAGTTTGACTCCTTTATTTCTGTGGGTACTATTTTTTTTTCAACTTGGGAAGTTTAAAATTTCAAAAATTGAGATAAAATTTACATAGCATGAAATTCCTTTTGAAGTGTACAATTAAGTGTTTTTTAGTGTATTTAGTATATGTAATATAAATATGATATGTGTATAAAATTATCTTTAGAATTTCAAAAGAATATTTAGTATATTTAGACTATACAATCTTCACTACTCTATTTTTAGACTATTTCCATCATTTCACAAAGCATTCCTATACCCATGAGCAGTCAACCCTTGTTCCCCTCTCTCTCCAGCTCCTGAAAATAACTACTGTACTTTCTATTTCTATAGATTTGCCTATTCTGGGCATGCCATGTAGTGGAAACATACATGTGGTCTGTCCAGAAAGTGTCCAGTCATGTACTATAAAAAAGAGACATTTATTAAAGAAGATATGAGAAACATTGTACATAGATGATGACACCTCAGCCCCCTTCAATGTGGGCACCTTGGGACTACACTCCCTTCTCCCAATCACCATCAGCTGCCCTGTTGTATTTTCCTGAGTCTCATCAAGGGTCTCAACTCTCTTCCCTTTCAAAGGTGATTTTAGTTTGGGGAAAAGTCAGAAGTTGCAGGGTCCCAGATCTGGGCTTCAAGGAGGCTGATTCACCTGTGTGATCTGATGTTTTGCCAAAAACCTTTGCATGATATATGATGCATAAGGGGGCACTTTGTCCTGGATGAGCTGTCAATCACCAGTTGCCCATAGTTGTAGCTTTCTGAATCATCTGAATTATGTCACAGAGGAATTTTCAAGCTTAATGCAAAATTTGACACACGTTCATTGCTCTTCTCACTCAGTCATTTTGAATGCAAATAGCCACACAGTACACATACTTACTCAGTGGCATCTACTGCCCCCAGTGATGAATACAGTAGAGTCATCATGGTTCACTCATGCACACACCAGTCCACTTTCCTTGGCTGCCAGGTTATGTTGATGTGCAAACCATTCTTGTTATTTTAACAATGGTGGGACATTTTCTGGACAGACTTCATATGTTATGTGGCTGTTTCTGTCTCGTTCTTTTCACTTAGCATAATGTTTTCAAGGCTCACCGATATTGCAGCCATGTGTCAATATTTCATTTTTTGGTGCCTGAATAATATTCCATTATAAACAATATGTTATACATTTTTATGTGTAAATTTTGTGTAGAGATATATTTTCAATTATCTTGAGTATATACCTAGGAGTAGAATAGTTGAGGCATATGGTAGCTGTATGTCTCAGTGTCCTCTGATACACAAATACTTTTTATTTTGATGTTTGGCTTTTCTATTTTTCCTTTCTTTGCTCATGGTTTTGGTGTTTTATTTAAGAAATCATTGATTCATCTAACATCACAGATATTCATTTTTATTTTTTCCTAAGAATCTTACAGTGTTGGCTATTATATTTAGATCTTTTATCTATTTTGGATTAATTTTTGTATATAGTGTGAGGTAGAGGTCCAATTTCAGTCTTTTGCATGTGACTAACTAGTTGTCTCAGCACCACATGCTAAAAAGACAATTTTCCAGCTGGGTAAGATGATGGCGAGGTAGGTGGAAGCTGAACCCACTTGCTTGTGTATCCACTGGGACACTTAACAGATCTTCCAAAGAACAGAGTGAACAGCTAACAGAATTTCAGCTGTTATGAAGTTTGGAAGCCAAAGATTGTAGAGGATGCTTAAAAACAGATCATAAGGAGATTTTGCAGGCCAAAGAGAAGGTCCCCAGGCCTTGTGATGGAAACTGTGGGTGTTGCAGGAGCATTGGAGGAGAGCCAGGTCAGTGATTGCAACTTAGTGGCTTCCTCCCTTCCCAGAGCAAGGAAGTCACAGACCCACACCAGGAGAGAACCGGAAGCTTAAAGTGGCTGGGGGAATAAAGAGGAAGAGATACACAACTGGTGGCATACCCTGACTGGGACTGTGGTAGCTGGCTTGGGTGGCTATTGTAGGCTTGGGGTAATGGTCTCTGGCTGGGACAGAACCAGAGAAATAAGGGAGCTGATTGATACCTGGAGCTGGGAGAAGAGGTAGGCCACAATTGGCTGTGACCCAGATAGCTCTGGACTGGTCAGAGAGTTGGTCTGTGTGGAAAGCCGAGCACTTGTTAGGAATAGCATAGCACACCCAAGGGGACCTCTCTCAAAAGAAGATCTCAACCACTGTGCAAGAACCTCCTGTGCACAAAGACCTCACATGCACAGAGTCTTTGAATGCGCAATGGCCGGGCCAGTGAAGATGGAGGGGTGGGGGCACAGTTTGCTCCCACTCAAGATGCTTCACAGATTGATCAAAAGTGGGGAAGCAGGGGCTTAGAGAGGTAGCAGTGCCCAGAGGTATTTCTTTCAGTAGGGGAACTGAGCTGCCCCGAGGGACTTTGCTCACACAGTGTCTAGGCCAACAAAGAGCGGAGAGAGGGGTGCAATTTCCTCCTACTCAGAGCTCCTCATGGACTAATCAAAGCGTTGCAAAAAGAGGTGGATGATGAGCGCCACCAGCCTGGTGCATATGTGCAAAGTTGACAGTACGGGCTGCACAGTGCTCTGAGAGTGTGGACTGGAAACTGGGCACTTGTGATCATTGTAGACCAGATAGCCCCCATCCTTGCTGAAACACAGGAAAGGAAAAATGGAGCCCAGCTCCCCTAGGCCTGCAGGATCCAAGAAGACCTGCAAAACCCACTTGCAGGTTTAAAGCCAGCAGAAGGCCCTTTTTTTTTCTTCCAAGAGTAAGACAATAAGACCTGGATCTGTGAGAAAACCTGAGAAAGATCCAGAAAGATGTCAAAAAGTGAATTCCAACAGCTGAGGCAAATTTCACGTTGCTATCTTTCAGAACTTGTATGTTTTAAAAAAAATTTCTCTTCTTTCTGTTTAATTAGTTTTTTTTTGTTTTATTTCATTGTTTGACTTGTTTTCTTTATTCTCCTTTTCATATTGCATTTTAATTTTTCTTCTTTTACTTCACTCGTATTCCAAATAACACATTACTCTTGGTCTTTTACTTGTTATCCTTATTCAAATTATATATTTCTTATCATATTATTGTTATTCCAGATTCCACACAGCTACCTACCCTGGTCTTATTCATTTTGCCATCTTCGTGAGCTTTATTACTGTTGTCATTAACTTTATTTTCTCAAACACTATGCCAAGTTTCTATCCCGTACTCTCACTATTTCTCCTCCATCTAACTTTCCATGAGTGCTCTGCTTTTTAAAGTCAGCTCACATTCTTTTTCCCTTCTAATAAGAGTCCTATCTCTTTTATGGTAGATACCTTTTATAAAAACTAGCTAGTTGGGTGAACTATCAGAGTAATTGCTGTACTTCTCCAAAGGATCTCCTATTTGTTGACTATTTGTTAGTAGTGTAAATCCTATAGAATACTCTCCCACATTCTCCATTTTACCTTCACTCTACCCCTGATCAATTGAGTAAGGAATTTTATCTCATTTTTTCTCTTTACCTTTTTTCTTTCTTTTCTTCACTGTCTTTTTTCCTCTCTCTCATACTGGGCTTTACTTCTTACTCTTATTAATTTGCTTCCCCCATCTCAAAATGATTTTTCTTTACTGTAGATATCTCATATTCACTCTTTGCTTTTCTACAATATTCTTACTCCTGTTTCACCTGTATTAAACTTCATTTACTATTATAGCTATTGACCCTCCTGTGGGTTTTCTGCAGTTTTGCTTCCTTCTATTGGTCCAGTACCTTTTCAATTTTACTTCAAACATCATAGTATATTCTTCCCATTTTTTATACCATTGTTCCCATCACCCTTTCATGTTTTACTTACATTGTAAATTTTGCTCTTTGCCTTTCTTCGCCTCAGTTCTATCCCTGCTTGTATCAATTCTCTTCCCCCTCACCACTAAACATTTTCCCCTCTTTTAGTTATCTCACATTCCCTTTATCATACCATATAATATCTGCAATCCCTCTTCACATTTATTAATCTTAGTTCTATTGTGGTTGAGACTACTGATTTGGTAGGGGGGTTCTTTTTGCTGATGTCAGTTTGGTGCTGTGGTAATACTGCTTTGTTAATCAATACCTGTACAACATCATACAAGACAAGGTGGGAATTGTGAATACCAGTAAACCCGCTGGATGAGAGTACACACAAACAAAGGAGCCACCAACAGATAAAGCCCAAGTACAACAAGAGGGCCAACACAACAAGAGGAAAGGACAACCCTAGAGAATTCAGGCAAGGAAATCAAAGAGACTGCACCACTGAATCCCAAATAACTCTTATCACAAAAATTCACCCATAAAGAGAGCCGTAAAAGCAAACCATGTAGAATCACAGAAACAAACAAAAGAGTCACTTAAATGGGAAGACATAGAAAGAACCCACAAATAAAAGTAATGGAAGACACCCCAGTAAAGGGGCTAAAAGAAATGGAGGCAAACAAACTATCAGATACAGAATCCAAAATAATGGTTATAAAGTTGCTCAAGGAACTCGCTGAAAACTACAAGGAACTGAGTGGGAAATACTGCAATAAGAAAAAGGAAATAGAAATTGTAAACAAGAACCAGGAAGAAATGAAGAACACAATATCTGAAATAAAAAAATAGACTAGAAGGAATTACAAACTGACTGGACAAAGCAGAGGACCAAATTAGTGAGCTGGAAAACAAGGTACAAAGAAATGCAAAGGTAGAACAGCAGCATGAAAAAAGACTCAAAAAGTATGAGGATACCTTAAAAGAACTTCAAGACAAGATGAAACACAACAACATTTGAATCATAGGAATACCAGAAGGAGAAGAAAAAGAGCAAGAGATAAAAGCCCTGTATAAAAAAAATAATGAAAGAAAACTTCTTTAACCTGGAGAGAGGAAAAACCACACAAATTCAGGAAGCACAGAGGATTCTAATCAAGATAAACCCAGAAAGCCCTACTCCAGGACACATCATAATTAATATGCCAAATTTTAAAGACAATGAGAGAACCTTAGAGGAAGCAAGGGAGAATCAGAAACTATACAGGGGAGCTCTGATATGGCAAACAGCTGATTTCTGAACATAACCACTGCAAACCAGAAGAGAATGGCAAGAAATATTCCAAGTAATGAAAAGCAAAGGCATGCACCAAGAATATTATATCCAACAAGGCTCTCAATTAAAATGGAAAGTGAAATAAGAATTTTCCCAGACAAGAGAAGGCTAAAAGAATACACTTCAACCAAACCAACACTGCAAGATATGCTAAAGGGACTGCTTATTGAATAAGTACCTATAAATAATAATCTTAAATGTTAATGGATTAAACGTTCCAATTAAAAGACATAATGTAGCTGAATGGATAAGAAAACATGCCACACACATACACTGCCTACAAGTGACCCACCTCAAAAAAAAGACCTACACAGACTTAAAGTGAAATGTTGGAAAAATATTTTAAGCATGTGGACATAAAAATAAGCAGGAGAAGCAGTATTTGTATCAGACAAAATTGACTTCAAAACAAAGGCCATAAAAAGAGACACAGAATGACACTTCATAACACTCAAGGGAAGAATCCATCAAGAAGACATAAATATTGTTACCATATATGCACCCAACATAGGCACACCAAAATATGTAAGGAAAATCTTGGAGGACTTCAAGAAAGACAGAGAGAAGCACACTTATACTAGGGGAATTTAACAGCCCACTGTCAATAATGGATAGATCTTCCAAATAAAATATCAACAAGGATATTGCGGTAATAAATAATGACCAAGATCAAATGGACTCACCTGAATGTGTGTGTGTGTGTGTGTGTGTGTGTGTAAAACCTTTCATCCCAAAGAAGCAAAATATGCATTCTTTTCAAATACACATGGACCATTTTCAAAGATAGACCACATCTCAGGACACAAAACAAGCCACAACAACTTCAAGAAAATTGAAATCATACCAAGCATTTTCTCTGACCATAAGTGTCTGAAAGGAGAAACCAACCTTAAAGAAAAAACTCAAAACCACTCACATTCATGGAGATTGAATAGCGTGCTATTAGACAATGAATGGGTTAATAATATCGAGGAAGAAATCAAAGCATTTCTGGAAATGAACATACAACGAAAATGAACATACAACAATCCAAAACTTATGGGACACAGAGAAGGCAGTCCTGAGAAGGAAGTTCATAGCAACACAGGCCTACCTAAAAATGATAGAAATATTTCAAATAAACAACCTAGCGCTATATCTACAAGAACTGGAGAACAACAATAAACAAAGCCCAGAGCAAGTAGAAGGAAGGAAATAGCCAAGATCAGAGAAGAACTAAATGACATAGATATTAAAGGAATAATTCAAAGGAGCAAAAATCCAGGAGCTGCTGGTTCTTTGAAAAGATAAAATCAACAAGTCATTAACCAGACGAGAGAGAGAGAGAGAGAGAGAGAGAGAGAGAGAGAGAGGATCCAAATAAATAAAATCAGAAATGAAAGAAAAGAGATTATACCTGATATGAGAAAAATACAGAGGATTGTAAGAAATTACTACAAACCGCTATATGCCAAGAAATTTGAAAATCTGAGTGAAATGGACAAATTTTTAGAAAAATATAATCTTTTAAAACTGAATGAAGAAGAAGTAGAAAGACTGAACAGGCAGATAACAGCTGTTGAAGTCAAAGCTGTAAATAAAAAACTTCCAGCAAACAAAAGGCCTGGACTGGACAGTTTTACAGAAGTTTACAAAATATTTCAGGAAGAGCTAATCCTATCCTTCTCAGACTGTTCCACAAAAAATTCAAGAAGAAGGAAGACTCCCACACTCTTTTTATGAAGCCAGCATCATTCTAATCCCAAAACCAGATAAAGACACAACAAAGAAAGAAAACTAAATGACAATATTGCTGATGAATATAGATGCTAAAATCCTCAACAAAATGTTGGTATTCCAGATCCAGCACTACATTAAAAAGATCATACAGCATGATCAAGTGGGGTTCATCCCAGGGGTACAAGGATGGTACAGTATTTGTAAATCAATAAATGTAATACATTGCATAAACAAAAGGAAAGACAAAAATTACATGATCATGTCATTAGACTCAGAGAAAGCATTTGATAAGGTACAGCACCTAATAATAATAAAAGCACTCAGCAAAGTGGGAGGAGAGGGAGAATTCCTCAACATAATAAAGGCTTATATGAGAAGCCTATGGCAAATAACATTCTCAATGAGCAAAAACTAAAACCTTTCCCACTAAGATCAGGAATTCCATTTTCACCATTCCCATTCAACAGCAATCAGACAAGAAAAAAGAAATAAAAGACATCCAAATTGGAATCAAGAAAGCAAAAATCTAATTGTTTGCAGATGAGATGATAGTGTACATGGAAAACCCTATAGATTACAACAAAAAACTACTCAACCTAAAAAGTGAATTTGGCAAAACAGCAGGATACGAAGTCAATATTTGGAAATCTAAGATATTTAGTTCACCAACAATAAAATATCAGAAACAGAAATCAGGGGAAAAATCCCATTTGATATAACCACAAGAAAATAAAGTACCTAGGATAAACATAACCAAGGAGATAAAAGACCTGTGCTCAGAAAACTACAGATGACTGAAGAAAGAAATTAAGGAAGATACAAACAAATGGAAACATGTATCGTGTTCATGGATTGGAAGAATTAACATCATCAAAATGTCTGTGCTATCCAAAGCAATGTATAGATTCAACATAACCCTATTGATATACCAATGACATATTTCACAAATATAGCACAAACATTTCAAAAACATATATGGAATCATAAATGACCCCATATAGCCTCAGCAATTTTGAGAAAGAACCAAGTTGAAGGGATCACAATTCCTGATATCAATCTATAGTATAAAGATATGGTAATCAAAACAGCTTGATACTGACATAAGAACAGACACAGAGATCAGTGGAAGGGAATAGTAAAGCCCAGAAATAAACTGGAATCTATGGTCAATTAATATTTGACAAAGCAGGCAGAAGCATAAAATGGAGTAAAAATAGCCTCCTCAACAAATGCTGTTGGGAGACCTGGACAGCTACATAAAAAAAAATGAAACTTGATCACCATTTTACACCATATACAAAAATAAACTCAAGGTGGATAAAAGAGTTGAATATAATTTGTGAAATCATAAAAGTCTTAGAGGAGAACATAGGGAAATCTCAGATATTTCATGCAGCAATATTTTCACCAATTACCTTAGAGCAAGGGACAAAAAGAAAAGAGTAAACAAATAGGACTTTGTCAAAATCAAAAGCTTCTTCATGGCTAAGGAAAACATCAGCAAAATGAAAAGGGAACTCCCTGTATGCCAAAATATATTTTCAAATGATACCTAAGATAGTTGTTTGATCTCCAAGATATATAAAGAACTCACACTACTCCACTTCAGGAAGACAAATAATCCAATTAAAAATGGGCAAACGGGAGGAAGAAGATGGTGGTGTGGTAGTAGAGAGCGGATTCCACTACCTTCTACACATGGGAGAAAAACCTAGCCAATCTACAGAGGAAGAGAGCAAACAGCCAACAGTACCCCAGATTATGAAAATAAGAGACCAAAAATTGTACTGGACACTGAAAAAACAGACAGTAAGGAGAGCACTTCAGGACATTAAAGTCCCAGGGACCAGTGCGGGGACCAGGGCAGCTGCAGCCCCAGGCCAGGGGCCCGCTGGGTCTGCCTGCCACAGAGTCCTTGGGAGAGAGCCGGGTCAACTGCTCCCTCCCCAGCCGAACAAGGATTGAGTAGCACTGGGAGAGAGCTGGCTGCTTGAAGTTGCAGAGAGGGGAATAAGGACTAAGTGTCAAACACAGAGGGGTTGTGAGCACCCACAGAGTCTGTGGATGCTAGTTGGAGAGAATTGAAAGTAACGCACTGACAGGCCCTAACTCCGATAGTCACCAGTCTGGCTGGAGAATTGGGCTGTGCCAGAGGCCAGGCCATTGTAAGGAGCGGCAGGATTGAGTAGGAGGAATTTCTCAAAAAGAAAAAGTGAAGAGACACTGGAGAATTCTCCTGCAGCAGCAGCTCAGGCTAGCTCCCCACCCAGCCAGGCAGTGATCTTGAGGTTGAGCAGAAGGCCCTGAACCCCCATATCACTGGGAAGGAAGGGTTCTCTCCCAAATCCATGGGACAGAGGCAGCCTGGCCGAGTGCACACCGGCACCCCAGCCAACAGCGGTAACCCCATCCCACACCAAGGCGCTGGGGGGTGTGGTGCGGGGGAGCCAGGCTGCAAAGATTGGGAAGGGAGAAAAGCCAAACCAATAGCCTCTCAACCTTCCACAGCCAGCAAGACCAGAAAAACTGGTTTGGCCAGTTTGAAACCAACAAAAGCTCTTGGGGGTTTTTATTTTGTTGTTGTTTTTTAAGTAATTTTTTATTTTTCAATTTTTATTATTTTTAATCTTTGAATTCCTTTTCTTATCTTTCCTTTTTTCTTGTTTTCTTCCTTCTTCCTTTCTTTCCAATTTCATTTTGTCTTCCTTCCTTCTTCTGCTTCTTCTTTTTAAAATACTCACAAGTGAGACAAAAAACCTGGAACTGTGAAAAGACCAGTGTTGGACTCAAAGAGGGGGCATCCCAACAACTGTGAAAATGAGACAAATTTCACTTTGCTATTACAGAGAACCTGAAAATATTGCATATTTGTATTATTAATTTTTTCCATTATTCTTGGACCTTTGTTAAATAGTATTTTTGTGTTCCTCTTCTTTCTGTATAGTCTTCTTTGTTTGGCTGGTTATATTGTATCATTTGACAGGTCTCGCCTGTTCTCTCTTTCATAGTGTATTGCTAATTTGCTGTCCTTTACTGTCCATGCTAATTTAGTGGTCCATTACCACTGCTCAAGGTCCTATACTCCCTATTCTTGTTTTCCAGATCACATAGATTCGGTCATATGATTGTTGCTCTAATATTATTGTAAATAATAGCTGTTCTATACAACTATAAATACTTCACAACACCCCTCCCAAATCTTAGCCCACTTCACATTTTCCTGAACTCTATTACTGTAGTGGTTGACTATATTCTCTCACACATTATACCTATTTGCTATCCTTTACTCTTACCTTACCTCAGAATCTGACCTCTCACAACCTCATTGCTTTGTAGATCCAACTCACAATCCTTCCCTCCCCAACAAGAGTCTCATCTTCTTTCCATCCTTTCTAAAAAGTGGCTAGTTGGGTGGAAGATCATGGTTAACACTAAACATAGTCAAAGGATCTCCTATCTCTTCTCTACCAGCTGCCAGTGTAAATAACATAAAATACTTTCTTGCTGTCTTAAACCATTTTGACTTCCCCCTCCAAGTGTTGACAAAAAGAGTAGGTGGAAGCAGTGAACACCAGGATAGCCACTGTAAGAGGAAACCAAACAACAAAGGAACCACCAACAGATAACAATAGAAAAAGGTAAAGGGGGGAGTGGAAACCACACAAACCTCAATCCAGGACCTATCTGGAAATACAACTAAATAGTGGAGAAACTACCCAGTACAAGCAACTGAACAAGAGGAAGCGAGAATCCTCAAAACCTTCTATATATGGAAAAACCAGCTTCAACATAGCCTGCCCTCACCAGTAGAACAAAATACAAAAGGAGATGAACAGAGTGACCCTCAGTTAACCAGCTGGTGGGAAGGACCCACTAAAGAAAGACCTGACAACAATCAAAACCCAAAGACAAACACAGAGCCACCTTAAATGACAGCTCAAGACCAGTGAGATTAGGAGACCAAGGTGACTGCACCACTGAATCTCACAGGTATTCTACCACAGAAGTTCACACCATAAACCCAGGGAACCAGAACAGATCAATTTTAGAAACTGGGGCTAAAGAGTTTCACAGACAATGGGGAGACAGAGAAACAATCTCCAAATGAAAGGAAAGGAGGAAGCCTCAGAAAGAATGCTAAAGGAAATAGAGGCAATGCAACTCTCAGATATTGAGTTCAAAGCAATGGTTATCAGGAAGCTAAAAGAGCTCACAATGAACTACCAGAAACTACAGGGAAATTACAATGAACTCACTGCAAACTATATTGACATGAAAAAGGAAATGGAACTATCAACAAGGACCAAGAGGAAATGAAGAATAAAATTTCCAAACTGAAGAACACAGTAGAAGGATTGATTAAGCAGAAGATGGGATCAGTGAGTTGGAGGACAAAGTAGAAAAAAAAAAACACCCAGAAAGAGCAGGGAAAGGAAAAGAGGCTCAGAAAGAATGAAGAGAGATCAAGAGAAATGCAAGACAATATGAAACATAATAATATCTGTATAAAAGGGATACCAGAAAGAGAAGAAGAGGAGCAAGGGATAGAAAACCTATTTTAAAAAGTAATGATGGAAAACTTCCCTAATTTGATGAGAGAAAAAGTCACACAAATCCAGGAAACACAGAGAGTACCAATAAAAAAAAAACCCCAAAGAGGCCCACTTCAGGACACATCATCATTAAAATGGCAAAATTCCAAGACAAAGAGAGAATCTTGAAGGAAGCAAGGGAGAAACAGGAAGCAACATACAAGGGAGCCCTAGTAAGGTTAGCAGCTGAGTTCTCAATGGAAGTACTCCAAGCCAGAAGAGAATGGCAAGAAACACTCCAAGTAATGAGAACCAAAGGCCTGCAACCAAGAGCACTTTACTCAGCAAGACTCTCAATCAAGATAGAAGGCCAAATAAGGAGCTTCCCAGACAAAAGATGTCTAAAAGAATACACCTCCACAAAACCACTTCTGCGAGAGATGGTAAAGGGACTGCTTTAAGGAAAGGAAGGAAAAGAGAGAGGGAGAGAAAGAGAGAGAGAGGAATACAGGTACGAAAATGGCAATGAATAAGTACCTATCAATAAAAACCTTGAACGTAAATGAATTAAATGGTCCAATCAAAAGACATGGAATAGCTGAATAGATAAGAAAGCTTGACCCACACATATGCTGCCTACAAGAGACCCACCTAAGGACAAAAGACCTAAATGGACTAAAAACAAAGGGCTAGAACCAAATTTTCCAAGTATATGCACAGGGAAAAAAAGCTGGGTTAACAATATTCCTATCACAGAAAATAGACTTCAAAAGGAGGGCCATAAAGAGAAACCCAGAAGGTCACTTCATAATACTCAGGAAAGGAACCACCAAGAAAACACAAACATTGTAAATATATATGCACCCAAAATAAAATCACCCAAATACATCAAGAAAATCTTACAGGACTTCAAGAAAGATATTGACAGCAACCCAATTATAGTAGGGGATTTTAACACCCCGCTGTCAAAAATGGACAGATCATCCAAACAAAATATCAACAAAGCAACAAAGATATTGTGGCATTGAACAATAGCCTAAATGAAATGGACTTAACTGATTATATATATATATATATATATATATATATATATATATATATATATATATAGAGAGAGAGAGAGAGAGAGAGAGAGAGAGAGAGAGCACCCCTCATTCCAAAGGAGCTAAATATATATTCTTTTCAAATGCACATGGAATATTTTCAAAGATAAACCACATGATAGGACACAAAACAAGCCTCAACAAATTCAAGAAAATTGAAATCATACCAAGCATTTTCTCTGACCACAAGGTACTGAAACTAGAAACCAACTCCAAGGGTAAAAACCCAAAACCCCCAAATCATGGAGATTGAATAGCATGGTATTAAACAATGAATAGGTCAAGAATGAAATTAGGGAGGAAATCAAAAAGTCTCTGGAAACAAAAGAAAATGAATTCACAACAACCCAAAACTTATGGGACATGGGGAAGATAGTCCTGAGGGGAGTTCATAGTGATAGAGGCCTACCTAAAGAAGATAGAAACATTTCAAACAAACAACCTAACCCTACGCCTATAAAAACTTGAGGAACAACAACAAAGACAGCCCAGAGCAAGTAGAAGGAAGGAAATAACCAACATCAGAGCAGAATTAAATGACATAGAGATTAAAAGCACAATTGTAAAAATCAATGAATCCAGGAGCTGATTCTTTGAAAAGATAAACAAAATGGACAAGCCTTTAAGCAGGCTCATCAAGAAAAAAAGAGAAAGGATGCAAATAAACACAATCAGAAATGAAAGAGGACAGATTACAACTGACATCACAGAAATACAAAGGATTGTAAGAAATTACTGTGAATAACTATATGCCAAGAAAATTGAAAACCTAGGTGAAATGGACAAATTTCTAGAAAAATATAATCTTCCAAAACTCAAAGAAGAAGCAGAAAACTTAGACTAATAACAGCAGGTGAAATTGAAGCAGTAATAAAAAAACTCTCCACACACAAAAGCCCTGGAACAGATGGTTTCATAGGAGAATTCTAGAAAGCATTTAAGGAAGAGCTAACCCCTGTACTTCACAGATTATTTGAAAAAATCCAAAATGTTGGAAGACTTCCAAACAGTTGTTTTGTAGCCAGCATCATCCTGATCCCAAAATCAGATAAACACACAACAAAGAAAGAAAATTTCAGGCCAATATTTCTGATGAACATAGACGCTAAAATCCTCAACAAAATATTGGCAAACCACATCCAACAATACATTAAAAAGATCATACACCATGATAAAGTGGGATTCATCCCAGGGATGGACAGATAGTTCAATATTCGCAAATCAGTAAATGTAATACATCACATAAACAAAAGCAAAGACAAAAATCATATGATCATATCAATAGATGTGGAAAAAGCTTTTGATAGGGGCATAACCCAATTATGATAAAAACCCTCAGCAAACTTGGAATAGAGGGAGAATTCCTCAATATAATAAAGGCCATATCTGAGAGACCTACAGCCAACATCATACTCAATGGGCAAAACTATAATCTTTTCCACTAAGATCAGGAACAAGATAAGGTTGTCCACTTTCACCACTTCTATTCATATGGTATTGGAAGTCTTAGCCACAGTGATTAGACAAGAAAAGGAAATGAAAGGCATCCAAATTGGATAGGAGGAAACAAAACTATCATTGTTTGCAGATAACAGGTTAGTGTACATAGAAAATCCTATAGACTAGGTCAAAAAACTACTCAACCTAATAAATGAATTTGGGCAAACAGTGGGATACAAAGTCAATATCCAGAAATCAAAGGCATTTTTGCATACCAACAATGAAATAGCAGAAGTAGAAATCAAGAAAAAAACCCATTTGATATAGCAAAAAGAAAAATAAAATACCTAGGAATAAACCTAACCAAAGAGGTAAAAGACCTGTATGCAGAAAACTACACAACACTGAAGAAAGAAATCAAGGAAGACAGAAACAAATGGAAGCATATTCTGTGTTCATGGATCAGAAGAATTAATATCATCAAAATGTCCATACTACCCAAATCAATTTACAAATTCAATGCAATACCTATTAAAGTACCAATGACATATTTCACAGACATAGAACAAACACTTCAAAAATTTATATGGAACCATAAACGACCTCCAATAGCTACAGCAATCTTGAGAAAGAAGAGCGAAGTAGGAGGGATCACAATACCTGATACTAAACTGTATTACAAGGCCACTGTAATCAAAACAGCCTGGTACTGGCATACAAACAGGCACATGGACCAGTAGAACAGAACAGAGAACCCAGAAATAAACCCAAGACTCTGTGGTCAATTAATATTCCACAAAGTGGGCAGCAACATATAATGCAGTAAAAACAGCCTCTTCAATAAGTGGTGTTGGGAGAACTGGACAGCTACGGGCAAAAAAAATGAAACTTGAGCAGCAACTTACACCATACACACAAAAAAAATCAATGTGTACCAAAGATTTAAATATAAGCTGAGACTCTTTTAAAGTCCTAGAGGAGAACATAGGCAGGAAAATCTCAGCTATTTCATGCAGCAACATTTTTACTGATATGTCCCGTAGAGCAAGGGACATAGAGGAAAGAATAAACATATAGGATCTCATCAAAATAAAAAATTCTGCAGGGCTAAACAAAACAGTATTAAAATAAAAAGAAAACGTTTATGGAGAATATGTATGTATGGGAAAACCTATTTGCCAATGATACTTCAGACAAGGGTTTAATCTCCAAAGTATATAAAGAATTTACAGGACTGCACTCTAAGAAGACAAGCAACCCAATTACAAAATGGGCAAAGGACTGGAACAGACACTTCTCCAAGGAGGACATACAGAGGATCCAGAGACACATGAAAAGATGCTCAGAATTGCTAGCTATCAGAGAGATGCAAATGAGAACCACAATGAGATACCATTTCACACTGGTCAGAATGGCCATCATAAACAAAGCAACAAACAACAGGTGTTGGAGAGGTTGTGGAGAAAAGGGGACTCTAGGGCACTGTTGGTGGGATTGCAGATTGATACAACCACTATGGAAAACATTATGTAATTTTCTCAGAGAACTAAAAATGGATCTTCCTTTTGCCCCAGGCATTCTAGTGCTGGGATTATATCCTAAGAACCCTGAAACACTAATCCAAAAGAACCTATGCACCCCAATTTTCACAGCAGCATAATTTACAATAGCCAACTTTTGGAAGCAAACTAGGTGCCCATCAGTAAATGAATGGATCAAAAAACTATGGTACATTTACACAATAGAATTCTGTGCAGGAGAAAGAAAGAAGAAGCTCCTACCCTTTGCCACAGTATGGATAGAACTGGAGGGCATTACGCTAAGTGAAATAAGCCAGGCAATGAAGGACAAATACCATATGATCTTACCTTTAACAGGAACCTAATCAACAAAACAAACAAACAAGCAAAATATAACCAAAGACACTGAAATTGAGAAGGGCTGACAGTCACCAGAGGGGAGAGGGAGGAAATTTCAGGGGAAAAGGGGAAGGGTTTACAAGAACAAGTCTAAAGGACATATGGACAAAACTAGAGGGGAGTGGAAATGGGAGGGAAGTGGGGAGCCCTGGAGCAGTGGGCTGGGATGGGAGTAAAAGACAGAAAACTGTACAAGAACAACAATTAAAATTTTTAAAAAATGGGCAAATGACTCAAGCAGATACTCCTCCAACTATGACATACAGAAAGCCCAGGGATATATGAAAGGATGCTTAGTATCACTAGCCATCAGAGAGATTTAAGTTAAAACCACAGTGAGGTACCACTTCACATCAGTCATAATGGCCATTGTAAACAAATCAACATATAACGTGGTGGTAAGGTTGTAGAGAATGGGAACCCTAGTACCCTGTTGGTGGGGATGCAGACTGGGGCAGCCATTGTGGAAAATAGTATGGAATTTCCACAAAAAAGTAAAGATGGATCTACTTTCTGATCCAGCATTTCCAATGCTGGGATTATACCCTAAGAACTCTGAAACACCAATTCAAAAGAACCTATGCATCTCAATGTTCATAGCAGCACTGTTTATAATAGCCAAATGCTTGAAGCAACCTAAGTGCCCATCAGTAAATAAATGAATCAAAATACTATGGTACATTTACACAATGGAATAATACACAGCAGAAAGTAGGGACCTCTTATTCTTTGGGAGAACATGGATGGATTTGGAGAGCATTATGCTAAGTGAAATAAAATAGGCAGTGAAAGACAAATACCATATGATCTCGCCTTTTAGTGGAACCTAATCATCAAAACAAACAAGCAAGCAAATTTTTACTAGAGACATTGAAAAAAACCCAAAACTTACAGCAACCAGAGGAAAGGGGGCAGATGGGTATTAGGGGAAAAGTAGGAAGGTTGGTCAAGGGACATTTATAAAAGACACATAGACAATCTAAAGACTCATAGGATCGAGGGTGATAGGTGAGGTGAGTGGGGCTGGGGGAGAAGTGGGGATGGGGAATGAAGACAACTCTATTTGAAAACAATATAAAATGTAATTAGTGAATTCTATTATATGTAAATTATATCTTAATAAAATTGACACAATTTTTTAAAAATACAATTTCTCCATTTTCCTGATACCCTTATTGAAAAGTCAGTTCCTCATAATATTGGAATTTATTTCTAGAATCTAAATTCTATTCCATTTATTCTTAAGCTGGCATCACAAGCCTTTAGTAGAATAATTTTATGTTGTTTTGAAATCAGGGTATATGAATCCTCCAACTTTTTACTTATTTTCCAAGATTATTTAGCTATTCTAAGTTTGTTGAATTTTCGTATGAAGTTTAGAATCAGGTTGGCACTTTGTGTAAAAAAAACGGCAGCTGTGATTTTGATAGGATTTACATTGAATCTACAGATCAGTTTAGGGACCATTATCATTTTAACACAAATACATTTTTTAATCCATGAACATGAGATTCATTTCCATTGCTTTAGTTTTGTTGAATTTACTCTAACATTTAAATGCTATTATAAATAGAATTGTTTACTTAATTTCATTTTTATTTTGTTCATTGTTATTCTGTATAATGCTATTGATTTTTGTATATTTATTTTGTATTCTGTAACCCTACTGAACTTGTTGATTAACTCTAACATTATTTTTATGAAGTCATTAGGATTTTCTACTTTAAAGGTCATGTTATCTGCTTATACAGTTTTATTTTTTTTTATCCAATCTGGATGCTTCTTGTTTCTTTTTCTTATCTAAATTGTCATGGCTAGTTGGGAAGATGATATATATTTTTTAAACTTCTATATTTTCCTTTAGAGCTTTGGCAATTTACCTACATCAGTTTATGTGTGGAGTGTGTGTGTTAAAATCAACCCTCTGCCACTCAGTGTGTCTGTCCTTGGACACAGCAAGGCTTGAGCATTTCATTAGCTCTCAGATATTTCCTCTTCTTTCTATCTTGGGTTATTAGTTCTCTGTTTTTATTCTTTTGTCTGGGTCTCTCCTTAGACATATTAGAAATCAAAACATCTTTCTCCTATTTCTTTTTTTTATATTTTGCATTTTTTTATCCTATGATCCTGCTTCTACTTTAGTGTTTAATCATCAGCTCTCTCTGAGTTGCTATTCTGACCATGTGTTTTATATTTTGTCATTTGTATTTTATATTACCAATAGTTCTGAATTTGTTCTTTTCATAGGAACCTGTTTTCAGTGTTTTTAATATCCTTTGAAATCTCTTGGAGGATATTAATTGTAATCACATTGCAGTTTTCTTCTGTTCTTTATATTGTAATTTTTAGATCTGTTATATAGTTTCTTGGACTAAATGATAATTATGGTTTCCTGACAGCCAAAGCTACTTTGGATTACAGAAGTTTCTTTCTTGTGTTTACTCAAGGGATTTGTGGGGTTTGTGACCAAGTAGAGATTTTTTTTCCACCTAGTTTGTTTTCTGGAGAGGGTGGTTTCCCACCCTGCATATTGCAGTGAGGTTTTTACATGCTGTATTCAGTATTTCACTTAGAGAAAAAAATTTAGTCATTGGTCCAGAGAGTGGTGGTATTGGCTTATTCATCACACCATTTAATTAATTATCATTTCATTGATAATTAATTAGTGACCCACTCCCGGGAGCTTCATTATCCTGATGTGATAATTTTTCCAAGGTCTTGCTGAGAAATCTTTTTTTGTTTTTCTTTTGACATCATCTCTATTTCCTCCATGGAGTTTGTAGATTTTTCAGTTGGCTTTTAACTGATTGACAATTTCTTCACATTTGTTTTATGCCTTTCAAAAACTATTTACATTTGTTGTATGCTGGTAGAATAATCCTTGTTTTTTTCAACATGCTAATGAATTTACTTTATTTTTAAGCATTTTTATGTCATTGAATAGAGTTCTTAGCTGGGGAAGCAGAAAACACTTTTTCAGTAAGCTATCTTTAATGAGGTGGTAGTGTCATTCCTTTTTAAATGAACCTTTTCTCTTCCATAAAGGCACAGCAACATGGAAACATTAGCCTGGTAGGTTTATAATTTATTTCTAATTAAAAAACATTTTTTACATTACAAAAATACAAGTTTATTTGCAGATGGCATTGAAATATTCTCAGCAGAAAGCCCTAAATCATAATATCACAGTATATTCAGTTCTACAAGCCCACAAAAACAAATGTCTCATTAAATTCTTCAAATGTACAAGCACAGTAGTAATGCCTTTTTTCAGTGTAAGTCTTCATTTAACTGTTTCTATATTCAGAAAAATAATTAAAAATGCATATTATAATTCCAATAGCATTTTTCTCCTATAATTAGTCATGATTTAAAATATTGTTTATATGAGAGAACAAAATTCTGTGTTGGAAATTTGGAAGATGGTGGCGTCGTAGGAGGGAGCAGATTCCACTTCCCCTACACACGGGAAAAAAATCTGGCTGATCTACGGAAGAACAGAACAGACAAGGAACAGTAACACAGCATATTTGAGAAAAGGAGATCGAAAATTGTAGTGGACATTGAAAAACCAGTCGGTAAGGAGAGTACTTCAGAACAATAGGAGCCCAGGGATCAGTGCAGAGACCAGGATGGCTGAGGCTGTGGCCAGCCCAGTGCTTTCCAGGCCTGCCCCAGGGCTCTAGGGAGGGAGCTGGGTAAACCGCTGAAATGGGCTGAGTGATTGAGGTCCCCGCAAGACTGTGGTCTGAGTGATCGTGGTTGTCCCATGACAGCGGGCTGAGTGATCATAGTCTCTGCGAGACTGCAGATGGATGCACGTGTGAACTGAGACTGCTACATGAAAATAGGCAACCACATGTGAACGCACATGGTCTCAGGATCATAGGCATGCTCGAGAGCTTAGGCGCTGGCCACTAGAGACAGCTGTGGGTCCATAGTCACCAGTGCGCACACGCGTACGAGAACGCAGACAGCTCAGGGCCATAGGTACAGGCGCGAGATGGCTGCAGGATCATAGGCACCGAGCAACAACAAAAAGCTGAGCAGGGGTCAATGGAGACAGCTGCGTGTGACCAGAGACACGAGCTCACACGCATAAATTCGAGGAAGTGCGCGCACAACAGGAGGCTCAGAATACACGCCAGAAGCCCTGTGGGGTGAGGCACCGGACTAACTCTGGGGACAGTAGCACAGTGATGACTGAGTGCTCAACACAAAAAAAAGCAATACCATCACCCCTCGGCCATTGCAGCCAACAAGACCAGAAAAACCGGCTTGGCAAGTTTGAAAACAGCAAGAGTTTTTTATTTGGTGGGGTTTTTTTTTGGGGGGGGGGTCTTTCTTTTTTGGGGGGGGGTTTGTTTGTTTTATGTTTTGTTCGTTTGTTTTTGTTTTTTTGTTTGTGTGTCTGTCTGTTTATATAATTGTTTTTAATTATTATTTCTTTATTATTTTTATCTTCTTTTTTACTCCTCAACTCCTTCTGCCTCTCTTTACTTCTTTCTTGTTTTATGCCCTCTTCCTTTCATTCCAATTTTATCTCTTTTACCTTCCTCTTTTTTCTTCTTTCTTCTTTCATTTTTTTCCTCTTTTCTCTTTTTAAATACCCACGAGTGAGATAAAAAACAAACTAACCTGGAACTGTGAAAAAAACCAGAGTTGGTCCCCAAAACAGGGTATCCCAGCAGGTGAGACAGTGGAAGTTGTGAACAACAGGATATCTGAAGGAGTATCCACCAGTGAATCTCACAGGTATTCTACCACAGAAGATCACACCACAAACCCAGGGAGCCAAAACAGATCAGTTTAAGAAGTCGAGGCTAACAACAAAAGTCTTACAAACAATGGGAAGACAAAGAAACAACCCCCAAATGAAAGGAAAGGAGGAAGCCCCAGAAAGAATGCTAAATGAAACAGAGGCAACTCAACTATCAGGTATTGAGTTTAAAGCAATGGTTGTCAGGAAGATCCATGAGCTCTCAATGAGCTACCAGAAACTACAGGGAAGCTACGATGAACTCACTGCAAACTATATCAACATGAAAAGGGAAATAGAAACTGTCAAAAAGGTCCAAGCGGAAATGAAGAATACAATTTCTGAAGTGAAGATCACAGTAGAAGGAATGAAAAGCAGAATCGATGAAGCAGAAGATTGGATCAGTGAGTTGGAGGAAGAAGTAGGGAAAAACACCTAGAAAGTGCAAGAAAAGGAAAAGAGGCTCAGAAAGAATGAAGAAGGATTAAGAGAAATGCAAGACAGTATGAAACATAATAATATCCGTATAATAGGGATACCAGAAGGAGAAGAAGAAGAACAAGGGATAGAAAACCTATTTGAAAAAGTAATGATGGAAAACTTCCCTAATTTGATGAGAGAAAAAGTCACACAAATCCAGGAAACACAGAGAGTACCAATCAAGAGGAACCCAAAGAGGCCCACTTCAGGACACATCATCATTAAAATGGCAAAATTCCAAGGCAAAGAGAGAATCTTAAAGGCAGCAAGGGAGAAAAAGGAAGCAACATACACGGGAGCCCTGATAAGGTTAGCAGCTCACTTCTCAATGGAAACACTCCAATCCAGAAGAGAATGGCAAGAAATATTCCAAGCAATGAGAACCAAAGGCCTGCAACCAAGACTACTTTATCCAGAAAGGCTTTCAATCAACATAGAAGGCCAAATGAGAAATTTTCCAGACAAAAGATGTCTAACAGAATACACCTCTACAAAACAAATTCTGCAAGAGATACTAAAGGGAATGCTTTAAGAAAAGAAAGGAAAAGACAGAGAGAGGAAAGAAAGGAAAAGACAGAGAGAGAGGAACACAGGTACAAAAATGGCAATGATTATTACCTATCAATAATAACCTTAAATGTAACTGGATTAAATGTTCCAATCAAAAGACATAGAGTACCTAAATGGATAAGAAAGCTTGACCCATACATATGCTGCCTACAAGAGACCCACTTCAGGACAAAAGGCCTACACAGACTCAAAGTAAAGGGCTAGAAACAAATTTCCAAGGAAATGCACAGGGAAAAAAAAGCTGGGGTAGCAATACTCATATAAAACAAAATAGACTTCAAAGGAAGAGCCATAAGGAGAGACCCAGAAGGTCACTTCATAATACTTAAGGGAATAATCCACTAAAAAGACATAAACATTGTAAATATATATGCACCCAATGGAGGAGCACCTAAATATATCAAGAAAAATCTTAAAGGACTTCAAGAAAGATATTGACAGCAACAAAATTATAATAGGGGATTTTAACACCCCACTGTCAAAAACGAACAGATCTTCCAAACAAAATATCAACAAAGATATTGTGGCATTGAACAACACTCTAGATGAAATGGACTTAACTCATGTATATACAGCTCTTCATCCCAAAGAAACTAAATACACACTTTTTTCAAATGCACATGGAACATTTTCAAAGATAGACCACATGATAGGACACAAAACAAGCCTCAACAAATTCAAGAAAATTGAAATCATACCATCCATTTTCTCTGACAACAAGGGACTGAAAGTAGAAACTGACTTCATGGGGAAAATTCCAAAACCATCAAAATCATGGAGATTGAATAGCATGCTATTAAACAATGAATGGGTCAAGAATGAAATTAGGGAGAAAATCAAAAGGTTTCTGGAAACAAATGATAACAAACTCACATCGACCCAAAACTTATGGGACACCGGGAATAGAGTCCTGAGAGGGAAGTTCATAGCAATAGAGGCCTACCTAAAGAAGATAGAAACATTTCAAACAAACAACCTAACCCTACGCCTATAAAAACTTGAGGAACAACAACAAAGACAGCCAAGAGCAAGTAGAAGGAAGGAAATAATCAAGATCAGAGCAGAATTAAATGACATAGAGGCTAAAAGCACAATTCTAAAGATCCAGGAGCTGGTTCTTTGAAAAAATAAACAAAATTGACAAACCTTTAAGCAGGCTCATCAAGAAAAAAAGAGAAAGGACTCAAATAAACACCATCAGAAATGAAAGAGGAGAGATTACAACTGACACCACAGAAATACAGGGGATTGGAAGAAATTACTATGAAGAAATGTATGCCAAGAAATTTGAAAACCTAGGTGAAATGGATAAATTTCTAGAAAAATATAATCTTCCAAAATTCAATGAAGAAGAAGCAGAAAGCCTAAACAGACCAATAACAGCAGATGAAATTGAAGCAGTAATCCAAAAACTCCCAACACAAAAAAGCCCTGAAACAGATGGTTCCATAGGAGAATTCTACAAAACATTTAAGGAAGAGCTAACCTGTGTACTTCACACAGTATTTGAAAAAATCTAAAATCATGGGAGACTTCCAAAATCTTTTTATGAAGCCAGCATCATCCTAATCCCCAAACCAGATAAAGACACAACAAAGAAGGGGAACTTCAGGCCAATATTTCTGATGAACATAGATGTTAAAATCCTCAACAAAATATTGGCAAACCACATCCAACAATACATTAAAAATGTCATACACCATGACCGAGTGGGATTCATCCCAGGGATGCAAGGATGGTTCAATATTTGCAAATCAGTAAATGTAATTCTTCACATAAACAAAGGCAAAGACAAAAATCACATAATTGTATCAATGGATGCAGAAAAAGCATTTGATAAGGAACAATTCCCATTTATGATAAAAACACTCAGCAAAGTGGGAATAGAGGGAGCATTCCTCAACATAATAAAGGTCATATATGAGAGACCTACAGCCAACATCATACTCAATAGGCAAAAACTGAAATCCTTTCCACTAAGATCAAGAACAAGACAAGGTTGTCCACTTTCACCACTTCTATTCAAAATAGTATTGGAAGTCTTAGTCACAGCGATTAGACTAGAAAAGGAAATAAAAGGCATCCAACTCAGAAAGGAGGAAACAAAATTATCATTGTTTGCAGATGACATGATAGTGTACATAGAAAATCCTATAGACTCAGCCAAAACACTGCTTGACGTAATGAATGAATTTGGCCAAACAGCTGGATACAAAGTCAATATCCAGAAATCAAAGGCATTTTTGTATACCAACAATGAAACACCAGAAGCAGAAATCAAGAAAAAAATCCCATTTGATATAGCAAAAAGAAAAATAAAATACCTAATAATAATCCTATCCTAGGAGGTAAAAGACCTGTATGCAGAAAACTACACAACACTGAAGAAAGAAATCAAGGAAAAAAGAAACAAATGGAAACACATACCATGTTCATGGATCGGAAGAATTAACATCATCAAAATGTCCATACTTCCCAAAGCAATTTACAGATTCAATGCAATACCTATTAATCTTCCAATGGCGTATTTCACAGTCATAGAACAAACATTTCAAAAATTGATATGGAACCATAAATGACCTGGAATAGCTGCAGCAATCTTGAGAAAGAAGAGCAAAGTAAGAGGGATCACAATACCTGATACCAAACTGTAGTACAAGGCCACTGTAATCAAAACAACCTGGTACTGGCATAAAAACAGGCATATGGCCCAGTGTAACAGAACAGAGAGTCCAGAAATAAACCCAAGTCTCTACAGTCCATTAATATTTGACAAAGGGGGCAGCTACATAAAATGGAGTAAAAATAGCCCCTTCAACAAGTGGTGTTGAGAGAACTGGACAGCTACATGCAAGCAAATGAAACTTGAGCACCATCTTACACCATACACAAAAAGAAATTCAATGTGGATAAAAGACTTAAATATAAGCTGTGACACCATTAAAGTCCTAGAGGAGAACATAGGCAGGAAAATCTCAGATATTTCATGCAGCAACATTTTTACTGATATGTCCCCTAAAGCATGGGACATAAAGGAAAGAATAAACAAATGGGATCTCATGAAAATAAAAAGCTTCTGTAGGGCTAAAGAAAACAGTATTAAAATAAAGGAGAAGCAACTGTGTGGGAAAACATATTTGCCAATGATACCTCAGACAAGGGTTTAATCTCCAAAATATATAACGACCTTACATGACTCCACTCTAAGAAGACAAGCAACCCAATTACAAAATGGGCAAAGGACTGGAACAGACACTTTCCCACGGAAGACACACAGAGGATCCAGAGACACATGAAATGATGCTCAGTATCACTACCTATCAGAGAGATGCAAATGAAAATCACAATGAGATACCATTTCACACCAGTGAGAATGGCCATCATAAACAAAGCAACAAACAGCAAGTGTTGGAGAGGTTGTGGAGAAAAGGGGACTCTAGGGCACTGTTAGTCGGAGTGCAGACTGGTACAACCACTGTGGAAAGCAGTATGGAATTTCTTAAGAAAACTAAAAATGGATCTACCTTTTGACCCAGCAATTGCACTGCTTGGATTATATCCTAAGAACCCTGAAACACCAATCCAAAAGAATCTATGCACCCCAATGTTCATAGCAGCACAATTTACAATAGCCAAGTGTTGGAAGCAACCTAGGTGCCCATCAGTAAACAAATGGATCAAAAAACTATGGTACATTTATGCTATGGAATTCTATGCAGCAGAAAGAAAGAAGAAGCTCCTACCCTTTGCAACAGCATGGGTGGAACTGGAGAGTATCATGCTAAGTGAAATAAGCCAGGCAATGAAGGACAAATACCATATGATCTCATCTTTAATAGGAACCTAATCAACAAAACAAACAAATAAGCAAAATGTAACCAAAGACATTGAAATTGAGAACAGGCTGACAGTGACTGGAGAGGAGAGGGAGGGAATTTCAGGGGAAAAGGGGAAGGGTTTAGAGCAACAAGTATAAAAGACACATGGACAGAAACTAGTGTGGGTGGGAATGGGATAGTGGTGGTGACAGCTGGGGCAGTGGTCTGGAATGGGAGTAGAAGACAGAAAAGTGTGCAAGAACAACAATTAAAATAAAAAAAGAAAAAAATAGTTAAATAGAAAAAGAATAAAAATGAAAAAAAATAAAAAAATTCTGTGTTGCACTTAGAGCTGCCAAATAGTAACCAAAAACAGAAGTCAAATAGAAAAGAGGAACATAATTACTTTAAGATGCCAACCTATGTTAAATCTTTATGGAACTTCTTTCTTCAAAAAGCCATGTGGTTGTATAAGATTTCCCATCCTACTGTCTTTAGATTAGGTTGCCTGCTGTTAATCTGGGGCATGCACATGCATCAAGCCTCCCACTAAACCTGCTCCTGGCTGCTTGGACAACAAAATGGATGTCAACACAATAATACCATGGAGTAGCTTAGCTAAACTCTGGATACCTTAACACTGAATTCCCTGTATTCTCTTTTCACTCCAGGGGGAAGATGGTGGACAAATAGGTGGAAACTGAGTTCACTTGCTCTTGCACCCAACTCAGACACTTAAAAATAACCTGAAAATTCAATGGAATCTTAGCTGAAAAATGAACTGAACAGTCAATGGAATCTTAGCTGATATGAAGTTTGGAAGCCAAGAATACAGAAGATGCATTACAACGTGAAGTAAGGAGTTTATATAGGTAGGTGGGGAAACTCCCCTGGTGAGGTGCCAGCAGCCATGGCACCTACAGCTGGCACTTGCATCCTTGGAGAGCCAGGTCAGAGATCACAGCATTTCAGTTCCCTCCCCTCCCAGGGTAGGGAATCCCTAGACCTGGGCCAGGTTCCACTTGAACACACAAAATCAGGGAGATCTAGGCTGTACACACACACACGCACACACACACACGCACACGCACACACGCACACATGCACACACACAGAGCGAATAGCACACCCATGGCTGCAGCAGCAAATGCCAACCAGGAGAGTGTCAGAGAGAGAGAGAGAGAGAGAGAGAGAGAGAGAGAGAGAGAGAGAGAGAGAGAGAGAGAGGAGAGAATCTATCTGCACTTGGGTCTGGTGGAGAGGCTGGCAGTGGCTAGCCATGACTGAGAGAGTCTCTTGACTTTTTGGAGAGGTGGTATGTATGGAAAGCCAGACAGTCACTCGGTCCTGCACTGGGAGTGCCCAGAGAGACTTTTTAAAGGGAGAGCTGAGGCATTGCTGAGCAGGGGCCCTGTTCACAGCTGCCCTGCCAACAGGGGGATAGGATTGAGGGCTCAGTTTGCTCCCACTCAGTGCAGCCAGGCACATTGGTTAGAAAGGTTCAAAGCAAGGGGATTTCTTGGTCCCAGCCCCATGCAACCTCAGAGTGGAGACAGCGGGCCTCTGTATGCTACAAGGACAGTAGGCTGGGAACTATGCGCTTGAGATTATTTAAAGCCAGACAGAGCTCACTTTCCAGGTAGAATCTCTGGGAAGGGAAGATTGCACCCAGCCCCCACATCTTGCAGGAGGTGGGGAGATCTGCAAAACAGGCGGAGCAGCCTCATGAACCCTATAGGGTACTTTTCCACAAGAAAAAGAGCGAGATGAATGCCTAAAGGGCCCATTTTGAACTTCTCTCAGGGACACAAAACACACAATCCTAGGGTTTCTAGGGCCCTATTTCTCTGAGGTCAGTAAAGCATGGGGATCAGGAGGTGGTACAGCAAGGGGGATTCAGGGCACCACCTGGCCACGGCATACGCACAGAGCTGCCATCAATATCAAGCAAGGAAAAGTTGACCCTCTTACACAGACCGTTCCTTCTCCCCATAAAATGGATAGCTATGTAATCAGAAACTACACATTATTGGAAATAAGTTGGAATAGACCAAGATGCGTGGTACAGGGGCAGGGGAACACACCCACAATTTTTCCTAGAAAACTGAACAGTGCCTCTCAGGAGAAACCTAAAGGCCCCACTCTCTTGATCACAACAGAAGCTCCCTCTAGAGGCAGATGAAGGGAATATAGGCAGTGTTGCCAGAATTTGGGCCATATATATAGTTATTACAAATCTCATATTGCACCCTTCCCTTGTTTTACTCCATTTTCCCTTCTTCCTGCCCTTTCTTATTTTTGTTGTAAATTTTATTTTCTCTCATGCTATACCTTGCTCCTATTCTTTACTGTTACTACATATCCTTCCTCTATACTCTTGAAAGCATTCTTTCTTCCTTTAGTCAGCTCATATTCTTTCCCTCCCTCTTATAATATTACTATTTCCTTTCCATCTTTATAAATTGTGACTTATAAATTGTGGGCATGGGTGTAAAGGTTATTGCTCTTTTTCTTCTATGGTATTCCTATTTGTTCACTATGTTTTGTACTTCAGATCTCATAGGTTACTCTCCCTTGTCTTACTCTGTTTTCCCTTCTCACTTCCCTTGCTCATATGAGTTAGGAATTTTATTTTTTTGCTCCTTCTTAGCCTGAATTCTAAGCCTTACTCTTATTAGTTTTCCTCCCCTTATCCTTTCAAAATAATTTTTCTTCACTGTAGACATCTCATATTCTCTTTTCTATAATATTCTTATTCCCTTTCCACTTTTATTAATCTTTGCTGAGCTGTTGTTATTGACCCTGATTTAGTTTTTCTACAATTTTGTTCCCTTTGGCACACTACTGTTTTAATATTATTTCAAACCTCATAATATACTCTTCCCTTTTCTTACTGCATTTTGCCATCACCCTTCCCTTACTTACATTTTAAATTTTATTCTTTCCTTTTCTTCACTTTGTTTCTATTCTCTACTCATTTTTCCCTCCCTCTTCCCACTGAAAATCATTTTCTCTCCTTTTGTCATCTCATATTCCTTTTTTCCTATATTATAATATTCTTCATCTTTCTCTCCACCTTTATCAATCTTTGCTCAATTACTGTTGATATTGCTGATTTGGTAAGGCAGACATTTATGCTGTCATGGTTTTGGCTTTCTGGTAGTATTGCTTTGCTAGCCAGCACCTGTACAACAGCATGCAAGATGTGGCAGGAGTTGTGACTCCCAGTCCAATAGCTGGAGGGGAGAACCCACTAATGAATGAGACACCAATAAACAAGCCATGTACAATTAGAGAGCCCACATAAACTGAAAAAAGGACAATGCTACCACATCCTGATCAGGAGATAAAAGAAACTGCAGCACTGAGTCCCACAGGATTCCTACCAAAGAAGTCCACCTCAAGAAGACATACAGGAAAAGCAGAGCAACCTGAGATGCAGAAGAAACAAAAAGAGTCACCTGAAATGGGGAGGCAAAGAAACAACACCCAATCTAAAGGAATAGAGGAATCCCCTGAACAAGAGTTAATGAAATTGAGGCAAACAATCTATCAGACATAGAATTAAAAAAAAAAAACGGTTAATAGGATGCTCAAGAACTCTTTGACAACTACAAGAAATTCAGTGGGAACTATAGTGCCATAAAAAGAACATAGAAACTATGAACAAGCACAAGGAAGAAATGAAAAATACAAAATTTGAAATGGAAAATACATGAGAAGGAATTAAAAGCAGGCTAGATGAAGCAGAAGACAAAATCAGTGAGCTGGAAGATGAGGTAGAAAGAAATATGCAGTCAGAAAAACAAAGCAAAAAATGACCCAGAAAGAACAAGGATAGCTTAAGAGAACTTCAGGACAACAGGAAATGTAACAACATTCACATCATATGAATATAGAAGGAGAAGAAAAGGAGCAAGGGATAGAAAACCTGTTTGAAAATATAACAGAAAACTACCATATCATAGGGAGAGGGAAAGTCATGCAAGTTCAGCAAGGACATAGGTCCAAAGAAGATGAATCCAAAGAGGTCTGCTATAAGACACATCATAATTAAAATGTAAAATTTTAAAGACAAAGAGAAAAGTTTAAAGACAGCAAATGAGAAGCAACAATTAACATACAAGAGAGCTCCAATAAGGCTATCAGCTGATTTCTCAACAGAAACATTACAAGCTATAAGGGATTTGCAAAAAATATGTGAGGTAATGAAAAGCAAGGGATTACAACCAAGATTCCTCTATCCAGCAAGGCTCTCATTTACAATGGATGGTGAAATAAAGAGTTTCCCAGGCAAAAGAAGGCTGAAAGAGTTCATCTCCACCAAACAAGTACTGCAAATGATACAAAAGGTACTGCTATAAAAAAGGAGAAGAAAGAGAGAGAGACAGAGAGAGGGAGAGGGAGAGAAAAATAGGTATAGAAAAATTGCCATGAATAAATACCTATCAACAATAACTTGAGATGTAAATTGATTAAATTCTCCAATCATAAGATATAGGATAGCAGAATGGATATGAAAACATGACCCATATATATGCTATCTACAAGAGACTCACCTTAGAACAAGAGACCTATAGAGACTGAAAGGGAAGGGATGGGAAAATAATATTCCAAGCAAATGGACGTAAAAAAAGACAGTGAAACAATACTTATATCAGACAAAATATATTTCAAAACAAAGTCTATTAAAAGAGACAGAGAAGGATACTTCATAATACTAAGGAAGAATCCACCAAAAAGATATAACTATTGATAACATATATGCACCAACATAGGAGAACCCAAATATATAAGGAAAATCTTGGAGGACTTCAAGAAAGATATAGATAGCAATACACTTATTGTAGGGGATTTTAACACCCTGCTGTCAACAATGGATAGATTTTCCAAACAAAATTCAACAAAGATACTATATCACTGAACAACACTGTACATCAAATAAACTTAATTGATGTATATGGAATCATTCACCCCAAAGATGCAAAATATACATTCTTTTTAAATGCACATGGAACATTTTTGATCATAGACCACATGAAACCTCAACAAATTCAAGAAAATTAAAAACATATGAACCATTTTCTCAGATGACAAAGGCTTAAAACTAGAAACCAACCTCAAGGAAAAAACTGCAAAAATTCAAATTCTTGGAACTGAATAACATTCTATTAAACAATGAAAGGTTTAATAATGAGATCAAAGAAGAAACAACAAAGTTTCTAGAAATAGGACAATGAGGCACATGACAGCCCAAAACCTATGGGACACAGAGAAGGCAGTCCAAGAGGGGGAAGTTTAGAGCAATACAAGTCTACCTAAAAAAGATAAAAAAAAATCAAATAAACTACCTAACCCGACAACTACAAGAACTGGAGAGCAACAACAAACAAAGCCCAGAATGAATAGTTAGAAAAGAATAATCAAGATCAGAACAGAATTAAATGATATAAAGACTAAAAGAACAATTCTAACAATCAATACATCCAGGAGCTTATTCTTTGAAAAGATAAACAAAATTGTCAAGATTTTAACCAGACTCATCAAGAAAAAAAAGAGAGAGAAGAGCCAAATAAGTAAAATCAGAAATGAAAGAGGAGAAATGACCACCAATACCACAGAAATACAAAGGAGTGCCAGAAATTACTATGAACAACTATATACCCAGAAATTTGAGAATCTGGGTGAAATGGCAAATTTCTAGAAACATATAATTTTCCAAAACTGAATCAAGAAGCAGAAAGTCTGAATAGATAGATAACAGCTAGTGAAATTGAAGCAGTAATCAAAAATCTCCCACTACACAAAAGCTCTGGAGTGGAGAGCTTCATACGTGAATTTTACCAAACATTTAGAAAAGAGCTAACTCCTATCTTTCCCAAATTATTCCAAACAACTCAAGAGAAAGGAAGACTCCCTATCTCTTTTTATGTGGCCACTATTATACTAATTCCAAAACCAGGTAAAGACACAACAAAGAAAGAAAACTACAGGCCAATATTGCTGATGAACATAGATGCTAAAATCCTCAGCAAAATACTGGCAATCAGGACCCAGCAATACATTAAAAAGATCATACACCATAATCAAGTGGGATTCATCCCAGGGATGAAAGGATGGTAGAATATTCACAAATCCATAAATGTAATACATCACATAAACAAAATGAAAGACAAAAATTACATGACTGTATCAATAGATGCTGAAAAAACATTTGATAAATTACAACACCCATTTATGATAGAACACTCAGCAAAGTAGAAGTTGAGAGAGAATACCTCAACATAATAAAGGCCATATACAAGAAACCTACAGCCAATATCATACTCAAAGGGCAAAATCTAAAATGTTTCTACCTATGATCAGGAACAAGACAAGGGTGTATGGTTTCATCACTTCTATTTAACATAGTATTGGAAGTTCTAGCTACAGTGATAAAATAAGAAAAAGAAATAAAAGGCATCTAAATTGGAAAGGAGGAAGTAAAACTGTCATTGTTTCTAGATGACATGACTGTACAAAGAAAACCCCACAGGCTCCACTAAAAAACTATTCCCCCTAATAAGTGACTTTGAGAAAACAGTGGGCTACATAGACAATATTCAGAAATCAAAGACATTTTTGTACACCAACAATGAAATATCAGAAACAGAAACCAGGGGAAAAATCCCATTTACTATAGCAACAAAATTAAAGTACCTAGTAATAAATTTTACAGGAGGCAAAAGACATGTACTCAGAAAACTACATAACACTGAAGAAAGAAATTAAAGAAGACACAAATAAATGGAAGTGTATGTTGTGTTCATGGATTGGAAGAATTAACATAATCAAAATGTCCATATTATCCAAAGCAATTTTTAGATTCAACACAATCTCTATTAAAATACCAATGACATATTTCACAGATCTAGAACTAATATTTCATAAATTTACATGGAATCATAAAAGACTCCAAATAACCTCAGCAATTTTGAGAAAGAAGAACAAAGTGGAAAGGATCACAAACCTGACATCGAACTAGGTTACAAGGCCACTGTAATTAAAACAGCCTGGTATTGGCATAAGAACAGACACACAGATCAATGGAAGAGAATACAGAGCCCAGAAGTAAACCCACATCTCTATGCTCAATTAATATTTGACAAAGGGGGCACAAGCATTTAATGGTGTAAAAATAGCCTCCTCCATAAATGGTGTTGGCACATCTGGACAGGAACATAAAAAAATGAAACTCAACCACCAACTTGTACCATACACCAAAATAAACTCAAGATGATAAAAGACGTAAATGTAAGTCATGACACCATAAAAGTCTTAAAGGAGAATACAGGCAGGAAAATTTGAGATGTCCCAGACAGCAGTATTTTCACTGATACTGGCCTAGGGCCAAGGATATAATGGAAAGAATAAACAAATGTTGCTATATCAGATTAAAAAGCTCTGCACGGCTGAAGAAAACATCAGCAAAATGAAAAGGGAACCAACTGTATGGGAAAACATATGTGCCAATAATACCTCAGAAAAGGGTTTGATTTCCAAAATAGGAAAAGAACGTGTATGATTCAACACCAGGAAGACAAATAATCCAATTAAAAAATGCTCAAAGGACTTGACCAGACACTGCTCCAAGGAGGACGTAGTGAAAGCCCATAAACATATGAAAGAATGCTAAACATCACTAGCCATCAGAGAGATGCAAATTAAAACCACAATGAGATACCACTTGACATCAGTCAGAATGACCATCATAAACAAATCAACAAACAACAAGTGCTGACAAGGATGTAGAGAAAAGGGAGCCTGAGTAGAGTAAACTGTTGGTTGGAATGCAGACTGGAGCAATCACTGTGGAAAACAGTGTGGAATTTTCTCAAAAACTCGAACTCATGGTACTGCCTTTTGATCCAGTGATACCATTGCTGAGATTATACCTTAAGAATCCTGAAATATCAATTCAAATACACCTATGCACCCCAATGTTCATAGCAGCATTATTTACAGTAGCCAAGTGGTGGAAACAGTCTAAGTGCCCATGAGTAAATGAGTGGATCAAGGAACTGTGATACCTTTACAGAATGAAATACTACACAGCAGAAAGACAGAAGGAACTCATGCTCTTCATGACAGCATGGATGGAACTGGAGAGTATTATTCTAAGTGAAATAAACCAGGTGACAAAATACGACTATGTAATCTCACTTTTAAATGGAACCTAATGAACAAAACAAATAATTAAGCTAAATAACCCAGAGACAAGCTGACAGTGGCAAGAGAGGAGGGGGAAGGGGGATAATAGGGAAAAGAAGGGGAAGTGTATACTCGAGGAACATGTATAAAGGGCCCATGGACATGGACAACAGGGTGGGAGTTGGCTGTGGAATTGGGGGTTGAGCAGGGCAGGGGAGAACAATGGGGGCAAAATTGGGACAACTGTAATTGAATGACAATAAAAAAGTAAATAAAAAAAAAAGATTTCTCATCCTAGTAGCCATCCTTTCTTTTGGCATCAAATAAAGTGGTTTGAGGAACCATGCCCACATTTCAAAATCAATGACAAGTCCTGTTTCTTTACTTCTTTTCTTGTTGCCTTCCTCTAGTAGATTGGGGAATAGGAAGTTTGCCTCACCTGCTCTCCTAAATTAGTATATGCACTACTGTTTTTATTTCTTATTTTTCACAATGTTACCTGATGCTATTTCCTCAATGTTTGTTCTAGGCCCTTATGACCAATGCTCTTTTCAGCATCATTTCACCCCTGTCCCCCGAACCTTTACTTCCCCTGCTACAAAGTGCACTGATGCTAGGCTATAGTAACATGGCAACAGTGTACTATAGATCTGAACACTGGGGAAACTACCACATAAAAGAATGAAAACAATAATGAATTTGATCTTTCCTAGAACTAAATTTGTCTTCGTTTATGGCACAGTATAGTTTCTAGCCTTTCTTTCTTGTCTTAAATGTTCAAAACTAGGATTATTTCCTACCATCTTCTTTTCCTCTCTTCTCTTTTCAACTACTTCTATTAGATGCTACATCAAAATGCTGAATTCTCATTCCTTTATTTCATAATTTTAAAACATATCAACACATTATTTGACATTTCTATCTCTTGAAGGTGTACTCTATGACTTTTCTCTTGAATATCCATAGGACTTTAATTCTACCTCAAAGACTAAGAATGTGGCCAAAATGATAATGCTTGACTTCAGCAAGAAAAGGCCGTGAATTGTTTTATACTTCTTGGGATATTTACTGTGGGAGCCTTCGGTTGCATATAAGTTGTCTGCCCTGAAGCCACCCTCCCAATGGGAGGGACCCATTGGGAGACTAGACACTCATGAACACATGCAAGCATACACACACGAAAACCTGCTGGTGGAGATGATATCATAGAGTTCCAGATGTTCCACCTTTTGACTGTTTGACTCTTCCTAGCTCAGGATCCAGACATGTGAGTGAAGGAGACTTTAACTTGACCTTAGCTCAGCCACCATCTGACTCCAACTGCTTGAGAGACTTCTAGGAAGAACTGCCTTACTGAGTTCAGTCAACCACACATTTGCAAACAAAATATATGATTATTAATTTTTCAGTCATTATTTTTAGTGATTTGTATGTGGCAAATGATAAATGGAACATTTTGTTGTACAAAGACTTAGAATTGCTTGAGATTGCTATGGATTGTAAAAATGTCTTTTTCTGTCATCATGTGACAAAAGACTTGGTAAAAGAATTTCTTTATAAACCTTAATTTAACTTGGATGCTGAGTTAGGAGCACTGGTATCTTGTGTGTTTTGATTTTACTTTTTATTATTATCTTGTAGGATGAGTCACATCTGAGGATAACTCCGGTTGCACTTTTAAACTCAACTGAATAGCACTTCCTTGTATTAAATTACAGTGATCACCAAACTATGGGAACAAGTAAAATTGAATATTTGAAAATTTGTTTTAGGGGTGTTCATTGCACTGCTCAGTTTTGTTAATGCCAGTTAGATGGTTCTTGCTTTGGTAAAGTGGACTTAGTCTTTACTAAACCCATCTGAAACTATAAGAGCTTGAACTTTACTTGTCATTAAAAGAGACAGGCACCACCACCCTCAGTACTCAAAAATAGCAGTGTAGTTAACTGAGGAAAAAAATCAATGCTTCTTCACTCCAGGGATTTTGATCAGTGACTCTCCTTATAATATCCCAATTCTTAATCCCATCCCCTTCTCTTTTACAAAAAGGCAACAAAAGCATAGAAATAAATATAAATTCTCAGCTGAGCTATCTCTTATTTCCTTTTAAACAACTCATCCACTCCAATTCTCTCCTTTCTTTGCTTAATACTAAATGATGTCTTGGTTCTTCCACTAAAAGCTTTTTTTATCCTTTCCTTTCCTTTCCTTTCCTTTCCTTTCCTTTCCTTTCCTTTCCTTTCCTTTCCTTTCCTTTTCTTAATTTTGCTTTATTATTTTTGGCATATGCAAAGATTTGAGAAACAAATTTTGTAAAGAATTGCCTAATGAAAAAAAACAAAAACAAAATTCTCTTTTATTCCTGAAGATGTCATAGATTCTCTTTTTTTTTTTTATTGTGGTTCAAGTATAGTGGTCTCCATTTTCACCCCACCATGGCCCCCCACCCATTCCCACCTCTCACCCTCAATCCTACCCGCTTTGGAATTGTCCATCTGTCCTTTGTTCATGTTCTTTGATGGACCTTCCCCTATTTTCCCCCATTATCCCTCTTCCCTCTCTCCTCTTGTTACTGTCGGTTTGTTCTTTATTTCAATGTTTCTGGTTATATTTTGCTTGATTATTTGTTTCGTTGATTAGGTTCCACTTATAGGTGAGATCATATGGTATTTATCTTTCACCACCTGGCTTATTTTACTTAGCATAATTCTCTCCAGTTCCATCCATGCTGTCACAAAGGGTAGGAGTTCCTTTCTTTCTCAGACATTCCACACAGCAGTATTTTCACCAATATATCCCTTAGAGCAAGGGATAGAAAGGAAAGAATAAACACATGGGACCTCATCAAAATAAAAAGCTTCTGCATGGCTAAAGAAAACATCAATAAGATGAAAAGAGAACCAACTGTATGGAAAATATATTTGTCAATGATACTTTGGACAAGGGTTTGATCTCCAAAATATAAAAAGAACACACATGACTCCACTCCAGAAAGACAAACGATCCAAATAAAAAATGCACAAAGGACTTGAGTAGACACTTCTCCAGGGAGGACATACAGAGGGTCCAGAGTCATAGATTCTTAATGACTATAAATCCCACCCCACAGCACTGCAATGATATAATTTCAAGGAACTGGTAAGCAGGATTATAATCCTGGTCCAAGACCCTCTTCAGTGATGAAAACAATGAAGTGAATCAGTGCAACTGATCTTGTAAAATAATTAGATATTCTACTTTCCACATAAATTGTTTACACATGGAGTCCTCTTGTTTTCATCCTGACATAGCTCTTTAATGCAATTAAGTTAGAGAATGTGCATCAATATCCTAGATGCAGCACATATGGCATTTTTTTTCTGACTTCTCATTGCATAGAAGCTACCACCAGCAATATGTAGGTTGTTGGTCACATGTGCCATCTTATGATGAGTGGGACAGAAGACATATGTGTCTAGCCTCTGTGGTATCTGGTCTCAACTCTCTTATAAAAAGTTGGCTAGTTCTGATATCAGTTAAGTTTGGGGCTTGAACATTTGAAGCCAAAGAATCTGTTTGGGTGATGTTTCACATTTTTGGTATGATTATTATCATTATACATCATGAGAGAATAAGAGGCAATTCTTGATGCTGGTTATATCAGTGTTATCAAGAGGAAAAAGAGAGAGAAGGAGGAAAGGGAGAAAGAGAGATTGATTTATGGAATTGGTTCATGCAATTGGGGCTGGCAAGTGTGAAATTTATATGGCAAACTGACTGTGTGGAAATGTAGTGAAGAGTTAATATTGTAGTCTTAAGTCAAAATTCCTCAGGAAAGCCTGCTAGGAACTCAGGCAGGACTTCTATGTTGCAATCTTGAGAAGAATTCCTTCTACATTTAATAACCTCCAAGTTTTTTTTAAGCCATTCAACTAACTAGCTGAGGTTGCCAACATTATGGAGGGGGATCTGCTTTACTCAAAGTGTAATGAGTTAGATGCTAAAAAACACCTTCACAGCAACATATAAATTAGGGTTTCAACAAACAGTTGAGCACCATAGTCAAAGACAAGTTGACATAAAATTAACCATCATTTTGGCTATTACATAAGGGTGTGTTCATACCAACCAACCATTGGCTTTCTTCAATTTCAAATTAAATTTTAAAATCCGGGTGTGGGTGGAGGTGGGAGAGAGTATAAGGGGGATAAATGGTAATGAAAAAATACAATAAAAATAAACAATTAAAAATAAAAATAAAAAAATTTAAATCCCACCATTAGTATTGACTGATGTGGCTCAGTTGATTGGGTATCATTCTATAAAATGTAAGGTCGCTTGTTTGCTTCCTGGTAAGGGTACATGCCTGGGTTGTGGGTTCAGTCCCCAGCCAGGGCACTTACAAGAAGCAACCAATCAATATTTCTCTCTCACATAGATGTTTTACTCCCTCTCTTTCTACCCTCCCCTTTCTCTAAAACTAAATAAATAAAATCTTTAAAAAATAAAATCCCTGTGTTAAATTTTTCCCAAAAGTTTAACTTTTATTTATTTATAGTTATTTTTTCTAAAATTTAGTTTTATATTCACTTGTCTTTATGATCTTCCAAATAGAAATGAATAATAATCAAATGCCTTATCTAATTCATATGCTTCTATAAGCAACTTTTAAAATAATCCTCTAAGAGATGAAATTCTAGCCTACTTTTGCATTTCTGAATTTCAGTTCCTAACCTACTTCTACGGTAGCTACTTGTTGTATGTTCTTATTTGACATTATACTACTTATATTATAATTATATAACTACTATATAATTATGACCAATTATAATTAGTTTTTAATATAAAATTGTCACTTAATTACTCATGCTCCTTGAAATTGTCTTATTTCCTTCATATTACTTTGTGTTAGGTGTTTATACCTATGTATTATGCAAAAATGATCATCAACATTTACTGGTTAAATCTTATTGTATCTATAATTATTTGTTTATACAAAAGAAATGATAATTTTCTTAAATGAAACTCAGAAAAAGATTTTTTATAACCATGCAGAAATTTCTTCCCATTACATATAGATATTTTAAAAAATGTCGCAGAAAAGTATGTAATTAATAAGTATATATAACTAATTATTTAATACCTGTACAAAGTAAATAAAAATACTTATTATATTATGTATAAGTACATATATGTCACACATACATATGTATGATATTAATATTTTTGAAATTTGTTTTTCTGCAATCAACTCATTCTTTTAAAAACAGGATGCTTGTATAAATTATAATGCTATAATAATTTTCTTATACATTACTATTTAGAAACTTTATTTTCAACTATATTATATTAGCCAGCCAATATCATGAACATGAGTATTCATGACATGACTATGAGATCATGTCAAATTGGTGATACCTCAATGTCTGGAATATTACTGGGAAAGTGGGCTAGAGGATGTGTTATTTACCTGATGCATTGATTTAATAACTGAACTTTCTGTACACTGATAATTGTGCTTAGTAATATTTCTTGCCTTATTCTTATAAAGTGACAACAGTGGACTAATGAAGTACAGATTTATTGTTGTGAAATCTTTGTTTATTTCTGTATTATGTCACTCATTCTTGAGTGCCTAAATTGTCCCAGTCTTCTACCCATATTGGAAACCCATGATGAACTGAAGGAACATCCCCTCATAAAAATCACATTCAGACTAATAGATACAAAATTACAACTGCTATAAGTGCTGAGAGGAAAAAGCATGCAGAAAATACTGCATCACATTCTGACTTCAAGGGAGTGAGTGTCGTTTGTTTTACTTTATTTTTAAAATATTACCAGCTGGTACAATAAAACATCAATTTTCTTTTTCAGCAGTGTATTGACAAAGGTCCAATCAAATGTGTTGGCATTCCTCCTTTGACTGACATTGTAAAGATTTCGTTTCCACATTGGGAGAATAGAGCAGAGCGTAGGCTCACAAAGGGCAGAAGAGGCATTTCACCATTTATCCAAATGAGAGTACCTGAACTACAATTATTGATAAGGAAGTCAGAGTTGCTTCATGGTACGCTGTTCCCTTGTGAGAGTCTCAGGCTCAATTCTTCATAACCAGCTCTGGATCATGTCTTTGGACCAGCAATGGGATCATCTGTGACTTGATTTGATTCAGAGGCAGGAGGGGCCACCTGACCTTTTTTAGAACCTTCGTTGTGTGGACAGTGTTCTACCTGCCCTGCTGCTCTGGGTTTGGACCAACTCCTTTTTTGTTTACTCTCTTTCATGTAACATAAAACAAAAAATAGTGTATGAACATATATACTATTTACAAAGGTTAATACATATGCCTTTCAGTTCTCTACCAATGTACCTACTAAACAGCTGTTTTCAACCTTTTTCTTCCCATGGCACACAGAAACTAATTAATAGGATTCTGGGGCACTCCAAAAAATGTATTTTTTGCTATTGTGACAAAAAAGGTATAATCTTGACTCATTCACACCAGATGGCTCTTGTTGTATTGGCTGTTGTCATTTTTTATTTGACAATCCAAAAAAAAAGAGGTCAGTGCCCCTGACTAAAGAGTCAGTTACCGCATGTTTTAAAAATCCTTGTGACACATCAGTGTGCCTGCTGTGGCACACCCATTGAAAATTGCTGTTCTAAAACAATGCAAAATTCCTGTTGGATCTACCTAGGCTTTCATTACTGAACACATCTTTCTGCTTTCCCAAAGGTAACCGCATTCCTGAATTTTGTTTTTAAGCAACTCTTGCTTAAGATGTTTATCAGTATATAAGGTTCCCCTGGAAATCTTGCTTAGCTTTTGTGAGTTTCCTGTAGCTTGCTTTGTTCCCTAGAAACTTGTCACACTACCACTCTCAGTGAACTCTTAGAAAACAAAAGCCAAGTCTAAAACAAGGGCAGCATGGTTTAGAAAAAAGAAATTGTGAGAGCCTGATCAGTATTCTATGTGTATACAGAATAAAGAAGAGGATAAAAGTTGAAAAAATACATGTAAAGAAGAAAGCATGAACTTCAATATTTTGGAGATGGCCAGTAGGACAATAAAAAAGATAAGCTGCATAGGATGGTGGAAAATGGTGAAGGCTCAGGAATGAAACAGGTCTGAGTCTGAATCTCAGCTTTTCACTTCGGAGCTGGTGGCCCTGAGAAGTTAATTGACCTTTCTAAACCTCAGCTTCCATTGAGAATGACTCTTGCAGCTTGTGAAGACCTGGCATCTAGTAAGGCTTCAATAAATATTAGTTTCTTTTTCTCTGTATAACACCCACTTAAGCACACAATTTCAATAATTGTTTCTGTTTCCCATCTGATTTTTTAAATATATTATGATCTTTGTCTTGGCTTTGTCATGATTGACTATTTGCACTGCCAGACCACAGTATTATAATTTTATCCAATTCTTTCTTTTCAAGCAAAATATCCACCCCAAATCTTGGATTTTTAGGTTATCCTGTTACCTTGCATCTTAGCTTAGTCTTTTCAGCTTTTTTGCTGTTTCTTGAAAACAAAATTTCAGTTTTCTTTTACGCCATAATTAACTGACAATAACAATATTTAGAGTCTACATATACCAATGCAAGTCAGATGAACACAGAGTCAGGAAGGACAAAGGTGTTAATATCAGATTGATTCTCCTGGGACCAAGGGCTGATGAGGCACCTGATTCCACCTCTTGGTCACTTACTGCAGTCTCTGGACTGCTGTGAGCTTGACCTGTGGAATTCATTGGCTACATCTCATAGTTCTTTCTTTTATGGAAAACTTGGATTTGGATTTCTGTCTTCTGCACTTCTCATACCTAGACTCACATGCAATAAGTCTATACTGACCTGGTAGATAATTGAAAAACGTGGGTATTTGAGACTCAGAAAAGGATGCAAATCTGACACAAATAATGATTATTATTTCCTGCAATAAGAGCTGCATTAAAAAGAAGTGGTGATAACCTAGTGATGAATCAAAAAAATGTTGTCAGGAACCTTGGAGAATACAGTTCTTCTTAACATGTTTTCTTGTATGTAGTTGCACCTGTATCAGCAAATTCTTTTTAAAAAATGATACGTGAAAAATTTTGTAGGTCAAATGTCAGTATTTGAATAAAATGTTAAAAAGTTCAATACTCTTCCAGGACACATGCTATCGATTTATTTTATTGAGCTTCTACAGGTCTATTAATGCTGTGCCTTGATGGTTTTTTTTAAACATCTGAAAGCACTATGAAAATTCATTTATAATACTTACTCAAATAAAACATCTGAAGATAACAGCCACAGAGACCCCCCCTCCCCAGCCAGCTCTTGATAAAGGACACATGTGAAATTTGTCTCACTTAGCCACCTGGGAGATTGTAGAAAATCTGTTGGTAAATGTATGGGATTTGAGAAAGGATTGTGGCCTTTCAAATAATAGTCATATTATATTGTTTTGGAAGCTTTAGAGATTTTTTAAAGTAGTTCTGTAAGACAAGAGGTTTCTTTGTGTAGGTAGCCCAGGGCTTATTGAAGATTATAGGACACTGAAGGAAGGCACACTTACATAAACTTGCTTTATTTATTCAAACTGTGTGTTGCTAAGAGAGTAAGTGAATTATAGATTGGAAAATCTGAACATGCAAGATACTAGAAAATTAAATATTTAAATCAGTTATTAATTTATGGCTACATTCAAGATGCTTGAATATGATGTAAGATGTTTATATATCATATTTGCCTCATGGATGTGCTTCATGTGATGTGATATGATGTGATTTATTAATTCTTCTTCTGAGCCCAACTTGTATGTTACCTTTATGACAACTCTGCACTACATTAATGAATGTCCTTGAATATGAAATTGTTAAAAAAGTTCATAAGAAGTTAATAAATTTGGAAAATGTAAACTGAATTAACAAAGGAGAAAAAATGAGTATCTACAAAAGGGCTTGGCAAGGATGGAACATTTACTTCTTTTAAATACACTGACAAATGACAAAGTAGATGATTAATGATCAAGTATTGATGCAATTTTTCTTCTTTATTCTCTATTGATATTGGTGCAAGAGACACAGCCTAACACCAGAATTCACACCAAGTTCTAGTATGAGCTGTCTCTCCTCTAAATGTCTTTGTTTCCTTATTTTTCTCTCCTGTCATATGAAAACTAAAATACATGATTTAATATTTTATTATAAAAATCATATCTTAAACATTACTGAAAAGTTACATATCCCCAGGCAGGTGAAAGACACTAACATAAAATAAATTATTCTGTGTCAATTGTCTTGCTGATTGATTAGATGGTGGGTCATGTTCAAATCATGAATCAAAGCCATGGCTCTTACAGGCCCAGGGAGTGAAAGAGAAAACAGTGGCTCAGGTCATATACTGTGGTTTAGTAATCTTAAACCTGTCCAGTATGTTCACAATTTGATTTCTGGTTGTAAAGTTTAAATATTAGACTATATAGTAGAAGAGCAGTCCTTAAAAGTAGTTGGAAGGAGGGAAATAGAAAATATCTTAATGGTCACTGGCTTCTAATTTATTTCAATATACAAACTGAAATATTTTTTTTATTTAAGGTTAGATAAATGGTGACTTGTAATAGGAAATTTAAAATATGACTAATGATAATAGTGGATTCAAATGGTAATCATCCTCTTTATGAGGTTATGGGGTTCTTTTTTATATTTTTTTAATCCTTAGAATACAAAATTTATAACTTTGAGGTTGCCTTCACTCTTATCCAATGTCTTATGTATCACATCATATTTCAAATCCCATGATTTATTTACTTCTCAGGGGCCTTCACTTCTACCCTTTTCAGTCTATTGTCACCTACTTAAAGCCTTTCTCATCAGGCTCAAGCAACATGTTATGCTATTTTATCAGGACCATGAAGTTTAGACTGACAAGTGATTTTAACATTTAAATGAAGGAATTACCTCCTGAAAGATGCTTTTTAAAAATGAATTTTAAGGAAGTTTACTGTGTTGCTTCATTTAGTCATTGACTAAATAGGATTTCAATTTTATTCTCCTTCAATTATTGTACTTATGAATTGACACAGTTAAATAGGAATTTCCCTTCCATAAATGAACTCAGTATAAAATGGTGAGCCAATTGTGCTACATTGAACTTGAGGCACATGCAGAATTGTTATTATTTGCATATTTATTTTTAAGGCATGGAATTGTGTACATACTATTTCTTGCCATATATATTTATCTGTCTAAAGACATATTTGATCAAAGACTGAATGTAAGTAAAATAAAATGTTTCAATACAAGCAGGTGTCAAGACCATTTCTAAACAAGTTTCATTTATTGCTGTATATTATAATGATACTCATTTAACCGATATTTTATAGGAGAAAAATTACAGTAATGGTTACACCAAAAGTTGACAATTATTGAGAATACCTAAATGATCAAAGGCTTCATGTTGTTCATCTTTGTAAAGCTCACAATCCTGTGATGTGGGCATTTGTTACTACTCTAATTTTCAGTTGAGGATTTGAGGGTTGGGAAGTTAAGAAACTGGCCCAGGATTATACAGGTGATAAGGGTGAGAAAAAAAAAAGAATTTAAATCAGCTTTTCAGACCACATTTTCTGAAATTAGCACTCAAACATTGATTCCAGAACCCACATCAGCAGTAATACTTGGTGCCAGACAGAGGCGCAGAATCTCAGGTCGAGTCAGCAATTTGTAGTGGTTTGCTCAGCATGTTCACAGTTTAAGCTGTGCAACTCCCTTGTCCCCCCAAAACTTTTAGTCTTGGGAAAACCCAGATTGCCATTCTAATCTCAGTCCTTGCCCCTGAGCCGATGAGCCAGAATCTACATTTTAAATATCCCAGAGTCACTATGATGCACATAGTAACTAAAATGCACATAGTAAGTGGGAAGCATTGCTTTATAAAGTTTCATTCATTTAATGAATATTTTGTAAAAACATTTCTAAAGAAACTGAATCTTAGAACCAACTTTTGGTTTTAGCATTGACAGCAAGCAACACAACTGATCTAGTCATACAGTGCTCATATGGATTAAAATTCTGATTTACTTGTCTCCAGAAATTCACTGCTCCTGAAGAAAGTTGTCCCACTCCAAAGAAGAGACATTAAACCACTCAGAGATGTCATTATTTGAGCTTACAATTCTACAAAAACTAAAAAAATAATAAAAGAGAGAGAATACTGTGAGATTATTTTCACTGATTGCAGCAAGAAGGATGTAGGTGGTCAAAATTGTAATTTTAAATGAAAAGTGACATATAAATGCATTGATATAGTACAGAATATCTGTATTGCCAGTCTTGGTTTGTATCCTTCCTGGATTAGGAAGCTGCAACACTCTATTAGCAAAAGCATGCTTTTCATACCCCAGTTTAAATGGTATGGCTTGTTTAATAAGCCTTTCATACACTTTTCACTTACACACTTTTATGTCTAGGATTTTGCAGATAACATTCTCCCAGCATCTGAAATCTCAGGGGACATAGCCAGAATACTGAGAAAGTTGGCAATGGCTGTTTCTATTTTACAGCATAGATTAAAAATAGTTAGACTTGGAAGAGACCTTGGGGAAAATATAGCCCATCTATTTTATGAATTAGGAAATTAAGACCTATCACAGTTAAATGACTTGCTATGGCCATCCAGCTAGTTCACGGTGCAAACAGGCCCAGAATTGAGTGTGGTTGAGAACAGGCTCTGACAACATTAGGTTTACCTTGAGTGTTCCTCATATTATTTGAAATATAAATTAATAACTGTTACACTGAAAGAAAATTTTACTCATATTGAAAAATTATGTTATTGTGGATGTCCATTTATGACATTGCAGAGAGTTTCAGTAAGGATATCTCCCTTTTCCACTCATGATCAAGTCAGCAACAAGGAGTTTGAGCTTCAGGGAATTCTGTTCCACATTCAATTTAATTTTAATCTAGGGAAATTAACTCTTCCATATTTTACTCTTATTATCTATAAAGTAGTCTCAAATCAGTTCCTTCCATGACTGAAAATGATTATTGGGAGGAAGACATGACTAACATCCAGTACTACAAAGGGGAAATGGTGAGGAAGGCTTCCTCATAATTATACAAATTTTTTTGCTACAGAAGAGAAGGGGGAGTATAAGATGGGGAGTGTGAGGCAGGAGGGAGATGAACAGCAGTGAGATAAGGAACAGGAAAAAGAAACTATAATCAAAATTTAAAAGTCTCCATTTCAAACTCAGAAATAGAACAAGATAATAAAGCATTGAGAAGAGGAGCAAAAGTAGTAAAGTTTTTGAATTTTAAAGAAAGGAAACCATGAACTTGAGAAGGAAAGTAGGACATCTTTAATTATCTGTAGAAAGAATGAATGACATTCATATTATTAGATTAAAGAACAACTTTTGTTTTTTAAAAAACATTGATTTTTAGGAATGCTTGGAAACAGATGTGTGCAAGAGTCTACCTTTAAAATATTTTTTCTCAGGAAAATCTTGATTAGAAAGCCAATGAAGATGACACAGTCCATTTTAGCAGTCAGAAATGCTTAGGAGTGGACAAACTATGATTATTTGTGAAGGAAATTTCTGGAGAAAGTGAAAATTGCTGTCTGACCATCACCAAAATGACATGAAGCAGAAGCAAGTTCAGACGTTTACATATTATTTACAAATAAAATGCTTGCTAGAGAAAACATACATATTCCTGTAATGAAAAGGCATTAGAAGATTATGTCTACTAAGTAAGAAACTGGATTGTCCTTAGATGTAGACAAGGGTATATAAGTATGAGGACTTTTTTTTTTTTGGCCTAGGGACACTAGAATAAAAGATCTACACTGCAACTTATCTCAAGAGTGCCTGAAGACATACTGGGCAGCCATACATTAGCTATAAATGCATACCCAATTCAAGGATGAGGTTTCTCTCTTACCTCAATGTTTGAGGTGGGAGGCAAGAGGGCACTGAAGCATATAAAAATTTCTGTACTTTGTGCTAACAAGGAAGAAGAGGTTTACTCTAAGAGCTTATACTCAGAATAGGATTTAGTGGAAATTCAGGAATTCACCAGAAGTATGAAAGAAATGGCACTAAAATTGATTTGTCTAGAAATTTACATACTAATAATAGGCATAAAATGTTCAATAAATGAACATTATTCGTATGGATAATAGTATATAGGTATATTATTAGTATGGGAATAAAGTTTTCTAGAAACTACAACGTGCTTAAGGGAATTCAATAATAAACATTAGCTGTGGCTATCTTACTTTCCGAGGCTGAAGGAGGGAAAACAAGTTAAAAATAAAAAATAAAGTATATATATGCAATTATCTCTTGCTCATTGCTAATTTATACTCCAACAACAGGTTTGGGACATTGAATGGAAATTACATTGGTTCCTCACATAGCCACTTCCCCAACTCCGATCCAGATAACTCTATACCTGATTTTTACAGCAGATGCCTGCCTACTCCTGTAGACATCACTCACTCTGTTCTTTCATTTGCATTATAGTCACTGCTCTCATTCTGCTATCTCCCCCCTAAAAATTCTTCAAGTTCCTCTAATGTTGCTAAAATAAAGTCCCAAATACATAAACTGACTTGTCCCAATGAGGACTTAATTTGGTTTTCCCACCATATTTCTTAGGAGTCCTCTACATAAACTTTAGGCCCTGTTGACTCAGTCCTTCAATGTGTTAATTGATCCCTATATAAGGCTTTTAAGCAATCCCATTTATGTTTTTAGATATATTCGTTCCTGAATACCTATCCATACCCCACATCTACACCATCCTGCAATGAAACCTCTTCTTAACTGTATAGAGTGTATCATCTTGAATAATTGATATTTATAAAACACAGATAGCCATGTTTAATTCTGTATGGTAATATCTTATATCTTCAGATATAATAATAAATCCTTGGGGCATTTCTTCTTTGCCTTCTTTATTTGAACATAGATAAATAAATTCCATGAGAAATACTGGAAAACAAAACACAGAAGAATTGTTAAAGCTAATGAAAAATGAAAACTAAACATGTGTCATAAGCAGAGGAAAAATCAGCAAATTACCAATATTTATCTAACTTGTTAAAACATGTGGTTGACTAAAGAAAGCCCGGGTTAAGGGATTGAAAATGATTAGTAATCAGAGGGAGAATCCCATTCACTTGCTAACAGATCCAAAGTGAAAGATGACCAAGGAGACACAATACATGGAAAGAACTCTGACTTTTAGGAACAATGAGTTGAAAATAATCTGTGTAACTTCTATAAAAAAACACATAGAAGGGTAAATTAGAGTTAAATGCTCAATTAAAGACAGATTCAATGTTTGTAGCATGGATTAATTATGAGAATGGTGGAGATTTATCTGCTGTACAACTGCCTTGGCACAGAAATTCTGTCAATGGGAGTAATCAATTGCAGGTAAGGCTTTGACTTGGCTTCACTTCTTTGGGCTGTGAGGGTAAGTCATATTGATGTGTGTGTGTGTGTGTGTGTGTGTGTGTGTGTGTGTTTTTCCATTCTACCATAATAGAGATGCCACAGGCATCCCTGGGTATAGCCCAGACTTGAACTTACAATCTTTCCTTCCACCACTAGTCTGGTGTGTGACTGATGTTTCGCCTTAAAGGTTAGCATGAAAAGAAATATGAAGATAGTGAGTTCTGTGAAGTCTGTGGCATACCGCACAAATACATGCATAGGAGAAAATGTTTCTCAGTGCTATCTCCATTTTTGGATATTACGAGTTTAATGTTCTGAAGGGAGATTTGCAGCACTATAGGAAAAACTGCTCCAGCAGGAACAGCCAAAATAAAAATTGCATATGACACAAAATATCTGGAGTCTTTCTGTATGAAGGGAGAGATAATATCCATACCATATGCCATGAAAATTCACTTATAGGAGAATATACAGCAAACTGAATTGTGGAAAATTTATTTCTCACCAAGAAAAAAATTGTTGATATTGTGGTACAGGAATTAATGAGTTTCTTAGATGTGGCATTTTGCTTTGGAAAGGAGAAAATGTAGAGATGGATAAAGAAACCCAAGGACTGGCTGGATTAAATGGTGATTAAATGGTGAGGAGAACACTGAGTTGGAATATTTAAAAATATTTTTAAAAGGTAGAGAAAAGGCAGTAAGAAAAGTAAACAAAGCAAGGTCACTTAGAAAAGAAATCAGTTCTTGGTGTTGGGAAAATATCTTTATGGACACATGAGCAAAAGAGGAATGACCTGAATAACAGATTTAAAAGCAAATGAGAAAAGCCTGCTTTATAGCACCAAGGTAATGGGGAAAGAAGCTGAAGAGAAACCTGAGGAATAGCTGGTGCCCAGAGAGATCCCTCACGTTGAAGCTGATGCTGATCCTCCTGCTGTTATTGCGCGCTTGCGCTCGCTCGCTCTCTCTCTCTCTCTCTCTCTCTCTCTCACGCACACACACATTTGAAAGAAATCACTAGGAAGGCTTTGTATCATAATTTGTAAGAGGATATATGGTCAATTGATTTTACAAGATGCTTGATTGGAGAAAACAGGTGGGCGTTTGATGAAAGGGATTTGCTAAATCAGGCCCTGCTAGTTTTTTTTTTTTTTTTTTAATTTGAATATATGTGCTTTAAACAAATGTGTTTGGCTGCAAGCAAAACAACAACCAAACAAAAAACAAGGAAGCACAGGTGAAATCTGGGTAGAATGATAATGCATATTTCTCACTTTTGGGGCCTCGATTCACACCCAGGTTCAGTCTGCCTTGTGGTGACTGCTCAAAAAGTTCTTCCACTATTAGGCTGGTAGTTTTGTAATTCTACCTCAATAATACCATGGAAGGTAATGAAAAGAGAGAAAGGGAAGATGTGTGAGCTATGTGCTGTACACCCATAAAAAAGGAAATACTTTTTTCTTATCTCCATTTTTCTTTTTGTCTTGAGGGAATAGGCACATGGGTAATGATGTAATTACAATTACCTTGACATTTGTCCAAAATTCAGATTCCCTTTTCTCTCATCCATCAGTTGTACAATGATTGCACTCTCACTTTATTCAGAGTACAATTGTGAGGACATTTCACTGAGCCTAACTTCACTGTTTCATATAATGGGAGAAAAATGAATGGAGGCATTAAAAGCTCTTGCCCTGCCAGTAGACCATAAAACCTGTGATCATCCTTTGGTGAAGACTGCAGACAGAAGTGTGAGCAGGCAGAAATGGAGGGAGGACTTGGCTAAACTAAAAAAATTCCAAAACAGGATCTGATGTTTGGTGAAACCATAAGAAAAAGAAGTTCTCTTTCTTATGAGTTCTGTTTTTGGAAAGTTCTGCTAGACTCTTCCATGCTGTCCCTTGTTCCTCGCACCCCTTCCAGTGTGTCTTTTCAGGGAAATATTCTTTTACAGAGCATCTTCCATGATTAGCTTCCACCTCTGTTTTTCTGTTCCAGTATGCTTTTCCAGTGTTGTATCTTATTATTTGTGCTTTCCCTTCTCTGAGGGAATAACTGGTAAACCAAGGATGATGCACAATGATGCTGATAATATATTTTTTATATTTAATTTGCAATTCATTTGCATACATATGGTTTTTGGTGTTTGTTAGAATCTGGATAATTGCAGTTACTGACAGGCTCATTTTGTAGATTATTGAAGTGAGATGTTTAACATCAACCACATGAATAGAAAAAGGTAAAGTTTGGAGTTGAACCTGACTTATTTTATCGCAAGTCCAAATATCTTAACCCTCCTAGTGATGTTTCATTTGAAAAATCTTGCTTAACTACTTAGATATTCATCCCAAATGGCTGAATTTCAAGCTAGCTAGCTGGGGTGATTATTTTGCGGTAGAGGAGCACTTCCAATAATGAAACTGAGTTTAAAAGACCCTAAATTTTGGAAGGAGAAATAAATGGTGAATAAAATTCTCAAAGTATTTAAATCAGGATGTCTTTGGGAAGGGCAGAATATTTGGTTTTTAATTGTATTCTAATTTGATTTGATAAAACTTTAGGCTGCCTGACAAATCTATGAAGTATGGGAACATGTGATTATTATTTAACTGAAATAGTAAAATAAATGGTGGTATAGTTCATGTAAGCGAGCCAACAAACTATTAACAAATACAAAAATAACAAATCCAGGAGGAAGTTATAATAGGAATAAATACATTGGCAAACCACTTACTGTTATTAAATTAACTAACAGACTAGTGATGACAGAGAATGTGACAAATTTCTGTTTTCAAGGTCATGATAGAACATAGTGCATTTAGAGTTCAGTATCAATAAATATGTAGGGAGAATAATTTGTTTAAGAAGGAAAATTATAATGGGAAAAAGACTCATTAAAATCCTAGCTATATTTAAAGTTGATCACAAAGAAAGAATATACAAAAGTCTAGACAAAAAACTTTTTAAAAATCTACAAGGAACTATGAAGAAAGTATAATTGCTCTCCCTTTGAAGTAAAAATTATATGATTAAATGTAACTAGGAATTCTGTTACTATATAAGAATGGTTTGGGGGAGTAAACTGAAGGCATGGTTGGGAAACCACACAATCTACTTCATCTCCTTCTTTAGGCTACACACATGGGAGGAAGACAAACCATTGATTGACAACAGGCAGCCTTTCATGCTTTGGAAGCTGGTGGCTGTGTGCTAAACTCAGAGCATTGTATATTTCCTTTCATGAGAGACAACTGCTGTGGTTCTTATACACAGAAAACTCACATGCTTGGAAGCAAGCCACCACTCCTTATCTCTGCTCTATGAAGACTTCTGGATTTCTACACACCCTATATTTCTATGAGCTCATCTTCTCTCCCGCTCTCAATGGGGGAAAAGATTGGGCTCACTTGTAAACTTGAAAATGCAGCTCATTTCTAATAAGTTTAAATTTTATGACTTAAAAAATCCTTATCAGTAAATAAAGGTCAACCATCTGGCAGCAATGTGTCTATTTGGCTCCACTTTGGTTTTCTACACTATGTTATAAAAATATTACAATCTGGTATGATATTAGCAAATTGAGACATCTGGGCTTATACAAAATATAGGAATTGGCAAGGGGACTAATTTCACTTCTGAAAAATTGCCATGGCACAAAGGGACCAAGGACAACCCAATGGCTGATAACACAGCCCTGGACATTGCTGTAATTCAGCTAGCAGCAGCATCCAAAACGTCTGCCTGGAAGGTGGAAGGGGCCTAACTACCCCAGAGGATCACACTGATGGATTGCCATGAGCCTTCCAGGCTACTTTAATTAAAGATGAATATTTTCCCTACAATGGTCACAAATTCAAAAATTATATGAGACTGCTTCAAGAAAAAAAAAAATACTGTAGGTATAGCAATAATAAGGCCAGGCAGCTCTTCAGTGGGCTTAGATGTTAGAGCATTTACTTTGGTAGTTAAAAATGTACAATTAAATTTTGGAATTGCTTTTAGGTAGTAATAATTTTTATTAAATTCCTTTTTTGTTGACCTCTTTTATGAGTTCAGGACAAATGGCATATTTATGCTTTCCCTTCAGGCTCTCTGGGTACATTTTAACTCACAGTAATCTAAAAGTTATTAAGTCACTGACAAAAATACATTGCATCTAGAGATAACCATTGTGCAATTACACTTGGAAGCTAATTTTTTTAAGAAAAGAGAGAGGATCAAGTTTAAAGAAAATTTCTCACTTCACTCCTGGGCACTCAATTTTCATGAAGATTCAGGCACTATTAATGGCTGGTGGTACTGTCAGTGAGAAATTACAGTACCAATTTTTCACAGGATTTAAAAATTCCCTAAAATTTAAGAAATTTGGATGTTTAAAGCTGTCATGCCTAATTAGAGGAAACTAGAATGAAAAATGATCAGTCAGAAATCCAAAGTATTGAAACAATGAAAATTCAAAGGTTTTACAAAATGGTGCATAACGGTAACAGGGAACACATTTGTGACTTGCAGTGGCAGCATGGCATTTCCTTTTTTTTCTCCTTGGTAAGTGGTGGTGGCTAAAATTAAATACCATAAGCTTCCTTCTGAGTGCTACCCACTCAGAAATCACTACACTAGTGCCCATAACTACCTGCTTTCCTTATTTAAGATTAAAATGACAAATTGTTGCCAGTTCCCATGGGACATCCCCTGAGCACCTTTCTTAGGGGACCACATAGAGAGAAGATTATTTAGGAGAAAGAGAACAAAGGGTGCCCTCTCCTGCCACAAGCCAGGGCACCTTTGGAGGCCACCTCAGAATAAGGGAGAGGAAAGGTTCTAGCATTTCCAGTTTCCCTCTGAAGAACTCACAGCATGGAGAGGTTCCAGGGCCCAAGAGAGGATGGGCAACCTAGCATGAAGGGCAGATCCCTGGGCTCCTCCATTTGAGATCTTCTCAGCTAATTACCACCATCCATACCAGGGTGCTTTATCATTTGTTATTATTCCTCAGACTGAATAATTTGTATAGTAGTAGTTGTAGAGAATGACTGTGGGCTTCTGGAACTTACAAGTATGATTCCCGGGTTAGAAGGGATCCATGCACCAGCTCAGTTTTGACTTGTCTTGAGTAGTTCTATTTCTGGAGAATTAGCTTCACCAAAAACCTCATAACCCCTCCATCATTTTGTGATCATAAAGATGCAGTACATTTTGTTAATAAAGAAACTGAGATACAGTGAGTGCCATTTGCAGTGAGATTTCCCTGCCCTTCATTAGAAAAGGCTGCACTTCTTTTTCTCATGCACTTTTCTTTCTTTCCTTAGCATATTCTCAAGATAAAAGAAGATCTTGGAACCTAATTCTCAGGGGTTGAAAGTTGTGGCATCCCTCACATGCCCAGTGCACTTGGAGACTCATAGGGAAATGACCCATGTTGCCCTTACAGAAAACATACATGTCCGATCTTGACCTTCTTGAGCCTTTTCTCCAGCTCCTGGCAGCTGTTTATGTTGCTGCTCTGCTGGCAGGTAAACTCAGGGCTCCGCCTCAGGGCTCCGCCTCAGTGCCTGAGTCAGGAGAGGGCAGGCTTCAATGAAGAGCCCCTCCTCCACCCTCTTCTAATACTGAGGGTTAAATTAGAGATACATAATCTCATTGGGAACCGAGCCAGTGGTTTATGTCATAGCACTGCATGCTACCAGGAATACACTTAAATAATACCTCTCCACTTCACTTTTCTTTTTGTTGATATCTAATTTTCATACCATAAAATCCAGTTTGGGAATATGAAATTCAGTACATTTTACATTGTACTATTGTCACCAATTCCAGAGCATTTTCATCACCCTGAAAGTAAAACCATACCTGTTAAGCCCATTCCCATTTATTGCTTTCTGATGACAACCACTAATCTACCATTTATCTTTACAGATTTTCCTCTTTTGGACATTGCATACAAGTGGAATCCTGCAATATGGAGCCTTTTTACCTGGCTTCATTCACTTAGCATAACATTTTCAAAGTTCATTCAGCTTGTAGCATGTGTCAAAATATCCTTCCTTTTTAAGGCTGAATAATATCCATTGTATGTGCATACCATATTCTTTTATCCATTCATCCACTATGGAGAGTTGAGTGGTTTCCATTTTGGGCTATTAAAAATATTGCTGCTAGAAACATCGTACAAATTTTTGTGTGATTGTATATTTTTAATTTTTTTTTCATGAGCTAAGGTAAAAGAACTAGATCCTTTCATTTTTATCTTTTCTTTCTTTTTTTTTTTGAGAAGCAGATGTTTAGTGGAAAAAAATATGAATTTTTAGGACAGAGCATGCAAAACTGGGTACGATTTTCAGCTCTGTTATCTAATTTCTCAGCCTCAGTTTCATCTTTGAAATGTATATGAGTATACCTATTTCAAAAGGATAATGTGGTTTGGGTGAGACATCAATCCTTTTTGGAGTGAATATAAATTCCTGATGCTTTAGCCTTAATTTTAGTTTCTACCATTTTAACCACTAAAATTTCTAGCTTAACTTTGGCCCAAACATAGCAAGAGACTAGCGATCCTACCATTTGCTTTGTCATAAGAACTGCACACTCCTTCTGAGATCCTCTTAGTTGACCTTCATTTCTGGGGATAATTTGAGTTATTTTCTGAATTGAACCCCCTGGGGCTCACCATTATGGAAAGGAAGGCTAATCCTGACAAGGGTGTAGCCTCCATTTCTCAGGTACCAATGTCCCCTTGGAGCCAGCTCAGGATCAAGGGACATTCCATAGGCCTGGACTCTATAATATTCTTTTTTTACACTCCCCCTTCTTCTAGTGACACAGTAATGATTTGAGTAACGGTTATGATTTGTGCTCCAAACTTTCATTAAGAGATAATAAAAGAAAGGAAAAAGAAATGAATATGTATTTTGGAAGACTTTTTGTGAAGAGGGAGGCTGAAACTGTATTAAATGCACTGCAAATATTGTTACATTTAATTCTCACAACAGTCCTATAAGATAGGCACCTTTTTTTTCCAGATGGGATGAATTAAGAGTAAGAGATGTCAATTAATTTGTTGAAATTCACAAAGCTGATAAGTGGCGATTTGGTATCTGATCTTAGATAATTTTGATGTGAAGACTCTAATTCTTTCTACAAAACTGTGGACTCCAGAGCCATAAATAGCATCTTACTTTACAACCATGCTATGTAAAATGTGATGTTTTCCTCAACTTTTTCTAGGTTATGCTATGGCTAATGGGAAATATCCAAATCTTAGTGGCTTACAGAAAGAAACTTTCATTCTTTGTCACATTAAATATGGGTATAGATCTATTCTTCATATTTTCTTCATGTTGTTTGTGATGAAAGAGAAGCCCTATCTGGGATATGCCTTTCTTGTCACTAAATGTAAGGAATACTGGTAGAACCATGGGACAGCTCTGAAAGCTTCTGCTTTGTGTATAATGTATCACTTCTGCTCACAGTCCATTGGCCACAGCTAGCCACATGTCTAAGCCTTATCTCAGTGTTGTATGATGAATATTCCTCTCACAGGGAGAGCCACTCTAGAGCAGCGACTGGTAGAAAATACAGTAAATATTTTTACTGTATCTCCACGAAGTCTTCCATGTGTGATTTCCACATTACCATGCAGGTAGTGGAAATAGTAAGAATTTTGATATCATGCCTTCCTGGGATTCCTTCTTCAATGACGGCTCCTCTATCCCACTATCTCCAGTTGGTTCTTCCTCTTCCTCTAGCCTCTAAACTTGAGCGTGTATCCCAGGATACTTTTTAGGCTCTCCTCTCTCTTTACACTCAAACTCCAGATGACCTCATCCTGCATGGCTTTAATTACACTCGACTTGCTGATAACTGTCTAATGTATCTTTCAAGTCCTGACCTCTTTCCAGGCTCCAAGTGCTTTATGTTATCTCAACTTGGAATTCTAATGTACAGCTCAAAAGTAATACATCCAAAATGGAACTTCTGACTGCTATCCATCCCCACTGTGGCTGGCAATCTTTCCTGTTGTAGTAAATGGTTCCATCCTCCACTTAGTTATTCAAAGCAGAAATCTGGGGTTCCTCCCTTCCTCCCTTATTCTCACTTCCAAGTCAGATCCATCCAAATAGCATTTACACATCCTATTTTCATCTTTCAGATAGTTCCCCCAAATGTCCACATCCCTCAGTTGTAAATGCCAGCACTAACTCAAACCACTATTACCACTCACCTTGATTACTGTAGTAGTCAACTAATTGGCTTTTGTACTCTTTTTCTTTTCTATCAAAAATTTTTTCTTCACAAACTACTTAGAATATATATATATTAGATTTTATGTATTTTTCCTCTGCTAAAAACCCTTGAAAGATTCAACATTATGTTTAGAATACAACAGCAATCCATTTCATATCATGGGTTACAAGATCCTGTGTGATCTGGCAATTGCCCACTGTATGGGTTAAAAATTTCCCATAAATTTTGTTTGCTTGGAACCTCAGAATGTGACCTTATTTGGAAATATCTTTGCAGATGGATATGTTAAGATGAGGTCATATTGGAAAAGCCTGGACCCTAAATCTAAGCCTAATAGAAGAAAAAACATAGATACATTAAGGAGATACATAGGGATGAAGGTCCTATGAAGATGGAGGCAGAGATTGGAGTAATGCAGTTACAAGCCAAGGAATAGCAAGCAAGGATGGATGCCAACCATGAACAGCTAGGAGAAAGGCATGGAACAGATTCTCCCTCGGAAGCCTCCAGAAGGAAAATATTTTACTGATATCTTGATATCAGTTCCTGGCCTCCTGAACTATGAGAGAATACATTTCTCTTATTTTAAGCCAACCAGTTTTTGTCATAGCAGCGCTAGGAAACTAATACAATCACCTCTTTTTGCCTTATTCTACACTTACCCTACTGCAATAATGCCACACAGGCCTTTATTTTTATCACAGAGCTTAGTGTCATCTAGGGGCCTTTCAACTTGCTCTTCTCATTGTGTCCCAAAGCTTTACGTAAGACTAGTTCCTTTATATCAAATATGCCTCTGCTTATACTATTGTAACCTTTAATGTTAGTTCTACATGTTTACAGTAATTTCTTGACTTGCATGTATTCGGAAAGTGTTCAGGTATTTTATTCTTTGGTGTCACTTATTTCTATAACTAAGAAATCCAAAGTATGGTGTACACAAGTAATTGAAGCATCTTTAAATAGTAGATTAATTTGGTTCTAAGGATGGGTAGATACAATCAGTATGGAGGTGGGGATAGGAAGATATTATTCAGTCCATGAAATTCATGAAATTTAGGATGAAGTGATCCTCTGTGATCTGGTTTTCTCATTTCAAAAACCAAGAGTAGTAAATTCCCTCCCATTGTGGTGATGTCACATAAATAAAAAGTGTCTATGTCACATAGCCACAGAGGAAATTTTCAGGGCAAAGGTGGTCAGAACTTTTAGAACATACACATTGGAAAAAGCAAGTTTTGGAATTAAAGAGATAGATTTCACATAATTCCTAAACTCTGAAAAAACTCTGGTGAAGAATTGAAACATTCTCTAATTTGGAATAAAGTTCAGATTTGAGGAAATTTTGATTTCAGTACAGAGGTAGCAGGGCCTTGAAGTAAGCTCATGGATACTAATTACACAGAACTCTGATGAATAAGGAAGAATATGTGCATGGTTTGGAATATTGTTCCTTTTTTTTTATTCTGGCTTAGTCACATAGGCGATGACATTTGTTGGTTCCCAGTGAGAAAAAAACTGGAAATAAACATATGAACAAATATGTATGTTATTTGCAGCTTGAATGCATAATTGTGTGATTAAGCTTAACTAATTTAGCAAACTGAGTAGAGTTCACATTTCTTTGGTTTGTGTGGTTATTCTTTTTTTAAGTATATTTTATTGATTATGCTATTACAGTTGTCCCCATTTTTTCTCCTCTTTATCTCCCTCCTCACTGCACCCCATCCTACTCTTCCAGTAGTCCCCACCTTAGTTCATGTCCATGGGTTGTACATATAAGTTCTTTGGCTTCTCCATTTCCTATACTATTCTTAACCTCCCACTCTCTATTTTGTGCCTATCTATTATGCTTCTTATGTCCTGGATCTATCCCCACCATTCTTCCCCTCCCACTCCCCTGTTGCTAACCCTTCATGCAATCTCCATTTCTGTGGTTCTGTTCCTGTTCTAGTTGTTTGCTTTTGTTTTAGGTGTGGTTGTTAACAGCTGTGAATTTGCTGTCTTTTTACTGTCATATTTTTTATCTTCTTTTTTTTAGATAAGTCCCTTTAACATTTCATATAATAAGGGCTTGGTGATGACAAATCCCTTTAACTTGACCTTATTTGGGAAGCACTTTATCCGCCCTTCCATTCTAAATGATAGCTTTGCTGGATAGAGTAATGTTGGATGTAGGTCCTCGCCTTTCATGACCTTGAATGCTTCTTTCCAATCCCTTCTTGCCTGTAAGGTTTTTTTTGAGAAATTAGGTGAGAGTCTTATGGGAACTCCTTTGTAGGTAACTCTCTCTTTTCCTCTTGCTATTTTTAAGATTCTCTCCTTATCTTTAATCTTGGGTAACTTAATTATGAGGTGTCTTGGTGTGTTCTTCCTTGGGTCGAATTTCTTTGGGACTCTCTGAGCTTCCTGGACTTCCTGAACATCCATTTCCTTACCAGATCGGGGACATTTTCCTTCATTATTTGTTCAAATAAGTGTTCAATTCCTTGTTCTTCCTCTTCTCCTTCTGGCACCCCAATGATTCAGATGTTGGAGCATTTGAAGTTGTCCCAGAGTTTCCTAAGCATCTCTTCATTGTTTGGAATTCTTGTTTCTTCATTCTGTTCCAGTTGGATGTTTATTTCTTCTTTTTGTTCTAAATCATTGATTTTTTTTAATTTTTATTTTAATTGTTGATCTTGCAGTTTTCTGTCTTCTACTCCCACCCCAGCCCACCACCCCAGACCTCCCCACCTCCCTCCCATTTCCACCACCCATAGTTTTTGTCCATGTGTCCTTTATACTTGTTCCTGTAAACCCTTCCCCTTTTCCCCTGAAATTCCCTCCCCTCGCTCCTCTGGTGACTGTCAGCCTGTTCTCAATTTCAATGTCTTTTGTTATGAGAGCATCATGCTAAGCGAAATAAGCCAGGCAGTGAAAGACAAATACCATGTGATCTCATTTTTAACAGTAACCTAATCAATAAATCATTGATTTGAGTCCCCATTTTCTTCCCTTCATTGTTGGTTCCCTGTATATTTTCCTTTATTTCACTTTGTGTAGCTTTCATTTCTTCCTTCATTTTGAGATCAAGCTCAATTGATTCTGTGAGCATCCTGATTACCAGTGTTTTGAACTCTGCATCTGATAAGCTGGCTATCTCTTCATCAATTAGTTGTATTTTTTTCTGGAGCTTTGATATGTTCTTTCATTTGGGCCATATTTTTTTGTCTTGGCACACCTGTTATGTTGCGAGGGGAGGAGTCTTAGGTATTTTCCAGGGCAGGGCAACCCTCTTTGCTTCATTGTCATGCTGTATGTGGGAGAGAGGTCAGAGATGAAACAATGCTGCTTTCTTAGCTCTTGCCTCACTTTCCATCACTTCCCTCACTTCCCACAAGTGGATCGTGTCCTTTCACATGTCAATTCACAGGTGGGTGGGTCTGTGTACATTTTAGGACCCTATGGGCCTCTCCGATGGACTCTCCTGTGAGATTAGGAGTGTACATCACTGTCACAACCCCCACAGATTTTTTACAGCCAGAGATTTTGAGTTTTTATTTTACCACACTGAAATCCTGGGTTTCACAGTCTGTTTCACTCCATCTCCACCCCTCCTTCCAGTCCAGATGAATATTTCTTTAACCTTATACATTCTTAAACTAAAGAGCCCCTTTAGGTAGTATATAGATAAATATCAAAACTGAGTTATCCTTAATTGTTATAGGTTAGTATCTAATAACCCAATCAAACCAATAAGTCAATAACACTGGTAGTAGGGAAAGAATCCTAACAAACTACTCATTTTAAGAAACAAAACATAACCCCTGTTCAGTGTGGTCATGAATGTTTTTATGACTCACACACTCATAACCTTTTTCAACAATGGCTCCCTGTGGTAGTGTTTATTACTCTGGGAAGTTCTCTGTGGCTATAAGGAAGTCTTTAGCTTTGTAACTTTACCATAGTATCAATTCTTACTCTGGGTTTTTACTATGTATTTGGGATGCATTTCAGAATCAGCAGTGTCACTGTGTATACCTCAGTGAACTTCCCCAGATGATTCACTCAGTAATGTTTCTGTTCTCCAAAGTTCAAACTTTTGATGTGGCACTTTTGTGGTCATTCATGCTCATGATTATATCAGAATTGAGCTTTTTAAACTTTTATAAACATGCTTTCAACATTTGTATTTAATTTTTTGCACAAAAATTGGACAGGAATATTTATTCTCCTCAGCTGATATGTAACCAGAGATTCCTCATGGTTGATTTGCCACTGAAGCATAAGCGTCTTGAACTCAGGTTAATTTCATATTCTTCCTGAATCTGGAGACTGGGTAGAAGATCAGACAACCAGCACTATAATGGACTGAAAAGTACACATTAGAAATGAATTTGTTCAGGCCCACTGCAAACATAATTCTAGGGAGGGCTGACCATATTAATACAACCCTATAGGTTTAGGTAAATTCTGATTCCCATTTTTGAGGTGAGACATCTGAAGCAGGAACACATTAAGAACCTTGTCTGAGAGTGCACAGACCTCGTGAGTGCTAAAGTAAAGCCGAGTAGAAATATCAGATGAAGCTATAGATGAATATCTATGCTCATTTGTCTCGCTGCCCAAAACCATGGGTCCAGTGTTGACAGGTGCTGATCTGCTCATTGTCACATCTAAGCCCACATGCTCTAAAATCTCTAGAGAAGTGTGGGGGGCGGTGCTCTGCTCACAGAGCCCCATCCATCCACCATGGATGAAAATAAGTCTACTAAGACATGATCTGCTTGGGGAGGAGAGGTGGCCAATCTCTCAAAGGAGAAGGGCCAAGAGCCCCTTCCTCAATGGATTTTGTTAGGTTCATAATACACAGGAATACAGGTAAAGCTCATAAAACATTTCCAGGTGGCAAGGATCAAACAATAGATAACATTTCAAAGAACTCTGAGGGCTTAATCTGAGTCATGGTCTGTCAGGTAAGGGGTTACAAAACTTTGGGAGACAAACTCATTTCCTGCTCGGACCCTTATCATTTAAATGAGAGCACTTTCAGCAAAGCAGGTTTCACAGGATTTTATGAATTATTTCTTATGCCCAATTACCTGGGGAGACCACCCTAGCCAGCACAGAACTGCACCACCCTCTGTCAATGTTTCAGGCTCAAGTGGAGTAGAGCCAGGAAGCCAAAAGATAAGGAAAACTTCTCCCACACGGAATGAGGACTCAGGCTATGTCAGGATAGCCAGGCGGGGGGTGAGGGTTCGTCACCCCCTCTTTGCTGCAGCCCCCCCGAGTCCTTCCTTGAGGGCCTTCTATGTGGTTGTGCCTGGCTTAGGCAACCCTTCCCTTGAGGGAATCTTACCTGTCATTGGCTAACAGGCAAGCATTGGGGGCCAGTTATGGATGAAGCAGAAGCGGCACTTCTGCCAGGGAGATAAGCTTTGTCTCCTTAGTGGCATACAGTCTAATGGTTGCTCACTCAGCCTTAGCCATGGGGGTCTTACAACTCCTGAAACCAGGCAGGGTGGTTCCCAACAGAGAAGCCAAGTGCAAAGTGAAGTTCTTTTCACTGGTGTCTTGGAGAGCAGGTTGCCAGTTGCTGAAAGTAAACAGAAAGGAACTGTAAAAATAAAAGAGGGAAAAATTTGAGATTTCAATGATGAAAAGTGGTTTGAAACAATGAGGTGCAATAACAAATTCTTTGTAAAAATAATTTGCTTCACTAGATTTTAAGACTGGAAGATATGAAAATGCAGAATTATTTTTATTATAAATCTGTTTTCTCTGGGGGGCCCTTTGGAGGAAATGCACAGCATGCATAATCTTGAGAGTGTGATAGATATGCTACACTGTGAAAGTATATTATTAGTCATTCTGGAATAGAAAACAACCTTACAGGCATCAAGCCTCAAGATGGTTAATTGTCTTCGCCTTCCATCTCTACATTTTGTTTTCCTTACCAATTTGCTTGCTGATTTTTGTCTATTTTACTTAAAGAATGTGCTAAAGGAAACAAATCATTCAGCTCAATTAAAATGTTATATTCTAAAAAGCATTTAATTTAAACTATTTTTTTCTGTTTTGAGAAATACTAAACTAAGACAAAGCCTTCCCTTTTATATTATAATTTCAGCCCATTAATTTATTGTGTTCCTTCCTCAGCTGCTAGCAGGTATTTTATATATACTTTTGTTGAACCAACACTTTTATTTCTTAGGTGAACACAGACAGTCATATTTCATTGACTTGTAAGTCAAATAGTCATCAGATCACATACACTCTCTCAGCATTCGTTTATGCCTAAATAATTATAAATTTTCTGTGCAGGGCTCCTGTCCTGGGTGCCAGATGTGGGGGGGGGGCTCTTCCTGCAGAGCCCCATCCCCCCGTCATGGATGAAAATAAGACTACCAAGACATGATCTGCTTGGGGAGGAAAGGTGGTCAAACTCTCAGAGAAGAATGACCCAGAACCCCTTCCTCACTAGGCTTTTATTGGGTTCAAATACCAGGAATACAGGTTTAACATGTCAAAGAAATCTGAGGGCTTAATCTAAGTCAGTGTCTGTCAGGAAAGGGGTTACAAAACTTTGGGAGACATACTCATTTCCTCCTTGGACCCTTATCATTTAAATGAGAGCACTCTTAGCAAACAAAGCAGGTTTCACAGGACTTTATGAATACTTTCTTATGCCCGATCACCCGGGGAAACATTCTGGCCAGCACAGGGCTGCACCGCTGGCCATCATAGTTTCAGGCTTTAAGCTGATTAGGCTCAGGAAGCAGAAGACATCTCCCAGACGGAAATGGGGATTCGGGCTATGTCAGAATAGCCGGGGAGCAACGGTCCATCACATCCTTTTTGCTGCAGTGCCCCCCCCCCGAGTCATTCCATGAGGGCCTCCCAAGTGGTCGTGACTGGCTTAGGTTGCCCTTCCCATGAGGAGTCTTACCCATCATTGACTACAGACCAAGCGTTGGGGCCCGAGATGGATGAGGCAGAAGCAGCGCTCCTGCCAAGGAGATAAGCTTTGTCTCCTTAGTAGGTCACGTCCTCTTGACAGAACAGACCCAGATGAAGTGGGTCCCTTGGCTCTTACACAGCCCACCATGGGGTGAGGGTTACAACTCCTGAGACCAGGCTGAATGGTCCACAACAATGTTCAGAATATATCACAACAAATATAGATATTAAAATACAAATAAATTTTTATGAATTTATTTTCGTGCTCTACATATTTCTTCTCTTTGGGAAAATTTAAGTATCATTTTCTGCTATTGTTTTAGAAAATTAAAATCCCAAATCAGAATGTGAAATGAGAATTTCTTTTTCCCCTGTTTAACTCCATACAAAAAATCAACTCAAAATAGATTAAAAACTTTAACCTGAAACTTAAAACTCCTAAAAGAAAACATAAAATGAATCTTTAGGACATGGGTCTAGGCAATGATTTCTTGGGTATGTCACCAAAAGCATAGATAGGTAACAAACACAAAAATAGACAAGTGGGACTATATCAAAGTAAAATGTTTTTTTCTGTACAGTTAAGGAACCAATAGAATGAAGAGACAACCTATGAAGTGGGAGAAAATATTTGCAAATCATATATAGCCCTTGCTGGTGTGACTCAGTGGCTGAGCACCCTCCTGTGAACCAAAAACTTGCTGGTTCAATTCCCAGTCAGGGTACATGCCTGGTTTGTTTAACAGGTCCTGAGTGGGGGGCATGTGAAGGACAACCACACACTGATGTTTCTCTCCCTCTTTTTCTCCTTCTCTTCCCATCTTTCTAAAAATAAATAGATAAAACCTTTAAAAATTAAAAAAAATTCACAAATCATATCTATATCTATATATGTGATATGGGGTTAATATAAAAAATTCTATAAAGACCTGCTACAACTTAATAGTGAAATAAAAGTTAATCTGATTAAAAAGTGGACAAAGAAATTACATACACATTTTTCCAAGAAGACATACAAATTGGCAACAGGTATATAAAGAGATATTCAGCATCACTAATCATCAGGGGACTGCAAATCAAAACTATATGAGATATCACCACACATCTATTATGATGGTATTTATAAAAAGAAAAGATAGGTGCTATGAGGATCTAGAAAAATTGGAACTCTTGTACACTGTTGGTAGGAGTATGAAATGATTTAGCTGCTATGGAAAATAGTAAGAATAGTCCTCAAATAATTAAAAGAAGAACAACCATATGATCTAGCACCCCCATGTCTGGGTGTATATTCCAAATAATTGAAATCAAGATATTGAAGAGATGTTTGCAGTCCCATATTCACTGGAAAATTATTCACAATTACCAAGACATGAGAATAGCTTAAATGTTTATTTATGTACAAATGGATAAAGAAAATTACAAACAGAGATGCACACACACACAGTGAGATATAATTCACCTGTAAAGAAGAAGAAGAAAAGGAATCTGTTGGTCACTAAGAACTTTATTACAAAAAGGAAAGGAAGGTGACTTGGGATTGACCATACTAACCTAAACATATTGACGTTTGGACTTCTTTTTATACATAAGTGTAGCCTTGAAATTACAAAATTTCTTTATACTTAAGTTCAAATGAAGGCCCTTTGGATAACTTTGTTTAGGCACAGAACAGATGGGGCCTCTGGATATGCAGACAGAGAGAGATCTTTGGCTATGCAGCATTGGAGGAGGAAGGACTGTTTTGCCTAAAGCTAGCCCATTTATTGGAGCTAATAACATACATCCAAAACGGATGATAATATTTGTCCATTTAAGATAACAATTAAGAACCTGTAATTTTTTGATAGCTTTGATTTTCTTCCTCTTATCTATCACCGTGTAATGTTATCTTATTATTTCTTATTCTTATATCTGGTTACTTCTGTGATATATCTGGCTTCAGAACAGTTATATATCTCCCTTTGTCACTAAAACTAAGGTACTTGTTTAATATAAAAGTATTATTCCAGTATAAATGTTAGTAGATGATGATAGTGATGTAGAGAATGATGATGATGATGTTAATGGTGAGGACTATGAAGGCATTTTAATTTCACTGTGGACCCCCAAATAACTGGTTTGGGTTTTGTGGTTGCACAAAAAATGCATGAAAGAAAACTTAAGCTGTGTGAGTAGGTATATCTGTATATCCTCACACTAACAGTATCAGTATTTAGTGCCACAGCCCTTATGTGACAGAGGGAATCACCCCCTCTGGGGTCAATGTGTTGGCTATCCCCTGATCAGTGTTATTCCTTAGTAACATACAAGGTAATGTAAGTGTAACTCTCTTAGTTCTTCATTTTGTCCTCATATCTTTGTCTCTCCCTCTTTTTTTTATTTCTCCAAATTTTGACAGTGATTTTCAAATAAATTTAGTATATAGTATCATATGATCTCAACCAACTTGAGATTGTGGCCAATTTCACACAGTTCTAATCTCAAACTTCAAATTGTAATCCAGATCTATAATTCCTTCCATGTTACCATGGCAGATTCCTCAACTTTGAATTGTATAGGCAGCACATTTCACATTTGTTTAGGTCTGGATTAAGCACACACCTTAAAATCTCTAATATTTAATTTGCTGTTCTTTCCCCTGCACAATATTAGTGTAGTGTTTTGCATATGTAATACATACACAAACATATTAAAATGAGATAATAGTATTTTGGGTTGTAAATGAGTCTCTTCACTTTCATATATACATTTCAAATGTGCATCTGTTGTAAATTAAATGAAACATTTATAAGAATGAAGAGAAATCAAGATCATTTCCCCTCAAGAAATTAAAATATCACCAACTGAACTTTTTGACCTACTCATAAACCAGCCTTAACCCCATTAATTCTACTTCTCATTTTACGGACACCCTAGAGATTGTCTCTTTCCCAAACCAGTTGTAAATGGGGGAGTCCCAAGGGTCCCTTTGGACACCCTTCTCATGCTTTGTAAGCATGATTCATGTTGCTAAATTTCAAATTGTTTTTTCATCATGTGTCTCACACTATATTACGTTATCCTGATGACTCACTATGGTCATTTGGAGGTTACCTCAGATTTAAATTATTTCATGCTGGCAGTATGTGCATGAGGCTTTTGCTTTAGTAATTTTTCTCAATTTACTCAAGTGGTTTAGAAAGGTCCAGATGGAAATGAACATATTGAATGCTTAAAAAGAAATGTTTGTATTGTTTATGCAAGAAGTAAGACTCATTTCTTAATACACAGAGAAAGTTGTTTCTCTTTCTATTAGAGGTCACAAATAAAGTAAAATCTTGGACCTCTGTTTTCCCTTGCAGTAGTTAACCTGATGCAGCAAATAAGTTGGTCTTAATTATTTATGGATGAGCCATGTGAAATGTCTGCCAAAGGTAGCAAAGGGAAAATAATGCCTGGTATTACACAACTGACCTTGAATCCAGCTCTGAATGAAATTAATTACCCAAAGTTTTAAAATCTCAGCTTCTTGTATTGGTGACAATGTTCTTTTCTGGTGATTATGAATAGCCCCATTGTCTTAGCATGAGCTTTGCTTATTACTTATTTCAGAGAATTTGGTGCATCTGATCCTTGCAGGGAAAATTTATTAATTGACTTGATTTTTCCCTTAATTCCTACATATTGTGTTACCCTATCATTTAGCCACTGACATGCCATTAAAGCCAGATATTATTTTATAGAACAATTATAAAAATTAGCTCAATTTTGGGCTGACCTCTAGAGTATTTAGCCACTCAGAAGTAACAAACCGATTGCCTCATTGCCTTTTCTTGTGTTTTTGGTTTGTCAAACTAGTGTGCAGTAGAAGTGAGCAACAGAATTGGGGAGATTATTATTTCCGTTAATTTTCATAAGCTGTCAGTCTTCCAAAGGGGAAGATAGTGGGTCAGAAAGGGGTTGATGGTAACTCATGAATCCAGTTTTTAGAAAATATTTGCTTTGAAGGTACACCGGCTTCTTCTATTATTTTAGGATCTATTTTGTTGTTATGTATTTGGATACTGACAAAGCTATAACCTCCAAAATTCCAGTTGCTGTTCCTCACAATCTTCTGACATACTGAGGATCCTATCAATGGTAGCTGGGGGCAAAGGTTCCACCAGAGGAAACTTCACTGACAGAAAAATGAGAAGTGCTACACTGAAATGCTGAGAGAATTCATTTGTAATAAACAGTAATTAAACAGGGTTTTTTTAGGGTGGCACATTTACGATGTGAAAGTAGAAGTTGTGTCAACACCTTATAAAGTCCTGAAAGTAATTCAGCTGAAACATTTGCTCTGGGCTGAAGAACAAGGTTCTATTCTAGGGAAGACATAAGTTTGCTGTTTGTTTTATTAAAAAATTCTTCATAATAGTCTTTCTGATTTTAAGCATTTAACAAAGATCTCTCAGGGTTTATAGTATTATGGTATCTAAAAGACTATTGCTTGGTCTTTTCTCATAATTAATTATGTTCCCTTTTAAAAGGTATTATTAAAATATATACATACTAACAATTTGTGTTTTTTTTGGATATCAATTATCAGGTGAGGTATTTCCCTTAAAAAACGTTGTTGGTGAGGTCGGGTCTCCCTTTTTCTTTGTAATCTATCTCTGCCTTTTTGCTTCATTTTTCCAACCTACTGTCTTCACCTATCACCTTAGTTTTTAGTAATAGCCGCAGACAAAGGCAATTATCCTTCCCCTGATGCTTATTTCATCACTCCTATTTTCTCCTCAAGAACCTTGTTGAAACTAAACACTTCTATATTTTAGCCTTCCAGGCTTGGCTTGTTTAATGAATCCTCTCCGATGTGTTCGTGGAGAGTGTATAGGAAGACAACTTCTTTCTTCTTCTTTTTCATTTAATAATTTGATTATATTTTGCCATTACCATTTAGTCCCTTTATACCCTCCACCCCACAATCACCACATTCTCATTCATGTTCATGAGTCCTTTTTACTTTTTGCTCAATCCCTTTACCCCTTACCTTCCTGGTCTTAGCTGTCATCCTGCTATCTATGGGTCTGTCTCTATTTTGCTTGTTAGTTCAGTTTGTCCATTAGATTCCACATATGAGTGAAATCATGTGGTATTTGTCTTTCTCTGACTGATTTATTTCACTTAGCATAATGTTCTCTAGGTCCATCCATACTGTCACAAAGGGCAAACTTTTCTTCTTTTTTGTAGCCAAGGAGTATTTAATTGCATATATACCCCATAGTTGTTTTATCCACTCATCTACTGATGGACACTTGAGCTGTTTCCATACCTTAGTAATTGTAAATAACACTGCAATGAGTTTAAGAGTGCTTATATTCTTTTGAATTAATGTTTTGGGTTCCTTCGGATATATTCTGAGAAGTGGGATTGCTCAGTCAAAAGGCAGATCCATTTTTAATTTTTTGAGGTGTCTCCATATTGCTTTCCACAGTGGCTGCATGAATCTGCATGCCCACCAACAATGTAGAAGGGTTCTCCTTTCTCCACATCCATGCTAACACTCATTGCTTATTTATTTGTTGACAGTAGCCATTCTGACAGGTGTGAGGTGATATCTCATTGTGGTTTTAATTTGCATTTCTCTGATGAGTAGTGATGTTGAGCATCTTTTCATATGTCTATCAGCCATCTGTATGTCCTCTTTGGAGAAGTGTCTATTCAGGTCCTTTATCAATTTTTTAATTGGGTTTTTGTTTGTTTGTTTGTTTTGGTGTTGAGTTTTGTAAGTTCTCTATAAATTTTAGGTATTAGCCCTGGCTGGCGTAGCTCAGTGGATTGAGCGCGGGCTGCGAACCAAAGGGTCGCAGGTTCGATTCCCAGTCAGGGCACATGCCTGGGTTGCAGGCCAGGCCCCTAGTGGGGGCCACGTGAGAGGCAACCACACATTGATGTTTCTCTCCCTCTCTTTCTCCCTCCCTTCCCCTCTCTAAAAATAAATAAATAAAATCTTTAAAAAAATAAATTTTAGGTATTAGCCCATTATTAAATGAATTGGCGAATATGTTCTCCCATTCTTGGCTTATCTTTTTATTTTGTTGATTATTTCCTTTAATGTACAAAAAATTTTTAGTTTGATGTAACAACAATCCTGAGAAAGAGCAAAGTTGGAGGCATCATGCTACCTAATATGACACTATACTATAAGGCCATGATAATCAAAACAGCAAGGTACTAGCATAAAAATAGATACATATATCAACATGGATGGAACTGGAGAGCGTCATGCTAAGCAAAATAAGCCAGGCAGGGAAAGGCAAATACCATATGATCTCACCTTTAACAGGAACCTAGTCAACAAAACAAACAAACAAGCGTAATATAACCAAAGACACTGACATTGAGAACAGGCTGACAGTCATCAGAGGGGAGAGGGCAGGGAATTTCAGGGGAAAAGGGGAAGGGTTTACAGGAACAAGTATAAAGGACACATGGACAAAAACTAGGGGGGTGGAAATGGGAGGGAGGTGGGGAGGGTTGGGGTGGTGGGCTGGGGTGGGAGTAAAAGACAGAAAACTGTACAAGATCAACAGTAGAAATAAAAAATTAAAAAAAAAAAAAACCAGGACAGAATAGAGAGCCCACACCTTTATACTCAATATTTGACAGAAGAAGTAAGCACATATGATGGTCTAAAGAAAGTTTATTCGATAAATTGTGTTGGGAAAATTGAACAGATACATGCAGAAAAATGGAACTAGACCAACTTCTTATAGCATACACAAGAATAAATTCAAAATGGATTAAAGACTTAAATATTATGCCTGAAACTATTAAAATCATAGAAGAAAGCATAGGTAGAAAAATCTCAGACTGCTCATAGCAATATTTTATTAGATATATCTCCCCAGACAAGGGACATCAAAAGAAAAAATAAACAAATGGGACAGCTTCTTTTTTCATAGTTCAACATTTATTTGGTCATCTGGAAACATTTCTGATTAATAAATAAGGATCTTTAATAGTAAGAGTTTCAATTAGGTAAGAAAGGGAGATCAGCACAATGATTGTTCAGTCAGGACTAGTTGGAAGGTTGTCTTAAATAGGGTTTGTTTGCTTCTTCCGAATTATGTTCTCTAGTTGAGTGGACAAAATATACCACATACACATTAGACTTATCATATGGGAATGGTATAAGATTTCAGTTCAAATGATTTAAAAATAAAGGAGAAAGGCATAAGACAAAAGGACCACATTTGCCTTCAAAGCATCAATACCAATCTTCTAGATTTTCATTTGGAACATGTAAAAACTTTTCCTCCCTCATTGTTAAAATACCTCTTGAAGGAATCAATAGCAATGTATGAATCTAAGTCTCATTTAATTCATGTTTATTTTGCCCCTCCTATATTCCAGGAACTTTCTAGCTATTGGGAAAACAAAGGTGAATAAGATAACAAATTCATATTTGGAAAAGTTCTTAGCTAAGAAAGCCAGCGACTAGATTTATTATTTCAAAACCCTATATTATGCCCTATTAAGTAAATCAGCTTTAAATATCCTTTAGTATACAGAAACAGAATATTCATCCTAAGAAGCATTCTCTGCATAAAGAATCCATGATGACTGTTGGGACTCTCACTCCAAAGAAAGGATTGTGGTCCTTTCTTGACTTGAAACATGGCCACTTTTTAAGAGAGGGAATTCCAGAAGAAACAGAAACCTTACGAGTAGGAAGATGTGATAACTTCTTTCTACTTCCATCTCTCAAATAGGGAGTTTAAGTTTACAATCACTGCCAAATAACAATTTAACCAAGAATAATTGATTGTGATGAAATAGAAAAGTTCAACAGGGTTTACAGGAACAAATATAAAGGACTCATGGACAAAAACTATGGGGGGTGGAAATGGGAGAGAGGTAGGGAGGGCTGTGGTGGTGGGCTGGGGTGGGAGTGAAGACAGAAAACTGTACAAGATCAACAATTAAAATAAAAAAATAATAATAATAAAAGAAAAGTTCAACAGGCAAATTTAGAAAAAAAGGAGATTTAATTTTTCTTCCAATTTATAGGAAGAGAAAATTATTCCTAATAAATGGAACATTGCTAGAAAGAAATGGATAGGCTCTCAAGATCAGAGGTTCCTCCAGGGAAAAGATGTGAGGGAAGCTAAGATCAGAATAGCCAATAAATGATGGATGAGGGACACTCAGAGAACAGGTGCCTAGAGATCCTAAATCAGAGGTCTTTTGAGAGTAGAGAGATTGACTAAGGTAGATTCAGAAGTAAAACAAGCTTATGAGTTAGAGAATTCTTGTTTTTTTTTTTTAATTTTAATAATTGGAGTAATATTTGTGGAACACATACCTATAGTATGTGCCTTTAAATTCATGTTGACTATCAAAAGTTTTCTGATTAATTTTACAATTTTTAAACTTTTTCCTAAAATATTCTTTCTAAGTGTATAACTCTGGGATAGGCCAGTAAAATAAATTTTCTCAGGATTCTTAGTTGGGAACTAAGACACACAGGAGGAACAGGATTTTTACATCATTCCTTGTCAGCTCTGCTGCAATAAAATTACCCAGGATTCTTCATGACAAGATCATTTTTAATACAAGAGTTGCATGCATACATTTCTTGTTAATCAAAATGGATTCACAGTGTAGTATAGTGGAAATTGCCTAAATATGTGAGTCAGGAAGATCTCAGTTTAAATCTAAGTTCAATAACTTACTAATTGTGTGACTTTCACAAACTGCCCTAATAGACACATTTGTGCTACTTCCATTCTTTTTTTTTCCCCATGGGAAACTAATAATTTCCTTCCCTATGACACTAGATTTCCCTTTTTTTCAATTTACTTGAGCTAATGTTTATGTAGACTTCTTGCCTGGAAAGACTAGTCAGTGAGTTAATTCAGTTACTGTTCAGAATAAATATAGAGTTAAATTCTACTTTGTCAATTTCACAATTTACCAGAAAACCCAAAGGGATTAACTAGGATTGATCCTGAATATTTCATTGTTCCCAAAACTCAGAATCATTGACTTTATTTCTTCAAGAAGTAATGCCTCCCAGAGAGTAAAGGGAAATAAGAAAACTGTATTTACATATAATTTTTCCCTTTATCAACAATCTCAATTGCTAATAATACTTCTTAGTATAATTCATACTTCACATTATATCATTTTTAAAAAATATTTATTGACTGAGTTTAGAGAGAGGAAAGAAGAGAGACAGTGAGAAAGAGACATCTATTTGATGTTCAATTTATATATGCATTCATTGGTTGCTTTTGTATATAACCTAATTACAGATTGAACCCATAACCTCAGTGTATGAGGGTGATGCTCTAACCAGAGAACTTCCTAGCCAGGGCCCACATTACATCATTCTTTATGCTTAAGGAAATTATACTGAATTCTACTACACTATTCTTTCTTCTTTCATACCTTTATTTACTTTCTATACTTAAAGTTTTCTGATAACATGTCAAGAGAGGAGTATACATTAAACAAAGGGCAAAGACTAAACATATGACATACTTATTTTTTCAATTACAGTGTTTCATAAATCATGTATCATGCGTAGTATGTATCTTTGGTATTATGATTGAAATGCAAGATGAGAAATATTATAAACTATAACTAGAAATATCATTTTTATACATGAACTTATAGCCAACAAGCTCAAATTTATCAAACAACAAGCACAAATAAGGAACCAAACCTTGTAAAAAGTTACAAAACTCATGACATTTTAAAGCACAAATTAAACAAAGAACAATTAGTATGCACTTGGCTTCCACTTGTGATTAACAGGTCATCTATGTGTGTTTAGGAGCCTGAGAAGGAAAATCAGTTAACTGTAAGATTTCTTGTTCAAATTGAACTACATTGTTCCTTGGATTGTCATTTTAAATGCATTAGTTTTCATGAATTCTATTTAAAGTGGGACATCAAATACATAGCCAATTTCTCCCCTTACACATTCAGCAGAAGGAAAAACAATAGAAAATACAATGTAAATGGTTAATAATAGTATTATGACCTGAAGACAATATATAACTTTTAATGACAGACTCTTTAAGATTTAAATTGACCACCCAAATTTTTCTTTTTTATATCTTAAGCAGTTGAGATCTATCAGGTTAAACTATCACAGCTATCCAGTTGTGTCAATATGTGCAAATATATTCAAGGTAGATTATAGATCACACTCTACATATGGAGCCATCATGGTAACAAGAGTATTGTTACAATATGATTTGTAGTCTGAAGAAATATTACTGTTATTGGGAAAGACATTGATTCTCAGTTGTCTTTAAAATATATTGTAATCTGAAGTAATAATATCCTCTCATATATGAATTTAGTCATTCATCCATTCATTCATCTATCCATTCGTACACCTATTGACCTCTCCATCTCATCTATCCATTAATCCATCATCCATCCATCCACCTTTTCATTCCTCTATCTACATGACAATTGTCTATTGAGTGACTACTCTGTGTTGGGAAATGAATCAGGGACTTGTGATGCAAAGAGGAATTAAGTAAAATTCCTAATTTCAAGTTGCTTAAGACCTCCTATAAAAAGACAGACATGTAAATCAATTGTTATAACAGATTGTGGTGAGTGCTATCCTTGAGAAAGACTTTGGAAAAAGCAACTAAATTTATCTGTCTGATTGGAGTTGAAAATGGAAGAAATGAGAAACAACGAAAATGTAGTTGATAGAATAGATGGAATTTGAATTAATCTGATGGCTATAGATGATGAGAGACTATAGAAGCAGAGAAATTTAAAGTGCAAAACCTGAAAAGGCAAGGGTAATTTAGACAAAGTAGGCTCTCTAAAATAGTGGAAGTGCAAGGTACATTTAGTAGTGGGAGATAAAGGTGGCTGGATCAGGGAGAAAATTAACATACTGAGGTATTGAGCTTGTACACCAGAATTCTTAAAGTTAAGTAACATACGGATGCCATTGAAAGCAAAATAGCTCTTCAGACTTCCATTGCTCACTTCAATACTTTATCATAATCTTACTTACATATGTACACATAAAAATCAATTGTAAATTCCTTGTATATGAAGATCTTACATAACCAAAACACAAGTTAAAAATAAATAGAATTATAAAACTACTACAATTCAAGGTTGAAGGGACATTACTTTTCTTTTTTATTTAACATGCTTCTCTGATGAGAACTGCTTTGATGCAGGTCTTTTTACTTTGGCATGCCTACGCTTAGTGTCAATTCACTCACAATGTCTCTATAAACCATAGGGAAACTTTGGTTTGTTTGTATACCATGCTGGGATGCCATTTGGGTTTAAGATATGTTAGCATATGTACTTTTTTATTTCATTAGCTACAACAATGAATGCAGTGTCTCTGGTTGCTAATGAGATTGTTAACACTGACAGCAATGTAGCCACAGAAATCTTATGAAATGATTATGTCATTTTTATCATATGCTTATGTTTTGGATTTTCATTGGAAAATGAACAACTTGTAAATTCATACATAAGTCTAGGAATCCTGAAATCATGGATAAAAAATATCTGCAAAATAGAGCCAGAGACAGGGGTCACTAAAGGTTCACAAACAAGGAAAACATGCAGATGAATTTTCTTTGGAAAGCTCACTCTGTGAAGAGTTAGACAACTTAAAATGGTCTAGGCAAAAGATGATGTAGAATTTTTAGCAGCCATGGGAATAGGGAGGAAAAGAAAGATTTGAGGTGTATAATTGATTGGGTCCGAGATGGATTTGGGGGGTAAGGGAAATTGAAAATTCAAAGATGATTCTCAAATTTCTATCATGTTTGCCTGGGTAGCAGGGGATACCATAGGTTAATAGGAAGAATGTTAGAGACAGATTAGGCTGTGGGTAGAAAACAGTGAGACTGGCTTTGGATATATTCCATTTGAAATGAAACAGCTGTAATGGAGTAGACAATCTGAAATATGAGACTAAGGCTTAGGGAAAGAAACTGGGTTGTGGTGGAGGTTTGGTCATCATTGGCATATCTGTGGTCATCATGGCTTTGGACTTGTCTGAAATTCCTATGGGGAGAGCAAAAGGAGTTAGAAGAAAACTGGCCTCCCTGAGGATGATGATACTTCAGGGTACGCAGATGGAAGAGAGCAGCTCCAAAGGAGACTGATGAGGGCTAGAGAGATGAGGAGATTTAGGAGAGCAGAGTATCATTGGTTACAACTGAAGATACTGTTGTCTTGCCTGAATTATTGTAGCAGGCTCCTAAATTATTTTGTTTCCAGTATGGTGTCCTCAAATCCATTTCCATCTCTGTTGTCATGGTAAATATGTGAAGCTTAAGTTGTTACTACTCCTTTCTAGTGTAGTATTTTTAGTGTTCATTCGTATCTTTCTCACTAATGCTTAATATTGTGGTCCCCTACCAATGTCACATTTTCTGCAATTTAAATATTTGAAAACATGGATTAAAGCAGGATGCAGTGCATAGTTGCAATGGTTGATTCTCCCAGCAGAAGCACCGCTCTCCCTCCCTTTTATCTGATTCCTATTTTGAGTGTCCTAGGAATCAGCCTTAGCCTCTCTTCTTTTATTAAATATTCTTTTTCATGGTGATCTATACGTTGCTGACTTCCAAGAATCTCCTGCCTGTATCTACTTAAATCTATCTCTCTGTATATCTATCTATCCATCTATTTATCACTCCAAACTCTAAAATTTATACCCAACAATGTGCTTGCACTCTCCACTTGACTCTCCATAGAAAAATCAACTTTGAATGTCTCCAATCTCCAAATTCACTTGTTCCCAAGTTGTGCCATCTAAGTAAAAATCTTAGCAATACTTGTTTCTTTTACTCTCATCTCCAGCATTAAAGAAAGCATCAGCTAATTCTTAACAATATGTTCTGAATCCAAATATTTATCTCTTCCAAGATCCCATTAGCTCTCACTTAGATGCTATCTCACTCTCCTCTGCTCACTTCCCTACAAGCTATTTTTGCATAGCCATCTGAATGATATTGAAAAAGATAACTCTTATGACACATGGACATGAACTAAAGGGGTGAATGTGGGTGGGAGAGGGTGTGCAGGGTGGAGGGGAATGATGGGGGAGAAATGGGACAACTGTAATAGCATAATCAATAAAATATATTTTTAAAAAACTGAAAAAAAAAGAAAAAGATAACTCATATCACTCCTCAACCTGAAACCCACTAGTAACTTTCCATTGCTCTTAGCATGAAATCCAAGCTCCTTATCATGATATATAGGATGCTCCAAGATTTAGGATCACTGGATGCCCTGTTCTCTTGTTCATTGACTTCATTCTGTTCTGTAGTGAGCTATCCTGTATGTGTTCCTCAAGCAGGCAAAGTTCTTTGCTGCCCTATTGCCTTCAACTTGCTGGTTCTTCTACCTCATCTTTCAGAGTTTTGCACAACTGCTTTCTTCTCATCATTCTAGTTCAGCCCCAATAAGACCTCCTTAGATATATCTTCTCTGTAACCATTTTTAAAGCATTATATTGGCCTCCCTCCAAACACTTGGCCATACTACCTTGTAATTCTGTGTGCCATGAGAGGTTGCAGGATGGAATGTTTTCAGTTCTGGGGCAGTATGGAGAACAACGGATAGGTGTGGATGATGGAAAGGTGTCAATGACAAATCTGGATTTGAAACCCAATGCTTTTTTACCAGTACGGCTAGTGTCAGACAATTTCTAAATTACAGTTTTCTCACCTGAGAAATGAATGTAAAATGAGTTATTTCGCAGTTATAATGAGTATTAAGTGAAAGCACATATGAGTAATCTAACATGGCTCAGATCTTAGCACTCAATAATTGTTTATAAAATAAAATTCTTTTTCCATGACCTTCATCCCTACCTCTTTTCTACTTACCCTGGGTAAATGTTAAGAGTAAAATATTTAAGATATCACAAATATTCTGGCTAATATCACGCATTTGTCTCATCCTCCAATTGCATATTATCTAAAAATTAACTGGAAATTTGGCCATCCAGCTCACAGAAGAAGGTTCTAAAAAGGATTCACTGAACCCTGTACAGGTTATTCTACCAAAAACATTAGTCAACCCTTGACAAGAAATGCTAGTAGTCATGAATGTAGAGCTATTAGCGGAAATACTAAAGAAACCTTTGCCAGGAGTTACTCTTCAGGTTCCAGAGTTCTATTGCATTAGCCCTTTGATTTCAATCCTGATCTTGACTTTGAAACTTTCTGTCCAAAACAAACTATGAACTGGTGTCTTGCTTTTAGACTGGGCCTAAAGACCACCATTGTACATGTTAATCTAGAGGTCATCAAACCATAGTCCTTAGGCCAAATTTGGCCCTCAGACTACATATGAAAATAAACTTTTATTGAAGCACGGCTACACTCATTTACTTTTAAAGGCTTCTTTCACAACATAAGAGCAGAGTCAAGTAGTTGCAACAGAGACTAGATGACCCACAAAGTACAAAATATATACGATTTAGTCCTTTACAGTAAAAGGTCCTAGAATCCTATGTTGTACTGTTTAACCCTTTGTATTGCCATCTTTTTAGTAACAGAACATGGATTGAGTACTTACTGGATATCTATCTCTCGACCTGATACTGAGAGTAGAACAGGGAGCCAAGGATGCTCTGTACTCAAAGAGGACACGGTCCAGATAAATAGGTGTGATTTTCCAACTGAAAGAAAAGCGGTACTCTTTTCTACTTCCTTTTATTTGTCTCTACTCAAACAATAACATTAAGAAAAATAACAATAAATATAAAGATGTTTTATACACAAGATTTTCCCCACACATAGTGAAGTTTGTCCTAATTCAAGTCTTTTTGCCATAGAAGTATCAGTTGTGGCAATAAGTCTTATGGGAAAGAAAAATAAACTCCTTCTTTCCTTTTTCCAGATGCTGGACTCAGCACAACTCTGCTCTCTGAGCTGGGTGAGACTCAGATTTAGAGCCATTTTTTTTTTTTTTGTATTGTTAAGACAATTTGTCTATTAAAAAAGGGTTCTTCTTTCCATACGAACTTTCATGTTTCAATATAAAGCCTCTAGGTTATATTGTGCATCAAATGTTGCTTTATAAGTTCTGTGAAATACGTAAAGTGTTCTCTTTTGGTCAACTATAATAGTAGCATATTGGAGATACAAGTAAAAGTAGGTAAATAGGATGTTGAAACATAGCAGCTGAGTTCAGATAAAGTTCTTTGCCTGGATAATAAGATGTGTGTGAATTTGATATATTACGCAAATGGGGCTCAAGTTTGTGGGAATATTTGCTATTTTATTTACAGTAAAAAGTCGCAGCAAAAGAGGATGTGTTGATAGAGAAAATCAACCCTGAAGAAAATGAATAAGATATTTGCTTTAAAATAATTCACTTTGTGAAAGAAAAAGTACAGTGACACAACATCTTGCTATTTTAAAACTTTCTATGGTTCCACACACTTTGAGTTTTATAGCAACAAGTAAAAGTTTAGAGTTTTCCAACTCTAATATGGTATTAGTATTTTATTGCTGAATTAAATTTTTGGTGCAAACACAAAATATTGGAAAAAAACAGAGGCCAATAAAGTTATATTCAAATCAGTGCATTTTATACTCAAGGTCCAGCACAAATAACAGACCTTTTTATTACAAAATCTTTTATTACAAAATCATAAATATGTAATTCTGTAACATAACAATATCATTTTCCAGCACACCATGTAACATTTTAGGTGAAATGTTCAAATTGCTGTCTATCTTATGCGAGACATTCATGTACCGTACCAACCATACTCAAGCAGGCATTACTTCTACTGGACCCTGCATATAAATATACAAAAATATATTTTACATTTATATGTAAATATATATACATATATATTGGCCCATTCACTTATTAAAGTGAGAGTTTTTTCAGATATTAAATATTTGAGGATATGATCTAACTTCTGATTTTGTCTCAGAGTTATACATTATCTTTTTTTCTTCTTAACCAGAAAAGCAGAATTTATTATTTTTAATCTCATCTTAAATATTTTATTATTATTAATTTTACATTCATAATAAAGTTCTTTTAATTTTTATTTTAATTGTTGTTCTTGTACAGTTTTCTGTCTTTTACTCCCACCCCAGCCCACTGCCCCAACGATCCACACCTCCCTCCCATTTCCACCCCCCCTAGTTTATGTCCATGTGTCTTTTATACTTGTTCTTGTAAACCCTTCCCCTTTTCCCCTGAAATTCCCTGCCCTCTCCCCTCTGATGAATGTCAGCCTGTTCTCAATGTCAGTGTCTTTGGTTATATTATGCTTGTTTGTTTGTTTTGTTGATTAGGTTCCTGTTAAAGGTGAGATCATATGGTATTTGCCTTTCTCTGCCTGGCTTATTTTGCTTAGCATGATGCTCTCCAGTTCCATCTATGCTGCTGCAAAGGGTAGGAGTTCCTTCTTTCTTTCTGCTGCAGAGAATTTTATTGTGTAAATGTACCACAGTTTTTGGAGCCATTCATTTACTGATGCACACCCAGGATGCTTCCAACAGTTGACTATTGTAAATTGTGCTGGTATGAACATAGGGGTGCATAGGTTCTTTTCAACTGGTGTTTCAGGGCTCTTAGGACAAAATCCTAGCAGCAGAATTGCTGGATTAAAAGGTAGATCCATTTTTAGTTTTCTTAGAAAACTGTTCCATACTGATCTATACTGTTTTCCATAGTGGTTGTACCAGTCTGCACTCCCACCAGCAGTGCACTAGGGTCCCCTTTTCTCCATAACCTCTCCAACACTTGCTATTTGCTGCTTTGTTTATGATGGCCATTCTGACTGGTGTCAAGTGGTATCTCATTGTAGTTTTCATTTGCATCTCTCTGATAGCTAGCGATATCGAGCATCTTTTCATGTGTCTCTGGATCCTCTGTAAGTCCTCCTTGAAAAAGTGTCTGTTCAAGTCCTTTGCCCATTTATTGAGTTGTTTGTCTTCTTAGAGTGGAGTCCTATAAGTTCTTTATATATTTTGGAGATTAAGCCCTTGTCTGAGGTATCATTTCCAAATATATTTTCCCATACAGTCTGATCTCTTTTTATTTTAATACTGTTTTCTTTAGCTGTGCAGAAGCTTTTTATTTTGATGAGATCCCATTTGTTTATTCTTTCCTTCATGTCCCTTGCTCTAGCGGACATATCAATAAAAATGTTGCTGCGTGAAATATCTGAGATTTTCCTGCCTATGTTCTCCCTTAGGACTTTAATGGTGTCACAGCTTATATTTAAATCTTTTATCCACCTTGAATTTATTTTTGTGCATGGTGTAAGTTGGTGCTCAAGTTTCATTACTTTTTGCATATAACTGTCCAGTTCTCCCAACACCACTTGTTGAAGAGGCTATTTTTGCTCCATTTTATGTTGATGCCCCCTTTGTCGAATATTAATGGACAGTAGAGACTTGGATTCATTTCTGCGCTATCTGTTCTATTACACTGGTCCATGTTCCTGATTTTATGCCAGTACCAGGCTGTTTTGATTACAGTGGCCTGGTAATACAGTTTGGTATCAGGTATTGTGATTCCCCCCTACTTTGCTCTTCTTTGTCAAAATTGCTGCAGCTATTCGGGGTCATTTATGGTTCCATATAAAATTTTTTTAGAATTTTTTAAATATATTTTATTGATTATGCTATTACGGTTGTCCCATTTCACCCCCATCATTCCCTTCCACCCTGCACACCCTCTCCCATCCACATTCCCCCCTCTAGTTCATGTCTATGTGTCATAAGTTCTTTAGCTCCTACATTTCCCACACTATTCTTTCCCTCCCCCTATTTTCTACCCACCGTCTATGCTACTTATTCTCTGAACCATTTCCCTCTCTATTCTCCTACCACACCCTGTTGCTAACCCTCCATATGATCTCCATTTCTGTGGTTCTTTTCCTGTTCTAGTTGTTTGCTTAATTTGCTTTTGTTTTAGGTGTGGTTGTTAATACCTGTGAGTTTGCTGTCTTTCACTGTCATATTTTTATCTTCTTTTGCTTAGATAAGTCCCTTTAACATTTCATATAATAAGGGCTTGGTGATGATGAACTCCTTCAACTTGACCTTATCTGAGAAGCACTTTATCTTCCCTTCCATTCTAAATGACAGCTTTGCTGGATAGAGCGATTTTGGATGTAGGTCCCTGCCTTTCAAGACTTCAAATATTTCTTTCCAGCCCCATCTTGCCTGGAAGGTCTCTTTTGAGAAATTAGCTGACAGTGTAATGGGAACTCCTTTGTAGGTGACTGTCCCCTTATCCCTTGCTGCTTCTAGAATTCTCTCCTTCATTTTAATCTTGGCTAATGTAATTATGATGTGCTTCGGTGTGTTCCTACTTGGCTCCAACTTCTCTGGGACTCTCTGAGCTTCCTGGACTTCCTGGTAGTCTATTTCTTTTGCCAGATTGGGAAAGTTCTCCTCTATTATTTGTTCAAATAAGTTGTCCACTTGTTGCTCTTCTTCCTCCCCTTCTGGCACCCCTGTAATTTGGACGTTGGGACATTTAATGATGTCCCGGAGGTTCCTGAGCCTCTCCTCATTTTTTAGAATTCTTGTTTCTTCCATGTTTTCTGTTTGGTTGTTTGTTTCTTCCTTCTTGTCCACTTCATTGATTTGAGTCCCAGTTTTCCTCCCATCTCTATTGGTCCCCCATGCATCTTCCTTCATTTCACGTATTGTAACCTGCATTTTTTCATCTTATTTGTGAACAAAATCAACCAATTCTGTGAGCATCCTGATCACCAGGGCTTTGAACTGTACATCTGATAGGTTGTCTATCTATTGGTCGCTTAGAGGAATTGGTGTGATGCTTTGATTTGTTCTCTGGTTTGAGCCATTTTTGGTGGGTTTTTTTGTTTGTTTGTTTGTTTGTTTTGGTTTGGTTTGGTTTTGATCTGGTCGAGGCTGTTATGTAGTGAGGGGTGGAGCCTTAGGTGTTCCCCAGTGTGGAGCAGCCCAGTTGCTGAGTTGTGATGCTGTTTGTGGCTACGAGGTCTGAGAGGAAATAATGGCGCTTGCTCTGCTCTCTTCTGGATTCCAGTCCTTTCCGCCGCTTCCCCTTCACCTGGATTGTCTGCACGCGGCAATGTGGGACCACCTGGTCAGCCAGCCGCCTTGTGGGGCCTCACTGGGTCTGCACAGTTGCCACCCGGTGCCCGGGGTCTGCCAGCTGCTGCCTGTGGCCCCAGAGTCCACCAGCTGCCACCTGTGCACCTGGGAATGGCTAGCTACTGCTGCCTGAGTTCCCGGGTCTGCACCTCCACTTTTTCCTGCCGCAACTCCACCTGTCTTACCGGTCTGGATGAATGGTTGTTGGGCATCCTTACAGTTCAATTTTCTATCAGTTCTGGTTGTTTTCTTGTTTCTAAATATTTGTTGTCCTTAATTTTGGTTGTGAGAGGAGGCCCAGTGTGTCCACCTATGCCTCCATCTTGGCCATGGTTCCATATAAATTTTTGAAGTGTTTGTTCTATGTCTGTGAAATATACCATTGGTACTTTAATAGGTATTGCATTGAATTTGTAAATTGCTTTGGGTAGTATGGACATTTTGATGATGTTACTTCTTCTGATCCATGAATACAGTATGTGTTTCCATTTGTTTGTGTCTTCCTTGATTTATTTTTTCAGTGTTGTGTAGTTTTCTGCATACAGGTCTTTTACCTCCTTGGTTAGGTTTATTACTACGTATTTTATTTTTCTTTTTGATATATCGAATGGGATTTTTTTTCTTGATTTCTGCTTCTGCTATTTCATTGTTGGTATACAAAAATGCCTTTGGTTTCTGGGTATTGACTTTATATCTGGCTGTTTGGCCAAATTCATTTATTAGGTCAAGCAGCTCTTTAGCTGTGTCTATAGGATTTTCTATGTACGCTATCATGTCATCTGCAAACAATGATAGTTTTGTTTCCTTTTTTATGATTTGGATGTCTTTTATTTCCTTTTCTTACCTAATCGCTGTGGCTAAGACTTCCAATACTATATTGAATAGAATTGGTGAAAGTGGGCATCCTTGTCTTATTCCTGATCTCAGTGGAAAAGATTTTAGTTTTCGCCAATTGAGTATGATTTTGGCTGTAGGTCTCTCATATATGGCCTTTATTATATTGAGGAATGCTCCCTCTATTACCACTTTGCTGAGCATTTTTATCATAAATGGGTGTTGTACCTTATCAAAAGCTTTTTCCGTATCTATTGATATGATCATGTGATTTGTGTATTTGCTTTTGTTTATGTGATGTATTGTATTTACTGATTTGTGAAGCATAAACCACCCTTGCATGCCTGGGATGAATCCCACTTGGTCATAGTGTATGATCTTTTTAATGTATTGTTGGATGCAGTTTGCCAATATTTTGTTGAGGATTTTAGTGTCTATGTTCATCAGGGATATTGGCCTAAAGTTTGTTTTCTTTCTTTATTGTGTCTTTATCTGGTTTTGGGATTAGAATGATGCTGGCTTCATAAAAAGAGTTTGGGAGTCTTCCATCATGTTGGATTTTTTTTGAATAATCTGTGAAGGATAGGGGTTAGCTCTTCCTTAAATGCTTTGTAAAATTCTCCTGTGAAACCATCTGGTCCAGGTCTTTTGTGTGTCGGGAGTTTTTTGATTACCGCTTCAATTTTTTCTGCTGTTATTGGTCTATTCAGGCTTTCTGCTTCTTCTTCGTTGAGTTTTGGAAGATGATATTTTTCTAGAAATTTGTCCATATTACCTAGGTTTTCAAATTTCTTGGCATATAGTTCTTCATAGTAATTTCTTAAAATTCTTTGTATTTCTGTGGTGTCAGTTGTAATCTCTCCTCTCTTATTTCAGATGGTGTTTATTTGAATCCTCTCTCTTTTTGTCTTGATGAGCCTGCTTAAAGGCTTGTTTATCTTATTTATCTTTTCAAAGAACCAGCTCCTGGATTCATTGATCCTTAGGATTGTGTTTTAGCCTCTATGTCATCTAATTCTGCTATGATCTTGGTTATTTCCTTCCTTCTACTTGCTCTGGGCTGTCTTTGTTGTTGATCCTCGAGTTCTTGTAGCCATAGGGTTAGGTTGTTTGTTTGAAATGTTTCTATCTTTTTTAGGTAGGCCTGTATCGCTATTAACTTTCCTCTGAGGACTGCCTTTGCTGTGTCCCATAAGTTTTGGGTCGTTGTGAGTTCGTTATCATTTGTTTCCAGAAACTTTTGGATTTCCTCCCTAATTTCATTCTTGACCCATTCATTGTTTAATAGCATGCTATTCAATCTCCATGATTTTGAGGGTTTTGGGTTTTTCCCCTTGGGGTTGGTTTTTAGTTTCAGTTTCTTGTGGTCAGAGAAAATGCTTGGTATGATTTCAATTTTCTTGAATTTGTTGAGGCTTGCTTTGTGTCCTATCATGTGGTCTATCTTTGAAAATGCTCCATGTGCATTTGAAAAAAATGTGTATTTAGTTTCTTTAGGATAAGGGCTCTGTATACATATATCAGTTAAGTCCATTTCATTTAGAGTGTTGTTCAATGCCACAATATCTTGGTTAATATTTTGTTTGGAAGATCTGTCAATTTTTGACAGTGGGGTGTTAAAATCTCCTACTATAATTGTGTTGCTGTAAATATCTTTTGTGAAGTCCTCTAAGATATTCTTTACGTATTTAGGTGCTCCTATGTTGGGTGCATATATATTTACAATGTTTATGTTTTCTTGTTGGATTCTTCACTTGAGTATTATGAAGTGACCTTCTGGGTCTCTCTTTATGGTGCTTCTTTTGAAGTCTATTTTTTCTGATATGAGTATTGCTACCCCAGCTATTTTTCTGTGGATTTGCTTGGAAAATACGTTTCCAGCCCTTCACTTTCAGTCTGTGTAGGTCTTTTGTCCTGAGGTGGGTCTCTTGTAGGCAGCATATGTGTGGATCTTGCTTTCTTATCCATTGAGCTATTCTATGTCTTTTGATTGGAGCATTTAGTCTATTTACATTTAAGGTTATTATTGATAGGTACTGATACATTGCCATTTTTATACCTGTGTTTCTCTCTCTCTCTCTCTCTCTCTCTCTCTCTCTCTCTCTCTCTCTCTCTCTCTCTCTCTCTCTCTCTCTTCCTTCCTTTCCTTAAAGCAATCCCTTTAGCAGCTCTCTCAGAACTGGTTTGGTAGAGGTATATTCTTTTAGACTTCTTTTTTCTGGGAAGGTCCTTATTTGGCCTTCTATCTTGATTGAAAGCCTTGCTGAATAAAGTCGTCTTGGTTGCAGGCCTTTGGTTCTCATTACTTGGAGTATTGCTTGCCATTCTCTTCTGGCTTGGAGTGTTTCCACTGAGAAGTCAGCTGCTAACCTTACCAGGGCTCCCTTGTATGTTACTTCCTTTTTCTCCCTTGCTGCCTTTAAGATGCTCTCTTTGTCTTGGAATTTTGCTATTTTAATTATGATGTGTCTTGAAGTGGGCCTCTTTGTGTTCCTCTTGATTGGGACTCTTTGTGTTTTCTGGATTTGTGTGACTTTTTCTCTCATCAAATTAGGGAAGTTTTCCATCATTCCTTTTTCAAATAGGTTTTCTATCCCTTGCTCTTCTCCTCTGGTATCCCTAGTATATTAATATTATTATGTTTCATATTGTCCTGCATTTCTATTAATCCCTCTTCATTGTTTCTGATCCTCTTTTCCTTTTCTTGTTCTTTCTAGGTGTTTTTCCCTACTTCTTCCTCCAACTCACTGATCCAATCTTCTGCTTCATCGATTCTGCTTTTCATTCCTTCTACTGTGTTCTTCAGTTCAGAAATTGTATTCTTCATTTCTTCTTGGCCCTTGTTGTTAGTTTCTATTTCCTTTTTCATGTTGATATTGTTTGCAGTGAGTTCATCGTAGCTTCCCTGTAGTTTCTGGTAGCTCATTGAGAGCTCATGGAGCTTCCTGACAACCGTTGCTTTGAACTCAATATCTGATAGTTGAGTTGCCTCTTTTTTATTTAGCATTCTTTCTTGGGCTTCCTCCTTTCCTTTTATTTGGGGATTGTTTCTCTGTCTTCCCATTGTTTGTGAGACTTCTTGTTAGCCTCAGCTTCTTAAATGGATCTGTTTTGGCTCCCTGGGTTTATTGTGTGAACTTCTGTGGCAGAATACCTGTGAGATTCAGTTGTGCAGTCTCCAGTATCCTTCGGGTTTCCTGGTGTTCATAGCTTCAACTGTCTCAGCTGTTGGGATGTCCCCTCTTTTGGTCCAACTCTAGTTTTTTTAGTTTCTATTTTTTGTTGTTGTTGTTGTTGTTGTTGTTGTTGTTTTTGTCTCACTTGTGGGTATTTAAAAGGAGAATAGAAAAAAATGAAAAAAGAAGAAGAAAAGAGGAAGGTAAAAGAGATAAAATTGTAAAGAAAGGAAGAAGGAATAAGACAAAAAAGAAATAAAGAGAAGCAAAAGGAATTGAGGGATAAAAAATAAAAATAATAAAAAATAAAAAATGTATAATTAAAACAAAGTAAAACAAAACAGCCCTCCCCACAGAAACAAAAAACAAACCAAAAACAAAACAAATTAAAAAAACAGAAAATGCCTCTTGCTGTTTTCAAACTGGCCAAACTGGTTTTTCATGGTCTTGCTAGCTGCAACAGTCTGAGGGCTGACCGGTACCGCTTTTCTCCCTGTTCCTCACTCAGTCAGCTTTGGGCTACTCTCCCCAGTGCCAGCTATGTACTCTCCCCAGGGTTAGCAGTGCACTCTCCATGCAGGGCCTTGGGTGTGATTTCTGAGCCTCCTGCAGATCGTGCGCTTTCCCGAGTTTATGGGTTTGAGCTCGGATCTCTTAAGGATTGAGCAGTCCCTGCGTTTATTGCTGTGAGCTCTAGGTGTCCTACAGGGCACACGTGCCTACCCGAGTCTATGGGCGTGGGCTCCGCAAGTTTCCCGACTTGCTCGCACTCACCCTAGGATCATGGGTGTGAGCTCTGGGTCTTCCACAAAGCCCCCTCCTCCGGTCGCAGGACCGCCTCTGGTCCCAGGGCCACCTCCGGGAGTTCAGTCACCTCTGGTCAGTGGCAGGGCTGCCTCAAGTCGGTCGCAGAGCCTCCTCCAGTTGGTCACAGAGCCACCTCCAGTCACATGGCTGCCTCAGGTTGGTCACAGAGCCACCTCCATCCCAGTCCCAGAGCTTCCTCTGTCCCAGTCCCAGGGCCGCCTCTAGTGGCTTGGTCACCACGTCTGGTTTTCCAATGTCCGCTACAGATTTTGGTGTCCTATTTGCATATATGCTGTGGTACTGTTGGCTGTCTGCTCTGTTCCTCTGTAGATCAGCTAGGTTTTTCTCCCGGGTGCAGGGGGGAGTGGAATCTGCCTCCTCCTACCATGCCACCATCTTGAATCTCCCCATAATAAAGTTTTAATACTTAAAAAAACTAGGTTAACATTAAGAGTTCTCTCTGCATGCTCTACAGTCAGACAAAAACCTCAAGTTTGTGCGAATTTAAAATGGGATGGCACAGCAAAGCCAGAGTGAAAACAAACATACTTCCTACCTTCTTTGCCCCTTGTACTTCCACTACATCTTCAGTCTGCCTCTAACTTCTCAGAACTCAGATGTACCCCTTTCCCACTTTCGATCCTCAGCTCCACCTTGAACCAATCTTTGCAGAGCCTGTGATCAGTGACATGCAAAAGTCGATGGGCAGCAAACTGTCTTCTCCTCTGCTCTGGATTTCATCTTATTCCAGACCTTCTCATATTTCATGTCCCACCCCCCTCACTACAGCAATAATGTTATACTCTTCTCTGAAGATTCAGAGCTTTTCTATGGGCCTACCTTTCCATCATATGTCCATTTTTATTTCATTCCTGTATTATTGACTAAGGATTAATGACTATGGTGGTGCTAATAATAACTACGGTGGCTATGACTATTATCTATTGAATGCATACTATGTCACAGGCTCTGCCCTGTGATAAATGACTGACATTCAGAAATTTTTTTTAATCTCACAATCTCCCATTAAGGTAGATATTATTAGGCTCAATTTAGAATTAAGGACACTGTGGCTTAGAAAACTGTTATTCTAAACTTTCCCATCAGACTGAGTTCAGAACTTATGACTGTCTAATTCCAGGCTCATGTACTTTAGCCCTGTGCTATATTTCTTAATTTCCTCACTTTAACTTCTTCCTCAAACTCCTTCATAAACACTCTGAATTTGAAACCTGGTCCTCTGCCATCTGATTTCTGCACCTCTTTCCTTTGTCTGAGAAATGTGTGTACCTCTATTCATAGTTTGTGTTTTTTGGGTTTTGTTTTTTCTTTTTTTTTTTGCTTTTCTAAAAAAACCCCCACCCCATTCAAGTCTGCATTATTATTTCATGTGCATTTGTGACCCTTTTCAACTAACTATCTTCATTGAATAATTATTATAGATCTTTATGGTGACTAACTAGTGTTGGGTGTGGATGGATATATAAAAGAAATGCAAAACATATTTCTCAATTCCTGGTTATGGAGACAAGAACTTCACATAAAATATAAACTAACTACACAAAGGAATATTTACCCTAAAATGTTTGGCAATTTGCTTCTAATCTGAAATAAAGTTATTATTTTAGTTTTTATCTCCCCATAAATTCTCTACTTCATTTAATTATGGTTTTTCTCTAACCTTCCCACTTTCTATTTACTTCTCTGACTACATTTCCTCCCTTTTGTTTATTCATTTTGACTGTTCTTTTTCTTTTTTGTTCTGTTTAGTTCCCTGAAAGATTTGTTCTGAGACACTCTTCCATTTCACTATTTTTCTTTGTTACTACACCTAAGTAGTTTACCTTTATTATCCTTAATCCTAAAAAATAAAACTTTTTATTTTTTTAGGTGGGGAGAAACTTTTACAAAATAATTAAGAAACTTCCTTAAGTTTTTGCAGTTCGTGTTAAAACCACTGGAGCTAGTATTTAATCTAACCTATGATATGATGCTTCTTCATCAACACCTTGGTGTTTAATTTTTTTCTTTATACTAATTATTTTGTCTGTCTTCCTGACATGGCCAGAGTATTTTAAACAAATTATATTGGAAGAAATTTGTCTTGGTTTTGTTTTATTACTTTATTTGAAGAGATGGAGGACAAAACTAGACCTGGAAGCCAAAAATTAGGTGATGGTAAAACTGCTGGAGTCTTATTCCAAACAAATGAATGACTGCCTTCATTTTCAGAGTACCTGGGGATCTATGGTTATGAACTATAGCTTAGTCTTCCAACTGTTATTAACAATTAATTTCCTAACTTTTCTTTCAGGCAGTGGCTAATTAATGTTTCCTTTTAAAGTATTCTTGGTGCAGTCCCAATGATATAAAAAAGAAATCCAAATGAAGAAGGATGGATGAGTCACATATGCAATCTTTCTGTTTTTTCATATCAGGATAAGATCATACCCAGTTAGATAATTCCTTCAATACATTCAATCAGCACTCTGGTTCACTTGGCAGTTAGCAACCTCATGGGGTGGACGGGGGAAATGAACAGGGGGAAAATGTGTTGTCCTCTCTTTCTATAAATTTAAGCCCATTTCCTCTCATCTTTTCTCAGGGGTAAGCTTATATTTTCATTTTAAATATGAGCTCCCAATGGGCATTAACCATGCCATTTTTACTTAACTGCATTTTTACCCCAAGTATGATGCTGTGCTCACATAACTGATCTATGGTCACAAGAAGAAAATGACAAAAACTGCATTCCAGTGACTGTAAGCTAATATTTTATGGGCCTCTGTAATGAAAGTTTTGACCACTATTATAAATCATACCTAGAACATACGTAACTCATGGTCTGTATTGACAATACTGTGAATATGTCATACAACATTAAGCCATTGATTTGAAGTCTCCTAATTGAGGTTTACTGATAATTAAGCAGAGCAGAATAATAATTCCTCCTACCCTCTCTACAAATGAGGACATTTATAGCTAAGAAACTGGTAAAGTAGACAAAAGCATAGAGTAATGTGTCACATCTTTCTGCAAACAGTTTTATATAAATGGACTGTATTATTGTAAAGTCATGCTAATGGAGATATATACATATATATATATATGTATGAAGTTTGAATTTCAATTCTAAAGTCATAGTATTTATAATTATAAAGTAATTAAAGTTTATTTATTTATCAATTACCTCTTATGAGAACCCTAATTTAAAATCACTTTCTATGATTAAGTACAAATTAGTGAGAATATACCTATTCTTTCTTTCTTTTTCCCTTCTTGCTTCCTTACATTCCTTTTTGGTTCTTTTTTTTTCTTTTCTTTTTTCATTTCTTGTAAAAGGCATTACAAACTAAATATATCTTACTATATAAGATAATTTCTTCAAAGCTTTTAAACTAGATGGTAGGTCAGTTTGGACCTATATCTTCATGAAAAGATGTCTGTTTTAGAGAAAGTATCCTCACTTATTTCTTTTACTATTAACTTCAACATGAAAGGGCAACTCATTCTGCTCTCCCAGCATAGCTCAGTAGAAGATATCTATTGTTCTGGTTTAGGGCTCCCTATTTTCCAAACTCTAGGTGGTTAAAAGTTTACCCTCACTGATTAACAGAGAAATAAGTAAATGAGTGAGTGATGTGCCTGGAGAGATCAGGTGGTGGAGGCATGTGCAGTTTAAATGAATTCTGATTTTGTTAAATGCATTTGCATAATTTGAAGAATGTACATGGGTTACATAAAAGTACTGAATTCTTTTTAAAAGATTGCTCATCTTCATAATTTCTGCAATTTTGGGTCTATGAATGTTAATAGGTACCTATTTATTAATGGTTCTTTTTTATTGATAGCTCTCATTACTTTCACTAAGTTAAGACTTCAGAAATAAAAATATCAGAGAATGCCCAGACATCCTCTCTGGGAAAAATTTTAAGAGAGAATTGACTATTTTTTTTTGTTGTTTAGGAAAATGCTAGTTTTTGTCCTTATATGCCACCAGTAATGTCCTTATTTCACATGTTTGAAGGAAGGTCAGCACCACTTCAAGCTTATTTCATTGACTAATGGGGACTGGGCATGCTGGAGCCCTACCATGTCACAGCATTTTTATGTGGCTAGAGCGGACTGCAAACAGGGTAGATAACTAACCCTTTTATCTTTTGGCTTCTTTCTGACCGAATCCTGCACTTTTCTAACTGTAGTATTATATTTTTGTCTACTAAGAAATTCAGGCTGCTGCTCAGAGGATTATCCTACACATCTAAAACAAAATAGGCAGCAGAAGTGAATAGGAAACTGCAAAATTACTGTTTTTAATTGACATGTACCAATGAAACCCAACTTTACTCTTGATTTTTGTGTCAAACCATAAGGCAGTTTTCAGTGTTTTGACACCTAATCTCCCCTGGAAAACCCCCAACCAGCTGAATTATTTTGACTGTTTATTCTCTGCAATGTATTAAATGCTTGTGCCCCATCAAAATTCATGTGCTGAAATCTTGATCTCAACGTGATGGTATTTGGAAATGGGGCCTTTGGGAAGTAACTATGTCATGAGGGTGGAGCCTTCATAAATAGATTAATGCTTTTACAAGATGAGGTCAAGGACCTATCTAGTTTGGGTCATGTGACAATGCACCAAGAAGATGACCTTCTACAAATTAGGAAGAAAGCCTTCACCAGACACTGGATCATCCTGGACTTTCCAGCCTCCAGAACTGTGAGTAAAAATGCCATTTAAGCTGCTCAGTCTACAGTGTTCTGTTATAGCAGCAAGAACTGACTAAGACACTCATCTTGTAATATGCATTAAAATCTACCTAAACATCATGGCAATAATACTAGATTCTGGATTCTGATTAAACTTATTAAAAAATAAGTGACAGTGTATAAAGGGTTGTAGAGACAACACAGGTGTTGGAGTTGGGGAAGTCTCACCTAACTTAAGGTCCAATCATCTACTGATACTCTATTTTCATTATTTACATGGTATAGATGTTAATAATAGTAATAATAATAGTCACAATATCAGGAAGTCCAAGATGGCAGAGGAGTAAGCAGAAGTTAAATTAACCTCCTCCCAGGACCAATCTAGAATTACAACTAAATTGTAGAGAAATATTCTGGGATAACCAATGGAAAAATAGCTGGAGAGAAGCCTTATAACCATAGACAAATGGAAGAAACTACTTCACCACAACATGACTGGTATGAAGTATGGAAGAGACACAAGAGGGCTGGCTGGGCTCCCACAGGTGGCACCTGAAATGTTGGAGAAAAATTCAGTGGCTCAGGGGTTCTCCCTGAGATGGGAGAAAAATTCAGTGGCTCAGGGGTTCTCCCTGAGATGGGTGGGGTCTAAACCCCAAGATGGACTACCCAGCCCATACACCAGAGCCAGGAAGTAACCCAGATACTATCCAGCTGAGAAAAGCAGCTGGGTTTCTATTTGCCAGAGAGAGACAGTTGGAGTCACAGAGAGCCTTTTAAAGGGCCAATGCACAGAATTCATTTGCAGCCACATACCCTGGGCTACAGTAAATGGAGGGCAGAGCAGACTAGAGATGCTTGAAAAGAGCTGGGGTTGGAGGCTTGGAGAAAGTATAGAAGGAGCAGTAACCAAGATCTCTGTGCTTAGTCATTTTCCATACTGTAGGAGCCATCTTTCTCAGGCAAAGCAGTCCCCTCCAAGTGGCATCAGTATGAGGGGAAGCAATTGTCCCACCTGCAGGAATTACTCTTCCCTACCCTGTGGTGCTTAAGCCTGACTTCTGATTATACATTGACTAGATTAACAAAAGAAGAGAGAGCTACAGACTGTGAATCACTGGTATCCTCGAACAGGCCACCTAGAACCAGACTGGGACACCATCTGACATCACCAGGGGCAGATTCAGAAAGAGCAAACAGATCTTTACAAGTGCATACAAGATGTGGTGGGTGGAGTGACTCTCAGCCAGCCAGCTGGAGGGTAGGATCCACCAAGGCAATACCTGCTCATCTCTGAGAGCTCGGAAATCACAACATGCTTACCCAGACAAAGTGAATCAAACTGTTAGCATTTTTGTACATCTATTTCCAATATAATAATGTGCTGTATGTATTACTTATATTTTGACATTTTCAGACAATATAATTTGAGCATTTTTATTAATGATATACATATTCAATGTGATTTTAATGAATCTTAATTAAAACACCTTAAGAAAAAATAATAATGTTAATATTTTATAATTATATTTGGAATTATGAAGGTCATACATCAGCACATTTTTTTAATTCTGAGTATTTTTTAGGATGAATTCTTAGAAGTAAACTTATTGGTTTTCAGGAAATATATATTTCCTAGTTTTGATGTTTGGATGGCAGTGCTTTCCAAAAAGATAGTGCAATTTACTCACAATAGTAGTTTATCAGTGTCCCTTTTCAATCATCCCCACCAGCTACAGACATCTTAATTATTTTAAACCATTGCCACTAGGAAAGCCCACCATACTGGGGGGACCCTTATCATGTGATTTCAGCAATACAATCAGTTGTATTAGTCAAACAAATTAACTGAAAAAACAAAAATACCAAAATCTCAGTGACTTCATACAAGAAAAGTTTATATGTTATTAGCACACCAGTTCAGTGCACATGCTGGATGGACAGCCAGCCCATAATCATTCAGAGATCTAAGACTCTATCTTTCTTTTTTGCAATGTCTCCATCCTGGGTGGATGCTCTTCACATATCCAGCCCTCATACATGGGTGATTTTAATAGTCAAGGCAAGAAATGTATGACCACACTTGCTCTTATATTCTATTAGGCAGAACTCAGTCACACTCAGCTTCAAAGAGCTGCTAGATACAATGTATTCATTTGCCCAGGAAGAAATGCAACAAGTTCAGCCACTATCTAACCATCTCTGAAACAAACATTATTTGTTTTTATTTTAATGTAATTGAAGAGTTTTTAACTTTTAAAAATAGAATTTAACACATTCATTGTAATATATAGTAGTCATTAATGTGATAGTATGCTGCTATTCTATGCTTTTATATTTATTCTATGCTTTTCTATGCTTTTCTATACTTTGTTGGGTGCTTTTCCCCCCTTAACTTTTATTGGTTGGATGAGACTGCTAGTCATTCCATTTTTCCCTCATTAATTTGAAACTACTTCTATACTTTTCAATTCCACTAATGGTTGCTGTACCATACATAGCTCTCAATAAGATTGATTGTAAACAAGATAACCTGTATTTATACAACAGCTTTATAAATTATTAACTTCTCCATCCTCCCTTCCTGATATCATATCTCATATGAAAAGAACTGTTGAAACCTTTTCCTTTCTCTTTCTCCTTTCTTTTTCCTTCAGGAGATCTTTGAAGTGCATTTATCTCCTCCTAATCACTGCTTCCTATTGCTTCTAGATTCTGTGGGGGAAAAAAATTGGAAATCATCAGTAGTCCTATGAAAAAATTATTACGTTTAAAAATATGACTCTAGAAGATTGTGGAGGAGTAAGTGGAAGGTACACGATCCTTCAAGGACTAATCTAGAATTACAGCTAAATAGTAGAGAAATCATCTGAAACAACCAACTGAACAATAGCTGGAGAGAAGCCTCATAACCCTGGGCAGAGAGAAGAAATCACTTCACCACAACGTGACTGGCACAGAGTGTGGAGGTGACACAAGAGAGCTGGTTGGGCTCCCAGGGGTGGCAGCTGAAGTGCCAGAGGTAAATTCCAGCAGCTGGGGGATTGCTCCTGAGAAGTACGGGGTCTGAACCCCAAGCTAGACTCGCTAGCCTACAGCACCAGAGCCAGAAAGGAACCCAGATGACATACAGCTGAAAAAAGTGTTAGGGTTTCTGTCTGCCATAGAGAGATGGCTGAAGACATAGATAACCTCTTAAAGAGCTGACACACAAAATTTCATTTGCAGGCTTATATCCTGGGCTCTGGAAAAGGGAGGTGTGGCAGTGGATTAAAAGCACTTTAAGAGAGTCTGAGGATGGTGGCTTTGGGGAGGGAACTGAGGGAGCAGCCTCCAGGATCCCTGTACTGAGTAATTCCCCATACTACAGGAGCCATCTTGCTCAAGCAGAGCAGTCTCCTGCAAGTGGCATCAGCCTAAGAGGAAGCAATAGCACCACCTACAGAAATTACTATGCCCCACCCTGTGGTGCTTAATTAAGCCTGGCTACTGACTACTGCCTGACTACTGACTAGATTAACAACTGGAGGAGACAGCCACAGACTGTGGATCACTGGTCATCTCAAACAGGCTGCCTAGAGCTAGACTGGGACACTATCTGACATCACCAGGTGCAGATACAGAAAGAGGAAACAGTGATAAACACTAGATTCTATTGAGACAAATGTCACCATGGTCTTCTTCATGATTTGCCTTATTTTCTCTCCTACATAGATTTCCCCCCTTACTTTGGATTTATTTATTTATTGTTTTTAAAAAAATGTTGTATTATAGTTGTTCCAGTTTTCACCCATTGCTCTTCCTGAATAGCTTTTTAACATTCATTTCTTGCCCTTCCAGTTTGTGCCCATCAGGTCACTAGTTTTTATGTTATAGTTTGTTTCTAATCTCATATTCTGCTCCTCTATTCTCTTACTTCATTTTACCTTTTTCTTTCCTCTTTTTATTGCCATTTTAAATTTTATCTTCTCTCTTGCTATAGCTTGTTTCTATTCTACCCTCTTACTGTTTCTCTCTTCTTCAGTCTCTCAAAACCATTTATTTGTTATCAGTCACCTCACATTCTTTTTCCCATTCTTAAAATACCCTTATTTTCTCTCCACCTTTATCAATCTTTGCTAACATGTTAAGGATATTGTGGTTGTTGTTGCATTTCTTCATTTATTTATAGATCTTCACTATTTTTATATTTCGAATCCCAGTTCTTACCATTTCCTTCTCCTACTCCATTTAGCCTTCCTCATGTCCATTCTTTCTCTTTTTTTTCATTTTAAATTTAAATTTTCCCCTGAATTAGTTTGGTTTTCATTCCTCACTCTTAGTATTCCTTCACCCTCCATCCTCTAAAATTCAATTCTCTTTCTTCTAGACATCTCTTAAACCTTTTTTGAGTTCTTTTTTTCCCTCTCATTCCTTTCCCACCAATATTAATTTTTGCTCATCTGCTGTTGACAGTGCTGTGGTGGATGTTTTCCATCCAATTTGATCCTTATTTTTCTCTCTCTTATTATATATTTTTTTAAATTTATGTTTAAATTTAATAGTATATGACTCCCTTTTCTCATTTCATTCCACCTTCTTTCCTTTCTTTTGTATTCACAATGTAAATTTTAGTTTATCTCTTTGCCTTGTCTCTGTTCTCTACTCTCACTATTGCTTCTTTATTTTAAAATTATTTTTCTTTTAGTAGTCAGCTCATATTTATTTTTCTTTTCTTATAATAGTCTTAATCACTTCTCACCTTTATTAATATTGCCTCATTTGATGTTGATACTGTGATTGTGGGTGGAATAGTGGGAAGAATCACCAGCATAGTTTCCATTCATCTTGTCTCTCTGGCCAAGCACATAGAGTTGAATAATCAAATATTACACACACATTTGTTTTAACTCCAGTGTGCTATTTTTCACAGTCTAAGCTCCTTTAAAAGTGTATTAATTTAACAACATATTTGGCCCTTGAAATGTTAAAGGGACTTATCTAAGAAAAAGAAGATTAAAAATATGACAGTGAAAAGTCAGCAAACTCACAGCTATTAACAACCGCACCTAAAACAAAAGCAAACTAAGCAAACATCTAGAACAGGAACAGAACCACTGAAATGGAGATCATATGGAGGGTTAGCAACAGGGGCGTGGGAGGAGGAGAGGGGGGAAAAGGTACAGAGGATGAGTAGCATAGATAGTGGGTAGAAAATAGGGGGAGGGCAAGAATAGTATGGGAAATGTAGAAGCTAAACAACTTATGACACATGGACATGAACTAAGGGGGGGAATGTGGGTGGGAGAGGGTGTGCAGGGTGGAGGGGAATGATGGAGGAGAAATGGGACAACTGTAATAGCATAATCAATAAAATATATTTTAAAAATGTGTTGAGCTGGCCTCTGCTACTTAAGAATATGCATTTTCAAGGGCTATTGTGACCTTTTTTTATCTGAATAAGAAATCACTTTTGGAATTTGAGACTGAAAACAAATGGCATCCTTCTTGCTAAGACCATTAGTGTTTAGGATATTTATTGTACTCTAAAATCTTTATTCCTAACCTCCCAATTCATTTTTCTCTTGTCTAATGCAGTATCTGATTTAAGAGACTAAAATCAGGAGAAATTGTACATAAAGGCCTATCAGAATATTTTAAAATCATGTGCACAAACATTCAAGTTGGTGCATGTGGTCTGCTTTGTTAAAATAGCAAGCACATTGCAAGTGTTTAATGAGGTGTCAGAACTGGAGACTTAATACAACCTTCTGTAATTTCACACCCATATTACATGTATTTTGTATGGAGAAAATTAAAATTTCCAGCTGCTATAGCAAAAAATGCAGAAGTCCCCAGTACACTTATAAATGATATTTCACTCCACATGGAAGAGATTAGATCCACATCTGCTGCAGTTTAGTTGATGAACATGGAGTAGATGGTGTCAAGAATCATACAGCACTGGAGTCTAGTAAGAGAACAGGAGGCCACCACCCAGGGAGGGACAAGGTTCACAGGTTCTTATGAGACACCATTTAGTTAGGCTGGCTGAGTTCATTCAACAAGATGAAACATTACCCAGTACTCCCTGCAAACTCATTCATGATGTTTGCCTACACATGACACTTGGATCTAATCTAAAAATATTTTATTCATAAATTTGTTTGAAGCCATCAGTTATGGTGTGTCTCCATAGTAATGAAATGTTATAAAAGATACAGAAACATTGCCATTGGTCACTGTAGGTTTGCTGGTGTGGAGACATATCAGTTCAAGAGAAAGTAATGGTTAGAATGTGTATCGGTGAATTACCAAGAGACCTCACCAAAGAGAATGGGGGTGTTGTTTCTAAATTGAATTCAATGCTACAGTGATACTGTCATATAAGTTACAAAAAGAGGACACTGTTTTAGAGATTACATGCATATAAGAATGATGTAGTATTTTTTCAAGGAATATTAATCTAAACACAAAGTAAAAACATGATTATAGTCATCATAAATCATTTTGGTGTATTAAATGACATTTTGCATTTGCTTGTATAGAATAACCCTCTGTAACATTTCTCAAACAGCAGTGGTTCTAATTATTATTAGCTTTATTGTTATTAGCCCTTGACATGGTGGTTTCTTCTATAATTTGGTGTTTTCTTTTTCAAAACCCTTGGGTCCCCCTGAAATGTGTTTGGAGTGCAGAATTTTTTATGCAGCATAAATCTGCATTGATTGAGGTTTCCAGTAACGAAAAGTCTGATGTCATCTCAGGTTTTATATATTTGTCAAGATCTTGTGCTTACTTTATTATTCATTTTTTCTGGTCATAACTTTGGATATTAGATTTTTTTCAGTGCAGTAGACTACCATTTGGTGATTTACAACTTTAGTGACCTGTCTTCCTAGCATTATCAAATGGATGCCTGGGAGTAGCCTGGACCCTCAAAATATCTATCTTTTGAGTAATGAAGAGGATTATCATCAGTGATAAATTCACTTCAGGGATGTTATTTTCTATCCCGAAAATACTTCTGATTATAAGTTTATAATCAAAGAACGTGATGAGTTTTTCTAACTTCTTCAAAGACTTCTAGGGTAGCATTTGGCTTAAAAGTCTTTTACCTTAATTAGTTTGCTGAAACATTAATCCATGTATTTGGTGCTAGGGGACTCAAATTCTGTAAGTGTTTATAGGCCTTTGAGCCATTTGTAGAACTGAGAGTTAATATAGAATCTAGGTACTAGATTAATTTAAGGAACATAATGTGCAATGGGAAAGCACTTGGTAAAATAAAAATTGTACTTTATGTATCAGAAAATAAGCATTCTCAGTTACCTGAACATGGGGTATACATTGTGTTTACCATGATTAATCAGTTGCTGAGATCAGATCTTTTATTCTTATTGTCCTGAAAATCTATTCACTCTGTCTCTTTTCTGTCACTACTACTCTATACTGGTCCAAGGTATTTCAAATCTGGACTATTGATTTCTACTGGAGGATTTTTCAACTTCTTTTCTTTCTGTAAAATGTTATACAAGTACATGAGGCCATGAAAGATATTCTTCTGGGTTGCCCCGCCCTGATGAACACCTAAGGCCCTGCCCCTTACTATGTAACAAGTGGGCTGGGACAAAAAAAAAAAAAATGGCCCAAATGAAAGAACAGATCAAAGCTCCAAAAAAAAAAAAAAAAATACAACTAAACAATGAAAAAATAGCCAACCTGTCAGATGCAGAGTTTAAAACATTGGTAATCAAGATGCTTACAGAAATGGTTGAGTTTTGTCTCAAAATAAAGGAAAAAATGAAGGCTGTAAAAAGTGAAATAAAGGAAAATGTACAGGAAACCAACAGTGAAGGGAAGGAAATTGGTACTCACATCAACATTTGGACCAGAAGGAAGAACTAAATATTCAGCCAGAAGAGAGTGAAGAAACAAGAATTTTTTTTTTTTTTAAAAATGAGGAGAGGCTTAGGAACATCCAGGGCAACTTTAAATGTTCCAACATCTGTATCATAAGAGTGCCATGAGGAGAGGAGGATGAGTAAGAAGTTGAAAACTTATTTGAAAAAAATAATGAAGGAGAACTTCTTTAGTCTTGCAAAGGAAATAGACTTCCAGGAAGTCCAGGATGCTCAGAGAGTCCCAAAGAAGTTGGACCTATGGAAGCACACACCAAGACACCTCATGATTACATTACCCAAGATGAAAGATAAGGAGAGAATCTTAAAAGCAGCAAGAGAAAAGCACAGAGTTATCTACAAAGGAGTTCCCATAAGACTATCAGCTAATTTCTCAAAGGAAACTTTGCAGGCAAGAAGGTGCTGGAAAAAAGTATTCAAAATCATGAAAAGCAAGGACCTACATCCAAGATTATTCTATCCAGAAAAACTATCATTTTAGAATGGAGGACAGATAAAGTGCTTCACAGATAAGGTCAGGTTGAAGGAGTTCATCACCACCACGCACTTATTATATGAAATGTTAAAGGGACTTATCTAAGAAAAAGAAGATGATCAAAACTATGAACAACAAAAAGAAAACATACTCACAACTATCAACAATCAAACCTAAAAAACCCCAAAAATCAAAAGTGAATTAAGCAAATAACTAGAACAGGAACAGATGCACAGAAATAGAGATCACATTGAGTGGTGAGAGTGTGAGGGAGGGGGCAGAATAGGGGAAAAGGTACAGGGAATAAGAAGTATAATTGGTAGGTGCAAAATGGACAGAGGTAGGTTAAGAATAGTATGGGAAATAGAGAAGCCAAACAACTTATATGTATGACCCATGAATGTCGTGGACCGTTCAGCCTGGTTTCAGGAGTTGTAACCCTCACCCCATGCTAGGCTGTGTAAGAGCCAAGGGACCCACTTCATCTGGGTCTGTTCTGCCAAGAGGACCTGACCTACTAAGAAGACAAAGCTTATCTCCCTGGCAGGAGCACTGCTTCTGCCTCATCCATCTCTGGCTCCAATGCTTGGTTGGCAGTCAATGACGGGTAAGACTCCTCATGGGAGGGGCAACCTAAGCCAGACGCAGCCACTTGGGAGGCCTCATGGAAGGACTCGGGGGGCTGCAGCAAAGAGGATGTGATGGACCCTTACCCCCCAGCTATTCTACATAGCCTGAGTCCTCATTTCCATCTGGGAGATGTCTCCTGCTTCCTAATAGGCTTAAAGCCAGAAACTGTGGGGGTGAGTGGTGCAGCCCTGTGCCAACCAGGACGGCTCCCTGGCTGATCGGGCATAAGAAAGAATTCCTAAAGTCCTGTGAAACCTGCTTTGCTAAGAGTGCTCTCATTTAAATGACAAGGGTCCAAGGAGGAAATGAGATTGTCTCCCAAAGTTTGGCAACCCCCTTTCCTGACAGACATTGACTCAGATTAAGCCCTCAGATTTCTTTGAAATGTTAAACCTGTATTCCTGTGTATTGGAACCCAATAAAAGCCCAGTGAGAAAAGGGCTCTGGGTCATTCTCCTCTGAGTTTGACCACCTTTCCTCCCCAAGCAGTCATGTCTTGGTAGTTTTTATTTTCATCCATGACGGAGGGATGGGGCTCTGCAGGTGGAGCCCCCCACATCTGGCGCCCAGGACAGGGACCCCCCGCCACATGAACATTAATCAAGGTGGGGGAATGATGTTGGGAGGGGAAGTACAGGGCAGAGGGAAATAAAAGAGAGAAAAAAATGAAAATAAAAATAAAAGAAAAAGTAAAGAAAATAAAAACAAAAACAAATAAAAAAGAAAAAGAAAGTAAGATATTCTTCTAAGACATTTCTTCAGTTTCACACTACAGATGAGAATGTGTTCCACACCACTCAATCTAGCCATTTTATGGTCCTGTGAATAATTCTCACTTTCCCATAGGCAACCTGGTAATCTAAGGTTCCAGAGGGCACTGTGCAAATGTTTAGGAGGGAGGGAAGAAATGTGGGGGTATAGAGAGAAATAAAGGGTGAGTATAAGAAAGAAGAGAGATGAGGTCTTTTGTCTCTTGGAAGAAGTTGCTATCTTGCCTAACAGATAATCTCTGCCAGGGAAGAGAAGCTCAGTTGTACAATTATGTGGCCTTTTTCTATTCTTTTGTCACATTGAGGACACCTGTGGTAGGTGCTTCAGTGGCCATGGTGCCTACGCTATATGCACTGGAGGGTGTGAAGATGGAGGGTCACTGATTTATGTTTTTTCCACCTGCTCTGTATAAGTCAATCCACTTGTGTTCATTTTTCTCATGATCTGACAACCTTGTGGAGCTGAGAAGGGGAGCGGGTATTGGCTAGTGAACAAAGTCCACTCAACACTCACCTCAGCATAGAGTAGAAAATACACATATAACTTAATTGCACTCACCCCTTTGTATCGGCAGGGAATTAATTCCAGGTTGACTCAAGGTTGGTTCAATCCATGAACAAAAAAACCTGGGGATACCAACGGCCCACTCTATGCTTATTGAAACAAATCCATATACAACTGGACATGTGCATTTGAAACCTGTCTCACTCAAGAGTCAACTGTATTTCATTTTTCACTTTATATTGCTCCAAAGGTGTCTTTTTAAATGAAATTTTCATTATTTATAGACACTCAAAAGATTTTCTCAGCAACATTGTTTTAAATGGGTAGTTTACAGATTTCTCTAAGTAGAGATATTAAAGAAGAGAGTAAATACCAGAGACCATTGTGTTCAGTGTTACAGATACAGGTCTATTAAAGAAACAGTTTCTACTCTAACTATAAAACTTTAGTTTGAATTGAAACCCATTTTTAAAGTGTTTCCTGTGTAAATGATAAGCACAAGATTTTGGCATTGTCCTTTTGTGTGCTTGGTGCCTACTGTCTGACCTTGGATATATTTCAATGAAATGAAACTGTTAATAGTGGAGGAAAATGTATTTGTGAAACAGTATAACTGTGATAGTAATTATGGAAACAAAAAGCACTATATAAACGCCTTACAGTAAAAAGTGTATGATTTAATTTGGAGTTGCTTTTTCTTATTTCTCCAATAAATTCCATTTAAATAATTTGCTATAGCATTAAACTTCCAAGGGAAGTTATGCATGGTTTCCACCTGTTTTAAATACTGTGTGTCTCAATTACAAATTTGCCCTTGTGAAATATTAGAGTTTCACAATCCATGTTAAAGCTAATGTTTCACTTGAAAACACATCAGTTCAATTTAACTTTTAGATTTTATGTAAAACCCATGCATGGTAGTACTTTGCATGCCATTAACAGAAGAGATTAAAATCCTATTCATTTTTAAAAGTTCATTTTCTTTTTCAGGACCATGAAATACCAAACTGAACTTGACCCTAAACAGGGTCTCCATTTCAAACTGGATATGAAAACCATTTAATAATCATGTGTGAGTCCATTTCATGAAAAGGGAAGGAACACTTAACATTTCTAAGTCCTCTCTGAATTCTTATATGAGTATTTAACAATTCAGTGATGCAGCTTTGGATATACAAAGACTTGAGTATAGCTGTAGAGTGAAAAGAACTGCTTATATCAGTGCTGCATTTCCCTCCCTCACACACTAAACTAAATAGCTACATTTACAATTGCATTTACTACCAAGTGTATTGTTAAATGGACAAGTGGGTCACTGGTTCTCTGCAGGTGGGTTCTTATTCATGAACCAGTCACAATTCACAAAGATATAAAAACTTTGGCTGTGATTCTGGAATGCAGCACTCAAAGCTATAAAAGTACAATTATGTTTGTAATTTAAAATATGTCCTAGTTACAAAATAAGTAAGAGGTGAAGTGGGGGGAGGTAGGCAAGCCCTTGAAAGTAAGGTTGTAACCACAAAAAAGCAGGGAGATGTTCAAGACAAGATTGCCACCTGTCTGGAGTGTGGCAGGATGGCAGCTAGCTTCAGCACTTGTTTGCAGCAATAATTGGACAAAGAAGAAGTTTTCTGTGACCCTAAACAAAGAATAGAGTTTAACTTTGAGAAAGTCTTGTCTGCCAGAGCAGTAGTAACATGTTATAGAATTTTTTATGACTACTAATTTATCACAGGTTATTGTACTATAAAGTAGAATGTATGAATAGATCATAAATAAATTTATTTCTTCAGGTCTTCATAAAAAAAAGAAGGCTGTCTCTCTCATTCAAGATTTTTAATTATTTTGGAGGACATTACAGGAAGATGACTGTATAATTAAAAGACTATGGAGTTCAACAGGCCTGAACTAGACTCTGATTTTTAAATGGTATTAATTTCTATTTATTTATTTATTTAAAATTAAATTTTATTGATTATACATTTACGGTTGTCCCAATTTTTACCCCTTTGCCTCCCTCTACCAATACTTTCCACTCCCTCAGTCAACTGCCACACCATTGTTCCTCTCCATGGGTTATGTGTAGTTCTTTGGCTATCCCATTTCCTTTACTGTACTTTACATCCTCATGGCTATTCTGTAACTACGTATTTGTACTCCTTAATCCTCTCACATTTTCACCCATTTCTCCACAATCTCCTCCCATCTGGCACACCAAAATGTTCAATGTATCCATGATTCTGTCTCCATTCTTCTTTTAGCTTAGTTTGTTTTTTAGATTCAATTGTTGATAAATATGTATTTATTGCCATTTTATTGCCCAGAGTTTTTTTTTTTTTTTTTTTTTAAGTTTTGAAGTTCTGGTGAATTTTTAATGTATAATTTAGGTTAAGCATCCAACTTTAAAATTATACTTTACTATAAACTCATTTTGCTAAAGTACAGCAAGGCAGTTAGGACTGTTTTTATTATTTGATCACATTTATGCTATTTATATTTGTTATAATTATTATTTTATTTTATTTTTTTAATCAGTATTTTTTAATTGTTGATATTGTACAGTTTTCTGTCTTTTACCCCGCCACCAGCCCACCACCCCAGACCTCTCCACCTTCCTCCCATTTCCACCCCCCATAGTTTTTGTCCATGCGTCCTTTATACTTGTTGCTCTAAACCGTTCCCCTTTTCCCCTGAAATTCCCTCCCCTCCCCCTCTGGTCACTGTCAAACTGTTCTCAGAGTTTTGATCTTCTTTATTTTAAATAAATCCTTTTGATATTTTATATAATAATGGTTTGGTGATGATGAACTCCTTTAGTTTTTTTTTTTTCTTGTCTGGGAAGCTCTTTATCTGTCTTTTGATTTTAAATGATAGCTTTGCTGAGTAGAGCAATCTTGGCTGCAGGTCCTTGCTGCTGTTCATGACTCTGAGTATTTCTTGTCAATCTCTTCTAACCTGCCAAGTTTCTTTTGAGAAATCAACTGACATTCTTATGGCAACTCTCCTTTAGGTTACAAACTTCTTTTCTCTTGCTGCTTTTAAGATTTTCTCTTTATCTTTAACCTCTGGCATTTTAATTATGATGTTTCTTGGCATGGGCTTCTTTGCATCCACTTTGTTTGGGACTCTCTGTGCTTCCTGGACTTGCATGTCTTTTTCCTTCACAAAATTAGGGAAGTTTTCTTTCATGATTGTTTCAAATAGATTTCCATTCTTTTGGCTCTTTCTGTTCTCCTTCTGGTACCCCTATGATGTGAATGTTAGAATGCTTGTAGTTGTCCAAGAGGCTGGTTACACTATTCTCATTTTGGGGATTATTTTTTCTCTTGTTCTGATTGGTTGTTTCCTGCTTCCTTATGTTCCAAATCATTGATTTGATTCTTGCCTTCATCCACTCTACTGTTGTTTCCCTACACATTGTTTTTTATTTAAATTAGTATATCCTTTATTTCTGACTGGATCTTTTTTTATGCTGTTGAGGTCCTCATTAAGTTCCTTGAGGATCCTTGTAGCCAGTGTTTTGAATTCTGCATCTGTTAGATCGCTCATCTCCATTTTGTTTAGTTCTTTTTCCAGAGTTTTGATCTGTCTTTCATTTGGGTCAGTTTCTTTGTCTCCGAATTTTGGCATCTCACTGTATTTGTTTCTATGTATTAGGTAGAGCTACTGTGACTCCCTGTCTAGGTGTCATGGACTAAAGTAGTAGGTGTCCTGCAGGTCCCAGTCATACAACGTCCCCTGTCACCCAAGCTGGGTACTCAAAGTGTGCCCATCTTGTCAGCCAAGCACACCATATTCTTGTAGTTCAGGCTTGGTTGCTGTTGGCAGACCAATGGGAGTGATTTACCTAGGCCAGTCAGCTGCAAGGATTGGCTGTGACCACTGACTATCAACCTCTGCTCTCCATGGAGGATCAGCTATGCAGGAGCAGAGTGGTGGTGCTTCGATGTGGTCTGTAGCTGTCCTCTGGGTGCACAGGCTCTGGGGTTTCCAAGATGGTGCAGACCAAGGTCAACCTCACCTGTGTTCTGCCTAAGGCCACCTTGCATGAGCTATAAAGCAATCTGAGATGGCTGCTACTTGGGCTGGGCTTAGAAATTCCCAGGGGAAGCCAAGCTGTGAAACGAATCCAGCAGCTGCTAGTGCTAGACCTAGGGCCAATTAGCAAAAGGCATGGGAGCTGGGTGTTACTGAAGCTGGCTATTGCTTATTTGATAGGATTTAGGAAGTTGTGATGCATGGGCCAAACAAGACCAGCCATTCATATGAAAAAGTCATGGTTAACAGTTTGGATGGGACAGAGTCTCAGGGGATCTCCAGAGTGGGGCAAACAGTGTTAGCTAGGTTGATTGAGTCTCAGACATGACACCTGCCTACCAGCTCTGTTGCTTTGTTGGGCAAAGGTTCAGAAAATGGACAATGACCTCTGCCTGGCTCTCTGTCTGGGAGAAAGCTATCCCCTAGTTCCCACCTTTATGCCAGAGACTTCTGTTCCTCTCTGTAAGCCACTGGTGCTTTTCAAGCTGCTATCCCAGTGTTGGAGCTCAGAGGGAATGAGTCTGAGTAAGTTCATTTGTGGGTTCTTTAAGGTGAACCTCTTTGGACTCCAGAAGTTTCTTCCACCAATTCAATCCCTGCTGGTTTTTGGAGCCAGAAGTTATGTAGATTTATCTTCCTGGCACTAGAAACCTGGACTGGGGAACCTGGTGTGGGGCTGAGACTCCTCACTCCTGAGTTATCCCTCCCAAATTTTTATCCACCACTTGTGGATGTGGACCAGCACATTCTGCATCTCCTCTCCTCCAACCAGTCAAGATGGATGTGGTTTCTTTAATTCTATAGTTGTCACACTTCCATTAAACTTGATTTTTAGTGGTTGGGAGTGATGGTTGTTCTATATTTTAGTTGTAATTTTGATGTGGTTGTGCAAGGAGGAGAGCCATGTTCACTTATGCCATCATCTTGACCATAAATTGTTTCTGTTCTTTTAAACTTTCCTGTTGTCAGATCATCCTAGGTTGTGGATTCAATACCTAGTTGTGGCACATATGGTAGGCAACCAATTGATGTTTCTCTCTCTCAGTATTCATTTCTTAACTCTGAGTGAATTATTTTATCTTTCAGTCCAGCTGCCACATATGCCATGAGCTGTTGTAAGGATTAGATGAGATCATTTGGGTAAAGCACCAAGTGCCTCAGCTAAGTCTGTAAACACATCTCTTTCATGTTTAGGCCTGAGACTTGCTTTCAGTAAAGGGTAAAAAAGGAGATATGTAAAAAGATATTTTCTAACTCCTTTGGTTATAATCTTGGTTAATTTAGATCGCTGTTGTTGTCATTGTCTTATCTTTAAAATAAGATGGTTGAATTAGATGGCTTTAAAAATTTTTTTATTGTTATAACATTTACTTCTTTTCTGCTCATTCTGATAAATAATAAGGAAGATACAAAGCAGATGGGGCAAATGTTGATATTCCAAAATAGATTTAAAAATTCAAACAATAAAATAAATAGACAACTTTAGAGGAGGTTAGCACTGATTAAAATAATTTTTTTTTCTGTGAAAAGAACAAGATATCTGATTTAACAAGTATGGGTGTACATATGGGGCAATGGACACCATATAAGAAATTAAGATTCTTCAGGAAAAATCTAGGGTCAGTATTTCTTCCTACTTGAATAGATTTATTAGGATGACAGTAAACATGCATTGAAATAAGCTATTGAATTATTGCCATTTGTTGCCTAAAAATAACATGCAAGCCTTAGTTTTCTACTTTTGAACTGAATGGGCTACAAGAGAATAATTCTGATTTAGTTCTCAGTGAGATGAAACCCTGCAATGAAGGAGAATCTTTCCTAAATTTTGGAAATATACAGTAACAAAAATGATTGACCCATAAAAGGTCTGTAGGTAAGATAATTAAAAAAGAGGTTTGAACTTCATTAACTATCCGTGTGTGCGCTGTTCTGGGGCAAGACAGCTTGACATATAAATTCGTTATTGCCATGGAGTAATATAGAACACATTAAAGAGTATTTCACTGTCAAAAGTCACATTAACTCCAAAATAAAATGAAGCAAAAGGAATTTTGTGGAGTATTACTGTTATAACAAGGGCAGCCCCAACGCAGCAGAGGCATCTGCCCCCTCCCCTTTCAGCTTCTGCCTCCGAGTAAGAACCGCTCGCCTCTGAGCTCCTGACAAGGACAGTTCCTCCGTGTTCCTGCCAAGAACCGTTGCTGCCCGTCCCGTAGGCTGATCCCTGCCCCAGACCAGATATAAACCCTAGCTCAACCCCTGCTCAGGGCTCAGAATTTGGAGACAGTCTCCTCTGAGCCTGCGAGTGTGAATAAAGGCTGACTCCTCCATACCCCGAAACGCGTCTGACTCTCAGGAGGCGCAAAATCGGTAAGTGCCCTGGGTACGTGGCCCGAGACCGGACCTACCATAATGGTGGAAGGAGAGACTGATCACCTCTCAGGACCTTTGGCCTCAGTTTCAGTCATCAAATTAGGATTCCCTGCTTGGGAGGGAACTGTATAAATTCGGGAGTGAAAGTATTTGAGTGATTGTGTGAGCAAATGAATGTGACTCCATAGACTCTTGTCTACGGAGTCTGATTGGTCCCTAACCTGCGGTTCCTCAGTCCGTCATACAGCATAACGGCTGGGAGCCTAACCTGGATTCTACTCAGGCAGCCCTAGCTAAGATGGACCCAAGTTCCCCGCCAGGGGAGAGGCCAAGCAGGCATCTGACTGCGTTCCCCTCCCTTTGTTTGTCTGCGCTGCACTGGGTGGAGGGAAATGGGAACCGGCCCGTCCACTGCTTTGAATTGTATGTTAAATAATTTCAACCATTTCCACGGCCAGGATCCCGGTATGACTCAAGACTGACTCGAGACTTTTTGCTCTTCGTAGTGGCCCACCTTCAGGGTGGGCTGGCCTCCTGAGGGAACTCACAACCTCTCCCTTATCAGGGCAGTCCACATAATTGTTGCAGGGAATCCCGGGCACCCAGATCAATATGTCTATATAGATAGGTGGCAGGAGTTAGCACAGGATATGCCTCGATGACTACAGAAATGACTACAACCCCAACCAGGGACTTGGTCCTGTATCTTGGTCGCCTGCTCGATCAAGCTTCCCATTCTGGCCGACCCGGATGATGAAGAGCCCCCATTTTGCCCTCCTCCCTACGCTGCCAGCCCCCCTGGAAGTAGGTCGCCCGCCTTAGAAACTCCACCACAGTCAGTTTTTTTTTTTTTTAAATAAATCATGTTTTATTTTATTTTTTTAATTTTTTTATCAGTATTTTTTAATTGTTGATATTGTACAGTTTTCTGTCTTTTACCCCGCCCCAGCCCACCACCCCAGCCCTCCCCACCTTCCTCCCATTTCCACCCCCCATAGTTTTTGTCCATGAGTCCTTTATACTTGTTGCTCTAAACCGTTCCCCTTTTCCCCTGAAATTCCCTCCCCTCCCACTTTGGATACTGTCAGACTGTTCTCAAATTCAGTGTCTTTGTTTATATTATGCTTGTTTGTTTGTTTTGTTGATTAGCTTCCTGTTAAAGGTGAGATCATATGGTATTTGTCTTTCACTGCCTGGCTTATTTCGCTTAGCATGATACCCTCCAATTCCTTCCATGCTGTCGCAAAGGGTAGGAGCTCCTTCTTTCTTTCTGCTGCATAGAATTCCATTGTGTAAATATACCACAGTTTTTTGATCCATTCATTAACTGATGGGCACCTAGGTTGCTTCCAGCACTTGGCTATTGTAAATTGTGCTGCTATGAACATAGGGGTGTAAAATACCTAGGAATAAACCTAACCAAGGAGGTAAAAGACCTGTATGCAGAAAACTACACAACACTGAAGAATGAAATCAAGGAAGACACAAACAAATGGAAGCATATACCATGTTCATGGATCGGAAGAATTAATATTATCAAAATGTCCATATTACCCAAAGCAATTTACAGATTCAATGCAACACCACAGTCAGTTTTGCCGTCACTGCCGTCGGAGCCAGTGGCTCCGTCTGGGGCACCGTCGCCCATTGCCTCCTGCCTGCAGGAGTGACCCCCATACCAGATGCCACTCCGAGAGGCGAGGGGCCCCCCCAGATAGCAGCTGATGGGACACCCCAGCCAGGCCCGACCGTTCTCTACTACCAGCCCTTCTCCACCACGGACCTCCTAAACTGGAAACATCATACCCCATCCTATTCTGAGAAGCCCCAGACCCTCATTGACCTTATGGAGTCAATCTTGCAGACTCACAGGCCCACCTGGTATGACTACCGTCAGCTCCTCTTCACCCTGTTCAACACCAAGGAGAGGAGGAGGATGGTACAGGAGACCCATAGGTATCTGGAGACCACGGCCCCAGGCGGGACCCTCGACACCCCCACTCAATATGCCCGAGTAGCTGCCCCCGAGATGCAACCAGACTGGGACTATAATTTGGAACGGCGCAGGGCGGCTCTCAACCACTACTGAGGGGCGCTCCTCCAAGGCGTCCAAGCGGGTACCAAGAAGCCGACCAACATGTCCAATGTGGCAAGCATAACCCAAAAGCCAGATGAACGCCCTGGGGACTTCCTAGAGAGACTTTATGAGACCTACCGAATCTACACTCCGTTCAACCCAGAAAACCCAGACAACCAATGGACGGTCAACACCGCTTTCGTGTCCCAGTCCATTCCAGACGTTCGGAAGAAGCTCCAAAAGCTTGAGGGGTTCACAGGCATGAACGTCAGCCAGCTCATTGAAATAGCTAACAGAGTCTACAACAGAGAAGAAGAGGTGGAGAGACAAGCACAGGAGAAACTAAAGAAAAAAGCCTCACTCCTGGCTGTGGCTTTCGGACACCCAGTCCAGGGTGCAGGGAAAAGTGGTGACAAGAAGAAAGGGCATTTCAAAGTAGAACAAGACCAGTGTGCCTACTGTAAGGAGCGAGGGCACTGGAAGAGAGAATGCTCGAACCGGAAAAAGAGAAAGCCAGAGAATGGGCCACCAGGATCAGCCCCCAATATTCTCAATCTGGCAGGACTAGACTCAGAATGAAGGGGACTGGGCTCTTTAAACTTAGGCCCCCATGAGCCCATGGTCAAAGTTGATATTGGGGGCCAGACTCTTTCATTCATGATAGACACAGGGGCAGAACATTCTGTAGTGATCACCCCCATTGCACCCCCTTCAGGGCATGAGACCACCATCATTGGAGCCACAGGCCAACACAGCAGCCCCACATCAAGGGGGGCTGCCAGGAATTCAACACACTGGGACACAGCCCTTCGAGGACCTACAAATTGATTTCACTGAAATTAAACCAAGACGAGGGTGCAAGTACTTACTTGTCCTGGTCTGCACCTTCTCCGGGTGGGTAAAGGCTTTTCCCACCCAGACAGAGAAGGCCCGAGAAGTAACTAAGATTCTCCTCAGAGAAATCATACCCTGGTATGGGCTGCCCCTCACCCTCGGCAGCGACAACGGACCTGCCTTTGTAGCTCAGGTAATACAAGACCTTGCCCAACTCCTCAACATAACCTGGAAATTACACACGGCCTACCGGCCCCAGAGCTCAGGCAAAGTAGAGAGGATGAATTGGACACTCAAAGAAACCCTGGCAAAGTTCCATAAAGAGACGGGCTTACCTTGGACAGACCTGCTGCCAATAGTCTTGCTGAGGGTTTGGAATGCTCCAAAACCCTTAGGCCGTACCCCGTATGAACTAGTTTTCAGGAGGCCTCCTCCCTTAGTTAGGGTAGGAGAACCTTGCAACCTCAGTCAGAAAGGGGAGATAGGACAGGCACAGTATCTAGAGCAGTTAGGGAGGGTCCTAGACTCCATCTACTGGGCCAAATTGGGCCAGGAGCCCTTTCCCCGAGGGAAGCCAGTGTACCCCTTCAAGCCAGGTCAATATGTTTGGGTAAAAAAACTGGAAGAAAGAGCCACTCCAGCCCACCTGGACAGGACCCCACCTAGTAGTACTAACCACCCCGACCGACCACCCTTAAAGTTGTAGGTACCACCCCGTAGGTCCATCACACCAGGGCCAAGGCGGCGGCAGATCCAGGGAAAAACACTCCAGCGAAAGTCCCCACTCTGCGGCTACGGCAACAACCACCTGGGAAGGAAAGACTGGACACTTGGAAGATAGAACCTCCCCCTGGCCACTAAGCATCCCTAGCCATGAGGATGATCCTGTAGCTAACACTCGTGACGCACCTACTGGATCAGGTCACCACTGACACTCCTCTCCGGACCCCCTATGTCTGGAGGTTTTTCGTCCGTGAGACTTACAGGAAAGACAACAATGTCATCACCCATGATGTGGGAACCATGACCTGCCCAGACACAGGGTGCATCCCCAATATGGTCCTGACTGTCCCGACAATAGCACTCCGCAGTCAGGAAGGGTGGGAGCATGAATTTCCAGCCCTGTGCTTACTCCATGCGCAGCCCCACAGTTATTGTTACCAGTGGCTGGACAAGTATGGGGGCTGCCCCTACTACCAGTGCAACATACATGAGTGGAACCCCATCTGCCAGCTCCAGATACCCATTGATGACTCATCCGATCCGGCATGGGAAAAAGGAGTAAATGGAAAACTATATGCAGCCGCCCATCACACCGGACCGGTAGGAGAGATATATATAGAGAAAACATGAGTGCCCAGGGACCCTAAGCTAGTGACCATCTATAACCTGACTAATGCCAATCGGGACCAGGAGCAGGTCCTAGCCACTGGCCTGGCAGAAGGAGAGCTGAACAAGCCCTTCTCATGGCTGACCTTCCTGCAGGAAGGGGCCTGGTTGCTGAACATAACCGTCACTGAGGACACCAAAGACTACTTCCTGTGCACCTTTTTGGACCAGCCCCCCATCACAGCCGTACCCTTGGGCACTCCCCTGAACACCACTAGTCAGAAAAGGTAACCCGTTCACCCTAACCCGTATTCCTCTCTTCCAGGACAGCGGCAGCACAGGACCAGCCATATGCTATGGGACTGGGCAGAACTGCAATACCACCATTATGATCCCCTCTCAGGGGATCACAAGTCCTCCGGGCACCTATTTCTGATGCAACGGGACCATACATCGCACTATAAGGCCTGACACCAGCACCCTGTGCTACTCTAGCAACCTGGTGCCGCAATTAATGCAATGCCGGGAGGGAGAGTTACACACCCTCCTCACCAGAACTCGCGAGAGGAGGGCGGTACTACTGCCAGTCCTAGTAGGATTAGCAGCAACTGCCTCGCTAGTGGGGGCAAGCATGGGAGGGGCCAGAGTAACCGTAGCAGTCCAGATGCACCAACTACTGAAAGAAGAGTTCGAAAAGGGTCTCAATGCTGCAGCCCTGTCCCTAGCCTCCCTCCAACGGCAGGTAACCTCCCTGGCAGGAGTAGTCCTGCAAAACCATAGAGCCTTAGATCTCCTCACTGAGGAGAAAGGGGGGACTTGTTTGTTCCTATAAGAACAATATTGCTTCTATATCAATGAAAGCAGCATAGTAGAAGAAAACATCAACAAGTTACAAGATATAAGGGCCCAGCTCCAAAGCCAGGGCACTGATTGGACAATGGCCCCATGGTGGCAGTCAGCAATCTACTCAGTCCTAGCCCCCATAGTAGTGCCCCTACTAATTCTTTTCCTAGTTATCTCCATAGGACCTTGCCTGCTCTGCACCGCCATCTGGCAGATTGAGAGTGTAGTAACCTGCCGGGCTACTGCGAAGATTCTCTCCCTCCAGGAATACCAGTACCGAAGGCTGCCCTCATGGACTAATGGTGCTACGACTGAAGAGTCAGTCTAGCACCAAAGTGGGGAATGTTACAACTCTGGCAGCCCTGTGGCGGCAGAGGCATCTGCTCCCTCCCCTTTCAGTTTCTGCCTCCGAGTTAGAACCACTACTGCCTCTGCGTTCCTGCCAAGGACAGTTCCTCCGCGTTCCTGCCAAGAACTGTTGCTGTCCGTCCTGTAGGCTGATCCCCGCCCCAGACCAGATATAAACCCTAGCTCAACCCCTGCTCGGGGCTCAGAATTTGGAGGCTGTCTCCTCTGAGCCCGCATGTGTGAATAAAGGCTGACTCCTCCGTACCCAGAACCGTCTCACTCTGATTTCCCGCAACATTACCACACAAATGTTACAAATTTAAATATCAAAGATAATTCAAAGATGTTGGTTTTATTTTTCATTGTATAAATATTTCTGTGTTGTTCCTTCCATTATATTTCTTGTTCCATCAGAATAATGTTTGCCAATAAGCACAAAAAAACTCCAGGGCAATTTTATATTATGTATTCTTCACAGTTATTTTATATAAAATAACTTTTAAAATAAGAAAAAAATATGTTACATTTAAAATTAGTTCATTTTGAAGAGCAAAGGGAGTTGGTGTCTCAACTGCTAATTAAAATATTTTTAAATTCATGATTAAAATGTTAAAAGGTACATAGTATCAGCAAAACTCCAGTAAAATATAGACACATCTATGCCAAGGTAGAAAGACAAATGAATTAGATATTAGCATTCATTCATTTATCCAACTTACTGGTGATTGCTATTAGGAACTAGATATTGGGAGAGGAAGGAAGATTATGCAGAAGTTTTGATCTCAAATAGCCACAATACTTTGGGGGAAGTAGGTCAGTACTGATTTAATGGGGTGTACGCAGAAAGGACTCTGATTTTTAAGGAGGACAGGAAGGTTCCTGGAAGGACATAGCAGCTGGACATTATAGGATGAGGGGTTTATAGAGGTAAAGAGAAGGGCACAGTTGGCAGAGGATGAGAGCATGAAAAAACACAGAAAAAGCATGGTTGCATAGGAATTTCGATGTACTTAATACTACTGAACTGTATGCTTAAGAATGGTTAAGGTGGCATATTTTACATTTTATGTATTTTCTCACAATTAAAAGTTTTAAAAAGAATGCCAATACAGTACACAAAAATATCTTAATCTTAGATGTTGGCATGGCGTTAGAAGTTTAAGCAATATAGAAGTTCAGGCAATAGCACAGAAGACCTGGTTGTAGCTGAAACCTGTGTGTGACTGAGTTCCCTCCTAGTGAGGCTCATGACCTGCCAATGACAAGCAAGATGGCCCTTGTTAAACTGGCTTTTTATTATGCTTGTTTGTTTGTTTTGTTGATTAGCTTCCTGTTAAAGGTGAGATCATATGGTATTTGTCTTTCACTGCCTGGCTTATTTCGCTTAGCATGATACTCTCCAATTCCTTCCATGCTGTCGCAAAGGGTAGGAGCTCCTTCTTTCTTTCTGCTGCATAGAATTCCATTGTGTAAATGTACCACAGTTTTTTGATCCATTCATTAACTGATGGGCACCTAGGTTGCTTCCAGCACTTGGCTATTGTAAATTGTGCTGCTATGAACATAGGGGTGCATAGATTCTTTTGGATTGGTGTTTCAGGATTCTTAGGATATGATCTCACCTTTAACAGGAAGCTAATCAACAAAACAAACAAACAAGCATAATATAAACAAAGACACTGAATTTGAGAACAGTCTGACAGTGTCCAAAGTGGGAGGGGAGGGAATTTTGGGGGAAAAGGGGAACGGTTTAGAGCAACAAGTATAAAGGACTCATGGACAAAAACTATGGGGGGTGGAAATGGGAGGAAGGTGGGGAGGGCTGGGGTGGTGGGCTGGGGCGGGGTAAAAGACAGAAAACTGTACAATATCAACAATTAAAAAATACTGATTAAAAAAATAAATAAATAAACTGGCTTTTTGACCCAGGCATACAGAAAACTAGCAATTTTTTTCCCTAAATTAACAAGGCTAGTATATTTTAGGATCAAAGCAAGCTGAAGGGATTGCCCTGTTTTATTCTCTGTGGCCAAAACCCATGTCTAGGATTTTAAAGGAAAGTTGAACCATGCATATCCTTCAGTGCCAGAGGGAATAAATCCAGGAAGAGAGCAAGAATGAGACACAAATTTAAAATCTGTGGAAAATTGTTGTGAAAAATATAGTTTGCCTACCTTACCCAGACCTTTACCCTCCAGATTAAGCCAAGAGTACATGCTAAAAGAAATAACATTTGCTAGGTACTCAGAGCTTTATAAAAATTCAGCTCTCTCTCAGAAAGTAGATTTCATTTTTAATTTCTTAAAATTTTTATTTTATTATATTTTTCCATTACCTTTTATCCCCCTTATACTCTCTTCCACCTTCACCTACCCTTTCTCCCCCACCCCTGAAATCACCACACTATTGACTGTGTCCATTATTTTATTATTTACATTTTACAACTAAGGAAGCAAATTAAAAATTTTCCCAGGACCATATAGCTAGTAATTTACAGAATACATTTTCAAATTATAATATTTTTATTATAAAATTCATAATCTTAAACCATATCTTTAATGTTTGTGGATGCATGTATGTGTATAAATTTTGAATATATACATTACATAAGGAAAAATATACAGTATGAAAATACATAGGCACAATAACCAAAGAAGATAATTCTGTTATTTCATTTCTCTGTAAAATTAAAATGATAAAATTCAAGGGATTACATTCAGTTGGGCCCCAATTCTGTCTTTAAAGGTTGTTTAAAATATTAGCATGTACTTTATTATAACCTAATTCACAGCTTTGATTAAAAATTATTATAGTGTTTCATTCAATTATTTATTATAGTTTCCATTTCCTAATTACAAGTGCACCACTTGGTGGAAATAATAAATAGAATGAATAAATTTTACTTATTTAAAATCTAGTTCCCCATAGATTTATATATATTTAGTTTTATTTTTATGTAAAAGCTGTTGTAAATTATATTTATTAAAAATATATGGCATAGGTTTTAAAAATACTTTTTATAAAAACACTAAACTATAACTTCTATATATTATAGTCTAGACTTCTTTATGCAAAACACTAATTCATAAACAAATACAAAATAAATTACTACATATATATGAATCTCAAAGACAAATTTGGAGTAGGTGTCTACAAACTCAAGCAGTAGATTCTGCTAAATATCTAATTTATGTGTTTAACTTTATTTAAAATGTAATCACTGCCATAATAAAGACATTATTACAGAATGATAATCCAGATGGTAATTAATGTTTTATTTTGTTGCTTCAAGGTCAACATGGTGATGGAGCAGCCTGTTCCTTCCTTTGGTGTGTGACATTCCATTTCACTATGCTAAACATTTACAACATAGATTGATATGACCTTTGACCTCTCTTTCTGAACTGGATCTGAAGTTTAGTGTTAGAGGTAGGAAAAATGAATGAGTCCACCACTCTGCCTCATTTTCCGCTCCCCTCTTTAAATGGCAATTATAGTGACACTATTTATGCTATTATGGTTAAGTATTTCCATTAGAAAATCAGCCTTACTTCTCAGATTAATACATTCCTTATGAAAACAGTCTACAGATTTAAATTAGGCCAAAAAATACATAAACCAATAAAACTGAAATTGTAAGCTTGAGGGCAAAATTGAGAAAATGTAAAAACATAGTTGCCATGCAATATAAAACCAGTTGTGTACTGAACAATTCCAGGGAATGCAATTTACATAGAGCTGTACACCAATGCGTCTGTGTTTCAAATTAGTTTGAACATTTAAGTAGTGGAAGAAAGAAACTATGGCTGTAATAGGTTAAAAGTTAATTTGTGAATAACTACTTATAAAATATTGCATTGAAATTATAAATGTCAGTCAAAGTCTTAAAGAAAATTTATCTACGAAGATTCACACTGAATGTGACAGATCCAGCTGAGATAGAAGCTATGAAAGGTGATAAGAGCTGATGACTAAAGGAGTGCACATTGCATCATATGGGAATGGGAGTTTGTAGGAGAGCTCTTTGCCCCCTTGCTTCAGTTTCTGCATTTGTGACAAAGGAGTAGAGATCTATTTAGCTGGTGGGGCTGGGCAGCTGGCAGGGAGCATCAAGTGCTCTGAGCTGTTGGAATTAACTAGATGTGTTTATTTAGAGATCAATTCTATCACGACAGATGGTCCTCCAAATATGGTGTAGTCTGTTTTTTAAAGCATACTTTTTTTGGTTTCCAGTTTTTATTTAGGCCATGATGCCAGGTGCCCTGAAATTCTACACTGTGGTAGTCATGTGGAATTCAGCTTAAACATTTTTTGTGTGTGTGATTGAAGGCAATTTCATTGAACCATGAAATAAAGGTCAATATAAGGAAGATCTATCAAATGAAAAGAATAACATTTCACAGTGCCTCTTTTATTACATTGTTGTAAATTCTTATTTAGCCATCTTACTGTGTTTATTTATTGCATTTCTCACTGAAAATGTAAATAAGTTTCCATTTGTTTTGCAGCTGGATGTATTTCATCTGGGAGCAAAAAGCTGAACCCCAAGGGAAGGAGAGGTCTGGGGCCTGGAAAGCTACTCTGGGATCCTAGGACAACCAAAAGTTTGGTTTCTTGGACAAGATACCTGGACATTTGGCCCCATAGCAGTCTCAAAACCTACTCTGCCACCGAATGCTTTTTACTCTCTGAAACGCCTGGGGAAGAAGCTGTGGCCAGAATGACTAAGAAAAGAGGATAAAAATCATGACTTTTTTATGCCTTAGACCTGAGGTCCTGAAGGTAGGTCTGTAGCCCTGGCTTTTTTCTCCTGCACACCAGGGGATTTTCCTAACATTTGGTGGCTGCTCAAAGAATGCTTCTTTTTTGTCATTTATTTTAAAACTTTATGATAATTTCATAAAACAATTTAATCTTAAAATCATAAACCATTACAAATAAAAAAAATCACATGGTCTTGAATGAATGAACAAATAAATGGTTGTCTTTCCATACACACTGTCTCCTTTGATTCTGACAACAGACATTCTTGAATTTTTATTTCAATAAATATTACCATGCACCAAAAATACTGACAAATATATTTAAGATAATGTCTTTGAAATCAAGAGCTCGGAGTCTAATAAGAATCTTAAGATCTGTCATGGTATCAGACCACATAAAGGAATATGGGGCCAGAAATGTGAATGCATCTCACTGCATAGACATATGGTGGTCAGAGAAAAATAGTTCAACATCTATATGCTCCTGGAATTGTGGAAGGTATACAAACATTCTTTGGACACTCAAATGAAGGAGTCATATTTCAAGAAAAAGGCTCAATGTTAGTGCATACCTAATCACCTGGAGATTTTTTCAAAACGCAGTGTTTGATTCAGCAGTTTTGGGGTGGGACTTGAAGAGTTTGCATGTCTAATATCTTGTACTTCTGATATGTACATGGACTGTGTACTTTGAGTATCAAGACTGTGGAGAAAAAAGTCACATTCAGAGAAATATAAATAATCTATTATATCCAGAGTACTGTTTTCAAAGTGGTGGCCATGTTCAACAGGGTACATGAAGTTATGAGAGGGCATGTTCTTTTATTTCCATGTCTACTTTAGAAAATGTATAATTTTGTTTATAGCTAACATATATGATATATTAAAACAAAAATTATGTATAAGACACATGTATACAAGTACATATTTGTTTGAGAATATGCTCATTTTTTACTAACAGAGGCTAGTGTTAAAGAACAAAATAATGGGTTTAGACATAACTGGTGCAGTGCAGAGGAAAAGGCAAGATGTAGATTATTTCATTTTTCATATGAAGACACTGATTCTCTGAGAAGTCAAGTGATGTGCCCAGATTTGCAAAGCTGAGGTCCCGGTGTAGACCTTTTGACTCCAAGTTCCATGCTTTTACCTTGGATCTGTGCCTCAGACGCTTAGCTGGAGAACAGATCCATAAAATAAGTCAAAGTACCAGGATGAACCTCACCTACAAGTGCACTTTCCTCTGACCTTTAATAAAACACAAGCAGAAAAAAAGTTGCAAAAACCAGATTGTCTTACGTAAGCATTTCATTTGAGATAAAACCTTCCTTGCTGGTGTTGTTAATCACCTTATCCCTTTGCTTCCCCTTGGAATCCCTGGTGACAGAACAACTACAAGCTGTTTTTTATCTAAACTGCAGCTATCTCAAGATCAATTAGTATTTTTCACAGAGCTGTTTTGTAGAACTACAATAAGGGATGTAGACAATATCAAGTGTTGTGAGGCCAAGGTGCACAATTAGTTTCCTATGAGCCTTTGGGGCTACTAAAATGTCTGTTGCATTGAATGGTGTCAGCCTGAGCTTTGAATATGGCCACTGATAAATTTATCATAATAGAAGAATAAAGCTATAACCTGGGGAGGGGTACATGGGAGGGGTGGAGATTGAGTAGTACCCAAGGTAGTACTTGCTTGTTTTAGCTATTTCCCAAATGAAAGAAATTTCATTTTAACATTACAGAAGACCTCCAGTAAGTCACCTCCACCAGAGGCCTTAGCTTAGACCCAGGAGCCAGGCCTTGCAGGTGCACTGGACATTTCTGCCCAGTGTCTAAACGGTAAAACATGCAACATTAAAAAACAATCAAAAAGTTTATTTAGAATGTGTATGTGCTCTGTCTTTTGCCCCAGTCTCCAGCATTCCCTACTTTATTATTTTTGTTACCACTGTTTTCCCTGCAGGCATTGAGTTCTTTCCAAGTGCTGATATGGCATTCCTGACTAGAGACAACTGCTCAGAGGCTACTGACTCTCACAAGTCTCTTATCATTTTCCATGTTTTATTCATTCTTGGATACTTCATCATCATGATTACTAACCAAGTCTAAGGAATTATTACTGTTAATTGATTGACTCATTCATTTCTTCACTCAGATATTCAATTAACTTCAGCAAGCAAGCCTTACCTAGTGCCTGCTAAGCATTGGTTACTGTGGAAGTTATGGGAGAAACAGAATAAACACCATCCTCACCCATCAAAAGCCACCCATCTGAGGGAAGCCAGGTTAACGAGTAATCATAGTCTGATGGTATCAATGCTACCAGTGAGGGAGATCTGGTTTCTAGTTCCAGATCTGGCATTTGTTAGCAGTGGGAAGTAATACCTCTGAAGGGCCTGGCAATCTCTGAAACCAGCAAATATAATGATAGGGTCTGGGGAGGGAAGTGTAATTTACTGAGTATTGGGCTAGTTCTATCTATCTGTCATCCATCTATCTATCTATCTATCTATCTATCTATCAATCATCTATTTTACATGTGTATGCATATAACACATTCACACACATATATGTACATATATAAACATACACACACACAAAATATATACATATATGCATATATACACATATTAGCATATATAAACACACAGTGCATATAGATATATAAATGTGTATATATATACAAATGCATTTTTTCATTTTTCCTCAGAGCTATCCTGAGATATTAATATTTCCAGTTTACAATAAATAAAATTAAATTTAGAGATTATATAGAATTTGTGAAAGATACTCTGAATCCACACAGTTCTGGCTCCAAGTCAACACTGTTTCTGAAAATGCATCTTTAGAAGGCAGATGCAACACCTAGTTCTTCACATCTTACCGTAAGTGCTCTAATTGAGTATACAAAAAATTACCACAATTGCTTTCTCAAATTTTCTTTGGTTATGGGAACTATTTACTTTGTGTGTGTGTGTGTGCGCGCGCTCAAATTCTTTCATATGTTCTGGGTCACTACAGTAACACAGTGCAGCTCTAACTCCTTTCCTGGGAGTTGAGTTAGTCTCTCAGTGAAGAACTCCTCAGCTGTGCCAAGGAGTGACCATCTATGTAACAAATGTCTTCCTGTTAATAATTCCCTTTTAGAGTGTTTGGGTTTTAGGCAATCCACTCTCAACAGTTCAGAATCTTACTTCAGAATTTCAAGGGGGCATATCTTGTATTATGCCACAAAATTGCCTAGGAGCTGTGAATCTGACATCTTAAAAAATATTTTCATGGACAATAATAGAAATGAAGAGAATTTTCAGCCTAATATGCACGTTTTCTGGGTTTTACACAGTAAGTGTATGCATTCTCAGGACTGAGATTTGAGAAACTCTCTTAGTGGAGAGAAAAAGATAGTGGGGCAAGGAGAGTCATCAAAACTCTTTCTATTTTCCTAACCTATGGAGCGTATAGGTTTTTCCATAACTTGTAGACCATCAGCTTGCATCTCAGATTGGTTCAACCCAGGCTTTAACCTTTGCCACTTTCTTCAAAGTGAAACTGTGGGTAAGTAGTTACCACTCTACCAGGTACCTCACTTACTTGGTGTCTTAGGACTGGCTGCCATAACACAGTATCACAAACTGAGTGGCTTAAACTACAGAAATATATATATTTTTATATTTCTGCAGGCTGGGAAGTCTAAGATCAAGGTGCTGGATGATTCAGCTACCTGATGAGAGCTCTCTTCCTGGCTTGCAGATTGCTGTGTTCTCCTCACACTGATCTCTCTTTTCCTCTTCTTATTAAACTGCTAACAACATCATGAGGGCCCTATCCTCAGGACCTCATCTAATCCTGATTACCTCCCAAAGGCTTCATCTAATACCATCACATTGTGGGTTATGGCTTCAACAGATAAATTTGGAAGAGGAGCACAATTCCATCCACACATAAGTCTTGGAGAAAAGTCTTGAGATGTAAACCAGCATTACTTCTATTGGGCGGTTACAGGTGAGATGTCATAAGTTGATGAAGAAATAATGAGTTCCCTGGACTCTCAGAGCAGTAGTGGAAAGACTCACATGATGAAGGAGGAGGAACAATTCTCAGGAGGAGGTGGATCCTGAGCAAACACTGGTCCTCCTTTCCTGGGTCACAGAATGACTTTCTTCCTTTTAAAGCAAATTCCTCAGATTTATCTTTCAGCTTTTGCCCCACATTCATGTAAATCCCTATAGTCTCTGATCATCCTTTTCCCTGAGAGGCTCTTCTTCACTTGGATCTTCTTTTTCTCTGTATGTTATCTCACAATAAATCTTGACCAAAATTTTCAACAACTACAATAAGTTTTTCATGGATAACAAGAGGACTACCAGGAGTCTAGAGAATGAGAAAGGAGAGAAGCATTTCCATTCATATTTCTTTTATTCTTGTTTTATTTGTAAAATAAAGAAAAAATAATAAAAATGATGCATTGCCCTTTTAAAATATCATTCACATTATTTCTTAAAGAAAACCTAACTATAAAAGAACCTACCTACTATATCTTGATACATAATGGTAAATTGGAAACAAACAAACAAAACTACATTTCTTGGAAAGACCATTCAAATACATGCCGTTATTGTTGTTTCACCTGAGAAAACATCTCTGACCTTAATAGATGAAATTGAACACTACTTCTTGACTGTAGCCACTGTGCCTAACATAGCCTTCTATTTTAACATCTAACATATTCTTCTGCAATGACATACCTTCATATACATTTTCCACCTTAGTCTTCTGTTGTCTTCCCTATGGTATACCTAATGTTGAGCAAGATAACAGAAATATGATAGTGTTTAATAAAAGTTTCTTCATTAAAAAAGCCCATTGAATATCATGCAAACACTTCAGCTCATTCAAAGGTTATTGGATATTAAATATGTGTATTTATGGAGTAGGTGTAGAAGAAAATATATAATTTCCAAAACTGACCAGATTAAAAAATTATTTATTTTCTTTCTCTTTTTCTTTTCTTTTCTTTTTATTTTTTAATATATTTTATTGATTATGCTATTACAGTTGTCCCATTTTTCCCCCATCATTTCCCTCCACCTTGAACACCCCCTCCCACCCACATTCCCCCCCTTTAGTTCATGTCCATGTGTCATAAGTTCTTTAGCTTCTACATTTCCCATACTATTCTTGCCCTCCCCCTGTCTATTTTCTACCCACTATCTATGCTACTCATTCTCTGTACCTTTTCCCCCTCTCTCCTCCTCCCATGCCCCTGTTGCTAACCCTCCATATGATCTCCATTTCTGTGGTTCTGTTCCTGTTCTAGCTGTTTGCTTAGTTTGCTTTTGTTTTAGGTGCAGTTCTTAATAGCTGTGAGTTTGCTGTCTTTTCACTGTCATATTTTTGATCTTCTTTTTCTTAGATAAGTCCCTTTAACATTTCATATAATAAGGGCTTGGTGATGATGAACTCCTTGAACTTGACCTTATCTGAGAAGCGCTTTTCATTCTAAATGACAGCTTTGCTGGATAGAGCAATTTGGGATGTAGGTCCCTGCTTTTCAAGATTTTCTTTTCTTTTTCTTTTTAAAAATTATTTTATTGTTGTTCACATACAGTTGTCTGTATTTACCCCTCACCACTCTCCCCCAACCTCAGCCATCCCCACCTCCCTCCCCTGATTCCACCACCCCTTGGTTTGGTCCATGTGTCCTTTATAGTTGTTCCTGAAAACCCTTGCCCCTCTACCCCCATTATCCCTTCACATCTCCCCTCTGGTTACTGTCAGATTGTTCTTAATTTCAATGTCTGTGGTTATATTTTGCTTCCTTGTTAGTTTTGTCGATAAGGTTCCACTTAAAGGTGAGATCACATGATATTTGTCTTTTGTCACCTGGCTTACTTCACTTCACATAATGCTCCCCAGTTCCATCCCAGCTACCACAAAGGGTAGGAGCTCCTTCTTACTTTCTTCTGCATAGTATTTCATTGTGTAAATGAACCATAGGTTTTTAACCCATTCATTTACTGATGGGCACTTAGGTTGCTTCCAGGACTCGGCTATTGTGAAATGTGCTGCTATGAACATTGGGGTGCATATGTTCTTTTGGTTTTATGTTTCATGATTCTTAGGATATACTCCCAGCAGTGGAATTGCAGGTAAAAGGCATTTCCATTTCTACTTTTCTGAGGAAATTCCATACTATTTTCCATAGTGGCTGCACCAGTCTGCATTCCAGCCAGCAGTGAACTAGGGTTCCCTTTTCTCCACATCCTCTCCAACATGTATTTGCTAATTTGTTTATGATGGCCATTCTCACTGGTAGCTCATTGTGGTTTTAATTTGCATCTCTCTGATGACTAATGATGCTGAGCACCTTTTTATATGTCTCTGGACCTTCAGTATGTCCTCCTTGGAGAAGTATCTGTTCAGGTATTTTTGCCCATTTTTTTATTGCGTTGCTTGTCTTCCTAGAGTGGAGTTGTGTGAGTTCTTTATATATTTTGAAGACAAAACCCTTGTCTGAGGTGTCATTGACAAATATGTTTTCCCATATGGTTGGTTCTCTTTTTATTTTAATACTCTTTTCTTTAGCTGTGCAGAAGCTTTTTTATGTTTATGAAGTCCCATTTGTTTATTCTTTCCTTTATGTCCCTTTCTCTAGGGGACATATTGGTGAAAATATTGCTGCATGGAATATCTGAGATTTTCCTGCCAATATGACTTTTATGGTGTCACGACTTATATTTAAATCTTGTATCCACCTCAATTTAATTCTTGTGTATGGTGTAAGTTAGTGGTCATGTTTCAATTTTTTGCATGTAGTTGTCCAGGTCTCTCAACACCATTTGTTGAAGAGGCTATTTTTACTCCATTTTATGCTTCTTCTCCCTTTGTTAAATATTAATTGACCATAAAAAGTTGGGGTTATTTCTGGGATCTCTGTTCTGTTCCATTGATCTATATGTCTGTTCTAATGCCACTACCAGACTGTTTTGATCACAGTGGCCTGGGAATATAGTTTGATATCAGGTATTGTAATCCCTCCTACTTTGTTCTTTGAAATTGCTTCATCTATTCAGGATCATTTATGGTTCCATATAAATTTTTGAAATGTTTGTTCTCTATTTGTGAAATATGCCATTGGTACTTTTATACAGATTGCCTTGAATCCGTAAATTGCTTTAGGTAGTATGGACATTCCAAAGATATTAATTCTTTCATTCCATGAGCATGGTGCATGCTTCTGTTTGTTTGTGTCTTCCTTAATTTCTTTCTGCAGTGTTGTATAGCTTTCTGAGTATAGGTCTTTTACCTCCTTGTTTAGGTTTATTCCAAGGTGCTTTATTTTTCTTGTTGCTATAGCAAAAGGGATTTTGTTTCCGATTACTGTTTCTGATGTTTCATTTTTGGTGTACTAAATGCCTTCTTAGTATTGACTTTGTATCCTGATGTTTTTCCAAATTCACTTATTAGATCAAGTAGTTTTGTGGTGGAGTCTATAGGATTTTCTATGTATACTATCATGCTATCTGCAAACAATGACAGTTTTGTTTCCTCCTTTCCAATTTGGATGCCTTTTATTTCTTTGTCTTGTCTAATTGCTGTGGCTAGGACTTCCAGTATTATGTTGAATGGGAGTGGTGAAAGCAGACATCCTTGTCTTGTTCCTGATCTTAGTGGGAAAGCTCTCAGTTTTTGTCCTTTGTGTACGTTGTTGGCTATAGGTTTCCCATAGAAGTCCTTTGTTACATTGAGGAATGCTCCTTCTATTCCCACTTTGCTGATTCTTTTTATCATGAATGTGTACTGAACCTTATCAAATGCTTTTCCCATATCTATTGATATGATCATGTGATTTTTGTTTTTCCATTTGTTTATATGATGTATTGCATTTATTGGTTTGTGCATATTGTACCATCCTTGCATCCCTGGGATGAATCCCGCTTGATCATGGTGTATGTTTTAAATGTATTGTTGGATGCAGTTTCCCAATGCTTTGTTCACAATTTTGGTGTCTATGTTCATTGGTCTGTAGTTTTCTTTCTTTTTTGTGTCTTTATCTGTTTTTGAGATTAGGATGATATTGGCTTCATAAAGAGTTTGGGAGTCTTCCATCTTCTTGGATTTTTTGGAATTATCTGTGAATGATAGGGGTTAGCTCTTCCTTAAATGCTTTGTAAAATTCTCCTGTGAAACCATCCTGTCCAGAGCTTTAGTGTGTTGGGATTTTTTGACTACTGCTTCAATTTCATCAGCTGTTATTGGTCTGTTCAGACTTTCTGCTTCTTCATTCAGGTTTGGAAGATTATATTTTTCTAGAAGTTTGTCCTTTTCACTTAGTTTTTCACGCTTCTTGGTGTATAGTTCTTCATAATAATTTCTTACAATCCTTTGTATTTCTTTGGTGTCAGTTGTAATCTCTCCTCTTTCATTTCTGATTGTGTTTATTTGGGTCTTCTCTCTGATGAGTCTGCTTAAAGGCTTGTCGATTTTGTTTATCTTTTCAATCAACCAGCTCCTTGATGCATTTATCCTTAGAATTGTGCTTTTAGTCTCTATGTCATTTAATTTTGCTCTTATCTTGGTTATTTCCCTCCTTCTACTTGCTCTGGGCTGTCTTTGTTGTTGTTACCCAAGTTCTTGTAGGCATAGGGTTAGGTTGTTTGTTTGAAATGTTTCTATATTTTTTAGGCAGGCCTGCATCACTATGAACTTCCCTCTCGGGACTGCCTTCAAGGTGTCCCATAAGTTTTAGACTATTTTGAGTTCATTTTCATTGGTTTCCAGAAGCCTTTTGATTTCCTCCTTGATCTCATTCTTGACCCATTCATTGCTAAATAGCATGCTATGCAATCTCCATAAGTTTGATTTTTTTGAGTTTTTCCTTAAGGTTGGTTTCTAGTTTCAGTCCTTTGTGGTCAGAGAAAATGCTTCAGATGATTTCAATTTTCTTTAATTTGTTGAGGCTTGCTTTGTGTCCTATCATACGGCCTATCTTTGAAAATGTTCCATGTGCATTTGAAAAGAATGTGTATTTTGCTTCTTTGGGATGAAAGGCTCTCTCTATATATATGAGTTAAATCCATTTGATCTAGGGCATTGTTCAATGCAGCAATATCATTGTTGATATTTTTGTTTGGAAGATCTATCTGTTTTTAACAGTGGGGTGTTACAATCCCCTACTATAATTGTGTTGCTGTCACTACCTTTCTTTAAGTCCTCCAAGATTTTCTTTATATATCTCAGTGCTCCCATGATGGCCACATATATGTTTATAATGTTTATGTCTTCTTGATGGATTCTTCACTTGAGTGTTATGCAGTGTCCTTCTGGGTCTCTTTTTTATGGCCCTTGTTTATGTCTATTTTGTCTGATATTGTTATTGCCACACCAGCTCTTTTTTCTTTCCATTTTCTTGGAATATTTTTTGCAGCCCTTTTTACTTTCAGTCTGTGTAGGTCTTTTTTTCTGCGATGGGTCTCTTGAAGACCATATATATATGGATCATGATTTCTTATCCGTGGAGGTATTCTATGTCTTTTGATTGTAGCATTTAATCCATTTAGGTTCAAGGTTATTATTGATATGTACTTATTCATTGCCATTTTACTTTCTTTGTATCTGTGCTCCTCTCTCTCTCACTCTTTTTTCCTTTTTCTTAAAGCTAGTTTTTCTTAAAGTTTTTTTTTCCTTTCCCTATTACTTCTTAGTCTTTTGGCTATGATCAAGTGTAGTATCTGTTTTTATTGGTTTAATGCAGATCCTTTAGCATCTCTTGCATTGCTGGTTTGGAGGAGGTGTATTCTTTGAGGCTTCTTTTGTCTGGGAAACTCCTTATATCACCTGATTTTAACTGAGAGCCTTGCTGGATAGAGTAGTTTTGGTTGCAGGCCTTTATTTTTTATTACTTGGAATATTTCTTGCCAAGCCCTTCTGGCTTGGAGTATTTCCATTGAGAAGTCAGCTGCTAATCTTAGTCTCAACTTACATTCTCTCTCACTGCCTTTAAGATTCTCTCTTTCTCTTGGAATTTTGCCATTTTAATTATGATTTGTCTTGAAGTGGGCCTCTTTGGGTTCCTCTTGATTGAGACTCTCTTTGCTTCCTGGATTTGCGTGACTTTTCCTCTCATCAAATTGGGGAAGTTTTCCATCATTACTTTTTCATATAGGTTTTCTTTCCCTTGTTCCTCTTCTTCTTCTTCTGGTATAGCTCTTATATGGTTATTATTATGTTTCATATTGTCTTGCAGTTCCCTTACCACCTCTTCTTTCCTTTTTAGTCTTTTTCCTTTTCTTGCTCTTTCTGGGAGTTTTTTCTACTTTGTCTTCTGGCTGATTGGCTCACTGATTCAAGCATCTGCTTCATCTAGTGTGCTTTTGATTCCATTGTATTCTTTAACTCAGAAATTGTATTCTTCATTTCTTCTTGGCCCTTGTCAGTTGTTTTTATGTCCTTTTTATGCTGATACTGTTTACAGTAAGTTCCTTGTAGTTTTCCTGTAGTTTTTGGTAATTGTCTGAGAGCTCATTAAGCTTCCTTATAACCATTGCTTTGAACTCAATATCTGATAGTTGACTTACCTCTATATCATTTAGCATTCTCTCTGAGGCTTCCTCCTTTCCTTTTGTTTGGGGTTTGTTTCATTGTCTTCCCATTGTTTGTGACACTCTTCTTGTTAGCCTCTGTTCCTTACATTGATCTGCTCTGACTCCCTGAGTTTGTAGTGTGAACTTCTACAGTAGAAGACCTGTGAGATTCAGTGGTGCAGTCTCCTCTATGTCCTGAACTTGCTGCTCTTCTCTGGATGTATTTGTGTTTTGATTGTTGTTAGGTCTTTCTTTGGTGTGTCCATCCCTCCAGTTGTTTAACTGAGGGTCACTCTGCCCATCATGTCTTATATGCTGTTGCACAGGTGTGGAAAGGTTGTTTCAAAGCTGTCTCTTCTGTCTGACTGAGATTTTGAGGTTTCTTTCTTGTTCTTGTTCAGTTGTTTGTTCTGGGTAATTTCTCCACCATTTAGTTGTATTTCTAGTTTGGTCCTGGGTGGAGGTCAGTGTGGCTTCTACTCATTCCTTCAACATCTTCTGTTATTATTTGTTGGTGGTTCCCTTGTTGGTGTGTTCTCTCTTCCAGCAGGTATACTGATGTTCACAGTTCCCATGTACTTTTTTTTGTGATTAGTTGGTGGGAGAAGGCAAAATGGTTGAAGACAGCGGGAGTGTATTCTATGGGATTCAAAGTACCAACCTGTAGGGAAGAGGTACAAGATCCTCTGGATATGTATAGCGTTAACCATGGTATTTCACCCACCTAGCCACTTTTTAGAAATGGTGGAAAAAAGATAAGACTTTTGTTGTGGGGGGAAGCATTGTGAGTTGAATCTAGAAAACAGTGAGCTTGTGGGAGGTCAGATTATGAGATATAGTGAGAGTAAAGGATAGAAAATAGGCATAGTGTGTGAGAGAATAGAATGAACCACAATAAAGTTCTGGAAGACAGTGAAATGAGCAGTGATCTGGGAGAGGTGCTGTGTAGTATTTACAATTGTAGGGAACAATATTTATTTATGATAATACTGGAACAACGATCATGTGATATAATCTATGTGGTCTGAATAAAAAGAATAGGAAGTACACTACCTAGAGTAGTGTGCTATTGGAACACAAGTGAAAGATGGAAACTTAAAAATACACTATGAAAGAGAGAACAAGGAATACTAGTCAAACAGTACAATTAAACAAACAAAATGAAGAAAACTAAACAGAAAGAAGAGAAATTAAAAAATCCAAATAAAATAAAAGAAGTAAAAAATAATGAAAGAATAATAGTACTACAAATAACAATAACATGCAAGTTCTCTGGAATAGCAAAGTGAAATTTGTCTTAGTTTCTCAGTTTTTGGTGTTAACCTTGTGATTCCTCTTTGGGTCTGACTCTGGTCCTTTCATAGCACCAGGACTTATTGTATCACTTGGGGGAAAAAGAAGAAGAAAGAAAAGCCTCCTGCTGACTTTAAACCAGCCAAGCGAGTTCTGCTGGTCTTCCTGGCTGCAGCAGTCTGAGGGGGTTTGGGTTTTGCTTTTCTCCCTTCCTATGGTTTTGAGAGGATTTTGGCCAGGTCTGGGTCACACTCTTTCACAGTTGCCCAGCCTCCAGCCCAATTCCTCACTTTGCTGCTGGTCCTCAGCACCCTTCTGTGCCAGGCCAGTGCCCTCAATCCACCAGTTGTGCTGTCCTTGAAGTACACCAGTTAGGGGCAACTCACACACCACCTTCTTGCTCTTTGCTGTCCTAGGTGCTAGACACTCTCAAAGTCTCTTGAGGGTAGTTCAGCTCCCCTACTGAATTAAGTCTGTCTGGGGACTGCTAACTCCCTGAACTCTGCTGCTCTCCTTTCCATGAGGCTCATCATCCTTCCTCTTGGTGAGCCAGTCTGGCCACACAGGGTATGGGCACCATGATGGCTGTGGTGGTGGGGACAGGGGTGAGGCCAAGGCCAAGGCTGCTGCTGTGGCAGGGGTATGTCCCAGGTTGTGGCTATGGCAGATGCAGGGGTGTGTGGCCGAGTTGGCAGGGGCACCTGCTGTAGAAGAGTTCTCTAAACAGCGACCGAGATCCTTTTTTTGAATAAACCCCCTGTTCAAGCCTTACGCTCCTAACAAGTGCCTGGCCTCTCACACAGCCCAACTTTCCAACCAGACTGGAGACTATCCGGGTAAGGTCCATTATGGCCCAACTCTTCTCCATTCTCCAGGTATCATCTGGCTCCTCAATTTCTCTGGAAATGACCCAGCTGATGTCCACAGTCTCAGCGGGTGAACACCACCCCTATGTGTATGCCATTTTTTCTCTATTCCACTCAGTGACTTCAAGCATCCAGGTCCATCCTGGTGCCTCTCTATCCTCCCTTTTGGGTAGAGGAAGGCACTGTTGACCTGGCTTTCTTTCAAGAATCCTGTGGCAGGCCCAGCAGGTGCCAGGCCTAGGACTGTAGCAGCTCTGGTCCCTGTGCTTACCCCAGGGACCTTACCATCCAAAAGCAATCTCCTTAGCATCTGGTTTTCAGTGTCCTCTACAATTTTGGCCTCCAACCTTCATATATGCTGGGATACCATTGACTCCTCACTCTGTTCCTCAGAAGATCAGCTAGGTGTTCCACCTGTGCACAGGGGGAAGTGCACTCCACTCCCACCTACCTCACCATCGTCTTTCCAAATAAAATCAGAAAATTCTTGACATCTAATCAACTCTTCAACTTTGTTATTGAATAAAACAAATTACTCTCAACTTATTTCAGTCTTGTCATAATACAAAAAAGACCCAGACTTAAGTTATAATTGCCATTAATTATTAAGTGAACTTCAGCAATTTGTGTCACCTCTATAGGCTCTATTTCCCCTTCTGAAAACAAGTGGATTATACAGGATGCTGTCTTGGTTCACTTACACCAAAATTTTTTCTTTCATGTGTAACAATAGTGTGGAGATACTAGGATAAATACGAATATTTTAATACAAAGCTATGCCAAATATGTTTGTGGAAACAGCAATTATATATAATTAAAGAATTTTCCATAATTCTAAAAAAATTAAGGGTGAAAGAATGAAAGAAGTTTATCTTGTAAAGAAATGGCCTTAGGGGTCACTTTCACATACCACCTATGGCAATGAAAAATATTATTGAAAGCAACACTTAAATTGATCAGGTTCCAGAACCTGCAATACTTTTTGTGAGATTCAGTGAAGTTTTTTGCAGTTATTTTGGGGAGAAGAAATTGGAAAATTACTGTATGAGACAAATGAGTAATATAAGAGTGTATCTTAGCTATTAATGTACTATCAAATGTCAGTATCCATTGGATAAAGTTCAGTATCTCTCCTTCTAAAAGTTGGGTTAGCTTTTTGAGAAAACATCTGCAAATACAATAAAATATAGGCTCAGAGTTTGCATCTCAATGGTACATTTGCAGGCACATTTCTGTCATGTTAATGAGGCCTTTCCCACTGCATGACTTCAGTGACAGTTGGATCCACAAACAGCAGTTCATCAATTGATTGCAGGTGTTTCCCCTTGGAAAATAAAAACTGCATGTGCAGACCACAAGGTGAGGGAAAATCGATTTTCAATAACCACAGTCTGGTGAGTTCTGAAATATAGCTTTGGGAAACAATTCTCTTGCTGTTGTTTTCATACATAAATATATTCCATTTATAAAATATAGGACCAAGGACATCAATAGTAATAAGAATTAATAAATTAAAAAATAACTACAATATACCTAGGAAGGGTAAAAAACTTTTTTCCTACTTAATAGAAACAAAATATACTCTGAGGCAAAACCATCCTAGTTGACAAACCACTGATTCAGGGCCTTTATTGGAAAACATTTTACTTTCTTCTCTCTGTACCTATATTACAGCAACTAGAAATAAGAAATTAAGGAACAGAAATTCTGCTGCTCAGTTCCTCCTCTGTCAAATTTTAAGGAGTATGACAATATGGGAGAGACGACTGAGTTTAGACCTGGAGGCATAAATTTTAGTTACTGTTTTTCTCACTATGTCTGTGATTTTGGACATGTTTCTTAAATTTTGGAGACTGTTTTCCTCATTTACAAACAGTAGTAGTGAGGGAATGGAGAGTTCTATGTTTTTTACAATGTAGCAATTCTACACTACCTGCTTTGTACGTTGATCTTAAGAATAAATGAAGGTACATGTAAATAACATCAAAATGTTAAACTGAAAATATTTGGAGAAATCTAAGTACTACTTGTTCAGGTCATTCCTGGTATCTGCCAATCCTTCACTTTTCTTTTTTTTTCTTTTTTCTTTTTTTTATATATATTTTATTGAGTATGCTATTACAGTTGTCCCATTTCTCCCCCATCATTCCCCCCACCCTGCACACCCTCTCCCACCCACATTTCCCCCTTTAGTTCATGTCCATGTGTCATAAGTTCTTTAGCTTCTAAATTTCCCATACTATTCTTGCCCTCCCCCTGTCTGTTTTCTACCCACCATCTATGCTACTCATTCTCTGTACCTTTTTCCCCCTCTCCTCCTACGCCCCTGTTGCTAACCCTCCATATGATCTCCATTTCTGTGGTTCTGTTCCTGTTCTAGATGTTTGCTTAGTTTGCTTTTGTTTTATGTGTGGTTCTTAATAGCTGTGAGTTTGCTGTCTTTTCACTGTCATATTTTTGATCTTCTTTTTCTTAGATAAGTCCCTTTAACATTTCATATAATAAGAGCTTGGTGATGATGAACTCCTTCAACTTGACCTTATCTGAGAAGCGCTTTATCTGTCCTTCCAGCAAAGCTGTCATTTAGAATGGAAGGACCAATCCTTTACTTTTCATTCCTCCTGTAAGCTTAATTTAAAACTCACTCTTTTCAGAAGGCCTTCCCTGATTAACTGGAGCTTAATTCCAAATTGTGTAACTCTTCTTTTGGAATTGTATCCAGAGCCAGTTAATGAGTCATTCAAGGAAATAAGTCTTATTACTTTGTAATCACACCTCATTTGGGATCCAAATAGAATTACATAGGCTGATCACTCACTTAATCCACTAGATTTGGCTTCAAAAGACTTTTGTTCTTCTAAAAAAAGTAAAAACTTCGCAAATACTGGAAAGAAAACAATTGCAAAATAAAGTTTTCATAGGGTTTTGCACCATAAAAATGTCAGATTGAATATATTGTTAAGAAAAGAGTCATTTAAATGTAAATAATTATCATTTGAGTCTATTTTATGTTAGTTTAAAGAAACCTATCCCACAAATTTTTACACATTGTATGTTTGTATGAAGTTAATTATCCTTATGTGTCTATTCTGTTATATTACTTTGTTGCCTCTATTAGTAGCTTTGTTTTCCTTTTCTTACTCTGTGTGTTCTCTTGGCTTACCCATAAGTTTATTTAAACCGAATGTTGTTTTTAACCGTGCTTCCTCTTATGCAGTTTAATATGGCCATACTAAAGACACATTCTCTTGACTAGTCCCTTTTTAAATCCTTAAGCACAACCCCCAAGTAAACATTAAATTCTTCCTGACAATCGTACCCTATTTTCCTAATTTATAGAATTATCCTTCTACTGATCTAGACTATTTTTTCTCATCTTCTCTTTCTGTTTTAAACTTCTACTGCCTCTTCTCTCAAGGTCACTTCATTGATGACCTTCATTTTTATCATACTGAGAAAAATAATCAGAAGAATACAGCCCTCACCACTGGGGCCTGCCTACCAGTTCTTGTGTCTGTGTCCTCTTTTTCTCTGATTGCTAGGTGAGCAAACCTGCCCCTACACAGAACAGATCTCTGCACTTGTGCATGTGAGCCTATCTCTCTGCCTATTTAAGAGCACTGCTCCAGGACTTCTACCTCCTCCTTTTCATACTATTCTTTTCTTTTTTACTGGATCATTCCCATCAGCATAGAAATTTCCCCAAAATATCTCTCCCAGCATGGAATTTTCTTTAAAAAAATAAAAATGAAACTGCCTTTTGACCTAGCAATCCCACTTCTGTGATTATATTCTAAGAATCCTGAAACTAATTTGAAAGAATATATACACCCCTTATGTTCATTATAGCATTATTTACAATAGCCAAGGCCTTGAAACAGCCCAAGTGTCCATCAATAAATAAGTGGATAAAAAGCTATGCTACATTTACACAGAGGAATGCCAGGCAGCCATAAAAAAGAAGGAACTCTTACCTGTTGTGACTGAATGGATGGACCTAGAGATTATTATGTGAAGTGAAATGAGCCATTTGGTAAAGAACAAATACCATATGATCTCATTTATATGTGGTATCTAATGAACAAAATAAACTGATGAACAAAATAGAACCAGAGGCATGGATACATGGAACAGACTGACAGCTGTTGTAATATGGAGGGAGGAGGTAGAATTGGATAAAAGAAGGTAAGGTGATTAGCCAAAGAACATAAATGAATAACCCATAGACATAGACAACAGGGTGGTGATGGCAACAGCAAAGCGGCAGGGACAGGGGTGAGATGAGGGTAGAGGAGATGTGAGCAAAGTCAGGGGGTGGGGATATCCATAATAGTGTAAACAATAAAAATAAAGTAAAAACATATATCTGTCCCTTGACCCTTTTTTCCTTTCATTTTCCTTCTCATTTCTCTATTCTTTATTTAGCCAACCTTCTCAGAATAGTCCTTTGCCCACCTCTCATTCTCCCTGACATTCCATTCAGCCATGCTCGTGCCTTTACCACAGGACCCAAACTGCCCTTGTCAAGGCACCTATTGGCCTCCTGGGCTGCATGCAATGATAACACCAGTCTTGGTGTTACTCAGGCAACTGACAGGATGTGAAACAATTTATCACTTCTCTGAAATACTTTCTTCATCTGGCTTCTGTTGACCCTGTTCTGCTGATTTTTCTCCCTCTTTACTTTCTGCTCCTTCTCAGTCTCTTATTTGTTCCTTCTCTTCTCCCTGATCTTTCATTGTCCAAGTGCCCAGGGCTTAAGCTCAGTCATTTTCTTTTTTATAGCTAGATCTACTGCTTTTAATAGCACCTATATGCTGATGATTCCCAAATGTGTATCTACAGTCCAGATGCCAGATCTGAATTCTAGAGCATCATGCTCTCCCTAAACTATCCCCACTTGAATGTCTAATAGACATTATGAACTCAGTAAGTCCAAAACTGAACTTCTGATGTGTCCTATTAATCTGTTTTGTTCATGGTTTCCCTTATCTATTTCAAAGAACTCAGTCTTTTCAACTGTTCTGGCACAGCCTTGACTCCTTTCTCTCACACTTCTCATTCAATTCCCAGGGAATTTTGTGAAATCTATCTATACTACATGTCCAGAAGGTGAACCCCCTTTCACCACTTTCCCTGCTGCTATCATCCTGGCCTAAACAACATCAGAAGAAACATCAGATTTCTTCTGAATTAGTACAACAACCTAATAACTGGATTCTGTAATTTTATTCCTGTTCCCTGATGGTCTGTCATTAAGACAGCATTCACAGCAATTCCTTTACACGTGTTCTCATACAATTTCCCTTTTCTACTCAAACCACAGTATGATTTTTCCCCTCGGAGTAAATGTGTATGTCTTTGTAGTCAAAGACATTGACTTACAAGGGACTATGTAATTTAGCCTTACCTCTTTAACATCTACTTTTTTTTTCTACAACAACCATTTACTCTTTGGCCTTGCTGTTCATCAAACATTCCAGGAACAGTGCCCTTGGATATCATCTCAACTGTTTCTCAGCTTGGAACTGCATAACTAACTCCCTCAAGCTCCTTCATGTATTTCTCAAGGGTCAATCTCCCACTGAGGGTTTCCGTCACTACCCTACTTAAAACTGAACCCCATGCCCCACCACACTACAGCCTGTACTGTCCTCCTGCCTGAACTCTCAATGCTCAATTCCTCTTTCCAACAATTTTTCTTGCACTTATAATCTAATTTGTTATGTAATCTACATGGTATTATAATTTTTCATTTATTTCCAGGACAATATGAGCTCTATGGAGAAAGAAAGTTTTTAATCTTTTTTTTACTGATGTATTCCAAGGACTTAGAATTGTTTCCAGCCTGTAATGAATTCAATGAATATTTTTTAAATTTTTTAAATTTTAAATTTTTTTTTTATTTTATTTTATGGTTGTTCAAGTACAGTTGTCTGCATTCTCCCCATATGACCTCAATGAATATTTTTAAAACAATTATTGTATTTTAAGAAAGGGTTGCCTCTCAGATATTAGTAATCTTTTATCTTTGAATGAATTTAAACTTGTGTAACATCAGGGATTGCCCTTCTTTGCTCATAACCTTTATAGCACAGTTAGGACATGTTTATATAGAGAGATGGGTTTCAATAAATGTTTCCCAGATGATGAACATTTACAAATATAATCTTTTTGAAGATCATTTCAGTTTGGAATTAGTCTATAAATACACAATATTCAAAGCATTGAGTATAAATGAAACAGACTTCTACACCCAGCACAATGATCTCAGAAAATGTAATGTTTCTCTGCTTCCTTTACTAACTAGCAATTATAGCAATGGATGTGTAACTATAACAATATGTACAATTGCTAGACAAAATACTTGTGCAAAAGCTTGAAATTGTATACATTTCTAGATAATTATTTGACAACTTGTTCTGTGAAGATAGCCATGACTAAATTACACTCAGAAGCAAGTAGTGAAAATTAGGGAATCGATGCAACAAAATTTGACTTTTCTTAGAAAAGTGGTAAAACTAATGGGTCACAATTGTGTAAAATTGCATAATCCTAGAAATAAAAGAGGCAGGTGGGCATAGAAACTGTGTACAAACCTTGATTATACCCCAAGTTACATGAGCAGGTCAGATACACAATTTTGTAACCCCAATGAGGATGGGTAGAAACAGACACTAAAACAGTTCAGTTTTGATATCTTTTACTTTTCATTGAAAAAAATGTTTTTAAAATTACCCAAGCAGTAAATGAATAATCTTTTCTTACCCTCTACCCAATTTTTCTCCAATCCTATTTAATTCCTCTTCCATATCCAATGAAAAACCACTTTTTATCATTTAGAGTACAATATCCAATCCAATTTCCAATATATAAATACACATTCACACATGTATGTGTGTACATAAATGTATATGCACACAAATGCACACAAATATGATTAATCTGTGATTTATTATTTTTCCTAACTCTATGTTGTGCAGATTTATATTTGTCATTACCTATGAATCTATTCAGTCTCATTCTAAATAATGGTTAAATAATATCACATAGAAGTAACATACTACGATTTACTTGATTATTTTTATGTTTATAGATACTTGAGTTGCTTTCAGCTTATTTAAATTTAAATACAACAGAAGAGTAAATATTTTATATACTTATATTTCACATACTTACATTTCTGCACATATGCTGGCATTTCTGTAAAACAGACTCTCAGAAGCAGGACTACTGTATCAAAGAGAGTGTGGATTTCATTTGACAGATGTTGCTAAACTGTCTTCACAAAGATTTTACCAAGTTATGTTCCCACCAATAGTGTTTGAGGTTCTATTTATTCATTTCCTCAATAGTACTAGATATAATCCTATCTTTTAAAACACAAGTCTGATAGGTAGGAAAGGGCAATTTCCAGTTCCTCTATTTTTAATTCTTTGACATTAGATGAGTTTATAGGTTTTTCTTTTTCGTAATAGCAGATACACACAATTTTTCTTTATCATTTACTACTTTTTTGTTTTACTTCCTTTTTAAATTTATTTTTGCCATTTTTTCTTATGCTGTTATTTTAAAAACATCTTATTGATTAAGCTATTACAGTTATCCCATTTTTTCTCTCCTTTAGTTTTCCTCTGTTCTGTACCCCCCTCCCACCATCATTCCCACACCTTAGTTCATGTCTATGGTTGTACATATAAGTTCTTTGGCTTCTCTGTTTCCCATTCTATTCTTAACATCCCCTGTCTATTTTGACTTACAATTTATGCTTCTTACTCCCTCTACCTTTTCCCCCATTCCCCCTCTTCCCCCTCCCCACTGATAACCCTCCATGTGACCTCTATTTCTATGAACCTGTTTCTGTTCTAGCTGTTTGCTTAGTTCTTTTTTGTTTTTGTTTATGATATTTTAGGTTCAGTTGTCAATAGTTGTGAGTTTGTTGTCATTTGCTGTTTGAATTTTTTATCTTCTTTTTCTTAGATTAAGTCTCTTTAACATTTCATTTAATAAGGGTTAAGTGATGATGAATTCCTTTAAATTGACCTTATCTGGAAAGCACTTTATCTGCCCTCCCATTCTAAGTGATAGTTTTGCTGAATAGAGTAATCTTGAATGGAGGTCCTTGCCTTTTATGACTTTGAATACTTCTTTTCAGCCCCTGCTTGAGTGCAAGGTTCCTTTTGAGAAATCAGCTCATAGTCTTATGCGAACTCCTTTGTAGGTAACTCTCTGCTTTTCTCTTGCTGCTATTAAGATTCTCTCCTTATCTTTGATCTTGGCTAATTTAATTATGATGTGCCTTGGTGTGTGCTTTCATAGGTCCAACTTGTTTGGAACTCTCTGAGTTTCCTGGACTTCCTGGAAGTCTATTTCCTTTGCTAGTCTAAGGAAGTTTTCTATTATTTTTTTAAAATATTTTTCAATTTCTTGCTCTTCCTCTTCTCTTTATGGCGCCCCTGTGATTCAGATGTTGGAACATTTAAAGTTGTCCTGAAGGGTCCTAAGCCTCTGCTCATTTTTTTGAATTCTTGTTTTTTCATTCTTCTCCGGTTGAATGTTTCTTTCTCCCTTCTGCTCCAAACCATTGATTTGAGTCCCAGTTTCCTTCCCTACACTGTTGGTTCCCTGTATATTTTCCTTCATTTGATTTTCATAGCCTTCACTTTTCCCTCTATTTTGCAACCATATTCAACCATATCTGTGAACATGCTGATTACCAGTGTTTTGAACTCTGTATCTGATTAGCTATCTTTTCATTGCTTAGTTGTATTTTTTCTGGAGCTTCGATCTGTTCTTTCATTTGGGTTGTATTTTTTGTTTTTGGTGCACCTGTTATGTATTCACCAGTGTGGGGCAACTCTCATAGCTGCATTGTGACGGATGTTGTATGTGGGGCAGTGGTATGAGAGGGAATAATGCTGCTTGCTCAGCTGTCCTCTGGCTTTCAGTCACTTCTTTCACTACCCATAAAAAAATTGGGCCCCTCTGGTACTGATTCCCAGGTGTGTTGTTTTGTGTATGTTTTAGGGCTCTATAGGTCTCTCCAAGGAACTATTCTGTGAGGATGGGAGTTTCTCCTGATGCCTCAACCCTCACAGGTTTTTTCAGTCAGAGGTTTTGAGGCTTTATTTCTCTGCACTGGAACCCTGGGTTGCATGGTCTGTCTTGCTCCCCAGTTGTTCCTCCTGGTTTATCCGCATGCAAAGATGAGACCACCTGGTCTGCCAGCAACCGCCTTACCTGCCCTGGTTCTTCAGCCAATGACTTGCTTCATGTCCTCTCCATCCTGGCTGTCTGTCTTCATCCCTCCTACCAGGCTGGATGAATGTTTCTTTTTTAACTCCTTGGTTGACAGACTTTCATACAGTATGATTTTTCTGGAAGTTCTGGTTATTTTTTGTTTTTAAATTTGTTATTGTCCTTCTTTTGGTTGTGTGAGGAGGCAAAGTGTATCTACCTACACCTCCATCTTGGCCAGAAGTCTTTTTATTTTACTTTTTTTCCTCCTTTATTTTCAATTTGCTCTTCTGTCATCTCTAGACAAGAAGTCATTCAGGCTTAGGGAGAACTCCAGGGGAAAAATAAATTCAGATCTTTATCCACCAGCTCCACTGCACCTCCCTTTACTTCCAGGCATGTTTAGGAAATAGAAGAAAGAATGTATAAGCAGAGAAACTAGGCTAATGATGGTTAGCTTTGGCTACATATCAGAATTACTTAAGCTTTTCATGTTTGTTTAGTTGTGTATTAAGTACTGATGTTTGGCCATACCCCATATATGTTAATTTAATTTTCTGGAGCCATAGAAAAATTTTCTCCCTTACTTTTCACATGAAGCTGATGTTGAGAACTATATTTTAAGAAATCCATTAAACTCTTCTGGTTTCTGTTCAATCCCCCAGATGATGAATTTTTCAAGACATGAGGCTGGGTGAATTGGTGTAAATCTATTACAGATATTTTTGCAGGTAGGTGGTTTGCTGCTGTTTTCAAGATGTGGTTCAGGTTCTCTTGCTTGACTAGATTACCCAATCCATGACACAAATAGTCTGTATTTACTTTTAAGCAGAAAAAAATTAGTAATTTTATTTTAGTAATTTTTAAAAACATAGTAATTTTATTTTGGAACTTTTTCTTTCAACTCTTATATACATGCATATGCATTGATACGTACAAACAAAATGTAAAATCAAGTACTGTGATCAGGGTTTATGTTTCAGTTCAGGAGTTTAAGGTTCCACTACAATACCATGGATACTTATGTAGGCAGAATATGACAAAAATGAGAAATTCCCTTGGCTTAGACCATGACATACTGCACTAGGTCCTTTTCTTTGAAAATAACTGTTCAGTGCACTGACTGGTCTTTATAAGTTTTCCAAATATCTATTACTGGGTAATAAGTTATCCCAAAACTCACATTTAAAACAAGAGCATTAATTTGGTTTTCTTATTAATCTGCATTCAATGCGGGGGGACAGAATGACAACTCACTTGTATTCTACAAGGTATCAATTAAGGCCGGTGACTCAGTGGAAGGGTGATCCACATCCAGGATGACTCCTTCATATGGCTGTCAAGTGTGCGCTACTGTCAGGTCCCCTCCATGTGGGATTTTCCCCAGGGCTTTTGTTGTGTTCAGGAGCAGCCAATGTCTAAAGGCATAAAAGCCAGCATAGCACCAGTTTCTGCTATATGATTGCTCAAGCCATCTCAGGGCACAGGTTCAAGAGGAGAGAATACACACCCACTTCTTGATGGAAAGATAATCAATTCAAATCATTTTTAAAATGCCACGTAAAACAAAATTTCATATACATTCACATAAAATGAACCGAGGGTTTTTTTTTTTTAAAAAAACTTTCCACCTTAAACTGATTTTTTGACTTTTATTTTTTATTTTTGTTTATTTTTTAATCAGTATTTTTTTAATTGTTGATCTTGTACAGTTTTCTGTCTTTTACTCCCCCCCAGCCCACTGCCCCAACCCTCCCCACCTCCCTCCCATTTCCACCCCCCATAGTTTTTGTCCATGTGTCCTTTATACTTGTTGCTCTAAACCGTTCCCCTTTCCCCCTGAAATTCCCTGCCCTCTCCCCTCTGGTCACTGTCAGACTGTTCTCAATTTCAGTGTCTTTGGTCTAATCAACAAAACAAACAAACAAGCATAATATAACCTTAAACTGATTTTTGACATGTAAAAATAAGGTCAGATTCAGGATAATGTACTGCTATGAGCAGAACAGGTAAATAGATATTGTTATTTAAATTTATATACACATTCAAAGATGCTCTTTAGTTCCAATGAGTGTTCATAGTCCATCTGAGGAGATAAAGATCAAATTAATTAGATATATTTTTTTAAAGTCATACCTTTGCTACATGTACTTAGTTATGCTTTATTTCACTGGTCTGTCAAAGAATTTAGAGCTAATGAAATGATATATTTTTGGTGAGTTAGTGACACCCTCTTAAAATTATGAGCAAAAGATTTTATTAGTTACTTGTCTCTTCAATTGATCTTATTTATTCAATATATTTTAGGGAGATTTTACCATGGTAATTTTGGTGGTGAATTTATCAAACAAAGTGAAAATGAATGGTTATCAGTCTGAAATCAGGTCCTCTACAAACCACATAGAATGACATGCTTTTAGTCAAATTAGAAAGCCTCAGTGAGTTGTAATTTTTTTGCTCTTTTATTAGTTGAGCTTATGTAATAAATATCATAAAGTTCAAATATATTTGTGAACTAATAGTAAAACCCATTCCATTCTTTCCAAGAAATTTACACAATGGAATTCTCTTTGGCTATAAAAAAGTAAAATTTCATCTTTTGCAACAGCATGGATGGAACTGGAGAATATTATCTTAAGTGAAATAAGCCAGTCAGTGAAAGGAAAATAGTATATGACTTCAATCATATGTGGAATCTAATGAACAAACTGAACTAACAAGCAAAACAGAGATATACTCATAGATGGAGACCAGATGACAGCTAGTGGAGGGGATGATTAGGGGGTAGAGGGATTGAGCAAAAAGGAAAAAGGACTCATGGACATGGAAAACAGTGGGGGGAGTATAAGGGGACTAAGTGGTAATGGGAAAAAATACAATACAGATTAAATAAAAAATACAAAAAATAAAATAAAATAATTGTCTCAGGAGCTGCTATATGCTTCTTGAATTGTTTTATAATAACAAAGTAAATGTCATCTTTTTTTTTTTTTTTTTGGTAGCTTGGCTTATTTCAAAAGTATGCTGAACACTTGTGAAATACAATGCTCAGAAGACAGGTCTAAAGATTATAAATGGAAGACAGGTCTAAAGATTATAAATGGAATTTTTAATCTTTTCTGACTGCATTAGTGCATTTTTGCCTGTATAGTGAATTCAGGTAACTTTAAAAACGTCTACAGAACGGGTGTAGCTTTTGTATAAGATAACGATACCATAAATTTTTCCACAATATAGCATAACCTATTAACGTTAAGAACTCAACCCCTCATGTAAGAAATTTATCGCTTTGTTACTTAGACACCTTGGTTCTTGGTAGAGTTAATTTTCCCTTTGATTTTCATATATGTCTTAGAATTTAGAAACTTTTATCCTTTTAAAAAATTCTTGACCATAATGTTTATTTTTCTTAATCTTTCTTATAAAATCTTCATAAACAGGATAATATCCCATCAAGTGGTGATATAATACAACAATATGGCTACTTGCCTTACACAGACTTCCTTGGGTGTATAAAGTCAGGAGTAGCTGGACATACAGAACAGTTCTGCAGCTCTCAGTGCTGGAATGTATCTAAGCAGATTTTGGTGAATAAAGACAGAGGTTCCAAAGTCAGACTGATTTCTATTCTAACCCATATTTCATTATTTATGAACTAATTGTGTGCTATCAAGCATGGTATGACCCCTTGCTGATTCTCTTCTGTAAAATGAAGCTAACAAGTTGCAATAATAGCATGAAGTGAGAGAGCCCTAGAAGAAGTACCTGGCATAGCACCTGAATAAATGTACATTTGACTCCACCTCCTAACTTTCTTAAAATAATGCATTTTTCTTTATATTACTCAGGGTTCTCCAGAGAAATTGAAGCAATGTATGTGTGTGTGCATACACATACACATATAATATGTATTTATTATAGGAATTGGCACACACAATTATGGAGGCTAAGAGGTCTCGCTATCACCTGTCTGAAAACTAGAAACCCAGCAAAGCACATAGCAGAATTCAGTCTGAGTTGGAGGGTTGTAAGTCCCAGTTAAGGGACAGGAGAAGATGTGATGATGTGTCCATCTCAAGTTGTGAGACACATAAAAGGGTCAAATAACTTCTTCTTCCTCTGCCTTTCATTCTTTCTATTCAGGCCCTCTAAGGGTTAGATGATGCCGACACATTAGGGAGGACAGTCTACTTACTTAATCTACAGATTCAAATGTTAGTCTCACCGAAAAGCACCCTCACAGACACACCTGGAAATAATGTTTAATCTGGGCATCCCATGGCCACTTAAATTGACATAAAATTAACTATCATATCTTCTTAATTTCCTTTTCTGTTATCTCTGAAGCCCCAAACTACCTCATTAATAAAATGTTTTTTAAGCACCAGTTTCTTTTTATCTTGTCATGGAGCTGCCTCAAAATCTATATTAATAGAAAGTAAATTTGAAAATAAGTCTACAGTTTTTGCTTACTTTATTTCATAACTGAGAAATGGAAAATCATACAGGACAAAAGTTTATTTACCTAAGTCTGTCTGAATCCAAAGATTGTGTTCCATTAGTTAATGCCACCTCTTAATAATTGAAGCTTAGAAGGATTATTTTGCTTATTTTTAGTATATCACTGAGTCAATAGCAACATATCTTTGAATAGCTAGTTTGTGATAATGGCTTTTAAGACATTTTTCTGTGCCATCTCTTTATTCTCTAACCAATCTTTATTGAGCACCATTGATTTATAGTTCTGCTATTGCATTATGTACTTATGATTCAGTGATAAACAATGATTAAAAAGACAGAATATGTGCTCTTAAGGAGCTAGCTGTTAGGAGAGAAGAAGATGGAACATAAAAGTAAGCTGCCATTGCAATAAGTAGATTCTAAGAGAAAATGAGGATGAGAGTTCTGCTAAGGACAAATCATGAAGGATTTGTTCAATATTCCATGTCATTTGGATTTTATTTTTTGGAGGATGTAGCATTAGCATAGAATGTTAACTAAAGAAGTGAAATGAAGAGGTACACTTTGGAAAGATAACTAGCTGAGTGCATTGTGGAATTAATGTGCAAGTGTGGTCTAGAGAGTCAAGTTTTGCAGTTCTTGAAATAATCTGGGTGACAGATGATTGAGGTGGTAGAGGTGGTAGAATGGTTGGGAAAAGAAACAGATTTCAAAGATGTTATGGAGAGAGAAGTCATAAAACTTGGCCTATGAACTGAACAACTTGATGAATAATGATATAAGTTTTTTTTTTAAAGAAAGAAGAGCATACTTTGAGGAAAGACCATTGTCTTTCTATTTGCAATGTGAATATGTACCAGTGTTTTAGTCCAATGTACTATCCAGTAGAAACATGAATATAAGAATCTGATCTATAGGAGAAAACTAGGTTGACCAGATAGACTTGAGGTCCAATCATAATTAATGAAGAGGTAAGACCAGGTGATTTAACTTTAATTGCATGTTGTGTAATGGTGGGGAAGAGGGAAGAAGAGAGGTTTCAAAGTTTGGAAACCTTTCTTTCTAGTTTTTTTTTGTCTTAATGTTCTTTTAAGAAGAGGTGGGATTTATGAAAGTACTTAAGGAGAATGAAGTAGAAATATTATAGGCAGGAGAAATTCAGCCTGAAGCTATTTTACAAGGTCTGTCTAGAGACATTCCAATAATTGTTAATGTAACGAGAAAAGTTTTCATGATGTTGATATAACCTGGCAGTCAAGGAGAGTGGATTGGAATGTGCATGCATGAACAATGATGACTTCACTATATTAGTCAAGGGAGGCATAGATGCCATTGAAGGAGCATGTGTACTGTGAGGCTGTTACATTTAAAATGACTGCATCAAATTTTTCATTAAGCTTGAACAGTCCTCCAATGAAAACTATTCAGATAATTCAAAAGGATTTGGGAGATGATGCAGTGAGTGCAGTACAAATAAAAATGTGGCACAAAAACTTCAAAGATGGTTGAGAATCTGTTGAAAGTGATCTATATTTTAGAATGCCTGCAACAATCATAACTCCTGAGAATGCTGAGTGTGTACAGGGTGAAATCAACAAAGATCAGTGAATGACAACACAAAAACTAGAAGCTGATCTGGGAATTCCAAAAACTACTGTGTCTGAGATTTTGATGCAGGACCTTGGCATGAAATGTGGCATGGCAAAATTCATTCTATGGCTTCTGCTACCAGAGCAGAAGGAACATCATGCAGCAGTTGCTAATGACTTGATTCAAACTACTACTAATGAACCAGGCTTCCTCAAGGAAGTCATAACTGGAGATGAATTGTGGGTTTATGATTATGATACAGAAATGAAGGCCCAGTCATCTCAGTGGAAGTCACCTGGTTCTCCACGAAGGAGGCATGGCAAAGTTGCAGCAAAATCAAGACCATGTTAACTATGTTATTTTATTGGGAAGGTGTTGTCCATCATGAGTATGCCCCTCCAGGACAAATAATTAATAAGGAGTACTACCTCAATGTTCTTTGTAGGTTGAGATATGCAATATGATGAAAATAGCCACAAGTATGGGCAACTGAAGATTGGCAACTTCATCACAACAACACACCCCTTCATGCATCATGCCTTGTTCAGAGTTTTTGGTGAAATATCAAATCACCCAGGTGACTCGGTTCCCCTACAGCCAAGATTTGGTGCCCTGTGACTTCTGGCTTTTCCCCAAACTAAAATCATCTTTGAAAGGAAAGAGATTTCAGACTGTCAGTGAGACTCAGGAAAATATGACAAGGCAGCTGATGGTGACTCCAAAAAAAAAAGAATTTGTAGAGTGTTTTGAACAGTGGAAGAGACATTGGGAGAACTGTGTAAATTCCTAAGGTGCCTACTTTGAAGAGGACTGAGACATCATTGTCCTATGTACAGTGTTTCTTGTACCTTGGATCTTCTTCAATAAATGTCTCTATTTTTCATAGTACATAACTGGATACCTTCTGGAAAGATCTCATATAGGCATCAATAATAACTATAATAATAATAACAATAATGGGACAAAAATACCATAAAAAAGAATTCACAATCTAGAAATTTTTTTAAATCTTCAATAAGAAAGAAACAGTATAATGTAAAGTTTGCTTCTGACCTTAAAAATCCATGGGAAGCTTCCGGCCAAAATAGAGGCATAGGCGAACACACTGTGCCTCCTCTTACAACCAAAATTAAGGACAACAAATATTTAGAAACAAGAAAACAACCAGAATTTATAGAAAATTGAACTGTACGGAAGTCCAACAACCATTCATCCAGACCGGTAAGAGGGGCAGAGTCGCGGCAGGAAAAAGTGGAGGTGCAGACCCAGGAACGCAAACAGCAGCGGCTGGCAGTTCCCAGGTCACAGGTGGCAGCTGGTGGTCCCTGGGCCCACAGGCGGCAGCTGGCGGACCCCGGGCACAGGGGGGCAACTGTGCGGAACCAGTGAGGCCGCACAGGGCGGCTGGCTGACCAGGTGGTCCCACATTCGCGCACACGGATGGTCCAGGCAGAGGGGAGGTGGCGGAGGGGACTGAATCCAGGAGAGAGCAGAGCAGGCACCATTTTTCCCTCTCAGACCCTGCCCCCACATACAGTGTCACAACCCAGCGACTGGGCTGCCCCGCACTGGGGAGCGTCTGAGGCTCCACCCCTCACTATGTAATAGCCGCGACCAGACTAAAACCAAACCAAACCAAAACAAAACAAAACAAAAAAACCCACCAAAAATGGCGCAAACCAGAGAAAAAATGAAAACCCCAGAGTCAATTCCTCTAAGCAGTGAAGAGATAGCCAACCTATCAGATGCACAGTTCAAAGCACTGGTCATCAAAATGCTCACAGAATTGGTTGATTTTGCTCACAAACTAGATGAAAAAATGCAGGCTACAATACATGAAATGAAGGAAGACGCATGGGGAACCGATAGAGATGAAAGGAAAACTGGGACTCAAATCAATGGAGTGAACCAGAAGGAAGAAACTAACAACCAAACAGAAAACGAGGAAGAAACAAGAATTCAAAAAAATGAGGAGAGGCTTAGGAACCTCCAGGACATCATTAAACGTCCCAACATCCGAATTATAGGGGTCCCAGAAGGGGAAGAAGAAGAGCAACAAGTGGAAAACTTACTTGAACAAATAATAAAGGAGAACTTCCCCAATCTGGCAAAGGAAATAGACTACCAGGACGTCCAGGAAGCTCAGAGAGTCCCAAAGAAGTTGGACCCAAGGAGGAACACACCAAGGCACATCATAATTACATTAGCCAAGATGAAAATGAAGCAGAGAATTCTAGAAGCAGCAAGGGAGAAGGGGACAGTCACCTACAAAGGAGTTCCCATCAGACTGTCAGCTGATTCTCAAAAGAGACCTTACAGGCAAGAAGGGGCTGGAAAGAAATATTTGAAATCTTGAAAAGCAGGGACCTACATCCAAAATTGCTCTATCCAGCAAAGCTGTCATTTAGAATGGATGGACAGATAAAGCGCTTCTCAGATAAGGTCAAGTTCAAGGAGTTCATCATCACCAAGCCCTTATTATATGAAATGTTAAAGGGACTTATCTAAGAAAAAGAAGATAAAAATATGACAGTGAAAAGACAGCATACTCACAGCTATTAAGAACCACACCTAAAACAAAAGCAAACTAAGCCAACAGCTAGAACAGGAACAGAACCACAGAAATGGAGATCATATGGAGGGTTAGCAACAGGGGAGTGGGAGGAGGAGAGAGGGAGGAAAGGTACAGAGAATAAATAGCATAGATGGTGGATAGAAAATAGACAAGGGGAGGGCAAGAATAGTATGGGAAATGTAGAAGCTAAAGAACTTATGACGCATGGACATAAACTAATGGGAGAGGGTATGTAGGGTGGAGGGGAATGATGGGGGAGAAATGGGACAACTGTAATAGCATAATCAATAAAATATATTTAAAAAAAATCCATGGGAAAAAGAGACTATTCAACAACCTGTCAGAATAACTAGGTAGGCATTTGGAGAAAACATAAAGTTTGATATATGCACAAATTACTATACACCATAATAAGTTTCCAATAATCAAAGATTTATATGTACAATAAATAAGCCATGAAACTGCTAGAAGAAAATATGCATAAACCCCACTATAATATTGAAGAGGGAAAAGTCATTTTAACTAAGACTTAAAACTCAAAAACAAAAATAGTTTGATAAACTTAACAGAAAATCAATACTTCATCAATATAGACAATTTATTCAAAACAACTTTTTGGGGGAAGATGGGGCAAGGAGCAGTGCTCAAAATCACCACAAGGACTAAGCTTGGATAGTTTAATTAATATAGACAGTTCACAAAAAGAAAATTAAAATGATTCTTAAACACATAAAAATATGTTTGGCTTCATTGATGAAATGCTAACTAAAGTTTTATTGAAATGTAATTTTTCTATAGACATTTAAGGAAAAATATATTTTTGGTAACTCACCATATAGGGAAACAAGTGCCTTCTTGAATTGCTGCATTAAATTGTCACCATCCTTCTGGGGGAAAATTTGGTTATGTCATCACTATTAATTTGGACCCAAAACCCAGCAATTACATTCTGGGAATTTACCTGTAAAAATGTGAAATATCACAAGGTTATTTATTGAAGTACCCTGTGTGTGAGCATAAGATGGAAATAACTCCATCAACAGGAAAGGACACAGTTATCTCCTGATAATGAAATGGCATACAGCTTAAAGGAAAAGAATAATGAAACTGAATTAAAATGTGGAAATATTTCCAAGATGCTTCAAGAGGAGAACAAGATAGATAGTAGTGGGTTTGGTGTACTCCACATACCATGGGTAGATGTAATATATATATTTATATGAGTATAAAAATAGAGATTTGTATATGTTTGTAGGTGCAAAATGAAACTCTGGAAGGAAGTATAAGAAACTAATGATTGCGGTTACCCGTGTGTGTATGCATGGTGAGTGGTATGAAAGCTGTGCACATAAAGGATGAGAATAAAAGATCGACTTTTCCTTCATTCCGTTTTACAAGTTTTTAATTTGCATTCAAAGTGTTTGATTATCTACTTAATTTCTGTAGCCAGAAAAAGAGTATCAGTGCAAGCAAAAGGTAAATATATATATAATATATTTTATGTATTTATATTATATAATATAAATATACCTATATTAATTTACTCTAAACATCTTTATTCTACAATTACAGTATGGGAAGAGCTGCACCAGGCTACAGAACATAGAGGATGACAATTCCAGTACTTAAGAAGCATAGTCAAGTGAAAGAAGCTGACAAGCAATCATGACCTAGATTTCTAACTTGAGTGAAAGAGGAAAGGGAGCTCATCTGTAGAAACTAAAGTCAAAAGGGAGAGACACTTTAAGAAATAATATCATTGATAGGAGACACTCTACAATTTAATGAAATGAAGAATTTATGCAAATTAATAATTCAAGCTGGGAGTAGAGATTGGCATTTAGAAGTTTCCAAAACTGGATTTCGATTTTTTTTTTGAGGTAGAAAGTCTAAGGGGTACAACAGGAAGAGAAAGGAACTGAAAAGGAATCCAGGAGAACATCCACATTTATTGGGTTTCAGACATTTCTTCTTATCAAAAGTTTCTATTCAATATTGTTTTTTTTTAAGTAGTCTCAATAAAATTAAGATTGAAATAGTGTTTAAGTATAGCTTAAAAAAGGTTTAAAACACTTCACAATCTCTGGGAAAACTTCTAGCTTTTTATTATAATAAATGGTAATAATAATAATAATAATAGTAAACTTCATAGTAAGATAAATACTATCCACAACATGATATTTCTGAAGTTGTATATCTGAAACCTGGTGAAATGTCTGATGCCATTTTATGATTTATGACATAGGAAATTTGAAGTGTCTTTGGATACAGTATTAGGTAAAAAAAGGTACTTTGACTCAAATTTCTTTTCTTTTATTTTTGATCATCCAGAGAAATCATTTCATGTTGAATATTAATTCTTCCTAGAGCCAGCAGGTGGAATATGATGCTAATGAGGCAAAAGCTGCAGTATCAATCCCTGTACAACGGACAGCCCCCACCCATGGAAAGTTTTTTTGCATGTACTTCTAATCAAGTCCAGCTGTCTTCCAAGTAAGTATTCCATTGGATGTAAAGGGACCCAGGAGAGAGAAGGTGAATTTCTGAGGAGGAATTATCTTCCACAAAAAGTAGCAGAAGTTTCTAACCTAGTTAATCTTATATCTCACAACATGACTGACTGTGGATTCCAGTCACCTGCATTTGTCTTTGAAGGGTTATTTTAAGTGTAAAACAAGACTATTCAAATAAGTATATCACAAATGATTCACTCAATTAGGATAAAGGAAAAATCCAAGGTGATGTCTGTAAGTGCAATTGAATTTACAAGTTTACAAATGTAACAATGGCAGCTGTTCCTATGAGTAAGAACAGCTGGGGAAAAAAAACAGAAGCAGAGTCATTATCTCTCAGATTATGATCTACTGGAACAATGCCCCAAATATCAAAATGACATGGAATGGCAGCATTTAACTTCTGATAACCCTCAGTAAGTTTTTTCATTTCACCAAAAGAAATTAACAGTATCAAATATTTGAAAAAATATATATCTCAAAGTTACTCTAACACTTGAGGTGTAAACCTATTTATTTTAAATATTTTGAGATGGTTGTATTCAGGATAAACATTAGTCACTCTACTTCCTTGAAAGATTACAGTTTAAAACAAATAGACTTTTGGTGAGACAAGCAATAAAGTTAATAGTGTTTAAGTTATCAATAAAGTAGTATAATCCAGTTTCGATAGTCAGATACTTCCATAGTTAGTAATAGACACCTTCAATGTCCAAATGAGAAGGGAGGGAAAAATGTCAACCTTATGCTCTATGGATATGAATTACGATTATAAATTCAAAAGTAGATTTAAGGAAGCTTATAAGGAAAAATATAGAAAAGAATACAGTGCATTGGAGAAAAGAAAGGATGTAATTCAAATAGAGTCAGGAGTAAAGAGTCATAAATTTAATGAGAATAATAGCTGGAACATATAATATTGTCATCATGATCTTGCATAAATAAAATCAATAAAAGTTTATTTTTTCTTGCTATTATGAACATCATAGAACAAAGACCAAAACTCAGACATCAATCAGTTAACTACAAAGATTAGTTTAATACCTGGACAACTGGTATAACAGACTCTAGAGTCTGAAAGAATGTGATATTAAGAGAAATCTACCTGGAAAAGAGTCAGAGAAAGAACAGGTAGTATATGTAGCTATTATGCATCCCTTTATATCCTTAGAATTTTATGTTTAACAAAAAAACTTAATTCAAGTATTCTAGATGACTGGTGAGGATACAAAAACATAGATAATATCATGACTTACTAAAAATCCCTAAGTTTTAGGATCAAGCAGAACCCAGATTTAGCCAGCAATTAATCACAACTGATAAAGTTTGGCAAGTATTTTCTGTATGCTCAGGAATCTTCTGTAGCTGTACACAGATTATTATCTCAATAAATTCTTCCAACCAGCCTATAATGTTGTATTATTTATTATTCTCACTTTATAGTGTAGTGTTGGTACTGGACATGGTGCTTCCACCACTTGTGAGGGAAGGCTGGCCAGAGAGGCCCTGATCAGAAAGAATGTGTCTTGTCCTGAGGAACAAAATGTATCTCCCTCCTTATCTCCCCTGGGGATCGGCTTCTCACTTGGCAACTGCCTCTTGACCTTTCCCTCCTGCAGGTATATACTAATGTAATGTGGCTCTGGATTACATGCATGTTTGTGAGACATGGACCCATGCCACCTTTGTCTGGAGGCCTGAGCTTTGGACTGGGAGAGGCACAGTCCTGCTTTGCCAATCTGCCACCAATGGTATTCCCTGTAATATGAATAATAAAGGTTATGCCTGCTGCATCAGGTCCTCTTTGTGTTTTTTTTTTTTTTGGGGGGGTGGTGGGGTAGTATCCAAACAAGTGGTTGTGATCTCCAAGTTCAAGCTCCTGCATTACAATTGGGATAGTTGGCAGGATTTGAAAACTCCAGAAAAAATCCCCAAGTTGCAATCACTGTGGATGACGCTATGCTGAGTGGCAGTTGCCAGGGATGGTCAGCAAATTCTGGACTGGTCAGCAAATTCTATGTGGTTTGAGGTAACAAAACTTCTTGATTCATGGGGACCTCTGCAGGAATGTGGGCAGTCCCCTGAAATTCCCACTTACATCCTATAGGCCTTGTAACACCTAGGAGAGTGTTGCGCCTTAGGAAAAAAGAAAGGCCTCCACCATGTTGCCACTGCCATTTGTTGGCTGATGGTGCCACTATTGCGTAATATGACTGAAAGGCAGATAGAGGCACATATTGCACATTTAGAAGAGGAACTGATCTAGAAAAGGATGTGTGTCTCTTACAGGGGGACAATAAGGATGCCCTAGGGAGACAGTTAAAACAGACCAATGAGCAATTACAGGACGTAGTGTGCTACTTCACCAGGATAAAAGGGTTGTGTCTAGCACCTACCAGTATACCAGCGATTGTGGCACAGCCTTACTGGAATCCTTATCAGTTGGATCTTATGGCTGAAAGTTAAAGTGACTCAGACGTAGAGTAGAGAGATCATTATGGATGAAGATAGGGAGAATATTAAGGTAGAAGAAAGGAAGTTTACTCATCTTATCATGACCCAGAAGATTAAGATAATTCAACAGCTGTGTGTGCCACAGTGCCTTCAAATACTGCCTCCCCAGCAGACCTCACACACCATGGTGTGCCCATATATCCCTGCTGAACTAGTAGAGATGGCTGCTAAGTTTAGACAGAAAGTCCAAGTCCATCTGGGGTGACTATTGCACCTGTGGGATATAGGGTCTGGTGTCACTTTGTTTATAGGTATGAATTGAAATGTATGTCTTCCATCACCATCCACTCCTCTTTAAGACAAAGGCTCCACAGTGATGGAGCTCAAGCCAGTCACACAACAGCTACCACCTCTTGTGGCTAATGACTGGCTGCAGAGCAGTGCGGCTTGATGAGGGGGATCCACCATCCTGTAACCCATGCTTGACCAATTTATTGTACCTCCAGCAGTTCATCCAGGACCTAGGCCTGTGACATGCCATCTATAACCCACAGCCCAAGGGGCCAGGTATGGTAAGGTTTACTGCAGGAATGAGGGATCAGATTATGTAGACAGTGCCCCTGGCTTACTTCAGTACCCTGATACCTATTTTGTTGACCAAGGTGGATGATTATGTGCAAAAAGTAGAACAGACAGTAGCTGATTTAGAGAAGATAGAATTTACTGAGACAAAAGAAAGGAATAAGACCAGCAGAAAAGAAGGACAAAGAAAGAAAAAGGGGAGAAAAATCTAACTGAAAAAGTAAGCAGAAAGGTCCTGTGAAGGTAACCTGCAAACAGCTGTGTAATAATCTGGTAAGGGTTAGGGTAGATAAAGACAAAATAGACAAAAATACCTAACCATGACCTTGTGAGTCTGTGGCAGCAACTGAAACCTGAGCAAAAGTTCCAGCCCATAGCAACAACTGTGTGAACATTGGAATGGACATTTGTCAACCAGGACAGTCTCATCGGCATCCCCTGTTTGGCTGACTTTATGGCTGTCCCACTTGTGGAATTACCTCATGCTCATCTGGAGGATGACCCATGGTGAGAGATCTATGCATAGGGGGATGGCCGAGGGACCTGCTTATAGGAACCTTGTAGAGACCAGAGGCCACATATAGAACTTGCTATGTACTAGTCCCCAAATAATGTACAAAGACTGTTGGCTTTAGTTGATACTGATGTAGAATGTACTCATATTTATGGTAACCCAGAGAGGTGTAGAGGGCCCATAACTGACATTGATGGCTTTGGAGGACAATCCATTTAGGTGTGAATTTTGACATTAACACTTGGGGTAGGACACTTACCACCATGTTCCTTTGGTATATCTTTCCTCTATTCCAGAGAATATCCTAGGAATTGACATTCTCATTAGCATGAACCTACAGACCACCATGGGAGAGTTTAGCATCCAGAAATGAGTGGCGAAGGTCGTTTTGAGAAGTTATGCCAAACACATCCCTAGGTCATTTCCACTTCCCATAGAGTAGTGGCCTCCAAACAATACATTCAAGGTGGCCATAAGGGAACAGGGAGACCATAGAAGAACTGGCTAGGGTGAATATCATCAGACTGGCACATAGCCCTTACAACTTACCTGTGTGGTCAGGCCAGAAACTAGATGGAACTCGCCCATGATTGTAGATTATAGAGAACTAAATGAGGTAATTCCCCCTCTTCTCAGCCATATCTAACATAGCCAGCTTCCTAGAACAGCTTAGCCATGAGCTGGCCACATACCATTATATACTAGACTTAGCTGATGCTTTCTTTTTAATAAACATATACTCCAAGAGTTAAGATCAGTTTACTTTCACCTGGGAAGGCTGCCAGTGGACATTTACTGTTTTGCCCCAGGGTTAGTTGCACAGCCCTACTGTTTGCAGTGGCCTTGTGACTGAAGACTTAGCTGCATGGACTGTACCATCCTCTGAGAAACTGTACCATTACACTGATGACATCATACTGAATTCTGATTGTCTTGCAGAATTAGAGCACTGCTTCTCTACTGTTGGCTCATGCACAGTGTCCAGGAAGGGCAGTCAATTCCAACATAATCCAGGGACTGGATTGTCTATCCAATTATTGGTGGTTATTTAGTTGGAAAAGGCAAAGGTGATGCCTACTGCCATAACAGATAAGATTCAAGCTTTCCCCATCCTGCAAAAGCCAAAGCAATTACAGGAATTTTTAGAGTTGTTAGGATGTTGCTGGGTTTTTATACCATATTTATCTCACTAGCGCACCCATTATATACCACCTAACCCATAAAGGAGTCACCCAAGATTGGGGAAAAAGCATAAGCAGGCCGCTAAAGCTACTAAACAAATAGTGAAGACTGTACAAGCACTGAGGATCATAGATCAATCTCATGTGTGTGATTTAGATGTCTATATCACTCCTGAGGGCTATGCATGGTGCCTCTGGCAACTACAAGGATGCACCAAGGTGCCAATTTGTTTCTGGTCCCAGTTGTAGAAGAGAACAGAGGCTCAATCTGCCTGATAGAACAAGAGAATACTGTTTACCAAACTCTCCCGGCTACTGAAGCCATCCCCAGACTTGCTGAGGTTCAAGTTCATACTACCTGTCCCACTGCTAGTTAGGTACAGGACCTTGTAAATGTCAGCCCCAAGAGCTCAGTAGCACAGATGGCCACTCTGACAAAGTGGAGTGCACATCTCTAGCAGAGAAGAGAAGTGGCAACTAGCCCTCTGAGCCAAGAATAGCAGCAGCTCCTGGGCCCTGTTACTTAACAATATGCAGACACAGAGGTTCTCATGCCCCTTCCCATGTTTGGACCTAATATTAAAGAGGGACAAGCCCCTGTACCTGAGGACACTTGTTACACTGATGACTCTTGCTGGGACCAGCCACCCACCTGGAGGGCAGTAGCTTATCAGCTTAGCATAAATAACACATGGATGGAAAATGGCTCAGGACAAAGTAGTCAATGGGCTGAGTTAAGAACCTTTTGAATAGTCATAATCTGAGAACCAGGGCCAATAGTGATTTGCACAGATAGCTGGCCAGTATATAGAGGACTGGCAGGTGGCTAGGCAACTCTTCTGGGGACAGGACCAATGAAAGGACATTTATAAATATAGTCTGAAAAATGTAATAACTCATCACTACATCAAAGAATACCAACCTCTTCACAGCCCCAGCAATGCAGAGGATGATGACCTGTCATTCACTAGCTGGCTAGAAGAGACTCTAGCAGAAGAAAGGGCCAGATGTCTCCACAGAAAGATATGTCATGTGGTGTTTCAGACGGTTTAGCCTGGTCTCAGGAGCTCTAACTGCACCTCATAGCTAGGCTGAGTAAGAGCCAAGGGTCTCTTCGTCTGGGTCTGTTCTGTCAAGAGGACCTGAGCCACTAAGGAGACAAAGCTTATCTCCCTGGCAAGAGCGCTGCTTCTGCCTCATCCATCTCTGGCCCCAATGCTTAGTCAGTTAGTCAATGACGGGTAAGACTCCTCACGGGAGGGGCAACCTAAGCCAGACATGACCACTTGGAAGGCCCTCAAGGAAGGACTCTGGGGGTTGCAGCAAAGAGGGGGTGATGGACCCTCGCACCCTCCCCAGCTATTCTGATGTAGCCCAAGTCCCCATTTCCATCTGGGAGATGCTTCCTGGCTCGAATCCACTTAAGCCTGAAACTATGACTGCGGGTGGTGCAGCCCTGTGCCAGCCAGAGCGGTTCCCGGGTGATTGGGCATAAGAAAGAATTCGTAAAGTCCTGTGAAACCTGCTTTGTTTGCTAAGAGTTCTCTCATTTAAATGATAAGGGTCTGAGGAGGAAATGAGTATGTCTCCCAAAGTTTTGCAAACCCCTTTCCTGACAGACACTGACTCAGATTAAACCCTCAGATTTCTATGAAATATTAACCATTGTTTGACCCTTGTCACCTGACTTACCTGTATTCCTGTGTTTTCGAACCCAATAAAAGTCCAGTGATGAAGAGACTCTGGGTCATTCTCCTTTGAGAGTTTGGCCACCTCTCCTCCCCAAGCAGATCATGTCTTGGTAGTTTTATTTTCATCCATGAGGGAGGGATGGAGCTCTGCAGGTGGAGCCCCCCAACAATGTGGGGCAAAAGATTACTGATACCAGCGAGCCACACAATGAGCCACCACCTAGGGTTTAAAATAGCTGTAGGCTGCCTGTGGGACCTCAACATCATTGAAAACAAGTAAGGCACTCCTTTTACAGGACATCAAGTACAAGAATGGGCAAATGACTTTAACATAGATCGGAGATTCCATCTACCATACAATACTACCAGAGCTGGCCTCCTTATGAGATATAACAGCCTCTTGAAAGATGCTCTGAAGACTGAATCTATCTCATTCCAATGGTGAATGATCCATCTTTTTGACAGCTATGAGCTTTGAACAAATGGCTAAGAGTAGAATAAGCAACTCCTGTCAACCTTATCATTTGACCTAGAGTGACACCTATATGCCTACAATTAAGCACCAAGGAGCCTCTGCTGCACCCTGGACTGGGATAACAACATAACATGCCCTTGCCAGAACCCCAAGACATAGCCTTGGGGAAAAGCACCCTTACTTGGCCTTAGTAGGTGCAGGTAGAGTTCTGTTGGTGTTCTGTGGTGGCTCCTTGGGAAGAGGGATTCATAATAGGGTTACAGCTGGCAACCATGGTAACAACCTCCTGACCCCTTACCTTTGTTTGTTATAACCCACGGCAGGCCTCAATTCTTAAGGGGACTTATAGAGCCTCAGTTTAGCAGGTAACCACATCTCCACTGGCCCTTTGAATACAGGAAGTCCTTAACCTAGGGCCAGATAGGGCATGGTACCAACACCCAGACATCTATCGGTTAATGTAGTAGTGATATTAAGAATAGACCATACTGTTGCTTGTGTATTAGCAGAATGCCAATATCTGCCTCTATTAGTTCCTATTAAATATCTCTCTTATCACCCTTAGACTCTGCTTTGAAAATTGTTTTCTACAGTGGGCTAGTATGCTAGCAGTTGTCAGCAATGGCTCTGATTGTTGGGTCTGCACTGAATTTCCCACTCCTGCCTTTGCTGGCCTACCATGGTGGATCCACTCTGCAAACCACCCTGAGAACCATGTCATGACTGCCTGCAAGGCTGAAAGATTTCTGATGCCCTCTTCCAGTAGACACGTGAAAAAATGTCTTTCCTGGTGAGAAAAAAGGCTAACCCCACCAAGCCATGGCTCATATAAATGGTTTGGGATGGTGTGGGGTAGCTGTCAACATTACAGGTAGAAGAAGTACAGCAGCCCGTACCCATATGTATTGAATGCAGAAATAAAACTGCAAATGAGAATGTTCAGCTCATGAGAAGGATGCTAGCAGCCCTATGCAAGAAGATAATGGAAATGACTGCTACAGGTTACTGGGGACAGTCTACTAATGGGATGTTGGCCATCCCATCCCATGGGGAGCCCTGTGGGCCTGTGGTCAATACAGTTGACCTTACCTCCCATCTAAGTGGACTGGATGTTGCACCCGGGGAGAACCATATATCCCAGGATGAGTACTGAATACTCTTAGAGGTGTCCCGCAGAATTGGGACTCATTTTGGACATGCTATTGAGTCAAGCACTCTGACTGGTGGTTCTACCCCCTAGTCCTTTTTTTTTTTTGCCTCCATCAGGTACCATTTTAATCCATGAAGTTTTTAAGGACCTAGCAAATCACACTGTAATAGACCTTAATTACATTAAGCATGCTACGACTCTTATATCTGATGAAGTAACTCAAATGATGAAAGTTGTGCTGCAGAATTGAACAACATTAGACTTACTGCTGCTCAGGGGGGTACCTATGCCATTCTGCACATGGAGTGTCCTGTATATATTCCTGATGATTCACACAATGTTTCCTAAAGATTAACTACCTTGGAAGGTGAAATCAAACATATATCCGCCATTGCTTCTAACCCCTTTATGACTTGGTGGAATTTTTTAGGTTCTTGGTGGCATTCCCTTGTCTTCAATCTCTGATTTCTGTCTTGCGCTTTTACTCTTGGGGTGTAACTTTCACTGCATCTGTGGTATATGGCATGCCAACATGCTCACTGCACAGGTACCCTATCAAAGAATTAACATGAAAAATGTGAGATGGAAGAGCAATGTTGGTTGGGTTGGAGTGTGAGATTAATGCTGTATATGGCCTTTCTACCCACACTTGAAGGAAGGCTGGCCAGAGAACCTCTGGCCAAAAGGAATGTGTGTTGTCCTGAGGAACAAAATGTGACTTCCTACTTGTCTCCCCTGGGGATCAGTTTCTTGCCCACTAACTGCCTCTTGACCTTTCCCTCCTGCACAAACACACTGATATAATGTGGCTCCAGGCTGCATGTAGGTTTGTGCGACTTAGACCCATGTCACCTTTGTCTGAAGCCCCTTATAATGAGCTTCAGACTGAGAGAGGCATGGTTCTGCTTTGCTGATCTGCCCCCATCGGTGCTCCCTGTAATGTGAATAACAAAGGCTCTATCTATGTCTGCTCCATCAGGTCTTCCTTGTTTTTTTTTTTTTTTTTTTGGTTTATCTGAATGAGCAGTCAAGATCCCAGGGCTTGACGTCATGCATTGCATATAGATGAGAAAAATCAGATACGGAGAAGCTGAATGACTTGGAAAAGTCATACAGATAGTAAGAGTCAGAACTGAATTGTGAAATATTTCATTTCCCTGAGTATCACTAACTGGGTCACTCTAGGAAAGTCATTACATTTCTTTTTATCTGACTTTGCTCTCCTGTGTAATATCACTAAAGCCTGTTTATGAGGTTACTATGTGTTAGTATCAAAACCATTGATTTCTTCAGAATAGTGGCTTAATGCTGGTTGACATCACTATGGCCATAATTAGAATTTTTTTTTTCATGGAAGACTGAAAGAAGAATAAAGGACCAATACCCTTCCCAGATGTCTAAGGTGAGAAAACTTTCCTGAATGCTCTTAATTGGTAGGTGAGGAACTCTTGTAAATGAACTCGTTTACCATAGTTTTGAAGACTACTTATTTGATTTGAGATTCCAGATGTATGTATCATGCTGTGACTTTTCCCTCCATCCACATTAACAAAATAAACTGAAAGTTCCACACATCAGAGATGTTAATGAAAGGATTCAGTAAGTCCAGAGATAGGGAGGGGCTGGATGGCTGCTTATATAATTTTTGTTTGAGTTTATGAATATCTGTGTCAATCGACAGAGCTTTAAGTTCTCTTCAGCTTGACTAAACTTTACACCAGGTGCCTTTCTGAAGGTGGGCCCCTGACTTCCCTTTTCTCAGAACAACTTCAGAAAACTCATAAGTGTAAATTCTTTCTCTGCCTATTTGAGATGAAAATCTTCCAGCTTTTTGCAGATTTTCCAACCAGAAATGTCTTTCTCAAGAAACTGGAGCCAACCCTTTAGAATGTAATGTGGAAAGACAGAACCTTTATCCTCAGTTTCTGCAGGAGACTAGGAGTACCAGCTAGCAAACACGGATGCCTAATTACATTGACCAACCTGCCCTCTAAAGTCCTCCAGCACTTTTACACTAGCACTTAAAAATGCTCCCATTTTTTTTTGTTTCAACAAAGTTCATTCTCTCTTTCTATTGTAATAATGTTAACCTCTATTGCAACAGTCTTGAATATTTTTTTTCTGTTTAACTCCATCTGATGCAGTTTTTCTTCAGTGGTGGTGGGTTAAACAATCACTAAGGAAGTCAGATTATTAGACATGAAATAGGAAGCAAAGCGTGTCAGCAGATTGTCTTATGAGAAAAAAAAAGAGGATAATGCCAGCATTTCTCTGTGTGAGCTTTTTATGTAAAAGCACCAGCACCTTCATTACATTGTGACTGGATCATGAAAGGAGGCACCCTCAAGAATGCAGAAATTTTTGGAAAAACTGAAAGAAAAGAAGGGAGGGACATAAAAATTAAATGACAGCTTTAAAAAAGAACAATTATAAAATTTATACTCTGAAGACCTAATAGGCTTTTATGTTAATTACAATGCATTTACATGCAAATTAAAATGCATATCCTATGCAAATGTATATGGTCCTCCTGCTTATTTCACATATTTGACTGTGACCTTATAAAGACCTTAGCAACAATTCCTACCTAATGTTTCAGAGCAGATAGGTAAAGGAAAGGCCTATTGTAGGTTGATCTCCAAGTGACTGAGTGAGATTGGGAAGGAAGAAAGGTGGCTCCCTAATGATCTGAAATACAAGAAGCCAGAGAAAGAAAACCCTTCCAAGACACCTCCTAACCCTGATGGGCTGCTATGCATTTCAGAACTCTTGGTAACAATTAAAAAAACCCAGTTACTCAGCAACATTGAGCCCTGGGGAGCAGAGCAGACTTCTTTTGGAGCAGGAGGATCTTTGAGAAGCATTTGTTACACCTTCAAAAATAGCAACTGCCAATTCTGTCCCTTTAGAGTGTCTAGCCATGAGATCTTAGGAGAATGAGAGACTGTTTTAGTCTGAGGTCTTCAACTATAACAGAAAAAGAAGTCTGTAGTAAAAAGAAATATTGTGATGCTTAATGCCACACTGACATAAAGAAGGCACAAAATATAAAAAGCTGCTATTGTTATTACTATCATTACAATTATTACACTTTTCCCCCTTTTTATTCCCAACTACCAACCATAAAAGCTATAATTCACTTGACTATTGGTTCTTTTGTGTGAGTATTTGGTTGTGTGTATTCTTCAAGTAACAAATGTGTGTTTGTACTTATTTGAGAAATAAATTCCAAGCAGCTGAAGGCCTGGATAAGTTAACGTCTACTATATTACTGTAATGACATACACAATACTTGCTCAAAAATTAATTTTGACTAACTGTCCAAGTTTCACACTCTATTAGCTTGCTGGGACTTCTGTAACAAAGTGCTACAGAATACATGGTTTTATTTTGTTTGCTTGTTTGTTTTGTTGATTAGGTTCCACCTGTAGGTGAGATCATATGGTATTTGTTCCTTACCACCTGGCTTATTTTACTTAAAATAATGCTCTCCATTTCCATCCATGCTGTCACAAAGGGTAGGAGCCCCTTCTTTCTTTCTGCTGCATAGAAATCCATTGTGTAAATGTACCATAGTTTTCTGATCCATTCATTCACTGATGGGCACTTAGGTTGCTTCCAGCACTTGGCTATTGTAAATTGTGCTGCTATGAACATTTAATATAACCAGAGACATTGATATTAAGAACAATCTGACAGTAACCAGAGAAGAGTTGGGAGAGGATAATGGGGGGAAAGGGGAAGGTTTTTCAGGAATAACTATAAGGACATATGGACAAAACCAAGGTGGGGGGTAGAAACAGGGGAAGGAGATGGGGATGGCTGGGGTGAGGGGGAGTGGTGGGGGTAAATGCAGACAACTGTAGTTGAACAACAATAAAATGAATTTTAAAAAAGAATGCACAGTTTTAAAAATAAGACTATTTTCTCATACTTCTGGAGGCTGGAAGTCCAAAATCTAGGGATGGCAGGGTTTTCCTCCTGACACCTCTACTCTTAGTTTGTAGGTGACCAACTTTTCTCTGTGTCTATTTTTTTTTGTGTATATGTATGTTTCCAAATTCCCTCTCCTAATTAGGACACCAGTCATATTAGATAGAGGCCCACCTTAATGACCTCATTTTAACCAAATTACTTCTGTAAATATCATGTCTCCATATATGGTCACATTCTGAAGTGTTAGGTGTTAGGACTTATATATACATTTTGTGAGGGAAACAATTCAGCTCATAATGCATACCTTGCCTTCATAAACATCTATTTTATGTAACTTTCTGACCTCATCCATTATGTTTTTCATTATTTGTAATTTTTGTTGGCATTTAATTATTCAGACATGTTTTAAACTTGATTCAGTATAGAAAATGTATAGTCCAGACACTTGATTGGAAGTCACCCAAGCTCTTCAGATTAAACAAGCTGAGATCTTGTATAAGAATGCAAGATAGAAAGAAGAAGATCATAAATTCCTGGACAGTGAGGTCCAAACATTAGTCTTATGTAAATTTTACAGTGCTCATATATTACAGGAAGTTCAGAGTAAATGCCTATTGGTAGAATAAGTGAATCAATGAATACATAAGCAAGAATCAGAAAGCAACAGCTAATATAAGCTTGTTTCTTCTAAAGGTATACAAGATAATTGTGTTGCCTTATTGAAGTCTCTTCAGAGCTATCTAACTGGGGGATATTCAATTTGATAAATGCTCTGAAGATCCATATTAATCTATACAGTAGCCTGAAATTTATCTTGAGATTTTCCAGTGTTTCCAGAGTTTTATGACTGTTCCTCCAGAAGTGTGGAGATTATTTCAGAGAAGTAATTTACCAAGGTCTTAAGCAGACTCCTGGGAAAAGAAAGACAAGAATACCACATGGCTAGTTGATAGAAAGCAACACATTTAATAATAAAAATGGCATGTCATTGTATTTTTCCTTTAGGAGGGCTGATTTTGTTCATTTTGACCAAGTAACAGGCTTAATGTGTAAACAGGCATGCATAGGTGGACACACTGTGCCTCTTCTCACAACCAAGATTAAGGACAACAAATATTTAGAAACAAGAAAACAACCAAAACTGTTAGAAAATTGAACTGTACGGAAGTCCAACAACCATTCATCCAGACCAGTAAGAGGGGCCGAGTCGTGACAGGAAAAAGTGGAGGTGCAGACCCGGGAAGGCAGACAGCAGTGGCTGGCGGTTCCCAAGTGTGCAGGTGGCTGGCAAACCCCAGGCCCACAGGTGGCGGCAGACAGACCCCCGACACAGGGTGGCAACTGTGCAGACCCAGTGAGGCCAAGCAAGGTGGCTGGCTGATCAGGTGGTCCCACATTTGAGCGTGCAGATAATCCAGGTGAAGGGGAAGTGGTGGAGGGGACTGGAATTCAGGAGAGAGTGGAGCAAGTGCCGTTGTTCCCTCTCAGACCCGGCCCCCACATACAGCGTCACAACCCAGTGACTGGGCAGCCCCACACTCGAGAACACCTAAGGCTCCACCCCTCATTATGCAACCAGACCAAAACCAAACCAAAACAAAAACAAACAAACAAACAAACAAAAAAAAAAACACCAAAAAATGGCTCAAACTGGAGAACAAATCAAAGCTCCAATGCCAATTCCTCAAGGCAACGAAGAGATAGCCAACCTATCAGATGCACAGTTCAAAGCCCTGGTGATCAGGATGCTCACAGAATTGGTTGATTTTGCTCACAAATTAGATGAAAAAATGCAGGCTACAATACTTGAAATGAAGGAAGACACATGGGGAACCAATAGAGATAGGAGGAAAACTGGGACTCAAATCAATGGAGTGGACCAGAAGGAAGAAACAAACAACCAAGCAGAAAACAAAAAAGAAACAAGAATTCAAAAAAATGAGGAGAGGCTTAGGAACCTCCGGGACATCGTTAAACGTCCCAACATCCAAACTATAGGGGTACCAGAAGGGGAGGAAGAAGAGCAACAAGTGGAAATCTTATTTGAACAAATAATAAAGGAGAACTTCCCCAATCTGGCAAAGGAAATAGACTACCAGGAAGTCCAGGAAGCTCAGAGAGTCCCAGAGAAGTTGGACCCAAGGAGGAACATGCCAAGGCACATCGTAATTACATTATGCAAGATTAAAATGAAGGAGAGAAGTCTAGAAGCAGCAAGGGATAAGGGGACAGTCACCTACAAAGGAGTTTCCATCAGACTGTCAGCTGATTTCTCAAAAGAGACCTTCCAGGTAAGAAGGGGCTGGAAAGAAGTATTCCAAGTCATGAAAGGCAGGGACCTACATCCAAGATTGCTCTATCCAGCAAAGCTTTCATTTAGAATGGAAGGAAAGATAAAGTGCTTCTCAGATAAGGTCAAGTTCAAGGAGTTCATCATCACCAAGCCCTTATTATATGAAATGTTAAAGGGAGTTATCTATGAAAAAGAAGATAAAAATATGACAGTGAAAAGACAGCAAATTCGCAGCTATTAACAACTACACCTAAAACAAAAGCAAACAGCTAGAACAGGAACAGAACCACAGAAATGGAGACCACATGGAGGGTTAGCAACAGGGGAGTGGGAGGAGGAGAGAGGGGGAAAAGGTACAGAGAATAAGTAGCATAGACAGTGGATAGAAAATAGACAGGGGGAGGGCAAGAATAGTGTGGAAAATGTAGAAGCTAAAGAATTTATGACACATGGACATGAACTAAAGTAGAAAATGTGGATGGGAGGGGGTGTGCAGGGTGGAGGGGAATGATGGGGGAGAAATGGGACAACTGTAATAGCATAATCAATAAAATATATTTAAAAAAACATATGATCCATTTAATTCAAAAATGACTGTGTCTGTCTTCAAATAATGGAATAAATTATATGTTTTGATAAAAGTAATCTACTGATTTGCTAACCATTGTGTTATACCTACAGAGAACTTTGTATAAGTGTATAGCTATCCATTTTAAAGGGAAAGGTGTCATTTATTTTTTAAATAAATCTGTAGCTTCCTTAATGCCACAATGTAGCCCATTCATAATATCAAAATCCTTATTTCCCACTTTTCCCACTTTAAAGCAGAATAATTCAAACAAATAATTAAGAGAGATGATAGATATATAAAAAAGATAGAGACAGATAAAATCACTGAAACTGCAATCTTTGTCTAGAAAGAGATTATTGTTACCGCATGCATTTTGTTCTGTTATTTTGTTTTTAACAAAGACAAAAGAGAAAGAAGAGGTAAGGAAGAGGAGACAGTTGTACATTTCTAAGTGTTTTATCAGAGCATGAGTTTAGAGGTTGTGTTACAGTCCCTATTGGAAATTTGTTTTCATCGTAAACCACCTGACTATATGGTACAATTTATCATGATTGTCATTCTAAGCTCAAGAGAGAGCAGAAATAGAATCCTAGAATCCTAGAGTCTCTGTGTGGGAGAACCCAAGTATGCAAGAGCATGGTTAAACCTCAGAAAATCATTGAATGCTAGTGGCTGGCTACTTCTGTTGTGGACCGTTCAGCCTGGTTTCAGGAGTTGTAACCCTCACCCCATGGTGGGCTGTGTAAGAGCCAAGGGACCCACTTCATCTGGGTCTGTTCTGTCACAAGGACGTCACCTACTAAGGAGACAAAGCTTATCTCCCTGGCAGGAGCACTGCTTCTGCCTCATCCATCTCTGGCCCCAATGCTTGGTTGGTTAGTCAATGACGGGTAAGACTCCTCATGGGAGGGGCAACCTAGGCCGGACACGACCACTTGGGAGGTCTCATGGAAGGACTCGGGGGGTTGCAACAAAGAGGATGTGATGGACCCTCACCATTCTGACGTAGCCCGAGTCCTCATTTCCATCTGGGAGATGTCTCCTGCTTCCTAATCGGCTTAAAGCCTGAAACTGTGAGGGCAAGCGGTGCAGCCCTGTACTGGCCAGGATGGCTCCCTGGGTGATCGGGCATAAGAAAGAATTCCTGAAGTCCTGTGAAACCTGCTTTGCTAAGAGTGCTCTCACTTAGGTGATAATTGTCCCAGGAGGAAATGAGTATGTCCCCCAAAGTCTGGCAACCCCCTTTCCTGACAGACACTGACTCAGATTAAGCCCTCAGATTTCTTTGACATGTTAAACCTATATTTCGGTGTATTGGAACCCAGTAAAAGCCTTGTGAGGGAGTGGCTCTGGGTCATTCTAAGAGAGTTTGACCACCTTTCCTCCCCAAACAGTCATGTCTTGGTAGTTTTTATTTTCATCCATGACGGAGGGATGGGGCTCTGCGGGCAGAGCACCCCCCACATCTGGCGCCCAGGACAGGGGCCCCCGCAACTTCCTTTCACAAATCAGTAATTGGCCCTGATTTCCCAATCTTAACTCTTAAACTGGCTGGAATGCACATTCATCAATAAATATTCAGGGGGATAAAATCACACAAGTACATAAACATGCTTCTCAAAACTCAGCAACCACATATTGTATGCTCTTCCAATTCTTTGTATAGACAAGGCATTTTAAATTTAGTTATTTTTCTAATGGCTTTTTAATACCTTAGAACTTTTTAACTTCTGGCAGAATATTTACTAGAGCCAAGAATTTATCTGTAATTTAAGGAAGGGGGAGGATATAGTGTCTCCAAGAGAAAGAAATTAGGTAAGTTTTCTGCAATTAGCAATATGGAAGTCAGTTAGGATGCCTTCTGGAAATCTCTAATAGATACTGGATAAGTTAGAATGAAAGCAGGCAGCAAATCAGAATTTTGCAATGTGGGACCCCTTTTTGTGTGATACACTATCCCATTTTACCTTTAAAAAAAAAAACTTGCTTTTAGTTTATCTGATTTTTATCAGCACAACTGCACATATAATTGTCATACCAAGGTCTGTCAAAAAAATCCATTCATTTACTATGAAAAATAGAGGCATTTATTGAAGGAGATACAAGACACAAGAAACATTGTACATAGGATAGTGATGCCTCAGTCCCTTTCAAAGTAGGCACCTGAAGACCTCACACAGTTCTCCTAATCACCATCAGCTGTCCTGTCATATTTTCCTGAATCTCATCAACGTTCTGAAATCTCTTCCATTTCAAAGGTGATTTGAATTTTGGGAAAAGCCAGAGTCACAGGGCATCAAATCTGGGCTGTAGGGGGTGTTGAGTCACCTGGGTGATTTGATGTTTTGCCAAAAAAACTGCACAAGATGTGATGCATGAGTGGGTACTATGTCGTGATAAAGCTGCCATTCACCAGTTGCCCATAACTGCAGCCTCTGAATCATCTGAATAGTTTCTGTAAAGGAATGTTCAAGCTTGACCCAGAATTTGATGCAGATTCATTATTCTACTTGCTCAGTGCTTTTGAATGTGATAGCCACACAGTACACATGCTCACTCAAGGGCATTTACTGCCCCCAGTGAGGAATATGGTGAAGTTGTCATCATTCACATATGCTAGTTTACATCGGTGTCACACAAATCATTCTCATTTTATTAACAATGGCTGGACTTTTTCCCTTGAATTTTGATATCTAGTTAGACTAATGATTATCATTGTTCTTTTTATTAAGATATTTCTTCACTATGTTTATTGCTCCATATTAACTTTATAACCACTGGCCTAGATGGTTATAAAAATTTTGGCACCTTATTAGATTCATGTCAACTGTGCAAATAAACTTATGGAGAATTCACATTTGGAGGTCAGAGTTTTTGTCTCCTAGAACAAATAAGTGCTTTTCTTTTGTTTAATTTTTATTTCTTGTTTTCTTTCACTAGTATTTTGAAGTTGTTTTCATATAAGTTTTGTACAGGTATTATTAAATTTATAGTTGTTTTATCATATTTATTTTTATACATGACCTTTTCTTTGATTATATCTTCTAATTATTGCATATATATGTGCAACTGATTCATTTTTATTTTCTTTTATGCAGTCTTTTTGAACTTTCCTTTTGCCTGCAGTATTTTTTTAAATTATTCTTTTAGTTTCTCAAGCATATATCATATAAAGTAGAATTGATTTTTTTACCTCTTTTTCATTTTATCACTGTAATTTTAAAATTTTATTTATTTTACTTTTGCCTAGTTTTTTTTTTACAACAGTAAATGATAAGTTACATGATTACACTTGTTTTGTTTCAGACTTTAATGGGATTGGTTCATTGTTTTCTGTTTCGAGCATTTTGCTGACTTTTGGGTTTATCTATTTAGCTATCTAGCTAATTTTCTATCAGTATCTTCATATATCTATGTATATATGTGCATCCATGTGCATTGCACATATATATCATGCTATATATGCCTTTTTAGCAGCTCTGTATTTTAACATAATATGTGTGTCAACTTGAGTCCTCTGAGAAGTAGATGCTCAAAAAGGATTAGACAAGCTAGAGATTTATTGGGAGAAATGCTTGAAAAAAATAAAGGGCAGAGAGTGCAAATAGATAGTAGAGGCTCCCCACCTCCCACCCCGCCGGGCAGGCATAGCAGCTGTAAAATAGAAGGAAGAGTCTCTAATAGTGGTGAATTCCTAAGAGAGTTTGGCCATAATGATGGAGAGTTCCTGAGCCAAAGTTTCCCATTGGAGGAGTTCTGTGAGCCTGCTGGATGGCCCTTTGCTAGCCTCTCATCCCTGCTCACTCCCTGACTGGAGAAGCCTGAGGGATGTACACTGTAGTGTTTCTTGTGGTGATAAATCCAGATGGGTGTCAGTTGGGCTGTCTGTTAGCTATGTGCTCACAGCAACTTCTCTTGAAGTACAGCTGAGAAGTGCATTTCCATGGCTTCAGCAATATTATACTTTTAATTAATTACTGGATTCTGCTTATTTTAAATATAAAATATTTGTATTTCTGCTCTCAAGACATGCTGGAATTTACTTGAGGGAAAAAGGAGCTTCATAGCCTTTTGGGCCTTAGGTAACCCTCAGGTTAATATTTGACATAGAAGTTTTTGGACATGTTTCTATCCCACTCTGCACACTTAGAAGATCAAATCTGAAATAGGTGTTTACAGCAGAAATTTTTAAAGCTAAAAATATTGAATTCAGAAAAGTTATTCTTTCTGGCTTCTTCAATAACTCGAGATAGAAAAGAAGGAGAAAAAGTACAAAGATTTTTGCTCTAGAAAGTAGTAGAAACACAAATCTTCAGAAAGTACATGAATTTGGAGTCAGACATACCTGGACCCAAATCCTGGTTATTAACACATATTATTTAAGTACAAGAGGTCAAGGTATTCCTTCTTTGAAAAAAAAGGTAGAAAATATTTCTCAGCATTCCATGCACTAGGTATAGTCATGTGACTAAGTTCTTTACAGAACAAATCAAGTGTGGTATGTGCCACTTCTAGGTTGTTTTGTATAGTTTTAAAATAATATAAATAAAATTTAAATAATCTAAATTCAGGATATTTTAGGGTATATACAAATCATAATCAGGTTCTTATTAATTTGTTATTTTATAGTACATTATTGCCTATAGAATAATAGTTAGCACAGTAACTGTAGCATTGACATGATTTCTGCAGCTTATTTGGATATGGGAAAACATTACTCATTCACATACATGTGATTTAAGATAAACCCTCATCCAACACACATGGCTCCTCCTACAATAATAATGGAGAACTAATATTTTTAGGTGATCTTTTAGTGAGTGAGTTCTCAGGAAAAGGCTTCACACTATATTTTTGGCACTAGACAGTGTCTCCACATTAGTAAATTTAACAATATTCAAAATAATATCTTTTAACAACTTTGATATGTCAGTTATTATTAAAGGCCTGTAAATTTTATTTTATATGCCACTCACAAAAATACATACTAATTGCATATTTTACTTATCAACAGGAGAAAATGAAGATTTCTTAATCTTCAGCTATAATACTAGACCAATTCTATTTCTAATACTAACTCTAAATCAAATCCTAACTCTGTCCATCTGGGACTGAAGATTTGTGAGTAAGTATTCAAAACAATAGAAGGGCATTCGTGGAAGGGCTGGCAGAAAGCATTTTAAACTCATAATTTTATTTAAGCCCCATATTAGCCCTTTGAAATAGATATTTCCCATTATTTACAGATGGCATAGCTTCAGTTCAATGAAGGTAAATAAATATGGGGTCCCAAGAATACAATGTTAAACCTAAATTTGATTATAAGCCTGACTATGCTTACCATAAAATATCTATGTGTGCTTGCATGTATTCCCCAAACAACTGAAGCTTACTGTTCAAAAACAAACTTTTAATGATTCATTTGTAAGAAAAACTTTCTAAAATGCTTTCTTAAGATAGGTTTGTGTTATGTTTATCTCTTGCAACATTACACCACTGGTGCTATCATCAAGGGCATTAACTACTGACTGGAATTTTTGTTAATTATAGCTTCTCTGATCTTTATTTTCCACATATAGCAAATGTGTGTAAACATCTATCTCACAGGATTGTCATATTAATTAATGAGATACATAAAAAAGTGCTTTGAAATATAAAAAATGCTATACAAATATTAGCTAATCTTTTTGCCACTAAAATATAAAGATTTCAGCATTCATAACTTCTTCAGATAGTCTGAACAACAGCTCACATCACTGAGTTTTGATTATGTGTCAGTTTACAACGTAATATCTTACTATTTGTCTTAATTGGACAGGACAGGAAACATATTGCTGTTACATGTGATTACGTGTCATTGTGTGTGATTGTGTGTGTTTGTGTGTATGGTGTATGGCAAAGGCATCCTTCTATTTTATTTTTACTTACATATTTGTAACTGTAGGGCACTCTTTTACCTTCCTTTTCAACACAATAAATAATCCTTTCTTTAAAAAGCTTCCCTTTATGTATTTTGCAATCAGTTATCTTCTTTTCCTCCATGCATTTAGGAGATAGCATTGATTCCACATGTACCACTTCAGATCTAAAACTCCATTTCCATCACTATCCAAACTGTTTCCAAGTTTTCCCCATGCCTTTGAAGTTTATGTTCACAGATGACTGAATTAAGCCATAGAGGTGGTGCAGGATTATATGCTGTTTTCAGAGTTTATCATGGCTGTTTTATGGTGAAATCTAAACCTAAATTCTATATTGAAGTTAAATGATAATCCTTTTATAAAATTTAAAAAATGGCTTCAAAAATCATAATTACCTGGCAAATTTAGTAGTAGGACTTTGGGCACATAGGCGGTAATCATAGAATCTCTTTTAAAAAAATAGAACATGAACTATTAAGAAAAGAGGGTTTGGGGAGGCAGTTTTTAAATACAAAGGCAATATGAAAAATGTTACAGTCAAATGCTCATGCTTAATTAAGAAAGTTCTCCTGATGGACAGATAGATGTAAACCATTTGCCATAAACAAATGATAAACTATGGGAGAGTGAAACAACAGTTGGTTAGAGTTTGTCTGGAATGTATATATACATGTATATACTCACATATGTGTACCAACATATACACATGCAAATATATATTAGGGGCAAATACTATTCATTACATTCACCTTCTAAGCAACATGAAAAATACCAATAAACATATTTACCTAGGTAGTATTTTGTGCTCCGGGATTTTTTTTTTCATTCTAACATTTGAAAACTTCATATGGGAATAACCTCTTCTAGTATAAGTTCTGTTTCAGACACAATAAGCCTGGCTTGCTGGTATCAGAGTTTTAAAGATAGCTCATCAAGCTTGTCATGCTGGTATTCCTGCTGCTACAGCTTCAGTCCCCCTAAAGTCACTGTTCTGAGAGACTCTTGCATACGTGCCAAAGCTTACATGAGTTGTAGGTCAGAGAGCACATTTTGCTTTTACATGTGCCTACATGCAAAAGCTTCAATAGTAATGTCCCAAAGACTGAAATCAATCCAGAGTGCCTTTTGATAATCCAGCAAGTGAGATGGAAAGAGAATATATAAACATATAGAAACTTTTAAAAAATTAGTTGTTTCTGGCATTCTGGCCAAGAGGGAGGTGTAGGTATATATGCTACACATCCTCACACAACCAAAAGAGGGAGAACAACTAATTAAAAAAACAACAACAACCAGAACTTCCAGAAAATCAAACTGTATAGAAGTCCAACAACCAAGGAGTTAAAGAAGAAACATTCATCCAGACTGGTAGGAGGGGTGGAACCAGGAAGCAGTGTGATGCAGAGGGTGCCCAGCAAGGCAGTGGCTGGCAGACCAGAATATCCTACATTCATGTGTGGCTAAGCCAAGACAACTGGGGAGTGAGACAGACCATGCAACCCAGAGTTCCAGTATGGGAAATTAAAGCCTCAAAACCTCTGACTGTAAAAACCTATGGGATTATATTTTGCTTGTTTGTTTGTTTTGTTGTTTTGGTTCCTACTAAAGGTGAGATCATATGGTATTTGTTTTTCACCACCTAGCTTATTTTGCTTAGCATAATGCTTTCCAGTTCCATCCATGCTGTTGCAAAAGGTTCGAGCTTCTTCTTTCTTTCTGCTGCATAGAATTCCATTGTGTAAATGTACCCTAGTTTTTTGATCCATTCATTTACTGATGGGCACCTAGGTTGCTTCCAACACTTGGACACTGAAATAGAGAACAGGCTGACAATGACCAGAGGGGAGAGGGGAGGGAATTTCAGGAGAAAAGGGAAAGGGTTTAGAGCAACAAGTATAAAGGACACATGGACAAAAACTAGGGTGGGTGAAAATGGGAGGGAGGTGGGGAGGGCTGAGGGGTGGGAAGGGGTGGGAGTAAAAGACAGGAAACTGTACATGGACAACAATTAAAATAAAATAAAAATTAAAAAAGAAAATATAGAAAAAAACCTATGGGGGTTGCAGCAGCGGGAGAAAGTCCCAGTCTCACAGGAGAGTCCATTGGAGAGGCCTACGAGATCCTAGAACTGCATACAAGCCCACCCACCCAAGAATCAGTACCTGAAAGGGCACACTTCACTTGTGGGAAGCAAGCAAAGTGTCAGAAAGTGGGGTAAGAGTCGAGTAAGCTAACAAGTGGCATCGTTCCCTCTCTGACCCCTGCCCCACAGACAGTGCAAGAACCCCACCCTGGCAAATGCCTAAGGCTCCCTCCCTTATAATGTAACAGGTATGCCAAGACAAATAAAGGGGGCCCAAATGAAAGAACAGATCAAAACTCCAGAGAAATAACTAAGCGATGAGGAGATAGAAATCTACCACATACAGAGTTCAAAACACTGGTAATCAGGATACTCACAGAAATGGTTGAGTGTGGTTGCAAAATAAAGGAAGAAGTGAAAGCTATGAAAAGTGAAGGCTATGCAAAGTGAAATAAAGAAAAATATACATGGAAACAACAGTGAAAGGAAGGAAACCAGGACTCAAATCAACAATAAGGAAAAAAAACAAGAAACAAACATCTAACCTGAACAGAATAGAAAAAGAAGAATTCAAAGAAATGAAGAGAGGCTTAGGAACATTTGGGACAACTTTAAATGCACTAACATCAGAATCACAGGGGTGCCAGAAGGAGAAGAGGAAACACAGTAAATTGAAAATTTATTTGAATAAATAATGACGGAAAATTTCCCTAGTCTGTCAAAGGAAATAGACATGTAAGTCCAGGGAGCCCAGAGAGTCCCAAAGAAGTTGGATCCAAGAAGAAACATACCAAGACACTTCATAATCAAATTACCCATGATTAAAGATAAGAAGAGAATCTTAAAAGCAGCAAGAGAAAAGGAGACAGTTACCTGCAAAGGAGTTCCCATAAGACTATCAGCTGATTTCTCAAAGGAAACCTTACAGGCAAGAAGGGGCTGGAAAGAAGTATTCAAAGTCATGAAAGGCAAGGACCTACATCTAAGATTACTTAATGTGGACCCTGGCCGGCAGGATCCGTGTGTTGTGGCTGCGAGAGACAAATTTACACAGACTACAGAAGTCCTGTGGAGAAAAAGGGATGGTGTGGCCGCTCTCTAAGTGAGAGAGAGGGCCCCAACCCCTCACTGGACAGGCTTTTACTGCTTTCCTGGGCACATTATATCAAGGATGGTCCTCATTTACTATGCACAGGTTTGCTGTAGGTGATTACTCTTTACAGATGACAAAGGAAAGAATGTTGCTAATTACTTCAAAGAGAAGGATGTTACAGATCAAGGGAAAAAGTGGTTCAACTGGTTACACTCCATCCTTGGGAGGTTTAGCATAGATTTTAGGAAGGTACTTTAGAGATATGCAGTAAACATTTGCTGCCTAAATCCAGGGTGAGGGAGTTTTAGCAAAAGCAAGCTTCATAGCAGCCTAGGTATAATGCAGGCCTGATTCCCCACAGGAGAACTTATCCATGGGTGTGAGTCCTGTGTGCTGGATCTCACTCCCCACTCACCTTTCCGAGTGGGGGCTGGGCTATATTTCCCATGCCATGCAGAACAGTCCCCTATAATTATTCTCTCCAGCAAAGCTATCATTTAGAATGCAAGGGAAGATAAAGTACTTCCCAGATAAGGTCAATTAAAGCAGTTCATCATCACCAAGCCCTTATTATATGAAATGTTAAAGGGACTTATCTAAGAAAAAGAAGAAAATAAAAAATATGAACAGTAAAATGATAACAAAACTCACAACTATCAACAAATTAACCTAAAAAACAAAAACAAAAAATAAGCAAACAATGAGAATGGGAACAGAATCACAGAAATGGAGATCACATGAAGGGCTATGAGCAGGGAGGGGAAGGGAGAGAATGGAGGAAAAGATATAGGGAATAAGAAGCATAATTGGTAGGTACAAAATAGACAGGGGGAGTGAGGGGGACCCTGTCCTCGGTGCCAGATGTGGGGGGCTCTGCTTGCAGAGCCCCATCCCTCCGCCTGCAGAGCCCCATCCCTCCCTAATGTATGAAAATAAAAACTACCAAGACATGACTGGTTGGGGAGGAAAGGGGTCGAATTCTCAGAGGAGAATGACCCAGAGCCCCTTCCTCACTAGGATTTTATTGGGCTCAAATACACCGGAATACAGGTTTAACATGTCAAAGAAATCTGAGGGCTTAATCTGAGCCAATCTTTGTCAGGAAAGGGAGTTGCCAGACTTTGGGAGACATACTCATTTCCTCCTGGGACACTTAACACCTAAGTGAGAGCATTCTTAGCAAAGCAGGTTTCACAGGGCTTTGGGAATGCTTTCTTTTTTTTTTTTAATTTTATTTTTTTTTACTTTATTTATTTTATTTTTAATCAGTATTTTTTAATTTTTTTTAAATCAGTATTTTTTAATTGTTGATATTGTACAGTTTTTTGTCTTTTACCCCGCCCCAGCCCACCACCCCAGCCCTCCCCACCTTCCTCCCATTTCCACCCCCCATAGTTTTTGTCCATGAGTCCTTTATACTTGTTGCTCTAAACCGTTGGAATTCTATGCAGCAGGAAGAAAGAAGGAGCTCCTACCCTTTGCGACAGCATGGAAGGAATTGGAGAGTATCATGCTAAGTGAAATAAGCCAGGCAGTGAAAGACAAATACCATCTGATCTCACCTTTAACAGGAAGCTAATCAACAAAACAAACAAACAAGCATAATATAAACAAAGACACTGAATTTGAGAACAGTCTGACAGTGTCCAGAGTGAGAGGGGAGGGAATTTCAGGAATGCTTTCTTATGCCTGATCACCCAGGGAGCCATCCTGGCCGGTACAGGGCTGCACTGCTCACCCCCACAGTTTCAGGCTTTAAGCCTATTAGGAAGCAGGAGACATCTCCCAGATGAAAATGAGGACCCGGGCTATGTCAGAATAGCCAGGGGGTGAGGGTTCATCACATCCTCTTTGCTGCAGCCCCCCAAGTCCTTCCATGAGACCTCCCAAGTGGTCGTGTCCGGCCTAGGTTGCCCCTCCCATGAGGAGTCTTACCCGTCATTGACTAACCAACCAAGCATTGGGGCCAGAGATGGATGAGGCAGAAGCAGTGCTCCTGCCAGGGAGATAAGCTTTGTCTCCTGAGTAGGTCACATCCTTGTGACAGAACAGAGCCAGATGAAGTGGGTCCCTTGGGCTCTTACACAGCTCACCATGGGGTGAGGGTTACAACTCCTGAAACCAGGCTGAACGGTCCACAACAGGGGAGGTTAAGAATAGTATGGGAGCCCTGGCTGGTGTGGCTCAGTGGATTGAGCTCGGGCCTGCGAACCGAAGGATCGCGGTTCGATTCCCAGTCAGGGCACATGCCTGGGTTGCCAGGCCGGTTCCCAGCAGGGGACATACAAGAGGCAACCGCACATTGATGTTTCTCTCCCTCTCTCTTTCCCCTCTAAAGATAAATAAATAAAAAATCTAAAAAAGAAAAAAAAAAGGACTAAAAAAAAAAAAAAGAATAGTATGGGAAATGGAGAAGCCAAAGAAATTGGCTTCTTTGTATAACCCATGGACATGAACTAAGGGGTGGGAGTGATGCTGGTGGGAGAGGTAGCATTGCAGAGGGAGATAATGGGGAGAAAAAATGGGATAACTGTAATAGCATAATCAATAACATATATTTAAAAATTAATTGTTTCTAATTATTACCTGTGTTGAGAATGATAAGGAACTATAGCATATTGACAAGCATGCTTGAAAAGTCTGATGAATTACATATACTCAATTTGCCAGTACCTCCAGAAATCATTTTGTTCAAACAGCAAGTTAATAATTATTATCCCATCTCTAATGACAAAGAGATGAACCAAATTTAAGCTGTGTTTCCCCTGACTTTTTGCATTATAATCAGTAAATAGAGGTCTTGGATTAAAAAAAAGTTTTAAGAAATTCGGATTTCAAAATCAAATCATAGCTTGATTGAAAAATAGCTCAAATGGCATTAAAATATTAAACACATTTTGTCTAATAAATTAAGTAATAAGAGAAAACTATCTTTTAAGGAATAAGTTTCCATATTAAAGTTATATAGGCAGAAGGCATTTAAAATTACTGGAAGTTGTACTTTTAATGTCATTGTGGTATTTTCTCATTAAAGGTTTAGTTCTACCGTAGTGAATTTTGTAATTGGGTGCAATTTGCTTCAAAATTGTAAGTTTTAGAATATCAGAACTTCATAAAAAGACAATTGCCTGAAGTAAACATTCATCCAAAGGGGATTTTACTTTTTGTAGGGTTGGGGAAAGCTTTGTTCAGTAACTTTATTTGTTCCAAGCATGCATTTATTTTTCCTATTTTCTATCTGACAGAAACACTTGAAATTGTTCAATAAAACTCTAACTTCCTTTCCTTAATAGTGCTGTCCTGCAAGACAAAACATTACAGGTTTGAAAATTTTCTGTTTTAATCACTCTTTTGACAATATCAAATATAACTTGTGTGTTATTTTTAAAAATCACCCTTTTTTATGATAGTCTTGAGGCCCTTTATACCTGTAGTATGTTTGTATATTTTTACTTGTAAACTATTAATTTATGCTGAGTATTCACAATGCTAATTATCCATGAGAATGTTAAATGATGAATAACACATATCACAGAACCCATGGTGGTACATATGATAAACCCTCCTGATTGCCTTTTTCATTTTGATTACTGAAAAAAATCAGTTATTTCCTGGCAGTTAATCAAATGCCACAGAGATCCTCATTTTGGTTCCAGTAATCCTGTTTATTCCATTTATTTTTTGATTTATAAAAATTATCACCATAATACTATTTCATTATTTCAGATTTGATTACTGGTGAAGAAACTCATTTTTGTCACATACCTTTTTTATTATAATCAGGCTGTTAGCTATTAGATGTCTAAAATGTTTTTGCATTAATTAAGAGTATTATAGATTCATATAGCCTTCAATTTATTACCACTCAATAATTTTGCATATAAATCTCATTAAAGAAATATGTGCTAATTATGATGTCACAAAATAGAGAAATCAACTTATTATGCACACAAGCATCACTTTCTTTGGAAAAGTAGTACTAAATCTTTGATTTTCAGTATTACCCAGATCAACAAGCATTTACTAAATTATTTTTACCCTTGTTTTTAATGCATTTTTCTTTTTTTTATTTACTCCCACTTCTCTGACCAGCTTATTCTTAGTTCCTTTAACTGACTTTAGATATGCATCCTCATCAAATGTGTCCTTTCTGTGTGTGGTTTCACTCGCAATATTTTTGTTCCTGGATTCTGCATATTTGTCGTGGCCACCATACTCTCTCAGTGTCAATTACGTCTTTGTAGACTAGTCATAGACACAAATATAAAACTATCTTAAAATGTGCATCTATAAGATCTACCTATCTACACAATTGTCTACTAAACAACTTAAATACGTGTCTTTCATGCTTCTCACAATCTCAGAATAAACCTCTAAATAAACTTGTTTGCTCTCAGAGCAATTATATTTTATTTAATCTCTATCTGAGTTAATGATGCCATCATCTATTAGCTGCTCAAAAGAGAAAACTTAAGCTATAAGCAGTTACCCATCACCTCTAGCCACGCTACCTCTAAAGGAAAAAACATTTTACTCTTTCCCTTGTATCGTAGTAAATTTTATCATTTCATTTGAAAACAGGACAGGTAAATAATCATAAGTAACTTATGGCAGGTTACTTGGAATGGCTATTGAATTAATATTTCTGTTGGTCCAATATCTGATTCAATATTCAGTACCCCTCGTGAAAAAATTGTTAGATAAAATATTAATTTAGGTGCTTGCAATTGAGCATGAGATAAAAAGGTGTCTAACATGGATGGATACTGAATAGCAAGTATCATCAGTTTCAGCAGCAAGGATGGATTAAAATAGCAAGAGCTAATATGTATATAAAAAGTAAGACAAAGTTGCAGCAGAACATTGTCTCGCCAGATGCTATCCTCTACTTTGTTTCCCTATTCATTCTCTTATTATATTATGAATGCTTATAGAAGAAACTTGAGATGATATTGTAATACCTATAAAATTCTTGCCAAAACATGTGTCTCTGTGTTAGTTATACCAAGAATTAAGTGTAGCCCTGGTCTATGTGGCTCAGTTGATTGGAGCATCATCCTGTAAACCGAAAGGTCCTGGGTTCAATTCCTAGTCAGGGCATATGCCTGGGTTGCTGCTTTGGTCCCAGGTTGGCATGAGTGCAAGAGGCAACTAATTGGTGTTTCTCACATCAATGTTTCTCTCACCCTCTGTCTTCCCTTTCCCTACTATTACTACTACTACTACGACGAAGACAACGACGTAACTTTCCATTTATATAGCATAAGAACAACGACCTTTCTTAGGAATAGTTTCAATTCATAAAATGTCTTACCAAATCTATTAAAAGCCTAATATTCTCATTACCACCCACTGTTTCTAGTCATCCTCTTTTTCATACAGATTTCTGTAATTATCTATGTAACTTTGTTTCTTTTACTCCTTCTAAGCCATCTTGCACTCATATCCAGACTGATCTTCACAGGAGAGATATCTGGTAATTTCTCTTTTTGACATAAAATCTGTTAAGTTTTATACTTCCTATGTAATGCAAATTCTTTAGCATCACATCTGACATAAAACTATTTGACTCTTCCTACCATAATGTTTGACCAACTATTTTGTCGTAAGCCAGACAATCCATATCTCTTGCTGTTCATATAATAGACAAGGTCTTCCTATATTTCTGCCCATTTGTTATTGATTTTTCTCTATTGGGACTTCATTTAGCATTTTCTTTACATGTCAAACTCCAACTCATTCTTGACCAAATCACAAGGTACTGTCTCTGAATCCATCCAGAAATCTACTGTGAAGAATAAGATATTCTTTCTGTGTGCCCATAGCAATTGAGTGTAAGTCTAATTTCACTATATCTATTACATCTTTATATATTCAGTTATGAATTCCTCATCAAATTGAGTGAAACCCTCAAGGGAAGGCTTTCATAGATATTTTTATTCATACAAGAATATAACATTGCAGAGCACAAAACAGATTGCCAAGTAATAACATGTATACACATAAATCAATGAAGTACAGAGTTTACAAATAAACTTTAGCTGTATTTACAAAAAAAAAACAACAATTATATATATGTGGATTTTTTTCTAGAAAAAGCAAACTTTGCACATAACTTAAATACTGATGTAATCAGTATCATTGATAAAAAAGTCCTTATTTGAATTGTTTAGAGCAAATACTAGTCCTGAAAGAAATTAGAACACTTTGAAATACAAAATAAAACTCTTTTTTTGAAAATAAGTATAAATGTGAAACCTCTTGAGATACTAATGATTAAGAATTCAAAGAAAAAATGATAATTTTAGGTTTACTTTTACTGTTAATTTTAGGCAATAATTTTAGTGTTAAAAAGAAATTTTAGAAAATGAACTCAGAAGCATAAATAGAGAAATAGCAATAGAACTTGTGAATTATTTTGAAGTGTTTAGAAAATCCCTGTGTTTTTACAAAGCTCAGTCCTTTGAAATGGTTTATGGAAATGGAGTTCAAATGAAGCTTTACTTCATTAGCAACATCATCTCATCTAGACCATATATTTCCAAAGGGGAAACTTTATATATATACGAATACTTTGAAACAATCTGTAACACTTGTGATTTTAAACTGCGTAAATTCAACTTTGATATACAAGGACAGATTGTCTAGATGCTAGAAAAATATCTGACTTAAAAATTAAATTAAAAATCTAATTTATTTAAATTTATTTATTAAATTTAAATTAGATATTAAATTAATCAACATTAATCATATAATGTTTAAAAGAATACTATTATGTATTTATTGCTGCTATTTGACTATTCAATAGACATAGTTCATGGAAGTTGGGCTCTTTTAAATAAAGGCACACATTATAAAAACTCTACCAGAAGATGATATATTTTGTCAGGTATAATGTGCACCCATGTTTTTGGCCCAAACTTTCAGGAAAAAAAATTTTGTTTTAAATTTTTAAAAAAATCTTATTTATCTATTTTTGGAGAGAGAAAAAGGGAGGGGGAAAGAGAAAGGAAAACATGAATGTGTAGTTGCCTCTCATGTGACCCCCACTGGGGACCTGGCTCACAAACCAGGCATGTGCCCTGACTCAGAATCAAACTGGCAACCCTTTGGTTCACAGCCCATGCTCAATCCACTGAGCTACACCAGCCAGGGCTGTTTTAATTTTTAATCAATTATTTATTTATTCATCTATAGAAACAAAAATGGTTATCATATTCCAGGGTATTATTTTGCAAATGGATATCGTTATTGTTTTCTAGAGTTATACTTTTAACACATAAGTAAGACTAAAAGAAGTAAAAGTATTTATATAGATTTAGAATTAGCGCTACCCATATACAATACATATCCTTAATTTTCCCTCAAAAATTTGGGCAAAAAGTATGCATTATAAATGTCAAAGTACAGTGAATTAATAATCTACTTTTCTCAAAACAGTATAGCTAATTCATGAAGAGATGAAATGAAGGGAAGATATTTTTTGAACTCATGCATAATACTTTAAATATTAAAATTAATTTTTCCTTCAACTAAAAATTTTGCAAAATAACAAAAATATAGATGTTTAAAATATATTTTCAAAAATGTCAAGATGCACTGGCTAGCCAGTGTAAATTCTGTCCAATATATTAAAATCTCTTACTACAGACCTATAATTTATATTCATACTGATGACTTTGAAATACTTAAGAATCTGAAGTGACTTCTGAAATATATGAATGTTCCTTTTAATTGTATTGCAATTATATAATTTGTTAATTTCTTATTCTCTGATATTCCTACGTATTAATTTTCAGGTAATTAGTATATTTAATTAGCCAGAATAAATAAAAATGATTAATTCTAAACACCGGACTTTAATTAATATGTCCTGTGATTTAAGGTTTCTTTCAGAAGAATAATAAGAGAGAAATGATAAAATAATTTATTCTTCTAATAAAGGGGTGGCAGACTGTTCAGAAAGATATTAAAAACAATAAATTCTAATTTAACAAATGTGAACCTACATTTTAAAAACAAACTTTATAAAATAACTAAGTTATTAACAAGAAATACAAAGTTTAGTTGAAGTTCTTCCATAACTTCATAACTATCTAATATTTATATTTTAGCAAAGGTGGTGAACTGGAAGGTTATTTCCCAAATTGTCTGATATAAAAATAGCTTTATTCTTTCAAAGTTATATTTAAATTTATTTTTGCTTAAAACATATTTGTTATTTTTAAAGCATGTTAAATTTTTGATGGTGTGTGAATACAGGCTGAAATTTTAATAACTGCAAGTTAAATGGTTTTCACAAGCTAAAAATCAGAAATATGATTTATATCAGTTTGAAGGATGAAAACACTTATTTTGCATTCTTAAAGCGTAGAATAATTAGAGATATCAACAGTGTAAAGTTTTGGTTTTCTTGATGTTAATTTAATATAATTAAGGACAACAATAACACTATATCATAAAAGTATCAAGATATTTCTGGATTTTATTAATTGCAAAAAATAGATTTGTTGATAAAAATGGGAAATCTATCTTTGCAGCATATTTTTCATAAAACATAGTCTTTACCCACATAAATTGTTTTTTAAAAAAGGCATTCCATTAAACTGAAAAAATTTACCAGAATTATAGAATTTTAATTAGCCATAAAAGGTAATATGTTTTAAGCCATAACATTTTACAAAATGAGAAAGGAAGATTGGTCAAAGTAAAATATTTTCCTGAGTTTTCTCTAAACTGAGAACTAATATATATATATATATATATATATATATATAGAGAGAGAGAGAGAGAGAGAGAGAGAGAGAGACAGAGAGACAGAGAGACTGATAAATAAACATTCATCTTGCCCAAACTAAAACCATTATTTATGATAATAATTTTGAACATTTTATACATAATTATGTATTAACTAGTGATAGATATTTGGGAAATAGCTGTAGAAGTAATTATCACAGACAGTAAACTTTAATCTAGAAATGTTTGTTTTTTCTTATGTAAAAGCTAGGAAAAAATATTAAGATTAAAAGCAAATGTGGTGCTCTAATAAACAAGTTGGAGAGTAAACTTTGCAACATGTCGAAATTCCAGAATTCTTAAAGTCACTGTTTTAATAACTTGTGTGTATATTAATAAAAGTAATTCAGTCTAAAAAAAAAAAAAGGAACAGTGTTAACAATGAAAAACTTACTGAGCCATTTTGGGTGAAGTTTCAGTAAAAGTTACATAAATTAAAAAATTGGAAGTTATATTACATTTCTTAAAATGTTTTTCAGAAATTCCTTAGTAGGAATACATATCCTTCTTAAGTTGAAAAAATATTAGAAAGCTTTAAAAATGGCAAGTATAATAAAAAAATTTAGTTAGGGTTAATAACTTCCACAAATGGTTAGGTAAGAAGGAGATGAAAATAACTTTATTTTCAGTTTAAGTATTATAAATTTATATCTCTAAATGCCAATTAGCAGGCCCCCAATGACTCTTGTTGATTGTTCTTTAATGAAATCATAAAGCTTTCTGTAGCGTGATCCTGCACATTTCCCCAGAGGGCAGCAAAAGTATCATGAGATGGATCTTGAATGTCTGCCATGGCCCACCTGTAGCAGTAGGAGCTCTGATTTCCTCAAGCGGCAGTGTCTAGATGGAGGCACAAACACACAGGGCACCTGGCTTACACATCATGTATTATGTACATCTGGAACAATGTCAAAGCCATAATGAACACAAATGCATATTCTTTTATGGTGGAGCAACAAAGCCCCTAGGGTAGAGCATACCGTTTTCTTCAGAAACAGCTCTTGGATGCCCCAAACAATGTGGAATTAAAGGAGAACTGTTACAGTTTTTGTCTTCCTTCCAGACCCATAGAATCCAAAAGATAAGAAACACTTAAATCTCAACAAGATTTTTGTAGTATGTTACTTAGAAATTAAAAGTTCTGAGGACATTTTAAATTTTAAAGATGATGTTGTTGAACATAAGGTTAAGAAAATTAATTTTGGATTTAAAAAATAACAAATTCAATGAGAGAAAGTGTTAATAAAACCAATTTTAAGGAACAAATCTAAGATACATTGGCTACAAAAAAACTTTTAAAAAAATCAAGAAAATTCATCAAAGTTGATTTTTCTTAACATTATTTTCATTTTATAAAATATGTGATAGTTACATTGTCTTTATACTACATGTCTCTGTTATCAATGATGCTCTAAAATTGTCACTAACTGCTCTACTAATGCAAGGAGCTTATCTTTTCTGGCATTTTGTTATAATGATAAATTCAAAATACCTAATTAAAAAGTACTCCAATTTAGTTGATAGAGTCCTTCCATAAAATTTGTTCATCTACACTCTCTATTTTATTGACATCGTTGAATATTTAACAACAATATATTTACACATTATATTTATGTAGTGAGGATCGTTGTAAATTAGTTATTATTTTTTGCTTAGAATACTTATAGTAAAATGCCAGCCGTATTTTTCAATAGAAAAAATTCACATAAATTTTAGTAGTTGCTACTGAGAATAATATAAAGATTATAGAGAAATTAACTCTAAAGTCATTTTTGGCAAGGAATATAATATCAATGCATTTCTTTCATATGTTGAATTTTTCAACCATTTTGGAAAATTTATAAAATACTTAGTTTTCTTATAGTTGGTTGACAATTTTGCTTTCTGCATAAAATATTTTCAGTACAAATATTAAATACAGTACAATAAGAAAATGAAACTCAAACAATATTTAACCAAAGGAAAGAAAACACTAAGAGAATTTTATTTCAAAATTGTAAAGTAAAACATATTTACTTTATGTCCCCTCATGGCCATACTGACAGCCTTTTACCCAGGAAAGGATAAAAAAGTTAATATGGACCCTGTGTATAAATAGTGAGAAACATGTGAAAGGAGAAGAGAAACATTAGCAGATATTTTCTGAATGACATACATAGGAAAACAAATTCTCAATGAAACATAAGATTTCCAAAAATTGTTCTCCATTCTGTCAGAAAACTTTCCAACAATTCCTCTTTTAAAAATGAAAGAGAAGTATAGAAAAGTCAAATTGTAATAAATACAAGAGCTTAAGAAGAGATTTATAAGTAAACAGAAGGAGATGACAGGTAAGCTGACAGATCTCAGGAAAAACAAAACCAATATTATAGACACAAAAGAACATATAAGAAGCAACAAAAGGCAGAACAAACAGGAGCTAAAGCAATCATATACATGGTAGACAGGCTGGAGGAGAAGAGGTTGAAAAGAAAGAACAATTTTATGATATAAGATAGATACAGAAGGAAAATATAAGAGAGCCAACAAAATCAATAGCATATGTTCCTTACAAATGTGACAAAAAATGAAAAAGAAACATTAAAAAATAATATAGCAAAAAAAAATACCCGAAGTGTAGGGACATGTGAAATTAAAGATTGAAATAACCTTCCAGATTCCAAGAAAAAAACCAGCAATAATTGACTCCAAAATTTAACCTGAAAAATGAAGTGAATTCAGTGGTAAAGAAAGGAATCTAACATACTTAGAGAGGGAAAGTCACCAAATAGGAAAAAAAATATCAAGCTGCTTTTGCAATTTGTACCATAGCATTCAAGAACAGATGATAGGAGAGGTCTGCCTAAAAATATTCTACAAGTTATAGCCCCCCACCCAATTTTTAAAAAATTTTTATTTTTTGTTGTCATCAATTACAGCTCCACCTTTTCCCCCATTGCTCTCCCCTGCCTCCACCCCATCTCCACAGTCAATCCCACCTCATTGTCACTGCCCTGAATCCTCAATTCATGCTCTTTGACTAACTCTCCCTTTCTTTTCCCCATTATCCCCTGCCCCCTACCCTGTCACTGTCAGTTTGTTCTTTATTTCCATGGATATGGTTCTATTTTGCATGTTTGTCTTTACTAAGTCTTTAAATGCAAAGTAAAAATAGAGATAGTTTCAAATCCCAAAACCCTTACATATATCCAAGCTAGAGGATTTTTTTTTACAGATTTTATTTATTTATTTTTAGAGAGAGGGGAAGGGAAGGAGAAAGAGGAGGAGAGAACTATGAATGTGTGGTTGCTTCTCATGCGCCCCATACTGGGACCTGACCCGCAATCCAGGCATGTGCTCTGACTGGGAATTGAACTGGCAACCCTCTGGTTCGCAACCCATGCTCAATCCACTGAGCTACACCAGCCAGGGCCAAGCTAGAGGATTTTTAAATATCTAATTTATGCCAAATTTCAACCAACTCAGAAATATATCAAAATAAAGAATGAAAAGGATCCATGTAAAGTGACTAATAGTAATCTTGGAATCCATCTAGCTATAAAATTGATAGTTTCTATGCAAATTATAATTAATAAACTTAATGTAAATATTACTAAATTTGACATTATAACTCTACACTATGAAGCACAAGTATCAGTAAATGGGGTGAGGATAACAATGGTAATTACTTATTTCAGATGCAATATTTAAGAAATAATTTTTAAGATTGAATTAGATATTTATTTTAATAAGAATTCCTTATGCTTATAAATTCATATTTCATTCCTTCTTATTGAATTTAATTTAGATGCTATTGTATGTTCTTGTGAAGAGCATTCTCTCTTCATCTTTCTTTTGTTTTAATTTAATTTTCATTTCTTCTATTAAATGCAATTCAAAATTTAATTTAATTACCTGAACTAATACAAAACACTTTAAAAGCATTCAAAATATAGTTGTATTTATTTTCTTAGTAGCATTTTTTATTGTTGTTCAATGACGGTTGTCTGTATTTCCCTCCCACTGCTACCCCCACCCCAGTCAAATCCCCCTCCCTCCATTGTTTCCATCCTCTTCCTTGTTTTGGTCTATGTGTCCTTTATAGTAGTTCCTGAAAACCCTTCCCCCAATTATTCCCTCCCACCTCCCCTCTGGTTACTTTCAGATTGCTCTTAATTTCAGTGTCTCTGGTTATATTTTGCTTGCTTTTTTCTTTTGTTGATTATGTTGCAGTTAAAGGTGAGATCGTATGGTATTTCTCTTTCACTGACTTACTGCATAAATTTTTTAAAATAGGAAACACACAAGTAAATAAAGATTCTGGTGGGGTCTAATGAGCTCTTTAATTTTGACTAATAATTTCTTGATTTTCCATTCTTCACCCCTGAAATTACTCTGAGTAAATAAGTAAACAAAATCTCAGAATCCTCATAATATCTTCAATTAGGAAGAAGCAGTGTAAGGGTATATGGACCCTGGGTACAGTAAGGAAAAGCCCTGATGCGTGAAAGCTTCCACATACCCTGCTGATATTTGACCATAGACAGCAAGGATCTTTTTCTACTTCCAGAGAATGAGCTACTTTGTGTCAACAAGGCTTTTCTAGAAGCATGGGAGACATAACTGCCTACAAGAAGGAGGTCCACCTGTGAGAAACTTTAGATAATCTCAGAAAAGAGTCAACCTCAGAACCCAGTATGCAGAACATGGGTCAGCTCCCTGAGCCTGCCATCCTATCACATCAACCCTACAGGGACAGAAAAGATCAAATAACTTCTACCCCCAAATTGGAGTCCAGGAGGAAACCATTCAGCTAGCAAATACAAGGGTCTGGACAGAGCCATACTATTAAATATAACTAGGATAAGAAGAAATGGGACAAAAATGATGCAAGGAACTGTAGCAGGAAAAAATACAATAAATAAGAATAGCTTGTAAAACAGTCTAAAAGAAAACAGCCTGACAAAGAGAATTGTGCATTTGTGCTGTGCATTAAACATATGAATTAGATAAAAATAAAAATGCTGAGATGTAAGATGAAATGGCATAATGAGAGGAAAAGATCAAACAACATACAGAGACCATAACTACAAAATCTAAACTGTACATTTACAGATCTAATATCTAAATTTGAATGAGCAGAAATATTAATAGAAGAGAAACTTGAAATGTACATTAAGACAGAAAAAGTTGAAATTCTGAAGAAGTGAAAAAAACATAAAATGAATAAAAAACTGGATATAATCATTGAAAAGGCACATTAGACATCATGAAAGTACAAATGCAGGGAGATCAACATAGAGACATACTTAGAATAAGGCAACAAACTGTAGGGATAAAGCTAGGGGACCACTAGGGGTAAAAGTGTACTTGAGTTCAAGACATCAGGCTCCTATGTCTCTAAAACTATAAGGCAAGACCCTAGAAAAAGCCTACTTTATTATGACAGAATGGAAGTGTGCCTCCAAAATCTTAAACACAGGCAAGCTGTTGTGCTAGTATCAAGTATAAAGACATTCTTAAGCATAAAATTACTTATAGGTCAATTAACTAAGCAACCACATATGAAACCCATAAAGGACTCAAACTCAAGAAGTATAAAAATAGATGTGGTAAAATGACTGAGGTTGAGAATTAAACTCATCTAAATAAAAAAATAAAATTACATATCTGAACAAGATGTAAATGCAATCAACTACGACAAGGAAAAAATAATCCAAGGAATAAAAATAGGCCAGTAGGGATAGGGAGGAAGAGAGAAATAGATCACTACTAAAAATCTCATTTATATAGCATGGAATCAATCTTATAGTACTTAAAATATAATCATGTCGCTTAAATAAAACCACAATGACTTTAAACTCAATGTACAGGGTCCAGCACGAATTGTAATAAAAAGGGTCCCTTTTTATTACAAAATCATCATAAGCATGTAATTCTGTAACATAACAATATCACACTCAAGCACATCATGTGATATTTTAGGTGAAATGTTCAAATTAAAACTATAAATTACTCTACCCATATTATTACCCTACCAACCACCTTCAAGCAAGCATTACTTCTGCCAGAACCTGTAGATATCAGAATCTCTTTTCTCAATGTTACAGGGAATTTTTAAAGAAACAATATCACCTCTGGTGAAGAAACATTTATATGAAATTTCAAAATCCCTTCAGTATCAATTGAGTTTGTATTTCTCTTCTTAAATTCAGTTCAAATTTATATGTTTTCAGCATGTTTAATGTAATTAAACTATTTTATTCTCTAGGTCTCAGTCTCTTCATTCATTATGAGTATGAATTCCTACTCACACATGTGCCTGTTTATGAGAACATGGTTGTCTGATCACCATGCAGGCTATTTCTAAGTGACTAGGTTTCATTATTTTCTTCTTTGTCTCCTTTTTTATCAGACTGATATTTTTAAAGAGTATATATTATTTTAATAAATTAATACTCTTTTAAAAATGGTTTAAAAAACAAACCCATTACATAAATGAGGAAAAGAAATAAACAGATAATGGAGAAATGTAGAATCACAAGTAATTAATGAAAATAAAGAGTGATATGTGAGTTTTAACCTCATGAATAACTAACTAAACAAATAATAAATAAAACTTTAAAAGTTAAGGGAGATATTTTCCCTTTACAAAATATCTTCAAAGGAAACACCATACAAGGTGGGGCAAAAGTAGGTTTATAGTTGTTTGTATGGAAAATAATACAATAGTTAATAAATATTAATACAAAATAAACTGTTTTGAGTACTCACAACTGTAAACATACTTTTGCCCCACCTTGTAGTAATAAGTGCCTGTGAAGACAATGTCAGATTGATACTAACAATGTAAACTACACCCATTTCTAAGTACAGTCTTTGAGATAAGAATTTTAATATATGGGGTTACTTTATGTGTTTTATCTATGAAATTCAAGTTGGGAACAATCTATAGAAATAAAGTGTAGGCAAAAAAATTGATGCTTATAGAGACTTATCTTTGCATTGCTTACAATACAAAAAGTAGATGTTACCTGTTATCCACCAAATGAAACATTTTAAATAAACATCATACATTTATGATGTATTACTACTATATGTGTTAGAATAAATGTTTTCAATAATTTTTGAGCCCTGACTTGTATGACTCAATGGGTTGGGCACTGTCCTGCAAACTAAAAGGTCACCAGTTCCATTCCTAGACAGGGCACATGCCTGTGTTGTGGGACATGCAAAAGGTAACTGATTAAGTTTTGCTTCCTCTCTTTCTCCCTGCCTTCCCCTCTCTCTAAAGATAAATGACTGAAATCTTAAAAAAAAAAAAAAAAAAAACAATTTGGGGACAATTGCAAAATACTTGCAATGTTAAGTGAAATGGGACAACTGTAATAGTATAATCAATAAAATATATTTAAAATGTGTTTTCATTATAATTATAAAATATATACTTTAAAATATGTGTGTTAAAATACATAAGTAGGTGTGGGCCTGGAATTTAATATACTGATATTTTTATAATGGTTTATTCTGAATTATTGGATTATGAAGAGGGATTTTTATTCTGTTTATAATTTTATTTTTATTTTTTAATTGTTGTTCAAGTATAGTTGTCTACATTTTCCCCTCACCACTCCCCCCAACCCAGCCATCCCCACTTCCCACCCTCAGTCTTACCCCTCTTTGGTTTTCTCAACATGCCCTTTACAGATGTTCCTGAAAACGCTTTCACCTTTTCCCCTGCATTAACTCCTCTCACCTCCCCTCTGGTTACTATCAGATTGTTCTTAACTTCAATGTCTCTGGTTATATTTTGCTAGCTTGATTGTTTTCTTGATTAGGTTCCACTTACAGGTAAGATCAGATAGTATTTCTCCTTTACCACTGGCTTATTTCATTTCACATAACTCTCTAGAACCATCCACAATATCACAAAGGGTAGGAGCTCCTTCTTCCTTTCTGCTGCATAGCATTCCATCATGTAAATGTACCATAGCTTTTTGATTCATTGATTTAGGCTGCTTCTAGAACTTGGCTATTGAGAATTCTGCTGCTATGAACATTGAGGTGCATAGGTTCTTTTGAATTGGTATTTCAGGGTGTTTAGGGTATAATCCCAGTGTGGAATTGCTTGGTCAGAAGGCAATTCCATTTTTAGTTTTCTGAGGAAATTCTATACTGTTTTCCACAGTAGCTGCACCAGTCTGCATTCCCACCAACAGTGCACTAGGGTTCCCTTTTATTCCACATCCTCTCCAATACTTGTTGTTGATTTGTTTATGATGGCCATTCTGACTGGTATGAGGAGGTATCTCATTGTGGTTTTAAGGTGCATCTTTCTGATGGCTAGTGATGCTGAGCATCTTTTCATAGACATCTGGGCCCTCTGTATGTCCTCCTTGGAGAAGTGTCTGTTCAAGTCCTTAGCCCATTTTTTGATTGGGCTATTTGTCTTCATGAGTGCAGTCATGTGAATTCTTTATATATTTTGGAGATTAAACCCTTGTCTGAGGTATCATTGACAAATATGTTTTCCCATACAGTTGGTTGCCTTTTCATTTTAACGCTGTAATCTTTAGCCATGTAGAAGCTTTTTATTTTGATGAGATCCCATTTGCTTATTCTTTCCTTTATGTCCCTTTCTCTAGGGGACATATTGGTGAAAATATTGCTGTGTGGAATATTTGAGATTTTCCTGCCTATGTACTCCTCTAGGACTTTTATGGTACCGTGACTTGCATTTAAGTCTTTTATCCACCTTGAATTTACTTTTGTGTATGGTATAAGTTCATGATCGAGTTTCAGTTTTTTGCATGTAGCCGTCCAGCTGCCCCAACACCATTTGTTGAAGAGGCTATTTTTACTCCCTTTTATGTTTTTTACCCCTTTGTCAAATATTAATTGACCATAGAGACTTGAGTTTGTTCCCTGGGCTCTCTAATATGTTCCACTGGTCTGCATTTTGTTCTTAGGCAATAATGGGCGGTTCTGTAATGTATTACAGTGGCCTTGTAATACAGTTTGATATCAGGTATTGTGATCCCTCCTACTTTGTTTTTCTTTCTCAAAATTGCTGCAGCTATATGGGTTCATTTATGGTTCCATATACATTTTTGAAATGTTTATTCTATATCTGTGAAATATGTAATTGATACTTTAATAGGATTGCCTTGAATCTATAAATTGCTTTGGATAGTACGGACATTTTGAGGATGTTAATTCTTCCAATCCATGAGCATGGTGCATGCTTCCATTTGTTTGTGTCTTCCTTAATTTCTTTATTCAGTGTTGCATAATTTTCTGAGTACAGGTCTTGTACCTCCTTGGTTAGGTTTATTCTGAGGTACATTATTTTTTTTTTGTTGCTATAGCAAATGTCCTGCCTTCTGTTACTGATATTTTATTGTTGCTGTACAAAAATGGCTTTGATCTCTGAATATTGACTTTATATCCCACTGTTTTGTCAAATCATTTATTAGGCTGAGCTGTTTTTTGGTGGAGTCTATTGGATTTTCTATGTATACTATCATGCCATCTGCAAACAATGACAGTTTTGCTTCATCCTTTCCAATTTGGATACCTTTTATTTCTTTGTCTTGTCTAATTGCTGTGGCTAGGACTTCCAATACTATGTTGAATGGAAGTAGTGAAAATGGACAACCTTGTCTGGTTCCTGATCTTAGTGGAAAAGATTTTAGTTTTTGCCAGTTGAGTATGATGCTGGCTGTAGGTCTTTTCTATATGGCCTTTATTATATTGAGGAATGCTCCCTCTATTCCTACTTTGTTGACTGTTTTTATCATAAATGGCTGCTGTACCTTATAAAATGTTTTTTCTGCATGTATTGATATGATCATGTGATTTTTGACTTTGCTTTTGTTTATGTGATGTATTATATTTGTTGATTTGTGAATATTGTACCATACTTATATCCCTGGGATGAATTCCTCTTGATAATGGTGTATGATCTCTTCAACATATTACTGGATGAGGTTTGCCAATATGTTGTTGAGGATGTTAAGTGTCTATGTTCATTAGCTCTATTGGCCTGCAATTTTCTTTCTTTGTTGTGTCTTTATATGGTTTAGGGATTAGGATGATGCTGGCTGCATAAAAAGAGTCTGGGAATCTTCCACCTTCTTGGAATTTTTTGGATAGTCTGTGAAGGAAAGGGGTTAGCTTTTCCTTAAATGTTTTGTAAAATTCCCCTGTGAAACCATCTGGTCCAAGGCTTTTATGTGGTGGGAGATTTTTGATTACTGCTTTGATTTTGTCAGCTCTTATTGGTGTGTTCAGGATTTCTGCTTCTTCTTCACTGAGTTTTGGAAGATTATATTTTTCTAGAAATATGTGCATTTCACCCCGGTTTCCAAATTTCTTGACATATAGTTTTTTTATTGTGATTTCTTATAATCCTTTGTATTTCTGTGGTATCAGTTGTATTCTCTCCTCTTTCATTTCTGATTGTGTTTATTTGGATCCTTTTTTTTCTTGATGAGCCTGCTTAAAGCCTTGTCAATTTTGTTTATCTTTTCAAAGAACCAGCTCCTGTATTTATTGATTCTTAAAATTGTAATTTTAGTCTCTATGTTGTTTAATCCTGCTCTGATCTTGGTTGTTTCCTTTCTTCTACTTGCTCTGGGCTGTCTTTGTTGTTGTTCTTCAGGTTCCTGTAGGTGTAGGTTTGCATTATTTATTTGAAATGTTTCTATATTTTTAGGTAGGCCTGCATTACTATGACCTTCCGTCTCAGGACTGCCTTCAAGGTGTCTCGTAAGTTTTGGATTTTTGTGAGTTCATTTTCATTTGTTTCCAGAAAATTTTTCATTTCTGAGCTAATTTCATTCTTGATCCATTCATTGTTTAATAGAATGCTATTCAATCTCCATGACTTTGAGTGTTTTTGAGTTTTTTACTTGAGGTTGGTTTCTAGTTTCAGTCCCTTATAGTCAGAGAATGTGCTTGATATGATTTCAATTTTCTTGAATTTATTGAAGCTTGTTTTGTGTCCTATGATGTGGTCTATCTTTGAAAATATTCCATGTGCATTTGAAAAGAATGTGTATTTTGCTTCTTCGGGATGAAAGGCTCATATATATCAGTTAAGTCCATTTGATCTAAGGCATGGTTCAATGCCACAATATCTTTGTTGATATTTTGTTTGGAAGAACTATCCAGTTTTGACAGTAGGGGGTTATAATCCCCTACTATAATTGTGTTGCTGTCATTATCTTTCGTGAAGTCCTCCAAGATTTTCTTTATGTATTTGGGTGCTCCTATGTTGGGTGCATATATATTTATAATGTTTATGTCTTCTTGATGGATTCTTCCCTTGAGTATTACGAAGTGACCTTCTGAGTCTCTTTTTATGGCTCTTTTTTTGAAGTCTATTTTTTCTGATATGAGTATTGCTACTCCAGCTTTTTTTTTCAGTCCATTTGTTTGGAATGTTCATTTCTAGCCCTTCCCTTTCAGTCTGTGTAGGTCTTTTGTTCTGAGGTGGGTCTCTGGTATGAAGCGTTTGTGTGGGTAATGATTTCTTATCCATTCAGCTATTCTATGTCTTTTGATTGGGGCATTTAATCTATTTACATTTAAGGTTATTATATATATAATAACCTTATGTATATAATAAGGTTATTGTATATAATACATATAATACATGTATATGTATATAATGCATATATAATGTATATAATGTTATGTATATAATAAGGTTGATACGTATATATTTATTGCCATTTTTTTGTACTTGTGTTCATCTCTCTCTCAGTTTTTCTTCTTGTTCTTAATGCAAACTTTTTAGCATTTCTTGCAGAGCTGGTTTGGAGGAGGTGTATTCTTTGATGCTTCTTTTGTCCAGGAAGCTCCTTATTTGGTCTTCCATGTTAATTGAGAACCTTGTTGGATAAAATATTCTTGGTTGCAGGCCTCTGGTTTTCATTACTTGGAATATTCCTTGCCTATCCTTTCTGGGCTGAAGTGTTTCCATTGAGAAGTCAGCTGCTAGTCTTAGTCTTAACATACCTTGTATGTTACTTCCTGTTTCTCCCTTGCCGCCTTTAAGATTCTCTCTTTATCTTGGAATTTCACCATTTTAATTATAACGTGTCTTGAAGTGGGCCTCTTTGGTTCCTCTTGATTGGGACTCTCTGTGTTTCCTGGACTTGTGTGACTTTGTCTCTCATCAAATTAGGAAAGTTTTCCATCATTACTTTTTCAAATAGGTTTTCTATCCCTTGTTCTTCTCCTTCTGGTATCCCTATTATATAGATATTATTATGTTTCATATTGTCTTGCATTTCTCTTAATCCCTCTTCATTCTTTCTGAGCCTCTTTTCCTTTTCTTGCTCTTTCTGGGTGTTTTTTTCTACTTTGTCCTCCAGCTCACTGATCTGATCTTCTGCTTCATGTAGCCTGCTTTTGATTCCTTCTACTGTATTCTTTAGTTCAGAAATTGTATTCTTCATTTCCTGTTGGCCCTTGTCAATTGTTTCTATGTCCTTTTTCATGTTGATTTATTCACAGTGAGTCATTCATAATTTCCCTGTAGTTTTTTTGGTAATTCTCTGTGAGATCATTGAGCTTCCTAATAACCATTGCTTTTAACTCAATATCTGATAGTTGACTTCCCTCTATTTCATTCAGCATTCTTTTTGGGACTTTTTCCTTTTGTATCCTTTAGAGATTGTTTCTTTGTCTTTCCACTTTTTGTGGGACTCTTCTTGTTAGTCTCTGCTTCTTGAATTGGTGTGTTCTGACTCCCTGGGTTTACGGTTTGAACTTCTATAGTAGAGACCTGGGAGATTCAGTGGTGCAGTCTCCTTGATCTCCTGATCTCACTGGTCTTGGGCTGTCTTTTATGTTGGGTCTCTGTATGGCTTTCTGTTTTGATTGTTGTTGGGTCTTTTTTTGGTGCGTCCTTCCCTCCAATTGGTTACCCGAGGGTCCCTCCTTCCACTCTGTCTTGTATTCTTCTGTGCAGGTGTGGACGGGTCATGCTGAAGCTGTTTTTTCTGTCTGTATGAGGTTTTAAGTCTTCTCTCTTGCTCTTGTTCAGTTGTTGTTTTGGGTAATTTCTCCACCATTTAGTTGTATTTCCAGATTAGTCCTGGTTTGAGGTTAGTGTGGCTTCCACTCCCTCCTTCACCTTCTGTTGTCATCTGTTAGTGGTTCCTTTGTTGGTGGATTTCCTCTTCTAGCAGATATACTGGTGTTCACAGGTTCCACCTACTCTTTTTTTTGCGATCAGTTGGAGGGGGAAGGCAAAATGGTTGAAGACAGCAAGAAAGTATTCTATGATATTCACAATAGCAGCTGGTAGATAGTAGATCCTTTGACTATGTTTAGTGTTAACCATGATATTTTACCCATGCAACCACTTTGTAGAAAGGGTGGAAAAAAGATGAGACTCTTTTTGGGGTGTGGGAAGGATGTGAGTTGGATCTAGAAGGCTGTGAGCTTGTGGAAAGTCAGATTATGAGGTAAAGTGAAAGTAAATGATAGAAAATAGGTGTGTGTGGGAGAGAAGAGAATTAACTGCAATAGTAATAAAGTTCAGGAAACAGTGAAATGAGCTAAGATCTGGGAGGGGTCCTGTGTAGACTTTACAATTTGATGGAATAGCAATTATTTACAATAGTAATGGAACAAGATTTGTATGACAGAATCTTTGTGATCTGAATAACAAGAATAGAAATATAGAACCTAGAGTATTGTGCTACTGGAACACAAGTGAAGTGAAAGATGGAAAATTAAAAATACACTATTAAAGAGAGAACAAGGGAAATCAGTAAAACAATGCAATTTAACAAACCTAGTGAAGAAGAATAAACAGAAAGAAGAGAAATACAAAATACTAATAAGAGATATAAAAGCAATGAAAAAATAATGATACAAATATACGATAACTTGTTAGTTCTCTGGAATAGCAAAGTGAAATTTGTCTCACTGTCTCAATTGTTGGGAATGACCCCTCTTTGGGTCTAACTCTGGTCGTTTCACAACTCTATGTTTTATTGTCTCACTTGTGGAAATTAAAAAAAAAAAGGAAGGACTGGAGAAGGAATAAAAAAAGAAAGGAAGTAAGAAGGAACCAAAAAAAAAAAAAAAAGAAGAAGAAGAAAAGAAAGGAAGAGGGAATTAAAAAAAAAAAAAGAGCCTTCTGCTGGCTTTAAACTGGCCAAGCCAGTTCTACTGGTATTCCTGGCTATAGTGGGCTGAGAGGGGATCAGTTTCTCTTTTCTCCCTTTCTTAGCCACACTCTTTGCAGTTTCCCAGCCTCCAGCTGAGTTCCTCATTTTGCTGCCAGGCCCCCAATGCCCTTCTGCAGCCAGCCTACACCTTTAGTCCACCAGTTGCGCTGTCCTTGTGGTGCACTAATTAGGTGCAACTCACACACCACCTTCTCGCTCTTTGCTGTCCTAGATGCTAGGGACTCTCAGAGTCCTTTCAGGGTTGTTCAGCCCCCACACTGAGTTAAGTCCTTCTGGGGATTGCTGACTCCCTGAGCCCTGAAGCTCTCCTCTGCGGGGCCATCTCTGCCTTCCTCTTAGAGAACCAGTTGGCCCTGCAGGGCCCTGGGTGCACGGTCTCCGTGCAAGGTGCTTCTAGGTGGTGTGGCTAGGGGCACTCCATCCCAGGACTATGAGCCTGAGCACTTGGCCTCCACTGCTGGGGCAGTTGGGCAACCGCTGGGCCAAAGGTTAGGGTGCACAGTGTTCCCGGGGCTGTGGGCCTGAGAGCTCAGCTTTCGCTTCTGGAGTGGGTTTGGCAGAGCCTCTGTTTCTTAAATTGATCTATTCTGACTCCCTGAGTTTGTGGTGTGAACTTCTATGGTAGGAGACCTGTAAGATTGAGTTGTGCAGTTTCCTTGATCTCCTAAACTTGCTGCTTTTGTGATGCTGTTTTTGTTGGTTCTTTGGATGTAATTGGGTTTTGATTGTTGTTGGGTTATTCTTTCGTGGGTCCTTCCCTCCAGCTGGTTGACTGAGGGTCACTCTGCCCACCAAGTCTTGTATACTGTTTTGAAGATGCTGCCAGAAGAAAACCACAAAGCTCAGGGAACAAACCCCCATCTGAAAAAAAAAATCTCTCCCCTGCAATCTCAGTATTAATGGCAAATGAACCAGTATTAATAAGGATATAAAGAGATTAAGACTATTACAAGAAAGGAGAGAAATAAACTATAGTATAAACTTTAGTGACTTATTATGCACAAACTTGCTGGACTAGAAATGAACATTAAAAAGTTATGCAGGAAAGAAAATATCAGTAATCATGGAGAGGACCACAGTGGATTTCAGCTCAGTAGCCTTTATTATTTACCACTGTCTTTTTCTTTCTGGCTCTGCCTCTTGTGGTGTGAGATGTTGACCCCATCTGACCTTAAGTATTCTGCTCTAAGACTGCCAGAGATCTGCTGTTGGTAGTCATCTCCTGCAATTGTTAGTCACTTTGCACTCAGCAGTCAGGTTTAAACCCCACAGGGAGGGGCAGAATTCCTCCTGGTCTTGGGACTATTGTTTCTCCTCAAGCTGCTGCTGCTCAGAGGGGAGTGGTCTGCCTGAGCAGCATGGCTGCTGCAGTATGGGAGGAGACTCAGCTCCTGGATCCTGGTGGTTATTCTCTCAGTTCCCTCCCCCAAGCCTCCATCCTCAGTCCCTCCTGAAGCATTTCTAGTCCATTCTCCCCACTTTTTGCCAGAGATTTATGTCTGTGGCTGTCTCCTTTAGTTATATATCTAGTATCTCTGCACTCAGCAGTCAGGCTTAAGTAACACAGAGCCAGGGCAGAGTCTCTCTTGGGGGGCAGGGCTGTTGTTTGCCCTCAGGTAGCTGCCACTCAGAGGGGAGTGGTCTGCCTGAACATGATGGTTGCTACTATTTGGGAGGTGACTCTCCACCAGGATTCCGCCCAGGCCTTCCTAGCCCACTCTGCTCCCACCTTTGCTGGAATTCTGGGTAATTAACAGCAAATTAAAATTTGTGCATTTGGCCCTTTAAACGGCTCTTTGTGTCTTCAGCCATCTGTCTCTGGCTGAGAGCAACCCTGTCACTTTTTGCCACCAGTTGTTATCTGTATACATTTTGGGCTCTGATGTTCTAGGTTAGGGGTCCCAGCTTAGGGTTTAGACCCCATTTTTCTCAGAGGTGTCTAACCTGCCACTTAATTATCCTCCTGGCGCTGCCAGCTGTGGGCACCTAGCCAGTCCTGTCGAGTCTCTACCACATTCCTTACCAGACAAGTTGTGCCAATGCTGGTTCTTCTGCCTGTCCCAGGTTATAAGGCTTCTCTCTCTATAGTTCATTGTTTGTTCTGGGTAATTTCTCCATAATTTAGTTGTAATTCCAGAGTGGTCCTGGGAGGAGGTTAGTGTGGTTTCCACTCACTCCTCCACCATCTTATATAAATTTCATTATATAATTGTTTGGTGTGTCCCAAACTTTTCACCATCAACTTTGTTGTTTTAATAATCAACAATAAAAGATATGACTAGAAAATATCTAATATATTTTAATATTTTTACATGCTACATGAATGCTTATGCCACTTATTCTTTTTAAAATATTTTATTTGTTTTTAGAGAGAAGGGAAAGGAAGGAGAAAGAAAGAGAGAGAAACATCAATGTATGTTTGCCTCTTCCATGTTCTCTGCTGGGGCCCTGGCCTGCAACCCAGGCATATGACTTGACTGGGAATCAAACTCGTGACCCTTTGCTTTCCAGTCCAGTTCTCATTACACTAAGCCATACCAGCCAGGGCTATGTCATTTATTCTTAGATGATAAATTTTATGTGTAGTGAGGTAAAATATCCTATTCATTCCAATATTCTTTTACTTACATTTATTTTTTATTGTTTATTTTCTACATCATATAAAGTTGTATGCTTTTATCTCTTGTTAAGTTATCACCATTTTACCTAGTGAAATTCTTACAATGACAATTTAAATATTCTTGTTAAATATAATAAGAATTGAAGACTAAAAGTGGAATGTAGATGAACTCTTTTTTAGTAAGACATTACTTAATGAGTTAATGATTTTAAAACAAAACTAATCTCAAAGTTTATCAGTCCCACACATAGAACTATAATACTTATTGTTAAAAGATACTACTTTTCATTCTCATTTATATGAAACTACAAAATTTTCCACAATATTCATTTGTTAAAAGCTACTACTTTTCATTTTCATTTATATGAAACTACAAAATTTTCCACAATATTCATTTTTAAAGTAGTCATTATAGTTCTTTTTATCTGTTTACTTTGAAGTGATGATGTGAAGATTGATGAGATTATACCTATAAAAAATTTGAGTACCTTGGAGATGGGAGATATAAAATGTTATTATTAACCTGTCATTCACATATTACCTTGCTTACTTTTTTAGGACCTCAAGGCAGAATCAAAAAGAAACAAATTTTGATCCATAGTAAGAAATATTTAATGGGATTTTTTAAAATATTTTATTTATTTATTTTTTATTTATTTATCTTTAGAGGAGAAGGGTAGGAAAGAGAGAGAGGGAGAGAAATATCAATGTATGGTTGCCTCTCTTGTGTCCCCTGCTGGGAATTGGCCTGCAACCCAGGCATGTGCCCTGACTGGGAATTGAACTGCAATCCTTTGGTTCACAGGCCCGCACTCAATCCACTGAGCTACACCAGCCAGGGCATAATGGGATTTTTTAAAACATTTTTTCATGTTTAATACCTGAGGTTCCCAAAATTTGATATATTATATTGATTTCCAAGATCATTTTGCAAACCAATTTGATGTATTTTATGAATAAACGTAGGTTGCTTTCTGTTAACTTTAAAGTGGAGTTAGATGTACATTATTTTTATATGTTTGAAATGAAATGCACTATTTTGGCTAAATTAATGTACCTTTATATTTATAAAAATAATGTATTATAGTACCCATTTAAACAAGAAAGGGCCATATATGCTCATTGCTTAATAAAATTATGAGTTCACTTCTTTGTTTTCTAGTAGATTAATTATTTTTTTTGCAAAATTTCCCTCTAAATCTACATGTTTAATAAAAATCGGTTGGGTTACCTATTATCTTTAAGAACTGAAATATGTCTTTCTTAAAGCCAAAAATATTACAACCTATATTAGAGATCATTTACTGAAGTTAAACTATGATTTTTTAAGTATTTGTTATCATTTCATAATTTCTAAAAACATATATATGTGTGTGTATACACATATACATATATACACATATATATGTACACACACACATACTAGAGATTGACTGTAAAAAGACAAGTGCTTCTCCAAATTGTATTACTTCAATTACCAGCTTGTCAGATATTTTATTTCATTCTCTGTGATTATTTTATGTATAGGAGAAAATATAAAGCTTATTAAGAAAATTCTGAAAGATATTTTGATAATTTTTAACATCTGTTTTTTAACATTGTATAGTCTTCTTAAGAGAGATACATATTGCAAGCAGGAAGTTGCCAACGTAAAATGAGATTAAAATTAAATTTAAAAAAAAGCTTAATTTTAGACTTTCCCAGTGACAATACACCACAATCTTTATAAAGTCCAACAAATTTTTATATCACTATTTCTCATTAGATAAATTTTCTCAAACAGTGATAATAAAGTTCAATATATTTTTCAGGTATTTTCTCCAGCTTCTTTAGATTAGCAAACAAAAATATCTTAAAATATCCTCAAACTTGCCCTGGCTGGTGTAGCTCAGTGGATTGAGCATGGGCTGTGAATCAAAGGGTCACGGTTTGATTCCCAGTCAGGGCACATACCTGTGTTGCGGGCCAGGTCCCCAGTGGGGGGCACGTGAGAGGCAACCACACATTGATGTTTCTCTCCCTTTCTCCTTCCCTTCCCCTCTCTCTAAAAATAAAGAAATAAAATATTTTTAAAGAATATCCTCAAACTCTTATATTTTGTCTTTTAAATTTTTATGTAAATAAATTAAATATTCATAAATAATGAATACAATTTAACTGCACTATTTGTTTTTCAAAAATTCATATTTGAGTTTCAAGAGATATTTTGAAACCAGTACAAACATACATTAATGGATTATATTAACCAATATAATTATATATTAATATGACAATAATAGACCTGTGTTAATATTTTTTAGTTGCTTCAAATATTCAATGTCTTGATTTATACTGTTAAACATGGTGTGGACCACCTGATAGAATTTAATTGATTTAATTTACCTACATGTATTATCTATTTCAAATATTTTTAATGAAAACTATCAAACAAGAATATAGAAACCATAGTAAAATGAACATATAATTCTTAAACATTACATACAGTTCAACATTTGTTATTTCTTTTTTCTCTCTCTGTCTCTCTTACACACACATACACAGATGTACAAACATTTTTCAATTGGTGCTCTCCTAAGAATGATAATATTGTCCTTCATAGCTAGAATATCATTATTATACTTATAACTAGAAACATTATATTTTTTAAAAATCATGTAATATACAGTTTATATTCAAATCCTTCAAATTATCCCCCAAATATTTTGAACACATTTTTACCTATCCAGATCCAATCAAGTTTACATATTGCAGTTGCTTTTTATGGCTCTTTATTCATATTGGTTTAATAATTGTCCCCTCACATTTTAAAATTTTTCCTTATGCTGAATTTTGGCTACTATGAATAGAAATGCTACAAATATATGTGTACCAGTTTTCTTTTGTAATATACCTTTTTCTTTTGGGAAAGTAACTAGATGTAGAATTACTGTGTTGAATGGTAAGTGGGTGCTTAACTTTATAAGAAACAGTTTTCTAAAGTTCTCATACAAATTTACACTCTTACTGGCAATATATGAGAGTTTCAGCAGCTAGATATACTCATCAAAATTTGGTGGTGTCATTATTTATAATTTTAGGGGAGCTAATGGACATAAAATGTATCTCAGTGTGGTATTAATGTGCATTCGTTAATATACAGTGACTAATAAACCACATTATCATGTACTTATTCATTTATATCTTATATAATGTCCATTAAAATCTTTTGATTAAATTTAATTATTTGCTTTCTCATTACTGAGACATAGGGGTTTATTTTACCATGTTCTTTGTTAAATATGTGAATTGAAAACAACTTTTTTCCATTTTGTAGCTAGTCTTTCCATTGTGTTAATGTCTTTAGAAGAGCAAAATTTATAAGTTTTGGTGAAGTCCAATTAATCAACTTTTCTTTACGCTGTTTTCGGTGTTCTAAATGAGAAATTTTTGCTTCCTCAAGTTCACAATGATTTTCTTTTAAAAATTATAAAATTTATAAGTTATTTTTAAGACTATGATTCATTTCAACTTTGTTTTCTATATGGTATGAAAATAAGATTGAGATTTATTTTCTTTCAATTTTTTCGTATGGATGGGATCAGTAGCCTCCGGTATTCTTGGCTATCCTCGCTTGATGTGGAACCCAGCTGTACTAGGGAGCTGGGATGAGGGTGATCCAGCTCCATGTTCTTAACTTGCTGCACCTGGATAGTGCTGGGTGGCAGGAGAGAGCTAGCTGTTGTCCACACTCATCTGGAATGTAATCATTGAAACATGGAATTCAGAGTAACAAAAAATACTGGTAGAGTTCCGCTTGTGGAAAAACACTGTAACTTTTAGCTGAGAGCTGGAGGGAAAGCAACTCACATCTTTTTGACCAAAATTAAGATTGGAGCTTCAATCATGCTCAACTTGAGTTGGTGAGTGGATTCTTGCTCTAGTAGTGGAGAAGCTCACTGTTATTATCAAGATAACAAATTTTTTAGAATATTATAAAACATTAATTCTATGGCTTTAGGACAATTACCAGAAACTTTAATTAATTAAAAAAATGTAATTAGTTACAGCGTCTTGCTGGGGAGAAAGGTTCCTACAGAACTTTCCACTTTGCAATTCCAGAAGTTGTCCCCCATGGATTAATTTTTAAATTATCATTACTGATTTGTTGGAGTTTTGTGGGGATTGTTGCTTGGTTTGCAACACTCCCCCAAAACTAATTAATGATTTGTCTTTTACATCTTTTTATGGTCCCTTTTTTATTAAAATGAAAATCATTTCCTTGTAATGTGATTTGCGAGTAGTATTTAAAATATCATTCCTTACTCCAAAATCATAATTATGCTTTTCATATTTATATGTTTAGTTCATTTGGGTTTCCTATTTTTATTATGTCAGAGATCAATTTAATTTTATCTTTTTCCATAAACATGAACAATTATTTCTTCAATACTTATTAAATAATCTATCATTTTCCCTTCTAATTTGCAGTTCATGCTCTCATAAATCAAGTTTCCTACATATATTTGACCAGGTTTTGGATTATTTACTGCACTCCATTAAGTTATTTGTCCACTTCCAATGTGATTTCAAAATTATTCAAACTGCTGTAATTTTCTAGTAAGTCTTGATGTTTGGAAAGGCAAATCCCACCAAATTCTTTATTCTTTTTCTACTTTTTTCTGTCTCCTCCCACTTCAGCTCCCTTGTTCCTGATCTTACTTTTCCTGTCCTTTTTCTCTTTCTCTTCCTCTCTCATTCCTTCTCTTCCTTGTCCTCCAGTATCATTACTTAACAGCATTAATAACATTAATAATTGATCTTTCTCATAAAAATATATTATTATTAGCTTGTTAGGGAATTATATTTTATTTTTTATTTTTATTTTTTTAATTTTAATTGTTGTTCTTGTACAGTTTTCTGTCTTTTACTCCCATCCCAGCCTACCACCCTATCCCTCCCCCCATCCCTCTCATTTCCACCCCCCTAGTTTTTGTCCATATGACCTTTATACTTGTTGCTCTAAACCCTCCCCCTTATCCCCTGAAATTCCCTCCCATCTCCCCTCTGGTCACTGTCAGCTTGTTTTCAATTTCAGTGTCTTTGGTTATATTATGCTGGTTTGTTTGTATTGTTGATTAGATTCCTGTTAAAGGTGACATCATATGGTATTTGTCTTTCACTGCCTGGCTTATTTCACTTAGCATAATGCTTTCCAGTTCCATCCATGCTATTGCGAAGGTAGGAGCTTCTTTCTTTCTGCTGCATAGAATTCCATTGTGTAAAGGTACCACAGTTTTTTGATCCATTCATTTACTGATGGGCACGTAGGTTGCTTCCAACACTTGGCTACTGTAAATTGTGCTGCTATAACATTAGGGTATATAGGTTTTTTTGGATTGGTGTTTCAGTGTTCTAAGGATATAATCCTAGCAGTGGAATTGCTGGGTCAAAAGGTAGATCCATTTTTAGTTTTCTTAGAAAATTCCATACTGTTTTCCATAATGGTCATACCAGTCTGCAATCCCACCAACAGTGCACTAGGGTTCCCTTTTCTCCACAACCTTTCCAACACTTGTTGTTTGTGGCTTTGTTTATGATGGCCATTAATACTGGTGTGTAGTGGTATCTCAATGTAGTTTTAATTTGTATCTCTTAGATAGCTAGCGATACTGAGCATCATTTCATGTGTCTCTGGATCCTCCATATGTCTGCCTTGGATAAGTGTCTGTTCAAGTCCTTTGCCCAGTTTTTAATTGGGTTTCTTGTTTTAGAGTGCAGGCATGGAAATTCTTTATATATTTTGGAGATTAAACCCTTGTCTAAGGTATCATTGGCAAATAGGTTTTCCCATACGGTTGGTTCTCTTTTTATTTTAATACTGTTTTCTTTAACCATGCAGAAGCTTTTTATTTTGATGAGATCCCATTTGTTTATTCTTTCCTCTATGTCCCTTGCTCTAGGGGACATATCAGTAAAAATGTTGCTGCATGAAATATCTGAGATTTTCCTGCCTATGTTCTCCTCTAGGACTTTGATGGTGTCATGGCTTATATTTAAATCTTTTATCCACCTTGAATTTATTTTTGTGTATGGTGTAAGTTGGTGCTCCAGTTTCATTTTTTTGCACATAGTTGTCCAGCTCTCCCAACACCACTTGTTGAAGAGGTTATTTTCACTCCATTTTATGTTGCTGCCCCCTTTGTCGAATATTAATTGACTGTAGAGACTTGGGTTTATTTCTGAGCTCTCTGTTCTATTCCACTTGTCCATGTGCCTGTTTTTATGCCAGTACCAGGCTGTTTTGATTACAGTGGCCTTGTAATACAGTTTGGTATAAGGTATTGTGATTCATCCTACTTTCCTCTCTTTCTCAAAATTTCTGCAGCTATTCTGTGTCATTTATGGTTCCATATAAATTTTTGAAGTGTTTGTTCTATGTCTGTGAATTGTGTCATTGGAACTTTAATAGGTATTGCATTGAATTTGTTAATTGCTTTGGGTAGTATGGACATTTTGATGATATTAATTCTTCCAATCCATGAACATGGTATATGCTTCCATTTGTTTGTGTCTTCCTTGATTTCTCTCTTCAGTGTTGTGTAGTTATCTGTGTAGAGGTATTTTATCACCTTGGTTAAATTTACTCCTAGGTATTTTATTATTTTTTTGTTATATTGAATCGGATTTTTTTCTTGGTTTCTAGTTCTGCTGTTTGATTGCAGGTATACAAAAATGCCTTAGATTTCTGGATATTGACTTTGTATCCCACTGTTTGGCTAAATTCATTTATTAGGTCAAGCAGCTTTTTGGCCAAGTCTATAGGATTTTCTATGTACCCTATCATGTCATATACAAACAATAATAGTTTTCTTTCCTCCTTCCCAACTTGGATACCTTTTATTTCCTTTTCTTATCTAATGGCAGTGGCTAAGACTTACAATACTATATTGAATAGAAGTGCTGAAAGTGGACAACCTTGTCTTGTTCCTGATCTTAGTGAAAAAGAGTTTAGTTTTTGCCTGTTGAGTATGATGTTGGCTGTAGGTCTCTCATATATGGCCTTTATTATGTTGAGGAATGCTCCCTCTATTCCCACTTTGTAGAGTGTTTTTATCATAAATGGGTGTTGTACCTTATCAAATGCCTTTTCCGCGCATCTATTTATGTGATCATGTGATTTTTGTCTTTTCTTTTGTTTATGTGATGTATTCAATTTACTGATTTGCAAATATTGAACCATCTTGGCATCCCTGATGTGCATCCTGCTTGGCCATGGTGTATAATCTTTTTAATGTACTATTGAGTGCAGTTTGTCAATATTTTGTTAAGGATTTTAGTGTCTATGTTCATGAGCGATATTGGCCTGAAGTTTTCTCTTTTTTTTGTATCTTTATCTGGTGTTGGGATTAGGATGATGCTGGCTGCATAAAGAGAGTTTGGGAGTCTTCCATCATTTTGGTTTTTTTGGAATAGTCTGGAAAGGATAGGGTTTAGCACTTCCTGAAATACTTTGTAGAATTCTCCTGTGAAACCATTTGGTCCAGGGCTTTTGTGTGTCAGGAGTTTTTTGGTTACTGCTTCAATTTCATTAGCTGTTATTAATCTGTTCAGGCTTTCTGCTTCTTCTTCACTGAGTTTTGGAAGATTATATTTTTCTAGAAACTTGTGCATTTCACCTAGGTTTTCAAATTTCGTGGCATATAGTTCTTCATAGTAATTTCTTACAATCCTTTGTATTTCTGTGGTGTCAGTTGTAATCTTTCCTCTTTCATTTATGATTATGTTTATTTGAGTCCTCTCTTTTTTTCTTGATTTTGTTTTTTGTCAATTTTGTTTACCTTTTCAAAGAACCAGCTCCTGTATTCATTGATACTTAGAATTGTGCTTTTAGTCTCTATGCCATTTACTTCTGCTCTGATCTTGGTTATTTCCTTCCTTCTACTTGCTCTGGGATGTCTTTGCTGTTGATCCTTGAGTTCTTGTAGGCGTAGGGTTAGGTTGTTTGTTTGAAATGTTTCTATATTTTTTCGATAGGCCTGTATTGCTATGAACTTTCCTCTTAAGACCACTTTCGCTGTGCCCCATAAGTTTTGGGTTGTTGTGAGTTCATTTTCATTTGTTTCCAGGAACTTTTTGATTTCTTCCCTAATTTCATTCTTGGCTCATTCATTGTTTAATAGCATAGTATTCAATCTCCATGATTTTGAGGGTGTGGGGACTTTCCCTTTGGGGTTGGTTTCTACTTTCAGTCCCTTGTGGTCGGAGAAAATGCTTGGTATGATTTCAATTTTCTTGAATTTGTTGAGGCTTGTTTTGCGTCCTGTCATGTGGTCTATCTTTGAAAATGTTCAATGTACATTTAGAAAGAATGTGTATTTAATTTCTTTGGGATGAAGGGCTCTATATATATCAGTTAAGTCCATTTCCTCTAGAGTGTTATTCAATGCCACAATATCTTTGTTGATATTTTGTTTGGAAGATCTGTCCATTTTTGACAGTGGGATGTTAAAATCCCCTACTGTAATTGTGTTGCTGTCAATATCTTTCTTGACGTCTCTAAAATTTTCTTGATGTGTTTAGGTGCTTCTATGTTGGGTGCTTATGTATTCACAGTGTTTATGTCTTCTTGATAGATTCTTCCCTTGATTGTTATGAAGTGACCTTCTGGGTCTCTCTTTATGGCTCTTCTTTTGAAGTCTATTTTGTCTGATATGAGTATTGCTACCCCAGCTTTTTTTCCTGTCCATTTGCTTGGACAATTTGTTTCCAGACCCTCTCTTTCAATCTATGTAGGTCTTTTGTTCTGAGTTGGGTCTCTTGTAGGCAGCATATGTGTGGGTCATGCTTTCTTATCCATTCAGCTATTCTGTGTCTTTTGATTGGAACATTTAACCCATTTATGTTTAAGGGTATTATTGATAGTACTGATTCATTGCCATTTTTGTACCTGTGTTTCTCCCTCTCTCTTTTCCTTCGTTTCCTTAAAGCAGTCCCTTTAGCATCTCTTGTACAACTGGTTTGCTAGAAGTATATTTGTTTAGACTTCTTTTGTTTGGGAAGCTCCTTATTTGGCCTTCTATCTTGATTGAAAGCCTTGCTGGATAAAGTAGTCTTGGTTGCAGGCCTCTGGTTGTCATTACTTGGAGTATTGCTTGCCATTCTCTTCTGGCTTGGAGTGTTTCCATTGAGAAGTCAGCTGCTAACCTTATCGGGGCTCCCTTGTATGTTACTTCCTTTTTCTCCCTTGCTGCCTTTAAGATGCTCTCTTTGTCTTGGAATTTTGCCATTTTAATTATGATGTGTTTTGAAGTGGGCCTCTTTGGATTCCACTTGATTGGGACTCTCTGTGTTTCCCGGATTTGTGTGACTTTTTCTCTCAGCAAATTAGGGAAGTTTTCCATCATTCCTTTTTCAAATAGGTTTTCTATCCCTTGCTCTTCTTCTTCTCCTTCTGGTATCCCTATTATATGGATATTATTACATTTCCCATTGTCTTGCATTTCTCTTAATCTCTTTTCATTCTTTCTGAGCCTCTTTTCCTTTCTCACTCTTTCTTGGTGTTTTTTCTACTCTGTCCTCTACCTTGCTGATCCTATCTTCTGCTTCATTGATTCTGCTTTCGATTCATTCTACTATGTTCTTCAGTTCAGAGATTGTATTCTTTATTTCCTTTTGGCCCTTGTTGATAGTTTCTATTTCTATTTTCATGTCTATATTGTTTGCAGTGAATTCATCATAGCTTCCCTATAGTTTCTGGTAGCTCATTGAGAGCTCATGGAGCTTCCTGACAACCATTTATTTGAACTCCATATCTGATAGTTGAGTTGCCTCCATTTCATTTAGCATTCTTTCTGAGCCTTCCTTCTTTCCTTTCATTTGGGGATTGTTTCTTTGTCTTCCCATTTTTTGGGAGACTCTTCTTGTTAGCCTCAGCTTCCTAAATTGATCTGTTCTGGCTCCCTGGGTTTATGGTGTGAACTTGTGTGGTGTTATACCTGTAAGATCAGTGGTGCAGTCTCCTTCGGGTATCCTGGTGTTCACAGCTTCCACTGCCTCAGCTGTTGGGATGACCCCTCTTTGCCTCCCACTCTCGTTTTTTTACAGTTTCAGGGTTTTTTGTCTCACTTGTGGGTATTTAAAAAGAGAGAATAAAAAAATGAAAAAATAAGAGAAAAAAGAGGAAGGAAGAAGAGATGAAATTGGAAAGAAAAGAGGAAAGAATAAAACAAGAAAGAAGTAAAGAGAAGCAAAAGGAATTGAGGGATAAAAAAGATAAAAATAATAAAAATATATAATTAAAAGAAAACAAAACAAAATGAAACAAAAAACTCCACAAAAACAAAAACCAAACAAACAAACAAAACAAGAAAACCTCTTGCTGTTTTCAAACTGGCCAAACTGGCTTTTCTGGTCTTGCTGGCTTCAGCGGGCTGATGGGTGACTCGTGTCACTTTTCTCCCCATTCTGCACTCAGTCAGCTGTCGGCTACTCTCCCCAGGACTATCCAAGCACTGTCCCCAGGGCTAGTGGTGCACTCTCCCCAGAGCTAGCCAGTGCCTCTCCATGCAGGGCCTTGGGCATGGTTTCTGATCCTCCTGCAGAGCATGTGCTTTCCTGAATTTATGGGTGTGAGCTGGGATCTCCTAGGGATAGAGCACTCCCCGCATTTATGGTTGTGAGCTCCAGGTCTCCTACAAGGCATGCACACCTACACGAGTTTACAGGTGTGGGTTCCTCTGGTTTCCTGCATTGTGTGTACTCACCCTAGGATCATGGGTGTGAGCTCCGGGTCTCCCACAAAGCCCCCTCTCATGTCGCAGGAGCAACTCCAAGTGCAGGGGCGCCTCCCGGTGTTTGGCCGCCTCTGGTTGCTTGGCCACCACTGGTTGCAGGGGCTTGGGCTTGTATTCCTCCCAGGGCTATGAGTGGGTGCTCACAGCCCCTGCGTGTTTGCCATTCATACCTTAACTCCTCTTCCTGTGACTTCAAGCAACCAGGTCTCTCCTAGTGCTGCTCAAACCTTGTTTGCTGGGGATGGAGCAGTTGACCCGGTTCCCTCCCAAGAGCCTTGTGGCAGACCCTAGGAATTATATTTTAAAGAATGAACATTTGGCTTTATTGAACCTTACATTGTTTTCTATTTTAGTCATTATTTAGTTAATTTAAGTTTCTCATTTCTTCCTTTATTTTTATTTTCTATATTTTCTACTTTTTTCAGATTTACTTCTATAATCATTTTTGAATTTTATAATGTAAATACATAGCTCATTAATTATGAAGTTCTGTTCTTTTAAAAACTAAATGACCAATCTCTCTAAGAGCTATTTTAACTTCATTCTAAATTTTAACATGCAATATATTCATTATCTGTTCATTCTAAATATTTTTATTTTTATTATTAGTTCTCTAAATATTTTAAATGTCTATTACAATTTTCTCTTTGACTCATGAGTATCTTAGAAATATTTTATTTTTAGTTTTGAAGTCCATAAAGTTTTGTTGTTATAGTTTCAGAAATGATCTATGTGAGAGCCTAAACTAAGTGTATCCTCCTTGGGAGCAGTTTTCCACAATACATATGGTGATCTAGATCAAGATGGTTGATTGTTGTGGCAGATAAAATTGCTGAACTCCAAGTCCACCCTGTGGAGCCCTGCTGTGGTCACACAACATTGTTCTATTACCAAATTTCATAGTGTTAAGCTACATTGGTATAGTGTTGGAAAAATCTGGATCTTGGGGATTTAGGGAGTCTATTTCAGAATTTTTCCTTCTTTAGGTATTCCATCCTAACTATAGAGGTAGATGGTTCTCCTATATCTGATATTATTATCTTCATCAGAGTTAACTTTACCCGTAGCCATCCTTCAGTAATAGTTAATAATTAATAATATTAAAATGTCCTTGTTCAAATTACCATGTAATTTCTGTCCTTGATTGAACCTTCACTAATACAACTGTGTGCAGTTGTAATTCATACTATTTTTTAATGGTCTACCTGTTATATCTTTGGGAGAGGTAAATAACAATTTCGCACTCTGATGGCAGATGGTACCATCTTTTTAATTCTTTCAATTCCTGCAAAATATATTCTGGGGTACTATTAAAAGTGTATAAGTTTAAATAACATATTTTTATTTGCTAAGGGATTTTTATCATTATATACACCTGCCTTATTTCTACTATAATTTTACTCCAAATTATAATTCATCTGTTTTTAATATAGGTGGATCAGCTGATGTTTGTTTAACATACATGTGGTAGGTATTTTTCTACTTTTTATTTTTAAACCTTTCCATAACTTCATTCTTTAGAATACTTTGTTCAGCCAAGTCTGGCTATATTTTTCTTACTTTGGTTAATTTGGAATATTTATTAATAACCTCTAATTTTACTGGGTCTCCTTGATATTATTTATATACACACAATAGTTTAGATTACTGTAATCTAAAGCTAATAAATTCCTTTATTCAGTTTTAAAACAATAAACAGGTCTTGATTTAATTTCAATTATTTTCTCAGATTATAAACTGTTGTCAACTAATTGGGTTTTGTGCTATTCTTTTGTGTTTTATTCACACATTTAACAGTTATGATTGTTGTGTAGTTTTTGTTTATATTTTTCACATGTTTATAAATAGTCACATAAAAACCTCTAGCTATTTATCATTTAGTTTGTCTTTAATCTTGTGGTTACTTAGGTCATACTGCAGAGATTTAAAAATGTAATTGACATAACCAGATTTTGTTCTTAAAGTTGCCATTATGAAATATATATGAGGCCATTATGAATATATATGAGGAAACTTGAAGTCAGAAAGATCAATATACAGGTTATTACTGGAGACTAAGCTAAGAAATAAGAACTTAAGCTAATGGTTTGATGATAATTTTAAGTAGAATGAGATAAAAGTGAAAGATATAAGGGATCTAAAATGCTTCCCTAAAATGTGTTTTGGTAGAAGGGTTATACTAGGTAGTCAGGGAAAAGAAAATAATTGAGAATTATTTCCAAGGTACTCATTCATTTACCTGTATAAGAGTTGATATAGAGAATAGATTTGAATCTTATAAACAGTTGGTTCATTTCTGTGCTGATATGTGTGTGTGCCTTCATTCAGATGGAAATGTACCTTAGGGAGTTAAAAAACACATGGACATGAATTAAAGATTGGGAATCATTCGGACAGAAGTAGGTGAGATCACACGCACACTGTGTGAAGGCTGGAGAGGCTGACTTAACTGTGTGTGCAAGAATATGAATCCTTCTGTTTGAATGAGTGAAAGGACCTCAGAGAAGCTTGTCTTCAGGTGGACCCTTCAGTTCTGGCATTAAATAGTGTTAACAGCCATTTTGTTTTAAAGTTTTGAAATTTAAAGAAATGTAGCTTTTGAGATATACATTCTTGTTAAAGCTCCTTTTTATTATGATCTCAATATGCTACAAGATGTAAAGAACCATTTTTTTCTGTATATTTTGTAACATTTTAATAAAGGAATAGTCTTCTACATCAGTGAGCAAAATGTTTCAAAGGAATTTTTTGAAAAATGAATATAAAATAATAGTGATTTTAGACCCATTTAAGGATCTAAGTACAATAAAGAAAACTATAAAATTCAAAATGAAATCAAATATTCAAATCTTCTTGTGGAAGACCCTTCTGCTTGGCAGCGGCCCAGCCCACAGATAGGTTCTCTCATGGGAAATAAGGTTTGCAACGTGCCTAATCCGATTGAGTCTTGCTTTTTGCTAAAACTCCCTCACCCCGGATTGGGATAGAAAATGCTTATTGTAACTTCCTAAAATCCATGCTAAACCTTGCAAGGACCAGTGTAACCGGCTCAACCACTTTTCCCCTTTTCATTTGCGAATATCCTTCTTCTGTGATGTATTAGGGGCATTGGCTCCTTTGTTGTCTGTAAAAGGTAACCACCTATAGCAAACCTGTGCATAGTGAGTGAGGACCATCATGTATTGTGATGAGAAACAACAACAACAAAAAAGGCCTGTCATGGTGGAGGGCACAGATTTTTGCTCCCCTTGATAAAAAAGCCATGCTGTCCTTTTTCCTTCACCAGACTCAGTAGTCTGTGTGAATGTTTTATTTCATCCATAATGACGGGGACACTGCTGGCCAGTGTCTGCATCAGCTGGCACCCACGAACAGGGACCCAGGGGCCACGAGCCCTCGTGGTTATGGACAACACACCAACCTGGTGGGAGTACACGTGCATGAGCCCAGGTAAGGGCTGATGACCCCGAGTGCTTTTCAGGGTGTGTTGGATTCAGAAGAAAAGGATGTTCTTCCTAGGTTGCTCTCTCTTGAGACTGCTTTGCAACTCTACCTTCTTTAGTAAGCAGAAGCTTTGCTCCCTCTCCCAAGCTTTTGCCAGGAGGCAACCTCAAACAAGGTCTAGGCTTGGGAGCAAGAGCAAAGATTTTCCCTTTAATCAGCTTTAAAAACATCAACTAGTTACAGGACAGTTCACAGGCATATGAGCAAATTCTTTTAAGCTGCCTCTTGTGGCCCCTTCAGTTTACCTCTCCCCTCCCTCACCTGCCTGCATAAGGATTTAAAGGTACATGTGCAGAGTGTTGCATTCACCGACGCGAGAAACAGATGTTCGGAAACTTTGGGGGTTCAAAGGTGTTACTTTATTGGCCAAAGGTTTTAACCTGCGCAGGGGCGAACTCTCAGAGTGTCCGGAGATACGATGCTCAGAAGAGCTGCAGACAAGAATCATGCCTCACGCTTACAGCTAGGCCTTTTTATAAACACAAGCAAGCAAGCATTTCACAGAAACAGAAATGGCTGTTAGCTATTGGCTATCTTTTGGCCCGCACGGGATCTATACATTGCAGGGTTTGGGGAATGGGAAATTTAAACCTAAACATCTCCTTAAATGGTAATCTGCCTCCAGTTCTTTGTTCTCTGTTCCTGGACAGCTAAATCTCACAGGGACAGTCCTTTAGCTATTTTCCTGGTTCCAACATAGAGAAAGCAAAATTGAGACTGGTTTTGTAATTGCCACGCTTACGGTGGGAGGAATTTCAGAAAAAGTTTCTTTTATTTGTTAAAAAACTTCTTTGAAGGTTTCTGTGCATCCTCAACCATGGAGAACAGGTTCTCTAAAGAACAAGAGCAATGTTTTAAGTTCAGCAGTTATGGGGCTGTTGAACATTTCCCAGATAAGGGATTTTTGGCAGCTGCAGTGAGCCTCATGGGCCAGCTCGGTGAGCTCAGCAGCGCCCGCCCATGCAGGCTGGCGGCTAGTCGAGTGGGGGCTGGGTCTCTATGCCCCGGACAGGGAGCAATGCAGAGCGGAGATTGGTTTCCCTCACCTTGCTTTTTCCTTGGCGTGGTGTTTGCTGGGGGAGACCTACCCTGCACCTGGACACGCCAGCGCAGTTGCGACCATTTTGAAAAAAGTAAATGTATTTGCCAGTAGAGAAAAAAACTGTTTCTACGAGTTATGAAAGTGTTCATAAATTTGTCAATCTAAAGCATGCTATAAGTGGGATGGGGGTGTGGCATGTTAAAAATATTAAGAATCCTCCTTGTTTATGCCAGAGCCATGATCTTTATTATAAAACTGAAATATAGGTACATTGTCTCCTGGAGAGAACTAGCCCTTCTCCATGGAAGACAAAATACCATTTTTTAACTCAATACCTGCAAACACTGATCGTTTCCTTGGGGAAGAACTGACTACTCTCCCGAAGGGAATGGTTAGTCATTCGAGTCACAAAAGGCCCTTGACGAGCAACCATTCTTTGTCTAAAACATATTTTTTCAGAGCACCTCCCCTGCTCCCATCTTTCCCACTTTCCTTGAAAACTGTGAATACATTGCAGCTTGCAGAAACAGCAGAGGGCCTGTATTTCTAAGCTAAGCAAATTATTACAGAATGTCCTGATTGCCAAGCCATTAGCAAGGCACCTCCATCTATGGGAGATTTTGCTAAAAATATACAAGCCCATTGTCTTGAGGCCTTTAGTCATTTAGGATGGCCTTAGCAAAATTAAAACTGATAATGGCCCTGGATACCTTGCCCATTCTACTCAGGTTTTTCTTCAGCGTTGGAATATTCAACATAAAGCAGGAATATCTTACAATCCAACTGGTCAGACAATTTGTAGAACAGGCTCATGATATTTTTTTAAATCTTCTTAAAAAAATAGAAATAGGAAGAGTCATGAGTCCTTCCCCCTAAAATTTGATTCTGTTAGCCCTGTTTACCTATAATTTTCTAAATTGTGGTGAATCACTTTGTGTTCCAAATGAGAAACATTTTCAGAAGAAGGAGCCAAAGTCATCTCATCTTTAGGTTTTATATAGAGATCACTGGGAGATGGCTCTTGGCAGGGCTCTGCAGATCTCTGAACTTGGGGAAGAGAGTATGTGTGTGTTTCCATCCCTACAGGTCCTGCCTGGCTGCCAGCCAAAAGAGTAAAGCCTTATTGTGAGCAGAACAAACACCAAGCTCTGCTACCTGGAGCTGAGAACCAATCAACTGACAGACCAGATGGCCCAGTTGACCCTGAACAACCAGACCCTGAAAACAGACACTTACACTGTCACTCACGGGTTTGGGTCTGCCAATGGAGGAGGATTGGGCCTGCCCCAATGACAGGGACCGAGGCTCAGGTGCGTCCTGCAGAGAGTAACAACCCCTCAATGCTCCATAATGTTTGATGGTTGAACCCTAAAAACTATTTCAATGGACTGAACTTACAAGTTTAGATCTTAGCAGCCCTTGGATCCCCCTTTGTCTTAATCCTTATTTGTGCTTTATGATGTATATGAAGGTTGTTTTCCTAAGATTGCATTTGGGAACAGCAAATAGTAGGTTTCACAGGTGTAACAGCTACAATAGCATTTACAAAAGAAAAAGTGGTGAGATTAGATGTTGGGAACTGCCCTACATGGTTTCAGAGGCTGTAACCCCCATGACTAGGTTGAATAAGATCCAAAGGGACTTGCTTCATCTGGGTCTGTTCTGCCATGAGGACCTGAGCCACTGAGGAGACAAATCCTATATTCCTGGCAGGAGCACTGCCTCTGCCCACTTCACTTCACCCTGCCTGGCCCCCAATGCTTGGTCTGTTAGTCAATGATGGGTAAGATCCCTCAAGGGTGGGGTCGCCTAAGACAGGCACGATCACGTGGGAGACCCTCGGGGAAGTACTTGGGGGGCTACAGAAAAAGAGGGTAAGGGACCCTTGCCCCCCGGCTATCCATAGACATAGCCTGAGTCCTCATTCTGTCAGCAAGAAATCTCCTCCTAATCTCTTGGCTGCCTGTTTTCCCCTGCTCTACTTAAGCCTGAAACAATGCCTGAGGTGGGTGTGACCCTGTGCTGGAAAGGGCAGGTTTCCAGGGCAATCAGGCCTAAGAAAGAAAATATACAATCCTAGGAAACCTACTTTGCTCATACCCTCAATTTAAATGATAAGGGTCCAAACCTGAAATGAGTTTGTTTCCCCAAAGTTTTATGGCCCTTTAGCTATCTGACCTTGACTCAAAATAGGCCCTCAGATTTCTTCGAATGTTATCTATTTGAGCATTACTTCCTGACAATGATTGTTTGGGCTTAATCGGAGAATGTGGGTCTTTGGAACCACTGGTTGCTTACTGATTATAATAATGCTCTATGTACTTTGATGTATTTGCAAATTATTTTCCCAGCATTGTGTGAGAGACCAGCAAGTAGCAAATTTTGTGGAATCTATAATGGTTCTAACTAAAACCAAGCGGGGAGATGTGGGAGACCCTTCTCCATGGCGTGGGCCTAGCTCCCACTCAGAGATGCGCAGGACCCATGGCCACAGATAAGTTCTCTTATGGGAAATAAGGTTTGCAATGTGCCTGAGCTGCTTTGAGTCTTGCTTTTGCTAAGACTCCCTCACCCTGAATTGAGACAGCAAGTGCTTACTGTAACTTCCTAAAATCCATGCTAAAACTCCCTAGTATGGAGTGTAACTGACTCAACCACTTTTCCCTTTTTCATTTGCAAATATCCTTCTTCTGTGATGTGAGTAGTGGCATTGGCTCCTTTGTTGTCTGTAAAAGGTAACCACCTAAAGCAAACATGTGCCTAGTAAATGAGGATCATCATGTAACGTGACCAGAAACAAACAAAAAGAAAAGGCCTGTCATGGTGGAGGCAACGGCTTTTGCTCCCCTTGAGAGAAAAGCCATGTTGTCCTTTTTCCTCCACCAGACTTGGTAGTCTGTGTGAATGTTTTATTTCATCCATTATGATGTGGACACTGCTGGCCAGCGTCTGCATCATCTTCTGACTGTAGTAATTTCTCACCTTTCACTTACTCAAAAAGCTTCCTGTAATTTTAAGTTTTTGCCAAGTACATGTCTTTCAACTATAAAATTTCACACTGACAATGTGAACCAGATGGAAGATTTATGCTTATGAATACTGAAGCAAATCTATACCATGTCACACAGTAAAGGCATTGAAAACAGCATTTAGTTGATATGAAGCTGAAGAGTTTAACAAAATTCTTCCACTTCTCCCCCCATACTTTAGTCCTGAAACAAAATTGGCCAGGGCTTGAGCTAGTATTTGTTTTTTTTGGGAATTATAGCATGTCATTTTTCTCAGTAGTGTTTGAAAATGTTGCTTTCTTGAAGATGGATCATTTCATTGGTGACAATCACTACTTTACTAGCTACAAGAGTAAAACGATTTATAAATTAGACATATCCTAGAGTATTAATATGAATTGTTGCTTTCACAACTGATAGCATTTTTCTACCATTAAAAACAAAATTCGAATATGTTTCTTTTCTGTTGCTCTGATAGCTTTTATCTAGATTGATTTTTAGCATTATACTTTACAGGTGGAAAATTAAGGTTGCAAGTTATATTGTTTTCTCCAAGTAGATTCTGTATTAGGAAGGACATATTTTTATTTTTATTTATTTTCCATTTGTACATTTTTTTTGTAGAGACTTTTCATTTAGAGAATATTGTTTCGTTTCCTAAATACTTTTGGAAATGGATTTGAATGACGGAATGATGTTTAATTAGGTGGTGTTAAAAAATTAGTTAGGGACTTGGATAAAATTCAATATAAAAATATTCACATTGAGTTACTACCAATGTATTAGAACACAGTAATGGTGGAATTTAAATGGTGGTTTATGAGAATTATCTGAGTAAGGATTGGATCATATAATTTCAGATTGTCACTTCCAAAGGATTTAGTTCTCACCATGACCAGGAATTCTGCCTTCTTCTAGAAGTTCTGGTTTAACAGGGGTTTCCAATCCACTTCCAGAGGGCTGAATGTGGCTTAGGATGGTTATGAATATGGCCCTACACAAAATCGTAAATTTACTTAAAACAATATGAGATTTTTTTGGTGATTATGTGTTATAATGTATTTAATGTATGGCCCAAGATAACCCTTCTTCCAGTGTGGCCCAGAAATGCCAAAAGGTCTGACACTCCTGCAAGGGACTGAAGGTTAAGCTCTGGGAAAGGCTGTTCTCAAATTCTCAAAGACAAAGGTGGTTGTTGAAGTAAATCTAATAAGAGCTATGTAATATTAAAATTTAAATTACTTAGAGAAGTAATCCAATGATTTATTTCAGAAAGAGCAGAAAGATGAATATATGAAAATGATGAGAGAAAAAATTAAGAGATATTATAGATAGCTTTAGAATAGTTAATACTTGGACAATAGAATTTCTAGAATTAGAAAAAACTTATAAAATTTGAATATATAACATAAAACCTATAATTAGACAAATAAAGGAAATTTTTCTAAGCTTAATAAACTTGTATAAAAGGGTTTGAAAGGACAAGTCAGGAATATATAGTTACAAAGATAGATAAATAGATGGGTTTTGAGTATCATGGTTTTCTCTTCAAAAATTTAACATATCCCTTGACATCCCTGTGAGCATGCCAGGCCCCTGGGCACAAAGGAAGAGTTGTCTGGATTTAATATCCAAGTTGTGATTAAATTTAAAAAACACTACCAGTGCTGTTTTACCCATTGTAGAAAAGTTTTATAATAATGCCTAGATGTTGTGGGTCTGGGTGAAAAAGATGAAGGGATTAAGAAAAAATCCACATTGTAGATACAGACAACAGTATGAGAATTCCAAGAGAGAAAGGGGAGTGGGAGGAGTTAGAAGATGATAAAGTGGGAATAAATGGTGATGGAAGGACACTTGACTTGGGGTGGTGAACACACAACACAATACACAGATGATATATTATGGAATTGTACACTTGAATCCAATATAATTTTGTTAACCAATGTCACATAAATATAATAAAAAAGAAAAAAATGCCTAGATGTCACCCAGTGCAGACACTCTATATAAGCACTCATATCTTCAAGACCTAGGTGTAATAAATATGACTGGATGACCAGAACCTTCCACATTATTTTTCACTATGGATGTATTTCAGGCAAAACTCAAAGAAATAAATCAATAGTCTAATATTGAACATCAAAATAGAATACATCCTCCAAAGCCTAACTACTTAGACCTAAAAATTTTCCTTTCAAATAAGTCAATTAAATAAACTACCAAACATCATCTTGTTCAATGATAACAAAATCAAACTCAAATTGTAAACCTGGTAAAGGAAAGTTTGGAAAGTTTGGAAACTAACAGACATATGCGAGTTCCCAAATTGCTATCTCATAGAGGTAGGTGAAGATAGGAGAGTAAAGCTCATGCGAAAGCAGAGGTGGACACATTATAGCTCTTGGGCTTAATCTAACCCTCTGTCCACTTTGTAAATAAAGTTTTACCGAAACCCAGCCATGGCCATTCATTTACATACTTTCTAAGGCTTCCTTTGACTACAACAGCAGACTTGAGTAGTTGCAACAGAACTGTATGATCTGCAAATCCCCAAATATTTATTATCTGGATCTCTACATAAAAAGTTTTCTGATCCTAAACTAAAGTATATGCTCTTCGGGCCCAACTGGTGTGGCTCAGTGGATTGAGTGCTGGCCTGCAAACCAAAGGGTCCCTGGTTCAATTCCCATTCAGGACACATGCCTGGGTTGTGGACCAGGTACCCAGTTGGGGATATGTAGTGGCAACCACACATTGAGGTTTCTCTCCCTCTATTTCTCCCTCCCTTCCCCTTTCTCCCAAAATAAATGAATATAATCTTGAAAAAAGAAAAAAAAAATAAGTGTATGCTCTTCAAAGCATGCACATTAACTATAGTTACTGATGGGTAATATGAACATCATTTTATCTATAGAGCGTATCCTGCAAATATTCAGATAGTGGTAGTATGTCTAATTTTCTGTAAATTCACTTCAAACAAGATATGTATTTTTTCTTTACCAAAATTTATTTATTATTTTTAAAATATTTTTTATTTTTCAATGACAGTTGACATACAATATTGTTAGTTTCAGGTGTACAACCCAGTGATTAGACATATGAATCTGGTACCAATCTGACACCATACATAGTTAATACAGTATTATTGGCTATATTCCCTATATTGCATTTCACATCCCCATGACTGTTCTGTAACTACCAATTTGTAATTTGTTAACAAGACATTAATGCCCCATGGTACATATATTAGGAATAGATTTTTTTAAAAAACGCAAAATTCTGCAATATATTTTTATTTTCACCATGCATCTCTGAGATAAGACTCTTTCCCAAGACTCTTCTTCTGAAGCTGGAAAGGACAGGATTGCTTTTCAGTGTCAACATACACGTAGCAAACACTGACTCCAGTCCCTCATTGCAGCCCTGCAGACAGAGCGTCTAGCATTTTAAGTAGAGTAGACATATAGAAGCAAAGAAAAGATGAAGCTGGTTTGGGAAGACATCAATAATAATTTTGGAGACTTGGTATGACTGATGTGATTGCTTGTAAGATTTAAGTTCCCAACACTGAGTGTTTGCCTTTTGGGTGTCAAAGTAGTCAGGCTGACTAGAAAAATATTCTCATTGCAGCTGATGCAAGATTAATTGCTCCTTTTCTGGCCTAAGATTCCTGTTACAATTTCTGGTAGCAATTTCCATATTGGGTGAGAGTTCTGCCTCAGACTTTGTGAGAACATCTTTTTGGAAGAAACCTATATTTAGAATTCATATGAAGTAGATAAAATCTGAATTCTCTAAATCAGGTAAATAAAAATATTGCTTTATTTTTTAAATTTATTTATTTTTAGAGAGAGGGAAAAGGAAGGAGGAAGTGAGGAGGAGAAACATTGATGTGAGAGAGAAACAGTGATCAGTTGCTTCTCCCGGGTGCTAACCAGGGACCCAACCCACAAGCCAGGTGTGTACCCTGATGGAGAATCAAACTGGTGACCTTCTGCTTTGCAGGAAGATGCCCAACCAATTGAGCCTCAACAGTCAGGGCAAAAATACTATTTTGTTTTATTCCTAACTCAAGTTAATTTCCAAATTATGAACCCTAGGTACTGACTCCTTTGGCAGAGTATCTCACAGAAGACTTCTGGGGGCTGTTTCCTTTGCAGGAATTTTTTCTTCCCCAGGGTTTTACAATGGTTTCTGATTTTAGGTAGATGAAGTAGTTACTTGGAGGAAACTTGGATTTTGGAGATCTAACACCATATGGATAAAATTTCCTTTATTCTTTTTCTTTATGGTTTCTTCATGCCCGGCAGGCCTCTCCTGCTTAAAAGCAATATTCAAAAACGAATAGAAAGTTAGTATTTAAAAACATAACCTTCGGTTAGTATTTAATGGGTACAGTTTCAGTTAGGGGAGACAAAAAGTTCTACAGATGGATGGTGGTGATGTTTGCACAGCTTTGTGAATGTACTTAATACCGTGAAAACTGAACACTTAAAAGCCCTGGCTGGTGTAGCTCAGTGGATTGACCACAGGCCTGTGAATGAAAGGGCTGCTGGTTCAATTCCCAATCTAGGGCATATACCTGGGTTGTAGACCAGGTCCCCAGTAGGAGGCATGTGAGAAGTAACCACACATTGAGGTTTCTTTCCCTCTCTCCCTTCCCCTCTCTCTAAAAAAAGAAATAAGTAAAATCTTAAAAAAAAGAAACTGTAGACTTAAGAATGTTTGAAGCCCTGGCTGGTGTAGCTCAGTGGATTGAGTGCGGGCCTGCGAATCAAAGGATTGCGGTTCGATTCCCAGTCAGGGCACATGCCTGGGTTGCAGGCCAGTTCCCAGCATGGGACACATAAGAGGCAACCATACATTGATATTTCTCTCCCTCTCCCTCTCTCCTACCCTTCCCCTCTAAAGATAAATAAATAAATAAATTATTAAAAAAAAAAGAATGTTTGAAATGGTGAATTATTATCTATATTTTTACTGCAATATTTTAAAAATTGATCTTTTAAATAAAAAGATTGTGTTTTCACAGTAAATTATTTGATATATTTAAGATATGTATTGTTTCTTCTATAACCTTTTCCAGATAAGTGAAAATGGGAAAACTATTCCAAATTTATGTCATAAAACAACTAGATACCTGATACCCAAAGCAGACAAAGTCTTTAAAATAATTACATAGCACTCATTCAAAAACACAGATGTATAAAGCTCAAACAAACACTGTATTAAAAGTCAAAATGTGGCATTATATAAAACATATTCTTCATGAACAATTCAAGTTAATCCACAGGCTCAAGAATGGATTAACATTAGAAAGACATAAATGTATTCCACCACAATTTATACAGGATATAAACATTTGATCAGATCAATGGGATTCTATAAAATTTGTCACAAATATGGTTTATAAAATACAAAAGAAATCTGAACTAACTAGAAATTAAAGGAACATTTCTTACACTGATAAACAGTACTTACTCAGAACTTATAGCAAACATGATTCTGTAAGTTGGAACATGGGAGATATTCTGGTTAAAACTGGGATCAAATAAGGATGCCTGACACCACTGTTTTTCTTCAATATTGTCCTTCAGTTTTAGCCACAGAAAAAAGTAAAGTAAAATGTATAAGGCTTGAAGGAGAAAATAATTCTCAAATGATAATTTTTTGACTTAAAATCTCAAGATATATTTAGAGTAAAAAAAGTTAACTTATAAATTGATAAATTTTGCTAGGTATATGAGTAATATAACAACACTTCAACATAGTACTGTAGCTCATAAATAAAAATTGAGAAAAATATTTTATATAAAATATTATTTTAAAAACTGTAGAAATATTGCTCTTAGATCTCATTTAATTTAACCAAACTGTGTACCATGTAAAGACAATTATAGTATTTTATTGGAATATATTAAGAAAGAACTAATCTGAATATTGTAATGATTCAGTTTTTGAATGAATTAAAAGAAGGACACAGTAGTCAGAATATAGAGACAGAAGAAAGCAAGTTAGACTATTGCTGGAATGGCGGGTAGAGATTTTTTTTAATTATTGTTCAGTTACAGTTGTCCTGCCTTTTTCCCCATTGTTCACCCCTATCACATCTCCCTCACTCCTACAGTTAGCCCATGAATCCTCTGTGCCCATGAGTCCTCTATTCATGTTCCTTTGCTTTCCCCATCTTTTCCCCTTTATATCCTTCCTTTCCCAAAAGATGTCAATTTTCTTGAATTTAGTGAGAAATCAATACAATTTCAATAAAAATCCTGGTAAGTAGTTTTTGCATAGTAGAGAAAAAAAATTAAGGATATCTACCTCCCTCAAATATCAACTTTATATGTATATTGTAGCTAGAGAAACTTTTACAAATGTACCCAAGGAGCTACATACAAGAATATTCTTAGCAAAATACTTTCAAAATAAATAAAGGAAACTGCAAAATGGGTTCATCACATGATAATAAATAAAGTATGATACATTAATACAAGTGATATATATATACAAGTTCATATATATGAAGTTATATATGAGAATGACAGTAAGCTAACTTGTTACACACATGAATATTAATGGATCTTAATAACAATATTCAGCAAAATAATTTTACTTGCTACATAACATTTACATATAATTTAAAAACATAAGATCTTTATACAAAATATGTATACGAAGATAAGTTGTAAAAGTTTAAAGAAATGCATTGCCATAATAATCACCAAAGTTACAGTATGATTCATTGTGGGGAGGGGAGGTGATAGGCTCAGATCTGGAAAGGAATTTCTTTCTTTCTTTTACCAATTTACAATAGCCAAGTGTTGGAAGCAACCTAGATGCCCATCAGTAAATGAATGGATCAAAAAACTGTGGTACATTTATACAATGGAATTCTATGCAGCAGAAAGAAAGAAGGAGCTCATACCCTATGCAACAGCATGGATGGAACTTGAGAGCATCATGCTAAGCAAAGTAAGCCAGGCAGTGAAAGATAAATACCATATGATCTCACCTTTAACAGGAACCTAATCAACAAAACAAACAAACAAGCATAATATAACCAAAGACATGGAAATGGGGAACATGCTGAAAGTCACCAGAGGGGAGAGGGGAGGGAATTTCAGGGGAAAAGGGGAAGGATTTACAGGAACAAGTATAAAGGACACATGGACAAAAACTATGGGGGGGTGGAAATGGGAGGGAGGTGGGGAGGGCTGGGGTGGCGGGTTCGGGTGAGAATAAAAGACAGAAAACTGTACAAGATCAACAATGAAAATAAAAATTAAAAAAAATTTCTTATTTGACAGAAAAAAATAAAAAATAAAAAAATAAAAAAAATTAAAAAAGATTTTATTTATTTCTCTTTAGAGGGGAAGGGAAGGAGAGATGAAGAGAAATATCAATGTATGGTTGCCTCTCATGCGTTCCCTGCTGGGAACTGTCGCTGGGAACTGTACTGTAACCCAGGCATGTGCCCTGACTGGGAATTGAACTGCGATCCTTTGAATTGAACTGCGATCCTTTGAATTGAACTGCGCTCCTTTGGTTCACAGGCCCGCACTCAATCCACTGAGCTACACCAGCCAGGGCTGGAAAGGAATTTCATATGAACTGGGAATGTTACATTTTTTAAGTGGGTGCTGAGTTCATGTATTTATTATTTCACTCTTGACATCTTTAGGGTGTCTTCTTTTTTAGTAAGTAAAAATGAACATATGATTAAAAATTATTCTAGCAAACAAAAGAAAGGCAGTTGACAACAAGGGACCAACCAGGAATATGACAGACTGTACAAACTTTCTGAGCTTACAACTGTTAAGCGAGACTTGTAGATTACTGGCTGAGTGGCTGGAAAGGCCCTGGAAGAAGAACTCCAACAGATTACAGTACAGGAAAGAAAATTAATGGGCAAGGAAATAAAGTGTACCCTGGAGAGACAGACAGACAGACATGGAATATGTTACTTTAAGATGAATTGATATTTTTTCCTTGGGGCAATAAGGGTGAATCTTTTAAGTGAAACTCAAATATGTGCCATGTGTTAGATATTGAGGCAGATAAGTCATAGCCTTGTTCTCAAGGAGTTTATAGTTTAATGGTTAGAATGAAATGTAAAATGATTAAACACATGTATGAATGCAAGATATGATGTTGAGTGGTTGCAAAAATTAATTTTGTAAGATCGTCCAGCACCCTAGGAGCCCATTGAAACTATGATCCACAGTACATTTCAATAATGTGCATGATGCCAAGATGTGAATGGACAGATCTAAGAAATACTTTCACTTGACTAGGGTTTAGGTTTCATAAGGTAGATATTGGAGATGGTTTAGGAAATTGGAATGGAGGAGTTTTCAGAGACAGAGATTTCAGGGTGAGTTGAAGTCTGATTATAAAGTACACCCTTATTTATTTTGTATTGTTGGCAATGGGAAAACTGAGGAGTGAAAGAGTATATTTGGGTGTGGGGTGGGGAAAGATAATTCTAATGGTAAGATGCAGGATAAATTAGAAGAGTGAGCTATAGAGAAAATATTGGTTGGGAGAACATTAGAATGAGATGCTCATGGGATTATGCCAGCCTGACCCATGAGAGAGGGGAGGATTGGTCGGTGTATAGGAAAGATGAAACATTCAGAGGCACAGGGGAGCATAGGATATGAAATGAGCTCCATTTGGAAGATAAAGAAGTTTTTAGAATTCTCACTTGGATAACTGGGAAGATGCTTGGTTGCATGGTTTTAAATGTTTTTGAATACATTTTATTGATTGTGCTATTACAGTAGTCCCATTTTTTCTCCCCTTTATTCCCTTCTGCTCTGTACCAACCCACCCCATCATTCCCCAACCTTAGTTTATGTCCATGGGTTGTATATAAAAGTTCTTTGGCTTCTCTATTTTCTTTACTATTCTTAACCTCTCCCTGTCTATTTTGTACCTACCATTTATGCTTCTTATTCCCTGTACCTTTTCCAGCTTTCACCCCTCCATGTGATCTCTATTTCTGTGAATTTACTATTCTAGTTATTTGCTTAGTTCATTTTTGTATGTTATTTTAGGTTTGGATGTTGACAGTTGTGAATTTGTCATCATTTTACTGTTCATATTTTTTGTCTTCTTTTTTTCCCCTTAGGTAAGTCCCTTTAATATTTTATACAATAAAGACTTGGTGATAATGAACTGCTTTAACTTGACCTTATCTTTGAAACACTTTATCTGCCCTTCCATTCTAAATAATAGCTTTGCTGGATACAGTAATCTTGAATGTAGGTCCTTGCCTTTCATGACTTGGAATACTTCTTTCCCCCACTTCTTCACTCCTTTTGAGAAATCAACTGATAGTCTTATGGGAACTTCTTTGTAGGTAACTATCTCCCTTTTTCTTGCTGCTTTTTAAGATTCTCTCCTTATCTTTAATCTTGGGTAATGTAATGATGATGTGCCTTACTGTGTGCTTGCTTGGGTTCAACTATTTTGGGACTCTCTGAGCTTCCTGGACTTCTTAGAAATCTATTTCCTTTTCTAGATTAGGGAAGTTATCCTGATATAGAAAAGAAATAGTCCTATTGATAAGAAAAGATATAACAGGATATAGTCCCATTGATGTAAAAGGAAATCTGGCAGGATACAAGTCCTATTCTGAGCCCCCCCTGATTAAAGAAATAAATCAGAGAAAGGGGGAAAAGGAGTTAAAATTTATGACCGCACCTGCTGCGGAAGCCAAGATGTAAGATGCTTAAAAGAACAGTTTTCCCTGAGATCGGGGCCCAGAATTTGGAGACTGCCTCCTCTGGGACCACGCGTGTAATAGAGTCGTGCTTTGTGAACTCCCTGCGTCTGGATCGTTTCATTTCTCCGTAACAATCCTTATGTTTTCTAATAATTGCTCAATTTCTTGCTCTTCTTCTTCTCCTTCTGGTACCCCTATGATTCGGATGTTGGAATGTTGAAAGTTGTCCTGCAGGTAACTAAACCTCTCATTTTTTTTTTTTTTTTTGAATCCTTGTTTCTCTATTCTGTTTTGGTTGAATGTTTGTTTCTTTCTTCTTCTCCAAACTGTTGATTGGAGTACCAGTTTCCTTCCATTCACTGTTGGTTCCCTGTATATTTTGGTTATTTCACTTTACATAGCATTCCCTTTTTTCTCTATTTTGTGACCATATTCAACCATTTCTGTGAACATCCTGATTACCGGTGTTTTGAATTCAGCATCTGATAGGTTGGCTATCTCTTCATCACTTAGTTGTATTTTTTTGGAGCTTTGATCTATTCTTTCATTTGGGTCATATTTCTTTGCCTCAGCATGCCTGCTACATAGTAAAGGGCAGAGCCTTAGGCATTCACCAGGGGGAGGCAATCCACATTGCTGTGTGGTGGCCCTTTGGGGGGAGAGGTCCAAGGGGGAAGAATGCTGCTTGCTCACCTCTTGGCTGGCTTTCAGTCACTTCCTCCAATACCCACAAGCAAATTGGGCCCTTCTGGTGCTGATTTCCAGGTGGGTGGGTTTGTGTACATTCTAGGAAACTGTCCAAGATTTTCAGGCTTTATTTCCCCATGCTGGGACCCTGGGTTTCGTGGTCTTTCTGCTTCCCAGTTGTTCCTCCCAGTTTATCTACATGCAAATATGGGAGCATCCACTTTGCCATCCTCCAGCTGCCACCTTGCCACAAGTCCTCTCCATCCTGGCTGCCAGTTTCCACCCCTCCTACTGGTCTGGTTGAATGTTTTTTCTTTAACTCCTTGGTTGTCAGACTTCCATACCATTTGATTTTCTGGAAGTTCTGGTTATTTTTGTTTTTAAATTTGTTCCTGTCCTTTTGGTTGTATGAGGAGGCCATGTATCTACCTGTGCCTCCATCTTGGGAAAGGCTAAATGTTTTAAATGTGAATGTATGTTTTATAAATGCACAGTTTGAAGAGTGACCAACATCTCCCCCTCACCCTTGTTCTTAGTGTGTTCTCCTTAGTGGACAAATCCTCTCCTGAGAGACCATTTACTTAGATGTGTGTCAGGATTTCTAAAAGCCTTTTAGTTAGAAATGAAGACCCACCCAATGAATGAAGACTCTTTGGTTTTCCTGTTTGGGAAATCCAATTTTTAACAGCACTTATAATGATGGGGCGTGTGGTGGTGGGATGTGTGAATACAGATGGAAAACAAGAAGACAGAAGCATGAAGTATAGACATTCATTTAAAAATAGGCACACAACAGGAATTGAAGGATTCTCTCTAAAATATCTAGCCTAACTAGAAGAGATTGCAGATATACTACTCCAAATTTCTGTTTTCTCAAAGCTACAAGGAGGAAAGAAGGAAGAAAGGGAGAAAAAAAAGAAGTGGGAAGGAAGGGATATAAAATGTACATATCTCTTAGGGAATATGTATAAATAAATGACCATAAAATTGATTTTACAGATTAGAAAATGAGGCACATAGAGATAAGATCTATTTGCAAACATCTGAATCAGGCAAGAGAAAATATTTCAACTCAGAAATAGCTCAACCTTTGGCACATATTCTGTATCATTGCATTATACCAGCTTCCCTATGTGGAATATGCCCCAAAGTAATGCATTTAATTATATTCTACTTCAGACAATATTGTTTTATATGTGTGCGCTTGTCTTATCAATTGCAAAATTTGTTTCTTAGGACCATATATCTTTAAATAGTAACAACAATACTGTGCTATTCAGTAAATTTTCAATATATACTTAATAGGATAAATTAATATTATCTAATACAGGTTATTTTTTAATTTTACTTATTACTTCAGAAGTAAAAACATAATCTATCTTGGTTATATGTATTGATACAATTTGTTATTGTAAGAGAACATCCAAGTTTTAGCAACTTTTTCCATCTGTGAAGGATTAATATTTTAGACCTTTAACCTTTTATTTGGAATATCTGTCATTCTTGAAAAGGTGAAGAACCTTACATGTCATGAAGAGATACATGACATTTATTATCAGCTGGTGAAAGAAGAAGTCTGAGAAACACAAGACAGAGTTCAGTGATAAATCTAAATATCTTTTACCACATTTTTGGACTATTTTTCTTTAGTTATTTTTGTTAGCTCTGCAGCCAGCAAAGCACAATTATTTCTAATGCCATTAAAATGTTCTTCACACTTCAAGTGCAAATGCTTATTCTTCGTGTTTCTCTGAAGAGAACAATTGTCTGAAAATATCGTCTGGCATGTCTTTTCAGAAAAAGGTTAACAGAGAATAGAATCAAAGTGCAGACACACAAAATTCTACTCACTGTATTTTTCACTTTGGAAAATAGTTTTAAGTAGTCGAATTACTTATAAAAAGTACATGGCAATGAAGTATTCTTTTAATGTATCTTGCTTCTTGCAGTCTGTTTAATCTGTTGTAACACTACTGAATGATGCTTTTTTTCCCCTAAAATTCCAACAAGAAGTGTAATCTTTCAGAAGAAACTACTTTTTAGCTTCTGGATTTTTTATTCATTAACTGTTATAACTTATGGTCACAGTCACAAATTATTTTTCTTCTTTACACATGAAAAGTTGCATTCATATGGAACTACACTTCTCCAAAATTTTCAAGAAGTTTAGCCTAATTATGTCAAAGATTTGTTAAATAGTAAAGAGCTTTTCCATTATATTTAATGTGTAAAGATGCACTTAGAGACATATCATATATATCACTTCATTAGTGACAGCCAGGCTCTGGTGGACAAGATTACAAAGATGGAGAAGCTGTAGCTTAGATATATTACTTTAAATTAATTTACAATAATAGAAGATGACACATACCTCTTAGAGTATAATAACTAATTGCCAGACTTTTATATAACATAAGCAAATAAAGGATATATGTTAAAAACATCTTTGTTCTTAATGATTGTTGACCCTTTTGTTAATTTTTAAATAGTAAATGTTAAATATATTTTTGAAAAGATATAGAGATATATTTGCCAACTTATTATTCTCATTGAAAAGTCTACCTAATAATGTGAAATATAGATTAGTTCATCGGTGAGTCTGATGCCTTCAAAGCAAAATTCTTCATGCAAAAATGTCAGAGACTTTTGTGCATGTGTGTGTTATATTACTGGACAATACACTAATATGTCATTCACTTCTTACTTCTAATATTATATTTTTTGTGAAACTTAAGTGTACTTTGATTCTAAAAAAATCCTAAAAACAACTATACATCTTTTGTTAGCAAAAGCAGATCTAGAGCTAGTTAGAGTCTAAGGAATAGTTACAAACGAGGAAAATTGCATATGTTCAAGATGAAGTGTGTGTGTATGCATGAACATGTGATTGCTGTGTGTTTGAATAACCTTAACCAAATTTTACATCTTTAAAGTTTTCCCATTTATGAACATCTTTTTTTTAAATATTTTTTTAATTTTTATTTTAATTGTTGATCTTGTACAGTTTTCTGTCTTTTATTCTCACCCGAACCCGCCACCCCAGCCCTCCCCACCTCCCTCCCATTTCCACCCCCCCCCCATAGTTTTTGTCCATGTGTCCTTTATACTTGTTCCTGTAAATCCTTCCCCTTTTCCCCTGAAATTCCCTCCCCTCTCCCCTCTGGTGATTGTCAGCCTGTTCCCAATTTCCATGTCTTTGGTTATATTATGCTTGTTTGTTTGTTTTGTTGATTAGGTTCCTGTTAAAGGTGAGATCATATGGTATTTGTCTTTCACTGCCTGGCTTACTTCGCTTAGCATGATGCTCTCAAGTTCCATCCATGCTGTTGCATAGGGTATGAGCTCCTTCTTTCTTTCTGCTGCATAGAATTCCATTGTATAAATGTACCACAGTTTTTTGATCCATTCATTTACTGATGGGCATCTAGGTTGCTTCCAACACTTGGCTATTATAAATTGTGCTGCTATAAACATAGGGATGCATAGATTCTTTTGGATTGGTGTTTCAGGGTTCTTAGGATATAGTCCTAGCAATGGAATTGCTGGGTCAAAAGGTATATCCATTTTTAGTTTTTTTAGAAAATTCCATACTGTTTTCCATAGTGGTTGTACCAGTCTGCAATCCCACCAGCAGTGCACTAGTGTCCCCTTTTATCCACAACCTCTCCAACACTTGCTGTTTGTTGCTTTGTTTATGAGGGCCATTCTGACTGGTGTCAAGTGGTATCTCATTGTGGTTTTCATTTGCATCTCTCTGATAGCTAGCGATATCGAGCATCTTTTCATGTGTCTCTGGATCCTCTGTATGTCCTCCTTGGAGAGGTGTCTGCCCAAGTCCTTTGCCCATTTTTTAATTGGGTTGCTTGTCTTCTTAGAGTGGAGTTATGTAAGTTCTTTGTATATTTTGGAGATTAAACCCTTATCTGAGATATCATTGGCAAATATGTTTTCCCACACAGTCGGTTCTCTTTTTATTTTAATACTGTTTTCCTTGGCCATGCAGAAGCTTTTTATTTTGATGAGATCCCATTTGTTTATTCTTTCCTTTATGTCCCTTGCTTTAGGGGACATATCAGTAAAAATGTTGCTGCGTGTAATATCTGAGATTTTCCAGCCTATGTTCTCCTCTAGGACTTTAATGGTGTTACGGCTTATGTTTAAGTCTTTTATCCACCTTGAATTTATTTTTGTGTATGGTGTAAGTTGGTGCTCGAGTTTCATTTTCTTGCACGAAGCTGTCCAGTTCTCCCAACACCACTTGTTGAAGAGGCTATTTTTAGTCCATTTTATGTTGCTGCCCCCTTTGTCGAATATTAATTGACTATAGAGACTAGGGTTTATTTCTGGGCTCTCTATTCTATTCCACTGGTCCACGTGCCTGTTTTTATGCCAGTACCAGGCTGTTTTGATTACAGTGGCCTTGTAATATATTTTGGTATCAGGTATTGTGATCCCTCCTGTTTTGCTCTTCTTTCTCAAGATTGCTGCCGCTATTCTGAGTCATTTATGGTTCCATATAAATTTTTGAAGAGTTTGTTCTATATCTGTGAAATATGCCATTGGTACTTTAATAGGTATTGCATTGAATCTGTAAATTGCTTTGGGAAGTATGGACATTTTGATGATGTTAATTCTTCCGATCCATGAATAACAGTATGTGTTTCCATTTATTTGTGTCTTCCTTGATTTCCTTCTTCAGTGTTGTGTAGTTTTCTGCATACAGGTCTTTTACCTCCTTGGTTAGGTTTATTCCTAGGTACTTTATTTTTCTTTTTGCTATACCAAATGGTATTTTTTTCTTGATTTCTGCTTCTGTTGTTTCATTGTTGGTATACAAAAATGCCTTTGATTTCTGGATATTGACTTTGTATCCGGCTGTTTAGCTAAATTCATTTATTAGGTCGAGCAGTTTTTTGGCCGAGACTATAGGATTTTCTATGTATACTAACATGTCATCTGCAAACAATGATAGTTTTGTTTCCTCCTTTCCAAGTTGGATGCCTTTTATTTCCTTTTCTTGTCTAATCGCTGTGGCTAATACTTCCAATACTATGCTGAATAGAAGTGGAGAGAGTGGACAGCCTTGTCTTGTTCCTGATTTTAGTGGAAAAGAATTTAGTCTTTGCCCATTGAGTATGATGCTGGCTGTAGGTTTCTCATATATAGCCTTTATTATGTTGAGGAATGCTCCCTCTATTCCCACTTTGCTGAGTGTTTTTATCATAAATGGGTACTGTACCTTATCAAATGCTTTTTCCTCATCTATTGATATGATCATGTGATTTTTGTCTTTGCTTTTGCTTATGTGATGAATTACATTTACTGATTTGCGAATGTTGAACCATCCTTGCATCCCTGGGATGAATCCCACTTGGTCGTGGTGTATGATCTTTTTAATGTGTTGTTGGATGCGGTTTGCCAATATTTTGTTGAGGATTTTAGCATCTATGTTCATCAGCAATATTGGCCTGAAGTTCTCCTTCTTTGTTGTGTCTTTATCTGGTTTTGGGATTAGGATGATGCTGGCTTCATAAAAAGAGTTTGGGAGTCTTCCATCTTTTTGGATTTTTTGGAATAGTCTGTGGAGAATAGGGGTTAGCTCTTCCTTAAATGTTTTGTAGAATTCTCCTGTGAAGCCATCTGGTCCAGGGCTTTTGTGCATCGGGAGTGTTTTGATTACTGATTCAATTTCACCAGCTGTTATTGGTCTGTTCAGGCTTTCTGTTTCTTTTTCATTGAGTTTTGGAAGGTTATATTTTTCCAGAAACCTGTCCATTTCACCTAGGTTTTCAAATTTCTTGGCATACAGTTCTTCATAGTAATTTCTTACAATCCTTTGTATTTCTGCAGTGTCGGTTGTAATATCTCCTCTTTCATTTCTGATTGTGTTTATTTGAGTCCTCTCTCTTTTTTTCTTGATGAGCCTGCTTAAAGGCTTGTCGATTTTGTTGATCTTTTCAAAGAATCAACTCCTGGATTCATTGATCTTTAGGATTGTGCTTTTAGTCTCTCTGTCATTTAATTCTGCTCTTATCTTGGTTATTTCTTTCCTTCTACTTGCTCTGGGCTGTCTTTGTTGTTGTTCCTCGAGTTCTTGTAGGCGAAGGGTGAGGTTGTTTGTTTGAGATGTTTCTGTCTTTTTTAGATAGGCCTGTATCGCTATAAGCTTCCCTCTGAGGACTGCCTTTGCTGTGTCCCATAAGTTTTGGGTCGATGTGAGTTCATTATCGTTTGTTTCCAGAAACTTTTTGATTTCCTCCCTAATTTCATTCTTGACCCATTCATTGTTTAATAGCATGCTATACAATCTCCAGGATTTTGAGGGTTTTGGGTTTTTCTCCTTGGGGTTGGTTTCTAGTTTCAGTCCCTTGTGGTCAGAGAAAATGCTTGGTATGATTTCAATTTTCTTGAATTTGTTGAGGCTTGATTTGTGTCCTATCATGTGGTCTATCTTTGAAAATGTTCCATGTGCATTTGAAAAGAGAGTGTATTTAGCTTCTTTGGGATGAAGGGCTCTATATATATCAGTTAAGTCCATTTCCTCTAGAGTGTTGTTCAATGCCACAGTATCTTTGTTGATATTTGGTTTGGAAGATCTGTCCAGTTTTCACAGTGGGGTGTTAAAATCACCTACTATAATTGCGTTGCTGTCTATATCTTTCTTAAAGTCCTCTAAAATTTTCTTGATGTATTTAGGTGCTCCTCCATTAGGTGCATATATATTTACAATATTTATGTCTTCTTGGTGGATTCTTCCCTTGAGTATTATGAAGTGACCTTCTGGGTCTCTCTTTATGGCCCTTCTTTTGAAGTCTATTTTGTCTGATATGAGTATTGCTACCCCAGCTTTTTTTTCCTGACCATTTGCTTGGAAAATTTGTTTCCAGCCCTTCACTTTGAGCCTGTGTATGTCTTTTGTCCTGAGGTGGGTTTCTTGTAGGCAGCATATGTGTGGGTCATGCTTTCTTATCCATTCAGCTATTCTATGTCTTTTGATTGGAGCATTTAATCCATTTACATTTAAGGTTATTATTGATAGGTATTTATTCATTGCCATTTTCTGTACCTGTGTTCCTCTCTCTCTTTCTCTCTCTGTCTTTTCCTTTCTTCCCTTAAAGCAGTCCCTTTAGTATCTCTTGCAGCATTGATTTGGTAGAGGTGTATTCTTTTAGACTTCTTTTGTTTGGGAAGCTCCTTATTTGGCCTTCTATCTTGATTGAAAGCCTTGCTAGGTAAAGTAGTCTGGGTTGCAGGCCTTTGGTTCTCATTGCTTGGAATATTTCTTGCCATTCTCTTCTGGCTTGGAGCTTTTCCATTGAGAAGTCAGATGCTAACCTAATTGGGGCCCCCTTGTATGTTACTCCCTTTTTCTCCCTTGCTGCCTTTAAGATTCTCTCTTTGTCTTGGAATTTTGCCATTTTAACTATGATGTGTCTTGAAGCGGGCCTGTTTGGGTTCCTTTTGATTGGGACTCTCTGTGTTTCCTGGATTTGTGTGGCTTTTTCTCTCACCAAATGAGGGAAGTTTTCCATTATTTCTTTTTCAAACAGGTTTTCTATCCCTTGTTCTTGTTCTTCTCCTTCTGGTATCCCTATTATACGAATATTATTCCGTTTCATGTTGTCTTGCATTTCTCTTAAACCCTCTTCATTCTTTCTAAGCCTCTTTTCCTTATCTTGCTCATTCTGAGTGTTTTTTTCTATTTTGTCCTCCAACTCGCTGATCCGATCTTCTGCTTCATCGATTCTGCCTTTCATTCCTTCTACTGTGTTCTTCAGTTCAGAGATTGTGTTCTTCATTTCCTCTTGGCCCTTGTTGATAGTTTCTATTTCCTTTTTCATGGTGATATAGTTTGCCGTGAGTTCATCATAACTTCCCTGTAGTTTATCGTAGCTCATTGAGAGCTCATTGAGCTTCCTGACAACCATTGCTTTGAACTTGATATTTGATAGTTGAGTTGCCTCTGTTTCATTTAGCATTCTTTCTTGAGCTTCCTCCTTTCCTTTCATTTGGGGATTGTTCTTTTGTCTTCCCATTGTGTGTAAGACTCTTGTTGTTAGCCTCAACTTCTTAAATTGATCTGTTCTGGTTCCCTGGGTTTGTGGTATGACCTTCTGTGGTAGAATATCTGTGAGATTCAGTGGTGGATTCTCCTTCGGATATCCTGTTGTTCACCGCTTCCACTGTCTCATCAGCTGGAATACCCTCTTTTGGGGGCCAACTCTGGTTCCCCCCCCCCCACAGTTCCAGGCTTGCTTGTTTGTTTGTTTTGTCTCACTCATGGGTATTTACAAAAAGAAGAGGGGGGAAAATGAAAAAAAGAAGAAAGAGGAAACAAGAGGAAGGTAGAAGAGATAAAATTGAAAAGAAAGGAAGAGGGGATAAGAGAAGAAGGAATTCAAGGGAGGCAAAAGGAGTTGGGGAGTAAAGAAGAAGATATAAACAATGAAGAAGGAGTAGTTAAAAACTCATATAGATAGACAGGCTTACAAACAAAAAGACACTAACAAACTGGCAAAACAAAAAAGAGACACGCACACAGACACCCCCACACAAATATAAGCAGCCAAAGGGGGGGGGGAGAAGAAGAACAAGCAAAGCACAACAAAATATTTAAAAAAATAAAAATATATTAAAAAATAAAATTAAAAAAATGGAAAAAAACAAAACAAAAACAAACAAACAAAAAAAAAACCCTCTTGTTGTTTTCAAACTTGCCAGCCGGTTTTTCAGGTCTTGCTGGCTGCAGTGGTCGAGGGGTGGTCTTATTGCTTTTCTCTGTGTTCAGAACTCAGTCCTCATTGTGCTATGTATCCCAGTGTTAGTGGGCGCCTCTCCCCACAGGGTTTCCAGCGAGTGATCTGAGCCTCCTGGTGTGTGCGCACTTCTCCGAGTTTATGGGTGTGTGCTAGGTTCTCCAGACGTGCACAGCCACCTGCCTTTGTCCCCGGGAGGCTTTCAGTGTTCGGGCACAGCTGCCTGCATTTGCTTCTGAGAGGGGCCTGCATTCCAGCTGCTATCCAGCGCCTGCACCTTGGGCCTGAGCTGTCCGAGTTTGAGCACCCGCCCGTGAACTGGCACCTCTGGCTCCACAGCTGTCTCCAGTGGCCTGCGCCTATGTTTTCACGAGTGTCCACTAGCCCGCAACCATGTGCGGTCTCCTGAGGGTGTCTATTTTCATGCAGCTGTCTCACTCCGCCCGAGCCTCTGTCTCTGTTGGGGCGCCTGTGCTTTCGTAGTCACCCGACGACCACAAAAACTCGATTCAAAATCGCGCAGTGACCTGGTGCGGGGCACCCACTTTCGCTCCCTCGTGGGGCACCCACTTTTGCTCATGGCGCAGTCGCGCGGTGGCCCCTGAGATCTCCCAACCGGTTCAGCGGCTGACCCAGCTCCCTCCCCAGGGCCCTGGGGCAGGCTTGGCGGAGCGCCAGGCCGGGGCCTCAGCTGCCCCGTTCTCCTCGCGCTGGAACCCTGGGCTCTTATTGTTCCAAAGAGCTCTCCTTACCGCTTGTTTTTCAGTGTCTGCTACAATTTTCGACCTCTTATTCTCCAATATGCTGTGTTACTGTTCCTTGTCTGTTCTGATCTTTCATAGATTGGCCCGGTTTTTCTCCCGTGTGTAGAGGGGAAATAGGGTCTGCTCCCTCCTACCACGCCGCCATCTTCTCCCAACGTATGAACATCTTATTAAGGTCATCCTTTTGTTATTTTGTTATTCATATTTATTAAAAATGATTTATCATTTATGCTGAATTCCATAATATTACAGTTAGACACCAAGTTTTTATATGTGATACAAACAACTCCCTGTGCAGCCAGAAGGAAATGAAAGCTTTCCTATATCATTTGTCTGAAATCCTTCATGGTAAATAGGTTAGACACTTAGAGGATAGGGTACTTTCACAACTGTAGGTTATGATGATATTCACTGCAGGGAATAACATTGCACACATTAAATGTATAGAAATATTATTTGATTCAATCACATATTTGACAAAGTGTAGTGCAACAGACTCTTTGACAAAAATGTCTAGAAAGATGCTTCTCTATAAATATTTTTAAAAGCCTGAACACAAGTTCATGTATATAGAAGTTACACTGTACAACTCTCCAACAATGGATTGTTCTAGAAGACCTATCAGGATAATTCCTGAGATTCAGTGAAGTCCCAGCACAAGTTCAAGCCCAATGAGAGAAAACAAACACAAAAAAGTACACATTATTTGATTTTGTTTTGCCCCCAAGCTGATGTCTTTTTAACCTCCTTGCCCCCCCAAAAGAGGGTTTTTCCCTGGTAATTAACTTACTCAGACTTACATGATTTTTAAATTCAGGTATGATAGTCACATACATAATCTTGTTAACTTTGTTCATTAATTCAAAAGTGCCTTCTTTTTTACTCTCTTTAAAAAATGTTATACATAGGGTAAGTACTTAACACAAACAAAAATAATACTGAAAACAAATATTTTGAATGCTTCTAACACAGTCCTATGCATGTGTATGCATGCAAATGTGTTTGTATAGTTAATGTACTGGGATAAACAATGGAAAAGGGTAGAATTTGGAACTAACATTAAACTTACTGTGATAGCTGCTAAATGGAAGAAAAGCAGAGAAATGCATAAGTGGAAGAAGAGTATTATGTAAACAAATCTTTGAAAAAGAATGATATCCATAAGGAGTTCCATTATAATCATATCAGACAATCAAAAGTATTATTGAGTAATTAATTTGTGTCTCCTAGTCTTCTGGACACTATGTATAATATAAAATAAAGTAGGAGATTGAGGTTTCCATTGCAAAGACTACTTTATAAAACAGAGTTCTAAAATGTGTAAGAAATGATTAGAGCACTAAGTTGAGAAATTGAAGTGATCAATATTTTAGATATTTTTAAATTTTAGGAAACTAGCATCATATTTTTAAAAAATTTTATTGTGACTACTAGCATCATATGGACAGAGTCAGTCACCACTGATTTTATGAAGTTATGAGTATATGTATGTGTACTCTGTTCACTTGTTTTTCAATAATACATGTACTTAAAAATATGATCTGTCTTATTTTTGACACAAAATAAGTCTTGAAATAAATTTGACACAATACAGGAGAAGATAAATAATGACATTTTACAAGTCAGGTTAAAGTAAACATCAATAGTATAGAATATATTGATGTGGCCCAAAAACTAACATGCAAGAAACTGCATGCTGTATATTCTAAACATTAAATTTGGAGTATGACAGTGGTTAAATAATAGGTCCATGTCTCACATGGTGACAAGAAAAAGCATGTAATGAGTATCAACAAGGCTCTATTCTTCTATAATTTAAAAATAACTCTATTTTTAAAAAATACAAAGCAAATAAATCTGTAATGAGAAACTATACTAAACTCTTTTACTATATCCACTGGTTGTTTAATATATGACATATATGCTCCTGTGAATTATTCTGTGAATATGAGGTGAAGTGTATGCACTGGGGAGTGTGGAGGAAATTTCTGCACTTCACACTTAAAAACAAATTTCTCAAAAAATGAAATGGAATCTTTCCAAGGTGACAAATTGTGAGATACATTTTTAGCAAGTAGGAACCATTTTCTTTTACTCCTGAGATTTTCCCAAAGTGCTTACACATCATTTTGTGGTTTGGGACAAATAATGTGCCAAATGTTCGAGAAATTCTGCTGTCGCACATCCATTATAGCTATTAATTCCTCTTTTCAAAGTTGGAGGTCTTGGGAACAGTCATATCTTTACAAATCCCTATCCCTGATCCTCTGTGTTAGTGCTGACCACCACTATTTTCTTCAATATTTTTACTGGAATTTAAGACATCATTAAATAAATGTTCAGGTATATGGATATGTCTATATGGCAAAAAGTTTCACAGAATTTATAATTTTATAAAACACACAGAATTCAAATTTCATCTTATATCCAAACTAGCTTAGTGTCCTAATAATCTAGTTAGAACTTCTACTGGTCTATGCATTATAATTTATAGCCTAGTAACTCATACAATAAATAAAAATATATAGGAATGTTTTAATCCTCTAAGGAAAAAATCTTACTCTTTAGATATGTCAGATATTTATAATATTTATTCTAATGTGGAGATTTTCAATTTTGCAAGATATATTAGGATCATTGTTTTAATATTGTTATGATTTATATAGTATGTATATAGTATATGGTATGTTAGTTATATATGCCCATGTAAATATTTATATCTCCACATTAGAGCTATGGAGAAAAGCTTGCCTTTGAAAGTATTTTCAAGCATTTGCATTAGCGTAGTATTTTTTTAAGCACATACAAATAGGGGTCATGTTTGCCATTGATGCTAACAACTAAAAGTTTTTGAAAACTAAGAAGTCTTAAATAGATACCTCTCATTTTCTAAATCCAACCAATTTTAAAGTTATTTAAATTTTTGTTCAAAATGTTCTGACTATTAAAATAATAACATTTACTATTTCTTTTTGATAATTTTACTGCCCAAAGAATTGATTTCTTTCATGAGTTAAATTTCTTACAAATTTTTTAAATCTCTTACATGATCTGATCAAAGAGACTGAAGGCAAGTTAATGAACAATGACTGAACCTAGTCCATGGGCAAATCTATACCATGTTAGTTTATGTATTTCTGCCTATGATTCTACGTGATTCAAATTTCCAGTTGATCTTTTGAGGTAAAACTAAAATTTATCTTATTTATTTTTAATTTAACATTTCTCTTATGATTTTTGCTTATAATATACTTCAAAGTAATTTTAGTATCCTATTTAATTGTCGAAAATTTAATCACAAGTTTGCATACCTATATATAATAAAAGTTTCATAAATCAAAGCATTAAAACATCATAGTAATATAAAAATTAAAAACCAAAATCCATAGCAAGATACAAAGTTGAGTGGGCATAATGATATAAATTAGCAAAGATAGAGATTATAATTTTTATTTGGTCTTTGAGTGAGAAAAGGGTCATTAGTAAATTGATGGAACAAGGGGTTGTATGTACTAGATATCAGTTCAGAAATATACTAACTGCATGTAGACTTTGTCCATCCAGCTTTGCTGTGTCAGCAGTGGGCACTGACACTTTTATCGCATTTTCGGTTTGCTTCACTAAGACTTCTGAGGTGCGAAAAGGCAATCCAAACAGTGGCAGTAGAAAAAAAAAATTATGGATGGGAACTATCAGTGTAAGCTTGTTAGCTTACATTTATTAGATTTATTTAATATGCATCTGGAGGTATGGAGTATCATGTTAATTAGCCCTGGAAGGATGTTAGACAATACCTATATGTTTTCAAGTTCAAGTTCCTTCTAAGAGTAAGGCATGCCACATCACCAAGGAAGAGAACACCAGAACTCCTTGATAAAAATAACTCCTCTTAAAGGGAACTCAAAAAGCATCATGATGGTTTTATTATCAGAGTTCTTGAGAAAATCTTGCAGGAAAAGCTTTGGAAAGACACAGGTGCTGTAAGTGACCTTATTTGTGAGGTTACTCCAACTGCAATATTCATTAAAATGATATATCCAATTTAATGTTAATTCTTACATTTTAAGCAAATGTGTGTGTGTGTGTGTGTGTGTGTGTGTGTGTGTGTTTAAAGAGAGAGTGTTAATAATGCTATCAACTTTCTCTTTATATTAAGGCTTTTACCAAGAATGCCATTTAATATTTTTCATCAGTAAATCAGTTCATGCACTTATTTCTCTATTTGTATTTTATTTGCCTCTAATTGTAATTTTACTACTATAATTTATTGAAATTTGTTTCTTGATCTATAGTGTAAGGTGAAGATAACTTTATATTTTTCTGTGTAGTTAATCAATATTCCCCTACATTTTAATATGCTCAATTCTATTAATGATGCCTAACTTGAGTAAATAGATATGCCTATTTATAATTTTAATTGTGTATGATATTGATGTCAAAGAATAAATTCTAAATAGAAAAAATAATAGTATCTAAAGCATGTAGATAAAAGCATACAGACTTTTCTTCAATTCATGTAGATGCATGGCTCTATTTACATGTCACACTAACACATCACATAAAATATGAGCCGTGCGCTGAAAAACTTTGTATGGTTATTTATAATTGGAAACAGTATGTTACTGTTTTCTTTGCCATCTCTTAGGATTAGTGCTTTTTCTATGTTTTGGAACAATGTAATCTCTGTAACTGTAGTCAGGTGCCTGAGGGCATCAAATGGTAAGTTTAGTTAGCAGGATGAGAGTCTAAGATTCCATTGAATAAAGACAGATATACAGATCATTGGGGGCTTAGATGCATGCTAGCAAGATATTTCAGACACTGTTATTACTCATTATTTCAATGAAAACTCCTCATATTGATTCAATGATGCAGATAAACAAAATACTTAATTTGTATATTTCATACGTGTTAGGAATAAAATGAAATCTTGGACTCCATGAACATGGTTGTTCTTCATTTAAATAATCTCTACCTTGTGTCAAAGGTATCTAATTTAGGGTAAGGAACAATATTGTAATATAATTGGTTTATGTTCCCATGTATGTTATTTTTCCCATTAAAATGTTTTTGAGATGAGGTACATAGATCCATCAGACTGCCAAAGGAATTTTCATGGCACAAAAAATGAAAATAAATTTTGGTAGGTATAGATATTCAAAATATTTTAGCCATTTTTTATTAAATATAAGACAGAAGGATAACATATACTCCATCTGTTTTGATTTTCTTTTTTTTTTAATATTTCATATTGGTTTTAGGTATACAGCATGGTAGTTATATAATCATGTACTTTTTTTTTTTTTTTTTTAGTGGTCCTCTGATATTCCCAGTGCCCACCTGATATCATACACAGTTATGCAATATCATTGATTACATTCCTTATGCTATACTGTACATCCCTGTGAATATTTTGTGACTACCAAGTCATACTTCTTAAACCCTGCTCCTCTTTTACCCAGTCTCCCAAGCCTCCCTCCCCTTAATTCTCATTTTCTCCTCCCTTTTTGCATATACCATTCTCCTTTTCTTTCTTCCTTCCTCATGTTGGCTAAGAATATCTAAATGAAGGGGTCGATACTATGTACTGGTGTTTCATTTGTCTATTATGTGTCAGTGGTTGATTCACACCTAGCCTTCTTGACAGAGATTTTGTTTTTGAGTTTTTAATTTCATAATCAGTGTCAAATTCTTTGGCATTGTTGTATGGATGCATTTGTAATTTTTGTGTGTATTTGTTTTTCTCCTGCCTGCTTGAGGACTGATGATGAATTATTTCTTTATTTTGCCTATTTAGAAAGCATTTTATGTATGACAAAATGTAGTGTGATCATTCTGAAGAATTCAATAACTATACTGTTTTAAACACATATACTGTTTATAGCTATTTTTCTTATCATGAGAACAGGGCATCACTTTTCAAATTGGCTACATTTTCATCCTTTTACTTTCTAGTGAAATTTTCACAATCTATTGTTAAAAATTTCAATGATTTATTTATTCATTTATTTCTTCAACAAATATTTCTTTATTACCTACTACAAGCCAGGTACTTTATTAGGTGAATAACATAAAATGATAAATAAGATATATTCTGTACTTTAGAAGCATAATGCCTCTTCTGGAGACAAATATACATAGTGGATATAGGATTACAATACAGCTTTGCTTATGTTATGATATAAATTGGTACACGGTTGTGTTGGCTACTTAATATGGGTATTAAGGCCTTTGTCATGAAGTTATTGAAAGTTTGCTTGAAGAGATGACATCTAAATTGATTTCTAAATAATGAGAAAGTTGCATAAGGACAGGAGGGGTTATGGGCAAGTAATTCCAAGGTGAGAAAGCACTCTATACAAAGATGCAAAAAGAAGAGATCACGGTGTCCCACAGGGAGGGGAGGGATAGCTGGCAACTGACTGAGAGGATAGAGAAAGGTCAGTGCCTGCCTGTATTAGTTAAGCGGAGGGAAAGATCATGAGAACCTTGAAAACCATTTAAGGGGATTTTCTCTTTATTTTCATAGCAATGAATTTTAAGGGTTGATCAGTTGAAGAGGCCAGTGTCGGGGTAAGTGAACCAGGAAGCAAGTAGTGATACCAAGGGGAAAAGAGATAGGGGATTACACCTAAATAGTGGAGCAGCAGTGAGAATGGAGTTCTTACCTAAGTTCTTTTCTGCATCTCTAGTGCCACTGATTTGTCATCATTTTCTGTCACTTCTTACTTTAAAGATCTTCTTACTTTTCCAGTCCATTATTTAATGTGCTGAAATCATCACCATTTTTCACAAATAACAAATGGATTATGTGAATTTCTTGCTTAAAAAAACTTAAATGACTTATATACATTTGTATTGAGGAATTACTCTATTCCCATTTGTGCTAAATATTTTGCATGTATTGAATCATTTTAAAGTCACAACATAAGAAATGTATGCTGTTAATATTATCATTCATATTTTAAAGATGAGCATAATGAGACATTGAAAGATTAATCTGCCCAAAGTTACCCAAATAGTAAGTGCCTAAAATACTAGTATTTGGACTTCAGAACCTGACCTTTTACCCACAATATTACCTGTGAAGATTTTTCTCATATGTATAATTTTCTTCCAGACTATTCACTTGAAAATGACTATTAAAAAAATAGATTATATGCTATATTCCAGATCTATTTTTGTTTACTGCTTTAACTTTTGGCTTAAACACAGTGCCCATTCATTGAAGTGACTCAATACATACCAATTGAACAAGTAATGGATGGTCACTGCAAGAAATCCTTACCTGATACCTCAGATAGAGCTACTGTCTTTGTTCTTTTTGTTCCTGATCATTTTGTTCTTATCTCTGTAATGTACCTGCCACATTTTATTAGTATCCATCCTTCTTCATCAGAAGTGTAGTTTTGATAAGAGTGAGAACCATTTATCACTCACATTTACGTATTCAAGAACAAAGTAAGTATTTAATGACACCAATTAATTGCATTCAGTTAGTGTAAATTGGCTGCATTAAAAATCTTAATACTGTTAAAATATAACATTATATATGCTTATATTACTACTCACTCAAATATAGTTTTTTTTTCCTATTATTGTTTTGTTCTATATCTTTGCCTACTAGATTTACTTATTTTTATTTATAAGTCTGTCTTCTCTCCTAGACTGCATTTCATGGGGACAAGCCTCATATTTTATTATTGTATGTCTAGAACCTAACCTGTTAGTGTGTGTGTCAGACAAGCTTTATATCTATTTACTGTAGTAACAGAATGCTTCATTTATTTTATCTGCTAAATCTATATATTATTCATGATCTGTCACCTCAAAGAAGTGATAATTTAGTTGACAAACTATGCAAATACAACAAAATTTAAATTTTAATGTATTATATAAGCAAGTGCAAAAAAAACCAAGCAAAATAATATGTTTATTGTAGAAAACAGAAGCTGAAAAAAAGCAGAGCTAACTGTGGATTAAATAATGGAAGACGTTTGCTTATAGAAGGTAATATTTGTACTGAACAATGAGGACTTTGCTCACGGGAGAAAGAGGAAGATTTCTTTTTGTTCTGAGTTTGCTGAAAAATTTTTAATCATAGACATACATTTATTTTCATCAAATATTTTTACTAAATTTGAGATGGTTATGATTATTTTCTTTAGTCTATTCATCTACATAAAATTACTCTGTCATCATGAATTTTTATTTTAATATATCATGTGATTTTCTTTAAGTATTATACATTTAGGGTTTTTGTCTCTGACTAATGAGACTGTCCTGAAATTTTATCTTTTTGAAATGATCCTGACAAATTTTAGTCATCAAATTTATGCTGGCTTCACAAAATGAGTTGGAAAGCCTTTCACATTTTTTTGTCTTTTTATCTGGAAGAGTTTATGTAATATTAAATTATTTCTTCTTTAAATACTAAGGTTAATTTTTTAGGAAAGCTGTCTGGTTCTGAAATATGTTTTTTTTAGGAGATTTTAACTAAAAATCCAAATTTGAGCCCTAGTCAGTATGGCTCAGTGGGTTTAGTGCTGGCCTGTGAACCAAAGTGTCACAGGTTCAATTCCCAATCAGGGCACATGCTGGGTTGCAGACCAGGTCCCTAGTAGGGCGTGTGTGAGAGACAATCACACATTATGTTTCTCTTCCTCTCTTTCTCCTTCCCTTTCCCTCTGTCTAAAAATAAGTAAATAAAATCTTTAAAAAATTTTTAAATTCCAAATTTGAAACAGTTGTAAAGTTATTTAGGGTTTTATTTCTTATTGTTCTAGTTGTTATAAATTTTGCCATGAAGAAATTGTGTCTAAATTAGCAAACATATTGACACAAAGTTCTTGATCATATTCCTTTTACATACTAATATTTTAAGAATCTTAAGGATTTTTCCATTTGTATTACTGATTTTTTCCACTAATTATTCTGTGGTTTTATCAATTTTATTATTTTAGAGAACTATAATTTGTCTTTTTAATATTTTTTCTATTCAATATTTTTCTATTTCATTGATTTCTGTTCTTATATTTCTGAATCTATAGTTCAGGTATGTAAGTGAAGCTTAAAGGGGCCAAGGAATCAATTGTTCACAATAATCAAATAATTATTGTATTTGGTATAATTTATAAAATTGAAAAATTAGAATGTTTAGTTCAGAATTTGTTACAGATATAGCAAAGTTGTAGAGATGATAATACACCTGGTGAGACCACATGATTGTAGATGGCAGAATGGGATGTGATGGAATGGAATGGGATGGAATGGAATGAGAATAGAACAGAACAGGACAGAACAGGGCAGAATAGAACAGAACAGGACAGGACAGGGCAGAATAGAACAGAGGGTCAAGTGAGAGAAGGCCACAAGACTGATCATAATAGACTGTGTTGGTCAGTTTTCCTCTTGTGCGTAGAAATTGATCACACTTGTTATTTTCTTCTCCATACATTTTACAGAGCTGCTTCTCACAATAAAAGATGTTCCTTGTAAACTCAAAAAATAATTTAGTAAAGGCATTTAGTATAACTTATTCATTTCACTAAATCCCAAGGAAGTTAAATGACTTCCTCAATGCCACAGAGCTGCCCACTAGAAGACTGGGAACTAGGTCCACAATCTGCTGAGAAGCAATATGTGCAGACATTGAATATCGAAGCAGGTGCTTTGGACTGTGCATTTGACAAGGGCCATTATAATGTGAGGTCATGTTTTGGGAAATTAGGTTAGCATTTCATACATATTTTATTAATATCCCTTTTTTCTTTATCGAAGCAACAGAAAAAATTAGAATTGAATCATAGAACATGGAAATACAACCTAATCATTTGGGATGTTGTATCAGTGTGTGTGTGTATGTTTCTTGTTTATTGAACTTAATCCCAAACTTTGGGTTTACAGTACTTATTTACATGGGCCTTAATTGCTTTAAAAGCAGTGCTGTAGTAGTGCAGCAATAAAGTTGTTGTTTGCAGGGGTTTTTTTTTTTTTTTTTTGAGTATACAACTGGATTTTTATAGTTCTTCAAGCAATGAGCTGAAGTGACCTGTGTACACAAACTCAGGCACCAAGAGCTCAGGGAAAGAAAAAGGAAGCAAAGTTGTTTCTTGTTCTGAAGTGGACTGAAGAGCCACATGCTATTTGTCACTGACCCTTGTGTGTGGAGGTCTCTTGTGGATGAAGGGGGCAGGTGCACTGTCAGTCACAGGCTGAGCACCTCCTTTGCCTTCATCCACCTTCACATTTAATCCTTATCTTTTAATGAATTGTTGGCTATTAGAAATCCTTTCAGGTTCTATGAAGGTTTGAGTTCTTTGATATTTTCCTCTTTTGCTTACTTTGGCCCTGTCAGGCTATTGAATTTTAGATGTTACATAAGATAACGCACAATTAACAGTGAATTATGTAGGCTTCTGGACACCGAGCACTAAAAACTCCTTAGCAGTCCACTCATTTTGGTTTGGTAAGAGAAAGAAAAGCTACAGGATTTTGAGTGTCAGATAAATTAATAATGGAAATTAGGGAATGTTATTTTCAATCCTTCAGCAAACAATACAAACTGACAAAGGACTATAATATTTACATTGATACACACAAAGCTTTATTTTTACTTGCATAGCATGGAGAACTTAAACAAGGCACTAGAGTTCGCTTTATATCATAAATGCATACTCACCTTTCCTGTTTATATTATAATCATTCAGTATTTAGTATTAAGTCCTCTATAACTCTTTTTAAAGATAAACTGTGGCATATTAAAAGTTTTAAGAGTATATTTGAACAAAAAAAGTCACTTAGAATCAGGGAGTGTCAAGTTAGAAGTGGTTAGGAGGGCTTTGCCATAGAGGCAAGAGGGAAGATTTATATAAAGTGCAGACATAAAGTAAGGAAATTATTGATTGGCTATAGTTTAAAGCTTAGATGGCTGTTTGTGGGTGGTTGTCTTTAGCATTTTAATTTCTACCCCAGTGCATTTATGGGTTTAGATGTTGTTTTGCTTACATTGGCTACCAGAGCAATAGGACCATCTCAGCCTTCCTTGTTTAATTAATTTGATGAGTTAAGAATGGAATTGTTAAGATACCACTCAGAAAGAAGAAAGTTTTACATGGCAGAATACCTGGTTAGGAAAGAGAACAAATAAATGAACACACTATATACTTACAAGGTTGGGGAAGCCACCATCATCACTTGTGCTTGGCCTGTGACAGATATTGAAACACAGACAGATATTGAAGAATAGACAGATGTTGAACCAAAAGGAGGGAACTATTTTATGAGTCTAAGCAGAAAGAGGAAGGGCCGATGTTAAACAAAAGGGAAACTGATGTTTAAGCACTTGCAGGACTTATGCAGAGCATTTAATATATTCCTAGTATTTTGTTTGAAAAGAAGGGGGTAATTTTTGAACTTTTATATCTCTCCATTGCAGAGTAGAATCAAGGGAGGGAAATCTTGTTTATTAAAGGCTGGCAATGAGCTGCTGGCTGAGGGAGAGAGAAAGCAAGACACACACACACACACACACACACACACACAGAGAGAGAGAGAGGGAGAGAGAGAGAGAGGGAGAGAGAGACCAGTAACTCAAGCTTTGAGATATTAGAGAACTGTTAGTAGTAATATTTAAGGCTTTCTGTATTTTAAAAAAGGCTGAATGACCATATTGCATATAGGCCATGTTGTATATTCTATGTAAATCTCTAAACCCAGGAAAAGAGAGATAAGTAAATCATTTTATAAGCAACAAAGCTCTTGAGTGATTTTTATTTATTTCTTGTAAAATTTTTGTTTGCTGTTACATTAACTTATGGAATCTATTTATCAAAATGCATATTTTAAAAAATGTTCATTTTGTATTGAAACAGACTAAAATGAGATGTATCTCAAATCTTTCTGTTGCACTTGGAGAAAAACCTGGCCATCTGTTCCTTTAATCAGATAAAGTCTTTTTGCCCAGTCATAGTCATTCAGCCTATATGACACAGATTTAAAGCCATGATGTTAGGATCTCCCAGAAAGCTTGTTCAAATTATTAGTGCCAAGAACCCAGACCGTCAATTGATAACCCATGTCAATGGTGAGGATAGGCATCAGTAGTTTGAAGAAGCACTCCTGGTAGCTTTAATTTTAAAACACATTAAATTTGAGCACTACTTTGTTAAAGAAAAAAGTGACAAGAAGTAGATGAAATTGTCCTATAGTTGCACACCTAGAGCTTGTGACTCAGCCTGTCTGGAGCTCAGACCAGGGATCAATAGTGTTTGACAACCCTCGTACACTATTGCCCTGCCCCCACAAAGGCACTTACTTCTTAGTTTAATAACAAAACTTTGAGAAATGATGATCTGGAAATTAGATACATTATATCTGACATCAGTCACACATAACTGATAAATATGAAATCTTTTTATCAGAAGTTTTGTGAAGATTTTGTTTGTTTTCATAATATTAGAAACCTTTATATAGGGATGGCATTGGAGGTCATGGGGAGTTAAGGGAGTTGTTCTATATTTTATGTGGATGTAACCTGTTCAGCGTTCTGTCTCTTGTCTTTTTCTTTTCTTGCTTGCCAACCTGAATTTGTAACTGTAGGAGGGAGAGAAAAAATGCTTAGTATTGAAATATAAGTTTGTAGCTAGCAAAATCAGGATAAAGAAAAAGAAAAAAATACCCTTGTTCTTTCCAGAGATTTTTAAGCATTTCTCAATAAAATAACCATATTAGATCTATTTATTTGACCAAGTGAAAAAACTCCTGCTTTAATTCATATACTTTATGTACTTCACAGTCAAAGAGGTTCATAATACATTCTTCCCTGAGCAGCCCAGGAGGTAACAAAATTTTCCAGTGTAGAACTGCTGTCTTTTTTTAAAATGGTAATCAAGCACAGTCCTAATCACAATATATATATATATATATATTTTAAACATAATTTCCTATTGCTGAAAAGTGGTATAGAAATAGAGCAATATGTTTATGCTGAGGAGAAATGAACACTTTGGAAAAATTGTTGTTTGCTGATCTTTAAAGCTCCAGAACTTATAGATTATAGATCACAAATAAGTTAATATAGAAAATTTTCAAATTTGATTTTGAACCACAATTCTTGAATACTACTCCCATTACCTAAACATGTACACATACAAGTGAGTTTTTATCTATATGGATCTCCATGAATGAGAAAGTTCTAATATCAATCAGTACTGACTCTGAAATGTTTAGATGGTGACCACTAGGTGATTAGGTTGTTTCAGTGTCCAATTTATTGTTGGAGAGATCATTTTTCATAAAAGAAGTTTTTTATTCTATTGTACAAACTTTGTAATGAATTTGAATTTTATTAAAATGTCAAATAATACTGCTGGAAACCTGTCTTACAAAAGAATATAGAATGACAAAACATCCTCCTAGAAGCCATCCACTTTATCAGTCTTTTGTTGTGAAGATTTTATCAGTCTTTTACACATAATATTCCTCACATGAAATATGTTCTGTCAGTGAATACCTTTCCCTGTAGCTTGTATCTGGTGCATAAGGCTTTTGAACTAGCACTTCTTCAGTTTTATTGGGATCGAATGCCTCATTTGGTGTCTTTGCCAAATGATCCATGATTTATTACATATTCTGGGGCTGAGCTTGCTGAGCACAGTCATTGGCTCCAAAAGGCTCTGGAAGCTCTTCTGAAACTTAGCATTTTATGGATAGTCAGATTTGGAGTTTAATATTAGCTTTCAGACTTTTTATGATTTAAGCATTTCTCAATAAACTTAACTATACTAGATTTGACCTATTTGTGTTGACTTTATTCAACATGACTCCATGGCTTAAGTAAATAGAAAAAACTAATAAGTTGCTGCTAACCATGCTATAACCAAAATACCACCATGGGTTACAAGATCCCAAGCAGCTATACCTGCTTGACAGTTGCCTAATGTCAATTCTATTGATAATGCAACACAGCATAGTTTCAATACTATGAGCCACAGAACATGGGTTATTGAGGAAAAAAGGATCCTTAGCCCAATAAGTTTGAGAAACTTTGTGTAACCTACACCCAACAGCAGGTGACTCCACTGCTCAGAAATGTGTTTGACCATAACTAGTGTTCTAATACATTTAAAGCCTGTTACATTTTATTTGATTGTTTAAACTTCTGAAATTACATTTTTTCACATATAATCTTTTTTATATCTGCCTGAACACTTACCACTAGAACAGAATTTTGGAAATGCTGGTATACAAAATCTATTCTAAAGTTTGATATATCTGATGTGCAATTCCTAATATTGTTTCCTGCAAATGTTCTATTATCTTAAAGGGCTTGTTTACTAGTAAAGTTGGTATTTGTAGTCTGTGATCCCACAAGGCACTATGCAGTAATAATCAAAATGGAAAACAGAATCAAGATAGCTAGATATATTTTAAAAACAGAATATAGTGAATGTATGCCATTTAGTTAAAGATATGAGTCCACATAGAGCTGTGTTGGATTTTAACACTCCTTCAACCAGGAGTCTTGTACAAGCCACCTGGGCCACATTTTGCTGCATGAGCAATTTAATTAACATAACTCATGAGCCATGCTTAAACTTAATGGCAAGACAGAGTCTCCAAAATTAGACGTGAGAATGCAGCCTAGATGAGATAATTGAATCAATATTCACTTCAGCACAGTTCTGTTGTTAATGGATAGAAAAGTTCTTTCCTGGAATCCCAGTGAAATGGCTATATGTGGCTGTCCACAGGATAGATTAAACAAAAACAAAAACAAAAACAAAAACAGATTACTAACAGCACAATTCAGCAAAATTGTAGACAAAAAGTTCTAGAAATGAAGCAGGTTGGGGGATGATGAGAAATCAAATAAAAGACAAATATTTCATTTTCAGAGTCATTGTGGTAAAACTCTTTATCAGTAAGAATTGGAATTATATTATTTCTGGAAACTATAAATATATAAGTTAGACAGGCGAGTGCTGTTAAGGTGGTGTTGTTCAATAAACTTTTAGGGATCCAGGCTATTACTGGGTCACTACTCTGCCATCACTAGGGTATTCCCTCCAATTTATCATCAAATGTAGCCACTATCAAATTGTATTTCTGGTAGTGAAATAAAGAAATGAATAATGAAGATACAAGTAAATTGTACATGCCAGTTATCTTTTAAGGAAGTATTGGGCATAGTTTAGTTATATGACCAAATTGAACTGTGAGGAAGAAAAAGTATAATATAATCTTTATTCTGGGAGGTCATAATCCAGGTCAAAGTTTACCACTCTGTAGATGGGAAGCTGTCTCAGCTGCTTGATAATCCCTTTGGCTACTTACCCTCCCTCTATCATTTGCATCCATCTAAAATTCCAGAATGCCTATAAAATGCACAGATCTTTGTTAAGACAATGATCAGCTTCAACTTATTTGATTACCTACAAATGCAAAGTCAAGGTTATGCTTTCACCACTTCTAATATACATTTATAGAGTGGGAACAGGATAACCACAACTAAAAACTCTCACTTGGAAAACTAGTCACTGCTCTTTAGCAGGTACCAGATCGTTTAGAAGTGGAATGGTGAATACTTCATTTTTGGCAGTGGAATAAATTATTGATGACCTTCTGACTACTTCTATTTCTGTGATCTGGGAGGATTACCCTCCACATCCGTCCTCTGTGAACACCTGGTTTAGCCTTCTGGAAGATTCTTCCCCTCCACTGTACTCTATAGCCAGCCACATCTTATGTGGACATGAGAACTTTCTGTTTTTTGAAGCTGGTCAGCTTTCTCAGGGTCTGGGTTTGGAGATCCAGGGGTGTTCTAGTCGTGGGAAAAAAAAAACCAAAATGCAGGTATTTGCACATCAGGCTTGCAGATTTTTTGAAAATACAATTTTTTTCACAAACTTAGTACACTCCTTGGCTACTTACCAAGTAGTTTCTATATTTTTTGATTTCCCATTCTTCTTTCTCCTCCTCCCACCCCACCAACAATGGAAGGACAGTTGCAGAGTTCTCTACATTCTGGGACCTGAACAGTCATCATGTTATAATTTGCTGACCCACCTCATTGCCAATCTGTTGATTCACCTCCTTGGTGTGACACAGCAGCTGACCTGCAATTACATTCCTGCCTGCACTATTAACTTCAAGCTTTAACTGGAGTTCCTTGGTTTCACTCTGCTTGGTGGTCTTCCCTTCCTGAATGCCTGTACTGTGGACTTAGAGCTTGCCCAGCTAATCCTCACAGTTGTATATTTTCCTGTGATAAATAAATAAATCATTTACATCTACATATCTGTGTATCTCTATATTTCCATGCATCATCAAATATATAATCTCTGACTGCTGCTTCTCTGGTTTAGGCTCCTTTAATGATTTACTGAACAAGGGGCTTGAATGGGAAGATACCACCTTTAATCTGAGTTTGCTGTTGGGCTGATCCCCATTGGATGGCATACAATTCTTAATGGAAGGTCCTTGAAAAATCTCTGGGGGGGTCAATCTACTACTGAGGGGGCTGTTTAAGAGACATGGAAGATAAACGTCTTAGGGAAGAATTTTGCTTTTTCAGATCCTTAAGGCCCCAGTTTATCAGACTCAGTCTGGTTATAGTGCTGCACTTGTTCTCCCTCACAGCAGTGTACGGAGACAGGTGAACACAGTCAATTTACAGCTCTCCTTAGGGTTTTCCTAAACGTGGCAAGAAGCAGACACCAAAAATCAATAATCTGAGATATTTTTAAATATTTCTTAGTATTTCCCTAATGTTCCTATAGGAGTTAACATGTGATCTGACTTCTGTGAAACAGCAGGGATAATTTTTCTAGTGTATCATCTAGTGTTTTCAGTAGACTACAGCTCAACCATGAAATAACCTGACCTACCAATTCCACTGAGCAAATGCTGAGTTCAGGTCCTGTTACTTGTAGCTCCATATTTCTAGGCACCAAAATCTATATTAGTTGGGATGAGGTTTACCTATGAGTACTAGTAACAGCTAGAGTACATAACAAATTAAAAGTAACTTGAACAAGACCTAGAGTTTTTCCTCTTCTAGGTCTTGGTTCAGAGTTAATCTGTATCAAGGCTGGTATGTTTTACCATGGGGTCAGAGAATTCAGACTCCATCTATCCAACTTCTCTGTGATTTTCCCTCCCAGGGTCATTTCATTGTCTAACATGGAAGTTGGCTTTAAGCATTGAATCACATTTCAGCCAGCAGAATTGGAGAGGCCAAAGACAAGACACAAGTCTCTCTTTAAAAACACTTGGTAGAAGTGGAATGATGACTTCTTGTTGCACACACAGTGGAGGAGCATTAACTTTTTCTGACATTTGAATGCCATGTGTCCTGTGAAGTAATGAGCTAGGTGAATAAACAAAAGCAAAGTATAGATTGGACAGACAGCAGCCATTCCAGCTATAGAGCAAATACAATCCTTCTTCACTTTCAGGAGGAGGAGGAGTTCTTTTATAGCTTTGCCCATTGCAGCATGGACATCTGAAACTGACAGAAACAAAAGATGTGTTATGAATTCATATTCAACTCTAGGTAGTTTCTTTTATATGTTCATAATTGGCATTGTTAAAAAAATAAAGTTGTAATTGGCTTTCATTTGTGTTTGATATCACTGTTATTTTTGTTAAGTTCATCTGAAGACAAAAAAAATAAATAAAAAGGAAATTTAGATTTCAACATTATTCTGAGGCTCAGCTGAGAGGGAAAATAAAAGGTCATTTATTCAAAGAACTGTTTAGATTTGACTTTCTATGGGAAAGCTCTGAACCACACAAGGTAATAATAAGACCGAATTGGAAGTTAATGTTAATGCCTCTTGTTAAACTGAAAAATCTGGGGGCCACTGAGAATTCCTTGTATGTATAAACAGCATTTTCTAAAAGGACAAGCTAACTAGGTGAATTGACACTTTCAAACTTCCCTGGCCTTGGTAAAAAGACACAACATCATTTCACTTTGAAGATGGAGTTAAGATGAGTGGCATTACAGTCCAGACATGGAAATAGAGAACCTAACTCTGTAATGAATTAAGTTTACATTGCTTACTGAATTAGTAAAGCCTAGTGTACTTTTATTGTTTTTTAAATACCATGAGTTATCAAATATAAAATAGATTTAGAACATTCAATTTCTCATAATATATATACACATATGTATGCAATATATGTATATATATAGAGAGAGAGACACACACACACACACACACACACACACACACACTAATCCACAGAAGTAAATGAAAGTTAAGGTTGGTGGATGGTATGGAGCAAATACTAATCCCTGGTTACCATAATTTCCATATTAATGAGTCTTCTTCAGATCCTTGCACAAAGATTAAATGATTATAAACTTGGTGCAAGTTTACAACACAAAATAGTAAGGATATTTTCTTATGTTGATTTTGGACCACAGTATAAAATACAGCATTTCTTATGAATTCTTGACAATGTACCAGAGAAAAATTATTACTTGGGTAACAACCAATGAAATGCAAAAATGGCCAGGTAATTTTTTATGTTAAAGTGATCCTCCTTAGGGGGAAGTACCCTTGGCTTCCCTTGACTGCTTGAAAGTGCCCTTGGCTGCTTGAAAGAGGGTAATACGTATTCTTTTAGTAGAGATACACCTTCAACCTACTCCAAAGAATTCTCGCTGGTCAGAAGTTGTAAAATACATGAGGAAAAAAAATCTCCAAATACTCAGAAGAAACAAGTAAAAGCTCAAACAAATTCCAGAATAATCAGTCATTTAAAGAATTGGTATGGGAATTTTTGGCTACAAATTATAAAGTACATGATTTAATAATGTTAAGTAAATAAAATATTTCAACATCTGCTATTGAAAAATGAAACACAAATTAGCTAGTTATATTTGATATTAAGAATAGAATTCTAGAAATGAAACATAATAATTAAATTTAAATATACGATATAATGAAAAAATTCAGAGAAAATTGCAAGTAAATTAGGATATAACACAGAAATCCAGAAAATAAAAATATGAAGTTAAATAAGTAGTGAAAATAACATATACTTCATTGAAGCTGAGAAGATTATAGAAAAGGAAACTTTTTGAAGTGAATATTGATTGAAATTTTTCAAAATAGATGAAAAGCACTGATCTTTAAAGTCACAAATTCCAACAACTCTTAAGCAAGATAAATAAAATTAAAACTACATCAAAACACATGGTAGTGAAACCAGTGCATAAACTGGACACCTTGAATCATTAAAATGAAATAAGAAGGGAATGAGAGAGATCTTAAAAGCAGTTCAGGGGCAGGAGGAGGGGAAACAGATTACCTACCAGAAAACTGACCATTAGGCAAATAACAAATTTATCAGCAGTAACCATGGAATAATTTATTCAAAATAATCACATAAAATATCTATTAATCTAGAATTATACACTCAGTCAACTGTATTTAAAAAGAAAACAAAACCAAAAACTGTGTCAAAGCCTTTGAGACAACATGAGAGTCCACTTACCATTCATAGATCTTAAGAAATTTCGAAGTATTGCATATAGGAGAAAGAAAAAATGATCCTTCCTTCCTTTCTGGAATCAATAAAAGAAAAAAAAAACCAAAAGAGATAGGTCATATATCTTACAAAATGTAGAAAGTTTGAGTTTCATGGGAAAATCACCTTAATCAGTACAAAATAAATTAAGATATCAGAACATATTATCATAAAACTCAGGCTTACAACAATTACAAAGTAAGATTGTAAAAATATCACCATAATCGAAATCCATGTAAATGTTAACAGGAGAAACCTTGTTCTTGCTGACGTGACAAAGAATTCCAGATCAGCAAGTGGATCAGCATGCAAGCAGAGCATATTAGTCACATGTTCTAGTGGAAGAAAACAGGCCTTGCTGAGGTGGGGGAGAAAGGCAAGAGCAGGGGTGGCAAGAGCCCCAGTCCTTTGTTCTGAGGACTTCTATAATGGGTGGGATGGAAGTGAGGGAGTTACGTATTGATTGACAGGTAAATGTGGTGCCAACTTTCCCTGGGGGTACATGAGAACCCAAATGTGGGTATGTGTAGGGGTTTTTTCTGGATAGTAAAAGTGGTACATAGAATTTCAAGAACTTCCCTTCTGCATTCTAGATCTTGGGATATTCAGGACACTTGGCAATCTTAGTGAGCTTGTTACAGAAGCTTACAGAAGCTGTTTCAAGGATACTCCCTTCCCCAGCACTATCGTAGTTTTACTTGTATTGTTCGGAATGCCTAGCAATCTTATCAGACCAGGCTCAGGACTGCTGGGTCAATGGATTAGACATGTCTTCCTTTGATTCTAGCCTTCAGTATTAAGTTCTTCATTAGATTATAATGCTGCCTTTATTTTTACCTCTGCCTGCAGATTCCTAGCTGCCACCTAACACAAATGGACTGAATGTTTTTTATCAAAGACAGTTTGTCAGACTGGATTAAAAATTACTAATGATTGTTTATAGTGTTAATAAGAAATAAACAGAATATTTAACAATAAAATGTGTAGAATTTACTACTTAATTTTATGAACTTTTTGTGGCTGTGCTAATATTATATAAACTGGATTTTAGGGCAAATATATTATAAGATGTAAAGATAACAAGTACCCAATGATTTAAATTTCAATTCACCATGAAGAGAAAATTCTAAGCTTAATTTATGCTAATAACAGCAATATATGAAATCAATGTAAGATATTTTAAATATTTTTATACTAGTAATTTTAAATCAAATGAATAAACAGGCTATCACAGATTTGAACAACATATTATTTTTTAAAATTAGCAAATGCTCATTTCCCCCTAAGTATGCATTAAACATCATGAAAACTTACCAAATTTTAAAAGCTATCGAAGAATAATTTTTATACAATTCATTTACCTAATTAGATCTTATTCCCACAAAACAAAATTAAAATTCCCATGTATTTGCATATTAGAAATAAGACAAAACTTTTTTATAAATTTTTTTAATTTTTATTTTAATTGTTGATCTTGTACAGTTTTCTGTCTTTTATTCTCACCCGAACCCGCCACCCCAGCCCTCCCCACCTCCCTCCCATTTCCACCCCCCCCATAGTTTTTGTCCATGTGTCCTTTATACTTGTTCCTGTAAATCCTTCCCCTTTTCCCCTGAAATTCCCTCCCCTCTCCCCTCTGGTGACTTTCAGCATGTTCCCAATTTCCATGTCTTTGGTTATATTATGCTTGTTTGTTTGTTTTGTTGATTAGGTTCCTGTTAAAGGTGAGATCATATGGTATTTGTCTTTCACTGCCTGACTTACTTCGCTTAGCATGATGCTCTCAAGTTCCATCCATGCTGTTGCATAGGGTATGAGCTCCTTCTTTCTTTCTGTTGCATAGAATTCCATTGTGTAAATGTACCACAGTTTTTTGATCCATTCATTTACTGATGGGCATCTAGATTGCTTCCAACACTTGGCTATTGTAAATTGTGCTGCTATAAACATAGGGATGCATAGTTTCTTTTGGATTGGTGTTTCAGTGTTCTAAGGATATAATCCTAGCAGTGGAATTGCTGGGTCAAAAGGTATATCCATTTTTAGTTGTTTTTTTTTTTTTAAGTTATTTTTTTTAAAGATTTTATTTATTTATTTTTTTTAGAGAGGAGAAGGGAGGGAGAAAGAGAGGGAGAGAAACATCAATGTGTGGTTGCCTCTCACGTGGCCCCCACTAGGGGCCTGGCCTGCAACCCAGGCATGTGCCCTGACTGGGAATCGAACCTGCAACCCTTTGGTTCGCAGCCCGCGCTCAATCCACTGAGCTATGCCAGCCAGGGCCATTTTTAGTTTTTTTAGAAAATTCCATACTGTTTTCCATAGTGGTTGTACCAGTCTGCACTCCCACCAGCAGAAAAATATGGAACGCTTCACGAATTTGCATGTCATCCTTGCGCAGGGGCCATGCTAATCTTCTCTGTATCGTTCCAATTTTAGTATATGTGCTGCCAAAGTAAGCACAGAAATAAGACAAAACTTTAAAAAATCTATTAAAAGTAAGCATATAAGGAGATTTAAGTAAAAATGTGGATGTCTTTATTCTTATTTTTTATATTTAGATATATACAAATTTATTATCAATTGAATGATAGGCATGCAATTTATATATATGGGTTATCTTCTACAGTTCATGTCAACATCTTTTAAATTTGCATCATTACTCCCTGTTGAAGTTAAGTCAAAGATGTTCTTGATTGTTAAGGCATTCATTCATGTTGATACAATGATTCATATATGAAGAGGATTTAAACCTCTTGGTTTTCTGTATTTTGTCTGTATTTTAAAAGTCTCTTTTATCATCACTTCTGTTCTTACCACATACTCAGAAAATCTCATATTCTTCTTTATTGATCTCAGCAAGCCTTTGATTTTTTTGCAAATGAAACCATTAGTTTAGGCTGTTTGAAATAAATCTACACATCCCTATTCACTCATCTACAGCTGGGCTTAGCAGGGAGAGTATGGCTCCCAAGACAGGCATAGCAAGTTCTAATTCAAGCCCTGTTCACTTTCTGACCATGGACAAATTATTCACATGTAACATAAGAAATGTCCAAACCTGTAGAGAATTTTTATGAGTTTATTTGAGCCAAACTGAAGACATATGCCAGGAAGCAAGATATCAAATGCTCTGGAAAATAACAGTATTGTAACTTTTTCATGCATTTAGAGTTAAAGAGGGAAAGTAAGGAAAATTACATTGAGGTAGGAGACAGCAAGGTGGGGATTGAATTATAGGATAGTTATCAAGATTATGTGATCTCTTGAGGGTTAATTCACCCTTTGAGGGCTATTACTTCTTGTATTTCAAAGATGTGTTAACCTAGATGCACAAAAATAATGGACAGGGCTGGCTTAAAACTTTTAACTGAAGAACTTATATGCCTGGGGAGAGACTACCCACCATGACTTGCCCAGCTAGGATTTAGTTTCCCCATTACATAAGAGAAACACTAACACTTATTTTGCAGGGTTGTTGGAGGTTCAAGTTCTGTCTATAAAGCCCCAGATTCATAGTAGAATCCTGTTAAGTATTTTGTAATGAGAAAAGTTAAAAATCACACAGGAGGTATAATTTTAAATCTTGTCGCCATTTCTGATTGGATAAGTCATATTTGGCAATTACATATTTCTAAATCCAAGAATTTTCTTTCTAATTTCTAAAATAAGAATATTACTGACTACCAGCCAAGATAGAGGCGCAGGTAGACACACTGTACCTCCTTGCACAACCAAAAGGAGGACAAAGACAAATTTAAAAACAAAAAACAATCCAAATGGACAGAAATTGAACTGTATGGAAGTCCAACAACCAAGGAGTTAAAGAAGAAACATTCATACAGACTAGTAGGAGGGTCGCAGATGGGCAGCTTGGGTGCAGAGGACTTATGGCAAGGCAGGGACTAGAGGACTGGGTGGTCCCACATTTGCATGAAGGTAAACTGGGAGAAACAACTAGGGAGCAAGATAAATCATGCAACCCAGGGTTCTAGAACAGGGAAATAAAGCCTTAAAACCTCTGACTGAAAAAACCTGTGGGGATTGTAGTGGCAGAAGAAACTCTCAGACAACAGGATAGTTCCTTGGAGAGACCCACATGATCCTAGAACATACACAAACCCACATACCTGGGAAATAGCACCAAAAGGGCCCAATTTACATGTGGGTAGTAGAAGTCACTAAAAGCCAATCAAGAGCCAAGCAAATGGCATTGTTCCCTCTTGGGCCTCTCCCCCACATACAGGGCCACAGCACAGCAATGTGGGGTTCCCTGCCCTGGTGAATACCTAAGGCTCCTCCTCTTACTATGTAACAGGAGTGCCAAGACAAAAAAAAATGGCCCAAATGAAGGAACGGATCAAGCCTCCAGAAAAAAACACAATAAAGTGATGAAGAGATAGCCAACCTATCAGATGCATAGTTCAAAACACTGGTAACCAAGATGCTCACAGAAATGGTTGAGTATGGTCACAAAATAGAGGAAAAAGTGAAGGCTATGCTAAGTGAAATTAAGAGAAATGTACAGGGATCCAACAGTGAAGGGAAGGAAACTTGGACTCAAATCAACAATTTCGAGCAGAAGGAAAAAATAAACATTCAACCAGAACAGAATGAAGAAACAAGATTTTAAAAAAAATTGAGAGAAGCTTAGGAACCTCCAGGACAACTTTCAACGTTCCAACATCTGAATCACAGGGGTGCCATGAGGAGAAGAGGAAGATCAAGAACTTGAAAACTTAATTGAAAACATAATGAAGGAGAGCTTCCTCAGTCTAGCAAAGGAAATAGACTTCTAGGAAGTCCAGGAAGCTGAGACAGTCCCAACGAAGTTTGACCCAAGGAAGCACACACCAAGGCACATCATCATTACATTAACCAAGATGAAAGATAGGAGAGAATCTTCAAAGCAGCAAGAGAAAAGAAGACAGTTGCCTCCAAAAGAGTTCCCATAAGACTAACAGATAGCTGATTTCTCAAAAGGAACTTTGTAGGCAAGAAGGTGCTGGAAAGAGGTATTCAAAGTGATGAAAGGCAAGTACCTCCATCCAAGATTACTCTATCCAGCAAAGCTATCATTTATAATGGAAAGGCAGATCAAGTGCTTCCCAGATAAGGTCAAGTTCAAGGAGTTCATCATCATCAAGCCCTTATTATATGAAATGTTAAAGGGACATATCTAAGAAAAAGAAGATAAAAAATATGAACAGTAAAATGATAACGAACTCACAACTATCAACAACTGAACCTAAAAAAAATAAAATAAAATAAAAGTGGACTAAGCAAACAACTAGAACAGGAACAGATTCACAGAAGTAGAGATCACATGGAGGGTTATCAGTGTGGAGGGGGAGGGAGGAGAATGGGGGAAAGGTACAGGGAGTAAGAAGTATAAATGGTAGGTACAAAATAGATAAGGGGAGCTTAAGGATAGCATAGCAAATGTAGAAGCCAAAGAACTTATATGTACAACCCATGGACTAAACTAAGGGGGGTAATGCTGGTGGGAGGGGTGATAGGGAAGAGGGTAATAAAGGGGGGAAAATGGGACAACTGTAATAGCATAATCAATAAAATATATATAAAATAAAAAATAAAATAATATTACTCTTACTGTTGTGATAAGGATAAATGACATACTATACAGGACAAATTGTAGCTAGTATTGCTATCATTTTATTTTGTGTTATTTTCACTAATTTAAAAGTATTTGGCAACCAAACTGATGAAAACTTGCATTGATAGAATTGCAAGATTTGTGATAATTGATAAAAGGAATATATTTATTTCTATATAGAAAAACAATAACTTATAAAACCAACCCATTCTGTATGGATTCATTGGAATAAGGCAATGGAAGAAAAATGTATCTTTTTGAATGAATTTGAACATTATAACTTGTGTTGCTGGTCACTCCTTCTCAGTATATTCATTCAGGATGGATTGATAATTTTCAGACATAAAACATTACATCAGAAAAATACTTTTTTTTTAATTATTAGTGTCTAAATTAATAGCTACAAACACAAGAATGACACTCTGAATGACCTTAAAATAATACTTAAAGATTTATAGAATAGAATATCCTAGAATATCCCTTATCTTTCTGATCAATATTAATTTTATTTGGTTAAAGAGCCTATTTGGATGGTGGAGTCTCTTTAATAGTAACAGTCCCTAGGAGTTATTTTGGGATAAATGTTTGGTAAATTTTAACCCATTTGGCCAAATCTGACTGTATGCATGATTTTTTACGTAAAGTTTTACTGAAGCACAGTTAAAGCGCTTTGCTTATTTATTGTCTATGGCTGCTAAAGCAGGTGATAGAACAATTCTCCAGGACTAGTTATATTGACTATGTGGCCTTTCACAGATTTAATTTGTTCACCCCTGTGCTGTGATTAAAATTAATGAGAAGATATATTATTATAATTTTGAAAAGATACTATGTTTACTTTTTCTATTCTATCCTATATCTAGAACATTTGAAATGAATTTGACAGTTATTATCTTCTCCTATTATATAATTTATGTTTTTAACTTATGTAAAAGGCATTGTTACTTTTCTACTTTGTTTAAATAGAATAGTTCTCATAAAAAATCACCTCATTTTTTAAAAAATGACACACTTCCTCTTAATTGAGGGAATGTTCAGTGAAATTTTTATCTTAGTTGTATAATATCTTGTGTTTCTTTCAACTGGTTTCCAGTGGTCAAGAATCTCTTACAAGGTTGGCATCAGGATGAGTCTGCATTGCAGGCTCTTCATTATTGGGAATTAAGAATGTATATTTTGAACACCATATTATAGTAATAGTGTTAATTTGAGCCACTCATTTTTGCAGTGTAAAATATTGATAAAATCAATTAAAAGCTAGTACAAAATGATTAAATCTATTCTGTCCTGATTGGATTACATTTTATATATCACTCTCAAAAATGAAAGAGTACAGATTTGTTGCTTAATACATGCCCCCATTGGGAAGGTTTTATAAAATTAAACACTGTAATCAATTACTTTCAGTTTTGTATTATTTGGTTAACAATCTTATTTATATCACCTCCATGCACTATATTTAAACATAATTTTACATTTTAACATGGACTTTATTAAAACAAACAAAAAAAATCCAGTGAGTAGACAGTACACACCTATGAGTCTAAATTGTGAGTTAAATGATCACATTTCACAGCTCATGTATTAGGAAATGCAAATTATGGTTTCACAGGTCTTCTAGGCTATGTTACTAATGAAACAATTTGCTCTGCATCCAGTCCCATTTCATTTGCTGTCATCAAGGATTAAAGAATGCCATGGGAGGGTCATTCTGGTTTACTACATCATCATTGCTGAAATCCCCATTTAACAGAGAAGGATTTTAATTTGTGTTTTGGCAATACCACTGGTAAAACTTATTCAATGGGAGTAGTATTTTCTAAATGTTTCATTAAGCAGTTATTGTTGAGGAAAACAAATGTGGACACATCTTCAAGTGAAGCAATCTATTTAAATGGCTCAGAAACTTAATCCGGTCCAGGAATACCTCAAAGCAACACCCAGGGAAGGGGATAGCAAATCAAGCAAAAAGTAGAAAATAACAAAAAGAAACAAGCAAACTTGGGAGTTTTAAAGGAACATTTAATATTTAAGGTAAAAGAGCCGTGGTATATCATCTGTTTCCCACAGCTTCATCAAAGGAGCTCTTCTTAGTTAAGATAAAAGCAATGACAAAGACTTCTTACATGTATTCCTCTTTCTCTCTTTTTCTGTTTTATATATCCCATATCTAATTTGTATTTTTTAGACTAAGATACTCAAAAATGACAATAAATCATACAATTGCACCTACCTTATAAAATGAGACTACCAACTGTCAGAAGTATGAAACACTTTTTAAATGAGAGCTCTAATAAGTCATACTATTACAGAACAGAGCCAAAGGAGGGGTATGATACACTATTACCTAAAGTACCCCCACTAGGTTCGCATTGTCCGTTGCCAGAGGAAAGATGTCCCTCAATGCCAGAGATTTGTGAAAAGGAAATGTTTATTTAAAGCTATACAGACTTAAAGTAGTGACCCAATGTCTTCGTTAAAATTTCAGCGTCCTTTAGGATACCCACAGATCCCCACACTGCTCCCTTCTCCCTCTGACCTAATATGGGGTACCGTATCTCAGGGAAAGAAGTAGACTTCTATGACTCAGGCTCCCAGCACCATCAGCTGTGTCACTGTCAGGATCTCCAGCTTTGGACCCCAGGTAATCCAAAGTCATGTGGCACCTTCTCATGGCTGACCAACAAAAATCTTTGCACCCCTTTTCTTCCAGGCAAAGTTTTTTTTGCTTCCTAGGCTGCGTGGCCAAAAGGAGCACCCCAAAGCTGTGGGGTCCTCCCTCACCAAGGCTGTGGGGGTCCCCATTCTGTCAAAAGCATGTGGTCCTCCCTTCAATGGCTGCTGGATCTGGGTTTAAATCCCTGTGCCAATCTTCCTCTATAGCCCCATTTCTGACTCCTCCTACTATTGGTTACATGTGCCAGCACTCCCATATCCTTCCAGCTTTACTAAGCTGACATCATGTGTCTGGGCAGGTGTGGCCCCATGTCACGGAGCCTATCATCTTCAAGCTCTCACAAAAGCTCTGTAACCAGGGGGAGTTGCCTCCAAGTTACATCTTGGGTGGAAGTCACTCCCTTCTCCCTGGCTCAAAGCATGGTCACAGCTATTTAACATATATGAAACCAGTTAAAAGTTATAGATATGTTAAATAACCATGCAGAGGTTAGCTGCAAAGCTGTTGCTATACAACACAGCTCCCAATGTCCCTGTGTCCCATCCCCCAGCTTAGCCTTGTAGGGATGTTGAGGGCATCCTGTATATTTTTCTAATATTTCCTGGACACCTTGAGTTTTGACCCCTATTCCAAATCCCTATTTGGGGCCCCCTCTTGGCTGCACCCCATTACAATACGAGTAATTTGTCTCTTCTCTAAAATAAATTTAGTATTGTGTATATTCTGTAGTCTCATCAATAAAGAAGTACACACACATCACTGTTCTTAAAAATTAAAAAATAATATACCTGATAGTGCTACTGGTGTCTTTTCCCCACACTTTCAGCTTTATGAGAAACTTCACTTTGAAGCAACCTAATTCTTCCAATTCTTGAGCCATTCTATTGTTCAATGGTGAGAGTATCCTTCTGGTTTTCTCTTGAAAATTTCTGGCCAGTACTTATGCAAATTTTAGGTTTAGCTTTCTTTATCTCACTAAGTCAGGGTGGAATATCCAAAATTTTGTGGTTGTTGTTTTCTATTCTCTCTGTCTTTGCGAGTGTATGGCTATTAAAAAAAAAAACACTAATTCTATTTTTAGCAAAGTTTTTATATTACCTATCTTGGTAGCAGTTACAGATAATTGAACACAAACTAATTATAAAATAGATTCCTCTGTGGCCTCCTTTAGAAAAAAAAACTAGACAGAAGAGAAGAGAAAACTGAGATCTAAGCAAAATATATTAATTTCTTCATGGAAAAAATATTAGTTTTGACCCTAAACAATTTCTTTTTCATATTGATGATTCTATATAATTCTGTAGTCAAATAAGGTAAACATATGAGATTGTTAAATGAATTGGAGTACTGATCTAAATAGAATGGAAAGGTAGAAACTTGTACTGTCACAATGCTGAATCCACACAATCCAGTGTGATGGGCCAGGTCAAGAAATATCAAAATGGCGAGGCCATACAGTCTTAAGTAAATAGCCTCATAATAGTTTATAAGCTGAGCTATAGCTACTAGGGGAGGGAATTAGAGAATTAGTAGAGATCATGGCAAGAAGGCAAGGAGTCTAGTGGGACCCACTGGTGAACTGTAAGAGGCTGTTCTGACAAAGGCTTGTGTGTGAAATTGGGGTCTAATAATGGCTAAGGGCATATTCATACCTTGGAAATTAAGAATCTACAATTAAGAAAAGCTGCTGATTTCAGCATGAACTAAACAAATGCTAGGAACACAGGCATTTGAACATCTAATACTTGGGAACAACTCTCATTCCTAAAAGGGAATAAAAAGATAAGCCACATTCTAACCCTGAATAAACCTTCACGGGTACATAAAGATTGGTCCAAGGGGAGTCAATTCAGAGATCTAGGCACTAAGGATGGAATAGAAAGATTAGACTTAAAAAAATAACAAAGTAAATACCTAAATACCCAGTGACTCGACAACATGCGTATTCATTTAGGGTCGATTTATAAGATCTAATTTAATGCTAAACCATTGAGCTACTGACCTGAGCTACTCAAAAACATGGTTTGTCTTAGATTTTAAGAGGCTTAGTTTATAGATAGATATTACCTAGAATCAGTGTGGAAATCATAGGAAAACTGAGGGTTAAAGGAAATTGTGTATTTTTTATTTACCTTAAAACAGTCATCGTTATTATCTGTCCTTTTACCTATAATGTGTCATGTCAGTCATTAGTATTTAAAGCCCCAAGAGGAAAAGAACCATATAAGGGGCACTCACAAAAAAAAAAAAAAAAAAAAAAAACCAGAATTTATATATAAAAATATGTATTTATTATATCTTTATACTTCAGTCACGTCAAAGTCCTCTCCATTTGATATAATACACCTATTAAATACACCTATTTGAATACACCTAAAATACACCTATTTTTTCCACTGCTCTAAACAGTTTTTGAACTCAGATTTTTATGCCTTTTAGTGCTTTGGCCATTTTTTGTTTCCCCTCTTCCACATGGGCACAATGTTTCCCTTTGAGGACATTTTTCATCCTGGGAATGAAACAAAAAAGGTCACATGAGGGAAGATTGTGTGAAAAGGGAGGGCAGGGCACAGGGGCCATGCCATCTTTATCCAAAACTGCTGAACATGAAGTGCAGTATGAGCAGGTGCACTCATAAATCACTCTTCATGAAATGAGCCAACATGTTGATTCTTCAAAAAAAAAATCACTGAAGCTGAATGCAGCCTCTCACAATAATGCCAGCTGGTACACTGATACAGATGGCTCCTAGAGCACTCACCTAGCTAGGGAAGCCTGTATTAAAACAGGCCTTCCCTTCAGAAGATAATTCAGTTTTGGGGGGGTCCCCATTTGTACTTGAGTTTTTAATTATATTGTTCTTTGTCCCTGTCTATAAAATCTAAGGAAGTAAGATCTTAGAATGAGTGGGAGATACCCTAAACTGAGAGACTCTCTAAACTGAGTTCTTAGAGAACAAATAACTTTCGAAGTAACCAGAAGTTTTGAGAGATCAGATAAACAAAGGGCAAAGAAGGGTTTCACCCTAATATGTGTTTTTAAAGAAGAATGAAACAGGTTCAACACATTATTCTCTTTTTTTCTACGTATCAAACTGGACCCTAAGTCTATTTGTTTCTATCTTGAAAATGTTGTTAATTACAGCCCTTCATTTCCATTTCTATAGCCACTTTCTTAGTATCATCTTAACATCTTTCTTGTTATTTAAGTAACTTCTGTCCTATTTCAGTGCCTCTAACTCATCTTCACTCTGGCAGAAGCTGTATCTGTCTGAAAGTTAAATATAGCTATTCTGTTATTCCAATGCTAAAGATATTTCAGGGGTTTACAGCACAATAAATCTAAATTCCACTGTACAGCATATGGGATATTTTATAATCTGTTTCATATCTACCTTTCTAAACTTCCCAGAAATACTCTAGCTCTATATCTCTAAATTCCATAACTATCCCTTGCATCTTCTAACAACTCTGATATTTTTCACATCACTTGCCATCACAAGAATCAGAAAGTATACTTTTTTCTAAAGGAGGAGTTTGGAGTAGGGAAGAGAAGGGAACCCTCTTACTCAATACCCTCTAGTAAAAAGGAGCATTTGTTTTGTATTGTATTATTGTTGTTGATTTTGTGTCTGTATTTTTTTTTTAATCGTCATCATCATAATCACGTTTGCCAGCAAAACTCTTCAAAAAAGAAAGATGTTTCCAAACTCTGGGGAAAATGCCTTTCAAATGTGCCTCCTTTTTAATGAAGGAAGTCATCAAATGTTTGAATTCTTCCATTTTAAACTCTAGTTTTTTAATCATACCAGTTTAAAATGAATTCTTAGCTAAAATATGGTGCATGTCAAATTTAAAACAGATTGTCACCTAGCCTCTAAATTCTCTGCATCCCAGGCAGATAGATGGAATGTGAATTTCAGTGAAATAAAAAATTACTGCAATGAATAAACCCAAAGTAAAAGCATTGACATAAAAGTCTATTAAGTTAATTAGTATTCCCTGGGGAAACAAGAGAATTATACTGAAAAGGAAGGATGAAAGATGAGCACTGACAGATTGTTATGCAAACAGTAACCGTATATTGATCTATAAGTTAAGATAGTCGTAATATAATCTTTACTTTATGTAGTATTCAAAAGAAGCAGCTTAGGAAATAGAAGGATCTATCTATAGATAGGTTTTTCAGTCAAGTTGTTTGGATGGGCAAAATCTCTTGATTAATTAATTCCCTTGACTATGTGTCTCTTTGCCTTTGAAGATATAACATATTCCCCAAAAGGTATACAAATATGAGATCCTGAGTCACAACTGTGTCTATAAGGAGTTGGGAACACTGAAAGCTAGGCTTGTCCCTTGGTCAGGACAAAGAGCAGCTGTGCTGGTCTTCCTGGGACCCATGCTGAGGTGGGGGTTGGGCACAGGGAGTTCTACTTTACTCCCTTTTCCTTAGCAGTCTTGGAAAAGAACTGCCTAGCTCACCACACTGTGAAATGCCTTCATCATTTCATCACATTTATTTTCCTGAAGGGTGTCCCTCAAGGGATCTAGGATGCACAGCAACTAAGCCAGAGCAAGCTTCACTCAAGCTAATGCTTTTTGAAAGGAAACCTAATCATTGACATCTTTCACTGGCACTCTGTGGTATTGTTAAAGGTAAATATTTTTAAATTGGATTTTAATGATGATAATTAAAGTTCTTAACCATATGCAGGCATGTACACCCCTTTTCTCCTCAGTGAAATACTTATCATTAAGTAATTTGAATGTATAGTTTGTGTATTGTGATCTATAAAAATTTATGATATTTATAAAAATATAAATAGCATAGTGGCTAATAGGTCAACCTTAAATTTCTTATATACCTGAGTTCTAATTCCAGCTATGATGCTTACTATAATAGCTATGTCACTTGGGGAACATTAGATAATGTAAACTTTTAGACTCTTGTATGTAATAGAAAATTTCTGTTGTTATATACAATTGAAATTGGATCCAGTTAACTTAAGGAAGATAAGAATTTTTATTACAATTTACAATTATTTTGTATTCGTTTCAGGTATATAACATAGTGGTCATACAATCAGATACTTCACAGAGTGACCCACCTGGTATTTCCAGTATTCACCTGGCATCATACACAGTTAATATAAATTGACTATGTGCCCTATGCTGTATTTTATATCTCTGTCAATATTTTGTAACTACCAACTTGTACTTCTTAATCTCTTCACTTTTTCACCCAGTCCTGTGACACCATTCCTCTCCGACAGCTATCAGTCTGTTCTCTGTTTATGTTTTATTTTTTTTAAGATTTTATTTATTTACTTTTAGAGAGAGGGGAAGGGAAGGAGAAAGAGAGGGAGAGAAGCATCAATGTGTGGTTGCCTCTCAAGTGCCCCCTACTGGGGACCTGACCCTCAACCCAGGCATGTGCCCTGACTGGGAATCAAACCAGGACACCTTCGGTTCACAGGTCTGCACTCAGTCCACTGAGCTACACCAGCCAGGGCTCTCTGTTTATGTTTTGTTCATTTTGTCCTTTAGATTCCACATATAAGTGAAATCATATGGTATTTGCCTTTCTCTGATTAACTTATTTCACTTACTATAATACCCTCTAGGTTCATTCATACTTCACAAATGGTAAGATTTTGTTTGTTTTTTATGGCCAAATAATATTCTATTGTGTAAATGGACTACAGATTTTTTATTTATTCATTTATTAATAGGCCCTTGGGTGACTTCCACATCTTGGCTATTGTAAATAATACCACAATAAACATAAGGGTGCTTATATTCTTTTGAGTTAATGTTTGGGATTTCTATTGGCTATATACCCATTAGTGGAACCCCTGGGTCAAAAGGTAGTTCCATTTTTAATTTTTTGAGGATCTTCAATATTGTTAGGAAAATGAGAATTTATTATCATGATGTTAGGAATCCCTCAGGATGGAATAGATTGCTGATCAGCAATATTGTTAGCATTACCTAGGCAGCTCTAGAAGGTTCTTAGGGGACCATCTTAGAAGGTTCTTGGAAGGACACCTGGGCATTGTGTCTAGAAACAATGAATTCCCTCAAGAAAAGAGTCTGAGTCTGTGTTAGGTCAAAGACTATGGCTTTGTTGTGGGGCACAGACAAAAAGGATTTGAGGATAAAAGGCTTTATGAGCCATCCATCTTTTGTAGAATGAGGCAGTCTCCTGAATTTAGCCTCTTCCCAAGGCTGGATTTAGGCAGAGAGAATGGAATTTGGAAAGGAAAAGTCATTAAATAATAGTAACTGCATCAAAATGTTAAAAGATTGTTTAGGAAGAGTAAATGCAATTTTGCACATGTACTTAGATAGAATGGCATATTTTTAGTTGCATCAGAAATGTCAAATCGGCTGAGGTGTAATATGGAATAGTTTCTTCTCATTTTAAGAAAATCCTTTCTCTAGGACTCACTCAAAGATTAAGTCCAATCATCATGCACAGAATTCTATTGGCGCCCTGCTCAAATCTGCTGACGAAGCCAACTCAAACAGCCCGTCAGCTGTTGTGAGAGTTAGCTGCTACCTGCTCATATTTGCCACTTCTTTTCCAGACAGTTCCCCTCAAATGACCAGGGCTACCTTTCTGGGAGACTATGGCCAGCTCTGCTACCTACTCCACCTTTATTCACCCCTGCCCATGGGGAGACTTGCAGAGAAAAATGGGTAAACCAATAAAGGGTTCAAAAGACCGACAGCTTTTCTTCAGAAAGAAATAGTGTTGCATTTTGACTCACCCTTTGAACCTTCCTATGGATACACCCATTTCTCACATTCTCAATAAATCCTGTGCTCCCAAATCTTTTAGGCTCTGTTTCTAGGGGACATAAGCCACATTTTCCTCCCAGTTTACATGTAGAAGAAGAAGGAAGTCATCAATGATAATGACCATAAAATATATTAAGGGTAGATTTATTCCCACATTTTCTATTTCTGCTTTGGAAATATTTTCAACTAAAAAAAAACCCAAAACGAACAACAAACAACAACCACCTCAGGGCTAACTAGGAAATGTTGTATCCCGATCGCGAGACAAATGACCAAGTTGGAGACATGTGAGAGTGAGGATGGGATTTATTAACCTGCGCAGGGGCGAACTCCCGACTGCCTAAGCAGGAGATACAAATGGGAGTCGCGCCCTGCACTTAGAATGAGCTCCTTTTATGCATGATTAGCAAGCAAGCAGTTTACAGAAGCAGAAGTTGCAGTTATTGCTAGGGTACACAAGGGTCCTGGCTTGTGTCCTAATTTTACCTTGGAAACGTAAGACCTGGCTTGTGTCCTGATTTTACCTTGGAAACGTCTAGTTCCTTAGTATTGTTGTGTCAACGTTTCTCATTTCTTAGGGTTGCTGAGGCCATATCCTTGAGGTTCTGTTAGTTCTCCTTTGTTTCAAACCTAGGAGACCTTACCAAACTTCCTCCTCTATGGTCCTATGACTTCTATGAATGGGTCGTTTGTTTGGAGGTCTGACAGTTTTAATTACTCATAAAACTAGCCTTCTACAGAAATTTTTAATGAGATATGAAAGAGCAGATAGACATATTGTCCAGAAAAAGTCCAGCCATTGTTAATATAACAAGAACAGTTTGAGTGACATTGATGTATCTAGGCAGCTGAGGAGAGTGGACTGGAATGCGCATGCGTGGACTATGACTTCACTGCACTAGTTAGTGGGGGTGGTAGACACCACTGAGTGAGCATGTGTACTGTGACACAGTCACATTAAAAATGACTCCATTAAGCTTAAACATTCCTCTGTGGAAACTATTTGGAGGATTTAGAAGGCCACAGCTATGGACAACTGCTGATTGGAAGTTTCATCACTGCAACACACCCACTCATGCATCATGTCTCATGCAGAGTTTTTGGGAAACATCAAATCACCCAGGTAACTCACCCCTGCTACAACCCAGACTTGGCACACCATGCAAATTCTGTTTTTTTTTTTTTTTCTCTAACTAAAATCACATTTGAAAGGGAAGAGATTCCAAACCATTGATGAGATTCAGGAAAATATGATCGGGCGCTGATGGCAATTGGGAAAACTGTGTTAGGTCCCAAGGTGCCTACTTTGAAGGGGACTGAGGCATCATTGCCCTACGTACAATGTTTCTTGTATCTTGAATCTTCTTCAAATAAGTCTCTATTTTTCATACTACATGGCTAGAAACCTTCTGGATAGACTTTATATATCAAGAGACCTAGGATTTCACAAGTAAATCTAGATCTACAAAAAAGAACAGGAAAAGACCTAAAAAATACCTTGCCATTGAAAAGCCCTCAGACAGGGTATTTAAAACATGAGGAGATGTTTCAATTTGTTACTACATCAGCAAGATTGGTTAGTTCCCAAATAATTTAGTATAGCTGAGAAAGGAATAAGAATGTAGCCTAGAATCTATTGAGAAGCACATTTTTAAAGCCACATATACTAATTACAGAGTCTTCTTGAAGACTTAGGAAGTTGTACTAAGGAATTGGGAAAATGCAAGTGAGTTTCAGAGAGAAATACCATGAAGATTAGGTAGAACACTCAAAGAGCTATTGAATCACTTTTAAGATGAGCCAGTTCATATGAGTGGGGTTGTGAATATCCCTGTTGCCCTAGAGAACATGTCTGAGAAATTTATGGGAATTAGGACTCCGGAAAGGCACAAGGATGATGAGACACATTAAAAATGAAGCTGTCATGGTATTTCTGTCCTAAGTGTTTAATCTGTAGCTAACTGTGAGTAAAGTAATAAACAGAAATAAATAAATAAATAAAAATAATTTCAGAAAAGACAAAGAGGTCCAAAAAACCTGTAAGATTAAAAGCAACCAAAGAGACATGAAAAATAAATGCAAGCTATAATCCTTGGTTGGAACCTTGATTGACAGCACAAATAAACAAACAAACAAATAAAAATAAATACTGTAAAGGAAAATATTGGGACATATGAAGAACATTGAATGTGATATGTGTTAGATGATAAAATAAATACTCATTCTATTATAGATTTTTAGAGATCACTTTTTCATATAAGACAATATTGAAGTATTTAAAGTTTCATTACGGTTGCAAATAATTCTCAAATGTGTCAGCAAAAACCAATACAGAAATACATATAGAAAGAAAAAAGCAAGGAAGCAAAACGCTAACAATTGCCAAATCTACTAAAAACACATAGGGGTGTTTATTGTGCTGCCCTTGTAATATTTTCTGCATTTCAAATTTAGCAATATTAAATGTGAGAAAATACACTGATTGTAAGCTGGTGGGAGGGGAGAATAAAGAAGAAGGTGAAAAAGCCTGATGTGAATCATGGATGCTTTTGCCAGCCCTCAAACTTCCTGATTTTATACATTTTATTATGGGAAATACCTAGGAAGAGTGTTAGCAAAAGAAAGGACTGAGACAGAACACAAGAAGAGAAAAAAATAATGTCAAAATAGGGTATTCAAATACAACAAATGGTGCTAGACCTCTAGGAGGTAAAGCTGGAAAAGAACAAATGAAAAAGCATGAACGTAGCTGATTCTTCTTAAAAGAACAGAAAAAGAAATGAAAGCTAATAGAAATAGATCCCAGTGCTGCAGGAGGTGATGGGTACAGACACAGGTCCTGGGCAGAGTTCAAGCTAGTTTAGCAGTCCTATCTAGGCCCCTAGTACCACAGCTTTCAGAAAACTTGAGAGCAGCTTCAGTTCTTGAATATAAAATGATTGATTCTTCAGTTACAGAAACATGACTGTGGGTGAAATAGGTACAATATCTCTTGGCTAAGAGGAATGACAGTGTCCTAGATAGTGCAGCACTAAAACGGCTTCCTCCAAGAGGGAGGCTACTTACCTACGTGGTCCTGGTGGAAATGGAACAACACAAGAAATTTAGAACAGATCATGTTTGACGTTTACTTTGTTTGGACTTTTAAGACTGGGATTTTAAACTTTCTTTGGAATTAAACTTATAAGGACAATAAAAAATAATTTGGAGAGCTATCATTTTTCCTTTAGAGTTGTTAAAGTAGAGCTTTATTTTTAATTTAAGACACCTATATGTTACATTGGTTGATCTCCATATTATCATTTTGCCTAACCTGGTGAAATGTGGCAGAACACTCTGCCCAGCGTGAGCCCAGCTCCCACTCGGAGATGCACAGGACCCACGCCCACAGATAGGCTCTCTTGTGGGAATTCAAGTTTGCAATATATCTAAGCCGCTTTGAATCGCTTTTTGCTAAAACTTCCTGACCTTGGATTGGGATAGCAAGTGCTTATTGTTAACTTCCTAAAATCCATGCTAAACCTTGCAAGGACCAGTGTAACGGCTCAACTGCTTTTCCCCTTTTCATTTGCTAATATCCTTCTTCTGTGATGTGATTAGGGGCATTGGCTCCTTTGTTGTCTATATAAGGTAACCACCAATAGCAAACCTGTGCATAGTGAGTGAGGACCATCATATAATGTGACCAGAAACAAACAAAAAAAAAGGCCTGTCAGGGCGGAGGGCATGGATTTTTGCTCCCCTTGAGAGAAAAGCCATACTGTCCATTTTCCTCCACCGGACTCGGTAGTCTGTGTGAATGTTTTATTTCATCCATAATGATGCGGACACTGCTGGCCAGTGTCTGCATCAGCTGGTGCCCACGAACAGGGACCCAGAGGCCACGAGCCCTTGTGATTATGGACAACACACCAACTTGGTGGGATTATGTGTACATCAGCCCAGGTAAGGGCTGATGACCCCGAGTGCTTTTCAGGAATGTCATAGGGTGTGTTGGATTCAGAAGAATAGGATATTCTTCCTAGGTTACTCTCTCTTGAGACTGCTTTGCAACTCTACCTTCTTTAGTAAGCAGAAGCTTTGCTCCCTCTCCCAAGCTTTTGCCAGGAGGCAACCTCAAACAAGGTCTAGGCTTGGGAGCAAGAGCAAAGATTTTCCCTTTAATCAGCTTTAAAAACATCAACTAGTTACAGGATACTTTATAGGCATCTCAGCAAATTCTTTCTTTTAAGCCACCTCTCATAGCCCCTTTAGTTTTGCCTTTTCCCTCCATCCACCTGCATAAGGATTTAAAGGTGCACGTGGAGAGAAACAAAATTGAGACTGGTTTTGTAATCACCATGCTTCTGGCAGGAGAAATTTCAGAAAAAGGTTCTTTTATTTGTTAATAAATTTCTTTGAAGATTTCTGCGGATCCTCAACCATGGCAAATGGGCTCTCTACAAAGAAGAAGAGCAATATTTTAGGTTCAGCAGCATCTTAGGGCTTCTGAATGTCTCCCAGATAAGGGATCTTTGCATTTTGGACAAATGGAAGGGAGGGGACAGATGCACACTGGCTGGGCCCCTCTCTCCCAGTTCATTGCAGCTGTAGTGAGCCTCACGCCCACCTGGTTAGCTCCGCAGCAGCGCAGAGAGGAGAAACAGAGTAGGTCAAAACTCCAATTTTAAAAAAAGTAAATGTATTTGCCAGTAGAGGAAACACTGTTTATGAAAGTTGTGAATGTGTTCATAAATTTGTCAATCTAAAGCATGCTATAAGTGGGATGGGGGTGTGGCATGTTAAAAATAATAAGAATCCTCCTTGTTTATGCCAGAGCCATGACCTTTATTATAAAACTGAAATATAGGTACATTGTCTCCTGGAGAGAACTAGCCCTTCTCCATGGAAGACAAAATACCATTTTTTAACTCAATACCTGCAAACACTGATCGTTTCCTTGGGGAAGAACTGACTACTCTCCCGAAGGGAATGATTAGTCATTCGAGTCACAAAAGGCCCTTGACGAGCAACCATTCTTTGTCTAAAACATATTTTTTCAGAGCACCTCCCCTGCTCCCATCTTTCCCACTTTCCTTGAAAACTGTGAATGCATTGCAGCTTGTAGAAACAGCAGAGGGCCTGTATTTCTAAGCTAAGCAAATTATTACAGAATGTCCTGATTGCCAAGCCGTTAGCAAGGCACCTCCATCTATAGGAGATTCTGCTAAAAATATGCAAGCTCATTGTCTTGAGGCCTTTAGTCATTTAGGTTGGCCTCAGCAAATTAAAACTGATAATGGCCCTGGATACCTTGCCCATTCTACTCAGGTTTTTCTACAGTGTTGGAATATTCAACATAAAGCAGGAATATCTTACAATCCAACTGGTCAGACAATTTGTAGAACAGGCTCATGATTTTTTTTTAAATCTTCTTAAAGAATGGAAATAGGGAGAGTCATGAGTCCTTCCCCCTAAAATTTGATTCTGTTAGCCCTGTTTACCTATAATTTTCTAAATTGTGGTGAATCACTTTGTGTTCCAAACGAGAAACATTTTCAGAAGAAGGAGCCAAAGTCATCTTATCTTTAGGTTTTATATAGAGATTCACTGGGAGATGGCTCTTGGCAGGGCTCTGCAGATCTCTGAACTTGGGGAAGAGAGTATGTGTGTGTTTCCATCCCTACAGGTCCTGCCTGGCCTCCAGCCAAAAGAGTAAAGCCTTATCATGAGCAGAACAGACACCAAGCTCTGCTACCTGGAGCTGAGAACCAATCAACTGACAGACCAGATGGCCCAGTTGACCCTGAACAACCAGACCCTGAAAACAGACACTTACACTGTCACTCACGGGTTTGGGTCTGCCAATGGAGGAGGATCGGGCCTGCCCCAATGACAGGGACCGAGGCTCAGGTGCGTCCTGCAGAGAGTAACAACCCCTCAATGCCCCATAATGTTTGATGGTTGAACCCTAAAAACTATTTCAATGGACTGAACTTACAAGTTTAGATCTTAGCAGCCCTTGGATCCCCCTTTGTCTTAATCCTTATTTGTGCTTTATGATGTATATGAAGGTTGTTTTCCTAAGATTGCATTTGGGAACAGCAAATAGTAGGTTTCACAGGTGTAACAGCTACAATAGCATTTACAAAAGAAAAAGTGGTGAGATTAGATGTTGGGAACTGCCCTACATGGTTTCAGAGGCTGTAACCCCCATGACTAGGTTGAATAAGATCCAAAGGGACTTGTTTCATCTGGGTCTGTTCTGCCATGAGGACCTGAGCCACTGAGGAGACAAATCCTATATTCCTGGCAGGAGCACTGCCTCTGCCCACTTCACTTTACCCTGCCTGGCCCCCAATGCTTGGTCTGTTAGTCAATGATGGGTAAGATCCCTCAAGGGTGGGGTCGCCTAAGACAGGCACGATCACGTGGGAGACCCTCGGGGAAGTACTTGGGGGGCTACAGAAAAAGAGGGTAAGGGACCCTTGCCCCCCAGCTATCCATAGACATAGCCTGAGTCCTCATTCTGTCAGCAAGAAATCTCCTCCTAATCTCTTGGCTGCCTGTTTTCCCCTGCTCTACTTAAGCCTGAAACAATGCCTGAGGTGGGTGTGACCCTGTGCTGGAAAGGGCAGGTTTCCAGGGCAATCAGGCCTAAGAAAGAAAACATAAAATCCTAGGAAACCTACTTTGCTAATACTCTCAATTTAAATGATAAGGGTCCAAGCCTGAAATAAGTTTGTTTCCCCAGTATTTTATGGCCCTTTTGGAACCACTGGTTGCTTACTGATTATAATAATGCTCTATGTGCTTTGATGTATTTGCAAATTATTTTCCTAGGGTCATGTGAGAGACCAGCAAGCAGCAAACTTTGTAGGATCATAGTGGTTCTAACTAAAACAAAAGGGGGGAGATGTGGCAGAATACTCTGCCCAGCGTGGGCCCAGCTCCCACTCGGAGATGCACAGGACCCATGCCCACAGATAGTTTCTCTCGTGGGATATCAAGTTTGCAATATACCTAAGCCACTTTGAACCTTGCTTTTTGCTAAAACTTTCTGACCTTGGATTGGGATAGCAAGTGCTTATGGTAACTTCCTAAAATCCATGCTAAACCTTGCAAGGACCAGTGTAACCAGCTCAACCGCTTTTCCCCTTTTCATTTGCTAATATCGTTTTTTTGTGATGTATTAGGGGCATTGGCTCCTTTGTTGTCTGTATAAGGTAACCACCTATAGCAAACTTGTGCATAGTAATTGAGGACCATCATGTAATATGACGAGAAATTTTAAAAAAGGCCTGTCATGGAAGAGGCTGTGTTGTTTTGCTCCCCTTGAGAGAAAAGCCATGCTGTCCATTTTCCTCCATCAGACTCCGTAGTCTGTGTGAATGTTTTATTTCATCTATAATTATGAAGACACTGCTGACTGGTGTCTGCATCAGTGAAATATATGAGATAAACAGATTGGGTATAATTAATACAGAAATTAGAATGAAAAGTAAGTCTTCAACCTTTTAGTAAGGTATGGCCCTGGAGTTCATCAATATCCTGCTCCGATCAAATTCAGGGCTTCATAAGGAAATGGTAACAGGCCACTCTTGGTACCAGGAGCATGCTTTTATTATAGTAACATGTTGGACATGGGCAAGCATATTTTTTCCTATACAAAATCTTTAATGTTTAAAAGAAAGAATTACATATATTAATTCCAACAGCTTTATTAGGTTTGGCCACCCTATGAGTTACACATACAGTTAGGTGCTTGGAAAGTTATGGCTCAGCTTTTTAACTGGTCAAGTCAAGGCAAAATTGTCACTTTTTGTACAGCTCAACTCCATGTTTATAATCCACAAGGATACCTTATGTGGCACAGGCTATGCAGGTGCTATAGCTGAACCTTGCTGAAGAATTAGAAAGACTGTAAAATTGATATGATTCTTGTGCCCATTTCACTTCACTTCAAAAATGTTGTATTTATTAAATTGGAGATTTATGAATGGGCAGGCCGAACTACCCTTCCTCCAAACTTTGGTGTCTGCTCATTTAAAAATAAAAATTGAAGGCAGCGGTTAGGAAAAAAAAAATGTCAGTAGCCTGTTCCTGCCAGATTTTACAGAAGCCTTGGCTCAAGAGGTTTTCTACCTGCAAGATTCTTTTGCTTATTTTGGTTAGTTGGTTTTGATTAATTTGCTGTATCTTGGGTGCTCATGTACTTCTCCCAGCACCAGCCTGTGGCCGGGTTACGCTTTCACTCTTGAAATCAGGTCCCTGACCCCCTTGGGTACACACTCATGTTTTCCATAACACTTTGTAGAAAACTGTAAGCAACAAAAACTTTCTGACCATTATCACACTGGCTTCAGAACTTTCCCTGCATATTTATATGTTTTTATTTTCTTCTTGCTTATAACATTTCATGAGATGGTCTCTGATACTATGAAAATAGTCAAGCTGTAGTGGAAAAGAAAATGATATAGTCCTTAAAATCAGCATGGCAGAGAAAATTCCATGCAGCTCTGGTGAGAGATTTGCTTTACATGAGAACTTCTTTTCATTCTGTTTTTCTTCAAAATTAAAATTTTGATACATTCATATCACAGTTAGATAATAGATTTTTATTCTGTCTAGAGTAAGAAAGTAGAGACAATGGAAAAAACAACAGGATTCAGATTAATAGGAGACGACTTCACCAAAGAAGAGGTGGCAGCCTTGCCAGCTTCATGGCTCAGTAGCTGTGACAGGCAATTAGTGATCACAGCAAACCAGGTAGAAGGGAGGCAGAAACAATTCATTGAGTACTTCCTGGTGCCTCTGTGGCTCCTATCACTCATAGTGCTTGCAGAGACAAATAAACACAAATGCATGCTGTTCTAAATAATGAATATATGTTAGAAAAAAAGTCATGAAACCAGAAAAAAAAGTTCTAATGGAAAAAAATGGGAACATTCTGCTTAACTCACAGTACAGCAGAGCAAGTGAAAATCATCAAGCAATTTAACAGCAGATTTTAATTTTGTATATGACATCGTAGAATTTGAAGCAAGTTTTAGAAGTCACCTGGTGTATCCAGTCCAGAAAACACTGATCGCTCTTTTATACATGCAGCAATTAGAATCACATTTGCCTCTAAAAATTTGACCTTCTCATTCCTCCCCAATCTAAATTAAAAAAATTAGAAAATATATATCAATAAAATTAATATTCACTAATATATCAATTTAATTTAAAAATATAAAGCTTTTCCTCTGTAAATAGCTAAATTGGCTATTGTAGCTATAATTATAATCTCTTGCATAAATTTAACTGTAGAGTGATTAATTTTTACACATAGTTTGTTGCAGAATGTCTTTGGTGCATTATTATTAGAGATGTATTCATTTTCACAAAATGGTCAATAAAATTAGTAATAGTTAGTTATCTACTCACCCCCCAAATAATTTACAATTTTACCCTTACACACATGGACATGCCACATCCTCACACCACATGCTTTCATGTGTGAACTTAAATCACCCTCTTTAAATTAAATACTGAAAGTCTGAATAATTTTTATAAATTTAAGTTGTGAGCATGCTAAAATTTGAAGATAACAATGGAAAATAAATTATCATGTAATATCAGTATCTGGTTTTACCACTTGATTACCTGAACAACAACCTAAGGAAAAAAAGTTCTCAAAACAACATAATCGTATCTGCCATGTATACAGTATAAAAGGTAGAAAATGTTAACATGCAAAATCATTGGCCATGTGCATTAAAAACTGATCCATTAGTATATGTCACCATTTCAAGTTTCATGACTTTGAAGCAGATGTTTCTGAACACTCATTTATCTAGATATTTAGGATAACAAAATGAAAATATGAAACATTTACTTGAATGCATCAATCTGCAAAAATGCAACTTCATGCTAAAGAAGCATTTAAATAAATCCATCCAAATTTATTTGGCTAAATGAGTATTATCATGAGAGATTAAGTCAATTTAAGTCGACTTAGAAATCATGCCTTAAAAACATCCATGTCATTACTTCACAGTCACAACTACTTTTTAATTAAAGTCTATTTTATTTAGCAATTTGAGCAGTCCTGTCACCATCGAAATAGGTTTCAAATTATTTTCAAGTGTTTTCAACAAATAAAACTTGCTTTCAGAGAGGGAACATAAAACACTTTTGAAGATATTAAGAAAACTATGTCATAGTCTTTCAAGCTATTTTAAAAGCGAAAATCAACAAAAATATTTTGAATCATGAGACTAACATTGGTACAATAAGCTTTTGAATATTTTAACACCCATTCAGATGCGCACATACCCAGTAAATGGAAGTTTGAGTTTCTTATGTACTAGGAATGGTTCTCCTGAAACAAGACAAAAACTAACTAACTAACTAACTAACTAACTAACTAACTAACTACTATCAGCCATCCTGGACATCATAGTTTAATAATAATAATAAAGTAAAACCTAAGAAAATGTCTGATAAAATCAAGGAATATCTATAGTACACAGGAAAGGTAAATGGAGGGTGATTGAAAATCTTTTGGCACAATTTAAGAAACACAGGATGTTTGTAACTGTGTTTGTTGTAATGAATTTTCCACATCTTGATGCACTTGACCATCAGTTAGTTTTCAGTGTTTCATGAGTCATGGGAGACACAGGTAAAAGTTTGCAGTCCATCCAAGATAGAGAGTCATTTAAAGAACCTCCTGACATTAATCTAGGAATACCAGTAGAACATCAGGGTGAGAGTGGAAACACTGAAAGAACAAATTGCAGGGCACATTGTCTTGATGCTGACTCAGCAGTGGAAAGATGAAAATTATACACTGAGAGAAAAACTATAAAAAACAGACTTTGCATTTAGAGCCCTAAACACAATACCCAGAAGCTCCCAAATAACTTAAACCATTTATTTAGCCAAAATGACTGTGGACTAGAAGAGACCAGGTACTTAGCAAAGCAAATGAAGATATTCTTTTGAGGAATTTACCCCTACATACATTTCAAAGATTAAAACAAATAATTATCCATGGATAATTATATATAAAATCATATATTTCAAGAAGCCAAAAGAAATAACATTCACATAAGTATGAACCAGCAGAGAAAAAAATCAGATCTATAAAAAATTTAGATATGAAAATGTAACACAAAAATAATAAAATATGCTGATGTTGTATAATATAAAATTCTGAGTTTTAAATCTTCAAGAAAAAATACACTGTTAGAGAATGAAGACAAACAAGATACTTAGCAGGTTGGTAAAAGAATCAAATAAATTACCCAGCGATTAAAATAATTTATTTTAAAAATACATTTTTAAAATTTAAATTAAAATTCAATCATTGATTTTAAAATTAAAACAGCTATAGCTAAAGAGAGAATTCATAAACTAGAAGCCAGATGAGAAAACTTTGTGCAGAATGTATTACAGAAAAAAAAATCATAGATGGAGTTTATGAGAGGTTAAAAGACAAAAACAGTAGAGGGAGAATGTTCAGCAAACATTTCATTTGAGTTCTAGAAATATAAAAGGAAGAGCGCAGGGGAGGTAATACTTGAAGAGAAAAAGGCTGAACATTTTCTTTACTAATTAAAAACAGCAATGTATACATTTCAATAATTCAGTGAATTTCAAGTTCTAAAAAGAACCAGGAAAACACTTTCAGTGAAACTGTATAAAACTATAGCATAGAAGAAAACACCCATACAGAACAGGAAAAAACAATTATCTAAGACTGCTGTTTGACTCACATAGAAAATAGAGGAATGTGGAATGATATTTTAATGTCCTGAAAATATCCATCTAGATTTTTATAGCTGAAACTACATTTTGAGAATAAGAGTGAAGCGGTTATACCTAGGTAACCAGGAAACTATAATTATAATAATTATTAACACTTGCACACATATGCATGCACACATGCACACGCATACACAGATGGTTTTTGCTTTATGATAGTTAATCTAATGACTTTTGACTTTATGGTGGTGCAAAAAATAATATGCAATCATTCAATAGAAAGTGGCTAGGTTAAGCTATGATTTTGGTAGGTAACCCGACTGTAATTTGATGCCCATCTGTATGTATATACCAGTCATATACCTTCACAATGATATTATGAAGTAGCTATTTTAAGTATTCACAGATCTTTAGATGAGAAACTGAAGCAAAAACTCTTCACTAGTTTGTAAAAGCCACATTATTTGTACATGTCGGGATGAGATTAGAAGATACTCTGGCTGTAGAGTCTCTTTACTTAACTAATGGCTGGAAAAGACAATTACCTAACTCAGGACAGTCATACAAAGAATTCTCTTTTACTGGAGGAAAGGTCAGCCCTTTTGTTTACTAAGGCCTTCAAGGGATTGCGTGGAACCCACCCACAGTAGGGAGGGCAATCTGCTTTACTAAGTCTGTTGATTAAAATATTAATCTCACCTAGAAATGAAACTAGAAAAGTTAGCATTTATGTTGCTTGTCATTACCAGAACCAATTAGTAGAGACAAGGGTTGAATCTTTTTGGGTGCTTTATTCAGGTGGCCATCTATGTGAGAAGATGGTGGATTATGTACCCCCCAAAAACATCTTACATCTCATCTCAAGCCAACCTCTTTTATTATACAAAGAATAGCACAGGTAAGGGATTTGGAATTTAGAAAACAAATAGTCAAGGGATTTGGAATTAAGGGGAAAATGTTAATCAGATAAAAGCTGAAGTATGGTTGATTTTCCTACCATACTTTCATCTACTGACTGATGATTCTTTATCTGCATCCTGATCTGCAGATGTTCCTCCTTGGAGCACAATGGCTCAGATGGCATCTTGATTGCTTGAAGTTCTCCTGGCGAAAAAAGGTCAAATTGCTTTTGGGTCTCCTGGAGTCAGGGTAAGTCTAGTCATACATTCCAGTTCCTGGAATGATAGCATTCTATATGCATTAATCACCAAGCCTATTAACTCTATAACTAAAGCTACAATTTTTTTTTAACTCTTGACTTCTCCCATCAGAAACACCCTCACAGCCACACTCAAATTAATGTTTGATCAAATATTGGAGCACATCATACCCAATCAAGTTGACACATAAAATAAACTATCACAGGTCCCAAGTTACAAATTGTTTTCTCCATAAAGACTTCCTTGATTTCCCAAAGCAAGTCAGATATTTCTTTACATGTTTCTATGGCATTGCCTTAGTCCCCTTAATTGAATGCACTTGCATTGTCATGGTACAAATCATCTTTGTATCTTGGACATTTAACACAATATCTGGCACATAAGAAACAATATTAAATGCTTCTCAAATATGTGAATGACGTACAGTGTATATAGTGTACATAATTAAACTAAACCATTAGAATTGAGAGGACTGGCTCTGTCATTGATGTTATATTAAATGATGTCATTTGTCTTGCCTATGTAAAGTAAAGATATTTATTATTCAAGCTGTAATAGTTTAAGGAATCATTGTCCTAAATTTGTTGCTTAATTGACAATAGTTTCTGGTGTCAATTAGCAGGGGTACTACATTGTTAAAAAGAACAAAGGCAATTCAAAATACTACTTGGATACTACTCTAAAAAAATGATAATGAAAAAATCACCTAGGATTGTACTGCTGAAGGAAATAGAATTGTTAAAGAAATGTAAAAGAGCTATAATGTTCATGGAGTACATATTGTATTACTGCTACAACAAATTATAACACAGTAAGTAAATGAAAACAACACCAATTTATTCTCAAATATTTCAGGAGGCCAGAAGTCTAAGATCAAAATGTGGGCAAGGTTGGATCTTTCTGAAGTTTCTGGGGGAGAAACTATAGCTGGCCTCCATTCTAACTTCTGGTATTTACAGTCAATCCTTAGCTGTCTGTGGCTTGTGGATGCTTCACTCTGATTTCTGCTGCCATTTTCACATCTCCTTCTATTTGGTGTTACTTTGCCTCCTCTTTTCTTTACATAAGGACACCAGTCATTGAATTTGGCCCCACTTTAATGATTTTATTTTACAATCTATGGCTAATTACATCTACAAAGACTTTTTTTCTACATAAGGTCACATTCTCATGTTCTAGGAGGGTATGCATCCTTAAGGGAAAATATTCAATCCACTATAGCTATAGTGTCTGTGCATAGATTTGCATTTTTTAATATATGAGATGTCTGAATGTAGTGAAGTAACACTAGAAACAATTACATATTTTTGAATAAAGCTCAAGCAGTATATGTATGCTGTGATGGATGAAATAGTAAACACAAATTGTTTTAAAGATAATTGTGGATTATCATTTCTTATTTTATTAATATTTTATAACATGATAAAAACAGCCACATACAAAGCCTGAAATTATAACATGTAATTAAATAAAAATTATAGATTATCAATCATACAGTTTCACATTCAAGCTTAGTATAAGAATCCTTTAAGCATAATATCACCAGAATTTTGACTGATGTGAAAATGGATTAACATAATCTCATTCATATTCACTAATAATATTTTTTGTGTTGAATTAGGTATTTATAAATATGTCAAGTTCACTTCTACTTAGGACTAGATAAGCAATCATCAATTTTAAAACTACAGTAAAGGTACATAAAGTAATACATTTTCTAGTATATCTTGCAAGCCTGGGTATAGTGTTGAGCACAGATATTTCTTCTCACCATGAACAGATAACATAGAAATGTTAAGCAAGAGATACTCTTGTAGAAATTATAGAGCTGAGAAAATGTATTTCTATCTCTGAATAAGTCACACTGCTTCTGTTATTAATTTTATATCTGACAATGTGTGCATTTGAAAAATCATAATAATATGCTTTCTTATTATACTCATTGGTATAAAAGGTTGGTAAATATCTCCAATATTTTCAACATAGTATTCTTCACATCTCAAGCCTTCATGTTACTTGAAAAATACAGACCTTTAGCCCTAATAACAACAATAATAATATTAAATTTGGGAAGGCAGAAAAAAAAAGAAAATAATTTTTGATTTATAGATACCATAATAACCCTATTACAACATCATAAAACATGATGCTAATGGTACAAATATTATCTGATGTTCTGCAAGATATTTACATTAATTCAATTAATTCAAAGTCAATTAAAATTTAATTAAAATTTTTTTCTTACTTTAGTGCTAATAAAAGACAATCATCATAAATATACTGGAAGCGGGTTGGTACTAAAAATAATGAATAATAAAATCAAATACAAATTTGTAAGTTAACTTCCCCTTCTGAAATGTATCAATTTGTAATTAACTTCTTGAGCAATATAGACACAAGTCTCTGGTCCCCTAAGATAGATAGCTTTCAATGGACTGTGTATAACAATTTTCTAAACATGAATACAAATATTAGTACAGAATTTTTTCCTTGAGAGACTTTTACCTTGTTTGAAATCAAGAAAATTATGTTTTTTAACTACAGTGGAATAAAATTAGAAATCAACATTAGCAGGAAATATGAAAAATTCACAAGTATGTAAAAATTAAACAATACACTCTAATACATTGGGTCAAAGAGGGTCAAAGAGGAAAACCAAGAAATATTAGAAAGTACTTTGAGACATGATATAATACATGTTTACACCAAAGAAAAGTCCTTTCTATAGATATACCCATTAATTTTTGAGGCAATAGTGCCTACAAGAGTGCTATGAATTTCTAAGACAATTGCGGGGGGGGGGGAAATACAAAATTTGAAGATAATCAGTCTTAATGGAGATAAGTAATAAGAGAGAGAATGTTCCCCAATGAAAAATAAATAATAAAGCAAAATAAAAAGGAGTTTAAAAGAATATTTTTATATTAACAATGGGATTAAAATGGCAAGCAAATGATAACTGTTATGATTCAAGGACATGCAGATATTTCAAAAATCAATACAAAATAAAAATAAAAAAATTTTAGTACAAAAACTGTTATTTGTTAAATAAAAAATTCAAATGGGTTATCTATCAGACTGACATACAGATAAATTGACTAGTATACTAAACAAATAATAATTTTCAAAATACAAAAGAACACATATAGAGAGAAACTATAAAACCAAAGTTCATCCATAAAGGACTGAACCAAAAGATCCAGCATTTGTCTAGCAGTTGTTCCAGAAGAAACCTATACAAGAATTAATACCCAGGGATATTCAGGAAAAGGAAAGACATATTTTTTAGATTAAACTATCTAATTGCTGAATAAACAATATAAATTTACACACGTAGACTTAATAGTAAAACTCTAAGCTGCAAGAAAAAAATAAGAGAAAATTTTGAAATACCAAGAGAAGGGGGAGAATGATTAATTGCAAAGAAAAAAAGAATTAGTTGGTATCAGAGTTCTCACTGGCAATAAAGGATTTATGAAGACAGGGAAGCAAAGCATTCAAATGGCTGAGGGAGAATAAACCTTCAAGGTTAACTGATGCTTACTAAAGAATGAGGGTGAAGTTAAGACATTGAGAAAAAGTGAAGACTCAAGAAATTTATCATTACATACTCTCACTTGGAAAACTACTATCAAAGTCTGAAAAAAAAGAAAGAAAAAATCCTAGACACAAAAGATGGAATGTCAAAGCATATGAATAAACCACATTGGTAGACCTAAGTATATTTTAATTCATGTCAGAAATTCTTAGCTGGAGTAGTGCCATTCCTCTAGAAGGCATTTGAAAATGTGAAAGAGCTTTGTTAGCTTTCAAAATAATAGAGGAGCACTACTCTTATGTAATATTAGCAATGCATGAGACACTTTTGGACAACAAAGTATTACCTTATTCCAAAAATGTGTAATGCTGCTGCTGGGAAACACTGCTCTAAGTGATAGTGATTATAACAAACATAACTACAACAACTTATTTTGTAAATATGAATTGAAAATGAAATCTCAAAAAATAATAAAAGAGTAGGGAAAGGATAAAGTTATAAGACATTTCTGCCTCTAATGAGCAAACCACAAACGCAGAAGACCATATGTTTTGTAAATCCTAATTTCATATCCTAAGCCAATGTAGAGATGTGCAAGAAAAGAAGTAGAAAATGGAATTGAAAAGAAAACTGGGATATAAATATCACTAGAAAACATAGGCTGTTTGATTCTCTATGTTCAGGAGAGAAAGAGAAGTGGATATATAATACATTCTGATAGTAAGTAAATAAGTTTAAGTGATGGCAGCTTCTGGATGCTGGTAATATAATACTTGCTATTTTCTTCATTACTCTGTATCTTAATGTTTGTGCAAGTAATATGTAAAAATAGACTTAAATAAATATTAAAACTAATGTGGAATCTGCATTCTCTTATAAAGACACTTGACCATGAATTTAAGGTCCATCTGAATAATCCAGGATGATGTTATCTCATAATCTTTAATTACACCACAAAGACCTATTGTCCAAAAAAGTTCATATTCACATTTTTGGAGGTGTGGATGCATTTTTGGTGGAGCCATCATTCTATCTACTACATATATCAATAGCTCCTCCACTTTGTAATAACCAAACTGGATCTGTGTCTTTAAGTGCAATTGACCAGGTTTTCCAACATTAACAACAGTTATATAAGCAAGACTGTCCAAACATCTGATTCCACCTTTTGGACACAGATTGGTGTGGCTTACACCAGTCTCTACTGAGGGCTGCATTTCTATGTCATAAATAGCAAAAGGAGCTAATGTCTGGGAGGGTTAAAAAAAGTTAAAAAAAATCAATCAGGTGTTCTCAATGTACAAGCCTAGTTACAAAACTCATGCTAGTTTAAATAAACAGCTTTGATTTGTCAATAAGTTTTTCTGAAAAATTTTTAAGTTTTATAAAATAGACATGCTCAGTCTTTACTTATTATTATGATTAATGTATGGAATATACATAGCTGGACTCAAGAAAGTATGTTTATAAAATTTTCAAATTGTTTTCTGCTTTAGGCAATAGTCTTTGGTATTGAATTTTAAAATAAATGCTTAGTTATTTCAATACAGCAATAATAATAGAAAAATAATTTGAACAAAAGGGAAAAATTAAACTAAATCAATATCACTACTGTAAAATGATCTGTAGTATATGATTCAACTAAAACCATGACATTTAACTTCACATTAGAATTTATATAAATGCAATAAAATATAGAACAGAGCAACAGATTATATGACAAGCGATAAAACGAAACAAGTCCATTTGCCTTTAAGGTTTTATGTGACTTATAGTTTGAAACTCATTGGATTCAAGCAGAAAAAGAAAACCCCAGTGTACGTATATGAAAAATGAGTCTACCGAAATATTTATTGGAATTAAAATAAATTTGAAGCCTAAGGAAATGTCATTGAATGAAATAACAGTAACTGTCTGTGGAATAGAGACTATTTCACTCTGAAATACATATTTAGTAAGTTTCTCTCATCATTTCAAGAGAAGTTAGCAATGTAAGTAAAAAAAATGAAAAAAAGCTGGGCAGCTACGCACTTACATCACTGCTCTTTCACATCTCCCATCAAGCAAAGTTAACTGTCATTGCAGTGGGAGCATGGATTAATGTGTAATTTACAGTAGTCTGACATTCCCATCCGTCTTCAACTGTCCTGTAAGCATGAGGCATGGGGAATGGAAGATTGCTTAAAAATGATGCAACTCACTCATGCCACAAAAAAATTTCTTACCAATACAACATTTAACCAAAGCCACAGGGCTTTTTTGCATTCAAGCTGGGGAAAAAATTAAACTGGAGGATGACGGAGTGGAAGGCATGAAAATGACAAACTTCATTTGTTTTTGTGAACTTTCCTTGATGTTTCCATTTGGTCATTAAGTGATGTTTACTGGAATCATGTTGACATTTGCCACCACACCCTATGGTATGTTTTAAAGAGAAAAATAATTTATAAGAACAAAACTTAGAACTGAAGAGTAATTCATTTTTTAACATTTTATGTATGTATGTATTTATTTATTATTTTTATGGTGAGTCTGGTGAATGATAGGCTGAAAGTTGTATTTCATATTTGATTCTCAGTTTTCATCTGCTCTTGAAGATACTAAAATTTTTTGTTTTAGATTTTTTTAATAGCATGAAGTAAGTTTCTTGGACATCAGGATCTTGAAGCACATACTGCACTGGTAGTGAAAATAGAGACCTGGGCTCACTTTTTCATGCTTCACTTTTCAGTTGTGTGAGACCTGAGCTTCTGATCTTTATTTCACATTGTAGAGTTGAAAGGTTCACAGAATTTCTCATCCCAGGACATTTAATACACAAAAACACTCAACACTGTTTTTGGTACATTGAGTCATTCCCAGAAAGATTCCTGGTGCAATCAATTCATTCCTCAAGGATTTATTTCATTGAGACTGTTTATTATTATGTACTAGGCACAGTAGGAAAAATAGAACAAAACAAAAAGCAGAACAGAATGGACTTGCTTTTGAGAAGCCATGATTGCTTAGAATTATGGAATTTGGGCACAGTCCAGAGACTTCAAGGTGATCTTCTTCAGCATATTTATCTTATAAATGAGACAATTGTATTTGACAGATATGAAAGTACATGCTCAGCATCACATGATAAATGCTCTAACACAAGAAAGTTTCTAAATATCATCAATACTCTTCACCCTACTGCATAGATAACAGAGTAATAACCAGAGTGGAGGTGAGGGGAGGAAGAAGAAAGCAGATAAAAGCATAAATTACACTGACATGGCCTAAGGAAGAATTCTTGAAGCTGAGAACTATGTCTCAGGAGGATGTACGACATGAATTGACCAAGAGGAATTGGAATGTAATTTACAGCATGAAATATTCACAGACTTTATACAGAAATGGAGAGAAAAATGATATATTTAGGAAATAGTAAAGAAACCTGTATAAATGTAGCAAGGTTTTAATCACATTTATGAGATGGGTTGATAATAAGAAGTAAGCCAAATTGTACTAAAAAAGCCTTGGAAGGTAATTGTACAAGAGATACTAATTATATAATTTAATAAATTAAAATTAAAGTAAATAACATTAAGTGCTCAAACTAATAAAATTGACTTTACTTTTTAGAAACCAATTAACTATATGAATGCTTTGGATTAACTTTATTGAATATAAGTAAGGCCAAAACAGATGATGAATTTTTAGTAAATATGTTGCTTATTACATACACTCAATGTTTACTTTATATTTTAAAACTCTACTGTAAATTTTAAGTTAAACATTATCTTGTGCTTATATACTCTATTTGACTATTTACCACTAGCTGAACTGCAGGTTGGCATGTTTCTGCCTTTTGTGTAGCAAGCACTAACACAATTAAAATATTTAAAAGAAAGCATAATGTGTTTTGACATTTAAAAACTTTCTGAACAATTACATACAAAAATGACATTTATTTCTATTGACAATTCTTGTCAAATTCAATATGATCATGGAATTTTGGGCAAAATAGAAAATTACTATTTGTGGTTTTCAAAATACTTTAAACAAAGAGAGTTTAAAAAATAATTTATAATGACAGTGCATATGTGAGTACTCATTAATTGTATGTTATTAAAAAATAAACTAATATTAAAAAATATGGAGTTATATAGTATCCCAAATTCAGGAGATATGTGGATGTTCTAAACAAAGACTGTATATTTTTGGAGAAGAAATTCTCTCATATGCAAGTCTCTAAATACAAGCTAAATCAGAATATAATTTATTTTTCTTAGGTTATATAACAGTTAAGCTGAAGAACTTGTTCATAAATCATTTGTCAATATTTAATTTGTTTGCTTTATTTATTCACATTATCCAATAACTGGAGGTGCCCCTAAAAGATAGAAGTAAAGCTAAAATTGTTCTCCATAAATCTAATCTTGCAGCATAGAACCATAGGATTGGTACTTACTGAAATTCTTGTTAAGAAATTCTTATATTGTTCTTTACTTCAGATTTTACTACAAATCCTAACATTAGATTTACTCCCTTTTAAAAGTATTTGCAATATATAGCTAAAACTGGCCAAATACTTCCTCGTTTTACCTTAATAAAGAACATAATTATTTAAGTAAAGATTTTATTGTGCTAAACTTTATGCTAAGTAAATGCTGGATATAAATATAAAAAGGAATGTCATGACTACAGAAAGGAGATATATACTAAAGATTGACAAAAAGGGAAAAAACATAATTCATTAACATGGTTTCTACATAGTTTTCCTGAAGGAAGAAATGGACAAAATGTAATTTGGAAGTCAGCGTAATCTTTTCCAATTTGTGTGTGTGTGTGTGTGTGTGTGTGTGTGTGTGTGTATTAAACTAAGTGAAATTGTAGGAATGACATTGCTGATGGACAGGACATCACACACACTCTGAGCACAGGAGAAATTTCCACATAGTCATTAGAGGCCAGAGTTTGAAGGACTCTGGGCAAGCAGGATATAGCCTTTCAAATGAAAAAAATCTTTACACAAGGTCTGTCTGAAAGGTATCCAGCCACATAATACGAAAAAATAGAGACATTTATTGAAGAAGATACAAGAAACATTGTACATAAGACAATGATGCCTCAGTTCCTCTCAAAGTAGGCACCTTGGGACCTCACACAGTTCCCCACCAGTTGCCTTCAGCTGACCCATTTTATTTTCCTGAATCTCATTGACAGTCTGAAATCTCTTTCTTTTCAAAGGTGATTTGAGTTTTGAGAAAAGCCAAAAGTTGCAGGGGTACCAAATCTGGCCTGCAGCGGGGCTGAGTCACCTGGGTGATTTGATGTTTCACCAAAGAACTCTGCATGAGACATTATGCATGAGCCGGCCTGTTGTGATGAAGCTGCCAATCACCAGTTGTCCATAGTTGCAGCCTTTTGAATCATCTGAGTAGTTTCCATGGGGGAATGTTAAGCTTAATGAAAATTTTTGTGCAGATTTGTTGCTTTACTTGCTCAGTGCTTTTGAAAGTGATGGCCACACAGTACGCATGCTCACTCAAGGGCATCTGTCACACCCGGTGATGTACAGTGAAGTTGCCATTGTTCACACATGTGCATTCTAATACACTCTCCTTGTCTGCCAGGTTACATAGATGTTGCACAAACTGTTCTCGTTATATTTAAGATGGCTGGACTATTTCCAATAGACCTTGAAGGATACTTATTGTAGTCTTATATAAGTTATATTTGGCTATACAGAAGCACAAAATTTGGCAATGAAAAGCAAAGTCAACATGTGCATTTGGTACTTGTATTGAAGGAATGTTTCTTATTGCTTATTAATTTAGCTCTTTTCTGCAAATAAGGGTGCATGGTGGACTCAATGATTATCATATAAAACAATAAATATTTCCTTCAGAATGTTCTCTTTCCTTTGTTAACCACATAAATTCCCTTTCTGCTCTATAACCCTGACTTATTTTTCAATTTCCTTGCATGGATTACCTCACAACCTTCTCCCTTTTCCAGTCTAATTCTGTATTTCTGACAAATGAGAGCCTCACGCATTCCTTTACAAAGCATTTCAATCCAGATATGTACACCTCTTCTGGAAACATATTCCCCCTAATATTTCTTCACACAGTCTATGATTAACACAGACACCCAGAACTGTGTGTTGTTGTTATTTCCATATTTATAATGCTAGTGTAAAATTCTCCTTTTATGACCTAGCTTTTACTCACATACTCTTTGAAAGAGCATAAATTTTATGTTTTTCCCCATACCTATTTCTACAGATATTTATAGAAATGTATTTGGTATCACATGGGAAATATCTAATGCAATTTTTGTTATAATTGCATTGTAACAACTAGTGCAATGACATATATAACAAAAATTATTTGCACCGATTCATAATAGGTAATGTGAGGAAAAAGGCAATGATTTTAATATATGCATTTATATTTATATATACAAATATACACATATAAGTATGTATATTAATTCAGAGATAGGTGGGGTAGAGAGAGAGAGATAAATGAAATTTTCTAGATCTTATCTCTATGTAAAGCCCAAAGCAAAAGTGAATTTTTCATATAGTTGGGAAGAATATCATTCAACAAGAGGTTTGTTACAATATTTCTGTTTGATTCTTTCAAATGGGAAACTTATGAAAGCACAAATATTAAGGAAGCAAGAGAATCAGAGCTTCAACCCTGATGAACTGCATGAGCATTATGACAGAGCAAGATTACCTTTGCCCAAATAGATGAAAAGAGAACCCTTTAGATTCAAATTGTTGATTGAGCCATCTCCATATTCTCTACTGTGCTCTGAGACAAAGTCTTGAGACTCTATTAAATTATTATGAGATGCTCTGTGAATATGGAGATGGAGTGGGTGGTGGCATCACTCATCTATAAAGATGGATGATGCTGTTTATCCAATCCAAGAATATCCATTAGGGCCATATTTCTCCTGACAAAATTGAATGTCCCAAGTGCAATCAGGAATAAAAGCACCAAGTAAGAGGCTTTGATATGTCCTTAGAATGGCATACACACATTTCATATGGCACTTAAATCTTCACTGCACACATAATATTTTTGTATAGTACAATTTAAAAAGAATCAGCAGTTTCTAAGTAGAGGTTCTGTGTCCCACATAAAATACATACATTCAGACTCACTTAGAAATGCCCTCAAAAAGGGAATTCAGGAAGAATTTATGGTCAGATGATATTTGTACTGAGAGGATTTCCTTCATGAAAACTAATATGTAATATGTCGATGTAATGCAGTTAACACTAGATTATACAAATGTTTTGCAACTTAAGGAAATTACTATGATATTTTTGCTTTACTATGGAATTTCAATTTTAAAGTCATTATGGTACATGTTTTCTGGTTTGTTTTATAATGTAGTTCTTCCACTGACTTAATGTGTGAGGATCCTAGTTTCCACAACCTATTTATTCTTTTAAATATTCTATCAAAGAATAAATTATTACAGAAAAAACAGAGATATAATTATGTCATGCTGACAAAATAATGGTGCCTGTTATTTTCAGTGACAGAGTATGAAAAATACCCACTGTTGACTGTAGCTACTATCAATGGCTGTGAAATCCTATTCTACTAGAAAAGCAGAAGTATAAAAAGAAACACGTGAAATATCACTGAGACATTTTTAAAATGCCCCATTCTATCTTTGGCATTAAATGCGTTGTTTTTAGACTGAGTACAAAAATAGTCTAATACCAATAAGCTACACAATCATTGTAAGGGCACAAAGTCACTTTCTTTGTGGTGACACATATCTATAAAGAAGGGTTTTTATGTGCCAACTGCAGAATTGATGCATTACATAAAAATGAAGTTTAAATAACTAGAGGGAGAAAATCATTGTAAATTTTGCTAATCTGTGCTGTCAACATTTATATTTTTCTAGAATCAAGGCAGAATACCAAATCTCATCCCTGGCCTGGGAATTTGTTTTAGATCTGGCATTTTTAAAAAGTCACTATCCACTTAAAGAGGATCAAATTTTGCTAGTACTCCTTTAGAATATGAAGACCTTTACTTTTTCTATTAAATGAATTAAGAAACTATTTCTCATTTAGAAGGCACAGATTTCTATTTACAAATATATTATTTAACAAAATATCCATTTTTTCAGATATTTGAAAATTTAACAGCAAATAAAAAGATTCTATTTTTCTTTTTCTAATTAAGGATTTGTGGGGTAAGGTGGAGGATATTTTGATAGTATGTAAACATCCTGTTTCTAATCAAAATTTGGTGCATAAGTTGCAGCATCTGTTGATGATTTTTGACTGAATCAATTATTGCCATGAAGGTTGAAAAAATTGGTGATTTAATTTTATTCCTTTTTCCTAGTAATCAAAAGAATCTGACAAAAATCCAAAAATTAGGATCAGAAGTGGTGTTTAATGTAACTGATCCTGAGTGCCAGCAGGTGGAATGAAATATATCTATTCAGTGTTTGCATGGCAAAGCCACTAATGAAGTCTTCTATGGTCTCCTGGACTCTAAGCATGAGCACTCTGTCAGTGGGACTGTGGTGGATTTGGTGCCTCTAGGTGTGGGTCATTTCCATCCTGGAAATGAACTCTTTAGACTGGATTACAAATTTCTACAACACTGCCAAATGTGTTATGATATATTGTTTTATGTCCATCAATCCCTCTAGAAGGCAAGCTTTGGGACTGTAGGCACTCAGAAAAAGCCCATGCTGTAAGGAGTAGAAACTGCTTCATGGACTGAGGAAGGAATAACCACATTAAATAAGATACTTCTGTGTTTCATATCTCGCTTTAAAAAAAGAAAAAAATTAACAGACAAGACCATTTAAGACAATGAAGTTACTGTGTCCAAAAATTTAATTCTTTTGTACTTTACAAATTATATTTAACTTCTACTTAGCTCCAGTCTCTCAGGACAAATCTATTCCTGCCCTAAGTGATTAGTTGGTTATTTATTGAAATTAGAATAACTGACAATATAAAATTTGCCTAATTTACATTTTAAATTATGAAATACATGAAATAAATATCATTTTCCCTTTGTAAAGAAATATGGCCCTGGCTGGTGCAGCTCAGTGGATTGAGCACCCATCCTGCTAACCAAAGGGTCTTTGGTTAAATTCTCAGTCAGGGCACATGCCTGGGTTGCAGGCCAGGTCTCCAGTAGGGGTCACATGAAAGGCAACGACACATTGATGTTTCTTTCCTTCCCTGTTGTGGACCGTTCAGCCTGGTTTCAGGAGTTGTAACCCTCACCCCATGGTGGGCTGTGTAAGAGCCCAAGGGACCCACTTCATCTGGGTCTGTTCTGTCACGAGGATGTGACCTACTAAGGAGACAAATCTTATCTCCCTGGCAGGAGTGCTGCTTCTGCCTCTCTGGCCCAATTGCTTGGTTGGCAGTCAATGACGGGTAAGACTTCTCATGGGAGGGGCAACCTAAGCCAGACGCAACCACTTGGGAGGCCTCGTGGAAGGACTCGGGGGGTTGCAGCAAAGAGGATGTGATGGACCCTTGCCCCCCGGCTATTCTGACATAGCCCAAGTCCCCATTTTCGTCTGGGAGATGTCTCCTGCTTCCTAAATTGCCTTAAAGCCTGAAACTGTGGGGGTGAGCAGTGCAGCCCTGTGCTGGCCAGGACGGCTCCCTGGGTGATCCGGACATAAGAAAGAATTCCTAAAGTCCTGTGAAACCTGCTTTGCTAAAAGTGTTCTCCCTTAGGTGATAAGTGTCCCAGGAGGAAATGAGTATGTCTCCCAAAGTCTGGCAACCCCCCTTCCTGACAAACACTGGCTCGGATTAAGCCCTCAGATTGCTTTGAAATGTTAACCATTGTTTGATCCTTGTCGCCTGACATACCTGTATTCCCGTGTATTTGAGCCCAATAAAAGCCTAGTGAGGATAAGGATCTAGGTCATTCTCCTCTGAGAGTTTGACCCCTTTCCTCCCCAAGCAGAAGATGTCTTGGTAGTTTTTACTTTCATCCGTGACAGAGGGATGGGGTTCTGTGGGCGGAGCCCCCCCCACTTCCCTTTCTCCCTCCCTTCCCCTTTGTCTAAAATTAAAATAAGTAAAATCTTTAAAAACAGAACCATGAAGATAAGACTTGCACTTTTCAGAGACATTTAGATTTGTAGTCTTTTTCTTTCTAAAAAATAAGAAAATTCTATAATATCAAATATAAGGAGTTTCATTGCTCAATATTTCTCTGTTATCTACTGCTTTGTAAATGATTTCATATGAATTAGCTAATCTTTTAACATTAATATAAATGTGTTATTCATGCTTTTAACAAATACTTCATTGTTTTCCTCTTCTGAGTGTTTCAACTACATTATGAAATTTTTCCAACTCTGGATGATTTTATTAAGTAAGAAGATGCTACAGGAGTGGCTGATCTCATTATATGTGACTGTTTCAATATTCTTTCCACCTACATTAGTGTTCACTGTAATATATGTCAGGTGCTTCAGCTTAGGAGTTTATCGTCTCAAATTATACTATTATTATGATGAAACATACTAATTAAATAAGTTTTCATTAAGTTTTCAAAATTTAAATTGACTCAGGATTTTTTTATTATTATTTTAATTTTCTAGAGTGAAAATTGGCTAAAGTCAGCTTGGATTTACAATAACTGTTTTTCTTCTATAAACCAGGATTTTAGGTTAGTCTCATAATATAATTACATGAAGTTACTTCCCAAAGTTGGTTTCAAAATTCTAACCTGTTGCTAAATTTCTATATCACAGGTTATTCCACAGATCATTGTTTGAGAGGCATAGATATGGATCAGTAACTTTTATCCCTGATACTATAGCACAGGAGCCCCAAACCAGGGGGAGCTCCTTAAGCATTGGTGATATTCCAAAAAAAAAAAACAAAAAAAAAACAAAAAAAACCCACCTGGAGGAGTGCACTGATGGTGGCAAGAGACCTTACCTCCTCCAGTTTCAGGTTATAAGGGGTCCCAGACAAAGAAGGCATATATCCCATGTGTGACTCTAAACTACATTATCTCACTGTGTACACGCAGAAAGAAAATGTTAAAAAGCAGTCACAAGACAGGAAATCACTCCCTAAAGGAGATAATGGAGGGAGTTACAACCATTCCCAAAACAATACACATTCTCACATTCTTTCTGACCAGGGAACCCTGACCAGTCCTTAGTCAAGGGAGGGAAAGGACCATGTCCATTGACCCCACAGCATGGGGTCCAAATATATGTGTGTGTATACATACAAGTACATGTTTTTCAATTGTATGTTTTCCATTACCATTTGTCTCCCTTACATCACACCCCACAATTACCACATTGTTGTCCATGTCTGTGAGTCCTTTTTCCTCTTTGCTTGATTCCTTGACCACTTAACACCCTCCATAGCTGTCATTCTGCTCTCTTTCTATGAGTCTGTTTCTATTTTGCTTGTTATCTCAGTTTGTTCATTAGATTCCAGAGGAGAGTGAAATCATATGGTATTTATCTTGTTCTGATTAGCTTATTTCATTTAGCATAATGTTGTCCAGGTATATTCATGCTGTCATAAAAGTAAAATTTTCTTATTTTTAACAGAAAAAATAAACAGCCCTGGCTGGTGTGGCTCAGTGGATTGAGTGTCAGCCTATGAAGCAAAAGGTTGCTGGTTGGATTCCCAGTGAGGGCACATGCCTGGGTTGCAGGCCAGGTCCCCAGTTGGGGGCATGTGAGATGCAACCATACATTAATGAAAAGAAAAAAAAAATACAATAAACAAATGGGACTACATCAAGCTGAAAAGATTTTGCACAACAAAGGAAACCATCAACAAAAAAAGAGAGACTAGGAGAACATATTAGCTGATACATCTGGTAAAGGGTTAATATCCAAAATTTATACAGAACTTATAAAACTCAACACCAAAAAACAAAAACAAAAACAATCTAATATTAAAAAAGGTTTTTTTAAGTGAATGAGATTGTTTTATTACTTTCCCTTTCTGGTAGTTCACCATTGGTTTGTAAAAATCTAACTGATTTCTGGATGTTAATTTTGTGTCCTGCTACTTTACTAAATTCATTTATCAATTTTAGTAGTTTCTTGGTTGAGTTTTTAGGGTTCTTTGTGTACGATATCATGCTATCTGAAAATAAAGACAGCTTTACTTCTTCCTTTCCATTCTGAATGCCTTTTATTTCTTCTTTTTGTCTGATTGCTATGGCTAGGACGTCTAGTAAAATTTTGAATAAGAGGTGAAGAGGAAATCCCTGTCTTGTTCCAAGTCTTAAGTGGAATGCTTGTAGCTTTTGCCTATCGAGTATGATGCTAGAAGTGGATTTGTCATATATAGCCATGATTAGTTATGTTCCCTCTTTTTCCACTTTGCTGAGGGTTTTTATCATAAATGGGTGCTGGATTTTATCAAATATTTTTTTCTGCATGTATTGATATGACCATGTGGTTCATGTGGTGTATCACATTTACTAATTTGGGAAGGTTGTACCAATCTTGCATTCCTGGAATAAATCTCATTTGATTGCGATATATGTTTTTGGTGCATTGCTCTACTTGGTTTGCTAACATGTTGATGAGGATTTTAACATCTATGGTCAAACAGAGCTTTTGACCAACACAATACATTTAAATATGTATTGATATGAATATTGATATATATGTATTTATTAACATTTTATTTTTTAACTATTTTTCTCAGGTCTTTTCTTCTTCTTAAAGCAAGCCCTTTAACTTTTGTTGCAGTATTGGTTTTGTGTTAACAAGTCCTTTAGCTTTTTCTTGTCTGGAATGTTCTTTATTTCTCCTTCAATTTTAAGTAATAGCCTTTTGGGTAAATTAGCCTTGGTTGTAGGTCCTTACTTTTCATCACTCTAATATTTCATGCCTCTCTCTTCTGGACTACAATGTTTCTGTTGAGAAATAAGATGTCAGTCTAATTAGAGCTCCCTTGTAAGTAACTAACTGCTTTCTCTTGTGGCTTTCCGGATTCTCTCCTTATCAGTAAACTTTGTCATTATAATTATGATGTGTCTTGGTGTGGGTCTCTTTGGGTCCATCCAGTTTGGGGCTCTCAGCACTTTCCTTGACTTGTGTGTCTTTTCCTTCAGCATGTTAGAGAAGTTTTCCATCATTATTTCTTCAAATATATTCTTGATCCCTTGCTCACTCTCTTCTGGTATTTCCATAATGCAGATGTTGTTATGCTTCACATGGTCCCAAAGGTTTTTTAAGCTCTCTTTATTTTTTAAAAATTGTATTCTTCTTACTGCTCTGCTTGGGTGTTTTTTAATACCTTGTCTTCCAAATTGCTGATTCAATCCTCTGCTTCATCTAATCTACTGTTTATTTCTTTCAGTGTATTATTTATTTCAGGTAGTGCTTGCTTTATTTCTTACTGGTCTTTTTTATGGTTTCTATGTATTTTTAATGCTGTTGAGTATCTTTATAATCATTACTCTAAACTCTATATCTGATAATTGCTTTCCTCCATTTCATTATTTTTTCTTCTGCATAATTCTCTTGTTCTTTCATTTGGGAGCCTATTTCTTTGCCTTTCCATTTTGACTGTGTGGGGTTTTTGTTGTTGTTGTTTTTTATTTTATTATTATTATTTTTTGTATTTGTTCCTATGTATTAGGTAGATCTGATCAGGCTTGGGTGCAGACCTATGTCAGGTGCTGTTTGTGACTGTCTCTGGGCAACCCGTTTGGAAATATCAGCAATCCACAGCTTCAAGCTCCCTCTGCTGAGCCTGTTTGTGTGCAGAAAGAACCAGGCTGTGCACCAAGGCATGCTGTCACCAGCACCAGGACTGGGGGAGGGTAAGCTAAATTCCCAGAGGTTCGCCTTTGCCTTCAGGCTTTCTGTTAAGTTTAAACACTGAAATCCCTCCAGTTGTACTTCTCTGCAGCCCAGCTTAAGTTCCACAGGCTAGGGCATGAGGGTTCCTATGGGTGAAGTTATTGTTTCCCCTTTGACTGATGCTGCTTGGAAGGGACTGCTTTGCCCAAGAAAGATGGCTTCTAAAGTATGGGGAATGATTCAGCACAGGGATCTTGGTGGCTGACCCTTCAGCTCTCTCCTCAGAGCTACCAACACCAGACTCTCCTCTGGTAGCCCTAGTCCACTCTGTCTTCCCTCTTCTAAAACCCAGGGTGAGTGGCTCAAACAAAATTATGTGCATTGTCCCTTGAGAAGCTCTCTGTGTCTCTGGCTGTCTCTCCCTGGCAGACAGAAACCCCACTGTTTTTTCATAGTTGGGTTTTATTTGGGACCCTTTCTTGGGTCTCATGCTCTAGGCTAGAGAACCCAGCTTGGGGTTTACATACTACACTTCTCACAGGGATCCCCTAGGCACTAAAATATCCCTCTGGAATTCCAGCTGTCACTTTGGGAGTCCAGTAACTCCCCTGTCATTACTCCACACTTCCTATCAGTCTTGTGGTAATGTGTTTTCTTCCATATGTCCTTGGTTATAATGCTTTAACTAAAGATTTTTGTAATAAGACTTCCGGCCAAGATGGAGGCATAGGTGGACACACTATGCCTCCTCTCACAACCAAAATTAAGGACAACAAATATTTAGAAACAAGAAAACAATGACAACTGATAGAAAATTGAACTGTATGGAAGTCCAACAACCATTCATCCAGACTGGTAAGAGGGGTGGAGTCGCAGCAGGAAAAAGTGGAGGTGCAGACCCGGGCACATAGGCAGCAGCAGCTGGCAGTTCCCAGGTGTATAGGCGGTGGCTAGTCGACCTTGGGCACGGGGTGGCAACTGTGGAGACCCAGTGAGGCCACGCAAGGTGGCTGGCTGACCAGGTGGTCCCACGTTCGTGCGCAGATAATCCAGGTGAAGGGGAAGCAGCAGAAGGGACTGGAATACGAGAGAGAGCAGAGCAAGCGCCATTGTTCCCTCTCAGACCCCACTCCTACATACAGCGTCACTATCTAGCTACTGGGCTGCCCTGACCTAGGCTCCACCCCTCAATGTGTAACAGCCACGACCAGAACCCCCCCCCCAAAAAAAAAATGGTGCAAACCGGAGAACAAATCAAAGCCCTGAGCCAATTCATTTAAGTGACAAAGAGATAGACAACCAATCAGATGCACAGTTCAAAGCACTGGCGATCAGGATGCTCACAGAATTGGTTGATTTTGCTCACAAATTAGATGACAAAATGAAGGCTACAATACATGAAATGAATGAAAATGCATAGGGGGGAACCAATAGAGATGGAAGGAAAACTGGGACTCAAATCAATGGAGTGGACCAGAAGGAAGAGAGAAACAGCCAAACAGAAAAGAAGGAAGAAATGAGAATTAAAAAAAAAAGGGGGGGGGAGAGGTTTAGGAACCTCCAGGACATTTTTAAACGTCCCAACATCCAAATTATAGGGGTAACAGAAGGGGAAGAGGAAGAGCAACAAGTGGAAAACTTATTTGAACAAATAATAAAGGAGAACTTCCCCAATCTGGCAAAGGAAATGGTCTACCAGGAAGTCCAGGAAGCTCAGAGAGTCCCAAAGAAGTTGGACCCAAGGAGGAACATGCCAAGCCACATCGTAATTACATTATGCAAGATTAAAATGAAGGAGAGAATTCTGGAAGCAGCAAGGGATAGGGGACAGTTACCTACAAAGGAGTTCCCATCAGACTGTCAGCTGATTTCTCAAAAGAGACCTTCCAGTCAAGAAGGGGCTGGAAAGAAGTATTTGAAGTCTTGAAAGGCAAGGGCCTACATCCAAAATCACTCTGTCCAGCAAAGCTGTCATTTAGAATGGAAGGGCAGATAAAGTGCTTCTCGGATAAGATCAAGTTCAAGGAGTTCATCCTCACGAAGCCCTTATTATCTGAAATATTGAAGGGACTTATCTAGGAAAAAGAAGATAAAAAATATGATAGTAAAAAGACAGCAAACTCACAGATATTAACAACCACACCTAAAAAACCAAAAGCAAACTAAGCCATCAACTAGAACAGGAACAGAAACACAGAAATGGAGATCATATGGAGGGTTAGCAACAGGGGAGTTGGGGGGAGAAGAGGAGGAGAAGGTACAGAGAGTAAGTAGCATAGATGATGGGTAGAAAATAGACACAGGGAGGGCAAGAATAGTGTGGGAAATGTAGTAGCTAAAGAACTTATGACACATGGACATGAACTACAGGGGGAAATGTAGGTGGGAGGGTGTGTGGGGGAATGTGGGTGGGAGGGGGTGTGCAGGGTGAAGGTGAATGAAGGGGAAAAATGGGACAACTGTAATAGCATAATCAATAAAATATATTAAAAATTTTTTGTAATGAATGATATGTTGCTAGTATTGTAATTAAGAAACATAGTTTTATCTATGTCAATATCTGCTCAAAAGCTAATTTATTAAGTATAATTTTTAAGAAGAGTAAGTAAATATGTACAGCAGAAATATGACAGGCATAGTAAGATGTACATGTGGAATTAGAATAATATTTCATTTTAACAAACTCATTTTGGGTTATTTTAAAATTTTACTGTTTCTCCAAATTTTATACAAAATGAAAATGAGTATTAATGTGGCATAATAATGTAATAATTAATTGTATAACTACTTCCATGATACAGTTTGATAATCATTCTCTAATAATCTTTCATTAATATTTACTTCCTGTTTAGTTAAATAGAATATTATATTATAGAGTGAAAAATGGACCTAAATGACAAAGCATTTGTCTTATTTTTCAGAATTTAGTCATCTGTGTACATTACTGAGATACAGTTTTCTCATTGGTTAGGAAATCATTTTGATGCGGTGACATCCTCTGATTAGTGTGCTATCTAAATTATGCCAGGTATTCGAAGTCACATGATTAATCACATGATTAATAAATCAATTTCAAATGGAGTCAAAAATGAAGTAATAGAGATGGGTAAGCCAAGACTCAATATAGGGTGCAAATAGGAAGAGAGGCAACACTACTGAAACTGAGTTACAGGATTCTGAGTTTTAGGTACCTTAGCCTCTCTCAAATGATGGTCATGTTAGGAGATCTGGAGTTAATATTTAAACAAGGAGAGTCAGAGAGATAAGGGACCTAAATACTTAGTGTTGTTTAACTAAAAACAATTTAATACTCCTTTTATTAGTTGTAATGATATGTAAGGAGTTGGGCAGCTTCAGTAACACAATTTGCTTAAGTTTCAATAATTTATTTGATAGAATATTCCTTGGTATCCTTGATAGTCAATGTTTCTTGGCAGCCAGGAAAAAATATGGACTGGATTGTAGTTCATATTGGTTTATTTGCAATACAGAATGGCTCTTCATGAAAAAAAATGTTAATAAAAAGCAACATTTGTTGCTTAAAATTCAGCAATTTTATTAAATGACTTGAATAAAACAGAGAATATGTATCATCTTTGAAGATGACATAAGCTCACTGAATTAGTGTATTAAGTTGATCAGGCTAAAGGACAATACAATACTCACACTTGGTTAGTATGTTAGAAAAAGGACTTTGAAATGTGTGATTTATTTTGGAAATGAATCTAAAAGGACATGTTCTTCAAGTTGCTGAAGGGGAAAAGAAATGAAAGCAGATACTGTGAGACAGCCTTAACACTTGTTTTCGCTTTTCTCCTCTCTAACAATCTGTTTTTTTATTCCCTGTATTTAAACAATTTATTTATTGTGATTATTGATATAGGGATATCAATAATCTACTATTAATTTCTACCATCTTTATAACTTTTTTATTCATTGTATTTATTCATTGTTTCTTTTTGTTGTTTTTTTCTCTTTTGCTGCCTTTCTAGTTCTAATTAACCACTTCATATAATTTCATTCAATTTATTTTTTACTAGATCAATTACCTTTTTTAAAAACATATTTAGTGGTGTCCCTAGAGCTTACGACATACATTTTTAAATAATCTGACTTCACTTTGAAATTTATTATAGTGTTTCACCAATTGTTACATGTACCTTATAACAAAGAGTAAAACAACCATTCCTCCTCTTTTACATTGCTATTATTAATTTCACTTATCTAACGTTATAATAATCTGATATATTGTCATTATTTTTGCTTTACAAAGATTTTCTTAAGTTCATTAAAGTAAGAAAAATAAGGATTTTATTTTATCTTTATTCATTTCTTCTGCTAAGCTCTTCTTTTCTTTATGCAGATACAAGTTTCTAAACTGTAACATCTTCCTCAGCCTGAATAAACTTTCTTAAATATTTCTTGCATAACAGGTTTACTAGCAATGAATTCTCTCGGTTTTTGTTTGAGAAAGTCTTTATTAGTATTCACTTTTAAAGAATACTTTCACTGGATATAGAATTCAGGATTGGTGTTTTTTTAATTTTTTTTTAACACTTTAAAATTTTTCTCAACTCACTTCTCACTTATTGGGATTCTAATGAGAAATCCATTGTATTTATTATTCTTGTCCTTCTACAAGTAATTTTTCTCTCTTTTTCTTTAAAAGTTTCTCTTTGTCTTTGAGTCTCCATAGCTTGAACATGATATACCTATGTGTAGAATTTTTGGTATTATTCCTGCTTGGTGTTCTCTACACATTCTGAATTGGAAATTTGGTGTGTGTCATTCAAAGGTCTCAGCCATTATAACTTCCAGTATTTCTTCTACTCCATTCACTTTCTTTTCTTTTGGTATTCTAATTACATACTAATTATAAATATATTTAGTTTGGGAAATTCTTATTAACTTATTTTCAAAATTACTATTTTTTTCCTCAGCTATGGTGAGACTATTAATGATCCATTTAAAGATATTCCTTATTTCTATTACTGTGTTTCTTATACTTAGTATATCCTTGTGTTTGTGTCTTAAGAATTTCCATTTATTTGCTTGTTTCACTTGTTTTTAATGTTATCTACCTTTTACATTAAAGCTCTTAACATATTAATCATTATAGTTTTAAATTCCCTATTCAATATTTACAACAATAGAGCCATATCAAAATTGCATTTTGATAATTGGTTTGTCTTTTTCAGATTGGTATGCATGTATGTATGAATATATATATATTTATGTCTTTTGGCATGTCTTGAAATTTTCTATTGAGAGTCAGAACTGTTATTTTGGATAATAGATAGTAAAATAAACAGACATTTTTTAAGTGAAGATTTATGTAATGTAGCTAGAAGTAGGGTTGTGTTCAATATACTGTGGTTCAGTGACAGTGGTTTCCAATTTCAACATGGTTCTTGTTTTAGCCTGCTCTCTAGGATTTGAGGATTTCTGTGTACTGATTCTCAGAAAAAATATGTATCTCATCGCTCTTTCAGTTGTACTCTACTTTTAATCTGAAAACTGTAGGGTATGGTGGAGAGGGAATATATTATTATCTTCTGATTAAGTCTCAGTCTTTAAGTGGACCAATATCTCAAGACTCTGGCCTTTACAGGTATTTGTTACTCTTCCAGTAGCTTAACTTTTTTCCCTTGTTCTTTCTTTAGCTGTAGCATTCCCAATTTATTTCTGTAAAGATCTTCTCCCTTCTGACTATGGTTTTTACTTTTTTTTTATTTTAATTTTTATTCCTGTACAGTTCTCTGTCTTTTATTCCCATCCCAGCCCACAACCCCAGCCCTCCCCACCTCCCTCCTATTTCCACCCCCCTTAGATTTGTCCATGTGTCCTTTACACTTGATGATCTAAACCCTTCCCCTTTTCCCCTGAAATTCCCTCCCCTCTTGCCTCTGGTGACTGTCAGCCTGTTCTCAATTTCAGTGTCTTTGGTTATATTATGCTTCTTTGTTTGTTTCTTGATTAGGTTCCTGTTAAAGGTGAGATGTATATGGTATTTGTCTATCACCACCTGGCTTGTTTTGATTACTATATTACTCTCCAGTTCCATCCATGCTGTTGCAAAGGGTAGGAGCTCCTTCTTTCTTTCTGCTGCATAGAATTTCATTATGTAAATGTACCATAGTTTTTTGATCCATTCATTTACTGATGGGCACCTAGGTTGCTTCCAACACTTGGCTATTGTAAATTGTGCTGCTATGAACATTGGGGTGCATAGCTTCTTTTGGACTGGTGTTTCAGGGTTCTTAGGATATAATCCTAGCAGTGGAATTACTGGGTCAAAAGGTAGTTCCATTTCTAGTTTTCTTAGAAAATTCCATACTATTTTCTATAGTGGTTGTACTAGTCCGCAATCCCACCGACAGTGCACTAAGGTCCTCTTTTCTCCACAACCTCTCCAAAACTTGTTGTTTGTTGCATTGTTTATGATGGCCATTCTAACTGCATTGTGTGAAGTGGCATCTCATTGTGGTTTTAATTTATATCGCTCTGATAGTTAGCAACAATGAGCATCTTTTCATGTGTCTCTGGATTCTCTATATGTCTTCCTTGGAGAAGTGTCTGTTCAAGTCCTTTGCCCATTTTTTAATTGGGTTGCTTGTCTTCTTAGAGTGGAGTCCTGTAAGTTCTTTGTATATTTTGGAGCTTAAACCCTTGTCTGAGGTATCATTGGTAAATATGTTTTCCCATACCGTCGGTTCTCTTTTTATTGTAATACTGTTTTCTTTAGCCGTGCAGAAGCTTTTTATTTTGATGGGATCCCATTTGTTTATTCTTTCCTTTATGTCCATTGCTCTAGGGGACATATCGGTAAAAATGTTGCTGCATGAAATATCTGAGATTTTCTTGGCTATGTTCTTCTCTAGGACATTCATGGTGCTTATATTTAAATATATTATCCACCTTAAATTTATTTTTGTGTATGGTGTAAGTTGGTACTCGAGTTTCAATTTTTTTGCACATGGCTGTCTAGCTCTCCCAACACCACTTGTTGAAGAGGCTATTTTTACTCCATTTTATGTTGCTGCCCACTTTGTCAACTATTAATTGACTATAGAGACTTCGGTTTATTTATGGGATCTGTTCTGTTCCACTGGTCCATGTGCCTGTTTTTATGCTGCTTTGATTACAGTGGCCTTGTAATACAATTTGGTATCTGGTATTGTGATCCCTCCTACTTTGCTCTTCTTTCTCAAAATTGCTGCAGCTATTCAAAGTCATTTATTGTTACATATCAATTTTTGAAATGTTTGTTCTATGTCTGTGAAATATGCCATTGGTACTTTAATAGGTATTGCATTGAATCTGTAAATTGCTTTTGGTGGTATGGACATTTTGATGATGTTGATTCTTCCAATCTGTGAACACAGTATATGTTTCCATTTGTTTCTGTCTTCCTTGATTTCTTTCTTCAGCGTTGTGTAGTTTTTCTGCATATAGGTCTTTTACCTCCTTGGTTAGGTTTACTCCTAGGTATTTTATTTTTCTTTTTGCTATATTGAATGGGATTTCTTTCTTGATTTCTGCTTCTGCTGTTTCATTGTTGGTATACAAAAATGCCTTTGATTTCTAGATATTGATTTTGTATCTCACTGTTTGGCCAAATTCATTTATTAGGTCAAGCAGTTTTTGGCCGGGTCTATAGGATTTTCTATGTACATTATCATGTCATCTGCAAACGATGATAGTTTTGTTTCCTCCTTTCTGATTTAGCTGCCTTTTATTTCCTTTTCTTCTCTAAGAAAGGAATAATATTGAATAGAAGTGGTGAAAGTGGACATCCTTGTCTTGTTCCTGATCTTAGTGGAAAAGATGTTAGTGTTTGCTCGTTGAGTAAGATGTTGGCTGTAGGCCTCTCATATATTGCCTTTATTATGTTGAGGAATACTCCCTCTATTCAAACTTTGCAGAATGTTTTTAACATAATAGGGTGTTGTGCCTTTTCAAATGCTTTTTCCACATCTATTATGTGATCGTGTGATTTTTGTTTTTGTTTATGTGAAGTATTACATTTACTGACTTGCAAATATTGAACCATCCTTGCATCCCAGGGATGAATCCCACTTGGTCATGATGTACGATCTTTTTAATGTATTGTTGGATGCAGTTTGCCAATATTTTGTTGAAGATTTTAGCGTATATGTTCATGAGTGATATTGGCCTGAAGTTTTCCTTCTTTGTTGTGTCTTTATCTGGTTTTGGGATTAGGATGATGCTGGCTTCATAAAAAGAGTTTGGGAGTCTTCCATCATGTTGGTTTTTTGGAATAGTTTGTGAAGGATAGGGGTTAGCTCTTCCTTAAATGCTTTGTAGAATTCTCCTGTGAAACCATCTGGTCCAGGGCTTTTGTGTGTCGGGAGTTTTTTGATTACTGCTTCAATTTCGTCTGCTGTTATTCATCTGTTCATACTTTCTGCTTCTTCATTGAGTTTTGAAAGATTATATTTTTCTAGAAACTTGTCCATTTTACCTAGGTTTTCAAACTTCTTGGCATATAGTTCTTCTAGTAATTTTGTACAATCCTTTGTATTTCTGTGGTGTCAGTTGTAATCTCTCCTCTTTCATTTCTGATTGTGTTTATTTGGGTCTTTTTTTTCCCCTTGATGAGCCTGCTTAAAGGTTTGTCAATTTTGTTTATCTTTTCAAAAAATGAGCTCCTGGATTCATTGATCCTTAGAATTGTGCTTTTAGTCTCTTTATTATTTAATTCTGCTCTGATCTTGGTTATTTCCTTCCTTCTACTTGGTCTGGGCTGTTTTTGTTGTTTCTCACATTCATGTAGGTGTAGGGTAAGGTTGTTTGTTTGAAATGTTTCTATCTTTTTTAGGTAGGCCTGTATTGCTATGAACTTCCCTCTCAGGACTGCCTTCTCTGGGTCCCATAAGTTTTGGGTTGTTGTGAGTTCATTTTCATTTGCTTCTAGAAACTTTTTGATTTCTTCCCTATTTCCATTCTTGACCCATTCATTGTTTAATAGCATGCTATTCAATCTCCATGATTTTGAGGGTGTGGGTTTTTTTCCCTTGAGGTGTGTTTCTAGTTTCAGTCCATTGTGGTTGGAGAAAATACTTGGTATGATGTCAATTTTCTTGAATTTGTTGAGCCTTGTTTTGTGTCCTATCATGTGGGCTATCTTTGAAAATGTTCCATGTGCATTTGAAGAGAATGTGTATTTAGTTTCTTTGGGATGAAGGGCTCTATATATATCAGTTAAGTCCATTTCCTCTAGAGTGTTGTTCAATGCCACAATATCTTTGTTGATATTTTGTTTGGAAGATCTATTCATTTTTGACAGTGGGATGTTAAAACCCCCTACTATAATTGTGCTGCTGTCAATATCTTTCTTGAAGTCCTCTAAGATTTTCTTTATGTATTAAGGTGCTCCTATGTTGGTTGCATATATATTTACAATGTTTATGTCTTCTTGGTGGATTCTCCCCTTGAGTATTATGAAGTGACCTTCTGGGTCTCTCTTTATGGCTCTTCTTTTGAAGTCTGTTTTGTCTGATAGGAGTATTGCTACCTCAGCTTTTTTTTTTCTGTCCATTTGCTTGGAAAATTTGTTTTCAACCCTTCACTTTGAGTCTGTGTAGGTCTTTTGTCCTGAGGTGGGTCTCTTGTAGGCAACATATGTGTGGGTCATGCTTTTTTATCCATTCAGCTATTCTATGTCTTTTGATTGGAGCATTTTTTTTTAAAGATTTTTTTTATTTGTCTTTAGAGGGGTAGGGGAGAGGGAGAGGGAGAGAAATATCAATGTACGGTTGCCTCTTGCGTGTTCCCTGCTGGGAACTGGCCTGCAACCCAGGCATGTGCCCTGACTGGGAATCGAACCACAATCCTCCGGTTCGCAGGCCCGCGCTCAATCCACTGAGCTACACCAGCCAGGGCTGATTGGAGCATTTAATCCACTTACACTTAAGGTTATTATTGATAGGTACTGATTCATTGCCATTTTTGTACATGTGTTCCTCTCTCTCTCTCTTTTCCTTCCTTTCCTTAAAGCAGTCCCTTTAGCATCTCTTGCAGAACTGCTTTCATAGAGGTGTATGCGTTTAGACTTCTTTTGTCTGGGAAGCTCCTTATTTGGCCTTCTATTTTGATTGAAAGGCTTGCTGAATAAAGTAGTCTTGGTTGCAGGCCTCTAGCTTTTATTACCGGGAATATTTGTTGCCATTGTCTTCTGGCTTGGAGCATTTCCATTGAGAAGTCGGCTGCTAACTTTATTAGGTCTCCCTTGTATGTTACTTCCTTTTTCTCCTTTGCTGCCTTTAAGATGCTCTCTTTGTTTTGGTATTTTGCCATTTTAATTATGATGTGTCTTGAGGTGGGCTTCTTTGGGTTCCTCTGGATTGGGAGTCTCTGTGTTTCCTGGATTTGTGTGACTTTTTCTCTCATCAAATTAGGGAAGTTTTCCATCATTCCTTTTTCAAATAGGTTTTCTATCCCTTGCTCTTCTTCTTCTCCTTCTGGTATCTCTATTATATGGATATTATTACGTTTCATATTGTCTTGCTTTTCTCTTAATCCCTCTTCATTCTTTCTGAGCCTCTTTTCCTTTCTTGCTCTTTCTGGGTGTTTTTTCCTACTTTATTCTCCAGCTCACTGTTCCCATCTTCTGCTTCATCAATTCTTTTGATTCCTTGTACTGTGTTCCTCAGTTCAGAAATTGTATTCTTTATTTCCTTTTGGCCCTTGTTGATAGTTTCTATTTCCTTTTTCATGTTGATATCGTTTGCAGTGGGTTCATCATAGTGTCCCTGTAGTTTCTGGTAGCTCACTGAGAGCTCATGGAGCTTCCTGACAACCATTGCGTTGAACTCCGTATCTGATAATTGAGTTGCCTCTGTTTCATTTAGCATTCTTTCTGGGGCTTCCTCCTTTCCTTTCATTTGGGTTTTGTTTCTTTGTCTTCCCATTTTTTGGGAGACTCTTCTTGTTAGCCTCAGCTTCTTAAATTAATCTGTTCTGGCTCCCTGGGTTTATGTTGTGAACTTCTGTGGTATTATACCTGTAAGATTCAGTGGTGCAGTCTCCTTCGGGTATCCTGGTGTTCAAATCTTCCTTTTTCTCACCTGTTGGGATGCCGCCTCTTTGGGTCCACCTCTGGTTATTTCACAGTTCTAGGCTTTTTTTTTTTGGTCTCACTTGTGGGTATTTAAAAAGAGAAAAGAAAAAATGAAAAAAGAAGAAAAATAGAGGAAGGAATCAGAGATAAAATTGGGAAGAAAGGAAGAGGGAATAAAACAAGAAATAAGTAAAGAGAAGCAAAAGGAATTAAGGGATAAATAATAAAAAATATATAATTACAAGAAAACAAAAAAACCCCACAAAAACTAAAAACAAACAAACCAACAAAAACCAAAAAAACCCCGTTTCTGTTTTCAAACTGGCCAAACTATTTTTTCTGGTCTTGCTGGCTACAACAGGCTGAGGGGCGACTGTTGTCTCTTTTCTCCCTATTTCTCTCTCACTCAGTCAGCTTCAGGCTACTCTCCTCAGTGCCAGCTGCACGCTCTGCCCAGGGCTAGCTGTGTACTCTCCCCAGGGCTATCTGTGCACTCTCCCCAGTGCTAGCTGGTGCCTCTCTGTGCAGGGCCTTGGGTGTGGTTTCTGCGCTTCCTGCAGAGTGAGCACTTCCAGAGTTTATGGGTGTGAGCTGGGATCTGCTATGGATAGAGCCCTCCCCGCATTTATGGTTGTGAGCTCCGGGTCTCCTACAGGGCTCGCGCCTACCAGAGTTTACGGGTGTAGGTTCCATGGGTTTCCTGTGTTGCATGCACTCACCCTAGGATCACGGGTCTGAGCCAGGTCTTCCACAAAGCCCCCTCCTCCAGTCGCAGGGTCGCCTCTGGTCTCAGGGCCACCTCTGGTCCCAGGGGCACCTCCAGTAGCTCAGCCCCCACTGGTTGCATGGGCTTTGGCATGCACTCCTCCCAGGGCTATGCGTGGGTGCTCAGAGTCCCTGCATGTTTGCCACTCATACCTTAATTCCCCTCCCTGCAACTTCAAGCAACCAGGTCTTTCTCAGTGCTGCTCAAACCTTGTTTGGCCGGGGAGGGAGCAGTTGATGCGGTTCCATCCCCAGAGCATTGGTTTTTATTTCTTAATATCCCTCTTAGTGATACAGGAAGGCTGGTGGTGGCTGGAGTCAAGGAAATATTTTTTCCTCTAGCTGAAATAAAATTTCATAATTGTGCTGAGGTGAAGTCCTTTACCATGTAGAGTAAGCCTTTATTATGGGTAAGTCTCTGGTTTGCTATATTAACACTTTCGTTCCCTTGGCACGTGAGAAGGTGACCTTTCTGGATCTTTACCGGAGAAATTAGTGATTTCTTTAGGTGAAGAAAGTATAATAATCCCAGAAATTTGTCAAAATTACAATTTAAGTGTTCCTATCAGTTTATGGCTTTAAGGACTTCTGCTTCAGGTAAGCAGATCACAGTTACTGTGTCTCTAAACAAGGAGTATTGATCAGTTTGGAGTGAAATCTTGAGAAATAAGATTGACTTATGAATTGCTCATTGCTGTCAAAGTGACTTCTACTAAATTAAATACTCCTTAAGTGCCAGAAATAGCCATTATTCATCTTTGTATCACCCAAAACACTTCATACTGAGTTTCAAATTTAATAAGCTTTTAATATATATTTCATTGATTTGCTTGTTAAAGTCATTCATTGAAGGTAACCACAATTTCAGTTTAAAGGAGGTCAGCAGTGGTCACACAGTCAAGCCTAAATAACTCTAATATCACCCTATCGTAATAGCTTATTTCTTGTGGAATGACTTAAATACCCTTAAGTTGATTGATTCTTGCAATCCTAGTAAGAGATGGGATAAAATTTTTAGTTTTAGTTAATCAGTATATAAGGATGTTATTTTTCACCCCAATTTTACTATGGTAAAAATCAAATATTATTAAATTTTTGTTAACAATGAATTGCCCATTTTAACACATCTATTAGGGAAATTAATGATAAAGAGAACAAAGTTATTTACACTAAACTTAACCCTCGACATAAATGCACATTCATAATTATATATGATTTATCATAGGTGGTTTTTGTAATATTATTTCTATTATTTTAGTTCCATTATTAACAATTACCTTATACATATTTGAAAGTGAGAATACATCTAACAAACTATTATTGTCTATTTATAATTTGATGCATTATAAAGCAATCATATTTACAGCTCATTTTAAAGGAAGAAGCTTAGCTGAACCATTACTAAGGAAAAATGAAAATGTTTGGTAGTTCATTACTCTTGGTCTAGAGGATTTCAACATTTTTCTGTAAAGGCTGGGTTTTTAGAATGGATTAGCAGCTGTGTATACAGAAAATAATACATAATTAAGGGCACATTCATGTGAACTTTAAGCAATTTTACACAAATTTTAAGATGCCACATATTTTACATTCTCATCGGTCATTTTAAGTAATCTCAACTATACACCAAATACAATATTTTTAATTTTTTTCCTTTTTCATTTTTTAGTATTTCTCTACTACAGTTGACTCATTTTCCCCCATTGCTTTCCCCTGCCCCACCCACAACCCCACCACTACAGTCAAAATCCACCTTGTCCATTGGCCATTTATACCTGTTCATTGATTAGACCCTTCCCCTTCTTTCCCACCTTATTCCCCTCACCCATCCCCTCTGGTAACGTTCAGTCTGTTCCTTGTTTTCATGCCTCTGGTATTATTTTGCTTGTCTGTTTCTTTGGTTCATTAGGTTCCTCTTATAGGTGAGATCATATGGTATTTGTCTTACACCTCTGGGCTCCTTTCACTTAGGATAATACTCTCCAGTTCCAATCCATGCTGTCGTAAAAAGTAGGAGTTCTTTTCTTTCTGCTGCTATGTACATAGGTTCTTGTGAATTGGTGTTTCAGGATTCTTGGGCATAATCCCAGCAGTGGAATTGCCCAGTGAAAAGGAAGTACCATTTTTAGTTTTTGAGGAATTTCCATAATGTTTTCCACAGTGGCTGCACCAGTTTTCATTCCCACCTGCAGTGTACTAGGGTTCCCTGTTCTCCACAACCTCAACAGAACTTGTTTGTTGATTTGTTTAGGATGGCCATTCCGACTGGTGTGATGTGGTACCTTATTGTGGTTTTAATTTATAACTTTCTGATGCCTAGTGATGCTGAGCATACTTTCATATGTCTCTGAGCCCTCTGTATGTCCTCCTTGGAGAAGTGTCTGTTCAGGTCCTTTGCCCGTTTTTTTAATTGGAATATTTGTCTTCCTGGAGTGGAGTTGTGTGAGTTCTTTATATGTTTTTTAGGTTGAATCCTTGTCCAAGGTATCATTTGCAAATATATTTTCCCCTATGGTTGGTTCTCTTTTCATTTTCCTGATGTTTTACTTAGCCATGCAAAAGCTTTTAATTCTGATGAGGCCCCACTTATTTATTCTTTCCTTTATGTTCCTTGCTCTAGGGGACATATTGGTGAAAATATTGCTGCATGGAATATCTCAGATTTTCCTGCCTATGTTCTCTTCTAGGACTTTTATGGTGTTACTATTTGTAGTCAACTCTTTTATTCATCTTGAGTTTATTTTTGTGTATGTTGTAAGTTGGTGGTCGAGTTTCATTTTTTTAAATGTAGCTGTCCAGCTCTCCCAACACCATTTGTTAAAGAGGTTATTTTTACTCCATTTTATATTTCTTCCCCCTTTGTCAAATATTAATCGACCATAGAGACTTGGGTTTATTTCTGTGCTCTCTGTTCTGTTCCATTGATCTATGTGTCTGTTCTTATGCCAGTATCAGACTATTTTGATTACTGTGGCCTTGCAGTATAATTTGATATCAGCTATCGTGATCTTTCCTATTTTGCTCTTTTTTCTCAAAATTGCTGTAGCTATTTAAGGTCATTTATGGTTCCATATAAATTTTTGAGGTGTTTGCTCTGTATCTGTGTAATAAATATGTCATTGGTATTTTAATAGGGATTGTGTTGAATCTATAAATTGCTTTGGGTAGTATGGACACTTTGATTATGTTAATTTTTCCAATCCATGAACACAGTATATGTTTCTGCTTATTTGTATCTTTCTTAATTTCTTTTTTCAGTGTTCTGTAGGTTTCAGAGTATAGGTTTTTTACCTCTTTGTTTAAATGTATTCCTAGGCACTTAATGTTTCTTGTTGCTATAGTAAACATGATTTTTCCTAATTTTTATTTCTGATATTTCATTTTTTCCAATTTTATTTATTTATTTATTTATTTATTTATTTTTAATATATTTTATTGATTATGCTATTACAGTTGTCCCATTTCCCCCCCATCATTTCCCTCCACCCTACACACCCTCTCCCACCCACATTCCCCCCTTTAGTTCATGTCCATGTGTCATAAGTTCTTTAGCTTCTACATTTCCCATACTATTCTTGCCCTCCCTCCCCCTGTCTATTTTCTACCCACTATCTATGCTACTCATTCTCTGTACCTTCCCCCCCCCTCCTCCCACGCCCCTGTTGCTAACCCTCCATATGATCTCCATTTCTGTGGTTCTGTTCCTGTTCTAGCTGTTTGCTTAGTTTGCTTTTGTATTAGGTGTGGTTCTTAATAGCTATGAGTTTGCTGTCTTTTCACTGTCATATTTTTATCTTCTTTTTCTTAAATAAGTCTCTTTAACATTTCATATAATAAGAGCTGGGTGATGATGAACTCCTTCAACTTGACCTTATCTGAGAAGTACTTTATCTGTCCATCCATTCTAAATGACAGCTTTGCTGGATAGAGCAATTTTGGATGTAGGTCCCTGCTTTTCAAGATTTCAAATATTTCTTTCCAGCTCTTTCTTGCCTGGAAGGTCTCTTTTGAGAAATCAGCTGACAGTCTGATGGGAACTCCTTTGTAGGTGACTGTCCCCTTACCCCTTGCTGTTTCTAGAATTTTCTCCTTCATTTTAATCTTGGGTAATGTAATTACGATGTGCCTTGGTGTGTTCCTCCTTGGGTCCAACTTCTTTGGGACTCTCTGAGCTTCCTGGACGTCCTGGTAGTCTATTTCCTTTGCCAGATTGGGGAAGTTCTCCTTTATTATTTGTTCAAATAACTTTTCCACTTGTTGCTCTTCTTCTTCCCCTTCTGGTACCCCTATAATTCGGATGTTGGGACGTTTAATGATGTCCCAGAGGTTCCTAAGCATTTTTTTGAATTCTTGTTTCTTCCTCATTTTCTGTTTGGTTGTTAGTTTCTTCCTTCTGGTCCATTCCATTGATTTGAGTCCCAGTTTTCTTTCCATCTCTATCAGTTCCCCATGCATCTTCCTTCATTTCACGGATTGTAGCCTGCATTTTTTCATCTAGTTTGTGAGCAAAATCAACCAATTCTGTGAGCATTTTGATGACCAGTGCTTTGAACTGTGCATCTGATAGGTTAGCTATCTCTTCACTGCTTAGAGGAATTGGCTCTGGGGCTTTTATTTGTTTTCCGATTTGAGCCATTTTGGTGGGATTTTTGTTGTTGCTGTTGTTTTGGTTTTAGTCTGGTCTCAGCTATTACGTTGTGAGGGGTGGAGCCTTAGGTGTTCCTCAGGGTGGGGCAGCCTGGTCGCTGGGTTGTGATGCTGTATGTGGGGGCGGGGTCTGAGAGGGAACAATGGCGCCTGCTCTGCTCTCTCCTGGATTCAGTCCCTTCCGCCACTTCCCCTCTGCCTGGACCGTCTCCTCGAGGGAATGTGGGACCACCTGGTCAGCCAGCCACCTTGTGCGTCCTCACTGGGTCTGCACAGTTGCCCCCCTGTGCCCCGGGGTCAACCAGCTGCTGCCTGTGGGCCCGGGGACCGCCAGCCGCCGCCTGTGTACCTGGGAACTGCCCACAGATGCTGCTTGCGTTGCCGGGTCCATACCTCCACTTTCTCCTGCCGCGACTCTGCCTCTCTTACCGGTCTGGATGAATGGTTGTTGGACTTCCATACAGTTCAATTTTCTATCAGTTCTGGTTGTTTTCTTGTTTCTAAATATTTGTTGTCCTTAATTTTGGTTGTTAGAGGAGGCACAGTGTGTCCACCTACACCTCCATCTTGGCCGGAAGTCCTGATATTTCATTTTTGATGTACAAAAAAATGCCTTCGATTTCTGAATTTTGGTATTGTATTCCACTGTTTTGCCAAATTCATTTACTACCTCAAGTAGTTTTTTAGCAGAGCCTATAAAACTACAGATAAGGACAGTTTTACTTCCTTCTTTCCAATTTGAATGCTTTTTATTTTTTTCTTGACTGATTGTTGTGGTTATAACTTCCAATATTATGTTGAATAAAAGTAGTGAAAGCAGACACCCTTGTTTTCTTCTTGATCTTAAGGGGATAGCTTTTTTTTTTTTTTTGTCTATTGAGTATGATGTTGGTCATAGTTTTCTCATAACTTGCCTTTATTTTATTTAGATATACTTCGTCTATTCCCACTTTGGTGAAGGTTTTTATCATAATTGGGTGCTGTACTTTGTCAAATTCTTTTCAGCATGATCATGTGGTTTTTGTCCTTCATTTTGTTTATGTGGTATATTACATTTATTGATTTTTGAATATTATACCACACTTGCATCCCTGAGATGAATCCCACTTGATCATGGTGTATGATTTTTTTAATGTATTGCTGGATCTGGACTGACAATATTTTGTTGGGGATTTTAGCATCTGTTTTCATCAGAAATATCAGCCTGTAGGTTTGTTTGTTTTGTCTTTACCTGTTTTTGTAATTAGGGTAAATAGCCTTATAAAATTAGTTTGGAATTCTTCCCTCTTCTTGAATTTTTTGGAATAGTTTGAAAAGGATATGTGTTAGCTCTTTTCCAAATGTTTCATAAAATTTGCTTCTGAAACTGTCTAGTCCAGAGCTTTTGTGTGCCAGGAGTATTTTGATTACAACCAATTTCACTGGTTGTTATCAGTTTATTCAGGCTTTCTGCTTCTTAAATTCAGTTTTGGAAGATTATATGTTTCTCAGTGTTTGCTCATTACATCCAAGTTGTCCATTTTCTTGGCACATAGTTGCTCATAGTACTTTCTCTCAATCCTTTGTCTTTATGTGGTATGGTTTGTAATGAGTCCTCTTTCATTTTTGGTTTTATTAGCTTAAAACTTGGTCAATTGTGTTTATCTTTTCCAATAACCAGCTCCTGGATTTATTGATCCTTTCAATTGTTCTTTCAGTGTCTATGTCATTTAATTCTGCTGTGATCTTATTTCCTTCCTTCTACTTGCTCTGGGCTTTGTTTGTTGTTCCTATAGTTCTTGTAGATGTTGGGTTAGGTTGTTTATTTGAAATTTTTTAATCTTTTTTAGGTAGGCCTGTATTGCTATGAACTTTCCTCTCAAAATTGCCTTTGCTGTGTACTATAGGTTTTAGGCAGATGTTTGTTCACTTTCTTTTCCTTTAATTTATTTTTTATTTTAATTGTTGTTCTTGTACAGTTTTCTGTCTTTTACTCCCATCCTGGCCCACCGCCCCAGCCCTCCCCACCTCCCTCCCATTTCCACCCTCCCCTAGTTTTTGTCCACATGTTTTTTTTTATACTTGTTGCTCTAAACCCTTCCCCTTTTCCCCTGAAATTCCCTCCCCTCTCCCCTCTAATGACTGTCAGCCTGTTCTCAGTTTCAATGTCTTTGGTTATATTATACTTGTTTGTTTGTTTTCTTGATTAAGTTCCTGTTAAAGGTGACATCATATGGTATTTGTCTGTCATTGCCTGGATTATTTCACTTAGCATAATGCTCTCCAGTTCCATCCATGCTGTTGCAAAGGGTAGGAGCTCCTTCTTTCTTTCTTTCTGCTGCATAGAATTCCATTGTGTAAATGTACCTTAGTTTTTTGATCCATTCATTTACTGATGGACACCTAGGTTGCTTCCAACACTTGGTTATTGTAAATTGTGCTGCTATGAACATTAGGGTGCATAGGGTCTCTTGGATTGGTGTTTCAGGGTTCTTAAGATATAATCCTAGCAGTGGAATTGCTGGGTCAAAAGGTAGTTCCATTTCTAGTTTTCTTAGAAAATTCCATACTGCTTTCCACAGTGGTTGTACCAGTCTGCAATCCCACCAACAGTGCATTAGGGTCCCCTTTTCTCCACAACCTCTCCAACACTTGCTGTTTGTTGCTTTGTTTATGACGGCCATTCTAACTGGTGTGAAGTTGTATCTCATTGTGGTTTTCATTTGCATCTCTCTGATAGATAGAGATGCTGAGCATCTTTTCATATGTCTCTGGATCCTCTGTATGTCTTCCTTGGAGAAGTGTCTGTTCAAATCCTTTGTCCATTTTTTAATTGGGTTGCTTGTCTTCTTAGAGTGGAGTCCTGTAAGTTCTTTGTATATTTTGGAGCTTAAACCCTTGTCTGAGGTATCATTGGTAAATATGTTTTCCCATACCATCGGTTCTCTTATTTTAATACTGTTTTCTTTGGCCGTGCAGAAGCATTTTATTTTGATGAGATTCCATTTGTTTATTCTTTCCTTTATGTCCCTTGCTATAGGGGACATATCAGTAGAAGTGTTGCTGCATGAAATATCTGAGATTTTCCTGCCTATATTCTCCTCTATGACTTTGATGGGGTCACGGCTTATATTTAAATCTTTTATCCACCTTGAATTTATTTTTGTGTATGGTGTAAGTTGGTGCTCGAGTTTCATTTTTTTGCATATAGCTGTCCAGTTCTCCCAACACCACTTGTTGAAGAGGCTATTTTTACTCCATTTTATGTTGCTGCCCACTTTGTCAACTATTAATTAACCACAGAGACTTGGGTTTATTTCTGTGCTTTCTGTTTCGTTCTACTGGTCCATGTGCCTGTTTTTATGACAGTACCAGGCTGTTTTGATTACAGTAGCCTTGTAATACAGTTTGGTATCTGGTATTGTGATCCCTCCTACTTTGCTCTTCTTCCTCAAGATTGCTGCAGCTATTCAAGGTCATTTATGTTTCCATATAAATTTTTGAAATGTTTGTTCTATTTCTGTGAAATATGCCATTGGTACTTTAATAGGTATTGCATTGAATCTGTAAATTGCTTTTGGTGGTATGGACATTTTGATGATGTTGATTTTTCCAATCCATGAACACGGTATATGTTTCCATTTGTTTGTTTCTTCCTAGATTTCTTGCTTCAGTGTAGATGTGTGTTCACTTTCATTTGTTTCCATAAACTTTTTAGTTTCTTCCTTAATATCATGGTTAATACATTCATTATTTAATAGCTTGTTGTTCAGTCTCCATGAACATGAATGTTTTTGAGTTTTTTCCTTGAGGTTGGTGTCCATTTTCAAGCTATTGTGTTCTGAGAAGATGTTTTATGTGATTTCAATTTTCTTGAATTTGTCGAGGCTTGTTTTGTGTCCTACCATGTGATCTATCTTTGAAAATGTTCCATGTGATTTTGAAAAGAATGTATACTTTGATTTTTTTCGAGTGAAAATTTACATATCAATTAAGTCTATTTGATTTAGAGTGTCATTCAATGCCACAGTATCCTCATTGATTTTTTTCTTGGATGATCAATCCATTGTTGATAATGGGGTGTTAAAACCCCCTACTGTGAGTGTTTTGCTATCAATATCTTTCATGAAGTACAGCAAAATTTTCCTTATATACTTGGATGCTCCTATATTATGTGCATATATGTTTGTTTACAAGAGTTATAGCTTCTTGATGGATCCCTTAAGTATTATGAAGTTTTCTTCTTTGTCTCTTTTTATGGATTTTCATTGTAATCTATTTGGTCTGATATAAATATTGCCACTCCAGTTTTTTTATGTCTGTTTGCTTAGAATATCTTTTTCCAACCCTTTATTTTCAGTCCGTATAGACATTTTTTCTGAGATGGGTCTTTTGTAGGCAGTATATGTTCAGATCCTGTTTTCTTACCCGTTCAGCTACCCTATATCTTTTGATTGGAGTCTTTAATCCACTTACATTTAAGACTATTTTTGATAAGTACTTATTCACTGCCATTTCTTCCCTCTTTACTAATGCGCCTCTCTCTCTTTGTCCTCATCTTTTTAGATAAGTCCCTTTAGCACATGTTGCAATGCTGGTTTGGTGGAGATGTATTCTTTTACCTTTTTTTTTTTTTGGTCTGGGGAACTCCTTATTTTGCCTTCTATTTTAAATGAGAACTTTGCTGGGTAGAGTCATCTTGTTGGTAGGACTTTGCCTTGTTGGTAGGATTTTGCTTTTTATTACTTGGAATATTTATTGCCGTTCCCTTTTGGCTTGTATTGTTTCTGTTGAATAATCAGCTAATTGCCTTATCAGAGCTCCCTTAAATGTTTATAGCTCTTCCCCCCTTGCTGTCTTTAAGATTCTTTCTTTGTCTTTGAATTTTGCCATTTTAATTATGACATTTTGTGGAGTGAGCCTCTTTGGGACCCTCTGTGCTTCCTGGTCTTGCATTAGTTTTTGTCCTATCAAGTTAGGGAAGTTTTCTGTCATAACGTTTTCAAATAGGTTTTCTATTCCTTGGTCCTCTTATCCTTCTGGTATCCCTATGATTGGATATTATCACATTTCATGTTGTCCTGCAGCTCTCTTAAACCTTCTTCATTATTTTAGAGTCTTTTTTTTTTCATTTTTTTGCTCTCTCTGGGAATTTTTTTTTTTTTTTACTTTGTACTCCAGTGCACTAATTTGGTCATCTGCTTTATCTAGCTGGATTTTAATTCCATCCACTGTGTTCTTTACTTCAGATACTGTATACTTCACTTCTTCCTGGCTCTTATTGATGGTTTCTACGTTCTTGATGGTTTCCATGTTAGTATAGTTCCCAGTAAGTTCCTTGTAGCTTTCCTGGATTTCTTTGTTGTTCTCACTGAGCTCCTTGAACATCCTTAGAACCATTATTTTGAACTCAATATCAGATCATTTGTTTGCCTAAATTTTATGTAACTCTTTTTCTGGGGATTATGAGATGGGAACAATTTGAAATGTAAAATAAAAATAAAAAAGGACAAGAGGTAGGGAAAATGGAGTAGGACAGGGGAATGGTAAAAATTGAGATTTGAAATACAAAGATAGTGAAGATTTAGAAGTATAATTGGAGAAATGCAATAACCACCACCATATCCACAACTGAGAAGCAAAGACTGATAAAGGTGGAGAGAGAATAAGGGTATATTAAGAATGGAAACAATAACACAAGATGAGTAATGATGAGAAAAATGGTTTAAAGAGATTGGATGCAGGAGAAATAGTTAAGAGTATGGAATGGAAACAAGCCATAGCAAGAGAGGAAATAAAGTTTAAAGAAAAATAAGAAAATTAAAGAAGTTAAAATGGAGTAAGAGAATGGAGGAGCAAAATATGAGATTTGAAATAAGCTATAATATAAAAACTGGTGACTTCATATGTACAAACTTGTAGGACAAGAAATGAGTGTTAAAAAGCTATGCAGGAGAGAAAATAATGCAAATCACGAGAAAGATCATGGTGGAATTCGTCTCACTGTTTTCTCTTTCTGGAACTGCCCCTGTTGATGTCAGATTGTTTTCTGTTTCTGGCCCTAAGCAGTCTGTTCAAGGCTGCCAGTGAGCCACACTCTATGGCTGTCTTCTTGTGTTGTTAATATAGTCAGTCCATAATTAGCAATCTGGCTTAAGCACCACAGGTTGTGGCAGAGTAATTTCTGTGGGTGAGGCTATTGTTTTCTCTCATGCTGATGAAACTTGGAGGGGCTGCTCTGCTTCAGCAAGACGACTACTTCAGTATGGGGAATAACTCAGCACAGGTATCCTGGAAGCTGCTCTCTCAGTTGTCTCCCCGAGCCTCCATCCCCAGATGCTCTTCCAGCATCTCCTGTCCACTCTGCGGTGTTATGCTGGAGCCCAGCATAAGTGGCTGCAAATGAAATTAAGTACATTGGCCCTTTAAAAGGCTCTCTGTGAATCCAGACATCCCTTCCTGGCAAACAGAAATCCTACTGCTTTTCACAGCTGGTTATCATCTGGATATCATCTGGATTCATTTACCAGCTCTGGTGCTGTAAACTGGGGAACCTAGCTTGGTGTTTAAATCCCACATTTCTCAGAGGGAACAACCCAGCCACTGAATTTCCCTCCAGCACTTCAGCTGCCAACTGTGGGAGCCCAGCCAACCCTCTCATATCACCTCCTCACTCCATACTGGTCACTTGTGGTAAAGTTGTTTCTTCCTTCTGTCCATGGTTATAAGTCTTCTCTCCAACTATTGTTCTGTTGACTATTCTGAATGATTTCTCTACAATTTAGTTATAATTCTAGATTGGTCCTAGGAGGAGGTTAGTATAGCTTCTGCTTACTCTTCCACCATTTTGGATCCTGAATACTCACAAGTTTTTTATAATACCCCAAACAAAAGCACATTTCTTCTTTATTTTTCCATTCTGTGTAATTTATAAGCAGTATTTTCTTAAGAAGTACTTTAATGCTCTTTATGTTTTGCAATTTAATTGAGTCATGGGCATTACAAGGACAAGAAGAGATAATAAAAGCTCATTGATATTTACTAATCCAAACTTTCTGTCATTTAAATATATAATTCAGTTTATAACAGGAGAAATCTGCAGATTTTTCATATTCCAGGTGCATATATCTTAAACATAACAGAGTGTACTAATTACATTTTGATATTTCTTCCTCAGTTTTGCTAATTTAAATGGCATATAATGATAACAACAATACTATATCTGTAATTAAGTCCAAATTCAGCTTGAGTATAAAAGTGAATCAGAAGTCTTGTTTATAGTATTTTTATATTAAAAAAAAGAACACAGACATTCCTAAATTATTTCTTCTTATAAAATTAGGTTTTACACTTATGATTTCAAGTAGTATATTCTATAAAATGGTCTATGATGCTTCAAATCTTATAGTGAACTTCAGGTACATTCAATCATAAACTTGAGGGCAATGGTGATATCTAACAATCTCTAAATTCCTAGGCATTCTAGTTATACAAATACCTCCTTTTTTCTGTGAAAAATTGATGTGTTTAGGTTTGTTAAATTTTATTTAAATCAACAAATTTCCTTGTATTCCTGTTTAATGTGATGTTAATTGGTAAATAGAGGTTATTCCATAAATTATTTCTCTTCCTCACTGTTTCAGATTTTGCAGGAACATATATGTACCCTCAGTGTACATGTATTTTGAGCATATGCACAACTATTTCATCTTAATAACAGTTTTATATTTAAAGCGAAAACAATATTGATATACATTAGTAAGACTAAACAAGTGGTTTAAGAGGAACACATATTATGAAACCAAGACATTTTTCAGGGATACATGTACCCTAGTTCATTTTGTGTTATTTGACACGTTTCAACATTTTTAAATGAAGAAAGGGGTAATATTCTTACTTATTAACTCATTGATGACAGTGAATTTTGACAACATATATAATGACTTTAGAGTTTTTAAACATAAGGAATTAAATGAAAATGAATTATTATTATTACTGTTGTTGTTGTTGTTCTTTTTACATTATACATCACCTGTAAAATATGGACCAGCAAGCATCAGGAAATAGCAATGATATTCTTTAGTGGATTTTTTTCTTTACTTTAAATCTGTCTGTAGACGAGGTTTTACATTGAATTTCAGATTAATTGCTTTTGTACATAGTATCTTGAGAGAGGTTTAGGAGATCAGACTACATTTCCTTTAAACATGACTTGAATTTAATTCAAAACTCTTAAAAAAACTGTTCACAATTCTAAACCTCCATTGTATTATATTCAAACTTTAAAACATAAAGAAATCAATATTTTAAAGATGACCTCACAGCCTTTCTCATATTGGGGCCCAAGTTCAGGCCGCACAGAGTGTGTGGTTTCCACAGCTGCACATGGTGGCATCACTCACAGTTCATGAACATCAAGGTCTGTTCAACACACAGTTTCATATATAACATTGACAGCAGCCCTTAGAAAATAAATGAAAAACCCAAGTATTTTTACAATAAAGATTATTTTTATTTTATTTTATTTTTAAATTTTTATTTATTTATTTATCTTTAGAGGGGAAGGGTAGGAGAGAGGGAGAGGGAGAGAAATATCAATGTACAGTTGCCTCTTGTGTGTCCCATGCTGGGAACTGGCCTGCAACCCAGGCATGTGCCCTGACTGGGAATCGAACTGCTATCCTTTGGTTCACAGGCCCGCGCTCAATCCACTGAGCTATACCAGCCAGGGCTAAAGATTATTTTTAAAGAAATATGTTATTTATTTATTTTTTCATGGAATTTATTTATTTATTTATTTATTTATTTATTTATTTATTTATATTAAATTTATTGGGTGACATTGGTTAACAGGATCATATAGGTTTCAAGTATACATTTCCATGATACCAGATCTGTGTATTGCATTGTGTACTCACCACTCAAAATCAAACCATCTTCTGTCATCACATATTTGGCCTCCTTTACCGTTTACTATCCCCAATCCCTTTCCCTCTGGTAACCACCATACTGTTGTCTGTGTCTATGAGTGTCAGTTTTATATTGCACATATGCGTGAAATCATATGGTTCTTAACTTTTTCTGACTTTGTTTAGTATTGAAATATTACAAAATATTGAAAAAATATTTTTATTTATAAACACCAATAAAATGATACCAAATATACACATGTGTGGTAATATATTACATTTATATTTACTATGTATTTATAAATTAATTAACACTAATTAATTTCTAATGCATAAGTTATATATTAAATATGTGTGCATATAATACATAAATATAAATATCTTTTATTATTGATTTGTTAATTTGAAACATTAAAAATAAATTTAACACATCTATAAGATGTTAAATTATAGATTTTAACATTTGATTATAGAATAGCCATTAAATGTATGAGGAATAATTAGTAATTAAAAAAATGCCAAAAAGATTGAATATGGAGAATTATCCTAATTGCCAAAAAGGGAGAAAATAATGTTTTAGAAAATAGAGATAAGTTTGAATATTCTATTTTAGTTTTTTTTATGAACAGATTCTGTGGAGACTATGATTTGATAAATATTTTATTTATATAATAGAAGCCATTAAGCATCAATCAGATAAACTGAAATCTTTCTGATATAATTTGAGAGTAGAGTGATCATGTACCATCTTTGATAAGAAATGAACAAAAAGTTTCATGATTTTCTTACAGACTAGAGGGACAAATATAAACCTGGTAGTAGTGAAGTCAGATAAGGTAACTTCTGGATGAAGAAACTAAATAAATAGAAGTTCAGCTATATTAAGGAGATTCCACAAAGTGTGATATTAGTCACATCAGCCAATATTTTAAATCAATCATCTAGATAATGATAAATAGGTAGGCATGCATAATTTTTAATTAACAAGTGATAGAAATACAAAAGAGTTTTAGTTTACATTTTATAATAAATATTCAATAAAGACATAAACCAAAATTAATAAAGTATCATTGAAGGAAGATTAATGTAAATTTTTTGCAGTTAAAATATCATGGTAGCCTACACAATAACCCCTCTCTAATAGATAACCAAGACATACATAACTTCTGAAAGTTGTGAATTTAATACTTTGCATAGGGAAGGGACTTAGCAGTTGTGATAAATGAGTATTTGAATTGAAGAAATTTTCTTGGATTACTTGGGTAGGTTCAGTGCAATCTCATGGGTCCTTCTAAGAGGGAGGTGGGAAGGTCAGAATTACAGAAAGAAAGTTTGAGGCTGAGTGTAAAATTCAGAGAGGAGACAAGATGCCATGCTGCTGATTTCACAATGTAGAAATGGGCCATGCGACAAGGAGCATAGCTTGCCTCCGGAAGCTGGAAAAACGTGGAAGCAGGTTGTCTCCTAGAACTCCCAGAAAGAGCACAGTGTAGTGGACCCATTTTAGATTTCTAACCCCCTGAGCTGTAAAAAGAATACATTTGCACTGCTTTAAGACACTAAGTTCATGGTCTATATGAAAGAGGAAATTTCAAATCAAATGAGTATTAAATAGGGTCTGTGCTTAAGATGCTCATATGGGAAAGTTCTAAGTTCAATAAAAATTTATTAAACATATTCTATTAAGTATTTGATATTAAGGATACAAAAATAACTAAGGAGAGTATCTATCTGCCTTCAAGGATCTGACAACAAATAGCATTTATATATAATATGATGAGTATGATGAAATTATAGGGTCAGGAAAGCCATGAAACCCCAGGGGGGAGATACGAAATGATCAGTGTTGCAGGAGATACTAGGTTCTGGGAAATACATAAGTAGCAATGCAGAGAGAAAGGCTTTTCAAGCTATAGGAATAGTGTGGATAAAGATACCAAGATATGAAATAGTTCCAATCATATAGGAAAATGATGCAGTCTCTCATTCATTGAGCATAAATTATTTGTGCATAGTGGCCTGAAATGAGTCTGAAGAAGATAACAAAAGCATTTGCAGGTTGCCTGAGTCTGTGTTACAGATGGTGGAAGTGACCAAAGGCTTTTAAAGAAGTGAGGATCAAAAGTCTGATTATATATTAGTGAAGGAACACCAACAATAGAGAATGCTTGAAGTTAATGAAGCCAATTTGAAGGCTATCACAATTGTGCAAGTCAGGAATGATAAAGCCCTACCTTAAAGCAGTGGAAGTAATAACATGAGTAAGAAGTTTTGAAAATAAACAGGTAAAACTCTGGAGACTAGTGATTAATTGGATTTGAATGAATGTCGTTCATTATAAGGTAACTGAATTCTCAAACAGGTCAACAGATCATAAATGAATTTGGTAATAGTGTAGGAAAGGAGTAATATTAGTGAACTCATATTCTGAAGGAAATATGATGAATTGTTTTTGAGATAAAACAATTCAGTTTTCACCTAGATACCCAGTGAAAATGTTGGGTGAGTAGATTTATACCTGCACCTGAATCTTTGTGTATATAGCACAAAGGTCATGGATGTAAATTTTAATGTGATAAAAATAATTTGATGAAAATAATTGCTAAAATCAAAATATGTATGGATAAGAAAAAAAAGTGGAGATAAAATACAACCAAATAATTTCAACATTTATTGTGAGAGTAAAGAAAAACATTGAGGTAGAAAATTTCAGAAAAGAGGAATATAATAAAAATGAAAGGTTTTCTCATGGCACACATAAACTAATTACTAAAATTCTGTGGCACACCAAAAAAATTTTTTTGCCCATCTGACACACACAAAAATAAGTATTTTTGATTCATTCACACCAGATGGCTATTGTTATGTTGGCTGTTGTCATTTTTTTTTTTTAGTTTTTAAAGACTTCATTTTATTATTATTATTTTTTAATCAGTATTTTTTAATTGTTGATATTGCACAGTTTTCTGTCTTTTACCCCGCCCCCAGCCCAACCACCCCAGCCCTCCCCACCTTCCTCCCATTTCCACCCCCCATAGTTTTTGTCCATGTGTCCTTTATACTTAGTTTATGTGTGCCATGAGATGAAAAAGGTTGAAAAATCACTGCTTAATGAACGTAATGTCCATTCTGAACAATCCTTATCAAGTAATTTTAATGCTATATTTAAATATTACTTTGTAATTCTACATTGTGTTACTTAGAAAATAAATGGTACTCTTTTTTAATAAGGAAAATGGTTTAAACTCCTATAAATTTTTATTCTCAATAATAATTATATTTGTTGGTCTTGTAGTGTATTTAGGATGATTAATTTAAATTATTAATTATATTTAGTATACTTTAGTCTTCTATAACTTTTATTATTAATCAGTTATGAAGCATTCACTTTTTTAACAAATATTTATTGTACACCTACTATACATCAGCATGTACTTTAAATCACTTATTTACAAATAAATCTTATACCTATGTAATTTACATAACATGATTTTTAGTTAAGATATACCAAAAAAATGAAAGGTTTTGATACTTATGTAAAAAACAAACAATTTTAGTAAAATAAAAAAGTTATTGATACTGAAGACATGGAGGATTTTGCTTATGATGATTTCAATGGCTCGTTATGAGTAAAAATTATGAGGCAAAGTTGTGGACAGTGGCTCAGAACTGAGAAAATTCTTACAGTGAGTAAGTCCATTCTGTGAAGAATCATTGCTGAGAATGAAGAGAATGGTTTAGATGATGAGACGCAATCAAGGGCTTCTTTTCGTTTCTTTTTTTCCCTACTATCATGGGGAAGACAGGTAAACTAATGTGAATGAACCAGTAAGAAAGAGAATGGACATACTCTAAGAGTGGGGACATACTAAGAGTAGGGATTGCTGGAAGGAATGGTGCTACCAGATTGAGGGGGGCAAAGAGGGGTAATTGGGATAACTGTAATAGCATAATCTATACAAAATATTTTTTTAAAAATAAGAAGTGAAAAAGCTAATTCCCAGAAGAGGAATAAATGTAGACAAAGAAGGACTGATGTTGACTATAATGACAGTAACCACATTATCTGAAAATGAAGGAAAGGGGAAGAAATGATGGGTAATGGTGGAAAGTGGAGACAGTTCGCATATCAGTTATTTAACTCTTTTTATAGGAGGAAGTGAGATAATCTTATTTCTAAAGGAGGAAGTTTCATTTATGTAGATGAAAGATTTTAGTAAAACATAGTAGCTACTGAGGATACATAGAAATTTAACTGGAAAAAAGACAAAGGAAGGGATTGAGAACAACAATAGTGTCCCCTGAGGGTGGGGATGAAAGTGTAGTTATCTCACCAGTGACTGAGTTGTGGAAAGCATCAGATAAGAGAGAAAGCAAATCTCGAAATTGGTTCAAGGTAGCAGTCTTGTAGAATGAGCATTATCAGGATTAAATTTAACTGTATGTAACAGGAAAATACCAAATAAGTGACAAAACTATTGGTATTCAGAAGACTAGGTGATCTGAAGTTTTTGATTGTAATTTAGTGGCAACACAGTCCCAGGAAACCAGCTTTATGCCATCAAAAAGGCATCTGCTCAGTAGCTGCTGCTTCATCAGGACTCTTGGAAATGTGGCCTGTGATATACTACACCTTTGGCTTGACAAGAAGTTCAAACATGAGAGGTTGCAACCATAGAAATGGATGCTATTTTAGCCTACACTAGCAGTGACTGAGTTTATAAAACAAGACTAAAAAAGAAAATACTTAAGAAGATCATGTCAGAATTTTGTACTCATTTCTAGACATCACTTTTTGAATGGGATGAAGGCTGATCAGGACATATCCAAATAAGAATGGCAGTAATGATGAGAGATCTGGGAATAAAATAATAGGACTATTGAATACAAAATAAGAAAATAGGGAAAATGATTAGTTACTTTTAGATATTGTACTGATAACACATATGCTTGATTGGATACATTTGTTGTGGCTCCAAAGGAAAGATTCAGAACAACTGGATGGAAATTATTTTGATTCAGATTTGAGCACGAAGATAAAACTTCTAGCAATAGTATAGTTCCCATATTGAATAGGTTAATTTATGAGGTTGTAAGCATTTTAGCCCAGAAATATTCTAGGCAGAGGCTTGTGAATGTCAATCAATATTGTAGTGTGCAGTAGAGAAATTCCTGATGGATAGGAAGTTAGAGTTCCTTCAAAAATATTTTCTACCTGTCTCATATTCTAAGAGATGCCATCTTTCTCCACAAAAAAGGCATTTTATAATTATTTTTGTATATTAATATCTCTAAATATGTGCTATTGGAATTTTATAGACTGAAGAGAGAGATATGAGTTTTACTGCTGATTTTTGTTTAGTAAACTAAACCTGAGTAAATTATTTAAACTTTCTGCATCTCCTTTTTATTCACTCTTTTGTAAAATGATATTCTTGGTAAAGAATATTAATATCTAATGAGATATTTTCTATTTCTGTGAATTTATATTAGTTAAGTAAAAACAAGCACTCTAACAAATTGTTTCTTCACATGGTATTGGTATAATTTATGTCAAAACAAAACTATATACATGCATATGCATGTATATGCATATGCACACACAACATTTATTTGTATTTTTTTTTCTCCTTTTGGACTATTAAGATCTCAAGGAATAAAAGAGATATTTTATTTATATTTTGTTCTAATAGTGATTACTGCAGTGATCTGCATATAATAGGTCCTAAATAAATACTTCTTCACTAATGTACCTAATGCTTTATTTCATACCTATCACATGCAGGTGAGAGACAATAAAATAAAATAGAGCACTCCAGATTTGACTCTGGTTCGAGCAGAAAAGAGAAGAAAATCCTAATGGCATCCAAACTGATATATGAATAGAACACTTTCTATGAAGATAATTTCAGTGAGCTACTTGGCCACATGAGCTGGCATACATCTGTGTTGGAATAAATTTGCTAGCTACTCTTAGGTAAACAGTATACTTTTCAATGTGATATGCCTGTCTTCTCTTTTGTCTCGTACCTCCAACTTTACACTAAAACATGGGAGGATACTTTGTTTTTCTTCACTATTACTAGAAGACAGAGTTGAATATTGAAAAAAGGCATTGTTTTTAGAATGAGATAATCATTGATCCTATCCTGCGTTCCTTACAAATATGTGATTTTAAACAAAGCATAGAATTCTTTAGAACCAGTTTCCTTGTCTGTTTAATATCCAAAATGATATAGCCCTCCTAATATTGTTCTTGGGATAAAATGAGGTAATGCATGTGAAACCACTTAATTCAGTGTCCAACACTTGGTATATACACAATCCGTGTCCTCTGGAGATTGTGGGGAAAAAAATGACAAAATTTAACTCACAATTGAAGGCTCAAGGTTTCGAATTTAAGGCTCGGTGTATGACATTTAAGGCTCAGGGTGTGATCCTCAGATTTCTGCCTTCATAAAAAACCTGGGCTGCTGTGCAAATGCTTTGAGGTATAGGTGTATTTTAGAATATAAACTTGTACCTAAAAATTTAGGATTTTTTCTCTTTCTGTAAAAGCTATGATTGATTTTTCTACTTTTACTGAATGATTTGCTCTGAGTTTTGCAATTTAGATTACATTTTTCCTTGAGGCCATTAACTGAGAGAAATGTTATGAATTATTTACATGCAATTTATCTTTTACCTTTTAGTATCCTAATACATTTTTTCTATTAACAGAGTCAGAATATCTACTTTAGCAGTTATTTAAACATTTTTCTTGCACATATTTTTTCCAAATTCACTTGAATTGTCAATGGCAAGTTTCTTTAGAATATTTATGATTTTCATTCTCTAATATATGTCCAAAATGAAGTTTTTTGAAAACTTTGGACATTTATAATATCTAAGAAAACATTTTCTTATTTAGATTATTGATGTTAAATTTAATTGTTATTTATTTGCATAATATACCATCCTTTGCAAATTTTATTCTCAAAATTTTCATAGTGTGATTTTTTTCCTTAGGGCTGGTATCATAGTTTTAACAAATTTATTCTACACTTTAGGGTGCTACAAAAACTGGTCTTTATCCTTAATTAGTGAATACACTCCAAGAACCTCCCTGGTTTCCACTTTATTAGACAACGAAGTGAACAGAATGGTAATCTGACCTGTGTTTGTCTTTTAGAAAAAAATGACATTTCTAGTACTGTGAGAAATGGATGATTTTCCTTCATGTACTAAGAGTTCCATGAATATCTTCTACCTAGAATAAAAGCACATTCTTGTCAAAATTTTCATATACATCAATTTTATATGCACAAAGATTTCCTAATTAAATAATTCATCTGAAAATTTAATGAAGTGCTCATGAGAGCTGTTTAAATGACAACCTGCTCCTGATTATATATCAAACCACAGCTTTTTATATACAAATCTGTGGAAAAGTTTATGTTTTTACATATTGAATTTATAAAACAGTTTATTTCTCAAAGATTGATACATGAGATTCAGATTAGATTTTACACATAGGAAATAATTTTGACTACCCAATAAACTAATATTTTAAAGTCCATAGTTCTTCAACTGCTATCTTTATTGAGTTGATGCTTAATGATTTCACTATTTCACAGAATAAATACTTTTCCTATGTATCTGTACAAAACATGGATGGAATTTACAGTTCAAATTTAAATATAATTCTCTATTTTAAAGGCAAGTGCCAATCAATTCTGAAAAAAAAAAAATCTCTTCAGAGTTTCCCAAATATCATGTATTAATCTACTCAAATTATCTTTTTCCTATCTATCTATAGTAGCTGAGAACTTGACTGATTATATTAAATTAATTTAAAACTCTGTTCCATTTTCTACATAATTATCTCTATAAACATTTCTTAATCTATATTCAGAAGATAAGAGAATAATATTATTTTTCAAATGACTGATTTCCTGCATTTGATTTGGAAAGAAACTATAAAATTCATTGTTCACTAATTTTTAAAACATGTTGTTCCAGCTGGAATTATTCAGAAGAGGGTGATATTTTCTAAGAAGTATCAGGGGATCTGTTGTTATACATTGCTTTTCAAACAGATTTAGTTGTTGGTAGTAATCTGACAGTGAATAGCCATATAAAAGTAAAATGAGAATCTAACATGTACCTCACTAGGTGCCCTGATAATTAAATAAGAAATTGGGTGTGAGTGTGGAACTCCTATGCACTCAGGAATACAATACTAAACAGCCGCATCAGCATTTTATCAATTACTCATATAAGTTAGAAGGGAGATATATTAAAATATTTTGTTTTCCACACTCATTTAGTCATTTTATGTCAACTACCAGCTTTGTTACTGGTGGAAGTGAGGTCCTACTAGTATCTAAAGGAAAAGAATTCACTGAGACCTGCATGAGGGTATGTGGCTCTGCAGAATGGTTTACTGATGATGTACAATTAAGGGGGTTCCCCTCCTGACTTTCCAATATCTCATCTCCATTAAGCACACCATGGAAAAAATATAATCTTTTTTTAAGTAAGGACAGGATGAAAGACACTCCCCAGAGTTTATGCTTCATATTAAAGTATAGTACAAAGGGTAAGATGGTGGAGGAGTGAATGGAAGCCACATAAACCTTCTTCCAGGACCAAACCAGAATTACAACTAAATTAGGGAGAAATTGCCCAAAACAAACAGCTGAACGATAGCGAAAAAGAAGACTTATAACCTCAGACAGACAGAAGAATTGTCAGCACAACCTATCTGTACCTGCACAACAGCATGCAAGATGTGGTACGTGGAGCAACCTTCAGGCAATCACCTGGATGGAAGGACTCACCAAAGAATGACCCAACAATGGTCAAAACCCAATTATTCCAGACAGCCAACATAAAGGGCATAAAATCCATCCTAAGAGCATCAAGTTCAAGAGATCAAGGAGACTGCACCACTGAATCTTTCAGGTCTCCTACCATAGAAGTTCACACCACAAACCCAGGAAGTCAGAACAGATCAATTTAAGAAGCAGAGGCTAACAAGAAGAGTCTCACAAACAATTGGAAGACAAAGAATCAATCCCCAAATGAAAGGAAAGGAGAAATCCTCAGAAAGAATGCTAAATAAAAAAGAGGGAAGTCAACTAGCAGATACTGAGTTCAAAGCAATGCTTGTAAGGAAGCTAAATGAGCTCACTGAAAATTACCAAAAACTACAGGGAAACTATGAGGAATTTACTACAAAATATATCAACATTAAAAAGGTAATAAAAACTATCAACAAGAGTCAAGAGGAAATGAAGAATACAATTTCTGAACTGAAGAACACAGTAGAAGAAATCAAAAACAGGATCGATGAAGCAGAGGATCAAATCAGCGAGATGGAGGACAAGGTAGAAAAAAACCTCTCAAAAAGAGGAAGAAAAGGAAAAAAGACTCAGAAAGAATAAAGAGGTGTTAAGGGAACTGCAGGACAACATGAAATGTAATAATATATAATAGAGATGCCAGAAGGAGAAAAAGAAGAGCAAGGGATAGAAAACCTGTTTGAAAGAGTAATGATGGAAAACTTCCCTAATCTGATGCGAGAAACAGACATACAAGTTCAGGAAGCAGAGAAGGTCCCAATTAAGAGGAACACAAAGTGGCCCACTGCAAAACACACCATAATTACAATGGCACAATTTAAATACAAAGAGAGAACCTTAAAGGAAGTGAGGGAGAAACAGGAAGCGATATACAAGGGATCCCCAATAAGGCTAGCAGCTGACTTCGCAACAGAAGTTTTACAAGCCAGAAGGGAATGGCAAGAAATATTCCAAGTAATGAAAAGAAAAGGCCTGCAACCAAGACTACTCTATCCAGCAAGGCTCTCAATTAAAATGGAAGGCCAAATAAGGAGCTTCCCAGACAAAGAAGGCTAAAAGAATACACCTCCACCAAACCAGCATTACAAGACATGCTAAAGGGCTGGGTTTAAGAAAAGTAAGAAAAAGAGTGTGAGAGACAGGAACAAAGGAACTAAGGGAGTAAAATGGCAATGAATAAGTACCTATCAATAATAAACTTAAATTTAAATGCATTAAATGCTCCGATCAAAAGACATAGAGTAGGTGAATGGATAAAAAAAAAATGACCTGCACATATGCTGACTACAAGAGACCCACCTTAGGTCAGAAGACCACATAGACTGGAAGCGAAGGGCTGAAAACATATATTCCAAGCAAACCGACAGGAAAAAAAGGCCGGGGTAGCAATACTTATATCTGACAAAATGGACTTCAACACAAAAGCCATAAAAAGAGACTCAGAAGAACACTTCATAATACTCAAGGGAAGAATCCATCAAGAAGACATAAACACATAAACATATATGCACCCAACATAGGAGCACCCAAATGTAAAGGGAAATCTTGGAGGACTTCAAGAAAGATATTGATAGCAACACAATTATATTAGGGGATTTTAACACCCACTGTCAAAAATGGATAAATCTTCCAAACAAAATATCAACAAGGGTTTTGTGGCTTGAGCAATGCCCTAGATCAAATGGACGTTAACTGATAGATAGATATAGATAGATATAGATATAGATATAGATGATATAGATATAGATAGATATAGATATAGATATAGATATAGATATAGATATATAGATATTCTCAGACTACAAGGGCCTAAAACTAGAAACTGAACTCAAGAAAAAACTCAAATTCATGAAGATTGAATAGCATGCTATTAAGTTAAATAATGAATGGGTTAAGAATGAGATCAAGGAAGAAATCAAAAAGTTTCTGGAAACAAATGAAAATGTACTCACAACAGTCCAAAACTTATGGGACACAGTGAAGGCAGTCCTGAGAGGGAAATTCATAGCAATACAGGCCTACCAAAATAAGATACCAACATTTCAAACAAACATCCTAACCCTAGATCTATAAGAACTGAAGGAACAACAGTAAACAAAGTCCAGAGCAGGTAGAAGGAAGGAAATAACCAAGATCAGAGCAGAATTAAATGGCATAGAGACTAAAAGCACAATTCTAAGGATCATTAAATCTAGGAGCTTGTTCTTGGAAAAGATAATCAAAATTGACAAGCCTCTAAGCAGACTAATCAAGAAAAAAAGAGAGAGGACCCAAATAAACAGAATCAGAAATGAAAGAGGAGAGATTACAACTGACAGCACAGAAATACAAAAAATTGTAAGAAATTACAATTTTTACGAAAAACTATATGCCTAGAAATTTGAAAACTTGGGTGAAGTGAACAAATTTCTAGAAAAATATAATCCTCCAAAACTGAATGAAGAACCAGAAAGTCTGAACAGGCAGATAATAGCTGACAAAATCAAAGCAGTAATCAAAAAACTCCTGGCACACAAAAGTCCTGGACCAGGAGGTTTCACAGGAGAATTTTACAAAATATTTAAAGAAGAGATAAGCCCTATTGTTCACAGACTATTCCAAAAAAATCCAAGAAGAGGAACACTCCCAAACTCTCTAAATGAAGCCAGCATCACCCTTATCCCCAAACCAGATAAAGACACCACAAAGAAAGAAAACCACAGGCCAATATAGCTGATAAACATAGACACTAAAGGATTTAGTGTCTAAAATCCTCAACAGAATATGGGAAAACCACATCCAGCAATATATTAAAAAGATCATATACCATGGTCAAGTGGGATTCATCCCAGGGATGCAAGGATAGTACAATATTTGCAAATCAATAAACATAATATATCACATAAACAAAAGGAAAGACAAAAATCACATCATCATATTAATAGATGGAGGAAAGGCATTTGATAAGGTACAACACCCATTTATGATAAAATACTAAGCATAGTGGGAGTAGAAGGAGCATACCGGAACATAACAAAGGCCATATATAAGAGACCTAGAGTCAGCACCATACTCAATGGGCAAAAATAAAAGCTTTCCCACTAAGATCAGGAACAAGACAAGGATGTCCAATTTCACATAGTATTGGATGTCCTAGCCACAGCAATCAGAGAAGAAAAAAAAAAAATAAAACGCATCCAAACTGGGAAGAAGAAAACAAAACTGTAATTGTTTGCAGATGACATGATAGTGTACATAGAAAATCCTATAGACTCCACCAAAAAACTACTTGACATAAAAAGTGAATTTGGAAAAACAGTAGGATACAAAGTTCATACTCAGAAATAGAAAGCATTTTTGTGTATCAACAATGAGATGTCAGAAACAGAAATCAGGAAAAAAAATCCCATTTGATAGAGCAACAAGAAAAATAAAGTATCTAGGAATAATCCTAAACAGGGAGATAAAAGTCCTGTACTCAGAAAACTACAGAACACTGAAGAAATTAATTAAGCAAGAGACAAATAAATGAAAGCATGTACCATGTTCATGGATTGGAAGAATTAATATCATCAAAATGTCCACTACCCAAAGCAATTTATAGATTCAACACAATGTCTATTAAGATACCAATGACATATTACACAGATACAGAGCAAACCTTTCAAAAATTTATATGGAACCATAAATAACCCCAAATAGCTACAGCAATTTTGAGAGAAAAAAAAGAGCAAAGTAGGAGGGATCAAAATACCGGATATCAAACTATACTGCAAGTCCACAGTAATCAGAATAGCCTAATACTGGCATAAGAACAGACATATAGATCAATAGAAAGAACAAAGAGCCCAGAAATAAACCCAAGTCTCTATGGTTAATTAATATTTGACAAAGGGGGAAGAAACATAAAATGGAGTAAAAATAACTTCTTTAACAAATGGTGTTGGGAGATCTGAACAGCTACATGCAAACAAATGAAATTCTACCATCAAATTACAGCATACACAAAAATAAATGCAGGATGGATTAAAGGCTTATTCATGACACCATAAAAATCCTAGAGAACATAAGCAGGAAAATCTGAGATATTCCATACAGAAATATTTTCACCAATATGCCCCCTAGAGCAATGGACATAAAGGAAAGAATAAACAAATGGGCCCTCATCAAAATATAAAGCTTCTTCATTGCTAAAGAAAACATCAGGAAAATGAAAAGGGAACCAACCATAGGGGAAAATATATTTGCAAATGATACCTTGGACAAGGGTTTGATCTCAAAAATATATAAAGAACTCACACGATTTCACTCCAGGAAGACAAACATCCCAATTAAAAAATGGGCAAAGGATCTGAACAGATAATTCTCCAAGGAGGATATACAGAGGGCCCCGAGACATATGAAGGTATGCTCAGCATCACTAGGAATCCTAGAGTTGTAAAATAAAACCACAATGAGATATTACTTCACTCTTGTGAGAATGGCCATCATAACAAAATCAGCAAACAAGTTCTGGCAAGGTTGTGGAGAAAAGGGAACACTAGTGCACTGTTGGTGTGAATGCAGACTGGTGTAGCTGTTATAGAAACAGACCCGTGGAGGAAGGGGACAAAATACTATTATGGAATGGACTCCCCCTTCTCCCTAGGATAACTAGGTTATCCTTGTCCGCTGCCAGGGAATTATAGCTCTCAATGTCAGAGATTGGTGAAAAGGAGCAGAACTGTTTATTCAAAAGTTATACAGACTTAGGAGTAATGAATTAATGTCTTCATTAAAATCCCAAAGTCCCTTAGAACACCCACAAACACCCTCAGTTCTTCCTTCCCCCCTTTGCCCAGTCTGGGGTACTTTATCTCAAGAGAAAAATAGAAGTCCATGGCTCTGGTAGCCCCCAGTTCTTCCCAGTAATCTGTGCTCAGCTAGTAGTCCTCCTGAGGTTCCCAGCACCATCAACTGTGTTGCCGCCAGGATCTCCAGTTCCTAATCCAAACACACATGACACCTTCTCCTGGCCCACCAGCAACAGTCCTTTCACCCCTTTCCTTCCCTCAGTGTCTCTCCTGCATCCTTCCAAACTGCTAAGAGAGAGCTCTGCATAACAGCTACATTTTGCTTTTTAAGCAGTGTGGCAAAGGGGGCCCCGAAGCCTCACAGTTCTCCCTTTCTTGCCAAAACCTATGTGGTCCCAACTCTTTACTCCAAAGCTGTGTGGTCCCCTCTTTGCAGGGCTGCCATGCCTGGGTTAAAATCCTGGTGCCAGTCCTCCTCAGCAGCCCCATTTCTGACTCCTCCCACAATCAGTTACACCTGCCCTAATTCCTGTATTTCTCCAGCTTTTCTGGGATGCTATAATAAGTCGAGGCAGGCATGGCCCCTTGTCATGGAGCCAATCATCTCCAAGCTCTCTTGCAGGTGCTGTAACCAGAGGGAGTTCCCTCTCAGTTACATCATGGGTTGAAATTACTCCCATCTCCCTGGCTCAAAGTGTGGCCACAGCTATTTAACATATCCATGAAACCAGTTAAAAGTTATAGAAACATTAAATGACTATGCCTGAGGTTAATTGCAAAACTTGCTAAGCAGAACAACTCTCAATAGCCCTGCTCCATGTTCCCATCCCTCAGTTCAGACTTGTGGGGGTGAGGACATCGTATACTTTTTAATATTTCCTAGACAACCTGAGTTCTGGACTTAATTACAAATCTGTATTAGTGGGCCCCCCTGTTACATAGCCACTGCAGAAAACAGTATGGAATTTCCTCAAAAAAACTAAAAATGGAATGCCTTTTGACTTCACAATTCCATTGCTGGGACTGTACCCCAAGAATACTGAAAGATCAATTCAAAAGAACCTATACACCCCATATGCATAGCAGCACAATTTACAATAGCCAAGTGCTGGAAGCAACCTAAGTGCCCATCAGTAAATGAATGGATAAAAAACTATAGTACATTTACACAATGGAATACCATGCAGCAGAAAGAAAGAAGGAGCTTCTACCCTCTGGAACAGCTAGTATGGATCTGGAGAGCATTATGTGAAGTGAAGTAAGTCAGGTGGTGGAAAAGAAATGCCATCTGATTTTGCCTATAAGTGGAACCTAATCAACTAAACAAACAAGCAGTTAAAATATAACCAGAGGCACTGAAACTAAGAACAAACTGACAGTAACCAGAGGGGAAGTGGGAGGGGATAATGGCAGGGGCAGGAAAGGAGTAAGGGATTTCAGGAACAACTATAAAGGACACATGGACAAAGCCAAAGGAGTGTAGGATTGAGGGTGGGAGGTGGGTTTGGCTGGGGTGGGGGAAAAATGGAGACAACTGTACTTGAACAACAATAAAAATAGATACATGAGAAAGAAGAAGGAAGGAAGGAAGGAAGGAAGGAGGGAAGGGAAGGGAGGAAAAGAAAGATAAGAAGGGAAAAAATAAACTATAGTACAATCCAGCATCTGACTAGCTTAATGTGTGTTTGCAGCTGTAGTCCATTGTGCTTTGGTATCCAGGCCGCATCCTGGAGGCGGGTTCCTAATAGGCTGTGGGTGAGTACCAGTCTGTGACCTAGGGTTTGGGGACTCCTGCATTAAAACACAAATGTAAATGTTATCTCAGTTATGATACATTCTCTGATCCTCAAAATGTAGGTGATTGCTTCCTTTTGAAAACCACCATTGCAGTTTGTAACCTTTTTAGTATGTGTAGTGCATTTTTGTAATGGGGTTCTCCTCACTGTAAATGGGGAGGGATGGAGAAGTGCTAAAGATGACACATGTGCATGACCCATGCAACTGGGACACTTCGTACAGGACACAAAAAAGAGGTATGCAACTCCGGTACCAAAAACTGGGAAGATGGTTGGGAGGGAGGGACACACCCTCCCTTCTGCTTCTGTTGTGGGGGAATTTCCAGGGCAGCCTTTAAAAGGAGAGAGCACATACTGGAATGCTGCTTTCTCAGATTCTTCCAACTTCTGGAACAATAAGGGTTGGATTCCTAGGCCCTGGACCTTGGGGACTGGGTGGCCATAGGAGCATTTCCCAGGGCCCCTCCCTGAGCACTCTAGAGTAGGTTTGGAGCACAGTAAGCTTTGGTTAATCGTATCTGGGAAACAAGGCCTGACAAGCCTCTAGCCCCTTCTCCAAGCAGGAGCAGTGGTGGCTGTCACCTGCCTGTGACCACCACCAGTGCAACTCATTGGCTATAACTCCAGTGCAGCCAGGGAAGGTCAGGCCCTATGAACAGGGGGTCTGAGTGAGAACTGGCTATTTTGGGGGAGGCTATTGCTTGAGTTCACTGATCATTAGATAAGTTGACAGAAAAACTTACTTATGGGCATTTGTTATAATAATGGAGTTGGGGATGCCAGTTTTCTCTGCATGTGTCCAGTTAGCTTGGCTTCTTTTGGTCATAGGGTTGGTTCTGTGTGTATCTGGGCCAGCAGGGGCCATTCTGGGTTGGTTTCTGGAGGGAGCTCATAGGATAGGATTTTAGCGTACTGGGGTACATATAGCCATTATCCAATTTCCAAGGAAGTATTGGTTTATTACTGTAATATTGGGTGCCTTGTGTACATTTTAGATTGTAGGAAAAGTTGGTCAATGGGTGATTCCCTAGATTACTATACTATTATGAAAATGGAACAGTATTACCAATAGTTGCACAAATTGTATTAAATCTGTTATGTCAAGGCATTTATGTCATTGCATAATAGAATTTCACCAGAGACAGAGATCCATCTAATGGCACAGAGAAGGCAAGGGACCTTGAAACCTCTCTCTAATAGTACATAGGAAGAAAAGGAGAAGAAGGAAATAGGCCACCTTAATACCATGAACTGAAGAAACACAAAGTTCATAGTATACTCTGAGTTCTATGTCATCATCCTCATCACAAACTAACTCTTCATTGAAATAGAGACCAAGAAGCCAATGACCCCACCCCTGTAAAAGAAAAGCTGGGTCTCCCCCTTGAAGACCCATCAAAGCACCCAATTTGGCTAGGGAACCTCTCTATCCCAAGCAAGACAGTTTCATCTGAGGCAATATCCCTTAGGTAGAGTAAATCAGGAAGACCATCCCACTGGCTATTATTGGGCTCATACTCCATTCTCCACTTCAGACTTATTGAATTGGAAGAATTCAACCCTTCATTCAGAGAATGGAAGATCTTATCACCTCCATTTTTGTCACTCATCATCCAACATGGGAAGATGTATAGGCTCTTTTCAATATCTTGTTAACAGCAGATGACAGATGGCTGGTTATAAGTAAAGCTAATTAATAGGTCCATTATTTCCACCAAGAGAATCACAATGGGACCCCCAACCCAGCTGGGGAAATTCCTTTGATGTAGCCTAGCTGAACCCCAAATTGTGGGGGCTTATCCTTCCTGGAATATTATAGAAAGTGGATACCGGAAGGACTTAAGAAAGGGGTGCTTAAGCAAAAGAGCCTAAATATGATACAGGCCCTTCAGAAAAATGCCAGATGAGGACGCTTCTGAATTTTTAGAGAGGATCTCTCAGGCCTATAGAAAACATATTGATGCTGATCCACAGGCACCAGAGAATGTGCAGATGGTGAATATGCTTTCGCTGGGCAGAGTACCCTGGATATTAGAAATAGACTCCAGAGTTTAGATGGGGCATTAGGAATGAATCCCTCTCCTGGTAGATATAGTCTTTAAAGTCTACAATGCCTGGGAAGCAAGGAAGATGAAGCAGGGTATGTTGTTCTTAGAAAAAGTATAGTGAAACAAGGGAAAGAGGCAGGACCATGAAGAGAAAAAGAGAGGCTCACAAGGTGTCAATCAGTGTGCCTATTGCAAGGAGGAGGGCCACTGGAGATAGGAGTGCTTGAAATTCAAAAGGGAAAGTAGGGATGGAAACCCTCACCAGGGAATGCTAAAAAGGTGAAGGGAGTCTGATGATGAATTAGGATGTCTAGGGGCTCCCTTGGACATCTCCTGACCTATTACTATATCCACTACATCAACTGGGTATAGTTGATGGTGGGTAATATGCCACTTGATTTTCTTGCAGATATGGGAGCTAACACCAAGCTCTGAATACAAGAGTAACCAAGGAAAGGTCAGATATAGTAACAGTTACTGAAGTGACTGGACAATTACACAAACAAGCATTCCTTCAACCCCTGAAATGTCAGCTTGTGGATTGAAAGACTGTACACAGTTTTCTCTACATGTCAGACTGCCTTATGCCATTGCTGCGCTAGATTTACTTTGCAGATTGTACATCCAAATGACTTTTTCTCCTGAAAAGCAGCAACTATGTATAGAGGCCCCACTGAAACTTGCTCTCCAGCTCCAGGCACTCCTGACTTGCCCAGAAGGTCCTGGAGGTGAACTCTTTTCTTCTGAGATCTATGAACAGGTTGATCAAACCCTTTGGGCTGATAAAATCCCAGGTAAGAGGTTATCATCCAACCCATTAAAGTTAACCTAAAAGAGGGAGCATGGATCCCACAGAAGCGAAAAAGGGGATATGAGGTATTGCCTCACAAGGCCCAGATTTGAAAATAGAAAGTGGCATACCTGGGACTTCCACTGAAACAAGGTACCAGGAGCTTGATGGCAAATAGAAAGTAAACCATTGCTACATTAAAAATCCCAGAGAACTGAAGCCACCTTCGTGCATTCTTAGGAATTATAGGGTTCGGCTAATTTTGGATTCCAAACTTTGGACTTATGGCAAAACTACTGTACAACTCCTTGAAAGTACTGGACTCTGAACTTTTCTTTTTTTAAATTTTGTTGTTGTTGTTGTTGTTGTTCAAACTGGAGAGGATGTGGAGAAAAGGGAACCCTAGTGTGCTGTTGCTGAGAATGCAGACTGGTGCAGCTACTGTGGAAAACAGTATGGAATTTCCTCAGAAACCTAAAAATGGAACTGCCTTTTGACTGGACTCTGAACTTTTCAAATGGGCAAGGGATTACCAGGTAACATTTGATACCTTAAAGAAAAAGCTGGTTTTGGGCCTGCACTAGGATTGCTCAATTTACAGAAGCCTTTCAAATTTGATGATAATGAAAGGCAGGGGTTTGGATTAGGTTTACTAACCCAGACTCTGAGAAACATTACCATACTCTCTCTCTCAAAGAATTTAGATAACATGACAAAGGGATGGCCACCATGTTTTTGAGCAGTAGCAGCTACCTGTGACAACTTAAAGGAAGCTTGGAAGCTTACTTTGGGAGAGCCTACTACTATACACTAAGTCCTAATTCTATTGGAAGAGAAAGGAGGATATTGGCTGACAGGGAATATGGAGAAATATCAAGCCATTCTGTTCAGCAACCCAAATATTACCTTGCAGACTACCACAACTTTGAATCCAACTACTCTGCTCCCACACACAAAGGAAAATTCAGCCCTCCAGCATGACTTCTTGAAAATTATTGACCAAGTTTATTCTAGCAGGGAAAATCTACTGGACCAACCATTGGTGGCACCATTCTGGAATCTGTAAATAGACAGGAGCAGCTTTGTGGAAAATGGCCAATGATGAGCAGGTTACACAGTAGTCTCCGTAGACAAGGTAATAGAAACCCAAGCCCTTGATTTGGTTACCTCAGCATGAAAGGCGAAAGTGATAGCCCTTAGGAGAGCCTTGGTACTATCCCAGGGAAAGACATCTACATGGACTCCAAATGTACCTTCATGGTAATCCATGTTCATAGAGCAATATGGAAGGGGAGAGGACTTTTAACCTCAGACAACAAAGATGTTAAATATGCAGAGGAGATTTTACAAATGCTACAGGCAGTGAAGATTCTACTGGACCAGGTCGCCTTAATGCACTGCCCAGGATACTAAAGGGGCAGCTCCCAAATGAGCCAGGAAAACCAGACTGCTAATAAAACAGCAAGACAAGCAGCCACAAGACCACCATGCTTAGCGATTTTTGTCCCTTGCTTGGATTTATCAAAATTTAAAACTTACTACACAGAATAAGATGAGGAATGAGCTCATAAATGAGGATTCACTAACACTGACCCCAATTCTATGTGGAAGATAAACACCCATGATATTATTTTAATTCCTAAAGTTCTAGTGTATGCCATCTTCAAACACCTACAGGAAGGGATCCACTATGGAAGGGATGATTTGATGGACCTCATTAGGCCATATTTGAAGGGTCCCATTTGCAAAGGACTGTTCAGAGGATTACCCAAGTCTATCAGATATGTACCAAAGACAATCCTAAGACAGAACACACCCCAACAAAAAAGGAAGAACAATATAAAGGGTTATGCACATTTGAGGAATGGCAAGTAGACTTTACACAAATGTCTAAAACCAGAGAGAATTTCAAATTTTTATTAGTTTTTGGTGAACACTTTTTCCAGGTGGGTAGAAGCATATCCTACTAGAACTGGGAAGGTGACTGAGGTAGTGAAACATCTACTTAAAACAATAATTTATAGGTTTGGACTTCCTCATAATATTCCGAGTGACAATGGACTATTGTTCACTTTGGAGATCTCCCAGATTAGACAGGCACTGAAAATAAGATGGAAACTACATGCATCTTGGAAACCACAATCTGTGGGAAAGACTGAGAAAATGAATCACATAATAAGACCCTGGCAAAAATATTCTAGGAAATACATTTGAAATGGTACCATGCTCTTCCCATTGCTTGCCAGATTAGGGAAGTACCAAGAAGTGGGCTTATATTAAGCCCTTTTGAAATAGTTTATGGGAGACCCTTCCAATTATCAGTTCATGGAACCCCCCACTCCAGATTTGAAGAATAAGTGGAAAATTAGGAAATATGTACAACATTTAAGGCAAACACTATCCACTCTGCACAAGTTTGCTCATTGCAGGTTTGCCTACACATCTGACAAACTTTTACACCAGTTCCAACTGGGGGACAGAGTCTTACTAAAGACTTGGAAGATATGAACAGTAGTTAGGTGAGTAATGTATTGGCCTCTATGATGTCCTACTGACAACATATTCTTCTCTGAAGCTTGTGGGAATTAAGCATTTGATCCACCACACATGAATAAAATGGACACCACTTGAGGAGAATTCAAACACTGCTCCTGTGGTTGATGCTTAACAGGAAAGCTGGACTGGCACTTGGAAGGACATTTGAAATTTCTATTTCAGAAGAAGAGCACAGGCCCCAATGCAAAGTGACAATGCTCCTTACTTTATTTATGTATTCACAAACAGGGATTTTTAGCTGCCAGATTATGAGTCTGAGTGTGGTCCATTCCATTGTTAAAAAGGACAAGGATTGAAAGTGAGTTATGGTTATCCCTAAGTGAGTAAGAAGGTCTATGTAGGTTGTAGAAGGCGTATAGAAAGTTTTAAGGCATACAGAAAGCTGGAAAAAATTGTGAAGAGTGTAGACACCATAGAAGAGTGTGAAAAAATTTTTTGAAAGCAAAGAAATGTCAGTGCTTGGGTTAAGTTATTCTTTGCTTCAAGTTTTGTTTTGTTTATTGCTTTCTGATCATTTGGAGACTTGGGAAACCTAAATGTTTTGTTTAAACTGGAAATTATCTTTCTCTGCCATTAAAGGTTTTGTGCCATTTGGGACCTAGGAAAGGTCATTTGCAGTACTGCTTGGTAAGAGAACATGTCTCGACTATTTGGGTCTTTGTGCCATTTGGACCTAAGAAATGTTGTATGGTGTCAGATGGAGCCATCAAGGGTAAGATATCATGTCTCTGCCATGAGACTGGTTGGTAGAGGTCATGTCTCTGCCAGGAAACTAATGGATGCACTGGTAGTTGAGAGAATGCTTTTACCATTCGTACTTCATGCCATTGTTGCTAGGTAGAATTTGTCTCGGGTGAGAACATATTGCTGCTGTGTGGGGTTTTGTGCAATTTGGGACTTAGAAAAAGTCATCTGGTGCCAGTGAGAGCCATCTTGGGTGACAGAATGTCTCTACAATTGGGGCATAGTGCCATTTGGGACCTGATAATGGTCATCTATGTGACCAGTTAGTGAGACTGGTTGGTGGGAGACAAGATTCTAAGGCTAGATTTAGTCCCCTCTTATTTATTTTATTTTTGGAATTCTGTTTTTATGCTTTGAATATTTGTTTTATTTCTGTTTTAAAAAGAAATTGAGGCTTCCTAAGGAGAGTTAAAACTTCTTACCAAGTAGAAAATTAATGAAAGAGATAAATCATAGAATAAAATTTTCGTGAATATTGGAAGGACATGGATTTTCCTTTTTGTTTTATATTTTTCCTGATCTGATCCCTCTAAAAAATTGGCATTCTTAATGAGTAAGAATATAAAATTTTCTTTGCATGCAACCAGCAATACCAGTTTCAAATTATGGTTTTAAAAACTAAGACTTTCACTGGAATGTCATGCTTGAAGGAGGCATGGGTGGGCTCTAGATGTTACAAAAAAGCCTTGAGGATCTAAGATTGACTGTGAAAGCTAACAAAAGCCCACTGGAGAAATGGTCTGGTACATTGTTTAGTCATGTGGTTCATGGCAGTCTTTCCAGGGAAGGAGCAAAGGTGGCTTTCTTGAAAGATGTCAAGGAGAAAGCTTAAGACACAATGAGAACCTCAAGGACCTGAGGAATACAGGTACTGTAGGGAAGGCCATATGTGTCAGCTCTGGGGCTTGGCTTGTATGCCTTGAAGGGCTGTTAAGAGTCAATCTGCAGGTTCCTTGTGGAAGTTCTAGCAAAGCAGACTTTTAAAAGCCTATGTGTTCAGTGCCGCTCTTGTTTTTATACAAATGATGAGGCAAAATTGAAAATAGCAGTCTTTTTGAGACCAATGAGGTTGAGCTGAGGGAGGGGAATCAGGTTTTAAGGAAAATCACAATGTTCAGTCATGATCATCAGACTCTAGTGCAGCTAGCTATCTTTAAAGTTTGTTTTCACTTGAGAGTTGAATGGGTTTAACCTGATGATACCAAACTATCACTGCTTAGTATCAACCCAGCAAAGGCCTTGCAACTGAACACCTTCTCAAAGGACAGTCTTGTGGACCTAGGAAAGGTATAAGCCTCACTTGAGAAGCCCACCTGCATTGTCACTTCTGGAACTCAATGGTTTATCTGGACTAAACAGTTGAGTTGGTGAAATATAGGGTGGCCGATGGCTTCACTTTAAAACTGCTTTCTTTTATGCCTTAATAGTTTGGACAGAAATAGTCCAGAAGTGTTAAAGAGGAGAATTTCATGATATTCCCTTAAGCCTAATTTAAGTTGATTATGGTAGACGGTAGGGCTTCAGACAGGTGTGACAAGTCTTGCACACCTTCCTCCAAGGAAGCCATTTTTTAAAAAAATCAGGGACATTGTATAGTTAGTCCCTGCCTTTGTTATTTAGTTGTTACAGTTTTGATTGTGCCTTCTAACCCTCTTGTCAAATTTGTCGCCTCCTGAACATGGCAAGGGTGCCAACTCGTCCGTCTAGTAATGCCGTCCTTTGGACATTGCACACACCACTTTCCAAGGTTAACCAGCTGACCTGGACTTTGCAAGATCTTTCTCCCTCATGTGAAGGCTCCTCTTCACACCAGAACCGCTAGGTAAGGGACCTCTGGACCAGGGGATAGGTAGTACCACATTCCTTGGTCGGAAGGAAATAGTACAGATGAGACCTTCATTCATCTGCCTTTGTAAGATTACAAGTGTCCGGAGTGTTAAAGGGGGGAATTTTAATGGGATAACTCTACCCAGGAAATGGCGAGGGGTGGAAAAGCTCCAAAGACGGTGCATGAGCTCATCACCCAGCAACCAAGACGACATGCACATAACACACAAAAAAGGCATGAAACAATGGTGCCAAAAACAAGATGATTGAATAGGAGGGACATACCCTCCCATTTGCTTCTGCCACATGTGGTATTCTGCAGAGAGTCTTTAAAAAAAGAGCAGACAGGAATGCCACTCTCTCAGATTCTGCCAGCCTTACAGAATGACAAGGTCTAGAGTTACTGGGCTCAGGACCTTGGGGACTAGGTGGCCTGGGGGGGTGTTTTCCAGGGCCCCTCCCAGAGTGCCGCAGGGCAGGCCTGGAGTACAGTGAGGTACTGTAAGAGCGGAGGGGAGTGGGCTCAGGTAGACCCAGGCTGACAAGCCTCCCATCCCCTTCCCCCAGGCAGGAAGCCTTGGTGGCTGCTACCTTTCTGTGGTCCATGCCAGTTCAGGCCAGTCAGCTATGACCTCAGTGTATCCTGGAAGGGTCAGGGCCCTCACCCCTCTCTTGGTGCTTTGGGCCTGACCTGGAGCACTGAAGGTAGTACAAACAAGGCCCCTAAGAAGGGGTGGCATGGTGAAGAGAGGAGTTTAGGGACAGCATGTCTGGGAAGGCAGCCAATTGACAAGCCTCATGCTCCTCCCCTGTCTCAGATCCCAGCTTGTGGGGTCCAGGCGCTGTAGTTGAAACAAAAGAAATTCACACAGACTACCGAATCCTGTGGGAAAAAAGGGCAAGTGGCTTCTCTCTCAAGGGGAGCGAAAGCCTTGGGCCTCTCTTTGATGAGCTTTTATTATCTTACTGGGCACATTACCTGAAGGTTCTCATTAACTATTTAGGTGGTTACCTTATACAGAAAACAAAAGAGAGGATACCGGTAATCCGCATCACAGAAGAGGAATATTTGCAAGTGAAAGGGCAAAAGTGGCTGAACCAGTTACACTGGTCCTTGGAAGGTTTAGCATGGATTTTAGGAAGTTACTTTGTAGTGAATGTTTGCTGCAAATCAGGGTGAGGGAGTTTTTTTTTGTTTGTTTGTTTTGTTTTGTTTTGTTTTTAGCAAAAGCAAGACTCAAAGTGGCCTACTAGGCATATTGCAAGCTTGATTTCCCACGAGAGAGAACCTATCCATGGGTGTGGATCCTGTGCACCTCCAAGTGGAAGCTGGGCCCACGCCATGCAGAACTGTCTCCTACACTCCCCTACATGTGAAACCACAGGAAACTGTTGGAACCAGGAAAATAGCTAAAGGACTGTCCCTGTGAGATTTGGCTGTCCAGGAACAGAGAACAAAGAACTGGAGGCAGATTACCATTTAAGGAGATGTTTAGGTTTAAATTTCCCATTCCCCAAACCCTGCAATGTATAGATCCCGTGCGCGCCAAAAGATAGCCAATAGCTAACAGCCACTTCTGTTTCTGTGAAATGCTTGCTTGCTTGTGTTTATAAAAAGGCCTAGCTGTAAGCGTGAGGCGTGATTCTCGTCTGCAGCTCTTCTAAGCATCATGTCTCCGGACACTCCGAGAGTTCGCCTCTGCGCAGGTTAAAACTTTTGGCCAATAAAGTAACACCTTTGAATCCTGAGAGTTTCTGAACATCTGTTTCTCGAGTCGGTGAATGCAACAGAAACCACTGGGGCAGCTATCTGCCAGCAGCCTGCTTGCTTCTCCAGCGGTGGGAGCGGGAGTGGGTATCAAATAATCTACCGTATATTTATATATATGTGTGTAAATAAAAATTCTATTTTTCTTTCTACAATAACTCTGTGTCTCCAGAGTTATTGCCCATGCACAGCTGGCAGTGATACCCCACTGGTTGTTTGGTTGTATTTTTATGTTTATATTACTCTATGTACTTGTCCTATTTATTTTCCTCTTAAGCTTATGATAAAGCAGGATGTGTATGTTATCACTGTATATTTTTATTGACTCAATCATGTAAAATGATAGGGAGAACATATAGTAAGGCTTGTGCAAATATTCTTTAAAGTAAAAAATTAGTATATTTTAAAATCATATTGCTTAAATTAAAAAAATTGTGATTTTAAGTAAATTATTTACTACTTATTAATGTCTTGAAGACCTTTAGACTATTAGCAATTTTGTGTGTGTACAATAGTACCTAGAAATCTCAAGTGCATTATGCCAATCATTTCAATAGACATCTACAAGGAGAGCTTTGTAAAATTAAAAAATTTTTCTTTCCTTTTATGATCACTGAAAGTTCAGCATAAAATTCACTTGTAGGAATAGCAGGGAGTAAGCTGATGCACAGGAAGCCAGTCAGAAACCATTTGGATTTTGTTCTCTAAGGTAGTGCCTGAACTCAAGAGTCTATAATGTTTGGGCAGCTGTCTGTCTCTTCATTGTTTTCTTACATAAAATCACAAACAATTACAAATAAAAAAGAATGTTTCAGCTTTCGCTATCACTTCCTTGATTAGTTTTCCATAAGCTGAAATGACTGTGATTGGTCAGACAGAGTTATAAGTCTTATTTAATTCAGGTTCTTGGTTTAGGTTAAAGCTTAATTTCCCAGAAGATTTTTTTAATTGAGGAGAAATTATAATCTTAACTTTTTAAAATTTGTATCTACTTTTATTTGAGAGATCAATATTTAAAATATGCACAATATTATCTGTCAATACTGCTATTTGAAGTTTAACTGTTATTTATAAATTATTCTTTTGGCACAAAGTTAGATAAAGGAAATTAAAATTTTATACTTTTGAAAATAAATAAAATTTATATTGTAAAAGCTAGCTGACTAATGATGTGAGAAGCTTATGCCAAATAATTAGAAAAATAATGCATCAAATATTAGGGCTTTGTCACATTTCATATATATAAGCCTAATAGTTTACATAGAAGCCATGCAGTAAAACATTTTTAAAGACTTCAGAAGAGTTTATGTTTTGTTATCATGCCCTATTATGCTAAATTATAATGAAAAATGTATTTACACATACTGTATCTAGTTTCATGTAAAGTTTGTTACTAAGCAGCAAAATTGTTTTTCAAAATCTGGAATGTTATATTTGTTTTGAATTTCCTCAACTAATAGTTTTTAAATATTTGCTTTAGGAATTATTTAAGACTACAGGACTGTAAGGTATTGGTTCTGATATTTCCTTCTTGCTACCAGCAAGTAGACAATGTTAAAAACAAAATCAAATTGGTATTTATTGTTAATAGTAGAAGCTGACATTATTTTCATGGAATCAGCCGATGACATAACTTAGTAATATATTATTAAACTTTAAAATGGAGCTCCTGTGAACTTTCATATTCTAAGCAAGAGCCATACATATCCTCAATATTGAAAATATAGAATATTGACTCTACATTTCTGAAACTAAATTCTGGTGTGTATTTTCCCATCCTTTCCTCCTCCTCACCCCCATATACTTACCAAAAAGTTCTTGGACACCAGCTGGTTGTCTTACAACTCAATCCATCACTATCTATCCAGAGATAGCACCACATTCCACAGTTTAAGGGCTCAATCCCATAAAACTACCTCCAATTTTAGATTCCAGTCAAAAATCTAGGTTGTTACCTGTGTTTCTCATCAATCAGCTATAAATTGGAGATACCCATGGTTCCTCCTTGTGTTCGTTTGATTAATTAGATAGACTGGGTCACAAAATTCAGAAAATCCTCTTACTCACTAGATTACCAATTTGTTACAAAGGAAATTGAAGGATGAGAATCGACAATCAGATGAAGAGATAATATAGGGCAAGGATCCCACAAAGGAGCTTTTCGTCTTTGTGAAATTTGGGGCCCCAGATGGTGATACACAGACACATCCTGGTTTTCCAACTTCGAAGCTCACTAAACACCATCTCTTTATTTTATAGAGGTTTCATTACCTAGGCATTATCAATTAACTAATTGACCATTGGTGATGGATTCAACCTCCAGCCATCTTCCTTCCCTAGAGGTGAGGGTGGTGGGACTGAAATCATCACGTTGGTTCCCCAGGCAACCAGAATATCCTTAGGAGTTTTCAAAAAATCACCTCATTAAAATAAAGTCCAGTGTGATTGAAAAGTGTTTGTTATTAATATCAACATACCCAGACTGCTCTTATCACTTAGGAAATTCCAAAGGTTTTAGGATCTCTTAGCTTTCTGAGTTAGAAAATGGGACCAAGACCAAATATATATTTTGTATTATAAATCAAAATATCACTGACAGTAACTGACTTTTATTTTTTTATTTTTTTAAATAAAATTCTGTTGTTAATGGCTATTTGGGACAAGTGGGGAAGTTTTGAAGATCATAAGGAGGGATGTTATCAACTTATGCTGTGGAGATCATTCATTTCAATCTTCTGATGCTTGTTGTAGAAACAACTATTTATCTTCCTCTTTTGCTAAAACTTGGCTTCTGATAGTTTACTGCCTTCACATTTTACATCACAGAAATTCTTCCATACTTGTATTTAGAAAAGCCAAGTGTATTTTTTCAAGGCCACTAAAATACTTGATGGAGAAAAATATATTCATATCATTTGGGTTGTTATTAAAGAACCTAACAAAGACTATAATGGAACTACCTTTCATTAATTTATAAAGTCTCTATTTCTAAGACTAGCTTAAAAAAACTTTTCTATGTATTTTTTCCAAAATATGAGGTACAAATAATATTCCAGAAGACTGGGTTGCAATTTTGAAAACATCCCTTCCATTAGGGTACTCAGCTTTTCTTCAAAGTTGGTTTTCAAAAGACCTGCACCAGAATCTTGAGTTGCACTTGCTAAACACAAGGAGTCCATCCCTCTTCTTCACCTACATAGTCAGAACTTCTGCAAGTAGTGCCAAGGAATATGTACAAAGTGGGACCCAGAAAAAAATGCAATTACCTTCTGGAAGGCAGGTCCCTTGTAGTACAATATTCCCTCACTATGTGAGTGTTTTAGGAACCCAATCGTATCAGTGTACTAGATGGTGCTTTTGTGAGAGGCTGCATTCAGCTTCAGTGAAATTTTTTGGAAGACTCAACACATTTGCCCATTTTATGATGGGTGATTTTTGAGCACACCTGTTCACATGGCCCTGAGTATTTAGCAGTTTTTGACCAAAAACAGCATGACCCCCATGTCCCACCCTCCCTATTCACTTGATATCACCTTGAGCAATGTTTTTTTCTTGTTTGTTTGTTTGTTTGTTTCCCTGTATAAAAATTGTGGAAGAGATGAAACAAAAACTGGCAGAAGCACTAACCGACATCAAAATGGATGAGTTCCAAAACTGTTTTAAGCAGTGGAGTAAATGTCTCAATAGTTGTATTGCATTAAATGGAGAGTATTTTGAAAGTTACTCGTTTAAATGTGTAAGAATAAATATACAATTTTTTATAAATTCAATTTTCGGGGGTGCCCCCTGGTATTTTAACCACCACTTAGCTCATTCTTAAATACACTACAGTTTAAGAATCATTCATCTAGATTTGAAACTTTCATCTAGATGATCATCAATAAAATGTTTATTGAGACTTATCTTTTCATGTTCTGCTATGTAGGTTTCAACAAACTGACTTGAGTAAGTATATATTGTTTGCTTTCAAGGATGTAGTAAAGAACCACTTTCTGATGTTGCTATTGAATTTAGCGTTACAATATTGTTGAGAATGTCACCACTTTCATCATTTAATATCCTATTATAATGGGACCCTAGGATGAGTGTGTCCCAAAGCCTGAGAGCTGGGAAGTCCTTTCTGCCTTTGTGTTAATAGTATATGTGTGTACATGTATTCATGCATCTGTGTGCCATTATATGCACACTGAGTTTTGTAATTGGAGTGCATGTAAGTTTTCAATATTGCTTAATTTTATTAGTTAACTGTCATTACTTACCTGTGTTTTGGATTTGTGCTTTTTGTCTTATTATGTGTCTGTAATTCACCGTAAAACCTTTTTGAAATGAAGCATAGTATGAACAAACAAACATAAGATAAAAAATAAAATGAGAAATTACTTAAGCATTGGGTGGTACTATTGAACTTTTGTGTGTGTGTGTTTAATAGAAATCAAGAATGTATTTCCATTTGCAAGTAACTCATCTCTAGTAGGAAATATTATCTAGCACCAGGAGGGGAAATGTTAATATTAGGGCTAAAGATTTTTAAAATTTCTAGATGTTAAAGTCAGGTTATTGAACATATTATCAGACATTCGTTTATATTGTTTTAGTCAAAAAAAGCAATCTCAAATTCATTCCAGGACAGAAAAGTGGCCTCTTTGTGAGATCAACTACTCTAGTCATCTAATAGGTCAATGGCACCTGCCCTTTTGCAAACCAGTTATGAAGTATGGGAGACAGAGCAACTGTGGACATATCTTCTTTGTGTTTCTATGATAAATCATCTTATTAAGAAGCATGGAAAGCAATGAATTCTTATGTCAGTAAAACAAAGATGATTTAGATCATTGTAAAAAGTAAAGTGGGTCATTTTTTTTGTTTAAGGAGTAATCATAATGGGGTAGATTCAGAAATATTACTGAACTGGGATTTTCAAATATGCAATTTTGAATACATTTTTTATTTCTTTCACCACTATGATGCAGAAAGCATTTTAATTTCAGACAGATGATGCACCTTTATTTTAATAGTAGATATAAGTATCAATGATTTTAAAATAAAATGTATAATTTTGGATGTTTTTCTTTTAAAAAAACACTTGCTATTAGAAAAGGGTGGAGTTCATGTAAAAATAGTTTGCTTATAAATTGAGGGTTCCAAGCATAAGAAAATGGTGTAAAGTTGTTCAAAAATCTTTATTGTGAAATAATTTTGCCAAAAGTTAAAAGGTAAAAGTTTCTAGATTTTTTGTGATACATAATGTTATTTCATATGCTAACAGATTGAAAATATTCTCGTTATAAATAAGTAATTTCTTGACTTAAGTATGTAATCTGGACTTGAATATCCTCCTTATCATGTTGTCTTGAAGAATACTAACATATTTTTGTAGTTTTTTTCTTTATGTAAACACATCCACATTTATTAAAGTAAGGTTGCACTAGGAATTTACAAACATCCTATAAATGTTCTTTCAAAGAGGAGTGATACAGGCTTATCTTTTTTGTTAGTATTGTAAATGTGATCTAATGATATCTTATCAATGCATGTATACACACATTTTCAATGCATTTTAAAAGTAGTCATTCTTTATACAAACACTAAAACATTTATTACTTATGAATGCAACACTATGAAAATAACACTGTTGAGATATAGTTTTAAGAGACACGTAGTGAGCGCTGGCAGTGGAGATCAACGGGTTGAGCACCAGACTGAGAACCAAAAATTGCTGGTTCAATTTCAGGTCAGGGCACATGGCTGGGTTGAGGCCAGATCCCCACTTAGGGGCGTGTGAGTAGCAATAGATCAATGTTTCTCTCACACATTGATGTTTCTCTTCCTCTTTCTCCCTTCTCCTCTCTCTAAAAAATAAGTAAAATCTTAAAAAAGAGAGAGAGATACAAAATGTTACTCTCACCTGTGAAGGAAACCTTTATGAACAGCAATAGAAAAATGTAGTAACAGTGATTTAATTTTAATCTGTAAGGGATCTTTTCACCATTTCAGTGGTGTGTGTGTGTGTGTGTGTGTGTGTGTGTAAAAACTTTCATTTTTGTACGAATATGTAAATTCTGTGACAATAGTCTCTCCATTATAGGAATTGCCATGTGTACTGTCCTGCTGATATTGTCACAGAAGGAAGAGGTCTCCCATAAACGTGAAACAGGAAGGATATATTGTGCAATCAGCACACTAGTAAGTACTGAGTAGATTTCTTCTGCTGATCAGAAGTAGCAAGGTTTCACACTGATTTTGTCTTTGACCTCTTAACTGGCCATTGTTTGGGGGATTCTGTGTTCTGACACCTGTTAACTTGGAATTCCACCAAGATTGTAGGTTTCCTCTCACTGGCTGACAATTGAACATCAGATAGTACCAATTTTTAGCCACCATTAACTGTGTCTGGATTTAAATTGTTGACCTGTAGGTCAGGGGACCATTACTAATCCCTGGAGCAATTCAGTCTCCTACTTATTATTTATTATTTAGTAGGCTTGATTTATGTGCATATCTTTTAGCAACATCAAGAAAATTCTGCATGGAGATCAAGAGTGATAAAGGGCCTATGTTGCATCGCAGAAATACAATAGAAAAGCTGGATTAGTTTTTTGTTTCTGAAATATGACATCTCATTGATTATGAAGAGACATCTATGTATATATGTAAACCAACATGGCCATAGCACCTGATACATAATACCTGTATCATAACACATGATACAATACAAACACAGTTTTATAGGAGTATAGAACAAAAGACATTTTTCTTGCTCTCTAATGCAACCATGGTGTTTATGTAAGTGCTATATGCTGCTCTTAATTCTCATTTTCTAGAAAATAGGCCTTTTCTTTAATAGGCTTTTTACTAAGTATGATTTTTACAGGAATTATTTTTGCATCAAAAACATTATTTATTCAGGTAAAATAATGCAGTATATTGTAAAGCACTGGGACAATGTTTTTGAGCAATAAGCATTAGCAGCTATATGGACAGTTTTAGGGAAATGTTTTCTATTAGATTAGCTTTGTGTATGAGGAAGAAAGTCATGGAGATTATTAAAGAGTAGATATATAACATTTATGAGGCATAGAGCATAAATTAATTTATATTCAGAGCTGTGCTAGAAAGCAATGTGAGAAAAGATTTTCTTTTTTAATTGAAGGTACACAGTGTAGGGTTTGGTTAAAGAGAAGAAAGTTAGATCTAAGATAGAGTATGTTAAAGGAAATGACGGTTACTTGCTAGCTAATAAATAATAGTTACAGCCTGCATTTACTGAGAGCTTATTATGACCTAGGTATTATTCAAGGCACTTAGCATATATTAACCAACTTAAAACTCAAAAAGCACAGCAGAACAAACATGAAGTAGTTACCATTGTTTGCCTCCATCTTTTCTTAAAAGTATATTTTATTGATTATGCTATTACAGTTGTCCCATTTCCCCACCTTTAGTCCCCTCCACCCTGCATACCCCCTCCCACCCGCATTCCCCTCCTTTAGTTCATGTCCGTGGGTTGTACATAGAAGTTCATTGGCTTCTACATTTCCTATACTGTTCTTAACCTCCCCCTGTCTATTTTCTACCTATCATTTATGCTACTTATTCTCTGTACCTTTTTCCCCCACTCTCCCCCTCCCACTCCCCCACTGACAAGGCTCCATGTGATCTCCATTTCTGTGATTCTGTGCCCATTCTAGTTGTTTGCTTAGTTTTTTTTTTAAGGTTCAGTTGTAAATAGAGGTATGTTGTCATTTTAGTGTTCATATTTTTTATCTTCTTTTTCTTAGATAAGTACTTTTAACATTTCATATAATAAGGGCTGGGTGATGACAAACTTCTTTAACTTGACCTTATCTGGGAAGCATTTTATCTGTCCTTCCATTCTAAGTGATAGCTTTGCTGGATAGAGTAATCTTAGATGTAGGTCCTTACCTTTCATGACTATGAATACTTCTTTCCAGCCCCTTCTTGCCTTTAAGGTCTCTTTTGAGAAATCAGCTGACAGTCTTATGGGAACTCCTTTGTAGGTAACTGTCTCCTTTTCTCTTGCTGCTTCTAAGATTCTCTCCTTATCTTTAATCTTGGGTAACGTAATTATGATGTGTCTTGGTGTGTTCCTCCTTGGGTCCAACTTCTTTGGGACTCTCTGAGCTTCATGGACTTTCTGGAAGTCCATCTCCTTTGCCAGATTGGGGAAGTCCTCCTTTATTATTTGTTAAAATAAATTTTCAATTTCTGGATCTTCCTCTTCTCCTTCTGGCACCCCTATGATTTGGATGTTGGAACCTTTAAAGATGTGCTGGGGGTTCCTAAGCCTCTTCTCATTTTTTTGAATTCTTGTGTCTTCATTCTTTTCTGGTTGAATGTTTCTTTCTTCCTTTTGCTCCAAACCATTGATTTGAGTGCTGGTTTCCTTCTTATCACTGTTGGTTCCCTTTAGATTTTTCTTTATGTCACATAATGTGACCTTCATTGCTGCCTTTTTTATGCTGTTGAATTACCCAGTGAGTTCCTGGAACATCCTGATAACCAGTGTTTTTTGAACTGTGTATCTGATAGGTTGGCTGTCTCTTCATCACTTAGTTGTATTTTCTCTGGAGCTTTGAACTGTTCTTTCATTTGGGCCATTTGTTTTTGTCTTGGCACATCTGTTACATAGTAAGGGGCAGAACCTTAGGTGTTCACCAGGGTGGGGTAACCCATGTCACTGTATTGTGATGCTGTATGTGGGGGAGGGGTCTGAGAGGGAACAGTGCCACTTGCTCCACTCCACCAGTTTTCAGTCACTTCCCTGGCTACCCACAAGCAAATTCAGCCCTTCTGGTGCTGATTCCCGGTCGGTGGGTTTGTGTATGTTCTAGGACCCTTTGGGTCTCCCCAGTGAACTCTCTTGTGAGGCTGGGAGTTTCTCCTGCTGCCACCTCAACCCCCACAGGTGTTTTCAATTAGAGGCTTTGAGGCTTTATTCCCCCATGCTAGAATCCTGGGTTGTGTGGTCTGTCTTGATCCCCAGTTTTTCCTCCCACGTTATCCACACTCGAATGTGGAACAGCCTGGTCCACCAGCCACCATCTTGCTGTGAGCCCTCTTTACCCTGCTGTCCATCTCCTCCCCACCCCGCCACTGGTCTGGATAAATGTTTCTTTTTTAACTCCTTGGTTGTTGGGCTTCCATACAGTTTGATTTTCTGGTGGTTTTTTGTTTTCAAATTTGTGTTGTCCTCATTTTGGTTGTTCGAGGAGGCACAATGTGTCTACTTATGCCTCCATCTTGGCTGGAAGTTTTTTCCCCCATCTTAAAGATGAGACTGGTAAGTCTTGGATTATTTTGTCCAGGATTAATTACTGGTAAATCATGGAGCCCAACCTTGAAGGAGAATAGTCAACCTCCAGAGCCTAAACTCTTAACCTAGAAGCTACTTAGGAAAGTTTTGCATTCCTTAATTGGGAGTTACCATAAAAATCAGTCTCATTATTTCTCCCACACCAATTTACTAATCCTCAATTGCCAATTCCTTTTACTGGATAATAATGTATTTCTCTTTATCCTGTAAGTTTGATCCTTAGCCATCTTTGAGTCCTTCTCCTACATTTAATCAGTCAAATTCCTGTGCCTGACACCTGGCATGTGTATTTCTTCCCCTATTTCCTGCATCTACCCCTTGAAACTAGATCTTCATTACTTTTCTGGAAAATTGCAAATCTGCTCTCTTGATTCAAGATGAATCATTTTAAGGCTCAATTATTTATGTTTATCTCTTCTCCCCTTAAAACCTCCCCAAACCCTCTATTATCAATGGAATAAGAAAAAAAAAAAAAACTGGTTCACCTGAAATTCCCTGTCCTTTGTGACCTTCTAGACTCATCTTCCTCTGGTCTTCCACATAATCTGATATGAATATTTAAATCAAACTGCATATTTTACATCAATATGCATATTTAAAATAAAATTTTCAAAGTGTGCTCCAGTAGTTCTGCCTCCCCTCTCTCACCCATGCTTTTCTTTCATGGGAAATGTAGTTGACCCAGTGTTGACATACTTCCAGGTTTTCCAGTGATGCCCTTTCCAACCTTAGTGATCACATGTGGCCTTTTTGCTCTTTGGTCTTCAAAGGTTCAGTGTTTATAATCATCTTATGCTATTATATACTTTTCCCCATTATCTGTGTTCTATTAAAAGAACCATTACTGCTAGAGAAGAATTAATGTATTATTCAGTACCTTTCTCAGAATAACCTGTGCACTTAACTAAAATTTCAGATTCTGTGTACTACCTATAATATACTGAATGAGAATGTTGGTGAACTACAAGTCCTACATTCCAACAGGGTCTTATCCTTCCAAAAGTGGTGCCTTGCCTCTGATTCACACAGAAGACCTCAACAACCATGGTGACTCCTCTCCATTTTATTTTGTAGTTCATTGTCCCTTCCTACTCTTTAATTGTAAATTTGGTTCACTGATTTAATTACTCACATGACAGAGGGGGGTAATAAAACCAGTTGGGGCATGTTTCCACTACATTCTTTAATTCACTGCATGACATATCACAGAATATCTAATGAGTTTTGAAACTATTTGAGAAGTGTAGTTAATGAGTCATATTTTATTTTTCTACAACCCCCTCCTATTCCTGATATTCTTATTAGTAAAATCACATCTAGTATCCAAATAGCAGAGTGGACCCAGAAAAAAGCATTTTTTTGGTCACTCGAGCTCAGAGATAGTGTTCCTATTTATGGTTAGGATTCATATTTAGCCACTTATTCAAAAACCCACAGTCATATGTTTTCCATGGTTTCTATGAACAAATGTATTCATGAGACAAAGTGTTTTCTTTGTGTTTGTACTTGGGGAGTCTTCAAGATGGTGGCTTTTAATTTCAGAATGTCAATGTAATTATGTAGGATAACATTTTGAGGGGGTCCATGTCTTGGACTATTATATATGCCAACACAAGATGTATATCTAATAGTTTACTGATCTAAATAAAGATTCTTTTGCTCATTATATGAGAATAGTTAACATCACACAACTTTGGTAAAGCTCACTTCATTTTTTTCTTCATTTGAGAATGAAGAATAAAAACTTTATTCTACGTAGAACACCCAACAAAGCCACATATGCTCTGCTCTACTTACCTATAACTCACAGGGAATAACACAACAGAATATTAGAAACAGTAACTTGTGAAGGCTTCTAGGCAATTAAGGGAACAGATAATAATACCTGGTTTAGTATATCCTGCTGTAGGAAGGATTAAAGACAACAATATTAGCAGTTGAGTGATTTCAACAATAGTTACTTCAGAGCTGTCTTCTGATAGATATAATTTTATTTTCAGTGTATTCATTGCATCTTATACTTCTTTTAACTAGAAGTTTATAAAAGAGATTTAATTGTAGTTATATAAAAAGGGAAATAAGTAGCTTCTATTTTATACCCCAGTCTCTATTAGATACCCCAATTGATTGTATATACTTAAAAATGAATATATTATTGGCTTTATTTTAAAATAACAATATATTTTAATCCACAAATGCTTTCACATAGAACAATTTTCTAGTAAACAAAGTATTCCAGAAATTTTGAATTTTTAAGTTATGAAAGTTAATAAAAAGGTGTTCCAGTTAGCAATCATAAAAGAACATGTTTTCATCATTTTTCATATTAACTTAATGAAAAGCATATGGTGAAGGCAAAAGAGTAAAAAAATATTTGCCCCAATAGAAATAATCAGTCACAGATTAAGTGAACCTCTTTGAACTTCTTAGTACATTGACAGCTGAACTAGATAATTAGAGTGCTTGACAAGTTATAACTTTATTTATACAGTGACACCTGGCACAATCAAAATACGAATAAAAAGCACTTTAACTTGAGCACTATCACTAAAAATAAAAATTGATTTTCTTTTATTAGGTTGGGATTTTGGATGGATTCAATATATTTGTTTTTATCTAATGAGTTGTAATTTTGTTTAATTTAACATTTATATTTCACATTAATTTTGTATTTCTAAAAGTATGATAAATATTAATAGTACTCTATAATGATAATAACGTTTTATGACTTTAGTAGCAGACTTACAGTATTTTGTCATAAGCAATGCTGTTGCCCATGCTAAGAAGTGTTAAATAATCTTTTCCACATAGATATGCTCTACGCATATCTTGTCCTAATATTGCTTTAAAAATCTCCATTAACTAGACTTTTATCTTACTCATATTTCTTTTTATTTAATAATTAAGCCAGAGAATTTTCTCTACATAGCCTCAGGGTATAAATAAATACACAAAAATATATTGACTATTGGTAGAACAGAATAAGAATATCAAGGAATAGCGGGGGACTTCCGGCCAAGATGGAGGCGTAGGTGGACACACTGTGCCTCCTCTCACAACCAAAATTAAGGACAACAAATATTTAGGAAGAAGAAAACAACCCGAACTGATAGAAAATTGAAGTGTACGGAAGTCCAGCAACCATTCATCCAAACTGGTAAGAGGGGCGGAGTCGCCGCAGGAGAAAGTGGAGATGCGGGCCCAGGCATGCAAGCAGCAGCAGCTGGTAGTTCCCAGGTGCACAGGCAGCAGCTGGCAGACCCCGGGCACAGGGGGGCAACTGTGCAGACCCAGTGAGGCCGCACAAGGCGGCTGGCTGACCAGGTGGTCCCACATTCTCGCGCACAGAAGGCCCAGGCAAAGGGAAAGTGGCGGAAGGGACTCAATCCAGGAGAGAGCAGAGCAGGCACCATTTTTCCCTCTCAGACCCCACCCCCACATATAGCATCACAACCCAGAGACTGGGCTGCCCTGCACTGGGGAGCGCCTGAGGCTCCACTCACTATATAACAGCAAGCACGCAGATAATCCAGGCAAAAGGGAAACAGTGAGTGGAAGAGACCTGAGTCCAGGACAGAGTGGAGTAGGAGGCATTCTTCCCTCTCGGACCCCGCCCCCACCTATAGCATCACAACCTAGAGACTGAGCTGCCCCGCCCTGAGGAACACCTAAGGCTCCACCCCTCATACGTAATAGCCACGACCAGACTAAAACCAAAACAAAACAACAAAACACCAAAAATGGCTCAAACTGGAGAACAAATGAAAGCCCCAGAGCCAATTCCTCTAAGCTGTGAAGAAATAGCCAACCTATCAGATGCACAGTTCAAAGCACTGGTCATCAGGATGCTCACAGACTTGGTTGATTTTGCTCACAAATTAGATGAAAAAATGCAGGCTACAATACATGAAATGAAGAAAGATGCATGGGGAACCAACAGAGATGGGAGGAAAACTCGGACTCAAATCAATGAAGTGGACCAGAAGGAAGAAACAAACAACCAAACAGAAAACAAGGAAGAAACAAGAATTCAAAAAAATGAGGAGAGGCTTCAGGAACCTCTGGGACATTGTTAAACATCCCAATATCTGAATTATAGGGGTCCCAGAAGGGGAAGAAGAAGAGCAACAAATGGAAAACTTATTTGAACAAATAATAAAGGAGAACTTCCCCAATCTGGCAAAGGAAATAGACTACCAGGAAGTCCAGGAAGCTCAGAGAGTCCCAAAGAAGTTGGACCCAAGGAGGAACACACCAAGGCACATCATAATTACATTAGCCAAGATTAAAATGAAGGAGAGAATTCTAGAAGCAGCAAGGGATAAGGGGACAGTCACCTACAAAGGAGTTCCCATCAGACTGTCAGCTGATTTCTCAAAAGAGACCTTCCAGGCAAGAAGGGGCTGGAAAGAAGTATTCCAAGTCATGACAGTGAAGGATCTACATCCAAGATTGCTCTATCTAGAGAAGCTGTCATTTAGAATGGAGGGGAAGATAAAGAGGTTCTCAGATAAGGTCAAGTTGAAGGAGTTCATCATCACCAAGCCCTTATTATATGAAATGTTAAAGGGACTTACCTAAGAAAAAGGAGATAAAAAATAGGACAGTGAAAAGACAGCAAACTCACAGCTATTAACAACCACACCTAAAACAAAAGCAAACTAAGCAAACAGCTAGAACAGGAACAGAACCACAGAAATGGACATCATATGGAGGGTTAGCAACAGGGCCATGGGAGGAGGAGAGAGGGGGAAAAGGTACAGAGAAAAAGTAGCATAGATGGTGGGTAGAAAATAGATGGGAAGGGCAAGAATAGTATGGGAAATGTAGAAGCTAAAGAACTTATGACACATGGAGATGAACTAAAGGGGGAATGTGGGTGGGAGAGGGTGTGCAGGGTGGAGGGGAATGATGGGGGAGAAATGGGACAACTGTAATAGCATAGTCAATAAAATATATTAAAAAAAGAATATCAAGGAATAGCAATGATTAAAACACATCATGAGTAGCAGCTACCATATTTTAAGACCAGAAGAAAAAAATAGTTTCAACAAGTGTAACATTACAGAAATTCATAATAACATCACATCTTTCCTTAAGAAATAATATTTCTTAAAGTTTCTATTACATAGCCATTATATACACATATATTCAGTATTTTTATCTGTTAGTAAATTATCCAGTTAACACGATATAAATAGGAGGAGGAGAATAACATGTAATATATTGATATATTGTGAACTTCATAGTAATTAATCATAACATGATGTATTTAATTTAATTTAATTTTAATTGTTTTTAATTTTACTTATGTATTTTTATTAAATTGCAAGTTTTTTATTCTCCCATATACCATTCAATTTTTCACTTTAAAGTTTCATCATCCCAATGTTGTGGTGTCACAAAACAGAGTGATAGATAGTACAGTACTTTGATTACAGTATAAAAGTACACCAATGTTAAAATGGGTTATTATAATGCATCCAAATATTACAAATTGAATAATGTGAAATATAAACTTTTGCATTTATAGTAAAAAGTGAACTGCAAAGTTCAAAATGATAAAATTGCATACCACCTGGAGTAAAAGTGGTATATATTTTAAATAAAAAGTTAAAAGACTTTAGAAAGTTTTTTAAAACTCTGGCTATACTATATACTAAAAGTGTGTCAATGGAAAAAATACAATAAAAAGTCATTAAATAAAAAAGAAGAAAAAATCAACTTTTATACACAGAAATATTATAGCTACCAAATTGTAAAATGATTTTAAATAAATATTATTTGGAGAGAATAATTATTGAAATTGATTCACTTGGGAAGTTAAGTGCATTTACCCATTCCAATAGGGCTTTGTGCTTCTTTATGTTAATTTCTACTTTTCAAAGCAAATCAGATGCAAACAGAATTTTTTCCTGTGTGTTAAGATCGTAGAACAATTAAACTCAGAATTTAATTTTTAATAGTAGTCAAAGAAATGAAGTTAGAAGTTTATCTTTCCTCTATACCAAAACAATATACAATAAGATTTTTAATAAGATATTTAATATAGTGAAAGGAGATTCAGACATTAGAAATTCTTGGTCCTGTAGAAAGCAGGCCCCCAGATTTTGAGAAAATATTGTATAAATTTGCAGGGGACAGTACAAAGGAACAGGAGATGGGAGCTTATAGAAATGGTCTTGGTTCCTGGCGTCTTAGCTGAAACCCCTAGGTGGTCCTATAGTGTTTACTTTCCTGCCCTAGTCCAAAGCATTGCCTGTGGTATCCTTTCAGTAAATAACTGTTGTCTGAGCTTGTGGAGTGACTTGTCCTGGAAATAAAAAGCCCTGACCTGTGGGGGGATAGGGTGTAGGGTGCAGAAAAAGAGAATGGTTAAGAATCAGACTGATCCGTGAATCCTAATATGCATCTTACTACTTCCTCTAAGTCTCAATTTCTTCATCTGTTTGGAAAAAAAGGGGAAATAACAGTAGTTTCTATTTTATAGGATAATTAAAAAAACTAGTGCATATAAAGGAATTAGTACGGTATGCCAAGCATACAGTAAGCACTCACTTCATATAAATTATTATCATCTTCACTTTATTATAGGCCAGAATAATATTTTAATAAATGGAGGGTCTTAGTTCATTAGCGCCTATTATTTAATGACAACACATAGTGTGTAGAATACTACATGTCACATGGTAAAGGGAGTTACTAATTCAATAATCTTAAATACTTCAGATGATGTTTTGTTTTGTTTTTTACTGGGAAGGAAATTAGAGTTTACTTCTAAAGTAACTTTGATTCAGGTCTACCTTTCTTTTTCTTTTTCTTTCTGTTTATTTTTTGTTTACATGCACAACAATCCTTGGAGGTAGTCGAGCAGTGGTTATCTTCCTTTCACTGATGAGCAAATGGGGGATAGTGAGTGAGGTGAAGTCACTTCATCCGTATCACTCAGTTCTTGAGGGTTAAGCCAGAACAGAAAACAATTTTCTTAACTTTAAATACATTATTCATTATAGATTATTTTAATTTTTCCCATTATGCCCCAAACTAGAGTGATAAGATTAATTCACATTTGAGTCATGTCTTGACCTTGGCTTATTGTATGTACATCTACATTATCTATATATTTATTCTTACTCTGCTCTACCAATATTTGATAGACCAGAAAATTTAAAATCCACTCGACCTCTTTTGGTCACACTGCATATCAAATCACTCAGCAAATCCTCCAAAACTTACCTTCAAAAGGTATCCAGAACATGACCACTTTTACTACTTATGGCTAACAATAGATTGCTATTTCTTTAATGTCTCTGCAACTGTCACCACCAACTTGCCAGAGCAATTTTTAAAATCTTTAATAGCTCCCCAATTTCTTCCAACCAAAAACCAAAGTTCTTATGATTACCTCCAAGGCACTTGCAGATCTGGACCCCAGTGAGCCTTGCCCTCCTTGTCTCCACCTGGATCACTCCATGTCACTTACACTAATCTCCCTGCTCTTTCTCATACAATCCATGCATATTCCCACCTGATGCCTTTATAATACTACAGTTTTTTTCTCTCTTCACCCAAGTATTCACATGGGAAGCCACCTTACTCACTGTGTGTCTTGGTTCATATGCAGTTCATTTACTCTGTGAGACCTGTCCTGACCACCCTATTTAAAATTTCAACAGCTCTCTCCTCCCTTGATCAACATTCATGATTCACTTTACCTTGCTATACCTTTTTACTTTTCTATAACATTTTTCACTTACTAGTATACTATTGAATAGAAAAGTTACTTATTTCTTTTATTTTTTCTATTTTCCTGTTTTTCTCTCCTGCTGCAATGTACACACTGATCATATTCTACTTGGTTCACTGATGTATCATAAGTGCCCCAAACAATTTCTGTCACTTAAAAGGCATTCAGTGAATAGTTGTTGAATGAAATGTTGTATTTTATATTTTGTGAAAATATTTTTGTCTCTGGTGTTTACTATTTTTTCAACTATAAGTTTTTTATACATGATTTAATGAAGATATACTTTATATTGAGTGAAATGCACAGATTTCATTATCCCAAAGCCTTTCGACAAATGAATACACCTATGTAAACCAATGTAATAGGTGTGGAACGGGTTAAGGATGGGGTGTAGGCTGAGAAGCCCTACACCACCCACACCTCCACCCATCCCTTGGGGGAGGGAGAAGCAGAGAACAGACTTTGAGAGTTACTTTGCATATCTAAGGAACTTGGCCAGTGTTTTAGTAATGTTAATAGCTGTGCCTTTTGTGCTCTGAGCCAGGGAAATGGGTGTGACTTTAAATGCTACCAGCAGAGGTAGCTGATCGTGGGAGGAGTCAGAAATGATGGCGAAGCCAGGTAACTTACCTGGAGGAGTATGGTGAGGATTTAAATTTAAGCATGGGACAGCCATACTCTCATAGCCATGTGGGGTTCTTTTGACCATGGGGTTTTGGAGCAGTCTTGGCCACATGATTGGAAAGGATCCAGAAGTACCCCCACCAACCCACCATGAGGAAGGGCCATGTGGTTTTGGATTAAGAGCAAGAGCCTTGCTGAACATGGATGACCAGGAGAAGCTGGAATGTTAAAATAGGAATCTGCCTAGCTAAGCTACAGACTTGTATTTCTTTTCCTGAGAGATGGTTCTTTAACTGGCCTGGTTTGGTAAGGGTAGGTAGAACTATGTATTTATGGATTTTTTGTGTGTGTGTCTAAAGGTAGCCAGACTTAGTGGCAGCATTCTGCCATTGTTTTAAATTTGTCTAACTTTTAAATAAATAGTTCCTTTCCATTTTTAAGAATCTGGCATTGGGAGTCACGATTTTTTTTTTTTTTTTTTGGCAGTGGGCAATTGAACACAGTGTTTTTGTTATATCACCACTCTATCAAGTTACAACACAGTGTAAATATTGATTTGATTCTTGTCACTATTGATAAATTTAGCATATTCCAAAATTTCATATAATCATATAGTAAAACAATATAATCTATATTGATCTACAATCTACTATTTTATTCCTTTTCACTCAGTCTAATGTATTTGAGTCTCATCCATGTTATGGAATATAATACTAGTAGTTTATTCTTGGTCAATTTAAATTTTTCTCATTTCCATTGTACTAAACAAATGATAGCTTATAAGTTAAAATTTTCTTTTAGATTTTTCAAAAAAGATTCATTTATCCTTCTACTGCTAGCCTTATAGATATATACCATTTATCATTTTTTGTATAAGCAACATGTTGATTGAGAGGTGTGCAAACAGTATATGGGATCGGTACAGCAGAGCAATTGGAAGGTTTACTTCTATGATTATCAATTCTTCCTCTTGTTTGCATGTGCTTCATCTCTCAAAGGGATGATGGATGAAAATGCATATGGATTTGTCAAATCTGTCCCAGTATTTTATATCCTTTGATTGTCTTAAAAGCTTCTGGAACAATTAGCTGAGAGCCTCATCTCTTCTAATTCTTCCTGCTGTTCTTCATTTTGTTTAACAAATATCATTACTGACACTCACAGTTCCAGCAGCTCTGGCAATTTTATTCTAAAAAAGTCCACACAGCCTCAGAAACATGACTTAAAGTGGTCCTTAAAATTAATTTTCTACACAACAGTTGCCATTTGTGCTGAAGTGCTTCAGGCTGAACTGATTTTTATCAAAATGCTAAACCCAGTGCTGGCCTCACTTATGGATCACTCAAGTGCATTCATATACCAAAGAAACAGACTTGGGGGGTAGAGCTTTAATGTTAGAAGATTGTTTGATGGTGGCAATATATAGAATTTCATAAATTATTTCCTTCTCTACTTTCATATTTAATTAATTTAAGCAAGTCTTATTTTAAATAGACTGCCATGTCCTTAGTGGTAAATGTAATGATGTAAGTAAGTACAGCTATTTAAATATAAATGAACTAGCATAATTTAAACAGTTAAATATAATTATGGAATTGATTTTTCACACCATTATATTATAAAAAGCTCTTCTTTGAAATTAAAAATAAATGATTCATAGAGATACAAGATTTGGTAAACATTTATATTCCCCCAAGTCAAGTTTCAAGATATGGCTAAGATTGTTCTTTTTCCCCCCTTCATTGTTGAACGTACAAACACATATACTCTCTCTCTCTTTTTTATTTTATTTTATTTATTTATTATTAGGCAGAAGGGAAGGGAAGGAGAAAGAGAGGGAGAGAAACATCACTGTGTGGTTGCCTCTCACGTGCCCCCTTCTGGGGACCTGGCCCATAACCCAGGCATGTGCCCTGACTGGGAATTGAACCACTGACCCTTTGGTTCAGGCCAGTGCTCAGTTCACTGAGCCACACCATCCAGGGCCATAATACTCTCTTAAATAATTTTTTTCAGTTGTAAATGTAAATATTTCACAAGTACCTAGAAAACTGTTTAAATAGAAGAAAGCACTTCTATTGTTAAGTAGCATTGGCAAAATTATTCATTCCAGTTGTTCTGGACCAGAACAGAGGAAGGGTTGAACCATGAGATGCTCTACCATTCAGGAAATAATTGGCCAGATGAATAAGGTTCTCAAAAGAATGTCTCAGAGACATATCACACAACCTGAAAATAAGTGCTATGACAAAAAAATGAGAGACAGGTATAAACTTGAGAATGATATAGGAAGTGAGAAATCCAGGGAAGCTGACTCATTGGAAACACAAAACTGTAAGAATGGTAGCTGTGGAAGTTTAGAGAAACAATGCCAGAGAACAGTAAGGCAGCAAGATGGTGTTGCAGGTCAAGGGTCAATTTCTAAATTCTGAGGGCTGACAATACACCCTTTCTTGTGGACAGGGACCTAAAAGTTTCTAACTCTCAGCAACCAATACACACTTCATTTTTTAATCTCTCACACACAGCTCCTTGGATTTTGTGGGTAAATACAGTAAATGGTGTTACTACTTTGCTGGGTAGAAAATTGACACACTACTTATTCCATTTCCAAAACTATTCTGAGATGCACTTCACAACTCTTCAGATCTCATTTGAGTCCTTGTCTTTTTTTTTTTTTTTTAAACATCAGTTCATGCATGCAGCAGTGATTTTGGGTGGTAAAGCTCATGTTTAATAAATTTAGGAGAAAAGTGCTGCTGCTGTTAGTTATCCAAACAAATACATTCTTACAGGGAAGTTAACTTCTTTTTTCCTTTACTCAAACATACAAGTATACTTGGGTATATTTACTTAAATATACTCAAATGCAAAGGGAAAAAGATAAGCATAACCCCCTCTGTAGAATGTTCTTCAAACCCCAATATCGACATGAAGTGCCACACAGATGTGGACAGGCTGGGAGGACGTGCTTTGCAGTGACTGAAGAAACTGAAAAGTATTCTAGGGAGACCCTGTATTTTTCTCCTTGATAACATTCTCTTTAGAGTTTTAGGATCAGAGTTTGTCAGGATATTTTGACAAAGTTAATCATATTAATAATTTTAAAAATGTAGAGAGAAGCTACTCTTTGACATAAGCATAAATATGAGCTAAATGGCAGTAAACAGGTATACTGATCCTTCTTCTATTCCACAAAGGAAAAAGAAAAAATGACCAAAGGTTTTACCATTCAAATAGCTGTATCAAATTTATTTATTTTCTCTTTGTTTTATTAACTAAATATGTTATGAAAAGTGCTGAAGAACTCATCTTTTCAGCTACTTTTTTGTGTCATAAAGAGCAATTATATAAAAAACACCTTCGTTTATTTCATTTAAGATAAGTTCACTTCAAAAGCATGTTATAAAAATTGTAAGTACCAATTATATTTCTATTAATAAGCAAGAATATATTAGTTCAGAAAACAACACTAGCTTTATTTGAGATTTATGAATATACTCCTTCTTTAGTCAAAATGCATCAATTTTTAAAGTCAAGTATACATTCTGTTATCTATGTTCCTTTTTATAGCATCATGTTGTCAAGTCACCAGGAGGAAAAGATAAACTCAACAGTTTTGATATCATGAAAGATTTCATTAAAAATGAAAAATTCTTTAAAAAAAAAGAATAAAATAGGGGGAAATAAGACAAGTGAGGTAAATAGCCTGTCCTGAAATACAAAAAATTTTCTTTCTAATAACTCAGTTTTTCTAATGAAATCTAGGTTGGTTGTTTTCTATGTAAAGACCCAGTGTTTTGCACTGAGTAGCCTCATGGAATTACTCTTTTTCTAGGTATCCATGGCAATGAGTAACTATATTTTTGTGTATGAAGAAGTAACTGGTGTGCCCAAAATGGCCTTCTACAATACTGCCTAGAGTAATGGTAAGATAATTGACTTTCTTGCAACAATAAATTCACTTTTCAGATTCTCAAACACCATCTGAATTCCAATGTGATATAAATGAAGAATTGACCCTCCCTGATTGGCATTCTTCTCTAAGCTGTCAGCTGCTTACTCTCTGGGCACCCAGCACATACAATGCCATTGATTTGCATGCTGTGTTAAATAATTCTATCCATGAGCTAGGTCTACAGCAGATGTATTTGACCATGACCTCTGAGAGTTGAGTAATTTTGTGTTGAACTATTTACTTAAGTGCTTCACTTAAAAAAATTATTCAATTTATTGGGATGACATTGGTTAATAAAATTATACAGGTATCAAGCATACAATTCTATAATAATCATTAGTATATTGTATTGTTTGTCCACCACTCCAAGTCAAGTCTTGTTCCATCACATTTTATGCACCCTTCACTCTATTCTAACACCTCTTACCCCTTTTCTCTTTAGTAATCACCATGCTATTGTCTATATCTATGAGGTGGGTTTTTTTTTTTTCTTAATACCTTCACCTTTTCCACCCAGCCCTCCAAACCCCTCCCCTCTGAAATCTGTCAGTCTGTTCCTTGTGTCTACAAGTCTGTTTCAATTTTTTTGTTAGTTTATTTTGTTCATTAGATTCCACTTATAAGTAAAGTCATGCAGTACTTATCTTTCTCTGAATGTCTTATTTCAATTAGCATAATACTCTCCACGTCCACCCATGCTGCTGTAAAAGAAAGATTTCCTTCTTTTTTACAGCTGAGTAGTAACATTCCATTGAGTAAATGTACTACAGTTATCAGGTGCTTGACTTTTTGACTGTTTGCTGATGGCTCTGCAAACTGAGGCTGTAAAATCTATGCAAAGTCATTCCTCTTTCTCAATTTTCCATTAAAATTCTTCTGGCTTGTTGTGGACAATTAGTTTTTCCTTCTCAAAGAGACATGGGTTTGATGTTTCAATTTTTTTCCAATTACACATGAACACAAAGATGGATCACATTTTTTCAGCTAACATCTTTGTATTATTTAGTTTCTATAGTTTATGAAGATCATTTGGGTTTTATCTAAACATTGACAATAAACAAAGGCAGTGATATCACAATTTATACTTACTCTTTATATTCAAGATTTTTCATATGTGCTTATAATAAAAATATAATACAGAATAATGAAGATGCATACATATATAAAGTTATGGTCTTTTAAACATTGAAGATCCTGAGAATAGACCAACCACATAGAAGTGAAAGCAATAGCCAGTGTTGAAGATGGTCTTTTTCTAGGATAAAATGGGTGAAATGTATACATAAGCCCATAATTATAGTTGATTTTCACACCCCTCTCTAAGCAGTTAATAGAATGCCTAGGGAAAAAAAAAATAAAAACAACAGTAAGGAGACTTAATTGACATGTTGGAACACTGCACTCAAAGACTATAGAACAAACATTCTTTCAAGTACAGTTTGTTGTATTCATCAAGATAGACTGTGTTTTGGGCTAGTGCGGGGGGGCCCCTGTCCTGGGCGCCAGATGTGGGAGGCGGCTCCGCCCGCAGAGCCCCATCCCTCCATCACAGATGAAAATAAAACTACCAAGACATGATCTGCTTGGGGAGGAGAGGTGGTCAAACTCTCAGAGGAGAATGACCCAGAGCCCCTTCCTCACTAGGCTTTTATTGGGTTCAAATACACAGGAATACAGGTTTCACATTTCAAAGAAATCTGAGGGCTTAATCTGAGTCAGTGTCTGTCAGGAAAGGGGGTTGCAAAACTTTGGGAGACATACTCATTTCCTCCTTGGACCCTTATCATTTAAATGAGTGCACTCTTAGTAAAGCAGGTTTCACAGGACTTTAGGAATTCTTTCTTATGCCAGATCACCCGGGGAACCGTTCTGGCCAGCACAGGGCTGCACCCCTCGCTATCATAGTTTCAGGCTTTAAGCCAATTAGGCTCAGGAAGCAGAAGACATCTCCCAGATGGAAATGGGGACTCGGGCTATGGGGGAGTGAGGGTCCATCACCCCCTCTTTGCTGCAGTCCCAAGTCCTTCCATGAGGGTCTCCCAAGTGGTTGTGTCTGGCTTAGGTTGCCCCTCCCATGAGGAGTCTTACCCATCATTGACTAACCAACTAAGCGTTTCGGCCAGAGATGGATGAGGCAGAAGCAGTGCTCAGGGACATAAGCTTTGTTTCCTTAGTAGGTCACGTCCTCTTGACAGAACAGACCCAGATGAAGCAGGTCCCTTGGCTCTTACACAGCCCACCATGGGATGAGGGTTACAACTCCTGAAATCAGGCTGAACGGTCTGCAACAGGCTAGTAAATAAGTCTCATTATTTTCTGGCTTAGATCAGTTCTATTGAAAATTTCACAGGCATTAAATATTCTTCACATCTAGATACTGTGTTGTTTTTCTTTGGCTATTTTCAAAATATTCCTTTTATTTTTGTTTTTTAGAAATTTGATTATGATGTGCCTAAGTATGGTTTTCTTCACATTAACTTTTGCGTTTCAGAAAACTTCTTGAATCTATAAATATGTCTCAAAATGTTGAAAGTTTTAGCCATTGTATTTCAGCCAAAGATTTTACTGACCCATTCTCTCTGTTCTCTCCTTTGAGATACCAATTACCTATTGGTATCTATTGACAATACCAGTAAGGTCCCTGAGGCCCATGTTATTTTTATTCAATCTTTTTTTTTTGTTTGTTTTTCAGTTTGATCATTTATATTGGTCTAGTTTCAAGTTCACTGACTCTTTGTATCTCCATCATTTTATTAATCAATTCAGTGATTTTATTTCTATGTATTTTGGGTGCTGTTTTTTTTTTTAACTATCAGATACAAAGTTGGGGGCACATGATCCAGGCTAGGCCATGCAGTGCCATCACCTTCCATCCTCTTCCCTGGACCCAACGATTAGTTTATAAAAGGGTAGATAAAATAAGTCAGGTGATCCAGTGACCTCAAACCTCACTTTCTGGAATTTATGTTGAGCTCTCTGTGACAAGGACACTACACTTTTGGCTGCAGACTTGTAATTATTTGATTCAAAAACCTCAAAAACAGTGTGTTCTATTTACAATATTTTCGGTCATGCCACCTGACTTCTCAAAACTCTCTGGTAGTTTTTAGTATCATTTAGAGTAAAAGCAAACATTCTTACTATGACTTAAATGGATAAAATTACTTCATTACCTGAACTTCCTTTCTGGTATTGTAACTGGAAAAGACACCCATATTCCGGCTGCCTGTCACTACCAAACCCAATAAGTAATGACAGCAATTGAATCTTTTATGGGTGCTTTATTCAGATGGCCAGAAATCCGAGAAGATGGAGGGTTCCTACCGTAACAAACCATCTTCCCTTCCCTTTCCTGGCCAGAACTTTTATAAGGGAGGTGGGGGAGGACAAACAAGGTGTGGTGAGGGCTTTGAAATTAAGGGAGGATTAGGTGAGCAAAGCTGTAGCATTCCCGTTCTGGGCAGTTAGCTGTTTCCAAGGAGGGAGGGCGATTGTCTGCTCTCCATGGAACAAAGGTTTGGATGTTCTCAGGCAAGTAATCTTCTATCAGTACCCCAGGAGGCCGGCTGTTTCCCAGGAGCCAGGATGGAACTTATCTGTAGTTTCTGAAACAAAAGCTGTAACATATACATTACTTGCTAAACAGAAGTTTTTCCTTAAGCTATAATTTTCCAAGTCTTGAGTCCCCTATTAGTATTATTTCCTATCCCTCTCTCCACTGCTCACTCCACTCTAGCTACTATGGCATCTTCCATGTTGCTCCTCACTCACATCAGGCACTGACCAGCTTCCGAATCTTTTCCTCACTCTCCTTTGCTTGCCAGGCCCTTCACTGAAATACCCTCACAACTCCTTTTTTTTTTTTTTTTAACTGCATTTCAGTCCCAGCTCAGACTCTCTTTATCACAGCTTTTTTTTTCTTGACAGCCTTTACTGACAACCTTATCAATACTTTTCCTCTTCACCTTCTGACTCTTTTTTTTTTTCATTTTTTAATGAATAGACACACACACACACACACACACACACACACACACACTACCTGGTATATGACAGGTGCTCAAAAGATATTTGTTGAATTAAGCCAATGGATACTACTGATAGGGGACTTAAGACCTGGAAAATTTTAGCTTAATGAAAAAGTTATTAAGCCTAGCACATAATGTGTATGTTAAAGCTTTTGTTTCAGACACCAGATAAGGCCCATCCTGGCTCTTGGGAAATAGCCGGCCTCCTGGAGCACTGGCTAGAGATTACTACTGGGGACCAGTTGGAGGCATCCGGGCCTTTGTATCAATGAGGAGACAAACTCTCCCCTCTCCCCTTGGGAACTGCAGCCTCATTCACTTAATCCTCCCTGAATTTCAAAGCCCTCACTGCACCTTGTTTGTCTTCCCCCACCTCTCTTATAAAAATTCTGGCCAGGAAAGGGATGGGAAGATGGTTTGTTAGGGTATGAACCCACCATCTTCTCTGATCCCCAGCCATCTAAATAAAGTGCCCATAAAGATTCAAGTGCTGTCATTGCTTATTGGATTTGGTAGTGACAGGCCGCCTGAATGCTGGTGTCTTTTCCGGTTACACTACCACTTGGAGTCTGAGATTAAAGCTAACAGAGAAAAATATAACAACTGATGATGTCATTAAAGGCCTTGATCAAGCTGCATCTAAGGCCAGACGTATGTAGCTGTTTTCCCCAACTTTTGAGCCAATACATTTCCTATTAATTCATTTTTTTTTCTTTAATGACTTTGGATTAGGTATATTGTCACTTTTTTCTAGAAAAAGTCTAAACAAAATTTTTGAAATTATTGTTATTACCATATTTTGCTGTGTATAATGTGCACTTTTTGCCTAAATTTTTGAGGGAATAATAAGGATTCACATTGTACATGGGTAGTACCTGAAATACCTTGTATCTGTTTTTGTATTTTGTATTTGTTACATATAATTTCTTGTACCATAATGTGGTCAAAATAAATTATAAAATTCCTCTATAATACACAAAAAAGTGTCTAAATATAAATAAATAAATAAATAAATAATTGAATTAAAAAAATTAAAACAAAATGCTTTTATCCTGAAATTTTAGGCCAAAAACTGTGGGTATACATTACACACATCAAAATATGTAATAACACTTGTACTTTTTATTCTATTCATGTAATGAGAATTTAAGTTGTCTATGTTATTATGTCAAACAAGACAATATTAGGAGGATGACATTTTTATCATCACTGCCTACAAATTGGTATTTGAAGTTGTCGAAAAATATTTTGACTACTTAATTGTGAGAAATGTAAATAAAGGAATGCCATTTGGTAAATATAAGTTCATTTTTGTTGTTGCTGTTTTTGTTGTTTTTATCTCCAGTTCACTGTTTAGGGAGGTAGAATAGCTATAACAACATACTTCTGTAAGTGTGTATGTGTGGTTTATTCTCTTAGAGCAAAAATCTTTGTGCTTTATTTGTAAGGGTGGGAGAAAGTCTAAAGAAGGGCAAAAAAGTATTTTATAATGCTTCAGATTTGAAGCTTTAGATTAGTTCTTTACAAAAAATTGTGATGTATAACCAAATATAATAACTGAAAAAAGTGATAAGGCATATAACAAAAATTAAATATAGGATAAGGAGATCCTCCAAGAAGTGCTATTTATTTTGAATCATTAGAGATAACAGGATTTTTCAAAAGGTAAAGATAAAAGATGAGTACACTGGGAAAGAACAAAAAAAGAAAGCAGCAGGTATTCAGGAACTAGAGTATAACTTTTGGTATGATTCACAGGGAACGAATGATAATGTGGAGTCAGATCTTAGAAAGCCTTGGCAGCCATGCAAGGAGATTAAACTATGTTTCTCAGGTAATGTGGGAGTCTCAAAAGGTTGAAAACAAGAGAAAGTGCACTCCGATATACATTGTAAACCATATCATAATTGGAAATATACGAGACAGATGGGAGAGAAAGTATACAGAACCCTACTATCAAACCACTATTCGATAATACGGATCTGACTTATTGCTTTAGCACTAAGATTGGGAGAAAAGGGATATTTTTTCAGTTCATTTTTCTAGTATAGTCACTTCATGTGTTGAACATTCAGGATATTTACAATTCCTAGTTTTGCCATGTTTTTTTTTTTCACACAACCTCATTCTCAGCTATTTACATGCTTTTTAGAACATCAGAGAAGCTCTTCTGGATACCTTGGAAACTTCCATTTATTATTTAACACAGCAGAGTTGTCTTCTTGGAAAAAACATTTCCTCCCCACTTTGAACTATTAGATACACTTCTTTGCTTCCTGGAAAATAATACAGAGCAAACAGATATAAATTTGAAATTAATTTCCAAAGAAAACCAATATGATTCAGATATAGAATCACATTGTAATTCACACAGGCAACTCATTTAAAAAGATCAAATTACTGAAGTTAATTGGAAAGTTCAACAGAATATAGATTCTCTGGCAAGAGCATTAATGTATTCATTATACACAAGAAACACAAGGATGGACTCTTCATTTCTGCAAACAATTACCAACATCATCAGAGTTTTTGTAGCTTATTTTTTATTCCTTTATAGGATTTATTACCACATGTTAGTTCTTTCTTTAAGGTATTTTTATTTTTGTTTATTTAGGCCACATGCCTTGGCCATAGCACATACCACTTTATTTCTAAATGATAACTACAGTTTCATTTTGCTAGATTCTCTTCTTTTCCCCAACCAATTGTATACATCTCATTGATCTTGCTGAAGAAATGCTTTCAACATGCCCCTTTGATATGCATAATCATTCATTTCCTATATAATATTGTTTAACTCAATTAAACTGTACAATTTGTAAATACGTCAATAATCTGGACACTTCATTTACCTAATTTCCCATTTTTTTACTCCAATCCCTTTCTTTTTTAAAAATTGTTACTCTATTACAGCTGTCCCAATTTTTGTCCCATTGCTCTTCCCTACCTGGACCACAGTCCTGCTCCCACAGTCAATCCCCGCCTTGTTGTCCATGTCCATGGGTCCTTTATACATGTTCCTCAACTAAACTCTTCCCCATTACACTCCTCCCTTCTGTCTGGTCATTGTCAGTCTAGTCCTTGTTTCCAGGCCTGTGATTCTGTTTTGCTAGTTATTAGGTTCCACTTATAGTTGAGATTATATGGTATTTGTCTTTTACTGCCTGGCCAATCCCTTTTCTTAATGCATGCATCATGTCTACTCACAACAGCCTATATGTGTGTGTACACGTGTGTACATGCATGTGCACGTACGTATATGCACATATATGTATGCATATGTATGTGCATACATATATATAAACTTCAGACTCAGTGATTGAGTTTTCTTCAGTAATATAGCTTCACAAATATCTAAATTCTTACCTACATCTGCATAATCAAAGCTGAGATATAGGTACATCCAATCTGTTGTGGTCATAAAGAAGATATCAGGGAAAGCCGTGAGAGCAATTTTCTTTTAAACAAGTAAGGTAGAAGCTATACACATTAATTTTTTCCAAATCTAATTTATGAAGACTTAATTACATGGCTATGTAAATACAGAGGAAAACCAGAAATGTATACACTACGTATACACTAGCTATAAGGTCTTATTTCTTGTTTAAACTTCATTATTATGGCAAATAGAAAAATGAATTTTTCTGGCCAACTACCAGTCTTTGATACAGCTATTTTTGCATATTAAATTAGACTTATCTTTAACATTTCCTAACCTTATTTCTTCTCACATTCTCAAGTATTTGCCATCTGATAGGAAACCTTGGAAAATAGGTCTAAATTTTCTTTTTAAAAATCAACTTTATTGAAGTAAAATTTAACACAATAAATAATTACATTTTTGAGGAACACTTTGATGAACTCATAAATGTAAAATCCATGTAATTCCTGTGACAATAAAATTTTAAAATATTTTCTTACCCCAAAGTTCTCCAGTTAATCAGTCCCAGGCTCAATTGACCCTGTTCTGCTTTTTACCATTATATTATCAATGATACATGGAGTCATCATCTATAAAACATTTTTATCAGACTCTTTATGATTAGGAAAGTGATAAGATATTTATAACACACATGGTATATGCAAATAAATTTGAAGTGTTTCTAATGTATTCTTTCAATGAAATTTCATTAAATGTTACCTTTTAAAAGATACTGTGTTGGATATAAAATTATGAAACCTGATAGTTTAACAACTCCCCAGAAAGACATAAATAATAAATAGATTTCTGAAAAGGCCAAGCCTCTCTTTTAGATATTTAAATTTAGTTGTTCTGAAATATGAGATTCCTCATATTTAAAATCTCCACATTATGCAGAAGAGTCCCAAGAAGTTTATGAATATATTCTGCTCTTGAGGAGATAAGATGCATAATTAACCCACTATCTTAGTCAGGTGATCAAAGTTAACACCAACAGTGATAATAGTGTATTAAAGTGAATTTATACAATTTGAATTCTTCATTACCATTTTTCTTCTTTTCTTTTTAAATTTTGTTTTCCATATAAACTCCACTGAAATTTTCAATTAAATTTTACTATGATATTATTTGGCCTTCACTTTTGACGTGAAGCATCACTTCCATACTATGTCCTTCTTAATTTCTGACCTCACTGTTTAGGAAAATCGATGTAGTATAACTTATGCTGATGACACCATTAATGCAAACAAGTATATATAAGACCACTGACATTGAGTGGCTATACTTGGTCAAAAATATGTATTTAAATGGCCAGTCATACATTTCTATTATTTTTAACATAGTTACTGAAAGTATAAAAACATTAAATTTTAATTTTTATAGAGAAACCTAAAATTAGGATCATATGTCTATATATATCAACGTAGAAATATTGCTCTAGAACATACCATGATCATTTTCAGATAGGCACTATATCCCCAATGAGCTTATTGTCTAATACAAGACATGCAACATGTGACATTTCTCTAAATTTAATGGTGCTATACTGTAGGAAGCTTTGAATGGATACGTACCACTGAACCTCCAAAAGTAGGCAGGACTTAGGTCATTTATTTTTAGTAAATCAATAATAACTCACTAAAATTTTTAAAAAGTGTTTCTGAAAATATAAAATAAAAATAATGCACATCATGTATTTGCGTTAGAGAGAAAACTAGAGATGAAGACCACGCAAAAGAACAAGTTAATTTCAGGTATGGGAGGGCAAGAAATCATACTGGGTCAGTAAAGTAGCAAGGTAAATAGAAAGAAACAACACACCTCGGCAACTAATTGGAGAAAGGATGTTATTGTTAATATTAAGGTTTCACATCAAGATAATTTGGAGAATGATTGAATATTGTATTAGTTTTCTATTGCTGCTCTAAAGATTAACTAAACCTAAAAGTTTGAAATAACAAAAATTTATGTCACAGAATCTGTAGTTCAGAAGTCTGGGTGCTATATGGTTGAGTTCTCTACTCAGAGTCTTAACTGGGATGAAGTCTAGATATTAACCATGGTTCTGATTCTCATGTAGGCTCAGGATCCTCTTCCAAGTTCACTGGTTTTGGCAGAATTCCTTTCCTTATTGTTGCAAGATTAATGCCCCCTTGTTTTTTGTTGTTGTTTTGGTTTTGTTCTTTTTCTTTGCTGTAGTGGGGGACCGCTATCAACTTTATAGGTTGCCCACAGGTCTTTGCTACATGGCCTGGAAAGCATTTCACAAAAGGGATTTTGCTCATTCACACCAATGAAATGCTATCTCTGACAATCCTCTTCTGTGACCTGCTAGAGAAAATTCTCTGCTTTTTAAAAAAAAATTATTTTAATTGTTGTTCATTTACAGTTTTCTGTCTTTTACTCCCATCCCAGCCCACCCCCACAGCCGTCCCCACCTCCCTCCCATTTCCACTCCCCCTAGTTTTTGTCCATGTGTCCTTTATACTTGTTCCTGTAAACCCTCCTCTGCTTTCCCCTGAAATTCCTTCCCCTCTCTCCTCTTCTCACAAGAGGTCCCAGTCTCTGGCTGGATAGCTCAGTTGTTTAGCACATTGGCCTAATATACCAAGATTGTTGGTTTGGATTCTGGACAGGGCACATAAAAGAATCAATTGATGAATGCATAAAGAAGTAAAACAACAAATTCTGTCAAATTAAAAAAAAATCTGGGATTAGATCAGACCCACCTTTGATAATCTTCCTGCTTTGAAGGTCAACTAATTTGAGAAAATCTATATATTTTTTTTTCACAGCAGCACCTAGATCAATGTTTGAATCAATAACTAGAAGATTATGTGTATATTCTGGGGCTTGGGAATCTTAGAAATTTTCCTTCAAAAATACCATTAGGAAAATGTAAAATTCAGATGTATGAACAGACTTCCAGACTCAAATGATTACAGAATTTGCACAGATAATCTAAACAAATCAATCTGACTGTTAGGAAAATAATATAACAAACTTTTAACAATAGAGAAAGGATGGAATCACAGTGAACTGAGTGTTGGGAGATTATTCATATAAGAATTAGAGTTGCTATGAGAGAAACAGTACCCAGTTTGCCAGATTTTCAGTCTTTTTAAAAGAAGCCAGAAACTCAGCTTTTTATACATCTCCCACTTTTTAAATGTTGGCAACTATTTCAATAGATTTATAACTATTGACAAGCCAAAGTTATATAGGCCAAACAAAACATACTTGAGGGCAAAAATTCTTGCCTATACACTGCCAGGTTTGACCTGTGCCCTACAGTAATAAGATTGATTTTTAAATATTGCTTATTAAATCACTCATTCATGTATAGTCATACCTCAGGCTAGAGTAAGTCAAAGTGTTTTTGATCAGGCTAAAAATTACATTTTATACTTCCCTAAGCTAATTTAAAGTGTCCTAATTACATGGTTCTTTGCAAAGTTATTGCTGTAGAAAAATGAAATTTGAATCTTACTATTTTTAGAAATTATGGAGAGGTTTCTGGAAATTTAATTTGATTGGTATTGCTAACAAATGTTCATGAAAATAGAATTGTAGAATTTGTCAGACAGTGTAATTCAGATTTATGAAAAGATCAGCCAAGAGGAAGACAAATAACAAACTAACCCTGCAGCTGGACATTTTGTTTTGTTTCAAAGTGTTATTCTATAACAGGGCTTCATAGGCTTCCTAACATCTTCATTGAGGTACATTGTGCATTGTTAACAGATTTTATGCATCAAGTATACATAATGTGCACATGTGCATTTAAATAGTTATGCACATATTAAAATTCACATTACCATACAATAGTAACTAGGAATAAGTTGTTGGGTCGGATTCAATAATTTTATGAACTTTCATCCTGATTTTAAGCAGTGCCATTAAACTAAGCTTCAGTTTAATCATCTGTCAAATGGGGCTAATAATATTACTTGCCTTTTATGCTTTGAAGCAATATACAAGGTCAGTCAAGAAGGTGTCCAGCCATGTAATATGAAAGATGGAAATGTTTGTTGAAGAAGATACAAGATACAGGAAACATTGTACCTAGGACAAGGATGCCACAGTCACCTTCAAAGCAGGCACCTCGGGACCTCCCAGAGTCTCTTTCACTGTTCAGAACACTTTGCAAAATCCTTTGTTGGAATTGCTATCAGCTATCTAGTCATACTTTCCTAAACCCCATTGATGGTTTGAAATCTCTTCCCTTTTAAAAGAGATTTTAGTTTTGGAAAAATCCAGAAGTCTCAGAGCACCAAATCTGGAATAAAGGCAAGTTGAGCCACCTGGGTGATTTGAGGTTTTGCTGAAAAACTCTGCATGAGACATGATACCTGAACAGGTGTGTTGTCATGACGAAGCTACCAGTAACCAGTTGCACATAGCTGCAGCCTTCTGAATCATCTGGATAATTTCTGTGGAGAAATATTCAAGTTTAATGCAAAATTTGATGCAGATTCATTGCTCTACTTGCTCAGTCATTTAGAATGCAATAGCCACACAGTACACATTCCCATAGCTGCAGCCATTTTCATTATATTGCATTACTCAACCAACATAGAATATTGAGGTAGTACTCTTTATCAATAATTTGACCTTCAGGGGCATTTTCATGATGGACAACACTTTCCCAATAAAAAATAGAGTTAACACGGTCTTGATCTTGTTGTGACTTAGCTGTTTCTTCTTTGGGTGTGGAGAACCAGGCAACTTCCATTGGGACAACTGGGACTTCATTTTCAGATCACAGACATAGACCTATGATTCATCTCCAGTTATGACCTTCTTAAGGAAATCTAGTAAATTGGTAGAGGTTTGAATCAAATCATTAGCAACTGCAGCACAGTGTTCCTTCTGCTCTGGCAACAGAAGATGTGGAATGAATTTTGACACATTTCATGCCAAGATCCTGTGACAAAATCTTGACATAGTAGTTTTTCAAATCCCCAGATCAAATTCCAGTTCTCACACTGTCAGTTGCTGATGTTTGTTGATTGTAGCCTGTACACGTTCAACATTCTCAGGTGTTCTGTTTTTTGCAGGCCTTCCAGAATGTGGATCACTTTCAATAGATTCTTGACCATCTTTGAAGCATTTGTGCCTCACTTTTATTTGTGCTTCACTCATTGCATCATCCCTGAAAGCCTTGTGAATTACCTGAATAGTTTTCTCAGAGTAATGTTCAAGCTTAATGTAAAATTTGATGAAGATCCGTTGCTTTACTCACTCAGTCAGTTTGAATGTGACAGCCACACAGTACAATGCTCATTCAGTGGCATCTACTGCCCCTACTGACTAGTACAATGAAGTCATCATTGTTCATGCACACACATTCCAGTCCACTCTCTTACACTGCCAGGTTACATTGATGTTGTGCAAACCATTCTCCTTATATTAACAATGGCTGGAATTTTTCTGGATAGAACTGGTATTACATTTAGAGCGCTTAAAACAGTTTATGGCCCATTGCAACGTTCAGTAAACATTAGATAATATAATTGTGTTTAAGCAAGTGTATTCTTACATGTATTATGCTCATAGATTATGTATTATAATAAGCTATCATTTAATATAATTAGTGCAGCCAGAAAAAACTATTTGACTTCAATATCGTATTTATACTCTATTTGCTATTTTTTCAGATCAACATAGGCTAGTTCATTTGATTAATGTCAAGAACTAGAAAAAGTTTTGAAGGAGAAAGAGTATTTTCAAGGTCATCGTGTGTGATATTCACGGGAAAACTAGAGCCAAGGGCATCATTCAATTATGTAGAGTACATAACAGGAAATTGCATGCAGCATATGTGGACAGAATCCATGCAGACAATGACATAAGTGGACAAAATTCAGCTGGGGAATAAAGATTTTGATGTATCAAAATCACAAATTAAGAACTTCCATTACTGAATATCATATCCATTGAGTCATTAGAAAAGACATAATTCTTAAGTGTCAGTAACTAGGCAGATATTTGTTTTTCCCAGCCAGAGTCAGTAAGTCACCATGTTGGCCCTAGAATGGGAGCAGGTTGTTTGGCACAACAGTGAATATCTAAGGTGGATGATCTGGTCTTTGACATAGTTCTCAGACTCTTTCAGGTCAGGGTTTTGTGGTGGGAAAAATATCAAGATCGGAAAACCTTTTCCTGTTGTGTATTCCATTATGCTGTGTGTTTCTTCTCAACGAGTAAGGTCACTCGTGTCATTCTGAGATTTCCTTCTTCTACTTCTCCCATCCACCAATATTTTTACCCATTTCCTCTCTTTAGTTCAGGCCTTTATCTGCTGCTGTCTGGGTTTTCGTAACAGCATTGTAATTATTTTCCTGATTCCAGCCTCTGCCAGCCTCTGATCCCATTCTCTTTGCCATCAGAAATACCTTTAAGAAGTGTTGTGATTATCATTCCAAGTCTATTCCTCAGCACCCTTATTGTCAATAATTCTTTATTCTCAGCACCTTTATTTTTTATTGTCAATAATAGGGTCTAAAGTCAAATTGCTGTGTACTCCTCTTGCCATTTATATTATATTCCTACCCTGTTAGAATACCGAACTTATCCTGAAGCTTTCTGTCTTTTTGGCTTTTGATATCCTGCTTTATCAGGTTAGAATACACTTATAATTCACTATGTACATTTTTCTAGAAAGCCTGAAGTTGCTAAAACATGTGTCATATGAAAGCTACTTCTGAGGAATAATTTTATCATTAAAAACTGTAATAATATTGTATCATTTTGTGGACTGCTATGTGTCACTTTTGGCTGAATGCTTCACATTAATTGTCTTTCTTTGGCTTCACAACCCTTCTATGAAGATACATCATTTTTATCCTCATGTTGTCAATGGGGAAACTGAACTTTGTAGAGATTAATAATATATCCGATGACATAAGTGGCAGTGCTCAGACTTACATCCAGGTTTTTACATAAGGTCCTTGTAGCTCCCATAGAAATTTATTTTTGCACTTATAAATATGTTTTGCCTTACCATGTTGCCTTTATAAATTGTGTACAGGTCTGTCTCTTCAATTAAGTATTTACCCTAAACATAGAGATTGACATCTTTGTTCTTCCCATACCTAGTAAAATTGTGTTAAATATTTTTAAATGATTGAATGATGCACATCTTTCTATATTTTATAAATAAAAATGATATAATCTGAAAAACTTTTACTTTATATGTTATCCTTTTGATTCTCATTGTGATATATCAAACAAATATTATCATCCCATTTAATAGATGGAAAAAAAAAAAAAACAAGATTCAGAGGGTGTTCTGACCAAGTTCACGTAGATAGTAAGTGGCTGAACAAGGATTTGAGTACAGATATTTTATTTCCCAATTAAATGCTCTATAACTGGTCTTGATCTTTTATTAAAATATTGTTATAGAAATTTGAAATAATCTATATATCAGAATAAAAATTTCAGCTCTCCTGAAGCTATTTGACAACATTGAAGATTGCAAAGGAGGATAGTTTTGCTCCTTGCTGCTGTAACTCACAAAAAATCCATTCAAAGGCCACACATTTTTAAAACAAAATAAAATTTCAGAGTCTATTTTTTCACTTGTTTATTTGTTTAGGAAGATAGTTCTTTTTGTTTAGTGCTTGAAAATGTTGTGCTACATTCTCTGGCCTCCCTGGTTTCTGGCAGTGAGAAATCTGCTGCCTTTTGAATTGTTTATCCATTAAAGGTAAGATAACATTTTTTCTCACTGCTTTTAAGGTATTTTTCTTTGTTTTCATTTTCAAAAGTTTGAATACGATGTATCTTGGCATGGATTTATTTGTGTCTGTCCTCTTTGGGGTTCACTCAGCTTTTTAAATATGTAGGTTTATGTCTTCTTTCTAGATTTGATAAGTTCTGAGCCATTAGTTATTGGAATACATTTTCAGCCCTACTCTCTCCATTCCTCCTAAGACTCAGATGACATGAAAAATTAGAACCTGTGTTTTATTCCTACAAATTCCTGACGTTCCATTCACTTTTCTTTAATCTATTTTTCCTCTGTTGTTCAGATTGTGCCATTTTTTCTCTTCTGCCTTTAAGTTAACTAATTCTTTTCTGTGCCATTGCCATTCTCCTATGGGAACCATTCACAGATTGTTTCTTAATTCAGTTTTTGTATTTCTCTGTCCTAAAACTCCAAATTGGTTCTTTATGTTTTCTTTGGTGATACTTTTTATTTCTTTGACAGGGTTTTCTATGTTTTTATTCTCTTCAATCATGTTCATAATTGCTCATTGAAGTACCTTTGTGATAGCTGCTTTAAAATCCTTGTCAGATAATTCCAAATCTGTATCATCACAGTGTTGATGTCTGTTGATTTTTATTTCTAATGTTATTTGAGATTTTTTTTTCTGTTTTTTTTTTTTTTTTTTTTTTTTTTTTTTTTTTTTTTTTAGTTTAGTAAGTTATTTTTTATGTATCCTGGACATTTTGGATACTATGTCATGAGACTCTGGACCTTAAGTTTTCTGTGTTAGTGGTCCTCCTATGATACCATGCCAACAAAGTAACATGACATCATTACCACTGGGTGGAATGATAACTCAGGCTTCCCAGCAGTCCTCCTGTGAAGAGATTACTTTGATGCTCATAGATTGGGAAGGGAACCTCATTACTGCTCTTTATGTGGCTTCCATGACACTCTGGGTGTGTGTAGGGGGCTTCCATACTGCCAAGTGGGAATGAAGTCATAGGTTGCCACTTGGCATTCTTTCAAACCACCCCAGTAAGCAAAAGGGGAACATTGTAACAGGCAAAATGAGAAGTCTAGTTTACAGTTTGTCCTCTGCTGACAGTTGTGATAGTAGGGCCACAGTTTTATTCATGGTGATTTTCTGAAAGTTTTCTGTATTGTAAAAGCAATCCTTTCCTGGTACTTTGCCAGGAAAAAAAAAAAAAAGCTTGCTTTAGCTTTTTTGGGTCTGTACCCACTGATATTTCCAGGATGATATCTTCTTTAGTGCCTAGTCTGGACAAGCAGAAAGAGAGACTGAGAAACTACCACTATGTCATTTCTTGAGTCCTGAGTTTCCTTAAGGGTCTGTCTTTTATGTCCATCTTTCAGATTATTCTCTTTGTTTTATATATAATGTCTAGTAATTTTAATTATCTTTAATAAGAGAAATAGGGAGATATACATCTACTCTGAGAATAGATATATTCTGTATATTCTATACTGCTTCTAAGAATAGAAGTCATATATAAATACTGGCAACTTTGACAAACTGATTTTTTTAAATCTTTTAGTTGAATAAGATAAAGTTCATGTAGTTAGAATGGAAGAGGAGACCAGATCCACACTTAGAGTCCCTAACATATAAATTTTGTCAGAAGAGGGAAAATCAGAGAATGAGAATAAATATGAATGTTCAGAGAGGAAAGAAAACTAGAAAGATTTGGCTCTATGAAAACCAAGATACATGTGTTTTTCAATAATATGGTTAGGAGCAACTGTCAATGATGAGATATTGAACTAAGTTGATGTGGGAGGCCCTGCCTGACAACCCCCATCCACCCTTTTATTGGGTTCAATTTTCATAGAAAATAGAGGGTGTATACGTAAAGTTCAATTATTGTCAGGCAGTGATGATTAAACAATAGATAACATTCAAAGAACTATGAGGGCTTATTCCGAGTCAGGATCAGATAGCTAAAGGGCCATAAAACTTTGGGTAAACAAACTTATCTTATGCTTGGACCCTTATCATTTAAACTGAGGGTATTAATAGCGAAGCAGTTTTCACAGGATTTTATGCATTCTTTTATTAAGCCTGATTGCCCAGAAACCTGCCCTTTCTAGCACAGGGTCACACTCACCTCTGACATTGTTTCGGGCTTAAGTCAAGTGGGCGATGTGAGCAGCCAAGAGATTAGTATACTTCTTACAGGCAGAATGAGGACTCAGACTATGTCAAAGCTGAGGTGTGATGGTCTACCACCCCCTTTTCTATAGCCCAAATCCTTCCATGATGGCCCCTTTTCTACTGTGCCTGTCTTAGGTCATCTCTCCCTTGAGGAATCTTACCAGTCATCGGCTAACCAGTCATCTGCCTGGTGCCAAGCAGGGTGAAGTAAAGGGGGCAGAGATGGTGCCCCTGTCAGGAAGATAAGCTTTGTCTCCTTAGTGGCTTATGGTCCCAAGGTTTGTTTACTCAGCCTTAGCCATGGAAGGTTACAGCTTCTGAAACCAGGAAGGGTGGTTCCCAACAAGTTGAGCACTATAAACTGACCATTGTATTTTGCTTTACAAAATGATTAGTGATTTCAGTTAAAGTAGTTGGATGAAAACATTTAAATTGGTTTAAAAGTAATGTTGGAAGCAAAACTTTAGAGATAGTGGAAATATTAATGGTTTCTAAGGATTAGGGAGTAGGAGGGATGATTAGGATAAGTTCAGTGGATTTTCAGGGCAGTGAAGCTATTCTTTTTATGGTACTAAAATAATGAATATATGACAATATGTTTGTCAAAACCTATATAGTATATGAGGTCTGCTTCGAAATTATCCAGCCACACAATATGAAAAATAGAGGCAGTTATTGAAGAAGATACAAGATATGAGAAACATTGTATCCTCAGTCACCTTCAAAGTAGCCCCTTGGGATCTCACACAGTTCTCCAAATTACTATCAGCTATCTCATTGTAATTTTCCTGAATCTCACTGAAAGTATAAAATAGCTTCCCTTTAAATGGTGATTTTACTTTTGGGAAAATCCAGAAGTTGCAGGCCTCCAAATCTGGGTGGTAGTGGGGCTGAGTCACTTGAGTGATTGGATGTTTTGCCAAAAAACTCTGCACGAGATATGATACACGAGCAGCATGTTGTCATGATGAAGCTGCCAAATCAGCAGTTGTCCATAGCTGCAGCCCTCTGAATCATCCAGATTTCTGTGGAGAGAGAACATTCATTCAAGCTTAATGCAACATTTGATGTAAATTCATTGCTCTACTTGTTCAGTCATTCTGAATGTTATAGCCACACAGTACACAAGCTCACTCAACATCTAGAAACTCTGCTGACTAGTATAGTGAAGTCATTATTGTTCACACAGACACATTCCAGTCCACTCTCCTTGGCTGCCAGGTTACATTAATGTCACACAAACCATTTGTATTATATTAGCGATGGTTAGAATTTTTCCAGACAGACCTTATATATAACATTGAGTATACTCTAATATAAACTATAGGTGATAATGATGTGTCAATGTATATTTATCAATTATAATAAATATCAACCTGATACTAAGTATTGATAGTGGGGGAAGCTCTACGTGTGAGAGAGGAACAGAAAATAGGAGAAATCTCTCTCTGTACACTCTGCTCAACTTTTCTGTGAACTTAAACTAAGCTCTAAAAAGTAATCTTTTAAGAAAAAAAATAAGAATCCCAGAAATTCTGGCCAAAATGGAATTGTAGGTAGAAATGTTTTACTTCCTTGCACAACCAAAAGAGAGATAACAACCCATTTAAAAACAATAAACAACCAGAAGTCCAGAAAATCAGACTGCATGGAATTCCAAGAACTGAGGAATTATAGAAACATTTATCCAGACTGGAGGGGTGGACATGGGCAGCTGGGTGGGTGGAAAGGACCAGCAGCAAGGTGGGAACTGCACAGGTAAGGCAGGGCTTACTGATCAGGAAACTAAGACTCAAAACCCCAAGCTTTAAAATACTGTGGGTGTTGTGAAAGCAGGAGAAAGTGGGGTTAGAGCAGAGCAGAGCAGAGCGAGGGAGCAGCATTGCTTCCTCTCTGACCCCTCCTCCACAGATAGCACCACGATGCAGCAAAGAAGGTGCCCTGCCCTGATGAATACTTAAGGCTCTACCCTCTTACAAAATAACAGGTGCACCAAGACAAAGAAATATGGCCCAAATGAAAGAACAGATCAAAATTCCAGAAAAAGCTAAGCACTGAGGAGATACACAACCTATTTGATGCAGAGTTCAAAACACTGGTAATCAGGATGCTCACAGAATTGATTGAGCTTGGTTGCAAAGTGAAGGAACAAATGAAGGCTACGTAAGGTGAAATAAAGCAAAATATACAGGGAACCAACAGAGAAGGGAAGGAAATCCGGACTCAAATCAAGGATTTGGAACAAAAGGAAGAAATAAACATCCAACTATTACAAAATAAAGAAACAAGTATTCAAAAAAATTAAGAGAGGCTTAGGAACCTCTGTGACAACTTTAAATGTTCCAACATCCATATCATAGGGGTGCCAGAAGGAGAACAAGAGCAAGTAATTGAAAATTTATTTCAACAAGTAATGAAGGAAAACTTCCCCAATCTGGCAAAGGAAAGAGACTTCCAGAAAGTCCAGGATGCTCAGAGTCCCAAAGAAACTGAACTCGAAGAGAAACCCACCAAGGCACATCATAATTACATTAGCCAAGATTAAAGATAAGAAGAGAATCTTAAAAGCAGCAAGAGGAAAGTAGAGAGTTACCTACGAAGGAGTTCCCATAAGACTATCAGCTCATTCCTCAAAAGAAATCTTACAGGCAAGAAGGGGCTGGAAAGAAGTATACAACATCATGAAAAGCAAGAACATACAACCAAGATTGCTCTATCCAGCAAAGCTATCATTTAGTATGGAAGGGCAGATAAAGTACTTCCCGGATAACGTGAAGTTAAAGGAGTTCATCATCACCAGCCCTTCTTATATGAAATGTTAAAGGGACTTATCTAAGAAATTGAACAATATAAAAACTATGAACAATAACATGACAACAAACTCATAACTATTAACAACTGAATCTAAATAACAAAAACTAAGCAAACAAGTAGAACAGGAACAGAATAACAGAAATGGAGATTATATGGAGGGTTATTTGTGGAGAGGGGGAGGATGGGGGAGAAAATGTACAGAGAATAAGAAGCATAATTAGTAGGCATAAAATAGACAGGGGGAGGTTAAGAATAGTATAGGAAGTAAAGAAGCTAAAGAACTTATATGTACCACCCATGGACATGAACTAAGTTGTGGGATGCCAGAGGGTAGGGGAGTGCAGGGAGGAGGGGGATAAAGGTTAAAAAAAAGGACAACTGTAATAGCACAATCAATACAATATACTTAAAAGTAAACCTATCAATCAAATATTGAAAAAAAAAAAAGAAAAAAATAACCATCCCTTGTGTGGCTTACTTTGTTGGGTATCAGCCTGCAAAGTGAAAGGTGTCTTGCTCAATTTTCAGTCAGGGCCCACTCCTGGGTTGTGAGTTCAGTCCCTCGTTTGGACACTTAGGAGAGGCAATTGATCCATGTATTTTTTCTCACATTGAGGAAAAATCACATTTTTTCACATTTTCTCAAATGTAAAAAATTTCTCACATTTTTCCTCACTGTTTCTCCTTCCCTTCCTCTATCTCAGAAAATAAATAAATAAAATATTTTAAAAGAAAGCAAATTAATAAATACAGCATTTTCAAATAATAAAAGTATAGCACTGGCTGGTACGGCTCAGTGGATTGAGTGCCAGCCTGCAAATCAAAGGGTCACTGGTTCGATTCCCAGTCAGGGCACATGCCTGAGTTTTGGGTGATGTCCCCAGTTTGGGGCATGCCAGGCGCAATCACACATTGATGTTTCTTTCCCTCTTTTTCTCCCCCACTTCCCTTCTCTCTAGAAATAAATAAAACCTTTTTTTTTAATGTGAAAAAATATAAAAATATATGCTATTGAGGAATTTAAGAAAAAGACCAATAGCCCCTTGTTAAAAGAGTTTGTTTATTTTTAGAGAGAGGAGAAAGGAGGGAGAAAGAGAGGGAGAGAAACATCGTGTGGTTGCCTCTGGCATGCCCTCCACTGGGGACTTGGCCTGTAACCCAGGCATGTGCCCTGACTGGGAATCAGACTGGTGGGAATCCCTTTGCTTTGCAGGCCAGCACTCAATCCACTGAGCCACACCAACCAGGGTGACTTTTTTTTTTTCCCCCCAAAATTTTCTCTGAATATGAGAAGAAAATAAAATAGTAGCCAGAAGAAGTATGGCCAAAGGAAGCTTTTTATTTTTATTTTATTTAAAGATAGCATCTATTAAAGTGGGATGGATAAGAGAGAGGGAAAAATGGGAATTGTTTAAAAGGGAAAACAATTTCCAAATTAGAAAACTGTAAGTAAATAAAAGGAAATTAGATGCAGATTCATGAGAAAGAAGGTTGTTTTGAGAAAGAACCTCAGATAGAAAAATAAAGATAGATATTCAGAGACTCATAGTAAGTGGAATAACACAAGAAATATTTTTTTCATTTATTTTGTTAAGTTATTGACAGTCAAGATTATTTTCATGTTTTTATTTTATAACTATAGGTGTGACTAATTTGCCCTGGAATGGGAAGGTTCAGATAAAATAAAGTAGGAAAACTCTCTTCTCTCCAAAGTAAAAATCAAAGTCAGGTTCAGGGTTTTGCCATAAAAGTATGACAATGCTGAAATGACACAGGCAAATATCCAGAAAATAACATTTTCTCAGACAATGTTAATAGATTTTAACTTACTCATAATACATTGTAAATGACAGAAATGCAATAAGTGTGTTTACTTTCTTTGAAATGATCCCAAAGAACAGATATTTTTCCATTTTGCTCATTCACAGCCATTTACCATATTTAGTATTTGGTAGAACAACAACAATGAGGTGTGCTTCTTTTTGACATTTTTAACTTTCTGAAAATAGGAATTCATATTTATTAACTACCTAAGCTAGTAATGTTTTTTACACAATTTTCTCTATTTCCTTTTTGTTTTGCTCTACAGTTTTGGTCAAGTGAATGAACCCCATTAAGTGCCAGAACAATAAACATTATTGATTATTCCAATGGCAGATAAGTTACTCAGTTTAAGGGAGTGAAATGGCAGTTCAGCTGTGAGGTGGTGTGATGTGATGCTGGAAGCTTCTGAACATATTTTATGCTTGACAGTAATAATATTGAATTAATGTGTCCCTGCAAGGCTTAGAAAATCTGGTTCAAATTTAGCCCAATTTATCAAGGTTTGGCAGAGTTATAAGAATTAACAAATCATGCTGTGACTTAAAATTAGCATTATGAATATTTAGGAGATGTTAAAACTGTGGGCTAAATATATAAAATGTCACTGTCATCATATAAAAGCACAATTTCACACATAAGAGAAGAAGGCTTTTTACACAATTCAGTATGGTACAAAATGCAGCATTTGAATTTGCTTTTGAGATCAACATCTTTATAAAAGTTTTCTTTTGGTAATTAAAAATCCTCCACATCTGCTTCAAAGATGTCATGTCCTCCAATCTAACTTTCTTTTTGTTACTCACACTGCATAGGAAATATACAGTGACATTCCAACTTTTTTTTGTATGAACTTTTATATTCTAGACATGTATTTTTATTATTTATTTATTTATTTATTTTTAAATTAAAATTATTTTATTGTTGTTGAATTACAATTGTCTGTGTTTTATCCCTACCCCTCTCCCCTCCAAATACACCTCCCTCCTTTGCTTCCACCATCCCCCTTGTTTTTGTCCATGTGTCCTTTATAGTAGTTCCTGAAAACGCTTCTCCCCCTGTCCCCTCCCTGCTCCCCTCTGGCTATTGTTAGATTGTTCTTAATTTCAATGAATCTGGATATATATATTTTTTTTTTGCTTTCTTCTTTTGTTGATTATGTTCCAGTTAAAGGTGAGATCATATGGTATTTGTCCCTCACTGCCTGGCTTATTTCACTTAGCATAATGTTCTCCAGTTCCATACATGCTGTGGCAAAGGGTAGCAGCTCCTAATTTCTCTCCACTGTATAGAATTTCATTGTGTAAATGTATGTAGTTTTTTTACCCACTCATTTGCTGATGGGCACTTAAGTTGCTTCCAGCACTTGGCTATTGTAAATTGTGCTGCTATGAACATTGGGGTGCATAGGTTCTTTTGGATTGGTGTTTCAGGGCTCTTAGGGTATAATCCCAGCAAAGGGATTGATGGGTCAAAAGGTATGTCCATTTTTAGTTTTCTTAGAAAATGCCATACTGTTTTCCACAGTGGTTGCACCAGTCTGTAATCTCACCAACAGTGCACTATGGTTCCCTTTTCTCTGCATCCTCTCCAACACTTGTTTATTGATTTGTTTATGTTGGCCATTCTGACCAGTGTGAGGTGATATCTCATTGTGGCTTTAATTTGCAATTCTCTGATGGCTAACGATACTGGGCATCTTTTCATGTGTCTCTGGATCCTCTGTATGTCATCCTTGGAGAAGAGTCTGTTCAAGTCTTTTGCCCACTTTTTAATTGGGATGTATGTCTTCCTGCAGTGGAGCCATGTGACTTCTTTATATATTTTGGAGATCAAGCCCTTGTCCGAGGTATCATTGGCAAATATGTTTTCCCATACGGTTGGTTCTCTTTTCATTTTAATGCTGTTTTCTTTGGCCGTGCAGAAGCTTTTCAATTTGATGAGGTCCCATTTGTTTATTCTTTCCTTTATATTCCTTCCTTTAGGGGACATATCCATGAAGATGTTTCTGCGTGGAATGTCTGAGATTTTCCTGCCAATGTTTTCCTCTAGGACTTTTATGGTGTTACAACTTATATGTAAGTCTTTTATCCACATTGAATTTATTTTTGTGTATGGTGTAAGTTGGTGCTCGAGTTTCATTTTTTTGCATGTAGCTGTCCAGTTCTCCCAACACCATTTGTTGAAGAGGCTATTTTTACTCTATTTTATGTTGCTGCCCCCTTGGTCGAATAAAATTGACCATATAGAATTGGGTTTATTTCTGGGCTCTCTGTTCTGTTCCATTGGTCTATATGCCTGTTTTTATGTCAGTACCAGGCTGTTTTGATTATAGTGGCCTGTAATACAGTTTCAAATCAGGTATTCTGATCCCTCCTGCTTTGTTCTTCTTGAAGAACATTGCTGCAGCTATTCAGGGTCATTTATGGTTCCATATAAATTTCTGAAATGTTTGTTCTAGATCTGTGAAAAATGTCGTGGGTACCTTAATAGGGATTGCATTGAATCTATAAATTGCTTTGGGTAGTATGGCCATTTTGAAGATGTTAATTCTTCCAATCCATGAACATGGTACATGTTTTCATTTGTTTGTGTCTTCCTTAATTTCTTTCTTCTGTGTTGTATAGAATTCTGTGTAAAGGTCTTTTACCTCCTTGGTCAGGTTTATTCCTAGGTACTTTACTTTTCTTGTTGCTATAGCAAATAGAATTTTTTTCCCTGATTTCTCTTTCTGATGTTTCATTGTTGGTTCATTGTTCATTGTTCAAAAACGCCTTTGATTTCTGAGTATTAACTATTAGGTTGAGCAGTTTTTTGGTGGAGTCTATAGGATTTTCTATGTATACTATCATGTCATCTGCAAACAGTGACAGTTTTGTTTCTTCCTTTTCAATTTGGATTCCTTTTATCTCTTTTTTCTTGTCTGATTGCTGTGGCTAGGACTTCCAGTACTATTTTGAATAGTAGTGGTGAAAGCGGGCATTCTTGTCTTGTTCTTGATGTTAGTGGGAAAGCTCTAAGTTTTTGTCCACTGAGTATGATATTTGCTGTAGGTCTCTCATATATGGCCTTTATCATGGGGTGGAATGCTCCCTCTATTTCCACTTTGCTAAGTGTTTTTATTATAAATGGGTGCTATATGTTATTGAATGCTTTTTCCACATTTATTGATATGATCATGTGATTTTTGTCTTTTGTTTTGTTTATGTGGTGTATTATGTTTATTGATTTGTGAATATTGTACCATCATTGCATCCCTGGGATGAATCCCACTTGGTCATGATGTATGATCTTTTTAATGATTGCTGGATGCAGTTTGCCAGTATTTTGTAGAGGATTTTAGCATCTATGTTCATCGGCTATATTGACATGAAGTTTTCTTTCTTTGTTGTGTCTTTATCTGGTTTTGGGATTAGGATGATTTTGGCTTCATAAAAAGAGTTTAGGAGTCTTCCATTTTCTGGAATTTCCTGAAATAATCTGTGAAGGATGGGGGTTAGCTTTCCTTAAATGCTGTGTAGAATTCCCCTGTGAAACCATCTGGTCCAGGGCTTTTGTGGTTGGAAGATTTTCAAGTATTGTTTCAATTTCATCAGGTGTTATTGGTCAGTTCAGGTTTTCTGATTATTCTCTATTGAGTTTTCGAAGATTACGTTTTTCTAGAAAGTTGTCCATTTCATCTAGGTTTTCAAATTTCTTGGCATGTAGTTCTTCATAGTAATTCCTTACAATCCTTCATATTTCTGTGGTATCAGTTGTATTCTCTCCTCTTTCATTTCTGATTGTGTTCATTTGGGTCCTCTTTCTTTTCTTGATGAACCTGCTTAAAGGCTTGTCAATTTTGTTTATCTTTTCAAGGAACCAGATCCTGCATTCATAGATCCTTAGAATTGTGGTTTTAGTCTCTATGTCATTTAATTCTGCTCTGATCTTGGTTATTTCCATCCTTCTACTTGCTCTGGGCTGTCTTTGTTGTTGTTCCTCAAGTTCTTGTAGGCATGGGGTTAAGTTGTTTGTTTGAAATGTTTCTATTTTTCTTAGGTAGGCCTGTATTTCTATGAACTTCCCTCTCAGGACTGCCTTTCCTCTGTCCCATAAGTTTTGGGTCATTGTGAGTTCATTTCCATTTCTTTCCAGAAATTTTTTTATATCTTCCCTAATTTCATTCTTGACCCATTCATTGTTTAATAGAATGCTATTCAATCTCCATGATTTTGAGTGTTTGGGTTTTTTTCCCTTGAGCTGGGTTTCTAGTTTCAGTCCCTTGTGGTTTTAGAAAATGCTTGATATAATTTCAAATTTCTTGAATTTTTAAGGCTTGATTTATGTCCTATTGTGTGGTCTATCTTTGAAAATGTCCCATGTGCATTTAAAAAAAAATGTATACTTTGCTTTTTTGGGATGAAGGACTCTATATAGATCAGTCAAGTCCATTTCCTTTAGGTCATTGTTAAATGCCACAATATCTTTGTTGACATTTTGTTTGGGAGATCTATTTTTGACACTGGAGTGTTAAAATCTCCTACTATAATTGTGTTGCTGTCAATATCTTTCTTAAAGTCCCCCAAGATTTTCTTTATGTATTTAGGTGCTCCTATATTGGGTGCATATATATTTACTATGTTTATGTCTTCTTGGTGGATCCTTCCCTTGAGTTTTATGAAGTGACCTTCTAGGTCTCTTTTTATGGTTGTTTTTTTTTTTTTTTTTTTGAAGTCTATTTGGTCCGATATGAGTATTGCTACCCTGGCTTTTTCCCCCCTATCCACTTGTTTGGAATGTTTGTTTCTAGCCCTTCACTTTCCTTCTGTGCAGGTCTTTTATTTTGAGGTGGGTCTCCTGTTGGCAGCATATTCATTAGTTTTGTTTTCTTATCCATTCCACCGTTCTGTGTCTTTTGATGGGGGCATTTAATCCATTTATGTTTAAGATTATTATTGATAGGTACTATTTTCCCGTCCTTTTCACTGTTTTTCTTCCTTTTCTTAAAGCAATACCTTTAGCATCTCCTGCGGAGCTGCTTTGGGGGAAGGATATTCTTTGAGGTTTCTTTTGTCTGGGAAGCTCCTTATTTGGACTTCCATTTTAATTTATAGCCTTGGTAGATAAAGTAGTCTTAGTTGCAGGCCTCTGATTTTCATTACTTGAAATATTTCTTGTCATTCTCTTCTGGCTTGGAGCATTTCCATTGAAAAGTCAGCTACTAATCTTACTGGGCTCCCTTGTATATTACTTCTTATTTTCCTCTTGCTGTCTTTAAGATTCTCTCTTTGTCTTGGAATTTTGCCATTTTAATTATATTGTGTCTTGAAGTGGGCCTCTTTGTGTTCCTCTTGATTGGGACTCTCTGTGTTTCCTGGATTCGTGTGACTTTTTCTCTCATCAAATTAGGGAATTTTCTATCATTACTTTTTCAAATAGGTTTTCTATCCCTTGCTGCTGCTGTTCCTCTTCTTCTTCTTCTTCTTCTTCTTCTTCTTCTATCCCTATTATATGAATATTATTACATTTCATGTTGTCCAGTATTTCTCTTATCCCCTATTCATTCTTTCTGAGCCTCTTTTTCTTTTCATGTTCATTCTTAGTGTTTTTTCTACCTTGTCCTCCAGCATGCTTATCCAATCTTCTGCTACATCTATCCTGCTTTTGCTTCCTTCTACTGTGTTCTTCAGTTCTGAAATTGTATTCTTCATTTCCTCTTGGCCCTTGTTGATAGTTTCTTCTTCCTTTTGCATGTTGATATAGTTTGCAATGAGTTCATTATAGTTTCCCTGTAGTTTCTTGTAATTCATTGTGAGCTCATTGAGCTTCCTGATAACCACTGCTTCGAACTCAATATCTAATAGTTGATTTGCCTCTATTTCATTTAGCATTCTTTGTGAGACTTCCTCCTTTGCTTTCATTAAGGGATTGATTCTTTGTCTTCCCACTGTTTGTGAGACCCTTCTTGTTAGCCTCTGCTTCTTAAATTGATCTATTCTGACTCCCTGGGTTTATGGTGTGAATATCTATAATACAATACCTGTGAGATTCAATGGTGCTGTCTCCTTGATCTCCCGAGCTCACTGGTCTTGGAGTGTCATTTATGTTGGCTCAGTGTATGTGCTTGGGTTCTGATTATTTTTGAGTCGTTTTTGGTGGGTCCTTCCCACCACCTGGTTAACTGAGGGTCACTCTGTCCACTACTTCTTGTATTCTGTTATGCAAGTGTGGGCAGGTTGTGTTGACACTGGTTCTTCCATGTGTATAAGGTTTTGAGGATTCTCTATTGCTCTTGTTCAGTTGTTTGTTCTGGGTAATTTCCCCACTATTTAGTTGTATTTCCAGATAGATCCTGGGTTAAGTTAGTGTGGCTTCTACTCCCTCTTTCACCTTCTTCTGTTGTTATCTGTTGGCTGTTCCTTTTTTGTTGGGTTTCCTCTTTCAGCAGGTATCCTGGTGTTCACAGCTCAACCTACTCAATATGAAATTACTTGTAACTTCTCTGTAGTAGCAAAGTGAAATTTGTCTCACTTTCTCAGCTGTTGAGATGCCCCTTTTCTGAGTCCACTCTGGTCTTTTCACAGTTCCAGGTTTATTTTGTTTTGTTTTGTTTTGTTTTGTTTTTGTCTAACATCTATTTTTTCAATGTCCTCTACAATTTTTGGTATCCTTTCTTCATATATGCTGGATACTATTGGTTGTTCACTCTGTTCCCCAGTAGATTGGCTATGTGTTTCGCCTGTGTGCAGGAGTGGTAGACTCTGCTCCTACCTACCTTGCTGCCATCTTCCCTTTCTGCTATCATCTTTTGATAGATGAATCTGAAGGTTATATGCAGTTGTTTTCATCATAACTAAATAGCATAAGGGACATTCCTAGAGCATCCAGCCCAGGGGATCAAAAAATTGTACCACTGGGTCCCATAGGACTTGTACTACATAAGGCCACCCTGCAAAGACAGGGAATTAAAGCAGATCAATCTAATACACAGAAATAAATAATAACAACAAAAAAGACAGCTAAAGTGAGGAGATATAGAAACAACCCCAAACAAAAGAAAAGGAGGAATCCTCAGAATAACAGCTATATAAAATTAAGGTAAGCAATTTATCAGATATATACTTCAAAGTAATGGGTATAAGGATGCTCAAAGAACTTTGTGAGAACTATATAGATCTTTGTGGAAACTATATCAACATGAAAAAGGATAGAAACTATGAATGAGAACCACTTTGAAATAAAGAATTCAATATCTGAAGTAAAGTATTCATTAGAAGTAATTAATAGAAGTTTAGATGAAGCAAAATCTCAAATCAGTGATTTAGAAAACAAGGTAGAGAAAAAAACACCTAATCAGAGAAATAAAAAGAAAAGAGTTAAAAATAACTCTTTTTCTTTAAGAGTTAAGGATAGTTTAAGGTATCTTTGGGACAGCATGAGATGCAACAATATTCACATCAAAGTGATACTGGAAGGAGAAGCAAGTGAGCAAGGGACAGAAAACATGTTTGAAGAAATAATGACAGAGAATTTCCATACCCTGGTGAAAAAAAATGTCACACAAGTTCAGGAAACACAGAGTGTCCAAATCAAGACAAATCTGAAAGGACCCACACCAAGACCCAGCATAATGAAAATAGCAAAATTTAAAGAAAACACAGAATCTTAAAGGAAGCCAGAGAGAAATAGCTACCAGGGAGTTCTCATAACTGTCAGCTGACTTCTCAAGAGAAACACTATAGGACTGAAGGGTCTGGCATGAAGTGTGCATAATAGTGAAGAGCAAAAGCCTGCAACAAAGGCTACTCTAACCTGCAAGACTATCTAAGACACAACAAGAGAAAAGAGCTAACAGAGTTTATTACCAACAAACCAGCATGGCAAGAGATGTTAAAAGGAGCTTTTAAGTATATGCAGATAGGAATATAGGCATTAAACAGAAAAAAAAAATGATTTCTTTAAGGTGATAATAACCTTAACTGTAAATGAATTAAATGCTACAATCAGAAAGAAGAAGATGGTGGCGAGGTAGGAGGGAGCAGATTCCACTTCCCTGTAAACATGGGAGAAAAACCTAGTGGATCTACAGAGAAACAGAGCAAACAGCCAACAGTACCCCAGCATATACGAAAATAGGAGACCAAAAATTGTAACAGACATTGAAAAACCAGATGATAAGGAGAGTACTTCAGGACAATAAGGTCCCAAGTACTGGCACGGGGACCAGGGCGACTGCAACCCCAGGCCCGGTGCCCACTGGGTCTTCTACAAGGTTCCTGGGAGAGAGCTGGGCCAACTGCTCCTTCCCCAGCCAAACAAGATTTGAGCAGCACCAGAAGAGACCTAGTTGCTTGAAGTCGTAGAGAGGGGAATAAGGACTAAGTGGCAAAAACACAGGGGCTGTGAGCACCCACAGAGTCTGTGGACGCCCGTTGGGAAGAGTTGAGAGTCACGCCCTGATGGACCCTGACCCCAACAGTCCCAGTCTGGCTGGAGAATTAGGCAGTGAGAGAGGCCACGCCCCTCTGTTAAGTGAAGTAAGCCAGACAGTCAAAGACAAGTACCATATGATCTCACTCATAATTGAAATCTAATGAACAAAAGAGAATGAGAGGCATAGAAACATGGAACAAACTGACAGCTGTAAGAAGGGAGGGGTAAGTTTGGTGCTGGTTGAAAGAAGGAGAAGGGATTATTCAAAGAACATATATGCAGGACCCATGGACAATGTTTTGGGGACTCTCTGAGGGAGGTGGGGTTGGGGGGAGCAGAGCAAAGAGGGACAAAATTGGAACAACTGTAATAACATAAACAATAAAAAGAACTAAAACTGTAAAATTTCTAGAAGAAAACTTGTAAAAAACAGAGAAAGAGTCGTAACATTGGTCTTGGTAGTGGTTTCCTATTATGACACCAAAAGCTTAGGCAACAAAAGTAAAAGTAGACATGTGAGACAGTATCAGACTAAAAATCTTCTATGCAACAAAGTAAACAACCCACATTCAAAAGTCAAACCACAGAATGGAAGAAAATATTTGGAAGCCATATAACTGATAAGGAATTAATCTCCAAAATATATAAGGAACTTTTACAACTCAACAACAAAACAAGCAAATAACTAAATTTAAAAAATGAGAAATCATCAGAGGAATGCAGATCAAAACCACAATGAGGTGTCATCTCACACTTGTTAGGATAGTCATTAAAAAATAGAAAATAAAGAGACCTAAATGCCCATCAGTAAGTGAGTGCATCAAAAAACTATGGTACATTTACACAATAGAATACTATGCAGCAGACAAAAAGAAGGAGCTCCTACCCTTTGCAACAGCATGGGTGGAACTGGAGAGCATTATGCTAAGTGAAATAAGCCAGGCAGTGAGAGGCAAATACCATATGATCTCACCTTTAACTGGAACATAATCAACAAAAGAAAAAAAAGCAAGCAAAATATAACCAAAGAGATTGAAATTAAGAACAATGTGACAATAAACAGAGGGGAGTTGGCTGGGGATAATGGGGGGAAGTGTTTTCAGGAACTACTATAAAGGACACATGGACAAAACCAAGGGGGAAGGTGGAAGCAAGGGAGGGAGGTGGGTTTGGCTGGGGTGGGAGGAGTGATGGGGGGGAAATGCAGACAACTGTAATAGAACAAAAATAAAGTAGTAGAAAAATGGAAAATAAATGTTTTGGTGAGAATATGGAGAATGTGGAATCATTATACACTGTTGGTGGGAGTGTAAAATGATGCAGGCACTACGGAAAACAGTATGTAGTTTCCTGAAAATTTTCAAAATAGAACTGCCATATAACCACTAATCCTACATTATGTTATCTAGAAAAATTGAAAATGGAGTCAAAGAGATATTTGCATTCCTAAGTTCCTTGCAGGGTTATTCGCAATAGCCAAGAAAAGCAAACTACCTAAGTATTTAAAGACTGATGAATGGATAAGAAAAATGTATATACATAAGTGAAATGCTATTCAGCCTTAAAAATGAAAGGATATTCTATCATGTACTAATAACATGAGTGAACCTTAAGAACATTATGCAAAGTGAAGTAAACCAGTCACACAAAGACAAATACTGCATGATCTTCGTTATATGAAGTATCTAAAATAGTTGAATTCATTGAAGGAGAGAGAAACATGGTGTTTACTAGTGGCTGGGAGACAGGATAATGGAAAGCTGCTATTCCAAGGCTTAAAATCACAATCATGCTGAATAAAAAATTTGGAAGTGTTTGATTTAGAATTTTATCCTTATAGTTAACAATACTGTACTGTTTACTTAAAATTTTGTTATGGGGTAGAGCTCATGTTATGTTTCAATCTTTGCAGGACATTTGGTCCTATCCAAAATGTCCATGGAGACATTTGTTTCACATGTAAAGGCCCTTGTAATTTTGTCCTGTCAAAAATGTCTATGAGCATATTTGGTTAGCATCAAATGGTCCTGTCAAAAACACCCAACCACTCTGCTTCTTCTCTTGCTTCCACTCTGCTTTGAAATGTTCCTGAGTTCAAAAAGCCCATAACATTTAGTTATACCTTTGGTTTATGGAATCAATACATAAGAAATACTATAATGTTTTATTGGTCCAATAATTGTATTGTAGCTGTATTGCAAGTAATAACTCTTTTCTCCTCACTATCCTGGTTGGTCATGGCACATAGGGTTAGGTAGATTGATAGGCTGGACCACATGTCACTAATCATTTTAACACATGCAAAAAAGATAATGGTATAAAGCTTGCCTGTGTTTTATTTAAAAATTTAATTATAATTTCTAAGATTTTATGTCTATTTTAAATTCTAAATAAACTCTGATCATTTAGGATGGGATATGCCTAATTTACACACACAAAAAAATGTCATGCCAGACATGGCATTAAACAAGGAGATGGTTTTAGAGTTGGGGAGAAAGGAAATAGACACACTTAACTGGTGAATCTCAAAGCAGTGCTAATGTTTTAGGTCTTCTTAAAGTTCAAATAGGATGTAGTCAAAGGAAATGGATGATAAAACATATATTCACCGTAACTATACAAGGTTGAATTTTAAATTTGCATAAATATAAATCATAGTCTTCAGAGAAACTTCTTCCACTGTATTTTAATGTTATTTTAAACCTATTTTTCTAAACTTTTTGACTCTGTCTTGAAAATGATGCTATAAAGTCTGAAAAATAATAAACTCAAAGATCTAAAATTGCCTTAAGCATATCTTCTTGTGTAACCCAGTGTTTCAGTCATCTTGTTGTACAAATTTGCAATTCAGTGATTCTTGGTTACACACTCCCTTGACGAGATACACAATCTGATACCTACACTATTGCTAACTGGTATTAACTCTATGTGTCCTTGTACTCATTATAACTGAAGTGAGATTTTGCTCATCAACATATTTGATAGCACTATTATTGTCCTTGTGCAAAATGCAAAGGCAGTGGGTTGGTATTAGAAGTTTGGTCCATGAGAGTTCTCATAGTAACTTGTTGCCTTGCTTTGGGGCTGGAAACCTTCCTTCTACAGTAAAAAAAAAACTAATGCTGAGGAACAGGTTATTCCTTTAGTGTCCAATTCTATCCAGCACTCCTTGTTCTATGTACCTTTTTCTGATAAATTGTAGCTTTTAATCATTTTGTAATTGCTTCTTTTTTTTAAAGAATGCTCAATTTTTTTTCATGTTGAGAGGTCAGAATTGTGCCAATTTATTTCAGAAATTATAGCTTTTTATACAATTTTTGCAAAGAGAAAACCCCTTTAAAAAGAACTACTTGTCCTTATTTAAATTCCTACATATTTACATTTTATTCGATGGCTTCCTCTAAAAATGAAATATGATTGTGCAATTGCTCAGTTTGCAATCCTCACATTAATTTTCTCTGTGGAAGCCTGCAGATGCACTGAAATTAAATACAGAATTATGTAGGAAATGAATGATCTATAAATTCATTTGAAATGCACATAGATACCTCCTTCCAAACTGGGGTGCTTTAAGTGATATGCTGCATTGATTTTCTGGTATGTCACATCACATTGGATTTGTATGTCTCATTATACAATGTTATCACTTTATGGTGCAGTGGCTTTTGTAGTGACACTGTGAACATAACATAATGTGATGTGCCATGGCTATGAAATACCATTAAACTATGATCCTCTAGAGAGCCAGTGAATCATGCCTTTTCACTACTGCAGCTCTAGAAGGCAGAGAGAACTGCAGGAGGCATGTGCTTTGTAGGATATCCAAATTTGTTTGTCATGTACCTCATTGGAGTCATGTAAAATTATATGTTGATATAATTATTAATACTAATAATACCAAAATAATTTGAATTTGATACAAGGAAACTCACCTGTTCCTAAAATGAGTTGCTACATCCTTCCATTTCTGCATTTTTGGAACATAATAAAAGAAAATATCTTGCATCTCTGACCGAATATTTTCCTCATGTTGTGCAAAGAATGGAGAGAATTGCTCTTCTCAAACATGGCACTTGCCCTGGGAGAATTGGTCACATTGTTACAAGGGCAATTCAGGGGTTTTTGACTGCCACCTATGATGGGTTTCACTTTTCTTTCTTTTTTTAAATATATTTTATTGATTATGCTATCAAAGTTGTCCCATTTCTCCTCCATCATTCTCCTCCACCCTGCATACCCTCTCCCACCCACATTCCTCCCTTTAGTTCATGTCCATGTGTCATAAGTTCTTTAGCTTCTACATTTCCCACACTATTCTTGCCCTCCCCCTGTCTATTTTCTACCCACCGTCTATGCTGTTTATTCTCTGTCTCTTCCCCCCCCACTCCTCCTCCCACTCCCCTGTTGCTAACCCTCCATGTGATTTCCATTTCTGTGGTTCTGTTCCTGTTCTAGCTGTTGGCCTAGTTTGCTTTTTTTTTTTTTTTTTTTTAGGTGTGGTTGTTAATATCTGAGAGTTTGCTGTCTTTTTACTGTCATTTTTTATCTTCTTTTTCTTAGATAAGTCCCTTTAACATTTCATGTAATAAGGGCTTGGTGAGGATGAATTCCTTGAACTTGATCTTATCTGAGAAGTACTTTATCTTCCCTTCCATTCTAAATCACAGCTTTTCTGGACAGAGTGATTTTGGATGTAGGCCCTTGCCTTTCAAGACTTCAAATACTTCTTTCCAGCCCCTTCTTGCCTGGAAGGTCTCTTTTGAGAAATCAGCTGACAGTCTGATGGGAACTCCTTTGTAGGTGACTGTCCCCTTATCCCTTGATGCTTCTAGAATTCTCTCTTTCATTTTAATCTTGGCTAATGTAATTATGATGTGCCTTGGCATGTTCCTCCTTGGGTCCAACTTCTTTGGAACTCTCTGAGCTTCCTAGACTTCCTGGTAGTTGATTTCCTTTGCCAGATTGGGGAAGTTCTCCTTTATTATTCGTTCAAATAAGTTTTCCTCTTGTTGCTTTTCCTCTTCCCCTTCTGTTACCCCTATAATTTGGATATTGGGATGTTTAAAGATGTCCCGGAGGTTCCTAAGCCTCTCCTCATTTTTTTTTTTTTTAATTCTTGTTTCTTCCTTCTTTTCTGTTTGGCTGTTTCTTTCTTCCTTCTGGTCCACTCCATTGATCCGAGTCCCAGTTTTCCTTCCATCTCTATTGGTTCCCTATGCGTTTTCCTTCACTTCACTTATTGTAGCCTTCATTTGTTCATCTAATTTGTGAGCAAAATCAACCAATTCTGTGAGCATCCTGATCACCAGTGCTTTGAACTGTGACTCTGATAGGTTGGCTATCTCTTGGTCACTTAGATCAATTGGCCCTAGGGCTTTGATCTGTTCTCCCATTTGAGCCATTTTTGGTGTTTTTTGTTTGTTTGTTTGTTTGTTTTGTTTTTTGTTTTTGGTCTGGTCGTGGCTGTTACATAGGAAGGGTTTAAGTGTTCTCCAGGGTGGTGCAGCCCATTCTCTGGATTGTGATGTTGTATGTGGGGGTGGGGTCTGGGAGGGAACAATGGCACTTGCTCTACTCTCTCTTGGATTCCAGTCCCTTCCCCCACTGCCCCCAAGCAAATTGGGCCCTTCTGGTGCTGATTTCCATGTGGGTGGACTTGTGTATATTCTAGGACCCTGTGGGTCTCTCCAACAAACTCTCCTGTGAGGCTGAGAGTCTCTCCTGGCACTTCAACCCCCTACAAGTGTTTTCAATCGGTGCTTTTAGGCTTTATTTCCCAGCGCTGGGGCCCTGTGTTGGGCAGTCTTTTCTCACTGCCCATTTTTGCCTGGTTTATCTGCATGCGAATGTGTGACTGTGGTCAGCCACCTTGTGTGCCTCGCTTCGTCTACTTGTTGCCTCTCTGTGCCCAGTAACTGCCTTCTGTGCACCTGGGGTGTGCCAACTGCCACCTGTGTACCTGGGGTGTGCAAACCACCACCTGCACATCTGAGAGCACTAGCCACTGCTTTTTCCTGCTGTGATCCCTCTTCACTGGCCACTGACTCCACTCCTCTTACCAGTCTGCATGAATCGTTGTCATACTTTCATACAATTCCATTTTCTATCTGTTCTGCATGTTTGTTTGTTTTTTTTTGCTTCTAAATTTTTGTTATCCTTAATTTTGGTTGTGAGAGGAGGCACAGTGTGTCCACATACACGTCCATCTTGGCCGGAAGTCAGGTTTCACTTTTCTGTCTCTTGGTTTCTCATGAATCTTTTAGTCCACAGAGGGCTTCAATGTGGAATAACCTTGGGTTTTTTTTTTTTTTTTTTTTCTTTTGATGCTTCACTGCAATGATTTGTTTCTGGAAGAGCTTTCATGTCACTATAACACTGAGTTAGAAGAAAATGTAACCTTTTCTGCTCATCTACAGTCTTGGCCTCTTAAAAGGATATGCTCCAATGAAAACCAATTTTTATTGAAATCACTTCAAAATAAATTTCACTATGACAATTTTCTTGTGGTTACTATTTGCATCAAAGTAAATGATTGGTTGTGGTTTAATTTAGAGACTGGATAACTTAAAATCAGCATCAATAATATTACAAGAATTCTACTACAATCATAACACATTACATCTTTGTAAATATTATCTAATTTAATTTTCACGAATCTATATGGATTATTATTGGATTTTATAGACAAGGAAACTAAAATTAATCCAGATTTACTTATTCCCCTGTGGTTCTTTTTCAGTCTTGTTCCAGGACCAAAGTCATATTTTTGCTGTTACTTCATCTTGTCAAAAACTTTTAGGGAAGTTTTACTATCCAATTATTTCTTTATATGTGTGTTTTAATTGCAATAGCAAAAAGATATTCACCACATCATCAAACATTTGAATCCAGTACATTTTTACAAAACAAGACAAGTTATGTAAATGTTGCCCCAAGTCATATTATCATTAGCTGAAATAAAAATTCTGAGCTCTGAAAGATCTTAGACAAATGACATTGTCAGAGTTCATTTAAAAAGAAGAGAAATGGACATAAATGAACATGAATGAGGGACTTGTGGATGGAGCCAAGGAGCAGTGGGATTGAGGGTGGGAGGTGGGGCTGGGTAAATTGGGTGAAAGTGATGGGCGGGAATGGAGACAACTGTATTAGAACATCAATAAAAATAAGTAAAAAAATTGCCTTGGACTTAAATGTGATGAAGTGATGCACCTAAAGAACAGGGATAGGTTCAGGGGAAAGATATGTCCATCTGTGAGTCCTCTCTCCATCAGACAAGTGCCAGCTTTTATTTTGCTCCCAACTTTCCTTTCCACATATTAACTATCTACAGAAATGTATTGCTGCTTCATGTTTATATCTTCTGTTGATTAATAGGTTAATGACTTTCTTTTATATTTATATATAATTTCATAAATGATATAGTTCCTGAATTAATTAAAAAACCCATTCCATTCCACTGGGGAAAATGTAGGGTGTAATGTATCATGCTCTTCTTTAAAACTTGACCTTGAGTTGATACAAGGTTGCAAAAAGGTTATTCCTAAACCTATTTAATTCAATATTGTTTTGTCAATGAATAAATGCATCCTAATTTTTATGTTGATGTTCATGTGATTATAATATTTACTATGACATTAATAACTTTGAAATGTTCATGTATTATTCCAGATTACTGACATGGTAATATGTTGTAGGAATATTACTAATTTAAAAAGTTCCTGTTAATAAATTGGCTTAATTGGCTCTCATTAATCTCCATAGGATAAAGAATTCTTGCATGAAAACATAATCTTATGGATACAATTGCAAATTTTTAGTAAAATAATCATAAAATATTTTCATGGATCTGATTAGTTTTGCTCTTTTATACACAATATGTGTATGTGTATGTATGTATGTATTTTAAATATGTATTTAAATTACACAGTTAGATTATAAGATAGGACTATTCATGTGTTCAAATAACTATTCTAATTATTTATTAGAAGTTAAAATAGAAGTACAATAATGTCAATTTTCAGAAATAAAAAACTATGATTCAAGAGTTTTTGTACATATGCCAAAGTAAAAAGCACATGAGAAAAATAAAATATTTAAATAAGGTCTGTCTGAAATGAGAGCACTCATACTCATTACAGGTGTTTTGATAGGAGACAATACTATATGAATGTTAATAAGAACAAAATGATCTTTCCTTTGTATTTTTTTAAAAAGTGTTTTTTTTTTTCTGAACATATCCAGAGTCTACTATTTTTTTCTTTTTGGATTTATAATCATAATGAAATATATAATTCTGGAATTCTGGAACGATTTACAAGAAAGTTGCTCAATCTTGCAGTGACATTTTGTGTTGGAAAATGTTTTCAGGAACTGTTCTTAGCATGTTAAGATGTTTAATAGCCTCCTTGGACTATATTTAGTTGTGCCAATCAAGAATGTTTTCAGAAATTGGACAAAATGCTGAGGATTTGGAAGTGGGAAGTGTCAAAATTGACCTTGGTTGAGAATTGGTGTTCTAAAGTAAACTCTGTTTACTTTAAAGCTCCTGACTTCAGCTCTGAAACCTTCTCCCTAGAAATAATTTTAAGATCATATTTTTCTAAATGTGACATTATATTTGCCATTTTCCTTCAATTTAGACCTTTTCAAAACCTCTATTTTTCTACAGTTACCTGTGCTAACTTTTTTTAACATACTGCATATTTTATTTGTCGGATATTAACACAGTGGTTTAATCATTGAATGACTTTAAGACCTAAAAGGCCTAAATATGAGAGCAAAGTCTTGAGCCTTCAAAGAGGACTTTATTGGAGAGATTGGCATTATAAAAGTTATACCAAATATTTCCCCAAAATGGATTTTTAATACATTTTGGATATAATGATACTTGCTACTCAAATTCTCTGTAAACCTGGTCTCAAAAACCTTTTTTTTTTTTGTTTTACCAACTTAGTGGGTTGCTTGCTCTTCAGAGAACTTTAGTACTAACCTAATTATTTTGCTTAATAATAACCTCTTTTCCTGTTGACACTTATATTGATCTTGATGTACTATATGACTAATAGAGGAAATTAAAAGCATCTAAAGTGAAAGAGTTGTTTTCCAAGATTAAGCACATAAATAGGTACCTTCATTATTAGCTTGGACCTTAATAATTTTGTACTACATTTAACCTAGAAAATAAATCCCGTAATGTGGGTAAATATCTTTATACAGTTTAAGTATTTAAAATTTGGTTTAAAATTTAAAATGAGAAAGTTAAAGAGACAAAAAGTGTTTTAAAGAAAGCAGTGCAATTCACAAACTTAGAAATGTCTCAGTAGTCCATTTTCAAAGTATATATCACAATGATAAATCAGATTTTGCTTGAGTTTTTTTTTTTTAATTTAGAGATATGAGCATTTGGTTCTTTGTTTACTTCAGGGCATTTCCTCAATCAAAACAATGTAGTTGCTTCATTTCCTAATTTCTAAGATCCTTTTTGTCTTTTTTTTAAACTGAGGTACATTTCCATTGGATTTCCTTCTTTGGTATACTTATTTACTTATTTTATATCTTAGTTAAGAAACTTATCTGTTCAAAAAATGAAATTAGGTTCTTCCCCTTTTTCACCTGCTTGAAGAAATAACAACTTGAAATTCTGAAAAGATGGATATAAATTTACCTTTGTATTATCATTGAAAATTGCTAAGGAAATGATAATTTAAATCAGAAAAGTTGGGAATATTTACTCTATTAAGTGAAAGTAAATATGAAGAGTATAGTTATAATGATAGCTGAAGGCTTGGTTTATTTAGTTGAGTAATTAAGTAGAAGACTTTAAAGTCTATAGCATCTGTGTACCTTTGTTTCAAGTTGTCTGAGAAAGGTTTCAACTTGTCTATAAAAATAGAGTTGATAAAATTAATAAATCAAATCATAATAAAAGTTTTAATATTATCGATGTATTTCCAATTTGGAAGCATCTTATCTCAATTTGTATTTATTGCTTTTATGCATGTGAATATATATTTTATATACCTGTATTTAGAGAGTAGAAGAGTGAACCATGTGCTCTGGTTGTTACTGTTTTATGTTTTGAGCATGCATGCCAACTAGAATTAACACGTACATTGTAACCAATGTCATTATTTCACTTCCCAACAGAGGTAAAGATTTCGTTTGTATTTCCCATTGTATTTGCAAGGTGAGGTCCTGTTGCTATGTAGCTATGGCTCTTATATTTGATCCAAAATATTAGTTCTAAGAAAGCATATTTTTATTTCTTTTTCTCCTATCAGTCTCTTTTCCTCCTTCTTATCCCTGTAGCATATCCTTGGTCTGCTAGAACATGATTAGAAAGTGAATGTAATGATATCTCTATCGATCAGGATGGTCTACAGTTATACTAGGGTAAAAACAAAAGCCTCCCAATCTCAGTAGCTTAAAGTAAAAACAAAAAGATTTTATTCTTGTTCTCACTGTGTGCAGCAAGGCTCATTGTGGATTATCTTCTGTATCACTGGCACTCTGGGTTCTGTGATAATGGGATAATCCTAGTTGGAATATTGTCCCTGTGGGAGAGATAAAGACAGACTGGTGAATTGCACACATGCTCTTTATTCTACCAAGAGAGATTCTTATATTTTCACCCACGTTTCAGTGGCCAAAGAAGTTAACTGACCACTCCTTACTTCTAGAATACAGAGAACAAGTTTATTATTTCATTGCCCTGGGAATTTGTGGGCAACACCAACACAATATTAAACTATCACTGTCTACCCTTTAGGTTACAAAATAAGCTCTTTCTTCTTCCTGTATGTAGAATGCACTAACCTCTCTTTCAAGTGAGATCACAAAAATGTCTAAGCCAGTCACTGGGTCCAACTCAAATCCCAGAAGCTTTAAATTATGCCCAGTTTACAGGGATGTTCTCTGGGACTTGAGACTTGTGCACTAAGAAAACACAAAATCTTTCTCTCTTCTTCATTCCATCCTCCCAATATAGTGCTGGGATAATCTTGATATCCAGAATAAATACTCTCATCCAGAATGGGGAGGAGTGGGCAACAAACAACAGCTACTAGCCTGTAGCAACCTGAAACCTTCCTAAACCAGCACTGTTTAGTTCCTCTACTCTGAGGACGGGGAACATTCTTTAAGTTTTAGTTGTTCTTTGAGGATGTCTGCCATCCATTGTTTCTTATAGCTCTTCCTTTTTCCATTGTTCTGCTGGGCTACATTCAAAGATGGAAAATATCCCTTAATTGGGGAGGAGCAACTTTCTCAGTCTTCTTCCTGCTTGTACTCTAGTTGGGGAGCCAAGGTTCATTTTATGTCTCAAATGGTCACCATCTGTCTTAGCTCCAGAAGTTGTGGTTTGGATAATAAAGCACTCTCAGAACTATGTCAACATTCATGATTACCTTCCAGGTCAGCCCCAAATAACAATACACACACCATAGTTTCTTTCTAGCTATAATTTCTACATTTGCTATATCTGTATATTTGCCTTTCTTTTCTCTGTCTCACTCTCACTGTCTCTTTACTTACCTGAAGGTTTGTGGAGTCTGTCAGGCTTTGTAGACAGAGTATACACTTTGTCTCTTTTCTCTGGCACATTTCATTCAACTGCAATGAGTTACTGGATGCTTCTCTCTTAGTTGTACCTTTACTCCATGCTCATTTATTCTTTGAAGCTTATGCACCAACTCTGAATATTATTTCAGTGGCTGAATATTGGCATGCAAGGATGCATTAGCCATAGTTCTTGCTTGCCAGGAATAAAAGCTGAATCTAGCTGATTTAACAGTAATAATATCTACTTAAAGAACAATGAGTAGCTCACAAATTTTTGGCATGAGACAAGCATCATGCTAAGTTTCCATGCATAACATTAAAATCTGTCCTTCAGAGTCCACACGATGAGGCAACTACCCCTCAGAGCAATGTTGGAAGATACCATGACTACCACTGCCTCATTAAAGGTTGGTTTGTGCCAGGAACTTTTGAGCACTGATGCCCTCATAATTTCATGACTCAGACATTACTTCCTTCAGGAATAAAATGAATTTGGATGGGCTTACTTCCTGCAGTTGTTCATTTTTAAATTAAAGTACTTGAGAAGTTTCTGGATTCTACCTTGAGGAGGCAGCTCATAAATCTGGCAATTAACCAAACATAACAAAGATATTCAAAAAGTACTGGATAGGAAAAATAAATGACATGCATGATGCCATATTGTTTTCAGCCATCGCATTGATGTTTTAGTGGATCTCTCCTAACACTGAGAAATTTTCCAAAATCTTGCGTGTAGGTCCTGGAATTTCATGACAATTCCATTTTTAACTAAACACTATGCCTGAAAATTTCAAATTAGAATCATTCCTAATCAGTATTGATAGCTGAGTATGGCAGTCTGTTACTAATAATGACTTCACACACAGAAAAATTTTTATAGCCACTTTCTCATTTCATCTTTACTACAATTTTTTTTTTTTTTTTTTTTTGCTATTAGTGTTATTGCTTTCACTTAAATGAACAGGAAACAAATGTAAGGAGGCTTTATGACTTGGCTTAGAATTTATTTCTACTACAAACAAAGCTGACAATCAAATCTAAACTTTGGGTTGTAACATTTGTGTAAAAAAGAATGAATTGGAATTGATGCTAGAAAAAGAGTAATCTAGAGCAGGGGTATCAAACTCATTTTCACCAGGGGCCTCATCAGCCTGGTGGTTGACTTCAAAGGGCCAAATGTAATTTTAGGGCTGTATAAATGTAACTACTCCTTAACTAGGGGCAAGGAGCTTGGCACTGCCACCAGGTAGAGACAAGGTGCTAGGCCAGATAAAACGAGGTGGAGAGCTGGATTTGGCCTGCGGGCCTTGAGTTTGCCACCTGTGGTCTAGAGGGAATGCGAATGAGGGGAACAAAGCTTCAACATAGGTACCAGAGGGTGAGAGGGAGGGTAAAATGAGATAGAAGAGTATGAGGTATGGGTAATCTGTGTCATGATAGAGTATTGAGAAACCCAAATTATCTGTATCATTGTGTAAGTCCACAGAAAGGATAAAGTGTGTGTGGGAATACCAAATAAATTAACATTATGTACTTCGTAGTTAGCTGAAAACTTTTAACTACTATCTTTTAGAATTTTATGTTTTCCCAAGTTTGGCATCACAAAATCTTACATTCAATTAGCTTCCTAAAAGACATGCTGGCTGGATTTTTTTTTCTTTCAAATTCAGCTTATTTCCCCCAATGTTAATGATATGTCTAAATATTAGCATTGTCTAAGAGAAGCATTTGTGGCTAGTTTTCAGATTTATTCATGTTCATTACACAGTTAAAAACATTGTTTTAAACTTATTTAACATTGATGTTGATACCTTTTGCCCAGAAGCACTTTTGATTTTCTTCTTGTTTTATAGCTCTATTCACCAACTCTTCCAGTGTTGTGACAGTCCTTGAACAAATATTTGCTTTTTATAAAACTTATATGATATTTCTTGAAAAATGACATGAAAGATTATGAAAAGAACTGCTGCAATGTTAACTCATCTCTCAGAGTACATGGAGCAGAAGTATTTCAGGTTCTACAATACATATTGAAATTTCTACAGTGCCTTTCATCACTGAAGAAGTACAAGATCAGCACAAAAATTACTTATCTTATGATAACTCATAGGAAATCCTGAGGGAGTTCTGGTGAAGATGAAGGTATACTAGAAGTCCTTTACTTCCTCACACAACCAAAAGGAGGATAACAACCAATCTAAAAACAATAAACAACCAGAAGTTCCAGAGAATCAAACTGCATGTAATTCTGACAACCAGGGAATTAAAGAAACATTCAGCCAGACTGGTACGAGGGAGATGGGTAGCGGGGCAGGCGGAAAAGACCCTGGCAAGGTGGCAGACCACGTGGGCAGGGCTGGCTGAGAGGACCAGGGCAAGGCAGTAGACTGTGCAAGCAAAGCAGGGCTGGCTGAACTGGAAACTAAGACTCACAGCTATTTGTAAACTATGGCAGGGGTTGCCATGGTGGGAGAAACTCCTAGTATCACAGGAGAGTTCTTGGAAAGTGGGGCTACAGCCAAGCAAGCATGTTACATTGTTCCCTCTCTGATATCAATGATTATCTAAGTTCTGTTCCCCCACATGTTGGTGGTAGGACTTTAAAGAAACAGACACATTCCCAAGGCCTTGGTTTAGGTCACTGTGATAGCAAACTACTTTATCACACCCATGAGTTAATAAAGAACAAAGAACATTTCAATAAGATAATGACAAATCGATAATAAAAATCAGGTGATCACAGCAATTTTTACTTTTCAATAGTTTGTTTGACTTTTTAGAGACAGTCATAGTTTCAAAATAAAATATGGCCAGTAGAATAATCTTACCATGCATTTTAATGCCCATATTACTGAATTTTTCCTTTTTATGTAATTATAAAAGATGGTTCTAATACTGTATTAATAACTTAAAATGCTAACACTATTCTTTCATACCTATTTACTATGTTACCTTTTAAAGCTATGAATTTGAAAATCATCAATTATTTAGGTGACACTTTTAGGTTATGTATACTTCTGGCATTCTTAACATAGTTGGTTTCACGTTATTTTGCCACCTGTTTTTTGAAAAAAAGCCTGACTTGGTCTGTGTCATGTATTCAGAAATCAAATGGTCACCACCTAGTGACACATATGTAAAAAACTAAACAAAACAAAAATTTGGGTTGTGAGAAACCCATTTGGGTTGTGAAAGTGAATATTTTTCAAAATGTGTTTAATATTATTTGTCATCACACATTTACTTCCAGAACATTGTCAATACTCCATCAAATGGTAGAATCTATGTCTTCTCTCCTTGAATCTAGATGGTCTTACTGCTTGCTACAACTAATCAAATAAGAAAGTAATGATGCTATGTGACTAAAATTAGACCATTCAATGGGATAAAATTTGAAGACACACAGAGAAATCCACCTTTAGTAGACTTTCTTGTTTTAACAGCCAGCCAAATGTTGCCAGTCATGTGAGAAATGGACAATCTTGGATATAGATTCTCCAGCTCTCATTGAGTTGCCCCAGTTGATGCTCCATAAAGTACCAGCAAGAACCACCTAAATTATAAATTCGTAAGTAAAGTAACTGGTAGTTGTTTTTAAAACCCTAAGTTTTGAATGGCTTATTTTGAAACAATAAATACCTAAAATTTCAAATGTTAAAAGAATTTAAATTATCCAAAGTCAATAAATAAGGCAGAATCAGAAGGGTAGATCCTTCAACTGCTATAGTGGATCATTGTGTAACAGGTTTTCAAAGGGATTAATTCTCTAGCTGGTGAATCTTTGTTTGGCTTATTATTCATACTCAATTAGACAAAGGTTCTATACAGTAGCATTCTAACTTGTGTATATATATTTTTTTTCAGCAAAGATGCAAAAGATTTTGGTCCTATAGAGAGAATAATCAGGGCATTAACCAGTTTTCATTCTAGTAAACTCTTTTCTATATTCCTTTAACTGTTTGCATATAGATACCCAGTCTCTTGAGGTGTCTTTGAACCAGATTTACCAAACTATTTATTACCTCACTAATAAACTAAAAGAATATTTGATATACCTGTATATTGGAATGATACAAAAAATAACCTTTTATGAAAAATATATCATGAGCTGGCTAAACTAAATATAGTTTAAATTTAGGGAGGCAGGCAATGTCAGTGAAAATGGAAAAGTAAGGGCCTCCAAATGTTCTCTCCAATATAACAGCAAAATAAACTTGAAAAGAAGGGTGAGAAGCAACATTTTACAATTCTGGATGGCAATAGAAAGCTTGTAGCAATCTAGGAAGTCTTTTTTCAAGTAATATGTATAAATTTCAGTAAAAACAGTGAGCTTCAGGACATTTTTACTTATGCTATTTTCATCCTCCTCTCTCCAGCTCTGCAGTAGCCTTGAAAACCAACAGCAGCATTTATGGTGAGAACAAGTCATCTGTCAGCCACTGGATAGGGCAGAACAATGTTGGAGATCCTTTAAAGCCTTATTCCAAGAAAGGTGTCATTATTTGACCTGTTTGGGGGGATCCCCTAAAGACTCCATTTGCAAGAATGTTTTATTTGACCTGACTCAGGGCTCATCCAGTGAAAAGCCTTTTCTCTAGGGACATTTCTCTGAAATAATTACAGGCAAATGTTTATTTTTGGCTGCTTAAAGTATTATAGTAGATAAGAGATAAGACAAACAATAGGATAACAAGAAATCCTGAAAAGGAAACTGGGGAATAATATGCCCATAAGAGCTTTAAGAAACTGCAACTTGTTAGTGGGAATCAAGAAGCCCCCAGGCACACATAGGGTTACACGCCTGTCAGAAAGACCTGAGAAGGTGCTCATCTCTCACCTGTGGCAGATCTTGAAGCCGAATGGAATCGAAACCTAAAGAAGTGGTATCAACTGCCTGAGTGAGTGTTACAGCCACACCTATGATTCACAAAGAGCATTTTGGCAAAATTGGGAGATTAATGACTCCCAGAATGTAATGAAATATATGACCAATAATTAACTGACCACCATGTTAACCAAAGGAAGCTTCAATGGCCATACATGACAAAATATGCAAACTTCAAAATTATTTCAGAAAAGTCACTAAAAAAAGCAAACACCATTACTACAAACAACAAAACTTTGGAATGAGAAGAATCTGAGTTCCAGAGTTACAACATTATATTATTTAATATATCCAATTTTAAACAAAAAATTATGGGCATGCAAATAAATAAGAAAATAATGCTTCTACATAGAAATAAAAGCAATCTATAGGAACTCTTTCTGTGGAGGCCCAAGTGTCAAATGTACCAGACAAAGACTATAACTCAGCTTTTAAAAATATGTCCAAGTAATGAAAAGAAAGCATCTCCAAAGAAATAAAGAATACAGTGAAAAAGATTTCTCACCAAATAGAGAATAGGTATACTAAGATAAGAATTATTAAAAAGAACAAGATAGAAATTTTAAAATCGAAATGTACAAAGATTAAAAGAAAATATATAGTAGAGGGAAAACAGCAGATTTGATCCAGTAAAAATTAATCCACAAACTTCAAGATAGATCAGTTTAGGTTACTTGGTCTGAGAACAGAAAGCTTAAAGAATGAAATAAGTGAGCAGACCTTCAAAGACCAGTGGACACTGTAAAATATCTATAAAATAAAATTTGTCTGCCACTTTGATATTATAATTCAAGTCTAAATAAAGGACAGAAAGTAGGAGAAAAAACATTTGCAAAAATAATGGTCAACAACTTCCCAAATTTGAAGAAAAATAGTACTTTACACAGACCAAAACTCCACAAACTTGAAGTAGGATAAACTCAAAGGGATGCACAGCTGGACACATCATAACCAAATAATAAAGAACAGTAGGTAGTGGGGTTTATATATTCAACCTTATGAAAGAAATACACTGTCAAAAAATTGGATATACAGCAAAACTAACTTTCAAAAATGAGAAATTAATAATGACATTCCCAAATACAACTGAGAAACAAGGAATATTACATGGAATGTTTCTGGCCTAAAAAGGAACACCAGAGAATAATTAAAATACACACAAAAAAAATCATGTGTGTATTTATGGAACTCCGACAGGCAAAGAGTTAAAGAAGAAACATTCATCGAGACCTGTAGGAAGGGTGGACACAGGCAGCCAGGGTGGAGACAACTCAGGGTAAGGCAGTGGCTGGAGAGACCCACAGGATCCTAGAATGTACACAAACCCACCCACCTGGGAATCAGCACAAGAAGGGCCCAATTTGCTTGTGGATAGCAAGAAGAAGTGACTGTAAGCCAGTTGAGAGCTGAGCAAGTGGCATTGTTCCCACTCAGACCCCTCCCCTACATACCGCGCCACAACACAGCCAGTAGGATTGCCCTGTCCTGGCTGATACCTAAGGTTCTGCCCCTCACTATGTAACAGGCTGCCCAGACAAAAATGTATGGCCCAAATGAAAGGACAGATCAAAGCTCCAGAAAAAAATACAACTAAGTGATGAAGAGATAGCCAACTTATCAGATGCAGAGTTCAAAACAATGATAATCATCCCTGATTGGTGTAGCTCAGTTGATTGAGTACCAGCCTGAGAACCAGGTTGCCATTTTATTCACAGTCAGGGAACATGCCTGGGGTGTGGGCCAGGTCCCCAGTAGGGGGTGCATAAGAGTCAACCACACATTGATGTTTCTCTCCCTCTCTTTCTCTCTCCCTCCCCTCCTTCCACTCTAAAAATAAAAAAATATATATATTTAAAAAGAGACAAAGGTAATCAGCATGCTCTCAGAAATGGTTGAGTCTGGTCACAAAATAGAGGAAAAAGTGAAGGCTGTGAAAAGTGAAATAAAGGAAAATGTAATGGGAACAAATAGTGAAGGGAAGGAAACTAGGATTTTAGAAAGAAATAGAGAGAGGTTAAGAATGATATAGCAAAGAAAGAATTCAAATAATTTATATGTACTACCCATGGATATCAACTAAGGGGGGATGCTGGAAGGTTGGGGGGTACAGGGCAGAAGGGGAATAAAGGGGGAAAATTAAGAAAACTGTAATAGCACAACTGATAAAATATACTTAAAAAGAAGAAATCCTGCAATTTTTGAGAGTATTCACACTATCACTTTATCAGTTGGTAGATATTGAAGCTGTTACTTATGCTTTCAATAATGTAAGAGCCCCTTGTCTTCAAAAATTAATCAGATTTCTGCTCTTTTTCAAACCCACCCTGTTTGTTTAAGGGTTTTATTCATTTTTAGAGAAAGGGAAGGGGGAGAATGGACAGAAACATCAATGTATGAAAGAAATATCAATAGATCACCTTTACATGTCCCCACAGGACGTGGCCCGCAGCACAGGCATGTGCCCTGTCCTGGAATGGAACTGGTGACCTCTTGGTTCACAGGAGGATGATAAACTCATTGAGTCACATCACTCAGGGTTGCTTTTAAACAAAGACATTACTACATATTATAGTATGATAGTTCAAATTTATGTGCCATTTTGTATTTCTTAAATTAACTTCATCAGGACTTTGGCATCAGATATATTAAATTATGACTTAAATGACAAGTGTAATATGGTCCTAAGAATTTATTATCTGGAAGAGAAGGTTATTATGTTTGTTATGTTGACTTTTTCACTACATGTCTGTAATTTTATATTTGTTTATACCTTAACTGTAATTTCAAACTCAAAGTGTCTTGCCATTTTCAAGGAATGTTTGAAGCACGTGATTGTGCATGTGTGTGTGTGTGTGTGTGTGTGTGTGACTTTCATGATGAGATTTCCTATTACTTTCTAGTCATATGGCTTTTGTTTTGTTCTTAGCTTTTCTGTACTCTCTAGTCTTATTGAGCCTACCCATGAGAGCTTTTTCCCAGTATCTATGCTTCCTTAGTTACCTTGTTTACCATGATGATGCATTGTCTTTTTTTATGCAGGTGATATACTGATTGACCTCCTTTAGTGAACTGTTCTAAATAATTTTCAAGCTGTCAGGTTGGCATACTAAGAGTAAAGACTAAAAGAAACCAGCATTTCCACAAGAAATTACATGCAATACAACTGCCAGTCCTAGATTTAACAGTATTCGGGTTATGATTCTTCTGTAAGGGAATAGACTTGTAGAAAACCAAGGTCATGGAGGAATGGACTCTAAAGGTATTCTAGGAAGATATTTTTCACTGGTTACTTAAATGTTTCATTTATCTTTTAATAAATATTGATCAATCATGGCTATTGTTCTTTGGGACTGATTTATAAGCACAGAAATTGTCTAAGAGTACCAGATTTCTAGATTAAATATTAGGTAATGAGCAGGAAAACTGTTGAGAGGGAGAATAAAAACAAGAACATTCTGAAGCCGGAAATGCTTCCTCTACCATCTTCTAAATGTTGGAGTTAGTAAGGATTGCTTTAAAAATTCTCATCCCACCTCTTCCCTCAAAGTCATCAAATTTATTCTTGTTGCTTTAAATGCCATCACTATTTCTGCACCTAAACATATATTCCCAACCCTGTTGTGTTTTCAGAGGTGCACATTTATATAATGACTTATTTGAACATTACATGAAATGTCAGTTATCTCTCATGTGACATGTCATAAACTAGCTTGTGTCTAGTCTAGTGTTTTCCATCTTCAGTAAAAGCCACATATATCCAACTAACTGGTCAAGCAAGACACCTAGCTATTGTCCTTGACTTGGCCTTTCACCTGGCCTAATTCAGCCACTGCTTTTCTCTTTCATTCCACTGTATACCATTCTCTTGGTCATTGAGCTTTGGCCTTGTTGCCTTTTGTTCAGTAATATAATTTCTTATTTAAGTGCTTTCATAAGCCAGCTTCCCCCCATTTTCCTGCCAATAGGCCTCAGCTTAAACATCATAATACCATAGAAGCTAAATTCTTTCATTTGCTCTGGCTGCTGCAGCACAGTGATCACAACTGCACTTGAGCCAGAACTAGGATAGGAAAATGGTCTGTTGAGGGGAGGATCCTTCACACTCTTTTGTTTATGGCATCCCTTATTTCTTCTTCTATGACTAGAAGTACAAGTTTCTTCCAACTTTTGCTGCTTATGCAACCCTACTGGGGTCTCATCTTCAGGTCAAGGTCAAGAGAGAAAGCAAAAACAAACAAACAATCATAGAGGTTGCTTCTACTTTTGACTTTACTCCACAATCATCTTGATTTTGCCAGTTGCTTTTCCCATTAACCCAACATTTGAAGTGTTCTGGGCTTACTCTACCTTAGCCAACTCTGGAAATTTATGAAATTCATTCTTAAATTCAAAGACAAAATTATTTTACCATGAGTTACCCATTGAACTTCAAAGCTGGACAAAATATTTGTAAAGTAGCATATTTGATTCCAAAGTATTACAAACATTCTAGTATTTAAACCTCTTATTTTTATAAAAACAGTCTTTACAATAACTCGCAGCAGATACAGCCATAAAAATAGTAAAAAAAAAAAAAAGTGGGTACTACTGTCAACTTCATAGTTTTAGAACTTCTGTTCCCTTGGATATCTTGCATAACATGAAGATATTATATGGCACAAGTGTAGGCCTTCATAGAAATCTGTATATAAATAAAGCATTTTTCTAATATTTAGGGGTAACAAATAAATGGTAATAACAAAATATTTGTTTTCTTCAACCCAATGGGTCATCTTGCACACTCCTTGAAATATATGCATCTGTATATACCACTGGTTAAAAATAACACATTTTGGAATCACAAAGAACTCAGTTAAATTCCCAGCATAGCATTTATTAGCTATGGAACCAAGGAAAAATTGCCTACTCTGAATTTATTACTTCATTTGTAATATAAGAATCATAGCAATGATTAAATGAGATAAAATATATCTATTGTATTGTATGAAATCTCTTACAATTAATCTCTCTACATGTACACATTTATTTACATACACTATATTTTACCACTCAAATTCATTAAATCTTTATGTTCTGTGTTACTACGTATTTAAAATAAGGTTGATTAATAGTGCTGAGCCTTTGTCACTGACTGATCCTATCTTGTCAATTCCGCATCAGTGCCATGCCCCTTAGGTTTTAGCTTTACATAACAGGTTGAGACATGACATTACATTTACCTAAAATTTCTAGGCTCTTAAATACCAACAATGAGAGGCACTGAGGTGGCTCTGGTCAAGTAGCCTAGATCATCAGTGACCAATTCTTGAAACTTCATAATTTTTCCTGAACCACTTTGGTGCTAAAGATGCTTTGGATCATCAAATGTAGCACTCTGGATTCTTGGTGGCTTAAAAGTAGAAGCTGGAATTCTTTCCCTCATCTCTTCCAACTGTAAGTCTTTGGTCATTTATATTAAATCTGTGTCTAAAAAACACACAAAAAAACTAGAGTGACTTTGGATTGGCCAACGTTATTCTGACTGCTAAGTGATAAAAAGGCATAATGTGTGTAAAATGTTCCACTAGACAAGTGGAAACATTATAAAACTGTTAGACACTTTTTTCTTCCCTTCTGGGGATAAATCTCATTTCTTTTATGAAACTATACATTTTTCCTTTGTATTACCTTTTTAAGACATAATGAAACATGGAAAATACACAAAAATAAATTTTGAGTATAAGGTTGTATAATTTATATTGTGTAGTTATACCGGCCTTTTATGATTACAAACTTGAATATGAAATTATTTTTTAAGTAAAATAAAGTGTAGATGTATTATGGAACTGGATAGCATTATGCTAAGTTGAAATAAGCCAGGCGATGAGGGACAAATACCATATGATCTCACCTTTAACTGAAACATAATCAACAAAAGAAAAAAGCAAACAAAATATTTTTGTAATGCTTTTTTGAAAAGAGTGTTTTTGAAGTAGAGATGCTATTGTAATGATAATATTTGTTAAATTATCAATTAAAAATGGAACTTCTCATTCATAAAATAAAGTATGCACATAGCAGCTCTGGCTACCTAACTAACCTGCTGCAGACCTCACAGCTAAGGGATACTAGTGAGATGGAAATGAAGCTTATTCTGATTAAACTACCAAAAGATCTCTGGCAGAGAGTGCCACAACATAAATGCCCAAAATGTCACTCAGAAAACATGGGACAAAATGTGCTATTATTTTGAAGGCTTTAATGAAAAGAATTTTAATGAGGAAGATTTATAATGAAAAAATCTAATTTAATGTAAGAATCATGATCTCTAGGGAAAAGAATTCCTAGTACCAGATTAACCTCATGACTTTTATTGCAAACCAGGGTCACTTTTCCTGGAGGAAGCTGTAAAGACTGCTCTATGCTTCAATGGGTCAAATCTATCTGATTCCCAAAGAAGCTGAAGGCTGGGGCAATGATAATAAAATTTCTAATGTTTCTTGCCTGGGGAAAGATTTTCAAAGATGGCAGGATGACAAAAATAAATTACTTTTTTAAACAAATCCCTGCACCTTTGCTCTTTGTGACTTCCCTTTGGTGTCTTGTTGAATATCTCCAGTCTGATAGCCCACTTCATATTGAAATTGGTGCACCTGTAATTTATCTTGAGTCTGGCAGAGAAAATTCTTCCTTTTACACCCCATTCATAAATTTAAGTTATATCAACAATACTATTATCAGTATCTAGGTCAGAAACTAGTTGTATGCATATTTACTTCTGCATAAGATTGTATCATAGAATAAAATAAAAAAGGGACTGAATAAATTTATACAAAAATATAGCTATTTTTCTATTATTCCTTTCTAAAATATGAAGAAAATATATATGGTGTATAACATAGACTATATATTAAATCAAATTCTTATACATACTAGTTATTACAGAGTATATTTGGATAAGTTTTTTCAAAACTCATTAATTTGAATCTAATGTCTAATATAAAGTTTTTCTCTAGAGTTTCAATCTGCCCCAAGTTGAATAAAATAAACCAGAAATACAAAGCATATTAGTGTGTCACAAAATATAATTCAAATCCATATAGAATATTTTGCATGCACATTCTATTTTAACCAAAATTCACATTATGCAAGGAAGTGTCTTATGATTAATATTTATAAAACCAATGACACAAGACTGTTAAGACTGTATCACTTGCCAACACATAATGATATAAAACAAACAAACAGAAAACATGCCATTACCCAATTACTAAGATGAAGTTAACTGCATTCAGGAAAGAGCATAAAGAAGCATCAACTGGAATATTTTAGATAAAAATATAAATAAATCAGGGTCTTAGTTTGAGTTACATAAGGCTATCTCTTATTACATATTTTTCATAATTTCCATTTTCTTCAACTTAAGTAGAATTTAATTAGATGTGACAAAAAGAATGTATGCAATGATAATGCTGTACAAGTAATGAAGAAAACATTTCTATCAAAATGTCTGTTATTCAAATTATTGATCAAGAGTGATAGAACAGAGGTTTTCCAGACATTCAAAGATATATAAAATTTGTCTCCTTTTATCCCTTTCTTAGAAAATCACCTAAAGTAATACTCTAGAAAATGAGGGGATAAAACCAATAAGGGAAAGTCAGATGACTCAGGCGATTATTGAAAGTAGGTACTGCAACAAAATCTCACAGTCCAGTTTAGGGCAGAACTGCAATCCCCAGGACAAGGTAATAATAAAAGGAAAACTTCATAGTATAAATCTAAAATTTGCATGAGATATTCTTTAAAAATAAACAGTAAGTTATTTAATTAAACATAGTAAAATTAAATCAATAAATCAGCAACTATAAACTCTAGGAAAAAAACCCAAACAAACAGCTCTAAAAGGGTAGAAATTTAAAGCAAACTAAAATATAGCTTCCTTTTGAGCAACTCACTGAATGTCATTATAAGACTCATATCTTGACCATCTAACTTTATTTTGTGGGTGGTATAGCATAAGTGACATTAAAAGAATTGTAATCAATTGTAGTCATAAAATCCCAGGTATATAAATCCAAGTATCATAAATTCAAGAATGACACTTGGATTTACAGTGACCAATATTCATATAGTTTAATTTCTTGATAAAATGTTTAGTTTTTTCTTTTGTAATCAACAATGGAAACATCATAGACTACTTAATTAAGGTTGGAGAACATTAAGTAAATGTTATAAGTCTTGCCAACATAAAAATACATGTACCTTTTACAGAGATTGGAGGGAAGAAGGAGAGGAAGAGAAATATAAAGGAGAATCAGAGTCCTCATCTTTTTAAGTGGGCATTTGGAATTGTCTGAATCTTATAGAAGCAATGACTAGAAAATCAAGTATGATTTTTAAACATCCATAGTTAAGTAACAGGTGAACTAAGAATTTTGATATGACTAAATTTGAAAGAGGAAAGAGAAGTATAGTGTTGTAAATTCATATATATTAATGAAAGTTGATAGAAAAAGTTGGTTGACCTTTTCAAAATTAGTTAAAATATTTGCTTTTGAAAACAGGAAATGGGAGTTGAGAAGAGTAATTGGGACTCATGATTTTTTAAAAATTTATCTGTTATCAGATTATTTGAAAATAATCTGGTGGTGAGTATAATAAATTTGTCAATGCTACTCTGCAATTCTTTTATCATGTACTATGTCCCTATCAAATTCCTCAAAGTGTCTTCTACAGAGAAAATTATTTAACTTCAATTTCCTAGATTTTGCTTCTCAACTCCTAAGAGAAAATTTCCCTTGTTTCCTACTTAAAATAATAAGGTAGATGCTATCTGGAAAAACTGCTTATATTTCCTTTTTCTCACCTATGAATGCCTTCCTATTTAGCTCTGCTTTTTCTTCTGCTCTGACAGGTTTCCATCTATTCCTCTCTAAGACTAGTTCTCATTTTAAGTATCCTTAATTCAATCTCAGCCATCCATCCTCCTTTTAAACACAATCCCCTCTATTTGTTCCTCAGTCTCTGCCTGCGTTGTCTCCCTTCCAGCCCACAAACATGTTCCAATATTGTTTATCAGATTCACATTTTTTACATGGCTTGTGTTTCTAGTTTTTTCCATCATACACGATCTTGTAATAAGGACAACACACACACACACATATGTTTATTTATATACACACACACGTTATATATATTATATGTGTCCATATTATACACACATATATATGTGTGTGTGTATATATACACGTAGATATAATTCCTCTTGGAATTATTTGATAAGCTTTTAAACTCTGATCTTTATTGATCTAAAGAAACTATACTTTTATGTTAATAATAGCCCTTCAAATATCACAAGGAAATAATTTTTCTCAGTTTTTATCCTCATTTACTCCTTCAAATCGTCAGTTTTGACCACTAACCATGAGTGAAATTCTCTTTTTTATAATTTGTAACCAATTTGTCCTTATGCCTTTTTACTATGGCTTTTGCTATTGTTTGTCCTTCTTACTCTTTAAAATTCCTAAGTGATGTTACTCTAAAAGTTTCTTTTTGAAACATATTTTTCCAATATTTATGTTCTCTTTCTTTGTGATTTCTTAGATTTAACAAAGCTGCATCTTTACTCATGCCTTTATAGTTACATTGCTGCATTTGAAGCCAAAACTATGCTTTAACTCATCTTACCTGTTACTTAACTATTACTTTGCACTGCCAAATCATTTTCTCCTGCTGCTATCTCTTGTTATGCTTTCCATCACTAAGCTTAAGTCATCTTTTCATTACATACATGCACCTATGCAATTAGTTCCAAGTACATGTCCTCCAAGTTAGTTGTGCATTTATCCTCTGATTAATATTCACTCTGTCTCTGTTTTCAGTTTCCACATTTTTTTACTTTATTTTTTCACACATATTCATCACTCAATCCTAGTTCTTAAAGCAATCTAGACTAATTTAAAATATATTTCAAAAACTTCAGCCTCACAATCTGACAGGGCTTGAATATAAGTCATGAAGTCCATGATTTACGACATATGCTAGAGTTGGAAGCCAGCCTATGTTTCTGAGCTCTTTTTTGCACTAACATATTTTCTTTTTCATAGCAAGCAGACACATCTCAAGAGCCCAGCAAGCTACAAAATTCAGCCCACTCTTTGCCTCTTGGGCCTGGCTCAATCTTCTGGATTTGATTTCAAATTTAGCTAATATCTCTCTACTATCTCCCCAGATTGCCAACCATGAGCAGCAGAACCCTACAGCAGGCATCCCCAACCTAATTCTTATCCATCCCCATTCTCCAGCTTAAAGTCTTGTTGTAGTTGGACAATGTCTTGTCACAGTCTTAATAGCTCAGAAAACAGTAAAATTAATATAAAGTTGCTACTTGTTATGCTTCAAAAGTGGCAAATTATCAAAAATATTATTATATTAATTCTGAGTATATGTCAGCTTTTGCCTTCTATTGTGCCTAGTTAGCATCCCTCAAAAGAGGCTAAGTTGTTATTATGGCAAAAAATATCTTGTTGATGTTGGTTAAATATTAAGAATTTTTTATGATTAATTACATACATTTAGATATGGTATGCCCACCCTTCTGTTACTTTCTCTTTCAATGTGTTAAAATGGAAATATTTGGCGTAAAGATAATAAACACACATAAATATGGGCATTACAAAAAAGTATAAGATCTGTATAGCTGATTATCCTGATGCTTTAAATAGTATAAGGACAAGAACCTCAGTAACTATTTCATGATGTTACTGACAAAAAATGAAAGATAATTATCTTATTTTAACTTACAGTTCAAGTCACCACTAAGGCATGGGGCAGAACTTTGAATCATCACACACAGGTTACATACCTGCCTATACTATGTGTCATAAGACTTTCTGAAAATATACATACATGCTTTCATTTAAAAAGTGATATAAATTTGATAGGGATGGTTTCAAGATAAAAGGTAATAAATATAATATTATATAGTGATAATTGGTATGAAGAAAATACAATAGCCTAATATAAAAGTGAAAGGGCCAAGGAAAGTGTTACTTCTGAATGATCAAAGACAATCCCTCCAACATCACATCGGAGCTGAGAATAAAATACTAAGGAAGTGTCAATTATGAGGATATTCTAGACAACAGCAAGTGAAAATGCCCATGGGTGGGACTGAAAGTTACTTTCTAAAAGACACAGAAAGGTAATGCAATTTAATAAAAATAAATGAACAGAGAATAACATTAAATTAAATCAGAAAGTGATGAGTTTATGTAGAGTCCAGTTGGCCATGTTAGTGTGTTTCAATTTTGTTTTCATATTTTATTGAGACATTGTCTTCCTTAAGCTGAGAATAATGTCCACCTGGCCTTTGACTATCAAGGTCTGTTTCTGCATAATATAAAACAAATACATTCTGAAAAACACAGATACTCTTTTCTTACTCTTTACTAATTTTATCTTTAATATATGTATTTTATTGACTTCTTGCCATTTCATAGAGTCAAACACTGACTAAATTCTTAATTATTCCTACATGCTACAATATTTACTTTAGAAAACAGGTGGAGATGTTTTCATAAAAGGCTAATGTTGAATAAACCATTGTGTTTGCTAAATTAACTGTGTCATATTCATAACTGCTTAGGTAAATCATTTTAGGGAACCAAATGGAATGTGTCAGTTTGAAGCACAGAGATTTCTATTTTCTTCTGAGATGTGCCATCTACTAACATTGGTAAAAAGAAAGAATGGAATTGCATCTGCCCATGTCAATGAGTATAAATATAATTTAATTTGTTGATATGGAAATTTTCTCCTCAGTCACTGAACCTTTAAAAACATAAACACTAGGGAGTTATATTTACAGTGTATAAAATATCTGGTGCACTATTAATTTTTATAATATGAGAAAATAAATTAAACAGTCACATTTATATGTCCACTATTGCTTAGCATCTCTCTTTAAGCTGTTACACACATAGCCAAGCATTGCCCTCCCTTGAAGATTTCCCTGGCACAGTGAAGGAGAGATTGACTATGTTATTTGTACCAAACATGTTTATCATAACAAAATACATCTCTTTTATTATAAAATCATATGTACTTGCAAAAATAATAGTTTTAATTTTGTTTTATCACTCTGAAATGTAAGAATTTTTCTAAACTGAACAAAGAAAGAAAAACATAGATACATTATATTTTTCAGCTTTGGTTCAGTGTAAATTAAATAAGTTCCTAATACATTCTTTGTTTATTTAAGTTTGTAGTCACATGCAATACCATGGTTCATTAATACACTTAAGCTAAATTCAGCATATTTGATTAGTTATCTATGATTAGGAGCTTCAGATTGCCAATAGTATGGCATTTCATTTCTTTTTATTTTTAATTTTGAAAATAATTTTAAAATGTTAATGAACTATATTATACAAAATTTAATGCATATATTCTGAATCACAGGCTATAGGGGCCTTAAATGATTGCTTGGACAGTTATTTTACTTCATTGTTTAAAGACATTTATGTTGGTCAGAAGAAGGGAGGCTATGAGAGGAAAAGAGAACAAATCAGGCTTAAAATATCCCGGTGGCCTGAAAAAAATGAAGGTTCATTTCTCTCTCCCTTTAGACAACTTTAACACGTTAGGTGAGGTGTCCTGCCTTACCTCATCCTCACTCCTTTCTATGATTTCATGATTTCCCTGGCAGTAGAAAGAGACCAGTGTTTACACCCTGGTTCTTAAAGGTCCTACCTGGAAGTGACACATGCCATTTCTGCTTTTATCCTTTGGTCAAAGAAAGTCATGTGGACAAATCTAAGTTCAAGGTGGTCGAGACTTGCAATATTAGCCTCTTCCAGGAGGAAAAATCTGAAATATTTGGTGAGCAAGCAGATGATCAGTGCAATTTCTGCTTCCTCCCTGTTGAATCTCAGGAATAATAATAAAAAAACCTAATGCCTAAAAACTTACTCATAATCTATGTTCAATGTATATTTCTAGCCTTATCACCATCAAACCTACACACCCTTTGTGCATCCATGTTAAAATTCCCATTGTCCTCTTAACGTACTATAGCATTAAATGCCTTCCTGATTTTTCACATACTATATTTAATGTCCAACATTTTCCTCTTTTCCTCTTCTTCCTTCCTCTTTAAAAAGTAAGTTGGGTTTTAACTTTTTGAAGAATCCTCTCAACTCTCCCAGGTCAAGTCAATTGCTTTATTTTGAGGAGTCATAGTATATGCCAAAATATTTAATTATTTTAAGTCTTATCATCTAGAGTTGAGGTTTATGACATCAATTTATTAATATGTAGTACAGAGCAAAAACTTCATGATAAAGTAGTTTTCCTAAATTATAAGAAGCTATTACTAAACACATATATCATCTTTCCATTACCTATGAATAAATTACACATAGTTTCACTTTTCCGTGAGGTTTAAATATAGATTATGAGTTGGAAAAATTCTATAAGCCAAATCAGCATGCTTCCTGTTTAAGATAAAAGTTTATTGGAATATAGACACATTTGTTTATGTATTATTATGGATATTTTTTGTGCTACAACAGAAGAGTTGAGTAGTTGCAACAGATATTGTATTTGCCAGCTAGCTTAAATATTTACTATTTGACTGCAATGGATTGAGTGTTTGTGTCCCTCGAAATTCATATATTGAAATTTTAACATCCAACCTGATGATGTTAGGAGGTGGGATCTTTAGGAACTGATTAGGTCCTCAAGATAGAACCCTTATGAGTGGGATTAGTGCCCTTATAATAGGCACCCCAGAGAGCTGCTCTTCCTTCTTTCCACCATGTGAGGATACAATGAGAAAACAGCAACCTGAAACCTAGAAGAGGTTTCTCATGGGAACCCAATCATGCTGCTACCCTGATTTCAAACTTTCAGCCTTCAGAACTGTAAGAAATACATTTATGTTGATTATAAGCCCCTGGCCCACGGTACTTTATTATAACAACCTAAGCTAAACCTCAGGAACACTGAACTTTTATAGGAAATTTGTGAACCCCTAATCTAAATAAAAATGTGATCTTCACAGTATATAAAAGGAAGAAATAAATTCAATGTTTGTTAAATAACATTTTCTGTCAGACATCATATTATATTCTTTATCTTTGTTATCTACTTTAACTATCAAAATAAACATAATCAAGGCCTATCCAGAAGGTATTCAGCCAAGTAATATAAAAAATAGACACATTTATCAAAGGAGATATAAGATACAAGAAACATTGTACACAGGACAATGATGCTTCCGTCCACTTCAAAATAGGCACCTTGGGACCTCACATAGCTCTTCCAATTGCCATCAGCTCCCCCATTGTGTTTTCCTGAATCTCATCAATGGTCTGAAATCTCTTCCTTTTCAAAGGTGATTTTAGTTTTGGTAAAAGCCAGAAGTCACAGGGTGCCAAACCTGGTCTGTAGGGGGGCTGAGTTATCTGGGTGATTTGATATTTTGCCAAAAATCTCTACATGAGACAAGATTCACAAGTGGGCACATTGTCATGATGAAGCTGCCAATCACTAATTGCCCATAGCTGTGGCCTTTTGAGTCATCCAAATAGATTCCATGGAAGGATGATTGCACTTAACATGGCACAAAATTTGATGCCTATTTGTTGCTCTACTTGCTCATTTTGAATTCAACAACCGTACAGTACACATGCTCACTCACCACATCTACCATCCCCACTGACTAGCACAGTGAAGTCATCATTGTTCACACACATGCACATTTCAGTCCATTCTCCTTGGCTGCCAGGTTACATCAATGTCACACAAACAGTCGTCATTATATTAATATTGGTTGGACTTTTTCTGGACAGGCCTTGTATTGTTACCACATCTTCTTTTCTACATAAAGTAATTATGTCTTTATTAGGGTAAATTTCTCCAAATCATTTATGCAGATTTGGGACTGAAGTTTTTAACTGACAAGACTTTTTCTTTTCCCATTTTATTGCTTCATTTCTCACACTTTTACATGAAAGACTCTGTTTATCCTAATTATGTAATTGAATCAGTGATATTTTGAAATGAATTTGGACAAGCAATATTCTGAATATCATGAGAAATGTAGAAGAATAACTTAATTCCCTAATGCAAAAATCATCCCCACATTTGAATTCCCATAGAATTCAAAGTGAATTTTCAATTTCCATAGAACTGTTTGTATCTCAAATGAAAATGATCACATCTTGCTCATTAATAAAGTGATTTGTGTAACTGACAAGTTATTTTATGCATTAATTTGATTTAATGTACCAAATATGTATTTATAGGTCCAATAGACTATGGTTCAAGTTCTAAATTTTTCATTTATTGCCCATTCCCAAATAATCTTATTTTTATTGTGGTTAGTTTCTTCATTTGTATTAATTATAGTTATACAATTTTTTAAGATTACAGATACAAAATGATAAGTGATTATAATTACAAACACATTAAATGTTTGTAAGTTAGGGAACATGTAATTATTTATTATTGAAATGCAAATACAATATTTTGTTGTATTCTTCATTAAACATTTGCTAAATTGAATGGTATTTGCCATTATTTCCTATGGATTTAGTCATAATAGATACTTGTTATAAACCTTGTTTCTTGGATTTGGTGGGGAGATCTTATCTATTTATATCTATTTATCTATCTGTCTATCTACCTATCTAATTATCTACCTATCTACCTATTTCAATTTAGGACAAAGCAAAATGACTTGACATATAAAATATGGCTTTCTATCTGAAATAGAAGTAATATGAATGTGAATCATAAACTCTACAAATTAAATATTTTGCTTTGTGCCCTAAAGTCCCAAACAATGAGAATATTATTAAAAGATGAGTATAAAAAAAGAACATAGATAAGAGTCCATTATTTCCCATATGGCTTTTTTTTCCTTGGTGGAATTTTGTTAAAAAATTGGTCTTTATAAACTCTACCCATGTGGGTAAGTATAAATTTCCTAGTGTATTGAAATGAGAGAATAAAGAGACAAAATTAACAGAGATAAAACATGATCATGAGGCTAGTTCAGTTCAATATTTGAGTTCACATTAACCATTTTGGTATATGCGAGTGTACCTTAGATGGTCAGCAAGCTTAAACAAAAATGTGGCCACTGAGGTTTTGATCCTTTGTTATGTTAATAAATTGAGATTCCTTAGAGGATTGGCTGACTTAAACTTTTAGTAACTTAAAAAAAATAAGTGAGCATTTTAGTTTTTCTCAGAAATCACTAATTAGAAATGAAACTTACACAATACTACTTACGGAGCTGATGATAATAAAAATTTGGTTTTAATTATAATATTGTTAGGTAATATATTGCTGATTAAATCATGGATGTTACAGTAACACTAAAATGCAAATACCTGTGTGATGGATAGGATTCTGTAAGTGGAAGTTTTTTTTAAATAAAAAAATTGAATTAAGTATTAAAAGTTAAATCCTTTATCAACTATTCTATTAATAAGATACCATATTAAGTTTGTCTATTCTCAGATACAGATTTCAAAATTTAAACTTCTTTTTTAGTCATAATATTTGTATGGAATTTTTTTTTTTTAAACTTCAATGCAAAAGCATTGATTTTGTACTAAGTTGTTTTTTCTCCTGATAGCTTTTCCTTTGTTAGACTTTAAGTCTATAATTTGCAAAATCAATAGAGACACAGCTTTCCCCAAGGGGAAAAATAAGCCCTCCAGAAGTTTACCTGAGAGTGTCTCCCGGAAAATCTCTGTGACCTTGAACTATTTGTAAAGTACCAGTGGTGACTTTTCAGAGTGTCATATCAAAATTGGTTTTCCATCTCCAAGGAAGGTTCAGCATGTAATGTCAGTAACAGCTGGGGTAAAGGCAACAATTATATGTCAGCTCTGTTTGCTTTTCAAAAAAAAGCATTTTCCTAGGCTGACACATTACTGGGGAGAAAAAGGACACATACAAAAGTTTGTTTTCATTTTCAATTATTTTTGGAGATACCGAGCCTGTGACAAGCCCATAATAGTAAACAAAAATGACGAGAATTGACACTGGTGACCATAAAATGTGGAAGCTACTATGGGTAGTGTGCATTTTGGTTGGCCTCTTTTCAATTTTACGAGTTTGGAGAAGAGGGAGGAAAGAAATTCAGAAAGCCATACTCATTTAATAAAAATTTTCTAGCTATAAAAATACACACTCCCTCCATGCCTTTGAAACTCCCATCATTTAAGGAATATATAAATAATAGCTCAGCATGAAATCATTGCAAAACAGTTTAACATTGACTTAACCAAGCATCCTTGCCCTTTCTGAAGCCTAAAGCTATGCAATTGTTCACATATTATAGTAACTTATTTGTGTTGTTTGGGAACTAGCTGTAAGAAGTTGAAAATGTTGAAACTCAGCTATGACTAATTAATGTTTAATCTACACTTTATAAAATGTAAAAAAGAAAACTTTCATTTATTGAAAACAGTTGTGTGTGCTTGCTGGCAGAAGGAACTGCTATGTTATATTATGAAATAATCAGAGGAAAAACCCTTTAATGCACTTTTCATAACACTTAAAGGAGGTATTCTAATATCACAGAAACCTTGGGGAAAGGTTGCAGACAAAAAGCAACATAATTAAATTTCAATGAAAGGCCTGTCAGAAAGGGATTAAATCAACAGCCCTGTTATTCTTGGTAGACTTCATAGTGGGGCTCAACCAACAGAGTAAACACCAATCATGCATGAGAAGTTGTCTTGGTTGAGGTTTTGCTTGATCAGGCTTTTCAACTATTTATTTTCAAAATTTACTATAGATTAAAATGTAAGGGTAAAATGCTCTTGTTTCACTAGTTCAAATTTCAATGGCATTTCAACTGAATGCCATTTATTTGATTGTTTGTAGTCTTATATGTTGAATAAAATTAAAATGCCAGAGAGAAGAAAATAAATTCTAATTATCCTTGGTTGGTGATTATTTCTGGTTATCCTTTACATTAGGCCAAATCCAGGTTTGTTTTGTTGGTTTTAACCTTTTCCATCTTTGCACTTTGTCCCAAGCATTAATTGAATGTTTGAAAATAATTTAGGGAAATCAGATGAGCATTAAACCCAAGGAGGTGTCTAGTAGGAGACCTGCATAAAGTATGGGTAGATAAAAATGTTTAGCAAAGTCATTTGTTGGCAGCCCATTAAGACAGATAGTTACAGATCTTTCCCTTTCTTCTATAGGATGGAAAACAAAACACAATAAAAAACACTGTGAACCTGGAGGACATTATGTTAAGTTAAACAAGTCAGTGACAGAAGGATAAATACTGCATGATTTCACTTACATGAGGTTTCTAAAATGGTCAACCTCACAGAAATAGCAAGTAAAATAATTTTTGTAGGGGATCAGGAGAAGGATGCAATAGGGGTGTTGTTCAATGGGTATAGAGTTTTAATTATGAAAGATGAATAAATTTTAGAGATCATGGTACAGCATGTAGCTGTAGTTAACACTACATTATTGTTCATTTAAAAATTTGTTATGAAGGTGGATCTCATGTTAAATGTTCTCATGAAAATTTTAAAATGTAGAAAAAATAGAATCAAGATCTCCCTGACAATTTTGAATAAAAGAAACAGCACCGCTGTTTGAATGAGCCATGAGGAATTGGACATGAAGCCCTTAAATAGTTGCAGTACTTTGGGTAGGTGGAAGGAAAAGATAAACAAGGGCATAATCATGAAAAAGGTGCTTAGGCTTAGTCAGACAGAGCTTTCAGAGAGAAAACTAGTTTGGCAGGTAGTTTTTCTTTGCTTGACTAAAGCCACTGAACTCTAAAAGTTCTGCCATTTCAGCTACAGACAGGAATTCATGGAAATTTTCCACCAGACATTTTTCTGGAGGGCATTTACAAAACATCCCCAGCAGTGGTCACATTTAAAAATACTCAAGCAAAAGAAAAGTGTGTCACTACACGCTGCAAGCAGTGCTGGTAAAGTCTATGTGGGTTCACAATTTAACTTGGGAGTACTTTAGCTATTGGGCTTAAGAAATCTGGTAATAATATATTAGCTCTGAACTGAGGAAAAGTCTGGGCATTAAGGAATGAGATTAAATCAACGAGGGATATAGAAGCAGATCAGAGTGGCTGGAAACTAGAAGATAAAAATAGGAGAGGACTGACCTGGGCCCAAATTCCTCATCATACTTGGCTAGAGATGTTACCAATATTCTAGTAGGTGGCACATATTCTAGAATATTATCAATATTCTAATACTAGGCACATAAAGTAACAACACACATGCAATGTACATCAGGATGTACTTATGTGTATATATACACAATTGGATGTGGAACATTTAAATAGTTGCAGTACTTTTACATAATTTTCTACATATGTATATATAAATTTATCTTCAAATATTTTAATATTTTCCACAAATTATCTTATTTCCTTAAAAATTGAGACTAAATAACTTCTCCAGATATTTTTTATGGAATGTCTCTTAATTTTATCTGTAATCACAGTCCACAGGCCAAAAGTGCATAACTGAGATAAATTTAGCTCCTTAGAAGCTGACCACAGTGACTACGCTTGACACTGAAGTCTGCTTTTCCAGCTGCCTGCAGCACCGCTCTTCAAGTTCCTGCATGACATTCAGAGCCTGCCCAACTCCTTTGCCCTGAGCTCTGTGTATGTGCCAATAATACCCCCAAGGAACGATTCTCTCTATACTTCGATTAAATAAAATCTAAATAAAAACCATGAGAAATGTTAGAAAATGACATTAGTTTTGGTCTTTTTTCTTTATTTTTGCAGTACAAAATAAAAGTGTGAATGTGCACTACATAAAAAAGAAGGAAGATGAGTTTAGATGAATTATTAGGGCCACTGACTTCATACCCTAAGATGTAGCACTTCAGTCACTTGAGATATGACAGAGAAGAGGTTCGAAATAATTTAAATGCCATGAAAAAAATAAAATCTTAGACATATTTGTAAAATTAAAGATACAAATATATTCTGTTTTTTTATCTCCTTGTTTGTCTGCTCAGGTTCACAAATAATTTATGCTGACATTTAAGCTTCACATTTTCATGGAACCTGATAATAATTATCTAAACAATGAGCTGAACTGTTTTATGCACTTGGTGTGTACCATCTATTATCCTCAGTGTTTTTCATGTGTTGTCTCTCTTATTTTCACAATGACTCTATGAAGCAAGAAGTATTATTTCTTCATTTTGAAAATGAAGAAACTGTAACTTTAAGCAGTAAATTAAATTGTCACAAAGCTACTAATGGTGGCGTCAGGAGTAATCAAAAGTGTTTCTGTCTCCAGGGTCTGGGCTGTTAAATGCTGTGATATTTGCTTCTCTTTTGAGTCCAATGTTCCAAGATTTAAAAAAGGGATAAGAAGCAAATTTTGCAAATGTTCGATGTGACACTGCTGTGCCTTCCATGGTAGTGAATAGTACTATAAATATTCCTCTAGATTTGATTCAGGAACAGTGGATTGTTTTATAACTAGGTTCATTAAACAACATTGAAAGTAATTGCAACCATGTCTTTATAAATATTTTTTGTCAAGTGTTTTGAGATTCCTTTGCAGTGAGACGTTTTTTCAGGCTTAGAGTCCTTCAAAATCAGATTCTCCTGATTTTTTAGAAATATTTATATATTTAGGTTCTTAAATAAAATATTTGCAGAAGCTCACATCCCATAAAATACTTACATCCCAAAAGTATGAGGAATGGTTTCTTTCAGTAATTAGGCAAACTATCTAATAAGTAAATATTCAAGTTCTTTAAACAATTTGCCAAAGATCCATAAATGGCAAATAAGTACATGACATTTTCGACATCTATAATGGCATGTAAATTATGACAACAATTGAATATTCTGACACCCCAAAAGTATCTATTTTTTAATCACCTGTTGTTGAGAATTGAGCAACTGAAAAGCTCTTACATTTCTAGAAGAAATTCAAAATTATAGATCTACTTTGGAAAACAGCTCAGTACTTCTAAAGATTAACACACATATCATGAAACCCAGCATTCCCACTTATTGTTATTTAATCAAGACAAATTAAAGCATGGCCATAAGAAGTCTTATATATGAATGTCAACAGCAACTTCTTCATAAATAACTTCAAATGGGAAACAGCCTTCAGCTATCAAGAATTAATATATAAACAAATTGTGGTATATTCACACAATAGAATTCTCAGCAATTAACAAGGAAAACAAATAAACAAAAAACCAAACAGATATGGTATATACAATAACAATATTGAAAACAAAATGACAAAACCAGACACCATAAATTATATACTATATGACTCCATTCACATAAAATTTAGAATACATACAATCAGATTGTTGGAAAGCAGATCAGTAGTTGCCCAAAGACTGGGGTTGGGAAGAGTTGACCGACTGCCAGGGTAAGAAGGAAATTTTGGAATGTTCTGTATTGTTATAGAAATGGTCATTGTATGCTGCAATATATTTATACTCACCAACTATACACTTAAAATTGGTGTATTTTATTGTAGTATTTTACTTCAATAAAATTGCTTTAAAAATCTCATTATATTCCCACAATCTGCCAATAATAGAATCAGTGTTAATTCAATTTTACAGAAAAATAAAGTATCCAAACTCACACCACTAAGTAATAGAATATGCCTTTGAATATGCCTTTGAACCAAATGTTTGAAACAGCAAACTAAAAGCTCTTTCTGTTGCATTAAGCTTCCTCAGTGTCCTTACCTCATACTGACTTTTGATACAACGATGCCTTACTCTCAGGACCCCTGTTTATTTCTAGTACAGTCTCAGATGTCACAGACTCAATCTCTAGTGCACAGTTGGAAAACACAAGGCCTTAGGGCTGAATCCAGCCCTCCACCTTGTTTTATCTGGCCTGACCCTTTGTTTCTACCTGGCGGCAGCACCAAACCCTCGATTAACTGTTAGGAGTAGTTACATTTATACAGCCCTAAAATTACATTCAGCCCTTTGAAGGCAACCATGAAGCTGATGTGTCCCCTGGTGAACATGAGATTGACACCCCTGCTCTTATAATCTTCTTATACTCTTCTCCCAGCCCCCCCTTTTTGTTTTTTGCTATTTACATATAATTCATTTTTTATAGTCTAACTTATAGAAAGAGTTAGACATAAGGTTCCTAATGCAAAAAAAATTGAATTAAGTAATTTACAATATAATTTTTTAATTCCATGTTTTTAAAAGAAGGCAAATTCAGTTACCTGCTCTGAAGCAGTAAAAATAGTTTATTACATTAAGGTCAATAAAAGTAATAGACAATTCCAGTTTTTTTCCGATATTTTCAATTGTATTTCTCCTAATTGCAATAAACAAAGGATAAATGACAAAGCTTTTTATTTTTAATGCAGGACAAATCATTTTAAAATGATATATTATTAAATGAATTCAACTTTAAAAAGTAATCTGTGTTGCCACTAGGAAGAAAGAAGAGAATCACCCTCCCCTCATCAATGCTCACATCAGGAGACTTAGGGAAAACCCAGGTTTAATTATGAATACAGAGAATAAGGCTTAAATAAGTAATAGTTTCTGTGCTATTTCTAGGTAGCAAGAGGAAGTTTAATGGATAGACACTAAAGATGGAAATACTGGTATTTCTTTGAAGAGTTTATTGAGAAGAGGTTTGCAATAGAAAAAAATTGAGAATTATTGTGGCCATGAAAAATCTAAAAGAGTTTTGCCTTTCCGAGTTTTGCAGTCACCTGTGGAGAGAAACATAACCCATGTATCTACAACCATTTCCATAAATGAAGGATGGAGACCACTCTAGTAACAGGTCAAGATGTAGAACTTGAAAGAAAATTCAGAAACACATTTTCTGTGTGTCGAAAAATAGAGACTAATTAGTGCCTGGCTTGATCTGTGATGTTTTAAGCTAAAAAGAGATATCAATATCTTGTAAGTATCTACCTTCATTGTTTTTTGTATGCGTGCAGAACTGTGCAATATAAATGGTGACTGAATTCTATGAATAAACCAAAAAAATTGCTTCAACAATAAAATGTATGGTCCATAAAATTAATTATATAAAATTCGGTATATATTCCCCTAGAGTTTACTAATTAAATGTATTCACACTCATTCTCTAGTATAGAATGATTATTTGTGAAGTGAACTATATAATCTATTGTGATTCTGATTAATTTAGCTTTAAATTTTCCTCATGTTAAATAAATTTTTTTTTATTGTGTACAACACTTTTTTCTCAAAATTTTACTGGACAAAATGTGAATTATGGAATGATTATATGTATGAATGTGTTTAAGCAAAACCAAATTATGTGACTTGTAGAATTTTAATTCAAAACTGGTTATTGAAAATTCTGCCTTTACACCAAATGGAGTAAACAGATATACACAGAACATTTCATCAACAGCAGCAAAAAAATTACATTCTTCTCAAGAGCACACAGAACATTCTCCAGGACATATCACACATTAGGCCACAAAACAAATCATAAAAAATCAGTAAGATTGAAGAAAATATCAAGTATCTTTTTCAATTACAATGATATAAAACTTGAAATGTATAATAGAAGAAAAATTGGAAAATTCACAAAAATGTAGACATAAAGAAAACACTGTTGAACCACCTATTGCTGCAAACAAAAAACAAATATATATTGAAAGAAATTAAAGTAAAAACACATCATACCAAAACTTATGTGATTCAGTAAAGCAGTACTAAAAGGAAAATTGAAGGCAATAAACACCTAAATTAAGAAACAAGAAGAAAATTCAAATAGTCAACCTATTTTTACAACTTAACAACCCAGAAAATGAAGACTAAACTAAACCCATAATTAGCAAAGGAAGAAAATAATAATTATTAGAGCAGAAATAAATCTAATTAGAGACTAGAAAAGCAACAGAAAAGATCAAAGAAAGAGTTGGTTTTGAGGAAAGATCGACAAAACTGACAAGTCTTTCTTTATGTAGATTAAGAAAAAGATAGATAAATGTAGGAATAACATTACAAATGAAAGAAGAGATTTTATAACTTGTGCCACAAAAATATAAAGAAGTATGGAAATACTGTGAACATTTATACACCAATAAAATGGATAACCTAGATGAAATGGATAAATTTGTAGAAACATACAATCTACCAAGACTGAATCATGAAGAAATAGAAAATTTGAATAGGCCTTTAATTAGTAAGAAAATTGAATCAATAGTCAAAACTCCCTAAATCAGGAAAATCCAGGAGTACATGGTTTCACTGGTTACTTTGACCAAACATTAAAAAAGTAATTAATGCCAGTCCTTCTCAAATTCTTCCCAAAAATGAAAAAAATGGTATACTTGTGAATTTTGTAAAGCCAGAATTACCGATACCTAAGCCAGACAAAGACACTATAAGACAAGAAAACTACAAGCCAATATCTCTAATGAAAATATCCGTAACAAAATTCTAGCAAACCAAATTCAATGGCACATTAGAGGGATCAAACATAATGAACAAGGAGGGTTTATCCTTGTGATGTGAAGATGATTCAATATGTGAAAATTAATAAATGTGATATACAACATTACAGAATGAAAGAAAAAGTTATGTAGTCTTCTCAATTGCAAAATTAAAAATAAAAGAACATTTGGCGAAATTCCACACTCTCTCGTGATAGAAAATGATCAATAACTTAAATACAGAAGGAATGCACTTCAACTTATTTCAACATCTTTTTAATCTCACAGTTAACATTATACTTAATTGTAAAAAGTAAAAAACTTTTTCTTTAATGTTAGAAATAAAATGAGGGCATACAATCTCATCTATCCAACATAGTACAGAAAGTCCTAGCCAGAGCAATTAGGTAAGAAAAAGAAATAAAGACGTCCACATTGGAAAGGAAAAACTAACATTGCTTCTGTTTGCAGATGGTATGATCTTGTACAGACAAAACACCAGAGTCTCCACCAAAACTGTTGAAACTATTAAATGAATTCAGCAAAGTTTCAGGATACAAAATCAACAAACAGGCACGTGGTTTTTATCAAAAATTTTGCTGAGTTGGCAAAGATCTTAGTGAAGTTTGAGTACAGCTGTGTTTTCTGGATTCTCCAAAAGGAAAAATAAAATAATATTTGAAACTTAAAAGTAATCATAATATGTAGCAGAAAATATAGTCCTTAAGTAACAAAAAGCAGAAATATCTTTGTATCATATTATTGAATTTGATTTTAGTGGTTTCTGTGTTAATAGAATTAAAATTTTATCTTTATAATATCTCTTCCCGTGTGAAAAACAGCTCTTAAAACAAAAGAACACAAGAGGTGATATATAGGACATTGAAAGTGAGATTCAAGACATCTAGTTCTCATACTTTTTTTAACCCATTTTGTGATCATGGGACAAGCTATATAGTATTTCTGTGCTCAGTTTTATCATCTGAGAAAAATACAGGTGATTGCTGTTATAACACGATCGTTTTGAAGTGACTCTGGCAAAGATGGAGATATAAAAATAGAAAAAATAATTAAAATTAATCAATTTTGATTAATAATCAAAATTAATCAAATTAAAGGAGAATTCTTGTTTGGCATGAGACTACTTGGAATAGAGAGATATAGAATTGGAAGCCTAGGAAGTCAGAGTGAAACTATCAGTATGGGCTAAGGGAAGTTGCAAAAAGTAGGGTAATTAACATTGTTCATTCAGAGCCTTGACTTTCAGAGAATTCTTCAAGGTTGGACACTGAAGTACACACATCCCACAGAAGGAGCTGTTAAAAGATAAGCAAGGTTCAAGGCATTTTCAATGCTTTGGGATCCAGGAATTTCTTTTAGACTAGCTACCTACTAACTACTTATAGATTAAAAAAATATAAATATTTGGTTTTGATTATACATTACAGTTATATAGCTCACATTTTAAAAAAGTATTTTAGGTACTGTGCTATGGTAAGTATCCCTCTAAATTCTGTATAGCCACTGTGTCTACCTCCAGTGAATAATTATCATTAACAGTTCCTTGTGTTATTTTTCCAAATAGTTTATTCATGTAGAAGAAAACATGATTCTGCACCAACAGTTCTTAATCTGCCCACTTTTTTTTTTAATTCTGTTGGCTTAACTTTCATTTCTCCAATTGTCTTGCTAACTTTTCAGAGAATTTTTGCATTTCTGTTGTGTTGTTGGTTTTTTTCTTTCTTTCTTTTTTTTTTTTTTTTTTTTGCTTTTTCTCCAATTAAAAAAAATTACTCCTAAAAATATTTTTGGTTATTCTTATATTTTCTGTTGCAAACACTTAGTGCCATTTTTGTTCTTTTTTAATGTAGTATTTTTGCATAGAGTCTGTGTCGATTCCTTTTGTCATTATTCATCACTGAAAAGAGATGATTTTACCACCCCCTTGAACCCCAGCACCTATTTGCAAGTGGTTTGTTTTGGAAGTTGTGTGGACATGTTCTGTAATTAGAATTTTGAGTGTTATTCTTTATTTATTTTCTTAAACCCACTTTTCTCTGAGTTTCATAATGCTTCTCTTCATCCTACTTAAAGAAAATAAATATTTGGTCACTGTGAAAAACCAAATGCAAAAACCCTTCTTGCCTACTGTCACTGAGACAGTATACATTCTGTAAAAATTACTCCACCCTTCCAAATTCTCATCTTTTTCTGCCGTTGTTTCTTAGAACAAGCCATGTCAATGATATCCTAGTGTTTTTGCAAATGAGTGTGTGTCTCAGCTTCTGAGAGTTGTGCTTCCTCTTTCTCTACTTGGGATCCATCAGAACTAAATCTCTTCAACCAGTATATTAGCTCCATTTTTTCTTGTGTGCTGGCTTCATTTATATCCTTTCTGGTAGCCGCTCCATCTGTTTTGGTGTCTGGCTTCCCAGCTGTCTCATTTCATAGAAAATGGATTTTACATTTCTTTATTTGTAATTTTTTCAATGACGTCCAAAATGAGATAACAGAAAAATAAATTTTACTTTCATGTTCAAACTAAAAACAACTCCTTGTATCTATCTGTTAATTATATTTACCAAGTAATGTATTATATTCCTCTGTTTTAGAACATTCTAAGAATAAGATTTAGCACTACACCTTAAAATTAATTTCATGGAGTACTTTTGTAAGAAGTCTGTCTACATAGATGAATCTGTGTGAGTATCATTTAAATACCTTCCTATGTTTACTCCCTATGTTATCACAAAGTAACATGGTGATATGAATGCTCCTGTCACTTTCAAAGATGACATCTTTGCAATGATATATGATAATGGGCCAGATATTTTGGCATGATCATTAAAATATTCTGGCATGAAATTTACTCTTTAAGATACTTTTCAATATATGATAACACCTCCCCTCCCAAAAAAGCACAAGGTTGCAAATGAGCCAGCCACCTTTCACACCATCTTTTAAAAACAAAAAGATGCAATTGTTTGAAAAAGCCAAAACAAGTAACTAGTACCTATCATTGTCATATTTCTTGTCAACTTTTCTTTCACAGATATAGCTTACAATGCATGTCTAGATCTTTAGTATGCTTAATTTTTCCATATAAAAATTAGTATACATTTTCAACAAATATTTAAAACTATTTTTATGGTGTGAATCATTTCATGTGGTGAACATTTTAGCTATTGTTGGGGAGGGGAAATTTACACCTCTTTTCCTGTTAGTTCTTCTTACTGTTCTTTTAATTAAATTGACATGAGGTAAATTAACAGGAAAAAGGAACCATATATAATTATGTGTGTACATGTAGGGGTTACATAAAAATATGGGCTGAGGAGAAATGGGTCAGTAAGGTGAGGCTTATGTACCATCTTGAGCTAAGGAGAAAGATGGTGGGGGTAATGGTTTGAGGCCTCAAAGAGCAGGAAAGCAATTACATGGAGAAGAAAAAGCAAATGTTTGGCACATAAATGTTTTCTGGGCCATCTTACACAATAGAACACAATGAGGACTTTAATCAACCAGGCCTTGCTAGGTTCTTCCCTATCACATGAGTTCATATTAAATTATAGTTAGCTATGATGATAGCCTCCTTCCTGGAGAAGTTCCTATGTTTGAATTCTTTTAGGCAATTAAAGAGAAGATCAAAAGTGCTTCGCAGGTCTTTTGTTTCTTAAAAATAACCAGCTTAAAATAATCCATATTCCCCAAATTGCATATTTTGGGGTAACAAACCTTAATTCTCCACTCTATTATTAAAAATAAAAAATAAATTATTATATAAAAGTGGCAAAAAGAGTGGCACCCTGCACACCCCCTCCCACCAACATTCCCCCCCTTTAGTTCATGTCCATGTGTCATAAGTTCTTTAGCTTCTACATTTCCCACACTATTCTTGCCCTTCCCATCTATTTTCTACCCACCATCTATGCTACTTTTTCTCTGTACCTTTTCCCCCTTTCTCCTCCTCCCACTCCCCTGTTGCTAACCCTCCATATGATCTCCATTCTGTGGTTCTGTTCCTGTTCTAGCTGTTTGCTTTTGTTTTAGGTGTGGTTGTTAATAGTTGTGAGTTTGCTGTCTTTTCACTCATATTTTTTATCTTCTTTTTCTTAGATAAGTCCCTTTAACATTTCATATAATAAGGGCTTGGTGATGATGAACTCCTTACAACTTGACCTTATCTGAGAACCTCTTTATCTTCCCCTCCATTCTAAATGACAGCTTCTCTGGATAGAGCAATCTTGGATGTAGGTCCTTCACTTTCATGACTTGGAATACTTCTTTCCAGCCCCTTCTTGCCTGGAAGGTCTCTTTTGAGAAATCAGCTGACAGCCTGATAGAAACTCCTTTGTAGGTGACTGTCCCCTTATCCCTTGCTGCTTCTAGAATTCTCTGCTTCATTTTAATCTTAGCTAATGTAATTACGATGTGCCTTGGCGTGTTCCTCCTTGGGTCCAACTTCTTTGGGACTCTCTGAGCTTCCTGGACTTCCTGGTAGTCTATTTCCTTTGCCAGATTGGGGAAGTTCTCCTTTATTATTTGTTCAAATAAGTTTTCCACTTGTTGCTCTTCTTCTTCCCCTCTGGTACCCCTATAATTCAGATGTTGGGACGTTTAAAGATGTCCTGGAGGTTCCTAAGCCTCTCCTCATTTTTTCGAATTCTTGTTTCTTCCTTGTTTTCTGTTTGGTTGTTTCTTTCTTCCTTCTGGTCCACTCTATTGATTTGAGTTCCAGTTTTCCTCCTATTTCTATTGGTTCCCTGTGCATTTTCCTTTATTTCACTTATTGTAGCCTTCATTTTTTCATCTAATTTGTAAGCAAAATCAACCAATTCTGTGAGCATCCTAATCATCAGGACTTTGAACTGTGCATCTGATAGGTTGGCTATCTCTTTGTCGCTTAGAGAAATTGGCTCTGGGGCTTTGATTTGTTCTCCCATTTGAGCCATTTTTTTTTTTCCGGTCTGGTTTTAGCTGTTATGTAGTAAGGGGTGGAGACTTGGGTGTTCCCCAGGGCAGGGAAGCCTAGTCTCTGGGTAGTAACACTATATTTTGGGGTGGGGTCTGAGAGGGAACAATGGTGCTTGCTCCGCTCTCTCTAGGATTCCAGTCCCTTCCACTGCTTCCCATTAGCCTGGATTATCTGCGTGTGAATGTGGGAGCACCTGGTCAGCCAGCTGCCTTGTGCAGCCTCACTGGGTCTGCACAGTTGCCACCCTGTGCCCGGGGTCTGCTAGCTGCTGCCTGTGCACCTGGGGTATGCTGGCCACTGCCTGGGAACTGCCAGCCGCTGCTGCCTGCATGCCCGGGTCTGCACCTCTACTTTTTCCTGCTGCGACTCCACCCCTCTTACCGGTCTAGATGAATGGTTGTTGGCCTTCCCTACAGTTCAATTTTCTATCAGTTCTGGTTGTTTTCTTGTTTTTAAATATTTGTTGTCCTTAATTTTGGTTGTGAGAGGAGGCACAGCGTGTCCACCGATGCCTCCATCTTGGCTGGAAGTCCGAGAAAAGCTTTTGAAGCTACAGCACAACTGTGCATAGAATATACAGATAATAATAAATAAATAGAATGACTCTATGGTAGACATGAAATTGAATTGAGACAAGGGAGACAAGTAGGAGCTTAATCTTTGCATTGCTCAGATAATGAATAAGGGCATAGATCTTCAATGAAATCCATAGATCATAGATTTAAAAAAAAAAATAATCTTGACTACGCAGAACTTCAGGGGGTCCCATAGAGATTTCTCAGGGATTTTGAAGACAGAGAGGTCACGTGGGCCGAACTTTTCATCATAGATGCCACCAAGACAAAGCCACTTTAAAAATAGAATCTATATTGTGCAGGTCTGCAAAATAAGACTCAAGGAATTTGAAGTGCACAAATGTTTAGATAACACTCTTTGATATTGTATTAAATTATCAGAATGTGAAGTGTGTTCAGCAGCCTTGTACTAAAGCAGCATTGGGTACACTTAGGGTGAAAAACTCCATGACCATCTTAGTTTTGCTTCACCACTGCTTACCTAGACTTATGGATGAAAGTATCCAGCTGCTCACAGTGAGAATACCAGTATATGTCTCCTCCTCAGTGCCTTGTATCCTGGATCCACACAAATGTTATCCTGGTTTCTGAAGACCATGATTTCAGGATAACAGTGGACTCAAGTAAAAAATCCATTGTTAATAGTTGCTTTTTGGAAATTGAATATGGGATTCAATTATTTTTGCTCTGTTTTATTGTTTCTACATCCTTCTTCTGTGGCTAACTTGAAGTTTGAAGACAAATTTATGCCAAGTATAATTTAAACATGGAAACAAACAGTACCTTTGGTACATCATGACTGCACTATAATAATTAATAAAAATGCTCAACATAGAGCAAAAAAATGTGGTCAATAGTGAGTAACATAAATCTGGAAAACAATTGGTATTTAAATAAATTAGATTCTAATTTTGTTTAATGAATGTATTAGTCAAAGTTTCCCAGAGAAACAGAACCAATTGCGTGTGTGTGTGTGTAGAGAGACAGAGAATTAATAATTTATTTTAAAGAATTGACTTATCAGTTTGTGCAGGCTGGTAGGCTAAGGACCAGAGAAGAGAAGAGTTCATATATGAGTCTGAAAACAGTCTGTTGGAAGAATTCATTTCTCTTCTTGTGAAACTCAGCCTTTTTCTCTTAAGGATCTCTTAACTGGATGAGGCCCGCCCACATTATGGAGGACAATCTGCTTTACTCAAAGTCTACCGACTTACATGTTAATCCAATAAAACATATTTTCATACAAACATCAAAAATAATATTTGACCAAATATCTAGGTACTATTGACTAGCCAACTCAACACATAAAATTAACTATCATAGGTGGGCAATCAAGAATTCTTTGGGTATGTTATCACCAGGGACCTAAAATCTTTCAATATTTTTGTTTTATCATATTTAGCACACAACTTTCATTTTCTAGGTTGCCCCATGGTGAAAAAAATAGCTGCTAATGATCAGATAACATAGCTATGATTCCAGGCAGGAAGGAAGGATAAAAGCAAAATGATTTTCTTGATGCCATAATCACAAATTTCATGCCATCCCCTTGGTAGTATCTGTTTTACATGGTCAACTTTATTTGAATAATTTATTAAAAAACACACTTTTTAGTAGGCATAACCAACTCCTCAAGATACTATGATTCTATCAGTACAAAAGAAAGAGAGTATATGTATATAATGAATAGGCAACTGGTAGCTTTTGCCACAGCAGCTGATATTTCAGAAGCACTTATTTTATATGTTAGTTTCTGTGCTGAGCATTTTGTACACATTATCTCAAGTACTCTTCACAACAACAGTATGAAATAGAAATAATTATAATCCGGCCAAGACGGAGGCATAGGTGGACACATTGTGCCTCCTTCCACAACCAAAATTAAGGACAACATGGATTTAAAAACAAGAAAACAACAACTGAGAGAAAATTGAACTGTACAGAGGTCTGACAACCATTCATCCATTCATCCAGACTGGTAAGAGGGGTGAAGTCGCAGCAGGAGGAAGTGGAGGTTGGCAGACCAGGCCTGTAGGCTGCGGCTGGCAGACCCCAAGCATGAAGTGGCTGGCTAACCAGGTGGTCCCACATTCCCACGTAGATAATCCAGGTGAAAATGGGGAACAAGACAGAACTTGCAACCCAGGGCTCCAGAGCTGGGAAATAAAATCTAAAAACACTGACACCCTGCCCCCACATACAGCATCCCAACCCAACGAATGGGCTGCCCCACCCTGGGGAACACCTAAGGCTCTGCCCCTCACTACTTAACAGCTATGACCAGACCAAAAAAACAAAACAAAACAAAAAAAGCTCAAATGGGAGAAAAGCCCCAGAACCAATTCATCTGAGTGACCAAGAGATAGCCAACCTATCAGATGCACAGTTCAAAGCCCTGATGATTAGGATGCTCACAGAATTGGTTGATTTTGCTCACAAATTAAATGAACAACTGAAGGCTACAATAAGTGAAATGAAGGAAAACACACAGGGAATTAATAGTGATGGGAGGAAAAATGGGACTCAAATCAATGGAGTGGACCAGAAGGAAGAAAGAAACAACCAATCAGAAAAGAAGGAAGAAACAAGAATTCGAAAAAAATGAGGAGAGGCTTAGGAACCTCCAGGACATCTTTAAACGTCCCAACATCTGAATTATAGGGGTACCAGAAGGGGAAGAACAGCAACAAGTGGAAAACTTATTTGAACAAATAATAAAGGAGAACTTCCCCAACCTGGCAAAGGAAATCAACTACCAGGAAGTCCAGGAAGCTCAGGGAGTTCCAAAGAAGTTGGACCCAAGGAGGAACACACCAAGGCACATCATAATTACATTAGCCAAGATTAAAATGAAAGAGAGAATTCTAGAAGCAGCAAGTAATAAGTCACCTACAGAGGAGTTTCCATCAGACTGTCAGCTGATTTCTCAAAAGAGACCTTCCAGGCAAGAAGGGGCTGGAAAGAAGTATTCGAAGTCATGAAAGTGAAGGACCCACATCCAAGATTGCTCTATCCAGAGAAGCTGTCATTTAGAATGGAGGGGAAGATAAAGAGGTTCTCAGATAAGGTCAAGTTGAAGGAGTTTATCATCACCAAGCCCTTATTATATGAAATGTTAAAGGGACTTATCTAAGAAAAAGAAGATCAAAAATATGACAGTAAAAAGACAGCAAACTCACAGATATTAACAACCACACCTAAAACAAAAGCAAACTAAGGCAACAACTAGAACAGTAACAGAATCACAGAAATGGAGATCACATGGGGGGTTAGCAACAAGGGAGTGAGGGGAGAAGAGAGGGGGAAAGGTACAGAGAATAACTAGCATAGATGGTGGATAGAAAATAGACAGGGGGAGGGCAAGAATAGTGTGGGAAATGTAGAAGCTAAAGAACTTATGACACATAGACATGAACTAAAGGGGGGAATGTGGGTGGGAGAGGGTGTGCAGGGTGGAAGGGGATGATGGGGGAGAAATGGGACAACTGTAATAGCATAATCAATAAAATATAATTAAAAAATAAATAGTTATAATTATCCTCACTGAAAGGGAAAAAATGTAATCTTAAAAATTTTAAGCAACTGGGTCCAGTTCAAACCGATACTAAGGCACACCTGGAAACTGACTGTGGGACCTTCTGCCATCTCCACTTTTTTTTTATGGCTCCCATTTCTCCTCAGTCAACGGACCATTTCTCTTCACCTCCCCCTACTCTGAAGTTTTGAGTTATTGGAATCATATGCCCTTTGTTCTTAAACTCAAAATCACAGGGTCAAAGAATCATTCTACAACTTCTAATTGCATATAAAATATAAATGTTAACAATTGTGCTCTAAATATTCATTTATATTATAATATTAAAGCATATAATATTAAATTTCTTCTATTCATGATATTCATGATATGTCCAATGATGTTATTTGCACAATAATTTTGTAAAATATCAAATAGATTATTTTTATGCATTGAACTTACCTGCTTAACCCTTCATTTCCAATTGACAGATAAACAACTGCTCATTTTGTGTCTACTTGTGTAGGCCATACTTTCCCAAGTGATTAAAGTCACTGAGAAGTCAATGAGTCTGTTTTTAATCACAATGTTGTTAGTCTGAAGTCATTCTTAATTTTCTTCTTTGCTTTTATCTTCAACCCAACAAATTCCTCCCTGTCCCCTTCCAGTATCCTCAATGTAGCACCCAGAGTTGGCTTCCCTCTGTGATAACAAGTAAGTGAGAAGGACCTTCACTGTGTGCTCATTGATTTTGAAGGGTCCACAGTGAAGTTCCTATATCCATCCCATAATACCATTTAGGTGTTGCCATATATTTTGAAATGGATAACAGATTTTATTATTTTAATTAAACTTGTTTCAGATTTTGTTTTTCTACTTGACTGACACTGTAGCCTCTGTCCTTGATTCTTCTTCCGTAATGCTACTGAATTTAATTTTACTTTGCTCCTTTGCTGCCACCAGGGTCCAACAGCTAATGTCTCCAACAGAAAGAGAGTTCCAATTATGCAGTTTAACAGTTAGAATGTGGCCTCCTGAAAGTCAATTATTTCCAAAGGACATAAAATTAATTCCCTATTTTTTCCAGAAGCTTCTAAGACTTTTTCAATTAACCTCTAAATGATTACCAGAATGTAGCTGTGTCTTAGACTAGTCCTCTTCTCATGTTGAGTTTCTAATTTTCTGGGTAAACCTTCCTGTGTTTAATGCAGACCAAATCTTCTTCCCAGATGGTCAGCATAAGACAACACTTCTTGTACAATGTCACTGGCTACACAGCCCTCTCTACACATAAGCAGTTTAATAGTCATCATTGATGTTCCTATCTTTAGTAGAAAGGTAGAATCTTGGTATCATGTGTTGTTTTCCAGGTGTTAAAAGTGCCACAGGTTCAAAGGGAGTTATGCAAAAGGAATGCTTCCCACTAAATACACACTCTCTTTAAACACTATAGGATGTGTCTCTCAACTGTGACCTTAGCACATGGGGCTGAAAGAAGTATAGGGAACAAGGTCTTCATTTGCCCCTAACTTGACCACTTTTGTTAGTATTACATCCTAATCCTAGCAATTATATTTTATGGAGAAAGAAAGAGAGAGAAAAAGCGGGAGAGGGGGAGAGAGAGAGAGAGAGAGAGAGAGAGAGAGAGAGAGAGAGAGCGCTCGCGCTATGAATCCAAGGGCAACCTCATCAAAGTGCAGGAGAATTTTTATTTGTGCAAAGCAGAACTATCTTAGGCAGACTAACCTAGGATTTTTTTCATAACAGGAGGGTTCTCTCAAATGGTAGACTGAACAAAGCCAATCTTTCCACATAAGCTACACAGAAAGAAACAAAAAGAGATAGGGAGACTTCTCTCAAGAAAAGAACAACAGCACTGATATCAATAAGAGGCCACTGCTTTCTCTGTCCCCACACACAGGTCCATTTCCTTAGCACCTTGGTCTGATCATAACTCTGTGTCCTTGCATTTGATATGCACACTCTCTCTAATGCTCAGGATCGAAATAGGTGTTGGGGTGAGGTAGGGAGAATTTAATGTGGAGTAGATGGTACTTTGGGTGTCACAGAACCCTTATAAATTGAATATAGCTCCAGCTTTTACCCCCCAAAAATGCCCTCCTGCTTTCCAACAGCAAGTCTACCTTTTATTTCTGAGAGCCAATATACCCAAGAAACTCCTTCATAGCCTTCTGAGAATTTTTGCCCTGATGGGTATAGTGTGCCACTGACAATAAGATATGGCATCTCTGTGCTCCAGGTTCTGTCGTCAGCTTAAATTTACACAGTAATATTCCCAGAAACTCTGTTCCACTAGTTAGAGTTGATAGTGTCTCACTAATTCCATCAATTCAATGAAATACATCATTAGAGTTGTTTGATGAGTCAGTTATGATCTCTTTTAACCAACATTCATGGATAGGTTTTGAGCAGCCACATTTCCATGTACAACTTCCACATAGAGATATGTTAGGCAATATTATAACTAACTATTTCAATGTTGAGCAATTTGAAAAAGAGAGAAGTTAGATAATCTCTCTAAGCATATACTTCAACTATTTGGCAAAGCATCTTTGCTCTGGAATTCACTTTCTAATCATTACATTTTTAGTCTAATCTTGCAACATCTTAAGTAACTGGTTTTAACCACTCAGGTTGGCAATGAAAAAGTCAGATTCTGAAATCTGGAAATCTTTTTGTTTTACTCTACTTGATATCTCCTTTCCCCCTATAAAACAATAATTCTTCACAGCTGTTCATGAAAACTCAAGTCTAGACTTCACAATGTATATTTGATTTTGGCACACATGTTTTGTAGCAGAGGTTTGTGGTAGTATAATTAGAACTTAGATTATAAACTCCTGTTTGTTATTTTTAATTGATATTTTGTTTTTTTCCACATTGTGTGGATATAAGGGTGATGCAATGGTATTCTCGAGTGTTGCTAGTATTATCTAAAAGTGTAACAAGGTGTTGCTAGAAAGAGCAATTTTTTGAAGTGCTGAAATTATTTCAGTGTGAATACATATCACTCCACAGATACAGAAGAAATTCTTTGAATTCCATTCATTCACTTGACTTGTATTGAGACTATATATATCTCAATACAAGCCAAGTGAATATATATATATATATATATATATATATACACACACACACTCAAATGTGTGTGCGTGTGTGTATACTCAAGTTGCTCTAAGTTGATATGTGAGAACATGGAAGTGAGCTTTTATTCTTTTAGCGCTGCAGATTTCTTAAGGAGAACAAGGACTGACTTGGGGAGAGGAAAGTCATTATGTTACATTTTATTTGTTCACATACTTTCCTTTAAAAGCATAGCCCTAATCAGTGACCTCAGGTCCAGACTCTTTTCTGGTGATTCCTAATATTATATATTCATCCTTTGTCTATATACACTTAACTATATGTACAACTGCCTATTCACATGGATGCCACATTAACACTTATGACTTAACTTGCTCAAAGTAGAGTAATTGATTTCTCCCCAAGTTCACAGAGTTTTTCTTCCTCAACCTTCTGCATTTCAGAAAATGATATTACCATCTACTGAGGTGTTTAAGCCAGAATCCAGGGCACACCCTTCATGTGTCCCCTTTTTAAAGCTATCATCTCAATGATTTGCAAATACTGCCAATACTATCTCCACAATGTAGCATGGTTACACCCACCTCTTGTCATTTTTTATTGCTACTACTTTAATCCAAACCATCACCATCCAACAATAGACTTTCATCTAGGTGTTTGCATAACATCTGACTTAAACTCCTTGCTTCTACTTTATTACCTCACAGTCAGTTCTTCACACAGTACCCAGGATGATATGTAATAACTTCTGGAGATAACAACTCGCCATTAATAAAAGGCCATAGGAGCTTATCTACCTACTATTTTCATCATCACTACATAAGAGTAACATATTGGGTTTGTCAAAAAGTTCACTCTTTTCTCATAAGATGGCTCTGGTAGGGCTTAGTTGTCTTTAACTTCATTCAAAACAATTTTGTTAGATTGTATTGTGGCAGCTGTCATATCAGCATGCATTGGAAAAAATCAAAATTGGTGAATTTTTATATAGTCATTTCATACTGAAGATAGAAAAACAGACATTTTCAGTATATTATGCTTTATTATTTCAACAAAGGTAAAAATGCAACTGAAATGCAAAAAAAAGAGAGAGATTTGTGCAGTGTGTGGAGAAGGTGCTATGACTGATAGAACATGTCAAAAGTAGTTTGCAAAAAGTTTCACACTGGAAATCTCTCACTGGACGATGCTCTATAATTGGGTAGACCAGTTGAAGTACATAGCAATCAAATCAAGACATTAAGAAAATCAATGTTATTTCACAGAAGAGATAGCTCACATACTCAAAATATCCAAATCGATATAATTATTGGTGATAGTGAAACATGTCTTTTGTTTTATGGAAAAACTAAACAGACTTTTTGGCCAACGCAATAAATTATTTGGTAAAGAATTTTGAAGGTGGCAAGCAGAATTCTTCTAGAATGGGGCTTCTCCTACATGAAGAGCACAAGGAATCTCATTAATTGGGTTTAAGCTTTAAAAACCACTGGAAGGGAAGGAGGAACCTATTTAAGTGTGTTTAACACCCATGGCACCCTAAATACCATGGCGCTGTGAATAGTTAATGTAGTCAATATAAATATTGTAGAAAGCCCACAGCTCGCTTACTCTATCTACTCTCACTTTACAGTCGGAAAATGAAGAAATTATAACCAAGAATTGGATCCACTATTCTCTGGAGGCCATGGGTCACATCTGAAGATCTTTATTTTGTAAGTTGCTAAAATGTTACTCTTTCCCAATTGTTCATTCTAACTCAAGAAAGGAAATGCTCTGCCAGAGGTCAAGGGCAAAATGTGGTTTTCTAATCCACAGAGAGACAACAGAAGAAAGCAATTGATCTTTTTGTAGATGAATTATTAAATAAAGAATGTAAAATGTGCAATATTGTTTTCTTTGTTGGAACTTTTCTTGGAACTCATGTAGTAGATGTGAAAAAATGAAACTTGTATATATTCTAGATTGTGAAGTATTTTGAAAAGTGCAGAGTTGAAACAGGGTAAAATCATCATTAGTGGAGAAATTACACCCAACCTAAGAGTTTTCATACTCTGCTCTTTCTGAGTTTATAAATCAGGATATGAGACCAGATAGGCTTTGGGGAAAATGCAGCAACTCTGTTGCATGATTAAAAATCATTTTTTTTTAAGTAAATAGCGCCTTACTTGAGCTTTTAGCAAGATAATGATGTCTGTAGTATTTAAATCAGACATTTAGTTTCAAGATTTTACTTGGGGTCATAACAGTGGTATTTAATTTCTTTTTTAAAACTTGGAGTATATTTTCTAAATACTTGTATTCAAATGTGGAGGTTTTGAAGGAAGATAAAGAGCTAACATCAACATTCAGTGTTCAGTGTTATACCACCTTAATCAGATACACACCTGAATGATGACTATTCTCTCTGTCAACAGAACATGGCAGGGAAGAAATTGTGTGTCTAGCAGAGTGCACAAAATCACAGGAAAGGGGAGAAAATGGACTTTATTGCTACATGTCCAAAAAGTATTCATTGAGTTATGGTACTTATCACTCAAGGTACAGGATTTCAGTGAACATTTGTATGCTATGATCAGTTAAGTGTGTTGAGCCATTCTTCATGAGATAAAAATTAAGGAATAAGAAAATCAGGCTGACACCATGTTGTATAGTATAGTATTTTTTAAAATATATTTTATTGATTAAGCTATTACTGTTGTACCATCCCCCCTTTATTCCCCTCTAATCTGCAATTCCCCACCTGCATTCCCTGCCTCTTAGTTCATATCCATGGGTCATTCATAAAAGTTCCTTAGCTACTATATTTCCCATACTATTCTTAACCTCCCCCTGTCTATTTTCTATCTACCATTTATCCTACTTATTCCCTGTACCTTTTCCCCCATTCCTTGCCTCCCCTTCCACATTGATAACCCTCCATGTGACCTCCATTTCTGTGATTCTGTTCCTGTTCTAGTTGTTTGCTTAGTTCATTTTTGTTTTTGTTTTAGGTTCAGTTATTGATAGGTGTGAGTTTATTGTTATTTTACTGTTCATACTTTTGATCTTCTTCTTTTTTTAGATAAGTCCCTTTAACATTTCATATAATAAGGATCTGGTGATGATGAACTCCTTTAACTTGACCTTATCTGGGAAGCACTTTATCTGCCCTTCCATCCTAAATGATAGTTTTTCTGTATAGAGTAATCTTGAATGTAGGTCCTTGCCTTTCTTGACCTTGAATTCTCCTTTCCAGCCCCTTCTTGCCTTCAAGGTTTCTTTTGAGAAATCAGCTGATAATCTTATGGGAACTCCTTTGTAGGTAACTGTATCCTTTTCCTTTGCTGCTTTTAAGATTCCTCCTTCTCTTTAATCTTGGTTAATATAATTATGATGTGCTTTGGTGTGTGTTTCCTTGGGTCCAACTTCTTTGGGACTCTGAGCTTCCTGGATTTCCTGGAAGTCCATTTCCTTTGCCAAATTAGGGAAGTTCTCCTTCCTTATGTTTTCAAATAAGTTTTCAATTTCTTAGTCTTCCTTTTCTCCTTCTAGCATCCCTATGATTAGGATGTTGGAATGTTTAAAGTTGTCCAGGAGATTCCTAAGCCTCTCCTTAGTTTTCCTTTGTTTTGTTTTGTTTTAATTCTTGTGTCTTCATGCTGTTCTGCTTGAATGCGTATTTCTTTCTTCCGATCCAAACCATTGATTTGAGTCCCGGTTTCCTTCTCATCACTGTTGGTTTCCTGCACATTTTTCTTTATTTTACTTTTCACAGTCTTCACTTTTTCCTCTATTTTGTGACCATATTCAATCATTTTTGTGAGCATCCTGATTACCAGTGTTTTGAACCCTGCACCTGATAAGTTGGTTATCTCTTCATCATTTAGTTGTATTTTTTCTGGAGCTTTGATGTGTTTTTTCATTTGGGCCATTTTTTTTTTTTTTGTCTTGTCGCACCTGTTATATAGTAAGTGGAGTGGAGCCTTAGGTATTTGCCAGGGTGAGGCGATCCACATTGCTATATTCTGGTGCTGTTTGTGGGGAATGGATCCAAGAGGGAACAGTGCTACTTACTGGGCTCTCAGCCAGCATTCAGTCACATCCTCCACAACCCACCAATAAATTGGACCCTTCTGATCTGATTCCCAGGTGGGTGGGTTTGTATATGCTCTAGGACCCTGTGGGTCTCTCCAATGAACTCTCCTGTGAGTCTGGGAGTTTCTCCCACTGCCTCAACCCCCACAGATTTTTTTCAGTCAGAAGTTTTGAGGTTTTATGTCCTGGAGCTGGAACCCTGGGTTGTGCAGTCTATCTTGCTCCCCATTTGTTTCTCCTGGTTTATCTGCACGCAAATGTTGGACCACCAATTGCGTCAGCCACTGCCTTCACTGCCTGGTCCTCCAGCCACTGCCTTGCTGTGTGCATTCTGTCAGTCCAGCTGACCATCACTGCCCTTCCTACCAGTCTGGATGAATGTTTCTTCTTTAACTTCTTAGTTGTCAGACTTCAATTTTCTGAAAGTTCTGGTTGCTTTTTGTTTTTAAATTTGTTGTTGTCCTTCTTTTGAATGAGGTGCAGTGTATCTACCTACGCCTCCATCTTAGCCAGAAGTCTCCTGGGATAATATTTTTTTAAATCCAAGATTAACTGGCTCTGTTTCATTACCTAACATGCCTGAATTCTTCCAGTCTATTGTCTTTGTAAGGCAGAATGACAAAACACAAATTTCAAATACAGCCAGAGAATGAATAAATGGAGAAGACTCTACCTGGATAAAATATTAGTGTTGGAATATTATGCAAAATAAGCCTCACCATCGGAACTGTCAACACAAATAACCAGAACTAGTGAATGTAAATGAATATGGAGTTCTTAACCTTTCACCTGGTTATAAAGAAAAATACAAGAAAACCTTTGAGAAGAAAAAAGAGAATCCTTATATATTTAAATTTATAGGACTGATTTAATTTATACTAGGATTACATGAGTAAATGGCAGACTTTGGAAACTACCTGGTCAGGATATTATGGAATAGTTATGTTAGAAATATGCCTGGTTAAGTCTCTGTTGGGTAATCTGTTGATACCAAAAGAAAAAAAAAAAAAAAAGCAAAGCAAAACAAAACAAAAACAAACCACAACACTTACTTGATATATGTTCTGTTCATTTACATACTATTTTTAAAGGATTATGTTTTTTAAATATTAAGTCCACAAAAACATGTCCTGGGTGGTGTGGCTCAGATTGAATGCCAGCCTGTGAACCAAAGGATCACCAGTTCAATTCCCAGTCAGGGTGCATGCCTGGGTTGTGGGCCAGTAAGTGTCCCCAGTAAATACCTGTGAGAGGCAACTACACATTGATGTTTCTCTCCCTTTCTTTCTTCCTCCTTTTCCCTCTCTTTAAATAAAAATAAATAAAATTTAAAAATAAATAAATAAGTATTAAGTCCACAAAAACTAAAACACTGGGATGCTTCTGGAATGAAAATATAGCCTACTGTTGTATGTGCCTAAAAAAATAGTAATGATATTGGCAATGGTGACTGGGATTGTCTGTTATTGATTATGGATGATCAAGTTAGTTGACTTTCTATTTAGTAAACAAAGACTAGTGTCTTGAAAGATCAACAAATAAAAGCTTTGAGGCATTTTTATTGTAGTAATATGTTTTAAAGAAACTCTTGCCTTGGTCAGGTAGCTCACTTGGTTGGAGCATCGTGCCAATACACCAAGGTTGCAACTTGAATTCCTGGTCAGGGCACATACAAACACAACCGATGAATGCACAAATGGGTGGAACAAATACATTTCTTTCTCTCTCACTCACTTCCTTTCTCTTTCTCTCTTTTCCTCCTTCCCTTTTTTCCTAAAATAAATCAGTTGAAAATTTAAAAAAAATAGTAAATAAAAGCAATCCTTAAAACAGAATCTCTAATTCAATTGCCCAATACATTAATTAGCTATTGAGCACAAGTTATAGGTTTAAATCTGTCAATTTTATATTTAAAGTAACAGAAATACAATACATTTGAAAGGCAGAATTTGGATCAGTTATTTATTGTGCTGCATCAACTCTTTATAGACCCAGTTACCTTCAAAACAGTTTGAAGTGCAAGGGCAATGAAAGCTATCATTAGAGTTCCCTGGCTCTCACCAGTGGGTGGTTGTATGCATTATACATTTTTTTACCATCAGGGTATATAAGAAATTTTACACTGAGTTTTTCCTATATTTTAATTTTTCTATACAATAATACAAGTCACTTTTTTAAAGTATATATTTTGATTATGCTAATACAGTTGTGCCATTTTTTTCTCCCTTTTATCTCTCCCTTTGCCTAGTACCCACATTCTCTCCTGTATCATCCTTTAATTCATGTCCATGGGTCCTACATATAAGTTCTTTGGCTTCCCCATTTCCTATACTATTGTTAATATCCCCCTGTCTATTTTGTATCTACCATTTATAACTTTTATTCTCTATACCTTTCTCCCCCCCGCCTTCACTAATAGACCTCCATGTGATCTCCATTTCTGTGATTCTGTTCCTGTTCTAGTTGTTTGCTTTTTTTTTTTCAGGTTCAGTTGTTGATAGTTGTGAGTTTGCTGTCATTTTACTCTTCATAGTTTTGATCTTCTTTTTCACAGATACGTCCCTTCAACATCTCATATAATAAGGACTTGGTGAAATGAACTCCTTTACCTTGACCTTATCTGGGAAGCACTTTATCTGCCCTTCCATTCTGAAAGATAGCTTTGCTGGATAGAGTAACCTAGGATGTAGGTCATTGTCGTTCATGATTTGAAATACTTCCTTCCAGCCCCTTCTCTCCTGCAAGTTTTCTTTTGAGAAATCAGCCGAGAGTCTTGCTGCTTTTAAGATTCTCTCCTTATCTTTAATCTTGGCTAATGTAATTATGATGTGTCTGTGTGTTCCTCTTTGGGTGCAACTTTTTTTGGATTCTGTGAGCTTCCTGGACTTGGATGTATATTTCCTTCATTAGATTGAGGAAGTTTTCTTTCATTAAGTTTTCAAATAAGTTTTTAATTCCTGGTTTTCCTCTTCTCTTGGCAACCTAATGATTTGGATGTTGGAACGATTAATGTTGTCTTAGAGGTTCCTAAGCCTCTCCTCATTCTTTTGAATTCTTGTTTACTCATTCTGTTTCAGTTGAATGCTTACTTCTTCCTTTTATTTCAAATCATTGATTTGAGTCCCAGTTTCCTTCCTTTCACTGTTGGTTCTTTGTTTATTTTTTTTTTTTATTTCACTTTGTATAGACTTAATTTCTTCCTTTATTTTGTGGCCTTAATCATTTTTCTGAGCATCCTGATTGTCACTGTTTTAAACTCTGCATCAGATACATTGGCTATCTCTTCATCACTTAGTTCTTTTTCTGGACTTTTTGTCTCTTCTTTCACTTGGGCCATATTCCTTTGTCTTGGAGCACCTGTTACATTAAAAAGGTGGAGCCTTAGGTATTCTCCAGGGTGGGGCAACCAACTTTGCTTTATTGTGGGGCTGTATGTGGGTGAGGGGTCTGAGCGGGAACAATGTCGCTTGCTCAACTCTCCACTGGCTTTTAGTCACTTCCTCCACTACTCACAAGCAAATTGGGCCCTTCTGTTTGCGATTCCCTGGTGGGTAGGCTTGTCTACATTCAAGGACCCTGTGGACCCCTCCAACGGACTGTCTTGTGAGACTGCTAGTTTCTCCCACTGCCAGAACCCTCACAAGTTTTTACAGTCAGTGGTTTAAGGTTTTCTTTTCCCTCATTGGAACCCTGGGTTGCATGGTCTGTCTTACTCTCCAGTTGATCCTTGTTTTATCTGCACACGAATGTGGGACCACACAGTCTACCAGCTGCTTCCTTAACCCATGTGCCCCCCACCCTGGCTGCTCATCTTTATCCTTCCTACCAGTCTGGATAAACGTTTCTTCTTTAACTCCTTGGTTTTTGGACTTCCACACAGTTTGATTTTCTGACAGTTCTGGTTAATTTTTGTTTTTAAATTTGTTGTTAACCTTTTTTGGTTGTTTGAGGAAGTAAAGTGTATCTACTTGTGCCTCCATCTTGGCCAGAGCTCCTAGTTACAAGTTATTTTTATTCATATGGATAATGTGTTCCTCGTAGTTCATGCAGAAGCTCTGGTACCAAGAAGCAGAAGGACGGCATTTGGGAAATGGAAATTCTTGCACAAGACACATGTGTTTTGGGGTATACATGTGGGGCTACAATAGTGGCAATTACCTTCACTCCAATCTTTCTTGGTCTAGATTTTGGGGTTCCCCCATTTTTGCACTATGGTAGTGTTTCCTTCTAGTAGAAGAAGAGTGAACAGTTTTACTGATTTTGCACATTCAATTGGAGGTCAGATAATCAGTTTTTAGATTGTAGCTATTGTAATCATATCCCCTGAACTGCCAAGATGAACTTATCACTATTTCTTGTGGGGAATTTGCATTTTTATATATACACTTTAAATTATGCATATTTTTCCAAGGGGTTCTCTCTTATATATCTTAGAGTTTATTCATGTTTATATTTATTTATTTTTAATGTCTTTCAGTAAAATTTTGAGAATTTTTACAAAAGTTTATATATTTGAATGGATTTATTGTCTAGGTAATTTTATAGTTTCTGTTTCTCTTTGAGTAGATTTTCTTTTGTTTCATTTTTATTTAGTTATTGTTGAAAGTTTCTAATATTTTAAAACACAGTTCTAGTCTTATAATCTGATAAGTTTTACTTAACTAATTATCTTAAATTTTTAATATTACTGTGATATCTTCTGGGTATCTAGTATAATGCTATGGTAGTGACTGTAACAGATATCCTTGCTTCCCTTTACTCCTCTAATGTAACAGAATGCCCAAAATTTCACAATTAAGAAAAAATTAGTTAATACCATTTGTTAGATTGACTATCAGGTTTAAATCCACTCTGCTAACTTTTCATTGTAAATGTTTTAATCTTATAAAACATATTTTACACATATTAAGATGACTACTTTTTTATTAGTGGCATACATTGTTATTTACTTTACTAGAATGAAACAACCTTGTACTTCTAGGATATGACTACCTGGTTAGGATATATATTTTAAAACAGTGCTAAATTAAGTATAATTATATTTTTAGTTGGAACTTTTATATTTTGTTTTGGAAGCTTTGTGAAATAATTTAGGGAATCTTATTACATTTTTTTCAAGAAGAAAATGCATAATATTGATGAGGAGTTTGCATAAGGTTGCAATTGATGTTTTGTGAATTTAGAAAGCATGTGCCTAAAAAACTGTGACTTTAATTTCAATATTTTCAAAGAAGGAGTAAATTATTTGTAAGGAAGTTTTATGTTTTCCTTTTACTATGTATTACACTAGTAAGGTATGCATGTGTGTGTGTTTAGAATTACTTTATTGTTGTACATGCACTTTTCTGGTCACTTGTCCATTTAACTTAGACTCAAACATGTATTAGAATAAAAATATCCCTCACAGGATTTTAGTCCTTATTTCCCTTAAGGATATGACCCTGTTTTTATTTTTACTATTGTTTCCCTTCTTTAGTAAGACTGCATTTTTATGGTTTCTGAGAGTTTGCTTACATTCATTTTTTTATGTCATGTATTTCATATATTGCTCATATTTCTCTTTATTTTACTTGAATTTACTATAATATTTTCTTGCTCTTCAAAGTAAATGTCAACTTAATTATTTTCACTATTTCTTGTGTACTAAAAACACTTAAGTCTATAATTTTTACTTATATACAACTAAAGTTGTATTTGATCACATTTTATATGAATTGCTTTTGCTATCATTTGATTCTAAGTATCTTATAGTTTTCACTATGGCATTATTCTTTGACATATGTGTGGTGAAAAACAGTTTTGGTGGTGTTTGTTTCCTAACACTTGGAGAGTTAACATTTTAATCAATTATTTATGTATTTATTTACTAGTTTTTTAATAGCTAGTTCTTTTTTTAAAGTTCTTTTTAAAAAAAGATTTTATTTATTTACTTTTAATGAGAGGGGAAGGGAAGGAGAAAGAGAGAGAGAGAAACACAAATGTGCGGTTGCCTCTCATGAGCACCCCACACTGGGGACCTGTCCCACAACCCAGGCATGTGCCCTGACTAGGAATCAAAATGGCAACCCTTTTGTTTGCAGGCTGGCACTCAATCCACTGAGCCACAACAGCCAGGTCCTTTTTTATGTATTTATTACCAAAGAGGTTACACGTGCACTAGAAAATTTTTCTACAGTGCTAAAAGAAATACTGTCAAAATTTGTCCCCTTTCTTCCTGCCCAGCTGGTCTAACCCTTCCTGGATGCTTTCACCATTCTCAGGTGTCATTCAGATTATTTCACTCACTTTAAGCAATATATAAGTATTTACTTCTTTTACACAAATAGAGACATGATTTGGGATTTTTAAAAAATTATTTTAACAGTACACATACAGATGCCATACTCAATATAAAACTGTAAGGCATTCTATTGTATAAATGTAGCATAAATTCTTTAACTTGCCCCATATTGGCAGGGATATAGGTAGTTTAATGGTAACACACAATGGCTGTAGTAAATGTCTTTATGCATACAGTACTTTATAAATATGTAGGATAAATGCCCGGAAAATTGCTTAGTAACAGAGTATGTACATTGCATTTTTGATAGCTATTATCAAATTATGTTTCATGGGAGTTATAAAATGTATATTCCCACCAGCAGTATATATTTTAAAAAATACTTTACATATATATATATACACATATGTGTGTGTGTGTGTGTGTGTGTGTATAACTTCTTATATATTACTTTATAAACACATATGGAGGGAAGACCAAAAAAAAACCCAGAATTATATTCTGAATGGTGGGCCCTTTGTAGTACAGGCTTCTCACGCTAGGTGAGTGTTCTAGGAACTCAACTGCATCAGTGTATTAGCTGGCATTGTTGTGAGAGGCTGCATTAGGCTTCAGTGAATTATTCTGAAGACTCTTTCAATGCCTTTGCCCATTTCATCATGGCTGATTTATGTGCACATTGCCCACAGTGCACTGAGTGTTCAGTAGTTTTTATCCAAAAATGGCACGACCTCGTACCCCACCTGCTACACTAACCTGATATTGCCCTCGGCAACTGTTATTTTATTCCTCTGGATGATAAAAGCCCTCAAAGGGAAACATTTTGTGGATGTAAGAAAGGTGAAACAAAAAACAGCAGAGACACTAAAAGGCATCAATATTGATGAGTTCAAGAATTTTTGAGTACTGGAAAAATGTCTTGATAGGTGTACTGCATCAAATGAAGAGCACTTTGAAGGTAACTGAAGTTTAAATATGTAAGAATAAATACATAGTTTTTATAAATAAATTCCAGTTTGGGGGCCCCTCTCTCACATACTGTAAACTGCCCTTTGTTTTGCTTCTCTTGGTTGTTTTTTTTTTCTTTTGATTTACAAAGGAGTTTATATATAAAAAAATTCATGCTGTATATGATGCAAATTACTTTATTCTAAATTAACATGTCTGTGACTTGATAAAATTGTCTGGTAAAAAACCTTAAAACATGTATGTATTAAATTTTATTAGTGCTTTATTTGGTATCTTTTGTGTTTTATTTTGTACTTAGACATTCAATGTCACTGTATAATTTTTAACCAAATCTACCTTTCATGCCTTATTTGTACACATTGCAATTATTTTGGCAGTTGTTTTCATTATTGATCCATCTGGATTTATTTTAATGGAAGACATGACTAACTTTGAATATGGCAGCATAGACAGACATGACTTGCCTCCTCACATAACCACATGAAAATTACTATTAAAATATAGAATAAACATCATTCAGAATCATTAGAAATTGAGTTGAATGGGAATCTGACAACTATGGAATTAAAGAAACCACATCAATCCAGACTGGTATTAGGGACACAGACTGGTAGGAGGGATAGCTAAAAACTCAGAAGGAGTATCTCAGGAGCAAGGAGTTCCAGACCCACACCAGGACCCCAGCCCAAGATTTCAGTGCCAGGAAGATAAGTGCCAACAACTAATGATTCCAAAAACCAGCAGGGATTGATTCAGTGGAAGAACTGCCAAAGCCCTAAACAGTTCCTCTTAAAGAACCCACATATAGCACTTATGGACAAGATGGAGGCATAGGTTAATGTACTTTGCATCCTCAAACAACCAAAAGAAGGACAACAGCAAATTTAAAGACAAAAAACCACCAGAACTGCCAGAAAGTCAAACTGTATGGAAATCCGACAACCAAAGAGTTAAAGAAGAAACACTCATACAGACAAGTAGGAGGGGCAGAGATTGTCAGCTGGCTGGAGGTCTAGGGTGGGTGAAATGGCAGCTAGCAGAACAGGTGGTCTCACATTTGGGAGCTGATAAACTGGGAGGAACAACTGAGAAGCGAGACAGACCACACAACTCAGGGTTCCTGTTTAGGGAAATAAAGCCTCATAACCTCTGACTGAAAAAATTGGTGGGGGTTGAGGTGGCAGGAGAAACTTCCAGCCTCACAGGAAAGTTCATTGGAGAGACCCACAGGGTCCTAGAGGTTACACAAACCCACCCACCTGGGAATCAGCACCAGAAGGGCCCAATTTGCTTGTGGATAGCAGAGGAAGTGACTGTAAGCCAGCTAAGAGCCAAACAAGTGGCATTGTTCCCTCGAAGACCCCTCCCCCACATAGAGCCCAACAACACAGCAATGTGGGTTGCCACACCCTGGTGAATAACTAAGGATCTGCTCATTACTGTGTAACAGGTGCACTGAAACAAAAAAATATGTCCCAAATGAAAGAACAGATCAGAACTCCAGAAAAAAATATAAATAAGCTATAAACACATAGCCAACATGTCAGATGCAGATTTCAAAACACTGGTAATCACAGTGCTCACAAAAATGGTTGAATATGGTCACAAAATAGAGAAAAAAGTGAAAGTTATGAAAAGTTAAAAAAGGAACAAAAACAGGGATCCAACAATGAGGGGAAGGAAACTGGGACTGAAATCAATGGCTTGCAGCAGGAAGAAGAAATAAGTATTCAAGAAGAATAGAATGAAGAAACAAGAATTTAAGAAAATGAGGAGAGGCTTAGGAAAACTTTAAATGTTTCAATATCCCAATAATAGGTATGCCAGAAGGAGAAAAAGAAGACCAAGAAATTGAAAACTTGTTCGAAAACATAATGAAGGAGAACTTCCCAATCTGGCAAAGGAAGTATGTATGCAAGTCCAGGAAGCTCAGAAAATCACAAAGAAGATGGACCCAAGGAAGCACACACCAAGGCACATCATAATTACGTTAGCCAAGATTAAAATGAAAGAGAGAATCTTACAAGGAGCAAGAGAAGAAGAGACAGTTACCTACAAAGGAGTTCCCATAAGACTATCAGCTGATTTCTCAAAAGAAACCTTGCAGGCAAGAAGGGACTGGAAAGAAGTATTCCAAGTCATGAAAGGTAAGGACCTACATCCAAGATTACTCTATCCAGCAAAGCTATCATTTAGAATGGAAGGGCAGATAAAGTGATTCCCAGATAAGGTCAAGTTAAAAGGAGCTCATCATCACCAGACACGTATTATATGAAATGTTAAAGGGACTTATTTAAGAAAAAAGATCAAAACTATGAACAGTAAAATGATAACAAATTCACAACTATCAATAACTGAACCTAAACAAAAACAAAAATGAACTTAGCAAACAACTTGAACAGAAAGAGATCCACAGAAATAGATATCAGATGGAGGGTTATCACTAGGGAGGGGAAGGGAGGAGAATGGGGAAAAGGTACAAGGAATAAAAGTTATAAATGGTAGGTAGAAAATAGACAGGGGACGTTAAGAATAGTATGGGAAATGTAGAAGCCAAATAACTTATATCTATGACCCATGGACATGAACTAAGTTGGGGGAATGATGGTGGAAGGGTATTGCTGAGCAGAGAGGAATAAAGGGGAGAAAAAAGTGGGACAAGTGTAATAGTATAATCAATATAATACATTTTTAAAAAAGAACCCACATATAGACTAACATACTCAGATTTCCTCCCTCTGAGCTCCAGTACCCAAGCAGCAGCTTGAAGGGCACCAGTGGCATACTGGGAGAAACTGAAATGTCTGGCATGAAGGTGAGCAGAGACCACCATTGCCCCTTTTCTAAACCCTCCCCCCCATAGAGTCACAGAGCTTACAAGCTGATGCCATATTTGAGACTCCATCAACTTGTATAACACTGTTTGACCTGCTCTGGAGATCCCCAGAGATTCGACAGCACTCAATTTATGGTCCCACCCAAGCTGCTTTTCCATATGAATAGTTAGTGTCCACTCATACTGCACAACTTTCTAAACCCTCTCAAACAATCAACATCTGGTTTCAGTGAGCCCCAGGCCTGGCACTAGCAGCAGCCAGCCTAGATTCACAGTTATTGGCTTCACCTGGGAATCTTCAAGCCCAGCACAAGTGGCAGCCAAATTGCATTGCTTTACAGTTCAGGCAGGGTGGCCCAGGACAAAACACAGGTGGGAATGACCTTGGCCTGCACCACCTAGAAAACCCCAGGACCAGCACACCCAGTGGACAGCTAAAGACCATGTCAAAATACCACCACCTTGCCCCTACACAGCTGATCCCCCACTGATGGTGGAAGATAGTGGTAAGTGGTCACAGCCAGTCCTTGAAGCTGACTGGCCTGAGTAAATAGCAACCAAGTCTCAACTGCAAGAACAGGGTGAACTCAGCCCACATAAAGAGCACATCTTGAATACACAGCTTGGGTAATAGGGGAGGCTGTGCCACTGGACCCTTCAGGAAACCAACTATATCAGGCTACACTACCAAGACACAGAGTTAAAGCAGCTCTACCTAATACATGGAAACAAACACAGGGAGACCACAAAAATGAGGAGACACAGAAATATGACCCAAATGAAAGAACAGATTAAAACTCCAGAAAAAGAAATTAATATGAAGATAAGCAGTTTATCAGATGCAGAGTTCAGGGCACTGGTTATAAGGAAGTTCAGGGCACTGGTCAAGGAACTTAGTGAAGACCTCAGCAGCATAAAAAGATCCAATCAGAAGTTAAGGATAAACTTATTAAAATAAAGAACAATTTACAGGGAAACAACTGTAGAATGGATAAAGCCAAGAGTGAAATCAATGATTTGAAACATAAGTTAAAAAAAAAATTAGAACAAAAAGAAAAAAGTTTAAAAAAATGGGAATAGTGTAATCAACCTCTGATACAACTTCAAGCATTCCAACATTCACATCGTAGGGATGTCATAAAAAGAAGAGAAATAGCAAGAAATTGGAAATCTATTCGAAATAATAATGAAAGAAATCTTCCTTAATTTAGAAGGAAATAGACGTACAAGTCCAGGAAGCACAGAGTCCAAAACCAGATGGGTGCAAAGAGGACCACTCCAAGAAACATCATAATTAAAATGCCAAAGGTTAAAGAAAAAAAGAGAGTTTTTTAAAAACAAGATTTTGTGTATTTATTTTTAGAAAAGGGAAGGGGGGAGATGAGAGGGAGAGAAACATCAATGTGTAGTTGCCTCTTGTGCATCCCCCATGGGAACCTTGACCACAACCCAGGAATGTTCCCTAGACTGGTAATCGAACCTTCAACCCTTTGGTTCACAGGATATCACTCAATCCACTGAGACAGACCAACCAGGGCTAGAAGGAGAATCTTAAGAGCAGCAAGAGAAAAGCAGTTGGCTACCTACAGGGGAGTTTCCATAAGAATGTCAGCTGACTTCTCAAAAGAAACTTTGCAGGCTAGAAGGGATTGGCAAGAAATATTGAAGTCATTAAAAGAGGGACCTACAGCCAAGATCGCTCTACCCAGTAAAGCTAACAGTTAGAATTGAAGGGCAGATAAAGAGTTTCTCAGACAAGAAAAAACTAAAGGAGTTCATCATCACCAAACCATTGTTATGTGAAATGTTAAAGGCACTTATTTAAGAAAATGAAGACCAAAATTATGAACAACAAAATGGCAAAAAAGACATATCTATCAACAATTGCATCTAAAAAACAAACTAAGCAAACAAGAAGAACAGAGACAGAATCATGTATACAGAGAGCATTTTGATGGTTGCCATATAGGAGGGGGTGTGTGGAAATGGGTGTAGAGATGAGTGGATTAAGAAGTACAAATTGCTAGTTACAGAACAGTCATGGGGTGGAAAGTATAGTATAGGAAATGGAGTAGCCAAAAAATGTATATGCATGATCCATGGACATGAACAATGGTGTGGGGATTGCCCGAGGGAGTGCAGAGTGCTGGGTGGAGGGGAGCAAAATGGGGGAAATCAGGACAACTGTAATGGCATAATCAGTAAAATGTAATTTAAAAATAAAAAAATATATATAAGAACTAAAAGAACAGAAGATGTGAGGTAAATTTCCTAATTATTATTTTTCTTTCAGATGAGTACTCAGTTTTCCTACTTCTTGAAAAATGCATTTTTCCATTGATTTGAAAAGTCATCTTTTGTTATATTTTGAATATTTCCTTCTCCTCAGCCCTGTAAACTCTCTACTTGTTGGACAACCCTGCTTTTTGCTTCCATGATCTTAAGTCTCTCAAAATCAGTATCTCTTGAGTCTCCTTCAAAAGAAGAGAAACTTCAGTTCTCTATAGATACATTCTTGCTTATCTCCCCTGTTATGTGCAAAATACCTTTCATTCTTTCTTCATCACCCAAGGGGAAAAAACCAAGTATGATTAATTGCTTTATCTAATTCTTTTGTGAGAGATGGAATAGATAGAGCAATAATCACAAGTGAAATAATTGTTCTTAAAAATATTGGCTCCTCATAAAAATTATCTTATAAATTATTGGTGTTATAATTTGTTTTAAAGGAAGATAATTAAATTGTATTGATGTTTTAATCAGATATAATTGTGTAAAATCCTCTTCCACCCCTCTTTTTCTGATGAAGTCAGGCCATAATTTTTAACCTACGAATCACTGTATAAGATTTAGGGGCCTATGAAAAAGCTTCTGTGGAGGTCCCAGGTGTGACTGGGTATCTAGTCATACTTCTACATCATTCAGATGTGCTATAGTTGCATCTGTGTTATTTAATGTAGTTTTTAAATAAAATGCTATTTGAAAGAATTTTCTGGTGCTAAAATTTTTTGAAGATACTAAAGTACACTATATTTTTCTTTGATAAAGACTACAGTTTGCATAGATATTTAAAATATTTAAATTAAGCTTTATATTAATCTTGAATCCATTGAGAAGCTATCTATAGTTATTCTATAATTCATTATATGATCTTTCTTTCATGATGTCATAATATGCCCTGTAAACCTCTTTAGTAGTTAGAGTTCTCCAGAGAGATAAAACTAATGGGATATAATATATATTTATTATTAGTTATTGGCTCATGCAATTAAGGAGGTAGATAATTTCTAAGACATGCAGTCAGCAAATTAGAGACTCAGGAGAGTTGATAGTGTAGCTCCAGTATTAAGGCTGACAGTCCTGAGACCCAGGAAAATCTAATGTTTCAAATCAAGTCCAAAGGCACTCAGAAGGAGCTCTCTTTTATTCAAAAGAGGGGCAATATTTGTTCCAGTCAAACTTTTAACTGATTGGATGAGGCCTACTTATAGCCCGTAAAGCAATATGTTTTACTCTACAGACTTAAACATTAATCTCATCCAACAACACCCTCACAGACATACCCAGAATACATGGGCATATCACCCAGTTAAGTTGACACACAAAAAATCCCATAACAACGTTCATCAATGAACTTATCATATTTTGCATCTAGAAATCAATACAGGCAGGGACCAAGTCTTTGAGCATATGTATTTTTTAGTAGCAAGCACCGTACTTAATGTATGAAGTCTGTACAGAAAGTATCCAGACACATACTATGAAAAATAGAGACATTTATTGAATAAGATACAAGATACAAAAACAATGTACATAGGACAATGATGCCTTAATTCCCTTCAAAACCAGGCACCTTGGGACCTCACATAGTTCTCAAAATCACCATCAGCTGACCCATTGTATTTTCCTGAATCTCATCAACGGACTGAAATCTTTTCGTTCTCCAAGGTGATTTTAGTTTGGGGAAAAACCAGGAGTTGCAGGGCACCAGATCTGGACTATAGAGGGGCTGAATCACTTGGGTGATTTAATGTTTCACCAAAACTCCCTGCATGAGACATGATGCATGAGCAGGTACAGTGTTGTGATGAAGCTGCCAATCACCCAGTGGCCGAAAGCTGCAGCCTTTTGAGTCATCCAAATAGTTTCCATGGAGGAATGTTCCAGCTTAATGCGATATTTGATGCAAATGCATTGCTCTACTCACTCAGTCATTTTGAATGTGACAGCCACACAGTACATATGCAAAGGCAGTTCTACCACCCCCATTGACTAGTACAATGAAGTCATCATTGTTCACATGTGCACATTCCAGTCCGCTCTCCTTGCTGCCAAGTTAAATCAATGTTGCTCAGACTGGTGCCCTTATATTGACAATGGCTGGACTTTTTCCAGACAGAGCTTATATGATAAGCTTCAAAGAATCCTGAATGAACTAATACATTAACATTAATAAAACTATGTAAGATGAATTAAGGATAATAAACATTTTGGCAAGAATTTGAATTCCTTTTTAATAGAAAATACAAATGACTTCTCCTAGTTGAAGATGTATCATACCATCTTTTAACTATTTGAACAGGGTTTTTTTAGAATAAATAAATTGGCTGACTTCCCTAAATAATGAGTTATTTAACCATAACTCAAATGGAAAAGTTTTAGACATATATGTAAAATTTCTGTAACAAATGCAATATATATTTACATACCATGTTTATCTAGTTCAAATAGGACATTAAAATGTTAGTTCCAATGTGAAAAAAAATCTGAATTTATGGTATTATTAGTGACTTTAGATAATATCTGATTCTCTGTCTTCTAGAAACTTTCATAATAAATTTTGTGTGAATCTTTTTGTTGTTATCTTTTCCCCAAACATAGGCTGCACAAGATAAAATGTCATATAATTAAAGAGGATACTTTCTTTTAATGCCTGGCAAAGAAATCCTTGGAGGCCAAAATGATAATTGTAGAATTAAGAAGACTGTCAGATAGATTGCTCCTGCTCAATATTGTGTCACTCATTCAGATCATTTTTTGTATTATAAGGCATAAGGCCAGTGATGTTAAAAATGAAAAAAAAATTAAAGGTAATATTTTTGTACAATCTATATATTTCCCTAAAACAATGAGAAACAATATAAAACTGGTTCATATGGATTTCTTAAATTGTGTAAATGTGAGCAGTCTAGTCTGCATTGGAGGATTTGATTAAAAAAGAGGTTACCTCTTTCATTATAAACTTTTGTTGTTATGTTGGGAAATTAGTTTGCTCTTACATTTTCTTTTTTTAATATATTTTATTGATTATACTATTATAGTTGTTCCATTTCTTCCCCATCATTCCCCTCCACCCTGCACACCCCCTCCCACCAACATTCTCCACCTTTAGTTCATGTCCATGTGTCATAAGTTCTTTAGCTTCTACATTTCCTACACTATTCTTGCCCTCCCCCTGTCTATTTTCTACCCACCATCTATGCTACTTATTCTCTGTACCTTTTCCCCTCTCTCCTCCTCCCACTCCCCTGTTGCTAACCCTCCATGTGATCTCCATTTCTGTGTTTCTATTCCTGTTCTAGTTGTTTACTTAGTTTGCTTTTGTTTTAGATGTGGTTGTTAATATCTGTGAGTTTGCTGTCTTTTCACTGTCATATTTTTTATCTTCTTTTTCTTAGATAAGTCCCTTTAACATTTCATATAAGAAGGGCTTGGTGAGGATAAACTCTTTTAACTTGACCTTATCTGAGAAGCACTTTATCTTCACCTCCATTCTAAATGACAGCTTCACTGGATAGAGCAATCTTGGATGTAGGTTCTTGCCTTTCAAGACTTCAAATACTTCTTTCCAGCCCCTTCTTGCCTGGAAGGTTTCTTTTGAGAAATTAGCTGACAGTCTGATGGAAACTCCTTTGTAGGTGACTGTCTCCTTATCCCTTGCTGCTTCTAGAATTCTCTCTTTCATTTTAATCTTGGCTAATGTAATTATGATGTGCCTTGGTGTGTTCCTCCTTGGGTCCAACTTCTCTGGGACTCCCTGAGCTTCCTGAACTTCCTGGTAGTCAATTTCCTTTACCATATTGGGGAAGTTCTCCTTTATTATTTGTTCAAATAAGTTTTCCACTTGTCGTTGTTCTTCTTCCCCTTCTGGTACCTCTATAATCTGGATGTTTGGATGTTTAAAGATGTCCTGGAGGTTCCTAAGCCCCTCCTCATTTTCTTGAATTCTTGTTTCTTCCTTGTTTTCTGTTTGGTTGTTTGTTTCTTCCTACTGGTCCACTCCATTGATCTGAGTTCCAGTTTTTCTCCCATCTCTATTGGTTCCCTATGCGTTTTCCTTCATTCCACTTATTGAAGCTTTCATTTTTTCATCTAATTTGTGAGCAATTCTGTGAGCATCCTAATCACCAGGGCTTTGAACTGTGCATCTGATAGGCTGGCTATCTCTTCATTGCTTAGAGGAATGGGCTCTGGGGCTTTCATTTGTTCTCCCATTTGAGCCACTTTTTTAAATTTTTTTTTTTTTTTTTTTTGGTCTTGTCTGGGCTGTTATGTAGTGAGGGGCGGAGCCTTAGGTGTTCCCCAGAGTGGGGCAGCCCAGTATCTGGGTAGTGATGCTGTATGTGGGAGCAGGGTCCGAGAGGGAACAATGGCGCTTGTTTCTCTCTCTTGGATTCCAGTCCCTTCTGCTGCTTCCCCTTCACCTGGATTATCTGTGCGTAAATGTGGGACCACCTGGCCAGCCAGCCCCGTGGGCAGCCTCACTGGTCTGCTCAGTTGCCACCCATGCCCAGTGTCTGCTAGCCACCACCCGTGTGTCTGGGGTCTGCTAGTCACCACCTGCACATTTGGGAACTGCCAGCTGCTGCTGCCTGTGTGTGGGGTGCACACTTCCACTTTTTTCTGCTGCGACTCCATCCCTCTTACCAGTCTGGATGAATGGTTGTTGGACTTCTGTACAGTTCAATTTTCTATCAGTTCTGGTTGTTTTCTTATTTCTAAATATTTGTTGTCCTTAATTTTGGTTGTGAGAGGAGGCACAGTGTGTCCACTTATGCATCTATCTTGGCCAGAAGTCTGGTCTTACATTTTCTTCTGTGAATAGTAACATTGTCTTTGGAGACTTGATTCAAAGGCAAATTCTCCTTAGCAAAACATTACTTGAATCTGATACACTTGTAAAACCATTGCTCTTTGGTACTACTGGCTTCTGACCTCTAAATTCTCATAATAACTCAAAGGTCACAAATGTACCTAATAATTGCCTAGACAGGCTATTTAGTGGCTCCCCTAATTCCTCAATCAATTTTTTATATACAAATTTTATGCTCCTTTTATCCCGAATTAAGACTTTAATGATTGGGGTTATCCTACATTATTACTTTATTTCATAGCTGCTCATCATCTGGTTTCCTAATAACTGCTCCCAATCTTCTGCTATGGGAGACTCATGCCTGAGCTTAGCTTCCTATGTGTAAGTGCCCACATACGAGTATTGACATAACATTATGTCACTTTTATCTATTTTTTAATAATAAGAAGGTACTGACATAATTTGATGGTAGTATAAACTGTAATGACTGGATTAAATAAATTTATATTAGAACTTTTTAAGAAAGAGGCTTTTAAATTACTTGAGGTGTATTTGAAATCTAACAAGTCCAAGAAATCAGTTTAAAATATCTCTGATAATATTGATTTTAAAGGAAGAATAGGGGTACATGAGAATAGCTTGCAGAAAAATACTATAATATATATTGATCTAGAATTCTATATCAATTAAATTATTTTGAAACCTTGTTCACTGTTCTACACCCAAATGACCAGAAGAAAACCTGTTGATCAAGGAAACTAAGATTATTAGGTTTGTGACATAAGAAGAAAACCATATCTATCTTCTAAGATAGAATCTTAGGAGATTCTCTAAGTAAGGCAATTATAAAATATATATCTACACATATTTTAAAACCTAGAATAAGTAACAATTTTGTGCTAATTCAGTTATTTATATGTTTTTGTATAAACTTTAAAAATCTGTTTTTCAATTATAGTTGATATTCAATATTATATTACTTTATGTATACAGCAAAGTGTTAGGTATTTAAATAACTTATGAAGTGACCCCTCAATATGTCTAGCACCCACTTTGCACTACATAGTAACTACGTAAGAATTAATACACAGTTATTACACTTTTAACTATATTCCCTTCCTATGATGTACTTTACATGGGACAGGTGATTTTAAGGTACTTCAAGTGTGGAGCTGTTTGGGATTGGGCAAAGTTTTAATACCATAGCTTTGGTTTTGCAGGAAAATCAAAGAGATGAGGATTTTGAAGCAAGTATAAATGAACAAACTTAGTTTTGGTAAATAAGCAGTGTGGTTGTTTCATGTCTTGTCTTCCAGGAGTAGGTAATTACTGGAGCAACAGATAAGCTACTTTTGTTTGATCTCCATGTAGGAGAGTGAGACAATATTGTTTAACAAGGGGACAAGAATTATAGTGGTTTATGTTCTTGGTCTTCGGCTGATCTAAAATAGTATACTGTATGTTTTTAGAGAGAAATATAAAACAATTTATATCCATACACATCTATACCCAGTTATTGTACATTTACATAACTACCATAGTCAATATTAACTATAGCACTCCATGAAGGGGCTCTGGTAACCAATGGGAGCCTGAATTTCTCATTAGTTTCTGAAGTATGCTGTTCATATAATTGTGTGACACCAACAGTTGCATCATGTTTATTTTGAAAAGCATTCTGCAAAAAAAAAAAATAATAATAACTATAACTCTTTACTTTTACTAAGGTGAAGAAATGCTTATGCATATCCTGGTATTTGAATAGTTTTATAGTTCATCCCTGATGGGTGTGGAACAATACGTCTAGGTCTATCCTAAAGTCAGGTTATTGAAACACTGAAAATAATTACATTGTGAAGTTTTTCTGGCCCATTATGTCTGGGCCAGAAAATCCTTAGAGAAAGACTCTGGAAAATGTCATTTCTTTCCTTTTGCCTAAAATTTAACTTAAGGGATATTTTTCTTATTGGCATATTCTTGAACAAGCAACACCATACTTGACATAAAATAATAATTCCTTCTATGTATAAGGAACTTTGAATACCACAGAAAATGCTCATATGCTAAATTTCATCTTGCTCACACAAGAAAACTCTATGGGGGCAATTTTTAAAGAGTGAGGTGCAGACGTGTCCAAGGTCATTCCTCTACGATGTGGGAGAATTGAAAGTGGTAAGCAGTCCTCTTTCAATTACACTATACTGCTTTGAATATATGATTGTGCTGCAAGACCTGTGCATAATGAGAACAAAATCTTTCTTTAAAAAGATAATTATCTTTATACTTAGGATGTCTTCCTAGACAATCTGGACTAGTTTGGATATGAACAAAAATAATTAAATTTCTTACTAGTCACTTGAATTCTTTTCAGTTAAGTCTCTGTGGGATGGGTGGGTAAGAAAGAGATTTGGCCTGAGGCCCTATTGTGTTGTACATTTTAAAATGGTCTTTCTCTAGGAGAGATGAAGATAATAATTTTCATCTAAGAATATCTGAGATGAAAAAATAATTTTAAAGTGTTAATATATCATGACTATACATTTATAAAATTCAATAAAAACAAATAATTGTCAGAATAAAAAAGGAGGAAAAAGCATGCAAATCACAAACCCACATTTATAAATTATTGTATTCACCATACATACTATTACCAAAATTACTTTAAAGCTTTCAAATTTTTACTTACACTTTCTGTTTTTATCTCATCATAGACCTAACAGAATAGCACTGGTCCAGGCCACACCTTGAGGAGAAATGCTTTAAGTATGGCATAGTGACAAAAATACTTATGTGTTGGAAGATGCCAAGATATTTATAGAGCTAGAATTCTATGAGGAGAGGAAACATCCTTCCTTTTGGACTATGACTGTTAGCTGGTGAGTCCCTTTAACATAGTTTCCTTCCTTTTTGCATTTTATTTCTATCTCTTAGAGCACTTACTATTTTTTATTTTGAATTTGTAGTATTTTATACTTACTCTTTACAATAGTATAAAATACTAAAATGTAAGCTCTTTTGAAAGAAGATCCATGGCTAACTTACATGCATACCCTTCATGACTCAGTCCAGCAACTTGCTGATAGGAAATTGATATGTATATTCTGACTCAATGAATTTACCCATATTAATAAATATAACAAAGTAATACAAAACAAATTATCATCTGAATCAAGCTATTGATAATCAAGTGCAACCAGATTAAATTGTAAAAGTCTCAAATCCTGCTAGAGATAAAATTATCAGTTGGTACTCTAGGTATTAAGTGTTGGATCGTATTCCCCTAACAGATGTGTTGCACCGATAACATGTAGATCTATAGATATGACCTTCTTTCTTTGCAAAGAGGGTCTTTTTAAAAGATGTAACTGCTAAGATGAGGTCATTAAAGAGGGCCCTAATGCAATATGTCAGTTATGATAACAAGAAGAGAAGAGAGACAGACACAGAAGACAGGAGGCCATATGAAGACAGAGGCAGGGATTGGAGTAATGCAGCCACCAGCAAAACAAACAAGAAAGCAAACAAACAAAAACAAAACAATTTAAAAAACAAGGCCTACTATAAGCTGCCAAGACAAGGAAGGAGCCTCTGCAGAGAGTTTTGAGACCATGGCCATGCCAATGTTTGATTTTGTATTTCTGAGTTCCAGAACTGAGAGAATCGATGTTGTTTTAAGCCATTCAGCAGTTCTTTATTACTACATCCTAAGAAACTAATATATCAGGAAAATCTAAAAATAATTGTAATGGTGGTTCCAAGTGGAACTTCCCCAAAGGCTAGACAGCAGAAAGAAAACCATAGAAATTCAGTCCTTGGCCTGAGGTTTTGGACCAGGGCTCACCAATTCTGTACTTACAAAGAAAATGACTACCACCTGTCTAGCAAGTGTCTAGTTTCAAAAGCCAAAGTAACTGTCTTAGACCTAGAGAAGAAAATACCAGGTAAAGGAGTGGCTTTACTTCTAGTGCCCAGTGCACTAGATGAACCTTTCTGTACACATGAAAAAGAGGCATAATCTCCACTGTTAACACCATAGCTGCGTCAGCATGTCTTGTGCTATTTGAATTCCATTTTTCCTGAATATACTAATTATTTCCTGGAAGAATGGTAACACATTAGTAAAGAACCACCTCATTGTCAACCTTTGTACTTTAACAATTATGAAATTTTTCTCTAATTATTGCTTGTTCATGGTATTTTTCAAAAATAAAAGTACTATTTTGCAGGATTTGAATTTACATGCTCATAAAATAACACAGAAATATGAAACTGTGCTCAAAGGACATATAAAAACTTTAAATTTAAAGACATATAGATCAATTCTATATTGATTCAGTTTAAAAGCTTGTTAGGTGTATGTTAGTAGAAATGCATCAAGTGCAGAATGATACACTTAAAATTCATAGAATCAAGTATATGATCATTAACATATGTCTATTAAGTACAATATATTACTTATAAAATTTGTGAAATCAAATACATAAAGCTGTTACTATGTTTATATTAATTCTCAATTCTAGATTTAATAAGCCATAACTTGTTAAAAATCTTTAATTCATTAAAAACTGGAGAAAAATTATGGAGAAAAACTCAAGTGAAAATAAAAACAGAGATAGATGAGCAGATTTAAAACAAAGTAATAAAACAAAATCATTCTATTAAAATAGCAACTGCACTTTTAAGTGGAAAGGGAGTATTAAAAATGAAATTGAGTATATTTTTTAAATGTTATTATACCTATAAAAGGAAATGCAGGTATCTGCAATATTTATAAAGTTCAAAGATATATTAAGAAATAGGTCGGGTCCTGGCTGGTGATACTCAGTGAATTGAACACCAGCCTGCAAACGAAAGGGTTGCAGGTTCATTCCCAGTCAGAGCACATGCCTGGATTGCAGACCAGGTGCCCAGCGGGGGACTTGCAAGAAGCAACTGTACATTGTTGTTTCTCTCCCTCTCTTTCTTTCTCCCTTCCTCTCTCTCTAAAGATAAATAAATAAAATCTTTAAAAAATTAGAAAAAGAAAAAAGGAGCAGGTTGGTAAGAACAAGAGAGTCAAGGTACCTTGCATACCTTGGAAAAGAAGTCTCCCACCTTGGCTGCCCTGCTGACCCTTTGTGATGACAGATAAGGAGCAGGGCTGCAGTGGCTGTAAGCAGTCAGGATTATAACCACTGAAGGTGTCCCCACTGACATTTGCAATGACATAGAAGACTCAGCAATTCTAGAAAATATCCCTAATCTACTAAGTCAGTGAATGAGAACAAATTGAACTGTTAAATATGGACACTCTTTGGAATAAAACTTAAAAGTAAACATAGCTTTAATCATGTGATTTTTCACCCCTCCTTTGAAAGCATTCCAATTAGAAAAATTAGCCACTCCAGCATATTCTGAATATGAGAAAATAGTCAAACGAATGAAAACATAGTAACTTAAAGCAAATGAAACATGGGAGACTTTTATGTATTTGATATTTTCCATGTGGCAGGGAGTTCTCTGGATGGGCAAATCTAGGTAGCCTTTCTCAAGGTCAGTGGCCACTCCTTGTCATTAAATAATATTAACACTCTAGTACTTGCATAGTTTAAGGTTGTAGCCTTTCTACAGCTATTGTATGTTTATATAAAATGCCTCAATTTGCTTTGCAATCTGTTTTATTTATATGTAAAGTGTTTCAATTTGTTTCTCAGTCTATTCTGTTTCTATATAAAATGTTTCAACTTGATAATCATAGATAATTTTTAAAGATTTCTTTGTAATTTCACTTAAACATGGAAAGCTAGAAAGACATTTTTATATAATATGAAACAAATTGAGAGGTAGGTAAATTTATTAGCAGATATAATAATAAGTTCCTTGATATCTTTATGGTTTATGAAAGTTTTTCTTTTTCCTTTTATTATTTCAAAGCAGAACAATATTGCTCCAGTTACCAACAGATTATGTATTGTCAATGCAAGATACTATTTTCCATGCACTAGCTTCAAAATCAACTCCATGAGTGTAACTGCAAAAATAGTCTATTCAATAACATCATGCTAATATAAGTCTATAGCTTCCTAGTGTGACAATTCTTATTTCAAAAGCAAATAGAGTTTAAGCTTGTTCAAGTAGTAGCTTCATTATTTAGAGCACAGACCAAGTGCTCTCTTCATTCATTAACTTGCGTATAACTATCTAGCCATCATTTATTTTTAAAAGCCAAAGGTAAGCCTTTCACATTTAGAAATATTGATTTTCTTAGCAGTAATTGTTATTACTGGAGACTCCAGCTGGATTTCATTGATAAAATGGAGGCAAATGTGAGTTAAAGTGTAGTACCCAAGACAGCAATGTCTGGTATGTTTTTACACTTTGATATCCAAGACAGCAATGTCTGGTATGTTTTTACACTTTGATATTCCAACAGCCTTGCATACCGACCTCATTGAAATTGATTAGTAAATAACTGTACAAACATGGAAGATTCTGAAATTGATTCAAAATCATAATGGGGTATGTGAAATTCATTAAGTTTTTAACTTACTGTCCATAAAGTTAACTCAGCATTATTGATTTTAGAGTGAAAAAAATGACTTTGAAATTTTAAAATAGCTTGGTTGATGAAGTTAAATATAGTGGATTGATCACATATATTTATCAGTGTTTCTACTGATAACTCACTAGAATTGTTATTGTGTCTGGGGTGGTCTTGTTTAGGACTTTTGCTCAACAGAACTTGCAAATGTGTATATATTATATTTATATAAAATCAAGAACTGTGGTTGCATTAATAAAAAATAAGCCAACAATGTCTTTGTAGAATGTACAGTTCAATAATTGAGTCAGAATTTAATTGAAGAAATAAAAAAAATCAATAGAGGACAAGTAGTGTGGGGTGGTCAGTCCTTTAAAGAAAAGGTGTGTTACCAATGGCATTGTTTAGAATAGCCTGTGCATGGTGAAAATGAAAAGCAAAAGACTTTAGTAGGTTTTTTATATCTATAATTCTTTAAAAACGCACTCCTGTAGTGCCTATACCCAGGCAGGACCACCATCCCTCAAACTCCGAAGTTATTTAGCCCCTGGTAAATATTAAACGACGGTAAGTGCTATAGGGGAAAACAGTGGGGAAAAAGACACAAACAAGACTCTGGGGCGTTGGGATTTTAACTAAGATGGTCTCATGTGAGTGAATAAGTGAAGGGGTACAGGAGGAGAAAAGAGGTCACTGATGGCCCTGGACCCATTTCTGATTTTTGCTGTCACTGTCACAGACCCTTTTCTGCAAGGACAGACTCACAGTTGATAGTAATATCTCACATAGAATTTAGTCTTGAGTCCTTCTGCTTTGTGCCCACTAGCCTCCTCTAATACAGCAGGGGTTCAATCAATCAGAGGCAAGGCCTTCTAGCTGCAAAATTTTGGCAGTGGGTTCTGGGGAGCTCTCTGGGTGTTTTTTGGGAGGAAATGGCAGAATGGGTCCCAAGAGGTGACCCTCACGGTATTTCCTTTTTTGGGCTCTTCCTCTTTTCCTATCCAACACTTCCGCTCTCCTATTCCTGGTTTCAGTCTGACTTTGGGGAAAAGCCCAAGATAAGATAATCAGTCAACCATCTGACTATCTCGCAGGGGATCAGTCCAGGCAGAGGGAAGAATAAGTACCATGGAACCTGGGTCTCATGTACTAGGTACAGCAAGGATGTCAGTGTGCTGGAAAGGTGTGTATACATGGGGAAGAGAAGGGATTCTCTTAGTAAAGTGCTTTTCCAAAATCTTAGTGGTAGCATACATATTAAACAGTAAGTACTTTTTTCTTACATTTTGTAAATCATTGACAGGGGAGGGATAAGAGAGAGAAAGAGAGAGACAGAGACAGAGAGACAGAGACAGAAAAGAGAGAAAAACATGCTGGAGCTTTCTTTTACTTAAATGTTATAAAGCGGTAAATATACATCACATAGCAGAATACTAATAAGTTTATTTTCTGTGAACCTTCAAGTAATTTATTAATGTTCAAAGAAAGGACTGTATAGCTAAATTATTACAACAAGGATTTCTACTTTAGAGTTATTGAAGTATTTTAGATAAGAAACTCACTAAAAATTTACATGCTTAGAAAAAATGCAGTGTAAAAAGTTATTTAGTAGTTAGTCATAGTTTCAGAACATTTTCCACTGAAATAATATAACATCTGCTACATATTTATGCACCAAGCGGAAGCCTTCTAATACCCTTATCTTTATGCGTCTGTCTAGCAAATAAGACAGCAGTTAATAAAGGAGATATTCAATGAATGTTGAATAAATGAATGAAAGAAGTCTTCTTAACAGTTCTCATTGTATAAGCTCATTTAAGCTTTCATGCTTATTTAGCTCTGTTGGGCACATCTTTCTTATCTTAATATTGCTTACCTCACATAAGCTACACTTAAATATTTCACCTTTTTTTTTTTTCAGACAGCAAATTCAAACCCATTATTTTTTTGTTTCAGCAGACTGTTATCTACACTGGTGCAAATTAAGGCCATCTGCATGTAAAATAGCACTGGATTCAATAAGAATATTAGAGTTTGAATGTGTCATTCCTTGGTCTGAAATTGTAAGAAGCTGTTACTTTTTATATGCTTTGCAGAACCTAAAACATAAACTCTTGTACTGTGGTAGGGTGTGATCATATCTTGTAGACTCATTAAATTAGTAAATATATATTTAATGTTGCATGTGTTTCAAGTAGACACATTGGTTTAAAATACCAATAACAGAGAAATAGATTATTTCCTATACAGAATTTGCATTCCAACAGGGACCAGACAGAAAAGACTGAAGTGAATGAAGAGGAACACAAGATTATTTGAGATAAGTGCTACGAAGACATTATACCATGTGATTTGAAGAATTGAAGGTGGTAGGTTGTGGGTTGTTAGTTTAAGAATGTAGTGAGAAAATTTTTTTCTGTGGGACAAATGTTGAAGATTCTCAGACCTATGAATTCAAAGACTCTTATTCTTTTTTTCTTAGTCATTTCCATGACATTTTAGCAAAGACCTATGTTCATGTCATAGTTTCTTGGAATAAATCTGGAGTTGGGAGTTTAGAATTATGAAGGAACAAATAAAGATGATTAAATTCATATAGAAAAGAGAGAGGAAAAGAGGGTTGCATAGCTATTTTCATCATTCAAAGGATTGTTTTAGGAATTGTTGTATTTCTTTAATATGTAAAGCCAATAGACAAAGGTACAAGTTATAGAAAAAAAGGTTCAGAATTTGCTTTGGAAAGAACCACAGAAACTGTAACCATGCAGCACAGGGTTCAGTTGCTTCTCACCTTGATACCTGACCTGAAGATCTGTGTTGAAGGAAACAGGTTTTTATTAACAAGGTTGCAATTTTGGGGTGGCTGAGAGCACTTCTGCTCTGACCCCTTCTCTTCCACGACACCCAGAAGTTTGCCATTCCCTTATCTGTCATTTTTGGAGCTTCAGGCAGTCACACAAACAGATCTCCACCCTCCCTGGAATGTGCACTTGTGGATTTCAGAGTCACCCTCTTCTCGCAGCAGCTCTCTCCTTCAGAATCTGGGGCACAGTGCTCTCAATCTCCATGTAGCAGTTCAGGACCCATATGCCACTCTGCATTGGATCACAGTGTCCCAAGGGCTGGAGCCCAATGAGGAACACATCCCAGCGTGGCACCCTGCTTCCAGAAGTGGGCTTCCAACCATGCGGAGCCTAAGCCCCTGGTGGCCCTGGCATCCTCCTGGTCCCATAAGAACTCGTGACTATACAGGGAGCACAGGCCAGAGACCCAGAGGCTCCAAGTGTAAGAGGGTGCAGCCAGGGGCCCCCCAAAGAAGGATTTTTAATGGGGTTCAGAACTCAGGGTGTCCAGGAAATATTAAAAATATGGATGTCCTCACCTCCACAAGTCTGAACTGGGAGATGGGACACATGGAGCAAGGCCATTGAGAGTTGTTTTGCATAGCAACAGTTTTGCAGCTAACCTCTAGAATGGTCATTTAACATATCTATAACTTTTGACCAGGTTTATGGATATGTTAAATAGCTGTGGTCACGCTTTGAGCCAGGGGGATGGGAGTGACTTCCACCTAGGATATAACTGGGAGGCAACTCCCCCTGGTTACAGCACCTGCATGAGAGCTTGGAGATGATTGGCTCCATGCCATGGGGCCATGCCTGCCTGGACTTACTATGGCAGTCCAGAAAAGCTGGAAAAATACAGGAATGCTGGCAGGTGTAGCCAATTGTGGGAGGAGTTGGAAATGGGCCTGCTGAGGAAGACTGGTGCTGGGATTTAAATCCAGGTGTGGCAGCCATGAGAAGAAGAACCATGCGGCTTTGGGGCTCCCTTTGCCATGCAGTTTAGGAAGCCAGAAAGCAAGATGTAGCAGTGACACAGAGCTCTCTGTTAGCAGTTTGGAAGAATGCAGGAGATGTTTCAGGAAGGAAAGGGACAAAAGGACTCTTGCTGGTGGGCCATGAGAAGGTACAATGTAGTTTTGGATTAAGAACTGGAGATCCCGGTGACACAGTTGGTGCTGGGAACCGAGGGAGGCCTACCAGCTGAGCACGGATTACTAGGAAGAACTGGGGGCTACCTGAGCCATGAACCTCTATTTCTTTTCCTGAGATACAGTACCCTGGACCAGACAAAGAGGGGAAGGAAGGACTGTGTGTGATTGTGGATGTTTTAAGGGATTTTGAGATTTTAATGAAGACATTAAGTCATTATTCTTTTTTTTTTTTCCACACAAAAACTTTTATTTTTTTATTTTATTTTATTTTATTTTTTTTGTGTCTTTGATAATTGGGAACAAGGCTCTTTTTTTTTAATCAGTATTTTTTAATTGTTGATATTGTACGGTTTTCTGTCTTTTACCCCGCCCCAGCCCACCACCCCAGCCCTCCCCACCTTCCTCCCATTTCCACCCCCCATAGTTTTTGTCCATGAGTCCTTTATACTTGTTGCTCTAAACTATTCCCCTTTTCCCCTGAAATTCCCTCTTCTCCCCCTCTGGTCACTGTCAGACTGTTCTCAAATTCAGTGTCTTTGTTTATATTATGCTTGTTTGTTTGTTTTGTTGATTAGGTTCTTGTTAAAGGTGAGATCATATGGTATTTGTCTTTCACTGCCTGGCTTATTTCGATTAGCATGATTCTTAAGTCTGTATAACTTTTGAATAAATAATTCCTTTCCTTTTCACCAATCTCTGACATTGAGAGCTATAATTCCCTGGTGGTGGGCAAGGCGAACCTAGTACAGGGAGACCTGAGGAGAAGGGGAGGGGTCAATTTGGTAACACTGTGATCCCTTCTCCAGTGGCCGGTCAAGGAAAATCATGGGAGACCAATGTACAATAGCTTTAAAGTCATACAACTACTTATACATGTGCAAAAAAAGCCTGCCAGAACTAGCCAGGAAAAATCCACCCTGTAAGAATAGAATTCCTCCATCCCATGCCGTCAATCTGTGCTTGGAGTTGGCCTGCTCCCATGCTCTCTACTATAAACTGTGTGTGTTCGGTTCAGTTCTTTATCCCAGTCACCAAGTACTTGGTTACCTGTGCCCAACTGTGACACAAGTGCATTTGCAACCAAAAGTCCCAAGCCAAAGCTCCGTGAGCCAAGAGAACCAAGAGCCAGCACCAAATGCCAGAGACACCAAATGCCAGGACAGCTAGATATATATCTGGGTTCATAAAACTATGAAATGAAGGCAATAATTTCTATTTTAGATTGCTGCAAGTTTTAATTAAAAAGGGACAATGAAGGCAATTGAAATACTAGCACATAAATGTTTCATAAATATTTTGTTCTCTTTATCTGAATTGAAATAAAATAGTCCTAGAGAAGAAAACTTGTGATTTTATATATTAAATATTTTATTTTGAGGAAGTTATTTTACTTCTCAAACTGTGAATTCTTTATATATAATATCGATGAAAGTTATTTTTATTTAACATTTTCAGTATCTGATAAGTTAATGCAAAAGAATTTACAATCTATGAAAATGTCATAAAAGCTAAACTTAGAAAAAAGATATAGAAAAAGGTAGATTTTCTTTATAAAAATGTAATTTGATGAGGATTACAATATGCACCATATTTTGTCATGAATAAGGTGCACTTTTTGCCCAAATTTTTTAGGGAAAAATAAGGATGCGCATTATACATGGGTGGTGCTGGTACATAAAATTTCTTGTACCCTGTGCTTGTGTTCTATAATTATTTGTTACATAAAATTTCTTGTACTATAATATGTTAGAAAATAAATGCTTAGATTCCTTTAAAATGCAAAAAAAATCTAAATATAAATAAATACAAGTTACATTAAAAAATTAAAACAAAAAATTATTTTCCTGAAGGTTGGGCCAAAAATATGGGTGTGCATTGTACATGGCAAAATACAGTATTTTCTTTCTTATATGTATTGATTTATTTGTTCACTTAATTTTCATTGATTGATTCATTTTTGTAGAAGAATTTGTTAACATTCAATACAGACCAGGGTTTACACATACATCTTATTTGTCATTTAATAGTTTGATACCATACTACTAACATAAATGCTACATACTTTTGTTGATAGAGCATAATTTTAATTGACTTTTTCTTTCTACTATCATAATATTTTATGGCACATCTTTGGAAAAGCTCCAACAGTGGAATTCAAATAGGCTATAATTATTTATTTTATTAAGAGAACTCAATTTAATATTTGATCTTGGAATGTTGTTTTTTGCAACATAATTCTGAATGAAGCATAATTTAAAGACTTCACAAGATGTATAAAATACATGAAAGACAAATCCCATTTCTTAGGGTTTTTTTTTTTTTAAAAAGAACTTTTTTTTTTAAATTTTTTTTTCTTTTAGATTTTATTTATTTATCTTCAGAGGGGAAGGGAAGGAGAGAGGGAGAGAAACATCAATGTGTGGTTGCCTCTTATATGTCCCCTGCCGGGAACTGGCCTGGCAACCCAGGCATGTGCCCTGACTGGGAATCGAACCGCGATCCTTCGGTTCGCACGCCCGCGCTCAATCCACTGAGCTACACCAGCCAGGGCCCATTTCTTAGGTTTTTAAAAAAATATTTTGTATTGATTTTGGTTGTACATCTTAGTGGTTAGACAATCATATCATTTATATAGTGTTCTTGATATTTTCAGTACATCAACTTGTAACAGGGTGCAGGCAAGAGGGGGTCCCCAAAATAGGGATTTGGAATGGGGCCCAGAACTCAGGATGTCCAGGAAATATTAGAAAGACATATAAGATGTCCTCACCCCTTCCCTCTCAGGTGTGAGTTGGGGGAAGGGACAGATGGAGCAGGGCCATTGAGAGTTGTTTTGCATAGCAACAGCTTTGCAGCTAACCTCTGGCATGGTCATTTAACATATCTATAACCTTTAACTGGTTTCATAGATATGTTGAATAGCTGTGGCCATGCTTTCAGCCAGGGAGAAAGGAGTGACTTCCACACAAGAGGGAACTGGAAGGCAACCCCTCTGTTTAGGGAACCTGCGTGAGAGCTTGGAGATGATTGGTTCCAAGCCATGGGGCCACACCTGCCTAGACTCATTGTGGCAGCCCAGTAAAACTGGAAGGATATGGGAATGCTGGCAAATGTAGCCACTTGTAGGAGGAATTGGAAATGAGGCTGCAGAGGAAGATTGGTGTGGGGATTTAAACCCAGACTCATGGATGGAATTGGAGAGCATCATGATAAGCGCAATAAGCCGGGCAGTGAAAGACAAATACCATATGATCTCACCTTTAACAGGAACCTAATCAACAAAACAAACAAACAAGCATAATATAAACAAAGACACTGAATTTGAGAACAGTCTGACAGTGACCAGAGGGGAGAGGGGAGGGAATTTCAGGGGAAAAGGGGAACGGTTTTGAGCAACAAGTATAAAGGACTCATGGACAAAAACTATGGGGGGTGGAAATGGGAGGAAGGTGGGGAGGGCTGGGGCGGTGGGCTGGGGGCGGGGTAAAAGACAGAAAACTGTACAATATCAACAATTAAAAAAATACTGATTAAAAAATAAAAAATAAAATAGCAGCAAAAACAAACAAACAAACAAACAAACCTAGACTCAGCAGCCATTAGAGGGAGAACCATGCAGATTTGGCAGAGTGCAGACTCCTGCAGCTTTGGTAGAAGAGGACCACACTGCTTTGGGGTGCTCCCTTTGACCACATGGCCTGGGAAGCAGGAGAGACTTTGCCTGGAGCAAGGGTAAAAGAACTCTTGCCAGTAGGCCATGAGAAGGTGCCACATGGCTTTGAATTAATTAGAGATTCTGCCTGGATGATGTGCCAGCAGCTTGGGTCCTAGATGTTTGTTTCTTTTCCTGAGTTACATTACCCCGAATTAGGGCAGGGGGAGAAGGAAGCACTGTGGACTTCTGTGGGTATCCAAAAGGACTTTGATGTCTTAATGAAGACATTAGGTCACTACTTTAAGTCTGTGTAGCATTAAATAAACATTTCCTTCCCTTTTCACAAATCTCTGGCATTGAGAATCATCTTTCCTAAGGCAGCGGACATAACAAACCTTGGCCCCTGTGTTTGTTCTGTAACAGTTTTTGGCATCCCTGGGTGGGCCAATAATTGCCCCCCTTGGACCTGTGTTCTGTAACAATCTGGCATCATACCTAGTTATTGCGATATTATTGAATCTGTTTAATATGCTTTACTTACTTCCCTATGACTACCCTGTAACTTCCCATTTGTGCTTCTTAGTCCCTTTAGCTCTTTCACCCAGTTCTCCAAATCCCCTGCCCTCCAGCAACCACCAGTTTCTCTCTCTATTTCTATGAGTCTACTTAAATTTTGTTCACTCATGTATTTCATTCTTCAGATTCCATATATAAGTGAAATCATCTGGTGTTTTTCTTTCTCTGACATTTCTTAAGGTTAGGTACTGATTTGCTTATGTACAACAGAGATCTAGCAGTAAAATTTTAAAAGAATAAGATACAGAAGTAAACAACCAAGATAATTCATGAAGAAAATTGCTTATTTTAAAATGCTTTTAATAAGCTAGACCTTTATTTAAAGTTTACTTATGGTTTAAATGAATTTCACAGGCTTTTTTGTACCACTTTTTATGTGTGAAATTTATTACTATTAAGGCTAGTTTGTCCTGAAGGCATTACTTAGTTCCCATATTTTCATGAGTCATGTGATTCAAAGTAACTACAATACTTTTCTACAGTATTTTTCCAATCTATGGAAGAAACTGTTTTTGATGTTTGATAATAGTATTAATGGGCTTCTAAAATTATGCCATAATAAGAGTTCACTGTTGTTTCCTCTCAAAAATGGAGAGCCAGTAGTACTGAAAATGGCTGGTATAGAACTGCAATGACAAAATTCAGTCACACAAGTACTTGACATTCAGCATGTTTTATACTTTAAGACTAAGGATTTAAAGCAAAATAAATAACTGATTCAAGTGGACAGAAATAACTGAAAAACAAGTGGACAGAAATGCTACACTCAAAAGGAAAAGTTTCTACTAAGAGTTCACTGGTAATTGTAGTTTATAATTATTAATATGCCTCCTATATTTCAAATTATTTTATTATTATGAAATACAAATCCAAAAATAGTGTCAAATATATAATGTTGACTAGATATAAAATCATCTATATAAATTTACTCAATTATATATAATATATACATACATTTTTTATTCTTGCAACAAATAATGAATATCAAGTGATGTCAATTATAATAGTATAATATTAAACGCAATGTTGCGAAAATATTTTTATTAAATATACTTTATTAATGGAGACTTTTAATGAATTATGCAGAAATTTGACAAATTAAGTAAACATGGAATTTTATTTCCTTATCTGATATTAAGGAAAATCAGAATTGCCAAATACATTCTGTTTATTTTTCTTGCTAATGCAACTTTAAAAATTTAAAAATTAAAATAAATTTATCTTGGGGTAAAATGGTAAAGTACTGAAAATACTTTTATCAAACATTGATTTAGAGTTAACCATATTGGAAAAAAGGAAATAACTGCTAGTTCATTAAGTTCTTTTTTTTTTTAGTGTGTGCACAGTTCTTTTGATAATATAGCCACGAATTTACGGGGAACCACTAGTTTGTGCATGTTTGACAGAGGGTGAGATCGTACACAGAAAATGCAAGACTGAAAATTTCATAACCTGTAAAATCAACAATTTTTAAAAAAATCTGAGGTCATTCTGGGACAATCTTTGCTGAATGAAAAGAACATGCCAGGGTCAGTGGAAATTTCTTGGAGGAAAAGGTTGATAGAGATTAATTAGGATAAATTAACCAAAGCAGAAAAGAAAATACCATGAAAGATTGGGGTCTGTGTTTTACATATATTCATTTTAGCTGAAGGATACTTTTATATAACCCTTTGTTCAACTTGACTGCCTTAATTATTGTTAGGTGTCAATTATTTCAGCAATTATCTTTGGATTTATTTGACTCTAATCATGATGCCCTAATACTAATACATAGCAGTAAAAGAAACAGGAGACAGGACCAAAATTGGATCTTCCAACGTAATATTGCTATTGCATACCATTGGCAATTAATAATAATTAAGACTATATTGTGGTATGATAGTGAGGCTGATATGATAACATAATAATATCACATTATTATTTACTTTTAATTTATTTTTTGTGTGGTGCTAGCTATGTAAGGAAACTTGCCAGGGTTATTTTGTCTCTGATTATTAATCTTGGTTAAAAGGATTATAAAACAAAGGTGGTAGATTAGGTTACTGTGTAGGACCCTGAAGCAGGGTAGGTGCTTAAAGTTAGCATACATATGATCTTAGAAACACAGCCACTAAAGATGGTAAGCCAGTGGTTGACAACCATGACTTTTTGTCTCCCTGTAGGACTTGAGTTTTATGGCAATATGGAAAATTCAGATGTCCACCTAAAAATATGTTCAAATAGCCCTGAATAGTGTGGCTCCATTCACTGGGCATAATCCTATAATGTGAAAGGTCTCTGGTTTGATTACCAGTCAGGGCACATGGTTGGGTTGAGGGCTGGGTTTGGTCTCCAATTATGGAGCACATGGGAGACAATCAATCAATGTTTTTCTCTCACATCAATATTTGTTTCCCTTTCTGTCTCCCTCCTTCCCCCTCTCTCTAAAACTAAATAAATAAAATCTTAAAAAAATCACAGTACTTTCAGGATAGAATAAAGAGTACCACATGTTCAAGTTTCTATTGTGTTCTAGTCACTGAGTTATATGCTGGAGTTACAGAGTGGGCATAACTATGCTGTGGGCCCCTGATACATCTGGAAAAACATGCAAACACTCTCCAGTAACAACAAAAAATGTTTATTGTTACCAGGAGCAGAACATAAACACAATTGGGGGCCAGACTTTATTTTCTCACCAGGTCACATTTGAGACTTGGTGAGTCACATGGACATCGTTCTTTATACAACCTCTCCAGTTTTTATTCCTCTTTCCTTATCTACCTATCTTCTTCCCCAACAGGTCTTCCTCCATGTCACTCATGGTAATCATTATTCTTGACTATTATAAGATTCTATAGGTAGGTCCTCAAAAATAATGGTTTCTTGAGGTTGATGTTTATAAGAGGAAGTTCAAGTTTCAAAATCTTCAGAGGGGTATCTGTAATAAAAGTGCATCTTTCGCTTGCCTGTAAGGATTGCTTCCATAGCAAAGCTTCAGTGAGTTATTACAAACAACAGCAACAAAATACCCTTCACAGGAGGGTGAAAACAGAAAAACACCCAGGTGATGAGATCACAGCGTTTACCTATCTCCAAACCCATATACATATTGACTATGAGTTCTTTATTTTTTATTTTTTTATTTTTATTTTAATTGTTGTTTTTGTATAGTTTTCTGTCTTTTACCCCCACCCCAGGCAACCACCCCAGCCATCCCCAACTTCTTCCCATTTCCAACCCCCATAATTTTTGTCCATGTGACCTTTATATTTGTTGCTCTAAACCCTTCCCATTTTCGCCTGAAATTCCCTCCCCTGTCCCCTCTGGTGACTGTCAGCCTGTTCTGAATTTCAGTGTCTTTGGTTATATTATGCTTGTTATATTTGGTTTTATTATGTTTGTTTGTTTTGTTGATTATATTCCTGATAAAGGTGAGATCATATGGTATTTGTCTTTCACGGACTGGCTTATTTCACTGAGCATGATGCTCTCTAGTTCCATCCATGCTGTCACAAAGGATAAGAGCTCTTTCTTTCTTTCTGCTGCATAGAATTCCATTGTGTAAATGTACCTTAGTTTCTTCATCCATTCATTTACTGATGGACACCTAGGTTGCTTCCAACACTTGGTTATTGTAAATTGTGCTTCTCTGAACATAGGGTGTGTACGTTCTTTTGTATTGGTGTTTCAGGATTCTTAGTATATAATCCAAGCAGTGGGATTGCTGGGTCAAAAGGTTTTCTTAGAAAACCATTTTTAGTTTTCTTAGAAAATTCCACACTGTTTTTCATAGTGGTTGTACCAGTCTGCATCCCCACCAATAGTGCACTAGGATCCCCTTTTCTCCACAACCTCTCCAACACTTGCTGTTTATTGCTTTGTTTATGATGGCCATTCTGACTGGTGTGAAGTGATATCTCATTGTGGTTTTAATTTGCATCTCTCTGATAGTTCGTGATATCCAGCATCTTTTCATGTGTCTCTGGATCCTCTGTATGTCCTCCTTGGAGAAGTGTCTGTTCAAGTCCTTTGACCATTTTTTAATTGGATTGCTTGTCTTAAAGTGGAGCCGAGTAAATTCTTTATATATTTTGGAGATTAAACCCTTGTCTAGGTATCTGAGGTTTTCCCATAAAGTTGGTTCTCTTTTTATTTTAATACTGTTTTCTTTAGGCATGCAGAAGCTTTTTATTTTGATGAGATCCCATTTGTTTACTCTTTCCTTTATGTCCCTTGCTTTAGGGGACATACTAGTAAAAATGTAGCTGTGTGAAATATCTAAGATTTTCCTGCCTATGTTCTCCTCTAGGACTTTAATAGTGTCATGGCATATATTTAAATCTTTTATACACCTTGAATTTGTTTTTGTGTATGGTGTAAGTTGGTGCTCGAGTTCATTTTTCTTTATGTAGTTGTCCAGTTCTACCAACACCACTTGTTGAAGAGGTTATTTTTGCTCCATTTTATGTTGCTGTCCCCTATGTCGAATATTAATTGACCATAGAGATTTGGGTTTATTTCTGGACTCTCTGTTATCTTCCACTGGTTTATGTGCCTGTTTTTATGACAGTACCAGGCTGTTTTGAAACAGTGATTACATGTAATACAGTTTGGTATCAGGTATTGTGATCCCTCCTACTTTGCTCTTCTTTCTCAAAATTCCTGCAGCTATTTGGGGTCGTTTATGGTTCCATATAAATTATTGAAGTGTTTGTTCTATGTCTGTGAAATATGCCATTGGTACGTTAATAGGTATTGGATTGAATTTGTAAATTGCTTTGGATAGTATGGATATTTTGATGATGTTAATTATTCTGATCCATGAACACGGTATGTGTTTCCATTTGTTTGTGTCTTCCTTGATTTCTTTCTTCGTTGTTGTGTAGTTTTCTGCATAGAAGTCTTTTACCTCCTTGGTTAGGTTTAGTCTTAGGTATTTTAAATTTATTTTTGTTATATTAAATGGAATTTTATTCTTGATTTCCGCTTCTGCTGTTTCATTGTTGGTGTAGAAAAATGCCTTTGATTTCTGGCTATTGACTTTGTATCTGGCTGTTTTGCCAAATTCGTTTATTAGGTAGAGCAGCTTTTTGGTGGAGTCTATAGGATTTTTTATGTACACTATCATGTCATCTGCAAACAATGATAGTTTTGTTCCCTCCTTTCCAATTTGGGTGACTTTTTTTTTCCCTTTTCTTGTCTAATCACTGTAGCTAAGACTTCCAATTCTATATTGAATAGAAGTGGTGAAAGTGGACAACCTTCTCTTGTTCCTGATCTTAGTGGAAAAGATTTTAGATTTGCCTGTTGAGTATGATGTTGGCTGTAGGCCTCTCATATATGGCCTTTATTATGTTGAGGAATGTTCCCTCTATTCCCACTTTGCTGAGTGTTTTTATCATAAATGACTGTTGTGCCTTATCAAAAGCTTTTTCCACATCTATTGATATGATCATGTGATTTTTGTCTTTGCTTTTGTTTATGTGATGTATTACATTTACTGATTTGGGAATATTGAACCCTCCTTGCATCCCTGGGATGAATCCCACTTGATCATGGCGTATGATGTTTTTAATGTATTGTTGGGTGGGGTTTGCCAATATTTTGTTGAGGATTTTAGCGTCTATGTTCATGAGCGATATTGACCTGAAGTTGTCTCTCATTGTTGTGTCTTTATCTGGTTTTAGGATTAGGATGAAGCTGGCTTCATAAAAAGAGTTTGGGAGTCTTCCATCATTTTGGCTTTTTTCAAATAGTCTGTGAAGGATAGGGCTTAGCTCTTCCTTAAATGTTTTGTAGAATTCTCCCGTGAAACCATCTGGTGGAGGGTTTTTGTGTGTAGGTTGTTTTTTGATTACTGCTTCAATTTCATTTGCTGTTATTGGTCTGTTCAGGCTTTTTGCTTCTTCTTCATTGAGTTTTGGAAGATTATATTTTTCTAGAAACTTGTCCATTTCACCTAAGTTTTCAAATTTCTTGGCATACGGTTCTTCATAGTAATTTCTTACAATCCTTTGTATTTCTGTGGCGTCAGTTGTAATCTCTGCTCTTTCATATCTGATTGTGTTTATTTGAGTCCTCTCACTTTTTTCTTAAGAGCCTGCTTAAAGGCTTGTTGATTTTGTTTATCTTTTCAAACAACCAGCTCCTTGATGCATTTATCCTTAGAATTGTGCTTTTAGTCTCTATGTCATTTAATTCTGCTCTGATCTTGGTTATTTCCTTCCTTCTACTTGCTTTGTTGTTGTTCCTTAAGTTCTTGTAGGTGTAGGGTTAACTTGGTTGTTTGAAATGTTTCTATCGTCTTTAAATAGGCCTGTATTGCTATGAACTTCCCTCCGAGGACTGCATTCAGTGTCCCATAAGTTTTGGGTCATTGTGAGTTCATTTTCGTTTGTTTACAGAAAGTCTTTGATTTCCTCCCTAATTTCATTTTGACCCATTCATTGTTTAATAGCATGCTATTCAATCTCCATGATTTTGAGGGTTTTGGGATTTTCCCCATGGGGTCAGTTTCTAATTTCAGTCCCTTGTGGTCAGAGAAAATGATTGGTATAATTTCAATTTTCTTGAATTTGTTGAGGCTTGTTTTGTGTCCTATCAGTTGGTCTATCTGTGAAAATGTTTTATGTGCATTTGAAAAAAATGTGTATTTACTTTCTTTGGGATGAAGGGCTCTGTATATATCAGTTAAGTCCAATTCATCTAGAGTATTGTTCAATGCCACAATATCTTTGTTGATATTTTGTTTGGAAGATCTGTCCATATTTGACAGTGGGGTGTTAAAATCCCCTACTATAATTGTGTTGCTGTCAATATCTTTCATGAAGTCATCTAACATTTTCTTGATGTATTTAGGTGCTCCTATGTTGGGTACATATATATTTACGATGTTTATGTCTTTTTCGTGGATTCTACTGTTGAGTATTATGAAGTGAATTTCTGGGTCTCCCTTTATGGCCCTTCTTTTGAAGTCTATTTTTTCTGATATGAGTATTGCTACCCCGGCCTTTTTTCCCTGTCCATTTGCTTGGAAAATTTGTTTTCCAGCCCTTCACTTTGAGTCTGTGTAGGTCTTTTGTCCTGAGGTGGGTCTCTTGTAGGCAGCATGTGTGTGGGTCATGCTTTCTTATCCATTCAGCTATTCTATGTCTTTTGATTGGAGCATTTAATCCATTTACATTGAAGGTTATTATTGATAGGTACCTATTCATTGCCATTTTCGTGCCTGTGTTCTCTCTCTCTCTCTCTCTCTCTCTCTCTCCTCTCTCTCTCCCCCATTCCTTAAAGCAGTCTCTTTAGTATCTCTTCCAGAACTGGTTTTGTAGGTGTGTATTCTTTTAGACTTCTTTTGTCTAGGAACATCCTTATTTGGCCTTCTATCTTAATTGAAAGGCTTGCTGGGTAATGTAGTCTTGGTTGCAGGCCTTTGGTTCTCATTACTTAGAATATTTCTTGACATCTCTTCTGGCTTGGAGAATTTCCATTGAGAAGTCAGCTGCTAACATCATTGGGCTCCCTTGTATGTTACTTCCTTTTTCTTCCTTGCTGACTTTAAGATTCTCTCTTTGTCTTGGAATTTTGCCATTTTAATTATGATGTGTCTTGAAGTGGGCCTCTTTGGGTTCCTCTTGATTGGGACTTTCTGTGTTTCCTGAATTTCTGTGACTTGTTCTCTCATCAAATTAGGGAAATTTTCCATCATTACTTTTTCAAATAGGTTTTCTATCCCTTGCTCTTCTTCTCCTTCTGGTATCCGTATTATACAGATATTATTACATTTCATATTGTCTTGCATTTCTCTTAACCCCTCTTCATTCTTTCTGAGTCTCTTTTTCTTTTCTTGTTCTTTCTGTGTGTTTTGTTTTGTTTTTTTCTACTTTGTCCTCCAACTATCCGATGTGATCTTCTGCTTCATCGATTCTGCTTTTCATTCCTTCTACTGTGTTCTTCAGTTCAGAAAGTGTATTCTTCATTTCCTCTTGGCCCTTGTTGATAGTTTCTATTTCCTTTTTCATGTTGATATAGTTTACAGTGAGTTCATCATAGCTTCCTTGTAGTTTCTGGTAGCTTATTGAGAGCTCATGGAGCTTCCTGACAACCATTTCTTTGAAGTCACTGCCTGATAGGTGAGTTGCCTCTGTTTCATTTAGCATTCTTTCTGGGGCTTCCTCCTTTCCTTTCATTTGGGTGTTGTTTCTTTGTCTTCCTGTTGTTTGTGAGACTCTTCTTGTAAGCCTCAGCTTCTTAAATTGATATGTTCTGGCTCTCTGCGTTTGTGGTGTGAAGTCTGTGGTAGAATACCTGTGAGATTCAGCAGTGTAGTCTCTTTTGGCTATCCTGGTGTTCACATCTTCCACTGTCTCAGCTGTTGGGATGTCCCCTCTTTGAGACCACCTCTGTTTTTTTCATAGTTCCGAGTTTGTTTCTTTCTTTAGTCTCCCTCGTGCATATTTAAAAAGAGAAAATAGGAAAAGAAAATGAAAAAAAGAAGAAAAGAGAAGAAGAATGTAGAAGAGATAAAATTGGAAAGAAAAGAAGAAGGAATAAAACGAGAATGCAGTAAAGAGAAACAAAAGGAGCTGAAGCGTAGAAAGGATACAAATAATTTAAAAAATATTTAAAAACAAATGTCTTGCTTTTTTCAATCTTGCCGAGCCGGTTTTTCTGGTTGTGCTGTCTAGAACAGCCAAGGGGTGATGGTATTGCTTTTCTCCCTGTTCAGCACTCAGACATTTTTGGGGTACTCTGAAGGGCTAGCCTGGAACCTCTCCACACAGGACCTCCGGCATGGATTCTGAGCTTCCTGGGGAGCGTGCACTTTCCCAAGTTTATGGGTGTGAGCCTGGGTCTCCTATGTGGCGTGCACCAACCCTGAATTTACTGGTGTGTGTTCTAGATTTCCTGCTTTGCTTGCACTCACCCTAATTTCACTGGAGTCATCTCTGGTTCTCCCATGGATCGTTCACATTCCCTGGGTTCCCAGCGTGGGCTACAGGTCTCCGGTTACTTGCAGGCACCTTCCTTCGAGCAGCCCTCTCTGTTCACGTGCAGGCACCTGTGGTTTCGCAGCTGTCTGTGGTCACTCGCAGGCACGTATGGTTGAGTAGCCATCTGTGGTTCCGTGCAGTCTTCTATGGTCGCGCCAGCTCTGGCGTGCACTCCTCCCAGGACTATGAGTGGATGCTCACACCCCCAGCATGTTTGCCACAGAGACCTTAACTCCTCTCTGTTTGACTTCAAGCAGGGAGATCTCTCCTGGTGTTGCTAAAAGCTTGGTTGACTGGGGAGGGAGCGGTTGTGGCAGGCCTGGCAAGCACCGGTCCTGGGGCCTCAGCCTCCCTGGTCTCTGTGCTGATCCCTGGGCTCCTATTGTTCTGAAGTACTCTCCTTACTGTCTGGTTTTTCAAGGTACACTACAATTTTTTATCTCCTATTTTCAAACATGCTGTGTTATTGTTGTTTGTTTGCTCTGTTTCTCTGTAGATCAGCTAGTTTTTTCACCCATGTTTAGGCGGAAGTGGAATCTGCTCCCTCCTACTGTGCCTCCATCTTCCTTCCAAAGCCATATGGGGCAAATATTTTTTTACAAAGAGCCAAAAGCATGCAATGTAGGAAAAAATAAAACTTTAAATAAATGGTGCTGTGAAGCCACAGGCAAAAGAATGAAACTAGACTACAGTTTGTCCCCATTTGCAAAAAATAACTAAAATGGATCAAAGACCTAAATATAAGATCTGAAAAAATAAATTATGTAGAAGAAAATATAGGTATTAAACTTATACATATTGTTTGTAGAGAACATTTTATGAATTTTACCGCAAAAGCAAGAGAGGTAAAGACAAACATTAGTAAATTGTACTAAATCAAACTAAAAAGCTTCTGCACAGCAAAAGAAATTGCTAATGAAATGAAAATACAGGTAACCAATGAAATAGTAGAAGATATTTACAAACAATAGCTCTGACAAGGAGTTAATTTCCAAAATATGTGAAGAACTCATACAACCCAATATCAAAACAAACATATAATCTAAATAAAATGAACAGAGGAACTGAATAGACATTTTTCCTAAGAAGATATAAAAATGGCTGACAGATATATGAAAAATGCTTAACTTCACTAGCTATTGAAGAAATACAAATCAAAACTACAACGAAACATCACCTCACATCTGTTAGAACATATATTATCAACAAGACAAGTAATAACAAGTGTTGGTGGAGAAAATGAACCCTCATTCACTGCTGACGGGAATTCATACTGGTAAGTCACTATGGAAAACACTATGGTGGTTCCTCAAAAAATTAAGAATAGAGTTACCCCCAAAACTCAAAAACATTTATTCACAAAGATATTTACACCCTTATGTTCACTGCAGCATCATCCACTGTGGCCAAGACATGCAGACTAAAGTGTCCTTCCAAAGAAGGTATGGTGCACATACCATAGAATATTGCTCAGACAAAATAACTGCCATTTGCTGACAACATGGATGGATCTTTAGGATATCATGCTGATATAATTCAGAAAGAAAAAAGTTAAAAACCATATGATTTCTCTTATTTATGAGTTATTAAAACTGAAACTTAATGATACAGACAACAGTATGGTGGTTACCAAAGGGGCACAGAGGTGGGGGTGGTGGTGATATTAATGGGTAAAGGGGGATATATGGTGATTAAAGATGATTTGACTTTGAGTGGTGCACACACAATGGAATATATAGATCATGTTTCATAGAAATGTACACTTGAAACATAAAATCTTATTAACCAATATCACCCAAATAAATTTGATAAATAATAAATCAATACACCTTTGTCCTACTATTCTCAGTTCACATAACCTGGGTTTTCTTTTCCATCCAAATCAATTGTTTCTATAAAATTATCATAAAGTCTATTTTACATCCAATGATCCTAAACACACCAGTGAACACGTTACCCTCAAAGACCTATAGCCCTTTAAAGCTTAATTTAACTGGCATGTAAAATTAACAGCAGGTTTGGCATTGTGCTTTTGCATACCATCTTTGCTTTTGTCTTCATCATCCTTATTCCAGCTTGTTAACTTAATTTTCAGAGGGACCTACAATAATTTGAGGGCAGGAAGTTTTTACTAGGTATTTGCAAATACCTGCTGCTATGAATCTTTCTATATAAGAATGAATACACATCATTGAAACAAATAACATTGGGAAGGCAATGGAATTTATGGCACTAACAGTTGATGCCATGAACATCTTGTACACAGGAGGAGAGAATTGGATAGAAAAGTGGAATAACACTTGCATATCTTTTAATAAAAATTGTCCCTGTATGTCTCAAGTTTTAACACAAATAGAAAACTCAATGTTGACAGTCATCAGCAGCTTTACACATTGATTTCAATATCAACTTACAAATTCACAGGTACAAGATTAAACATCATAGAATTATAGAATGTCTTTCCATTAAAATTTTCCAGTTTTCATTTCAGGATGATATATTTTGGAAATAGTTACAACAAAATTAAATAGCATTCACATTAAAATTGTCTATATGTCTCAAGAGCAAACTGTTCTCCTGGATCTGCCCATAGATCCTGTTTTTTTATTATGACAGTGAATTTTAGGATACAACACTGTAACTCAAACTTGCAATGCATAAGTTATTATTCCAGTTATTCTTAATTGTGTGTATAAGTTTATATTAAAGATACTAATTAGGAAAAAATTAGAAGATAACATGGATTTGGTTACTCATATAATCCATCAAATTAGTGAAGAACTTTTCAGATCATAGAGTGATTACTATAAATGAGAGGAGCCAAGATCTAGTGGAAATAGTATCACCCTGGTAAAAACTTCCTGACCTCAAATTATTGCAGGTCCCTCAGAAAATTAAGTTAACAAGCTGGAATAAGAAACATGCAGACAGAAGCAAAGGTGGCAAACAGAAGCAAAGGTGGCACACAAAAGCACAATGCCAAGCCTTCTGTTAATATTTTATGCCAGCCAATAAAATGCACATCTTGATTGAAGACTTAATTATAGGTGGCATTATACAGTAAACTTAAAATCCAGTCTCTGGTCCCAACACTACACAAAACCATGACCTCGTGTAAGCTATTTATACCTTTTGTACTATAGTTTGCTAACTAATAAAATGGGTAGATTACTATTTGATATGTCTTGCCTAATTTATGCTCCCAATAATTTATGAAATAACTATATATGCATTAGGTAAAATTAATCTTATAAAAGCTTATATATTATGCTTATTTTCTTATATGTAGTTATTTGTAATAAAATAACACATTCACGGAAAATCATTTTGTGATTATTTCTAAATAATTTATTACTTACAAATTTCTTTATTCACCTTTGAAGAAATTTTGCTTTCAGATGGATACTAATGGTTAAATCAAGGGTTTCCAAGGAGATTATAACAACTTTTTCTCAATCTATAACTTTCAAAGACAGACTCCAAATTCACTACTGAAAGACTAAGTGTTATAGTATGACATTAAAGCAGAAAAAAAAAACTTTAAAAAAACTTTAAGGTATGTTAACTTTTGAGGCATAGCTAGTTCTAATTCAAAATGTTCAAAAAAATTTGAATCAGGCAAACTTACTTTATATAATAACCTCAAAATTAAGTGAAAATTGACAGGTAATACCATTAACCCATTTTAAAGTGGTCCAAATGAATCCAATTTTTGTAAGAAAAAAGTATAAAGTAAAATTTTTTTGATGGCAATGGATTTATAACCATAATATTATAGTCATTTACACTAATGGTACCTGAGAGAAAGGTAAGAGAGTACATTTTTTTAAACTAATAGTAAAAGATGTGGCATTACATTTTATCCTAGGAATTCTTAGCTAAAGTACACTTTGAAGGCAATGGAGGATAAACTAACTTCTCATCAAGGACTGACCATGTAAAATCATAACATATAAAAATACCAATTTTAAATTTACTGGGGAACAACCATGGAATATAATTTCAAATCTAGACCCTTGTAGAGATCAGAAAAGAGAGAGAGAGCAAAGCAAGAGTAAGGTGATAGAAGGCTCTATAAATGGTATGGGAGGTGAGAAAATATTGCCCTGCTTGACATTAAAATAATGTTCTCTTTATTAATTTTCAGCCCCCTGATTTTGGTAAATTCTTAAAACCTATTTAGAAGCAAGAATTCAATAAAAAGTTGTTAATTCTTAACTTTATCTCAAAATAACAGAACATGTTTTCCTTGCTTTTTACAGGGCATTTTCATTGCTAAAATGAGCGCCCTTTTGATGCTAAAATTAAATATTTTTAATATTGATTTTGCCACTATATCCATAAGAATGTTTTGCAAAAAAATCCCAATAATTAGAAATCAATCATATTTCTCACTTTTATGTTTCAGAACAGTGGTACTTAATAAGCATTGCCATATTTACTACTTAAGTTTCAAAAGAAAATTAAGAATTTTTGAAAAACATATAATTGTGTACTTCTATTAAAATAATATTTAGTGCTCACTTTGGCAGCACATATATTCAAATTGGAATGATTCAGAGAAGATTAGCATGGTACTTGCCAAAGCATGACATGCAAATTCATGAAGCATTCGAAAAAGTTATTATTTACAAGATTGGAACAGTTATTACACATCTATCATTAACATTATAAACAAAGATATTCACATTTCCTTACTATTTTTAAGATGTAGAAGATATTTATAATATTTTGTTGAATTGGTTTTGATAATAGCAACACAAAAATTACTAGCATGCATTGTTGATATGTACAAACAAAGCTGAACAAAACTTTTGATGTATATACCTCATTTAACCTTCACTTTCACACTATGAGAAAAGAATTATTGCCACCATTTGTTACAGGCTCATCCAGTTTTGAATATTGAGAAAATGGTCAACTAGATCTATTTTCCAGCAAATTCACTACCAAACAAATGGTAATGCAAGATATAAATCCAAGATTATGAACATAGTCCTAAGTAGACAAAGCTCCCTGATATCTCCTTGTCCTTCCCAGAGTTCCATCCTAAGATGGAAAAGGCAGTCTATATGGAATGATAGCCTTCCAGATAGAACCTCAAGGGCTTCTGGAGCGGCCCCATCCACAGTCAAGGACATGCCTGATTTTTGTACAAGGGCATACTTATTGGGTTAGAATTTCATTATTCTCTTTTCAGTTTTTGTTTTTGCTACCCCTTTGAGTCTTCAGCAGTCTTGACCTTGTTCTAGCACAAAGAGGTTGAGTAATTTGTTAAATAGTTTTGTAGCAGCCATCAGTTGAGGGAAAATTTGAATCACTATCTGTTTGACTTCTAATTTCTCACTTCTCCTAGTATTGATTTCAAGTGTATGTCTTTTCCCTTGTTTTCTGCATTGATTTAAAGTTCCAATTAAAAAAAGTTCCAGGTACCCAAATTAATTCAAATATTTCTTATTCAGCCCTGGCTGGTGTAGCTCAGTGGATTGAGCGCGGGCCTGCGAACTAAAGGATTGCGGTTCAATTCCCAGTCAGGGCACATGCCTGGGTTGCAGGACAGTTCCCAGCGACAGTTCTTAGCAGGGGACGCACAAAAAGCAACCATACATTGATATTTCTCTCCATCTCTCCTTCCCTTCCCTTCTAAAGATAAATAAAAAAAAAAAAAAAACTTAAAAAAAAAAAGTTAAGAGATTTAAAAAAAAAAAAATATTTCTTATTCATTTTGTAAAATATGAGATATAAAATACAAGATATTGGAAACATCTTGTTTAATCAAGTTTTTAATTCTAATGGTATTGTTATGTTAATATTTTTTTTCTCCATTGGAAACTGTACTTCACAGTTGTCAGAACTAAATGTTATTCTTTAGAGTAAAGAAAAAAAATCCCACCCACAGAGGACTAAAGCTAAAATACAGTGCAAAATGTATTAAACTTTTCTGAAATAATCTTTTTGTCTGACTGCATTTTTTATCAGACCATTTAAAAAATATTTCCTCAATATTATTGTTACACATTCTTTCCCTGCTTCTGTTTTTTGAATACCACTGCACATGTAGAATTAAGGTTTTAAACTAAAAAAAGCAGCATTTAAAATTATTTTTTATCTTTTACAATGTATATTTGTTTAGTAAATTAAGAGAGATTATTAGGATACTTTAAGATGTGCAAGCTTTAAAAAGCTAAGAATTTTTATAGTTTTATTAACTTTATATAGTAATAAAATACAAATGAGAAAATAACTCAAATGATATTGTAATATACATGGCAAATAACATTTGACAGGAATGTAAATACATACAAATGTATAGATGTAGGTACCTGGTATTTCAAACTTCATATAAAATTGTAGGTATTTTTAAATGCTCTGTAATGAAGACATTCTAATTTATGTATGAAAGATAAAATCTTCAAGAAGTATGAGACCAATCACAAAATGAAACAACTTATACATAAAATTTGATAGAGTCACAGTCACTGGATTCCAAAAGCAAGGTTACATCTGTCTGAATAACATTTCACACACATTGATCAATGCATGTAATTCTAGACACTTGGCAAGCTCAGGATGAAATATGGAAACACTTGAAGATTAGCATTAAAATTATCCTAATACATACTTCTTTCAAAGTAATATTCAAAATTCCTCTTTTGCAGGATGCTTCCTTGATAGTTTTGGCAAGGAGAATCATCTTTCCTTATTCAAAGTTTGCTGTTTAAAAATGTATTTCCTTTTTAAATTTATATAAAATCTTCATAAAAATAAAAGTAGTGAGTGAATTAATATCAAAAAGGAACAATGAAGAAAAACAATGACCAATAAATTATTTCTTATTAGTAATGTAGGTGTGTATACCCATTCATGAACCTAGATAAATATGTGCCAACTTGGCTTACTTTTTATATTTAAACCACAAGCATGGGAGGGTGGAGATGGGTAGGGGAACATGTCCACAAAGTATCATAGACAGAGGTCTGTTTGTGTTAAATGAGAAAAGGATTAGGACCTCACTTTGATCAATCTCAGTAAATATGTTAAGTGCATGTAACCGTGGCTACACTCATCCATGTTTATAAAACATTCCTAATTTTGTAGTAGCTGACATCTCTCATCCACTCACAGTTTATTGTTGATGTGGGGCAAGGTTCACAGAGGTGGTAAACATAACAAAAGCCAATTTGGTAAAGGACTTGGAAAAAGTATTTGATGAGAGACTTGTCTCAATGAAGTGTAGTATCTTCTGGCAAATCGTGACTCCTGATCAACAAACCCACAGAAAGGAGACATCTTATCAGAACACTTCATCATACAAGTAAGTTTGTTATTTTATGGTTGAGAGGTCAGGAAAAACATTTGGTGATAAAATAACATTTGAGAAGTCCTGCAGGAGGTGATGGGGTAGCCATTGGAATAACTGATGGGTAAAAGGGAAGGCTTTCAGGAGGAGAGAATAAAATTAATAAAATTACCAATAATATAGTGCCCTGCGACTTCCAATGTTCTTCAGTGAAACAAATAATTTGTTTAATTGACAGTAATAACTTCAGCATCCTAATAAATGATGGAATTGAAAAAATTGTGTGGCACCTCCTTACACACCAGACCTCATGGAGAGTCAGTGGGGTCGCTTCTGCACCCTACTCCTTCCCAAACCACATGGCAAAGAGAGAGAAAGCCCAGAGCTTCTGGCATGACAGTATTTCCCAGTCCTCCCACAATGCCTTACATCTGCCCATTCTTTTCACAGCTCACATTCTTTCATTGCCATTATCGGTTCAGGCTCGTGTGGCCCAATGACTCAGGGCAAACTATCTTCCTTCCTCTTTTGCAGGCACTATAAGCTTCCCCCAGCTGTATCATGGCTACACCACAAGTCAAAGTCACACCCATCCCCCTGCCCCAAGAGAGCCAACACAGCTTTTTAACATAACTATTAAGCTAGTCAAATTGCCATAAATATGCAGAATACTTCTCAATGGCCATCCTCTGCTTCCTCCATCCCCCAAAACAGGGTTCATAGAGGACATCTCCATTTCAGGGACCTCTAGCTCAACACCCCAGTGTTTGACCTGCTGAATGGCAGCGGTGGTGTGAATGGGAAAACCAAGTACCAGTAAATGAATGGTAAACCTACCCTGCTTACATAGAGATAATTATTTTGATAAACACTTGTTCAGCAAATGCTCACATTATTCAAAGCATCTACCTCCTCTCTGATTATTGCCTTCTTAAACACAGAAAATGAGTAGATAGTACTTTCAAATTGGGATGCACATAACTCAGGATTTAAGAAAATAGAAATGATTGTGAAAAAAGTATACATTTTTACTTTTTTCTATTTATGTTTTTTGCATACATTTTATTTTATTAATATATAACGTTTATTATATTTTTATATTACCATTTAGTCCCCTATACCCTCCTCCCCACCATCAATCACCACCCTGCTGTCCAAGCCCATGAGTCCTTTTTCTTTTTTGCACAGTCCCTTCTTCCCTATATTTTATAATGTGCAAATAAATAACAGTACATGTTCATAATTTACAGAGTAATAGCTGTGCAAAGATTAGTAGGGGCATGTTTGTTTATTCATATATGCATGATCATAAAAAGTTTCAAGATTAACTATAATATTCAACAGTAAAGTTTCCTAAAAAATTTTAGATTTAAACAAACTCTTTTGGAACACTAGATGAGGGAAAAGATACAAATGAAATTTATAAATAGAATGTGATTGCTACATTGCCTCTTATTTCTGTTGCATTCACCGACTCGAGAAACAGATGTTCAGAAACTTTCAGGATTCAAAGGTGTTACTTTATTGGCCAAAAGTTTTAACCTGCGCAGGGGGGAACTCTCAGAGTGTCCGGAGACACGATGCTCAGAAGAGCTGCAGACAAGAGCGCACCTCACGCTTACAGCAAGGCCTTTTTATAAACACAAGCAAGCAAGCATTTCACAGAAACAGAAGTGGCTGTTAGCTATTGGTTATCTTTTGGCGCACTCGGGATCTATACATTGCAGGGTTTGGGGAATGGGAAATTTAAACCTAAACATCTCCTTAAATGGTAATCTGCCTCCAGTTCTTTGTTCTCTGTTCCTGGACAGCCAAATCTCACAGGGACAGTCCTTTAGCTATTTTCCTGGTTCCAACAATTTCCAGTATCTCATTTACAACATGAAATTCTTAGAGCAACTCTTCTAATCCTCATTTGGTAAGAATAATACTAATAAATACTGTCTACATTTAATTCAATGGCGCTGAATCCCCTATATTTCTAATGTTCGTAAAGTAGAATAATTTTAAAAATACATTTGGAAAAAATTAGATATAAAGACTCCTTTTCTTCTTGTGGTGCTTTTCTTCAAAGGCTTTTAAAAATTCTTTCAAACATATATTTCTTTGAAAAGGTATGCTCCAAAAATTCTATATTTATCTTAAGGAAAAATAAATGCCTATATGAATTGATTCCTAGCAATGCCGGCAATTTCTCAGCTCTCAGGTTGAGGTGCTTCCAAAAGAGATATTATTGTCATTATTGTATTACCATTTATCCACCTTTTGTGAGGTGAAGAGCTCATCAAACCAGTCCTTCGCTTTGCAATGTGACTTCATGTTCTCAATTTTTCTGCTCTTTAGATATAATTTCTATACTTGTGCATGTCTGAGAATTCAAGTGTGTCATTATTTGATAAGTAGAGCAAAACATTCTTTTATTGCACCCTCTTATTTAAATGTTTTTTCTGATACTGTACGGGTCCAGCTGCTACTTGGCCTACCCTAGACATATTTTGCATGAAAAATGCATTTGCATTTTAAGAGTCATCTGTTATTTTGATTCTTTCTTCCACAGCAATTTCCTTGATTTCTTGTCTAGTAAAATCATTCTCACCAGAGTTCTTTCTTTGCCAGTCCCTGCATTATTTTACTAGCAATGAAAATTTGCTATTGAGACATTTTGTTACCCTTAGGACAAACAATGACTGTAGATATTTAGACAGCATCAGATCAATCATTCTTCAACTTACCTGTATGGAAACCAATTTGCCAAAGATGTGAAGTGAGAACATGTCTTGGATGTTTGAGTTATTAGCCATAATGTCAAGTGTAACTGATGTTATTTTGTATACAATAAATTATTTTTACACATTTTACAATTTATAGACGTTAAGAAAGCATGGTATTAGCATAGATAAATTTTATGTCTTAAGTTAAAAAAGGGGGAAAGAGAGGTAAAGACAGTGATTATAGAAAAAAAAAAGAAAAATTACAGGGGCTTCCAAATGTGGGTTTACAGTTGTGAATACCCAAAACAGAGTTTATTCTTATATTACTATTTATTTGTTAATTATTGTGTTATTTATTTGTATTATTTATTTTTATCATTGTTATTATTTTATATCCTTATTATTTATCCTTTCAGCAATGATGGTTGGTAATTTAACCTACATTTAAATGTAATATAATATACATATCCTTGTATAATGAAGGACAGAATAAAATTGTTGTTGCACTAATTTTATGGTTAACATTTCTGTTATTTCTTTGAGTAAAAACAATGTGCTCATTTGGGGACCATGTATAGAGTACAGAAGTGTGTGAAGTTATAAATCGTATTTACGTAAAATATGTTATAGTTTGAAAACTAGTAAAGAAAATAATACATATTTAAGTATCAAAGTTTTCTGATCAATGATGGGATGTGCTTTCTATTTTAGATATACTATAGTTTTAATAACTATAGTACATTTGGACAAAATTGTGTATTATCTTTAATGTTTTCCTATATCTACAAACATATATGTATAAATTTGTTTTAAACATTTATATCTATAATTTAATTTTCCTAAATAAATATGTCTGATGTGGCTAATGGAATAATGTGCAAAATAAATACCTGTTTCTACAGCTTCCTCTTCACTAATGACTGATTTGGGACTTTTAGCTAAAATCTATCTCTGTGAGACTTGGCTTCTATTTCATAATAATCAACATAGCATATTAAGATTAATAGAAATGAAAATAATATAATTACAGCACCTATTATTGTGAAGTGGTACTCAACCTGATTTTATGCAGTAGATTTTAAAATAATAGAAATAATTATAATATTAGTGTATTCTTAATATGTGTTAGGCACTTCACATGAATTTTCTCATATAACCCATATTCAATCCCCATGATTTGGGTTCCTCTCTTCATTTCACCTTTAAGTAATCTGAGATATATCCAGTTTAAGTAATTTCTCCAAATCACTGTTGAAAATATCAAAAATTAATTTATTGTTAATGATTGAAACTGTCCAATTAAAATATAGGTTATCAGACTGGGTATAAAAAGTAAGATCCAGGTATTTGTTGTTTAAAAGAAATACGCAGGGCAAAGTGGTGGTGGGAAAATGGAGACAACTGTATTTAAACACCAATAAAAAATTAAAAAATACAAATTAAATATAAAGATACTGACAGATTAAATAAAAGGAGGTAAATAATATAGCATATAAAATTAAGCATGGTGAAAAAGGCACGGTTATATTAATATTAGAAAATAGAGTCTGTGACATCATTACTTGATATAAAGGAAATAAGGATAGTCATTTTAAACAGAGAACATAAAAACTCTAAATGTGTGTGTCCATCTTAATAGAGCTTCAAAATATCTTAAACATTCAGAAGTAAATGAAGAAACAGATAAATCCACTACAAGCAGTTGGAGATTTTAATATTACACTCTCAGTAACTGCTGGAATACGAAGAAAACAAAGAAGGATATAGAATACTACATAACAACTATCAAGCATTCACTATGATACTCATGCTTGACCACAGAACTTGTTTCAGTAAATTTCAGTGCCTTTGAATGATATATATGTTCTCTGTCCACAGTAAAATTAAATTGGAATCCAGTAATAATAATACATACATAATATTAATTACATTAATAAACAATTTTAAATAATACAAATAATAAAATTTCCAAATATTTTGAAGTAACCAAGAAGATTCTCAATAACTCATGGAAGAAATGAAAAAAATTGCAAAATGAAGCAGAAGACACAGCATAGTAGAATTCTGAAATAAAACTAACATAGTACATGAAGGGAATTCCATAACTTTAAATGTTTACATTAGAAAAAAAAAGGTATACATTTAATTATCTGAAATTTCAAATTAATAATTAGAAGAAAAAATGAGTAAATTAAACCCAAAACAAGTATGAGGTGGAAAATGACCAAATTAAATGTTAAAATAAATGACAATGAAGAAAGAAAAAGAGCAAAGGAGTAGAAATTTGTTCTTATAAAAGAGATAAAATTGATAAACTGTTAGTAACATGATTAAGTAGAAGAGAAAGATAATATGAATTGCCTGTATCTAGAATGGAAGGGAGAAATTATTACATATCCTGTAGAAATTAAGAGAAGTGTTAGGGGAATACTATAATGTATGTATTAATTTTAGAATTTAGGAGAATAAGATAAATTTCTTAAATTTAGTATTAATACAATTATAAAAGCCAGCATTGTAAAAATTCAAGATTTTAAAAAAAATGTCCATTAAAGAAAACACTGAAATATGGAAATGGTTTATTTTGTATTACTGAAACATAACCTTGCCTACAGTAACTGATAAACATTCTTTTTATACTTAAAATATATCCATGATATCACGGATATCCATGATAACAGTGAAGAAAGCATGTTGTACTATAACATGTATATTAGAACCACACTTTAAAATATATTAAAAATATATGTTATACAAGATGGGAAAATACTACAAGATAGACATGCAGATGTTAAGAACTGATAACTACTGGAAGGCAAGAAATTTTAAGTATTATTTTTCTTATACACATAGTAATTTTAGTTATTAAAACAAGGAGCAGTTATTTCTAAACTTCAAAATAATAAAAAGTTATACTGATCAAACAACAAAAAAGAAATTACATTCATTATCAAATATCTTCCTCCAAAGTAAATATCTGATGTACTTCACAGATCAATTCTATTAAGCATTTAAGAAATAAATAATATGAAACTCATACAAACATCATTAGAAAATAGAAGATAGGGGAACATACCTCGACTTGTTTTAATGAAGCCACATTAATCCTGATCCCAATGTCACACAATGATATTGCAAGAAAGGAAAATTTTTAAATAATATGCCTCATGGATTTAAACAAAAAACAATGACAGAATATTACCAACTGAATTTAGCAACGCATTTAAATGAGTAATTGAGCATGACCAAAAAGGGTTAAACTAAGTGAGTTTGATTTAGCTTTATGATTTATCAATTCAGTTTGCCACAAAAGTTCAGTTTACCTCATTTATTTAAATGAGAAAAGTATATGATTATCAAAAGAAATACAAAAGCATTTGAAAAATCAGCATCCGTTCATTTATTTAAAAAAATATAAAACTCATGGATGGAACTTGAGAGCATCGTGCTAAGCGAAGTAAGCCAGGCAGTGAAAGACAAATACCATATGATCTCACCTTTAACAGGAAGCTAATCAACAAAACAAACAAACAAGCATAATATAACCAAAGACACGGAAATTGAGAACAGGCTGAAAGTCACCAGAGAGGAGAGGGGAGGGAATTTCAGGGGAAAAGGGGAAGGATTTACAAGAACAAGTATAAAGGACACATGGACAAAAACTATGGGGGGGTGGAAATGGGAGGGAGGAGGGGAGGGCTGAGGTGGTGGGTTCAGGTGGGAGTAAAAGACAGAAAACTGTACAAGATCAACAATTAAAATAAAAATTAAAAAAAATTAAAAAATTTATAAAACTGCTTTTGTGACTTATTCTGCTTCTGTCAATATTGGTATGACTTGAACATAGTGTTTAACTCTGACATGCTAGGTTTTCTCATCTAGGGGGTGTCCCGCTATATGGATATGTTTATGTGGAGAGCAAGATGCACTTTTCAAGAGAGCTTGCTGAATCCTTTCTAATTTATTCTTGTTCCTTGCTTCCTGCACAGAGAAATCCAATTCCCTGACAGCCTTCCTGGTAAGATCTCACTCTCTGTTCATATTCTTCTTCTTCTCTAGTGTCTAGTGGTAAGAAATTCACCAAATACATAAAATTTATGTTTTACTCTTAGACCTGGGGCTTCCTTGAATCCCAATCTTTCTTTCCTTGTAGTATGGAAATGAGTGAAATGGCATGTGGTCTACTTGTGAGAGGGCTTAAAGGAAGAAAAATATATAATTCATACAGATGTAGCCTTTAACATATAGCCTTGACATTGGTGCATCAAATCCCCTTTACATGTAGGATATTTAGCACAGAGTCTGAAAAAAAAAAAAAAACAGGCCTTCATTCTCTGAGATTTATTGTTTTAGGTTAGCTTTGGTATTTGAGCAGAAATGAGTTATAGCTGGAAATTATAAATATGAGTGTTTGGGGATCAAGTGAGAAGCTGGAGGTAAAGACAAAATATTGTGGGAAAGCAGAAGAGTGATAGAATTAAATAGAAAACTGCCAGAAGTCTGATATTTGGAAAATGCTTGGAGAGTTATGTGTTAATCAAAGATATCTGCAGGTGAGTGGTCCACTGTTATTAAGTCTGGATGCCAGTCTCAAGCGTTTAAGTGAGCCTCTGCTCCAAGCTGCTGTATTAACAGTGGAGATAACCTAATTTCCCAACCTCAGAGGAAAAGTATGAAAGAAGGGAAGAAGCTTTCAGAAAACTGTGTACAAATCAGACAGTCTAGTTTACTATAAGTTTAGATATAAATTAATTATCTGGTTAGGGAATGACTATAGTTACATAAGAGACTCTATAATCAACTAACTAATTGGGAAATCAGATCAGCACAGGTGGTGTTGTGGGGGAATCCACTAGACCGAGGGTTCACTAACTACAGTTGGCAGGTCAATTGTTCTGCAAATCAAGTTTTTCTACCCACATTCATTTGTTTATGTGCTGGTTATGAATGCTTTCTACTACATTGGCAGAGTTGAGTAGTTGAGAATTTCTGCCCTATAATGCTTAACATGGTTACTACCTGGCCTTTTAGAAAAAAACAAATTCTTGACCTCTGCACTAAATGTTAATCTTTGTAGTAATAGTTTTGAACAACTTGTACTTCCTCCAAAGTACTCAAGCAATTGCTTCATAGGAAGAGGGCACAGCTACTTATGAAGGTGAAAATTAAATAGCTTGACCCCCACCCGGAGGAGTCATGGAATCAGGTATAGAACTTCAGAGTGAAGACTCATTATGAGGTCTGATTGATTGGCCTCCATGTTCTTTTAAATACTACATTAACTTGTTTCTGGTTGCTTAAATCTGTTTGTCTTATACTTCTAAGACTGTGTGATCCTTGAGAAAATATCAGATATTTGTATTTTTTATATGCGTTATAGTTCTCATGACAGAGCATATATTTATAGCAGGCATGCTTTTGGAATGAATTACATAAGTGTTAAGATTAGCACATAAAACATTTAACTTTTCTTTCATCATAATTTCTGAAACTTTACCATTAATATTATATAATATTATATGCATCAGAAGATTTCAAAGCTCTTCCTTATGAGTATCTCCAGTGTCTATACTATATTATATCATATTTTGAAATATTTCAAATAAATGAATGCAAATAACATTTATTTCTGCTTATACATTAAGAGGCAATGGAAATTATATAGTAAGAGATTCTCTAAGTTAATAATTATCTAACGGAAAATTATTTAAGAAGAAATTCAGAATACCCAATTAATATAGAATTAAGAGTATAATTCAGTAACATTTAAATATATTGGGTTATATAAAAAATTAAATACTACATTGTAAAACCACAATAATATTAAATTGTGTAAAGTATTGATAATCTTTTTTGGCAAGTTGTGATTTCTGTAGTTAAAAGAGTTTTCTACTTTTTAACCTAAACTATTGAATATTTTTCTTTTAATTTTACCTTCTATTTCATAATATTTTTATATAATGAATACAAATATCATCCTAGGAGCAGAAGTGGTAAAACTAAATAAAGAAGGAAGAATATAGGTTATCTGGGAAAAGTGTCTATGACTCTAAGAGTCATTCTACTATAATATTATTCTCTAAGTATTAGCATAGCATTGTTGAGACTGTCACAATTACTATAGAAAAGATGTTAGAATGCATTATATAAAGTAAAAATATCCCTGTTCTGTCTAAACAATAATTCTATGTTCTATTAAGTGGCTCACATATTTTTATAGTAACTTACTATCTTTTGAAAATTGTATTAGAATATAATACATGAAGAGCATTTCCTCCAAGTAAATATCTGCTTCATTTCTGGTGTGTAGAGTGGCCAGCTGGGTGACCAGATAGCTCAAGTCCTGTATTTCGGCCATTCTCACCATTGGCTCTGGAACAGGTTTTAAGCTGTGAAGTTCTAGAATTGCTATTTAGGTAGCTAATTAATTCAAGGAAGGATTACTTTTAGGAAATCAATTAAATCATACCCAAATTAAGCATACTATTTGACAAAAATACATACATTAATTGACAAAATTGATTTTGAACAGTATCGATGCTATTCATTTACATAGTGCAGTCATTCTGAGTGAACCCAACTATTCAAGATTAAAATTACAGGTCTGAAAGGTACTTGTGGAATCCAAAACTGGAACAAAGTGGTTTGTAAGTATTTTGTGCCATTTTATACAGATAAACTTCTTTAATCTATTAACATTTTTTGTTTGTTTCCAGAAAAGTTATGGCTCATTAAATGTATGATTGCATTGAGCTGGTGCATGGATTCTAATTCTTTTCTTTCTTCTTCCTGAATTCTGTCATTATAGAATGTCTCCATCATCTTGAAAAATTAATAAGATTTTGACATTAATTCTTTTATTGTACCGGATGAGTTTGTGTTAAGATTAATCAAATATCTAAAACCTAAGAAAGGCAAATTTGAATACTGTCATAAAAGGTAGCATAAAACTATATCTTTACATGAAACTTGCCTCCAACATGCATGAACTAAACACAGCTATGAATAAAATAATTTTTTCTCTCATCTTTTTCTCCACTCCTTCTTCCCTTTTCTAAACAACTATGATACAGATTCAGATCTGTTAAAAACATTTTTATGACTCTACTGAGGATTAAATATCCTTTTTATTTGTGATAAATAAATAAATCTTTTTTGGAGGCTCTAACCTCCAAAAAAATGTAGTTATTTTAGGTAATATAATTTAATTTTACTGTGACGAATTCATTCAGGATTTTTTAAATAACCACCTTAATGCTGTTTACCATCAATCTTGACTTCTACAAAAATGGATACTTTTGGTATAGGGCAATAATTTGGTATTGACCTTAAGGACTTACATACAGAACATCTGTTAATATCAAGTGATAATTCTAAGAATAAATGCTGATCATGTTATCTGCTAACCAAAACTGTTGATTAAATGGGCATGTTCAACATTAAAAAAAGAAAGAGATGGAATTTGTTCTTCTTCTGCCTTGCTGTTCTAATTAGTTCCTTAATGAATGGGATGCTGCCCATCTACAAGGGGGTGGTCTTCTTTGCATAGTCTACTAATTCAAATGCTAATCTATTCTGGAAATACCCTCAAGGATAGACCCAGAACTAACCTTTTCTCAGCCATCTAGGTATAATTTAACCCAGTCAAGTTGACACATCACAATACCAAGATAAACACATAAATAAATGGAATTTAAAACTTAAAAAGTGAGGCCATGGTTGGTGTGGCTCAGTGGATTGAGTAACGACCTGCAAACCAAAGGGTCACTGGTTCAATAACCAGTCAGAGCACATGCCTGGGTTGCAGGCCAGGTCCCCGGTAGGGGGCACACAAGAGACAACCACACATTGATGTTTCCCTCTCTTTGTCTCTCCCTTCCCCTCTCCCTAAAAAAGATTTTATTTTAAATTTTTTAATTTTTATTTTAATTGTTGATTTTGTACAGTTTTCTGTCTTTTACTCCCACCACAGCCCACCACCCCAGCCCTCCCCACCTCCCTCCCATTGCCATCCCCCATAGTTTTTGTTCATGTGTCCTTTATACTTGTTCCTGTAAACCCTTCCCCTTTTCCCCTGAAATTCCCTCCCCTCTCCCCTCTGGTGACTGTCAGCCTGTTCTCAATTTCAGTGTCTTTGGTTATATTATGCTTGTTTGTTTGTTTTGTTGATTAGGTTTCTGTTAAAGGTGAGATCAAATGGTATTTGTCTTCCACTGCCTGACTTATTTCACTTAACATGGTGCTCTCCAGTTCCATCCATGCTGTTGCAAAGGGTAGGAGCTCCTTCTTTCTTTCTGCTGCATAGAATTCCATTGTGTAAATGTACCACAGTTTTCTAAAAAGATTTTAAATGAATAAAATCTTTAGATGTAAAGATTTTAAATAAATAAAATCTTTAAAAATAGGTATTTTTGAAGTTTGATGATACGTGGAATATGAGAGATGATTAAAATGTTTATTTAGTAAAAGTCTCTAAAATGAATACTAAAGGTAATTCTGTGTTTAGTTCTTGACCTATCTTTAATTTTAATCTAAAAATATATCCAAGGAAAATAAATTCTTCCTACTTGTATTAGGAAATTTAAATTTGTGTAAATATCACCAACAGAGTACAGACGCAAATTACAAGTAAATTACATTTTTAATGTTAAATTCCCATGAATGCCAGTTTACTATTAAGTTACACAACTTCATCCTTTTCTTCTAATAGACAGGATTTTTTATATGTAGAAATAGCATTTCATTTGTTCATTATTTTCTAATCTTGCATATTAAAATGGAACAAGTGGAGGAAGTGATTGAAAGCCAGCTGAGAGCTGAGAAAGTGTCATTGTTCCCTCTTTGACCCTTCCCCCACATATGGAGCCACAACACCACCACACTGGTTGCCCCGTCCTGTCAAGTACCTAGGGCTCTGCGCCTTACAATGTAACATGTGCACCAAGACAAAAAAATATGGCCCAAATGAATGAACAGATCAAAGCCCCAGAAAAAATACAACTAAGCAATGAAGAGATAAGCAACCTAGCAGATACAGAGTTCAAAACACTGCTAATCAGGATGATCACAGAAATGGTTGAGTATGGTTGCAAAATAAAAAAGTGAAGGCTATGCAAAGTGAAATAAAGAAAAATGTATGGGGAACCAATAGTGAAGGGAAGGAAACTGGGACTCAAATCAATGGTTTACAGCAGAGGGAAGAAATAAATGTTCAACCAGAACAGGAGGAAGAAATAAGAATTCAAAAACATGAGGAGAGGCTTAGGAATGTCTGGAACAACTTTAAATGTTCCAACATCCAAATCGTAGGGGGACCAGAAGGAGAAGAGGAAGAGCAAGAAATTGAAAACTTATTTGAAAAAATAATGTAGGAGAACTTCATCAATCTGGCAAAGAAAATTGACTTCTAGGAATTCTAGGAAGCCCATAGAGTCCCAAAGAAGTTGAACAAAGGAAGCACACACCAAGGCACATCATAATCATATTAGTCAAGATGAAAGATAAGGAGAGAATCTTAAAAGCAGCAAAAGAAAAAGAGACAGTTACCTACAAAAAAGTTCCCATAAGACTATCAGCTGATTTCTTGAAAGAAACTTTGCAGGAAAGAAAGGGCTGGAAAGAACTATTTGAAGTCATGAAAGGCAAGGACCTAAATCCAAGATTACTCTATCCAGCAAATCTATCATTTAGAATGGAAGTGAAGATAAAGTGCTTCCCAGATTAGGTAAAGCTAAAGTAGTTCACCATCACCAAACCCTTATTATATGAAATGTTAAAGGGACTTAACTAAGAAAAAAAGAAGATTAAAAATATGAACAGTAAAATGACAACAGACTCATAACTATCAAGAACTGAACCTAAAAACAAAACAAAAACAAAAACAAACTAAGGAAACAGTAGAATAGGAACAGATCCACAGAAATAGAGATCTCATGGAGGGTTATCAGTGGAGAGAGGGAGGGGAGAGAATGAGGAAGAATGTAAAGGGAATAAAAAGCATAAATGGTAGGTAGAAAATAGACAGGAAGATTAAGAATAGTATAGGAAATGTAGAGGTCAAAGAACTTTTATGTATGACCCATGGACATGAACTGAGGTGCGGGAATCATGGTGGGAGGGGGTGTACAGGGCAGAGGGGAGTAAAGGGGAGAAAAAATGTGACAACTGTAATAGCATAGTCAATTAAATATGCTAAAAAAATCAGTAGACACTATTGAGAACATGAAGATCCCAAGGAGAGAATTCCTGCTGTAGATGAAGCCTTTAATTGCCTTACATGCTCAATCTCTTTTGTGAGTTGAAAAGAATACTCCCTCAGTTGTCTGCAGTCAAGTACACCCATTGCCAACATTATTTTATGGCTCCATTTTTTACAAAGGAAAGGCATCATCCTATATTGAGCTTCATGTAATGGTGATCACATATTTAAAAGTGTGATAATGAAGCCCTATACATCTGGATCTATGTCATATCTCTGCTACTTTAGCAAAGTTACTTTGTGAATATTACTCCAGTTCTATAAATATCAATTTATTTAAAAATAAATTATATTGTAAAGTATTATGTTAGTCTCTACCTCATAAGTCTATTAAACCATTTAAACTGGAAATTTACTGTAAAAGAGCCTATGAATATTGTTCCACTCAAATATAAGTACCCAACAGATGTTAATAGTAATGATGATTTTTATCATTTAGAATCGGTATTATACATGGATTGCCTTCCCTCATACCAGACAAAACTTGTTTTCCATTTTATTTTAATGATCATATTTATATATGCCCTAAATACAATACCAAATTGGTTCTTTTTGGTCATTACTTTGCATGGCCTTCCAGTAGAATTTAATTGTCTACTTTTACTTCCTTCTCTTATATCATTATTCAGGGTCTCCTAGTAGAAGTTTAGGCTCTGGTGATGGCATGCATTTTGTGGATATCTTTTTGTGTACCTGTGTGTATATGTATATTTTAGGCTTCTAATACAGACAGATTTAAAATATTTAGAGAAAACCTGTATCAAGGCCAAGCCTCTCCCCACCGCCTTCAAGATAACAATTCTTTTACTATGTACTGAATTCACCTTGTACTTACAGACTTGCTGGCTACTCTTTCTTAGTATTTTTTGTTGAATATTCTGTTAAGTACCTACCACTGAATATTGAGTTCTTCAATACTCTTCAACGGTCCTTCATTTTTTTTTTTTTGTTTTCATAAATCACTTGATTTTTTATATTTATTTTATATATTCTATACCATTTGTATTTTTATTGAGGTGTAATTAACATTTAACATTGTATTAGTTTCTGGTGTACAACATAATAATTCAATATTTGTATACATTGCAAAATGATCACAATGAGTCTAGTTAATTTCATCATCATACACAGTTACTAAATATTTTTCTAATGATGAAAACTTTTAAGATATATTCTCTTATCAACTTTCAAATATGCAATATAGTATTATTAACTATAGCTATCATACTTAACATTATATCCCCAAGACTTTTTTTCATCAAATCTATTGGGGTGACACTGAGTAATAATATTAAATAAATTACAAGTGTACAATTCTAAGATACATCAGATAAACTCAAGTCTGCTATACAAATTCAAGTGTTCTGTCACCATATATTTGACCCCATTTACCCTTCTTTAATTCTTATTTAATATATTTTTCTTAGAGTGATTGTTCCCATAATTTCAACTACTGACATCTCTCAAACTGTATCTCTAACACAAATCTCTCCAAATTTCAAGTACACATACTTAAAAGTTCATTTGATATCTATAGGCAAAAGGCAAAGTTGTATTCATAATCTTTCTCCTAAACATTAGTATGTTCTTGTCACAGAACTTAGGTAAAAAGTGGCCTTTTGCCTACAATTTCATGTTTTTAAAAATAATTCTGTGCTTTTATAAAACTTATTAGACTAGAGCTATGGTTGATCAATAAATATATTAGTAGCAATTATTACAAATTAAATGAAAATTACCTTTGCCATAGCAATTGATCTGTGGTAAGAGATAAGTAAATTATTTTAATAACATTTAGATATTAGTTCTTCTAATTTGCATAATTTACTTTCACATTTTGAATTCACTTAGTGAACCACTTTGTTCATTGAGTATTATTTAAGCAAATAACAGTTATACCTCAACAGAAAATGTTTTAATTGGTTTGTATTAATTTGGCCACAAAGACAAGTCTACATGTGCAATATGAAGTGGAAAACTGATTCAATTTTCTATGTTGTTAGAGAAAATGTGTATATTCTAATTAGATGAATAGCATATCATTGTCAAATTTAGTCTTTTTAAAAGATAATGTTGGCATAAATTGAGCATTAAGATGCACTGAGGTGTAGACTTCCTATACAAATCACACTGAAGTCTGCATGTTGTGATCATAGTGCTTGTGCTTTATCTAACTTGCACTCTGAGATTATAAAAATGCAGAAATTGGTGAAAAAGTAATTTTTTCACTTCTACTCTATAACATAATTTAATTATGAATTCAATATTTTAAAAAGCATAACTTGTGAATAGTCATTGCCAACTCTGACACTAATCTCTGCTCTTACCAGGAAACTTTAATTTATAAAATGTAGAAAGTTGAGTTTGAGAATATTTATTGAATAGTTTATAAATCTAATTCAATGTAAATTACTTCTCTTTTTATGTTTACTGTGCCAAGTTCTGCTATAGAAAATGGCAAACATGTTCTTGGTCCTATTCCAAATATATAACTTCAGTGCTGCTTGGAAATATGTCTGCTTAGAAATATGTCTGCTGTCCTTCCTCCATCTCCTCTTCTCAGTCACTTTGTTGCTGTTCACTACTTTGGTAGTTCCACACCATCCATTTGGAGTGGAGGCTATCCATTTCCAATCCAGATTCTTCCAGGTCCCTACAATGAGTGGGACAGACATCATCTTGCTAAAACCATTTATCCTCTTTTGCCTCATTTTTCTCACCTGCTAAATGTGATAATAGAAATAGCTACATCGTAATGTCGTTTTGGATGAAGATAAATAAGCTAATGTGAAGTCCTAGAACATTGTGTGAAAAATATTGAGTACTCTAAAGTGTATTGTCTTATTACTATTTTTATTATCACCATTAGTAACATTAGGATTGATGCCCTCAAAGAACATTTACCTTGTATTACTTGGTACTTATCTCCCTATAAATCAAAGTTCAGGTATATGCTCTTATTACTAACTGCACAATAAAATCTCCATGTGACTTCATTCTAATATTATTACTAAAAATATAACTATGTGTTCTTGAGATATCATAACCCCTTAAAATTTTAAGAATGTTCAAATTCTTTTTCCAAGCCCTTAAATAACCTGGGTATGTTATAAAGATAATCGCCTTCCCAAAACAAGCAGATTTTTAAAATTTATTTTTTTTGTCTTTTTGGTCACAGGTCACATACTGGGTGATGTTTAGAGACTTTCTTGATTAAAATGAACAATAGTTACTAATTACTTGTGAAATTTTCTAAGGGCACAGATTAAAAACATTTGGATTGCACATAATAGTTTATTTTTATTATTATTATTATTATTATTATTAAATAGAGTGTGACAAAGGACAATTTAAACATAAGACCTTAAATTTAATTAAACTTGGAGTAAGTTGAGGACAGCGTATCAAAATTATTGTAGATAAACTAGGAACCTGATATCATAAACATGTTTTCTCAAAGGAATAAGGAGAAGCAAGGAGCTATATCTTATTAGAAAAACAGTAATTTCTAAAAGTTTTCTTCCAGAGAAAGAACCTTCTTTGCTGTCCAAACTGCTTCTTGCACTGTTAGAGTGCTACTTTGCCCTTTCTGATGAGAGATCATATGTTAGATAAATAATCTCTATTTTATCATTCTATATTTAAAAACAAAGTAAGCCTGTAAATTTTAAAATTGAATATATATTATTATTAATTTTAAACAAACCCATTTAGATACATAAAATAATTCACACTTTTTAAAGATGTAACATAGCATTTTCTTTGTTCTAAATGGACATAAGGAAATATAAAAAACTATCAATTCTCAGAAATTGGTAGCAAAGTAGACATTAAGAATGGACAGTTTTGTTTATGGAACATTCTATCAGCCTGAAGGCCCATCATTTCATTCACAAGTAGACAAATCTTCAATATATTCACATACTTCATTGATTTGATATGCAAGCAAATTACAATAATTTGAAATCACTCAGCACATTTCTTTAGATTCTATTCCCAGCTGCAATACCCACAAATTGTGCACATCTGAACATCATTCCTTTTTTGTTTCTTCTTTCTGCAAAGCAGAAATGAGAAACTTACCCTTAAGGTTGTCACAAGGGCCACATAATATAGTGACAGAGCTCTGAGTTTTCAGATGTCCAGTGGTTCTTTTCACCATCCAGGATGTCAGGCCTCAAATCCACAGATTCAGGAGACAAGAAGTAGATTTTTCCCCATTCTATTCTGTCTACTAGTTTTGTCCCATGGCCACAAAACTACTGGTAAAGTTTCAGTAAACACATGTTCTGGTTTATTCAGAACTGTTATATCATCAGCAGTTAAAGTCAAAGCGGTACTGTGATAAGCATATAGCCAGTAGGAGTCATGAAAACAGAACTTGGTGCAGTTGTTTACTTATAAAAAGAGGTGGCATTTTGTTTATGTTTTACTTTTCCTCATACCTTGGTGATGCTTTTAAGTTATTTATTGTGCTTTGTGGGTTGATGTGTTTATATTTATGAAGATGAGTAGGACCTGCTTGAGGCCCTGCCCACTACAATGAAGTTAGCCCTCACCATGGATATGAACTTCAGCATTCTCAGCAAAGTCTACTTGTTTAAGACAAGCACTTTTAAATCATGAGTAGAAAGACACTGTAGCTATTTCTCTGTAAAATCTAAGTTCTTGCTGTATACAACATTTATGATTTTTCCTCATATGTTTTAACAAAATAAAAATAATATGGAGAATTTATGTTGAATTAGATTCAAGTAAACTGTGCCTCTTTCAGCAGATGACTTATTTTGTAGAATCCTCTTTCTCCTAAGTGGTCAAAGAGGAAGACTTCTTCAGGGACTTCCTGCATTTACTTCATGGATTTAAAATGCAGAATATTAGTTTTGATTTACTTTCCTTCTTTCTTTTTTGCTGCACTCCACTCTCCAAAAAGTGTTGTTGGTTCTTACATGTAACTACATCTTTTTTCCCTTTCTCTCTCTCTCTAAATAATAAGTTAAAATGACATCAATAACCTGTACAGTTTATAGATATTATATCCTATATCCCAGCTTTCATTCTTAAATTTAAAACATCTTAGTTCAATGATACCTATTCATAAATATTTCTAAATTGTAAAATCTGTATTCCATCCTTTCTACCATGTGTGATTAGGAACAAGAATTTTCCCTAGGCTGCTCATTTCAAATACATCCTATGTGGATAAATAGTCAATTAAGTTGTGTTGAAGATAGTGGGTACACATATTACAAATTATGAGGTGTTAATAGCATAAGTATGAGCAGCTATAAACAACAATCCTCAAAATTCAGTTGTTCAGAAATAATCAAGGGTAATTTCTTTATATGGTAACAATTCAGGGTGGGTGGGGTGATATCTTTGGAAGTATTTCAAGAAACTGGGCTAGCATACAGATCTGCCCTCTTCAACATGTAGTTTCTGATATAAACCTGGTTTTCAGTATTCATATTCCACTTGTGAGAACATAGAGACATAACCACATCTAAAAACACAGAAGGCTGTAAAGGTAACTACCCGAGCACCCAGGTGTTTAGGAGGAAGGCAAGAATGAGTTTCAGCAGACAGCTGGCAGTATCTAAAATACCTCAGAACATAGGCTTTCAGATACTATGGTCTCCAAATAGTGCAGATATAATTGTATTTATATAGGTACCCAGAGCATCAAGATCTACCTGGGGCCAGAGGTTCAAGTGCAAAGTGGGCATAATAAAAGGAAGCACAGTATTGGAGATGCCACTAAAAAAACAAACAAAACAACAAAAATACACAGGGGTGATCACACATTTCCTTTAATTTGTTTAACAAAGTTATGAGCGTTATTGGAAGAGACTCTAATTACTATGATGGTTGTATGTTGAGAAAACAATGCAGCAAGCAGGACTGGGATAGGTGACATCAACATGGGCAGCATCAGTGATTTCTGTAGCCACTGTCCATGTCAATCTTGTTTAATGGCAGAGATAAAAGCAGATTAAGCCATCAGGTAGTGGGGATCTGTTCTGAAGAAGACAGCAGCAGAAAGCACATGTCAGAACACATCTGTGACCCAACAGCAATGTTTTATGAAGAAATAAGTAGTGGCAATAAACTTTTCACCTAATCAGACATTCAAAAGACAAAGACTGAGTGCTTTTCTATTTTTGTTATTATTCATGTTTTTTTTTTATAATATTGCTATTATTTCTTGTAGACTGCCATGGGAGTGGTAAGAAGTTATGCTCTCAACAGTTACTGGGTATTTGAAAGCGAAAAATAGGGTGAAGCTCAGCGTGGAAAACTACTGAAATTCTAAGCATTAGGTTCTTTTTATAGAGAGATGAATGTTAGGAAACTTTCCCAACACAGATAGAAAATACTTTCTTAAACCAATTAAATATACTGTCTCTACAAGATCTCCAAACTTTTGAAATCCAAAATTAATAGTCAAGTTCCTCAAAAACATATGCTAGAGGTCATGGGTATGAGCTGAGAAAGTGATAATTAATCAACACTAGTTCATTATCATTATGGGAGAACCCATTCACATTCAGTTCTTTGCTAAAGTTGGGTACATAAGGAGCAGAACAGCATGTTCTTCCTGTGTTTGCTGAACAGCACACCTTCCTTAATGGTTCAACTATGTTTTAATTTTTGCCTTTATTGTTCTGTAGTTAGTTCTGTGCCTTTACCTGTGATATGAGGAAGTTTACAATTATTTCATAGTTTACTTTTCCTGGTGGGGTTAAATTTAAGATGGTTTTCCCTTCACATTTTTCTGAAAAGACAAAACCTTCCTGTGAAATACACATCTACTAACCCCTTGTTCTGTGTAGTCAATCATGGAAACAGTGCTTCATGTTAGATATCTTTAGTCCAATTGAAGAAGGTGAGTGCGGTAAATTCTTCCACCTCTAGCCAGCTGTTGTTCTGGCCTTTGCCCTTCATTTTCTTCAGAGACATGAAGCCTGGTGATATGTAAGTTCTCTAAAATATTTTAAATATAAATTACTGATGACAAGATTTTTTTAAATATCAAAAACACAGCTGCATCCTTTTTTTTTTTTTTTTTCTTTAAGCATTCTGGGACCCTTCAGTTTTTAGTCTGGAATTTCAAGCAATAGGGACATAATAATAATTCCTCAAGGACTGAGAAATGTGACCTCTTCATTCTACCATATTAACACATGAAATTGATTTGAGATTTAAAATGACATTTGAACAAGAAGTATTGGGATATGAAAAAGCACAGGGCTTTGTGATTTTTGTATAATTATGTTGAATGACAAAATTTATTATAGAGCTTTTGATTCTCTCCTTTGAGCCCAGAATTCTAGTCACATATTTTTTTATTTAAATTGGGAAACACTCTCTATTTTGATATTGTCACTCATTAACTTACTAAACAAACAAACAAAATCTATGTCCTATATCAGAGGTTACAATGTAATTCAGCTCACTTCACTGCTAAAAAGATACCCAATGCACACATACACACAAAACATGCATATGCATCACAATTTATATTTGATCAATAAACAGAAGACAGAATGGACTCAAGGAATAATTATAGGTATTCAGGAATGCGCACAAGAATAAAACTAACCCCTGCTCTCAAACTTGCATACTATACAGTAAGAGCAAATGCTTATGTGGTAATAATTTGAACAATGACAAAAGGAATTATCAAATATAAACTGCTGTAAGGGACTATAGGAACAGTGCTAAGAGGGGTAAGGATACTTGATGGATATCTTATAGAAGGGATAACATTTTAATTAGGCTGTAATGTGAAGCAATTTCTGCAAAAAGAAAAGAGTAAAAAAGTTAAAGAAGGAAGAGTACATAACATTAAAAAATATAGTTTTGAGAACACTGCATTTGAGGATGTAGAAAAATGTTCTGCAATTCAGGACTTTCATATCTCTTTGGTAAGGATATGGGGCATAGTAAGAATCAAAGCCATCAAGTTTTGAATATTGCAACTTTGCTATTCAAAGGATGAAACTATTCTCTCTCTTAGGTGAATTCCTATTTGTCTGTAGTAAAGGCAGGAGCTGAGAGAGGCATCACCTGAGGTCTTGATGGGCTATATACAGCTGATAGATACTGATAGTCCGGTTAGATATAAGGTCTCTAACAGGAAACCAGTGAGGATTCAGGAGTCAACCTTAGGACCAGATGTACAAGCTCAGAGATCAAAAGATAGCACTGAGAGAAAGGAGAGGGATCTCTTAGAGGTGTATCTAGGTAAGCCAAGTGGAAATTTGAAATACCATACCTACTGACCTACACATCTCTTAAGAATCATTTCACGACTTTGTTTCCTCTGAATTTTACCCTAAATATGCACCTACCATATATTTCACCTGAGAGTGGGATACTCTGTTTTTTCCCTTAGGTATTTAAAAATGTAGTATTTAATTTTATTAAGGTTCTTTTTTTAAAAAGGTTTTATTTATTTATTTTTAGACAAAAGTGAAGGGAAGGAGAAAGAAAAAGAGAGAAACATCAATGTGTGGTTACCTCTCATGTGCCCTTACTGGGAATCTGGCCTGCAACCCAGGCATGTGCCCTGACTGGGAATCAAACTGGTGACGGTTTGAAGGCTGGTGCTCAGTTCATTGAACCACATCAGCCAGAGATTATTAAGGTTCTTTAACCTGTTTTTTTTTTTTTTTCTTTAATTAAACCATGAATCTTTGAAAACTTTGCCATGCCTTTTTCACCATTGTTTTAAGTCACCCAGTTTACAAAAAGAAACAAAAAATAACATCTAATAAGTTCTTATGAAATCTTAAATGACAGGTTGAAATAATTCAAGATGATCCTGGAGCCAGTCTCTAAAATGAGGTTGTTTTGCAAACCTGATCAAAGTCAGAATTTAGCTGTACTTGAGTCCATAGTTGGGGACAATTAGGACCTACGTGGGGGACAGGAATGCAGAAGAAAGCTGTCAGGCATTCCTGTCAGTGAATATCAAATGTTTTAATGCACACTTTTAGTATGTTGAGATCAGGGATAAATAGAAAATAATTATTGAGCCAATTTTAATAAGCCATCAGCACGAATTACATAAAATTTTACTTATAAAATTTTATATTCTATATAATATAGACTACCATACTTTTCAGACCATGAGACACACCTACATTTTAGAGGAGGAAAATAGGAAAAAAATTTTGAAGCAAAAAATGTGGTAAAATATTTAATAACATAAATAACATAATATTTCACCAATGTAAATGTAAACAGAACTCAACAGCAGCATTAACAACCATTATGCCTCCCAAATTTGGGGGAAAAGTATGTCTTATAGTCCAAAAAATATAGTATATATTATTCTATATTTTATATAACATAAAATTATATTTTCTATATTAGTGGACATATAAAATATACAAAATATAAAATGTATTTTATACAATAAATGAACACACACACACACACATTCATGTATTACTTGGTGGTTGTAAGTTGCTTTCTCCATTTATTATTTGCCTGGCCCTTAAAAATTCTCCAAAAATCTAGAAGTAATAACAGACTAAGTAGGAGAGTTTCAAGTACTTAACCTTGAGGGACTGTGTGGAGAAGGGGTTATAGAAATCTGGGGTCACAATAGAAATGAACAATCAAAAGTGAAGTCTTATCAGTAATTCAGTGTGCAGTCCCTTTGGTGAAAGTAGGCCAGAAAAAATAGCCATCCCATGATGAATCAGAACTCAAATTCAAATCCAAGGGTAATGGTCATTTGAGGTTTGGAAGGAGGAGGCATCTATTTAGAGAGATATGAGCTCTGGCTTCAGAGAAGAAGGCAATTTACTGAAAGACATTTCCTTCTTCACATATAGTGTATGTGTTGGCTATAGCGCACATTTTACAAGTTGTTATTCTTATAGCACACAAGGGTCTCTTCTTCAACACTGGAAGTATATATGTCATATATTTATTAGGCAAAATTTTATCAATGCAAAAATAAAAACTTCATTTTAGCTCTTAATATTTAATATGTATTGTAGTTTTTTCATATAAATTATTCAACATTTACTGAGAAAGTACAGATGGCTGAACCTTCATTGAGTGGTGCTACTATTGTCATACTTCTTTTTCCTTTTATACCTACATGTACTTCTGTTAGCATTATTCTTTGATGTGAATGAGTGAGTATCCCATCCTGACAGGAAATCATTCTAAATGTGGGGACTGAACTATGGGTTTGACGCAAAAGAAATAGAAGTTATCAACCACATAGTAGTTTCAAAGGTGCACAATTCTACTCCAAGCTGTGTACCTTATTTTCAATCTAAAACCAATTATATTTCTTTTCTTCAAATATATTTCACCTCCCTTGTTATGAATCTCAGTTAATTTAATGATCACCAGCATACTCACCAAAGATACAAGCTTCTGTTATTCTCACCTATTCCCTCTTTCATTTTTATGAATCCAACAACAGTCACTATGTTTTATCAAGTCAGTTCTTCAATATATTTTATATTTGCTTCTTTGTATCTACTATTTTCTGTCTCAGTTCTGTATCCATTACTGATGGCTTGTTTCAGGTCTACACCTTATTCTTTGAAAAAATTGAAATTCCTTAAAATTTATATTGAATAAATTTGTACACAGTGGTAGTAGTACAGATAAGTAAATCAAGTTAATAAATAGAAAATTCATATGGGAAATATAATGTATCTTCCAGAAAATAAAGTTAATTGTATTATCCATTGGTATGTCAAATTTTAAGAACAAATGTGGATTTGTTCTGCAATTGATTAATCTACAAGTTATGAACAGTATGCTTGGTTAAGCAACAAGGTCATGGAAGATGGACCTAGCTTGAATTAAATCAATATCACTTTGTTATTTTTTATATTAAACCAAAAAGCCTATATAAAAATAAACACTATATTCATGTAAGTAAATCTTACTCAGTGAGATTTATGAGACCCTGATAAAAGAAAAGAGGTTGGCTCAGCATTAACCAAGGATATAAAATCTTCATTTGAGTTTCAAACAGCATCATTTGTATGTGTTTCTTAATTAAAAATTCAAACATATACACCAACACTATATAGTGTTATTTATTATTATATGGTAAATATTACATATTTACATCAAATTAAAATTTCAGTAATTTTGTATATGTCACATACCTGATGGTATTTTTTTCCTTTCAAGTTTAAATGTAAGTCAAAGTAAGAATGACTGGGTATATATAGGCAAATATGAGAAAATATCTTATTAGAGAAAAGATAGGGAAAATAATTTACTAAGACTGTAAGTTATCAATTAAAGTTTTTCCATCCCAATCTATTTTTGTTCTATAAGAAGTGAATTGCTGACTTACCAGAAATATTAAATTTGCATTTTAGGAGAGTTTAATACATAATATTATAGAGATTTGGTTAGAGAATTCTATAATATTTTGTTAGAAAATTCTTTATTTTATTTCTTTTCAGTTTAATCATTTCATGGACATGGGACTTGTAGAATAAAAGTAAAAATTCTGATCAATTTTAAGGATATTTGAAGTGACTTTTTAGAATAATTATTTATTAACCAAAGTGCATCGTTTGTTGTAAAACTTTACCATTTGCCCTGTAGTTAGTAGGAACTGGCTCTACTTTTTGATTTTGTTCATTTGGGCACTTATTTTATTTATTTTGAACAATACTTAAGAGTTTATTTTGATACTATCCCATCAATCATGAATCATGAATTGAATATCGTTTGTTGAAGTCTGATGGTAAACATTAGGCGGAAGCCTCAAATTTGATGCAAGTGAATAATTATATTATAGTTATCCCTAAATACACTGCAGGTGAAAGGCTAAGTAACAGAACACGCAATTGTTAATTAGGATTACGTGTTTTATGATGATTTTAATTCAATGCTGATTTAGCAATTTGCACCCGTTGGTTCCCATCCAATATTCATTGAATAATCCTCAATTTTTACTTTTCCTAAAAGCCATGTATATTTCAATTACAAGTCTATTGTAGTATTCATTATAAGAAGGATGACCATGTAATTCTCCCTCAAACCGAGAGACATTTGTGAGTCTGAGTCAGCTTGCTCAGATAGACATCACATGACTGATTCACAAACACATGTAAGTTCTCTGGGAAAAAAAATAAAGCCAATAGGAAGTTAGGCTTCATAAAGAGTGTGAAATAATATTAAAACTTAAAATAGCCATCATTAAAATGAAATGCTTGAGTTAGTAATTGAAGGAGGTAAGGAAGTTGACCATAAGGATTTTGGAGGGAGCAGTGTGGCAATTTAACAATACATATAGAAGACCTATATTCTAATATCTAAAACACAAAGCAAGGTAATATTTTTATTGCTGGAAAATTCTTGTACATAGATGATTGTGAATATTCTTGAGGTGTAGATTTTCTGTTTAGTTTTATTTCTTCAGTATTTTCAAAATCTTTTTTGTTAATGACAAACAACCATAGTACCAGGTTTCCTAGGGCTCTAGTCTGGGGAAAAATAAATGATAGTCTAATGTCATTATTTATAGAAAGTTCACTGGCATTTTTTTTTCTTGGTAATTTTATTTTGTGTACCTTTATATTTTTAAAATCATTTTTGTTGTTATTTTGTTACAGTTGTCCCAATTTCCCCCATTTGACATCCTTTGCCCATCCTACTCCCTGCTCCCATTTTTTGATTTTGCTATGAATTAGCTAATTTATAATAGTTAAGTAAGAAATAGAAAATGTTCATCAACACGCAATAATGTGCATCAGTAAAAGTAGTCAAGGAGTGACTAAATAATCTCCCAAAGTCACCCTGTAGGTGCCAATGTCAAAGTCTGGAGATCTTCAGGGTTGTCATTTTCCCTACTGTGTGCCCTGTCTATCTTATTAATCTTTGCTAATTTGAGAAATACTGTTGATCAAACTATATATTTCATCTGGCAAGAAGCAGCTTGACATATCAAACTCATCCTATTTGCTTTTGAAGATACTCATTTTTTTTATATCTTTTTCTTGTTCAATCTTTCAGAAAAAAAATCTGTTCATACCTGTCATTTTTAATGGCATGCTGATTTTTCACTTGAGTGTATCCTATGCTATTTCTTAACATAGAACCTGAGTTTTGATTCTATTAAGATAAGGTTATATTTAGGATGAACTCAAGAGGTTTGATATATTGCAGTGCTGCAATCAATAAGAAAACAATACCATTCAAAAAACATCTAGCGCAAACTCCCACTCTGGGAAACTTAAAATTATTATCATACTGAAGTCCAATGTATAGAAACCTAAATTAGTTTATGGATTCAGTAAGAGTCTAGATAGTATCTCCAGTATGAATATTTTGTACAAAGTCTAGGGAGAAGAGAAGGTCACTCATGAACTGGACCAACATGAGGTGGCTGTGGCCCAGATTATATATTTGTAAATAGTAGTTGGATTATTTATTAGAATTCTCAGCATTTGAAGTCAAATTCAGAGTGGGGAAATCCAGTAATTCAATTTCATAGAATATAGGTAAATAAAAATATTATATCATGTATTTAGATTAAATTATGATAGAATATAACAACAATAACAGATTATGAGCAGCAAATTGTAAAGTTATTCAAGGAAAGTTTTCTTTCAGCCATTACCTGTGACCTATAATGTAAATTTCAAGGAGCCACAAATAAAATATCATGAAACTATGAATAGGTTATATTCTACATTAAATCTTTCATGCATTAATTATCATTCTATTTATTTATTTATTTATATTGTTATTCTATCACAGATGTCCCAGTATTTTCACCTTTGCCTTCCTCCACCCATCCCACCACCACCACCCCCGTGCCCACAGTTAATCCCCACATCATTGTCCATGTCCATGGGTAATTCATACATATTCTTCAACTAGCCACTTCCTCTTCTGTCCACCATTATCCTCCTCCTCTATGGCCACTCTCAGTCTGTTCCATATTTCTATGTCTCTGGTTCTATTTTGTTCATCAATTTATTTTGTTCATTAGATTCCTCTTATAAGTAAGATCATACGGTATTTTTATTTCACTGACTGGCTTATTTCACTTACCATAATATTCTCCAGTTCCATCTATGTTGTCACAAAATGGTAGTGGATTCCTTCTTTCTTTCTGCTGTGTAGTATTCCATTGTGTAAATGTACCACAGTTTTTGATCCACTCATCTACTGATGGGCATTTGACTATAATAAACAGTGCTGCTATGAAAACAGGAGTGCATACATTCTTCAGAATTGATGTTTTGGTATTCTTAGGGTATATTTCCAGCAGTAGAATTGCTGGGGCAAAAGGCAATTCTGTTTTTAATTTTTTGAGGAAATTCCATACTGTTTTCCACAGATGGCTGCATCAATCTGCATTCCTACAAACAATGTACTAGGGTTCCTTTTTCTCCACATCCTCACCAACACTTGGATTGTTGATTTATTAATGATGGTCATTCTGACATGTATGAGGTGATATCTCACTGTAGTTTTAATTTGTACCTCTCTGATGGCTAGTGATGTTGAACATCTTTTCATATGCCTATGGGTCCTCCTTATGTCTCCTCCTTGGAGAAGTGTCTATTCAGGTCCTTTGCCCATTATTTAAATGGATTGTTTGTCCTCCTGGTGTTGAGTTGTATGAGTTCTTTATATATTCTTTATTACACTTATTATTTTGTGTACTTTCAGAAATATCCCTCTTGGTGACATTAAGATCAATCTTCATAAACACATTAATTAATTACATATGAAGCCTATCATATTTTGTAAAAAAGTTAAATACATTAAAATATAGATTTGATAAATATATTAGTATTTAGTGGGTCATGCTAAGTTTTACATAACTATAGATCAAAGTTTAAATGCAGGTTATTTGAATTAATCTTAAAGGATAAGGGTGGGGATTTTCATTAAGAGAAAATATAAACATATTTAACAAATGTGTAAACTTTGATTTTATTGTGGAAAATGAAGTATGTTATTTTGTAAGTGCATAAATTTGTAATGCAAATAGTTCAATTTAATATATTTGGGCCTCAGAGATATCAAGCATCTATGCCAGAGTGATAATTCTAGGTAGCTCTTTGTGAGTAGTAACACTATTCTTTTTATTTGCAATATAATTGTTTCTAAATGAAAAAGAAATGATAGTTTTTAGTACTTACCTTTTGGTACTATTCTGCAGTTTCCCCCTCCAACCCACAAGAAAAAAATAGATAAATAAAAGAAGAAGGTTAAATAGCAGTTGGTAATCACCTTTTTTAAAAAAGCATACCTGTTTTTACCCTGAAAACAGCAAGACAATTGAATCAATAAGAAATGATCCGAATTTCGTGAGGAAGGTCTGTCTCCCTATATTTTGCAAAATAAACTGGGACAAAAAGGGACCATAAAGTATAGTCAGTATTATGATGGAGGGATGCAATTTAATCTATGGCCTCTGTTAACATCACAAACAACAAAAACACTTTAAGAGCAGTCTTCATGCCAGAGCTAGTCACTGGATTTGAATTACAGTACCACTATTATATTAGAGAAGGCACATGTCATTCTCAACACAACTGAGATGATTGTTACATGAAACTTTATCAATATATTTTTAAGGTATAAAACTACTACACGAGGTGGGAGGTATCTATAACATAGAAAAAGGTAACGACAAAAAGAAAACTAAGGAGAATGCATGTCTGGAAGAAATGGTTGGAGAGCTACACTAACTCTGCTTTTCTTAGTGCAGCATGAGTTGCTTTTTACTGTATTGAAATTGTGGCATTGTGGAATATTGAACTAAAAAATGTGGCCAAAATTATCAACAATTACCTATGGTTGCAATGAATAGATAGGAAAAGAGCTAAGATCTTTGAAAAGCCACTTTTAAAAAATTATATTTTTCTGTTATCAACATGATATTAAATAAATGATATGGACAAAGGACTCAGAATTATTATTATCATGAAGGTCTGCTCCAAGATAATTTTGTCCCTCTCACCAAGGCCCTAACCCACGCATCTGTTTGCAGCAGGAAATGTTTATTTGTTCACACTGGCATTTTGTCTCCTGAAAAAAATACATGCCTCAGTTGAGTGTAGTAAAGATATGAACACATGTAACTTGAATAACTATAGCTTATATCTATTATATAAAAAAATGTTTGAAGAGTATACAAGGGGTGTGGCGGGGCCCCTATCCTGGGCCCCAGATGTGGGGGGCTCTGCTCGTAGAGCCCCATCCCTCTGTCATGGATGAAAGTAAAACTACCAAGACATGATCTGCTTGGGGAGGAAAGGTGGTCAAATTCTCAAAGGAGAATGACCCAGAGCCTCTTCCTCACTAGGCTTTTATTGGGTTCAAATGCACAGGAATACAGGTATGTCAGGCAGCAAGGATTAAACAATGGTTAACATTTCAAAGAAAACTGAGGGCTTAATTTGAGTTAGTGTCTGTCAGGAAAGGGGGTTGCAAAACTTTGGGAGACATACTCATTTCCTCCTTGGACCCTTATCATTTAAATGAGAGCACTCTTAGCAAACAAAGCAGGTTTCACAGGACTTTGCAAATTCTTTCTTATGCCCAATACCCGGGGAACTGTTCTGGCCGGCATGGGGCTGCACCACTGGCGTCATAGTTTCAGGCTTTAAGCCGATTAGGCTCAGAAGATATCTCCCAGACAGAAATGGGGACTCGGGCTATGTCAGAATAGCCGGGGGGTGAGGGTCCATCACCCGCTCTTTGCTGCAGCCCTCCCAGTCCTTCCCTGAGGGCCTCCCAAGTGGTCATGTCTGGCTTAGGTTGCCCTTCCCATGAGGAATCTTACCTGTCATTGACTAACCGATCAAGCATTGGGGCCAGAGATGGATGAGGCAGAAGTGGCTCTCCTGCCTGGGAGATAAGCTTTGTCTCCTTAGTAGCTCAGGTCCTCTTGACAGAACAGACCCAGATGAAGCAGGTCCCTAGGCTCTTACTCAGCCCACCATGGGGTGAGGGTTACAACTCCTGAGACCAGGCTGAATGGTCCACAACAACTGGGAATGTTAATCCTCAGTGACAAATTGGCAAAGGGTTATCTCATATATCAATTAGTATTGCATTTCACAACCAGCAAGAGAATCTCTGACTAGCAATAGGTTCAAGTATATGGGATTACTTTTCTCTTCAAACCAGATCTGAAGAAAGCAGACCAAGGAAAGTGCTACTAATTAAGAATGTCCTTCCAGAGCCAGACTTCTGCTGTCTTCCTGTGCTTATCCTTATGCTTCTTCCCAAATCTCCAGTGGTGACCCCTGAGTACCTGACAGAGGGGACATTGGAGAGTCTGAAGTTTTTCCCTCCACTGGGCTTTCTATATAGAAAGGGAAATTTTTCCCAGAAAACTTTCATTTACAGATTCTGGGGCAGAATTTAATCAGTGGTCATCCATGCCTGGAGTGTGGCTAGAAATGGTACTTAGATTCTAGATTTTAAGCAGTGAGAGATCTGGAAGAAGTCACTTGAGGATAGACACTGTGTAAGAGAACTTGCACTATCCGCCTTTATTTGAATATGATTTTTAAAAGCTAGATTAAGTTAACAAATTTAGCAAACTATTTTGGTATATAATATACTAATTATCTCAAAATATAAGCTCTTCTGAATTTGCCATGACAAAGATAGCATATGAGCTAAAATCCTTCATTTTAAAGAAGGTCTTTTAACCATAACACTTTTCTCACAGGTCTCCTTTTGTGTCCCTGCTTTTCCAATATGAGGGACTATTTATACACTGAGTTTACACACATTTTGTAAAATAATGGTGGTGCTGGAAAAACAAATGGAAAGAGTAATGGTGAACTTGGACTTGGAAAGTAAAATTAGTAGTATATATTCATATAGAAATGATAAGCATAAAAGAGATAACAATTTATGTTATTAAATATAATTGCTTATAAAATGCAACTGTTATCATAACTCATAAAATGATCTTACATTTTAGGTTTCAGAAAAGGTAGGCATTTATATTATATATTGGACCTGGTTAATACATAAATATTATTGACATCATAAATAATATACATGACTATATATAAAATTAAATAAAATTTAATATCTATATCTATCTAAATATCTATCATTTATCTATCATCTCTCTATCTACTACCTATCAAATAGTGATTCTAGAGCTATGTTTGAATATGTGTTATAAATTGTATTATATATTATCACAAAGCTAAGAGAAACGCAGTCTCACAGATGCAACATAAATGGCACTTTTTCATTTAACTATTTGTGGGGCTCACACAGATTAGAGTGAGAGGGTCTATCCAACTATATTCTACAAAGAGTTTGTCAGTTTCTTTTGGACTCTATGAGCTGAGCACAGACAAGGCAGAGGTGTACAGGCCGTGCCGGGCTCTGGTCTTGTGGCACCAGCTATTCTTAAATGAGTATAAGTTATGGACAAGGAGCATCCTGATAAGCCATGCTGAACTCTAATTCACAATGTACTGCTTATGGGTATAGGATCCTTGGGCAAAGAGTTCAACAGTCTAAGTTTCAAGCCTCTTTTCTATAAAAGCTATTTCTCTTTTGCATGTACTTTTGAGGATATTGTCAATGTGGAACAAGTAAAATTCCAAGTCAATGTAAACATAAGCAAATATATTGATAGTGTTTATATGACCAAAATAAAGTGAGAGCTTTTCCTTTAGGAAATTGATTCTATATTAAAGTTGGAAAATAATTACTTTTCAGATCTTTATAACTTACTATTTTGGGAAAGGCCACCATCAAAAGCAGATTTTATAATGGATTTCTGCATTTAAAATAAAATTATTGGCCTGGCTGGTGTAGCTCAGTGAATTGAACACCAGCCTGTGAACCAAAGGGGCGTAGTTCGATTCCCAGTCAGTGAACATGCCTGGGTTGCAGGCCAGGTCCCCAGCAAGGGACATGCAAGAGGCAAACACACATTGATGTTTCTCTCCCTCTCTTTCTCCTTCCCTTCCCCTCTCCCTAAAACTAAATAAATAAAATCTTAAAAAAATAAAATTTTAAGTAAAAATTGAGGTTTAGTTGTTCTAGTACTCATTGTTTGAACTTTTAGAATAATGCATATACTGGGCTGTCTATGAAATATTATTTAATTTTAAAATTTGAATGAGGAGAGATGCCCCCAATACAGAATTTATTGATAAAAAGGTGTGTGTTTATTCTTATATGTTTAAATTTAAGTCACTTTCAAAGTACCCTCCATTTGATGTGATACACATATTGAGAAGTTTTTCCACTGCTCAAACATTTTTGAACTCATGGATTTTGATGTCTTTTTATGCTTCTGCCATTTTTTGTTTCTCCTCTTTCACACTGGCAAAAGGTTTCCATTTCCTTTTTTTTTTTTTTTTTTTTATCTAGGGAAACAAAAAAAAGTTGCTTGAAGAAAGATCGGGTGAATATGGAGGGTGGGGTGCAGGGGTCATGACAGGTTTGGATAAAAACTGAATACTTAGCGCAGTGTGGGCAGGTGCACTCGTGAATCATCCATCATGGAATGGGCAAAGGCATTGAAAGAGTCTCCAGAAAATATCCACTGAAACCAAACTCAGCTTCTCAGAACAATGTCAGCTGGTGCACTGATACAGATGAGTTCCTAGTACCCTCACTTAGTGTGGGAAACCTGTACTACTAGGGACCTGCCCTCCAGAAGATAATTCCATTTTTTTGGTGGGGGGAGTCCCCTCTTATGATTTAAAAAACTATTATGTCATTGTAAAGAGATATTTTTTTCTTTCATCATCATCACACTAGCTTGAGTTGTTCTTTGTGAAAGAAATAGAATTGTCTTCAATCCAGATGTCAGAAGGTCACAGAGCACTGCTAAAGAAAGTGAAGGTAAGCTTCCCAGGGCACTGAGTTAGATGCAATTTTGGCTGGACTTCAAGGCTTATAACTGTGTGCACCTATGCCAATTACAGTTCTCATACAGAAAACAAAAGGAACAGGAAGAGATGTTTTGGTTGAATTTACAGTATAAGTGAAAATAGCATCTGATTTTACTGCACTTACTCTAAATAGATTCTTCTCATATGTAAATCTAATTAACCTATAAATGCTCTTGTGAGAAAAGGGATAAAACTATCACCACAAATGTTAGAGAAACATAAACTGATATTTCAAAATTAATAATGAATTCATTTTAGCTATAAAGTGTTATGGTATAAATTTATTTTATTAGAAAGTATCACAAACATTTACAAAAACAGATGCCTATATATTTTTAGCTTTGATTAAATAATGACATAATTTGTGAAGCAATTTTGTCAACTTTATGCAGCTTAAATTTTTGCAGTTCATTCTATTTTAATATATTCCTTTCTTTCATAAATGTAGCCTCTATTCTTAAGTTGATTTTAATATTTGCTCACATTTGTTATTGATATAAAATATATCTCTATATAGATATATATCAAATATATTTTTGTTATTGATCTATAAAAATATAAACTTTTGTAAAGTTTTACATAAATGCTTTATGTCTCCTTTTGCAACTTGTTTCTGCAATTAATATTGTTTTTAAAAGTTACTCATTTGGATATAAGATCAAATTCATTCATTTTAATTGCTTTTCTTTGTATAAATTCATTATATATCAATTATTAACTCCCTTCATGAGATCTAATATAGAACTTTCAAGTTTTCAGTATTGCAAATAACACTGCAGAGAAAACAGTTATATACTTCTCACTCTTCCTATGAGTGATTGCTTTTCAAGAATATATACCTATGTTGCAGCCTGTCAAGGCCAGGGAGTTTCATTCTAGCTTCAGGGACAGAAGAAAACACACAGAGCTGTGGGGATGCTTGACATGCCTTTATTGATGGGTGGGCAAGCCATGCATGCTGCAAGCTGCATGTCCCCCTACATGTCTCTGTGTGGCATACGTTGTGACCCTCGCTCCCCAGTGTGACACCCAGCAGGGATCCCCTAGCCCCTTTTAGATACTAGAACAAAAAAAGCTGGCTTTAAGCTAGAAAATTATATAATATAGCATAATCCTGGGCATGAAAGCCCACTTCATGTTATGGGAACAGTTTATCGGACCCAGTTTCAAGGCTGTGAGAACACTACTTACCAGGCCTATTCAAGGTTATGGGAAACTGCTTCCCTTAGTTGCCCAGACACCTGGGTGAGAGAGCCAGACTGCCTCCATTTACCCTACAATACCTAAAACTGGTATTATTGAATCTTCAACTTTCTCAAACATTGTCAAATATCTCTCCAAAATGATTTTAGCAAATTATACTTGATTGTATTAGCAAAGATGAGTTTCTATATCCCGGCATCTCCATCCACACTTGGAATCATTAACCTTAATATTCTATCCATTAGATGTTACCACAGTACTGTTTAAGTCACACTTGTCTGATACTTGGCAAGGTTACATCACATATTATTAAATTCTGTGGAAAAATAGAATTGTATATGTGGCATGCAAAGGCATTAGGGGCTTTAACATTTAAATGTATATTACTTTGATTATGAAGTCATCTTACATATAAATAACAATATGTACATATTTGTAGGGGAAATGGAGTCAGTCAGGCTCCCTCACCCAGATGTCTGGGAAATTATGATAAACAGTATTCACATAACCTCAAGGATGGGCCCACATGGGCAGAATCACATTTTGTTATATAATATATTGGCACTCTGCCAGGTTTGTGTGCATTTAGTGTACAAGGGAGTCAGGATTTTTGTGGTACAACATGTGGCTTGTGGTGTGCATGGATTGCCCCAGCTCAGAATAAAGGCATGTCAGACATTCCTGTGCCCCTGCATATATTCTTCCATCTGCCTGCATCCCATGTGAACCTGTCCAGTCTTGAATGGCTGCAAGACAATATTGCAATACACTTGGAAGTAAAATAGTTTTAATGTTGTTAAGAAAGTTGAATTGCCCATTATATTACCACACAGAGGGTTCACTTTAAACAGGTTAATGTATTTTTATCCTTACATACATCATTTTACAACATTGAGACCACATTATTTTTAGTTTAGTTTCCACTTAAATTTATATAATAAGTATTTTAAAATGTTATACATGTTCCTTAAGCTTTGAATTTAATGGCTTCTTAAGATTCCATTAAGAACATATAGTTCTAAACTATTCATCTATGGCTGAATATGGGTGAATCTAGGTTTTAATATTATAAACTTTTATTTCTGACATCTAAAGTTATGGTTATTTTCATCTTTTTCTTTTTAAAAATAACATAAAACAAAAGAGACATGCAGAGAGGAATTCACAACTTGAAATTAGGTTTTGGTGTCTTATTTCACCACAAGTATTTGTGTATGTGTCTCTAGTCTTTATTTTTGAGCCCTCCTAAATAGAATGTTTGGGGTTTCTTCCACTTATTTGAAAAGTCTAGCTTCATTTATTGCCATCTTTCATAAGTTAAAGCATTAATTTTATGTTTTTATTTCTATCACTAATTACAAGGTAAAAACATAGATAATAGTTGTATGAAGTGCTTCTTAAATCCATAATTTACTTTGGTTCAAATTTGAGGAACAGTGAAGGACAACCATTCTTATTGCTTAGACTAAGATCCCAAGACAAGTAGCCAATTGTGAGGAAACAACTGTAAATGCCCAAAGGGAATAAGTAAGATTAGATAACATTTTACTAAATTGTGTCTACCATTTCCCCTTTTTGAATTGTTAAGGGTTAAGTAAGACAGTTGACTGGCAGGGAGTCTTACAGTGGTTGTGCCATATCCACTAGCTAATATGACACTACTGTGGATTCTTATTGACAATGCCATTTATGGCTGAAGATTTGTATAATCTTTTTGCAACTTTCAGCAATATTACAGTCAATATGTTATTTGAAAACTGGGCTTCTTTCATCTTCTCTTCTTTTTTCTTTTGCCATTTGATAGTATGTAAGGGACACATTACAGGTGCAAATGGCATATCTGTCTTATATCTTTGTTTGGGAAACATAAGTACCATTTTCAACATAGAAGGGACATAAAGTATGAGGTCAGCCCATAAAGTATCCAGCCATGTAATATGAAAAATAGGAGACATTTATTGAAGAAGATACATGATACAAGAAACATTGTACATAGGGCAATAATACCTCAGTTCTCTTCAGTCTAGGCACCTTGGGACCTCGCACAGTTCTCCCAGTGTCCATCAGCTGCCCTGTCATATTTTCCTGAATCTCATTGACAGTATGAAGTCTCATCCCTTTCAAAGGTGATTTTAGTTTTGGAAAAAGCCACAAGTTGTAGGGTGCCAAACTGGGCTATAGGGGGGCTGAGTCACCTGGGTGACTTGATGATTTGATGTTTGGCTAAAAAACTCTGTATTAGACATAATGCATGGGTTGTTGATGAAGCTGCAATCACCAGTTGCCCATAGCTTCAGCCATTTTCATCATGCCTCGTCTCTCAACTGATGAAGACCATCGAGGTAGTACTCCTTATTAACTGTCTGGCCTAGAGGGGCATACTTGTGATGGACAACACCTTTCCAATCAAAAAACACAGTTAACATGGTCTTGATCTTGCTGTGACTTTAAAAGCATTTGTGGTATACTTTTATTTGCACTGCACTCATTGCCTCGTCCCAAAAGCTTTCTGAATTATCCATTTAGATAATAGTCCACAGAGGAATGTTAAAATTTAACATAGAATTTGATTAAGATTTGTTGCTCCATTCAGTCATTTTGAATGTGTCAGTCACACAGTACACACGCTCACTCAACAGTGTCTACCACCTCTCCTGACTAGTACAGTGAAGTCATTATGGTTCACGTATGCACATTTCAGTACACTCTCCCAGGCTGTCAGGTTACATTTACATCATGCAAATCATTGTCATTATATTAACAATGGCTGGACCTTTTCCGGACAGACCTTCTATATTGTGTTCTCCAAATATGTGTCCATTTGACATATGATTAGAGCATTAGATATCTTTTTGATGGGATGTATAATTTGGTGGAATTAGTCTCTGATTAAGATTCAAATTAGAATACTTAAATATCATATTTAGGCTTTATTATTTAGACATGATCCATTTTTAATTTCTTGACAGTTTTTATTTTTTAATGTAAAAGATGGCAAAAAGAACTAATGTAGTAGCTTACCTGCATGTGAAGAATGAGTGTTCAGAAGGATTTAGCCCATTAACAAGGGCACTGGAGATCCTTTGGGCTGAAACACTACAAATAAATTCTAGGCCCTCAGCCCCACCAGGCTGATAATAGGTTTCTTTGCAAGAAGTCCAGGGAGGTGACCTTCAATGGTATCTTTCACCGGAAGACAGAAGACCCCTTGGGATTGTAGTTCAAGGTCAGCTAATTCTTGGGTCCACCTGAGGAAAAAAGGTATCAATATGTATCCATAACAAGTGGTTACAAACTGACAAAATGCTGATTCCTTTAAACAAATTTACTCATCAGTTCTTCCCTCACAATCATTTCCCAAACTCTAGTGCAATTTCAACACAGTTCTGGCAAATCAAGTCTCTTTAAGAGTCTTACATTTCCCTAAATCAGGAAGAATCATCTGGCTTTACCTACTTAAGTTCTAAGTTTCTTTGCCTCTTGATTTTATATACCATTTATTTATACAGTGGTTGCCAAGGACACTTAGAAATTATCATTTTTTAAAAATGTACTTAAGTACTTAGAAGATAATGTACAGCTATGCTTAAGTATAACAGTCACACAATATGATGTTACTTCTTTATGCTTTCCACTATGCCCCTCACACTCAAGAAAACAGTGAACAATGTTATAATAAATCACTTTTGCATGGACCAATGATGTGTTTGCCTTCTTACTAGGCTGTTAAATCCCTTTGATTATCAGTATTTCAGAATGCCTACATTTTTCTTTGGAATTTTTTTCTATTTTGTTCCTTGGTTCCACAATACTGTTTTGCTAATTGTGGATCCTGACCATTCTGTGGGTAGTGAAAACAATTTTGTGTGCTGTGATTAGCACTATATTTCATATGAGGGGGAATAATCAGAATATAAACTAAGAGTGTTTTGCTCATGGAAAAGTCAATATTATATCAAGATACATTTGTTTAAATGATATGCATGCACACATATATTTGTATATATTTATATATGTATGTGTATACTGGTGTCTTAGGTCTCTCTGGAAAATGTTTATCTATTATGTAAAACAAAAAGCAGTTTGTAATCTAATGCCCTAGGCCACTTTAATCTCTATATTCTAATAGAGACATTTTCTTCACATAAAATGCATTTATTTTTAGCTTAACTCTAATAACAAGGTACAATTTATTTGACAGCTCAATATTCCTTTGTGTTCCTCCCCATGAATATCTTCCACAATACCAACATTTCAACAGCAATTATTTCACATCAAAATGTCATTATCACTGTTCATCCTTCTAATTTTGTTTGAAGAGCCCTCTCTTTCATAGTTTTTACATGCCATTGGCTCTTTCTTCCACTTCCCCACAATTCCTTTTCTAAGTGTTATTTTTGTCTACTGTTCAAGAATGGGTCAAGTTTAGAATGAAGAGAGTTTATTTAGGATTCATTCTAATTGGCAATAAATAGCCTGGGGACTTAGCTGCCACAGCTGTCCCTTATTAGATCATAGTGCAGGTCATTAAATTAAAATAAGCTGTCCTAAATTCTGAACTGTACAAGGGAAGAAAGAGAAAGCATTAGGCCTTCTCACAGAGCCCTTTAGAGTGAATTATGTTGATGTTTTGTGTAGAAAATGGGCCAGATGACAGCCAAGTTAGAGCAGCCTGTCAGTGCAGCTAATGCTCACATGTCAGCTTTTAGACTGGAGCGTAACTGAAGGTTTACAATTGACTGGCCATCAGCTTTGGTTCAGAAGGTCAAGGTGCACAGAGGGAGGCTCTCTCCAAGCTTTCAGCATGCTGCTCTGGGCCTTCTGTTTCCAGAGTCTGGGTTTAGTAAATTATGGGATGTTGTATGTCTGTGTGTAGAGTTTTGAATCACTATGTGGTTTGGAAGTTTTTCTAGAAGCATGTTTACTTTTATCCAAATTTTTCTAGGTGACTGACTGAGAGAGTCACCTAAACTAACTGATACTGAGAAACATAGTTAGACACTTGCATACGTAGTTGAATGCTAATTGTGAAAATCAATTTATTTCCTGCCATTTTCCTTAGTAAATTTACATATGTTCCTTAAAAGCAGTGTACAATGACATTCTGGTGCATGCTTTTAAAGTAAACTAGATGTGCTTCCCTTCTCTTGTCTTCAGTCCCAAATACCATCTGAAATATAAGATAGTAAAGACTTAAACTATGAGGGGATCAAGATAGGAGTAGAGGGATGAATTTAAGATTATGTCCAGTGTGTGTGTGAGTGTATGTGTTTACTTTAAGGTGACTAAAAATAAATGAAAGTATAGAAGAGAGGAACATTGAAACCTACTCAAATAATTCTTGATGTTCACCAAAATAGTTCTCAACCAGCAGTATTTGCACTGCCTGTGATGTGCTGGAAGCAGGTTAAGATACACAGGCAAGATACAGAAAATGGACTGAAGTTATGTAATAAGCTGAGCTAGGTGTTCTGACCACTGCTTGATTTTCTCATTATATGCAGCCCTGCACTAGAAGACCTTTATGGGAAGTATGGGAAGATCTAGCAATTGCTAGAATACATAATCTTGTAACCAGAAAATGGTTTATAGTCCAGACACTATAATAGTACAAAAACTAACCTTCATTTGCTCAGCACACTACTATTAAAGAACACTAGGGGGCACATGAAATATAGGGATTACGATTTTTATATCTCTTTCATTTCTTGGCTGTTTAGGAAAACATGGAAAAACTTTCATTTTTTTCCCTGTGGAAAGTGAAAATAAACTAATCTTCCTAGGATATATACTATGTAAAACCATTTTGATTAGTAAATATAATGTACTATTTCATTTAAAGAATCTCAAACTATTTTAGTAAATGACCTAAAATCATAAACATTTGAATATACATTTTTCTCTATTTACTCAGTACAACACTGGCATGTGAAATATGTGAATAAATTGTTACTGATTGGGTATTCCAAGTTTAAAATCTAGTCCCTAAAATATTATTATGGATAAATTGTTTTTCAATCTTTAATAGGTCTTTTCATATCAAATCCACTTAATATAAGACAGGAATAAGAGAACAAATAAAAAGCATACCTAGTTTGGCAAATGGTGCTTCTAGCAATATTAACATATATTCTTATCTTCTCACCTCATAACTTGAGTACATGATTCTTTTAGTAATTTTTTTCTTGGAATGTGATTTAGGTAGATAAATTTCTTAGCTCAAAAATAAGTATTAAATATTAATACTACCAATAAATGCATTCTACTTGCTATAATAATTAAAATACTTTTTTTAATACCAAAGATAAAATTAATGCTAAAGGAAACATTTTCACCAAACTACTACCTTTTATTTGATCATGTTCTTGTTGCCTGCTTTTAAATGCCTGAATTATATATATATATATATATATGGTTGTTCAGTTCATAGGAATAAAACAAAAACATAATTTCATGCTGAATCAAAAGCATTATTTTCTGAGATCAGCAAATATAATGCAAAATCAAAACATATTACTTATTAATCACCCTGTTTTAAGGTGATTTGAGCCCATTAGATTACAGTTCTAGGAATGTATTTTGATCATGAATTTGCTTTATACATTGTGAGATCGTGAAGAGAGTTACCACTTTTATAACAGAGACAAAATTTAGTTTGAAATATTACAAAAAATAAAGCCACTGACCACGGAGCTAGAGCTCACGCTTCTGTGAAGTATAATTGACATAATTATATTTGAACAAATTGGACTGACTTTCTTACAGTTTTCATGTTCCCTGAAATGTTACTCAATCTGTCAAATAATTATATACATAATATTTTTAGTTCCTATTTCCCATATACTGAGTTTATTTTTTTCAAAATGTAAAAGACCTTCTATTTTACTCTTGCTTTTAATCTGGTAGGGGGAGAAAGCTTACTTGCATTTGAACTCCAAGTAACCACCCTCTCTTTATATTTCCATGAGGTGCTGCTAACATGTAGGCATAGAGCTGAGCTTTATCTCCACTTTGCAAAATATTTGCTAGTTAGCAGCAAAAGGACAGCTAAAAGTAAAGGGTAAGTTTTATCAATGCTGGGGTCTATACCATTTCTGTCTCAGTAAGTGGCATTGCCTTTTTAAAAAATATTATATATTTAAAGGGCAGCTGGTAGTGAAAAGAAAGTTATTGTAAGACTTTTAAAGAGTGGGAACAAATACTTTATTTTTATATGAGAGAAAAGCATATCTTTCTTTCATTTGTAAAACCCAGATGACCCAAAAAAAGATTCTATACAATCTCAAGGTTATGCCCTTGTCACTTGGACTCCAATAGATTTTTATATAATCAGATCATTCCTAATGATTCTGATATATTTTAAATCATTAATACATTTGCAGTAGCAGTGGTTATTTTTAATTGCTAAGAATATAAAAATGTTCCTTCCAACATGGCCTCTAACCTCATAGCACTTCATTGAGAGGCAGTATGGCCTCACCAAACATAATGGTAAGACTTGGGTGTCAATCAAATGTGTGGACACAGAGTCACCTCTTTAATCATTTTATCATATGTTTTATACCTTAAGTCTCAATGATAGAATTATTTTTCCCTGAATAGCCAAAGTGAAGGATAGAAAATCTAATAATAAAAAACATACAGTTTGGTGGAGATTAACATATCTTTTTTTGATACTGATAGTTTGATCCAATCTTTTATAATTCAGAACCATATTTCACATGCGAAAATAATAGAGTAAGAAACCATTATGTCTGTAATTTCATTAAAACAAAAAAAAACAATAATAATGTTTAAAAATAGATTTTTTAAATTTTTATTTTAATTGTTGATCTTGTACAGTTTTCTGTCTTTTACTCCCACCCCAGCCCACCACCCCAGCCCTCCCCACTTCCCTCCCATTTCCACCCCCCATAGTTTTTGTCCATGTGTCCTTTGTACTTGTTCCTGTAAACCCTTCCCCTTTTCCCCTGAAATTCCCTCCCCTCTCCCCTCTGGTGATTTCCTGAGTACTTCAGAAATGTCATATATTTTATATAGTACACTTTACTTAATAATTGAAAAGGTCCTGAGACAAGATAGTCCTACACTGATTTTAAAGTTAAGAAAACTGATGCTTAAAACATTTAAATTTTTTTTAATTCAAAGAACGAATAAATGTCAGAGATAGATCTGAATGCAGATTGTTCTAACTAAAAAGCCTATATTTATTATGATGCAAAGACCCTTTATTTACAATATGATCTCTATTTCGGTTTGAAACATAATGTTGAAGGCATTTTATAATTAATGAAGGACTTGAATAACAAAGAAATTACACATGTTTGGACAATAATTTGGAAAATAACTGATTTTTAAAATAGGTGATGTAAATTTTCAGAAATACATTTCTAAGTATTTTATATAGAAGAACTGAGAATATCAGTTCTAAGCTTAAAAATAATGATACAAAACAAAACAGTATGGAATTTTCTAAGAAAACTAAAAATGGACATACATTTTGACCCAGCAATTCCACTGCTTGGATTATATCCTAAGAATCCTGAAACACCAATACAAAAGAATCTATGCACCCCTATGTTCATAGCAGCACAATTTACAATAGCCAAGTGCTGGAAGCAACCTAGGTGCCCATCAGTTAATGAATGGATCAAAAAACTGTGGTACATTTACACAATGGAATTCTATGCAGCAGAAAGAAAGAAGGAGCTCCTACCCTTTGCGACAGCATGGAAGGAAATGGAGAGTATCATGCTAAGCGAAATAAGCCAGGCAGTGAAAGACAAATACCATATGATCTCACCTTTAACAGGAAGCTAATCAACAAAACAAACAAACAAGCATAATATAAACAAAGACACTGAATTTGAGAACAGTCTGACAGTGTCCAGAGGGGGAAGGGAGGGAATTTCAGGGGAAAAGGGGAACGGTTTAGAGCAACAAATATAAAGGACTCATGGACAAAAACTATGGGGGGTGGAAATGGGAGGAAGGTGGGGAGGGCTGGGGTGGTGGGCTGGGGCGGGGTAAAAGACAGAAAATGGTACAATATCAACAATTAAAAAATACTGATTAAAAATAAAATAAAAAAATGGAAAAAAAAGAAAAAATAATGATACAATGCTTACTATGTTGTGATACATATTTTTAACAAAAAATGGCTTGGGATGTTTATGAAATTGAAAATTTATGAAAGCTTGATTAAATTGATTTAACTTGTTACTCAGACCTAAGTGAAAATGTCTTTCAAGAAATAAAATGACAAAATTGTTTCCAAGTTCTAATATAAATTCTCAACAATGCAAAAAAATCTAGAATGTTGAAAGTGACCTTCTGAATAATATTTTCACTTGAAAATTTTGAGATAATATTCAAATCTCTTTTAGTGTAAATCATTTTATTATGCTTTTATGTTATTATTACTGAAAAGTGTTGCGGACCATTCAGCCTGGTTTCAGGAGTTGTAACCCTCACCCCATGGTGGGCTGAGTAAGAGCCTAGGGACCCACTTCATCTGGGTCTGTTCTGTCAAGAGGACCTGACCTACTAAGGAGACAAAGCTTTTCTCCCTGGCAGGAGTGCTGCTTCTGCCTCATCCATCTCTGGCCCCAATGCTTGGTCAATGATGGTAAGACTCCTCATGGGAGGGACAACCTAAGCCAGACACGACCACTTGGCAGGTGCTCATGGAAGCACTCGGGGTGGGGGGGGCTGCAGCAAAGAGGATGTGATGGACCCTTGCCCCCCGGCTATTCTGACATAGCCCAAGTCCCCATTTTCGTCTGGGAGATGTCTTCTGCTTCCTAATCGGCTTAAAGCCTGAAACTATGAGGGCAAGCAGTGCAGTCCTGTGCCGGCCAGGATGGTTCCCTGGGTGATCGGGCATAAGAAAGAATTCCTAAAGTCCTGTGAAACCTGCTTTGCTAAGAGTGCTCTCATTTAAATGATAAGGGTCAGAGGAGGAAATGAGTATTTCTCCTAAAGTTTCACAACCCCGTTTCCTGACAGACACTGACTCAGATTAAGCCCTCAGATTTCTTTGAAATGTTAACCATTGTTTGATCCTTGCTGCCTGACATACCTGTATTCCTGTGTATTTGAACCCAATAAAAGCCTAGTGAGGAAGGGGCTCTGGGTCAGTCTCCTCTGAGAGTTTGACCACCTCTCCTCTCCAAGCAGATTATGTCTTGGTAGTTTTATTTTCATCCGTGAGGGAGGGATGGGGCTCTGCGGGCGGAACACCCCCCCCCCACAGAAAAGTGCCAGAGCTAAATAACATACTCAAATGGATTGAGTAGCCTAAAAGGAAATAAAAGTACACAAAGAATTAAAATCTTAAGAAAAATGTGCAAATATACAAATTGTAATTTAGATATTAAGGAAACATTTTTTTTTCCTTTTTGGGGGCAGGTTTAATTTTTTTCTACCTTCATTAGTCTACAACAAAGATCTATTATGAAAGCAATTTTTAATTAGGCAATTACCTGTCCACAAATACACCCATAGCCATTCACCAGGATCAGATGAGGCTGGAATTTTAGTTGGGATGGCTTCATCTCGACTAAATTCTGTGTTTGAACCTAGATTCTTCACTCTGATCCTGACAATAGTTTTTGGTTTTTAAAAGGGGCTGAAAAATCCTGCTGTATAGGAGACTGCAAAAGATTGCTGCAAAACAATTTTGCATTTTAATCAGTAACTAAAGCAGGAAAACCATCACCCTAATAAATTTAAAAGAAAAAAAAGCATATACTTAACAAATAAACAAATAAACAGAACCCAAATAATTTCATTTACTATCAATTAACAAATTACTTGTCTTTAGGAATAATCTAAGTCTAACATTTAAAAAATATATCTCATAAAAATTTTACACTCTCAACTTAAAAAATTTATGCATCATTAATGTAAATCTTTTTGGTAATATGAAGACTGAAATATGGTGCCAAAATATTCCAAAGCACTTTCTTACTATTAACTAGATCTTATTTAAAAACTATTACACAGTTGAGACCCTGATTTTGAGGCAGCTGTAGCTGATTTCTCTTTTGCAGCAATAACGTGGATTTCAGCCTCTTTTTTAATCTCTAAATACAATTTAGGAAAAAAATACATTTTAACAGTTTGAATTTAAGACATTACATTTTCAGTCATGCATGTAGTTCCCTAACCACTGCTTTACTAAGTCATTGTAAAAGCGTTGGCTATTAGCTGTTATGTTACTACATAAAAGATCATTTGTGAGCATGCATTTATTTACAGTAAATTTGCTGTTTTAACAAGACTAATTAGCATAATGGCTCAAACTGCTATTTCCTCATACCTTAGAATGATTAGAGACTTTAGAGTTCACTTAATTATCATTATCCATTCTAATGTTTTACCTCATGTCTATGAAGACATTATACATGAAATTAAACACATTAACAAAATCAACACACACACATTACAAGTAGTTGTCAACTTTTAATGAAGGAGGAAATATACTGCAAAAATCTTAATATCACTATAGTCCGGAATTTTTAGAGAGCTTCATATAACAGCTGAGTTCTGCCATATTAATATGCAGGAAAGAACCATGGACCCAAGAAGAAATGAGAATAAACTGGGTTTTGTAGAACCGAAAAAAAAAGTTAAAACATAAAAACAACACCCCATAAAGTTGCATCTGGTTGCAAGAAAAGGGGCCAATAATAATTACTGCCTCCAACATAGGATGGGCTACTCATGCACTGCCTAACCACTGCTATCCCCTAAGGAGTCACCCAGTGGTCAGTCATAGAGCAGAGGAAGGACTTGGGCAGCTGTACAGACACTCAAACCCTCCTTCCCATAACCCCTATCTTACTTCAGGCCTCACCATCTTTAGCATTTATTCCAATAACATCCTCCCAGCTGGTCTCCTGGTCAGTAATCTCAGTCCCTATCTTCAAATTGCATGTCCCAAGTTTGGACCCAAAATATAAATATGCCACTTCATAAACACCATATTTTACTATGTATAATGTATTCCCATGTATAATGTGCACCCATGTTTTTGGCCCATAATTTCAGGAAAAATATATTTCATTTTAATTTTCAATTTATTTTTTTATTGATTTATATTTATAAGCAAAAGTGACTATCATATTCCAGGGTATTATTTTGCATATGAATATCATTATTGCTTTCTAGAGTTATACTTTTAATGCAGAAGCATAAATAAAAGGATTAAAACATTTATATAGGTATGGAATTAGTGCTACCTGTATATAACGAGCATCCTTATTTTTCCTAAAAAAATTGAGCAGTGAAGTATACATTATACATAGAAAGATACAGTATTAATTTTAAAGATTTTGGCAGATGAACAAAAGTATTAAACCTTTGTAATATTCTGTAGTTTTAGGGAGAAATTATCTAAATGATGAGGAGAAAGCCCTCTCAGTGAATTACTAGAGACACAAAGTAATCTATTGGGGTTTGGTTCTTCACCCAACTCTCCAGTTCCTCCTTGCAGAAGTCAGACTAAGAAACATAGTATGATTGTGATGGATTCTGATGATAGAGGTGTTGACAGAAGAGACCTGGTTCTTCTTGCTGATGCACATAAAGAATTATAGATCAGCAAATCTATTAGTGTGCAATCAGTTTATTAGTGATCTCTTCCTATGGTAGAGAACAGGACTAACTAGAGTGAGGTGTGAAAGGCAAAGTTTCAGGGCAAACCAGGGCAACAAAAGTAAGAGCGGCTAAATTCCAGGGTGGCAAGCCCCCAGGTGGCCAGAGGACCAGTGGACAGAGAGCCAAGAGTGCCCTGAGAGCCCTGAGCCACCAAGAGAGAGTGAGCCCTTTGTTCTGAAGACTTATATGGTTGGTGAGATAGAAGAAAAAAAGTTACGTATTGATTAATAGGTAAATGTGATGCCAGCTTTCCTGGGGGTATGTGACTACCCAAACTTAGGTATGTGTGAGGATCTGTTAGCCCAAATCATTATCTTATCTTGCTCCAGACTTCATTTGTTCATGTTGTTGTAAAACAAATATGTGACTGGAGGCAGCTAATTAAAGCTGGAACACTTTCCCAAAGTTATTCATGGGCTCTTTCTGTAAGCATTAGGGGCTCTCTCATAAAACAGATAGTGACCAGAGATAGAAAATTAACCAAAGTTGTTTCATAGGCTTCTTCTTTGGGCACTGTGGATCCTCTCCCACATTTCAGGTCTTGGAATTAAAGCACAGTTTCAGGACTTTCTTTCCCAGATAATGAAAAAGCTACATAGAGTTTCAAGAACTTTCCTCCTTTCTTGCTAACATGTTTCTTGTGATGTTGGAACTCCAGGCAATATTATCAGACCAGGTTCAGGATTGCTAAGTTAGCAAGTAAGACAATTTTTCCTCCTTCTCCTTGCCTTGGTTTACTATTCATTCCACCTAAGTGCATCCCAATATTCAAAACAGCACAATTTATAATAGCCTAGTGCTGGAAGCCATCTAAGTACCCATCAGAACAAAACCAGATAAAAAAACCGTGACACATTTACATAATGGAATGCTATGCAGCAGAAAGAAAGAAGGAACTCCTACCCTTGGCAGCAGCATGGATGGAACTGGAGAGTGTTGTGCTAAGTGAGATAGGGCAGTTGTTGAAAGACAAATACTGTATGATCTCACCTATAAGTGGAACCTGATCAACAAAATGAAGAAGCAAGAAAAATAGACATGGAAATAAAGAATAAATTGTCAGTGACCAGGGGGAGTGTGGAAGGGTACAATGGGGGAAAGAAGGTGAAGGATCAAGTCAAGGAACATGTATAAAGTATCCATGGACAAAGACAACAGTGTGAGGACTGAATGTGAAAGGAGAGGGTGCGTAGGGCAGGGGAGAGTAATGGGAACAAAGTGGAGGCAACTGTAACTGAACAAAAAAAATTAAAAAAGAAAAAAATTTAAAGTAGATATGATAACATTTAAAATTATATTAAAACATCAGAAAAAACAGAATATTTTTATAATATATAAATTGAAAAAGCTTTTCAAATAAGTAAAGCAATGCAAAAACTATTACATATGTCATTAAATATTATTCATATCAAGTTAAAACATTTTAATGGCAGAAAAAGGGAAAAGAGAAATAGGAGATTCTTACCTAGTATTTGTAACACACATAGAATGGTGAAATCAGATAACATTATAAACAAATTATTTAAAAAAGATAAATAAAACTACTCAAAACATGTCTAAAATATAAACATGCAATTTACAGAGAAGCATGCAAATGACTAAGGAACTAATGGTTAGGGCAATAACTATTACTAGTGAAACACTGTTGTTTTTTTGGAAGTTATTTAGATATCCATTTAAAATTTAAATATTCATAATTTAATAATCTACTACCCAACAATGCCATGTTTCTAACATTCTATTCTACATAAATAAAAGGATGACTATATGGATACATTCATTAAAATTATAAAGAAGAAGAGATGGAGGAAGAGGAGGAGGAGAACAAGGAAGGGAAAGAAAAGGATAAATAAAGAGGAAATTAATGGAAACAACCTAAATACCCATCAGTGGAAATGGAAGGAGTAGATAGAACACATGGAAGTGTGATGCACCTGTAAAACCATACCATGAATATTGTGGAATGACTCACTATGAAAAGAAGAAAAGTAATTATGTTTTCTTGGCTTACCATTTGAAGTTGAACAACAATGCACACACAATACATTGAATGCAGGAAAAATGCATCACTATAGTATGGAAGCCTGTAACACTGATTCTCTCACGGTGCTCAAGATAGAACAGGACAGGGAGAAAGCAGAGAGCTTTGGTGGCTAGAAACACTTTCAAGCAGGAAAATCTTTTCTAAGCATGACACATAAGACAATATAAAAAGAAATTTACCTACTTGATAAATTTAACATGAAAAAGTGGCAAACATCTTATTAAAAGTTAAAAATATAATAAATGATAATTGCTTTATAACTCATATGAAAGGTAAAGGCTTTTATCTCCATTGTATGAAGAACTTCTACAAATCCAAATACATATATAAATAGTAAGAGAAATGCACAAGTTTATGAAAATACAGTGTACATAAAATATAGATATTTAAATATCAGGGCTATTTTCTGACATATGAAGTCATAAACAACTTAATTAGTGATTTTTCTGAAGCTAATAACCATTTTTTTAAGGAAATGGCTGGAATGGCTTGTTTCATAAATCCCATTTAAAGGAATATGTAGTGCTTTTAATAGTTTGTGAATGAATAGATAAAATATATTTTATAATCATATTATTTTGAAAAATATCATCATTTTAATCCAATTTAATTAAATGACAAAAAATAAATCCATGAAGATCCTTACTGTAGGAAATGTCCCAGGAAGCATTACTGGTACAATCAAAATAAGTAAAATACAAATCTTACCTTCAAAGAACATAATTTACTAAGAGCTGTGATCTTAATTACATAACTGGTATAAGGTTAATTTGGATAGATGTTTCAACAAAAGTAGAGGGAAGAAGAGTCTCCTATTGAGTTTTGGAGGGAAAAGAGTTGGAGTGAGGAAACTAGATCAAGGAGGAAAATCATCCTCCACAGGTTTTGAAAGACTGACAAGAGCGAAATGTGATTTGTAAAACAGTACCAATAGATGTCTACTAAAACTTTTAAAGTTTATTTTATTAAAATTCTGTACTTGTCATTCTATCAGGAGTGTAGAAACCGCTGTTGTTATTTTAAGAGTAACTGCACTTAAGCCTGGGAACTTTGTGTTTGCAAGACTGCTGGAAGGAGTGAAGGTCAGGGAAGGCCACCAGTTTGAACTGTCATTAAGAGAATCTGGAAATTGCAGACATTTTAGAAACTGCACTGCTAATAATGGATTCTTGCTGTGACAAGGTGGGCTTTCCACAGGGAGAAAAAAAATGCCCAGATGCTGCTGCAAAACCCTAGGTTTCCTGAGAACCATTTCTTTTATCAGAATAGAGACCGACACAGATACCAAGCAGAGAGAGACTTGAAGGGATTTAAGAACATGAACAGTGTGGTGATTTAGGGGTTGAGGAGGGCATAAGGGAACTAAATGGCAATAGAAGAGAAAAAAGAACCCTACATCCATTTTTCCCTTAGGAAAACATTTTACATATTTATTTACATCTTGCTTAATTCCATAAATTCAGCTTTTTGCTTACATTTCCGTCACATGCAGTCAGAGGCGTCCTAATTAATAAAAGTCCCTGGCTCTTACAGCATTTTTCCTTTGTTAACAGAGGCTTTCCTAGCAACATTGCCCATTTCCCAAATTATTCTCCTCAGCAAGGGTCTCTGTGTCAGGTATGGATGTGGTGATATTTTTTATTCAAATTCAATCACAAATCTCGTGTTTCTTGTAGTCCACAGATTTTCCTAATTAGCTTGAAGAGCAGCATGGCTCAGTGGGTAATATGCAGACCTTCTGGGTGGCCTTGGGCTGGTCAGCTGACTTCTCTAACTCCAATTTGATTTCTCATTTGAAATGCAAGTGATAATAGTCCCAATTTCTAGGCCTTTTGTAGTGATTGGATGGAATGTGACATGTAAAGATCTCAGTGCATTAAATGCACAAAGCACATGAACTTCAAGTAAAGCAAGCATCCTTATCATATCCTGTTTGCTGGTGTTCAAAGGTGAAAAACAGCCTGTAAACTAGGGTGAATATAATTGAGGACAACGAGTGAAAATTCTTAGAAAACATCTGTCATCAAACATATTCTTTGTTTCCATACTTTCATAAACAACATTCTACCTCTCCATGGCTTCATTTTTAATCTACACACTGTTAGGCCTGGTTAAGAACATGAGTGACAAAACCAGGGCTGTTTTTGTCTTATCCCAATCTGTGGATTGAATATGTGATTATAAAAAAGGAGTTTAATTCTCATTTACATTTCAATTTCTATATATGTAAATAAGGGATTATAATAATTCCTACCTTATGGTTTCATATGAAGATTAAATGATATAATGCAGGAAAGATATATAACAGAGTGAATGATACAAAATAAATATGCAATTAGTGGTAGATATCATCCTCATCATCCTCACTGTCTCTATTAATTCACCTTAACATCTTTTTTAAAAAAATAAATCTAAATAACTTTAAAAAGAAAGAAAACACAGAAAACCACATAAAATTTGGGTTTATGTTTTTATTTTTAATAGATATATCTGAAGTTGATATTTAAAAAAATAGGTAAGAGGGGCAAATATAGTTCTGATTATTTCTACTTAACTCTAGCTACTCACAAAAAAATAACCTGGGGAACTTTTGAAAACAATTTTTGAAAAACAACTTTTGAGCCCCAATTCAGTCTGCTCCCCAGCCAACTGAGGCAGGTCCCTAGAAATGAAGCTTTGTTAGTTCTCCTACAAATACCTCACATTTTAATAAAATAACACTAGGATTGACAAACACTTACCACTCATTTTTGTGATCCTTTTCCCCAAATTTCAAACAAAAGGAAAAGGGTCCATAATCTGGTGAAAATATGAACAGGAATGTTGTCAGGGAACTTTATTCTAACCATACCATGGCCATTAACTTTTTGTCTTAGATAAAGCACAACTTCATCTTTCAACATAAAAAAATACCCAGTAAGCTACTTGGAAAGTTGTAAGTACAAAGAAAAATTTGTTACAATGTATGGTTTATTTTTTAGATCAGAAAGTACATGGCTATGGAAAATGAAAGTGAAACTTTAGGGCAGAAATAGGACACGGGAACTGTTAAAACTTCAATTATTTAGGGTAGGTGAGGGTACTCAGTCCTTATTTACTTTAAATTATCCAAATGTTTTCCTTTTATTTTTATTTTACTCCATGTGTAATCTCTAAAATGAGCTTCCATTATAGGACATGTGCTCTTTGAAGAGATAACAAGAAGCTGAACTCTATTTGTTGAGTACATCTGGATTAGGGTTGTCATGATGTTATTGTCTCATTCTGCCATTATAAAATCACCCCATAATGGACCATGATGTAAATTAATAACAATATTTTCACTTTAACTGAGGGGTACAATGTTGGTTCCCACTTAAAATAAATTTTGCCCTGGCTGGTGTGGCTCAGTGGACTGAGAGCTGGCCTCCTAACCAAAGGGTTCCCAGTTCGATTCCCAGTAAGGGAACATGCCTCTGTTGTGGGCCAGGTCCCTAGTTGAGGGTGTTTCTCTTGAACACCAATGTTTCTCTCTCTCTTTCTTCCTCCCTTTCTCTCTCCAAAAATTAATAAATAAGATCTTAAAATAAATTAAATTAAATTAATTTTTATTTTAGGTAATCAGTGAAAGGAAACTCATCCTCAAGTCCTATAACCTCTGAAATTCTGATATTTGGGCAGCATCTTATTCTTATAATCTAATCAACCATTTTTCCTGTAGATAAATTTCTCATCTAATAGAGCCAGTTTTGTGTTTTCTTGCATAATCCTATCAACATAATTAGTCACAAGTAATGGGTGCCATATTATTTGATACAAATTAAAAATAATGTTTCTGATCAAGAGAACACCTTATAATATATAAAAATATTTAATAGGCATCTGCTATTTTGGTCAATGTTTTTTCAGGATCTCAGATAAATAATCACAATATAAAATAATATAATATAAATAGAAAATAAATATTAACACAAATAGTTAATTCGATTAAATCTAGGTGTCTACATATAGATAAACATAGATATGTGTATATATTTACAGACCTTAAATATTATATGTATTAAGCATTTATAAATTTCTTTAATTTCTGTTACTGGTGGTCATAGAGAAGTTTAAAATCAATGTAAGAAATGAGAAAAATGGACAGAGTGACAAAGTGAAGCTGAACATTACGCCCTTGTCGCCGCATCACTCTGCAGGTGTTGATGTTTGAGGGCCTCACTATCAGCCCCATTATTTTCATTTGCTTTTCATGGTATCTCATGAGGCTCCTGGCTTCCCTGTTCTTTGAAGGCCTTGCTGTCCATGTGGAGACCTGAAAGGTCTGAACTAATTAAGGATTTATCTGGAAACTTCTCTTTTCCTCAACTTTCTACAGTGGAATTACTCACACCTTTTGTTTCTGACTTCTGTGTCCAGAAAAAATCTACCTATTTCTCACATTTTACATTGACACTAATTATTACCTGCTAAAACTCATTTATCCATGGTTTAAAAAAATTCTCTGAACTTAAAATTTTCTTTTTTTTTTGAGTTTTGTCTAATGATATTTACTGTATTCAAAATTAAAACTGAGCAAAAATAAGACTGCATTTGAAAATTACAAAAATAAGCTCATTACTTGATAACATAAATAATTTTTTATCAGTACTTTTTTAAATTGTTAATCTTGTACAGTTTTCTGTCTTTTACTCCCACCCCAGCCCACCACCCCAGCCCTCTCCACCTGCCTCCCATTTCCACCCCACCCCCCTAGTTTTTGTCCATGTGTCCTTTATACTTGTTTCTCTAAACCGTTCCCCTTTTCCCCTGAAATTCCCTCTCCTCTCCCCTCTGGTGACTGTCAGCCAGGCAGTGAAAGGCAAATACCATATGATGTCACTTTTAACAGGAACCTAATCAACAAAACAAACAAACAAGCATAATATAACCAAAGACACTGAAATTGAGAACAGGCTGAACTTAAAATTTTCAACACAGTCACATAATAAATCATTTATGCAGATGAGTAATTACTATATTTTGTTCTAGTTACACAGGAAACTTTTCTCCCTATTCTTACAAACCAGAGAATATGAATCCTGATATCTTTAAACCTCAATTAGCAAAATGGAAAGACACTCAGAGACTTAAATTGGGTAATGAGGGTATCAGATAAGAATGGAAAGTTCTTAATGTAAATAATGCATGTAGAGCAACATGGCCTGATTCAGATGGCAGTGCTTTTCAGATAAGAGTTTCACCTAACCAACTTTTCTGGGAGTCATGTACAAATGTATTTAAAAATAGTTAAGAATAGATTAATAAAATATATAGATAGGACAGAGATAGAGAGAGGTTCAGCCATGTATTTCTTTTCATGAACAAGCATCACATTTTCTTTAATGACTTTAACTTGAATAGCAAAACCCATGTGCTCCTATAATAGAGGACATTTCTTATGGACAGGACCCTACAGAACCTAAACAACTTGGTATACCAAGTTGTATACCAAGTTGTTTGTGATGAATACTGAGGCATCATCTTGTCTTTTGGTTTTCATGGATTCATAATCAAGGTAAATTATTCTTGATCCTCTTCTAAACTCTTCACAATATTCTGCATTCTATTCAAGGCTTGCACCCACTTGTTACAAAAATTAGCAGTTTAGTCAATTCAGTTAAAAATCTATTTTTTTTTAATGAGTAATTGAATCAGCTTTTTTACTTATGCAAGTTTGACTCTGAATATTGTTCAAATGAACTTTATTGGTTTTATAAAATCTTATGTTTACTGAAGTAAGGAAATCTAATGGTAAGAAAATAAGCATATCCTATAAATTCTCTGAATTGAAACTTACTTACACACTCATTTCTTATTAGTAAATCAGTCAGACCTATGTTCTATTTGGAAATATGCCAATGTTATAAAACAATTTATAAGATTAAATTGATTAAATGATAAATTCTCATTTATTATATTATGTAAAATGACTTGCATGGCCTCAAGAAAATAGATTTTATATCAATATTAGCTTTTTCATCACATGTATATGCATGCATATAGCCATATGATTTTGTATTTTAAATACATACTGTAGTCTTATCTTTTTAACTATATGTGCAACATTATGTATCCTTTCCTACTAGGTTTGAAATTTTGCTAGTGTGTACTTTTTTTAGGATGGAGAGAAAAGTTTAATATCAAGTATATGAGCTTATGTTTACCTGTCTGTTGTCAGACAATTATCCAGTTAACTCAAACTAAAGTCTTGACATCAAGTTTCAAAACACAGGCAAGGAAACATCTAAGCAAGAATGTGATCTCTTTGCCCTGGCTGGTGTGGCTCAGCGGATTGAATGCTGGCCCTTGAACCAAAGGACTCATTGGTTCTATTTCCAATCAGGGCACTTGCCTGGGTTGCAGGCTAGGCCCCCAGTGGGGGGCATTTGAGAGCCAACCACACATTGATGTTTCTCTCCCTCTCTTTCTACCTTCCTACCCCTCTCTCTAAAAATAAATAAAAAATATTTTTTAAAAAAGAATGTGATCTCTCATGCAGTCTAGATTCAACATGGTCTCACAGGGATCTTTGTAGCATGATGTGCACCCTTAGTTGCCCTCCCATTGAGACAAGGGACAGAAGGTTTGTTATATTTCATGCTTTTGGGTACCATTGCATACCCATTTTTCATATAACAGTTCTTGATTTTGCCTAAGTAAGTTAAATTTTTCTCTGTTTCCAACAAAAATGATGTCTAAGTAAGCTAAATGTATTGATAATATTGGAAATGCATGTTATGTGGTATCAGACATGAAAATGCAATAAAATGGCTGCAAAACAAATGCTTACAAGTAACTTTAATTATTTAGAAAAATGGAAAAAAATTAAGGACTTCTACAGATAAGATTGCAGAGAGGTGATAGGGTTTTATTGGAAGTTTGAAGTAAGGTAATCATTGTGGTAAGGTGGGAAGAAACTCAGAGGCAGTGGAAACAAATATTTGGAGAGCCAAACAATCAATAATCTATTTGCAAATGGCTCCTAGAAAAAAAGAATAAAAAGAAGTATATTTTTACAAGGAACGTGACTAGGCAGGCCATAGAAGAAAAATTAGAGATTGTCAATAAACTGGTGAAGATATATTTCACCAGTTTATCACCATTATCTATATTTATTTATATATGTGTATATATAGAATAGATGTACATGTCTGTCTTATATATGTATAATACATATACATATACACATGTGCATGTGCATATGTGTGTGTGTGTGTATGAACACACACAGAGACAAAGAAAGAGAGAAGGGAGAGAAAGACAGAGTGACGTAAGTTTAGTAGTTCAGAAAGTAGTCATAGGAAAATGACTTGATAAAATACAATGGGGTGCTCTGAGGACACTTAACTAAAAGACCTGAATAGATGTATTGTCCCAGACATATGTTGTTTAGCTTAAGTAAGAATCAAATTACATATCAAATTTCATAGCATGATTTCATTTCGGTAAAATAAAATATATACATATAAACATATGTATATATAATATGGCTGGACTTCTGGCCAAGATGGAGGCATAGGCGGACACACTGTGCCTCCTCTCACAACCAAAATTAAGGACAACAAATATTTAGAAACAAGAAAACAACCAGAACTCATAGAAAATTGAACTGTACGGAAGTCCAGCAACCATTCATCCAGACCGGTAAGAGGGGTGGAGTCGCGGTAGGAAAAAGTGGAGGTGCGGGCCCAGGAACGCAAGTAGCAGCGGCTCGCAGTTCCCAGGTGCACAGGCGGCAGCTGGCGGACCCCAGGCACAGGGGGGCAACTGTGCAGACCCAGTGAGGACGCACAAGGCGGCTGGCTGACCAGGGGGTCCCACATTCACGCGCGCAGACGGTCCAGGCAGAGGGGAAGTGGCGGAGGGGACTGAATCCAGGAGAGAGCGGAGGAGGCTCCATTGTTCCCTCTCAGACCCTGCTCCCACATACAGCGTCACAACCCAGCGACTGGGCTGCCCTACACTGGGGAGCGCCTGAGGCTCCACCCCTCACTACGTAACAGCGTGCACGGGCGCGCAGATAATCCAAGTGAAGGGGAAGCAGCGGAAGGGACCGAAGTCCAGAAGAGAGCAGAACAGGCGCCATTCTTTTCTCTCAGACCCCGCCCCCACCTACAGCGTCACAACCCAGCAACTGGGCTGCCCCGCCCTGAGGAACACCTAAGGCTCCACCCCTCATACGTAATAGCTGCGACCAGACTAAAACCAAAACAAAACAAAACAAAAAACCCCACCCAAAATGGCTCAAACTGGAGAAAAAATGAAAACCCCAGAGCCAATTCCTCTAAGCAGTGAAGAGATAGCCAACCTATCAGATGCACAGTTCAAAGCACTGGTCATCAAAATGCTCACAGAATTGGTTGATTTTGCTCATAAATTAGATGAGAAAATGCAGGCTACAATACGTGAAATGAAGGAAGATGCATGGGGAACCGATAGAGATGGAAGGAAAACTGGGACTCATATCAATGGAGTGGACCAGAAGGAAGAAATTAACAACCAAACAGAAAACAAGGAAGAAACAAGAATTCAAAAAAATGAGGAGAGGCTTAGGAACCACCGGGACATCGTTAAACGTCCCAACATCCAAATTAGAGGGGTCCCAGAAGGGGAAGAAGAGCAACAAGTAGAAAACTTATTTGAACAAATAATAAAGGAGAACTTCCCCAATCTGGCAAAGGAAATAGACTACCAGGAAGTGCAGGAAGCTCAGAGAGTCCCAAAGAAGTTGGGCCCAAGGAGGAACACATCAAGGCACATCGTAATTACATTAGCCAAGATTAAAATGAAGCAGAGAATTCTAGAAGCAGCAAGGGATAAGGGGACAGTCACCTACAAAGGAGTTCCCATCAGACTGTCAGCTGATTTCTCAAAAGAGACCTTACAGGCAAGAAGGGGCTGGAAAGAAATATTTGAAATCTTGAAAAGCAGGGGCCTACATCCAAAATTGCTCTTTCCAGCAAAGCTGTCATTTAGAATGGAAGGACAGATAAAGCACTTCTCAGATAAGGTCAAGTTCAAGGAGTTCATCATCACCAAGCTCTTATTATATGAAATGTTAAAGGGACTTATCTAAGAAAAAGAAGATCAAAAATATGACAATGAAAAGACAGCAAACTCACAGCTATTAAGAACCACACCTAAAACAAAAGCAAACTAAGCAAACATCTAGAACAGGAACAGAACCACAGAAATGGAGATCATATGGAGGGTTAGCAACAGGGGCGTGGGAGGAGGAGGGGGGGGAAGGTACAGAGAATGAGTAGCATAGATAGTGGGTAGAAAATAGACAGGGGCAGGGTAAGAATAGTATGGGAAATGTAGAAGCTAAGGAACTTATGACACAAGGACATGAACTAAAGGGGGGGATGTGGGTGGGAGAGGGTGTGCAGGGTGGGGGGAATGATGGGGGAGAAACGGGACAACTGTAATAGCATAATCAATAAAATATATTTAAAAAAACATATGTATATAATATATACATACATATGTATGTATTTTATAACCAGTTTACAGATCACTTTCATCTCAAGAAAAATAACCATCTAATATATTTTTTAAGATTTTATTTATTTACTTTTAGACAGAGGAGAAGGGTGGAAGAAAGAGATGGAGGGAAATATCAATGTGTGGTTGCTTCTCACACACCCCCTTCTATGAACCCAGCCCACAACCCAGGCATAAAGCCTTACTGGGAATTGAACTAACAACCCTTTGGTCCATTGGCTTGCAGTCAATCCGCTGAGCCACACCGGCCAAGGATAATAGTTTTGTTTTTTTCCTTTCCTTCCATATCTTCATCAGCATTCAATCATAAAAAGAGAAGTCACTCTTGTTATTCCAATTAAGAAGGGTTTTACTACAGGGAAGTTAGGATTTACATAATTGTTGGAAGATCTGGGAAATAAGATTCAGGAATCTGCTGCCTAATTTCAGAAAATCAACAAGTGCCTGGATCACAGGAAAGCTGCTATTCATTAATTCATTTGCCAACAACAAAAAAATTAGGTGATTTCTTGTTCTCTTACAAGATTGGCATAATCAGAGTGCTACCATTAGAGAAAGCTGCTCATAGCCACAGCTGTAAATTAATGGTGTCTCTCACCTCTTCTTCTAAATCTCAAGCAAGCACCTTTATTTTCAGAATTAAATCTCTAAGGTATAGGAATTGGGACTCTGGAAAATGCACATTTCCAGAATTTGATGCAGGAAAGTATATAGAAACAGGTAAGGACTTCTTGCCAAGATGGAGGCATAGGTGGACACACTGTGCCTCCTCACACAACCAAAATTAAAGACAACAAAGATTTAGAAACAAGAAAACATCAGAACTGATAGAAAATTGGACCGTATGGAAGTGCAACACCATTCATCCAGACCAAAAAGAGGGGCAGAGTTGCAGCAGGAAATGGTGGAGGTTGGCGGACTGGGAATGGGTGCACAGGCAGCAGTGGTTGGCAGACACCAGGCACACAGGTGGTGGCTAGCGGACCCCTAGCATGGGGTGACAATGGTGCAGACCCAGTAAGGACCCGCAAGGTGGCTGGCTGACCAGGCAGTCCCACATTCGTGCTCAGATAATCCAGCTGAAGGGGAAGCAGTGGAAGGGACTGGAATCCGGGAAAGAGTGGAGCAAGCACCATTGATCCCTCTTGGACCCTGCCCCCACATACAGCATCACAACCCAGCGACTGGGCTGCCCCGCCCTGGGGAACACTTAAGGCTCCACCCCTCACTACATAACAGCCCAGACCAGACCAAACAAACAAACAAACAAACAAAAAAACACCAAAAATGGCTCAAATGGGAGAACAAATCAAAGCGCCAGAGCCAATTCATCTAAGTGACCAAGAGATAGCCAACCTATCAGATGCACAGTTCTAAGCCCTGGTGATCAGGAGGCTCAAAGAATTGGTTGATTTTGCTCACAAATTAAATGAACAAATGAAAGCTACAATAAGTGAAATGAAGGAAAATACACAGGGAACCAATAGAGATGGGAGGAAAACTGGGACTCAAATCAATGGAGTGGACGAGAAGAAAGAAACAAACAACCAAACAGAAAACAAGGAAGAAACAAGAATTCAAGAAAATGAGGAGGGGCTTAGGAACCTCCAGGACATCTTTAAACATCCCAACATCTGAATTATAGGGGTAATAAAAGGGGAAGAGGAAGAGCAACAAGTGGGAAACTTATTTGAGCAAACAATAAAGGAGAACTTCCCCAATCTGGCAAAGGAAATAGTCTACCAGGAAGTCCAGGAAGCTCAGGGAGTCCCAAAGAAGTTGGACCCAAGGAGGAACACACCAAGGCACATCATAATTACATTAGCCAAGATTAAAATGAAGGAGAGAATCTTACAAGGAGCAAGAGAAGAAGAGACAGTTACCTACAAAGGAGTTCCCATAAGACTATCAGCTGATTTCTCAAAAGAGACCTTACAGGCAAGAAAGGACTGGAAAGAAGTATTCCAAGTTAAGAAAGTCAAGAACCTACATCCAAGATTGCTCTATCCAGCAAAGCTTTCATTTAGAATGGAAGGGAAGATAAAGTGCTTCTCAGATAAGGTCAGGTTCAAGGAGTTCATCATGACCAAGCCCTTCTTATATGAAATGTTAAAGGGACTCATCTAAGAAAAAGAAGATGAAAAACATGACAGTAAAAAGACAGCAAACTCATAGATATTAACAACCACGCTAAAACAAAAGCAAACTAAGCCAACAACTAGAATAGGAACAGAAACACAGAAATGGAGATCACATGGAGGGTTAGCAACAGGGGAGTGGGAGGAGGAGAGAGGGGGAAATGTATAGAGAATATGTCGCACAGATGGTGGGTAGAAAATAGGCAGGGGGAGGGCAAGAATAGTGTGGGAAATGTAGAAGCTAAAGAACTTATGATACACGGACATGAACTAAAGGTGGAGAATGTTGGTGGGAGGGGGTGTGAAGGGTGGAGGGCAATGATGGGGGAGAAATGGGACAACTGTAATAGCATAATCAATAAAATATATTAAAAAAGAAAAAAGAAACAGGTAGCAAAGATGCTAAATCAGCATCAGAGAACATGATCCAGCTGACAGTTTTTCATTACCACATAACACACAACCACACACATTCAGTTTTATCTGTGCTCATTGAAGCAGCTACATTTAGTTAGAAGGTACGTCATGGTCTCCCTTACATGTCTGGTGGTTGATACTTGTTAACAAGGACAACTGGGTTCTCCTTCATGTGATCTCATATTCATCAGCCACTCAGAACAGCCAGCCTCTTTTCATATCAGCCATCCAATGAGTGAAAATGGAGGCTACAGTTCTTCTGAAGGCCTAGTTTTAGAACTTGCATAGACACATCAGTATGTTGTCAAGTCACAGCAAGTCACTGAGCTAGTCCAGATGGCAAATTTACATTGAACAGAGATATGCAATCTGGGGTTGTAGTAATGCATGATGCTATTTTGTGATCTACCACATAGTCCTACCCACAGTTAAGTACCCATAGCATGACAATAACAACATTATCATCCTAAGTGATAAAACTATGCTTCATACCAGCAAATTTATACTCACTCTTGCCTTAAAATGAGATCCATAATAAAGAGACAAATTCCCTATATATCATTGTGATTTATCATTGTTGAGCAATTACTTTGTTGGATTAGTATAGAGGGAAAATTGGATAAGTATGAATGAATACATGTTCAACTTCACTGTCTTCATTTCTGTAGCTGGTCTTCAGACCACAATTAGTATTTATATATACTTCCTTACTTACAGTCCTCATTGCATGGTCTCTTTGCATTCAGCCAGTAGTTCTTTGAAACCTTAGAACCACTGAACTAATAAACTTTACTTAAACCTCTACTTCATATCTTGTTATGTTATTGTACCAGTCTGGGTTCAATCAGGACACACATGGTGATTTAAACAAGAGAGGTTTAATATAAATCATTAATATAGTATAATAAAAAGTAATGATAAGCTATAAGGTTCCCTAAGACTGATGGAGTGCCCAAGTATAGACAATTCTGGAAGGAACACTCCCAGCTAAAGCTGGGACTCTGACCTCATTGGAGGAGTTGCACAATAATTAATGGCAGAGATTCAGAGCAGCGCTGGTTTGTAGTTGTTGAGCAGACAGGAAGAAATCTTTGGGACCCAGATGAGCTACAGCCAGAGTCCAGGTGCTCCACTGTGCAGATGGGTAGAGGGGTCAGTGGAGGAGGCAGGGTGTCTGCAGTGGGCAGTCTTTACTTTAGGGTGGCTGCGGTGTTGGGTGGGCTGTGGGAGACAGATTTGTAGGGAGCAACATGCAAGCATAGGGAGCAGGGAAGAGCCTAGAACACAGCAGGTTTGGGACAGGTTTGGTGTTCCTATCGAGTGGGATGTGGGAAGGTGAGCACCATGTTTGTTTGGGACTGCAAGTTGTTGTACTCTAGGCATGCTAAGGTGCACTGGAGTAAAGTATCAACCAATGACCTCCTACCTACACAGTTGCAGGCAGTGCAGCCACCAGGAGTGACAGGAGAAGCCACCTTTTCTGCTATGTCCCTCCAGCACCCTCTGCTGAGAATGCTTATTGTTATGCCCATGTAAAGGAGAAATGCTTAAAGGAACCCATCCAAAACCCAGTCTGAGAGGGTGAATTTGGAGATGAAAGCCAATAAATTAATAACTGAACATTTATGTGAGGTAATAAATTCTTTTTATTTAAACCACTAAGAGCTAGGATGCTGCTTTCATCTGAAAGCATGCTAGTCGACATAAAAATGCCCTGAGAATTGTGATGTAATGTATCCCTCAAATATAACAGATACCCAGCATTGTGAAACTATTAGCTGAATATTTGGTTTAAAAAGGAGCAGAAATATTGAAAGTAAGTACTCCTTTATATGCTTTTTAATTTATATTTTGCTAAAATGTAAATAATTTTCCAATAATTTAAAAAATGTCTTAAAAACTGCAAATGGTAATGTAAAAACATAAAATGATTTTTAGGGAACAGGATCCAAGCACAAAGAATGACTTTTAATGTCATGACAAATCAAAAACTTTAAATTGTTATTGCCACATATAGATGTAAATTATAATCTTATCATCGTTGACTATGTATCATTCAATATTTGTAGGATGTGTGCTTTTTGTTTATTGTGCTATTTATTATTACATACTTTTGACACAAGGATAAAGGGAACAAAAACCCCACAAAATCTTGCATGATATTTTATTAAAGTCAAAGCTTTGAAATAACAAATGCTTCTTTTAGAAGATATTAAGGCATTTTATCTAAGATAAAATTATAAAAGTTCTCACATTATGTTGACTGGTTTTGAATTCCCCCTGCCCAACAAAAATACTTTGTCTTTCTTTTACATTATAAGAGATATCCAACAAAAATTGATAAGGAAGATTTATAAATTTTAGAATACTAAGAACTTATATATTTTATATTATTGCAAACATATGCAATGGAATTACCTCACAGGAAAAACAGATAAATGCTTCATTTAGATGATCATGGTAGAAATATATGCAATAATATTTCAATGAATGATGCATTGGAGAGTTCAAGTATTCCATGAAGATATCAAATTTCTGAAACTGTCATTCACATTTGGTGAAGAAAATTTAAATTAGGAATGATGTATGTCTAATGTGACTGTATTTAAGAAACATAATACTATGGTTTTATGTTTAATCATTTCATATTTTAAGAATTTTCTTTTTTGAAGTCTATCATGAACATCAAATAGAATATGATTTTTGTCAACTTAATGTAAATGAAAAATGAACACATGGTTTAAAGAAGACATGCAATTATCTTTCTAGTTAGAATTTTACATAAAGATTTGTAATAACAAGAAAATGAGGAACATGAAACTTAAAATAAATAGCTTATCCTTGAGTTCTATGCATCTAATACTCCTAGGGTTTGTATTTTTACCCTAAAATGAATGAACAGTTACAAAATTTTTATTAATCATCAGAAACCCTGGTACATTAGCTGGGGTTCCCCTAAGAAACAGAACAGAGATAGGGAAAGAATTTATTCCAGAAATTCTATCTCATTTGATTACAGAGGCCAAGAATTCTCAGGATGTGCCCTTTGCAAGCTGGTAAACCAAAATATCAGTGGTATAATTTAGTCCAAATCCCATGTCTTGAGAATTGGAGTGATGATGTCTGAGGGCAGGAGATGGTGGATGCACTAGCTCAGATATCAAACTTACCCTTCTTTTGCCTTTTGTTCCACTGAGGAACTTAGTGGATTGGATGATGCCCACCCGTATTGGTGAGGATCTTTGCTCAGTCTAATAATGACTCAAATGATAATCTCTTCCAGAAACTCCCTCACAGAAACATCCAGTATTAACAATTTACCAGCTACCTGAGGATCCTCTAGTCAAGTCAAGTTGATATATAAAATTAATCATCACACCTTGCATTTATATACTTTATAATGTGCCAAATTCCTTCACATTTATCTTTTAGGCAATGTTAATATTCCAATACAAAGGATAAGGGAGTAAAAACTGTTTGTATAAATAAAATATTTAAACCCTCTTTTAAATTTGCTCTTTATTTTTCTTATTGTTGTGTCATTATTTTAGTTATGGCTATCAGAATTTATTGCTCTTTCCAAATACCCCGTGTAGTCTTACACACCCATTTATTATTAGATTGATCTTCATAATGATGTTAAAGACAGAGCTGGAGTTCATTATGATGGCTATATCTTAAAAATTAGATTCTGAAGAATATATTTATAATGGTATTATAAAACAGGTCTTTTATGCTGTGAATGAATATTTAAATTATTAAAATAAACAACATATAAACAATAGTATGTTTAAATTGATTTTTTTCATCATGGTTTCTATTTTGTTTACTTGATCAATAAATTCAATTAGTTAACAAGTTCTATTGTCATCTCTCTTTTTAAGTATATTTTATTGATTATGCTATTGTAGTTGACCCACTTTTTCCCCTTTCTCCCCCTTCTGCTTGGTATCCCCTTCCTTTCATCATTCCTCTCTTAGTTCGTGTCCACCGGTTGTGCATATAAATTCTTTGGCTTCTCTATTTCCTATACTATTCTCAACATCTCCCTGTCTATTTTGTACCTACCATTTATGCTTCTTAATCCCTGTAACTTTTCCCCCATTCTCCCTTTTCCTCTTCCTCATGGTTAACCTTCTGAATGATTTCCATATCTATGATTCTGTTAATATTCCAGTTGTTTGCTTAGCTTGTTTTGTTTGTTTATTTTTTTAGATTCAGTTGTTGATAGTTGTTTTTTTTTTATCATTTTAATGTTCACAGTTTTTATCTTTTTCTTTTTCTTAAATAAGTCCCTTTAACATTTCATATAATAAGGGCTTGGTAATGATAAACTCCTTTAGCTTTATCTTGTCTGAGAAGCACTTTATCTGCCCTCCCATTCTAAATGATAGCTTAGCTAGATAGAGTAATCTTGTTTGTAGGTCCTTGCTTTTCATCAGTTTGAATATTTCTTGCCAGTCCCTTCTTGCCTGCAAAAGTTTCTTTTGAGAAATCAGCTGATAGTCTTATGGGAACTTCTTTGTAGGTAACTCTCTGCTTTTCTCTTGCTGCTTTTAAATTTTTCTTTTCATCTTTTACCTTTGGCACTTTAATTACAATGTCTTGGTGTGTTCCTCTTTGGGTCCAACTTTTGGGATTATCTGTGCTTCCTGGACTTGTATGTGTATTTCCTTTGCCAAAATAGGGAAGTTTTCTTTCATTATCTTTTCAAATAAGTTTTAAATTTTTTGCTGGTCCTCTTCTACTTCTGGCACCCCTATGACTTGCATGTCATTATTGATTGATTGCTGCTGCAACTTCCAAAAAATTGTCAGCAATGTCAGTATTGTGCTCAAATTCATTTCAACTATCACCTTCTAAATCGAAAACTATGACATTTACTTAAGGTTTTTTTTTATTAACAATAAAAATCATTGGGCTTATTTGAAAAGATCTGATCTGGAATCAAAAGACACTAGAAAGTTATTTTAAATATGTAAGTACAAGAGTGACGTAAACAATTTTCCCAGTGTAGGATGTTATGTCAAGTGTTATAAGATGGAGGGTGACAAGTGAGGAGGCCAAAGGTTGGCAGCCACAATGAGAAATACAGATTGTGAGTAGAGTTAAGAGAGGTGAAAAGATATTGTCCACCTTCAATGACAGACTCAGAATTTGAGCACAAACCTTCTAAATACAGAGTAGGCATTTTAATCTCCATAAGTATAGATGAATTTGCACATTTAAATTATACTTTATCTTACTTTTGTGTAATTTGTGTGTGCTAGTGTTCATGGATAGGAGTAAGGAATAGTCACGTTGATCTGTTAATCCCTGGGGGTCTAGGATGACTCTATGACTGAGCAAAACTTATCTGCAAAAAATGTAAGAGTGATGGGGCCAATAATTACATACAGGGTGGGGCAAAGTAGGTTTACAATTGTTTGTATGGAAATAATAATACAACAATTAATAAGTAATAATATAAGAATAACTCTGTTAATGTACTCACAACTATAAACCTACTTTTGATACACCCTATATATAAACGTTGAATTGATTAGATAGTCTAGATTATTGGCCAATACAAGTAAGGTAGAAGTTGCTCTGGAGAAGAAAAATGTCTTCTTTGTGTATGAGAGTTAGAGAGGGGGGCTAGTGGGCAAAGTAAACTTAAAGAACAAACAAACCAAGGAAAATGAAAAATACACTGTGTGAGACTCAGTGTATGGTTGTAGTAGGCCTTATTTGAGTAGTAACCAAACTTGTTAAAGTCTTCACTAAAATAAAATATAATGGAATCTAATAGAATATCATGTGAAAGTGTGTCTGTAACACACAGAGCCATAGAATTTTTCTTAAAGATTCATAATGGATGGTCAGCATTTCCTTTTGTGCATGATTCAGGGTGTCTAAGACAGGCCTCCAAAATATGAAAATATGGGCAAATCAGAAGATTTTAAAGACCTAAGAATTGTGCTGGAATCTCCACACACTACTTTAGAATACATAAAAGTGGTGTTCAGCAAGGAACGCTTATTTCAGAAGATCGATCCACTAGATGAAAGATGGTATATTAAACAGTGGTCAGAGAAAATGGCATGCCATGTGTCAACTCTCTTGGATGTAAAATGGCTGACTTACATTTCTATTGTGCAGTTTAAATAACTCCAGAGGTCTCAAATAAGGGGAAGAAAAGAGCAAGAGAACAACTTCAATTTCTAGTAAGTAATATATTACATTTATAGAGTAATTCTAGTTTAAAAGATAGTTTCATTTTTCTCATTTTATATTCACCCAAATCCTTCCTAATAAGTGAGACAAGCATCATTATTATCATCATCACCATCCCTTTTATTTTCAAAAGTATGGGGTAATTACTGAGAAATTAAGGATGTCTTTGAGTTTAATAAGAATGGTACTATTATTAATGCAGAGAGTAAGAGGATTTAGAAAAAGTTTGATGAGCTTTTTTTCATATATTACCATATTATTCCTAATTCTAATTTGGCAATTTTAATTGAAGAAAAAATTACAAATTCTGTCTTGTTATTCTAAGTGGCCCTATAAATTGGTATATTTTTTTCTATTGGTTCCAACCATAAAAAAAATCCCTGAAATGCAACTGCTGAATTTATACTGAGCTTGTTATAATTGAAGTTGTACTGAAGATTGTGACAACGCGGATGGATCTTGAGAGTATCATGCTGAGTGCAATAAGTCAGATGGAAAAGGACAAGAAAGCATATGTGGGGTATAACACAGAAAGCAACAAACTAACAAATAAACCAAACTCAAAGACACAGGCAATAGCATGGTGGTTACCAGAAGGGAAGGAGTTTGGGAGGAAGATGGAGAGAGTAAGGGGGGGGGGTCAAATATATGGTGACAGGGGGAGTCCTGACTTTGGCTGATGGGCACACAGTGCAATATACAAATTATGCACTGTAGAATTGCACACTTAAAACTTATAATGTATTAACTGATGTCACTGGATACATTTATTTCAATTAAAAACATATATTGGAATTGCAGTCTTTGAGTAAAATAATCTATTCAAAGGACATTTAATAAAACTGATAACACTGTGTGTATACCTGGTTCTATAATAATTTTTATTCATAAAACTATCCTCAGTTCTCACTTGAATCTAAGATTTGAAAATTTTTCATATTCATTTCTATTTTTTATATAAGAAAACACTACCTTTCTACATAATTCTTAATTTATCTGTTTCACAATCAAGTCTTCATCAATTATATAATAATTAAAGGGAAAATTTTATTATACTAAGCTTAATATAATCTGTCTGGTTGGATTATACCTTACTGTTTGTGTTCACATTTTTAATTGCAGTGTTTTTTAATTGTTCAAACCAAAACTATTGACTTAGGAGGAGACATACATTATGAAGCAGAGGACTGAATACAACAAATGCTACAAAACATCCATGTACATCAATACTGGGATCTTATATGAAATTTGACAGAACTCCAAATGTGTAATAAATGTCTTAACTCCCCCCCCCATAAGATCCTGTAATAAAAAATATTGACAAAATTGTGAGAATTAAATGAGGTCAATCTGTTTTCAATGAGAGTATGGGAATCTTGGCATGTGAAAACCTGGCAGCCTCTGTACTCATCTTCTGACTAAAGGACTCATACCCATCTAGTAACTTGATGGTATTTGCCAGCCAAATGACATAGTGGAATCTCCTTGGCTCTTTGTAAGATGCAAGATTCCAAACAACTTCATTCCAAGGCAGTTACTGCTTTAGGTGACGCAGAGATTATTCTATTAAAAATTGCACTGTTTATCTTTGTGAGCCGTTGTTTTCCTTGGTTGAGAAAAGCTTTCAGCTGAGAAGTCTGTCTCATACAGTTTTCTCTTGCAATACTGAAAAGGCTCTCAGTATTTACTGTTTGAGGTTAATATTGTTTAAATTTGCATTAGATGATCCATTTAAAAAATAACTAAACACTGATGATTACATTGTCTGCATTACATTAAAACTGTTAATTTGCAGCAGTAATAATTTAGGATTTTAATTATAAGCCTGAAAAGCAGATTTACAAATGTAGCTGGCATGACTAATGTTAATTTGTCCTTTAATGTTTATTGAAAGCAATATATCCAATGTAATTACAGCGCATGTCAAATAACCTACTATTTTATCTTTAAATGTATGATCCTTTAATTTGCTTGATTAAGATTACTTACCATCTGTTAAGTTTTTATTGTGTCATTTTTGTAGTTTTTGTATTACTTAACAATAAGAGATTATCTAGAGCATTATTTTTATTGATTCCATAATAATTTTTCTGATACTTGTCCATTAAATTACTCACCATGTTGTTCATCATCATTTTCTCTATGCTCATTACATCAAGGGTCATGTAATGTCTACCTCTCTAAATGCTGCCAATGTTGTTGGGAATCAGATATGTACTGTTATAAGAAACATGAAATCAATGCCAAGCATATAGTCCCTTGGTTCTTCTCAGTAAGAACCAGCAAAATTTTTCAACCATTTTTACCTCTAAAATAACAATATTGTTTCCAGCCAAACTTGTTCTTTATTTACTATATTTTTACCCCTCCCTTACTGCTTCATAAGATTTTTAAAAATTGTTAATGCAGTGTATATTCAACTTTATGAGATTGCATTTTTAATGTTCTTGCCTGGAGATTCAGTAGAATCTGTGCACAGTTTTGGGCATTTCTGTGTTCCCTGTAAAGTCTCATCAGAACTTAAAAACGTCATTCAAACTATGTACCAACCTTTCATCCTAATTTTTAATTAAGTTTTATAATCTCTGACATGTCTATAAATAAAATCTCCCCTTTACTTCAAACAAAATATGAACAAGTTCTAACAAATTTAGGTCAGCGAACTTTAAAGGGTGTCTAGTGTTTCTATTTAAAAACGTGTCCTCCAGTTTTATTTGTTTTTTTCTCACGAAGTTTTTGTACTGATAGTAATTTTTTAATAGTTTTCATTGTCTAAAAACTAGTTATGGTTACTCATCTTACCATTAACTCACAAAATAGTCTCTGAAACCAGTAAAGTATTAATAGTTTTATTTTAGTCAGGTTAGTTTGATGATTCATGAGTGTTCTACAGTCTCTGGAGTAACATTAACAAGAATTTATCAGTTATATACAATTGGATAGTTAAAGAAATTACGTACATAATTGTGGGGGGCCCCTGTCCTGAACACCAGATGTGGGGGGGCTCCACCCGCAGAGCCCCATCCCTCCGTAATGGATGAAAATAAAACTATCAAGACATGATCTGCTTGGGGAGGAAAGATGGTCAAACTCTCAGAGGAGAATGACCCAGAGCTCCTTCCTCACTGGGCTTTTATTGGGTTCAAATACACAGGAATACAGGTTTAACATTTCAAAGAAATCTGAGGGATTAATCTGAGTCAGTGTCTGTCAAGAAAGGGGGTTGCAAAACTTTAGGAGACATACTCATTTCCTCTTTGGACCCTTATCATTTAAATGAGTGCACTCTTAGCAAAGCAGGCTTCACAGGACTTCAGGAATTCTTTCTTATGCCCGATCACCCAGGGAATTGTCCTGGTAGGCACAGGGCTGCATGGCTTGTCATCATAGTTTCAGGCTTTAAGCCGATTAGGCCCAGGAAGCAGAAGACATCTCCCAGATGGAAATGGGGACTCGGGCTATGTCAGAATAGCTGGGGGGTGAGGGTCCATCACCCCCTTTGCTGCAGCCCCCCATGTCCTTCCAAGAGGGCCTCCCAGGTGGTTGTGTCTGGCTTAGGTTGTCCCTCCCATGAGGAGTCTTACCCGTCATTGACTAACCAACCAAGCATTGGGGCCAGAGATGGATGAGGTAGAAGCAGTGTTCCTGCCAGGAAGATAAGCTTTGTCTCCGTAGTAGGTCAGGTCCTCTTGACAGAACAGACCCAGATGAAGTGGGTCCCTAGGCTCTTACTCAGCCCACCATGGGGTGAGGGTTACAACTCCTGAAACCAGGCTGAACAGTCCGCAACACATAATTATTTAAAAGAAGAAATTATTTAAAACCAATGGCTGTTTTGTGATGTTGTTTAAAATAAACTCATAGTTGGAGAAAATTAGCTTACAGGGAAAATTAATAGAAGTTTTCAATGATCATATCATAAAAATAAAAATAGTATAGCAGAATTTGAGATAAAATAAGTCTTATTTATTTGAAATAATGAAATTGCTATATAGAAGATAGTGCTGTCCAAATATGTCCATTGAGTTGCCAATTAACACCTTTAAAAATATGTTGTGGTGAATTTCATTTTAAATTTGTCTTCAAAATATCAAGAACCTATAATTTACTAGAGAATGATATAACACTATGTGACCATTTTTGCAAAGTAGCTTGGGAGCTGCTACACACCGAAATAAAAGGAGAATATCATAACAGATTTTAAGACTTCTATCTAAAAATAGAACCTAGGGCTTACTTACTTTAAACTAGAAGTAGATTTCTTTTTTTCTGAGAATTCAGGCAGGTTCATTGAGTATAGTAAGACTTTCCCTTTATTCATTATTTATTTGACTACACGCATATATACACGCACATGCACACATATACATATGTGTATAGTTTTCTCTTTGGGATTATTTAGCATTAGTATAAAATAATAGTAGGAGGGCTTGTTTTCATATATATATATGTATGTGTGTGTGTATATATATATATAATGCTATTGCATATACTATAGAGGAAACATTGTATTGGATGATTCATTAATATTACCTCAGTGATGGCAGTAATCATTCAAGATAGTTATCACTAGTTTCATGTTATATGTCAAGAAAATAAGATTTAAAAGGATAATAGGACTTCCCTGTATCAAAATCAAAGTACTAGAGATAATATAGGTTTAGTTTCAATTTTCACATTTCTCCATTTCCATAAATTTTAGAGAACTATGCTAAATATAATCATAGTATTACAATTTTTAACAAGTTATCATGGTTATGCTTTCGGAGCTTAACTAGTATTCATTTTAATTCTCATGTGAATATGCTAAATAATATAACATTACATATATTATATATAATATATACTATATAATATAGTATAATAAGTTGTTTATACAAGCAAAAATGTATTTTATCATTATTCTTTTTTTAAAATTACTTATTTATTTCTAGAGAGAGGGGAAGGGAGGGAGAAATAGAGGGAGAGAAACATCAATGTGTGGTTGATTTTCATGCACCCCCACCTGGAGACCTGGCCCACAACCCAGGCATGTGCCCCGACTGGGAATTGAACCAGCAACCCTTTGGTTTGCAGGACAAGACTCAGTCTACTGAGCCACACCAGCCAGGGTGATTTTACCGTTATTCTTAAAAATCGCTCTTACATTTGCAATCAATCTGTACTTCCCAATGTAGATATAAAACAAATTAAATGTAAAATATGTTTTAAAAAATTTTTAACACAGAAGGAACAGGATACTTACTTAGTACTTCTTTTAAAGCAATTATGTACACACTAGAAATGCTCAACACAATATGTAAAGCCAGATGTCACATCCCCAGATCCAAAATTTTATGGACTATTCTGAATTTACTTAAGCCAATATTGGTATATTAAACTCCCACCTGTTTTTACATACATTCATTATGAGAAGGTATGGGTCATGATTAACACACATTTGCCTTTAAAGAAGCAAGGCTCTTGGATGTTATATCATATTCTCTCATGAAAATGACATTTAGAGTCCAGATATTAAAGAGAAGCACATTGCAGGCACAGATCATCTCCTTATAAGTTACTTTAGAGGCACTCTAAAGGAAAAAATGTGTTTGACATAGGAAATTACATTTAACTAAAAATATTAACAAATTAGCAGAGGATGCATCATTCCCATCTTCCAATCTCAATCACTTAATTGTGGATACCTGCAATCACTTTGTCATCACTTTCCATAACTTCATCAAATGTCATAGCAACAGCTACTCTAGGAACTCTGAGTATGCCTTAGGCTAAAGGAAACATCTGTTTGCTGACAATCTCAGATCAAATGACAAACGCGAGACAGAGATGTCAGTGCTTGGCAAGGTCAGAGGCCTTACCTATTTATTATTTTCAGTTGTAGACACAGGAGCTTTTCTTTCTTTGATGGACAAACAGGAAAATGACTAAAATAAAAGCAGTTAATGACACTAATTCTTCTTCAATCAAAATTACGTATGGTTTGGAAAGGAAAACTTTTTTTGTGATAGATTGCTGATGCTTCTTCACTTGGTGTTGACTTTCTTATATTTTAAAAATAATCACAGATGTTTCTTTTAGTTTGATAAATACAGAATTTGGGACTACAGATTTATTTTATTTTGCAATAAAAAATTAACTTTTTATTCTAAATTTAGAAAGCTTATTCAAAATATGTATGTTTAGTTTCTTCAAAATAAAATATTTTTATATTCAATGATGTAAACACTATTTTAAGTAAAGATAAACGTGAATTTCAAGTGCTTTCATTTCATAGTCACTTTTTTAAATCAATTTTTAAAGTTCAGCTAAGAATATGATGTCTCTACAAAATCATTTTGAAGAATATTGTGCTATTTCTCATCACATTGTTTACTCCAAAAATGGCAGAGACAGAAAACTTAGATTCTTTTAGAACATATTTCAGTCTTCTTTCAAATCTAAATATTTATCTAATCCATAAAAATCCTTAATGTATGGGGAAAATGCCTAAACTACATAGTTTCTTTAAAAATGTTCTCTGCATTTTTTCCTTTCCAGCTAAGAATTCCTATGAACCATTCTAATTTAGATCTTCCTCATTTTTATTCCCTTTACTACTTTTAAATATATTTTGCTTCTATTTTATCCAATACACAGTAGACATAATAATATAAAACCTTATCTTCTTGGTATAGGGTAATATTAAATTTTGAGGCTTAGTTCAAAATTAATCTAATGTAAAACTGTTAGTAGATTAATATTGATTCACTCATTTCCTCAATCAGCTTGCATAATTTAGTTTCCACTAAGCTCCAAGTACAATACTAGGACATAAGAATGGACTTAAGGATGGGAAAAAAAAAACACTATGTATGATGATCTCAATATCTAATTTAAGAATTAAGTATTTAAACAAAATTCATATATTTTCTTATTGTCCAATAATAGTTAAACATAAAATAGTGGTTAGAGCAAATTAACTTTGAATGATTGTAAGAAAAATCAATTTGTGCTCACTCTTAAAGTCTGTATTTTTCTTTCATTATACTAACTTATGCTCATTCACTTTATGTACTTTGTATAAAATATTCCATTAGGACATTTGAAGTGTAATTGCCTTTAACTTACTTTTCATGGTTGCATTATTTTGTTTAGTTAGATGTCCCAAATTTCCTTAATTGTATCCCCAATGACAACACAAAAACCATATATAGCACAGGGTGCCTATATCTAGACACTCTCATTGAAATTTTCAAAATGTGAAACAAAATACAAAATAAAAAGGTATAGAGGTTTACTGGTTAATTAAAAATATAGTGAGATCTTTTCTTGTTTTAGATGATTCCTATTAATGTTGCCTATAATTTACTAGTTTCTCTTAGAATAATTTATGTCAATTTTTTCATCTTGTTCCATTTAAAGTAGATTTTTCCCCAACCAAAGCAAACACTTAAGTAGTTTGTATTCCTTGCCAGATACAACAACTAAGACTTTTATCCGTGAGAGAAAATTTTTGGAAACATTGTCTGTCAGTGGACAAATGCAGCTCTATGGGATTTAACCAATCCACATTACCTGGTTGCTTCTGTGTGATCTCTGACCTCCAAAGCAGGAAAGAGAAAAATGAAATGTACATTTGAAGTAAGGAGTGCTGAAGAAGTACCTGCATGAAGCAGAATTTGTTGCCTCTCCAGTAGATGGAGTGAGAGGTGAGGTCAAGAAGATTTGAAGTGGTGCACATGAATTGTTTGATAAAATATTCAGTAATCACTCAAACCCAAGAAGGGAAAAGAAAAAAGGATACTCTTTTCTCTTTTTTCCAATAGATAATTCCAATTAAATTATAACATGACAATTCCAACTAAACTCCAAAAAATTTATAACATGACAATAAATAATTGGATGTTATATTTAAGCCAAAATATATTAGCTTTTAGTTTACATGTAAATGAGCTAATAGCCTAATGAACACAGACACTTTTGTTTGGACAGACAACAACCACTACTACTACAACAACAAAACATTTTGCTTAGAGGGGAAAATATTCAATATAAAAATGCAGAACAGAAAAAATCAAAATGGCCAAAAAAACTTCGCATACAAGGATAGAAATAAAGTGGTATACTTCTACTAACGTTAGAACAAATATAATTTAAGGCAAAAAGCATTGTTAGAGATAAAGGGGATATGTAATAATAGTGAAAGGTCAACTCAAAAGGAATGTATAATAATATAATTAGTATGTCTATAATAATGCAACTTCAAAATAAATAAATCGCAAAATAGAATAATTACAAGGAGAAATAGACAAACTCATACTTATAGTGTGGGATTTTAAACATCTATTTCAGTAATTGATAAATGAGTTACATTAACAATTGATAATATTATAGAACATTTAAATAATACTATTAACACACAAGGCCTAAATGACACAGTAGATTATTTAGTTCTAGTCAGATATATGCAATTTTTAAGGTCATTTGGATCATTTTACAAAACTGACTATATACTGGGCCCGGAGAAAATTTTACCCTAAGCATAATGAGGAACAGCTGGGACTCCCTCCTCTGGAGTCATTGTTGAACATGGGTAGTGTTTTCACCTTCTATTTCCATTTCTAAATGGGAAGCAATTTTCCATTTCTAAATGAAACAATTTTCATATGCTTTAAAGTAGTATTGCTTGCCAGAAATTAAATACTTTTTTTAGCCAGTTGTCTCCTCACAAGAGATTTGTAGCTCTTCATTAGTATAGAAATAGAAATTTTATTTTTTCAGAATCATAATTAAAAATAAATATAATTATATAAATTATGTAAACTACCAACAGTCTATATTTTTAAAGAAATAAATGTAAGCTAGTATAATATTGCCTAAACATTCAAAGAAATTACTGTGTTTTAATATTCAGTAAACATTTTTAGAGTAGGAATTGTGTGAGTCAGAGCAGTGCATGTGTTAGCTCTACTTTCCCTGTTTAGGAAATAAAATAAATTAAAATAAAATAAATCTACCATGGTATAAAAACTAAAATGTAAAGCAGTAAATCACTAGAACTCCTCAAAATAAAGTGAAATAAATATTTTCAGATTTCCAAATTAATTTTTGCTAACTATGACAGTTGTAAACTCAGATTGAAAAAAAAAAATTAACCTACCCATGTATTACATTTGTGTACTAAAATGCTTAAGAGATGTCTAGAAGAAAGGGGAGTTATTATGAGATAATAGAGGGAGAGGGAATACTGAGTGAGGAATGAAAACCAGTCTAAGACAGGGGAAATTAAAATATGAGACAAATAAAAGAGTAGGAGAGAGGAACAGTAAAGGTTGAGATTTGAAATACAAAAGGAGCGAAGATCTAGAGATAAAATTGGAAAAAAAAAATGCAACAACTACCCTATCCATAACCAAGAAGCAAAGACTGATAAAGTTGGAGAGAGAATGTGGGTATTTTAAGAGTGGAAAAAAGAATGTGAGATCACCATTGACAAGAAAATTGGTTTTGAGAGGCTGGATGTAGAAGAAATAGTAACAGTGCAGAGTGGAAACAAGTTGTAGCAAAAGAGAAAACAAAATTGAAGATGAAAATACTAAAAGGGTAGAAGAAAGTAAAGTGGGGTACGAGAAGAGAGGAGAAAAATATGTGTATTGATATAAACTATAATATAAAATCTAGTGAATTAAGATGCACAAACTTGAAGGACAAGAAATGAACATTAAAAACTATGCAGGAAAGAAATATCACAAATCACGGAGAAGACCACAGTAGATTTAGCCTTGGTAGCATCTGGTATTTACCAGTTTTCTCTTTCTGGTTCCACCTCTGGTGATGTCATATTGAGACCCCATCTGACTTTAAGCAGCCTGTTTGAGACTTCCAGTGATCTACTGTCTGTGGCTGACTCCTTTAGTTGTTAGTCTAGTCACCATGTACTCAGCAGTCAGGCTTAAGCACCACAGGTGGGACAGAGTCCTGCCTGAGGATGGAGCTGTTGTTTCCCCTTAGGCTGCTGTTGCTTGGAGGGGAGTGCTCTGCCTGAGGAAAATGGCTACTGCAGTATGGGCCATGACTCAGAACCAGGATTCTAGTGGTAATTCTCTCAGTTCTCTCCCCAAAGCCTTCATCTCTAGTATCTCCTCAAGTGTCTCTAGTCCACTCTGCCCATCCTGCCTTTGCTGGAACCCAGGGTAAGTGGCTGCAAATGAAAATTTATGCATTGGCTCTTTAAATAGCTCTCTGCATGTCTAGACATCCATCTCTGGCAGAGAGCAATCCTGACACTTGGTGCAGCTGGGTGTTATCTGTGTACTTTTTGGGCTCTGATGCTCTAGGCTGGAGATCTCAGCTTAGGGTTTAGACCCCACTCTTCTCAGGGGGATCCAACCAGCCACTTAAATATCCCTCCAGTGCTCAGCTGCTGCTGCAGGCACCCAGCTGGCCCTCTTGAGTCTCTACCACACATCCTACCAGTCAGGTTGTTTGAAGCTGTTTCTTCTGTCAGTCTCTGATTATAAGGCTTATCTCTTGCTATTGTTCAGTTGTTTGATCTGGATGATTTCTCCACAATTTAGTTGTAATTTCAGATTAGTTCTGGTAGGAAGTTAGTGTAATTTCCACTCACTTCTTCACCATCTTGGATCTCCACAAATATTCCTTTTTTTATTGTATTGTTTGCCTTTGTCATTTAGCCCGCTTATACCCTAATCCCCCCCACCCCAACAATCACCACAGTTGACCGTGTCCATGAACCCTTTAAACTTTTCCTTGATTCCTATACTCTCTAAACTCCTCCCACTTGCCATAGCTGTCATACTGCTCCCTATCTGTGAGTCTGTCTATATTCGTTGGTATATTCATTTTGTTCATTAGATTCTACATGAGTGAAATCATGTGATATTGGTCTTTCTCTGATTCTCTGACTGCCTTTTTCACTTAGCATAATGTTCTCCAGGTCTACCCAGGTTGTCACAAAAAGTAATTTTTTTTCTCTTTTACGGTTAAGTAGTATTGCATTATTTAAATGTCCCATAGATATTTTGTCCACTTATCTACTGATGGACACTGGGGCTGCTTCCATATCTTGGCAGTTGTAAATACCACTGCAATGAACATGGGGTGTGTGTGTTCTTTCAAATTAGTGTTTCTTTCTTTCTTTCTTTCTTTTTTTTTTTTGGATTTAGTCGCAGAAGTGGGTTCTCCGAGTCAAAAGGCAGGTTCATTTTTAATATTTTGAGGTACCTTCATACTGCTTTCCACAGTGGTTGCACCAATCTTCATTACCAGCTACAGTGCAAAAGGCTCCCCCTTTCTCCACATCCTTACCAGAACTTTTTATTTGTTGATTTATTGATGATAGCCATTCTGACCCGGTGAGGTGATATTCATGGTGTTAATTTGCATTTTTCTGATGATTACTGACATTGAGCATCTTTTCATATGTCTATTGGCTATCTTATTGTCCCTTTTGGAGAACTATGTATTCTGGTACTTTGCCCATTTTTAATTGGATTATTTTTGTAAGTTCTTTATAAATTTTATGTATTAACCCTTTATCAGATGTGTAGGTAAATATGTTCTCCCATTCCATAATTTGTCTTTTAATTTTGTTGATAATTTCCTTTGCTATGCATAAACTTTTTAGTTTGATGTAGACCCATTTGTTTATTATTCTTTCGTTTTTCTTGCCTGGGGAGATATGTCAGTAAAAATTTGTTATGAGAAATATTTGAGATTTTGCTGCCTATGGTTTTCTTCTAAGATTTTTTAAGGTTTGGGCCCTAATATTTAAGTCGTTAATCCATTTTGAATTTATTCTTGTGTGTGGTATAATAAGGTGGTCAAGTTTCATTTTTCTCCATGAATCTATCTAATTTTCTCAATACCATTTATTTAATAAACTATCTTTAGCCCATCCTATGTGCTTGCTTCTTCTACCAAATACTAATTGACTATAAAGGTGTGAGTTCATTTCTGGTCTCTCCAATCTGTTTCATTGATCTATGTGTCTGTTTTTTTTTGTGTTTTTTTTTTTTTGTTGTTGTTTGTTTTTTTGCAATACCATGCATATTTGATTACTATGGACTTATAGTATAATTTTATATTAACATTACTGAAGGAATCATAACATGATTCCATATCATGGACCTTTTATTGTTTCATATACATTTTTGAAGCATTTGCTCTAGTTCTATGAAATACATCATTGGAATCTTGATAAGAATTGTGTTGAATTTATAGATTGCTTTGAGTAGTTTGGACATTTTAATGATGTTAATTCTTCCTATCCATGAACATGGTATATGCTTCCACTTATTTGTATCTTCATTTTTTTTCTTCAGTGTATTATAATTTTCTGAGTACAGGTTTTTGTATCCTTGGTTAGATTTATTCATAGGTATTTTATTGTTTTTGAAGTAATTGTGAAGGGGATTGTTTTTTAAATATCCTTTTCTGTCAGTTTGCTATTGGCATATAAAAATGCAACTGATTTCTGAATATTAATTTTGTATCCTGCTACTTTGCTGAATTAATTGATCAATTCTAGTAGTTCCTTGTGGAAACTTTGGGGTTCTCTATGTACAGTATTGTGTCATCTGTAAATAAAGACAGTTTTACTTTTTCCTTTCCAGTTTAGATGCCTTTTATTTCTTCTTATCTAATTGCTATGGCTAGGACTTCCAGTGCTATGTTGAATAGGGAGGTGAAAGTGGACATCCCTGTCTTGTTCCTGATCTTAAGGGGAATGCTTGTAGTTTTTGCCTGTTGAGTATGATACTGGCAGTAGGTTTGTCATATATGGCCTTTATTATGTTGAGTTCTGTTCCTTCTATCCCCACTTTACTCAGAATTTTTATAACAAATGGGTACGGGTTTTATCAAATGCTCTGCCTACATCTATTGATATGATCAAGTGGTTTTTATCCTTCATTTTGTTTATGTGGTGAATCACATTTATTGACTTACAAATTTTGTACCAACCTTGCACTCCTGGCTTAAATCCCATTTGGTCACGGTATATGATCTTTTTGATGTATTGCTATATTTGTTTTGCTAATTTTTTTGAGGATTTTAGCATCTATTAACAGAAATATTGGCTTGTAATTTCTTCTTCTTCTTCTTCTTCTTCTTCTTCTTCTTCTTCTTCTTCTTCTCCTTCTCCTTCTCCTTCTCCTTCTCCTTCTCCTTCTCCTTCTCCTTCGTGTCTTTATCTGGTTTTGGAGTTAAGATAATGATGGCCTCATAAAATGAGCTTGGGAACTATCCCTCTTTTGAATTTTTTGAAATAGTTAGAGAGTGAGAGTTGTTAGTTTTTCTCAGAATGTTTGGTAAAACTCACCTCTGAAGCCATTCAGTCCAGGTCTTATGTTTGCTTGGAGTTTTTTTTATTACGGCTTCAATTTTACTAGGTATAATCTGTCTATTCAGATTATCTGATTCTTCTTGACTTAATTTTGGAAGATTGTGTTTCTAGGAATTTGTCCATTTTGCCTAGGTTGTCTATTTCTGATTTTCTTTATTTGAATCCTCTCTCTTTTTTTCTTGATGAATCTGGTTAAGGGTTCATCAATATTGTTTATCTTTTCAAAAAACAGCTCTTAAACTTATTGATCTTTTAATTCTTTAAGACTCTATTTCATTTATTTCAGTTCTGATCTTTATTATGTCCTTCTTTCTACTCATTTTTGCTTTCTTTGGTGTTCTTTTTCAAGTTCCTTTAAGTATAAAGTTAGATTTTTTGTTTGTTTGTTTGTTGTGAGATAGGCCTGCAGTGCTTTTAATGTCCCTGTTCAGATTGCTTTCCTCATGTCCCACAGATTTTTGGATTGTTTTGTCCTCATTTCCATTTTTTTCAAGGTATCTTTTAGTTTCTTCCTTGATCTTGTCATTGACCCATTCATTGTTTAGTAGCATGTTGTTTAGCTTCCCTGTATTTTTGTGTTTTTCAGCTGTCTTCTTGTGATTGACTTCTAGTTTCATAGTGTTGTGGTCAGAGAAGATGCTTGATATGATTACAACCTTCTTAAATTTATTGAGACTTGTTTTGTGTCCTCGCATGTGATTGATCCTAGAAAACTGTCCACGAGCACTGGAAAAGTAGGTATATTCTGCTGCTTTGGGGTGAAACGCTTTGAATATATCAATTAAATCCATTTGATCTAGTATGTTGTTTAAGGCTGCTCTCTCCTTGTTGATTTTCTGTCTGGAAGATCTATCCATTGAAGGCAATGGGGTATTAAAATCCCTGTCTATGACTTCATTTCTGTTAATCTCTCTTTTTGTTCATCAATATTTCCTTTACATATTTAGGTGAGAAATTGTACATGTATCACCCAAATACAAGGGACCAGAAATAGATATAACAGACATCTGTACTAAAAGTACTAGGTACTTCATGTTCTATTAATACTATTCTATATGTTATCAACTATCTAGTATTTTAATGTTTTATATTATAAATCTTGGGCAAATTAAAGCAATTTCTATTATAATAAGATTTGATATCTGTTTTATCCACTATGTTGATGTCAAGTACACAATTAAAGATAAACTCTAAAACAGCTTATATTTTCTTCTTAAGTTAAAAAAAAACAACTCTAGTGTTAAAGGAGAATCTTGATTTAATAAACAAAAAGAAGCAAAAGTATGTTGTGGACCGTTCAGCCTGGTTTCAGGAGTTGTAACCCTCACCCCATGGTGGGCTGTGTAAGAGCCCAAGGGACTCACTTCATCTGGGTCTGTTCTGTCACGAGGATGTGACCTACTAAGGAGACAAAGCTTATCTCCCTGGCAGGGGCACTGCTTCTGCCTTACCCATCTCTGGCCCCATAGCTTGGTTGGCAGTCAATGACGGGTAAGACTCCTCATGGGAGGGGCAACCTAAGCCAGACGCGACCACTTGGGAGGCCTCATGGAAGGACTCGGGGGGTTGCAGCAAAGAGGATGTGATGGACCCTTGCCCCCGGCTATTCTGACATAGCCCGAGTCCTCATTTCCATCTGGGAGATGTCTCCTGCTTCCTAATTGCCTTAAAGCCTGAAACTATGGAGGTGAGCGGTGCAGCCCTGTCCTGGCCTGGTCGGCTCCGTGGGTGATCTGGACATAAGAAAGAATTCCTAAAGCCCTGTGAAACCTGCTTTGCTAAGAGTGCTCTGCCTGAGGTGACAAGTGTCCCAGGAGGAAATGAGCATGTCTCCCAAAGTCTGGCAACCCCCCTTCCTGACAAACACTGGCTCGGATTAAGCCCTCAGATTTCTTTGACATGTTAAACCTGTATTCCCCTGTATTTGAACCCAATAAAAGCCTAGTGAGGAAGGGGCTCTGGGTCATTCTCCTCTGAGAGTTTGACCCCTTTCCTCCCCAAGCAGAAGATGTCTTGGTAGTTTTTACTTTCATCCGTGATGGGGGGATGGGGCTCTGCGGGCGGAGCCCCCCCCCATCTGGCACCCAGGACAGAGTCCCCCGCAAAAGTACATCTTCAATGCATGCCTATGGAGAAGAAAACTGTGGTTTCTGCTTAAAAGAATAATTTAAAATACCGTTGATATCAAAATTTCATTGCATTAACTTGATTCACTGTTTCTTGTTGATTTAAAAACTATTATATTTTTTATTTGGTTCCCTAATAGGGATTGTATGTGAGTATTCACATAACTATGATTTTTATGGTCAAGGCTATAAAAATTATTGCATTCCTTTGTGTGAGTAGAAATATAAACTTTATTGGTTAGTTGCTTCTTTTGAACATTCATTAATATGTGGATTGCTTGATCCATCTGAAATTACCTTCCATAGATGCGATTTCTATTACCTAGCATAATATAGTAATCTCAAACTGTCATTTCAGGTGAAAAAGTTATGATTAGGTTACTGAAATAAATATATATGCACTTAAGACCATAAATAATGAATTTTCCAATTCAAATTTGGATGCTAGCAGTAGAATTCTCAGACATTATTATTTGTAGCCTCAAATTTTACTGTGTCCTAGAAGGTAAATATATCAGAAAATGTTTGGCATCACCTTAGATATTGGTCTTAAAATATCATCTAAATCTAGGCATTATAACATCAGACAAATAACATATACTAAATTTTTATCTGGTAATTTGATTTCATTTGTTTTGACAGTTACCTATTATCCACTATATATAATAAATTGTGCTAAGGACTGTATGGGTATGCATAGATCAGTGAAGCCCATTCTGTGGCTTCCAACAGCTCACAATCTAGTTGGTGACATTGATGAATACAAAATAGCTATGCTATGGGACAGGGACTGGCTTGGAGCGGGTCTGCCTCAGGTGAGCTTATAGTGTGGGAGTTCTTGACTTCGTATAGGAAAGATTTCACAACACAAGTGTGGGTGATTTTAAGAGTACATTTATTAAGGCTGGGGACTGTGAAACAAAGGAAAGACTTAGGGTCGAAGAAGTAACAGGAGAGCCAAGGCAGTGCTCTGCTTTGGCTCCCTAGAAAATTTATAGGAAAGGAGCAAACCAAGGCAGAGCTACTGTTAGCTCACTGAGAAGTAAAGGTCACAAAAACCGAAGTGAGCCAAGGCAGGCCTGCTTTTAGCTCCCTGGGAAGTCAGAAAAAAAGAGGGTCTTGGAGACAGGATTGGGGGTAAGCCCAGGTGGAGCTGCCACTGCCCACTGCTTTCCTGCCTGTAAGTCTTCCAAGGATGCCCTAGAGTTTAAGAAGAAATAAAAAGTTGATGCTTGAAAAGGGGCATGGACAAAATCTAGAGTAAGCTACATTAAGTCTTTTTCCTGAGGGCTTTTTATCTTGTTTTCTGCAGCAGTGAGAGTCTTAAGGAAAGATTTCAGCAACAGAATATTCATGTTTTCCAGGCACATTTTTAATATGCTGATACATCAAAATGGATGTATAGAAGGGTTTGGGAATAGTCTTTGTTCTGCAATACTGTTTCACTTTTATCTTGGGTCTGTCTGGCTTTTTATACGGTTTTTGTTATTTGTTCCCTTGACTTCTGCCATCCTTGGGTTAAGCTGGCACAAATGCCATTAATTGGGTCTCTGTTCTCTATTTTTCAGACCAGGGATATTTGAAAGCTATATATTCTTTTTTTTTTCTGGTATTTTTTTAATCAGTATTTTTTAATTGTTGATATTGTACAGTTTTCTGTGTTTTACCCTGCCCCAGCCCACCACCCCAGCCCTCCCCACCTTCCTCCCATTTCCAGCCCCCATAGTTTTTGTCCATGAGTCCTTTATACTTGTTGCTCTAAACCGTTCCCCTTTTCCCCTGAAATTCCCTCCCCTCCCCCTCTGGACACTGTCAGACTGTTCTCAAATTCAGTGTCTTTGTTTATATTATGCTTGTTTGTTTGTTTTGTTGATTAGCTTCCTGTTAAAGGTGAGATCATATGGTATTTGTCTTTCACTGCCTGGCTTATTTCGCTTAGCATGCTTCTCTCCAGTTCCATCCATGCTGTTGCAAAGGGTGGGAGCTCCTTCTTTCTTTCTGCTGCATAGAATTCCATTGTGTAAATGTACCACAGTTTTTTGATCCATTCATTAACTGATGGGCACCTAGGTTGCTTCCAGCACTTGGCTATTGTAAATTGTGCTGCTATGAACATAGGGGTGCATAGGTTCTTTTGGATTGGTGTTTCAGGGTTCTTAGGATATAATCCAAGCAGTGGAATTGCTGGGTCTAAAGGTAGGTCCATTTTTAGTTTTCTTAGAAAATTCCATATTGTTTTCCATAGTGGTTGTACTAATCTGCAATCCCACCAACAGTGCACTAGGGTCTCCTTTTCTCCACAACCTCTCCAACACTTGCTGTTTGTTGCTTTGTTTATGAAGGCCATTCTGACTGGTGTCAAGTGGTATCTCATTGTAGTTTTAATTTGCATCTCTCTGATAGCTAGAGATATCGGGCATCTTTTCATGTGTCTCTGGATCCTGTGTGTCCTCCTTGGAGAAGTGTCTGTTCAAATCCTTTGCCCATTTTTTAATTGGGTTGTTTGTCTTCTTAGAGTAGAGTCTTGTATGTTCTTTACATGTTTTGGAGATTAATCCCTTGTCTGAGGTATCATTGTCAAATATGTTCTCCCATATGGTTGGTTCTCTTTTTATTTTAATACTCTTTTCTTTAGCTGTGCAGAAGCTTTTTATTTTGATGATATCCCATTTGTTTATTCTTTCTTTTATGTCCCTTGCTTTAGGGGACATATCAGTAAAAATGTTGCTGCGTGAAATATCTGAGATTTTCGTGCCTATGTTCTCCTCTAGGATTTTAATGGTGTCACGGCTTATATGTAAATCTTTTATCCACCTTGAATTTATTTTTGTGTATGGTGTAAGTTGGTGCTCGAGTTTCATTTTTTTTGCTGTAGCTGTCCAGTTCTCCCAGCACCACTTGTTGAAGAGGCTATTTTTACTCCATTTTATGTTGCTGCCCCCTTTGTCGAATATTAATTGACTGTAGAGACGTGGGTTTATTTCTGGGCTCTCTGTTCTGTTCCACTGGTCCATATGTCTGTTCTTGTGCTACTACCAGGCTGTTTTGATTACAGTGGCTTTGTAATACAGTTTGGTATCGGGTATTGTGATCCCTCCTACTTTGCTCTTCTTTCTCAAAATTGATGCAGCTATTCGGGGTCATTTATGATTCCATATAAATTTTCAAGTGTTTTTTCTATGTCTGTGAAATATGCCATTGGAATCTTAATAGGTATTGCATTGAATCTGTAAATTGCTTTGGGTAGTATGGACATTTTGATGGTATTAATTCTTTCGATCCATGAACATGGTATATGCTTCCATTTGTTTGTGTCTTCCTTGATTTCTTTCTTCAGTGTTGTGTAGTTTTCTGCATATAGGTCTTTTACGTCCTTGATTAGGTTTATTCCTAGGTACTTTATTTTTCTTTTTGCTATATCAAATGGGATTTTTTTCTTGATTTCTGCTTCTGCTGTTTCACTGTTGGTATACAAAAATGCCTTTGATTTTTGGATATTGACTTTGTATCTGGCTGTTTGGCCAAATTCATTTATTATGTCGAGCAGCTTTTTGGCCGAGTCTATAGGATTTTCTATGTATACTATCATGTCATCTGCAAACAATGATAGTTTTGTTTCCTCCTTTCCAACTTGGATGCCTTTTATTTCCTTTTCTTGTCTAATTGTGGCTAAGACTTCCAATACTATATTGAATAAAAATGATGAAAGTGGACAGTCTTGTCTTGTTCCTGATCTTAGTGGGAAAGATTTCAGTTTTGCCCATTGAGTATGATGTTGGCTGTAGGTTTCTCATACATGGCCTTTATTATTTTGAGGAATGCTCCCTCTATTCCAACGTTGCTGAGTGTTTTTATCATAAATGGGTGTTGTACTTTATCAAAAGCTTTTTCCGCATCTATTGATATGATCACGTGATTTTTGTCTCTGCTTTTGTTTATGTGATGTATTACATTTACTAATTTGCGAATGTTGAACCATCCTTGCATCCCTGGGATGAATCCCACTTGGTCATGGTGTATGATCTTTTTAATGTATTGTTGGATGCGGTTTGCCAATATTTTGTTGAGGATTTTAGCGTCTATGTTCATCAGTGATATTGGCCTGAAGTTTTCTTTCTTTGTTGTGTCTTTATCTGGTTTTGGGATTAGGATGATGTTGGCTTCATAAAAAGAATTTGGGAGTCTTCCATCATTTTGGATTTTTTCGAATAGTCTGTGAAGTATAGGGGTTAACTGTTCCTTAAATGTTTTGTAGAATTCTCCTGTGAAACCATCTGGTCCAGGGCTTTTGTGTGTCGGAAGTTTTTTTGATTATGGCTTCAATTTCATCAGCTGTTAATGGTCTGTTCAGGCTTTCTGTTTCTTTTTCTTTGACTTTTGGGAGATTATATTTTTCTAGAAACTTGTCCATTTCACCTAGGTTTTCAAATTTCTTGGCATACAGTTCTATTTCTTACAATCCTTTGTATTTCTGTGCTGTCAGTTGTAATCTCTCCTCTTTCATTTCTGATTGTGCTTATTTGAGTCCTCTCTCTCTCTCTCTCTCTCTTTTTTTTATTTTTTTTTTTTGATGAGCCTGCTTAAAGGATTGTCAATTTTGTTTATCTTTTCAAAGAACCAGCTCCTGGATTCATTGATCCTTAGGATTGTGCTTTTAGTCTCTATGTCATTTAATTCTGCTCTGATCTTGGTTATTTCCTTTCTTCTACTTGCCCTGTCTTTGTTGTTGTTCCTCGAGTTCTTGTAGGCGTAGGGTTAAGTCGTTTGTTAGAAATGTTTCTGTCTTTTTTCGGTAGGCCTGTATTGCTATGAACTTCCCTCTGAGGACTGCCTTCATTGTGCCCCATTACTTTTGGGTTTTTGTGAGTTCATTTTCATTTGTTTCCAGAAACTTTTTGATTTCCTCCTTAATTTCGTTCTTTACCCATTCATTGTTTAATAGCATGCTATTCAATCTCCATGATTTTGATGGTTTGGGGATTTCCCCCATCAAGTCGGTTTCTAGTTTTAGTCCTTTGTGGTCAGAGAAAATGCTTGGTGTGATTTCAATTTTCTTGAATTTGTTGAGGTTTGTTTTGAGTCCTATAATGTGGTCTATCTTTGAAAATGGTCCATGTGCATTTGAAAAAAATGTGTATTTAGTTTCTTTGGGATGAAGGGCTCTATATATATCAGCTAAGTCCAATTCGTCTAGAGTACTGTTCAATGCCAAAATATCTTTGTTGATATTTTGTTTGGAAGATCTGTCCATTTTTGACACTGGGGTGTTAAAATCCCCTACTATAACTGTGTTGCTGTCAATATCTTTCTTGAAGTCCTCTAAGATTTTCTTTATGTATTTAGGTGGTCCTATTTTGGGTGCATATATATTTACAATATTTATGTCTTCTTGGTGGATTCTCCCCTTGAGTATTATGAAGTGACCTTCTGAGTCTCACTTTATAGCTCTTCTTTTGAAGTCTATTTTGTCTGATATGAGTATTGCTACCCTGGCCTGTTTTTCCTGTTCGTTTGCTTGGAAAATTTGTTTCCAGCCTTTCACTTTGAGTCTGTGTAGGTCTTTTGTCCTGAGGTGGGTCTCTTGTAGGCAGCATATGTGTGGGTCATGCTTTCTTAGCCATTCAGCTATTCTATGTCTTTTTTTTTTTTTTTTTTTTTTTTTTTTTAATTTTTATTTTAATTGTTGATCTTGTACAGTTTTCTGTCTTTTATTCTCACCCCAACCCACCACCCCAGCCCTTCCCTCCCATTTCCACCCCCCCATAGTTTTTATCCATGTGTCCTTTTTACTTGTTTCTGTAAATCCTTCCCCTTTTCCCCTGAAATTCCCTCCCCTCTCCCCTCTGGTGACTTTCAGCCTGTTCCCAATTTCTATGTCTTTGGTTATATTATGCTTGTTTCTTTGTTTTGTTGATTAGGTTCCTGTTAAAGGTGAGATCATATGGTATTTGTCTTTCACTGCCTGGCTTACTTCGCTTAGCATGATGCTCTCAAGTTCCATCCATGCCGTTGCATAGGGTATGAGCTCCTTCTTTCTTTCTGCTGCATAGAATTCCATTGTATAAATGTACCACAGTTTTTTGATCCATTCATTTACTGATGGGCATCTAGGTTGCTTCCAACACTTGGCTATTGTAAATTGTGCTGCTATAAACATAGGGATGCATAGTTTCTTTTGGATTGGTGTTTCAGGGTTCTTAGGATATAGTCCTAGCAATGGAATTGCTGGGTCAAAAGGTATATCCATTTTTAGTTTTTTAAGAAAAACCCATACTGTTTTCCATAGTGGTTGTACCAGTCTGCACTCCCACCAGCAGTGCACTAGTGTCCCCTTTTCTCCACAACCTCTCCAACACTTGCTGTTTGTTGCTTTGTTTATGAGGGCCATTCTGACTGGTGTCAAGTGGTATCTCATTGTGGTTTTAATTTGCATCTCTCTGATAGCTAGCGATATTCTATGTCTTTTGATTGGAGCATTTAATCCATTTACATTTAAGGTTACTATTGATAGGTATTGATTCATTGCCATTTTCGTACCTGAGTTCCTCTCTCTCTCTTTTCCTTTCTTTCCTTAAAGCAGTCCCTTTAGTATTTCTTGCAGTACTGGTTTGGTAGAGGTGTATTCTTTTAGACTTCTTTTTTTGGGGAAGCTCCTTATTTGTCCTTCTATCTTGATTGAAATCCTTGCTGGATAAAGTAGTCTTGGTTGTAGGCCTTTGGTTCTCATTACGTGGAATATTTCTTGCCATTGTATTCTGGCTTGGAGCGTTTCCATTGAGAAGTCAGCTGCTAACCTTATCGGGGCTCCCTTGTATGTTACTTCCTTTTTCTCCCTTGCTGCCTTTAAGATTCTCTCTTTGTCTTGGAAGTTTGCCATTTTAATGATGATGTGTCTTGAAGTGGGCCTGTTTAGGTTCCTCTTGATTGGGACTCTCTGTGTTTCCTGGATTTGTGTGACTTTTTCTCTCATCAAATTAGGGAAGTTTTCCATCATTACTTTTTCAAATAGGTTTTCTATCCCTTGCTCTTCTTCTTCTCCTTCTGGTATTCCTATTATATGGATATTATTACATTTCATGTTGTCTTGCATTTCTCTTAACCCCTCTTCATTCTTTCTGAGCCTCTTTTCCTTTTCTTGCTCTTTCTGGCTGCTTTTTTCTACTTTGTCCTCCAACTCACTGATTCGATCCTCTGCTTCATTGATTCTGCTTTTCATTCCTTCTACTGTGTTCTTCAGCTCAGAATTGTATTCTTCATTTCCTCTTGGCCTTTTTTGATAGTTTCTATTTCCTTTTTCATGTTGATATAGTTTGCAGTGAGTTCATCGTAGCTTCCCTGTAGTTTCTGGTAGCTCATTGAGAGCTCATGGAGCTTCCTGACAACCATTTCTTTGAACTCCTTATCTGATAGTTGAGTTGCCTCAGTTTCATTTAGGCTTCTTTCTGGGGCTTCCTCCTTTTCTTTCATTTGGCGATTGTTTCTTTGTCTTTTCATTGTTTGTGAGACTCTTCTTATAAACCTCAGCTTCTTAAATTGTTCTGTTCTGGCTACCTGGGTTTATGGTGTGAACTTCTGTGGTGGAATACCTGTGAGATTCAGTGGTGTAATCTCCTTCAGATATCCTGGTGTTCACAGCTTCCACTGTCTCAGCTGTTGGAATACCGCCTCTTTTGGACCAACTCTGGTTTTTTCACAGTTCTAGGATTTTTTTGCCTCACTCGTGGGTATTTAAAAAGAGAAAAGAATAAAGTGAAAAAAGAAATAAAGCCAGAAAGAAGTAAAGAGAATCAAAAGGAATTGAGTGATAAAAAAGGTAGAAGTAATAAAAAAATAAAAAAATATATAATCAAAACAAAACAAAAAGAACCCCACAAAAATGAAAAACAAACCAAAACAAACAAACAAACCAAAAGCCCAACTAAAAAGACAAAAAATAACTATCAAAAAAAAAAATACAAACAAAACACAACACCCAAAAACAAACAAACAAACAAAAAAAAAATCTCTTGCTATTTTCACACAGGCCAAACAGGATTTTCTGGACTTGCTGGCTGTAGCAGGCTGGGAGGCGACTTGTACCACTTTTCTACCTGTTCCTCACTCAGTCAGCTTTCGGCTACTGTCCTCAGTGCCAGCCGCGCACTGATCCCAGGGCTAATGGCGCACTCTCCATGCAGGGCCTTGGGTGTGATTTCTGAGCCTCCTGCAGAGGGCGAGCTTTCCTGAGTTTATGGGTTTCAGCTGGAATCTCTTACAGATCCAACCCTCCCCGAGCCTATTGCTGTGAGCTCCGGGTCTCCTACAGGGTGGGAGCGCCCACCCAAGACTACTCCGAGAGTTTCCCGAGTTGCGAGCACTCACCCCAGGATCACAGATGTGAGCTTCGGGTCTTCCACAGAGTCCCCTTCTCTAGTTGCAGTATTGCCTCCGGTCCCAGGGCCACTTCAGACCCGGTCGCAGAGCCCCCTTAGTTCGCCCGGCCGCCTCCGGTCGGTTGCAGAGCCACCTCCAGTCGCAGGGTCGCCTCCGTCCCGGTCTCAGGGCCACCTCCGGTCGCTTGGCTGCCACGTCTAGTTTTCCAATTTCTGCTACAGATTTTGATCTCCTATTTTCATATATACTGTGGTATTGGCTGTCTGCTCTGTTCCTCTGTAGATCAGTTAGGTTTTTCTCCCACGTGCAAGAGGAAGGGCAATCTGCGTCCTCCTACCATGCTGCCATCTTGAGCCAGAAAACTATATATTCTTTGAGTAGGTAGGAGAGGTATAAACCATTTACTCTCCAGTGTCCTTTGTTAAAGGAGATAAAGTCTTGTGATTCACTAGCTGGCTATAAGTTGCTCAAACTGTTTGGCCTTGCTTAATTTTCTTATCTCAGTTTCCCCATTATACTTGCCCAGGAATTTTCCTATCTTTTTTGCTATCCTGTCACAGCTATAATGCAAAAATGTCAGCTTAATGTGGTAATACAGGGCAAAATGCAGTGAGGAAGCACTAGAAAGATATTGACCTATATTAGAGGATCTGGGGAATCTGTGAAGTTAAGTATGGTCTGAGGTCTTTCAAAATTTGTAAGATTTTACTAAAAATTTGGAGTTGGTGATGTTAGCTCAAAGAGATAGAGTATAAATAACCAACATCATTGAGATCTATGGAGATGAAATCTTTTGGACAATGGTAAGAAAATAATGCATCCAGTACAGTGGTTACTAGTTACATTTCGCTGTCTAGTACTTGAAATGAATCTGGAAGCATGCCCAAATGATACTATTTTGTATATAATAGGTTAATATAGGAAAATTAAAGTACATATATTTGAATTATTGGTCCTCACATAGGAGAACTGTGAACTTAGCTCAATCCTTTAACCTTTATGAACATTATTTATTTCTTTTGTAAAATGAGGATAATAAAGTGGTTCATGAAATAATAGAGTATATAAGTATCAAACATGGTGGTAAGACCAAGGGAACTATTCAATATATGGAAGCCATGTTTGAGATCACTTTAAAGTTGAAGAGATTTTGAAGTTCTTATGGATGAAGTGACTTACTCAAAGCAAAAGTTAGGGAATGGAGGAGCAAGGAAATGCTAAGAGCTGTTAAGGATTCCATAGGCATTCATTCAGGAAGATGACTTTGTGAATTCTCTCAGTGTATACACAGTAAGTTTTGAAACATTAATCTCACCCATTGCCATTCTTTGATCTCTCTTTTTAAATTCCTGTGGCACATAGTCTCAGTGCCTGATTTCCTCTGATGGTGTCAAAGGGGCCCCCCAAATAGATATTTGTAATGGGGTCCAGAATTTAAGGTGTTCAGGAAATATTAGAGAAAAAAATATATATGATGTCCTCACCCCCACCAGTCTGAGCTAGGGATTGGACACATGAAGCAGGGCCATTGAGAGCTTTTTTGCATAGCAACAGCTTTGCAGCTAACCTCTGGAATGGTGATTTAACACATCTGTAACTTTTGACCAGTTTTATGGATATGTTAAATAGTGGTGGCCATGCTTTGAGCCAGGGGGACGGGAGTGACTTCAACCCAGGATGTAACTGGAAGGCAACTCCTCCTGGTTATAGCACCTGCGTGAGAGCTTGGAGATGATTGGCTCCACGCCATGGGGCCATGCCTGCCGGACTTACTATGGCAGCCCAGTAAAGCTAGAAGGATACAGGAATGCTGGCAGGTGTAACTGATTGTAGGAGGAGTTGAAAATGGGGCTGCAGAGGAACAGTTGCATGGGTATTTAAACCCAGACGTGGCAGCCATGACAGATATCACCACACAGCTTTGGCAGAATGGAATCACCACGCGGTTTAGGCAGAGGTTGGGACCACACAGCTTTGGGTTGCTCCTTTTCTCCACGTGGCTTAGGAAACAGGAGAGACTTTGCCTAGAAGAAAAGAGGTGAAAGGACTCTTGCTGGTGGGTGATGAGAAGGTGCCACATGGCTTTGGATTAACTGGAGATCATGGCAGTGACACAGCTGATGGTGCTGGGAGCCTGAATCATGTATATCTACTTCTTTTCCTGAGATACAGTACCCCAGACTGGGCAAAGGGGAGAAGGAAGGACTGTGTGCATTCATGGGTATTCTAAAGAATGTTAGTCTTTTAATGAAGTCATTAAGTCATTACTCTAAGTCTGTATAACTTTTAAATAAATAATTCCTTTCCTTTTCACCAATCTCTGGCATTAAGAGACATCTTTCCTCTGGTGGCAGCCAAAGGGAACTTAGTACAGGGCAGCGTCCCCTAGAGAAAAAGCAGGAGGTCCTTTTAGTAATAGTATATTGTTCAGGTCTGTTCCATAACAATGGCAATGCCTCTGTGTTACAATGAATTGCAATTTAAGAGGAAGTGGAGGATGAGGCAATGCAGCACTGGATTGAATTCCTCCACATCCAAGACTTCTGGAACCTCCTACTCTGAAATTGTTTTCTCTATTAAAGATGTGATATGATAATTACATGTTTCTTAGGGTAAGGAAAGTGAAAAATGCCAGCCATGTGGCCTTGAACAGTGTATGTAAAACTATAGAAGTTCTTATGCAAAAACTCTATGACAACCCTCTTTTAATATCCAGTTTAGAAAAGCAGATGTTTTATAAATTACAGATTCTATTTTTATCCCACATCCAACAAACCTCAGTGAAGTATATTACCATCTATGTTTGTGCATATTATATCTTTTTATTTTTCTGTTAAAATTCTCAATTTTTAAAAAATAGTCTGTAATAACTGTGGAGGTGACAGAAGAAAGTTTTATATATGTATAAACAATCTATCATGTGTCCATATTTTTTTCAAGAATGAAGTTTTTAGTGGCAGTTTGTGTTTTATGTGGGGTATAATCTGTTACCAATACTAAAGGTCTTTGCCAGATGTTTATTTATGGAAAGTTTTGGTTGCTCAATATAGTATAATTATATAGTTCCGTCAATCTAGAAGACTTTTATTAAGTAAAGAGTATATTCTTTTCTTCTTGGGTGCTATGCTTCTTAAAATTAATGTTTAAGTAACTATAATTAAACAGGCATGTTGGCATGTGTTACAAAGATCCTCAAATATTGAATGGATGTGATAATACACTCTCTTTTTTTTAATTTATTGATTTTTTTTTTGAAAGAGAGAGACTTTGGTTTGTTGTTCCACTTATTTGTGCATTCATTGGTTGATTCTTATATGTGACCTGACTAGGATCAAACCCACAACCTTGGTGCAGTGCTTTAACCGATGGAGCTACCTACTTAGGGCAATTAATGTACTTCCAATAATCCTATTAATGGAGGTGAAGTATGCCAAATCCAAATCTCTCCCATCTAAAATGCTTACAGGCTGAGGCTGTGGAGTTTCTTCTAATGTAGCAAATACATTCCCTCTCTACTAGTCAAGCAGGTAAAGTAACTTACACAGAGCAAACCACAGAAAGTGGGATCTGATGCTTCTGTTTTTCTCCAGAAGCCCAATAGCATTATTTTAGAAATTGTCCTCCAGATATTATGATTGAGGGAGAGCTGCTGTGTGTTGTATACTGGAGGTTTGAACTCTGGCTAATAAATTCTTCTCAGCTGATAGTGCTGCTTACAATTGACCCATGTTGAGCTGAGAGAAAATTTTAAAGTGCCTCAAGCAAGCAGGCAGCAAATAAGATGTTCAAGTTTAATTTCCACTGGCAACCCCATGTGGCATCCCTGTTCTGAATAGCAATAGCAAAGATTAAATAACCAAGGCCAGCAAAGCAAAGCTCACCTCAGAGGTGAAAGAAAGTTGAGTTGAGAAAATATGATCATTGAAGATATTCAAATATATCTTCAATGTACCATTTCCACATTGTGAAGCTGTAAGCACTCTGCAAACTCTAAGAAAACTCTGTTTGCTCAGATTTCTCACATCTGTCCCTCTCAAACAAGGTTCACCTGAACTTAGAGTTAAATGCATTAAAAAAATATAGGATTTAAGAAAATTTTCAAATAACCCACCTCAACTTCTGATTCTTAGGAATTATATTCCTAACTCTAGTCAATATAATTCCTAAGAATTATTCATGATCTAAGCCATAAAAATGCAACTATACAAGAGAGGAACCACATTAGACATTGCTGGCACAGGGGCCTCAGTGTGGATGTGTGTCTCCTGAGAGCAGAGGCTCAGAGGGGCCTAGTGGGAGCAGGGTCCTGACAACTGGACTGAGGGTACTGGGAGGAGGCAAAGAACATGGGAGGCAAAGCTGTGTGAATTGTAAAGACAATGTCCTCCTAAGTTTATTTTTCATCTAGAACATAACTGTTAATCATCCGAGTGTGATCCAAATTGAGAAGTAGTGCATTTGTAAGATACACACTGAATTTCAAAGACAGTGTAAAAATTGAAGGTAAAATATCTTATTAATAATTTTGTATTAATTATGTATTTAAATGATACCATTTTAGATATATTAGTTAAATAAAATGTAACACAATAATTAATTTTGCTTCTTTCTTTTTACTTTTTTTATCCTCACCCAAGGACATTTTTTCATTGCTTTTTAGAGAGAGAGAAAGGGAAAGAGGAAAGGAAAGATAAAAGCATGGATGTGAGAGAGAAGCATTGATTGGTTGTTTCCTGTACCCACATGGACCAGGGGGATCACATGCACTGGGACTGGGGAATGAACCTGCAACCTAGGCATGTGACTGACCTGGACTTGAACTTGCAACCCTTCTGTTACAGGATGAGGCTCCAACCAAGTGAGCCACACCAGGACTCTTTTTACTTTTATAATGTGACTACTAGACCATTCAAAATTGCATGTGTGGTTTGCATTTCATTTATTTCTACTGCACAGTGAGGCTGTATGTAGAGTGAGTTCTGGGGGGTGATGGAAGTAGTCTGACTGATAAGGACAGAATTCAGTCTTTTTCTCTCAGTGGCCCTGACATGTTCCTGATACTTCTAAAGAAAACTAGCTTCTAGCAGGTAAGACAATTGGCCAAGGAAAAATGTCTTTTGTCTCCTGGGAAGAATATTTAGAAGACAGCCTCTTCAGGAATGAGGGTTAAAATAGGAAGGCTGACGTCAGTTGGCTGAGGATTCTAACAGAGTATGGAGGGACATCTGCAGGTTGAATGTCCAGGACAATGGGAAATCCATACTGACATCTTTGAGAACTAAGTTGTTCTCAATATCTTCGTGATTAAGGCAGAAACTTGATAGACAGTGTGGGGAGACATGGTCCACTGTTATAGGTAACCAACAATTAAAACTAAAGGTGAGTTTAGAATTATTTCATCTAAATATAAATCATTTCTAGTAGATAGCAGTGTTCTCTGATTAAAATATTCACCTTAGAATATATACATAAAGATTCAGTTTGAAAGGAGTTTACATATTCACACTAATGACAGAGTCTGGGAATCAGGTTGGGTCTTGTGGTGAGTCAGCTTTTGCCCACTAGGCTATATAACAGCGTTTGTGGAGAAAGGCGTGCCGAATATCTTACCTGCCACTTTCTGACATCTGGGACTGAAATCATTTATACCCAAGGTCCCTGGGATTCTTACAGCCACTTCTTTTTCATTGTTACTGAGCTCACCTGCCTCCAAGAAGAAAGTGCAAGGGGGAATGTTTGTTTCTCTAGAGAGGACATCAAGACCAGAAGGCCAACTACATTAATACTTTCCCCAATATTCACATCCTAATCTTTTGAGATCCTTTCTCCACCATGCTACCAAAATTGTCATTCTATTTCTATCCTTCCCCTGATTAAAAGGAAATGAGGTTCTTCTACCACATTCAAGATTAGCAGAGCAGAACATGAATGCTTTTGTTATGATCTCTTATCTACCTGCCTCACCAAACTCAATCTCAGTTACTTCTCCAAAAACTGTCTGGCCAACCAAATATCCTAAAATGCTTAGTTTCATTAATCTTCTGTGTCTCTGCAAATAATGTTATGTTTTACATGCTTGACTAGGCTAACTTTTATCAGCTGAGATGACCTTCCTTTCTAGGTAGCCCTCATCTGACCTCCGCCAATCACCCCAGGCTCCATATTTGCTTTCCCAACATCATGTAAATTTTGTTGTCATAGAATTGGCCACCATGTCTGTCTATCCTAAGTGACTCCCAGATCCTAGAGGTAAAACACTCTTGTTCAGCATATTTTATCTTCATTGCCTAACACAAAATCATATATAGCAAATATGCAGTAAAAGTTTACTGAGAAGAAATTTAAAAGAATTGCAAGTTCTCCTTCTCATAACCTCTAATCACGCATTTCATTTAAACAAAGACATATATATAGTTATTGAAGATGTACCAACTTGAACCATGTTATTTTAATTGCTAAAAATGTTTTTAATAAAAAGTGACTTGTTTTCTATTTAAAAATGTTATAAATGAAATGATTGATCTCAGAATGACACACATATGTAGAAAACTAAATATGCATACAGATGGTCACTGACATACAAAACAGTCATAAAATATCTCTGTGTGTTGGAATATATGAATCACATTATGTCAGTCCTTAAATAGCATTGCATTGGCAGAAAATGTCATGAAATACACATTGTGCAATATATGGGGGGAAACTATGAAGTCAGGTTTAGGCCTCTGATTTTCATTCTTCACAAAGCTACTTAACTTCTGTTTCTAATTTACTTTAGCTTGTTTCTTCAGTTTTCATTTGAGCTATCCTTATCCCAATATAGATCCATATGGTGCTGTCTCTAAGAAAGCCTCGATAGCTTTGAACAGCCAAGTGGCTTTCCTTCCAGACTTTGGAGTCCACTTAGTACCTCATGCATACCCACCAGATGCTTACTCTTAGCTTTAAGAGTGTTGCTGAGAGGCAAATTCTTTAACTACTGCCTTATGTAACAACTGGCCATCTGTCCCACCATTGCTCTCAGAGACTAGAGATACAACTTTTAGAAATTTCGCATTCACAACATGCACATTCAATAAAGGTTTCAAATATGTTTAGATTAACCATATTCTGTCAAATGATTTTCACTGAAGATGTTTTGAGACTTAGTGATTAAGTCATTATAAAGTGCAAAATAATTGTGCTGTCATTCACATACATGCAGCCAAATATATATGAGTTCCTAATACGTACAATATACTATGTGTTTATAAATATTGAAACAAAATGAACAGATGTATAACTATTATTGCATATTTAACTTGATAGACTTTTTTTGTAAAATTCATTATTTTTTCTATTTGTGTTTAAAGATTTAAAAAATTACTAGATGTGGACTTAGACCCATTTTGGAAAGAAACAGTGAGTTTGGGAGTATAATTATATTCAGATTCATCCATATTGTAGTATGTGCCAGCAGTGTATTCTTTTAAAAGTTCTGAGTAGCATTTTATTGTATAGATATATAACAGATTTTTCCAATGCTAATCACATTTCTTTTTTATCCTTTTTTAAAATAGAAACTTAACTTTAAGAAGGATATCACATTTAATGAAGAACTGTAATTCTTCTAAAGGTATTTGATGTGACTAGATAATAATTTGAAAGGAATGATATGGTGAAATCTGGAACATCTTGAACTTACTCTATATCAGGTGCTTTCCTCATGTAATCCCTAAACATGAGATAAATATTGTCTTGCTCCTTCTATGGGTGAGACACTGAATTGCATGAATAACAAATCAATTTATTTCTTTGAAATAGCTTTATATAGGTAAAATTAATGTTCAGAAAATTACAAATATTAAAAGTATAAAATTTGATTTTTTGGAATAAATAATTTGTAAAAACATCCTTATAATAAAAATTATAAGCATATCAACCTCCAAAATATCAGTCATGATACTTGAATGAATTTGTCCCATCCTTTGCCACCACCAGCCTTCATCTCCAGGCAACTACTGCAATTTCTATACACAAATTTGTATTTCTCAGAATTTTATATAAATGACATCAAACATTATTTACTCTTTGTTGTTTAACATCTTTCACTGGTATACCATATTTTTTGGACAAGATTCACCCCCAAATTTGAGAGGAAAATGGGGGTGCATCTTATAGTCTGAATGTAGCTTACCTGGCTTGCTGTTGGGGGGAGCGGTAGCCTATGTTATTTATGTTGTTAAATATTTTACCACATTTTTTGCTTCAAAAATTTTTTCTGTTTTCCTCCTCTAAAACCTAGGTGCACCTTATGGTCTGGTATGTCTTATAGTCATAAAAATACAGTAATTATTTTGAGATTCATCCATATTTTAGTATGTGCCAGCAGTGTATTCTTTTAAAAGTTCTGGGTAACATTCTATTGTATAGATGTATAACAGGTTTTTTTTTTTGAGATGTTAATCACATTTCTTTTTATTTTTTTAATTTGTCATTTTTTTTAATTTTTAAATCACCCTTGACATACAAGGTTACATTAGTTTCATGTATATAACAATTTGTTTACCTATTCATCCTGATGATGGGCATTTGAGTGATTTGGGGGGGGGGGTATTACACATAAAGCTTTTATAAACATTCAGTATATGGCTTCATTTGGACATATGCTTATTTTCTCTTCCCTAATCATATAGGAGTGAAGTTGATGTGATGATAGGTGTATGGATTGCTGTTCATTAAATTGTCAAACTGTTTTATTTGTAAATAGTTTATTTGTTTCTTTCTTGCTTTTGAGATTACCAAAGAAAAATGAAAGCAATGCTTTTTCTAACTAAATAGTTCCCACTGCTGAGGCAAGGCAACTCTGCATCCTCTACCCAGGAATTATAAGCTTTTCCAGTCTGGTTGAATTGAACTCTATTCTGTGTTTCTTGGGGATTATGTACTCTTTTCCTCCTAATCATTTTTGGGAGTTTCCTTTCCTCCTTCCCTTACATCCTCAGTTTGATACACAAAGAGTCTCTCTGAATATCTCCAGAGTTCTCTTTCTGTGTAGCAGTCTCCTCTCCTGCACTTTGTCCTGGGAACTCTAGCTACTTGGTTTCTGACTCTCTGCTCCATCTCAACCCAGGGAGTCTACTTCTTGGCTAGTTTCTTGGGGTCATGGCCTGGAAACTCTCAAAGCTATAGCATACGCATTAGAGCAACTGTGGGACTTACCTCATTTCTGGATGTCACATGTGTATGTTAGTTATATAGTCTTTCCTGTAAGTCAGCTGGGCAATTGCTTGGCTAGCTGCCACTAAGCAGCCAGCACCAAGGAATAGACAGGCATCACACATAGTAACTATACTATTCACTCAGCTTTTATTGAATGCGGATTCACTCAAAATAGAATATCAACATTTATTAATTTCCTCCTCACACTCTAACAGTCTAAGATAAATATAATACACACACAGCAATCAATGGGAGATAACACACCCGAGCCCCAGAGTCTCAGTCCGCATATCTGGGAGACAGCACAGTGGGCAAGGGAGTTGTCAGCATCTTTCAAGAAATGATCTCTGGAGCCAGGTGGGCAGCAGGGCAGAGAAAGTCCTTAGTACTACAAGGAAGAGTCGGTGGCAGCTGATGCCAAGGAATATGAGCGTGGCATGGAGCAGCACCCTTGTGTGTGGAGCTCAGCTGTCTCAGCAGTGGTCTGGAACCTGTCTCAGTTATACTTTGAAAGTGGTATACTCCATCCCTCTGAGTTTTTTGATAAATGCCTTGGTGCCTCTGATGGCAAGTGTGGAATTTCCTTAGGAATCTATCTATGGGTGATTCTGCTCTGCAGACCTGGCTGTTCTGATCACATGTGCAGATATCTTAAGTGTGTCTCCTTACCATTTGTGCCTTCTCTGACTTACGTAGTTTCCCTCTTGAACCAAAGTGTCATGGCTGACTGACAGCCATATTGGTTGTTATGAGTGACTCCACTTTGTTCTGTATACTTTATGCTATCTTGATCAGACTGAAGCCATTTTATTGTTCCTACTTTCCACACTGTTGTAGTGTCTCTTGGGGACCATCGTCCTTTATTGCCAGAAGTCCAGTATCTTGAAAAGTGTTCTCAGTGCATTTTGTAGATAAGTTATATATTAACTAAGACATATATCTGATTGGTAGTTATCATAATACAAATATATTTTCTAAGTGGGGAAATATGGGAAGAATGTACCATTGTAAAGTTTGTCTACAATTTCTATAAAATGTTCTGATTTATTTTAAAAAACTGCATTCTGTATAGGCATTCAGAATATGAAAAAAATTAAAAAATATTTTTGTTCTACATTTTTTCCATAACAGAAAAATAAATAATAAATGAGTCCTTTCAATAGGTTAATGCAGATAAAATATAAATCTTGGTAGGCTGTTCATGTTTCACATTTTGGGAGTCTACATCAAGAAAGTTAAGAGGTGGGAAGTTATTCATGGGATTCTGGCAGATGGAATACCTGTCATCTCCAACAGGTAGATTCCAAAGTCAGTGTGGACATTGGCATTCAGCTACTAGATGGAAGATTCCAGAAAGTACACTGGCTTCTAAAATACCCTGGCCTAAAATTGACCCATATTACTTCAGTTCTCATTTCATTAGTGAGAACTAGTCACGTATTCTCAAGACAAATAAGAGGGCTGGTAAATGAAGTTCCCAGCTGTGGAGTCATTTTCCAGGAACAACTGTGTCTTATGAAAAGGAAATATGAATATTGTTGTTCAACTGCTCGTTTTTTCCAAAGAGCTTAGCAGATAAAACTTAAATTTTATGGTGAAATTAATTTTTTTTAAATTGCCATCTTTGCATCTTGTTCCCCAAAACTAAAACTATTCTTGCCTCTGCTTCCTTGTAGTGATTTTGAGGTGGTTCTCTACATATTAACTAGTCAAACCATGTTGTTTTCATTGCCTAAAGGCCACAACAGTGAAGGAAACCGGAAAGAGGAAGGTTAAGCATGGAAACCAAACAGAGTTAATGTGTTTTAGGTGTTATGATCTCTTAAATGATTAACTTTCATTAGATGCAGAAAATATATTTCTTGCAAATTATCTGATCAAATAAGTTCCAATCTGTGTAAACAGTTGAGATGATTTCAAGATACATTATTTTTAATTCAATGAGAACATGCTATTTTATTTTTTCATTTGCAATAAAATTTTATTTTATAAGATATTTATTATTGTTTAACCCACTAGTTGTTCCACTTTTCTCCCCTTCCCTAAAAACATGCTATATTAAATATAGTTAAACCAGTTTAATGAATACTCGCCTTTGTACATGAAAAGCTTCACATATTTTTATTTTTTTTATTTATTTTTATTTTTATTTTTTTTGGTGGAGGAGTATTTATTTATTTTTTAATATATTTTATTGATTATGCTATTACAGTTGTCCCATTTCTTTCCCATCATTCCCCTCCACCCTACACACCCTCTCCCACCCACATTCTCCCCTTTAGTTCATGTCCATGTGTCATAAGTTCTTTAGCTTCTACATTTCCCATACTATTCTTGCCCTCCCCCGTCTATTTTCTATCCACTATCTATGCCACTCATTCTCTGTACCTTTTCCCCCTCTCTCCTCCTCCCACACCCCTGTTGCTAACCCTCCATATGATCTCCATTTCTGTGGTTCTGTTCCTGTTCTAGCTGTTTGCTTAGTTTGCTTTTGTTTTAGGTATGGTTCTTAATAGCTGTCAGTGTGCTGTCTTTTCACTGTCATATTTTTATCTTCTTTTTCTTAGATAAGTCCCTTTAACATTTCATATAATAAGGGCTTGGTGATGATGAACTCCTTCAACTTGAACTTATCTGAGAAGCGCTTTCTCTGTCCATCCATTCTAAATGACAGCTTTGCTGGATAGAGCAATTTTGGATGTAGGTCCCTGCTTTTCAAGATTTCAAATATTTCTTTCCAGCCCCTTCTTGCCTGTCAGGTCTCTTTTGAGAAATCAGCTGACAGTCTGATGGGAACTCCCTTGTAGGTGACTGTCCGCTTATCCCTTGCTGCTTCTAGAATTCTCTGCTTCATTTTAATCTTGGCTAATGTAATTACGATGTGCTTTGGTGTGTTCCTCCTTGGGTCCAAGTTCTTTGGGACTCTCTGAGCTTCCTGGACTTCCTGGTAGTCTATTTCCTTTGCCAGATTGGGAAAGTTCTCCTTTATTATTTGTTCAAATAAGTGTTCCACTTGTTGCTCTTCTTCTTCCCCTTCTGGGACCCCTATAATTCGGATGTTGGGACGTTTAACGATGTCCCGGAGGTTCCTAAGCCTCTCCTCATTTTTTTGAATTCTTGTTTCTTCCTTGTTTTCTGTTTGGTTGTTAGATTCTTCCTTCTGGTCCACTCCATTGATTTGAGTCCCAGTTTTCCTTCCATCTCTATCAGTTCCTCATGCATCTTCCTTCATTTCACATATTGTAGCCTGCATTTTTTCATCTAGTTTGTGAGCAAAATCAACCAATTCTGTGAGCATCTTGATGACCAGTGCTTTGAACTGTGCATCTGATAGGTTGGCTATCTCTTCACTGCTTAGAGGAATTGGCTCTGGGGCTTTTAATTGTTTTCTGGTTTGAGCCATTTTTGGTGTTTTTTTGTTTGTTTGTTTGTTTTATTTTGTTTTGTTTTGGTTTTAGTCTGGTTGCGGCTATTACGTAGTGATAGGTGGAGCCTTAGGTGTTCCTCAGGCCGGGGCAGCCCAGTCGCTGGGTTGTGACACTGTATGTGGGGGCAGGGTCTGAGAGGGAACAATGGCGCCTGCTCCGCTCTCTGCTCGATTCAGTCCCTTCCGCCACTTCCCCTCTGCCTGGACCGTCTGCGTGCACGAATGTGGGACCACCTGGTCAGCCAGCCGCCTTCTGTGGCTTCACTGGTTTGGCACAGTTGCCCCCCTGTGCCCGGGGACTGCCAGCCACCACCTGTACACCTGGGAACTGCAAGCCGCTGCTACTTGCGTTCCTGGGTCTGCATCTCCACTTTCTCCTGCCTCAACTCCACCCTCTTACCAGTCTGGATGAATGGTTGTTGGACTTCTGTACAGTTCAATTTTCTATAGGTTCTGATTGTTTTCTTGTTTCTAAATATTTGTTGTCCTTAATTTTGGTTGTGAGAGGAGGCACAGTGTGTCCACCTACACCTCCATCTTGGCCAGAAGCGCTTCACATATTTTTAAAGGAAAGTTTTAATTTTGTGTTCCAACTTTTGGCCTTTTGGATCAAAAACTAATTTTACTTTCGCACACTAAGGTCAATTAACAATGTGTTTTAAGTGTTGCATAAAAACTAATATTTTCAAATATTTAACATATTTAATGACTCCTTTCTGCATGTCAGTTCAAGATAATGGTTAAGAACACTGATGTTACAAATTCCTAAATTACAGGAATAAATTATTGACATTTTTAATTTTTTTAATTATAACAAAATTTTATTTTATTTGTTTTTATTTTTTATTTTAATGCATTTATTGCTATTCAAGTACAGTTTTCTGCCTTTTTTGTCCAGCCTTTCCCACCACCCCAGTCCTCCTCACCTCCTTCCCCTGTTTCCACCCACCCCTTGTTATTGTCCATGTGTCGTTTATACTTGTTCCTGTAAACACTTCCCCTTTTCCCCCATTATCTCCTCCTCTTTCCCATCTGGTCACTTTCAGGCTGTTCTCAATTTCAATGTCTTTGATTATATGTTGCTTGCTTTTTCATTTTGTTGATTAGGTTCCTGATAAAGGTGAGATCATACATATTTGTCTTTCACCTCCTTGCTTATTCCGCTTAACATTATGTTCTCCAGGTCCATCCATGCTGTCATGAAGGAGAGGAGCTCTTTCTTTCTTTCTTTCTTTCTTTCTTTCTTTCTTTCTTTCTTTCTTTCTTTCTTTCTTCCTTCCTTCCTTCCTTCCTTCCTTCCTCCCTCCCTCCCTCCCTCCCTCCCTCCCTCCCCCCCCTCTCTCTCCCTCTCTCTCTCTCTTTCATTCTGCTGCATAGAATTCTGTTGTGTAAATGTACCATAGTTTTTTGATCCATTCATTTACTGATGGGCATTTAGGTTGACTCCAGCCCATGGCTATTGTAAATTGTGTTGCTATGAACATTGGAGTGCATAGGTTCTTTTGGATTGGTGTTTCAGAGTTCTTAGGATATAATCCTAGCACTAGAATTGCTGAGTCAAATGGCAGATCCATTTTTAGTTTTATGAGGAATTTCCATACTGTGTTCCATAGTGGTTGCACCAGTCTGCAATCCTACCAACAGTGCACTAGGGTTCCTTTCTTCCACAATCTCTCCAACACTTGTTATTTGTTGCTTTATTTATGATGGCCATTCTCAACAGTGTGTAGTGGCATCTCATTGTGGTTTTAATTTGCATCTCTCTGATAGCTAGTGACACTGAGAATCATTTCAGTGCCTCTGGACCCTCTGTATGTGCTCCTTGGAGAAGTGTCTGTTCAAGTCTTTTGCCCATTTTTTTAATTGGGTTGCTTGTCTTCTTAGAGGAGAGTCATGTGAGTGCTTTATATATTTTGGAGATAACACCCTTGTCTGAGGTATCATTGGCAAATGTATTTTCCCATAGAGTTGGTTTTCTTTTCATTTGAATGCTGTTTTCTTTAGCCATGCAGAAGCTTTTTATTTTGATGAGATCCCATTAGTTTGTTCTTTCCTTTATGTCCCTTGCTCTAGGGAACATATCAATGAAGATGTTGCTGTGTGGAGTATCTGAGATTTTCCTGCCTATGTTCTCCTGTAGAACTTTAATGGTGTCACAACTTATATTTAAATTTTCACCCACCTTGAATTTATTTCTGTGTATTGGTGTATTGGTGTAAGTTGGTGCTCAAGTTTCATTTTTTTGCATGGAGCTCTCCAGATCTCCCAATGCTATTTGTTGAAGAGGCTATTTTTGCTCCAGTTTATGCCTCTGTCCCCTTTGTTGAATATTAACTGACCATAGAGATTTGGGTGTATTTCTGGGCTCTCTATTCTGTTCCATTGGTCCATGTGTCAGTACTTATGCCAGTACCAGGCTCTTTTGATTACAGTGGTCTAGTAATACAGTTTGATACCAGATATTGTGATCCCTCCTACTATACTCTTCATTCTCAAAATTGCTGCCACTATTTAGGGTTGTTTATGCTTCCATATACATTTTTGAAGTGTTTGTTATATATCTGAGGAATATGCCATGGGTACTTTAATAGGTATTGCACTGAATCTATAAATTGCTTTGGGTTGTATGGACATTTTGATGATGGTAATTATTGCCATCCATGAACATGGCATATTTTTCCATTTGTTTGTGTTGTCCTTAATTTCTTTTTTTAGTGTTGTGTAGTTTTCTGAGTACAGGTCTTTTATCTCCTTGGATTGGTTTATTCCTAGGTATTTTATTTTTCTTGTTGCTATGTAAAATGGGATCTTTTTCCTGATATTTGTTTCTGATGTTTCATTGTTGGTATATAAAAATGCCTTTAATTTCTGAATATTGACTGTGTATCCTGTTATTTTGCCAAATTTGTTTATTACGTTGAGCAATTTTCTTTTGTGAATTCTATAGGATTTTTTATGTACACTATCATGTCATCTGAAAACAATGACAGTTTTGCTTCCTCTTTCCAATTTGGATGTCTTTTATTTCCTTTTCTTGCCTGATTGCTGTGACTAGGACTTCCAACACTATGTTGAATAGAAGTGGTGAAAGTGGAAAACCTTGTCTTGTTCCTGATTTTAGTGGGAAAGTTTTTAGATTTTGCCCTTTGAGTTTGGTGTTGGCTGTAGGTCTCTCATATATGGGCTTTATTATTTTGAGGAATGCTCCCTCTGTTTCCACTTTGTTGAGTGTTTTTATCATGAATGGATGCTGTACCTTATCAAACACTTTTCCCACATCTATTGATATGATAATGTGATTTTTTCTTTCATTTTGTTTATGTGATATTTTACGTTTATTGATTTGTGAATATTGTACCATCCTTGTATCCTGGGATGAATCTCACTTGCTCATGTTGTATGATCTTTTTAATGTATTGCTGGATGATGTTTGCCAATATTTTGTTGAGGGTTTGTGCATCTATGTTCATTAGCGACATTGGCCTGAAGTCATCTTTCTTTTGTGTACCTTTATATGGTTTGGGGATTAGAATGATGCTGGCTTCATGAAAAGAGTTTGGAAGTCTTCCATCTTTTTGAATTGTTTGGAATAGTCTGTGAAGGATAGGGGTTAGCTCTTCCTTATATGCTCTGTAGAATTCTCCTGTGAAACCATTGGTCTAGGGCTTTTGTGTGTTAGGAGTGTTTTGATTACTACTTCAATTTTTTCAAATGTTATTGCTCTGTTCAGACTTTATGGTTCTTCTTTACTGAGTTTTGGAAGATTGTATTTTTGTAGAAATTTGTCCATTTCACCTACGTTTTCAAATTTCATGACCTATAGTTCTTTGTATTAATGTATTTCTGTGGTATTAGTTGTAATCTCTCCTCTTCCATTTCTGATTGTGTTTGTTTGGGTCCTCTCTCTTTTTTTCTTGATGAGTGTGCTTAAAGGCTTGTTGATTTTGTTTCTCTTTTCAAAGAACCAGCTCCTGGATTCACTGATCCTTAGAATTTTGCTTTTATACTGTGTCATTTAATTCTGCTCTGATATTGCTTATTTCCTTCCTTCTACTTACTCTGGGCTGTTTTGTTTTTGTTCCTCCAGTTCTTATAGATGTAGGGTTAGGTTGCTTATTTGAAATGTTTCTATTTTTTTTAAGTATGTCTATATCACTATGAACTGCCCTTTCAGGACTTCCTTCATTGTCTCCCATAAGTTTTGGGTAATTGTGAGTCATTTTCATTTGTTTCCAGAAACTTTTTGATTACCTCCTTGATCTCATTCTTGACCCATTCATTGTTTAATAGCATGCTATTCAGTCTCCATGATTTTGAGTGTTTCAGGTTTTTCCCCTTGGGGTTGGTTTCTAGTTTCAGTCCCTTGTGGTCAGAGAAAATGCTTGATATGATTTCAATTTTCATGAATATTTTGAGGCTTGTTTTACACCCTATCATGTGGTCTATCTTTGAAAATATTTCATGTGCATTTGAAAAGAATGTGTATTTTGCTTCCTTGGGATGAAAGGCTCTCTATATATATCAGTTAAATTCATTTGATTTGGGACATTGTTCAATGCCACAATACCTTTGTCAATATTATGTTTGGATGATCTGTCCATTTTTGACAGTGGAGTGTTGAAATCCCCTACTATAATTGTGTTGCTGTCAATATCTTTCTTGAGGTTTTCCAAGATTTTCTTTATGTATTTGAGTGCTCCTATGTTTGGTGCATATATGTGTACAATGTTTATGTCTTCTTGATGGATTCTTCTCTTGAGTATTATGAAGTGTCCTTCTGAGTCTGTTTTTATGGCATTTGTCTTGAAGTCTATTTTGTCTGATATGAGTACTGCTACCCTGCTTTTTTTCCTGTTTGCTTGGAATATTTGTTTCTAGCCCTCCAATTTCAGTCTGTGCAGGTCTTTTGTCCTCAAGTGCATCTCTTGTAGGCAGCACATGTGTGGGTCATGCTTTCTAATTCATTCAGTTATGGTCTGTATTTGATTGGAGCATTTAATCCATTTACATTTAAGGTTAGTATTGATAGGTACTCATTTATTGCCATTTTTTTGTACCTGTGTTTCTCTCTCATACACTCTTTTTCTTCCTCTTCTTAAAGCAGTCCCTTTAGCATATCTTGCAGTGCTGGTTTGGAGGAGGTTTGGTATTCTTTCACCCTTCTTTTGTATATGAAGCTCCTTATTTGGCCTTCTATCTTGATTGAAAGCCTTGTTGGGTAAGGTATTCTTGGTTGCAGGCCTCTGGTTCTCATTACTTGGAATATTTCTTGCCATTCTCTTCTGGCTTTGAGCATTTCCATTGAGAAGTCAGCTGTTAGTCTTATCGGGGCTCCCACGTATGTTATCTCCTGTTTCTCCCTTGCTGCTTTCAGGATTCTCTCTTTAACTTGGTATTTTGGCATTTTAATTATGATGTGTTTTGAAGAGGACCTCTTTGGGTTCTTCTTGATTGGGACTCTTTGTGTTTCCTGGATTTGTGTGACTTTTTCTCTCATCAAATTAGGGAAGTTTTCTATCATTACTTTCTCAAACAGATTTTCTACCCCTTGCTCTTCTTCTTTTCCTTCTGGTATCCCTATTATATGGATATTATATATTATATGGATATTATATTTCATGTTGTCTTGCAGTTCCCTTACCACCTCTTCATTCTTTCTGTGTCTCTTTTCCTTTTCTTGCTCTATCTGTTTTTTTTTTCTACCCTGTCTTCCAGCTCAATGATTTGATCCTCTGCTTCACGCAGACTACTTTTAATTCCTTCTGATGTGTTTTTCTTTTTTTTATTTCTGAGATTTTATTGCTCATTTCTTTCTGGTTTTTGTTTATAGTTTCTATTTCCTTTTTAATGCTGAGGCAGTTCTCACTCAGGTCCTTGTAGTTGTCTGTGAGTTCCTTGAGCATCTTTATAACCATTAATGTGAATTCTATATCCGATAGTTTAGTTACTTTTATTTCATTTAGCTCTTTTAATGGGGAGTCTTCCATTCCTTTTGATTGCATGTTTTTTTTTTTTCCTCCCTATTGTAGGTGACTCCTTTTGTTTGTTTCTCCTCTTCTTGATGTTTCGCTTTGCTGGCTATCTTTGTAGGTTGAACTTCTACGGTAGGAATTCAATGAAATTCAGTGGTGTTGTCTCTTTGATCTCCTTGTTTGGATGCTCTAGGTTTACCCTTTCCTTTGTTTGTATGGGCTCTCTTGTTGTACTTTGGTTTTTACTTTTTGGTGGTTACTTTGTTGGTGGTTTTTCTCCTCCAGCAGGTATACTGATATTCATAGCTCCCACCTATTCTTGTATCAGATCAGTGTGAGGGGGTAGGCAAAATGGGTTAACACAGCAGGAGAGTCTGGGATTTCATGGGATTCAAAGTACCAGCAAGTAGAGAAGATATAGGAGATTCTTTGAATAAGTATAGTGTTAACTGTGATGTTTACCCAACTAGCCACTTTTTATAAAAGGTGAAAGATAGATAAGACTCTTGTTAGAGGGGAGGATGATTGTGAGTTGAATCTAGAAAACAGAGTGCTTGTACAAGTTTAGATGATGAGATATAGTGAGATTAAAGGATAGAAATTAGGTATAGTGTGAAAGATAATAGAGTTATCCAAACAATAATAAAGCTCAGTTTTAAAGTGAAGTGGGCTAAGATCATGGAGGATTGCTGTGTAATATGAACAATTGTATGGAACAACAATTATTTACAATAGTACTGGAATAATAATATGACAAGAAATATATAATTTGGATAACCAGAATAGAAAGTACCTGATCAAGAGTTCTGTGTTATTGGAACACGGATGAAGTGAAAAAAGGAATATTAAAGTAAGATAAAGAGAGAATAAGGAAAATCAGTCCAATGGTGCAATTAAACAGAGAAATAAAATAAAGAAAATGAAACATATGGAAGAGAAATTAAAAATACTATTAAAATGAAAGTGATAAAAACCACTTACATAATGAAAAGGTAATAATAATTCACATAAACAATAAAATGCCTGCTCTATGGGATTACAAAGTGACAATTGTCTCAGTTTCTTAGTTTTTGGGGTTAGTACTCCCCCTTTTGATCTGTCTCTGGATGCTTCATAATCCCACATGTATTGCCTCACTTGGGGAAAGGGATAAAAAAGGAGAGAGGATCCAAAAAGGAAAAAAAAAAATAAGTCTCCTGCTGACTTTAAACCTGTCCAGTGAGTTCTGGTGGTCTTCCTAGATTTCACAGGAGGAGTGGGGCTGGGCTTAGGTTTTCTCCCTTCCTACGGTTTTGAGAGGGTGGGGACCAGGTCTGGGTCACAATATTCATAATTTCCCAGCCTTGGCCCAGGTCCTCTGTGAGCTGCCAGGCTCAAATCCACCACTCAGCTGCTTACAGCATGAGTCAATCTCCAGCACAGAGATGGAGACAAGCCCTTCACTGGGTTCTGCTCAGCTACTCAGCCTCTGGGCCACAGAGCTGAAATCACCCTCGGGGTGAGTCAGCAGCTGCTGGAGAGTTCCTTACAAAGCACCTTCCTGTTCTTCTTAACGAATGCATGGCTTTTCACACAGCCTCACTTTCCAACCAGTCTGGAGACTATCCAAGTCAGGATCTGACACGGCCCACCTCCTCCTTTCTCCCGGTGTTGTCTGGCACCTCAATTTCCCTGGTGCTGGGGTCCACAATCCCAGTGGATCTTTACTGTCTCTGTTTTTCTCCCTATCCATCTCTGTTCCATGCAGTGACTTCCAGCATCCAGGTCCCTCTTGGTGCCAGGCTACCATCCCTGCTCTGGTAGGGGAGGGAGCTGGTGGTCTAACTCTCCTCCCCATATCCTGCAGCAGGTGTTGGGCCATGGGCCACAGCAGCTTTGGTCCCTACATAGATCCCAGGGCCCTTACTGTCCCAACTCAATCTCCTCACCATCCATTTTTCAATGTCCTCTGAAATTTTTTTTTGCCACCAAACTTCATATAAACTGGGATTCCATTGGCTGTTCACTCTGTTCCTCAGAAGATTGGATAGTTGTTCCAGCAGGGCACAGGGAGAACTGGGCTCTGCTCCCACCTACTTGCCACCATCTTCCTGATTGACATCTTTCAATAAAAATGTTTCTGCTGCAAAAATCACACATTCACAAGAGCTAGATTATTTTATACAAAATTCAATTGGTCTTATAAAACAATTAAGAATATATATTTTAACAATTACGTAGTTGTTTCATTTTATAGAAAAATACATTTAATGGATTAATGTGTATCTTTATTTTAAATCTTTAGATTACTTTTTCATTGTGTCATCTATTTTTCTTTTCCATCAGTGTTTGGATTCAGAAGCCACTTGCAAAGTGACCTATAATTTTTCATGACACTAAAGTTCCATCACTAATATTTCTAAGGAGAGCAATGACGAGTAGTGGATTAGAGTTATTTTATTAATCAGTAATGTTCTCATTTTTCCTGGTGGCTGTCAAAAGGGATTTTATATTTCTGAAATTGTGCACTTGTTCTTACCCACTTATTTTTGTGATCACATGCTAAACTTACTACAGTTTCTATTGCTTTCCTGATCATTTTGATAGATTTTCTGTAGATTCAAATATAAAGTATATATAAAATATATAATATATCAAATATATCAAATAAAAATATTTAAATGTACAATTGGGCAAAGCTAAAAGAAATTTCCGTAAACATTTTAAGTTACATTATGATTCTTCAAGTTCATAACACACATCAACACACAAATAGCAAATGCTTTAGAGGATGACTACCTAATTTCAAGTTAAAATTGCATTTATTTTAACAAAAGTCCGTTTTTAAACATTGAAAATTTTAATAAAGTATACTAGTATCTTAGAATCATAGTTCACATTCCTGTAGTGAAGAATAATGTGTAACCTATTTTTTATGAACTTAGTTGCCATATGTACATTCTGTTAGGTGAAGCATCTGTTAGAGTCTTTTCCTTATTTTTAATTGGATTATTCATGATTTTAATGGTGAGTATTAAGAACTTTTATATAATTTGGTGAAAGTTTGTTTGTCAGATATGTGATTTGCAAATATTCTCTGTCCACAATTTCTTTTTTATTTATAAGAAATAATCATTCATATTTTTATTTTATTTATTTTTTAAATTTTAATTGTTGTTCTTGTAAAGTTTTCCGTCTTTTACTCCCATCCCAGCCCATCACCCCCAGCCTTCCCCACCTCCCTCCCATTTCCACCCCCCTAGTTTTTGCCCATGTGTACTTTATACTTGTTGCTCTAAATGCTTCCCCTTTCCCCTGAAATTCCCTCCCCTCTCCCCTCTGGTAACTGTCAGCCTGTTCTCAATTTCAGTGTCTTTGGTTATATTATGCTAGTTTGTTTGTTTTGTTGATTAGGTTCCTATTAAAGGTGAGATCATATGGTACTTGTCTTTGACTGCCTGGCTTGTTTCGCTTAGCATAATACTCTCCAGTTCCATCCATGCTGTTGCAAAGGGTGGGAGCTCCTTTCTTCTTTCTCCTTCATAGAATTACATTGTGTAAATGTACCATGGTCTTTGATCCATTAATTTACTGATGGGCACCTGGGTTACTTCCAACATTCAGCTATTGTAAATTGTGCTGCTATGAACATAAGGGTACATAGGTTCTTTTTGATTGGTGTTCAGGGTTCTTAGGATATAATCCTAGCAGTGGAATTGCTGGGTCAAAAAGTAGATTCATTTTTAGTTTTCTGAGAAAATTCCATGCTGTTTTCCATAGTGGTTGCACCAGTCTGCAATCCCACCAACAGGGCACTAGGGTCCCCTTTTCTCCACAACCTCTCCAACACTTGCTGTTTGTTGCTTTGTTTATGATGGCCATTCTGACTGGTGTCAAGTGGTATGTCATTGTGGTTTTAATTTGCATCTCTCTGATAGCTAGCGATATCGAGCATCTTTTTATGTGTCCCTGGATCCTCTGTATGTCCCCCTTGGAGAAGTGTCTGTTCAAGTCCTTTGCCCATTTTTTAATTGGGTTGCTTGTCTTCTAAGAGTGGAGTTGTGTATATTCTTTATATATTTTGTATATTAAACCCTTGTCTGAGGTATCATTGTCAAATATGTTCTCCCATATGGTTGGTTCTCTTTTTATTTTAATACTGTTTTCTTTGGCCGTGCAGAAGCTTTTTATTTTGATGAGATCCCATTTCTTTATTCTTTCCTTTATGTCCCTTGCTTTAGGGGACATATCAGTAAAAATGTTTCTGCATGGAGTATCTGAGATTTTCCTGCCTATGTTCTCCTCTAGGACTTTAATGGTGTCACAGCTTATATTTAAATCGTTTATCTACCTTGAATTTATTTTTGTGTATGGTGTAAGTTGGTGCTCGAGTTTCATTTTTTTTGCATGTAGCTGTCCAGTTCTCCCAACACCACTTGTTGAAGAGGCTATTTTTACTCCATTTTATGTAGCTGCCTTCTTTGTCTAATATTAATTGACTGTAGACACTTGGGTTTATTTTGGGGCTCTCTGTTCTGTTCCATTGCTCCATGTGCCTATTTTTATGCCAGTACCAGGCTTTTTTTTATTACAGTGGCCCTGTATACAGTTTGGTATCGGGTATTGTGATCCCTCCTACTTTGCTCTTCTTTCTCAAAATTGCAGCAGCTATTCGGGGTCGTTTACAGTTCCATATAAATTTTTGAAGTGTTTGTTATATGTCTGTGAAATATGCCATTGGTATTTAATTGGTATTGCATTGAATTCGTAAATTGCTTTGGGTAGCATGAACATTTTGATGATACTAATTCTTCTGATCCATGAACACGGTATACTCTTCCATTTGTTTGTGTCTTCCTTGATTTCTTTCTTCAGTGTTGTGCAGTTTTATGCATACAGGGCTTTTACCTCCTTGGTTAGGTTTACTCCTAGGTATTTTATTTCTTTTTGCTATATCAAATGGGATTTTTTTTTCTTGATTTCTGTTTCTGCTGTTTTATTGTTGGTATACAAGAATGCCTTTGATTTCTAGATAATGACTTTGTGTCCAGCTGTTTGGCTAAATTCATTTATTAGGTCCATCAGCTTTTTGGCTGAGTCTATAGGATTTTCCATTTTCACTATCAGGTCATCTGCAAACAATGATAGTTTTGTTTCCTCCTTTCCGATTTGGATGCCTTTTATTTCCTTTTCTTTTTCTTTTTCTTCTTCTTCTTCTTCTTTTTTTTTTTAGTTTTTCAGTTTATTTTCTTTTTACTTCCCCTCTCTTTCAGTGATGATTCTTGCCTTTTATTACAGGTAGAATTTGTTCAGTTAGATATAATTCTTTTTTTTTTCTTTTCTTTTCTTTTTATTTTTTTAATCAGTATTTTTTTAATTGTTGGAGCAACAAGTATAAAGGACACATGGACAAAAAATATGGGGGGTGGAAGTGGGAGGAAGGTGGGGAGGGCTGGGGTGGTGGGCTGGGGGCGGGGAAAAGACAGAAAACTGTACAATATCAACAATTAAAAAAATACTATTTCATTTTCTTGTCTAATCGCTGTGGAAATCTAATCAACTTCCAATACTTTATTGAATAGAAGTGGTGAATGTGGACAACCTTGTCTTGTTCCTGATCTTAGTGGAAAAGATATTAGTTTTTGACCATTGAGTATGATGTTGTCTGTAGGTGTTTCATATATGGCCTTTATTATGTTGAGAAATGCTCCCTCTATTCCCACTTTACTGAATGTTTTTATCATAAATGGGTGTTGTAACTTATCAAATGCTTTTTCTATATCTATTTATGTGATCATGTGACTTTTGTCTTTGTTTTTGTTTATGTGATGTATTACATTTACTGATTTGCGAATGTTGAACCCTCCTTGCATCCTTGGAATGAATCCCACTTGGTCATGGTGTATGATTTTTTTAACGTATTGTTGGATGTGGTTTGCCAATATTTTGTTGAGGATTTTAGCGTCTATGTTAATCAGGGATATTGACTTGAAGTTTTCTTTCTTTGTTGTGTCTTTATCTGGTTTTGGGATTAGGATGATGCTGGCTTCATAAAAAGAGTTTGGGAGTCTTTTATCTTCTTGGATTTATTGGAATAGTCTGTGAAGGATAGGGGTTAGCACTTCCCTAAAAGCTTTGTACAATTGTCCTGTGAAACCATCTGGTCCAGGGCTTTTTGTGTGTTGGGAGTTTTTTTATTACTGCTTCAATTTCATCTGCTGTTATTGGTCTGTTCAGGCTTTCTGTTTCTTCTTCATTGAGTTTTGGGAGATTATATTTTTCTAGAAACCTGTCCATTTCACCTAGGTTTTCAAATTTCTGGGCATATATTTCTTCATAGTAATTTCTTACAATTCTTTGTGTTTCTGTGGTGTCAGTTGTAATCTCTCCTCTTTCATTTCTGACTGTGTTTATTTGAATCCTCTCTCGTTTTTTCTTGATGAGCCTGCTTAAATGCTTGTTGATTTTCTTGATCTTTTCATAGAACCAGCTCCTGGATTCATTGATCTTTAGAATTTTGCTTTTAGTCTGTATGTCATTTAATTCTGCTCTGATCTTGGTTATTTCCTTCCTTCTACTTGCTCTGGGCTATCTTTGTTGTTGTTCCTCAAGTCCTTCTAGGAGTAGGGTTTGGCTGTTTGTTTGAAATGTTTCTATCTTCTTTAGGTAGGCCTATATTGCTATGAACTTCCCTTTCAGGACTGCCTTTGTTGTGTCCTATAAGTTTTGGGACATTGTGAGTTCACTTTCATTTGTTTTCAGAAACTTTTTGATTTCTTCCCTAATTTCCTTCTTGACCCATTCATTGTTTAATTGCATGCTATTCAATCTCCATGATTTTGAGGGTTTTGGGTTTTTCCCTTGGGGTTGGTTTCTAGTTCCAGTCCTTTGTGGTTGGAGAGAATGCTCGGTATGATTTCAATTTTCTTGAATTTGTCGAGGCTAGTTTTGTGTTCCTTTATGTGGTCTATCTTTGAAAATGTTCCATGTGTATTTGAAAAAAATATATGTATTTAGTTTCTATGGGATGAAGGGCTCTATTTTAGTTAAGTCCATTTCATCTAGGGCATCGTTCAATGCCACAATATCTTTGTTGATATTTTGTTTGGAAGATCTATCCATTTTTTACAGTGGGGTATTAAAATCCCCTACTGTAATTGTGTTGCTGTCAATATCTTTCTTGAAGTCCTCTAAAATTTTCTTGATGTATTTAGGTGCTCCTATGTTGGGTGCATATATATTTACAATGTTTATGTCTTCTTGGTGGATTCTTCCCTTGAGTATTATGAAGGGAACTTCTGGATCTCTCTTTATAGCTCTTCTTTTGAAGTACATTTTGTTTGCTATGAGTATTACTGATCCGGCTTTTTTTTTTTTTTTTTCTCCTGTGCATTTGCTTGGAAAATTTGTTTTCAGCCTTTCACTTTGAGTCTGTGTAGGTCTTTTGTCCTGAGGTGGGTCTCTTATAGGCAGCATTCAGCTCTTCTATGTCTTTTGATTGGATCATTTAATTCATTTACATTTAAGGTTATTATTGATAGGTACTTATTCATTTTCATTTTCGTACCTGTGTTCCTCTCTCTCTCTCTTCCTTCCTTTCCTTAAAGCAGTCCCTTTAGTATCTCTTGAAGAACTGGTTTGGTAGAGGTGTATTCTTTTAGACTTCTTTTGTCTGGGAAGCTCCTTATTTGGCCTTCTATCTTGATTGAAAACCTTGCTGGGTAAAGTAGTCTTCGTTGCAGGCCTCTGGTTCTCATTACTTGGAATATTTCTTGCCATTCTCTTCTGGTTTGGAGTGTTTCCATTGAGAAGTCAGCTGTTAGTCTTATCGGGGCTCCCACGTATGTTATCTCCTGTTTCTCCCTTTCTGCTTTCAGGATTCTCTCTTTAACTTGGTATTTTGGCATTTTAATTATGATGTGTTTTGAAGAGGACCTCTTTGGGTTCTTCTTGATTGGGACTCTCTGTGTTTCCTGGATTTGTGTGACTTTTTCTCTAATCAAATTAGGAAAGTTTACCATCATTCCTTTTTCAAATAGTTTTTCTATCTGTTGCTCTTCTTCTATTCCTTCTGGTATTCAATTTTACGGATATAATTATGTTTCATATTGTCTTGCATTTTTCTTAATCCCTCTTCATTCTTTCTGAGCCTCTTTTATTTTTCTTGCTCTTTCTGTTTTTTTTTTCTACTTTGTCCTCCAACTCTCTGATCCAATCTTCTGCTTCATTGATTCAGCTTTTGATTCCTTCTACTGTGTTCTTTAGTTCAGAAATTGTCTTCCTCATTTCCTCTTGGCCCTTGTTGATAGGTTCTATTTCTTTTTTCATGTTGATATAGTTTGCAGTGAGTTCATTGTAGCTTCCCTGTAGTTTCTGGTAGCTCATTGAGAGCTCATGGAGCTTCCTTGACAACCATTGCTTTGAACTCAATATCTGATAGTTGAGATGCCTTTGTTTCATTTAGCATTCTTTCTGGGCCTCCTCATTTCCTTTCATTTGGGGATTGTTTCTTTGTCTTTCCATTTTTTGTGGGACTCTTCTTGTTAGCTCAACTTCTTAAATTGATGTGTTCTGGCTCCCTGGGTTTATGGTATTGAACATCTGTGATAGAATACCTGTGAGATTCAGTGGTGCAGTCTCCTTTGGGTATCCTGGTGTTTGCAGTTTCCACTGTCTCAGCTGTTGGGATGCCCCCTCTTTGTCTCCAACTCTGTTTTTTTCACAGTTCCAGGGTTTTTTTGTGTGGCATTCGTGGGTATTTAAAAAGTAGAAAAATGAAATGAGAAGAAAAAATACAAAGGAAGAAGAGATAAAATTGGAAAGAAAGGAAGATGGAATAAAACAAGAAAGAAGTAAAGAGAAGCAAAAAGAATTGAGGGATAAAAAAGATAAAAATAATAAAAAATAAAAAGTATATAATTAATCAAAACAAAACAAAACAAGAAAACCCCACAAAAACAAAAAGAAACAAACAAAAAAGTCTCTTGCTGTTTTCAAACTGGCCAAACTGTTTTTTCTGGTCTTGCTGGCTGCAACAGGTTGAGGGGCAACTCTTATCACTTTTTGCTCTGTTCTGCATGCTGTCATCTTTGGGCTACTCTCCCCAGTGCTAGCCCTGCACTCTCCCCAGGGCTAGTGCTCCACCCTCTCCAGAGCTAGCCAGTGTCTCTCTGTGTAGGGCCTTGGGAATGGTTTCTGAGCCTCCTGCAGAGCTTGCACTTTTCCGAGTTTATGGGTGTGAGCTGGGATCTCCTACAGGGTGCGCCTGCCTACTCAAGTTTTTGAGTTTGGGCTCCATGGATTTCCTGTGTTGCGAGTACTCACCCTAGGATCATGGGTGTCTTCCACAAAGCCTTCTCCTCTGGTCGCAGAGATGCCTCCTGTCACTTGGCTGCCTCAGGTTGCAGGGCCTCCTCTGGTTGCAGAGCCACCTCTGGTCCCAGTCTCAGGTCTGCCTCAGGTCACTCAGCTGCCTCCGTTGCAGAGCCACCTTTGGTCACAGGGTAGCCTCCAGTCGTTTGGCTGCCACTGGTCGCAGGGGTTAGGTGTGCACTCCTCCCAGGGCTATGCATGGGTGCTCACAGCCCCTGCGTGTTTGCCTCTCATATCTTAACTCCCCTCCCTGAGACTTCAAGCAACCTTCTTAATCCCTTCACATCTTTTACCTCAAATTTCCTTACCTCTGGCAACCACTAATCTGCTCTTTGAGTTAATTAAGTCTGTTTCAATTTTGATTGTACATTTATTTTGTTCTTTATATTCCACAAATAAGTGAAAACATATAGTATTTGTCTTTGTCTCTCGTATCTCATTCAATATAATAACCTCCAGGTCCACTTATGCTGTCACAATAGTAAAATTGTATTCTATTTTTATAGCTGAGTCATGTTCCATTATACATATGTATGTATATACATACATATGTATACACATATGCATGCATATACTAAATATACATATACATATATACACACACATATATATACGTATATATCCACATTTTTATTTATGCATCTATCGATGTGTACTTGGGTTGTTCCATATCTTGACTATTGTAAATAATGCTGTAATGAACATAGTGGTGGGGTGCATAAGTTATTTCAAATTACTGTTTAGGGTTTCTTTAGCTATCTACCTAGAAGTGGAATTTCCTGTTCCCCGCGATTGCCACACTGTTGTCCATGTCAATAAGGTATTTCCCTTCTTTTCCTCAATCCCTACATTCCACCAATCCCTTGCCTCCACACCTTCAGAACTGTCAGCAGCTGTTCTTATTTTGCTTGCTCTGTTTGTTTATCAGATTCCACATATAAGTGAAGTTATGTGGTACTTGTATGCCAGTGTTTTAACTGGGTTGTTTCTTTTTTGGTGTTGAATAGTACAAGTTCTTTATAAGTTTTGATATTAACCCCTTACTAGATGTATTATTTTTGAATACCTTCTACCACTCAGTAAGTTGTCTTTCTGTTTTGTTGAAATTATCCTGTGCTGTACAAAAACTTTTTAGTTTGATGTATTCCCATTTGTTTCTTTTTTCTTTTCCCTTTCCAAAATGATATATCAGAAAAAATATTGCTATTGAAAAATGTCAGAGCTTTACTGTTTTCCTCTAGGAGTTTTATGGTCTCACGTCTTACATTTAGGTTTTTAGTCCATTTTGATTTTATTCTTGTATATGGTATAAGAAGGTATTTAAATTCATATTTTCACATGCCTGTTCAGTTTTCCCAACACCGTTTATTAAATAGACTGTCTTTACTCCATTGTATGTTCTTGCTTCCTTTGTCAAATGTATATTTTATTGTTGTTCAATTACAGTTAATTGACCATACAGTTGTAGGTTTATTTCTCAACTTTCTATTCTGTTCTATTGATTTATATGTCTGCTTTTTATTCCATTACCATGCTGTTTTGGTCAGTATGGCCTCATAGTATAGTCTGACATCAGTTAACATGATACCACCACACTATGTTGGTTCTGGAGCCACTTATTTCAAGGTAATTATGATTTCAAGTGTGTGGAGAAGCATTGCTAGAGATGCTTATGAATTTGCGAAGTAAAGATGGAGGCCACAGTATCTTTTGAAGAGCGTTTCCAATGAATGCCACCCAAATTAACAGGGTTTATGCTTGTCATATAGTTGTGGCATCACTGTGTCTATGTTAACTGGCTCTGTAACACACATCTTACCTCTTAATTGCTTACAGGAGCAATGATCTCAACTGTTAAAGGTTAATAAAATATTTTTTCCTTAAAAGTTCTAAAAATATTTTCCCTTTCTTCATCATTAGCTAAGCTGGTGTTTTTATTCACAAGTAAATCATCTGACAAGATTATTTTCAGGTTGGTTTTTGGTTCAATAATTGAATGTGTTTCAGTAAAATGAAAGAGCATGGAAAATAACAACAGGAAAAATATAGCTTTAAACAGTTACTACAGTGAAGTCTTCCATTTCAAAATTGCCCAAATTACCATGAATTTTCAGAAACCTGCTCTGTTTTAACACAAATGCAAATTTTACCTAGTAATTTTAACAATATTTACAACATTTATTTTAAAATCAGAATAAATAAAGATGACTCATTTCCATAAAAATATAAGAAGAAAAATCATGTTTGTGTCTAGTTATGATAGTTCTCAGACCATTTTAATGTTCACAGCTAAGAAAACCATAGTGAATATAATGTGGTAGCATTAATGTTTAAATGTTCATGTTTAAAAACATACACGTATTTTAAATCAGACAAGTTTTAATTCATATTATAGCAATGCACTTTCGTTATAAATATAAATCTTGACTACTATCTTGCTTTTTAGTAAATGCCCTTTAAAAAACCTGTGGTTATAATTTAACATATTTTTTTTAAAATTGGATACCACTGGGATTCAACACACTTTTACTCCATGAACAAAAGGACATTATTCAAAAAGATCAATTTGAATCCTCCTGGGTGAAAATTACCATCTAAAAGTCTTCATGTTGTTTGTGGTTAATATGTTGTCACAGTGAATATATCAGATATAGCAGTAATTTCACTATGAAAAATACTGCTACTGCATGATTATGAGACAAATTGACTTAATGGGGATCTTTAAATCAGTATGAATACATTCTAGTCCAAACATTGTACACTATTTGCTTCTGAAAGCACTATTTGGGTGTTGGTAATCAAAGGTGACATAGTTACGAAGGAAATCGTCTTTGGGGATAAATTAAAATAAATTTTAGATCAGGGGAGTCAAACTCATTTTCCTTGGGGGCCACATCAGCCTTGTGGTTGCCTTCAATGGACTGAATGTAGTTTCAACTCCTTAACAGTTAAGGAGTAGTTACATTTTTATAGTTCTAAAATTATTTTGGCCCTTGGAAGGCAACCATGAGACTGATGTGGCCCCTGGTGAAAATGAGTTTAACACCCCTGTTTTAGATAGTTTCTCTTCATGGTTTTTATTAACTAGATTTAGGTAAATTAATTGAACTCATCATCTTATAAAAGTATATTTCATTTAGTTTCCATAAGAATACACTTTTCTGTGTAGCAGAAAAATGGCAATAGTAATTATTAGACTAATATAATTTGTCATGATTACCTCCCATCTTTCAAAGAAATAAAGTGCTTTCATGGATAATATTTCTTATATTTTGGCAATTTGGCAATGCCCCTGTGAAGGAAAATGTCATTTCCCCCAACTTTTTGAAAGAAGTAACATAGGCATAAGGAGGTTATGTGACTAAATGCAAGTTAAAATGTGAGGGCAAAGCCAGCCAAGACCCAAGATTTTTTTCTTAACTTTTTACTTTTAAATACTTAAGAATCTGTAGAAATTTTTAAAACTGCCTAGATGGTGATCTGGCATACCTTTTCCAGAGTTTCCTGTAATAACAATATCCTGCATAGTTATAGTACAAGGTCAATACCAGTACATTTTACCTTGGTACAACATGCAGAACTTACTAATATTTTGCCAGCTTTACTTGTACTTTGTGTGTGTGTACATGTGGTGTGGCCATGTGTAGTTCTGTGCAATTTTATTACTGTGTTGATTCATGTAACACCACCAAAATCAAGATATAAAACTGGCTCTGACCAGTGTGGTTCAGTTGGTTGGGTGTTATCCTGCAATGCAAAAGGTTGCCTGTTCGATTCCCCATCAGGTCACATGCCTGGATTGTGGGTAGGTCTCCAGACCAGAGTGCACATACACAGGCAACTGATCGATGTTGCTCTCTCACACTGATGTTTCTCTCTTCTTCACTTTCTGCCCCGATTCTCATCTATCTAAAACAATAAACAAACAAACAAACAAACAAATCTTTATTTCAAAGAAAATATATAAAACTGTCCTTTCCCATAAAACTCTCTCACATCAACCCTCCATTATCATCTCCCAACTTCTGGTAACCACTAATATATTCTTCTCTAAAATTTTGTCATACAAGAATGCTCTACAAATGCAGTCATACAGTATGATTCACGTATAACTTTTGAGATTAACTTTTTATACTTAATGTCCTTGAAAGAGCCATCAAAATTATTGAGTGAATTAATAGTTAATGTATTTGTATTGTTATATTTTATGGTATGGATGGATATACCACATTTTTTAGTCATTCATTGAGATAAATTTTGGTTCTTTACAATGTTTGACTATTATAAACAAAGTCTGTAAGCACAAAATTTTGGGTAAACATTAGTTTTAATTTCTCTGAGATAAATGCAAAGTTCTTTTGCTCAAGTGTATGGGAAAGAAATGGTTAGTTTAATAAGGATATTTGTGTGAGCAGACAGAAGTAAATAAAGCTGATCAGGGCAGGATTGCATAATAGATAAAAATGTGTTCTCTGAGACCTGCATTTCTTGATTTTATGTATAAAGTTCACCACTTATGATCCATGAAATCCTCATTGATAAAATGAAGATTATAATGATGATGATGCTAATTCAATAAAATTATTATAATGACTGAATTAGTTATCGTATTTTTAAGGCTATAAAATGCACTGGACCATAAGATGCACTTAGGTTTTAGAGGAGGAAAATAGGAAAAAAATTGAGGCAATAAATGTGGTAAAATATTTAATAACTAACATGTGATCCCACTCCACCCCCCCATCACAGTGAGCCAGGTAAGCTATATTTGGACTATAAGACGCACCCCCATTTTCCTCCAAAATTTGGGGGGAAGTGCATCGTATAGTCCTAAAATAGGCAATTCATGCCAAGTTTGTAGAACCATATCTCATACAAAATATCCTTTCAATAAATTTTAAGTATTATAATTTGCATGACTTTGGTCCACAGTGAGATTAAACATTGTTAACTTGTTGAATTTCTTCTCCTATGGACTAAATATTATTTTCTAATAATTTTTCTTACTGATTTGTTTTATCTTTTATAGCCTTTGGAAGCAAATACAATTAAATGTTTAAATTCATATTTTAAATAAATATTTTTTATAATAATCAACAATTAAACTTAAAAGTTCCTGGGAATGTTATTATAAAATTCACTAATTTTATGACTGGCAGTGTTACTAGGCATATTGAGGGAGAATTTTAATGAGCCAGCCAATATGGAGATGAAAAGCACAGTGCCTAATTTTCCTTATGTCTGCACAATTAAATGGCAATCTATCAAAATTAGCCAAACTTTTCTCTATTTAATACACTGGTGATATTCTTAAGATAACTTAAGTTATGGTTCCAAATAGAATATAAAGTGTATGTTGAATATAAGGAAAAAGAACCTCAAAACCACCTTCAAAACATATTGAAACTTTAAATTTTTTCTGAAATTTTAAAGGGTCCCAAGTGTACAGAACAAAGTCTGGGGATAGTGTTTTGAAATGAACAGACAAGTGCATTCTCTGGCTGTAATCCCTCAGGTGCAATATACTATGTGATTTGGCCCATGGCACCATTTCCACTTTCTAGTTTGCTTAGCTCCAGAGTGTTTAATAAAAATGCAATAAAGAATAAATATTTACTTTCGGGAGCTTATTTTTCTAACAGCTTCCCAATGCATCCAGCTTACGTACACATGGTAAAACCTTTGTTATTATAATAATCAATATAAATTTGAGGTGTTTTTATTCATTCATTTATACCCATACACTGGATATCTATAATGTACCTAGGATTATAAGGTTGACCAAAAGATATAAGGACTCTGCTTTCATGAAACCTGTTCCACTAAGGAGAATGACAATTTACTGATAAACAAGCAAATGACTGTAAGACATAATTTCAGTTAATGATATGTTATCAGATAATGGGGCAAGAGCAGGGATGAGAAGAGACAGATATATGATTATAGAAAGTAATTAGAGAAGACCTCTTGGACAGAGTACTAAGAAAGAGGAACTGCATATAAACAAGGTGAATAAGGTTTAATAATTTATAGAGGTGTTTTTCAACCAAAGAGTAGAAAATTTTAAAGCCCTGCAGTGAGACAAATGAATGCTCTACCTCAATGATAAGGTTACACATGACATAGTATAGGTGGTTGTTTTAGTGTGTTTTGGCTGTTATAATGAAATTACCATAACTGGGTACTTTATAAGCAACAGAAATTTATTTCTCACAATTCTGGAGACTAGAAGTCCAAGACTGTGTGTTGAAGACTAAATCACTGGTAGATTTGGTATCTGGTGAGGACCCTTTTCTTGATTCATATAAGCTGTCTTTTCACTGTTACCTTATGTGTTTGAAGGGATTAGGGAACTCCCTGAGGCCTCTTTTATAGTGCCATTAATCCCATTCATGAGGACTTCACCATCACAGCCGCATCACAACCTACCTTCCCACAGGGACTAGCCTCCAAGTGGAGGCTATTTTGATAGTTCGATTTCAACATAGAAATTTTGGGGGACACAATAGTTCCATCTATAAAGTGGTTTTAAGTTTCTGTGAAACACACAGAGTTTTACCAAGAGTAGTTTTGTAAAGCAGCTTTTGAAACCTTTCTGAGCTCATAGTTAATTGTCTGCAAAACCATAGTCTTAAAGGGAAAAGCACTGGGAACTACTGTAATAATGTTTATATGTCCATCTTTTCTGCTAGAATGTGCATACCTCAATGTGAAAATCAAAGTCTTACAAAAATAGCCAAATAAAGATGGTAAATATAAAATATAAAACAATATAATTAACCAAACCCAACACGCTACGAGATATAAATATTCAGATAGAATTAAAATCTAGAGTCTAGATTTTTTTACAGGGGAATCAAATGGCTATAAAATATAAAAATTTTCAAATAAAAATATAAAAATATTATTCCAGGATAATAAAATAAATCTTGTACAGAAATATTAATATTAGACTAAAGTATATTTTAAGAAAAAGTAACCCAAGGAAGATGAGTAATACTACATAATGATTAATTAAATACTGATGGCTGGAGCACTATGTGATCAATTATATGCTAGATAAAGTTAAAGAGGAATCTCAGAGTAAATTGATTGTGAGATTTGTCATTTAGGTTATTGAGTGCTTTTACCTGGAATGAAGGATTAAAAGGAATCATACCGTTTAAGCCAAGATACTGATGCCAACCAAAAAGTTCCTAATGGTAGACATCAGAGTAAGCCACCCAAATACCTTATGTAATTAGGAGTTAGCTGCACATACCCATAACTCCCAAAAGGCATTGAGGCAGAAGCACCACTGTGCAGTCCTGTCAGATTTTGTCCCTCCCTTCTAATCTTTTCTGTCTGTCAAATGGAGGGGTCAGAAATGGAAGCTACTGAATGAAGGAGGAGGCAAGTAAGAAAAATGGAGGCTACCCATGGGCTGCTTTTTCATCTGTGGGCTGCCATACCTAAGCAGGCCTTGAAAGAGTAAGGGTAATACTTTTTAAAAATAAATATTTTTACACTAGCCAAAATAAGTATGTGATATGGATTGTAAATGTTCAAGAAGGAAGCACAAGAGTTTTACTTTGTGAAAGGGATGTAAAATCTACGCAAACTATCAGAGATGTCACTGAGCAGAGGAAAATGAAAGATGCCATAGAAAAGATGTAGGGCAATGGAGTGGAGAAAAAGCAGAGGTTCTTATTTACATTATGCTCTGTCAAATTCATTTAATAAAATGTTTTTAGTCCAAATAGTTGAAAGGTTTAAATAAATATTTGGGTATTGAACTGAGTTGATGGATATTTTGTTTTATGAACTTCTACATTTCTCATGGCAAAATTGTATAGCCCCAAATACACCAGCCTTTCACACTTTTCAGTTCCTCTCTATTAAAATAAAGAATATGAATATATTAGTCTTGATGAATGATTCAATTTTTCAATCAAGACTTTGGAAAATCATTTATTCATTAGATAAATATACCTTGCGTGCCTTCTAGGATATAGGTGAATGCAGAGACACTTAAAATACACTAGCATGGAAAAAATATTGTCTTATCCCTCAATGAATTTATAGTATAGTAAATTTATTTACTTATGTCCACAAACTCATTTAACTTTGTAGACCAATTGAATAGTACAGCCTAAAGTACAATTTTGCAGTGTTCTCTACTAATTTATTTAACATATTTGCTCATTTTAAAAGTAGTTTTCCAATATATTTGCTCTTTTGTTTTAAATTAAATAAACAAGACAAATGATGATTCAGTTATGATTCTCATGAACATAATATAAGTGAATCAGAGTTTAAATTGTTAGCATGATAACTTGGAAAAATTTTAATCCCAATTGGATGTTCAATGAATGTAAGCCAGTAAATCATGTGCTTAATTGTGAATAAAGAAACAAATTTACAGAACATGAAAAAAATGTCAGAAGAATATTATCAGTTCATGTGTCATTGGGAATTTGACTTTTGGCTTTATGTAGATAGAATCAGCCTAAAACAGATAATATATTTTGTATTTTACATACTTTTAATTTTTCAAGAACACATTAGACTACATTTTTTACCCAAATTAAACTGGCTTAAATAAAGCAAAAATTAAATTTCCATGGCTTGCTGCAGTGAATAGCAGGTATTCCCTAGGTTCTCTAGGCTCCACCTTCTTGACAATGTCTGGATTTTCCATCTGGTAGCCAATATCTACAGCAATATCTGATCATATATCTATAAAAGGTTCTAGCTGGTAAGAGGGAGACAGAGCTGCTTATGAAGGGGTTAAAAGTCAAGCAAGCACAGACTTTTCCAGAAATTCAGAGAAAAATTCTGCTTACTCTCATTGGTCTGAATTAATATATGTGCCTTGAGTTATTCACCCATAAAAGTGCTATAATTGCCCTTAGATCTTGGGCACTGTTTTTATTCATTGGGCTAGAAGTAAAATGTAGGCTCAAAGGGTATATATCTTGATATTGGGACCTCTTAGATGAGAGATAGGGAGGAATGGGGGCCAAGCACCAATAAATAATGTCTGCTACAGTCAGAAAATACAACAGTGCATTAAGTTATTCACACATATATTCAACTTTGCCATTCATTTCAGTGGTAACAGTAAATTGTAAAATGAATGACAGTGAATCTTCAAATCTGAAAATGTTACAAATAGTATAGAGGGGATTTACACTAAAAGTTAGAAGATATAATATGATCTTTGGGGTACTACCAATACTGAGATTCTGGGAAGACTTTGATAATTGACATACTTTTTTCTATTTTAAAGTTTTACAAAGTGAACCCTATTTTAGACATTTTGGCTGCCATAATTTAATTTTATAGTGTCTCTATATTGTTTAAATATTTATTTTAAATTTATTTTTGTTTTATTAGAGTAGGCTTTTCCTCATTTGCTATATATATATATATATACACACACACACACACACACACACACACACATATAGTTTCCAAATAATATAACATTTCCATCATTTTTTAAAAAAAATTATTCTTTTATATGGCATGAAATACAGATATTTTCTTCTAGTTGGCTACCCAGTTGTCCTGGCACTTGATTAAAAAGTCCATTTTCACTCCAGTGATTTGAGATTCCATGACAAAGCATTTCCATCATTTTTAACAAGCATAGATATCAGTCTTTATGCTTCTATTGGTGGGTTCATACGGATATCAAAATTTGTATACATCTAGGAAGAATTCTAAATACTGAGAATAGAGGAAGAAATCAATTGAATGATAAGTTTTCCAGTGTTAGCATTTTAAAAATAATTATCTCTGAAATATATTGCATATTAACATATTTAATATTAATTAAATACATTTAAGGTTACAATGATAAAACAAATACTTCAGAGGCATGGAATTATGTTATACCAACACAACAAAACGAAGGTGTTGTAGGTGGAAATCAGGATCTTTCATGGGATTGCAAGGAAAGCATTCTAATAAACTATGAATGGGAGATTGAGGTGTGGCAAGATAGTTTATTGATGTGGAAGGCTGCCCCTATGACCTCATTGTGTCTGTCCCACCATGTAAAGGTCCAACCATGTCCTCATCAAGGCTGAAACAAAAGCCAGTGTCCAGATATTCTGCTTCATATTAAAGCACAGTCCTTCAGAGCCCACATAGTCTGCTGCAGGCTTCAGTAGTTGCTAAACCAGAATGCTCATAAGGTTCTGAGTGAGAGAGATTGGGCAAATGCATAGGGCAGGTACCTTACTGAGAGAGAGAGAGAGACAGAGACAGAGATGGAGACAGAGACAGAGACAGAGAGTTGTTGCGGACTGTTCAGCTTGGTTTCAGGAGTTGTAACCCTCACCCCATGGTGGGCTGTGTAAGAGCCAAGGGACCCACTTCATCTGGGTCTATTCTGTCAATAGGACATGACCTACTAAGGAGACAAAGCTTATCTCCCTGGCAGGAGCACTGATTCTGCCTCATCCATTTCTGGCCTCTAATGCTTAGTTGGTTAGGCAACAACGGGTAAGACTCCTCACAGGAGGGGCAACCTAAGCCAGACACAACCACTTGGGAGGCCCTCATGGAAGGACTGGGAGGAAGCTGCAGCAAAGAGGGGGTGATGAACCCTCGCCCCCTATAGCCTGAGTCCCCAATTCTATATGGGAGATGTCTTCTGCTTCCTGAGCCTAATCGGCTTAAAGCCTGAAACTACGATGGCGAGCGGTGAAGCCCTGTGCTGGCCAGAGCAGTTCCCCAGGTGACTGGGAATAAGAAAGAATTCGTAAAGTCCTGTGAAACCTGAGAGTGCTCTCATTTAAATGATAAGGGTCCAAAGAAGAAATGAGTATGTCTCCCAAAGTTTTGCAACCCCCTTTCCTGACAGACACTGACTCAAATTAAGCCCTCAGATTTCTTTGAAAAGTTAAACCTGTATTCCTGTGTATTTGAACCCAATAAAAGTCTAGTGAGGAAGAGGCTCTGGGTCATTCTCCTCTGAGAGTTTGACCACCTTTTCTCCCCAAGCAGATCATGTCTTGGTAGTTTTCTTTTCATCCATGATGGATGGATGGGGCTCTGTGGGCGGATCCCCTTTTCTGGCGCCCATGTCTGGTGCCCAGGACATGGGCCCCCCACAGAGAGTGCTTCTTTTTCCCCCTAGGATTATATTAACTTGGGTTTGAGATGGACCAAGTGATTTTTCAAAAGTATCAATCAACTTCACAAGTTTTCTTGGGCTTTTTGATGGGTCCACCCCTTAGCTAGACTGATAGGCCTCCACAATCAAGCTCCTCCCCTTGTGCCATTTTGACTTTAATGCACATGCACTTACCTCCTTCTGCTTCCCCCAACAATCCAACAGCAGACTGGGGAAGGGAAGAATGTTAATTCCCTTTGTAGAGAAATGCTATGAACCCCTGGGGTGTGAAGCTGTAGCTTCCTGGGGAAGTAAACAGGTTTATGCTTCCCATTTTATTAAGCTCAGTGTCTTATTCCCTGTGCCTCCCTTTTTTATTAATAATTAGTTAACTACCTATGGTAACAAATGGGCTTGTTATACCAACATTAAAATGACAAAGGGACTGAGAATGGCATTATCTTCTTCCTCCTGTCCATGTAAATGACAAGTTCCGTAGAGTCTTGGTCAATAAATGTCTCTAAATGTTAAAATCTTCATGTCATACTACATCTCTTCACCAACATTCATATCACCTTTAGTTACTAATTACAAGTTCATTTTCACAACTGCCTCCTCAAGTAGGTTTTACATTTAGAAACTAATTTTGTGCATTAATGTACTTTATTTTTAATCCATCATCATTATTGTTATTAAGTAGATGACAAAGTTTAAAAGTGAGAAGGACAAATGAAGATCTTTGTGATGGCAGATTGTTCCCATATGATGCTGGTGAGCCAAGAAGGAACAAAGGGCATGCATTCTCTCTGCTCTCATTGTTGCTTTTCATTTGTCTTGGTTAAAAATAAGACAAAACAAAACAAAAAATAATCCAAACTGATCTAAAATGGATTAAAAATTATGGCATCTAAATGGAATTAAAAATTAAAACAAGATTTAAGAGGAAATGATTTCACATAAAGGTCAGTAGAAGGTGGTTTACATAGGTTTTCTCAAGTCCAATTGCCTAATTTAAATTTTCAATATACAAAATCTATCTGGGGAAAGTCCAAACATTGTTGATATAATGAGAATGCTTTGCATGACAATGACATAACCTGGCAGTGTAGGAGAATGGACTGGAATTCGAATGTGTTAAAAATGATGACTTCACTGTATGAGTCAGTGGGGTTGGAGGTAGATGCTGTTGAGTGAGCATGTGCACTGTGTGGCCATCATATTCACAATGACTGAGCAAGCAGAGCAACAAATCTGCAACAAATTTTGCATTAAGTATGAATATTCCTCCGTGGAAACTATTTGGATTGTTCAGAAAGCCACAGCTATGGACAACTGGTGATTGGCAGCTTCATCAGGACAATGTGGCTGTTCATACACCACACCTTGTGCAGTTTTTTAGTGAAACATCAAATCACCCAGGTGACTCAGCCCCCCTACAGCCCAGAGTTGGCACTCAGACTTCTGGTCTTTCCCAAAACTAAAATCACCTCTGAAAGGGAGGAGATTTTAGACTGTTGATGAGATTCAAGAAAATACTATGTGGCAGCTGATGGTGACTGGGAGAACTGTGTGAGGTCCAATGGTGCTTACTTTGAAGGGGACTGAGGCATCATTGTCCTGTGTACAATGTTTCTAGTGTCTCGTATCTTCTTTAACAAATGTCTCTATTTTTCACAGTGCATGGCTTGATACTTTCTGGACAGACCTTGTATTTCATCACAGTATCCATCTATTTCCTTTTTAGGCTAAGCATTTTTTTAACCCAATAATCTAATGCATTTATTACTGTAAATTAACTACAATAGGAGAAGCAAAAGTATACTGAAAGTGTTCCTAACAGTATGCTTATAATATATATGCATTTATACATATGCTTATTCTGATAACTACTCCACAGATAGATGGCCACTCTGTTAGAGAGAAAATTTATATATACATATACATATAAATAAAATATAGAAATTAATTTAAATATATACATATAATGAATAAAATGGCTGAAGAACAATGTCAAAGAAAGATATTAAGTATAAATGTATTAAGAAGCTGTGTAATATGGACTGACTGGAAAAAAATATAAAATACTGAGGAAGTGCTTTAAATTAATAAGGAACGTGAGGGAAGATGTCAAACTGTAGAAGAACCTTGGGTTATTCAAAATCAGTGTGCTCCTTGGATCAGCAGTATCAATTACTAGGGGGCATGTTAGAAACATAAATTCTCAGACTCTGCTTCTGACCTAAATCAGACACTCTTGGGTGGCACCACCAAATCTGTATTTCAACAAGTATATGTGATGTACTTAAGTTACAAGATGACTGTGCTAGAGAAAATTGAGATATTGGCTGCTAATATACATCAGTAAATCTTTTAAATTGACATGTGAGACATCCTTCACCCAGTACCACTCACTTCTCAATTAAGGGGACAAGCACTCCACCACTGCTGAGTCTGTATTCCTTATCCTGTAAGTTTCATCTATTGATGCCTCTGGATTCCCAGCAAAACTCCAAATTTCTTTTTATTTTATTCCTCATGGGAAATTAACTCTCTTTGTCACATAGCCTTTTAATTATAGACCATCAAAATTACCCATCAAGGTATTCTGTTGAATAAAAGCTTGTCTTTGTTTTATTGAATTTTACTTTTTTTTTCACTACTACTTGCCTCTCTTCCCTCTGGGATGTGAGCTACTCTGAGGTAGTAGCTGTTTTTGTTTATTCTTATAAGTTGCTGATGTTTCACAATGCTTATCATATGGTAGGTAACATTTTCTGTTGAGATGACAAACTAATGCTCCAATGATAGGTATATGAAATAGGAATTTGTTGTTTTGTACGTTTCTGATGACACTTGTTTGTTCATGTCACCACAGCATCTATATTTTTGTTAAAATAAATAAAATATTTACTTATATATTAGCTTAGTTTGCCCCATGGAATACAAGCTCAATGAGAGTGTAAATGTTGCCTTTATGATTTTCTACTATATCTGGAGGGTCTAGAAGATCAAAGTTAATGTGTTTGATATTTGTGAAGGGAAACTTTATGAATAAAATGAATAATTTATTAATAAATAAATGAATTTTAAATAAAGCTGATCATATGCTTCTTGTTAATAGGTGGTCCTTAGACTATATTACTTGCTACATTATTTGTAGTACTGCATACTTCATCTTTTAATTTATTTTTTAATTTTAATTGTCATACTTGTACAATTTTTTGTCTTTTACTCCCATCCCAGCCCACTGCCCCAGCCCTCCCACCTCCCTCCCATTTCCACCCACCCCTAGTTTTTGTCCATGTGTCCTTTATTTACACTTGTTGCTCTAAACCTTTCCCCTTTTCCCCTGAAATTCCCTTCTCCCTTCTGGTGACTGTCAGCCTGTTCTCAATTTCAGTGTCTTGCATATTTCATTCTTAAAATGCTTAAGCTTGTTGGTGTAATAAAAAATAGGTTATGACATCCAACCAAACTTTCTAATCTGAGGGTAAGTTCAATTTTTCTCCAATTACTTTTTCTTTCTTGCATTTTAACTCTTTCATTCCTTGGCTTTGTCATAATATTTTATTGGTTCTCCAATAATTTTCAGATTTTTTAACATTTCTAAAAAATAACTGAAAATTTATCCATATTTCATATATATTGCTAAATAATGATTTTGGCTAATATTTCTGAAAGCAGTGATATTAGTTATACTATCTCTTTTCAGTTCCTTCCTGCGGATTCTCACCTCCAACTATAAATAAATTGTCATTCCCAAAGCATAAATTATCGAAGTACTCATACGTGAAAAAATTATTAAAATAGCCTAATTTTTATTGTCCAGAAAGCTGAAACCTTTGGGGATCGTGGCTTAAGCCAACAGTTTCCTGCCACCCCACCAGGTTTCAAAAGTACAAAGACTACTAACATAGAAATGTCCACAGGAAGAGAATATTTCACATTTACAATTCTGACATCTTCCCTATGGCTATTTATGCCTATTTTGTCTTTATGGTGGTCTATGGTCACACCAACTCCAAGTTTTCATCAGTATAACAGGCTGAAAAAAAGAAAAGACAAAAAACAAACACAAAATTAAAGGCATATGCCTGCAGAGTCAGTTTATCCCAAAAAGCAATGGCTTACAGTGATCTTAACTTATTTAATTTGCTTACATTCTGTTGGCCTGAATTGGGTCAAATAATTATTCCCAGCCTTAAGCAAGTCTGGCTGGAAGTGTGACATGTTCACAACACATACTGTCCTTTAAAACAAAAGTAGGGTTATCTTAGAAAGAAAAAAAAAAAAAACATGTGTAACTATTATCTTTAGATGTCAGTCACAAATAGTTTCCCTTAGTGTAACTAATGAATAGAACAGGTAAGTAAATATTTGATAATTTTTAGGTATAAATATAGGTTTCTGTGTTTAAAAAAATCCTCTAACTAAACCCTATAATCACATATTTCCTTTATCAATATTAATAGGTTTTGCCTTAGAGAGTTTATTATGTTAACTTCATAAATAGAATGATGAGAGCTTCAAAAACAATTTAAAATTAACAAGAAATCTTAAGTTCAGCCAATATTATTTTGTTGGTCTTTCATAGTAGCATTTATGATTTCATATGCTATAAAAGAAATTGGATATTTTGATTTTAGAGAGCCTTGTTTTTGTTGTTGTTGTTGTTGTTGCTTTTGCATTGTAGAGTTTTCAGGCAGTTTTAGTTTCAGGCAGATATCAGACATTCTGGGAAGCAACATGTGAATGGAGTTAGACTATCAATGCTGCTTTCCCTTACTTTAGCAAGCACTTGCTGATGTCAGTTCTATAGCTCAGTGTGTGGAAGCATAAAATGTGGCAACTATTTTGTATTTCCAAAATATGAAATAGTTTACTTTTTTCATCAATTGAGTTTAATATATTTTATAGTATAAAAAAAGTATACTTTGGCACTTCCAGCCAAGATGGAGGCGTAGACACACCGTGCCTCCTCACACAACCAAAATAAGGACAACAACAATTTAGAAATAAAAAAACAACCGGTACCAACAGAAAATTGAACTGTATGGAAGTCTGGTAACCAAGGAGATAAAGTAGACACATCCATCCAGACCTGTAGGAGAGGTGGAGTAAGGTGGCCAGGCAGCAAGAGGTTGAGCAACAAAGCAGTGGCTGGTGGACCCCGGACTCACAAGGCAACAGCTGGTGGACCCAGTGAGGCAGCAGATTGTGGAGTGGCATGGCACACAAGGTGGCTGGCAGACCTGAAGGTCCCACATTTGCTTGCAAATAAACCAGGCGAAACTGGGGAGCAATACAGACCATGCAACCCAGGGTTCCAGTGCTGGGAAATAAAGTCTCAAAACACCTATTGAAAACAACCTGCAAGGGGTGAAGTGCTGGGAGAAACTCCCAGACTCACAGGAGAGTTCTTTGCAGAGACCCACAGGGTCCTAGAACATACACAAACTAACACACATGGGAATCAACAGCAGAAGGGCCCAATTTGCTTGTGGGAAGCAGGGGAAGTGACTAAAATCTCGCAGAGAGTGGAGCAAGTACCATTGTTCCCTCTTGGACCCCTACCCTACATGCACCATCACAACCCAGAGACTGTGTTGACCCACCCAGGTGAACACCTAAGGCTCTGCCCCTCACTACATAACAGGTGTGCTGAGACAAAAAAAAAATGGTCCAAATGAAAGAATAGATCAAAGCTCAGAACAAATACAACTAAGTGACAAAGAGATAGTCAGCCTATCGGATGCACAGTGCAACACACTGGTAATCAGGATGCTCACAGAATTGGTTGAATTTGGTCACAAATCAGATGAAAGAAATGAAGGCCACGCTAAGTGAAATAAAGGAAAATGTACAGGGAACCAATAGTGATGGGAAGGAAACTGAAACTCAAATCAATGGAGTGGACCAGAAGGAAGAAACAACCAAACAGAAAATGAGCAAGAAACAAGAATTCAAAAAAATGAGGAGAGGCTTAGGAACTTCTAGGACATCTTTAAACATTCCAACATCTGAATTATAGGGATACCAGAAAGAGAAGAGGAAGAGAAACAAGTGGAAAAGTCATTTGAACAAATAATAAAGGAGAACTTCCCGAATTTGGCAAAGGAAATAGACTTCCAGGAAGTGCAGGAAGCTCAGAGTCCCAAAGAAGTTGGACCTAAGCAGAAACACACCAAGGCACATCTTAATTACATTACCCAAAATGAAAGATAAAGAGAGAATCTTACAAGCATCAAGGAATAAGGGGACAGTCACCTACAAAGGAGTTCCCATCAGACTGTCAGCTGATTTCTCGAAAGAGACATTACAGGCAAGAACGGGCTGAAAAGAAGTATTCCAAGTCATGAAAGGCAAGGACCTACATCCAAGATTGCTCTATCCAGCAAAACTTTCATTTAGAATGGAAGGCCAGATAAAGTGCTTCCCAGATAAGGTTAAGTTAAAGGAGTTCATCATCATCACCAAGCCCTTATTATATGAAATGTTACAGGGATTTATCTAAGAAAAAGAGGATAAAAAACATGTACAGTAAAGTGAAAGCAAACTCACGGTTATTAACAACCACAACTAAAACAAAAGGAAACTAAGCAAACAACTAGAACAGGAACAGAACCACAGAAATTGAGATCACATGGGGGGTTAGCAATAGGGCAATCAGAGGAGAGAGGGGGAGAAGATACAGAGAATAAGTAGCATAGGTGGTAGGTAGAAAATAGACAGGGGGAGGGTAAGAATAGTATGGGAAATGTAGAAGCTAGAGAACTTATGACCCATGGACATGAACTAAAGGAGGGGAATGTGGATAGGTGTGCAGGGTGGAGGGGAGTGAAGGGAGGAAAATGGGACAACTGTAATAACATAATCAATAAACTATATTAAAATAAATAAAATGTATAATTTTATTGTTGTTCAAGTATAGTTGTCTCCATTTCCCCCCACCACTCTTCCAAGTCCACTGACACCCATCTCCCACTCTCAATCTAATCCCACACTTTGGCATTGTCTGTGTGGACTTTGTACATGTTCCTTGACGACACTTCCCATTCTTTCCTCCATTACCCCCCTCTCCTCTCCCTCTGGTTACTGTCACTTTGTTCTTTATTTCAATTCTCTGGTTATATTTTAATTGCTTGTTTGTTTAGTTGATTAAGTTCTACTTATAGGTGACATCATATGGTATTTGTCTTTCACTGACAGGCTTATTTTACTTAGCATAATGCTCTCCAGTTCCATCCATGCTGACCTGAAGGGTAGGAGGAGCTCCTTCTTTCTTTCTACTGCATAAGATTCCATTGTGTAAGTGTACCACAGGTTTTTAATCCACTCATTTACTGATAGGCACTTAGGTTGCTTCTAGCACTTGGCTATTGTAAATAATGCTTCTATGAACATCGAGGTGCATAGGTTCTTTTGGATTGGTGTTTCAGGATTCTTGGCATATAAGCCTAGCAGTGGAATTGCCAGGTCAAAAGGCAGTTCCATTTTTAGTTTTCTGAAGAAATTCCATACTGTTTTCACAGTGGCTGTCCCTATCTGCATTCCCACCAACAGTGCACTAGGGTTCCTTTTTCTCCATAAATTCACCAGCACTTGTTGTTGATTTGTTTATGATGGTCATTCTGACTCATGTGAAGTGGTGTCTAATTGTGGTTTTAATTTGCATCTCTCTGATAGTTAGGGATGCTGAGCATTCTTTAATAGGTCTCTGGGCCTTCAGTATGTCCTCCTTGGAGCAATATTTGTTCAAGTCCGTTGCCCATTTTTTAATTGTGCTGTTTGTCTCCCTGGAGTGTAGTCATGTGAGTGCTTCATATATTTGGAGATCAAACCCTTGTCTGAGGTATCCTTTGCAAATATATTTTCCCATATAGTTGGTTCCCTTTTCATTTTGCTGATGTTTTCTTTAGCCATGCAGAAGCTTTTTATTTTGATGAAGTCCTATTTGTTTAATCTTTACTTTTTGCCCCTTGCTCTAGGGGACATATTGGTGAAAATATTTCAGTGTAGAATATGTTGAGATTTTCCTGCTTATGTTCTCCTCTAGAACTTTTATGGTGTCATAGTCTATAATTAAGTGTTTTATCCACCTTGAGTTTATTTTTATGTATGGTGTAATTTGATGTCGTTTCATTTTTTTTGCATGTAGCTGTCCAGATCTCCCAACACTATTCATTGAAGAGGCTACTTTTACTCCATTTTATGCTTGTTCCCCCTTTGTCAAATATTAATTGATCATAGAGACTTGGGTGGATTTCTGGGCTCTCTATTCTGTTCTATTGACCTATGCATCTGTTCTTATGCCAGTACCAGACTGTTTTCATTACAGAGGTCTTGAATTACAGTTTGATATCAAGTATTATTGTGATCACTCCTACTTTGTTCTTTCTCCAAATTACTGAAGCTATTTGGGTCATTTTCGGTTCCATGTAAATTTTTGAAATGTTTGTTGTATATCTGTGAAATATGCCACTGTACAACATGCATTGTACTCTAACAGGGATTGTGTTGAACCTATAAATTGCTTTGGGTAGTTTTGGCATTTTGATGATGTTTATCCTTCCAATCCATGAACATGGTATATGCTTCCATTTGTTTGTGTCTTCCTTAATTTCTTCCTTCAGTGTACAAATTCTAAAAAAAAAAAAAAAAAAAAAAAAACACACAATTAAAAATTTATAACTTCTTTCATTTTTTTAAAATTTGTTTTTGTATGTATTTTTTCAAGAGAATGTATTTTTTGTCATTCAGGAAAGTCCAACTAAATATTTATCTAACCACTGGCACATGAAGGACTTAGGAAGAGAATGAAGTAATTCTTTTCTCTTCCCTAGATTGGAACTTAGGTATAGTTTTATTAGGGAGTTTTCTTCAAAGCAAAAATTTTGAGTGTTAAATTTTGTGTCTGTTTCTCAGTATAAACACATTCTCTTTTTTGTAAACTTATTTTTATATATAATTCACTAAATTAATTGTTATTTCTGAAATTATTTTTATTTTGTCAAAGCTAGTAATATATTTTAATCACTTAAAGATGTTTAACTATCCTATGTGAAAAATTAAGCAAAATTAATTTGACATGGAACGCCAGCATATTATTTTTTGTTCCCTAATGATTATCCACATTATTTCACTATTGTTATTCAATTTAAAATATTTCATGCAGGATTGCAAACCATGCACCTGGAAAGAGAACGTTGATGCATTTCAATGAAGTGCACTTGATATGATAACACCCAAATAGCCTCCAGGCCATAGAAGTTTATCTGGGTAGCGTGATAATAATTTCATAAATTATGTATACCTAAGCCCTTTTCACCTTAGGCAGTTTCAGGATATCCAAAATATTATCAAACTTAGCATATTCAAATAAATTGTGTAAGCCATCTTAATGGCCAATTAGGACCACTGCAAAGGTAGTCTAATCCATTATGCATAGTTGACTGTTAACAATGAAAAACCTAAAGAATTTTACCCCAGATTTATACACACATTTTGTCTTTCTAACTTTAACCCTTTACTAAACTTCTGATGCCCTTGTGAATTTTTGCCAAAGGTAGAAAGATGTCATTCTCTTAATGTAGAGAGAAACAAATATTTGACCCCAGAACCTCTGTACTAATAGAACACTAGACCAGGAAGAGAGAAGACAGATTTTAAAGATGCACAGCAAATGAGACTCTGGTAAACAGCGCTGATGAGATAATAGACAACACTAGTCAAAAATTTGAATGATATGTCACAAGCAAATAATCACAAGCAAAATATCATAAACTGTATCATCCTACTGCTAAAGCATAAATATGGTAGGTAAATGATAGGGAAATATCTTTTTTTCCTTGACTTTGAATATTTCATAGTAAAGATTTCTAGAATTTTAATTAGTTGGTTCTAGCTGTTTTAAAATTACTAGTCACTAAGAATCCTTTATTGGAGAGTTAGTTTTCTTCATTTTAAGCATAACTTCTAAGACACTTAAAAAATGGAAACAAACATGGACTTATATAGAACTAATTCTCAGTGAAAAATAATTATAGGAGTGAATAAAGTCTCAGAAGAAATAATGAGGGATATTGAAATAACCCTTTGGCCAAATCAATGAAATTTGAAACATTAATAAACTTGTACCTGAACTCCCTCTGTGAATGAAAATTTACTATCTTACTAGAGAGACTGCTTTATTAATTCATAAACTGACAATATTCTTTGGTTATTAACTCTTTCAACAATGCTAATTGTGCACATATGTAGTAAATACTGAAATTATTATCTAAATTATTAACTTTTAATTCTTTTCTTTGACGTACTCTAGTAGGACAAAAGTATTTTTTTTATGCTTTCCCTGAATGCCCTTATATATTGAAAATTACTCATGGTGTTTTTTTTCTTCAAAAATATTCTTCCTGCCAAGTTAAAAATATAATGCTTTAGGTTGTTTCCTATAAAATGGTATTTTTACACATCAAACTCATGTTCACATAGCAATCCCAGGATTTCAGATAGTTATACTTAACATTCTAAAAAGAGACTTTTATTCTTTTCACTGTTCTGTATATTCAGTTTATACTAACACAACTATTTTTTAGCAGCTTCTTGGCACTGTTGGTGATTATTGAATTATATCACTGTCAGATCTTATAACCATGAATTACTATCTAGACTATTCACTACTTTGCATTTTTGTTCTCTTTTTTGAAACCCATGGCATGACTTAAGGTTCATCCTTATCAAATTTTACATTCTTGGTATTCACCCAGAATTTCAGTCTTTGAGACAACCTGAATCTCAATCTTGTCATCAACTATATATTGCTTATTCTTCCCAGTTTTGAATCATCTCAGATTTGGAAATTGACATGTTCAGCCTTGTTTATAAGCCACACCTATCTTTTTCTTACAGCTGGGACCAGTTGATCCATGTCAGTAAACATGTACTATTGCCTAATTTCAAGAACTGTCTTTCCCAAACAAGAAGTATTTAAACCTTTTCAACCTCACTATCAGCAAAAATCTTCCATGGTATCATATGGATATGGTATAGACCTGCAGATTAAATTTTAAGGTGATTTAATATATACAACAAAATTGTAATGTATGCCACTTGAAATGTTGGGCAGGAAAAAAAGGAAATAGTATTTTCACACAGGATTATAGGCATTTAATGGAAATGAAAATGGTAGTTTCAGTATTTCTTGGAAACAACCTAAATATCAACTACTGCATTTTCTGAAAGATAAGTGAAATTGAAAATAAGATACAAAGACATTTTCTTTAACTCTCACATTATGCCATTTGAATTCTCCTAGAATTTAGTGAGACTGTCCAACTCAGAAGAAGTCTCTGATAGTCAAGTGATTAATTTGCTTTAAAAAAATATATTTAGCATGTATAAGTCCTCTCTGATTTTGTTATGGATTTAAAAGAGTTTCTAAGAATATTTGTGCAAGTCTCTACACCAAAAAGCATTTATCATATAATGTCTTTAGCCATATTTAAATAAAAAGTGTAGTGGTTTCATAAAATCCAAGTGATTTCAATTTTTTTCAAGATTTTACTTATTTATTTTTAGACAGAAGAGAAGAGAAGGAGCAGGAGAGGAAGAGAAACATTGTGTGTGAGAGAAACATCCATTGATTGCCTCTCTCAGGCCTCCAACCCTAGGGACAACCTAGGCATGGCTCTCATAGGGATTCCAAGTGACAAACTTTTGGTTTGCAGGATGATGTCCATACCCACTAAGCCACACCAGTTAGGGCTCAATTTTAGTTTTGTATCATGATGTCTTGTTGTTGAGAGTGGAGAGGACTGTGTTTCTTTGAATGTGTTTTTAAATTCACAAGGCACCAGCTCAACCTGTGCAACATCCCTGGCTTCTCTCTCTGCCACTCTTCATTTAATTCTTCTCACTGGGCGGATTGCCCATATCTCATTGGTGAGTTTTAAAGAGTAAGCTGAGCTATTTGGCTAAGTAGCTCTCTATTCATCCCTTGGTATGTGTGTACTTACATAAAGCATTCATTTCCTCTGTTTTTCTATTATGTAACTTTGGTGGGGAATGTGCACTTCTTAGGCAGATATTAGAAAATTCACCTTCTCCAATGTAGATATTTTTGGTAATACAGGTTATCTTTAATCTCCATTTGTCTAATTCCAGTGATTATCTCTAATTGAGAAACAAGGCTACCATGTAAGTAACCCCCTAAACTACAATATCAATTGATGAAAAAAAAGGTAACAAAAAGTCAAGCTAGATGCATATAATCACAAAAGTACACATTTAAGCAAAAAGAAAAAAAAGGAATTTTGTAGATGTATGATTTTAAGTATTCTCAGGATCCATCATCAACTCACTGATGTAACTTTTTGTGTGGGGCAAGGGCCAGACAATGGATGAAAGCATTATTTTTGGCTTTTTTGGAATAAACAAATTTTATTCACTAATTATAGTGTTGTTCATAAGTTTCCCTTATTTTAAACTCTAACTCACAAATTACAGATTCTTTTTTTTTTTTTTTTTCATAAATAAATTTCTTTTTTTTATTTATTATTTTATTTTATTTTTTAATTTTTTTAAATATATTTTATTGATTATGCTATTACAGTTGTCCCATTTCTCCCCCATCATTCCCTCTCCCACCCACATTCACCCCTTTAGTTCATGTCCATGTGTCATAAGTTCTTTAGCTTCTACATTTCCCATACTATTCTTGCCCTCCCCCTGTCTATTTTCTACCCACTATCTATGCTACTCATTCTCTGTACCTTCCCCCCCCTCCTCCTCCCACGCCCCTGTTGCTAACCCTCCATATGATCTCCATTTCTGCGGTTCTGTTCCTGTTCTAGCTGTTTGCTTAGTTTGCTTTTGTTTTAGGTGTGGTTCTTAATAGCTGTGAGTTTGCTGTCTTTTCACTGTCCTATTTTTGATCTTCTTTTTCTTAGATAAGTCCCTTTAACATTTCATATAATAAGAGCTTGGTGATGATGAACTCCTTGAACTTGACCTTATCTGAGAAGCGCTTTATCTGTCCTTCCATTCTAAATGACAGCTTTGCTGGAAAGAGCAATTTTGGATGTAGGTCCCTGCTTTTCAAGATTTCAAATATTTCTTTCCAGCCCCTTCTTGCCTGTAAGGTCTCTTTTGAGAAATCAGCTGACAGTCTGATGGGAACTCCTTTGTAGGTGACTGTCCCCTTATCCCTTGCTGCTTCTAGAATTCTCTGCTTCATTTTAATCTTGGCTAATGGAATTACGATGTGCCTTGGCGTGTTCCTCCTTGGGTCCAACTTCTTTGGGACTCTCTGAGCTTCCTGGACGTCCTGGTAGTCTATTTCCTTTGCCAGATTGGGGAAGTTCTCCTTTATTATTTGTTCAAATAAGTTTTCTACTTGTTGCTCTTCTTCCCCTTCTGGGACCCCTATAATTCGGATGTTGGGACGTTTAACGATGTCCTGGAGGTTCCTAAGCCTCTCCTCATTTTTTTGAATTCTTGTTTCTTCCTCGTTTTCTGTTTGGTTGTTAATTTCTTCCTTCTGGTCCACTCCATTGATTTGAGTCCCAGTTTTCCTTCCATCTCTATCGGTTCCCCATGTGTCTTCCTTCATTTCACGTATTGTAGCCTGCATTTTTTCATCTAGTTTGTGAGCAAAACCAACCAATTCTGTGAGCATTTTGATGACCAGTGCTTTGAACTGTGCATCTGATAGGTTGGCTATCTCTTCACTGCTTAGAGGAATTGACTCCGGCGTTTTCATTTTTTCTCTGGTTTGAGCCATTTTTGGTGGGGTTTTTTGTTTTGTTTTGTTTTGGTTTTAGTCTGGTCGCAGCTATTACGTATGAGGGGTGGAGCCTTAGCAGCCCAGTCGCTGGGTTGTGATGCTATAGGTGGGGGCGGGGTCCGAGAGGGAAGAATGGCGCCTGTTCCGCTCTCTTCTGGACTCCGGTCACTTCCGCCTTCCGCCGCTTCCCCTTCACCTGGATTATCTGCGCATGCGCGCGTGCTGTTACGTAGTGAGGGGTGGAGCCTCAGGCGCTCCCCAGTGTGGGGCAGCCCAGTCGCTGGGTTGTGACGCTGTATGTGGGGGCGGGGTCTGAGAGGGAACAATGGCGCCTGCTCCGATCTCTCCTGGATTCAGTCCCTTCCGCCACTTCCCCTCTGCCTGGACCGTCTGCGTGCGCGAATGTGGGACCCCCTGGTCAGCCAGCTGCCTTGTGCGTCCTCACTGGATCTGCACAGTTGCCCCCCTGTTCCCGGGGTCCGCCAGCTGCCGCCTGTGTGCCCCAGGACCGCCAGCCACCGCCCGTGCACCTGGGAACTGCGAGCCGCTGCTACCTGCGTTCCCGGGTCCGCACCTCCACTTTTTCCTACTGCGACTCCACCCCTCTTACCGGTCTGGATGAATGGTTGTTGGACTTCCGTACAGTTCAATTTTCTATAAGTTCTGGTTGTTTTCTTGTTTCTAAATATTTGTTGTCCTTAATTTTGGTTGTGAGAGGAGGCACAGTGTGTCCGCCTACGCCTCCATCTTGGCCGGAAGTCAAATTACAGATTCTTAGACCTGAGAGCTATGGCTGAAAATGATCTGATTCAGTAACTTCTTGTAAACAGGTAAACGTTTAACAAAGTTCTACATGCAAAAGTTGCCTCTCACTTTGATAGACTCTTAAACAGCATCATATTTTTATTAATATCAAAATATTAGGTGTTTTCATCTGAGTATACTCATACTGTTTTATAATGTACAAATTCTTTAACAACTGTTGAGAAGTTACTGAAAATTCTAAAGATGGGAGAGTCTTTATGAATAACTATGTAAATAACTCTGATGGTAAAAAATAAAAATTGTAGGCATTCTTTTAGTGGCCTGTTCCAAAATTTAACAAGTAAATATTCGTAATTTTTGTCTACTTGCTATATTGTCTTAAATGTGAAAGAATTCATCTGAATTTATTTTATTGCATCTTTTTTTCCCCAGGGTCCTTGTACAAACTAGGATTAGTCATAGAGACTAAGTAGAACTTTATTATTTCAAGTTTGTTCCTATTTCTGGAGAACTAGCCACTTGATTCTCAAAAGTATTAGACTAACCTGGATGCTATTTAACATTCTCAGGGTTTTATTTTTTAAATAGCAGTCATTATTATTTCATATTCCAAGGAAAAAAATGTAGCTTAGAACAAACCATCTTTCTCCTCATTTTATAACAATGATATTTCTAATATTTCTCCATCAGTATTTAATATCACTTATTTTTAAATTCCCTAAATTAAGGTGTAGTGTATATCTACTAATGAATCATGGGGAATAGTGATGTTTATCATACTAACTTTTAAAAAGATGACTAGCCAATTATTAAAATAATAATTGACTACCAACAAATTAAAAATATTCTTAGCCCTTTTATCAAAATTATTTTAATTTTAATTTTTCTAGTTTTTTAGATACAACATTGAAACCATAACTACCAGCCAAGATGGAGGAGCAGATGGACACATTGTGCCTCCTCTCACAACCACAATTAAGGACAACAAATATTTAGAAACAAGAAAACAACCAGAACTGATAGAAAATTGAACTGTATGGAAGTCCAACAACCATTCATCCAGACTGGTAAGAGGGGCGGAGTCGAGGCAGGAAAAAGTGGAGATGTGGACCCAGGTACAAAGGCAGCAGCGGCTGGCAGTTCCCAGAAGGGCAGGCAGTGGCTAGTGGACCCCGGGCACAGGGTGGCAATTGTGCAGACCCAGTGAGGCCATGCAAGGCAGCTGGCTGACCAGGTGGTCCCACATTTGCACACAGATAATCTAGGCGAAGGGGAAGCGGTGGAAGGGACTGGAATCCAAGAGAGAGGGGAGAAAGAGCCATTGTTCCCTCTCAGACCCTGCCCCCACATACAGCATCATAACTCAGTAACTGGGCTGCCCTTCACTGGGGAACACCTAAGGCTCCACCCTTCACTACCTAATAGCTGCAACCAGACCAAAAAAAAAAAAAGGGAAAATACAAAAACTACCAAAAATGGCTCAAACCAGAGAACAAATCAAAGCCTCAGAGCCAATTCCTCTAAGCAACGAAGAGATAGCCAATCTATCAGATGCACAGTCCAAAGCGCTGGTGATCAGGATGCTCACAGAATTGGTTGATTTTTCTCACAAATTAGATGACAAAATTAAGGCTACAATACGTGAAATGAAGAAAAATGCATGGGGAACCAATAGAGATGGGAGGAAAACTGAGACTCAAATCAATGGAGTGGACCAGAAGGAAGAAACAAACAACCAAACAGAAAACAAGAAAGAAACAAGAATTCAAAAAAATAAGAAGAGGCTTATGGACCTCTGAGATATCTTTAAACGTCCAAACATCGAATTATAGGAGTACCAGAAGGGGAAGAAGAGCAACAAGTGGAAAACTTATTTGAACAAATAATAAAGGAGAACTTCCCCAATCTGGCAAAGGAAATAGTCTACCAGGAAGTCCGGGAAGCTCAGAGAGTCCCAAAGAAGTTGGACCCAAGGAGGAACACATCAAGGCACATCGTAATTACATTAGCCTAGATTAAAATGAAGGAGAGAATTCTAGAAGCAGCAAGAGATAAGGGGACAGTCACCTACAAAGGAGTTCCCATCAGACTGTCAGCTGATTTCTCAAAAGAGACCTTACAGGCAAGAAGGGGCTGGAAAGAAGTATTCCACATCATGAAAGTCAAGGATCTACATCCAAGATTCCTCTATCCAGCAAGCTTTCATTTAGAATGGAAGGGCAGATAAAGTGCTTCTCAGATAAAGTCATGTTAAAGGAGTTCATCATCACCAAGCCCTTCTTATATGAAATGTTAAAGGGACTTATCTGAGAAAAAGAAGATAAAAAATATGACAGTAAAAAGACAGCAAACTCACAGCTATTAAGAACCACACCTAAAACAAAAGCAAACAACTAGAACAGGAACAGAACCACAGAAATGGAGATCATATGGAGGGTTAGCAACAGGGGAGTAGGAGGAGGTGAGAGGGGGAAAAGGTACAAAGAATAAATAGCATAGACAGTGGGTAGAAAATAGACAGGGGGAGGGCAAGAATAGTGTGGGAAATGTAGAAGCTAAAGAACTTATGACACATGGACATGAACTGAAGGGGGGGAATGTGGATGGGAAAGGGTGTGCAGGGTGGAGGGGAATGGTGGGGGAGAAATGGGACAACTGTAATAGCATAATCAATAAAATGTATTTAAAAAAAGAAAAAAAAAGAAACCATAATGTTGAAATGTAGAGGTGCATTTTTGAAGTGTTAAACTGAAACTCCATCTTTAAACTACTCTGTAAGCAAAATGCATATATGCAGGTGCACAAAAGAAAAAGTAACAGCATATTTATTAAAAATAAAGTCAAAAGACTCTAAAACAATGAGACAGATTTTTTTTACCAAAGAAAAATAAAGTAAAAATTTACCTCTGGAAGCTGTCTTCTGCAATTATTCCAGCAAAATAAATCTTCCAATGATAATATTTTGAGTTAAATATCTATTAGTTAGAAGCACACACACACAAAAGAAGGAATAATGGAGTATACAGTATACTTTTGCCTCTTAATGACTAACTTTTTAATCATATAAGACCTTTTTCATTTTCATATAAGTAAGTTATTTACCAAAAGTTACAAGGAAACAAAAGAAAATTTTTGATTTTATATAAAAATAAACAGAAAGGATAATCTTTTACTTCCACTATGGATACAATTTTTAAGCAAGTAAGAACGAAGGAGAATAAATTAAGGTCTTTATTTTGGGGCCATAAATGGAATAATTATTAATTACTGTTTTCCATGAAGATGTCAACTTCCTTTAAAATTACAAAAACAATCTAATATTCAGGTGATCTCTTGTATGTAAGAATTATGTTTATATCTCTTTGTTTGTACTGGAATGTCAAATCTGCAACAAAACTAGTTAGAGGCATGAATACCCTGAGAACTTCACAGGATATAAATGGAGAATGATGAGAAAAGAACATCCCAGCTTTTTTTCTGTCTGATCAGCTGAAACCCTCCAGCCATTAAGCCACTCTTAACACTAGGGAGCACACTTTCCCCAGGAATTACCCTAGAAAATAAGACAAGAGGTTTTCCTCCTGCAAATCAGCATTGGGCAGGGTGCCAGCCCATGCCCTGCTGTATAGAATGACAAGGCACACAACTATGACAGTGCTAATAGTAAACAATGACAGTTCTGTCAGGAATCTGAGAAGCCTTTCATACTTCTGCATGTGCTGAAAAAGAAGCAGAGTAATTTTACTTGTGGCATATAAAAATGATGGCATGAACTCTTCACCCCTTTTTTCCCTTTAAACACATCAAAATTAGAAGAGTGTTAGCAGCTTTATGATGGTGGGAATAGAAAACAGGAGGCTATAGAAATTTGGAAATTAGAAAAATGTTTTCCTGAAGTGAAAAATATGAACACATATCAGTTAATTTTTTTTAAAAAATAAATGACTTTGGATTTATAATGATCTTACCATAATGCTTTGTTTTTCTTTTTCTTAAAAACATGTTAACATCATCTACACAGGGCACAGAACAAACATGCACATCACAGGATGTGTGAAGGAATACACTCTCTGTAAACTTAGATAATACATATTCTGACAAGAGTTCCATGAAAGGGAGGACACAATGATGATCGACTCTTCCATGATGATATGTACAACGTATTTTGTATGTTTATTCAAACACTTATTATATATCTAAAGTATATAATATATTGCTTAACACCTTTGAGAGCTAAAGAGGATGAGGCAAGAACCTTGGTTTCAGGAGAGTTGACCACTTTTCAGAGAAGTTGAACAAGTGCAACACATAGTATATGAAAAGGCAAAATGCAATTAATAGTTATGTATCATGTGCAAAGGGATATATTATAAATATAACTAAAATGTGCAGAGTGTCATGCTAGTTTTATGGGCATGAGAAGATGAAAAAGATATGGACCAAAATTGTGAAAATCTTATAGTGTTACAAAAGAAATAAACCAATTATAAATATATTTTTATTTAAAAAAGCACACTATGATCAATGACACATCAAGAGGAAAAGGAGTGGTGACACTGAAATCAATAATAACAAATATGCTTTAATATCTGAGATGTTAAAATAAATTACTTCACGTCTTCCAAACAATGGATTTTATAGATAAGAAAACAAAGCTTAGAGGGGTAGCTGCCAAGTCATAGTGTGAAGATTCAAATACATATAGCCAAACAAACGATCTACTTTTTTACTACCAAATCACTATTTGCTCCAGTGACTCTTTTTCATTTGTCTAATATCCCATTCCTATTTTCTGGTGAAAACCTTCCTTGATTTTGGTTATGGTGGAAGTCAATTATGGTGTCCCTTGTCCTTTTGGATGGAGAGTTGAAAATATGACCTAGATGGCCAAGCCAGTATAGTGTGCAGAAATATATAGAAAGACTAAGCAAGTTAATAAAATTCCTTGTAGTTTTTGTGTAAATGTTGGGAGAAGGCTCACCTGTCTTTCTTTTTAGATTTCCATTTTTGACAACATAAGCTACTACCTCCTGAAACTATGTTCCTCTCATGTTGCTGAATAAAAGACCTAGCCACAGTTAAAGGGAAAATGACCAGAGCTCAGTGAGGTGGAGCCCACAATTCAACCCTTTCATTCTTGAGTCTTGGTCCACCTGGGGACTTCCCGATAGTCTAAGTTAATTGACATTTTGTCATCTACAACCTAAAAAGACTTAACTAACACAGTGCTTGGAGGATGAAATAATACAAAGAATGTTACATTTATGGTTGAATTTAAAGTATGAATAGTGCTCCAATGAGAATCATTCTAAGAGGAAGAAGGATCCATTATTCACAAGTAGAAAATTACAAGGCCAGATAAAAATTATGTGTCTAGTTAACCATACCTCCTGATGTGCCTGGGCTATATTTGATTTATGTTTGTTATCCCTATGTTTTACTCCCTTTCTCAATAGTATCCCAGTTTTTACAATAAATTATGCGGTATAGTCACCCTACTTACATATGAAAAGTGAAGCAAAGAATGCATATATAATGTACAATTTAGAATTTAAAGTTGAGCCAGATTATAAACCCCTTTAGGTGTTATATAAGAGAGTTAAGTATTATATTAAGGATGTAAGTAGTGGTGTGGTTCACAGGAGCTGCATGGTTATAAACTCCAAAAAATATGTTTTATTAGCAAAGTTAAATTTGGATTGGGTAAAATAAGAAATTATTATAGTCTATATAAATGATGATTAAGCTCTAAAAAAACAATGATACAACAAGGAACACTATGGTGGCAATATTTAAATTCAGTGAGTTAAATGATATAGGCCATTTATTTGGATTAGAATGCCAACAGCTAGCAATATAAAGAATAAAATCAAGCCACCTCTTTCTCCATCACAGAGAGAGGATTAAAGGAGTTGGAAAGAGATCCAAAACCTTGTTGAACGGTCCTGTATAAAACTGCATTTATATCCAGCAAATATAAGCATAAAGTCTATATAGATAGTTTGTACAAACTCAAAATAATCGGTTAAAGCAACCATTTTCTGGTGAGGAGGTCAAGTTTTAAATACGTTATATACTCAGCATATGACCAAAACGTAAGTAGTTTTAAAATGCATCAGCTCTTTTATCTGATCTTTTTTGCCTATTTTAATTCAAATTGACTACAGGTCTGAACGGAGCTACTACCAATATCTTAGCTGACACGGATTGGAGAAATCTGAAATTGACCTGGTAAGAGACAGTATGATAATACAAGTGATTGAATGTAGGCCATTGATGATGTATGAAGCTCAAAAAAGGAGATAGGTTGATGTTTATTTCTACTTTAAAGGTCTAGATAATGGATATATATTAATTTCTTTATAAGAGTCAGGAAGGCAGAACATACAGGCTTGTAAGAAAAATGCTGGAGATAATTATGAGGACAGTGTTATATATCTGAGTTTGAGACAATACCCAAAAACTTTAGTGGCATTTTTCATAATTTACTTCCCTTATAAATATGAAGCTTGAGAAAATGAGGCTTTATATAAAATAAAAGAAATATATTATTCTTGTAAAGAAAGAGAGAAAAGAAAGCTGACAGAAGACTTTGTGGAGTGACTTAGGCTGGCTTAAACTGTGCTGCAGTATTAATTTAATCAGCAAACCACAGAAGCTTATCATATTTATTGCTGATTCATGCAAAATCTGGAGGAAGTTGGGTGACTCCCCAGGGCAGCTTTCTCTAACATGTTATGTGACTTCCAAGATTGTCATAGTAGGGCAAGAACTTTCATTGCTCTTCTCTGCTTTAGATTAGAAATGATACACACACCTTCCATTTATCACCAATTTACCAGAATTAACCACATTACACTGAAGTAGCTACCTAGAAGCAGCTGAGAAATGAGGCAAGACCATGTCCCATGAGCAACAAATGGACCATTATTATTTAAAAGAAAAAAATTCAAATGAGTAAAGAGTAACATTATATCCCCCCAAAATACAATATAAGTATTATTTATTTAAGAAATAAGGGGAAATGAGGGGACTTATACACAAAATACTTGTTCAAAGTTGGGAATTAAACGTTAGAATCAAAAATCAGTCACTTTTTTCCTGTGTGTAGTAAATGCCTCTTCTGTAAAATTCAATTGTAAAATTCTGTAATTCATAGTTATTTGTGGCATAAGATTGAGATTAAGCCATTTATTATTCAAATAACTATTTTCCTCTTCACTTATTCAAGAACCTTTGAGTTCTGCAGAGTATAGAAATTGAAGTACAAAATTAATTATGGAAAAATACTTGGATTCTGTCAGCTTTATTTCCTACTAAATGTACATAAATGTCAATAAAGATTTTTGTTGCCTTATATACAATTATATTGCCAATTAGTTTATTTTGCTATATCCACATATTTTATAGGTAGCAGTTGAGTTTTCCTGTTTTTATTTCTTCAAAAATTACTTATAACTTTTTATTTCTAAAAAATTGGTAATAAAATAGGCAGACTGGGAAAGAGAATCATTTGGTCGTAAAGCAGACAGAGAAATGAACACTTTAGCATTTACTTTTTATAGCCTAGTTAACCTCATACATTTATATATCTGCCAGACCCTGATGTATTTTACTGCTGATACAAATCGAAATTTATTCCATAAATTTCAGAACTGATCACTTTTTAAAACAATAGGGAGGAAAAGTAGGAAGCCTTGATTTGATCTCTGTGCATGTGCTGCTTATATGAACTCTTACAATACATAAAACAAATTCAAATAATCCCATTCTTGTAAGAATGTTGATTGACTAAATCAAGGTTACTAAATTATCACATAGAAAAGGAAGATATTTTCATCAGAAAAAAAATAACTGTTTTAGGTGGGATGTGATTTGGGTCAAAAAATAAAAACTGATTTATTCAGTTAGAGGAGTAAAATCTTCATTTTAAATAGCTCATAATTGAGAGCTTTTCTATCTTTTTTTCCCATTAGGAAGTCATAATAAGTAAACATTTTATGACTCTATGGATAAATAATATTTATTTCACAAGCTAAGAGGTAAGTCTAGTTAGCTTCTGTAATATGTTGTGTTTTTTTATGTTCTTTTTTTAAATGATTTTATTTACTTATTTTTAGAGGGAGAGGAGGAAGGGAGAAAGAGAAACACCAATGTGTGGTTGCCTCTCACGAACCCTCTACCAGGGACTTGGATCCCAACCTAGGCATGTGCCTTGACTGGGAATTGAAAAGTTACCCTTTGGTTCGCAGGCCCACACTCAATCTACTGAGCTACACCAGCCAGGGCTCTTGTGTGTTTTTAAAAATCAGATATCAAAGCAGTAAAGGAAGTATCAAAACATACTTAAAATACTTTTGATTTATAGCTGCCCTTTGGCTATTACTGACTGTAAGCAGGATTTGGTTTAAAGACAGATTCTTTATAATAATAGATATAAGGCAGATATGAAAATTTTGTACCATAAATTCAATTCTGAATGAATTAAATACATTGGTCATTGTTATTATAACACTATATTACACAAATAAATGTCAGAATTATACTCTTCTTATTTTAGTTTTTAAATACCATTTGGGGGACTATGGAGTCTGATGTGAGTATTTTAAAGATTTTCTTTTTAAATCTCTCAGTGAAAGGAGAAATATCCATACAAAATTTTGCATATCATTGGTTATTTTTAAATGATCATTTGCATATATTTTAATATTAAATTATCCATTTGAACGAATAAAAATGTAATTGGCCTTTTTTTATTTTTAATCAGTATTTTTTAATTGTTGATATTGTACAGTTTTCTGTCTTTTACCCCGCCCAAGCCCACCACCCCAGCCCTCCCCACCTTCCTCCCATTTCCACCCCCCATAGTTTTTGTCCATGAGTCCTTTATACTTGTTGCTCTAAACCGTTCCCCTTTTCCCCTGAAATTCCCTCCCCTCCCCCTCTGGACACTGTCAGACTGTTCTCAAATTCAGTGTCTTTGTTTATATTATGCTTGTTTGTTTGTTTTGTTGATTAGCTTCCTGTTAAAGGTGAGATCATATGGTATTTGTCTTTCACTGCCTGGAAAGAATAAACAAATGGGATCTCATCAAAATAAAAAGCTTCTGCACAGCTAAAGAAAACAGTATTAAAATAAAAAGAGAACCAACTGTATGGGAAAACATATTTGGCAATGATACCTCAGACAAGGGATTAATCTCCAAAATATATAAAGAACTTACAAGACTCTACTCTAAGAAGACAAGCAACCCAATTAAAAAATGGGCAAAGGATTTGAACAGACACTTCTCCAAGGAGGACATACAGAGGATCCAGAGACTCATTGGTTATTTTTTTGTATTTCAATATTTAGCAACTTTGGGAAAAATCAATATGAATAGAAAACACGATCTTTACTAGCTCCTGTGGGTTTGTACAGACTTTCTGCTTTGGGAGAAAAGTACCCATGTACACCTTTTAATAAGCTGATTTTCAATAAAATGCTAATAATGAATTTTAAAATATATCTGAATGATTCTTGGTAATGAATTTGAAGCAGCACATAAAATTTTAGACTTGGATGATGCCAGTTGTCTCATTTAGATTTTTAATAAATAGAAGGACCATTTTTAGTGTGTCTCTGCAAATACTATTTTCAACTGTTTTTACCTTAATTTATTCTGTCATTATTATTTTAAATATTTGTATAGAAATTCCTTTTATGTTTTTTTACCAAAGACAATATGATATTGAGATATATTTCCTGCATTCTAAAATCCTTACTGCAATAATTACAAGTTAAAATAAACCACAAAACCTCTAATGAATTCCTATATGGCACTATTTGTACCTCATAATCATATCAATATGGTTCTAATAGCTAGTGGAGACATTTGCACATTCCCTTCTCTTTTTACAAATCTTAACTCAAACAATGATCTTAGATTAAACTCTATCTCCATCATCTAATGGATGATAAAATGTAGGGATGAATTTATGGTAGATTAGCTCCTTAACTGTCTCAGGAGAAAATTGCCTTGGTTGTCAGTACACGGCATTTTAGCAGCTGTATTACAAGCATGTCAGGTTGGTAGTTGTGTTCCTAATAGAGAAAGAATTACTGCAGCAGTAAGTACTTATCTAATTTTTGGCCCCCTTTCCATCTACTTTTGGGTTCCTAAAGGCTCATTTCCTAACAAACAATTTAAGGGCAGTAATTGTTATTCACAGGCAGGTTGTTAATATTTAAGTAAATTATTCTGCCTTGATAGTTTATTTTAGTTATGTTACCATAATGGATAAGGCAATCATTACGTTTACTTAGGCTGTGCTGGCATTTTGTAATGTAAATTAAGTATTTGTTTCTAGGGTAATTCATTACATCACATAGCAGATTTTAAGATTCACTGATACGTTGCAAGCAATTTTAGTAAGTTTTCTCTTTTGTACTTTTTTATGAGAAATTGTCTTCTTTTAAGAAAAGACATTAAATTTGTCTAGAGGGGTTATTACAATAAAGTGAAATAAGCATTAGATTTAAGATGCAGTTAGGATGATCAAAATGAATGTGTGTCCTTTGTAGGTTCAGTTAGTAATATTTATTTACAATTGTATGTATCACATGGAAATTGAGTTGGCTCCCTCCAAAGATTCAAGATGGATCCCTAGATAACAAGCTAAATTCGGTATGAATTCCAAAGGTCAATTCATCTACTTTTGGCTAGTTAAACTTTTCACCATATATGAAAAAGAGCTTTTTACATTTTTTTCGGAGTGTGTCTAAATCTGAGTCAATTCTCTTGCTTGATTTATAAACTACAGACAATAACAAAGGGAGAGAAAAGAAATATTGAGCCTTTTCCTCCTTTATCTTATCCTTGCTTAGAGAAAAAGTCATTTGTTTAAAACTGTTAACCAAGTTTATACAAATTATAACCTAGACAATGTCACAAATTTAATCACACTAATCTGATATACAAAGTCAACTTTTTTTTTTTTCATTTTATAGCAGTCATTTAATCTTCCTTATAAGTCCCAAGGTTACTTAGTAGAAAATAAATTTAGATGTATCTCTTACTTTTTATCTTGTTTAAATAATCTCCTTTGGTTAACTTCAGTTTATTCTAAGTCCAAACAAGTTTTTACATTTTCTCATATCCAAAGTGATATAGTGAAAATCTGATCATATTTCCTAACAACAAGCTAAGGGTTGGTAGTGTAGTGCTCTCTTTTTGTTTAGTCCTTGTCATTGGATGTTGGCTTGATAGTCTCCATACTGTCATAAGCTGAGATTAGTGTATCTATCCATCTCTTGATATGACATAGTAACCACTGATGCTGACAGTTGACGACATGCAACCCCATCCCAGGTCTCTGCCTACTGAGTTTTCTTTTATCAGCCACATATGCCTTCACCAGAGCACACACAAACTTTCTGATTCCTTGAATGCCAATGAACAAGTAGTGGTGTGATGTCTTCATCCCTTATCTAGCCAATTCACCCCTTTGCTTGCTATTATCTAACATCATGTTACGCATAACTGCATATAAGACTTCATATGGAAGCTGAGTAAAATAAGAAAAGCTTTTTTTGGATTGCCTCATGATTATTTACATGTTTCTATTTCTACCCACACCCAAACATGCCCACTCAGATTTCAAATTGGACCCCAGTGGACTCAGAAGGGGAATAATTTTTTTCTTTTCCTTTTTTTTTTTATCTTAACAGGACTTCTTTCTGTGACACTTTAATTTTTCCCTGAATCACTAAGCATCCAGACTTAACTTAAGGATATAGGGAAGATCTTTGATATTCTATAAAAGATTATATAAATTCAACAGAATTGGTTGATAATACAGGAAAATCACACCAACTTGGAGCAACAGATTACCATGAACCAAAGAAATAGCTTCTAAATCTCTCCAGCATAAACCATTTGTTTAAACTTGAAGGCAATGTTCTGACGCTTTCTCATTCGGATCCTAGATTTATATCTAATTAATTCAAACCATGTAGTAAACTACAAGATTGAACCATTAGAAAAAAATTATGTCAATAACAGTTGAATATTTTCAGTGCACATTCAATTATTTCAAAATTTCCCTTACATTATTCTGTGACAATTAATTTGGGAAATCTTCCACCAAGTGCATGCACACAGGTATACACAACACAGTCCTTTTCTGTTAGTCTGGTCTTCACAAACTGCACAAAATGATTGATTTACTACTACATATTAACACATGAACTTTGACTTATCTTCTTAATTACATTGTACTGCCTCCTCTTTTATAATTAAAGCAATACAAGTGCACATATATACACCATGTATAGCTATAAATATATACACATATTTATATAATACCATGTGAGTTATATTATAATTATTTCTTGTTGTGCTTGCTCTCTGAGAGTTTCTGTTTGCTATTTCCTTTGTTGTTTTCACTATCAAGGTTATCAATTTCAACTTTTCTTAAACATTTCAAGCATACTAACAAATCTATTCTTCCCCAAGAGACTCTCATTTCTGATGATCTCCATCTTTCCAAGCTTGTACACAGTTGTCCTAAACTTCTCATCATTTGCTTCGTGAATATGAAACATTGTGTTTTAAACGTCATGTCTTCCCATTTCATGATGTAATTTTATTTGTCTGAAGTATATCCTCAAGTAAGAAATTTTACATAGGATTTAAATTCATGAATCATTGATTATCTGAAAATACCCTTATTTTGCTTAAACTGTCTCAGTGAGGAATTCTAGGTAGAGAAGAATTGTGTTTAGAATTTGGAGACATTGTCTCTTTGTATCACACCATTCAGCATTGCTGACTAACGTCCAATTCTGATTTCATTATCTGTACTTTCGAGTTTGTCTCGATTCCCACTTCTTGACACCCTGGCTGTTAATTTCCTAGGGCTGTCTTAACAAAGTATCACAAACTAGTTTACTTAAAACAAGATACACTTATTGTCTCATAGTTCCAGAGACCTGAAGTCTAAAATCAAGGTGTTGGCATGGTAATGCTTCTTCTGCATGTTGTTGGGAAACACCATTTTCTTGGCCTGTGTTGTGTCACTCCAAACATTGTCTCTCTTGTTACATAGTATTCTTCTTCTGTGTCTGTGTGTCTTCATGTCCAAATCCTCCTTTTCTTAAAGGGAAGCTAGTCATTAGATTAGCACTCGCACTAATGAGTTATGACATCCTCTTAACTTGACTACATCTGCAAAGCCCCTACTTTCAAATAAGGTGACTAAGGTTACTTTTGTAACTATTGGGAGTTAAGATTTGAGCATATGTTTTGGGTGAATGCTATGCAACTGAGAATAACCAAAAAGCTCTTAATTTCTTCCTCTTCCCTATGTATTCTGATATTTTGAAATTATGTATCAAAGTATGGCTTTCTCTAATTTTATTCATTAACCTTATGCAATTCAAAAATATTTATGTCATTTTAAATTTGAGGGATTTTCTCATTACAAATTTTTGGTAATTTCTTTTCATCCATCAAGATGTTTCTCCCTTTTTGGAACTCATCTTATTAATTGGATCATCAATTTATTCATTTTATGATTTTCATTTACTTTTTTCACATATTTCATGAATCCCTTTTATTGAATAAGTCAGACTGTCTCTAAATTGTATATTTCCAAATTTTTGTTGAAATTTTAACTTTACAGTTTTATCTTCTGTTTTTAAGAGATCTTTTGTTTCCTCTTTTTCATATCGTTCTACTTTTAATTTATCTATGTGTTGTCTCTGCAGTTTTTTTAAAGAACATACTATTTGAACACTTTTACTTAATTTCTCTACCTTTCCTAACTTTCATTTCTGTGTATTTTTTTTTGTTGCTGTTTATTGAGACTTATTTTTCTTTGTTTTCAAGCTTTCCTTAAATGTATGACCAACTATGTTTTCCCATAGATATTTTAAATGTGACTATAGAATATTGTAAACTAGTAACTGAATGTGGACAAAGCTCAACATTTGTTCACATTTGCTTTAGAACAGATCCAGACATTCTGAAGGAGGCCACTTAAATGTAAGAATAGAAAAGCTTTATTGTGGGGTGTACAATGAAGTAATCTAGTTTTCTCTTGACATTTTATTCAGATTTTTTTGCATTAGGTATGATAACTTAGATACATTACTTCTGCTTAGTAAAATGTGATCAGATTGAAATGCTAAATGTTCTATATTAAGTTCTTCAGTTGTACCTTGTATGTTAAGCAACAACTCTTTGTGGTTCTGGCACTTTGCTGAGAGCTTTAGGAACTTATTAAGTTCAGCGTAGCCTCATTAATCAACTTCCTTTCTTACTGAAATTTTGGAAATTTATCTTCTGAAGTCTACCTTATTCTTTTGTTCTTATATGACTATATGTGTTATTATTTTTGTTTAAATTTAATTTGGTTCCAGGAACAAACATGAATATTTGTGGTAAATCTGCCATATGTCTTCCATGCTGATTTTTATAATTTTGAGCAAGATAACATCGTCTCTCTAAAACATTATTGCAGGGAACTGGTTTTTAGGTGAAAATATTCAAAGGAAATAGTTACTCAGAAAAAGTAAAAGAAAAATCTGTATCGACAGGTAAACAAGACTTTCTATAAAACTAAGAAACTATGGCCATGTACCAAGGAGAGAATATTAATTTTTCAGAAATATTATTTAGAGACAAATATCCCAGAAAGTCAAAAGTATAAATATAGATATTATTTTAGTATATTTTTCTACTTTTTTCTATTTATTCATGTCCTTTCCCTTCTTCTCTCTTTCTCTTTTTTTCTATTTTTTCTAATCACTTCCAGCACCCACCCAATCATGCTCATTTTATCATTCATTTTAATTATCCTTCTATAAGGCCAGAGGGCAAGCTACTACTCTCCATGAGATCCAGAAATATTTTCTGGGCCTTCCATGTCACTACATAGTGGTGACTGAACTAAAAAATATTTGTCTAAAATATTGTCATGACACACATATAACATCTGGAAAATATGCAAACAGTTTAAAAATATGCAAGTATTGCATATTTGATTTTTATGGGCAGGCCAAATTGGAATTATTGACATTAAAGTAGGATATATATAAAGGAAATACATATACTTGGGGTTTTAAATATATTATTTGTTCATTCTGCTTCAATATAATCTTATTTTTCACATTTTTATTTACAATTCTTTCTATCAATTTTTAATTCCTATTTTTTATTATCTTTATGTTTATTTGTAAGACACTTCAAATACTGTTTGAAGTTGTATTAGGGTTCTCAAGAAAACATTAGATATAATATTTATATGTATAAATATTAATATATTTATAAACATTTGTGTTTATAAATATTTACAAATTTTATATTATTTATATTTATATACTCATATATAAATATAAAATACACAATATATAAATAAAATGATTGGTCCAGAAGGTATGCAGCCATGTAATAAGAAAAATGGAGACAATTATCGAAGAAAATACAAAATACTAGAAACATTGTACTTGGGGTAATTACTCCTCAGTCTCTTTCAAAGCAGGCACCTTGGGACCTCACACAGTTCTACCAATTGCCATCAGCTGCCCCATTATACTTTCCTGAACCTTATCAGCAGTCTGAAATCTCTTCCCTTTCAAAGGTCATTTTAGTTTTGGGAAAAGCCAGAAGTCATAGGGCACTAAATCTGGGCTTTAGTGGGGCTGAGTCACCTGGGTGATTTGATGTTTCACCAAAAACCTGTACACAAGATGTGATACATGAGCAGGCATGTTGTTGTGATGAAGCTGCCAGTCACCAGTGGCCCATAGATGCAGCCTTCTGAATCATCCAAATAGTTTCCACAGAGGAATGTTTAGCTTTAATGCAAAATTTGATGCAGACTTGTTGCTCTGCTTGCTTAGTCATTTTGAATGTGATGGCCACACAGTACACAAGCTCACTCAAGGGCATCTACCACCCCCACTGACTAATACAGTGAAGACATTATTGTTCACACACGCACACTCCATCCACTCTCCTGGGCTGCCAGGTTACATTGATGTCATGCAAACTGTTCTAATTATATCAACAATGGCTGGGTTTAATTTGGGCAGAATTATATATATATACACATATATATGTTTGTGTGCATATATGTACACATGTGTCTATATGTATAGACACACGCATACACACACACATATATATATATATAGGCTCAGACTTATGAAGGCTGGAAAGTCCCACAATCTTCCCTAAGTGAAGAACCAAAAATGCTAGTGATATAATATAGTGTGATTTTGAAGTTCTGAGACATGGGGGCTTACAGTGTAAATCCCAATCTGAATCCAAAGGCTTAGAATCGGGAGCATCAATGTCTGAGGACAATAGATGATGGATTTCTCCACTAAATCAGAGAGAAAATTGACTCATTCTCTGACATTTTGTTCTATTCAAGCCCTCAATGAATTGGATGATTCTCATTCACATCGGGGAGCATGTGATCTTGTTATTCAGTCTGTTTATTTAAATGCTTATCTTGTCTACAAATACACTTACAAACTCACTCAGAATAAATGTTTTATTAACTATCTGGCCATCCTTTAGCCCAGTCAAATTGATACACAAAACTAATCACAGCAGGTGTCATGTATAGAATAAATAGATATAAATATGTCTAATCTTGAATGTACATTTATTATATAATTACTATGGATCAGATCCTATTCAAATACAAATAATAAAATTACTAGTGGGTGTTTTCTCTGGATAAATAAGTAATTTACTTAATAAGGAAGATGGAAGTAAATGGCCTACATAAATAATATATGCTAATGACTAGTATGGTTGCATGTACAAATTACAGGTTTAAATATATTCTGAAATATCTCATCCTTCCTAAACCATAAACACACAAGACTGTAAGTGTGGTTGGGGATAGGAGCTATAACACCTACCAGACACCCTTTCAAAGAAGAACTTAAACATGGTAGATTTCATTTTTCTGTCTGAAATTTCTTTCATTTGCCTATTCTGAAACAGTCAAACCTCCTGTCATTATTCACAGATTGGCTCAGCTGCCCTCTTCCCAGAAACTTCAATCACAGCTACCATCACAAGCACCGTGACCCATGTCAGAACATTAATACCTCTCAGACACTACCACCAATGCCACAAACTCCCCTTTGAGGCTTGAGAAATGTGTTTTCTACTTTTTTATAAAGTGGACAATTTTCTTCACTGTGTAAAATGCCTGTTTATAGTCATTTCTCCAAGGGACATTGTGTTACTGCATTCTAGGCAAGACATAGTACATGCTGGGCATACAAAGTGTAGTTCTCCATCAAATTATTTCCCTCTGTTTACAAAAAATAAATCTTCACAAAATAGGTGGAGCACTTGTTTAGCAATTAATATGATGTAGGCTGGAACAAAATGGACAGATTTTACTATCACTGTGTCTGCTTTCTGTTATAGTTTTTAAATGACTTTGGTTTTATAGTGACTGAAAACCTACTAGTTTCAGTTATGATCTCTTTGTACTAATTATTTATTTAAAATTTTTATTAAATGATTAATGTTTAGTGAATATTACTAACACTGTGGAAATGGGGAGATTTAGAAAACTTTGATGCATACCTAAAATTTTGTTTTATTTTTTTAGCATTGAAAATCCTGAACCAGAAGTCTAAAGATATGAACTCTGAATATGGGCTTTATAGACAATTTCTTATTGAAACACATACTCATAAATGTAATATATTGTCACTTACTTGTAGCAAAATAACTTCCAATTGTCTTCACATGACTTAAAATTTTCTTAATTTGAAACACAAGGAAGTATTGCAATGACCAAATATTGTGAAATTTACATCTCATTGATGCAAGGGGAAGAGCATGACTAAAGCATGATATAAATGTATGCAATTTAGACAAACATTATGTTACTAGACAAATCCTGAAGATGTGAAGAATTGAAACAGGGACTTTAGAGGAAAACTAACAGTTGGATTTTTCAAATCCTTTTGAAAACACTTGTAAAAAGAAATATTGATACTTTAATGAAACAGTGTGAGCACACATGAAAGACTCAGAAGTCTGAGATGATGGTAGACTATTTCCACTTCAGCAAAGGAAAGTGTATGACAGACATTTTATGTGTCCCACCCACTGCACTTGCAGTGCCAAATACTCCCAATAACCTCTGTTTGACTTTCCACTTGTAAGACAAATTTGCTCACATATTATGACCAGCAGAATTCCTTTTCAGCAACTGTATTGGTAATTAGTTGTGCCTTGTTAGTGCTCAAAGCTTATATATCTGTCACACTGATTTAAAAAAGTCTAGTTTTTTTAATTTTATTTTAACTAACATATTAGAATCTCAGCATTATGCTTACAAAGAGCCACAATATTGCTCAAATACTCACTATTGACCTTTAAAAATGGCTTACATTGCTGAGAAAATAAGAAACAGTATGCCACATCACCATAGAGAGTATTAAAATTTGAGAAGAATAATAAACTCTGAAGTTAGTATTTAGAAACCTTTGGAAATATTTTCATAAGTTCTTTGAATAACTTTTTTGATTGATTCAAGCAATTTGAACTTTTTAAATTTTTTTAATTAATTATTTTTTAAGCTCAAGTACAGTTGTCTCCATTTTCACCCCACCACACCCCTCCACCCCTCCTATTCTCACATCCCACCCTGGAACCTACTTGCTTTGGCTTTATCTACGTGTCCTTTATACATGTTCCTTAATGGCCCTCCCCCTATTATCCCCTATTGTCCTTCTTTCCCCTCCTCTCTGGAGGGGAGAGAACAAACTGTCAGTTTGTTCTTTTTTTAATTTTCAATTTGTAAAACAACATTTATTCATTTTTTTCTTTTTTAAATTATTTTATTGTTCAATTACAGTTATCTGCATTTACTCCCCAACACTCCCCCCCACCCCAGACATCCCTACCTCCATCCCCTGTTTCCGCCCCTCTTTGGTTTTGTCCATGTGTCCTTTATAGTTGTTCCTGAAAATCCTTCCCCCTTACCTCCCATTATCCCCTCCCACCTCCCATCTGGTTACTGTCACTTCAAAGTCTTTGGTTGTATTTTGCTTACTTTGTACTATGCAGCAGTAAGAAAAAAGGAACTCCTACCCTTAGGGACAGCCTGGATGGAACTGGAGAGTATTATGTTAAGTGAAATAAGCAAAGCAGTGAAAGACAAATACCATGTAATCTCAGCTATAATTGGAATCTAATCAACGAAATATGAATTACCCTCTGTAGAGCTGTCTTAGAAATTTTAGTGATAAAATGTATTTTTACATTATCTATTATAAAACACTAAGAGGTAATTACAAGAATGTTAGTCCCACCGGAAAAAAAAAATGTCATTTAGATGTTTATTTGTGTTTAGAATAAATTAAAAGGCAGACATGGAATTATATAAATCAGATTTTCAAGTAGGATTTTCAACAAAATCAAATATAATGATTTAAAAAAATAACAATTCTGAGACCAAAATCAACTGAATGAAAATATCTTATGAGAGAACACACCTTAAGAAAAAAGTGAAAAGGCCAGAAATACTCTAGATAAACTATTTGAAAAGTTTTATATGGTGATATTATAATTAACATTAAAATATTTAATTGAAACATAAAAATATAATTGAGATGCTACGAATCAGGACAAAATTAATATTAAAATGTATCATACTATTGAACAAAAAATTTAGAAGCAATACAATTAATCAATTAATATATAAAACTGTATCAAATCTCATTTATGATTGAGAGAAATTCATATAAAATAGTAAAGGTGATTCTCTTCCTATCAGATATGCAAGATTAAAAAGATAAAAAGGATTACCAGTAACTCTGGCCATGGTATAGAGAATTTAACAGTATCATCAACCATTGGTGAGATTGTTCATTTTTTAAAATATATTTTATTGATTATGCTATTACAGTTGTCCCATTTCTCCCCCATCATTTCCCTCCACCTTGCACATCCCCTCTCACCTACATTCCCCCTTTAGTTCATGTCCATGTGTCATATGTTCTTTAGCTTCTACATTTCCCACACTATTCTTGCCCTCCCCCTGTCTATTTTCTACCCACCATCTGTGCGACATATTCTCTATACATTTCCCCCTCTCTCCTCCTCCCACTCCCCTGTTGCTAACCCTCCATGTGATCTCCATTTCTGTGGTTCTGTTCCTGTTCTAGTTGTTTGCTTTTGTTTTAGGTGTGGTTGTTAAATAGCTGTGAGTATGCTGTCTTTTTACTGTCTTTTTACTTTTTACTGATATTTTTATCTTCTTTTTCTTTTTTTTTGTGACTAAGAAAAATAGATTTATTTTAGTTGCAAATTTTTTTGTTGTTGTTGTTTCTTTTTATTTATTTTTAATCAGTATTTTTTAATTGTTGATATTGTACAGTTTTCTGTCTTTTACCCCGCCCCAGCCCACAACCCCAGCCCTCCCCACCTTCCTCCCATTCCACCCCCCATAGTTTTTGTCCATGAGTCCTTTATACTTGTTGCTCTAAACCCTTCCCCTTTTCCCCCGAAATTCCCTCCCCTCCCACTCTGGACACTGTCAGACTGTTCTCAAATTCAGTGACTTTGTTTATATTATGCTTGTTTGTTTGTTTTGTTGATTAGCTTCCTGTTAAAGGTGAGATCATATGGTATTTGTCTTTCACTGCCTGGCTTATTTCGCTTAGCATGATACTCTCCAATTCCTTCCATTCTGTCGCAAAAGGTAGGAGCTCCTTCTTTCTTTCTGCTGCATAGAATTCCATTGAGAGATGCAAATTAAAACTACAATGAGATACCACTTGACACCAGTCAGAATGGCCTTCATAAACAAAGCAACAAACAGCAAGTGTTGGAGAGGTTGTGGAGAAAAGGGGACCCTAGTGCACTGTTGGTGGGATTGCAGATTGGTACAACCACTATGGAAAACAGTATGGAATTTTCTAAGAAAACTAAAAATGGACATACCTTTTGACCCAGCAATTCCACTGCTTGGATTATACCCTAAGAATCCTGAAACACCAATCCAAAAGAATCTATGCACCCCTATGTTCATAGCAGCACAATTTACAATAGCCAAGTGCTGGAAGCAACCTAGGTGCCCATCAGTTAATGAATGGATCAAAAAACTGTGGTACATTTATCTTCTTTTTCTTATATGAGTCCCTTTAACATTTCATATAAGAAGGGCTTGGTGATGATGAACTCCTTGAACTTGACCTTATCTGAGAAGCACTTTATCTTCCCTTCCATTCTAAATGACAGCTTTGCTGGATAGAGCAATTTGGGATGTAGGTCCTTGCCTTTCAGGACATCAAATACTTCTTTCCATGCCCTTCTTGCCTGTCAGGTCTCTTTTGAGAAATCAGCTGACAGTCTGATGGGAACTCCTTTGTAGGTGACTGTCCCCTTATCCCTTGCTGCTTCTACAATTCTCTCCTTCATTTTAATCTTGGCTAATGTAATTACAATGTGCCTTGGCGTGTTCCTCCTTGAGTCCAACTTCTTTGGGACTCACTAAGCTTCCTGGACTTCCTGGTAGTCTATTTCCTTTGCCAGACAGAGGAAGCTCTCCTTTGTTATTTGTTCAAATAAGTTTTTCACTTGTTGCTCTGCTTCTTCCCCTTCTGGTACCCCTATAATTCGGATGTTGGGATGTTTAAAGATGTCTCAGAGGTTCATAAGCCTCTCCTCATTTTTTTAAAATTCTTGTTTCTTCCTTATTTTCTGTTTGGTTGATTGTTTCTTCCTTCTGGTCCACTCCATTGATTTGAGTCCCAGTTTTCCTCCCATCTCTATTGGTTCCCCATGTGTTTTCCTTCATTTCATGTATTGTAGCCTCCATTTTGTCATCTAATTTGTGAGCAAAATCAACCAGTACTGTGTGCATCCTGATCACCAGGGCTTTGAACTGTGCATTTGATAGATTGGCTATCTCTTCATTGCTTAGAGGAATTGGCTCTGGTGAATTGATTTGTTCTCCCATTTGAGCCATTCTTGATGGTTTATTTATTTATTTATTTATTTATTTATTTTTTGGTCTGGTCGTGGCTGTTATGTAGTGAGGGGTGGAGCCTTAGGTGTTCCCCAGTGTGGGGCAGCCCAGTTGGTTGGTGAGTTGTGATGCTGTATGTGGGGGGGCGGGGTCCGAGAGGGAACAATGGTGCTTGCTCCTCTCTCTCTTGTATTCTGGTCTCTTCTGTGCTTCCCCTTTGCTTAGATTATCTGAGTGAGGATGTGGGACCATCTGGTCAGCCAGCTGCCTTGCCGGGTCTCACTGGGTCTACACAGTTGCCACCCTGTGCCCCGGGTCTACTAGCTGCCACCTGCACACCTGGAAACTGCCAGTTGCTGCTGCCTGCATACCCTGGTCTGCACCTCCACTTTTTCCTGCCACGACTCTGCCCTTCTTACCGGTCTGGATAAATGGTTGTGGGACTTCCATACAGTTCAATTTTCTATCAGTTCTGCTTGTTTTCTTGTTTCTAAATATTTGTTGTCCTTGGAGCTTCCAGCCAAGATGGAGGGATAGGTGGACACACTGCGCCTCCTCTCACAACCAAAACTAAGAAAAAGTAAATATTTAGAAACAAGAAAACAACCATAACTGATAGAAAATTGAACTGTATGGACGTCCAACAGACATTCATCCAGACCGGTAAGAGGGGTTGAATCTCGGCAGGAAAAAGTGGAGGTGCGGACCCAGGAACACAGCCAGCAGCAGCTGGCCATTCCCAGGAGTGCAGGCAGTGGCTATCAGACCCCAGGGGCACAGGCAGTGGCTAGCGAACCCTGGGCACAGGGTGGCAACTGTGCAGACTAAGTGAGGCCACACAAAGCGGCTGGCTGAACAGGTGGACCCACATTCGCTCAAATAATCGAGGCAAAGGTCAAGCGGTGGAAGGGACAAATCCAAGAGAGAGTGGAGCAAATGCCATTGTTCCCTCTTGGACCCTGCCCCCACATACAGCATCACAACTCAGCAACTAGGCTGCCCGACCCTGGGGAACATCTAAGGCTCCACCCCTCACTACATAACAGCCACGACCAGACCAAAAAAAAAAAAAAAAAAAAAAAACCAAAACAACAACAACAACAAAAAAAACCCCACTAAAATGGCTCAAATGGGAGAACAAATCAATTCACCAGAGCCAATTCCTCTAAGCAATGAAGAGATAGCCAATCTATCAAATGCACAGTTCAAAGCCCTGGTGATCAGGATGCACACAGTACTGGTTGATTTTGCTCACAAATTAGATGACAAAATGGAGGCTACAATACATGAAATGAAGGAAAACACATGGGGAACCAATAGAGATGGGAGGAAAACTGGGACTCAAATCAATGGAGTGGACCAGAAGGAAGAAACAATCAACCAAACAGAAAATAAGGAAGAAACAAGAATTTTAAAAAAATGAGGAGAGGCTTATGAACCTCTGAGACATCTTTAAACATCCCAACATCCGAATTATAGGGGTACCAGAAGGGGAAGAAGCAGAGCAACAAGTGAAAAACTTATTTGAACAAATAACAAAGGAGAGCTTCCTCTGTCTGGCAAAGGAAATAGACTACCAGGAAGTCCAGGAAGCTTAGTGAGTCCCAAAGAAGTTGGACTCAAGGAGAAACACGCCAAGGCACATTGTAATTACATTAGCCAAGATTAAAATGAAGGAGAGAATTGTAGAAGCAGCAAGGGATAAGGGGACAGTCACCTACAAAGGAGTTCCCATCAGACTGTCAGCTGATTTCTCAAAAGAGACCTGACAGGCAAGAAGGGCATGGAAAGAAGTATTTGATGTCCTGAAAGGCAAGGACCTACATCCCAAATTGCTCTATCCAGCAAAGCTGTCATTTAGAATGGAAGGGAAGATAAAGTGCTTCTCAGATAAGGTCAAGTTCAAGGAGTTCATCATCACCAAGCCCTTCTTATATGAAATGTTAAAAGGACTCATCTAAGAAAAAGAAGATAAAAATATCAGTAAAAAGTAAAAAGACAGTGAAAAGACAGCATACTCACAGCTATTTAACAACCACACCTAAAACAAAAGCAAACAACTAGAACAGGAACAGAACCACAGAAATGGAGATCACATGGAGGGTTAGCAACAGGGGAGTGGGAGGAGGAGAGAGGGGGAAAAGGTACAGAGAATAAGTAGCATAGACTGTGGGTAGAAAATAGACAGGGGGAGGGCAAGAATAGTGTGGGAAATGTAGAAGCTAAAGAACATATGACACATGGACATGAACTAAAGAAGGGCATGTGGTTAGGAGGGGATGTTCAGGGTGGAGGGGAATGATGGGAAAGAAATGGGACAACTGTAATAGCATAATCAATAAAATATATTAAATATAAATAAATAAATATTTGCTGTCCTTAATTTTGGTTGTGAAAGGAGGCATAGTGTTTCCACCTACACCTCCATCTTGGCCAGAAGTCTGTTCATCTTTTTTAACTTTGAGGAGAACTATAATAATATCTATCTACAATATAGTTTCATCGTAAAACAAATATATCTGTAATGTCTTCTATTGTATCCTTGTAGTACCTCAAATAGTGACTAGAACTAGCTAGCACATGGTTGATTCTCAAATTTAATCCATTCAATTAATTGTTAACTATGCATATTCTCTGACCTAGGTCTCTTGGTTGCGAAATCAATCCTATAGTAAACCTAATATGAATAATTAAATGTAATAAATGTTTGTTGTAAAGCTGCTTCTTATAAAATAAAAGCCATTTAAGTGAATATTCACTTAAAAAAGAAATATCTAGATCTCATATATTCTGGAAAGATATCTAATATTAAATGACAAAAATTTGTAACAAATATAATGATGTCATGCATTTTCTAAAATATTTATTTGGGGAAATAGCTGGAAGTTTGATATATCTGTTGGTTTATTTTAGAATTTGAGTGGAAAAAATAAAATCAAACACATGGAATACTAATCAAATAAAGGCATGTGAATAGACTTGTCAGGAAGATAGTGGTGAAGTATGGGAACTGAGCCCACTTCCTCATGCACCCAACTGGGACATTTAGTCCATCTTCCAGAAAAGCACGTGAATAGCCAAGAGAATCTTAACTGATATGAAGTTTGGAAGCCAAAGAGTGCAGAGGATGCTTCAAAATGGGTGGTAAGGAGGTTTTATAGGCCAAACAGGGAAGCTCTCCAGGTCTGGCTCCAGAAACTGTGGCTGCTGTGGGGATACGGAGGAGAGGCAGGTCAGTGACTGAAGTCTAGCAGCTTCCTCCCTTCCCAGTGCCAAGAAATCCAGAATCTGGTGCCAGGAGAGACCTGAATGCAGAAAGTTGTGGTGGGGGTGGTGGGGGAAAGGCAACAAGTGCACATAGCCACAGCACACCAAGGCTGGGGTGGGAGTTGCTGGCCAGGACAGTACCAGACAGCAGGGAGGATCCTAGCAGCACCTGGAACTAGGAGAAGAGTGGGCTGTGACTGGCCTTGACCCAGATGGACTCTGGACTTGCCAGAGAGTTAGAATGTGTGGAAAGTATGGAAAGCCAGGCAATGGATCTGAGGAGCAGTGGCACCAACAGAAACTTATTTCAAAAGGGGTATTGAGGCACACTGGGCAGGAAGCTCACCTGTGCAGCTGCCAGGCCAATAGGGAAAGATTGTGGGTGTGATTTGCTCCCAGTCAGTATATCTCACAGATTGATCAAAGGGGTACAAAACAAAGTGGCTTATTGGTGCCAACCTGACACAACTGTGCCAAGTAGAAAGTGAGGGCCACACAGTACTTTGAGAGCATGGGCTAGAAACTGGGCACCTATTATTATTAAAGCCCAGACTAAGCACCCATGCTTGCAGAACCAGGAGAGGGAAAACATTCATAGCGTAACCCCCCCACCACCATGTGCAGAAGCTGGGAAACCCTGCAAAACAGGACAGGCAGGCTTAACATAAAGCCGGTTTTGTTTTATTTTGTTTTGTTTTGTTTTGTTTTCTTTTCTTTCAAGAGTAAGATAGTAAGTCCTGGAGTTGAGAGATAACCAGAGACAGATCCAAAAAGAAGTCAGAGGGTGAACACCAACAACTGAGACAAATTTCGCCTTGCCCTTCATTAGAACTTGAGTGTTTTTTATTTCTCTTATTTCATGTTTTTATTTTTCCTTTTCATATTGCATTTTAATTTTTCTTCTTTCACTTCACTCATATTCCAAATAACTCACTACTCTTGGTCTTCTACTTTTTATTATTTTTATTCAGAGTGTGTGTGTGTGTATTTATCATATTATTGTTATTGCAAATCCACACAGCATCCTTCCCTGGTCTTAATTCATCTCTCCATTTTCCTGAGCTTTTATTACAATTGTTGTAAGCTTTATTTTCTCTCACACTGCACAATGTTTCTTTCCCTTACACTCACTATTTCTCCTCCATCTAACTTTGCTTAAGAGCTCTTATTTCTTAAGTCAGCTCACATTCATGTTCCCCTCATAAGAGTCCTATTTCTTTTCCCCCTTTTATGAACAGTGGATAACTGGGTAAAATACCACAGTTATTGCTGTTCTTTTCTAACAGAACTCCTATTTGTTCACTATTTGTTTGTACTTTAAAATTCATAGAGTGTACTCCCCCCTGCTTACACCATTTTGCTTTCTGTCTGCCTCTGATCAGTTGAGGGAGGAATTTTTTTCATTTCTTTTTCTTTTCTTTCTTCCTCTGTCAGCCTGGGCTTTACTCCATATACTCATTAGTTTGCTTTCCCCATCCTCTCAAAATAGTTTTTCTTTATGGTAGATATCTCACATTTACTTTTTGCTTTTGAACAATATTCTTAATTCCATTCCACCTTTATTAAACTTCAGTCAGCTGTCATTGCCGTCAAATCTGCTGTGGTTTTTCTGCAATTTTGCTCCCATTGGTCCAGAACCTTTTCAAGTTTACTATAAACCTCATAGTATACTTTTCCTTCTTACCACATTGTTCCCATTGCCCTTGTTTTTATTTAGTTGAAATTTTGTTCTCTACCTTTCTTTGACTCAGTTCTATCCCAACTCTTATCAATTTTCCTCCATCTTTCCATATAACAGCATTTTCCCCTGTTTTAGTTTAGTCATCCCATAGTCCCTGTGTCATATCTTATAATATTCACAATCTCTCTCGACCTTTATTAATCTTAGTTCAGTTGTGGTCAAAACTGCTGATGTACTGGTGGTGATGGTGGGGGGTTTGCTGACATAGTTTGAGTTGCCCTGTAATACTACTTTGTTAACCAACACCTGTATAATAGCATATAAGACAAAGTGGGAGTTAGGGCTACCAGTAAGCTCGCTTAGGGAAGAAACCACCAACAAAAAAGCCACCAAAAAGAAACCAAAGTACAACAAGAGAGCCAACACAAACATAAGTAAGGGCTCCACAGAACATACATAAAAGGAGATCAAAGAAACTGCACCACGGAGTCCCCCATAACTCCTACCACAGAAGTCCACCTCACAAAGGCAGGCAGGCAAAACAGAAAACCTTGAGAAGTAGAAACAAACAAGAAGTGAAATGTAAAATGGGGAGACAAAAAAGAACCTCGAATTGAAAAGAATGGAAGACTCCTTAATAAAAGAACAAATTAAATAGAGACTATCAGATATAGAAAAAAAATTATAAAGATGCTCAAAGAACTCTGTGAGAACTACAAGGCATTGAGTGGGAACTACAACAGTGCAAAAAAGGAAATAGAAACTATAAACAAGAACCAGGAAGAAAAGAATAATACAATATCTGAAAAAAAAAAAAACACAGTAGAAGGAATTACAAGTAGGCTGGATGAAGCAGAGGACAGAATTAGTGAGCTGGAAGACAATGTAGAAAGAAATAACACAGATACGGCACCAGCATAAAAGAAAGACAAAAAAGGTATGAGGATAGCTTAAGGGAACTTCAGGCCAACATAAAACACAATAACATTTGAATCATAGGAATAACAGGAGAAGAAAAGAAGCAAGGGATGGAAACCTTGTTTGAAAAAATAATGACAGAAAACTTCCCTAACTGAGAGAGAGGAAAAGGCATGTGAGTTCAGGAAGTGCAGAGGGCCCCAGTCAAGATCAACCTAAAGAGACCTACTCCGAGATATATCATAATTAAAATGCCAAATATTAAAGACAAAGAGAGAATCTTATAAGCATCAAGGGAGAAACGGATAGTAACATACAAGGGAGCTCCAATAAGGCTCAATAGAAAAACAACAAGCCAGAAGGGAATGGCAAGCAATATTCCAAGTAATGTAAAGCAAAGGGCTGCAACCAAGACTACCCCACCCATCAAGGCTGTCATTTAAAATGGAAGGCAAAATCAGGAGCTTCCCAGACAAAAGAAGGTTAAAAGAATACATCTCCCCCAAACCAGCATTGCAAGACATGCTAAAGGAACTGCTATAAGAATATGAAGTATAGTGAGAGAGAGAGGAACAGAAGCACAGAACAAAAAATGGGAATGAATAAGTGCCTTTCTGTACTAACATTAAATGTAAGTGGATTAAACACTCCACTCCAAAAACATAAGGTAACTGAATGGATAATAAAACATGACCTATATTTATGCTATCTACAAGAGACCCACCTGCGGACAAAAGACTTACAGTTTGAAAGTGAAGTGTTGAGAAAAAAAAATATTCCAAGCAAACCGACAGGAAACAAAAAGCCAGACTAGCAATACTTATATCAGTCAAAATTGATTTCAAAACAAAGGTCATAAAAAGAAACACAGAAGGACAATTCATAATACTCAAGGGAAGAATCCATAAAAAAAAAAAAAAAAAAAAAAACATTAACACTGCATACATATATACTCCCAACATAAGCACGACCAAATATATAAGGAAATACTTGGAGGACTTCAAGAAAGATATAGACAGCAACATATTTATAGCAGGGGATTTTAACACCCCACTAATGACAATGAATAGATCTTCCAAACAAAATATCCACAATCAGCAAGGATGTTGTGGCACTGAACAATGCACTAGATCAAATGGAAATGGACTCACCTGATTTTTATATATATATTATATATATATATATATATATATATATATATATATATATATATATATATATAATTTCACCCCAAATAAGCAAAATATGAATTATTTTCAAATGCACAGAGAATATTTTCAAAGATAGAGCACATGATAGGATACAAATTCAGCCTCCACAAATTCAAGAAAATTGAAGTCATATCAAGCATTTTCTTGGACCACTAGGGCTTAAAATTAGAAACCAATCTCAAGAAAAACCTCAAAAACATTTAAATTCATGGAGACTGAAGAGCATGCTATTAAACAATGAATGGATTAAAATGAGATCAAGGAAGAAATTAAAAAGTTCCTGGGAAGAAATGAAAATGAACACACAGCAGTCCAAAACCTATGGGACACAGCGAAGTCAGTCCTGAAAGGGAAGTTCATAGCAATACAGGCCTACCTAGAAAATATAAAAAATTTTCAAATAAAAAACTTAACCCTACAGCTACAAGAACTTGAAGAACAAAAATAAACAAAGCTGAGAGTGAGTACAGGGAGGGAATGATCAAGATCAGTACAGAGTCAAATGATATGGAGATTAAAAGAATTATTCAAAGAAGCTAGTTCTTTGAAAAGATAAACAAAATCAACTAGCCTTTAACCAGACTCATCAAGAAAAAAAAGAGAGAAGGACCCAATAAATAAAATCAGAAGTTAAAGAGGAGAGATTACAACTGATACCATAGAAATATAAAGGATTGAAAGATATTACTTTGAACTATATGCCAAAAAATAAGAAAACATGGCTAAAATAGACAAATTTCTAGAAACATATAGTCTTCCAAACTGAGTAAAGAAGAAGCAGAAAGCCTGAACAGACCAATAACAACTAGTGAAATTGAAGCAATAATAATTAAAAAAAAACTCCCATCACACAAACCCCCTGGATTAGACAGTTTCACAGGAGAATTTTACAAAATATCTAAGGAACACCTAATCTCTATCCTTCACAGACTCTTCCAAAAAATCGAAGAAGGGAAAAGACTCCCAAACTCCTTTTATGAGGCCTACATCCTAATCCCAAAACCACACAAAATCAGAACCAAAAAAAAAAAAAAAAAGAAAAGAAAAAGAAAAAAAAAAAAAAAACTACAGGCCAATATTGCTCATGAATATAGACATTAAAATCTTCAACAAAATATTAGTAAACCTCTTCCAGCAATACCTTAAAAAGATCATACACCATAATTAAGTGGGATTCATCCCAGGAATGCAAGGGTGGTACAATATTCCCAAATCAATAAACATAATTACATCACATAAACGAAAGGAAATACAAAATCACATGATCATATCAATGGATGCAAAAAAAGCATTTGACAATGTACAGCACCCATTTATGATACAAATTCTCAGCAAAACGGGAGGAGAGGGAGCATTCCTCAACGTAACAAAGGCCATATATGAGAGACCTAAAGCCAACATCATACTCAATGGGCAAAAACAAAAAGCTTACCCACTAAGATCAGGAACAAGACAAAGGTGTCAGTTTCTACCACTTTTATTCAATATAGTATCTAGCCACAGCAATCAGAAAAGAAAAAGAAATGAATCACATCCAAATTGGAAATGAAGAAGTATAACTGTCATTGTTTGCAGATGACATCATAGTGTACATAGAAAATCCTATAGACACCACCAACAAACCTAGTAAGTGAATTTGGCAAAACAATGGGATAAAAAGTCAATATTTAAAAATTGAATGTATTTTTGTACACCAGCAATAAAATATCAGAAGCAGAAATTAGAAAAAAATTCCATTTTGCTATAGCAACAAGAAAAATAAATTACCTAGGGATAAACTTAATCAAGGAGGTAAAAGGCCTGTACTCAGAAAACTATACAACACTGAAGAAAGAAATTAAGGAGGATCCAAATCAATGGAATCATATGCCATGTTCATGAACAGAAGAAGTAGCATCATCGAAATGTCCATACTAAGCAAAACAAGTTTTAGATTCAACACAATCCCTATTAAAATACCAATGACATATTTCACAGATATTGAACAATCATTTCAAAATTTTATGTGGAACCATACACAACCCCAAATAGTCTCAGCAATTTGGAGAAAGAAGAACATAGTAGGAGGGATCACAATACCTGATATTGAACTATATTACAAGGCCATTGTAATCAAAACAGCCTGGTACTGACATAAGAACAGACACATAGACCAATGGAACAAAATAGAAAGTCCAGAAATAAACCAATGACTCTACAGTCTATTAATATTTAACAAAGAAGTTAGAAGCATAAAATGGAGTAAAAAATAACCTCTTCAACAAATGATGTTGAGAGACATGGGCAACTACAATAAAAAAAAAAAAAGAAACTTGATTGCCAACTTATACCATACACAAAAATAAACTCAAGATGGATAAAAGACTTAAATGTAAGTCATTACACCATGAAAGTCTTAGAGGAGAATATAGGCAGGAAAATGTCATATATTCCACACAGCAATATTTATATGAATATGTTTCCTAGAGAAGAGAACATAAAGGAAAGAATAAACACATGGGACCTCATCAAAATAAAAAGTTTCTGTACAGCTAAAAAAAAAAAAAAAAAAAAAAAAAGAGCAGTAAAATGAAAAGGGAACCAACCATACAAGAAAACGTATTTTCCAATGATAACTCAGACAAGGGTTTGATCTCCAAAATATATAAAGAACTCACAACTCCACTCCAGGAAGACAAACAATCCAAATAAAAAATGGGCAAAGGACCTGAACAGACATTTCTCCAAGGAAGATATACAGAGGGTCCATAGGCATATAAAAGGATGTTCAGCATCACTAGTTATCAGAGAGATGCAAATTAAAACCACAATGACATAACACTTCACACTGGTCAGAATGGCCATCATAAACAAAACAATAAACAATAAGTGTTAGGTGGGTCTGTGGATAAAATGTAACCCTCATACACTGTTGGTGGGAATGCAGACTGGTGCAGCCACTGTGGAAAACAATATAGAATTTCCTAAAAAAGAAAAAAAAAAGCTAAAACTGGAACTGCCTTTTGACCTGGCAATTCCACTACTGGGATTATACCCAAAGAATCCTGAAACACCAATTCCAAAGAACCTATGCACTCCAGAGTTCATAGTAATGTTATTCACAATAGCCAAGTGCTGGAAACAGCCTAAGTGCCCCTCAGTAAATGAGTGTATCAAAAAACTGTTACATTTACACAATGGAATGTTATGCAGCACAAAGAAGAAGCTTCTACTTTTGGCAACAGTATGGATGGAACTGGAGAGTATTATGCTGCGTGAAATAAGCCACATGGTGAAAGACAAATATTGTAAGATCACACCTATAATTGTAACCTAATCAATGAAGCACACAAGTGAGTAAAGTAATACCAGAGACACAGAAATAAAGAACCAACTGTGGGGGGCCTCTGTCCTGGGCGCCAGATGTAGGGGGCTCCGCCCGCAGAGCCCCATCCTTCCGTCATGGCTGAAAATAAAACTACCAAGACATGATCTGCTTGGGGAGGAAAGGTGGACAAACTCTCAGAGGAGAACGACCCAGAGTCCCTTCCTCACTAGGCTTTTATTGGGTTCAAATACACAGGAATACAGGTTTAACATTTCAAAGAAATCTGAGGGCTTAATCTGAGTCAGTGTCTGTCAGGAAAGGGGGTTGAAAAACTTTGGGAAACATACTCATTTCCTCTTTGGACCCTTATCATTTAAATGAGTGCACTCTTAGCAAAGCAGGTTTCACAGGACTTTACAAATTCTTTCTTATGCCCAATCACCCAGGGAACCGCTCTGGCCAGCACAGGGCTGCACCGCTCACTGTCATAGTTTCAGGCTTTAAGACAATTAGGCTCAGAAAGCATAAGACATCTCCCAGACGGAAATGGGGACTCAGGCTATGTCAGAATATCTGGGGGGGCGAGGGTCCATCACCCCCTCTTTGCTGCAGCCCCCGGAGTCCTTCCATGAAGGCCTCTCAAGTGGTCATGTCTGACTTAGGTTGCCCCTCCCATGAGGAGCCTTACCTGTCATTAACTAACCAACCAAACACTGGGGCCAGAGGTGGACGAGGCAGAAGCAGTGCTCCTGCCAGGGAGATAAGCCTTGTCTCCCCAGTAGCTCTTGTCCTCTTGACAGAACAGACCCAGATGAAACAGGTCCTTAGGCTCACTCAGCCCACCATGGGGTGAGGGTCACAACTCCTGAGACCAGGCTGAAAGGTCCGCAACAACAAACTAGTTGTGACTTAGGGGATTGGGTATGTGGATAATGGGGGAAAGAAGGGGAAAGGTCAAGTCAAGGAACTTTTATAAAGGACCAATGGACAAAGACAACTTGGTGGGGAGGAGTGAAATTAGAAGGAGTGCATAGGGCAGAGGAGAGTGATGGGGGAAAAATGGGGACAACTGTAATTGAACAACAATGAAAAAATTAAAAAAAGACATGAGTAATTTAATAAATGTGGAAAAGTTATGAGAATAACCATTATAAGTATGGTAATATATTACTCAAGTTATAATATTCAAGTAGTTATAAACTATAAATATTTGCTATTCATTAAATATTTTTACATCTTTAAAATAGGTTAATATCTTTGTGGCATAGCAGGAAATATCAACATATAGTGAGTACTTTGTCTCTTTTGAAGTAACAAAAATCACCTTTAATGCTGAGCAATGTTTAAATGCAATATTTTATAGATATGATTTCAAAAATTAAATTTATTTTCCTGTGGATTTTATTCTATTGTCATATAAAATATGCTAGTAACAGTTTCAGTACTAAGTTAGTATTCTAAAATTATTTGGAAAGAAACATAAAAACTATTTTAGTTTGGCAACAAGAAGAAAATTTGTGTCAAGAAATCTTTTATTTAAACTAAATTACACTTTCAGCCAGAATACATTAAATACTGATCAGCAAGTAATTTAATTTTCTCAGGTATTTAACTAAAGAAGGAACACATTTACTTTGATTATTTCACCATAAATTAGCATGCAACTATATGTCAATATAAAAATATGATATCATACACTAATGTATTAGAAAATAAAAAAAATTGACACAATTATGATTTCATTTTAATAACTGATGGCGTTATACAACCAATTTTTAAAGTAAGTCTGAAAAGTGATGTAAAGTAATTGTCTTCATTTACCTAGTAATAGACAAAAAAACCTTCAAGCATTTAGTTTTTGGGACATTTATACAACATTCATTTTTATATTTGTTTCAAATAAAAGGACTAGAGAGATAGTCCCTTCCCAATCATAATCAATCCACACTGACAGAGTAGCATCAACATTAGCCATGCCATACGCCTGGCTATAAGTTGGACTAATTAGTCTATGCCCCCTGATAAGTAGATTGCTAGTTTACTATAAATGTATTATCTGCTTTAATTGGAAATCACAGAAATATGGAAATACATATCTCTATTGTATATAATGAGCATATCCATCACCCCAATATCTCTCTCATGTCCTTTTGTAACTCTCCTTCTTGAAATCACCCCTGCCACCCAGGCATCCTCAGGCAGCCACAATGATCTTCATTCTTTCACTCTAGATTAGTTTGTATTTTCTCAAGTTTTATAACATGTAAATGAAATAATTCAGTATACATTATTTTTCAGTTCTTTTACTCAACACAATTATTTTGAGATTTATGCATGTTATGTGCATCAGCAGTTAATGTTTTTATTGATGAGTGATCTTTCATCCTATTATTTGCTTTCCAACTCACCTGATGATGCATATCAGGGATATTTCCAGTCTGAAGATATTATTAATATAATACCTTCATGCACTGCTTATATATCATGCACTGCTTAAATATATTTAGGTCAACAATATACCACGTATGAGATAATATTTGCATAGATTATAACGGAGCAGAAAAATTCCTATTATCTAGGGACCTCACAACCATCCTAACATTGTAGCACAATGCATTACACACATGTTTGTGGTGATTCTGGTGTAAACCTACTGCACTGCCAGTCATAACACAGTATTACACATACAATTATGGTAGTAGGCTATCCCATCTTAGTTTGTACAAGTACACACTATGATGTTCACACAACTATGAAACTGCCTATTGATACAATTCTCATACATTATCTCTGTTAAGTGGCACAAGACTATTTATATTATATGTATTATAAAAATAGTACAAACTTTTTTGAGACTATAGAAATAACTTCATTAATTACCTGCATAACTTACTGAAAATATTAATAGGTAGCATCAAATAAATCAAATTAAAATGTGTATTTTATAAAGCAACCAAATAGATTGAGTCTAAAATTTATATGAAAATGCAAAAGACCAAGAATGGTTATGGAAGCCATGAAGAGAAAAACAAAGCTGTGGAATGTATTCTTTAAATATTAAAAAAATATATATCTGTAATAATTAAGCCATGAATAGAAAAATTATATATGACATAGAATAGAGAGAGAAGACAAAACTTATTCATATAAAATATTTATAAATATTTGCCTGTGTTTTATCTAAGGTACAATGAAGCAGAGATAATGTGGTTTTTCATATGAATGGTACTGAGTCAATCAGATGGATCCCAAACACATGAGTAAGTAATTTCCAGATGGCATAAAGATATTAATGTGAAAGGTAAATGCTAAAAGAGAGAAATGTGAAGTATCTTCCAATTCCAAAGTTGGCAAAGACTTCTTCATCAGAAACTCAAAATCACTTACCGTAAAAGAAAGTTTAATGTATACAACTTGATGAGTTTGGAGATAAATATACATTCATGAAACCATCACCACAGTCTATGTCACAAACTTGTCCATCAAATTATGGTACATTCATATGCTGGAATAATATTCAGCCTTCAAAAGAAAAGGAAATACTGCCATTTCTGACAACATGGGTGGACCTGGAGAACATTAACATTAAATGGAATAAACCAGATACAGAAAGAGAAATTCTACATGCTGTTGCTTATGTGAGGAATCTAAAATAGTCAAACTTATAGACAGTCAATTGCCAGGGCATGGAGGAAGGGAGAAGGGGGGTGGGTATTAGTTAAAATAAATTCTTACTCATCAAGGAAATGTAAAGTAGAATCATGTCATATTACCATGCACTACCATATGGCTTAAGAAAAGAAGCAACAATAAACAAAAATAAAAATACATAAAGTAATTATAAAAGTTAATAAGATTGCAGAAAACTTGAAGTTCTGGCACTGCCGTTTGCAATCTTAGTTAGTAATAACTCTTTTGAACCACTTGGAAAAATCTGGTGATATCCAATAAACTATATCTCATATTCCAGCAGTTCCACCCCTAGATATAAATCCATAAAAATGTGTACAAATGTGCATCAAAGAAACATACTAAAATGTTTACAGTGGCAATATTTGTGATGGTAACAAACTGGCAAATATCCAAATGCCTATCATGAGTATAATGGTGTATTTGTACCATGGAATTCTAGAGGACAATGCAAATACACAATCTACAACTGGTTCAACTTATTGATCCATACCAATATGAATGAATCCAGACACAAAACTCCCACATATTGTATGAATTTACTTACAAAAAAAAAAAAAGCAAAACCACTTTCTTCTGGTAAACATCAGGAGGAGGGATAGGGACTGGAAGAGGGCAATAAAGGAACCTGAGTATTGGACATATTCTTGTTCTATACTGAGGATGGTTAAAAAGTTGAATTCACTTTATGAGCACTTATGAAGATACAAATTTATGATGTACTGTTTTCTATATGTAATTTATTACAAATAAATACAAAAATAATATGCAGAAAAAATAAAGTTACTGTATTGAATGTCCAAGACAGTAATGTCTCCCAATATATTTATTTGCTCAAAAGCATTAGTTGATGAAACATTTTTATTGGATCAGTCTGAGGTAGCTATCTCATGCCTGCCAGAGGAAAGCTGGCTTGTGGTTCCCTGACTTACATAGTTCTGTGGTTTAGAGTAATGTAGTCAAATTGTCACTGGGTTGACTTGGTTTCAAGACATTTGTTTTGAGTGAGAAAGAAAATTCTTATTTTAAGTAATACTAGATTTTTGGATTCTGGGTGGGGAAACATTTCGATTTTCTTTATATAGGGAACAGATTGTATTCACCACTCTTTTCTTAAACCTAAACTAAGTTCTCAATTTTTGAAAGGAAAAATATGATGAAGTAGATATTATCATAAACAAATGAAAATAAGTAAAAGGATTATAAAAGAGAGACTTATAAGTGCCACTAAAGATTGCTTATCTGATTTACATCTCAGCAAAAGCTGTTAGTATATACAGAGCAAAAATATTGAAAACGAAGTTATTATTGAATATGATTAGGATTAGGAAAGTGTCAATTCAAGATTAAAACAGAATTACTATCCTGTTGGTAAGAATGCAGACTGGTGCAGCTATTGTGGAAAACAGTATGGAATTTTCTCAGGAAACTAAATATGTAACTGCCTTTTGACCTGGCAATTCCATTGCTGGGATTATACCCTGAAACACCAATTCAGAAGAACCTATGCACCCTGATGTTCATAGCAGCACAATTTACAATAGCCAAATGCTGGAAGCAACTTAAGTGCCTATCAGTAAATGAATGGATCAAAAAATTGTGGTACATTTACACAATGGAATACTACACAGCAGAAAGAAAGGAGAAGCTCCTACCTTTTGTGACAGCATGGATGGAACTGGAGAGCATCATGCTAAGTGAAATAAGCCAGGCAGTGAAAGACAAATACCTTATGATCTCACCTTTAACAGGAACCTAATCAACAAACAAATAAGCAAGCAGAATATAACCAGATACACTGAAATTAAGAACAATCTGACAGTAACCAGAGAGGAGGTGGGAGGGTAATAATGGGGGGAAAGGGGGAAGGGTTTTCAGGAACAACTATAAAGGACACATGGACAAAACCAGGGGTGAGTGGAATCAGGGTAGGGAGGTGGGGATGGCTGGGATGGTGGGGGAGTGGTAGGGGTTAAATGCAGACAACTGTACTTGAACAACAATAAAATAATTTAAAGCATAACAAAGGAAATAATAATAAAAATAAAAAAATAAAATGCAAGCTCTATAGGAGCAAATGGGAAAAAAAAACAGAATTACTAATGGGAATTATCAAAGACTATGTTCCTGATCACAAAGATTCATATAATCATAGAGTCTCATACTGACTCTAGTTACTTTCAGATAGAATCTGAATCTGGATAATCAGATTCATAACTGGATCAGACATCTGGGCAGGCTACAACTAAGAATTATGCACACACTCTCTCTAGCATGTACTTAATAATATATGTGTTGTGAGAGATTTCTGGATAAGCCTAAGTAAACCAACCTCTCTTCATTTAATTTGGGAAAACCTACTTCTTAATCTAGAAGCATAATGGTATTTGAAGGTTAATGTTCATTATGTATTTATAATACAAAATTCTATTTACTCAAAACACATTCTGGATATGAGTATCTCCTCAAATTACAGCTTTTGTATACTTGGCAAGTCATGGGTTCTCTTGCTTTTACAAAGAATTATGACATAATTTTAGACATAGATGAATAACTTATTGACTTGTGGTATCTGATGAAATGATGGGAAAAAAGAAACCAAATAAAACTAGTATATATATAAAAACTTAAATTACTCATAATGTCTGTTATTTATCACTTTCCAAATTGGCTTCCTTATGGAGGAATATAAGGAAAATAATAGGAAAATATAAGGAATATAAGGAAAATAATAGGAGCTATTTCCAGACCATATGGATCTGTATATTTTATTGGAAATGTTGCCAGATTCAAGGAAAATGAATGCATTTCACAAGCTGGAGAATCCCTTTCACAAGAAGGATTCCAGAATGAATATGTAAATCTTTAAGAACTTTCAAAGGTTTTCATTGGATGTATATATGATGATGGATAGTATGATGATTTTTCTAAAAGTTTTAAATGTACAATGTGGTCCTGACTTTTTATTTCTGTTTAAAAATATAACATTATGCCAGACAGTGAGATGTTTCCATTTGGTTGAGTCAATAAGGACATTAAAGTTTTTGTTTTTTCAATATGATATTTTTCACAATTCCTAAATTTATTTCCCAACAAGATTTATTTCTTGGGTGGGTTGCTATTCAATCTAGTCATTAGCAAAAAAAAAAAAAAAAAAAAAAAAAAAAAAGTTTATTAAGAGTAATAGACACAGAAATAAATCAGAGACATACCAAAAGCCTGTTTTATAGTCTCTGACATTTCTTTCAAGGCAGTGGCCATTCTTTCTTATAAACTATCATAGACTGAATTGTCTCTCCAAAAATTTATATGTTGAAGTCCCAAGTTTCACTACGTCAGAATGTGGTTGATTTGGAGGTAAGGCCTTTAAAAGGTAATTAAGTTAAAATGAGGCTGTTAGGATGGGTTCTAACCCAACATGACTGGTGATTCTATAGGAAGAGGAGATTAAGATGCATAGGGAGACACCAGGGATGTGCACACATAGGGCAAAGACCATGTGAGGACACAGCAGGAAGCTGGCCATCTGCAAGCCAAGAAGACAAGCTTCAGAATAACCAAATCTGTTGACACCTTCATCTTGGACTTCAGCTTCCAGAACTGTGAGGAAATAAGTTTCTGTTGTTTCAGGCTGTAGTATCTTATTAGGTATCTAAGAAACTACTATACAACTTAACTGACTAACCCTTGACAACTAAGTTTCCTGCATGGATGGGTTGGGCTAGTTCCATCTCTTAATCAGCAAATGTGGGGGGCACCACTCACAGAGCCCCCCACCCCCAGTCCATCATGAATGAGAATAAAACTACCAAGACATGATCTGCTTGGGGAGGGGAGGTCATTCTCCTTTGAGGCCACTCTCAAAGGAGAATGACCCAGAGCCCCTTCCTCACTAGGCTTTTATTGGGTTCAAATACACAGGAATACAGGTATGTCAGGGAGCAAGGATCAAACAATGGATAACACTTCAAAGAAATCTGAGGGTTTAATCTGAGTCAGTGTCTGTCAGGAAAGGGGGTTGCAAAACTTTGGGAGACATACTCATTTCCTCCTCAGACCCTTATCATTTAAATGAGAGCACTCTTAGCAAAGCAGTTTTCACAGGACTTTGGAATTCTTTCTTATGCCTGATCACCTGGGGAACTTCTCTGGCCGGCAGGGCTGCACCGCTGGCCATCATAGTTTCAGGCTTTAAGCCAATTAGGCCCAGGAAGCAAGAGATAAGGAAGACATCTCCCAGACAGAAATGGGGACTCGGGCTATGTCAGAATAGCTGAGGGGCGAGGGTCCATCAACCCCCCTTTGCTGCAGCCCCTGAGTCCTTCCATAAGGGCCTCCCAAGTGGTCGTGTCTGGCTTAGGTTGCCCCTCCTATGAGGAGTCTTACCCGTCATTAACTAACCAACCAAGCACTGGGGCCAGAGATGGATGAGGCAGAAGCAGCGCTTCTGCCAGGGAGATAAGTTTTGTCTCCTTAGTGGCTCACATCCTCTTGACAGAACAGACCCAGATGAAGCGGGTCCCTAGGCTCTTACTCAGCTCAGCTATGGGGTGAAGTTTACAACTCCTGAGACCAGGCTAAAGTGTCCGAAACAAGCAAATTAGAAAAATATATGATTTAGCTTTCTGAGAAAGCTGATAGGGATTTTGATAAATAATTTATATGTTTAAGGACCTTAAAATAGTCTCTTAGAATGACCACATTTTTGTCTGAATCAAGACCTCCCTCCACCCAATTCAGATAGTATAAAGAGGTAAAAAAAATAGCTTTTGAATTTTGTACAATTTTAGAATTTATTATGGTTGAAGACCTACTAATGCAGGAGTATTTAAATAAATGAATGCAACATCTTTTTAGCACCCATCTAAAAACTACATCCTGAAGGGCAAATTGGATAATACATTTTTGTTATTTGTCCCTGGTGCCAAATTAAGAGTTAAGGTTCTACTTAGCTGTTAACATTTTTGTGTATATAGACTCCAAGAATGTAATTATGCCTCCTTTGCCTTTTGGATACTGGGTTGGAAATAACTTGTCCTATTTATTTGGTCTCTTTGTGCTCCTGATTACTAGTCATCAGAAGAACAAGACACTGCACCTGAATTCTTAGGCTACAGTTAGATTCTCCACACTCTGGAAAGAATCTTGCTGGAACTGATAGTTGCATGCTTTGTTTTTAAGCTATAAAATTATAGAGTGCTATCATTATTCTACTGTTTCCAACAAGTAATAAAGTTTCCGAGAGACATCTATGCACTTTAAGTTAAATACAAAGCCTTGGGCAACATTAATAGCTTGCAAATCGTCCATTACTGTGAATTTTCCAAGGACATCCATGTTCTGATTGTAATTTTGACTATTAATATCCTATACAGAAAATCAGTCTTGTTTATTATGTAAAGAAAGAACCTATCATCAAATTGGTTACTAACTGGGAAAGTGAGCAGGCAGACATCACAGGTCACTGGGTTCTTTGCACTGGTATTTCACTTGTTTCCCAGTGATGTCCTCTTTATGTTTCTATCAAAGAATAATTAAGGAAGAAGTAATACAAACAATAAATAAATAATAGAAATAAATATTTGCATTACCTTTTATATTCTACAAAATATTTTCTGTTAAAATTTGTCTGTTTTATCCTTTCTCAACTCCAATGAAATAACATGATAGGCTCATAGGACCATGGACTTGGAAAGTACTTCCTTTTGTCATTAAGTTTATAATGATCATTAATGATTTTATATACCATAATATCTAGTAATTATTAATATTTAAAGGGATTTCAAGAGGAATTTTAAAAGATGTTATGTATTTATTTTTAGAGAGAGGAAGGAAAGGAGAAATAGAGGGAGAGAAACATCAATGTACGGTTGCCTCTCACATGCACCCTCCTGGGGACCTGGCCTGCAACCTAGGTGTGTGACTTAGACTGGGAATCTAACCAGCGACCCTTTCATTTAAAGACTAGCACTCAATCCACTGACCCACAGGAGCCAGGGCTTAAGAAGAATTTTTAAAACATTATTATTAAAACTTTATAGTATAAATCATTGAAATCTATAGAAAAGATGCTGTCCTCCAAAGCATCATAGAGGTTTTTAATAAATCAATTAAGGAATGAATGGAAAAATATATAGTTCTGTTTCTTTTTTTTTTTAGCTTTTCTTTTAATATATTTTATTGAATATGCTATTACAGTTGTCCTGTTTCTCCCCCATCATTTCCCCCACCCTGCACACCCTCTCCCACCCACATTCCCCCCTTTAGTTCATGTCCTTGTGTCATAAGTTCTTTAGCTTCTACATTTCCCATACTATTCTTACCCTGCCCCTGTCTATTTTCTACCCACTATCTATGCTACTCATTCTCTGTACCTTCCCCCCCCCTCCTCCCACGCCCCTGTTGCTAACCCTCCATATGATCTCCATTTCTGTGGTTCTGTTCCTGTTCTAGCTGTTTGCTTAGTTTGCTTTTGTTTTAGGTGTGGTTCTTAATAGCTGTGAGTTTGCTGTCTTTTCACTGTCATATTTTTATCTTCTTTTTCTTAGATAAGTCCCTTTAACATTTCATATAATAAGAGCTTGGTGATGATGAACTCCTTGAAGTTGACCTTATCTGAGAAGCACTTTATCTGTCCTTTCATTCTAAATGACATCTTTGCTGGAAAGAGCAATTTTGGATGTAGGTCCCTGCTTTTCAAGATTTCAAATATTTCTTTCCAGCTCCTTCTTGCCTGGAAGATCTCTTTTGAGAAATCAGCTGATAGTCTGATGGGAACTCCTTTGTAGGCGACTGTTCCCTTATCCCTTGCTGCTTCTAGAATTCTCTCCTTCATTTTAATCTTGGCTAATGTAATTACGATGTGCCTTGATGTGTTCCTCCTTGGGTCCAACTTCTTTGGGACTCTCTGAGCTTCCTGGACGTCCTGGTAGTCTATTTCCTTTGCCATATTGGGGAAGTTCTCCTTGATTATTTGTTCAAATAAGTTTTCTACTTGTTGCTCTTCTTCCCCTTCTGGGACCCCTATAATTCGGATGTTGGGACGTTTAACGATGTCCCAGAGGTTCCTAAGCCTCTCCTCATTTTTTTGAATTCTTGTTTCTTCCTCGTTTTCTGTTTGGTTGTTAATTTCTTCCTTCTGGTCCACTCCATTGATTTGAGTCCCAGTTTTCCTTCCATCTCTATCGGTTCCCCATGCGTCTTCCTTCATTTCACGTATTGTAGCCTGCATTTTCTCATCTAATTTATGAGCTAAATCAACCAATTCTGTGAGCATCCTGATGACCAGTGCTTTGAACTGTGCATCTGATAGGCTGGCTATCTCTTCGTTGCTTAGAGGAATTGACTCTGGGGTTTTCATTTTTTCTCCGGTTTGAGCCATTTTTGGTGGGGTTTTTTGTTTTATTTTGTTTTGGTTTTAGTCTGGTCACAGCTATTACGTATGAGGGTGGAGCTTTAGGTGTTCCTCGGGGTGGGGCCAGCCCAGTCGCTGGGTTGTGACGCTATAGGTGGGGGCGGGGTCCGAGACGGGAGAATGGTGCCTGTTTCGCTCTCTTCTGGACTTCGGTCCCTTCCGCTGCTTCCCCTTCACCTGGATTATCTGCACACGCGCATGCATGCTGTTACGCAGTGAGGGGTGGAGCCTCAGGCGCTCCCCAGTGTGGGGCAGCCCTGTTTCTGGGTTGTGACGCTGTATGTGGGGGCGGGGTCTGAGAGGGAACAATGGCGCTTGCTCCGCTCTCTCCTTGATTCAGTCCCTTCCGCCACTTCCCCTCTGCCTGGACCGTCTGCGTGCGCAAATGTGGGACCCCCCTGGTCAGCCAGTCGCCTTGTTCGTCCTCACTGGGTCTGCACAGTTGCCCCACTGTACCTGGGGTCCGCCAGCCACCGCCCATGCACCTGGGAACTGCGAGCCACTGCTACTTGCGTTCCTGGGTCCGCACCTCCACTTTCTCCCGCCGCGACTCCGCCCCTCTTACCGGTCTGGATGAATGGTTGTTGGACTTCCGTACAGTTCAATTTCCTATAAGTTCTGATTGTTTTCTTGTTTCTAAATATTTGTTGTCCTTAATTTTGGTTGTGAGAGGAGGCATAGTGTGTCTGCCTACACCTCCATCTTGGCCGGAAGTCCTATAGTTCTGTTTCTATGCCTGTCATTGTGGTCAATGCTTCCTTGCTAATGTATTGCTTTTTCTGCACCCAGGTGGGAAGCTGCCTTGTTAGTATCTACTCTGTCTGTGAACTACAGGAAGACAGAAAAAAAGCAAAAGAAGTCTCTCTCTGAGTCATCCATGTATTTATGTTTTTATTCATCCCCACACCCAAATCTCCTGTTAGATGAATACAAGTTGAAGAATAACACACTTCTCTCTTTGGGACCAGAAGCAGAACATAGAAGATCAAGTCTGTTATTGCTCAAAACTGAGCTCTCACTTTTGCAGAAAAATGACAAAACAAGCATTAAAATCTTTACTCTTTGACAACTAAACCTTAGTGATTATCTTTATTTATTCAATACTGATACATTTTCCCTAAGTGGAAGTGTGAGAACTCCCTTTAATTTTAGTATTAGTTTATTGTTTTATTATTGTTCATTTTGTTAAAAGATTACAACTTAGACAATATTATTTTCCTGTAATAAGGTTCTTATACATTAAAGAGCAGACAGCTCCTGACTTTTCTGGCTGACTGGTAGAAATATTATCATTATCCAGAAATAATGAAAAGGAATAATAGAATTATTTCCTTAAGCATTGGTTTCCAATTTGTCACTTTTATTCCTTCAAATACTTTGCCCTTGTTTTCATCCAACACTCATGTGCTCACTGCTTGAGGGAAGTTGCCAACTTGGAGATGTTATAGGTAATAACTTACTCTGGCTCATATGTAGTAGAGTGTCTTCAGTTACAAACCTTTTTGTCTGCTCGTGTTTAATACATTGTTGACACTTCCTGAATCAGAATATTACCTAAAATGTTTTAGGTTTAACACTCAGTAAGTTTTTATGCTTTCACTATTTCTTGTTTCAACAAGTAAATTCAGTGATAAGGTTGAATAAATTCAGAGAAGGAAAGAATGACTCCATTTTGAGAATAAAGAGAAGCAGTATGTTTCAAAACACAATACCTTAAATGTATGATCTATTTGTTTATTACCTTAATTAGTGAGCATAAAATTCAATAACTCCAAGGATACTTAGAGATCATCTAGATGTACCTTCTCGTAAATATAAAGAAGTACTAATATATTTTGGTATATTTAGATGAAATTGTGTAGGTTCAGCAATTGCAACATAGTAAAAATTAAAATTAATATTTGTGCATTTCTGTTGTCATGGATTTCTATAAATATTATATTTTATTTCAGTATTTTTGCTAGGAAAATAACTAATATACATATTGCCTATTTCATTATAATTATGAAACAGACACATTGACCACCTTTTAATCAACTAAAATTTGGCTGTATTCTCAACTTATGTCCCAAGAGTGCCTATTTATCTTCCTATATGTGTCTGTAGCTTGTTTATTAGTTCCTAGGCATTTGGATACACAAATCTCTTTTTCTGCTGGGAGTAAAAACAACATAAAAAATGAAGCAAATTAAAATAAAGTAAATAGCTGTAGTGTTTTTCAAAGGCACCTCACCGTTATCTCTTTTGTACATTCACAGAGAATGTTTCTTCTTAACATGAAAATTACAAATATATTGGAGCTCCTGGTCAAGATGGAGGTATAGGTAGACATAATTTGCCTCATTGCACAACCATAAGAAGAAACACAACTAGTTTAAAAGTGAAAAGCACCCAGAAATGCCTGAAAATTACTGAGAACCGCCGCCCCAGAACTGTATAAATATTTGACAGCCAAGCATTTAAAGAAACTATATTAAACCAGTCGGGTAGGAGGGATGGAGACAGGGAATCTGGGAGCTTGTTGGTGGTGGAATTGGGGGTGGAGAGGTAGAGAAGCGGCAAAGAAGAACAGGTAGCCCCACATTCATATGTGATGGATAAAAATCAGGGGGACACGTTGTGAGCAAGTGAGGCCAGCCTCAGGCCAGATCCTGTAGCCCAGGATTCCAGTGTTAGGAAATATAAAGCTGCATAAGTTCTGGCTATAAACCCAACAGGGGTTGGGGCAGTGGAAGAAACTGCTAGTACATATGCAAACCCACTCACCGTTGGAACCACAACCAGGACAGCAGCTGAAGGGGTGCCAGTCACATACAGGAATTGGGTGAAGTGACTAGAAGTGGGGAAAAGGCCAGGAAAACTCACAGAAGTCAGCCAACATTGACCCCTCCTTAGCCCCTCCCCACACATGGAGCCACAGGTTGCTCCACCTTGGCAAATACCCAATGCTCTGCCCTATATGATTTGATAGGTGTGCTAGATTGGAATCAAAGCAGCTCTAGCTAGCACACAGGCAGAGGGAGGCTGCCAAAATCAGGAGACAAAGAAATATGGCCCAAATGAAGGAATAGAACAGAGCCCTAGAAAAAGAACTAAGTGTTGTGGAGATAGCCAACCTATCAGATTTGGAGTTCAAAACACTGATGGTCAGAATGCTCAAAGATCTCACTGAATCCTGCAAAAGTATAAGGGAAGAAATAAAGGCTCTTCTAAGGAAAATAAAGAAAAATCCACAGGAAACCAACAATGAAGGGAAGGAAGCTGGGATTTAAATGTTTTTTTTATTTATTTTTATTTTTTTTTTATTTATCTTTAGAGGAGAAGGGTAGGAGAGAGGGAGAGGGAGAGAAATATCAATGTACGGTTGCCTCTCGTGTGTCCCCTGCTGGGAACTGGCCTGCAACCCAGGCATGTGCCCTGACTGGGAATCGAACCGGGATCCTCTGGTTCGCAGGCCCACGCTCAATCCACTGAGCTACACCAGCCAGGGCCGGAAGCTGGGATTTAAATCAATGATCTGTAACTTAAGGAAAAAATAAACATTGAAACAGAACAAAACAGAAGAAACAAAAATTCAAAAAAATGAGGAGAGTTTAAGAAGGTTCTGGGACATCTCCAAAAGGTCCAACATCAGAATCATAGGGATGCCAGAAAGAGAAGAGGAACAGCAAGAAATTGAAAAATTATTTAAAAAAAATAATGAAGGAGAATTTCCCTAATCTGGCAAAGGAAATAGACTTCCAGGAAGTCCAGGAAGTTCAGAGAGTCCCAAAGAAGTTGGACCCAAGGAGGAACATACCAAGGCACATCATAATTACATTAGCCAAGATTAAAATGAAGGAGAGAATCTTAAAAGCAGCAAGAGGAAGGCAAAGAGTTACCTACAAAGGAGTTTCCATAAGACTATCAGCTGATTTCTTAAAAGAAACTTTGCAAGAAAGATGGGATTGGCAAGTATTCAAACTGATGAAAAACAAGACCTACAACCAAGATTACTCTATCCTCAAAGCTATCATTTAGAATGGGAGAGCAGGTAAAGTGCTTCCCAGACAAAGTAAATCTAGAGGAGTTCATCACCACCAAGAGCTTATTATATGAAATGTTTCTGGGACTTATTTAGGAAAAAGAAGATCAAACTATGAAGATTAAAATGACAATAAACTCACTACTATCAACAACTGAATCTAAAAAACAATAACAAACTAAGCAAACAACTCGAACAGGTATAGAATAATAGATATGGTGATCATTTGGAGGGTTACCAGCTGGGAGGGGGAAGGGGGAGAATGGGCAAAAAGGTATAGGGATTTAGAAGCATAATTGGTAGGTACAAAATAGAAAGAGGGATGTGAGGAAGAGTATATGCAATGGAGAAGCCACAGAACTTATGTGCACATCCCCTGGACATGAACTAAGGTGGGGGATTGCTGGAAGGAAGGAGGAACTGGGTGGAAGGTGACAAATGGGGAGGAATTGGGAAAACTGTAATAACATAATCAATAAAATATACTTAAAAAAGAAAATTACAGGTATATTACTTTACCATATGTTTATATAATATACTTTGCCTAGTTACATTTTTATAGTTTAACAATAACTGCCTCAAAATGTTAATTCCCTTTCTTGTCTTTTCTTTTTTAATAAATCTATAAATGCCCACATTTTACTTAAATATTTTCTCCTGAGTACATAATTCTGAAATCCTTTCTTTTATTTTATTTAAGTGTGTGGATTATACTATACAAAATAAATCTAAGGTCAATGATTATTGTTCTAAGAAATTCAAAGTTTCATTAAGCTACTTTAATTTAAAAACAGAAATAGTCCCAAAAAGCGTTTTCTGTTGGAATTTTCAAGCAATCAAGAGTCAGTTTCTTAATATTAAAATTATGTTGCATATTTACATTAAAGATATTTACAAAAGAAGTTATCTTCACTACTGACTGAGTTTATATGAGAAATATAAACACATATACTCAACATTAAAATAATCAACTTGCCTTTGTGTGGTAAATTTTTGTTATTATTAACCATGATATTAGAAAGGATAGATTTACTAATAAAATTGATTTCTAGGCAAATATTATAATAGGTTCTGTGATAAAGAGCTTATACAATTTATCATAAACTCATTCATATTTCTGTGATTATCGTTCTACACAGCCACTTTATATATTATATAAACTGGATCTTTTAATGGCTCATTACTTTCTTCAGAGTGTATTGTAATGGTATAAATTACTTGGGTTTTCATGCATAGGAGGCACATAGCCTGAGTTTCCTGTCCTCAGGAATAAATTCTACATATATAACTCCCATGGGAAGCAAAGGTCTGTAATTGAGTGAGTGCATATTGAATAAACAATCTCCCTTAATATCAAGATTACAAAATTACTTTGTATGTTACTATATGGTATAGATTACATTTTCCCCATACACATAATACTTATTCCTTAAGCTGTTCCCTAGAAGTGTAAAGTATGGATTATCAAACTATTTGTGTGCAAAGTAAGTTTTGCAATACTTTTTGAGAAAAGGTCATTTTTTTCCACTGATATGTCACTTGATTGTATCCTTTACACAATTGTCCCCCAGGAATTTAGGGAATCTTGATATTTAACTAAGGATAAGACCTGTGATTATGTTAATGCTTTATGGGCCAACTCCAGACCTAGCAAATGCAATGATTTTCACGGGACTTTTTGGAAGTAACTGATTCTAGGTTGAGTATTGAGCATGAAGAAAGGGTTTAGATATAAGGAATTATGTCTAGCACTAACTTAATCCTCATTCATATTTACATCCCACATTAGTGGTTATGCAGTCTCAGGAAGGAAAAAAACCTTCTGTTTTATCTTCCTGGAAAGAAATATTCTAGAGAACATTGACTTGGCAAGCATATCTTAAATTCTTAGAGTGATACTGACACTTGCTACTCAAGCATCTACCAGAACAAAAAACAAAAAACAAAACAAAACAAAACAAAAAAAAACAAGCACACACAATCATAAAAACATTTATAATGAAAATAGCAAATGTATAGTTTCAGATGTGAAAGAAAGTGTCTTTCAATTTAATGGATTATTTTTATGTACTTTGGAACACAATTTCCAGCTCTGGAATCTTCTGACGACTTTCAGAATGGCAAAAGTATTATTCTGGAATTATTCTGGGAGGCATTGACCTTCATAAACTTTCTCTTCTTCCCATGTACATCTCTTTTTCTTTTGGGAATATTAATTTTAGCACGTTGGCTCTAAACAAACCAAAGACCTAAAAATCAATTGTAGTTTTTTTTAAGTAAAACACAGCCAGGTAATAAATCAATGGAATATACAAAGTCCTTTGCATATTTTAAGAACAAAGTCGATAATGATTACATATTTGGCTTCAGTTACTCATATATTATTGTTTGTCCTCAAATTTTTACAATGGATAAGGTTGAAAGATCACATAAAATCTATTATCTTTCTTATGGAGAAAACAAGATGATACTTCTAGAAAAATAACAATAGCACAAATGATGTTGAAAGCTATTGTGCAGTATCATAGGTAATTATGTATGACATATTCCAGTTGAGGATGTATTGTATTTACATAGCCTTAGTAAATAGCTTATAGTCTTGGAAAACTATATCTGATACATGGTAGGTACTCATTAAACATTTATAGAATGAATAAGTAAAAAACATTAATCTTTTACTAGTGAAATTTTAATCTGACAAAATGACTAATATCTTTGAAATTTAAAAAAAAAGTTAGCACTAATTTCAAGACAGTAGAAAGGTACAAGTCTTAATATTTTTCAGCTAAGAAATAGGTATCCACTGAAAAATGTTACATAAAATTAATAATAAATAAAAGAAGACAGACATTACCATTAACTAATTGATATAGCAACATAAATATGTTTAAATATATGAATAATTTGTTAATATGTTTTCTAAAGTGCTATATTTCTAAATGCTCAACCATGTTTTGTGATATCTTCAGGATAATTAAGATATGATAACTATTCTGTTCATCAATAGGTTAGTAGTAAATAATGAAGAAGTGATTTTGAAGTTACACTAAAAAAAGTCAAATCATCTGGACATGGCCAAGGAAAAACTTATTTTTTTTAAATTTTTATTTTAATTGTTGATCTTGTACAGTTTTCATTCTTTTACTCCAACCCCAACACACCATCCCAACCTTCCCCACCTCCCTCCCATTTCCACCCCCCACTAGTTAAATCCTTCTCCTTTTCCCCTGAAATTCCCTCCCTTCTGGTGACTGTCAGCCTGTTCTCAATTTCAGTGTCTTTGGTTATACTATGCTTGTTTGTTTGTTTGTTTTGTTGATTAGGTTCCTGCTAAAGGTGAGATCATATGGTATTTGTCTTTCACTGCCTGGCTTATTTCGCTTAGCACGATGCTCTCCAGTTCCATCCATGCTGTTGCAAAGGGTAGGAGCTCCTTCTTTCTTTCTACTGCATAGAATTCCATTGTGTAAATGTACCACAGTGGAAAAACTTACTTTTTATTCAATTTCCCTGGCTGGTGTGGCTCAGTGGATTGAGCACCGGCCTGTGCACAAAAACGTATCTGGTTCAATTGCAGTTCAGGACACATACCTAGGTTTCAGGCCAGGCCCCTGGTTGGGGAAGTGGGAGAGGCAACCAACTGATGGTTCTCTTGCTTATCAATGTTTCTCTTCATCTCTTTCTCCCTTTTTTCCCTTCTCTCTGAAAATAAATAAAATTTAAAAAAAAACCCAAAATTCAAATGTTAAAATAGATGTTCAACAACAAAAAATTTTAAGTATGTGTTCTCAAAAATCCAATAAAATATTGAGGTCCATCTTTTAATTTATTTTGGAAGGCAGATTGTAGAGATGATTTTTTTTATGTGTCTCTTAACCTATGCTATTTCTATAGGTGTCTTTGTAAAATAAATTTAGGTAGCAATGATAAAAATTCTACATAAGAAATTTGGTATGTAAATTCATCTTTATACCATTTTATTATTAATAATTTATCTGTTGATGTCTTAATACAAAGGGGGAACAAAAATCCCCAGAATTTATTTATAAAAATATATATTTACTCTTATATGTTTAGGCTTTGATCATCTTCAAAATACTTTCCATTTGGTGTCATACACTTATTGAGATATTTTTCCACATCTCAGAACAGTTTTTTAATTCATCAATTTTGATACCTTTTAGTGCTTCTACTGTTTTTTGTTCCACCTCTTCCACATCAGCAAAATGTTTCCTTTTTAGTAATCTTTCTTTTTCTTTTTTGCTTCAGATTTTTATGTTTATAATTATCACATAAAATGTGATAGATATCATTGAAACCTTCTTTGTATCCCTCAACAAATTTATTTCCCTTCCCCTTTTCCCAGAAAAAGTTTGGTAAATATCCTTCATGTCCATAATTGTATACATTTACCACATAAACATGTGTCAATACATAATCTATGATAGTAAGTGAAGTAGTGAGATATTATGCAAGCATTTATCCTTCTGCAACCCACTTTTAAAATACAGTACCAGAACAAATTAACAACTGTGCTAATGGCTTGTAAGAACAAATAAATAAATACATAAATGAGTAAGATAAAAACACTTAAGTGTTCACCAGGAAAGAAATACTACTATACAGCAAAAAGAAAGGAGGAAGTCCTACCTTTTGCAAATGCATGGATGGAACTAGAGAATGTTATGCTAAGTGAAGGCAGTTGTTAAAAGACAAATATCACATGACCTCACTTACAACTGGAATCTAATGAACAAAATAAACTAATGCGAAAAATAGGACCAGAGACATGGAAAAATGGAACAGACTGATAGCTGTAGGAGAGGAGCAGGGAGGGGGGAATGGTAGAAGGAAAGAGATGGGAGTAGTCAAAGAACATGTATGAATGACTCATGGCCATGGACAACTGAGAGAGGTCTAGAGGGGTGAGGTGGAAGGAGGGGGGTAAAAGAAAAAAAGAAATTAGGACAATGGTAATAGAATCAACAATAAAAAAAGAAAATAAACAGATAAATTACTTATATTTAAATAAAAATTAAATACCCCAAATGAAAGAATTTGATTAATAAATATGTTGGTATTTGTTTATTTAATTTTATTGTATGTTTCCATTACCATTTTTCCCTTATACCTTCTTTCTCCCAGCAATCATCACACTGTTGTCATGTCCATGACTCTTTTTTCCTTTTTGTTCAATCCCTCAACACCCTAACTTCCCCTCCCACTATTTATATTGAACTTTAAATGCAAGTTGCAAAGGACTTTTTTCATCAAGAGAAACAACAAAAAAGTCACTTGGGGCAAGATCGAGTGAATAGGGAGGATGGAGCACAGGGGTCATGCCATTTGCAGTGAAAACTGCTGAACCCTCAGCATGGTATGGTCAGCTGTGCTCCTAAATCACCCACCATGAAATAGGCAAATGCGTTGAAAGAGTCTTCAAAAATAATCCACTGAAGCCAAAATCAGCCTCCCACAACAATGCTATTCGGTACACTGATACAGATGGGTTCCTACAACACTCACATGGTGGGGGAAGCCTGTACTACAAGGGATCCACCCTCCAGAAGATAATTCTATTTTTAGGCCCTCCATCTTAAAGTCTTCTTGACATTTTAGTTGTAGCTAGTTTATTTGTAGATTGGAAGACTCCATATCATTACATGGATTTATTTCATATGTCTTCATAGTAATATCCATGCAAATATAACTTGTAAAAATATTTCAGAATGGGAAAAATGTACCTGAATCCATAATGAGAAAATCTGGGTTTGATTCAAAATTCTGCTCCTTTTGGCCAAAGACCTTTTGCAAGCCACCTGTACTTCAAGTCTCAGGTTTCTCAACTATGAATGTATATGATATGTTGTAGTACAAGCACTTATCAGACTTTGGTAAGTAAATAGGTAATAAAAACATCATGGAAACCATAAATGTAAGCTTTAAAAGTGCTTCATACTTATTTAACACCTTAATTTATTTTACGAATGTTCATGTATGTATTGTCATGTTATCCCATAGCAATCTTGTAGACCATTCAGGGAAGAACTTTTGCTCCAAATTTACTTACAACAAAAGCATAGGATAATAAAATTTATATTATTTAAACAAATCAATGTTGCAAGGTTACAATCTTCATGAAATATAATAATTTATCTGTTTGTATATTACATAGTACAGTTCCAAATCTATGAGTTTCACATGTACAGACTAATACTACTGAACACTATGAAATCATTATTGGATTAGAATATTAATGATCAGTAGAAATTTACATATCATTTCAAAATCTTCCTTTAAAATGAATTAACTCTGTGAAAAACAAATAGCATATGATCTCACCTTTAACTGGAACAAAGTCAACAAAAGAAAAAAGCAAAGAAAATATAACCAAAGACATTGAAATTAAGAACAATCTAACAATAGCCATAGGGGAGGTGGGAGGAAACAGGGGGAGAAGCATTTTCAGGAACTACTGTAAAGGACAAATGGACAAAACCAAGGGGGAGGATAGAAGCAAAGGAGGGAGGTGGGTTTGGTTGGAGTGGCAGGGAGTGGTGGGGAGAAAATGCAGACAACTGTAATTGAACAACAATAAAGTAATTTATGAAACAAAAAATAAAGACGAAAAATGAGTTAACTGTCATAAATAAGATAAAACAACTTTTTAAAAGTATAAGGGTGAAAATATGTGAAGTGGTGTAATATTTATTGTTTTTCTACTCTTTTCTACATAATTCATGTGGGCCTATTTGTTGTTAATCTGCACAATTAACTCAGAATATTTTCACATCTCCTTATTTTTCAGGGAAGTAACTAGACACACACAAGATTAAATAATATAACCAAGACAATATATTCATAAGTCATGAAGATGATTTTAATTTGAACACTATATTTGGCTCAGGTTTGTCATTCTACACCAGTACCTTAGTTGTGTCATAATAAAACACCTTTATTGGAAGAAAGTCAAGAATTAGACTGCAGATCTCCTGAATAAGTCCAGTGTTTTCTTCCTTTCAATGATTTTATTCAGTTATAATTATTTGTTGAGTGTGTATTGCAAAGTAGAAGGCACTTTTAGGTTTAGAGGGATGCAAACATGAAGAAATGAGACATATATGTACATATATATTTACTTTAATATGTATGACTGTGATGGTTGAGAAAAGAGAAATATACAGTTAGTGGTGTGAAGGAGACTAGATAATTATTCGTTTTGAGGGGACAATGATGAGTTCAAGAAAATATGTTGTCCTTAAATTATATCACAGTAAATAGTCTAGAAGAGTCAGAAATGGAAGTGTGAAAGTAGCATATGTTTAAAGACCAGCTGTGGCCAATAAATCATTCAACAAGTACAGTGTCAAAAGATGAGCTTAGAAGAATGGAAAGGCAGCAGATTGTGAAGGGCATGGAGTACAACATTGACGCATTTAGGATTTTTCTTGAAGAAATGAGAATCTATCATAGATATGAAAATGGGCACTCAAGCAGGGAAATGATATGTTTCAGTTGTTAGAAGTATTGCAAATATATTTAAAATTATATTGAAGATATATCAAATGAGGAAAGTCTAATATTTTTCAATGCTAAGACTCATTAATGGAGTACTTCAAGGAAATCTTGTCTTTGACTCTGTAATTAATAATCTAAAAGTAAGAACTCATTTAGTTTGTAAAGTTTGACTGTATACTCTCATTTCTTTACTCATAAATTATGTCTTTATGTAAAGTCTGGAGCCAATCAATATATCTAAAGCTTAGATGCTGAGATATTCAGTGGAAGAAGAAAGTGGTTTATTCAATAATTCATAAAACTAAAATGCAGTAAACTATGAAATATCTTCTAGAACATTTCCTATTGTTTATATTTATTTGTGAATTAACAACTTTGTCAAGAAAAGTCATTGTGTAGAAAGGCTTAATTATCTTTTTTTGTACTTTAGGAGAAATATTTTACATACATCTTTTGTCCAGCTCAATGTTTCATCATATATAGACCTCAGTTTATTTATTTATGCTATTTCTCAACCCAGTGAGGCCACTGAAAGTACCATTACTTGTGTTGGGTCTGTAAAATAAAATGATTTTGTGAAAATCACATAAATCTAATTAATTTGAATGATATATATATAAAATTCAAATAGTATTAAATATTTTAAGCACCCTCACCATAAAATATTTAGTTCTAATATCCATTCAGTTTAATGACAGATAGACAGTAATACATAAAATTTAAGTTTTCCAAGTGGAAAATGGGCACATTTCCAAATTAAAATATATCAAGCCATAAATGATATTTTACCTCAAAATATGTGGTAATTCTATTTCACACTATTGTTAAATGAAAATATATTTGAAAGATTATTCAAAAAATTACTTGAAAATGAAATTTTTTCTAGCTCAGGGAACTTTCCCCTTTTTTTAAAGTGGTGCTTTTGTTTTCCTAAAGTTAACAATGTGAGGGAATTATATTTTAGTTATAAATTCTTGTTACAGATATCACTTTTCACTCTTGTTATTCTTTAAAGTTTTATTCATGATTATTCCATCTATCCATCTACTCATTAACATTTATATCGATAAATATGGTAGATTTTAGGACTATAAAGACTAATAAAATTTTAGTGTAGTTTGTAGAAGGAAAGCCAATATATAAATGAACAGGTCGTGAAATTCTGCCTGATAAAGTTTGATAGGGAGCTGAGAACATACAATGGACATTTGGTTTGATCTTTCCACAAGTGACAAATTGCTTCTCCAACTTTTTGCCTTCATCAACCTCAAACAATTGCATGGTAATGTTTAGCACACACCTGCTGCATTATAACATTCTGTCTGTAAATTTTCTGAAGGGAAAACTAAGAGATGTGTTGGGTGTATCTATATGCAAAATATTTCTGTTGTGTTGCATAATTACTCATGATATGTAAAGGGTAAGTATTCACTATATGAGATGAATACTTCATTTATATGTATTTTTAGAAGTCATCTGATTGTGAACTGCTTTTATGTCTATGTCTAGAACACTTCTATGTCATCCTAACCATAGTACTCCATCTTTCTTCTCTTCACCCTGTCACTCTTCTTCTGTTCCTGTTCATCATTCACCCAACTCCATTTCCCTTCACTGCCTTCTGGTCATGTCTTAAAGGAGCAGTGATGATCACATTATTTTCATACATAATACATAATTTACTTAGTTCTATTTTATCTTTCTCTCTAAAATACTATGTAGTAATTGTACCAGCTGTTCTTTTTATATCACTAGCCACACCTCAAGTATTTCTCAAAAGATGCCTTTTTGATTAGATATATGCTTTCTAATATTTTGACATTTCTAATGATATTTCTAATATTTCTAATATTTGACACTCCTCAAATTCTGGTTAATTTATTTAATGTAGTTTTCTATATTCATAACACTTTTACATTCATCTGATAACATCTATAATATTGATATCATTGAACCCTGTAAAAGATACGAATGAAAGTATAAAATTTCTTTTAACCAGTCAACAAACTAATGACTGCTGTTGCAATTTGTTATAATTAGGTTAATTATGTATTCTCTTCAAACACAAATACACACTAGACTTCATCAAAAGTAGGGAAAGCTTACCATTATAAGACATATCTTTATATTCTTGCTATGGAAAAAGAAACTCAATAATAATAAAATAATGTATAATGAACTTTAAAATATCAAATGACAAATAAAAACTGGTAATTTTTCAAGATGGCAAAATAATATTTTAAATTCATTCTAACACATTTTTATTGAAGAGGCTAAATAATATTTTAAATTCATTCTAACACATTTTTATTGAAGAGGCTAAATGGGTATCTCTGTTCCACTGGACATCCTGTATATCTTCTGCCATTTAATTGACTGAGTTATGCCTCCCTCCAAAGAGAACTAGAGAAGTTTTACCATTATTTTTTCTCTGCTGTATGCATGTATAGATTAAAACAGGAGGAACAAAGCAGGTACTATATACAATGCATTTTTGTCTGCATTGCAATTTCCTACACCCATATAATCATAATTCCAACAACTACACATGTAATCAAAGATTCATACTTTTCTCCATTAAATCTGGGAAAATTTTCCCTGGCATTAATTCACTTGCATCTTGACTATCATGATTAGATCTTGAACTTTATCACCGATGCCTTTCATGTACAGAGATCATGTGCAAAATCCTTTGCCTTTTGAGACATCATATTCATTTTTGTAAATATTATTTTCCAATTGTCAGAAATTGTAATTTACATCAACATACTATGTTATTTATTTTCTCTGTCTCTGTGTAGAATATATTAATATTATATGTTGATATAAACATAATATGTTTTATATATTAAAGATTCACATGATGCTTAATTAAAAAGACTTTTATTTTTGTATACAGTAATGTATACCAAAGTAAGTTTACAACTGTAAAGTTTACGGTTGTAAGTTTACTTTTGGTCAAAAATAAGTTTACAGTTGTGAGTATGTGACACACAAAGTTTATTCATGTATTATTATTTATTAAGTATTGCATTGTTTTTCAAACAAACAACTGTAAACCTACTTTTTCTCACTCCCTGTATAATGTATTTTACCCTTAACCAAGTTTTGTATTTCTATGGATTTTATCAGCTGGTATATATACCGCTTAAATGTCCATGCAAGTTTTTACTCATTTATTTATTTATTTTGAATTTTATCAGCTCTACTATGTATTCCTACTAAGCATAAAAAGCCACCAACCTGTGTTCTAATTTTACCAGTTGTAGAATTTATATGGTATGAACTCTGCCTGGTGGACCCTTCTGGTTCTCTAAAAACATAGTATATATTAAATTCTAGAGATAAAATAAGATATAATGAATTATATTTCCAGATGCTTAATACTGGTTACTTATGATTTAGTGAAAACTAATCAACTGGTAAATTAATCTAAATATATTTCTTGGCATGAGAAATCATGAATCAATTACCAATAAATTTTAAATATATTTTAAAATGTCAGATGTTCCACATAAGTTCATGTTCATAACCGTATTATTAATTCATTAATGTACATACATATAACAGTTTATATGAATTTTTTTGCTAACTAAAATAGTGATTAGAAGTGCTACAGGAATTCAAAAATTGGATTCCCTAATTGTTTAGACAAATAGAAGCTGATAAAGAACTTTTTCAAGGCAACTGGGGCATTTTCCCACTTTCAATGAATATGCCTGGATTTCATCACCTCCATTCTATCCAGCAGTCAAAGAGAGTATGGGATTATCTTTGGTTCCACAAGAATGACCCTTCTTTCCATCACAAACAAAATTCTAGCACCAGGCAGTGAAAATAAACATTTTTATTTGCTTTTCTGCTAAAGAAATATGACACTCACTGCACGAAGTCACCTCCAAATGAATACAAGCATACAATTACTGCTCAAGGTTGAGGATTCTTTTTGAAAGCAGTTTATGAAATGGCAATAGATGTCAAAAAAGAGTATAATGGAAATGAGGTGATTACTCACTTAAGCCAAATGAAAAACTGTGTCTAATTGTCTAACTTGCTCCATTGACTTCAAACAGTTTGCAGTCCCAAACTCCTAATACATTTAATGCCCTCACAAGGAGCTAAATGGGCTTTCTGCAGCGGCAATGGGCCATAGGAATTCAAACAGGATTCCTGGTTATTCTATGTCTCTTCCATCTTCTCAGTGCTAATTTTGTTTTTTTAAACCACACACTAAAATTTATGGGTTCATGGTTTTCTTACAGATTGTGAGAGAAAACAAAAGCTTGGGAGTAATAATACCAAAGTAAGATCACACTATTTATTTTTGTTATTTTACATCTACGCAAAATGCACTTGCATCATTTTTTGGTCTCTCAGTACTGCCCACAGAGTTATGGATGAAATACAAGACAAATTCACATGGACTACTGAGTCCTGTGGAGGAAAAGGGATGCCCCAGCTACTCTCTCAAGGGGAGAGTGCCCTGACCCATGCCATGAAAGGTTTTTATTGGGTTTCAATTTGCACAGGAACACAGGTAAAGTTCATTGTCAGGCAGTAAGGATCAACAATAGATAGCAAACAAAGAACTATGAGGGCTTATTCTGAGTCAGGGTCTGTTAGCTAAAGGGCTACAAAACTTTGGGAAACAAACTCATTTCCTGTTTGGACCCTTATCATTTAATTGAGAGCATTCTTAGCAAAGCAGGTTTCACAGGATTTTATGTATTCTTTCTCAGGCCTGATCACCCAGGGAATCTGCCCTTTCCAGCACAGGGCTGCACCCACCACCAGGATTTTTTCAGGATTAAGGCGTTGTCTCAGGTTTAAGTCAGATAGGGTAACCAAGGCAACCAAGAGATTAGAAGACTTCTTGCAGACAGAATGAGAACTCAGGTTATGTCAGGATAGCTGAGGGGTGAGGGTCTATAACCCCTTTTTGCTGTAGCCCCCCAAGTCCTTCCTTGGGGCCTCCATGTGATCATGCCTGGCTTACGTCATTCTCCCCTTAGGGAATATTACCCGTCATTGGCTAACTGATCAAGCATTGGGGTCCAGTTATGGATGAAGCAAAAGGAGCAGAAGCGGCCCTCCTGCCAAGGAGATAAGTTTTGTCTCCTTAGTGGTTTATGGTCCAAAGGTCACTCACTCAGCCTTAGCCATGGAGGTGTTACAGTTCCTGAAACCAGGCAGGGCAGTTCCCAACATAATGGCTATTGCCAGCATTTTGGTATTTATTCAGTTATTCAAAAAGATTTTCTTTTGTACAATATTTTCTAACTTCATAATTTTTTACCAGCTAAGAAAATATTTCATGAGCTATTTGAATATTCATCTTTTTTCCTTGATGTTTGAAATGACTGAATAAAAATTTAGACATATCTTGAAGTTAATGTACCAAATAAAAGCAATTTAAATAAGGGAGTTTCCTGAAGGATATTAAAAATTGGGTGTTGTTTTGGCTAGCCATAGAGATATTTTTACTTAACAACAACCAAACATATTCAATCAAAAGTTCATAAAATCTAAGTTGAAATTCCTTTAATTGTATAACATTTTCTCATCATGATGCTCTGGAAACCTAGAACAGGGAAATGGTAATTTCTTTACCATTAATATGATATCTTTTTTATTATTGTTCAGTACTTCTCTATACATACATCTAGATTGTAAATCAACTAGAAAAAATAAAACAGAGCTCAATTTTCACAATATATATTAATTATATTTCCCATTAAAGAGCACTTATTTGGCCTCAAATAAAATTCTTCATATAAAAAAATAACAAAAAACAGGCAAAATAATAAGACAAATCCTGAATCAGATAATACCAAAATATGCATATATGTTTGCAAATAATTTATGGAAATTACATGTTCATTTCTAAAAATTAATGACATCAGAGTTTGGCATTGGCATTGTTGAAATGTAGCAATATATCGATAACCTATAACAAGATTTTTGCGGGCCTATATCAAAATCAGATACCTTTACACTAGAATGATTGATTTAGTGAAACATCAGAAGGATATCAAAATTCACAACTTTTGATTTCGTAAGTCAGAAAGCACCAATGGAATTTTACTTGCTGGAGTCTTAGGGGAAAGTAAATTGATCAGAGTGAAAAGACTTGTACAGAAATAGAGCATTTGTGTGTGTGTGTGTGTGTGTGTGTGTGTGTGTGTATTTGGGCATTCTAATTGAAAACCAAGCATTTGTACTCAAAAGGATTAAAACATTAGGAATTGTGGCATATAACATATGAATTGTTATGATCAGAGGACCAAAGGAAAACAATAATAATGTGGAGATTTTAGAAGTGGCCTTATCCCAGGGGAAACTTAAATATAGCTCAGAGGAAGGATATCACTTACAAGAAAACTTGGAAGAACTTATCTGGCTAATACATGTTCTCAGTCCTGACAAATAATTAGACTAATAGTAACAGTTGTATAAATAGAGAGAGATAGGCAACTCTACAAGATCATCACTTTTAAAAATTGCCTATGGAATAAAGAACAAACTGACCAGAGGAGAGGTGGATGGGGATAATGGAGGAAAAAGGGGGAAGGGTTTATAGGAACATGTATAAAGGACACATGGACAAAACCAAAGGGGGATAGGATCAAGGGTGGGTCATGGAGATGGCTGGTGTGGGGCAGGGGGAGTGGAAGGGAGAAAATGGAGACGACTGTACTTAAATAACAATAAAACATGTCAAAAAAAAAAAAAAGACTACGGACCAATGGAAATTACAAGCAAGCAAATTCTAGCCTAGCATATATTAAAATAATAATGCTCTCCTGCAATAAAAGAGGCTATCTCTTTAAAAAAAAAAAGAAATGTTCACTTACTATATATCCTTGTCTAAATCCTAGAACAAGTAGATTCCTTTAAACAGCAAAATAAATTACCAGTATTCTAGAGCCCCATTAGAGAGAAAATACTGAAATAGTGTCTTAACAGTAAGCTGGTTCAGAGAAATGTTATGGAGATAATGTTATCTATCTGATCCAGACAAACATTCACTTCTCCATGTGGTCTGAGTTCTGTCTGGCTATTAGAAATTATACCACAATATTAACTTAACCATACAAACTATTCTTTATTTATTGTCTTTATTTTACTACATTATAACACGTATATGTACATATATATTTAAAGTACATATACATAAAAACTATTGTATGTGTGTACAATTAGATACATTTTTATGTTAATAAAATGCATGGCAATAACTGCTTAATGGAAAGGTAAAGATTTTTTCACTTCTATTACTATAATACTTTACACACAAAAGTAGAGCTAGCTTTATTTTGTTTTCCAGCTTCATGTTGGCTTTTTTTTTTTTTTTTTTAACGGAATGGGATTATGTTTGTTGTAAGATGCATGTAACCTAATGCTAGGTTTGTGGTCTAAAATTTTTGGCCCTGAAGTGGATTCCTTAGAAGACATTAATAGATTATTTTGTCACTGAAGTTTTCTGAGATATACATAACATGGTTAAAATCACTTTCATCACCTAGCATCTACTTTTTATTTTACTTTTTTACTTTATTATTTTTTAAATTATTTTATTGTTGTTCAAGTACAGTTGTCTGCATTTTCTCCCCACCCCTCCCCTCACTTACTCCAAACCCACCTCCCTCCCTTGCTTCCACCCTCCCCTTTGGTTTTGTCCATGTGTCCTTTACAGTAGTTCCTGAAAACCCTTCTCTTCACTGTCCCTTCACTCTGCCCCTGTGGCTATTGTTAGATTGTTCTTAATTTCAATGTCTCTGGTTATATTTTGTTTACTTTTTTCTTTTGTTGATTATGTTCCAGTTAAAGGTTAGATCATATGGTATTTGTCCCTCACCGTCTAGCTTATTTCACTTAGCATAATGCTCTCCAGTTCCATCCATGCTGTCGAAAAGGGTATAAGCTCATAGCAGCACAATTTATAATAGTCAAGTGCTGGAAGCAACATAAGTGCCTATCAACAAATGTGTGGATCCAAAAACTATGGTACGTTAACACAGTGGAATTCTGTGTGGGAACATCTACTTTTTAAACCTCTCATCCTCTAAGGTTATCAGCTCCATGTATAGTCTCCAGAAATTAGTATGCTAAACTGAACCATCTTGATGGGAGTGACTGTCAATAGGGTATGCTTCCAAAGTATTGTTTACAGTGGCAAATTGTAAGCCAACCAAGATTGCAAAGATGGATAAGAATATTACCAGAGTTTCCTCAGATTAATTTTTCTTCCCTTTTCAAGGTTATTTTTCCTGGATTCATGATTTTTAGTTATTTCTTTTAGCACTATAAAGAACCCAATGTATTCCCTCAGATTTTTTATTTCTATTGAAAAATTATCTGTCAGTCTTATGTTTACCCATCTGAAAGAATTGTCTTTTTTCTTCATTATTTTTCTTTTTAATTTCACACTTTTTACTAACTCCCATTTCTCCTTGTTTTTTTGTGTGTATTTAATATTCTGTTATTATGACTTAAATAGTTCTTAACTGCAGGTGCTTCACTTTTCAGATCCAGAGCCTCCATATATTTTCTCTTTTTGGATTCTAATCAACACACAAAATTATTTAGATTTTCATCTACTTTGTCCATCTGCTACCCTGCTCTTTTTTTTTTTTTTTTAGTTGTTTAAAAACCCTAATCAGCTGACTTCAATTACTGGCTTAACTGCAGGATTTTGTTTGTTTGTTTGCTTTGCTTTTTTTAAAAAATTTCATTTCCATTCTCTCTCTCCCTCTTAGTTTTCAGTTCTGTCATTTGGTGCAAGTAGCAATTTTAGACTGAATGACAGACATTGATATTGTATATAAAGATCTTGAAGCTTCCAGGTAATATTGTCATCCTAGGGCAGGGGTTGGCAAATCTGTTTCCTATTTTTTTAAATAAAGTTTTGCTGGAGCATGGCCACACTCATTCATCTGCATATTATCTTTGACTGCATTTGTAATAATTTAATATAGCTAAGAAGTTGGTGGAAGACATTATATAGCCTGTTTAGTCAAAAATATTTACTATCTGATCCTTGTAGGGTTGTCCAACCTTTCGGCATCTATACACCACACTGGAAGAAGGAGAGTTGTCTTGGACCACACATTAAATACATTGTCACAAATAATCACACACACAAAAAAATCTCATAATGTATTAAGTAAATTTTTGATTTTGTGTTGGGCTGCATTCACAACCATCCTGAGCTGCATGTGGCTCATGGGCCTCAGGTGGGACACCACTGCAGGGCAGAAAAAGTAAGCCCCCTGTTCTCAGGTACTAAAGTTGCTTCTGATCATTTGAATTTAATCAAGGATTTGCTATACCACAGCTGTGTTACAGTCCTGAAAAGACCCACTCTAGTTATGATCTCCCTGGTCCTGTAGGGTTTTCCATAAAGTCACCTTCTATATAAAGAAATCATATCCTTGTCTCAGAAAAGTAACAAAATTCTCTGGTTTTCTGTGGGCTTTCAGTTCAGGTATTTTTATGTCAGTCCCATAGAATTCTAGCAGTCAACAAATGTACTTAGGGAAAAACTGGATATATGTTTGTGGCCCCTCAAATCTCTAAAAAACATTTACTAGTTCCATTTTTCTCTGAGTATTTGTGCTCTATGAGCACTTAACCAGGATAGTCAATCTTTTGTAATCAACCAGAATTAGAAAGTTGCTCAATAGTAAATTTCTTGACAGAAGCTCACTTCTACAAGATTCTCAGCAGTCTCAGTTCCTCTTGTTTTTGCTTCAGCAGCTCTCATTGCCTTTTCATAGTTTGTTTTACTCCTCTGTTACTTTGCTTTTCTGGTTGGTGAATAAGAACAAGTAACTATTCCATATCAGCCAGGGAACACACTGCATCTAACTTTTCTCAAATGTTTCAGTATATAACAGGCACGGTGAAACTGTTTGGCGTATGTATATACATATATACACACACACACGATAAATGCATTTAATGATTAACAGAAAGACATTAGAAATGTATATTCTTTGCATTTAAATATATTTATATGCAATATATTTAAAGAGAAAACAAAATGCTTTTCAATAACAGTACATTTATTATATTAGTTCTTTCATAGTCACTTTCAAAAACAGTCTGACAATAAAATAGAAGTATTCCTTATATACAGAGTCTGAGGAATTTCCTTTGACCTAGAGAAAAGAAATCACCTTACCATTCAATGTACCTAGCTATTGTTCAAATTCATTAATACTTTTATTTTCTCCACATAATATAGTAGTCACTTGATTATCCTTAGTCATATGACTTTCAACTGTTACTCACAAACAAGGTATTCTAAACACTGTTATTGTTTCAGTCCTGCTTTCATCATGGTTGATTGTTAGTATTAAATAAGGTTAAATATAAAAATTTGTCCTAAGAATTGCCTCTTCAAAGGTATTCAACAAAGGGAGGGCTGCTTTTTCTTATACTTTTCTCAAAATTGCCCCATGTTCTAATATTTCTCTTGCTAAATAAGTTTCATTCATTTTTTAATTGTTGAGGTTATTATATATCATTTTATATTAATATTTGATTAAAATAATATAGTATGCAGGAACAAAATTTATCAACAAACTAATATGACCTAGGTACTGTGTAAGCTATAATATACATATTGTTTTCAATTTAATTCCCTATATTTTCACTCATGTTTAATACATGAGGAAATTAAGCTGAAGAAAAGTTGAATAAACTTCCCTAGATAACTCCCCAAGTTACTGTAATCAGACCTTGAAACTTACAATAAATCATTTAACTTAATACTTAAATTGATTATTTAATATGCATAAATACCAAATGTTCATTCCCCAAATTGTCTTATAGCAGGGATCTAATATAGTCTATATAGGGCCTGGCACATATAACACCCTTTTTTATTACAAAATCTGTTGTTACAAAGTCACAACCATGTAATTATGTAACATAATAATATCACACTCAAGCATACCATATGACAATTTAGGTGAAATGTTCAAGTTAAAACTAAAAGTTATTACACCCCTATTATTACCCTACCAACTATACTCAAGCAGTCATTACTTCTGCCAGACTCTGTATATCCTTAAGTTTCTTCCAATTTATATATAATTATATATATAATTATATATATATATATATAATAGATTATGCTATTAGAGTTGTCCCATTTCTCCCCTTCATTCCCCTCCACCCTGCACACCCCCTCCCACCCACATTCCCCCCTCTTAGTTCATGTCCATGTGTCATAAGTTCTTTAGCTTCTACATTTCCCACACTATTCTTGCCCTCCCCCTGTTTATTTTCTACCCACCATCTATGCTACTTATTCTCTGTACCTTTTCCCTCTCTCTCCTCCTCCTACTCCCTTGTTGCTAACCCTCCATGTGATCTCCATTTCTGTGGTTCTGTTCCTGTATTGCTGCATAACACAACTTCTAAAATTTAGTGGCTTAAAACCAAAAAAAAAACAATTCAATTTTCTTTCCTGTGTCTGTGGATTAATAAAATAAATATATGATTTTCTCTTCTGTGTCTGTGGATTGATTGAATTCTGCTAGGTAGTTTTGACTTGGAGTTTCCTTTTAGAACACAGTCGGATGGTAGTTGGGCTGTAGTAGTAGCAAATTGGACTCAGCTTTTGCTGACTCAAGAGAGAAAATTTAAAGATAATTAAAATTGTATAATCTGAGAGGGAAGATGGCGGCGTGGTAGAAGGGAGCAGATCCCATTCCCACCTACATATGGGAGAAAAACCTGGCCCATCTATGGAAGAACAGAGCAAACAAGGAATAATAACGCAGCATATTTGAGAACAAGAGAATGAAAATTGTAGTGGACATTAAAAAACCAGTGGTAAGGAGAGCTCTTCAGAACAATAGGAGCCCAGGGATCATCAGCACGGAAAGCTGGGCAGCTGAGGCCCCGGCCAGGCGCTCCACCAAGCCTGCCCCAAGGCTCTGGGGAGGGAGCTGGGTCAGCCGCTGAACTGGCTGGGAGATCTCAGGGGCCACCGCGAGACTGCGGCCGAGCGAAAGTGGGTACCCCGCACCAGGTCACTGCGAGACTTTGAACCGAGTTTTCATGGTCACCGGGCAACTGCAAAAGCATAGTTGCCCCAACCACAGACAGAGGCATGTCTGAAGTGAGACAGCTGCATGAAAATAGGCACTCACACAGGACGCACACACAGTCTCGGGATCGTGGGCATTGGCGAAAACACAGGCGCTGGCCACTGGAGACAGCTGTGGAGCCATAATTGTCAGTGCACGAGCAGGCGCTCGAACTTGGACGGCTCAGGACCATAGGCTCAGGCGCCAGATAGCTGCTGGAGCACAGGCCCCTCGCAGGGGCAAAGGCCTGACCACAAAAAGCCCAAGGGGCAAAGGCAGGCGGCTGCACACGACTGGAGAACAGAGCACACACTCATAAACTCGGGGAAGTGCACGCACACCAGGAGGCTCAGAACACACGCTGGAAGTTCTGTGGGGAGAGGCGCCTACTAATGCTGGAATACTTACCACAATGAGGACTGAGTTCTGAACACAGAGAAAAGCAATAAGATCACCCCTCGGCCATTGCAGCCAGCACGACCAGAAAAACTGGCTCGGCAAGTTTGAAAACAACAAGAGGGTTTTTGTTTGTTTGTTTGTTTGGGGTTCTTTTGTTTTGTTTTGTTTGTTCCCTTTTTTTTTTTTTTTTGGTTATTTGTATTTTTGTGTGTGTGCTTCTTTTTTGTTTCACTAGTTTGTGTTTTTTTGGTTGTGTGCCTGTCTATTTATATAATTGTTTTTAATTATTCCTTCTTTATTATTTTTATCTTCTTCTTTACTCCTCATCTCCTTTTGCCTCTCTTTAATTCTTTCTCGTTTTGTTCCCTCTTCCTTTCTTTACAATTTTATCTCTTCTACCTTCCTCTTTATTCTTCTTTCTTCTTTTTTCATTTTTCCCCCTTTTTTCTTTTTAAATACACACGAGTGAAACAAAACAAACAAACAAAGAAACAAACAAGCCTGGACCTGTGAAAAAAACCAGAGTTGGCCCCCAAAAAGAGGGTATCCCAGCTGATGAGACAGTGGAAACTCTGAACAACAGGATATCTGAAGGATAATCCACCACTGAATCTCACAGGTACTCTACCACAGAAGGTCATACCACAAACCCAGGGAGGCAGAACAGATCAATGTAAGAAGTTGAGGCTAACAAGAAGAGTCTTACAAACAATGGGAAGACAAAGAAACAACCCCCAAATGAAAGGAAAGGAGGAAGCTCCAGAAAGAATGCTAAATGAAATGGAGGCAACTCAACTATCAGATATAGAGTTCAAAGCAATGGTTGTCAGGAAGATCAATGAGCTCTCAATGAGCTACCAGAAACTACAGGGAAGTTATGATGAACTCACCGCACACTATATCAACATGAAAAAGGAAATAGAAGTAATCAACAAGGGCCAAGAGGAAACAAAGAACACAGTTTCTGAACTGAAGAACACATAGAAGGAATGAAAAGCAGAATTTATGAAGCAGAAGATCGGATCAGCAAGTTGGAGGACAAAATAGAAAAAAACACCCAGTATGAGCAAGATAAGGAAAAGAGGCTCAAAAGAATGAAGAGGGTTTAAGCGAAATGAAAGACAACATGAAAGGGAATAATATCCATATAATAGGGATACCAGAAGGAGCAGAAGAGCAAGGGATAGAAAACCTATTTGAAAAAGTAATGATGGAAAACTTCCCTAATTTGGTGAGAGAAAAAGCCACACAAATCCAGGAAACACAGAGAGTCCCATTCAAGAGGCAACCAAACAGGCCCACTTCAAGACACATCATAATTTAAATGGCAAAATTCCAAGACAAAGAGAGAATCTTAAAGGCAGCAAGGGGAAAAAAGGAAGTAACATACAAGGGAACCTGATAAGGTTAACAGCTGACTTCTCAATGGAAACGCTCCAAGCCAGAAGAGAATGGCAAGAAATATTCCAAGCAATGAGAACCAAAGGCCTGCAACCCAGACTACTTTACCCAGCAAGGCTTTCAATCATGATAGAAGGCCAAATAAGGAGCTTCCCAGAAAAAAGAAGTCTAAAAGATTACACCTCTACCAAACCAATTCTGCAAGAGATACTAAAAGGACTGCTTTAAGGGAAGAAAGAAAAAGACAGAGAGAGAAAGAGAGAGAGGAACACAGGTACGAAAATGGCAATGAATAAATACCTATCAATAATAACCTTAAATGTAAATGGATTAAATGCTCCAATCAAAAGACAGAGAATAGCTGAATGGATAAGAAAGCATGACCCACACATATGCTGCCCACAAAAAACCCATCTCAGGACAAAAGACATACACAGGCTCAAAGTGAAGGGCTAGAAACAAATTTTCCAAGCAAATGGTCAGGGGAAAAAAGCTGGGGTAGCAATACTCATATCAGACAAAATAGATTTCAAAAGAAGGGCCATAAAGACAGACCCAGAAGGTCACTTCATAATACTCAAGGGAAGAATCCACCAAGAAGACATAAATATTGTAAATATGAATGAACCCAATGGAGGAGCACCTAAATACATCAAGAAAGTCTTAGAGGATATCAAGAAAGATATTGACAGCAACACAATTATAGTAGGGGATTTTAACACCCCACTGTCAAAAATGGACAGATCTTCCAAACAAAATATCAACAAAGATATTGTGGCATTGAACAACACTCTAGAGGAAATGGACTTAACTGATATATATAGAGCCCTTCATCCCAAAGAAGCTAAATACACATTTTTTTCAAATGCACATGGAATATTTTCAAAGATAGACCACATGATAAGTCGCAAATCAAGCCTCAACAAATTCAAGAAAACTGAAATCATACCAAGCATTTTCTATGACCACAAGAGACTGAAACTAGAAACCAACTGCAAGGGGAAAAACCCAAAACCCTCAAAATCTTGGAGATTGAATAGTATGCTATTAAACAATGAATCGGTCAAGAATGAAATTAGGGAGGAAATCAAAAAGTTTCTGGAAACAAATGATAATGAACTCACATCGACCCAAAACTTATGGGGCACATCAAAGGCAATCCTCAGAAGGAAGTTTATAGCAATACAGGCCTACCTAAAAAAGAAAGAAACATCTCAAACAAACAACCTAACCCTACCCCTACAAAAACTCAAGGATCAACAACAAAGACAGACCAGAGCAAGTAGAAGGAATGAAATAACCAAGATCAGAGCAGAATTAAATGACATAGAGATTAAAAGCACAATCCTAAAGATCAATGAATCCAGGAGTTGGTTCTTTGAAAAGATCAACAAAATTGACTAGCCTTTAAGCAGGCTCATCAAGAAAATAAAAGAGAGAGGACTCAAGTAAACACAATCAGAAATGAAAGAGGAGAGATTATAACTGGCACCGCAGATATACAAAGAATTATAAGAAATTATTATGAAGAACTGTATGCCAAGAAATTTGAAATTCTAGGTGAAATGGACAGGTTTCTAGAAAAATATAATCTTCCAAAACTCAATGAAGAAGAAACAGAAACCCTGAACAGACCAATAACAGCTGATGAAATTGAATCAGTAATCAAAAAACTCCCGACACACAAAAGCCCTGGACCAGATGGTTTCACAGGAGAATTCTACAAAACATTTAAGGAAGAGGTAAGCCCTATTTTTCACAGACTATTCAAAAAAATGCAAAATGATGGAAGACTCCCAAACTCTTTTTACGAAGTCAGCATCAGCCTAATCCCAAAACCAGATAAAGACACAACAAAGAAGGAGAATTTCAGGCCAATATCACTGATGAACATGGATGCTAAAATCCTCAATAAAATATTGGCACACCGCATCCAACAATACATTAAAAAGATCATACACCATGATCAAGTGGGTTTTATCCCAGGGATGCAAGGATGGTTCAACATTCGCAAATCAGTAAATGTAATTCATCACATCAACAAAAGCAAAGACAAAAATCATGTGATCATATCAATAGATTCGGAAAAAGCATTTGATAAGGTACAACACCCATTTATGATAAAAACACTCAGCAAAGTGGGAATAGAGGGAGCATTCCTCAACATAATAAAGGCCATATATGAGAAACCTAGAGCCAGCTTCATACTCAATGGGCAAAACTAAATTCTTTTCCACTAAAATCAGGAACAAGACAAGGCTGTCCACTTTCACCACTGCTATTCAATATAGTATTAGAAGTCTTAGCCACAGCGATTAGACAAGAAAAGGAAACAAAAGGCATCCAAATTGGAAACAAGGAGGAAACAAATCTATCATTGTTTGCAGATGGCATGATAGTATACATAAAAAAATCCTATGGACTCGGCCAAAAAACTGCTTAACCTAATAAATGAATTTTGCCAAACAGCCGGATACAAAGTCAATATCCACAAATCAAAGGCATTTTTGTATACCAACAATGAAACAACAGAAGCAGAAATCAAGAAAAAAATCCCCTTTGATATAGCAAGAAGAAAAATAAAGTACCTAGGAATAAACCTAACCAAGGAGGTAAAATACCTGTATGCAGAAAACTACACAACACTGAAGAGAGAAATCAAGGAAGACAGAAACAAATGGAAACACATACCGTGTTCATGGATCAGAAGAATTAACATCATCAAAATGTCCATACTTCCCAAAGCAATCTACAGATTCAATGCAATACGTATTAAAGTTCCAATGGCATATTTTACAGACATAGAACAAACACTTCAAAAATTTATATGGAACAATAAATGACCCAGAATAGCGGCAGCAATCTTGAGAAAGAAGAGCAAAGCAGGAGGGATCACAATACCTGATACCAAAATGTATTAGAAGGTCACTGTAATCAAAACATCCTGGTACTGGCATAAAAACAGGCACGTGGACCACTGGAATAGAACAGAGACCCCAGAAATTAACCCAAGTCTCTACAGTCAATTAATATTCGACAAAGGGAGCAGCAACATAAAATGGACTGAAAATAGCCTCTTCAACAAGTGGTGTTGGGAGAACTGGACAGCTTCGTGCAAGAAAATGAAACTCAAGCACCAATTTACACCATACACAAAAATAAATTCAAGGTGGATAAAAGGTTTAAACATAAGTCGTAACACCATTAAAGTCCTAGAGGAGAACATAGGCAGGAAAATCTCAGATATTCCACACAGCAACATTTTTACAGATATGTCCCCTAAAGCAAGTGATATAAAGGAAAGAATGAACAAATGGGATCTCATCAAAATAAAATCTGCATGGCCAAGGAAAACAGTATTAAAATAAAAAGAGAACCGACTGTGTGGGAAAACATATTTGCCAATGATACCTCAGATAAGGGTTTAATCTCCAAAATATATAAAGAACTTACAGGACTCCACTCTAAGAAGACAAGCAACCCAATTAAAAAATGGGCAAAGGACTTGGGTTGACACTTCTCCAAGGAGGACATACAGAGGATCCAGAGACATATGAAAAGATGCTCAATATCGCTAGCTTTCAGAGTGATGCAAATTAAAACCACAATGAGATACCACTTGACACCAGTCAGAATGGCCCTCATAAACAAAGCAACAAACAGCAAATGCTGGAGAGGTTGTGGAGAAATGGGGACCCTAGTGCACTGTTGGTGGGAGTGCAGACTGGTATAACCACTATGGAATTTTCTAAAAAAACTAAAAATGGATATACCTTTTGACCCAGCAATTCCACTGCTAGGACTATATCCTAAGAACCCTGAAACACCAATCCAAAAGAACCTATGCACCTCTATGTTTATAGCAGCACAATTTACAATAGCCAAGTGTTGGAAGCAACCTAGATGCCCATCAGTAAATGAATGGATCAAAAAACCATGGTACATTTACACAATGGAATTCTATGCAGCAGAAAGAAAGAAGGAGTTCATACCCTTTACAACAGCATGGATGGAACTTGAGAGCATCATGCTAAGCGAAATAAGCCAGGCAGTGAAAGACAAATACCATATGATCTCACCTTTAACAGGAATCTCATCAACAAAACAAATAAAGAAGCATACCATAACCAAAGACACTGAAATTGAGAACAGGCTGACAGTCACCAGAGGGGAGAAGGAGGGAATTTCAGGGGAAAAGGGGAAGGATCTACAGGAACAAGTATAAAGGACACATGGACAAAAAATATGGGGGGTGGAAATGGGAGGGAGGTGGGGATGGCTGGGGTGGTGGCTTGGGGTGAGAATAAAAGACAGGAAACTGTACAAGATCAATTAAAATAAAAATTGGAAAAAATGTATAATCTTCACATAGAACTTAAATATCATGCCCTTCTACACTCTCTGGGGTTGATATTCACTCATGTATTCATATGTTAATTTTAATCAAAATTCACATATTTAAAAAATATAATGAAACCCACATAAGGAGCAATTCCATAGTTAATTAACAATATTCTTTCACCCTATAGAGGAAGGTGAGACCCTGTTACTTTCCACCTTCAAGATTAACAAAGAAGTCAAATACTCCTAAAAAGAAATTCCAGAAACCTCTAAATAAAAAAATTTTATGCTAATGATAAGAGTTTAAGAGCTCTGGGGGTAGGAGATAATATTATATATTTGTTTTATTGTAATCTTTTTATGACATGAATCTGTTAAAGTCTCAGATAACACTAATTTTGGAATTTTCCTTTCATCTAGTTTTTTGAACAATATAATATTAGATGGCTGAGAATTCTTCTACAAGATATTTTGATCTTCTTTTAATGTCAGATCTGTTTTATATTGTATATTGTGTTGTTTCCTTAAAAACAAACAAACTTTTAAAAAGAAGAGAAAGCTCTTATATGAAGCTAACTAAATATACAACAAAAAATAAATTTACTTCTTTTCATTGGTAGTCAATATCAAAAAGTCGCAAAAATCAAATTAATGTTATATGCCTACATAAGAGAACACTAAATAACTACCTCAAAAGAAGGTTTCTGTGAGAGCATTGATTGATGATGTTTCTCATAGGCTTTAGATCAAGGAATATGCCATTTATACACCATCCTTAGTTCACAAAAATCTAAGAACTACTTGAGAAATCCAATGTTTTAAAAGTACAGAGTAGTGACTTAGAGTATATTATCTGAGTAAACAGACCTGAACTGTAGTATCTCATCATACCTCTAAACCTTGGATTTTCCACTTGTAAAATGGGAGAAATATAAGTATCTCAAAGGACTATTGATGATGGTAAATGAGATAAAACATGTACAACATTTAGCCCAGTAAAAGGCATGCAGTAAGCAAGCATTCAGTAAATGATACTCCTTATTGCCTGTATACAGTGGAATTACAAAACCTTAAGACAGCTCTCATATGTAGTTTTCTCTGAAAGGATTTAGAGTAAATATTTAAATGATTAAATATATATATTACTTTAAAATTAAAACACTTAATATGAAAATAATATTCTTTTAAAATAGGAAAATGTTTTCATGGAGGAATGGTGGAGAAATTTGGAAACATTAAGGAATATAAAATCAATAAGAACATAGTATCTTAAGCTTTTAATAATGATTACTTACTATGTTAAGCACCTCCTTCTGTTTTCATAATTATGATTCCAACAGAATCATGACAAAGTGTAGTACAAAGATTCTTTATTCTTAATTTTTTTGTTCTGATTTGGATTTAGTGTAGAGTTCTTTATTTAAGGTGATTTAGGTTTGATTTATCAAAGAATACATAAAATGGCCAAACATATTAAAACTATATTGTCATCAGAATTATGTTAGATCATTCTTTTAATATTTTTTAATATCTGAGGCTTAATGAATCTTCTAAGGAAGAAGTTTCTCTATTTTAATCAAGAGAGAAAAATGTTCTTTTATAGAGGTATCTTACTTCAATAACAGAAAAATAATACTTAGGGACTACTATAATTAAATCTTGAAAAAGAACAATTTGCAGTAGAGTTAGTTCCCTTCGCAGCTATAAGCATGATGCATATTTGATATTTGTTTTAGTTTTACTTGTACAGAGAAATACAAGTGCTGGCCAAGAAAGTGATAATGAATAAAACATTATTTTCTAGTCACTGTCCTGTCAAATAATACATTTTGAAATAGTTTTTCTTAAACTGACATTTATTAATTAGCTATAGTGTGTTAAGATTCAGTTTATTATACATTCTAAATATTTCTTTTTTATTTTCTCAAAGTATTAATTTTAAACTTATAATAAAATGTTTCTTCAACCAACTTTATTGAAATAAGCCCTTGAGGCTTCTTAAGATTTAATTATAAAATATTTTATTATAAGTCTGAAAAGCATAATTTAAAGTATTTTTTTATTGTTGTTCAAGTGTGGTTGTCTCCATTTTCACCCCACCACTGCCCCCTGACTCACCATCCCTGCCTCCCTACCTCAAACCTACCCTCTTGGTTTTGTCTATGTGTCCTTTATACACGTTCCTTGATGGACCTTCCACTATTATCTCCCATTATCCCTCTCCCCACTCCCTTCTGGTTATTGTCATTTTGTTCTTTATTTCAATGTTTCTGGTTATACTTTACTTGCCTGTCTGTTTTGTTGATTCGGTTCCACTTATAGGTGAAATCATATGGTATTTGTCTTTCACTGCCTGGCTTATTTCACTTAGGATAATGCCCTCCAGTTCCATCCATGCTCTTGTGAAAGATAGGAGCTCTTTCTTTCTTCCTGCTCCCTAGTATTCCATTGTGTAAATGTAGCATATTTTTTTGATCCACTCATTTACTGGGGGGCATTTAGGTTGCTTCCAGCACTTGGCTATTGTAAATCATGCTGCTGTGAATGTTGGGTTGCATAGGTTCTTTTGAATTGATGTTTCATGGTACAATCCCAGCACTGGTATTGCAGGGTCAAAAGGCAGTTCTATTTTTAGTTTTATGAGGAAATTCTATACTGTTTTCCACAGTGGCTGAAGCGGTCTGCATTCCCGCCAACAGGGTGCTAGGGTTCCCTTTTCTCCACAGCCTCTCCAGCACTTGTTTGTTGATTTGGTTATGATAGCCATTCTGACCAATGTGAAATGGTATCTCATTGTGGTTTTAATTTGCATTTCTCTGATGGCTAGTGACGCTCAGCATCCTTTCATTTGTCCCCGTACTCTCTGTATGCCCTCCATGGAGAAGTTCTTATTCAGGTCCTTTGCCCATTTTTTAAATTGGATTGTTTGTCTTCCTGGATTGGAGTTGTGTGAGTTCTTTATATATTTTGGAGATCAAACCTGTGTGTGAGATATTATTGGCAAATATATTTTCCCATATGGTTGGTTCACTTTTCATTTTACTGCTGTTTTATTTAGGTGTGCAGAAGCTTTTTATTTTGATGAGATCCCACTTGTTTATTCTTTCCTTTATGTCCCTTGCTCTAAGAGATATATCAGTGAAAATACTGCTGTGTGGAATATCTGGGATTTTCCTGCCTATATTTTTTTTCATTACACCTATCAGTAAGGAAATTGGTTAAAAGATGAAAGGATTTTTATGTTTGATATATATTTGTAGTCCAAAATATTTGAATTATGATTTGAATAATAGACAAAATTGCTTCACTAGCTTCATTATATTAGATGAATCACTACTCTACACTGCTCCATCCCCCATCCACTCCCACTGTCAATCCCTCCCATGGTCCTTGCCTGTGAGTCCCCTATTAGTGTTCCTTTGCTCGCCTCTTCCCCTTCTTTCCCTATCATTTCCTTCCTCCTTCCCTCTGGTCACTGTCAGTTCTTTATTTCCATATCTGTGATTCTATTTTTTTCTTTTTTTGTTTTATTGATTAGGTTCCACTTATATGTGAGATCATATGGTATTTGTCTTTCACTGATTCACTGATTTCACTTAGCTATGTACCCATCAGTAAATGAAGGGTCAAAAAAATTATGGTACATGTACACGATGGAATACTACACAGAAGAAAGAAAGAAGGAACTCCTACCCTTAGTGACAACATAGATAGAACTGGAAAGCATACTAATAATTTTTTTGCACAAAATGTAGATTTGAAAACAAAGCCCTTAACCCTCCTTCTTTGTCTGTCTGTCTGTCTGTCTGTCTCTCTCAATTTTGTTCTTTCAGTGTTTTTTTTTTGTTTGTTTGTTTTTTTGCAAGACTACTATATTTCTTTAGGAAAGGCATGTTCTAGACATAGTATTTAATGTCTATTTCATTTTGTTTTTTAAAATGGCTGGAAAAATAAACAAAATAATCTAAATTTGTTTGTTGTTAAAATTTAAGGGAAAAGGTGTTTTGGTAATGTATTCCAAGAAATTTTTATTCATTATTTTTAATTTTAATCTTTTAAAATATTTTACTTTATTTTTATTTTTTACACTCTTACAGATGTTCCTATTCCCACCCCCCCACCCCCAGTTTGTCCACCTCCCTCAATGCACATGTACCACCTTCCCTCTGGACATCCATCATCATAATGTTGTCTGTGTCTATAAATTTTGAATATATATTCTTTGGTTAATCCCTTCACTTTCTTTCACCGATTAACCCCTCCATGTTTCCCTCTGACAGCTCAGTTTGTTCCATATAAGCATGGTTCTGTTTCTACTTCATTCATTAGCTTATTTTGCTCATTCTATTTCATATATAAGTGAAATCATATGGTATTGACAAATACCATATGCCACCAATTGGCTTATTTCACTTAGCATAACAATCTCCAGGCCCATCCATGCTGTCACAAAAGATAAGAGTTCCTTCTTTTTACAGCTGCATACTATTCCATTGTGTAAATGTACTGCAGCTTCTTTATTGACTCATCTACTGATGGTCATGTAGGCTATTTCCAGATCGTGGATCTTGTAAATACATTGCTATGAATATAGGGGTGCATATATTCTTTCAATTGGTGTTTCAGGATCATTAAGATATATTCCTAGAAGTAGGATCACTGGGTCAAAAGGCAGTTCCATTTTTAATTTTTTGAAAAAACTCTGTAGTATTTTCCATAGTGACTATCCCTGCCTGCATTCCCACCAAAAGTGCACTAGCATTCCCTTTTCTCCATATTCTCCCAGCAATTGTTGTTTGTTGACTTATTGATGATAGCCATTCTGACAGGCGTGCATTCGTATGTCACTGTGGTTTTAATTTGTATCTCTCTGATGATTAGTGACACTGAGCATATTTTGATGTGTCTATTAGTCATCTATATGTCCACTTTGGAGAAATGTCTATTCAGGTACTTTAACCATTTTTAATTGAATTGTTTGTCTTCTACTATTCAGTTGTATAAGTTCTTTATATATTTGGGAAATTAACCCCTTATCAGATGTACCATTGGCAAATACATTCTCCCATTCAGTTTGTCCCTTTTTCATTTTACTGATGGTTTCTTTTGCAGTGCAGAAACTGAAATTTTTATTTCCGTACAAAATATACTGAAAATAGTAAAATGAAAATCATTTAATGTTCTTTCTGAAAGCAATTCTTCCTTTTACAGATCATGAATAATTTTTGCCAAGGAATTATAAATGCTCTTTAATACTTCCCCCCATGGTATGCTGCATATTTTTTACTCTATTACTCATATTATGCAATTAAAATAATTTTCACTTTAAATGATACTTAGTAAAAAAATCCTTAAATAAATTAATATATGTAATTAATACTTTCTAAATATGAACAATTTCAAATGTTCTGTTGTCACTATAATATTCCTGTGAAATATCACATCATCAAATTTTCTAAATTTAATATCACAGTTGAATAGTGATTTATAATTGGGTTAATTCAAAAACTAATTCAATTTAAAAGAAACATATAAAAACAAAAGGGAGTTACCCTTTTGTGATTCTACTAAGGTAATTCATTCTTTTTCTTCCATGTAGATTTTAGTATTGTATTTGGAAAATCCAGAAATTCGATAGTTCAAACATTTTAATATATAATAAGCAGACTTCTCCCTTTTGGTACTGGAAATTTTTATTAATATGTATTGTAAGATTCAGATGTCTATATTTCTATTAATTAGTATACAATATACATTTGATTTTCTAACCAGAAAAATATCTGATTATTCTTCTGTTGCAAAACATGGAATTTTGAATTAAAATGAAAGCAGTTTAAATTATATCAAAAGTTGATTATGGTATAAATGCCACCACAAAATTTTATCATTAAAGATGAAGAAAAATATTTAATTTATAGCAATAATGTTGAAGTTAATTATCGCAGGAAGTATGCATTTTAACTTTAAATATTGTATTCATAAGAGTTTTTCCAGAAAATAGAGGGTAGGGTAGGCTAAGAGTAGATTTACAGTTGTTTATATGGAAATAATACAATAACTAATAAATAATAATACAATAATAAATTCTGTTTTGCATACGCACAACTATAAACCCACTTTTGCCCCACCCTGTAATGTAGCCATTACAAAGGCAAGAAAAATTATTTTTCCAGATCCAAGACGGCTGGAAGTTCTGTCTGCTTGCTTCTAAACCCAGACTGGCCTTGCACATAAACCAAACTGCAAGCAGAGCAAGAAACAATAAGCTCCAAAATCTGGCTGAGAATGAGCGAGACCAAATGAGTGAGTGTGTATGCAGACAAGTATGTGGGGCATGTTCATGAGTGAGCAAGATCCTTCCTGCCTACAGAGTACCTGGGATTTGGCAACCAGGGATCTCCTAGCAGAGTAGCTTCCACCACTCTTGCCCACCCTGGCACTTCTAGTTGCACAGATTTGGGGAAAGAGTCATTCTGAGAAATTTGAAATATCCTCCTCAGGAAGAACCCTCTGGAGTGCCTGCACCTCAACACTGAGATGTGTCTCTGTGCCCTTCACCCCAGTCATGGCCATTCACCCCGCTGCTGCCACAAGCCAGTATCTGGGGACAGTGGTACTTACTGGGTAAGGAGCTGTTGCGTCCCTGACCCTGGGCACCATGGAAACTGTGAACAGGACAGAATTTAACTGAGGAGGCTACAATTTGGCTCAGGAGGCTTGAGCTCCAGGGACAGAGAAAGATGGCCAGGGCAATGTTGGCTGCAAAGACAGTGTGGTAGAAGCAGTCCTGCCTGAGGTTGAGAATCATTTTAGGGAGTAGTGAGAGTGACCTGCCACTGCCCTGTGTTATAGTATTACTGTGAGGCTCTTCCCAGTGCCATCTGGGAGAGGTCCAGAGAGAATCTTAATCTAAAACTGCCAGAACCCTGAACAAGAGACACTGCTTTTTGGGGAGGGGAAGCACATGAACAACAGTCTCGTCAGGGTTTGGTGATGCAGTGTGGAGTTCGCACAGAAACTCTTTTAAAGGAGTAGCTGAAACAAGACTCAAGACTCAGCCGGGACCCTGGGTCTTGTTGCATGTGTGTATACACAGAGGCACTGCCAACAAAGAACTCAGAGTAATAGAGTCATACTGAAGGGACTATGAGACCCAACTCTGTATGTCTGGTGAGCAGGGGACCATATAGAGTGGAGAGTTTGGGCCCATTTCTCCTGCTGGAGTGGCAGACTGGGGATTGGATGGCCAGGAGATGAACCATCATCTGGGCCTGAGGTTTGATGCAGCCCCACAGGTCCCCTCACAGTCAGATGTGCCCAAATTCCACCTGAGAGATTACAAGCTCCCCAGTTCAGTGAGGCCAGGTTCAACAGTCCCTGCTGGACACATTTACACAGGGGAAAGAAGGAAAAACTCTGAAAGGTCCCTTCACTACGAGCTACTCTATTCCTCAGGTCCTAATCCACTGAAACCAGCCAAGCAGACAGATTAGACACAGGTGCAACAAGGGATGTTCAGGGCCACACCAAACCTTGGCACCTAGACAGAGTTGTTTCTGTGCCAAGCAGGAAAGAGCTGTCCCTTTGACGCAGATTGTCCCCTCATGGGAAATGGATAGTTAGTCCACAAGAAACCATACATTATTGAAAAGAATCTGGTTCAGACCAAGATGTGGGGTGAGAGGGTGGGGAAATACTCCCACCATCTTCCCTGAAGTTGGAACAACACACCCTTGGTGTGACCCAGGGTTCCCACCCTCCCTATTGCACCAGAGGTCCCCTCTGGTGGTAGGTTGAGAAGGTACTGGCACTCCCCTTGGCTCATTAAATCAAGCACCCTGGGCCCTGGGCTGATGGAAAGCCAGCAGGGAAGAACAATGGGGACTACCAACATCTGAAGGAGACAGTCACAGACTGTGGATCACTTGTGGTCTTCAAAAGGCTGTCTAGGGCCAGATTAGGACACCATCTGCATTTACCAGAGATGGATCCATAAAGAGAAGACAGTGGTAAACACTGGATTTTACTGAGACAAATTCCACCATGATATATTCATTATTTGCATTATTTTCTCACCTGCATAGCTTTTTAACATTTATTTATTTTCCTCCAAGGATGTGCCTATTATTTCTCTACTTTTTTATTTTAGTTTATTTCAAGTCTCATATTTTGCCTCTTATTAATTTTGTTTTAAATTTTATTTTCTCTCTTGCTACGACTTGTTTCTGTTTCATACTCTTATCATTTCTCCCTGCTTCAGCCTCTTAACACCATTTTTCTTGTCATTAGTCATCTCATATTCTTTTTCATGGTCTTAAAACAGCCTTATTCTCTCTCCACCTTTATCAATCTTTGCTTGTTGATTGTTGATATGGTGGTTGTTGCATTTCTTCAATTTTATTTCTAGATCTTCATTGCTTTTGTATTTCAAATCTCAAATTTTACCATTCCCCCCTTCTATTCCATATTGCCTTCCTCCTGCCCCTTCACTTTTTTTGTTTTCTTTTGCTTTAAATTTTACTTTTCCCCTGTCTTAGCCTGGTTTTCATTCCTGACTCTTTGTATTTCTTCTCCCTTTACCTTCTCAAAATCACTTTTGTTTCTTCTACAGACCTCATAAGCTCGTTTTCTTTCTTTTCTTCTTATTCCCATTCCTCCTGTATTAATCTTTGCTCCTTTGTTGTTGATGTTTCTGTGGTAGATTTTTTTCTCCAATGTGGTTCCTTTTTTTTCACTGTTGTTTTTATTTTTTAAGCTCATACTATACTCTTCCCTTTTCTTACTCCATTTTTCCTTTCTCCCCTTTTTAATTAGAGTGTAAATTCTATTTTCTTTTTTCTTCACCTTGTGTCTACTCCCTACTCTTATTATTTCTCCTCCCTTTGCACTCTCAAAATCATTTTTCTTTCAGTTAGTCATCTCATCTTTTTTCCTTTTTAATAATAGTCTTAATCTCTTTACACCTTTATTAATATTTGCTCATTTGCTGTAGACAATATGGTTGTGCAAGCAGGTTATTACCACTGGGATGGGTTTTATATCCTGGGTTGTTTTTATGTTTTTTCTGGCAGCACCAGTACAGCAACATACAAGATGGGGTAGGCCATGTGACTTTCAGACAGCCAGCTAGAGGGAAGAACCTAACAAAGAATGACCCAACTACAACCAAACCCAGTTTAACAAAAGAACCTACATAAATGCCAAAGGGCATCCCAAGAGAGTCATCCAGCTCAGGAGATCAAGAAGACTGTACCATGGAGTCACACAGGTCTCTGACAACAGAAGGCCACTCCACAAAGACAGAGTCAAAACAGATCAATCTAACATGCAGAAACAAGTAAAAAGAGTCACCTAAAATACAGAGATAAGGAAACAACTCCCAATTGAAATGAAAAGAGGAATCATCAGAAAGAAATGAAATAGAGGCAAGTAATCTGTCACACACTGAGTTCAAAATAATGGTTATAAGGATGCTCAAGTTAGTGAGAACTACAAGGAACCTTACTGGGAACTATATCAGTATGAAAAAAACATGGAAACTATAAATAAGAGTCAGGAGGAAATGAAGAATACAATCTCTGAAATTAAGAATACACAAGAAGGAATTAACAGTGGGCTAGATGAAACAGATGATCAAATGAGCAAGATGGAGGACAGGCAGAAAAGTCTCCCAGACAATGTGACAAAATGAAAAAGGACTCAGAAAGAACAAAGAAGATTTAAGGAAGTTGCAGGAAAACATGAGATAATCTTTGTATCATAGGAATAACCAGAAGGAGAAGAAGATGAGCAAGGGATAGAAAACTTGTTTGACAAAGTAATGACAGAAAACTTTCCTACTTTGATGAGGGAAAAATCATGCAAGTCCAGGAAGCAGAGAGGGTCACAATCAAGATGAAACCAAAGAGTCCCATTCCAAGGCACATCATAACTAAAATGGCAAAATTTAAAGACAAAGAGAGAATCTTAAAAGTAGCAAGGGAGAAACAAATAGTAACATAGAAAGGAGCTCTGATAAAGCTATCTGCTGCTTTCTCAATAGAAACATCAGAAGTCAGAGGGAATGCTATGATGTATTGCAAGTAATGAAAAGCAACAGTTTGCAACCAAGACTACTCTACAAAGCAAAGCTCTTGTTTAAAAAGGAAAGCAAAATGAATAATTTTCTAGACAGAAATAAATAAAGAAAGAAAGCCAAAAGAATGCTTCTCCACCAAACCAGCATTGCAAAAAGATGCTGAAAGGACTGCTTTAAGAAAACAAAAAGCCCTGGCTGGTGTAGCTCAGTGTATTTAGCATGGGCCTGAAAACCAAAGGGTTGCATTTCTGATTCTCTGTCTGAGTTGTGGGCCAAGTCCCCAGTAGGCAGAGCATGAGAGGCAACCACACATTGATGTTTCCCTCTCTCTCTCTCCCCCACCCTTCCCCTCTCTCTAAAATAAATAAATAAATATAAATAAAATCATTTTAAAAAGAAGACGGAGAGAGAGGAACAAGGTATGGGGAAATGGTAATGAATAAGTACCTATCAATAATAACCTTAAATGTAAATGACTGAAGTCTCCAATTAAAAGACATAGGCTGTGGGGACAAGGGTATAAGGGGACTAAATGCTAATGGAAAAATATAATAAAGATTATATTTTAAAAGAGACATAAGGTAACTGAATGGATAGGAAAACATGACCTATACATATGCTATCTAGAAGAGATCCACCTCACAACAAAAGATCTGCACAGACTGAAAGTGAAGAAATAGAAATAAATATTCTAAGAAAACAGATATGAAAATAAAAGCTTGGATAGCAATACTTATATCAGACAAAATAGACTTTAAGACAAAGGCCATGAAAAGAGACCCAGAAGTACACTTCATAATACTCAAGAAAAGAATCCATAAAGAACATGAACATTACAAACATATATGCACCAAACATAGGGATACCCTAATATATAAGGAAAATCATGAACAATTTCAAGAAAGATATCAACACCAACACACTCATCATAGGGGATTTTAACACTCTATTGTCGACAATGGATAAATCTTCCAAGCAAAGAATCAACAAAGATATTGTGGCATTGAGCAACACTTTAGATCAAATGGCTTAATTGATATATATATATATAACCTTTCACCCTTCTCTGGCTGGTGTGGTTAAGTGGATTGAATGCTAGCCTGAAAAGCAAGGGGTTGCTTGTTCAATTGCCAGTCAGGGCACATGCCTGGGTTGTGGGCCAGGTCCCCGGTAGGGGGAGTGTGAGAGGCAACTGTACGTTGATGTTTCTCTCCCTCTCTTTCTCTCTCCCTTCCCCTCTAAAAATAAATAAATACAATAAAAAATTACCCCAAATAGCAAAATATACATTCCTTTCAAATGCACATGGAATGCTTTCAAAGAATGAACACATGGTAGGACACAAAACAATCCTCAACAATTTCAAGAAAGTTGAAATTATATCAAGCATCTTCTCAGATCACAATGGCTTGAAACTAGAAACCAGCCTCAAGGAAAAAACTCAGTAACATTCAAATTCATTGGAGACTGAATAGCATGTTATTAATCAATAAATGGGTTAACAATGAGATCAAGGAAGAAATAAAAAAAGTAACTGGAAACAAGTTAAAATGAACATACAATAGGCCAAAACCAGTGGGACATGGTAAATGTAGTCCTGAGAGGGCAGTACAAAGCATTACAGGCCTGCCTACCTAAAACAGATAGAAACATTTCAAATAAACAACCTAACCCCACATCTCCAAGAGCTAGAGAAACAACAACAAACAAAGCTCAGAGCAAGTAAAAGGAAAGAAATAATCAAGAGTAGAGCAGAATTAAATGGCATAGAGTCTAAAAGAAAACAATTCAAAGGATCAATAAATCCAGGAGCTAGTTCTTTGAAAGGATAAACAAAATTGAAGAACCTTTAACCAAACTCATCAAGGAAAAAAAAAAAAAAAAAAAAAAAACAGAGACAGAAAGGACCTAAATAATTAAAATGAGAAAAAAAGAGAAGTTACAAATGACAGGCCAGAAATAAAATGGATCATAAGAAATAATTAAGAACAACTATATGCCATGAAATTTGACAAATTAGGGGAAATTGACAAATTCATAAAATCATAACATCTTCCAAAACTGAATCAAGAAGAAGCAGAAACTGAATACATCTAGAACACTTAGCAAAATTGAAGCAGTAAACAAAAACTCTGCCACACAAAAGCCTTGGACCGATGGCTTCACAGGCAAAATTCACCAAACGTTTACAGAATAATTAAAAGTTCTGTAAAGGATTGATTCTTCTGTAAAAATTAAAACTTCTAAAAGTATTCCAAAAAATTCAGGAAGAGGGAAGACTCCCAAACTCTTTTTATGAGGCCAGTATTATCCTAATTACAAGACCAGGTAAAGACACAACAAAGAAAGAAAACTACAGGCTGATATCTCTGATGAACATAGACGCTAAAATTCTCAACAAAATATTGACATTCTGAATCCAGAAATACATTACAAAGATCATATAGAACATGATCAAGTGGGATTCATCCCAGGGATGCAAGGATGGTACGATATTCATAAATCCATAAATGTAATACACCAGATAAACAAAATGAAAGACAAAAATCACATGATCATATCATTAATTCTGAAAAACCATTTGATAAAGTACAGCACCCACTTGTGATAAAAACACTCAGCAAAGTGGGAAGAGAGAGAGCATAGCTCAACATAATAAAGGACGTACATGAGAAACCTAATCAACATCATACTCAATAGGCAAAAACTGAAACATTTCCCCTTAAGATCAGGAACGTGACAAGGGTGACCATTTTCACCACTTTTATTCAATATAATCTTGGAAATTCTAGCTATAGCAATCAGACGAGAAAAAAGAAATTTAAGAAAACATTCAAATTGGAAAGGAAGAAGTAAAACTGTCATTATTTGAAAATGACAGATAATATACAAAACCCTATAGTCTGCAAAAAAACTACTCAACCTAATAAGTGAATTTGGCAAAACAGCAATATACAAAGTCAATATTCAGTAATCAAAGGCATTTTTGTATACCAAAAATGAACTATCAGAAACATGAAACTAGGAAAAAATCCCATTTACTATAGCAACAAAAAAATAAAGTACTTGGAATAAACCTAAGGAGGATGTAAAAGACCTGAACTCAGAAATCTATAGAACACTGAAGGAAGAAATTAAAGAAGATGCAAACAAAGGAAGTATGTACTGTGTTCACACATGGGAAGAATTAACATCACTAAAATGTCCATACTACCCAAACCAATCTATAGATTCAATGTAATTTCTATAAAAGTACAAATGGCATATTTCACAGATCTAGAACAAAAATTTATATGGAAACAAAAATGACCCATATAGCCTTGGCAATCTTGAGAAAGAAGAACAGAGTAGAAGGAATACAATATCTGTTCTCAAACTATATTACAAGGTCATTTTAATCAATACAGTCTGATACTGGCATAATAACAGACCCATAGATCAATGGAACAGAAGAGAGCCCAGAACTCAATTAATATTTGACAAAAATGGCAGGAGCATAAAATGGAGTAAAATATATACTCTTCTATAAATGGTATTGCAAGAACTGGACAGATATATGCAAAAAAGATGAAATTAGTCCACCAATTTACACCATACACCAGAATAAACTCATGATGGATAAAAGACCTAACTATAAGTCATAACAACATAAAAGTCCCAGAGGAAAACATAAACAGTAAAATTTCAGATATCCCACACAGCCATATCTTTGTCAATACATCTCCTAGGGCAAAGGAAATAATGGAATAAAAAACCAAATGAGACTAAATCAAATTAAAAGCTTCTGTATGGCTAAAGAAACCATCATCAAAATGAAAAAGGAACCAGCTGTATGGGAAAATATATTTGCTAATGATATGTCGAAAAAGAGATTTAGCTCCAAAATATATAAAGTAATCATGCAAGAAAGTGCCAGGAAAACAAACAATCAGATTAAAAAAATGAGCAAAGGACTTGAATAGACACTTCTCCAAGGAGGCCATACAGATGGCCCATAGACATATGAAAAAAATACTCAACATCGTTAGCCATTAGAGAAATTAAAACCACAATGAGATATCACCTCACACAATTTGGAATGATCACCATTAATAAATCAAAAAACAAGAAGTGCTGGAGAGGATGTGTTGGAAAAGGAACCCCAGTACACTGTTAGTGGGAATACAGATAGGGGCACCCACTGTGGAAAACAGTATGGAATTTCCTCAAATCTAAAAATGGAACTGCCTTTCGACCCCATGATTCCACTGTAGGAATAATACCCTAAGAATCCTGAAACACCAATTCAAAAGAATGTATGCACTCTGATGTTCATAGCAGCATTATTTACAATAGCTAAGTATTGGGAACAGACTAAGTGCCCATCAGTAAATGAATGGATCAAAAACCTATGGTACATTTACACAACAGAATACTATACAGCACAAAGGAAAAAAAGTAATTCCTACCTTTTGTAACAGCATGGATAGAACTCATTTATTATGCTAAGTGAAATAAGCCAGATAGTGAAAGAAAAATACCATATGATTTCACCTATAAGAGGAACCTAATGAACATAACAAATAAATGAGCAAAATAGAACCAGAGCCACAGAAACAAGGAACAGACTGACAGTGACCAGAGGGGAAAGAAAAGGGGGGTAATGGTGGAAGGATGGGAAGAGACTAGTTAAGGAACATGTATGAATGACCCATGGACATGGATAACAGTGTGGGGATTGACTATGGGAGCAGGAGGTAGACTGGGCAGAGTAGAGCAAAGGGGGAAATTGCGACAACTGTAATAAAACAACAACAAAATATTAAATAAAATAATACAAACAAAAATAATACAGCTTAAAAAAGAAAAATTATTTATCTATTGTACTACATATCTATCATATATCCATTTACCTATTTATCCATTCATCCATCCATCTATGTATTATCTATTTATTAACCACCTCATCTCAAATTTCATAAAACTCTATTTCACTATTTACTCACAGTTATTATAACTTTTATGTTTAGCCTTGTAGTTTACCATTTCTTTATTTCAGTCTTATAAATTTTATTACAGACATTTCATTTGTAAATTTCATACAGTACCAAGTTCATGCTAAAAATTATTTTAAAATATGTGAAAATGCAATATTCCAAACTAGTGTTCTGGACAACAGAAGTTGTATGTGTGAAATAGGTGGGTATGACAGAGCTATTTCTACCCTGAATGTATATGTTGATTAGCAACTCTTAGTAGTGTGTAAGAGACATAGTGGGGCATTGGAAGTGATGACACTGACTTCTAATTCTGATCTTAACCATCTTTGTGACCTTTGTAAAGTGGTACACTTTTTTTGAGTCAGTCTTACTACCTTGATGATAAGTACTTATGTAGTTAGCATAAAACTATAATGATCTATACATTTCTAAATACATGCAGGGACACATAAATACAGTGTTGTGTTTACATGACACACATCCATTTTACAATGTTATTTTGTTTTCATTTCTTGACTTTTTGCTGAAATTATCATAGATATTTTATCTCCTGGTCTAGGCTATACATTTGCTAAATACAAGGTATTGACACGTGGCTTTTCATTGCTGGTCAGCTTGTCCTATTGTTGGCTGCCAATAATGATATTTACTAACAGTCCACAATTACTGAGTTCTCTAAATGTTTGCTTTAGAATGTCCTTATGCTACCTAAAAGAAAGTGAAATGTTAACAAATGTTCAAAAGTGTCAATCAGGAAAGTGACAATTGAAAATGCTGAAAAGTGGCAACAGTTATAAGAAGTCAATGCCCAAAGGGGGAAAACCTGTCAGTCAATGAAATGTGGGCTGAAATGTGGTGGCACTTGGAGGTACAAAGCCAAGCTCTAACAAAGAATATAATCATAGAGATGTGAATGTCTAAAAGCAGGGCACTTCAAGAGAGATAATATCAGACATTAAACTCAAAATAAAACATTTGGCTGAAGTTTATTATTTTCCTAAAAATTCTTGTCTTTTGTGGAAATCATCTTATATTTTTGATACTACATTTGAGGCATAACAGAGAAAGGATTATTTCAAAATATGTGTTTATTTAATTTATAAAAGGAACAAATGAACAAATATGTCAGCTAGATAGACGGCTAAGGCAGAATGCCTCAAACAACAAGATACAGGTGTTTAGATTTTAATATAACAAATGCATGTATTTAACTTGACAGGGAATTCAAGTTAAAGAATAACAGTTCACAAATTATTAACCAGTCATAGAGTTTGCAAAGCATATTGGTTAAAAATAAAACGTTATTGCTAATGTAACTTTTAATTCAGTACACTTAATACATTTTTAGAAGAAGAATCTAAATGGAAACTGAGGTTACCCTCACTTGTTGCAGACTGTTCAGCCTGGTTTCAGGAGTTGTAACCCTCACCCCATGGTGGGCTGTGTAAGAGCCCAAGGGACCCACTTCATCTGGGTCTGTTCTGTCACAAGGACGTGAGCTACTAAGGAGACAAAGCTTATCTCCCTGGCAGGAACACTGCTTCTGCCTCATCCATCTCTGGCCCCAATGCTTGGTTGGCAGTCAATGACGGGTATCATGGGAGGGGCAACCTAAGCCAGACGCAACCACTTGGGAGGCCTCATGGAAGGACTTGGGGGGCTGCAGCAAAGAGGATGTGATGGACCCTCACCTTCGGGCTATTACGACATAGCCCGAGTCCTCATTTCCATCTGGGAGATGTTTCCTGCTTCCTAATAGGCTTAAAGCCTGAAACCCTGTACTGACCAGGAAGGCTCCCTGGGTGATCGGGCATAAGAAAGAATTCCTAAATTCCTGTGAAACCTGCTTTGCTAAGAGTGGTCTCACTTAGGAGATAAGTGTCCCAGGAGGAAATGAGTATGTCTCCCAAAGTTTGGCAACCCCCTTTCCTGACAAACACTGACTCAGATTAAGTCCTCAGATTTCTTTGGAATGTTAACCGTTGTTTGATCCTTGTCGCCTGACATACCTGTATTCCCATGTATTTGAGCCCAATAAAAGCCTAGTGAGGATGGGGCTCTGGGTCACTCTCCTCCGAGAGTTTGGCCACCTTTCCTCCCCAAGCAGTCATGTCTTGGTAGTTTTTATTTTCATCTGTGATGGAGGGATGGGGCTCTGCAGGCAGAGCCCCCTCCCCCGCCACATCTGGCGCCCAGGACAGGGCCCCCCGCAAATTGGGGAGCTAGATATTTTGTTGATTTATTTAAAACATAAGTGTTAGCCCTGGCTGGTGTGGCTCAGTGGATTGAGTGCCAGCCCATGAACCAAAGGGTTGCCAGTTTGATTCCCAGTCAGAGCACATGACTGGGTTCTGGGCCAGGTCCCCAGTGGGGGGGAACAAGAGAGCCAATGACACATTGATGTTTCACTTCCTACTTTCTCCTCTTTCTAAAAATAAATAAGTAAAATCTCAGAAAAATAAAACAAATATTAATAGTTGTTTCTTTGTCATATTTGTGACAGGTATTTTATTTTTATGTTAACGTTTTTTCTTTGTACTATACTATGAAATTATTTTTACTCTATCAACATAATCAATATTTTCCTCTGCGATTTCTTCCTCTTATTTAGTTCTTAGACAGTCTTTCAGCATATATTTTATTTTTACATTAATTTTATTATTTAAATCATCTGTTTATTTATTTTGGGATCAATATGACCAATGGAACCAGGAAGAGACTTGTCAAACTCACAGAACAGTATGTTTCTCTTAGTTTAATTTCTGTTGTTCTAATAAGGTTCTGGTTTATGTGTGTGTGTGTTTTTTTTTGCTATCCAATTCATTATATAAACATGCATAAGCAATTACTCATTGTAGTTGAACATTTTGTCAATTTGAACTAACCCTATTTATCTTGGTCAAAGCCTTTCCATTAAATACTCTTTGTCTGCAAATTAATTTGGCACATGTGTACTTTTTTTAGTTTTTTGACCACATTATTATCTGCCTTTGTTTAAAAGTTTCATGTCAAATTTTGTTTTAGATGTGTCTCTACAAAGCAGTATTTTTTTGGCTTAATATTATTAATTAATCTGAGCATCAAAAAAAGTTTAACTGACTTACAATTGTTCTCAGAAGTGGTGCATTTGATTTTTTGCTTTGTTTGGTCATATAGACCATTTTAAATTTCTTGGATGTTTGTTTCCCCTCTATTGCAATATGAGATTTTTCAGTCTACTACTGACTGTAGGGAGAGAGGTGCTGGTGTGGCTGGATTTACATCACCATGGCTGCTGCAAAGATCAACAAAAAAGAGCAGCTGCTATTATTTGTTTGTTTTGTTTTTTTTTTTCCTGTTTGTTTGTGGTAGAAAGACAGATGTTATAATTCCTATTTTGGGGAAAAACAGTGGAGATATATTTTCTGCCTTGTATCTTGACAGTGAGATTTACAGCAGTTCTAGCAACTAAAAAAAGGCATTGAACCCTCACTTTGTTTCCCCATAGTTGCATTCCACATGTAGTTGAAACTTCTCCTGTACTCTGTAAATAGCTTTATTGTAAATTCTAATTGGTGTGGTGGTGTGAGCCTTCATCATTTCTGTTCAGCTATAGCCTTTAAGATATACAACAGTTATTTTGATTCTTCTTTCTTTTTTACACTTCAATCTTTCATCTTGACAACCTTGCTCACTCTTCCATATTGGTGGGCACCTGCCATTGGTTTTCCAGCACCCATCTTTTGTCCTGGATAGTGCCTTTCCCCATTTCATTGCAATTTATTTTTCTTAGCTAGAAGCATGATGTTCTGGCCCTGACTGCTGTGGCTCAGTTGGTTGGGCATCCTCTAGCAAAACAAAAGTTCACAGTGGTGATTCTTGGTTGGGATACATTGCCTGGATTATGGGTTAGGGTGCATGCCAGAGAAGCTGACAATGTATTTCACGTTGATGTTTCTCTCCCCTCTTTCTCCTTCCCTTTCCCCCCTCTCAAGATAAATAAACATTTTTAAAAAAGGAGGTCCTGGTGGTGAACAAGAAACAGTACCCTACCTATATCATTTCAGTGTTGCCTCACATAAAGTGATGTGACAAATGACTCCCAAACTCAGAAGTTTTAATCAACAACCAATTTTCACTCTGAGCAAAAATACAACTGCAACTATTTGTTCATTGGCTGCATGTTGCTGCTTTAGAACAAGCTGAAATGGAAAGATATTCTTCAAGCTGCATATCTGGTTGGGCTTTGCTTCTGTTGCATGTGAGTTCAGGTTTGTTCCACATATATTAATTTTCTGGCTCAGGATGAAGGGCTAAAAGAAATACACAAAAGAAACTCCTTCAGTCCTGATGGCTGAGGTAGCAAAGAGCTTGCTTGACAAAGTAAGCTAGTTCCAGGGCCACTGAGATTCTTTTGCCAAGTCAGGGCATATAGCTGATACCAAAGTCAAAGGAAAGTACTACACCCAACCACGGCTGCCATATGTTCAGGACCATACTAGAAACATAGGGGAGAGGTTGGATCTTTTGTAAAAATGCCATCTAACATCCCCATCCTCACTGGAAATAGTTTATCAGTTAGGGGAAGAACTTGAATCATACTGCAGAGGTATGGCATGACCTGCATTCAGAACAAAGATGAGTCACAGTTCTTCTCTGTGATTTTTCAAACAAATTTTAGTTTAGTAAAAAATTCAGTCTTTTGGTGGTGGTCTGGAAAACTTTTGGTCAACCTCCTCTGGCTGCCATTTCTCCTAAATTGAGAGAAATCACATTTTAGAGAGTAACACCATATACACAAAAGTCAGGAGTAGAATGCAGAAAGTATCCTCCTGACATCCAAAACCTTTGTTCCAGTTATTCTCAAAGTCCAACCACACTTGCACTTTATTTAATATTACTAGTATGTCTCTTTGATGAAGACATTAGAAGTCACTTAATATGGCTAACATCAATTCACGTAAATACAGTCAGACCTCTCATTTACAATGTTTGTTTTTATATTGTACCACATTACATTAAAACTGAGCTCTCCAATATTCTCATCAATGCTATTTTTTGAAATCTTATTGAAAAAAATGACAATGTAAATAATACCATATTATTTCCTCCATCTTCCTCCTCAGCTTTCAAAACTGTACTAGATTTTCTCTTGTGTTGCTTTTCTTCAGTTTAATTTATAGACTTATTTATCTAAGACTGTATAATAAATGTAGATGTCTTTTGGGGCTCTCTTTTAACCAGAAAAAAAAACCCTGCATTTTAAACAATGTCTATATGCAATCATATCTATCCCCCTATTTTAATATTGTGTACATGAAAATGAATATAGAATCACTGTTTTCAGTGCAAACTTTTTCCTATGTATCAGATGAATACACATAACTCAACTCTGGACATATGTATGTATATGCTTCATAGGTATTTAATCCCAAAATGCCCCCAGTTAAACTTGTTTCATCTCTCAGATTATCTCCACTGCTGATTACCCTCCTTCATCTAATTAATGTCTCTGCCATTCACAAGCTTGGGTATGTCTTAGACTCTATTTGGCCTTCATTACTCGATTTGATTGCTCACCAAATCTTGCAAAATTTACCTCTTAAATATTACCCCATTTATTCTTTTCCTCCAATTCCACTGACCTTTTTCTGTCTCAGTTTATTCCTGATTTTGCACGTTGATTGCTGCCACAATATCTTCATTGTTTTCTTATCTTCAGTCTAATATCTGGCATATTATACTACAATATTGCACTATACTACACAATACCACACAATACTACATATTGCACCCAGAATTTTGTATCTATCACGTAAATTATCGTGGCATCCTCCATTGCTGAAAGTTTTACACTGCTTTCCTTTGTTCTTTAGGCTTATGTTCAATTAAGCTCCTTATGATGCTTTTTGAAACCATTGTGGTCTGATTCCTGCTTACCCTTCTCACTCTTCCCTTATCATTCTTCACAAGCACTCTATTCTTTTTCTTTTCAAAATTGAATTTTTAGGATGACACTTGTTAAAAAATTATGTAGGTTTCAGGTGTACAACTTTAGATCACATTATCTGCATATTGTATTGTGTGCTCACCACCCCAAGTCATGTCTCCTTCCATCTCCATTTGTCCCTCCTTTATCATACTCTACCTCTCCCCATCCCCTTTACCCTTTGATAATCACCATACTGTTGTCTCTATCTATGAGTTGGTTATGTTTTATGCTTAATCCCTTCACCTTTTTCAGCCAGCTCCACAACTCCTTTCCTTTGTGACAGCTGTTAGTCTATTCTCTGTCTCTGTGAGTTTGTGCCTATTTTATTTGTTAATTTTTGTTCTTTAGATTCCACATATGAGTGAAATCATATGGTATTTGTCTTTCTCTGACTCATTTATTTCACTTAGCATAATGCTCTCCACATTCACCCATGCTGTCACAAAGGATAATTTTTTTCTTCATTTTTACAGCCAAGTAGAATTCCACTGTATAAACACATCCCAGCTTTTTAATCTACTCATCTTTTGATGGGAACTTGGGATGTTTCTAAATCTTGGGTATTGTAACTAACACTGCAGTGAACACAGGGTGCATGTATTCTTTCAATTAGAGTTTCAGGTTTCTTTAGATATATATTCCAGAACTGGAATTTCTGGATTATAAGGCTCTTCATTTTTTATTATTGAGATAACTCCTTACTATTTTGAAAAATAAATGGGACTATATCGAACTAAAATGTTTTTTGCACAACAACAGAAGCCATCAAAAAAAAATGCAAAAACTACACATTGAATGGGTGAATATATTTCCCAATGATATGTCTGATAAGGGGTTAATATCCAAATTTTATTAAGAACTTATACACTAAACACCAAAAAATCTAAATAAAAATGGGCAAAGTCACTGAATAAACATTTCTTCAAAGAGTACATACAGATGGCCAATAAACATATGAAAAGATGATCAAAGTCATTAATCATCAGAGAAATGCAAATTAAAACCACAATATGAGATCACCAGCCCTGTATTCATAAACTATACTAAGCATACATAAATTTCTTAAATGTATAATGTTCTACCTTGTCTCAACTCTTTTCATGAGTATTCATCTCTCATTGCAAAACATCTATTCACATTTTCTTCCACCCAAATCTTTGTCTTGCTAATAATAATTTACATTGCACTGCAATATAAAAGCAACACAGAAAAACAAAACAAAACAAAACAAAACAAAAACACAAAGGCTTGTTTCTAGATTTTTGGATGGAAAGAAAGAAAACACTATGAGTGAGCTGAGAGATATATGTATTATTTCAGATATTAACCTGCTATATCCTCAAAATGAAAATTTCTGCCTTTATATCTTTATGGGAAAAATCGATGTATAACTTTTTATCTAAGACATTAGAGAAATTCTTAGTTTTTTAATATATTTTATTGATTATGCTATTACAGTTGTCCCATTTCTCCCCCATCATTCCCCTCCACCCTACACACCCTCTCCCACCCACATTCCTCCCTTTAGTTCATGTCCATGTGTCATAAATTCTTTAGCTTCTACATTTCTCATACTATTCTTGCCCTCCCCCTATCTATTTTCTACCCACTATCTATGCCACTCATTCTCTGTACCTTTTCCCCCTCTCTCCTCTTCCCATGCCCCTGTTGCTAACCCTCCATATGATCTCCATTTCTGTGGTTCTGTTCCTGTTCTAGCTGTTTGCTTAGTTTGCTTTTGTTTTAGGTGTGGTTCTTAATAGCTGTGAGTTTGCTGTCTTTTCATTGTCATATTTTTATCTTCTTTTTCTTAGATAAGTCCCTTTAACATTTCATATAATAAGGGCTTGGTGATGATGAACTCCTTTAACTTGACCTTATCTGAGAAGCACTTTATCTGCCCTTCCATTCTAAATGAAAGCTTTGCTGGATACAACAATCTTGGATGTAGGTCCTTGACTTTCATGACGTGGAATACTTCTTTCCAGCCCATTCTTGCCTGGAAGGTCTCTTTTGAGACATCAGCTGACAGTCTGATGGGAACTCCCTTGTAGGTGACTGTCCCCTTATCCCTTGCTGCTTCTAGAATTCTCTGCTTCATTTTAATCTTGACTAATGTAATTATGATGTGCCTTGGTGTGTTCCTCCTTGGGTCCAACTTCTTTGGGACTCTCTGAGCTTCCTGGACGTCCTGGAAGTCTATTTCCTTTGCCAGATGGGGGAAGTTCTCCTTTATTATTTGTTCCAATAAGTTTTCCACTTGTTGCTCTTCTTTTTCCCCTTCTGGTACCCCTATAATTCAGATGTTGGGATGTTTAAAGATGTCCCAGAGGTTCCTAAGCCTCTTCTCCTTTTTTTAAATTCTTGTTTCTTCCTCATTTTCTGTTTGGTTGTTAATTTCTTCCTTCTGGTCCACTCCATTGATTTGAGTCCCAGTTTTCCTTCCATCTCTATCAGTTCCCCATGCATCTTCCTTCATTTCATGTATTGTAGCCTGCATTTTTTCATCTAATTTGTGAGCAAAATCAACCAATTCTGTGAACATTTTGATGACCAGTGCTTTGAACTGTGCATCTGATAGGTTGGCTATCTCTTCATCGCTTAGAGGAATTGGCTCTGGGGCTTTCATTTGGTCTCCGGTTTGAGCCATTTTTGGTGTTTTTTGTTTGTTTGTTTGTTTGTTTGTTTTTTTTTTTTTTTTTTTTATTTGGTTTGGTTTTAGTCTGGTCGCGGCTATTATGTAGTGAGGGTTGGAGCCTTAGGTGTTCCTCAGGGCGGGGCAGCCCAGTCGCTGGGTTGTGAAGCTATAGGTGGGGGGTGGGGTCCGAGAGGGAACAATGGTGCCTGTTCCGCTCTCTCCTGGACTCCGGTCCTTTCCGCTGCTTCCCCTTCACCTGGATTATCTGCGCACACTCGCGTGCTGTTATGTAGTGGAGCCTCTGGCGCTCCCCATTGCGGGGCAGCCCAGTGGCTGGGTTGTGATGCTGTACGTGGGGGCGGGGTCTGAGAGGGAACAATGGTGCCTGCTCTGCTCTCTCCTGGATTCAGTACCCTCCGCCACTTCCCCTCTGCCTGGACCATCCTCGCACGCGAATGTGGGACCACCTGGTCAGCCAGCCGCTTTGTGCGGCCTCACTGGGTCTGCACAGTTGTCCCCTGTGCCCGGGGTCCGCCAGCCACCGCCTGTGCACCTGGGAACTGCCAGCCACTGCTGTTTGCATTCCCCGGCCAGCACCTCCACTTCTCCTGCTGCGACTCCGCCCCTCTTACCTGTCTGGATGAATGGTTGTTGGACTTCCGTACAGTTCAATTTTCTATAAGTTCTGGTTGCTTTCTTGTTTCTAAATATTTGTTGTCCTTAATTTTGGTTGTGAGAGGAGGCACAGTGTGTCTGCCTACGCCTCCATCTTGGCCGGAGAAATTCTTAGTTTTAAAAAATTGATTTGTATTACCTGAAACCTCCATGAGGTAATTTCTTAACATTAGTAATTAATAATTTAATTTGTGTAGATTACTTTTAAATAATTTATGTATACCATTAGAGAATCCAGACGATCAACACTATCTCTTCTTCTATACTTCACTTGATTTTGAGATAGAGAAAACTAATTTACTCAAATAATTGGACTTCTCAAAGAATAAAACAATATGAAGGAAATTTTGGTGAATGAAATCATATTTTTCCACAGTATCATAGTAAATGCATTTCAGGGCTACACATATAGAAGGATTTGAGATGTATTGACAAGATTTATTAGAGCAAAAAGCAAAGGATGTCCCCCAGGTACACCATGTTCAATGTGTCATCAGTGAACAGATAGCTTAGCTCTGTCTTATTATGGACGAAGTCCAGCATCTGGGTCCATAAACCTGCGCTTGTCTCCACCAAGCCCAGGAGGAGGGCCAGGACCCAGGATTGGCATGCCATTGCCTGGCATCCAAGGCTTCAGTAGTCCAATATAGTCTGTGTTTCTGCCTGGCCCACACCCCTCCTAAAAAGAGAGACAGTGCAAATGCCAAACCCAGGCCTTTGTTAAGCTTTGGCTATATTTCCTAGGGCTTAGGAGGCAACAGACTTTCAACTATCCAATCTCATTCCTGGATCTTCCAAGAACTCTGCCGGTGCCTCCTCCTAAACAATTATTTTCCTGGATTTTCTGGGGTTTGTGTTATTATTCTATCTTTTCCCCCCAGATTTTCCCAGGTAGACTCTTTCCCTTTATAGTTGCTATTTTGGCTCCTACTATACATACCTCATAGTTTTCCCTCCTCATCTGGCCTCCACTGTGCATGTACTTAGACATATTTTACCTTACACCATCTTAACTTATACTGCACATGTGCCCAGCAAAGGAATTTTCCCCTTACTATTCATCCCTCCCCCCAGGAGATTGGAAAGCTGATCCATTATCCTTACTTGGAGGGGCAAAGGATCATTATTCCTTTTGGTATGGCTATTCCCTGCAGTGTCTGGAAAGCTGTTATATCTCTATTTAATTAAGTTTAGCCAGCTTCTCCATTCTCTTTTGTTAGTGCCTAACTAGCTGCCTATGCTAACAGGATAATTTAGAAAAATGTTTGTAAACATGAAGATGGATTTAAAGTCAATCTGGGTAGATATTTTTTTCAAAGCAGTGTTCAATTAGTAAGCTATTATGATGTGTACATTGCACAGAGTGCAAAAAGCATATGTCAGTGTTCTGGTGTGGTGATACAACTGAGATGTAATTTACAAATAGATAATCATAAGCATGGTCACTGGCATTATTATTAAAACAGATCTCTGCCTAACCAGTATTAAAAGTCACTGACAAAAGACTACTGGGGATATACCTGTAGTCCAAAAGTTAGGCAAATTTAGCTTGCTGCAGCAAAAACCAATGTGTCCCAGAGGAATTGTGGTAGCATCCCCCAAAAAACTGTTGTGAAGAGTATTTTATAGAATTTAGGCTTGTGCCTAAGTGATTATTAAGAGGCATTCAGGAAACTGTGACTGATTCTGAATTGGATATTTCCTATATGCAGAGGGAATAGACAAATTGTGAATCTTAAACAATTTATTCCTTCTTATCTGGGAAGAAGGAACATTAAAATGGGCTAGAATTGTCATGGGTAAAACAGCAACAATTATCCAAGTTGGTCAAAGCTAAGTTAGCACAATGGTTGTTGAGATTGTGGGTTAATTCATTTTTGTCCTATTCCAAACATGCTTACAGTATAGCCTTATTTGAATGGTATTTGTATTTGGTTTGGAACACCTTGTTTTGGTCACAAGCAGTGCTGTTTTTAATTTTCAAAAAAGCAATTATAAATCTCTTCCACACTGATATCAGCCTGGCCATGTGTTTTTCTTTAATAATGAACTGCAAGTCGAAGTGATAAGTGTCAGTTTGAAAAAAATCTCTATGACTATCATGTTTTCCACCCCACATCTCTTTGTCCTCTGCTATGAGACCCATAATTTTGAAGATAGGGGCTACTTCTTCCAGTTGGGTGCTGGTGTGAACACAACACACAGGAAAATCATGGCTCATATTGAAAAACACAGAATGCATCTGTGCAACTCATCTTGTCTCTAGTGAGCTATTGAGATTTAAGAGTTGTTTGGTTCTCTGATATTACTAAGTCTAAGCTGTATAACGTATAGTTATTAGAACAAATTCTTGTCTGCTAATAGCCATTCTATAAAAAATTGCTTGATTTACATTTTCTGTTACTTTAAAATAACTGAAGGCTAGCAGTTAGTATACTGATTATAGATTCATTGCTACACACATAATTTGTAAATAATATATAACACTGGATTTATAGCATTTTAGTTTATAATAGATAAATATCATGTCATTGGATTATTCTCTTAACATTGTTTTTCAGTTACATAAAATTATCACTGTCAAGAGGCCAAGAAGACTCCAAGTCCTTCTGATCTGTGCATATTATTTTTACAGGCAAATCTACAAGGGACAATAAACCAAGATAAATAAAATGATAGTAAAACATGGAATCATTGCACAATAATTAAGGTAAGTCGAATGTATATCTGCATTAGATTGAAGTGATAATCTTTCATATTTAATTACTTTGTCAGGAATGGAACACTCAAAGTTGACTGGTTCTCTCTTTCATGGAAACTCATTGCTGAATATTGACCTTCACATTTGCACTAATGTAGGGTATTATGATGTGACAAAAATGCTTCTCTATTTATTCATATCTTCATATATGTGTATGAAAATTTGGAGGCTCCAATATTAACTTTCTATTCAGTACTCTGATGGCAAAATATATATTTGTACACCATCGGAAACATATTTTTCTAATGTCTTCATACAGAAGTTGCTAGTTTTTTTTAATGGGAGCATTATAAAAAACCTTTAAAAATGATTGCATATTCATCACCATCTTCTTCCTTTATACATCTATAAAGTACCTCCCATGGGAGGTATACGGGTTCTTTGTGAAGTGAAACTTTTCAGTCAGGTGATTAAAAAATATATTTTATCACTCCAGCAGATGGAACATCAGTAATTTAGTACTCATCGGCTCGACCAATTTTACAAAATCACTGCTTTTAATGTTTTGTGCCTTCACTGTGTATGATTTACATCTAAACTGAAAAGAACTTCAAAAGCTTGCAACTATGAATAGCTGGATGATGTTATCTACCTGTTACTAGTCCTTCCATTGTCAGTGGTCTTTGGATCAGGTGGCTAAGTATAGCTATAGAAAAGAGTGCACCTGTAAACAGATTTTGCCTTATGTGAGCTAGATTAAGACAGTAGAGAAAAATGCTGTACTGTATGTGTTTCAGACCACCAAGTGACCACACCATTATTCCATCAACCATCAAGGGTACATAAAACAGATGAAAAGAGAATACTTGCAGATAGAGTCACTTTATCATGCAAGAAATTAGCGGAAGAAATTCAAAGACTGGTTAGCCATAGGTTAAGTATCTGTTAAGTTTTGCATCCATGCATTGTCTAAAGATTTAATATGACAAAGATTTGGTTTGTTTCAAAAGTTTGGAAAAATTACTTACCAACAGAAGTCATTCAAAAATATTATAATGTCTTCTGGGTGCTTGGCTTTGGGGAAAATAGTTATTTATTTTAATTTAATTTAATTTAATTTAATTATTTTATTTTATTATTTTATTTTTGAGCTTCATTTCAATATGTATTTCCCAATGTGATTACATTGAGTAGATGTTCAATAGTTTATCCTGTTTCTTTTAAAGGTCTAAGTTGAAACATTTTATCCACACTAAAGTTCTCTAATTTCTTTTAAACTCCAAAAGTGGAATTTGTGTTAAGCAGAATCCCAAAGGAATTTATATCCTGTGACCTACGGTTATGCTGTTTTTTTGTTTACTTTAACCACTGTTTTCAAAGACATGACAGAAGCATTCAAGATGTTGATTCATAAATGTTATGTACCATAGTGATTTATCTTATTATTATCATTTTTTATAATTTACCTCAGAAGTCCTCTCTAAAAGGAAATGGAGTTAAATTACTTTTAAACAAATACCAGAAATAGCTATAACTTGGTAATCTGATATTCATCTGATAGAGACAAGCCAGTCCTTCATTTGATGATGAATAGAATAAGATTAATTTTAGAGCCATTGTAGAACATGGCAATAATCTCAAAAATATGTTTTTAATAAAAGAATGGAGTTAAAAAATATCTATGCAAACTGTTTCCAAATAAATTTTTGCATTAGTTTTACACTGTTGATCTGATACACATAACTACATGCCTAGCAAGCACCAAGATTCAGCTCTTTTTTGAACTGCAAGTTACCAATGCATAATCGGATGCCAAAATGTAGGCCTCACAATCCCTGGGAAACAGCTGCAGGAAAACTAGTTTCTATAGAAATAAGAAGTTATTTGCTTTGTTTTGATGGGATGAAGATTGGGAGAAAGAAATCCATGGGATCTATTAAATTTGTTTATTCTTTTTACTATGATCATGCTGAAATAATCTGTCTGACTTTCACTGTGGTTATCAATATGTCACCACTATGTAAAAGTGCTATTCAAGTGTTCTTGGAGGTCTGAAAAGCTGAATCATGTTCAATAGTTTGTTAGATTCTCTATAACCAAATATAAATGAAACATACTTGAATACTACATGATAAGTATGTTGTAAAACATTTTAATATGAAAAAACTCAAACATATATAGAGAGTACAATGTAAGGAATCCAGAGGTACTAATCACCCTGCACTGAAAATTTTAAACTTTTATCCAATATCATTTCATCTATATCCTCACCCACTCCTTTGAAACCCATATAAATTTAAAACAAATCAAATATTTTATTCTATTTATAGCTATTGCAATATCTATGTCCAAGAAGTTTGTAATAAAACAAACCATTGTAATATTCTTATTCTTTTAAAAATCTCTTCTAATCATCAAATATCTATTTACTGTTTAAATTTCCCCACTTGCCCCATAAATGATTTCATTATGCAGTTTGTTTCATTCAGGATTGCAAAAGCCATATATTATAATTGGATGATATGTTGCAAATTTCTTTAAACATGTTGGTGCCTCTTTGCTTCCACTGCTGTAAATTATACTGAAAAATTTATGCCATCTAGTTTGCCACATCTAATTTTTTTTAGATTTCCTTCATTTACACTGAGTACAACTAGAATGGAAGACATTATTATCATATTCAAAGTTCATAATAAACTTATCAATCAAATATCTCAATTATTTTTTCATGTAGAAAATTTTTGCAACTATATGGCAAAATATTCCAGCATTCTAATGTTTGAATAAATATTTTGTCCCAACACAATCATCACTTTTATGCATTTTCTATTAGAGTTAACTTTATAATTGTTTGATATATACAGTTATTTTCAGAAAGGCAAAAGGCAGTTTATTTTTTAAATATATTTTATTGATGATGCTATTATAATTGTCCCATTTTGCCCCCTCTATTCCCCTCTGCCCTGTACCCCACCTCTGATCCGCATCTCCCCCCACTTAGTTCATGTCCATGGGTTGTACATATAAGTTCTTTGTCTTCTACATTTCCTATACTATTCTTAACCTCCCCTTGTCTATTTTGTACCTACCACTTATATTATTCTCTGTACCTTTTCTCCCATTCTCCCCTCTCCACCTCCCTGCTGATAAGCCTCTAGGAAGTTTAAAAAAACAAATTCTTCCCTTTGGCCGTCTTCTTTCTTGAGGATGCCTGGATGATCATGCTGTAGCTGCCTACATTTCACGACAGATGGGGACTTTTGGTCAAGATGGTGGAACAGGTAGACACAGCTTGCCTCCTTGCATAACCACATCAAAATTATAACTAAAATATAAAACAACCATTACTCAAATCATCAGAAATTGAGTTGAATGGAAGTCTGACCACTATGGAATTAAAGAAATCATAGCCATCCAGACTGGTAGGAGAGGTGCAGACATGGAATGGGCTGGTCCCACATCCACATTTGGGAGATAAAAATTCAGGAGGGATACTTCCAGAGTGAAGAGTCCCAGCCTCACACCAGAACCCCAAGTCCAGGATTCCAATGCCAGGAAGATAAGTCCCCATAACTTCTGGCTGCAAAAATCAGTGGGGATTGAGTCATTGAAAGACATTTTTGGAGCCCCAAGCAGTTCCTCTTAATAAACTCATGGACTCACCTACTCCGACTCACTCCCTCTGAGCTCCAGCACTGGATAGGAGCTTGAAATTCACCAGTGGTATATAGGGATAAAGTGAAGTGTCTGGCATCAAGGTGAACAGAGACCATTGTCCCTTTGCTAAACTCTCTCCTCACAGAGCTGGTAAGCGAGTGCCATATCTGAGACTCCATCAACCTGGCTAACACTGTTTGCTCCATCATGGTGATTCCCAGAAATTCTGGCCCACCCAAAATATGGGTCCACCCAAGCAGCTTTTTCCAAGGAATGACTGGTCTTGGCTCATGTTCCATAGCTTCCTAAATCCTCTCAAACAAGCAACAGCCAGCCTCAGTGAGCCCCAAGCCTCTGTACCACTTGCTAAGTAGACACAGTCTGGGCAACATCCAGCCTAGATACACAGCTTGGCTTTACCTGGAAATCTCTAAGCCTAGCATGAGTAGCAGCCATCTTAGACTGCTTTATAGATCAAACAGGATGGCCCCGAACAAAACGTAGATTGTGGCTGACCTTGGCCTGCACCATCCTGGAAACCCCAGAGCCTGCACACCCAATGGACAGCTACAGACCACCTCAGAGGACCACCACACTATCCCAGCAGAGTTGATCACCCGTGGAGGGTGGAGGTTTGTGGTCAGTGGTCATAGCCAGTCCTTGCAGCTGACTGCTCCAGGTAAAACCCTCCCACTGACCTACAAACATCAATCAAGGCTCAACTACAAGAGGAGGGTACACTCAGCCCATATGAAGGGCACAACTTGAGGACCCAGCTTGGCTGCTAAAGGAGGCTATGTCCCTGGACCTTACAGGATGCCTACCACATGCTAGGTAGTTAGGCAACACTACCAAGACAGAGGGTTATAGCAGCTCTACCTAATACATAGAAACACACATAGGGAGATGCCAAAATGAAGAGACAAAGAAACATGCCCCAAATGAAAGATCAGATTACAATTCCAGAAATGGAACTAAACAAGATGGAGATAAACAATCTTTCAGATGCAAAGTTCAGAACACTGGTGATAAGGATGCTTAAGGAACTTAGTGAGGACCTCAGGAGCATAAAAAAGGCCCAGTCAGAAATGAAGGATATATTAATTGAAATAAAGAACAATTTACAGGGAAACAATAGTAGAGTAAATGAAGCTGAGAATCAAATCAATGATTTAGGATGTAAGGATACAAAAAACAACCAATCAGAACAACAAGAGAAAAAAGAATACCAAAAAAAAAAAAAAAAGAAGAAGAAGAAGAAGATAGTATAAGCAGCCTCTGGGGCAACTTTAAGAGGCCCAACATTTGCATCATAAGGGTGTCAGAAGAAGAGAAACAACAAGAAATGAATAATACATTTGAAAAAATAATGAAAGGAAACTTCCTTGATTTGGTGAAGGAAATAGACATGAAAGCCCAGAAAGTACAGAGTCCCAAGCAAGGCGGATGCAAAGAGGCCCACTTCAAGACACATCATAATTAAAATGCTAAAGGTTAAAGATAAAGAGAGAATCTTAAAAGCAGCAGGACAAAGGCAGTTAGTTACCTATAGGGGAATTCCCATAAGACTGTCAGCTGATTTATCAAAAGAAAGTTTGAAGGTAAGAATGGATAGGCAAGAAATATTCAAAGTCATGGAAAGCAAGGGCCTACAGCCAAGATTCCTCTACCCAGCAAACCTACCCAAGGTCAGATAAAGTGCTTCCCAGACAAGGGAAAAAAAAAGAAAGAAAAAAAAAACCCTAAGAGAGTTTATCACTACAAAATTATTATTATATGAAATGTTAAAGGGACTTATTTAAAAGAAAGAATATCAAACTATGAATGATGAAATGGCAATAAACACATACCTAACAACAACTGAATCTAAAAAATCAAACTATGCAAACAAAAAGAACAGAGACAGAATCATGGATATGGAGGGCATTTTGATGATTGCTGGATTGGAGGGAGGGGAGGGGGAATGAATGAAATGGTGAGGGGATTAAAAGTACAAATAGGTAGTTACAGAATACCCATGGGGATGTAAAGTACAGTAAAGGGAATGTAGTAGCCAAAAAACCTATGCATGACTCATGGACATGAACAATGGTGTGGGGATTGCCTGAAAGACTGGGAGGTGCTAGGTGGAAGGGAGCAAAGGGTGTAAATTGGGGCAATGGTAATAGCATAATAAATAAAATATAATTTAAAAAAAGGATTAAGCTATAGACCAAAGTAGGGAAAATAGAGAAGGGGTTCTTGCCTGAATATTTGAATCATATTAATGAAAATGTGTCTTTTTTTAACCTTTTACAGTCATTGTAGAAATCAGCTTTACCCCACCACCACAGTGAGCTCAGAATGTATTTATTTCAGGTGGATATCTTGGCGTATATATGGTGAACTACGACGAGAGATTTGGATAGCTCAGAAAGTAGAATACAACCATGGTAAATACGAGCAGAAGTTATCCAAATCTTATGATCCAGATAGAATTTTTTCAGACTGATGATTTTTAGGAGCTGTCTTCAGAGCTTGTTTGTTATTTTAATCATACTAAATGTAATTATCTAATAGGCAGAGCACAGAGGATTTTTAGGGCAGTGAAACTACTCTGTATGATACTATTACAGTATACATGTCATCATCCATTTGTGCAAACACACAGAATGTATAACACTAAGAGTGAACACTAACATACACTGGGAACTTTAGATGGTAATGATGTGTCAATGTAACTTCATCAATTGTTACAAATATACCACTCTAGTGGGGGTCGTTGATAATGGGGGAGGCTATGGATGTGTATGAACAAAGGGTCTATATGAAATCTCTGTACCCTCTTCTCAGTTTTGCTGTGAACCTAAAACTACTCTAAAAGCAAAGTCTTTAAAAAATTCTATGAAGGACATTGAATTATTACTTAAAATCATATGGTATTTGTCTTTCTCTGACTTATTTTACTTAGAATAATACCCTGTGGGTCCATCCATATCATCGCAAATGGTAAGATTTTATTTTTTTATGGCTGAGTGATATTCCATCATATATATGTAACACCACTCTTTTTATCTACTCATCTGTTGATGGGTCCTTGGGTTGCTTCCATAGCTTGGCTATTGTGAATAATGCTGCAATGAATATAGGGGTGTTTATGTTCTCTTGAATTAGTATTTTGGGTTTCTTTAGATTATACCCAGCAGTGGAATCTTTAGCTCACAGGGTATACATATATGGAATCTAAAAAACAATATAAATGAACAAAACAGAAACAAACTGTAGATATGGAGAATAGACTGATGGTTACCAGAGGGGAGGGTGTTTGGGGAACCAGGTGAAAGTGGTGAAGGGATTGAGAAGTACAGACTGGTAGTTACGAAACTGTCATGGAGATGTAAAGTACAGCATAGGAAATATAGTTAATAATGTTGTAATAACCATATGGTACCAGATGGGTAATGGAAATACCAAGGGGAATACTTTGTAAAGTATATTCTTGTCTAAACACTGTGACACACACCACAATTAATACAAAATAATGTTAAATGTAAACAGTAATTTATTATTATTTGAGTGAATTTTTTATTGAGGTATAATTGATGTAACAGCATATTAGTTTCAAGTGTACAACATAATGATTTGATATTTGTATACGTATATTGTGAAATGATAACCACGACAAGTCTAGTAAACATTATTTTTTCTGGTTTTATTTATCAGTGTCATATTTCCTGTTCTCTACTCTCTGTTTTTCTGTAAGTTGGAAGAGTAAGATTTGATTTTTTTTTTTTTTTTGGAAAGGGCAAGATGATTTTATCAGTAATTGTCATCTTCTGTCAGAAGATAGATAATACCTTGTTGATAAGATGACTGATTTGTGTTCATATCCCCTTGATTTAAGTAACATTGACAAACCTGTAAAAATTTGTTTTCTATTCTTTGAAGTCTTACAATAACAGTGGCAGCAAATAAAACAATTAGTTAATTCAAAAGCATTTGACTTGGCTGATGTGGCTCAGTGGACTGAGTGCTGGCCTGGGAATCAAAGGGTCATTGGTTTGATTCCCAGTCAGGGCACATGCCTAGGTTGCAGGTCAGGTCCCCAGTGGGGGCACACGAGAGGAAACCACACATTGATGTTTCTCTCCCTTTCTTTCTCCATCCTTTCCCCTCTCTAAAATAAATAAATAAAATCTTAAAAAAAACATTTGAGGGTACAACACGTAGTAAGCACTATTCTTTTTAAAAGTGGAACAACTGAGATAGAGGTCTCTGCCCTAAAGGATCACAGTTTGGTTGGATGAAGATATGTATAAGAAAAACATCAGTGTTACATGGCATCTGTGAGAGGTATAAGTCAAAAAGATGAGGCAACAGTTCGTCTGGGGAAGAATTAGGAGAAGAGTTCTAGTCTGGAGAAAAAGTCTTACTGGAAATGGGAAACAACAAAGCAGAACATTTGGTATGACTGAATAAGAGTTTACATATCATCTACTCAACTAGGAATTATGTAGCAGGGAAAACTCAGTAGTTTGTTAAATAGGAAAAAGACATGGTCATACATATATTTTAGAAAGAAAACTCTGGAATGGAAATGCTGAAACAATTAAATTGAGAGAAAAATGTCTAAACTAAGAGAAAAAAACTAGTTAAACTATTCAATATAGCCACTGATTAGATAAATAGAAGTATATAATCAAATGGAAGGCCATGGGGAGATATAAATTTAAGTAGAAGTTGCATATAGGTCTCAGACTTTGCCCTATACTACCTGATGTTAGACAAATTATGTTAGCTCTCAGCATCTGAGTTTTCATATATATAAACAAGGTAAAATTGAATTACTCAAGAGAGATTTGCTTTCAAGTGACAACAAACCTAAATCAAACTCACATAAAGAAAAAGGAATTCCTTGTTTCATGCGAAATAATATTCAAGGGAATATCTGAAGTGACTTGATCCAGGGATTCAATGTGTAATCAGAAACTGGCATTTCTCCATCTCAGCTCTATTCATGTCTATGGTAAGCACCATCTCTGGATAAGTAACATCCCTGTAGCAGGTTCTTGGAACCCCAGGATTTAATTCTCATCCCCAAGTCCAGTAGAAAAGAATGAGATACCACTCCTTAAGAGTGTAAATAAAAGTTCTAGGTCTGGATCCTTTTGGCTTAAATGGAATTAGTTGCACATTCCTGGACCAGTCTATTGGCTGGGAAATTGAGATTTACTAATTGACCTAAAACTCAACCACCTTCAAAACTGAGATTGTGTGACTACCAGCCACCCAGACTGACAGCCAGGGAGGTGACTTCTTTTAATAAAAATAATAAAATTAAAAAATGTACAGTGTTGTCATGAAACAAATGAGAAACAAACACTAGACAAGTAACAAATGTCTACTACCAGATAATGAAAGTTAAAAAGAATTGCTTATTGCCCTGACTGGTATGGCTAAGTAGGTTGGGTGTCATCCCACAAACCAAAAGGGCACTGGTTCAATTCTCAGTCAGGGCACATGCCTGGGTCGAGGGTCAATTCCCAGGTTGTGAGCTTGTGAGAGACAACCAATTGATATTTTTTCACAAATCAATGTTTCTCTCTGTATTTTCCTCCCTCTCTTCCCCTCTGTATAGATGTAAATAAATACAATCTTTAAAAAAATGTTTATTGAGTCAGCACCCACTTTTCCATTCTGTCATATATTTTTGACCCCCATTTTTGGTCTGGTTATTGCAAGGGCAACTGGGAAGCATAGTTATAGTCTGACAGCTCTTCACCCCACTTGTTTTAAATATCTTTTACTTTCTGACTCAGAGATTGTGGCAGACATAGATACATATTTTTCACATTCTCCTAAAGAAAGAGTTACTGCGGTGATTAGAAGTTGGAGCTCTCAGCCCACCCCTATCCTCCAGAGAGAGCCCAGGGGTGGAGACGGAGTAAATAATTCTTGCTCGAGGAAGCCGCATACAAATCCCTAAACCAAGGAACACAGGGAGTGCCAGGTCTCCCCCTCCCTTAACCTGTTTACTGTTTCCATCATTGTATCCTTTATAATAAGCTGGTAAGCCTTTAAAAAAATGAAAGGAAAAAGAAGACTCACTGCCCACTTATAGGAAGGGGTTCAGCTGAGAGACTGCAGCAGTACATTCTTTCAAGGTCCACTTTAGGTTTTTAGCCAAAATCACACTATTCTCTGCATGGTCCTGGTCAATGTTATTTGTTTGCTTGTTTAATATTTTATTTATTTATTTTTAGAGAGAGGGCATGGGAGAGAGAAAGAGTGGGAGAGAAACATCAATGTGTGGCTGCCTTTTGCACATCCCCTACTGGGGACCTGGCCCACAACTCAAGTATGTGCCCTGACTGAGAATTGAACTGGCGACTCTTTGGTTCAAATGCTGGAACTCAATCCACTGAGCCATACCAGGCAGGGCTGGTCAATGTTATATAGAATTGCTCAAATTTCATGTATATAAGGTAAATACAGATGTTTTCATGCATTCATGCATTTTATATCTGCAATGGAAGAACAGAAATTAAAATGATCTTCATATCATTGTAGGAGTTATTGAAGCAATGAAACCTCAAGCCCAGCTATAAAGTTGGGAAGAGAAGTAATAGGGAATCACTGTATTAGAGTAGATTAAAAATCTATAAGGCCAGGTATAATAAAGTTGTCTACTAAATATAACTCGGGTATTGGCAGTAATTCAAGTAGAATGTATGAGACAGTTAAATAAGATTAAGGAGGACTTGGGACTTGGTAGAAATCATAACAAATATGTTTTAAGAGTAAAATTCTTAAGAAAAATTGATGTCAAAGAAGAGCTTTTGCAAAATAATGATAAACGTAAAGTTTTGCATTGAAAAACTTTGAAAACAACACTGCTATCAACACTTCCTGGAAATATAGATAATGTGAGAAAATGAGCAGATGTTATAACAACAGAGCCTGTATTCTAAGAGGAGATTCAAGTATTAGTTAAGTCAGTGAGTAAGAAAGAAGTTCTCTGATTAAACCAAGAGACAATAAAAACTAAAAATACAGTGTAAATATTTGGTAAGAATACTAACTCTAATATTTGTACCAATATTAAAGAATGAAAGATTGAAAGAGAAAAACAATAAAGAAAAGAGAAAGAAATGTTCTACATCTTACTACAAAAATTATGAATAGAATCAGAGCTAGAATTATCTGACCTTGATATTTCAGATGGGATTGTGATGCCAAGTTGTTTCTAGACCAGAATTGAATATGCTGACATCATTGAACACTCTTATCCTCCAACATGTTTGTGGATCCTGAAACTAGATTTTGCTATCTATTCTTGGGTTATTATACAATCAGCAAACCATAATTGAGTATTTCCCCTGTATTAAGTGCCATCTATAAGTTGAGAATCTAGCATGACTTCACTCCTGCTTCAAATATTTTATAGGCTCTTGTGGGAGATAAACAAGTAAGAATTATGGAAATTCTTATTTCTTGGGTAGGGAAAACATTTATGTATATATTTTAAATTGTACACATTGAGAGATACCTGTACAATGATTCGACAATGAATGTGGAATATTAGGGGATTTTATGTAGTCAACATGACCAGTATCTTTGTGGAAATGAAGAGATGAAGGAAAGACTTGTAGGAAGATAGATGAACAAAAGCAGCTCATTAAAGACCTTGCTTACCAGAAGGAATTTGAGCTTGGCTCTGCAGAAGAGATTTTAAGTAACAAATGAGCATAATAGGGTTTGATTTTATATGGAGTACTCTGAATATTTTGAAACCAATATTGTATAGCTGCATTGAGTACAGTTGAAAGTCATTTGTCTTAACCCAGGTTGACTTCTCTGATATGACATGAGATGGAGAAAAGTAGATTTGAGAGATATTTTCAAGGTTCTAGTACATTTAGAAATCATTGGCAGTATCATATCGTATTTGCTATGTTTATGAAAATAAAAAGAAACAAATACAAGCAGTATGACATTTCAGAGTATTTCTTTTAGGAATATTAATAATTCAAAGATAATTTTTAGAAATAATTGGACATGGGAATATAATAAAGAAGCACACATAAAATACAATTATTTAACACTCTAAAATTTACAGTGCCATTTTGTCTTGATTTTTTTTCATATTTTGATGAGAAGTACTGCCATTTGCAATAACATGAACAACTCTTGAGAATATCATACTAAGCGAAATAAGACTGAAAGATCAAGAACAGTATCATTTCCTTAATATATGGTATATAAAAGTGAAAGCAACAAATGAACAAACAAGAAAAGCACACAATCAAAAACTCATAAATGTAGACAACAGAGTGGTGATTTCCAGAGGGAAAAGGAGTTGGGAAGAAGGTAGCAAAGGGTAAAGGCAGTGAAATACATGCCTAAAAAAGAGATTTGACTTTAAGTGGTAAATAGACAATGCAATATACAGTTGATGTATTATAGCATTGTACACTTAAAATCTATATAATTTTATTAACAAATGTCATCCCAATAAATTTAATAAAATTATATGATATATGTTAAATGGGTCCACTATAATAATTATTTTAATGAGGGTTTTCCAATGCTAATTTGATTTATTTGAACTGTTATAAACTGGCAGCAGCAAATTAAAATTTTCTTTATTTAAAAAAAGAGAAATCCAATACAGTACCAAATATAAATTCCTCAAATATCATTATTGTTTTATTTACCAATAGAATTTTAATAAATTTCAATAAAATTGTTAGTTTTATTATTATTACATGCGTATTTAATATGCTTCACGTATATATGCATATATACTACATATAGCACATGTATGCCTCTCATGTGTAATATATGTTTAAAATAGATGTTCATGTTTTTATTATTTTTAATAATAATGAAAATTACACTTTAAAATATAAACTTTAAAAAGATATTTGATTAGTATCTTTTTAGCACTGTCATTAGGACAATCTAAGCTCATATAAAATAATTATAATATATTAACATTGACTGATAGCTTACTTTGTGCTACCTGCATGGTTAACCAAGTACATTAATCTTTTATTTAGTTTAATAACAAACCTATTGCATGGTACTCATAATAGCAATATTTAACAGATTTTATGTATTCATTTATTTATTTCATTAAAGTATATTTATTGACCAATAGCTACTTGTCATTGAACAAAATGTAAACATATTTTAATGCTATTGGAGCATATATTCCATCTGGGAGAGATAGACAATAAAAATAAATAAAATTACTGATAATGAAATGGTCTAGCTTTGACTATGAGGATGATTGAAATTTAGATCAACTGAGATTGAGATGAACAGATTTCTTAAAAATTAAGTAGGCAGAGTTAAGAAGCCATAATTGAGGGAGGAAGATGGTGGCATGGTAGGAGGGAGCAGATTCCATTTCCCCCTACACACTGGAGGAAAAACCTGGCCTATCTATGGAAGAACAGAGTAGACAAGGAACAGTAACACAGCATATTTGAGAATAAGAGATTGAAAATTGTAGCGGATATTGAAAATCCAGTCAGTAAGGAGAGTACTTCAGAACAATAGGAGCCCAGGGATCAGATTGGAGAGCAGGGCGGCTGAGGTCCTGGCCCGGTGCTCCACCAAGCCTGCCCCAGGGCTCTAGGGAGGGAGCTGGGTGAGCCGCTGAAACAGGCTGAGAGATCCTAGGGGCCACCGCACGACTGCGGGCCAAGCAATAGTGGTTGCCACGCGCGAGGTCAGTGCATGTTTGTAAACTGAGTTGTTTTTGTGGTCGCTGGGCAATTGGGAGCTGAGCGATCATAGTTGTCTTGACTACAGATGGAGGCGCGTGTGAAGTGAGATGGCTGCATGAAAATAGGCACCCACACAGGAATGCACACGGTCAAGGGATCATAGGCACTCGCGAGAGCATAGGCGCTGGTCACTGGAGACAGCTGTAGGACCATAGTCGCCAGTGCACGGGCGGGTGTTCGAACGCAGACAGCTCAGGGCCATAGGCACAGGTGCAAGATGGCTGTGGCATCATAGGCCCAGAGCCACCACAGAAAGCTGTGCAGGGACCAATGCAGACAGGTGCGTGCAACCGGAGAACCAAGCTGACACCCATAAACTCAGGGAAGTGCATGAACACCAGGAGGCTCAAAACACATGCTGGAAGGCCTGTGGGGAGAGGCACTGCACTAACTCTGGGGACCGTAGCACAATGATGACTGAGGGCTGAACACAGAGAAAAGCAATACGATCAATCCTCAGAAACTGCAGCCAGCAAGACCAGAAAAACCGGCTCAGCAAGTTTGAAAACAACAGAAGTTCCCCCCCCTTTTTTGGTTCTTTGTTTGTTTTTTTTGTTTTTTTCTTTTTGTTTTGATTGTTTGTTTTTCTTTTTTTTTTTTTTTTGTTTGTGTGCCTGTCTGTTGATATAGTTGTTTTTAATTATTATTTCTTTATTATTTTTATCTTCCTTTTTACTCCTCAACTCCTTTTGCCTCTCTTTACTTCTTTCTTGTTTTATTCCCTCTTCCTTTCTTTCCAATTTTATCTCTTCTACCTTCCTCTTTTTTTCTTCTTTCTTCTTCTTTCATTTTTCTCCTCTCTTCTCTTTTTAAATACACATGAGTGAGACAAAAAGAAAAGAAACAAATCTGGAACTGTGAAAAAAACCAGAGTTGGTCCCAAAAAGATGGTATCCCAGCTGATGAGACAGTGGGAGCTGTGAACAACAGGATATCCGAAGGAGAATCCATCACTGAATCTCACAGGTATTCTACCACAGAAGGTCACACCACAAACCCAGGGAGCCAGAACAGATCAATTTAAGAAGTTGAAGCTAACAACAAGAGTCTTACAAACAATGGGAAGAAAAAGAAACAATGCCTAAATGAAAGGAAAGGAGGAAGCTCCAGAAAGAATGCTAAATGAAACTGAGGCAATTCAACTATCAGATATTGAGTTCAAAGCAATGGTTGTCAGGAAACTCCATGAGCTCTCAATGAGCTACCAGAAACTACAGGGGAGCTACAATGAACTCAGTGCAAACTATATCAACATGATAAAGAAAATAGAAAATATCAACAAGGGCCAAGAGGAAATGAAAAATACAATTTCTGAATTGAAGAACACAGTAGAAAAAATGAAAAGCAGAATCGATGAAGCAGAAGATCAGATCAGCGAGTTGGAGGACAAAATAAAAAAACAACACAGATAATGAGCAAGATAAGAAAAAGAGGCCCAGAAACAATAAAGAGAGATTAAGAGAAATGCAAGACAACATGAAACATAATAATATCCGTATAATAGGGATATCAGAAGGAGAAGAAGAAAGGCAAGGGATAGAAAACCTATTTGAAAAAGTAATGATGGACAACTTCCCTAATTTGGTGAGAGAAAAAGCCACACAAATTAAGGAAACACAGAGAATACCAATCAACAGGAACCCAAACAGGCCCACTTCAAGACACATCATCATTAAAATGGCAATATTCCAAGACAAAGAGAGAATCTTAAAGGCAGCAAGGGAGAAAAAGGAAGTGACATACAAGGGAGCCCCGATAAGGTTAGCAACTGACTTCTCAATGGAAACGCTCCAAGCCAGAAGAGAATGGCAAGAAATATTCCAAGCAATGAGAACCAAAGGCCTGCAACCCAGACTCCTTTATCCAGCAAGGCCTTCAATCAAGATACAAGGCCAAATAAGGAATTTTCCAGACAAAAGAAGTCTAAAAGAATACACCTCTACCAAACCAATTCTGCAAGAGATACTAAAGGGACTGCTTTAAGGGAAGAAAGGAAAAGACAGAGAGAGAAAGAGAGAGAGGAACACAGGTACGAAAATGGCAATGAATAAATACCTAGGTTATCAATAATAACCTTAAATGTAAATGGATTAAATGCTCCAAACAAAAGACAGAGAATAGCTGAATGGATAAGAAAGCATGACCCGCACATATGCTGCTTACAAGAAACCCACCTCAGGACAAAAGACATACACAGACTCAAAGTGAAGGGCTGGAAACAAATTTTCCAAGCAAATGGACAGAAAAAAAAGCTGGGGTAGCAATACTCATATCAGATAAGATAGACTTCAAAAGAAGAGCTACAAAGAGAGACCCAGAAGGTCACTTCATACTACTCAAGGGAAGGATCCACCAAGAAGACATAAACATTGTAAATATATATGCACCCAACATAGGAGCACCAAAACACATCAAGAAAATCTTAGAGGACTTCAAGAAAGATATTGACAGCAACACAATTATAGTAGGAGATTTTAACACCCCACTGTCAAAAATGGACAGATCTTCCAAACAAAATATCAACAAAGATATTGTGGCATTGAACAACACTCTAGAGGAAATGGACTTAACTGATATATATAGAGCCCTTCATCCCAAAGAAGCTAAATACACATTTTTTTTCAAATGCACATAGAATATTTTCAAAGATAGATGACATGACAGGACACAAAACAAGCCTCAACAAATTCAAGAAAACTGAAATCATACCAAGCATTTTCTCTGACCACAAGGTAATGAAACTAGAAACCAACCCCAAGGGGAAAAACCCAAAACCCTCAAAATCATGTCGATTGAATAGCATGCTATTAAACAATGAATGGGTGAAGAATGAAATTAGGGAGAAAATCAAAAAGTTTCTGGAAACAAATGATAATGAACTCACATCAACCCAAAACTTATGGGATACAGCAAAGGCAGTCCTCAGAAGAAAGTTTATAGCAATACAGGCCTACCTAAAAGAGAAAGAAACATCTTAAACAAACAACCTAACCCTACCCCTACAAAAGCTTAAGGATCAAGAACAAATACAACCCAGAGCAAGTAGAAGGATGGAAATAACCAAGATCAGAGCAGAATTAAATGACGTAGAGACTAAAAGCACAATCCTAAGGATCAATGAATCCAGGAGTTAGTTCTTTGAAAAGATAAACAAAATCAACAAGCCTTTAAGCAGGCTCACTAAGGAAGAAAGAGAGAGGACTCAAATAAACACAATCAGAAATGAAAGAGGAGAGATTACAACTGACACCACAGAAATACAAAGGATTGTAAAAAATTACTCTGAAGAACTGTATGCCAAGAAATTTAAAAACCTAGGTGAAATGGACAAGTTTCTAGAAAAATATAATCTTCCAAAACTCAATGAAGAAGAAACAGAAAGCCTGAACAGACCAATAACAGCAGATGGAATTGAAGCAGTAATCAAGAAACTCCCGACACACAAAAGCCCTGGACCAGATGGCTTCACAGGAGAATTCTACAAAACATTTACTGAAGAGTTACCCTTACCCTTCACAGACAATTCAAAAAATCCAAAATGATGGAAGACTCCCAAACTATTTTTATGAAGCCAGCATCATCCTAATCCCAAAATCAGATAAATACACAACAAAGAAGGAGAACTTCAGGTCAATATCTCTGATGAACATAGATGCTAAAATCCTCAACAAAATATTGGCAAACTGCATCCAACAATACAATAAAAAGATCATGCACCATGACCAAGTGGGATTCATCCCAGGGATGTAATGATGGTTCAATATTTGCAAATCAGTAAATGTAATTCATCACATAAAGAAAAGCAAAGACAAAAATCACATGATCATATCAATAGATGCAGAAAAAGCATTTGATAAGGTACAACATCCTTTTATGATAAAAACACTCAGCAAAGTGGAAATAGAGGGAGCATTCCTCAACATAATAAAGGCCATATATGAGAAACCTACAGCCAACATCATACTCAAAAACTAAAATCTTTTCCACTAAAATCAGGAACAAGACAAGGTTGTCCACTTTCACCACTTCTATTCAATGTAGTATTGGAAGTCTTAGCCACAGCGATTACACAACAAGTAGTGTTGGGAGAATTGGACAGCTACCTAGGAGAAAATGAAACTTGAGCACCAACTTACACCATACGCAAAAATAAATTCAAGGTGGATAAGAGATTTAAATATAAGTCATGACACCATTAATGTCCTAGAGGAGAACATAGGCAGGAAAATCTCAGATATTCCATGCAGCAACATTTTTTTCTGATATGTCCCCTAAAGCAGTGGACATAAAGGAAAGAATAAACAAATGGGATCACATCAAAATAAAGTTTCTGCACTGCCAAAGAAATCAGTATTAAAATAAAAAGAGATCCGAAGGTATGGGAAAACATATTTACCAATGATACTTCAGACAGGGGTTTAATCTCCAAAATATACAAAGAACTTACATGACTCCACTCTAAGAAGACAAGCAACCCTATTAAAAAAATGGGCAAAGGACTTGGGCAGACACTTCTCCAAGAAGGACATACAGAGGATCCAGAGACACATGAAAAGATGCGCGATATTGGTATCTATCAGAGAGATGCAAATTAAAACCACAATAAGATACCACTTGACACCAGTTAGAATGTCCCCCATAAACAAAGCAATAAACAGCAAGTGTTGGAGAGGTTATGGAGAAAAGGGGACCCTATTGCACTGATGGGGGGAGTGCAGACTGGTACAAACATTATGGAAAAAAGTATGGAATTTTCTAAGAAAACTAAAAATGGATCTACCTTTTGACCCAGCAATTCCACTGCTAGGATTATATTCTAAGAACCCTGAAACACCAGTCCAAAAGAACCTATGCACCCCTATATTTATAGCAGCACGATTTACAATAGTCAAATGTTGGAAGCAACCTAGGTGCCCATCAGTAAATGAATGGATCAAAAAACCATGGTACATTTACACAATGGAATTCTATGCAGCAGAAAGAAAGAAGGAGCTCCTACCCTTTGCAACAGCATGGATGGAACTGGAGAGCATCATGCTAAGTGAAATAACCCAGGCAGTGAAAGACAAATACCTTATGATCTCACCTTTAACAGGAACCTAATCAACAAAACAAACAAATAAGCATAATATAACCAAAGACATTGAAATTGAGAACAGGCTGACAGTCACCAGAGAGGAGAGGGGAGGGAATTTCAGGGGAAAAGAGGAAGGGTTTACAGGAAGAAGTATAAAGGACACATGGACAAAAACTATGGGGGGGGGTGGAAATGGGAGGGAAGTGGGTAGGGCTGGTGTGGTGGCCAGGGGTGGGAGTAAAAGACAGAAAACTGTACAAGATCAACAATTAAAATAAAAATTAAAAAAAAATAAGCAGGCAAGTTCCTAGATACTTCACTCTAGCTGCAATCAAAGGAGTTTGCAGGGAGAATTTGGCGAAGAGCTAAGTTGCTTTTAGAATTTTTCTTCTTAACATCTCACTTTTTCCTCCAGCTTCCAGGAAATGCTCTTTTTTTTCACATCACTTTCAAATTTAAATGTGCATGTGTTAGTCTTGCAATTGTTTATTTATGTCTGTATTCTTAAAGTGCATTTGTGTAATAAACTGACATTGTAAATCCCTGCAGCACAATTACTGTTTTTATTTAAACCTCTTTTATTTCCCATAAATCAATGTGAAATGAATATTCCACAAAATGTTATTGATAAACAGTTATTTGAGTTCTTTAAAGATTAAAATCATTCTTATAATCACCAAATGATAAACCACAGTGTTGAGTGTGAGCAGAAGAGAGAAAAGTTTTATTTCTATGAATGCTATAGAATAATACACTACAAATAAGTCTTTGTAATAATTATTCAAGTAAAAAATCACATGGCTTCTCTTCTAGACTTTCTGAATAAGACTGAGAGCCAAGACAAACATTAGGAAATATGATCATGAATACCAATCATGTAATCTGTCCCTTTGTTTTTACTACTGTGACTATGGTTTAAGATAAGTGTCTTTTTTTTTTTTTGATATTTAAATTTTATTTATTTTTTCTTTTTTTTCCATTTTTTTATTTTATTTTTAATCAGTATTTTTTAATTGTTGATATTGTACAGTTTTCTGTCCTTTACCCCGCCCCAGCCCACCACCCCAGCCCTCCCCACCTTCCTCCCATTTCCACCCCCCATAGTTTTTGTCCATGAGTCCTTTATACTTGTTGCTCTAAACCGTTCCCCTTTTCCCCTGAAATTCTCTCCCCTCCCACTCTGGACACTGTCAGACTGTTCTCAAATTCAGTGTCTTTGTTTATATTATGCTTGTTTGTTTGTTTTGTTGATTAGCTTCCTGTTAAAGGTGAGATCATATGGTATTTGTCTTTCACTGCCTGGCTTATTTCGCTTAGCATGATACTCTCCATTTCCTTCCATGCTGTCGCAAAGGGTAGAAGCTCCTTCTTTCTTTCTGCTGCATAGAATTCCATTGTGTAAATGTACCACAGTTTTTTGATCCATTCATTAACTGATGGGCACCTAGGTTGCTTCCAGCACTTGGCTATTGTAAATTGTGCTGCTATGAACATAGGGGTGCATAGATTCTTTTGGATTGGTGTTTCAGGATTCTACAATGAGATACCACTTGACACCAGTCAGAATGGCCTTCATAAACAAAGCAACAAACAGCAAGTGTTGGAGAGGTTGTGGAGAAAAGGGGACCCTAGTGCACTGTTGGTGGGATTGCAGATTGGTACAACCACTATGGAAGACAGTATGGAATTTTCTAAGAAAACTTAAAATGGACATACCTTTTGACCCAGCAATTCCACTGCTTAGATAAGTGTCTTTTTTAAAAAATATATACTGTTATAAGGCAGAAGGGAAAAATGTCCCTAAGGAATGAACTTCTTTTATCACCTGCTTCATAATGCAGAAGTCATTAATTTAAAGATGTTAATTATTGAAGTGGTAATGATGCCACAAACAAGGTCATTAAGAATCTACTGAGAGTTCTGAGGTGAGATACACATGCACAATATAATTTTTGAAATTTCCATTTATTTATCTGAGATTTTAAACATTCCTGAATGTAACATAGTATCTTTCATTTTTATGTCTCACTTAAATTAATGCACTAAAATACTTAAAATGTTTGTACTGCCTGAAAAGTAATCTAAATGAAAATATTTAGGAATTTCTCCATCCTTTTAGTTGATAGTCCTCATGGATTTGAATGATTTTGAGACTAGTATATAGGGGTTCTTCATGACTTTAGGTAATATTGTGATTTATAGTAAGAAATACATAACTGCTCTTCCTCCCAGCTTCTGGCACAAAATTCCTAAAGCACTTGGAATTTTTTAAAGGATGAGAATGATAAAATGCCTTTTGGAAACACCTAAGGTTGGGGGCCAGTAGCCAGTTGAGCCAACTGTGTTATTAGGTGGTTGGAAACTTCGGTCCCATTCCCTGATCTCCAGGGAAGGGTGAAGGACTAGATGTTGAATCAATCACATTGGGCAATGAGTTAATTATTCATGCCTATATAATGAAACCTCAATAGAAACTTCAGAAGATGGGATTCAGAGAGTGTTTGCATTGGTGAACACGTAGAAGTGCAAGAAGAGTGTAGTGCTTGAAAAGAGCATGGTAGCTCTGTACTCCTTTACACCTAGAATGCCCTATGCATCTTTTCCAAGTAGCTATTCCTGAGTTATATCTTAACAGTGATTTAGTTAATGAAATGTTTCTCTGAATTCTGTGAATTGCCATAGCAAATTAATTGACCCCAAGGAGGGAGTTATTTGAAAGCCTTTCAGGATATGTGAAGACTTATAGCCAGCAGGTAACTATCTGAGTTTGGGACTGGTGTCTGAAGCTGGAAATTAGGAGAAACAGTCTTGAAGCACTGAGCCTATGGAATCTGATGCTATCATTATGTAGGTAGTGTCAGAATTAAGTTGAATTGAAGGACATTCTCTGGTGTCAAGAATTGCTTGGATATGTGGGGAACATCGGTCACATGTTGGAAAATGGTGGTCTGGAATCTAATTTATTTTCCAATACATCAATTTAGGTCAGTATACTGCTCCCATGAAATTTATGTTTGTCAAATATAAAGATTTCTACTAAAGTTTTTTGTTACAGTAAATTTTAAAAGTTCTTAAAGTTTTATGTTAAAGCATTAATTTTTAGAAACACTGGTTATTGTCACATTGTTACAGCATCTTTTCTGTATAATCCATATATGTGTGTATTTTAATTTCCATTCAAGGGAATTATCACCCCATTTCTTTTTTTTTTTTTTTTTAAGAATTTATTTATTTATCTTTAGAGGGGAAGGGTAGGAGAGAGGGAGAGGGAGAGAAACATCAATGTATGGTTGCCTCTCATGTGTCCCCTGCCGGGAACTGGCCTGCAACCCAGGCATGTGCCCTGACTGGGAATCGAACCGCGATCCTCTGGTTCGCAGGCCCGCGCTCAATCCACTGAGCTACACCAGCCAGGGCCCCATTTCTTGTTATATTTCTAATTTAATCCCACATGTCTTAATATTTGGTTATGCAAATAAAATACTACCTGAGGTATTCAAATTAAAATGTAACATATCACAGCCCAGCATCTCTTTTTTACTAAGAGATAGAGGATTGTGTTGTGGCCTTTCAAAGCCAGGAGGTTTATTCGGGATTTGGGCAGACAGAAGCAAGATATTATACAACCGAGCTTCATTCTATGCATAAGGGCACATTCTCAAGATTGTGGCAAAACTGCTTCTTTTAGTTGCCCAGACATCTGGGTAAAGAAGCCTGACGGGCTTTATTTACCCTACAATGATTTAGGAAAATATTTTACAGAGCCAACCACTTCATGCTGTACATTTCACCCTTTAAAATATGAACATTAATAGAGTATTGTACTTGGAAATTTTCTATCTGAAAATATGCAAAGATGGTATTTCCCTCTTCTGGTCCTAAAAATAATCTCAAAGCAGCAAGGAGAATTAAAACCAAAATAAAGCAGCTCATTTTTCCCCCCAGAAAATTAAGGTTTCCATGTGAGAACTAACTGGGAAGATATTCCAGGGTATGTGAGGAGTTCCAAGATCATAAGGTGGTATCAATGAGAGAAGACCCAAATAGTAGTGTCCCAAAGACCCTTCCAAACACAGTTCTCATGGATTAGGGGAAAATCCAAATTATTCTTCTATATACAGGAGAAGAACTAGATAGGCCGATAGCAGAGACATGTTGAAATCATGTTTGGTTTCAGAAGGTGATTATGTAGAACCAATGAGGAGTCACATGGAAAACCCATTTTTTGCTAGTATAGAGACTGTCTCTGTGAAAAGGGGAAAAAAGCAGTATTTGCATTTAAAATAACAATGTATATAATAAAAGAACAAAAACAATTCATATAGATTTTATTCCCTCTTGGTAAGGGAGAAACAAACAAAAACTAATATACTCCCAAATTTTGGATTATTAAGAATAATTTCAGGTAATCAGAAATACTCCTTGATACCCATTTCTCCCCTAAAACAAAAACAATGTGAGAGACCTGTGTAAATAAATAGATAATAGATGATAGATAGATAGATAGATAGATGATAGATAGATAGGTAGATGATAGATAAATAGACAGACAGATAATCAGATATATAAATATATTCCTGATTCAGGAAAAATTGACCTACGTAAAACTGAGAAAAACAAAAGAAACAAAGAAATAATCTTTATTACAAAATAGGATAGAGTAGCTGATGGTCGATCAGAATTTCTGCCTAAAAAACTAGAAAAGGTGGAATAAAAAATAATAAACCATCTTGTGAAGGGTGCAGAATGAATGCAAGGACCAGTAGAAGCAGCAGAGGAGTTAAGCATCTGGAGGAGGAATCTTGTTCAGGTTAGTGACATGGAGAAATTTCACTCAGGCTGATCACTGACAAGGAGAAAAAGTGACTGAGCATCCACAGAAAGAAGTTCATGGGTAATGAGGGCAAGAAAAGCAGAGCTTTGGCAGAGATCTTTGGGCTTCAAACACTTGGCCTGGTTTTCCTCTGAATATTTACAAATAGTGTGGCTGCGGGTAGGCTTAATGCAGCAGGTGCCCCTGTCACTGCACTATGGACAGCAGACTAACAGCGCCAGCAGAAAAGTGCAAAAAAATGGAGTTTTTCTGCATTTTAGGGAGATACAGAGTGGAGGTGCCCAAAGGAAGAGGTCCACAGAATACACATGATTCTCAAACAAAACTTTTAGTGGTTAGGGCCAAACCATGGGCAGACAGTACTGCTTCTGATTGGGTTACTTTGAACAGTATGACTTTATATGACCTTCCAAGAAAGAGTAAAAAGAGAAAGAAAAACTGCATAATCTTAGTGAAAGATCCCAATAAAAGGAAACAGGGCTCCCTTTTCCATATTGAGGCAGGGGAAAATAAATAGATGAGTCAGGACTACATTATTGTGCGCAAAACAAGAAGGTGCTCAACAAAAGGTAATGACAGGTCAAATAGACAGTCTATCTTGAAAGAGAATTTGACCATCACAATTAATTATTCTAATAATATATTATAACCCATTAAATGAAATGTAAAACCTGAGTCCATTGAGATGTAAATAAATCAAAGAATTAAAATGTTCTCGAGTAATAGGATATTTAAATAGGATAAATCCTCTCAAATTCTTATTAATTAGAAAGAGGAAAATTGTAACTTTACAGAGAGGAAGCCTGACAAATACTTTATCAAGTGATCAACATGTATGCCCTCAGTAATTGGCAAATTGAAGTCCTGTCTACCCAATCCAAAGCAATCAGAAAAATGCAGTATTACTTTTAGACAAAGATGCCTAATCTGAATTCAAATGTGAAGAAAGATTAAACAAACCCAAATTCAAACTCAGGTACACTAACAAAATAACTGGTCTATAGTTTTTAAAAATATCAAAGTTGTTAATAATAAATAAGAAATCTGGGATTTTTTTTCCAAAAAGAAAGACTTTAGAGCAAGATAAAAAGTAAATATGATGATTCTGAACTGAACTGATTCATCTTAAAATATTATTTGATAAAATGTGAATGAAGTCTGAAGTCTGAGGATTAGTTTGTTGATTTTATTGATGGCACTGTAGTCAATGGAGACAGTTTTTGTTTATGGAAAAATTTTTTTAATATTTTTTAATTTTAATTGTTCTTCAAGTATAGTTTTCTGCCTCTTCTCCCATCCCAGCTCACCCCCCCAACCCTCCACTCCTCCCTCCTGTTTCCATACCCCCTTGTTATTGTCCATGTGTCCTTTATACTGGTTCCTGCAAACCCTTCACCCTTTCACCCTGAAATTCCCTCCCATCACCCCTCTGATCAATATTCAATTATTTCAGGGTGATGGGGAATTAGGAAGATAACCTAATTTCAAATGATTCAGGGAAATAAAAGTTCTCCATTTCATGCTTGCAAGTTTATTTTTTGCATTTTTGATTATCTCAAAATAAAATATTTTACTTTTTAAAGATTTTACTTATTTATTTTTATAGAAAGGAGAAGGGAAGGAGAAAGAGAGGGAGAGAAACATTAATGTGTGGTTGCCTTTTGCACGTCCCCAACTAGGAAACTGGCCCACCACCCAGGCATGTGCCTTGACTGGGAATGGAACTGGCAACCCTTTAGTTCACAGGCCAGTGCTCAATCCACAGAACCACACCAAAGAGGTTCAAAATAAAATATTTTATAAAATAAAATAAGCATTATTATACTGATTTACATATTAACTACTTTTCCCATGCTTTAGTCTTCTAAAAGCTTTTTAAAATATTTACATTGAATTAACATTTCATAGAAAGTCAATCTGTGTGAAAAACATTAAAATACAGGAAAATGAATTATATTCTTCAAATCAATCAGGATAATTTTAACCATTAAAACAAAAGAATGCTTGAAATTTGAGCTAGCTAATCAAAATAAAAATACAGTTTACCTTTAATGAACACCAAGTACAAAATATTATCGCAATTTGGAAAGAAAAATAAATGGAAATAGGGCACTGTACTTTTTTTCTTGCTTAGCTGTTACATATTTGACCAAAAGAAAAGTAAAAATCACTCCAAAGAAATGTAGTTTATATCATTGTCTAGAAAGCAGAGTCTCATGTATTTGCCTCTTCAGTGTGCACAGCATGATAGCATGAAGTGGGATCAGTTCTTGTAGGATAATTTGTGCTATATTCAATTACAGAAATAGCTATTATGTAAAATAACAATTTATATAAGAGACCTGGAATTGTTACACGAATGTTTTGAGCTTTGTTAAAAATGAATGTGCATCAGATCACTTTAGATATTTATGTCAGAAAAACTGAAGAATGTGTTAGTAAGCATGCATTGTTTTTTAGGTTTCTACATTTGAAATGGTTATGCTGAAAATCAATGGATATTTTGAAAAAAGAGTTGAGATTCTATGCTATCCATCCATTTCCATTACTGCCCTGCTGGTGGGAAGACACCACCATGACTTAGTGCAGGCCCCAGAAATAGTCCACCAAGAATCTACAGAACAGTTGCCACTGAGAATTTTGCAAGTTTATTTAACTTTCCTGAAGTTTTCTCTTATCTAAAATGGACCTAGAAATAGTATCTGCTTTGTAGACTTTTGTTCAAAGATTGGAATATAAATGATCCAATAATTTTCAAATATTATTTTACTGGTGCCAAACCTCAGTAGTAGAGAATTTCAATTTTAATTATTTTCAAAATTTTACCAACAATATTGATAATTAATTATTATTTTAATGTTTACCATACCATGATCCAGTGACTTAGAAAGTTTTCATTTTTAAAAAAGACATATTTTCAAATAAAGCAAAAATGTATTCTCGTTTTGTAATTGCTACTTTAGTCGTATCTTAAAATGGCATTTGAATTTCTGTTTGCATAAAATATGCAAACCAGTGGAGCAGTATGAAATAATTAGTGGTTTTCATCAATTTCATGCCAGTTATAACAGAAGATGAATCATGAATTTGCCCTTCTAGAACTCCATGAAATGATGAATTGATATGTAATACATATAATACACAAGTGTATTTTAATGTTTTGTTGTAAATACTGATGAAATGATAAAGTAGAGAAGCAAGGGACTCTTTCTAATCAATTTCATTAAACTAAACTCATATCAAATTTTTTTATTTATTTAATTTTTAGATTACATTTTACTGCAGTCATGTGATGTAGCTCTCTAAGATGTTTTGAGGCACAGCTCACATGTCAAAAGCTATGACAAATAATCTGTGACTATGTTATATGAGTGAATATTGAAGTCAAATTAAGAATCACAGGAAAAGCCACTCTTTGTAGGAGAGTAAGCAGCTTGGCAAAAGTAGTGATACTCTGCCTCTATACAGATAATTTCTACCTTTTTCTATCCTATGATGCCCTTCAATGCGTTCAATGGGAATTAGAAAAAAAAAAATTTGGCTTCTCTGTGCTCATGAGTACTGCAGGATAAAAATTGTGATGAAAACTGCACAGATTATAAGAAAAAAATGTAGTTGCACCTACCACGTGTTTGTTTTTATTTTTTTAAACAAACATTTTATATTTCATCTCTGTAGAGCTAGGGATAACTGATTCTTATCCACTAGTTTTCCCATATGGTTGGTTCTCTTTTTATGTTAATACTGTTTTCTTTGGCCGTGCAGAAGCTCTTCATTTTGATGAGATCCCATTTGTTTATTCTTACCTTTATGTCCCTTGCTTTAGGGGACATATCAGTAAAAATGATGCTGCATGAAATATCTGAGATTTTCCTCCCTATGTTCTCTTCTAGGACTTCAATGGTGTCATGGCTTATATTTAAATCCTTTTTCCACCTTGAATTTATTTTTGTGTATGTTGTAAGTTGGTGCTTGAGTTTCATTTTTTTGCACGTAGCTGTCCAGTTCTCCCAACACCACTTGTTGAAGAGGCTATTTTTACTCAATTTTATGTTGCCGCCCCCTTTGTCGAATAGTAATTGACTGTAGAGACTTGGGTTTATTTCTGGGCTCTCTGTTCTGTTCCACTGGTCCATGTGCCTGTTTATTTGCCAGTGCCAGGCTGTTTTGATTACAGTGGCCTTGTAATACAGTTTGGTATCAGGTATTGTGATCCCTCCTACTTTGCTCTTCTTTCTCAAAATTGCCGCAACTATTCGGGGTCGGTTAGGGTTCCATATAAATTTTTGAAGTGTTTGTCCAATGTCTGTGAAATATGCCATTGGTACTTTAATAGATATTGCATTGAATCTCTAAATTGCTTTGGGTAGTATAAACATTTTGATGATGTTAATTTTTCTGATCCATGAACATGGTATATATTTCCATTTGTTTGTGTCTTCCTTGATTTCTTTCTTCAGTGTTGTGTAGTTTTCTGCATACAGGTCTTTTACCTCCTTGGTTAGGTTTATTCCTAGGTATTTTATGTTCTTTTTGCTATATCCAATGAGAATTTTTTCTTGATTTCTGCTCCTGCTGTTTCATTGTTTATATACAAAAATGCCTTTGATTTCTGGATATTGACTTTGTATCCTGGTGTTTGGCCAAATTCATTCCTTAGGTAGAGCAGCTTTTGGGCCAAATCTACAGGATTTTCTATGTACAATATCATGTCATCTGCAAACAATGATAGTTTTGTTTCCTCCTTTCCAAGTTGGATGCCTTTTATTTCCTTTTCTTGTCTAATCCCTACGGCTAAAACTTCCAATACTATATTGAATAGAAGTGGTGAAAGTGGACAACCTTGTCTTGTTCCTGATCTTAGTGGAAAAATTTTAGTTTTTGCCCACTGAGTATGATGTTGGCTGTAGGTCTCTCATATATGGCCTTTATTATGTTGAGGAATGCTCCCTCTATTCCACCCTGCTGAGTGTTTTTATCATAAAAGGGTGTTGCACCTTATAAAAAGCTTTCTCCGCATCTATTGATATGACCATGTGATGTTTGCCTTTGCTTTTGTTTATGAGATGTATTACATTTACTGATTTGTGAATATTGAACCAACCTTGCATCCCTGGGATGAATCCCACTTGGTCATGGTGCATGATCTTTTTAATGTATTGTTGGATGTGATTTGCCAATATTTTGTTGAGGATTTTAGCATCTATGTTATCAGTGATATTGGCCTAAAGTTTTTTTTTTTTTTTCTTCCTTTGTTGTGTATTCATCTGGTTTTGGAATTGGGAAGATGCTGGCTTCATAAAAATAGTTTGGGAGTCTTCCACCATTTTGGATTTTTTGGAATAGTCTGGAAAGTATAGGGATTAGCTCTTCCTTAAATGCTTTGTAGAATTCTCCTTTGAAACCATCAGGTCCAGGGCTTTTGTATGTTGGGAGTTTTCTGATTACTGCTTAAATTTCATCTGCTGTTATTGGTCTGTTCAGGCTTTCTGTTTCTTCTTCATTGAGTTTTGGAAGATTATATTTTTCTAGAAACCTGTCCATTTCACCTAGGTTTTCAAATTTCTGGGCATATAGTTCTTCATAGTAATTTCTTACAATCCTTTGTGTTTCTGTGGTGTCAGTTGTAATCTCTCCTATTTCATTCCTATTTACGTTTATTTGGGTCTTCTCTCTTTTTTTCTTGATGAGCCTGCTTAAAGGGTTGTCAATTTTCTTTATCTTTTCAAAGAACCAGCTGCTTGATTCATTGATCCTTAGAATTGTGTTTTTAGTCTCTATGCCATTTTTTAATTCTGCTCTGATCTTGGTTATTTCCTTCCTTCTACTTGCTCTGGGTTGTCTTTGTTGTTGTTCCTTCAGTTCTTGTAGACATAGGGTTAGGTTGGTTGTTTGAAATGTTTCTTTCTTTTTTCGGTAGGCCTGTGTGGCTATGAACTTCCGTCTCAGGACTGCCTTCACTGTGTCCCATAAGTTTTGGGTTATTGTGAGTTCATTATCATTTGTTTCCAGAACCTTTTTGATTTCTTCCCTAATTTCATTCTTGACTCATTCATTGTTTAATTGCATGATATTGAATCTCCATGTTTTTTAGTGTTTTGGGTTTTTCCACTTGGGGTTAATTTCTATTATCAGTCCCTAGTGGTCAGAGAAAATGCTTGGTATGATTTCAATTTTCTTGAATTTGTTGAGGCTTGTTTTGTGTCCTATCGTGGTCTATCTTTGAAAATGTTCCATGTACATTTGAAAGGAATGCATATTTAATTTCTGTGGGATAAGGGCTCTCTATATATATCAGTTAAGTCCATTTCATCTAGGGAATTGTTCAATGCCACAATGTCTTTGTTGATATTTTGTTTGGAAGATCTGTCCATTTTTGACAGTGGGGTGTTAAAATCCCCTAATGTAATTGTTTTGCTGTCAATATTTTTCTTGAAGTCCTTTGAGATTTTCTTGATGTATTTTGGTGCTCCTATGTTGGGTGCATATATATTTACGATGTTTATGTCTTATTGGTGGATTCTTCCCTTGAGTATTATGAAATGACCTTCTGGGTCTCTCTTTATGGCCCTTCTTTTGAAGTCCATTTTGTCTGATATGATTACTGCTACCCCAGCTTTTTTTTTCCTGTCCATTTACTTGGAAAATTTGTTTTCAGCCCTTCACTTTGAGCCTGTGTAGGTCTTTTGTCCTGAGGTGGGTTTCTTGTAGGCAGCATATCTGTGGATCATGCTTTCTTATCCATTCAAGCCATTCTATGTCTTTTGATTGGAACATTTAATCCATTTACATTTAAGGTTATTATTGATAGGTACTCTGATTCATTGCCGTATTCCTGAATGTGTTCCTCTCTCTCTCTCCCTCCCTCCCTCTCTCTCTCTCTCTCTCTCCCCCTCCCTCTCTCTCTCTCTCTCTCCTCCTTTCTTTAAAGCAGTCCATTTAGTATCTCCTGAAGAATTGGTTTGGTAGAGGTGTATTCTTTTAGACTTCTTTTGTCTGGGAAGCTCCTTATTTGGCTTTCTATCTTGATTGAAAGCCTTGCTGAGTAAAGTAGTCTGGGTTGCAGGCCTTTGGTTCTCATTGCTTGGAATATTTCTTGCCATTCTTTTCTGGCTTGGAGCATGTCATTGAGAGGTCAGCTGCTAACCTTATTGGGGCTCCCTTGTATGTTACTTCATGTTTCTTCCTTGCTGCCTTTAAGATTCTCTCTGTCTTGGAATTTTGCCATTTTAATTATGATGTGTTTTGAAGTAGGACTCTTTTGGGTTCCTCTTGAATGGGACTCTCTGTGTTTCCTAGATTTATGTGACTTTTTCTCTCATCAAATTAGGGAAGTTTTCTATCATTGCTTTTTTAAAATAGGTTTTCTATCCCTTAATCTTCTTCTCCTTCTGGAATCCCTATTATATGGATATCATTATGTTTCATATTGTCTTAATTTCTCTTAGTCCCTCTTCATTCTTTCTGAACCTCTTTTCCTTTTCTTGCTCTTTCTGGGTGTTTTTTTCTAATTGATTCTGAAGCTCACTGCTCTGATCTTCTGCTTCATCAACCCTTCTTTTGATTCCTTCTACTGTGTTCTTTAGTTCAGAAATTGTATTCTTCATTTCCTCTTGGCCCATGTTGATACTTTCTATTTCCTTTTTCATGTTGATATTCTTTGCAGTGAGTTAATTGTAGCTTCCCTGTAATTTCTGGTAGCTCATTTTGAGCTCATTGAACTTCCTGATAACCATTGCTTTGAACTCAATATCTGATAGTTGAGTTGCCTCTCTTTTATTTAGCATTCTTTCTGGGGCTTCCTCCTTTTCTTTCATTTAGGGATTGTTTCTTTGTCTTCCCATTGTTTGGGAGACTCTTCTTGTTAGCCTCAGCTTCTAAAATTGATGTGTTCTGGCTCCCTGTGTTTATGGTGTGAACTTCTGTGGTACAATACCTGTGAGATTCAGTGGTGCAGTCTCCTTCAGGTATCCTGTTGTTCATAGTTTCCACTGTCTCAGCTGTTGGGATGTCCCCTCTTTGTGTCCATCTCTTTTTTACCAGTTCTGGGTTTTTTTTTTGGGTTTTTTTTTTTTTTTTTGTCTCACTTGTGGGTATTTAAAAAAAGAAAAGAAAAAACAATGAAAAAAGAAAAATAAAAGGAAAAAGAGATAAAATTGGAAGGAAAGGAAGAAGGAATAAAAGAAGAAAGAAGTAAAGAGAAGCAAAAGGAATTGAGAGATAAAAATATATATAAAAATACTAAAAAACAGACAAAAAAAAAAAAAAACCCTCTTGTTGGTTTCAAACTGGCCAATCTGATTTTTCTGATCTTGCTTGCTGCAAGGGGCTGAGGGGAACAGTATGACTTTTCTCCCTGTTCAGCAGTCAGTCAGCTTTGAGCTAATCTTCCCAGAGCTATCCTGCACTGTCCCCAGAGCTAGCCCAGCACCTCTCTACACAGGGCCTTGGGTGTGGGTTCTGAACCTCCTGGGGAGCGCATGCTTCCTGAGTTTATGGGAGTGAGGTTGGGTCTCCTACAGGGCCTGTGCTGTCCTTGAGTTTACGGGTGTGGGTTCTGGGTTTCCCGCTTTGCGTCCGCTCACCCTAAGTTCAGGGGCCTGAGCTCTGGGTTTCCCAGGGATCCTGCGCACTCCCTGGGTTCACATGCTTGGGCTCTGGGTCTTTCACAAAGCCCCCTTCTTTGGTTGAGGGCGCCTCTGGTTGTGCGGGCTCTGGTGTGCATTCCTCCCAGGGCTATGCTTGGGTGCTCACAGCCCCAGGGTGTTTGCCACTCAGAGAGGGGATATTAACTGCCCTCTCTGCAACTTCAAGCAACCAGGTCTCTCCCCTTGCTGCTCAAACCTTGTTTGGCTGGGGAGGGAGTGGTTGACCTGGCTCATTCCCTGGAGCCTTGTGGCAGACCCGGCAAGCACCGGCCCAGGGCTTCAGCCACCCTGGTCTCTGCGCTGTTCCCTGGGCTCTTATTGTCCTGAAGTACTCTCCTTACCATCTTGTTTTTCAATGTCCGCTACAACTTTTGATCTCCTATTTTCATATATGGTGTGGTACTGTTGGCTGCTTGCTATGTTCCTCCATAGTTCAGCTAGGTTTTTCTGCTGTGTGAAGGGGAAAGTGGAATCTGCTCCCTTCTACCATGCTGCCGTCTTCCTTCTGGTTCTTACTTCTTTCCATTAAGACATAGTAGTTTTTTCTCCTGCTAGATATACCCACATGGATATTGATTATGGAGCTCAAAATTCACGTTATTTGTTTGTTTCTTTGGTTTCTCAGTGTCCATGGATCTTTAGTTCCTGCATATTCTAGAAAGTTAGTCAGTCTGTTCTTCAATGTCATCCCTCCCCATTAGATTAGACAGCAGATATTTCAGTACTATAAGTCATGTGCCCTGCTTATATGGCTATAAAATTGGAAAAGTTACATGGGTTTTGCATTCATTCTCAGCATGTTTGTTGAATCCATTTAAATGTCCACAAACCAGAACTGATTATGTGAAAATAAACAGTTCTAATCTCTTTCATGGCCATCACCTTATTATTTCAGGCTATAGGATATAACACATGGTTGTCTGTGTGACAGTTGTGGGGAATTATTAGTTAGACTAATTTTTGCTTGGTTTAATCATAGATGATGAAACCTGAAAGAACTAAATTGCCACTAATCTTAGTCTGTTTTTCTCAGTAATTTCTTTTTTTTTTTTAATATTTTATTTATTTATTTTTAGAGGAGAAGGGTAGGAAAGAGAGAGAGGGAGAGAAATATCAATGTATGGTTGCCTCTCATGTGTCCCCTGCTGGGAACTGGCCTGCAACCCAGGCATGTGCCCTGGCTGGGAATCGAACCTGGATCGTTTGGTTCGCAGGCCCGCGCTCAATCCACTGAGCTACACCAGCCAGGGTAATCTTAGTCTGTTTTTCTCAGTAATTTCTTGACATCTATAATGGAGAAATTTGTTGGAGACATCAAATCTCCATTACAGCTATTCCAAGATTTTAAATGTGGGGTACATACATACATGAACCTGAGCCCTGTGAACATATGTTCATGAGAAAAGTCAATTAGATAAAAAAGACATTTTATGAAAACAAATCTATATATTTTGTGGCTATATAATTTAACACCATTACATTTTTAGTGTAAACCATGAAAAAAAAGTTTGCTATTGAAGTTCTTTACACATGTCTACTTAATGCAAATCATAACATCTAAAGTGAACCACAGAGATGTGAACCTAAAGGACCTTAACCTTCAGAGACCCTTCTCATTTGTAAGGCTATTTCTAAGGCCCTGGACTAGCAATGTGTTCACATGGTCACATGCTTGTAAAATCTCCAAATGCAAAATACATTATTAGGATCGCATTTTCTTTTCATTCAAATTTCCCCTTCATTACCTTTTCCCTTGAGGGACTGGAATAGCTCTGAGTGCTGGGGCCTTTATAAATCTTGTTAAGAGGTAGTTGACTGACAATACATTCACTAGATAGAGTTTTGTGGTTCATATCACCTCAATATATAGCTCCTTTATTGCCAGCTTACCTGGGGTAGAAATGATTTCCAGTATTAACCATCCTTGCCCCTATTCCATCACACTCTGTATCACAACTCAAAGGTCCATAGCTTGTAGTCATATTGTACTGTGAAAGTGTTCTACACTACACACCTTCAAGGTATATATCATGTAAGAAAAACAAGGTCAATGATGAATGGAACCAGAATCTAATCAGGGTAAAGAGTCTCAAAACTTTCTAAATAGACCATAATGATTATTCACATGGATACCTTGTCAATGACAAATTCTCTCCTGTGAGGGATATTCATAATAATGATTGTACAAAATTATAGATTTATCTTATATTTATTCTTTTGATGAACACCATGCAAAGTGGAATTAATTAAAATTCTTATGTTTGCAAAGCACAACCTGTAGTAGCATTACAAAAAAAGTGGAATTACTTGAAAACAGCTCAGATTTGGAAAAACCTGACTGAAATTCTCCCAAAATGGATAAAAAATCCTGTGATTGTAAAACTGAAAGGAAATTTTATAAACTATTAATAATGGAAATCAAACTTTGATTAGACAGGCTAAAAGAAAGACTGACTTTTTCCCCATTTCTGCAAAAATATAATATTTTGGCAAATGATCACCAAAATCAAGCTAAGTAACCTACCCATTACCTCACAGTTACCATGTGTGTAAGTGTGTTTTGAGATTTACTTAAAAATATATCCTTTTTAAATCTTAAACAAGAAAGAGACTTTATTAGCTTACAAAACTAATAAAGTCTGGAGGTAGAGTAGGTTTTAGGCACAGCTGGGCTAGAGCCTCCAGAAAAATATCAAAATTCAGTTCTCTTTCTTCTGGCCTCTGAGTTTCTCCTCAAACTCTCTCCACATGGTACAAATTCAGGCTTACATAGTTATTAGTCTGTGTAATCTCTAAGAGACTTCTTTCCAATAGTTTTCACAAAAATTCTATTGAGGGCTCTCTTTAACCTGTCTTGACTTACATGCCTATTCTTTAATCATCGTGGCTAGGGAACTGCGGAACTCAGGAAGGCCAGTCCCAGTCAGGTGCTTACCTAAGCCATAGGGAATGGGTTCCCATAATAAATAAGAGTTCTATACCAAAAGATATGGAGAGATACTGAACAAACAAAAACAACATATGTCCACACATAACCCAACTGGAAAGTAGGTAAAAGATATGAACAAACATTCCATGGTAAAACTATGAATAAACACATAAAAATAACCTCAACTTCACCATTAACTAGGGAAATGCAATGCATGTTTTGTGTTTTTGTTTCTTAACAGATAAAACTATCAAGTATAAATAAAGTTATTTGTTAAGGTAGACTTTATATTTTGCCAACTGTAAAATCTATCTTTTTAACAAATTTGCAATCTACAATAGAATATTTTTATTATTGTCCACCATGTTATACATTAGATCTCCTTTTTTTACACACCTTTTTATTCGTGAGTTTGTAGCATTTTTCTTAAATTGGAACCCCGAATTGTATAAGCAGCAGACCCTACATGAACCTAACTTGCAACTGCATATATTTTATTTTTTTCTTGCCCTTTCTCTCACTTTTCTGTAGTTATTTTAAGAATAGGTCCCCCCAAATACACACAAATAGAGTTATGAAATCATAAGAAAGATCCTGGTAATTTTTTAAATTTTAGGTTTATTTAAGTGATTCTCCCTAAAAAATGAGAAAACAAAAATTAAATACACCTAGATTAAATGAAGTTAAACAAAAAATCCACAGTGATCCAAAGTTATGTTGATATGCTGAATAAGGACAACAAATTTTTTTTGAAAAATAGTAATGCAAAGTACCTAATAAAACCTACTTTGGGACAAAAATGGATTAAATACCATAAAATTTTAAATACCATTTTATAATCTAAAAATTTTAATAAAATTATTATTAAATTATATAATTTATATGTTATAGATTATTTAATATTTTATAAATAAAATCAATATAATATATAAATTGTTAATAACAGCTAATAAATACCAGATGAAATAATCAAATAATGTTCAACACATTTTAAAGTATATCTTATCAGTCACAGGAAAACATAATATTAAAAAAGTTTCCAAAATTATAATAATAAAATTTTCACATGTTTATAATGGTGTATACTATGTAGTACGCACAAATTGTATTAAAAGTTTTAAATATAAAATATTTAATCCTTGTGCACTTAATTTTTTATTATTTGGTACATAGAATTTACTAATTATTAAATATCTATTCATTGAATTATTCTGATTAACCAGTTAAAATATATTGAATTAATTTTATTTTCATGTGCGATTGTATAAGGTTCCAAAAATTTTTAATTATTCACAGATTTCTAAATACATGCTATTATAGAACATATACCAAGTTCTTTTACTTACTTTGTTAGGATATAGGTATTTTGGTTGCATATTTTGTGAAGGAATAAAACATGTTAAAATGAGATGATTTAGGGAAACTACTTCAAATGATTCAAAAAACGATAGGAACATAAGAACGGTTTCAGTTAAAAAATTCACTGTATATCCAGATCTTTGTTTCAAATTTAAGGATGCACAAATTAAATCAACAGGGAAAGCAGCATTAGAAAAGCAGACATTTGGCAGGAACTTAACAGACTTTCATATAATTCTTACCACATAAAAGGTAAGCAAATGGTCAGGTCTTCTGTGTCAGTATGTATGCTTTGTACATATTTGACTGCATTTTGGAAAAGTGCTATTGGAATTGTAAATGCAGATTTACAAATACAACTTGTGGTGTTTTCTGTTGAAACCATCTGAACTGTCAGTTTAGCTAACCTTTGTTTGCCTGTCACTGAGTTCCTGTGATTAAATGTGAAGATTATAATCATTAACCATGCCAGGAGTTCACTGTGGGTGGAATTTCATTTGTGGATGACATTTTGTTTATACAATGAAGTCAAAATCAGACTTCATTTTTTCTAGCTCAGCACCCAGAAGTCTCTGGGTTAGCTACCAAGGGCTAGCAGCACTTGTATTTCCTGACTGTGTATTAAGTATCACATTCATGCTGGTTGAGGAATCTTTTCCCACATCCAGTAACACCATAAGGGCAAATTAATTGAATAACATTCATCCATTTAATAATATTATTTTAAAATATTTTAGCCATTAAGTAAATTTAATGAATATGCATTTGCAATTTCATTTCTCATGTTAGCTTATTGTTATAAATGGTAATAACACCAAGAATGTTTAATATTGCTGAAGTTATGAAGCTACAAATGATAGTAATCATTTATAGTTTTAACAGGTTAAGTGAAAAGTGATTTTTCCAAGTATATTAGACTTTAATACCTTTCTCTAAATATTATTATTAATAACTCTGAATATGTTTCTTCATATACATAAAAATATTCACTTAGTAATTAAAATGCTAAGTAATTTGAATTCAAATAAAACAGTTTTTTAATTGACTTAACCTCTGTTGAATATGCTAAAAGCAGCCTGAATTTTAATTTAACAAATAATTTAACAAATAACAAATTAGCCCTAGCTGGTGTGGCTCAGTGGATTGAGCGCTGGCCTTTGACTGAGGTTGCTGGTTTGATTCCCAGTCAGGGAACATGCCTGAGTTGCCTCTCACGCACCCCACAGTTGATCACTGTTTTCCTCACACATCGATGTTTCTCTCCCTCTTCTCCTTCCTTTCCCCTTTCTCTAAAAATAAATAAATAATTTTAAAAAATAATTGCATTAAAATAATAAAATATTTGATATTTATATTCTTCTATTTATAATTTTTATCATGCTATTTCTTTTTAAAATTGAGGTCACATTTATAATTTGTAATTCTAACTTCCTATACTGGATTAAAGTTTTATTCTATATCTGGGAATTTGCTAATCAGATTCTTTCAAAAGATACGTGTTTTGCAACTGATACAAATGGTTAAAACCAACTGGCTTCCTGACTATATAAATTTGTAAGACCCCAGGGAGATAATCATTAAATGAATCAGGTTTCAAAGAGGATAAGTAAAGCTCCTCAGTAAATACTTCTAATTTAACATTGCTTTCTCAGATTTGGTTAGGCTTCAGTAATGGGTACACTTAATAAAATCAGAAATAACCACAATTGAATTACAAATTAATAACTTTCTTTTAGATTGTAATCAGTGAAAATAAATATTATTTACCATCAAATCATAACTTGTTGACTTCAAATATTATCCCAAATATCCTTGAGAGGAATGACTTTCATGTGAAAAGTAATCAAATATTCAGGCTATATTCCAAAAAACTATAGATATAGTCATCCCATCAGCAGAACTTGAGACATTTTACAATGTATACTGTCCACTGACCTTTACTAAAATTCAGATAATATTTTTAAATATGTGCAATGATAATGTGATTATGAGAGGGTTGTATCAAAATACAAGATGTTCGTTGTGAGTTCAGATCATTATCAAGGTAAAAACTCTTGAAGAAATACTGATAATATTTGAAATAAGGTAAATCATGGCTGCCCTGCACTAATTAAAACCAGTAGATAAATTGTAAGGGAAGACAGCTTGAACACTGCTTTTAGTGGGCTTATCTGTCAATGTCTCATGTAAGTGTCCTGCTGCTAAATCTTCTTGACCTTCTTTGTTGTTTTCTCTAATGTTATAGTGATTTTTCCAGGAGATATCTGCAACAGGACTACTTTCTTCCCTTCTTGTCATCCATAGTATTGGGAGGAGGCAAGGAGCATGACTACAGCCCTCATAAAGACTCTGCAGGGGCTCTTTTGGGTAATCTAGAAAGAGGAGTCAGGGTCAAGGGAGACATTGTGCAAAATGCCTATAACAGACGGGTGCCTTATTATAAAAACGAAACACTGACCCTAAAACATCATCTCACTTGCCACAATTCAATGTAACTTTAATGGTAAAGATAACATGCCATCCTCACCCTACCACCTGAATGCATACCATACATCACAAAAGAGATGTATGGGAACCTCAGAGACATACAAATATGGGAGAAGCTCAAATGAAAGTCACACATGTTTCTAGAGCTGGAAATGGAATAGTAATAACTCTGGTAATTACAATAATAGCACTAAACAAAAATGAATTATTTTGCATTGAGTACCTATTTTGTGCCGAGCATAATTCAAATTGCTTTACATGCAGTAACCAATTGAATTCCATAATGTTTTATTTTACCCCTATTTTATAATGAAACTAAAATACAGAGTGGTTAAGTAACTTTCCAGTAACACACAGCTGGGGAAAAAAAGGAATAATCAGGATTCAGATGCAAGCAATTTATCTCTGGAGCCTGCTCTCAAAACTACTCCAACAAGCTATCACACTAATGCATTTAAGTATATTTTAAAGCATAATTAAATAATGTTTGCCCCATGTTATTTTCATTCTATATTTGCTATATTTATATTATAAACACAAAACTTTGGCCTGAAAATCTAACATTAAAATAACATTTTAAAATTCCATACAAAAGTTCTTAGAAAACAAATCAGCCTAGTTTTTAATCATTAGTTGTTGAGCCTGAGGGTTGGGAAAGAATGAGAAGATGAAAAGGTAAGTAAATACAAAATGAAACAACACAACAAATAAAAAACACTTTAAACTCTGTCTGCAGTGAAAGCACATGCATGATGCATTGCCATGTTCCTGCAAGATACATGTGGAAAGATTGTTGCAAAACCATTAATAGATATTTCAGAATGGTCCAAAGTCTGGTAGAAACCTTTCTTCCTTTCTTCTTTTCTCCCTCCCCTCCCCTCCCCTCCCCTTCTCCTCCCTCCCCTTCCCTTCCCTTCCCTTCCCTTCCCTTCCCTTCCCTTCCCTTCCCTTCCCTTCCCTTCCCTTCCCTTCCCTCCCCTCCCCTCCCCTCCCCTCCCCTTCCCTTCCCTTCTCTTTTCTCTTCTATTCTCTCTTTTTCTCTTCTCTCTCTTTCCTATCTCTCTTTCTTTTTCTCTTTCTTTCTTTTTCTCTTTCTTTCTTTCTTTCTTTCTTTCTTTCTTTCTTTCTTTCTTTCTTTCTTTCTTTCTTTCTTCTTTCTTTCTTTCATCTTTCTGGATTCTGGAGTTTGGTCTTTACAATGGCCATTAGGCCCCATAAAGAGCCCTTTCATTTGAAAATACTAGCCTAGAAGGCTCAGCAATAAAATTTGAGATCCAGATCCTGGAAAGTAGATCTGAACAAACACTGATCCTCTCATACTAATGACATGACTCCTTTTGAATATCACCCTTAATATTTTGAATGTCATCCTTCCCATGTTTCATATGTGTCTAGTTTCTTATTTTTTCTGGTCCTCTAATTTATAAGAGATTTGATATCTCTGTTTGGCACAGGTTCACATTTATACCCTGGTGATTTTCATGGTTTGCTATCCATTACTTAATGGTCCTACTTAACTATCACATAGATCTATACATTAAACTTAGCTCCTCCTTTTATTCTTCATATACAGATTCTTGACATAGTAAAATTTTTGCATTGGCCTTTGCATATAAAGCAGGCTTAACAAAAACATCAACCTTAGGAAACAGTTCCTACAAATGTCTTTGAATTTTGGCCAGCTTGTCATCCAGGCTTCTTCTATATTTCTGCACCTTCCAATTTTCCTGGCTCCCTCTCTCTTTTGAACCTTCTCACCAGATTTTCCTCACCATTTCTAAAGCAGAACAATTGTTTCCTTTCCTTGGATCCATGACACCAGGGACTTACTTTCTATTCAAGGCCCTTACTAAAGTTTTTTCTAAACCTTTTTTCCCCCAAGGAGGAATATTGATGCACACTTTTTTTATTTTCTCCTACTCCATTACTTAAACATATTGTACACTAATCTCAGATTGCATACTGATGCAAAAATAATTAAATCAATCACCTTATTGCTTTCTTAATTCCAGCTCTCATTGATTCTCTCCTCTCTTAATTGGTTCTCTCACTCTAATCTATCCACAGAACACCAACACCAGAATGATCTTTTTACATTGTCACAATGATCATTTTATTCCCTCCCACAAGGGATCCCCATCATCTAAACAACAAACTTCAGCCTCTTGTACAACAGACTTGTGTCCAAACATACAGGATTATTTCTCAACAAAATCCATTTGACATCTAACATAGTAGTCATCCTAAACTATATGAATTTTTGCCATAAATGTTCATTCCCCTACCCCCAACAGCTTAGCTTACTGCAGCTTCTTCGCCCTGAAACTTATTCCAACCAATGTCTTCACATGGTAATCATTGACATTACTAATCTCATCTCAAGCTTCATATCTTCTTTGAAGGATTTAACCTCATCACATATTGAATTGACACTCTTTTTTTGTCCATTGAATTCTCTATGCTTCTAAAATACAGCTATACACACTCATGTTTACTTCTTATCCACACACCTCTGCTTTTTGAACCAAATCAGAGAGATTTTTAACCCTCATAATTTAAATAATACCTTGTGCATATTAAGCAACCAATAAACATTAAATGAATGAATGACTTTAAAGTTTAACAGTAGTTTGAAAGTGTCTAAATTCAAGGGTGTTAATATTTAAAAACTGTAACACACCACACTTGAACATTAATTAAAGAACCCTCATAAACTATTATCTAAAAACAATAGATTCGAGTTTTGTCCTAATGTTGAATTTATATAACATCATAATGCTAGATATTAGAGTATTCTGCCTAGATTTATCACAATTTGTATCAAATGAGCACTTATAAAACTTAAGCTTTTTATATATGATATGAAGTTATTTCATTTCATTGATATGATAAATGTCCATCTCATATATGTCTAAATTTAGACTATAATCTTTAACATGTTATCTGGTCTAATAATAACACAGCATTTGAAATCAAAATAATCCTGAAAAATTCAGGATATACCATTTTCTGTGTGAGTGGCTAGCACTTTCTTTCCTTAAGCTCTTATTTGGGGGCTGGGAAGTAGAACACTTGATTCTGATTTCAATCAACCACTCTTGGGGGATTAGGAACATATAATTCATAAAGTTATTTTCAGTTCACATTTTGATATGTATTTTTTATTCTTGGATTGTCCACAGTCTGTCCATGACTGAGCCACTTAATCCTCTGCCTTTGCTTCAGATGTCCCTTCTCATAACAGCCCCCCACAGGTACTCTGCATTTGTGAAGTTAAATCTCATTGATTTTGGTCCCCTGTGGCTCATTTTGCCTCTGGAGTCTCTGTCACTGGTTCCACTTATACTCCAGTATTGCCCCGTGAGAAGGTTTTAGTTTGTGCTTCTCAAACTTTAATGTGGTTACCGTTTACTTAGCTCTTTAAAATGCAGAATCTGCTTCCAATATTCCAGATGAAGACACTGATGGTCTCCTGTCACAGATCTCTTCGTTTAGCAAAAATTTATTAATAGTTGACAAACCATGGATTATTGAGTAAGTTTGTTTATATTTGGGACTCTGGTTTCACTATTTACTACCAGGGAAACCTTGGATAATCTATATAAATGCCCTCACATTCAAGGACCTTTTCCTATAAAAATACTTCACAGGGTTCATGGAAGGACGTAGGATAACACACTTAAAAGTTCAGTATCTTTTGAATGGGACATTGCTCTGTAACTAAATGCCCTTTCTTGCTTCTCCCTTCCTTCCTTGAACTTTCAGCCTGATTCACTGTTTGAAAGAGTTTCTTACTCACTTTAGCTTGCCACCACTTGCTCCTTTTCTGGCTTTTAGTTTTATCTCTGGTGCTGTGGTCTATCCATAAGTTAACTGATCATTAATGATCATTCACACCCACATCTTTGCTCATGGCAGAACCACTTAAAATCACAAGGACACACACTAGTAAAATCAGAATAATTATAACACTTTTTTGGTGAAACATAATATCCTCCGCCCCCAGATCTAGAGTTAACATTCCTCCAGTGAATTTTTTATAATTCACTGAAATCAATGATAGTCAATGAGAGTTTCTATTGGGCTATCCAGTTTTAAAATAGCAGGTGCTCAGTAAAGATTAACAACATTCACCTTATAAATGAGCATATAATAAAAACTCTTTTTGCTAAAGTGCTTTTTTAGGTATGTGATTTTCCATAACTAAGTTTGTTAACAAGATTTAATGTACATAAAACAAGTTTTTTTATTATTTATATGATCCAGAATAATCAGTTTTAGGTAAAATATTTTTTAATTTCAAAATAACTTTTGAGTTCAATTTAAAAGGCCACAGAGCACAGAATAAAAATTATCATCATCTTTGTAGCATTTGGTGTATAAACCATTAGACAAGCAGGCAAATATTATACTAGGTCATATATAATGCAAACCAAAATAACATGACAGATAAGATTTACGCAGGAAGTGAGTGTGAGAGGTAACATTTAAAAGATCATCTGTCATTGATGTATTTTTAAAAACCCTGTTTAATAAAATTGAAAAACATTCAGAACCTAATCAACAAAACAAACAAACAAGCATAATATAACCAAAGACATTGAAATTGAGAACAGGCTGACAGTCACCAGAGGGGAGAGGGGAGGGAATTTCAGGGGAAAAGGAGAAGGGTTTACAGGAACAAGTAAGTATAAAGGACACATGGACAAAAACTATGGGCAGTGGAAATGGGAGGGAGGTGGGCAGGGCTGGGATGGTGGGCTGGGATGGGAGTAAAAGACAGAAAACTGTACAAGATCAACAATTAAAATAAAATAAAATAAAAAAACAGAAAAAAAAGAAAGAAAAACATTAAATTTTATTGCCATTTTCTTTTGTTCAAAGATAGAGTCCATCTACCTACAGTGGTGAATTGTAGTTTAGTGCAATATCTTATGAATATCACAACTTCTTATATTTTCTTAGTTTCTCTGATTCAGAGGGAAAAGTTATGTTATACATTGAGTTAGGGTTTTTCGGAAGTTGTTAGTCTGGCATAATATGAGAAATATTTTTGTTCTAACTTTTTATTTTGTTGTAAAATGCAGTATAATTAAGCTTTAGAATTGAATGGTTTGACTTCTGTTCAAAAGTTTGTTCCAGTGACCTCACCAAAAAAAAAAAAAAAAAGGTAGACATAAGGACAATGGATAACATACGACTTTTCAAAGGGAAAGTTTTATCATCTATTTGTCTTGCATAAAAATACACAGCCACCTGAACACATTTGCATTAAATTTGTAGGTTTTTTGTGACTACCAGATACCTGTCCCCATTCAAGAGTTCTTGTCATGTTTTACATTTTAAACTTCATTATTTTAAGCCAGCTAGTCTTTACTGGTTTCACTAGTGTGCTAAAAGTTGAATGCCTAAGGACAAGCACATATGAACTGTTTTTCCTTTCTTCAGCAAGGACTTTTTTAATTTTATTTTTCCTCTTGAATATATTAATACAGCAATATGGGTTAGCTAGTCAAAGGATGTTTCAATTATACAAAATGTGGTTTTCCAAATTTTCAAGATCATGAAGATATTCACTGTTTAAAAATTTTTCTAGAAAATATCCAATAGACCTGTAAAATGTACTAGCACTCAAACTAAGTGAACCCAGGTTTGCATCCTGGTTACAAAATTCAGTTGGGAGCAAATTTCTTATCACCTAACAGTAACATTTTTTAAGTAATGGGCAACTAGTAGACTTCATCCTCTCAGGTTGATGTGAAATTAAATAAACATAAATTATTTATGTTTGACTAACATAAATAACACTAACTTTAATTCAAGTGTCTATAAAGACAATTTTGTTAAGTATAATGTAAATTTCTAAACCATTATTTTATTTCTAAATATTATGTCTCAGTCCAGATTTATTGTAGTAAGGTCTTTATCCAGAAAACCTATCTAATAATGAACACCTGTATCAAAATTCATAATGAGTTTATTGTGAAATATTTAGAGTTGTGACCACTAGCATTCCTGTACACAAATCTGTAAATTGTATAAAACAACATCAATTCAATAACCCCTAGACTAAAATACATATTTAATTTTTTAGCAGGTAATTTTATTCTTTTTTCTTTATAGTAAAATCTGTTTTATTACTGAATTTTTTAGTACAAACAAGTTTCTAGAGACTTAAATATATGTCATTCAAAGCATACCTGAATACTGCTACTAAAACACACACACACACTTTCACCAAATTGAAAGTAACCTCTGATGAGCAATTGTACTTAAGAGTAAAATTTAGTCATTCATCCATATCAGCATGCATCTGTATAGTTCCTTCTCCTTTTTTTTACAATAGAGATGCATTTTGAATTACGTATTTAATATTTTCTGTTACATTTTTCCATGTATGGATTATAGGATTAATGTGATCATTTAGTTTCTCATCTACAATAATTGCTTTAATTAAAATCTTTGAATCTAGATAATGTTTTCAGTATCTACAAAACTCAATTTCAGCATCAGTAACAAGTATGCCCTCTCCTTGCTCTTCTCTTTCCAAGGTTATATGCCTCTTCAGAATTTCTCACAGTGTTCGCACTTCTAATCAATTTATGATAGAAACTATACCCTATAAACTATGGTATAAATTACAATTTAACTTTTATTTCCTCAGTGCTGATACCTAACCAGTGTGGTCTCCCTCTCATTGTTGTTTAAAGCACTGATTTACTTCCTTCTTCACAAACTTTGATGACATTAAAGTCTATTCCATGAAATCATTCTTGCCATTAGTACTGAGAGTGGGGATTACATAATGACCTTCTAGGTACTCAATCTCATACTACTAACTTTAGCATGAGGTACACTGTCTTCTTTCCATTTTTCTCACAGTTTTTGCATCATTCTCAGAAATTACAATACAACATTCACAAGGATGATTCACCCAACACTTATCACCAGCTTATCACATCCTGGACTTCTTTTCCTCTATTTTTTTCTCAAATTCACTCTAGTCACTCTACTGTACATCTCCACATGACCAATTTATGTAACCTGTAATCTTAATTTCAAATGTTTGTTTCTTTTGTTAATTTGCAGCCCACATTCCAAGTTTACAAACTGGGAAAGAAATTCAGATTTCAAAAATGTACAAAAATTGTTCCAGAACAAATCCCAGTGGTTGGATTTATGTAACACTCATATTGGCCAGGATCCTTAAACGTGAGTGTTTTAATTATGTTGCTTCTATGAATACAGTTCTCAGTCTTTTCAATATCAAACTGTGATTTATACATCACTAATAGGTATGATGCAACCTTGAGAAACTCATTCTATGAGTTCGTATTTACTGATATTGTAAAAAAATAGATGAATAAATTACACTCTTTCTTCTTTGTGATTTACTGCTTAGGAAATTTCTCACTCTTCTTACTCTGTACTAATATGATCTCAATTTTATTTTACATTTTGTCATTCAATAGACAATTTCAAAATAAGTTAGTTTTTTTATATTTAGGCATTTTGCAGAGAATTCAGTATAAATATAGTTTACTGACTTTATTCTTAATATTAATTTATGATTACATATTATTGAAACATATTTATTCCAGATTTCTGAACATGTTATATGATTGCATTTCTTATAATTCTAAAATGGTTGTTGCTGTTGAATCTTTGTGTCTACAATATAAAAGTTCTAAAAATGAAGATGAAATCATTGGTATTGCAATTGCATAGGGAGAAAATCATCACATAAAGTATTATGCCTCCGTAAAATTATTGGTCACTTACAAAAATGTTTGTTTCTTAATAATCTGTCTTAATAATTGAAAATAATTTTCAAGTGGACTTTTTGCTCATAACCTCCATTGAATATATTGACCCTACCTCATTCATACTCTATCTTGACCCTCTTTATTGTCCAAATTTCCTTTTTACTTAGCACTGTAATCATTCTCTCATGAAGAACATTAACTACCATATACTTCTGTTTTTTTTTTTTTGCATACAACGGCTTCAGAAGCCCAGCCATTTGTAGAGGCTGTATAAAACCAAGAAATTAACTATTATTGTAGAAAAATGCCACAAACTAGCTGAATGGACTCATTTCACATTTATAATCACTGATCTCAGATAGAATCTCAGCACTATCAGATGATGCAATTCAAGTGTATTTTCTCATATAATAATTTTATTCCATGTATTTTGTTCAATTGGAATATGTTAGGAAAAAACACAATTTTTAAAAATATATTTTATTGATTATGTTATTACAGTTGTCCCATTTCTCCCCCATCATTCCCCTCCACCCTGTACACCCCCTCCCACCCACATTCCCCCCTTTAGTTCATGGCCATATGTCATAAGTTCTTTAGTTTCTACATTTCCCACACTATTCTTGCCCTCTCCCTGTCTATTTTCTACCCACTGTCCATGCTTCTTATTCTCTGTACCTTTTCCCCCTCTAACCTCCTCCCACTCCCCTGTTGCTAACCCTCTATGTGATCTCCATTTCTGTGGTTCTGTTCCTGTTCTAGTAGTTTGCTTATTTTGCATTTGTTTTAGGTGTGGTTCTTAATAGCTGTGAGTTTGCTGTCTTTTCACTGTCATATTTTTTATCTTCTTTTTCTTAGATAAGTCTCTTTAACATTTCATATAATAAAAGCTTGGTGATGATGAACTCCTTGAACTTGACCTTATCTGAGAAGCACTTTATCTTCCCTTCCATTCTAAATGACAGCTTTGCTGGATAGAGCAATTTTGGATGTAGGTCCCTGCCTTTAAAGACTTCAAATATTTCTTTCCAGTCCCCTCTTGCCTGTAAGGTCTCTTTGAGAAATCAGCTGACAGTCTGACGGCAACTCCTTTGTAGGTGACTGTCCCCTTATCCCTTGCTGCTTCTAGAATTCTCTCCTTCATTTTAATCTTGGCTAATGTAATTATGATGTGCCTTGGTGTGTTCCTCCTTGGCTCCAACTTCTTTGGGACTCTCTGAGCTTCCTGGACATCCTGGTAGACTATTTCCTTTGCCAGATTGGGGAAGTTCTCTTTTATTATTTGTTCAAATAATTTTTTCACTTGTTCTTCTTCTTCTTCCCCTTCTGGGACTCCTATAATTCAGATGTTGGGACGTTTAACGATGTCCCGGAGGTTCCTAAGCCTCTCCTCATTTTTTTGAATTCTTGTTTCTTCCCTTTTTTCTGTTTAATTGTTAGTTTCTTCCTTTTGGTCCACTCCATTAATTTGAGTCCCAGTTTTCCTCCCATCTCTATTGGTTCTCCATGGGTCTTCCTTCATTTTACATATTGTAGCCTGCATTTTTTCATCTAATTTGTGAGCAAAATCAACCAATTCTTTGAGCATTCTGATGACCAGTGCCTTGAACTGTGCATCTGATAGATTGGCTATCTCTTCACGGCTTAGAGCAATTGGCTCTGAGGATTTCATTTGTTCTCTGGTTTGAGCCATTTTTGGTGTTTTTTGTTTTATTTTGTTTTGGTTTGGTTTTCATCTGGTCTCGGCTATTACGTAGTGAGGAGTGAAGCCTCAGGCACTCCCCAGTGCGGGGCAGCCCTGTTTCTGGGTTGTGACGCTGTATGTGGGGGCGGGGTCTGAGAGGGAACAATGGTGCTGGCTCCACTCTCTCCTGGATTCAGTCCCTTCCGCCACTTCCCCTTTGCCTGGACCATCTGCACTCGCAAATATGGGACCACCTGGTCAGCCAGCCACCTTGTGCGGCCTCACTGGGTCTGCATAGTGAGGCCGCTGTGCCCGGGGTCCACCATCTGCCACCTGTGGGCCCGGGGGCCACCAGCTGCCGCTTGTGCACCTGGAAACTGCCAGCCGCTGCTGCCTGTGTTTCTGGGTCCACACCTCCACTTTTTCCTGCCGTGACTCCGCCCCTCTGACCGGTCTGGATGAATGGTTGTTGGACTTCCGTACAGTTCAATTTTCTACCAGTTCTGGTTGTTTTCATGTTTCTAAATATTTGTTGTCCTTAATTTTGGTTGAGAGGAGGCACCATGTGTCCACCTATGCCTCCATCTTGGCTGAATGTCAAAAAACACCATTTTTAAACATACTGAGTGAAAATGACCTTAGGTAAATTATTTTACGATTTATTTCAAAATTGCAGTTTTATGTAATCTCAGAGTTTACCAAAATAGACTTCACATTTGTAGACATGTTTCATAATTGTCATCTCCTGTTGTGTTATCACTGATTTAATTTGCAGTTCTGAGATATGTATGTGTGGGTAGGCATTCATATGTATGATCATGTGTGGAGTAATTTTATATGCATAAAGGAAAAACAAGTTTGAATACAAATGTAAGGTTCCAGAAAAGCCTCTTTGCCTCTCATGACAGAGGAATTGGACAGGACAAGCTGATGCTATCATCACAGGGATGGTTCAAGAAACAAGTTGGAGCTCCTGAGCCCTAGAATCCTCTGAACTCCCAACTCAGGAAATTCATTGTTGGAGCCCAACCCTCTGGAAAACCCCTGTAGGTTTCAACCCACAGTTTCTATTAAAAATGTAACAACAAAAGTAATGGAATCATAACAGGTTATGAGAACTTGTTTCTTTCCATCCTCTTGTGCCCTATAAAGATCATGGGTGGTCCTGAATGTTGTTACCATGTCTAAGTTGCTAAGAAAAAACAATTATTTCTTTCTAGAAATGTCAGACATTATGTCTCAGAGGTAAACCCCAAACCACCCCACATTCACATGTTGTCTGTGACATATAAGTAATAAAAAGGCCAATCTGGTTTTTGAGGTTTAGTTATTCTATCACACTTACATTTCTCAATGACCCTTAGACTAGTGTAAAACAAGGTTATGAATATAAAAATCTCTAAATATTGATGATAAAACAGATTTTGCTCAATCTTTTATCAAATTTTAGAAATCTGGAACTATCCCAAACCCTCCCTGATGAAACTGAACTTGAAAAGCTGTAAAAGATGTCACAAAAAATAAGAATGTCAAGAACAACTATTTTTGTGTTACATTCTGTTTGGCATTATTGCACCCCTCAAGTATCTGAAAAATGAGTAAATTGGTTCTTCCATTGGGCACAGCATGTATTAGCCCTGGGTGACTACACATGAAACAGTAAGATTAACATAGGTATTTTGAGGGCAGTGTTAGTGCCCAATGAAATGTGCTTTATTATTTATTTCTGAAACTTGTTCTCACATATCAGGTCTGTCTCTTTTCTATGATCTGAACTTTAGTGTGTTGAACTAAGATGTGAAAGAAGGCACATTCAATTGTTGACTTAAAAAAACATTATTTCTGTTGATTAGGTTCCACTTATAGGTGAGATCATATGGTGGAACCTAATCAATAAAACAAGTGAGCAAAATATAACCAGAGACACTGAAATTAAGAACGAACTGACAGTAATCAGTGGGGAGGAGGGAGGGAACAATGGGGGGAAAAGGGGGAAGAGTTTACAGGAACATCTATAAAGGACACATGGACAAAACCAAAAGGGGAGTAGGATTTAGGGTGGGAGGTGGGGATGGCTGGGGTGGGCAAAGTGATGGAGAGAAAATGAAGACAGCTATACTTGAACAACAATAAAATAATTTTTAAATAATTATCTAGTATTGGATGAAAAAATAGTATATTTGCATAAATGGCAGTTGTTATGTTATTTAGAGGTAAGCATCTTTGCTCAGAAACAAAGTAAATTATTGATAGATGTCTTGGATTTAATCTGGGTGGGTTAATGTGTATATACACATGAACTGTATCTAGAGGATATATAAGAGCATACAAAATATAATTAATAAACAACCACCATCATCTTACAAGATGAATACTATTTGTTTTTTTTTTTTGTAGTAATTTTCAAATTAGGTAGAATTATTATGGTATACTCTAAGGAATAGTCTCAGTTATATTTACAGAGGTGGTTTTATTAAAAACACATTAGGACATTTTAAACATATTTTATTGTTTAATTTATCAGTCACTTTTCTGGCTATTTTCTCACACAATATTATTTTAAAACACCATTCCATTAATGGTAAATTCTTATGCTTGTTAACTGATTTATTAACTTAGAGTCTAATTGGCAAGAACCTGGGTTTTAAAATACAAGAAAAAAATAAGATGCTTAGTAATGTTTAGAATTAAATACATAAGATTGCAGTAAAAATTATTTTACTCTTGCAAAAGTATTCTCATCTAAATTAAAATAAGACAAAGTAACCGGTGTCGTTAGAAAGAATAGCAAAGCCAGAACCAGGTTCCTGAAACAATGGAGTCATCACCAATTTTATAACCTAGTCTAATTCAAAGTGTCAGGCCCTAATCAGCTCTGTTTCACAGTGTTTTGCTCTATAAAAGCAGATTTGTTTAACCACAACCTCCGTTTCAGCATGACTGGGTCCCACGAATAACGGACAGAACCAGGCAGATCTCATGGGTTACGAGGGGGATAAAGTGAATCCATCATTTGCTGGAGAGGCAGAGGAAAAGTGACAGGCCCATTCATGCCTTCGAGACATTTTTTGGTCTACTGAAAACTTTAATCTGTGCACTCTAGATGAACCTCCGCACTCCCTAATTTGGAACATGTAGCCATGTGAGGAGTCTGTCTGCCTCAGATAGGGCAGGCTGGCTGCTGTGAAACAGCAAGCCCTCCCAGCAGTTTTCTTCTCTAAATGCATCCTGCCTTGAACTTTGCACACACATATCAGCTCCATTTACAGAGGGATTTCAGAGTTAATTAAATGCTGAATTTGTTTCTTCAAACATCACATATGCCTCAGGGTTAAGTAACAGCATTTAGGCAAGTACATTAATTTAGGATTAAGCATACTGTATGTTTTTGAGGGAATTTTATTTGTGTAAGTATACATCTTTAGAGATGGGGAAATTTTCCCCCCTCTGTTACCATAAAATATTTTAAAAATAGCTTTTAAAGGGCACCATTTCCTAAGAAATGCTGCAAATCAGCAAATTCAAAATCACCCTTTACTTAAAAAGCATTAAAAGTGGACAAATGAGGAGAACACCGGTAAAATTGTTGCTCCACTGATAAGGTAGTGGATTGACTTGGACCAAAGTCTTGCTTCCAGGTTTGAGTACTCTTTGCTCTGTATTTGCTCTGTACATCCACAGGAATAATCCCCAAAGCATAATATTTACAAATATTTTGGTAAAAAATGACAGCTCAGGTTTTATTATCAATCTAGCAAGTCAATGGTAACATATATCACGTTATCCCACTCAAGAGTCTAACATAAGACAATAAATATTGTCATTCTTAATTTTCTTAAAGTTGGGTACTTAACGTTAGACAGAGTGCGAGCAAATGAAGAACAGAGAAAACCGTGAATCTGGTATCATCCTCAGCAGATTTACTTTTGAAATACTGTGCTATAAAAGCTTCACAATCAATATAGTACTTTGAGTTCATGTTCATTGATATATTTGGGCATCCTGTGCAAGGATGCTGTACTTTAACAAAATGACAAGTCTACTTGGTTTTAGATTTATAAAAATCCAGATGATAATTTTTAAAATAAAACTTAGAAAGACACACATACAAAAGAAAAAAATGGTGCATTTAATGTTTGAAACACTCACCCTAACTTATTTCTATTTATGTTTAAATTATTGAGACTTACATGTTCAACTCAGCATGAAGTGCCTCTTTCCTTTCCTGAACATCTTCACTGGCTGTGTAATTTGAAATGAAAATAATTGTTGCTATTTTTGAGGTGCAGATACATTTTGGCAGCATTTGGTGTTTTCTGTAGTCCTATGAGCATGTGGACTCTTGGAGGTAAAAAGTTCAATTCATGAGGAAGAACAGAAACAACAGAAAGTTACATTGACAACAGTAAAATAAAACATCCTCGACACACTAATGAACAACCCTCCCATCCATAAATCTTATTAATCAGAGATATTTAATAATAAAGTGAGCAAGGAGAAAAGTATGTCCTAGTTCCAACTTGCTCAGATTTTTTACTTAAAAGAGAAGATTGAAAAAAGATATAATCAGGACCATGAAAGATGAATAATCAAGTCAAGAAACAATTAAACTTTTGTCATTTGTAGAATCTAAACCATGTATAATATTTTGAAGAAGCCTATATAGCCTATACTGAATGTTTCAAATTTTATATTTGCATATGTGCAGATTTCTATCTGATGTGTGAAAGATTCTCATTTTAAGGAGTTGTATCTATGTGTCATGTAATTTCCATTATTTGACCAGTTAAGATAAAAATATGAGTTATTCTAAATGTGTACCCTGTCTAAATCCACTGTCCAGAAATGTATTTCTGGAACACTTCTTGTTTCAATTCTTATTATTTTAGAGAATAATTTTTTTCTTGATTTTTAAAATCAGATATTGGAAAAGAAAATTAATTAAAACAAAGTGACATGATCTAATTATAAGTAAAGGCCTCAGAAAGCATTTCAATTTTGAGACTTTATCTTAATGTCTGAGAGGAATCTGCTATTAAAATAAACCATTGGTCTTGAGAAAAATAACATATAATGATGCAAACATTTAAAGGAATGTAAGTTCATTAGTTGATCAAAGTGATTTTTGATTGATTGGAATGATTATTGTTTTGTAATTATAAAACAATTTTATAAATCTTCAAATTTATACATGTAGTAAAACCACTTTAAATGATTTTTACTTTGAAATTATCTCTGCTTTTTAATTATAAAACAATGAAATAATTTTTGGACAACTTCAATACTATATAAAAATAAAAACAAGAAAGTTAACTCTGGATCAGGATGCTTAGAGAGCCTCACACTTTGGTACACTAAATTTTCCCTAGGTAGACTGCTCTCATTCAGTCCACATAGACATAGTTATATGAACATGGATAAATAGAAAAGTGAGATTTTGATATTTATTTTTATGAATCTGTTTTATGCTTCTGCACAATATTATATCCTAAATATTTATCATGTTAAAACGTATTCTTTGGGAATAAGAGTTTTGTTAGCTTTGCAATTCTCAATATTGCAGACACAATATAATTTAGTTGATTAATCATTTTTGAGTATATTGGTTATTTCTTTTATCCCCATATTAAAAACAACCACATACTGTGTGATTTTCATTAAAAATAGATTCTTGTAATTTTTAAACTGTTCATTTTAGGTATCTAATTCAAATTTCTTAAAAAATGTGTTTAAATTATAAAAAACATTTTTGTTTTAAATTACATTTTGGACTCCTAAGATTAACTAGTATAAATGCATGATTATTGGATTTTTAAAAATTTTATATAAGTATATATTTGTATGTTTTTATAATTAATATTAAAATTTTATATAATGTTTATATAATCACTCATGTATTAACAATATTTTCTTTTATAGTTTAATATGTTTAAAAGGTTTGCTTTTGTACCCATATAATTTCAAACATTTATGATTAAATCTGACATTTTACTATAATTTATGTTACTGTATAAGTGTTTATAAAATGTTCCCTTAAATAATGAAAATACCCACCTATATTTATTTTGTTAATGTTTTGTTTTGAATATTATCTCACATTATCTATGATATGTATATGTAATATGTTCAGCTATGATAGAATAGAAGAACTAATTTTAGTATATTTTTAACAAAAAGTCACCCTACAACTATTTACTAAATAATGTATCTAATTTTATTCATATTGTGTCCTTTAGCATATACTAAAATCTATATACTAATGTCTACTTCTGCATTTGATTTTGTTCCATTAAATTCTTTCTGTCTCTCTAACTCAGAAATAGAATATTTAAACCCTAGAGATATTTAAAGTGTATTTTAACATTTGGTATAGCTCTGTATTATTATTTTTTTAACCTTGACAAATTCTCTCCCATTAATATTTCCAAACCATTTATCATTCTCTTGCTAAGTAGTCAAAAATATTATGTTATTTACATTTATATTTTACTTAGGGATAAGTTGCATTTTGAAAATATTTTATGTTCATATATGCAGTTATATAAGAATCCTATCTATATATAGGTACATATAGATAGATATAGATATATGTCACATAATATTTAATTTTATGTGATGTGCATTTTTATGGTAAGTAGAAATGAAATCTCTGAATCTATACTTGTAATTATTATTGCTAAATTTTGGAAAATTTTGAATTGATTTTTATAGAGTCTTTATAGAGTATATTTTAATTTTATTCCTGTGGCTTACCTACGTGGGAAATTAAATCTGCAAAGATAATTTTCCCACAGGCTCTTATATCAGTTAGAAATGCTACAGTAAAAAACAGAGTTCACACCATGCCCTAATCACTTTTCTAAATGCAAGAATTACAGCATTGAAGATCCCACCTCTGCCATTATAGAGGATATGCTCTTATTTCACACCATATATACACTTAGTTTCGATAGCTCTTCAATAAACTATTATATTTTTTCAAAGAATGACCTTTAATGTTTATATTTTTATTTTTTATCACATCAATTTAAGCTATATTGTTTATTAATTTACATTTCTGATGGTGTGGCTATTTTGTATCTGTTTACTCTTATGAAGTTGATGCTTAGTTTATTTTAACTCTCTTCAGTTAGATTAAGGTCTCTTTAGGGTGGCTTCCAGATTGTGTTAAATTTTATGCTTAGGTTTTTATTTTTTTTCATATTAGTACTCTAACAAAATTTAAATCTTGTATTAATGGATACTAACAGATTTTCTTATTTATTTTCTCTATTTACATATACATATAGAAAGGCAGAGACAAATATAGATGTAGACTCAGATATATATACATACACACACAAATATACACCAATGCAGACACATACTGATACTGATATAGGATCAATAGATCAGATCTTAGAGAGATAATAAATTTAAACTTCCACAAAAGAATAAGGGCAACAAAATAATAATCATAAAATAAAAAGTAAAATAAAATAATAAAATACAAATAAAGTAACCAACAATAATTCCTCTAGTTCATTCCCTCTTATTTATTCTTGGGTGAGGCGGTTAGAAGTCAAGTTGTCAAAATAAGGTTATTGGGTGTTGATCCTGCCCTCTCACCATCCCTCAACTGTCACGAGAGCAGGTGTCTGTCACACTAAAGACTTGGACACCACTCTTTGGTCCCAGAATACTGGTAAAGGATAGTGTGACTTTAAGGGGCAAGCATATTAACCTTCGTATGCAGCTAAGTGAGAAATCTGCTACAGTGGATAACCTTGAATGGGGAAAAAGAATGCTCTCCTCCCAAGCTGAGCAGAAAATGTATGCTAGTGAATTATTCCAAGTCTGAAGTACATGTGTGTGGGTTCTTAAAACTTTTGGGCAAAAGCAAACAAACAAACACCTCAAGCATCAGATATTTCCAGTTGTGAACAAATGTTTTATTTCTACATTGTTTAATTAGCCTAAATAGATTCGGATGAATTTAAGGTTGGCGTTGAGACTCCTGTCTTGCATAACAATATAGAAAGTATTGGTGATTTCAGGAGCTGTAATGTCTGCCACACACAGGCTCAGCTTTGGGCACTGCAATCCCTTGTCCCTCTGCTGCCTGTCTTTCAATGTTCTATTCCATGCCAGGACACCTACCTTAACTGATCATGTGTTTAATGAAAATGTAAAGTTTTATTCAGCCAAGTAAAAAAATCTCATCTTGTGATAGTAATGCTGAAATTGGATATGTAGGAGTTGTTTTCTGGTCTACCTATTATCATGTGTTCATACTATATGCTCAATTGTTCAGATTTTTTTATTCATTTAGCAGATAAACTTCATATCAATACTTTCCTCTAACAAATAGAAGTTTTAATGCAATTTTGAAATCATTTTAAGGTAATTAAAAAACTTTAGAAAAGTGTTTTAATGCCATTAGTTTGGTCTTTCTACCTCATCAGTTTGATGAAAAAGATTTTTCTTTATATTTGAAGCTAATATGTAATCTTGAAGTTTAGTTTCTCATCTTCAAAAGTGAATGCATTCAACTTCTGGCCAGGATGGAAGCGTAGGTGGACATACTGCCTCCTCTCAACCAAAATTAAGGACAACAAATATTTAGAAATAAGAAAAGAACCAGAACTTATAGGAAATTGAACTGTATGGAAGTCCAACAACCATTCATCCAGACCAATAAGAGGGGTGGAGTCTCGGCAGGAAAAAATGGAGGTGCAGACCCGGGCACACAGCCAGCAGTGGCTGGCAGTTCCCAGGCATACAGGTGGAGGCTAGCAGACCCCAGGTGCACAGGTGGCCACTGGTGGACCCCGGGCACAGGGTGGCAACTGTGCAGACCCAGTGAGGCCGTGCAAGGCAGGTGGCTGACCAGGCGGTCCCACATTCTCGCACAGATAATCCAGGTGAAAGGGGAAGCAGCAGAGGGGACTGGAATATGAGAGAGAGCTGAGCAAGCGCCATTGTTCCTTCTTGGACCCCACCCCCACATACAGCATCACAACTCAGCAACTGGGCTGCCCTGCACTGGGGAACACCTAATACTCCACCCCTCACTACATAATAGCCTCGACCAGACCCCCCCCAAAAAAAACCCCACCAAAAATGGCTCAAACCAGAGAACAAATGAAAGCCCCAGAGCCAATTCCTCTAAGCGATAAAGAGATAGCCAACCTATCAAATGCACAATCCAAAGCGCTGGTGATCAGGATGCTCACAGAATTGGTTGATTTTGCTCACAAATTAGATGAGAAAATGCAGGCTACAATAAGTGAAATGAAGGAAAATGCATGGGCAACCAATAGAGACGGGAGGAAAACTGGGACTCAAATTAATGGAGTGGACCAGAAGGAAGAAACAAACAGCCAAACAGAAAACAAGGAAGAAACAAGAATTTAAAAAAATGAGGAGAGGCTTAGGAACCTCCGGGATATCTTTAAACATCCCAACATCCTAATTATAGGGGTACCAGAAGGGGAAGAAGAAGAGCAACAAGTGGAAAACTTATTTGAACAAATAATAAAAGAGAACTTCCCCAATCTGGCAAAGGAAATAGACTACCAGGAATTCCAGGAAGCTCAGAGAGTCTCATAGAAGTTGGACCCAAGTAGGAACATGCCAAGGCACATCATAATTACATTAGCCAAAATTAAAATGAAGGAGAGAATTCTAGAAGCAGCAAGGGATAAGGGGACAGTTACCTACAAAGGAGTTCCCATCAGACTGTCAGCTGATTTCTCAAAAGAGACCTTACAGGCAAGAAGGGGCTGGAAAGAAGTATTCCAAATCATGAAAGGCAAGGACCTACATCCAAGGTTGCTCTATCCAGCAAAGCTGTCATTTGGAATGGAAAGGAAGATAAAGTGCTTCTCAGATAAGGTCAAGTTCAAGGAGTTCATCATCACCAGGCCTTTCTTATATGAAATGTTAAAGGGACTTATCTAAGAAAAAGAAGAAAAAAAAACATGTATAGTAAAAAGACAGCAAACTCACAGCTATTAACAACCACACCTAAAACAAAAGCAAACAACTAGAACAGGAACAGAACCACAGAAATGGAGATCATATAGAGGGTTAGCAACAGGGGAGTGGGAGGAGGAGAGAAGGGGAAAAGGTACAGAGAATAAATAGCATAGATGGTGGGTAGAAAATAGGGGGAGGGCAAGAATAGTGTGGGAAATGTAGCAGCTAAAGAACTTATGCCACATGGACATGAACTAAAGGGGGGGAATGTGGGTGGGAGGGGGTGTGCAGGGTGGAGGGGAATGATGGGGGAGAAATGGGACAACTGTAATAGCATAATCAATAAAATATATTTTAAAAAGTGAATGGGTTCAAATAAATTAACACTCTATAAAAGCAAGCATTAAATTCACTTAAAAGCTTTTATTTTGCTTTATAAATGGGCACTCCATAATTTGTAAGAATGCATAAATATGTATTATTAGTGATTTTTCATGCTTAAAATGTCATACTTTTAGGTATTACACATCTAGACACAGACAGTCATTTTTATTAGTTTTTTCAAGTTACAAATTTCTATATTCACTCATTATATATAAACAGCAAAGAATCTGGAGGTAATTTACTATTTTAGGAAATATTTGCTAATATTTATATTCTATTTTTAGTCCTTAGTGTTTTCTTAAAAATTGGTAAATTCATAAATTGCATCTGAAAAAAAGTTAAAACAAAGTTATATTGTCTGTCAAGCAAAGTATTAAATTTGAATTACTTATTTCTTTCCAATAAATATTTTGAATCATTATTATCAGTGATGTTTTAGAATGTTTGCATTTGATATTAATATATAAAAAGGAAACACCTTACACAAAAAGTATTGTGTATTTTTTACATTTACTAAGTGTGATTGAAATTTACCTGTTGCTTTTAGAAAGATTGAAGGCAGACTGCAGAGGGCACTCAGTCATGAGTTTGGGATATTGGACACATCCTAAATATTTCCACTAATTAGTCATGGAATCTTGCAAAATTTTCATTAGAGATAAGCCATATCAGAGTTTATTTCTCTGTGCATGAGTTTTGGCAGTTAGAATGCTGTATTTAAAACTGTTCAAAAATTGAATCACTATAATAAATGACAGTCATATTGTTTTTACTAATTCTGTTATTATTGACACATTAATGTTAAAACAAACAAGAAATATAATTAGTTTGTGATATGTAAGCAACTCTGTTGAGTTGGAACAGGTTGCCTTCACTCTATATTTTTTGAAAATGTGAATGGTCTGGTGCTAAGCATGAGACAAAAGATCAAACAAACAAACAAAAACAGCTTCTTCCGCTCTTTCCTGAGAATTATGTGAACTAGCTTCAAAGAGATAAAACATAAATGTACATAAATAAGGATAGGCCAGTTAATCAAAAAGAAGTCAAACTTCATGCACACACAGAAGAAATGCAAAGTTAGGAGTCAGTTGCTATGACCAGAAGTAAATTTTAGAAGTCTGGAAAATCTGCGTGGATCACCACTACACTGAATCACAGGAGTCAGATTGTTGACTGGATTTTTACTATAGACTTTTAGAGGGTGAAATAATACTTCTGAATTGACTTAATATTGAAGATATTAACAAAGTATTAATAAAATTGCCCAGTTTTTATTTTTTTGTTTTTGAATTCAGTTAGCATGAGGTTTCACATTCTTATTAACACAAATAATTTAGTATGTATGTTCTTTACATTGTTTATTTTTTAGTACAATTCACTTGTAAATTCCCCACAAATCCTTGCTGTGTGGCGTACATGCAGTTTCTATACTCTCCACTTGCCTTACAAAAGAACATTGCCTTCACATATGGCACATGTTAGGTACTAAATAAATGAATTCATTTCTACTCTACAGTTATGGTTTTGAATTTTTCTGCTGTTTATATTCTCTTCTCCCTCTATTAGCTGCCCCCTGAGACTTTGACCTTCTCCATAACCTTGCTTTTCACATTAAGTCACTGCAGTTGTGTTCTTTCATGATAAGCTTATAGATAAGAAGAAAGGGCTAATTTCTTCAATGCTCTTCACTTTAATTTCAACTCTTACCCAAGAGTCTCCTTTTACCTCAATCTCCAATCTCCTTCTCAGAGGCCCTCTTCTGAAAGCTCTTAGAGAATTATTAACCCCTCCAAAGCTATCACAATAACCAGAAGTTGCTGAATCTTAGTCCATTTGGATTGCTATTAAACAAGTATCATAGATTGGGTGACTTATAAACAAGAGAAATTTCTCTTACAGCTCTGGAGTCTGGAAGTTTAAGTACAGACACTAACAGATCCAGCGTCTGGTGAGGACCTGCTTCCTGGTTCATAGATTAATGTTTTGTAAATTTGTCCTCACATGGTGGGAGGGATGAGAACACTGTCCAAAATCTTTTTTTTTTTTTTTATAAGAGCACAGATATCTTTTATGAAGGCTCCACCATCGTTACCCGATTATCCCCAGAGGCCTCATCTCCACATACCATCACCTTGGGGGTTACAACTTCCACATATGAACATGAAGAAGATAGGAACATTCAGTCTGGAACCATTCCATATTCTGTTGAATTTTGAAAATTTGTATTTAGTTTCTCATTTAATCAAAATATAATTATATTTCAAGGAGAATGGTTTACTCCTACACAATTCTACCATCATTGCCACCACTAATATGGTTTATTGTTTTTCTGAAGATGGAGGACTCTTTTAAGGGACAGACAGAAATTAAAAGCTAGAAAATCAAGACAGAAGCTACAGATGACGGTAATAGGGAAAAAGAGCTGGTAAGATATAGGGCCCATGTGATTAATAAGAAAGGTGGTGATTAGGTGACCAACAAAATCTTTTCTTTTCTTTCTTTTTTTTTGAAGGATTAGAGCCATCTGTTCTGATTTGCTAAAACTCATTAGTCTTTTTTAAAAAAAATTATTTTATTATTGTTCAATTACAGTTGTCTGCATTTTCTCCCCACCACTCCTTCCCACCCAGCCAAACCCACCTTCTTCCTTTGCTTCCACCCTCTCCCTTGGTTTTGTCCATGTGTCCTTTATAGTAGTTCCTGAAAACACTTCCTCCCATTATCCCCACCCAACTCCCCTCTGTTTACTGTCAGATTGTTCTTAATTTCAATGTCTTTGGTTATATTTTGTTTCCTTTTTTCTTTTGTTGATTATGTTCCAGTTAAAAGTGAGATCTTATGGTATCCAAATCCCGTTTCTAAAGAGGGTCTGATGAGAGTCTGCAGTCCTTGAGCAACATTCTGGGAAATCAATCCTGACCTTCAACATTGGTATAACCCTGTTCTTAGAGATATTGACTCAATCCACAGTGTCCCTACTGCTGATCCCTTTCCTAAAGACATTCCTCCTCCACAGAGTCATAAGAATAGCAGTAGAGAGCCACTTTTATTTCCTGTAATTGGATATGCTTCTGCACTCTCTACTTGGGACACTTAAGACATTTTCCAATGGAAACAATACTGATTCAAGGGGAGGGGGGTTGTTATCTTCATGGACTTGAAAGAATACCTGTGTTCAATATGCATTAAGTTGCTTTTATGGATTTGGCTCAGAAGCCAACCCACACTTCCAACTCTTTCCATAGGGAAAAGGTCAAGTTCAGGGCAATGGGTTATAAAACCAACTATTGGAACATAGCAATTTATCTGCAACTGAAGTGAATCTCTTCACTGTGAAGAAGTATTGGAAAAACATCCACACCAACAGCAGTGCTTAGCTAAGCTTTGGAAGCCACAATTCTAAACAAAGCATCAGGTTTATGATGTTGTCCTTGAGGAAAAAAGTCTTTATTTTGAATGTGTTATACTTCTATAGTTAACAAGTTGAACTAAACATAGTTGCATTATTTCTGTTTCACTTACAAAATCTAACTGGCAGGTTTGCTTTTCAGTGCTTTGTTACTTAAGCCTAGCTAAATGGTTAAGGGCATGTAAAGTTCACTCCCAAACTGAAGTTTTTTAAGCATTTATTTCCTTGTCAGAATTATTATGTCAGCAAGTATGTGTGGGTGGTAAGGGGGGCCCTGGGAACACTAACCATTCACCTGATTAAATAAAATGCTGCAAAAATAATATAAATGAATACATGAAAAAGCTATCAACAAATCCCAGTGTTCTGGGCTTAAAAATTAAAGTTTTTTTTTTTTAAATAAAAGATACCAGCAACACCTATATAAATATATATGGCCAAATTAGGTTTTTCATTACAACCCTGAAAAAACATTTTCCATGGGGAGTCCTAATGTCTTATCTTTGAATGTGCTTTAAATCTGGTCTATTTCTTCAGTGAAGGAAATCAAAAATCTAGGCTATGGAGAGAGGAAACACACAAAAAGTTTGCTGCCTAATACAGGAATAATTGTAAGCAGAATACTAAGTAAGTGAAGTCTGAGGAATGGATAGTTTGTTATAAGAATTTGGCAAATAGAAATTAGTAAACATGTCTACAAATAGTAGTGGCTAAGAATGAGTGATACATGTGTCCACTGAAGGAGAGTATGGTGGCTCCCGCAGTGTTATCCCCACAGGTCTAGGAATATTATGACATGTCTTCTAGTAAGCATAACTTTATGAGCAGATTATGACTTACAAAATCACCTCCCCAGGTGAAAGTTGAAGATGAATGAAACAGGATTGTTTGCTTTGACGAAATCATTAAAGGGAAAGTCAGCCAATTACATGTTTTGGTTTACATGTTCTATATTCATTCATATTTTCTGAAAGAACAAATAAGTACAATATGGAAAGTATATTAATCATGTTACTACTCTGGCTGGAATAATTTGTTAAACAGTATCATAGTTTCCTGGAAGATTTACTAAGCCTCTTAAATTACTTAAATCTTGTAGAATGATTTACATGCTGGCAAGAGCTGATGAGAAAAATAGATGAATAAAGTCATTAACTTAGAATGTTTCAGAAATACCTGGATGAAGAAAATGTTTTCATCTCTTCAATTCATCATGAAGTACATAAGATGTATTAACCCTTCCTTAAAAATAGCGTTTACAAATAATTATATTAGTTCATTATTTCATCTTCAATATTGTGTATAAATGGCAAAAATTACTTACTTAATTAATTATTTTCAAGTAAACATTTTGATGCAAATTTGCTTGCTTGTGGCATAAATATCTTACTTTAATTTATTGATACATCAATCAAAATTGTTGGACTTTTTTTCCTTGTTTTTTCTTTTTCTTTCTTTCTTTCTTTCTTTCTTTTTTTTTTTTTGCAGTGACTTCTGGGTTATTTGCTGTTAGTATTTTTGCCTCTTCCTTCTGATGTTCCAAGAACTACATGTGTGTATGCCTACAGAGCCTTGCTCTTAGATGCCATTTTATCAATCTAGTGAAGGAGTTTCTAATAAAATTTAAATTGTTATCATTTTAAGGTGCATTTAAACAAAGAGCATAAAAATTTCAATAATGGAATTGTAGACTATGCTACAGATGTAAAGGAGATAATATTTTCATTTAAGTCTAAGAATCTTTTAATTGCTAAATGCATCATTGTTTTATGCACCACCGAGAAATAAAAGAAAATTGTAAACTTAATGAATACATAATAATAATCTACACAGAATGTATAACTTTCACTGTAGCCTTTGGAAACTTTGAAATGTATTTTATATATTACTGGCAAGACATCTTTTCTTCTTACATTGTTTGTAGGTGATAAGCAATCAATTTCCACATATTAGTTGCAAAATATAACATCATATGACCTACTTGGGTTTTTTTAATTATTAGGTATGAGAAGACACCTTGCTTTTGCTTTGTGAGAAAATAGAATTTCAGTTACTCATCAATTGGTTAAAATTTACTTACAGAGATTGAAAGATATCATCATGCCATCAATTTTCAGATGTTTCTTGATTTTGGAGTTGATAAATAAGGAAGATATATTTCTAGTCTAGATGAAATGCAGTGCTTAGGGGAAGAATTTTCTTCTAAACTCATTTAATTTGTCTACTCAAAAGAATGAACTGTCTAGTACTCCCATCCACCTACGGTCATCCATCCTGGACTTCAGTGACATCAGTAAGATATTTATCAACAGATGGACCATGTAAAGGTGCACTGCATGATATGTGGTCTGGGTTTTCATTACCAATTTTCTGTACTAAAAATTTCAAGTTATATTATTAATATCTTTAATTTACCTACATTGTTAATTATACATTATTATACTTATATGTAAACAAATATATAAGAAAGATTATATTTATTCTCAGAAAGATTAAAAACTAGTTGATGGAGAATGTAAGCATAAAAATTTGTATTATTTCACAATAGTTCATGTAAAGCTACATAATTCTGTATAATCTGATGAATGAATATTAGAAAATGATGTTAATTGACACATAGATTTAAGTTCATAGTGCAATTGTTCAGAACACTCTATAGTTCTTTGAGCTCTTGCTAAAATTTTGGATATACTCATAAGCAGGTAAACACAGCCTAACATCTGATCTGAACAATTAAATTTATGAGATTGACTATTTGAGACTAACATAGTTTTAAAATTAAATTGCTTATTGAAAATCATTAAAACTATAGACACGACATTTCTGTTAATAAGCACTGCATTTAGGAAAAAAAGTATTTGTATGCAGTAAGATAGTATAGAAATAAATACCTAGACAGACCTTTACATTTTTGGCATTAATATATGTAGCTCTAGATTTTAGTACTTTACCACCTCAGAATTTAAGGAAAGACATTGTAATACTTTTTCTCATTCTTTTTTCTGATAAAAATCCTTATTACACATGGCATATTTAAAATTTAAATTTCCCTTTTAAAAATTAAAGTGCATAGTTTTAAAAACTTGTGATTAACTGACCTAATCTATTTGGGGATTTTATTTAAGATGCTGAAAGGAAGAGAGGAAGATGGCGGTGAGGTAGGAGAGAGCACATTCCACTCCCCGCTACGCTCAGTAGAAAAACTTAGCTAATCTGCAGAGGAACAGAGCAAACAGCCAATACTACCCCGGCATATATGAAAATAGGAGACCGAAAATTGTAGCGGACACTGAAAAACCAGACTATAAGGCAAGTGCTTCAGGACAGTCCCAGGGACTGGCTCGGGGACCGGGGTGGCTGCAGCCCCAGGTCAGTGCCCACTGGGTCTGCCACATGGTCCTTGGGAGAGAGCTGGGTCAATTACTCCCTCCTCGGCCAAACAAGGTTTGAGCAGCACCAGGAGTGATCTGGTTGCTTGAAGTTTCAGAGAGGGGAGTTAAGAACTAAGTGGCAAACACACAAAGGCTCTGAGCACCCATGCAGTTTGTGGATGCCAGTTCAGGAAAGTTGAGAATCATGCCATGACAGGCCCTGACACCAATAGTCCCTGGTCTGATAAGAGTGTTGAGCAATGTGAGAGGCCAGGCCTCTGTACCAAGCGGCAGGCTTGAGTAGGAAGAATTTCTTAAAAAGAAAAAGTGAAAAAAAAGAGACACTATTTGGGGAATTCTCTTGCAGAAATCACTCCTGCCACCTCCCCACCCAGCCTGGTAGCGCTTCCAAGGGGATGTGGGAGGCCCTGCTTGCCTCCATAGAGCTGGGAAGGGTATGCGCCCCAACCCCTGGGGCCAGTGACAGCCTGGCCAAGCGTGCGCCCACAGCCCGGGGACAGTGCATTCTGCTGAAGGCCCCAGCCCACAGTGGTAACCTCAGGGAAAGTGCTCTCTGAGGAAGGCCTGGAACCCACACCTAAGTCCCCGTGGAGAGGTGTGAGGCTAGCTCTGGGGAACTGCCCCAAGAGGCTAGCTCTGGGGAGAGTGCCCAGTTAGCCTTGGGGAGAGTGTGCAGAAGGCTGACTGAGTGCTGATCAGGAAGGGAGAAAAGCCACTCAGCCTAATGCAGCCAGCAAGACCAGAAAAACTGGTATAGCCAGTTTGAAACCACCAAGGGTTTTTTTTTTTTTTTTAAGTCACTTCTTATTTTTTACTTTTATTATTTTTATCTCTCAATTCCTTTTTCCTCTCTCTCCTTCTTTCTTGTCTTATTCCTTCTTTCTTTCTTTCAAATTTTATCTCTTCTTCCTTCCTTCTTCTGCTTCTTTTTTTCAATACTCACAAGTGACACCAAAAAACCCTGAAACTGTGAAAAGACCAGAGTTGGGCCCAAAGAAGGGGCATCCCAACAGCTAAGACAGTGAGACAAATTTCGTTTTGCTATTCAAGAGAACCTGCAAGTTATTGCATATTTAGATTATTTTTTTCATTATTCTTACATCTTTTATTTGAATAGTATTTTAGTATTCCTCTTCTTTCTGTTTAGTCTTTGCTTGGCTGGTCATATTGTATCACTTGGTAGATGTTTCCTGTTCTATCTTTCATAGTGTATTGCTAATTTACTGTTCTTCACTTCACTTGAGTTCCATTAGAACACTACTCAAGGTCCTATACTCCCTATTCTTGTTATCCAGATCACATAGATTCTGTCATATGATTGTTGCTCTAATATGATTGTAAATAATAGCTGTTCCATACAATTGTAAATACTACATGTTGTGGACCATTTAGCCTGGTCTCAGGGGCTGTAACCTTCACCCCATAGCTAGGTTGAATAAGAGTCAAGGGACCTGCTTCATCTCGGTCTGTTCTGTCAAGAGGATGTGAGCTATTAAGGAGACAAAGCTTATCTCCCTGGCAGGAGTGCCGCTTCTGCCTCATCCATCTCTGGCCCCAATGCTTGATCGGTTAGTCAATGACGGTAAAGACTCCTCACTGGAGGGACAACCGAAGCCAAACACAACCACTTGGAACACCCTCATGGAAGGACTTGGGGGGCTCCAACAAGGAGGGGGTGATAGACCCTTGCTCCCAGTTATTCTGACATAGCCTGAGTCCCCATTTCTATCTGGAAGATGCTTCCTGGTTCTAATCCACTTAAGCCTGAAACTATGACTACCGGTTGTGCAGCCCTGTCCCAGCCAGAGCGGTTCCCCACGTGATCGGGCATAAGAAAGAATTCATAAAGTCCTGTGAAACCTGCTTTGTTTTCTAAGAGTGCTCTCATTTAAATGATAAGGGTCTGAGGAGGAAATGAGTATGTCTCCCAAAGTTTTTCAACCCCCTTTCCTGACAGACACTGACTCAGATTAAGCCCTCAGATTTCTTTGAAATGTTAACCATCGTTTGATCCTTACTGCCTGATTTACCTGTCTTTCTGTGTATTTGAATCCAATAAAAGCCCAGTGAGGAAGGGGCTCTGGTTCATTCTCCTTTGAGAGTTTTTCCACCTCTCCTCCCCAAGCAGATCATGTCTTGGTAGTTTTATTTTCATCTATGATGGAGAGATAGGGCTCTGTGGGTGGAGCCCCCCCCACAACTACACAACACCCCTCCCAGATCTTAGCCCACCTTCACGGTTTCCTGAACTCAATTACTGTAGTGGTTAACTCTATTCTCTCACACATGATACCTATTTATTATCCTTTACTCTCACCTCACCTCAGAATCTGACTTCCCACAACCTCACTGCCTTCTAGATCTAACTCACAACCCTTACCTCCCCATCAAGAGTTTTTGTCTTCTCTCTATCCTTTCTAAAAAGTGACCAATTGGGTGGAATCTCAGGGTTAACACTATACATAGCCAAAGGATCTCCTATCTCTTCTCTACCAGCTGCTACTGTAAATATCAAAGAATACTGTCTTGATGTCTTCAAACATTTTGCCTTCCCCCTTGAACCGATCACCAAAAAAGAGCAGGTGGAAGCTGTGAACACCAGGATACCTGCTGGAAGAGGTAACCCAACAACAAAGGACCTACCAACAGAGAACAACAGAAGAAGGGGGAGGAGGGAGTGGAAGCCAAACTAACCTCAATCCAGGATGTATTTGGATATATAACTAAATAGTGGAGAAATTACCCAGAATAAACAACTGAACAAGAGCAAGAGAGAATCCTCCAAACCTGGTACGCATAGAAGAAACAACTGCAACACAACCTGCCCTCACCAGCGAACAAAATACAAGAGGCGGTGGACAGAAGGACTCTCAATTAACCAGCTGGTGGGAAGGATCCACCAAAAAAAGGCCCAACAATAATCAAAATCCAAAGACAAACACAGAACCAACTTAAGCAACAACCCAAGACCAATGAGCTCGGGACATCAAGGACACTGTACCACTGAATCTCACATGTCTTCTACCACAGAAGTTCATACCATAAACACAGGGAGCCAGAACAGATCAATTTAAGAAGCTGAGGCTAGCAAGAAGAGTCTACCAAATAATGGGAAGACAAAGAAACAATCCCCAAATGAAAGGAAAGGAGGAAACTTCAGAAAGGATGCTAAATGAAATAAAAGCAACTCAACTATCAGATAATGAGTTCAAAGCAATGGTTATCAGGAAACTCAATGAGCTCAAAGTGAATTATCAGAAACTACAGGGAAAATGCAATGAGCTCACTGCAAACTACATCAACATGAAAAAGGAAATAGAAGCTATCAAGAAGGGCCAAGATAAAATGAAGAATACAATTTCTGAACTGAAGAACACAGGAGAAGGAATCAAAAGCAGGGGTGATGAAGCAGAAGAACGGATCAGTGAGTTGGAGGACAAAGTAGGAAAAAAAAACACCCAGAAAGAGCAGGGAAAGGAAAAGAGGCTCAGAAAGAATGAAGAGGGATTAAGAGAAATGTAAGACAATATGAAACATAATAATATCCATATATTATTCCAATAGGGATTCCAAAAGGAGAAGAAGAGCAAGGAATAGAAAATCTATTTGAAAAAGTAATGATGGGAAACTTCCCTAATTTGATGAGAGAAAAAGTCACACAAATCCAGGAAACACAGAGAGTCTCAATCAAGAGGAACCCAAAGAGGCCCATTTCAAGACACACCATAATTAAAATAGCAAAGTTCCAAGACAGTGAGAATCTTAAAGGCAGCAAGGGAGAAACAGGAAGTAGCATACAAGAGAGCTCTAAGAAGATTATCATCTGACTTCTCAATGGAAACACTCCAAGCCAGAAGAGAATGGCAAGAAATATTCTAAGCAATGAGAACCAGAGGCCTGCAACCAAGACTACTTTACCCAGCAAGGCTTTCAAACAAGACAGAAGGCCAAATAAGGAGCTTCCCCAAAAAAAGAAGTCTAAAAGAATACACCTCTACCAAAACCAGCTCTGCAAGAGATGCTAAAGGGACTGCTTTAAGGAAAGGAAGGAAAAGACAGAGAGAGAGAGGAACACGGGTACAAAAATGGCAATGGATAGGTACCTATCAATAATAACCTTAAATGTAAATGGATTAAATGCTCCAATCAAAAGACATAGAATAGCTGAATGGATAAGAAAGCATGACCTACACATATGCTACCTACAAGAGACCCACCTCAGGACAAAAGACCTACACAGACTCAAAGTGAAGGGCTGAAAACACATTTTCCAAGCAAATGGACAGGAAAAAAAAGCCAGGGTAGCAATGCTCATATCAGACAAAATAGCTTTCCAAACAAAAAAGGGCCATAGAGACCCAGAAGATCACTTCATATTACTCAATGGAAGAATTCATCAAGAAGACATAAACATTGTAAATATATATGCACCCAACGGAGGAGCACCTAAATACATCTAGAAAATCTTAGAGGACTTCAGGAAAGATATTTACTTCAACACAATTATCGGAGGGGATTTCAGCACCCCCCTGTCAAAAATGGACAGATCTTCCAGACAAAATATCAACAAAGATATTGTGGCATTGAACAACACTGTAGAAGAAATGAAATTAACTAATATATATATAGTGCACTTCATCCACCAAAACACGAAATACACATGCTTTTCAAGTGCACATGGATCATTTTCAAAGATAGACCACATGATAGGACACAAAACAAGCTTCAACAAATTCAAGAAAATTGAAATCATACCCAGCATTTTCTCTGACCACAAGGGACTAAAACCAGAAACCAACCCCAATGACAAAAATTCAAAATACTAAAAATCATGGAGAATGAATAGCATGATATTAAACAATGAATGGGTCGAGAATGGAATTAGGGAAGAAATCAAAAAGTACCTGGAAAAAATTAAAATGAACTCACAACAACCTAAAACTTATGGGACACAGTGAAGGCAGTGCTCAGAGGGAAGTTCATGGTGATACATGCCTACGTAAAAAAAGATAGAAACATTTCAAACAAACAATGTAACTCTATGCCTACATGAAGTTGGGGAATAACAACAACAAAGACAGCCCAGAGCAAGTAGAAGGAAAGAAATAACCAAGACCAGAGCAGAATTAAATGACATAAAGACTGAAAGCACAATTCTAAGAATCAATGAATCCAGGAGCTGGTTCTTTGAAAAGATAAACAAAATGGACAAGGCTTTAAGCAGACTCATCAAGGAAAAAAAGAGAGGACTCAAACACGATCAGAAATGGAAGAGGAGAGATTACAATTGACACCACAGAAATACAAAGGATTGTAAAAAATAACTATGAAGAACTATATGACAAGAACTTTGAAAACCTAGGTGAAATGGACAAGTTTCTAGAAAAATATAATCTCCCAAAACTCAATGAAGAAGAAGCAGAAAGCCTGTAGAGACCAATAGCAGCGGATTAAATTGAAGCAGGAATCAAAAAACTCTTGACACACAAAAGTATTTTGTGTGGACCAATGATTCCACAGGAGAGTTCTACAAAGCATTTAAGGAAGAGCTAACTCCTATCCTTCACAGACTATTTGAAAAAATCCAAAATGATGGAAGACTCCCAAACTATTTTTATGAAACCAGCATCATCCAATTCCAAAACCAGATAAAGGCACAACAAAGAAAGAAAACTTCAGGCCAATATTGCTCATGAAAATAGATGCTAAAATTCTCAACAAAATATTGGCAAACTGCAACACACAATACATTAAAAAGATCATACACCATGACCAAGTGGGATTCATCCCAGGGATGCAAGGATGGTTCAACATTCGCAAATCAGTAAATGTAATCTATCACATAAACAACAGCACAAACAAAAATCACATGATCATATCAATAGATGTGGATCACATCAACAGATGTAGATCAATAGATTTGATAAGGTATAGCACTCATTTATGATGAAAATACTCAGCAAAGTGGGAGTAGCAGGAGCATTCCTCACCATAATAAAGGCCATATACGAGAGACCTACAGCCAACATCATACTCGATGTGCAAAAACTAAAATGTTTTTCACTCAGATCAGGAATAAGACTAGGTTGTCCACTTTCACCACTTCTATTTAACATAGCATTAGAAGTTTTAGCTACAGCAATTAGACAAGAAAATGAAATAAAAGACATTGAAATCAGAAAGGAGGGAACAAAAGTATCATTGTTTGTAGATGACATAATATTGTACATAGAAAATCCTATAGACTCCGCCAAAACCTACTTGACCTAATAATTGAATTTGGCCAAACAGCAGGATACGAAGTCAATATCCAGAAATCAAAGGCATTTTTGTATATCAATAATGAAACAGCCGAAGCAGAAATCAAGGGAAAAAAAAACCCATTTGACAACAACAGAAAAATAAAATACCTAGGAATAAACCTAACTAAGAACGTAAAAGACCTGTATGCAGAAAACAGCACAACACTGAAGAAAGAAATCTAGGAAGACACAAACAAATGGAACATAAATTGTGCTCTTGGATTGGAAGAATTAAAATCATGAAAATGTCCATACTACCCAAAGCAATTTAGAGATTCAATGCAGTAGCTATTAAAGTGTCAAAGGCATATTTCACAGACATAGAACAAATACTTCAAAAATTTATATGGAACCATAAATGGCTCTGAATAGCTGTTGCAATTTTGGGAAAGAAGAGCAAAGTAGGAGGGATCACAATACCTGATACCAAACTGTGTTACAAATTATCACTGTATCAAAACAATCTGGTACTGGCATCAAAACAGGCCCATGAACCAATGGAACAGAACAAAGACCCCAGAAATAAACCCAAGTCTCTATTGTCAATTAATATTCCACAAAGGGGACAGCAACATAGAATAAAAAATAGCCTCTTCAAAAAATGCTCTTTGGAGAACTGGACAGCTGCATGCAAAAAAAATGAAACTCGAGCACCAACTTACACCATACACAAAAAATAAATTCAAGGTGGAGAAAAGATGTAAATATAAGCTGTGACACCATTAAAGTCCTAGAGGAAAACATAGGGAGGAAAATCGCAGATATTTCACGCAGCAACATTTTTACTGATATGTCCCCTAAAGCAGTGGACAGAAAGGAAAGAATAAACAAATGGGATCTCATCAAAATAAAAAGCTTCTGCACGGCTAAAGAAAACAGTATTAAAATAAAAAGAGAACCAACTGTATGGGAAAACATATTTGCCAATGATACCTCAGACAAGGGTTTAATCTCCAAAATATATAAAGACCTTACATGACTCTACTCTAAGAAGACAAGCAACCCAATTAAAAAATGGGCAAAGGACTTGAACAGACACTTCTCCAAGGAGGACATACAGAGGATCCAAAGACACATGAAAAGATGCCCGATATCGCTAGCTATCAGAGAGATGCAAATTAAAACCACAATGAGATACCACTTGACACCAGTCAGAATGGCCATCATAAACGAAGCAACAAACAACAAGTGTTGTAGAGGTTGTGGAGAAAAGGGGACCCTAGTGCCCTGTTGGTGGGAGTGCAGACTGGTACAACCACTATGGAAAATAGCGTGGAATTTTCTAAGAAAACTAAAAATGGATCTACCTTTTGACCCAGCAATTCCACTGCTTGGATTATATCCTAAGAATCCTGAAACACCAATCCAAAAGAATTTATGCACCCCAATGTTCTTAGCAGCATAATATACAATAGCCAAGTGTTGGAAGCAACCTAGGTGCCCATCAGTAAATAAATGAATCAAAAAACTGTGGTACATTTATACAATGGAATTCTCTGCAGGAAAAGGAAAAAGGAGCTCCTACCCTTTTCAAAAGCATGGATGGAACTGGAAAGCATTATGCTAAGTGAAAAAGCCAGGTGGTGAAAGACAAATACCATATGATCTCACCTTTAACCGGATCCTAAACAACAAAACAAACAAACAAGCATAATATAACCAACGACCCTGAAATAGAGAACAGGCTGTCCAGAGGAGAGAGAGGAAGGAATTTCAGGGCAAAAGGGGAAGGGTTTAGAGCAACAAGTATAAAGGACACATGGATAAAAACTAAGGGTGGTAGAAATAGGAGGGAGGTGGGGAGGGCTTGGAGCAGGGATTGCTGGGATGTGAGTAAAAGGCAGAAAACTGTACTTGAACAACAATTAAAGAAAAAAAAAATGCTGAATGGAAGAGTACATTGGCTTTGGGATTTGACAGAGCTGGATCCCGTTCCCAGCATCTGGTAAGCCCCATCCGCTGACTATTCTGTAACATGGGAGTGATAAGACTTGATTATTACTATGACATGTAACATGGACTGATAGACACTGATCATGATGAATGGCTTATAAGAGATAATCACATATTTCAACCCCTCCTCAAACACAGCTATATAACATAAATTGAAAAATATTTTGAAATTATGAAAATATAAATACGCATACTATTAATCCAAATTAACAAGTTGAACACAAATATCTGAAGATTAAAAGCTTTTGTAAACTGGAAGTGAAGTGAAGGAAAAGTAAAGTAGAAAAAGAGTAGAAGGAGAAGAATTAGGAAGAGATTTACAAGAGGAGGAGGAAGGCAGGAAGGAAGGAATTGCCCTTTTTCTATAAATGATAGTGTTTGATAAATTATTAATTAGAATCTAGTTTTTATTTCATTTCTATTCAGTATTTATTGGTTTGTTTTATTAAGTATTATTGTGGTTCTTAATGTCATTCATAAATGAAATATTTGTGTTATTAATTATTATTAATTTTTGCAAGTCTACTATATTTCACTCAATGAGCTATTCTTCATGAATAGTGTCTTATTCAAATATGTAAAAATGAGTTAGGCTTAATTATTTTAAGGATATCAGAGGATGAGATTTTACTGAACATACTAAATTTAGTTGAGAAAACAACTTATTAATGTATACATAGACCCATATGATATATCATAACATTTTCTTTAAAAAAGAAACAAGATATAATAAGTTGTTTCTCAGTAGCCAAGAACCTAATACAAAAACAAAAAAGTAAAACCATTCCAAATGTTAATAAGTTTCTTTGTGGAGTAAGTTATATTTAGATAAAAAGTATCTTCTCCAAGCCATAAAGAGATGGCTTGGAGAATCTGAAATGCCTGGCTGTCATTTGCTAGTTGGGTGAAATCATTGGCAAATCCCTTAACTTCTTGAAAGTTATTCAAATAAAGGTAAATGGCCTGAGTACTGAAACTATATACATAACATGAAGTATTCTGATAAAGAGCCAAGTTTAGCATGAATGAGCTTTAACTTTGTAACATCAGCATATAGTCTGATCTCCTAGGACTATTAGCACAAAATCCCAGCAACGGGGGGGGGGGGGGGGGAGCATGTATTACTTGAGCATAAAAGTCAACAGAGAATATGAAATTTTATTCTAAGAGTTCGGATGAAATTAAATAAAAACATTTGAACATTTTTTTTTTTTTGAGCAAGGGATGGGCAGGATGAAAATTCTGTTAAACCTTATTTTCTAATAGACAGAATAAGCATTTGAGACAGGCAGATATGAGAGAAGTTGTTCTATTACATTTCATTATATAATGATGAGGTTAGTCTAGAAACTGTAGAAATCTAGAGGAAGATAGTTGATCCTGTAAAAGCCTAAGTATTAACATCAAAGAAAAAAGGGAAATAAAATGTAACTCAGCTTGCTTGCCATATTAAAATGATGCTAATGCTATAGGTAGTACTTTAGTAAGATTAAAATTTTAATTTATGAAGGTTGGAGAGTTGTGAAGATTCCATTTATATCCATTTCAATAATTGTCAAGGGGAAGGTGGATATTTGTTCATCACTTGTACATATATCACATTTATATTTATGACACAAAACACATTGCTGACCACCCCCAAAATATACTCAAATGTGTTCAGTGTCTTTACATGTATATATTAACAACATACAATTGAATAAGTCAATTAACCTAATGGATTAAATTTAACACTTCAATAATTCATAATTAGTTTATACAAACTTTTTAAATGTAGTTATTTCATGTAGATATTTATGTCATATTACATCACATGAGGATATATGTTGATTTTTTTTAAGCAAAAAAGAAAGCTAGTTTTATTGCATGGATTGGTTGAGCTGTTCAAAATTTAAAACATAAGTAAATTAACTGATTTACTTGTAAACAATATTTTTCCTACCCTCTTTTTTTTTTTTTTTTTTTTTTTTTTGGTGCAGAAGGAAATAGGTTTTATTCAGGTTCCACGTGACCTGGATAAATTGTGGACTTCTTTCATAAATATCTTCTCTTTCTGCTCAAGCTCAGAGTTCTTTTTTTTTTTAAATCAGTATTTTTTAATTGTTGATATTGTACAGTTTTCTGTCTTTTACCCCACCCCAGCCCACCACCCCAGCCCTCCCCACCTTCCTCCCATTTCCACCCCCCATAGTTTTTGTCCATGAGTCCTTTATACTTGTTGTTCCTACCCTCTTGACTAAAATATCTTCATTGTTCTAACTCTTTCCATAGCAACATAAATCTTTATTCAAGTAGTTCTGATATGGACTATGTGACAGTGTAAGTGTAACATAAAAATTGGGGGAAAATGATATGTTAATGCCTTTTACAAATAATATATATAATTGGATATATGGTTTATATATATTATTTGTAAAAGGTATTATCATATCATTTCTCCCAAATTATATATATGTGTGTGTGTCTGTGTGTGTAATCTAAGATATGAGGAACTAGTCTGTCTAGTATGTCATCACAAATGTCCAAAGTGTATTTGATGTGGTCATTTTTCCTTGTTAGAACCTTAACTTCAACAGAACATTTATTCTCAGTAGTTTTTTTTATTGCAACTGGCCTTGTTTATGTGTATATTTTATAATCACTTCATTAAAAAAGCGAGGACCACAAAACTAACTACATAGATAGGTAGATAAATAGATAGATGATAGTAGATAGCTAAATTTTGTGATTTTATATTCTTGTTACAGAATTATCCAGTATTATGCTTATGCTAATTTTTATCTACCAACAGTGATTTTTGTTCTTACTTGTTTCTTTAATTACAAACAGCTTCTCAGTCTTTATCTTCTGGATTTCTTCTTAACATCTGAAGCCCTTAACTGACCCCTTTCCCACTGAAATTCTCTTCAAGTTATCTGGTATATTTCTTAATAAACAACTTATTTTGGGGGCACTTGATAATTTCAACTACCTAATGGACAATGGTGGTTTAACTAGTCATTTATTCATTCATTCAACATTAATCTGCCCTTTACATTGGCTGTTTGATTAGAAAAACAAATATAATACAGTGTCTGTTCTGTACTGAGGGAAACAGGTAAGTAAACATCGAATTTAATAAAGTCTGTTATGAGAAAAAATATTTGTAGAATACATTCAAGGCATGTAAAAGTAATTTGTAAATTTGACCTTGGGAAATATCAAGGGAAAGAAAAAAAATCTTCAAAGACAGAATGACTATGTCAGGGGAAGTCTTGATACATTAGAGTCCATTGTATCTTAAGTCAGTACTTTTCTTTCAGATGAAGTAACTTTGCAAAGGAGATATGAAATTAATAATAGGTGTGTTTGGAGAAGCATTGCATTTAGATATATTATAGCTAAAGGAAATTCATGAAGGTAGCCAGTCAATGCTTATGGAGAGATAAGGAAGGAGAATCATGTTTTAGAGGCTATGATAAGACATATTAAAAGCTAGACTTCACTCTTGTAACAATGGAAAAAGTGTCAATGGTTTTTCTGAAGTATGATGACCAAGTGTTCACTTTAAAAAGTATTCTTAAAATAGCTTATTTTAAACTATTTTATTATGAAAAGGTATTCTTAAAATAGCTTATTTTAAGCTGTCAATAAAACATGATATTTTATTTCTAATGTTGTTTCACTTGACTTCGTTCATCATATTTTCTAGTTAGCTTCATGATGGAAACCCCAGTTGTCATTAAGTTTAGCCACTATTCTCTCCAAACTATCAACATTACTTTCCATAGTAAGTCCATTCTATCTCAAAATGTCTCTTTAGTATACTCTTTCCTCTTTATCCCCAGTTAAATTTTTCTATTTCAGTCTTTCAGAGTCCCTTACTTAACACCTACTGTTTTTCTAACTTCATGCATATCTTAATTCATTCTAATTTATCACCTACCTTGTCACCAAGGTTCCTGTTTTAAATTAATTTAATCACAATACTCCCTTGTTGGCTCATTACTAGACAAAATTCAAACTCATTGGCATGGAATAAAGATTTTTTTCTTATCTCACCTTAACATTCTGGTTTGTGAATGCCAGTTTTGATCTTGCTAGAAAAGGTTCTGTAATACTAGCAGGTAAAAATGGGATTCAGCACATTAGGTGTGCCTGGTACACATAAACCTCATGCAAGTGTCTGGCATTTGCTACTATAATTACTGAAAACTACAGCTGTTGAAGAAGCCAAGAGAGTAAATTAATGGAGGGGAATCAGAGATAAAGCTTAGATTAATTAACTGGAAAATAGATTTGGAACACATCTACAGGCTTAAAGTTTCTGAAGCACATAAAATACAGAATGCACATATGAAAAAAGAATACCAGGAAAATGGAATGTACAGAGCAATGAATAGAACAAGAATATGCTAGAAAAAAATATTTAAAATTGCTTGACCACAGGAAATTCTAAGAATGAGGTCTGTACCAGGCTAAATTCCACCTAAACCATCTTATCACTATCTTAATGTCTTTCTCTTTTTCATGAGCTATCTATATTTAATTGATGTTGATGAGTAACAGTCTACTTCCCTATAAACAGAATAGTGCTATTCCTTCAGCATACTCTTGCAATTAACAGTGAAAAAGAAACTCTTGATTTACACTTGAAGAAAAGTCAAATAGATTATGTCCTCAAGATCTGTTGACAATTTAACTTGTCTTCATTTTGATCTGTTTCCAGCTAATCTAATTTGAATTTCCAGTCACTTGTGTCCAATGAAATTTTGCTTTACCAGCTCAAGTAAGAGGCAAGAGGCAGCTTTTCCTCACCAGATATAGACAGCCCTTATTAGGGAGTAAGTACATTATTATTATATTTCGGACCTTCCAATTTGAATCTTCTCAACCAGACTTAAGCACTTGGTGCTGAGCTGCTCTCTATCCCTGGTACCTATGGTTTATTTTGGAACCAAATCTAATTTAGCTATTGTTTTAATTTTTATTTTAATTGTTGATCTTGTACAGTTTTCTGTCTTTTTCTCCCACCCCAGCCCACCACCCCAGCCCTGCCCACTTCCCTCCCATTTCCACCCCCCATAGTTTTTGTCCATGTGTCCTTTATACTTGTTGCTCAAAACTCTTCCCCTTTTCCCCTGAAATTCCCTCCCCTCTCCCCTCTGGTGACTGTCAGCCTGTTCTCAATTTCAGTGTCTTTGGTTATATTATGCTTGTTTGTTTGTTTTGTTGATTAGGTTCTTGTTAATTTTAGCCATTTTTAAGGGCTGATCAGCAAACTAGTGTCTTTCCATAATGACATTTTATTGGTCTATGTCAAATTGGAAACAAAACAAAACAAAAAAAACTAAGTTGATTTCAGGAAAAATTTCCTGATGGCTAAGTTATTTGTTATTTAATACTGCAAGAGTTGAGGTTATTTTCTTTCTGATTTTTAGTATTCAAATATCCTTCCTTTCATGAAATGACAATGATGAAAAATCCTACTCTGGACCATAGAATCTAATTTTGTCCTGGAGTTTTTATATTATAAATAAATAAATGAAAAAATAAATAAATATTGCCAACCCAATTACCAGTCTCCCATACATATTTTAAATGTTATTGCTATGAAAAGTCAAAATCTATAGTACCTCTTCAAACATATCTTAACAATGATTTTGATCCCATCATTTTATTTTATTTTAATATATTTTATTGATTGTTCCATTTTTTCTTCCCTTTATTCCCCTATGCCCTGTAGTCCCCTCCCACCAGCATCTACCCCCATTAGTTCATGACCATCGATCATACATACAACTTCTTTGACTTCTCCATTTCCTATGCTATACTTAACTTTCCCCTATCCATTTCGTACCTACAATTTATAATTCTTATTTCCTGTACCTTTTCCCCCTCTCTCCCCATCCACTCATCCACTGATAATCCTCCCTGTGATCTCCATGTCTATGATTCTGTTCTTATTCTAGTTGTTTTTGTTTTTGTTTTAGGTTCAGTTGTTGATTATTGTGAGTTTGTTGTCATTTTACTGTTCATTTTTTTGATCATCTTCATTTTCTTAGATAAGTCCCTTTGACAGTTCATATAATAAGGGCTTGGTGATGATGAACCCCTTTAACTTGACCTTATCTGGGAAACATTTTATCTGCCCTTCCATTCTAAATGATAGCTTTGCTGCATAGTACTAGATTACTATCTTGATTCCTATTTTGGATGTAGGTCCTTGCCTTTCATGACTTTGAATACTTCTTTCCAGCCCCTTCTTGCCTGTAATGTTTCTTTGGAAAAAAATCAGCTAATAGTCTTAGGGGAACTCCTTTGTAGTTAACGCTCTCCTTTTCTCTTGCTGCTTTTAAGATTGTCTCCTCATCTTTAATCTTGGCTAATGTAAGTATGATGTGCCTTGGTGTGTGCTTTCTTGAGTCAGACTTCTGTGGGACTATCTGGTCTTTGTGGACTCCATGAAAATTTATTTTTTTTGCCAGATTGGGGAAGTTCTCTTTCATTATGTTTTCAAATAAGTTTTCAATTTCTTGCTCTCCCTCTTCTCCTTCTGGTGCCCCTATGATTTGGATGTTGGAATGTTTACAGATGTCCTAGAGGTTCCTAAGCCTCTCCTCATTTTTCTGAATTCTTGTTTTTTCATTCTGTTCTGGTTGAATGTTTCTTTCTTCCTTCTGCTCCAAACTGTTCATTTGAGTCCTGGTTTCCTTCCCATCACTGTTGGTTCCCTGTACATTTTCCTTTATTTCACTTTTCATAGCCTTAATTTTTTACCTCTATTTTGTTACTATACTCAACCATTTTTGTGAGCATGTTGATTATCAGTGTTTTGAACTGTGTATATGATAGGTTGGCTATCTCTTTGTCACTTAGTTGTATTTTTTCTGGAGCTCTGATCCCTTCTTTCAGTTCAGCCATATTTTTTTTTGTCATGGAATGTCTGTTAAGTAGTAAGGGGCAGAGCCTTAGGTATTCACCAGGGCAGGGCAATGCATGTCACTGCCTTGGGGTGCTATATGTGGGGGAGGGGTCAGAGAGGGAACAATACCACTTGCTCAGGTCTTGGTCAACTTTCAGTCACTCCCTCTGGTACCCAAGAGCAAACTAGGCCCTTCTGGTGCTGATTCCCATGTGGGTAGTTTTGCGTATGTTCTAGTACCCTGTGGGTCTCACCAAGGAACTCTCCTGTGAGACTTGGAGTTTCTCCAGCTGCCTCAATCCCCACAGGATTTTTCAGTCAGGTTTTGAGGCTTTATTCCCTGAACTGGAACTTTGGGTTGCACCATCCATCTAGTTTCCCAGTTGTTCTTCCTGGTTATCCACATGCAAATGTGGGACCACCAGCTGTGCCAGCCACTACCTTGCTGTGAGGTCTCTCTGCCCTGGTGCCCAGCTCCACCCCATCCTACTGGTCTTGATGAATGTTACTTCTTTAACTCCTTGGTTGTTGGACTTCCATATAGTTTGATTTTCTGGAAGTTCTGGTTATATTTTTTGTTCTTAAATTTGTTGTTGTCCTTCTTTTGGTTGTTCAAGGAGGAGAAATGCATCTACCTATGCTTCCATCTTAGCCAGAAGTCTATATTTTTCTTTATTTCACTTTTCATAGCCTTCATTTTTTCTTCTATTTTGTAGCCATACTCAACCATTTCTATGAGCATACTGATTACCAGTGTTTTGAACTCTGGATATGATAGGTGGGCTATCTTTTCATCATTCTATTTTTGGAGCTTTGATCTTTTCTTTCATTTGGGCATTTTTTTTTTTTTTTGTCTCAATGCAACTGTTATGTTGTAAGGAGCAGAGACTTAAGTATTCTCCATGGGCAACTACCCGTAATGCTACGTTGTGGCTCTGTATGTGGGCAGGGGAGGGATCCGAGAGGGAACAATGCTGCTTGTTCAGCTCTTAGCTGGCTTTCAGTCACTTTCCCCACTACCCACAAGCAAATTGGGCCCTTCTGGTACTGATTCCTGGGTGGGTGGGTTTGTGTAAGTTCCCGGACCCTGTGGGTCTCTCCAAAAACTGTGTTGTGAGGCCGTGAGTTTCTCCTGCTGCCAAAACCACCACCGATTTTTACTAGAAGTTTTGAGGCTTTATTTCCCGGTGCTGGAACTCTGAGTTTCTCAGGCTGTCTCACTCTCCAGTTTTTCCTCCTGTTTTATCTGCAGGCAAATGTTAGACTACCTGGTCCACCAGCTGCTGCCTCACCCACCAGGTCCTCCAGCCACAACCTTGCCGTGAGTCCTCTCTGACCCAGCTAGCCATCTCCACCCCTCCTACCAGTCTGAATGAATGTTTCTTCTTTAATTCCTTGGTTGTCCAACTTCCATACAGTTCAATTTTCTGTCAGTTCTGGGTGATTTTGTTTTAAAATTTGTTGTTGTCCTTCTTTTGGTTGTACAAGGAGGCACAGTGTGTCTACCCAGGCCTCCATCTTGGCCGGAAGTCTTTTGTATCTCTTGATGTAATGTTTGATATTCCTGGTTGTGGAGAAAGGGAAAAGGAACTTTCATTGGTAATGAAAGTGGGTATTGTAAAATGTGGCAAAACAATTGGGTTTTATTACTTCTATTTCATATAAAATACAATGTCACTTTTTTGTATCTACAATAAAAAATAGTAAAAACTCCCAGGATGTAACACACAGTGAGATTAATAAAATATTTTTTAGAGACTTTCAACCAGTCACAAAACAACAGAGTCAGACATTATTGAAAATAATAAAGTTCACACATTATTGAAAATAAGGCTTTAAAGAGGCCCCATGAGAATTAACATGTGGTAAGTTTAATGATAGAAAATTAGCTTGTTAATTATTTTTTTAATTTTTATTAAATTGATTGAGGTGACATTAATTAATAAGATCATAAAGGTTTCAACTGTACATTCCTATGATATATGATCTATATATTGCATTGTGTGCCCACCACCTGAAGTCAAATTTTATTCACCATATACTAGAACCGCTTTGCACTTTACTACCCTGCAACCCCTTTCTCTCTGGCAATTACCATACTGTTGACTATAACAGTTTCAATTTCATATCCCACATATGAATGATATCATATGTTTTTTAGCTTTTTTTACTAACTTTTTTTACTTAACATAATATTCTCATGGTCCATCCACGTTGTTGCAAAAAGCAGTAATTCCTTTTTTCTTATGGCTGAATAGTATTCTATTGTGTGTATGTACAACACTTAGTTGTTACTTTTTATTAATAATTTCAGTGCTCAGTTGAGGCAGAGAGAGGTCTGGGACATCAAGGATAGCTCCTCTGAGTTATTCACATACCTCTGGTTCAGAGTAAAGAAGAGGTCTCTAATGAGGTCCGTGTTCACATGAAAGAGTGTGGTTAAATTATGAATATCTATATTTTAAACCCAGTAAAGAGTTGTATAGCTTGTGTGACATTCTCCAGGGAATCATTCTTCATGGATACTAAATTCAACTTTGTATAGGTTATCCTTAACTAGAGACATCTTGCTAAGAATAATTCAAAGATAAATTATTTTCCTCATTGCAAATATCAGAGAACCAAGTGACAAAGGGTTTAGACTAGGCCACCTGCCCATTTGCTTCCTTTTTACTCTCTGATAAAAGAAATGAGTAGGTCACAGACCAACTGCTCTAAATCTCTCCTACCACTCATTCACATTTATTTTTCTCTTCTTTTGCTTCCATAACAGAATTCTTTCCTAGTTCCCCTTCTATGCTCTGAATGTATCTGTAGTCTCCCTTATTGAAACTTTTCCTTCAACTTTCCTCCAGTGTCAATCCACAATAGTCTGTTTTCTTCTGTTCTTTTCTCTTCTCACTCTACATTCTATTCATATGTAATTTTAACCCTTTCTTACATTTTTAATAATTTTCATATATCATGACTCAAAATATAGTTTTTCTAAATAGGATAATGAGTTCCTGATCTTCTTATACAAGTAACTTCTAGATAACTCTATTTAGATGTACAAGGTCTGCCTAGAAAAAGTCCAGCCATTCTTAATGTAACAAGAAGGGATTGTGTGACATCAATATAACCTGGTGGATAAGAAGAGTGGACTGGAATGCTCATGCATGAATAATGATGACTTCACTATACTAGTCAATGGGGGCACTAGACACTCCTGAGTGAGCATGTACACTGTGTGGTTGTCACATTCAAATTTACTGAGTGAGTAGAGCAATGAATATGCATCAAATTTTGTGTTAATCTTAAACATTCCTCCACAGAAACTATCTGGATAATTCAGAAGGCTTTCAGGGAAAGTGCTTAGAGGGCAGTGCAAATAAAATTTGGCATAAATGCTTCAAAGATGGTTGAGGATCCATTAAAAGTTTCAGGCTCTGGAAAGAGTACAATAAGCAGAATACCTAAGAATGTTGAACATGTACAAGCTACAATTAACAAAGATTGGCAACTCACAGTGTAAGAACTAGAAGTTGATCTAGGGATTACAAAAACTACTGTGTCTGAGTTTTTCATGCAGGATTTTGGCATGGATAGCGTTATGGTAAAATTCATTCCATGGATTCTGCTACCAGAGCAGAAGGAACATTGTGCTGCAGTTGCAAATGACTTGATTCAAATTGCTAGCAATGAACCAGATTTCCTCAAGAATGTCATAACTGGAGATGAATCATGAGTCTATGGCTATGACTCAGAAAGGAAAGCCTGGTTGTCCCTAAAGAAGTCACCTGGTTCTCCATACCCAAAGAATATGCAGCAAAGTCACAGCAAGGTCAAGACCATGTTAACTGTGTTTTAAAATTGGGAAGGTGTTGTCCATCACAAGTATACCGCTCCAGGCCAAACAGTTAATAAGGAGTACTACCTTAATATTCTTCATTGGTTGAGAGATGTAAAATGAAAAAATCAGCCATACCTATGGGCAACTGATGACTAGCAGCTTCATCACCACAATGTACCTGCTTATGCATCCCATCTCATGCAGAGCCTTTTTTGGTGAAATATGAAATAACCCAGGTGACTCAGCACCCCCTATAGCCCAGATTTGCTGTCCTGTGACTTCTGGCTTTTCCCAAAACTAAAATCACCTTTGAAAGGGAAGAGATTTCAGACTTTGATATGATTTAGGAAAATGTGACAGGGCAGCTGATGGCCATGGGGAGAACTGTGTGAGGTCCTGAGCTGCCTACTTTGAAAGGGACTGAGCTGTCATTGTCCAATGTGCAATGTTTCTAGTATCTTGTATCTTCTTCAGTAAATGTTTCTATTTTTCATATTACATTGCTGGATACCTGTGGACATATGAGGATGGAATATTAAAGTCTTGCACTACTGACCTTCAGGAAAAATAATGATAATTTATCAAATACATATGTTCCTGAGAGAAGGAAACATTACACATTACTGATATCCCTTGGCCTTGAAGACCACTTTCCCAGTTACTTAGCTCCCCTTTTTTAAATTTACTTTTTTTATTAACCAATTCCCTTAAATTAGTCTTTCTTTGCCTTGATTTTTCTCTTACTTTTACAATTTACTATTAAATGCATATCAATTTTATATGTAAGTAATAGGAAAAAAGTAAAACAATAATGAAATTAAAGAAAAAAAGAAGAGACATCTGGTCAAGATGGAGGCATAAGTAGATACACTGTATCTCCTCGCACAACCAAAAAGACAACAACAAATTAAAAAAAAAACACCCAGAACTGACAGAAAATTGAACTGTATAGAAGTCTAAGAACCAAGGAGTTAAAGAAGAAACATTCATCCAGATACATAGGAGGGGCAGAGATGGGTAGCCTGGTGTAGACGGCTCCTGGCAAGGCAGCAACTGGAGGACTTGGGGCAAGCAAGGTAGTGCCTTGTGGATTGGATGGTCCCACATTCACATGAAGATAAATGGAGAGGAACAACTGGGGTGTGAGATAGACCACACAACCCAGAGTTCCAGTACAGGGAAATAAAGCTTCAGTGTCTCTGACTGAAAAAACATGTGGGGGTTATGATGGCAGGGGGAGACACTCCCAGCCTCACAAGAGAGTGCATTGGAGACACCAACAGCATCCTAGAAGATAACCAAACCCACCCACCCAGAAATCAACACCAGAAGGGCCCAATTTGATTGTGGGTAGCAGGGGAAGTGACTGAAAGCTGGCGGAGAGCAGACCAAGTGCACTGTTCCCTCTCTGACCCCTCCCCCACATACAGCACCACAAGGCATTGACATGGGTTGTCCCACCCTGGTGAACATCAAAGCCTCTGTCCCTTACCATGTAACAGGCATGCCAAGAAAAAAAAATGGCCCAAATGAAAGAACACACTAAAGCTCCAGAAAAAATACAACTAAGTGACAAAGAGATAGTCAATCTATCAGATACACAGTTCAAAAACATTGGTAATCAGGATGCACACAGAATTTTTTGAATATGGTTGCAAATTAGATGAAAAAAATAAAAGCAATTCTAAGTGAAATAAAGGAAAATGTGCAGGGAACCAACAGTGATGGGAAGGAAACTGGGACTCAAATCAATGCTGTGCACCAGAAGGAAGAAAGAAACATTCAACCAGAACAGAATAAAGAAATAAGATTTCAGAAAAATGAGGAGAGGCTTAGAAACCCCCAGGACATCTTTAAACATTCCAACATCCAAATCATAGGCATGCCAGAGGAGAAGAGGAAGAGCAAGAAATTGAAAACTTACTTGAACAAATAATGAAGGAAAACTTCCCCAATCTGGCAAAGGAAATAGACTTCCAGGAAGTCCAGGAAGCTCAGAGAGTCCCAAAAGAGTTGGGTGCAAGGAGGAAAACACCAAGGCACATCATACTTACATTAGCCAAGATTAAAGATAAGGAGAGAATCTTAAAAGCAGTAAGAGAAAAGGAGATAGTTACCTACAAAGGAGTTCACATCAGACTATCAGCTGATTTCTCAGGAGAAACCTTGAAGGCAAGAAGGGGCTGGAAAGAAGTATTCAAAGTCATGAAAGTCAAGGACCTACATCCAAGACTGCTCTATCCAGCAAAGCTATTATTTAGAATGGAAGGGCAGATAAAGTGCTTCTGAGATAAGGTCAAGTTAAAGAAGTTCATCATCATCAAGCTCTTATATAAAATATTAAAGGGACTTATCTAAGAAAAAGAAGATGATCAAAAATATGAACAATAAAATGACAACAAACTCACAGTTATTAACAACTGAACTGGAAAAAAAAGAAAAACAAATAAGCAAACAGCTAGAATAGAAACAGAATCACAGAAATGTAGATTACATGGAGGGTTATCAGCAGGGGAGTGGGAGGGGGGAGAGGGGGAAAGGTAAAGAGAATAAGTAGCATAAATGGCAGGTAGAAAATAGACAGGGGAAGGTTAAGAATAATATAGGAAATGTAGAAGCCAAAGAACTTACATGTATGACTCATGGACATGAACTAAAGTGGGGGAATGCAGTTGGGAGGGCATGTGCAGAGCAGAGGGTTATAAATGGGGAGAAATGGGACAATTGTAATAGCATAATCAATAAAATATATTTAAAAAATAAAAAAATGATGGAACATTTATGCAATGGAATACTACTCAGCCATAAAAAGAAGAAAATTTCACCCTTTGTGGCAGTATATAGATGGACCTGGAGAACACTATGCTAAATGAAATAAACCAGTCAAGGAAAGACAAACACCAAATGAGTTCACTCACATGTGAAATCTAATGAACAAACTGAAGTAACAAGGACAATGGGGACAGACTATCCAGATATATGTAGAGCAGTATGTCACCTAAGGGGACAGGAGATTAGGGGATGGATGGATTGAGGGAAAAAAAAAAAAAAAAAAAGGGCTCACAGCCATGAACAACAGTGATTACTCAGGAGAAGAGGGTATGAGGGGATTAAATGGTACTGGGAAAAATGGTATAAAGATTAAATTTAAAAAGGTAATGGAAAACATATAAGAAAAATTGTTTTAAAAAAAGAAAACAGGCAGGAAGGAGGAAAGAGAAGGAAAAAAGGAGAAGGAGAGAAGAAAACTGAATGATAAAAAGAGGAATTTATGAGAAGAGATAAATTAGAGGGTAGAAACATCATCTTGCTTTTCAGATTAATCTAGGATGTAATTCAGGATGGCATGTTTATGCATGTGCATACAAATGAAAATTTAGTATTTGACAGTTTTAACTTGGATTCTTTATCAAATCATGATTCGCAATATCCTCTTAGAATAGTAGGGTTTCTTTTCCAGTATCATCATCTTATTCAAATATCTCATAAATGTAATCTATCCCTACTTGCTCACTTTCTTCTGTGTAGTTTTAAAATATACTTTCTGTTTATCTTCTATATTTTTAAATTTGATTTCTGCCCACAGTATGCTACTGAAACTTCCTTTCTTAATGTGGCCTCTTAATTATTACATGCAATGGATCTTTGTCCCTTCCTTTTCTTTTTTCTTTTCTTTTGTTTTTTTTTTCCCTTTTTTCCTTTCCTTTCCTTTTCTCTTTCTTTCTTTCTTTCTTTCTTTCTTTCTTTCTTTCTTTCTTTCTTTCTTTCTTTCCTCTTTCTTTCTTCCTTCCTTTCTTCCTTTCTTTTCTCCTTCCCTTCCCTTCCCTTCCCTTCCCTTCCCTTCCCTTCCCTTCCCTTCCCTTCCCTTCCTTTCCTTTCCTTCCCTTCCCTTCCCTTTCCTTTCCTCTCCTTCTTTCTCTACTCCTTGCTAAAGTTCTCTATCATCATTTTTTCAGGTTTGTAAACTTGACTGTAAAAACATTCTGGCAATGTTTAAGATATTATAACTGTTTCTCCCAGGCTAACTCATGAGTTCTTCCCCCTTAGGTCTTTTATGAATTTACAAGCTGGTGTCCTCAGTCTTATAGTCTTTTCCTTTGGCTTGCTATCCCTAGATTATCCCACCTGTTTACATGCTCCAAACCACTTCATTTATACTAAAGACTGATACATCTCTTGTCTCCAAGCCCTAGAATCTCATATGTGTTTCTGAAACATGAACCCAACTGCCTGCTGAACTTAGCTGTAAACACTGCAGGTTTTATATATCAAAACTGAAACACATTCTCTTTATGAATAAACCTGCTTCTCTTCTTTTTAGTGTCTCATGTACAAGATGGGGCAAAAGTAGGTTCACAGTTGTATGTGAAACACAGTTTATTCTTTTATTATTAAAGTAGTGTATCATTTTCCATATGAACAACCATAAACCTACTTTTTCTCTATTCTATATCTAGCCAAAATTATGAAAGTATATTATCATCTTTCCTACTAAATCCATTCAATGTATGAATTTTATATTGCTTCCTGAGGTTTCATAAATTGTCCCTACTTTGTGTTCTTATTAGTAGTAGCTGTAGCACACTCTCTTATTATCTTATTTCTGTTTTACTATTATAAAATGCTCTCTCACCACTTGCACATATATGCAAGATTTATGTAAACTATAAATCTTACCATATTACCTGCCTGGGTAACCTTTTTACAACTTCTCATAATCAAGAGAATACAGTATAAGATTCTTAAAATAGCGTGTGGTATCTGAAACTACTTCCCTTAAGTATTACTTCTTGACACTTTTTCTCTCAGTTTTAAGCTGTTAATGATCCTAACTGCTTATAATTACCTTGATCACAAAATACAGTTTTCATGTGCAGACTTTCTCCCACTCTATCATTTCCCTGGGAATTCCCCTTGTCCTAGAATCCCAATTGTTTCTTTGCAAAATAAAGTTCTAGTGAGTTTCCCCTTACTGCTAGAGACTGAGGTAAGTGCTCTTTGTTTGTATTACCATCATATTAATTCTGTTATGGCTATTAAAACATTATATTGCAATGATGTACCTATGTCTGCCGCAGATGGAAAGTTTGGATATGTAAAGAGCAGGAATACATTGTTCCTTCCCTTACAATTACAAAAGCAACAATAAAAAAAATGGGCAACAAACTGTAAGTCAGTAACTTTCCTTAAAACCAGCAAAGAATTAAGATATCGGGGCAATCAAATATCCCCAAATATGGAGAGACATGTTCTTTTAAGAAGAAACAGAATCTGATCATTTGTTTATCTGAGAGAGACACTTCTGAACAACCACAGAAACTTGTAAGGTTCAATGAGAAATTTATAATGCGTTGAAAAAGCCAGTTATGGGCTAAAAAGAGAGAATGAAGCACTTGGTGACTCCTGACCAGTGGAGGTTAGAACCCTCTTGCAGATTTTATGCCAAGCACACACAGGGAAGATCAGGGATAATGCTGAAAAAGCTCACCCTTTGTGATTCCTGGGATTGGGGAACATCTTCCTCTGTTTAAATCTGTCCAGACATGCTTTCTTATGGGCCCTACAAAAAAAAAAAAAAAAAAAAAAGAATTCTCTCCTTCAATTTAATCTTGGCTAATGTAATTACGATGTGCCTTGGTGTGTTCCTCCTTGGGTCCAACTTCTTTGGGACTCTCTGAGCTTCCTGGATGTCCTGGTAGTCTATTTCCTTTGCCAGATTGGGGAAGTTCTCCTTTATTAATTGAAGGAGAGAATTCTAGAAGCAGCAAGGGATAAGGGGACAGTCACCCACAAAGGAGTTCCCATCAGATTGGCAGCTGATTTCTCAAAAGAGACCGTACAGGCAAGAAGGGGCTGGAAAGAAATATTTGAAATCTTGAAAAGCAGGGACCTACATCCCAAATTGCTCTATCCAGCAAAGCTGTCATTTAGAATGGAAGGACAGATAAAGCACTTCTCAGATAAGGTCAAGTTCAAGGAGTTCATCATCACCAAGCCCTTCTTATATGAAATGTTAAAGGGACTCATCTAAGAAAAAGAAGATAAAAAATAGGACAGTCAAAGACAGCATACTCACAGCTATTAAGAACCACACCTAAAACAAAAGCAAACTAAGCCAACAGCTAGAACAGGAACAGAACCACAGAAATGGAGATCATATGGAGGGTTAGCAACAGGGGCGTGGGAGGAGGAGAGAGGAGGAAAAGGTACAGAGAATGAGTAGCATAGATAGTGGGTAGAAAATAGACAGGGGGAGGGCAAGAATAGTGTGGGAAATGTAGAAGCTAAAGAACTTATGACACATGGACATGAACTAAAGGGGGGGAATGTGGGTGGGAGGGGGTGTGCAGGGTGGAGGGGAGTGATGGGGGAAAAATGGGACAACTGTAATAGCATAATCAATAAAATATATTTAAAAAAAGGAAGTAAAAAAGCCCAGAAAGAAAAAAAAAAGAGTTAATATCCCAAAGCTGTATTATAAAATCTTCAACCTGAGGGAATAGACTGACTGTCAAATCATTCACACTTATTTTGTTAAATGAAGAAAGAATCCTTTGGCTGTGCATTCCAGATATTTATATCTAAGGGAATACATGAACACATGGTCTCAAAGTACAAAAGAATTGGAATCTAAAGATTACATCTGAACTTGAATTATAATTAACTCTATGGTTTTCAGAGTTAATGCACCCTAAAATAGAGCTTACACTGATTATGAGGTTATGTTAAATTAGTAGGTTGTTGAACACACTTCATTATTTTGGCTATTGATAGCATAAAAATTAACCAATTTTCCCCAGTTAATTGGAAAACTGGAGTTGCTGTGAGGTTCAATATTATTATGTATGGCAGTCTTTGATTTAACCTAAGTGTTTCATAAAGAAGTCTGCTGCCATTATTCTTATTAATAGAGTTATTTCCATTTCTAACTTTTTTATTACTGCATATTTTAGTATTTATTTTTATTTTAGTTGTATTTTTCCATTAACATTTGATCCCCTTATACCTCCCAGCTCTCAATCACCACACTGTTGTCTACTTCCATGAGTCCTTTTTCCTTTTATCTCAACCCTCCACTCCCTAACCCCTCTCTCCTTGACTGCCATCCTGCTCTCTATGAGTCTGTTTCTATTTTTCTTGTCAGTTCAGTTTGTTCATTAGATTCTACATATGCATGAAATCATATGATATTTGTCTTTATCTGACTGACTTATTTCACTAAGCATAATGTTCTCCAGGTTCATCCATATGGTCACAAAATGTAAAATATTCTTCTTTATGACTAAGCAGTATTTCGTTGTGTAAATGTCCCACAGATGTTTTATCCACTCATCTACTGATGGACACTTGGGTTGTTTTAAAATCTTGGTGATTGTAAATAATGCTACAATGAACATAAGGGTGCTGATAATCTTTTGAATTAGTGTATCAGGTTTCTTAAGATAAATTCCCAATGATGGAATCACTGTGTCAAAAGGAAATTCCACTTTTAATTTTTTGAGATAATTCCATACTGCTTTCCACAGTGGCTATACCAATTTACGTTCCCACCAACAGTACAAAAGGGTTCCCCTTTCTTCACATCCTTGCCAGCACTTTATGTTTATTGATTTATTGATGATAGCCATTCTGACAGGTATGAGATGATATCTAATTGTGGTTTCATTTTGCATTTCTTTGATGATTAGTGACATTAAGCATCTTTTCACACATCTATTGGTCATCTATATGTCCTCTTTGGAGAATTTTCCTTTCTGATCCTTTGCTAATTTTTTAAGTGGGTTGTTTGGGGTTTTCGTGATGAGTTTTGTAAGTTCTTCATAAATTTTAGATATTAAACCCTTATCAGATGTATCAGCAATTGTATTCTCCCAATCTGTGGCTTGTCTTTTTATTTTGTTAATGATTTCCTTTGCTCTGCAAAAACTTTTTAGTTTGATGTAGCCCATTTGTTTATTTTTCTTTTGTTTCCCTTGCCTGTGGGGATATATACAATAAAATATTGCTATGAGCAATGTCCAAGATTTTTCTGCCTGTGTTTTCTTCTATGCATTTTATGGTTCTGTGTCTAACATTTAAGTCTTTAATCCATTTTGAATTTAGTCTTGTGTGTGGTGTAAGAAGGTGGTCTGGTTCCATTTTTTTGTACTTATCTATCCATCCAATTTTCCCAATGGCATTTATTGAATAAACTATCTTTAACCCATTTTGTGTGCTTGCATCCTCTGTCCAATATTATTGACAATAAAGGTGTGGATTTATTTCTGGGCTCTCTATTCTGTTACACTGATATGTGTCTGTTTTTATGCCAGTACCAGGCTGTTTTGATTTTTATGGCCTTATAGTATAGTTTCATATTAGCTGGCATGATTCCTCCAACTTTGTTCTTTTTTTTCAGTATCACTGTTGTGGGGCCTTTTGTGGCTCCACATAAATTTTTGAAATATATGTTCTAGTTCTGTGAAAGACATCACTGGAATCTTGAAAGGAATTATACTGAATCTATAAATTGCTTTGGGTAGTTTGGGCATTTTCACGATGCCAGTTCTTCCTATCTATGAACAAGATATGTGTTTCCACTTATTTGTGTCTTCTTCAATTTCTTTCTTCAGTGTTCTATAATTTTTAGAGTACAAGTCTTTTATATTCTTGGTTATGTTTATCCCTAGGTATTTTATTATTTTTGAAGCATTGTGAATGGGACTGTCTTCTTAATTTCCCTGTTAGTTTGTTATTGGCATATAAATGCAACTGATTTCTGCATATTATTTTGTGTTGTGCTACTTTGCTGAATTCATTGATCAATTCTAGTAATTTTGGTGGAATCTTTGGGGGTTTCTATGCATATTATCATGGATTCTGCAAATAAAGACAGCTTTACTCCTTCTTTTCCAATTTAGATGTCTTTGATTTCTTCATTTTGTCTTATTGCTGTGGCTAGGACTTCCAATACTATGTTGAATAAGATAGGTGAAGTGGGCATCCCTGTCTTGTTCCCAATCTTAAAGGGAACATTTTTATTTTTTTTTTAATAAATAGCATAGACTTTATCTTTTTAAGTTTCATTTTACTAGGTGGATTCTCTACCTGGTATGCCTATAAATATATAATAAGAATTCTGGCACTGATTATTTGAATTTGCTGTAATCTTTAAAGGGTTAGAAGAGGAGGAAATGGGCCTGTTTTGACTAGGGGAACCATCCTAGGTGAAATAGTTCACAGTTTATCAAATGCTAAAGCCCATTAGGAGTTCTTTCAAAGAATAACTGTCTAAATTTGCAAATTGCAGATGGACTTGAAGTACATGACATTTCATCAGGCATTGAGAGAATTCAGGCATTCAGCTAAATTTAAAGTAGAAACTTGCATAATGGTACCATGGAGTCAAATAAAATCAGTACTATGATGGTAACCTGCAAAATTTAAGGGGATTTGCAATATTAATAAATTAGATTAATCTCCATTCAGTATCTTATTAGGTTTTAAATGGTCAACATTTAGAATCATACTTCTGGAAAGAAAAGGAATTCTTGTCATACACTACATTTAAAATAAAAGGCTTGTAATTGCTGATGGAATTGATCACATTTACATTCACTCATTATGGATGAATCAAATGCAGTATAGAGAACACTTTCTCTGTGATTGAATTCACTTGAGATGGAGATATTTTTAGATGTGTTTGTGTCTGTGAAATTCAGTACCTCATAAGTTTGGTCTGGTAAGAACTAAATGATACTTAAAATAGAAAAGACTGTACATTCAGGGGTCTTGTATTACATACACATATACACACACACCTCACTTAATACAGAATGTTGTGCAAAGAATCATTTGGACAAAACTAGCATGCAGCTGAAAATCTTGCATCCCTATTTTTCTTCTGAACTTATAAAACTTGCTTTTTTAAGTTACATTTATTAATTTAATTTTGCTAATTATAGGGGCAGTGCATATTCATTGTAGATAATTTGAAAAAAGGCAGAACATTTTTATAAAGATGAAATACGAATTAAAAGTTAGAAGTTATTTTTAAAATCCAATTAAACCAAAAATACCCACTGTAAACATTTTTATATACACATAAAAATATATGTCTTCACAAAAGAACTTATACTGTATTTGATGTATATAAAGATTTCTCTTTATTCAGGAGTTCCCAGCCTTTTGGTGTCTCTGGGCCATACTGGAAGAAGAATTGTCTTGGGCTACATATTAAATACACAAACACTAATAAACACAAGAAATCTCATGTTTTAAGAAAATTTATGATTATGTGTTGGGCATATAGAACTTTCTTTTTATCCTTTCCTCCTTTCTTTCTGCTTCATAGACTCCCACTTCTCCACCCTCTCATTCATAATATGAATATGTGCCAGAACAAAAAAAAAATCACAAGGTCTCTGAGAAATTCTAAGAAGCAAGACTTGTAAATAAAAAGACCTATACCATAATCAATTTGGTATTTGTTATCACTTGTCTTTCTTTCACTTTGTGTACAAATAAAACAAACTGCTGTATTTAAGTGCTCAAACTATGTCCCCATGGCATGCTTAAGTAAACCATTATGAGGAAAATAATTAACCCAGGTGTTGAATAAATAAGTTGGTAAAAAGTGTTAGGGTGATCAGTGACGTGGGCTTTGAAAGAATTCACAAAGAGAAGAAAGTGCAGAGAGTAAAAGTTTTTATTTTGACTTTTCCCAAAGAGGGAAAGGGAAAGGTGTGGAGAAATGCACCAGCCCTGAGGGGTTAGAGCTTTGGGCTTTTATCAGGTAATGGGTGGTTGTGGAGCGGGGTGTTTCAGTTAGGCTGCAATGTGTTTCAGTGTTATCTTTGGGTGCAGGGTCTGGTTGTCCAGTAGCTGTGGTCTGATATGTACTGTTTCATAAGTTCCCAGAGCCTCTGTGCCTTCAGGGCACTTTCAGTAACTTTTTCGTCCTGAGGATAAAGTCTCATAAAATAATTAAGGTCGGTCATAACCCTATGGGGTCCAGTTGGCTCTGGGAAAGAGGTATGAAAAAAGGGCTTCTGTCCTATTAAAAAACAAAAGCCATACTTTTTAAATTGTAAATCTGAATTTTTTCCTCACAACAGTAAATAAAACTGGTTTTATTAGGCCTATAAATAAATATTAACATTTCTTACAATTAATAAAAAACTACAATTGTGATACATAAAATGTTATATCAATACTTTGATTTATGCTCATTCAATAGCATAATTCCTTTTCCATTTGAAAATCTAGGGGTTTCACTCTATAGAACTCTGAACAGCATGTGATTTGCAGAGAATTCATGAAATTGTTTAATAGTAGTTTTGATAGAACTGTGTATTGTGTAACACAGCCGGCCCTCTGATTATTGCTAAGGTCTAACTTGCAGAGTGATGCATGTATTATTGAGGTAGATCTGGAAAAAGAGCAGGGCTGAGGCAATCAGAAGTATTTTACGACAGCCAGTTCATCTGCTGTATGGTATGCTTTCTTTAGAATTTCAGCATAATGGAACAGGCATCCAGTCAACAAAAAAAGTGCCTGCACTTAGTCAACAGTGTAATTCTGGACTGAAAAGGTGCATAGATAACATGGAGACCTTAACAATGACAGCAATGTGTCTCTCCTTCAGGTGGGAGTCACATTAACTCTTTCCTTTAGTTTCTACTGTAAAATATTTTGTTTTTATATTATCAGCAGTGTAGTTTTCAGGTGATCTGTACAAGACCTGTCCAGGAAAAGTCCAGCCATTGCCAGAATAACAGTTTGCACAACATTGATGTAACCTGGCAGACAGGGGGAGTGGACTAGAATGTGCATGTGTGAACAATTACTACTTCACTATATTAGTCAGTGGGGGCAGTAGACACCATTGAGTGAGCACATGTACTGTGTGGCCCTGACATTCAAAATGACTGAATAAGTAGAGCAATGAATCTGCATCAAATTTTGTGTTTATCTTCAATATTCTTCCACAGATATTATTTGGATGATTCAGAAGACCACAGCTATGGGCAACTGGTGATTGGCAGCTTCATCACAACAACACACCTGCTTATGTATTACATCTCCTACAGTGTTTTTTGCTGAAACACCAGATCACTCAGGTGACTCAGCCCACTTGCAGCCCAGATTTGCTGCCTTGTGACTTCTGGCTTTTCCCAAAACTATAACCACCTTTGAAAGGGAAGAGATTTCAGACTTTGATATGATTCAGGAAAATATGACAGGGCAGCTAATAGTGATTGGAAAAACCATTTGAGGTCCTATGATGCCCTCATTGAAGGGGACAGAGGTGTCATTGACCTATGTGCAATGTTTCATGTTTCTTGTATCTTTTATCTTCAGTAAATATGTTTTTCATATTACATGGATGGATACCTTCTGGACAGACCTCATGTGTTTATTCTTAAATATATACTGTGTAATTAATATATGATATTTATATACTAAAGTGTAATTATATTTAAAAGTATGTATATCCATACATATTTTTATTTATCAAGAGATAAAGACTCTATACTCACTTTGGGCTTATCATTTTGTGTTGGTGTATCTTGTTTGAGTCTCAGTGAGTACTCTTTTGTCTCTCTTTAAAGCATGTGCATCATGTACCTCACTGCTGCATCTGTCCTCTTAGGCAGGGGACAGGGTCCTTCCACTGAGCATGAAAGGAGTTCATGTCAGCAAATTGCCCTTCATTAATCGTTGAGAAAGACCTGTGGCCATGGGGAACCAGTGCCCACTGCTGAAGCTGATCTTGCTTTTTTTCTTCTCCATATGAAAAAGTGTTCCATCCAGTGTTTGACTGTCTTGTGTTTTTTCCTTGATGATTGATACCGAGATGCAACAATAGTTAGAAGTGTTTCAACTTCTGTTGCTAGTTAACATAGTGATGATCTTTGTTATCTTCCATATAGGTGAAGTTCTGCTCTGGCATTGGAGATTGGTATATAGTACTTTGTTAGACATCTCACTTACATATGTTTACTTAAAATATTAAATTGACAAATGTATGTTTGTATTAGTTAAACCTTTAATAAATTGACCATTACTATTTTTACAGTGTAACTTAACATTTTCTCAAATAATCTGTTTGATACCTTTATACCTGTAAATTTTCATGTCAAGAACAGTTTAAGTTTTTCTTAGATATATAATCAGCCTGAACACAATGTCTATATCATCACAACAGATAGAAAACAAAAGCACTGTCATGACCATATTTCTCAAAACTGGCTTCAGAAATACCTTCAAATCTTGTTTAAAAATTCAGGCAACCCTCGCCCTGGCTGGTGTAGCTCAGTGGATTGAGCGCGGGCCTGCGAACCAGAGGATCGCGGTTCGATTCCCAGTCAGGGCAAATGCCTGGGTTGCAGGCCAGTTCCCAGCAGGGGACACACGAGAGACAACCCTACATTGATATTTCTCTCCCTCTCCCTTTCTCCTACCCTTCCCCTCTAAAGATAAATAAATAAAAATCTTAAAAAAAAAAATTCAGGCAACCAGGACCCATTTTAATACTCAACCAAGTTCGGTAAAATAGCAGCTCTCCTAGGAAGCTTTGGAAATCTACATGCTTAATCATCTCTCTCAGATGTTTCTTACCAAGCTGAAGTTTGAAGTTTTTTTTTATATCTGATATGCAATTTATAACTCTTAGTACAAATTGTGTTAATAACTTTCAATGGCCCTGGCTGGTGTAGCTCAGTGGATTGAGCACGGGCCTGCGAACCAGAGTATCGCGGTTCGATTCCCAGTCAGGGCACATGCCTGGGTTGCAGGCCAGTTCCCGGCAGGGGACACACGAGAGGCAACCGTACATTGATGTTTCTCTCCCTCTCCCTCTCCCCTACCCTTCCCCTCTAAAGATAAATAAATAAATTCTTAAAAAAAAAAAAAAAAAAAAATAACTTTCAATGATTCTCAGTGAAGTAGCTGTTGAAGTCCCTCTTTCCAAGATTATATACTGAAGCTTTTACTTGAAATGTGTCCTGCAGCAAAGCGTAAATTACTATATAAATCAACCAAAATGAGATCTATCTTAGGAAAAATGATAACCCTTTCATAAGTTTGTCTCTGTTGCATGAATAAAATTTTCTTTCTCTTCTTTATTTCCTCCTCATTCTTTTTTTTTCTCACTATATTTGATAGAGAGGAAATAATCCTAAAAGTTACAAAGCAAAAAGAGAGAAAGACCATAATATAAATTCTAAGCTAACAAAGTGTGCATTTGTTATAGCTATATAAAAGAAGAACTATGCCATGTTTTTAAAGGTAACATTCAATTGCCTAATGATATAGAATAGCCATAATATAATCAGCCAGTAAAATTTCAAAACTAGATTAAGGTTCCAAAATGCTCAATCATATATTGTCTCTATAGATGTAACAATTTGTGGGGCTTTGAGAGTTTAAATTTCTAGTCTATTTACATTTACAGCTCATGTTAAAACATATGTGTTTGTGTGTGTGTCTGTGTGTGTGTAGCCATTTTGCAGTTAAGTCCTGTTCATCTAGTGCTTCATTGTTGTATTCTGTTAAATAGATATTTTCTAGTATGACATAATACTTCCATTTTTATCATATACTGGTAGTTTTTACTATATATTTTTAATTTTTTCATTATACTTTTGAGTTGTTTTCCTAGTGATTTCCATGGAGATAACATTTTAATTTATAAATTCTGGTTTGGGTTAATACATTAATTTTAGTAGCATATAAAATTTTTTCTCCTATATAGCTCTATGCCCTCACTTCTCATTTGTGCTATTATCATCATACAGGTTATATATTTGGCATTGTGTGTCCATCAACACAAATTTATAATTATTACTTAATGTTGTTGTCTTCAAAATTAAGAAAAAAGACTCAGGCACAAAACATACATTCATATAATCTTTTATATTTACCTATATAATTGCAATCACTGGTGGTTTTTTAAATATATTTTATTGATTATGCTATTACAGTTGTCCCATTTTCTCTCTCCTTTATTCTCCTCCACATTGTACCACCCCTCCCAGCATCATTTTCCCACCTTAGTTCATGTCCATGAGTTATACATATAAGTTCTTTGGCTTCTCCATTTCCCAAACTATTCTTAACAGCCCCCTGTCTATTTTGTACCTACCATTTATGCTTCTCATTCCTTGTACCTTTTCCACTATTTTCTTCCCTTCCCCTACCCACTGTTTACTCTCCATGTGACTTCTACTGCTGTGAATCTGTTCCTTTTCTAGTTGTTTGCTAAGTTCATTTTTGTTTTTGTTCTTTTAGGTTTGGTTGTTGATAGTTGTGAGTTTACCTATCATTTAGTATTTTTTTATCTTATTTTTCTTAGATAAGTCCCTTTGACAGTTCGTATAATAAGGGCTTGGTGATGATGAACTCTTTTAACTTGACCTTATCTGGGAAGCACTTTATTTGCCCTCCCATTCTAAATGATAGCTTTGTTGGGTAGAGTGATATTGGATGTAGGTCCTTGACTTTCATGATGTGAATACTTCTTTCCAGCCCCTTCTTGCCTTCAATGTTTCTTTTGAGAAATCAGTTGATAGTTTTATGGGAACTCCTTTGTAGGTAACTGTCTCTTTTTCTCTTGCTGCTTTTAAGATTCTCTCCTTCATTTTAATATTGGGTAATGTGATAATGATGTGCCTTGGTGTGTGCTTCCTTGGGTCCAACTTGTTTGGGACTCTTGAAGTTTCCTGGACTTTCTGGAAATTTATCTACTTTGCCAGATTGGGGAAGTTTTCCTTCATTATTTGTTCAAATAAGTTTTCAATTTCTTGCTCTTCCTCTTCTCTTTCTGGTACCCCTATGATTTGGATGTTGGAATGTTTAAACATGTCCTGGAGGTTCCTAAGCCTCTCCTCATTTTTTTCAACTTTTGTTTCTTCATTCTGTTCCAGTTGAATGTTTATGTCTTCCTTTTGTTCCAAACCCTTGATTGGAGTCCTGGTTTTCTTCCTGTCACTGTTGGTTTCCTGTACATTTTCTTTTATTTCACTTTTCATGGCCTTCACTTTTTCCACTATTTTGCAACCATAGTCAACTATTTATGTTAGCATTTTGATTACCACTGTTTTTTTTTTTTTTTTTTTTGAGTCTATTTATTTTTAAGGAGAGGGGAAGACAGGGAGAAAGAGGAGGAAAGAAACATCAATGTGTCATTGTATCTCACACACCCTCTACTGGGGACCTGACCAGCAACCTAGGCATGTGCCCTGACTGGAAATCAAACCAGCAACCCTTTGGTTTGCAGGCCGATGTTCAGTCCATTGAGCCACACCAGCCATGGCTGATTACCAGTGTTTTGAACTCAGCATCTGATAGGTAGGCTACCTCTTTATTGCTTAACTGTATTTTTTCTGGAGCTTTGATCTGTTCTTTCATTTGGGCCATATATTTTTGTCTCGGCATGCCTTTTACATAGTAAGGAATGGAGCCTTAGTTTTTGCCAGGGTGGGGCAACCATGGCACTGCCTTTTGTCACTGTATGTGGGGGAAGGGTCTGAGTGGGAACAATGGCACTTGCTTAGTTAGGTCTTGGCCAGCTTTCAGTCACTTCCTCTGGTACCCAAGAGCAAACTAGGCCCTTCTAGTGCTGATTCCCATGTGGGTGGTTTGTGTCTGTTCTAGGACCCTGTGGGTCTCTACAGTGAATTCTCCTAGGAGGCTGGGAGTTTCTCCAGCTGCCGCAACCCCACAGGATTTTTCAGTCAGACGTTTTGAGGTTTTATTTCCCCAGGTTGGAACCCTGGGTTGAGCGGTCTGTCTTGCTCCCCAGTTGTTCCTCTTGGCTTATCAGCATGCAAAGGGGGTACTGCCTGTCTGCAAGCCACAACCTCTCCTGCCACTCTCTTGTAGTTGCACCTTGCCATAAGTCCTCTCCATGCTGGCTGCCCATGTTCACCCTTCCTACTGGTCTGCATGAATGTTTCTTCTTGACCTCCTTGGTTGTCAGACTTCCATAAATACACATGTAGTTTTTTTTTTTGTGTGTGTGTGTGTGTGTATTTGAATTACTACCTGATGTTCTTTTTTAGGCCAGAAACATTCCATTTAATATTTCTTATGTTTTTCAGTTGTGTTTGGGACTGTCATTATTAATGTCTCATTTTTTAAATTTAGTTTTGCTGTATAACCAGTTTTTTCACAGTGTATTTATTTCATAAGTTTGAATATATAAACCCATTTATTACCTACTGGCCTTTATTATTTGGTTATGATGTATCCAGCTGTTCATCTCTTTGAGTTTATCCTACTTCCAGTTTGTGGAACTTTGGGGATATGTAAATTACTATTTTTCTTCAAGTCTGGGAAGTTGATGACCATTATTTTTTTTTTCCATTTTTTATTTTATTTTTTTAAATCAGTATTTTTTAATTGTTGATATTGTACAGTTTTCTGTCTTTTACCCCGCCCCAGCCCACCACCCCAGCCCTCCCCACCTTTCCCCCACCTCCACCCCCCATAATTCCCGTCCATGAGTCCTTTATACTTGTTGCTCTAAACCGTTCCCCCTTTCCCCCGAAATTCCCTCCCCTCCCACTCTGGACACTGTCAGACTGTTCTCAAATTCAGTGTCTTTGTTTATATTATGCTTGTTTGTTTGTTTTGTTGATTAGCTTCCTGTTAAAGGTGAGATCATATGATATTTGTCTTTCACTGCCTGGCCTATTTCGCTCAGCATGATACTCTCCAATTCCTTCCATGCTGTCGCAAAGGGTAGGAGCTCCTTCTTTCTTTCTGCCGCATAGAATTCCATTGTGTAAATGTACCATAGTTTTTTGATCCATTCATTAACTGATGGGCACCTAGGTTGCTTCCAGCACTTGGCTATTGTAAATTGTGCTGCTATGAACATAGGGGTGCATAGATTCTTTTGGATTGGTGTTTCAGGATTCTTAGGACATAATCTAAGCAGTGGAATTGCTGGGTCAAAAGGTATGTCCATTTTTAGTTTTCTTAGAAAATTCCATACTGTTTTCCATAGTGGTTGTACCAATCTGCAATCCCACCAACAGTGCACTAGGGTCCCCTTTTCTCCACAACCTCTCCAACACTTGCTGTTTGTTGCTTTGTTTATGAAGGCCATTCTGACTGGTATCAAGTGGTATCTCATTGTGGTTTTAATTTGCATCTCTCTGATAGCTAGAGATATCGAGCATCTTTTCATGTGTCTCTGGATCCTCTGTATGTCCTCCTTGGAGAAGTGTCTGTTCAAATCCTTTGCCCATTTTTCAATTGGGTTGCTTGTCTTCTTAGAGTAGAGTCTTGTAAGTTCTTTATATATTTTGGAGATTAATCCCTTGTCTGAGGTATCATTGGCAAATATGTTTTCCCATACAGTTGGTTCTCTTTTTATTTTAATACTGTTTTCTTTAGCCGTGCAGAAGCTTTTTATTTTGATGAGATCCCATTTGTTTATTCTTTCCTTTATATCCCTTGCTCTAGGGGACGTATCAGTGAAAATATTGCTGCGTGAAATGTCTGAGATTTTCCTGCCTATATTATCCTCTAGAATTTTAATGGTGTCATGGCTTATATTTAAATCTTTTATCCACCTTGAATTTATTTTTGTGTATGGTGTAAGTTGGTGCTCGAGTTTCATTTTTTTGCATGTAGCTGTCCAGTTCTCCCAGCACCACTTATTGAAGAGGCTATTTTTGCTCCATTTTATGTTGCTGCCCCCTTTGTCGAATATTAATTGACTGTAGAGACTTGGGTTTATTTCTGGGCTCTCTGTTCTATTCCACTGGTCCACGTGTCTGTTCTTGTGCCAGTACCATGCTGTTTTGATTATAGTGGCCTTGTAATACAGTTTGGTATCAGGTATTGTGATCCCTCCTACTTTGCTCTTCTTTCTCAAAATTGCTGCCGCTATCCGGGGTCGTTTATGATTCCATATAAATTTTTGAAGTGTTTGTTCTATGTCTGTGAAATATGCCATTGGAACTTTAATAGGTATTGCATTGAATCTGTAAATTGCTTTGGGTAATATGGACATTTTGATAATATTAATTCTTCCGATCCATGAACATGGTATATGCTTCCATTTGTTTGTGTCTTCCTTGATTTGTTTCTTCAGTGTTGTGTAGTTTTCTGCATACAGGTCTTTTACCTCCTTGGTTAGGTTTATTCCTAGGTATTTTATTTTTCTTTTTGTTATATCGAATGGGATTTTTTTTCTTGATTTCTGCTTCTGCTGTTTCACTGTTGATATACAAAAATGCCTTTGATTTTTGGGTATTGACTTTGTATTCAGCTATTTGGCCAAATTCATTTATTACGTCGAGCAGCTTTTTGGCCGAGTCTATAGGATTTTCTATGTACACTATCATGTCTGATGACCATTATTTTTTCAAATATTCTTTCTCCCACTTTCTGTCCTTTAGTTAGACTTGCATTATAAGATCAAAGTGGTAGACAAATTTTATTTTATAGAGTACTTTTTGGTGTCCACTGGTTTCTGAAGGTCTGCTCACTTATTTCATTCTTTAAGCTTTCTCTTCTCAGACCAAGTAACCTAAATTGATCTATCTTGAAGTTTGTGGATTAATTTTTACTGGATCAAATCTTCCATTTTCCCTCTTTTATATATTTTTCTTTTAATCTTTGTACAATTTCAATTCTAAAATTTATATCTTCTTATTTTTAATGATTTCTATCTTATTACATATGTTTCTATTTGGTGAGAAATCTTTTTCACTATGTTCTTTATTTCTTTAGAGATGCTTTCTTTTCATTACTTGGACATATTCTTAAAAGCTGAATTATAGTCTGTCTGGTACATTTGACACTTGGGCCTCCACAGAAAGAGTTCCTATAGATTGCTTTTATTTCTATGTATAAACATTATTTTCTTATTTATTTGCATGCCCATATTTTTTTTGTTTAAAATTGGACATATTAAATAATATAATGTAACTCTGGAACTCAATTCTTCTCATTCCAAGGTTTTGTTGTTTGTAGTAATGGTGTTTATTTTTTCTTTAGTGACTTTTCTGAAATAACCTTGAAGTTTGCATATTTTGTCATGTATGGCCATTGAAGCCTCCTATTGGTTAACATGGTGGTCAGTTAATTATTGGTCATATATTTCATTACATTCTGGGAGTCGTTAATCTCCCAATTTTGCCAAAATGCTCTTTGTGAATCATAGGTGTGGCTGTAACACTCACTCAGGCAGTTGATACCACTTCTTCAGGTTCCGATTCCATTCGGCTTCAAGATCTGCCACAGGTGAGAGATGAGCACCTTCTCAGGTCTTTCTGACAGGCGTGTAACCCTATGTGTGCCTGGGGGCTTCTTGATTCCCACTAACAAGTTGCAGTTTCTTAAAGCTCTTATGGGCATATTATTCCCCAGTTTCCTTTTTAGGATTTCTTTTTATCCTATTGTTTATCTTACCTCTTATCTACTATAATACTTGGAGCAGCCAAAAATAAACATTTGCCTGTAATTATTTCAGAGAAATGTCCCTAGAGAAAAGGCTTTTCACTGGATGAGCCCTGAGTCAGGTCAAATAAAACATTCTTGCAAATGGAGTCTTTAGAGGATCCCCCAGACAGGTCAAATAACGAAATTTTTTTTGGAATAAGGCTTTAAAGGATCTCCAACATTGTTCTGCCCTATCCAGTGGCTGACAGGTGTCCTGGTCTCACCATAAATGCTGGTGTTGGTTTTCCAGGCTACTGCAGAGCTGGAGAGAGGAGGGTGAAAAATAGCATAAGTAAAAATGTCCTCAGGCTCACTGTTTTTACTGAAATTTATGCATATTACTTGAAAAAAGACTTCCTAGATTGCTACAAGCTTTCTATTGCCATCCAGAATTGTAAAATGTTGCTTCTGACCCTTCTTTTCAAGTTTATTCTGCTGTTACAGTGGAAAAAACATTTGGAAATCCTTACTTTTCCATTTTCACTGACATTGCCTGCTTCCCTAAATTTAAACTATATTTAGTTTAACCAGGTCATGATATATTTTTCATAAAAGGTTATTTTTACAAAAAAGATTATTATCACTCCAATATAAAGTTATATCAAAGATTTAGTTCATTAGTTCATTAGCAAGGTAATAAATAGGTTGGTAAATCTGGTTCAAAGACACCTTAAGAGACTGTGTATCTATATTCAAACAGTTAAAGAAATATAAAAAGGAGTTTACTAGATTAAAAATTGATTAATCCCCTTGTTATTCTCTCTATAGAATCAAAATAGTTTGCATTTTTGCTGAAAAAATATGTATACACAAGTTTGCATGTGACTATATAGAACCTTGTCTAATGAAGTGTTCATAGTAAGTCAAACAAAGATTCACCAGCTAGAAAATTAATCATTTTAAAAACCTGTTACACAATGATTCACTATTGCAGTGGGAGGATCTACCTCTCTGATTCTTCCTTATTTATTAATTTCAGCTAATTGAAATTCTTTTAACATTTGAAATTTTAGCTATTTATTGTTTCATAATAAGCCATTCAAAACAATAAGCCATTCAAATCTCAGGGCTTTAAAAGCAACTACCAGTTACTTTACTTATGAATTTATAATTTAGGTAGTTTTTGCTGGTGCTTCATAGAGCATCAACTGGGGCAACTCAATGAGAGCTGGACAATCCATATCCAAAATAATCCATTTCTCACATGGCTAGCAACATTTAGCTGGCTGTTAAAATAAGAAAATCCACTAAAGATAGGTTTCTCCTGGTGTCTTCAAATTCTATCCTATTGAATGGTCTAATTTCAGTCTCATAGCATCACTACTTTCTTACTTGATTAGTTGTAGCAAGCAGGAAGACGGTCTAGGTTGAAGTAGAGAAGACATAGATTCTATCACTTGATGATGGAGCAGTGGCAAGTTTCTGGAAGTAAATGTATGATGACAAATAATGTTAAAGACATTTTGAAAAATATTCCCTTTCACAATGGGTTTCTCAGGGAATTTTTGTTTTGTTTAGTTTTTTACATATGTGTCACTAGGTGGTGAGCATTTGATCTCTGAATACATGACACAGAACAAGTTAGACTTTTTTAATAGAGAAGGTGGCAAAATAAGTTGAAACCAACTATGTTAAGAATGCCAGAAGTGTAAATAACATAAAAGTGTCATCTAAATAACTGACAATTTTCAAATTAGTAGTTTTAAAAAGTAACATAGTAAAGAGGTATGAAAGAATAGATCCTAGCATTTTAACTTATTAATACAGTATTAGAACCATCTCTTTATAATTTCATAAAAAGGAAAAGTGCAGTAATATGGGCATTAAAAATGCATGATAAGATTATTCTACTGACCATATTTTATTTTGAAACTATGACTGTCACTAAAAAGTCAAACAAACTATTGAAAATTAAAAATTGCTGTGAATCACCTGATTTTTGTTATTGATTCATCATTGTTCCTCGTTGTTCCTTATTAATTCATGGGTGTGATAATGTGGTTTGGTATCACAGTGACCCAAACTAAGGTTCTGGGAATATATTTGTTTCTTTATGTCCTACCACCAACGGGTAGGGGAACAGCATTTAGATAATCATTGATGTACTAATTACTAGGATTTTTAGGTTCCTCCTTTTATAACCACAGGAACTCAGCAGGAATGACTTTTGGTCATTTCATATAATCTTCTCTGGGAGCCTTAGAGACAGTTCCATGTGTTTTCAAAAGTTTTTTCTTAGTTTCATCTGGTCTGGCTTCTTCATTGAGGTATTTTACTCTGTCTCTGATAACAACTTATATGAGCTTTTAGAGTACTGAAGTTTATGAAACACAATAGTAATAATATGTCTGAGATGAAGGGAAGAAGCATTGACCTCAAACCAAAATTGTGTCTCATTTGTCCCTAGAAGACTGACTGTAAGAGATTATAAAAAAGTTATATTCTTGTTCTTTAATTGCTTTTATTATAATAGTTTGTTTTTCTTCTGTTCCTACTACCACTGTGGTTTATTTTATGAGTCAATTTTGCCTTGAGGTATCCAAATTAAACATTATTACTGGGTGTGCTTGTGAAGGTGTTCCTAGATTAGACTAGCATTTGAATCAGTGGACTCAGTAGATTTCTATCTGCAACGCGGGTGTTCATCATCTAATTAATCCATTGAGAGCCTGAGTAAAACAAAAGACAGAGGAAAAGTATTTTATCCCTTTAGCTCTCAGGTCTTTGGACTAAGAATTATACAACTGGCTTTCTTGATCTCCATCTTACAGACAAAAGTTTGTGGAACTTTTCAGTCTTAGATGTTGTGTGAATCAATTCTCTAGGGAATCCTAATGTAACCACTCTCATTATAGAGCTCTCTCAAAAGTAGTCTACCATGACGGACCATCAAAACCCATTTTATCATTCATTGCTCTTTCTCTGCTTCTTTCTCTGCTCCCCTTACCCTCTCTCTGTACCTCACACTTTTGTGTGTGTGTGTGTGTGTGTATAATCTCCCTTTGTTTCTTCCCAAAAATCTTGTAAACACCCCCAAAAACTGATGAGTAACTCATGCAAATCTATGTCAGAGAGATGAACAGCCTATCGGTCACACAAACATTCAAATGGAGTTTTGGTTTGAACTCAGCTGACACTGTTTGCTATATTGACAGAAAATAGAAAGAGACCTGAAATTAAAGAATCATTATTTTTAATGAGGTGCTTCTTTAAGGTTGTTTGAATCTATCAAATGACAAACTAAAAGCATGTAATGATAAGCAATCCTTAAAATATCAGAGGAACATGCATAATTTTAAATCGAAATGAAATTAAAAAATGCCTAGTGCACTATCCCTATTTGTCTACTGCAGGTTTAATTCTTCAGAGGCTCCTCTATGATCAAAGGAAGACATAGTACACTTATCTTTCATATCGGGAAAATATGTATGTTCTTCAAAATGTGCAATTTCCTTTTGGCTTGTTTCTTAAAATTTATGGAACTTCTTATAAAAATAGAACTCACTAAAAGAATGTGTATCTGGAACAGAGTGCAGGTCTGAAAAAGAATTTATAGTTTCAGATTTTTCTTTTCTTTTTTTAGTAATATTTTATTGATTATGCTATTACAGTTGTCCCAATTTCCCCCTTTCCCCTTTCACTCAGCACTCCCATTCTCTCAGGCAATTCCCGCACCTTTGTTCATATCCATTAGTTATGCTCATAAATTCTTTGGCTACTCTGTTTCCTATACTGTACTTTACATGCCATGGTTATTCTGTAACTACCAATTTGTACTTCTTAATCCTATCTCCTCTTCACCCATTTCCCCAAGTCCACTTCCCATCTGGCAACCATCAAAACACTCTCTGTATCCATGACTATCTGTTCACTGGATGCACAGGCTCTGGGGATTTCCAGATGCTGCACGTCAAGGTTGTCCTCTCCCTGTTCTGTTTCAGGTCTCTTGGCATAAGCTCAAAGGTGATTTGCAGATGGCTGCCACTAGTGCTGGGCTTCGAGATGCCCAAGTGAGGCCAGAATGTGACCCAAGACCAGCTGCTGCTAGTGCAGGCCCTGGGGTCACTTAGCAAGTAGTATGGGAGCTGAGGGCTCACTGAGGCCAATGGTTGGTTGTTTGAGATGACTCAGGAAGATCTGGAGCATGAATCAAGACATGCCACTGTTCATAGTTTCAGTGGGCCTATAAGTTGGGTGGATCAGATCTTTGGTGTATCACTATGGTGGGGCAAACAGTGTGAGGCAGGTTGATAGAGTCTTAGATATGGCACCTACCTGTTGACTCTATGGTTCTGTGAGAGGAGGGCTCAGAAAGGAACAATGGCCTCTGTCTGCAGTTATACCTGGGAGAAAGTTGTCCCCATGCTCTTGTCTTGATATCAGACACTCCAGTCCCTCCCCGTATTCCACTGGTGCCTTTCAAGCTGCTACCCTGTTGCTGGAGCTCAAAGGGAATGAGTCTCAGTAAGTCCATGTGTAGACCCTAAATTAAGAGGAACTGCTTGGGCATACAGCAGTTTCTTTCACCTATTCCACCACCTTCACAAGCTACATGCTCACGGTGGATACTCAACAGGCTCCAGAGGCCTGCTGAAGTAAGTCCTGTTCTGTGGAGTAGTTTCAGAATTTTCAACTGTGGTCTCCAAATGCAAGTAGAATATTTAGAACCCTCTCTTTGTAAAAACTCCTGACTATAAAATGAATGAGTTAAATACCTGAAACCTGTATGACCCTATGAATCAATGTCAATCTGGTAAATTTAATTAAATCTTTTTTAAAAATGAATAAGTTGAAAGAATTTGAATAAAGATAAAGGCATTTTGTATTTTAGCACATGTTCCAAAACAGAAAAGAAAACTTCTCAGACCTGGCACATGGAAGGATGATTTTGCGGTCATTCATGTGGTTCCCTTGCCTGTTGCTTTCCAAGAAATACCTTCCCTGATTTTTGAAACTAAATTACATGTTTTCTTTATTTCCTGATTCAAACTTACACTGTCTCTCTCTCTGCCTCTCTCTCTCTCTTATAGCCCTTGTGAAAATCAGAAATTTTATATTTGTCTATAACCTGATTTTTAAAAAATATTATTTCCACTGAGCTATAACAAGAATCATATTTATTTTGTTCATTCAGAACAGTGCCTAATACCAAGTAGTCACTTAACAGGTATGTGACAATTGAATAAGTAACTAATACATTCAACATAAATTGCAGTATTATTATTTGGTGTTATACTTCAGAAAAATGCGCTTTTGGAGATACAGTATTCAACAAGGTCTTGTGCTCTTCCACATTTTTCTATCTATGCCAATAATGCAGTTCTTTGACCTTCTTTTGGCCCAGAGTTTTCCCAGTATTGTGTTTACAGTAAAGCCAACTTAAACCAAACAACATCTTTGTGGTGGTATACATATACAATCATCTGAATAATATAAAAACATATTTTTTTGAATAATTAAGACACTGTCAGAAATGCAGCAAAGCAGACCAGCAAAGTTCAGGCTAACATGGAAAGATTAGAAAAGTTTAAGTGACTCCATATATGTTTTCCCAAACATAATAATTACCATCATCATATTTTATGAGAAGGAAGAAGGAAAGACACTAAATAAATCACCCAACCGTATGCATATATGTGACACAACAGTTTCTTGAAGACAGGTTAATCGGCCATAGATCAGTGTGTTAACCTATCCACTATATTGCCTCCTGCTACATTATATTCTCTAGAGATAAATGTAGAAAATTAGTACATATGGCATTATTAATGGAGGAGTTATTAATAATGTCAGTTAATTACCATTCAGTATTTCCATTTTGTGAAAATAATCAATGTATTTATATTCTCATTCCAAAATCAAAATAAGAAAATTTTTATCATTTCTGTAATTTATTTTATTCTTTTTTAAATTTTATTTTAATTGTTGTTCTTTTTTTAATCAGTATTTTTTAATTGTTGATATTGTACAGTTTTCTGTCTTTTACCCCGCCGCCAGCCCACCACCACAGCCCTCCCCACCTTCCTCCCATTTCCACCCCTCATAGTTTTTGTCCATGAGTCCTTTATACTTGTTGCTCTAATCAACAAAACAAACAAACAAGCATAATATAAACAAAGACACTGAAATTGAGAACAGTCTGACAGTGACCAGAGGGGGAGGGGAGGGAATTTCAGGGGAAAAGGGGAACGGTTTAATTGTTGTTCTTGTACAGTTTTCTATCTTTTACTCCCATCTCAGCCCACCACCCCCAGCCCTGCCACCTCCTTCCCATTTCCACACCCTCCTAGTTTTGTCCATGTGTCATTTATACTTGTTCTTGTAAACCCTTCCCCCTTTCCCTGAAATTATCTCCCCTATCCCCTCTGGTGACTGTCAGTCTGTTCTCAATTTCAGTGTCTTTGATTATATTTTGGTTGCTTGTTTGTTTTGTTGATTATATTCCTGTTAAAGGTGAGATCATATGGTATTTGTCTTTCCCGACCTGGCTTATTTCACTTAGCATAATACTCTCCAGTTCCATCCATGCTGTTGCAAAGGGTAGGAGCTCCTTCTTTCTTTCTACTGCATAGAATTCCATTCGGTAAATATACCATAGTTTTTTGATCCATTCATTTACTGACGGGCACCTACATTGCTTTCAACATTTGGCTATTGTGAATTGTGCTACTATGAACATAGAGGTGCATAGGTTCTTGTGGACTAGTGTTTCAGGGTTCTTAGTATATAATCCAAGCAGTGGAATTGCTGGGTCAAAAGGCAGATCCATTTTTAGTTTTCTTAGAAAATTCCATACTGGTTGTACCAGTCTGCAATCCCACCAACAGTACACTAGGGTCCCCTTTTCTCCACAACCTCTCCAACATTTGTTTGTTGCTTTATTTATGACAGCCATTCTGACTGTTGTGAAGTGGTATCTCATTGTGGTTTTAATTTGCATCTCTCTGATAGCTAGCGATACTGAGCATCTTTTCATGTGTCTCTGGATCCTCTGTATGCCCTCCTTGGAGAAGTGTCTGTTCAAGTCCTTTGCCCATTTTTTAATTGGGTTTCTTATCTTCTTAGAGTGGAGTCATGTAGGTTCTTCATATATTTTGGAGATTAAACCCTTGTCTGAGGTATCATTGGCAAATATGTTTTCCCATATGGTTGGTTCTCTTTTTATTTTAATACTGTTTTCTTTAGCTGTGGAGAAGCTTTTTATTTTGATGAGATCCCATTTGTTTATTCTTTCCTTTCTGTCCACTGCTTTAGGGGACTTATCAGTAAAAATGATTCTTCATGAAATATCTGAGATTTTCCCGCCTATGTTCTCCTGTAGGACTTTAATGGTGTCATGGCTTCTATTTAAATCTTTTATCCACCTTGAATTTATTTTTGTGTATGGTGTAAGTTAGTGCTCGAGTTTCAATTTTTTTTTTTTTTTTTTTTTTTTTTTGCACGTAGCTTTCCAGTTCTCCCAACACCACTTGTTGAAGAGGCTATTTTTACTCCATTTTAGTTGCTGCCCACTTTGTCAAATATTAATTGACTGTAGAGACTTGGGTTTATTTCTGGGCTCTCTGTTCTATTCCACTGGTCCACGTGCCTGTTTTTATGCCAGTACCAGGCTGTTTTGATTACAGTGGCCTTGTAATACAGTTTGGTATCAGGTATTGTGATCCCTCCTACTTTGCTCTTCTTTCTCAAAATTACTGCACCTATTTGGAGTCATGTATGGTTCCATATAAATTTCTGAAATGTTTGTTCTATGTCTGTGAAATACACCACTGGAACTTTAATAGGCATTGCATTGAATGTGTAAATTGCTTTTGGTAGTATGGATGGACATTTTGATGATGTCATTTCTTATGATCCATGAACACCATATATGTTTCCATTTGTTTGTGTCTTCCTTGCCTTCTTTCTTCAGTGTTGTGTAGTTTTCTGCATACAGGTCTTTTACCTCCTTGGTCAGGTGTATTCCTAGGTATTTTATTTTTCTTGTTGCTATGTCAAATGGGATTTTTTTCCTGATTTTTGTTTCTGATGTTTCATTGTTAGTATACAAAAATGGCTTTGATTTATGGGTATTGACTTTGTATCGCGTTATATTGCCAAATTTGTTTATTAGGTCAAGCAGTTTTGTGGTGGATTCTATAGGAGTTTCTATGTACGCTATCATGTCATCTAAAAATATGGCAGTTTTCCTTCCTCTTTCCAAATTGGGTGCCTTTTATTTCCTTTTCTTGTCTGATTGCTGTGACCAGGACTTCCAATACTATGTTGAATAGATGAGGTGAAAGTGGACAAACTTTTCCTGTTCCTGATCTTAGTGGAAAAGATTTTAATTTTTGCCCTTTGAATATGATGTTGGCTGTAGGTCTCTCATATATGGCCTTCATTATACTAAAAAATGCTCCCTGTATTCCCACTTTGCTAAGTGATTTTATCATAAATGGGTGCTGTACCTTACCAAATGCTTTTTCTGCATCTATTGATATGGTCATGTGATTTTTGTCTTTGCTTTTGTTTATGTGATATATTACATTTACTGATTTGTGAACATTGAACCAGCCTTGCATCCCTGGAATGAATCCCCCTTGGTCATGGTGTATGAGCTTCTTAATGTTTTGTTGGATGTAGCTTGCCAATATTTTTTTGAGGATTTTAGCGTCTATGTTCATGAGTGATATTGGTCTGAAGTTCTCCTTCTTTGTTATGTCTTTATCTGGTTTTGGGATTAGGATGATGCTGGCTTCATAAAAATAGTTTGGGAGTCTTCCATCATTTTGGATTTTTTTTAATAGTCTGTGAAGGATAGAGGTTCACTCTTCCTTAAATGCTGTGTAGAATACTCCTGTGAAACCATCAGGTCCAGGGATTTTGTGTATGGGGAGTTTTTTCATTAGTGCTTAAATTTCATCTGCTGTTATTGGTCTGTTCAGGCTTTCTGCTTCTTCTTCATTGAGTTTTGGAAGATTATATTTTTCTAGAAACTTGTCCATTTCACCTAGGTTTTCAAAGTTCTTGGCATATTGTTCTTCACAGTAATTTCTTACAATCCTTTGTATTTCTGCAGTGTCAGTTGTAATCTCTCCTCTTTCATTTCTGATTGTGTTTATTTGGGTCCTCTTTCTTTTTATTTTCTGATGAGCCTGCTTAAAGGCTTGCCCATTTTGTTCATCTTTTCAAAGAACCAGCTCCTCAATTCATTGATCTTTAGAATTGTGCTTTAATCTGTATGTTCTTTAATTCTGCTCTGATCTTGGTTATTTCCTTTCTTTTACTTGCTACAGGCTGTCTTTGTTGTTGTTCCTTGAGTTCTTGTAAGCGTAGGGTTAGGTTGTTTGTTTGAAATGTTTCTACCTTCTTTACGTAGGCCTGTATCACTACGAACTTCCCTCTGAGCACTGCCTTCACTGTGTCCCATAATTTTTGGGTGATTGTAAGTTCATTTTCATTTGTTTCCAGGAATTTTTGATTTCTTCCCTAATTTCATTCTTGACCCATTCATTGTTTAATAGCATGCTATTCAATCTCCATGATTTTGAGTGTTTTGGGTTTTTCCCTTTGGAGTTGGTTTCTACTTTCAGTCCCTTGTGGTCAGGGAAAATGCTGGGTATGATTTCAATATTCTTGAATTTGTTGAGGCTTGTTTTGTGTCTTATCATGCGGTCTGTCTTTGAAAATGTTCCATGTGCCCTTGAAAAGAATGTGTATTTACTTTCTTTGGGTGAAGGACTCTATATATGTCAGTTAAGTCCATTTCCTCTAGAGTGTTGTTCAATGCCACAATATCTTTGTTGATATTTTGTTTGGAAGATCTGTCCATTTTTGACAGGGGGGTATTAAAATCCCCTACTGCAATTGTGTTGCTGTCAATATCCTTTTCGAAGTCCTCTAAGGTTTTCTTTATGTATTTAGGTGCTCCTATGTTGAGTGCATATATATTTACAATGTTTATGTCTTCTTGGTAGATTCTTCCCTTGAGTATTATGATGTGACCTTCTGGGTCTCTCTTTATGGACCCTTTTTTCAAGTCTATTTTGTATGATACTATTATTGTTTCCCTGACTTTTTTTCCTGTTCATTTGCCTGGAAAATTTGTTTTCAGCCCTTCACTTTGAGTCTGTGTAGGTCTTTCATCCTGACGTGGATCTCTTGTAGGCATCATATGTGTGGGTCATGCTTTCTTTTCCAATCAGCTATTTTGTGTCTTTTGATTGGAACATTTAATCCATTTACGTTTAAGGTTGTTATTGCTAGGTACTGATTCATTGCCATTTTTCGTACCTGTGCCCCTCTCTTTTCCTTCCTTTCCTTAAAGCAGTCCCTTTAGCATCTCTTGCAGAGCTGGTTTTGGTGGAGGTGTATTCTTTTAGACTTCCTTTGTCTTGGAAGCTCCTTATTTAGCCTTCTATCTTGATTGAAAGCCTTGCTGGGTAAAGTAGTGTTGGTTGCAGGCCCTTGGTTCTCATTACTTGGAATATTTCTTGCCATTCTCTTCTGGCTTGGAGTGTTTCCATTGAGAAGTCAGATGCTAACCGTAATTGGGGCTCCCTTGTATGTTAGTTCTTGTTTCTCCCTTGCTGCCTTTAAGATTCTCTCTTTGTCTTGGAATTTTGCCATTTTAATTATGATGTGTCTTGAAGTGGGCCTGTTTGGGTTCCTCTTGATTGGAACTGTCTGTGTTTCCCAGATTTGTGTGACTTTTTCTCTCATCAAATTAGGGAAGTTTTCCTTCATTACTTTTTCAAACAGGTTTTCTATCCCTTGTTCTTCTTCTTCTCCTTCTGGTATCCCTATTTTACAAATATTATTATGTTTCATATTGTGTTGCATTTCTCTTAATCCCTCATCATTCTTTCTGAGCCTCTTTTCCTTTTCTTGCTCTTTCTGGGTGTTTTTTTTTCTACTTTGTCCTCTCACTCGCTGATCTGATCTTCTGCTTCATCAACACAGCTTTTGATTCCTTCTACTGTGTTCTTCAGTTCAGAAATTGTATTCTTCTTTTCCTCCTCACCATTCTTGATAGTTTCTATTTCCTTTTTCATGTTGATATAGTTTGCAGTGAGTTCATTGTAGCTTCCCTGTAGTTTCTGGTAGCTAATTTTGAGCTCTTTGAGTTTTGCGATAACCATTGCTTTGAACTCCATACCTGATAATTGAGTTGCCTCTATTTCATTTACCATTCTTCCTGAGGCTTCCTCCTTTCCTTTCCCTTGGGGATTGTTTCTTTGCCTTCCCATTGTTTGTGAGACTCTTCTTGTTAGCCTCAACTTCTTAAATTGATCTGTTCTAACTCCCTGGGTTTAAGGTGTGAACTTCTGTGGTAGAATACCTGTGAGTTTCAGTGGTGCAGTATCCTTTGGGTATCATGGTGTTCACAGCTTGTACCTATTCTTTTTTGTGATCAATTGGAGGGGTAAGGCAAAACGATTTAAGACAGCAAGAGAGTATTCTGTGATATTTTCAGTAGCAGCTGGTAGCAAAGAGACAGGAGACCCTTTGGCTATATATAGTGTTAGCCATGTTCTACCACCCAACTGAACACTTTTTAGAAAGGAGGCAAAGAAGATAAGACCTTTTTGGGAGTGAGGTTGTGGGAGATCAGATTCCAGGGTAAGGTGAGAGTAATGGCCATTAAGTAGGTGTAGTGTGTGAGAAAATAGAGTTAACCACTGCAGTAATAGAGTTCAGGAAACTGTAAAGTGGACTAAGATCTCAGTGGGGTGCTGTGTAGTATTTACAATAGTATGGAACAGCTATTATTTTCAATAATATTGGAACAACAGTCATATGACAGAATCTTTGAGGTCTAGATAACAAGAATAGGGAGTATAGGACCTTGAGTAGTGTGGTAATGTAACACAACTAGAGTAAAGGGCAGTGAATTAGGAATACACTATGGATGAGAGAATATGGGAAACTTGTCAAACAATACAATATAACCAGCCAAGCAAAGAAGACTAAACTGGAAGAAGAGGAATACAAAAATACTATTCAAGTAAAAGATGTAAGAATAATGAAACAATAATAATACAAATATGCAATAACTTGCAGCTTCTCTGTAATAGCAAAGTGAAATTTGTCTCCCTGTCTAAGCTGTTGGTATGCCCCTTCTTTGGGTCTAACTCTGTTTTTTTCACTGTTCTGGTGTTTTGGTTTTTTTTCCCCCCACTTGTGGGTATTTAAAAAGAGAAAAAAAATTAAAAAAGAAAAAAAGGATGAAGGAAGAATAGATAAAATTAGAAAGCAAGGAAGAAGAAATAAAACAAGAAAGAAGGGGAAAGAAGCAAAAGGAATTGAGGGATAAAAAACAAAATTAAAAAAATAAAAAATTACTTAAAAAATCAAACAAACAAAACAAAACAAAACAAAACAAAACAAAACAAAACAAAAACACCTCTTGCTGTTTTCAAACTGGCCAAACCAGTTTTTCTGTTCTTGCTGGCTGCAACATGTTGAGGGGTGATTGGTATGTTCTTCTACCTGTTCAACAGTCAGCTTTGGACTACTCTTCCCAGGGCTAGCTATGCACTCTCCCTGGATCCAGCCTGGTGCCTCTCCATGCTGGTCCCTGGGCGTGGGCTCTGCAGGTCTCCTGCCCCGAGCATACTCACCCTAGGTTCACAGGCAAGAGATCTGGGTTTCCCAGGGATCCTGGGCACTCTTGGGGTTTATGGGTGTGAGCTTCCGGTATTCTATGGAATAGGAGCACGTGCCTTCCTGAGTTTATGGATGTGGGATCCAAGTCTCCTACCTACTGCGTGCACTGCCCAAATTTATGGGTGTGGTTTCTGGGCTTCCCTCCATATGCATGCTCACCCCGGGTTGACACCAGCATGGGTTCTGGTTCTCCCACAGATTGTGCACACTCCCCGTGTTGACAGGTATGAGCTCTGAGTCTTCTACAAAGCCCCATCCTCCATTCCCGAGCTCTGGAGGCCACCTCTAGTCCCAGTAGCTTGGGCGGGCACTCCTCCCAGGGCTATGCGTGGGTGCTCCCAGCCCCCTGCATGTTTGCCACCCAATCCTTAAATCTTTTCCTTGTGACTTCAAGCAACCAGGGCTCTCCTGGTGCTGCTCAAACCTCGTTTGGCTGGGGAGGGGCAGTTGACCTGGCTCCCTCCCTAGAGCCCTGTGGCAGACCCCGTGAGCACTGGGCCTGGGGCTGCTGCTCTGGTCTCTGCACTGATCCCTGGGCCCTTATTATCCTGAAGTACTCTCTTTACCTTCTGTTTTTTCAATGTCTGCTATAATTTTTGATCTCCTATTTTCATATATGCTGTAGTACTGTTAACTGTTTGCTCTGTTCCTCCATAGATCAGCTAGATTTTTCTCCCGTGTGTAGAGGGTAATGGAATCTGCTCCCTCCTACCATGCCACCATCTTCCCTCTCCTTTATAATTTCTTTTAAAATATTAAGTGACATGTTCTATAATTAGGGACAGATATACAATTAGTCACAAATTTTAATTTATAATAACGAATATAAATTAAACATACAATAATAAGAAATTTTATAGATTAAGAAGCATTTATATAAATGTTATGTTATCATTAAGAATGAAGTTGAAGAACAACTTCTAAGCATGAGAAAATGGTATTCAAATATAGTTTACATATACAGAAAGAGTTTCAATGTGTAACCAACAAAGGAAAATAGTACAAAGTAGCTATGCTAGTGCTAGTATATCTAAGAGGGAGGAGATGCTTGTAACTTTCTTCTATCATTTCAAGTATATTTTCTTATACTGAGATAATATTAATCAACGAAAATTTTAACACTACAAAAAGTTATGAACATCACACCATTTTTGACAGAAAGAAAATTAAGTTCTATATTTATAATGCTAGAGATTACCTCAATTTATGTGATGGATTAGAAGGTGGCTTAATTGTTGTCCTAGGGTGCAAATACCCAGAGCAAGTGTTATTGCATTCAGTATATGTACACTCCATACTGAGCAAAATTCTAATTAGGGATGATTACATCAGATATTCTCATTCTAGAAATAAGTAACCAGATAAAGAAATGAAGTAGAGAAAGTGAGAAGAGACTTACCCAGGTTGTGCTAGCTTATTCATGGACTTCATATCTGAACAATGGAGTTCCTATGTAATGTTCACCTGGAAACATCAAGTTTGGTAATGCTAGTAATTATAATGAGGTATTATTTAAGTTTTTTTCTTATTTTATTTAATTAATAAATAATTTTTGACCTTTGATATTGTTTTGTTTCAAGCTGCATAACTGCTTAAGATAATTTAAAAAGCACAGAGAGATTTCACATTCCTATAAAATATACAGGGTCCAGCAGAAGTAATGACATTGAGTGTGATTGCAAGGCATGTGAATGTCTCACACCAGATGGATAGCAATTTGAACATTTCACCTAAGATGTCATATGGTATGCTTGAGTGTGATATTGTTATGTTACAGAATTATACATTTATGATTTTGTAATAAAATATTTTATGTAATAAAAGGGGAATTATTTGTGACAGACCCTGTGTGTGTGTGTGTGTGTGTGTGTGTGTGTAATTGCTTCTGGTACCTCCAGAAATTTTAGTATTTAGGTTTCTCCTGTGTTTACAAGTTGAAGGCCTTGTTAGCAATCCATTGTGCTAATATTTATGCTTTGTGAGAAGATATCATAAGGTTTCTCACAAAGTTTAGGTTAAAATTAATAACATGGCTTTTTTCACACACCAGTGAAATATTTTTGTTGGATTATGAAAATATTTAATAAATCCTTTAACATTTGGGTAATTGTCTTAAGGCACCAAGGAGAATAAGGTCATAATACAGAAATGGAAACAAAGAAGACAGCAACACAGCTCATCTAAAAAGTTTTACTTGGAATTTTGGGTAAATGTTCATAGCAGCACAATTTACAATAGCCAAGGGCTGGAAGGAATCTAGGTGCCCATCGGTAAATGAATGTATTAAAAAACTATGGTGCATTTACACAATGGAATACTATGCAGTAGAAAGAAAGAAGGAGCTCCTACCCTTCACGACTGAATAGATGAAACTGGCAGGCATTATGCTAAGTGAAACAAGCCAGGCATTGAAAGGGAATACCATGTAATCTCACCTATAAGTGGAACCTAATCAACAAAACAAACAAGCAAGAAAAATACAACCAGAGACATTGAAATAAAGAACTATATGACAGTAATCAGAGAGGGAGAGGGATAATAGGAGATAATGGGGGGCCATCAAGGAACATGTATGAAGGACACATAAAGTTAAAGGGGGTGGGTTCGAGGGAGGTAGGCAGAGATGGAGACTGGAGCGTGGTGGGTTGAAAACGGAGACAATCGTACTTGAATAGCAATATAAATAGATAAATAAATAAATAAATAAATAAATAAAACATTTTACTTGGATATAAAATTTATAATCCAGTAAGAGCATATCTCTTAGGAATTTGGGGGAAATATTTCCATAGTATGTGCCTTACATAAAATCAAGACTTTTTATCAACAAAAATTCTTTTCTTTATAAAGTTTAACATCATTTTTCAAGCTGACACTTCTAACTATACTGGACTTGTGAATTGCACCTTCATTCATATTGGAGTCTGCTCTGGCTATAACAACTTTAACAGTTCTGCAGTTTTTAAGAAAAAATATAAAACTCAACTCTATATGTATTTGTATTTTATTTTTGTCCTATTTTGCAAAACAATTGAGTTTAATAATTTTTATTTAGTATTGGTGCTTTTATTTTAAACTACTAAGTCTGAAGTGACAGTATTTTGTAAAATTCTTAGCATAGAGCACATAACACTGTGACATACAGACTTTTATGAACTATTTTTGATGAAGATAACTGATTTTATTTTTAATAAGCATGTTTTTATTTGCAAATTCAAAAGCAATTTTCATTAATGAGACTCTTTAAATTTACATCTGTGCTAACTTACTGCATTTGGGAACTTTAAAATTGCATTAACAGACCTTGCAATTATATAAAAACAGGAGTAAATAAAAAATGGAATTCATTAATTTCCCAATAGTGTAAATAAATTTTATCCATATTTTTGTACATCACTTTATATATTAAAAATTAAATATAGATATTTTTGTTAAAAGAGAGAAGACAAATCTATGGCAATATAAAACCTATACTTTATTTTTATATTAAAATAAGTCTAATTTGTAAAGTTTTAATAATATTATGATAATGTCCCAAAATTGCACTATATATTTCTATGTTTGATTTTATTTTCACAATAGAGAAATCAGGATATTTATTTTTTATATTTTAATATTTCTCTTTTACAAGTTTATTTCTTGTATCATGTGTACCTAACAGTGAGGAGACCATATATAGGTATCTGAGTGTTAGGAAATTTTGGTGATTAAAAAAGCTTCTAATTGAATAACTCGGTTGTACAATTGTATAAATTATTAAACTTCCAGGGGTCTCACATATCTTATACATGAAATCATGTAGATGGAAAGAATAATTCTTAAGGTCACTGTGAGCCCAGATTTAATGTACTTTACGAAATCCCAGTTGTAGGGTAACAAAATCACATATACTGGACTAAAGGATCTTTGCAAAGCAGTGAGAATACTATACACATCCTTACTGCTTTCACGAACAAGTGTAAGAATAACAATATTCACATCTTGTTTGAGTATTTATCACACTTTGTTGCCAAACCCTGAACATTGGTCCTGCTTTTTCATATCATCAGTTCCTCTCTTTCTCTTATACCATGTTGTCTATCTACAAACTCTACATGAACTCATTCTTATATGTAGTTTCAAATAGCCTCTATGTTTACCAAATTTACATTTCTGACATTTATCCTTCCTCTAACCTCCAAATGTTTATATTGTTTGTTCTGTTTTTGCTTTTGTGTTTCATAGGTGTGTGAAATATAACATGTTCAGAACAGACCTCTTGTTCTGCTTTGTATTTGCTCTTCTCAATTTCTTTCTAATCTCAGTAAGAAATATTATATTTACCCAATTTTTGAGTCATGCTCTCTTTTCCTATCTTTTATATCCAGTCTATCAACAAATATAGTCATCTTCCTCCCATTTTTTTTTTCAAAATCTATTCACCCATCACATTCTTTAATGCCCTGTACATCATTGCTTTTAACTCTCACTGGTGTACCGGCTAGTTTCTTTTTATTCTACAGACCTCATCTTGAATTTCATCTTCTCAGAATGGTTTTTTATGAGAACCCCATTTAAAGTAATTCCACTTCATTAAACCTCCAAGTCCCATAGTGAGTTATTCCCTTTTATATGGTCTGGTAACTTAATAGACTTTTTACCTTCAGGATGTGCCAGTTTTATTTGTGTACGTGTTCACTATTTTCAACTTCTCAAATGTTGGTTACAGGAAAGAAAGCATCTAATTAATTTTAAAAATTACTTAACATGTCAATTAGTAATAATAACTCACTTCTAGAGAACTCTAACTGGAAGAGTGGGGGACTAGACCTCTAACTACCTGATAGGTCAATTACTTTACACACATAAAATGTTTTAAGGTTTTGAAACCAGTGTATTATTGTTATATTGTTATTATCATTAAATCTTTATTACCTAAGAAACCAATCCTTCAAAGTCAGCAAGGTCAGGTATTATTATATACATTATACATATAGACAAAATCAGTATCAGAAAAGTTAAATGACTTAAATAATATAAAATATTTGGCTTGAACAATACTGATATTCAAGGCTTTTAATTTTTCTAAAGTAGTCATTGTTGAACCAAAGCACTAATATTCTCAAAAAATTGAAGATGAAATTGTGAGTCATGTAGTATATGTGGAATAAAATATTGTCCTCTGACTGAACATATTAGATATGATAATCTAGTATGCCAGCTTATTTTACATTTTAATCTATGTATTAGGTATGCATACTATATACTTATTGACATAAAATTTGTTATATCAATTATAAACAAAATAAATTTATTATTTTAAATGTTATTTCTGGGAAAATTGATATATTTTAAGTAATGAATAAATGAAAATGTAATGCTTTTTAATCTTAAATAGGAAAATCACAACAGATAAAGAGTAGGGTGCTATTAATAAGTTTTATATAATTTTATGACATCTAAACAAAAATAAAGACTGTGCAATATATAGCAAGATACCATCAACCCTGTAATAATTTTGAAGTTTTATGTCAAGCAGGACCTTAAGACAAGAAGTCAGTTCAATAGAAAAAGAAGAGTCTAATTCCAAAACAAAGACCTGGAGGAGCCATACATGGAAAATAAATGCTGAAAGGTTTAACAGAAGATATAAGACATAGTTATAAATCAAGGAATGCAGTGCCACAGAAAAGAGTGCTCAAGAGTATATATGGGGCTGTGTTCAGTGCAAGAGAAAATAATAAAAGCTAAGCAAATACCTACTATAGTGAACAACACAAAGCAACCCTTTAACGTTAAGTATAAAAAATTAGTTAAGTTTTGCTTCCTAAATTTGGATAATATATTCACTGCGATAACAACAATGTCACGGAATGACTAAAGTTACTTAGATTTTTAATTAATGAAAGGGTTTGCTGGAAATATTTCACTCTGAAAACATTTGTCTCATTGTGTTTGGTGCAAATTTTGCTTGGAATTCAGTACAATTACAGAGAAGAGGTTGCTTGTAATACAAATATAATAGAATATTTGTCAAAATCAGTCTCTAAAAGCTAATTGAGTGATGGCAAGCACACAATGCAATGTTCAGGTCATGAATCATAGAAATGTGCACTTTAAACCTACATGATCCTATTAACCAATGTCACCCTAATAAATTTAATTCAAAAAAGCCAATTGGATAATTTAATAAAACTGTCTTCTGGGACCATTTAAAAAATATCAGGCTATGTCTATAAGCACTGTGAAAGATTCATTACCTGGAAGAATGAATTTGTTCATTTCACCTATACCACACAGACTTTGGATACAATTCACCTACACCATGAACTACCTGTCAGGCACTTTTTTATCTCCACAATATTCACTTAGTAAAATAATTGTAGTGGATAGTTGTAGTGGAAGCAGAGGTAAGACACAGTTTTAATTTTATTAATTTTAGAACAAACTGCCCCATGGAAAAAGACCAACAGGGAAGACATTAATAGAAGGGCAGAAGTGACAAACAAAAAGAACACATTTCCCTAGTTGACTGATGGAGCATCTTACTCTAGCTTTGGATTGCCACCTCTAGACCTCTTTTACTTGTGAGAATAAACATTAATTATATGTTTAAGGCAGTGAAACAAATCTCTGCTAATAGAAGCTAAGAGTAGTTGCTAACAAATAAATTGTTCCTGAGCCAAACATTAATCTCAACTATAATCAGAAGAAAGGATTGAACTTCTCCGTAGGGTTGAAGTTCAATCCCTTAATTATTTATGGGCTGATTGATCATACTTAATCTCTTTTAAAAGTAAGATGTGTTATTTTTTCAAAAAAAAAAAACATAATGAGGATTATTTTAAACAATACTTGATGAACTATGCTATCCCAAATGTTCAGGATAATATTAGAGTTTATTTTTTGTAACATATGAAAAAGTAGTTTAGTTACAGAAAGGGTCTTTGGAGGTAGAAACAGATATATAGAAAGTAAAGGTGTAAAGAAAACTGTAAAAAATGTCTTTAAATAATGGGAGTTGAAAAATTCATCTCATCTTCCATTTTAGAAGAAATAAGAGTCAAAGGCAGCACATAGAATGTTTGGCTGAAAACAGTGGAATAATAATAATAGATTTTTCCTAAACAAGGCATTCAGTGATTTTTGCAGACTTTATTTCCATCTTATTGCTTATCATATAACAAATTGAAAATTCCAAATAGCTTCCTTTGTGATTTATGACACAGACTGCAAATTTTCTAAAAACTGAGGTTTAAAAATAAAACAGTCCCTGTTATGTTAAACCTTTCAAGATTAATCAGATGATGACTTCTAGTTGTATTTGGAAAATAATTTGACCTAATTACAGGAGTTTAGTGTTATAGACTAACATTTCCATATAATTCATTCCTTCAATATTTATAAAGCACCTACTATTTACCATATAATCTGTTAGATTCCTGGGACTATTAACCACCTCTGAATGAAAGTTAAAGTCTCTAAATCACTAGCTGCCTATGCAGAGTAAATCTAGTTGTGGACAGTTTGTAATAGAAGGCTGAGAAGTGTGGTACTTTTGACAAATAGGTCTAGGGGTAGATCTCAGATTATACCAACTTAGTTGCTATTTTTTCTGTCTAAACACCAAATTATACATGAAGTTGAAGGAACCTGAATGGACGTTTTGGTTAATTCAGTTGAGATTCCTCTATATTAAATTTATTGAAGTTTATAATAAGAAAATCAGTGGTGCTTCGTAGAAAAGGACTGGAGAAAACTTTAAAACTTTTGTGTTACAACCGAGAAACTTAAGGACCAAGTAAATTAAGTGACTTTTCACTAGGCCAATCAGCAAAATAAACTAGAATTGAACCCAAAGGTCCAGAGTGCTGCAGCAATGTTTCTTCCTGTTAGATGACACACGGTCAGCCTGAACCATTTGATAGGACAGGGAACTACCGATGTACTTACTGTTTGTTATTGACTAAATCCTTTCCCTTACCCACTTCTCCCAGTGAAGACCAACATACCACAAGCTAGCTAATGGGCCATTACGGAGGAGACTATCCAAGTTTTCACCAAAGAGACAGTACGCCTGTGTATTCTTCTCTACAACTCTGTTTGTCATTGTGTAGCCATGTGCTAAAGACAAAGAAAAATTTTATTCAGAACTGCAGCTATGAGCTTGTGTGACTCAAAATCTAAAAGACAAGAAGCCACGCAAATAGTAGTTCAGTACAATGAAATGGATGTTCTATTCCACGAAACTCTTGGAAAATTAACCAATGATTTGGAAATAGTATTAAAGCAAGTTCTTATGATTTACAACACTATATTTACATATAAAAAAGATTTAAATAAATTATTGATGCAACATGAGAAGACACAACTGAGAAACAATAAAACTCAATTTTAAGACACACAATATTGAATGTAATACATGTAACACAAGTTTTAAAGAACTAAAAGCTAAGTTTGGTGGAATTTTTTTAACATTCATGAATTTTTCAGGAGTTCCTAATGCTGAACTTATTTGTCATTTGACTTTCAAAATTCTAATCCTCTGACTAAAATGCATAAAAAGTGATTACACAGATTATATAATAAATACTGAGTTTGGGAGGGACCCCATGGTTGTACAGCAAACTTCAAAATAGAACATCAATAATAATTTTTAACAAGTCAAAGGAACATTTAAGAAATCCACACATTGGTTCCCTTTTAGACAAGCACTGTTATACAGCATCAAAATATGAAGCAAATTAACAGAAGCAAACAAAACCATAAATAAAAACTCTTCATCAATAATCATAAATGTGTGGGCTAAGACCAAGAATGATGATGGGTCAGAGAAATGTCAAATATTCACCTTCTCACACTCAACTAATTTCCTCCACCACAGATAAAAAAACACTGAACAACCTGACTGAGGAATGGTTCCAGTTGGAATTCCACTCACCATTTAGGTGGCATTATGAAAGTGAATGGGAAGCAGAAGTGGAAATGATATGAAAGTGCAGTTATCTGGATAAGAGCATCAGAAAAAAAGATGCAGTATGTATTTGTTAAAAAGGAAATTGGGAATTAAAACAGACAAGTCAGAGTACGAACAAAAACTTTTATTAGAGCAAACAATAAGGCTGAAGAAATACTAGGCTTTTACCTCAGATGCAACCAGAAGTGCATTCCTTATTGATCTGGATATACCCAAACTGATAGACCCCCTGGGCAAAAGTTAATATCCATATAAATAACACATCAAAGGTTCCTAGGTTCTAGGAATGTGTTTACCACCTTAGACATCTGAGAGGCTGAAAAAAACTCACATCTTTGACATTGACCAATCTAGAATAAATAGGCAAAGAATTGGCCAAAATAACAAAAATCTCAACAACTCGATATTAGCAAAAGTAATTCTTCTTGGGTGAGAAATTATGATATTGAGGTGTTGGTGATGGTAGTTAACCCATTTTTAGTTCTTACACTGTTAGTCATTATTTTAAATGTATTACTTACATTTATTTATTCATTCATTGCTCTCATCAACACACTAAAGTCAGCATTTTAAATCTTCATTTTTTAAATTAGATATATGAGGCATACAGAAGTGTCTTATGGAAGGTCAGGAAGATCTTGTAAGTGGTGGAGCCACGATTAGAACCTAGAAAGTCACAGAAGATCAAGATTAATGCAAATAGTTGTACAACAATCATTTGTAAACTCTCTGTTCAATAGTAGGGGTTGCTTGCTAATTAGAATACATAAGCCATACTCCTGCTGCATGTCACATGGCTTGCTCCAACCATTCCCTCTGCTGGAAAATGAGTTCCATTAGCTATTTTTAACTTTCTCACTTCTATCAAGCTTGTTTTTTATATAAATCTTACCTTTTTAAATGAGACAAACCAAAACACTGCATTGAACATTGCAACTGCTCCCCCTCATTTTTCCATTACACAACAGTCCAGATGCTCCTTAATCTGCTCTACTTTTATTTTGTTTTTAGTATGATATGAGAAAATGTATGTATTTAATTTTTATTTTATCTCTCATTTTGCTTAAATATGAACTCCAGGGTTCTTGACTCTTTGGTTTATTGAGAATACAGAACTGTGCCTGGCACATGGAAAACAATTAAAAAGTTCAGTAAAAATGAATAAATGCTAAAATAGGTAAAATGTAAATGAAAATAGGCCAACATATATGACTCAAAAACAATAAAAATGGATGCCCTTGTCTCCTTGAGATAAATAGAAAAGTTCTCTGAGAATTACCTTATATTACACAACATAAATTTAAATAGAATTAAAGGTAAATTATTTCAAAACTTTAGTAATCACATATTCTCTATAATAAGATACAACAACATATTGAGAAAGAATAAATAGTCGCATTATTTTTAGAAAACCAGGATAATAATACAAGAAAGATAATCAATGTGGACATCACAAATTTTGTTACTTTTTTAGCCTATATGTGTTTATATATATATATATGTGCAAGTATATGTGCACATGTATACATGTATATGTGTGTATGTATATATATATATAAGTAATTCCTACTGTGTGGAATATGGAAATTAATTTTCATATAAGCTTTTAATCAATCAGCTTAGCAATGTATATCAAATTTAAATGAGCCTACCTTTTACCCTAGAAATCTTACTCTCATTTTGCCAAGAGATAATTGGAAAAGGTACATAAAGATGCTCATATAAGGTTACTAATTATAGTATCTTAATGTTTTTTGAAATATTAGAAATCACTTAATCCATAATTAAGTAATGATATACTACATGTTATATTCATGCAAAAAGCATGCTATCATTACTTAGGAGCACAGCATATATTTATATACATTACCATGGAACTACACTATATATTATTGACTAGAATAAAATAAGTTTTCAAAGTAGCATGTACATGATACTGTGCACATAAATTATATAGGTTAGATTGTGGGTGGCTGAAGAAGAAGAAAAAGACTAAACAGCAGTTGAAAGTTTTATTGCTGGGATTTAAGACATTGTCCTTAACTCTTTTTGAATTGGACTGCATTTTCAATAGCAACTATAAATATCTGGAATTTATTTAAATAGTCAAAATATAGAAAAAAGAAAGAAAATGAAGTTAGGAATAATGAGCAGGAAATAGAGGAAAAATTTCTTTAGCTGCATAGTAACTAATTAAGATTGGTAAACACTATTTAAGTCCAACAACATCCACTTATTATTGCTTTCCATTGAAATTTTACTTAAATTTATAATTTTATGATTTTGCCTTTCTGAAGAAACTTCCAGAACTAAGTTCATTTCCGATTACTTGGTCTTCATTGTTGCCATGGTTTGCAAAGCTCCAGGTATCAGGGAACCCCTAATTTATTACACACCTAGAAGGCTGTGGCAGTAACTATCAATGGGTATGGAGGAATTCCAGTGTTCCTGTAGCAATAAGTTTAGAGGCAGATATATTGAACTCAAATCACTGTCTTTCATTTACTAGCCATTTAAGCTTGGTTATATCTTCTAATCACTTTTAATTTATATCCATCTACAAATAGAAAATGTGAGGCAGAGTAAAAGTGGTCATAAGAGGAATAAATGAATTAATATATCTAAGGTCACATCATAAACAAATATCTCTTCTCTTTACACCTCATTTTTTCCTTAGCATGATTTGAATTGAACTGAATTTAAAAGAAATGACAAGGTTATTGCTAATTTTTTTTGTAGCAGCAATTTTTCCCCCTTTAGGGAAATGATTCACTATAAACTTATATCCTGAGACTGTAATTGTTAATCCTACATTGTCAAAATAATTTGAATCTTTATTTTACTTTTTCTTCATCAACCTGAGTTCTATTTCAACTTTACATTAATTTATTATAACTAACAACATCAGATATGTGAACAATAAAAAAACCCTTTACTTTTGAACAGGTAATATAATTGAGCCCTTTGTATTATATTACATGAGGAAAGATATTTTCTGTTGATTTGAAATAAAATAAAAACAAATCTAAACCATATATAATACATAATACATAATACATAATACATAATACATAATATATATATCCAGTAATTGTTTGGTTTTAATAGTTTTTTAATTTTACATATGAGATCCTGCAAGTAATATTTTAATTATATAACAAAATTTAAGTCTTGTAAGAAGAAGAGTTTATATCCTTGTCTCAATTAATGTCAAAATATAATAAAATCATCTTACAGGTTTATTTTATTCATTTAATGTAAGTTTTTTCAGGTATTTTATAAATTATGCAATAAAGGTGTCAAGTAATACATTTATCTGTATATCCTCAATTAAAACATTAATTGAAAAAGGGAGGTGAGAGCAAGATAAAAACACTTTTTAAAAATTAAACATTGAATATCATATGCATAAATGACATTTTAAGCTTAGAAATAGGGTAGTTAGTATCAACAATGTTTTAATTCAACAAATGCTTTATTGAGCATCTACCACAGGCTTTGAGTAATGAGAGAAAATAACAATAAAATGAGAAGATCCCTGCTGTCAAAGTTCTTTAATAAAGAGAGAGAAAAAATAACACTTATGAGATTTAAAAAAATTCAAAATTGCAATATATGAAATGGTGATAAGTAAGAGGATACAGTGTAGCAGAATTTCTTTGATGGGGTTGTCAGAGAATCTTTCTTTGCAGGTGTCATCTGAGCTTGGGTTACATGAAAGAGGTAGAGGCTAAGGAGGTGCATGGCAAGGGCCACAGGGAGGATAGATCTGTGCTGGGAGGGAAAGAGTGAGAGGCATGGGTCCCCAAAGACAGGTAGTTCTAGGACGGAGTCCTAGCGGGTGGTATGAGTAAAAGAGGTAATGTTTCAGTCAGTTCCCTTAGCTCGAAGTTCTGACTTCATCCTAAGGCAATGGAAAACTACTCAAGAGTTTTAAACAAACAAAAAAAAATAGTAATTTTTTTTATGCACAAAGATGCCTTCTAGCAACTGCATTGAGAATGTAGTCTGGGAAATAAGAGCAAATGAAGACAAAACAATTAGTTCTGTTAAAATTAGTGAAGATGACAGCGACAAAGACAGGACTGCTAGCAGTGAACTGCAAACAAGCTGCCAACTGCAAACAACTACTTTGGAGACTGACCTGGAAACACTTGCAGATAGATAGATGTGAAGAACAGGGAAACAAAAGAAATGTTTTTTATAGAATTTCTTCATGTGTTGTAATATCAAGGCAGTTGAGATAATAGTAAACAATTGTTTTTACTGAGTAAATGAAAGGAGTAAATTCAAGTAAAACTTTATTTCATTTTTATACATTAAAAACAATTCAAATTTTTATTTTTTTTGCATTAAGTGTCAAGATCATTTTACAGAGAGTGGATGTTGTGGCCCTTCTCTAACTTGATTCCATAACTGAAATAGGGAAGATAGTAAATGGTGTTCATGTTTGGCCCATGACTAACACCTGGGCACCATATTAAATTGACTTTTTAAACCCCTAATCACTATATGGATAATAACAGTAATTTGATTAATCCATGTGTAAATACTTAGTTTGGGCAGTAAACTTTAGGAAGAACTTATCATCTAAGACTTACTCAGTTTTATTTAACAGTCTGAATTATATTTTGAGTGTTCCCTATGAGTATTCACTGACATCTTGAAGTATGCTTAATTTACATTTTAATGTGGCAAGAAATTTACTATTGTAAGAATAATGATACTAAAATTGATTATTATAGATAAATGCCAATTTTCCTTTTGAGTACCTTTTGCAGAACGAGACTCAAATTTGTTGTAGATTCACTACACTTCACATCTCACACTTTACAAATAAACCTACTTTAGTTTCTCTTTCAGAAATCCCTCCACCCTTATTGTCTCTAAAGTCACAAAATTGAGAAGATTTCTACTTTTGAAGGTCAGTACATTGCTAACTATCTCCACTTACCAGAAAAGTAAGTAGAATAAAAAACTGGGGTGACCAACTCATCCCAGTTTGCCTAGGAAATCCCAGATTTATTATTGAAAGTCTCACATCTGGGAAGCCTTTCAGTCTGGGGCAAACTAGAATGATGGGTTAACATTAATAGAGGAAAAAATATGTGCAACATCCAGAAAATATGAAAAAATAGACAATCTTAGGGGTAGATATAGATATAGAGACAGATATAGATATAGAGACAGATATAGATATATTTAACACAGAGGCTTTATCTATTTACAAACTAAATACAATTTTTAGATTCTATTTCTGATAACATGGCGATGAGCATGGACACAAATGAAGCACAATCCAGAGGTAAGTACATTGCAATAAGGTGTAATGGAATTGATTGAATGTTGGTCTCATAGACTCTTGAACAAATGAAAAGAGAAACAAAACAAAACAAAAATGATAACAAAGTACAGTCACTCCACAAACTCTTTCCAAGGCCTTTTGTGATAAAAGTGTGGGGACCTGTATTTTCCGTTATGTTCTTCTGTCACAGCTGAAGTGAATGTTGCAAACACACCCACCTGGCCTCCTGGGGTCCTATCACTTCAGGTCATTCAGTAAATGGCACCTACCAGCTTTCTCTTGATAACCACTGTAGTCACTTTTAGAAAGCCTCTCTCCCCACTTTTTCCTACATCTCAAGGAACCAAAAAACCAAACCACATTTTTTCTATTGTTTTTATTTTGTTTTCCCCAAATTGAACAGTATCAAATAAAATATGGCAATTTTTGTCAGTGGTTATTCACTGTTAAAAATAATGAGAAACCATTTTCAGTCATGAAAAGGAGTCACAAATATGCCAGTATGAAGCCACACACACATAGCCCAGTCACAAAAAGAAAAATGAACCAAGGAGAGAAGAACCAAATGGAATCTCAGAACTCAGGTTACAGCTCAAGCTGGGCTAAACATAGCACTGTGATTTGTCTTATGATATCCTGAATACTTCTTCTTAACACACATGCAATTTAATTTTAATGGACATTTTACTATGATTAATAAATGTCATTTCGGCATGTTATCTTCTCATTGTAGTATATTCACAGACTTTATCTACTCCAAAAGTATTTTTATTGGACTTTATGTTTTAGAGAATTGTGACACTGTTGACATGAGTCTAATGGTTTAGGTATTTTGTAAGGCTCATTTTTTTTAAATGGAAATTCTTTGTGAACTAAATGAACATGTTCTGTTGATAATAAAAGTATTAAGAAATATGGAAATGGGCTGGGTAGTGATGATGTTATTTCAGGTAAATTAGCTTTAAGAAGAGCTAATAAAATATCTTGATTTTTTTTAATATAATGAGAGATGATTTAGGCTGGATGATTCAATCAGGCTTCTTCTTTTTTTCCCAAAAAAATATCACCTAAACTTGCCCAGAATAACTTAAACATAATATTACAACGTTTATTAATTCTAATAAGTGGATAATATTAATCCTAATACATGTAGAAAGGACAGTGAATTTTTGACAAGTATTTTTAAAGATTAAATTTTCCTATGGTGACATAAGACATTATACATCTGCAATTTTAGCTTTATTTTATTACTTAAAGCTGAAGATCAGAATCTAATATTTCCTCTGCAGAGCTATTTTGGTAATCTTTAAATTGTGCATATAGAGTAACAAAGGGGAGACAGGAAACCACAGACAGAGTTCTAAAGCACCCTTTTGAACCTCATGTACGCTAAACGGAGAGCTCAGTTTAATGTATGGACACAGACACAGGCAAACACACATATAATTCTTTTTAAATACTGGGTTTCTCTTACAGCTGTTATTTGAGGAATGAGTTTAAAATTTAAGAATTTTATTATATGAGATTATATAGCATAAAATTATTTGAATTTTGAAGTTGTGACATTTTTATAAACACATATGAGTATATGGCATAAGTATATTCATGGTCTCTTGGCTTTTAAAACATATAAGCTTTTCTATATTTTTTTCTTTACAATAATTTGTCTTAATTTTCCTAGAAAATATCCTTAAATTCTATAGAAACAGCTTATTTAATCTAAAAATATACTCTCTTAAAAGAGAAGACAGACATTTACAAAGCAAATAGGAAAGAAATAAATGCTGACTTTGTGTAGTTGTCCTTGATCTTATTTAAATGCTCCATGGAAGACCAGTAAGCAGTTTTAAACTTGTCCATAACACCATTTAAGAACAGCAGGTGTGAGCCACCAAATAATATGTTATGACATTTTAACCTTAGTTTTTCATTCTATAGTTTCAGGAAGAAGCCATTTTTTAAATGCTACCTTGGAAAACACTTGCATTCTGCTTATTCAAAATCTCAAGGCCCAGTTGATCTGTGAAAACTTTTGACAAGTTTAGTCAGTATTTTTTTTTGAAATATTTATTTATTTATTTTATTTTTATTTTTATTTTTTTAATCAGTATTTTTTAATTGTTGATATTGTACAGTTTTCTGTCTTTTACCCCGCCCCAACCATGAGAATGTATGTTCCTCTTATTTACAGAGGGCTTAGTTCTAAATCCCTTTTGCACATGTTCACATATTATTTCCAACACATATTTCCAATCCAAACCTATAAGGTATCCATCCCTATAGGGATTCCTTTTTCTCTTTTAAAAAATTTTGGGGACTTTTTTTCAGTGTTACAACTGTGAAAACTTTTTTCCTTTTATATTTCTTATATTAAGAAATATAAATAGAGTTAATTCTCTTTTAACATATCACACAATGATTATCATTAATATTTTGTGGATTACATACCTTAAATTTCTTAGCAGTCAAATATTGAAGTAAAATTAATGCAGAAATACATAGCATGGGTCAGAAAGATATTTGATAATAGCTGGACTGGCTCTCTTTTCTACCCACTACCAAATAAGGTCTCTGGTTTACAAGGACTAATTGAAAATACATTCTTTTGTGATAAAAAATCAAAGTGAATGAAATTATCTCAGTGTTTTCCCAACACATTAGTGACCTAAAAACCACTTACATACACACTAAATTGAGAGGGTGGAAACGCTTTACATGAGTTCACTGGATTCCAATCTTCATCTGTTTAATCTGCTAATAAAAAGTATATAGTATAATGATTTTTATCACCTGAAAGAAAAAAGAAAACATCTTTTTAAGTAATGTTATAAAACTCTGTAACCTGGTTAAACTATCACTGATAAACATCTTAATCAGAAACTCTTAAAACAGACCAAACAAGATAAAGATGTTGATTTAAACAAAGGGAAAGCAAAAACACTACAACTCAGCTTTCAAAGTAGCTCAGAATTAGTGAAGAAACATTTTGATCTAGGTCACTGCCCTGAGTGGCATTAACAGATGTGAGCTAAGGATAGAAGGTAATGAGCAAAACATCAATACTAGAACCACACATTCTCACTACCTGGTGGCTAATGTCAGCAAGTAACAGTTATAGAATAGCAGCTGTTATAACACGCTACTGCTGATGAATCCACGGGACCATGTGATTATACCTATAGGCAGGGTCCTAACAGCCTCCACAGTGCATCCATAAATGAAGCTACTTCAACTGAGAAGAAATAATTCCTTCCTAATTTAAGATATTCATCTCTTCCAGTAATTTGGTTGCTAATATGCCAGCGATAGATGACAGCGAAGAAATTTGTTTTCAAATCAAAATGTCCATACTTTCCAAAGAAATCTACAGATTCAATGTAATACCTATGAAAGTACCAATGGCATATCTCACAGATATAGAACAAACACTTCAAAAATTTATATAGAACAATAAACGACCCAGAATAGCGGCAGCAATCTTGAGAAAGAAGAGCAAAGCAGGAGGGATCACAATACCTGATACCAAACTGTATTACAAGGCCTCTGTAATCAAAACAGCCTGGTACTGGTATAAAAACAGGCACGTGGGCCAGTGGAATAGAACAGAGAGCCCAGAAATAAACCCTAGTCTCTACAGTCAATTAATATTCGACAAAGGGGGCAGCAACATAAAATGGAGTAAAAATAGCCTCTTCAACAAGTGGTGTTGGGAGAACTGGACAGCTTCGTGCAAGAAAATGGAACTTGAGCACCAACTTACACCATACACAAAAATAAATTCAAGGTGGATAAAAGATTTAAACATAAGCTGTAACACCATTAAAGTCCTAGAGGAGAACATAGACAGGAAAATCTCAGATATTCCACGCAGCAACATTTTTACAGATATGTCCCCTAAAGCAAGGGACATAAAGGAAAGAATAAACAAATGGGATCTCATCAAAATAAAAAGCTTCTGCACAGCTAAAGAAAACAGTATTAAAATAAAAAGAGAACCGACTGTGTGGAAAGACATATTTGACAATGATACCTCAGATAAGGGTTTAATCTCCAAAATATACAAAGAACTTACATGACTCCACTCTAAGAAGACAAGCAACCCAATTAAAAAATGGGCAAATGACTTGGGCAGACACTTCTCCAAGGAGGACATACAGAGGATTCAGAGACACATGAAAAGATGCTCGATATCGCTAGCTATCAGAGAGATGCAAATTAAAACCACAATGAGATACCACTTGACACCAGTCAGAATGGCCTTCATAAACAAAGCAACAAACAGCAAATGTTGGAGAGGTTGTGGAGAAAAGGGGACCCTAGTGCACTGCTGGTGGGAGTGCAGACTGGTACAACCACTATGGAAAACAGTATGGAATTTTCTAAAAAAACTAAAAATGGATATATCTTTTGACCCAGCAATTCCACTGCTAGGACTATATTCTAAGAACCCTGAAACACCAATCCTAAAGAACCTATGCACCCCTATGCTTATAGCAGCACAATTTACAATAGCCAAGTGTTGGAAGCAACCTAGATGCCCATCAGTAAATGAATAGATCAAAAAACTGTGGTACATTTACACAATGGAATTCTATGCAGCAGAAAGAAAGAAGGAGCTCATACCCTTTGCAACAGCATGGATGGAACATGAGAGCATCATGCTAAGCGAAATTAGCCAGGCAATGAAAGACAAATACCATATGATCTCACCTTTAACAGGAAGCTAATCAACAAAACAAACAAACAAGCATAATATAACCAAAGACATGGAAATTGAGAACAGGCTGAAAGTCACCAGAGGGGAGAGGGGAGGGAATTTCAGGGCAAAAGGGGAAGAGTTTACAGGAACAAATATAAAGGACACATGGACAAAAACTATGGGAGGGTGAAAGTGGGAGGGAGGTGGGGAGGGATGAGGTGGTGGGTTGGGGTGAGAATAAAAGACAGAAAACTGTACAAGATCAACAATTAAAATAAAAATTAAAAAAATAAAATAAAATAAAATATGAATATTTTCCTCCCCCGCAAAAAAAAGCACTCTTCATTTAATCATACTATCCCCACATTCTACAACTGTAGTTTGCTTCATCATTCAATTGCACTTTCATATCCCATGTGTGAAGCTTTCATTATTACAGATCATTTTTCCTTAGGATGTGTGATTTAATTTTAATGCCTGAAACTCAATCAAAATCCTCTGCTGCTTAAAAGGTCTCTGATGTTTTAAGAAAGGGAGTTTTATTCTGCTTTTGTGTTTGGGAATGTTTCTAAATTACAATAAAAATCAATAGGAACAAAAGGACAGTGAAAATGAGGCATGAAGTTTTCCTCTTCTAGATAAATATATGTTTCAATCCCCTCCTATGGGGATTACAATGCTGTTACCACCAGGTAGCTTTCTAATTCTTGTTTGGTATGAGAATTAAGTCAAGTTTTAGTTTTAAAGGTATGGTTATACTTCTGAGATATTTCCTTTGGAATATTTCACATGTTTTACAGTTCAAAACTAGTGTGTTACCATATTTGTAATCATTCTCTTAATCCCTGAATTGCTTGTGCACACAGTATCTGTTTTCACTGATGGTCTCTTTAGAGTGATAGCAAAAATTAAAGCATTTCCCCGGCTGGATGATTTCCAAGACAAGCCATAATCTAATAGAGCAAATTATTTTCTTTGTTTCCACTGGGAAACCATTAAGTTAAAAGCCATCTCCCAAGTCCACCTTCTGAAGATCCAGACTGCACCATGTGTTGTGGCTTTCACTGTCAGCTGTGTCTCCAGTGCCACAGAGGGTCCACTGTGCTGGCTGGAGGTGAAGCCAATTCATTCATCTTTGAGAAAGTTCTTGTATTTGTGTGAAAAAAATGATGAAAACATTTCTCATTTCATAAAATTTAAATTCAAATAAGTAGTTAGAGCTAGGGTGAAAGTATCAGCTTAAGCAATTTGGCTCAAGATACTGTCACAAAACAAACAAAAAAAAATAGTGTACTTGAAATAGTAAGAAATACTTACATTTAAAGAATAACAGTGATATTATGGGCCCCATGTTTCATACTTATGCTCCAAAAGATGTTTTCCTTCTTTTGATAAACATATTCTACTGAATATGGAAATTTTAACATGGAGTTTTTCATATTGGCTCATGAGTTGTCCAGCTAGTAGTTTCTCACTATGTCTGACAACTCTCCAGTTCCTCACTGACATTTCTTCCTATCTCATGAGCTCCCCCAGGAGTCCTGGACACAAGTCTTTGATAGGCTGCTGTTTGCTGGCCATAGGTGCTAGTAGAGAGGAGGTGGGAAAGAGAGACTGTGATGAGAGAAGAGAGAGAGTGGAGAAACTTTCCTTTTCTTCTTCTTTTTTTTTCTCTGCAAAACCATCCCACAAAACTATGTAAGTTGATCACATTTTACCATAGAATGCAATAAGGGATTGTTTTTATTTCTATTTTATATAGAAGTCTTACTAAATAGAAAGAAAAATAATATCTATAAAGAGACACACTTCAAAAAATTTCTTTCATGGAAATCACCAGTTTCTGAACTGACTCCTCTGCCACTAGCTACCTAGCTCTCAGATAAACATATTTCTTTCTCTTAAAATTAATCATATGACACATATCCCACCTTTCTGGAAATTCACTAGGTGACCTTAGCCCCCAATATTCTATATTCTGTCTGCAGAAGTATGAGACGTTTATGTCAAATTTACCTGATGTTGTCAAGATTGCCCTTGAGGGCCTTTAGCATTTCAAGTCCTGGAGTAATGCACAACAGGTTACTGGACACTTTGGGTACAAGTTCTCTATTGGTGGGGATCACTTTTTAATTTCTTCTCCAGGTGTCAAACTGTTGAATAGAAATGCACACACACAGCATTAATTTTACATAAGTTTCATTTAAAAAATGTTCAATTGTTGTTACTGGCTACACAGAGTAAGAGTTCAGTGTTACCCCAAAGGAAAGCTTAATTAAGAGTATCACAATCTTTTGATAGTATATTTTGTATGAATTCCAAATACAGGTCATTTTTCCTTCATGAAAGATTCTTTAAACACTCTATCATTTGGAGTGTTAGATTCAAGATTCCTAATGTAGGCCTTTTATATAAGCATCTAAATACAATTCAAGTGTTCATTTTTTACTATCATAAATATTTCAAGCATAGCAAAACTATAGATAATATAATGATCATGTACATGATTATGTTGATTGGTATAAAATTTGAAGACCATGGTCGGCTGGGATGGGAGTAGGAAAAAAAAAGAAAAAAAGTAGAAAAAAATTGAGAACCATGTGCATTCCTCCCTCCCTAGAGTGCTTAAACTTCAAGATTATTTTTCAAATAAAGATTAGACATTCCAAAAGTAAACATTCTCAAAATTGCCTGAAGCTTCTGAATTGTAAATATTTCCTCCAGATTTTTAGAGATATATTTAATTAAATATTGATAGGCTATACTAATTAATTATTATTGTAACCAAATAATTACTTGGTGAATTTAAAAAGTAAAAAGGTGATGATAAGATTAAAGACCAACAGGCCACATTTGAACTTTATGTGTGCATATCTGCTATATATAAAACCTGTAACTTTGTATGTCTATAACACAGAACATGATAAGACTTGAATACACCTAAAATGGTTAACACTGAAAAAATACTGATAAGAAATCTGGGGAACACTGTCATGTTTTTGTCAATGGTATATATGTGTGTGTGTATGTATGTATGTATGTATGTATATATACATATACACATATCCTATATTAATTGAGAAAATAAAAACCTTCCTGTTTATTATATATTAGTGTAAGCATGCAGAGAAGGTTCTTAACCCAGTAAACTTTAGTTACTGGAAGGATTGACACAGAAGGAAATACATTAAGAAAATCTATGGTTTCCTTTTATGTAAACTACTCTTAAATACTTTGTAAACTACTATTTTCCATTAATTAATGAGTATCTAAGGACATATAGTGATAACTTTCTTTAATAACTCACCCAGGAAAATCTCATCTCTTTTGATGTAACATAGTTAGTATTAAATAATGATACTTGATACAGTACAGTACTTTTGTCCTTTTCCTTTTGATCACAGAAATCTCTGAGAGAAATCTGGCATTCTGTTGAATAATTGCATAAGTAAATAGTATTTTTCCCTTCAACTTTAACAAATATTTTAGGTTATTATTTTAATTTTCAGCCCCCTTTATTTTGCAAATATAAAACACAAGGAACTATGATTACTTTTTCAAGTCTTTTTTTTTAATTAAAGATTTTTTTATAAATAGAGTCAGGATAATAAACCTATAATTATTGTCCAGACACATATTGCTTAATTAATATGAAATTGGGGTCAGGAGAAATGATTGTATTTCTTATGGTTAGCGTTAATGCAATATAATATTATAGAAATGCTAACGATTGTGAAAACCATATAAACAAAGTGATATGAGAGAATGTACAAAATAAAGCAGCAGGATGCATGATTCCTTTCATCAGTTTCTTGACATATCCGAATCACTAATAATTGCCTTAGTCTGTCTTCCTTCCTTTCTTGAGTGCTGTCTCAATGTCTTTTTCCCCAGTGCTTATCAGAGGAGTTACATAAAGTACTTCTTTACAAACCATATAAATTTTATAGGCTATATTGAGTTCACTACAAGGGCATTTTACTACCCATTTAGCTCATCTGAAGCATTAAGGGAGGGTGGATGAGAGCCTTGAACTCTTCATGTTTTATTTTTGTAAGCTTTTGTCAGAGCTTTCAGAATACATCATATCTGTGAGGCAACACTCTGTCCAAGTTTCTGCACATTGTTTGTGTACAAGACTAAGAACTGCCATTTCACATCATGGTACATTGATTTTTAATGATTTTCTAATTTAAACTAAAGATCCAGAAATCTCAGCTTGGTTAGGTTGCATGCTGACCTGTGTCTGAACTTCTAGCTACTCCTGGGTCTCTATCAATATGAATTTAAATTGTACAATTTGGATGAAGCAATCACTATATATAGGTTATGACTATTTTTTAAAAAAAATCACTGAGGGCAATCATAAGAAAGATGAAATTGGGAAATGAGTGTCATTTTGCTAGATTTAAGCATACACATACTGTTGGCCTCTGCTCTTATTTACTTTTTGGAACTATTGATATTATTTCTTCTATAAATCATTGTAGTTAAATTTGCCCATTTGGGTATAGCACAGAGCTATGTGTATCTGCTCTGAATAGCACAGATGTATGGCAACAGGGTCACCCAAGTTTTGGTTGTGTGTGGGGATTCGATAGGTGAAATTATTATAGAAAGTAGGGTAATTCAATGTCCAATGAAATAGGTATGTCCAAAGAGACAATCCTGTAATTTTAAAGAGAAAGAACTATTTAGTAAATTTACAATAAGCACTTTTCACAGAGATTGAAACAATGGGTGAGGAATGGATCCAGCAGATAAAAACCATTCAAGGGGTATACAACAACAAAGTAATTAGTGGTTTGAACATTTTAAGAATTTCTTCTTTTGAATATAATAGTTATATATAGATTAGTTAATGTAGTAGATTCAGTTTTTTTATTACTCTGTTGCCTCTTAAGCCAATCAATTCAGTGGGGTAAGATAGAATAAAAATGTTCATAATAAAAACAATTCTACTCATTATATAACATTACACTGCATAAATAATATATTTTTAAATGTAAATGCCTTTCATTTCTTAAATTTCACTCTGTAGCTGGGAAGCTTAAAAAAATTAAAAAAAATTGTGTCTATTTTTTTCTTATTGTTATGCTATATACTGTTTTTGTTCATTTTTCTAGGAGACATTTAAAATAACTATAACTTGAATATGATTATGCCTATGGCAAAAAGAAAAAGTTATTCATAAGAACTGTATTCATCCTAAAAACATTAAAGAACTATATTACACAACATGAATACTTTTCTATTTGTTTTCAGTATTAAATAAAAGTATGAGGGTATGTCCATTCGTAATGTGTAAATTTGTGATGCCTAACTATATTCAAGTATTTATACATATCAAAACCAGAATGTTCAAAAATTTTTGATAATTGATGTAACCACCATCATTCAAAGAAGTTACCTTGGGCCACTTTTCTACCATTCTTCCACCTCTCAGCATGTGTTCTGATTTTTATCATACAAGATCAGTTTTGCTTGTTTTGGACATCAAAAAATGAAACCCTGGTGATTTATTTTTTTAAGATTTTTATTTATTTTTAGAGAGGGGGTAAAGGAGGGAGAAAGAGAGGGAGAGAAACATCAATGTATGATTACCTACCACATGCCCCCTATTGGGGAACTGGCCCACACCCAGGTGTGTGCCCTGACTTGGAATCAAACCTGCCACCTTTTGGTTCACAGGCTGGCACTCAATTCACTGAGCCACACCACCCAGTGTAAGAATTTTTTTTAATCTAGCTTTTTCTGGTCAATAAAATTCTTATGATATTATCCATGTTTTTAGTTGTATTAGTACATACTTTTAATTGCTTAATGGTATTTCATTGTATAAAATACAGGATGAATTGGTTATTCATTCATATATTGATCAACATTTGGGTTCTTTCCAATCTGGAGCTAATATCACTACACTACTGTAAAATTTCTTATACAACACATTTTCTAGAATACACATTTTATTTTTATTGGATAAATATATACCACTGAAACCACTGGGTCATAAAGTAAATGTATGTCTAACATTTTCAGTAAAGGAACAGTACAAGTACATCAAATGTAAAGTGTATAATATTTACACCAGAAAAGGTCACACAGCTTCAATTGATATCCTAGTGGGTGGAGCTGAGTTCATCTACTTTTTAAATAAGTTAGTTCTGAAACTTTTGCAAGATATTTAGAATTGGTTCACTAACAGCTCTAAATATTTTCAAGGCAGAATCAGGGCATTTATTTCAGCATTGCAAAAATCTAAGTCCTAGCAATAAATACTCTGGAGATATTGAGATGTACAGGTTAACCACTAATTTTCAAAACCATTTGAGACTTTAAGAAAAAACCATTTGTCTACTTTAAGATGAGACTGTCAGTTTTTAGCATCACAAGAAAGTTATCTTTTCTCCCTAGTTCTGCCCCTGGCTTTCTGTGCCTTGAGAAATCTCTATTTACCCTGTCTTACTATGCCAATCTTTTCAGGGCTGTGCCAGTGAAAACCACAAAGAAATTTTCATCAGCTCCCTTGTCCTATGCCCAGTGTCACTTGGCACTGCCTTACACTTGGAGGGAAAAGACCCTACAGGGGATCTCCCTAAATAATCTTGGTTTGCCCTCAATTTTTAGAAAAGTGATTCAAGGCACTTGACAGAGGTCTGTAGAAAGATCAGGGTGTGCGTGTGTGTATATTGACAATGAAGCTGGCTCTTCCCTGAGTTCCTATCTTCCAAATCAGCCTTTACAAAGCTGCTGAATGTGTATCCCATAGTTTCTGGTTCTCTTTTACTTTCATCTGCAGTGCATTCTTTGTCCAGCAACAGTGCAGTTTGGTTCTACTCCATCTAAGGGGTTCTTCACTATCTTCATTATAGTTCATTTCAATTTCTAGCATGTGCAACTCTTGACAGGTTAAACGAAGAAACAAATACACACATATATGTTAAATATACATGTATATGTATATACATATACATATGCATCTATATTTATATATAAATGTATGTATATGTATATACAAATGCATATATATACACATATGTGTATATATTTATACATCGATGTGTATGTGTATATACACGTACATACACACATTTACATATAGGTATATATGTGTATGTATACACATTAATCATAGGTATATACATGTATGTATGCATGTTTATGTATATGCACATATGTATATATTTGTTAAGTGTGTGTATGTGTATGTATGTGTGTATATATATATATATATATGTTTAAGCCTACCTAAATTTCCTATTCTTGTAATTAAGTTGGTAGCAATAGTTTCCTGTGGTTTCTACAACCTAACTGCAAGTGAAAGACATTATGCTTGACTTTTTAGCAAATTGTTATTGTTTGAATTTTGAGCAATAGAAAATGATATTTATCTGTACCAGGTAAAATAGTGTCTTGAAGGATCAATTTTAACTAAACCCAGAATCCAAGGGAAAAAAGCATCTTCTTTAACAGATGCTAAACCATATTTCTAAAGTTTAAGACAGTACAAAGTTAGATATAGAAAATGTTTAATTAATGCTAATTTCCATTTTATGTGTCATAGAAAAAATATCATATAGATATTGACTAGCAAAAGTATAAGTTCATTGTAAAATTAACTTCTTAAGTTCAAAATTTCGTTGTCTTCTAAATTTAGAAACCTGACAATATTGCACATATTTTCCCTTTTTTTCCTACATCCATTTCACTTTTAAAGTAAAATATAAAACTGGAAACAAAGCTCTATAGGTAATGACATAAAATTAAGAAATATAACAAATCCTGAATATTGAGCTAATCATATTTGAATCCTTAAGGTTCGTACAACAGTAATAGAATTTACATTGTTAAATAATACAATTGGAAATAAAGACAATGTCTGAGTACTTCTATATTAATATAAGCTTGTCACAGAATGCCTTTTTAAACCTTCTGATTTACTAAGAGTTATTTGGAATTCATCTATTTTTATGAGTACCTAGTAAGAGAATCTTTAAATAAATGCTCTCAACACCAAATATCGGTCTATGCTGACATACAGTACAGGAAGAAGCACACCATTTATATGAATCTGTATAGATAGTGAACAACAAACCAATTTTTATAACTTCATCTTCTTTAGACTTGGTCAATAGTGTGATTACTATCTAAAGGAGGAAACAAACATGACACTGAGTAGATTTCTGTCTAATTGCTGGAACAAAAGATAAATAATATTTCCCTTACACACAGTGGAAGTGACAAATGAATACTAATTTTCAATTGCAGTGAAGTAAAAACACATTAACCAATTAAATTTAATGTGATGTAGAATAATGTATGTATCACATATAATTTTATATAGTTATATAAAATCATATATAAAATTGATATAATATATAATACAACATTTATATTCTACATAATTGTACGTATAATTGTATATAATGCATATATGTATGCAATAACACATACATATATAATATATAATGTGTGATGCAATATATAATTACCGTATGGCATTAATATATTATGTACTATGTGTTATTAATATCTTAATTCATTATGTTAATATATCAATACATAGCATATATTGTATACATTATTAGATTATTAATATAATAGTATATACTATAATAGAACAATCATATATAGTATAATATATTGTAATTAATATATTATATGTTATATATGATACAATATAATATGTAATATATAATTCACATGTGTGCATGTGTGTATAATTGTGTTAGCTGGTTAGCTGATTGGCTGGTTGGCTGGCCGGCTGACTGGTTAGTTGGCTGTCTAGGCAGAAGTTGCTTGGTTGGCTTACTGGATGTTTGGTTAATTGGGTGGTTTGGTGAGCCATAGGAATTGTAGTCTAGGTTTGGCTTTGAAGTCAGAATTAATTTTATTCACATCGTAACTACTATAATGTTAAAACAATTTGCAATAGACTCTTTAAGTCTTAATTCATTGCATGAAACAATATTTTTCATAAAGATTGTAACAATAAAGTATATTGCACATAGAGCTTTAGCATGGTACCTGGGGTAAATTAACTGTGTTCACTAGTATATGTTCACTATTTTAAAGACAAGAAAGAAGCTTGGTGTTGTTTGCAAGAGGAACAAAATTAGTGAAAGCACATACTTATTTTGTTTAAACATCTGTCCCATTTACCCGAGACCTTCAAATATGTTTTAATGCTGCAAATGCACATCTATAACAAACAGTGCATGCACCTAGGAAAGTGGTATAACATGTAAAAACTCACAATCACAGAAGCAAACTATTTTTTCCTTGCAAGATTAAAACTTTATTCTTTTCTTACCCTCTTTGTCTCAGTCTTCCTTTTTGCAGTATCATAGCATTCTTTAGAAAGTAATTTTATTTAAAAAATAATGCATAACATATTATTTCTTGATGTGGGTTATAGTGCTTACCTAGGGGTTTGTTTATAATTATGCGTTAAAATAAACATGTATATTTCCCTATACCCATATTTACACTTAAACATACACAAAGGAGGTAAAATCAGAATGCAATAATGTGATGCAATAGGATAGCGCAGACTACATATAAACCTAGTTTGGATCTATATAAGCAAGGATTTCTTAAAATTTCAAATTAAAGGAACACATCAACAATAAGCCCTGATTGTGAAAAAAAAAAAGTTTATTCTAACTGCTCCAGATTGACTATCTCCATGTCACAAATTAAGTGGCTACAGTGGCAAATTGCTAAAATCATTCGTTTATTTTTTGCTAGTCTGCATAGATGTAACCTGCACTAACATCACTGTTAGGGCAGGATCTTTCCATGTCATGTTTCGCTTACTTAATGTTGGCCATGAAAAGCTTCTCTCTAAGAGAACTCAGTATTCATTTTTATATATAGGTAATGATTCCTCGTTGCAAATGTCAGGATTATGTTGTTACAAATACTGATGACTTCCTAATTGTCCTTTCCACATGACCATAGTACTGCAATGATTTCAGCTTCTGAGTGGTTATTTTCAGAGCCTGTCACCTAGAATCTTGAAAGATCCAAGAAGGTGTCTCTTCTGATTTTACATGCTACTGTTTTTGTGTAGAAGGAGATTTAACATTTTCTTCCTGCAATACCTAATTAAAATATTCACTTTTCTATTAAATATGAATTATTTCTGAACTTCAGGCTTACCTCTACACAGACATTCTCTAGTATGTTCTACATTTATGCATTATAGATCTAATTATGGGGGTTTTTACTAATGAGACTTAGAACTTCTGGATTAAACTAATTTATTCACTAAAAGCTCAATATCTCACACATAGTCACAATTTATTTTAAGAGTATTAAACAAATAAATGAGAAATAAATGGGCCTTTTAAGTGAAGTATCTGTCTATCACAAATCCAGTGCAATGTGTTTGGGTCTAAATAATTTCAGTTATCTAATGCTGAATTGTATTTAGGACTATAGATGTCGCATTTTCTGTTGTTTTTAAAATTTAACGTAGGCTCTTCATTTTCAGCTCTTTGGCTCTAGATCACAATCACTGATGGTGAGCTATATTAGTATTTTCTTTTGCAAGTAATCAATTTTCTTCATAATGTACAGTGAGATAATTTGTACAGAAACATTAGTAACACACCTCAGTTAAAATAATAAATTAATGTAATATAGTGAATATAATTGAATAATAAGTAAGGTTATAAAACATGTTTATGTCATTGAGAAGTAAATAATCTCCACGTAAAAAAGAAACAATATATAAGATTTACCAACAAAATCATGAAACATAAATGAAAGTTTCTTTTTACACAAAGAAAAAAGATAGAATTTTATAACTTGCAAATATTAATACACAAATATTAGAAAATAAATAGTATAAGAATGTTTCTATGTTTAGGCATATTAAAGCTTTTTTTGTACATTAATTACTAATAATCCAGATTAAATTAATTGTGATATTTGAATCTTTATGTTTAAATGAGAATATTTAATATAGGAACTAGAAAATATAAATAAAAACATTTATTTAGTCAAAACTAACAAGAGAAGATTATGAAAAAATTAATATTTCTTTAGAGTATCACAATACAAAAGATGCCTTAAGATTATTTTAACATCTTAATTGTTCTGTGATTTTACAATCAACATGTATGTGTTAAAAGAGAGTTTCAGAACAATTACCTAAGATATAGTTGGTAACTGCTAGTACAAAATACAAACTTTTTAGTTCAGTGCTGATGTCACCATTACATGGATTGGTACTACACTTTTTAAGAGCAGAGGCATTAATACCCATATGAATTATTTACCATTTTTAAATTTCTGTTAAGTTTCCTTGCTTTGAAGTCTATTTTGTCTGATATTAATAAGCTACTGCAGCTTTCTTATTATTGTATTTGCATGATACAACTCTTTCTATCCCTTTACTTTTGATCTACCCATATCTTCTTACTTCAGTTGTCTTGTACACAGTATATTATTTGAATCTTGTTATGTAATCTGTAAGTCTCTATCTTTCAATAAGTCTGCTAAGACCATTCACATATAGTATAATTATCAGCAGATTTGTATTTACGTTTATCATTTTACTATTTATTTTCTGTTTGTACCCTCTTCTTTTTAAATTTATTTATTTATTTATTTATTTATTCAGGTGAAATTGCTTAATAAGATCATGTAAGTTTCAAGTGAACATTTTTTATGATATGTGATCTGTATATTGTGTTGTCTGCCAACCACCCAATGTCAAATCATCTCTGTCACCATATATCTGGCCCCCTACATTCCATTTTTGAAGTCTATTATCTGTTACACAGTAGAGCTAGGTATTATATACAAGTCTTCTAGGTTCTATTTCAGTATGCTATATGTGTTAACCCAAGTCAGGATGTAAAAACAATACTATTAAAATGTTAATCTTCATCAGATCAATTGTCTAGTCAATTCAGTGTGTGAGTATCATAGTGATATCCAAAGAATTTTAGAAGAAAAAAATGGTTTTCATTGTTTTTGTATTAATTTTATTAACTAATTTGTTAATTCAATTGCTATACTTTTTGATAAAGGTTGTTGATAAGTTCTTGATATCTCTATCATAAGAGTTTAATAGTAATAAAGCTCATATTAATTAACACATGAGTAAAATCACTTTAAAATTTACAAAGATTTATATCAACATTAATAACATAATTAATGAGAAATAAGAGGTGGTTTATGCCTAGTATACCAAGAAATTGCTTATGGAGGAGGTGAAAAACTATCAGGATTCTGCAAGGTGGAGAAAACAAGAAATCCAGAATAAAAAGAAAGAGGACAGTGTGATCAGAGGGTGGTGAAAGCAAAGTTTTTAGTTTTATTAGAGCAAGCAGTGTTTCCTTATGGGATTAGTAGTACACAAGATTTCAAAACTCCTTAGTTAAAAAACAAAACATTTAACTTGTCTTTCCTTAGATATTGTCATTACTAATTGTTGAACACCTGCCATAATTTTAATTTTAAGTACTGTACTCTCCGAGAGCTTACTTGAAATTGCATGGTGACTCTATGTATTTCAGACCTCATGGGATCTATGATTTTTCAATGCTCCTCACTTCCCTCATGCCCTAACTTCCTTCTGCTACCCCTTTAATTCAGTGCTCAGGTATTACAATAATTTAGTTGCAGAAGCTTTTACCCTGTTCTCACTTTGTCAAACTCTCTTGGTAGTAACAATTCTGGTTGAATAAAATGTCCATTGTTGCTTCATACTCTATACTCTGCTTTTCCAGCTTCACTTAATGTGGCTAGAAGGAGTCCTCAGGCTTGTCAATAAACCATTCTTTAAGAGAAATTTTGCACTTTATAGTGCTCAACCTCAGAATGTTTCAGCTGTTAATGTTTCCAGCACTCATTAGAAACCTAATATTTTGCAGGCTTATGAAAGTGTTTTATGTGCACACACATACACACATGTATAACATATCAACTACTACTATAGTGAGATACCACAGCCAGTAGTTAGAAAGTTGTTCTCCATTCAGTGATATTTGCTTAGTGTTGATCATGTTAATCATAAAATTTTCAATGTCATGATTGCTGTGGGGAGGGACATATAAGGGGACTAAATGATAATGGAAAAATATAATAAATATTACTATATGTTGCCATGTATCATGCACACCCATGTATTTGTATGCATTATATGTGGAATTATTATAATTATACCCATGGTGTATAATCATTATGTCCATGTACACCCTTAATAATGCACACCCTCACTTTTCCCTAAAAAATTTTGGGAAAAAATGCACAATATGCATGTCAAAATACAATATATATTTTAAAAAAACCATGACAAATGATGGACACTAGAGAGTATACATATTTAACAAATAAATTACTCACATCATGTATTAGAGTATATTTGTTAATGTGTTTAGGTCTTTTAAAAAAATCTATCAACTTATTTTCATTAGGTATTTTCCCAAATAACAATTAGCCTGATAATTTCTCAGAAATGAAGGACAAATTAAAGCTGTTATTGATTCATTTTAAAGGGACTGTTTTCCATGATGATGTATATTTCAATGCAAGTTTTATTAAGATATTAATAAATCACATTGTATGAATATTTCTAATATTTCTAAACAGTGGAAATTCCTTTAGAAAATTTCTTTCTGCTATAGATAATATGGGTGGAGTAAATATACCAAACCCCCACCCTTAAATATACATGATTTTAGTGAAGATGAAAGTGTGAGTTGAAATGGTCAGGGTAAGAGCATTTAGTGACATAAAAGATGAAAATACTATTTCATTAGCACAGAGGAAAATTCACCTTTTTAAAAATTATTTTTTACAAGTTAATATCATGCTAGTTATAACCAGAGACAATATAACTTTAAAAATCCTTATATTTCTTTTATGAAATAAAGGCTTTTTAAGGCATTAATTTATAGCAGTATTGTATCAATATAGATCAGATTTTTAAAAACATTTTATAGATGTGAATTTAAGTAATAGTTTAATAAAGTACTGAATTTTTATATTATATATTTATATTCTTTCTGATGACATTTAAAATAGTATACAATCTTTTAATTAAGAGCACAATAGGACATTTTATGGAAATAGCTTATGTATTTATTAACATTACATACTTAATTGAAATATACAGTAAAACTATGAAATATACAGTAAAGCTAAGAGTAATTTTATATTACTTCATCAGTACATAGCTGCAAAGTGTAAAAGATTAGACTGTATAAGAAGATATACTACATAGGAGGACCACACATAACAGATTCAATGTAAAATATTCTTCAACAAAATTTTTGTGATTTTGATATTTTTATAATCATAAAATTATTTTTGTTAACCTTGTCATCTTTTAAACTATATAAGCCCCTAATGCTCAATGAAGTGATTTTTTTACCTCTTTATATCGTTTACTTACTAAGTTGGAAAATGTACTGTTTTATTTTAGAAAATTCCATACCGTTTTCCATAGTGGTTGTACCAGCCTGCACTCCCACCAGCAGTGCACTAGTGTCCCCTTTTCTCCACAACCTCTCCAACACTTGCTGTTTGTTGCTTTGTTTATGAGGGCCATTCTGACTGGTGTCAAGTTATATCTCATTGTGGTTTTAATTTGCATCTTTCTGATAGCTAGCGATATCGAGCATCTATTCATGTGTCTCTGGATCCTCTGTATGTCCTCCTTGGAGAAGTGTCTGCCCAAGTCCTCTGCCCATTTTTTAATTGGGTTGCTTGTCTTCTTAGAGTGGAGTCGTGTAAGTTCTTTGTATATTTTGGAGATTAAACCCTTATCTGAGGTATCATTGGCAAATATGTTTTCCCACACAGTCGGTTCTCTTTTTATTTTAATATTGTTTTCCTTGGCCATGCAGAAGCTTTTTATTTTGATGAGATCCCATTTGTTTATTCTTTCCTTTATGTCCCTTGCTTTAGGGGACATATCTGTAAAAATGTTGCTGCATGTAATATCTGAGATTTCCCTGCCTATGTTCTCCTCTAGGACTTCAACGGTGTTACGGCTTATGTTTAAATCTTTTATCCACCTTGAGTTTATTTTTGTGTATGGTGTAAGTTGGTGCTCGAGTTTCATTTTCTTGCACGAAGCTGTCCAGTTCTCCCAACACCACTTGTTGAAGAGGCTATTTTTACTCCATTTTATGTTGCTGCCCCTTTGTCGAATATTACTTGACTGTAGAGACTAGGGTTTATTTCTGGGCTCTCTGTTCTATTCCACTGGTCCACGTGCCTGTTTTTATGCCAGTACCAGGCTGTTTTGATTACAGTAGCCTTGTAATACAGTTTGGTATCAGGTATTGTGATCCCTCCTGCTTTGCTCTTCTTCCTCAAGATTGCTGCCGCTATTCTGGGTTGTTTATTGTTCCATATAAATTTTTGAAGAGTTTGTTCTATATCTGTGAAATATGCCATTGGTACTTTAATAGGTATTGCATTGAATCTGTAGATTGCTTTAGGAAGTATGGACATTTTGATGATGTTAATTCTTCTGATCCATGAACACAGTATGTGTTTCCATTTATTTGTGTCTTCCTTGATTTCTTTCTTCAGTGTTGTGTAGTTTTCTGCATACAGGTCTTTTACCTCCTTGGTTAGGTTTATTCCTAGGTACTTTATTTTTCTTTTTGCTATATCGAAGGGGATTTTTTTCTTGATTTCTGCTTCTGTTGTTTCATTGTTGGTATACAAAAATGCCTTTGATTTCTGGATATTGACTTTGTATCCTGCTGTTTGGCCAAATTCATTTATTAGGTCGAGCAGTTTTTTGGCTGAGACTATAGGATTTTCTATGTATACTAACATGTCATCTGCAAACAATGAAAGTTTTGTTTCCTCCTTTCCAAGTTGGATGCCTTTTATTTCCTTTTCTTGTCTAATCGCTGTGGCTAATACTTCCAATACTATATTGAATAGAAGTGGTGAAAATGGACAGCCTTGTCTTGTTTTATTTTAAAATTTTAATTAAATTATTATAAAAATTGGTGAATGACATCTCTATGTGCTAATCTAAGCCAGCATTGAATGATTCTCCTTTTGCCTAACTAAAACCCCATACAAATAAAAAATACGTTTTTAAATAAAATTAATTGAAAAAGTCATAATTTTACTTTCAAAGTAAAAATTATGCCACTAATGGACGAGGATGTCAAGATCTCGGTGGATAGCCTCAGACACTTCATGTCAGGGACCTGAAAATGATGTTCTTTTTCAAAGCTGAAATCTGCAAGAATTTATGTTTTTAGAAAAGTTCTGCCTATCAGCATAATAAAGTTGTCAATATCACTTTCTGCCCAGGGTTATGATTAGAAGAAACAAAAACAATAACAATAAAGAGTCAAATGCAGCAACTAAAATGCCAGAGCTGTTCTAGCCACACTCGGTGATTCCACTTAATACCTTCTATGACCCTAAACCAAGAAATCAATATAAAAACTGGTTCAGAGACAGAAATATTTTGTGAGCACTGGCAAAAAAAGTACTCTATTTGATACAGTCTTGTGCTGCATAATGCCATGACATTTGGATCCATGATGGACTGCATATAAATGACAGGTTCATAAGATTATAATAAATGATAAGCAAAAAGGGTTTTTTTGATGTTGAAAGAAATTATCGGACCATACTAATGAATTTACTGCTAACTTTGGGTAGTTTAAATAAATGAGGAATCTCAGTGTGCTGTCCATCTGTGCCTGCCCATAGCTGGGTTCTTGAGTTGGCCTCTAATATGTTAATTATTATAATACATTAGATACAGCAGATAGGTGAGTGTAATGCTCAAAGATTATGCCTAGATTTTTATTTTTAGCAACTAATTGCTCAATTCACTTTACTTTTTGTCCTCTCTATTCTCTCTTTTTGGATAACCACTACATAATACCATGATTCTCTGAAAGAAATGTCCATATTTTTTTTCTAAGAGAAAGCAGGATGATTTAACAAGTAGAATCAGGCATTGCTTTTTCTTTCTTTCTTTTGTTTTATAAAAAGTTTAGTATTTTATTTAATTTTACTTTTTAATATATTTTATTGATTATGCTATTACAGTTGTCCCATTTCTCCCCCATCATTCCCCTCCACCCTGAACACCCTCTCCCACCCACATTCCCCCCTTTAGTTCATGTCCATGTGTCATAAGTTCTTTAGCTTCTACATTTCCCACACTATTCTTGCCCTCCCCCTATTTTCTACCCACCATCTATGCTACTTATTCTCTGTACCTTGTCTCCCTCTCTCCTCCTCCCATGCCCCTGTTGCTAACCCTCCATGTGATCTCCATTTCTGTGGTTCTGTTTCTGTTCCAGTTGTTGGCTTAGTTTGCTTTTGTTTTAGGTGTAGTTCTTAATAGCTGTGAGTTTGCTGTCTTTTCACTGTCATATTTTTATCTTCTTTTTCTTAGATAAGTCTCTTTAACATTTCATATAATAAGAGCTTGGTGATGATGAACTCCTTGAACTCGACCTTATCTGAGATGCGCTGTATCTTCCCTTCCATTCTAAATGTCAGCTTTGCTGGATAGAGCAATTTTGGATGTAGGTCCCTGCCTTTCAAGACTTCAAATATTTCTTTCCAGTCCCTTCTTGCCTGGAATGTCTCTTTTGAGAAATCAGCTGACAGTCTGATGGGAACTCCTTTGTAGGTGACTGTCCCCTTATCCCTTGCTGCTTCTAGAATTCTCTCCTTCATTTTAATCTTGGCTAATGTAATTATGATGTGCATTGGCATGTTCCTCCTAGGGTCCAACTTCTTTGGGACTCTCTGAGCTTCCTGGACTTCCTGGTAGTTTATTTTCTTTCCAGATTGGGGAAGTTCTCCTTTATTATTTGTTCAAATAAGTTTTCCACTTGTTGCTCTTCTTTTTCCCCTTCTGGGACCCTTATAATTTGTATGTTGAGATGTTTAACAATGTCCCGGAGGTTCCTAACCCTCTCCTCATTTTTTTGAATTCTTGTTTCTTCCTTTTTTTTTGTTTGGTTGTTAGTTTCTTCCTTCTGGTCCACTCCATTGATTTGAGTCCCAGTTTTCCTCCCATCTCTATTGGTCCCCCATGCATTTTCCTTCATTTCATATATTGTAGCCTGCATTTTGTCATCTAATTTGTGAGCAAAATCAACCAATTCTGTGAGCATCCTGATCACCAGTGCTTTGAACTGTGCATCTGATAGGTTGGCTATCTCTTCACGGCTTAGAGGGATTGGCTCTGGGGCTTTCATTTGTTCTCTGGTTTGAGCCATTTTTGGTGGGGTTTTTTGTTTTGTTTTGGTTTAGGTCTGGTCGAGGCTGTTACGTAATGAGGGGTGGAGCCCTAGGTGTTCCCCTGTGCGGGGCAGCCCAGTTGCTGAGTTGTGACACTGTTTATGGGGGCGGGGTCTGAGAGGGAACAATGGCACCTCTCTTCTGGATGCCAGTCCCTTCTGCCGCTTCCCCTTCACCTGGATTGTCTTCACTCAGGAATGTGGGACCACCTGGTCAGCCAGCCACCTGGCTCGGCCTCACTGGGTCTGCACAGTTGTTCTCCCATGCCTAGGGTCTGCCAGCTGCTGCTTGTGTGCCCAGAGTGTGCCAGCTGTCGCCTGTGCATCTGGGAACTGCCAGCTGCTGCTGCCTGTGTTCCCGAGTCCACACCTCCACTTTTTCCTGCCGTGACTCCACCTCTCTTTCCGGTCTGGATGAACGGTTGTTGGACTTCTGTACAGTTCAATTTTCTATCACTTCGGGTTGTTTTCTTGTTTCTAAATATTTGTCATCCTTAATCTTGGTTGTGAGAGGAGGCACAGTGTGTCCACCTATGCCTCCATCTTGGCCGGAAGTCCTGCTTTTTCTTGATAGAAGCATTCAGTATGCAAAGTACACTCACCTCTTGGTACAGTAATAACACCTGCCACTTCCCTGGCACAGTTAATTCTAACAGAATTATTCCTGGGCATCCATTATCTATGCGTGTTCCTGCAATTGCCCTTTTCTTTCTTGAGGCAATATGTAAATTCTCTCATCCAGAATAACTGGAAAATGAGGCTTCCCATTCAGCTGATTAGCTAAACACCATAAAGCACCATTGATTTGTCAATAGACTCAATATATTCTAAACTCCAGATCAAGACCTCACATTACTTAACATATTTTGATGATTCTCAAGGCCCTTGAGAACCAAGCAAGGTCTGAGAGTCATCGATTTTTGCTGTACAACATTAAAAGATACAGAAGTTTTGCTAAGTCTGTCCTGGTCGTGGCTATCCACTCTGAAAATAGTTTACTTATTATGTCATTCCAGACAAGGTTCTGTGAGGAATCACATCATCATGGGAAGGAATGTTCAGGAATTGTATAGAATGTTATGATGTTCTCCCTATAACCTGATATAGATATTTCTTATTAACTATCAAAAGAAAATGAGGGAATGAATCCAAATTCTTTCTTTTTTTTTTCATGACAATAATTTATAATTTTGAACATAAAAGAGATACAATAGAAACCAATAAAATTACACTCAGTCATGTTTAATCAAAAACATAAGCCAAAAAATTCATTAGCTTTTTATTCTTCTATGTATTCGATTTAATGGAAAATTTCTCTTCTTTTTTTTTTCAGTATTTTTTAATTATTGATATTGTACAGTTTTCTGTCCTTTACCCCGCCCCAGCCCACCACCCCAGCCCTCCCCACCTTCCTCCCATTTCCACCCACCATAGTTTTTGTCCATGAGTCCTTTATACTTGTTGCTCTAAACCGTTCCCCTTTTCCCCTGAAATTCCCTCCCCTCCCACTCTGGACATTGTCAGACTGTTCTCAAATTCAGTGTCTTTGTTTATATTATGCTTGTTTGTTTGTTTTGTTGATTAGGTTCCTGTTAAAGGTGAGATCATATGGTATTTGTCTTTCACTGCCTGGCCTATTTCGCTCAGCATGATACTCTCCAATTCCTTCCATGCTGTCGCAAAGGGTAGGAGCTCCTTCTTTCTTTCTGCTGCATAGAATTCCATTGTGTAAATGTACCACAGTTTTTTGATCCATTCATTAACTGATGGGCACCTAGGTTGCTTCCAGCACTTGGCTATTGTAAATTGTGCTGCTATGAACATAGGGGTGCATAGATTCTTTTGGATTGGTGTTTCAGGATTCTTAGGATATAATCCAAGCAGTGGAATTGCTGGGTCAAAAGGTATGTCCATTTTTAGTTTTCTTAGAAAATTCCATACTGTTTTCCATAGTGGTTGTACCAATCTGCAATCCCACCAACAGTGCACTAGGGTCCCCTTTTCTCCACAACCTCTCCAACACTTGCTGTTTGTTGCTTTGTTTATGAAGGCCATTCTGACTGGTATCAAGTGGTATCTCATTGTGGTTTTAATTTGCATCTCTCTGATAGCTAGAGATATCGAGCATCTTTTCATGTGTCTCTGGATCCTCTGTATGTCCTCCTTGGAGAAGTGTCTGTTCAAATCCTTTGCCCATTTTTTAATTGGGTTGCTTGTCTTCTTAGAGTAGAGTCTTGTAAGTTCTTTATATATTTTGGAGATTAATCCCTTGTCTGAGGTATCATTTCCAAATGTTTTCCCATACAGTTGGTTCTCTTTTTATTTTAATACTGTTTTCTTTAGCCGTGCAGAAGCTTTTTATTTTGATGAGATCCCATTTGTTTATTCTTTCCTTTATGTCCCTTGATCTAGGGGACGTATCAGTGAAAATATTGCTGCGTGAAATATCTGAGATTTTCCTGCCTATATTATCCTCTAGAATTTTAATGGTGTCATGGCTTATATTTAAATCTTTTATCTACCTTGAATTTATTTTTGTGTATGGTGTAAGTTGGTGCTCGAGTTTCATTTTTTTGCATGTAGCTGTCCAGTTCTCCCAGCACCACTTATTGAAGAGGCTATTTTTGCTCCATTTTATGTTGCTGCCCCCTTTGTCGAATATTAATTGACTGTAGAGACTTGGGTTTATTTCTGGGCTCTCTGTTCTATTCCACTGGTCCACGTGTCTGTTCTTGTGCCAGTACCAGGCTGTTTTGATTACAGTGGCTTTGTAATACAGTTTGGTATCAGGTATTGTGATCCCTCCTACTTTGCTCTTCTTTCTCAAAATTGCTGCCGCTATCCGGGGTCGTTTATGATTCCATATAAATTTGTGAAGTGTTTGTTCTATGTCTGTGAAATATGCCATTGGAACTTTAATAGGTATTGCATTGAATCTGTAAATTGCTTTGAGTAATATGGACATTTTGATAATATTAATTCTTCCGATCCATGAACATGGTATATGCTTCCATTTGTTTGTGTCTTCCTTGATTTCTTTCTTCAGTGTTGTGTAGTTTTCTGCATACAGGTCTTTTACCTCCTTGGTTAGGTTTATTCCTAGGTATTTTATTTTTCTTTTTGCTATATCAAATGGAATTTTTTTTTTTCGATTTCTCCTTCTGCTGTTTCACTGTTGGTATACAAAAATGCCTTTGATTTTTGGATATTGACTTTGTATCCGGCTGTTTGGCCAAATTCATTTATTACATCGAGCAGCTTTTTGGCCGAGTCTATAGGATTTTCTAGGCACACTATCATGTCATCTGCAAACAATGATAGTTTTGTTTCCTCCTTTCCAATTTGGATGCCTTTTATTTCCTTTTCTTGTCTAATTGCTGTGGCTAAGACTTCCAATACTATTTTGAATAGAAGTGGTGAAAGTGGACAGCCTTGTCTTGTTCCTGATCTTAGTGGGAAAGATTTTAGTTTTTGCCCACATGAGTATGATGTTGGCTGTAGGTCTCTCATATATGGCTTTTATTATGTTGAGGAATGCTCCCTCTATTCCCACTTTGCTGAGTGTTTTTATCACTAATGGGTTTTGTACTTTATCAAAAGCTTTTTCTGCATCTATTGATATGATCATGTGATTTTTGTCTTTGCTTTTGTTTATGTGGTGTATTACATTTATTGATTTGCTAATGTTGAACCATCCTTGCATCCCTGGGATGAATCCCACTTGGTCATGGTGTATGATCTTTTTAATGCATTGTTGGATGCGGTTTGCCAATATTTTGTTGAGGATTTTAGCGTCTACATTCATCAGTGATATTGGCCTGAAGTTTTCTTTCTTTGATATGTCTTTATCTGGTTTTGGGATTAGGATGATGCTGGCTTCATAAAAAGAGTTTGGGAGTCTTCCATGATTTTGGATTTTTTGGAATAGTCTGTGAAGGATAGGGGTTAGCTCTTCCTTAAATGTTTTGTAGAATTCTCCTGTGAAACCATCTGGTCCACGGCTTTTGTGTGCCGGGAGTGTTTTGATTACTGATTCAATTTCACCAGCTGTTATTGGTCTGTTCAGGCTTTCTGTTTCTTTTTCATTGAGTTTTGGAAGGTTATATTTTTCTAGAAACTTGTCCATTTCACCTAGGTTTTCAAATTTCTTGGCATACAGTTCTTCATAGTAATTTCTTACAATCCTTTGTATTTCTGTGGTGTCAGTAGTAATCTCTCCTTTTTCATTTCTGATTGTGTTTATTTGAGTCCTCTCTCTTTTTTTCTTGATGAGCCTGCTTAAAGGCTTGTTGATTTTGTTTATCTTTTCAAAGAACCAGCTCCTGGATTCATTGATCCTTAGGATTGTGCTTTTAGTCTCTATGTCATTTAATTCTGCTCTGATCTTGGTTATTTCCTTCCTTCTACTTGCCCTGGGCTGTCTTTGTTGTTGTTCCTCGAGTTCTTGTAGGCGTAGGGTTAAGTCGTTTGTTAGAAATGTTTCTGTCTTCTTTAGGTAGGCCTATATTGCTATGAACTTCCCTCTGAGGACTGCCTTCATTGTGTCCCATAAGTTTTGGGTTGTTGTGAGTTCATTTTCATTTGTTTCCAGAAACTTTTTGATTTCCTCCTTAATTTCATTCTTTACCCATTCATTGTTTAATAGCATGCTATTCAATCTCCATGATTTTGATGATTTGGGGATTTTCCCCATCAAGTCGGTTTCTAGTTTCAGTCCCTTGTGGTCGGAGAAAATTCTTGGAAAATGTTCTGTCTTTGAAAATGTTCCATGTGCGTTTGAAAAAAAAATATGTATTTAGTGTTTTTGGGATGGAGGGCCCTATATATATCAGCTAAGTCCAATTCGTCTAGAGTACTGTTCAATGCCACAATATCTTTGTTGATAATTTGTTTGGAAGATCTGTCCATTTTTGACAGTGGGGTGTTAAAATCTCCTACTATAATTGTGTTGCTGTCAATATCTTTCTTGAAGTCCTCTAAGATTTTCTTGATGTATTTAGGTGCTCCTATGTTGGGTGCATATATATTTACAATGTTTATGTCTTCTTGGTGGATTCTTCCCTTGAGTATTATGAAGTGACCTTCTGGGTCTCTCTTTATAGCTCTTCTTTTGAAGTCTATTTTGTCTGATATGAGTATTGCTACCCCGGCCTTTTTTTCCTGTCCATTTGCTTGGTAAATTTGTTTCCAGCCTTTCACTTTAAGTCTGTGTAGGTCTTTTGTCCTGAGGTGGGTCTCTTGTAGGCAGCATATGTGTGGGTCATGCTTTCTTATCCATTCAGCTACTCTATGTGTTTTGATTGGAGCATTTAATCCATTTACATTTAAGGTTACTATTGATAGGTACTGATTCATTGCCATTTTCGTATCTGTGTTCCTCACTCTCTCTTTTCCTTTCTTTCCTTAAAGCAGTCCCTTTAGTATCTCTTGTAGTACTGGTTTGGTAGAGGTGTATTCTTTTAGACTTCTTTTGTCTGGGAAGCTCCTTATTTGTCCTTCTATCTTGATTGAAATCCTTGCTGGATAGAGTAGTCTTGGTTGTAGGCCTTTGGTTCTCATTACTTGGAATATTTCTTGCCATTGTCTTCTGGCTTGGAGCGTTTCCATTGAGAAGTCAGTTGCTAACCTTATCGGGGCTCCCTTGTATGTTACTTCCTTTTTCTCCCTTGCTGCCTTTAAGATTCTCTCTTTGTCTTGGAAGTTTGCCATTTTAATGATGATGTGTCTTGAAGTGGGCCTGTTTGGGTTCCTCTTGATAGGGACTCTCTGTGTTTCCTGGATTTGTGTGACTTTTTTTCTCATCAAATGAGGGAAGTTTTCCATCATTACTTTTTCAAATAGGTTTTCTATCCCTTGCTCTTCTTCTTCTCCTTCTGGTATTCCTATTATACGGATATTATTACGTTTCATGTTGTCTTGCATTTCTCTTAAACCCTCTTCATTCTTTCTGAGCCTCTTTTCCTTTTCTTGCTCTATCTGGCTGTTTTTTTCTACTTTGTCCTCCAACTCACTGATCCGATCTTCTGCTTCAATCGATTCTGCTTTTCGTTCCTTCTACTGTGTTCTTCAGCTCAGAAATTGTATTCTTCATTTCCTCTTGGCCCTTTTTGATAGTTTCTATTTCCTTTTTCATGTTGATATAGTTTGCACTGAGTTCATCATAGCTTCCCTGTAGTTTCTGGTAGCTCGTTGAGAGCTCATGGAGCTTCCTGACAACCATTTCTTTGAACTCCTTATCTGATAGTTGAGTTGCCTCTGTTTCATTTAGCATTCTTTCTGGGGCTTCCACCTTTTCTTTCATTTGGGGATTGTTTCTTTGTCTTCTCATTGTTGGTGAGACTCTTCTTGTAAACCTCTGCTTCTTAAGTTGATCTGTTCTGGCTACCTGCGTTTATGGTGTGAACTTCTGTGGTGGAATACCTGTGAGATTCAGTGTTATAGTGTTCTTCAGGTATCCTGGTGTTCACAGCTTCCACTGTCTCAGCTGTGGGAATACCCCCTCTTTTGGTCCAACTCTGGTTTTTTCACAGTTCTAGGATTTCTTTGCCTCACTCGTGGGTATTCAAAAAGAGAAAAGAATAAAGTGAAAAAAGAAGAGAGAGAAAAAAGAAAAAAGAAAAAAAAGAGGAGGGAAGGAGAGATAGAATTGGAAAGAAAGGAAGAAGGAATAAAGCCAGAAAGAAGTAAAGAGAAGCAAAAGGAATTGAGGGATAAAAAAGGTAGAAGTAATAAAAAAATAAAAAATATACAATCAAAACAAAACAAAAATAACCCCACAAAAATGAAAAACGAACCAAAACAAACAAACAAACAATAAACCCAACTAAACAGACAAAAGACAACTATCAAAAAAAACCCACAAAACAAAATGAAACAAAACACCCCCCCCCCCAAAAAAAAAAGAATAAGAAGAAAAAAAAATCTCTTGCTATTTTCACACAGGCCAAACTGGATTTTCTGGACTTGCTGGCTGTAGCAGGCTGCAAGGTGACTCGTACCGCTTTTCTCCCTGTTCCTCACTCAGTCAGCTTTCGGCTACTGTCCTCAGTGCCAGCCCAGCACTGTCCCCCGGGCTAATGGCGTACTCTCCATGAAGGGCCTTGGGTGTGATTTCTGAGCCTCCTGCAGGGGGCGAGCTTTCCAGAGTTTATGGGTTTCAGCTGGAATCTCTTACAGATCCATCCCTCCCAGAGCCTATTGCTGTGAGCTCCGGGTCTCCTACAGGGCGCAGGCGCCCGCCTGAGACTACGGGCGTGGGCTCCGAGAGTTTCCCGAGTTGCGCGCACTCACCCCAGGATCACAGATATGAGCTCCGGGTCTTCCAGAGTCCCCTTCTCTAGTTGCAGGGTTGCCTCTGGCCGCAGGGCTGCTTCCAACCCGGTCGCAGAGCCGCCTCCTGTCGCGCGGCCGCCTTCGGTCCGTTGCAGAACCGCCTCCGGTCGCTCAGCCTCCTCCGGTCGGTTGCAGAGGCCCCTCTGGTCGCCGGGCCGCCTCCGGTCGGTTGCAGAGCTGCCTCAGGTCGCTGGGTCGCCTCTGTCCCGTCTCAGGGCCACCTCCGGTCACTCGGCTGCCACGTCTAATTTTCCAATGTCTGCTACGGATTTTGATCTCCTATTTTCATATATACTGTGGTATTGTTGGCTATCTGCTCTGTTCCTCTGTAGATCAGTTAGGTTTTTCTCCCATGTGCAGGAGGAAGGACAATCTGCGTCCTCCTACCATGCCACCATCTTGAACCCCCCTGAATCCAAATTCAATAAAAGTAGAGAACATGAATGCTAGGGATGAAGACATTTGCTCCTCCACCATAAAGGAAGAGAGGATTATGTATAGAGATAGAGTACTTTGTGTTTATGTGTATAAAAGGATACACATAATAAAGGTATATAGGCAAATATGATGGAAATATTAATAAATCAGGATTAGATAACTTGCTTTAAAACTGACAATAAGAATCTTTCAGTAGTTTTATCCAAATTGCGTTAGAAATATAACTTCATCTGAAATAACTGATCGAGGTAAATATTTAAGATTTTATTTACTGCATTGTGGAAGCAATGCTAGTGAGAGCTCACAATAGCACAGAATTACCCTAATTGTTTCATATTTTTGCTGATAAAATATTATGTTTTTGGTTAAATTTTCAAATTATGGCAAAATCCAAGTTTTCAAGTGAATGAATGCATAGTGAAAATTGATAGTTTAATAGCTCTCTCAACATTTTCTTTTGTATGAGGGAAAGATCAAGAAACAGATTTTCACTACTTGATTATCTGTGCATTTTTTATCAGTCTTGTCTGAATTCTCTTCTGAACAGCCTACAAGAAAACTATATAACTAAAAGGTTTTCCATTATATGTAATTTTAAATTATATGCAATCATATACAATGTGGGAAAAATTATGACCATCACCATCTTGTCTCCAGAGAGATTCATATTTAGCCTCAATTTACTCCCAGAAAGCCTATTTTCTAAGCGTTGTGGATAGAGGTAGAGCAAGTTCCCTGCCACTCTAATAGGAATACTTCAGTCCTCTGCTGACTATACACATTTTATAACCACACATTGTAGATTTAACTGGGCAGAGAAGCAAAGTGCCAGAAACACAAGGACTGTGATCATTTTCCCACTATATGGCTTCCCTTGCTTTATCTTAAATTTCTAGACATTTCTGGATTCATAGACATCTTCACAAAATTATGAATGAGTATAAAAGATGAGACATTTACAGAAAGCCTAGAATTTTAGAAAAATTTGGGGGATATAAAGTAAAGGCACACAAGTTGTTCTAAGAAAACCATGTATAGTTGATTTAGTATAAAAAGATAGCATATTCTATTACCTGGTTTTTGAAAAGCATAGTCTTTCTTTGTTTCTCATGGTATCTATGCTCTTATCACTGGCAAAAAATGGTATCTCACCCTGAAATTTTATTGTCCACGCTGGTGTTGCTGGCAGGGATATTTTCAATATTGGGTTGGGACTGAGGCCACTATGAGTGGTCAGTCTGGAAGGTGGATCATGGGAGCGCTTCTGATGAAGTCTGTGTGGTGCTGGATTTCGAATCATTCTGTCTTTCAGTTTTTCTGTTTTTGCTCATCTCATTCACTCTTCTGATTTCCTCATGGTGTCTAGGTAGTAATAAAAATTATCTTTGCAAATCTTAGTCTCAAAATAGCAAACTTGTTGGGTAGATAATGCACTTTCTAACTGGATTTCTTCTTGTGGTTTTAGAGACTTCAGTTATTTTCTATTTAGAAATTATTATTAGTCATATTCAAGAATTATTATATATTCAGTATCTATTGGGTGCTTGTCTCTGCTCAAGTCACTGGGAAACAATAGTGAACATGTCAGAGAAAATTCTGCCCTGATGGAACTAAAATTCTAATTGGTGGTAATTAATAAGTAAAATTAATCATTTCAAGCAGTGGCTAATGTTAGAAAGAAAAATACTCATATCAGCTTGGAGAATCTATTTGCCTAACCCTGACAAAAATTTTCTTGCATGTTTAAAATATGTTTTGGTGGTATATAATAGTTCAATATTTCAGTAAGTTTGAGGATGAACAGTGTAAATAACCTCCTGATTGTGGAGGAGTGGCAGCATTGAGCTAACCCTAAAACCCAGGCACTTCAGACTCTATAGTAACAGAAGCAGTAGTTTCTACTGTGTTAAAAAAAAAAAAAAAGCTAAATAGTTACGATGGGGTATATTGTTTTCCTATGTATGTAAAAATATCACTATTTACTAGAAGGTGAGTAACTTAAAATATCACACATTTATTATTTTATCATTTTTATTTTTATATTTTAAAGTGCATCAGGACTTCTGACCTAAAAATGGCTTAGCTGAGTACTTTATCTGATCAGGGTCTCCCAAGTCTGCAGTCCATGTTCTCATCTGGCACTCAGGGTCTGCTATGGAGCTTTGGGGTTTTTGACAGAATTCAGTTCCTTGCATCAGGTACAAGGCTGAGGGCCTCCACTCCTAGAGGCTGCCTTCCCAAAGTTCTTTCTGCTGTGGGCCTCTCCATAGGCAGTCACATCATGGCAGCTTGCTCTTCGAGGTCAACAAGGGATCCTGTCATTCTAGTTAGAAGTCTGGAGTCTAAGATATAATCATGGAAGGGACCTCTCTTCACCATTTCTACATAGCATAACATAATCAAGAGGTGAAGTCCCGCTACCTTTTCCATGTTCTATTAATAGCAAATCACAGGGTGCTCCTATATTCCAGAGGAGGAAATTTTATAAATGCCTGGATACCAAGGTCCAGGATTTGATGAAGATCTCCCTGTGGTCTGTCTGCCATGGGGTATCTGGGAATAATAAAGGAAAACAATATTTTTTCCTTTATAGTATAACTCACATGAACTCACACAGGTAGATACTACAACGCCACAATTCTTCAGTCAGTAGTATCAAGTTGTTCCTATGTTAAAAAGTATGTCCTTAGTTCAAGATGTCTAGATCAGCTTGAGTGTCTGTTTCTTTTCCTTCCCTAGATTCCATTAAAAATATCAAATGAGTAATCATACAGCCAAGAGACCTTGTAGTACAGAAGGGATTTCAGCAAATATCTAGAAGAGAACTAAGAAACTCTTCATGGATGATGTAAATCATGAAGTAGAGGGCCAGAATATAAAGAAGGGAATCAACAGGAACAACAAGATGCCAAATGGTTTCTACGCTGTGAGTGCACAGGTCAGAGACTTACAGTGGCAGTAGGACGATTGTCAAAGGAAACTGTTCATGGAGAGTGGTCAGCTCATCCCACTCTTATCTTTGCTACCCTCACTAGCTCTAAGCAGAGTGCACCCCAGCTTAATCCAATCAGACTGATTATTTTATATTTTCTATTATTTTTAAATGTTCTACTATGTAAAAATGCAAAATTAAACAAAAATGCAGAGAATCTGTTAGTTTCCAATAACATACCTACAGGGTCTTAAAGAAATTGAGCTGTAATCTTTTTTAAGACACTATATTTTAATTGTTAGTTATTTTAGTAGTTATTTTGAAGTGAAGAGTATCTTTATTTAATAAATCTTATCTGAGTGGCCATTTTTGGCCACAACACATTTCATTTTATTTTAGCCATAAAACTTATAACTTCATTATGAAAATATACAAAGTAGAGGAAAAAAAATACAAACAAATTAGTTTGATGTAAATCCTTCCTTCAGAAAAAATCAACATGCTACTGATTAACTTTAGGGTTCTCTATTTTTATTAATCTTAATATATTTTGAGTTAATAATGTAAATATATTGCATTATTTTTAATTTATGATATTATGAATGTTTGTGTAACTAAAGATTGTTTATAATTATTAATAATTCATGTTCGAATGACCATAATTTATTTAAGCATTTTTCTATTACTGCACATTTATAGTTCTTCCCAATTTTGCCCCTTCTAGATTAAGCTGTTGTAAGAATTCTTACGTGTTAATTTATCTAAATTTTTGTGTGGAATCTTAACACAAACCCTCACATGTAAATAGCTGCTTTTGGTTCTTATCCAATATGCTTAAGTTATATTAAATAATTTATTTGTCCACACAAAATATAATATTTGCCTTCTCAGTGCAGTTCTACCAGCATTGAGTGTTATCATTTTAAAAATAAAATCTCATTTAGATACATGAAAAATATCTTACATTGCAATATTGCATTGTTGTTTTTGTTTGTTTTTAGATTTCCAATGAGATTAAACTTTAGAATCTTGAGTTTAACATGGCTATAACTGTCAGGAAGAATTATTCCAAGGCCATCTTGCCTCAGCTTCTCTTCCTAGATCTTTGCCTATAAGGACCACATTTCCTGGTGTACTGAGTCACTCTAGTCATCCAAGTTCTCTTACATCCTGCATATATTCACATGTGAATGTGCATGTGTGTGGTCCCTGCTTAGAAAGGGAAGAGCAGTTTGCACACTGTTCAACAGTCCTGTGAATTTGCTTTGTTTTCTGTAGCATAGGTGTATGGGGTCCTAACTTTATATATCAATCTAGTTATATTAGGCTATGTAGTGACTGGCATTTAATTCTAGATTCTAGCCCACTGCTTGTTTGTTCTGAATTTTCATAATTTCTCAGTCTTTATAAGAACTGGGATTGGAGGTGGAGATAGCATTTGAACTTCTGGTCAGACAACATAGAAGACAGCAATTTCTTTTTAGTTTGTAGGAAGCCTATACCGGTTGTATTATTTTTACTTGCAGTTCCCCAGCCTACTCACACATTGCTCTTTTTTTTCTTAGCAATTATCACTTAAAATACCATGTAACATACTTATGTATTTATTTTATTAGTTACCATTCTCTAAATAATACTAAAATATAAAATCTACCAGGTCAGGAATTTTGTTTGTTTTAGGTCATCAACTAATTTATTATAAGATATTAAAATTGTACTCACATGATAGGTGATCAGTTAATATTTATAGGACACATGAATTAAAACACTGGAAAATGAGATTCATAGTGCTCTTTACTTAAAGAGCAACACATTGAGTGTACTGTCTGATCTGTGATCATGGTGCTTAAAATTTTTTGTTGAATGTAGAAATAAATCTATGAGTGGATGAATGGTTTTTGGAAATATCTGTAATTCCCACTTGATGATAATATTTATTACGTAGATATTTAGCTTAGTACCCAAGATTATTTGTTGTTACTTTCCCCAATTCTAAGTACAACTTAACTAGAAATAAGAGCATATCTTTACTGATTATGTAGTTCCAATTTGATAAACATTAAAAAAATTCCTTCTTATGTCAGAAACATCTATAAACATTATTTTTAAATATATTTTATTGATTATGATGTTACAATTGTCCCATTTCCCATCCTTTATTCTGCTCTGCCCTGTACATTCCCTCCCACCCACATTCCCTTACTTCAGTTCATGTCCATGGGTCATACATATAAGTTCTTTGGCTTCTATATTTCCTATACTATTCTCAACTTCCCCTTGTCTATTTTGTACCTACCATTTATGCTACTTATTCTCTGTAACTTTTCCCCCTCTATCCCCCTCCCACTTCCCTATTGATAACTCTCCATTTCTGTGATTCTGTTCCTGTTCTACTTGTTTGCTTTGTTTGTTTTTGTTTTTGTTTTCGGTGTGGTTGTTAATAACTGTGAGTTTGCTGTCATTTTACTGTTCATAATTTCATCTTCTTTTTCCTAGATGAATCCCTTTAACTTCTCATATAATAAGGGCTTGGCGATGATGAACTCCTTTAATTTGACCTTATCTGAGCAGCACTTTATCTGCCCTTCTATTCTAAGTGATAGCTTTGCTGGATAGAGCAATCTTGGATGTAGGTCCTTGTCTTTCATGACTTTGAATACTTCTTTCCAGCCCCTTCTTGCCTGCAAAGTATCTTTTGAGAGATCAGCTGACAGTCTGATGGGAACTCCTTTGTAGGTAACTGTCTCCTTTTCTCTTGCTGCTCTAGGATTTTCTCCTTATTTTTAATCTTGGCTAGTGTTATTATAATGTGCCTTGGTGTGTTCCTCCTTGAGTCCAACTTCTTTGGGACTCTCTGAGCTTCCTGGATTTCCTGAAAGTCTATTTCCTTTGCCAGATTAAGGAAGTTCTCCTTCATTATTTGTTCAAATAAGTTTTCAATTTGCTGTTCTTCCTCTTCTCCTTCTGGTACCCCTAATATAATTTGGATGTTGGAACATTTAAAGATGTCCCGGAGGTTCCTAAACCTCTCCTCATTTTTTTGAATTCTTGTTTCTTCATTCTGTTCTGGTTGGATGTTTCTTTCTTCCTTCTGGTCCACTCCATTGATTTGAGTCCCAGTTTCCTTCCCATCACTACTGGTTCCTTGTGCATTTGCCTTTATTTCACTTAGTGTAGCCTTCATTTTTTCATCTAATTTGTGACCAGATTCAACCAAATCTGTGAGCATCCTCATCACCAGTGTTTTGAACTTTGCATCTGGTAGGTTGGCCATCTGTTCATTGCTTAGTTGTATTTTTTCTGGATCTTTGATCTGTTCTTTCATTTGGGCCATTTTTTGGTCTCTGTGTGCCTGTTACATAGTAAGTGGCAGAGCCTTAGGTGTTCACCAGGGTAGGTCAACTCATGTCGCTGCGTTGTGACATTGTATGTGGGGAAAAGGTCCGAGAGGGAACAATGGTGCTTGCTCCACTCTCTGTGGGATTTCAGTCACTTCCCCCTCTACCCACAAGCAAAGTGGGCCCTTCTGGTGCTGATTCCTGGTGGGTGAGTTTGTGTATGCTCTAGGATCCTGTGGGTCCCTCCAAGGAACTCTCCTGTGAGGCTGGGAGTTTCTTCTGCTGCTACCTCAACCCCCACAGGTGTTTTCAATCAGTGGTTTGAGAGTTTACTTCCCAGAGCTGGGGCTCTGGGTTCCACTGTCTGTTTTGGTCCCCAGATGTTCCTCCTCGTTTATCTGCCTGAGAATGTGGGACCACCCACTGCAGTAGCTGCCACCTCACAGGGTCACTAGCTGCCACCTGACTGGGAGTCTTCTCCACCCAGATGCCTGTCTCTGCCCCTCCTACCAGTCTGGATGAATGTTTCTTCTTTAACTCCTTGGTTGTTGGACTTCCATACAGTTCAATTTTCTGTGGGTTCTATTGTTTTTTATTTTTAAATTGTTGTTGTTCTTTTTTTGGTTGTGTGAGGAGTCACGGTGTATCTACCTATGCCTCCATCTTGGCTGGAAGTTGAATAAATAAAATAAAATAAACATTATTATATTAAACTGTTTTATATTTTTATTATGTAAGCTTTCATTACAAATACATATCCTTTTTAGTCTCAGTTTATATTTTATTTCATTATAAGTAAAATATTGACATTTCCAAAGTGAACCAGGAAGTTGATATCCTTGGGCTGCAGCGAGAACACCTCTGCTATGACGACATACTCACGAAGGAAAAAAAAATCAATTTTCAGGTATATTTTTACAGAACCTCAAAAATTCATTTCAGAAGTGAAATGACTAGTTATTGCCATTCCAACACTTCTGTTTCCAGTTCTGGCTTTCTCAGGTCAAGTTTCTGCAGATTGGTACCCCAGGATATGCGAGTCCTATGCTAGTTTGGATTTGATGTGAAAAGGAATCCCACTGTTCAGAAGCAAAGGCCTGTCAGAACAAATCGACATTTTCCCTCTTTCTGTGTAATATAATTTAAGACTAGTTTAAAAATGCAAAAAAAAAGATGTTTCTTCTTCATGAGTTAAAAAATAACAAATTACTCCAATTCTCCAGTGTTTTTGGATCTCCAGAAACATTTAGCTGATTTCCTAGTGCTACCACTTAAATTTCTAGACCAAGTTGCATTTCCTGATGTCCTCTGCATAGCCAGAGGATGCTCACTGAAAATTCAGTAGAGATAAGAGAGAAGATTCTTTTTTCCTAGCACTTACAGTGAAAAATTTGTATCTTCAGCATAAAGGCACATTTATCCATATATTTATGACATCCTTAGGAATCTTTGTCTATCCTTCTAGTAAGTTTAGGACCCTATGTGACTTAAATAAACCATATGGATTTCATTCTTTATCTGAAGAAAGTCCCTCTCCTCTAAGATAAATTTTTCTTACTCGGTGGCAGATTCCTCCTATGTATGTACACAAATGTTGCGTGTGTGAGGGTGTGTGTGCCTAGTGGTAAAAGAGTCTACCAGATCTGTAATATAGAAAAAAAAATGTAACTCCTTTTTAGAGTCTGACTATTGCAATGAGGTTCCAGGAAGGCAATTACTTGGATAACTTTATAAATGCAGATAACAAGTCTCTTAAAATCTAGAGGAAGTTTCTCTCTCTTTTTTTGTAATTTATGCTGATAAGTTGGAAAAAATGAAAACCTTAAATGTCTATTTTATCTGAGTGATTTTGCAATCATAGCAAGCTATTACCTTGAGAAAAATATACTGAGAACCCTTGGCTGCTGTGGCTCAGTGGTTGAGTGCCAGCCTATAAGTCAAAGGGTTGGAGGTTCAATTCCCAGTCTAACCCACATGACTGGGTTGCCCAGGTCCCCAGTTAGGGGTACATGAAAGGCAGAGCAACTACACAGTGATGTTTCTCTCCCTCTTTTTCTCTCTCCCTACCCCTCTCTAAAAAATAAAGTAAATAAAATCTTTTTAAAAATCTACTGAGAAAGTGGGACACAGGGGACAGGTCTTTCTCATTATGGGGCATTTCTTCTTAAATGTGTAATTTGTATAAAGTGAGAAAATGTCTACTATTGCATAGAGTGTATTTACTTCTTTTAATAGAGAGCACTCAGAGCCCTAACAAAAGAGCCTGCATTAGCACTCACATTTCCTCCCAGTGGTGTTCAGTGGCATTTCAGAGGTGATGTGCTGCCACTGCGCTCAATGGGGAGCTCTTCAATATTGCTTTTCCTCCCCTAGTATTACTAAGCAACCACATGTTGTGCAAGGCTACCTAAAAACCTCGCACATGAAGAAAAACTTGAGACTCTTTCCAGCCTTTTCTTATCTGTGGATGCATTCAAAACATCATTTGACAAATATTTCTGCTTTAAAATTGAAATGAAAGAATCTCTGCTAACCCTGGTTTAGCAACCAGGTTTGGAGGCATATTTGATAAATTGTCTTAAAATGATATTTAATGCTACATTTCTCCAAAGTAAATGCAAATAATTAAACATGTGCTTACAAACACACACACACACACACACACACACACACACACACACGTTGATAGTGTTTTGCAAATCAGGATTCTCTCAAAATTTACAGATGTAAGTTAAAGTAGTATAAAATAAAATAAAACAATGTAATTTCCTTAAAAGTTGCCAACATTCTATTAAGGTGGTAAATCCCAGTTAACTTGACATAATTATTCATAGGTTAAACAAAGGATTTCCTTTTTAAAGCTTTAGTGAAATCTTGCAAAGGGGAACAACATTTTCAGGATCATTTTGTATCATGCTTCTTTTGAACAAAGCCACATTTCTTTTTATATGGATTGACTTCAGTTTTCTTGAAAAACTTTAGCTTATATTGACATTTTGCATTAAATACAAGGGTTTTAAAAGGGAACTTGTTTTTGCACTGTTATTTTTGGAAGATATACAGAAAAATGTAACCACAATTTCTACATTAATTGCACTATGTAGTAAAACAATTATTTATTGTAAATGTTACAAATCTTAAGAGACATATCTACTGAATAAGGCTGCACAAAAGGTATTCATGTATATTTAAATACTTAAAATTATATATTAAAATTGATAATGTTATAATTAATCACAAGCTTATCTTGCTCTAAAGACTTCTATATTTTTATGGAGAAGACACATAAAACTGCTTTCAAAGACTTATGCAACCCAATTTTTCATTTTTTTTCCTACATAAACAATGTTATAGCTGAAGAGGACTTCAATGTCTATCCCACTATGACTTTTAAAAAGATTATAGTTTTGGTCTGATCAACTAACTCTTGCAGATATATCAACATTTTAAAATTTACTTTTTTGTTATTAAATATTTCCACTTATGGTTGATTTTGAATTATTAGACATGAAATTTTAAAAACTGTGAATTTTAATTTGTTCTATATTAAATTACAATATGATGAAGCCTATTACATAAAAATGAGCTACATGATATCAATATGCAGCAGCTTTGTAATGGTGTCAGTATTTTCAGTACGATCGGCAATATATTTCATTTTGTCATATTAAAAATAATTAAGTGTGGTATTTAAACCATTAGATCAATTTTTCAATATTTTCAACTGCTCAGCGATCAACTTAATAAGTAATTCTGATAATCGTAAGCAACGTCTTATAGATTTACTTTATCAAACCACAGGAATCAGCCAATGTCATTTTAAAACTATTGCAAAGCATTATCAAATATTCTCAAATAATTTAAAACCCTTTAGAGAAATTTACTCAGGGACCTTCTCTACCTGTAAATTTTTTTCTATTGTTATTAAACTTAATTTTTGCATGTGTACACCATGAGGACCCTAATTGGCATATTTGTGAAATTATTTCCTATGGAATAATGTGTGCAATGGCAGCATCTTAAATAGCTTATAAGTTCAAATAATTCTTACATAACTATGATATACAGGAAGATAATCTCTTCTGCTTCAGTGTCTTTTTAGGGGATAAGAAACAAAAAATGTATTCATTTTGCTCTTTCCTATTTGTTCTAGAAGCAGATGTTAATTTTTATATACAATTTTTGTTAACTAATAATTGGCAGTAAAGACAAAATAATTTACTGTTTCAAAATTCCTCAGTGTTAACTAATTAAACCAGCAGCAGCCCTGGAACACAGGGCAATGCCAAACTTTCATATGAATTAATTTTATGGAAGACCAGCTGAGTAATTGGATGTCAATTACAGGCAGTTTAGCCCCATCATCACCTTCATATATAATTAAATTCAATTGGTTGATACAGCTTCTGTTTTTATGAGGCCACTCACCAGCTTTTTGAACCCCACTGTGACTTTGGATTCAGGCCAATCAATTATTAGTCATTTCTCTTTCAAATGGAAATGCCTTGGATTAATCATATCTTCCATAATGTTCACATTTGAAATATCTCTATTTTAGTGAGTAGTGATATATTTGAATCTCTCATTTTGGTTCTGCATAGAACGAATACTCATCTATGTTGAAATATAATAGCATAAACACTGCTGATAGAGCACAGCTGTATGAATTTGAGGGCTTACTGAGATGACATCCCATATCATCTCATTTGCAGATAAATTTTATACTTTTGAAAAACAGTAGGATGGACCTTTACATTTTACTTCTTTTCCCCCCAAAACTCATCTGGGAATCACTTTGCTTATTATTGTAAAGTTTAGGCAATTTAATTATCTTAAAAGAGACCGTTCCTGTTTTAAGAAATATATACCAGTGTTACAACAAGACCATTCAGTTAAATATTTCTGTAAAAATCCAACACATATATTGTGATTAATAAATGAATCATGAGGTTTTCATATGCATGCGCAAAATTTTCATTGTTTGTGATTGTAAATGTCTATTGTTAAAAGAATGTTTCTGTACAATATATTTTGAGGATATATTTATTACTATTTATTAATTATTCTGAAAATTTATATTTGCTTTATGTGCCTAAGAGCCTATTCTTGATAAAAGAGGGAACACTCCTTTAAAAATAGGAGGGAGTATTGTTATGGGGGAAGTATTTTTGTTCACTCTAATCTGTAAAAATATATAATTTATAGAACAAAACTTGAAGTATTTCCAAATTCTTGTTATCAATCTTAAATACAAATTGTTATACTGATAAGACAGTTTTGACTACAAATAACATATTTGATCTTAATAGTGATTTTTAAACATATCATGTATTATCAGTGGTAAAATAAAATTTAGCAGTTTCCAGATGATACCAGTAATAACCATTAAAAATTCACTAAGATGAAAACATGACTTCCATTCTTATTTAAGACAAAGAAGGGCTTACAGTTCAGAAGATAATAAATTGGAGAAGCAAGGGAATGGTCTGAGATCAATAATATAAAAAATATTTTTTCAATGGAACAATGTAGATAATTGAACTAGAAGCATTTTATTATTTTGTCCTGTGCCTTTAGTTTGAAATGTTTCAAATATTATTTGAAGTTTCTTTGTCTACCTTCCTGTTCTGAGAAAATTGTGGTTTAAAATTCAGCAAATTATTAGCAAAGTAGTAAAATTTCTTATTTCAAATAATAAGATAATAATTCATATTAATCTCCAGGGTAGTGAAAACTCATAATTGTAAAGATAATTTTCAGTAAAGTTACTGAAATACAATTATATTAAATTTAATAATATAGGTGATTTAAACTGTATATATGCAAATGTTATAAATATATGTATATATTGTACATACATAAAGAAAAACTAAAGCTTGGTATGCACTTACCAAAAATAATGTTAAAATGAAAAAAGTTTTTAATTTAATAATGTGTATATCAAAAAACATGTTATCTAAAGAGGATAAATTTAATATTGTCTATCAGCCATAATCTTCATACACAAATATATAATTTAGTTTCATATTTATAAATAGTTCTACATATTTATTAAATATTCTACATATTTACCAAAACTTTGCTAAACTACACATTGATGTTTCTCTTCCTCTCTTTCTCCCTCCCTTCTCCTCTCTCTAAAAATAAATAAATAAATAATCTGTTAAAAAATAAACATTCTCATTAAACCCTAAAGAACTGGGGTTTATTTAATTAAACCCTAAAGAACTGGGATAAGTATTAGGTTCCTTTTATGAACTCTTGAACAGTTAAAATATTTCTTGGACAAAAGTTACTCATTACACATTATTCAGAAGTTACATACTCATCCTGAGTCTTTAATAATGTCAAATTTAATGATGTATTACCAAATCTAAACTGAAATAAAGAAACTGAGGCAATCATCATGTGCTTCACAGTGTAATGTCAGAGTTGTGCCTAACACAACTGTTCAATATTTTGTAAAGTGGGAGCAAGTCACTCACCCACTTTGCTATAGAAAGTGAGTAAAATACTGGTATAAAGACATAAACTTTACAACTAATACATTCTACTTAAAGTATTTTTAAAGTATTGTTTTGTAGCTCAGAAGAAAAATGCACAGGTCAGATAGCCTCTGCATTCTCACAACACATTACCCTGTGTCCACAAATAAGTAGATTGATAGTTCATCTATAATATCATGTCTAAAAACTGGATGCCCAATAACAAGGGAAATGATTAATTATTCCCCCAATTTTAATATTAATTTTAACTTTCTTGTGTGACTGGCATTTTATCTCATTTTATTTTTAATTGAATTTCTTGCAGCAACATTGGTTAATAAAATTATATAGCTTTCAGGTATGCAATTCTGTGACACATCATCTGTATATAGTATTGTGAGTTTACCAACCCAAGTCAAGTCTCCTTCCAACAGCACTGATTCCCTCTTGCTCTCTGGTAATCACCATGCTGTTGTCTGTGTTTATGAGTTTTTGTTGTTGTTGTTTGTTTGTTTTGTTTTGCTTATTCTCTTCACCTTTTTTACCCAGCCCAGGAAACCATCTGCCTTCTGACAGCTGACATTCTGTTATCTATCTATGAGTCTGTTTCAATTGTGTTCGTTAGTTTATTTTGTTCATTAGATTCCAAATATGAAATCATATGAGCTTTGTCTTTTACTGACTGGCTTATTTCACCAAGCATAATGCTTTCCAGGTCCATCTATGCTGTTGTAAAGGGTAAGATTCCTTTCTCTTTTTGTGGGTGAATAATATTTCATTATGTAAATATACCACAGATTTTTTTATTCACTCATCTACTGATGGGCACTTGGCTGCTTCCAAATCTTGGCTGTTGTAAATAATGTTGCAATGAACATAGGGATGCATATATTCTTTTGAATTAGCATTTCATATTTCTTTAGATATATTCCCAGAGGCAAAATCACTGGTTCATACAGCATTTCCATTTTTAATTTTTTAATGTAACTCCATACTATTTTCCACAGTTGCAGCAATAATGTTCATTCCCAACAACAGTTCATAAGCGTCTCTTCTTCATGCCACGTCCTCACCAACACTGGTTGGTTGTTGACAATAAATAATTTTAACTTTTATTTTCTGAGTTACATTATAAATATTCTTTGTTGTGGGTTGTTGCATGTTTTAGAGCTAAACACAGCATTAGAATTGATAGAGTTGAATTCAATTATTTTACATATAAGGAACTTGAATCCTATAGAAATAGAGGACATATAAATATTTGATCAGAAAACTTAATCTCTTGTTTAGATTTTTACAGTTGTGTTAATTCCACTGTATTTTGTGCAACTGCAAGTTCATGAGTATTTTCTGTTTTATGATCATACTTGCATTTTCATTATATGTTAATATATCTAGGCAGATATTAACCTATTATGGTAAAGACTTTTACATAGAAGTAAAAAAGAAAAAGACTGCAGATCTCCATTTTGAAGATATTCTAATATTACCCTTATATCTATCTTTTTTTGTGTGGGGGAAATAAAATAGTGAAAATGGCAAATAACATTTTCACATAGTCAGTAATATTACTTAAATTTTTCTAAAATATGTAACAATTTCCAGTATGATATTTAATGTTTTCTGAGACATGAAAAAGGATGATCGTATGAACCCCATTAAACCTAAATACAAATAAGAGTGATATTTTTCATTATATAAGAAAGAAAACATGTACTTAATTCTACAACTTATAATTTACTGTTGTTTAATTAATGCAGATTTATTTTTTACTGTGGGAGCCACCTTAAGTCACCAGTCAGATATTATGCAAAAAGAGATCTTGATCATAGGGAAGAATTGACCTTTGCCTTCCTTGGGAACTGAATGAGCTCTCAGGTATCATCTGAATAAGAAGAATGTGTAATAAGATGTCTGTCTATCTCTCAAAAAAGAGTATAACTGAGATATTCAGTGCACTCCTGCACAAACATTCTTCTTCGCCTACAGTACAACAAAAGCTTGTGTGTGCCCGTGGTGTCAGTTTAACAAAGTGCATTGAGAGCACTGGCTTCCTGGGCAGAGAAGTACATCAATAACCCAGTGGGAAGTGGCACTGACAGAAGGTAAACACAGGTCAGTCAGAGGAAGCCTGGTGGGTGGTGGGGCACAAATCTTCAGACACAATAAAGAGAATAACATCAGAGGGATTCATCCTTCTTTTTAACTTGAATTCTCAGCCATTAACCAAGCCATAACATCATACACACATAACAAAGGAAGGCTCAGCCAATTTCAGCTGCCTCACAGATGGCATCTAAAAGCAGACCTGGGGTTCCTGTGAGAATTTGATGGTGGCCATTGTGTTATAAGAGTTATTCAGCTTGGGGGAAGAGGGACACATTAATGTTCTGGTTTAAGTAAATATTATTCAGTCATGTATATCACTAAGGCTTGCCCAGTTCTCTGTCATTTTTTATCAGTGCATGTGAATTCCATGTGAGATTTTTAGAATTCTGGGCCTCATTTTTCTGTCAAGAGTTGGTAAAAGAAAAAGAAAATAACACTATGAAGCCATGAATGGCAAGGCTTTTTTTTTTTTAACAGCTGAACAAGAAATGATTACATTTACTTCAAGTAAGTTTAATAAGACTTTATTGAAAGACAGTTCCTTTGATATTCAGATTATCAAAGAAGTATATCCTTATTATTTTCTGTGCTAACTATAAAATCAAAGGAAAATATAATTGGAAGTAATTATTGGATATTTTGAATGAAATTCCATGACATCAATCAGTAAAAGCATATAGGCATCATAAATTAAATAATTTCTGTGAGAATTCTGGGTTCTTTTTCTGGATTTCACTTAGCTAGGGAAGCAGCGTAGTTCTTTGTATATTAGAAAGTATGGAGGGAATACCCTTATCCCTGAAATATTAGTATCAGATAAAGTAAATGTTTAAAACACATAAAGATTTACTTTAAAGTGTTTATTTTGATTTTTCTTTAAAAAGTATTTACAGAATATTTTTATAAATTGAATCACAGTTGAGTATAATTTTCCCATAAGAGCTATAAAATTACATATTCTAGTCATCCACTCAAATATATTTACATCTGTAAAATCTATACATTTAACCTATTCCATTTTTTATTTCATTCTATTGATAGATAAGTAATAATCAACCAGATTTATCTATATACCTAATACAAATTTTAATCTAATCATGTTGGCCATATATTTATTTTCTTTATACTGAAATAAATATCACTTTGGTTCTTATTATATCTTTAAGCTTAGTAAAATATTATAACAAAAACTGTGTTTTAGGGCAGTACTTCATTATTTTACAGAACGATCTTGTCCCATCAGGTTTTACTGAGGTAAGTAGATAACCATGTTATATGCAAATACATAAACTAATAAAAAGCTTAACCTAATTTTACCTCATTAATATGTGCAGGATATTTAAAAACAGGATTTTAGAAAAGAAAGATACATTCATGGCATGCTAAAAATAGTGAGGAGTCATCACTGTTAACATATCATTGTTAAATTTAACTAATAAAGTGGGACTCTGATGGAAATTTATGAATGTGTTCGGAGGTATAGCCACATGAATATGTATTCAAATTTGCTACCAATTCAATTACTCTTTTCCACCTCATCAGTTTAGTAAAAGCTTAACTAAACAAATTAATATTGAGTGGTTCCCTGAAGGCCAAGGACCTTAGCTTTGATGTAACAAAGAGGAAATGAGTTCCAGATATATGTGTCCTTTGGGGGAAATGGCAGAAGTTCAAGTTTGAGGATCATGGACAGCAGTGCTCCATTGATCACTTTTCTTCTAGTGTGGGTATTAAGAAAGTAAGTAAGTAATCTCTGAAGTAACTGAGAATTTAACTCTCATACAGGCCAAAGTAAATATCTTTGGATTCTACAGTTAAGTAAATATGAGGTTCGACTATAGTGTCCAGATACAGTGAGCTCATTAAGTAGAAAAATAAATTATCTTAAAGTTTCAGTTGAGATGCAGAGAAACAGAAACTTTGTTTTTTTTTAACAGCTGTAATTTATAGAATATTTAAAAAGCATAAATACTACTATATAGAAATTGTTCAAAGTAGATGGAACTTCAAGGTAATAAAAATGATAAAGTATTGCTCTCTATTTTTATCATTGCCTTCTTTAAAGCTCATTTTAAAAACTAAGTCAGTGCAATTAATTAATTAATTTACCTCTGTGATCCCCTTGTACACCCATTTCATAATGCAACTGAAAAAAAATGTCTGTCTACAATTTTGAGAAATCCAATTAGTTTAATGATTTCAGTTTAAAAAAGTTTGAAGCCTATTACTTTTATTCATTCATTTATTTATTCACTCATTCATTCACTGAATTTTTATATGAGTGAATAAGATTGGCAAGAATTTCCCTACTATTAGTAATAAAATATTGAAGAAAACAAGCAATATTCCATTCACAGGGAGATATTTAGTATCTGAGTAATATTCAATTTTTGGTATCTGAGTATTTCTCAATTTCTTTCCAAGTTATTTTTTCACTGAAAAATAATTTTCTGATGCTTTATGTAGCATTTTTAATGTGTTTACTACAGGTTTTTCTGGGTGTTTATCTGCCATATTTGCTTAAATGAAAGACTATGTAATATCTACATTTTATTTCAGGAACTATTTTGTGTCCAATTCTGTATAAATGATAGATGATCTCAAATCATGACAGACAAATTTGGACATATTTCTCTCTTAACAGAACCAGCTTCAGAAATATTCTGGAATAAACAAAACAAACTCTTCCCTTTTAAAAATTTTCTACATTCAAGTAAATTATCTAAATTCTGGCACACAATATATTTTATTTATTTCATTTTGGTGGATGAAATATATGGCCTCTTGATCAAAACCTATGGAAAATTAACTGTTGCCATAAAAGGATTTGATACTTCCATTCACATAAAGTTATACATAATTACTGATATTTTAATGTCTTGCTTAGTTATAGGAAATATAATACAGTGGACATGGTAATGTACTTTGTCAACTTATACAATTTGGAACTATGTTTCCCAAAATGTTTTTCTCTATAATAGAGCCTAGGCCTTATTGCTATGCCCTGTCAGTCCATCAGGCTCTGACATTTTTGCAGCTCCCTAGCTATCTTGGCTAGTGGATCCTGGATATTTGGGGCAGAAGCCAGGCCCAAACCAACTCTGTCTCCCACCTCAGTTACTTTGTGATGGTAAATTTTATAGACCAAATTGACAGCTTAGGGAACTAGTAAACATTATTTCTGGGTGTGTCTGTGAGGGTGTTTCTGGAAGAGATTAGCATTTGAGTTGATAGGCCACGTAATAAAGATCACCCTGACCAAAATACTTGGTGGGCAAAATTCAATACATTGATGGTTTAAGTAGAACAAAAAGGCAGAGAGAAAAGAAATGTTTTTTTTCTTGAGTTGGGAAATCCATCTTCTGCCCTCAGACATTGGTGGTTTTTCAACCTTCAGACTCAAACCAAGATTTACCCTTTTGGCTCTTTGGATACTTGAGCCTCTGAACTTGGATTGAGACTTACACCATTGGTTCCCTTGGTCCTCAGGCCTTTGTACTCCAACTGAATTACACCATTAGCTTTCCTGGTTCTTCAGCTTGCAGATGGCAGGTCATGAGACTTTGCAGCTTCCATAATCATGTGACTCAATTCTTATAATAAATCCCTTCTTATATATATCTATTCATATCATTCATTCTGTTTCTCTGGAAAACCCGAAGTAATATCTTTCTTCAGTGTTCCAAATCCTGGAATAAGTACATAAACATAACATGCTTACTCCAAATTACATTTCAAAATAAAACCAATACTATAAACCTAAATTAAATTCAACTGTAATAAAGAATAAAAAGCATTTACTTGAGCTAAAGGAGCTGCAGCTCAGGAGACACAGATTCAGGTAACAACCTAAATTGAATTTAACCAAGACAAAAGAGAGGTCGCCTTTTATAATGAAAGTTCTCTTCCAGGTTCTTAATTAGGAAAGTTTTATATAAAAGAGGTATCCAAATTTTGCAGTTCTGATAAGAAGGAATAGGTCTCAGGCCCTTGGTAGAAAGATGAATCCAGGGTTTCTCTTCAGTGGTTGACTCAGATGGCATAGACAAGTGGGGAATAGTGTTGCAAGCCTAGGATCCAGTCTGAGGTTCTTCCCAGTACACAGAGTATGTGAGGACCCTCTGTCAGCAATGGCTACTAAACTCTTATTCATAAAATTTGGGCCCTTGGTTGACCACAGGGAGACCAAGTCAGCAGATAAATTCATTCTCAGGATTCATATATCAAATGAATCTTTTGGGGATCCATAGTATTCACCAAATATATTCAAGAAAAAGAAAGCAGGAATGTAACGGACTCTGTACATTTACTGAAAATTGACAAATTCTTAGAACTTACTAGGTTACAAAGTAGCAGTAAGATAAGGAAAAAAATTCCACACTGTTTTGTTTTTAAAATATAGTAAGTCCTTTCTTAATTGTCAATAAACTCTTATAAACTGTTACTTTAACCTAAACAACATATAATGAAACAAATTTTACCCTAGCATAATTGACATAAACAAGAGTAAAGTTTCCATGGCATATTTCTTGTCACAAAAGCATTACCAAACTTCTAAATAAAGATCTAGAATACTTCTAATATTAACCATTGAAATATATGTAATATACACTTTTGAAAAAAACAAGTAAGAATAATTTTCCAAACCATTTACTTCTGTCAAAGGTTGCTGGTGGCTGGAATTGATCGCAGCAGCTGGAGGCACAAGGTGGGAACCGACAACCTTGTATAGGATCCGTTCCATCACAGAGCACATGTACACACACCTTTACTCAGACAGATGGGGACAATGTAGATGTGCCAGTTCACTTAATGTGTATACCTTTGGGATGGATGAGGAAACCAGAATAAAAAACCCCCAGAAACAGGGGGAGAACATGAACCCCACACAGGCAATGTCCTAGGCTAGAATCATTTTTTTAAATTGAAGTTATAATGAAAAGATATGGAAGGAAACCATATGTTTAAATGAAACAATGTTATTGAGGCCTTGCTGTATAAGATGCTTTTTTCTTTCTTTTAGTTACCCTGTAAAATTCTGATATATTTGTCAGATTCATAAAAAAAGATGAAATCATTTAGCCTAAGAAGCACTATTCTACCTCAGTGTCTCACTGACAGGAGTTGCCGTGAATTTTAGCAGTGATGTGTTTCAGGAATGCCGGGAACAATAGAGTCAGGGTGGCTGTTTTCCTTCCTGTCTTTGTGTGGACATATGGAGGGATCAGTGTGTACTGGGTCACTCTTAGAACAGAAATATAATTTTTTTATTATGCACCATTAAAGAAATGGTTGGAAAAGAAGTTATTTCCTGGGTATCTGAACCTTTTTCAAATAATTAAGGCCTGGGATTCCATACATTTTAAAGACACAACTAGTTTATTTAGGAATCTTTCCACATTAGTCTTTGCACTTCAGTTTCTTAAGTAATTTAAAATGAGTTTGACCTTTTCCAGGCAAAGAACTTGGTTTAACTAAACGATTATCAGATTTTATAAAAAATATTTAACCTGTGCACTATATTCACCATATTATTTAAGAAAGCATAATGAAAGATGCAACAATCTGGGATCACTAGCTGGAAATCAATATGATTTTTAGACAAGATTGGGTGTGTTCAGGGTGGTATGGCTGTAGACTCAATATGATTTTTAAATACTTTAAAATCATGGCTAATCTATTTCAAAGTCTTTAACTCTCAAGTATGAGGTAGGGAAATGTAGTTAACCATGGTAGCTTGTTAATAGTTACCAATATATAAGCTTTTAATGTAACATGTGGTGAAAATATAACGATATATACTATATATATATATATATATATATATATATACACATATATATACACACACATTATATATATATGGATAAAGTTAAATCATGAACCCAAAACTTTCTTTTTTTAATGATTGTTTCTCCACCACTCTGATAATTTAAGTGAAAACAACTGTCAAACTGCACACATCTGAATACAGTAAAAAAGAAAAGTCAACATTTTGTGATTTATAATACAGATATTTTCCATGGGAAATAGAGTTACACCCAAAAACTAAATTAAAATAAAATTTAGCCCTGGCTGGTGTGGCTCAGTTGTTGAGCGCTGGCCTGGGAACCAAAAGTTCATAGTTTGGATTCCATGTCAGGGCACCTGCCTGAGTGGTGGGACAGGTCCTGGGTTGGGAGCATGCTGGGGGCATTTGGAAGGGAGACAGTTAATGTTTCTCTCCCTTTTTCTTTCCCTTCCCCTTTTTCTAAAAAGAAAATAAATACAGAAAACTGTACAAGAACAACAATTAAAATAAAAAAGAAATAGATAAAATAAAATATAACCATATATTTCACTTAAAAAAGAAAATAAATAAAAAATATAAAAATAATAGCATTCAGTTATTATCATTATCATAAAAAATTAAAGACACTAAAAGAACACCTAAACCTGTTTTAGAATGCATGTTAAATAATAATTAATCTCCAAGACATGAATGCAATTGCCACTGAGGAAAAATAAGATCATTTATTAAAAAGGGAAGTAAAATGGACTGCAGAGCAGTGATATGAAATATCCCAACAATTTACTGACATATATTTGAAAAAAGTATATGTTATTCTTTCTATATAAGGAATACCATTGCCATGTTATGGTTCTTTAGTAGTTTATTAGAGGTTTTTCTAAATTATATTTGATTATTTAGTGTATTTTTGTACATGGATAATTTTATCTGATATTAGGCATATAAAATACAATTTAGTTTAATACCTCTACTGTTTCACAAATGCTGTCCTTTAAAATTTTAACAAACAATATCTAGTTGAGAATACTTATGCCAATGAAATGGAAGGAGTCAGTAACATTGAGAAATGTAGCTGTTGGAAAATATAGAAATATTGTTTCAAAATTGAGGAAGCAAAATTAAGACAACTGGGCTGAACATTTGATTGGACCAGCAGCTCTGAAATTTTATGATGTGAGGAACTTCTGTAACTATGAAAATATTATTAAACTGCAGAATTATGAAGGGCAAGGATCTTTTACACTCCTATCATTTGATGAATTTGTAATGGAGAGATACTTGAGTCAAAAGGCCCCTGTTCCCTGCTTCAGTTCTTGTCTCACTCACAAGACAAATTCAAGAGAGAGACAAACACATATAGTGGAGATGAAATAGCAAGTTTATTTGTGAAACACACACAAGCTCAAACCTAAAAGCAGGCACACGGCTAGTCTAAATAGTCCTGCTATAGAGGGAAGAAAGATGTTAGTGAATTTGTTAATAAGTTTGTTCTACACACTTGAATCCAGGCTACAAACTGGTACTTAGCTAATCTAAGTACCCTGACTATTGGGGTTCAGAGGTTAAATACTGTAGGGTAAAATGAGGATGTCTGGCTTCCTCACCCAGGTGTCTGGGTAACCAAGGGAAGCAGTTTTCCCATAACCTTGAATGGGCCTGGTAAGTAATGATCTCATAGCCTTGAGACTATGTCCAGGAAATTGTTCCCATACCATGAAGTGGGCTCGCATGTACAAAATCATGCTATGACATGCATTTTTTTTTTTTACTTTTTGCTGACTTTCTTTGTCTCTAATACTTAAGTATGTAGGGACTCCCCCTTGTGTGCCACAACATGTGCTATGCAAGGGGACAGGTGTCATGCAGTGTGCCACGCAGAGACATGTAGAGGGACATGCAGCTTGCAGTGTGTGTCTTGCCCACCTGTGAATAAAGGTATGCCAGGCATCCCCATGTCTCCATGCATTTTCTTCTGTCTGCCCCAATACCATGAACCTCTCCAGCCTTGACCAGCTATAACACAAATACCTTAGTCAGCTTCTAGGTTCCCCCTCCTTCTTCCCCTTGGGGATAATGTACAGTCACAAAGGCTGTCTGTCTTTACCTTAGTTAGTGAAATTGTTGCAGAGGTTCCCTTACCCAGCATAGAATCTCAAGGAGCCTCTACTTCTTCCTGTGCTATTCCTCCTTGTGATGTTCAAGACACCTGGCAATCTTTGTGGGATTGTCACAGAAGCTTATAGAAGCCCCACTTCTCAGCAATCTCAAGGACTCCCCTTCTCTGGTATTATCTTGCCTGTGATGTTAGGGACACCTGGTAATCTTATCAAACTGGGCTCAGGACAGCTGAATTAATTGGTGAGACATGTCTCTCTTTTGTTTCTAGCCTTCTGTATTAAGTTCTTCGTTAGATTGTAATAGTGAGGGCCCTACTTTATTTTCCCTTTGGCTACTTATTCCTAGCTGCTACCTAACAAGTTCAAGAGAGGAAAGCTTAATTCAAGGTAGAGATATAATAGTCAGGGTTCCCTGAAGAATATGACTGTGGAGGTTTGAAAGTCCAAATCTGTGGAATTGGCTGGAGACCTAGGGGAGAGTGGAAGTTACAATTTGAATCCAAAGAAAGTCTGCATGAACGGTTCCCTCTTTTTTCAGGAGACATCAGTGTTTTTCTTATGTCTTCAACTGATTGGATGAGGTCCACCATGTCATGGAGGATAATATGTTTATTCAAAGTCTACTGATTTAAATCTTAATCCCACTTAAAAATATTTTCACAGTGACATCTAGACACGTTTGTACAAATATCAGGGTATCTTGACTTAGCCAAGTTAACACATAAAATTAACCATCTTGGGAGTCATATTGGAAACCTTTAAAGAATATAGGTATCATAGCTCTGGTTTTTAAGGATGAGTAACTGTAGTAGATGAAATTAGAATTAGAAAAGTAGTGTTCTTGCAAAAGACAGACAAAATACTATATTATTTTAAAATACTATACTATATTAAAGTCAATATGAATTTAATGCTGAAAAAAGAATTTTCTAATTTCTTTTTTATGGCCAATGCCATTAAAAATGTTGTATTTGTTGGTATGAAAATGAAAGATAATCATATTCCCAATCATGGGTTGAAAGATCTTGTCCATTGCACACTCTGGGATGTCGTCTCCCAGCCCCACACCATCTTCTCTGTCTCCCTTACCGTACCGTCTCTCTCCTGGTCATCTCAATATGCATCCATGGTACATATGTGTACAGCTCCAACCCCCTCCCCCACCTCCCTCTGCCTGGATATAAAAATTCTGGATGTAATAAACAACTCTTTATAGCATTAACAGAGCTGACACAAAAATAAGAAAAAAATTCCCAAAGGAGTCTCTAAAAAGATTATTAATTTAACTTGGCTTTCTCTGTTTTGCTAGTCTTAAAATATTTGAAGATTTGAAGTTTCTTTAAATAAGGAATAGAAAAGTTTTTTTGCCCACAAAGGAGGGAAATTGAACTATCACTGGGTATAATGGTGTAAAATAATGAAATAATTTATTTAAAAAAATACCAATTAAACAGGAAGAAAGCAGGAAAACTGCCTGTTTTTTTCTAGGCACAAAAAGATGGTAAGAAATAAAATAGCCCTCTCAGAAATGTATTACCCTAGACTAGATTTTGGAATTGAAATTTTTAATACCAGAGTAGTATATACAATTTTGACTAAATTGGCCTAAAATATGTCATGTAATTAGCCACATGCCCTATGTACATGACATAAACTAATACAAATATCTCTCTACTGAAAGGCCCTCAGCAAATACATGAGGAGAAAATATCTATTATGAACCAAAAAACAGGAAAAATCAGAATTACTCTTCTTAGAAATTAAGATAATAGATTTTTAAAGTAATGTATATAAACATAAGCATGACTAAAAAATAATTAATAAATAAAGGTTGGAATGAAAACTTCTTATGAGTAAAAATATGAGACAGTATAGACAAATATTGACTTAATAAGACAATAATAAATGTAAAAATAACTAATTCTGGGAGTCAAAAAAGAATAATTGACTTAAAAAATAAGATGATATGCCTTGACTGGTGTGGCTCAGTAAAATGAGTGCCTACCTGTGAACCAAAGTGTCACTGATTTATTTCCCAGTCAAGGCACATGCCTGGGTTGCAGGCCAGGTCCCCGGTATAGGGCACGTGAGAGGCAACCATACTTTGAGGTTTCCCTCTCTTTTTCCTTCCCTCCCCTCTCTCTAAAAATAAATAAATAAAACCTTAAAAAATAGGATAACAACCTAAACATTGGGAACATTTGTGAAAATTGTATTATTTTGGCATATAACAGTAATATTTACCACATTCTCTAACCATAGTAATATTGTTACAACTAATAAAACATTAACTAAAGATACCTTATGTAGTTGGAATTTAAAATACATACCATAATGTGTGAAAAATTATCTGATAAAACATATCAAAAATGCAAATTAAAAAAATAATTGAGAAGTTAAGTTTAATTGGTATTAATATGTATTCATGAAAGGGTAATTTGTAGAAAAAATGCTACTAGAAGAAAAGATTAAATGAACCGTTTTTATATTAAGAATTTCTCAAAATGACAAGATTCACTCAAAGAATGTAGCAGAATATAAACAATGAAGTTTTGGGATTACCAAAACTGATACAAGTAAAAGTGAAAAATAATAATGGTTCTATAATTATCTAAAACATTCAATCTTGTGGGGGAAACAAAAACTACCCATAAAATTCATCAGAATCACTTCTGTTTTTATTGGAGTAGTGTATATCTGACGAAGGCAGAACAAAGAAAATTTATACGCCAATATTATCAATTAACAGATTAATTAGTCCTAAGTAAAATATGAACAAACTAATGATACATTATATTTGTAAAAATATATATGATTAAGTTGGTTTGAATAACTCAAGAGCAAGGATAGCTGAACTTTTGAAAAAATCTATCAATGTAACTCACTACATTAACTGATTAATGCAAGAAACTAAAAGATGATCTCATAGATGCAGAGAAAACATTTCATAAGAATTCCACACCATTCAATTAAAAACAAATTTGGACTTCCAGCCAAGATAGAGGCATAGGTGGACACACTATGCCTCCTCCCACAACCAAAATTAAGGACAACAAAGATTTAGAATCAAGAAAACAATCAAAATTGATAGAAAATTGAACTGTATGGAAGTCCAACAACCATTCATCCAGACTGGTAAGAGGGGTGGAGTTGCAGCAGGAAAAAGTGGAGGTTGGTGGACCCAGGCACACAGGAAGTGGCTGGCAGATGCCAGGAGCACAGGTGGTGGCTAGTGGACACCAGGCACAGAGTGGCAAAGGGCAGACCCAGTGAAGCTGCTCAAGGCTGTAGTTAAACAAGTGGTCCCACATTCCTGCACAGATAATCCAGACGAAAATGGGGAGCAAGACAAACCTGGCAACCCAGGGCACCAGCACCAGGAAATAAAACCTAAAAACACCAATTGAAAATGCTTGTGGGGGTTGAAGTGCTAGGAGAGACTCTCAGCCTCACAGGAGAGTTCATTGCAGAGACCTACAGGGTCCTAGAATGTACACAAGCTCACCCACACGGAAATCAGCACCAGAAGGGCTTGATTTGCTTGGGGGAAGCAATTGGAAGGGACTGGAATCCCAGAGAGAGAGGAGCAAGTGCTATTTGTTTCCTTTCAGACCCCGAGCCCACATACAGCCTCACAACCCAGTCACTGGGCTGCCCTGCCCTGGGGAACACCTAATGCTCTGCCCCTCACTACATAACAGCCAGGACCAGATCAAAAACAAAAACAAAACAAAACAAAAATGACTCAAACAGGAGAACAGATCAAAGCTCCAGAGCCAATTCATCTAAGCAACCAAGAGATAGCCAACCTATCAGATGCACAGTTCAAAGCACTGGTGATCAGGATGCTCATAGAATTGGTTGATTATGGTTGCAAATTAGATGAACAACTGAAGGCTACAATAAGTGAAATGAAGGAAAATGCACAGGGAACCAATAGAGATGGGAGGAAAACTGGGACTCGGATGAATGCAGTGGATCAGAAGGAAGAAACTAACAACCAAACAGAAAACAAGGAAGAAACAAGAATTCAAAAAAATGAGGGGAGGCTTAGGAACCTCCGGGACATCTTTAAATGTTCCAACATCCAAATTATAGGGGTACCAGAAGGGGAAGAAGAAGAGCAACAAGTGGAACACTTATTTGAACAAATAATAAAGGAGAACTTTCCCAATCTGGCAAAGGAAATAGACTACCAGGAAGTCCAGGAAGCTCAGAGAGTCCCAAAGAAGTTGGACCCAAGGAGGAACACACCAAGGCACATCGTAATTACATTAGCCAAGATTAAAATGAAGGAGAGAATTCTAGAAGCAGCAAGGGATAAGGGGACAGTCATTTACAAAGGAGTTCCCATCAGACTGTCAGCTGATTTCTCAGAAGAGACCTTCCAGGCAAGAAGGGGCTGAAAAGAAGTATTCCAAGTCATGAAGGTCAAGGACCTACATCCAAGACTGCTCTATCCAGCAAAACTGTCATTTAGAATGGAAGGGCAGATAAAGCGCATCTCAGATAAGGTCGAGTTCAAGGAGTTCATCATCACCAAGCCCTTATTATATGAAATGTTAAAGGGACTTATCTAAGAAAAAGAAGATAAAAAAATATGACAGTAAAAAGACAGCAAACTCACAGATATTAACAACCACACCTAAAACGAAAAGCAAAATAAGCAAACAACTAGAACAGGAACAGGAACACAGAAATGGAGATCATATGGAGGCTTAGCAACAGGGGAGTGGGAGGAGGAGAGAGGGGAAAAGGTACAGAAAATATGTAGCATAGATGGTGGGTAGAAAGTAGACAGGGGGAGGGAAGGAATATTGTAGGAAATGTAGAAGCTAAAGAACTTATGATACATGGACATGAACTAAAGGGGGAGAATGTGCGTAGGAGGTGGTGTGCATGCAGGGTGGAGGGGAATGATGGGGGAGAAATGGGACAACTGTAATAGCATAATCAATAAAATATATTAAAACATTTGGCAAATAATAATTTTGTTAACAGTAAACTTCCTAGTAACCACATTAAAAATAAAATGAAATAGATGAAACTGATGTTTTAATATGTTGTATTAAACCCAGTACAAAATATCATTTCAACCAGTTGTCAAAATAAGAATTACAAATCACTAATGAGATATTTTGAATTTTTCATATTTTTTCACTTCTGTTGCACTTAATCATACACTTTAATTTCAAATAGTAACTAGCGACATGTGGTTATTACATAGCACAGCTCTAAATCCTTCCAATAAAAATTTACAATTATAAAACTGAAAGGTGAAATAAAAAGACTGAACTATAATGGCACACATTGGTACTTTTATTCAACACTGTAATATAAGGCCTAATTCTGCAACATGATGAAATTGAAACAGGGAGAGGTTAATACGTAAGGTAATTTCAGCAACCAGCCCAGACATCCCCACAAGGAGCTCTGGAGGTGGAATGATCTTTTAAAATTATTCCCCATCAAGTGGAATTGGCCAGAACTTTATACACTTCATATTCTTATGACCTAATGAAGGTGGTATGGGAGGTATAACAATGCCACAGAGAGGCTCAGAGCTGAAAGATTTCCACCTACTATAATTCCTACAGTTGCAACAGTCATTTATAAGAAGGTATTGGGCTGCACATTCCAGTGTCCAATAGACCAGAATAAACAAAGGGCTAGATATTTTCTTTGTGCTCTGAAATAAATTCAAATAGTAGTGACATCTGTGTGGATAAGAACAGAGTGTGGGAAATACCATCAGGAGTGGACAAACAAAGGGCTTCTTAGATATTTATAATGTTTTAGTTACTAAAATTTGTGATGAACAATGTGCTAATTGTATAATTTTCTATAGTTTTTTAAAATAAAATATTTCAGCAAAAAATGAATGAATGATTCCACAAGGCAAAGAGGGAAAGAATGAGAGAAGGGCAAAAGGAGAAAGAAAGGCAGGGTGACATTACAGAGAAATCAGACCTCTTAGAAAAAGTAAAAAGAAGTTCTGATAAAGGAAGACATACTTAATTTCAGGGAGAAATGAATAAATAAATCAATGTATTCCAGATCTTTTCTGTAGAAAAATGTAATTAAACATAGTTGAAAGATAGATTAGAAGCAAGCTGGATTAGCTCCTCAATTCTCAGTTAGGAAGTATAGCTTCATTTTATAGTTTGGAGGGGAGGAGGACTGAGGGAATTTTGTTAAAGTGATATTTGTGGTGATCCAACCTTGAAAAATATTAAATTGGATACATAAAACCTGCCCTGATACTAAGCCTATACTTTTACAAGGTAAGCTGTTTTAGTGTAATTTGAGGTATGACTTTAATATTGACCTAACAAAAAATATTTTACAGTCATACTGAATTGCTCCTAAGAAAGGAAAGCAATTTTCTTGTTATATCAGTGTTCTTTGATCTTTTATACAATCAATAATTATGATTGTCTCCATTTAATACATAACATCAGTCTAAAGTAGAATATCATGTGGCAAGTCATTCATGTAATTTATCTTATATGTATACAGTTTTTTAAACATAGGAGTTTCTGTTAAACATAAAAGAAACCATAAAGATACAAATGCTACCATATTTTTTAAATATGTATTAACACTTAGAACAATATTTATAGTGTACCCTAGTACCATTATTGAATTTATATCTAATTTGGCCTTAAGTAATCAAGATAAGGCAGTGAAAGTCAAATACCATACAATGTCACCTATAAGGGAAACCTAATTGACAAAACAAACAAGCAAGCAAAATACAACATTGAAATAAAGACCACACTGACAGTGACCAGAGTGGAGGCGGGACTAGATAATGGGGAAAATCGGGGTAGAAGAAACATGTATAAAGGACACATGAACAAAGCCAAAGGAGGGTAGGATCAAGAGTGTGAGGTGGGGATGGCTGGGGTGGGGGGGCTTGGTAAGTGAAAATGGAGACAACTGTACTTGAACAACAATAAAACAATGTTGAAAAAAGGAATGATAAATGTAGAAAAATAATAATTTAAATTTACTTGCAAATAAGTATTTCTAAATGTCTTCATTTATATTTTGATATTCTATAAGTCACTATAATTTTCCCCATAATACTAATTAAATTTTTAAAATATCATTAAAAATGATAGTCTTTAATGGGATAAGACTCATGTTTTTACAGGACATCTGTTTCCTTTCTGTAAAAATCATGTTTCTTTAGGATCTCTGTTGCCTTATTATTTTCTTTAATTTTTATCTTATAATAATCATAGATACCTTATTTCTACAACTCCACAAAGTTATAGCTTGGTAACAATCCTTTTAAATGAAATGTATGAGTAACTATATCAAAGTTGGCCTGCCTTCACTAAACTGCATTATTATGCATGTGAAGTTTTTGAAGCCTATTACCACATATCTACCTTTAGTCCCCAGAGATCTACTAAGTCATGGGCCCGTATGTCTTTTCTACTCTCACTGGCTCACATGCATGCTTAGTATCTGAAATCAACAACAGTCCTGAGTCTACACCAGAGTCTCTGCTATTAGATAGAAAATGCTAAATGGATGTCATTTACATGCTTATGATTATTAACATGTTATCCTCTCCTATAATATATTTATATTTTAACTGCATTTTTAAAAAATATTGTCCTAAGTACAAAAAATAAATTTAGATTTTGTAGTTACCATTTATTCTACCTCCTGACAGGGATTTTGCTGTATTATTTCACTTGATTTTCACTACCTTTTAGGGAAGGAATTATTCAAACTATTTTACAGATTGATAAACTGAAGTCAAACAATATGATTGAGGTCATACAGATTGTAAAACTGGATTTGAGGTAGAAAACCTGGCATTTTCAAATTCAAAAGTGTTACGTATTTAACCATGGTTAAATTTTTTTCTTCCACATTTGAGTGACTTTATTCTGATCACTGTAGCAAAGAATGAACATTTTAAAGAATGGTATTTCACTTTTTAAAGATTTATGTTTTAATTTATACCCTTATGCAAAACCAGCAGTGTTCAAGTTATATTTTGTATCACATTGCAGCTTAACCAAAAATAAGACTATATACCAGATATTTCTTGTTTTATTTATTTCTTGTTTAAAGCTTTAAAGCTTTATTTCTATCAAACTGAGGAATAGGAATCATTCTTTAGACAAGGTACTTATCAAAACTAAATAATGCAGTTAACAGTTAACATATCAAGTGGAGATTAAATTTCAGGGTTAGATACTTATAATTAAGCAAATATACCAAAATCGAGATGACTGACAACTTCTCAAACAGAAAAAGCACTTTGAATCATAGTAAACACACAAATGCCTACTGAGAAATTTGATCTGACATTTCAAAATACAGTAAGCCAAGGAGACAAGTTGTCATTGACATAAAAATCTGATTTTCAATTTAAGAAATTTCACAATGAACTAAAGTGGGCATTTTTAAGACTACTTTTTGATTATTTTTGTTCTCTGTACAAATATAACTTCCCTTTTCTAGTTAAATCCATATATATTTATATCTATGTATGCATAGATCCAACTTCTAACTCTAAAGCCTTATTGACAATACAGTGCTTCTTATGGAACTACTCTGGATTTTAATACTGTGAAATTAGAAATGATCAATGCAAGCAGTTGAAGAACACCAAGTCTTTTATATGAATAAATGATAAGTGCAGTGTTATAATGACACTGTGTGTCATGGATTATTTATTAGTAAAGAAAGCATTGGATAAGAATGAGATGTACGTCTTGTCCAGCTTTAAGGCATGGAATTTCTCTAAAGGAGAAGCATGAAGAAAACACCATCTGGGGAGCTGTGGGTTAGTGAGAAAATGTAAAAAAAGAGTAAGGTTGAAAATTTATCTTGAAAGTAGTGTTATAATTGGCAAAGTAAGCTTGTGCAGGTTAATAATAAAGATTTAAATTTAATTTCAAATGTTTTTAAACAATGTTAATCTTCACAGCTTTTAGTTTTAATTGATAAAATAATAGAATATTGTGTCTGAGTCACATGCATTTTTTTTCTGGTAAAGAAGAAATGGCCTATGTATAAAGGACACATGGACAAGGTCAAGTGGGGGTAGGTTCCAGGATGGGAGGCTGGGATGGGTGGTGGGAGGCTGTAGTGGGGTAAGAATGGAGACAACTGTACTTGAAAAACAATTAAAAGAAGAAGAAATGTTCTAAGTGACAAATTTACATGTAAATCAGTACTCCCTAAGCAACTGGAAAAAAATAATAAATCTTTTTTTAAAACAAACCTAATCCACATGGAAAGATAATTTTGAATGCTTAAAATTACAAATAATCTACTTCTTCTTGGGTCATAAATTTTACTTCTTCCCTAACTGTTTCATTTTACAATCTCTTTCAAAGATATCTATTAATAACAAAACAAGACAAACACCCAACAACCAAAAAACTAATACACAATGAAAGGCTAATTTTGATATTTATATAAATTCATTTCAGAACATATTAATCAGTCTGGTCAAAACTAGCTTCTTTTGGGGGGCAAAAAGATTTACTTCTACCCTTCAAGATTCTTCTGCCTGCTCAAAAAGTTGAACTGATATAAGATGAGTAAAAAGAGAGAATCAAATTTAAAAATATATATATATATATGGATGTCTCATAGATATAGAGCCAAAGAATGACCAAAGCAGACTATTTACATACCATTTTTAAACAAAGAAATGATTATTTGTGAAGGTTGGAGAAAATGAGTTTGTGTTTGAGGTAGCAAACTAACAAAAGGAACAATTTTTGTTTACGTAGCTTTTTCAGTCTTGAAATTTCTAACGCTGGTGATAGGATGCTTTTTAGCCTCCTGGTATAAGGAGGATAACTTTACATATTTATTTCCTGCTTTTAGGGGGAAAGATAAAGATCAGAGGTTTGTTTGCTCGTTTGTTTGTTTTTACTTGATGTTTTCAATAATTTTAATTCAAAATAATCACTATGTCAAAATGACATATTTTGGGTAGTAGATTTTGTTCCTCTATACCGTTTAACTGGATCTATATTAAATTCAGTGTTTTCATTTTAAACAGTGAATGAAGCACCATAAATAGTACATTAGATACTATTAAAGAAATAAATCTGTTATTTACTTGAAAGCTTCATAGCCACAGGCTTATAAAATATGAGGAAATTGTGGACCAAGGAAGGAATTTCCCTTTATTTACGATAAATTGAGAACTAAAAGAGAGAAAGCTTTAAATAGTCAGTCACTAAAGGTTATGAATAACAACCCAGGGCACATAACAAACAGGTGAATAATAGTAATTTAGGAGCTAATATGTAATTGTTGCTGTCCATCAAGGGAGTATATAAAATATATGTTCCTGAAAATAATCATATGTTTAAATATTATAATGCAAATACAATATATAATGATTCTCTACAAACAAAATACCTCTAAAATATTTTAAGACCTGTGTCCTTTATGTCAACGATTATAATATTTTACACACTTAAATTTGAGATGTGATTTCTTCCACAGATATATTGTGTGAATAATTACTTTTGAAAGTGTTAAGTAATGAATGAAAATTAAATTATTTCAAGTATTTCCAAAAATTGTGACCTTCTTTGAAGTAATCTGAACATGTCATAAAAAGTTCATGGATAAATTCAGTAGTCATTTTTTCTCTACTTAAGACCTTGCTTGACCTTTTATTTTTTCTCTTTAACAAATTATCATAAATTGAACACTTCTATCAAACATTGAATTAAAAATATTGTTTCAGCTGCATAAAGACTTTTTCTATATTTTGATCTCTTAAATTCCATTGTCTTCCAGTTACTTGGCTGTTTATGACACAGCCTATCTTTCTGCTGAAGGGTGGCTTAAGGAATAATTAGCCTTCCCTGGGATATGGCTAGACTACAGCAGGAAGATCGTCCCAGAACGATTTCTTTTTCAACTAAGTTTCATAATTTCAAAAAGTTTCACTTTTGCTTAGGAAAAAATATTCATGTTTACAGATTTTCTATGATAATGATGAGAAAATAAGAAAAAGAATATAAAAGTCCTTTTCCTAATGTGAAGATGAGCAGTTAACTATCTATGTGTATGTTGACTCTCCACCCTTAATTTAGTGCATTCTCTCAGTGTTATTTGTACTTACACTTGAGAGTAATGAATAGTTCCATTCAATTTACAAGATGATCTTTCCCTGAATGCTTCTAGCAAACTGCCTTTAGAGGAAGTTATGTTGACTTAAAAGAAATTGAGGCATGGTACACAGAGAAGTTAAAGTTTTTTAAAGAGGAGACTGCAATTTATTTACATTTTCAATGTTTAGCTAAATAACTACTCCACTTTAGTTTAAGAGAAAAGAAAGCACTTAGAGAGAGGTCATCGTGGCAAGAATATTTTAACTAGTAAAATTCTATCAGTATTTTAAAAAAATTTGTGGTGCCTATTCAAATTTATAGGATAACTAAATCAATTAGCAAATATGAAATATAAAATTAATGGTCTTACTAAATATCTTAAGATTGGAACAAGCTTTTTATTAATATATTGTATTGATTATGCTATTGCAGTTGTCCCATTTATCCCTCATCATTCCCCTCCACCCTGCACACCCCCTCCCACCCACATTCCCCCCTTTAGTTCATGTCCATGTGTCATGAGTTCTTTAGCTTCTACATTTCCCATACTATTCTTGCCCTCTCCCTGTCTATTTTCTACCCACTGTCTATGCTACTTATTCTCTGTGCCATTTCCCCCTCTCTCCTCCTCTCAATCCTCTGTTGCTAACCCTCCATATGATCTCCATTTCTGTGGTCCTGTTCCTGTTCTAGCTGTTTGCTTTTTTTTAGGTGTAGTTGTTAATATCTGTGAGTTTGCTGTCTTGTTACTGTCATATTTTTTATCTTCTTTTTCTTAGATAAGTCCCTTTAACATTTCATATAATAAGGGCTTGGTGATGATGAACTTTTTGAATTTGACCTTATTTGAGAAGCACTTTATTTTCCCTTCCATTCTAAATGACAACTTTGCTGGATAGAGCAATCTTGGATGTAGGTCCCTGCCTTTCAAGACTTCAAATATTTCTTTCCAGCCCCTTCTTGCCTGGAAGGTCTCTTCTGAGAAATCAGCTGACAGTCTGATGGGAACTCCTTTGTAGGTGACTGTCCCCTTATCCCTTGCTCCTTCTAGAATTCTCTCCTTCATTTTAATCTTGGCTAATGTAATTACGATGTGCCTTGGTGTGTTCCTCCTTGGGTCCAACTTCTTTGGGACTCTCTGAGCTTCCTGGACTTCCTGGTAGTCTATTTCCTTTGCCAGATTGGGAAAGTTCTCCTTTATTATTTGTTCAAATAAGTGTTCCACTTGTTGCTCTTCTTCTTCCCCTTCTGGTACCCCTATAATTTGGATGTTGGAACATTTAAAGATGTCCCGGAGGTTCCTAAGCCTCCCCTCATTTTTTTGAATTCTTGTTTCTTCCTTGTTTTCTGTTTGGTTGTTAGTTTCTTCCTTCTGATCCACTGCATTCATCCGAGTCCCAGTTTTCCTCCCATCTCTATTGGTTCCCTGTGCATTTTCCTTCATTTCACTTAATGTAGCCTTCAGTTGTTCATCTAATTTGCAACCATAATCAACCAATTCTATGAGCATCCTGATCACCAGGGCTTTGAACTGTGCATCTGATTGGTTGGCTATCTTTTCGTCGCTTAGTGGAATTGGCATTGGAGCTTTTATTTGTTCTCTGGTTTGAGCCATTTTTTGGTGTTTTTTTTTGTTGTTGTTTGTTTGTTTTTTTTTGTTTTTTGTTTTTTTGTTTTGTTTTGTTTTGTTTTTGGTCTGGTTGGGTAATGAGGGGTGGAGCCTTAGGTGTTCCCCAGTGTAGGGCAGCCCAGTCGCTGGGTTGTGACACTGTATTTGGGGGGATATCCGAGAGGGAACAATGGCACCTACTCTGCTCTCTCCTGGATTCCAGTGCCCTCTGCCACTTCCCCTTTGACTGGATTATCTGCGAGGGAGAATTCGGAACCACCTGGTCAGCCAGCCACCTAGCATGGCCTCACTGAGTCTGCACAGTTGCCACTCCGTGCCCGGGGTCCACCTGCCACCGCCTATGGGCCTGGGGTTTGCCAGCTGCCTGCATGTTTGGGAACAGCCAGCCACTGCTGCCTGTATTCCCGGGTCCGCACCTTTACTTTTTCCTGTTGCGACTCTGCCCCTCTTACCAGTCTGGATGAATGGTTGGACTTCCATACAGTTCAATTTTCTATCAGTTTTGGTTATTTTCTTGTTTCTAAATATTTGTTGTTCTTAATCTTGGTTGTGAGAGGAGGCACAGTGTGTCCACCTATGCCTCCATCTTTGCTGGAAGTCCGCAACAAGCTTTTTAGCACTAGCATTCCCAAAGTTAAAATATTTGCTCTTTAATAAGAGTCATCTTGGTAAGCTTAAATATGATAGTAGAGTTATTTTTCTCTCTCTTCTTGTATTTCTTTCCCCTGATTATAAAAACCCATCTATCACCTTTGTTTTCCATGGAAAGAACAGTAAATGACAGTATTTTACTTTTTCTCTAAATTCAAATCTTAGAAACATTGCTCTAAGATAGGGGTTGATGTCACTGTGACAACTTTTATGCAAAGGTTAAGGATTACTATTTTCTACCTCATTGCCTCCTCTAGGACACCTTGGCATTAGAAAATAACTTCACCCAGCAAATTAATTCATTTAAGTTCTTGTCAGTCCATAGATAATTGGCTCTTCTTGGAAAGCTCGTTACCAAAAATATGTATTCTAAATCAAACTTTCTTATGGAGACCACACTGAAGTTTGTGTATGACTCAAGATGCTGAAGGTTAATATATGTCCCTAAAATTTTCCAAGCAAGAATCAGCTTATCTATGGAACTGGGTTAGGCTACAGGACTTTTTGAGTCTCACCTGTACATTTGTTCACAGACTTAATTTAAAAATATTACAAAACTGTAAAAGCAAGGACATTAAAATTAGACAAAACCAGTTTTAAGTTGATTCTGTCACATAACTGATATGTTATTTTGAGTAAGCATAGTTACAGACTGGATCTTCCTATGAAAGTGTAAATCATCTTTTGACATGTTCATACAAGTATGACATGAGTTATTGTACAGAAAATGTTAGTAAAGTGTTTGACAGTAAGAAATCAAGCTGTTGCTTTTACTGATATTTTCATTACAACTACTGCCATCTAACCTTGGGAAAGTAACTTAAGTCATTTTTTTAATCTTCAGTGCATTGCATCATCTGCAAAATAGAATTGCACACCAAATTTATAATTTGTGGTTGTGTTTGAACATGAAGATTAAATGAGGCAACAGCTAGGCTTATATTCCATAAACCTTAAAAATTGGTGAGTGGATTATTAAACACTAAAAAAGACACATGATTTTAAAAGTTAAAAAAAAAACACTTTAAAGTTTGTAATTGTGACAGATTACTAAAAAAATTCATCAGCACAGGCTTAAAAATTATACAGACTTACCTTTAAATCTCAGTTCTTTTTTTAAGATTTTATTTTATTTTATTTTTTATTTTTTGGGGAAAAAAAGGGAGAAAGACACGGAGAGAAACATTGAGTGGTGCCTCTTGTATGCCCCCAACAGAGGACCTGACCTACAGCCCAGGCGTGTGCTCTGACTGGGAATTGAACCAGTGACGTTTCTGTTCACAGGCCAGTGTGCAATCTACTGAGCCACACCAGCCAGGGCTAAATCTCAGTTTTTCCAAATAGTTGCTGGGTAAAATAGTTAGCCTCTTCATACCTCAGTTTTCTTATCCTGAATTGAGAAAGAATTTACTTTTCTACAGAAAGTCTGTGAGAATTAATGACAGAATACATCAGGTATATGGCTAGTGCCCAATACATATAATAAGAATAAGAATAATACTTCTTGTACACAGTTATTTTCCAGTTACTACACTAAATACTTTAGATGAATTAAATATTGTAATATTCACCACAAATCATTATTCTTATTTTATATGAGAAAACTGAAATGCAGTGGGTTTATTTTATTGTCTAAGGCCATAGAGCAAGTGAGTGGTGGTGGCAAAGAAATTGAGAAAGTGTTCAGAAAAGCTATTGTAATAGTATCACCAATTATATTATGATGATCTCTTGACAGTTTAGAAGTGCCCTAGAACCTGTGTTATATTTGTATGATTATGGAATGGACTCCTGTGTGGTTCCCATCTTGTTCCCACCACTAGTTCTCTAGCTAACCACTATTTAACCATTTCTTATAAAACAGTGATGATGAATGGTAATGACAGGGATTACTTTTTGAAACCTCATGTACTGGATGCTTTCTATGCATGCATTATCTCTAATCTTGACAATGTCTGTACTAGTTACTACAATATAATTTTCTCTGTCTTTCAGACACTGATAATCAGATTCAGTGAGGCCAGGTTACTTCTCTGAATACATGCATCAGGGAAGAGGTATGAATAAAACTCAGGTATTTCCAACTGTAAAGCTTGAATTTAATATATTTCTTCTTTGAAGGATTTCATACACATCTATGAACCAACAATATGCCATAAAAATATACTGAGAAATGTCTAAACAATATAGATTTGGTTTGTTTCCATAAGAAATTAATGATTTTTTAACAAAATAAAACTCATAAATAAGAGCCTATTTAGTACCACTCATGTCATTTATGAGACTATTATAACCATAAGCAACCATTTACCATAACTATAGTTGTGAAGGTGAATCATTTTAATAAATTATTGAAAATTAAAGAACAGCATCATTTATAAACAAAAGAAAAGAAGTACACAGAGAAAGTAAGATGAGGAGTAAATAACTTAGTCAGGAAATATGAACGAAGCAGAACAATATTTCCCCAAAACAGGCAGAGAAAAATTATTTCTGAAAGGAGGAGCAGCCAAATCTATTCAATGACTTGGTAGAGGTTGCATAAAATCATGTCTGTTGGTCCCAAGACATTTAACAAGTCATCATTGGTGACCTTGACTAGAAGGTTTCAATAGAGTAGCAAAGCCAGAAATCAAACTAGAATTAATTAAAAATAAATGGATTATTATTTATTAGAATTATTTTTGTTTTAAAAATAATTAAAAACAAACTTTCAATTTGAGAAAGTTGAACAGTATAGGTAGAAAATGTGTCAAGCATTTTTAAAAGGTTTTACTTATTATTTATTTTTAGAGAGAGGGGAAGGGAGGGAGAAAGAGAGGGAGAGAAACATCAATGTGTGGTTGGCTCTCACGTGGTCTCCACTGGGGACCTGGCCCACAACCCAGGCATGTGCCCTGACTGAGAATCGAACCAGCAACCCGTTGGTTTGCAGCCTGCACTCAATCCACTGAGATACACCAGCCAGGGCAAGAATTTTTATTCATCTGTGAAGAGGTGCAAAGAAATATAGCAGTAGATAGAAGAGGATTTGGAGACAACAAAGGGCTACTGAGTTTTCTTGTTGGTGTTGCATATTTTGTCTCAATTTAAGGGGACAAATGCTAAACCAGTGTTTCTCTATATTGTTATTCTATTAACCAATGCCTACAATAGAATGTCATAATCTCTTTTAAAATGCTGGCCCATAAGCCTTACCTTAGTTAATGGTACCGGTGAGAAAAGAGACTCAGAAATCTCTACGTTTAGTAAGCTCCTCTGAAGACAGATGTGAACACTGCAGTTTTAAGAACCCCTCACTTAACTAGTGCAAGCCATGTCTACATTAAAAGTGTCAAAAGCATAGATTGACTGCATTATACATCAAAATTATGCAAGAGTCAACCTTATCAATAATCATACTGAATGGCCCCTAGACATTTTGAAGATAAAATGGGTAATTTATTTACATCCAGAGTTGTACATTGTTTTATAATCTTTTCTACTAATGCTCCCAAGCACCAGTATCAAGTGGCCAGAGATGACATGTGGGACAAAATATATTTTGTACCACTGATTGTGTGCTCCTGCTTAAGGAAGTTAGCAGAGGATGGCTGCATTTTCCTTTTTAGTATAAATAAGGAAAATCTTCCTTATGAATATTAATTTTTTCTGTATTCACAATACCAGACTTTTAATGAACTCTGGGTAGCAGCTAGTGCTATACTACAAAGTCTTCTATACCTCTTTGTTTTGATATTTCTGAGAAATTTCACACAGTACTGCAACTTTATATGTGACCCTCTTTGACATGAGCTTCCTGATCAGCACTTCCTCATGGCTTCTTATTTTTATTACCTTTCTATACTTCTTTTCATTTGTGTACAGCAATTAAGACAAGTGTAATCACAATGTCCCTAAGTCTAAATTTCATCTATTTTTCATGAATATGGTCTTGTTACTGTGCCTTCATAAGCTTTGGTTTCATTTTCTGTGCAATGGAATCAATGACACCCATCTCATAGTATTACGAGTCCAAGCATTGCAATACCTATAATACCATCTAAGGAGAAATAAGAAAACAAGAGACAATATTATTTCTCTTCTAATTTAAAATACCAGAGTGAGGATGGAAACTACTGTGTTCTTCAGGCATTACATCTCTTGCTTGTTGTCTCTGAGACTCTACCCTAGTTAAATTGTTTCAGTAATTTTGCTTTCCTGAAAACATTTCTGAAAGCTCAATACCAGTAAATTAATTAAACCTTAACTAATCTTTTACAGTGAAACCTATAATAAAGTTCCTGTTAATTTTTATCTAATTACATACAAACATTTTGGAAATCTGACTATTGCCTTAAGAAATGTCTGTTTCCTGAACTTAAGTGAAAGTATAGTAAGTAAATTTAATGATTATTGATACTCATTTATCCTTTCTATCGAATTAAAATGACTATGGAAGCATAAATTGTAAAGAAAGAATTACATATTAGTACAAAAATATATTCTTGTAAGTAATATTAAACACCTGTAAGCATCATATTAAGGTTTTCAATGCTGTTAAATAAAGGTTTATATTGTTAAATAGGAAAGGAGACATAGTAAGTACATGCATTTAAACTTAAATAATTATTCATGAATAATATATATGAAATTGCCTTAATCAAAAATTTTCCACACCTTAATCTTTAATAATACTCATCAGATTTTTTCAAAGAATAAAGTTGAGCAGATTTGAGACTAAGGTAATAATACTTTCATATACACTGGTCCCATGCCTCAGCTAGACCCTTAAAAAGAGTAAACAGTTTTGACTTTTATTAAACATATTTGTATCTTCAGAGCTTGCTCAAGTATTACTAAACAGAAATTTTTCCACATGAATCTTGGACACAAAGACTTTGCATAAATCATTTGGATTGAATAGCAGCAAACAACTGAGTACTTAGACATTTGTGAACCATGGAACTGAAAAGTTTAATTAAAGTTGAAATCCAGTAAAAGGTTCTGAACGCCATGTAAAATTCCCACATTGACAGCACAAAATTGCTTAGTACCATCCATTTCTTACCTGGTGGACATTCTTTTACTGAAAACTCAGCAATGGTATGTGCAAGACCCCCTTTTCTATGCACTTACACATCTCTACTATGTAATTAGAAATACAGGTTAAATGTGTACACATAATTATTAGAGATATTTACATTCCCAGGTCTCTTAATTATATTTTAATTTACTTTATAAGAGATGGTGCATACATAATTTTAGCTTTTTTCTTTTTTGGGAAAAAGGCCAAATTACAAATTGTGCAACAAGACATTATCATGTTAGCAGAGAGAACTGAAATATATTTTTCATTTTCCACCTATTAACTCATAAAGCTCATTTTTCTATTCTAAAATTTTTTACATAATGATCTTCACTTTGAATTATCAATCTAAGCATGTACAACGTTTCCCCTAAAGCTTCCCAACTTGCTAAAATCAGGGGCTGTGTTGTACACCTCTATTTACATTTCACCTTGACTAGAGAATATATTTCAATTATATAAAGTTCAACAATTTGCAAGGGATTGAACAGTGATTAAGGGTACATGTTAAATTACCTGTGACTCTCATACCTTGTTGTAAGTGTACTTTTGGAGAGAATGTGTACCCCACGCAATTAAAAACATTCAATTCCAAAGGGGCTTTTTTCCTTTCACTTTTTTATACTTCCTACTTTACTTCTCCATGGCTTCTTTGATATCTCTTCAAATCAGCACAGATAGTGGTTCATGGAAATTCAGAACGCTATTCTCCCCTTCACAGCATTAATTTTAAGTTTGTGTTGGGAATGTGTTGCTTCGATCCTGTCTCATAGTCTGTACACAGGCAGCATAACATATGTGACATAATGGAATGTGTCAGGATTGAAGAGCCAAGCCATTAGGCAGTGCATCAAGCAAAGCCTCTCCAGCTAGTGCACTGAGCTTGACTAGATATTAGAGAGGCCAGGCCTATACAAACAGAGCCCTTTAGATGCATTTTCTTGCACTCTGTTTGTATTCTCTGGTGTTTGCAGATGCTATGTAAGTATTTTGATTGGTTCTGTTTGGTTGGTTCAATGAGCAAAACAAATGGGCTTTGTTCCCTGTAAGTTGAGATAGCAAAAAACTGTAATAAAATGTTTCCACCTGCACATAAAGATTTTATCTTTGCTACAGCAAGCTTAATTACATTCAATTCTGATGCATTTTCTGAGAATTGTTAACTATTAACATGTTCTATTAAATCTGCTCCAAAGTCCATAAACATCAAATGTCCACTGTCAAATATCTACAAATAACTTGTTCCCCACCAAAAATATCTTTCATATTTTGCATTGAATTATCTAAATGAATCAAATACAAATACTTTCATTTAACAATTATTGGAACAATTGCCTCATTTATGCATGCAATTTTTATGATGAATTATCCATGAGGTATAGCTAACATTTCAGAAAACTGACTAGGCTAAGGGTAACCTTTAAATTTTACTATAAACTAAAACAATTTATGTGGCAGACCCTTCTGCGTGGAGTGGGCCCAGCTCCCACTCGGAGATGCACAGGACCCACGCCCACCAATAGGTTCTCTTGTGGGTAATCAGATTTGCAATATACCTAGGCTGCTTTGAGTCTTGCTTTTTGCTGAAACTCCCTCACCCTGCAAGTGCTAAACCTTGCAGGGACCAGCGTAACCTGCTCAACCACTTTTGCCTTTTCATTTGCTGATATCCTTCTTCTGTGATGTGATGAGGGGCATTGACTCCTTTGTTGTAACCTGTGGGTAGGGAGTGAGGACCATCTTGTAATGTGAGGAGAAATTAAATAAAGGCCTGTCATGGAGGCCAGGGCTTTTGCTCCCCTTGAGAGAAAAGCCATGCTGTAGTCCTTTTTCCTCCGCCAGACTCAGTAGTCCATGTGAATGTTTTATTTCATCCATAACGACGGGGACACTGCTAGCTGGTGTCCGCATCAGCTGGTGTCCACAAACAGGGACCCAGAGGCCATGAGCCATCGTCATTATGGACAACACACCAACTTGGTGGGAGTACGTGCTCATCAGCCCAGGTAAGGGCTGATGACCCCGAGTTCTTTTTGGGAATGTCTAGGGTGTGTTGGATTCAGAGGAAAAGGATTTTCTTCCTAGGTCGCTCTCTCTTGTGACCACTTTGCAACTCTACCTTCTTTAGTAATCAGAAGCTTTGCTCCCTCTTCCAGGCTTTTGCCAGGAGGCAACCTCAATCAAGGTCTGGGCTTGGGAGAAAGAGCAAAGATTTTTCCCTTTAATCAGCTTTAAAAACATCAACGAGTTACAGAACAGTTTACAGGCATCTCAGCAAATTCTTTCTTTTAAGCCACCTCTTGTGGCCCATTTAGTTTTGTCTTTCCCTCCGTCCACCTGCATATTTGAAGGTTTCTGCGAACCTCAACGATGGGGAATGGGCTCTCTAAGAACTAGAGCAATGTTTTAAGCTAGTTCAGCAGTTATGGGCTGTTGAATGTCTCCTACATAAGGGATTTTTGGCAGCTGCTGTAGGTCTCACAGACAGCCCGGTGAACTCAGCAGCAGCACGAAGATCGCACTCAAAGGCCTTGGGAGCCCTCTGCACCTCCTGCTGCACATGGCCTGGGGCAGCATGGGGTTCCATGCCCCTATTCCTCGCGCCAAGGCTGAGTGGAGCAGCGTCAGGGGATGAATGCTTCTGGTGGTGACCTTTGGGACGCCCAGGTGGCACCCACCGCTGTGTGGGTCTGTTTGCTTGACCGAGCAGCTATGCAAAGAAGAGATTGGTTTTCCTTACCTCTTTTTCTACCCGGTCTGGTGCGCGCTGTGGGAGATCTTCCCCGTACCAGGACACACCAGTGTACTTGCAACCATTAAAAAAAAAAAAAAAAAAAAAAAGTAAAGTAAATGTATTCACCAGTAGAGAAAAAACTGTTTCTGAGAGTTGTGAATGTGTTCATAAATTTGTCAATCTAAAGTATGGTGTAAGTGGGATTAGGGGGTGCCACGTGTTAAAAAATATTAAGAATCCTCCTTGTTCATGCCAGAGCTGTGACCTTTATTGTAAAAATGAAATATAGGTATGTTGTCTTCCGAGTAAAACTAGCCCTTTTCCATGTAAGACAAAGTACCATTTTTTTAACTCAGTACCTGTAAACACTAATCGTTTCCCTGGGGAAGAACTGGCTATTCTCCTGAAGGAAATGGTTAATCAGTCGAGTCACAACAAGCCCTTGGCGTGCAACCACTTTTTGTCTAAAACATATTTTTTCAGAGCAGCCCCCCCCCATCTTTCCCACTTTCCTTGAAAACTGTGGATGCATTGCAGCTTGCAGAAACAGCAGGGGGCCTGTCTTTCCAAGCTAAGCAAATTATTAAAGAATGTCCTGATTTCCAACCTGTTAGAAAAGCACCTCAATCTACAAGAGATTCTGCTAAAAATATTTAAGCCCTTTGGCTTGAGGCCTTTAGTCATTTAGGATGGCCTCAGCAAATTAATACTGATAATGGCCCTGTATACCTTGCCCATTCTACTCAGGTTTTTCTTCAGCATTGGAATATCCAACATCAAGCAGGAATATCTTACAATTCAACCAGTCAGAAAATTGTAGAATGGGCTCATCATATTTTTTAAAATCTTCTTAAACAGAAAAGAGGGAGTCATGAGGCATTCCGCCACAAAATTTGATTATGTTAGCTCTGTTTACCTATAATTTTCTAAATTTTGGTGAATCGCTTTGTACTCCAATTGAGAAACATTTTCAGAAGAAGTAGCCAAAGTCATCTTATCCTCAGGTTTTATATAGAGATTTGCTGGGAGATGGCTCTTGGCAGGGCCCTGTAGATCATTTAACTTGGGGAAGAGGGTGTGTGTGTTTGTTTCCATCCCTACATGTCCTGTCTGGCTGCCAGCTGAAAGAGTAAAGCCTTATCATGAGTGGAACAGACACCAAGCTCTGCTACCTGGAGCTGAGAACCAATCGACTGACAGACCAGATGGCCTAGCTGACCCTGAATAACCAGAAGGAAAATGGACATTTACACTGTCACTCATGGTCCTGAGTCTGCCAATGGAGGAGGATGGAGCCTGCCCCAATGACAGGGGCCGAGGCTCAGGCGCCTCCTGCCAAGAGCAACAACCCCTCAATGCCCCATACGGTCCAATGGTTGAACCCTAAAAACTGTTTCAATGGACTGAACTTATAAGTTTGTGTCTTAGCAGCCCTTGGATCTCCCTTTGTCTTAATCCTTATTTGTGCTTTATGATATATATATATCTATATATATATAGATATATAGATATATAGATATATATAGATATATATATAAAGGTTGTTCTCTTAAGATTGCATTCGGGAACAGCAAATAGTAGGTTTCACAGGTTTAACAGCTACAATAGCATTTACAAATGAAAAAGTGGGGAGATTATATGTTGGGAACTTCCCTGCCTGGTCTCAGAGGCTGTAACCCCCGCATGGCTAGGCTGAATAAGAGCCCAAGGGACCCGCTTCTTCTGGGTCTGTTCTGCAAGAGGACCTGAGCCACTAAGGAGACAAAGCTTATCTCCCTGGCAGGAGCGCCACTTCTGCTTCATATGTATCTGACCCCCAGTGCTTAGTCAGCCAATGACAGGTAAGATTCCCTCAAGGGAGGGGTCGCCTAAGACAGGCATGACCATGTGGATGGCCCTCAAGGAAGGACTCGGGGGGCCACAACAAAAAGAGGGTGATGGACCCTTGCCTTCCGGCTATCAGGACATAGCCTGAGTCCTCATTCTGTCTGCAAGAAAGCTCCACTTAAGCCCAAAACAATGCTGGAAGTCGATGCAGCCCTGTGCTGGAAAGGGCAGGTTCCCCGGGGAAATCAGTCCTAAGAAAGAAAGCATAAAATCCTATAAAACCTACTTTGCTGATACCCTCAATTTAAATGATAAGGGTCCAAGCCTGAAATAAGCTTGTTTCCCTAGAATTTTATGGCCCTTTAGCTATTTGACCCTGACTGAAAATAGGCCCTCAGAGTTCTTTGAATGTTATCTATTTGACCATTACTTCCTGACAATGATTGTTTGGGCTTAATCTGAGAATGTGTGTCCTTGGAACCACTGGTTGCTTACTGATTATAGTAATGTTCTATCTTTTTTAATATATTTGCAAATTATTTTCCCAGGGTTGTGCAGGAGACCAACAAGCAGCAAGCTTTGTGGGATCATAGCGGTTCTAAACGTTGCGGACACCGCTAGCCAGTGTCTGCATCAAATTTATACATGTATTTGCATGCTTGTATGCTTATTTCAAGAAAAGATATCTCTATAACTTAAATTATATATGGAGTAAAAACAAAATTCAATTTTATCAATTGCATTTACTTAAAATATTTCTCCTCTACTAAACCGTATCCTGGTTGCATCACTGTTTAATTATGTTGCTGCTTTATCTAAAATAATTTCTTCAAAACTTTTAGAATTTATTGGCTTTTGTTGAGATTTTCTTCTAAAGTCCATTGATTACTTTCTTCAATTTAGTTTTCAATAACATAATATTAGATTATCTTCAATCATAATTATAACTATTTTTTCTGTAAAATATATATTTTATAAATTCTTTTTTAGTAGTAGTTGAATGTACAAGCCCAATTGCCTTAGAATTTTTCTAATTTATAGAGATGCTGTATTGTAATATTTATTTTTAAAGTTTCCTGAGAAGGAAAAGGTTCCAACCAAGATGAAAGTGTGGGTAGAAACTTTTTGCTTCCTTGCATAACCAAAAGAAGGATAACAACCAATTTAAAAACAATAAACAATTGGACTTCCGGCCAAGATGGAGGCGTAGGCGGACACACGGTGCCTCCTCTCACAACCAAAATTAAGGACAACAAATATTTAGAAACAAGAAAACAAACAGAACTTATAGAAAATTGAACTGTACGAAAGTCCAACAACTATTCATCCAGACCGGTAAGAGGGGCGGAGTCGCAGTAGGAAAAAGTGGAGGTGCGGACCCAGGAACGCAAGCAGCAGCGGCTGGCAGTTCCCAGGTGCACAGGCGGCAGCTGGCGGACCCTGGGCACAGGGAGGGAACTGTGCAGACCTAGTGAGGCCGCACAAAGTGGCTGGCTGATCAGGTGGTCCCACATTCGTGCACACAGATGGTCCAGGCAGAGGGGAAGTCACGGAAGAAGAGAGGGGAGCAGGCGCCATTGTTCCCTCTCAGACCCTGCCCCCACATACAGCGTCACAACCCAGCCACTGGGCTGCCCCACACTGGGGAGCACCTGAGGCTCCGCTCCTCACTACGTAACAGCACGCGCTCGTGTGCAGATAATCCAGGCGAAGCGGAAGCAGCGGAAGGGACCGCAGTCCAGGAGAAAGCAGAACAGGCACCATTCTTCCCTCTCGGACCCCGCCCCCACCTATAGCATCACAACCCAGTGACTGGGCTGCCCCGCCCTGAGGAACACCTAAGGCTCCACCCTTCACTACGTAGTAGCCGCGACCAGACTAAAACCAAACCAAAACAAACAAACAAACAAAAAAAAACCCACCAAAAATGGCTCAACCCAGAGAAAAAATGAAAACCCCAGAGTCAATTCCTCTAAGCCGGGAAGAGATAGCCAACCTATCAGATGCACAGTTCAAAGCACTGGTCATCAAAATGCTCACAGAATTGGTTGATTTTGCTCACAAATTAGATGAAAAAATGCAAGCTACAATACGTGAACTGAAGGAAGATGCATGGGGAACTAATAGAGATGGAAGGAAAACTGGGACTCAAATCAATGGAGTGGACCAGAAGGAAGAAACTAACAACCAAACAGAAAACGAGGAAGGAACAAGAATTCAAAAAAATGAGGAAAGGGTTAGGAACCTCCGGGACATCGTTAAACGTCCCAACATCCGAATTATAGGGGTCCCAGAAGGGGAATAAGAAGATCAACAAGTGGAAAAATTATTTGAACAAATAATAAAGGAGAACTTCCCCAATCTGGCAAAGGAAATAGACTACTAGGACGTCCAGGAAGCTCAGAGAGTCCCAAAGAAGTTGGACCCAAGGAGGAACACACCAAGGCATATCGTAATTACATTAGCCAAGATTAAAATGAAGCAGAGAATTCTAGAAGGAGCAAGGGATAAGGGGACAGTCACATACAAGGGAGTTCCCATCAGACTGTCAGCTGATTTCTCAAAAGAGACCTTGCAGGCAAGAAGGGGCTGGAAAGAAATATTTGAAATCTTGAAAAGCAGGGACCTACATCCCAAATTGCTCTATCCAGCAAAGCTGTCATTTAGAATGGAAGGACAGATAAAGCGCTTCTCAGATAAGGTCAAGTTCAAGGAGTTCATCATCACCAAGCCCTTATTCTATGAAATGTTAAAGGGACTTATCTAAGAAAAAGAAGATCAAAAATATGACAGTGAAAAGACAGCAAACACACAACTATTAAGAACCACACCTAAAACAAAAGCAAACTAAGCAAACAGCTAGAACAGGAACAGAACCACAGAAATGGAGATCATATGGAGGGTTAGCAACAGGGGTGTGGGAGGAGGAGGGGGGGAAGGTACAGAGAATGAATAGCATAGATAGTGGGTAGAAAATAGACGGGGGAGGGCAAGAATAGTATGGGAAATGTAGAAGCTAAAGAACTTATGACACATAGACATGGACTAAAGGGTGGAATGTGGGTGGGAGAGGTGTGCAGGGTGGGGGGGATGATGGGGGAGAAATGGGACAACTGTAATAGCATAATCAATAAAATATATTTAAAAAAGAAAAAAACAATAAACAATTGGAAGCACTAGAAAATCAAACTGCATGGAACTCCAACAACCAAGGAGTTAAAGAAACATTCACCTGGACCGGTAGGTGGGGCAGAGATGGGCAGCCAAGCTGAGAGGATTGGCAAGGTGGTGAACAGCATGGGCAAGGCAGGGCTGGCTGAATGGGAAACTAAAGACTAAAAGGTAGCTGTAAAATACTGTAAGTGTTGTGATGGTGGGAGAAGCTCCCAGTTTCGCAGGAGAGTTTGTTGGAAAATGGGGTTAGAGCAGAGTGAGCTAGTGGCATTGTTTCCTCTCTGATTCCTCCCCCACAGAAAGTGTTACAATGCAGCAAAGAGGGATACCCCACCCTGGTGAATACCTAAGGCTCCACTCCTTATAACATAACTGGTGTGCTAAGACAAAGAAGTATGGTCCAAATGAAAGGACAGATCAAAACTCCAAAAAAAGAGCTAAGTGACAACCTATCTGATGCAGAGTTCAAAACACTGATAATCAGGGTGCTCACAGAACTGACTGAGCTCAGTGGCAAAATGAAGAAATAAAGACTACCCAAAGTGAAATAAAGCAGAATATACAGGGAACCAAAAGTGAAGGGAAGGAAATTGGACTCAAATCATGGTTTGGAACAAACAGAAGAAATAAACACCCAATGGGGACAGAATGAAGAAACAAGAATTCAAAAAATGAGAAGACAACTTTAAATACTCTAACAACTGAATCGTAGAGGTACCAGAAGGTGAAGAGGAAGAGCAAGAAATTGAAAACTTATTTGAAAACATAATGAAGGAGAACTTCCACAATCTGGCAAAGAAAATAGATTTCCAGGAAGCCCAGAGAGTCCCAAAGAAATTGGACCCAAGGACGAACACACTAAGGCACATCATAATTACATTACTCAAGATTAAAGATAAGGAGAGAATCTTAAAACCAGTAAGAGAAAAGGAGACAGCTACCTACAAAGGAGTTACTATAACACTATCAGCTGATTTCTCAAAAGATACTTTGCAGGCAGGAAGGAGTTGGGGAGAAGTATTCCAAGTCATGAAAGGCAAGGATCTACATTGAAGATTGCTCTATCCAGCAAAGGTATCATTTAGAATGGAAGAGCAGATAAAGTGCTTCCCAGATAAGGTCAAGTTCAAGGAGTTCATCGTCACCAAGCCCTTATTATATGAAATGTTAAAGGGACTTATCTAAGAAATAAAATATCAAAAACTGTGAACAATAAAATGACAACAAACACATAACTGTCAACAACTGAACCTAAAAAACAAAAACTAAGCAAACAATAGAACAAGAACAGAACCAGAGACATGGAGATCACATGGAGGGTTTTCAGTAGGGAGGGGAAGAATGGGGCAGAAAGGTACAGGGAATAAGAAGCATAACTGATAGGCACAAAACAGATGGGGGTGGTTAAGAATAGTAGAGGAAATAGATAAGCCAAAGAACCTGTATGTACAACACATGGAGATCAACTAAGGGGTCAGGGAATGCTGGAGGGCAGGGGTTGAAGTATGCAGCAGGGATAAAAAATGGAGAAAAAAATTGGGACAACTGTAATAGTATAATCAATAACATACTTAAAAAATATTTCCTATGCATGCCATAACTGTAACATATACTTTACCTAAGAGGAAATAAAATAAGTAAATAGATCTGTGTAAAGCAGATGACCTTATAGTTAGAAAATGTAAATGGTTGTTTCATGCTTATTTTTTTTTAAGATTTTATTTATTTATTTTTAGAGAGGGGAAGGGAGGGTGAAAGAGAGGGAGAGAAACATCAATGTGTGATTGCCTCTCACGTGGCCTCCACCAGGGGCCTGGCCTGCAACCCAGGCATGTGCCCTGACCGGGAATCGAACCTGCGACGCTTTGGTTTGCAGCCTGCGCTCAATCCACTAGCTACGCCAGCCAGGGCTGTTTCATGCTTATTAAATTAGCAAAAATACAAAATATTTATGGTTCTCAAACCTGATACTCCTGCTGGTGAAAATAAAAATACAGAGGATAGAGACTTCTTAAAATACAATTTGATTAAACTTTGGAAAATCTCAAGATTTCTCATATCTGAGAATTATGTCAATAACCTCAAGTATTGCAATATTTCTCTGCAAGACTGTGCTCACTTGAAGAGTGATTGAAATGGTCACATTAGAAACAGAACTTAATAAAAGCCTGAAAAAGTCTCAAAAATTAGAAGATGTGCAAAACACATTGGGATTCATTACAGTGTTGTTAATAAACTGGCTCGTGTTTCATCTGTGTTTAAATGCCAACCTCAACAACACTTACCAATTGAATTATGTAGGTAATATTAATTCAAACCCCTGTTCAGACGCAGGTACCAGATCCACCTAAATGTAGAAAACCTAAAGGCCTCCAAAGTTAAAAGTCCAGCACAATGTGTTTAATTTAGGCAACTAGATGTTCTTTTCTTCTCAGTGCTTCCAGAGGTCAATTGTCATGGGATTCCAACATGACGAACTAAACTCAAAAACCCCATGTTGGAAATCATATTACATGTCATTTGACAGATGGTACTAAATTTTCCAGCTCCTTTCTTCCAGGCAGAAGTTATCTTGGCTGCTAGTTTGGTCTGTGCAAAAATATTTGCCATAGCATTCATGCTCTACTGTCTATTCCAGTTAACTTTCAAATATTTAAATTTTAATCATTTATCTTTTCTTCTTATGTCTTCAGAAAAGTGATAAAATATTCAAACAACAGTTGGGCTTTTACCTTTAACCAGGATAGCAAAGTTAAATACTAGTTCTCACATCAAATTGTTCAACACCAATACTATTTTAGTTATTTTAAGATGAAAATAAAATTTGCTTTTGTTTATTTAATAATCCTACAATTTGTTTCGATTACAATTTACAGTTAATGTTATTTTGGATTAGCTGCAGAGGTACAGCATAGTGGTTATACTTCACAAAGTGTTTTTTCCTGCCCACCTTCCGGCATCACGTATAGTTATCACAATATTATTGATTAAGTTCCTATATTGTAATTTACATACTCATCACTATTTTGTAACTGCTAATTTATACTTCTTAATCCCCTCACCTCCACTTTGGGAATATATCCCCCCACAAAAAAAACCAAAACCAATAATGTGAAAGAATATACTCACCCCTATGTTCATTGCAGCATTATTTACAATAGCCAATAAATGGAAACATCCCAAGTGCCCATCAATAGACAAATGGATAAAAAAGTTTTACTGCATATATACAATGGAATATTACTTGGCATAGAAAAGAATGGAATTGTACCATTTGTGACAGTATGGATGGATCTGGAGGGTATAATGTTAGGTGAAATTAGTCAGTCAGTGAAAGACAAACACCAGATGATTTCACTTATATGTGAATCTGAAAAACAAGATAAACAAACAAAATTGAAACAGACTGGTAGACACACAGAGTAGACTGGTGGTTGCCAGGGGCGGGGGAGAGGGGGGCGTTGGGAGACTAGATGAAAATTTGCTTTCTTTTCAATATGGTTTTGTCTATATCAAAATACACATCATGATTTTTATTAATTTTCTTCTTTACAAATGTAATATTATTTGAAAAACTCTGAAATACTTTAAAATACCATTAATGTTACATTTTTTTCTGAATACATAGTAGTTCACTAACTCAGTTATCATATACAGATAGTGCATTAATTTATTTACTTTAAATTATCTAAGCCCTTTCCCCTAAAAACTCTTGTATCTGTGCTGTTCACCATGTTACATTGCAAGTTCTATCACTTTGGCTTGTTCTAGTCGGTGGATATAGGAAATATGAAGTCTGGCTGCCTCAGCTGTTCCTGTCCATCCTTGATCAAGTGACACAAAACCCAGTTAGTAACTTCACCATGGCCAGAAGAGCTGTTTCGGCAAGCCCAGCCCTAGCGATTAATTCATGATGTGCTAAATAAATGCTAATTGTTAAAATCATTGAGTTGAAGTGATTTCTATGCAGCTTCATAGTGGCAAATGATAACTGAGAGCACATCTTATTTTGTTAGAAAACTAACCAAGACTAATTCACAATTATTGATGAGTTTCATATTGCAATGCCATTTCTTGATTTAAAGTTATTTACAAAAATGAATATACCTGTATCAGTCTGTACTTTACATGCCACTATGTATGTAATGACTTTACATGTATGTTATAATGCAGTATATACAGATTCAATCCTCATTATGTGTAGATCCCTTGTGAATTTGTCCACTCGCTAAAATATTTTGTAACCCCCAAATCAATGCTTGGGATACTTTCATGGTCATTCACAAATAGCAGTGAGTGATGAGAAATTTGAATCTTCTGAAATGCCTACACCCAGCTGAGGTTGAACAAGGTGTGGACACTCTGTCTTCTTGTTTCAGCTGTTATATTATAAACAAGTATCCTTTTTATGGTCTGTATAGCAACCCCCCCAACTTTTTAGCATTTTGGTGCTTTTTGTTAATGATATTGCTCTTCCAAATGGCTCTCAAACATAGTGCTGAGTGCTTCTCAATTTTCTGAAGCACCAGAAGACTGGCACTGAAAAATAAAATGTATCAGATGGACTATAAGTGTAGTGTTATGAAGAAAAGAAACTGTAAAATTGACACTTTTGTTCTCAACATATCCATGTTACTGGTGTTACTTTGAGCTATATTATCTGTTTGCTCTACACAAGAACAAGTTGTTTTTGCTGCTGGAAGAACTAAAGAGTCAATATAGTTATGGGAGAGTGAGTAGATTTCTCTACTTCCTTGCACATCATGAACTAAATCATCAGTGAAGTAATTCTTAGGAAGCTTTATTATTAGTCCCTATGTGAGAAGTAGAAAGAACAGCTTCATTTTTAAGATCCCAGACTGAGTCTGTAGTCCTGGCAGTTATTGAAATCACCTTTTCCCACATAAATGTGAAGCAGTACTGTAAAAGTCATGTAAAAATCATGAAAAAGGATAAATACAAATCCCCACAATCATATTTTTACTGAAGTACTTTCATGATTTTAACTGCACTTGGAAAAGTACCTTTTTTTCTGTCTTCACAGTAATATTCTGTATGTGCCTTTAAGTTTCCCCTCGGCTCTTGCATTGGCCTGAGTGTTGAATACTAATGGCAGGTAATACATGTTGCAACCTCAAGCACTTTATTTTTCAAGATAATAGATTTGTGTCTTATACATCTATTCACCATATACATTTTCAAGTAAAATTTAGTGAAACTGTGTCAGATATTTGCATATTTTCTAAGAGTTACTTATCAGGTTGATCATATCAATGAAGAAGTACATTTTTCCTTCAGTGATTGAGTTCTGAACTTTTCCTTCATACATTAGAAATAACAATAAATTTATTGATTCAGCTCTAATTTCCTAAAGCTACCTTCTTATTTTATGTAAATATATAGTTTGCAAAGTTCATAACTACTCTGAATTCTTGTTCTTAAGCTATAAAAAATGTATCCAATCTATAACTCAAAAAATTAACATTTGTGTTTTGTGTTCTATAAAACTACAAAATTCTGTATTTTATGACTTCTCATCCATAAATTTTTACTTAAAGAAAATTTTTATTTTCTTTATTTTTCTTTAAAGAGTAAATTTTCTTACTCTTTAAATAATTATTTGAAGAAAATTATTATTAGAATTAAATAATAAGCAAATATTAAATTTGTTTATTTAAAGAAAATTATTATTAATTAATAGTCTGACTTACATGTTGAAAATCAATATGAAACAAATTCTTATCTAACTGATCATCCAGTTATTTCTATCCCACCAAATACTGTCTTTAAGACGGGTACATTTTTTTATGAAATGTTCAATGTCTCTAATGCTTAAAAAACAGTTTATCTAAAGAAACCTGAAACGTTAATTCAAAAGAATATATGTACCTTTATGTTCAATGCAGCATTATATACAATAGCTGAGATTTGGAAGTAGCCCAAGAGTCCATTAGTATACGTAAATTAAAAAGTGGTGTTAATTTACACACAGGAATACTACTTAGCTATGAAAAAATAAAGAATCTTACCTTTTGTTACAACATTATGCTAAGTGAAATAATCCAGTCAAAAAGCCATACATACCATACAGATTTACTCATATGTGGAATCTAATTAACCAAATAAACTAATAAACAAAATAGAGTCAGAGTCAGACTCAGAGAACAGACTGATAGCTATCAGAGGGATGGGGTTTGTGGGGATTGATGAAAAAAGTGAAAGGCTTAAGAAAAAAAAACTTCATAGATACAGACAACACTAGGGTGATTACCAGAGGGTAAGGGGGTTGGGGGGCAGTAGAAGAGGGTCTGGGGGGATAAATGATGATGGAAAGAAACTTGACTTGAGGTGATGAACACACAATATAATATACAGATGTATTGTATAATACAGATGTATTATAGGATTGTTTACCTGAAACCTATATGATTTTATTAACCAATATCACCCTAATAAATTCAATAAAAATAATAAAATGTATGCTCTTTTCACAAATACATAATATATTATATTTGTAAAATATTGCAATAATATAGCATAAGCAATGATTTTTAGCTTTGTCTCCACAAAAATATCATGATAAATAAAAAATTTCTGTAGAGCTAAATGCAAGGCAACCTTGGATGTTGAACTTTGACAAAATAGTAAATATGACTGTTCTTATGATGTGCCCAATAGGAGGACATTGCCATGTTCAAGTCCAAAATCTACTAGTGCCAAATGTATATGACAAAAGATATTAGTCTTTTGAATAAGTCCTTAATTTGCCATTCCAGTCCCTTCTTTTTTCCCCTAGTACTTTCTTGTTTGTTATTCCAGGAAATCGCTCACACACAATGTATTTTTATACCATCAATTGACACATAAGTTAGATATGAAGAATCCCCCAAGCACCAGCAAAATAGGAAAATAAATTACCCTGGAGAATAAACTATAAAATCAACACCTTAAGAAGAAAATTCAATTTAAAGAGACTACAATATTCCAGTGCCAGAGGATTTAACTCCAAAGGATTAAATATATTAACATATCTGAAAAAACAATATAGGAATTCTGAGGAACTGAGAGAATCTAAGTGAGGTTGAATTGGGGAAGGTTGTCAATGTGTTTATAAATATCAGAAAAAGACAAACAAGGAAAATAATTATTCAGAGGACCTACCAAACAAAATATCTACTATACAAAGCACATATGTAGGTGTGTGTGTATATATATATATATATATATATATATATAGAGAGAGAGAGAGAGAGAGAGAGACATCTATGTGTCTGTCTCTCTATTATCTATCATCTATTTATCTATCTATCTATCATCTGTCATCTGCCTATCTATAATCTCTCTGTCTATCCTTGCACATATGCACACAAATAAAATTACAAATATCCTCTTTAATTTAGACCATCAGCTATTGCATTGTGGGTGGAATAGAGCTAGGGAAGTTTGAGTGATAGGCATAGCCGCTGATGAATTCATCAGGAGCTTGCATGTTCACTCTTCCAGTATGTATCACTTTCAAAACCTTTGCAGGTACTAGCCCATTTGTGGATACATCCTAATTTATAATCTACTCAAATTTCATAAATTTTGGTAAAAATATTACTTTTATGAATATTTATGATCCAGTAAGTTCTAATTATTTATTCCCTTAAAACTTCATATGTTTATCATCAATCCTATCACAACCTGTTTTAATTCATTGCTTATATGTGTGTCCCCTCCACAAGAATGTTGTTGGTATTTCTTATCGAGCACACTGACAAACATGTCGTTCAGAACCAATAAATGTGTTTTGACTACCTGTTGTTGAATGAATGAATGAATGCATGGATAATGAATGAATACATCAGAAACAGTTCTGACTACTTGCGATGTCCTTACCTATATAAATACTACCAAGATATTTTAATCTATATATATTGACAGCAACATCATTTGGGATCAGCTCAAAATTATTCTTTTTACCTTATATTTTACCCCTCATTAATGTACTTTTTCATGACATTCTTACATACCCTCGTTCACTTACTTATCATTGGGAAAATAGAGAATCAATTTTGGACATTTAATTTTTTTGCATAGAATCACTTCCTAAGACTGCTTGTATATATAATACTGCCTACCAATAACTAAGGTATGCTATTTTCCAAGGTACTTGTGTATTTGGAGTGAATTATTTTCTAAATGTACCACAAATCACTGAAATGTTTTATGGATATCTCAAAGTACCTAACATCTCAAACAGTAATTTATCTATGGGAAAAAAAGAGGTAAATATTTGCAATTTAGACAGCCAAATGTTTATAGTACAATGAGACTGTAGTGTGCATAACCATCATACAAGTTGTAAATGTAAGAAGACTATGGAAAAGATTGCTGGCACTGGTCGTCAGGATTATGTCCGGTAGTTACAGAGGAATGTGTGGTATGGCGCCCTTGTGAAATCATGAAATACATGTTTTCAGCTAGTTTAGCTCACGTTGATTTCAATTTGTTTTTACAGCTGGTTAAAATTTTATTTTTGGATTTTTTTTAAAAAGCTCAACAACAATTTGCCCCCAAAATAGCAATAGCACTATTATTATAACATTGTAATGAGATAAGATTAAATGAATTGGAAATGCTACCTTAATTCTATACTACAAAACACATGGGTTTAAACATTAGGAGGGTGAATGTTCTTGGTCTGTTATCAAAAATTTGCTATTTCCAAACATTTAAAAAATAACTGATGTTTGTCAGGAAAAAAAAGTGTTGCTAGGCTCACTAATCTCTATTTGCTAAAGTATTCTATGCAGTGCACAACTCGAGTCTCAATCTTTGCCAGTTAATGTGCCCACAGGACAGTGCACAGTACTTACCACAGCCTGCCAATAGCTAAATTGAAAAGTAGAAGAATTTTTATTTCAGTAAAACTCAGCATCCAAATTCTTAGCTAATGCCACCAGCCCACATATCCCACTTTATATTCCTTTCACCTAGCCCTACCCTATGCCTGAATTTCTAGGTCAATATCACATGCAATTCCTTTCCAGACTTGATCCTATTTATTTATTTATTTATTTATTTATTTATTTATTTATTATTTTTGGTTCTTACAATAAAAACTAAAATCATAAGACCATTTAAAATGTGAGAAATTCATCTCTTATTTTCATGTAATATGATTGTCATTTATTTATACAAGGTTTTTCTAGTGCTATAGTGTTAAATTAATGTAAGCATCCATTTTTTTTTTTTTTTTTTGATAACTAACTATGAGATTCATTTCACATGGGAATTTATTCGGAACATGGCAACAAGCAAAGGTAGCCTGAGCTCTGCCTCCTGTCTCCCCCACCCTCCCCATCCACAGCAGGGGAGTGAAGCTCCATTGAGCTCTGCTTTGCCTCTAACACCCATCCACCCCCAATTCCACGATGGAGCTAATGAAGCTCATCACCACCTGAGCTCCACTTCTCCTTCACCCCAGTCTTCCTTGGGGACTCCTGTTCTAAAGAATCTCAGGTCCCCATGTAAGGCTCAGTCTAAACAATATTCACATAGTTTGCTTGTGAGAAACCAAATCCTGAGTGACTTTTATTTCTGTTTCTTAAAATCTGCCTGAATTTTAAGTTTAAAATTGATTAGTGTTTATTTCACTTGCTTTTATTAAAGCAATTTCAATGATAACTTTGTTAAAATTGATTGCAAGATTTTTTCACTACATATGTCCCTCTTTTGTAATTTCCTATTCAAATTTCAGACCCTTTTACCAATATGTATTTATTTTACTTTATCAACAAAATTTTAAATTAAAATACACTTGTGGAGCTCCAGTGGCGCAATCGGTTAGCGCGCGGTACTTATAAATTAAAATACACTTGCCTTAATTGGTACATGTTCTGCAAGAAAAACATATTCTAGTCTCATGATTTATATATGGCAGCATATTTATACATGATTTATTAATGTTACTATAGTTATATATTTATACATTATAAAATAAAATTGAAATTTGTATACTTCTGTTCTGGCAGGAATTCAGAGTATAATTCTGCCCACATTTATTGAGCTATTTCGCAGACAGTGGAACTAATAATCCATGTATATAAATATACTTTGGTTTATAGAATACACACAATAGATATATTTGAATAGATTAATGAATATCCAAAAGATCACTCATAAATATATTCCCTGGACAAACACACCAAACACAAAACCTCACTTACTGGTAATAACCAATATTTGTTTACTCAAAGAATGCCACTAAGAGCCTTGTCACCTGACAGCTATTTTTATTTTCTTTATTGCCTGAGTCACATCCTATTGGACTAAGGAATTTCATATTTATCCCATCTTTTTGATATCATCACTTCAGTTTGCCCGTTTTAATTTATCCTCACAATTGCTAATATATTATATATGCCCCTTAAAATTATTTTATATTTTAAATTTCTTACCTTGCCCTTGAAGGTCTTTATGATATGTCTCCTGCCTTCTTATACGATCTCATTTTTTTTCCAAAACATGAAAGTTTCACCCAAAATGAATTACTTCAGTCCTTGAAAATACCATGGCTTTTTAGGCCTACATGTCATGACACACATAACCCTGATTGCCTTTTCATACTTTAACTTCTTGGTGAATTTGCATTAATCTTTCAAATTTTTGTTCTGATGTCACCACCTCTGCAATTACCAATTCCCCAAATTTTGCTAGGCAAACTTTCCTCTTAATTGTACATTGAGTTATGATTATGTATCTGTTTGTTTACCACCAAATGAGTTTATCCAGTATACAACACATTTTAGATAATCACTGTTTTTGAATTGAAAATTTATTGTCATATCAATTTTGTCTCTTCAAAGTAAAAAAAAAAAAAGTAGAAAGAAACAGATTTTAAAAGCACTAGTGTTGTAATATTTAGCTTAGCCTTTTTTAATTTTGGCTGAGATATAGTGGCTATATTGTAGTAGAAGTAGGTAATACTTATCTAGTCATCTTCACAATAAATAAAGGTGAAGATTGTCATGCTTTAAGGATCAGTGATAAATCAGCAATAATTTCTTGAAAGGTCAAGTGTTTAGGTCGTTACATATTTTTTTATGTGAATCAAATTATTTTTAAATGCCAACTGTGCTTTTGAATGCTGCATTCTTCATCTAATAAATTTTTAACAAACCCTGTCTAGTTTTACTATTTATTCCTTAGGGAATGCTTATATAGAAAAGAGAGTCAAAACTCCAATCTCAGGTGCTGGAGGAACACTCATAGCTTTGCAATTGATACTGTCTGGTGTCAGTAGAAGTACTGTCTCTCACTCCATTTTGCTATGGATTTATTTGCATATTATTTAACCTCTGTCATTTTTAATATTACCTGTTTTTATCAAATAACATATTGATATGTTTTTTAAAAGGTGAGAGTTATCAAAAGCCATGCAATGGTGGCAATTGGAGAAAAACAACAGCACACTGACCCTTCTACCTTCCTAAGAATCTCAGGATAATCATGCTGGCAGCAATGAATTCATTTTTGGAACCTTTCCATGTTTTTAGATTAGGCTTTTCCAAACATCTACATGGGTGTGAAATCTGCAGTTGGGGTTCAGAAACCAGGATAGGCATAAGTGGTTTACAGTTCCACATGTAGGGTTTTCTTAATTCCACCTTCCATTCCCTGCTCCCATTGCAGAAGTATGAACATCTGCCTGTCCTGGATGACCCAGCAATCCCTTTGGTAGATTTTTAAATATCACGAAGGTGAGCAATGTTAAGCTTTAACAACAATCTCAATCAGGCAAAACACAGGTTAATCAATTAGGATTTGTTTAAATCACTTATATTATGAATCACTTATCAGTGAAATGACTTCCAAGGTATATAAAATATTTAATAAAACATAAAGGTATATATGATTACTTTAAGAAAATTATTTAACATATGTGACTGAATTCCTTGTAATTGAATGCAGTTACACAGAGATCCTATTAGAAAACATGGAAATACAGAGTTATCAGCTGTTTGAAGAATGCACACAACTTAAAGTTTCTAGCTCTGTCCAATGTATTACAAATTGAAGATATTTTAAAACATCTTTCAAAGTCTGCTCTGAATTTCAATCTTATAGCACATTTTATTTCAGATGCTCAGTTTTTATGATAAAACTTGATCTGTATGGAACTTCTATCAAATTTATTGTTTGAAAAGGTGATTTATATAGCCCAGATATTCCAAACATACAAGTTTTTAAATAACTAAATTTACCATTAGCATTTAAATGTAATTACTTAAATTTAATTTTTATTAAAGTTAAAATTAAAAATCAGTTGCTCATTTGTATTAGTCATATTTAAAATTCTCAACAATGTAATTAATGGCTACCATATTGGATAGAGAGATTAATCTAGCGTACCTCTTTCAGAACTTTATTTTTAAAACCAGGAGAAACATCACTGAGGACTAACCAACACAAGTTTCCAAGATTAATATTTTCAGGCTAAATAAATCAATACACACCTGAGTTTAGTTGGCTAGCATCGTATGTGAAGCTTTTTAATACAGACTAGTAATCTACAATTGGGATATGAGAAAAATGCTTACATTTAAGGTATTCACATCAAGAGAGGAAACATGCACTAAGATAAGTCTAAAGAACATTTTTGGTATTAATACACAAGTAAATCTAGTAAAGTAAGAGAGGAAGTAATTCTAGCATTAACTGAGGTGATATAAAACACACATTTTATATATTGAACATAGATCAATAAAAGCATAAAACATTAAAAATAATGTTATTGGTGATATATTAACTTCTCCTACCAGGATGCTCCAATTTTTTTAGGCTGTGGAGTGTAGTCTTTCTTTTTAACAATAGTTATTTGACTCACAGCTACACTGTGTGCCAGGGATTAAACAACATTACAACATTTATAAGAGAAGAAAGGGAAACTGTTAAATCAAAACTATATCATGTAAATTTTCTTGTCCAAGACAGACTTTGTCACATTTTCTTGTGACTTCTGGGAAAAGTTTTGGGGAAGGTTTCAGTAGCCTGCTGTGAAATATCTTGAAATTCTGCTTTATTATGAGCAGAGGCACTGACTGTCCTGAAATACTCTAGCTGTTCTCCTTTTTTCAGTTCCTCTCAATTGTTTTTCTTTTCAATTTTATTGTTGTTCAAGTACAATTTTGTTTCCATTTTCACCCCACCAAGCCCTCTCATTCCAACCATACCCACCTCTCACCCTAAAACCCACCCCTTTTGAATTTGTCCATGTGTCCTTCATACATGTTCCTTGATGGCACCCCTATTATCCCCCATTATCCCTCTCCCTCCTCCTCTATGGTTACTGTCAGAATGTTCTTTATTTCAGTGTCTCTGGTTGTATTTTGTTTGTTCGTTTTGTTGATTAGGTTCCACTTATAGGTGAGATCATATGGTATTTCTCTTTTACCACTTGGCTTGTTTCACTTAATATAATACTCCTGAAACACCAATTAAAAAGAACCTATGAACCCCAATGTTCATAGCAGCACAATTCATAATAGCCAAGTGCTGGAAGCAACCTAAGTGCCCATCAGCAAATGAGTGGATCAAAAAACTATGATACATTTACACATGGAATACTACACAGCAGAAAGAAAGAAGGAGCTCCTACCCTTTGCAATAGCATGGATGGATCTACATTAGCTTTTCAATGCTGTTTATATAGTCAACAGCCCTAGAAGACAGAGATCATGTCTTCTTTTAAGAGTCAGGCAAACCTACTGTTCATAACAAAATATCTGGTTTCCCTAAGCTCAGGATTCTTCTACTTTTTCAAAACTCACTCTGTGAAAATGTCACTTGGGCCTCTATATATCACCCCATGGAAACTTGAGCTCAGGGTAGTAGAGCAAAAATAATGATTCAAGGCTACAGTGTTCACTGTGAGTAATAAACTATGCTTTGGCCATGACTCAGGATCTTTATGTCTTCCACAACATTGATGAAAACATGGCAGACTAAGCTGTTATCTTCAAATAGTGTAAAATATCAGCCGCTTCCCAATTCTTGACAAAATTTACTTTGACATTGGTTATAAATAATTTGTTCAGTGACTTTTCATTTTGTGGAATATTTTTATTCTGTGTTTTAGTCATTGGAGCACAAAGTTTAATGAAACTATGTATATTAAAATTTAAATTAATTGAACTTCCGGTTAATATGGAGGAGTCGATGGACACACTGTGCCTCCTCTCACAACCAAAATTAAGGACAACAAATACTTAGGAACAAGAAAACAACAGAACTGTTAGAAAATTGAACTGTATGGAAATCCAACAACCATTCATCTAGACTGGTAAGAGGGGCGGAGTCACGTCAGGAAGAACTGGAGGTGCAGACCTGGGCACGCAGGCAGCAGAGGCTGGTGATTCCCAGGTACACAGGCAGTGGCTAGCAGACCCCAGGTGCACAGGCGGCAGCCAGTGGGCCTCGGGCACAGGGTGGCAACTGTGTAGACCCAGTGAGGCTGCACAAGACCGCTGGCTGAACAGGTGGTCCCACATTTGCGCTCAGATAATCCAGGCGAAGGAGAAGCGGTGGAAGGGCCTGTAATCCAGGAGAGAATGGAGCAGGCGCCATTGTTCCCTCTTGGACATTGCCCCCAAATACAGTGTCACAACCCAGAGACTGGGCTGCCCTACACTGGGGAACACCTAAGGCTCCACCCCTCACTACCCAACCAGACCAAAAACAAAACAACAACAACAAAAACCCCACCAAAAATGGCTCAAACCAGAGAACAAATAAAAGCTCCAACGCCAATTCCACTAAGCGACGAAGAGATAGCCAACCTATCAGATGCACAGTTCAAAGCACTGGTGATCAGTATGCTCATAGAATTGGTTGATTTTGCTCAAAAATTAGATGACAAAATGCAGGCTACAATATATGAAATGAAAGAAGATGCATGGGGAACCAATAGAGATGGAAGGAAAACTGGGACTCAAATCAATGAAGTGGACCAGAAGGAAGAAACTAACAACCAAACAGAAAACAAGGAAGAAACAAGAATTCAAAAAAAAAAAAAATGAGGAGAGGATTAGGAACTTCCAGGACATCTTTAAATGTCCCAACATCTAAATTATAGGGGTACCAGAAGGGGAAGAAGAAGAGCAACAAGTGGAAAACTTATTTGAACACATAATAAAGGAGAACTTCCTCAATATGGCAAAGGAAATAGACTATCAGGAAGTCCAGGAAGCTGAGTCCCAAAAAAATTGAACTTAAGGAAGAACACGCCAAGGCATATCATAATTACAGTACTCAAGATTAAAATGAAGGGGAAAAGTCTAGAAGCAGCAAGGGATAAGGGAACAGTCACCTATAAAGGAGTTCCCATCAGATTGTCAGCTGATTTCTCAAAAGAGACCTTACAGGCAAGTAGGGGCTGGAAAGAAGTATTTGAAGTCTTGAAAGGCAGGGACCTACATCCAAAATTGCTCTATCCAGCAAAGCTGTCATTTTGAATGAAAGGGAAGATAAAATCCTTCTCAGATAAGTTCAAGTTCAAGGAGTTTATCATCACCAAGCCCTTCTTATATGAAATGTTAAAGGGACTTATCTAAGAAAAAGAAGATATTCAGCCATACACTAGAGGGGAGAGGGAGGGAATTTCAGGGGAAAAGGGGAAGGATTTACAAGAACAAGTATAAAGGACACATGGTCAAAAACTATGCGGGGGTGGAAATGGGAGGGAGGTGGGGAGGGCTGGGGTGGTGGGTTCGGGTGAGAATAAAAGACAGAAAACTGTACAAGATCACCAATTAAAATAAAAATTTAAAAAAAGAAAAAGAAGATAAAAAAACATGTACAGTAAAAAGACAGCAAACTCACAGCTGTTAACAACCACACCTAAAACAAAAGCAAACAACTAGCACAGGAACAGAACCACAGAAATGGAGATCATATGGAGGGTTAGCAACAGGGGAGTGGGAGGAGGAGAGAGGGGGAAAAGGTACAGAGAATAAGTAACATAGACCGTGGGTAGAAAATAGGGGGAGGGCAAGAATAGTATGGGAAATGTAGAAGCTAAAGAACTTATGACACATGGACATGAACTAAAGGGGGGAAAGGTGGGTAGGAGGGGGTGTGCAGGGTGGAGGGGAATGATGGGGGAGAAATGGGACAACTGTAATAGCATAATCAATAAAATATTTTAAAAATTGAATTAATTGTGCCCTGGCTGGTGTAGCTCAGTGGATTGAGCGCGGGCCTGTGAACCAGAGGATCGCGGTTCGATTCCCAGTCAGGGCACATGCCTGGGTTGCAGGCCAGTTCCCAGCAGGGGATACACGAGAGACAACCCTACATTGATATTTCTCTCCCTCTCCCTTTCTCCTACCCTTCCCCTCTAAAGATAAATAAATAAAAACCAAAAAAAAAAAAAAAAAAAAAAAAAAAGAAAAAAAAATTGAATTAATTGTTCAAAATTGTCATAATTTACACTTTTTCATTTTAATATAAGTTTTAAATTTCTTAAATATTTTAGGATTTGAGTATCTTTTGTTTAATCAGAAATATTTCAACAATGTCATTTACAATACCACATAATACATTTTAGAATGTATTAGAACATTTACCTGATAAAATAAGATATCTATCTCAACTGATATAAGTATCCAATTAATATAAATTGCATTGCTATGATACATCAGGTATTGAGAACTTATTAAATAAAAAAATAGATTGCCATTTGTTCTGAGAGTATATCGTGTGAACCAACTTATTTCCTATTAAGACTCTTGAAAAATCTTTAGCATAATAATGTGGAAATGCAAATTGATATTTGGAGGAAAATAATTGTGTAGTTCATTGTGAAATATTTTCATCTATCAATTTGAATGAAAATTTCAAGTTCTGAAATACACTCCCATTATATATTCAACATATTTTCTTCTACTTTTCAATCAAGATAGATGCATTTTAATGCAACTATCAACAAAATGTATCAATAAAATGATTTAGTTCAATGTTAGTATGACAATTTTTTTCTCAAGCTGTATTAGAGAAAAATTGTAAAATATTGACTCATGAAAAATATACACTTTTAAAACATTGCCCAAGGATATATATTTATTGATTTTAGAGAGAGAGGAAGGGAGATAGTGAGAGAGAGAGAAACAGAGACAGAGAAAGAGAGGCACATTACTGTGGGAGAGAAACATAAGTTGCCTCCTATATGCACCCTGACTGGGGATTGAAACCACAACCTAGGTATGTGTCCAGAGAAGGAATCAAACCTGCGATCTTTTGGTGTACAATATGATGCTCCAATTAATTGAGCCACCCAGCCAGGGCTCATGGAAAATATTTTTTTATCACATTCTCCTCTTTTATTTATTCCTCTGTTAAACAAATATTGAGACCTTACAATAGATATAGACTGAAATGGCTGTTCGACTCCTAGCAATTTCTCTACGGACTCTAACAGTGCTATTTTTCTTTTTCAACAGTCATGACTGATTGTTGCCAAGACAGAAATCAGGACCTAAACTCAACCGATTCCCCAAAGACAGAGACTGAACATGTTTGGTGCTACTCTGGTTTCTAATTTTCTTGAGACTCAGTTGTTTAGCTATTCTTTAAATTATGTGAGCCTCATCATTACCCATATATTAAAGTTCATAACCACAATTTTTCTCATGTTAGAACATATTTCTGTTGCTTGCAATTAAAAGGATATCATTTAGTATATGCTAGGTAAAGATATGTTAAAAGAAAGTAAGAGTATCACTCTGACCAAGGATCATGCAATTTAGTGAAGACAAATAAATTAACAGTTGCAAAAACATGCAATATTTAATAATTAATTGTTAAAGCAAGAATAAGTCCTGGGTTCCACAGGGACCATCTAACAGACTTCTAACACAGTTTCATTTCACAAGGTACAAGGGAGCAGGGAACTAAATTCCTCTCTTCTCCTTCATTTCTCACATCATTAAACATGATAAAATTGACCTGGAATGGTACTTTATTTTCAATTGCATATCTAATCTTCACACCATTCTTGAAAGTCTCTACCATCACAAAGCTACCCCAAGGAAGCCAAAGCTCACTCAGGACCATGTGTACCACAGAAGTATACTTTTCAACACGGTGGGTCCCAGCTACCCCTGTTACTTTAAATCACTAAAATTATTTTGTAATGGTTTATTTAATATCTAGCAAAAATTTATAGATGGTATAACTTCTCCTTAAAACATTTATAAAACAAAATCAATAATGCTTTGATATAAAAGAGAGAATAAGTCAAGAAATTTTGAATACAATATATATTTTGATATGAGCATGCTTCATTATAACTGCTCTATAACATACTAAAGTAATTAAATGTTTACAAATCTACGTAAAATCAAGATGAACATGGCAGATAAAATAAAGAATTATATACATGTATTTTAAAGGAAACTCAGACACTATAAACAGATTTTCATTAATGATGTAATTTTCCAAGGTGGTGATAGGGCTTACTAAAATTCCAAATAAAGCAAAGTAAAATATTTCAATTTGTATAGTATTATGTTCCTGAAAAACAAAATGTTTATTAAAATCATGCAAACCAGACTTGGTCTCTCTGTGAAACAGCATTAGGTTCTCAGCCCAAATAATTTAAACATGTTTTTTTACCATCATAAATAATTAGTAAGACTTAAGAAAATTGGGAGGGTGGAGCACAGGATAATTATATGGGCAGCATTATCACATGTATTACAAAATATATAGTATTTCTTGACTACATGCAGTAAACCATGGAAAATCCCAACCAACAAAGCTATTATGACAAGAAAAATAATCTCTTCTAATTTCCATGATGATCCCTAGAAAAGAATGTCATGTCACCTCTACTGAGAACCATAGTCATAGAAATTTTTTATCAGTATTTTTAATTGTTGATATTGTACAGTTTTCTGCCTTTTAACCCCGCCCCCAGCCCACCACCCCAGCCCTCCCCACCTTCCTCCCATTTCCACCCCCCATAGTTTTTGTTCATGTGTCCTTTATACTTGTTCCTGTAAACCCTTCCCCTTTTCCCCTGAAATTCCCTCCCCTCCCACTCTGGTCACTGTCAGACTGTTCTCAAATTCAGTGTCTTTGTTTATATTATGCTTGTTTGTTTGTTTTGTTGATTAGCTTCCTGTTAAAGGTGAGATCACATGGTATTGTTCTTTCACTGCCTGGCTTATTTCACTTAGCATGATGCTCTCCAATTCCATCCATGCTGTTGCAAAAGGTATGAGCTCCTTCTTTCTTTCTGCTGCATAGAATTCCATTGTGTAAATGTACCACAGTTTTTTGATCCATTCATTAACTGATGGGCACCTAAGTTGCTTCCAGCACTTGGCTATTGTAAATTGTGCTGCTATGAACATAGGGGTGCATAGGTTCTTTTGGATTGGTGTTTCTGGGTTCTTAGGATATAATCCAAGCAGTGGAATTGCTGGGTCAAAATGTATGTCCATTTTTAGTTTTCTTAGAATTCCATACTGTTTTCCATAGTGGTTGTGCCAATCTGCAATCCCACCAACAGTGCACTAGGGTCCCCTTTAATGTTTAGTTGGTGAAACTATTTAACAAAAGCTTTTATTATGAATAGTTTTATTCTAGATTATGTAGAAAGGATCAAAGGAAGCTGATTTATAAGAGTTAGAGCTAAAAGAATAGAGCAGTATTCATTTCAAGTAGTGCTTTTATACAAACTGGAAATGATTAAAGGGAGGTATAGTAGGAAAATATTTCTGAATATTAGATGAATAAAGTAAAACATGAATATTACAAATTATGTAAGTAGTAATTTAACTTCTGTGGAATGTATGTTACAAAAGATAACTAGGGGGAAAGTTTGTGACAAGGACAGTTAAGCAGAAATTGACCACAGACTGTTGACCATGGATAGGATCTAGCCAGCAAATACTTTATTGCTTGACTCACACATAGTTAAAAAAAAGATAAACTTTTTTAAATAAAGAGTTTTATGGAATTCCCCAAATTTGGACTTCTGGATATTTTTTGATAAATTGAAGATCTTTGATTAATAAACCACATTTCTATATGGCAATATCATGCTAAAACTAAGTAGCAGCTGCTTCCTTTACATACATGGAGCATTACTCTCCACCTGGCACATTTCAGCTTTTTCATAGTCCTCCTCACCTTGGTAAAGATTTTGCATCTGTGACCCTTGGTTTTTACCTTTAAATAATAGATTAAAGAAGTAAGGTTCATTTTAGTAGGCTACAGATCTTTTTACCAGTAGGATGGTGGCAAATACTTCAGGATTCCATTAGAGGTCACTTATAGAATGAATTTTAGGTTATTAAGGTAGGGTATATGAGAAATAATGAGTTTGTGATAGTAGTAATGATAAATTGTGATAGAAAAAGTGATTCATGGTATAATTCAAACATAATGTATACTTTTCTGATCCACTTATTTAGATGAGGATGAGAGGAAATGGAAGACTCACAAGTATCACTAATATTTTTAACACAAATGAGGAGTAAAATGGAAGTTCTATGAACAGGAGGGTTGCTGGTTTTTTAGGAATGATGAGCTTATATCTGTGCCCTCTACCTGTTGAAAAAAAGGCTAGAATCTTTCCATGAGAGATTTGGCAGGCATAAAATTGAGGTGATCACTGAAACAATAGAACTGAGTAAAAGGGGGGATATGGTACTGTTTTTGAATGATGCCTGTATTTAGTGGGAAAAACAGAAGAGAAAATAAAGAGGAGCTGAAAAGAATGGATCAGAATGAGAACAGAATCCATACAGAAGGAGGTGGTGATAGAAAATGATAAATTTCAAACATAAAAAATAGTATGAATTGGTTCAGAAATATCCAGTAGAATAGGCGTAGAGATGTGGTGGGTAGGAAAGAAATAACAGGCCACTTTTGCGACAAAAATTTAAATGGTGTAATCAAGCTTCAATTCAAATTGTAAAATATGGTATAAGTACACCATGAGAAAGGGGAAACAGTGCAAATCACTTTTAAGCATCACTTTTAAGTATAAAGGAAGTGGTGACTTAAGATGCTAAAGGCAGTAGGATTCTGGAAGGATTTTATAGGAGCCCCATATAATCCAATCATTCCAATAACAACAACAGAGGCATAATTTCTAATGTTTCCTCAAATATTATGCTCAATTGTTATGCTTCACCATATTCAAGGAAGAGGTAGTCCCCAACCCCATCAGGTATTAATATTTTATTTGTAATTCTACCCTAAGTAATGTTGCCTACTATCATAGTTGGTATATTTCATTTTATGTGAGAAGTGGAACACAACTAGGAGGTCAATCAAAAGCCAAGTCATTATGCAGAAGGGGAAAGGATTGTGGTAACTTCTTTTTCTCTGTAGGCAGAATTATTTTTATTGAAATTATTGGGGTGACATTGGTTAATAAATATATAGGTTTCAGGTGAACAATTCTATAATACATCATCTGTATATTGTATTGTATGTTCACCACACTAAATGAGCTCTTCTTCCATAACGACTTAACCCTGTTTTACACTTTTTAATCTACCTCTACCCTCCTTTCCTTCTGGTACTTATTGCCTGTGGCTATTAGTTTTTTAGTTTGTTTAACTTCTCCTTTGGGAAGGGATAACAGGGGAAAGAAGGGGAAGTCAAGGAACATGTATAAAGGACCTATGGACAAAGATGATGCGGGGGGGAATCCCTTCACCTTTTTTACACAGTTCCCTCCATCTCTTCTGACACTTGTCAGTCCATTTTCTGTTTCTATGAGTCTGTGTCTATTTTATTTGTCAGTTTTTTATTCATTAAATTCCACATATGAGTGAAATCAAATTGTACTCAACTGACTTATTTCACCTACCATAATAGTCTCCAGGTCCATCTATGCTATTGCAAAAGGTAAGATTTCCTTCTTTTCTACTATGAGTAGTATTCCATTGTGTAAATGTACCACAACATTTTTTATCCACTCATCTACTGATAGGTAAATCAGTGGATGGGCTGCTTCTCAATCTTGGCTATTGTAAATAACTCTGAAATGAACATAAAGATGTATATATTCTTCTGAATTAGTGTTTCAGATTTCTTTGGATATGTTCCCAGAAGTGGAATAGCTAGGTGTTGTTAACTTTTGCCCACACACTCTACTTATGACTAGATATTTATAGAGATATTTACATAATATTAAAGATGGTTATAATGAACAATTTTTAACTTTATTTACTTAATTATTTATTTTTAGAGAGAGGGGAAAGGATGCAGAAAAGGAGGGAAAGAAACATCGATGTGAGAGAGAACCATCCTTTAGCTGCCTCTTGTACACTCCTGTACACTCCCTGACCAGGGCCAAGCTGTGACCCAGGCGTGTGCGTGATTGGGAATCACAGCAGGAAGCTTTTGCTTTGCTAATGACACCTAACCAATTGAGACTGGCCTGAGAATAAGTAACTTTTTAAAATTCATTCTTTACATGTTATCATATTTCTTAATTTATTTATAATTAATGTGAATTATTTTACATAGAGTAAAGACTTAAAACAGTAAAGACTTTATTTAAATATCTATATTTGTAAAATAAGTCCTGAAGAATTCTTGAATAATTAGCTCATGACAGTTTTCTGGAAATTTTGGCTATAGTACTAACATAGCATACAGAAATATTACATGAAGTTTTTAGTGGGACACACAAATAGTAACTTTAGACATATTTACATGCAAAACATTATAAAAATGAAACCTTGTAATTAATAATTAATAGAGCCATGTGTGTCTGACTGAGGAAATATGAGTAATAAGTGGTCAAGAATTCAACCTTGAGCCAATAAATGTTTCCAGCAGAAAAAAATGGTCACATGTCAATGATGAGAATTGTGGGTTCATCGGTGCATTGTGTGGTAGGAATTTCATTGGTAACTCTAATAAGAGTTTTATTTTACGTTATCTCAGAAGAAAAAAGCCTGAATCTAGTGAAGTCAAAAAAATTGGACATTTTGAGAGTGAAAATTTTCTCAAGTTTGCTGAAAGCAGTGGAAGAAGGAGATCGAGACTAAATTTTCTTAAAGGAATATTTTTAAAACTGTCTAAATAACTATAGTTATTTTTAAAAGCACAATAATAAGTTCCTATCAGACATCAAAATATTATTATAAATTTACAAACAATAAGATATTAAGATACTGCTAAAGTAACATCAACTATTAAAATTGAATAAATGTGATATTTATCATATATATGTAGAACATATATGAAAAGATTTGATTTATTTAACAGCATTAGTTGCCTTAGAGAAAACCTGGTGTGGCAGAGTTTGCTGAATATTCACCAATTTCAGATTTTATCATTAGAGTGTGATGTTGCTACTAGGGAGGTAGTTTTTCATTTTGAGATCACATATTCCAGCTTCCCAGTTATCCACAGCCACAGAGCAAGCAAAACAATTTCCCAAAGGGTTGTGGCATAATTGATGTAGCTTAACACCAGGCCAAAATATAAAATAAGGGTGTCCCATTTCTACCCTCCTTCTACTTCTCTGCCCTGCATGTGGGAGACTGAAAACACTTTCAGGAGTTATGGGGCAAGAGGAGGGATGAACCTTGGTTTCTGGAGACAGAAGGGTCAAGTGATGGCCAGAAATACTTGTGGATTATTGCATCAAATGCAGAGTTCAAAACACTGGTAATCAGGATACTCACAGAAATGGTTGAGTATGGTTTCAAAATAGAGGAAAAGTGAAGACTATGAAAAGTGAAATAAAGAAAAATATACAGAGAACCAACCATGATGGGAAGGAAAGTGGGACTCAATTCAACAATTTGGAGGAGAAGGAAGAAATAAACATTTGACCAGAACAGAATGAAGACACAAGAATTTAAAAAAAAAAAAAAAAAAGGTAGAGGCTTAGGAATCTCTGGTACAACTTTCAATCTTCCAACATCTAAATTGTAGGCGTGCCAGAAGAGATGAGAAAGAGCAAGAAATTGAAAGCTTATTTGAAAAAATAATGAAGGCAAGCTTCACCAGTCTGGCAAAGGAAATAGTCCAGAAAGTTCAGAGAGTCCCAAAGAAGTTGGACCCAAGGAAGCACACACCAAGGCACATCATAATTATATTAACCAAGATTAAAGATAAGGAGAGAATCTTAAAACCAGCAAGAGAAAAGGAGACAGTTACCTACAAAGGGGTTACCATAACACTATCAGCTGAGTTTTCAAAAGAAACCTTACAGGCAATAAGGGGCTAGAAAGAAGTATTCCAAGTTATGAAAGGCAAGGGCCTACATCCAAGATAACTCTACCCAGTAAAGCTATCATTTAGAATAGAGGGGCAGATAAAGTGCTTCCCAGATAAGGTTATGTTAAAAGAGTTCATATCACCACCAAGCCCTTATTATATGAAATGTTAAAAGGACTTATCTAAGAAAAAGAACAAAAATATGAACAGAAAGATAGACAACTCACAATTATCAATAACTGAACCTAAAAAAAAATAAATAAAAACAAAAACAAACTAAGCAAAAAACTAGAATAGGAACAGAATCACAGAAATGGAGATCACATGGAGGGTTACCAGTGGGAAAGGGGTGGGGGGGGAAGATGGGGGAAAATGTATAGGGAATAAGAAGCATAAATGCTATATACAAAACAGGCAGGGGGAGGTTAACAATAGCATGGGAAATGTAGAAGCCAAAGATCGTATATGTATGACCCATGGACATGAACTAAGGTGGGGAATGATAGTGGGAGAGGGGCATGCAGCGTGGAGGGGAATAAAGGGGAGAAAAAAATGGGACAACTGTAATATTATAATCAATAAAATTTATATAAAAATACATTTTAGTAAAGTTGTTGAAATAGACATTTAGTTTTAAAGATACAAGTTAATAAAAAAGCAAGGTAAGATGGTAGGATTAAATTTAGAATTAGAAATTTAACAAGTATATCAGGATAGATTTAAAAACATCAACCTGACTAAAAATGAGCTAAAATCTTTGAAATAAAACAATTCAAAATAAGTGTTGGCATATACATATAACTGAAAATATTAATTAAAAACACTATGTAGCAATCTTACTATGACACACAATGAAATTTAAGTAAAATTATTACAAAAGTTGTTTAAATGTTTGAAAGGAAAATAATGCTATTTATTTTCAAAAGATTAAAGACTTTCAGATATGTAAGGAAAAACTAAAAGCTACCAGGAGAATTGACAACTGCCTAAAAACATTTAGACATTTTTTAACATACTCTGCTAAAAAACAGAACATTTATCAGACAGAAAATAAATAACACTCAGAAAGAACTAAATAACACAATTAACCATCTTGATCTCAGCGCTCAAATATAAATAGGCATACATATATTTTTTAAAAGTGAATGAACTCAATTAACTATTATAAAAATAGTCATGCATAAAATTGTAAGGGAAATTTTAACAAATTTCTCACATTTTATATTATTAACACTGTAATTATTGACCACAGTTCAATGATATTTTAAAGTAACAAGTAACATTTAGAGAAAGAAACTATTTCTTACAATTGAGGGGAGAGGACAAGAAAAAAATTGAAACTTTTAAAATAATTTGAATGAAATGACAACACTAAATATGCAAATATATATAAAGCAACACTCAAAAAGAAGTTATGTTTTCAATTCATTTACTGTAAATATGAAAGCTTTTAAATAAATGAAAGTTTTCTGTTCAGGATGCTAGACAAGAAAAACAAGAACAAAAAGAAAACTAAAAACCAGAATCAAGCAAAATAAGAAAAAATAAGAAATACAGTAGAAATTACAAAATATATCACTAACCAATTAGTACTGAATAATAAAGCTTGTATTGTTCATTAAAAAGTTTAATAAGGTAGGAACTACCACAAGTGCAATAACAAATAGGGGCAGGGAACAACATTAGGGGCATACAAAGGACATAACTAACATAATTTTTAAATTATAAAAATGTCCAGTAGCAGAGTGCTCTTATTGTTTCTGAACTAGGCCGAATTCCACAAGCACTCAAATGGGGGCTCTGCTTCATTACCAGTGCAAGGGTCCTAACAGAGAGCAGTGCCAAACCTGTCAAAAAGGTGACAGAGCAAATGTGCAACTACTTTATTATTTGTACCAAGTTGATGAAATTTCTGTAGAAAGAAAAATATATTAGCACTTTGCAGATCCAAAAGCATGCCCAAAGACTCTTGAGCACTGCATTTAAAAATGACAATTATAGACTTGATTCTTTTTCCATGGTTAAAATAACACAAAATTTTAAAAATGTCTCCTCAAATATGTGCCACAATGGAGTACCACCTTTAAATACCGTTTTTCTCAGTCAAGCTATTTTTCCTCGCTACGGTGCTATTTCTATTCCCATAAGGTGTGTTTTGGTTGCCGGAAAAGATGCATTTCCACTTTTAGTGAGCGTTCAGCTCAGCTTGGCTAAACTGCCACTGTGTTGCTGACGTTCTCCATGTTGTGGCCCTGGTAATGTAAAAATTTGTTAGCTCTGTTAAATTTTTTGATATTTTGTTTTTGCTAGTTAAGGTACCAGATGCCTTCATACTTGTGTCAGTTTATTGGATTACCTCCCTTTAAATCTATAAAATATTCCTGTTGTTATTCCCTAATCATACACAATTGGATATAGCACTCCCCTAATTCAATGCCTACATAATAGATTTAGAAGTGAAGTTCAAAGGAAACTTAAATATGTAATAATTATTTTATAAGACAAAGTTTCATGAATATTTTTTTGTAAAAGTAAACTACAAACAGGATGAATTTAAGAATTATATGTAAAAAATTGAAATTCAGCACCAATAGATATAATAAAAAATATATCTATCTCAAATTTAGGATTGGCAAAAAGCTTCCTTATGATAAAATTATAGATAGAAACAAAGGTCAGCTTGGGGTAAATACAATGTAAAATATTTGGCATGTCAAAATATCACAAATACTTCTGGCCAAGATGGAGGTGTAGGTAGACACACTGTGCCTCCTTGCACAAACAAAATAAGGACAACAATTTAGGAACAAAATAACAACCAGAACCGAACAGAAAACTGAACTGTATGGAAGTCCAACAATCAAGGAGTTAAAATAGATATATTCATCCATACAGGAAGGAGGGGCAGAGTTGGCAGCTGGGCGGAGAGGGGTCGAGGCAAAAAAAAGAGATGGCACCGGACACACAAGGCAGGAACCGATAAACCCTGGGTGCATAGGCGGCAGCAGGCAGACCCCAGGAGAGGGGTGGCAATGGGCAGACCCAGCAAGGTGGTGATTGTGAATCGGGGCACAGCGAGCAAGGAGGGTGGCTGATAGGGTGGTCACACATTCAAGTGCAGATAAACCAAGTGAAATTGGGAAGCAAGACAGACCACACCATCCAGGGTCCCAGTGCAGGGAAATAAAGCCTCAAAACACCAATTGAAAACACCTGTGGGGGTTGAGGTACCAGGAGAGATGACAGATCTCACAGTAGAGTACCTTGGAGACCACCCCCAGGGTCCTACAATGGACACAAGCCCACCCACACAAGAATCAGCACAAGAAAGGCCCAGTTTGCTTGGGGGAAGCAGCGGAAGGGACTGAAATACTGCAGAGATTGGAGCAAGCGCCACTGTTCCCTCTTGGACCCTGTCCCCATTTACAGCATCACAACACAGCCACGTGGGTTACCCCACCCTGGTGAACACCTAAGGCTCGACCCCTCATACATAACAGGTGCGACAAGACAAAAAAAATGGCCCAAACAGAAGAACAGATCAAAGTTCCAGGGCAAATACAACTAAGTGACGAAGAGATAGCTAGCCTATCGGACGTGCAGTTCAAAGCACTGGTGATCAGGATACTCACAGAATTGGCTGATTTTGCTAACAAATTAGATGAACAAATGAAGGCTATGCTGAGTAAAATAAAGAAAATGCACACAGAACCAATAGTGATGGGAAGAAAACTGGGACTCAAATAAATGGAGTGGACTAGAAGGAAGAAAGAAACAACCAAACAGAAAAGAATGAAGAAACAAAATTTCAAAAAACTGAGGAGAGGCTTAGGAACCTCCAGGACATCTTTAAATGTTCCAATATCCAAATTATATTAGGGATACCAGAAGGAGAAGAGGAAGAACAGCAAATTGAAAAATTATTTGAATAAATAATAAAGGAGAACATCCCAATCTGGCAAAGAAAATAATAGACTACCAGGAAGTCCAGGAAGCTCAGAGAGTCCCAAAGAAGGTGGACTCAAGGAGGAACATACCAAGGCACAACATAATTGCATTACCCAAGATTAAAATGAAGGAGAGAAGTCTAGAAGCAGCAAGGGATAAGGGGATAGTCACCTACAAAGGAGTTCCCATCAGACTGTCAGCTGATTTCTCAAAAGAGACCTTACAGGCAAGAAGGAGCTGGAAAGAAGTATTTGAAGTCTTGAAAGGCAAGGACCTACATCCAAGATTGCTCTATCCAGCAAAGCTGTCATTTAGAATGGAAGGGAAGATAAAGCACTTCTCAAATAAGGTCAAGTTAAAGAAGTTCATCATCACCAAGCCCTTCTTATATGAAATGTTAAAGGGACTTATCTAAGAAAAAGAAGATAAAAAACATGTATAGTAAAATGACAGCAAACTCACAATTATTAACAACCACACCTAAAACAAAAACAAATAAGCAAACAACTAGAACAGGAACAGAATCACAGAAATGAAGATCATGTGGGGAGTTGGCAACAGGGGAGTGAGAGGAGGAGAGAGGGGGAAAGGTACAGAGAATAAGTAGCATAGATGGTAGATAGAAAATAGGGGGAAGGCAAGAATAGTATGGGAAATGTAGAAGCTAAAGAAGTTATGACACATGGACATGAACTAAAGGGGAGAATGTGGGTGGGAGGGGGTGTGCAGGGTGGAGGGGAATGAAGGGGGAAAATGGGACAACTGTAATAGTATAATCAATAAAATATATTTAAAATAAATAAATAAATACATAGAAATAAATAAATAGAAAAATATATCATAAATACAATGGAAAAGACACTATAATCCAGAAATTATTATCTTAATAAATAATAGCTTCTATTACCAGATGAAAATATTTCTATCTTAATATAAGTAGAAAATGCTCTAAAAGACAAGTCATAGAAATAATATAAATTTCCAATAATTATAAAAGTTGAGCCACATAAAAAACAAATCCTTGAAATACAAAGAAATGACAAAAAAATCTCATTTCTTTCTAAATTTACAAAGATTAACCTGTACAGTAGTCAATGATTGAGGAGGCATAGCAGAGGTGATTATTTCATATTGTCTTTTGGGGGGAATGTAAAATGATCAAATATTTCTTTTTTTGATATGTGTTATTTTTAATTCAATTCTGAAATAGTAGAATGTTTTCAGTGATTGGGGAGATGGCCATAAGACATTAATTTTATCCATTAATATATTATTAAGCTCTCCATTTGCTGAAGTGATTTTTTAAATTGTTACTTTTTTATTGCTGTTCAAGTATAGTTGTCTCCATCCTCCCACCCACCCATTCTCACCTTCCACCCTCAATCCTACCCCCCTTTGGCTTTGTCCTTTGGTCCTTTAAACACGTTTCTTGGTGACCCTTTCCCTTTTTCCCCACATATTCCTAGCCCCTCCCCTCTGGTTACTGTCTGTTTGTTCTTTATTTCAAAATCTCTGGTCATATTTTGCTTGCTTGCTTGTTTTATTGACTAGGTTCCACTTATAGATGAAATCATATGGCATTTGTCTTTCAAATACTATGGTACAGTTACACAATGGAATACTATGCAGCAGAAAGAAAGAAGGAGCTCCTACCCTTTGCAAGTGCATGGATGGATCTGGAGAGCATTATGCTAAGTGAAATAAGCCCGGTGATAAAAGAAAAATACAATATGATAAAACATTTCTTGATAAGACTTCCTGGCATTTTCTTGTGTTTGAATCAGTATTTTTATTTGGATGAAACAACCTTAAAGAAGAATCTAAGATATAGTCAAAAATTTTATACAATTATATTAATAACTCTATTATTTTAATAAAAAGGAAAATAACTTGAAGGTTTCACATTCAGTTCACTTTCAAATAGTTATCAAGCCATGTGTTAATTTCTGGGGATAAAACAGGGACTAAAATACATATTGTCATTGTGCATGTGAAGTTTGGAACCTGGAGGAAATTGGTATTTATAACTAATCCCACTAAAGGCTATATAATTACAAACCACATGTAAAATAAGTACAGCACACTTTGAGAGCATACACAAGGGAGTAATGAGAAATGAACAGAGATGTTTAGAGCCCAGAGACATTTGACAAGAAAAAATTGAGAAGTTTTAGTGCCTGACTAGTTATGATGATATATGATGGAAAGATGGAGTGTGAAGCATCTTGGATCACTTCTACATTTGTTCTTTGAAAAATTAACTACATAATGATTGTATATACTAAAATACAAGGATCTAAAACTTAAGAGGTGAGCTTGGGTGGAAATTTATATTGGGTTGGGTATAAAAAAGTTAATAAGAAGTATCATCTGGATAAGCACATTTGGAAAGAATTTAGAACAAGTTTGTATACTAAAATGTGTGTATTCTAAAATTTATACTAATATAAATTCTTAAATGGACAAGGATAAAAGAGATAGACATTATAAAGTTTGTATAACATGTCTTAATACATGCTTTTTAAACACAGTAGGCCAAAGAAGTGTATCTTAACTTGAAGGCTATATTGTGAACTATGCTTAGAAAATTGATTAGGACCCAGGCATGATGAATTTGGAATATATATAGTATTTTATTCCAAATGTGAACAAATAAATCATTAAAATCATTTAAAAGTACTTAGATAATTTCTCAATATACTCAGCCAGCAGTACAGGCTTAGTAATGTCAGGGGTCTGCTGGTATTTCTTCTATCATACCTGCAAATGTGCAAAATACTACCAATATCTCAAACCACAAGGCAGGCAATTGGTTTACGTTGTGAATAGTACATTTAGCTACCATTTGTGCAGTACTTTATTGCCCGTACTCTTAAACATCTTGAATACTACTTGTTCTGATTTCTGTCAACAGTATCCAAACATGAAAATAAGTGTGGTCTGTGTTGATGCACTATCAAAAAATCCAGCCAGTTAAGAGTGAAATTGATTGCTGTTGAGAGAATGAAACATTGAGGAGATAAATTTGTCTAGTATTTTGATGTCATGTAAATATAACCATTACATCTAGAAAGATGCATATATTATAATTGTTAGAGTTCTATGTTAATTAGATATAGGCTATTTCTTAGACTATGTAAGAGAAGGTTTTACATAGATTAGAATATTGAAGATTATTTGAGAAATAAATTTAACACACATCACTGGCCTCAATAGACAAATTAAAATGCACATTTGAAACAAATATTACTGGGAAATTCAAGGGTTTCTGTAGCATGAACTCTTACAGCATAGCTATCTATGTATATAAATCTGACTGAAAATTCTATGTGTGGGAAGGAATTTCAAATCTGCATGTCATGAATATAAAAAATGTGAGGGCTTGGAAATCACATGGACCTGGATTAAGATTTTCTACCTTTTTTAAAAATTCTAGAGACAAATTATTTAGCCTCACTGATCTTCAGGCTCAACATTCATAAAACAAGAAAAAATATTTACCTAAGAAAGATTGGCACAATAATGAGAAAATTTGTACAAATGACTGTCATACTCTGGCACATGGTAGAGACTTATTTTATTTTTCTACTGTTTGCTAGTGTTAAACCATAATTATACCTTATTCTACCATATTTACATATTACACACCTAAGATTTTATTACTTCTCTGTGTTGATGTACATACTGCCACTGGAAACTTGTCTTCTTAGTGTGAAACAGTCTGAGACTAGGTCTAAAGGAATTCAGGAAAAGTGCCTGAAATACAATCATATAATGATTAGAGGTCACTCCTAGATTTACAGTTATATATGCCAGAAAATACTTTCATTAATGAGCTTCTGTTTCATCTGAAAATAACCTAATAATAGAATTATATAAAATAAATAGTTATGCTGATGAATATGAACATAAATCATTTAACAAGGAAGTAAAATAATGTTTTATAGGCATATACACATATAAATAGTAGAAGGATCCTTGATAGCTTCATACTAAAGTGGTTTGGGAATTATAGTCTTTATTCACAGAGAAGAGGGAGTCCCAACTAAACTTTTAAAACTTTTAGTGTTTATTGCCAAGAAAAAGTTTTGATTGGTCAAGCTTTTTTTTGTGAGTAATATAAAAGAACAGAGTACCCTACTTGCTTGATTAGTGATAAAGGTCAATAGATTTTTGTAGGTACTCTAAAACATTGAATATTTAAGCCAGGATAAATTATTTTTCATTGAGAATGGAAAGGAAAAAATAACTAAAAAAAAAAGTTGCATGGGCCCAACTAAGCCTTGCAAAATGATGGTAGTGAATATAAAATGGAAATGTGATTATATATACATTTTAAAGAATCCACCTATGTTAGACAAGATAGACCATTAAAACAGCTGATCATTCCCAGGGGTTTTCGGTCTCTAGCTGCTCTATCAATATTCAAAAGGCAGGGAGAGATTCAGATTTGTGAGAGCTAAAAGTCTTACAATTTTATTTTTAATAATTTATAAAGAAAGAAATGAGTAAAAATTACAAATCAAAATAAGGTAAATAAAGAAAAATGTGGCAAATATCACAAACATAACAAAGTCTATAAAGAAAAATATCTTGATTAATTAATTGCCTGAGACAAGTCTACATTTTTTAAATACTGATTTGATTACTATTTCTGAAAAAAATATATACTAAAGTATTCTGAAATTAAGGCATACACAAAAGCCAGTCAAACATGTTTTAAATGGATGCTATGCACACTGATATACACTGTTTTGTAATTAATTTACTCTTGTCTTACCATGTTAATCATGGGGGATATATTTCAGAACCCCCAGTGGATGCATAAAACTGTGGATCATATCAAACTTTGTCTGTACTATTGTTTAAACATATATACTAATGATAAAGTTTAATTTATAAATTAGTCACTGTGAGAGATTAACAATAATAACTAATAAAATATAACAGATGTGAGATCCAAAACAATAAATTACATTGAAGGTAACGTAGGTACTAAAACATGGACCTTGATCCTGGAGAGGATTTTATGAATTTAATCTCAAAGGAGAAGGAAGTAAAAGCAAAAATAAATGAATGGGACTATGTCAAACTAAAGAGCTTCTGCACAGCAAAAGAAACTGTCAACAAAAAGGAAATCAGAAAAATGGGAGAAGATATTTGCAAACAGGACCTCCAATAAGAAGTTAATATCCAAAATGTATGAAGAACTCATATAACTTAACAACAAAAAACGAATGATCCAGTTAAAAAAATGCAGAGGACCTGAACTGACACTTCTCTCAAGAACATATACAAATGGCCAACAGATATATATATATGAAAAAGTGCTGAACTTCACTAGCTATTAGGAAAATGCAAAATGAAACTACAGTGAGATGCCTCCTCACACCTGTTAGCATGGTTATTATCAACAATATAAGTAGTAACAAGTGTCAGAGAGGTTGTAGAGAAAAAGAAGTCCTCATTCACTGCTTGTGGGATTGTAAATTGAGCAGTCACTATGGAAAACAGTATGGAGGTTGCTCAAAAAATTAAACAATAGCAATATCATATGACCTAGCAATATCTTTTCTGGGTACCTATGTGAAAAAAATTGAAAACATTTATCCATAAAGATACATGTACTCCCAATGCAGCATTATTCATGGTGGCTGAGACATGGAAACAACCAAAGTGCCCTTGAAATATGATTGGATAAAGAAGTGTGGTACATATATACAATGGAATACTACTCAGTCATCATAAAGATAAAATATGGCCATTTACAACAACATAGATGGATCTTGAGAATATCATGCTAAGCAAAGTAAGAGAAAAATTCAAGAACCATATCATTTTACTCATATATGGGATATAAAATTGAAAGCAGCAAACAAGAGAAATGACCAAACAAGACAAACAAAAACATCTTTTTTCTTGTGATGATGTGAGTGGTAGCATGAATTCCAGTGAATGATGTAGGTGGGCATTGTGACAGTGTTAGGCTACTATTGACCTTCTGACTATATGTCAGAATAAGGATCATAACAGTGTTGATGGTTGAAAGTCAGAAGCAAACGATGTTGACGGTTGGAAATCCTCAATTGTTGAAGGTTATTTTGACTAACAGGTGGATAGCATATCCAGAATTAGTTATACTGGACAAAGGGATGATTTGCATCCTAGGTAGGGTGGAGCAGGATGATGTGAGATTTAATTATGCTATTCAGAATGGCTCACAATTTAAAAGTTATAAACTATTTATTTCTGCATTTAATGTTTTCAGACCCAAATTGACCACAAGTAATTGAAATTGTGAAATAAAAACATTGCAGATAGGAAGGGACTACTGTACTAATTAATATGCATAGGTGTTTTATTAATGTTTCCTTACTCTCTATTTATTACTTGTTTCCTTACTCTCTTTGCTGAGTTGGTAGTAATTTTGTTAGCTGTTTTTTTCTGAGAAGTTCCAAGTTGCATCAGGACAGAATGTGTTAGATATGCTAAGAGATGATTTGGTAGGTTGGCATATATAAAACATGCAATTGCACACACAGGAACAAATGGCTTTTGCAGTTCTGCTATGAAATTACATGTGCCATGTAAACACAAGTATTTTCATCAATTTCATTTTGAGCAATTCCTATCAAAAAGGAAATAAAGTGTATGGTACTTTTACAATTGCTTGTGATATATACATACATATATACATACACACATTCTAGCAGGGGGGTTTGAATTTCTATTTTGAGTAAATGTAAATTAAAACTGACTATTCTGCTCACAATTTCACATTGGAAAATTGGTTCTCACCTATTTCATGGCTTTTATGGCTGCTACACTCTCATGACAGAACTAATGTGAGGCTTTGATGTAAAAACTGTAGTACCCACCTGTTCATGACACGATGAGACTGGAGTGCTCAACACAGAAAACAGTAGTTTTTGTTTTTGTTTTTGTTTTTTCCCTGAAAGCCTTTTTTCTTTATTATGGGTTGACCCACAAAAACTTATGATTGAAGAGATGACAATGCATAAAATAAACCCAAATTAACAAATCCAAATGAAAAGAATTTACAAACCAATAACCTTCAGTTGAACCTTAAAATTCACAGTAGTTTCTAAATGGTCAAGTAAAATAAGGGGTGATATAATGGAGGGAAAATCACGGCAGAAAGAGATGATGTATTTTACATATCATAATTAAAATATTTTAATTTTGCAAATTTTACAAAAACACAAACACATGTGAACACATTACTAGCCTTTTGATAACTTTGAGGAAAGTGCCCTGTATAGAAATTATTGTCCTTATGTATATGACACTTTCCACTCATATTTTTTTTAATTTTTTCCTTTATAACTCAATTTTAAATGTATAACCACTATATCTGTTTTAGAGAAAGGAACATTTCTGGTTTCTCACGTAGAATCCACTTTTAGCATGGGTGCCAGCCAACAATGTCCTCAGGTTTGCTAATTATTTCCTGTTACACTGTTAGCTGGGCCCTCAAATCAGTCCAACCTTTGTAGCTGCGCCAAAGTAAGTAATTACACACATTTAAATAACAAAAATTACAAGATCGTATAATATTTTAAAAAAACCCTCAGAAATCACACTACTTTCTAACTTCAGCTTTTCAGATAAGCAGGTGAAGCCCAGTGACACCAAGTGGTTTTCATTTTGTCTCTTCATTATTTACTAGAAGAGTCAGTACATTCACCTCATCTTTTTGACTATTAATTCTTTTCAGTTGTTTTTATAAAATGATCCTGTATATTCCACATGATGTTCACTATGTATTAAGAAGGCCTATAATATTTTAAAATATTCTTACACAGTAAAGGTCTTTTTATTGTATTCTTGAATTTTATATTATTTAGTAGGAAATACATGAATGTACTAAAAAATCAGGTGATTTTTCTTAATGTATGATTGTTGTGAAATAGTTTGGAACTAATGTATCTTCAAATATATGCATTTCCTACAAACTAAATAGGACAGTCATGATATTAATTTACATCAAAGCATGTGTCATTGGTTTGTGTAACACATTTTATATTCATTTTAGATTTAGTCAATAATCCATACTTCATGCTATATTTTAAATAACAGAGTAAACAAAATTATTTTTAATAAAGCCTGAAGGCACTTGAATTGAGACATCTCCCTTTCCTTACTATCAGTTATTTGTCCAATCTTCAAAAATTTCTTGTAGAGTATGTTATCATTTTTTGCCTAATGGTTATGTTTTCTGATAGGGCTAGTAGAGATTATAGGGCTTTACATATAACATATTTAACATTTGATTGTGAAAGCTTGTATGATGTATAAAAGCAAATTAAATAATAAGAATGTTTGATTAAAACAACCAAATAAAACATTTGTTTCTATATATTAGGTAGTTCAGCTATATTCTTTTTCAGCTTAAATGACCTCAGTTCTGTGGATCAATCTCATGTCTTGAGCCACACCAAGAAAATTATCCACCTATTTAAAACTTTGTGAATGAACATAAGCTGTGTTGATGAGGTGGCAGCTTCTAATATTCTGAACTCATTTGAAACCACAAAACTTCCCCAGTATAAATGATGATTTACTCTGGAAAGCAAAATCTCAGAAATCACTAATTAAAAAAAATAATGTGTATTTGTAGTTTAAACTAATTTATAAATGAATATTTTCTAAAATTTATATTACGGATGCATTTTTCTCAAGTCTGTGTTTTTAGTAGATGAATCTTAATTGCAAAGAAATTATAGCAATTCAATCAAATGATAGATTTTACTTAGAACTTTTTAGACCATTCTATCCTGAATCTAGTGTTTCCTTGCCATTTCCAGTCTATTTACTTTTGATGCTTACTTGGTGTTAAACAGAACAATTTAAGGACAATTGGTATTACCCTTACCAGAGACAGAAAATATCTGATTTTAATTTCTGTCCTTTATGAAGAAGTGACATTCATTTGTTCAAAATAAACAAATATTCAAATGTTATTTACATTATAGTTAAAACCCAAAATAGCATATTTAGTTTTCATTTATTAATTATCAATACATATTTTTTTTTATTTTTAAATGTTTTATTTTCTTAAAAATTCTGGAGTGAGAATTTGGAATTATATCTTACCCCAATAAGCTATATTTTTTATTGTTGCTCAAGAACAGTTGTCTCCATTTTCACCCCACCATGCTCCATGCCCCACTGCCCCATATCCCCATTTTTAAAAGAATTTTATTGATTTATTTTTAGAGAGAGGGGAAAGAAAGGAGAGAGAGAGAGAGAGAAATCAATGTGTGGTTGTCTCTGTCATGCCCCCTACTGGGGACCTGGCTGTTGGGAGCCACCTGCTTGGTTTCAGAAGCTGTAACCACCCCCCTCCATGGCTAAGACTGAGTCAGTGACCTTCGGACTGTGAGCCACTAAGGAGACAAAGCTTATCTCCCTGGCAGGAGCGCTGCTTCTGCTTCATCCATAACTGGCCCCCAATGCTTGATCAGTTAGCTAATGACAGGTAAAATTCCCCAAGGGAGGAACAATCTAAACCAGGTCCGATCACCTGGAGGCCCCAAGGAAGGACTTGGGGGCTACAGCAAAAGGGGGTGATGGACCCTCACCCCTTGGCTATCCTGACATAGCCTGAGTTCTCATTCTGTCTGCAAGAAGTCTCCTAATCTCTTGGTTGCTTTGGTTACCCTGCCTGACTTAAACCTGAGACAATGCCTTAAACCAGAAACAATGCTGGTGGTGGGTGCAGCCCTGTGCTGGAAAGGGCAGATTCCCTAGGTGATCAGGCCTGAGAAAGAATACATAAAATCCTGTGAAACCTGCTTTGCTAAGAATGTTCTCAATTAAATGATAAGGGTCTGAGCAGGAAATGAGTTTTGTTTCCCAAAGTTTTGTAGCCCTTTGGCTAACAGACCCTGACTCAGAATAGGCCCTCGTAGGTCTTTGTATGCTATCTATTGTTTGATCCTTACTGCCTGACAATGATTAATGAACTTTACCTGTATTCCTGTGCAAATTAAACCCAATAAAAGTCTGTCAGGGCAAGGGCAAGGGCATCGGGCACTCTCCCCTTGAGACAGTAGCCGTGCCACCCCTTTTCCCCCACAGGACTCAGTAGTCCGTGTAAATTTGTCTCATGTCTCATCCACAATGGTGGACCCCAGGACCCGGGGTCCACATCACCTGGCCCAGAACCCAGGCATGTTCCCTGACTGGGAATTGACTGTCGACCCTTTGGTTCACAGGCCTGCACTCAACCCACAGAGCCACACCAGCCAAGGCCCCAATAAGCTATTGATGATCTAGCTTCATATGGGTCAAATTATATAAAATGATGTCATTTTTGAAAGGAAATGGAATTATTTTATTCTGAATAATCTGGTTCTTCTAGTTTGAAGTAGTTGTTTTCTGTATTGATGTTGGATGTTCAAGTTGGATGCTTATAGAATGAGTGCTCTGTTTGACTTTAGAAAATTTGGTCAATGAATTAAGACTATGACACTTGTCTAAACCAAACAACTTTCAACTCACATCAGGCTCCTTCTAAATAAAGGACTTGGGTACATTACATTTGTTTTTCTTTGATAAACCTAAACCTTTTTACTGTCATTAATTATTCCTTCTAAAAACAGTAGAAAATGCAATACATTACTCAATTGTGACTGTTAGTCTTGAGGTACGTATTTTATTGATGTAAATAAGTGAGATTTTGACTCACTCAACCACCAATGTTTTGATTGTATAGAAATTCTGTACAGACATTGTAAGTTGTCATCTTTGAAACTGTTTTATCCCCTTTTCAAAACTCTAGTGGTAAAATGCAAGAGCTTCAAGGTAAGACTGCTTGAAAATCATTGTTAAAAAAGCATGTTAAATGAGATATGTATGTTGATTATGTTCTTTCTTTCATTTTTGTTCAATTAGTTATCCCACTTTTCTGCAGTTGCTCTCCTCCACCACACCCACATGACACTCCCACCGTCTGTCCCCACCCTTTTGTCCATGTCCATGAGTTCTTTACACATGTTCCTTGACTAGACGCTTCTCCTTCCTTCCCCTATTATCTCTCTGCCTCCACCTCTCTGGTCACTGTCAGTTTGTTCCTTATTTCCATGGCTCTGGTTCTATTTTACTCATTTGTTCATTTTGTTCATTAGATTCCACTTATTGGTGAGATCACATGGTGGTTGCTTTTCACTGCCTGGCTTATTTTACTTAGCATAATACTCTCCAGTTTGATTCATGCTGTCGCAGAGGGTAGGAGTTCCTTCTTTATTTCTGCTGCATAGTATTCCATTGCATATAAGTACCACAGTTTTTTGACTCACTCATTTACTGAGGGGCCCTTAGGCTGTTTCCAGCACTTGGCTAATGTAAATAACACTGCTATGAATATTGGGGTGAATAGGCTCTTTTGAATTGGTATTTCAGGATTCTTAGGGTACAATCCTAGCAGTGGAAATACTGGATCAAAAGGCAGCTCCATCTTTAGATTTTTGAGGAACTTCCATACTGTTTTCCACAGTGGCTGCACCAGTCTGCATTCCCACCAACAGGCACTAGGGTTCCCTTTTCTCCACAAACTCAGCAGCACTGGGTGTTGATTTGTTAATGATCACCATTCTGACCTGTGTGAAGTGGTATCTTAGTGTGGTTTTGATTTTCATCTCTCAGATAGCTAATGATGTTGAGCATTCTTCCATATGTCTTTGAGCCCTTTGTATGTCATCCTTGTAGAAGTATCTATAAAGGTCCTTTGCCCATTTTAATTGGTTTATTTGCCTTCCTGATGTTGAGTTCTATGAGTTCTTTACATATTTTGGAGATCAAATCCTTGTCCAAGGTATCATTGGTAAATATATTTTCCCATATATTTGGTTCTCATTGCATTTTGCTGATGTTTCCTTTAGATGTACAGTAAGTTTTTAATTTAATGTAGTCCCATTTGTTTACTCTTTCCTTTATGTCCCCTTCTCTAGGGGATATATTATTAAAAATATTGCTGCATGGAATATATGACATTCTCCTGCCTATGTTCTTTAAGGCTTTTATGGTGTCATGACTTACATTTGTCTTTTCTCCTTCTTGAGTTTATTTTGGTATATGGTGTAAGTTGGTTTTCAAGTTTCATCTTTTTTGTGTGTAGCTGTCCAGATCTCCCAATACTATTTATTAAAGCAAGTGGCTTTACTCCATTGTATGTTCTTGCCTTCTTTGTCAAATATTAATTAACCATAAAGACCTGCATTTATTTTTGGGCTCTCTATTCTGTTCCATTGACCTATGTGTCTGTTCTTATGCCAGCACCACACTGTTTAGATTAATGTGGCCTTGTAATGTAGTTTGGTGTCAGGTATTTTGGTCCCTCCTACTTTGTTCTTCTTTCTCAAAATGGCTGCAGCCATTTTGGGTCATTTTTGGTTCCATATACATTTTTGAAATGTTTCTTCTATATCTGTGAAATATGTGATTGGTATTTTAATAGAGATTGTGTTGAATCTATAAATTGCTTTGGGTAGTATGGACATTTTGGTGATGCTAATAATTCCAATCCATGAACATTGTATATGCTTCCATTTATTTGTATCTTCCTTAATTTCTTTCTTCAGTGTTCTGTGGTTTTCTGAGTACAGGTCTTTTACTGCCATGGTTGTTTGTTCCTAGGTACTTTATTTTTCTTGTTGGAATAGTAAATGGGATTTTTCTCCTACTTTCTGTTTCTGATATTTCATTGTTGGTTAAAAAATGCCTTTGATTTCTGAATATTGACTGTATCCTGCTGTTTTGCCAAATTCACTTAGGTTTTTTGGTGGAGACTATAGGGTTTTCTATGTACACTGTCATGTCATCTGCAAACAATGACAGTATTACTTCCTCTTTCCCAGTTTGGATGCCTTTTACTTATTTTTCTTGTCTGATCAGTGTGGCTAGAACTGCCAATACTATGATAAATAAAAGTGATGAAAGCAGACACCCTTGTCTTGTTCCTGATCTCAAAATGGGAAAGCTTTTAGTTTTTGCCTGTTGAGTATGTTGTTGGCTGTAGGCTTCTCTTATATAGCTTTTATTATGTTGAGGTAAGCTCCCTCTCTACTCCCACTTTGCTTTTTATCATTAGTGGGTATTATACTTTAATACTTTTTCAGCACCTATTGATATGATCATGTGATTTTTGTCTTTCTTTTTGTTTATGTGTTGTATTACATTTATTGAATTGTGAATATTGTACTATCCCTAGGATGAGATCCACTTGATCATGGTGTATGATCTTAATGTATTGCTGGGTCCAGATTGCCAATATTTTGTTAAGGATTTTAGCATCTATGTTCATCAGTGATATTGGCCTATAGTTTTCTTTCTTTGTTGTGTCTATACCTGGATTTAGAGTTAGCATAATAATGGCCTCATAAAAAGAATTTGGGAGTATTCCCTCTTCTTGAATTTTTTGCAATTGTATAAGAAGGATAGGAGTTAGATGTTCCCTAAATGTTTGGTAAAATTTACCTATGAAGCTGTCTGGTCCAGGGTTTTTGTGTGCTGGGAGTTTTTTAATTACCATGTCAATTTCATTTATTATTATATGTCTATTTAAGCTTTTAGCTTCTTCTTGATTCATTTTTGAAAGATTATATGTTTCTAGAAATTTGTCCATTTCTCGTAGGTTGTCAAATTTCTTGGCATATAGTTGTTCATAGTAATTTCTTACAAACAAAGGTCATAAAAAGAGACAGAGAAGGGCACTTCATAATACTTAAAGGAAGAATTTATCAAAAAGATAAAACCATTGTAAACATATATGAACCCAATATAAGAGTACCCAGATATATACAAAAAGTTTTGGAGGACTTCAAGAATGATATAGATAGCACCACACTTATACTAGGGCATTTTAACATCAAACTGTCAACAATGGATACATCTTTCAAACAAAGAATCAACAAGGATATTGTGGCACTGAATGACACTCTAGATCAAATGTAGTTAATTGATATGTACAGAAACTTTCGCCCCAAAGAAACAAAGTACACATTCTTTTCAAATGCTTATGGAACATTTTCAAATATAGACCACGTGGTAGGACATAAAACAAGCCTCAGCAAATTCAAGAAAATTGAAATCATATCAAGCATTTTCTCCATTTACAATGGCTTGAAACTAGAAATCAATCTCAAGGAAAAAACTCTAAAACATTCAAATTCATGGATACTGAATAGTTTACTATTAAGTAATAAATGTGTAATTCGACAAGTTCTGGAAACAAATCAGAATGAATACACAACAGCTGAAAACCTATAGGACACAGAGAAGGCAGTCCTGAGAGGGAACTTTATAGCAGTACAGGGCTACCTAAAAAGATAGAAACATTTAAAGTAAACACACTAACCTTATATCTGCAAGAACAGGAGGAACAACAACAGACAAAGCCCAGAGCAAGGAGAAGGAAGGAAATAACCAAGATCAGAGCAGAATTAAATGACATAGAGACTAAAAGAACAATTCAAATGATCAATAAACCCAGGAGTTGTTTCTTTGAAAAGACACACAAATCAACAAACCTTTAATCAAATTCATCAAGAAAAAAAGAGAGAGGACCTAAAAAAATAAAATCAGAAGTGAAAGTAATTACAATTGATTATGTTATTGATTCATATATACAGATATAGATTATTGGGAACCATAATAGTTTAATGTCCCACTTGTTTGTCAGGCTCCATTTATTAAAGACATTGTTCAATATATCATCCTTGCCCTCTGTTCACTTCTCATTTCCATTGTGACTATTGCCAGATTAAAGTCCAGGCTTCTCAATTTGATTATATAATTATTAAAAGTAATAGACAGGGGCAGGGTAAGAATAGTATGGGAAATGTAGAAGCTAAAGAACTTATGACACAAGGACATGAACTAAAGGGGGGAATGTGGGTGGGAGAGGGTGTGCAGGGTGGGGGGAATGATGGGGGAGAAACGGGACAACTGTAATAGCATAATCAATAAAATATATTAAAAAAAGGAAAAGAAAGAAAAAAGTAAACAGCGTTTCTGATTTGTTATGGCACTTTCTCTAGTAGTTACAGTGAATTAAATATATGATGTAATCATGCATTCAAAAATTTTACTGCCTGAAATACACGCATAGCATTTGACATCTAAACTTCCAAAGTATAGTATATTATAGAAATCTTTCATCTCTTGGTATAGAAAGCACATAAGCCACACACTTAGCTGTTCCCAGACAGACTTTTTATAGCAATGGAGTTGCAATGGGCTACATTTCTTTGGTGGCAAAGAAATCCTATGTCTAGACTAAGGCACAACTTTTAAATGATTATATGCATAGATTTACAGAGAAAACTTCATGGCAGAATGAGTGTTTTAGAGTATTACAAACTTCACTCTTGTCTATATGTTTCCTGTACCCTTTCCCATTAATGTGATTTGGAAATAATGCTCCTGAGAAATATCCTGTATAATATTATTTCATTCCCAGTGAAAAACCCAATGAAGTGGTCCACCAATGAGATGGTAACAAAATAGCTAAATAGAATATTGCTTCTTAAAATACAAACAAGTTAAAATATGTTAAAACTTTCTTTAATTAAAAGACAGTTTCCTCCAAAAATTTTATATTACTAGAAGTAAAAAAGAAAAAAAATTGAAACAGACATTTTACAATATCTAGCCAGAAAAGGTATAGCTCTTTTCTCAGTAATTTAAAGAAAAATTTTTCTTCTTCTAAATTTTCTTGTAAAACAAAGTCAATGCACAGGAAAATTATATTTTCTTTGTCGTTATCCTTAAGCAAGGAGGCATTATTATATTATCAGCTTAAATTCTATTTTTAAAATCATTGATTTAATGGACAGCTTTAGATGCTCATTCCTTTATTCAAGAAAGTAAATTAGCTTTTACTGAATACTCATTAGTACAAATTAAATAGGATGGAAAACAATGTAGTTAATCATATGAGAGAATAAAATATATATTGCTTAGACATTTGCTTCTGAGAAAAGATAAATCATGTCAGGTTGAAATGAACAATCTTTATTCAAAAAATATCAGGAGCAAAAGAGACTCCAAGTCAATTTGATTTATTTCCCACCTATATGAATAACATAAGGACTAAATATTTATTGGATAAAAATATCCCACCCATCCACCTTTTCATTGCATTATGAGGTTATTATATACAAATAAAAATTTATATTCATAATTATAAAATGCTCTTTCCATTATCAGATAAGATAACCCTTATTTATGTTATTGCATTTCAACACAAGACAGTTAAAATAAGGGAAAATCATCAGTAATTAACTTTTAAAATTAATATTTTAGTATACATATATAATATTTCAAATTAACTTTAGTCTAATTGTTTCTACAAATATAAATGTTTCTATAGAACATTTCTTTTTTTAAATATATTTTATTGATTATGCTATTACAGTTGTCCCGTTTCTCCCCCATCATTCCCCCCACCCTGCACACCCTCTCCCACCCACATTCCCCCCATTAGTTCATGTCCTTGTGTCATAAGTTCTTTAGCTTCTACATTTCCCATACTATTCTTACCCTGCCCCTGTCTATTTTCTACCCACTATCTATGCTACTCATTCTCTGTACCTTCCCCCCTCCTCCTCCCACGCCCCTGTTGCTAACCCTCCATATGATCTCCATTTCTGTGGTTCTGTGGTTCTGTTCCTGTTCTAGCTGTTTGCTTAGTTCGCTTTTGTTTTAGGTGTGGTTGTTAATAGCTGTGAGTTTGCTGTCTTTTCACTGTCATATTTCTTATCTTCTTTTTCTTAGATAAGTCCCTTTAACATTTCATATAATAAGAGCTTGGTGATGATGAACTCCTTGAACTTGACCTTATCTGAGAAGCGCTTTATCTGTCCTTCCATTCTAAATGACAGCTTTGCTGGAAAGAGCAATTTTGGATATAGGTCCCTGCTTTTCAAGATTTCAAATATTTCTTTCCAGTCCCTTCTTGCCTGGAAGGTCTCTTTTGAGAAATCAGCTGACAGTCTGATGGCAACTCCTTTGTAGGTGACTGTCCCCTTATCCCTTGCTGCTTCTAGAATTCTCTCCTTCATTTTAATCTTGGCTAATGTAATTACGATATGCCTTGGTGTGTTCCTCCTTGGGTCCAGCTTCTTTGGGACTCTCTGAGCTTCCTGGACGTCCTGGTAGTCTATTTCCTTTGCCATATTGGGGAAGTTCTCCTTTATTATTTGTTCAAATAAGTTTTCTACTTGTTGCTCTTCTTCCCCTTCTGGGACCCCTATAATTCAGATGTTGGGACGTTTACCGATGTCCCGGAGGTTCCTAAGCCTCTCCTCATTTTTTTGAATTCTTGTTTCTTCCTCGTTTTCTGTTTGGTTGTTAATTTCTTCCTTCTGGTCCACTCCATTGATTTGAGTCCCAGTTTTCCTTCCATCTCTATCGATTCCCCATGCGTCTTCCTTCATTTCATGTATTGTAGCCTGCATTTTCTCATGTAATTTATGAGCAAAATCAACCAATTCTGTGAGCATTTTGATGACCAGTGCTTTGAACTGTGCATCTGATAGGTTGGCTATCTCTTCGTTGCTTAGAGGAATTGACTCTGGGGTTTTCATTTTTTCTCCGGCTTGAGCCATTTTTGCTGGGGTTTTTTGTTTTGTTTTGGTTTGGTTTTATTCTGGTCGCAGCTATTACGTATGAGGGGTGGAGCCTTAGGTGTTTCTCAGGGCGGGGCAGCCCAGTCGCTGAGTTGTGACACTATAGGTGGGGGTGGGGTCTGAGAGGGAAGAATGGCGCCTGTTCCGCTCTTCCCCTTCGCCTGAATTATCTGCGCACGCGCACGTGCTGTTACGTAGTGAGGGGTGGAGCCTCAGGTGCTCCCCAGTGTGGGGCAGCCCAGTCGCTGGGTTGTGACGCTGAATGTGGGGGCGGGGTCTGAGAGGGAACAATGGCGCCTGTTCCGCTCTCTCCTGGATTCAGTCCCTTCCGCCACTTCCCCTCTGCCTGGACCGTCTGTGTGCGCGAATGTGGGACCCCCTGGTCAGCCAGCTGCCTTGTGCGTCCTCACTGGGTCTGCACAGTTGCTCCCCTGTGCCCGGGGTCCGCCAGCTGCCGCCTGTGCGCCCGAGGACCGCCAGCCACCACGGGTGCACCTGGGAACTGCGAGCCGCTGCTACCTGCGCTCCTGGGTCCGCACCTCCACTTTTTCCCACCGCGATTCCGCCCCTCTTACCGGTCTGGATGAGTGGTTGTTGGACTTCCGTACAGTTCAATTTTCTATAAGTTCTGGTTGTTTTCTTGTTTCTAAATATTTGTTGTCCTTAATTTTGGTTGTGAGAGGAGGCACAGTGTGTCCGCCTACGCCTCCATCTTGGCCGGAAGTTATAGAACATTTCTATTAAAGGCAGTATTAATGCATGCGTATAATAGTTTGCCATATTATTTTAGCCTTTACATTTATGTGTTTATTATAAGGTGATTGTGTTTGTAAATGTAGTTTGATATTTTTATTCATTTATGTATAATAAGAGGTGGCCTTATTCAGGGTAAAAAAGAGTTATGTTGATTCATAGGGTTTCACAAAATTCAATAAAATTTCTGTTTTTAAGTAAATATAATATGTTCATATAATCACCAGAGTAATAATTAGGTACTTATCTTATTTTGATTGAGCTAAATTTTGTGGGGGCAGAGGATAGGGATAGTATATAAACAAGGAAAATCATTATGTGCAAAGGTTAATTTAATGATTTTCTTTTTTTGAGAGTGGGTGTATATAATTTGTATATTTTTATTTTAGTAGAGTTAATTGGCATTAAGTTAGGCCCATATTTCTATAATTAAGTTTATAATACCTGTATCTGCTTCATATTAGTTATCAAATGGTGCTTCTTTTATAAGTATTAACATTTACTCATTTAATTTTTAATATTCAAAAATTGAGCAACGTAGTTTTTTAAATATTCTTTATTTATTCAAGCAAATTAAAGTAATAATTAACTATTATGTCTAAATATAAGACAAGATGTTTCTTAGATGTTTTTTAAGAAAATGTAAATCCATAGTTAATACAAAGCATTTGTTTTACTATAAAACATGGGACATACAGGTGATACATAATGTTTTTTTTTAATTTTGTAAATAACTATAAAGTTTGTAGGTAAACTTTAAATCAGAGTAGAACACTATGTAGAAAATATGTACAACTGTGGTACCGTGATTTTTCTTTTAAGTCATTATAAGAAATGAAGATTTCATAAAGAAAGATGCCTTAAAAGATAGGGTATGAAGATATTCCCGAAGCAAGGGATTTTGATGACACTAATTTGATATTTCTCATAAGTGCACAAACATATTCTGCAAAGTGTCAAATAGTAAATATTTTTGACTTTGAGATCCATAAGGTCTCCTTCAAATTGGTCAACAGTCTCACAGTGATAAAACAGCCACAGACAAAATGCAAATATGTGTGGCTATATACCAATAAAATTTAATGTATAGACAATGGGATTTGAATTTTATATGATTTTAAAATGACAAAAATATTCTTCTCTAGATATTTCAACTACTTAAAAATGCAAGAAAAAGAAATTAACAAACAGGGGTGAGCCCCAGATTGTTGACTTTCGTGGTCAATATTTTGGTAGAGTAGGGCCAAATTTGTGCGCCAAAATTTAACAATACAGAATCCCTTGACTCTCTACTTTACCCTTTCCTTCAGCTTTATGAGAAGTTTTGTTCCTCTGGAATGGGATCGGGCATGATCCTGAGATCACTGATGAGGTGACATGTGGGCATTCAACCTCTCAATTATGAAGTAAAGATATATATGACATTCATTACTTGGTAATAATTAACCAAAACTGAAAATTTATTTTAATTATGTTTCAAAGCACCTCAAAATTACATTGTCAAATTGTGGTATGTTCACAATATACTATGTATGTAAGTTTAAATCGTAATAAATATATAAGGGTAACTCCATTAGGGCTTTACAGTGGGTGTGCAGATTCCACAAATATTCTTTCAGTTTTTGTCACACTTTTCAAATAATCCATTATTCTGGATAGTTGCAGTGGCCAGCATATGTTCTGGGATCCTTACCAGGAGGAGTTGCTGAGGAAGGTGAGGGCACTCCAGTCAACTATGATTAGAACTCCATTTGGTTCTTCATATAAGATTTGTTTTAAGTGTTGGTCCATTTTGTTGATATGGTTTTGAAAATTAGTGAACCAAGGCCTTCAATAATATGGCTTGTGACATATAATTAGTTTACATTTGTTTCATCAATACAAGCTGCTCAGCATGCATCTCTCTGAAGCAAAGGGTTACTTTGCCAGAATAGATCTAGAGGGTAGGATTCGGAGGAACAGAGGCCATGCTCAGTGACATAAAACTAAGCTGATGGCACTCCTTCATGTATAACTAGTGGCTTTGTTAATGCCCTGTTTCAATTGAAATAAACTAAAACTCCATTGTGTAAATGTACCACAGTTTTTTGATCCATTCATTAACTGATGGGCACCTAGGTTGCTTCCAGCACTTGGCTATTGTAAATTGTGCTGCTATGAACATAGGGGTGCATAGATTCTTTTGGATTGGTGTTTCAGGATTCTTAGGATATAATCCAAGCAGTGGAATTACTGGGTCAAAAGGTATGTCCATTTTTAGTTTTCTTAGAAAATTCCATACTGTTTTCCATAGTGGTTGTACCAATCTGCAATCCCACCAACAGTGCACTAGGGTCCCCTTTTCTCCACAACCTCTCCAACACTTGCTGTTTGTTGCTTTGTTTATGAAGGCCATTCTGACTGGTGTCAAGTGGTATTTACACAATGGAATTCTATGCAGCAGAAAGAAAGAAGGAGCTCCTACCCTTTGCGACAGCATGGAAGGAATTGGAGAGTATCATGCTAAGCGAAATAAGCCAGGCAGTGAAAGACAAATACCATATGATCTCACCTTTAACAGGAAGCTAATCAACAAAACAAACAAACAAGCATAATATAAACAAAGACACTGAATTTGAGAACAGTCTGACAGTGTCCAGAGTGGGAGGGGAGGGAATTTCAGGGGAAAAGGGGAACGGGTTAGAGCAACAAGTATAAAGGACTCATGGACAAAAACTATGGGGGGGTGGAAATGGGAGGAAGGTGGGGAGGGCTGGGGTGGTGGGCTGGGGCGGGGTAAAAGACAGAAAACTGTACAATATCAACAATTAAAAAATACTGATTAAAAGAAAAAAAAAGAAATAAACTAAAACTTTATTATTTTTTACTCATCAGCTGAAAGATTTTCTTACCTACATTACAACATTATCCAGAATCTACTATCATTTTATTTTCCAAAATTTCCCAATATCATTCCAAAATATACTTTTATTGTTCTGAGCTGAATTCCCTATATTCATCTGAAAACTTGAATTTTACCTGACCTTTTGTCTCTGCAAATGTCTATGGTGAATCTTACCTATTTTCAACTCTGTTTTCAGTTTTCCTACCAATCTCAAAAACCCAGGTTTCATTTCTCAACTGATATAATTTGGTTATATTTTCTAAGTGTTACTTGTTATTTTCCAAAAATAAAATTAAATTTTATTTTTAAGTATAATTTATGTTTAATGTATTACTTTTAAAAATGTATTCTAGATTGTTTTGAATAAAAACCTGTATTCAATGAATATATTCTTACTGATTGGTAGATATTTGTTGAATCACATATGATTAATTATTATTTTAATCATTAGAAAAATATTAAATGTGAGAGAGAGGGAAGATGGCGGCATGTTAGGAGGGAGCAGATCACATTCCCCCTACACACAGGAGAAAAACCTGGCCCATCTATGGAAGAACAGAGCAAACAAGGAACAATAACACAGCATATTTGAGAACAAGAGAATGAAAATTGTAGCGGACATTAAAAAACCAGTGGTAAGGAGAGCTCTTCAGAACAATAGGAGCCCAGGGGTCAACGCGAGAGTGGGGTGACTGAGGCCCCGGCCCGGCGCTTCGCCAAGCCTGCCCCAGGGCTGTAGGGAGGGAGCTGTGTCAGCCTCTGAACTGGCTGGGAGATCTCAGGGGCCACGGCGGAGCAAAAGTGGGTGCCCCGCGCCAGGTCACTGCGCGACTTTGAACCGAGTTTTTGGGGTCGCTGGGCAACTGTGAAAGCATAGTTGCCCCAACCTCAGACAGAGGCGCGTCCAAAGTGAGACAGCTGCATGAAAATAGGCACCCACACGGGACGCACACATGGGTGCAGGATCGGGGGCATTGACGAAAACATAGGCGCTGGCCACTGGACACAGCTGTGGAGCCATAGTTGCCGGTGCACGGGCAGGCGCTCAAACACGGACAGCTCAGGACCATAGGCGCAGGCTCGAGATAGCTGCTAGAGCACAGGCCCCACGCAGAGGCGAAGGCAGTCAGCTGCGCCCGACCACAGAAAGCTGCAGGGGCAAAGGCAGGCGAGACTAGAGAACAGAGCACACACCCATAAACTCGGGGAAGTGTGCACACACCAGGAGGATCAGAACACACACTGGAAGCCCTGTGGGGAGAGGCGCCTACTAACGCTGGGATACTTAGCACAATGAGGACTGAGTTCTAAACACAGAGAAAAGCAATAAGATCATACCTCGGCCATTGCAGCCAGCAAGACCAGAAAAACCGGCTCGGCAAGTTTGAAAACAAGAGGTTTTTGTTTGTTTGTTTATTTTTTAATTTTGTTTTGTTTTGTTTGTTCCTTTTTTTGGTTATTTGTATTTTTGTGTGTGTGCTTGTTTTTTGTTTCGCTAGTTTGTTTGTGTTTTTTTTTTTTGTATGTGTGCCTATCTATATAAGTTTTTAATTATTCCTTCTTTATTATTTTTATCTTCTTCTTTACTCCCTAACTCCTTTTGCCTCTCTTTAATTCTTTCTTGTTTCATTCCCTCTTCCTTTCTTTCTAATCTTATCTCTTCTACCTTTCTCTTTTTTCTTCTTCTTTTTTCATTTTCCCCCTCTTCTCTTTTTAAATACCCACAAATGAGACAAAACAAACAAACAAACAAACAAGCCTGGAACTGTGAAAAAAAAACAAGAGTTGGCCTCAAAAAAGAGGGTATCCCAGCTGATGAGACAGTGGAAACTGTGAACAACAGGATATCTGAAGGAGCATCCACCACTGAATCTCACAGGTATTCTACCACAGAATCATACCACAAACCCAGGCAGGCAGAACAGATCAATTTAAGAAGTTGAGGCTAACAACGAGGTCTTACAAACAATGGGAAGACAAAGAAACAACCCCCAAATGAAAGGAAAGGAGGAAGCTCCAGAATGAATGCTAAATGAAATGGAGGCAACTCAACTATCAGATACAGAGTTCAAACCAATGGTTGTCAGGAAGCTCAATGAGCTCTCAATGAGCTACCAGAAACTACAGGGAAGTTAGGATGAACTCACCGCACACTATATCAACATGAAAAAGGAAATAGAAGTAATCAACAAGGGCCAAGAGGAAACAAAGAACACAGTTTCTGAACTGAAGAACACATAGAAGGAATGAAAAGCAGAATCTATGAAGCAGAAGATCGGATCAGCAAGTTGGAGGACAAAATAGAAAAAAACACCCAGTATGAGCAAGATAAGGAAAAGAGGCTGAGAAAGAATGAAGAGGGTTTAAGAGAAATGGAAGACAACATGAAAGGGAATAATATCCATATAATAGGGATACCAGAAGGAGAAGAACAAGAACGAGGGATAGAAAACCTATTTGAAAAAGTAATGATGGAAAACTTCCCTAATTTGGTGAGAGAAAAAGCCACACAAATCCAGGAAACACAGAGAGTCCCATTCAAGAGGCAACCAAACAGGCCCACTTCAAGACACATCATAATTTAAATGGCAAAATTCCAAGACAAAGAGAGAATCTTAAAGGCAGCAAGGGAAAAAAGGAAGTAACATACAAGGGAACCTGATAAGGTTAGCAGCTGACTTCTCAATGGAAACGCTCCAAGCCAGAAGAGAATGGCAAGAAATATTCCAAGCAATGAGAACCAAAGGCCTGCAACCCAGACTACTTTACCCAGCAAGGCTTTCAATCAAGATAGAAGGCCAAATAAGGAGCTTCCCAGACAAAAGAAGTCTAAAAGAATACACCTCTACCAAACCAATTCTGCAAGAGATACTAAAGGGACTGCTTTAAGAAAAGAAAGGAAAAGACAGAGAAAGAGAGAGAAAGAGAGAGAGAGAGAGAGAGAGAGAGAGAGAGAGAGAGAGAGGAACACAGGTACAAAAATGGCAATGAATAAATAACTATCAATAGTAACCTTAAATGTAAATGGATTAAATGCTCCAATCAAATACATAGAATAGCTGAATGGATAAGAAAGCATGACCCAAACATATGCTGCCTACAAGAAACCCACCTCAGGACAAAAAACACACACAGACTCAAAGTGAAGGGGTGAAAACAAATTTTCCAAGCAAATGGTCAGAAAAAAAAAAAGCTGGGGTAGCAATACTCATATCAGACAAAATAGACTTCAAAAGAAGGGCCATAAAGAGAGACCCAGAAGGTCACTTTATAATACTCAAGGGAAGAATCCACCAAGAAGACATAAATTTTGTAAATATATATGCACCCAATGGAGGAGCACATAAATACATCAAGAAAATCTTAGAGGACTTCAAGAAAGATATTGACAGAAACACAATTATAGTAGGGGATTTTAACACCCCACTGCCAAAAGTGGACAGATTTTTTGAAACAAAATATCAACAAAGATATGGTGGCATTGAACAACACTCTAGAGGAAATGGACTTAACCGATATATATAGAGCCCTTCATCCCAAAGAAGCTAAATACACTTTCTTTTCAAATGCATATTTTCAAAGATAGACCACATGATAGAACACAAAACAAGCCTCAACAAATTCAAGAAAATTGAAATCATACCAAGCATTTTCTCTGACCACAAGGGACTGAAACTAGAAACCAACCCCAAGGGGAAAAACCCAAAACACTCAAAATCATGGAGATTGAATAGCATGCTATTAAACAACGAATGGATCAAGAATGAAATTAGGGAGGAAATCAAAAAGTTTCTGGAAACAAACGATAATGAACTTACATCAACCCGCAACTTATAGAACGCAGCAAAGGCAGTCCTCAGAGGGAAGCTTATAGTGATACAGGCCTGCCTAAAAAATATAGAAACATCTCAAACAAACAGCCTAACCCTACACCTACAAGAACTCGAGGATCAACAGCAAAGAGCCCAGAGCAAGTAGAAGGAAGGAAATAACCAAGATCAGAGCAGAATTAAATGACATAGAGACTAAAAGCACAATCCTAAAGATCGATGAATCCAGGAGTTGGTTCTTCGAAAAGATCAACAAAATTGACAAGCCTTTAAGCAGGCTCATCAAGAAAAAAAGAGAGAACACACAAATAAACACAATCAGAAACGAAAGAACAGAGATTAAACTGACACCACAGAAATAAAAAGTATCATAAGAAATTACAATGAAGAACTATATGCCAAGAAATTTGAAAACCTAGGTGAAATGGACAGGTTTCTAGAAAAATATAATCTTCAAAACACAATGAAGAAGAAACAGAAAGCCTGAACAGACCAATAACAGCTGATTAAATTGAATTAGTAATCAAAAAACTCCTGACACACAAAACCCCTGGAACAGATGGTTTCACAAGAGAATTCTACAAAACATTTAAGGAAGAGCTAACCCCTATTCTTCACAAACTACTTGAAAAAATCCAAAATGATGGAAGATTCCCAAACTCTTCTTATGAAGCCAGCATCATCCAAATCCCCAAACCAGATAAAGACACAACAAAGGAGAACTTCAGGCCAATATCGCTGATGACCATAGATGCTAAAATCCTCAACAAAATATTGGGAAACTGCATCCAACAATACATTAAAAAGATCATACACCATGACCAAGTGGGATTCATCCCAGGGATGCAAGGATGGTTCAACATTCCCAAATCAGTAAATGTAATTCATCACATAAACAAAAGCAAAGACAAAATCACATGATCATATCAATAGATGCGGAAAAAGCTTTTGAAAATGTACAGCACCCATTTATGATAAAAACACTCAGCAAAGTGGGACTAGAGGGAGCATTCGTCAAAATAATAAAGGCCATATATGAGAAACCTACAGCCAGTATCATACTCAATGGGCAAAACTAAATTATTTTCCACTAAAATCAGGAACAAGACAAGGCTGTCCACTTTCACCACTTCTATTCAATATAGTATTGGAAGTCTTAGCCACAGCGATTAGACAAGAAAAGGAAATAAAAGGCATCCAAATTGGAAAGGAGGAAACAAAACTATCATTATTTGCAGATGACATGATAGTATACATAGAAAATCTATAGACTCGGCCAAAAAACTGCTCGTCCTAATAAATGAATTTGGCCAAAGAGCTGGATACAAAGTCAATATCCAGAAATCAAAGGCATTTTTGTATACCAACAATGAAACAACAGAAGCAGAAATCAAGAAAAAAATCCCATTGGATATAGCAAAAAGAAAAATAAAGTACCCAGGAATAAACCTACCCAAGGAGGTAAAAGACCTGTATGCAGAAAACTACACACTGAAGAGAGAAATCAAGGAAGACACAAACAAATGGAAACACATACCATGTTCATGGATCGGAAGAATTAACATCATCAAAATGTCAATCTACAGATTCAATGCAATACCTATTAAAATTCCAATGGCATATTTCACAGACATAGAACAAACACTTCAAAAATTTATATGGAACAATAAACGACCCAGAATAGCAGCAGCAATCTTGAGAAAGAAGAGCAAAGCAGGAGGGATCACAATACCTAATACCAAAATGTATTACAAGGCCACTGTAATCAAAACAGCCTGGTACTGGCATAAAAACAGGCACGTGGACCAGTGGAACAGAACAAAGAGCTCAGAAATAAACCCAAGTCTCTACAGTCAATTAGTATTCGACAAAGGGGGCAGCAACATAAAATGGAGCAAAAATATTCTCTTGAACAAGTGGTGTTGGGAGAACTGGACAGCCACAGGCAAAAAATTGAAATTCGAGCACCAACTTACACCATACACAAAAATAAATTCAAGGTGGATAAAAGATTTAAACATAAGCCGTAACACCATTAAAGTCCTAGAGGAGAACATAGGCAGGGAAATCTCAGATATTCCACACAGCAACATTTTTACAGATATGTCCCCTAAAGCAAGGGACATAAAAGAAAGAATAAACAAATAGGATCTCATCAAACTAAAAAGCTTCTCCATGGCCAAGGAAAACAGTATTAAAATAAAAAGAGAACCAACTGTATGGGAAAACATATTTGACAACGATACCTCAGATAAGGATTTAATCTCCAAAATATATAAGCAACTTACAAGACTCCACTCTAAGAAGACAAGCAACCCAATTAAAAAATGGGCAAAGGACTTGGGCAGACACTTCTCCAAGGAGGACATACAGAGGATCCAGAGACATATGAAAGGATGCTCGATATCGCTAGCTATCAGAGAGATGCAAATTAAAACCACAATGAGGTACCACTTGACACCAGTCAGAATGGCCATCATCAACAAAGCAACCAAAAGCAAGTGCTGGAGAGGTTGTGGAGAAAAGGATACCCTAGTGCTCTGTTGGTGAGAGTGCAGACTGGCACAACCACTATTGAAAACAGTTTGGAATTTTTTAAAAAAACTAAAAATGGATATACCTTTTGACCCAGCAATTCCACTGCTAGGACTATATCCTGAGAACCCTGAAACTCCAATCGAAAAGAACCTATGCACCCCTATGTTTATAGCAGCACAATTTACAATAGCCAAGTGTTGGAAGCAACCTAGATGCCCATCAGTAAATGAATGGATCAAAAAACTGTGGTACATTTACACAATGGAATTCTATGCAGCAGAAAGAATGAAGGAGTTCATACCCTTTGCAACAGCATGGATCGAACTTGAGAGCATCATGCTAAGCAAAATAAGTCAGGCAGTGAAAGACAAATACCATATGGTCTCACCTTTAACAGGAATCTAATCAACAAAACAAACAAATGAGCATACTATAACCAAAGACATTGAAATTGAGAACAGGCTGAAAGTCACCAGAGGGGAGAATGGAGGGAATTTCAGGGGAAAAGCGGAAGGATCTACAGGAACAAGTATAAAGGACACATGGACGATAACTATGGGGGGTGGAAATGGGAGGGAGGTGAGGAGGGTTGGGGTGGTGGGCTGGGGTGCGAATAAAAGACAGAAAACTGTACAAGATCAACAATTAAAATAAAAATTAAAAAAAAGAAAAATATTAAATGCTATCATCATAAGTAAAAAAAAAAATCTAGTAATGATCACACACAATCCTCACCAATATTTGTATTTATTGTTATATAGCATCACATGATTTAAGATCTTTTGTATTATTATTATTATTATTATTATTAATTATTGGCATATACCCCGTCTTTCAAAACTATCAAAAACAAACTAACCAAAACATAGTTTTTTTCTCTTTGAGTTTTACAAACATCCAAAGTGCGTTATTGAAGCAGGCTATTTAAATTATTTTAGAACATCAAAGGCAATCTTTTTTTTCTGTATTTAGTGTTTTTTAGGGTATTTAAACTCAGTTTATGAATAAAAAGTGTGATGTCTTTATTATTCTTTCTGATATTTGGTTTACAGTATTAAGAACTTCAAAAATAATGTAATACCAAACACTTTTTTTAGTAAAAACAATAATTTAGGTGGAAATAGTGGTATTCTGAATACCAGCTAGATTCCTGTTATCCTTGAGTAATTCCAAAGGGCACAACTAATTCTTAAATTATGTTTGCTGTTTACATTACCTATTCAATAACATCATGGTCTGAGATGTTTGTTTCATTCATAGGAATTGCTCAATATGCAATGAAAGATGTGAGTTGTCTGAAGCAGACAGTCGCTTTGCCAGATCAGATCTAGAGTGATGGATTCTGAGGAATAGAGGCCATTTCCAGTGACATAAGACTGAGCTGAAAACAGTCCTTTATTTTATTTCCTTGACCAGCATTCAATGAACTAGCTCCCTGCTTTCCATTGTATAGAACACTGAACCCTTTCATTCCACCACACCCATTCTAAAATTGCATGTGTCTCTTCCACACTAGGGGCCAGGTTCTTCGCTATTGCTTTCTCAACACTCCTGGCTGAAAAAGAGTAGGTCCTCCTGCAGAGAGCCCTGACCTAACTCATGTGCACAAACCCAGTGAAACTCAAAGTCTTCCCACAAAACTGGACATAGCTAATTGTAAAAATGCAATGGAAATATTAGCCTCACCTCAGTTAATTACTTAAGTTTTCACATTTACCATATTCTACTAGCTGAAAAAAGTCACAAGGTCTTTACATACTGAAGGGGAGGGTAATGTAGGTTATGAACAACAAGAGAATGAAAAATCATGGGACTACTTGGGTAAATATAACATTTTAATATTAGTGCACTAATATTAATATAATCCTATTATGTTTTATGTATATTATCTATGTTTGTGACAATCAATAACAATACTATACATAAATGAATACATATTTGTCTGATATTTTCCTCCATATTGCCTCTTTCTTTTTTTTTTTTTAGTTTTAAATAAAATATCAGATACAAATTTCAGCCAAAGGAATTTTGAACAATTTAATTGTGGGCTTAGTTTTAATCCTTTCTCAAATGTGGAAAATAAAAACTTCCCTTAACACTTAACAGTGTGGGATGAAATTTTAGGAAAGCTGGATGATAAGCATATGTGAGGAACACACATAAATTTCAAGCACTCTGACAATAAAAAATACAGAGAGAAAACAACATTGCTTTTTTATATAAAAATCCAATGTCATTATCTGTGTGCAAAGTAACCTCTTCTCCAAGTAGTAACCATTAAGATTACATCTGAAAAAATGTTTAAAATGTAAAAACTATCACTGTAAGAGGTTTCTTTTACTTTAGTTTTTTACAAAACAATGTAAATGATGGAAATGATTAAGCAAATTACTGTTGTCATTGTGTATGTATTAACTATACGAATGTGTGTGATTATGATTACCATTGACCTCATTGTGTATTAACTGTGTGTGTGTGAGAGAGAGAATAAGTTCCAAAGATAGCTAAGTGAGAACCCAGTAGAGAATGGATCTTAGGGAGACAAATGAGTGTGAAACCAACTGACCTACAGAAGGCAGTCACTGCACCTACATCTGAGGCCTCTGTTAAGAAAAACTAACATGTTTAGAGCATTTATTGATTTGACATTATGCAAAGCAACTTACCTACATATTGGTTTATTTATCACAAAAGTCTCACAAGGTCACTACTCAATATAATATCCATTTTTTCTCATAAGAAAACAGAAGCTTAGAGAAATTAAGAAACTTCTAATGTACTATAGTAATTAGAGAAACTAAAGTTAATAGGTTTCTTTTCACAATCATCTCACAATCATCTTTTCACATTTGTTTTTTCCCTTTATGTCTACATGTACTGTAGGAGACCACTCTATGTGGTGTGGGCCCAGCTCCCAATGGAAAGCAAGGTCTGATGTCCACAGATAGGTTCTCCAGTGGGGAATCAGGCCTGCATTGTACCTAGACTGCTATGAGACTTGCTTTTGCTAAAACTCCCTCACCCTGAATTGAGGCAGCAAACATTTACTGCAAAGTAACTTCCTAAAATCCATTCTAAACCTTCCAAGATGAGTGTAACCAGTTCAACCACTTTTCCCTTTTCATTTGCAAATATCTTTCTTCTGTGATGTGATTAGCTGCATGGGCTCCTTTGTTTTCTGTAAAAGGTAACCACCTAAAGTAAACCTGTACATAGTAAATGAGGACCATGGTGTAATATGCCCGGGGGGGGGGGGGGAAGGCCTGTCACGGTGAGGGCCTGGGCTTTTCTCCTCTTGAGAGAGAAGCCATGCTGTCCCTTTTCCTCCACAGTAGTCTGTAGTCTGTGTGAATTTCTTGTGCCTCATCCACAATGTGGTGGACCCCTTGAGCCAGGGTCTGCATCAATGTACTCAATTTCTTTTTTCTGTATTCATTCAGACAAAATGAAACAAAACCCTTTCTCATTAAAGGAAACAACACAAAAATAAAGTTTATTGGAATGTATCATGTTTAAGGGGCAGGTGCAAACAACTTCCAAACTATCTAGCAAGGTTAGCCCCTTGTCAATTAACTGCAAGAAAAATCATCCTCCCTTTTGATTCATTTCCTGACTATTCTGATATGATATATCCTGACACCAAAGGTCCCACATTAAGCTGGGTGTTTGAACATGTCTTTTCCCTTTTATGGTGTTTTTTCTTCCATATTCACAACATCAGAATTAAGCATCTTTGAGGTTTTGATGATCAGAATTGGCTATAAATTTGATAGAATCCACCAATAGTCAGTAATCCATTGCAGGGTATATGCTTAACAGATGTTTCTCTTAGGGACAAGTTTTCGGGGGGCTTCGCCCGTAGAACCCCCCGTTCGTCACGGATGAAAATAAAAACTACCAAGACATCTTGTGCTTGGGGAGGAAAGGGGTCAAACTCTCAGAGGAGAATGACCCAGAGCCCCTTCCTCACTAGGCTTTTATTGGGTTCCAATACACCGGAATACAAGTTTAACATGTCAAAGAAATCTGAGGGCTTAATCGGAGCCAGTGTTTGTCAGGAAGGGGGGTTGCCAGACTTTGGGAGACATGCTCATTTCCTCCTGGGACACTTGTCACCTCAGGAAGAGCACTCTTAGCAAAGCAGGTTTCACAGGACTTTAGGAATTCTTTCTTATGCCAATCACCCAAGGAGCCGTCCTGGCCAGGACAGGGCTGCACCGCTCACCCCCACAGTTTCAGGCTTTAAGGCAATTAGGAAGCAGGAGACATCTCCCAGATGGAAATGAGGACTCGGGCTATGTCAGAATAGCCAGGGGGCGAGGGTCCATCACATCCTCCTTGTTGCAACCCCCCGAGTCCTTCCATGAGGCCTTCCAAGTGGTCGCGTCTGGCTTAGGTTGCCCCTCCCATGAGGAGTCTTACCCGTCATTGACTGCCAACCAAGCTATGGGCCAGAGAGGCAGAAGCAGAACTCCTGCCAGGGAGATAAGCTTTGTCTCCTTAATAGGTCACATCCTTGTGACAGAACAGACCCAGATGAAGTGGGTCCCTTGGGCTCTTACACAGCCCACCATGGGGTGAGGGTTACAACTCCTGAAACCAGGCTGAACGGTCCGCAACACAAGTTTATTTACCTAAATGGATAATCTAAATTTACTTACTTAACTGAAACTCACAAAGCCCAATGTGAGGGAAATAATTCCAGGAGATAGTTTTTTTCTGCATTTCTACCCTGCAGCTAACCCCTTTGCTGTTTTTCTTTTTCTTTTTTTTTTCTTTTTTCCTTACTATTTGTCTTAAGAAGCATTCTGATCTGGGTATGCCCTCAGTATGGCTTCCCTAGATCTGTTGGCTCAGATTGGATGCTGACAGGACTAGGGAGATCAAATGACTGAGCAACCTTAGAAGGTATATTTGTGATGGTTATTGTTGCATCCGCCGACGCGAGAAACAGATGTTCGGGAACTTTCAGGATTCAGAGATGTTACTTTTATTGGCCAAAGTTTTAACCTGCGCAGGGGCAGACTCCCAGAGTGTCCGGAGACACAATGCTCAGAAGAGATACAGACGAGAGCCGCGCCTAACGCTTATAGATAAGCCTTTTTATAGACGCAAGCAAGCAAGCATTTCACAGAAGCAGATGTGGCTGTTAGCTATTGGCTATCTTTTAGCGCGTGGGATCTATGCGTTCCAGGGTTTGGGGAATGGGAAATTTAAACCTAAACATCTCCTTAAATGGTAATCCGCCTCAAGTTCTTTGTTCTCTGTCCTTGGAGAGCCAAATCTCACAGGGACAGTCCTTTAGCTATTTTCCTGGTTCCAACAGTTATTATCTCTGGGGTGTTGGAAACTTTCTCTAAACTTGGGTGATTTGAGGAAAAAAGCTTTTCCAACATAACTATTACTAACATTGTAAATAAAATAAACAAACTATATTGTGTCCAGTTAAATGCTGGACTTGATAACACTTCATTAATTGATTTGCAAGGACTGCTTTGGGAGAGAAAAAACCCCAACAGACCACTTAACCTCTTGCTTTTCTTACCACATCTCTTTTTCTCTTTCTTTTCTTTTTCTTTTCGTTTCTTTTCTTTTCTTTTCTTTTCTTTTTTCTTTTTTCTCCTTCCTTCCTTCCTTCCTTCCTTCCTTCCTTCCTTCCTTCCTTCCTCCCTTCCTTCCTTCTTTCTTTGTCTCTCTTTTTCTCTCTCTTTCCTTTCTTCCTTCCTTCCTTTCTTTCTTTCTTTCTTTCTTTCTTTCTTTCTTTCTTTCTTTCTTTCTTTCTTTCTTTCTTCATTTGGGTTTAATACCTCAGGTTACAAAAAGATTTCAAGGAGCAGGGACATGCTAGGCCATCAGTAATTGCTTCAGTATGTACTATAGCCACTCAGTTTCATGAATGCTGTAGCAAAATGCATTTATAAGTCCATTATGCAGATCTAATTTGAACTGAAGGGGATAACTCAGGAAAACACTGAGATTCTATAAAATTAAATAAACACTCAATGGGCTCTGTTGTTTTTAAATGAAATTTCTTGTGCTTGTCCATGAGACCATAAAATGCAGAACTGTGTTGGAGCCTCTGCTATTTTTATCTGAAGTGTGCAGAAAGTATGACTTTTTTAAAAGAGAATGTCATTTCAGTGATGTGTCGCTATCACGTGAACCAAGGTAACTTTTAGAGCAGGACTTTACAGTGTACAAAATAAGAAACTCAAAATCTTCAGCATCCAAAAGAGACTTAATGGCTAAGACAATATTTCGTCAGATGATAGACAACACAGCACTATTTTTCACTTATGACTTGACAGTCTATTCTTTGAAGTAGTAAATGCTTACCAAAGCTAGCTAAATATGTGTGAATGTGTGTATTTGTCAGTGTGTGAATGAAACAGGGTGTATAAATTCTACGCTCGCTAGGCATGATATAATTTGGGATTCCAAAACCTGAACATAGGAACGTTGGGAATACTGATGTCAATTTGGGAAAGTGATTGATCACTTAATAGTACAGGTTCAGCTCTTTCTGTGCCAGAAACTTAGATTATTTCTGGGTTTGAAAATACATGAGGTATTTTAGCATGATGATTATATTTGCAGGTGTTAAAATATCAGTAAACAAGCTTTGGCCAAATTGGTAAAATGATTTTGTTTCACTTTATTTGTTTTAAATTCAGTCTTACGAGCAAAGTTTTTATGATCTGCTAATGCAAGAATTCAAACAAGATTTTGCAATAAAAGATTAGAATGTACCAGCTCAGACAGAGTGTTATTTTTGAATTTCAAAACCATGGTCAGGAAAAATATGGACTCCAGAGGAGCTTCTTTACAAGATATGGAGAAGTAATCAGACTATGACCCATATGCTGAACTTAAAAAAATATATAATTTATAAAAGTGACTCATTCTGCCATTTATTAAGTGAATCTACAAGAAAGAAAACACAGGTATCAAATTTAGCATCCTATTATGTTTTAGATTACTTTGCAATACACTGCTTATTGTCTGTAACCCTAAGTTTGCCACTTACTATTTTTTTAGGCTTTAGTGGTTACCCCACATAAAAATGAAAAATTAGATAAAATATCTATTTTTTTAGGTTAAAACAAGAATATAGCATCAGAAAAAGTTTCCTGTGGTTTCTTCTAGCTTTAGGGTTTATGTTTCCACTGGTTTTTAGAATTACATATAAACAACTGCCAATCTCCAACTCCAGTGAAATATTTTTTTTTATATTATAAAAGAGAAAGGATTTGGAGCCTTTAAGGTTATTCTGAATTTTCAAGATTATGTGACTGACAACAAACCAAGTATTTATAACATGTGGAACACTTTCTTCCACCCCTCCCCCATTTGCTGACCTGTTAGTTCTTTTCTACTTACCTGAAATTCCAACAATGGTTATTCTTAATCTTCTTGTCAGCAAAGAAAGCTACATAAATAACATGACTGAGTGTCTGTATTGGATATGCCCTCTTGGGTCAATGAAAAATTATTTTTCATGTGAAAATTTGAACTTTTTCTTGGACAAAGGTCTGAATTATTTTCATAATTCACACACAATTATGGCATCAGTGCTTTTTTTCCAGGCCTGCCAGGCATAGAATAATTGATAACAGAGCAGCTACACTGTAGAGTGACTTATGTTTATGAAAATAAACCATATTTACAGCTTGAAACTTATATAAAGAGAGATTAATGTTAATGGGTGAGAGAAGGAAGGCATTCTATAAAATCACCCCAACTCACTTATCCATTTCCAGTTGCAGTGATTGGTGAATCATTCTAGATATTTTTACACTTTCAATGATCAATAAGAGACAGTATATTGAACATGTTGAACAAGTTTATTAGTTGTCTTGGTCAGTTTATTTAAGGTTCTGTCTTTATTTCATGTGAGGGGGCAAAATGCAGATTGCTAGTTGCCCTAGCAGCCTAGCTCATTTTAACTCACTTTTTGTTCCCAAACCTTATTACCTCAAAGTGCTCCCATTTCAACAACTAAAACATGGGAATCATGATCCTGTAGGATGATGTAAGATTATTGAAAAGTGCATTGTACTATTCAGATGCACATTGCTACATAAAAGGAAAATATTTTAATTAATGATACATAAATCATTCTGAATTCCCTGACAAAGAGAGATACTATTTTGAAGATGAATTTAAGAATTAAGCACTTAATAGGAGTCAATTTGTGAATATAAATTAATTCATGGGATACGTTCATTGGTTTGAAGTTTAAGCAAAATTGAAAAGTTAGAATGGGAGTTTATTGTTAAGAAGTAACTTGAACAACTTTTTTAATTCCTTGTGTCATTTGAGGTGTTGTTTAATAACCATAGCTTATTTTGAAATACAAATTAATTATTTATTACAAGCATGCTGTTGCTTATCTCCTTCAGTCTCATTAGTTTGCAAATTACTCTAATTAGGTCACTATCAGACAGTATTAATGTAGAGTCACTTTCCAGGCTTTAGAATGAAATGGTTTGGTTCTTAAATATTTATAAAACTCTTTCTGAAATCAGCTTTACTTAATTGAGATTATTCTGGAAGTCTAATTAGTTTAGAGTAAATAATCTCAGATAACAAAAGAAAAAAATTCCTTAAAATGTCTAATTGATGCACATAAAAGTAGAATATTAGAGAAAAATATTCACACTTATAAATTTTATTTAAAAATTTTAAAGCATTAAACTATGTACCTATAGTTTAATCATTTGTTTATTATTCATCAGCTTGAGAATAAAGGATTAATGTAATTGCAACATGTTCTTTAAAAACTTTGGTTCATCAGAAATAATGTTTTTTATAAAACAAGAGAATTGATCTTAACAGATGTTAAATAATAAAACAGAGTATCCCCAGACTTCATTATAGTAAATTTTGATTAAGCTTCAAAAGATCTCTTTACATTAATCGGTATTGAAATTGAATCTGTAGATTGCTTTGGGAAGTATGGACATTTTGATGATGTTAATTCTTCCGATCCACGAACACAGTATGTGTTTCCATTTGTTTGTGTCTTCCTTGATTTCTCTCTTCAGTGTTGTGTAGTTTTCTGCATACAGGTCTTTTACCTCCTTGGTTAGGTTTATTCCTAGGTACCTTATTTTTCTTTTTTCTATATCGAATGGGATTTTTTTTTCTTGATTTCTGCTTCTGTTGTTTCATTGTTGGTATATAAAAATGCCTTTGATTTCTGGATATTGACTTTGTATCCAGCTCTTTGGCCAAATTCATTTATTAGGACGAGCAGTTTTTGGCCACACATTTACACAATGGAATTCTATGCAGCAGAAAGAAAGAAGGAGCTCCTACCCTTTGCAACGGCATGGATGGAACTGGAGAGTATCATGCTAAGAGAAATAAGCCAGGTAGTGAAAGACAAATACCATATGATCTCACCTTTAACAGGAATCTAATCAACAAAACAAACAAGCATAATATAACCAAAGACATTGAAACTGAGAACAGGCTGAAAGTCACCAGAGAAAAGAGGGGAGGGAATTTCAGGGGGAAAGGGGAAGGGTTTACAGGAACAAGTATAAAGGACACATGGACAAAAACTATGGGGAGCGGAAATGGGAGGGAGGTGGGAAGGGCTGGGGTGGTGGGTTAGGGTGGGAGTAAAAGACAGAAAACTGTACAAGATCAACAGTTAAAAATTGAGAGAAAAAAAAGATCTCTTTACAAATGCCTCATTTCATGATGTACTCAGGTCACAGAGGTTTTCTTTATTTGAACCACCATAGTAAGGTTTCATATCCCATCAAATTCTCTGACATTCTATACTATTGAGTATGGTGTAAATATAGTAATAATTTGGATAATGAATAGCAAAAATGGAAAATAAATATTGTAACATATTTCAGCTTTCATGCTGAAGCAGTTTGATGTTTCCCCTTGTAGAATGACTATGTTCATGCAGTATGAATAGAGTTGTGGAAAGAAGGCGGAAAAGTAGAAGAGTGCAGATATTTGAAGAAAACAACAACGTATACAGGAAATGAGGGTGATTGAGACTTTTTCATTAAAGAAAGTGGAGAATTATGTGACAGACATGTATTATGCATTGCTAAAACTATGCAAGGGTGCTCAAACTTTTGGCATCTCTGGGCCGCACTGGAAGAAGAAGAGTTGTCATGGGACACACATTAAATACACAAACACTAACAAAAACTGATGAGCAAAAAAAAAAGGTTTTAAGTAAATTTATGATTTTGTGTTGGGCTGCACTCATAGCTACTCTGGGCCGCATGTTGCCCCTGGGCTGTAGGTTGGCCATCCCTTAACATCCTAACCAAGGAGATATATTTTCTCTTTTATAAATAATAAGACCAAAACATAGAAAAATTAAATAATTTGCTCTTGTAGGTGGCATAACTGAGGTCTAGGCACAGTATTTTCTCTTCAGAAATGCATATCCTTTTTTTGGTAGACCTATGTCTGGGAGACAACATGAAGATTAAGAAGAGCATATACTTTAAACATCAAGCAGCTAGAACTTGGTTAGAAGTGGGATAATGAGTGTGTCATATTATTTCTCTGAAACTCACAAATTACATTTATCTTTGTTATTAGTCTCTAAACATTATGGTCCAATTATGGCCATCTTATACACAACTTGAAAATATAATTAATTATTGAGCTTCTCAGATTTGTCCATTTGAGTAAAGCTAAAACAAGGGAACTTATCAGCTACTAGAATTGACCCTTCAGCCTTGTACTCTATTACATTCAGCTTTTATCCAATATACCATTCAGTTTTTCATCCAAATAAGTGTTAAGCTAATTTTACAGAATTATTTTATTATATAATTATACATATTTATTATATAATTATGTTAAAGAATTAAGGCTTTTTAAACAATTAGGTTGTTCTGAATTCCAAGTTGTTTTTATTCAACATTTTACTACTAACACACAAAGGAATTTGGTACACTGGAACACTGGATGAGTGGGTCGGCAATTGCTTAAGGATATTTTTATAAATTATTTTTAATATTACCATAATACAATAGAGTACAAAATTATGTAAAAGCTATTTCTACTTGTAAATCATATAGAATATACATCAAAATACTATTTAATTATCAGTAAATAACAAACTCAGTAAGTTTTGCATAATGATATCAATTTAATATGGTAATTATTTTAAGTTGACATTTGTGGTGTAAATGTGATCTTGAATATTATAATGAAGTGTCCTAGGAATTCAATATGTTTACCTTACTGTGTGCTATGTAAGGTCTCAATTCATCCACTATCTTTCTTCATTTGACCTACTGTGCAAAACATATAATTTAGTCTTCCCTTGATGTAAATAAATCATTCACATGTTGTCAATATTATCATGTCTTATTAGTTAATAACAGTAAACATAACATTATGCATTGCAATGATGGACAATATGATATTTTTGAGATAGTATTAGATAAAAGTGATTATCCATATAATCAGAATATGCTTATATACTGTTTTTTATAGATCATCATCAAAGCATAAATCACATATTTAGATATGTGTCTACACTGTTGCATACTAGATGTCCTAAGAACTGTACTATGAAAATCTCTAGAACATTCCAAAATTTTTTACTGAGCTTTCAAAAGAACGAGGGAGACCAGATAGGCTGAAACATAACAGGAAGTAGAACACCAGCATTCTAAACAGTCTCTGGAGACACCTGCTCTTAGTGTATATGCCACTTGTGCTAACCTGAAGCTCCAATGTTAATATTAGTATAGGAGACAAGAAACACAACTGAATCCCCACCAAAGTCTGGAACACTTGTTGAACTATAGCCTTAGTAGAAAGAAGCCGTAGAAGAAAATAGATTTTCCATTAAAATGAAAATTTTTGTCAACTGAGAATATCAGAAGGGGAAAGAGTTACAGAAAATTTGTAGTGATTAAATGTTTCTCACGTAGGGTTAGGATTTGTATTTGTATCATTTATGTTGTAGCCATAATATAGGCAATGCTGGAGTTGAAATTTAAATAACATACTAAATTGATAGCTCCTGGGGGCATGGCAGAAACAAATGCAACTCTCGCTGTAGAGATGTATGGTCCTATCCATACATCTCAGGAGTCTCATATTTCATATCCAGTGTCTTTTGATCACTCTTTCATCTTTATTTTTTTACCATCTGTTTTGCTGTGTTCTGTGCAATTTCCATGTCGCTACTTATGTCTTTATGATTGTACAACCTACTGTTTACTACATCTGTTGAATTTTTAATTTAAAACAAGTTTATTTTTTTCATTTCTAAAACATTTTTTCCTATCTTTGATGATATTTCTGTTTTACTTTTTTAAATCTTTACTGCCTTTCCTTCCTTTGGGGACTAAGAAAGGATAGAGAAGAGGGACTGGGAAAATATCAACAATATTTCATTGAACATTTCATAGATAGTTGTTTTTCATTTTATCTGATTATTGCAATATGGATTACTCAGCTATTTGAATTAGCTGCGTTTTATTGTTGCTACACCTCACTCATGGCAACTCATTTCTTTGCATGAAAATACTGAAGTCCTAATTTATGAATACTGTACTTTTAGAAGGATTTATACTGCCCTGATGAAGTATCAGTGGAAAGCAGACACCTAGAACAAATATTTAATTCTTTTCCCTGGGTTTCCATAACTGGAAAATACATATTTCAACTTAAAAATTGTAAGAATGATCTTATTATAAATTTTCAGATAGCTAGTACTTCTTTAAGGAAATTCTCCAAAATAAGACCTTTCTAGATATGCACATGTGTTCATTTGCATATGATGCATAATCTGTTTTTAGCCACATTTTTCCAAATACTGCATGTTTGTTCAATAATTTTCACTGAGGAAGATATTTTTCTTCATTGATTTCAAGTTTCAGAGGACGTTAAGATAATTTTTTCAATTATTTTAAAGATTTTATTTTGTTTTTAGAGAGAGGGAAAGGGAGAGAAAGAAACATTGATGTGAGAAAAAACATTCATTAGCTGTCTTTCATGGATGAGGATGGATTCCACAAACCAGGATTATGTCCTGACCGGGAATCCAACCAGAGAACATGTCCTCTATTGATGATGCTCAACCAACTGATCCAGATTGGAAAGGGCAGATTTTTCAATTCTTAACATGATATTACATGTATTTGATAAAGTTCAGTGGTGGTGGGGAAATGGAGACAACTGTACTTTAACAACAACAAAAAAGTGTTATATGGAAAAATAATACCTATTTTTGAAAACAGCATGAGAAAGAAAACAGAAAATAATGTAAAATGTTTTTAACTTAGCAGAGTTAAATTAGAGAACCGTCTTGTTGACTTTGTTTACTAATAAGTTTCAAGAGTCTAGAACAGTATCTGGCACAGAGTAGATTCATTTGTTGAAACATAGAGCACATAAGCTTGCCTTGCTTATATAAATTTATATTAAGTTGGAAAAATTTAGAATTATATTGTGTGAAATTAGGACATGAAAAAGATATGCATTATTATTGCTGAAACCCAAAATATACACAAATTACTAATAAATGAATAGCTAAACATAAGATAAATATTTAAAAAGTCAATTGTATTTCCTATGTTAATCACAAATACTTAAAATTAATTAAAACAAAGATAATATACTAGCAACAACAATAAAAATGACCAGGAATAAATATAGAAAATGATAAAGCTTTTTGTATGAGGAAGTACATAAAATGTCATTAAAAGATATTATATCACATTCATAGATAAGTCTTGCTAACATAAAAATATAATTTCCCCCAAATTAATTATTACTTTAATGCAATATCAATAATTTCTTACAAAATTTATTAGAAAACATGAAAATCTTAAATCATATTTGAAAGAGAAATTTGCCAAGAAATTTAAGATTATATTAAAGAAGATGCAGGGAAATTTTTCCACCATTAAGGCTTATACGTTATAGTTCCTGGCACAGAGACAATTGAACATATTTATTTACATAATGAAAACAGAGTCCTGAAATAAAGCTTCGCATATGAGAAAGCATAAAATATGAGAGAGTTGGCAGTTGTCATTAGTGAGCCAATATCAATATCAATATCAACTATTAGTACTATCTTCAGAAAAACTAAAACTTAATATCTAAACCAAAGGTAGATGTTAATTCCAGGTAATTGAGAAGAATTACATATAGGGAAAAAGAAATATTTAACGATTGAGAAGATTATATTGAAGTGTGCTGGCTATTTGTGGAATTTTTTCCCTACTATATTCCAAACTTCTGTGCTTTTTCTCATTATGGCAGAGAACTAGAAGTGTGAAAACTACATTTCTTAGATTTTATTACCAGCTAGTATCCATTTTCCCATTGTGGTGTTTCTTCCTTGAATGGAAGTAGCCAAAATTCAGTGCTATCACAACACCTACCCTTGGCCTCCATTTATATGAGAGAAACATCAGCATCAGGAGACTGCAATCTCCTGGGCCCCACCTAAGGCACAGGCAGAAGTACAGGCGCCAGGCCTTGCACATCAGTCATTCTAACAGCAGCATGGCAGCAACTTCTTGTTTAATGCAACAAGAGTATTAAAGCATTAAAGCTCTCGTGGACTCTGGGTTAAAATTTTGTTTGTTTTTACTTTATCTTTCTAAATTTTTGTACCTAATTTACTGCATTTCCACAACACTGTTTGAAATATGTAGAGGGTTTCTGTTTTTGTGACGTAACATTAACTGATGAAAAGGAAAAATAATAAGTTGATGGTAAAGTTTCATTTTTGTGTGTGTGTAGTTCTCCAGATCTCCCAGCACCATTTGTTGATGAGGCTATTTTTACTCCATTTAATGCTTCTGCCCCCTTTGTCAAATATTAATTGGCCATAGAGACTTGGGTTTATTTCTGGGCTCTCTATTCTGTTTCATTGGTGTGTGTGTCTGTTCTTGTGCCAGTGCCATATTGGTTTGATTATAGTGGCCTTGTAACAGAGTTTGATATCAGGTATTGTAATCCCCCTGACTTTGTTCTTCTTTCTCAAAATTGCTGCAGCTATTCAGGGTCATTTATGGTTCTATATAAACTTTTGAAATGTTTGTTTTATATCTGTGAAATATGTTATTGGTATTTTAATAGGGATAGTGTTGAATCTATAAAAAATGAAACTCAACCACCAACTTATACCATACACAAAAATAAATTCAAGGGGGATAAAAGACTTAAATGTCATGATACCATAAAAATTCTACAGGACAACATAGGCAGGAAAATCACAGATATTCCATGCAATAATATTTTCACCATACATCCCCTATAGCAAGAGACATAAAGGAAAGAATAAACAAATGGGATCCCATTTAAAAAAAAAAAGCTTCTGCATAGCTAAAGAAAACAACATTAAAATGAAAAGAGAACTAACTACATGGGAAAACATTTGCAAAGGATACTTCAAACAAGGGATTGATCTCCAAAATATATAAAGAACTCACATGACTCCACTCATGTTGAGTTCTCTTCAGTGAAGACAAACCAATTAAAAAATGGACAAAAGACTAGAACAGACACTTCTCCACAGATGTCATACAGAGGGCAGAGAGACACATGAAAAGATGCAAAATTTTCATATGTCTACCATCAGAGAGGTGCAAATTAAAACCACATTCAGATACCACTTCATATGTGTCAGAATGACCATCATAAACAAATCAACAAGTGTTGGAGAGGTAGTGGAGAAAAGGAAACCCTAGCACACTGTTGGTTGGCATGCAGACCAGTGCAGCCACTGTGGAAAACAGTATGGATTTCCCTCAGAAAACTAAAAATGGAACTGCCTTTTGACCTGGCAATACCACTGTTGGGTTTATATCCTAGGAATCCTGAAACACCAATCCAAAAGAACCTATGTACCCCAATGTTCAAAGCAGCACAACTTACTATAGCCAAGTGCTGGAAGCAACCTAAGTGCCCATCAGAACACAAGTGGATCAAAAAACTGTGATACAGTTACACAGTGATATACTACTCAGCAGGAAGAAAGCATGAGCTCCTACCCTTTTTGACAGCATGGATACAACTCAAAAGCATTATACTAAGTGAAATAAGCCAGGCGGTGAAAGAGAAATACCACATGATCTCACCTATAAGTGCAACCTAATCAACAAACAAAGAAGCAAGCAAAATACAACCAGAGACATTGAAATAAAGAACAATCTACAGTAACCAGAGAGGAGGGGGGAAAGGATAATATGGGACGAGAGGGGGAAGCCATGAAGGAACATGTATGAAGGACACATGGAGAAAGCCAAATGCAGTGAGTTTGAGGGTGGGAAGTGGGTTGAAAATGGAAACAATCATAACTTGAACAACAATAAAAATTTTTTTAAGTCAAAGAAAAGAAAAAAGGAAAAATAATAAACTCCTTAGATATGCTTTAAAAATGTGAGGTATTCAACAATCATAGAATTATTAACATTACATTTATTGTAGTGATGATCTCTGGGATGAGGAAAAAAGAATTTTGGTAAGGCAGGGCAATCTTTACTGGCAATTTTAACTACAATATGTTGGCTTTTTTTTTTTTTTTTAATTTAAACTATGTGCTAGGTGCATGGGTAATTTATATATATATATATATTTTTTTAAATCAGTATTTTTTAATTGTTGATATTGTACAGTTTTCTGTCTTTTACCCCACCCCCAGCCCACTACCCCAGTGCTCCCCACCTTCCTCCCATTTCCACCCCCCTTAGCTTTTGTCCATGAGTCCTTTATACTTGTTGCTCTAAACCGTTCCCCTTTTTCCCCTGAAATTCCCTCCCCTCCCCCTCTGGTTACTGTCAGACTGTTCTCAATTTCAGTGTCTTTGTTTATATTATGCTTGTTTGTTTGTTTTGTTGATTAGATTCCTGTTAAAGGTGAGATCATATGGCATTTGTCTTTCACTGCCTGGCTTATTTCGCTTAGCATCATGCGCTCCAATTCCATCCATGCAGTCGCAAAGGGTAGGAGCTCCTTCTTTCTTTCTGCTGCATAGAATTATTTTTGAATGTCTAAAATGAACATATTGTTATATCTGATATATAAGAATTTGTAATGTAGAATTTTTAAGGATATATTACCAAGTCACAAAAGTCAATTTTCTTCTGGTATAAGAAACAGAAAATAATTTTACCATGCCCTTGAGTAAGCCTGCTTCTGGCCTTGCTTCCTATAGTGGTTCCTTAACAGAGCAGGCAGAGGGTTCTTGCTAATATTGAAGTCAAATAATTTATTCCTCTGCTCAAAACCCTTCAGTGGCTCTGCTCTTATTCATAGTAAGACCCCAAATACCTACTGTACTGTTTAGGACTGTAGACATACTGGTTTCACATTAATGTTCTAACATCTATTCATTTCTTTGTTCTTTTTTGTCCAGTCCCATAGATTTCTGGGCTGATTCTTGAAATTATCCCTGCAGATCCTTACCCCAGCTGCAGGATATTTCTCCTGATAATATCTGTATGACTAACTTGTTCACTTCCCATCTCTACTCAAAATCCCCCTTCTCGGAGGGGCTATCCCTGCTCAGGCATTTCCACTGTCACTAGCATCATGTTTGTTTTTAACTTTCCAGTATATATCATTATTTAACATGCTATTTTATTTATTTTTGTTATTATCTGCTTCTCCACTAGATAATAGAGTGCATAGAAGAGAAGAATTTTTGGCAGGAAACATTGCTTGGCAATAATAGACATTTAATAAACATTTGTTGAATGAATAAATGAATAAATTATTATCATATCTTCTCACTGCAACCAGAATATATCACAGTCAAATTTTTGCTACATCCTTGGCCAATAGCCTTTAAAGATATGGCCTATGAGCCCTATTTGGTGTGGCTCAGTGGATTGAGCACCAACATGTGAACCAAAGGTTTGCTGGTTTGATTCCCAGTCAAGGCACATGCCTGGGTTGCAGGCCAGGCCCCCAGTATGGGGCACATGAGAGGCAACCACACATTATTGTTTCTCTCCCTCTCTTTCTCCTTCCCTTCCCTCTGTCTAAAAAGTAAATAAATAAAATCTTTTTAAGAAGATATGGCCTATTAAAAAGAAGATTAGAAGACTTAAAATCTAATTTTAGGGAAAGAATCAATGAAACAAACTATTAAATTAAACTGTTAGGAACTGAATCTAAATTATCTTTGCCCTTAGCACTAATTTGAATGACTCCATATTTTTATAATTAGTTCAGCTGGTTGTGTTAGCTTTATTGTACATTAATATATTTTTTATCCTTGTAGTTCAATTGCTTACACTACACACAAAACTTAGGGTAAAAGCTACCTTTTGGGACTTTATGATAGCTATTAAAATGGATTCTCATATAAATACATATCACCAGGATTCTTCATTAGAAAAATAGCAAGAAAATTTCATTTCTGACATTTTTGACTAAATTTTTTACGGAAATTTTCACACATATTTAAAAAATAATATAGCCCAATGCTTCTCGTGAAGATCAAGCAGTTTCCTCATGACAAAAAATTTAGGATATCATGTTATCTATTAATAAAGTGCTATTTCTGCATTTTGACACATGAAGTAGGCTATTTTTGTGCATTTTCCTGATAAATATTGCTGTGTTCAGTATTTATAATCTGAATATTAATCCTAAATGAGGTTTTTTTACAGAATCTTACTATCTTCACTTATTTAGTTGTTTCATATCAAATTTTGTAAACTGAAACTACTAAAACTTGAAGATATTTGCAATAATACATAGAAAGTTACTATTATGTTTTTCTCAGCTAAATGCACAGCCATTTTAATACTATTTTCTCTGAATATAGAGGAATTTTCTTTATATTTCATGTAGAGAGGTATTTATTTTGTTATTACTGGTCATGATGAGGGAAATGGCTGTTGGTATTGCATATTTAGTATACCCATTAAAGTTTTAAGATTAGGAAAGTATTTTTCTGGGCTATAAACAAATATCATCAAGGAAACTACATATGGTAATTTTACTTTTTTCTCCTTTTCACCATTGTAACAAATCATAACTACCAACTTCTCAGTGATGAGATACTTGTTTACTGTTCTTGTGTTTTCTATTTCTTTTCCCAGTATCCCACTTTGAAGATGAAATAATTAAATACAATATTAAAAAGGCAACATTATTAAATAACAATGACTCAGTGATAAAAAGTTTACTGAAGCCCTGGCACTATTGCCATAAGACGTAGGTTCAAGTACTACCTACTCATAAACTCAAGTCTTGGACTAAATAGTATTTTTCTTTAATTGAGTTTTCTTTTCTGTAAAATTCTTACCTAAACTCTCATGGCTCCACAGAAGTATCTCAGAGATATCAGCCCCAAATTGTATGGAGGGCAAACCAACTCCATCTTAACTGTAGAATCTCTGCCTTTAATATATTTTATATCTATAATTTCTAAGATTTCTTCCTTATTTGATTCTATTGTTTTTATATTCCATATTCCATAACCATTAGTCAGTCAACATGTATTATGAATCTAATCACTTCAAACATATTTTCTGTTATAATGGACTTACTAGTTTTTTCAAGTTTTTTTTTTGTTTGATGGTTGTTTTTCAAAAGAATTTGTTTCAATAATGGAATTTTTTTAGAATATGGATTAGTGATATGGGATATTTTCTTTAAAAATGTGAAATTCTTTACAGGCAATATAAACGGTGAAACTGGACACATAGAGTTTGAAATTTCAATGTGGAGCTTATATAAAAACTGCAAGCATAAACAAGTTTGATGTTACATCTGTTTGATTACTTGAAGTACCTCATGTTAGTAAATCAATAAATTCTAACCACTCTTCTGTCCCAAAACCTTTGAGTAATAGGCTACATTTTTATTAGTAAGAGTGGAACTTTATAGTAGTTCTTCTGATGTAAGAAATGGTCAGTTTGCAATTTCTAATTGATTGGTTTAGATAGTCTTCAAGAATTAATAACTCTACATGCACAGATTCATGAAAAAGTCATCCTAAGAAATGTAACTTGTCCAGAAATAATTATTTTCATAAAATTAAAAATATTTATATAATTATCACATTAAATTGGACACTAAATGTTGAAATTTCTAAATAATCTTGAGGACTGAAGTAAAAAGAGAAATGCTGCATTATTAACTTTTATTATTTTCTATTTGTTTCTTAATTCTAAGATATATTACTATTTTCTTTAGCAATGGATATTTTTTCTCTAAGTACTCAAGGAACAAAATAGTTATCCTAGTCATGTAAAATTTCATGGAGGCATGAGAATAAATATTCATAAAGAAGAACATTTGAGTGTGTTGGATAGAAACTTCTAGATATTTTTTCTCATAAATATTCTTAATAAGTCAAAAATTAATGATAATTTATTTGAATATTAGATTGCAGATATCTCCATGTTTTAAAGTGAAAAGTGTACCTACAGTAATCAGGAAACATTCTCTGAGATTCTAAAATGTAAACCTTTTTGGTAGTAGCCACAGTCTTTCCAGCACTGACTCTATGTGATGGATGTGGTAACTCAATTGATTTAACAAAATATTGCATGCAAAATAGGTGCTTAAGTATGTGTTACTTGAATTAGAACGCTCTAGGGAGACAAGATGGTGGAGGAGTAAATGGAAGCACTCTTCCACACTAACCTCTTTTCAGGACCAATCAGGAATTACAACTAACTTGTGGAGAAATCAACTGGGACAAACAACTGAACAATAGCCAGAGAGAAGCCTTATAACCTCAGACAGACAGAAGAATCATCTTCATCACTTAGTGACTGGTAAGGAGTATGGTGGGAACTTGAGAGGATGAGCTGGGTGCCCACAGGCAGCAGAACTGGAAGGACAATTAAGCAACTGGTTGGATCCCCCTGAGAAATCTGGGGTCTAAACACTAAGCTGGGATCTGCAGCCTACAGCACCAGAGCCCAAAAGGTACACAGATAACAACCAGCAGCAAAAAACAGCAGGGTTGCTCTCTGCCAGTAACAGATGGCTGGCTGGAGACACAAAGAGCCATTTAAAGGGCCAACACACAAATTTTCATTTGTATCCACTTACCTGGGGCTCTGGCAAAGGTAGAGGCAGAGTGGACTGGAAACACCAGAGGAGAGACTGGGGAAAGAAGCTTTGGGGGGAGAGCTGAGAGAGTAACTGCTAGGATCCCAATGCCAAGTCATCCGCCATATGACAGCAGCCATCCTGCTCATGCAGGCCACTCCTCTATGAGTGACAGTAGCCCAAGGGGAAACAACAGCCCCGACCCCAAGAAAGACTCTGCCCCTGTTGTGTGCTGCTTAAGCCTGATTGCTGAGTGCAAAGTGACTAGATTAACAACTGAAAGAGATAGCCACAGATAGTAGATACCTGGCAGCCTAGGAGCAGAGTGCCTAAGGTCAGACAGGATCAACATCTGACATCATCAGAAGCAGATCCAGAAAAGAAAAACAGTGGTAAATACTGGAGTCTACCGAAATGAAATCCACTGTGGTCATGTTCATTAGTAGTGATATTTTCTTTCGTCCATAGCTTTTTAACATTCACTTCTTGTCCATTAAGTTTATGCATATTAAGTTACTAGATTTTATACTATAGTTTATTTCTCTCCCTTCTTAAAAGAGTCTTAATCTCTTTATACCCTTATTAATATTGGACCATTTACTGTTGGTAGTGAGATTATGGGGCGGGGGGCAATATATTTTTGCTGAAGTAGGTTTGTTCCCTGGGATTTGATTTTCTTCTGGCAACACCTGCATGACAGCATACAAGACATGGTGGGTGGAGTGACCCTGCATTAACCAGCTGGAAGAAAGTACCCACCAAAGAATGACCCAATAAGGATCAAAACCCAATTACATCCAGAGAGCCAACATAAATAGCATGCAGGGCATCCCAAGACCATCAAGTTCAGGAGATCAAGGAGACTGCACCACTGAATCTCACAGGTCTCCTACCATAAAAGTTCACACCACAAACTCAAGGAGTTAAAACAGATCAATTAAAGAAGCAGAGGCAAAGAAGAAGTGTCTTACAGATAATGGGAAAACAAAGGAACAACACCCAATCTAAAGGAAAGGAGGAATCCTCAGGAAGAATGCTAAATGAAATAGAAGCAAGTCAACTATCAGACACTGAGCTCAAAACAATAGTTATAAGGAGCTCAATGAGCTCACTGAGAACTATGAAAATCTACAAGGAAGCTACAAGGAAGTTACTATGAATTACACTAGCATGCAAAAGGACATAGAAACAATCAACAAGAGCAGAGGAAATAATACAATTTCTGAACTGAAAAACACAGTAGAAAGAATAAAAGCAGCATAGATGAAGCATAGGATTAAATCAGCAAACTCAAGGATAAAGTAAAAAACAACTCCCAGAAAAGGCAAGAAAAGGAAAAAAGAAACAAAAGAACAAAGAGGGGTTAATGGAAATGCAAGACAACATGAAACATAGTAATATCAGTATAACAGGAATATGAGAAGGAGAAGAAGAACAAAGAATAGAAAACCTGTCTGAAAAACTAATGATGGAAAACTTCCCTAATTTCATGAGAGAATATGCCACACAAATCCAGAAAACAGAGAGAGTCCCAATCAAGAAGAATCCAAGGAGACCCACTCCAAGACACATCATAATTAAAATGGCAAAGAAAGAATTAAAAGCAGCAAAGGAGAAACAGTAAGTAACATACAAGGATGCCCCAATAAGGCTAGCAGCAGACTTCTCTATGGAAACACTACAAGCCAGAACAGAATGGCAAAAAAATATTCCAAGTAATGAAAAGCAGTCCTAAAACCTAGACTACTCTACCCAGTGAGTCTCTCAATTAAAATGGAGGGTGAAATAAGGAGTTCCCAGACAAAAGAAGACTACAAAAATATACCTCCACCAAACCAGCACTGCAAGATATGCTAAAGGGATTGCTTTAAGAAAAGGAAGAGAGAGAGAGAGAGAGAGAGAGAGAGAGAGAGAGTGAGAGAGAGAAAGAGAGAGAAACACAGCAATGAAGGGAGTAAAATGGCAATGAATAAGTACCTATCATTAACAATCTTAAATGTAAATGGATTAAACACTTCAATCAAAAGACATAGGATAACTGAACGGATAAGAAAACATGACCCACACATATGCTGCCTACAAGATACCCATCTTAGAAAAGACAGACCTATGCAGGTTGAAAGAGAGGGCTAGAAACAAATATCCCAAGCACATTGGCATGGGGAAAAAAAGAAAAAAAACAACCCAGCATAGTGATACCTATATCAGACAAAAGAAACTTATATCAGACAAAATAAAGAAAACAAAGACCATAAAAAGAGACATAGAAGGACACTTCATAATACTTAAGGGAAGAATCCATCAAGAAGACATAAACATGATAAACATATATGCACCCAAACATATAAGGAAAGTCTTAGAGGACTGCGAGAAAGATATGGACAGCAACACAATTATAGTAGGGGATTTTAACACCCCACTGTCAAAAATGGACTGATCTTCCAAACAAAATATCAACAAGGATATTGCAACATTGAACAATACCCTAGATGAAATGGACTTAATTGATATATATATATATATATATATATATATATATATATATATATATATATATATAACCTTACATCCCAAAGAAGTGAAATATACATTCTTTTCAAATATACATGGGATATTTTCATAGATAGACCACATGATAGGACACAAAACAAGCTTCAACAAATTCAAGAAAACTGAAATCATATCAAGCATTTTCTCAGGCCACAAGTGCCTGAAACTAGAAACCAAACTCTAGGAAAAATTCAAAAACATTCAAATTCATGGAGATTGAATAGCATACTATTAACAATGAATCGGTTAAAAATAAGATCAAGTAATAAATCAAAAGCTTTCTGGACACAAATGAAAATGAACTCACAACAGTCCAAAACCCATAAGATACAGTGAAAGCAGTCCTGAGAGGAACTTTACAGCAATACAGGTCTACCTAAAATAGATAGAAACATTTCAAATAAATAACCTAACCGTACATCTATAGGAACTGTAGGAACAACATACAAACCCAGAATGAGTAGAAGGAAGGAAATGACCAAGATCAGAGCAGAATTAAATGACATAGAGACTAAAAACACAATTCGAAATATCAATAAATCCAGGTGGTGGTTCTCTGAAAAGATTAAAAAAAATCAACAAACCTTTAAGCAGAGTCCTCAAGAAAAAAAGATCGAAGACCCAAAAAGCAAACTCAAAAATGAAAGAGAAGAGAGTGCAACTGATATCAGGGAAATGCATAAGATTGTAAGAAATTACTATGAAAAACTATATGCCAAGAAATTTGAAAACCTGGATGAAATGGACAAATTTCTAGAAAAATATGATCTTCTATAACTGAATCAAGAAGAAGAAGAATGCCTGAACAGACCAATAACAGCCGATGAAATAGAAGCAATAACCAAAATCTCACAGCAAACAAAACTCCTGGACTAGACAGTTTCTCAGGAGAATTTTACAAAACATTTAAGGAAGAGCTAACTGGTATCCTTGACAAATTATTCCAAAAAATTCAAGAAGAGAGATGACTCCCAAATTCTTTTTATAAAATCAGAATCACCCTAATCTCAAAACCAGATGAAGACACTACAAGGAAAGAGAACTACAAGCCAATATTGCTGATGAACACAGATGCTGAAGTTTCCAACAAAATATTGACAAACCACATCCAGCAATGCATTAAAAAGATCACACACCATGATCAAGTGGAATTCCTCTCAGGGATACGAGTGGTATAATATTTGCAAATCAATAATCATGATATACATGAACAAAAGGAAAGACAAAAATCACATGATCATATCAATAGATGTAGAAAAAGTGTTCGATAAGGTACAGCACCCATTAATGATAAAAACACTCAGTAAAGTGGGAGTAGAGACAGCGTGCCTCAGTATAATAAAGGCCATATATGACAAACCTTCAGATGACATCATATTCAAAGGGTAAAAAGTACCATATTTTTCAGACTATAAGACACACCACTCCCCAAATTTGGGAAGAAAAGGGGGTGCATCTTTTAGTCTAAATGTAGCTTACCTGGCTCACTGTGAGGGGATGCAGTAGTGGAGCAGGGTCACAGGAGGCAGGAGCAGGGTCACTGCTGCATTTTCCTCCCAAATTGGGGGGGTGCACCTTATAGTCTGAAAAATATAGTAAAAGCTTCCCCACTAAGATCAGGAACAAGACAAGGATGACTGCATTACCTACCTCTTTTCAACATAGTATCAGAAGTCCTAGTTACAGTGATCAGACCATAAAAAGAAATAAAAGGCATACAAATTGGAAAGGAGGAAGTAATACTGTCATTGTTTGCAGATGACATGACAGTGTACATAGAAAACCCTATAGTCTCCACAAAAACAAAACCACTAAACCTAAAAAGTGAATTTGGCAAAACAGTGGAATACAAAGCCAATATTCAGATATCAAAGACATTTTTTTTAAAACTAACAAGGAACTATCAGGGACAGAAAGTAGGAGAAAAATCTAATTTACTATAGCTACAGGAAAAGTAAAATTCCTAGGAACAAACTTATGGCAGTAAAAGACCTGTACTCAGAAAACCACGGAACACTGAAGAAAGAAATTAAGGAAGATACAAATAAATGGAAGCATATACAATGTTCATGGATTAGAAGAATTTACATAATCAAAATGTCCATACTACCCAAAGCAATTTATAGATTCAACACAATCTCTATTAAAATACCAATCACATATTTCACAGATATAGAAGAAACATTTAAAAAATGTATATGGAACTAAAAATGACCCCAATTGGCTGCAACCATTTTGAGAAAGAAGAACAAAGTAGGAGGGACCAAAATACCTGACATCAAGCTATATTACAAGGCCACATTAATCTGAAGTGTGGTGCTGGCATAAGAACAGACACATAGGTCAATGGAACAAAATAGAGAGTCCAAAAATAAATGCAGGTCTTTATGGTTAATTAATATTTGACAAAGAAGGCAAGAACATACAATGGAGTAAAGACACTCTCTTCAATAAATGATGTTAGGAGATCTGGACAGCTACACCAGAAAATGAAACTCAACCATCAACTTACACCATATACCAAAATAAATGCAAAATGGATATAGGACTTAAATATAAGTCATGACACCATAAAAGTCCTAGAGGGAAACATAGGCTGGGAAAATCTCAGACATTCCACATAGAAATATTTTCATCGATATGTACCCTAGAGCAAGGGACATAAAGGAAAGTATAAACAAATGGGACTTCATAAAAATAAAAAGCTTCTGCATAGCTAAAGAAAACATTAGCAAATAGAATAGGGAACCCACCATACGGGAAAATATATTTGCAAATGATTCCTCAGACAAGGAATTGATCTCCAAAATATATAAAGAACTCACACAACTCAACTCCAGGAAGACAAACAATCCAATGAAAAAAATGGGTAAAGTACCTGAACAGACACTTCTCCAAGGAGGACATACAGAGGGCCTACAGACATATGAAAAGATGTTCAGCATTAATAGCCATTAGAGAGATGCAAATTGAAATCACAATGAAACACCACTTCACAATGGTCAGAATGGTCATTATAAACAATTCAACTAACAAATGCTGGCAAGGTTGTGGAGAAAAGGGAAGCCTCGCACACTGTTGGTGGAAATGCAGACTGCTGTAGCCCCTGTGGAAAAAAGTATAAATTTCCTCAACAAACTAAAAATGGAATTTGCTTTTGACCCAGCAAATCCACTGCTGAGATTACACCCAAGAATCTTGATACACCAATTCAAAAGAATCTATGCACCCAATGCTCACAGAAGCACAATTAACAATAACCAAGTGTTGGAAGCAGTATAAGTGCCTAACAGTACACGAGTGGATTAAAAAACAATGGTACATTTACACAATGGAATACTAGGTAGCAGAAAGAAAGAAGGAGCTCCTACCCTTCATGATAGCATTGAAGGATCTGGAGAGTGTTATGCCAAGTGAAATAAGCCAGGAAATGAAAGAGAAATACCACATGATCTCACCTATAAGTGGAACCTAATCAACAAAACAAACAAGCAAGCAAAATATAACCAGAGACATTGAAGTAAAGAACAAACTAACAGTAACCAGAGGGGAGGTACGAGGGAGTAATGGGGGTGAAGGGGTAAATGTCATGAAGGAACATGTATAAAGGGCACATGGAGAAAGCTAAAGGAGGGTAAGATAGAGGGAAGGAGGTGGGGATGACTGGGGAGGATTAGGAATGGTGGGAAAAAAACAACAAAATGAGGTAATGGATGTTTAATAGACTTACTGTGATGGCCAATTTGTAATATATAGAAATATCAAATCATTATATTGTATATGTGAAACTAATATGTTAATTTTATCTCAACAAAAAATAATAAAAAAGAAAATCAGTACACAAAAAATGAGTTAGAATGCTCTAAAATATTAAATATGTTTATTTTTATATATAAAAGGGGTATAGCCATCATCTAACTTAATTCTAGGTTCTTGTAATAAGCCTAATACTTTCTTTCTTAAATTCATAAATCCATGGATAATTAAGCGAATAAGTGAATGATTATTTCAGGGTGTTTAGTGGCTCAATTTTTCAGACCAAGGGCTCTGGTGTGAGGTCACATATATAACTGTACATCAGTTCCTGAATTTATAAAATGGGAAGTATCTAGTTCATTTTCCCACAAGGTAGGAGCCCAGGATACTAATGATGGGAATCTATTTAACAAAACTTGTCAGGAGAGAGAAGCTAGAAGTTTACAAGGGTCTGTGCTAAGTGAACCAAGGAAGACATCTGTGGCAAAGTTGAGTGAAAAGCTGAGTGAAGTGGATTTTTTTTTTCACTTTTGATGATAAAAGTATTGCCATTGTTTTTCATTTTTGATGTGTTATAAAACTTTAAAGACTAAATTAAAAATATAAAAATAAAAAAGTCTTACAGACATTCTCACAACAGGACTTTGACCACTATAGGAAAAGGCCAAAGTAAAAATTATTCTTCTTGAATCTGCTCTTAGGTTCATTGCATTAATATTTAGGGAATTCAGGAAAGGAAAGAATCATAAGGTCCTTCTACATGATTCAGTAATGTCAAAAATTATGAAGGAACAAGAGGAAAGGATGACTGATAAATAAGTTGGTATGGTGTTATATGTCTGTATTATTTTTTAAACTCTTTTTTTTTAGGGTCACAAAAGATTTTATATTGCTATTTTTTCATTTGCCTCACAACAAAGATATTATTTCTATGCTTTCTGGTATAATGATATGCCAAACAAGGAATGATTTAATCAGTTATTCAGAAATTCTTCAGTTTTATGTATGTGCATTCAGAGAATGCAGATTAATTAAAAAGAAAATGCATTGCCACTAAAAAGAGCATTGATTTTATCATATGGATGGGAGTTGACTCCAATAGTTATTTATTGAGAATAGCATCTTTGACCCCTTAGGATTTATTTCATGCTACAATTTCAAGTATTTGAAAGTCATATTCTTTCTGCAAGTTACAGAATTATTTTTTTCTCCCATCAAAAATTGACTTTTTTATATGAGTTTCCCACTTCAGCACAAATTATCTACTGCTACATGGCTTCGTGAAGGCTGCAGGAAGTACGCTTACTTCTTTAACACCCTTTGAATCAAAAGCAGAGTGAGGATCCACAGAGAATGTTTGATTACATCAGAAAGGCGGAAATCTTGACTAATTTGATGCTTTCTTATGAAAGTATGTTTTCTTGCAAAGTTCTCTTGACAGAGAGAGTTTCTGTATTAGTTTTGATTTTACCTAAGTCAGATTTTCTAGAAGAAAGCCAGTAAATACTTCATTGAAGGTGACAAAGAGAACATGTGCACTGCCTACTGTCTCCCTGCACAAAGAAACCAGATAAAAAGGGAAGATTGGGTTTGTTTCTCTCTTAGGGAACTTTATTGTGATCCCCCATTACTGCGGTATTGCGCACAGAGATCTCTCTTTTTTTTTTATTTTTTTTATTTTTTATTTTTTTAGAATTTATAAATTATTTTATCTTTTTAATTTTAATCAGTATTTTTAATTGTTGATATTGTACAGTTTTCTGTCTTTTACCCCGCCCCCAGCCCACCACCCCAACCCTCCTCACCTTCCTCCCATTTCCACCCCCCATAGTTTTTGTCCATGAGTCCTTTATACTTATTGCTTTAAACCGTTTCCCTTCTCCCCTGAAATTCCCTCCCCTCCCCCTCTGGCCACTGTCTATTTTTTAAACTCTTAAGTATAAAACATATGTATAAATAAGGTCTAATATCTTAGCATATCACTTTATTCTAGAACATTAACTATGTTTGCTTAATCTTATAATTATATGTTCAAGTTTGAATGATTATAATTTAACTCCTATTTCAGATGTTCAAAGAAAGAGTCCAGACTAACTGCTTAAGTTTAGACCTAATTACATATCAGTTTATTTTTTTCAGAATTTTCAGAGATACCTATAATATACCTTAGAAATTATAGAGAAGATAGTTCAAGATAAGACAAGCACATGGAGAGAGGGAAGGGGTGTTGGAGACAAGCAGGTGACCAAGAACCATGTTATGGGGATACACAAGGTTCAGAGGCAGAAAGCATGAGTTAGGAAATGATTTAGATAAGGGGGAAAAGTAGAATTATTTCTTCTAGTGTAGACAACGATAAAGGGCAGCAAAATTGGTGTATGATAATGCTCTTCAAGAATGGGAGAAAACTGTACAAGAACAACAATTAAAATAAAGGAAAACAATTTTAATTTTAAAAAAATGGGAAGTGTTATCTAACAGAGAATGTTGAATTGAAATGCAAGATGAAAGGGCTCTTAGCCTGAGGGTACAACTTATAGAACCACAAGGGTCAGGGCCACAAAGTAAATTATAGTAGTTGTGTCACAAGATGAGGTTTAAAAAGCTATAAGGTATTAAACAAGTACAAATGACTTTTTCTACAGTCCTTATGGCTAAAGGCTACTAGGAACAGGACTTAATGCAAAAATTTGGAAAAAATTCAAATAGGTGTAAATAAGATGACCAACTCTCTTATTCTTGGTTTTCTGCCTTTATTATGAATATACATTGCAGACTCATCTTTTTATAATATAAATTAATCACAATGGTTATATTTAGAACATATCTGGGAAAATAAAAAATATCTCTAAAATGCTTTTATAACTAATTAATATAGTATGAAATAAAAAATCAAAAGAGAGTCAACATTGTTTTTCTAATCCTTTGATGGAGAAAGAAAAAAAAGAAGTCTTTGACAAAGAAATGCTTTTACTGTTCAAAGGGGACTTGTTTAGGAAACTGAACACATTAGCATCTGATGCTTGAGCTTCCTTTGAAAGTGAAATTAAGCTGAGTAATAATAACCTCCTCCCTTCTGACTTCTTTAAATAAATACATTCAGACATAAAACCCTGAACTGTAGCATGAGACTTACAGGTTTTTTTTTTTTTTTTTTTTAACATTTAATGAGACCACTAAAAAGAGTAGGAATGATATGTTAATGAGAAGAGAGTGCAGAGCAGCCCTGGCAGCTTCAGAATGTAAAGAACTTTTTTCTTCCTGAGTGTGTAGAAAGTTTCCTTCACTTGTTAATCTCTATGTATTGTTATAACATGTAAAAGACCATAAGAACTTCCAATGTAAAGGCACTTTAACTTTGTTGTTTATTTTGTTTGGCCAGGAATTTATATTTCCTTATGGCAGAGTTAGTCCTCAGGGATTGCTTCTTCTTCCCTAGGACTCTAATGTCCAAAGACATTCTTTAACTCCTGTCCCTCTGACATCTACGCTGCCTTGCACACCCCTCATTCCTATGACTTGTATATACCTCTAGTTTAATTGAGAAATAATATCATATTGCTTAGCCTTGAGTCTCCAATCTGTGCTCCACTGCTTTATTATGACTTCTCAAACTAAACATAACGTATTATTGTTATAAAAAACCGTTATTTATATATATTCATATAGTTAAATCCAAATTTTAACCAGTGTTTTCTGTATTATGTCTACATTCTGAAATCCCTTTCCTTGTTCCTGAAAGGTGTCTTTCATCATTTCTTTTAAAGTATGTTGGTGATAAACACATTTAGATTACAATAATTTTAAAATTTATTTCATGACTGGAATTCTGAATTTTAACTTGATAGCTATTTTCTCTTAGAGCATTCAGTTTATTATTTACTGCTTTCTGGTTATTGCTGATGCTGTCAGTTAGTCAGCTGTCAGCCTAATTATTCTTTGTAGGTAATCTGTTTTGTTTCTCCATGAACTTTATAATTTCTTCATCTTTGAGGTTCTTTTATTTCAACATGATATGTCTACATTTGAATTTCTTCTCACTTGTATGTTTTATACTTCCTGGATGTGAAGTTTACTATTTTTTAACTATAACATTTTTAGACATTATTTATTTGAATACTGCCTTTAAAAATCTTTCCTTTTTTGTTGCTGAAAATTAATTAAATATATATCAGAACATTTCTATTTCCTATATGACTTTTAGCATTTCTTTAATAGTTCCATATTTGCTTTCTCTCTTTGAACTATATTCTGATAGTTTGGGGGATCTCTTGATCTGATTTAATGACTTTTAATTTTTCAATTATATTTTTCATTTCTAGATATCCTTTTTATTATTTTTAAAAGCCTGTTGAATTATTTTTAAATATTGATTATATTTTAATACTTGCTTTCTCCAAAACACATTAAACATGCTTATTCTATATTTTGTGACTGAAAACTCCAAAATCTTCCTTGGTTTGATCCTACTCTCTCTTGTGTGTCACCTCTCACTCATGATATCATGCTGTCCTGGGCATTCTATAATCTTTTACTGTGAGTCTAGTGTCTTCTCATCTTATCTGTAAAAGTTCTTTGAGGCCTACGTTGAGGTTTGTTTGTTTGTTTGTTTTTAGAAAAAGATTGCATTTACTTCTGAAAATTCCTGAGGATAATATCAATATGAGACCACTCTACATTAAAAACTTTTCTCGAGGATTTTGGAAGGAATAAGTAATGCAAATTTATATCTCAAAATCATACAGGGGTGATTTGTAAATATGATTTTCAGAGAAATTTTTTTCCTCTTCTAACTAGACATAAGGTTTAAAAGAATCAAGTGTACCTACTGCCATTTTCCTTAATGGCATATTTGCTTTTTTTTTTTTTTTAACCATTAAACTTGGGTATTATAGTCTTTATGAGATGTCAGTTTCATGCAACAAACTCTATCTTCTTTTTGCCTATCTTATTATATATGCCATCATCACTTCCCTCAGGCTAAGAAAATTAACCATCCCTCACTTTTCTACAGTCAGTAATTTCCTGGGTCATAAATGATGTAATATGAAATGCATTTTAGTCCCTGGACATAGAGTTATATCAAAATTTTCCAAATGCAAGCCAACCCACAAACACAGACTGATTTGCTTCTGGATGATCTAGTCCTATTCATGTACTTATTTTAAAATCTTATTATAAACAGTAGGCTCTTAATAATTATTTTGAAATTAATAAAAAAGGAATAGTGCACTCCAATAAACCAAAAGTCTTCAAAGTCTGCAACACGTCCCAGTGCTTTGTTCATGATGAAATATAAGATTGTATCCTCTGCCAGCAATATGATATGCATAACTACTTATATGGTTCATTGAGAGTATAAATGTCCCATCCTCTCTGAAACTTTTATTATTGTTATGGTACACTCACCATGGATAAAAGTTATGTTGAAATAATGAAACCATGATGCTATTAATTTACTCCTTGTCCCTCTTAGCTTTTGCTACCTCAAACCATAAAACCACTTGGGAATCTATTCTAGCCACAAAACACAATTTGTGAAAAATGTATTATTTCATTTGTAAGTTATAAGCAACATAAATTCTACTCAGAGCATCTTCTGCATATCTCTATATAAATTTCAATCTAAAAAGAACTTCTTAAAATAATTTTGTTATTGTTATCAATGAAATGATAACTAAACTTCTATTTTATGACCAAATTCACTAAGATACCTCTGGTTTTTAGAATCAGATTTATGTATACTACCAAATATTTTGCCTGTATTAGTAGTAAGCATTATTTGTTACCATTAAAACCTGGAGCCTCTCACTGCTCTCAAGGTGGAGTGTCTCTGCACATATTCTCTGAATCCTAAGTTGTTATAAAAGCATCTTGTCTCAAGAACACGGGTTTCAGGATGACAGATCATGCGCCCGGACCTAACATCCATTAGTTTTGTCCATTTATTATTCATCACTTATGGAAAAATAAAAAACTTTTAAGGGAGTTATACATTTTAACTCCATCAATACACATAAGGTGCTTAAAAGTGTGTCTAGAACTGAAAAAAGTTTTTAATATTTGAGTTGTAGTAACAGAAACAAAAGTAACAATATTTCAATTCCCATGGATTCTAATAACGTTAGAGATTTAATATTTCATGTCTAAAAAATTCCACCAGATTCTAAGTGTATGACTTCACTCTGCAATTTTTTATTGTTCTCTCATACACCTGTACACCAGCTGAATATTGCTTATACAATATTTTCCTCTGCTGAACACCAGTACTACCATCCATTGACTACCAGTTCACAAAAACAATGCCTATATTAGTTATTAACTGCTGTGGAACAAATAACATAAAATTTGTGGCATTGAATGAGACATATTTAATATTTCATAATTTTAATTGGTCAGGAATCTAGATACAGTTTAGCTGGGTCATCTGCTCCAGTATCTATCATGAGGTTGCAGACAAGATATTAACCAAGACTAGGGTTCTTAGTTGCAAGCTTGCCTGAAGAAGGAGCCTCTTCTTAATGGTTAGCAACACATAATATTTGTTGCAATCAGACATGTCTTCGAGCTCTCTCAAAACTACATTTTTATTTCAATATATCTTTAGTCAGCAATGCATTTTTAAATATCAACTATATTCTTAAGCAAAATGTTATGAGGTCATCCCATTAGTTTGATAAAAAAGATTATTTTCATTTCTGGCCCATGTCTCTACCTTTTAAGTCCTACTCATACCTTGAAATCTAAGTCAAGTTTCCCACTTGCCCTCTCACCTCAGAAAGTGATTATTACTTTTATTTTAAGAAACACACACTCTTATAGTTAAATATTCTTTGATTTGTTCATATTGGTCATATAGATATTAATGAAATAATAAACAACATCAGCATTAAACCTATGCCTTATTTGTATCTTGCACAACCCTTAGCACAAACCTTGGAAATTTGGTGAAAATAATAATTCTTATTAAATGATCGCCTAACTGAATGACTTTCAGGATGGAGATCTTATAATTTAGTGTCAGAAAAGTAATGTTGTATTCTGGTAAACTCTTAAAAGGCAATGATGGGGATTTTTTTTAAATTTCAAATTATGGTTTCATTCATGCACATTTGGAATGTGTCATTTTTATTATTTCTCTGGAAGAAATATTACTAACCTTAAATAATCACTGCAGTATAAATTCATGGTTTGAGTTTACACACTACACTGAGAAATAATTTTTAATTATTTAAATGTCTGTTTAGTTAGCACTGTGTGTATGTTAAAGAATGATTTGGTATGGCTATAGAAAATTCAATAATTCTGTTTCATAGTACAGTGATGCATGTGGTCAGGAACAGGCAACAAAACCTCTAGTTTCTCTACTAGGCCACCATCATCATACCAGTATATGTATACGTAAGTAAATATACAGACACATATAAATGTGTAACTGTATCATAACACATTTTAACAGACTGCATAGCTCATTAAAAGCTTCAGGTGACAGTCAGACGTATGAAAGATTTCTAATATAAAATGTTTACTTAGAAAGAATTCCTCACTGAGATTCCAGTGTTCTATAAGAGGAATATGGATGCTCTTTTTCAGTGTAATATTTTTTTAGATACTTTACCTCTGCTTACTCATGTTTTTTTTTCTCTAAACTTTCCTAATTTTACCTTTGGATCTTCATTCTTGCATGGAATAATAGGAACACAGTTAGCTCGTCTTTCTTTACAAGATACAGTGTGAAGGCATGATGAGTAGATGCATCATATCTCAGAGCTTGTGAAAGTTGTCTCTTCTACTTACATTAATTCTTTTAGGAAAATAGAAAGCAAGATCACTTGTGAGTAAGAACCAGAGACAAGATGTTGCAGTTTTAAAAAGAGAGAAGATTTGAAATGGTAGTCTGAAGAGTGTAGGGAAATGAATGGACCAAGGAAACTTGAAATGAGCTTTGGATAGTATGTAGAATAATACAAGCACTAACACCAAGTATTGATCAGACCCAACATGGGGCATGGCCTTGTCAGGAGAAAGGGTAGATGAGAATGGTTTATGTATGTGGAATGAAGAAATAAGAGAAAAAAATGTAGAAAAGATCCACGGCAGAAGGGTAATAAATACTAATAAACCTGATATTTGTGTAAAAAGGGATGAATATTCAATGAATCAGAAAAAAGAGCTAAATGTTTTTCTCTTAAAAGGACCAAATTTTATTTTTACATCTGTTAGAACTGATTGTTTATATGCATGAATAACTTTGATTTGAAAAATTGAAACTATTTAATATTTGAAATATTAAAAAAAGAATAGAATAAGAAGAATAAAAAGTAGATATCTATTTGTATATATACATGTAGATATGTTGTGTGTTCAGCTGTTTTATTTGTTTAAAATTGTGGCCTTCTTACTTCCCAAAGGGGTCTTAGATATAAACAGAATAGCTAACTCTGTAATACTGCATCCTCAGAATTAATAGTACATAGCCCTGCATTTCAGGGAACAGCATTATCAGGTAGACTAACCTAACTATGAAATCATGGTAATAAAAATAAGATTTTTTGGTAAGACTTCTATCATATCACTATACAAATCAACTAGAGCTAAAAAATAGCAATGGCAAGTGTGGATTAAATGCAGTTTTCTCATTTATCACTTGTAGAAACCTGCACTTTGTCAGCCAAATTGTTTTAATTAAAATATTAAGACAATTGTTATTTTCATCTTTCAATAAGAAGATTATATACATGGAGTTCTTATGGATTATTCAACTGTTAAACAATTCCCAAGAAATGAAATTTTAAAAACAAGTGAATATGTTGGAAAACACTAATAGAAGGTGCCATGATGCTGGAAAGAACATAGATCATCTGAACTTAAGAAATTAGCTTCATCACTGACTTTTGGTGTCCTGTTCAGGTCCTTCCTGCCTTAGATAGTGAACTAAGCAGTTCGTGATGCTCCCAAAGACCTAGGTTCCTGAGACTATTCCCTAATACTTAGAATTGTGGAAAATGTCCAGGGATTCTCCTCATTCCTCTTATCCGAACCATCACGAAGAGTAGGTAGCTAGACAGTGACATGGTCCACAATTGTTTTTACTCTGCAAACATTCTGAGAGTATTATGATAAAGAGTTTATTTAATCCTTATAATATTCATCGTGGATTACTATAAACCCAAAGCTTCAGTTACAATTTCAAACCAAGAACAAGGTCCTCCTGCTTGTGACATCCAGTGATCCATGAAAGGAACTGAGTACCTTCACTGCCCTGAAGAGATTCCAGCAGCTTCTCCACATGAGATCAGTAATAACATATGGAACCAGGGCAATAGATTTAATTAGAATATTTTAATAGCAAAATGGAGAACATTGTACAGTTCTATCAGTTAGCAGGAAGACCATTAAATTCACCAAAGTAATTGTTGTATTGGGAGGATATGTCAAATAAAATACATTACATTTAATTTGAAAGGATTTTCAGATGATAATTATATAAAATATGATGGTTATCTAAATCTTTATGAGAAATAAACCTTTAAAGCTCCTCAAATATTTATCTTGTCTAATTAATTGAAGTATCCTGCTGCTGTAAGCTCTTTCTGACCTATTCACTGTTGTCCACTAGACTTCAGATTGATACATTAGAAGAGGAAGTAGCCTTTTTAGTCTGTTCAGAAAAAACATTTTTGAGAGATAAAAGGCAATTTATAAAATATACAGTATTTAACTAGAATTAGTGAACTATCTCAAGATAATAACCATATGAAAATACAGCTCTTAGAGTAAGATGGCATCTTTCATAATGCTCCTGAATGAATTTTATAAATGCAGAAACAAAATTAATCTTTTAAAAATTATTATTAATTATAAAGTATTTAAATATTTTTATTGAAAAAATGTTGTTAGCCTGAAATTTATACTATGGCACTAAGGATTAGTTAATAATAAAGTTTATGAGATCATTCTGGTGGATAATATATTGCATCGTTTTTCTCAAGTAGAATCTATCATTCTATTTTGAGCAAATCCTACATAAGATAACAAGTTTTCTTATGATAATGAATGGATGATTGGCATAACACAGGCTTAGCACCATTGTGCTCAATTAAAATTAAATTAATGCCATAACAGAATTTATGTCAATTTGCTTTAGTAAAATCTGTTGTTTAGATTCTGTTTAAGCAGCAATAAGGGGAAGATGCCATGTTTTTACTGAAAAGTACTCAGTTTTATTCCTATATAATTTTTTATTCTATTCACAGATCAATTTGATGAACTAGGTTGAAGGGGAAGTTAAAATGAATTATTCGTATTTTCTCTATATCTTTCTATGTAATTAGTTTTCTTTTGATAAAAAGAGGAAATTTATGTATTTTTGTATAGTAATAAGGCTTCTTGCTTTATCTTCCTGAAATATCACATTTACTTAACAAATTTCTATTCAAAATAACTTAGTTAAGATATACTTGTAAATAATGCTTAATGTTAAGTATGAAAAAGTGTTGAGAATGAAAGAGTAAAAATAAATCTCCTGGACTGAAATAGGCAGGAGAGATATTTGCTACTGGAATCCAGAAAGTATCCTAGAGATAAAAATACTAAGGAGGATATAATCAGAATATACCACCCTGGCAATAGTTTTATTCAGATCCAAAATAAAAAACAAAACAAAAACCAACAATGAAGTTTCTCTTGCTGCCTGATCACAAATCAAATTTCAAATGAGGGAAGAAAATTTAGTGAGCTATGCTGATGGCACACTTCCCAGTTAAGGAAACTGTCAGTTGTGCCATGAATTCTGTAGGAAGCTTATTAAAGGAGAATATATGCTCCTATAATATTGTTATGTCATGTAGATCAATAAGTAGCTAGTAGTAACAGGCTTTGTTAACATTAAATAAATAAATAACTGATACATATAGCCATTTTTCTTGAACTTTGAACATTAGTATATGATATAAATCAAGAATCATCTAGTTTGAGACTTCTGGCCAAGATGGAGGTGTAGGTAGACACAGTGTTTCCTCGCACAACCAAAGGAAGGACAACAACAAATTTAAAAACAAAAAGCCAGAACTGACAGAAAATCAAACTGTATGGAAGTCCAACAACCAAGGAGTTAAGCAACATTCATCCAGACCCGTAGGAGGGGCAGAGATGGGTAGCCAGGCATAGAGGACTCATTGCTAGGCAGTGGATAACAGACCAGGTGAGGCAGTGGCTTGCAGTCTCCATGGTCCCACATTTGCATGCAGATAAACTGGGAGGAACAACAGGGGAGCGAGATAGACCTTGCAATCCAACTGTTTCAGCACTGGGAACTAAAGCCTCAAAGCCTCTGACTGAAAACACCTGTGGGGGTTGAGTCTGCAGTGGGAGAAACTCCTAGCTTCACAAGGGAGTTTGATGGAGAGACCCACAGGATCCTAGAATGTACACAAGCCCACCCACTGGGAATGAGCATGAGAAGAACACAATTTGATTGTGGGTAGCAAGGGAAGAGACTGAAAACCAGCAGAGCAGAACAAGAGGCATTGTTCCATTCTCCCATATACAGCTTCACAATGCAGTGAAGTGGGTTGCCATGCCCTGGTAAACACCTAAGGCTCCACCCCTTACAACATAACAGGCTTATGGAGACAAAAAATAATAATTTAAAAAAAAAAAGGCTCAGATGAAAGAACAGATCAAAGCTCCAGAAACAATATAACTAAGTGATAAAGAGATAGCCAACCTATCAGAAGCACAATTCAAAACACTGGTAATCAGGATGCTTACAGAATTGGTTATATAGGGTCACAGAATAAAGGAAAAAGTGAAGGCTATGAAAAGTGAAATAAAAGAACATGTATAGAGAACCAACAGTCTACGGCCATACCACCCTGAACGTGCCCGATCTCGTCTGATCTCGGAAGCTAAGCAGGGTCGGGCCTGGTTAGTACTTGGATGGGAGAACCAACAATGACGTGAAGGAAACCGGAACTCAAACCAATGGTTTGGAGCAGAAGGTGGAAAGAGACATTTAACCAGAATAGAATGAAGAAACAAGAATTCAAAAAATGAGGAGAGGCTTAGGAACCTCCAGGACAACTTTAAACGTTCCAACATCCGAGTAATAGGGATGTCAGAAGGAGAAGAGAAACAGCAAGAAATTGAAAAATTACTTAAAACATAATGAAGGAGAACTTCCCCATCTGGCAAAGGAAATAGACCTCCAGGAAGTCCAGGAAGCTCAGAGAGTCCTAAAGAAGTTGGACCTAAGGAGGAACACACCAAGACATATCATAATTACATTAACCAAGACTAAAGATAAGGAGAAAATCTTTTTTTTTTTTTAAGATTTTATTTATTTATTTTTAGAGAGGGGAAAGGAGGGAGAAAGAGAGGGAGAGAAACATCAATGTGTGGTTGCCTCTCACGTGGCCCCCACTAGGGGCCTGGCCTGCAACCCAGGCATGTGCCCTGACTGGGAATCGAACCTGTGACCCTTTGGATCACAGCCTGCGCTCAATCCACTGAACTACGCCAGCCAGGGCAGATAAGGAGAAAATCTTAAAAGCAGCAAGAGAAAAGGAGATAGTTACCATATTTTTCGGACTATAAGACACACTGGACCATAAGACACACCTAGGTTTCAGAAGAGAAAAGTAGAAAAAAAATTTTTGAAGCAAAAAATGTGGTAAAATATTGGATAACCTGTGGCCCCATGTCACCACCAACCCTCCCCACACAGCAAACCAGGTAAGCTACATTTGGGCTATAAGATGCACCCCTCTTTCCTCCCAAATTTTGGAGGTGCAACTTATAGTCCAAAAAATATGGTACCTACAAAGGAATTCTCATTAGACTATCAGCTGAGTTCTCAAAAGAAACCTTACAGACTGGAAGAGGCTGGAAAGAAATATTCAAAGTAATAAAAGGCAAGGACCTACATCCAAGATTACTCTATCCAACAAAACTATCATTTAGAATGGAAGGGCAGATAAAGTGCTCCCCAGGTAAGGTCAAGTTAAAGGAGTTCATCATCACCCAGCCCTTATTATAGGAAATGTTAAAGGTGGTTCTCTAAGAAAAAGAAGATAAAAATATGAACAGTAAAATGACAACAAACTCATAGCTATTAACAACTGAACTTAAAAAACAAACAAACAAAAACCCCTAAGCAAACAAGTAGAACAGGAACAGAATAACAGAAATAGAGATCACATGGAAGGTTATCAGTGGGGAGGGGAAGGAGGAGAGAGGGGTGAAAGGTACAGAGAATAAATAGCATAAACGGTAGATAGAAAATAGACGGGGAGGTTAAGAATAGTATAGGGAATATAGAAGCCAAAGAACTTCTATGTATGATCCATGGACATAAACTAAAGGGGAAGAATGCAGGTGGGAGGGTGTGTGCAGGGAGGAGGGGAATAAAAGGAGGGAAATGGGGCAACTGTAATAGCATAATCTATAAAATATATTTTAAAAAAGAATCCTCTAGTTTGAATTCATATTAATTTTTCCAAAACTAACAATTTGAGACATGGACAATGTAAATTAAGAGTATCAGAAGATAAACCAAAGTAGATTTTGGTGAGGAGATGATTGGATAAAATGTGGTCATAATATGACAAGAACTGCATCAATTTTCATGTGAGAAGGACTGAATACCCATTAGAATCATTTCATGTTACTTGTATGTTAAAGTGAAAATGTTTCCGATTTAATTAATCATGCAATAAACTGCATGTGGGTCTAATATCTTTTTTGATTCTCAAGGAAAACTTTTATTATTCAAAAAATATGGAGATCTAGTTTAAATAAACCTTGAGAGTATTATTAAAGAGCACAGTTGAAAAATGCAGTCCAATCATCTAGTGCCAAGAATAATCAGAAAAGACAGGTGGCAACTAAAAGTGTGAGACTTGTATCACACACATTCCATGAGTCTGATGTACATCACAGCCACACTGTGCCAAGGAGTATCTCTTCTCCTCATTAGTGGTTTCCCTACCTCGGAAAGTTCTTTGCCAGATGTCTGTGCAGCCCCTGAATCTGAATCATACATATAAAAAGCCCTATCTTTAGTTTTCACCTTATTACAAATGCAAAGATTTAAAGTAAAAACTTTATAAGGAGTGTCAAAGGTAGGAAAACAATTGAATAATTTCTTTTTTTTTTTTATTATCATTCTGCTTTTAATATGAGGTTACTGAGGCATAGAGAGGTTAAGTAACCTGCAAAGATCACATAGCTAGTGGAGCTAGTCAATTTAGGGCCCACTGTGCTGAATTCTTGTAAATACTTATTTTTTTAATATATTTTATTGATTATGCTATTACAGTTGTCCCGTTTCTCCCCCATCATTCCCCCCACCCTGCACACCCTCTCCCACCCACATTCCCCCCTTTAGTTCATGTCCATGTGTCATAAGTTCTTTAGCTTCTACATTTCCCATACTATTCTTCCCCTGCCCCTGTCTATTTTCTACCCACTATCTATGCTACTCATTCTCTGTACCTTTCCCCCCTCTCCTCCTCCCACGCCCCTGTTGCTAACCCTCCATATGATCTCCATTTCTGTGGTTCTGTTCCTGTTCTAGCTGTTTGCTTAGTTTGCTTTTGTTTTAGGTGTGGTTCTTAATAGCTGTGAGTTTGCTGTCTTTTCACTGTCATATTTTTGATCTTCTTTTTCTTAGATAAGTCCCTTTAACATTTCATATAATAAGAGCTTGGTGATGATGAACTCCTTGAACTTGACCTTATCTGAGAAGCGCTTTATCTGTCCTTCCATTCTAAATGACAGCTTTGCTGGATAGAGCAATTTTGGATGTAGGTCCCTGCTTTTCAAGATTTCAAATATTTCTTTCCAGCCCCTTCTTGCCTGTAAGGTCTCTTTTGAGAAATCAGCTGACAGTCTGATGGGAACTCCTTTGTAGGTGACTGTCCCCTTATCCCTTGCTGCTTCTAGAATTCTCTGCTTCATTTTAATCTTGGCTAATGTAATTACGATGTGCCTTGATGTGTTCCTCCTTGGGCCCAACTTCTTTGGGACTCTCTGAGCTTCCTGGACGTCCTGGTAGTCTATTTCCTTTGCCAGATTGGGGAAGTTCTCCTTTATTATTTGTTCAAATAAGTTTTCTACTTGTTGCTCTTGTTCTTCCCCTTCTCGGACCCCTATAATTCGGATGTTGGGGCGTTTAACGATGTCCCGGAGGTTCCTAAGCCTCTCCTCATTTTTTTGAATTCTTGTTTCTTCCTCGTTTTCTGTTTGGTTGTTAATTTCTTCCTTCTGGTCCACTCCATTGATTTGAGTCCCAGTTTTCCTTCCATCTCTATAGGTTCCCCATGCGTCTTCCTTCATTTCATGTATTGTAGCCTGCATTTTCTCATCTAATTTATGAGCAAAATCAACCAATTCTGTGAGCATCCTGATCACCAGCGCTTTGAACTGTGCATCTGATAGGTTGGCTATCTCTTCACGGCTTAGAGGAATTGGCTCTGGAGTTTTCATTTTTCCTCCGGTTTGAGCCGTTTTTGGTGGGGTTTTTTGTTTGGTTTTGGTTTGGTTTTAGTCTGTTCGCACTGTTATGTAGTGAGGGGTGGAGCCTCAGGCACTCCCCAGTGTGGGACAGCCCAGTCACTGGGATGTGATGCTGTAGGTGGGGGTGGGGCCTGAGAGGGAACAATGGCGCCTGCTCCGCTCTCTCCTGGATTTAGTCCCTTCCGCCACTTCCCCTTCACCTGGATTATCTGCGTGCGCGAATGTGGGACCCCCTGGTCAGCCAGCTGCCTTGTGCGTCCTCACTGGGTCTGAACAGTTGCCCCCCCTGTGCCCGGGGTCTGCCAGCTGCCGCCTGTGGGCCTGAGGACTGCCAGCCACCGCTCGTGCACCTGGGAACTTCGAGCTGCTGCTACTTGTGTTCTTGGGTCCGCACCTCCACTTTTTCCTACCGCGACTCCGCCCCTCTTACCGGTCTGGATGAATGGTTGTTGGACTTCCGTACAGTTCAATTTTCTATAAGTTCTGGTTGTTTTCTTGTTTCTAAATATTTGTTGTCCTTAATTTTGGTTGTGAGAGGAGGCACAGTGTGTTCGCCTATGCCTCCATCTTGGCCGGAAGTCCTGAATAATTTCTTAATGCCCTACTTAGGATGGACTCTGTGCTAATGCAGTAATAAGCTACTAAAAAGAATTGCATTCATGTTAAAAATCACCTTTTAATTACCCCGTCTATAAAATATGACATATAGAATAGTTATTTATATTGCTAATAACTGAAATAGTGCCAGACTTTTGTGGCATTCTATAAATAGTTATTAAATTAGTAAAGAAATTATGCCAACCAAATATTCTGTACCTATGTGAAAATGATGTTTAAATCTGTCTGACAATAAAACAAAAGATTCAGGCTACAATTATTGAGGAATAGACATTAGTTTCACCACCATGCTGTATCTTTTCTCTCCTATGCCTGTGATAGAACCAATTAGTAATATTCTGACCTATACAGGTAGGAAATTAACCAGAACATATTAAAATTAAGTCAGCTAACCTAAATTCAATAACACATTAAAACAATGGGATAAAAATCAAATGTCTGGGAGAGGAGGAAGATGGTAGCAAGGTAGGAGGGAGCAGATTCCACTTCCCTCTACACACAGGAGAAAAACCTAGCCAATCTACGGAGGAAGAGAGCAAACAGCCAATAGTACCACAGCATATATGAAAATAAGAGACCAAAAATTGTAGTGGACACTGAAAAAACAGATGGTAAGAAGACTGTTTCAGGACAGCAAGGTCTCAGAGGCTAGTGCCAGGACCAGGGTGGCTGCAGCCCCAGGCCAGTGTCCATTAGGTCTGCCACAGGGTTCTAGGGAGAGAGCTGGGTGAACTGCTCCTTCCCCTGCCAAACACAGCTTCTCAATGGAAACGCTCCAATCCAGAAGAGAATGGCAAGAAATATTCCAAGTAATGAGAAACAGAGGCCTGCAGCCAAGACTACTTTACCCAACAAGGCTCTCAATCAAGATAGAAGGCCAAATAAGGAGCTTCCCAGACAAAAGAAGTCTAAAAAAATACACCTCCACCAAACCAGTACTGCAAGAGATACTAAAGGGACTTCTTTAATGAAAGGAAGGAAAGGAAAGAGAGAGATAGAGGAATACAGGTACGAAAATGGCAATGGATAAGTACCTATCAATAATAACCTTAAACATAAATGGATTAAATGCTCCAATCAAAAGACATAGAATAGCTGAATGGATAAGAAAGCATGACCTACACATATGCTGCCTACAAGAGACCCACCTCAGGACAAAAGACCTACAAAGACTCAAAGTGAAGGGCTGGAAACAAATTTTCCAAGCAAATGGACAGGAAAAAAAAAAATCCAGGGTAGAAATGCTCGTATCAGACAAAATAGACTTCAAAAAAAGTTCCATAAAGAGAGACCCAGAAGGTCACTTCATAATACTCAGGGGAAGAATCCGCCAAGAAGACATAAAAATTGTAAATATATATGGACCCAAAATAGGAGCACCCAAAATAGGAGCACCCAAAAACATAAAGAAAATCTTAAAGGACTTCAAGAAAGCTATTGACAGAAACACAATTATATTAGGGGATTTTAATACCCCACTGTCAAAAATGGACAGATCTTCCAAACAAAATATCAACAAAGATATTGTGACATTGAACGATGCCCTAGATGAAATGGACTTAACTGATATTCATCTCAAAAAAGCTAAATACATATTTTTTCATTTTTAATTTTTATTTTAATTGTTGTTCTTGTGCATTTTTCTATCTTTTACTCCCATCCCAGCCCACCACCACCAACCCTCCCCACCTCCCTCCCATTTCCACCCCCCTAGTTTTTGTCCATGAGTCCTTTATACTTGTTGCTCTAAACCCTTCCCCTTTTCCCCTGAAATTCCCTCCCCTCACTCCTCTGGTGACTGTCAGCCTGTTATCAATTTCAGTGTCTTTGGTTATATTATGCTTCTTTGTTTGTTTTGTTGATTAGCTTCCTGTTAAAGGTGAGAACATCATATGGTATTTGTCTTTCACTGCCTGGCTTATTTCACTTAGCATGATGCTCTTCAGTTCCATCCATGCTGTTGTAAAGGGTAGAAGCTCCTTCTTTCTTTCTACTGCATAGAATCCCATTGTATGGAATTATTTTCAAATGCACATGGAACATTTTCAAAGATAGAGCACATGATAGGACACAAAACAAGCCCCAACATATTCAAGAAAATTGAAATCATACCAAGTATTTTCTCCAACCACAAGGGACTGAAACTAGAAACCAACCCCAAAGGGAAAAATGCAAAACACTCAAAATCATGGAGATTGAATAGCATGCTATTAAACAATGAATGGGTCAAGAATGAAATTAGGGAAAAAATCAAAAAGTTTCTGGAAACAAATGAAAATGAACTCACAACAACTCAAAACTTATGGGACACAGTGAAGGCAGTCCTCAGAGGGAAGTTCATAGTGATAGAGGCCTCACTAAAGAAGACAGAAACATTTCAAACAAACAACCTAACCCTACATCTACAAGAACTCAAGGAACAAAAACAAAGACAGCCCAGAGAAAGTAGAAGGAATTAAATAAGGAAGATCAGAGCAGAATTAAGGGACATAGAGGCTAAAACCACAATTCTAAGGATCAACGAATCCAGGATATGGTTCTTTGAAAAGATAAACAAAATTGATAAGGCTTTAGGCAGGCTCATCAAGAAAAAACTAGATTGGACCCAAGTAAACATAAACAGAAATGAAAGAGGAGAGATTACAACTGACATCAGAGAAATACAAAGGATTGTAAGAAATTACTATGATGAACTGTATGCCAAGAAATTTGAAAACCTAGGTGAAATGGACAAATTTCTAGAAAAAATATAATCTTCCAAAACTCAATGAAGAAGAAGCAGAAAGTCTGAACAGACTAACAGCAGATGAAATTGAAGCAATAATAAAAAAACTCTGGATGTTTTCCAACGAGAATTCTCCAAAGCATTTAAGGAAGAGATAATCCCTATATTTCACAGATTATTTCAAAAAATCCAAAATGATGGAAGACTCTCAAACTCTTTTTATGAAGCCAGCATCATCCCAATCCCAAAACCATATAAAGACACAACAAAGAAAGAAAACTTCAGGCCAATATTGCTAATGAACATAAGTACTAAAATTCTCTACAAAATATTGGCAAACTGCTACCCCCAATACATTAAACAGATCATAAACCATGACCAAGTGTGATTCATCCCAGGGATTCAAAGGTGGTCCAATATTAACAAATCAGTAAATGTAATACATCATATAAACAAAAGCAAAGACAAAAATCACATGATCATATCATAGATGCAGAAAAAGCATTTGATAAAGGACAGTACCCATTTATGATAAAAACACTCAGCAAAGTGGAAATAGAGGGAGCATTCCTCAACATAAAAAAGACAATATATGAGAGACTTGCAGCCAACATCATACTCAATGGGCAAAAACTAAAATCTTTTCCATTAAGATCAGGAACACGACGAGGGTGTCCACTTTCACTACTTCTATTCAATATAGTATTGGAAGTTTTAGCCACAGCGATTAGAGAAGAAAAGGACATTAAAGGCATCCAACTGGGACAGGAGGAAGCAAAACTATCATTGTTTACAGATGACATGATAGTGTACATAGAAAATCCAATAGACTCGGCCAATAAACTGCTCAACCTAATAAATGAATTTGGCCAAAGAGCTGGATACAAAGTCAATATCCAGAAATAAAGGCATTTTTGTATATTAACAATGAAACAACAGAAGCAGAAATCAAGGAAAAAATCTCATTCGATATAGCAAAAAGAAAAATAAAATACCTAGGAATAAACCTAACCAAAGCGGTAAAAGAAATGTATGCAGAAAACTACACAGTACTGAAGAAAGAAATCAAGGAAGACAAAAACAATTGGAAACATATATCGTGTTCATGAATCAGAATTAACATCATCAAAATGTCCATACTACCCAAAGCAATTTACAAATTCAATGCAATACCTATTAAAGTACCAATGGCATATTTCACAGACATAGAACAAACACTTCACAAATTTATATGGAACCATAAACAGCCCTGAATAGCAGCAGCAATTTTGAAAAAGAAGAGCAAATTAGGAGGGATCACAACACCTGATACCAAACTGTATTACAAGGCCACTGTAATCAAAACAGCCTGGTACTGGCATAAAAACAGGCACGTGGACCAGTGGAACAGAACAGAGAGCCCAGAAATAAACCTAAGTCTCTATGGTCAATTAATATTTGACAAAGGGGGCAGCAACATAAAATGGGCTAAAAATAGTCTCTTCAGCAAGTGGTGTTGGGAGAACTGGACAGCTATGTGCAAAAAAATGAAACTCGAGCACCAACTTACACCATACACAAAAATAAATTCAAGGTGGATAAAAGACTTAAGTATAGGCCATGACACCATTAAAGTCCTAGAGGAGAACATAGGCAGGAAAATCTCAGATATTCCACGCAGCAACATTTTTACTGATATATCCCCTAGAGCAAGAGACATAAAGGAAACAATAAACAAATGGGATCTCATAAAAAAAAAAAAAAGCTTCTGCACGGCTAAAGAAAACAGTATTAAAATAAAAAGAGAACCAACTGTATGGGAAAACATATTTGCCAATGATACCTCAGACAAGGGTTTAATCTCCAAAATATGCAAATAACTTACACGACTCCACTCTAAGAAGACAAGCAACCCAATTAAAAAATGGGCAAAGGACTTGGGCAGACACTCTCCAAGGAGGACATACAGAGGATCCAGAGACACATGAAAAGATGCTCGATATTGCTAGCTATCAGAGAGATGCAAATTAAAACCACAATGAGATACCACTTGACACCAGTCAGAATGGCCATCATCAACAAAGCAACTAACAGCAAGTGCTGGAGAGGTTGTGGAGAAGAGGGGACCCTAGTGCACTGTTGGTAGGAGTGCAGACTGGTACAACCACTATGGAAAACAGTATGGAATTTTCTAAAAAAACTAAAAATGGATCTACCTTTTGACCCAGCAGTTTCACTGCTAGGTCTATATCCTAAGAACCCTGAAACACCAATCCAAAAGAACCTATGCACCCCTATGTTTATAGCAGCACAATTTACAATAGCCAAGTGTGGGAATTACAATAGCCAAGTGTGGGAAGCAACCTAGATGCCCATTGGTGAATGAATGGATCAAAAAACTGTGGTACATTTACACAATGGAATTCTATGCAGCAGAAAGAAAGAAAGAGCTCCTACCCTTTGCAATAGTATGAATGGAACTGGAGAGCATCATGCTAAGGGGAATAAGCCAGGCAGTGAAGGACAAATACCATATGATCTCACCTTTAACAGGAACCTAATCAACAAAACAAACAAGCATAATATAACCAAAGACATTGAAATTGAGAACAGGCTGAAAGTCACCGGAGGGGAGAGGGGAGGGTATTTCAGGGGAAGGGTTTACAGGAATAAGTATAAAGGACACATGGACAAAAACTATGGGGAGCGGAAATGGGAGGGAGGTGAGGAGTGCTGGGGCGGTGGGTTGGGGTGGGAGTAAAAGACAGAAAACTGTCCAAGATCAACAATTAAAATAAAAATTGAAAATAAAATAAAATAAAATAAGTTCAAGATTTTACTGCCTATGTTTTTTTCTAGGATTTTTATAATTTGAGTCACACATTTGTGTTTTTCATCCATTTTGAATTTATTCTTGTGCATGATGTAAAAAAGTAGTCCAGTTTCAGGTTTTTTGCACGTCTGTCTCATTCCCCCAAGAGCATTTATTTAAAAAACTATCTTTACCCCATTGTATCTTTTTACCTTCTTTGTCAAATATTGACCATAAAAGTATGGAACTACTTTTGGGCTATTTTGTTCCATTGATCTTTATGTCTGTTTTTGTGACAGTACTATCCTGTTTTGATTATTATGTCCTTGTGGGATAGTTTGATATCAGTTAGCGTGATTTCTTCAAGTTTTTCTTCTTTCGCAAATTTACTGTATTTACTTAAGTTTTTTGTCATTCCATATACATTTTTAAAATATTTATTCTATTCTGTGAAATATGCCATTGTTATCTTGATAGGAATTGCATTGAATCTATAGATTGCTTTGGGTAGTATGGGCATTTTAATGATGCTAATTCTTCCTATCTCTGAACATAGTATATGCTTCCACTTATTTGTATATTTTTCAATTTCTTTCTTTAGTGTCATAATTTTTTTGAGTACAGGTATTTTAGCTTTCTTGGTTAAATTTATTCCTAGATATTTTATTATTTTTGATGCAATTATAAATGGGGTTGTTTTCTTAGTTTCCCTTTCTGATAATTAATTATTGGTATATAAAAATGCAACTGGTTTCTGGATATTTATTTTTTATTCTGCTTCTTTACTGAATTAGCAGTTCTGGTAGTTTTTTAGTAGAATCTTTCAGATTTTCTAAATACAGTATCATGTTATCTACCAAATTCTCTCTTTTTAAATGTTTATTTTTCTTGTGACATTTGAAAATATAGGTATAGTGTTAACCAGAAAGGATCAGATACAAACCTTTGGAGGTGCTCCGCCACAGATGAGAATAAGCCTACCAAGACATGATCTGTTTGGGGAGGAAAGGTGGCCAATCTGGCAGAGGAGAAGGGCCTTAAGCCTCTTTCTCAATGGGCTTCTATTGAGTTTAGTTTGCATAGGAATATAGGGCATATACATAAAGCTCATCAATCATTGCCAAGCAGTAATGGTCAAATAATAGATAACATTCAAAGAACAGGGTCAGATAGATAGGGTGACTTCAAAGGGCCATCAAGCCCTTTGGGAAACAAACTCATTTTATGCTTTGATGCTTATCATTTAAATTGAAGGTATTACTAGCAAAGCAGGTTTCACAGTATTTTATACATTCTTTCTTAGGCCTGATTTCCCTGGAGAACTGCCCTTTCCAGCACAGGGCCACACCTGCCTCAGGCATTGTTTTAGGCTTAAATCAGGCAGGGGAAGTAAGGCAGCCAAGAGATTAGGAGATTTTACAGATAGAATGAGGACTCAGGCAATAACAAAGCTGAGGGGTGAAGGCCCATCACCCCTTTCTGTAGTCCTCTAAGTCCTTTCCTGATGGTCCCTTTGGTCTGTGCCTAAGGTTGTTCCTCCCTTGGGGAATCTTACCCACCATTGACTATCCAGCCATCCTCTAGGGGCCAAGCAGGGTGAAGTAAATGGAACAGAGGCTGTGCCCCTGCCGGAAGGATAATTTTTGTCTCCTTAGTGGTTATGATCCCAAGGTCTTTTTACTTAGCCTTAGCCATGGGGGGTTATAGCTTCTGAAACCAGGAAGGGCAGTTCCCAACACCAACACCAACACCAGTTCTGTGTTGGAACTCTACCTCACATATGGTAATTTAATATGTATTTTTGTTCACCTCAATACTGTGGTTCATGTTAAGCAAAGGGGGAAATGTGTAAAAACTGTGTGTACATAGACACATGGTATTTTAGGTTCTTATTGCTACCTTAAAATTTTTTGAGGAATGTAGTAGACTAAATCAACACATTTTATTCTTTTGTTGTCTTAGATCTAAATCCTAAAATCAATGATCAAAGTGTCAGCACAGTTGTGTTCCTTCTGCAGGCTTCAGGGAGAATGTGTTTTCTTTCTTTCCCAGATTCTGTAGGCCACCTGGATTCCTTGTCCCAGCTTCTTACCCATCTACAAAAGCAGTAGCATAGTATCTTCAAAACATACACTCTCTCTATTTCTCTGTCTCTGTCTTTCTCTGTCTCTCTCTCTCATACAAACAGACACATCTATGATTCCTTTATCTCAGGTCCTTTTAGGAGTCTCACTCTTGGCCTCTGTCTTACAAGGACTCTTATGATTTCATTGGATCCTCTTAGATAATCCAAAATAATTTCCTATTTCAAGATCCACCTCTAATTTAATCACATTTGCAACATCATTTTTGTCATGTAAGGTAACATGTTTACAGGTTCTAGGAAATAGTGATTATATGCCTTGGGAGGACTACTATTCTCTCTACCACACATGGACAGAAGATAATAGCAAGTGCAAGTTATATTGACTTATATTCCTGCAAATATGTCCTTTCATATCTAAGCACACTAAATTTTAGCAGTTGGCCTAGAATGTCCCTTGTGTGTCACCATTCTTTATTGCTATTGCCTTACCATTGAAATAAGTTGGAATTTAGGGAAATTCTCTCGTTTAAGATATCACTGTGAATGTTCTCAAATAATAGCTTTAACTGGAAGAAGCTATTTTAAAAAGCTGAATAAGATGTGTTCTAGTATATTAGTTTAAAAATTCATCATTATCAAATTATTTTGTATATATCAGAAAGGGTGCCCAACTGCTGTGCTCTGGAAGGGACCCCACAGGTGGCTTTCAGGTATGCTGAGGTGAGAGTCACCACCAGTGGAACTTGGGATGGGTGTGGGAGCAATGGTAGTAGTTGCTCTGCCCCTTGAGCTGATGCCCACCCCAAGGACCCTGGTCTGTTCATGCCAGCACACCGAACACACCTTATCATTTTATGCATGTTTCTGCACTATAAAAATATTGGAAAGCACTCGCTCAAACTAACAGTCTAAACATGTTATCACAGTGATGCATTACATTCTTAGTTCTCAGCCTCACATTTTAAAGTTTTTATTACCATATGTTTTAACATGTCACAAAAAGTCTTTCATGATTTGTTCCTTTCCTGAATCTTCTACACATTTCTTGTCTATAGGCTTATTTTCCACACTCACATTTCTGATATAAGAAATTAAGAGAAATGTTGGTAGTCTTACTTTTCTTTTTTTTCAACCCTTACCCAAGAATATGTTCATTAATTTTTTAGAGGGAGCAGGAGAGAAAGAGAGAGACAGATAGACAGACATCGATGTGAAAGAGAAACAACAATGGGTTGCTTCCTTTATGCACCCCAGCTGGGATGGAACCTGCAACCCAGATATATGCACGAATCAGAAAGTGAACCAGCAACTTTTTAGTGCAAAGGACAATGCTCCAACCAACTGAACCACTGGGCCAGGGGAGTAGTTTTACTTTTCCAAAATATACATGTATTTTGTAGCACAACGTTCATAAAAAGCATTTATTTAAAAATAATTGGGATTTCATACACATGGAGTAGGCATTTCTGATTTAAGTATATTAAAGTCTGGGTATGAAGTCACATTATTTAGTGCTTACTGTATGCCTTATAGAAACACTATTTTATCTTATTTGATCCTGATAACAACTCTATACAATTTCCTCCACTGGGGATATAGTCCAAGACCCACAGTGGATGCCTGAAATTGTGGATAGTAATGATTTTGTAAAATTAGTGTGTGTGTGTTTGTGTGTGTGTGTATACATATATATATTAGTATTAGTGTATATATATATATTCACACACACACACACATATACTGCTTTTCCTATGCATATACACCTAGGATAAAGTTTAATTTAGAAATTAAGCACCATAAGAGATTATCAGCAACTAATGAATAAATAGAGCAATTATAATAATATACTATAATTAAGTTATGTGAACGGCTTTGGGGTCATTTTTTAATAAAACAAGTGTTCTTTGAACACAAGCACTATGATACCTGAACAGTATGTCTAATCATTTAGATGGCTACCAAGTGACTAATGGGCAATCGTGTTTAAGGCCTAGATACTCTGGACAAAGAGCAGATTCATGTCCTGAGTGGGGCAGAATGGAGTGGTGAGAGATTACATCATGCATCTCAGAAAAGTGATTCACTTTTTTTCTGTTACCTGTGATTCAGAACTTATGAATTGTTTGTTTCTAAAATTTTACTCTTAATATTTTCAGATCATAGTTAACCCCAGGTAACTGTAACTGCAGAATGCAAACCAGCAGATAAAAAAAGACAACTGTAATGAACTAGGTCCCAACTTTTTAAAATTATATTTTATTTAATAGCATTCCAATGGGCATTGTAACTAATAATTAATTTCAAAATTAATTCTCTTTCTACTGCAGTCCACCTAAAGGATCATTTAACTTGGCCTATTTATTTTACACAGGAGAAAACTGAGGCACTGAGTGTTTAATTAACCTGACCTTTTCTATGTAACTGGCATAAACTTACACAGAAAATTACCAAAAGAACTTTTGTCACTGAAAAGATCAGCAGGGGAAGAATATATGGTTAAGCATAGGTATTATCTGGTTCACATATGTCCATAAGTTTCCTTCATTGTTTTCAACTCTAATCAAACATGGAAGTAACCTAAGTTTAAAATGACACTTTTTCCCATACTCTTTTTGAAGTCTAATCCACACAAGCTTTGCATCTCTTGACTAGGCCAGGCAATGTTCGCAGGTTTATTACTTACTCCTGAGTACTATGGGATTTTTTGTTTGTTTTTATTTTTAATTTAGTCAGAATTTTATGAACAACAGTTCTTCTTGACATTAATAAGAAACACAAATCAATTAATTCCATAGATAAAGCTGTAGCCTAATATTAACCCAGAGTCACATAAACTGGGCTGTCATCAACCCTAGAGAATTTGCCAATAGACTCTTGGGGCTTCATGAACTTGAATAAAAAAAAATACATCTTTATATTTACTGTCCTGTAACTGAAATTTAGCATTTCTTTTGATGTTAAATGTGGTCATTAAACCATCATAGTACAAGTAATTATAGGTGACTCTATCACCAATAGAAATCAGAAAGTTTCAAATTACATTCAAGTTACTGAAGATATTTTTAAAAAACACTGTGTATACTCAACACTACTTCGAAATTATAGAGGCTATTGTCAATATGTTAACAACATTTTAGTAAATTATTTTCTTTTGTAATCATATGTATATTATTTTATACATTTAAAAACATTAAAGATTTGTGATTTTCACTGGATTTCTAAAGAGATCCATGACTCAAAAAATCATTATAAAAAATATTAAGAATGCTTCATATATGTTTATCTCTCCCTCTGGACTTAATAGGAATCAACTGTAAGTACAATTAGTGCCAGTTTGCCCAAACTCTCTTCTCAAGTTTAGGTAGGAAACTGAAATATAAACTGCTATATTTTCCTCTTCCTTTTATTGTCTAAGAACTGAACCAAGCAATTATTAATAATCTAATTATCACAAAATAGTAAAGATAGATACTAACTACTTGAATGCCTGGTTTTAAATCTTTTATTTGTATGAGAAGCCTCTGAACTCATGTTTCATAGTATTGTCTGCTGGTTAATGAATACTACAATATTTTTGCTCAAAATTTGTATAATTTTTCCAAAGGTTCAAGTTCTTTAGTGCTCCTCATAGTTACTGTTTTTGTGCACTATAATGTCTTAAATCTCCCACTCAGTTTTCCTTCATTAGTAGCACTACTTCAGTTTGAGAAATGCTGGTGCTGTGGAACTGAAGCCCAAAATCCCAGAAAGGGAATAGAGATGAGGCTTTGGGGGAAGAATCAAAGTTAGTGAGCTAAGAGTTAGAGAAAAGAATAAGAGAGAACATAAATGTAACACTCTTTTTATTTGCATGAGAATGGGGAAGGAAACCTCAGATCTTTGCCTAAAATTGCAGGTTTTAAATAAAATAATTAACTGGCATCTTTACGTTTTATCTTAAAAATAAACATACAAATTCTATGGGTGTACAATGAATTAAACCAATGTTGAATAATTAAAATATGAATGCAAATTGGGTTTTTGATAGAATCAACATTTTTGATTACACCATATTGACAATTTATAAATTTTAGCCAAGATGGTTCTTTCGATAGTATTTTATTATTCGATCGTATCAGATATATTGAAGTTATTGGCACACATTGAATAGACTCAGCTCCCAGTCAGGCCAATTAACTCTGTTTTGGATTGGGGCCATAGATGCATCCCAATCAAGCCATTTATCTTACAATTTATCTTACAAGTCTAAAATAATATTCAATAGAGGAGTCTGGTTAAATGGATATGAATCAATTATCACTAGGAGAAACTTAGACTTAGAATGTGTAATTTATGAATGATAATTAATGTTATTTTCCTAAGACTTCTCTTTAAAAAATTAATGTCAATTTTCCAGAGAGAGTGAAAGTACAGAATAAATCATTGAAAGTAGAAGCAGAAACTAATGAATTTTGTATTTAAAAGAAGATGGTAAATGTTGTTCTTTTTGTTTTACTATAATTAAACTAAAGTATAAAAAGTGGAAGCAGAAATAATTTCTGTTAAAAGTGGTTTTGTTGAAGACATATGAAAGGCTGGGTTCCAAGAGGGGAAAAAGTCCAAGAGAAATAGGCAGAAGTTGTTTCTCTTTTATTACTTAACATTGGAATCACATAATGTCATTTTTAATGTTTGTAAGCCCTCAGATTCAAGAAAAAATACAAACTCTATCTTTTGATGGCAGGACCATCAAATTCACAGAGAATTTTTTGAAGCTGCCTTCAGGTGCATTGACTATATCTATTTTACTGGTTTGGCACCATCCTTAACATGAAGCTTCTCTCTCTCTCTCTCTCTTTCTTTTAAATTAATAAGATTGCTTATTAATTTTTTAATTATTGTTGTTCAATTACAGTTGTCCCCATTTTCTCCCATTACTATCACCCCTCCCCCATTGTCTTTGTCCATGGGTCCTTTATATTGTTCCTTGATGACCCTTCACCTTCTTTTTCCCATTATCCCCCTTCCCCTGCCCCTCTAGTCACTGTCAGTTCATTCTTTATTTCCATGTCTCTGGTTCTATTTTGCTCACTTGTTTGTTTTGTTGATTAGGTCCCACTTATAGGTTAATGTGGAGCCTCTCTTAATGTGGAAATTTGAACATTCATGGGCTACACATGGAGAATATAGAAGACTTCTCCTCTACTCTCATATTTACCTTAAAATTACATGTAATCTAGCTCTTTATCACTGGATAGGGCTGAGTGATGGGTTGTGAGGTTCCTTCTCCAGTGTCATCTGCCTCTAAAGACTAGGAACTACTATAGCTTTCTTCTCCCACTGTATCTATTGAAGCATTTATACAACTGGTTGGGGAAATGACTACTGTATCCACATATTGTCCTTTCTACTCTAATTTCATTATTTATGTTTCTCTGCATTGGAAATGTTTATTCTTTGATTCTTGTAATATTCAAATTATTTTTTATTCCAAACCACATTTATATAAAGCAAAATTATATTCAACTCATTTGCCCATTTCTGAATTAGATCTATTTTTTGGTATTGAGTTTTATAAATTCCTTAGAAATTTTGAAAATTAAGCCCTTATAAGATGTATTGGTGAATAAGATCTATCATTCAGCAGTTTGTTTTTCATTTTCTTGCTGGTTTCCTTTACTGTGCAAAACTTTTTAGTTTCATGTAGTCTCATTTGTTTATTTTTTTCCTTTGTTTCTCTTTCCTGAGGAGATATAACAGAAAAAAATTCCTATGAAAAATAACTGAGATTTTACTGTCTATGTTTTCTTCTAAGATTTTATGATTTTAAGTCTAACTTTTAAGCCTTTAATCTATTTTGAGTATTCTTGTCTATGTATAAGCATGAATCTGTCTGATTTTCCCAACACCATTTACTGAATAGACTAATTTTACCACTTTTAATGTTTTTGCCTCTTTTGTCAAATATTAATTAACTATAAAGACATGAGTTTATTTCTGGAAGTTCTATTTTGTTCCATTAAGCTGTATGTCTGTTTTTATGGCAGTATCATGCTGTTTTGATTACTATGGCCTTGTATTATAGTTTGATATCAGGTAATGTGATTCTTTCAACTTTATTCTTCATCCTCAAAATTGCTGTGGCCATTCTGGGTCTTTTCTTGTTCCATAAACATTTTTGAACTATTTTTTCTAGTTTTGTGAAATACACCTTTGGTACCTTGAAAGGAATTGCGTTGAATCTACAGATTGCTTTGGGTGGTGTGGACATTTTAATGATGTTAATTCTTCTAATCCATGAACACAGTATGTGCAACAACTTATTTGTATCTTCGGTTTCTTTCTTCAGTGTCTTATAATTTTTCAAGTATAGATCTTTTACATCCTTGGTTAAATTTATTGCTATTTTTTTTTTCTGCAGCAATTGTAAATGGGATTGTTTTCTGAGTTTCCCTTTCTTATAGTTAACTGATACAAATACCAGTGATACAAATGCAACTGATTTCTGGATTGATTTTGTATCCTGCTACTTTACTAAATTTATTTATCAGCTCTAACATTTCTGGTGGAAACTTTAGGGGGTATTTATATACAGTATCATGTCATCTGCAAATAATAAGTTTTACTACTTATTTTTCAATTTGAATGTCTTTTATTTTTTTCCTTTTTGTCTGATTACTGTGTCTGTGTCTTTGAGTACTACGTTGTATAAGAGTGGTGAAAGCGCACATCCCTCTCTTGTTCCCAATCTTAAATAAAGCACTTGTAGTTTTTGCCCAATGAGGGTGACATTGGCTTTATTTTTTTCATATATGTTCTTTATTATGCTGAGGTATGCTTCCTCTATTCTCACTTTGCTGAGAGTTTTTGTTAAAAAATATGTGTTGGATTTTATCAAATGCTATTTTTAACTGTTGATGTGATCATGTGGTTTCCTTTTTTTATTATTTTGTTTATGTGCTGTATCATGTTTATTGATTTACAGATATTGTGATAAACTTGCATCCCTGGAATAAATCACACTTGATCATGGTGTATGAACTTTTTAATACATTTCTGGATCCATTTTGCTAATATTTTGTTAAAAATTTTAGCATCTATGTTCATCAGCGAAATGGACCTATAATTTTCATTTTTTTTTGTAGTGGCTTTTATTTTCAGCATCAGTAATCACAAAAGAAATGCAAATTAAAAACCACAATAAGATATAACCTCACACCTGTCAGAATGGCTATCATCAATAAATCAACAACAGTGAGTGTTGGTGAGAATGTAGAAAAAAGGGAACTCTTGGGCGCTGTTGGTATAAATGGAGATTGGTGCAGCCACTATGGAGAGCAGTAGGGAGTTATCTCAAAATATTAAAAATGGAACTGCTTTATGACACAGTGATTCCACTTCTGGGAATATAATCCAAAGAAATATGAAACACTAATTTGAAAGAATGTATGTACCCCTATGTACATTGCAACATTATTTACAATAGCCAAGATTTGGAAACAGTCTAAATTCTCATTAGTAGATGAGTGGACTAAAAAGCTGTTGTACATTATACACAATGGAATATTATGCAGCTATAAGAAAGAAGGAAATCTTACCTTTTGTACAGCATAGGTAGACAGCAAGGGGAGAGTATTATGCTAAATAAAATAAGTCAGTTAGAGAAAGACAAGTACCATATGATTTCACTCATATGTGGAATCTAATGAACTATCAAACAAAATAGAAACAAATTCATAGATAGAGAACAGACTGACAGCTGTCAGAGGGGAAGGGGACTGGGGATTGAGTGAAAAAGGTGAAAGGATTAAGAGAAGAAAAAAACTCATAGACACAGACAACAATATGGTGATTGCAAGGGGAAAAGGGAGGTAGAGAAGGAAAAGAGGGAAAAGGAAGAATAAATGGTGATAGAAGGAGAATTTACTCAGGGTGGTGAGCACACAATACAATATATAGATGATGTGTCATGGAATTGCATGCCTGAAAATTACATAATTTTGTTCACTAATGTCACCACAATAAACAAATTTTAAAAATGTATATTCAAAATGTTATTTTAAAAATTATTTTATTGTTGTTCAAGTATAGGTGTTTGCATTTACCCTCCACCATTTCCCCCCACCCCAGCCATCTCCACCTCCCTCTCTTGCTTCCACCTGCCCCTTGGTTTTGTCCATGTGTCCTTTATAGTTGTTCCTAAAAACCCTTCCCCTCTTTATCCCCTCCCACCTCCAATCTGGTTACTGTCAGATTGGTCTTAATGTCTATGTTTCTGGTTATATTTTGCTTGCTTGTTTGATTTCGTTACATTTTTTTTTTTAATTTTAAAAACCAGTTGTGAAACTCAAAGTCAATTATTTGGCTACTTACTCATATACAGTTCTTTGAGTTTTCCCTTATAAAGGAAATATATATATACATATATACATACACACACACATATATATATATTATATATATATATAAGCATAATACATATATATATATTATGCTTTATGGTCAAGAAGACACAAGATAACATGGAACTAAGAAAGTGAAAAAATCAACTGAAAAATGCTACAAATATATTTCATCATATGGTTGATTCCCTTTTCATTTTGCTGATGTTTTCTTTAGCTGTGCAGAAGCTTTTTATTTTGATGAAGCCCCATTTATTTATTCTTTCCTGTATGTCCCTTTCTCTAGAGAACATATTGGTAAAAACATTGCTGTGTGGAATACCTGACATTTTCCTGCCTATGTTCTCCTTGAGGACTTTTATGGTGTTGTAACTTTCATCTAAGTCTTTTGTCCCTCTTCAGTTTATTTTTGTGTATGATGTAAGTTGGTGATAGTTTCTTTCTTTCTTTTTTTTTTTTTTTTTTATGTAGCTGTCCAGGTCTCCCAACACCATTTGTTGAAGAGGCTATTTTTACTCCATTTTATGCTTCTTCCCCCTTTGTCAAATATTAATTGACCATAGAGACTTGGGTTTATTTCTGGGCTCTCTATTCTGTTCCATTGATCTATGTGTCTATTCTTATGCCAGTACCAGACTGTTTTGATTACAGTGGCCTTGTGATACAGTTTGATACCAGGTATTGTGATCTGTACTACTTTGTTTTTCTTTCTCAAAATTGCTGCAGCTATTTGGGGTTCTTTATGGTTCCATACAAATTTTTGAAATGATTGTTCTATAGCTGTGAAATATGTCATTGGTACTTTAATAGGGATTGCATTGAATCTATAAATTGCTTTGGGTAGTAATGATGATGATGATGGTAATTCTTTCAATCCATGAGCATGGTATATGCGCTTCCATTTGTTTGTGTCTTCCTTAATTTCTTTCTTCAGTGTTGTGCACTTTTCTGAGTACAGGTCTTTTACCTCCTTGCTTAGTTTTATTCCAAGGTACTTTACTTTTCTTTTTGTTATGTCAAATTGGATTTTTTTTTCTGATTTCTGTTTCTGATATTTCATTGTTGGTGTATAAAAATGCTTTCAATTTCTGAATATTGACTTTGTATCCTGCTGTTTTGCCAAATTCATTTATTTGGTTAAGTTGTTTTTTGGTAGAGTCTATAGGATTTTCTATGTACACTATCATCTGTAAACAATGATAGTTTTGCCTCCTCCTTTCCAATTTGGATGTTTTTCATTTCTTTTTCTTGTCTGATTTCATGGCTAGGTTTTCCAATACTGTGTTGAATAGAAGTGTTGTAAGACAAGGGTTTGATCTCCAAAATATATAAAGAACTCACATAATTCCACTCTAGGAAAACAAATAAACCAATTAAAAAAATGGGCAAAGGACTTAAACGGATACTTCTCCAAGGAGGACATACAGAGGGCCCAGAGACATATGGAAAGATGCTCAGCTTCGCTAGTCATCAGAGAGATGCAAATTAAAACCACAATGAGATACCACTTCACACAGGTTAGAATGGCCATCATAAACAAATCAACAAACAAGCTCTGGCAAGGTTGTGGAGAAAAGGGAACCCTAGTGCACTGCTGGTGGGAATGCAAACTGGTGCAGCCACTGTGGAAAACAGTATGGAATTTGGTCAGAAAACTAAAAATGGAACTGCCTTTTGATCCAGCAATACCACTGCTGAGATTATACCCTAAGAATCCTTAAGCATCACTTCAAAAGAACCTATGCACCCAATGCTCATAGTAACACAATTTACAATAGCCAAGTGCTAGAAACAACCTAAATGACCAGCAGCAAATGAGTGGATAAAAACCCTGTGGTACATTTATACAGTGAAATACTATGCAGCAGAAGGAAATAAAGGAGTTCTTACCGTTCATGACAGCATGGGTAGATCTAGGAAGCATTATGCTAAGTCAAATAAGCCAGGTAGTGAAAGACAAATAGCATATGATCTCATCTATAAGTGCAACCTAATCAGCAGAACAAGCAAGCAAAATATAACCAGAGACATTGAAATAAAGAGCAAACTGACAGTAACCAGAAGGGAGGGAGGAGAGGGATAATGGGGGACAACAGGGGATGGTCCATCAAGGAACATGTATAAAGGTTACATGACCAAGCCGAAGGGCACAGGTTTGAAGGTTAGAGGCAGGGATGGGTCACGTGGGGGGCCAAGGTGCAGTGAAAATGGAGACAAATGTACTTGAACAACAATAAAAAATAAAATAATAAAATACATAAAAATAAATTTTAAAAAATGCTGCAAATACTATCTAGTATTGCAGAAAGGTGATCAGCTGTATTGACTGTTATACTTTTGATTGTTTTTTGTTATCAATGAGCTAACTAACAGTTATAAAAATGATATTTAATACGAATAAGTTATTATAAATATATTAATCTAATTCTCAGAGACTTGTAAAATTTCCAATAGCTGTTATATTTTTAATTGCTTAAGGTATAATGAAATGATCTCTTTTATGGTAAATATTGAGGTTATGATAGATTCCACAGAAACCCAGAAATGTTTAATACAGTTTGCTTTTTTTCCTTATCTCAATTTTTAAATCCTCATGTGAGGAAAAAATTTTAAATTAATTATTGATGTTAAAGAGTGAGGGGAGAGAGAGAGAGTAAAAACAAGAACATCTATATGAGAGAGAAACTTCAATTGGTTGCCTCCTGGACACAACCTGAATAGGGATTGAACTGGCAACTTAGGTTTGTGACCTGATGGGATATTGAACCCACAATTTGGTGTATGGGGTGACACTCCAACTAACCAAGCCAGCTGGCCAGGGTTTATATCATTTTTTATGTTTTAATTTAATATGTTATATTTGTTGTATTTCTATATGTCATGACATTTTTCTAACTATGTAAAAATGTTACATTTAAATCCAACTAATAGGTATAATATATGCCTTTCCAGTTGGATGGGTTTATGCTAAAAATAAAATGTCAATTAGTTGTCAAGTCCTCATAGTAGATAATAATGAGATTTATCCTGGCCTTGTTGATTGATCCTTTTGTTCCTTGTTAGTATTTTGGCATATATAAGGTTACATTCTGTGCTGGGGTAAAATTTCCAAAATTAAAAAAAATAGATTATTCAACATGGAGAAGATAGTTACTTACCTAAACTTGGAAACTGTTTTTTTTTTTTTTTTTTTAGTATAATCAAAAACAAAGATTTTTAGAATATTTTTATTTAAAGCAGAGAAGTTACATTTTCCCTTTAAGGAGACTGAAAGTCACAATCTATCTTAACAAAAATGAACAGTCTGAAAAATCAATCACTTTCTTGAATCCATAAAAAAATGGGGGAGAGCACAAAACAAACCATGACCCACAAGATTAGAGAGACAGACAGGTGAATAAAGGGAGTGATAGTCTCTTGGACCCTCAAGATAGAGCAATAATGTAAACTATGGACTTTGGGTGATTATGTTGTCTTAATATTGGTTCATTCATTCACTGTAACAAATGTACCATCTGGTATGGAGTGTTGAGAATGTGTGGAGTTTCCCTTTCCATTTGTTGGGGGAACCTCTGTACCTTTACTTCAGTTTTGCTGTGAACCTAAAACTGCTCTAAAAATAAAGTGTTAATAATAAGAAAAACTTTACTAATATAAAGTAAATGATAACTATTTAACATAGCACTGAAAGTCATAGCCAGAGCATTCAGACAGGAAGAAAAAAATAAAAGGCATCCAAACTGGAAAAGAAGAAGTAAAGCTGTCAGTGTTATATGATATTATATTATACATAGAAAACTCTATAGTCTCCACCAAAATCCCGTTTGACTTAGTAAATGAATTTAGTAAAGTAGTGGTATACATAGTCAGAAATCTATGGCATTTTTATACACCAATAATGAACTGGCAGAAAGAGAAACTAAGGAAACATTTACTACTGCAACAACAACAAAAATAAAGTAACTGGGAATAAATTTAACCAAGAAGGTAAAAGACCTGTACTCAAAAACTATAGGACATTGAAGAAAGAAATTGGAGAAGGTTCAAGTAAATGGAAGCGTATACTGTGTTCATGGATTAGAAGAGTTAATATTGTTAAAATGTCCATACTACCCAAAGCAATCTATAGAATTAAATGCAATTCCTGTTAAGATACCAATGGCATATTTCACAGATCTAGAGCAAATATTCCAAAAATTTATATGGAACCAAAAGTGACCCTGAATAGCTTCAGCAATCCTGAGAAAGAAGAACAAAGTTGGAGGGATCATAATACATGATATCAAACCAAACAGTCTGATACTGGCATAAGGACAGACACATAAATAAATAGAACAGAATAAAGAGCCTAAAAATAAATGCAGTCTTTATGGTTAATTAAAATTTGACAAAGAAGGCAAGAACATATGATGGAGTAAAGACACTCTCTTCAATAAATAGTGTTGGGAGGACAGGACTGGCGCATGTAAAAAAAAAAAATGAAACTAGACCATCATGTTACACCATACACTAGAATAAACTCAAAATGTGTAAAAGACTTACATATAAGTCATGATACTAGAATATCATGGAGGAAAACATAGTAAAATTTTGGATATCTCACATAGCAATATTTTTGCTGATATATATCTCCGGTTAGAGAAGTAAGGGAAAAAATAAACAAATTGGAGTACAACAAATTAAAAAGCATCTGCACAGATAAAAACATAATCAAAATAAAAAGGGAACTGACTGTATGGGACAAGATATTTACAAACAATACATTGGATAGAGTTTAATCTCCAAAACATAGAAAAAGCGTATGTGACTCAACACTAGGAAGACAAGTACTCCAATTTAAAAAGATGGGGGACCTGAATACACACTTCTCCAAGGAGGACATACAAATGGCACATAGACATTTGAAAAGATGTTCAACATCACTAGCCAACAGAAAGATGCAAATTAAAGCCACGATGAGATATCGCCTCACATATGTCAGAATGGCTATTGTTAAAATATCAACAAAAAACAAGCTCTGGCAAGGACGTGGAGAAAAGGAAACCCTAGTGCACCGTTGGTGGGAATGCAGACTAATGCAGGCATTGTGAAAAACAGTATGGGATTTCTTCAAAAAAATGAAAATGAAACTGCCTTTTGGACCAGCAATTCCACTAATGGGAATATACCCAAAGAATCCTAAAACCCCAAAACAAAAGAATTTATATACCCCCTTGTTCATAGCAGTGCTATTTACAACAGCCAAGATTTGGAAACAGCCTCAGTGCCCATCAGTAGATGAGTGATAAAAAACTGTGGTGCATTTACACAATGGAATACTATGCAGCAGAAAGAAGTGATTCCTGCCTTTTTCGACAGCATGGATGGAACTGGGGATTATTATTCTAAGTGAAATGAGACATTTGGTGAAAAACAAATATCATATGGTCTCACCTACAAGAGTAACCTAATAAACAAAATAAACTAACGAACAAAATAGAACCAGAGGCATAGAATCATGGAACAGACTGACAATTGTTAAGAGGGATGGTAGAGATGGGGACTTACTGAAAGAAGGTGAAGGGATTGGCAAAAGAACCTATATGAAGGAGCCATGAACGTGGACAACAGTGAAGGGACTGCATATGGAAGTGGGGGTGGGTGGGCTGGATGAAAGGGGCCAATGCAGGAAATATTGGGACAATTATAATAGTATAAACAATGAAATATTTTTACAAAACTAGTGAAAAAAGACAAAGAATTTTTAAAAATATTCTGCAATAAGAAAATGAGGTATTTCTTCAAATTTTGTAAGGCTCTGCATAGTAACTTACAGAATTTCCCTCAAACAGTTACTAGACCAAAGTGAGGTGTGGCTGCTGGTCACTACCAATAGTGAAATTCCAGAGGCAGAGGTTGGTGATAAAGGAAAGAAGTCTTTATTCAAATGCTTAATAACCTGGGAGAACAAGGGACTCTCCATCTCCAGGCTCATCAGGCTCATCTCTTCTGCAAAACGTAGGCAAAACCAGCCATCCCAGCAAAACCAAAACTAAAGGCAGTGGTCAGAATTCCCATTCCATCTTTAAAGTTCAGTTCTTTGGAGCCTGAAGTAGCTAAACAGGCAGCCCTCTGGCTCCAGTCTCCCTCCTGGACACTGCTTTTGTTGCCAGCACAGCTGTTGGTCACATGGTTGCAAAGGTCAGAAAATCCTGCAAAGTACAGGGCAGTAATTCATGTGGTGGGCAAAAATGCCATCCCTTCTTTTCCCTGGATTTATACCAGTTTCCCCTATGGGCTGGACCAGCGCTCTGCTCATCTTAAATCTCTTCACACTCGGGGAGGTTCCAGGCACCCCAACCAATCCTTTCTTTTCCTTAGGTTGGACTGACAGGTTTCTCTGGTACAATACCTTCCCCTGCAACCATTTTGACTTATAATGGTGCATGTGCCTGACTTGCCCTGGTACCACATCTAATCAGGGACAAGAAGGGGCTAGGAGGGCTTTTTCCCCATCTAATTATTTTACAAGCCTTGCACATGCTCAGTGTAATACTTCCTCCTGCTACCAAGTCTCCCCTGGGGTGGGGGATCTAGAAGGAGCAGGACACTTACACAGGGGCAGAGCAGCCTCATCCAATGCCTCCTGATTGGAAGTCTCTTCCCGTTGTCCCTCCTTTCCCTGTGGTGTGGCCAGGCCATTGCTAACAAGAGGATGAGAACAGAACTTAAAGCAAATATAAAAACAATAAACAAAAGCTAGATTACCAATTGAAGAAGAGGCTGCAAGCTTGACTTCATTTTCTCAAATAACAGTTCTTAAAATATAGTTTTCAGACTCCTATGGATGCCTCGATATATTCATTGTAATTCTCAAACTGTTTTCATGATGAATTAGATGTTATTCGTCTTTCTTATGGTGTTCGCATATGCACTAACATTGCAAAAGCAACTTGGGTGAAACTACTGGTTTCTTACCATGATTAAAGGGAGTGCCACCAAATTACTAGTAGCCATTATATTCTTCACAAGCGGGAATTTGTAAGGAAAGCAAAACAAAAATGTTTAAGAATATACTAGATAAAACATGGAGATTTTTTACTTTTACTAAATGTTAACTCTCTTGTAATGCTGTTTTAATTTACTGAGTGATGAAGTGGAAGTGTTCTTGAAGCACTGCTGTTGCATAAGAGAGTATGATTGCTTGGGGAAGAATCTGAGGGGCAAACCAAAGTAACTATTTCTCTTTTTTTATGAAGCACCATTTGTACGTGAAAGAAAGATAGAAAGAAAGCCATATTTACTCAGAGCTGAGTATTTGGTAGATATTTTCTTGATAACCAAAAAATTGAAGTTGCCTACTATAAGAAAAACTTCTAGTAGTATGTTTGCTAATGATAAAATTTGATCTTTCAAATGAAAATTAGAAATTTAGTAAACTTGTATCCACCACTGTAAGGCTGTCTACCTAACTCTTAGATAATTTTCTGATGAGATTGGTAAAATTAATTAATGTCACCAATGTATTTGGCAGAGGAAGATCGGGGCTAGGAATTTGTAACAGGGTGAAGCTAAAGGGGGGAAAAACTGGGGATTTGTAATGGGGTCCCAAAATCAGGGTGTCCAGGAAATACTAGAAAATATATATATAGGATATCCTCATCCCCACAAGTCTGAGCTGGGGGATGGAATGCATGAAGCAGGGCCATTGAGAGTTGTTTTGAATAGCAACGGTTTGGCAGATAACCTCTAGTATGGTCATTTATCATATCTATAACATTTAACTGGTTTCATAGATATGTTAAATAGCTGTGGCCTTGCTTTGAGTCGGGGGGTGGGAGTGACTTCAACCCACGAAGCAACTGGGAGTCAACTCCCCCTAATTACAGCACCTGCATGAGAGCTTGGAGATGATTTACTCCACACCATGGGGCCACACCTGCCCTGACTTACTATGGCAGCCCAGTAAAGCTGGAAGAATACAAGAATGCTGGCAGGTGTAACTGATTGTAGGAGGAGTCAGAAATGGTGCTGCAGAGGAAGATTGGCACTGGGATTTAAACCCAGGCACGGCAGCTGTGCTGGGACTTTTGGGGCCTTGTGGCTTTAGTGAAAGTTGGGACCATGCAGCTTTAGGGTGCTCCCTTTTGCCACGTGGCTTAGGAAGCAGGAGAGACTTTGCCTGGAAGAAAAGGGGTGAAAGGACTCTTGCTGGTGGGCTATGACAAGGTGCCACATGGTTTTGGATTAACTGGAGATGGCAGCTGTGACCCACCTGATGGTGTTGGAATCCAGGGCTGCCTGAAACCATGGACTTCTACTTCTTTTCCTGAGATATGGTACTCAGGACTGGGCAAAAGGGAGAAGGAAGGACTATGCATTTGTGGGTATTCTAAAGGACTTTAGTATTTTTAATGAAGATGTTAAATCATTACTCTAAGTCCATATAACTTTTTAAACAAATAATCCCTTTCCTTTTCACTAATCTCTAGCATTGAGAGACATTTTTCCCTGGCAGTGGGCAAGTCAAACTTAGCACATTGGTGGGGACCCCTAGAGCACAAGGGTGGGCCAATTCAGTAACAGTATATCATTCGTCCAGCCCTAGGTCTGTTCTGTAACAACACTTTATATTTTATAATGATATGTGTCAACATTTGAAAGATCAGCATAACTCAATAAAATAATACTTTCCAAATGATCTGTGCATTCAAAGTGCGGGGTGCAACAGATTTGAATATATAGGGCAAAAAAAAAAAAAAAAGATGAGTTTTCTGATTCTCTAACTTATACTTAAAAATTACCACATGTCATATTTTGATACAGAATTTGGCATATTAAAAATATTCCTAATCATCTGAAAAATATTATTTATATCATCTTCCTTTTTTCCTACTATGTATCTCTGTGAGACTGGATTTTGTCCCTGTACTTCAACCTACAAAATTTATGTGAACACAAAGTATACAAAGGAAGGTATAAAAAAGTATCTTGTTTGAAGATGAACATGAAATAGATTTATAAAAATATAAAGCATTGTTCTCATTAATATTTTTTAGTTTTGGTAAATATAGTTAGTTTTCAATAAAACAAGTAATTGTTATTTTTGAAGATTTAATTAATAAATACTTAAAATTTCTCACATTCAATTTTAATATAGTAACTATCAGTGGCTATAACCCACACAAATAAAAATTATCAGCTGCTCAAAGCTTTTTAAAAATATTTTAAGGGAATACAGAGACAAAAGCCTTTGCAAACCACTGCTCCAAATAATTGTGTTACAAATTTGTGAAGAAAGATTATTGACGTATCTGATTCATTTGTCATTTCTTCCTCCTGAATATTCTTTTCCTCACCATCTCTCTATACTAATCCAACTTTTCTTCTGGTCTTCTCATTATAGCTTTCTAATTTCTTCCAAATATTTGTAAATGTTGGTGCTTCTTAAGGCTTACACTTACTATGTATTATTTCCTCTGTTACTTCTCCTTGGGTTACTGTTGGGAGACCTAATTCATCTGCCACGGGTTGTGTTATGCATTCTTACCAGGTATGTCAAGAGTGTAAAAATGTGACCGCTCTTTCTCTGGGCAGTTTCTCTGGGTTCTGTTTCCAATGTGTGACTCTGAGGGATGAAGTAAAATCATGCTGAAACAAAGGCAAACTGACTTCTCTTTCTGTACAAACATTCAATTCCTCAAGCTCAGTGTTCTTCCTTTCAGTGCAACCCACTGCAAGTGCAAACATCAACTGGGTACTTTTTGTATCACCACATGTGATTTTAATGGAAGGGGGAGCTGACAGAAACAGACATGTAGTTTTGGCTACTACTGTGTGTCTCATACCCAGGTGCCCTGTGCCTTCTACCAGCACCTCTAAAACTGTGACAGGTAAACATAGTAGCTTGAGGGTAGGATAATAACCTAGACTTTGCACTGCTATTGAGAATGACCTCTTTCTCACCTATGGTGGGCCGCTAATATTCAGAAAGAGCAATGACTCTAAAATGTATGACTTTAGCCTACATTTTAGAGTCCCAGCTCTAGGTTGCCTATTAAAATAATATAAAAAAGACACAGTTCATGCCCCATTTTCCCTGAAACTAATTATATGGGGTAATTAATTTTCTCAATGATTACAAATCTCTTGAGGTAGGTATCATGCCATGTAAGTCATCTGTATTTTTTGCAGTCCCGGATTTGGTATTAGGTCACAGCTCTACTTCAGTAGATCTTCTTTAGGAGTTATCAGGGAAAATACTTCCTGTTTTTTTGGTGCTGTAGTGTCACCTAAGAATTCCTAAGCAATAATTCAAAAGTAAATTACTCCCCCAGCTCTCATAATTTCTTGATTTTTTTCTCTTTTCTTTCATGATTTCCAGAAATATAATTAATTTGGCCCTACAATTTTTTCACAAGTTGTAGCTCTAGCCCATGGCCTTTCCAAAGATGTACTTCTGAGAGTGTCCAGAAACTTAGTTGAGCAGAAAGCTGAAGCCAGCCCTTCTGTTCAAATATACCAACTGTGACATGTTAGCTCCCTGAGTGTACTCTCTGCTCACTGCAACCACGGCTTAAAGCCAAACCTTGCTGTGGACACATTACCCCTTAGTTAGTAAGAAAAATATCCCTTGTAATGACATTTTAGTTCTAGTTCCAGAATTCCAATCATTAACATTTTTAAGTAGTTAAATACAAAACCAAGGTAAAATTTAGTATCATAATTAAGTCTTTGGTGGGTGGTGTCTCAGGAAGACGTCAACAGGATAATTGTATAGGCAACTCCCAGTGACAGTTACACAAAAATGAAACTTAGTTTGAAATTATGACAAACTACTATGAATGAGGAGTCCTTCCAGATCAATGAGGTCACCTGATTTTTAATTGTATGTTACTGGGAACCAAGTGTTAGGTCCTTCAGACCAGAATTTATGTAGGCCCCCATGATTTCCACAGATTGTTTGTATAACTTCCAAGAATCCAAACTGCTTTCTACCTCTGCCAGTTAATACTAGTTTATAACAATTTACAGGGTGAGGCATGTTTCAGAATATAAAATCAATCCTCAATTTTGGTGTGACATTGGCAGAGTTCTTTCTAGTATTTTATCAGAAAAACATACCCAGCTATTATTTTAACTTTAACATCTGTTGAAATTAGAGGGAAAAAGCACACATACATACATACATAAAATAGAAATGCATTACATACAAAATTACATATAATCCCCTGTCTCTGAAAGAATATTTATCATTTTTGTGTTCCTTTAGAATATTTTACATGATTTCTATATTATTCTTAAAATAGTTTTCTTGCACTTAATTTGGATGTTATTTTCCCATGAGCTAATTAATCTTCATAGGAGTTATAAAAAACATATTGGAAATTCACATAGTGTTATATTTAGAAGATATCAGAATATAAATACTGTCAAGTTTACCTTTTAACCCAATTTCTTAGGCATTCAATTCCTTGCTTTGAGAGAAACCAATTTTAATTTTCTGGGATCAGTTGTGGCACTGCTTTGTTGTGTGTTAACATGTTGGGCTTTAGAACTCTTATTCTTTGCTGGTAGGAATGCAGACTGGTATAGCTACTTTGGGAAATGGTTGGATGATTTCTTACAAAACTAAACAAACTTCTAAAATACAATCCAGCAAACACACACCTTGGTATTTACCCAGAGGTACTGATAATATATGTCTACATAAAAACCTGCACACAAATATTGATAGCAGTTTTATTCATAATTTCCAAAACTTGGAAGCAACCAAGATGTGCTTCAGTAAGTGAATGAATAAATAAACTTTGATATATCCTAATTCTATATTTCCCTAGATAGGTTATCAAATTTATGTCAACTATTTTGCAAATTAGTCCTCTAGGTAGGATCAAAGGGATCCTGTAAAAAGCCGTATTTCTTTTCTGCTTGGGACAAATGTATGAACTCAGTCTAGGATAAAGAGTTTCAGCTTACAAGTATTTGCTGTTTGTCTTAGGGGGAAGAAATGCTGTGCACACAAATTGTAAATTGGTTCTTTGTGATACTAATACATGAAAGGGCAGAAATCCAGTAGCTTGACCCAGTGAAGTGGAATCATTCCCAATGGGACCTATAACAGCTAGAGAAAAGAAACAAATGTGGAACCAGTTTTAAAAACTGATGAAAGAAAAACATGTGAATTGAGAAGAACATTGAGCTGACATAGAAAAATGAAAAGGAAGAAGTAATAGCTCATATTAGACCATCTAGAAAGAGGGGTGATATTTTCAGATTCCCGGGGCTGGCTGTGATCTCTCATCAGCCTTGCCAGAGATAACATGATCTGCCTCCACTGAGACACAAGATCATTCTTGTCTTTTAGGAAAAGCATAGCACTCAGTGTGAGATGAAATGAATCATCACTGAAGAGACAAGTTCAAATTAGGTGAGTCCCCTGCAAGAGTTATGCCAAGCTTTGAGTCTGATAAACAATTCAGCCAATAAGAATTGCTGCCTTTTGGTAAAAGCATAAGGGTAATTTTCCACTACAATGGAAATTTTCCACTACAATGGACAATCATTTCTCTTTTTTTTTAATATATTTTATTGATTATGCTATTACAGTTGTCCCATTTCTCCCCCATCATTCCCCTCCACCCTACCCACCCTCTCCCACCCACATTCTCCCCTTTAGTTCATGTCCATGGGTCATAAGTTTTCTAACTTCTACATTTCCCATACTATTCTTGCCCTCCCCCTGTCTATTTTTTTCCCATTATCTATGCTACTCATTCTCTGTACCTTTTCCCCCTCTCTCCTCCTCCCACGCCCCTGTTGCTAACCCTCCATGTGAACTTGAAGATTGTTACTCACTTTCAGTCTCTGTTTTCTCACTAAACTGATACAATGACAGATACATCTGAAGTATTTATAACAGTACATAACTATCATCTATTTTTTATTATTACTTGTGCTGTTATCATTAATAGAGGCATCTACATAATATCATATCCTGTATTGGGCATGTGGGATTTGTTCTTTTGATTTCATTGCGTAAGGAGGGCTTTTCAGGGAACTGTAGTCAGTTCTTGGTTTCCTGAAGCAACATCTGTGTCTTTGAGAAATGGCAGATGTGATCATAGGAGAATGTAGTGAAACTTTTACATTAAGGGGAACCTGATGTTTTATCTACTATTTCTTTACATATTAGCTTATTTGGTAAACAAAGAGAGGGATTCCAAGAGAGAGAAAAATAGGCCAAAAGAATTTTAATATGGTAAACAGGAAACAAAGATAAAATATGGGGTCGGTTGAAGAAGGCCAGGGAAAACTTCAGACAATGAAGGGGAGGCTTCATATCAAATGGTGTTATGGAATAGTGTTTGCTTCAAAGCTTTTGTAGCATAGAAAAAATATTTAAAGGAAGACAGTATTAAAAATGCCAAATGCACACTTCATATTTTTTAAAGGCTGGCAGTTTATGCAGATATAAGGAACATCTGTCAGGTTTAAACGTAACAGGTAGTTTTAATTCACTGATGCAGTGGGCTATACAACAATGCATTGAGTCTGGAATGCTTGCATTTTGGAGGAAGAAGGTAGGACTGATCAGCATGGATCAGAACTACCCTTGGTTATGGGCATTTTGGGAAATATGTCAAAGGCAGCACTTTAAGATTTTCTGTAGTTTTGAAATATTGCTCTACATGAAATGCGGTATCCTGAAACGATGACTGAATTCTGAAAAAAAAACAAACAAACAGAGAACATCAATAGTGGAAAAACTAGTGATTTCTGAATAAAGTCTGGGGTATAGTTAATATTGCCATCAATAATACTATACTATCTAGTACAATAGGAATGTACCAAAGTTAATGTCATAGTTGGGACAAGTGCACCATGATTATTTAAGATTTTAACATTAGGGGAGACTAGGTGAAGGATTTTTGAAAACTCTCTGTGCTCTTTGCAACTTACCTGTATATCTATAATTATCCCACTATATGAGTTTATTTTTTAAAAATAGAATTTTTGAAGATGCCTCTGTAAACATAGTAAACACATAAACATTTTTCCAGGTGCGAAAGAAATGCATGTCAATCTTTTCTTTTTCACTGTTTTTCGTTGTTGTTGTTCTATATTTGAAGCTAATGAGTATTGAATAATGGGATAAAACAGGAAAAGAATCTCAAAATTTGTATGAATGTTTACTTTTGAGTAATGTCTACTTTTGAACTTTTGAGTATATGCTGATGAATCTTACAAAGAACTTATAAATTCACTGTTTATTAAATCTCCCTGAATCTAGCTTTTTAGAAAAACATTTTATTGTGAAAAAATGCAACTTATACATGCAAATAAAACTAAAATTTTGAGGGATTGAATTTTATTTAGAGAAACTGGGCCTAGGAAAACCATTTTGTCTGATGAAGATGAAACTTCAACACTAAAAAAAGATTTAAAAAATCCCTGTCAGTCAAACCTGACCTTTAAATTCTACCGCACTGCCTCAGGTTAAGGTAGTCTTACAGATACTGGCACTATTTTTCTACAAGATATCTTGCCCAGCTTGACAACAAGAATGAATGACAAGAATTTTTAAAGTGTTAAATATGTAGTTTTAAAAGTATGGCATGCATTCTGCTCTCTGTAATATTTCAGAGATTCTTTGCAAATCAATTTTTAATTGTCTTTAATACTGCTTATGTCTTAGTTTATCATAATTGGCAGATTATGATTGTTAAAATTATGATCCATTTTACAATTTAGTGATTTTACATTAGAATATCTTACTTAATCCTTACAACAGCAAGGATTTAAACCTCATTTACATTAGATATTAGATGACTTACTTAAACAGAAATCAGCTAACACTCTACTTTCTAACCCATAGTTTGATTTTAAATCAACTGATTTAGTTTTTATTTTACTATTTACAAAAGCTAAAATTTTTATTGTTACATATTTGATTTTTTAATTTTGTTTGTTGGAAGTTTGTGGAGTTTGTCAAATTTCATGCAAGAGTTTTGTATATATTCCCTTCATTTGCAAGCAATTTTAAGGTTCAAATTGTATATAAACTTAAAAGGGATGTTTTAACAATGGTGGGATTTTCCCTCAATTTAAAATTTTTCCTCATAAGAAAAATATAGTAGCTGTAATATGGATATATCTATATACCTCTATATATGAACTTTATTTGCTGCCTTTCAGCTATTACCATTATATTTATAAAAATATGCTTTTTTCCTGCACGGCAGTTTTGTTGGAGCATCATTACAATATGCCAGGGTCCTTTGGATTCAATCCCTGGTTTGCGCACATGAAAGAGGCAACCAACAAAAGCAGGAATAAATGGAACAACAAATCAATGTTTCTCTTTGTTTCTCTTTCTCCCCCTACTTTCTCTCTTTCTCTCTCACTCTAAAATCAATTTAAAGAAAAAATAGTCTCATTTTGGTGGTTTTGCTGTGGAAAATCATACAACTTTAAACAAAATAATTAGATCATAGGTGAGGAATTAGTGGGGAAACTGATACTTTTTTAATATTTAGGGCTATATGATATTTAAAGATTAAATAATTAAAATTTTCATAATTAAAATATAATTCCCCAAATGCCATCCATGTTTCAAAGGTTTCAAGGTTTTGGGGATTCTGTGAGAAATTACTGTTTGGCTTTGACATTTGCTCAGAATTAAACTAAATAAATAATATAAATTTTCATTTATGACTTAAACATATGTAAACTTTACCTTTATAGAAAAATATAAAAATGAGTAAGTTCTATACTTTTGGTAAATTCAGTATAAATTGATACACAATAAAACATGTACAATTTTCTTTCTTTTTATTTTTATCTACTTTTGTTTATAACTATTTCCCATAGCCATGATTTTTTCTCCAATGTTTCCTTAATAATTCAAAGTAACCACCACATTTTTTTGGTACATTTTGTACATATTCTTTTTATACCTAAACAATGAGTTCAAGATTTAATTTTGGTTTATTTATTTATTTGTTCTTAGTTTTTATTTTATTTTTTTTAAAGATTTTTTTTTTTTTTTTTGTCTTTAGAGGGATAGGGGAGAGGGAGAGGGAGAGGAATATCAATGTACGGTTGCCTCTCGTGTGTCCCATGCTGGGAACTGGCCTGCAACCCAGGCATGTGCCCTGACTGGGAATCGAACCGCGACCCTCTGGTTCGCAGGCCCGCGCTCAATCCACTGAGCTACACCAGCCAGGGTTGTTCTTAGTTTTTATTATCTTTATCTATTATCTATTGATCTATTTATCTATCATCTATCTGTCTATTTATCTATCTTTCTATGATCTATCACTGAGGTAAGAACAGTTAACATTGAGACCTACAGTCTTAACCAATGTTCAAGTGTACAATATAATATTGTTGTGTATAGGCAAGGTATTATGAAGCAGACTTCTAAAACTTAATCATCATGGATAAAAAACTTTATATGCCTTGAACGACTCCCTATTTTCCTTTCCCTTGAGCTTCTAACAGCCATCATTCTACTCTATGTTTATTTGTTTCACCACTTTAGATTTTTCATACAATGTTTTGTCCTCCTGCCACAACATAAATGAGACCTGACAATATCATTCTCTGATTTGTCTTTAATCTAGTTAAAATAGTACACATTATCACTCTGTTACAGACATAAACTGCAACATTACAGATGTGGTAGCTTCAGCTCACCCCTGATGTCAGCATACACACACAAAGCAGGACCCTCTCCTTGTTCCTCTGTGGGACAAGTCATCATCATCACTGTTGTACTTGTCTTGTATTGCTGCTGTAAAAAGTGATCGCATATTTATCTTACTATCCCGGGGTAATACGTTTAAAATGGTTGGCAGGACTGCTTTCAGGGGGCTCTAGGAGAGAATGCATTTCCTTAACTTCTACAGCTTCTGGAGGCAGCCCATACTCCTTAACTCAAGGTCCCACATCACTCTGACCTCTACTTCCATCATGGCATCTCCTTCCCTGGCCTGACTCAGCTGCTTCTTCTTATAAGGGCCCTTGTGATTACATTGGACCAAAATAGAAAATCCAAGAAGATTTTCTCATTAAAAGATTCTTAATCATGTCTGCAAAGTCCTTTTTGTCATACAATATCCCGTAGTCACATACTCAACAATCTCCATAATTTTGTCTTTTGCAGAATTTCATATAATTGGAATAATATGGCATATAACCTTTCATACTGGCTTCTTTCACTTAGTAATATGCATTCACCTTTCCTTCATGTCTTTTGATTATTTGATTAGGATATGGAAAGCTTTGGGTGATAATTATTCTGACTACCACACTGGCCCATAGGATGTAGTTCAAATTTGATAGAATAATACCCTACACCCTCTTATTACAAATTATGATCAACTTAATTTATCCCTATCTTCTTCTAATTATTTACCAGAACTTTAAACCAAAGCCAGGTTGGTTTTTTTTTTTGTTTTGTTTTTGTTTTTTTTTTTTTTTTTGGAGGTTCTCTGAAGCCGTCTTGTTCTTTTAGAGCTTCCCAATTCATTCTGCCTACAATTCATTCTCATTCTTTTTCTAACAGACTAATCCCTACTCATCCGTGTTTTATTTTAATTACAAACCACTTTGAACATATGGAAAGATACAGAAAATAACAGACACCAGTACTCCAACCCCCAAGATCGAACAGATGTTAACATTGTGCTATATGTTTTGAGTTTCTCTATTTTTTAGAGAAATGAAACATTATAGACCCCAATATCTCTTATCTTCACCAGCCTCCGAGATAAACACCCAAGTTGTTAATTATTATTCATAAACTACATATATTATAACTTTTTATTTCTGTTGTTATAAAATATACTAGTTTACAATTTTATTTTTTACTCAAAATTGTTTTTATATCTTATGCATGTGGACTCACAGTGCTTTTTTTTTTAATATTTTTTTTAATATTTTTATTTATTTATCTTTAGAGGGGAAGGGTAGGAGAGAAGGAGAGGGAGAGGGAGAGAAACATCAATGTATGGTTGCCTCTTATGTGTCCCCTGCCGGGAACTGGCCTGCAACCCAGGCATGTGCCCTGACCGGGAATCGAACCGAGATCCTCTGGTTCGCAGGCCCGCGCTCAATCCACTGAGCTACACCAGCCAGGGCTCACAGTGCTTTTTAATTTACCTCCTGTGGAATATTCCATGGCATTAATGAAACAGAAGTCATTTACCTCAAATCTATTAGAATTAGTTAAGAGATTTCTACAAATGTTTGCTATTATAAAGGGTTATGCACTGATCGTTAACGTGAAAATCTTCCTTTGTTGATAAGCACAGATTCCCTAGGGTAGACACATAGAAGTGAGATTTTCTACTCATTATTACCAAACTGTTTTCTAATGTGATTGAATTAACTTATATACCTATATCCTACCAAAATAATTGAATAGTTATGTAAGAAATTCACCTGATTATTGTGATAGAAATATTGGCTTTGTTATTTATTGATCGTAGTGGCCTCCCAGTGAGGTTAAAATATTTTCAAATGTCCATTTGGCATTTAGGTTCCTTGGCCTCCAAACTGAAATCAATGTGGGTAGTTTTTCTTTTTATGTTGTTCATTTGTGTATGTTTGAGCCTTGTCTAAGAAATCCTTCAAATCATAACAACCTTTATGATATTTTCTTCTAAATATTATAGATTTATTATTCAAATATTTAATTAAATTATGTGAAATTTATATTTAATATGAGGAAGAATCTAGAGTTAAAATGCATACAAATATATACATGCTTGTTTGTTTCATGACTCCTTACTTTGATCCACTCATCTATTAGTTTTTCCTACACTAATACTACATGATGTTATTTACTTATTTTTATAATACCCCTAATAACTTAGGATAATTTTCCTCATCTTCTTCCCTTTCCTTTTCCTTTAAAAATTAAATACTATTTTTATTTATTTTATTTTATTTTATTTCATTTTATTTCATTTCATTTATTTTAATTTATTGTTGTTCAGTGGCATTTGTTCCGCCTTTTTCTCCATTGCTCACCCCTACCCTGTCCCTCACACTCCCACAGTCAATCCTCCCATTGTTCATGCCCATGAGTCCTCTACTCATATTCTTTTGCTTTAAATACTATTTTTAAAGAAGTTTTAGATGAGCAGCAAAAATGAGTTTAAAGTACAGATTTCCCATATACCCCATGACCAGAAACATGCATTGCTGCCCCCACTATCAACATCTTGCCTTAGAATGATACATTTTGTTAAAATCAATGAACCTATGTTCACTGACACCCAAGGTCCTTAGTTTACATTACAGTTCACTCATGGTTTTGTGCATTCTATGCATTTTGTCAGATGAACACATACATGCATCCTACATGAGAATATTTCACTGCCCTAAAAATCCTATGTGCTCTGACATTTTTCTCCTTCTACCCCTAACCACCTGGAAACCATTGATCTTTTAACAATCTCCATAGTTTTTTCTTTTACAAAATTTTATATAATTGGAATCATAAAGCATATAACCTTTTCATAATTGGCTTCTTTCACTCAGCAATATATATTTAAGTTTCATCCATGTCTTTCCATGGCTCAATAGTTTAGTTCTTTTTAGAGATGAATAATATTTTATTGTTTGGGTGTACCAGAAGACTACTTTGGTTGCTTCCAAAATGGGCAGTAAAAATAAGCTGCCATAAACATTTATGTGCACGCATTTTTTCTGGACTTTCTCCATTCAGTTGAAGAGAGATTGTTGGATGATATAGTAAGATGATGTTTAGTTTTGTAAGAAACCACCACAATATCTTCTAAAGCACAGGTACCATTTTGCATTCCCACCAGCAATGTTGTTCCAATCTTACCAGCATTTGATGTTGTCAGTGTTTTAGATTTGGGCCATTGAAGTAAGTGTGTAGTGGTATCTCATTTTAATCTGTAATATATTAATGACATACAATGCTCAGTATCTTTTTTAACTTACTCTTGTTTTTTCTTTTTAGAATTGTCTGTGCTTTTCTTGGCCCTTCAGATGACTTTTTTAACATAATATTTTGAATTTTCTAATTTGCCTCTTGTTTTATTTTTATACATTCTGTTTGTCAGTTGTTTTTCACATATTCTTGTTTTATAGCATCTCTTCAGTTCTTATATATTTGGATCTATTTTTAAATTAATAATAACTATTTTAATAATAATAATAAAGTTTTTATTTGTTTGTTTATTTATTTATGTATTTATTTATTTTATTTATTTGCAGGTGTCACAGGAGACCAAGCAGCATAAATAGACTCAAACAACTTTCTCTGGGGAGGGCTGACTGCACCTAGCCTTGGGCTTTTTAAATTTTTTTTTCTATTGCCATTTAGCCCCCTTATACCCCTTTCTCCCTGCAATCACCACCCTGTTGTCCATGTCCATGAATCCTTTTACCTTTTTACTGGATCCTTCTACCACCTAAACTCTTCCCCACCATAGCTGTCATCCTGCTCTCTACCTATGAGCCTGTGTCTATTTTGCTTGTTAGTTTAGTTTGTTTGTTAGATTCCACATATGGGTGATAGATATCATGTAGTGTCTGTCTTTCTCCAACTGGCTTAATTTTTAGCATATTCATTTTATAGTTTTTTAATAGTTTCTATTACCCGAAGAACTTGAATTATCATTCTTATATTTACTGTATCTGTTCAATTTTTTTTCAAAGCGGATTTATTTGTATGTGACTTTCTCTACATCATGGCTTTATAAACTCCATGTGGCCTGAATTAAGGGTGTCTTCCTTGAGAGTGGCTTTGCTAATTTCTAGCTTGCATACCTAGTTTGAGAGTTCTTGAACCATGCTGGTAGTATAGATTGAACTCCAAAACAAAAAGATGGCAGAACCCAAATTTAAAATTATCATAGAAGATTTTCCCACCTCATCTTCAATCAATACTGGTAAACCCTTGTTTCTTTCCTTACATTGAGATAATTTTCTCTGTCTTATTATTTCTAGAAAGGTGTAATCTTTAAGGACCAGCATTTATTTAGAGATTTGTCCAACTCACTATCTTACATACCTTCAAGATCTTAAATTGTATATTCATTGCTGTTAAAACCCAAGCCTTTATATAGCTGAGACCTCCCCTCATCACTGACCAAACACACACACACATGCACATGCACACACACCCAAGGAAACCACAGTATCTACTCATACACTAACAACTTTGTTTTTCAGTCTAAGATACTTTCCCTTTTGTCACTGTGAATTTCCCTTTCTTCCTTCAGCATGTTATCCTGAACCAACCAGGATCTCTTATGTTAGATGCACAACAATTTCAGTCTATATATTTTATTGTATTGCCAGAAAAAAGAGGGAATCTCATTTATAGTTTATGATTTATTTGAAACATCATTTAATGTAAACCTATCTTTATTTTTAAAATTAATTTATGGCCTACTGGCAAAAAGCCCCACTTACAGAAACATCATATGACTGCTTAGTTTAAGACAATGTTTAGCACAGTTTTATCAAAGCATTCATGTGGCATGATTGGGTGTCCATCTTTCCCTCCTTTGTGTTGTTTTTCTTTTTTTTTTACCTAAACTTTCAATATGGCTTTGCCCTATTGAGTAGCAACTTTACACATTAATTTTCTTTATAAATTATATAGAAAACAAAATCTTTTACTATTTCCTTACACTAGTGGCAAATGTTAAAGGTTAGGTTCTGTTGACTAAGTGTACGCTCTTAAACAACATTTAGAATAAGATGCAGTTGAAGATTGTCTGGGCCTAGATTATGTGCCCACCACTGGTTGGGAACGGGGAAATGTGGTCAGTCCCACCAGAATTAAATGAGATGGGGACTGAACACCCTACAAAAAGACATTTGTTTCAAGAAGAGGAAAGGAAGTGGAATAATTTGAATTATCACAGTCCACTAGAGATTCTCTGACTTCTACTGACAGGATGATATAATGACTTCTCAGAGCTTCCCTAGCACTTAATAATACTAAAGACTTTATAGTACTGGTAACATTTCTCTATCAAATTGTTTATTTATCTGGCTGTCACTTCTACTCTTCTTTAAGTCTTTCAACATTTGAAAGTGTTTTCTTTTTATACGTGAAGTCTCAGTCCATAGCTTTTTGTACTTGCATCAAAAATGGTTATTGAAAAAAAAAGGAAAAGAAGGAAAGAACAAAGAAAGAAATAGAGAGGAAGAAAACTATGACAAGAGAAGTGAAATAATTTTCTGCATCACAGCAAGTTAATGATAGAGCTGGCAATATAACCTAATTTTCATAAACAGAGTCAACTGAACATTTTTATTATACTTGTATTCTTAAGTGACAACATAAAAATTTTTATAATGCTGGTGAGGAAAAAAGAACTAGAAATGAACAAAAAGAGATTTTACTTTTCCTTTTACTTGAATAGTTTATAGAGAGAATTAGTTTTAAATGTGTTTTGTTTCAAAACTTGCCATTTTATCATTTGGTTTTGAACTACATTTTGTTTTGTTTTGTTTTGTTTTGTTTTTTTAAATTCTCTTCCCCTCAATTTGTTTGCTTTTCTCTGGTTCAATATTATCTTCAGGTTGTTTTCCTCAAAGTAGCAACATTGTGTGAATATCTCTTATCTCAGGTTCTCGAGTCTTAATGTCCACTGTAAGAGTGAGTATCTCCTTAAGGAGCTCCTATAGAAAAAAAGAGTAAGATTAGCATTCAGTTACTGCTAAGTATCCTAAAGTACTTCATTGACTGTGACTGCATGGTGCTCCACAAACAATTATCCTGGCCATAATAAGGACCAGCCTTGCTGATTGACTTGATTTTATCAGGGTTTGAGTTGTTGATGGGGCCCACCTCTGGAAAACCACCTGGCTTTAAATATGAGTATGGAAATCTGGAGGGATCTTAACAGGAAAGAAAGTAAATTAATGCTGGACAGCAAAACTGACCACCAATGAATATATTTTTTGTCCTCAAATAGATTGTACTGTCTTGTGTAGATGATGACAGTGGCTTATTCAATTTATACCTGGTCATTATTTGTATACACCCCTGAATAATTACTCACTGGTCCTGCTATTAGCTTTCTCATGACAAGTGAGAACTACTTTCCTGGTCAACCTTTTTTTTCCTTTTTTTCTGATGGTATATTTTTCACAGACTTGGTAAGACCACCCATGTTGAATTAGAATCCCACATGATGAAAGCTCTATGTTTTAAAAACTAGATGAAATGACATATTTACTTTGTATAGGCAAATATTAAATTAATATTAAAGCAATTACTAAAATGATTTATATATCATATTTTATAGATTTGAATGTCAAATTTATAGTTCGTGTCATCCTATCGGTAACTTACTTCCACACAGCACATTCTATGTTCTTGAATTCTCATTTTCTTTTCAACAACTTTGGTGATTCTACCTGAAATGGAATAATTCTGGCTTAGTGTACTTGATATTTCACTCCTTATTTGAGAAGAGGAAGTAATTAATACACTTAAAAGTTCCCTCCCCCACTAGTTGCCACTGGACTAGTGTAAACCACAACATTGTTTATGTCAACAAAGTATAATCAGCAAAGTGATAATCCACAGGCTATTATCCAGACTTAACTAAAATGGATTCATTCCTATTTGGTAGTTTTGAAAACTTGTCAGTGTACCACAACCATGAAAGCCATTGAGCTTAACCAGAGGTGAGAGTCTGCCTGGACCATTAGTCTCTGAGCAGGCCTTGGCCAAGATTTTTAAATTCTTGACCTTATTCTCACCCTCCAATAACAGAAGCAATAATCCAAAATGTTTTATCTTTCTTGCATTTTGGCTTTTTTTTTTCCCTACAGATGTTCAATTTCTATTTTTAACATTTTTCTTTCTTGACTTTTTTCTACCTGTTATAATCTTTTCTTGGAACTTGGGGAAAGAAGATAAATGATTTTCCATTAATTCTTGAGGGCAAGTAAGATAGGAAGATACAACATCTTTGCGGGCTGTAATAAGTCAGAGTGTTTTATAATATCTTACAGATGTATAAAACAAGGTTTACTGATCTTTTTGGGGTGCATTAGCTCAAATTCCAGAAAAGCTCTGTAAAATAGGAGGCTCAGAAAACTGGAATAATATATCCAATATTGTATGTGATGGCTGTGTAAGGATGACCAAAAAACCGCAGTTCCGATTTCCACAACATTTTCACACCTTTCTTCCTGTATGACTTAGTGTTGTTTAGAATTTGTGCAATAGGGTAAAACACATGCATTATTCACCTTTTTTTACTTGCTGATTATTTTTCTCTAATTTGCTCTTATGTTTTCTGTACTATTGAAATAAAATGGCATGTGATTTGTATGCGTCCTAATAGTTTTGTGCAGCAATTATTGTTCTAATTCCTCATAGGTAAATAATCAAGCAATTCCAAGAATATTCTAAAAGCACATATTGAATCCATCTGCTATAAGGTACTGAGTAATCAATGTTATCAGAGAGTAGAATCGTGGTTACCAGGGGCTGAAAAGGAGTAAATAGGGAGATGAGGAAATGTTAGTCAAAGGGTACAGTTTTAGTTATGCAACATGAATAAATTCTGGAGATCCAGTTTACAGTATGATAGCTACAGTTAACAATACTGTATAATATACTTGAATTTTGCTAAGAGGATAGAATTTAATTGTTCTTCTACACACATACACACAAAAGTCAGTATGGGAAGTGATGGATGTCTTAATTAAATAATTGTGGTAAATATTTCAAAATGTACATAAAAATCATGCTTTACATTTTCAATATATATAACTGATATTTCTCAATTACATGTCAAAAAAGTTGAAGTTGAAGAGAAGAGAAAGAAAGGGAGAGATCAAAGTTAGTGATTAGTCATGGGTCACACCCAGGAGAAGCCTTTTCAGATTAAGATGATACAACTAAGTTAGTCTAAAGAAATGCAGTGGAGCGATCCTATGAATGCTGTGGTTTTCTCATTAAAATAAATAGAAGGAGCAAGTCATATTTTCTAGTTTTAAAGATTAAAGCATTCACAGTGAAGCCAGAGTTGATGAGAAAACATTTTTATGGAGTGAGGAATATATCATAGCTCAGTAGGTTCTTGTGCAATAACCCACTTTCAATGCAGTGGCAGAACCACTGGTAGATACATTGATAAGATTCATACTGGTGCACCAGGGGAGGATGGGTCCTAAACGTGGGACCTTCAGGGTTCTCACTAATCCAGAGACCAAAGTAAGGATAGATGTTAGACACTCACTTACAGATGTGGAAGGGATCATGTTGCTTAAGGTCATGAGCATCTAAGATAACTCTGACATTGGTCCAGCATGGAGAAGAGAGTGAAAGTATTCTAGAACATTCACAACTGTGGAGAAATCATATCACCTTTTACCTAAACTTTTCACAATATTGCCTGGCAGAGAGATGCTGTTTCATGTGATGATATATAATTTCAACTTCTACTGGAGTGACATTTAGTATCCTTATGTCCCAACTGTAAAAGACAGTGATGAGATATCTCGGGAAGTGTATTTAGACTCATGACCCAGGTTAAACATGTTAGAATAAACATGTGAACTTATCTGTGTTTTCTCTAGAAACTCAGTTAAAATATCAGTATCAGAAAGTGAATATTGGTGGCTGGCTACAAAACAGTTATGTCTACATCTCTTATCACTTGCTTCCTCTCACAATAGATGATAATACATGAAAGATATGTTTCTCAGACTCCTGTGTTGGTAGGTTTTGCTATGCAACCCAGTTCTAGTCTTGCAAATAGTTGGACTAAACTGCACCTGCAGGGTACATTATACATTTTCCTCTTTGAGAAATAATAGATGTCACTCTAACCTGAAAAGGAATATAGAGAAGATGAGTGTTTTTTTGTAGTCGGTCATAAAAGAGCAACTGCACATCTGTTGACAGTATTCATCATTCCTCTGAATATTAGGTTCACATTCCAATTTATAAAATATTCTCTTAGAAGAGCTTTTCAAATTAGTTTTCCCAATCACACCCTTTACACATACACCTTTAAGATCTCTATTTTTGTCACTGCAAGGAGGTCTTCTTTAGGTCATCAGCAAAATACCTGACAAAAAATTCTTCAATGTCACAAGATACGGCTTAAGAAACAAGCTTCATTAAGAAAACTTACATGATCAGAGTCAGCAAGAGAACAGAAACCATAAGTCTCCCAACCCCATCTCTCATTTTATTCATAGAAAAGAATACCCAGACTGCGACACACTGCTGGATATATCATCCCTTTTGCTCTCATATTTACAAGATGAATATAGGAGCAACCTGCCATTAAGAATTTGAAAGGACTACTAGGCCAGCTGGAGTCCTGGGTTTGTATGGCTCTTGTTTACATTATTATCTCAGAAAGCCAGCTTCCAATGCCTAGGAAACATAGAGCTCATGGAGACAGCCGCCTGGCAAAGGATTAGAGAATATATACTCTAGAAAGTTGGCTTTGAGTATTGGTCCTCAAGATTGAAACCCCTAATTCCTGTTAGCTCATGCTCCAGGTAACCCAGAGTGATTTTTAGACAAACCTGCATCTGTCATCATAACCTAGCAATGGCCTAAATCAGTGTAGAGTCCTAGAAGATTTGCCTTCGATATAATAGTATTAGACTTTATTCAACACACAGGGCTTAACTTTATTCTAGGATTGAATAATTTCATTTTTATTCAAATTTTTAGATTCTTGGGAGCAATTGATAGAAATTAGACAGTAATTAATTTTACATTAACATCAATTTTGTTAAGATTTAGAGTTACAATCTTCATTGTTTGTAGTAAAAGGGACTTTTTTTATACTCATGAAGATAAATTAATACCAAAGGATAGCAGAGTCTTTGAGGAAAGATAATGCTGGACACAGAATCTAACATAAATCAAGTTTTGATTGGACAATATGGTAAGATTGACTGGTATACAGTAATGATGATACTTCAAAAATACATCCTTAAATTGTAGAGAGATGATTTTTGTGTAGTATTGTTGGAAAAGGTTCCCAGGGATATGTAAGAAGTGAGATCAGATGGCCTGGTAATGTTATGAATATGTTAAATACATATTACATATTTTAAAGCATCCAAATTAGCTAAATGTCTATTACAGCTTATGAGAAAAAATGAATTTCTATAGATATTCATTTACACTTATAAATTCTGCTACTTCTTTGTCCTTTCCCATTCTAATATAATGCTGGAATATGTTAAATGTATTAATCCGTTTTCATTTGGGAGTCATATATACTCATTTGCATTATGCTGTTCAATTTATATGTTCATTCAAGAAAGCAATATGTATAATTTTATAATTCAATAAGCACATTCATATTTACTATAAGCATCATGAGTACTTAAAAGATCAGTAATATGTTTTCTATGTCAACATAAAACTTAAGATATAAATTATAACTTATTTTATATAAAATTTTAGTGATTTTTAATATGTGCAGTTTTCATAAAGGGATGATTTTGTGTTATGAAACTACTATATTTATTTTAAATTTTATAAATTATATGCATACATATACTATCATTCTCTGTTTTGAAAAGTAATACATTTCTATTTTTATTTATGATAAATTTAATTAATTAATTTTATTGAGTTATTTCCCATTTTCATTTAATCTTCTTATGCCCCTTCCCCCCAGCAATCAGCGCACTGTTATCAATGTCCATAAATCCTTTTTATTTTTGCTCAATCCCTCCATCTCTTAACTTCTCCCTCCTTCCTATCATCCTGTTCTATTTGAGTATCTCTAGTTTGCTTGTTAGGTCAGCCTGTTCATTATATTCTACCTATGAATTAAATCATATGGTGTTTATCTTTCTCTAACTGCCTTATTTCACTTAGCATAATGTTCTCCAGGTCCATCCAAACTGTCACGAAGGATAAAATTTTCTTCTTTTTTATGGCTGAGTAGTATTCCATTGTGTTGTTTTATCCACTCATCTACTGATGGACACTGGGGCTGCTTCCATATCTTGGCAATTGTAAATAAAGCTGCAATAACTAAAGGGGTGCTTATGTTCTCTTGAATTAGTGTTTTGCATTCCTTCGGATATATTCCCACAAGTGGGATTGTTGGGTCAAAAGGCAGATCCATTTTTAATTTTATGAGGTATCTCCATGCTGCTTTCCATAGTGGCCGCACCAATCTGCATTCCCACCAACAATGCAAAACATTTGGAGAGGTTCCATATCTTCTCCAGCACTTGCTATTTGTTGATTTATTGAGGATAACCATTCTGACAGGTATGAGATAATATCTCATTGTGGGTTTAATTTGCATTTCTCTGACATTGAGCATTTTTTCACATGTCTACTTGCCATCTGTATGTTTTCTTTGGAAAAATATCTATTTGGGTCCTTTGCCCATTTTGTAATTGGGTTGATTTTTTTGATGTTGAGTTTTGTAAATTCTTCATAATCTTGGATATTAACCCCTTATGAGATATCTGCAAATATGGTGTCCCTTTCTGTGGGTTGTCTTTTTATTTTGTTGATGTTTTCCTTTGCTATGCAAAAACATTTTTGGTTTGATATAGTCCCATTATTTTTTTCTTTTGTTTCCCTTGCCTGGGGAGATATAACCAATAAAACATTGCTACAAGCAGTATCTTAGATTTTGCTGCCTATGTTTTCTTCTATGACTTTTATGGTTTCAGGGCTAAAATTTCAGTCATTAATCATTTTAAATTTATTCTTGTGGTGTAAGAAGGTGGTATAGTTTCATTTTTCTGCATGTATCTGTCCATTTTCCTAACACCATTTATTGAATAAACTATATTTAGCCCATTGCATGTAATTGCTTCCTCTGTCTAATATTAATCGACTATAAAGGTATGGGTTCATTTCTGGGTTCTCTATTCTGTTCCATTTATCTATGTGTCTGTTTTTATGTCACTATTATGCTGTTTTGATTACTATGACCTTACAGTATAGTTTCATGTTAGGTAGCATGATTGTTCCAGTTTTGTTCTACTTTCTCAGGATTGCTGTTGGTATGTGGGGCCTTTGTGGTTCCATATAAATTTTTGAAATATTTGTTCTAGTTCTGTGAAATACATCATTGCAATCTTTGAGAGGAATTCTGTTGAATCTATAGATTGCTTTAGGATGAACACAATATGTGCTTCCACTTATGTGTATGTTCTTCAATTTATTTCTCCAGTGTCTTATAATTTGCTAGTATAGGTCATTTACATCAGCAGTCTCCATTCTTTTTGGCACCAGGGACAGGTTTCATGAAAGACAATTTTCCATGGATGGGGGTGAGGGATGGGATAGCTTTGCAGCCTGCTATCAGAAGCACTTAATTGTCACTTGCAGCTCACTGATAGGGTTTTGATATGAGTCTGCAAGCAATTGATTCATTATGGTCTCTTTGGAGTCAAACCTCTCTGCTAATGATGATCTGTATTTACAGCTGCTCCACCATCACTAGCATCACCACTTCAGCTCCAACTCACATCATCAGGCATTAGAGTCTCATAAGGAGCTCACAGCCCAGAATCCTTACATGTGCAATTCACAATTGGGTTTACATTCCTGTGAGAATCTAATGCCACTGCTTTGATAGGAGGTGAAGCTCAGGAGGTAATGCAAGTGATGTAAATGCAGAGGAAGCTTTGCTAGCTCACCTGCTGCTCACCTCCTACTGTGTGGCCCATTTCCTAACAGGACACAGATCAGTTACCTCTGTGGGGACCCATGTTTTACATACTTTGTTAGGTTTATTCCTAGATGTTTTATTCATTTTGAAGTAATTGTGAATGGGATTGTATTCTTAATTTCCCCATTAGTAAGTATATAAAAATGCTTAATTTGCCCCATTATTGGCATATAAAAATGCAGCTGGTTTCTGGATATTAATTTTGTATCTTGCTACTTTATGGAATTCATTTATCAGTTCTAGTAGTTTCTTGGTGGAATCTTTGGGGATTTTTATGTACAGTATCATGTCATCTGTAAATGAAGGCAGTATACTTCTTCCATTCTGATTTGGATGCCTATTATTTTTTCTTCTTTTCTGATTGCTATGGCCAGGACTTCCAATACTATGTTGAATGAAAGTGGTGAAAGTAGACATCCTTGTCTTGTTCCCAGTCTTAAGAAGAACACTTGCAGTTTTTGTCCATTGAGTATGACATTGTTGTTTGGTCATATATGGCCTTTATTATGTTTTGATATGTTCACTGTATTTCCACTTTGTTCAGAGTTTTTATCATAAATGGGTGCCAGGTTTTATCATGTGCTTTTACTGAATCTATTGATATGATTATGTAGTTTTTATACTTCATTTTTTATGTGGTAAATAACATTAATTGATTTGTGAATGTCATACCAGCCTTGCATTCCTGGAATAAATCCCACTTGATCATGGTGTCAGATTTTTTTGATCCATTTCTGTATTAAGTTTGCTAAAATTTTGTTGGGGATTTAGCATCTATGTTCATCAGGGATATTGGCTCATAATTTTCTTCTTTCTATTTTTTTGTAGTGTCTTTATCTGGTGTTGGAATTAGGATTGTGCTAGCCTTTAAAAATGAGCTTGGAAGCCATTCCTCCTCTTGAAATTTTTTGAAATAGTTTAAGAAGAAGAGATATTAGTTCCAAGACTTTGTTTGTTGGGAGTTTTTTGATTACTGCTTCAATTTCACCTGGTGTAATCTGTCTATTCAGATTCTCTGATTCTTCCTGATGTAGTTTTGGAAGATTGTGTGTTTCTAGGAATTTATCCATTCCATCCAGGTTGTCCAGTTTGTTGGCATATAATGTCCACAATATTTTCTTACAGTCCTTTGTATTCTTTGGTGTCAGTTGTGATTTTATTTCATTTCTACTTTCATTTCTGATTTTATTTATTTTGGTCCTCTCTCTTTTTTTTTTTTTTTCATGAGTCTGGTTAATGATGTGTCAATCTTGTTTATCTTTTCAAAAAGTCATCTCTTGGATTCATTGAATTTTGTATCATTTTTAGACTCTATTTTGTTTATTTTTGTTCTGATTTTATTATTTCCTTCCTTGTACTCACATTGGACTTTATTTGTTATTTTTTACAAGTTCCTTTAAGTATAAAGTTAGATTGCTTATTTGAACCTTTTCTTGCTTTTTGAGATAGGCCTGTAATGCTATGAATTCCTCTCTTAGTATTGCTGTCCTAGAATCCCACAGATTTTGAATTGTGTTCTCATTTTCATTTGTTTCAAGGTATACTTTTATTTCTGTCCTGATCTTGTTGATCCATTAATTGTTTAATAACATGTTAATTAGCTTCCATGCTGTTGTGTGTTTTTCAGTGCTCATCCTGTGATTGATTTCCATGGTCAGAGAAGATGCTTGACATGATTTCAATCTTCTTAAATTTATTGAGACTTGTTTTGTGTTCTAACAAATTGTCTAACCTAGAAAATGTTCCACGTGCACTTGAAAAGTATGTATACTCCGCTGCTTTGGGACAAAATACTCTGAAGATATCAATTAAATTCATTTGTTCTAGTGTGTTGTTTAAGACAACTGTCTCCTTGTTGATTTTCTGTATGGAAGATCTATCTATTGAAGTCAATGGGGTGTTAAAAACCCTGGCTATAACTATATTTCTGTTGATCTCTCCCTTTATGCCCATCAAGATTTGCTTCACATATTTAGGTGCTCCTATGTTGGGTGCATAAATGTTTGCTAGGGTTATATCTTGTTGTTGGATTATTCCCTTTATTATTATGTAGTGTCCTTTTTTTTTTTTCTTTTCTTACTACATTCTGGGTTTTAAAGTGCATTTTGGGACTTCTGGTCAAGATGGAGGTGTAGGCGGACACACTGTGCCTCCTCTCACAACCAAAATTAAGGACAACAAATATTTAGAAACAAGAAAACAACCAGAGCTAATAGAAAATTAAACTGTACGGAAGTCCAACAACCATTCATCCAGACCAGTAAGAGGGGCGGAGTCGAGGCAGGAAAAAGTGGAGGTGCAGGCCCAGGAACGCAAGCAGCAGCTAGCGGCTGGCAGTTCCCAGGTGCACAGGTGATGGCTGGCAGTCCCCGGGCCCATAGGAGGCAGCTGGCAGACCTCAGGCATGGGGTGGCAACTGTGCAGATCCGGTGAGGCTGCACAAGGCAGCTGGCTGACCAGGTGGTCCCACATTCGAGTGCAGACGGTCCAGGTAAAGGGGAAGTGGCAGAAGGGACTGAATCCAGGAGAGATCAGAACAGACACCATTGTTCCCTCTCAGACCCCACCCCCACATACAGCGTCACAACCCAGCAACTGGGCTGCCCTGCCCTGAGGAACACCTAAGGCTCCATCCCTCACTACTTACCAGCTGCGACCAGACCAAAACCAAACCAAAACAAGACAAAACAAAACAAACAAACCAAAAAAAAAAAAAAAAACACCAAAAATGGCTCAAAGCAGAGAACAAATGAAGGCCTCAGAGCCGATTCCTCTAAGCCATGAAGAGATAGCCAACCTATCAGATGCACAGTTCAAAGCGCTGGTGATCAGGATGCTCACAGAATTGGTTGATTTTGCTCACAAATTAGATGAAAAAATGCAGGCTACAATACGTGAAATGAAGGAAGACACATGGGGAACCAATAGAGATGGGAGGAAAACTGGGATTCAAATCAATGGAGTGGACCAGAAGGAAGACAGAAACAACCAAACATAAAACAAGGAAAAAACAAGAATTCAAAAAAATGAGGAGAGGCTTAGGAACCTCTGGGACATTGTTAAACATCCCAACATCTGAATTATAGGGGTCTCAGAAGGGGAAGAAGAAGAGCAACAAGTGGAAAACTTATTTGAACAAATAATAAAGGAGAATTTCCCCAATCTGGCAAAGGAAATAGACTACCAGGATGTCCAGGAAGCTCAGAGAGTTCCAAAGAAATTGGACCCAAGCAGGAACACACCAAGGCACATCATAATTACATTAGCCAAGATTCAAATGAAGGACAGAATTCTAGAAGCAGCAAGGGATAAGGGACAGTCATCTACAAAGGAGTTCCCATAAGGCTGTCAGCTGATTTCTCGAAAGAGACCTTCCAGGCAAGAAGGGGCTGGAAAGAAATATTTGAAGTCTTTAAAGGCAGGGACCTACATCCAAAATTGCTCTATCCAGCGAAGCTGTCATTTAGAATGGGAGGGCAGATAAAGTGCTTCTCAGATAAGGTCAAGTTCAAGGAGTTCATCTTCACCAAGCCCTTATTATATGAAATGTTAAAGGGACTTATGTAAGATAAAGAAGATAAAAAAATATGACAGTGAAAAGACAGCAAACTCACAGCTATTAGGAACCACACCTAAAACAAAAGCAAACTAAGCAAACAGCTAGAACAGGAACAGAACCACAGAAATGGAGATCACATGGAGGGTTGGCAGTGGGGGGGTGGGGTGGGAGGAGGAGAGAGGAGGAAAAGGTACAGAGAACAAGTAGCATAGACAGTGGGTAGAAAATGGACAGGGGGAGGGCAAGAATAGTAGGAAATGTAGAAGTTAAAGAACTTATGACACATGGACATGAACTAAAGAGGGGAATGTGGGTGGGAGGGGGTGTGCAGGGTGGAGGGGAATGATGGGGGAGAAATGGGACAACTGTAATAACATAATCAATAAAATATATTTAAAAAATAAAGAGGAAAACAAGAAAATAAAATAAAATAAAATAAAATAAAATAAAATAAAATAAAATAAAATAATAAAATAAAATAAAATAAAATAAAGTGCATTTCGTTGGATATAAGTGTTGCTCCCCCGGCTTTTTTTTTTTTTTTTTCATTTTTGTGAAATATATTTTCTATCCATTTACTTTTAATCTGTGTGTATCTTTTGATCTGAAGTAGGTCTCTTGGAAGCAGCACATGTATGGATTTGTTTTCTAGTCCATTCAGCTACCCTATGACTTTAAGTAGGATTATTTAAGCCATTTACATTTAAGGCAATTAATGGTAGATATGTAGTTAGGGCTATTTTATTGTTAGACTGTCTTCTTCTTCTTCTTCTTCTTCTTCTTCTTCTTCTTCTTCTTCTTCTTCTTCTTCTTCTGGCAAGTCTTTAACATTTGTTGCAGTACTCATTTGGCATTAACAAACTCCTTTAGCTTTTTCTTTTCTGGAAATTTCCTTATTTATCCTTTGATTTTAAATGATAGCCTTGCTGGATAAAGTGGCCTTGGTTGCAGGTCTTTGATTTTCATCACCTTGAATATTTCAAGCCACTCCCTTCTGTCCTGAAATGTTTCTGTTGAGAAATCAGGTGGCAGTTTAATTGGTGCTACCTTGTATATAACTACCTGCTTTTCTTCTGTAGCTTTTAGGATTCTCTCCTTATTCTTAAGCCTTGTCATTTTAATTATGATACCTCTTGATGTAGGCCTCTTTGTGTCCAACTTTAGTTCCCTGGTCTTATGTTTCTTTTCCCTTCACCAGCTTAGCAAAGTTTTTGGTCATTATTTCTTCAAATAGTTTCTAAATTTCTTGTTCACTTTCTTATCCCTCCAATATGTCCATGAGGCAGATGTTGTTACACTTCACATTATCCCAAAGTTTTCTTAAGCTATCCTTTTTAAAAATTTCTCTTTTATTTTTGCTGCTTTTTGTGGGTTTTCTGACTAGTCTTCCAAATCACTGATTTGATACTCTGCCTCGTCTAACCTACTGCTTCTTTCTTCCAGTGCATCACTTTTTTTCAGATATTGCACTGTTTATTTCTGACTGATCTTTTTTTGATTGTTTCTATGCCTCTTTTTTATGCTGTTGACTATCCTAAAATCATTACTCTAACCTCTCTATCTAATAATTGTTTGAATGTATTTAATCTAGTTCTTCTTCCATAGAATTCTCTTGGTCTTTCATTTGGTGTCTGTTTCATTGACTTCCAATTTTGGCTGCTTCTTTGTGTTTGTTTCTATGTATTAGGTAGATCTGCAAAGACTCTGGTGTAGACTTATGTCAGATGCTGCCTGTAACTGTACCTGGGAAACCTGTTTGTGGCTATCAGCAATCCACAGCTTGAAGATTCCTCTGGTGGATCTCGATGTGTGCAGAAAGAACCAGGGTATACACCAATGCTGCAAAGTGATATGCAGCCTAAAAAAAAGGGTTTTGCCTGACACAGTATGCTACAATAAACACAATGTAGTTGGCATAGGAGGGGCAGAGAACTCCCATTATTGAAACCAGAGCTGGAGCTTAATATAGCACATGCCTTTATGTTACTAGCCTGTGATACAAGCTACACAGTGCCTTGTGTGAGCTGTGGGGCCTGGATACCCTGACCAGGGTGACTGCAGACTTTGCCTATGCCCATTCTCATAAAGAGGGGCAAAGACAAACATGGCTATTAATTGGAAAGGTGAACGCTCCCACTGGCTTCCTGCATGCATGGGATTTGGTGATGTCCCTTTTTAAAGGAAAGACATCAAGTAGCCACTCTCTGTGTTTAGGGCTCTCTTGCTTTGGCACATGAACTCTCTGGTTCTCTGGTCCTTGCTCCCTGAATGGAGGGAGCACTTGTGGGACCAAGCAGATGCTGGGCCCGCCAAGGCCTTAGGAGCCACATGGTTGGAATCCCACTCCTAGAAACAGAGTCCCATGCTGGGATGCATTCCTCAGTGGGCTGAAGCCCCTGGGACACTATGATCCAATGTATCATGGCACATGGATCCTGGACTGCTACATGGAGATTGAGAGTAGTGCACTTTAAGTCCTGAAAGAAATAGGTGCTGTAAAAAGATGGTGAGTCTGAAACCCATGACTGCACATTCCAGAGAGGATGGAGATCTATTTCTATGACAGACTTAAAAACAGATATGGAATTGGGAAACTTCTGGCCATGGTTTTGTCTTGTAGTCTTTTGGGGAGCAATGAATTTCTGGGTCTCAGGGAAGGGAAGAGCTCAGAGCAGGAGTGCTCTCAGATGCCTCAAAATTGGAACCCTGTTAATAAAACCTGTTTCCTTCAACACAAATATTTAGGTTCTGTGGATGAAGGGTGACCAGTGGCTGAGCCCCATATTGCATGGTTCAAGCTATTGTGTTTGTGTGTGTTTACCTCAATTCCTTTAATTTCCCTGAGCAATTAATAAATAAGCAGCATGTATATGGATTCAGAGGTAAAGAAATATTAGGCAATGGATACATGTGCAATATATTATCTAATTCAAATTAAAAGCTGTTAGGTAGAGTCAAAGGTACATTATCAAGAGCACATATATTATTAAATAAAATTGTTTATAAATATAGATTAAATATTTGTAATAATACAAAATCATTCATTTAAAAGTCAATGTATACCTAAAAGTAGAATTTGTATTTTACTTCAGCTATTTTTCCAATATTGCACACATATTTAATTGTAATTTTCTAAATAGTGATAAAATTATGAACAATGAAAAAGATGGCCTCAATTCATTTATTTCCTATAAAACTTAAAAGAGGAGACCATAGAAATATTGGGCCATTATGCTTGTTTGATAGAGAAATATAAAGAAGTATACAATTACATATTCTATCTGGAGTAAGGTGGGGGAGAGAAAGAGACAATAGGTATGATATATATGATGTGTGTATGTGTAAACATAAAAATCTCTAATAATGTTATATGATTAATGTTTATTGTTATTTTTAATAAGTATTATGATTATTTTTCTATTCATATAACAATCACAAAATATGTATTTGTGAGCATTTTTGACTGTTAGTGGACCTTTGCCCAAATACCCACTGGCTGCCTCATGAGGAGGGGGATTGGTGTAGAGACTGAGCACCAGAAGGAGGAGCAAGTTCCAGATTTAGGGGTCTTGATTTCTTGGATGGGAGGGGGAAGGAACACAGGAGCTTCTTCCCCAAGGTGAACATTTCCTTGCAGAGTGGCAGTTGTGCCCTGACTAGGATAGGTGCAGATTGAGTGGATCCTCAGCAGCAGTTGAGTGGCTGGGAAGGCTGCAAACCTAATGGCTGTATTTCAGGGGTCATCAGTCACTCCACCTCCCACATGAACTGCAGATAAACTCTTCCTTTCAGGGCAGAGCCACACAGTGCAAGGCCAGTTTATGAGTTATTTCAGTAGCACAATGCTCTTACTGATTTTTTTCTATAAATCTACCTTTAAATGTATATAATGAGTTACTGTAGCTTTCTTTTTTTTATTTTTTTAATCAGTATTTTTTAATTGTTGATATTGTACAGTTTTCTGTCTTTTACCCCGCCCCAGCCCACCACCCCAGCCCTCCTCACCTTCCTCCCATTTCCACCCCCCATAGTTTTTGCAGCACAATTTACAATAGCCAAGTGCTGGAAGCAACCTAGGTGCCCATCAGTTAATGAATGGATCAAAAAACTGTGGTACATTTACACAATGGAATTCTATGCAGCAGAAAGAAAGAAGGAGCTCCTACCCTTTGCGACAGCATGGAAGGAATTGGAGAGTATCATGCTAAGCGAAATAAGCCAGGCAGTGAAAGACAAATACCATATGATCTCACCTTTAACAGGAAGCTAATCAACAAAACAAACAAACAAGCATAATATAAACAAAGACACTGAATTTGAGAACAGTCTGACAGTGTCCAAAGTGGGAGGGGAGGGAATTTCGGGGGAAAAGGGGAACGGTTTAGAGCAACATGTAGCTTTCTTAATTCTACTAAATTTTGGGGTCCAGTCCAGGAGCATGTATAAAGGACCCATGGACAAAGAAAATGGGGTGAGGAGAACTGAATGTGGGAGGTGAGGGGTGGGCAGTGCAAGGGGGAGTGACACGTGCACCGCCCACAGTGCCCGCAGTTTTATGGATGAGATACCAGACAAATTCACATGGGCTACCAAGTCCTGTGGAGGAAAAGGGACAGCACTGCTACTTTCTCAAGGGCAGAGCACCTCGGAGCAGCCTGGCCACTCTCTCAAGAGGAGAGCGCCCTGACCCTTGCCTTGACAGGTTTTTATTGGGTTTCATTTGCACAGGAATACAGGTAAAGTTCATTAATCATTGTCAGGAGGTAAGGAACAAACAATAGATAGCAAACAAAGAACTATGAGGGCTTATTCTGAGTCAGGGTCTATCAGCTAAGGGTTTACAAAACTTCGGGAGACAAACTCATTTCCTACTTGGATCCTTATCATTTATTTGAGAGCATTCTTAGCAAAGCAGGTTTCACAGGATTTTATGTATTCTTTCTCAGGCCTGATCTCCCGGGGAATCTGCCCTTTCCAGCACAGGGCTGCACCCACTACCAGCATTGTTTCAGGCTTAAGGCACTATCTCAGGCTTAAGTCAGGTAGAGTAACCAAGGCAACCAAGAGATTAGGAGACTTCTCGAAGATAGAATAAGGACTCGGATATGTCTGGATAGCTGAGGGGTGAGGGTCCATAACCCCCTTTTTGCTGTAGCCCCCCAAGTCCTTTTTGGGGGCCTCCACATAATTGTGCCCGTCTTAGGTTGCTCCCCCTTTGGAGAATCTTACCCATCATTGGCTAACCCACCGAACCTTGGGGGTCAGTTATGGATGAAGCAGAAGGAGCAGAAATGGCGCTCTTGCCAGAGATAAGGTTTGTCTCTTTAGTGGTTTATGGTCCGAAGGTTGCTCACTCAGCCTTAGCCATGGGGGTATTACAGCTCCTGAAACTAGAAAGGGCAGTTTCCAACAGGGGAGTAATTGGGGAAAAATGGGGACAGCTGTAAGTGAACAACAATAAATGTTCTCAAAATATTTCATAAAAATTTCTACTAAGTGGTACATTAATAACACTAATAATCTTATATGGATGTGTTTATGAATTACATGTTTATGTGAATAAAGGTAATATACATGATTCTATTTTAATTAAAATTTGTGAGAAGTTATTTGCTATTTATCATTGCCATACTAAATCATAATTTATTTGGGTTAAAAAAGTGTTTAAAAACAAAAGTAAGAAGTGCTTTTTTAAAATAATAATGTTTCTGTAAATGTATTAAGTTCATTTATATTTGTTAGAATTCTATCTTTAGAAAATACCTTTCTAAAGTATTGTGGTTCATGTAAAGAGCCTAGAAAGCCAGCTCATGCACACAATGATGCTACTTCAATACTTCGTAAATATTGCTAATGGTAAATGTGTAGCAGCCACATATTCACAAAGGGTATCTCACATTTAAATATCCCAAAGAGTTTGTTTTCACATTTTCCCTTAGAGATAATTCCTGCTGAAAGGCTTAACAATTACCAAATTTTGGATAGCAGTCAATCTAAATTTTCACTTTATTAACTTGGAGTGATTCAGGCTTTCTGATTTCAGTCTGAACATTTCTGCTCTAGCCTTGATATTTACATCCTGTAAGTACTTGTAAACAATTACCATATCCCCTACTTAGCTGTCTGTTAGCCAAGCTAAACAGATTGAGCTCTTTTAATCTTTTCTCATAAATCAATCTCTCCATTCCCTTAATTACTCCTGATGTTCAGTTCTGAACTTCGTCCAATATGTTTGTCATATTTCTAATACTCAGTTTCCCAGAACCAAAGTGGTTTTTTAATGGATGAATGTTAAAATTGTGCTTACTTAATTGAAATAACGGGAACAAAATATGTTTTTCTACAGTGTTCGGTTCTCTATGGTTACACAGAATGAAATATCACCATCAGGATACTCATCATCAAATGTATTACTTTTTCACACTTTATGGCTTTATGCCAAAGCATATGGCTAGTATATGAGATGTAAAGGATAATGGCTTTAAGATTACATGGGATGAGTGATAAAACTCTAAAAAAGATACTGTTTTATGGTGTGAATAGGAGAGTGAGTTTATTTTCACATGTTAGCTTGGCAAAGAATTTTCCTATAGATATTATAGTTCAAAACTCAGATATCTCCCACAAAGTCAATTCCTATTTAAATCAAGACTCTACTATTGTTTTTATTGTGGTGGTTTAAATAAATTCTCCCTTAGAAATTGGGGGCTATAATTGAGTATTCAAAATAAGATGCTGTGAACTTATCACAAATATTTAGCATAATTAAAGGGAAGCAGAAAATAAGTTGAATTTGGCTGTGGTCTATAGAACAGCATCCAGTGATCTCATTTAGTTCTCTTGGTAACTGTAGGAGGATGAAGGTGACTAACATTAAGATGTGAATGAGGTCACAGAGCAAGAAAATCACTGGTCTTGGATGACTTGCTTCCAAGTTTATAGGCGTGATTAAACTATTTTCCAGAATTATGTTACAAGTATAGCCATTTCATGTTTTTATTCTTTATTATTTAACTCTGCTTTAGTAATGTTTTAAGGTCCTGGAAGAAAATGAAATAAATCCATGTAAAAACTTCAATAGCAAAACTAGGAAATCCAAGCATACAAGTAATAAAAGAGGGATATTTGGCAATAATATAAATATAATTTTTCAAAAACTAGGAGTCATATAGATATGTCAATAACTGCACTGTTGATTTCTAGAAGTAAGACGAGATTATGTCTCTATACTTTCTCCCATTTTCTTTTATTCTTCATATTTTCTGAACCTTTATAGCTTTCAAAAGTATTTTAACAGATTTTTGATTATGTAATAAATTAATCAATATTTATAGAAATCAGGGTAAGTATTCAAAGGACTTGATCTAATCATAAATTCAAGCTAGAAAGCAAGAAATTATAATAGAGAATAATAATTGTTTCACCAGGGTTGAAAGCAGGCATCAGAACACATTGTTAATGTTTTTTTCCCTGAACATGATGTTTCAAGACTCACAAAGCACATTCTCCCTTTTCAGTTTTTTATTCTTCTTTACTAATTGTTGATTTCTTATTTGAGGTTTTATCAGAAGCAGACCCCAAAACAAGGATTTTAAAAAGAAAAGGAAAAAGGACTCATGGACATGGACAACAGTGTGGTGATTGTAGGTGAGAGGAGGGTACAAGGGGACAGAATGATAATGGAAAAAAAAAAACAATAAAAAAAAAAAGTTGATCTCAGAGGTATCCAAGGAAGCACCAGTAGTGAAGTTGGGAAGGTAAAGAAGAAAAAAATTGGTTTGTTTTAAACAAACCGTTTTATCCTTGGGGGTAACAAGAGCCTTTAATCCTGTTAAGAAATTTAGAAGTCAGTGTAACAGAGAGTAAAACATGTATTTTATAGTTATTTCCCTCTCTGCCACCTACATGCTCTATTCCAAACATGCATCCCCCATGTTGCATTTTCTCCAACTTGGCACCTATTCCTTAAATTGTTGTAAGTTAGACTTAAAAAACAGAGAACAAGATAAGACAAAAAAATCTTTATAAGAAGAAGAATAGTGACATAAGCTACAGTCTCTCTTATAGTTGCTGATAGTTGATATTCATCTTCTTTGTCCCCTGATGCCCCCACTAGAAGCCCAATCTGCATCCAGCACTTTGGCTATTCCAGGTCTCTTGTGGTTGTTCCTGTGAAACTGAGAACATGAATGTACAGTGTTTTCTGTTCCAAGACAATGGAAATTGCTCCTTATTTTCCCTCCTGATAGAGATTAGAAAGATACATTTTCTAATCTTTATTATTTCCTTCCTTCTACTCACCTTGGGCTTTATTTATTCTTTTTCTAGTTCCCTTAAATGTAAAGTTATATTTTTTTGAGATTTTTTTTCTTGAGGCAGGCTTATAATGCTATGAACTTCCTTCTTAAGACTGCTTTTGTTGTGTCCCATATATTTTGGGTTGTTGTGTTCTCATTTTCATTTGTTTCAAGGAATCTTTTGATTTCTTCTTTAATCTCATTATTGACCCATTCATTGCTTACTAATATGTTTATTTAGCCTCCATTATTTTGCATGTTTTTCTTGTGATTGATTTCTAGTTTCATACCATTATGGTCAGAGAAGATGTTTGATACGATTTCAATCTTCTTTAATTTATTGAAACACATTTTTTTTCTAACATATGGTCAATCCCAGAAAATGTTGCAGCCACTGTGGAAAGCAGTATGGAATTACCTAAAAATTAAAAATAGAAGTGCCTTATGACCCAACATTTCCACTTCTGAGAATTTATCTGAAGAAACCCGGAATAATAATTTGAAAAGATATATGTACCTTTATATTCATTGTAGTGTTATTTACAAGAGTCAAGATTTGGAAGTAGCCTAAATGCCCATCAGTAGATGAGTAGATAAAAAAGAAGTGGTATATTTACACAATGGAATACTACACAGCCATTAAAAAGAAGGAAATCCCAGGACAAAAGATGGTGGCAAAGTAGCTGAACCTACCTCCTCATGCACCTAACTGGGGCACCTAGCTGATCTTCCAAAGAACAGAGTGAACAGCCAACAGAATCCCAGCTGATACGAAGCTTGGAATCCAAACATTGCAGAGGACATTTAAAAATGGATGATAACGAGACTTTATAGGTTGACAGGAAGGTCCCCAGACCCTGCCTGCACCATGGCTGCCACAGGAGCATTGGAGGAGAGCTGGGTCAGTGATTATAACTTAGAATAGCTCCCTCCACAAACAGAGCAGGGAAGTCACAGACCTGACCCAGGAGAGACCTGGATGCTTAAAGCGATGAAGGGATAGAGATTCAGTAAGAGACACATAGCCAGCTGCATACCCTGGCTGGGACTCTGGTGGCTGGCTGAGACAGTACCAGAGAAATTGGGGACCTGGGTGACACCTGGAGATGGGAGAAGAGATGGGCCATTACTAGCTGTGACCCTGATAGTCTTTGGACTGGTCAAAGAGTTGGTCTGTGTGGAAAGCCAGGTGTTTGTTAGAAATGGCTGTCCACAACCAAGCAGAAATCACTCAAAAGCTCTCAGCTGCTGTGCAAGGACATCTTGCATGCAGTGGCCTGACCAGCGAAGAGGTGTGGGGGTGCGATTTGCTCCCACTCATGGTGATTCACAGATTGATCAAAGGGGGACAGTAGGGCTCACAGACATAGCAGTGCCCAGAGAGACTTAATTCAATAGGGGAGCTTAACTTCCCTGAAGGGACTTCCAGCGCATGGACACAGTCCCAGGCCAACAAAGAGGGAGGAGGAGGGGTAAAATTTGATCCCACCCAGTCTACCTCCGGGACTAATCAAAGGGTTGCACAAGAAGGTAGACCATAGATGCCAGCCTGGCACATATTCGTAGAGTGGAGAGTGTTGGCTGCACAGTACTCTAAGGGCCTGGCCTGGAAACTAGGCACCTGTGAATATTGTAGCCCAGACCAGCCCAGAACCACAGGAAAGGAAAAAAATCAGAGCCCAGCCTCCCTCTTCCTGGCAGAATCCAGGAATACCAGCAAAACCTGCTTGGCAGATTTAAAGTCAGAAGGAGGCTTTTTTTTTTTGTTTTTCAGTAAGACCTGGAGCTAGAGAAAACCAAAGACAAATACAGAAAGAAGTCAGAAGGCAAATAGCAACAGCTGAGACAAATTTCACTTTGCTATCTTTCAGAACTTGCATTTTTTTATTTTTACTTTTTTACTATTTCTCTTGTTTCTGTTTAGTTTTTTTGTTTTGTTTGTGTGATTTCTTTGATTAGTTTTCTTACTCTCCCTTTCATATTGCATTTTAATTTTTCTTTCATATCATTCACATTCCAATAATACTATTCTTGGTCTTTATTTTTATTCTTTTCATTCAGATTACATATTTTTTTATCATATAATTGTGTAGGAGACCATTCTGCATGGCGTGGGTGCAGCTCCCACTCAGAGATGCACAGGACCCATGCCCACAGATAAGTTCTCCCATGGGGAATCAGGCCTGCATTTGTACCTGTTGCTTTGGGACTTGCTTTTGCTAAAACTCCCTCACCCTGAAGAGACAGAGAGTGCTTATTGTAACTTCCTAAAATCCATGCTAAAACTCCCCAGTATGGAGTGTAACCAGCTCCATCACTGTTCCCTTTTCATTTGCTAATACCCTTCTTCTGTGATGTGTTTAGTGGCATCATCTCCTTTGTTGTCTGTAAAAGGTAACCACCTAAAGAAAAACCTGTGCATAGTAAATGAGGACCTTCATGTAATGTGCCCAGTAAGACAATAAAAGTTCGTCGAAGCAAGGGCTGTGGCTTTTGCTCCCCTTGAGAGAAAAGCCATGCTGTCCCTTTCTCTCCACCAGACTTGGTGGTCTGTGTGAATGCCTCATTTCATCCGTAATGCCTCAGATACTTCGGGTTGGTGTCTGCATCATAAAAGGAAAGATAAAAATCAAATGATCATATCAAAGATGTGAGAAAAAGCATTTGAGAAGGTATGGCACACATTTATGCTAAAAAACACTCAACAAAGTGGGAGTAGAGGGAGCATACCTCAAAATAATAAAGGCCATAGATGAGAAATCTAGAGGCAACATCACACTCAACAGGCAAAACTAAAGTGTTCCCATTAGGATTAGGAACAAGACAAGAATGTCCGCTTTCATCATTTCTATTCAATACAGTATAGGAAGTCCTAGCTACAGTGATCAGACAAGAAAAAGAAATAAAAGGCATCCAAATTGGAAAGGAGGAAGCAAAACTGTCATTGTTTGCAGATAACATGATAACCCTACATAGAAAACCCTATAGACTCCATCAAAAACTACTTGACCTTATAAGTGAATTTGGCAAAATGTCAGGATACAAAGTCAATATCCAGAAATTGAAGGCATTTTTGTATACCAACAACATGATATCAGAGTTAGGAAACAGGAAAAAGTTTTCATTTGCTATAACAGCAAGAAAAATAAATTATCTCTGAGTAAACCTAACTGAGGAGGTAAAAGACCTGTACTCAGAAAACTACACAATAATTCTGGCCAAGATCGAGGCATAGGTGGACACACTGTGCCTCCTCCCACAACCAAAATTAAGGACAACAAATATTTAGAAACAAGTAAACAACCAGAACTGATAGAAAATTGAACTGCACAGAAGTCCGACAAACATTCATCCAGACTGGTAAGAGGGGCGGAGTCGTGGCAGGAAAAAGTGGAGGTTGGCAGACCCTGGCACACAGGCAATAGCAGCTGGCAGATCCCAGGCATGGGGTGGCAATGGTGCAGACCCAGTTGAGGCCACACAAGGTGGTTGGCTGACCAGGTGGTCCCATATTTTTGCACATATAATCCAGGCAAAGGGGAAGTAGCAGAAGGGACTGGAATCCAAAACAGAGCAGAGCAAGTGCCATTGTTCCCTCTCGCACCCCGCCCCCACATACAGCATTACTACCCAGAGACTGGGTTGTCCCACCCTGGGGAACACCTAAGGCTCCGCCCCTCACTACACAATAGCCGCTACTAGACCAAAAAAAAACAAAACAAAACAAAACAAAACAACAACCAAAAATGACTCACATGGGAGAACAGATCAAAGCCTAAAAGGCAATTCCTCTAAGCAGTGAAGGGATAGCCAACTGTGCAAGAGATCAAGAGATGCACAGTTCAAAGCCCTGGTGATCAGGATACTCACAGAATTGGATGATTTTGCTCACAAATTAGATGAAAAAATGAAGGCTACAATAAGTGAAATGAAGAAAAACACACAGGGAACCAATAGAGATGGGAGGAAAACTGGGACTCAAATCAATGGAGTGGACCAGAAGGAAGAAACAAACAACCAAACAGAAAACAAGGAAGAAATCAAGGATTCAAAAAAAATGAAGAGAGGCTTAGGAACCTCCAGGACATCTTTAAATGTCCCAACATCTGAATTTTAGAGGTACCAGAAGGGGAAGAGGAAGAGCAACAAGTGGAAAACTTGTTTGAACAAGATATATATGAATATAAAGGAGAATTTCCCCAATCTGGCAAAGGAAATAGACTACCAGGAAGTCCAGGAAGCTCAGAGAGTCCCAGAGAAGTTGGACCCAAGGAGGAACACGCCAAGGCACGTCGTAATTACATTAGCCAAGATTTGAATGAAGGAGAGAATTCTAGAAGCAACAAGAGATAAGGGGACAGTCACCTACAAAGGAGTTCCCATCAGACTGTCAGCTGATTTCTCCAAAGAGACCTTCCAGGCAAGAAAGGGCTGGAAAGAAGTATTCCAAGTTAAGAAAGTCAAGGACCTACAGCCAAGATTGCTCTATCCAGTAAAGCTTTCATTTAGAATGGAAGGGAAGATAAAGTGCTTCTCAGATAAGGTCAAGTTCAAGGAGTTCATCATCACCAAGCCCTTATTATATGAGATGTTGGTGGGACTTATCTAAGAAAAAGAAGATAAAAAATATGACAGTAAAAAGACAGCAAACTCACAGCTATTAAGAACCACATCTAAAACAAAAGCAAATTAAGCCAACAACTAGAACAGGAACAGAACCACAGAAATGGAGATCATATGGAGGGTTATCAACAGGGTAGTGGGAGGAGGAGAGAGGGGAAAAAGGTACAGAGAATAAGTAGTATAGGCTGTGGGTAGAAAATAGACAGGGGGAGGGCAAGAATAGTGTGGGAAATGTAGAAGCTAAAGAACTTATGACACATGGACATGAACTAAAGGGGAGGAATGTGGGTGGGACCAGGTGTACAGGGTGGAGGGGAATGATGGGAGAGAAATGGGACAACTGTAATAGCATAATCAAAAATTATATTTTCAAAAAGAAAACTACACAATACTGAAGAGAGAAATTAAAGAAGACACAAATAAATGGAAGCGTATACTGTGTTCATGGATTGGAAGAATCAAAATGTCCACACTGCCCAAAGCAATTTACAGATTCAATGCAATCCCTATTAAAATACCTGTCACATATTTCTCAGATATAGAGCATATATTTCAGAAATGTATATGAAACCATAAATGATCCTTAATAGCTGCAGCAATTTTGAGAAAGAAAATCAAAGTAGTAAGGATCACAATACCTGATATGAAACTGTATTACACAGCCTCTGTAATCAAAACTGTTTGGTGCTGGCATAAGAACAGACCCATAGGTCAATGGAACACAACAGAGTGCCCAGAAATAAACCCATATCCTTATGGTCAATTAATATTCAACAAAGTGGGCAGAAGCATAACATGGGGTAAAAATAGCCACTTCAATAAATGGTGTTAGGAGATTGGGAGAACTACATGCAAAAAAAGAAAAAAAAAGAAAATTGATAACCAACTTACATCATACATAAAAATAAACTCAAGATGGATAGAAGATTTAAGTGTAAGTCATGACACCATAAAAGTCTTTGAGGATAGCATAGGCAGGATAATTGCAGATATTCCAAGCAGAAATATTTTCACCAATATATTCCCTAGAGCAAGGGACATAAAGGAAAGAATACATCAATGGAACTTCATAAAAATAAAAAGCTTTTTCACGGCTAAAAAAAATCAGTAAAATGAAAAGCGAATAACCAAAAGAAAAATATATTTGCAAATGATACCACAGGCAAGGGTTTAATGTCCAAAATATATAAAGACCTCACAGGACTCCACTCCAGGAAGACAAATAACACAATTAAAAATGGCCAAAGGATCTGAACAGACACTTCTCCAAGGAGGACATACAGAGGGTTCTGGAGACATATGAAAGGATGCTCAGGATCACTAGCCATCAAAGAGATGCAAATCAAAACCACAGTGAGATACTACTTCATACCAGTCAGAATGGCCATCGTAACCAAATCAATAAGCAACAAGTGCTGGTGAGTTTGTAGAGGAAAGGCTACTTTAGTTCACTGTTGGTGGAAATGCAGACTGGTGCAGCCACTGTGGAAAACAATATGGAATTTCCTCAGAAAACTAAAAATAGAACTGCTTTTTGATCCAGCATTTCCACTGCTGGGATTATAGCCTAATAATCTTGATACACCAATTCAAAAGAATCTATGCACCCCAATGCTCATAGCAGCACAATTTACAATAGCCAAGTGCTGGAAGCAACCTAAATGCCTACTAGTAAATGAGTGAATAAAAAACAATGGTACATTTACACAATGGAATACTAGGTAATGGAAACAAAGAAGGAGCTCCTACCCTTCAGCATGAATGGATCTGGAAAGCATTATACTAAGTGAAATAAACCAGGTGATGAAAGACAAATAGTATATGATCTCACCTATAAATGAGATAAACAACAAAATATAACCAGAGACACTGAAATAAAAACCAAACTGACAGTTATGAGAGGGGAGGAGGGAGATGGATACTGGGGGAAAATAGGGGAAGGGTTATCAAGGAATATGTATAAAGGACACATGGCCAAAGCCAAAAATGGGGTAGGATTGTGGGTGGGAGGTGAAGACAGATAGGGTGGGTGGGAGTGGTGCAGGGAAAATGGAGACAACTGTACTTGAACAGCATTAATTTTTTTTTAATACCTGAACAAAAAAGAAGAAGAAGAAGAAGAAGAAGAAGAAGGAGGAGGAGGAGGAGGAGGAGGGGGAGGGGGAGAAGAAGAAGAAGAAGAAGAAGAAGAAGAAGAAGAAGAAGAAGAGGAAGAGGAAGAGGAAGAGGAAGAGGAAGAGGAAGAGGAAGAGGAAGAAGAAGAAGAAGAAGAAGAAGAAGAAGAAGAAGAAGAAGAAGAAGAAGGAGAAGAAGAAGAAGAAGAAAGAAATCTTACTTTTTACCACAGCATGGATGGACCTGGAGAACATTATGCTAAGTGAAATCAGCCACTCAGAAAAAGTTAAGTACCGCATGCTTTCAGTTATATTTGGAATCTAATGTATAAAATAAACTAACCAACAAAATAGATATAGTGTCTTAGCTGTCAAAAGTAGGGGTATAGGGGAAAGGTAAATAAAGTGAAGGAATATAAAAAAACTCATAGACAAGCAACAGCATGGTGATTATCAAAGGGAAATGGGTTGGGAGAATCAGTTAGGGGTAAAGTGGAGGCAAATGATGACTGAAAGTGACATAACTGAGGCGGCGAACACATAATACGATATAGAGATTTTATGTATTACAGTATTGTACACCTTAAACCTATATAATTTTATTAACCAAGGTCACCTGAATAATTCAGTTAAAAAAGAAATAAAACACTTTAAAAATTTTCTTGCATTTAAAAAGAAAGAAAGAACACATTTACAAGATCAATAGCTACATACTAATGCCTGAGGGTGTGTTAATCCAGGCAAGTAAAGAGAACACATCCCACTGATATTTGCTACCTGGGATACCACTTTGCTCAATTTACAATTGCTCACTGGTATCATCCATCTGTGGCACGAGGGCCAGACCAGTAAATTAAATAAGGATGTGATAGGGAACACCACCTCTGAGCCTTGTAAGTCTTTGAGGGGCTATTTTTCTCTATCTTTGAATCCAGGCTTCAGTATTGATTCTGAGTTACTGTCTTGGTCAAGGATGGAACTGGGAAGGAGTCTAGCCTCAGGGGCTTCAATTTAGCCTTTCCTGTCATATTCCTCTCATTTCACAGTTAGAGAACCTAATATGAATGCTGACTTTCTCAGATAATAAGTATATTCATTTTAATCATCAATTAGGTCTCAAGATTACATCTTATGGGATGGGTTCTAGAGACCTGGTGGACAACATGATATGGATGTGGCTACAACTACATTTATTACTTGACTTCCATATTCATCACTCTAACCAGGCCCACAACAGAACTGTCAATGTTACCTCAGAATCATATTCAATAATCTAGAGAATTCTCTCTCTATAGTGTACTTTCTCTGATAAAGAGCTGAAGAAAGAAATGGAAGAATTACTCTTGTGCATACTTTTCGTGCTGTGGCAAGGCTTAAAAGAACTGCTTCCTTCTTCTATTTATGGACCTCGAGTCTGAGAATTATTACATGCCTAGAAACTGGTTGAAGAATTAGAAAGTTTTACATTGAGGTGGGTGACAGCCATTAGCTCACCTGCTTTTTTTGGGGGTGGGGGTTACCTAAATCAAGCAACATTCTGTTTGTCTATTTACCTTACTTCTAGTTTCCCCATCCTTGATCCATTAGGCAACACCACAGATCACATTGTGCCAGGGGTCCCTTTGCCATTCTGGCCTATTGCTCATTTGAGCGTTATGCCAATTTTGTCTTTGATAGCTATGTGCATCCACTGGGTCTAACATCATATCCAATGCTGGAAAACTCAGTTCCACAATGGCATCTTTTATTTTCTAGCCTTGCCAATAAAAAAGAAACACCATTGAGCTTCTTAATGGTGCCAGTGTCCTCCTCACTCCCTACTCCTTATTGTTTCAGTAAAGGGCTTGTTCTATAGACCTTTCTACCTAGTGGGTTCCATATTTTACTTAATTAAGCCGTTCTATGATGCCTACCTACTATAAACATTCATGTTAAAATCCTAACCCCTAATGTAAAAGTATTAGGAGGTGGGGCCTTTGGGAAGTGATTAGAGTTAGATAAGGTAATGAGGGTGAAGCCCTCTGGAATGGAATTAGTGTTTTCATAAGTTATGAGAAAGTTGGCTTTATTTCTTTGTTCTTAACTGTGTAAGGATACTGTAAGTCAGCTGTCTGCAACCTAGATAAGGGTTCTCACCAGAGTGTGGCTATGATGTCACCTTGATCTCAGACTTCGAGCTTCAAGAACTGTGAAAAATAAATCTCTTTGGTTTATAAACAATCCAATTTATATTTTGTCATAGCAGGTCAAAATAACTAAGAGACTGCTTCTCCAATTTTTTTGTTCCTCCTATCATCTTTCAAGACAATTTGATCATCTCTCTCTTTCTCTCTCTCTTTCAAGCTTTAAGGAACAATTTCTATAGCATATTATGATCAGTTTCAGGCATTCTTGTCAGATTATTAAAGATAAGATGTAAGAGAAAACTGACAAGTGCACACTCTCTTCTCAGCAAGACATTCTTTCCCTGTTCACTCTGAACCCTAAAAATCCACTGACAACATGTGTGATTAGTTAGGTCTGACATTCTTTTGGGTAAAAATACCTTTCTGCCTGAAACTGTGATATTACTTCCCTCTTGGGCCTTGCTGTTACTTCACACTAGTTATTGGTGTAGAAGCAATAAGGGAACACATAAGTAGATATTGAGAATGTAAAATACCATCTCCTGGGGCATTTACAAGTTCTCCATGCAAAGGAAGTTTCTATTCTTTAACATGTGATAGTGGACCACTTCTCAATCAGAAAGTTCATGGGAATCTGGGGGGTTCAAGGTCTTCAGGCACATCTGCCTTAATACCTCTCCTCAATGTCCCAGAGTCCTTCTCCGAATGTAGAAGGATTGTTGGCCTTCTCAATTCAGTCTCCTCTTTTTAACTCTGTTACTCTACTCTCACAGAAAAGTGCTGGGACTCTTTCTCTGTCACAATCTGCCCTTTAATGACAAGATATAAAGGTCGCATTAAATGTTGCCAGGGAAACCTGATGTTTAGCTGGTGCCCTAAGGTGATAGGTAGATTGAATCTGTAATATATTCCTTTAGTGCCTTCATTGCACTTAACTGACACCAAAGTACTTTACAGTCCTTAAAAATGCCATTTTACCATAGGTCTTCAAAGCTAAAGATGTCACATAGCCTAGTCAAGCCCTTCTCATTTTCCATTCTGGTGCTTTTAATAGCTCTGTTGGTTAAGTATACTGGTGAGATAACAAATTTCTCTTAAAACCAGCAAAAGGGGATGTTGGCATCCCTGGATAAGTGGCCTAATTTTTTAATCTCATTCTGAGGATTGACTTTCTGTAGCTTTTTATGGCATCAACTTTTTTAGATAAATTGACCGTAAAGCAGAATCTGAGACAGGGATTCATTCCAGTGCAAATAGTTTATTTTGAAAGTGATTCCAAGACACATATAGTAGGGAAGTGGAAAAAGAAGATGGTAGGGAAAAGGCAGTGTAAAAATTTGGTCTCAAGCACTTTGTGATTGAAGGTAACAGGAACTTTATCCTACTGGAGAACTTTTAGATGGTAGAGTAAACCTGCATCTCAAAGGTATTCCATTGGGGGGACAAGGGAGCTAAAGATTGCAGTGTAATTTACAATTGCCAAGATATACAAGCAGCCTAAGTGCCCAACAGTAGATGAGTGTATAAAACAACTATGGAACATTTACACAATGGAATACTACTCAGCCATAATAAAATAAGAAAATTTTACCCTTTGAGACAGTATGAATGGGTCTGGAGAGCATTATGCTAAGTAAAATAAGGTAGTCAGAGAAAGACAAATACCATATGATTTCACTTATATGTGGAATCCAGTGAACAAACTGAACTAACAAGAAAAAGAAAGATGAACTCATAGAGAGAGAGCAGGGTAACAGCTAAGGGGATGGAGGAAGTTAGGGGGAGGGGTTGAGCAAAAAAGAAATAGGATTCATGGACATGAACAACAGCAGGGAGATAGCAGCAAGTCAGAAGTATAAGGGACTAAACAGTAATGAAAAAATACAATAAAAATAATAATTTTGAAAAAAGTGTAGAGGATAAAAAAAAAGAATGCATTTTGATTACAGTAGCCTTGTAATACATTTTGGTATCAGGTATTGTGATCCCTCCTACTTTGCTCTTCTTTCTCAAGATTGCTGCCACTATTCTAGGTTATTTATTGTTATATACAAATTTTTGAAGTGTTTGTTCTATGTCTGTGAAGTATGCCATTGGTACTTTAATAGGTATTGCACTGAATCTGTAGATTGCTTTGGGAAGTATAGACATTTTGATGATGTTAATTCTCCTCATCCATGAACATGGTATGTGTTTCCATTTGTTTGTGTCTTCCTTGATTTCTTTCTTCAGTGTTGTGTAGTTTTCTGCATACAGGTCTTTTGCCTCCTTGGTTAGGTTTATTCCTAGGTACTTTATTTTTCTTTTTGCTATTTCAAATGGGATTTTTTCTTGATTTCTGCTTCTGTTGTTTCATGGTTGGTATACAAAAATGCCTTTGATTTCTGGATATTGACTTTGTATCCAGCTATTTGGCCACATTCATTTATTAGGTCGAGCAGTTTTTTGGGTGAGTCTATAGGATTTTCTATGTACCCTATCATGTCATCTGCAAACAATGACAGTTTTGTTTCCTCCTTTCTGAGTTGGATGCCTTTTATTTCCTTTTCTTGTGTAATCGCTGTGGCTAAGACTTCCAATACTATATTGAATAGAAGTGGTGAAAGTGGACAACCTTGTCTTGTTCCTGATTTTAGTGGAAAGATTTTAGTTTTTGCCCATTGAGTATGATGCTGGCTGTAGGTTTCTCATATAGTGCCTTTATTATGTTCAGGAATGCTCCCTCTATTCTCATTTCACTGAGTGTTTTTATCATAAATGGGTGCTGTACCTTATCAAATGCTTTTTCCACATCTATTGATATGATAATGTGATTTTTGTCTTTTCTTTTGTTTATGTGATGACTTACATTTACTGATTAGTGAATGTTGAACCATCCTTGCATCCTTGGGATGAATCCCACTTGCTCATGGTGTATGATCTTTTTATTGGTGGGAGAGCAGACTGGTACAACCACTATGGAAAACAGTATGGAATTTTCTAAAAAAACTAAAAATGGATATACCTTTTGACCCAGCAATTCCACTGCTAGGACTATATCCTAAGAACCTTGAAGCACTAATCCAAAAGAACCTATGCACCCCTATGTTTATAGCAGCACGATTTACAATAGCCAAGTGTTGGGAGCAACCTAGATGCCCATCAGTAAATGAATGGATCAAAAAACTGTGGTACATTTACACAATGGAATTCTATGCAGCAGAAAGAATGAAGGAGCCCCTACCCTTTGCAACAGCATGGATGGAACTGGAGAGCATCATGCTAAGCGAAATAAGCCAGGCAGTGAAAGACAAATACCGTATGGTCTCACCTTTAACAGGAATCTAATCAACAAAACAAACAAATGAGCATACTATAACCAAAGACATTGAAATTGAGAACAGGCTGAAAGTCACCAGAGGGGAGAGGGGAGGGAATTTCTGGTGAAAAGGGAAAGGATTTACAGGAACAAGTATAAAGGACACATGGACAAAAACTATGGGAGGCAGAAATGGGAGGGAGGTGGGGAGGGCTGGGGTGGTAGGCTGGGGTGGGAGTAAAAGACAGAAAACTGTATAAGATCAACAATTAAAATAAAAATTTGGAAAAAAGAAGAATGCGTATTTCAATTACCACTAGTCTTTTTTAAAGGCTATTTTTAAGGGACATTAATTCCTTGCTACTTCAGGCTTCAACATGGACCTTAGAAACCAGAAAAAAGCCCTTGAACAAAGACAAAAAAATTCTGGCATCTGGAAACAGGGCTAAGGTACTCAGAGTCTCAAAGACAAAAGCTTCTGACAGCAAGAAGTTGGCTGAAGTTGGATAAAAAACCACTTTAAAAGGAATGGTAGCATAAAGTAGCATTTTCTAAAATTATAATCACGTAGACTTTCTTTTCAAGAGTATATTGCTGTTAAAGTTCCTTTTCCATAAACATTTATTTTATTTAGTCACAAGTTTATATAACATCTATTTTCATCTTTTGTGTATTTATATGTTATAATTTCAAAAATAATATTTCTTATTGGAAGATAAAAAAGTGTAACCAAGATGAGAAAGTTAACAAAGCCAGATGAACAGAAAAGTGAAAATTGGATATGAAGGATTTTTTCATATCGATCTGTGCTTTGCTGGCTGGAAAATACACATACATACACACATACAAATGGAGATGTGTTTGCATATATGAATGTGTGCAAAATTTCTGTGGAAAGATTACAGTTTATTATGGTTGGTTAAGAGAAGCAAGTACTTCAAGTTGGTGGTAATGTGGAGGAAATTGATACTATACCATATACACCCTCCCCCCAATTTTCCTCAAAACATAAAAAGGTTAAGTATTCAGTCTAAAACTAAAAGCCTCTCTCTGTTAAGATATATTCTTAAAAATTCACTTATTTATCTATTAAAATTATATAGATTATTGAATGGTATGAGTATGTGTTTCTGAAACTTTTATCTATCATCTATCATCTCTATATGCCTATCTGCGTCTTCTATTTATGTATCTTGTCACTTATATAAATCACTTATAAATACATATAATTATTGACAAAGTTTCTGGAAGGTGTTACCTGTTAGCCTTGGAAACTTATTAGGAAAGTAAGAAATTTGAAAAGACTCGGAGATCCTAGGGCTGAGTGTAGTTACAGCAAAAAACTATTACTGGTATTCCTGGTCCAATTGTCCAAAAGTCTTAGAAATCAAAACAAGCATCTCCATTTCCCATCTCTAAAACCATCCCTTTTGTCCTCCTACCAACAACACTGTAGTAACTTTTTGCCCAAATAAGATGATCAATTATTTGTAATAACTGAACTTTTATTTTTTGAATATTTAACTCAAGGTGCTCCTTTTTTACTTTATTTTTAAGTTTTGTATTTATTGATTTTAGAAAAATACAAAAGACAGAGAGAAAGAGGAACATTAATTTGTTGTTCTACCTATTTGTGCATTCATTGGTTTGTGCCCTGAGTGGAGATCAAACCTGCAACTTTGGAGTATCAGGATGATGCTCTAACCAATTAAGCTATCAAAGCTTAATGACTGAAGTTTGAAAAGGCTGAATCAAATAGGTTGACATTTTAAAAGGCTGAGTCAGGTATGACAGACAACTTGGGGTGGTCAAAATATATTAAATGTGTATTTGAATGGATACAGAAAAATTACTAATTCAATATCTGTTCTCATAAAATTTTTCAGAAAACTAAGAATGGTAGAAATGGTGGGAAACTTCTTCAAACTATTATAAGGCATCAAAAATAAAAATAAAACACCAGCCCTGGCTGGTGTGGCTCAGTGGACTGAGTGTTGGCCTATGAACTGAAATGTCACTGGTTCAATTCCCAGTTAGGGCACATGCCTGAGTTATGGGCCAGGTCCCCATTTGGGGGCATGTGAGAGGCAACCAATCCATGTAACTCTCACACATTGATCTTTCTCTCCCTCTCTTTCTCCTTTCCTTCCCCTCTCTCTAAAAGTAAATAAATAAAATATTTAATATAAAATAAAATAAAACACCGAATCCTGAAGTTAGCATTATTCAAATTGTTGAAATATTGAACTTTTCTCTCTAGCATGGTAATATGGCCAGGACATGTTCTCCTCCCCTTTCTATTGAACATATACTGCTACTTCATTACAATAAGGCACTAAAAAAATACATAAAGACTTGAAAGCAAGGAGTACAGTTTTCCTAAATGACATGTTATGTAAGTGTGTATGTGAAAAAAATCCCAAAAGATTTACAGGAAAGAAAAAATAAATACTATTAGAACTAAAAAATTATCTCAGGAATGTGTACAGGATACAAATTCCATATGCAAAATATGAACATGTTACTATGTTAACAATGAACTATATTAAGTTAAACTATAAAACATGCTAGAATAAATCTAACAAATGTTTTGTAAAATCTCTTTTCTAAAAATTATAAAATGCTACTGAGAGAAATTAAATAAAACCAAATTAAATGTGAAGAGATAACATACTTATGGATGGAAATATTTACTTTTGTTAAGATGTCAATTTTCCCTAAATTGATTTATATATTCTATGCTAATTAAATAAATGCCTAAATTTGCGTGCCAAAAATTATAGTTTTGCTAACATGGTAGGCAGGGAGATCAATGGACTAGAATGGAAAGTTAAGAAATATACCTGCACATATTTAGTAAAATAATGTTTTATTTTCAACTTTATTGAGCATTACAGGTAAATAAAATTGTAAGATATTTACTTAAAGTGTGCACCATGATTATTTGATATGTGTATACGTTGTGAAAGAATTCTCCATTCAAATTAATTAATACATCTCCACTTCTAAAGTTTACCTTTTTTGAGTGATGATCAAATTATTTTTGAGCATGACAAAGGAGTTTAATTAAGAAAGGGGCCTGGCTGGTGTGGCTCAGCAGACTGAGCACCGGACTGTGAATCAAGGGGTCGCTGGTTCGATTCCCAGTCAGGACACATGCCTGGGTTGCAGGCCTGGCCCCCAGAATGGGTTGCATGAGAAGCAACCACACATTGATGTTTCTTTCCTTCTCTTTCTCTTTCCCTTCTCCTCTCTCTAAAAATAAATAAAGTCCTTTAAAAAGAAAGATAGAAAGAAAGAAAGAAAGAAAGAAAGAAAGAAAGAGCATTTTATTTAACAAAAGTTGTTGGAATAATTGGATAATTATCTGAATAAAAGAATCATGATCCACACTGCCCCCAAATTTATTTTGAGATAATTAACTGACTGAAGATTAACAGCTAAAATTATGAAGTGTCTAGGTGAAAAATAAAAGTGATATATTCTCAACTTAGAATAAACAAAGTACACATAGGGAACTACAAATGAGAAAATAGAAACAATTGAAATCAGAGAATTTTACTCATCAAAGATAATTTTAAAAAACTGAATAAAAAATATATACCTTAATATAATATTTATATTTCACATTTTCTCAAATCTTTAGAATATATGTGAAGGTATCCAATTTAAAGTATGGATAAAAACTGATATTCAAAACATTTGCAACATACCATAAGAACAAATTATTATTCTATCACACATAAATATGCATGCAAAATATTAAGTATTGCCATAACTGGTGTTTTTATTTTTATTTATTTTTTATTTTTGATGTAATCTTTATTGTATTTTTCCATTACCATTTAATTGTTCCTCTTATATCCCCCTTGCAATCACATCTTGTCCATGTCCATGAGTCTTTTTTCCTTTTTGTTCAATCCCTTCATGTTGTAACCACACCTCCATAGCTGTCAACTTGCTCTCTATCTTTGAGTCTGTTTGTATTTTGCTTTGTTAGTTCAGTTTGTTCATTACATTCCACAGATGAGTGAAATTATATGGTATATGTTTTTTTCTGACTGTCTTATTTCACTTAGCATAATGTTTTTCAAGTCTACACATGCTGTAGCAAAGAGTAAAATTCTCTTCTTTTTTGTAGGTGAGTAGTATTCCATTGTATAATGTTCTATAGCTGTTCTATGCACTTATCTACAGATGAACACTTGGGCTACTTCTATATCTTGATGATTGTAAATAACACTGCAATGAACATAAGGGTGCTTATGTTTTTTCAAATTGGTGTTTGGGTTTGATCATATATATTTCCAAAATGGGATCACTGCATCAAAATGCAGCTCCATTTTCAATTTCTTGAGGTATCTTCATTTTCAATTTCTCGAGGTATATCTGTACTGCTTTCCAAAGTGGGTGCGCCAATCTGCATTCCCACCACAAAGCAAAAGTGTTCTCTTTTGTCCACATCCTCACCAGCACTTGTTGTTTGTTGACTTATTGATGATAGCCATTCTGACAGTTGTGAGATATTAGCTCATTGGCAGAAGAGTAAGTGGAGGCTACACTAAATTCCTCCCAGGATCAATCTGGAATTACAACTAAGTTGCAGAGAAATCATCCTAAATAATCAGCTGAACACTAGCTGGGGAGAAGCTTTTATAACCAAAGACATATAGAAGAAACCACTTCACTACAATATGATTGGTAGGGAGTATGGAGACACGAAAGGGCTGGCTTGGCTCCCATGGGCAGCAGCTGAAGTTCCAGAGGGATATTTCCGTTGTTGGTGCTTTCCCACTGAGAATGTGGGGTCTAAACTCCAAAATGTACTCCCCAGCCTACAGCACCAGAGTTGGATAGGAATCCAGATAATATCCAGATGTGAAAAGCAGCAGGGTTTTTGTCTGCCAGGGATAGATAGCTGGAGACCCAGAGAACCTCTTAAAGAGCCAACACACAAAATTTCATTTGCAGCCACTTACCTTGTGTACCAGCAGAGAAAGGGCAGAGTGGGCTAGAGATGCTTGAGAAGAGTCTGGGGTTGGTGGCTCTGGGGAGAGAACTGAAGAAGAACTGAAGGAACAAACTCCAGGATCCCTGTGTTGTGTCATACCCCATACTGCAGGAGCCATCTTTCTCAGGCGGAGCATTCTTCTGTGAATAACAACAACCTGAGGGGAAGCAATAACCCTGCTGGTATGAATTACTCTGCCCCACCCTGTGGGACACTGGAAAAGTAATCCTAAAAGGAACATTCATAGCATTACAGGCTTATCTCAAAAACGAAAGAAAGAAAGAAAGAAGAAAGAAAGAAAGAAAGAAAGAAAGAAAGAAAGAAAGAAAGAAAGAAAGAAAGAAAGAAAGGAAGGAAGGAAGGAAGGAAGGAAGGAAGGAAGGAAGGAAGGAAGGAAGGAAGAAAAGAAAAAAGCTCACATAATTAGTGTTTTTAAAGTATAGCAAAATTTAATACATTTTATTGTAGTAATGCAGAAAGTTAAACATTAGACAATTTATCACTATAATCCATTACCTTTGAGAAAAGCTCTGTTACTATGGTTGACACAGAGTAAGCACTTCATAAATATTCGTTGACTATGTTGAAAATTGAAATTAAATTTATTACCTCTTCAAGAAAATCCTCAGAGCAATAGAATAAAACTGGTATAATTACATAATATTTAACTACCAGAAGTAAACAGTAAATAGTTTATTTAGAAGGCATTCCAATAACATTTTTAGATTAAAAATCAAGGATGTCTATTCCTGCCACTGGTAATCCTTGTTTTACCAGAATTATTTTAATGCATAAAACAAAAGAAAATATATAAATATTATGTAGTATTGTAAGTATTATAAAGACATAAGCAAAAAAAAAAACTTTGATTCTGTATATCCAAGATTAGCAATTATTGAATTCTAAAAACAAAAATTGAAATAAAAATAAATTTGTTCATGACCATCATGGTACATCTGGTGTAATGGCTGCACAGTGGAGCTCCAGGTGACCATTGCAGACAGAAAAAGTAAACTGTCAAAGAACTCATACCATTTGGTACTTGTTATCTACACTAAAGGAGTCTGATTGATAGGATCAACTGGCAAGAGAAATGGAAAGTGATGTGGTGCAGATAAAGTGTTCTGCAGGTCATGAGAGAAGGGAAAACTATAATTCATTTTTACTACGTAAAATATAATTCACATTTACTAAGTGCCCACCAGTAAATGAGTGGATAAAAAATATGGTACATTTACACAATGGAATAGTACACAGCAGAAAGAAGGAAGGAGCTTCTACCCTTCACGACAGCATGGATGGAACTAGAGAGCATTATGCTAAGTGAAATAAGCCAGGTGATGAAAGAGAAACACCAAATGATTTCACCTATAAGTAAAACCTAATCTACAAAACAAATAAGCAAGAAAAATGTAACCAGAGACATTGAAATGATGAGCAAACTGACAGTAACCAGAGGGGAGATTGGAGGGGATAATGGGGGAAAAATAGGGGAAGGGTTATCAAGGAACATGTATAAAGGGCAAATGGACAAAGCCAAAGGGAGTAGGTTCAAGGGTGGGGTCAGGGGGCCATGGTGGGTGAAAATGGAGACAATTGTACTTGAAAAACAATTACAAAATCTTAATTTTCAAAAAGACTATTGAAGAAATGATAAGCAACTTTGACTGCTTCAAAAATTGTGGCAAATCTTATTAACCAAAATGTGGCACATAAAATTGTTTGCTTAGGGATGTCCACTTTGCTCCTGGAAAGATCAACAGATTATAGTATTGATGTAGATACTGGTTACCTCAAGGAAAATGGATTTGAATTAACACAATCAAGATCAAGAGAAATCAATGATATGTTCAAATGACTTCCAAACACTCTCCATGACTCTAAAGTTAACAAAAGAGTTCAGCATATAATTGAAGTGATGTTTGATGTAAGGAAAGTTGTATTCAAGAACCACCTGTTATCCTAGAAGGACTTTACTTAGTGGAAGAAGATGCTCAATTCAGCCATGTGCTCTCTCTGGAAGATGACTAATCAATAGATCTCGATGTTTTCAATATGGATCATAATTTTATGGACAAAGAAAAGGAGTACAAAGCTATTGATAAGGAAATTCTTGATGAAGGATAGAGTGACTCAAACACAGACCAAAATGCTGAATATAGTGAAGAGGACGGGAAAAAAGACAAAGAGGGAGAAAGAGATGAAGGAAAACATGTGACTATTCGTGGCAAGATGGAAATCAGTCTAGTCTTATTTTGTTGTAAAATTTATCTTACTATGTAGTCAAGCTTAGATTTTGAAAAGTGTGTTCACAATTTGCTGAAAATGGAGTTTTCTGAAAGCCAAGCAAAAGAACTCTGAAACATGATACTTCATTGCTGTGATCAACAAAAGACATATGATAAATTTTCGGCTTAGTAAATAAGCAATTTTGCATGCTAGAAAGAATACATGGAATCCTTTGAAAGTATTTTCAAAGAACAATATGATACCAACCACCACTTGGAAACAAACAAATTAGAAATGTTGCTAAGATGTTTACTCATCTTTTATACATGTATTCACTTCAGTGTAGTGTTCCTGAATGTATAAAGCTGAATAAGGAAACCACTATATCCTCCAGTAGAACTTTTGTTAAAATATTTTCCCCAGAACTGTGTGAATACATGTACCTTCCTAAACTTAATGCAAAATTAAAGGATGAAATTCTACAGCCATTCTATGAAGGGTTATTAACATGGGATAATCTCAGAAACAGTTTGCCATCAACATTTTTACTTCTATAGTTCTTGGAGGTTTAACAAATGAATTGCATGAGCATCTCAAAAATACAGTGGAAGTCATTGTGGCACAGAAACCAGAAATTGAGCCAAATAAATCCTCCCCCTCCCCTTCCTCTCCCATGCCCTCCTCTGTGAAGTCTGATTCCTCAGCTTCTGGTTCCTTTGGAAAGCAGTGAAAGCAGTTCAGAGTTTTTCAGGAGAAGACAGTGATTCTTCATTTGTCAGCAGTCAGATCTCTGCCTCAGCTAAAGACATAAGAAAGAAGGAACAAGGGAACATCAGAAGTAAAGAAGTAGATAAACTGACCAGGAAACAACAAACAAATGATAGGAAATAGGAAGATAGATCAGAGCAAAGGCAGCAAGAAACAGACTGAAAGAGAAAGAAGGTCAGAAAAAATCAGATATAAAAATTGAAGAGATCCAAAATGGAGAGATCCCATAAGAAAATTCATTTCAGACAGAGGTGTTTCTTCTGAATGAAATAGTTATGATAGAGTAATGAGTGATAAAAATGCACCAAAGTTTGGAAAATAAATATGGCGATCCCAATCAAAATGAGAAGAAATGAACAGAAAACATTCAGACTCTAGAATTGATAAAGATAGGTATCAGAGTGGTTCAGAGAGGCGATAGGAAAAATCAAGCAGACACTCTGAACAATCCAGAGAATCAAACAAAGATTAAATCTGGTAAATAGAAAATCTCCAACAAAGCAAAAAAAAAAATATCTACAAAATCACAAAAACTGAACATACCTTGTCAGTTGAAATAAATTATTTTTTGCATTGTTTAACAAACTCTATAAAATGTCTTGTATAAAGTACTGGTTTGCCTGTAAATTAAAAAAAAAAAAACTTTTTCATTTATTTTAACATGTTTTATATAACTGATACATCTCAAGGCCCTCTACATAAAATTATTTGAAAGTTGTACCAGAGTGGGATATAATTTTTGCATGTATTTTGTTAACAAATTGATTAAATACTTTTTAAAAGACTATAAAAAGAAGTCTATTGTTTCCAGCTATAACCAAAAGAAATATGAAATAAACAATGCACTGATTTACAACAGTGAGAAAAATGTAAAGAAACTGGAAATAATTCCAACAAGAAAAGTTCAAGGACAATAAAGTAAATATCAATGAAACATTAATAAAGGACATTAAGGAAGTCCTGTAAAATCAAAGACTATATGGCATTAATTGATGGTAAGACAAAATATTGTAGAGGTGAAAATTTTCTTCAAGTCAAGTTATCAACTCAGTTTGAAACCAAACTAAAAACTCAATGTTTTAAATAAATTAGAGATGCTGGTTTTATATTATAATAATATGGAATAAATTGATAACTTGAATAAATAGCAATGGGGGTTATATTACTTAAGAGATATCAAAACATATTATATTGCCCTAACTGGTGTGCCTCGGTGGATTGAGTGCTAGTCTGTAAACCACGGGGCTGCCAGTTCCATTTCTGGTCAGGGCACAGGCCTGGGTTGTGGGCCAGGTCCCTGTAGGGGGCATATGAGAGGCAAGCACACATTGATGTTTCTCTCCTTCAATTTCTACTTCCCTTCCCCTCTCTCTAAAATTAAATAAATAGTATATTTTAAAAGACATAAAAGTCAGTAATTAAATAATTGTTATTTTTACTGCCTTATCTATGTAACAACCACATCAATATTATAATTTATTATATAATAAGGTGACATTTCAAATCATTATTAAATAATAAGTTAGCCAGTGGCTGCTAGAGCCATCAATTATCCACATATATTGGATTTAATAAGAATAATAAATGATGGACTTTTAAAGAACATTTATTTTTATTATTATTTTTTCCATTTCTTATTTTATTTTTTTAAATCAGTATTTTTTAATTGTTGATATTGTACAGTTTTCTGTCTTTTACCCCGCCCCAGCCCACCACCCCAGCCCTCCCCACCTTCCTCCCATTTCCACCCCCCATAGTTTTTGTCCATGAGTCCTTTATACTTGTTGCTCTAAACCGTTCCCCTTTTCCCCTGAAATTCCCTCCCCTCCCACTCTGGATACTGTCAGACTGTTCTCAAATTCAGTGTCTTTGTTTATATTATGCTTGTTTGTTTGTTTTGTTGATTAGCTTCCTGTTAAAGGTGAGATCATATGGTATTTGTCTTTCACTGCCTGGCTTATTTCGCTTAGCATGATACTCTCCAATTCCTTCCATGCTGTCGCAAAGGGTAGGAGCTCCTTTAAGCATATACCATGTTCATGGATCGGAAGAATTAATATTATCAAAATGTCCATATTACCCAAAGCAATTTACAGATTCAATGCAATACCTATTAAAGTTCCAATGGCATATTTCACAGACATAGAACAAACACTTCACAAATTTATATGGAATCATTAAATGACCCCGGATAGTGGCAGCAATTTTGAGAAAGAAGAGCAAAGTAGGAGGGATCACAATACCTGATACCAAACTGTATTACAAAGCCACTGTAATCAAAACAGCCTGGTACTGGCACAAGAACAGACACGTGGACCAGTGGAATAGAACAGAGAGCCCAGAAATAAACCCAAGTCTCTACAGTCAATTAATATTTGACAAAGGGGGCAGCAACATAAAATGGAGCAAAAATAGCCTCTTCAATAAGTGGTGCTGGGAGAACTGGACAGCTACATGCAAAAAAATGAAACTCGAGCACCAACTTACACCATACACAAAAATAAATTCAAGGTTGATAAAAGATTTAAATATAAGCCATGACACCATTAAAATTCTAGAGGATAATATAGGCAGGAAAATCTCAGATATTTCACGCAGCAATATTTTCACTGATACGTCCCCTAGAGCAAGGGACATAAAGGAAAGAATAAACAAATGGGATCTCATCAAAATAAAAAGCTTCTGCACAGCTAAAGAAAACAGTATTAAAATAAAAAGAGAACCAACTGTATGGGAAAACATATTTGGAAATGATACCTCAGACAAGGGATTAATCTCCAAAATATATAAAGAACTTACAAGACTCTACTCTAAGAAGACAAGCAACCCAATTAAAAAATGGGCAAAGGATTTGAACAGACACTTCTCCAAGGAGGACATACAGAGGATCCAGAGACACATGAAAAGATGCTCGATATCTCTAGCTATCAGAGAGATGCAAATTAAAACTACAATGAGATACCACTTGACACCAGTCAGAATGGCCTTCATAAACAAAGCAACAAACAGAACATTTATTTTTAAATAGTACTTCACTATAAAAATATTTGTTTGATAGTCATTTTTCTTCAATTTTCTTTAGCTAAAATGTTCTTACTTTATCTACAATGTTCTTACTTTACCTTTGGCTTTGAGCACAGATTCTTTCCTCACTGAAATTTTCTCAATTCCTTGCTTATTTCAGAATTTTTAAGTTAAAATAATTGTTAAATTGTTTTGCCTACTTCAAATACCCACCTATTTTTCATAAACATGGAGTTTGGGGTTTTTTTTCTTTTAATTATACTGCTATGCTCTCCAAATTTCTTAACTACTAAGGAAGTGTCTTCTTTTTTGGATGCAATAATGTCTGTGTTTTGCTGAATGGATTTTAATATAACATTTTTCTCAGTATTGCCAAAGATTATTATGTGTGGTTTATTTTCATTTGGCTTTCCATTTGAAGCTTTAGTTTATCTTCTATGAAATTTTAAGGCTATTACTTAGCTTGATTTCTGTAAATTTTCAGAAATACTCCATAAAAAGCTTTCTTCTATTTAAAATAATGACATTTTAATTTAGAATAGAGACTGAGCATAAGAAAGAAAGCACTGCATTCTTACTATTCATTAATTCTTTCTCAATGTCAAATAAAACTGTTTGTAATCATTACTTTTTATGAAGGTTTTTGTCGTTATTTCCTTTTTTAAATGTCATTTTCTCCTACAATATACAGGGTATTTTATTTTGTAAATAGCTTGGAAAAAATAAGATTCATACACACACACACACACACTTGGATGCATGATTCATATGATTCATATACATATATGTATATACATATACATGTGCATATATGATTCATATGCATATATATATCCCATATGCATATATGAATATGTGTATATATTCATATGTATTCATATGTATGTACATATGTATAGAATATGTATATATGTATAGATTCATATACATCTATATACACATATATATAGCTAACACCAATCTCAGTACAATAGCAATGCCATTTATTAGCTTGTTGAAAACCCTTAGAGTTGCCTAATACACAATGAAGACTTTGAAGCTCAAAAATGCAATGTATTAATGTAATCGAATTCAAATCTGTCTCAAGGCACATGTTTTCAAGTAGAAGAACCAAGGTACATTGATCTCAGCTTGCTGGATGAGAAATACAAGTTCTTTATTCCTGTGATCTTCTTTTCTACTTCTACCTAATATCTGAATTCTTCCTTTGGCCACCCTGGAATAAATATCATTCAGAAAAATTCTATAGAAATGACATGATCTCACAAAAGACAATAAAAACCCATTTAATATTGTGAAATAAGACTCCATCTGAGATATTACTACCGTAATGAAAATAATTTGATTTTGTGTGTGCAATTGTGTGTGTGTGAACAGGCATATGTATATAGCTCATGATTTAGTTTAAAAAGAATTTGAGGAATTCCAAGAAATTTTTAGCACTAAGTACTTTAATAATTGGAATAAACTTAGAGCATTCCAAGGCAATGACTTTTTGCCTAGTAATTCATAGAAAAAAACGGCACAAACTTTATTGACTTGCTTGCACGAAAACAAATTCATGTTGAACAGTACATCAGTATTTGACTTTGGACATATGACATAACCCTTTTGTGCCCCAAATTCCACAGAATGAAATGAGAAAAAAATAAGTACAATGTGATGTATGGCATAGAGAAGAAGAGTTTTGGTAGACATTAGACTATTTTGCCATTTACTTTACAGCTTTTACTCTTAACAGGCAAATGTTAATTGGTTAAATATCTTAGTTTCACTCATTTTTTTTTTCATTTCTGTAAGCATTGAGGTTCTCCCTGATACTTTAATTATCTAGTAAACAAAAAAGTATCATTAAACTATATAATGTTTTTAGCTTCCTGAGAGTATACACATTAGTTACAATCTTATTCACAAAGAGGTTATTATTCATCTGTTGTAATGTGTAATTCATTAAGCTTGTAATGTGTCACTCTCAACTGTACAATGTAAGGAAAATAGGAGGCATTATGAACTTTGTACAGTGAGAGGGAAAAATTATATGCGGTGTTTGAGCTCACATAGATGATATTGATAGATTTTCATTAGAACCCAGCTACCTTCATTACAGTTCAAATAAGTGTACCCAACACAGAAGTTGTTGGGGCTCCCTATCTATCCTCTTTGATCTAAGGTTACCATAGCTCTGTGATGCACTAATTAAATGTAAGTCTTGTTTTATCTACAATTATTATATCCTTAGCATTCGAGAGGCAGAAAACTTGGAAAATAATGCAATCTCTGAATTATACATTAAGGTCTGGAGTCATAGAAGTTAAATTATTCACCAAAGATCAAATGGCAGAATCAGGTGGAAAACCCCTGTATGTTAATTACTGCTTTCTTTTGCCGTATTTCACTGGAGATTTTTCATTCTTTTTATGCTCATATGATACATCCACAATGACAAATACAGAAAAGTTAAACTGTCTCTAATCTATGGCTTTGCTATATCATTTGAAACTACCATGGGTACTGGAATTCTTTGTCTTCTCTTTATAATACATTCTACCTGATGTATTTCACTTTATACAAAGTCTTCATTTTTACAAAACACAAAGCAAGTGCTCAATAAATTGGATGGTCACTCAATTTTGAAATGAGTTGCAGGTCATATTTTATATAAAAACCAGTACTTCCAAAATTCCTCAAAATATTTCCATGCACTGAAAGTTGTATTGACTATAGCTCATACAAAAAGTGCCATTAGGAAGAATTTGGAAATTTTTATTATGTAGGGAGTGTTTTAATATTTGTTGTAACAGTATTTACACAAAGCAATGCACTTGTAGGATATTACTAGCTTTAGGCTTTCTCCAAGCCTGAACAAACTCAATTCCCATATTCTCAAAGCAAATTTTTAAGCAGAAAAGGAGAAGGCAGACATGGAGCCAAATGTAGTAGTTATCCAATCATAGGTGAAAATCAATATTGATTAAACACAATTTAATAGTTGTGGTACTATATGCTAGCTGCTTTTGCTCTCACATACCACGGTGGAGGACAAGGATGAACATTGTAGTTGGCAAGAGTGCTATTATGATATTCCCCAAACTCAGAGAAGGAGATCATACCATAACAATTTTTTTAATTTTTATTTTAATTGTTGATCTTGTACAGTTTTCTGTCTTTTATTCTCACCCAAACCCACCACCCCAGCCCTCCCCACCTCCCTCCCATTTCCACCCCCCCCATAGTTTTTGTCCATGTGTCCTTTATACTTGTTCATAACAATTTTAATAGTAAGAGTTCACAATATTTATTAATCACTTACTATGGGTCTTTTATTAAGATAAATGTCTGAGATATTTTATTTACTTTCGGATCAAGTCTATTATTAATACTATTAATTTCTTCAATTTTGCCCAAGATAATAAAACTATAAATGAACAGATCTGAGACTAAAATATATTTATAACTTTACAGTTTTTAGTTAATAAAATAGAATGCCTTTCATATAAAGTCTTAGTAATCATTTCTTGCTGATCTAAACATAATATAGATAATCAAATGTAAATAATAAAAAACAAGGAATAATATTTGCAACTTGAGATTGCCTACATTTTGATACTTTTAAAGTTACATAGTTTTTCTTAATTTAACTTTTTTCTTACACCCTGAGGTGGATCTTAGGAAATTAACACATTTGTTTATGGAAATATTTTCAGTATAAAATAGTTAATTTGTTATTGTCTATTTATATAATCTTGCAAGACTGTTTAAAATAATTTTAGTTACTAAAATTTATTCTACATTTTCTCAACTTATTAATGTGGTTTTATTGCCACATTTTATTTATTTTGAAAAGTTTATAAATAGCAAACTTAAAGTGATAGAAATTAAGTTGGCTGACATCTAGAAATATATAATCCATTGGGAAAACAATTGCTAGTTCTACTAAGGTTTTAGAAGTCCTGGTGGGACCTCAGTCCTATAGTTCTTTATGTATATATGAGTTTTAATGGACTTGGCAGATAAATTTTATTTCTTTCTAAATCTTGTAATGTTTTACTTTTTATTGTGTGGTGCCACACATACACTTTTCTCACAGAGGACAGCTTCATCCCTCTGAACTGCAGGCCCTCTGCCACTTGTACATGTTTCTCCAGACAGACAAATCTGAGCAGAGTCTCTGATTTGGTGATTTGTCTCTGATGTTGATGAGGTCAAACACATGTTAATTTGTCATTTGCTGCATATTTATCAACCAGATTACAGACTATTTCCAGACTGAGGCAGTTGAAAGCCTTTATTAAAAATGATGTTTTTGAAATTTAATTTATTTCATCATGCATATATTTTTGTTTAATATGTCTTAATGTCTAGCAAGCTAACAATGATTCAAAAGTCAAACAAGAATGTTAGACTTTATAAATCTATTACTTTTTATTAATTCGTTTGGGTACAATATTATACTATATCCTTACTTTGCTATTTTAGCCCTGAATAGTACACAGCTGCTGGTAGTTACCATGACATCATAATTTTGAGGAACTATGGCTAAGACATTTATAGTGGGATATTATCAGGCAAATAACATGCACAAATGAATCAAGTAAAATAAATATTTGAATGGAACTTTTCATATTCCACACAAAGAAGCGAAAGGTAATGTAAATTTTTTGTTTACAAGGTGGCTATGCTAATATCTGAAATTATATCAATTACTGCGTTGCTAAAAAAGATATAAAGTATTTTTATAAGACTGCATATGAGTTGCAAAATGTAATGGAGACTCAATTTATACATGTACCTTAAAATCTGATTACATGAAAATATTTGTTGAAAAAATATATATGTAGCATATTAAAATAATTAAAGAAATATATGCTCATGAATTTTTTTTTACAATCAAGCTAAATTAAAGCACCTTTGTAGGAAGGCAAAACATTATTACTACATATATTTATTGCTACATTAATAACTTTTAATATTGTTTGATTCCCTCAATACAACATTTTATCCTCTATGTTTTAAATATAGATTAAAATGAGGCTTTATTTTAAGTATAATGTTTATTGAACCCTTCTCAAATTTAAGGCATAGTTCTAGATTATATAGGAAATATAATGATAGACATATAGTATTTCCCTACAATTAGTTTAAAATATAATAAGAGAATAATATAAAAATAACTCTGGTGATATAAATATTTTAAATTAATGGTACAGATCATAAGCAACATAGGAATTTATGAATTTAGCATATTATAATTGTCACAGTAAGGGTCAGAAAGAATATACTGGATTTTGTGTTTTGCATGTCAGGAACTGAACTTGACTCCTTACTCTGCTACTTATTATTTTGTCATTTACAAAATTCTTTGTTGTTTCTCTAAGTTTCATTTATTTATCTAAAGAGCAATTATATTATTTTTCTACAAATTCCATAATAAAGTATCATAAACTAGGTGGTTTAAACAACAGAGATTTATTTTTTTCACAATTCTGGAGGCTAGAAATCCAATACTAAGTTATCAGCAGGGTTGCTTTTTCTGAGACGCTTCTCCTTATCTTGAACATGGCAGTATTCTCCTCACTGTGTCTTCACATGGTCTTTGCTTCCCTATGTGTCTATATTTAAATATTCTCTCCTTTTTTAAAAAATACATTATATTGATTATGCTATTACAGTTATCCTATTTTTCTCCCCTTTATGCCCCTCCACTCTGTACCCGCTTCCCACCATCATTCCCCACCTTAGTTCATGTCCATGGGTCATAAATATAAGTTCTTTGGCTTCTCCATTTCCTGTATTTTTTTAACCTCCCCTTGTCTATTTTGTACCTACCATTTATGCTTCTTATTTCCTGTACCTTCCCCCCATTCTATCCCCTCCTCCCCCCCACTGATAACCCTCCATGTGATCTCCATTTCTGTGAATCTGTTCCTGTTCTACTTGTTTGGTTAATTCATTCTGTTTTTGTTTTTGTTTTGTTCTTTTTAGGTTTAGTTGTTGATAGTTGTAAGTTTGTTGTCATTTTACTGTTCACATTTTTTTATCTTTTTCTTGCATAAGTCCCTTAAACATTTCATATAATAAGGGCTTGGAGGCACTTTATCTTCCTTTCCATTCTAAATGAGGACTTTGCTGGATAGAGTAATCTTGGATGTAGGTCCCTGCCTTTAATGACTTCGAATACTTCTTCCCAGCCCCTTCTTGCCTGCAAGGTTTCTTTTGAGAAATCAGCTGATAGTTTTCTGGGAACTCCAATGTAGGTAACTCTCTCCTTTTCTCTTGCTGCTTTTAAGATTCCCCCCTTTTTTTTAATCTTGGGTAATATAATTATGGTGTGCCTAGGTGTGTGATTCCTTGAGTCCAAATTTTTGGGATTTTTTGAGTTTCCTGGACTTCCTGGAATTCTAATTTCCTTTGCCATATTAGGGAAGTTCTTAATATGTTTTCAAATAAGTTTTCAATTTCTTGCTTTTCCTCTTCTCCTTCTGGTACCCCTATGATTCGGATATTGGGACATATAATGTTGTCCTTGAGGTTCCTAAGCCTCTCCTCATTTTTTTTGAATTCTTGTTTCTCCATTCTGCTCTGATTAAATGTTTCTTTCTTCTTTCTGCTCCAAACCATTGATTTGAGTTCCAGTTTCCTTCTCTTTGCCATTGGTTCCCTGTGCATTTTCCTATATTTTACTTTGCATAGCCTTCATTTTTTCCTCAATGTTGTGACCATACTCAACAATTTCTGTGAGCATCCTGATTACATGTGTTTTAAACTCTGCATCTGATAGGTTGGCTATCTCTTCATTGCTTAGTTGTATTTTTTTCTGGAGCTTTGATCTGTTCTTTCATTTGGGCCATATATTTTTCCCTAAGTGTGCCTGTTTTGTAGTAAGGGGTGGAGCCTTACGTATTCACCAGGGTGGGGCAACCCATGCTGCTGGGTTGTGGCCTTATATGTGCGGGAGGGCTCTGAGAGAGAACAATTCCACTGGCTTAGCTCTCAGGAGTCTTTCAGTCACTTCCTTTGCTACCCACATGCAAATTGGATCCTTCTGCTACTGACTCCCAGGTGCATGGTTTTGTGTACATTCAGGGACCCTGTGGGGCTCCTCTAGCGAACTCTCCTGTGAGGCTGGGAGTTTCTCCTGCCTCAACCCCCACAGGTTTTTTCAGCCAGAGATTTTGAAGCTTTATTTCCCCAGGCTGGAACCCTGGGTTTCATAGTCTGACTTGCTTTGCAGTTGTTCCTTCTGATTATCCTCACACAAATGTGGGACCAATGTAGAGGTGATAAGTTTGGAAACAGAGAGCCTAGGTTTACATTCTTTTCTTTAATATAAAATATTTTACTTAATTTTGAAAACATATAAAAACAATTTTGAGCTGTTTCAATAAAAAAGAGAACTGTGATGCTACTGCAATATTCAACCACTATTGTTTTAGCAGGTACAACAGAAATATGAAAGAGTTGAATCTCTTATATTTTAGCTTTGAAGCAATTCCCGTTATCTAAACTTTCTAAACTTCAATTTCTTCCACAATATTTTCTCCATAATAGCACTTTATAGGTACTATTGTATCATATGTTATAGGTACTTTTGTGAGAATTAAAATATAAATTATGGGATGAATAATATGCACATTGTTGCATTAAAAGTACTTAATTAGGATTAAATTATATTAAGGAACATTAATTAGCATCAATGGGTATGGCCCAAAGTGTTTTTGTTTGTTTGTTTGTTTTTGCTTATTTGCCTTCATGTCTATTTCCTGATTTGGCCCAAGTTAATATTTGTATAAGTCTAAGAAGCTACAATGAAAACTGTAAAGATAAAGGTGGGAAAACTAGCAGAGAAGAGCTTGTTAGCTATTCATAAAACTGGCAGTGGTTTTGCAATAGTACTTGATTGAGGTTTTTGTTTTCAATAACTTTGGTGGTTTACAGTTCAGAACTTCAAGGGAAATTTTTAGAGCAAGTAATGCGAAATGATTTCCCAAGGAATATGTGGTAATTCTAAGAAAAAAAATTCTTATATACAATTTCCTGCCTCATCTCATTCCACTACTCACAAAGATTGATTTAGGCTCACAAAGAAAAAAAGTTCAGTTTAGATCTAGGATAACCTAGAAATGTAATAGAATTATTGACAGAATTCAAGCTGAAGATCAGTCTTTTTGCCTAAGGAAATTTTCGAGTTTAACTATGATCACTTTTTGGCATTAGACATAACTGTTATAGACTAGATCTTTAACCAAAAGATCTGGTGGAAAGCAACAACTTTTAAAATAGCAGAGCAATGCATTAGCTGCCTGGCCACTTACCAAAGGAACAGTCAATACTTCAACACCATTCTAATTCAAAATGTCAACACCATAAATTCTATTCAGAAATAGAGTCATCACTCCAAGAAGACAAGCAACCCAATTAAAAAATAGGCAAGAGACTTGATCAAACACTTCTCCAAAGAGAACATACAGAGGGCCCAGAGACATATGAAAAGATGCTCAGCATCACTAGCCAACAGAGAGATGAAAATTAAAACCACAATGAGATACCACTTTGCACCAGTCAGAATGAGATTAATAAATAATTCAACAAACAAGTGTTGGAGAGGATGTGAGGAAAAGGGAACTCTAGTGCACCATTGGTGGGAAGACAGACTTGTACAGTCACTGTGGAAAACACTATCAAATTTGGTCAGAAAACTAAAAATGGAACTGCCTTTTGATCCAGCAATACCACTGCTGGGATGATACCCTAAGAATCCTTAAACACCACTTCAAAAGAACCTATTACCCCAATGTTCATAGCAGCACAATTTACAATAACCAAGTTCTGGAAGCCACCTAAGTGCCTATCAGTAAATGAGTGGATTAAAAAAAACCTATGCTACAGTTACACAATGGAATACTACATAAGCAGCAAAGAGAAAGAAGAAGTTCCTACCCTTTGCAACGGCATGGATGGAATTGGAGAGCATTATGCTAAGTGAAATAAGCCAGGAGGTGAGGGCAAATACCATATGATCTCACCTTTAACAGGAACCTAATCAACAAAAGAAAAAAGCAAGCAAAACATAGCCAGAGACACTGGAATTAGAACAATCTGACAGTAACCAGAGGGGAGGTTGGAGGAGATAATGGGAAGAGTTTTCAGAAACAACTATAAAGGACACATGGACAAAACCAAAGGGAGTGTGGAAGCAAGGGGGGGAAGGAGGTTTGGCTGGGGCGGGACAGGGGAGTAGTGGGGATGTAAATGCAGACAACTGTAATTGAACCACAATCAAATAATTTAAAAAGTAAGAAGAAATAGAGACTCAGTCAGAGTGGTCCTAGAGCATAGCTGGTATATGCTTTCCAAATCCCGTGATTTCAGGTACATTGCCACAGTTGTTACATACCAGGTTGGGGTTTCTTCTGGGAGTAACTCAACATTAATATCCTACAACAGATTGTTATAATTAGTTCTCAATCATTTAGGTTCCAAACTTCTGAAAATCTGATTAAGCAAGTGGTGGTATATCTAGAGGTCATGCAATTCAATAAAAACCATTTATTACATATAAAAATATTTTTAAAACATAAATTTCCCACAGTTAATATTGTGAAATATTATAATTTAGGTAAGTTCTACTTGCTAAATTGAAAGCACCCAAATTGTTAACTAAGTTTGATGACATTTGTGGGTACTCAATGTAACTGTAAATTTTAATATTGTAATTCTTCTTTTATTCTTCCTATATTAGCAGTGCTTAGGAACAGTCAAATCAATTAAACCAAGTTAAAAAGTTTTAAAAAATCATAGTAATGGAAATTTGATTCATTTCTCCTGGATAAAAAGTGTTTAATTAATTTTATTATCCACTAGATGTGATACATATATATGTATATTATATATGTATATATTATACATGCATGCATATTAATATACATATATGCATAATCTCACATCTAGTGGGTAATAAAATGTATGTTACACATATTGGATGTATAATGCATATTATACACATGTGTACATTATACATACATATATGTATATATAAGTATTTAGTAATTCTTAAATTGTAAGAAATAGCAATAGGCAAAATAACTTCAAGCACATTGAAACGTATCAAAATAAAGTTTTTAAATTTGTATTCATCTGTCATAACAGTGGAAACTTTTTTTTAGTTTATTTTTGTCCTCTGTTGTGAGAGACAGTGCAAAATACATTATGAAGGTGAAGCTCATTAAGCAAAACCTAGTAAAATTGGCAGATGGATACTTTATCCTGAATGCTGACATAGCTTCCTTTTCTGGCTCAGGAGAAACTTTTTAGGTCAAAGAAGTGTATGCGCTTCAAATTCATTCATTTAGAAAATACTTACTGAGGGGTTAGTACATTCCTGACCATCCTCAAGACATTAGGAATATAACAAATAAAACTCTTTAACTGAGCTTACTTTCTAGTCATAGCAGAGTGGAAATAACACATATACAGGTACAATATGTCAGGTCATGTTAAGCAAACTTCACCAAAAATCTGTTCCTTTTTTTCAAATGTACCTAAGATGTGCTCTAATTTTAGTGGTTATTTTTCCCAAATGCAAGGTGAACATAAATCATATGTGGCCACTTCTTCTCAAGGCTTATGAGGTAACTTTCTCTCCTATGTCCTCACTTCATCAACTGTCCCTGTAGGCATGACATGGCCTTAACATAAGCTGCGCTGAAAACGAGATGAGTCTCTGATTCTGAGTCCCCATGAAAACAACTACCCAGTGACCAGGAATATTTTAGACCAACATATGAAAATTTGATAAGCTTATTATGCTTGAGTCATTGCATATCAGGTGACATACTTTTCCTTCAGTTTAATTATGTTAATTATTACACATAGAAAAATACAATAATGTAGTGGAAGAAGATATGCTTAGCTAGTTGGGGTCTGGAGAAACTTATGGTGGTTAGGTAAGCCTTTCACTTAAAATGACTTAAACGAGTAAAATAAAATGGCCTGACTAAGGTTTTTACCCACCATTTATCACTAGATAACCACTTGCTCACCATCCCCACCTAGAACTACGCAGGCACTCCTATAACCCTTCTGTATTGGAACATTTTTTATGTTCTTTCTAGGTCACCTTTATTGTTGGCTGTTGCAGATTGTTCAGCCTGGTTTCAGGAGCTGTAACCCTCACCCCATGGTGGGCTGAGTAAGAGCCTAGGGACCCGCTTCATCTGGATCTGTTCTGTCAAGAGGACATGAGCTACTAAGGAGACAAAGCTTATCTACCCGGCAGGAGTGCCTCTTCTGCCTCATCCATCTCTGGCCCCAGTGCTTGATTCCTTAGTCAATGACGGGTAAGACTCCTCATGGGAGGGGCAACCTAAGCCAGACATGACCACTTGGGAGGCCCTCATGGAAGGACTCAGGGGGGCTGCAGCAAAGAGGGGATGATGGACCCTCGTCCCCCACCCCAGGCTATTCTGACATAGCCTGAGTCCCCATTTCCATCTGGGAGATGCTTCCTGCCTGCAATCTGCTTAAACCTGAAACTGTGACTGGGGGTGGTGCAGCCCTATGCAGCCAGAGTGATTCCCCAGGTGATCGGGCATAAGAAAGAATTTGTTAAGTCCTGTGAAACCTGCTTTGTTTGCTAAGAGTGCTCTCATTTAAATGATAAGGGTCTGAGGAGGTAATGAGTATGTATCCCAAAGTTTTGCAACCCCCTTTACTGACAGACACTGACTCAGATTAAGCCCTCAGATTTCTTTGACATGTTAACCATTGTTTGATCCTTGCCACCTGTATTCCTGTGTATCTGAACCCAAATAAAAGCCCAGTGAGGAAGGGGCTCTGGATCATTCTCCTTTGAGAGTCTGGCCAACTCTCCTCCCCAAGCAGATCATGTCTTGGTAGTTTTTATTTTCATCCATGGCAGAGGGATGGGGCTCTGTGGGCGGAACCCCCCCACAGTTGGCATACACTCATGCTATTATTTTATTCAACTTAAAATTCCATCTTTGCCCTCACTTTTTCTTCCAGGTACCTCCTCACTACTCATTCTGTATTACAAGAAAACTCCTAGAATATGTGCTGTATTCATTGCTTCCCTTTCCATACTTCTATGGATGCTCTATAGTCAAACATTTGATGCTAACATACTGAAACTGCTACCTGTGTCAAGTTCCTCAAAGACCACACAGTCCTATGGTCATTTCTTTAGACCTACCCTATAGGGTATGTCAAAGGCATTTGAGACAATTCTTTTCCTTGAAACAGTTCCTCTCTGTGGCTTTCAGGATGCCACACTCGCTTGGTATTACTTTTATTTTTCTTCCTATTTATTCTTTTCTATTTTAGTTGTTCTTCATTACCTCCTTGTCCTTTTTAATGTTGCTTATCCCAGTGTTCAGTCCTGGAGAGTCTCCTCTCTCCTATCTATCCTCACTTTGTAGCTTACTTCACTTAGTCCAATAGATGGGTATAATATCTTTATGTTGATGATTCCCCCGATGATATTTCCAGCCTATCTCTGTCCCCTTTATTGCTTACTGGCATTTCCTACTATGTCCAAAAGCGAGTCCCTGAATTACATAGGTCTGCAACTCCTGTCATTCTCCGTTTTAGTCATATGCACCCACATTTTTAAGGTGTTAAGGTCCCAAAACTTGAGGCCCCCTGATATCTTTTTTTATCGTTCCCAGACTCTCACTCCAATTTATCAATACATCCTGGCAGCTTAAAATATATAGAATTTATGCACTTTTTACCTTCTCAGCTTACCGTCATCTCTCACCCAAATGCTGTAATATCTCCAGAGCCTCCAATTTGGCTCCTTGCTTGTCCCATAGCCCCTTGCAGTCTCCTCAAAGAAACAGCTAGAATAATTCAATTAAAATGTCATTCCTCTGCTCATATGACTTGAACGTCTTCCCAACTCATTCATAGTAAAACACAAAATATTTTAACTATAAAGGCTGCGTAATTGAAAACCTCTTTACATCTCCAATATCCTCTTTTCTCTACTAATATTGGTCACCATGCACACCGGCCTCCTTGATGAGAGACCCTTGATATGAGAATCTCCAGAATTCACTTACTGATACTGACACCATGTGTCAACATGGAAAGTACCTTCTCTTTCTGTAGGTTTTATTTAAACATCTTACCAAGGGTGCTGTTCTCGACCAAACTCTCTAAAACCCCGACAGTCTATGATTCTCTCTTCTCTGCTTTAGTTTTTGTTAGTAATTATCAGTTTAACATATGAAAATTTTTATATGCACAAGCACACTTGTTTATTATCTCTGCTTTTATATAAACTGCTGAAGTGCTGGGCTTTTTTTCTGCTTTTTCACTACTGTATCTCCCATGTCCAAGATAGACCATTGTCCATAGAAGATGCACAATAAATACTTATGGAATGATTGACTAAAGTAGTTGGACAATACTATAAATTGTATAGACACTGTGAATGCTATATTTATATAATCAATATAACACCCTCAGCTATGGTTCTAAATTATTCTGCACTAAAATATTTTAATATAAAAATATAGTTTCAGACACTGTATTGAATTTATTTTTCCAAAATATCCTGAATATGCAATAAACATTTTGAATTAACTCTTTTATTTTTTGTAAACCATTTTTCAACCTAAAGGCATTAATGATAGTCAACTAAAAATACAAAATTACAAACTAAAAAAAAAACTTTAAAAAGATTAGTGATTATAAGAGTATCTTTTTCACAAGTTTTACTTCAAAAATACATTTTAATCAACATTGGTCTTTTTGCATTTTCATATAATGTTATGCCTATTTCTATCTAAACCTATACCCTATACAGGATTCTCAATTATTCAAGAATGAGACAATTCACTTTTCTTTCCATCAAGTGTGATTTCTAGCAATGGCATTCCTGACTTTCTTCATTTCAATGAGTCTTCATGGGAGAAATCACAAAGCAACTTTCTAAAATACATTACCTTCTGAAGGTAATGTATTTTAGAATTTAGAGTTACATTTTTTATTTATTTTTTGGAAGTGAACACCAAAAAATTTTTACACATATTTGAAGACACAGTCAATTCTGTCTTTTTGGTCTATATATCTCATAATTTATGTCTTAAAGTGATAACTAAAAACTAAACTCCAAAGCAAATTAGTTGATGCAAAATTTATTTTTACTTATACAAATATGTTTACATAATAGTTAGTAAAATACTATATCTATGGAATGTCTTTAAAAAGCTTAATAGGATATTTCATAGTGGTACGTATGTGCAAGTATATATGTAAGTAAGCCTGACATTTAATATGTTTGTATTCTGTTTTTAATTCTTTTTGATCTAGAGGTCCACAGAGAGATGAGAAGTGTTTGAATTTTTGTTGTGTCTGAAACAATTTAAATACCTCTTGAACATGTTATATTTCTCTGGTTTTACAAAAAAATAAACATGGCAAAATGTTACAGCATTTTCGCTCAATCAGACTACAGCAGTGAAATAGAGAATAATAGGCCTGCATCCCTGAGGGGCTGTGTTTTATTGCTCTGTGTGGCCTACAGAATTTATAGGAAAGGGCATCTCTGAACCCAAGTGGCTACCAGTTTGACTTCTGTAGCCACTCAAGCATTTAGTCTGAAAAGGAGGCCAGATGACCCCTGAGGAATTATGGAAGAAACCCAGTAAAAGTTTAAGTGAGAAAAACCTAAGGAATGAATAAAAAAGCATGTACTCTCAAGGGCAAGCGCTGCAAGCAATGCCACCTCAGCACAAATCTGTTAACTAGGCCAGGCAGGAAAAAGTCTTTCTAGTTTAAATGACTCTTGAAAATATCTTCTTTATCTCTGTTCTAACCTTCAATTCTGATGTATATTTAAATGTGCAGAAAAAAATAAGTATAAATTTGGGAAACAGGCTCAAATTCAGCAAATTTTATATTACATATTTATAGAGTCCTTGGCTGCAATTCTCTCTACTGGTAAATATTTAATCCTCGAACTGGTAATTGACAGGTAATTGATGTTTTTCAGTTTGATAATTCATTTCCCAGTATAGTTTAAGCTATACAATAATATAACTATTAATACATACTTTTGAAATAATAATTTAATTTCATTTTCAGATTTTGTGAAATCACTGGTTAAATCTTCTATTTTAATTTTAATTTGCTTAAATTGATGGACATAATATTATGTGTCAGTTGATGAAAAAACAGCTCACCAAGCATGGCTTATCCTTAAGGTCTTGTTTTAATTAATAAAAATAGAATGCAGTTCTTCCTGCTAATGATATCATCAGCAGTGTGCATACATTCAAGATGGAAAAAATAAAACATGTGTTCTCATCATAACATTTTTCAGTCTTATTTCTCCTTCAACTATCACGGTAAGGCTCTGGAGAGAGACTGCATGGATTCATAGGCTAATGATAAGGTAATTCACATTTATTGAACCATTGTTAATGCCAGGCACTATATAAAACACTTTATAAATGAGTCATACAATTAATTTATCACAGTAATGCTGAGGTAGGTGTGATTACTATTTTTATTTTATAGAAAAACAGGTTTAATCTTAGAAAGGGTAATAAATTTGTTCAAAGCAATATGTATAGTAAATGGCAGAGCCAGAATTCAAACTCAGGAATTTGGGCTCTGGAGTCTATGTTCTAACTCAGACAAAGGCACTTAGTAAACCTTCAATAAATGTTAGTTTGTATCTACTTACATAGATTTAAAATTGATTTTTAAAGCAATGTGTTTTTTTTACCAAAGCTCCTTTTTTTAATGAAATGAAATACTACATTTAGAGTTGCAATTCTACTTGTTGTCTATATGGACCTATCTGTTTCCTTCAATTATGAATGTAGCATTATGTTAAATGTGGTACAATTTTCTGGACCAATTTATTATTATTTTGCTAGAGATGTATGACCATCCATAGTGCTTTATAAAATCTATGCATTTGTCACCTTGCTTTCTTTACTCACCATTGCATTCTCAAGTTTTAACCAAGTTGTTCTATATTTAATTGTAAAAAAAAATCAATATTTGTTCATTCCACTATTATTATAAAATTAGATTGTTTCTGTGTTTTACTATAGCAACTGATTCTCTAATGAGCCTTCTTGTCACTTTAAGAATACACATGAGTAGCATAAAATATGGAGATCTGCTATATGACATAGTGCCTGTATTTAACAATATGGTATTGTGTACTTAAAATTTTGTTAAGAAGGTAGATATCATGTTAAGTGTTTTTACCATGAGAAAAAGGGGAGAAAATTTTTGGAGGAAATGGTTTATTAACCACTCTCTTCAGAGATCGTTTTCTGGAGAATATATATATATATATATATATATATATTCTCATACATATATATTCAAATGTATTAAATGTAAACTTTTTATATATCCATCATACTTAAAGCATTTTAAAAGAGAACACATACAAGTTTTAGGCAGAGGGAATAGGTGGTCACTCAATCGATACTTCTTACAGTAACATGTATCTAGAATAGACAGGGGAAAGTAAGTTTGGTACATGAAAGAGTATGTGTATTTTCCACTTTATCTGGTATCACCTGATTGCTCTCCATAGTGTTAAGTAAAGGCTATCTTTGGATTGCCTTTTCTTCATACCATGACCATCATTTTATATACTAGTTTGCTTGCTTTAAAAAATATTTGTCATTATAAAGGTTGTGACATATAAAATATAGTTTTAATTTATACTTTTCTAATTACTATGAAAATTGAGACTTTCTTTTATTGGTTATCCCAGATTATGTTTCATGAATTTATTTATTTATTTGAGTTAAAATCTGCAGGTAACAAAAGAGAAAATGTTGGGTAAATATTTTTCCACTATGTGAGAAGTGAGTTTAGGGGCAGAGTTGAAATCAGAGAAATTAATTGTGGCATCACCAGCATATAAAATAGTGTTTAGTGCTATATAAGTGCTCTCATATAACAAATGAGAGGCAGAAGAAGAGATGAGGCCCAATCATTGAGCCTTGGTACTTAAATATTTAAAAATATCGGGAAAGAAGTGATAACCACTAGAGAGACTGAAAAAATAAACTAGATTCAAAAAGAAACAAAGAAAAGGGTGGAAGAGGAAAGTAGGGTATTTTAGAAGGCAAGAAAGTGATTTGAGGATAAAGGAACAATCTTTTGGGTGAGACACTGCTGAGAGGATAAGAAAGGTGAGGAAAAACAATGGACCACTGGAGCTGTTGGTATTTTGGAGATCACTGGGAAAACTGTAGTGATGAAATTAAATGAATACAAGCTCCTTTTCAGTCAGGCACATTTTATGCACATCTTTTGATTGACATTAACATCAATTTCTTTGGCTTTTGGTCACAGTCTCCTGACCCATCTAGCAGGTGTCAAGGCCAAATGGTCTTCTAAAGTTTAAATATAATATTTAGGAAAGGTTTCTTTTACTCATGATACAGAAGAAGCCAGGATGATGCTGCAACCCTGACCATACCCCTGAAGGGATGCATAGTGGCCCTGACTCCAGCCATTGCTTTGGGATTCGGACGAAGTTCCACATTTCAAGGACTAGGGGTATCTGTTTTCCCAGTGGCTTTCAAAAAGTCTAAGTGACATAAAACAAAAATATGGTGGAGTTAATGCTCTGGGAGAATAATCTTACCCAGGGAGGAAAAGGAGATATAAAGGAAACTATAAGTAAATCTTTCTCCCATCCTTCTTCTATTGGATAATTCTTAGATATGGTATTTCTTATTGTCCTGCTAGAGATATTCTATGCAACTGAGTAATCAATTATGTCTCTATAGGATGCTGCTTGATAATGTATAATTTTATATTTGTTTCCTTTGTTTCATTTGTTTTTCCATCCCTTCCCTGGCCTGAGATCACAGTTCCTATGAAAGCTTTTCCTCAGGTTCCATTTTCCAGCATGCTAAGGCATCTTTAAAAGAGCAGAAAAAGAAAACATGGGCTTGACAGAGATGTGGGTCAGGAATTTTTTATGTTTTTTTTTTTTTTCCTGTGTTCTGATGGTAAAGGATATATCGCCTCTGTGAGCTCATTTAATGATCCAATGGATACATGAGAAAGTTCAGTTGCAGAAACAACTGTTTTACATATGTGTCAAAGTTTGGGAGCCACTAAATTAGTAGAGAGCTTAGACTGAAATAGTAGCAGAAAGACCCAAAGGAAGTAAAAATATGTGAGTAGACAACCAGAAGGTGCTGTTGTTGGAGGAGGAGTGTGAACATTCTTTTATGATTTGTCCATGATCACATTTGATTGTTCTAACCTTCCCAAATGTAATTTGCTTACATGAGATTTGTATTACTCATGTATACTCTGAAAGTAGTTTCATTCCTAAGAGTAAGTTCGTGGACAGAGATTCTAAACATTCTTCAGTTTTGACACAAAAATTGGAACATCACTTATGAATCTGCCTTATTTCTGTGATTTTGGGAGTTTTGTGAATGTTTCACTTATCAACTTGTCACTATTAATTTGGTAAAATGAGGAACACTTGCACCATTGCAAAAGAATATTATGTTTTGATATATATTGATAATAGCTTAAAATTACTTTTCTTTGTTTTAAGTGTCTTTTTTTCTTCCCCCATAACTATTTTTAAGCTAATTGGACACCTTTAGACTTTTGTGACTATATAGAGTTAATAATCAAATTTATTTTCTGAGTCAGAATCATTAATATCAGATTGTAGAATGAGTATATTCTTATTGTGTATTATTTATTGAAGTGTCAAAAATAATTATTTAAAAATATTTTTATGGAATATGCTGTTTTCAAATAAACATATCAGTGCCAATGAGTAGTCGAGGGAAGGATACAGAAGACCAGAGGTAAGGATAATTATGTTCAGTTGCTCCTGGGTATATTGTAGTGCTCATTTCTCTATGCCACCAGCACTGACATAACCTTGTCTAATGAATGGCTACAGATACAAAGACATTATATTCTTGCAACATCAGCCCTCTGCTGACATACCTTATCGCAGCAATTTGTCTCACTTTTTCTTGTGCGTACTACCTTTCTGAAGTTTTATCTAGTCAACTGCCATAAGCTATTCTTCTCAAACACATTTTTTAAATCTAATGAGAAAGGTGATTTTGGAAAAGAAAGTTAATGGTCTCTGATGCTATTAGCTTCTCTCTCTGAAACCTGCACAGTTGTAACATAAACTATCTTGAGATAAATGTAGCTGATCTTATGTTTACTTGAAAAACTTTGTGAGTCAGTTTAAAGTGTGACACAGCCCTGGAGAGGAGCAGAAAATACAATAATCATTTGGAACTTTAGAGAGGTGAAAAACTAAACTCACAACTGAAATTATGTAATAATCTACACTTAGCTACTAACTGTGGAGGGTAGTGATCTTGGATGTCCATTTGATGAAAGGAAGAAAATGTCAGGGAAAATCAACTGGGAGAACATTGAAAACCCCCTTCCTTTGAGTGCAAAGTATGCATGAGCAGAAAAATGGACAAGCATGTATATTCTATCTGACTCATCTCTGTCTTGCAGCCTACCAGGAGGTAGGGATGAAGGATTGAAAAACAGGGAAGAGCACAGTTTAGGTGATGGGTGTTACTCCCTTTTATAGTGTCTCTTTAGTGAAAGGTCTCTGAAGTTGTTTTTTTTTTTTTTTGTCAGTTATTTTTATTAGAATGTTACTCACTATGTTACCTATGCTGTACTTTATACCCTCATGAATACTCTGTAACAAGAAATTTGTTCTTCTTAATGCCTTCATCTTTTCACCAAGCCATCAAGCCTCCCTCCCATTTGTCAGACATCAATGTTCTCTGTATTTATGAGATCTGTTTATGTTGTTTTTAGATTTAATTTTTAATAGATATGCATTTGTTGCCATTTTGTTATTCATATTTTCCTTCTTCTTAAAGAAGACCTTTTAACATTTTATGTAATACCAAATTCCTTTAGCTCTTTCTTGTCTGGGAAGCTGTTTACCTGTCTTTTGGTTCTAACTCATAGCTTTGCTGAATAATCTTTGTTGTAGGTCATTGCTTTTCATCACTTTGAATACTTCTTACCAATGCCTTCTGGTTTGCAAAATTTTTTTGATAAATCAGCCAAGCATCTCATGGGAGCTTTTTTTGTGTGTAATTAACTGCTTTTCTCTTTATGCTTTTAAGATTCTCTCTTTGTCTTTAAACTTTTGCATTTAATTATCATATATCTTAGTGTGGGACTCTTTGGGTTCATCTTGCTTGGGCTTCTCTGTGCTTCCTAGACTTGCATGTCTATTTCCTTCACCAGGTTAGAGAAGTTTTCTGTCTTTATTTTTTAAATATTTTTTTAAGATTTTATTTATTTATTTGTAGACAGAGGGGAAGGAAGAGAGAAAGAGATGGAGGTAAACATCAATGTATGGTTGCCCCTCTACTGGGGATATGGCCCACAACCCAGGCACATGCCCTCACTGGGAATCAAACCAGCGACCTTTTGCATTGTAGTATGGCACTCAATCCACTGAGCCACACCAGCCAGAGCTGTATCATTATTTTTTAAATAGAGTTTTCAATTTCTTGCTCTCTCTTCTCCTCCCAGCACCTCCCTGTTGCAAATGTTGGAATACTTGAAGTTGTCCCAGAGCCTCCTTACAATAACCTCACTTTTTAAAATTTTATTTTTGCTGTTCTGATTGATTGATTTTTTTGTTTTTGTTTTTGTTTTTGTTTTTGATCCTTATATTCCAAAATGCTAATTTGATTCTGGGCTTCATCTACTCTATTGCTGTTTCCCTGTTAATTATTTTTTATTTCAGTTAGTGTATCCTTCCTTCATTTCTGACTGGTTCCTTTTTATGGTTTGTATGTTCTTTTTTATGTTATTGAACTTCTCACTGGGTTCCTCGAAGTTCTCACTAAGTTCCTCAAGCTTCCCTCTAACCACTATTTTGATCTTTATATCTGATAGTTTCCTTGATTCCATTTAATTTACCTTTTTTGCAGAAGATTTCTCCTATTCTTTCATTTGGAACTTTTTTTTTTTTTTGGTCCCCTTATTTTGGCTGTTTTCCTGTGTTTTAGGTAGAGCTGTTACATCTCTTGGACTTGGTAGATTGGCCTTGTATAGGTGTCTTATAGGGCTCTATGGCACAGCGTCCCCATCCGTCTGAGCTGGGCACTCCAGGTATGCCTATGTGTGGGCTATATGCACTATCCTCTTGTAGTTGAGTCTTGATTGCTATTGGCATCACTAGGAGGCATTAACACTTTGGTCAATCAGCAATGAGTGTTGGCTGTGACTACAATGGAGGAGCTGCTGTATAGGAGCTGACCTTATGGAGCAGGACTTGCTTCAGTGTGACTTTGGTGCTCTCTGAATCTGCACTTTGAGTGTGTTGTTTGTGGAGTGGATAGAGCTATAGTCTGGTGTGGTCTGAAGCTATCTACCAGGTTCACTAGCTCTGGGTGCTTTCAGGAGATACAAGGTCAGCCACCACCTGTGGCCTGCCTGGGCATACCTGGCATGAGCTACAGAACAACCAGAAGATGGTTGCTACTTGTGTTTGGCTTGGAGGTATCCAGGAGTGGCCAAGAGGAAAACCAAGTTAAGCTGCTACTAGCGCCATGCCTGGGAACACTTAGTAAGAGGTATGAGGCATGTAAGCTGCTATGAGTGATTTTAGGAAAGTCCAAAGCATGAAGCAAGAGAAACCATTTGCATGGAAAAGCCACTGGAAATGGCTATGTGAGCCTGAAAGCTAGATGGCTTTGGGTCTCAGGGAATCACCAGGCACTCAGATATGGCACCTGCCTGCCTTTTCTGGGGTTGGAAAAGGCTCATCAAAGGGAGAGTGGCCTCTGCCAGCACTTCTGCCTGGGAGTAAGCTGACCCCCACAAGTTCTCTGTATAATGATGGGCATTCAGTTCCTCCCCATATGTCTCTGGTACCTTTTAAACCAGTATGCCAGCACTGGAGCTTAGAGTGAGTCCTAGTTGGGCCTTTTAAGCTCAGCTACCTGGGACTCCAGGAGCCCTCCATCTCACTCAGACACGATCCTGACTGGTTTTCAGAGCCAGAGGTTGTGGAAACTTATCTTCCTTGCTCTGGAACCCTGGGTTGGGTGCATAGTGTGGGGCTGGGACACCTTGCTCCACAAAGAGGACCTCTGCAACTAAGGTATCCATCCCTCCCAATTTTTATCTGCCACACTAGGATGTGTGACCAGCCCATGCCACATCTTTGCCCCTCCTCCCAGTCTTGATGAGACTTCTCAAAATCTCTAGTTGTAGGGCTTCCATTCAGCTATATCTCAGGTGGTTTTGAAAGATAGTTGTTCTGTAATTTTGATGTGGTTATGGGAGTATTCAAGCACCACATTTACCTATGCCACCACTTTCTAAATGTGCTATTTTTAGCAGACACATAAAATCATACATATATCTTTTTATTTATTTTTATTTTTTTCAGAAACATATATGAACATAGAATTTAATAAATAACAATGAAAATAAAAACTCTAAACAAAGAACTTTGATTTGAGAGAAGCAAGGGATTCCTTTTTGCAGGTAGAAATAATTATTATAATATTTTTCAAAGCAATATTTGTTAAAATTCTTTTTAAAAATTTTTATTTTAAATGTTGATCTTGTACAGTTTTCTGTCTTTTACTCCCACCCCAGCCCACCACCCCAGCCCACCCCACCTCCCTCCCATTTCCACCCCCCATAGTTTTTGTCCATGTGTCCTTTTTACTTGTTCCTGTAAACCCTTCCTCTTTTCCCCTGAAAGTCCCTCCCCTCTCCCCTCTGGTGACTGTCAGCCTGTTCTCCATTTCAGTGTCTTTGGTTATATTATGCTTGTTTTTTTGTTTTGTTGATTAGGTTCCTGTTAAAGGTGAGATCATATGGTATTTGTCTTTCACTGCCTGGCTTATTTCACTTAGCGTGATGCTCTCCAGTTCCATCCATGCTGTTGCAAAGGGTAGGAGCTCCTTCTTTCTTTCTACTGCATAGAATTCCATTGTGTAAATGTACCACAGTTTTTTGATCTATTCATTTACTGATGGGCATCTAGGTTGCTTCCAACACTTGGCTATTGTAAATTGTGCTGCTATGAACATAGAGGTGCATAGGTTCTTTTGGATTGGTGTTTCAGGGTTCTTAGGATATAATCCAAGCAGTGGAATTGCTGGGTCAAAAGTTAGATCCATTTTTAGTTTTCTTAGAAAATTCCATACTGTTTTCCATAGTGGTTGTACCAGTCTGCACTCCCACCAACAGTGCACTAGGGTTCCCTTTTCTCCACAACCTCTCCAACACCATTCTGACTGGTGTCAAGTGGTATCTCATTGTGGTTTTAATTTGCATCTCTCTGATAGCTAGTGATATCGAGCATCTTTTCATGTGTCTCTGGATCCTCTGTATGTCCTCCTTGGAGAAGTATCTGCCCAAGTCCTTTGCTCATTTTTTAATTAGGTTGCTTGTCTTCTTAGAGTGGAGTCATGTAAATTCTTTATATATTTTGGAGATTAAACTCTTGTCTGAGGTATCATTGGCAAATGTGTTTTCCCATACAGTTGGTTCTCTTTTTATTTTAATACTGTTTTCTTTAGCTGTGCAGAAGCTTTTTATTTTGATGAGATCCCATTTGTTTATTTTTTCCTTTATGTCCCTTGCTTTAGGGGATATATCTGTAAAATTGTTGTTGTGTGAAATATCTGAGATTTTTCTGCCTATGTTCTCCTCTAGGATTTTAATGGTGTCATGGCTTATATTTAAGTCTTTTATCCACCTTGAATTTATTTTTGTTTATGGTGTAAGTTGGTGCTCAAGTTTCATTTTTTTGCACGTAGCTGTCCAGTTCATATCTTTTTAATAAAAGTTATTAATAAAATGGCTTTCACAAAACAGATATTTGGGCAATTTATTTACTTACTAATTTATTTATTTATCTATTCATTTATTTTTACAGAGAGGAAGACAGAGGGAGAAAGAGTGGTAGAGAAACATTGATGCAAGAGAGAAACATTAATCACTTGCTTTTCATATGGACCCCAACAAAGAACTGAACCCACAACCCAGGTATGTGCCCTGACCATAACTGAACCAGTGACTTTTTGCTTACAGGAGGATGCCAACCCACTGAGCCGCACCACTCAGGGCACATTACTTCTTTTTAGAAGCATACTTTTTGTCAAGTACTTTTCAGCTCTGATGTGTTTGTAATTTGAGTTCGTTCCCTCAAACATGGATTGGGTGGAGATGTGGCCAATTGTTCGGAATGTTTTATTTTTTATTTTTATTTATTTTTCTCTGCTTGACCTATTTGAACCGTTTTGGCAGCATTCACTTGCTAGGTCTCATAGTATACCCTGATACTCCTCACCATTCTTTGCAAACCTGACTTTCACCTTTGATGACTGAAGCCAGTTAGTGTGTGGGGTTAGCACCAAAGCCCCTTGAGAGGGCATGAGAATCACTACAGGGAGGCCCATCCATTTGCTTATCTCAGGAAAAAAATTAGCACTGCACCTGCCTCTTCTCAGCAAGGCGTGTCTTGGACAGGTATGGCCTAGTGTCCATGCTCACATTGCTCTCCATACTGAGAATACTCACTGAAATATAATATTGGAGCCTTCATCTTGGATGTTTTATTTCCATGCCTTTATTCTCCTATGTCACTTATCTTTCATATTCTGACTAAACTCAAAGAAAAATTAATGGTTGCATTTAGCTTTCCAAGTGTTCCCAGGGGTCATGTAAACAATGAATGACTCTTTTCACAAAGCAGTAAAGTAGATTTTGGAGTGTGGTTTATATTCTGGAAACACATTATTTTCTAGAGGGCTTAAGATCCCTGTTATTCAGGATTTGAGTGTGTGTCCACTAGATTTAAACTTGTTATTATTTTACTGGAGACATAAGCATGGTTGTGATGAGAAGTCTGGGTAATTTTTTAAAATTAATTTAATTATTAAATTAAATAATTAAATTAAATTTTAATTTTTAAATTTAATTTTTAATTAAAAAAAATTAATTTAATTATTAAATTATCAAGTAGATACCTGCATGAATTCAGAAGTATAATTTAAGAGGGTTTTTAATACTGAAAAAATAGCAATACGGTCTATGAAAAACTTGATCAATTGTTATAAAAATGAGATACTTCTGACAAAATCTATAAGAGATATTGTTCTCTAAGGCTGGAGGATAGTCACTGGCTACCTGAGTTTTCACCCATTTTGCCATCACCAGACAGCAAAAAAATTTTCACTATAGCACATAAAGGTCAAACTTTTGGTCAGAAGAATATCTAAAGATTATAAATTTACATTAAATAAACTTATACAAGATATTTAGGAATATATAAAGGTAGGCATAATCAAAACTGTAAGTTTTTGTAAATGACTATAATTTCAAACTTGTAATAAAATATAATACAGAGTATTTAACTTCAAAGAAGTGCTCTTAGTTTGCTTTTCTTCCTTCTTAAGATAAAGCATTCACAAACAGCAAAGGGCCCTGGGGTTATTTTGAGGTTTTATCTGCTATCATTTAATCTGCTTTCCCAAAATGCCACCCATCGCCCATGTTCTTTCAACGTAAGTTCTACAGTTCTCTAGATTTGGTGAATTTGTGTTGTACCATCCATAGTCATTAAGATAGTGAATTTTATTAGTGCTTTCATGGCTCTACATATGAAGGTCAGATAGGAATTAATAAAAAATTCCTCACTTCTTTGGAAACTATATAAATGCCTACTAAATATTCCACTTGAGTATCAGGCAAATGCCTCCATTTCACTGTCTCAAATAAAGATTATTAGACGCTTGGAGAAAAATAATTGTATAATTTTTGATTCAACACTTTTGCCATTCAGTTCCCTTACCCAGAGCTGGCCTGTAGCCCAGGAAGCACTGTGGTTTAATATTAGCCTTTTGGATCTTTTAAGTTTTTGATGTGATACTAATGTAGAGGGCTAGTGAGAGAATAGCCAAGGGATGCAATGGGGTTAAGTGAGCTGTTGAAGGCTTCTCTGCCCCTGAACATCTTTAGGATATCTTAAAGAGTTAGGAGCAGAGGTTTAGAGTGAAATGGCCCTGAGTTCAAATTTAACTCTGGCTCTTTTTCTAGGTCAGGTTCCACAGAGATGGGTCATGTGTTGACAGTTCATGAAGAATAGTTCTTTGAGAAATAAATCTCTTCCAGGAAATTCAGCAAGGGAGTAAGGAGGAAAGGAAGGGAGAACGAGGAAGAAGAAAAAGGTCATCATGTCTCTGAGCTCAGGTAAACCTCCAGCCTCAACTTACTCTCACAGAGACCTCTAAAACATATTAAAAATACCTTAGAATTTACTCCATTTTAAAATGAGTAGTAGGTACAGTCACTTATCATCTGACTGGACTGCTCTGTTTTGGTGACTAGAGAATTTTCAGATCATCAAATCTGTTATGCCCAAGAGAGTCAGGTTTAAAACTTAACTGAGGGCTCTCAGGTCATTATATCTGAACTTATAAAGATTCAGGGCTGTGAACTGTGTAGCTGTATCTGAATTTTTATTTCAGGTGTGCTTTCTTCTTTACTGGCCACTTATACTGGCCAGAATGAACACTTACTCTACCCAAATCACTTTCATCACAACTACCTCTTCATGCATTATACTTCCACCTTCACAATTTTGGACCTTGTACTCTCAGCATAGAAGGTTTTTCTGCAGCTAAAAAACATCAAGTTTATTCTTCAAGGGTCACATAAAAATGTGCTTTCTTTGTGACAAGATCCCATAGCCCCGAATCATACAATGATCTTTCCTTTCTTCTACCTTGAAATTTTATCTTGTTGCTTTGTAGCATTAAATGTTATTCTGTGCACCTTCTCTTTATTCATTGATTTATCCTGTCTTTGAGAACAAGAACCATGGAATTATTTATTTTTTAGCTACTTGCTTTGTGTATGTTGATAGGCCCTCATTAAATATCACTGTATAGATAAAAAAGAATAATAACTGATTCCCCAAACAGATCAAGTATACAAAATATGAGGATATTAAATCCTTTAGATTAGAGCTGATAATACATTTCTTGTCTGAAAGGTAATATGGTTTTGAGACAAAAGTTGTAATCCAGCCAAATAGGGCAGGATTCACTGTTCTGTGTTGCAGTTTTAAAATTTGAACAGTATCACCAAGATTGATGAACTTATGTAGTGAAGTATGTCAAAATATTGGGTGGCTCAGCTAGAAATGCAGACTTGAGCTATGGGGAGGATATTTTTTATATATTTAAAAGAAACAGGTTTATAATCTTTAGTACAGAATCTCTAATTCTTACAGTTTTGCAATTTTACTGGTTATTATTAGAATTCAGACTTAATAAGATGGGCTACTCAATTTCATTCCATGCTCTGCCTAACAAATCTAATATCAGTTTTAGGACAAACTTCAATGGTCAATTTATGCTCATTAGCAGAGATATAGGTTTTAATATCAGTATTAATGTGGGGAGCCCTGGCAGATCTGCTGGTAGTGTATTTTGCCACATAGTCTGAGCCATTTGCTTGTTTTAAAGATGTCTGGTTTCTTTGCATGTATAATAGTCAACAAACTGATTTGAAATTTTATTCACTGTAATTTTATTACTTTAGGCAATCAATATTTTAGCCATGTTCTAATTTTTTACTTTCTTTTGTTTTAGTGATTGCATGTTCTAATTATTTAATCATTCTTGTGAAGTCTGTTCTCACTTCATATTTACCAACTTATTTCCAGTCAATGATTCAAGTATTAATTAGCTATTTCCATAATAATGATGAGTAATACCATCACAAATCTGAATGACTAAAGGCAACAAACATTTATGTTATGACCTTGGACCTATAAGTCATCTGTGGTATAGCTGATCTAAGCTGTGATCAGCTTATTGACAATGCTGCAGGTTACAGGTCGCCTGGACTTCCCTATAACTTTCATCTGGGATCAAATATCTACCTACCAGTATCTCTCCATCCATCTATCTATCTATCTATCATCTATCTATCTATCTATCTATCTAATCATCTACCATCTATCCTTCTATTTACCTATCATAAGAGTTTTTTTCACATTCCCAACTCTCTCCTCATCCTATGGCTTTCCAATGGACAGAACACATGGCCTTATTACTTTGATAAGTTTATTTTTATAAATTAAGAGGGTAATATGCAACATATAAGCTTTTAATACTAACCATATATTAAAGTGAGAAAAGAACCACAGTAACATTATATTTTCTTCCAGTGTCAAGAGAGGAGACACGTCAATATAAAATTGAACTAGTAATCCTATAGCAGACACTTGTTTCCAGAGGATATTTTGACCCCACTGCATAATTTTTGAATGACATTGCCCTTAACACTTGTTTTAAGATAGCACTTTGAATCCAGTTTCAGTGATCTTATACGCAGAATACTACATACAAGAAAAACTGGAAGTATTTGCTCATTTTAATTATTAAAAACATTAAACAAGTAAACACATTGTTTATTCAGAAGCAAACCTACATGCTATTGTAAATGTCTTATATTTTTATAAAGCTCAATGGCATTTGTCTGGAAGATGTATTTCCATGATGTTACTAAGTCCAGTTTTCTTCTAGACCATTTACCCAATACAGTACTGACTCTCATAAAACTTGTGAATAATCTATGCTTCTAAATCCCACAATATCAACTCTATAGTTAGTTGGATAGAAGCCAACTGAATTGATACCTTAGACATTGATCAAATTTAGAGCTTTTCAATATATTTCTCCTTTTGAAAATGTCTTATATAGAGTTTGGATACATAATATTATGTTTCAGCCAATGCCAGTTTAAAACAAATATTTTAACAGAGGTTTCAATCACTGGACCATATAGTACTACTTCAAGCAAATATAACTGTATTTATCTGTGGATCATTAGCTAGGTTTCCAATTATTTTATGGCCTACATAATATAATTCCTGTTTATCAAGAGAACAAATGAGACAGAGGGTTGCACGTGTGTTCTTCCTAAAACCACACATACTGAGCTAAGAAGCAGAGCTGTATAATCTCAATCATTCTTCAACTACTTATTATGTATAATTTCTCTTGAGAAAGTCTCGTAACTAAATCTTTCACAATCTATTCCTAATCATATCTCCTATTGCCTGTTAGCATTAAATTTCCACTGGGACCACCTGGGATATTCTTTTCCTGCTTTCTAGATTTTCCATTTTCTCTGACTAGCCAAACATCATGTTCAAATTCTCATGAAATGCACCTTCATCCTTGAGGTTTCCTTCATTCATATTAGTTCTCCATGACCATCACTCTTTTGATCTTCCCTGGAAACACATGTCTCTTTGGTCCTTTCTGTCACTTACTTTATTGCAGTTGTTGTTTTGCTTTTGTTACAGTTAGATCAAAAGTTTTGTTCAGTATAAGGTGTGTGTGTACCCATCATAGCATGTGACACAGTTATTGATTTTGATTTTACCAAACTATTCCACAAAGAATATTTTTATTCAGACTCTAAATGTGATAATGACACAATTTCTGGCAAACGTCTCCCTTGCAATGGCAAGGAAACAGTATACAAATATTTTCTCAAGCTATCATTCTAAATATACATGAATAACCACAGTTCTATATAAATAGCAAAATCTTTAATACTCAAATCAAAAGGTCCATTGAAAAATCCTTACTGGAAATTACAAGTCTTTACTGGATGGTCTTTGCTAGATTATCCCTTGATACCTCAACTGAAGAGGTAAAGCTGAAATAACCTCTTACAATTATCTTACTCCAGTCTCAGTTAAGGAAATTTCCTTTAATCTACATGGTAAAGGCCAAGATATTGCCCAAAAATCAAATGAGCAAACACATGTGATTTAGTCTGTTTTATTTCAGTTTCTGAATAATTTTGAATCTATTCCCTCCTTCTCTGCTTCTACCATCATCCTGACTCCCACCCTCATCAATTTTGAGACTAGTTTAACTTCAACTCAAATAAGGTATTTATGTTCTGTGTTCCTTAGTTCTAGAACATTTCCCGTTAACTATTGTAGTTTTTCTATAAATTATATATAAGCACATAGATTCATTACTTACTGAATATAATTTTCAAAATTAATGTGATCTAATAAACAAAATAAGTTAATGAACAAAATAGAAACAGAGGGATAGACACATGGAACAGACAGACAGCTGTCAGAGGGGAGCAGGGAAGAGGGGATTAATTGAAAGAAGGGATTAGCCAAAGAACATACAGATGCATGATCCATGGACACGGACAACAATGGTGTGGTGATGGCCTAAGCAAGGAGGAAGTAGGGTCTGAGTGTGAATAAAAGGGAGAAAGGTGAGGACAACTGTAATAATGCAAACAATAAAAAAGTAAAGACAAACAATAAAAAATTAGTGTGATCTTACTCAGGATAGACTTTTCACCTTTTGGTAAAACACTTAGTATTTGTATTATTTAGCTAGGCCTTCTATAATAAGACAACACAGACTGGGTGCCTTAAATGATGCATTTGTTCACAATTTTGGATACTAGAAGTCTAAGGTCAGGATGCTAGCAGGATTGCTTCCTTCTGAGGCCACTCTTTAGATTGCAGATGGCCATTTTTTAGCCATGTCTTCACAGGAGCCTTCATTTCCCAGGATGACCTCATGTTTAATCTTTAAGGATTTCACATTAGCTCTTTACTTGCCCTGGAACATTCCTCCAATCACCCTTCATTTAACTATATTATATTTATGACCTCTTCTTCAACAGAATCTTCCCTCATGATCTCAATATTAATTAATTTCCTTAGTATATTAATTTATAGCAACCTGAACTTTACTACCATAGCATTTAATGAATTTAGTAATTACAACAATAGTTGTATCATTGTATGTACAATTTTCTATACTAAAATAGTGGCTCTAAATGGAAAGCATGGAGTCTTCTTTTGTCAACTTCGTAACACTTAACATGCACAGAAGGCAATGGATGTTATGAAAATAATAAAAGCATGATATCCCTCCCAATTACTGCTTGGTGAGTCAACAAATGATATCCAATTCTAAGGCCAAATGACTCCTCTGTGATGCATTTCATGGTTTGTGAAGACAGTTTAGATGCTTCCTCTTCTATTTCTTAAAAACTTACATCCTCCTTATGCAGTAATCACATAGAAAAGAAAAACATTCTAAAGAGATTGGAGAACAACATTTGGGAAAAAACAGACCTTTAACTATTCTATTTTTTTTTTTTTTTTTTTTTTTTTTAGGAATGAATGCTTATTTCTTAGATCCAATATTTAGTTTTATTACTTTTGATTTCAATATTTTTCTCAAGAAAGAGTGAGAAGAATACAGTCTCCTTGGGCCATTCCTCCTGGATTTGTGTCTGATAATCTAGAAAAGTAGCAGTAATAAAGAATGAATTGTAGCAAAAAAAATATTTCATATAATTTTTGTGATGCAATGAGTATTTCACGTATTGCCCACAGCCAGGCTGGTGACTCAGAAGCAACTCTGGAAGTGGATGATTTGGAACAACACCATCTCTGCCTTTAGGACCCACTAAATTATCTACTGATGTCTGTGGTAGAAAATATCCTTGACATTATTCTTTCTCATCCTACCCCATTTCACAGCCTCAATAGAGCTATTTGGGAAGAATTAATTGGGTTTAGGATTCCAGATTAATTTGAAAGATATAAAATTAGAAAATGTCTATTTGAATTCTTTATTACTCAATACCATATTATTCTCACCACTAGGATAAAATGGACTAGAAAAAATAAGTTGGGGAAAAATGTGGCAATTATTTTTTTATTTCAAATGCCTTCATTTTAAATATATTTTATTAATTATGCTATTACAGTTATCCCATTTTTCTCCCCTTTACCCCCCTCTGCCCTGTACCCCCCACCCTCTAGCATTCCTCCCAACCTTAGTTCATGTCCATGGGTTGTACAAATAAGTTCTTTGGCTGCTCTATTTCCTATACTATTCTTAACTTCCCTCTGTCTATCTTCTACTTACCATTTATGCTACTTATTCCCTGTACCTTTCCCCCCTCTCTCCCCACCCACTCCCCCACTGATAATCCTCCATGTGATCACCATTTCTGTGATTCTATTCCTTTTCTCGTTATTTGCTTAGTTTGTTTTTGTTTTTGTTTTAGGTTAGGTTATCAATAACTGTGAGTTTATTGTCATTTTACTGTTCATATTTTTTATATTCTTCTATTTCTTAGATAAGTCCTTTAACATTTCATATAATAAGGGCTGTGTGATGATGAATTCTTTTAACTTGTCCTTATTTAGGAAGCACTTTATCTGCCCTCCCATTCTAAATGATAGCTTTGATGAATAGAGTAATCTTGGATGTAAGTCCATGCCTTTCATGACTTCAAATACTTCTTTCCAGCCCCTTCTTGCCTGCAAGGTTTCTTTTGAGAAATCAACTGACAGTCTTATGGGCAATCCTTTGAAGGTAACTGTTTCCTTTTCTCTTGATGATTTTAAGACTCTCTTCTTATCTTTAATCTTGGCTAATGTAAGTATGATGTGCCTTGGTGTGTTCCTCTTTGGGTCCAACTTCTTTGGGACTCTCTAAGCTTCCTGGACCTCCTGGAAGTCTATTTCCTTTGCCAGATTGGAGAAGTTCTCCTTCATTATGTTTTCAAATAGGTTTTCAATTCCTTGCTCTTCCTCTTCACCTTTTGGTACCTCTACAATTTGGATGTTGGAACATTTAAAGTTGTCCTGGAGGTTCCTAAGCCTCTCCTCGTCTTTTTTTTTTTTTTTTTTAAATTCTTGTTTCTTCATTCTTTTCTGGTTGAATGTTTGTTTCTTCCTTCTGGTCCACACCATTGATTTGAGTCCCAGTTTCCTTCCCATTGCTGTCGGTTCCCTGTACATTTTCCTTTATTTCACTTTTCATAGTGTTCACTTTTTCCTCTATTTTGTGACCCTGCTCAACCATTTCAATGAGCATCCTGATTACCAGTGTTTTGAACTCTGCATCTTATAGGTTGGCCTATAAGATATACTTCATGGTTTAGTTATATTCTTTTCTGGAGCTTTCATCTGTTCTTTCATTTGGCCCATATTTCTTTTTCTTAGAGCACCTATTAAGATGCAAAGGGGTGGAGTCTTAGGTATTCAGCAGGGTGGGACAACCCTCTTAGCTATTTGGTGATTTTTAGAATTGCTGAAAATGGGACTCCATTTTTGTTAATTACCTGAAGGAAAAATCCTGAAGCTTTCCAAATATTGTGAAAAACTCTGGCTCCACTCTTATAAAAAAAAGTCTGCAAATATTGAGAAATATTTCGTATTTCTTGATCACACTTAGGTCTCATCTTCTTCTGGTGCTCAATTATGGATTACTGTTAAAAACCAATTTACCTTTTTATCCATAGTGTTAACCTATACAGAATGTTTTTCCAACATCTTTGCTTTGTGAAGCTCTACATATGAAAATTAGGAGAAATTTAGAGAGATATGTGATGTCAACCATGTTCTGTGCTCAACAGCTCTCTCAGGTTCTGTAGACTCATTCCTACAGCTTCTCTTATGGAGTCAATCCATCTCATTTTTGGCTTTCCTCTTTATTTATCTTCTATATTTCCCAGCATTATTATATTTTCCAAAGAACCATCCTCCCTTCTCATGGTGTGCCAAAGAAGGACAACTTCAACTTTGTCATTTTTTTGCTTTCACAATGTTTCAAGCTTAATTTGCTCTAGGACCTACTTGTTCATCTATCTGGCAGTTTAAGGTGTCTGTAGAACTCTCCTCCAATACCATTTTTCAAATGAATAAATTTTGTTGCTATTAGCCTTTTCCCATCACTTCTCTTCCAAGTCTGAGCTCTCTTGATTTCTTGGCTGCAGTCTACATTTGATTTGATGCAGAAAACAAGGTAACTAAAATCTTTAGCAATTTCAGTGTCTTTATTATCTGTGCTAAAGTTGTGTATTTCTTTTATGTTCATGATTTTTGCCTTTTGATGCTGCTCCATTTTGGCACTTTATTTTTTCACTTCCATCAGTTGTTTCAAATCATTGCTACTTTCTCCAAGTAAAATGGTGTCATCTGCTTATTTTATTACTGATATTTTTCCACAATGTTCACTCCTTCTAGTCTAGCTGAGTTTTTTGGACTAGATCAGGTGCATTCAGGGTGGCATGGCCATAGATTAGCTGAGTTTTTCATATGATATGCTCTGTGTACAGATTAAATAAATAAGGAGATGAAATAAACCCTTGTCTGACACCATTGTTTATAGGAAACTTTTGTCTCTCTCTTTTTGTGTGTGTGTGTGTGTGTTAACAACTTTTATTCTGAAGTTCCCCAGTATTTTTCTGTATCTTTCAAAATGCATGGATACGTCTCCTATTTTAGTCATTTTTATTTATTTTTTATTTTTTTTTAATTTTTTTAATCAGTATTTTTTAATTGTTGATATTGTACAGTTTTCTGTTTTTTACCCCGCCCCAGCCCACCACCCCAGCCCTCCCCACCTTCCTCCCATTTCCACCCCCCATAGTTTTTGTCCATGAGTCCTTTATACTTGTTGCTCTAAACCGTTCCCCTTTCCCCCCGAAATTCCCTCTACTCTAAGAAGACAAGCAACCCAATTAAAAAATGGGCAAAGGATTTGAACAGACACTTCTCCAAGGAGGACATACAGAGGATCCAGAGACACATGAAAAGATGCTCGATATCTCTAGCTATCAGAGAGATGCAAATTAAAACTACAATGAGATACCACTTGACACCAGTCAGAATGGCCTTCATAAATAAAGCAACAAACAGCAAGTGTTGGAGAGGTTGTGGAGAAAAGGGGACCCTAGTGCACTGTTGGTGGGATTGCAGATTGGTACAACCACTATGGAAAACAGTATGGAATTTTCTAAGAAAACTAAAAATGGACATACCTTTTGATCCAGCAATTCCACTGCTTGGATTATATCCTAAGAATCCTGAAACACCAATCCAAAAGAATCTATGCACCCCTATGTTCGTAGCAGCACAATTTACAATAGCCAAGTGCTGGAAGCAACCTAGGTGCCCATCAGTTAATGAATGGATCAAAAAACTGTGGTACATTTACACAATGGAATTCTATGCAGCAGAAAGAAAGAAGGAGCTCCTACCCTTTGCGACAGCATGGAAGGAATTGGAGAGTATCATGCTAAGCGAAATAAGCCAGGCAGTGAAAGACAAATACCATATGATCTCACCTTTAACAGGAAGCTAATCAACAAAACTTTTGTCTCTCTTAATTCTGCCCTGATTGTTGTTTTCTGTCCACAGTGCAGATTAAAAATCAGGATAATAGAGTGCTGAGGCCATTTTTTTCAGAAACCAATAGCTTTTTTTGATCCACATAGCCAAGGGCATTACTGTAATTTATAAAATATAGATTACATTATAGAATTTCTATAAAATATAGAAATTCTTTGGATCATTCCAGTATCCAATTATTGGTCAAAATAAAATTCCAAGAATCTCTTCCTTTTCTGAATCCAGTTTGAACACCTGATACTTCTTGCCTTTGTTGGATCACCTTGAGCATTACTTGACTTCTGGGAGAAATTAGAGCAGTGGTTCTAAGGTTACTGCACTCCCTGGCAACTTCTTTCTTAAAATTTGAGGTTCATATTGAATATTTCCAATCTTAGGCCATTGTTTTCTTTCCATATTTGTTGACATTTGTTGTTAAGATTTTCACAGATTCTGTCTTTAGTTCAGAATAATTCTATCAGTATCCCATCTACCCTTGATGATTTTTTTTTCTTCCCAATAATCCCTTGGCAGAAACTTTTACTTCACTTTCTAGAAGTACAGGTTCTTCTTAGGAATCTTCTTCAGAAGTGTCTATCATCTTTTTTGTCTCTTCTGTATAGATTTTCAGTATACTGTTTCCACCTTCCCTTTATTTTCTCCTTGTTAGGTCTTTTAGCATTCCTAGTCCAGGTTTGAATTTCCCTTTTATTTCTTGATTCTTCTGGTAGAGACTTCTTGTGTTTCTTTTTTAGTTGTTGTTATTCGTTATCTCTTTACATTGACTTTTTTCTTTTTGTTGTTCTCTTTTACCTATTTGCATTAATTATTATAACTTTTTATCTCTACAAGATAGCTGTTGAAAAACAGCATTCAGGATTCTAATTCTGCTTTGATCACCTTTTCCTTTTGTCTCCCACTTGTCTTTAACAAACTTTAGTGTATCTTTTGTCATCCATCTTGACTTTTCTTTCATTTTTACTTCTGGCAGTGTCTTTTTACAATATTTTCTAATAATATTTCAGTTTTAAGTCACAGTTCTTTTGGTACTGAGTGAATTTTAGTTTAATAGTCCAAATCTGTTTTTTATGTGGACCATAATTCCAGCAATGCTGTTATTTATGTTATATTTTGTCACTACCATTCTTTTGGTGCTCTTCTTCAGCTTTATCCTTCTGTTTGATATTAACAGGTCATGGTCAGTACCACAATCTGCTCCTGGTCTTATTTTGCAGAAAGAATACAACTTCTCCATTTCCTGGTTCCATTCAGGTAGTCATTTTGATCTCTATACTGGCTATCTGGTGTTGTCCATGTGTACAGTTGTCTGTTCATTGTTTGAAGCATGTTTTTGTGTTGGGCGAGTTGTTGACTTCACAAGTCAATCTTCTGCTTCATTTCTGAATCATAGTACAAATTTTTCTTTTTTTAATTTTATTTTTAATCAGTATTTTTTAATTGTTGATATTGTACAGTTTTCTGTCTTTTACCCCACACCCAGCCCACCACCCCAGCCCTCCCCACATTTTCTCCCATTTCCACCTCCCCATAGGTTTTGTCCATGATTCCTTTTTACTTGTTGCTCTAAACTGTTCCCCTTTTCCCCTGAAATTCCCTCCCCTCCCCCTCTGGTCACTGTCAGACTGTTCTCAATTTCGGTGTCTTTGTTTATATTATGCTTGTTTGTTTGTTTTGTTAATAAGCTTCCTGTTAAAGGTGAGATCATAGTACAAATTTTTCAATGACATTTGAGTCTGCTTTATTTCTTACATTTGCATTTCAATCACCTATAGCATGTCTTGTTTTGGTATGTGATCAATGTCTTCTTGGATACTTACATAAAATTTTTAATTTCATCTTCAGATTCTGTAGTTGGAGCATAGACTTGAATGATGGTTGTATTAATAGGTTTTCCTAGAAGTCTGATTGATATTATTTAGTCCAACCTTGTATTGTATGCCTTAATTCTCTGTGTTACATCTTACCTCAGTTTTAAACCAACTGTTTTTTTTTTTTTTTTTTTTTTTTGGTTTTTTGTTTGTTTTTTCCTGAGTTTGTCTCTTCCAGAGTAGAACACTTTGTATTTGCCTGACTGGAAATGTCTCACTCTAGTCAATTTTATTTCACTAACGCCAACACTATAATGTTTAGACATTTTATTTCTTGCTCTGTGATTTCTAGTTTATCTTGACATACTTCTTGTGATCTATGTTTTGATTGTATACGTGGTGCAACATTGTCCTTTCCTTTTGCCTTTGTGCACATCAGCCACTAGATGTCCTCTGGCTTTGATCTAGCTGTGTCATTGGTAACCATGCTATTCATACTTCTTTCCTCTTCTCCAGTAAGTGTTTGACAGCTTTCTGATCTGGGAGTATCATTTTTCAGCATATCTCATATTTTATTTTGGACTGTTTTATCATGGTGTTTTCAAGGTAAAACAAAGAGAGATAAAAATAAGAAAAGAAAATGCAGTAGCATACATTTTTCTGTTTTCCTTACCCCTAATGAAAACCTGAGTTTCCTTTGGTACACTAAAAGTTTATCATTATATATCATTAAAGACACTCACTCATTTGGTATCACAATAGATGTGACCACTAATTTGATTTTAGACCTATTATTCTTTTTAAAACAAGATTATTAGTCGTGGTCTCAATATTAACCAGGATTCTTAGTTATGGCCAATAAAACATAGTTCAGGCTGACTTAAGAAAAAAAGAATAATTGTATAGCTTTATATAACAAGAGTAGCTGGAGAATAAGTCAAAAACAAGTAGAAACAGGTAGAAGCATTGTGGATAGTAAAGGCCAAAATTAGTTCAGTGAGAAAACTGCTTCTATTTTCACCCAGCTCTGGGTATCACAGCTTAACCACAATTGTCATTGCCATCTAGACCTCCCACTGATTTCCCAGACATCACTTCTACTATTTATGTCCCCATTTTTGTTTTCATGGCTCCTGCAGCATGCCGCTAGACTCTAATTCAAAACCCTAGACAGAAGAGCCTGCTTGACTGAGACAAAGTCATTTCCTAGCACCTCTTCTAATCAGAATTGAGCTTAGCAAATCTCGAATACTCAAAGTGGGAAAGTTCCCAGATAAAAATGAAAGGACCCGAAGTTCAGGAAGAGAATGATGATGATAATGATGATGATGATAATGATGGTGATAAATTTCTGAATCTTTTTTGAAACACTTTCCATACGTGAACAGATGCTTTATAAAGATTTCCTCTCCAGCCCTGGCTGGTGTAGCTCAGTGGATTGAGCGCGGGCCTTCGAACCAGAGGGTCGCGGTTCGATTCCCAGTCAGGGCACATGCCTGGGTTGCAGGCCAGTTCCCAGCGGGGGACACACGAGAGGCAACCGTACATTGATATTTCTCTCCCTCTCCCTCTCTCCTACCCTTCCCCTCTAAAGATAAATAAATAAAAAAAAATTAATTCTTAAAAAAAAAAAAAAAAGATTTCCTCTCCAATGTTCATGGAGCATGTCTAGCCCCTTGAAAGAAAGGAGGGATGCAACCATAAAAAATTGTGACTTCCTTGGCTTTAAATAGCAAATGCCCTTCATTTTTCCTACCATTGACATTATTAGACATTTTGGAGTAAAACAAAACTAATCTTTCTAAACAATATTTTTAAATGATCTCATGTATCATTGTTTATTTAGCTTCGTTTTGTCTTTTTTCCTTTAATTGTTCATATGTAAATAATAAAGAAATGACTACCAGTTAATAGTGGCTTTATAAAAAATATTTTTACTCTTTTAGATCTTCAGAGAGCAAGAGGGAGAAAGGATGTGGGAAGAGAGAGACAGATTGAACTCTATACATAACATTATTGTTTTAATTATTTTTAATTTAAAAAACATGATTTAGTATTTAATTTACATTATCAATGATTATGTTACATTTTGTATTTATATTAAATATAAACAGGTTTGAAGACATTTTCTCACTCAGGAAATAATCTATACTATTATTTGGGGTCATCATTAGAAAGCTTGGTAAATTAATATATAGTTCACATTCTCAGAGGTATTATGAAATATAATTTTTTCTAATAATATTGAACTAAATTGTTGGCTTGGCCAACAAGTTCATTTAGCTTTTTTTTTCCATATGATGGATTTAGTAGTGCTTAGCTGTGTTTAACTTCATTTGAAGTAATTTTGTTATATTGTATTGTGACAGCCATCACCTCCATGTGCATTAAAAAAAAATCAAAATTTGCGTACAGCCATTTTACTATTGTGCAACATTTTTAGCTTGTGGTGCTTTATTATTTCAAGAAAGATAAAAACACTGAAAAACACACACAAAAGATATGTGCAGTATTTGGAGAAGGTGCTGTGACTGATTGAATGTGTCAAAAGTGGTTTGTGAAATTTCTTGATATTATTGACATCTTGGCCAAATAATTCCTTGCTGTGGACCTGTCTTATGCATCAGAAGATGTTTAGCAGCATGCCTGGCTACTAGAAGCCAATAGCAGGAGATAGTTGATATACTCAAATATCCAAATCAATAAAGTCATTGGTGAAAATGAAAAATGCTTTCTATTTTCCAGAAAAAACTAAGTGGACATTTTGGGCAACCCAACATTTATGATTTTATATCATCAAGTCTAAAGGAACCAGAAATATATAAATATTGAATTCATTATTTAAGACATAATTTACTATTTGAATTTCCAAAATTATAAATACTCTGTTACTATTTTGTTGTTGTTGTTGTTGTTGTTGTTTTTAATTTGAACTCCACACCTTAATCCTGAAAAATGTTCATAAGTACAGGTTTGGATAACATTCAAACACGTAAGCTTGCAATGAACCAAATGAAAGTTAACCAGGTGAAATATGTCATTCTCTAAATTTAAAATAAAACTACCTAAAAGAAAGATGAAAAATACACTTTAAAAATAACTTTATTGAGAAGAGTTCTAGCTTCTGCTCCAGTATGTAAAGAGTTTGGAAGTTGTCACTCCTGGTCTTATAACAAGGGGGAAAAATGGACAGACTGAAAATTAACCTTTCTAGGCCCATAAGAAAGATGAGTTTTGAGGGCTAGTGGCTGCTTTGAACTCTGAAGGGACTGGAAGATCCAGTCACAGCTGAGATCCTGTGAGGTGAAGGAGATGCTGCCCATGGAGTAATAAACTGATAGAGATATTTAAATTACAATTTTGACACATTTCTAACAGCTAAGAGTGGACTGACATGAGAATGAGAAACTCTTTGAGGGGCCCTTATACTTGCATAGGTTTTATATCCAGGAATCCCACCAAGTTTTTTGAGATGAAGAGCCAAAAAAGATCCCTTCATGGATCTGGCATTAAAGGTACAGTGCAACCATAGGAAAATGAGCTCAGAGTATTCTCCATAAAAACAGACATTTTTTTAGGAAAAAGAACTTTTCCAGAGCCTCATCTCCCCAGGGAAAGGTGATCCCCCTCCTTTCTCTTGCCCTCTCTAGCCTCCTTGTCTCACTTAAGGTGAACAAGAAGTGTGGGCACCAATCCCAGAAAAGAGAAAATGTATTCATATTATTAAAGCACAGCAGCTGAGAGAAAAAAACAGTAGTGATAATTAGACCTGGGTTTCGAGTAATTAATATTTTTCTGGTTGAAAGGGCCACTACATTTGATCCCAACATCACACAGAGAAACAATTACAGTGAGTACATAGTATATTTTCATATGCTTACTAAAAATAAAGAATAAATTTCAAGCAAACCTCCATTTTTCGTCCCAAATTCAATTTCTATGGCTGAGAGAGAGAGAGAGAGAGAAAGCAAGAGGGAAATGTGTTTCTTGTCTAGGACCCAAAATTTGTAAAAGTATTTACAGTGAATGGTTTTCTGTGGAGCAGAATATGTAAATCTCCAGGAAAGTCAAGACATTTCAATTCTTGACCTAGTGTAGGAGCTTCAGTGCTCATATAGAGTGAACATTCTGCACTTCTTTATATTGATGGTGGCCCAGGTCACTGGAAGCATCAATACTGAAAAATCATACCTTATTCTAGAGGTTCTGGAAAATAATGCAAACGGTCATTGCATTATGAAAATGACAGCTTCATTTTATTGGAGCTTGCTGTGTGCTAGTCCCTATGCTGAGGACTGAAATCTTTCTCAGCACAATTTCTTTCTTTCTTTTTTTTCTTAAAGATTTTATTTATTTATTTTTAGAGAGGGGAAGGGAGGGAGAAAGAGAGGGAGAGAAACATCAATGTGTGGTTGCCTCTCATGTGGCCCCCACTAGGGGCCTGGCCTGCAACCCAGGCAGGTGCCCTGACTGGGAATCGAACCTGCGACCCTTTGGTTTGCAGCCTGCGCTCAATCCACTGAGCTACGCCAGCCAGGGCATTTTTTTTTTTCTCAGCACAATTTCATAAAAACTCCACAAAAGTACATATAGGCATCTACACTTTTTATCTATAATTCACATATGAGAAAACTGACATAACTTAAATTGACTTTACAGGAATATTTATTTATTAGGAGGAAGGGCCTAGACTCAACTAAGGTCACTGACTCTATCGAATATATTCAAAATTTATATAAGTAATATAATGATAATATAATGTAAGAGTTTAGATAATTCTGTGGAGTAATTTTGCCTTAAAGGGGCTGGTATGCATATAACTGAATTTTCACAAATTTATAATTAGAAAAATATTTTTAGGTCTAGGATTCTTGTCACTAATTACTTACAATTTATATCACAATGATTTCATATGCAAATAGGAACCCTCTACCAATCAAATGAAAAGAAGCGAGGGATGCATTTTAATCCCCCACCTCCAAAAAATAAAACCAGATTGCAAATATTGGGGTTTTAATAGACTGTGAACCAATGATAAGATAGTCTGTGATATTTGTACTATTTTATTTTAAGGTAACTGAATATGATGAGAAAATGTGTTTTTCCTTTGTTTTAGAAGAATCAAACCATAGTATTTTACAAATGAAATAAAGGTTATAGAAACTACAAAATAGAATAACGTACTTTCTAGGAGAAAAATGTTAGCAAACATGAGTGTGTGTGTGTAGACATTTCTAATTCTGATTTATAGAATTACAATAGTATAAGAACATATTGTTCTCTTCCTCTTGGCAGGAAAGGTAATCTAAAATGTCCAATATTAATGTGTTTCACATCTTAAAAGTGCATACTAAAATATAGTTTAAACTTTTCTCATGTTTTGAGTGACTAAAATGAATAGGTTTGTGGGAGTTTTAAGAGGAATTGGCTAAACCTATCAGATGCACAGTTCAAAACACTGGTAATCCAGATGTTCACAGAATTGGTTGAATTTGGTCACAAATTAGATGAAAAAATGAAGGCTATGCTAAGTGAAATAAAGAAAAATGCACAGGGAACCAATAGTGATGAGGAGGGAACTCAAATCAATGGTGTGGACCAGAAGGAAGAAAGAAATATTCAACAAGACAAGAATGAAGAAACAAGAATTCAAAAACAAATGAGAGGCTTAGGAACCTCCAGGACATCTTTAAACATTCCAACATCCGAATTATAGGGGTACCAGAAGGAGAAGAGGAAGATCAACAAGTGGAAAAGTTATTTGAGCAAATAATAAAGAAGAACTTCCCCAATCTGGCAAAGGAAATAGACTTCCAGGAAGTCCAGGAAGCTCAGAGAATGCCAAAGAATTTGGATCCAAGGAGAAACACACCAAGGCACATAATAATTACATTACCCAAGATTAAAATTAAGGAGAGAATCCTAGAAGCAACAAGAGAAAAGGAGAGAGTTCCCTACAAAGGATTGCCCATAAGACTGTCAGCTTATTTCTCAAGAGACCTTGCAGGCAAAAAGGGGCTGGAAAGAAGTATTCCAAGTCATGAAAGACAAGGACCTACATCCAAGATTGCTCTATCCAGTGAAGCTGTCATTTAGAATGGAAGGGCAGATAAAGTGCTTCTTAGATAAGGTCAAGTTAAAGGAGTTCATCATCACCAAGCCCTTATTATATGAAATGTTAAAGGGACTTATCTAATAAAAAGAAGATAAAAAATATGAACAGTAAAATAACAGAAAACTCACAATTATTAACAACCACATCTAAAACAAAAACAACTAAGCAAACAAGTAGAACAGGAACAGAACCACAGAAATAGAGATAACATGGAAGGTTAGCAACAGGGAAGTGGGGGGGGAGGGGGAAAAGGTACAGAGAATAAGTAGCATAGATAGTAGGTAGAAAATGGACAGGGGGAGTGTAAGAACAGTATAGGAAATGTAGAAGCCAAGAACTTCTATGTAGGACTCATGAACATGAACTAAAGTGGGGGAATGTGTGTGGGAGGGGTGTGCAGGGCAGAGGGCAGTGAAGGGAGAAAATGGGTCAACTATAATAGCATAATCAATAAAACATATTTAAAAAAGAAAATGTTTAAAAAGAGGAATTGGCTAGATACTTATATATGTGTATTTGGAAAAAAAGACTTTGCACTTACTATTATAACAGCAAAATCCATATAAATTATTCCTCATTTTAGATGACTTTATAAAATTTTGAACTACAATGAAATCCTAGCCTATATACAAAGAAATCTTTAAAAACCCTCACATATATTTTTGTTGTCTGTCAGATCACACACCAATAAAGAAATTTTAATAAAACACATTTGAAAGTTCTCTTTCCTTTTCCATTTACCCACATTGTACTCCCTTCAGCAAAGCTGTGCGATCTCTTTCAACATGCCTCATCCACCCACCCCTCTGCCTCTCTAAAGCAAAGTAGTGCTGCTTCTATGTTTATCCCTAGTTCCATTTCTATATCTTTTCTTTTCTAAGAGAAATTCTCTGCATTTTCCATCAAAACCAATCAATTTATGTTTGGCTTCTTTAATTTCTAGCTTTCCAACGCCCCCTCCTCAGTTTTGCCAGTCTGTACACAGATCCTGGATAAAACTGGCTAAGATAGAATTATCTTTAATGGGAAATAAAAAGGGAGAGGCTATGAAACTCATATGTTAATGTTTTTCCTGTCATAGTAGATTTAATTTTTTTGAACCTTTGTAACACTGCCCTCTTAAATTGCTAAGTTGGTATCTGTCTGCCTTCTGGGCCAAAACACTGAACCCTGCAAAGTCAGTGCCTTACATCATGCCCAAACACTGCAGGGCTCTGCCCAGGGGGACTGAGAAATAGCCTTTCCTTTGAAAGATAAACTGAGCTCAAACACTTTCTTAACTTTTTATTTGGTTTTGATCCAGGTATGCAGTAGAGAATGTGCTTTAGAACCTTGGAAATCTAAGGATGTACCATATTTGCATCTCTATAAATTTTCAACTGTGTTCCTCGGCTGTCAAGGAATTCCTCAGCAATTGCTGCTCTGTCACTCAAGTGCTTAGAGGGTGCTGTAGAAATGTAGGTAGAAAGCAAAAATCACATAATTCATATCCTCCTGTTTGTTACTAATACTGTTTCCCCTCTACTTGCCAACTTTCTATATGTCATATGGCTTAAAGTACAAGTAAACATTTATTGTAGTGTGCTAAGTGAATAGTTAGTATAATACTATGGGAATCAATAACCATTTGCTTAGATTTTCTCTATGAATCACTATAGTCCAGAACATCTGTTCAATGATTTATATTAAGTTATTCTTCAGATGTAATGAAATTAGTTTAGCAATTTGTATTTTAAAACAAAACCTGCAGGGTAGAGTTTGCTCATTCGAAAGTTGTCTAATTTTTCCTTTCCAGCAACTTTGACATTTATATAAATATGGGAAAATATGGTGTTGATTTCTCTTAAATTAAAGCAGATTTGGTCTAAAACTGAGGGTTCTACTCTTAATTGCTATTTAATTCTATCTGTGCATTCCCTCCACAATTGTGACTGTCTCAGGGATGTTTTAAGCACAGGCATATGGATCTACTTACAAGACTTCACACTAAATTTATGCAGTGCTTGATCTTCCATCTCTTCAATGGTATTTTTTGTCATCAGCACATTCATAGCCTACAGTTGACTGCTTTTATTGCTTTTAATTAAAGCCCGAAGTATAAAGTGTCTATTAATCAGTATATGAAACCAATCATGAGTAAGGTTTTATAAATTCTTTACAAGATGGATAGTAGTTACATAAATTGTCCCACCTTTATCATCATAAAAGAAAGATAGTCATTTAAGTTAATTATGTCATAGGTAACATCTGTAACCCGGAAATTTGGGAGGCAGCTCCTACTTTAACAGGCTAGATACTTTTTAATTTTATTTTTTAAGGAGCAAGATAGATAGAGAGAGAGAGATTGTATATGAAAAACAATGTCTAAGAACAATAATCAGTTTCATGGTGAATTCAGGGTATCAGCTCCAACGTTATTGTTCACCACATCACACTTACTCTGCTGGCATAGACCTGTGTATCCTTGTCCTTGTCCAGACACTGCGAAGTCTCTCCCCCCATGGTTAGAGTGCGTTCCCTGTTCATATATATACATCAGCTGTTCATATTCATATGTTGTATATACAATTTTATGATCATTGTACTCATTTCATAATTTAATAGCACATTTGGAGAAAAGGAAGAATAATATTTTAATGCTTCTTAAATCAGAGTATAGTCAGCTAGTCACTGAAAATGAATGGACTGTTTTGAATGTTCCCTCCTCCCCTTTCTCCTAGTATATTTTAAATGGCTTGATTTTTTTTCACATTTCTCAACTCAGATTTATAGAATATGAACTTCTGATGATAAAACACTCACAATCTATTCACTTCAGTTTTTAAGATAGAGAGAAATGAAACATTTCACTGATCTTTCTTTTTATGTGCTGGAAGGTATTTTCAAATTCAATTTAAATTTAATTCAGAGAAAAGACATCATAGTTCATTGTGATGATGAGAGTGCCCAGTCTCACCAATACATATAGTTGTGTGAATTGAAATAAAAATATTGAATTACAATTCAGTGAAATTTATACAAAGCCCCTGAGGGGTTCTACAGAACTCATCTCATTTTCAGTGTTCAAGTGAAATGGTGATATTTGAGCAGGTGGTGATTTAGTTTTCCAAGTTGTGTACTTCCAATAACAACACAAACAAATCTTAGAGAGAAAAGTGTATATCATTCTTTAGTGAAAGTCACTATTTAGAAATATGTAAAGCAAGAATCTCTGGCCATATACTATGGGCAGAAACTGATAAAGACTGGGGCTGTTTGTGGTCTAAGGAACACAGGAGTCCAAAAACCTGCCATAAAAACTTGAAACTACAACCATCTGCAGACCCTTTTGTTTGTGCCTTTCATCCTGTTTTTTTTTTTAATTTCCTCATCTTATATATGAAAATATTGAAATAAATGATCCCAAATTTCATTTGCCTCTAAAATACATAAACAATTATGAATACTGTTTTTTGCTAACTCTTTTTTTTTCTTTCTTTTCTTTTCTACTGAACCTGCCTTCAGCATCCCATTGAAGTCCAGAATTGAAGGAAGTGGGCATCTGAGATAAGGAAATAGGGAGATTGTATAAGAAAAACAATGTTTAGGGACAATAATCAGTTTCATGGCAAAATTCTGGATATCAGCTCCACAGTTATTGTTCACCACATCACACTTACTCTGCTGGCATAGACCTGTGTATCCTTGCCCTTGCCCAGACACTGCTAGGGTTCCCCTCATGGTTAGAGTGCATTCCTTGTTCATTATAAGCCATGGCTCTATAACTTATTTTAGCCAGTGGATTGTGACAAATATCACACCTATGCAAAGACTTTAATATGATTTGTTGGTTTTTCTTTTGTCCTCTATCATATGATTTAAGGCCTGAAATGGAGTCTATTCTTTGAACCTGGGTTAATGAAAGAGAAAACTCACAGAATAGAACCACAGCCCACAGCTCATCCATGGTCAACCTACAGCCTACATGGAGGACAAGAAGGAATGAAATGGGAGTTGTTCATTGCCACCTAAAATGACTATTAGTTATGTGTTTTCTACCATGTTTTCTTTGTAACATCTGTTATTTTTCCACCCACGTGGCCCTGATAATGCCCAAAGGAAATTACTGAACCAGGAAATCTTCATGAAAAGGTGGTCTTCTTTGCCCATTGCCCATGTCTTCTAAATTTACTCATGTATGAGGTTTGTCCAGAAAAAGTTAAACCATTGTTAATATAATGAGAACGGTTTGCATGACATTGATGTAACTTGGCAGCCAAGGAGAGTGGACTGGAATGTGCATGCAGGAACAATAATGACTTCACTCCACTAGTCAGTGATGGTGGTAGATGCTATTGAGTGAGCATGTTGAACTGTGTGGCCATCACATTCAAAATAACTAAGCGAGTAGAGCAACAAATTTGCGTTAAATTTTGTGTTAGGCTTGAACATTCCTCCACAGAAACTACCCAGATGATTCAGAAGGCCACAGATATGGACAACTGGTGATTGGCAGCTTCATCATGACACCATGCTTGCTCATGCAACATGCTTGAGACTCATGCATCATGTCTCGTGCAGTTTTTTAGCAAAACATCAAATCACCCAGGTGACTCAGCCCTGCTACAGCCCATATTTAGTGCCCTGAGACTTCTGTTTTTTTCCCAAAACTAGAATCACCTATGAAAGGTAAGAGATTTCAGACCATTGGGAAAATTCAGGAAAATACAACAGGGAAGCTGATGGTGATTGGGAGATCTGTGAGAAGTTCCAAGATGCCTACTTTGAAGGGGACTGAGGTGCCATTGTCCTATGTAAATGTTTCTTGCATCTTGTATCTTCTTCAATAAATGTCTCTAGCTTTCATAGTACATAACTGGATACTTTCTTTACCTTGTATACTGGAAATATGTAGTCAGAATACATCATTGTCTGTCTCAAAGGTGACTTATGACAGTAGTGTGGATCACAGCACACAATTCCCCAGAGGAAGAATTTATGTGTTTAGTTCCTATTTCAAGGAAATGTATCATTAGACAAAAAGGTCCTCTCTGAAGATGGGATGAACACTTCTTTTCTTTCATTTTGGTTACTTCTTATTCATAAACTTCGAAACATTTTAGCAGAAAGGGGTTTTAAAGATTACCTAATCCAGTACCCAAACACAATGCATCTAAGCATCACAACTCTCAACTTTTCTATTAATTAATGAGGAAACTGGTATCCTGGCAAACTGTAGTATACCAAGTTACACAAAAAAATGAATAGCAGAGACAAGATTAAAATCATCTGTTATCACTTTCTGTCAAGATCAAACTTTTTCTGTGATCTTTCCTCTTTAAAACAGTTATATATTGACATCACCTGAGCAGTTCTTTTAAAAATATGCCTGAGTCTCATTTTATTCATTTTATCCACTGGTATAAACTCCTTCATTCCATGAAAGCCATTGCAATATGGAATTATGCATTACTGAATGAACAAATTTTTTTTGTTATTAATTATTAACATAACTACTGGCCAACCCTAAATCAGATCTATGCAAAGATAGACTCTGCTACTTCCTACACAACATAATTTCTGGGGGAAAGAAAACATCATCATACCCATTAAACTTGTCATTATATTTAAAATTTCCAGTATCTGATTCATTTTATTGTTTAAAACATGTTAATCTTATGTGCAACTTTATTAGTCAATTATTTAATCACTAATTTGCAAGATGTAGTGTATGCATTCTCTCTTCTAAGTATTGACTAGGCATAGATATAGATGAATAAAGCCTAGAACCTTTCCTCAAAAAGCAGGAAAATACTTAAAACTATCATGTGAATGGTGTTGAATGAACTTCCTGCTCCCCCAAAAATATTAACTTGAGAAGTCATAGCAGCCAGGACAAATGCAGTAAAGAAATCCTACAGAACATTTACATCCTTCATATTCATTTAACCATGCTAGTAGGTTCAATTCAACACAGCTGCTTATTACCTGAGCAGTTTCCAAGCATGCATACTCATTGTACATGTGAGCTATATCCAGCAATACAAACCTGTTCTCTTTCCCTTGGTCTCAATTTTTACTCCTATGAAAACCTCTTCCTAACCAATTCTTATTACTCTACAAGGAGAAATTATTTGCACCATCAGGTATTTTTTTCTTTGACGCTATCTACTTCATTTCTGTTTTTAATACGATCCTCCTGAGGTCAAAGACACTTTATCTATCAAGACCAGGACCTGTGAATTTTCATTTCAACCAAATGAACATATAGTTGATTTTGCTGTATTTGGGCAAATCCAGCTATGTGCTTGGTTCACCTGGGGGCCTGGTATTAACACAAATTTTGATATTTTATAGTCCCTTCTATTCTTTCTGTTATCTGAGTTGTCATATTTTTATAAATAGTATACCTTTATGATTTTTTTCATTTCACATATCCTAGTTTTACCCAGAGAAATGGGAAATATGCATAATCTTGATGCATTTTTACTTTCCAAGGTAATAGATTATTTTTGGCAGCTGTTTTTTAGGCATATTTTATTGATTACACTATTACAGTTCTCCAAATTTCTTTCTCCCCTTGATTCCCCTTTACCCTGCATTGTCCACCTCCAGCATCCTGCCCCTCCCGCCTCCCCGACTGCCTCATAGCTCATGTCCATGGGTTGTACATGTAAGTTCTTTGGCTTCTCCATTTCCTATACTATTCTTAACCTCCCTCTGTCTATTTTGTGCCCACCTATTACACTTCTTATTCCCTGTACTTCCCCCCATTCTCCCCTCCCCCTCCCCACCAATAACCCTCCATATGATCTCCATTTCTATGATTCTGTCCCTGTTCTAGTTATTTGCTTATTTTTGTTTTTTAGATTCAGTTGTTGGTAGTTGCGAGTTTGTTGTCATAGTTTTTGATCTTTTTCTATTTCTTAGGTAAGTCCCTTTAACATTTAATATAATAAGGTGTTGGTAATGATGAACTCCTTTAACTTTACCTTATCTGGGAAGCACTTTATCTGCCCTTCCATTCTAAACAATAGTTTTGCTGGATAGAGTAATCTTGGATGTAGGTCCTTGCTTTTCATGACTTTGAATACTTTCCAGTACCTTCTTGCCTGTAAGGTTTCTTTTGACAAATCAGCTCATAGCCTTATGGGAACTCTTTTATAAGTAACTCTCTCCTTTCCTCTTGCTGCTTTTAAGATTCCTTCCTTCTTTTTAATCTTGGGTAACTTAATTATGATGTGTCTTGGTGTGTTCTTCCGTGGGTCCAATTTCTTTGAGATTCTCTGGGCTTCCTGGACTTCCTGGAAGTCTATTTCCTTTGCCAGATTAGGAAGCTTTCCTTCATTATTTGTTCAAATAAGTTTTCAATATCTTGATCTTCCTCTTGTTCTGGCACCCCCTTTATTCAGATGTTGTAATGCTTAAAGTTTTTCAAGAGGTTCCTAAGCCTCTCCTTATTTTTTTGAATTCTTATTTGTTCATTTTCTTCTGGTTGGATGTTTATTTCTTCCTTCTGGTCCACATCATTGATTTGAGTCCCAGTTTCCTTCCCTTACTGTTAATTCCCTGTATATTTTGCTTTATTTCACCTTGTGTAGCCTTCATTTCTTCTCTTGGGTGATAGGGTCAGAATAAAGCTTAAAAAATGGGCGTAGACTTTAGGTTTTCGCAGAACTCTTTGTTTGTTTGTTTGTTTGTTTGTTTGTATAATTAGAGCTCAATATAGTATTGCCAAATTCTTATTATGTGCTGATGAATAAATGTAGTGATAGATACAAAGTTTTTTTTTCTCTGTTTGCTGTAGAATGGTGAAATTTTGTCATGGATAACCTATAGACTAGTATTAGGAACTGCTTGGACAGAATACTCAGAATGAGGAAGTAAAATATAGTAAAGGCAAATATCTAAATCTCAATAACTACACAAAGATCTAAATAGTATCTCTGGCTTGTTAATAAAATAATTTAGCACATTAACAAGAAACGATTTCTAAATTTATTCCTACATATGTAAATCTCACTTAAAAGTAGCACTTGAATTAATCATCTCTAAAGTTGTGGTAAGTTTGTTAATTGGGAAATTAAGTACATCCTACTCACACCGGAATATCCATATAAAATGTTTCATTTTAACTAAATGCCCCTCAATTCAAAGTTATTCTTTTTTAAACAATGGCAAGTAGAGTTGTGATTTTTTATTATACCAAGCTAACAAAAGGTGTTTTGAAACTGTACAGTCACTCATTTGTCAGTCAGACAACAGTCCTTGCAAGAATCCTGTTAATGAAAAAATTTGGAAGTATGTATCTATATATTGTGTCAACCTTTTCTTAAAAAGGATTTTATTTATTTACTTTTTAGAGAGAGGGGGAGGGAGGGAGAAAGAGGGAGAAATATCAGTGTGCTAGATATACATTGACTGGTTGCCTCTCACACACCTCCAACTGGGGAACCTGACATACTAAAAGAATTAAGATTTAGAACCTTCCCACTTTGCTTGTACCCTAGGAGAGTATGATTATACAGTTGATACTTAAACAACACAGGATTGAACTGTGTGATTCCACTTACACAAGAATTTTTTCAGTGAATATATAGTCTGCCCTCTGTATCCCCAAGTTTTATATCCATGATGTAATGAACAGTGGATCTGCAGATGTGGAGGGCCTACTGTATGTATTGTTCTATGCCACTTTATACAAGGAACTTGAAGATTTATTGATTTTGATGTATGTGGGGTTTTTGGAACTAATTGCCCATGGATACTGAGGGAAGTTTATAGTTCAGTTTTGGGGGGAGGGCAGAAGTCAAATGTAGATTTTCGACTGCAGCAGCAGGGCATTATTCTCCCTAATACCAGTATTGTTCAAAGGTCAACTATATATCTTAAATAAATATTTTGGAATTTATTTTAAAAAATTACCATGTGTCAAACCCAGGGCTAAAAGCTGGAGTTACAAGGATGAACATGTTATGTTCCTATTCTCAACAGAGCTCTTAATGTATTCAGCTTTAAACAATATAATCAAACTGCAGTGTAATGAGTACAAAAAAATTGACATATGTGTTCAATATAGAGGCAACATCAGTGAGGAAGAAATGCAGAGGATGGGGTAGGGTCTGTGTGAGGGAATTCTTTGCAGAAATTGACTTTAAAATTTTAAGAATTGTTCTCATTATTATTATTATTATTATTATTTAAATATTATATTTATTTATTTTTAGAGATAGGGCAAGGGAAGAAGAAAGAGAGGGAGAGAAACATCAATGTGCGGTTGCCTCTTGGGCATCCCCTACTGGGAACTTGGCCCACAACCCAGGCATGTGCCCTGACCAGGAGTTGAATCAGTGACCCTTTGGTTTGCAGCCAGCACTTGATCCACTGAGCTACACCAGCCAGAGCTCATTTTTATTATTATTTAATTATATAAAGTATTTTCACAGTTGTAATATCAAAAGTAAATAACAAGTCAATTCAGAAAAAAATGTAACTTCCATCCCTTTCCTGTCACTGACCAATGCACGTTGAATTGAGCTATTAAGGCAAATCCAAAGGAAGTATTATAGAGATACCTCACACAAATTAGTTATGGTGCTGTTGAATATTTGGACTTCTGGGTGTGGGCCCTGGAATTTGTATTTCAAACAAGTATCCTATTCTTTAGTACAGTGGAGTATAAAACTCACTAAAGTGTTGTAAGATGATTTGGGCAAAGAAGCAACATAGCAGAGTTGGGGTAGAGTGGTTGAAAAAGAAGTGTTCCTTGGGTTCACTATAGAGCTTGTATTTGGGCAGTAGGACAGGTTTTATGAAGGCATTAAAAAGGGTGATTAAGAAAAAGAATAAAGTAGACTAGCATTTTGACATTTTAGAAAGACAAAGACAAACTTGAGATCTCTATAGTGCACAGATGAAGTGATTCTTTAAGTTGGAAAGAAAGAGGACAAGAAAAAAGGTATACTCAATAGTCCAGGGGAGAGAAATAAAAGTCTGATCCAGAGCAAGACAGGGTTCTCAACATGGCATCTGCTGCACCTCTTACAGGATAACAGAAGTTTTCTTCAAACTGAAATTTGCCACCAACAAATCCTAAATTAAATAAAAGAAGCAGTAATCATTTAAAATTTTGATATTAAAGCTATTCTTACAACTCCTCTCTTCATCTGCCTTTTTAAAGTTTGATTCACTGTTTCAAATGACATTTTCAATCACTAGAGAATGAAGTATTCAATCAGTAAATGTAAATGAACTTGTTCTTGGAAATAAACAATTAGCATGTATAGGGTTTTTTTAAAAAATATATTTTATTGATTATGCTATTACAATTGTCCCATTTCTCCCCCATCATTCCCCTCCACCCTGCACAACCCCTCCCACCCACATTCCCCCTTTCAGTTCATGTCCATGTGTCATAAGTTCTTTAGCTTCTACATTTCCCACACTATTCTTGCCCTCCCCTATTTTCTACCCACCCTCTATGCTACTTATTTTCTATACCTTTTCCCTCTCTCTCCTCCTCCCATTTCTCTGTTGCTAACCCTCCATATGATCTCCTTTTCTGTGGTTCTGTTCCTGTTCTAGTTGTTGGCTTTTGTTTTAGGTGTGGTTGTTAATAGCTGTGAGTTTGCTGTCTTTCCACTGTCATATTTTTTTATCTTCTTTTTCTTAGATAAGTCCCTTTAATATTTCATATAATAAGGGCTTGGTGATGATGAATTCCTTTAACTTGACCCAATCTGAGAAGCACTTTATCGTCCCTTTCATTCTAAATGACAGCTTTGCTGGGTAGAGCAATTTTGGATGTAGGTCCCTGCCTTTCAAGACTTCAAATATTTCTTTCCAGCCCCTACTTGCCTGGAAGGTCTCTTTTGAGAAATCAGCTGACAGTCTGATGGGAACTCCTTTGTAGGTGACTGTCCCCTTATCCCTTGCTGCTTCTAGAATTCTCTGCTTCATTTGAATCTTGGCTAATGTAATTACAATGTGCCTTGGTGTGTTTCTCCTTGGGTCCAACTTCTTTGGGACTCTCGGAGCTTCCTGGACTTCCTGGAAGTCTATTTCCCTTGCCAGACTGGGAAAGTTCTCCTTTATTATTTGTTCAAATAAGTTTTCCACTTGTTACTCTTCTTCTTCTCCTTCTGGTACCCCTATAATTCAGATGTTGGGATGTTTAACCATGTCCCGGAGGTTCCTAAGCCTCTTCTCATTTTTTTTTATTCTTGTTTCTTTCTCGTTTTCTGTGTGGTTGTTTCTTCCTTCCTTCTGGTCCACTCCATTGATTTGAATCCCAGTTTTCCTCCCATCTCTATTGGTTCCCCATGCGTCTTTCTTCATTTCACGTATTGTAGCCTGCATTTTTTCATCTAATTTGTGAGCAAAATCAACCAATTCTGTGAGCATCCTGATCACCAGCGCTTTGAACTGTGCATCTGATAGGTTGGCTATCTCTTCACGGCTTAGAGGAATTGGCTCTGGGGCCTTCATTTGTTCTCTGGTTTGAGACATTTTTGGTGTTTTTTTGTTTGTTTGTTTGTTTTGTTTTGTTTTGTTTTGGTTTTGGTCTGGTCATGGCTGTTACATAGTAAGGGGTGGAGCCTTAGGTGTTCCCCAGTGCGGGGCAGTCCAGTCACTGAGTTGTGATGCTGTATGTGGGGGCAGGGTCTGAGAGGGAACAATGGCGCCTGCTCTGCTCTCTCCTGGATTCCAGTCACCTGAGATGCTTCCCCTTCATCTGGATTATCTGCTCGCATGAATGTGAGACGACCTGGTCAGCCAGCCACCTTGCGCGGCCTCACTGGGTCTGCACAGTTGCTACCCCATGCCCGGCATCTGCCAGCCACTCCCTATGGGCTTGGGGTCTGCCAGCGCCCTGCAGGCTTGGGAATCACCAGCAACTGCTATCTGCATTCCCAGGGCTGCACTTCCACTTTTTACTGCCTTGACTCCACCCCTCTAACCGGTCTGGATGAATGGTTGTTGGACTTCCGTACAGTTCAATTTTCTATTAGCTCTGGTTGTTTTCTTGTTTCTAAATATGTGTTGTCCTTAATTTTGGTTGTTAGAGGAGGCACAGTATGTCTACCTATGCCTCCATATTGGCTGGAAGTCTATAGGGATTTTTTTTTTCCACTCGATATTGCACCAGTATGGTATAGAAATATGTTATACTTGCAATTAGTTGTCTGGAGCATGTATCTGATAATTATAACATACAAATATGTATTCTATAATTTCATTTTTGAAAAATCTATATTATTTGCTAATATATTTTAAGCTCTTGTGGAATAGGAACATGTCTACTTTTAATTGGTATAGACCAGGTCAATATCATTTTCACATACATAAAGACGATATATGTAGGTTTAATAAAATATAAACATAGACAGTTATATATGCTTCTGGCTTTCATTTTCTTAGATCATTTTCTTCAGAAAACTTGCAACTGTAAATTATTTTTCTGTGCCTTTGAGATGTAAATCTTCTACACCTGAGGGATGTCTTTCTTAAGGGTCTGGCTGGCACCCGTTTGAAATGTAATCATCAGAAAGAATTTGCCCAGTCTCCCAGTCTCTGTGGGAAGGTAAAAGCCTAATTTTCAAGAGCATCAATCAGCAAACACTGATGGCCTCCTCATACTGGCCAGCGTCCTCACAAAATACTTCAGTACTTTCCACTTGCTTCCTCCAGAACTTAAAAACTCTCTTCCTTTTTTTTTTTTTTTTTTTCCTCAGTGAAGTTAGTTAAATTTCTCTCTCCTATTACAATAGTCTTGAATAAACCTTGCCTGTTTAACAAGTCCAGGGCAACTTTTCTTTTACAATTGCACAAAAGCATATAACAACACGCTCTTTGGGCATCCATATACCATAGCTAACACAGACACATACCTTTTAAAAACACTTCATGAGTTCATTTGTTCTAAAAAGGAAAGGAAAGTATGCTTAATGATTATATTATTTGTGCCTTTTGAATTTGAATTCACTTATTTATTTATTATGCATTCAACAAGTATTTGTAAGAAAAGCAGTTAGGGGGAGCTCAGTATATTATACATAAATGGAAGTTGGTAATAAGAAAGTTTGTTTCACTTAAAACATCTTAATCTTTTATTCCACTATACAGCCTGTATTAGGAAAAAAAACAGCTATTGCAGTGTTGCCCTTTTACAATCTTTTTCTTGATCTGGAGGTAAAAGAGGAGAATGATTTCTTTAAATATTTTGTCTTCTACTTAGATACAGAAATATGGAACTTTTAAAAGTAAAATGTGACTTTATTTCTATGACTTGAGGTCTGCAGTATGATCATTAACAATAATTCAACAACAGAAACTCCCCAAAGAATGTTAGTAGTATTTTGTTGTTGTCATTGTCTTTTTTTTTTTTTTTTTGGTAGTTGCATTTATGGGATTTTTACCCCAAGTAAAGGATTGGGGATGCATGTTTTTCTTCTAAGCAATTTAGGGCCTGTTTAAAACTAAGTACAAAATTGTGACCAGGCACTGTTATCCTCACCTTGAAGATGTTGACCCTGTGGTAATCCAACCCCTGATAAAAGTGAGACTTTTTATTTTGCTTTCTAATTCTTCATTATTTAAAAACAAATACAAGGTAGGTAATTAAGCTTAATCATTTCTAATGACTGTGACTTTTAAGAACAATGACCCTCTGAGATGAAACTGTTGGGTCATTCATAGGTTAGTTAACCCTTCAGAAACCCAAAGCTTCAATTACTTCTAGTAGAGAAGGAACTTTTAGAGTACATGCCTGTGCCTTAAATGATAAGTGGCACAGGATAACTTAACCGGTGAATTTACAAAAGAAGAATATTTACTCAGGTGGAGTGAATATTGTATTAATAAACAATGAAAATGAGTATTGCTAATTAATTAAAATATTAGAAATTTTCTAATTACTTAATTTTATCAAAGAATTTTAAGAATGCAAATATCAAGGGGATTCACTTAAGTGACTAGTTAGGTAAGTCTATCAAAAATATGACAGATATTCAATTAAATAAAATATTTTATTTTCTCTATTATGTTGTTTAGCAAAAGAAAAATACCTACTTCTAGATAAATGCTCAAAGTTTGATCTGAATGTTCATTGATAAAACAGGAAGAATATACTAGCATTACACTGAAGTAATTTAACTTGTATTTCATAGAGATATGCTTAAATTGTACTATTCTATTTAGGAGAATTTAAATTTAAGCATTTCTCATGTGTGTGTCTGTGCATGTTTATTTTCTTAGAAATATATGACCCGAAAATGTGATAAATATTTGTTGCTACCACATATCTTTACCTCTTATTACTTTTAATTTTTCATTGGCTCTCATTAATAAAAAATGCACAAGATCATATGATCTTTTAATACTCAAAGTAGATAGGCTCAAAAAAGACATGTGAATTATAACATTACAAGAATGACTTTGCTTTCTCCACTGATCATTGTTATAGCCTATGTCTTAAATTAATGCTAAAGATTAGTTGATGTAATTTAAAAAAAAAGTTAAGCTATCAGTATATTACTCCCTCCACTATTTAGAACATTGCATTTCACACAATAGAGAGAAAAAGTCCTCAAGCCACTTAAGAGCCTCTCCTTTTCTACCAGATTCTGCCTCCTAAGTAATTAGGGCTGTTACTGATTTGATTAAAAAAAATTCATGTTTATTAAATTATGATTCTTCCTTTTAGTCTCAAAATAGGTTTCATATTTACAATATGTTATATCTGCATTTCCTCTTCAACTCTCATTATCATAAGCTGTTATGTTCTTAGGTCAAATGTTGCTTCTTTATGCCATTGCAGTGTTGTTTGCTGTTTGTTAAAATCATTCATCAGATGGTGATTGTTTTATATAAGCAGTGAGGTGCATGTAGAATTAAGAGAAGTATCATGGGGAGTAGTCTCTATATGTTTAATTGCTCAGAATTTGTTACCTGAATTCCATTTCTATTCCCAGATATTATATGATAAGAGAGATGCTTGTTTATGTATCATTCACCTAGATCATATTGCAAGAACTAGGAATTATATTTGGAAGTACAATTTCAAAGTGCCTGGTGAGACTCAGCATAGCCCTAGAATGACAAGGATGTCTCCCAGGCTGCATGGATAATGTGTGTTATAGATCTTGTTATAAAACTTTGTGGAGTGTGTTATAATAGCTTTGATGTAGAAAACTGCTCCTCTTATTTGCCCCCTCTGTGTCTGCCTTTGTCAGGGCTTTGCTGGATCATCTGTGAAACCCATATAAGATGCATGTGGAAGAAATTGGGAGAAATAACAAGCTTCTTTGGGGACCTCTGAGAGAAAAGTGCTGCAAATTATGGACATAAAAAGGTATATGGAAAAGAGAAAGCCTTCTCAATGACATTCAAATTAGCATTTCAATGCCACAATATTTTTACTGTTATTAAATCATATCAATCAAACTTTTTAAAACTATATTATAAAACCTAGAAGTATATAATATGATGCTATAGGTTTTTATCTTATAAACATTTTGGCCATCAAAATAATGCAAAAGACAAAAATACCTGGATAAAGTTTGTGTTATTATTGGACATTCATCTGGGCATACTGGCAAAGATGACATAATATGTCCAGGGAATTTTTAAGGAAAACTTAAGACAAAACTCACTTTTATGTGTAAGACCAAAAGGACAGAAATCCAGACAATCTTTTGTTTAAATGGAAAAGAAGCAGGTAAAGAGAAAAGGCAAGTATAATGCATGTTGTTAAAAAAAAAAAAAAAACAACAACAAGGTTTTAAGTTTCTGTAATCATTTAAGTCACATAACAGATTTTTAAATAGATTGTGGTTTTATAGCCCTATACACAGAAAAAAGGGGGGAGAAAATATATTGTTATTGCCAAAAACATATCAGGTAGCTCATTTAGATTCTAAATGGGGAGTACCCAGTGTGCAACTGAGTCTATAGGAACAAGCAGAAGGACAAATTATAAAAAGCAAAGGAGCTCTGGCTGGTGTGGCTCAGTGGATTGAGCACCAGCTGTGAAACAAAGGGTCGCTGGTTAGATTCCCGGTCAGGGCACATGCCTTGGTTGTGGATCAGGTCCCCAGTAGGGGGGTGCCCAAGAGGCAACCACACATTGATGTTTCTCTCCTTCTTTTTCTCCCTCACTTCCCCTCTCTCTAAAATAAATAGTCTTTTAAAAATATATTTAAAACTTTAAAATAAAAAAAAGCAAAGGACTCTGCCCTTGTGTATTTGGACTTCGCAAGGATGATTGCTAAAAATATCATTTTAAAAGTATTCATAATAAGCATTTACTTTATCTATCATTACTATAGTATTTTTTATTTAAAATGTCTTTTAAAATATAATATATATGGATGAAGAACCCCCTTCAGTCTCTGGTTGGAAAGATTCTCTGAGCATAAACCTTGAGTTTGTAAAAGTTTATCTCAGATAAGATGTTCAGGAGGTGCCTCACGTTTTGAAAGGCAGTCTGTAAGCAAGTATGCAAGAAAAATGGATACTGCACTAAATATATATATATATATATATATATATATATATATATATAATAAAAGTAATATATTTTAAGTTTTAAATATGAAATATTTTAATATGCTCATATTACAAAAATTGAAACTAAGTTATAGAAAGATCACATAAACTGCTTTAGTCTTGTTTACATATCACTCAACTAGATCATCTTGCAAAGACCAGGGCTTGTGTATGTAAGTATACAAACCCTGTATACATGATGAAACATAAGAAAAAAAAGTTAAATAGCCTGGTAAGTATTTTGGGAAAAGGAGTAAGAGTTTACTGGTCATGTATAGATAGGAGTTTTCATTGCAATCTTGAAATGAAAAACTGGATTCTTAAAATATGCATTTCTTGACTAGAGCCCTAAGTACTATGTTTCTCTACCTAAATCCCATTATATATTAGAATTAGAAAAAGAAACTGAAATATTATTGACAATGATTTATTTGAATTTTCCCAAATATATGATACTATAGGTGCATCTGAAAAGTAGAAGGAGGTCATAGACATGTTTTGCATATTTATTTACCTTTACCCTTTCTCTCTCCTTCATTTTCTTGCTCCTCCATTCCTTCCTCTCTCCTTTTTTTTCTTCCAAGTATTGGTGCTATTACTGACTTGCTATATAATACTGACAAGTTAAGTAACCTCTCTGTACATTAGTTTTGTATAAAAAAACAGACATGAAGGCCATTCTGACTGGTGTCAAGTGGTATCTCATTGTAGTTTTAATTTACATCTCTCTAATAGCTAGAGATATTGAGCATCTTTTCATGTCTCTCTGGATCTTCTGTATGTCCTCCCTGGAGAAGTGTCTGTTCAAATCCTTTGCCCATTTTTTAATTGGGTTGCTTATCAGTTAATGAATGGATCAAAAAACTGTGGTACATTTACACAATGGAATTCTATGCAGCAGAAAGAAAGAAGGAGCTCCTACCCTTTTCGACAGCATGGATGGAATTGGAGAGCATCATGCTAAGCGAAATAAGCCAGGCAGTGAAAGACAAATACCATATGATCTCACCTTTAACAGGAAGCTAATCAACAAAACAAACAAACAAGCATAATATAAACAAAGACACTGAATTTGAGAATAGTCTGACAGTGTCCAGAGGGGGAGGGGAGAGAATTTCAGGGGAAAAGGGGAACGGTTTAGAGCAACAAGTATAAAGGACACATGGACAAAAACTATGGGGGGTGGAAATGGGAGGAGGGTGGGGAGGGCTGGGGTGGTGGGCTGGGGGCAGGGTAAAAGACAGAAAACTGTACGATATCAACAATTAAAAAATACTGATTAAAAAAACAGACATAAGAATATAGACATGGTAGTGCTGTTTCCAGGATTAAATAAGTTAACACACCTGGAGCAGATACTGCTGGTTCAGACCCAGAAGCCCTGAGTCTTTCATTTGTTCAGTGGTCTGCCTTTCTCTGTGATACTGGGGCTTTAGCTCTTCTGTCTGCTTCCATTTGTTCTCTCTGTGAGATTTGCCCTAGGGGATGGTTGAAGCTTCTTTATTATAAGAAGGGGTCTATACATTCCCTCTGGACTCTATAAAACCCAAGTCTCTGTACCAAGGTACAGCCACTATGGGTAGATATTGTAGTCTGACTACAACCTGGACTCTACCTGATTACCACATTTTTGAAAAACTATTCTCCCTTCTCTAAACTGCTTTCCTTAATCATTGTGGATCTGTCCAGAGGCTTTTCTTCAACTGTGATTATCATGAATGCTCTGCTTCTAGGAAACCCTACATTAGACTATCTAGATAACACTCAAAATATTCCAGGACATTGTAAGTGCTCAATAAAAAGTGCTTAGCATTTTTATTATTAATGTTATTAATAATAAAGTTTTATTATTAATGTTATTAATAATAAAGTTTTATTATTATTAATTCCTTCAACAAGTATGTATTGAATGAGCAATGTGATGGTATGAGTTTCTTTCCCAGACATCAGTGACAAAATTCAGTGCATTGATAAAAACCTGAGTGGCTACATTGGTGGCAAGACTTGGAGATTAAATGGAGAATATTGTAAATCAATAGCATAAGGAAGCACATTGATCAGTGTCTTTTAGGAACATTCATATAAATTCTTTTATCTTGTAAACCATCTGGTGAAGTATCGGATCTTTTGTAAGTCATTTTAGTATTATATTTGATAATAATATACTTCTCCTTGTTTGTATACTTTATTTCCCTATCAAAGTTGTGTATTTCCACTTCAGTTATACGTTATTTAAATGGCATATTCAACTCAGATACATATCACAAATTGTGGCCTTTCTAAATGTATTACCCACTTAACCAGAGGGCAAGATTACTTTTTTTCTCTAAAGCTTTTATTTTTGGTTATAGCTTTGTCAACATGTTATTGTTTTTTTTATGAAAAGTACTACATAAACTGTATAAAAGTTAAATCCCAATTTAATGCTTGCTACCAAAGAAATACTCAGTAAAACTACAATGCATGCACATTCTGGAATGCAGATATTTGCATCATCATGATTTCAAAGATATGAATGAAGTTTATATTTAAGCTCAGTGCAGTATGTTTTGTTTTAGTGGAGATATCTGCATAATATATATAGTATTCCCTTAAGCAGAGGGCAGGATAAAAGCGCTTGTTGAGCTGAGTTCCAGGAAAGTGCACAAGGATTTCTCTAAAGGTCAACGAATATTATAAGAAATGTTCATCACTAAAGTAGTTATAATACTGAAGTTGAAAGTTTATACCTTAAAAATCAGATTTCTAAACAAAAGCTGTTTTCTCATGATATGTTATTCTTGACTTCCACCTCTACAAGAAGACATGAGGTAGGGTGAGTACAGGTGGGGAAGTTTCAGCACTTAAACTCACCTGATAAAGATTTGTTTCTTCTACCTCAAAACTGTCTATATGTTTTCATTTATCTTAGGGACCTAGAGAATAGAATTTACTTAGGAGTGAAATGGCTGAATTAGTGTATGATTAAATTTTTGAAAAAATGGTGACATTTTTTCAAAATGCTTGCCCCATTTCAACTATACAAGCTGTGTATGAGAGTTCCAGGTCATCCATATCCTCATCAATATTTGGTAGAGTCCATCTTTTTAATTTTAGATATTCTAATAAGTGTGGAGTTGTAACATATTTTGGTTTTAATGTACATATCCTAATGATTAATGCTATTGGATATCTTTTTATATGCTTATATATTATTTTGTATATCTTTTTTGTGAAGTACAGCAATGATTTGCAACCCCCCCTTTTTAAACTAAATTGTTTTTTCTTATTTTTGAGCTTTGAGAGTTCTTTATGGACCCAACTCCTTTATCAAATATTTTCTCTCAGTCTGGAGTTTTTCTTTTCTTTTCTTTTTTTTTTTTTTGAAAAATTTTTAAAGATTTTATTTATTTATTTTAGAGAGGGGGAGAGAGGGAGAAAGAGAGGGAGGGAAACATCAATGTGTGGTTGCCTCTCATGTGTCCCTTGTTGGGGACCTGGCTTGCAACCCAGGCATGTGCCCTGACTGGAAATCGAACCAAAGACACTTTGGTTCACATCCTGTGCTCAATCCACTGAGCCACACCAGCCAAGGCACTTTTCATTTTCTTAACAGTATCTTTCAAAGAGTAGACTTTTTTATTGTGATAACAAGCATATATTGATTCATTATTTATGAATATTTTGCTGTCAAATCTAGAAATATCTTTGCCTAGCCAAAGGACACAAAGACACCCCTCTTCATTTTCTTCTGGAAGTTGTATGATTTTGGGTTTTATAGTTATATGTATGATCCATTTCAAGTAAATTTTTGTATGTAATCCAAGGTGTGGATTAAAGCTCAGGGTTTTTTGTTTGTTCGTTTGTTTTTTGCATACAGATATCTCATTGTTCTAACACAATTTGTGAAAGGATTATTCTTATTCTACACAATTGTCTTTGTACCTTTTTTGAAAATCTGTTGTCCGTGTACATGTGGGTCTATATCTGAACTCTTTTTTCTGTTCCAGTGACCTATTTGTCTTTGCACCAATACTACATTGTCTTGATGACATGTTTTCTTCAGCTGTTGATTCAGGCAGTGGCAGCATAGCCAAGAGACTAGGTAGCTCAGACCTGAGCCCCAACTTGTTTTATTCTTTCTAATACTTTTCCTCAGCCCCATGTAAACATGCCAGGATTCCTGCAGAGTTGCCCATGCAGCCCCAGACAACATCCTGCAGCTATCACTAGTTCCTGCAGAGGAAGGTCTCTCAGACTCTGTCTCCTCAGCATATACAGTAGTACATTGACATGCTCTCAGTCCCTACCCATCAACAACTGAAGACATGTATCCTACATAATGCTCTTGTTTGCCTGGTGACTGGTCCAGCTCTGGTCCAGACAACCCAGAAAAACATCCATCCCAATGGCTGCAACTCCACTTTCTTTAACAAGGACTGATCTTTCTTAGCGTGTCCCTCCCTGGATGCTCTCCAGCAGCTCTGATAGACCCTTTAGAGTTTTATTTCCATGTTTTTACCTGTCCTCTATGATTACTTTATTTTAATTTAAAGTATACTATATATACTTTATATATAATTTTATTATATTTAAATTACATATATTGAATTATCCTTACTGTGTAGTTTCTGACTCTAGAATGGATAGATACTGATCTAATTTTTACCATTCTTTTAGTTTAAACCTATTTTAGCTTGTATATTTACAGTACATTACTTGTAGGCAGCTTATAGTCAGGTATTGCTTCTCATACAACTGACATATGTTGGGGTGTTTAAGCCACTTACATTTAATGTTACTAGTGATATAGTTCATTTTAAGTTTCTCATCTTGCTACTTATTTATGATTGTTCCTATTTGTTCTTTGTTCATCATTGCCTTCTTTTTTGTCTTATTTTTAACAAATTAAATATTTGAAAATCAATTTACATTATTTTGATTTTTTATTAGCTACAACTCTTTGTTGTATTATTGTAGTGGTTGCTTTAAGTTTCAGGGTATACACATTTTACTCATCACTATATATCTTTAAGTAATAGTATATGATTTCATGCATAAGGTGAGAAACTTAAATAATATTCTTCCATTTCTTTGTGCTATTTTTGTGATACATCATATTACTTTTACATATATTATAAACCTTACTATAAATTGTTAGTATGGTTATTATCTTTTTAGAATTTAAACAATAACAACAATTTTATAATTTTCTACCTGTTCTTCACCCCTTTGTGTGGATCCAGATTTCCACCAGGTAGCATTTTTGTTCTTCCTGAAGACACTGCTTCCACACTGCCTGCAGCACAAATCTGCAGGCCATGAAGTCTCCTGGATTTTATCGGTTTGAAAGTTTTTATTTTGCCTCACTTTTTGAAATATTTTTTCATTGAGTATAGAATTCTAAATTATTGAATTTCCTGAGTATAGACTAAAAAGGTGATTTCACTGTCTTCTCCATTATTCGCTCTCCAACAAAATATCTACTGTCAACCTTATTTTGTTCCTGACTCTTTTTCCTCTCTCTCCTCTGTAAACTTTGTCCTAAACTTTGGTTTTAAGTAATTCAATAATGTAAATCAGTGGAGAATTTCTTATTTTTGTAGAGTTTGAGTTCATTGAGCACTTGGATTTGTGAGTTTATAATTTTTATCAAATTTGGAATAATTATGCTATTGATTTCTAAAATATATATTTCTGATCCACTTTTTCCTTTGGGGACTCTGCTTACATATATATTATGCATCTTGAAGTAAGTTCCACAACTCAATAATACTCCATTCATATATTCTATTATCTATCTTCTTTAAATTTTAGGTTGTATGTATCTGTATCTATGTGTCTTTAAATTAACCAACTTTTTGAAATAGCTAATCTTCCATTAACATCCAGTGTTCCGTTCATTTTAGACATTGGAATTTTCATCTCTGGGAGTTCAATTTGGGTCTTTTTATAACTCTGATGTCTACATATTTGAGTATTTTGAATACATAAATAATGACTATTTTAATATCCTTGTCTGCTGATTCTGGAAGGTGTCAGTTTTGGGTCAGTTTTGATTCATTGAGTGCACTCCTCATTTCAAGTCATGTTTTCTCGCTTCTTTACATTTATGCCTCACCTATTTGATTGGATACAAGACTTTGTGGACTAAATATTTTTGAATTTATCATAATATTACTGAGCATAATTCTGTGATGTGGTTTAGTTATGGAAATAGTCTGATACTTGCAGATTTTCCTTTAAGGTATTTGTGGGGACCGAGGCAGTATTTAGTGTAGAGCTAATTGGTTCCCACTGATGCTGCAAGACTCTTTCCTGTATTCTATGTATGTCCTATAAATATGAATTTTTCTGACTTTTTTGGTAGGAACAGGCATTATTGCTGGCCCTGTATGAGCTCCTGACACTGTTCCGTTGAATCATTTTGAATAATTATTCCCAGTGCCTTGTGAATTTTCTTTATATGCAAGTGTTGATCAGTACGCTGCAGAATACTTGAAGAGAAGTCTTTGGCAGGCAGCTAGAGTTCTTTGTGCATCTCTCTCCAGTGTGCTGTGAACTTTTTCCACCTTGGTTTCCCATGACTATCAGTTCTATCTATTGAAGGGATGGAGAACACTGGGCTCTACCTGTATTTTCCCTCCCTCAATCATGGCTCACTCACTCCTTCAAGATAGGAAGCTGGGAAAATTGTAGGGCTCACCCTGTTTGTTTCTTGTCCTTCAGTGTGTTTGTTTTTGATTGCTGCCATAGCAAGTTAATAGCAACTTAGGGACTTATAAAAACACCACTTATTGTCTCACAGTTCTGTAGATCCAGACATAGTGTGACACTGATGGTTCTCTGCCTACAGACGCGGGTTGAAATGAAGGTGCCATCAGACCTGCATTTCTTTCAAAGGGACAGTCTGTTCCTGGATTCATTCAAGTTTTTGGCAGTTCACATCTGTATGGCTACAGGACAGGGGTTGTTATTAGTTTTTCGAGGCTAATCATATCTTCTGACTGGTAGCCAACTTCAAAACCAACAGTGGTATGTCAAATCCTTTCAGATTTCTCATTTTTGTGATCTTTGCTACTGTCCCATTGTTCCTACCTCCTCTTTTTCTCTTAATTGGTCCTACAGACTCTTCTGTCTTCTTCTACTATGATAACTTTGGAACACTCTGGGTAATCCAGGGTGATCTATCTTAAAGTCAGCAGATTAGTAACCTTAAAATCTATCCACAAAGATCCCTCACAGTAGTGCTTATATTAGTGTTTGAGTGAATAGCCAAATGATGATAATCCTAGAAGGTCATCTTTAAAATTCTGACTATCTTACTCAGCAATTACATATTTGTTTTTGATTTTGTCTAATGTCTAATGGCTTATAAATTATTGTTTTATGATTGGTCTGGTGTTCTGTTTGCTTCAGAGAAGACAGTGAGTCTATTTTCTCTACCCCATCTTCAACAAAAAGTTGTGTCAGTGTTTAGGCTTTCAGGATCTCTCTTCCCTCTACCTCTCTAAGGTGGTATCTCTGTTTTACTATAAGAAGTAGAAAATGTACAGTTATCATGGCAAGGGGACTTTGTCTTATTCTCGAGCATGTGTTTATCTCTGAAATGAAGTGTCTGGGTGAATCTGAACCCTGCTGTCTTGGGGTCTGCAAACTTGTAGGTGGTCTCAGTAGTTCTTTGGGTTGTCACTGTGGTCAACCATGGAAATCTATAGTCCTGATCATTCAACTCTAATGAAAAATTACCCATATACTTTGTTTTCTTTGTCCTGACCCTGCTTTTCTACAGAAGAACTATACTTAGAATACACAAGCCTTATCAACTCCCAGAATTATGTCTCTCCATTTAGAAAGAGAATGGTCTATCTACATTGTGACTATGGGTAATCAGGATCGACACCTTAGGAATGTCTATATTTTTTATTGCTGTGGCTTTGCTCCTACAATATTTGTTTAGACCACCAGAATTGAGGGTTTCTGTTGGATGTTTTCAACTACTCCAAACTACATCTGCAGAAGACAGCCACCCAGGTCTTGAGTTTGTAATTTTATGCTCCAAGTCAGAGGGTGCTGACTTCTGATTTCATTACCTTCTTACCACTGGTCTTGCAACCTTCCATTTCCCCTAAACTGGACAGAAAAGATTTTTTTTACTTTGTCTTTCTGAATGACTTTCTGGAGAAATCTATATTTTCTAGTATATCTAGTTATAATTCAGGATTTCTAAGCTTTCCTTTTTATAAAAGAAAAGTATGCCAATACATTTTAAATATATTTCATAAAATATCATACAATAAAATTAAATCTATAAAATTTTAAAGTCTGTATGTTGGCATATTAATGTATTGCTGTTCTCTCAAAAATATGTAAGGCATTTCTGCATGTAGATCAAGGCTTTGTGAAATAAATACAAATAATAAAACAACAGAAAGTTAGTGAAAAAACAGTTCAAAACATAGGTTGATAAGCTGATACTCCCAATACAGAAATACTAATTTGGAAGAGCAGTGGAGAAGAAAGCAAATAAAAAGCCACTGGGGTTAGAGGTTTGTGATAGTTTTCAGAGGAAAGTATAGAGGTAAGACTGATAAACTCCACAGTAGCCACCATGGTCATTTAGAGGACAAATAAATGAAAGCAATACTTTTTACATCAAACAAGGTACACTATCATATCACAAAGAAAATTCACTTAATGTTTTTTTTTTTTTTTATTTCCAACACTTCCTGGAATGTAATCTTGTACACAGATGTAGCACAGCATATGAGCAGAAAACCAGTGTTATTTTGGTTTTGTGTTTGTAGCTACATATTGTTGACAGTATAAACATATGGTGAGATACATTCCCTCAAAAAAGAAGGGACTTATCTCAGAAATAGAAGATCAAAAACTATGAACATTAAAATGACAACAAACTCACAACCATCAATAATTGAACCCAAAAAACAAAACAAAATAAAAACAAACAAACAAAGCAAACAACTACAACAAGAACACAATCACAGACATGGAGATAACATGGAGGGTTATCAGTGGGGAGGGAGAGGAGGAGAATGGGGGGTACAGGGAATAAGAAGCATAATAGGTAGACACAAAATAGGGGGAGGTTAAGAATAGTATATGCAATCAAGAAGACAAAGAACTTATGCATACAACCCATGGACATGGACTAAGGAGGTGGATAATTGGAGGGTGAGGATGGTGGTGCAGGGTGGAGGAGGTAAAGAGGAGAAAAAATGGGATAACTGTAATAACATAGTCAATAAAATGTACAAAAAACTTTAAAATGACATTGCTGAAATTATAGAAATTATTTTTAATTTTATTTATTCAAAGTAATAAATAAAAACTGTAAGATCTGATGTGTATCTACTTTTAGATAACATATGAGGAGAGGAAAATGGACAATAGTAGTGAGTTAATGGGGAAAAAAAAGTCCTAGCCCACAGCAATAGTATAGTGCTTTATTTCAACTGAATGGAACAAGGTAGATGACCTAAAGAATAGTGCCATGATCAAATTGATCCACATTGAAAAAAGAGGAAACTTCTTAGTGTGTAGGGAGGTTGACACTAGATCTCATATTTTCTTCTATATTTATAAATAGCAAAGCTAATGAAGTGGGATTTAGAAATAAGCATCTAGGAAACTTTTTCTCTCCTGTTATCAATGGGATATGGTTAATCTCTTGGAACAAAAAAAAAATTTGAATGAGCTTCTTGTTTTTCCAACATTTTCTGTGTAACTGGTTTCCCTAGTTCTATTGTCTATTTGGCAAAACTGTTTTAAAACATATCTTTTGACCTTTTATCCATTTGCTCTTTGGGTTTATTTGAAATAGCCTTGTGAATCCAGATGATACAGAGCAATCTAGTATATTTTCTCTGTAAATCAAAACTATCTCAAAGCAGCTTGCAACTCTATAGGACTCTACTTCAAGATGTCCACAGACAATAGACTACCAAAATAAAAGGATGCGAATAAAAATTATAGGCTCAGGTCATTTGCTCTTTGTTATTTCCTTTTTTAAAAATTATATTTGAAGAAAATCCACATCACATTTTTCACAATACAGAATTAAATTATCAAATCAATAAGATATAAATATGGAGTATACATTTATGGTTAAGACTGTGTGAGAAATTTACTTTTTTTCTGTTTTAAGCACACTTTACTTAAGGCAGAAATTTACTTTTTTCACTGGCCAACAAAATTCAAGGAAACTGTGTTAAATGAAATGAATACAAACTGTTATTATGCTCCTTTTTTGCTTTTTATTGTTCTCTCAACAAGATGGAAAACACCCAGATGTATGCACAGTACTGGCTTATTCCCAACTCTGTCATTGGCTTAGTATTCTCTTTAATATTCAGGGTTTTAGCCATTATAATTAATCAGCCTCTAATGTAGAAGCATACTTAATTCTCTGTCTCTACTTATTATTTAGATTTTTAGTTCTGTAGCAAAGGGCATCAGAAAAGATTAAGTCAAACATTTTGGTGTTATTTTCTCTCATTGTACAGAACACTTATATACATAACTGACATTAGCGTCAGTGAATATTCCTCTATAACATCAATGAAAGGAATGACTCTCTGTGTGAGTTTGTGTAGCAACAATAACATATACCAGAATTACCTTAATGAATACTTCTGATATTTTACTTTTTTTTACCATTTTTTGTACCAAAGTAATTACCAAGGAGTTTTCATACATAAGGCAGTGCATACTATATTTTAGGAAAAATGAAAGCATATCTCAGCTTGGAAAATAACTAACTCCATAACCAAGTTATTTCCATATACATGCTGAGTCATAATTCTCTCAGCTAACAAATGATGGTTAAAATATATTATCTCTAAGATTGCTTACAATTTAAAATACAATATAAATATGCAATGTATTTTAACCTAAAGTTAATTTCAAATATTATAAATCCAGAAAGACAGAGTCTGGAAATTGCTACTTGGAGTGAAACAAAGAGTTTAAAGATTTTAGTTTTGCCAGTGCTAAATGACAGCGTTTAAAATATGTCCTTTCACATAAAAAGAGAAATTCTTTTTAAATATTTCTTTTTCCACTCATGAAATACATAGTCTTATGATGAAATGACCTGGAGGCTGTTACATTAAATAGGTGAGAATCCATGCTATGAATAATAGTTTGCTCTAAAAAATAATTTTATGCTTATTCCGCACATAATTATATATTAGTATTGAGGTAAAAAAGGGAATTTAACAGCAAGTTAAAAGAATCATGTACCATGGTCAAATGGTATTTATTCTTGGGACAAAAATTGATTAACCTATACAAATCAATTGATGTGATACACTGCATTAACAGAATAAAAGATAAAAATCTCAAGATCATCTCAATAGACACAAAAATAATAGTTGACAAAATTCAACTCCCTCTTGGGAAAAAACTGCCAATAAATCATTATAGAAACAATTTAACTCAACACAATAAAGGCCATATATAAAAAGCCCACAGCTAGAATCATATCCTTTTGTGAAGAATTGAAAGCTTTGCCTCTCAAAAAGGAAAGGATGCCCACTCCTACCAATTCTACTAAACATAATACCGGAAGTCCTAGCCAGAGCAATTAGGTAAGAAAAGGAAATAAAAGGTATCTAAATCAGAAAAAAAAAAAAGAAGAAAAATTGTCTTTGAAGATGGCATGATCTTGTATGCAGAAAATTCTAAAGGCAAAACAACTGTAAAAATCAGACTTCCAGCCAAGATGGAAGCATAAGTGGACACACTGTGCCTCTTTGCATAAACAAGATTAAGGACAACAAGGATTTAGAAACAAGAAACCATCCGGAACTGATAGAAAGTTGAACTGTACAGAAGTCAAACAACCATTCATCCAGACCAGAAAGAGGGCCGGAGTCATGGCAGGAAAAAGTGGAGGCTAGTGGACCTGGGTTTGCAGGAAACAGTGGCTGGCAGATCCCAGGAACAGGGTGGCAATGGTGCAGACCCAGTTGAGGCTGCGCAAGGTGGCTGGCTGACTAGGTGGTCCCACATTCACGCGCAGATAATCCAGGGGAAGGGGAAGTGGTGGAAAGAAGCAACTGGAATCCAAGAGAGAGAGGAGCAAGTGCCACTATTCCCTTTCAGACCCTGCCCCCACATACAGTGTCACAACCCAGCAACTGGGCTTCCTGACCCTGGTGAAAGCCTAAGGCTCTGCCCCTCACTATGTAACAGCCCTGACCCGACTCTCCCCCCAAAAATGGCTCAAATGGGAGAACAAATCAAAGCCCCAGACCCAATTCCTCTAAGTGATACAGAGATAACCAACCTATCAGATGCACAGTTCAAAGCCCTGGTGATCAGGATGTTCACAGAATTGGTTGATTTTGCTCACAAATTAGATGAGAAAATAAACTACAATAAGTGAAATGAAGGAAAATGCTCAGGGAACTAATAGAGATGGGAGGAAAACTGGGACTCAAATCAATGGAGTGGATCAGAAGGAAGAAAGAAACAACCAAACAGAAAACAAGGAAGAAACAAGAATTCAGAAAAATGAGAAGAGGCTTAGGAAACTCTGGGACATCTTTAAATGTTCCAACATCTGAATTATAGGGGAACCAGAAGGAGAAGAAGAAGAGCAACAAGTGGAAAACTTATTTGAACAAATAATAAAGGAGAACTTCCCCAATCTGGCAAAGGAAATAGACTACCAGGAAGTCCAGGAAGCTCAGAGAGTCCCAAAGAAGTTGGACCCAAGGAGGAACACACCAAGGCACATCGTAATTACGTTAGCCAAGATTAAAATGAAGGAGAGAATTCTAGTAGCAGCAAGGGATAAGGGGACAGTCACCTACAAAGGAGTTCCCATCAGACTGTCAGCTGATTTCTCAAAAGAGACCTTCCAGGCAAGAAGGGGCTGGAAAGAAGTATTCCAAGTCAAGAAAGGCAAGGACCTACATCCAAGATTGCTCTATCCAGCAAAGCTTTCATTTAGATTGAAAGGGCAGATAACGTGCTTCTCAGATTGGGTCAAGTTCAAGGAGTTCATCATCACCAAGCCCTTATTATGTGAAATGTTAAAGGGACTTACCTAAGAAAAAGAAGATAAAAAATATGACAATAAAAAGTCAGCAAACTCACAGCTATTAACAACCACACCTAAAACAAAAGCAAACTAAGCAAACAGCTAGAACAGGAACAGAACCACAGAAATGGAGATCATATGGAGGGTTAGCAACAGGGGAGTGGGAGGAAGAGAGAGGGGGGAAAGGTACAGAAAATAAGTAGCATATACAGTAGGTAGAAAATAGACAGGGGGAGGGCAAGAATAATGTGGGAAATGTAGAAGCTAAAGAACTTATGACACATGGACAGGAACTAAAGGGGGGGAATGTGGGTGGAAGGGGGTGTGCAGGGTGGAGGGGAATGATGGGGGAGAAATGGGACAACTGTAATAGCATAATCAATAAAATATATTAAAAATAAAAAAACTGTAAAAATCAGTAAAATTGTAGGTTATGAAATCAACATGCAAAAACCAGCATACAATAAACTATCCAAAAAGAAAATTAAAAAAACAAATCCATTTATAATAGCATTAAATAATTAGATACTTAGGAATAAACCTACCAAGGACATAAAATACTTGTATACTAAAAACTATAAAACATTAGTAAAAGGAAACAAAGAAACAAACAAAAAACCTGAAGATACATGGAAAGACATCCTGTGCCTATAACTGGAAGACAATATTGTTAAAATGTTCACACAATTTAAAGTGATCTGCAGATGCAATATAATCTCTATTAAAATCCCAATGGGATGATTTTAAAGAAATAGAAGAAATACTAAAATTTATATGGGATCACAAAAGACCACAATAGCTTACAAAAACTTAGAAAAGAACAAAACTGTGGATATCACACTTTTTTTTATTTTAAATGTAATAGAAATCTACAGTAATTAAAAACAGTATGGTACTAACAACAAAATAGACATATAGAATGAAGAAAGAGATAATGGAGCCCTCAAATAAACCCACACATACAGAGTGAGACAAAAGTATGTTTACAGTTGTTTATATGGAAAATAATACAATAACTAATAAATAATAATTGAATAAACTGTATTTCATATACTAACAACTATAAATCTGCTTTTGCTCCACCCTGTATATGATCAAGTGGTCTTCAAAGGTGCCACAAATACACATTGGACAAACGATAGTCTCTTCAACAAATAGTTTGGTAAAACTGTATATCCACATGCAAAAGAATAAAATTGGACCCTTATCTACACTATACCAAAACACAACATGAAATGAATTAAAGACTTACATATAAGACCTGAACCTTTAAAACTACCAGAAAATAATAGGAGAAAGCTTTGTGACATTGATTTTGGCATTTTGGGATGTGACTCCAAAAGTGGAATCAAAAATAGATAAGTTGGCCCTGGCTGGCATAGCTCAGTGGATTGAGTGCAGGCTGCGAACCAAAGGGTTGCAGGTTTGATTCCCAGTCAGGGCATATGCCTGGGTTGTGGGCCAGTAGGGGCCAGTGGGGGCCATGTGAGCGGCAACCACACATTAATGTTTCTTTCTCTTTCTCCCTCCCTTCCCCTCTCTAAAAATAAATAAATAAAATCTTTTAAAAATAGATAAGTTGGACTTTATAAAATTCAAAACAAACCAAAAAATCTCCACAACAAAGGAAACAACACAGTGAAAAGACATCCTATGGGATCAGAGAACATATTTTCAAGTTACATATCTGATAAGGGGTTAATTTTCTAAGTGTGTAAGTAACACCTATAAAATAGTAAAACATAATAATAGAATAACACAACTTTAAAAAGGCAAAGGAGTTCAATAGACATTTCTTCATCAAAGATATATAAATGGCTGAAAGGTATATGAAAGATGTTGAACATCACTAATCCTCAGGGAGATGACAATAAAATCTACAATAAAATATCATCTCACATCTGTTAGAATGACAATTATTAAAGAAAAAATCACAAGCATCAATGAGGATGTGGAGAAATTGGGACACTCATGTATTGTTGGTGGGAATACAAAATGATGCAGCCACTATGGAAGACAGTACAGAGGTTCCTAAAAAAGTGAGAATGAGTTACTCTGTGATTCAGTGTCCCCACTTCTGGGTATATCTGATATAATTGAAATTAGGATTACAACTATATGCACTCCCATATTCATTGAAGCATTATTCACAATTACCAAGATATGGGAACAACCAATATGCCTATTGATTGATGAATGGGAAAAGACAATGTCACACACACACACACACACACACACACACACACGTGCACACGCAGAGGAACACTATTCAGCCTTAAAAAGAAAAGAAACCCTGCCATATCCAACAGTATAATGTATTTGGAAAACATTATGCTAAGTGAAATAAACCAGTCACAAAAAGATAAATGCTGCATGATGAGGTATTTACAATAGTCAAACTCATAGAAAAATAGTGGAATGATGGTTGCCAGGGACCAGGAGCAGGGAAAAATGGGGGAGTTATTCATGAATATAAAGTTTCACTTATATAAGATGAGTAAATTTTAAAGATATACTGTATAACACCGTGCCTGTTGTTTACTTTTATATGCACTGAAAAATTTGCCAAGAAGATAGATCTCATGTTTACTCCACTATCTATAATAAAATATAAATGAATAAAAGAAAAAATTCCAAAGAACTTAACATTCTAGCACTGCATCACCTAATATATTTCCATTTATCACATTAATAACATTTTTTCAAAATGTACTTTTTCATCTGGAATATTAATACTCTACATACCTAAGAAGATGCATCCAGTCACTCAATTAAACACATCAGAGTTTTTAAATCCTACCACAAGAGAATCTTGCTTAGATAATTTTTGTTTCCTGTGGCTTTATTCCCTCTACATGATCATCGTTTGAAGCATAAAATATACATGATCTTGAAATATTTAGAATTTATAGCTGAGTCTCTATTCTCAACCAGATATATGCCCTTTTTTAACTTCAGAAATAATTCCAGATGTCATTTATTCTTGAGTCGTAAAATAAAAAAAAAAAAAAAAACAGTATAAATCACAATTATATTAACTTTTGAAAATCTAAAAATTGGAAAAATTAGGTTATTTGTTTTCAATTCAAATTTTTAAATGTTAGGTTCTTATTAATTCACTCTAGTCTGTCCAGAAGAATCATTTAGCTTGAATCACCAAAGATCATTAAAGATTACTCCAAATTGAATTTTTTCCCAAGCGGAAGACCACTATGTGGGGAGCTTATTATGTATACTGAAGCAAAGTGCTTATTTATTTCATATGTATATTTTTCTACTCAACTGATCATAACCTATTGGAAGCAGTATTCAAATGTCATATTTCTTTGATAACCTAAGACAAGAATTGGCAAATATTTTTCTGCAAAGAGATAGATAGTTTTTCCAGCTTTGAGGGCCATACCATGTCTGCTATGAATGCTAAACTCTGCCATTTTACTGAAAAACTCTGTAGATAATACATATATTAAAAAATGTAGCAGTATTCCAATAAAACTTTATCTATAAAAAAATGGAAGCCAGTTTGTCTTGTAGACAATAGTATACTGGTTCACTCATATGATCATATAGTTACCCATAATAAAAATAAACTTAATTGCAAAATCAGTGTAAACTCTTATTTACATTTTAACATTTTACCTGCAATATTAAGTACCATATTTTGCCATATATAATGTAAATTGTTTGCCCAAATGTTTGAGAGAAAAATAAGGATGCACATTATACGTGGGTAGTACCTGAAATACTTTGTATCTCTTCTTGTGTTTTATAATGATTTGTTATATGAACTTTTAGTACCATAATATGTTAAAAATGAATGCTAAACTTCCTTTATAATACAAAAAACACAGGTATCTAAATATAGATAAATAAATAATTGAATTAAAAAATTTAAAACAAATTTTTTCCTGAAAGTCTGGGCCAAAAACATGGGTACACATTATACACAACAAAGCATGGTATTTTATTGTTTTTATTATTTATAATAAATTATCAACAATATATTACTAATATATTGATATGTTATCAATATATTATTGATGTATTGATATATTATTAATATATTGGTAGACATACACAACAAAATATGGTATTTTATTATTTATAATAAATTATCAATGATATATTATCAATGTATTGATAGTATAGCAATATACTGATATTGATATATCAATATATTGATATTGATATGATATGGTTGAATAACTATTGCTATTCAAATCCACATAGACAATAACTGTTGACAAAATTGTATATGTAAGCTAATATCTATAAAAAAATGCAAACATGTAAGAAAGAACCATAGAAGGCCAATAGTAGTACTGGAGTCTTAGAGTATAATAGTGTAATTTTTTTTGTTTCTGTTTTTTTCAAATTGTTTCAATGTGTATTAAATTTATTTTTATATAAAACAAATCATTTTAATAACACAACAGATTGAGATTGTACTACGTGGATAAGTTATACAGAAAAATTAACACAATGTTCATGGTTCAGTCTTTGGAAAAGAAAATTTAAAAATACATTAAAGACATCCTATGCTAAGAGAAATACTGATTGTGATTTAAAAAATGATTCAACATGCAATTATTTTAGGTGATCTAATTCCAGTCTGTGACATCATACCACATGGATTCTAAGACTTCAATCACTTTTCTCAGTTGAAAACTTTCCTGTTTTTCAGTACTCTCACAACACTATTTGAAGAAATCAGTAAGTTGAACATGGCAAAGTCAGACTATTGGGCCCTGAATTCCCTAACTTAAAAGGAGTTTTTACTGTTTTTAATGTGTGTATAGGACTCTAGAAAATACTAAATTGTTCTTGATTTATACATTATTTGGTTAGAGCGATCAGAACTGAAAAACTTGTCAGAAAATATTACAATAAAATAATGTAAACATGAAGATTTTGTATATTTTAAACTCTTTTCTGTATCATAATTTTTAGTGTTTTAGAAATATAATAATTGTTGGGAACTGCCCTTCATGGTTTCAGAAGCTGTAATCCCTCCTGGATAAGGCTAAGTAAAAAGACCTGGGAACCATAAGCCACTTAGGAGACAGAACTTATTTTCCTTGTAGGAGCACCACCTCTGCCCCCTTTCACCTCACCCTGCTTGGCTCCAGGCAGATGACTGCTTAGCCATTGATGGGTAAGATTCCTCAAAGGAGGGATGATCTAAGACAAGCAGAGTCATGAAGGGGCCCTCAGAGAATAACTTGGGGGGTGCTATAGGAAAAGGGGGTGATGGACCCTCACCCCTCAGCTTTGACATGGCCTGAGTCCTCATTCTGTCTTTAAGAAGTCTCCTAACCTCTTGGCTGCCTTACTTCCCCTGCCTGATTTAGGCCTGAAACAAGGCCTTAAACCTGAAACAATGCTGGAAGTGGGTACGGCCCTGTGATGGAAAGGATGGATTCCCTAGGGAGATCAGGCCTAAGAAAGAATGCATAAAATCCCATGAAGCCTACTTTTTCTAATACCCTCAATTTAATGATAAGGGTCCACGCATCAAATGAGTTTGTTCCCCAAAGTTTTATGGCCCTTTAACTATTGGACCCTAACTCAGAGTAAGCCCTCAGTGTTCTTTGAATGTTATCTACTGTTTAATCATTTCTGCCTGACAATAATTCATGAGCTTTATGTATACACCCTGTATTCCTATGCAAATGAAACCCAATAAAATCCTGTCAAGGCAAGGGTCGAGGCACTCACCCCTTGAGAGCATGGCCCTGCCATCCCTTTTCCTCCACAGACATCAGTGGTCCCTGTCAATTTGTCTCATTTCATCCACAATGCCACAGACACTGCTGGCCGGTGTCCGCATAAGATAATGTTGTGAGGTGTCTGTGTTTTAAAAACAAATATACTTATATGTGCTTATTTTTGTATTTGAATATTTACTCCCATCTCTCTTCCATCATTTCAAAATATTTGTACTAGATTTTGGTTGCTTGTTTGGAATTCAAATTGGCAGAAAGAATGTCTAAATGAAACTTCGTGAGCTTAAGAAAAGTATTTTGTCTTGAGTGGAAGATAGAGCTGTCCTTAAAAAATAAAACAAACAACACTTAAATCATTAAAATTCAAAGATCCATTTATAAGACTTTTTTCATAACTCTAGAAAATAAATATGTGAATTAACATGTTACTTATGATCATTTGGGCTTTAAGTAATAATCCAACTTGGGTGGAATTCAACATGAAAGGTATTTGATATGTGCCATGATTTGACTAGAATAAAAAGATTAAATATTAGTAAGCATCTAGAAAATTCTCTCACCTTGCATCTTTCCTGGGTTTGTTTTTCTTTCTGTATATCTCTTCATGTCCTATATTCTCTTTGTGCATTAAGAATCTGATTTTCCTTCTTTGTTTATAAGACAAAATTGGATACCAAGAAGGACAGTATTTATGTGTCCCCAGTTTCATCTAGTCAGAAAGTTATTATTTCAAAATCTTGGGTTTTCATTCAGAATACTTAGCCTGTATTGCCTCTGTACTAATCAACTATAGAAGTAGGTGGAGTCATGACATAATAGAATTCCTGCTTCTAATAGAAACATACAGATAAAGGAAGGTCAGCAGTCACCAGATATATGAAAAAGGAATGGTATGCACAAACCAATAAAAACAAAATAAAACAAACAATATGCATTCCTTATATGACATGCCTCCTTTAGTAAAAAATAACTTTTAAATTTCTGCAAATTTAAAAGCAATGCAAATTAAAAATCATAATCACCTTCTCTATGTATATCCATATACATTATTTATTAGATGAAGAATAAACCTTTTCTTTTTAATTTTTTATTAATTTTTAATGCACTTGAGAAAGAGAGAGAGATCTATTCCACTCATTTATGCATTCATTGGTTGATTCTTGTATGTGCCCTGACTGGGGATCAAATCTGCAACCTTGGTCTATCTGGATAATGCTCTAATGAACTGAGCTACCTGGCCAGGGCAGAAATAATTTTTTTTTTTATATAACCTACTGAGGAATTTTAAGAATGTTTTCCCAGATGTCTTAAAAATGATAATGCAACTTTTCTCACTTGACTTTTTAATGTATTGGATAATTACAATTTCTCTGAGCATCTAAACATTTTTTGAATTTCTGTGCCAAATTATATCTGTTAATGGAATCTTTTATTTTAATACAGAACTAGATATTTTTATTATTGTAATCAGATTTTTATAATTATGTGCATATGTACAATGATTATTTCTTTGATCTCAAGCTAACTGTCCAAGGTCAATTTTAGTCTTCATCTTTCTTATCAAAAGTTTTTGCTTCATACAAGCAATCCCTTTTTATTGGGCACACTTTTTTCACTTAGGTGCCAAAGTACCATTTTCACCTGTTTTTGCTCTTGTTTAACATGTAGTCCCCCCTTTATTACCTGTAAATTAGTTACATTAGACATGGGATTTAGTCCCTGGTTTCTTAATGTTCCTCTCTATCCTCCTGCAGTAAGCTCATCCTAACTTTTGTTTTCAACTTATTTTGATGTTGACAATGCCATAATTTCTATATCTAGGACTCTTTGTTCTCACAATGTCAGCTACAACTAAGATATCCACTAGTAAAGGATGACAGTATGTATTTTATGTTTTCTCTTTTTTTAATTTTTTTTTTATTTTAATTGTTGTTCTTGTACAGTTTTCTGTCTTTTACTCCCATCCCGGCCCACCGTACCAGCCCTCCCCACCTCCCTCCCATTTCCACCCCACCCCTAGTTTTTGCCCACCTGTCTTTTAAACTTGTTGCTCTAAACCCATCCCCTTTTCCCCTGAAATTCCCTCCCCTCTCCCCTCTGGTGACTGTCAGCCTGTTCTCAATTTCAATGTCTTTGGTTATATTTTGCTTGTTTGGTTGTTTTGTTGATTAGGTTGATGTTAAAGGTGAGATCATATGATATTTTTCTTTCACTGCCTGGCTTATTTCGCTTAGCATGATGTTCTCCAGTTCCACCCATGCTGTTGTGAAGGGTAGGAGCTAATTTTTTTTTCTGCTGCATAGAATTCCATTGTGTAAATGTACCATAGTTTCTTGATCCATTCGTTTACTGATGGGCACCTCAGTTGCTTCCAACACTTGACTACTGTAAATCGTGCTGCTATGAACATTGGGGTGCATAGGTTCTTTTGGATTGGTGTTTCAGGCTTCTTAGGATATAATCCAAAATGCAGATCCATTTTTAGTTTTCTTAGGAAATTCCATACTGCTTTCCACAGTGGTTGTACCAGTCTACAATCCCACCAACAGTGCATTAGGGTCCCCTTTTCTCCACAACCTCTCCAACACCTGTTGTTTGTTGCTTTCTTTATGATGGCCATTCTGACTGGTATCAAGTGGTATCTTAGTGTGGTTTTAATTTGCATCTCTGTGATAGCCAGAGATACTGAGCATCTTTTCATGTGTCCCTGGATCTGTATGTCCTCCTTGGAGAAGTGTCTGTTTGAATCCTTTGCCCATTTTTTAATTGGGTTCCTTGTCTTCTTAGAGTGCAGTCGTGTAAGTTCTTTATATATTTTGGAGATTAAACCCTTGTCTGAGATATCATTGGTAAACATGTTTTCCCATACAGTTGGTTCTCTTTTTATTTTAATACTATTTTCTTTGGCAGTGCAGAAGCTTTTTATTTTGATGATATCCCATATGTTTATTCTTTCCTTTATGTCCCTTGCTTTAGGGGACATATCAGTGAAAATGCTGCTGCATGAAATATCTGAGATTTTCCTGCCTATGTTCTCCTCTAGAACTTTAATGGTGTCACAGCTTATATTTAAATCTTTTATCCACCTTGAATGTATTTTTGTGTATGGTGTAAGTTGGTGGTCGAGTTTCATTTTTTTACACGTAGCTGTCCAGTTCTCATAACACCACTTGTTGAAGAGGCTATTTTTACTCCATTTTATGTTGCTGCCCCCTTTGTCAAATATTAATTGACTATAGAGACTTGGGTGTGGGGGCTCCTGTCTTGGGCTCCAGATGTGGGGGGGCTCTGCCCACAGAGCCCCATCCCTCCATCACAGATGAAAATAAAAACTACCAAGACATGACTGCTTGGGGAGGAAAGGTGGTCAAATTCTCGGAGGAGAATGACCCAGAGCCCTATCCTCACTAGGCTTTTATTGGGCTCAGATACACAGGAATACAGGTATGTCAGGCGACAAGGATCAAACAATGGTTAACATTTCAAAGAAATCTGAGGGCTTAATCTGAGTCAGTGTTTGTCAGGAAAGGGGGTTGCCAAACTTTGGGAGACATACTCATTTCCTCCTGGGACACTTATCACTTAAGTGAGAGCACTCTTAGCAAAGCAGGTTTCACAGGGCTTTAGGAATTCTTTCTTATGCCGGATCACCCAGGGAGCTGTCCTGGCCAGAACAGGGCTGCACCACTCGCCCCCACAGTTTCAGGTTTTAAGCCTATTAGGAAGCAGGAGACATCTCCCAGACGGAAATGAGGAATCCGGCTATGTCAGAATAGCTGAGGGGTGAGGGTCCATCATATCCTCTTTGCTGTAACACGCCCCCCACCCCGAGTCCTTCCATGAGGCCTCCCAAGTGGTTGCATCGGGCTTAGGTTGCCCCTCCCATGAAGACCCTTACCCGTCATTTGACTGCCAACCAAGCATGGGGGCCAGAGATGGATGAGGCAGAAGCAGTACTCTTGCCAGGGAGATAACCTTTGTCTCCTTAGTAGGTCATGTTGTTGTGACAGAACAGACCCAGATGAAGTGGGTCCCTTGGGCTCTTACACAGTCCACCAGGGGGTGAGGGTTACAACTCCTGAAACCAGGCTGACTGGTCCACAACACTTGGGTGTATTTCTGGGCTCTCTGTTCTATTCCACTGGTGCACCTGCCTGATTTTATGCCAGTACCAGGCTGTTTTGATTACAGTGGCCTTGTAATACAGTTTGGTATCAGGTATTGTAATCCCTCCTACTTTGTCTTCTTTCTCAAGATTGTTGCAGCTTTTCGAGGTCATTCATGGATCCATATGAATTCTTGAAGTATTTGTTCTATGTCTGTGAAATATGCCATTGGTACTTTAATAGGTATTGCATTGAATCTGTAAATTGCTTTGGGAAGTATGGACATTTTGATGATATTAATTCTTCTGATCTATGAACATGGTATGTGTTTCCATTTGTTTGTGTCTTCCTTGATTTCTTTCTTCAGCGTTGTGTAGTTTTCTGCATACAGGTCTTTTACCTCCTTGGTTAGGTTTATTCCTAGGTATTTTATTTTTCTTTTTGCTATATTGAATGGGATTTTTTTTTGATTTCTGCTTCTGCTGTTTCATTGTTGGTATACAAAAATGCCTTTGATTTCTGGATATTGACTTTGTATCCGGCTATTTGGCCAAATTCATTTATTAGGTCGAGCAGTTTTTTGGCCGAGTACATAGGATTTTCTATATACCCTATCATGTCATCTGCAAACAATGACAGTTTTGTTTCCTCCTTTCTGAATTGGATGCCTTTTATTTCCTTTTCTTGTCTAATCGCTGTGGCTAAGACTTCCAATACTATATTGAATAGAAGTGGTGAAATTGGACAACTTTGTCTTGTTCCTGATCTTAGTGGAAAATATTTTAGTTTTTGCCCATTGAGTATGATGTTGGCTGTAGGTCTTTCATATGTGGCCTTCATTATTTTGAGGAATGTTACCTCTATTCCCACTTTGCTGAGTGTTTTTATCATAAATGGTATTGTACCTTATCAAATGCCTTTTCCGCATCTATTGATATGACCATGTGATTTTTGTCTTTGCTTTTGTTTATGTGATGAATTACATTTACTGATTTGTGAATGTTGAACCATCCTTGCATCCCTGGGATGAATTCCACTTGGTCATGGTGTATGATCTCTTTAATGTATTGTTGGATCCGATTTATCTATATTTTGTTGAGGACTTTAGCATCTATGTTCATCAGGGATATTGGCCTGAAGTTCTCCTTCTTTGTTTTGTGTTTATCTGGTTTTGAGATTAGGCTTATACTGGCCTCATAAAAAGAGTTTAGGAGTCTTCCATCATGTTGGATTTTTTGGAATAGTCTGTTAAGGATAGGAGTTAGATCTTCCTTAAATATTTTGTAGAATTCTTCTGTAAAACCATTTGGTCCAGGGCTTTTGGGTGTTGGGAGTTTTTTGATTACTGCTTCAATTTCATCTGCTGTTATTGGTCTGTTCAGGCTTTCTGCTTCTTCGTTGAGTTTTGGAAGATTATGTTTTTCTAGAAACTTGTCCATTTCACCTAGGTTTTTAAATTTCTTGGCATACAGTTCTTCATAGAAATTTCTTACAATCCTTTGTATTTCTGTGGTGTCAGTTGTAATCTCTCCTCTTTCATTTCTGATTGTGTTTATTTGGGTCCTCTCTCTTTTTTTCTCAATGAGCCTGCTTAAAGGCTCATTTTGTTTATCTTTTCATAGATCCAGCTCCTGGATTCATTGATCTTCAGAATTTTGCTTTTAGTCTCTACGTCCTTTAATTCTGCTCTGATCTTGGTTATTTCCTTCCTTCTACTTGCTCTGGGCTGTCTTTGTTGTTGATCCTTGAATTCTTGTAGGGGTAGGGTTAGGTTGTTTGTTTGAGATGTTTCTATCCTTTTTAGGTAGGACTGTATCTTTGTAAACTTCCCTCTGACGACTGCCTTCGCTTTGTCCCATAATTTTTGGGTCGATGTGAGTTCGTTATCATATGTTTCCAGAACTTTTCGATTTCCTCCCTAATTTCATTCTTGACCCATTCATTGTTTAATAGCATGCTATTCAATCTCCATGATTTTGAGGGTTTTGGATTTTTCTCCTTGGGGTTGGTTTCTTGTTTCAGTCCCTTGTGGTCAGAGAAAATGCTTGGTATGATTTCAATTTTCTTGAATTTGTTGAGGCTTGATTTGTGTCCTATCATGTGGTCTATCTTTGAAAATGTTCCATGTGCATTTGAAAAGAAAGTGTATTTAGCTTCTTTGGGATGAAGGGCTCTATATATATCAGTTAAGTCCATTTCCTCTAGAGTGTTGTTCAATGCCACAATATCTTTGTTGATATTTTGTTTGGAAGATCTTTCCATTTTTGACAATGGGGTGTTAAAATCGCCTAGTATAATTGTGTTGCTGTCAATATCTTTCTTGAAGTCCTCTAAGATTTTCTTGATGTATTTAGGTGCTCCTCCGTTGGGTGCATATATATTTACAATGTTTATGTCTTCTTGGTGGATTCTTCCCTTGAGTATTATGAAGTGACCTTCTGGGTCTCTCTTTAGGGCTCTTCTTGTCAAGTCTATGCTATCTTATATGAGTATTGCTACCCTGGCTTTTTTTTCCCCTGTCCATTTGCTTGGAAAATTTGTTTCCAGCCCTTCACTTTGAATCTGTGTATGTCTTTTGTCCTTAGGTGGGTCTCTTGTAGGCAGCATATGTGTGGGTCATGCTTTCTTATCCATTCAGCTATTCTATGTGCCTCTCTCTCTCTCTCTCTCTCTCTCTCTCTCTCTCTCTCTCTCTCTCTCTCTCTCTCTCTCTCTCTCTCTCTCTCCTTCCTTTCCATAAAGCAGTCCCTTTAGTATGTCTTGTAGAATTGGTTTGGTAGAGGTGTATTCTTTTAGACTTCTTTTGTCTGGGAAGTTCCTTATTTGGCCTTCTATCTTGATTGAAAGCCTTGCTGGGTAAAGTAGTCTTGGTTGCAGGCCTTTGGTTCTCATTGCTTGGAATATTCCTTGCCATTCTCTTCTGGCTTGGAGCATTTCCATTGAGAAATTAGCTGCTAACCTTATCAGGGTTCCATTGTAATGCACTTCCTTTTTCTCACTTGCTGCCTTTAAGATTCTCTCTTTGTCTTGGATCTTTGCCATTTTAATTATGATGTGTCTTGAAGTGGGCCTGTTTGGGTTCCTCTTGATTGGGACTCTCTGTGTTTCCCGGATTTGTGTGACTTTTTCTCTCATCAAATTAGGGAAGTTTTCCATCATTACTTTTTCAAATAGGTTTTCTATCCCTTGCTCTTCTTCTTCTCCTTCTGGTATCCTTATTATACAGATACTATTACGTTTCATGTTGTCTTGCATTTCTCTTCATCTCTCTTCATTCTTTCTGGGCCTCTTTTCCTTTTCTTGCTTCTTCTGGGTGTTTTTTTCTATTTTGTCCTCCAACTTGCTGATCCCATTTCTGCTTCATTGATTCTGCTTTTCATTCCTTCTACTGTGTTCTTTAGTCTAGAAATTGTATTCTTCATTTCCTCTTGGCCCTTGTTGATAGTTTCTATTTCCTTTTGCATGGTGATGTAGTTTGCAGTGAGTTCATCATAGTTTCCTTGTAGTTTCTGGTAGCTCATTGAGAGCTCATGGAGCTTCCCGACAACCATTGCTTTAAACTCAATATCTGATAGTTGAGTTGCCTCCATTTCATTTAGCATTCTTTCTGGGGCTTCCTCCTTTCCTTTCACTTGGGGATTGTTTCTTTGTCTTCCCATTGTTTGAGACTCTTCTTGTTAGCTGCATCTTCTTAAATTGATCTGTTCTGGCTCCCTGGGTTTATGGTGTGAACTTCTATGGTAGAATACCTGTGATATTCAGTGTTGAAGTCTCCTTCGGACATCCTGGTGTTGATAGCTCCCACTGTCTCAGCTGCTGAGATACCCTCTTTTGGGGACCAACTCTGTTTTTTTTCTTTTTCCCCAGAGTTCCAGGTTTGTTTGTTTTTTTTTTTTTGTCTCACTCGTGGTTATTTATAAGAGAAAAGAATGAAAAAATGAAAAAAGAAGAAAGAAAAAAAGGAAGGTAGAAGAGATAAAATTGGAAAGAAAGGAAGAGGGAATAAAACAAGAAAGAAGTAAAGAGAAACAAAGGAGTTAAGGAGTAAAAAAGAAGATAAAAATAATAAAGAAAGAATAATTAAAAACAATTATATAAACAAATACACAAACAAAAACAAAACAATACAAAACAAAAACAAAAAACCAACAACAACAAAAAACAAAGCAAAACAAACAAACAAAAAACACCAAACAAAAAACTCTTGCTGTTTTCAAACTTGCCGAGCCAGTTTTTCTGGTCTTGCTGGCTCCAATGGCTGAGGGGTGATGGTATTGCTTTTCTCTGTGTTCAGCACCAGTCATCATTGTGCTACTGTCCCCAGAATTAGTCTGGCACTCTCTGCACAGGGCTTCCGGTTTGCGTTTTTTTTTTTTTTTAAATATATTTTATTGATTATGCTATTACAGTTGCCCCATTTCTCCCCCATCGTTCCCCTCCACCCTGTACACCCCTCCAACCCACATTCCCCCCTTTTAGTTCACACGTGTGTTCTGAGCCTCCTGTTATGTGCTCACCTTCCCCAGTTTATGGATGTGAGCTCAGGTCTCCGTCATGTGCAGCCGTCTCTTTTGGCCCCTGCGCAGCTTTTTGCGTTGGCGCAGGGCCTGTGATCCCACAGCCATCTTGTGCCTGTGCCTATGGTCCGGAGGCTGTCTGTGTTTGTGTGTGCGCAGGTGACTATGGTCCCACAGCTGTCTCCAGTGTCAAGTGCCTATGATCTAGAGCGCACCTATGGTCCCTTGACTGTCTGCGGTCAGGTGTGGGTGCCTATTTTCATGCAGCCATCTCCGTTCACTCGTGCTGCCATCTGCAGTCGCAGGGACTACGATCCTCAGCCCGCAGTCTCCCAGTGAGCCCGTTTCAGTGGTTGACCCAGCTCGCTCCCTAGAGCCCTGCAGCAGGCCTGGCAAGCCCCGGGCTGTGGCCTCAGCCACACTGGTTTCTGAGCTGATCCCTGAGCTCCTATTATTCTGAAGTACTCTCCTTACCGACTGTATTTTTAATTTAATATATTTTATTGATTATGCTATTACAATTGTCCCATTTCTCCCCCATCATTCCCCTCCACCCTGCACATCCCCTCCCAGCCACATTTCCGCCCTTTAGTTCATGTCCATGTGTCATAAGTTCTTTAGCTTCTACATTTCCTACACTATTCTTGCCCTCCCCCTATCTATTTTCTACCCACCATCTGTGCTTCTTATTCTCTGTACCTTTTCCCCTCTCTCCTCCTCCCACTCCCCTGTTGCTAACCTTCCATGTGATCTCCATTTCTGTGGTTCTGTTTCCATTCTAGTTGTTTGCTTTTGTTTTAGGTGTGGGTGTTACTATCTATGAGTTTGCTGCCTCTTAACTGTCCTATTTTTTATCTTCTTTTTCTTAGGTAAGTCCCTTTAACATTTCATATAATAGGGGCTTGGTGATGATGAACTCCTTGAGGTCACCCCAACTGGTTTTTCAATGTCCGCTACAATTTTTGATCTCTTATTCTCAAATATGCTGTGTTACTGTTCCTTGTCTGCTCTGTTCTTCTGTAGATTGGCCAGGTTTTTATCCTGTGTGTAGGCGGAAGTGGAATCTGCTCCGTCCTACCACGCCGCCATCTTCCTTCATTTATTTTCTGTTTTCTTTATTGCATCCAAGTATTTTATCTTCAAATCTCAAAGTATTATAAAAATTCTGTTTTGTGTCATGCTTATTCTATAACTAAATTATGATGTTTTCTCATGTCAACAAAGTAAATATCTGAAAGCATATTGTCTGAAGATATTTTGCTTTATTGATCCAAAATATTCTTTTTAGACATTATATACAAAGTGTTGCTGGTTTTTATATACTTATCAAAGTTGCATAGAACTACTTGTAAATATATCATTGCTGGAACCTATGAGGTTTCTAGGAAACTAAATTAAAATAGCATATAAAAGTTTTATTTTATTAAGGTATACAGTTTTAAAGTCATTTTGACTTAAAATTGCTGGGGAAAATTGGTGTGAACTATTTCAGTTCAGGTTGGACTATTTCTTTAAACAATTCTTGTATTATTAATTTTATTGGGGTGACATTGTTTAATAAGTTAATACAGGTTTCAACTGCACAATTCTATGATATATAATTTTTATATTGCATTGTGTGCACACCATCAAATCAAATCTTCTTCTGTCACCATATATATGACTCCCTTTACCCTTTACTACTCCCATACTCCTCCCTGTGGTAACTACCATATTGTTGTCTGTGTCTATGAGTTTTTGTTTGTTTTTCTTGTTTGCTCATTTGTTATTTTCAGTTTTATATCCCATATATGAGTGAACTCACACAATTCTTAACTTTGTATGACGTATTTTGCTTAGCATTATATTCTCAAATCCATCCATGTTTTTGCAAATGTCAATATTTCATATTACATCTGAGTAGCATTCCATCGTGTGTGCGTATACATTATGACATCTTCTTTAAGTATAATTGAAATATATAAAAAATCATATAATTCAACACCAAAGAAAAATAATCCAAATAAAAAAAAACTTGGCAGAGGATCTGAAGAGACAGTTCTTCCAAGAAGACATGCAAATGGCCAACAATATGAAAAGGGGCTCAACTTCATGAGCTATGAGGGAAATGCATATCAAAACTAGAATAAAATACCACATCACACACCTGTTAGTCTCACTTTTATCAATGAGAAAAGTAATAACAAGTGCTGGAGGGTCTGTGGAGAAAAAGGGACTCTTATTCACTGCTAGTGGGAATGTAAACTGGTACAGACACTATGGAAAACTGTATGGACCCTCAAAAACTTAAAAATAGAGTTACCATATGATTCAGCAACCTCTCTTTTGGGTACCTATTCCCCAAAAGTGGAAAACACGTATTTGCAAAGATATATGTTTTATTTTATTTATTGTAGTATTATTCATGTATTCATGGTGACCAAGACAAAAATTTTCTTTTTCTTAGCATATAACCTGGAGGGTAAATAAACAGAATAAAATAGCAGAGATTATGATATAAACATTTTTATTATGTTTATTTCCTATAGGGAAATATAGAACTGAAGTAATGAAGCATGAAATTTAATAGATAACCAAAGTTCAGATATATATAAAAACTAAAGTGCTCTCATTTTTTTAATCACCAAAGTATAATGTGCAATGGAAAATGTAGACAACTATACTTGAACAACAATTAAAAAAATACAAAAAATATAGTAATGGAAAGGAGCATTGGGGGTGATGATTAGTGGGAATGCTGTTTCCCCCCCTCCAATTTATTGATGTATAATTGAGAAATGAAGTTGCATACATTTATGGTATACAACCTAATGTTAGTATACATTGAAAAACAATTGTGAAATGATTAGCCCAGTAAAGCTAATTAGCATGTCCATCACTTCAATAGTTATTGTTTGTGTGTGTGGTAAGAACATCTGACATCTACCATCCTAAAAAATTCCAAGAATAAAGTATAAAATTATTAACTATAGTCATCATGCTATACTATAGATATTCATAACTTCTTCATTTTTTTAAAGATAGGGGAAGAGAGGGAGAATAAGAGTGAGAGACATGTTGACGTGAGAAAGAAACATTGATTGGTTGTCCTGTACACATACCCCGACTGGAGAAGGACCAAAAACCAGGCATGTTCCCTGACCAGGAAATAACCAGAGACCTTCCCATTTGTGAGATGATGTCCAACCAACAGAGCCACACAAGCCAGGGCAACTTATTAATTTTTCATAACTGAAACCTGGCACACTTTAACCATATCATAGGGTGTGAAACATCTGGAGGCATGGGCTATAGCTTGTTGGAAGTAGTTATGGTTCATGCAGAATTTGGTAAAAATTTGACCTAATTGTTGAGGATAGTGGTAAAAAGAAACAGACAAGCAATAATTAAAAAATGAAATAGTAGAATTTGGAACTGGCTGAATCTAGAGAAAAGTCTAAAATTACACCCAGATTTCTTCTTGACAGATGGAACTAATAATTGGAATTAAAAAATATGAAAAGGACGCCCTGGTGTGTGTGGCTCAGTGGATTGATGCCAGCCTGTGAACCAAAGTGTCACCAGTTCAATTTCCAGTCAGGACACATGCCTGGGTTGCATGCCAGGTCCCCAATAGGGGTTGTTCAAGAGACACCCACACATTGATTTTTCCCCTCCTCTCTTTCTCCCTCCCTTCTCTTCTCTAAAAATAAATAAATAGAATATTTAAAAATTATTTTAAAACATATCAAAGGACAAAGTTTATGGGTATGTCAGAAGATGGATTTCTTTGTCATTATTTTTATGTGAAAAATATGATAGCTTTTTCCAGTAATGTTTTGAAAACATGTTCAAAATATTCCTGATTGTAGAAACACAGAGACACACACAGGCACATTAAAATAAACTAGACATTCTGGTCATATATCCTAAGAATCCTGAAAGACCAATTTGAAAGAATATGTACATCCTTATCTTCATAGCAGCATTATTCACAATGACCAAGATCTGGAAACAGCCCAAGTGCCTATCAATAGATGAGTGGATAAAAAAAGCTGTGCTACATTTACACAATGGAATACTACTAGGCATAAAAAAGGAAATCTTACCCTTTGCAACAAAACGGATGGATCTGGTGAACATTAAAATAAGTGAAATAAGGCAGAGAAAGAGAAGCACCATATTATTTCACTCAGATGTGAAATCTAAGGAATAAAATGAACTAACAAGCAAAATAGAGACAAACTTAGAGATAGAGAGCTGGCTAACAGCTTTTGGAAAGTGTATGATGGGAGGAATGGGGAAGGATTTAGCAAAAAAAGAAAAAATAATAAGAGAAAGAACTCATGGACATGGATAACAGTGTGCTGATTGCTGAGAGAAGGTGGGTGGGAGAGGTGAAGGAGGGTATGGGGGGATAAATAGTGATGGATGGAGACTTGACTTGAGGCAGTGAACACACAATACAGTGTACACATGAAGTGTTATAGGATTGTGCATGTAAAACGCATATAATTATATTAGCCAGTGTCACCCCAATAAGTTTAATACAAAAAGAATAAAAAGTAAGGTATTATACATTACAAAATCACAAGATGAATTCCTGTTTAAATTTTGAGAATGAATAACAAAGCTTTTGGTAAAATTATATAACAAGCTTACTTGTATTTTTATATGACCATTAACCTTCCAAACAAGTAACATCCTTCTCATGGTTAATTTATATATTATCTATATTTATTTGCTTTGCTCTCCTGTTTGAAGATGAGACAAATAGTATCAAACACACATCACTTATGTAAGTAGATATTATTACCCTATTTCAACTCAAAAATTATAACTTAGATTTTAAAAATAGGTGATCAATCAACAAAAGAAACAAGCAAGAAAAATATAACTAGAGACACTGAAATAAAGAACAGACTGACAGTAACCAGAGTGGTTGGGGGAGTAGATAACAGGGGAAAAAGAGGAAAGGTTGTCAAGGAACATGTATAAAGGACCCATGGACAAAGCCAAAGTTGGTAGGAACTGAGGGTGGGAGGTGGGAGTGGGTAAGGCAGGGGAAAGTGGTGGCTGGAAAATGGAGACAATTGTACTTTAAAAAAATACAAATTAAAAAAATAGGTGATCATTTTACAGAAAGTGGCTGTCCATATGAATGGGTTTGCTACTCCTTGAGGAGCCTACCTGATATGTATAGAAAAAAATGAGCATGCTCACCTTTTGGGCCAAGGAGGTTTGTAGACAAATATCATACCTGTTGTTTAAGTCATGATTTCTATCTCATTCTTTCATCTGCAAAATAAGATATGAAAACTTATTTCATTTTTGAGATGTTATTACTGACACACTAGAATGTGTTTTATTTTTAAGATAAGATCTGTTTACCACTATGTTTTAAAAGTTTAAATAAAAATAGGTAAAGTGAATAGAAGTAACTAAAATTAAGTAAATATCCCCTGTTATCCTTCTCCCCCCTCCTCTCTGGTTACTGTTTGTTTGTTATTTCAATATCCTGGTTGTGTTTTGCTTGCTTGTTTGTTTGTGTATAATAGGAGATAATAGGGAAAGGGCCATCAAAGAACATGTATAAAGGACATATGGACAAAGCCAAAGAGGATAGGTTTGAGAGTGGGAGGTGGGGATGGGTGGTGGGGGGCTGTGGTGGGGTGAAAATGGAGACAACTGTACTTGAACAACAAGAAAAGAAGGTGCTCAATAAAAATAAAAATAATAAAATTCAGTATATATACAGGCATAGTGGCTGGAAATATTAGTCTTCCAATAAATTTTAATTCACTTACTTCCTTTTTAAAAAATCTTATCCTAAATTTTTAAAGGAAATAATGTTTTGTAATCATTCTATATCCTGAAAAGCAACAGATATATATTATTTTCAGTATCATGAAAGTTTTCAAAGATGACAAATTTAACAAACTCTTGTTTTCACTTTGAATTGTAGAAAAATACAAATATTTGAGTGGAACAAAAGAGTGCTGAACACCTTCTAGAAATAAAATTAATATATACCTTTGTATCTGAAGAGTTTACTTTTATACAATTAGGGGAGATAAGGAAGCATTTATTGAGACCTGAGTATAATGAGGTGGTAACAGAGGCATTGAAAGGAAACTTAAAGAAGCTCAAGTTCAAACTTTTCCAAATTCCAGGGGAAAAAATATATCCCAAGGACACAGTACATTAAATATCTCATTTATCTTATTCAGTGCTCTATAAATAGTGGGACTATATTCCAATTTTGTGGTTTTTATTTGTGGCGTGTTGAGGGTGGTTTTAATTTTGTTCACCCCACACTGTTTCCAATTTAATTAGATCTAAACAGTTTGGGGACATTTAATCTTTTAATATAGTATTAAACTCTGAGAAATAGAACTCACAATAGATAAACACAAAATAATGTGCTCTTTACTATGATACTTCAAAACTATAAATCCCTTGAGCTTTGAGTAATTAATGTTCTAAAAAATTGTGAATTATATGAATGAAAACTGATTTGATAACACCCGTTTGAGACTTTTTTGTGTATGAAAATAGAAGTCGGATTTGAAAATGTAAGTTTTGTGATTTAGCTTCAGGAAAATCTTTTAAACAAGTCTATGAAAATATTTAACTAAAAAGAATAATAAGTTTATTGCTAGAACTCTTGTGTTGAATGCTCTGCAAAATGACTTAGCATATATTTTTATAAAGAAAATATGAATAAAGGGAAATGATAAGTGTAAGTGTGTTTGTAAGGTGCCACATCAGGCTGGAAATTCTGGAATATATGAATTACTACAGTAAAACCAAATTTTCTTTTCATAAAATTGTAATCATTTTTAAATTAATCATATTAGTTAAACTAACAAACAATTAGCTAGTTAAAGCTTTTTTTAAATTTAATCCGATATTCTATTTGACTAAATTAACTATCAAATTGAATTAAAAAATGGTTAGGAATGCCATGAAGATGCCACAGTCTTTTAACAACTTATTCATAAAATTATAAAGTTGTATGGTCACATGCGTGGAGTACTCTCAGAGGTGTCCAGATGGAGTCTCTAGCAAGGTAACAAATCTACTAAGTGTTTGATCTCAGCAGAATCCTAGTACATTAGTAACTAAGTTAAAATTATGGCATTATTTTTTACCTTGAAATTAAAAGAATACTTACAGTCATAAAGATTTCCCTGACATAGAAAGAAAAGTTGATTAATTGTTTACTTCTCATTTATGAAACAGTTAAGAAATCTAGAGATGGTTTCCAAATATTTGAAGTCATCTAACATTTATAACATTTAAGTATTCAAGAAATAATTTAGATAATTGAAGCTCCCAAAACAATCTTACCTAATCATTACAGGTCTCTGTTTTTATTTTGCTAAGACTTTCTGTTTTTCCAATTCTGACTAAGAGGGGTGATTTGTAATTTTCAGTCTAAAAAATATACATGCACTATTCTACAGTAAAATCCAGGCAAGGGAACTGCACTGTGACTCACTCTGAAAATTACATGCAAGTTAATTTGATAAGTACTATAAAGTGAAAGAAAAATGAGATAATTTGATGATAATATTCTTTGCAATTTAGAATGTTTTGTGAAAGTAAAAATCAATTTTCAATTACAAGGTCTTAGTGTGTATGTTTGTATGTATATAGTGCTTCAGAGAAAGTACGTGAAAATTTTTAGTTTCAGAAAATAAGATGTACCAATATAGGTGTTTACTAAATTTATCAAGTTAGTAAATATATATATATATATATATATATATATATATATACACACACACTTGAGTCTACAGATTATGAAGAAGCTGAAAATGTCATTCATCTCTTTAAATCTTAAGCTTTGTGCTCTTACCTTGAGGTCAGGGAAAGAGATGAAGGCAAATGGTGACAGGAACATGGTAATGTTGAAGTTACTCCTCAATAACTAGGATAGCACAACCAATCCCTCAAGAAGATGTGTACTACATGTAATCATGAAATAAGAGCAGGGAACACAAATCTCTGACAGCACAAGACTTCAGTGGTATCAGTATTTCCTTAAGAAGGTAGAAGGGAAGCAAGGCGATATATAATGAACATAAAAAACGGAGAACCCAAAATTGCCAGGAGACATATACTAAAACATGGGCAGGGCAATTTGAGAAAAATATACTAACACTAGAGATATTTTAAAACTCTAAATTCTGAATAATTATTATGGACTTATGGTTTAGGATGAAGTGACCAGAGTAATCTAAAATCTGCGAACCCTCCCCAATCCCTTCCATCACAAAGCTCCACACTAAAGAGAAACTGCTCAAAAGAGCATTTAAATTGATCAGAGAGAAATACTAGGGGCAAATCAAGAGTCAGTCCTGCTTAAAATAGGCAAGGGAAACTTCTGGGAGATTTCAAATGGTAAGCAACTGTATCTTAAAGAAATGGAAATTACAGAAGAGAGCTTTAGAGCTGTGAACATAGAAAAACTCTTCAGGCTCACTCCTTTTTAAAATTATGCCATGATATTGAGTTGGCCAATGGTCAGTTTAGTTTTTTCCATAAAATAAAATACATATTTTTTTCATTTTCACCAATAACTTTATTGACTTGGATATTTTGAGTATGTTGTCTGTCTCCTGCATGGTACAACATTGATTTTTCTCAATTAATGTCTTAATTTGATCACTATCAACTTCAACTGGTCTACCTGACCATGGGACCATCGAGTATCATCCAGCAAGAAATCTCCAGCACAAAATTTCACAAACCACTTTTGACGCATTGGATCAGTCACAGCACCTTCTCCATACACTGCACAAATCTTTTCTTTTTTGCATTTCAGTTGTGTTTTTATCTTTCTTGAAATAAGGAAATATAATATGACAAAAATGTCACATATCTTCTTTCATCTGCAATATTAAAATGGTTACAGAAAAATTCACTGATTTTGATATTTTTTAAATGAACACTGATGTGACAGCTGTGAGCCATCTTATGAAAAAAAAGGAACTTTTTGGACAACCTAATATTAACTTCACATAGAGAAAGAAACAACTAAAAGTAACATTCTTCACCAACACTTTCCCATATCTTGAACACAATCATAAAAGGTGTGTTATAAAATAAAAAAAGAATATTAGTTTTATAATTTTAGTTGTTCAAATATCTCTGTTTGATATAGTTGATATGTATGCTCTTTTCTGCAAGAAAGATCTTACAGTACTCTTTTTCTCTCCAGCAGTCTTAACTCTCGTTTAATTAGTTGCCAAATAATGATCATTCTCTTAGCAATATATTCAGGAATTTATCTCTTTTGAATTTTTTAATATGCCTATATTCTCCCAGAATCCCCTAAATTATTTTCGTCAAATCACTAATTCAATAAATATACAATGAGCTTCCCTCCATGTTCATGATAATGCAATGAGAAAAACACAGTACCCCAGGCTTCATCAATCTCACACTTCAGAGTGATGTGCTCTAATTTTTAACTGGCTCTAAAATAATTTGTGTCCTTCCAAACATTAGGAGTTCCTCAAACACATCTAAAATGACCTGACATTGAAGCCAAAGCTGCTTCTCTTGTAACATTCTGCCATATGATAGAGACCAGGTTTTGATGTCAAAAACATTCAGGCTTAAACTTCATCTCTGGCTCATACTAAATATATGACTTTAAGGAAAGAATTTAGTTTTTCTAAGCTTCATTTCCTCAGTACTAAGATGTCTTTAATGATATTTTACCCCATGGATTTACTGTGAGGATTAATGAGGAAACATATGAAAGTGCTTTGTAAACATGAAGCACCATGCAGGTTTCAAATTTCAAGACCATTGAAAATGTTCACATCAAACTCAGTATGTCTAATATGAAATTTATTTAATAGTCATTCAAAAAGCATTTACAGAATGACTTCTAACCACCAGGCTGGGGGCTTGTTGCCATGTTTCCTTAAAACTACCCTATTATTTCTCTCATATTTTTATATATTTATCCAAAATGCTATCATCTTCCTATTTACTCATTTGAAAAAAACTCAGTTTCACTTTAAATCATTTCCTCTTCCTAATTATCAATATCCAGTGAATGTTCTTCTGGTTTTCTAATTTTATTTTAGTTTCTGATACCTCTTCTATTTTGCTTCTTTATTCCTACATGTTTTTTAATTATTTTATTGTTGTTCAATCACAGTTGTCTGCATTTTCTCTCACCACCCCCACCGCAGCCAAACCCACCTACCTCCCTTGCTCCCACCCTCCCCCTTGGTTTTGTGTCCATGTGTCCTTTATAGTAGTTCCTGAAAACCCTTCTCTCCACTGTCCCCTCCCCCTTCCCCTCTGGCTATTGTTAGATTGCTCTTAATTTCAACGTCTCTGGTTATATTTTGTTTGCTTTTTTCTTTTGTTGATTATGTTCCAGTTAAAGGTGAGATCATCAGGAAACCAGAAAACATACTACTTCAACACTGTGCAATTATGTTTAAAAATTGCCCCATTGTGTTCAGAATTAAGCAAATGTATTTTAAGTATCTATTTCCACCAAAAAAGGCTAGAAGTTGCAAAATGACTAACTAAAAAATATCTAAGGAAACTAGGCAATAGAACAAACTTAAGGATAGCTCAATGTCAAAAGTATTATGGCACAATGAGAAAACTGAAAGAATACATATATTTTATTACTCTGGGTACATAAATAGACACATTCTAATAGGAAAAAAAGACATTGATCATTAATATAAGCAACCTTGCATTATGGGACTAAAGAAATCCTTGTCATTTTGCAAGGCTACTTTTATTTTTATTTACCCAGAAGATTGAAATTGATTCATGAAAGTTAAAAGGAAATAGATAATTCATTTTTCTTCACTATGCTTGATAAATATAGCACAGTTAAATAGGACTTTTCTGTGTCATAAAGTTTAGATGAAATTCGTAAGCTAAGGAAGATGGTTGATAAGAAGTATCTCTTTAATATCAGAGAATTGTTAAATATTAACTATCATCAGAATTTAGTGCAAAAATCAATCTAATCACACAGGTTACAGGCTAATATGTGTCTAAAATACATAAATAATCTGATATTGAGAAATATAAATAATCCTAGAGGTTCATTTAAAATGAAAGAGTCCCAAGAGAATCTCACATAGATGCAGTCACGCTATAGTACTTTTCAGTACATCTTTATTCTCTCTGTAGATTGATGTCTGAAGTTAATAGAGTTGCAAGATGATGATGATGATAAAAATAGGAGAAATAATCTACAGTTTTATCTTTAACAGAACAAGAATTTCTGAGTTCCTATAACAGAAATGTGGATAGTAGTTGGGTTCAAATTACCTTGAAAAGGTCATAGCCTAGGAAAATACAAAGCAATCAGATTAACCTCTGGTTGCTTTGAAATTAAAATATTTGAAATAAGAAACATGATCAATAACTGCATCCAGATAAGTTTTAAGTCTGAATAATTTCAAAGCATATTCTATCAACTATTCAACAAACACAAAATATTTAAACAATCCATTTAATATAGTTAATGGACCACCTAGGAATAAATTTAAGAAATGTGCATAAAAAACTTCAGAACACTACTTTTCTTGTCAGGGAGCACAGGGACAGAAAAGAGTAACTTAAAAAGAGAATACAGCCCTGGCTGGTGTAGCTCAGTGGATTGAGCGCGGGCCTGCGAACCAAAGGATCGCGGTTCGATTCCCAGTCAGGGCACATGCCTGGGTTGCAGGCCAGTTCCCAGCATGGGACACACAAGAGGCAACCATACATTGATATTTCTCTCCCTCTCCCCCTCTCCTACCCTTCCCCTCTAAAGATAAATAAATAAAAAAAAAAGAGAATACAAAGAAAATCACAAACAAACCATACTTCTTAATGTCAATTAAAAATTTTCAAATAAAATATTAGGAAACAACCCAGCTTCAAGATGACATTGGCACATTATAACCAAGTAGGAGTTATGGTATAATGTCATGTCAAGATGTTTTGGTGTTAGAATATTTTATCATATTAATAAAAGAAAGGAAATACTGATGACTTCATTATATATTCAACATGCAGTTTAAAGTGCAACATCCATTCTTTGTAAAAATTCTTAATTAAATGAAAATCTATAATTACTTTTATAATAGAAAAAATGCATTCCTATCTTTTTAATGGATAAAATGAAAATTCCTTAGGTAACATTCCCTTAATGTTATGAAAACATATAAAACATTAATGAAAGCATTCTCATTAAAGTAAGAATTATAATAAGAGTATTTTCCAATTACTATTGTTATTAAACATTGTTCTAAATATACATCCAAAATTGCTCTTTCCAGCAAAGCTGTCATTTAGAATGGAAGGACAGATAAAGCGCTTCTCAGATAAGGTCAAGTTCAAGGAGTTCATCATCACCAAGCTCTTATTATATGAAATGTTAAAGGGACTTATCTAAGAAAAAGAAGATCAAAAATATGACAATGAAAAGACAGCAAACTCACAGCTATTAAGAACCACACCTAAAACAAAAGCAAACTAAGCAAACAGCTAGAACAGGAACAGAACCACAGAAATGGAGATCATATGGAGGGTTAGCAACAGGGGCGTGGGAGGAGGGGGGGAGGTACAGAGAATGAGTAGCATAGATAGTGGGTAGAAAATAGACAGGGGCAGGGTACGAATAGTATGGGAAATGTAGAAGCTAAAGAACTTATGACACAAGGACATGAACTAAAGGGGGGAATGTGGGTGGGAGAGGGTGTGCAGGGTGGGGGGAATGATGGGGAGAAACGGGACAACTGTAATAGCATAATCAATAAAATATATTTAAAAATTAAAAATAAATAAATAAATAAATAAATAAATACACAGGTAAATCCAGTTAGATGAGACTAAAAGTAAAAGATAAAAATCAAATTGGATACATCTGCTTTCAGGGAAGTGGAATAGATGTTCTTATTTCTCCTGCTAAGTACACAAAAAAACCTTGGGCAATCTGCATAATACAATCATAAGGAGACTCTGAAAGGTGAATAGAAGGAGGCAGACTGGCCATGCTGACACTTAAGGAAAGATGTGGTAATGAATTCTCCGTATTTTCCTTTTGCCTCATATTCTTCATTCTTGGAGCTAAATAAACTATCAACTTGGAAACCAAATGTGTGCAGACAAAAATTTTCTAACAGAAGCTTGCTATTTTTATCTAAAGGACCAGAAAGGGGACATTTAACAAGACAGACAGCTTTAGATAGTAACTGCTCTACTCCAACAGAATGTCACAGATAATACCATGGTTCCATCTTTGGCTCCACCAGCAAAAGCCAAATGAGGAGAGCAAAAGTCCACTTCTGCAAGGCTATAAGGTGCCTCAATAATCCCACCATGGTGTGTTAGAAGAGGTCAAGTAGAGAGATGAGACTTTCATCATGACTGTCCTGTAAAGACCCCTCCCCCCCATTCACACCTCTGTAGAGCCCCTGGAGACATGGGAAGCCTCACCCAAAAGTAATTCAGTCCCCTTCTGCTTCTGTGATAGGTGGTCGTAGAACAGGAATATGGAAGAGTCAGGACTTTCACTATCATCCAGCAGTAATGAGGCCACCCCTACAAGCATTTCAGTCTAGAAAACCTGGGAAATTAGAACCCTCCCTTTGCCCAACATTAAAAGGACTTCCTCTCACCATGGGGTGTCAACAGAGGCCAGCATGCAACTCACCATCTATGTTCACTGGATAGTATCAGAGTGGCGTCAGAAAAAGCTACTTAAAACTAAAGGTTTAAATTAGATCCAGAGTCTCATGACATAATATAGAAATGTGCTTTTAAGGGAAAGAAATACTTGACATACCAAGAACCATGATAATCTCAAACTAAATAAAAGAGAAAAAATAGATAATTAATTATTAATATCAAGATAAAAATATTTTAAAGTAATCATAATACAAAAGCTTCAAAGAGCAATTATGAGCACATTTGAAACAAAAAAAATAAAAATAAAAAGCCTCAGCAAAGAAAAACTTTTAACTAAGAAACAGATGTAGAGAAGAATCAAATGAAAGTTTTAGAACTGAAAAATACAATAACTAAAATAAAAGTTCAGTGGGTGGATCCAACATCAAAATGGAGAGTAAGAAGGAAAGAATCAGTGAACTAAGATATGGAATAGTAGAAATTCACTAATCTAAAGAGTGCAAAAATAAAATAGGAAAAAAGCAAATAGAGCCTCAGGGACCTGTGGGACTACTAAAAAGATTTAACATACATTTTTTCAGAGTCCCAGAATTAAAGAAGAAAGAGGGTAAGGCTAAAAAAAGTAGTAATAAATATGGCTAAAAAATTCCCCAACTTTGTTAAAAGACACAAATTTATAGGTTTAATGAAACATAAGCAAGAAAACCCAAAGAAATCCATGCCAATGTACATCACTATTAGTTTTCTGGAAATTGAAGACAAAGAAAATAATCTTGAAAGCTGACAGAGAAAAATGACAGCTTATCTTTATTAAAAACATTATTATACTGACAGTGGATCTATTTTCAAAAACTATGGAGGGCAGAAGGAAGAGTTATAAACTTTTCAGACATTGAAAGAAAAATATTCTTAATCCAGTATCAGATACTCTTTGAAAATATCATTCAGGGATGAAAAAGGAATCAAGATATTCTCAGACTTAGAAAAACTAAGAATTTCTGACAAGATTATTCTAAAATTTATGTGAATAACAAAAGGACCTAGAGTACCTAAAACAAGCTTGATGAAGAACAAAGTGGGAGAAATTACTATACTTAATATTAAGGTTTACTATACAGCTATAGTAGTCAAGAAACTATAGTATTGGCTGAGGGATAGAAACATAGATCCAGAACAAAAATAGCAAACCCATAAACTGACCTATATTTTCTTCCCACCTGATTTTTGGCAAATGTATGAAAGCAATTCAAAGGGTAAAATTACCCTTTCCAACAAATGGTGCTGAAGCAATTGGATATTTAGGAAAACAAAAATATTAACTTTGACATAAATCTTACACTTTATACAAAAATTAACTAAAATGATCATGAAATTAAATGTAAGACTAAAACTTCTATTAAAAATAGAAAGAAATCCCTGTGATATAGGGTTAGACAAAGAATTTTTAGATTTGACAGATGAATTTTAAAAAGGTAGAAAGCTGGAGAAAATATTTGCAATCCACTTATCAAACAAAGAAAAAGTATATAAAATATAAAAAAAATTCAAACTCAACAATAAAAAAGCAAACAATCCAATTAGAATAAGGCAAAGACTATGAAGATGTACAGATGGCAAATGAGCACATGAAAAGATGTTAAATATTATTAGCTGTTAGGTAAAAGTAAATTAAAACCACAATAAGATATCATTACACACCTATTAGAATGGCTAATGTTTTAAAAAATGGTGACAACACCAATTGATGAGGATGGAGAGGAACTAAATCCCTAATATATTGCTGGTGAAAATGTAAAATGATACAGCCACCTAGAAAGCAGTATGTCCTCCTCTTAAATTACTGAATAAACAACTCCTCAATTGTACCTCTGAGCATTTATCTCAGAAAAATGAATACAAAAACCTGTACAGAAATGTTCATACAAACTTTATTGATAATAACCATAAATGCAATCAATCTAGTTGTCATTCAAAGGGTGAATGATTAAACAAACTGTGGTATGTGGGGGGACTCCACCCGCAGATCCCCTCATCCACCATGGATGAGAATAAGTCTACCAAGACATGATCTGCTTGGGGAGGAAAGGTGACCAATCTCTCAAAGGAGAAGGGCCAAGAACCTTTTCCTCAATGGCTTTTATTAGGTTCGTTTTACACAGGAATACAGGTAAAGCTCATTAATCATTGTCAGGCAGCAAGGATAAATCAATAGATAACATACAAAGAACTCTGAGGACTTATTCTGAGTTAGGGTCTGTCAGCTAAAGGGCTACAAAACTTTGGGAAACTCATTTCCTGCTCGGACCATTATCATTTAATTGAGAGCATTCTTCTTAGCAAAGCATGTTTCACAGGATTCTATATATTCTTTCTTAGGCCTGATCACCAGGGAACCTGCCCTATCCAGCACAGCACTGCACCACCCTCTGTCATTGTTTCAGGATTAAATCAGGCAGAGTCAGCAAGGCAGCCAAGAGATTAGGAAACTTCTCACAACTCAGGCTATGTCAGGATAGCCAAGGGGCAAGGGTCCATCACCCCCTTTTGCTGTAGCCCCCCAAGTCCTTCCTTGAGGGCCTCCCATGTGATCTTGCCTGTCCAAAGAAGCCCCTCCCTTAAGGGAATCTTACCCATCATTGGCTAGCTGACCAAGCATTGGGGGCCAATTATGGATGAAGCAGAAGAGGAGCTCCTGCCAGGGAGATAAACTTTGTCTCCTTAGTGGCTCACAGTCCGAAGGTCATTCACTCAGCCTTAGCCATGGGGGCGGGCTTTACAGATCCTGAAACCAGGCAGGGCAATTACCAACAGTGGTATGTCCATATGAAGAGAATCCTGCTCAGAAATATAAATGTATAGACTATTGATATGCACAGCAACCTGAATGGATCTCCAGAGAATTATGTTGAGTAAAAAAAGCCAGTCACAATAGGCTTTATGCTGTATGAGTCTTGATATGGCAAAAGTACAGAAATGGAGAAAAAATTAGTGTCTCAGTGAAGTTAAGGAAAGGGTAGAGGTGGGAGAGGTGGGAGATAAAAAACAGACATTTATATACATGTGATGGAAATTGTGTGTAGTTTGTATCAATGTTAATATTGTGGTTGTGATATTGTCTTACATGTTGCGTTGTGATTTTGCAAGATGGAGTAATTGGGCAAAAGATACACAGGATCTCTTTGTCTTTTTTATTTTTAGGGGAGGTAATCCATTATTTATATATTATTTCATTTGTTTTTTATTAAATTTATTAGAGTGACATTGGTTTTATAAGGTCATATAGGTTTCAGGTTTACATTTCTATAATACATAATCTGTATATTGCTTTGTGTGTCCATAACCCAAAGGCAAATCATCTTCCATCACCATATATGTTGCCCCCTTTACCCTTTACTGTATCCCACACCATTCCTTCTGGTAACCATCAGGCTATTGTCTGTCTGCGCCTATGAGTTTCAATTTTATATACCACATATGAGTGAAATCATATGGTTCTTAACCTTTTCTGACTGACTTATTTTGCTTAGCATAATATTCTCAAGATCCAATCATGTTGTCACAAATGGCAGTATTTAATATTTTCTTATAGCTGAGTAATTTAATACTAAACAGAACCTGTTTTTTTTTTTTTTATTTTTAGGGCTGCATGTGACTCTCCAATTATTTTTCAATAATTTTTGTTTAAAAGTCAGAAAGGTAATGTTAAAAAATTATTATTTTAAAATGTGAAATTTTACCTAGAATATTATAATAAATAAAAAATACAAAATAAAGTTCACATTAAAATATAACTCATTAATTGGCTGATTACAAAATGTATGTATTTTCTATGTAAATAAACATTGAGATTAGATCAAGTTGATATAATTAAAGAATAGATGTTAGATCAAGAAACTTTAAAAAAAATCCTAAGGACCACAAAAGAATAATAAGTAAAATTATATTACATACTTGGAGACTCAATATATTCTGTAAAGATATTACTTAACCTAAATCAATTCTACATTTGAGTTAATTCCAGTGAAAATGCCAATTGAAGTATTTTCTTTTTTTAAAATACTTTTTTTTGAGTTACACATTTTTTAATTAGTATTTTTAATTGTTGATATTGTACAGTTTTCTGTCTTTTACCCTGCCCCCAGTCCACCACCCCAGCCCTCCCCACCTTCCTCCCATTTCCACCCCCCATAGTTTTTGTCCACGAGTCCTTTATACTTGTTGCTCTAAACCGTTCCCCTTTTTCCCTGAAATTTCCTCCCCTCCTCCTCTGGACACTGTCAGACTGTTCTCAATTTCAGTGTCTAATATTTTGATATTCTTGGACAAAATATATAAGATGCTTCTCAGAATAAAGGATAAGAAAAAATGGATCCAACCAATACTAAAGTAATCTGTAAAGAGTGTTTGTGACACTTACATGAATATATGAGTATACATACATAGACATAGTCAAGCAATTTCAGAAATAAACCCTAATACATTGGGAAATTCAGTATATTTAAAGAAGATATTTCAAATCATTAAAGAAAACATATTTCATTGAATAAATAGCATGGTGATATTTTAGTTGATAGTTATATTTTAATTCTTACTGTACAGTTTTTATTAAAAGAAATTCTAAAGTTATTGAATAATTAAGAGAAAAGTGGACAAGTTTCATTTTTATAGATTTTATTAATTTATTTTTAGGGAGAGGGGAAGTGAAGGAGAAAGAGAGGGAGGAAAACATGGATGTGAAAGACAAACATTGAATGGTTGCCTGTCCTACGTGGAGACTGAACCAACAACAAAGGCAAGTGCCCTGACCTGGAATCAAACCAGAGACCTTTTTCTTTGTGGGACAATACCCAACTGAGTCACACCAGTTAGGATAAGGTTCATTATCTATCTTGCAACATCTGAGATTTTTACATGTCCTGAGGTGACAATATATGATTTTAAAAAAAGTAAAGCTAGTGAATGCACCAATTTGTAAACATCTATTTGTTATAATTTGTAAAAAAACAGGCATCTTGGTCATAGAATTGTTAAATCATCTCAGGAATGGACATCAAGACTTGTTCCTACGGTTGCCAGCAAAGAGGAAGAAGGAAAGATGAAGGAAGGGATATATATATACATGGATGTGTTTACATTTACACTGTTATAATAATGATTGATGTGTGTGCATCTCTTTTGGCTGTACTATTGGAATACATTATTAAGTATTTCAGAGGAAACTTGCCTCTGATAATATTTTAAAAGTGCAGATCATAATAAGTTATCTTAGAAGAATAATATTTTGTGCACTCTGTTGCTTTGTGTCTCATTTTTAATTGAACATTAAGGGAATGCAGTATTTTAATTGTCAATATCTTTATCTAGAGGTCAGTTGCTATTTTTGTCCTTTATGAAATTTTGTTGCCAAGAAAGACAGGATTACATCTTTTTCCCAGATTGAGTTGGAGTAGTGTATTTTTGGTTTTTAAAATACTCACATAGTTTTGGGACTTTGACATGGTAAATTTCCATGAAATTTTGAAAAAGAATGATTCATAACTTTTGGATCATAATTACATAAAAAATGGAAGCTTAATGTATATATACACAAAGGACTTAGAAGGACATGTCAAACTATAAACTACTTGTGGTTATGGATGACTTTGTTCTTGTGTTTCTCAGTGTCCTATTACATGCACATGTTAACTTCTAAAAAACAAATGTTTTAAAAACCTAGAAAAATACCATTAAAGTGCAATAAAAAATAGGTTATCTCTTTCTAATTCACTTTTTCAGTTATTAGACCTTTCTCAATGGTATATAAACCCCAGCAGGTACATGAAAATTATTAATAAACTCAAGCTATATAAATAAAATATTGCAATTCTTATAATCACAATAATTAAAGACAATTGGCCATTTAATGTTTGTGTTATCTATTATTGTGTATCAAACTACCTCCAAATCTCAGAGACTCACTGCAATAAGGATTTATCCTCATTCTCGCCCTGGCTGGTGTAGCTCAGTGGATTGAGCGCGGGCCTGCGAACCAAAGGATCGCGGTTCGATTCCCAGTCAGGGCACATGCCTGGGTTGCCAGGCCAGTTCCCGGCAGGGGACATACAAGAGGCAACCACACATTGATGTTTCTCTCCCTCTCTCCTTCCCTTCCCCTCTAAAGATAAATAAATAAATAAATAATAAAAATAAATAAATAAAATATTAAAAAAAAAAAAAGGATTTATCCTCATTCTTGTTGCATCTGGATGAGCCAATCTAGAATGGGTTGCTAAGGGACTCTGTCTGCTTCAGCTTGCAGCACAGCACCAGCTGAGCTTGGGTAATAGCTATGTTTGGCCTCAGGTCTTTGCATGTGTTCATGGTGATGATGAGAAAAAAGGGCAATGTTAACTGGATGGAATCTCTTTGAATGCATCACATAATGCCAGGATTTAAGACTGGTCTTTAAGGAAATTTAAATTCTTCACTGCTGGCATATCTATGAACTCATCCTTGACGAAAGCAAGTCATACTGGCAAGGACAAGGTCAAGGGGTGGAGAAGTACATTGACTTATAATGTGGTAAGGGTTAGGGTTTTGATGCATAATGTTATCAAAGAGAAATGAAAAATTATGACTTATAATTCAATTTTTGACAGTAATGTTGATATTTGCAATTCATGTTATATTAGAAGGAAAATTTCCCAGTAGCTAAATAGAAGTAGCTTCTACAAATCCATTAGCATTAAATTGAAATGCAAAAAAAAAAAAAAATTAACAAAGAATACAAAAAGATAATTTTCATAAAATGGAAAAAACATTTTAACTATATACAGAGATATCTACCTAATTCATAATGAGATAAATGTATAATAAATTTGGCAAAGATTGTCAAAAGTGAAAATGAAATCACAACACCTGTGTTGGTGAGGTATTCTTATACTCTACTGATGGTTTGGAAACTGGCACATCTAGAAAAAGCAATTTAAATATACAATTACATATTTCATTTTGTGTGCATTTATATTTTCTAATACAGTTTACAAGTATATGTTTAAAATGTATACAATCTTTGACCTAGTGATTATATTTCTTTATATATATATATATATATATATATATATATATATATATATATATATATGCCTTAGAAGTAAATCCTGGTGCAAAAGGTCATTCATGGCAATAGTTTAAAACAGTAGAAGATTGAAAACAGCTACAATAAATGGCTATCCATGAATGACTGGTTATATCAATCATAATATATCTACACAACTATTTTCAGACTTTAGAAACAATAATAACATTCTATGTACACTTAAATGGAATAATCCTTATGATATATTAAGAGAGAAAAAAACAAGATGGAGAAGAGAGTTTATAGTAGTCTCACATTTCTATAAGGAAAAATAGTATAGACTGGGATTCTGTTTACGGGAAAATTGGTAAGAATGGAAAATATGTCTGAAGAATAAAAGAGAAATAAGAGCCACAGGAGAGGGAAACTTGAAAGCAATGCCATCAGGAGCCATCTAAGGAGCATGGGTGCCTTTTTTAAACATTCAGGGGAAATATATGAATATACATACAATTCAAGATATGTTTAGAAATTGTAGATTTCTGTTTTCTACATGCTTTAGCTTGAGAGTGCCAAGATGCCTTTCATACATTTCATAATATATGTATTCAACAATGAGAATATAAATTTCAATATGCAAATTTCTACAGGAAAACCATCAATCTCTTTCGTTTTCTTTGAAATTACCCTGAATTATTTCACTGATGATATTGATAATGATAACAACTCAGATTATAATAATTCCCTTGTTATCTTTCAGCTTTAGACAATTATCTGCTCAAAAATTGTGTAGTACTCTAATTTTCCATTGTGAATGTTAATTTCTAAAGACGTTAAATATAGCAATCAAAGTAAAACCTTAATAAGAATAATTTTTGTTATTGGGGAATTTCCCCTTTTTAGATTTATTCGTCAATATTCTTGAAAGAGGAGAAACATGATAAACTAAATTATCTGGTATTTTAAAACTATGTTTTTTTCATTGGCATGCTAAAATACAAAATGCATTTAATTTATTTTTTTTTGTTTTTTTTTAATTTTTATTTTAATTGTTGATCTTGTACAGTTTTCTGTCTTTTATTCTCACCCCAACCCACCACACCAGCCCTTCCCTCCCATTTCCACCCCCCCATAGTTTTTATCCATGTGTCCTTTTTACTTGTTTCTGTAAATCCTTCCCCTTTTCCCCTGAAATTCCCTCCCCTCTCCCCTCTGGTGACTTTCAGCCTGTTCCCAATTTCTATGTCTTTGGTTATATTATGCTTGTTTCTTTGTTTTGTTGATTAGGTTCCTGTTAAAGGTGAGATCATATGGTATTTGTCTTTCACTGCCTGGCTTACTTCGCTTAGCATGATGCTCTCAAGTTCCATCCATGCAGTTGCAAAGGGTAGGAGCTCCTTCTTTCTTTCTGCTGCATAGAATTCCATTGTGTAAATGTACCACAGTTTTTTGATCCATTCATTTACTGATGGGCATCTAGGTTGCTTCCAACACTTGGCTATTGTAAATTGTGCTGCTATAAACATAGGGATGCATAGTTTCTTTTGGATTGATGTTTCAGGGTTCTTAGGATATAGTCCTAGCAATGGAATTGCTGGGTCAAAAGGTATATCCATTTTTAGTTTTTTAAGAAAAATCCATACTGTTTTCCATAGTGGTTGTACCAGTCTGCACTCCCACCAGCAGTGCACTAGTGTCCCCTTTTCTCCACAACCTCTCCAACACTTGCTGTTTGTTGCTTTGTTTATGAGGGCCATTCTGACTGGTGTCAAGTGGTATCTCATTGTTGTTTTAATTTGCATCTCTCTGATAGCTAGCGATATCGAGCATTTTTTCATGTGACTCTGGATCCTCTGTATGTCCTCCTTGGAGAGGTGTCTGCCCAAGTCCTTTGCCCATTTTTTAATTGGGTTGCTTGTCTTCTTAGAGTGGAGTCGTGTAAGTTCTTTGTATATTTTGGAGATTAAACCCTTATCTGAGATATCATTGGCAAATATGTTTTCCCACACAGTCGGTTCTCTTTTTATTTTAATACTGTTTTCCTTGGCCATGCAGAAGCTTTTTATTTTGATATGTCCCCTAAAGCAAGGGACATAAAGGAAAGAATAAACAAAATGCATTTTATACAAACACTCCCTTCCTCTCAACAAGAGAGGAATATATATATATATCAAAAGTTTGTCACTGCAATTTGGTATGAACTTCATCATTGAAGCTTTTATTAAAATCTTTGTGAATTTAAAACGATTTGATCTGGTTACTTACCTCCTCAATTTGTTAAAGAAAACCTTAAAGGATACTGAAGTCATCTAAAAATAATTAATGATGATTGAGTGGTCAAAATTTTCATGTTGATTAAATAATAAATCAACAATTTTGTGACCTTGAGAAATGTATTAAAGCTTTTTATGCCTCAGTTTTCTCATTTAAAAATATGAATAATAATAATAATTACTCCTGAGGCTTATAAGGGTGAAATGAAAATCATTGCAATAGTACTTGAGGAAGAAAATAATTGTAAGTTATTTTAGTTATTTTTTATAAAACTTCCATTGAGTGTTATTAGGAACTTAAAGATTTGCTATGGTTTACACTTATCCCAAGAGAAAACTTTGTATATTTTGGCATATTAAGTCATGATAAGTACTACTTGTCACTTAAAAATAATTGAATATAGATTCATCTTTATAACATGGTGGTTTTCTTACTTTGAATGGATAGATCAGTGAAAAGATTGACAGATACAACATAAAGGGGTGGGGAAGGTAAATTTACTGTTGTGAGTACATGAGTTTATTATTGTATTATTATTTACTATTTATTATATTATTTTCTATTCAAAAAAACTGTAAATCTACTTTGTCCACCTCTGTATTAACTTATAAACTAGTATACAAAACACGGATGATTTATCTTTCCAGCTTTTAAATTTTTTCTAGCCTGTTAATATCTTGGCCTATTCCATGAATTAAACCTCCACTGGACATAAATAAGTGTAAAGACAGAAATATTTACAACTTTCCACCAAAAAAACTCTAGTTTCTCATTTTTTGCTTTCTTCAAAAATGATTATACATTTGAGTTTCAGTAAACTTGTGATTTTGAGCAGTAATCATACAAGCAGTTTAATCAAATGCCTTTGAATCTTCTTAAAGGAGATTTTGGGCTTTAAGAAACAACAAGATGTCTTAGAAAAAGCACTGATGTGACATGAAGTGATATGAATAGGAACAGATGCCCTGCACTAGCAGTGATTATCCACCAGGAGCAGAAATCCATGGATGCAAAGGAAGACATTTCTGTTCCAAAAATTCACCCACCATTAAGAATATATCCAAATCAGAATAATTATTCTCATCTTGTGGTGTACATTTATTTTTATACATGCTATTATATTTATATCTTATTAAAAACTTGGTGGAAATCACTATGCACATTTTATAGAAGGAAAGCTGAACTTGAAGAAATTTAGTGATTATTTTCTCAGTGTCCTGAAAGTAAGTTAAAAACCTAACAGATATGAAGTTTTTGATTTAGATCCCAAATGATCGAATGATGATTAATAGTGCGGAAAAAATCAAATAATCAATAAATTAATTGATGGAAAGAAAAATAAGTTTAGCTTAAACTATATTTAACACCACCCTGGATAATAACCATATAATATCCTAACTAATAACATGAACTCAGGAGTACTACACCAAGTGTAAAAGCATTTTATTGTTTCAACTCTAATTAGTGAATGTGAAAATTTATTATCATGTGCTTTTAATCTTTATTCTATAGGATTCAGAAACAATAACATTAACATAGTTCATATGGGAGCTTCATATAGACTTGATGAGGATAACTGCCAATATATAAAATTTGTTAATATGATTTTATATAAACACACATATAGGAAAATTTTGTTTTCCTGTTGATATATTTATTACTTTGCTTACTTCTTAGGAAAATAAAATTGTGTTAGCATTTTTAAAAGCCCCTCATTTTTTCTCAGAAAAGCCACAGTATTAGGATCTCTAAGGGCACAAGTTGAAAGCTATTTTGTCACAACACACATAGTTGGAGTTACAAGATCACTTAAAATGAGAGAAATCAGAATCTTCAGACTATGGCTAATGTCCCACATTAAGCCCAGCATCTCTGTATGGTAAAGAATTCAGAATAGACAGAGTGCAGTCTACAAATTGGAAAAGATATTATAACAAAGTTGAAACCATGCACCAAACATTAACATTAGCCTTGAAACTCAGTGTCAAATAATAACACAACTACAAATTTAAAACAAAGCTTATTAGAAATTTTATTAGCAGTTTAAAATTAAAGAAAATAGTAGTGGAAGAAATTGGTCTCATTTACAGGAAAGTTGATTAGATATGGTATGCAGAACACAGATTAAAATAGTGACTAACAAGTTTAGCACTGGAGACTTCCAACTGAGATGGAGGCATAAGGTAGATACACTTTGCCTTCTTGGACAATCAAAAGGACAACAACACATTTAAAAACAAACAAACAAAAAGAAATAATCAGAACTTACAGAAAAATTGAACTGTATGGAAGTCTGACAATCAAGAAGTTGAAAAAACATTCATCCAGACCAGTAGAAGGGGCAGAGATAGGCAGTTGGGGTGTAGAGGACTCACAGTAAGGCTGCAGCTGGAGGATGGAGCAGGCTTGGCTGTGGCTGGCAGACTGGATGGTCCCACATTTGTGTGCTGAGAAACTGGAAGGAACAACTGGGGAGTGAGACAGACCATGCAACCCAGAGTTCCAGCACAAAGAAATAAAGCCTCAAAACTTCTGAATGAAAAAACCTGTGGGGATTCAGGCAGCAGGAGAAACTCTCAGCCTCACAGAAGAGTTCCTCAGAAAGACCCACAGGGTGCTAGAATGTACACAAACCCACCCATCCAGATATCAGCACCAGGAGGGCCCAATTTACTTGCAGGTAGAGGAGGAAGTGACTAAAGCCAGCTGAGAACTGAGCAAGTGGCATTGTTCCCTCTTGGATCCATCCTCTACATACAGCTCCACAACACAGCAATGTGGGTTGCTCTGCTCTGGCGATACCTAAGGCTCTGCCCCTTACTACTTAAAAGGCATGTTGAGACAAATAAATGGCCCAAATGAAAGAACAGATCAATGCTCCAGAAAAAATACAACTAAGCATTGAAGAGACAGCCAACCTATTAGATGCAGATTTCAAAGTACTAGTAATCAGGATGCTCACAGAAATGGTTGAGTATGGTCACAAAATAGAGGAAATAGTGAAGGCTATGCAAAGTGAAATAAAGAAAAATGTACAGAAAACCAACAGTGAAGGGAAGGAAACCACGACTCAAATCAATGATTTGGAGCAGAAGGAAGAAATAAATATTTAACCAGAACACAATGAAGAAACAAGAATGGGGAAGAAAAAAAAAAAAAACCAAAACACTAGGAGAGTCTTAGCAACCTCTGGGACAACATTAAAAGTTCCAACATCCAAATTGTAGAGATACCAGAAGGAGAAGAGGAAGAGCAAGAAATTGAAAATTTATTTGAAAACATAATGAAAGAGAACTTCCCTAATCTGGCAAAGGAAATGGATTTTCATGAAGTACACAAAGCCCAGAGAGTCCCACAAAAGTCTGACTCAAGGAAGCACACACCAAGGCACATCATACTTACATTAGCTAAGATTAAAGATGAGGAGACAATTGTAAAAGCAGCAAGAGAAAAGGAGACAGTTACCTATAAAGGAGTTCTCATAAGACTATCATCTGATTACTCAAAAGAAACCTTGCGGACAAGAAGGGGCTGGAAAGTATTTAAAGTAATGAAAGGCAAGGTCCTATATCCAAGATGACTCTATCCAGCAAAGCTATCATTTAGACTGGAAGGGCAGATAAAGTGCTTCCCAGATAAGATCAAGTTAAAGGAGTTCATCATCACCAAGCCCTTATTATATGAAATGTTAAGGGGATTTATCTAAGAAAATAAAGATGATCAAAAAAATGACAGTAATGACAACAATGTACATGAACAGTAAAATGAACAGTAATGAACAGTAAAATGACAATAAACTCACAATAATCAACAACTGAACCTAAAACAAAAACAAACAACTAGAAAAAGAACAGAATCATAGAAATAGAGATCAAAGGGAGAATTATCAGTGGGGAAGTGAATGGGGAGAGAGGAGGAAAAGGTGCAGGAAATAAGAATTATAAATTGTAGGTGCAAAATGGATAGGGGAAGGTTAAGAATAGCATAGGAAATGGAGAAGTCAAAGAAGTTATATGTATGATTGACGGTCATGAACTAATGGGGGTAGATGCTGGTGGGAGGGGACTACAAGGCAGAGGGGAATAAAGGGAAGAAAAATTGAACAATTAATAAAATATATTAAAATAAAATAAAATGATGGGATCAAAATCATTGTTAAGATATGTTTGAAGACATTATAGATTTTGATTTTGCAAATCATTAACATTTAAAATATGTATGGGAGACTGGTAATTGGGTTGGCAATATTTATTTATTTTTTCATTTGTTTATTTATAATATAAAAACTCCAGGACAAAATTAGATTCTATGGTCCAGAGTAGAATTTTTCATCATTGTCATTTCATGAAAGGAAGGATATTTGAATACTAAAAATCAGAAAGAAAATAATCTCAACTCTTACGGTACTAAATAACAAATAATTTAGACATTGGGAAATTTTTACTGAAATCACCTTCATTTTTTTTTTGTTTCCAATTTGAGCAGTAAAATGACAACCAACTCACAAGTATCAACAACCAAACCTAAAAACAAACAAACAAACAAAAACCAAAAATGAACTAAGCAAACAATTAGAACAGGAACAGATTTATGGAAATAGAGATCACATGGAGTGTTATCACCTGGGAGGGGGTGTGGGTAGAATGGGGGAAAAGTTAAAGGGAATAAGAAGCATAAACGGTAGGCACAAAATCGACAGGGGGTGGTTAAGAATAGTATGGGAAATGCAGAAGCCATAGAAATTATAGGTATGAACCATGGAGATGAACTAAGGTGGTAGAAGGGTGGTGTGTGTGTGTGGGAGGGGGTGGTACAGGATGGAGGTGAATAAAGGGGAAAAATGGGACAACTAAATATAAATATATGTAATAAACTCATAAAATATATTTTAAAAATCTACCACTGGATTCTAAAAACAGATTCACGGTCATAGAAAGATGTAGATGAAATTAAGGAAAGTTTTATAGTGTAAATTATTGAATTTATATGAAATTTTCCTAGTGGTTTATTTTACAAAGTCTGGTCCAATAATGCAACAGAAATTGACTATAAACAATAGTTCTGATACTTAAAAAAAATAAATCTTCAAAATAAAACAATTTGCACAGTGAACTGAAATCTAATGTTTCCAAGAGAGGCTCCGCCTCCAATTACTGTCAATAAGCCACTTCACTCCCATGTTTGGGGTGCCCTCCCATGTTTGGGGTGCCCTCTCTAGAATGTGAACAGAGATTAATTAGATCAAACTGCCTGTTATGATTTGAGATAAATGTGTTGGCACAAAGGAAAATGGATAAATTGTAGGCCAGGAATTGGTGTCTCTGGTTCTTTTCTTAAAGGAAACATGAAGACATTAACCAAAGTCATCATGGGTTCAGTGTTAAGAAATTTTATCTATACAGCTCATTAGCTCTCAGTTTAAAGTTGACTTTCTTTCTTTAAGAGGTAGCACTTTCTAAATAATGATTTCCCCAAGTTCTAAAGGATATCATTACCTTATTTCTTGAGATCCTATTTTTCTGCTTATCTTATCTAGTAAAGAAGGAAATGATCTTCCATTTAATAATAAACATATTTGATTTTTAAAAAAATCAAAGTTGTCAACTCATGAGAAAACACTTTGTTTTATGATAAAATATCAGACCTTTGACAAACATATTAAAATTTACTCACTCATTCTTTCAAAAGATTATTGAATACTTGTTGGTGCTAATACTTTGGAGAATCAAAATGTTACCAACCAGATACACATTTTTGGAGGACTCTGTGGCAGCATCATTCTGCTTGATTCCAGTATTTAAGCTGGGGAAACTTACATGACCATTGAAGCTCTGGTACAAGACTTGAGATATCAGGGTCTGGATAGTTATCCTGAGTGCTTTAGGATATCATCAGCCTTGGTCAAAAAGAAGAATTTATCAGTCATCTGTTTCACCTTAATTTTTAAAACAAAGTTTACTATATCAAAAGGTACAGGATCCTTGAAGCATGCTTCAGTGAATTTATGTTAGGCTTTGACACATGGATGAAGATCATTTAGTGTTAATACAGCTGGCCTTAGAATCTATACATGTTGACCAATGGAGATGAATGTAATATCAGAAAGTACCCCTGCTATAGCTACAATGTCCCCAAACTTTTAACTATTGATTTGCAAACAAATCATGAAAAATAATAATTTCAGTTAAAGTATATTTATCATCAATTCCAATAGCTTGTTAAAAATATAGCTATGAAGCCACATTTATTCATTTGTGAATTAGATAGATGAGAGAGAGAGAGAGAGATAGGTCAAATTTTAAAAAATAAATCTAGGCAAAATATATCCAAATCCCCTCACAATTTGATACCATGAAAATTTCAGTTGCTATATTTATTCATCTGTAAAGAGTATCTATGTTAATACTTAATTTCTAATCATACCATTCAAATAATCAATAAATGTTATTTTCCCTTGGGGGTCATTTTATTTTAAATCCCATTTTAGGCACAGTATGTGGAAGCTATACTACCTTCTGCCAGGACCAAACTGAAATTACAACTAAATTATAGAAAAATCATCCTGAATAACCAACTAAATATTGTCCTGGAAGGAAGCCTTATAAACAAGGACTTGCAGAAGAAAAAAATCACCACAATGAGACTGGTAGGGAGTGTGGAGTCAGGGGAGAGCTGGCTGGACTCAGACAGGTCACAGCTAAGTTCTGGAGGGACATTTTAGTGACAAAGGGGATTCCCCTGAGAACTGTGAGGCCTAAACCCTGAGCTGGGCTCCCCAGCTTAGAGTACCAGAACTGGAAGAGTAATTCAAATAACATCCATCTGTGAAAAGCAGTGGGTTTCTGACCACCAGGTAGAGATGGCTGGAGATACAAAAGCCTCTGAAAGGGGCAATGCACACAATTTGGTTTGTAGCCACTTACCCTGGACTCTAGCAGAAGGAGGGCAGAGGGGGATAGACCCACATGAGGAAATTCTGGGATTGGTGGCTCTGAGAAGAAAGCTGAAGGAACAGCTACCAGGATCTGTGTGCTGAGTCATTCCTAATATTGCAGAAGCTGTCTTTCTTGGGAAGAGTACTCCTCTACATGTGACATTAGCCTGAGGGGAAGAAATAACTCCATTTGGAGGGAGCCCCACCTTTTGGAGCTTAAGCCAGGTTGCTGGGAAGCACACTGAAGGCTAGATCTGTGACAAAGTTTAACAGAAAGCAAGCAGACCAAGGTGGATCTCTGGGAGTTTTGAGACTTTTCCCCAGGCCCTACGCTGGTAAAAGCCAGTCTTAGTGCACAACTTGGTTCTTTCTGCACACACCCAGGACCAGAAGAGGAACCACATGCTGTGGTTGACTGAGATTTCCAAATGGATTGCTCAGGGACAGTCACTGGTAGTATCTGACATGGTCTGCACCAGAATCTGTGCAACACTACCTAACACATCAAAAGAGACACAAAGAGGATGCAAAAATGAGAAGACAAAGAAACAGACCCCTAGCCCTGGCTGGTGTAGCTCAGTGGATTGAGCTCGGGCTGCGAACCAAAGTGTCGCAGGTTCGATTCCCAGTCAGGGTACATGCCTAGGTTGTGGGCCAGGTCCCCAGTGGGGGCCATGTGAGAGACAACCACACATTGATGTTTCTCTCTCTTTCTCCCTCCCTTCCCCTCTCTAAAAATAAATAAATAAAATCTTTAAAAAAAAAAAAAAAAAGAAACAGACCCCAAATGACAGAACAAGAGAATTCTCTAGAAAAAGAACTATATGAAATGTAGGAAAGTAATTTAACAGATATAAAGTTTAGAGTAATGTTTATAAGGATACTCAAGCACAGAAAATGACATAGAAACCATAAAAAGGACCAGCCAGAAATAAAGAATGCAATATCTGAAATAAATACTGTACTGGAAGAAATAAACAGTATAGATTAGATGAAGCAGAGGATTGAAACAGTGATTTGGAAGGCAAGGTAGAAAAAAATCACCCAAGTGGAGCAAGAAAAATGAAAAAAAAAAAAAAAAGAGTTCAGAAAACAGAGGGACAGTTTAATAAACTTTTAGGACAAAATGAAGAATAACAACATCCACATAATGGGAATACCAGAAGGAGAAGAGAATGAGCAAGGAATTGAGATCTTATTTGAAGAAATAATGACTGAAAAAACTTCTCTAACCTGGTAAAGGAAAAAGACATACAAGTGCAGAGAGTCTTAAAGAAGATGAACCCAGGACTTCCAGCCAAGATAGAGGCTTAGGTGGACACACTGTGCCTCCTCTCACAATCATAATTAAGGACAACAAAGATTTAGAAACAAGAAAACAACCAGTGGAACTGATAGAAAATTGAACTTTATGGAAGTCCAACAACCATTCATCCAGACCGGTTAGAGGGGTGGAGTCGTGGCAGGAAAAAGTAGAGGTGTGGACCTAGGAATGCAGGGAGCAGTGGCTGGCAGTTCCCAGGTGTACAGGTGGCGGCTAGCAGACCCTGGGCCTGGGGTGGCAACTTGCAGACCCAGTGAGGATGCACAAGGCGGCTGGCTGACCAGGTGGTCCCACATTGGTGCACAGATCATCCAGGTGAAGGGGAAGTGGCAGAAGGGACTGGAATTCAAGACAGAGCAGAGCAAGCGCCATTGTTCCTTCTCGGACCCCACCCCCAGGTACAGCATCACAACTCAGTTATTGGGCTGCCCCACACTAGGGAACCCATAAGGCTCCACCTCTCACTACGTAACAGCCATGACCAAACAAACAAACAAACAAACAAAACAAAACAAACAAACAAACAAAAAAAAAACTCCACCAAAAATGGCTCAAATGGGAGAACAAATCAAAGCTCAGAGCCAATTCCTCTAAGCAACGAAGAGATAGCCAACCTATCAGATGCACAGTTCAAAGCCTTGGTGATCAGGATGCTCACAGAATTGGTTGTTTTTGCTCACAAATTAGATGAAAAAATGCAGGCTACAATACATGAAATGAAGGAAAACACATGGAGAACCAATAGAGATGGGAGGAAAACTGGGACTCAGACCAATGGAGTGGACCAGAAGGAGGAAACAAACAACCAAACAGAAAACAAGAAAGAAATAAGAATTCAAAAAAAAAAAAAAATGAGGAGAGGCTTAGGAATCTCCGGGACATCTTTAAATGTCCCAACATCCACATTATTGGGGTACCAGAAGGAGAAGGAGAAGAAGAAGAGCAACAAGTGGAAAACTTGAACAAATAATAAAGGAGAACTTCCCCAATATGGCAAAGGAAATAGACTTCCAGGAAGTCCAGGAAGCTCCGAGATTCCCAAAGAAGTTGGACCCAAGGAAGAACATACCAAGGCACATTGTAGTTACATTTGCCAAGGTTAAAATGAAGGAGAGAATTCTAGAAGCAGCAAGAGATAAGGGGACAGTCACCTACAAAGGAGTTCCCATCAGACTCTCAGCTGATTTCTCAAAAGAGACCTTACAGGCAAGAAAGGGCTGGAAAGAAGTATTTGAAGTCTTGAAAGGCAAGGACCTACATCCAAAATTGCTGTATCCAGCAAAGCTGTCATTTAGAATGGAAGGGAAGATAAAGTGCTTCTCAGATAAAGTTCAAGGAGTTCATCATCACCAAGCCCTTATTATATGAAATGTTAAAGGGACTTATCTAAGAAAAAGAAGATAAAAAAATATGACAGTAAAAAGACAGCAAACTCACAGCTATTAAGAACCACATCTAAAACAAAAGCAAACTAAACAAACAAGTAGAACAGGAACAGAAACACAGAAATGGAGATCACATGAAGGGTTAGAAACAAGGGAGTGGGAGAAAGAGAGAAGGGGGAAAGATACAAAGAATAAGTAGCGTAGATGGTGGCTAGAAAATATACAGGGGGAGGGCAAGAATAGTGTGGGAAATTTAGAAGTTAAAAAATGTATGACACATGGACATGAACTAAACAGGGAAATGTGGGTGGGAGGGAGTGTGATGGGTGGAGGGGAATGGTGGGGGAGAAATAAGACAACTGTAATAGCATAATCAATAAAATGTGTTTAAAAAAAGATGAACCCAAAGGGCCCCACACTAAGATTCATCATAATTAAAATTGCAAAGCTTAAAGGGGAGAATCTTAAAAGTCATAAGAGAAAAGCAGTTAGGTACTTATAAGGTTGCTCCCATAGGCTGTCATATGATATCTCAACAGAAACATTTCAGGAGGGATTGGTATGAAATATTCAAGGTAATGAAAAACAAAGACCTACAACCAAGGCTACTTTTTCCAGCAAGGCTATCATTTAAAAAATTATGGAGAAATAAAGAGCTTCCTAGAAAAAAAAAGCTAAGAGTTTGTTACCAACACCCAGAAGTGCAAGAAATATAAAAGGGCTTGTTTGGAGGAGGAGGAGGAGGAGGAGAAGGAAGAAGAGGAGAAGGAAGAGAGAAGAAGAAGAGGACAAAGAAGAAAAGAAAATTAGTTAAAAAATAAATTGGTAATAAATATGCATGTATCAATAATTACTATAAATGAAAATGCCTTAAATGCTGTAATCAAAACATATAGGTAGCTGAATGGATAAGACAACAAGACCCTTCTATATGCTGTAAGCAAGATACCCAATCTCAGAATGAAAGATAGAGACTAAAAGTAAAGGGATAGAAAAGGCTATTTCATGCAAATGGAAAGGGGAAAAGGTTGAGATAACAATACTTATGAGGGAGGACCCCCCAAAGCAGAATTTATTTATAAAAAATTTGTATATTTATTTTTACATGTTTAAACTTCAGTCACCTTCAAAGTACACTCCGTTTGATGCAATACAGCTATTGAAACTTTTTTTCTCCTGCTCAAATCAGTTTATGAAGTCAGAGATTTTGATGCCTTTTAGTGCTTCTGCTATTTTTTTGTTTCACCTCTTCCACATTACCAAAATATTTGCCTTTGAGGAATTTTTTTATCCAGAGAAACAAACAAACAAAAAAAAATCACTTTGGGAGAGATTTTGTGAACAGTGAAGGTGGGGCACAGGAGTCATGCCATTTTTAATCAGAAACTTCTGAAAACTCTGCAAAGTGTAGGCTGGGGAGCTATTAAGTCACCATCAGGATGAGCAAATGCTTTGAAATGGTATTCAAAAAAACTTCACTGACTGAACACAGCCTCATGCGACATATGAGCTGGTACACTGAACAGATGGGTCTCTAGAACTCTCATCTAGCAGGGAAAGCCTGTACAACAAGGGGCCAGGCCTTAAGAAAATAATTCCAGTCTGGGGGTTCCCCCTCCTATATCTGACAAAGTACATTTTAAAATCAAGGTTATAGTAAGAGGCAAAGAAGGACACCCCTTAATGATAAAGGGAACAATCCAATAAAAGGTTATAATCCTAGTAAACATGCATGCACCCAACAGGGGAGCACCTGAATATATAAAGCAAATCATAAAGGATATAAAAGGAGAAATCAACAGAAATACAGTTATAGTAGGTTATTTTAACACCCCATTGAAATCAATGGATAGATCTTCCAGACAGAAAAGTAAGAACAGAATGGCATTAAATGACACATGAGATCAAATGGACTTAATAGATATATGGAGATCATTTCATCCTAAAGCAGTAGAATATACGTACTTTTTAAGTGCAGTGGAACATGTTTCGTGATAGACCAGATGGAAGGGCAAAATCAAGGGTAACATTTAAGAAGATTGAAATCATCTTGTGCATCTTCTCTAACCACAATGCTATGAAACTAGAACTCAACCACAAAGAGAAAACTGAAAACTACACTAAGACATGGGAGCTAAATAACAAGTCATTTTTTAATTTTTATATTATTTTTTAATTTTTACAGTTTTAACCATATTTTTATTGTTGTTCAAGTACAGTTGTCTCCATTTCCCCATCACCACTTTAACCATGCCATCCACCACCACCTCCCACCATCAAACCTACTCCTATTTGGCTTTGTCCATGGGCCCATTATTCATGTTCCCTGAAGTCCATCTCCCTTCCTTCCCCCCAATCTCCCTCCCCTCTGTTTACTCTGTTTGTTCTTTATTTCAATGTCTCTGATTATATTTTGCTTGCTTTTTCATTTTTTTGATTAGATTCCACACATAGGTGAGATCAAATGGTATTTGTTTATCACCACCTGGCTTATTAACCTTGGCATAATGCTCTCCAGTTCCATCCATGCTGTCAACAAGGAAAGGAGTTCCTTCCTTCTGCCTGCTGTGTAGAATTACATTGTGTGAATGTACTGCACTTTTTTGATCCACTCATTTACTGATGAGCACTTAGGGTGCTTCTAGGACTTGGCCATTGTAACCTGTGCTGCTATGAACATTGGGGTACATAGGTTCTTTCAAATTGGTGTTTTGGCATTTTTAGGGTATAATCCCAGCAGTGGAATAGCTGGGTCAAAAGGCAGTACCATTTCCAGTTTTTTGAGGAAATTTGATAGTTTCCACAGTGGCTGCACCGCTCTGGTTTCCCACCAACAATCTACTAGGGCTCCCTTTTCTTCACAACCTTGTCAGCACTTATTGTTTGTTGAATTGTTTTTTATGGCCATTCTCACCAGTGTGAAGTGGTATTTCATTGTGGTTTTAATTTGCACCTCTCATGGCTAGTGATGTTGAGCATCCTTTCATGTTTCTCTAGGCTCTTTGTATGTCCTCCTCAGAGAAGTGTCTGTTCAAGTCCTTTGCCCATTTTTTAATTGGGTTGTTTGTCTTCCTGAAGTGGAGTTGTGTGAGTTCTTTATATGTTTTGGAGATCAAAACCTTGTCCAAAGTATCATTGGCAAATATATTTTCCCATATGGTTGGTTCACTTTTTATTTTGCTGATGTTTTCTTTACCTGTGAAGAAGTTTTTTGTTTTGATGAAGTCCCATTTGTTTATCTTTTCCTTTATATCCCTTACTCTAGGAGACATATCAGTGAATATATTGCTGTTTGGAATATCTGAGATTTTTCTGCCTATGTTCTCCTCTAGGACTTTTATGGTGTCACAGCTTATATTTAAGTCTTTCATTCATCTTGAATTTACTTCTGTGTTTGGTGTAAATGGATGGTCAAATTTTTTTTTGTATCTGTCCAGATCTCCAAAGACCACTTGTTGAAGAGAGTATTTTTACTCCATTTTATGCTTCTTCCCCCTTTGTTGAATATTAATTGAACATAGAGACATGAGTTTATTTCTGGGCTATCCAGTTTGTTCCATTATTCTATGTGTCTGTTCTTATCTCAGTACCAGACTGTTTTGATCACAGCAGGCTTATAATATAGTTTTATGTCAGGTATTGTGATCCTTCCTATTTTGTTCTTTTTCTCAATATTGCTACAGCTACTCAGGGTCATTTATGGTTCTATAGAAATTTTTAAATGTTTGTTCTATATCTGTGAAATATGTCATTGGTATTATAATAAAGATTGTATTGAATCTATAAATTGCTTTGTGTAGTATGTATGTTTTGATGATGTTAATTCTTCCAATCCATGAAAACAGTACATACTTGCATTTATTTGTATCTTCCTTACTTTCTTTCTTCAGTGTTGTATAGATTTCTGAGTACAGATCTATTACCTCCTCGATTATGTTTATCCCTAGGTACTTTATTTTTATTGTTTCTGTAGCAAATGTTTTTTTTTTTTTCCTGACTTCTGTTTCTGATAACACATTGATGGTATACAAAAATGCCTTCAATTTCTGAATACTGACTTTGTATCCTGCCATGTTGCCAAATTCATTTATTTGGTTAAGTTGTTTTTTGGTAGAGTCTATAGGATTTTCTATGTACACTATCATCTGCAAACAATGACAATTTTGCTTCCTCCTTTCCAATTTGGATGCCTTTTATTTCTTTTTCTTGTCTTATTGCTGAATATAGGATGTCCAATGCTATGCTGCATAGAAGTTGTGAGAGCAAACACCATGGCATTGTTCCTGATCTTAGTGGGAAAGTTTTTAGTTTTTGCCTATTTAATATAATGTTGCCTATAGGGTCCTCATCTATGGCCTTCATTATATTGAGGTATGTTCCCTCTTTTCCCACTTTGCTGAGTGTTTTTGGATGCTGTACATTATCAAATGCTTTTCTTTTGCAACTTTTGATATGATCACATGATTTTCTTTCCTTTTTTTATGTGATGTATTATGATTAATGATTTGCAAATATTGTACCACCCTTAAAACCCTGGAATAAATCTCACTTGATCATGGTGTATAATCATCTGAATGTATTGATAGACCTGTTTTGATAACATTCTGTTGAGGATTTTAGCATCCATGTTCATCAGTGATATTAGCCTATAGTTTTCTTACTTCATTGTGTCATCTGATTTTGGGATTATGATGATGCTGGCCTCATAAAAAGAGTTTGGAAGTCTTCCCTCTTCTTGGATTTTTTGGAATAGTCTGAGAAGGCTAGGCATTAGCTCTTCCTTAAACATTTTATAAATTCTTCTATGAAACTGTCCAGCACAGTTCTTTTTTTTTTTTTTTTTGTGCTGTAAGTTTTTTTTATTACAGCTTTAATTTCACTAGCTGTTATTAGTGTGTTAATATTTTCTTAATTTTCCTGATTCAGTTTTGGAAGACATTATATATGTCTTGAAATTTGTCCAATTCACCCAGGTTTTCAAATATTGGCATATAGTTGTTTTTAGCAATTTCTTATAATCCTTTGTATTTCTGTGGTATCAGTTATAATTTCTCTTGTTTCATTTCTGATTTTATTTATTTGGTTCCTCTCTCTCTCTCTCTCTCTCTCTCTCTCTCTCTCTCTTTTTTTTTTTTTTTTTTTTTGATGAATCTTCTAAAGGCTTGTCAATTTTGTTTATCTTTTCAAAGAGCCAGCTCCTGGATTTATTGATTCTTTAAATTGTGCTTTTAGTCTCTATGTCATTTAATTCAGATCTGATCTTGATTATTTCCTTCCTTGTATTCACTCCGGGCTTTAATTGTTGGTGTGTCTCAAGTTTTTGTAGATGTAGAGTCAAGTTGTTTATTTGAAAAGTTTCTATATTTTTTAGGTAGGCCTGTATCACTATGTACTTTCCTCTCAGGACTGCCTCTGCTGTGTCTCATGGGTTTTGGACTGCTGTGTGTTTGTTTTCATTGGTTTCCAGAAACTTTTTGATTTCTAATTTGATCTCATTATTAGCCCATTCATTGTTTGATGGCATGCTATTCAGTCTCCATGAGTTTGAACATTTTTTAGTTTTTTTTTTTTTTCCTTGAGATTGGTTTCTAGTTTCAGTCCCTTGTGGTCTGAGAAAATGTTTGATATGATTTCAATTTTCTTGAATTTGTTGAGGCTTCTTTTGTATCCTATCATGTGGTCTATCTTTGAAAATGTTCTATTTGCCTTTTAAAAGAATGTGAATTTTGCTTCTTTGAGATGAACTGTTTATATATATATAATTTAAGTTCATTTGATCTAATGCATTGTTCAGTTCCACATTATCCTTGTTGATATTTTGTTTGGAAGAGCTACCTGCTTTTGACAGTGGGGTGTTAAAAACCCCTACTATAATTGTGTTGCTGTCAATATCTTTCTCGAAGTCCTCTAAGAGTTTCCATTTATATTTAGGTGCTCCTGTGTTGGGTGCATATATGTTTATAATGTTTATGTATTCTTGATGAATTTTTCCCTTGAGTATTACAAAGTTTCCTTCTGGGTCTCTTTTCATGGCATTTATTTTGAAGTCTATTTTGTCAGATATTATTATTGCTACCCCGCTTTTTTTTCCAGTCTCTTTGTTTGGAATATTTTTCTTCAACTCTTCACTTTCAGTCTGTGCATGTCTTTTGTTATGAGGTGGGTGTCTTGTAGACAGAATATGGGTAGGTCATGTTTTCTTATCCATTCAGCTACCCTGTGTATTTTCATTGGAGAATTTAATCCATTTACATTTAAAATTATTATTGATAGATCCTTATTCATTGTCATTTTACCTGCTTTGTACCTATGTTCCTCTCTCTCTCACTGTTTTGCTTCATCTTATTAATGCAGTCCCTTTATCATATCTTGCAATGATTGTTTGGTGGGGGTGTATTCTTTAGGCCTCCTTTTTTCTGTGAAACTCATTATTTCACTTTCCATTTTAATTAAGAGCCTTTCTGGTTGGAGTAGTCTTGGTTTTAGGACTTTGCTTTTCATTGCTTGGAATATTGCTTGCCATTCCCTTTTGTTCTGTAATGTTTCTGTTGAGAAGTCAGCTGCTAGCCTTATCAGGGCTCCTCATATATTACTTCCTGTTTCTCCCTTGCTTCCTCTAAGATTCTCTTTTTGTCTTTGATTTTTGCTATTTTAATTATGATGCGCCTTGGAGTGGGCCTCTTTGGGTTCATGTTGATTGGAACCATCTGTGCTTCTGGACTTCTGTGACTTTTTCTCTCATGAAATTAGGGAAATTTCCCATCATTACTTTTTCAAACAAGTTTTCTGTCTGTTGCTCCTTTTCTCCTTCTGGTATCCTTATTATATGGATATTATTATATTTCATGCTGCCCTGAATTTCCCTTAACCCCTCTTCATTCTCTTTGTGCCTTTTTCCTTTTCTTGCTTTTTCTGGGAGTTTTTTCTACCTTGTCCTCCAACTTGCTGATTCAAACCTCTGCTTCATCTAACCTCATTTTGACTCCTTTTACTGTGTTCTTCAATTCAGAATTTGTGTTCTTCATTTCTTCTTGACTCTTGTTGATTGTTTCTATGTCCTTTTTCATGATAATATAGTTTGCAGTAAGTTCTTCATATCTTCCCTGTAGTTTTTGATAATTCTAACTAAGCTCATTTAACTTCCTTGTAACCATTGTTTTGAACTCAGTATCTGATCGTTGACTTGCCTGTATTTAATTTAGCATTTTTGTGAGGATTCCTCCTTTCCTTTTAATTGGGGGTTGTTTTTCTTCCCATTATTTGTGAGACACTTGTTTGCTTCGCTTCTTAAAATGATCTGTTTTGACTACCTGAATTGCAGTGTGATCTTCTATCATAGGAGACCTGTGAGATTCAGTGGTGCAGTCTCTTTAATCTCCTGAACTTCATGCTCTTGGGATATCCTTTATGCTGTTTATGGTGGCTCTCTCAATGTAATTAGGGTATGATTATTTTGGGGTCATTCTTTGTTGGATCTTTCTCTCCAGCTGGTTGACTGAGGGTCACTCCACCTACCATATCTCATATGCTGTTGTGCAGGTGCTGCCAGAACAAAACGTAAAGCCCACGAAACAACCCACATCAGCAAAAATAACTCCTCCCCACAATCCCACTATCAATGGCAAATAAATCAGTATTAATAAGAGTGTAAAGAGATTAAGACTATTATAAAAAAGGAGAATGAATATGAGATGACCTACTGACTGGAAAATGCTTTCAATATGGTAGAGGAATAATAAGAGTAGGTAGTCAGAACAATGCAAAAAGAAAAGGTAAAATTTATAGCATGAATAAAAAAGGGAATAAAGAAGTAGAAATATACACAAACTTGAAGGACAAAAAATGGATGTTAGAAAGTTATTCAGGGAAGAAAATACTGCAAAACATGGAAAGGAGCATAGTGGATTTTGTCTCAGTAGCCTCTAGTATTCACCACTGTTTTTTTTTTTTTTTCTTTCTTTCTTTCTGGATCTACCTCTGATGATGTCAGATGTTGTCCTCAACTGACTTTAGGCAGTTTGTTAGAGACTTTCAGGGATCTACTATAGTCTGTAGCTATCTCCTTCAGTTGTTAATCTTGTCACTCTACACTCAGCAGTCAGGATGAAGCACCCTAGAGTAGGGCAGAATCCCTCCTGGGTTTGGAGGTATTGTTTCCCCTCAGGCTGCTGCCAGTCTGAGGAGAATGGTCTGCCTGAGAGGGATGACTGTTGGGTATGGATGATGATGCAGCACCGGCATGTTGGTGGCTACTCTCTTAGTTCTCTCCCTAGTGCTTCCATTCCCAGTCTCTATTCAGGTGTCTCCAGCTAACTCTGCCCCCACCTTTTTCCTGAGCCCAGGGTAAGTGGCTGCAAATGAAAATTTGTACATTGTTCCTTTAAATGGCTCTTTGAATCTCCAGGTGTCCATCTCTAGCAGAAAGCAACCCTGCTGCTTTTTACTGCTGGTTGTTATCTATGTAGTTTGGGACTCTGGTGCTCTAGGCTGGGAATCCCAGCTTAGGGTTTAGACCATACTGTTTTCAGAGGGATCCGACTGGCTGCTAGATTATCCCTTCAGCAGTGCTGCTTGTGGGAACCCAGACAGTCTTCTCAAGTCTCTACCACACTCCTTACATGTCAGGTTGTGCTGAAGCTGATTCTTTTGTCTGTGGAAGGTTATAAGGCTTCTCTCTTGCTATTGTTCAGTTGTTTGTGCCTGGTGATTACTCCACAATTTAGTTGTAATTCCAGATTGGTCCTGAGATGAGGTTAGTGTGACTTCCATTCACTCCTTTGCTGTCTTGCCTAAATGACATGTTATTAAACAATGGATTGTTCAGCAATGTGATCAAGGAAATCAAAAGATACCTTGAAACAAATAAAAATGAGAATACAACAACCCAAAATCTGTGGAAACTGGAAAAGTAGTCATAAGAGGGACTATCTCAGGAAACAAAAAAAGCTCAAATAAGCAACCAAACATTACACTTAAAAGAAATTGGGAAATAACAACAAACAAATTTCAAGGAGTAGAAGAAAGAAAATAATAAAGATTGGAATAGAAATAAACAAAATAGAGTCTAAAATAACCATACAAAAGATCGATGAATCTGAGAACTAATCATCAAAAATATAAGAAAGATTAACAAACCTAAAACAAGACTCATCAATAAAGAGGAAAGAAGACACAAATAAATATAGTCAGAAATGAAAGAGGAGAAATAAGAGCAAACATGAAATATGTACAAGGAAATTTAAGAAAATATGAAAAACTACATGCCAACAAATCAAACAACCTGTATGAAATGAATAAATTCCTAGAAACATACAATATCCCAAAACTAAATCAGAAAGAATCAGAGAATCTAAATAGACAGAATACACCTGGTAAAACTGAAGTAGGAAAAAAAAAAAAAAAAACCTCCTAACAAACAAAAACCCTGGACCAGATGACTTCATAGGTGAATTTTACCAAACATTCTGGGAACAACTAACACCTCTACTTCTCAAACTATTGCAAAAAAATTGAGAAACAAAAACTCTCAAAATCATCTTACAAGTCCAACATTATTCTAATCCCCAAACCATTTAAGGACACTTCAAAAGAATTATATTATAGGTCATTATCCCTGGTGAACATAGATATAAAAATCTTCAACAAAATATTAGCAAACCAAATACAGCAATGCATTAATAAGATCATACACCATGATCAAACAAAATTTATTCCAGTAATGCATGTTTGGAACAATTGTCATAGATTAATAAATGTGAAACAACACATAAACAAAATGTGTTAAAACCACATGATCATATCAAAAGATGCAGGGAAAAAATGATAAAATCCAGCACTGGTTAATGATTAAAACTCTCAGCAAAGTGGGAATAGAGAGAACATACCTAAACGTAATAAATGCTATTTATGACAAATCCACTGCCAGCATCATACCCAATGGGGAAAAAATGCAAGGATCACTTTTAAGATCAGTAACAAGACAAGGATGTCCTTTCACCTTTCTTATTCAACACAATACTGGAATTCGCAGCCATAGCAATCAGATAAGAAGAAATAAAAAGCATACAAATTGTAAAGGAAGACTATTTTTATTTGAAATTGATGTGATACTGTACATAGAGTACCCTAAAGATTCCACCAAGAAACTAGTAGGACTGAAAAATGAATTTATCAAAGTAGCAGGATACAAAATTTATATCCAGAAATTGGTTTAATTTTGGTATGCCAATAAGGAACTAACAGAAAAATGAATTAAGAAAACAATCACATTCAAAATTGCTTCAAAAATAATAAAATACCTAGGATAAATCTACCAAGGCTATAAAACAACTATATACAAAAAAAAAATTGCAAGATCCTGAAAAAAAATTGAAGAAAATATAAATAAGTAGAAGCACATACCATGTTTACGAAAAGGAAGAATTAACATCACTAAATGCCCATACTACCCAAAGCAATCTATAGATTCACTGGGATTTCTATCAAGATACAAATACTGTATTTCACAAAACTAGAACAAATATTCCAAAAACTTATATGGAATTGCAAAATGCCCCACATAGCAAAAAAAAAAATCCTGAGAGAGAAGTACGTTGGAGGAATCACACTATAGTATCAAACTATAAGGTCAAGGAATGAAAATAGCCTGGTACTGGCATAAAAACAGAACCATAAATCAATGGAACAGATTAGAGAACCCAGAAATAAACCTAAACTTTTATAGTCAATTAATATTTGACAGAGAATACAAGCACATACAATGGGCTACAGTTAGTTTCTTCAAGAAATGATGTTGAGAAAACTGGACAAATACTTGCAGAAAAATTAAACTAGACCAACTTCTTATACCACACACAAGAATAAATTCAAAATGTATTAACTACTCAAATGTTAAACTCAAAAACATAAACATTCTAGAAGGATAATGCTCTCCAGTTCCATCCATGCTGTTGTGAAGGGTAGGAGCTCCTTCTTTCTTTCTGCTGCATAGAATTCCATTGTGTAAATTTACCATAGTTTTTTGATCCATTCATTTACTGATAAGCGAAATAAGCCAGGCAGTGAAAGACAAATACCATAAGATCTCACCTTTAACAGGAACCTAATCAATAAAACAAACAAACAAGCATAATATAACCAAAGACACTGAAACTTAGAACAGGCTGACAGTCACCAGAGGGGAGAAGGGAGGGAATTTCAGGGGAAAAGGGGAAGGGTTTAGAGCAACGAGTATAAAAGACACATGGACGGAAACTAGGGGGTTTAGAAATGGGAGGGGGGTGGGGAGGGGTGGCCAGTAGGCTGGAATGGGAGTAAAAGACACAAAACTGTACAAGAACAACCATTAAAATAAAATTAAAAGAAAAAAGAAAATAAAAAAATTCTAGAAGGGCACACAAACTGTGAAATCTAGGACATTGCTCATAGCAATAGTTTATCTGATATATCTCCTCAGGCAAGTGAAACAGAAGAAAAATTTAACAAATGGGAATACATCAAACTCAAAAGTTTTGGCACAGTAAAGGGAACCATCAACAAAATAAAAAGAGAACTCATGAAGTGGAAGAACATATTCACTGATACATTTGTTAAGGGGTTAATATCCAAAATTTATGAAGAAATCATAAAACTCAATACCTAGAAACAAACAATCCAATTTAAAAAAAATGAACAAAGAACTGAATGAACACTTCTCCAAAGAGGACATCAAGATGGCCAATAAACTTACGAAAATGTGTTCAACATCACTAGTCATTGAAGAAACACATAAAACCACAATGATATATCACCTCACACAGATCAGAATGGCTATCATCAATAAATCAACAAACAATAAATTATGTTGAGGATGTGGACAAAGAGAAACACTTGCATTCTTGGGGGAATGAAGATTGGTGCAGCTACTGTGGGAAGCAGTATGGAAATGTCTCAAAAATTTAAAAAGTGGGATTGCCTACAATCCAGTGATTCTACTTTTGGAAATGTGTAAGAAGAAACCCAAAACACTAATTTAAACAACATAAGCATGCTTATGTTAATTGCAGCATTATTTACAATCACCAAAATATAGAAGCAGTCCAAGTATTCATCAGTAAGTGAGTGAATAAAACAACTATGGGGCATTTGCACAATGAAATACTACTCAGCCGTCAAAAAAGCAGAAAATTTTCCCCTTTGCTACAGCATAGATAGACATTATACAAAGTGAAATAAGCCAGTCAAACAAAAACATGTACATGATTTCACTCGTCTGTGGCGTCTAATGAACAAACTGAACTATCAAGCAAAACAAAGAGAGACTCACAGATAGAGAGCCAGATGACAGCTATGGAGGTGTGGTAATGGTGTCACCTGATCAAGCAAAAAAGGAAAGGGACTCATGGGTGTGGACAACAATGTGATGATTGCTGTGGGTAGTGGGGGACAGTGGACTAAATGGTAATGGAAAAATACAATAAAAATAAATTTTAAAAAGTAGTCATAAAAAGATAAAGCAAAGAATAACAAAACTAAAAATCCATTTGAATATATTACATTTATTTACTATTATTGTTTTCTGACTTAAGCAAGATAAAACAGAGAAAGTTTAATTAAGAAATTTAACCTCTGAATTTCTATTTAATTCTGAATAAAAATATTCAAGTTTCTATTCTTGCTTTGGGAACAGGAACATGAATTAAGAAACACATTTGTATGACACCTATTCTAAGCAGTGGTATAAAGTCTCTAAATAAGGCTCCTTTTAATTTTTCTTTTCTGCACTATTTTAGAACTTTTGTGTTCATATTGAATTTTGTGCTGTTGAGATCAAGAACATATCTTAAATTAAATCATAAAATATGATTTAAAGAGAATCATATTTAAGAACAAGAAATAGACCTTATTCTTTATATGAACACAGTGAAATAAATACATTGAAATACCTGTTTATCAGCATGCAGCTTTACATTCACTTAAAAGTCAAACTTTAATTTCATATTTTACTCTATTCATACATAGGGCTAATCAGGCAAATTGAATTGACTAGATTTAGTGTGATATATCTAGACTCACTTAAAAATGCGCCAAATTACACATCCCTTTGTGTGGGGAAAAAAGTATACTTTGAAAAAAAATTACCTATCATAGCACTGCAATGATGAGAACTAGGGATTTTTGAAGTTAATAATATAGAATTAGAGTTATTTATTTAATTGGTTCCAGGCTACTGCAGTTTAACAAGCTCAGATAAATGTACTAATCTTTCACAATTAGTCTATTAAAGTCTGGTTATTTTTCAGACTTACATAAGTTGTAATCAGAGGGTTTCCTAAGGCATAAATTGTCTAGTACCTTTATTCTTTGAGGACATTTAACTTGTTATTTAACTATTTGCTCTATGAACTTTGTTTGTGTTACATATGGAATTCTAGAATGATAACAGGGATCTGAAAAATCCCAGATGGTTTCAGTGATGGAAATAAATTCATCAATATTAGTGAATAAAAATGATCACTGATTCCTATTGAATAAGCATTTCTATTTCTAAATGTGCAATTGCAGATAGTAGAAAACATAGTACAATGATAACTTTTAGATAGTGCTAATAATTGGCATTAATATGTAGTGAACTTATTCTTGCATCAGGATACTACATCATCTTAATTTTATACTAAATATGAGATTTACATTTATTTAATCTCAAGTGTAATCACATTTAATCACACCTTAACATTTTATAAATTTTTCAACTTTTTGAAGGAATAGAAAACATTTGTTACTCTTCATGGTTGAAAGTTTAACCTTTTCTTATTATATAGTTAATCACAATGAATTGTATAAAATGAACAAATGGAAATAGTTGGCACACTATGATCTCAAGGTCAGAAGTAATAAGCAAATATGTTTTTCAGTAAAGATGAAAAAAATCAAAGCAGAGATTTAATAACATATGATCTCCTAATTGATCCCTAGCACTTTCCATCATCTACCAACTTTCTGAGACCTCTGACCAACATGGTTTCTTTTATTTTTTGTTGGTTCAATGTTGCACGGAGTTTATTTATTCAAATACATACATACATATATGTTTCTTTTTTATTACATTTTTTTTTGTTCTTCATGGTTTCATACTCAGTCCCAGTGTTAGTCCAAGTTAATTCAATTCCGAAGTCACTTCCAGTTGTTTTGTTTTTTCCTCCTAACCATGTGTGAACTCTTGTTGGGCCCATATCTTTGTTGACTAGGTTTTGAAATTTCAAAATAAAGATCTCCTTATTCTGATTACTTGCAAACAAACTTTTAATAATTTAATTGACTGGTTTTATAATTTGACCACATTAACACTATACATTAAAAACTACATTGTGTCACTACATTAAAATCTCTTGAAAACTGAAATATCTTAATATATAAAAGAAATTTCAAACCTGTTCTAATTTTACTGTGATTGAATTCAGTGATGATAATTTTAAAGTAACAACAAAATTGTCTACTAACCATCTAAAAGGTAGAATAATTTAGCATTATTGTATGTGTTTAAGTTAATTTAAAGAATAAAAATAATTGAAACTCTAAGAAAAATAACAAAAATATAGAGAAAGCTAACAGATTATGCATTAAATTTTTTATTATGAAATATTTAAAATGTTAAATGTTTAACATTTAAATATGATTTACATTTAAATGAGAACCTTCAAGATACAAGATTAATATAATTAAAATTAAATGTAAAAATAAAGTCATAGTAATATCAAGCATAATAATAAAATGGCATAACCACAATTGTAAATAAAATAAAAATATCTTCATAGATAAAATCTATGCTTCCCATATCTGGCGTTTAATTTTTTTCACATTTTTTATTGTTGTTCAAGTACACTTATCTCCATTTTTCCCCCACCACTTCCTCCCACCCCAGCCATCCCCACTTCCTACCCTTGATCCTACTTCCCTTTGGTCTTGTCCACGTTTCTTTTATACAAGTTCCTGAAAACCCTTCTCCTTTTCTCCCCATTGTTCCCTCCCACCATATAACCGTATCTGGTGTTTTAATCAACACCACAAGTGTTTGATAGGTCTGGAATTTAATCTATAGTGTACTTGTAGGATCTCAATGAAATCGTAGCTCAATCAGATGGGGGTTAGAAACTCAAGTACCTGGTAAAGAATTATAAATAAGTTAAGCTTATATAAAGAAAGTGAAGAGGATTCCTTAAGACTACTCTTTAATGCTGCTGTTATATCACCAACATTAAATAAATAATATTCCTTGAGGAAAATAATAAATATCATCATGTACATAAGGAACACCAATTACTGGAAATATAAAAATAAATTTCGAGCACACAAAAGATATAGTGACTAGAATAAGTAAGTAACAGAAATAGTACCAAATGGGAAAATAACAACTGTGTAGTAGTAGAATAATGAAGAAGTATTTGGAATAGGGTTAATGATCAAAGGAGATGTAAATTTCATCCATGTATTCTAATATGCTACAAAAAGAATATCCATATTTGAGGACAGAAGTGCATACATATAAAATGATTAGAAGCTAATGTATCAAAATGCTAGTAGTAATTGATACTAGATGATGGATCTTTGAACAATAATTCATTTCTAATTAATCTCAATAAATACCTCATTAATATTTAACTACATGAGATAGGGCTTGAAAAGTTAGTGACCTCCTATTATAATTAGAGAATAAATTAACTCAAAACATTTTTATTATAATAGATTGGGATAAGTCTCAAGATAATTTTCTACTATATCAATACTTACGTTAAAATACGATGTTTGATATTGCGCTTCCTTTTAAGAAAATGAGTAGTGGACATCTATTTTTGTCATTGCTTTACCAGCCAAGAGACTGATTTCTGTATTTTTTCCCTAAGTTAGAATCTGTGTAGGTAGCAGGCACTTAGCACATGTTGCAGGTGAATGTTATAACTTCTGAAGAAATAAATGAATAACTTCAGTGACTAATTTGCTCTTTGATGGTTAATCACTTATAAGTTATAATGGCATGACCTTTTAAAATAATTAAAAACGTGTTCATGTATTTATTTTCTCTGTGATAAATTTTTGAATTTTTTGGCTTTAAAGTTTAGATGATAACATCACTGTTCCATCTATTAAGTGTATTCATTTATTTATATCACTCATTGATCCAAAACACTTGGATAAAAGTTTCCAAAGTGCATATTAAACTCCCAAGCACCTCTCTTCCCTCAGGAAAAGGAATATTGGGAAACAAGTTCTCTGCTTCAGAGGGGACTGTCAAAATCTTTCAACATCTAATTCTTTTCTTAAAAGCTATAGTAGAAATATAGACTGCCTACATTAATGTTTTCAATATAATTTTATCATTATGTTAAAATATTATGACTGTATTAAAACTGCAAGGCTTTAGAATGCAATTTTTATAGAACTTCAATATCTTTATTTTATAAGGCATACCTGTGAAGAATAGATAGGCTTTTAGTTATCTATTGTTACAGGTAAGTAAACCTAAGACTAGATATTTAAATGTTCTTGTTCATAAGGTTAAACTTTTTAAGTGTCAGAACTAGAACAGATTTCTTCTAAACTGCATTCCAATGAGGATATCATTGTACCATGTTGCCTTACTTACATCTTAAAGCCAGAAGAACACAGTTCTCAAAGTGTATTCCTTAGATTACTACTTTGAGGACATTATAAAATCTATTCTGATTAGCTAAAATATTGAAATAATTGAGGAAAAATATTTCACACTGCTCATCTTCTACTGCATGTCTCTGGAGAACCACTACAACACACAGGCACTCACACACAATTTTCAACTTTAATTAGCCTAGAATTTTAAAAACTTATTTATCAAGAAAGTCATTTTTGCGTAGCATCTTGGAAATAGTTTTTCAAATTTGTATAGGAAAATCAGTCAGTACTAATGCATGGATCCTTTTAATCAAATCTATTATTAATATTTATGTTGTTTCAGCAAAGTATGCACAATTAAGTACTAAATTCACCCTATTATATATCAAATGATAGAGCATAGCCCTGGCTGGTGTAGCTCAGTGGATTGAGCACAGGCCTGAGAACCAAAGGGTTGCTGGTTCGATTCCCAGTCAGGGCACATGCCTGGGTTGCAGGCCAGGTCCCCAGTAGTGGGGCGTGAGAGGCAACAACACATTGATGTTTCACTCCCTTTCTTTCACCTTCCCTTCCCCTCTCTCTAAAAATAAATAAATAAAATCTTTAAAAAACATTACAGAGGATAAATTTGTGCTTAAAATCTGAAAAAAAAAGATGAAATTAAATAATAATTTAGGGCATAAGAGATAGCAATCATGGCTATTACTAATAGTGATTATAAAGTCATACCACATGTTTCAGAAAATAAGTACAAAATGTATTTAATACATAATTTAAAAAAATAGAGTTTATTCTATGCACCTAAAAATAACATGTGCAGTAGAAATCTTTAAAAATAAAATGTAGATACAAAAACCATTATTTTTAGGTTTTGGAGTGTTCCTTCTTATCTATACACACACACACACATATGCACTTTTAAACATTAATTTAGTGCAATAAATACATGGTCTATGCCCATTGTTTAATTAATTCACTCATTCTGCCAATATTTAGATTGCACTCATTTAGTCCAAAGTACAGTGTTATATATGACCTCAAATTCTTCAAGTTTTTTTTCCTGAAATATTACTTGGTGACAATATAATATATAGGTATTTTGTTTTCTAGTCCAACCTTTAATATATATTGTAACTATTTCTCAATTTGAAACAATCTTTAATGTCTCTGTCATATTTCATTACCAAGATGGATCAACATTACTACTTTCTGAAAGTTAGACACATTTGTGGAATTTGCAACTTTGGCTATAATTAATTCAACATAAGGATGTCTCCTATTTTCTTTCCTCTTCACCACTACCCCTTAAAATATTTCAGTATCTTTCCAGTAGGTAGACTGAGGACCTGACTCCTGAAATGGCCCCAAAGTTCATGCATGACCAGGCCCTGATTATTCTTAGGGTTGTTCCTTAGTCTTCTTTCAGATTGTCAAAAACTCTAAACTCTTTCACAATGTCTTTAAACCAGCTTTCCCTCTACCTGAAATGACCTCCCAATTATCAGTAGCCATCTCATTTTCACTTTTTGTTCTCAGCTTAAGTGTACATGAAATGCAGAGGACACACTGGGTGAGAAGATGAGTAAAGATTGATGAACAGGTCCTGTGTTAAGCTCCTGGCCCCCCACTGTACCCTCAGACTCCCAGTTCCATCTCATGCACCACAAACATTTGAATTGTAGGTTGCAATTTTCTTATATGTGTCCCAGATAACAAATCATGGAAGGTATACAACAACACAGCTTTGAAGGTAGAATGAATGATTACATGGGTGACTGAATTATGAAGTTTTTGCAGAGGGAAATTGTTTTTATACAGACTTGAAATCTATAATGAAAAAGAATGTGGTCAAGGAAAAGTGTGATCATGTAGTATTGTCATCAGTAATATAAAAATAATGCTAATCTTTTAGGCAACACAGCCTTTTACTTGTCTTTCTAAACATACATATTTTTCTTTATATATTTTTATGAGCAATGTTCAACAATATTATAAGAATCACAATAATCAGAGTATCTATATAAAACAAAATAAAATACATACGGTTAAGAAATTATAAGAAAAAATATTTAAAAACCCTCCTAGTTATAAGACAAAGCGGTAAACAAATTTAGTTTTTCATCGATTTCTTGTTTCCATCATATTCCTTTAAATCTTTCTGATGGAAATCAATGACATATTAAATATACAGGGATATTAGGTAGTTTAATTTCACAAGAACCACCAATCAATAATTTTAATGGCTTACAGTCTTAAAATTTTCAATAAAATAATAGAATGCTCATAATGCTGTTTTAAAATTATTGTCAGTGATATTGCAATGTTGAAACTATCTCACTGTTTTTGTTCATGATATAGAGATCTCTGTGAGTCTTACTCTGGCTCTGTGTGTGACTGTTTTTGTGTGTGTGCATGTGTGTATGTAAGGCCAAAGGATGATGGAATAAAATATAATTTATAAATTCTTAGACTATAATTTTTAAAACAGCCTGGCTTCAGTTTTCAGTATTTGAAAAGCACAAAACATTAAGACTTTTAAAAGTTTTATTTAAATAGAACAGCAATTCTTTGCAATTCAATTGTTAGAGAAATAGAAAGTAGGAGAATATGCTGAAACATAATTGTCATTAATATAATTTGCAAGTCAAATACCTATTATTACTACTCATCTCCAAGAAGAAAATGGCTGTTTTGGATGGCGCATTTAAAATATCGCCCTGGTAGATGTGGCTCAGTGGGTTGAATGCCAACCTGTGAACCAAAGGGTTGCTAGTTCGATTCCCACTCAGAGTACATGCCTGGGTGCAGGACAGGTCCCCAGTAGGGAGTGCTTGAGATGCAACCACATATTGATGTTTCTCTCCCTCTTTTCCTCCCTCCCACTCTCTCTAAAAATAAATAAATAAAATCTTTAAAAAAATAAAATTTAAAACATCAAACTAAATATTTGTAATTCAAATTTTAAAATTATATCTTTTAGAATACACCAACTTTTGCTTCTCCTAACGTTTGCTTCTCCTGAACTTCCACTAAAACATCTATAGCTATTGAAAGGAAATTATAACACATCATAGAAGAAAAATACATATGAATGACAGATAACTTGGTGGCTAATCTAAGATTTAATTTCTAAAACTACTATGTGGTGGAACTAGATTTAGCAGGGCTGCACATGTTATTATTTACACCTAAATAGTCCTTTGAGGAATAAATATAAAAAATAAAAGAAGGATGGGGGATGAAGGAAAGATAGAATAAGGGCTATATGGAGGGAGTGATAGAAAAGAAATAAAAATGTATTTCCCAGTTTAATTAGTAAAGAGAAGAGAAGAATAGGTCTCTAGGGGAGACTAAATGATTTTTAGAAAAGATGAATGGGTCTTTAGAACAGATGGGAAGTATGACAGTTTCTGACCAAGTGTGTCTGGGTATGGGATCAACCAACTTCTGGTTTCTCTCTTGTGACAAAAGTCAATCTTCCCTGATTGAGAAACTTCCCAAAATTAATTGATGACAATTGAGTTCCTTTTGGAGGACCTGTATTTAGGCAGATAAAAGCAATTCAGAGAAACCATCTCCTTGCATTTGCTGTTTTGCAAGTTCCTACTGCTCAACATAATCAGTATACCAAATTGGCATATTTTTGGTTGCATATCCTGAAGTCCTAGGTCCTATTTTTGAGGTGGCATATTCAGCACCTTTCACATGCATACTAATTTTGATAGATTTTCCAAACTGCTTTTCATGAGGGCATAATGTAGGCAAATGTCTGCTTTAGAACATTATGTTATTCAGCTTTTAGATTTTTGCTAATACATTGGGGAAAATTTTGTATCAATGTCATTTTTAATATGTGGTATTCTGACTAAATTTGATCCTCTTTTCCAATGCCTATGAGGTTTTTTTTTTTTTTTTTTTTTTTTTTTTTTTTTTTTTTTTTAATGTGAACTTGCAGCATTTACTACTTATACTCATGGTGACTGATTTTTATATATTAAGAGTAGCTGTGTATGTTTAGGGAGATTGGCCTTTTGAGGTTTTTATCAGACCAAAATAGTTTTTTTCAATTTGTCACTTGTCTTTTGATTTTGCTTTTGATGGTTTTCCCCATAAAGAATTTTAAAATTTGGCCCTGGCTGGTGTAGCTCAGTGGATTGAGCACAGGCTGTGAACCAAAGGGTCACTGGTTCGATTCTCAGTCAGGGCACATGCCTGGGTTGTGGGCCAGGTCCCCAGTAGGGGCCACGAAGAGGCAACCGTACATTGATATTTCTCTCCCTCTTTTTCTCCCTCCCCTCTCTCTAAAAAATAAATAAATAAAATATTTTTTAAAAAGAATTTTAAAATTTGTAAGTGGTTATGTTTATTGATCTTTATCCCATTGCTTCTCAATTGAATCTCAGGAAGAGAGCCTTCTTTACTCCAAATGCTTATAATAATTTTCTCACACACTTAGTACCTTGATGGTTTTATTTACTTTTTAGCATTTACATTTTTGACCCATTAACAATTGCTTTTGGTGAAGCAGCACTGTTCGTGGAATTATCCCACTCTAAACTTCTAACACATTCATTTGCTATGCCAACTAATGATAAATTCCTGTATTTATTTGTCTATCTATGGATTATTAATATGTTCTATTGTTCTTGTTTTCTATTCTTATATTAAAATCATAACATTTTATGTTCTTGGTCCATATAATATGTTTCAATTTCTGGTAGTTTTGTGACCATTCTCTCTTCTTTGTTTTCTTTGAAGAGTCTCCCTTGGTTTGTTTGTTTGTTTGTTTATTTATTGCCATGTAAAATTTAAAATCAATATAATTAAAACAATGCCTATCAATATTTTATCAGGATATTGTTAAACTTATAAATTAACAAAAGGATGAACTGTTTTATGATGATCAGAGTCTTCCCATTTAACACTACAATTAAGTATTTCTCATATTTAATGTATATTTTGTTCCAGTAAGAAGAATTTAAAATTTTAATTTATGTAGTTCTTGGATATTTCTTAGTTCTATTCTTATGTTATAGAAATATACATATATTTATGTGTGAATTAATTTATTTTTATGTATATATGTATAAAATTAACATATATATTTAAATATAAAATATATACATAAAATTATGCAAACATGAATGAACAGTTTAATGCATCATTAAAAATGAATATGCACATGCTCAGTAATCAATAAAGAAACTTAGCTACAGATATAGAGTGTGGTGGCTATAGTTAATTTATTTTAATTGCTTAATACTATGCATTTTATGAATGTACCACAATTTTGTGTGTGGCCATTTAAGTCACTTCCAGTATTTTGCTATTATAAACCATGCTTCTATGAATCATTCTGTACAATATTCCAGTCCACAAAGTTTTCCAATGTAATTGCTGCATTATAAATTCTAAACATCTTCAAATTTAGTACATAAATCTAAACTATATTCCATAATTTCTATCACTATGCAAGACCTCAATCTGAATGTTTATCCAGGTGTTTATTTGATAGTTGTATAGAGTCCAAAACACTTCAACTTTGATAAATCTCAAATTAATTAATTTTCTTTTTTATCAGGTATGAACTTTCTATAGTGCTGCTTCTCTCAATGATCAAAGCAAAAAATCTTGAGTCCTTTCAGACACCACTTTTCATCTCATTGTCCTTACTGGCTCTTTGTGTTGATCTTTTTTTCTCTTTATCTCTCCAATGTGTTCATTTCTTGTAACATTTTTCACCAATCCCCTGATTTCAGCTTTTATCATCTATTTCCTAATCTCATCATAGAAGACCTCTAGTAGCCTTCAAAGAGTTCCAACTATATCCTTTCTTATCTACCTTCTTCTCTTCTTTACAATGACCTATTAAAAACTGAAGTTTAATTGTATAATACCTCACATAAAAGTTCTTTACTTACAGAATAAAAAATAAATTCTAAACATGGCTTTCCAGGACAGCATGATCTAGTCTCTGACAAGCCTTCTGTCTTTACCTCATGAAACTTCTTCCCCAATCTCTACTGTCAAGTTTTGTTTTTAGTTTAAAATTTTTTAAGTTTGATTTTGATATTGTGATACATTTTCTTTCTCAAGACCTTTCACATTCTACTCTCTTTGCCCAGAATGCTTTCTCACCTTTTATCTCTTTAACTCTCATTTATTTTTCTGCTACCATCTCAATTGTCACTTCCATAGCTAAATTTTTCCCTGACTCCTCCCCTAAGACCAGATCTGGGTCCACCTGTTTGAATTCCTATAATGAAAAGTGTGTACTTATAGCAAAAATTATTTGACATTGTAAGCCACAAATAGGTTTCTAAGTCTGTATTTTTATCACAGAATATTTTATATTTAAAAACTCTTTGAACTTAGATTTCAATTCTCATCATATCACTCTTGTGCATACAAAAACAGTGGAATAAGCTTATTAGATGTTAAGTTCATAGTCAGAATTCAAGTCTTCTAAATCACTTTTTGACTCAGAATCATCTATGTCATATTTTCTAACACAATATCATGCTGTGTGCCACCAGTAGCATTGGTGATACAAGTAGTTATTTTATTGTTTATATGAATATAATATGCATAAAGACTGAGAGAGACATAAAACAAATGCACAAAATGTTAATTAGTGAATGTAAGTGAACAGTATATGAGCTAATTTAACTGTTCTTTCTTATAAACTTGGATTAAGAATAAAAATGTAAAAATTAAAATAATCAAAAAAGAGCTTTGGTGGTGCAGCATCTCTTAAAAGAGCGCCACATTATCGTGTTTTGTTCAATATCAGCAAAGAATTCCTGACAAATTGGTGTTCAACACCTTAAGTATATTCTTGTTTGATGCATAAGTCCATCATGCCAGCTCCTCTTTGTTCTGAATTGTTTTCATCTATTCTTAGCTATTTGACATTTTAACCTGACATTAACTCCATTGCTTGCTGTACTACATGCCACCCAACCTCAAGCAAAATAAAGTAGAGCTTCAAATTTCTGGGTATCTTACTTCCTTAGGTTTAATTAAACACATCCCTGTTACTTTACAAGGAAATATGAAATTATAACTATTCCTCCAATGACAAATAATGCCCTTTAGTGATGTCAAACTCACTTTCTGCTGCTAGAGCACAATTATTTTCTGTGGACAAAAATATATTAAATGTGAAAATGTACATACATCATTTTTGACAAAATGCATTTTTGAATCTACAAAGTGAATCAGGATTACACCAATATAAGAAAATAAAACCAAAGGATCAAGAAATGAGTAAGAAAAAAACAGATAAAGCCAAATGTTATCATTAAGAAGAAAAAATGAAATAATGTAGCTTGGTTTAATTCCCTTTATTTTTATGTGGCTCATAAACATAACTCTTCTAACTGAACACTTACTAATTTATACTCCAGATATCAATGTTCTTCAGTGGTGGTAAGTAAATTTCAAATCTCCAAATCACTGCAGAGTCTCAACTGCTTTCATTATGCACTAGTGAATGACTTGGGGTAGGTATTAGTTCTTTCATCCACTAGTGCCCTATTTTGGCAAATAATGGCTGGAGTAGAGAAAGTTTTCCTTTTCAGACCACCAAGTCTCATGATTTCATTCCTGGGATCCTATGTCTTGTGATGTCTGCCTCTGTTAAAATAAAGTTCAGCAATCCACACAAAATGCCTCAATGCTAATTCCAAACAGAAGAAAAAAAAGCTTTCCCTTAACTATAAAGGTCAAAAATTATAAAATGAAGGAATCATCTTCACTTTGATGAAAATTTCTTAAGTGATCAGTACTGGTTATATAGTGATCACACAACATCAGAAACAAGACAAAGACAACCCCTATCCCACCACCCGTTAAGCCTCAGTTTGTAACCCTGAGAGTATTTGAGAACACAAGAGAAAAGAGGATGGAGATAATGATCTCAGCGGCACTGAGGATGCAGGGGCAGCTTGTCCCTGGGATTCAGGCAAGGGCACCTATGGGCCCATAAGAAGCAGAAGTTAACACTTCCTATAGTGGCTTCAGTTTTCTCTAAATATTTTTGCTCAATATTTTAACTGCCTCTATCAAAATGTCCAGTACATCATAAGTGTGATTCCATGCAGAATGAGTTTTAATATTGGTTGAGATAAATTTTAAAAATGTCATCTCTGATCACATATTAAAACATCTTGGAGAATTAAAATATTTAAAACAATATGGAACTAACATAAATCTTCATAGATAGATACTGAAATATGATAGATAAAATTGAAAGATCCCCTGGCCTATATTTGAACTTGAAATTTAGGAAAAAAATAACATATAACAATGTGGAAAGAAAGCTGAAAAAACACTGGTTAATTGGAGAAGAATAATCCAGTTAGGGTCAATTTACAGAAAATAATTTTGCAAATAAATATAATAGGTGTAATAAGATAAAATAGTAGGTCCAGTTGAAGAAAAATAAATACTATGTCCTGATATGATTCAAGTTTATTTAGATAAACGTCAAGCTACTTTCACATTTGTCTTTTGTTTTTTCAGGAGTCTTTTTTATTGAGGTATAATTGACATATGACATTATGTCAGTTTCAAGTGTGCAGCATAAGGATACAATATTTGTATATAGTGTAAAATGATCATCACAGAATGCCTAGTTCACACTCATCACTGTACAGTTACAAATTTTTTTTTTGAGATGTATAATTAAGTTTATTGGAAAGAAATGTTTTTTATGATTAAAAGAATTTGAAGAGCATTAGGATTAACATAATAAATGAACTTCATTTCTGCTGGACATCTCAATCTATCAAATACAGTCATGGGAATTGGCAGTATTTCCAAAATACATTAGAATGCATAATCATGACCCACCCTGAGCATCTCAGTAGACAGTTGTCCTTGGGAACTTGTTCAGTGAAAACACCTCTTTAGGCAAATAATGTGTATATCATGGAATCAGATCAATGATAATAGCCATTCTCTTCAAATGTAGTACTGCCCTGGCCATGCTGAAATTGTTGATGGTACTTTAGCCATTAGGTTAGTCAGTGCTTAACATATTCAAGTGTACATTATTCTGCTATATATTAACAATTACTTTTTAAATTCTTTCTGTTTGAACTAATGTATTAAATTGCGTGTTCTTTTTTTTCCATTTTTTATTTTATTTTTTTAAATCAGTATTTTTTAATTGTTGATATTGTACAGTTTTCTGTCTTTTACCCCACCCCAGCCCACCACCCCAGCCCTCCCCACCTTCCTCCCATTTCCACCCCCCATAGTTTTTGTCCATGAGTCCTTTATACTTGTTGCTCTAAACCGTTCCCCCTTTCCCCCGAAATTCCCTCCCCTCCCACTCTGGACACTGTCAGACTGTTCTCAATTTCAGTGTCTTTGTTTATATTATGCTTGTTTGCTTGTTTTGTTTATTAGCTTCCTGTTAAAGGTGAGATCATATGGTATTTGTCTTTCACTGCCTGGCTTATTTCGCTTAGCATGATACTCTCCAATTCCTTCCATGCTGTCGCAAAGGGTAGGAGCTCCTTCTTTCTTTCTGCTGCATAGAATTCCATTGTGTAAATGTACCACAGTTTTTTGATCCATTCATTAACTGATGGGCACCTAGGTTGCTTCCAGCACTTGGCTATTGTAAATTGTGCTGCTATGAACATAGGGGTGCATAGATTCTTTTGGATTGCTGTTTCAGGATTCTTAGGATATAATCCAAGCAGTGGAATTGCTGGGTCAAAAGGTATGTCCATTTTTAGTTTTCTTAGAAAATTCCATACTGTTTTCCATAGTGGTTGTACCAATCTGCAATCCCACCAACAGTGCACTAGGGTCCCCTTTTCTCCACAACCTCTCCAACACTTGCTGTTTGTTGCTTTGTTTATGAAGGCCATTCTGACTGGTGTCAAGTGGTATCTCATTGTAGTTTTAATTTGCATCTCTCTGATAGCTAGCGATATCGAGCATCTTTTCATGTGTCTCTGGATCCTCTGTATGTCCTCCTTAGAGAAGTGTCTGTTCAAATCCTTTGCCCATTTTTTAATTGGGTTGCTTGTCTTCTTAGAGTGGAGTCGTGTAAGTTCTTTATATATTTTGGAGATTAATCCCTTGTCTGAGGTATCATTTCCAAATATGTTTTCCCATACAGTTGGTTCTCTTTTTATTTTAATACTGTTTTCTTTAGCTGTACAGAAGCTTTTTATTTTGATGAGATCCCATTTGTTTATTCTTTCCTTTATGTCCCTTGCTCTAGGGGACGTATCAGTGAAAATATTGCTGCGTGAAATATCTGAGATTTTCCTGCCTATATTATCCTCTAGAATTTTAATGGTGTCATGGCTTATATTTAAATCTTTTATCCACCTTGAATTTATTTTTGTGTATGGTGTAAGTTGGTGTTCGAGTTTCATTTTTTTGCATGTAGCTGTCCAGTTCTCCCAGCACCACTTGTTGAAGAGGCTATTTTTGCTCCATTTTATGTTGCTGCCCCCTTTGTCGAATATTAATTGACTGTAGAGACTTGGGTTTATTTCTGGGCTCTCTGTTCTATTCCACTGGTCCACGTGTCTGTTCTTGTGCCAGTACCAGGTTGTTTTGATTACAGTGGCTTTGTAATACAGTTTGGTATCAGGTATTGTGATCCCTCCTACTTTGCTCTTCTTTCTCAAAATTGCTGCCGCTATCCGGGGTCGTTTATGATTCCATATAAATTTTTGAAGTGTTTGTTCTATGTCTGTGAAATATGCCATTGGAACTTTAATAGGTATTGCATTGAATCTGTAAATTGCTTTGAGTAATATGGACATTTTGATAATATTAATTCTTCCGATCCATGAACATGGTATATGCTTCCATTTGTTTGTGTCTTCCTTGATTTCTTTCTTCAGTGTTGTGTGGTTTTCTGCATACAGGTCTTTTACCTCCTTGGTTAGGTTTATTCCTAGGTATTTTATTTTTCTTTTTGCTATATCGAATGGGATTTTTTTCTTGATTTCTGCTTCTGCTGTTTCACTGTTGGTATACAAAAATGCCTTTGATTTTTGGATATTGACTTTGTATCTGGCTGTTTGGCCAAATTCATTTATTATGTCGAGCAGCTTTTTGGCCAAGTCTATAGGATTTTCTATGTACACTATCATGTCATCTGCAAACAATGATAGTTTTGTTTCCTCCTTTCCAATTTGGATGCCTTTTATTTCCTTTTCTTGTCTAATTGTGGCTAAGACTTCCAATACTATATTGAATAGAAGTGGTGAAAGTGGACAGCCTTGTCTTGTTCCTGATCTTAGTGGGAAAGATTTCAGTTTTTGCCCATTGAGTATGATGTTGGCTGTAGGTCTCTCATATATGGCTTTTATTATGTTGAGGAATGTTCCCTCTATTCCCACTTTGCTGAGTGTTTTTATCATAAATGGGCGTTGTACTTTATCAAAAGCTTTTTCTGCATCTATTGATATGATCATGTGATTTTTGTCTTGGCTTTTGTTTATGTGATGTATTACATTTATTGATTTGCGAATGTTGAACCATCCTTGCATCCCTAGGATGAATCCCACTTGGTCATGGTGTATGATCTTTTTAATGTATTGTTGGATGCCGTTAGCCAATATTTTGTTGAGGATTTTAGAGTCTACATTCATCAGTGATATTGGCCTAAAGTTTTCTTTCTTTGTTATGTCTTTATCTGGTTTTGGGATTAGGATGATGCTGGCTTCATAAAAAGAGTTTGGGAGTCTTCCATGATTTTGGATTTTTTGGAATAGTCTGGGAAGGATAGGGGTTAGCTCTTCCTTAAATGTTTTGTAGAATTCTCCTGTGAAACCATCTGGTCCAGGGCTTTTGTGTGCCGGGAGTGTTTTGATTACTGATTCAATTTCACCAGCTGTTATTGGTCTGTTCAGGCTTTCTGTTTCTTTTTCATTGAGTTTTGGAAGGTTATATTTTTCTAGAAACTTGTCCATTTCACCTAGGTTTTCAAATTTCTTGGCATACGGTTCTTCATAGTAATTTCTTACAATCCTTTGTATTTCTGTGGTGTCAGTCGTAATTTCTCCTCTTTCATTTCTGATTGTGTTTATTTGAGTCCTCTCTCTTTTTTTCTTGATGAGCCTGCTTAAAGGCTTGTCGATTTTGTTTATCTTTTCAAACAGTTACAAATTTTTTACATGTAATGAGAACTTTTAAGATTTACTTTCTTAGCAACTTTCAAATATGAAATACAGTATTGTTTACCATAATCATCATGCTATATATTACATCTCCATAACTTATCTATTTTATTATTTTATTTATTTTATTATATCTTATTTTATTATTTTTATGCCATACTGGTGAGTTTATTGTATTTTTTCCATTACCATTTATTCCCCCACACCCTCTCCCTACTCTTCCTACCACCTCCCGCCTTAAATCTCCATACTGTTGTCCATATGCATAAAATTTTTCTCTCTTTTTTTTTCTTTTTCTTTTTAGCTAACTAGAAAAATCGAGACAGACTCATAGAGAGCAGGCTGACAGTTCTGGGGCAGGGGAAGGAGTGGGTAGGAGCAAACAAAAAGGGGAAAAAAAAGAAAGAACCCGTTATTTACTTTATAACTAAAATTTGTACATTTTGATCCATCCCTCCTATTTTGATTACCCTCCCCCACCTTCTGCCTCTGGCAACCACGGGTCTGTTCTCTATATCTATAAGCTCTCTCTCTTTTTTTAAATTCTTCATGTAAGTGCGTTCCAATGATATTTGTCTTTCTTTGTGTGACTTATTTCATTTATCATAATGACCTTATGGTCTATCCATGTGGTCACAAGTGGCAAGGTTTCATTCTTATTTACCACTGAATAATATTTCATATCTATATATTCACATTTCTTTATCAATTTCTCCATCAGTGAAGGCAGGTGGTTTCCATGCCTTGATTATTATAAATAATGCTGCAATAAATATGTGGGTGCATACATTTTTTCCTTTACTTTATTTTTACCGTTGACACTATGTTTTTATTTTCTTTTGGTAAATACCCACTAGTGAAAATTTTGAATTATATGGTTATTCTAATTTTTAAAGGAACCTCTATACTCATTTCCATAATGATTGTACCAATTTACACTCCCACCAACGAGGCTCAAGATTTCCTTTTCCTCCACATTCTTTCCAATAGTTGTTATTTGTTAACTTTTTATATTAGTCATTCTAACAGATTATAATTGCCATTTTCTATAAGCCTACTTAATATATAGTATACATACAATAAAAATCATGTATTAAAAGTGGGACTTCCGGCCAAGATGGAGGCGTAGGCGGACACACTGTGCCTCTTCTAACAACCAAAATTAAGGACAACGAATATTTAGAAACAAAAAAACAACCAGAACTTATAGAAAATTGAACTGTACGGAAGTCCAACAACCACTCATCCAGACTGGTAAGAGGGGTGGAGTCGTGGCAAGAGAAAGTGGAGGTGCAGACCCAGGAACGCAAGCAGCAGCAGCTTGCAGTTCCCAGGTGCACAGGCGGCAGCTAGCAGGCCCCGACTGGCAGTCCCCGGCTGGCAGTCCCTGGGCCCACAGGCAGCAGCTGGCGGACCCCGGGCACAGGAGGGCAACTGTGCAGAACCAGTGAGGCCACACAAGGCGCTGGCTGACCAGATGGTCCCACATTCATGCACGCAGACGGTCCAGGCAAAGGGGAAGTGGCGGAAGGGACTGAATCCAGGAGAGAGCGGAGCAGGAGCATTGTTCCCTCTCAGACCCCGCCCACACATACAGCATCACAACCAGGCGACTGGGCTGCCCCACCCTGAGAAACACCTAAGGCTCCACCCCTCATACGTAATAACCTCGACCAGACTAAAACCAAAGCAAACAAACAAACAAACAAACACCAAAAATGGCTCAAACCGGAAAACAAATAAAAGCCCTAGAGCCAATTCCTCTAAGCAGTGAAGAGATAGCCAACCTATCAGATGCACAGTTCAAAGCACTGGTCATCAAGATGCTCACAGAATTGGTTGATTTTGCTCACAAACTAGATGAAAAAATGCAGGCTACAATACATGAAATGAAGGAAGATGCATGGGGAACTGATAGAGATGGAAGGAAAACTGGGACTCAGATCAATGGAGTGGACCAGAAGGAAGAAACTAACAACCAAACAGAAAACGAGGAAGAAGCAAGAATTCAAAAAATGAGGAGAGGCTTAGGAACCTCCGGGACATCGTTAAACGTCCCAACATCCGAATTATAGCGGTCCCAGAAGGGGAAGAAGAAAAGCAACAAGTGGAAAACTTATTGGAACAAATAATAAAGGAGAACTTCCCCAATCTGGCAAAGGAAATAGACTACCAGGATGCCCAGGAAGCTCAGAGAGTCCCAAAGAAGTTGGACCCAAGGAGGAACACACCAAGGCACATCGTAATTACATTAACCAAGATTAAAATGAAGCAGAGAATTCTAGAAGCAGCAAGGGATAAGGGGACAGTCACCTACAAGGGAGTTCCCATCAGACTGTCAGCTGATTTCTCAAAAGAGACCTTCCAGGCAAGAAGGGGCTGGAAAGAAATATTTGAAATCTTGAAAAGCAGGGACCTACATCCAAAATTGCTCTATCCAGCAAAGCTATCATTTAGAATGGATGGACAGATAAAGTGCTTCTCAGATAAGGTCAAGTTGAAGGAGTTCATCATCACCAAGCCCTTATTATATGAAATGTTAAAGGGACTTATCTAAGAAAAAGAAGATAAAAATATGACAGTGAAAAGACAGCAAACTCACAGCTATTAACAACCACACCTAAAACAAAAGCAAACTAAGCAAACAGCTAGAACAGGAACAGAACCACAGAAATGGAGATCATATTGAGGGTTAGCAACAGGGGTGTGGGAGGAGGAGAGAGGGGGAAAAGGTACAGAGAATGAGTAGCATAGATAGTGGGTAGAAAATAGACAGGGGGAGGGCAAGAATAGTATGGGAAATGTAGAAGCTAAAGAACTTATGACACATGTACATGAACTAAAGGGGGGAATGTGGGTGGGAGAGGGTGTGTAGGGTGGAGGGGAATGATGGGGGAGAAATGGGACAACTGTAATAGCATAATCAATAAAATATATTTTAAAAAAGTGAAAAATTCAGTGGTAATTAGTATATTCAGAGAGTTGTACAAGCATAGCCACTGTGTCATTGCACAATATTTTCATTATCCCAGTAGCAGCTATTCTTCATAAACCCTTTTTTATATCTGAATAATATTCCATTGTCTGTATATATCATATCTGCTCATCTATTCATTGATTAATGGGCAATTAATGTGGGTGTTTCCATTATTGCCTATTACGAATGTTGATGCCATAAACATTTATGTACAAGTTTTTATGTGGTCCTATATTTTGAAATTTCTTGGGAATACAAATAAGTAATTGTTGAGTCACATGGCAAATTTATATTTAAAATTTTAAGGGACTGCCACACTGTTTTCCAAGGCGGGCTCTGCATCATATTACATTCTTACCCACAGTGTAATGTTGATGCCAATGAGCAATAACTTATTTTTGTTCATTTTATTGAAATCAATAATGTAGGCCTTTTTTGTGCATACCGAAAGGTATTGTAAAAGATTTTGATGAAAAAGTTAACTATTATGTTAAAATGAATTTTGTACACTATCTGTATTTTTATATCACTACTACCATTGCTATTTCCACAGAAATTCTCTAATGGACTGGATTGAAACTATTTAGCCAAACAATATGAAAAATAGAGAAATTTATTGAAGAATGTACAAGATACAAGAAACATTGTACCTAGGACAATGACACCTCAGTACCCTTCAAAATAGACATCTTGGGATCTCAAACAGTTCTCCCAGTGTCTCTTCCACTGTTCAAAAAACTGCAAAAATCCTTTGTTGGATCACCATCAGCTGCCCCATTGTATTTTCCTAAATCTCATTGATGGTGTGAAGTCTCTTCCCTTTCAAAGGTGATTTTAGTTTTGGGAAAAGCCACAAGATGCAGGGCACCAAATCTAGGCTGCAGTGGGGCCGAGTCACCTGGGTGATTTGATGTTTCACAAAAAAAAATCCGCATGAGACATGATGCATGAACAGGAATGTTGTCATGCAAATCTCCAGTTGCCCATACCTGTGGCCATTTTGGTCATATCACATCTCTCAACCAATAAAGAACACTGAGGCAGTACTCTTTAATTATTGTTTAGACTGAAGAGGCATAATGGACAACACCTTCCCAATAAAAACAAAACAAAACAAAACAAAACACAGTTTTCATGGCTTTGATCTTGCTGCAACTTTGCCATGCCTTCTTTGGGCATGGAGAACCAGGTGACTTCCATTGGGACTACTGGGGCTTTGTTTCTGGGTCTTTACTGGAGATGCTGGATCCATCTCTGATTATGACCTTCTTGAAGAAATCTGGTTTATTAGTAGTGGTTCGAATCAAGTCATCAGCATCTGAAAAACAATGTTCCTTCTGCTCTTGTGGCAGAATCAATGGAACAAATTTTGCCATGACATGTTTCATGGCAACATCCTGACATTCAAAATCTGACACAGTAGTTTTTGAATCCCCATATCAGGTTCTAGTTCTCTCACTGTCAATAACCAATCTTTGTTGATTGCAGCCTGTACATGTTCAATATTCTCAGGTGTTCTGCTAGTTGCAGGCCTTCCAGAACATGATTCTCAAACATTTTTTCAACAGATTGTCAAACATTTTTGAAGCATTTGTGCAACACTTATTTGCTCTTACCTATTGCACCATCTCCAAAAGCCTTCATAATCATCCAAATAGTTGCTGCAGAGGACTGTTCAAGCTTAATGCAAAATTAAATGCATATTTGTTTGTCTACTTGCTCAGTCATTTTGAATGTGATGGCCACATGGTACACATGCTCACTCAATGGCATCTACTGCCCCCACTGACTAGCACAGTGAAGTCATCATTGTTCATGCATGCACATTCCAGTCCACTCTCCTTGGCTGCCAGGTTACATTGTTATCGCATAAACTGTTCTTGTTATACTAACAGTGGCTGGACTTTTTCTGGATTAACCTTGTATTTAACAGGTTATTCCCTCATTTCCAATATTGTTTTGTTAACATATTTCCATTTTAAAGTTATAATGATCAATTTTTTAATATTTACCATACTCAGAACATCTGTCTTAGGCCAGCATAATGCTGATATCTTTCTATATGTCTTTATATAATTTCTCAATAAACCTGAGTTAATATTATTTGACCTAAAAATGTGAGTTTTATAAAATTAAATAGCAGGTAAACTGTGAGGAAACCCAATTTCAAATAAACATATCTACATTTTGCAGTTCTTTTTAGCATGCTATATATTCATTAAATATGTGGTCATATTTAATATTTGTATTAAATATTAAGTATTTAATATTTAATATACATGGTCTTATTTAATATTTAATATATGTTATTCTGTGACTTTGTTTTAAATCATACTGTGATCTTTGTATATGAACCAAAACGGAAAGTTTCTGTTTATCTCGTATTAAGAACCAAATGCACCACATTTTCTCTATTTATTATTGATACATGCAATGACTTGAATGACTCTCCAAAACACTATGCAGCATAAAAAAAGCCAATAATTAGATAAAGCCATAAAGTATATATGTGTGGCTAATGCACAAAGAGAAAAAAATGGAACAAATCCATAAGGAGCCAATTTTAGTGTAGCATTAACTTCTCAGGAGTTTAGTGTGCTGTTGTTACTATTTATTTTGCATGATGTAATGAAAATGACTTTTATTTGTCATTTATTGAAAGTGACACATGAAAAAAGCCAATCTCCAATAGTTATATGTTTCATGGTTCCATTTATGTAATATGATTGATATGACAAATTCTAGAAACGGAGGACAAATTGAAGGTTCCTAAGAGATAAAGACAAGTAGTGTGATAAGGAAGAGTAGAAGGCATGGCTGTAAAGGGGCAACAGGAAGGATTTTTGTAATGCTGGAACTGTTTCAATACTTTAACTCTGGTGATGAATACCCAAAGCCCTATACATGTGTTTAAAATGTATAAAACTTATTATATATGAATGCACATACATATACAAATTTATCTGAGGGAAAATCTTAATAATATTGGCTAGTTGTCCGTAATCTTGCTGTTAACATTGGAGAAACTTGGTAAAAGGCACATGGGATCTCTCTGCATTATTTCTTATAACTAAATATAAATATATAATTGTGTCAAAAGTCTCAATTAAAAAAGCTAGCATATGAAAAGTGTATACCATAAAAATCAAACAATTTTTAATACAAAAAGTGATTCAAACTGAAAGCTTCAGACCAAGTGCAATGAAAATGAATTGAAAGGATGAATGCAATGTTTCTGACAGCCCTTAATTGTTATTAGTGATGAGAGTATTGTGTCCATCCTGACTTAATGCAAGTCTGATATAATGTTCCTGTTGCATTCAAACACAAATTCTAGATATTTCAGGATGACACTAGATTCTGAGTACCTCAATGAATTATCTTTTTCTTTATATGTGATTAAATATGCTATTGGACTCAATTGCTTTCTGGCTAGCTAATATCTTGACCTATTTAAGGACAATATTTTCATAACCTTAAAAAAGCAATAAATATACATGAAGTGTTCCTCAAACCCATTAGTTTTAGGTTTCCACAATGTCACACTTTTTGATCTGTATCCATGAATGGAGAAAATTTAATTTTAAAAAATAGATGGCACTGAAATATTTGCAAAATGAGACAATTTGAGAAAAGCTGACAGTAAGTTTCATTTAGGCCATAATCAAATAGGGCTTGGGGCCTATGATGAAGTGTTGAAAAGACAGGGATAGTAAAAGAGAAAAATAGTAAGGGAGAGAGATGCTAGTTAAGTCACAGAGATCCAATTACTGTTTCTGCTAACATTCTCCAATTTTATTGTTATTGTGGTTATTATTATCACTATTACATTTCTAATTTGGCACTCAGGTGAACCAAATTGGGTTATTCAAAATCTTTAGTTAAAATTTATCATTATTAATGGTCTATTATGCTTTGATAAATTTTTCCTGTATAATGGTATTTAAAGTTATGGATTTCTGGAAAAGAAGCTAGAAAACAAAACATGGTCTCAGTCACAACATAAAAGCAAAGAACCCCCCCAAACTTCAAAGACTATACATGATAATTACAATTTTAATTAGAAGTGAGGTTTTGATTCTCCCTTAGCACCAACCAGTTATTGAATGTTCATAGACATATAGCTAACCCAAATGTAATTAATGACCAACAAAGAGATACCCACTAAAGAGCTGGCACCATGATAAGCCAGGCCCATTTATCAGCCCTAAGTAGGCATTGGTTATTGCCTGTTGATGCTCTTTTGCTTACCCAGCCACTTCTAAAACAGGTTTGTGATTGTTTTCCTGGTATGTTGGTAGATAGAAGAGTATTTCTTTATTTCATCTTTTAAAGAATTTTAGCTGTGATATAACAGTGATGGATTGTCTGATATATTCCCTCAGTAATTTAGTTACTGCTCCATTTCTGTGAATAACAGCCAAGTAATTAATCTTTTACCTAGGAGACAGTACTGGTAATGTTAATAAAACTCAGGAACAAAAATACATTCATATAAGAGAAAGGACAGGAAAGTCCTATTTTAGGGTATTATTAAAAGCGGATGTTTTGGCAGGGATGCAGAAAAATAGAAGCTTGATATCAGTGTACGAAATATCGTATTACTGGCTAATAGCAGTGTACAGAAGACACATGGGGAGCAGTATTTAGCTCAGAAAAAAATATACTGATTTTCTTTTTACCTAGCAAGAAATAAGATTGAAAAACATTCAGTAGCTTGTCTACTCCATATAGTGCCTTCACTTGAATGGCTTTTCAAGGGGTTGGAAGCATATTCCATGGACAGAACAGCACCTCTTTTTCCAAGATATACATTATTCTAGTTAACTATTTGTGATGAAGGTGTAAGGATATTGGTATGCACATTTCGAACATACCGACCTAGGGGGGAAATTTTCGGTAACTTCTGGTGTTTTAGCTGTCCAAAATAAAGTGACTTTGTGAAAGTGTTTGATTTGCATATCCTGAATGATGGCAGGGAAGTAAGTTTTGGCATAATTCTTAGGCAATCTGTATATACTTTTAAAACTTTCCATTATTTTTGAAATGACAATTTTCAACACATGTAAATCATTATCTTCACTAGAAACAGATAACAGCAATATCATATAGTTCCACTAAAGCTTATTTTCCTTCTAAAAATCAATGCTATCAACATCTTGATCGTTGAATGGAAATGCAGAGATTATAAAATATAACACAGAAATGTATCTTTTACTAATGTGTATAATAAGCAATGGCATAGGATCCCAAAATAGGTGGGTAAGAAGTAAAGACTTTAGTTAGCTGTTAAGATATTTGACAAATCCAATTTTGCTCACATATATTGTAAGGCTTCATAAGAAATATTAAAACAAGTTGTTTTAACTGCTATTTAAAATAAGGAACACCAATATTTTCTTCTAGAATGGGTTGCTTTTTTTTCTTTTTTCTTTTTTAAAACTTTGTAATGTCAATATCATCTGATTCTTGAAGGCTTCAAACTGACTTTTTATATGGTTGCCTATAATTATTTTTACCCATGAAGTGTCCTTGATCTTGATCTTGAATCTTTAAGTAATTCATTAGGATTGTGCCTGTAATCTGCCTAATTGTTTGCAGTGGGTTGAGTGTTTTAGACTGATGTCAGGAGAATACACTCTGGAGGCACCTGTGATACCAAGTAGTGAAGTTGTAGAACAATCTAGGATTCAGTTCCTTTATCTTTATGAAGAGGGGATTTAAGATAGGTGATTTCTAAGGTACCTGCTTGAACTAAAATTATAATATCCAATGCATCTAATTTGAAATGTTAAAAAAATTATCCAATGTAATATTTCCCCACACAGACCATTCATGTTTAAACTCCTGAGGTTCAAAAAAGAAATGCAAACTTTAAACATTACTCTTTCAACATAATGGTAAAAAATATCAATAAATAATTTTTAAAAAGTCATTTCTATATACAAGAAAAATAATTTTTCATTGATCTTGAAATGAAACAAATTTAAATTGAAATAATTTCAGACACAGGAGTCTTAACTTGTATATTTATTCAAGCAAGATAATTTGAAAGAAAAAATAAGGTAAAAGATAAAATTGGTAACCAGATTAGTATTTGATAATAGAAGGTTAATATCTCTTCTTAATATTTTTTTCCAATGAATTGAGTGTTTTTAAAACATCTATTGGTTTCTTTAATTCAATTCAGTTTTCCTTTGAGATTTTTTTTTAAAAAGTAAAGATTGATCTTGTGAATAAACCCATAATCAATTCATTTCAAATTAAAATATAAACACTCATGATCGTTTGTATTTTTTGTCATTTTCTCTCAGAGATGAATATCTACTAAATCACCTCAATGAGACATTTATATCCTCTGTCAATATCTTTTAAAATGATATCTTTGTTGTAATAGAAAGTGTTAGGGAAATGATGGGGGGACAGGGAAAACACAGAAATCATGTGACATGGGACATGAATTCTAAAGAATGCTAATATCTTCATTTAGGTTCATATGCCCTAACTCTAATCTTAATTGCAGGCCAAGCTACTGTTCAGTGCAAGAAATGTGTCTTGCTGATGGAAAAAATGGCTATATAATCTGAAGGTATTCAGACTTCTCGTTTTCAGAAATCCTCACAATTTTCCAAACTAACTTCTTCTTTTTCTAGTTAATTGTCCACATGCAAAGTTCACCAATCCTCCAAGCTACAATCTTAGTCATTCTCTGTCAATTGGATCCAGATGGCAAAATTAAAGACCCTTCACATCATGGCACAACAGTAATTTTAGTTCATCAAAGATCCTTACCCCATGCCGTTTTGTTTTTTTTTTTTTTTCACAATTAATATTTAAGTTCCTGTTGGGCAAGTGCTTCATGAACAATGACATGTACTCTGTAGCAGGAGGGTCCATCTTCTTGTCAAAGCTGATGGCGAAAAGAAAAGTAGTCCATGGACAAGATAATTACATAGTGCCTATAAAGGTGGAAGGTGAGACAGGGCAGATGGGAGGGAAGATGAAAGAAGCCCTCATTGCCAGAGAATTCTGAGAACTGAAGTCCCAACTGTACTGCATTCACTATGTTGAAGAATGGCTAAAGAAAAAAAGAACTGTAGGGTTTACTATGATTTTTAAATGCAAACCCTATGATTTTTAAATGCAAACTCTATGTTTTTTAAATGCTGTTTAATAACAAGTCCAGACACTATTTAGAGAAAGGAAGCCATGAGAGAACTAGAAATTCTTGAAACATTAAGGTCTCTCTATGCACACACACACACACACAATGATACACCAGTTTAACTTTTAAGAAGCAGCAGAATATAGACAGTTTACATAATTATTCTGAATTAGCTATTGTTTCTGAAGTGAAGGAAAAGAGTTTCTTTTTGCTAGAAAATATATTCTCCTATTAAACTGACCAGGGGGCATTTTTTTTTTTTTTTAGTTTAAATTACAACACTTATATTAATTACTAATATCTTGGATTTTCAGATGAGAGAGCACCCAGTGACATTATCTCAATTCACTCTTGCAACAGAAACAAATGATTGGCTTTATCATTTCAATTTCAATGAGGATAAAAAGAGCTCCAAAAAATGTGGTGATTGATTAAAGACCTCAACTGTGTAAGAGATGGATTTGGGGTTTAAATACATCTCCTGGCACCAGGTTAAATGTTCTTTCTCTCAAACCAAAACTACTTTCCATATGCTTAAGAAAATATTCCACGTTCGTGCACTTAATATTGTGTTGCACTGATGTTAAAAATAAGGGATAATAATGATAATCAGCAAAGTAAAACAAACTATATATGATATCAACCATAACTTACAGAAAATGTTGATGGTCTTTATTCCAGATACTAATATAAATAAAATAATGTAATGATTTCATAAATAGTCATAATAATAAAATTAAAATATTTTGAAACTTTTATACCTGTTTTTAAAGCCAAAAATAAAAAAGAGCATGTTTTGAATGAAACTGTCATGTAAAAATAAAATTTACTTGGAAAAATTAAAAGATTTTTAATTCTTTTCTTAATGTTTAATCATTGATTTCTTAAAAAAATAAAAAAATTAAGTTGATTTTGCTATTTTTCAAAACATAATTTATTCTTTGTAATTCATTGTAGGAGACCGTTCTGCATGGCGTGGGCCCAGCTTCACTTGGAGATGCACAGGACCCAAGCTCACGGATAGGTTCTCCCATGGGGAATCAGGCCTACTATGAATTAAACCTATGGCATTTCAAGACTTAATTTTGCTAAAACTCCCTCACCCTGAATTGGGACAGCAAGTGCTTATTGTAACTTCCTAAAATCCATGCTAAACCTTCCTAGGATGAGTGTAACCAGTTTGACCACTTTTCTCTTTTTCATTTGCAAATATCCTTGTTCAACCACTTTCCCCTTTTCATTTACTAATATCCTTCTTCTGTGATGTGATTAGGGGCATCATCTCCTTTGTTGTCTATAAAAGGTAACTACCTAAAGCAAACCTATGCATAGTAAATGAGGACCATAATGTGATGTGGAGAGAAACCCAATAAAGGCCAGTCATGGCAAGGGCCAGGGCTTTTGCTCCCCTTGAGAGAAAAGCCACGCTGTCCCTTTTCCTCCACCGGACTCGGTAGTCCGTGTGAATGTCTCATTTCATGCACAATGATGTGGACACTGTGGGCTGGTGTCTGCATCAATTCATTAATATTAACTTAACATTTTCTTACTGAATGATTATCATCAAAATAATAATGGTGGTGGTGATGATGATGATGAAGGTAATAAGAAAGCTAACAATGGTAATTAGTGGCTTAACTCAGGTCAAGAATTATGCATAGAAACTCACCAAAACCAGAAGTCACTATTATCCCTGTTTTAATAATCAGGCTAAAGGTTCAGAGATTGTTACTTAGTCAGAAAGAGTAATAGATTGTCCATTCCTCAGTAAACTGCAGAGTTTAACTCAAACCCTTGAGTGTGACTCTAGAGTTTCCTCTTTTTCTCTGAATCGGGAGTTGTATATAAAACAAAAACAAACTAAACTAAAAATATCACTTTACCCAAGAATTATAATTATCTGAACTAAAATAATTACAAAAGTGAGTTAGCTACAGCTTAAATCATTGTATTGTTATTTAAAATTTCCTTTATATAGTTTTATGTAAGCAAGACATACCTATTACATAAGACGCTGTTAGTTACTATTTGTAAATTACGGGTTAATTAAAACTGCCAAAAGTATTTTGCACAATGTACTGAAAATGTTCTCTTAAGAAAGTATCGGGATCAATCATATTTTCCACCTGGCTGGAATATCCTTCCACTTTTACTGGCAAAATCACTGTCACAACTTTTATTAATTCTTCAAGACAGAGCTTGAGTTTTACTGCTCTTACACGTTTTTGTATTTTTAACCCCTCAGGCATATTTATCTGTGCTGTATTTAAGTTCTTATTGCTCCTATATATAAATCCATTATAGCATTTATTCCTTTTGTTGCTTTTTTCCAACTACATTTATGACCATCTCCCCCACTACAGTATAAACCAGGGGACTCTGGGAATAGCAACTTTATTATGCTTTAGCTGTTTTCAGTGCTTACTATGCTGATTCCATAGTGGACTCTCAGTTCATGTAAGTTAATTTATAATTCAGACAGCTATTCACAGAATGCATGCTTACAGAAGAAGTATTAAGTTGAGATTATTTCTTATCTCTTATTTTCATTGTACTTTCATATTCTTTAAAATATATTGTTCAAACTAAGATGTTAATAGCTTTATGTATTGGCTTTTCTACGTTTTTCTATGCCTTAAATTCTTAAGAAGCATACAAAAAGTCAAAAGAAAAAATTATATTTCAAATCTACAACTTCTACTAAGACCATAAGAAGGAACAGTAGGACTTAATACTTACATGGATAATTCTATGAAAATGGGTTAACACTAATTTCAGGTGGTTTTTAATTATTTTGCTTTTATCCCCAATGTATGTTAAATAGCCATGCTCTGAAGAATGCAACTAATTTAATTTTGACAGCATTTATTATTTAATATTCTTTATACTCATATATTATTTACCTCTTTTCCCTAAGTTCAGAAAAGATACTGAGAAATGGAACATAAGTCGAATACCAATAACATGATGAGAAAGAAAAAATAATGTTAATTTTTTTTAATTCTGAGAAAAAAGTCATGAGAAAGATATGAGTATATATACTTTACATATCAATAATATATATTCTTGACAATTTTCAAACATTAAATATAGTTATTAAATGTATTATATGTATTTATATATTTTATATACATAATTTAACATATTTATATATGTCCTTTTTGAATTATATTCTCCACTTCTATGTCTGTACCATGACATTGAGAAATAGAGATACATCTAAATCAATACCTAAATAACAATATTTATGAAATAAATAGATACATATTAGAGCAATATATAAGCTAATTTATCTAAATATAAATATACACATATATATTGTTAAGTACAAAAATAGAAATGAGGTCTTATAGATGGGAGTTTATGTTATTTTAAGAAAACAATCATCAGTACATTTAAAGAAACACACAATTAATCTAGTATTTAGGGTCCTAATGACTCAGCAAAAATGAATTGAAGGACATCTAATTATATATCAAATAAATGAAAGTGGCTTTCTTAATTATTGGTAAACCATTTCAAAAACAAATTAACAATAAGCATATACAATAGTTAAAAACCCATATGTCAATATCTTTCTACTTACTAATTATTCTATTGGGCAACTATTCTAAAAAGATGTAATAATAAGAAAAGTTTTATGTGTAGGGATATTTATTAGATCACTATTTATATTGCCAAGATTTGAAAACAATCTAAATAGCTAGGTACATTATGAGTATTTAGGAAGTTACAACTATAAACTCAATGGATTAATAGGTTGTCATTAAAATTAACATTAAAGTCTCAGTGATATAAGAAACATTTCAAATAAACATTAAATTGTTTTCAGAAAATGCATAAAATATGACACATAACTCTCAATGGTAAAATAGCATGGAAAATATAAAACATGGTCCTTTCTAGATGAGCTCAATGGATAATTTTACTTTTTTGTTATTTATCCTTTTAATCTACTCCAATTCCCCATATTTTTATAATGATACGCATTGTTGTATAATAATATCATATAATTTAAATTATATTATTGTTTAAAGAAGATATATTTCCATGATAAATATTGATTAAGTACTATGGCTTAGCCATGGTAAAGAAAATTCAATATGGGCTCTTGCTCTCTTGTATTTTATAGGGTTATGTAGAATCTAAAGGTTAATCAAATAACCATGCTGGCAGGAGAATAAAATTCCAGAAACTGACATTAATGTAAAGTATGGGAAGAACTAAGTAAACGATATTCAAGAGTGAGAGGAGAGTAGGGGATAAGGCAGAAACACTGGGTCAGAGTTCTGTGGACTTGGGAAAAGCCAAAGATAGTCAAACAGGTACTTGTAGATTTCTGATCAGAAGTTTGACTTTCACCTAGGAGCCAGAGTAAATCTCTATAAGGTCTAGATGAAGGAACATGGAGAATATTTCAAAAAAAAAAATAAATTAAGGGTGTTACAGGAAGACTAATTAGGAATTCAGTACAGCAATACAGGTAATAAGTGAAGTTCAACAAGTTTGACTAGTGTTTGAAAGAGTAGCACACTCACTCCAGGTATATATAAGTTAGAGTTATCTCCACTTAGCTGTGTGCCTGTGGGGAATTACATAATACCAAACCTCATTTCCCTAATGTGTAAAATGGAGATAATAGTATTTATTTGATAAGGTGGCTGTAAGAACTAAATAATACAATTCACATAAAGTAATCATCATAGAGCTTGGCACTTTATAAGCTCTCAATAACTATTATTTTTACTAATTAAGTGGTGGCAGTGGGAATGTAGTATATCTGGATATAAACAACTTTTAGGGGATACAGTCAAACCAGTGATATGTAAACCATGGGAAGTGAGGGGCAATAGTGCTCAGAAATATTTCTAGCTTGTTGAGCTGGGAAAGTTATGGTTACATTTCTCAAAAAAATGATACCCATGATGAGAACTAGTTTGGGGCCAAGATCATGAGCTTGATTTTTTAATATGCCTCTGTGATATCCATATGGAGGCTACTGACACCTTGATTGTATATAAAGATATATAAGAGATTCTTTATGATATAGAGCTGTTAATCAGGTAGCTGTCAGGCAGAGTTTGAAGTCTTGACTAAAGGAGATCATCTAGGCTGATATCCATAGTATAAAAAGTTGGAAGGCCTGGGACCTAAACATGAAAACACGCATAACATCATGGCAAGGGTAAGCTATGAGCTTACAAAACAATGACATTGCTGATGTCGATTCAGGTTGTTAGCAATTTAACTTCGTCAATAAAAATAAAAGTACAGTACAAGTAAAATGAAGATAAGTTGGAGAAGATAAATTGGAGATTACCAGTTATTTATAGTTTGTCTGTGAAGGGAAGGAGAGATACAGGGTGAAGGATGGAAAAGAACCTGGGTAGAGGATAGAGATCCTCAGTTCAGAGGCCATAATTCTGGGAGCTAGTTACATTTCTGAATTCATCGATGTTAGTTTTAGAAAAGTAATACAGAGCATATGCCATATCATGGAGTATCCATGCAGGTATACCCAAAAGGTATAGCTCCACCTCAGCCAGCCTCTCTCACACCCAGTCCACTGTAATTAAACAAATGCGCATCCTTACTTCACCTAACTCTAAACTCCCTAATTAAAGTCTGCTTCTAAAACAAGGATTGAAGAGTATCATCACAGAGTGATGCTGGCTTGTTACCTCAGTCTTGCTGCTGACCACCCATTGACCACTGGTACCCAATAAAGTCATTTCCCATAATGCCAAGCCAGCAAGTTCTAGTGGGTGATGAATAGGCTAACATCCCTACTACTGTCAAAATCTACTTGATGCAATTTTACATTCCTTTCAGGACAGCTCCCTAATTAAGTTCTTCTTCCCAGATCTGTGCTGTGACCTTATTGGGTCTACAGGCTACCGATACCTTTATTTATTTTTAATGTAATATTTGACTTACAGAGTTTGAGCAATTAATGTGACCTAAGAAGTTACTCTTTCTTGTAGAAATACAATTTCTAACCTTAAAAATATAGATGATGTGTAAATGGGAAAGTAATAAGACATCAAAAAATACAGAAATAAACAAATTTATAATCCTTAAAGATGATGTTATGTTGTTGGGAAAATGCATAGAGCCCTTTTAACAATTTGTGCTTGGGAGCCAGTACACAATAAGACCTGGCAAGCCAGCCCCAGACTAGGAGTGTGCTAAAATGTAAATATGTAAGGTCCAGGATACCGAGATGGGATTAGAGTCAAATTTTAGAGAAGCATAACGGAACACTTTGGGGTTTGTCTAATCCGGCACCATAAAATGAATTCAGTATTTGTGTGTGTTTTGGCTCCTGTGGCCAGATAATTCATTCAGATGTGATCCAGACTAACCAAGAATTGCAAAAATTAGTTGTTGGGAGGCTACTTCATGTGTCCTGGGTGCTTGTGTTTGCATTTATGCGTTTGTTATGGAACTTGACCTTGCTAGCTAATTAGCACCTAATGGCAATTTCAACTGAGACTATACACAGATCATTAGAGGAAGTAATTTTAAAAGTATTAATTAAGCTCTAAATAGAGATTCTCAAAATATACAAATGAACAAATTTTCAAAATTTCCCTGTACCATTTGGCCACCTGCCCTCTTGCTTTGCTACTTATTTTCACAGCCCTGACCTATAACAGTGTATATATTAACATAAAAGACTACATCTGTAACTCTGACTTAGTGTATATGTTTTGTCTTCTAGAAAGCATTTTTCCTTTTCATTTCAAATTATTATGACTATTTTTTTGAAATTTGGTGTTTCTTTTGAAGTCTAAGGTTTATTTTCACTCTTCTGATTGTCAGAAGAAGAGGAGAGTGTTGCACATCAGACATTCAAATCTAGACATTATGCAATCACAATGACAAGGATTAATAATTATTAATTTGGTTCCCACTTAAAAATTCATAACACTTAAGAAATACTATTGTAGGAGATGTAAGGAAAAGAATAATTATCATCTGCTTTTGAAATGTGCTTTATTTTTATTATATAGTGTCTTGCTGTCCCTTGGCAGCTTTTCTTAACCAAAGTTCTCTGTAGAAGCTACAACCAGGAAACAGGATTTATGAGGCAAAGACTTACATGTATCAGTGGAAAAACTGATCATTCTTCAAATAACCACTTTGGTGGATTGGCTTTATTTATTTATTTTTATTTATTTATATCATTATTTGTATATTAAAAAGGAATATGCAATTTATTTTAAAGAAGGCATCATAATACTAGTTATAACTTTGTTTAAGAATAAATTGAGTTCTTACAGGGCTACCTGATTAATTTCTTCTTCTTCAAACACTCAGAAAAAAAATGTATTCAACCAATTTCTCATTCCTTTCACACAAAGTGACCATTTTAATGAATTGTCCAACTACTTATTTTGATTGGGTAAACACCAGGTGGGTTCCTTTCAAAGTTGTAGTGTAAAATGAATGATAATATGTAAGCACCCAAAGAAACATAAAAATACCAACAGATAAAATATTTTTTGGTCTTATTCTTAAAGAAGTTCAGTTCAGTACATACTCTTTGAAGCTCTGTGACACAGCTTGGGTGAAAGAATTGTTATTCAGCATCTCAAAACAGGGAGGAAAGGATTATTATTATGTTCCCAATGGTGCATATATTAGTTTCCCAGGGCAACCATAACAAAGTACCACAAACAGGGTGGCTTAAATAATAGAAATGCATTATCACACAGTTCTGGATGCAAGAAGTCCAAAATCAAGGTCTCTGAAGAGTTGGCTTTTTCAGATGGTTTTGAGGACAAGTTTCTCCATGCTACTCTCCTAGGTTGTGGTAGCCTCAGGAGGTCCTTGGCTTATAGACAACATTTAACATGTGTTTTCACATAATTTTTGCTCTGTGCATATTTGCTTCTGTGTCCAAATTATTCCTTTAATAAGGACACCAGTCATATTGGACCAGAGTGCACCCTAATGATCTCACTTGAACTTGGTTTCCTCTGTAAACACCCAATTTTTTATTAATGTTACATTGCAAGGTATGAGAATCAGGTTAGGACTTCAACATAGTTTTTTGGAGGAAAACAACTCAACACATAACATGTTTCCTTTGACATTGTTAGACATAGATATTTATAGAGTACCTTCCCAGAATCAACAGCGTACTTCTTTTTCCTTTCTCATCTTGTCTCTATTAAATTTTCCTGCAATTATTTGACATTGGATACTTTCAGAGGCTAGGAATTATTTTTTGAAAGAGAATTTCTAGTCCTGTGATTATTTTCATCTTACAGAAACAAGGAAAGAGTGTTTATGTCTATCTTCATTCAACAAAATTGCTTTGAGTATCTCCTGTGTATAGAAATTGGGGATGTCATAGGGAACAAGAGATGCAGAATCTCCTTATTAACAGCAAACAGGACCAGGGCTGTGGTTGATATCTAGGATCATACTGGAGATGCCTCTACCAGTTGCATATATGGACAAATTATTTGACTTCAATTATTTGTTTCTTATGTCTCTAAAAGTTTGATGATGGCATAGATAATGATAATAAAATAATAATACCTTTCTATGTATAAAACTCTTAAAAGACTCTAGATCACTTTGGCTCTTATTATTTTCTTCAAATGTCAAGAAGTTTTATTAACAAGACAGCTTACTCATTGTGTTACTTGTTTCAGTTTTCCAATTTGGATCCAGGATCATTTTTGATGTAATATTAGGTGGATGAGGACAAGAGGGGAAGTCCTTATTGGAAACATCAACTGATGTACATGACAAAGAATGGAGAAAAACAAAAAGGAAAGAGAGAGACTTACACCAGATATAGAATTTCAGGGAAACTGATTAGCAAGAAAAAGGTTTTGGAGTAGTTGCCAAATGAAAACATTTGGATAGAAAAGAAAGAAGTGTTTAGAAAGTTTCCTATGGGATATAATTTACATTCTCTTGAGCTCTCTACTGTGTTTTGATATGTGGCTGTAGAGACCTCTGCCCTAGTTTCAGTAGTTTTGGAACACTAGCTAATGATAGGGAGCTCTAGTTTTTTTTTTTTTTTTTTTTTTTGTATTGTAAGTTAAATATTAGTGAGAAAGCTGGGGATATGGTGAGATACCACAAAAGGCACCTAGAAGAGTAGTAATGCAGCTTTAAAACTGAAAAAGTAAATGTTCTGGAAGCAAATGTCTTCTGTTTATTCAAAAGCTTGTGTAGGGTATTTTTTGTTTGTTTGTTTGTTTTTCCTATTAGTGGCTGAAAGAATGATACAGGTTGGCAAAGCTGTGATTCCTAAAAATTGTGGTAGTGAAGTCAGGATATTCTGGAAGAAAAAAACAAAACATTCTGATAGTGCTGCTAAAACAATGGCCTCATTCTACTTGTTGGATAACCTAAACATATCTAATGGAACAGAAGTCTTCATCACAATCTTTTTTTTTTAACAGAATCTACTAAGGATCTATGCCTATTTATGTCCAAAATTATCATGCATTTCTACAAGGAGCAGCTATTATATAATTAACTGTCATTGACGATGATAGAAATACCTACATTTTAAAATATATTTTATTGATTATGCTATTACAGTTGTCTCATTTTCCTTTTATTCCCCTCCTCCCTGCACACCTCCTCCCACACGCATTTTCCCTCTTTAGCTCATGTCCATGGGTGGTACATATAAATTGTTTGGCTTCTACATTTCCTATACTATTCTTACCCTCCCCCTATTTTCTACCTACCATTTATGCTACTTATTCTCTGTATGTTCCCCCCACCTCTCCCACCTTCCACTCTCCTGCTGATAACCCTCCATATGATCTTTATTTCTGTTCCTGTTGTAGTTGTTTGCTTAGTTTTGTTTCTTTTTTTATTTTTTTAAGGTTCAGTTGTTAATACCTGTGAGTTTGTTGCCATTTTACTGTTCATATTTTTTATCTTCTTTTTCTTAGATGAGTCTCTTTAACTTTTCATATAATAAGGGCTGGATGATGATGAACTCCTTTAACTTGACCTTACTGGAGAAGCACTTTACCTGCCCTTCCAATTCTAAATGATAGCTTTGCTGAATAGAGTAATCTTCAGTGTAGATCCTTGCCTTTTATGACTTGGAATACTTCTTCCCAACCCCTTCTTGCCTGCAAAGTATCTTTTGAGAAATCAGCTGATAGTGTTATGGGAATTCCTTTGTGGGTAACTCTCTCCTTTTCTCTTGCTGCTTTTATTTATTTATTTTTTAATCAGTTTTTTTTTTAATTGTTGATATTGTACAGTTTTCTGTCTTTTACTCCCCCCCCGCCCACTGCCCCAGCCCTCCTCACCTCCCTCCCATTTCCACCCCCCATAGTTTTTGCTCATGTGTCCTTTATACTTGTTGCTCTAAACCGTTCCCCTTTTCCCCTGAAATTCCCTCCCCTCTCTTCTCTGGTCACTGTCAGACTGTTCTCAAATTCAGTGTCTTTGTTTATATTATGCTTGTTTGTTTGTTTTGTTGATTAGCTTCTTGTTAAAGGTGAGATCATATGGTATTTTTCTTTCACTGCCTGGCTTATTTTGCTTAGCATGATGCTCTTCAATTCCATCCATGCTGTCACAAATGGTAGGAGCTCCTTCTTTCTTTCTGCTGCATAGAATTCCATTGCGTAAATGGACCACAGTTTTTGATCCATTCATTAACTGATGGGCACCTAGGTTGCTTCCATCACTTGGCTATTGTAAATTGTGCTGCTATGAACATAGGGGTGCATAGGTTCTTTTGGATTGGTGTTTCAGGGTTCTTAGGATATAATCCAAGCAGTGGAATTGCTGGGTCAAACAGTATGTCCATTTTTAGTTTTCTTAGAAAATTCCATACTGTTTTCCATAGTGGTGGTACCAGTCTGCAATCCCACCAACAGTGCACTAGGGTCCCCTTTTCTCCACAACCTCTCCAACACTTGCTATTTGTTACTTTGTTTATGAAGGCCATTCTGACTGGCGTCAAGTGGAATCTCATTGTGGTTTTAATTTGCATCTCTCTGATAGCTAGCGATATCGAGCATCTTTTCATGTGTCTCTGGATGGGAAAACATATTTGCCAATGATACCTCAGACAAGGGATTAATCTCCAAAATATATAAAGAACTTACACAACTCTACTCTAAAGACAAGCAACCCAATTAAAAAATTGGCAAAGGATTTGAACAGATACTTCTATTGCTGCTTTTAAGATTTCGTCCTTATCTTTCATCTTGAGTAATGCAATTATGATGTGCTTTGGTGTGTTCCTCCTTGGGTGCAACTTCTTTGCGACTCTCTGAGCTTCCTAGACTTCCTGAAAGTCAATTTTATTTGCCGTATTGGGAAGTTCTTCATTATGTTTTCAAATATGTTTTTGATTTCTTGCTCTTCCTCTTCTCCTTTTGGCACCCCCACGATGTGGGTGTTGGAATGTTTAATGATGTCCTATTTTTAAATTTGTTGTTGTTCTTCTTTTGGTTGTGCAAGGAGACACAGTGTGTCTACCTATGCCTTCATCTTGGCTGGAAGTCTCTTCATCACAATCCTTTAGATAAAAATATAAGCTTTTATAAAGTGTTTTTGTTCCTCCAATACACTGTTACAAAGTAATATTACCTAGGCAGAAGACATTCTCCATCTCATCAAAGATACACTGAGTGAAATTGAGTTACACAGATATTTTAAGTGATATTCTATCAATTTAATACTGATGTAGAATATTGTCATGGACTAAATATAATTTTAAGGGACCTTGACCACTATGACCTTTTCATCTTAGATAAACAAGGAAAAAGTATGTCTGCAGTCAGTTAACAAATTTTTTATTGAGCAACAAGTATAAAGGACTCATGGACAAAAACTATGGGGAGTGGAAATGGGAGGAAAGTGGGGAGGGCTGGGGTGGTGGGCTGGGGTGGTGGTCTGGGGGCGGGGTAAAAGACAGAAAACTGTACAATATCAACAATTAAAAAATACTGATTAAAAATAAAAAAATCAAAAAAATTTTTATTGAATATTCATTCATTTTCATTTTATGAATGAGAGAAGACACTATCGAAGTGAATAACAGAAATGTCACTTTCTTTGTAGAACTTATATTCTGGGGGAACATACACTGTAGGTAGCAAAATGATGTCTTTGATATGCTACTTATTCATTTATTTTTATTTTTTAGTCAAATTAGGCAAATCCTGCACCAGAGTGTTTTTAAGGGAAAAATATGATTTAATAAAATGTGTGAATAACTTCTGACTACTACGTCTAACTACTTCCATTATAGTGCACTTATGCCTTTTTCATATTAGCCTTCTGGCTTTTTCTGAAAATCCTGTCTACTACATAAACATACATGCTTGGGTGCCTTTTTTTTCCAATACTTTAAAAATTTAATGCCTTAAAAACATCTAATATAATAAATCCATATAATAGTCATAGATGAATCTGTTTTTGTTCTAAAGGCAATTGTTTTAAAAGCAAAAAAATGAGTCAAATCCATAAAATCTTCTCTAAGACTAAAGTTCATAAATTTAGTATCTGTGTTTTCTTCTATGTAATTTTTTTGTTTTAGGTCTTATATTTAGGTCTTTGATCCATTTTGAATTAATTTTTGTACATAACACAAAGTGTGATCTAGTTTCACTCTTTTGTGTGTGGTTTTCCAATTTTCCAAGCACAATATACTGAAGAGGCTTTCTCTTCTCCATTGTATAGTTTTATCTCCTTTGCCAAAAATTATTTGCCCATATACATGTACATTTATTTCTGAATTCTCAGTTCGGTTTCTCTGTGTGTGTCTGTTTTCTTGCCACTGTCATGCTGTTATGATTATTGTCACTTTATGGTATAATTTGAAGTCAGGTAATGTGATACATCCAGCTTTATTTTTACTTTTTCCTTAGAATTGCTTTGGCTATTCAGTGTCTTTGTGGACTAAGATGTTGAAATAACTGAAGTGTCCTTTGAGAGATTGGATAATGAAGACATGGTACTGATATACGATGGAATGCTACTCAGCCATAAAAATATGGAATACTGTCATTTACAAAAACATGGATGGATCTTGAGAATGGCATGCAAAGTAGAATAGGTCAGATGGTAAAGTCAAGTAGTAACACATGATTTTACTCATATGTGGGATATAAAATTGAGAGTAACAAATGTGCATAGGACAAACAAACAAAAAATAAACCTCATAGACCCAGAAAACAGTGTGGTGGTTACCAATGGGAAGAGGGGTGGGGTGGTGGTAAAGAATAAAGTGGGGGTATCAAATGTATGGTAGTGGAAGAAGATCTGACTTTGTGTGGAAGGCACACGGTGTAATATATAAGTGATGTATCATAAAATTATACACTTGAAAACTATATAGTTTTATTTGCTAATGTCACCCCAATATGTTTGATTTAAAAAATAAATAACTAGTAGATCTATAATACCACTACACTTAGGAATGAGTCTCTCGGTCACAGTATTTCACTCACAATTGCCTGCTTTGGGGAAGTCCTTATCAATATATGGTGACAGAAGATAGGATTTTGGATGGGGAACACACAGTACAATATACAGCTGATGTGTTATACAATTGTGAATTTTAAACCTATATAATTTTATTAACTGATATGAGTCTAATAAATTTAATAAAAATAAAAATAAAAAGGGCTAAAAACACCTACTTTTGCATGTATATGTAATTTGAACCCCAAATTTCATTTATTTCCATGATACTATGATTGATCACATTATTTGGATTCAAGTTGTTGCATAGATGGATATCAGTTATTAAACCAAAACCAAACACCATAGTTGGAAGAATTTTTTACTAAGTGAACATATTCAGGTAAATCATGATTTTATCAATTTCTGAGTTCCCATACATTTCAATATTATCAGAGATAGGATGATGTTTCTTCTTTTTTCCTAAAAATGATTTGATTTAGCAGTACTTCTGGCTATTTTTTTCTATTAAAGTAGAAGGTACTCAACAAACTACAGTGGTACTCATCATTCCAGAACTCATGATGAGTGCTAAAACTGTTGAATACTGAAAGATGAATCGTTTTCTCTTGCAAAGCAGGGCATAACTCCTACAAGTTAGCCAAGTGTGAGGAGTCTGAAGCAAGCACCCACTGAGTGCTGAAACATTTTTTTTCTCGTCAAAATGCAACAAGTACAGGGTTTGACAAGTTCTGAAGCTGACAAGTACCAAGGTATGCCTGTATTATATGTTGTACTTCACAAGACCCATACTTACACACTTTCACAAACTTGCTAAAATTTAGTGATGCTTTCAAAGCAAAAAATCAGTGCTATTTGACATGCTCAGTATAAAAAGCATTAAAATTATCCAGGATATAAGAAACCCTTTGGTTATAGTGCTTTTATTGTCATCTTGTTAACAGATTGAAAAGGTGTGATTCATATTTTCAGAAATCCTTGAAATTATCATTCAAGCACAGTCAGTGAATTGTGTTGTTACTGATAAACTACTTTCAAAGCTATGCTTAAACAGTGTGCCAAAACCAACTCTATAATAGACAGTCCCCCTCTGAAAAGCTACTTTTCGCTTAGTCTCAGCTACGTATACTGGAATGTGTGATTTTTATTCTTCTTAGAAATATGATGTTGAATATTTTGAGGGCAGTTTGCTATGAAGCTATAGATTTTGAAATTAAAGAAATAATTTATTTATTTATTTATTTGCTATTATCAAAATAATATAAGTAGTCATTTTAAGAACATGTTCAAAATAAATAATTCCTGTGAATTATTTCCTAATGGTATAAAACCCATAGGATAACAAAGATACCATGGTGGTTAAGAATCTAGTCTTTGAGCTCAGAATGCCTTGTTTGGAAAACTGACTCCTCTAATTTACTAGCTATGTGACTTTAGAGAAGTTATATAACTTTGCTGTGTCTCAGCTGCCTCCTTTGTAAAATTGTCTATAATAATGGAACTTACCCCATAAACAAATTAAATATGTTACTTCCTAAGAAATATACCTGGCAATATAAAAACCTATTATTGGCTCCATATTATTATTGTTATTATTATTATTATCTTGGAACCCAAATGATTATAGTTTTACATTATAAAGCCCTGCACCAATTGGCCTAGGTTTTTGGGTATGATGGGTGCTTTCAAAATAATCCGTGTAAGTGTTGTAGACTGAGTGCTGTATCCCTTCAAATTCATATGTAGAAATCCTTATGCCTAAGGTGATGATATTAGGAGGTGGGGCCTTTGAGAGTGATTAGGATGGAACCCTTATCAACAGGATTAGTGTCCTTATAAAAGAGGCTCTAGAAAGCTCCAAGGTTCCCTTCTGCCTTTTGAGATTACAAAAAAAGAAAAAATAGCTCTGAATAAGAAAACAGGTCTCAGGAGACACTAAATCTTCTGGTGCCTTGAACATGGACATCTTAGTTTGTGAGACATAAATGTTTGTTTTCTATAAGCCACCATTTTGTGATATTTTATTGTATCAGCCTGAACAAACTAAGATCATGGGCTTATTTAAAATTCTTACTTTGTTAATATTAGGTCCTGACAATTAACTCATAAAATAGTGGGCGTTATCTTTTTTTCATAATCATCCTTCCAATGGAAAATACACCTAATCTACAGGCAATACTTCATGGGACAAGCCTTTTGTCTCCAACTAAAGGAGGTCATTGGCCAATGGCCACAGCTACAGGGCTTTAAATTTCATCACTGCCTTTCTTCTGAGGCCACAATGCCTGTGGCAGCTTTGACCCGAATATGGAGTAATCCAAGGATACTAAGGGGGCATATTTCTGGGAAACAGGAGACAACTTTGACAAACAACGTTGGTTCAAGCACTTCATTAGGGCCTTGTTGAAACTTCTTTAGATGGCACATAAGCTACGTTCCCTTTGTCTCTTTTTCAGAGTCTGAATATACTCTACTTGCCTCACACTGTTTACTCTCTCACAGACACTTTCCTTAATAAAACCCTTGCTCAGTTAGTCCTGTCTTGACATTTGCTTATTAAGGGGCTGGGAATAACAGTCACTGAGTGGTTGAGTGACAGGAAATGGGCATGTTACCCAATGTTTTTAATGTCATCCTCCATAGTCACATGGCTTGTAGGTTTGGTCTCCAGTAGAGTGGCAGTAATTAGCATCTTCTCTTACTTCTGTGTCACCAATTACTTCTTAGTGTGTCTTCCACATGTGAACTCAGTTTTATAGAGTTTGTGGGGGAGTGTAATTTTGATTACTTAAATTCTCTATATTAAGCTTCAAAGAACAAACAAACAAACAAAATACATGTAGGCACCTTAGTCTATGCCAAGGGTGTCAAACTCATTTTCTCTGGGGGCCACATTAGCTTTGTGGTTTCCTTCAAAGGGCTGAATATACTTTTAGTTCCTTAACAGTTAAGGAGTAGTCACAGTTATACACTCCTAAAATTATTTCAGCCCTTCGAAGGTAACCTCCAGGCCAATGTGGCCCCTGTGAAAATGAGTTTGACAGCCCTGATCTATGACTATCTATTAAATTACAAAGTATAGCACAAGGACATATATTCTAGTTTATCCCACAGTTTTAAATTTTTTAAAGCTCTTTCCATTCAGTCATGGAATATATAATTATTTTGTATCAGTTGACTTCATTCGTTAACAAAACTAATACCTATTTTTATTAATGTAGGTCATGAAGCTGTTTTTAAGGAGAAAAATAGAAAAGTTACATACCTTCTAACTGCTCTTAGACATAAACATAACAAACATAGTAAGTCCAGAAATATGCTCTTGCTTTTTTCTCCTCAGACCTGCTTGTCCCATCGTTTTCTTCGAATAAGTATTGCCTCCATTCAACAAATCAATCTTTGGCTCCCTCTTTGACCCCACTTTTTTGCACACTTCCCACAGCAAAGCTTTCAGGAAAAACTGAATACTCTGTCTTCAGATATGGACATTCTGACCACTTCTTGACACCTACATCACTGCCAAATTGGGCCTAGTCACCTAATTTCTCCTTCCAGAGTTCTAGCTGGTGTGGCTATTTTCAGGTTTCTCCTCATAGTCTAGTCTCCACAGAAAAGCCAGAATGAGACTGAAAATGCAGGTCACTCCTTGGCTAGGACTCATGTCCTGGTCTTTCTTGTCTGGTTTCCTGACTCACTTACAATAATTTTACAGCCCTTATCAGGACACCCCATGTTCCACATTACCTGGCACCTGTTTCTGATGAAATCTTTTCTTATTTTTGACCACTCTTTTTCCCAAAGTTCACTTTGCTATAGACACACAGACCTCCTTGTATTTTCTTAAACAGTTCATGCTTGCTTGTTCCTGCCTCATGATTAGCATTTGCTTATACATCTTTCTGGAATGTTGTTCCTATATATTAGCATGATCTTTCCCAAATCTTCTTGACTACAGTCCAAATATCTATGACTTTATGACATCAGGTCTAAAATTGCATTTTCTTTTTCAGATTTTTTTTTTTTTTAGTTTCATTCCCTCACAATTTCCCTCACTATACTCTGAGGCTCTTGAAGGAATAGATTTTGTCTATTTCATACCTTGTTTTAAACCCAAGGCCTAGAGAGAATAGTCCTTATACTTACTGAGTGCTGAATAATTATCTGTTGAATAATAAATTAAATGAAAGAAAAACATAAATGAATTCTGAATCTATCAGATGAAGATAGCTTTATTAAATCATAAAATTAGTACTGATATGATATTATTTTTAAAATAAGATAACCCCATAATAAATTGAATTTAATCAATCAAGGGGCCTAATTCTCAATGTTCTGATAAATAATATCAACTCTAATCCTTATAATTCTAATTCAAAATATAGTCTTATGAGAAAGGTTTAAGCAATTGAAACAAGATTAGATTTTTAACTTTTACATGGATAGTATTTTATGATATAATTGTTTTTTATCAGTTTTAAAATGTTTTATTTATTTACTTCATAAATCACAATAACTGAGCCATAAGAACCAGGTTATTAATTACTATTAAATTTAAAATGTAAATTTTAATTTTAATTGTGCTTATTGTATAATAGACCATCTATTTATGTCAGAATTTACAAGTCTGATATCAAATCCTTATCGTGATGCCTGTGTATACAATGTTGGTGAGGCTCAACAAATGTTTAATGACTTCATCAAAATCAGATTATAATAAACAACTGTGACTCTGTACTTGGTGTACACTCCCTTCTGTACTAGAACATATTTCAGTCTGCTTCAGGGAAAATGATATAGCTGGTTCAAATTCCCTTTCTACTCCTTATTTTACTAATCCCTACATTATCTTCAGGTACTTGATGGATGCTAGAACTCATGAAAGACCAAGAACAAGACAGAAATAAGAAATTCTTTTTTTGATAGTTTTGTGAGTTGGCTTTATGTGCTCTAGATTTAGAAGGAGTAAGCTGGCTACTTCTCTCACAGCTGCCTTTGCAGGTTTTCTAGTGATTCTCATTATCCCAGACTTCTCAAACACAGTGCCCTTGACTTAGACTCTCTTTGCAACTTAATTCTTGGTGTAACAGGGAATAAACACTTTCTACTACTCTGATTTACCATGGAATAGAATTAGAATAAAATGTACTGGCAAACTCATAAAAAGAATTCACATACTGACAGTTCCTTTATAAGTATATTGCAGGCATTGGTAGTTCTGGTCCCTGCATGTACTGAAACAGTCTTGACCACACCTTTGGTTGATGCACACCATCCAACTGGGGAAACATGGCTGGTGCTGACCATTTCCAGTATGTTGACATCAAAGATCCATATGGGAACCAGCAAGGACACTGCCTGCATGTCCATAGCCTCTTCCCCGATCTCTTTGTTTTGCCTTCCCTCATTTTCCTGCAAAAACCTTCTGCCTGAACTGAGGTGTTATGACAGGTTTTTGAGGCCAGCAGTCCCTGTACCCTTTCAAAATGCCAGAACTCAAATAAACCACTCACCAGCTATCGTGTCTTGTGAAAATGGCTTTCATTGTGACAGGTAGCTGAACTTGGACTTTGGTTTCACCTGTGGCAATTTGTAACCTAATCCTGTCCCTAAGCATTCAGCATCTCCAGGTTTTTCCTATAGTTGTTCTTCCCTTTTCCAGATGGCCCTACTAACAGAACCCAAGTGATACCACGTCTGTTTCATTATTTGGGGGAACACAATGTACCCTTACTTGTGACAAATTCTAGGAGTTTGGTCCAATTCAACACAGCAGTAAATCTTCTGGTTCTGGTTCCTTCATGACAACAATTGTTCAGCTGTCATTCAACATCTTGGTTGCTTTGGAATAACTGGAAACCTTTCTCAGCTAACTTGGTCATATTTAATCTCTTCAAGTAGCTATATTAAATGCTTTACTTTCAGTAGTGATTGGGAATCATAACTAAGAATTACAAAAACATTATATCTCTTTAGTCTATTTTTTATATTATGATCAGTTTTTATAAACTTTATCAGATTGAACAGTTCCAATGTTGTTCACTGATATTTCTTGTGTGAGGTCTGCATTTTTGCCAACCTTTAATTTTCAATATCTATTACTAATATTTTGCCTTTATGAAAATTAAAAAATTTTAATTATTTTACAATTTATTTTTGGTTTGTTATTAATAGTAATTATGTAAAGTGTGGATTTTTGCATTAAATATAAGCAGGCATACTCCTAAATCTTGTGATTTATGGAGGTGAATGCCCCTGGAATTCAATAATTAACAACTCTGAACTCAACTAATGTTTTAAACAGGAATTTTAAGGAAAGAATATGTTATAATTATTATATTACCCTCTAAATTATAAGATTGTATATTAAATTATATATAAAATCATATAATCATTTTATTTTTTAAAGATTTTTATTTATTTATCTTTAGAGGGGAAGGGTAGGAGAGAGGGAGAGGGAGAGAAACATCAATGTGTGGTTGCCTCTTGTGTGTCCCATGCTGGGAACTGGCCTGCAACCCAGGCATGTGCCCTGACTGGGAATCGAACCACAATCCTCTGGGTCGCAGGCCTGCTCAATCCACTAAGCTACACCAGGCAGGGCCATATAATTATTTTAATAAAATGTCTACTCTTACATCTATTTTGTGTTTTATTAAATAAATTTCATATTTAGAAAATATTTAAGATAAAAGCTATTCGATACAGATATGAAAAAATGTCTAAGAACCCACATAATTATTTTCCTCCTGAAAGCACAATTTTAATTTTATAGTCTAGAAAATGTTTGCTATTATGCTTTTTCTCCCAACATTTTCTTCTCTTCATTTAATTTACCTATTTGCAACATTGATAATATTTTTAGGCATTTTATACCTTGATGGAAGCTTCCTTGCTATCTTATTCTTTATAGTATATTCGGCTTCCTTCAGTGGAGCTCTGCCATCGCCATTCCTTAAGATCGGATATATTACATTACAGATTGTAATGTAATGACAATTACATTTCATTACATTACAATCTATAATAATTACAATTCACTACAAATTCATTGGATATATTATTTATTCCTAAATGTTAATGTATCACAATTTCAAATCCTAATCTTTTATTTTACTAACCACCATTCAAAGCTAAGTAACTATCAAGAACTTATAATGTTCTTTTCAATTTCTCTTTTTCAACACTCTCAGGATATTTTAATGGAGATTTGACACTGTCTAATTAGAATTCTTATCCCCATCATTCTTTGTTCTAATGCATCCTTATTTCCTTATCTATAATATCTTTTATTTTTATTTTTTAATTTTATTTTACAATTAGAGTTTACATTCAATATTTCTTTGTATTAGTTTCAGAGATATATAACATTTATGCAATTCATGAATTGATCCCTTGATAAGTATAGTACTGACCTGGCACCATACATAGTTATTACAATATTATTCCCTATGCTGTACTTTACAGCCCAGTACTATTTTGTAACCACCAAATTGTAGTTCTTACTCGCTTCACTTTTGTCACTCAGTCACTCAACCTCTCTTCCCCTTTGGTAACCATCAGTCTGTTCAGTGTATCTATGAGTCTGTTTCAACTTTGTTTGCGCATTTTATTAGATTCCACATATATGTGCAATCATATAGTATTTGTCTTTCTTTGACAGACTTATTACTGTCATCTATGCTGTTGACAGCTCATCTGTGCTGTTGCAAATGGTAAGGTTTCATTATTTTTTATGGCAGAGTAATATTCCATTACATGTATAGTCTCACAGTTTATCTACTTGGGTTGCTTCCATATCTTAGTTATTGTAAACAATACTGCAATGAACACAGGGGTCCATATATTATTTTAAATTAGTGTTTTTTTTTTTGTTTGTTTGTTTCTGTGGATATATACTCAGAAATGGAATCATTGGGTCATAAGGCAGTTCCATTTTTAATTTTTTAGAGGAAGCTCCATACTGTTTTCCATTGTGGCTACACCAATCTGCATTCCAACCAACAGTGCATTAGGGTTCCCTTTTTCTTATATCCTTGCCAGCACTTGTTATTTGTTGATTTATTAATAATAGCCATTTTTACAGGTGTGAGGTAAAAAGCTCATTGTAGTTTTAATTTGCATTTCTGATAACTAGTGACATTCCTCATCTTTTCATATGTAAGAACATTCTTTTTAATATAATGTCTTTGCTCTACTTATCTCTACCTCTTGCCAAAAACAAAACAAAACTGGTTAATATTGTATTTGGGATGCATCTTCTCTTCCCCCAACATAAAAATTGATTGGAGATATATGTATATACCTACATCTGTATTTTTACTATTTTTTCCATTTTCTACTTTATTTATTTATATTGTTTATTCTATTACAGTTGTTCCAATTTTTCCCTTTTGCCCCCCTCCACCAAGCCCACTCCTTTTGCCCACAGTCAGTCCCCTCTCCCTTGTCCATGTCTATGGGTCATTCATACATGTTCTTCAACTAGTGCTTTCACCTCCCTACCCCCATTAACCCCCCCCCCCCACTCTACTCCTCCTACGGATATTAATCTGTTCCATGTTTTCATGTCTCTGGTTCTATATTTCTCATTAGTTTATTTTGTTCATTAGATTTTAGTTATTAGTGAGGTCATATGGCATTTATCTTTTTCTGACTGTCTTATTTCACTTAGCATAATAATCGCCAGTTCCGTCCATGCTGTCATAAAAGGCAGGACTTCTTTCTTTCTGTCACAGAGTATTCCACAGTGTAAATGTACTACAGTCTTTTAATCCACTCATTTACTGATGGGCACTTTGCTGTTGTAAATAGTGCTGCTGTGAACACAAGGGTGCATAAGTTTTTTTGAACTGATGTCTTAGGATTCTTAGGGTATAGGGTCATAAGGCAATTACATTTTTAGTTTCTTGAGGAAATTCCATACTGTTTTCCACAATGACTATACTAGTTTGCATTCCCACCAATAGTGCACTAGGGTTCCCTTTTCTCCACATCCTCACTAGCACTTGTTGTTTTTTGGCTTGTTAACAACAGCTTTTCTGACAAATGTGAGGAAATGTGAGGTGATATTTCATTGTGTTTTTAATTTGCATTTCTCTGATGGCTAGTGATGTTGAGCATTTTTTCATATGTCTCTGGGCCCTCTGCAGGTCCTCCTTGAAGAAATGTCTGTTCAAGTACTTTGCCCAATTTTTAATTGGGTTATCTGTTTTCCCGGTGTTGAGTCATATGTATTCTTTACATATTTTGGAGACTAAACCCTGGTCTGTTGTATCATTGGCAAATATGTTCACCCATACAGTCAGTTCCCTTTGCATTTTGATAATGTTCCCTTTGGTGTAGGAGCTTTTTTTAATTTGATGTAGCCCCATTTGTTTTATTTTTAATTTATTTCCCTTGCCCTAGGAGATATGTCAATAAAAATATTGCTAAATGGGAAGCCTGAGATTGTATTGCCTATGTTTTCCTACAGGACTTTTATGGTATCATGACTTATATTTAAGTCCTTTATCCATTTTGAGTTTATTCTGGTATATATCGTAAGATGGTGGTCTAGTTTCATTTTTTTGCATGTACCAGTCCAGTTCTCCCAACACTAATTATTGAAGAGACTGTTTTTTCCCATTGTATGCTTGTGACCCCTTTATCAAATATTAATTGGCCATAGAGACATGAATTTCTTTCTGGGCTCTCTGTTCTGTTGCATTCATCTATGTATCTGTTCTTATGCCAGTACCAGACTGTATCGGTTAGAGTGGCCATGTAGTATAGTTAATTTTATTTTTATTTTTTAAATTATTTTATTGTTGTTTAATTACAGTTGTCTGCATTTCCCTCTACCCCAGCCAAAACCACCTCCCTCCCTTGCTTCCAATCTCCCCCTTGGTTTTGTCTATATGTCCTTTATAATAGTTCCTGAAAACATTTCTCCCCATTATCTCTTCCCCCCACCCCTCTGGTTATTATCAGATTGTTCTTAATTTCAATGTCTCTGGTTATATTTTTCTGTTTGCTTTTTTTGTTGTTGTTGATTATGTTCCAGTTAAAGGTGAGATCATATGGTATTTGTCCCTCACCACCTGGTTTATTTCACTTAGCATAATGCTCTCCAGTACCATCTGTTTTTGTTGAAAATGGTAGGAGCTTCTTCTTTCTCTCTGCTACGTAGAATTCCATTGAGTAAATGTACCACAGTTTTTGGTCCACTCATTTACTGATAGGCACTTAGGTTGCTTCTAGCACATAGCTATTGGAATGTGCTGCTATGAACATGGGAGTGCATAGGCTTTTTGGATTGGTGTTTCAGAGTTCTTGGGATATAATCCCAGCAGTTTCAAAAGGCAGTTCCAGTTTTAATTTTCTGAGGAAATTCCATACTGTTTTCCAGACCCTAGTTTCAGGCCCTTGTGGTCTGAGAAAATGCTTAATATAATTTCAATTTTCTTGAATTTGTTGAGGCTTCTTTTGTATCCTATCATGTGGTCCATCTTTGAAAATGTTCCATGTGCATTTGAAAAGAATGTGTAGTTTGCTTCTTTGGGATGAACTGTATATATCAGTTAAGTCCATTTCATTTAGGGCATTGTTCAATGCCACAATATCTTTCTTGATATTTTGTTTGGAAGATCTGTCTATTTTTGACAGTGGGGTGTTAAAATCCCCTACTATATTTGTGTTGCTGTCAATACCTTTCTTGAAGTCCTCCAAGATTTTCTTGATGTATTTAGGTGCTCCTATGTTGGGTACATATATATTTACAATGTTTATATCTTCTTGATGTATTCTTCCCTTGAGTATTATGAATTGACCTTCTGGGTTTCTTTGTACAGCTCTTTTTTTGAAGTCAATTTTGTCTGATATGATTGTTGCTACCCCAGCTTTTTTTTATTGTCCATTTGCTTGGAATATTTGTTGCCAGCCCTTCACTTTCAGTTGTATAGGCCTTTTGCTCTGAGGTCATCTCTTGTAGGCAGCATATATGTGGGTCATGATTTCTTATGCATTCTACTATTCTATGTCTTTTGATTGGAGCATTTAATCCATTTACATTTAAGGTTATTATTGACAGGTACTTTTTCATTGCCATTTTTTCGTACCTGTGTTCTTCTCTCTCACACTATTTTTCTTCCTGTTCTTTAAGCAGATCCTTTAGCATCTCTTGCAGAGCTGGTTTGGAGGAGATATATTTTTTGAGGCTTCTTTTGTCCAGGAAGCTCATCATTTGGCCTTCTATTTTAATTGAGAGACTTGCTGGATAGAGTAGTCTCAGATACAGACCCTTGGTTTTCATTACTTGGAATATTTCTTGCCATTTCCTTCTGGCTTGGAGTGTTTCCATTGAGAAGTCAACTGCTAGTCCTGTCTGGGCTCCCTTATATGTTACTTCCTGTTTCTCCCTTGCTGCCTTTAAGATTCTCTCTTTGTCTTAGAATTTTGCCATTTTAATTATGATGTGTCTTGAAGGGAGCCTCTTTGGGTTCCTCTTGATTGGTACTCTCTGTGTTTCCTGGATTTATATGACTTTTTCTCTCATCAAATTAGGGAAGTTTTCCATCATTACTTTTTCAAATAGGATTTCTATCCCTTGTTCTTCTTCTTCTTCTGACATCCATATTATACAGATTATTATGTTTCATGTTGTCTTGCATTTCCCTTAATCCCTCTTCATTCCTTCTGAGTCTCTTTTCCTTTCCCTGGTCTTTCTGAGTGTTTTTTTTTTTCTACTTTGTCCTCCAGCTTGATGATGCAATCCTCTGCTTCAGCTACCCAGCTTTTGATTTTTTCTACTGTGTTCTTCAGTTCAGAGATTGTATTCTTCATTTCCTCTTGGCCCATGTTGATAGTTTCTATTTCCTTTTTCATGTTGATGTAGTTTGCAGTGAGTTCATTGTAGTTTCCCTGTAGTTTTTGATAATTCCCTGTGAGCTCATTGAGCTTCCTGATAACCATTGCTATGAATTCAATATCTGTTAGTTGACTTGCCTCTATTTCATTTAGCATTCTTTCTGAGGCTTCTGCCTTTCCTTTCATTTGGGGACTGTTTATTTGTCTTCCCATTGTTTGTGAGACTCTTCTTGTTAGCCTCAGCTTCTTAAATTGATGTGTTCTGGCTCCCTGGGTTTATGGTGTGAACTTCTGTGGTAAAATATCTGTGAGATTCAGTAGGGAAGTCTCCTTGATCTCCCAAGTTCTTTGGCTGTCATTTAAGTTGGCTCTGTGTTTTTCTTTAGGTTTTGATTATTGGGTCTTTCTTTGGTGGGTCCTTCCCTCCAGCTGGTCACTCCATCCACCACATCTTATATTCTGTTGTGCAGGTGTGGACAGGTTGTGTTGAAGCTGGTTCTTCTGTCTGTATGAGGTTTTGAGGATTCTCTCCTGCTATTGTTTAGTCATTTTTTCTGGGTAATTTCTCCACCATTTAGTTGTATTTCCAGATCCGTCCTATACTGAGGTTAGTGTAGCTTCCACTCCCTTTTTCACTTTCTTCCATTGTTATCTGTTGGTGGTTCCTTTGTTGATGTGTTTCTTCTTCTAGGAGGTATACTGGTGCTCACAACTCCCACCTACTATATTTTGTGATCTGTTGGAGGAGGGAGGCAAAGTTGTTTAAGAGAGCGGGAGTATATTCCATGGTATTTAAAGTACCAACCTGTAGAGAAGAGATAGGAGATCCTTTTGGTATGTACAGTGTTAACCGTGATATTTCACCCAACTACTTACTTTTTATGAAGAGTGGAAAAAAGATAAGACTCTTGTTAAGGAAGGAAGGACTGTGAGTTAGCTCTAGAAAGCAGTGTTTGTCGGGGGTCAGATTATGAGGAAAAATGAGAGTAAAGGATTGAAATAGGTCTAGTGTGCAAGAGAATAGAGTTCACCACAATAGTAATAAAGTTCAGGAAACAGTGAAGTGAGCTAAGATTTGGGAGGGGTGCTATGTAGTATTTACATTTGTATGGAACAGCGATTATTTACAATAGTAATGGAGCAAGAATCATATAACAGAATCTATGTGATCTGAATAACAAGAATAGTAAGTATAGGGCCTAGAGTAGTGTACTATTGGAATACAAGTGAAGTAAAAGACGGAAAATTAAAAATACACTATCAAAGAGAGAACAAGGGAAACCAGTCGAGCAATGCAATTTAACAGACGAATAGAACAAGACTAAATAAAAAGAAGAGAAATAAAAAACTAATAAAATAAAAGATGTAAAAATAATAATAAATATAATAATAATAAAAATATACAATAACTTGCAAGTTCTCTGGAGAAGCAAAGTGAAATTTGTTTCACTGTCTCAGTTGTTGCAATGACCCCTCTTTGGGTCTGTCTCTGGTCCTTTCACAGCTCCAGGTTTTATTGTGTTATTTGTGGGAAGAAAAAAAGATAAAAAGGAAGAGAGGAAGAAAGAATTAAAAAAAAAGGAAAGAAAGGAAGAAGGAGAAGAAGAAGGAGATGAAGGAGAAGAAGAGAAGAAGAAGAAGAAGAAGCCGCCTCCTCCTGCTGGCTTTAAACAAGCCAAGCCTGTTCTGCTGGTGTTCCTGGCTGCAGCAGGCTGAGGGGGTATTAATTTCACATTTTTCCCTTTCTCTGGTTTTGCGGGGATGGGAGCCAGGCCTGAGCTGCACTCTTCGCAGTTGCCCAGCCTCTAGCTCAGCCTCCTCAGTTCAATGCTGGGCCCCTCCAGCCCAGTTCCTCAGTTCAATGCCCAGCCCCCAATGCCCTTCTGATCCGGGCCTATGCCTCCAGTCCACCAGTTGTGCTCTTCTTGAAGTGAACCAATTAGGGGCAACTCACACACCACCTTTTCACTCTTTGCTGTCCTAGATGCTAGGGACTCTCAGAGTCTCTTCAGGATAGTTCAACATCCCCCACTGAGTTAAGTCTTTCTGGGGATTGCTGACTCCCTGAGCCTTCCTGCTCTCCTCTGCAAGGGTGTCTCTTCCTTCCTCTTAGAGATCCAGTTGGCCCTGCAGAGCAGGACAGGGCATCCCCTGGCTGCACAGCGGTTGCAGGCACGTGCCTCCTCTGCTGCTTCACAGGGATGGTGGGATTGGGCACAAAGTGCCTCTGTCCCAACCCACTGCCTCCTTGGCAGCAGGGTCAGGTGTTCCATCCCCAAGCCTGCGGGTGTGAGTGCTCAGCTTTGGCTGCTGGGGTGGGATTGACAGTCACAGGACCCCGGATTCACGTGTGCGCTGTCCCCTGAGCTTGGGATATGAGTGCGAGGCTGCTGCTGCTGCTGCTGCTGCTCTTGCAGCAGCCAGGACAGCAGGGTCAGGCACATTCTGCTCCTGGAGCTGTGGGCTTGTGAGAGCTTGGTCTCTGCTCCTGTAGCAGGAGCGGTCTTGGGGTGGCAGTGCTTAGCATGCAGGCCTCAGCTACTGTGATGGCAGCTGTGGCAGGTTGGGGGTAGGCCAGGTTGGTTGTGTGCTTCTGGGGTAGTGGACAAGGTTGGATGCCCTCTGTCTTTGTGGATGAGGGTAAGGGTTCAGTTGTAGTCGGGGCAGCAGAGGAGGCTGCAGAGGCTACACAGGTGAAGGCAGGAGAGGCAGGGGCAGCTGCTGCAAGAGAATTCCCCAAACAGCCATTGAGTGTTTCTTTTTTCTTTTTCTTTTTGAAAAATTCCTCCTATTCAAGCCTGCCACTCCAAACAAGTGCCTGGCCTCTCTTGCAGCCCAATTCTCCAACCAGACCAGGGATTAACTGGGTCAGGGCCTTCTTGGCCCAACTCTTCCCAGCCAGTGTCCATAGTCTCAATGGGTAAATACCGCCCCTGTGTGTTTTCCACTTCATCCTTATTCCCCCACTAGGACTTCAAGAATCCAGATCCCTTCTGGTGCTGCTCAAATATTATTTGGCAGGGGAGGGAGCCACTGATCTGGCTCTCTCCCAAGAATACTGCAGCAGACCTGTCGGGCACGAGGCCTAAGGTTATAGCCGCTCTGGTCCCTGTGCTGGTCCCAGGGACCTTATTGTCCTGAAGCACTCTCCTTACTGTCTGATTTTTCAATATCCTCTACAGTTTTGGCCTCCAATCTTTATATATGCTGGGGTACCTTGTCTGTTCACTCTGCTCCTCAGAAGATAGGCTAGGTGTTCCACCTGTACCCTAGGGGAAGTAGACTCTGCTCCCACCTATCTTGCTGCCATCTTCCTCACCCCTATATTTTTTACACTTTTACTACTTAGAGAATTTTATTGTCTCAGTAAAACCTTAGTTTTGGTTACAGAAGCTCTGTACATTTTGGAAAGTAATTGCTAGTTTTTTTTTCCTCTTGTAAGTAAGGTCTTAATTCTAACTATTTATTTCTAGTATATAGTGAAACTTTTTAAAATGTATATTGATTGCATCCCTAGTAGAATATAATTCAAGGACAAATATAACTGTAAAAACCTTGTTGTGTATGTATTGTGGAATGTCAGAAATATGTATATGTAAATATATATTTATATAACTGTCAACACCTGTTATTGACAGACCTTTAAATTTCCAGATATTAATTAATTAATATCTGTGTTTATTCCTGCATTTATATTTATATCTATCTCTATGTATGTAACCTATGTCTATAGACATATATATGTCTATATGCATACATACGTATATGTGTGTGTGTGTGTATATCTATATATAACCTGAGAGCTGCTCACAATAGTAATTAGAATACTCAGTGCTTAGGAATTGACTTCTAAATACTATTTTTCCACTAAAAGTAACAAGGTACCCTTGGAGAAATGGCTAGGTTGGGCAGAGTAAATAAAGGATAAGAATAGAGAACATCTTGTGGAGCCAGAAAGCAAGGAAATGCTCAAAAAATATTGGGACAAATAAAAAAAAAAAACATGAAAGCCAGCTTGAATGATCTCCCACTGATAACAGAAGGGATAACAATGTAATTATAGTAACAAATTATAAACTATTGAATAGAATAGAAAACCTTTATTCCATAAGATACAAATAGAATATATTGAGTCAATTAATAACTAGAAAGTTATGTAGTTTCAAAGTATTTTCTCAAAAATACTTACTAATTACATAGTGGGAAGTAATGGAAAAGCCTGGCACATACCACCTTTATTTACTTACTAACATCATTAGTCATGGGACCAATTAAAACACATCCCACCTGTCTTTTTTTCAGGCTACCATATCAAGATAGCACAGACTGGGTGACTTCAACAACAAGAAATATTTTCTCATGCTTCTGGAGACTGGAAAGTCCAAGGTCAAGGTTCTGGAAGGATTGGGTTTCTGGTAAGGTTTCCTTCCTGCCTTGCAGATTACCACTTTTTCCACACATGGCCTTTTCTCTGAGTGCATATGGAGAAAGGTCTCTCTCTCTCTTTCGCTTCTTAAAAGGTCATAATTCCTTTTGGAGTATATATCTACCCTTATTATACTACTTAACCCTAATTAAAGGCCCTGTTCCAAATACAAGGGAAGACCTCCCAAAACCTGGAATTATTATTTAGAGGCCAGGCCCCTTTTAGTAGAGGCTTCCCCCACTAGGCAAGTGTTCTAAGAAGCCATCTGACTTAACATACCAGCTGGCATTGTTGTGAGAGGCTGCGTTTGGCTTCAGTGAGTTCTTTTTAATATTCAATGCTTTTGCCCATTTCATGATGGATAATTTATGAAGGTTTCTGTACACACTGCCCTGAGTGTTCATCTGTTTTGACCAAAAGTGACATGACCCCTATGTGCCCTTCCCTATTTACCTGATCTGTCCCCAAGTGATTTTGGTTTCGTATCCCCAGATAAAAACAGTCCACAAAGGGAAATGCTTTGCTTACATGGAAGAAGAGAAACAAAAATGGCAGAAGCCCTAAAAGTTATCAAAACTGATAAGTTCAAATCCTGTTTTGAGCAGTGGAAAAACATCTTGATAGGAGTATTGCATCAAATGAAGAATACTTTGAGATAACTGAAGTTTAAACATTTAAGAATGAATACACAATTTTTATACATAAATTCTGTTTTTTGGGTCCCCCCTCATATAATCAATTGGGAGTTAGGGCTTTAAAGTATGAATTAGGTGGTGGAAGGCACAATTATGTCCATAGAAAATCCCAATAAGATACAATGAGAAGAATGCAACATCACTTCCATGGTATTCCTGAGAAAGATGCATACCCTGAGTCTAATTATGAGGAGTCATGAAACCTAAATTCATGGATGTACTACTACAAAATAACTGGCTAAAATTCTTTAAATGTTCCAGGATCACAAAAGCCAATAAAAGAGTAAGGAACCATTTCAGAATGTTAGGGACTAAAGACACATGACAACTAAATGCAATGTGTAATTCTGAACAGAATCCTTTTGCTGTCAAAGATATTATTCCAATAATTGGCAAAAGTTGAATGGGGTCTGCTGATTAGATTATATAATATATTAATACTATTTCTAAGAACTTCTTTGATGGTCATCCCAAATCCCATCAAACAAAGACAAATTCTAACCCTTCAATGCTTATTTCAATCTTTATAGGCAGAGATATTCAAATTGTCCTTTGTGGACCTCTGAGGGAATACAGAAATCAAGAAGCAGTGAGATTCTGATCACCTCATTGCTGCTTCTAAAAAATAGCTTTGACTTCATTTGCTTCTTATGATGGGCTTATGATGATCATATGATTTTAGAAGTGCAATAAAATTTCTTAGTACTTGTTTCTTCTAGGAAAAGGTGGAAGTCTGAATAATACTGATATCTAAAATGAAGTCCAAGCCCATTATTCATTATTTGAGGCTGTTTGCCTCTGTCTCTGCTTCTACTTCACTCTTGTATGAATCTATTTTTATCAAAAAAACAAACATACAAACAAAACAAAACAAAATAAAACATAGCACTACTAAAATTACATATTTAACTATATTACCCAGTCCCCCAAAATAATCTCAACATTATTCTTTACTTTCTTAATTCTTTTACTAATAGGATTAAATTCTATATTTTTTATGATCACTCAAGCAACCCAAAATGGAATACCTGCAGCTCTTTATTATTACTATTATTTATTTATCATGTAATATTGTTGATATTATGTATGGCATTGCTATTTATCAGTTAATATAGTATTAAATATCTTAAGGTATTTTCCAAGTCAAAATTTGAAGTGTTAAAACAATTTGTATCTTATTGTTTATCACATTACCTTCACCAGAGAGGAGACTACATAGATATGTGTGTTTCCTGATGATGAGTAGTGTAGAGTAATGGTATGTAAGAGAGATAGATTTTTAACTAGAAGTATATTTTAATGATTTTAATCAAAATAAAAGGCTCAAATAATAATTATATATAATAAATAAAACAAAAAACAATCAAAGTCAAGTATATTTTTAAGTTATTTGTACATATTATCTCCTCAGGAAAACCTCTTCAGGGCAACTTTGACTGGGATAAGTTCTCCTATAATAACCTCTTAGAACAACTTGTATATAAATCTATCAAAAATGTTTCACTCTGTATTAAAATTCATCTGTTTACTAGACCTTGGAAACCTTGAGATAAAAATGTGACTTTTTACCTAATGGGTTCCCATCACTTAATACACTGCTAACAGAAGGCATGCAATATAAATCCTGGCTGAATGAATGAACAACCATGAAAGAAATTGGAGTTTTAAACTAGTAGCTTATGTGGCAACATTATACAAATTATAAAACACCTTCATCCCTAAAGAATAAAAATTCCTAAAATAAACCATAAGAACACAATCTTCCTAGTTTTTGTTCATATTATATACTTTTTATGTTTTCTCTATAATACATCATGTTATATAATCATTGTGCTAATGCATAAAGGATTATAGCAGATTATTATTTTAAGAATCATATGCATTTATTTGGAAGACTGTAAACAGATTTCTTTTTTACCTTTGTATTTTCTAGTATAATATATTAATAATTAAAATATTAATAATTAAAATAAGATAAACTGAGCTGCTGTAGGTTTTCTTTCAAATAGATTTCTAATAATGCTTTTAACATTTGCCATTGTTAGACACTTAAGTCAAACCATTCTATTTATATTGCAGTGCAATGAACATATCTAGATCTAGTATATGCTTCCTGTCATCTTGTAGATTATTTATTGAGAATATTTGGTGAAATATTATAAATATGTCATATCCATTAGAATAGTTGGTTACAAAATAGTTGAACTATTTCCATTATCAATAATGAAGGATTGTATAATACACATATGTGTTAGTCAAAATTAGATATGTGAATTTTCATTTATTATTTCTTCTATTTATTTCCAAAATACCACTACAATCAATTATATTAAGACCAAGCTTTTGGTGGTAAAGATAAGTCTCTCCTTTTGTAATCTTTGTACCTGACAAGCAAAGGTCAACAAATATTTATAGAGATAACTTGATCTGAATTAACTAGTTCAGGTCTTTTTTTAAAGCAACTTAGAAGACTGCAGTGCAACTTTGGAACCAGATTCTTTGAGGCTTTTTGGTGTCTCAGATTCAGTGTTCACCTTTTTCTTGGCAGGGATATATTTGTAATCAATATTGTTGACAGTTTTCTCCTAGTAGTGGATAGAGGTAATGTGTTCTTGATGGCCAAGCTGACACTGTTGACAATTTGTGGCAATAAATTGATGTGGCAGCTTTTAAATAATGTTTTCTAGAGAAAAACAGTTTTTTCCTTCTTTTACTTTCGTTTAAAAATATTTTGTTCACTTTCTTTTTTTTATTATTGTTCTATTACAGTTGTCCCAATTTCTCCGTGTTGCTCTCCCTTGACCCACACACTCCCCCACCTCCACAGTCAATCCCCACCGTGTTGTCTATGTCCAAGTGTCATTTATACCATTTGTTGATTGGACCCTTCCCCTTCTTTCTGCCCTTATCCTCCTACTCCCTCCCCTCTGGTCACTTTCAGTTTGTGCAAGTTGGCTTATTCAATGCTACTATATCAGAAAGTGAGTGCTGGTATATCTCAGTCTGAGAACTTGCCTACCAGCGGGCACCATAATTGTCCTCAGTAAGGAAATATCCAATTGGTTCTCACATGATTTGTCAATGGCACCGAGAAAGCTATAGATTTTTAAAAAAGAACAAATCAGGTTAATTTTCTGAAACTTGAATTTAAGTATTACATTAAATAAACTATGGTATACTGAACCAAAATAAATTATTAATAGGTAAAATTAAAATAATAATAAAAATAAATGTAGTAAATTAAATCAAACAAGTATTCAATTAGTTTATGTTCTGATGTATAACTCTCTTAAATGAAAATATTGGAATCACAGAATTTTCATCTTCACAAAGGATAATTTTTAAACATAATACGGAGTATTAGTTTTGAATTGAGAAATTGAAGAATTGTTTTGTTATAATTTTATCGTATATTTCAGATTTAATTTAAAATAATACTTTTTTCTTTTAACCATTTGATCATTATTAAATTAAGCAATATTTTCTTTTACATTGTGTACCTTTTTTTTTTTAAAGAAATAGGAACACTAGTAGGTTGGGATCACAGGGGAAAAGATGATAAGAATGCTTTGGAAGATAATTCCTTTAAGAAAATTTTTTTCTGAAATATGTTCCTTTCTAAAGTTAAGGTTGTGTGTAAGTGAGCTATTGCAAAAATGAATTATATATGCATATTACGTAACAAAAATCAATGCAACAATAAGCGAAATTCATAGACATGTCTGCTGTTCATGCAAACCATTCATTAACAGGACTTTGCAGATAAAAGTTTTCTTTCCTCTACTGAAGAAATGGATAAGGAGGTCTTTTCCAAAACTCATTTGAAGATAGAAAAATTAAAAATGACTATATGTTAAAATCACTTTTGATAGCCTTCTTATCACATTAGCCTTTACTCTGCTTGTTGTACCTACTTGATGAGGAAGCAGGAACTCAAACACTGACATAACTATGTTGGCTTGGGCTGTTGTAACAAAATATCAGAGACCGAGTGGCTTATACAACATAAATATGTTCTCTTACAGTTCTAGAAGCCAGAAGCCTAAGATTAAGGTGTTTTTAAGGTTGAGAAGTTTTTCTGAGATCTGTAAAGGGGCTTCTTTTTCATGTCTCTGTCTCAGTTTCTCATGGTTTGCTGGCAATCTTTGGTGTTTCTGAGATTCTGTTGTATATCACTCCAGTATCTGTCCTTGTTTTCACATGGCATTCTCTTCTTGTGCATTATAGTCCCCAAATTTCTGCTTTTGTGAGGACACCAGTCATACTGCATTGATAGGCCCACCCTACTCCGGTGTGACCTCATTGTAACTAATTACATGTCCAAGACCCTATTTCTAAATAAGGTCAGATTCTGAGGTGTAGGTGTTAGGGCACCAACATGTAATTTTGAGGGGGATATAAATGAAACCATAAGAAGATAATTCCCCTAATTTATAGACTACAGAATCATAGAAAGAGGAGCAAAACTACTCATTCAAATTTTTAGATTTAAAGTGGGCAATTTCTTGTATTAGAATCCTTGAAATTTACTCTTTTCAATTCAGTAGGTGGCTTCCACAATTTAAAAAAGGGACAAAAGAGCTATCTACATATTCACTTTTAGCATCTTGTTCTGTGAATAGTTAAATACAAGTAAAATTTCTTTAATTGCCAAGTTTCCAAGTAGATATTAATAGGTAATATGGGGATTGTTTTTTTTCAATTTTTTTCTCAGAATAAAATGCATTTTAATGGACATGGTAAGCTACTATGGTACATACCAACCTAAAAGTTTTCACTTCAACATATCCTTTCAACTAGCTTAACAAAACATTTTCTTCATTTCTCCATCCCTTCATTTCTATTTATTTATTTTAAAAATTTATATATTTTTCTTTTCTTGACAGATGTTGTTCATTAAACTCTTCTTTAACAACAATCTCTCTTCCCGTTGGTTTTATTTCTTAGATGCAGAAAATTATGCCCAAAATATTTACAAAAAATAGATGGTGGAGATGCAATGAGAAGTAGTTACACTCAATGTCAAATGTTTTTTTGAGGCCATTAAATTTATGTTACCCATCTATTCTTGTCTTTTGGAATTTAATTTAATTACATATATCACTTATTTTGAGCAACTACTATGTGAAAATAGTAAATTATTTGTACATCAAACTTCACAATTTTTTCTTTTTATTCCTTAAATGGTCTTATACTTGGAGCAATGTATATATGATATTAATAATTTATTAAAAAATAACTTTGCTTAATAAAGATTGATCATGCTGGTTCAGTAGATGAAAATGAATGCTGTATGTTTAATAAACTTTTACAGACACCTTTTTTCCCCTAAAACTAACCTATAAACATCTTCAGAATATAATATACATGTGAAGAGAGTTAATTATGCTAGTATAATATGTAGTCCACTGATTAATAATTTTGTTTATAACATAATTTTAGAGAGTATTCAGAAATATTTTCAAGCAAATCAGCAAGATAAGAACTAGCAATGCTTTGAACCAAATTTCGAAAGTGTAATGATTTATACTTGAGATTTAAAATACATAAATGAGTAATAAATTTACTTTAGAGAGAAAAAAATAACAGCCAATAATTACTGCTTTAATTTGATAATTGTTCAGGCAATTGAGCAATTTCAGTTGCAATTGGGCACTTTCCACTTATATCTGAGTTGTAATTAACCAATTTTAGGTATAATTATTTGTGCCTAGGCTTTTAACCTCTTAAATTTATTTTACCTCATGCTACAAAAAAAAAATGTTACTATGTTTACTATTTTTTTTTATTTGGAGTATCACTGATTTTCTCTGCCTATAAGGGAATACCATTCGAAGGAATTTCCATTAATGCTTCAGACAGGAAATGGGATCTTTTAGTTCCCCCAAAAGCTGTTAGAATACACACAAAATTGCTTTAAAAGCATTGACTAAATTGAAATACTCACTTCCTCAAACAACAAGCCATTTTAGTCAAAACAGTTTCTTGACAGAATTGACTTTTGACCAATTATTTAGCTGAATTGATAGTTTCTTTTACTTAATTTGCTTGTCAATTTAGTGAAAACTCTCTGAGAGTCTGAGAAAGTGACTGTTGAACTGTGCTTGTAAGGAAGTAAAATAAATTACAAATATATATTACAAAATTATGTTATGTAAAATGCGTAAGTGATATAATACAACTTTCTTTTTTAAGATTTTATTTATTTTTAGAGAGAGGTAGAAAGAGAGGGAGAGAAACACAATGTGATTGCCTCTCGCACACTCCCTACTGGGGAACTGGCCCACAACCCTGGCATGTACCCTGACTGGGAATTGAACTGGTGACCTTTGGTTCACAGACCAGCACTCAGTCCACTGAGCCACACCAGCCAGGGCTGATATAATACAACTTTTAAATGTGGGTTGAAACTAAACTTGATATTTTGACTAATTATATTTTTTCATAGTAAAAAATCTGTATATACTTACATGATTTTCCATCCTAAATGCCTTCATCACCATTACTGTGTACAGATATTTTGATTACATTTGTATGCATATGACATGGGTAAGTTTTCTAGACAAATATTCTGTCTTATATACCCAAGTATCTCAACTGCCTCACATACTTCCCTGCACACCTTAGGTGGTAAAACAAAAAAAAAATGTTGATAATCACTCTATAAAACAGGGGCAAATAATGCTATCTTATATATCCTCACTTTAAAAATAGACTTTTTTGTTTCATTTTTGTCTATTTTTAACTAGAACTATTACTTTTAAAAATAGAACAGATCTGCATACAATTAGTAGCAGCATAGTAAGTGATACTAGATCCCAGATATCACAGTGTTCATCAGTCTTAAGAACTGAAGTTCTCACTGAAGGGGTAAACTGCATATTGTAAGTAGTAGGCAAACTTTAGATCAGGGATGTCAAACTCGTTTTCACCGGGGGCCACATCAGCCTCCCAGTTGCCTTCAAAGGTCCGAATGTAATTTTAGGACTGTGTAAGGTAACTGCTCCTTAACTAGGGGCACGGAGCTCAGTGTTGCTGCCAGGTAGAAACAAGGTGCTGAACCAGATAAAACAAGGTGGAGGGCCAGATTTGGCCCGTGGACCTTGTGTTTGCCATGTATGCTTTAAATAGTCTGATGCAGGGGGTCAGGGGGTTACCAAGCAGAGTTGGCTGCTTCTTTTGTCTTTACCCCACTTCCTAGGGTTTCCCTTTGGCTGAACAGAGCTGAGGAGGGAGCCTACAAAATGAGTCCTAGGAAAGCCAAAACCCTGCAGACAAAGATGGAACAGAGGAAAAATCAGAAATCAACCTCAGATTTACATTGAAAACAAATGAAAAAGTAGCCATTATGACTTTATGTAATGTAGATTTTTCTCCTAGATCCATCAACTTTAGAAAATATATTTTCCTTACCACTGAAATATGAGGTCATTAGTGAATTCACTAGCCCATTTCCCAACCAACCTTCACATTTTGTTGATTTTTAATTTTTTCTCCTTTCTAGAGCAGCCTTTAAAATCTTATATCTTATATGTCTATCTAAATATCTTGGTTTAACATATTAGAGAGAATAATTTATTTCTTGCCCTGAAAATTAAAAAAAAAGAATAATAATATTTGCCTTAATTCTCCCTTTCCTAATCTCTAAAAATATTTAATACTTTTAATTTTTGTGAAGATGTAATTTTATATGTGAAAAGTGCATACATCCTATTATTTAATAACTTTAATTATATGTTCTATGTTCTGTCTGTTGATGATATATTAAATTAAAAATCTAACTTGCAGCATTTATATGACTGAAAATTTGCTATAATTTCTTGTAGCACCAAATAATGTAAATTAAGCCATATGGAAAGAAATATAATCCCAAATTATGTAAATACCACTATTCAAATATCTGTATAAGTATCAAGGAGGGCGGGATCTTTTTTCATTTTAGTTTATTTTTATTTCTTCAGGATCACATGTTATTATGGTAGGCTGAATAATGGTCCCCCAAAGATGTCTGTGTTCTAATCCTTGAAACCTGTTTCTGTTGACCTTTTTGGGTAGAAACTTTTCATATGTGAGCAAATTAAAAACCTTGAGATTTGAAAGATTGTCCTGGATTACCTGGTTGATTTCAATGTAATCACATGTCCTTTAAAGAGAGAGAAAAGAGGTCAAAGGTGGTGGGAGAGGGTGACCTGAGGATGGAAGGAAAAATTGGAAGCAGTCAGAAGCCATAGAATACTGCGGCCTCTAAGAAGCTAAAATAGGAAGGAATGAATTCTACCCTGGAGCAACCATTACCAACCAGCCCTGCCAACACCTAGATTTTAACCCCTCAAAACTTATTTTGAACCTCCAAAATGATAAGTGGAAGTATTCATGTTGTTTTAAACCACTAAATTTATGGCAATTTGTTATAGCAGCAATAGGGGGGAATGCAGTTATCAATATTTACTTTATCTCATGCCTACCAGTAATTTACTTTTTCCTAGAGTACAATTCATTAAGTAGTATCTTCCATAGTGTTGCATAGATGAGAAGCCTTTGAAATTTAGAATTACATGTCTAAAAATGCATTCACTTTTTACACAGTGTTTATCATTTACACAGTAAAAGAATACAATGGGAAAAAAAAAACCACCCTGAAGTCCAAGTTTCCACTTTAATTATTGAAATACATAGTTGAAATTTATTTCAAGTAATGTCCTAGGGTAAGTATCTGGAGCTACCTTCCTTACCTTCCTTGATTAAATAAATAATCTATTAAAAAGAATCTATGAAAAGTAAGCCAGATTTGTTAGATCAGTAAGGAATCCATAAACTAGATTACATGTGAGCCTAATAACCTGAAAATAAATTAAACTGAAGCAATTTTTTTCTCTACTTCCAACAACAGAGAACTTGCATTTCAGTTAAATAGTGGGGTTAATACATAGGATAAATGAGAAGTACACTATGTTAGAATGTTGCATTGTGAGTAATTGGAATAAAAAACACAATATGGAGGTGCATTTCATTTACATAATTATTAAAAAGAAATAAATCTTAAAAAGTCACACACATGATAACAATCTTAACTAAAGTAAGGGAATAAATATCAAAAAGTCAGAAACATTTTTACCTCAGTAGGGAATGAGGGGAATTTTTGGTGAGGTCCAAGCATGTGGGATAGGTGGAACTTCTCAGGTGCTTGTAAAGCTCTATTTCTAATTTAAATGACTACATGGATGTTATTTATTAATGAGTCCTTAAACCTTACTCATGTTAATCGCTCCTCTGTATGTCAAATATAATATACATACCAAATAAATACAAACACATGAAACAGGCTGCAGCTAAGATGCGGGGCAGGGGCAAATAGAGATTTGGAATGGGGTCCAGAATGCAGGGTGTCCAGGAAATATTAGAAAGACATACAGGATGTCCTCAGCCCCTCCCCCACAGGTGCGAGTTGGGGGAAGAGACACACGAAGCAGGAACATGCAGAGCTGCTTAATACAGCAACAGCTTTGCAGGTAGCCCCTGGCATGGTCATTTAACATATCTATAACCTTTAACTGGTTGCATAGGTATGTTAAATAGCTGTGGCCATGCTTTGACCCTGGGGGATGGAAGTGACTTCCACCTAACTGGGGGAAGATTCCCAAGGTTGCAGAGTCTGGGTGAGAGCTTGGAGAAGATTGGCTCCATGACATGGGAACACACATGCCCAGACTCACGATGGCAGCCCAGTAAACTTGGAATAATATAGAAATGCTGCCAGGTGCAACTGATTGTAGGAGTGATGTAGAAAAAACAGATCAGAATAGAGCCCCTAATTGAGGGAAGAAATAAATCAGAATACAGTCCCCTGAATTAAGGGAAGAGATAAATCAAAATACAGCCCCCTAATTAGGGGAAGGAATAAATCAGAGGAAGGGAGAAAGGGAGTTGAAATTTACGACAGCATCTGCCGAGGAAGTCAGGAAGTAATAATGCTTAAAAGGAGAGTTTTGCCCGAGATCGGGGCCCAGAATTTGGAGACTACCTCCTCTGGGACCACGCTTGTAATAAAGAGTTGTACTTCGTCAACTCCCTGCATTTGGATCGTTTCATTTCTCCGTAACAGGAGGAGTAGGAAATAGGGGTTCAGAGGAAGACTGGTGCGGGAATTTAAACCCAGACTTGGCAGCCATGCTAAGAAAGAGAACCATGCAGCTTTGGCCAGGATGGGCACCCCCACAACTTTATGGAGAGAGAATCGCGAAGTTTTGGCAGAGTGGAGACCTCCACAGCTTTGCAAGCGTAAGGACCATGTGGCTTTGGGGTGCACCCTTTGGTGTCCTTTGGCTCTTCTCTTAGGAAGCAGGAGAGACTTTGCCTGGAAGAAGGGTGCGAGGACTTTTGTTGGTGGGCTATGAGAAGGTGTCGCATGACTTGGGATTAATTGGAGATCCTGCCTAGATGGCAACATAGCTGATGGTGCTGGAAGCCTGAATCACATACATCTACTTTTCCTGAGATAAGGTACCACAAATTAGGGCAGAGGGAGAAGGAAGAACTGTATGCATCTGTGGGTATCCTAAAGGACTTTGATGTTTTAATGAAGACATTATGTCACTACTTTAAGTCTGTATATCTTTAAATAAACATTTCCTTTGCTTTTCACAAATATCTGGCATTGAGAGATATCTTTCTTCTGGTGGTGGAGAAGCAAACCTAGTGGGGGCAGTCCTTTCAGTAATAGTATATCATACCCCCCTTGGCCCTGTTCTGTAACACACACACTGAGACAGACATAAACTCTCCAGTTATCCTAATATAATGGGTGTTCAGAACTTAGGGTGCCCAGGAATATAGGAAAAACCCCTAGAGTTAGCCATTGCTTGGGGTTGAGGAAGTGGATAGACTGGTGGAGAAGAACTTTGCATATCAATAACAGCTGGCTAACTATATAATCATGCTAAATAGTTTGCCTTCTGCTGGGACCCAAGGAGATGGGTGTAACTTAACCTACCTAAAGCTGATTCCTGGTTATAGCTCCTGTGCATGAGAAGCAGGAAGATGGTTCCCCTACATCAGGAGGCCAAGCCTGCCCAGACTAACAATGGCAGTTGAGAAAGGCAGGAGATAAGCGAAGGCTGGCAGAGGTAGCAGATGGTGGAAGGAGTCAGAAATGGGGTTATGGAGGAGTAACAGAGTGAGGAATTAAACTCAAGAATGGCAGCAGTGCAGGGCTTCTTGACCAAGTGGCTTGGGAGCAGTCTTGGCCACGCATTTTAGAGAGGAGAAGGAATATTTCTGCCATGTAAGATGTAGTTTATAGTGAGGAAGGAGGCCATGTGGCCTGGGAAGCTACAAAGCACTTTTTTGCAAGATCTTGTTCTGCTACACCTGGATCTTAACTTACTATTAAGACTTGTGCTTTTCCTGAGTTTCACCATGATCTAGAGTACCACAGCACATGCTTTTCTGGACTATTAAATGGAGGCTAGTGGACACATATCCTAGATCCTGAAGGAGACAGCTACAGTGTGTGGATGGTGACTTTGATCCAGAGACTGGAGAACTATTTGTGCACCCAGCTGAAGACAAAGACATGGAAAAAATTGGGGCTTTTGGCTAATAGCCTGGTGGGGAGCATGAGAAGTGCTGGGTTTCATGGGAAAGCAGGGCTCTGAGCTGATGTGCTCTGAACACTCCCCCCACCAAGGTTGGAACACTGCAAGTAAAGATTTCTCCTTCAGCTATTAATTGTTGGATCTTTCACCAAGGTGTGACATGGACAGGCCCTGGTCTGCTCACTTATAGTTTTGGTGAGCTCTGTAACACTAATGTGAGGTTTTAAAAAGTATAAATAAATTTTATTTGTGCCCCAGTTATTTCTGATGTTTTAATTTTATTCATTGATTTTTTTTTCTTGGAGAGAGAGAGACATCAATTTATTGTCCCACCTATTTATGGCTTCATTGGTTGCTTCTTGTGCCCAGCCTAAACCAGAGATCAAACTCTCAACTTTAGTGTATCCAGACAATGCTCTAACCAACTGAGTTACCTAGCCAGGGCAATAGTGCTCATTTTAAATAACCTCTTTTCTCAGACACACTCAGTTTGAATGGATTCCCACAGGTCAAATTGGAAAATGTAATTTCTTTTTCCCTCCATTTCTTTGACTATGTGTGGCCTATGAATGAATCCTTGCCAAGGAGGTGGGTTATATTATTAAAGCAAATAATGCTCTAGTCCTCTCCATGTCCCTTTACAAAAGCATTATTTGAATTCTATCCCCTACATTCTCTCATAATATTGGTAAAGTCAATCTTAGTTATCACTCTTCCCCCATTTCTTTGTTTATATTTATATCTGCAATAATATAGACTGATTTATCTTATTTTATTCTGTTATTGTCATGAGATGAATTGTGTATTCCCAAAATTCAAGTATTGAAGTCCTAACCCTCAGTACTTCAGAAGGTGAATTTTTGGAGACTGAGTCTTTTAAAACTTATTTAAGTAAATTGATTCCTGTGAGTAGTTCCTAATTCAATATAACTGGTGTCCTGATAAGAAGTGGTGATTAGGGCACAGAGAGAAATGAAAGGACGATTATGAGAAGACTATGGAGAAAAAGTAAGCCATCTAAGAGCCAAAGAGAGAGGCCTCAGAAAAAAACAACCCTTGATATCATGATCCTAAGACTTCTCACCTCCAAAACTGTGAGGAAATAAATTTCTATTGTTTAAACCACTTAGTCTGTGGCACTTTGTAATGTCAGCCCTAGTAAATTAATATAATTAAAGTCTGAATCTATCATTAAAGTGTTTTTGATAGTGTTTGATGATGACTTTTTGTGAGATGCAAAGACTGGGGAAGGAGATCAGTAGTGAGGACAATTAGGGAGGTATTGGGCTGCATAACAGGTGTCAAAGGGTTAAAGAGTTTCCTAAACGTGGAAAAATTATTTTGAGAGTTAATATGAAAAAGTAAACACACCTTTCTAGCTGGCTTGAAATACTAGAAATACAGGAGTTCAGCATAAATAATGCCCCTTTTTATTACAAAATCTTTTATTAAAAATCATAAGCATGTAATTCTGTAACATAATAATATCATACCCAATCTGAATATGGTTCTGATGCTGGGAAGCACCCAAGGAGGCTAAGGGAGGCCTCAATCCAATACAGAGGTCCAGGTTCTTATAAAAGAACAAGAAAGAATTCAAGAGCATGACAGAAAAATTTAGCAAAACACAATACATTTATTAAAGTTATAGTACACACTTGAGACGTAAGAAGGGCAGCCTCTGAGAACAAGACACCTGATGGAGTCCAGTGGGAACGTTTTTATTAAATCTGGCCTAGAGTGGGAGGATAAGGTTGTCCTTAGCTTCTGACTCTGGTGGGTAATTTCTGGCCCTGATTACTCTTATCCCTCTTCCCCAGATAGCAACTTCTTTTATGATCCTCCTGGAACTGTCAGGGCAACATGGCAATGTGGGGAGGGTTTCAAAACCATAGTGCTAATTTATTATAAAGGTATTACAATGGCCTTGTTGGTCATTTTCAGGTCAGTATGGCTTCCAAGTCTGGTTGAGATGTTTTTGTTTGTCTCAATTAGAGGATATTGGAGAGGGAGAAGCTGGGGAACAGGTGGTCAGTGAAGGTCATGTTTGTGGTATTCCAGTCAAGGCAGTCACCAGAGGGGAGAGGGGAGGGACTTTCAGGGGAAAAGGGGAAGGGTTTACAGGAACAAGTAAAAAGGACACATGGACAAAAACTATGGGGGGTGGAAATGGGAGGGAGGTGGGGTGGGCTGGGGTGGTCGGCTGGGGTGGGAGTAAAAGACAGAAAACTGTACAAGATCAACAATTAAAATAAAAATTTAAAAAAAGTAACAGTAAAGGGGAGGGGTAGAGCTTAAGGCCTTTGTTCCCTAATTTTCTTGACTCAGTTCCAAATTAAAAGAAGAAATAGGATGTTCAAGGGAATGTTTGCTACCACATGGTTCCTATAAGTCTCTCCCTAATATTAAGGTTAAAGAAGATTAAAGAAGAGGATGAAGAGGAAAGAAAAGGAAATGAAAAATAAAAAGGAATAAGATGCTCTAAATAAAAGCATTGCATTTGAGGTAGTTCCCTTTTTCAATTTTCATTCCAAGACTTACTCTGTATATTAGCAATTTGTACGTAAGTTTCAATATTCTATTGAATATAGAATATTCTAGTTTCTGTGAATATTTCACAGAAATATTCTTATATTTCTTATATTCTAGTTTCTGTGAATACTTCATTTATTTTTCAGTGCAAAGCAATTTTTATAATGGTTTAACTTTAGCTCTCTCTGTACTACTGAAACAAAATCTAACTGAAAAGTGTCTGATGTTAGCCCACATAAAACTTTGATAGAATCAGTAAAGATGGGCAATGACTAGCATATTAGTAAAATCAGAGACTACCATACAGGAATGTAAATATCTAACCAAACGATCTGATCGTAAACAAACTGTTTTATTAGTCTAAAGAAAGACAGCTTGGAAAAAATCATGATTTGATAATATTATATTTCCTCACTACTTTTTTCAAAGGGAATATATTTATATATAATCAACATGAAGAAAAGTATTTCCAAAGTGGTTTTCTATGTGATATAAATATATATTGTTTTCTTTCTGTAATTCTATGTGGACAAGAAAAACTTCCATTAGCAGATTTTTCAAAATGCTAAAAAGCTGTCTGATACTATATTTTATATTGTGACTTATTGTACAGAAATATAAGTTGTATGTTAAATCAATTATTGTGACATAATTTTCTAACATATTTTCATGAGCTTGAAATCTTATAAACACTTGACATTTAATGAAGATGTGTTTTTTCTGTTCCTGTGAGAGTATAAGAATAAAAATATATTTTGTGTAGATGTACAACTCAAATACACATCTTTTACTGACAAGGATAAGGTCACTCACCAAAAACTGTACTTGCTGTCCAAAAATTGATATGTAATGGGTGAAAAAGTAAAATAATTTAAAACTTTAGATGTGTAATGGAGTTATTGACCTTTTTCTTCTACTGATACACACACACACACACACACACACACAATTGTCAAGTTTTGTTCTGTTTTCTCAAACTCTAAATACTGTTTGAAAAGACAATCATGACAATGATTACATTGTTTTTTATTCTTACTATAAATATACCTTAATTTTCAGGTGTAATATTTGAGATATTAAGTAAGTTTCAGTAAAGAAATTTTAATCTGTAAAAGATTTTTAAAAATGTACTTTCAATTAAAGGATAAACTAAAAAATCTTAATTTCTTTTGAAATCATGTAAATCAAAATATCTTTATTATGCTAAATGAAATAAGCCAGGCAGGGAAAGACAAATACCATATGATCTCACCTATAAGTGGAATCTAATCAACAAAACAAACAAATGAGCAAAATAAAATCAGAAGAATGGAAATAAAGAACAAGCTGACAGTGACCAGAGGGTAAGGAGGAGGTGGATAACAGGGGAAAGAAGGGGAAGAGGCAAGCCAAGGAACACAAATAGAGGCCTCATGGGCACAGGAAATTGGTGGGATTGACTGTGGGAGTGGGAGGAATGGGACAGGGGAGAGCAATGGTAAAAAAGATGGGATAACTATAACTAAATAACAATTTAAAAAAACAATTTGTAAAAATATGGGTTATAAAAATATAGATCAAGCCCTGGCTGGTGTAGCTCAGTGGACTGAGCATGGGCCTGTGAACCAAAGGGTCACTGGTTCGATTCCCAGTCAGGGTACATGCCTGGGTTGCAGGCCAGGTCCCCAGCGAGGGGTACATGAAAGGCAACCACACACTGATGTTTTCTCTCTCTCTCTCTTTTCCTTTCCCTTTCTCAAAAAATAAATAAATAAAATATTTAAAAAAGAAAGAAACCACATTTAAAAATAGATGTGAAAAATATATAGATTGAAAGGCATACTTAAATATATTGTGCACAGTGTAATACTTTTAACACTAGTGTAACAGGAAGTGAATACACTATACTTATATAAGGCTACCCACATTAATCTTAGTAAATATTAAACCCAATTGTTACTCTGACCTTATTTTTTCTCAAAACTAGAACTTCCATGTTAAAAATTTCTTTTCTAAGTATATTTTATAGTTTAGTAGTTACAGTTCCCATGTGAACCTAGGGAGCAGCCTCATCTCAAGGTGCTGTGCAGGAATTCAACTGGAAAAAAAAAACAGATTGGCAAACTCAAGGTCTTACCATGAAAATTTATGGGACCAGCAAGGACACTGACTGCCTGTCAACAGCTCCTCCCTTTACTCCCTCTTTTCTTTCTCACCAGCACCTAAATATCCACACTCCCCTTGGGAAGTTCCCCCCTCCTAAGTTCCCACCAATTCCCTCTAAGACTTGCTGACTTGACCAGAGATGGGAAGATGGGCTTTGGGACAAGTGTTCCCCATCTTCTAGGTTGCCAGCAACTGAAATAAACCACTTTCCTGTTCATCAGCACCAGTCTCATGAGTTTGGCTTGAGGGAGGCAGCTAGAGGTGCATTCAATAACAATAATTTTTAAGTAAATAGTTATAATGATTTATTTTATATATACTTATATATATATATATCCACATATTATATAATCTAGGATATAAAAATGGTAAGAGATAAAGCTTGTAATTTTCTCTGAGTTGGGATATTATTCATTTTTCATATTTGTTTTAATATGTGCCCTAAGTTTTCTGTGGTAAACAAGCATTATATTTAAAATTATAATGTAACATGCCAAATAAATTTCATATATTTAATATATATGTAATGTATATGGACTTTAAGCTAAGATGACTATATATGTACATACACTTTGCTTCTTCTCACAACCAAAAGAAGGGTAACAACCAAGTTAAAGACAAAAAACAACCAGAACTTCTAGAAAATTAAACTGTGTGGAAGTCCAACAACCAAGGAGTTAAGGAAGAAATATTCATTCAGACTGGTAGGAAGGGCGAAGACAGGGAGCTGGGGTGGAGAGGAGTGGTAAGGTAGCAGCTGGCAGACTGGGCTGTCCCACATTCGCATGTGGATAAACTGGGAGGACCAACTGGGGAGCAAGACAGTCCACAGATCCCAGGATTCCAGAGTAGGAAAAGAAAACTTCGAAACTTCTGGCTGTAAAATCCTGTGGGGGTTTTGCAGCAGAAGAAACTGCCAGTCTCACAGGAGAGTTTGTCGGAGGTGCCCACAGGGTCCTAGAATGTACGTAAGTCCACCCACCTGGGAATCAGCCCCAAGGCAGCACCTCAAAGGGTTTAATTTGCTTGTGGGTAGCAGCAAAAGTGACTGAAATCAGGGTGAGAGTTGAGCAAGTGACATTGTTCCCTCTCTGACCCCTCTCCCACATACAGCCTCACAAAGCAGTGAAGTGGGTTGCCCCACCCTAGTGAATACCTCAGGCTTCACCCCTTACAATGTAACAGATGTGCAGAGACAAAGAAATATGGCCCAAATGAAAGAACAGATCAAAACTCCAAAAGAAAAAATAACTAAATGATGAGGAGATAGCCAGCCTATCAGAGGTACAGTTCAAAACACTGGTAATCAGGATGATCACAGAAATGATTGAGTGTGGTTGCAAAACAAAGGAAGAAGTGAAGGCTATGCAAAGTGACATAAAGAAAAATATACAGGGAACCAATAGTGACAGGAAGGAAACCAGGACTCAAATTGATGATTTGGAACAGAAGGAAGAAATAAACATTCAATCAGAACAGAATGAGGAAACAAGAATTCAAAAAAAAAAAAAAATGATGAGAGGCTTAGGAACCTCTGGGACAACTATTAACATTCCAGTATCTAAATCATAGGGGTATCAGAAGGAGAAGAAGAAAACTTATTTGAAAAAATAATGAGGAAAAGCTTCCCCAGTCTGGCAAAAGAACCAGACATGCAAGTCCAGGAAGCTCTGAGAGTCCCAAAGAAGTTGGATCCATGTAGAAACACACCAAGACACATCATAATTAAATTACCCAAGATTAAAGGTAAGGAGAGAATCTTAAAAGCAGCAAGAGAAAAGGAGAGAGTTACCTACAAATGAGTTCCCATAAGACTGTCATCTTATTTTTCAAAAGAAACTTTGTAGGCTAGAAGGGACTGGAAAGAACTATTCAAAGTGATGAAAAGCAAGGACATCCAAGATTACTCTATCCAGCAAAGCTATCATTTAGGATTGAAGGACAGATAAAGTGCTTCCCAAATAAGGTCAAGTTAAAGGAGTTCTTCATCACCAAGCCCTTACTATAGGAAATATTAAAGGGACTTATCTAAGAAAAAGAAGATGAAAACTATAAACAGTAAGATGACAACAAATTCATAACTGACAAAAACTGATCCTAAAAAACAAAATCAAAAACAAAATAAGCAAACAGAATCACAGAAATGGGAATCACATGGAGGGTTATCAGTGGGGAGGGGGCCAGGAAAGGATTTGGAAAAAGGGGCAGGGAATAAGAAGCATAACTGGTAGATACAAAATGGACAAAAGGAGGTTAAAAATAGTATAGGAAATGGAGAAGCCAAAGAACATATATGTACAACTCATACACATGAAGTAAAAGCAGGGAATGTTGGAGGGAGGGTGGTGTGGAGCAACTGGGGAATAAGGGGAGAAAAAAGACAGGTCAGCTGTAATAGCATAATTAATAAAATATACTTAAAAAAAGAAAAAACAAAATTCTAAAAAAATAAATATATTTAATATATACATATATCCACATACATATTAAGATTATAAAGTGTTATGGTTCACTTTTAATAACTTTTCAGGACTTTTACTTGCTTTTTATTTATCTAGATCTCCTTGAGTTCTGTATTGAAAATCTTCAGATAACTGAGATGTCAATTAGAAATTCTCAATTGGTAGCTTATGTCAGTTTTATTTCAGATAGCCTTGGATGCTTCTTAAATTATAGAGATTTGGATTATATTCAAAGAGTTCTTTTTCAAAATTCTCAATGCCTGTGCATTTGTTTAGTGTATTTTAGAGCAATTATTTTATGGATATAAATAATGTGGATATTTTCTTAAATGTAATTTTTAATATAAAAATATGAATCCCTGGCTGGTGTGACTCAGTGGATTGAGTGCCAGCCTGTAAACCAAAGGGTGACTGGTTTGGTCAAAGCACATGCCTGGGTTGGAGGCCAGGTCCCCAGTAAGGGCACGTGAGAGGCAACCACACATTGACATTTCTCTCCCCTTCTTTTTCTTTCCTTTCCCCTCTTTCTAAAAATAAATAAATAAAGTATTCAAAAAATAAAAATATGAAGATAATTCAGCATGCTTTCACTACTTATAGGGAACCACTGGTAATAATCCCTTAAACTTTCTTAGTGAGAATATATTGTATAATAATAAAGTGCAATTATAAGAGCAGATTTTTTTCTGTTTTATTTTCAGACATACCTCCGGCACCCAGAGCCACATCTAACATACACTAAATGACCATCAAAGTTTGTTGAATTAATGAAAATAAGTTTTGCTTGTTCCTTATTTCCCTCAAATTATGTTCTAAATTTTTTCCCAAATGTTTTTAAGTATTCTTCACAACCAGTATTTGGGAGGAAACATATTTGAGTTCTTTCCCACTCCTTAAATTCTACCTGCCAAAGGAAACCATAATCAATAGTTTAGTATGTTTTTCAATCACTGTGGTTACAAATTCAAGTACCAGAAACCTCAATAAAGTTGATGTATTGGTTTATACATGTGAAAAGTCAAGTGACATATTTTGGCTTAATGTATGTTTTTTTTCAGGGCTCTTGCTCTTCTATGTGATTCTCCCATTTCCATACTTTATTGAGTGTTGACCTCAAGCTTCCTACCCTAGTCCTGCCTGTTGATGATAGCAAAAACACAGAGCAATGAACAGGCCTCATTGCATGATATCTTCCAGAGCAAGGGATTGCTCTTTTAGCCATCAAAAATTATTTCAGTCTCCATTTTTGAGAATAGAGAGGCTCTGTCTTCACAGAACTTAACTCTTAGAATTTAGAAGTTGCCTCACTAGGCAGTGATTTCTTGCCAAGGATGGTAACTATGTAAACCAGTCAATAATGTCATTGTTTGGAACAGATTACTAAAACTATCCTTTCAAGACATATTTTTTTTCCATTTGGGGAAAGCACCTCTTTCTCAATACAGTAGGTCACTTAAATTGAGCAAACACACTTATCAAAATAGTATTTATCATGCAGGTTTGTTTCAAGGATCTCACCTTACTCTGTGCCCCAATCTAGTATATCATATTGTTATTATATCACACTTTGCCCCACCCTCTTCAGAACCTACTATTGAAAGTTCTGACTTAATCTACTCGAGTATATCATACTGTTATTATATCACACACTTTGCCCCACCCTCTTCAGAACCTACTATTGAAAGTTCTGACTTAATCTACTCGAACCCTGAACATGAACTCTATTCTGACTTGCCTATTGAAACTCTAAGACTCTCTTAACACAGAACTCTTTTGTATAGGGTAGGGATAACATCAGCTTTCCTAGTCAACAGATAGAGGTCTTTTTGAAAATTAGTGCTTAACAATTTTGATTAAACCATGGCCAAGGATCCATTGCACATATTGGTCTATCTTTCTTTCCAGACCTAAATTATCACTCTGGCAAGGACCATGGCATTACTCTCAACAACCACAACTTTTTTTTTTTTTTTTTTAACTCTCATTACATCAGTTATTCTTCCAATAAAATAATGAAATCTAGGTGAAGGTTGAAAAGAACAAATTTAGCTGAACATTTTTAGATATCATAAAAAACAAGCACACCAAACCTAAATGTACTATATTTAAATGCTTTTCAAAGTCATTTTTAAAAGATTTGAGTTTAAATCAAATATTTATTTGTTGATTGATTTATATGACTCATCAAAATATTATTTTGAAAAAAAATTCTGATAGTATTTTCTTCAAACCAGAAACTCAGATATTTGCCTGAAAATAAATAGCATTCTATCCTTGGAAACACTGAATCTATTTGACATGTAAAGTGCATTAGTTTTGAGTAGAGGCCAAACTGAGCAGTGTCTTCACTCATCCTTGGTGTTGTAACTCTGGGGAAAGATATAACACTTGCCCTCAATAAACTCATGTTAATCTTTAGAAAAAGATCCAGAATGTTCTAATGTAAGATAAGTGATGAAGAAATATACAGGGTGTTTTTTTGGAAAACATAAAAGGATGTTTAATCTAAAAGATAATAATTAAAATATAGAAGCAGAAATAAATCTTATATATTCCCTAAAGAATTTCTTTAATATTATAATTCAATACAGAAAAAATTAAAATAAAGAAAATGAGGAATTTGCCTGAGATGATCAAATTAGTTTATGTGATAGAAAGTAGTAGCAAAAATCCAGGTGCCATTTTCTTGGCCTATGAGTGTTTCATTTGTTACCCATATATAACGCTAGTAGCTTACACTCTACAAATCATTGGCTCTAGGCTTCAAAATCATCTTCTACAAATATTTAGTTTGTGAGGATGTCATTTGGCCTTGGGGCACTATGAAAGGAATTCACATCTGATTCCTAGATGAAGTTCACTAGTGCTATGCCCAGAAGGAACATTAAGATTAAAAGAATCACAAAACGTCAAAGACTTGTTGTTTGTCATCCTAGGATAACACCTTGCTTATATATGGAAGGGAGAAGAGCACACATTTAAACGAGAGTGAATTCATTATCTTATTATGGTAAATCACTAGCTATTAAGGGGTCTTTCTCATCATGAGTAAAATTGTCTATTAAGAACAACATTGGAAGGAAAATCTCAGACATTCCATGCAACAACATCTTCACTGATATGTCGTCTAAAGCAAGGGACACAAAGGAAAGCATAAACAAATGGAACCTCATCAAATTAGAAAGCTTCTTCATGGCTAAAGAAAACAGCATTAAAATGAAAAGAAAACTAACTATATGGGAAAGCATATTTGCCAATGATACTTTGGACAAGGATTTGATCTCCAAAGTATATAAAGAACTCACATGACTCCACTCCAGGAAGACAAAAAACCCAATTAAAAATGGGCAAAAGACTTGAAGAGACACTTTTCCAAGGAGGACATACAGAGGGCTTAGAGACATATGAAAAGATGCTCAGCATCACTAGCCATCAGAGAAATAGAAATTAAAACCACAATGAGATACCACCTCATGCTGGTCAGAATGGCCATAATAAACAAATCAATAAACAAGTGTTGGAGAGGATGCAGAGAAAAGGGAACCCTAGTGCACTGTTGGTAGGAATGCAGACTGGTGCAGCCACTGTGGAAGACAGTATGGAATTTCCTCAGAAAACTAAAAATGGAAGTACCTTTTGACCCAGCAATTCCACTGCTGGAATTATACTGTAAGAGCCCTGAAACACCAATCTGAAAGAACCTATGCACTCCAATGTTCATAGCAGCACAATTTACAATAGCCAAGTGCTAGAAGCAACCTAAGTGCCCATCAGTAAATGAGTGGATCAAAAATCTATGGTACATTTACACAATGGAATTCTACCCAGCAGAGAGAAAGAAGGAGCTCCTACCCTTTGCAACAGCATGGATGGAACTGGAGAACATTGTGCTAAGTGAAATAAGCCAGGAGGTGATGGACAAATACCATATGATCTCACCTTTAACTGGAACATAGTCAACAAAAGAAAAAAGCAAACAAAATATAACCAGAGTCATTGAAATTAAGAATAATCAAACAATAGCTAGAGGGGAGTAGGGAGGGGGCAGTGGGGAGAAGGGTTTTTAGGAATTACTATAAAGGACAAAATTAAGGCTGAGGGTGGAAGCAAGGGAGAGAGGTGGATTTGGCTGGGGTGGGGGAGAGTGTTGGGGAGAAAATGTAGACAACTGTAACTGAACAACAATAAAGGACTTTTAAAAAGAAACGAAAAATTGGATTAATAAAAGTAGAGAATCCATAAATTTTGTCCTCTATCTGCTTTGGCGTCATCTCAAAATTCCACCTTATATCTTCCACTGTTGACGGTAGCTTTTGGCCTCCAGGAACATTGCCTTCCCCTTTTGTTTAAAAGCATTTTCAAGCAGTCAGTAAACTTGGAGATGCCTCACATGCCCATGGTTGTTATTTTAATTTTTTGCTGTTCTACCTGACTGGTAGAACAGGGCAGCAAAGACCAATGAATGGAAGAAAACCAGCAAATGAGAGAGAAATCTTTAAGAAAGTATTCTTGGGCTCTGGGCAATATGACTCAGTTGGTTGAAGCATCATTTTATAACTGGAAGATGGGTTTGATTCCCAGTCAGAGCATTTACTTAGGTTGCTGCTTGATCCCAGTCCAGACCCCTATGGAAGGCAACCAATCAATGCTTCTCTTTCACACTGGTGTTTTTCTCTCCCCCTTTCTCTTTCTTTAGAAGCAATGAAAAATAAAAAGTCATTGGGTGGGAATAAGAAAAAGAAAGTATTCTTGGGAAAATGTACAGAAACCACTGTATAGTTTTTCAAAAGGAGACCTTTCCTTTTCTACATTCTCACATGCTTTATATGGTAATTTTTTCTGTATTGTAGTTTTTATTATACTCTATCTTGCTTTCTTTCTGTTGCCTTTCCCCCAGACCACTCTTTTACCATTTTCTTCTTCTGCATATATCAAAGTGTTTATAAAATTTGTCAATAAATATTTGTTGAATATTTTTAATTTCTAATAACTGAAATATTTTAATAAATGTATATGGAAATAAATAATTATCATGACATTTTAATTAAATATGTTATGGGCTCCTCAATTGATAATCTATATACATTAACTAATAATTCTATAAATTAAATTTATATAAATCAAGGTTTTTGCCTAAAAAGCTAGTAACATTTTATATAAATAGGAATTTCTCCTACTTCTAAATTATGCAATTTATTTCTTCTAGCCTTTAAGACTTACTTTAAGACAATGACTGAATTGTCAGTAATCAAAATTCTGGTTTTTAAACAATTCTGTTTTAGTTTGTTCTTTCTCTATGAATCTATCAGTCAACTATCTAATTGTTTTCCTCCATATCATTTGACATTGTTATAAAATGAAAATGAAATAAAAGAGCTTTTTCAAATATATTTTTTCTTGTCCTAGCAATCGCCATGTAGTAATAAAGTTGAATACTGGAAATCTTCTTTATTTCTCAGTGGGGTTGTTTGACACATATGAATTTCTCATATCTCAATAAAATTTACTTAAACTTACAGAATCTTGAATAATCTTCTTAGAGTAATAATATGAAAGACTACTACATTTCTATAAAATTGCTTGCTTACACTGCCTCTCTAGGCTTCTTCAGATTCACTGCATATATTTTTAACTGGCTAAATACTATTAATTAGTATAAAGGAACCATTTGATATCATTGGAAAAGGCCTTTAATATTGGTATTGAGAAAAGAAACATTTTGGATTAGACTTTTTATTCCTCTGCTGTTTTGAATCAATGATTCAGAGGAATCAATCTCCTGTTGTTTTATCACTAAAATGCTGAGACATAAAAACTCAAGACTTTTTTTTTTCCATTTTTAAGTTCAATAACACTATAAAATATAAAATGTGAAGTTGAATGGATTAGTTTGGCTTATATAGGCTTCCAAACTGGCTTTATTATTACCCTTAATAAAAAGACTCTTAAATTAATGAAAGATGTAAAAACAAGTGTCAGTATTTGTTTTTACTAAATTGAAAAGTAATTCTTCTCATTTATTTTAAAATGCATCCAAAATTTCATTTGGGAAGAACTTCCATAATTTGCAACTGTTAATCATTTCAGAGTTAATTTGACAAGTGATGACAGAGAGCAAGATTTTCACTGAAAATTCATTTTGTCAGATTCCTTGGCAAGATGATTAGAAAGAAAAGCATAACTTGAATGATTAAAAACAACATTTCTTATTAAAGTACCTTAATAGATACTTGAAAATTTCCTAAAAATATTTATGTTTCAGGTTAAAATATATTAAAAATTTGATAAGAGGAAGATTTCCATAATTTAAATTATATTGAAAATATGGACAGGTTTTTCCCATTGGCACAAAAATTCAGACAGAGTTTTAGCTGCCTGCCTGTTGAATACTTGGCCTTTCCAAAGCAATCTATTATGTGTAATGTGTAAGCAGTGGCAAATGGTAACTATCATTACCAGGTGGCTATTTGCAATGCAAATTCTAAACCCTAACTCAGAGCTGGCTGGCTCTGGCAGCTGCTAAACAGCTGATTTTAAACCCTAAACTCATAGGATGGATACCCAACTGTTGCGGACCTTTCAGCCTGGTTTCAGGAGTTGTAACCCTCACCCCATGGTGGGCTGTGTAAGAGCCCAAGGGACTCACTTCATCTGGGTCTGTTCTGTCAAAAGGACATGAGCTAATAAGGAGACAAAGCTTTTCTCCCTGGCAGGAGCACTGTTTCTGCCTCATCCATCTCTGTCCCCATTGCTTGGTTGGCAGTCAATGACGGGTAAGACTCCTCATGGGAGGGGCAACCTAAGCCAGATGCGACCACTTGGGAGGCCTCATGGAAAAACTCGGTGGGGGGGGGGGCTGTTACAGCAAAGAGGATGTGATGGACCCTCGCCCCCCAGCTATTCTGACATAGCCCAAGTCCTCATTTCCATCTGGGAGATGTCTCCTTCTTCCTAATTGCCTTAAAGCCTGAAACTGTGGGGGTGAGCGGTGCAGCCTGTGCTGGCCAGGACGGCTCCCTGGGTGATTGGGCATAAGAAAGAATTCCTAAAGTCCTGTGAAACCTGCTTTGCTGAGTGCTCTTCCCTAGGTGATAAGTGTCCCAGGAGGAAATGAATATGTCTCCCGAAGTCTGGCAACCCCCTTTCCTGACAAACACTGGCTCAGATTAAGCCCTCAGATTGCTTTGAAATGTTAACCATTGTTCGATCCTTGTCGCCTGACATACCTGTATTCCCGTGTATTTGAGCCCAATAAAAGCTTAGTGAGGAAGGGGCTCTGGGTCATTCTCCTCTGAGAGTTTGACCCCTTTCCTCCCCAAGCAGAAAATGTCTTGGCAGTTTTTACTTTCATCCGTGACGGAGGGATGGGGCTCTGAGGGTGGAGCCCCCCCACATCTGGTGCCCAGGACAGGGTCCCCCGCACCCAACACTGTAATTTCACAAGAATTTCAATAAACATATTAATTTGTTCCCTGTCATCTATAATGATTATCCCTGGCACCCAGTAGCTCAATGTGATGTAAAGATACCATAAAATTAAATTATAAATGCATGGTCCTTTTCCTTGAAAGGTAATTTTCAAAGGAAAAAACTATCACATGCAAAATTATTAAATATATGCATTTAATAAACTTACTATTTAAAAGTTTAGTTTGTCTTTATTTTCATACAAAAATCATCATTATTATTTCTGGGATGGCATTTAGCCCTATCATTTTACTGAAAATATCCTTAACCATTACCAACAACTTTATCACAAAGATATTATTTTTCCCATTAGTTTTCATCCTTCTTGAGTAATCTACATGTTCCACTATCGAACATCTTTCCATATTGAAATGTTTTTCCTTCCCAGACCTTATGATACTGCATTATTCTATGATCCAAACTTTTGACTGCATATTTCCTACTGGTAATATCTTCTCCTTTACTTCTTAGATATTCCTCCCTAAAATGTCTTTTTGATCACTCTACCTAATATAACTTGTTAGTATTCCTGTCCATTCCTGTGGCTTTTAATGCAACCCATGTAGGTAAATGGCAAACACTTAGTTCCATCACTTTGCCTCTCTTGTTGGTATTTCTTCAACTTAAATTCAATTTGTATAAAATAAAACATATTATTTTCTCTAAACCTATCTAATGTCTTCCAAATTACCTTACTTCTGTCCTGCCACCAATAGTTGGTCAATTATGCCAGAAAATGAATTTTTAGAGGTCCCTCACTTCCAGTTATTTGTCAACTACCTTGTTCTATTTTCAAAAGTTCTTCTCTTAGTACTCTCTTATCAGAACCTTCTGCATTTTCCTGGGTTCTTAAACATGACACAATAACCTTCCATCAGTTTTTCTCTGTCCAAATTCTTAGTATCTTACTACTTACATAATGTTATAACCATGTTGTAGGTGGATTTAATTGTTTTTATTTTATTAGATCTATTGCACTTTAACTTCTTGTCAAAACCACCAACAGTTTTAGCTCTCATAGCAGTTTATTAATATGTATGTATATAGGTATGTATGTATGTGTATATATATATTTAGTAGATAATTTAACTTTTTTAAGTTGCAACCTCATTATTAAATGTTATACCCTGCATATAGTATGAATTCACTGATAAAGAAAACCATTGGCAAAATAAAAATTGGGTATGTTAGAAGAAAATAATTAAGATGAAAAGAAGAATAACAAAATAGATGGAATCAAGGGCACACAATTTTTATTAAGTTCTTGGGTTCAGAGAAGATTGTCATCCAGTATCAACATGAGTTAAGAAATTTATACAGAATGATATTTTATCAGCAGTTGATAATTAAGTTTAATAAGTAAATAATATGATGTATAGTAAGACCTTGACTTATTAGGAAACAACAGTGCAGTCAGGAAGTATGATGGGTCTATTTTTTTAGAGACAAACTTGGAAACTATAACTGCAGGACTACAAAACCATAATTATGAGTTTGGAATGTGATATCACTCTGTGTTTAAAATTTTAACATCACAAATTTGTTATTTTGTCACTTTGGGAAAATTGCTTGGATTCTTAAACTTCACTTCTCTCATCTGTTAAATAGAAACAATGATAATACATCCCTGAAGTGTTTTGCTTGTTTGTTTTAAAATAAAATGAACTATAGAATAAAGTACGCTCTCAGAGAATGGTAGCTATTAGACTGTTTAGAAACTAGCTCTCTGCTAACACTGAAATGATTCATACACTTGCTGTACTAATAATTCATTCGACTTTACTGGAATCCCATATTTAAATTTATTTTTTACCTCAAGACTGAGCCAAGCACAGAGCTTAGTATGCAGTTAATGGAAGAAGTTTAAGAAATAATTGTAAAATAAACTTTATAAATACATACATAAATAAAATAATACAGTAGATAATAAATATAGATAAATATATGTAAATATAAATTATAAAAATTAAAAATAGAGTCATATTAATTATTCATCCAATCAACTCAGTTTTCTCAACTTTATTTTGTTCTGGATAACATGAACTGATTATGGCCCACAATAATTCAATGTTTTTCTATTGTACTCACAAATTGAAGCACAAGAAATCACATAATGAACCAGTTAATTTATAGATTGTTCCCAAATTTCATTTTGTAATATATCATATTAGTTTTTTCATAGTTTCACTTAAATGCCAATCACTATGTCATGACCAGACCAGCTACTAAGATGTTCTTGAATGTAATATGCAATCATCACTCCAACATTTAAATCAATGTTACTATAGGATAATTCATGTCTTTAGATACATTATAAAGAAAGAAGGGGCTTAAAATTGAAAGTATTTTTGATCATGTGAACTATATCAATATTTAAAGGTAGTCCTTAAAGTTAATTGATGTTTGTATTGTAAGGCACCTTCATGGTGTTTTTTTAAGATGATAGTCAGAGTTCTGAGATTGGAGTATGAGGGTATTTCCTTTTCAGTGATTTCCCATCTGCCCTAATGTCTTTGCAGATGTTAGTACATTCCTATATCTTCCCAAATGTCTTCATTTCTAGTTTTCAAAAAGTCACATCTCCACCTAGAGCTTAAAACTGAGTGTTTGGGTACTATAAATATTTCTGAAGTCTCTCAATCTTCTTAAAGTATAAAATAAGAAATGCTTTTATTACAAAATAATAAAAGAATTTTTGGATTTTCATATATGATACATAAGAGATGTGCATATCTTATTTGGTTTAATTGTAATGTTACCTTTTGAATTTTTAACACTGTTAACACAAATAATTATTCCAGGGTGATAAAAATTGTGTTAGAGAAATAAATATAGAAAGGTCAGCTGATCTATTTTTATTGATTTTTACCTACTATCATTTAATAATAACTCTGCCTTTCTTACAATGACCTCTATGTCTGAATATTTATTTTTTATAATATATTGGTACCATTTATTTGCAGCCTGAGAAATATTTCTAGCATAGACCATCCTTGCTTTTTCTTTTTTCTTCTATTTTATTTCTATTTCTTTCTCAAAGAAAGAAAAACTCAACTTCCATTTAAGTTATCCAAATAATGGATTAAAAACATAACTTTTATGCAAGAAAGAGCTGAAAATACTTGTAATTGCTTAAAATTAACAAATATTTGGTTGGCCAAAAAGACTGTTTTTCCCCTGTAAAATAAAAGAAACACTTTTTATTTTCACCAATAACTTAATTGATTTAGATATTTTTAATATGTTGGCTATCTTCCTCGTGGTATAACATTGATTGTTCTCAATTAATATCCCTATTTGATTGCTGCTATTAAGGTCAACTGGTCAGCCCAACCATGGAGCATCATCTAGTGAGAAATCTCCAGCACAAAAGTTTGCAAACCACTTTTAACAGGTTGGATCAGTCCTGGCACCTTCTCTACACACTGCACAAATCCTTTTTTCCCCCTAAAGGTTATTTATCTATTTATTTGTATTTTTAGAGAGATAAGAAGGAGAAAGAGATGGACAGAGATCAATGTGTGGTTGCCTCTCGAGCACCCCCTACTGGGGACTTGGCCCACAATCCAGGCATGTGACCTGACTGGTAAATCAAACAGGAGACCTTTTGGTTTTCAGGCTGGCACTCAATTCACTTTGCCACACCTGCCAAGGCTGCACAAATATATTTTTTTATTTTTTGCATTTCAGTAACATTTGTAATATGCCAAGAATTTTGTAGATTTTTTTCCATCTTCAATATTAAAATGGCTACACAAAAATTTACCAATTTTGGTGTTTTTTTAAAGGTACACTGATATGACAGCTGTCATAATACAATCTAACAAATTTGTTTCAGATGAAGTTAAAAACAGCTAAGCGTTACTTAAGCCACCTTACAGGAAAACAAAACAAAACAGAACAAAACAAAACACTTTTTGGCCAACCCAGCATCACCTTTCATATGGCCATATTGTATGTTGAGCACAACCAGTGGAAAGTTACCTCTTTTCTAGTCATTAGTTTCTAGTTACTGACTAGTCTAAGGCAAAATTCTTTCACATTGTTCCTTCAATCATTTTCATCACAAATAAGATGTAAAAGGCAAAAGGCACCCTATTAAAGACATTACCAATGCAAGGCATTTTTTTTAAATTCTTTATTTTATTTTTATTGTATTTATTCCATTGCCTTATACCATTTTCCACCTTCTCCTGCCCCTTCTCACATTCACCACACTGTTGTCCATGTCCATGAGTCCCTGTTCTTTTTCTTTTAAGAGAGATTTTTATTATCACTTCCAGATGTCTTTTGAGTGCCAGCCAGCAAGAGCTATGAAAAAGGAATAACTGAAAATTGTAATCGCCTTTATGAGGCTAACAAAATTTGAAGAAATAAAAATCTTTATAAATTCTATTTCAAACACATTATAAATTAGATTTGAGCTGCCAAAACTTTAGCTATGCTGCTTAATATATAAAAGTTACAAAATTAATTATCTTGGCCTACTATTTTTTAAATATTTTATTTATTTATTTTTAGGCAGAGGGGAAGGATCAGAGAAAGAGTGGGAGAGAAACATCAATGTGTAGTTGCCTCTCATGTACCCCCTACTGGGGACCTGACATGCAACCCAGGCATGTGCCCTAGAGTGCGAATCAAACCAGTGACCTTTTGGTTCACAAGCCAGCACTCAATCTACTGAGCCACACCAGCCAGGGCAGCCTAGTATTTTTTTTTTTTTTTTTACAAAAACCTAATGCCTTTATTTTTTATTTAAAAATATTACATAGTAGTCTTCAAGATACCCCAGGGTGGTGTTATTCTTATGTTTATTAAATAATGAATGTTCCTTTAAATAAAGATAATCTATTATACACCAACTCTAAATGATTGCTGAAACTTTTTTCAAATAAAACATAAATTTATCATTTGTTCTAAACAGATAATTATAATATACTTTATTTTGTGCCTACTTCATTTCTCTTCCTCTGACATTACAGACATATACAAACTTTAAAACATATGTAAGACTTCAGAAACAAAGTGAGATAGAATTATGCATTCAACCTGATAAAATGCCTGATTTCTTAGCTTGTTGTATACTTTTTATATAAAAAAGATACAAACTCTTAAGCCAGATATATAGTCAAAATGATTCCCAGATGTTGACAGACACATTTTTAAATGAATATAAAGCTCAGCAAATAAATGCCATTATCCAATGTGCCATAGAGCCTGAAATTTGTATCTTGTAGTGAAGTAATATGAAATAATGATTTATATAGCTAGATATGTAATTCTTTGGTGGAAGAAGCAGGTGTATTCAGTGGGAAATAGAAGACTTATTCAGTTCACTCTTTCCAGGAAAGATTAAGAGAACAAGTTTTTCCTTTTTTAAAAATCATCCTACATCCATCTGTTTACCTGTCTTCCAGAGGTAGTGATAGGATTGCTAATGCTACACAATTCATTAAAAAATCCTACCACATAGATTTTTCCAATGGTAAAGGCAACCTGTTTATTACCTTTGCTATGCTGTGTGCAAAGTTCTAATACAAGGAGTGCTGCATCAGAAAAAAATGGATATTTATTGTTTTTAAACATAATATATTCTTTAAGTTAATTAGAATAATGTTCTTCAGGTAAAGCTATCTTATTCTCTATGTGCCTCCAGGCAATAGAATGCCTAATTAAAGTATCTTATTATCCTTGCATTTCACAACAATGGTGTGGGAAACACTTTCATTTAATTTTAAGAAAAATCCCAAATAAACTATAGTATGTGCTATGCTTACTGAATTTATGTAATTTTATTAAGTATAGTTTTGTCATTTTCATTAAGTCTGGACAGAAATAATACATGTAATTTCATAAGTGCAAATTTATACCTACACACATTGTATGTTTAACTGTATAAAATTTCAACTACCAATCCTTAAATTAAATAAGAAAGTGTGATATCATAATCTAAAAATAAATCCAAATTATATCCAGACTTCACTGTATAAGCTGAATTAATTCCCCTAAGACATATGTACATCTCCCATTGATTTTTGCAGGACCTTTAATACATTAAAATGAAATTTCTCATGCAAAGTTGGGTAAATTTAGATAATGAGGTGTCTTTCCTTAAGAGGGAAAAATAATGTAAAGGAAGCTTTTTTAAAGCAAAATAGAGTATTTTTATTCAAAATGTATAGGAATATCCCAGAAAGTGACTCAAGAGAATCAACTGGTAGATTAAATGTTCCAATGGTATCTAATACATATTTAGCAAAGATTCTTATGTGTAAATGTTGCCACAAAAGACTTCTCAAGTGAAATAAAATTTAATGGATGACAGAGCAGAAACTTTCTTAGGATCACACGGGCATTAGGATACTTTGTTGATCTCTGAGTTGTGCTGAGTAACTTTGGTATAGAAGGGAGCCACAAGTGTAAAGTGGAAGGATAAAGGGTAAATACCATTTTTTAGCTCCACTGTCTATTTTTCAAAGGACCTTTCTTTCTCTTTCCTGAGAATAATCAATAAGTTGAGGTTTTAATTGTCTTACCTTCGTTTGTGCATGCTCAATTTTTTTCCATCCAAAGTAAGAATGGAGGAAGGCACTGCTTGTATTGATGCAAAGCAATTCATTATGTCTATACCTATTGTTTCATTGTTTAAACATTAAAAATAACTTTCTGTTACAAACTCCAAGAAATGAGATACCTGGACACTCAAGCTTCCTCCACTCCATCTTCTAACATCTGTGTTTTTTCCACTTTATATTTCTCTCTTGGTGAAATGACTGACACTAAATCATAAAAAAGCCATCCTCTGTCTTGGGAGATTTTGCATTCACCTCCATGGAACATTTGACAATGTCTGGGCATGTGTTTGTTTGTCCTAACTGGGAAAGGGTACTGCAGCACCTAATGGGCAGAGACTAAGAATGCTGCTGAACATCCTATAATGCACAGGACAGACCCCCTACAACAAATAATTTTGGGGCCCAAATTTTCAGTAGATCCATAATTCAAGTTTGGAACACCTAGGATAAAATATGTAAACAGATTGCCAAAGAAGGTAAGATGGGAAAGGAGAAAGCAAGGAAAGAAAAGAACAAGAGGGAAAAGCAAGGGAAGGAAGTGCATTTACAAATATTTGCCAAAGAAATGAGCTAGCATGTATGTTTGTGCGAGCATGTGTGTAGCAACCAATTTTAAATAGTGGAAGATGACTAGTGAGTGAACCCGCCAGACTGAAATTCTTTTGCCTCTGACTCTGTGCCTCTCTCCCGTCTCAAAGAAAGCATGACATCATGGTCATAGATATTAGAATGAGCAAACCAGGCTGGAAAATTCACTTGAGTTCCTATTCTTCAACTCTTCCACCTTTTTGTTCTATTATACTAGGTATGTCCCTTTAACTGTTTGACATGCAGTTTACTTTTATGTAAATCAGCTTTAGCAATGTTTTATTTGTATCATAGAGATGAGGTTTTGCTGGATGAAATTCTATAAAAATATATTATAAATCTCCACTGTAACACTTAATGGCAAGTAATTACTTTAAGTCTTGAATACTGAGTAATTATTATTACTACTTCTGGACCATATCAACCCATGGCTATACTGGAAAGTTCAGACAGGTAAGGTAGGCATCAGAGAGATCAGGGTTAGATAAAATAGATAGTTGCAATTAAATACTACATGGAGTAAAGAGAAACTTGCAGAAAATAATAGATAGAGCCCAAGGTATCAAGCAGTTCAGATGAAGTTCAGATGAACCGCTATGAAGACATAGCAGTTCAGTGGCAGCAGTTGGTAGTGCTTTTGATATGAAGACAAGTTCAGGGGAAAGCCTGGAAACTGTGGAATTCCTTGAGGAAAAACAGTAAGTTCCAATTCTCAGGTATAAGTGTGTGCTAGACAAATAAAGCAGAGACTCAAACTGAAGTAAACAACCCTTAGAATGAACTGCTAGAATGAAATATTGACAGCTATTTACAATTGAAAAATTTAAAAAATCACTGTTATAAAAAAATAACATTATTTCAAGCTACCAAAACATTTCTGCTATGAATCCAAAATTTATAGAAGCCTATCAAGAATCTAAAGTAAATAATAGCAGTTTTTAAGTATCAAACTGATTTATAGGTAATCTTCTATGATATTTAATGCTCCTCCATAACAATAGCTGTTTTTAAGACATTACAGAGAGACCTATACTAAAAAAAGGCAACAAATACGGGAATATCTGTTGTCACTGTTCCATTGGCTTTAGCAGGGAAAATTAGTTTTATTGTCACTTAAAATATGCCTTAATTTGAGGTGAGAGCTACAAACATCTCTACACCTGCTGGAGGAGACAAACCACCAATGAAGGAATCGCCAAAAGGTACAAACCCAAGTACAACAAGAGAGACCACACAAACAGAAGAAAGGGCAAACCTAGAGTGTCCAGTCGAGGAGATCAGAGACAGCACCACTGAACCTCATAGAATTCCTACCATAGAAGTTTCCTCTACAAAGACAGCTAGCAAAGAGAAACATCAGGAGGCACAGAAACAAATAAAAAGAGTCAACTAAAATGGAGAGACAAAAAAACATGCAATCAAAAGGAATTGAAGACTCTCCACTAAAAGAGCTAAATGAAATGGAGGTGACCAGACTACAGGTTATAGAATTCAAATCAATGGTTGTAAAAATGCCCATGAAGCTCACAGAAAACTAGCAGTAACAGAGTAAGAACTACATCAGCATGGAAAAGGAAATAAAAACAATAAACAAAAACCAGGAAGAAATGAACAATAAAATCTCAGAAATAAAAAGCACATTAGAAGAGATTACAAGCAGGCTGGATGAAGCAGAGGATCTAATCAGTGAGTTGGAGTACGAAGTAGAAAAAAGCTCCCAGATAGTGCAAGAAAAAGAAAAGACACTCAAAAACAATGAAATTGAAGGTAAGAGAGCTGCAAGACAACATGAAACATAATAATACCCCTATAATAGGGATGCCAGAAGGAGAAGAAGAAAAGCAAGGGATAGAACACCTGTTTGAAAAAGTAATGATGGGAAACTTACCTAATTTGATGAGAGAAAAAGTCACACAAATCCAGGAAACACAGAGAATACCAATCAAGAGGAACCCAAACAGGCTCACTTCAAGACACATCATAATTAAATGGCAAAATTCCAAGACAAAATGGAATCTTAAAGGCAGCAAGGGAAAAAAAGGAAGTAACATACAAGGGAGCCCCAGTAAGGCTAGCAGCTGACTTCTCAATGGAAACGCTCCAAGCCAGAAGAGAATGGCAAGAAATACTCCAAGTAATGAAAGCCAGAGGCTTGCAATCAAGATTACTCTACCCAGCAAGGCTTTCAATCAAAATGAAAGACCAATAAGAAGCTTCCTGGACAAAAGAAGCCTTAAAGAATACACCTCCACAAAACAAACTTTGTAAGAGATGATAAAGGGACTACTTTAAGAAAAGGAAGGAAGAGAGTGAGAGAGGAACACAGGTATAAAACAATGGCAATGAATAAGTACCTATCATTAATAACCTTAAATGTAAACAGATTAAATACTTTAATCAAAAGACTTAGAGTAGCCAAACGGATAAGAAATCATGACTCACACATGTACTGCCTACAAGAGCCTCACCTCAGAACATAAAACCTACACAGACTCAACGTGAAGGGCTGGAAACAAGTATTCCAAGCAAACAGAGAGGAAATAAAAGCCAAGGTAACAATACTCATGTAAGACAAAATAGACTTCAAAAAAAAAAAAAAAAAGCCATAAAAAGAGACCCAGAAGGTCACTCCATAATACTCAAGGGAAGAATCTACCAAGAAGACATAAACATTATAAACATATATGCACCCAACATAGGAGCACCCAAATACATAAAGAAAATCTTGGAGGACTTCCAGAAAGATATTGACAGCAACACAATTATAGTAGGGGATTTTAACACCCCACTGTCAAAAATGAACAGATCTTCCAAACAAAATATCAACAAAGATATTGCAGCATTGAACAATGTCCTAAATCAAATGAACTTAACTGATTATATATATATATATATATATATATATATATATATATATATACAGCCTTTGATCCCAAAGAATTAAACTACACATTCTTTTCAAATGTACATGGAGCATTTTCAAAGATAGATCATATGATAGGTCACAAAACAAGCCTCAATAAATTCAAGAAAGCTGAAATCATATCAAGCATTTTCTCTGACAACAAGACACTGAAACTGGCAATGAAACTCAATGACAAAACTCAAAAAGACTCATAATCATGGAGATTGAATAGCATGCTATTAAACAAAGAATGGGTCAAGAATGAAACTAGGGAAGAAATCAAAAATTTTCTGGAAAAAAATGAAAATAAATTCACAGCAACCGAAAACATATGGGAAGGCAGTCCTGAGAGGGAAGTTCATAGCAACACAGGCCTATCTTAAAAAAAAAAAAAAAAAAAAGAGAAACATTTCAAATAAACAAACTAACCCCATACCTACTACAACTCAAAGAATAACAACAAAACAACCCAAAGCAAGTAGAGGGAAGGAAATAACCAAGACCAAAACAGAATTAAACAACATAGAAACTGAAAGCACAGTTCTAAAGATCAATAAATCCAGGAGCTAGTTCTTTGGAAAGATAAAGAAAATTGACAAGCCTTTAAGCAAACTCAACAAGAAAAAAAGAGAGAGGACTCAAATACACACAATCAGAAGTAAAAGAAGAGAAAGTACAACTGATACCACAGAAATACAAAGGATTGTAAGAAATTACTACAAAGAACTATAAGCCAAGAAATTTGAAAACCTAGGTGAAATGGATGAATTTTTAGAAAAACATAATCTTCCAAATCTCAATGAAGAAGAAACAGAAAGTCTGAACAGCCCAATAACAGCTCATGAAATTGAAGTGGTAATCAAATGCCTGACACACAAATGCCTAGATTAGATAGTTTCACAGGAGAATTCTACAAAGCATTTAAGGAAGAGCTAACCCCTATCCTCCACAGACTATTCCAAAAAATCCAAGAAGATGAAAGACTCCCAAACTCTTTTTTTGAAGCCAGCATCATCCTAATCCAAAAACCAGATAAAGACACAAAAAAGAAAGAAAAATTCAGGCCAATATTGCTCAGGAACATAGACACTAAAATCCTGATCAAAATATTGGCAAATGGCATGCAGCAATACATTAAAAAGATCATATGCCATGACCAAGTATGATTCATCCCAGAGAAGCAAGGATGGTACAAAATTCACAAATCAATAAATGTAATACATCACATAAACAAAAGCAAAGATAAAAATCACGTGATCATATCAATAGATGCAGAAAAAGCATTTGATAAGGTACAGCATTGATTTATGATAAAAACATTTAGCAAAGAGGGAATAGAGGGAGCATTCTGCTACATAATAAAGGCCATATATGAGAGACCTACAGTCAACATCATACTCAATGGGCAAAAACTAAAAACTTTCCCACTAAGATCAGGAACAAGACAAGGTTGTCCACTTTCACGATTCCTATTCAACATAGTATTGGAAGTCTTAGCCCCAGGTATTAGACAAGAAAAGGAAATAAACGGCATCCAAATTGGAAAAGAGGAAACAAAACTGTCATTGTTTGCAGATGACATGATAGCATACATAGAAAATCCTATAGACTCTGCAAAAAAACTGCTCAACCTAATAAATGAATTTGGCAAAACAGCAGGATACAAAGTCAATATCCATAAATCAAAGGCATTTTTGTATACCAACAATGAAACAGCGGAAGCAGAAATCAAGAAAAAAAAATCCCATTTTGTTGGGGACCGTTCAGCCTGGTTTCAGGAGTTGTAACCCTCACCCCATGATGGGCTGTGTAAGAGCCCAAGGAACCTGATTCACCTGGGTCTGTTCTGTCAAGAGCACCTGAGCCACTAAGGAGACAAAGCTTATCTCCCTGGCAGGAGTGCTGCTTTTGCCTCATCCATCTCTGGCCCCAATGCTTAGTCAGTTAGTCAATGACGGGAAAGAATCCTCATGGGAGGGGCAACCTAAGCCAGACACTACCACTTGGGAGGCCCTCATGGAAGGACTCAGGGAGCTGCAGCAAAGAGGGGTTGATGGACTCTCGCCTCCCGGCTATTCTAACATAGCCCGAGTCCCCATTTCCACCTGGGAAATGTCTTCCTTATCTCTTGCTTCCTGGGCCTAATCAGCTTAAAGCCTGAAACTATGAGGGCCAGCGATGCAGCCCTGTGCCAGCCAGAATGGTTCCCTGGGCGAACAGGCATAAGAAAGAATTCCTAAAGTCCTGTGAAACCTGCTTTGTTTGCTAAGAGTGCTCTCATTTAAATGACAAGGGTCCAAGGAGGAAACGGGTATGTCTCCCAAAGTTTTGCAACCCCCTTTCCTGACAGACACTGACTCAGATTAAGCCCTCAGATTTCTTTGAAAGGTTAAACCTGTATTCCTGTGTATTTGAACCCAATAAAAGCCTAGTGAGGAAGGGGCTCTGGATCATTCTCCTTTGAGAGTTTGACCACCTTTCCTCCCCAAGCAGATCATGTCTTGGTAGTTTTATTTTCATCCGTGATGGAGGGATGGGGCTCTGCGGGCGGAGCCCCTTCACACCATTTGATATAGCAACAAGAAAAATAAAATACCTAGGAATATACCTAACCAAGGAAGTAAAACACCTGTACTCAGAAAACTACACAACACTGAAGAAAGAAAGTAAGGATGACAAAAATAAATGGAAACATATACCATGTTCATGAATTGGAAGACTTAATGTCATCAAAATGTCCAGACTATTCAAAGCAATTTATAGATTCAATGCAATATCTATTAAAGTACCAATGGCATATTCACAGATATAGAACAAACACTTCAAAATTTATATGGGACCATAAACGACCTGGAATAGCTACAGCAATTTTGAGAAAGAAGAGCAAAGTAGGAGGGATCACAATGTCTGATACTAAACTGCAGCTATTACAAGGCCACTGTAATCAAAACAGCCTGGTACTGGCATAAAAACAGGCTCATGGACCAGTGGAACAGAACAGAGAGCCCAGAAATAAACTCAAATCTCTACGGTCAGTTAATATTCGACAAAGGGGGCAGCAACATAAAATGGAGTAAAAATAGTCTCTTCAACAACTGGTGTTCGGAGAACTGGACAGCTACGTGCAAAAAAAAAAAAAAAAGAAAGAAAATGAAACTCGAGCACCAACTTACACCATACACAAAAATAAATTCAAGGTGGATAAAAGATTTAAATATGAGCCATGACACCATTAAAGTCCTAGAGGAGAACATAGGCAGAAAAATGTCAGATATTTCATGCAGCAACATTTTTACTGATTTGTCCCCTAAAGCAAGGGACATAAAGGAAAGAATAAACAAACGGGATCTCATCAAAATAAAAAGCTTCTGCACAGCTAAAGAAAACAGCATTAAAATGAAAAGAAAACCAACTATATTGGAAAGCATATTTGCCAATGATACCTTAGACAAGGGTTTGATCTCCAAAGTATATAAAGACTCCACTCTGAGAAGACAAGAAACCCAATTAAATAATGGGAAAAGGACGTAAACGGACACTTCTCCAAGGAGGACATACAACGGGTACAGAGACATATGAAAAGATGCTCAGTATTGCTAGCCATCAGAGAGATGCAAATTAAAACCACAATGAGATACCACTTCACACTGGTCAGAATGGCCATCTTAACCAAAGCAACAAACAACAGATGTTGGAGAGGTTTTGGGGAAAAGGGAAGCCTAGTGCACTGTTGGTGGGATTGCAGACTAGTGGAAACACTGTGAAAAACAGTGGAATTTCCTCAGAAAATTGAAAATGGAACTGCCTTTCCACTAACAATTCCAACAATTCCACTAATGGGATTATACCCTAAGAGCCCTGAAACATCCAGAAGAACCTATGCACCCCAATGTTCATAGCATCACAATTTGCAATAGCCAAGTGTTGGAAGCAACCCAAGTGCCCATCAGTAAATGAATGGATCAAAAAACTATGGTACATTTATACAGGGAATCCTATGGAGCAGAAAGATAGAAGGAGGTCCTACCCTTTGCAACAGCATGGATGGAACTGGAGAGCATTATGCTAAGTGAAATAAGCCAGGAGGTGAAAAACAAATACCATGTGATCTCACCTTTACCAGGAACCTAATCAACAAAATGAACAGGCAAGCAAAGTATAGCCAAAGATATTGAAATTGAGAATTGGCTGACAGTAATCACATGAAGAGGGGAGGGGATGATAGGGGAAAAGGGAAGGGTAAAAAAATAAGAAAAAAGATGGCTTAATTTTTTAAATACACATTATTTAAAAACAATACTCAGGGAATGTGTAGAATAAGTTGTGTGAAGTGATTAAATATATGTACGTGTGTGTGTGTATATTATATATATAAAACTTTTATTTCAAATCAAATAACTTTCACTTTAACCAGTTATCTGTGTTGAGTGGTAATTCGAGATAGGCCCATAGGCACTGACAAAGTTCTTCTTTAAAAATTATATTTTACATACTCTATGTTTTAAAAGCATAGCTGATTTTTTGAATAGTCATTAAGTCAGAAAGCCAAATTATTTCTTTAGGTAAAATGATCCAAAGCAAAACATTCAACATTTCTAGGTAAACAACATCTGTCCTCTGAATATGGCAGAGTACTGGGGAAATATTGGCCATTTCCTCTACAATATGACTTAACAACATGGGCACATCAATGAGCAAAAGAGAAAGACAGAATAATTTATTTCTTGAAACTCTACCAGATAGGTACTAAGCCCCACAGATTGTGAACCTCACATAAAAGTCAGACTCTAGTGTTTCATAAAAGTTGTAAATAAAGTGATTCAGAGAAATGAGAAAAAGTACAATAATTTATACTTTGTAAACAAGGCTTAGCCCAACAATGCAGTATCAACAATATGGTGTTGAAAACATTTTTTTATTCAATTGAAACCAATACAAATAACTAAGGAACTAGAAAGATAATTTTATTGAGTTCTTACCTGAACTATTTTGGGGGGGGACATAAATAATTTAATAGACCATGAACACATGATATCAACACAGTACATATATCTAAGCCATATTTCTGGACTGCACATAAGCACAAATAATTTTGTTCTATGTATTGTACCCAAAGCATAATAGATGTCTTTAGGAGATCTCTTTGTATACAGTTTGGCAATGAAGCACAATTCTCATGGAGGAAAAAGATTACATATTCTATTTTGCCTTGGATGGTAGGTTTTACTGAAGTCCAGCACAATTGGTTTCATGTTTTATTTTACCTGGTTTATTTCCTAATTTGATGCTAGCTTTAATTTGTGGTAAAATGGAAAATCTATACTTTGGACCAATTATCACACTGGATAAAACTTATGAAATAGCCTTTCATGGGCAGTATATATTATCATTCTATAAGTAATTATCTTTGGTTGTTACTCTCAGCTAGTTAGAGCATATTTCAAGGAAGTTTACACCATAGACCATGATATAGCAACCCTCAAGCATTTATTGTTTTTCCAAGGATTTTTTACCCATTTTCAACTGGTAATTTTATAAGCAAAAACAGACAAGACAGAATAAATTATTGTCTCTGAAGATGACCACATAGGGTTAATTTAATGACTGAAAGATCATTGTTTAATCTCCATTAAGTCACCTAAGATGACAACAGAAAGAACACTGACTAAACGTTTTGAAATAAAATAATGCTAGAAACCAGATGGTACACAGGGACAAATTGTAGCATAACTTGAATTTATCATGTATCATGTATCATGTAAACCTTCTTGGTTGACATCTAAAAGTTAAGACAGTCCATCTAGTATCTCTTTCTCAGAGTTCCCTTCACAATGTCATCCAATGAAGAGTCTTCAAGGGTAAAGTGTAGTAACCCCCCCCCCACACACACACAGAGTTCTGTAATAGTTTCCATTTGTCTATTTCATATTAATCCAAAAACCTAGATCAGGGGTTGGCAAACCCCAAATCTGGCCAGCCACCTGTTTTTGATAAATTCATTTTAATGGAACATGGTCATACCCTTTGATTTACATATTATGCCTCAGTTTATGTGGTTCTAAGAGAAGAGAAAATAGCTGAAAGACTATATGTCTTACAAAACTCAAGACATTTATTTGGGAAGTCAAGTAAATTTGTAGTATAATATTTGACCATCAGGAAACCCACAGAAATAAAATACATAAAACAAGTTTTGGTTCTGATGAATTTATGAAAAATGTATAGTATCTAATTTCAAATTATTATTGTGTCAGGTCAATAATTATACTAATACTATGTAGTGCTTTAAAGTAAAAGTTGGCAGACCTCAGATAAGGATTTGAAGGCATCAATGAGTTTATTCCTCCCTCCACATGATGGCACCTTCTACACTGCCCTCCTTTCCCATCAAATACAAATACAACCCCACATGTTTTATCTCTTTGCATCTAAAACTAAAGGTTTAGAGACTTATACATCAGAAGAAATAAATGTTTCAAATGGTTGTTAAAGTTTTGTAGAAAGTTAAGATGAAGTGGGCAAAGACAGACCAATGTTCCCATTGAGAACAACAAAATAAATAACTTAGCAAAAAATCACACTTCTTTACTGCCTGTTTATTATTTCTTCAGAATTTTTTATACATTTTTCTTTAATAGGAATCCTAGAATATAACCTCTATAAATATCAGGGATTTCCATATTTTATCTGGACACAAGTAAAGATTTTTTTAATTTTATTTTAATTGTTGTTCTTGTACAATTTTCTGTCTTTTACTCCTATCCCACCCCACCACCCCAGCTTTCCCCTCCTCCCTCCCATTTCCAGTCCCCCTCGTTTTTGTCCATGTGTCCTTTATACTTGTTGCTCTAAATCCTTCCCCTTTTCCCCTGAAATCCCTTCCCCTGTACAGTGAAAGACAAATACTATATGATCTTACCTTTAACAGGAACCTAATCAACAAAACAAACAAATAAGCAAAATATAACCAAAGACACTGAAATTGAGTAAAGATTTTTACCCTCACTGGTGTGGCTCAGTGGGTTGAGTGTTGTCTTGAAAAATGATAGGTAGCTGGTTCAATTCCTGGTCAGGGCACATGACTGGATTGTGGGCCAGGGGCTGGGTTGGGGGTGTGTGACAGGCAATCAACTGATGGTCTATGTTTCTCCTGCACATTGATGTCTCTTTCTCCTTCTTCCTCACTCCCTTCCTCTGTCTCTAAAAATAAATAAATAAAATCTTCTTAAAAAGAGTGAAGGCTTTCAATGAACAGATAAGAAAAGAACACTACAAGTGAATTTTGGATTCACTGAAGATTACACTTGCAGTATGGAAAATTAAGAGTTTAAAATAATCAAAAACAATTAGGGAAATTGTCCAGAGGCTATTGGGAGGCTATTGCCATAGAGAAATCATTAATAAAGAACTTACCAAAAAAAAAAAAAAAGGAAGAGAGTCTGAGGGCCTAAAGGAAGGCCAACAAGAAAGTTATCTATGAGTATACAGAAGTTATGAAGAAGAATTAAGACAGTTTTATCTGATACATTGTAAAAGGACAGAGGTGTGTACTTATCTCAAACTATTCTGGATCACTATGATCCTTTGAGATTAGTAAGATTGGGGGAGAAAATAAGTAAGGTGATTTCACAACCTTTGCTGTATTTCTGGACCACAAGACTTAGATACAGTGATGCTATGGAAAGCATAGAGCAAAGATATAATAAATAAATAACCCATAAATAATCAATCAATCAATCAGTCTTCACTTTAAATTATATTATGAATTTTTATCATCATGAATATTTATCACATCAGCTAACATATGAGGTCTGTCCAGAAAAAGTCCAGCTATTGTTAATATAACAAGAATGGTTTGTGTGATATCGATGTAACCTGGAAACCAAGAAGAGTGGACTGAAATGTGTACACGTGAACAATGAATGACAACTTCACTGTGCTAGCCACCGCACCATTGAGTGAGACATCATTAAGTGAGACACCATTAAGTGAGCATGTATACTGTGTGACCATTGTATTTAAAATTACTAAGTGAGTAGAGCAAGGAATCTGCATTAAATTTTGCGTTAAGCTTGAACATTCCTCCATAGAAACTATTCAGATGATTTGAAGGCCACAGCTATGGGCAACTGGTGATGGGCAGCTTCATCATAACAATGTGCCCACTTATGCATCATGTCTCATACAGAGATTTTTGGTGAAATATCAAATGACCCATGCGACTCAGTCCTCCTACAGTGCAGATTTGGTGCCCTGAGACTTTTGGCTTTTCCCCAAGTTAAAATCACCTCTGAAAGGGAGAAAATTTCAGACCATCGATGAGATTCGGGACAATACTACTGGTCACCTAATGGCAACTGGGAGAACTGTGTGAGTTCCCAAGAAGCCTACTTTGAAGGGGACTGAGGCATCATTGCCCTATATACAACATATATTGTATCTTCAATAAATGTCTGGTTTTCATTTTGCATGGCAAGATACTTTCTAGACAGACCTTGCACAATTTTAAGAATGAGAATAATAAATAGCTACTGATGTCAATATGCATTTTTATTTATTTGTAGCCACAGTCAGTGTTCATGGCAAAAGAATTACCTAATTAAATGACTGTCTTGTTTGAACTGCTACGCAAAGGTCAAATATGAATATAAGAATTATTCTTATGTTTATACATTAATACAGTGTCTGGCACAAATACCCTTTTTATTACAAAATATTTTATTACAAAATCATAAGCATGTAATTCTGTAATATAACAACATCACACTCAAGCATACCATATGGCATTTTAGGTGAAACATTCAAATTAAAACTATAAGTTATTACACTCATATTATTACCCTACCAATCACATTCAAGCAGGCATTACTTTCGTCAGACTCTGCATAATATATCTGCATATCCCAAAAACTCAAACTTTCTGCAATTATGTAAAATGTTGCCAATCCATAATGTATGTCATTCAACATTATGAGCATGTAGAAATGGGATGAATACTTGAGACAATATTAGGTGTATTTATCTCTTAGTATATGAGGAAATTTAGATAGACAATGCTATTTTCAAAATGGTACTTTTGCTCCCATGTTTTACAATGGAATTTTGCTGCTCCTCCTATAACAGATGGGGTGCAATTTTCTTCTCCTACAACATGGCCTGGACAAGTGAATAGCTTTATCCACAGAACATGACAGAGCCCAGGTATCAAGAAGTTTTGCAGTTTTTCACACTCTCTTTTGGAGCACTACACTTAGACAGCCAGTAGAGGAAATTGGGCTAGCTTCCTGGAGTATAAGAGACTTGGGGAAGAGAACCACTGCTTGGTGATTGCCTACTCTGATTGCCAGATATGTGGGGAAAGCACTTCTGTTTTCGTTCCAGTCACCTCACAACTGCATGTGTAAGGCCAGGTGAGAGCAGAACAGGAACACCCAGAAATTTGATAAATGTTGACAAGTTACAAATCATTGTCCTTTTAAGCTAGTAGAAGTGGGAGTGCATTTTTACTCAATAATAGCTAACTAAAGCACCTAAATCTAGCAGATTTACTTCAGTTATAAGTAATCCAATTGAAAAACAATCATTCTAAAAAGTCATGAAATATTATCTATTGCTATTTTTTACTTGCTGCGTTTGATTGGCTTGCTATAATTTTGAACTTTCCAGAACATAAATTATTCATTTCATAGACGCTTCCCTTGGGAAAAAATTATACATGTGTGTGTGCGTGTACACACACACAACTTTTTAAAATTCTGAACCATTATGTAACTGTATGCAGAAAAAAATGGTTTTTGAAAATAGCTTTAAGGATATAAAAATGGTTTACTTGCTATACTCTCAGCCTTACTTTTCCATAAATATTAACCTTTTTTGAAGTCAAGGATTTATTTCTGACTGACCTGAAGATTTCTAACCAGAAGGTATGTATGATGGGACTGGGAATGAGCGAAGCACTGTGAACCGAAGACTGTTATCAGATACACTCCAGCAGTTCCCATGGCTTTCATTGAGGGTCATAATTTAGCCAAAGGCATTTTTGTAGTTTATTAAATTGTTTTTTTTTTTTTTTGACCAGCTCAGAGTCAATAAGCCAAAATGCTAGATAATTGCCTCCACAGCTTGAGAAAAGTCATTATTCACTACAAAGCTGGTAGAAGAAGAAACCTTTAGTAAAAACCTTCAGCAACTCTCAGTCATCAGGGTTACCTGAAAAGAGTACATTCACATGAAGCTACAAGTGAAATGTTAAATATATTTAATGTTTTCAATCTGCTGTTTATCATGTAAAATACCTCATTCTAACTTTGAATACTTTTAAGAACCAGAGAAAAAAACACTAGTTTTCTCTTTACATGTAGACACTTAGGAAAGCACAACACGTTGTGTATATAAAGTCTGAAGTCTAAAAATCTTAGTTATGTTATTTCTGTCAGGTACCCTGGGTGTAGCTAAAAAATTATATGCACATGTGTGTATGTGTAGGTTGTATTAATTTTTGCTTGATAATGCATTTAGAAATAATTACTTTAAAACAAATTTGATTCTTAAGTTTCTAAATAACACTACTCTAAATTGTTAGTGTCTGGCCTGTATCTTGTGAACTATTGACAAATGGCTCTATTTTTGGAACTTACATCAACTTGAATATCAAGTTTCAAGTTTGATGTAATTTTTCTTACAGAAATATATATTTATATGTACTTATATAGTGTATGTGTATATAGTATATGTTTTATATACTTACATATATATTTATACATAATATATTTATTTATATTCGTGTATATTATATATATATAATTTACTACTTGCTGCAGTAAAAGAAATGTCTTAAGCTGAGACCATAATTATACTTATCAGTTATAATAAGTATAATGTGAATCATTTATAATGTGAATAATAAGTATGGAAGTGTTCATAGCAAGATTGGTATAAAACTTTTTTTTCCCCATTTTGCTTAAGGTTATATAATATACATAGACCAAGGTACTAATTACTGTGTCATTAATTTATACTTAGTGGATCCTATGGTGCTTAATGCATTTAACTGTGTTGTTGATGCAATTTGTTATTTTTTTGCATTTCAGTGTGTTTTTATCTTTTTTGTTGTTCAATTATAGTTGTCCCCATTTCCCCCCATTACTCTCCCCTGCCCCACCCACCCCACCTCCCACATTTAATCCTCCCCTATTTTGTTTCTTAAACTTGTTCTCTACGAGTTTCTATCGTATCTTTTTTAAAGATAAGGACACATTCTGAAGATTTGATCATTTTAAGTGGACTGCTTTCCCATTCTTCAAATATGAATATTTTCACTGAAGATAGTTGACTCCAAATAAATTCAAAATGATAAATTTTCTACTGTATTATCAATTTTGCATGTAGCAATTGCAATACATTGCAATTTTTTGAGCAATATATTTTATTATTGGAAGAAAAAATAGAAAGAACATTATTTTTAATCAGAAAAAGATAAGAGAATCATATAGAAAAGAAAAAGTTCTCTTATAATTAGATGACAACATATTAGTTGTTGGGACTACAGATTTATTTTCTAAATATGCAACAAAGTTTCAATTAAAAATCCAATTTGGTTCAAAAATTATGTGCCGAATGTACAGAATTCTACTACAAGTTACCAAAATATGTCAAATAATCTTATAGTCATTTCAACACAGGTATCATGAGGAAATGAGCCACTTAATTTCTGAAATATGTTCCCAGTTAATGCATAATTTATTTATTTAAAAATATGTAATATGTACCTACAATTATAGAAAACTTACTATTTATTACATTCAGTATATAAAAAGGCACAAAGAGCACAAAAATAACATAGCTTCGAATTTATTACAAATTTATATTATCATTAAATGTTTTAAAAGTGGTATTAATACTGATTCACTGTAGAAAATTACTACAAAATTACTGGTACACAGAAAATTAATTTTATTTTCCACATAGTTATCAAGTTCATGAATCATTTCCTAACATCTCAGAAAATGAGGTTGGTTGCCCCAAGCTAATCCCACATAGCATCAGAGAGGCATTCAACTGAGCAGAAGTTCTAGCTTTCTACTCTGAACTATCCTTAGTATTTAATCTACATTTTATTATGGTTATTTATACTCACCTTCTTTGCATTAAAGTTTGGTCCAGAATTATGTAGTTACCAGTGCATTAGCTTAAAACTTTGATATCTATTATAGTTATTTATGCCAGAATACTTTAAATGGTATATTAAAAGAAATGTCATCATTATAATTTTGTTGCATACTTTGCAGGTAATTCTTTATTTGATCCTCATAGGTCCCATATGATATAGGTTCTATCACTATATTCATATTGTTTGAGAGACTAATGCTATGTCTTGTGCCAAGAAATAAAAGGCTAAGTTTTAACACAAGTTTAACTTTCATTTGATACTATTATTATAAACACATTAATGAAGATTTTACCTAGAAGATATATATGTAAATAAAATTCAAATAATATTTCTTTAAGGAAAAAGATACATGTTATTTTTATATATGCTATTTGACTTATTTAACTTATCAAAAATAAGTTATCATGTCTTAACTTATTGCCTAGATATAGCCAACCAATATGATTTTATATAAATTATCTAACCTCATTATCAATAATTTATGTAAAACTTTATTAATTCTGAAAATTATAGTAAAAGATCTATCATTCTTAAACCACAATGTTTGTATACCATTGTGCTACATTTTAAAGGAAGTATGATTGTCAATAGTATGTCTCAGAATTTGTTAGGAAAAACAAGTTCAGACTACAAATTCAATGAATAATTGATAAAAAGTTAATTATGCATGCCTATGGGCAAATGTTCAGTCTCAGATCAGTAATTTTGGTGACATAAATTAGCAGAAATTCCCCAAATAATATGCCAGATCCCTCAAACTGTCAATAACATTCAAAACAAGTCCCAGTTGTGGTATTACAGGATAAGAGCAAAAGCAGATGGATTTTAGAAAGCCGTAATTTGGACATCGCAAGGGCCTTTAGAAATTGTCACACTGTTGCGGACCGTTCAGCCTGGTTTCAGGAGTTGTAACCCTCACCCCATGGTGGGCTGTGTAAGAGCCCAAGGGACCCACTTCATCTGGGTCTGTTCTGTCACAAGGACGTGACCTACTAAGGAGACAAAGTTTATCTCCCTGGCAGGAGTGCTACTTCTGCCTCTCTGGCCCAATTGCTTGGTTGGCAGTCAATGACGGGTAAGACTCCTCATGGGAGGGGCAACCTAAGCCAGACGCAACCACTTGGGAGGCCTCATGGAAGGACTCGGGGGGTTGCAGCAAAGAGGATGTGATGGACCCTCGCCCCCCGGCTATTCTGACATAGCCCGAGTCCTCATTTCCATCTGGGAGATGTCTCCTGCTTCCTAATCGGCTTAAAGCCTGAAACTGTGGGGGTGAGCGGTGCAGCCCTGTCCTGGCCAGAACGGCTCCTTGGGTGATTGGCATAAGAAAGAATTCCTAAAGTCCTGTGAAACCTGCTTTGCTAAGAGTGCTCTTCCTTAGGTGATAAGTGTCCCAGGAGGAAATGAGTATGTCTCCCAAAGTCTGGCAACCCCCTTTCCTGACAAACACTGGCTCAGATTAAGCCCTCAGATTGCTTTGAAATGTTAACCATTGTTTGGTCCTTGTCGCCTGACATACCTGTATTCCCGTGGATTTAAGCCCAATAAAAGCCTAGTGAGGAAGGCGCTCTGGGTCATTCTCCTCTGAGAGTTTGACCCCTTTCCTCCCCAAGCACAAGATGTCTTGGTAGTTTTTATTTTCATCCGTGACGAACGGGGGGTTCTACGGGTGAAGCCCCCCGCATCACACTCTCTCTATGAGTTAACAAATGGAATCAAAACAAAATTAGGATAAAGATCAAGAATTTTGGGTATGTTGTCTTCTGTAAGGACTGAAATTCAAGCCCTCCATTGTGATGAAGTCACTATTTTCATATTACATAACATTTTTAGCATGCTCTACATTTTTAAAATACCTTTATTTGTTAGAGACAAATAAAAAGTAAATTAGATATCTGTTATTGATAAAATAGAGATGAAACATCAACAATGTCTTCTACTAACCATGTTATACCTAAGCAGAGGTGGCCATCAATGGAATGTGTTAAGTCATGACAGAAAGCCTAAACATGCAAACTTTTTGTTGAAGAAGATTGCTAGAGTGAAGGGATCACATAAAATGACTAATTGTCCTGCTTTCCAGCCTCTCAGCCTTACTATCTGTCCTCAAGTGGGCAGTCAGGTGTCCCTGGTAGAATGAAGCCCAGTTACCCAGATCACAATGTAGCTAGATAATTCAACCATTATGTTGAGTTTACTCCTTCCTACCTCCAGTGTTCCTGGTCCCTCTAATTTTTTTCTTGGGATAACTTTTCAAATAAGCAATTTACACATAAATCAGGCCCCAATAGAAGTGTTAAATCAAGCAACATCAAGAAACATTAAGAAGTACAAATTGGTAATTAGAAAATAGCCATGGGGGTGTAAAGTACAATGTAAGAAATGGAGAAGCCAAAGAACTTGTTATACACATGACCCATGGACATGAACAATGGTGTAGGGATTGCCTGAGGGAGTGGGGGGTGCTAAATGGAAGGAGGGAAAGGAAAAATTGGGATAACCGTAATAACATAATCAATAAAATATAATTTAAAAAGAAACTTTAAAGAACTTTTAGCTCAACATCATAATATTTTTGAGAAGGCAAGAATATTTAAAAGTGTTTATAGGATTTGCATAAATTTGGTTAGAATTGTCAGAAATATAGTAAGATACCTGCAAAGCAAAAAACAATTTGTAGAGCGAGTGGTGGGTAAAAACGTTATCTTTGATGCACATCTGTAGGTTTAATTAGTTGATTATACATGTGCTATAACATTTGTAAGAATAAAAATTTTTGGTGGACAATTTGTGCTTTAGTTGGCTACTGCTCATGACATCTTAATTTTAAAACCATTCCTAATAATGGGCAAGGAAAACTTGATTGTAGGAGATACCCAGATGAAACATTGGTAGAAGCCCCTGGACATGTAAGATGCTATGGAAGAACCTGGACTCCTAAGATGGGGGAAAAAGCAACAAAACAAATGAACAATCTTAATAACAAATGGGCCTAATGTACCTTCCTTGGATCAAAGCTAAAACTAATATAACAAAAAATACTATATTAGTCCTGGCTGGTGTCTCAGCTGGTTGAAGTGTTGTCCTATACACCAAAATGTTGCAAGTTCAATCCCTGGTCAGGGCACTTACCTAAGTTGCAGGTTCCATTCCCAGTTGTGATGCAGATGAGAAGCAACCAATCTATGTATCTTTCTTACCTTGATATTTCTCTCTCTCTCCCCATTCTTCCCTCTGTAAAATCAATAAACATATCCTTGGGTGAGAATTAAAAAGTGTATAATAATATATTATATAATATTATTGTGTAAATATAATTGTTATAATTATAAATATTATATTTATATTATAAAATGTTATAAATATTATGTAAAATAAAGAAATATAAGAGCAACAAGTATAAAGGACACATGGACAAAAACTATGGGGGATGGAAATGGGAGGGAGGAGGGGAGGGCTAGGCCAGTGGGCTGGGGGGAGTAAAAGAAAACTGTACAAGAATAATAATTTAAAAAAATATTGATTAAAAAAATAAAACAAAAAATTCAAAACAATAAAGAAATATAAAAATAAATTATATTAGTATGTAAAGTAACGTGTAAAACAAAAATAAATAATATATAAAATGTAATTTAAATTTAAAATAAATATGCATATGTTTATATTTATCTTCATGGTGTTAAAATTACCTTGCTCTCTCCAGAAAGCTTCATCAGGTGAGTAATCTATTTATATCCTCTTGATGCACATGAGGTATCATCAGTCATAATATAAAACCAACTTGGAATGTAAGTCCTTCACAGTTTTGGGATTGACCACAACACAGGATAAATCTTGTAAACTCACCTTATATAAAAGTTAATTATTATTTCACAAAGGATATGCCAAAAGATGATTATACAACACAACAATTTAATATCAGTTAATTTCCACTAATTAAAGACTAGGCATGTACATAAAATAATACCTAAATTTATCCTTAAATGAAGCAAAAGAGAAACTGAACTAATATTATTAGGAGAGCTTAAAGAATATCGAATTTTTTTATTCTAACATTGTCATTTAGAATAGCTCAAACTGTGCATGAATCTTTTAATGAAGCTTATTGGTGAAACTTAAATTTGGTGAAATATATTTAAAAATCAAAATGGACATAGCTTTTGGAAGAGTTTTATTTTATACATCTATGTATTAAAGAAGTGTACTCAGAGGTAAAAAATATATTAACTGTGAAGGTATGTGGACAGAAATACTTCTACATTTTAATAAAACAAGCAAGGAAACAAGAAAAATATAAAGAAAAAAAGCTTTTATAAGACTTGTTATCTATACTTAGTTCAGTACTGAAAGCCCAGCACAAAGCAGGTGGGTTCTGAGTTGTAATATTGACTTCAATGTTCTCACCACTAAGATAATGATGGTAATTCTTCATCCAAGTAACTCAGGGAATAGTGTCTGTTCTAATCCAGTCCAGATGTTCTTCTGTTTCAAGCAGTTTTACTTTCATTCAGACTCATCCAATATTTGCACATTTTCCTTCAGGGACTTGGTCACTAAAGCAATTCATATGTTTCCTCACACTTCAGTCGATGGTTAGAAATAACTTGCAGATTTTGGCAGCACAATATCCCTGATCATCATAAATAATGGGCTTCAGTGCCCTCTTCCATGGCTTCCTCCCCCTTTAGTATTCCTGGGTGTTTGTGAGTTCTCTCCCATGTGTTCTCAGATGGTGCTGATTGTGCTCTTCCTCCTCGGACCCCCCACGTTTGCTGGTGCAGCCACACAGTGTGCTAGGTGGAGGGGTGCTGGTCCCACACCAGAGATCCTTTTCTTACTAACATAACCAAAATCCCATTCCATCCCCTCTATACAGAGATCCTCTGTGTTTGAAATAATGATTCTCAAGCCAGAGAATCAAATTCTGCACAAGGTTTCTGTCTCTCTCCAGCTCTCTCTTAGGTACACACACTGTGCACAGCATGTTTATATATGTATATATTTACATAAAATATAGTTTATGTAGTATATATATATTATGTTTATAATACAGTTGTACAAAACTAAGTTTACAGTTATTCATTTAAAAATAATATAATAATTAAAAATAATAATAAAAGAATAAACTTTGTTTTTCATACTCACAACTGTAAATCTCATTTTGCCCCATTCATACATATGTCATAAAATATGTAAGATACAATACACATTGTGTACATCTATACATACATGTATTATGTAGATCTCATAATAAATATATATGTATATCTTCTTTAAAATATTTATACAAACTTTCCATAGTCCAATTTTACATATACCTATTTTTTGGCTTTAGGATAGAGAAGCATATATAAGATATTTAACATTTATTCAATAAAAACTTAACAAGCTACTGCATTACTATGTGAGAAAAATAACCTTTTTTGAATCTATATGTCTATCATATGTATTATATATATTTTAAATAAATGGGTGTCTTTTAAATTTAAAGATACTGCTTTGAGAATGTAAGTGGAATATAATGTCTTATGTTATTTTCTATATTGCTAAGGGTTATAGCCTTAAAAATTAAAAATATAGACTAAATTAAAATTTAAATCTCATCCTGATCCAATTCAATGATTTGCCCAACATCTGTAACCCCCCCATAACCAACAAAATTCATAATAATTTCAACCTTAAGTAAAACGCATAGTAACTTAACATTATGTATCAATGGTATGAAATATGAGCACAATCATAGTCTTTTAGGTTTTAATTCAATGCAAATAAATGAGTGGGCTTGGGGACCGTTTCAGTGATTCTCCTGGATATGGGAGTTTTCTATTAATACTACAGTGAATTAATTTGACCTGTAAGTTGTGAAGTAGGATTGAAAGGGCAAGTGCTCTTTTTAGAGAAGATTCTTGTTACTCAAATTCAATGTCAGTCAGGTTGACCTCCTTTTAATTTTATGTTACATTGCAGAGCCCCCTCAGTTTTCATTGTTTCTCTTTTTATAACACTGTATATGTTTGATTATTTAAGTTAACAGTCAAGGATATGCTTTCATTTCTGTGCTGGTATGCAAATTATTTAAAACTTTGTTTTAAAAACCTTTTGTATATATCTTAAATTGTTTTGTCTTTTCAGACTTTCTTTAAAAAATAGCTAAAACATGTACTTAGTTGCAGAGAAAAACATGCCAACTTTTTTAACTGTAAATATATTTTTTACTTCTATTGTTTTACCCTGACTATGCGATTAGAAATCATGCGAGCTCTTAAAACATATGCCTCATAAGGCAAGTGGATCTAACTAGTCAGTTAGAATATTGGATGGGTGGCCTTTGTTAGCATGTTTGAAGCAAGTTTCCTAACACCATATTCTTTGCTCCCTCTTTTTTTTTTTTTTGCATTCTTAAATTTATTATCTTAATGCCAAAGTGATGTCAATCTAACCTAAACCGTAGTATCACTTTATAAAAATATCCAGCTGTTAAATTGTTTTATTATTACATAGCATTAATATATTTTTTTGTTTTTTTTATTTTATTTTATTTTTTTTATTTTTTTTAATCAGTATTTTTTAATTGTTGATATTGTACAGTTTTCTGTCTTTTACCCCGCCCCAGCCCACCACCCCAGCCCTCCCCACCTTCCTCCCATTTCCACCCCCCATAGTTTTTGTCCATGAGTCCTTTATTCTTGTTGCTCTAAACCGTTCCCCTTTTCCCCCGAAATTCCCTCCCCTCCCACTCTGGACACTGTCAGACTGTTCTCAAATTCAGTGTCTTTGTTTATATTATGCTTGTTCGTTTGTTTTGTTGATTAGCTTCCTGTTAAAGGTGAGATCATATGGTATTTGTCTTTCACTGCCTGGCTTATTTCGCTTAGCATGATACTCTCCAATTCCTTCCATGCTGTCGCAAAGGGTAGGAGCTCCTTCTTTCTTTCTGCTGCATAGAATTCCATTGTGTAAAAGTACCACAGTTTTTTGATCCATTCATTAACTGATGGGCACCTAGGTTGCTTCCAGCACTTGGCTATTGTAAATTGTGCTGCTATGAACATAGGGGTGCATAGATTCTTTTGGATTGGTGTTTCAGGATTCTTAGGATATAATCCAAGCAGTGGAATTGCTGGGTCAAAAGGTATGTCCATTTTTAGTTTTCTTAGAAAATTCCATACTGTTTTCCATAGTGGTTGTACCAATCTGCAATATGATCTCACCTTTAACAGGAAGCTAATCAACAAAACAAACAAACAAGCATAATATAAACAAAGACACTGAATTTGAGAACAGTCTAACAGTGTCCAGAGTGGGAGGGGAGGGAATTTCAGGGGAAAAGGGGAACGGTTTAGAGCAACAAGTATAAAGGACTCATGGACAAAAACTATGGGGGGTGGAAATGGGAGGAAGGTGGGGAGGGCTGGGGTGGTGGGCTGGGGCGGGGTAAAAGACAGAAAACTGTACAATATCAACAATTAAAAAATACTGATTTAAAAAAATAAATAAATAAAAAACATGATGAATTCTATTTACTGTGGCAAGTGTTATGGTAGATGTTCAATGTTCTCATTTTTGAACTGTTGCTGCAAAAGTATGTAGTATTACTTTATCTTTTATGAAATATTTTTATCCAAATATTCCATAGTCCATAGTTTCAGACATACCCATTCTGTAGTTTTATGATAGTTAAGCGTGAGTAAGACTAATTAACATTTTATTCAATAAGAATTTATCAAATGTGCAGAATATTATCATGTGAGAAAAACAAGATTTTTTTGAATTTGTATGTACAGTTTTAGCAAAGACAGAAATTTTAGCACAGTCAGGGAAGTTAACACTTCATTTTGGTCTTTGAGAGTACACAAGCCATCCTATGTGGTGATTAGAAGGATGTCATTTAAAGAAGGAGGTGGAAAATACATCAAATTGAGGATATGGAAAAATAATGTTTATGCTCAAGAAATAGCTAGCAAATTAAATGGGCAAAGTACTTATTTTCTAGTGGAAAATATTTGAAAAGATAATTCTATATTGGATTTCTAATATGTGTAAGTAACTTCATATAAATTACCTTATTCAGGTATGGAAATTATTTTAGGTACAGTTATTGCAATTTAACAAATAATAAAATCTAGAATAAAGCATGCGAATTAAGTTGCCTAAAATCACAGAACAAGTAATTGGAGCTAAGACTGAATCCAAAATGTGTGTGGGTATTCTCTATCAGTGTTCTTTAGCTAGACTCTAGTCACTAAACCATGCAACATTGTTAAGGTAAGGCCAATGTTATGTTGGGACCAAGGACTGGAGATATTTGAAGATCAGGAAAATCATTCTCTTCACAATCCCCATACCTACGCCTTCTTGAGGGATATCTTTGGTCACTATTTCACAGGTTCAGTTCTAAATTAATCCATTACTCCTGTAACATATTTTTACATCATCAAATTTTCTTACAGGTTATAATTCTGAATTCTTGCAAAACTCAAAACTATCACTTAATCATTTAATCCTATCCCTTCTTGAATGAAACAGACTTCAAAATTTAGTTGCTTTTTAAAGTGCTCCCTTGTGCCTCCAGGAAGTTATTAACTTCAATTAACCCATAACAATCAGTGTATAATTTTATGTTAGAGTCTTATCCCTTAAAATCACTGGTTCTAAACTCTGACTACACATTTCAAGCATGTGGACAGGTTTTAAAAATATGAAATTTTCACGTCTCACAGATAATTTTTAAATTTTTTGTTATTTGGGCTAGAAATTTCACCATTTCAAAACTACCAAAATGCTTCTAAAGTGCAGCGAAGGTTAAGAATGACTGTCCCATAATATAGCACATTGCATGTATATCTCAACCCATATTACATCACTGCACTTTGATGGATAGGCACTGATAATGTCATCTTCAAAACATCTATGTGTAAGCCATGTCCTGTCATACAATTATAATAAGAAAAAAAAGATGTGGAAAAGATAGAAACTTCAGTGGAATATACATATATAATGGAAGAAATAGGACAGCATAATGGGAAGTCAGGGAAGCCATTTTTTCAAGGAGGTAACCATAAAGTATACAAAATATTTTGTATATTTTAGGGAAGATAATTCTAGACAGGAGGAATTTACATATGGCAAGTTGTGATGATTGCTATTGAACAAGAGGACCATTCAAAAGTGGAGTGATGACTGCAACTGACCAGAGGCAGCCCTGCGACCGGAGGTGGCCCTGCCACTGATCAGAGGTGGCTGAGCTCCCAGAGGCGGCTCTGTGACTAGAGGAGGGGGCTTTGTGGAAGACCCAGAGCTCACACCCATGATCCTAGGGTGAGTGCGCACAACTTGGGAAACTCACAGAGCCTACGCTCGTAGACTTGGGTAGGCACATGTGCCCTGTAGGAGACCCAGAGCTCACAGCAATAAACTCGGTGAGTGCTAGATCCTAAGAGATCCCAGCTCAAATCCATAAACTTGGGAAAGTGCATACACTGCAGGAGGCTCAGAAATCCCACCCAAGGCCCTGCATGGAGAGTGCACCACTAGCCCTGGGGAGAGTGCATGGCTGGCAATGAGGAGAGTAGTCCAAAGCTGACTGAATGCGGAACAGGGAGAAAAGTGGTACCAGTTGCCCTTCAGCCTGTTGCAGGGAGCAAGATCAGAAAAACCAGTTTGGCCGGCTTGAAAACATCAAGGGTTTTTTGTTGTTGTTGTTGTTTCTTTTTGTTGGTTTTTTTTGTTGTTGTTTGTTTGTTTGGGTTATTTTTTTTTTTTTGCTTTGTTTTTTGTTTTGTGGGATTTTTTTGTTTTGTTTTAATTATATATTTTTTATTTTTTTATCTTTTTTATCCCTAAATTCCTTTTGCTTCTCTTTACTTCTTTCTTGTTTTATTCCTTCTTCCTTTCTTTCCAATTTTATCTTCTTCTTTCCCCTTTTTTCTCTTCTTTTTTATTTTTTTCTTTTCTCTTTTTAAATATGCATGAGTGGGACAAAAAAAAATGGAACTCTGAAAAAAACAGAGTTGGAAACAAAGAGGCGACATCCCAACAGCTGAGACAGTGGAAGCTGTGAACACAAGGATACCTTGAAGGAGACTTAACCACTGAATCTCACAGATATTCTACCACAGAAGTTCACACCATAAACCCAGGGAGCCAGAACAGATCAATTTAAGAAGATGAGGCTAACAAGAAGAGTCTCACAAACAATGGGAAGGCAAAGAAACAATCGCCAAATGAAAGGAAATGAGGAATCCCCAGAAAGAATGCTAAATGAAACAGAGGCAACTCAACTATCAGATATTGAGTTCAGAGCAATGCTTGTCAGGAAGCTCCATGAGCTCTCAATGAGCTAACAGAAACTATAGAGAAGACATGATGAACACACTGAAAACTATATCAACATGAAAAAGAAAATAGAAACGATCAACAAGGGCTAGGAGGAAATGAAGAGTAAAATTTCTGAACTGAAGAACACAGTAGAGGGAATGAAAAGCAGAATCAATGAGGCAGAGGATCAGATCAGAACATTGGAGGACAAAGTAGAAAAAAACACCCAGAAAGAGCAAGAAAAGGAAAAGAGGCTCAGAAAGAATGAAGAGTGATTAAAAGAAATGCAACACAATATGAAATGTAATATCCATATAATAGGGATACCAGAAGGAGAAGAAGAAGAGCAAGGGATAGAAAACCTATTTGAAAAACTAAAGATAGAACACTTCCCTAATTTGATGAGAGAAAAAGTCACACAAATCCAGGAAACACACAGAGTCCCAATCAAGAGGAACCCAAAGAGGCCCACTTCAAGACACATCATCATTAAAATGGCAAAATTCCAAGACAAAGAGAGAATCTTAAAGGCAGCAAGGGAAAAAAGGAAGTAACATACAAGGGAGCACTGATAAGGTTAGCAGCTGACTTCTCAGTGGAAATGCTCCAAGCCAGAAGAGAATGGCAAGAAATATTCCAAGTAATGAGAACCAAAGGCCTGCAACCAAGACTACTTTACCCAGCAAGGCTTTCAATCAAGATAGAAGGCCAAATAAGGAGCTTCCCAGACAAAAGAAGTCTAAAAGAATACATCTCTACCAAACCTGTTCTGCAACATATACTAAAGAGACTGCTTTAAGGAAAGGAAGGAAAATAGAGAGAGAAAGAGTGGAACATGGGTACAAAAATGCCAGTGAATCAGTACCTATCAATAGTAACCTTAAACGTAAATGGATTAAATGCTTTAATCAAAAGACATAGAATAGCTGAATGGATAAGAAAGCATGACCCACACATATGCTGCCTACAAGAGACCGACCTCAGGACAAAGGACCTACACAGATTCAAAGTGAAGGGCTAGAAACAAATTTTCCAATCAAACAGACAGGAATGAAAAGCCAGGGTAGCAATACTTACATTAGACAAAATAGACATCAAAAGAAGAGCCATAAAGAGAGAATGAGACGGTCACTTCATAATACTAAAGAGTAGAATCCACCAAGAAGACATAAACATTGGAAATATATATGAACCCAACATAGGAGCACCTAAATACATAAAGAAAATCTAAGAGTACTTCAAGAAAGATATTGACAGCCACATGATTATAGTAGGGGATTTTAACACCCCACTGTCAAAAATGGACAGATCTTCCAAACAAAATATCAACAAAGATATTGTGGCTTTGAACAATACTTTAGATGGATTGTACTTAACTGTTATATATAGGATATATATATATATATATCCTTCATCCCAAAGAAATTAATACACATTTTTTACAAATGCACATGGAACATTTTCAAAGATAGACCACATGATAGGACACAAAACAACCCTCAACAAATTCAAGAAAATTGAAACCATGCCAAGCATTTTTTCCGAACATAAGGGACTGAAACTTGAAACCGACCCCAGGGTAAAATCCCAAAACCCTCAAAATCATGCAGATTGAATAGCATGCTATTAAGCAATGAATGGGTCAAGAATGAAATTAGGGACAAAATCAAAAAGTTTCTGGAAACAAATGAAAATGAACTCACAACGACCCAAAACTTATGAGACACAGTGAAGGCAGTCCTCAGAAGGAAGTTCATAGCAATAAACGCCTACCTAAAGAAGATAGAAACATTTCAAACAAACAACTTAACCTTATGCATACAAGAACACCAGGAACAACAACAGAGAAAGCCCAGAGCAAGTAGAAGGAAGGAAATAACCAAGATCAGAGCAGAATTAAATGGCATAGAGACTAAAAGCACAATTCTAAGGATAAATGAATCCAGGAGCTGGTTCTTTGAAAAGATAAACAAAATTGGCAATGCTTTAAGCAAGCTCATCAAGAAAAAAAGAGAAAGGACTCAAATAAACATAATCAGAAATGAAAGAGGAGAGATTACAACTGACATCACAGAAATGCAAAGGATTATAAGAAATTAAAACAAAGAACTATAGGCCAAGAAATTTGAAAACCTAGGTGAAATGGACAAATTTCTAGAAAAATATAATCTTCCAAATCTCAGTGAAGAAGAAGAAGAATGTCTGAACAGACCAATAGTAGCAAATGAAATTGAAGCAGTAATAAAAAAAACTCCCGACACACAAAAGCCCTGGACCAGATGGTTTCACAGAAGAATTGTACAAAGCATTTAAGGAAGAGCTAACCCCTATCATTCACAGACTATTCCAAAAAATCCAACATGATGGGAGACTCCCAAACTCTTTTTATGAACCCAGCATCGTCCTAATCCCAAAACCAGATAAACATACAACAAAGAAAGAAAACTTCAGGCCAATATCACTGATGAACATAGATGCTAAATTCCTCAACAAATATTGGCAAATTGCATCCAACAATACATTGAAAAGATCATACACCATGGCCAAGTGGAATTCATCTCAGGGATGCAAGGATGGTTCAACAATCGGAAGTCAGTAAATGTAACACATCATATAAACAAAAGCAAAGACAAAAATCACATGATCATATCAATAGATGTGGAAAAAGATTTTGATTAGTTACAACACCCACTCATGATACAAACACTCAGCAAAGTGGGAATATAGGGAGCATTCCTCAGCATAATAAAGGCCATATATGAGAGCCCTACAGCCAACATCATACTCAATGGGCAAAAACTAAAATCTTTCCCACTAAGATCAGGAACAAGACAAGGTTGTCCACTTTCACCACTTCTATTCAATGTAGTATTGGAAGTCTTAGCCACAGCAACTAGACAAGAAAAGGAAATAAAAGGCATCCAACTCAGAAAGGAGGAAACAAAACTGTCATTGTTTGCAGATGACATGATAGTGTACATAGAAAATCCTATAGACTCAGCCAAAAAACTGCTAGACCTAATAAATGAATTTGGCCAAACAGCTGGATACAAAGTCAATATCCAGAGATCAAAGGAATTTTTTATACCAAAAATGAAAAAAGCAGAAACAGAAATCAAGAAAAAAATCCCATTTGATGTAGCAAAAAGAAAATTAAAATACCTAGGAATAAACCTAACCAAGGAGGTAAAAGACCTGTACTCAGAAAACTACACAACACTGAAGAAAAAAATCAAGGAAGATACAAACAAACAGAAACATATACTGTGTTCATGGATCAGAAGAATTAATATAATCAAAATGTCCATACTACCCAAAGCAATTTACAAATTCAATGCAATATCTATTAAAGTACCAATGGCATGCACAGCTATAGAACAAGCACTTCAAAATTTATATGGAACCATAAACAATCCTGAATAGCTGCTGCAATTTTGAGAAAGAACAATATAGAAGGGATCACAGTTTGTGATACCAAAATGTATTACAAGGCTGCTGTAATCAAAACAGCCTGGTACTGGCATAAAAACAGACAGATAGACAAATGGAACAGAACAGAGAGCCCAGAAATAAACCCATGTGTCTACAGTCAATTAATATTCAACAAAGGGGGCAGAAGCATAAAATCGAGTACAAATGGCCTTTTCAACAAATGCTGTTGGGAGAGCTGGACAGCTACATGCAAAAAAAATGACACCTGAGTACCAACTTATACCATACACAAAAACAAATTCAAGGTGGATAAAAGATTTAAATATAAGCTGTGACAGCAGCAACATCCCAGAGGAAAACATAGGCAGGAAAATCTCAGATGTTCCATGCAGCAACATTTTCACTGAAATGTCCCCTAGAGCAAAGGATATAAAGGAAAGAATAAACAAATGGGATCTCATCAAAATAAAAAGCTTCTTCATGGCTAAAGAAAACAGCATTAAAATTAAAAGAGATCCAACATTATAGGAAAGCATATTTGCCAATGATACTTAAGACAAGGGTTTAATCTCCGTAATACATAAAGAATTCACGTGACTCCACTCTAAGAAGACAAGCAACCCAATTAAATAATGGGCAAAGGACTTGAACAGACATTTCTCCAAGGAGGACATACAGAGAATCTAGAGACATGTGAAAAGACACTCAATATCACTAGCTATCAGAGAGATGCAAATTAAAACTGCAGTGAGTTGCCACTTCACACCATTGAGATTGGCCTTCATAAACAAAGCAACAAACAAGTGTTGGAGAGGCTGTGAAGAAAAGGGAACCCTAGTGCACTGTTGGTGGGATTGCGGACTAGTACAACCACTATGGAAAACAGTATGGAATTTTCTAAGAAAACTAAAAATGGATCTAACTTTTGACCCAGCAATTCCACTGCTTGGATTATATCCTAAGGACCCTGAAACACCAGTCCAAAAGAACCTATGAACCCCTATGTTCAAAGCAGCACAATTTATAATAGCCAAGTTTTGGAAGCAACCTAGATGCCCATCGGTAAATGAATGGATCAAAATACTGTGGTACATTTACATAATGAAATTCTATGCAGCAGAAAGAAAGAAAGAGCTCCTACCCTTTGCAACAGCATGGACAGAACTGTAGAGCATCATGCTGAGTGAAATAATCCAGGAAGTGAAAGACAAATACCATATGATCTCACCTTTAACAGGAACCTAATCAACAAAACAAACAAACAAGCATAATATAACCAAAGACACTGAAATTGAGAACAGGCTGACAGTCACCAGAGGAGAGAGGTGTTGGAATTTCAGGAGAAAAGGGGAAGGGTTTTCAGGAACCCTTATGAAAGGTTAAATCATATTAAGAATAGCCTTTCTTTTCTCATACTAAATTCAATTTATGTATATTAAAAAATTAAAATACTACTGTCCCTTAAATGATCATATTTTAGAGAGCTTAACAGTATTGTTTATTTTTTAAATATTTTGGGGACTAGAACTTGACTTGGCAAAACATATTTATTTTTTATTCATGGAAGTTATAATAAATTATACTTTTTTCTTCCAAGTAAACAACAAGGCTTTTTTGAGAGCATATGCCATTTGTTTACTTCAAAGTGAGTTGAGTTACCTGATCATAATGAAGCAGATAGATTCCCACTTAAAACGCCAAACACTGTGACACTACTTGAAGTTAATACAGTTACATTTGCAGGCATGTCCTTTATTTCTCAATGGAAACAAGGTTGACGACAGTTCACACAGGCAATTTATTAAAGTTAGGAAATTGTCAGAAAGACTCCCACAGAGGTATGACATTTACTTTTTAAAATCATCCTCAGTTCAATAATAGGTATTTGGATAACTTTTTCTTCTCTTTTTTGGGCTCAGCTGTAAAACATTTTTACTGCAAAGGAAGCCTGATTTTATGCATTTTTGACTTAATTCAGGCGGTCTTATGAATACCCCAGTAGCCTATTTGGATTGGCTGTGAATAATGGGAGGCAGATAGCTTTCATTTCTCTTTACACTGAAAAAATCTGGTGTTTTCTTCATTATTACTATTATTTTAGAAATAGACACTTTAGATGCTAGGACCCAAGCACCAAGCATTCTTATATGTGAATGTCCACACACTTTCTGAATTATGTAAAAAAGTATGACTTTTATAAATATAAGCTCAAAAATTATAAAATAATGAGGGCTAAGTTCAAAATGTGGTTGCAAATCAGACTTAATATTTTTCTCATAGAATAACTAAAAAGAAACGGTTGTGAAAATAAACTGTTACAGTAAAACACACACAAAATTGGTGCTGAGATATATGATATCAATTAAATCATGACTGGCAAGTGGTTTTTAAGACAGTGATTGATTTGGACTGCTATACTTTGGTATGTATTTGTTGTGCGTTGGTTTAATATGATTTCAAGCTCACTTGTGTATGACTTAAGTAACTCTTTTAATTCATTAGTTTGTAAAAGGAATAAAGTTGTTTTTAGAAGTAAAATTGTTTATGATAAAAAATGACATACAGTGTGTTAGAATGCCATCTTCTCGTCTCATGTCATTGATAAGCACTTCAGCCACCCAGCTGCCAAGGGGAGTTTCCTGGAATTTATTAGTAAGTACATGTGGAGAAGCAACTATGGCAAGGGGACATTTAGACTCTAAGTACTGAGAATTTGCAAGAATGATTCCAAAGTTTTGGTTTAGGCAAGGCAACTCTTTGCTAACCTAAAATTTCTTTGAAGACCTCTGGGTCATTAACACCTACCCAGGTCAAAGCAACATTTTGGCGGGCAGTGGTGAGGACACATGCAGGGGCCAGTGAAAAAGAACAGCCTTCCAGTCAAGAGTGGCATCTTACTTCCCTAGCAAAGTGCTTCCCAAGTGTCTACTTGTGTAAAAAAATGGACATCTGTTAAATTTGGACACTATTCCTTCTATCACCTGTTGTCTGAACTATAATATAATTTATCTGTCATTGCTTTTAAGTATGTTTTACTGTTTATTAATATATATTAATTTGCACACTATTATCTTGTGAAATTATTATAATTCCCACAATACAACTATGTTAAATACATTAATGGCAAAGACAGAATCTGTCTCTGAGTATAACTTTACTGTTCAAACAAATAAAAGAGTATTTATTAGCCAAAATCATGAAGACAGATCTTTTAGTAATTACAGCTTTCTTTTTCATACATAATACTTATATCACTTGATGATCACAGTGTTATTTTACATAAATTTTCTTTGTTAAGTCTAGTTAGAAAACATAAACTCGAACTTCTGGCCAAGATGGAAGTGTAGGTACCTGCACCTTGGCCAGAAGTTCGACCACTGTACTTCTTCACACAATAAAAAAATGAAGAACAACACGCGTGAATGTGGGACCACCTGGTCAGCCAGCCACCTTGTGCGGCCTCACTGGGTCTGCACAGTTGCCCCCCTGTGCCTGGGATCTGCCAGCTGTCGCCTGTGGGCCCGAGGACCGCCAGCCATAAGTAGAGATATCCAGGCCATTGTGTTCTATGGAGGGACAGACGACCACTAGGGACACAGCTAAAGACCACCACCCAGGGCAAGAATACTGCAGTTTTTTAATCCAATTAAGTTTTCCCTGAATTCCAAACCCCTTACCTACACTTTGTTCTCTTTATAAAAAGGGACATTTTAAAATGGAATTTGAGACAGTCAGTTAGGGTATGAACCCACTGTCATCTCAGATCGCTGGCCATCTGAATAAAGCACCCATAAAGATTCAAAAAAAAATGAAGAACAGCAAAATAAAAAACAAAAAATTAATCAGAACTTCCAGAAAATTGAACTTTATGGAAGTCCAACAACAAAGGTGTAAACAAATAAACATTCATCCAGACTGGTAGGACAGACAGAGACAGGAATTCGAGGTGAAGATGACTTTCAACAAGGTGCTGGCTGGAGGAACAGGTTGTCCCACATTTCCATGGGGATAAACCAGGAGGAAAAATTGGAGAGTGAGACAGATCAGGCATCCCAGGGTTCTAAAGCAGAGAAATAAAGCCTCAAACACTCCGACTGAAAAATTTGTGGGTGTTGTGGCAGCAGGGGAAACTCCCAGCCTTACAGGAGAGTTGGTTGGAGAGACCCACAGGGTTCTTGAATGTACACAAACCCACCTACCTGGAAATTAGCACCAGGAGGGCCCAATTTGCTTGCAGGTAGTGGAGAAAGTGACTGAAAGCCAGCCAAGAGGTAAGCAAGTGGCACTGTTCCCCCTCAGACGCCCTGCACATGAAGTGCCACAATGCACCTATATAGGTTGCCTCACCCTGGCAAATATACCTATTGCTCCACACCTTACTACATAACAGGTGCGCTGAGACAAATAAATGGCCCAAATGAAAGAACAGATCAAAGCTCCAGAAAAAAATACAAGTTAGAGATGAAGAGATAGCCAACCTATCAGATGCACAGTACAAAATACTGTCAATAATGATATTCATAGAATTTGTTGAGTATGATCATAAAATAGAGGAAAAAGTGAAGGTTATGAAAAGTGAAATAAAGGAAAATGCACAGGGAATCATCAATGAAAAGAAGGAAACTGGGACTCAAATCAACAACTTGGAGCAAAAGGAAGAAATAAACATTCAACCAGAACAGAATGAAGGAACAAAATAACATGATCTCACCTTTAACTGGAACATAATCAACAAAAGAAAAAAAGCAAGCAAAATATAACTAGAGACACTGAAAGTAAAAACAATCTGACAGTAACCAGAGGGGAGATGGGAGGGGATAATGGGGAGAGGAAGGGTTTTCAGGAACTACTATAAAGGACACATGGACAGAACCAAGGGAGAGGGTGGAATCAAGGGAGGGAGGGAGTTTTGGCTGGGGTGGGATGGAGTGGTGGGGAGGAAATGCAGACAACTATAATTAAATAACAATAAAATAAATTTTTTAAAACTTCAAAAAGTGAGGAGTGGCTTAGGAACCTCCAGGACAACTTTAAACATTCCAACATCTGAGTCCCAGAGGTGTCAGAGGGAGAAGAGGAAGAGCAAGAAATTGATAACTTATTTGAAAACATAATGAAGGAGAACTTCCCCAATCTGGCAAAAGAAATAGACTTCCAGGAAGTCCAGGAAGCTCAGATTGTCCCAAAGAAGTTGGACCCAAGGAAGCATACACCAAGGCACATCACAATTAGATTACTCAAATTTAAAGATAAAGAGAGGTGGATAATGCGGGGGATACAGGGAATAGGAAGCGTACATGGTCTACAAAATAGGCAGGGGGAGGTTAAGAATAGTATGGGAAATGGAGAAGCCAAAGAACTTATATGTATGACCCACAGATATGAACGAAATGTGGGGAATGCTGGTGGGGGGTGGTGAGAGGGCAGAGGGGAATAAAGTGGTGGAAATGGGGAGAATTGTAATAGCATAATCAATAGTATATATATTTTTAAAAAGGATGCAAGAACAAAGCCAAAGAGGGTAGCTTCGAGTGTGGGAGGTGGGGATGGGTTGGGCAGGGAACCTGGTGGGGTGAAAATGGAAACAACTGTATGTGACCAGCAATAAAAATAAATATAAAAATAAATTTAAAAAAACCCTAAATGATAATGTCAAGAATACAATAAAATTAAAAACATAAACATAAACTTACTTGAAATTCTTATTGTCCCATATTTTTAAATTTGGAAATTGTAGGTAGAGGAGACTGGAATTAGAGTATGTCTTTCTGAAGCACATGTATGTTAATGCACTTGATGACATTCATCATTTGACATATGGTTTATGGAGGACAGATCTTATTCCAATTGTGCTTTAGGAATTATAAGGGATTGTAAGGGATATGGAGACTGTTTAGACATAGTCCCTCTCTGGAAGCAGCCCAAATGTAAAGAGTCTAAAGCACTTTTTATGAGAATAGCATTCCCCAGTTTCACTGAACTTTCTTCTGACTCCCAAGTCATCAAGAAAAAAACTGTGTGAAACTCAGCATGGAGGTAAGAAAAATATTTCCAGGATAATTTTCAAGATGAGACATCACACTTCATATATCTTATTATTATCATCCATATAAAAAAAACTAAGAAATTATTATGTCACAATTAGCTTAATTTCTATAAATTATGATGCATGTACCCAGATCACCTCTTTAAAATATAGCAATCTGATTTAGCACTAAAACATACAATATTTCTGTCATATTTTATGTCTACTTTCAAATATTTCTATTATCCTGGGACAAAATAGTTGACTACTGGTATGATGTCTCATCAAAGCAATGATTAAAAAAAAAAAAAAAACAACTATGTAGTTTTACAAAAAAAAAAAAAAAATGTTGTGATGAAACAAGTGATAGCCACTACAATCATCTTTTTTTCATTTCTTTAATCAGTAATAATGACTGCATTTAGTATTGGTATTCATGGCCAAACTGCTAATGAGTACATACCACATTTAGATACTTCTAAGGAAGACTCTATCACTTGCTATCATTTTCCTTACTTTCACCTCACCTCTCATCTAAACACTGACACTATCCTGAATTTTTGTTTTAAATTTTAATGTGAGTTCAATCCCTTCTAAAATGAAGCAGATATTTTAATAAAAACAGTTACCTACTTGCACAAAAATTGTAATCCAGAATAATTGAAGATCTGCAAAAATAACTTCTGGAAGTTTCTTCAGTTGAAGCACATATTCAATAATTTCTTGATGATCTTTATTTATGTTGCATAAGCACCAAGTCAGTAAGGGTATCCATGAGTGTCAGATGCTATTTATGATTATGAGAAATATTTCTTTCCAGCTGAGTATGTGAGTTGTGATAATAAGTGATAATTGTGCCTTTTTTTCTAAAGATTCATTTATTTCTGGTAAATGAAAACTATTTTTTGCAAGCAGTACTGAAGCAAGCCATATTTTAAAATTATATTAATTTGCTTTATATGCACAGTGTGAGTGTTCACATGTGCCTCTGTTTGATACTTGGAAAAGCATAGTGATTCCTGGGATATTTTCTGAAGACTTAATAAAATGTGAAACTTTCATCTACTATTGAAAACTTAATAAAACTGGGATTGACAGTGGAGAAAATGTCTAAAGTTAATGTTTCAACTTCTGCATGTGACATTCAGAAGATGATTGTAATTTATTCTGTGGGTAGTCTAAAAATTAATTTTCTGCTTCTTATTTATTGAATTTTCTTTCCTGTACTGTTTAGATAGGTTTATCCATGGGCTATTTTATTAGTGCAGAATAAATAAAAAGTCTTTAAAAAATCCGGAATCCTTAACCAATATTGTTTCTTAGTGTTCATTTAATACATTTTCAGTTTCATAAAAAAGAGTTTAAATTCTGACACTAAGCATCAATATGTTTTTCCTTTGGTGGGAAGGGGGTCTTAATAGATCATTGTTTTCAAATATAGAGTCTTAGCAATGAAGGATGATTCAAATTTACTTACTTGAAAAATAGGAGAATTTTCATGGTTAATTACTTCCCTTGCAATTTGAGGGAAATAGCTGAGCTATTGTTAAGTTGCATGCTGCATCCTACTGAAATTGCTGGGCTATCTACCTACTTGGTCATCATAATTGTGAACTGGAGTCATTAATACAATGCCTGTGCTTTTACAAGTCACTGAGAGAATGGCCATTTTCTCTGACCCCATAGAGCACTAGTACACCTCTGAGAGTAAGTGTCCTCCAAGAGATAGAGCTCAGGAAGCTTAAAGGGGGATTCAGGCAGCCAGAAGAAAGTATGTGGAGCCATCAGGATGTCTGACATACCTTCATTTGAGGGTGGGGCGATTCATGAAAGCAGGCAAAAAGTCCTGACTCCCTTATATACTAAGTGAACACAATGCTGGCAGGGTGCCAAAATCTAACCGTTTGGTTATATAATAGTGTTTAATTTTGTGTATGCAGGCTCTTACTCAAGGTTATATGAACACTGTGGAGTAATGGTTTCCCAGGCATCAATCCAAGTGAGGGAGCCTGACCAACTCCATTGTCCCTACATTCCACCCCTTCGGGGTTCCTCACCATACAATCTACACAAGGGTGTCTTCCGTGAGGGTCCCTTGGCAAGGAAGGCAGAGCCCTGCACCCAAATGCTGTAACAGCAGTATAAGCTACAGCAGCAAGCAACCAAAACACAAGTACTGCAGCCCCAAACAGCAAGGACCCACCACCATTCAGTAGTTAAGGATGCCCACCTTTCCTACAGAGGATCACCTGTTAGGTGTTCAATATCATGGGGTCTCAGAAGCTAATGCCCATAGAGCTTGGGTAACATTGTGATGGACATGTGGAATGTACACACAGCATTATGCCCCAACTAGGGCACACATCCCACCTTGCAATTCAGTGAACATGTCTAAGACCATGTTGTCTTGTACAGCTACTTTCCAAAATTGATACACTTCCTCATTTAAGAGGCTCAAGGAATCATGTGTTGAATTCAATGCATGAGTAGTATGCAAAGCCAAAGCAGTCAGTCACCTCAGCCTCAGTTACTATAGAAGCAGATTGCAGAGAAGAAATGGCTAATGGGTGGTACTACCAGGGTGTATGCTTTACTTGGTATCATGCCTTAAACACTTCCCAATTGACTGGCCAGATTGTGAGAGTTTTCTAAATTCAGGCAGGCAAATAAGGTGACCCCCAGCTACAATGGCCAGTTCAATTCCCAGACAAATAAAACCACCCATGTGAGCCACACGCCCACAGGGTTCCAGTGGGAACTGTAGCCCATGTGTTATTCTGCACCTCCCAGTAATGCTTAAGAGCATGACACAGACCTGTCAGAATCCAGACCACTTGGGCTTGCTCTTTGAAGTTCTCAGTACAGAGTGGGGCTGGTCCAGCCAACTCTATGGTCTCGGTGTGAGCCAACCCAAGTCATCCCATATGGAGTAACCAACTAACAGCCAAGTCCAGTCATACTGTTGTTCCACCCCAGTGTAGATGTTGGTCTCAGTTGCATTCCATAAGGAATGTGCACTATTCCACTTCTGTTGTAACCAAGTCCAATTTGCAATGGAAGCCAGACAGATGCACCCATTGGAGGCCAGCAGCTGGGTTAAGGTGGATTTCAGTGAAAATCCAGCATGCTGATTGGTTAACCACTGAGGCATAGGTATGTACCTAGTCCACTAAGGTGTGAGTTTGTATCTTAGAGACAAAAAGACAAAGTAGTTGTTGGACCTAGCAATGGCAAATCATCACCCTCAGGCAAGATACAAGCAAATTTCTGGTCAGTCAATAAGATGGTGGCTAGCAGAGGGGGCCTTCCTGAGCATGAACACCATACCTTTTGTGCCTCAACTGGGGGTTCAGCATCTACTTGCAACAAGAGTGAGGACTTATAACAGGCCATAGGGATATTGTGAAGGAGCCACAGCAAAGTGTTTCATGGTCTGCTGGCCCTGGGTATGTTACCTGCAACATTGGGGTCCATGTCCCAATCACCCAGGGCACTATTTGTAGGTTTCTCTCTACCCCTTGTCCCCAAGGGGCAACAAGAGCCACCCAATGCATGTGGGGGACATTTATCTCCCAAGTTCACATCCAAGTGGCCATTTGCCCTTGCTCTGGGCCCTTGGGGATGGGCAATAGAATATTTCCTTGTTTTACCATGGCTAGTTTCAGCAAAGAATCCTTAGTCTGTACCTGTAACTGAATTGGAGCGGCAGTCTGGTGGAGTAAGCTTTCCACTGGAGCTCAGCCCCCACTCCTACTTCTCTTATTTAGAGTTTGGAGGATGGTCCATAAGAGTTTCAGCCCCTCAGCATAGTGGTGGCAGCTGTGACTTGAAAGCCCTGTTTTAAAAGACCATAGTATTATTTGAACATTCTAGCACATTGGGGATGATAGGTCACATGGAACTTGCAATCAATTTGCCTGTCTTGGGCTGATTGATGCACCAAGACCCCTTTAAAGTGTGTGCCTTGATCACTTTCAATGATTAAGGGTCACCCATAGGCAGCGCATAAGTGCTCTAGCACAGCAATCACTGCTTTTTGATCTGGGTGGTATACAGGGTATACAGCCAACAGTCCAGTGGCTGTTCCACATATGTGATTGCATATTTATACCCCTCTGAACTAGGTAGGGGTCCAATTCCTGCCACCAGGTCAGAGGTACTTGTCTCTAAACCACCTGCCTGGTAGTTTCTACAAGACTCTAGGGATGCTCTCATGAGCAGACAACACAGGTCTCACAAGCTTCCTGTATTTTGCAAAGGTGATAGGTAGCTCCCAAGTTTTTATAGTAGACCACATGGTCTTCTGTCCAGCATGTAAGAGGCGATGGCATAGCCACTGGGCAACTTCTTTTCCTGATGGACCAGGAGAACCATTTCCAGTCATCACACTTTGGCTAGAGTATCAGCCTCATCATTCCCAGGGGAAGCAAGGAGTGCATTCCTGGTCATATAATAGGCAGTAGTTTGTTTCTGGCCTAATTCCCATAGGTCTTGCCACAAGGCCTGCCCCCATAATCACCTATGTGTAACCATCCATTCATGTGCATGCCATGTAGAGATCCATAACATTATCTCCAGTACACTGCCGAACAATCTATGCAAATAGTCAGGGGCAGTGCTTCATTTGCAACCAGGAGCCACATGGCTCACAGTTCTGCCCACTGGCTACTCTGACCTACTCCAATGTCAAACCAGAAATCTGTCTGTTTCTGGTTGAATTGTCACAGCAGCCCATGTAGCAGGCTGACCCCCGCTGGACGCATCAGTGTACCATGCATCTGAGGGAATAAGTGCCCGTCCTTCATGGAGGGGCTAGCTTCCATTTCTTCTACAGTGTCAGGAGCATTAGATTTTTCATCTGCATAAGTAACCGGACCAAACACTTCCTATAGCTCAGCCTATAGGGGGCTAGTTTATAAAGTACTTCTTTATTTCAGATAAGCCCCCATGAGATAATGTGGGTGTCTGGGCAGTCCCTTTGTGAGGCGTGGCCATCCAGTCTTGAGCCTACCCTGCAATAGGGTGCGTGGTCCTTACTGTCACATGAGTAGTCTCTGTTATAGCCTCCATGGCCAACTGGGCAGCATACACCACCACCAGTTGCTTTTCAATTAGGGAGTACCATATCTCTGCTCCCTTTCATAGTTAGCACCAGAATCCTACAGATTGTCATAGCCATTCCAATTGCTGCAGAAGACCCCACCCAAAGCCTTCTTGAGTCATGTGAATATCTAGCTCACCACGTCTGGCAAGATCCAGAGCATGCAATGCCTAAGTGCATGTAATGATGCACTTTGCTCCATGGAACACTTGTTCCAAGCTCAGCTCCAGTTCCATCTTGTTCCTTTTTTTTTTTTTTTTTTACCAAAGCAAGCAAAGGGTGAACAACTTGAGCAAGGTGAGGCACAAACACTACTCAGAACCCAAGCAGGCCTAAAAATGTTTGGAGCTGCTTCACAGTAGCAGGGGTAGGACACGCCTGACTCTTACCTATCACTGCATCAGGGATCACTTTTGTCTTTCCCGACCAGACAACCCCCAAGAACTGACAGATAATACAGGCCCTTGCAGCTTGGTTTCATTGAATGCCCAACTAAATGACTTCAGTTGTGACAACACTTGTCATTGGTGGTGGTACTGCCTTTTTTAATTCTGTAAGAGAATCACAGGTTAGCAAAATATAATCAATGTGAAAAAGGTGCACTGCTGCAGGCCATGGCCCCTTAGCCAAGTCTTCTGCTACAAGACCATGACAGATAGTCAGGGTATGAAAATACCCTTGAGGGAGCACTATCAAGATCTGTTGCCAGCCTTCCCAGGTAAAAGCAAACAGATCTTGACTCTCTGGAGCAATATTAATGGAGAAAAAGGCATTTGCCAGATCGGCCACACGATGGTAGGTTCACAACTCACTAGTCAACTGGTTAATCAAATCCACAACAGAAGGGACTGCTGCATATATTAGGGGGATGACCTTATTGAGCTCCCAGTAATCTACTGTCATTCTCCATGTGCCATCTGGCTTCCGCACTGGCCACACAGGGAAGTTGAAGGGACTGTGAGCAGCCCTAGTTATCCCTACCTTTCCAAATCTCCTATAGGTTCTCTGACTTCCTCATGGCCCCCGGGTAGTTGAGACTGCTTAACCACCATCACCCATCATGGGGATGGTAACCGAAATGGGGGAATTCTCAGCATGCCCCAGCAGAATAGCTTGTATCATTGGCACTCACAAGAAGAACTCCCCTGCAGGGGTTTGCAGCCACAATCCTTGGAGCACATCAATGCCCAGGATATACTCAGGTATGGGAGGGGGATACATACATAGTCTATTCATGGGGTAGGGCAATTGCCCAATATTCAGGGATAGCCGCACAGCTTTCACCTTCACAATGAGCCACCTAGTCACCATCAATAGAGGCCACAGGGCCTGGAAACTTGTCAGAGTTTCCACACAGGAGTGTATATTCTACCCATACTAAGGCCAGGACCTTATGGACTTTTGTAGGGGACCAGTGGATAACCAATTCCACATGCAGCCTCTGGCCCCTACCTGTCCTCTGTAGATGGGTTCCTCTGCCCTCCTCCTATTCAAATTGCCAAAGGATATTTCCTTCTCAGGAGGTTGGTACAGCAGGATGGTCTTCCCAATGCAGAGGACAGGCCTCCTGGGGCACACCCCCAGATTTTCCCCTTTGTCTCCTTCTTTTTGCACTGCAAGAAATGTCGGTCAGCTCGAAACTATTTCCATAGTTCTAATAAGTAGGTGTTTGGCTTCCCATCAATTTTATTTTGATCTACTCTGGCCCCCAAAGGATCTACCCACATCTGGGTCCTAGTCATATGCACAGGGTTGCTTTTTGCCTGAGACAGAGGAGACCCTCATCCGAACTGCTTTCTGCTGCTGCCACCACACCCCTCTCCCAGACTTACCACCACTGCGGTGATGTCATTAGTATGGCATCGGACATCCAAGCCAAAATAGCTGTGAGTGATCCAAAAGAGGCAGAGGAGGCATGCTGCCATACTAGATGCCTCATCCTTGCCACAAAGTGTTCATCACTGGGGCCATGAGAATTGGGATTAAATATGACCTGGCACATGCCTCTCTCCTGTAGGATCTGCACTATGTCCGTATAGGACCGCCATTTATTCAGTGTCTGGTACATCTCCTGTATCCACCCAGACTGCACAGATAGCAGCCATGACCCATTCTAACAGAGAATGAGATTCCTGACTTTTCCTTTCCACCAGCTCTTTTGTAGCCTGCTGATGCAGAGAGGATTGAGTCATAATGGAAGCTAACTTTTGTATCTCATTATCAGTATACACAATAGCACTGACCCCTAAATCCCAAAGGTGGAGGAGCCACACTGCCAAGGGCTCCCTGGACCACTGCCAGAACTGCTTCCCCAGATCTACTAGTTTAGTCTGGGTATAGGGGCCATAGGTAGCATGCTCAACCATCTGGACAGGCCACAGATTCCCCCCAGGCTCCATAGGCTGCTGTGATTTCATCTTCTGAATTACTACTGGGCAGGACTGCAAGGGACTGAGTTCCTCGCTCCCCCCATTCTTTCTCCTCCCCCAACTCACCCACTAGGAGTAGGGAGGGGGACTTCCATGACTTCACTGTCCCGAGGTACTCCTCCAGGGCATGGACCTAAGCCTCTAAGGCTTCTTCTCTCCCTGAGTTCTCATAACTTCACTACATCATGAAGTGCAATCATCACAGACGGCAAAGTTGTAAGAAACACCTAGCACATAGCCGCTGCAGCTGCCCAGGCACGCAGCTGTTCCAGGGTCTCCCTACTACCCTCAGAGCTGTCTCTACTGTGTTGGGAGCACCACTAGCATTGGGCCAGCTCTAGGGTGGAGCCCTAGCTTCAAGGAGACTTGTCACTGCTTGGCACATGCTAGTGTCAGGCCACTGTTGTAAACTCCGCCCCCCCACAGCGGTGCTAATGGCTCTATACTATACTGCAATGGATCCTGCCAATGACACCAAGTGTCCTGCAAGCATTCAAGCTTGGACAGGTTTACACAAGATTCAGGCAGCCAGAAGAAAATATGCAGAACCTGGTAACGTCTGACATGCCTTTATTCTAGGGTGGGGCGATCCACTGTGCACAGGCAGAAAGACCCAACTCCTCATACTAAGTGAACACAGAACTAGTGGGGTGCCAATACCTGACCTTCTGGTTATATAACAGCACTTAATTCTGTGCATGAGGGCCCTTACTCAAGGTTATATGGACACTTGTGGAATCATAGTTGCCTGGACATCTGGGTGAGGGAGCCTGACCGCTGATTCTATTGTCCCTACCGTAAGTCTCTCTGTCTGCTGCCCTTTAATGAGCCCCAATTCAATTAAGTTAAAGGTAGTATTTTCACGTGTTTTATACACATCAAATGAGAGAAGGAAAACATGGATGTTATCTAGTAAATATCAAGCATGCTATTTATTATAACTTTATGTATTAAACAGAATCTATCATTATTGGTGAGCTTACATCATCTGTCATACTTGTTTTGCTTGTTCCTTTATTATTTCAGATACTTACATATCTACTATAGTCATGCTACACTCTACTTCTCTCAATAATGTACCTGTCCTTGAGCTCCTAATCAAATCATTCAATTAAATTGATTTTTTATTTGTGGGGGTGGGGGTAAGAGGGAGAGAAGGTGTCATGTTGTAAATCTCATTTGATGATTGGCAAAATTGTCTTTATTCTGATAACTTAAAGATGAGAACATAATTGATAATATATTTTACAAAATAATAGTGATAGTAATAGAGTAAGTTGGAGGTTGTGGAAATTATACTTCTGTCTCTAATATATTCATATACTTTTTATGTTCTAGATACAAATGCAGTAAAATATTTCTACCTGTTAAAACCAACCAGAATTGCAATTGCCAGGAAAGAAGTATAGGTGTTTACTTTAAGAAAAAGAACATTTAAGACCTTATTCCATAGTGTTTTCTAAAACTCATTAAGCAGTTTTGCCTGCTAAGCTATCCATGCTTCATAAAAGAGAAAAAGTTTATTGATACAATATAAAATTATTACTAAAAGTTATATTTATGTAGTGTCCATTGTACTGTTTGAGAAATTGGGACAGGACGATGAAATAAGCCATAATGTTCTTGTGATCCTGGAGCTTATATTCCAATTAGGAGGGCACAAATTGACCAGTAAAAAAGTTACTTCAGAGGTGAGGAGTGCTTGGGAGAAATAAAACCAGGATATATTAAAACAATTTGTGTTTGAAATGAATATGAGGGAAATAATTCTTGCATACTTATATTCAAAAACACACACATACCTAAAATGAAAACCAATTGTCTGCAAATTGCTATGTAACAAGTTCAGGTTCATTTTCATTGTCACAAGTAACACAAAAAGATCAGTAAAGGTCTTTGGGCAAATATATCTAGTGTAAGGATAAGAATCTAACCAGGCAAGTTCCAGCCAAGATGGAGATGTAGGTAGAAACACTTAACTTCTTTGGACAACCAAAAGAATGACAACAACCAATCTAAAAACACTAAACAACCAGAAATACCAAAAAATTAAACTGCATGGAGCTCTGACAACTAAGGAGTTAAAAGAATATTCACCCAGATGAGTAGGAGGGGCAGAGATGGGATATGTGTAGCTGAGCAGAGAGGAATCACAGGAAGGTGGCATACCTCACTGGCAAGGCAGGGCTAGTTAAACAGGAAACTAAAGACTCAAAGTTAGCTGAAAACTACTGTGAGTGTTGCCATGGTGGGAGAAAAGGGGCTACAGCAGATATAGCTGCATTTTTCACTCTGTGACCCCTCCCCCACAGACAGCACCACAACACAGCAAAGAGGGTTACCTTGCCCTGGTAAACCTGGGGAATATCTAAGTCCCTGCCCCCTTACAGTGTAACAGGTGCACCGAGTAAAAGAAATATGGCCCAAGTGAAAGAACAGATCAAAACGCCAGAAAAAAAACTAAGCAAAGAACAGATAGCCAACCTATCTGATGCAGAGTTCAAAACACTGGTAATCAGGATGCTCACAGAATTGGTTGAGCTTGGTTGCAAAATGAAGGAACAAATGAAGGCTACCCAAGGTGAAATAAAGCAAAATATACAGAGAACCAACAGTGAAGGGAAGGAAAGCAGGACTCAGATCAATGATTTTGAACAAAAAAAGAAATAAAAGTCCAACTGGAACAGAATTAAGAAATGAGAATTCAAAAAATGAGGAGAGGCTTAGGAAACTCTGAGACAACTTTAAATGCTCTAACATCAGAATCATAGGTTTGTCAGAAGGAGAAGAACAAGAGCAAGGAATTGAAAACTTATTTGAACAAATAATGAAGGAAAACATCCTCAATCTGGCGAAGGAAATAGAGTTCCAGGAGGTCCAGGAAGCCCAGAAAGTCCCAAAGAAGTTGGACCCAAAGAGGAACACACCAAGGCACATCATCATTAAATTACCCAAGGTGAAAGATAAAGAGAGAATCTTAAAAGTAGCAAGAGGAAAGGAGACAATTACCTACAGAAGAGTTCCCATAAGGCTATCAGCTGATTTCTCAAAAGAAACCTTGCAGGCAAGAATGGGCTGGAAAGAAGTATTCCAAGTCATGAAAGACAAGGATCTACATCCAAGATTACTCCATCCAGCAAAGCTATCATTTAGAATGGAAGGGCAGATAAAGTGCTTCCCAGATAAGGACAAGTTAAAGGAGTTCTTCATCACCAAACCCTTACTATATGAAATGTTAAAGGAACTTATCTGAAAAAAAGAAGAAGATCAAAACTCTGAACATTAAAATGACAACAAAGTCACAACTATCACCAACTGAACCTAAAAAAATGAAAACAAAAACTAAACAAACAATTAGAACAGGAACAGAATCAGAGAAATGGAGATCACATGGGGGATTTTCTGTGAGGAAGGGGAGGGGAAGAATGGCAGGGGAAAGGTACAGGGAATAAGAAACATAATTGGTAGGCATAAAATAGACAGGGAGAGTTTAAGGATGGTATAAAGAACAGAGAAATCAATGAAGTTATATGTACAACCCATGGACATGAACTAAGGGGAGGAATACTGGAGGCTTGGGGGTGCAAGATGGAGGAGGAATAAAGGAGAGAAAAAAATTGGGAAAACTATAATAGCATAATCAATAAAATATACTTTAAAAATAATCTAATCCAATCACATCACTCAAAAATCTTGTAAATAACTACCTAAAGGTAGTACTTAAAAGTTTAATTTTAGAAAAATGATTCAAACTCAATCTACACATACTTTTTAAGTGCTGCCAAAAAAGGCTTAATGACTATATTCACTTTCTGTTACATTACTGTTAACATGAACATGGCTCTAGGATTTTCATTTCAAATCTACCTTATAAAAGATAAATGATATAATTGTATTGACTGTATGGGTCTATACAAACCTGTGATTCAATATTTTCTTTTCATATAAACTCACTGGACTGTGTAGTATAACTTTCCTTGAAAAGATTATAAATGCTGAATTTTGAAAATTAGTGGAAAATAGCATAATAATATTAAAAGTTTTAAGAATCCACCTGTTCCCAAATGCCTTTCACAAAGAAATAAAATATATTTTATGTTAAGTATTAGAATTAATATCATTAAATATTTAGCATTCTTATTAGCATTTTGAACTTTGAAGACTATTATTCAAGAATACTGCCTGAAGAGCTTGTGTGCGATGATGACATTTATTGATGAAATTCGATGTTACTTTATTCCAGTAATATATTTTCTGAGTGATAGTGGATAATTACAACTTGATCTTCCCAGCACTGCTAATTTATTTGACAAAATATATTTTATGTTTATAATTTACATGCTGTGGTAGACTAAACAGATGAAAGATGAAAAGATGTCCACACCTTACTGCCCAAAACCTGTGACTATGCTAAATGGGTCGTGTGGATTTTATTACATTAAAGATCTTGTTATGGGAGCACTATCCTGTATTGCCCTGGATGAACATGATGGAGTCAAAGAGGGAAGCAGGAGGTGAAAGCTGACAAGGCAATGTGACAAAGGAGGGAGAGAGTGGAATAACAAAGCCACAAGGCCAGGAATGTGGGCAGCTTCTAGAACTGGAAGAGACAAGAAACCTGTTCTCCCCTGAAGCCTCCAAAATGAAGTAGCCCTGCTGACACCTGTTAAAACCTTAATTTTAAACCTATTAAACTCATATTAGACTTCTGACTTTAAGAACTGTAAATGAATACATATGTGTTGTCTTACTCCACTAAGTTTGTGGTAATTTTTATGGTAAAGAGAATAAAGTCAGACACATGCTAAACTGTATTAATATGATAGTAAGACAAGGTGAAATTCTAAAATATTAAAGAGTAATAGTAATAATATATAACTCTAATTCTTTCCTAAAGAATTGAAAGAGACGAACTGGACATTGCTCAGATAATGTTCAATACATACTTACAACATAAACAACTGTATCAGACTTTTTGAGGAATATAATTGGAAGAAAACAGAATCACTTCCTCTAAAAAAAAGTAATCAGTGGAAATTACCCTTTGAGGATTTTAGACAATATTGATTTTCATACACAATTTATATTCATTATTTCCCTTTTCCCCTCATATATTCTTAGGAGTGTAAAGTATGTAATTCATGGAACTTACTAAAACCAAAACTATGCTTAACCCTATGTCCATATCCATGGTCTTTCACTAAAACCTTAAGTATGAAAGAAACTATCAAGTGTGTTTATGTTTGAAAAAATGGTGACAACACATGGATCAAGCTTCTGATCATGACTATCTCTCACTATATTTGATCCTTTATGCCATGAAGTATGCAGCATATTTGTAAAATGACACACCACTCTCTGGCACAGTAGGGATACCACCCTAGATAGATGATGCTTGTGTATGAAAGAAGGCACAGTATTATTCCTCAGATCACTGCTTTAAAGCCTCCAATCTGAAACAAAATAATGAACTTATTCTTTAGGCTGGAGGAATATTACTGTTTTTCATTGTTAACAACTGCAAAATCCGATTCAAGGAAGCATTTTTCTGTTTTGTTTTATGTACAATGTTCACTTCTTGCTTTGAGTTCCAGCTTTGGATAGAATTTACTCCAAAATAAAGAGAATGGCCTCTGCAGCCATTCTGCAGGGGAGAGAGTTTGAGGCCCAGTTGGCTCAGCCATAGTTGGTTGGAGGGAGGAAATATCATGAATACTCTTCTATTACTTTTGTGTTTCTCTAGGAGGCCTTTGTAGGAGGAATCAAAACATTCTTCTGCCTTCCTTGCCATTTTCTGACTATATGAATGGGTGGCAGTGCTGATTAAGAAAATGTGGGCTTCGTCACCATTTTATGTTTAAGAGGAGAGTAGTTTTTTACTAAGATGAATGAATGGGATTATACACCCAAGCTGTCCCTACTCTTGAATTCAAAGCTTAAATAATAAAATGATAATATCTAGTAATATCTAGTGACTATTGTTTACTGAGATTCAACCTGGGTATGAAAATAATTAAAAAATCATATTTTCATGAATCTAGGTATTTGGACTACCATTCTCTCATTGATTTTTACTTTGTAATGAAATTTAACATTTGTTACTATGTTACTAGTAAGAATATAATATTATTTGCAATATCTCCAGGTGTAGTGGAGTATGTTCCTGCATTACTTTAAAAAAAGTAAACAACTTACTCTGTTTGTTCTGACGATACTTAAAATTAGGGAAGGGGAAGACAGAAGCCTAATTCATGTTTGCTGTGAATTTGTTCTTAGGTATATTCATTCATCATATTTTTTTTTTTGAGTGAGTACCTACTAGAGATCATTGCTCTAGGCATAGGTAATAGAAGCAGACAAAATGTGTCATGCCCCTGCACTCGTGGAACATTCATTTTATTTTTTGTAGGAGAAAATAGACAATAAACTAATAATCCAATGTGACAGTTACCTTAGAGAGTTGTGAGCATGATAGGAAAAAATATTTACAGGGTAAAGTTATTAAAGCGTGCAGGTGGTGGGGAATGAAAGTTTGGTCAGAAAACTTTTTCTGTGGAGACCTAATTGCCCTGTCATGCAGAAATCTGAGAAAAGTATCATCCAGACAGAGATATCAGCAAGCACCAGTCCTGGAGGCTTTTGTGTTTGGAAATCTTGGTGAACGAATGGTGAATTAGAAGGAAGAAAGCTAGAAAGGATAGTCAAGGACTAGATCAAGTCTGAGAGTCTTAGAAAGTATAAGTTTTTATATTTTTCATATAACTTTCTTTTGGGGAAATATTATTGGTATCATATCTGTTCTCTGCTACATATATCTAACTATCATTTCGAGTTGACTAGAATGTCATGAAGTTATACTTGTTTTTTTCTTTCTAAAGATGTTGATTCTACAACCCTCAATGTTGCTGCCAGTAGTAACATGGTTTTGATTTTCTCTCATTGTAATGTAACAATATATTAAAAGGAAAGACTTCTACATTTTCCCTAAGGATTCAAAAAATAATTTACTCATTATACATGCTCTACTTCCTTATTGCTTAAAATGTGTTACTTTTTTCTACCACAATATGAATTTGTTGAGTTAATAGTGAAGGAAGAGCTGAAACATGTTTTCCATATTCACCTCTTTTTTTAAAATCTTGTGAGCTTTCTCCTCTTCAACTGATACTTCCAACATAACTTGACATTAAATATATCACCCTTCATATGTTTCCTCAGGACATTAGTCTGTTCATCCCATTTAGGGCTGCATATAGTAAGTCCCAATTTTGCCATCAAGCTGTACTGAATCTTGTCTGTGCTTCATTAATAAAAATGTCTATTTTATATTACACTGCAGATAAAAACAATTTTCCTTATGTTATATACCCTTATCATGCCTGCTAAAATGCTGTCATGGTTACATACTATCTAGTATATATTTAGAGAGCAGAATGCCAGCTTACAGGAAAATAATTCTAAAAATGTGTGCATCTATTCATAAGCCAGTCACGGCTGCTGATGAATGAACAATTTCATGATTAACAGCCAGAGACTGAAGAAGTCACAGAATATGCTGTTTTCACAGAACTTGATAAATTTATCAGTTCATCTTCTGATAATGTGATTCTACTAGAAAGAACAAAGTATTACAGACATAGCTTGTGATAGAGAACATAGTGAATTTTCATTTTTCTTTTCTAAAAAATTCTGGGCAGAAATTAAACATTTAAAAAATAGAAAACTGATAATACTACATACTGTAAACATCCTAATCAGTTAAGCTGAAATCTCAGAGAAGATAGTGAGTGCACAGTGTTAAAAGAATAATCCAATCAAATCTAATGAAATAGAAACACATCTGTAATATGTTGATATTGCATGCCAAATAATGCATCAGACAACTGAATTTTTCATTTTATAATTGAGTGTAATATTGTATAGTCGTAACCAGAAATATGAGAATGTAGGAGAAAAATATTTTGAAAATGGAGAAACAAACAAAAACACATATATGTATGATAGATATGACAGATGATAGATAGATGATACATACGTATATATATGGATTAGGTGATATGTATCACTTGGTGAATGACCATTTATGAATTACACATGCATGTGGTTGTATATATTTACATGGACAATTATTTGTTCAAGGGACATGATTCCTTCTCAAATAATTTTAATGTAATTCTTCACAGGGAATATAAAATTCTAATTTTTCTATAAGATTATCAGAAGTCACTTTATAACTCTCCTACTGATAACAATCTTTTGTAGACTTTGAGTATACTATATATAATGATGGTTTTAGGACTCATTGTTTTAGAAAAAATAAAATGTAATTTGAAACTATAGAAAAACAGTATTAAACAAAGCAAAAACAATTCATATCAGCGTTTTTTTAATGTCCAGTCAAAATAAAATTACAAGGCAATCACAAAGGAATTAACTATGGTAATGCAGTAATGAGAGAAATGGATGAATTAGGATGTCAAAAATTTGATAGGAAAAAGATCTCATTCAGCAGAAATTCTTACTATATTTGACAAAACTTAGTGCTGATTATTCCATTGAGAATATGTCCAAAGGATATGAAAATAGTAGTTCAATGTATGTTTGCACCTCCATATTCACAGTAGCATAACATGAAAACAACCTATGTTGCTTCAATGGATAAATGGACAATAAAATATGTGTATAATATATGTAAGAAATATTATTCAGTCAAAAATGAGAAAATTTTACCATTTGCTACAATATGAATGGAACTTGAAGACATGTTAGGTGAAATAAGTCAGTGAAGAAAATACTATATGATCTCACTTACATGTGGAATCTAAAAACAAACAAACAAATTTAAAAAACTCATAGAAAAAGAGATCAGATTTGTTGTTAATAGAGGTGGAGGGTGTGAGGAGGGAGAATTAATGAACTTTGGTCAAAAGGTGCAAACTTCCTATTATAAAATAAATAAATACTAAGAATGTAAAGTATATCATGATAACCATAGTTAACACTACTGTATAACATAGGAAAGTTGTTAAGAGAGTCAATCCTAAGAATTCTTACCAAAAATTTTTTTATTTTTTTCTTTTTATTATATGAGGTCACAGATGTTAGTTGAACTGATTGTGGTAATAGTTTCACACTATTAAAGGTGAGATCATATGGTATTTGTCTGGCTGACAGTCACCAGAGGGGAGAGGGGAGGGAATTTCAGGGGGAAAGGGGAAGAGTTTACAGGAACAAGTATAAAGGACTCATGGACAAAAACTATGGGGAGTGGAAATGGGAGGGAGGTGGGGAGGGCTGGGGTGGTGGGCTGGGGTAGGAGTAAAAGACAGAAGACTGTACAAAATCAACAATTAAAATAAAAATTAAAAATAAATAAATAAATCAATTAACAAACGAAATAGTTTCACACTATATGAAAATCAAACTCTCCTGCCATATGCGTTAAATTTACACATTGATCTGTGTATTTCTCAATAAAAGTAGGAAAAAAAACTTAGCACTGACTTCATAACACAGAGAAACTCTTTGCAAATCTTCATTTGAAATTTCTGTCTCCTTCAATTTCTACACGTGTTTAGCTGCACTTTTAGAACAAATCTCAATCAAGGATTCCCAGTTGATCTGAGTAGTTTACAAATCTGGTGGTGTAATTTCTACTAGTCTCTAAATAGTGAGAACCTCATATTCTATTTCAAAGTAGACCCTAGCATTTGAAGTTCAAAGTATATTATCAGTATTCATAGCTGAAATGTGGAAGAAAGATTAGATGAATTCTATGCAGCTGTAATATTCATAAACTGGACAAAGAGCAGAAGTAACAGAGAGACAAAATTTAACTCCATGTAAGGAAGTGCTCTGTAGCATTGAGATTACTCCATGAAACATATTCTAGATATAGAGAGACAGGCAAGAGAAAAATTCAACCATGATCAAAATGACCTTCTACCATGGCACCACAGAACAGATCACTGCAATTAGGTAAAAAGTTAGGATGGGTACCTATGTAGGGCCATTTTTCATACCTAAGATTCTATGATTATAAGCAGATTGATTTTATTATTATTTATTTTGTAAAAATCTGAAAATCTCTCAGTTGATTAAAAATACCAACTTAAATTTTTGATATATTATTATCATTGTAATAAATACTAGTGTTAAAATATACAATAAATATTATCAATGAAAAATATTGTTATGTAGTCAAGATTTCTTTAAGAAGCCAATATAATCAAGTTCTGTAAGAAAGACTAGGGCAAACTAATTTGATGAGAATAAAATATGCTTCTTTCACAACATGCTTAAAAAATGGTAGAATTCTTTTGGCGTGTAATTGAATGATCATAAAGCATTTCAGGCTTTGTAATTGCACACATATGGTCAAATTTTGGCTAGCCCGAGAGTTAAAAATTCGTTACTGGCTGGATACTTGAATTAAGTTTGGTTTTTGTCATCAGACACTGGTTTGAAATGTTCTTCAGGGACAATTTCTTTCTTGCTAACTCTTGTTACTTACTGTTCATAATGTATGAAGCTCCCATTTAAACATTATCCAGTGAAGCAAATACTTGTAAGCAAATCCATGAAGTTAAAATTCCTACATTTTTTCCTTTATGTTTTTGTTTCCCAATATATCCTTAAACAATTATTATTTAATTAAGAAATTTCAAAAGACATTCAGGAAAGTTTGAATTTATAGATTAAATACTATTGGCTCAAACATTGTAGAAGAGTTACAATAAAGCATCATTCTACATGCTTTCCAGCTACTTTTTGTTTCATTTTAACTAAATTTTAATTAAAACATTTTTGTTGTTGATAACCAACACTTTGCTATATTTGTTTATATATTTTTAACTCAATATGCATACATAAATACATACATATATATTATTATATTGAAATTTGGTCAGAATATTGGGATGACTTTAAAAAATTAAAGAACAATGAATGTTTGATTACAGATTAGTGAAAAAATGTTAAAATACCCTATTAATGTTAGTAACTAATTTGTTTCTCCTTTTTTTGTTGGTACTATACCCTGAGAATCCTGAAACACCAATTCAAAAGAACCTATGTAACCCAATGTTCATAGCAGTACAATTTACAATAGCTAAGTGCTAGAAGCAACCTAAGTGCTCATCAGTCAATGAGTGGTTCAAAAACTGATACATTTACACAATGGAATACTACACAGCAGAAAGAAAGAAGGAGCTCCTACCCTTTGCCACAGCATGGATGGATCCAGAGAGCATTATGCTAATTAAAACATTTTAATTCTAGTTCTGAAAAGTAAAACAACATTTTTTCTTGAAATATGACTTCCTTAAGGTGTATCTTACACTACCTAGAGATTTGTCTCATTTTTCCAAATTAGATATATAAATATTGTCTACATTTATTAGAGATAGATGCTTTGCTTTGGTTAAGTTTAAATAAAATTAATTATATTAATACATGTTTAACAAATTTAACAAATCAGCTAGTCAATTAAAATGTTTAGTGCCTTGTAAATAAAGAATAAGACTAGAAACATGTGAGCTGAATATGGCAGAAGAGTAAGTGGAAGCTACACTAACCCACTCCCAGACCAAAGTGGAATTATAATTAAATTATAGAAAAATCATCCTGAATAATCAACTGAACACTAGCTGGAGATAAGCCGTATAACCACAGGCAGAGGCAATAAGTTACATACCACAAAAAGGCAGATAGGGAGTGTGCAGGAAGTGCTAGAGGTTGGCTGGGCTCCCATGGAGAGGTAGCTGAAGTGCTGGAGGGATATTTCAGCAGACAGGGGGCTCCATGCTGAGAAGTATGGGGTATAAACCCCAAGCTGTCTCCTCAGGCTATAGTGCCAGAACTGGGTAAGGAATCCAAATAACACACAGCTATGAAAAGCAGCAGGTTTCTCTCAACCATGGCCAGATAGCTGGGGACATAGTCTCTTAAAAGGCCAATGAATGAAATTTGTTTTGCAGTCACTTACTCTGGGCTTTGGCAGAGTGAGTGCTGAGTGGACTAGAGACACTTGAGAAGAGTCTAGGGTTGGTGGCTCTGGAGAGAGAACTGCAGGACAGCCACCAGGATCCCTGTGTTAAGCCATTTCCCATACTGCAGGTGCAATCTTTCTCAGGCAGAGTGATCCTCTACCAGTGGCATCAGCCTTAGGTCAAGCAGTAGCCCAGCCTTCAGGAATTACTCTGCCACACCCTGTGGTGCTTAAGCCCTGAAGCTGAGGAATACATCTGAAAGACATTCATTGTTTAACCCCACAGAAAAGCTGTAGGCAGGGTTGGAACACTTGAAGCTCTGAGACTTCAGCTGAACTTCCCTGAGCTTGGTGGTGATAAAAGTCAGTCTTGGTACACAGCATGGCTCTTTCTGCATACATCCAGGCCAGCAGAGAGAGCCACAAGATTGTGATGGCTGATAGCTCCAAACAGGTTGTCCAGGGCCAAAAGCAATGTTTGACAGACCTGCACCAGAGTCTTGCAGATATACTTATTACATAGAAACAAACACAGAGAGGCAGCCAAAATGGGAAAACAAACAAACAAACAAACAAACGAAAACAGGTCCCCAAAAGAAAGAACAACAGAATTCTCCAGAAGAACTAGATGAAATGGAGGCAAGCAATTTATCAGATGAAGAGTTTAGAGCAATGATCATGAAGATAATCAACAACATGAAGAAAGACATTGAAACCATAAAAAAGGACTAGTCAGAAATAAAGAATGCAATATCAGAAATAAATAATAGACCAGAAGAATAAACAATAGGTTAGATGAAGAAAAGGATTGAATCAGTAATTTGGAAGACAAGGTAGGGAAAAAACAAATGACAATGAGAACAAAGCAATCAAAAGTATGTGGGACTCAGGGAAAGCAATTCTAAGAGAAAATTTCATAACATTACAGGTTTATCTAAAAAAAAGAAAATATTCAAACAATCTAAATTTACACTTAAAGGAACTTGAAAAAGAACAACAAACAAAGCACAAACTGAGTAGAAGAAAGGAAATAATAAAGATCAGAGCAGAAATAAAAGAAATAAAGTCTAAAAACATGACACAAAATATCAAGGAATTCAAGAATGGGTTATTTGAGAAGACAGACGAGAGTGACAAACATTTACTAACACTCAACAAGAGAAAAAGAGAGCAGACACACACAAAAAAAATGCAATCGGAAATGAAACAGGAGAAATAAAACCCAAGAAATACAGAGATTGTGAGAAAATATTATGAACAACTGTATACGAACAAACTGGAAAACTTGGATGAAATGGTAAATTCCGAGAAATATACAATCTTCCAAAACTAAATCAGGGAAAATCTGAGAGTCTGAATAGAGAGATTACACTTTGTAAAACTGAAGCAATAATCTCACATCTCCCAACAAACAAAAGCTCTGGGCCAGATGGCTACAAAGTTTAATTTTACCAATCATTCCAAGAAGAGCTAATAGCTCTCCTTCTCAAAATATTTCAAAAGATACAAGATGCAGGAAGGCTCAGGAGCTCATTTTATGAAGCCAGCATTATCCTAATTCTCAAACCAGAAAAAGATAGTACAAGAAAAGAAAACAATAAGCTCATATTCTTGATGAACATACATGCCTAAATATCCTTAACAAAATATTAGCAAATGGAATACAGCAATGCATCAAAAAATATCACACACTATGATCAAGTGGGATTTAGTATGAGAATGCAAGTTTGGTACAATATTTACAAATCAATACATGTGACTGAATACATAACCAAATGAAGGATAAAAAAAATGGCTATATCAATAGATGCAGAAAAAACATTTAATAAAGTCCAGAACTTGTTTATGATAAAGTCTCTCAGCAAAGTGTGAATAGAGTGAACATATCAAAACATGATGAAGGCCTTATATCACAAACTCAATGTCAGCATCATACTCAACAGGCAAAAACTATAAGTGTTCCCCTTAAGATTGGGAACAAGACAGGCATTTCTGCTCTCACCTCTCTTACTCAACTTAGTACTGGAATCCCTAGCCACAGCAATCAGACAAGAATAAGAAATAAAAGCCATCCAAATTGGAAAAGAAGAAGTAAAACTGTCTTTATTTGCAGATGGCATGACACTATATGTGGAGAAACCCAAAGATTCCACCAAGAAACTACTAGAACTGATGAATAAATTCAGTAAAGCAGCAATATACAAAATTAATATTCAGAAATCAGTTGCATTTTCATATACCAATAGAAAACTAACAGAAAGTAAAATTAAGAAAACAATCCCATACCCTATTGCATCAACAAATAAAAGTATCTAGGAATAAAAATTACTAAGGATGTAAAAGACCTGTAATCAGAAAGTTATGACACTAAAGAAAAAAATTGAAGGTCATACAAATAAGTGGAAGTACATATCATGTTTATGGGTAGGAAGAATTAATATCATTAAAAAGTCTACTAATAAAGAAATCTATAGAACTTTCAATAAAGTTCCTAATAAGATTCCAATAACATATTTCACATAACTAGAACAAATATTTCAAAAATTAATATGGGACCACAAAAAACTTCACACAGTGACAGTGATCCTGAGAAAGAAGAACAAAGTTGAAGGAATCATGTTACCTTATATACAATTATACTGTAAGTCCATAGTAATCAAAACAGCATGGTACTGGCATAAAAATAGATATACATATCAATGAAACAGAATAGAGAGCCCAGAAATAAGTCCACAGCTTTATACACAATTAATATTTGACAGAAGAAGCAAGCACATACAATGGGTTAAAGACAGTTTATACAATAAATGGTGTTGGGAATATTGGACAGATACACACAGAAAATGAAACTAGACCACCTTCTTACATCACACTGAAGAATAAATTCAAAATGAATCAATGGCTTAAATATTAGACCCAAAACTATAAAAATCCTTAAAGAAAACATAGGCAGCAAAATCTTGAACATAGCTCATAGCAATATTTTACCTTATATATCTCCCCAAACAAGGGAAACAAAACAATAAATAAATAAATGGGGCTAAATCAATTTTAAAATTTATTGCATAGCAAAGGAAAACATCAGGAAAATAAAAAGACAAACAACAGAATGTGAGAACATATTTGCTAGTACATCTGATAAGGGGTTAATATCCCAAATTTATGAAGAACTTATAAAACTCAACACCAGAAAACAAACAACCCAATTAAAAAATGAGCAAAGGACCTCAAAGACATTTCTCCAAAGAGGTTATACAGATGGCCAATAGACATATGAAAAGATGCTCAACATCACTAATCATTATAGAAATGCAAATTAAAATGACAATGAGATATCATCTCACACCTGTAAGAATGACTACCATCTGTAAATCAAAAAACAAGTGCTAGAGGGGATGTGAAGAATGGGGAATCCTTTTACACTGTCTGTGGGAATGCAAATGGGTGCAACCACTGTGGAAAGCACTATGGAGATACATCAAAAATTTAAAAATGGATCTACCTTTTGACCCAGTGATCCCACTTCTAAAAATATATACAAAGGAACCCAAAACTATTAGGTTCCTAAATATATACAAAGAAACCTTTTCTATTTTGAAAGAACACAAGCACCCCTATGTTCATTCCAGTGTTATTTGTAATGGCCAAGATATGGAAGAAGCCCAAATACACATCAATATATGAGTGGATAAATTAACTGTGGTACATTTCCATAATAGAATACTATTTCGCTATAAAAAATAAGAAAATTTTAGCTTTTGTGACAGTATAGATGGACCTAGTGAACATTATGCTAAGTGAAATAAATCAATAAGAGAAAGACAAATACCATATGATCTCACTCATATGTGGAATCTAGTGAAAAACTAAACTAATGTGCAAAATAGAGACAGACTCAGAGAACAGGTTGGCAGCTAAGGGGGATGAGATGTTAGGCAGTGGAGGGACTGAGGAAAAAAGATAAAGGATTCATGGGCATGGACAACAGTGTGGTGATTGCAGCGGGGAGTGAGTATAAGAGGATTAAATGGTAATGGAAATAAATACAATAAATTAAAAAAACTCAAAAAATTTAAAATAGTTAAAATAAAATTAAAAAAGACTAGAAACACGTATACAGATATTTCACCACTTCATTTTTATAAACACTATAAGCACATTTATATTTAAACTGTTTAAAAAAACTACATGTTCTACAATGTTAAAATGGGTATGTCCAACATACAATTTGAGGTACAGGCAATCTTGAAAAACAAATGTCATAAGTAAAAGCCTACCATTTTCCTTTTACAAATATGACAATTAATAGTATAAAGACAATTTTGTGGGGATGATAGAGTAGGGAATGCTCCTCAGATTTGAGTGGTATTTTAATTTTTGGACATATGCTTGTGAAGGACTACTCTTGGTTAGTAGTATTTTTTACAAAGCTCTCTATTATGTAGATGCCAAATCAGTTTTATAGTAGGCTTTTTATCTCTCATTCTGCCAAGGAAAGTATGTAGTTTAAAACTAAACTATCTGTCAAGGAAATGAAAAAGTCATCTAGAGGGCTTCTTGGTCTTTAAAAATTAGTGCCTAAAAATTTCAGTTGTCCCATATGATTTTTTAACAATTATTTACAGTGAATATAAATAGAAGAATAAAATTTCTTTAGTAAATGTGGCCTCCAAGCTCATTTGGATCTTCAGTTTGTAATCAAATATGGTATTTTTAAGAATCCAATAAAGTATGCTGAATTTATCTTAAATTCAGTTTTTTTCTTTTTTCCCCAAGAACATGAACAAAAATTATTTCCTATTTAAAGACTGCATAATCAAGCACTTTGTTTTCTCTTCCACTGAGTAAATATATATTTTTTATTACAGAAAACACAAACATTTCTCAGTGCTTGTTATATGCTTCAGTCAATTAGTGACCGGCTACTACTCTCAAGTAGCCCAGTGCATTAAACTTTTAGTTAACGATTGCTATAGCATGTCTCAGAAACTGAGTACTCTTCAATACTTACTTAAAGCATTTATGTCAGCAAAATGTACAGCATAGATGGTACATTTTCAGTCTATTCTACAGTGCTTAGCTGAGTAATACATAAATATACAGCATAGAAAAGTCTGATGTACTATCAAACATCTTACAAAGTTTTCCAGTTATTTTAAAGTTTATTTATTTTAAATAATTAGTTTGTGGGGGTTTCCATAACAATGTACCACAGACTGGGTGGCTTCAAGAGCAGAAATTATTTTTCACATTTCTAGAAGATAGAAGTCTGAAATTAAGGTGTTTGCAGGCTGATTACTACTGAGGGCCATAATGGGGAATCAATCTAGACCTTTCTTCTAGCCTTGCAGATAGCTGTCTTCTCTCTGTATTTCATATCATCTTTTCTCTGTCCATGTCTCCTCCTAAATGTTCTCTTCTTATAAAATCACTAGCCATATAGAATTTAGGTCCACCAAAATGATCTCTTTTTAATATAATTACTTCTTTACAGATCCCTTATTCAAATACAGTCTTGTGCTGAGGTGCTGGAGGTTAGGGCTTCAACATACTAATTTGTGAGGGATACAAATTCAGCTCATAATAAACACATATGGGGCAAGAGGTCCTGTTTGTGTTCAAGGATTGAACCCAGTTCTCATATCTGTTGTGTATGTTTGTGCTTGTAGAAGTTAGGAAGATAACTCATAAATCAAAATAATAAGCAATAATAAACTAGAGTGCATGTAAGGTCCCTTCTATATATGACCTATCCCAATATAATACTTATAATAAAATTTACTTAATTTGCTTTCTCTCACATATTGAGATTGTTTATTAGTATCTCATAATATTTTGCATACCTTTTCTACTATCCGATCCCATTACCTCTTATTGCTGGTTTTTATCATGTCCTTACTATTACATGCTGTAAAGCTAAAATCTTTCTTTCATAAACACAAAATTAATAAAAAAACATAATTTTCATTAATTTTCCTTCACTCTAAATCCAATCCTCTCTGCACTTATATCAATACTATGTTACAGTAGAAACACAATTTTACTGCAGGAAGTTATTCTATTTCTACTTGTTTACTTTGTTTTATGGTGGCTATTAATTTAGTTAATGTATGACATCTCTGAAATATATTAAAAGGTGCTAAAGGGCAATGCCTCTTTCTTTAATTCATGTTGGCACCCAAGGCAGCATCTGGGATTATACACTACAGATAAGGTCTCCTCAATAAATGTTTCTTCACCAGTTTGCATAGCAGCACAACAATCATTTTATTATGCTATATGGCTTATGCAGGCTGAGTTCTTTCCTCATAGTAATGTGTGCAAAAACTTGTTTTACCATATCTAAATTGATCCAGGAAGCATATTTTTCTTGATACATGCCTCAAGCGAGCAGCTATTATGGGAAGCAGTTATTGGTCAGAGAGAGATGTTACTTGGACTGTGCATATCTTACACAAACACTCTCATATGTATTATGGATAAGAACACATTTTCTCTCATTCAGCAGAGTTACAAGTCAACTTACTGAATGCATTTTGCTTGGGTTATCTTTTAAGCAGCCATGCAAAATATGCCATAGATTCTAATGCATTATATGTGTAATCTCTTGGTGTTGACATTTTCTTCTGTAAAAATAAATGAGAAGAATGTATTGCTAAAAAGCTAAAGTAATTATATTTGAGTGCAAAATTTCCACTGGCAGGCTGGCCAAATGCAAGTAGTGAGTTGAACACTTTATGCTAACCACTTCTAGAGTCACACAGTAAGAATTAATGTATTTTCAAATTAACAACATTTTGACAGACTCACTCCATTGGCAAAGTAATGAAGAACATCACGAATATGTTGTATTCTAATCTATCCTTACCTAACTGAACTCAAATTAAAAGACCATTGAATATTAATGAATCCCTGCAAATTTGGGCATGCCTATATGGAAACGCAGGTTTTAGGACTAATACAAATACGACAAAGATTATTTTTGTTGCCAAACTTCCTGCATTTCTATCTTATTATAAACTGTTGGTTATATATCAGTTAACTCTTTATTACAGAAAATTTTAAGCATATGATAAGTAAAGACAATAGTTTATTGGAGTCCCATTACTCAACTTTAAAAGTTAGAAACATTTTGTAAATATAAAATTTTAAACATATCAGATCATTCACAAAACTTGTGAATTTATTGACTTGTTTAGTAAATTTAATTAGTCAATTATATCACTTCCTTTAAATGATTATTAGAATTAGCTTCAAATGCCTTTCATATTTGCAGATATCTTGAAGAAATATAAGTATATCTATTATCAACCATCATATTTTTTTCTATCAGATTTATATGCCATTACATCTAAAATTTTGGCTATAACATGCACTGATTTCATTGGGTTTGATGCAATGTTCAAGTTGTACATTTTTAAAAAAAAATTCAAATTCTATAAATCAGGAGGAATCTTGTTGGAACAAGCAAAGTAATGGTTTATAAAAACTTTAAAATTACTCTTGGCTTGAAAAATGAGAAAGGAGTATTTTGTCTTTTAGCAATGAAAAAATAATACAGATCAGTTCACACTCTTTATACATGAGTAGAACTCATCTAATTATTTATTCATTTGCCCATATGTTTAACCAAAACATGTTGAATGTTTTCTGGATGTCAAATCCTGTGCTAAGCACAGGAGTGACAGTGAAAGATACAGACAAGCCTTGACCCTAATAAAATAAAACTTCCTAGAAATCAAACACTAAGCAGGTTTTTGCAATAAAATAAGGAGAAAGGGATGTTGGGGAGGTAAAGGGTGTTGTAGAAAATTGTTAGGAGAGGTTTCAATGCAGTCTGAATTCAAGGAAGTCTTTTTCAAGCAAGCAAATGACCTGAAGTTAAGGCCCTATAGTTGGTAAAAACTTAGCCAGAGGAAGCTGGCAAGCCCAGTCAGGGAGAGCAAAGGGAAAGAGATGAGAAATGGAACTGAAGAAGGAATGTTATAGTAGGGACACAATTTAAGCTAAGAAATTGGGACTCACCGGGACCCAGCACAGAGCTATCCCAGTGTTAAGTGAGGAGGACACAATTTGATCAAAATTTACTCTGGTTTCAATGTAGGAAATGGAATATAAGCAATAAGTCTGCAAGCAAGAAGGTAGATAGAATAACTTTGTAACTAAACAAATAAGGTAATGCAGTCAATTATATTAATGTGATATCAACTGAATAGAGGGAGGAGGGTACATAACTCGTTTGTCTTATGTTTTTACTAAAGATGGGACAAAACTCAGTAAAGATAATTAACTTGCCCAAAATGAATTCTAGATTCAGCTTTTTCTGATTCACAGTCCAGTTCTTTTGATTCTATAATGCTGTCCTTTAGAAAAAGATCTAAAGGGGGAAAACTAGCTCTAAAACAAAACAAGGCAAACAAAACAGAAAACCCCAAAATATCCTGTTAATGAAGAGTACCTTTTATGTGACAAAAGTAAATGTTAGTATCTCAATCAATTTGTGCTAATTTTACCTTTCACACATTTTTTCCCAGTATACTTTAACTACTTCTGTTTGCCACCGTCTTGCCCCGAAGACGATGGCACCGTCTTGCCACCGTTTTGCACTGTTTCCGCTACCAAGTGGACATTGAAAAAATACAATACATGCTGAGGGAAACTGAACTCACCAAAACATCCTACCTAATTAAAACTTACGGTATTGAAAAGTCTTATATGAATATTTCCTGGCATATGTATATAGGATCATCTTATTTTCTGATTTCCAGTTTGCTTAAAATATTTTCCACAAGATTAATGCATACATAAATAACTTAAAAAATTTTGGGGTGTTCTCAGTAAAAAATTTTATGTTCATCGCCCTGGCTGGTGTAGCTCAGTGGATTGAGCGCGGGCCTGCGAACCAGAGGATCGCGGTTCGATTCCCAGTCAGGGCAAATGCCTGGGTTGCAGGCCAGTTCCCAGCAGGGGACACACGAGAGACAACCCTACATTGATATTTTTCTCCCTCTCCCTTTCTCCTACCCTTCCCCTCTAAAGATAAATAAATAAAAATCTTAAAAAAAAAAGTATGTTCATATATCTCATAACAAATGGCAACATTGAGAAATTACAATTTATATTTATTTCTTTAAATTTTTGCCCAAAAGGTATTTCATCATTTTGGGTTGATTTGGAAAAGCTGCAACCAAATGACAAGAAAATATGTGGTAGATTCAGTCAACTCCAGCAACCAATTTATGTTAAAGATAAGCCAAGCTAGAAAAACCACCATGATCTGCAATAGTCACAACCACCTGTTACATGACTAACTTTTAAATTTTGTATAAGATCCAGAGCTTAGGTGAGAAAATAAAAGCCTGGTATTCAATCTAATTTCAAGTGTCTATTTAAAAGAATAACAGGTTTCTTTTCAAATAACTTCTATTTTATATTCCCCTGTGAGAAAGCTTTATTTACAGAGAAGTCCAGGGATAGCATTTATTTGAATTTGAATTCAAATGTGGATGGCCCAAAAATCTATATTTACATTCCTGGCAAAACCTAAATATTGCTGGAAGGCACACATTCTTTTACAAACCAGTGTGGGGACTTCAGGGATTTTGGTGGTTCAGAGTTCTTTTTGAAGTTATGGAAGCTTCTAAAGGAAATATATTGTGGCTTTTCAAATTTGAAGGTGAGAATTCTTTCAGTATGTCAAGTTCACCACAATATTTTGTTGGTATTAATTCTTAATGTATGAAATGGAGGGAGTAAAATAGGAAACAGTTTCTTTCTCAGATTGTTTACTCTGGGTAAGTGCAACCAGGAACTGCTATCTGACAAACTGGAATACAGCATTTTATGTGCCCTTTTAATTTCATGAAGCGACCCATGCAGATTTCGCCACAGGATGACAACATCAATGGCTGCTGTACAGCAAACTTCCCAAGGGTTTTATTGAGCACAGAGCCTTGTGTGTACAGTGCATTTTTTGAACAGTCACATATCAAATGTCTTCTGAAAGATAGTTTAAAAAGAATAGAAAGATTGATTATTTTAAATTGTACATTTATATTCCTTACAACAGTACTCCTCTCCCTGTAAATCATTATGGGAGTATATCCAATTTATGTTTTTCCCAAGCCCTCATGATTAGATTATGTGCTCCTGTATCATCCCGCCTTAAAAATTTAATATTCCACTTCTGGCTAAGATGGAGGTGTAGGCGGACACACTGTGCCTCTTCTAACAACCAAAATTAAGGACAACGAATATTTAGAAACAAAAAAACAACCAGAACTTATAGAAAATTGAACTGTATGGAAGTCCAACAACCATTCATCCAGACCGGTAAGAGGGGCGGAGTCTCGGCAGGAGAAAGTGGAGGTACGGACCCGGGAACGCAAGCAGCATCTGCAGGCAGTTCCCAGGTGCACAGGCGGCGGCTGGCAGTTCCTGGGCCCACAGGCAGCAGCTGGCGGACCCTGGGCACAGGGGGGCAACTGTGCAGACCCAGTGAGGCTGCACAAGGTGGCTGGCTGACCAGGTGGTCTCACATTCGCGCACACAGATGGTCCAGGCAGAGGGGAAGTGGCGGAAGGGACTGAATCCAGGAGAGAGCGGAGCAGGCGCCATTGTGCCCTCTCAGACCATGCCCCCACATGCAGCATCACGACCCAGCCACTGGGCTGACACACACTGGGGAGCGCCAGAGGCTCCACTCTTTACTATGTAACAGCACTCGAGAGTGCGCAGATAATCCAGGTGAAGGGGAAGCGGCAGAAAGGGCCGGAGTCCAGGAGAGAGTGGAACAGGCACCATTGTTCCCTCTCAGACCCCGCCCCCACCTATAGCGTCACAACCCCGCGACTGGGCTGCCCCACCCTGAGGAACACCTAAGGCCCCATCCCTCACTATGCAATAGCCGCAACCAGACTAAAACCAAAACAACAACAACAACAAAAAAATCCCACCAAAAATGGCTCAAACCGGAAAACAAATAAAAGCCCCAGAGCCAATTCCTCTAAGCAGTGAAGAGATAGTCAACCTATCAGATGCACAGTTCAAAGCACTGGTCATCAAAATGCTCACAGAATTGGTTGATTTTGCTCACAAACTAGATGAAAAAATGCAGGCTACAATACGTGAAATGAAGGAAGATGCATGGGGAACTGATAGAGATGGAAGGAAAACTGGGACTCAAATCAATGGAGTGGACCAGAAGGAAGAAACTAACAACCAAACAGAAAATGAGGAAGAAACAAGAATTCAAAAAAATGAGGAGAGGCTTAGGAACCTCCGGGACATCCTTAAACGTCCCAACATCCGAATTATAGGGGTCCCAGAAGGGGAAGAAGAAGAGCAACAAGTGGCAAACTTATTTGAACAAATAATAAAAGAGAACTTCCCCAATTTGGCAAAGGAAATAGACTACCAGGAAGTCCAGGAAGCTCAGAGAGTCCCAAAGAAGCTGGACCCAAGGAGGAACACACCAAGGCACATTGTAATTACATTAGCCAAGATTAAAATGAAGGAGAGAATTCTAGAAGCAGCAAGGGATAAGGGGACAGTCACCTACAAAGGAGTTCCCATCAGACTGTCAGCTGATTTCTCAAAAGAGACCTTTCAGGCAAGAAGGGGCTGGAAAGAAATATTTGAAGTCTTGAAAGGCAGGGACCTACATCCAAAATTGCTCTATCCAGCAAAGCTGTCATTTAGAATGGATGGACAGATAAAGTGCTTCTCAGATAAGGTAAAGTTAAAGGAGTTCATCATCACCAAGCCTTTATTATATGAAATGTTAAAGGGACTTATCTAAGAAAAAGAAGATAAAAATATGACAGTGAAAAGACAGCAAACTCACAGCTATTAACAACCACACCTAAAACAAAAGCAAACTAAGCAAACAGCTAGAACAGGAACAGAACCACAGAAATGGAGATCATATGGAGGGTTAGCAACAGGGGCGTGGGAGGAGTAGAGAGGGGGAAAAGGTACAGAGAATGAGTAGCATAGATAGTGGGAAGAAAATAGACAGGGGGAGGGCAAGAATAGTATGGGAAATGTAGAAGCTAAAGAACTTATGACACATGAACATGAACTAAAGTGGGGAATGTGGGTGGGAGAGGGTGTGTAGGGTGGAGGGGAATGATGAGGGAGAAATGGGACAACTGTAATAGCATAATCAATAAAATATATTTAAAAAATTAATATTCCAATATACTACTCTACTTCCCTCCCTATACTCTGAGATCCTTAAAATAAGGACTGTCTTATTCTTAACCTAGGATAGTGGTCCCCTATGGGAGAAAGAAAACATTTATTGAATAGTGTGATCAACTTTGATTGGATGGTGAAACACTTGGAGTTTTTTACTGTTGAGTATGAGGCTGGTAGTGGGTTTTTTCATAAATGACCTTTATTATATTTAGATATGTTCACTCTATTCCCACTTTGCTGAGAGGTTTTATAGTAAATTGGTGCTGGATTTTATCAAATGCTTTTTTGCATCTATTGATATGATCATGTTTTTATCCCTTGTTTATGTGGTGAATCACATTTATTGATTTGTGGAAAAGGGTAAAGGACTTCATAGACATGGACAACAATGTGGTAAATTCTGCGGGGGGCGGGGAGGAATAAGGTGAGTAAATGGTAATGGAAAAAATACAAGATTAAATAAAAAGTAAAATAAAATACATAATATTTAAATTGTAAATGGTTAACAAGGCATTGTATTCCAGGTTATACATATTTTTTTTTTTTTATTTTTCAAGTCAAGGAAATTTAGGTATTATTGATATTTATACAGTAAAGGTAGTTTTTTGAAGTTAATGAAATCATACAACTTTTTTATTATTAAAAGACAAAATGCTTCAGTTGGTGTCTACCTAATGACTTCTACCTGGTTATTTATTTTATAAAAGTATCCATGGCAAACCAGGTATGTTGATACTTGGTTTTACATGAAAGTAATAGGGAAATGCCAATTAGAATCTAACAAAATCATACATTGCTTCAAGTTCAGCTGGGACACATGGAATTGAATTCATAAGATATAATTAGTGCAAATATATCTCCAAAACTCTGTTGTTTCTTGTGGCAGACCCTTCTGCATGGCATGGGCCCAGCTCCCACTTGGAGATGTACAGGACCCACGCCCACAGATAGGTTCTCTCGTGGGTAATCAGATTTGCAATATACCTAAGCTGCTTTTTACTGAAAACTCCCTCACCCCACAAATGCTTGTTGTAACATCCTAAAATCCATGCTAAACCTTGCAGGGACCAGTGTAACTGGCTCAACCACTTTTGTCTTTTCAGTTGCTAATATCCTTCTTCTGTGATGTGATTAGGGGCTTTGGCTCCTTTTGTTGTAACTGGGGCATAGTGAGTGAGGACCATCTTGTAATGGAAGGAGATATAGAATAAAGACCTGTTATGGCGGAGGCCACGGCTTTTGCTCCCCTTGAGAGAAAAGCCATGCTGTCATCCTTTTTCCTCCACTGGACTCCGTAGTCTGTGCGTATGTTTTATTTCATCCATAATGACATGGACACTGCTAGCCGGTGTCTGCATCAGTTTCTGTCTCTACAGGAAAAAGAAAAATGTAGAGAAAAAAATCCTTCCCTGTGGAATCCAAATTGTATCAATTTTATTAAAGAAACTAAGCTGATTTGAATATAAGATAAAAAGAATAAATTATATACATAGCAATGTTGCTAAAGAGATCTCTCATTCTGTTTCTCCATGTAACTAATGTTATGTGGTGAGATTTATGTTTTTGAACTAAAATATCCTATAGTTTTTAATAAGAAGAAATTCCAGCACCAGACCACCAGGAAGTCATTGTAATAAAAAAAAAATAAATAATTATTTACACTGGGTACATTTCCAAATTGAAGTCCCCTTGGAACCTGTCAATTATTATTTAATTTAAGGAATACTCATACCCCTTCATTTTAAACAGAAGATTTGAAAAGGCATTTGAATAATTTTTCCCCTATTTGTATCCCCTATATTGTAGTGTACATTTTCTCTTGAATTGATTTAAGGTAGAAAATTAGGAGATGAACATATTGTTATCCTGTGTTACTACTGGCTTCTTTTATATTCATTTTTCTTAGAGTAGAGCTGGTAAGTATTTATTTAAATAAGAAGATGGATAGTGAAATTAAATGTAGAAAATTCTTATAAATGTTTATCTAGAGCACTTTTTTGAACCCATAAATCTAATTTGAGAAAGTAGAGATAACTTGATAAATGCCCTTCAATACTTGAGTATTATCTTAATTTAATGCTATGAGAAGTTAAATATATATATATATATATATGTATATATATGAAAGTATTATATATTAGAAGATAGCATTTCTTGAACAAAAGTTTTTGATAAATATCCTAATGATGAACCTTTAACAATACATGACTAAAACCCAATATCTCTTGGGTACTGATTTCTGAGAAAGTTGCTCCAATAAAGTAACTTTGTGGTAGGTAAAGATTGGACTCTAGACAGTGCTTTGTTCAAATTAGTCTCTGAATCCAATGGTAGGAATGTCCTTGCCTCAACTGACTCATTGTCTAATCTTATTGATGCTGGTTACATTCACACATTATCTTATGTCTGATATTCTTAAGACCTGCTTCTAGACTGATGCACCAAATGGCCTATTGGAGAGTTTTCTTGAATATCAACACTATCTCTACATCTTGCCACTCAGCCTTAACTTTGCCTTTTTGTGACTTCAGGGGGCTACTAGCCAAACCAGTACTCTTGCCCACAACAAAAGACCCCTTTTGGGGTTGAACATATAATATCAGTCAAAGTTTGGTGAGCAAAGAGATGATTGGATTTCAGACATGCTAGCTCTATAGGTCAAGAGCCCTTGAGCAATGGCTAGGCAGCACATCCAGATACAACAGCCCTTGTAACTTGTAGCTTTTATTTGGGTAGACATAATCTTAGTCTAGGTACTAAGAACCTTATTTTTTTTATGAAACTGCTTTAATAAACTGAAATAATCACTTAGGTATCATCACCCATTCAGTGAAAGAAATACCAAACCATAATCCTTAAAATTAATGTTTTAAAAGTATCCATTGTATAGAATTTCCTCCACAAAAAGATATCTTTTGTATTTTTTCTTAAACTACCCTTAAATTTTATTGTCATTTTGAATTTAAGTAAAACTGTGAATAAAGGCTTTATGAATCTCAAGGTTGTCCTGTATATGCATCTTTCATTAGCACCAATTTACAATTGAAGCAAAAGCATACAAATAAATTACAGTACTGTAGTCTAATGGCTAGTTGGATGGGCTTCAGATTTACACAGCCTAGGTTAAAATCCTGGCTCTCCATTGTCTCCAGCTAATGAACCTCTCTAAGCTTCAATTTGTCCATTTGTATGAAGAAGATAATAAGTTTGCCTACCTCTTTTTTTTTTTAATGTGAAAGAAATGAGAAGGTTTATGCAACACACATAAGACAGTGTTTGAGACATGGTAGTTTTTTATTAATTTGAGATTATATTATGATTAATTTAAGACAAGTAATATAAGGTAATGTCATTTAAATAGTAATGATTAATTTGCATCCCCAAATGGAATGGATAGCTTACATAATATTAAAAGGAACCTATTCCTTTTTATTCCAAAATAAGTAGAGGATATGAGACAGTTGTCATAGAACATGAAATAATCCTATGTAGCTTTTTGTTCTCCTCCCTGGGACCACTCTGTAATACGAACCTAAGCAACCAGAGGAAATGCCACCTCTACAACCAGTGGCAAATCTATTAAGTCGGACCTCTCACATTCTTCCTAGACTTAACTTTTTCATTATATAGTAACCTTATCATCACAAGAATTTATTTACAAAAAGTGAAAAAACTGTAATCCATTATAAATCAGTGTGAGATTTATCTACTTATTTTCCTCTTTTATTTCATGGTAGAAGATATTTAAGTGACAATGATATCACTGTAAAATAAGAATAGTAGGATTAAAAGTATCACTTTCTTTACATTGTTAATCCATACTAAACTAACTTTTTCCATCACTAAAGGAAAAAAGCAACAGAAATATGAGTAGAAGCTGAATTTACCCCACTAGTCTCTGTTTAAAATAATAATAATAATAATAATAAAACAGCAAAAGAGTCTGGTATTATTGGTCAGAGAATCAATGAGTGACATGCTTGAGTACTCCAATTTCAAGATGATTTCACCAGAACAACCTTCTTTACATTTCCTATTTTTCTAATTTCAGGTATTAATCTCTTCCTTTCCTGCTAAAACTTTGACATTTTGGTGATGGTTTCTCTAGCTGTGCAGAAGCTTTTTATCTTGATGTAGTCCCATTTGTTTATTTTTTTCCTTTATTTTCCTTGCCTTAGGAGATATATTGGCAAAAATATTGTTATGTGAATATCTGAAATTTTCCCACCTATGATTTTTTCTCTAGAATTTTTATGGTATCATGACGTATATTTAACTCTTATATCCATTTTTAGTTTATCCTGGTATATGGTATAAGTTGATGGTCTAGATTCATTTTTTGCATGTACCAGTCCAGTTTTCCCAACAGCATTTATTGAAAAGGCTATCTTTACCCCATTGTATGCTCTTGTCCCCTTTGTCAAATATGAATTCACTGTAGAGACGGGTTTATTTCTGGGTTCTCCATTCTGTTTCATTGATCTATGTGTCTCTTCTTATGCAAGTACCAGGCTTTTTTTATTACACTGGCCTTGTAGTATAGTTTGATACCAGGTATCGTGTTCCCTCCTACTTTGTTCTTCTGTCTCAAGATGGCTGAGGCTATTTGGGGCCCTTTTTGTTCCATATTGATTTTTGAAATATTTGTTCTAGATTAGTGAAATATGCCATTGATATTTTATTTTTTAAAGATTTATTTATTTTTAGATGGGGAAAGGAGGGAGAAAGTGAGAGAAACATTAATGTGTGGCTACCTCTCGAGCACCCCCTACTGGAGATCTGGCCTGCAACCCAGGCATGTGCCCTAGCTGGCAATGGAACTGAACTGGTGACCCTTTGGTTCACAATCCAGCAATCAATCCACTGAACCACACCAGCCAGGACTCCATTGGTATTTTAATAGGGATCATATTGTATCTATAGATTTCTTTGGGTAGTATATATATTTAAATTATGTTAATTTTTCCAGCCCATGAATATGATATATGTTTTCACTTATTTGTATATTCCTTAATTTATTTCTTCAGTGTTGTATCAAAATTAAAAGGGAACTGACTGTATAGGAAAACATATTTGATAATAATACAGCAAACAAGGGTTTGATCTCCAAAATACATAAAGAACTCATAGGACTTGACATCAGGAAGACAAACAGTCCAATTAAAAAGTGGTCAAAGGATCTGAATAGACACTTGTCCAAAGAGGACAGGAAGGGATCCTGTAGACATATGAAAAGATGCTCCATCACTAGCTATCATAGAGATGCGGATTAAACCACAATGAAATACCCTCACACTGGTCAGAATGGCCATCATTAACAAATCAACAACAAGTGCTGCCATGGATGCAGATAAAAGGGAACCCTAGTGTACTGTTGATGGGAATGCAGACTGTTGCAGCCACTATAAAAAACAGTATCAAATTTCCTTTAAAAAAACTAAAAGTCAAACTGCGTTTTGACCTAGCAATTCTGCTGCTGGGAATATACCCTAAGAATCCTGAGCCACAAATTCAAAAGAACTTATACACCCCTTCATTCACAGCGGTGCTATTTAGAAGGGCCAAGTTTGGGAAAAGCCTAAGTGTCCATCAGTAGATGAGTGGATCAAAAAACAGGTACAGTTAGACAATGGAATGTTGCACAGCAGAAAGAGACAAAGAACTTCTACATTTTGCAGCAGCATGAATGGAAGTGGAGACCATTATGCTGAGTGAAATAAGCCAGCTATTGAAAGACAAACATCATATGATCTCACCTAAAAGAGGGATCTAATGAACAAAATAAACTAATGAACAAAATAGAATCACAAGAATGGAAACATGGAATAGACTGAAAGTGACCACAAGGGAGGTGTGGGGGATAATGGTGGAAAGAAGGGGAAGGGACAAGACAAAGATCATGTATGAATGACCCATGAATATGGACAACAGTGTCGGCATTGATTGTGGTAGTGTGAGGTTGGGGGTGGGTAGCATTGGGATGGGTGGAAGAGGGCAAATGGGGAAAAATTTGGACAACTGTAATAGAATAACAACAAAAAGGGTTTTTTTTTTTGTTTGTTTGTTTTTTCTTTTTCTTTTTTTTATTTTAATTGTTGTTCTTGTACAGTTTTCTGTCTTTTACTCCCATCCTGGCCCACCGTCCCAGCCCTCCCTACCTCCCTCCCATTTCCACCTTCCCTAGTTTTTGTCCATGTGTCTTCTATACTCGTTGCTCTAAACCCTTCCCCTTTTCCCATGAAATTCCCTCCCCTCTCCCCTCTGGTGTCTATCAGCCTGTTCTCAATTTCAGTGTCTTTGGTTATATTTTGCTTGTTTGTTTGTTTTGTTGATTAGGTTCCTGTTAAAGGTAAGATCACATGGTATTTTTCCTTCATCGCCTGGCTTATTTCACTAAGCATGATGCCCTCCAGTTCCATCCATGCTGTAGCAAAGGGTGGGAGCTCCTTCTTTCTCTCCACTGCATAGAATTCCATTGTGAAAATGTACCATAGTTTTTTGATACATTTGTTTACTGATGGGCACCTAGGTTGCTTCCAACACTTGGTTATTGTAAATTGTGCTGCTATGAACATTGGGGTGCATAGGTTCTTTTGCATAGGTTCTTTTGGATTTCAGGGCTCTTAGGATAAAATCCAAGCAGTGGAATTGCTGGGTCAAAAGGTAGATACATTTTTAGTTTTCTTAGAAAATTCCATAGTCCTTTCCACAGTGGTTGTATCAGTCTGCAATCCCACCAACAGTGCACTAGGGTCCCCTTTTCTCCACAACCTCTCCAACACTTGCTTTGTTTATGAGGGCCATTCTCACTGGTGTCAAGTGGTATCTCATTGTGGTTTTAATTTGCATCTCTCTGATAGCTAGCGATACTGAGCATCTTTTCATGTGTCCCTGGATCCTCTGTATGTCCTCCTTGGAGAAGTGTCTGCTCAAGTCCTTTGACCATTTTTTAATTGGGTTGCTTGTCTTCTTAGAGTGGAGTCGTGTAAGTGCTTCCTATATTTTGAAGATTAAACCCTTGTCTGAGGTATCATTGGTAAATATATTTTCCCATACAGTCGGTTCTCTTTTTATTTTAATACTGTTTTCTTTGGCTGTGCAGAAGCTTTTTTATTTTGATGAGATCCCATGTGTTTATTCTTTCCGTTATGTCCCTTGTTTTAGGGGCTATATCAGTAAAAATGTTGCTGCGTGAAATATCTGAGATTTTCCTGCCTGTGTTCTCCTCTAGGACTTTAATGGTGTCACAGCTTATGTTTAAATCTTTTATCCACCTTGAATTTATTTTTGTGTATGGTGTAAGTTGATGCTCAAGTTTCATTTTTTTTTTTTTTTTTTTGCACGTAGCTGTCCAGTTCTCCCAACACCACTTGTTGAAGAAGCTGTTTTTACTCCATTATATGTTGCTGCCCACTTTGTCAAATTAATTGACTGTGGACATTTGGGTTTATTTCCAGGCTCTCTGTTCTATTCCACTGGTCCACGTGCCTGTCTTTATGCCAGTACTAGGCTGTTTTGATTACAGTGGCCTTGTAATACAGTTTAGTATCAGGTATTGTGATCTCTCCTACTTTGCTCTACTTTCTCAAGATTGCTGCAGCTATTCAGGGTTGTTTATTGTTCCATATAAATTTTTGAAGTGTTTGTTCTATGTCTGTGAAATATGCCATTGGTACTTTAATAGGTATTGCACTGAATTTGTAAATTGCTTAGGGTAGTATGAACATTTTCATGGTATTAATTCTTCCAATCCTTGAACATGGTATGTATTTCCATTTGTTTGTGTCTTCCTGGATTTCTTTCTTCAGTGTTGTGTAGTTTTCTGAGTACAGGTCTTTTACCTCCTTGGTTAGGTTAATTCCTAGGTACTTTATTTTTCTTTTTGCTATATCGAATAGGATTTTTTTCTTGATTTCACTTCTGCTGTTTCATTGGCCAAGTACATAGAAAATCCTATAGACTTGGCCAAAAAACTGCTTGACCTAATAAATGAATTTGGCCAAACAGCTAGATACAAAGTCAATATCCAGAAATCAAAAGCATTTTTGTATAACAAAATTGTTTTTAAAAAACTTTGACAAATATTTTTGTTGGAATACAGTTTTGTGGCTTTCAAGTCCTGCCTCTGTTACTCAAGTTAAGTTAGAAATATGTCACTCAAACTGTATTTGAACCCTGTTTTTACATCAGGAACTTCTACATAAAAATGCTAGTTAGATAAATGTTGATTTAAATATATTCCTGAAATAGAGAAATAATATAAAAATACTATGGGATACATGAGTTCTGGCCAAGATGGATGCGTGGGTAGAAATGCTTCACTTCCTCACACAACCAAAAGAAGGAAAACAACCAATCTAAAAAAAATAAACAATCAGAAGTTCCAGAAAATCAAACTGTATAGATCCCGACAACAAAGGAGTTAGAGAAAAACTCACCCAGATGAGTTGGAGGGCAGACACAGGCAGCTCACCAGAGAGAATGCACAGCAAGGCAGCAGAATTTGAGGGCAAGGCAGGACTGGCTGAATGAAAAACTAAAGACTCAAAGCTAGATAAAAACTACTGGGGGATTGCCACTATGGGAAAAACTCCCAGTTTCACAGGAGTTTGTTGGAAAGCGGGGCTAGCATGGAGCAAGCAAGAGGCATTGTTCCCTCTCTGACCCCTCCCCCATAGATAGCACCACAATTCAGCAAAGAGGGATTCCTTGCCCTGGAAAATACCTAAGGCCCTTCCCCTTTACAATGTAACAGGTGCACCAAGACAAAGAAATGCAGCCCAAGTTAAAGAACAGATCAAAACTCCAGAAAAAAAAGCTAAGCAAGGGACAGATAGCCAACCTATCTGATGCAGAGTTCAAAACACTGGTAATTAGGATGCTCACAGAATTGATTGAGCTTGGTTGCAAAGTGAAGGAACAAATGAAGGTTCCTTCACTTTGCTTTATTCCAAAGTGAAATAAAACAAAATATACAGAGAACCAACAGTAACAGAATGAAGAAACAAGAATTCAAAAAAACAAGGAGAGGCTTAGGAAACTCTGAGACAACTTTAAATGCTCTAACATCAGAATCATAGGTTTGTCAGAAGGAGAAGAACAAGAGCAAGGAATTGAAAACTTATTTGAACAAATAATGAAGGAAAACATCCTCAATCTGGCGAAGGAAATAGAGTTCCAGGAGGTCCAGGAAGCCCAGAAAGTCCCAAAGAAGTTGGACCCAAAGAGGAACACACCAAGGCACATTATCATTAAATTACCCAAGGTGAAAGATAAAGAGAGAATCTTAAAAGTAGCAAGAGGAAAGGAGACAATTACCTACAGAAGAGTTCCCATAAGGCTATCAGCTGATTTCTCAAAAGAAACCTTGCAGGCAAGAATGGGCTGGAAAGAAGTATTCCAAGTCATGAAAGACAAGGATCTACATCCAAGATTACTCCATCCAGCAAAGCTATCATTTAGAATGGAAGGGCAGATAAAGTGCTTCCCAGGTAAGGACAAGTTAAAGGAGTTCTTCATCACCAAACCCTTATTATATGAAATGTTAAAGGAACTTATCTGAAAAAAAAGAAGAAGATCAAAACTATGAACATTAAAATGACAACAAAGTCACAATTATCACCAACTGAACCTAAAAAAAAATGAAAACAAAAACTAAGCAAACAACCAGAACAGGAATAGAATCAGAGAAATAGACATCGCACAAAGGGATTTCAATGGGAAAGGGGAAGGGAGGAATAGGGGAGAAAAGATACAGGAAGAAGAAGCATAATTAGTAGGCATAAAATAGACGGGGAGAGATAAAAACTGGTATAGGAAACAGAGGACTCAAAGAACTTGTATTTACAACCTATGGGCATGAACTAAGGGGGGATGCTGGAGGGTTGGGGGGTACAGTATGAAGGGGGATAAAGGGAGAAAACTTTAATAACATAATCAATGAAATATAATTTAAATAAATAAATAAATAAATACTATGTGATACTTAAAGAAACTTTTTTATGTTTGTGTTTTCTGATATCAAGCTCCTATGTATTATGAATTTTTTCAGGGCTTCCTTCCTTTAAGGATATCAGGAGTGAATAAAAAGATAATATAAATAGTAACAATTTCTAACATAGAAATGTGACTTTATGTTTCTAATTTTACCAACTTAAAATAAATATTTAAGGGGATGTGACAATTATTACACGTTGTTTCAGAGTTAGTAGCACTATTTTCCCTTGTATACATTTTTAAGTTCAGAAACTTTTCCTGGATTGTGACCTGATCTGATTTGATTTCCCAATAACTGAGCGACATATCCAATAAGAGTATTATAATTTCCAGTATAAAAGAGATTTTACTGCTGACTCCTCACATTTTTAATCAGGTTTTAATTTCTATTTGTACCATCATGTTGAAGCCTCAAACCAATCTTTGCTTCTTATACTGACTTTATACAGAGCTTTCAAATGAGCTCTGCTACATTTTTCTACATGTTGGTATAAATCTATATGTATGCTATCATGGCTCTTGGGACAGGGCTCCAGAGCCATGTAAGAATCAGGCACATATCTGACTTACCAAGCTGGAAGACAGTCCATGTTCCAGTGCACACTTGTTGGGTAAGCTGAGCTGTCACCACCCCCAACCCCGCCCCTGCCATCTGTATCCAACTTGGAAAATGTTGATGTCAGATAAAAGTAATTGTCTCATAGATACGATTAGTTTTAAATGCTATGATTCCATAAAAGTTATATGGTTGCACAGCTAATATCTGAACAAATAAAGACTAGAGCCCAGGCCTCTAGATCTCTACTTATCTTTCCTTTACCCCTTCCTTTTTTGTCATGTGACTCAGTACCCATTAAATAATGGCACACAAAAACAAGGGCATGGAAATGGGTTCCAACAGTGTTGCAAAGAGTTACTTCATCTCATCCCATCCCTGAAAACATCTGTAGCTCTATGAAATAAGATGGAACATAACAGAGATGGAGCTGGGTTTGTTGGAAAATCAACATACAGTAAAAGTAATGGGCCTTATGTACAACCATAGCCAGTCTAGTCTGGTCATCTTCCTCTTAGCATTGCAGGCTAAGTTATGTCTTTGTTTTAGCTATTAGAGAGCTCCAGTCTGTGGTTATCAATAATCTATTTTTACCGAGCTTTTTCTCTCAGATAAACGCAGTTTCTGAAGCTCCATAGATTGTTAAAAATTCACTCACCACACACGTGCTCACACACACGCTCACACACACTCACACATACAGAGTCATTGGGCATAGTGCTTTAGTTTGTACATATGATTTTTTTTTTTAACTAAAGGAGAATATCCTATGGATATTCAGTCTTTGATCAACCTTGGAATCAAAAATTGGAAAATCTCTAATGGAAATATGTTCCATTTTTATAAATAAATACCTCCCCATTGCCTTCTAGTTTTTGTTTTAAACTACTAAAAAGTGTCTTTTAATAGTTTCAAGTAAGATTTAAATATGTGGTAAATTTCAGCAGTTCATAGCATATTTGTTAAGCATAAACTCTTTACCCTGTTCAGAATCAAGAAATATCAACTTTTGTCTGTATTGGCAAGTTTTTGAGTAAACTGTATACTATAAGTCTTCTCGTGTTTTGAGTGTTCATGTAAAGTTACAGAACCTTGCACCTGAACTTTTGAATTGAGTTATCATGGTATTCCTCTTCTCATTATTTGATTCTTGTAAATTTAAAAAATAATTCTGTCAATTAATACAAATGCCTGGCCATACCTCTCCAGAATATGTTGGAGCAAACAAAAATAAATAAGATTTTCCAACTTTTAGATATTTTACTGAAAGTATAAAAAATAATTTTAACGAAACAGTTTTAAAATAAGAAGAAAGAAAAAACAAATGGCTGTAACTATATTAACAATTATTATTATATATTTTTGTTCAATTATAGTTGTCCCCATTTCTCCACCATTCCACTCCCCCACCCTGCCCAACCACCTTCTCCCACATTCAAAAGATTTCAAGATTTTTTAAAATTTTTATTTTAATTGTTGATCTTGTACAGTTTTCTGTCTTTTACTCCCACCCCAGCCCACCCCACCTCCCTCCCATTTCCACCCTCCATAGTTTTGTCCATGTGTCTTCTATATTTGTTGCTCTAATCCCTTCCCCTTTCCCCCTGAAATTCCCTCCCTTCTCCCCTCTGGTGTCTGTCAGCCTGTTCTCAATTTCAATGTCATTGGTTATATTATGCTTGTTTGTTTTGTTGATTAGGTTCCTGTTAAAGGTGAGATCATATGGTATTTGTCTTTCACTGCCTGGCTTATTTCGCTTAACATGATGCTCTCCAGTTCCATCCATGCTGTTGCAAAGGGTACAATGATACCTCAGACAAGGGTTTAATCTTCAAAATATGCAAAGAACTTACATGACTCCACTCTAAGAAGACAAGCAACCCAATTAAAAAATGGGCAAAGGACTTGGGCAGACACTTCTCCAAGAAGGACATACAGAGAATCCAGAAACACATGAAAAGATGCTCAATATCACTAGCTATCAGAGAGATGCAAATTAAAACCACAATGAGATACCACTTGACACCAGTCAGAATGGCCCTCATAAACAAAGCAACAGACAGCAAGTGTTGGAGAGATTGTGGAGAAAAGGGGACCCTAGTGCACTGTTGGTAGGATTGCAGACTGGTACCACCACTATGGAAAACAGTATGGAATTTCTAAGGAAACTAAAAATGGATATACCTTTTGACCCAGCAGTTCCACTGCTAGGATTATATCCTAAGACCCCTGAAACACCAATCCAAAAGAACCTTTGCACCCCAATGTTCATAGCAGCACAATTTACAATAGCCAAGTGTTGGAAGCAACCTAGGTGCCCATCAGTAAATGAATGGATCAAAAAACTGTGGTCCATTTACACAATGGAATTCTATGCAGCAGAAAGAAAGATTTCAAGATTTTTTTAAAAAAATCACATGATGTCTAATTTTCTTAAGTTGCTGATTAGCTTTTTGTGAGGTGTACACATTTGTGGGTGTGTAGTCTGAAATTTCCCCTCGGTAAGAAGGTGTTCCCAGTTCTCTCTTTTTCATTATTATCATAAAATCTTTGGCTCCAGGAATTAAAGTTTTAATTATTATCCACATAAAAATTGTTCATTTCAAAATGCACTCATTATGATCTAGTTTGAATTATGTATTCAAAAACATTAAAATGGAAAAAATCCACTCTCCACCACCATCTAAATGTAGAAAAGGATACATTTGTCATGAGGAGACCATTGATTAAAGGGAATTAGGATTCTGTTAGGAAAGAAGATAAATTAGAGGTGATGGTTGGGGTATGAACAACATCCTCTAATAGGCTTGATTGTCTCTTTTGATGTCACTTACTATGATCCTGATAGGCAGAGCCATGATTTGCTTTCTTAACTTTGTTTCCCACGGTCAACCCAGTGGCAAGTAACCAAGAGAAAAAATGCTCTGAGTGAGCATAGCTTTCAAGTAGCTTAAGATGAGTCCTTAAATTCAGACAGAAATTAAAATAAAAATTTAAAAAGTGAAAGTTAAGTATGTAAAGATAACATAGCAGCATTGGTGAATGTTTGGACTGAGGTTGAGGAAAAGAAATACAGTAAGTAGAAGTCCTCACATTCTGTTGTGGGAGGAAGCCACGCCATAACTGGGAAAGGAGATGGAGAAGAAAGGTAAGCCCATAGGAGAAAAGGACATGGGGGAAGAACTGAAATTTTTGATGGAGGTGGTGTCACCAGACAAAGATACATAAAACATAGCGGTGCACTCCTCATGTGCATCACATGAGGTGATGTCACCTCAAGGTGACATCATCAAAGGTATATATACAAACAAGGACTAGGGGCCTGTGTAAGGTTAACATTTGTCTGATGATGGGGCAGAGGTACATGATACACAAATCATAAAGATATCTTAAGACTGAAAAATGAAATAGCAAATTCCTCAAATTTAACAGAATTTATTTTAAGGCAATTTATGTACAAGAAGATTGGGTCAAAGCAGAAAAGACTCAGCAGTCTGTGCAGATTGTTTTCTGTGGCTAGGTATTTGTTACAGTCAATGTTTTATAGTATAGCTGAACTACTAATGATTAACAAGTCAAAATGATAAAGACTGCCAAGAGTCAGGTACCACATTACATAACTATATTGTATTTCACACACAAAAAATAAAGCAGCAAAATGATAAATCACAATCAACTTAAAGCAAACCATGTATCTAACTATATATACTACCCTGTCAAATTCTCAAATATGTACAAACTAGTTATGGAGCCTTCTCTGGACCTTTGCTTTTTCATCTTTCAAGAGTAGAGCTTGGGCCACACTTAAATACTTCTCCATTTTTATTGCTATCAAGGACTATGTATATCAAGGACTTGTGGGGAAAATAATACATTGTCTCTCTTCTGTAAAACAGAAAAATGTTTTAGAGTATTTCCCCATCTCAGTGACCTCTTTGAAAATATTTTTTTTCTAAGTTCTGTGTACAAATCACTACTCTCTGATAAGCTTCTCTGCTGGTTCTGTCAGTACAGTGTTCTAGGTTCTACCCGGTAATGCGTTATCCAGCCAGGAATTAAAGAAGTCCTATGTGAAGTCACCTCGTTCTTGTGAGAGCTGTAAGGAGAGAGAAGGAGCACAACATTCCCCAATAATTTAGTGTATAGTTGTGCATGTTTTGTTTGAAGGGTGTTAAGGATGACTTTTAAGATCAATAAAATGATGAATTGGTTTCTGCTTTTATTTAAAATATTTATATGACTTGTATTATTAAATTACTAATCATCCAGATATTAGCATTGCTTTCCTAGTCATTTGGGATTTAGATAATTTTAAATCCAACCAACTATTACTTCAATTTTTGGAAAATGTCCTTTCCCTTGCCCAAGAATTCTGTAACTTCCTGGAATTTGGCGTATACAAAGTAACCTCTGGTTTCAAGTTTTTCTTCAATGGTTTTTTGTTGTTGTTTTTTTCCCAGCCTAGCATTGGAACTTAGTCCCCTTTTCTCCATTGCCTCAAACACAGAATAAATTCTTTCAAATCAATTTTGAAATTTAATACCCATTATAAACTTGTTTGCATGAAACATTTCATACAAGTCATATGTCGATTTAGCAGAGTTCACTAATCTTAAATCCCACTTTCTGTTCCTCTGTGGGGCATTACTTTTGAATATGAGACTCTGTAGATTCCAGTCTCCTGCCATATTGCCTACCACATTTCACACTTCTCTCTTTGGATAACCAAATTTCTGTTCAGTTTAGCTATCTTTGGTGTCTCCCATAAACTCTTCACTTTAGAATCACTCTTTTAAAATTCTAAGTGCTTGGTAATGCATTTTCCTAAACAAAGACAGCCTCTTTCTGAGTAGAACTGAAGAGACAGTTATTGAAATAATATATACACAAACAAGTGTTAGTATGTGAGTATGTGTATGTGAATGTGCATGAACAGTAATTTCTATTTACTGAAATTTGGCATTATCTGAATTCTTTGGAAAATGTGCCATTTTATAAAAATGCACCTGTATTTATGGGTCTTTGTTATGATAAGCAGTTTGTATTAAAGTTTCTGCCATGCCACCTTTTTGGCCAATAGAGGGCACTGCTAGGAGCAAACCCAGTTGCCTGGGAAAGCCAGCAGGCTCTGTGACCCACTTCCCCATCCTGTAAACTTCGGTTCCATATTTCACCACAGGAAGGAAACTGTGGGGAGAGCTATGCTGGCAGCTAACCCACTAGCAGCAAATCTAGCAGGGAAAAGATGTTGGTGCCTTTGCAAGACTGTTTTTCGCTTTCTTTTTAATGAAATACATAGTTTCAAAGAATAAGAAATTTGTCTTGTCTGCTATGATTCTTTATAGGCCTCATACTTGGTCCTGGAGGAGCTTCTTCAGAACAACCTGTCATTTGCATGTGATGCATGAAGAGTGTGAACATGTACATACTTAGCATTGTGCTTATGACATGAAGTTTGAACTAAGTAATGAATAAACAAACCAATGAAAAAAGAGGAATGAGCATCAAATTCATCATCTGGGGCTTTTAAAATATCAGGCAGTACTAGAAAATATGCTTGGAAAGAAAAAAATGTCAACTGTCTTTCCAATAGCTCCCTGCCAACCATTCTATGCATTGTCCTTCCTATCTTCCTGATTTTCCCTTTTGGGTCTAAATAACTTAAGCAGATAGACCTGGTTTCATAAAAATAGGTATTGGACATAGAAGCTCAAATTACTAGTGAACATTAAGGAGGTAGTACAGTTAATCTTAAAACTACACCTTAATTTAATTAAACTATCACTTATACAATCCAGTACTGTAAATTTTAGACTCTAGAAATAACAGAGTAAGACTATTTTGTACATTTAATTGCAGTTGTCATTGTAAGCTGACAAGGTGTGACCTAAAGACTAGGATTCAAAGCATTCGGTTTATGAAATCCCAAGGGGTTTGTCTAACCCATAAGAATATCCAACTGAAATTCTGTATTGAGCTCTAATTGCAAAAGGACCTGAGCACTGGATTTCAAATGTAAATGGAAAATATATATAAAATTTCACTCTTGGACTAATCACATAACTGTTCATGTTACTTTGAATCTATACCGGCCCCATCATTTCCTCTTTTCAATATTTATTTGGATAGATATTTCAAAATGCTTATCTAAGGAAAGAACTTACTTTTTTCCCTCACATAAATCCAACATTTTCGCCTTCTGTTATATTTGCAACAGAATCTAAATTTGTTAAGAACTTTAAGTGAACATATTATTGGCATTTGTGATAAAGATAATCATACGCAACATGACTGTTGAAATATGTTTTCCTGGGACTGTATGATCTAGAGGGAGAGGCAAAGGATGTTCTGATATCTGCCTCAGTAACACATGCTGCCAATTCATGTGGCTTATATCCATAGTCAAATTGAGTATTTGCCAATTTATCTCCAGTGCACGCAAAGGATCTCTGTTTTCCTTAAAAGCTATTTAGAGAAACTTAAACTTGGAAAAGCTGTGCTTTTTCTGGTTAAATGAAAATTAGCAATAAAGGCAATAAACTTTGCTCTAAGCTGAGAGAGTGCAGGGTTTGTGCCAATAGCTTTGGAATCCCTCAGAGTTTAAAAGCCTGGAAGCTACTTGACAATGGCACATGTGGAGCTCATCCAGACTTTTGACTACTAACACCATCCTAGCTGCACAGCCTACTCCTTCTGGTTATTATCAGCAGTGACTTATACCTACAACCACTGAAAAGAACAATGGCATTTTCTTCTTGTTTGTTTCATCATATGGTGAAAGAGCAATATTGACACACTTTATCTGTGACTCAGAGATTCATTCTCAGAGTACTAATAAGGAAAGACGTGTCTCTTGTGTGGTGAAGTTTCCTCCACCACCAGTGGGAGCTCCTTACCTAATTCTTTCCCAGACTTAATCTACACTACAACAAATACCTAAAGTGACAGAACAGATCTCTGCAGAACTCAAACTGTTTGTGTGCTTGTGTGTTCTGTTTGTGTGTGTTGGCCTTAATGTGATTTTAAAAGCATTTAAAAAGTCACAGCAAAAATTCACAAGAGGTTGTTATCACTAGCAAAAGCAAGAGAAGCATAATCCATAATAATGACAGCCTCTTGAGAAAACTATATTATAAAGCTAACTTAAAGTTGTTTTTTTTGTTGTTGTTTTGTTTTGTTTTTGTTTTTCAAACTCTTTTCAAAACTGGGTCCTTGTGGGTTAGAGCTATATAATGTCTCACAACAGGTTTTATGCAGATTGAGGACATTCAAAGCAGTACACATTCCTCACATAACCCCCTTCTTCATGTTAGAAAATATGATTTTTCCCTTCCACTCCTAGCCCTTTCTAGTTCAAGAAGCTTGGGTAAAGTCTCTCTCCTCAAGCTATACACAAATATTAGAATTCAGACATTTTTGTTTGACTTATGAGAACAGGAAGGAACGTAAAGGAATTTCAAAATCAGAAATAGAGAGAAAAATGAGTGTAGAGATTAACAATATGTGGATATTTTTAAATTTCTATATATTTTAATTCACATTTGAATGGATGTTATTGGCTGCATTGCACTTGGCTTCAGTGGTTGTGTAATGATGACAGGAACCCATTCTACTCTCCTGAAATCATGCTGGGTGTGTGTGCAGGGGATAAAATGTGTTGGAAGAGACTATGTTGCTTTTAGTTGGGGTGTAGGTGGAATGATGTATGATTCCTCAAACCTTGAATATGCTTCACCTTTCAATACAAAGATTATTGAATAAAATACCATGATTAATAAACAGCTGCCAAAGTGAAGGCTCCAAAATCAGGGTGGGCAAGCAAGGGGCCAAAAAAAGTCAATCAAATTAGCTCAACCTCCCCTCAACATAAAATACATTCCTATCTATGTAATCATTACTGGGCTATGTCCCTTCACCACCTTGGCCTCTTTTTCCTGTTCAAACTCTCAGTTTTAGCAAAAGAAAAGAGGAGTCTGCAAATGAAAGTACAAGAGAGAAAGACAGAGGTAAAGAAGTTGTAAAATCTAACCAGCTGCTAGCTTATTTCAGCGAATAGTTGTATGTGTCATCTCCCACATGTCCTTTCTGAAGCAACCCTGCAAAATAATGAGAAATAATTAGAAAAATTATGAGAAAAAGATTAGAGGTTTTGGCTCAGCCTTTCGATGTATATAGCTTATTGAATAGCAGATATTCATGAGAAAAAAAAACACAAAATAAGATAGGAGAATGTTCTCTAAACGTGAGTCATCTTAGCCATTTAGGATTTAGTTACTCATAGAGAAAAGTCAAAGTTTTATCAATTTAGAAAATGAACCTAAGGAAAGATGGACTGGAGTGAAGAAGACTAGAATTCAAATTTATTTACTTAAACTTTTACTTCTATCCAATACTAATAAATACCAATAGTCTCTATTAGGAGAATTTTATTAATTCTTTTACATGCTATTTATACATTTTTCAAAGTAAAACTTTAGAGGATAGCACTGATATGTATGTATGTATTTTTCAGATTTAAAGGTGAGAGAAATGATGTTCGTTTGTCTGTTTGTTTGTTTGTTTATTTATTTATTTATTTATTTATTTATTTTTAAACAGGATGTCAAAGGAAAATAATGGAGAAGGACAATAGAATGGTCAGTAAGTGCCCACAGGGGGGGCACTAATCTTCTGTGGTAAAAAGATTCCAAAGATGACTTCCCAGATACTCACCATGGTTATTCAATCAAACACCAATCTTGCTACTGCTAGGAAGAAATTTTACAGATGTGATTAAGGTCTCAAGTGATCTAACATTAAGGTATGGAGATTATCCACATGACCACAGCCCAGTTAGGTGAACCCTTAGCACAGATTTTTAGACTGGTTGCAGAGGTCAGAGAGATTGGAAGGGTGAGAGATTTACTTGCTGCTATGTATGAAAGGCAGTCTCAGAAATGGGGAACTTCCCTGGCTGGCAGGTAGCAAAGACACAGAGGTAATAATTCTATAATTATGGAGCTGAGCTCTTCCAGAGACAGGGATGATCTGGATAAGGACTGGAAACTCCGGGTAGGGAACAACCAGGTGCCAATTGATTTCAGCCTCCTGAGACATTCTGCATAGAACCCAAATACACTGTCTAAAACTTATGACATATAGCCCTGGCTGGCGTAGCTTCGTGGATTGAGCATGGGCTGTGAACCAAAGGGTCGAGGTTTGATTCCCAGTCAGGGCACATGCCTGGGTTGCAGGCTGGGTCCCCAGTGGGGGCTATGTGAGAGGCAACCACACATTGATGTTTCTCTCCCTCTCTTTCTTCTTCCCTTCCTCTTCTCTAAAAATAAAAAGAAATAAAATATTAAAAAATTTAAAAAAAACTTATGGCATATAGAATTGCAGATCACAAATGGGTGTGTTGTTTTAAGATACTAAATTTGTGGTAATTTGTTACAACAACAATAGATAACTAATAAAATTTCATTAAAGAAATGTAGGACAGGAAGAAGGAAACAAGAGGAAGTCATCAGGCAGTGCTGTGCTGCCCCTTCTTCCCCCACAGAACAAAAGTACATTTTCCCCTCCACTTCCCAACATGTGGACAACTCTGGTTCCAATCCATGGGTCACCTAAATTCCCCACCTCATTGCCCAGAACCTCTCAATAGAGCTTTATATTAGAGTGAGGCCCTATTTCCACATTGGAATAGTTTTGGATATGTGTAAGTTAATATTTTTAAAACATTTTTTCTGTATTAAATCCTCTTTTAAGTATATACTTTAATTTGTGAAGGAAAAGATAAATTCTTGTGAAATATCACCACTGCATTTTCTAAATTATATGTTCCAAGTTCCAAATAATTAAGCTACAGAACTCAAACTGCTGGCAAATTAGAAATTCCCTTTAGTGTGTGCATGTTCCCAAAATGACCTTATTTTTAATTTGCTGTCACTTCAATTTTGAATTGAGGAGTAGAAAGAACAGTAAGGGTATTAAATATCAGGGGATAAAAAAATACCATTCCACTATGCTTTTTGTTTAACTTTAGGAATCAAATAAAGAATTTTTAGATTAATAACTATACAATCCTTGCAAAGAACACTTGCCATTCTCCAACCCACCACTGTAAAGTAAATAACCCCATTATATGATAATAAAAAGGACTTAGGGCAATTCCTAAAAACATACAAAGACAAACTCTATCCTAGTATCTTTCTACTATGATCAACAGGTCCGGATTTGCCAAATACAGCTAGGATACGCCTAAAATTTTTGGCACATATAATAAAATAAAGCTAGAGAATGGCAAAAAGTTTTCTTTCACTTCTTCCTTTACTGGACACTGTTTCTGCCCATAGTTTACTTTCTTTTTTTCCAGCCTTTATATTGAATCCAATCATTACGAAGTAAACTAAAAAGAAATGTTCTTGAATTTCCTTATCAATAGTCTATCTCTCTTGGCAAGAATTCTAAAGTCAAAACACTTATGTGAGCAGCAGGAAACTAACTTAAAAATTACATAAAGAAGAAGATGAAATAAGACATTGCTGTGTGTGTTCTCTGCCTGTTGAGCACTTTAAACCCATCAGTTAATGAATGGATCAAAAAACTGTGGTACATTTACACAATGGAATTCTATGCAGCAGAAAGAAAGAAGGAGCTCCTACCCTTTGCGACAGCATGGAAGGAATTGGAGAGTATCATGCTGAGCGAAATAAGCCAGGCAGTGAAAGACAAATACCATATGATCTCACCTTTAACAGGAAGCTAATCAACAAAACAAACAAACAAGCATAATATAAACAAAGACACTGAATTTGAGAATAGTCTGACAGTGTCCAAAGTGGGAGGGGAGGGAATTTCGGGGGAAAAGGGGAACGGTTTAGAGCAACAAGTATAAAGGACTCATGGACAAAAACTATGGGGGGTGGAAATGGGAGGAAGGTGGGGAGGGCTGGGGTGGTGGGCTGGGGCGGGGTAAAAGACAGAAAACTGTACAATATCAACAATTAAAAAATACTGATTAAAAAAAATTAAAAAAAAATTTTTCTCTCTGTCCTTTTTTATGATCTAAAAATACTCAGAATGTTTCAACTGAGACTACAAATTTTAAAAAAATGGCATTGATAAAATGCAACCAAATTTTGAAAAATATTCACTCTCAAGGAAATGAAATTTTTTAATAAAATTTAATCAATATTTTCCTGGTAACTATTAATATGTTATACACTGGATTTTATAATGCAGCCTCTGATTAATTTGTGTAGCAAATGATTACAGACAAATGAAGTATTTCAAGGCTTCTTCCTCCACCTTTTGTCCTTTGTTATTTATTTAAAGACAAACATTAACCAGGAATACCTACACAAATTACTCTGTATATTTTCAAATCTATGAAAAGTGAGAAACTAAGTAAGGTTCAGGGATTTATCTCCATTGCTATACCTCTGATTTGGCCCTATTGTCCTTTGATTAAGCTCCAAGCCCTATAAATATTTAATTTCTGATACTCAGAACAAATGAAATCATCTGAAAAATACCTCTTAGCAGTATCATTTCTGTGGTCAGTGGCTATGTAATATCTATGGGAGTTTTAAGTGATTAAGGCAGTGATTAGAGGAATCTATGGGATCTTTTCCAAGTTTGGTAAAATTGATCTTCTTCTATTAGGTTGGTTAGAATTAGTTGCTTTAATTAACAGTTGGGGAATCAATCATTTAAAATATATTCTAGAGCTTATCTTTATCCTTTAGCATCCGATTAAATAGGTCCTTGCTGTCCATTTAAAATTTCTACCAAAATTGCATGTATTTGTTTGCATATTTGAAAAAAGAAATTAGTATATTTTATTATTAAAATCTTAAAGTGGGTGGTAGGTATAATTTCCCAAAAAGCCTAAAACTCCCACTTAGTAACTTTTTCAATGAGCAAGTGTGACTCATTCAACCTACAGATGAACTGTTCTTTTTTTTTTTTTTTCCACTAAGTTTGAATTCAGTGGGCTTTAATTTAGATAAGACTCTGTAAATATTCAATGTAAGTGGCTAACACCAAGTGTGGTTTAGGCAAGTCTTTATATCGTTTCTTAATCACATGAAATAAGCAAAATTTAAATTTTATTTTGTGTATTATAAAATCAATATTACTGTATTTATCTGGAATTACAAACATATCATCTATTATAATCTTGGAGTGGAGAAAAGAAAACCACCATTTTTTATCACTGAATCTATGCCAGACACAACTCTACCCAGTTTATGTATTTCATTTATGACTTTTATTCTCACCATGATAACTTGCTGTTACTATTTAGGAAGTCACAGTAAAGAAACAGCATAGAACTTGTAAGTAAATTCAAATTAAAAAGCCAACATATATACATTTTTATTAGAAATATATAAAATGTTGCCTCTCTCAATGAAAGAGGAATCATCCTCCCCTCTGACTAACCTCCCCTCCCCAAGAAGTACCCACACAATGGACATTTATGTTTTGGTTCTTAAAAACAATGTCACCATATACATAGTTTCATTTCTCTGATAGCAACTAGTGATTTCATCTTTTATTTCTCCTTTTCATGAGAAATCTCTTCTTTGTCTTCAAAATATAAGCATACATATATCCATCATTTAATTCTAATATGTATTTTTCACATGTCTCTCCAGGTTTTCAGGTCAGTCAACTCACCCTTTACACTGACCCCTCTGTGTGAGTTTGTTCCCAAGCAATGCATGTCTCTGCTCTTTGGGATCTCATTTTTGGGATGATTTCAACAAGAGGGAAGCCTAAGTATAATTTAGACTCTTACTAAGTAATAATATTTCCAAATGCACTCAAAACAGCAAACAAAAGGACTTTTTAATTTGTAAAGAAATAAATTTACTTCTAAATTAATTAGAAAACCTAGTTTTTGAGAGAATTATAAAAATAAACAAATGGTAGATCAAGAGATTATTACTAAGACTGTTTGTTTTATAGTTCATTTTTATGCACAAATCACCTTGCATTTGGAGTTTTTTCCAGTAACAACTGACTCAGACTTGCCAAGAGTTACTGAGTAAAGATAAAGGTATCCTTGAGTAAGGGCCAACATTATGTCAACACTTCCTTCTGGCAATCTGCATGAGCCCACGTTTAGCAAGTTTAGGACTTGGTTCAAGATTTCTGTTTTATAGACATTGGCTTAATTTTGGGACTTTCTGTTTCCCATGTCAGTGTGCTCAAGCCTGTGGTTTATTTAGTAAGTGAATAAATACTTCAGTTTATTTTCTGTGATGATAGACATTCGAGTGAATAGATGAAAGGTACACCATAAATTAGTAAGTGAAAAGCACATAAGATGCAAAAGGACACTGGGATTTTTTTTCTATTTTTTAAATAAAATACTCGGATATTGTCTCAATTAAATATTGAAATAAAAAAGGCATGATAACCCTGGCTGCTGTCGCTCAGTGGATTGAGTGCTGGCCTAAGAACCAAAGGGTCGCTGGTTTCATTCCCAGTCAGGGCATCTGCCTGGGTTGCAGGCCAGGCCCCCAGATGGGGGCATACCAGAGGCAACCACACACTGATGTTTCTCTCCCTTTCTTTCTCCCTCCCTTCCCCTATCTCTAAAAATAAATAAATAAATACAGTATTTTTAAAAAGGGCATGATAATTTGGTTATCCAATTGTCTGGCATAGCAAAGGGAAATCATACAAAAAAACCCACCTGAATAGCTTAATTTAAATACATTAAGTACTTTCTCACTTTATGTGAGCAGGAGTCTACTCTTTCCTTTGCCTGAAAAGGGGGTTTCTCCCTCTCTATATTTTTTAAGTACTGCAGAATATTCAACCACTTTCCTCCCACCAAAATAATTTTCATTCATTCATCCCTCCTGCAAGGTATTTTCTGGCCAATGCTCCTTCCTTCACACCTCTTGCAGGACATAGAATGCTTCTAAACACTCTTTCCTACTACTCTGGAGGACATGAGACTCAGAGAAGCTGCTCCAGGTAGAGCAGCATCAACCTAAAATTTCTTCCCAGCCATTGATGCTCTACTATTCAGGAGTGTGCTGGAAACAAGGCATGTAGGAGTAACTTGGAGTGTCTTTAGACTGTGCCCTAAGAAGTTAATAAGTGGTTTTCTATGTTTTAGAATCACTCAGATTTGCTCTAATTTCATTCTTGCCCCTTTCTGAACTTGACTGTTTAGGTTGAAATACTAAACTATATTTTACTCATCAACTGGTATTAAAGTTCTAGCTCACAATTTCCCATCCTACTAATACCATCTTCCTCTGTACACTCTAACCTTTGCTGTTTTCATCCAAAATGCTTGACTTTCTCAGAAATAAAACTCAAATTTGTATATCACATTGCAAAAGACAAATCTAACACCCATGATGAGGTCAGAATCTCTAGTAACTGAAAGAGAAAGTTATTTCTAATTCATATTATGTTTAATCAGGATGGGGGGAGTAAGAAAGGTATGGAAACAAGGTAGTCTCCCTCCATAGAGAGAGTCAAGGATCTCAGTAGTCAGAAGTTCTGCCTTCAACATTTGACTTTCATGTTTGTCACAGGCTTCAGCATCCAGCTTCCTGGATGATATAGGGAAGAGACAGAGTAGGGGATTTCAAGAGACAGATATATAGGGCAGGCTTCTAAGTGATTCATAGCACTCACATGGCCATGCTTAATAACAAGAAAGGCAAAAAATATTGTCTATCTCTGTGCCCAGTAAGCAAGAGAGATACGTATAGTGAGAAACTGATCAATCCCTGACAAATTTATCTGTCACATCAAGAATGTTTATACTGCCTTTGTTATAATTTTTAGTACCCACTTGGAATGCTCACCTAATATACAAACAAAATAAAATGAACAACATATGAATATTTATTCTCAACTACTTTTTTTTTTCCTGGAGCGGTATGTATAGAACTTTGTTACTATCTGAAAGGAGTGAAAGGGAATGATAGGTAAAAAGAAGAAATGGGGGATGCAAATTTTGTTAATGTAATAAAATACTATCCAAATATTTATATATGCACATACAATGTTTAACTTTTTGGTGGTTTTCACTCAATTTAAATATCTTGCTAGATTTCTTGTTTCTTACAATTAACTAGCACTGCACTAAGCACTATACATAAATTATTGAATTTAATCATCTCAGTCCCTAGAAAATGGGCTTACTTATTACTTTCATTTTTTTCTGAGTGATTGAAATGCTTTGTTGATAGTCCAACATTCTTCCTTTTAGTTTGGTTTCCTAGGAATCTAGTACCTATGTTGGCATCTTTAGTACATATATATTTTTGTCATAGAATCACTGCAGTGCTATATTTTCAGAGTAAGAAACATATTTTGCAAACTCTGATAAAACTGGCTTTTAAAGCAACCCTAAAGTAAAATTTTTCATAAATCAAATTTTTGTCTTACAAGTGTATTTTTCTCATAAATTAATCCAGTGTTTATTTTAAAATACCTGATTTACATTCAGTTGTAAAATTAAAAGTGTAAAACAGCATTAATTTTGGCATCTGCCAATGGTTTAACTAGAGCTAAGTCTAGAAGATAACGATATATAAAATATAGCAAAATAATAGAAAATAATGGAAACATAGAATATAACCTGAATTTTGTCACTCAATTTGTATATGTTCATCATGCTGTATAAGGATTATGATGATCAGATAAGGTTCTGTGAATAAGATGGAACTAAAATAGGATAGGAGCAGGTAACTTAAATTAGGAGAAGTAAAAAGGAGATGAGAGACAAGGAAAAGTGTTTGAGGAAACCACGAGAGAAAGCTCAGAGGAGAGAAAATGCAGAAATCAGAATTGGAGGCTGAATTCAAGTTATGGATTGTCAGACAATAACTTTTAGTCTCTAGTAAAAGTAGTTTTGCTGAAAATTGTGGAACCAAGAATACAGAAATACATTGGAGGTATAGGATGGGGCTTGTGTTAGAATGGAGGTCTAGGCACATGAGTGTAAAGGTACCATTTCCCTGATCAGAACGTTTCATTTTCCTTTTGTGGATTAACAAACAATATAATCTCACCCACTAACATTTCATTTCAGATATCTTCTGTTTTAGGAGATTGTTGTGAAAATGTGTCCTAACACTAATGCTCTTCACCAACACTGTCTCCTTTTACTCACCCAATGATCAAATACATCTTGCATATTCTTGCCTATGTAACTTTTTGTTCAAATCCACAGCCATTCACAAAAGTAATTAGAAGTCAATGTAATAAAAAGCTGATACCTGAACAAGAAAAGTTTAGATTTGAGAAAAATTAGATAAGAATCTCCATTCATCTTTTTATTAGATCATTTGAAACTTGCCTCCTACTTTTTGGTATCTAACTCTCCTTTGACCACTGAAGCCAGGATTAGTTATCTCTCCCTCATAACTCTCATAATGTCATCTGTTCATATTTAGTACTTGTATAGACAATCTATGCTTCTTTCATATACAACCTCTTAGATTTAAGCGTGATATTTGATCCAGTTTTTTAACTACTTTTATCAGCATCATTTCCAAGCTATAGTCTCTCTGGCAAAATGTTCATTTGTTTTCCTGTCTTCTTTCACTGAAATAAAATTTCCATGAATGTAAGTATTTATATGTTCTGTTTACTGTTATATCTCTGGTACCCATGAGTATATCTTACTCATACTGTACACAAAAGCAGAAAACAATTGAGTAAGTACTTGCCATTCCCAGTGTGTCCTGCACACATCCCCAGGAGTAGGTAGCTGAAAGCACTCTGTGTCCCCACCTTTCGATAGCAGTGTGGATCAGTAATGAACACTTGAATCAAGTCTAAACTAGATTCACTCACCTGATAATTTGTCCTAAGCAACAGAAGGACTGACAGACAGTCAGTCAGTAATATATTTTGAATTTGTAAAGCCATGGGATTTCACAGACAGGGTCAGCTGAGGATGCATGAAATGATAAGCTACATTGGAAAGCTAGTCTACTAGAGGATATAAGTGAAGTCAATGACACAGTCAACTGATGGGGAACAGAGGAAAGAGATCACATGCCTCCAAGGCAAAGAGAAAGAGCATAAAGTGGAGAATGTCAATTTCTGTATAGAAGCTAACTTGGTTATTGGTAGCTTCTCATTTGTCTGTTTGAACACACTTAAAAGACCCATCTATACTCTGTGCTCTGGTGATTAATAAAGTTCTAACCAATAATTGTAATGTTTGATGTGAACAGCTTTCAGAAAGGAAATGGCTGGCTCTACATCTCACATCCTTAGCAACCAGAATCTAATAGTCATCCCCTTTTTTAAAATCCCACATGTAATATAGTACACACACACACACACACACACACACAGCCAGGTAGATTCACTTCTTAAGTTTTTTCCAAACAAACTAAGCTGTGAGAACCAGGGACAGAAAATAATTGCTTTGCTGGTGTTTGACCCACAGTGCCTGCCACATGTGAAGGATGAATGGCTTCATTGGTTCAATACACAATGAGTGCCTACCTTTTGACACACAGTGATTTAGATACTAGACATTCTGCAATGAACAAGATCAATAGTCCCTCACCTCTATAGCTTCCATGCCCATGAGTGTGGGAGGCAAGAGAGAAATAAAAAATTTTAAAGTCTCATACAAATAATTAAGATTGGAGATGGTTATATCTTTAATGAAGGAAAAAAGGAACCAAGTAAAGATTAAGGTACACTGGTTCTGGTCAAGATGGAGGCATAGGTAAAGGTGCTTCATTTTCTTGCACAACTACAAAAAAATTACAACTAAACTACAAAACAAAATCACCCACAACTGTCAGAAAATTGAGTTTTATGGAAGTCCAACAACCAAGGATTTAAAGAAGCTGCATTCATCCAGATGGATAGGAGATGCAGAGATTTGGAGTTAGGTGGAGAGACACAAACAGGCAGTAGAATAGGAAGTCCCACATTCACATGAGGTGGATAAAAATCAGAAGGGATATTATGGGAGTGGGGGATCCCAATCCCAAACCAGACCACAGAGAAGCCCAGGGTTCCAATGCCAGGAAGATACATCTGCATAACTTCTGGCTGTAAAAAGCAGTGGGAGTTGGAACAGTGGAAGAAACTTCCAGATTCTCAGGAGACTCCTCTTAAAGAGTCAACATGGACTTAGGATGTATGCAGACACACCCCTTCTGGGATTCAGGACCAGGACAACAGCTGGAAGGGCACAAGTGGCATGTGGGGAGAAAGTAAAGTGACTGGAAACAGGGAGAGTGCTGGAAGACAGCTTCTTCCCAGGCAAACCTGCAGAAGCCAGGCAGTGGCACTGTCCTCTCTCTCTGAACATAGAGCCACAAAGCAGTGAAATGGGTTGCCCCACCCTGGCGATCACTTAAGGCTCCGCCCCATACAATTTACAGGTATACCCTTCTACAATAGGCCACATTATTAAGAGAGGGATTCAAAGCAGCTTTACTTAATACATAGAAGCAAACACAGGGATGTTGCCAAATTGAAGAGACAAAGAAATACAGCCCAACAGAAAGAACAGAACAAAATTTCAGAAAAAAATAAACAAAACTGAGATAATCAACCTATTAGATGCAGAGTTCAAACAGGGGTTATTAGGATGGTCAAAGAACTCATTGAGCATGGTGACAGCATAAAAAATACCCTTGAAGAAGTGAAGCTTGCAGTAAGTGAAATAAAGAAAAATCTGCAAGGAGCCAAGAGTGAAAGAGATAAAGCCAAGAATTAAGTCAATGATTTTGAACATAAGGAAGAAAGATTCCGAGATCAGACGAAATCGGGCATGTTCAGGGTGGTGTCCTAAGAATCCTGAAACACCAATCCAAAAGAATCTATGCACCCCTATGTTCATAGCAGCACAATTTACAATAGCCAAGTGCTGGAAGCAACCTAGGTGCCCATCAGTTAATGAATGGATCAAAAAACTGTGGTACTTTTACACAATGGAATTCTATGCAGCAGAAAGAAAGAAGGAGCTCCTACCCTTTGCGACAGCATGGAAGGAATTGGAGAGTATCATGCTGAGCGAAATAAGCCAGGCAGTGAAAGACAAATACCATATGATCTCACCTTTAACAGGAAGCTAATCAACAAAACAAACAAACAAACAAGCATAATATAAACAAAGACACTGAATTTGAGAACAGTCTGACAGTGTCCAGAGTGGGAGGGGAGGGAATTTCAGGGGAAAAGGGGAACGGTTTAGAGCAACAAGTATAAAGGACTCATGGACAAAAACTATGGGGGGAGGAAATGGGAGGGAAGTGGGGAGGGCTGGGGTGGTGGGCTGGGGTGGAGTAAAAGACAGAAAACTGTACAATATCAACAATTAAAAAATACTGATTTAAAAAAGAAGAAGAAGAAGAAAGAAGCATTCAATCAGAACAGCAAGAAGAATAAATAATTCAACTAAGTAAGGATAGACTTAGGAGCCTCTGGGACATCTCCAAATGTATCAACATCTGAATCATAAGGATGTCAGAAAGAGAAGAGGAAGAGCAAGAAATTGAAAACTTATTTGAAAAAACAATAAAAAAACTTTCATAGTTTGATGAAATAAATAGATATACAAGTCCAGGAAGCACAGAGAGTCCCAAAAAAGTTGGCCCCGAAGAGGACCACACCAAGACACATCATAATTAAAATGTCAAATGTTAAAAAAGACAGAATCTTAAAAGCAGCAAGAGAAAAATGGAGAGTTGCCTACAGGGGTTCCCATAATATTGTCAGCTGATTTCTCAAAAGAAACTTTGCAGGCAAGAAGGAACTAGCAACAAGTATTCAAAGTGATGAAAAGCAAGGACCTACAACCAAGATTACTCTATCCAGCAAAGCTTTCATTTAGAATAGAAGGGCAGATAAAGTGATTCCCAGACAAGGTAAAGCTAAAGAAGTTCATTATCACCAAGCCATTATTACATGAAATGTCAAATAATCTTCTTTAAGGAAAATAAGACCAAAACTATGAACATTTAAATGGCAACAAATTCACAGCTATCAACAACTGAATCTAAAATAAAACAAACTAAGCAAATACCAGAACTGGAACAGAATAATAGATGTGGAGATCACTTGGAAAGTTATCATCTGGCAGGTGGCCTGGGGAGAATGGGGGAAAAGGTGCAGGGATTAAGAAGCATAAATTGGTAGGTACAAAATAGACAGATGTTAAAAATAGTATAGGAAATGGAGAAGACACAGAAATTATATACACGACCCATGGATATAAACTAAGAGGGGGATTGCTGGAGGGAATGGGGGTACTGTGTGGGGGAGGGCAAAGGAGGAAGATTGGGACAACTGTAACAGCATAATCAATAAAATATATTTTTAAAAAATATTAACATTCCCTGAGGAAGGACAAAATTTGTGAAATGGTGGTTGGTAAAAGCCAAATTAAGAAGGTAATATTTGAGCAAATACTAGAAAGAGGTGATGGAGACAGAAGGCATAGGATAAAATGAAACTGCCTTTTGACCCAGCAATTTCACTGCTGGGATTATATCCTAAGAATCCTGAAACACAAGTCCAAAAGAACCTATGCACCCCAATGTTCATAGTAGCACAATTTACAATAGCCAAGTGTTAGAAGCAACCTAGGTGCCCATAAGTAAATGAGTGGATCAAAATCCATGATACATTTACACAATGGAATACTACGCAGCAGAGAGAAAGAAGGAGCTACCACCTTTGAGACAGCATAGATGGAACTGGAAAGCATTATGCTAAGTGAAATAAGGCAGCTGGTGAAAGACAAATACCATATGATCTTACCTTTAACTGGAACCTAATCATTAAAACAAACAAGCAAGCAAAAATATAAGCAGAGACATTGAAATTAAGAACAAACTGACAGTAACCAGAGAGGAGATGGGAGGGGATAAGGGAGAGAAAATGGTTCAGGGTTTTCAGGAACAACTATAAGGGACACATGGACAAAAACAAAGGGAGGTAGGTGGGGATGGCTGGGGTTCTAGGGAGAGGTGGGGAGAAAAGGCAGAAAACTGAACTTGAACAACAATAAAATTTAAAAGTACTTAAAAAATAAAAAAGTCTCTCTGGAGGGCAAGAATAAAAACAGAGACATATTAGGAATGAATTAGAGGAATACAGAGAAAAAAATGATGACATCTCTGATAAGATATAGTCCTCTTTAGATAGGAAACTCTTAGATTTTGGGGGAAAAAAAGATTAACATAGTTGTCAAAGACTGAAAAGGTGTTCATTTGGGCAAGATAGCCCCACTCAAGAATCTTTTTATAGTGCCACCAGGAGAAAGAAAAAAAATATGTTAAAAATACAGGAAAGTCAAGAATAGCCATAAAACAAGCTCAGATAATTAAGACAAAGATGCTGAAGGAAGCTAATAAATACACTAATCAAACAGTGGCCATAAGAAAAAAGAATAAGGGAGAAAAATGCTGGAAAAAGACAATGGGCAACTGACCAATGAAACATTGTATTAGGAGAGAATGGCTGAGACTAGAAGAAAAACAATAAGAAAAGGAAAAGGCAGCCTTGATGCTGGATTGAGAAGAAAGAAAAAGACTAAAGTAGATCTCAACAAACACGAGTTCCAGTCCCAGCTTTCCAGCCCACTAGATCTGGTGAACCTGAGAAAACTTCATCTCAAGGTGAAGCAAAATACTCTTAGGTACCCAAGAGAGATAATATCATTTGTCAACTGCACAGTGTTTTGTGGTTTATATGGCAATATATGCAAAATGACTTTACAAATTGGAAATTGCTATTACAGCTATGACATTATTATTATGTGTATTTAGAAAAACTTTAAGGTACTTCCCCCCCAAAAATAATCAAGATTAAGAATGTGTATTTCTCTGTAATTTTCTTCTTTTACAAAGACAGAGGCAAGAAGGATCAATATATTTGTAGTCACCTACGTATTCATTTTATCATTCAGATAATAATTTTATTAAAACTTCATTAGATATGCAAAATTTATGTTGTTTTTCAAAAAGAGAAAGTCAACAACAGTAAGATTAAGGGTGGATATACATTTTAAAGATGAGAGCAGAGACTTCTGGCCAAGATGGAGGCATAGGTAGACACACTGTGCCTCCTTGAACAACCAAAAGAAGGACAACAAAACATTTAAAAATAAAAAAAAAAAACCAGAAATTACAGAAAATTGAACTCTATGGAAGTCCAACAACCAAGGAGTTAAAGAAGTAACATTCATCCAGACCGGTAGGAAGGGCAGAGACAGGCAGCCAGGCAGAGAGGACATTTGGCAAAGTGGCAGCAGGAAGATTGGGCAAGGTGATGACTTGTGGACTATGAGGTTCCACATTTGCATGCAGATAAACCAGGAGGAACAACTAGGGAGCAAGACAGACCATGCAACCCAAAGTCTCGGTGTGGAGAAACAAAGCCTTAATACTTTTGATCAAAAACACCTGTTGGGGTTGGGCGGCAGTGGAAGTGACTCCCAGCCTCACAGTAGAGTTCATTGGAGAGACCCACAGGGTCTTGGAATGTACACAATCCCACCCTCCTTGGAATCAGCACCAGAGGGCCCAATTTGATTCTAGGTAGCAGGAGAAGTAACTGAAAAACGTCAGAGAGCAGAGCAAGAGACATTGTTCCCTTTTGGTCCCCTCCCCCACATACAGTGTCACAAAGCAGCAATGTGGATTGCCCCACCTTGTGAACACCTAAGGTTCCACCCCTTACTACATAATGGGTGTGTCCAGACCCCCCCCCCAAAAAAAAATGGCCCAAATGAAACAACAGATGAAAGCTGCAGAACAAATACAAATAAATGATGAAGAGATAGCTGACCTATCTGATGCAAAGGTCAAAACACTGGTAATCTGGATGCTCACAGAATTGGTTGAATATGGTTGCAAATTAGAGGAAAAAATGAAGGCTACGCAAAGGGAAATAAAGGAAAATGTACAGGGAACCAACGGAATTGGGAAGGAAACTGTGATTCAAATAAAAAATGTGGGTCAGAAGGAAGAAAGAAACATTCAACCAGTACAGAATGAAGAAATAAGAATTCAAAAAAAAAAATTAGGAGAGGCTTAGGAACCTCCAGGACATCTTTAAATATTCCAACATCTGAATCATAGGGGTACCAGAAGGAGAAGAGCGAGAAATTGAAAACTCATTTGAAATAATAATGAAGTAGAACTTCCCCAATCTGGGAAAGGAAATAGACTTCCAGAAAGTCCAGGAAGCTCAGAGAGTCCCAAAGAAGTTGGACCCAAGGAGGAACACACCAAGGCACATTATAATAACACTAGCCAAGATTAAAAATAAAGAGAGAATCTTAGAAGCAGCCAGAGAAAAGGAGATAGTTACCTACAAAGGAGTTCCCATAAGACTGTAAGCTGGTTTCTTAAAAGAAACCTTGCAAGCAAAAAGGGGCCGGAAAGAAGTATTCCAAGTCATGAAAAGCAAGGACCCATATCCAAGATTACTCTATCCAGCAAAGCTTTCATTTAGAATGGAAGGGCAGATAAAGTGCTTCTGAGATAAGGTCAAGTTAAGGAATTCATCATCACCAAGCCCTTATTATATGAAATGTTAAAGGGACTTATCTAAGAAAAAAGAAGATAAAAATATGAACAGTAAAATGACAACAAACTGACAGTTACTAACAACCACACATAAAAGAAAAACAAAAACAAACTTAGCAAACAACTACAACAGGAATAGGAACACAGAAATGGAGATCACATGGAGGGTTATCAACAGAGGAGTGGGAGGGGGACAGAGGGGAAAAAGGTACAGAGAATAAGTAGCATAAATAGTAGGTAGAAAATAGACAGGGGGAGGTTAAGAATAGTATAAGAAATGTATAAGCCAAAGAATTTATATGTATGATCCATGGACATGAACTAAAGTAGGGGAATGTGAGTGGGAGGGAGTGTGCAGTGCAGAGAGGAATAAAGGTGGGAAACAGGACAAGTGTAATAGCTTAATCAATAAAGTATATTTTAAAAAACTAAAAAAAAAAAAGGGGGACCAGAACCTGGACAAAGAAGAAATTATAGTTCCACCTCTGTAGCATATCTCTTTACAGCAGGTACTTCTGGAATAGTATGAATCCTTACAAATTATGTTGTAATGTGAAGGATTTACACTACATTTTATAAATGAGGACACCAGGACTCAAGAAATGCATCCATCCAACAAATACATGAATGCTTACTATATTCTGGCCCTGTGGAAACTGTGTAAGTAACTATATTCATAGTTTAATGGGGTAAGACACATAACATATGAATAATATGTAATTATGATATATACTATGTAGATGGGAAAAACATACATATTATAAAGAATATACATATAAAATTAATCAGTACATGAACAATAACATTTCAGAGAGTCCTAGTGTTGCAGAGAGCATAAAGCTGAGTGATACGTTAGTGTCAGAACAAGAAGTTTCTTAGATTAAATTACCACAAAACATTTTTTCTGACTCTAAATAAAAAGAGCCAGGAATACGAATTTCTGTGTTTAGATAACTATAAGAAGAGAAGAAATAAAATAAAGTGGTCTCAAAAGAGGACAAAATGTCAAATTTAAGTGAACAGCAAAAATGGTGTTACTAACATTTAGAAAGTAGAAAAAGCGTGAACACCAGGGACATCACTAGGAACCTGATTAATTGGACATTGGAAGGAGGTTATACATTCATGCTAAACTCAATGGGAAAAGTTGGAAGTTCTTTAAAGTAATATGTTTGTTTTAAAAGCTTACTCTGTCTCATAGGATGTAGATATGTATGTTTGTTTGTTTGTTTATTAGTTTATTTATTTATGTTGGGGGGATGAAATAATTGAAGATCAGAAATGAGTTAGGAAACTTTTTAATAGTCCAAGAAACAGATGAATATATTTTGGGGCATGGTTTTAGCGGAGGACATAAAGAGAAGTGAATGCATTGGAGGAAGAGCTAGAAGATGAAATGCTGGTAGCAGAGGGTATAAAAAACAGAGTCTAAGTCTTTATTTTTGACCTGAACAACACATTGATGATGAAGCCATTTGGTGGAACGGGACTGGAGGGGATTGATATCCAGAAATTGGTTAAATGTTTTGCTGGGCAACATTCAAAAAGCAAGTGACAAATCAGATGGAGCTGGCAGCCAACCTTGGAAAATTTCAAGGATGTTGATAATTTACTACTAGGCCTAAGGTAGAATAGATGAAAAATACCAGTAATGCCCAAAGTTTGGAAAGAAATCAAATTATGAAATATGCGTTTGTTCACATAAAAGATTTTTTGCAGGTTTTCCAATGAGTAGAATGTACAAACACACATATATGCAATGACTCAACAGTAGAAAAACTGCTATGAACCTAGTTTTTCTAATGTCATGTAGTATGTGGGGGCATCTGTATATTCATGCATTTGCATATTTGTTCATATGAGAAATTTATTAATGAAAAGGGAGTTATGAACATAATCAACCAGAGGAAATTAAGAAAACCCAATAATTGTGCAAAGCCCATATTTCAAAGATAGAATTTTTCAGTCATTAGGTGTAAGGTGTGTTTTTTGTCTTGTTGTTGTTGTACTTTTGCTGCAGAGTTTAGGTTTTCTACCACAGTTTTAATTTTATAAATTTTCTACACTAGTCATAACTGAGGAAAGTATCAAGGAACTAACACAAGACTATTTTGGATAAGGGCAAATTAGAAATATAAAACTAATTGTAGCAGGGTTAAAACTATGACAATTGTACAGTGACTTAAACACTAAACATCTAAGTCAATTGCTATGCCCATCTTGAACTACAAGGAAAGTTCCAACACTTCATGCTAGTGAAAAATTAGGGTTATGTGTGGTCAGAAAGAAAATCTCTTCTGGGATAGTATTACACATTTTAGGTAAATTATGTGTCTCATTTTTCTTAAACATTTACAGTCAGTCACCTAGAGTTAATGATAAGTATTGGATCACCAATCTAGGTCACATGAGCATTTAAATTAATTGGATTACATTTAGATTTCCATTATTAGAACTTAGAAGTTCTAGATGCCTGGTTAGAGACCCTTAATCCTCCAAAGTAGGTCAACCCTAACAATTTTTAAGTTTTAGTTTTAGTTAATTGTTGAAATCGATTTTATTTATAAAGATTATAGAGGCAGAACTTGGGATCACTTGTTCAGAAATTAAAATAAATATTTTTTATTTAAATGTTTTATTAAAAAATAATGCTTCATGAAGAATAACAAGGAAGAGCATAAATCAAAACACTTAAAGGGAAATATATGTGGGTGCACACACACATATACATATTCATGTGTAAATATACACACACATGCAAAAAACATATCCAAAACAACTTTATGATAGTGATTATCTCTAGGCAGTGGGAGGAAGAAGAGATGCACAATGTCATTTTAGCTGTTTATTATGACTTTTTACTACACATATAGTGTATACATATATATGAAAGCCAGTGAGCCACGTTGCAGAAATCTGAAAATATATAGAAATGTATGACAAAAGAATGAAATCAATGTATCATGGTACATATATGCCATTTTTACTGATTGTGCATGCCATGGATGAGAGCAAATCATAGAGGTGAAAAATCTTAATTATTTGTTTCCTTCTTTAAATGCTCTATACTCTTGTAATAAAATATAAATATCTACTTAATGAGGATTTATGCCCTACTAAATTTATATCTGATGTTCTAGGTAATGGGATAATTCTGAAGAAAATATGTCAAAGAACAGTTTTAACATAGAAGTATTTTGAGCTTTGAATGGCTCTGTTTTTCTTTAAAGGCAGATTAACTATATTTTCCCTTATGAGTTGAAAATTATTTTTTCCAAATTAATGTATGGAAATTAATTCTAAATTTTTAGTATAAGGTATTACTATGAATATAAAAGGGATGTGGGGCTATGAGGAGTGATTCAAGAGATCTCATTCACTGATGCTGTATGAAGTTGGGGGAGGCAACAATCATTAAATCATATCCATATCTCTAGCCAATAAACATGGCACTTTATGCATTTTGGTTCTTTTATTTTTTATTTATTCTCAAGTAGATAGGTCATAAGTTGTAAAAATTAGGAATCGGAGACTTATTCAGAGCATTTTCAATGAAAATTTGCAGCTGTGGCTTTTGCTTTTACCTGGCAGCTTGCCTAAATGTAAGTTTAGAGATTGGTGCAAGACACACCATCCCCTACAATTTCTAGACTGTAGCAGAAGTCAGGAATGCTTTTTTTTTGTAATAGCCAGAGGTGGTTATCAAGGATGGCAGTGTCTGCTGTATGGGTTGCAAAGCTATAGATTAATGTGTTATTTTAATATATGTAATGTACCCATAGGTTGTAGCAATAGGGAAATAAATCACTTGTGAGAAGGAGTCTGGTAGGAGATTCAGGAATGCTAATGTGGGGAAACAAAGTATGCAGGTTGCCAAGGGAACAAGAATTCTGATTAGTAAGTGAAGTATAATAACTAGTCCCACATAAATCTTCAGGGTCTTAGAAGGGAGCTTTCATGTAGGAAACAAAGTTGATTCAGTAATTCTCCCTGACACTCAAGCTTAAGATCTAAATTAAGTAGTTTATGGCACATGATAACGTCCTTCAAGTGGGCTAGTACGATTCTTACCCACTTAAGGGCAACTAAATAAGCAGATATTTTGAAGTTTGAATTTAGAATACAATGAAAGAACCAAAAACTAAACTTGAGATTAATCCTAAGAAGAAATTTCTAACTTTCTAAAAGAAAGTTAAAATGTATTCCAATCAAATTAGATTAGAAAATATGATGCACTTCACATATTCAGATTGTTTTCAAGTACAAACTTCTATACAATATCAGGTTATTATTGCAGATTATATGGCAGAAAACATAGTAAAATTATAACATGTGTTACAATAAACTCTTTTGTTTGCATGCCATAAATATATATACATATATATGTTTTAGCAATATACTATTAATATAATTGATATTTCATAAGAACACATAGAAACCTGCTTAAGAAATAAAAGAGGTTACAGAAATTTTTCAGGCTAAAAAAATACACTAAGCATTTACATGTGAGACTAGGAACAAAACTGCTTTTTAAAACATAGCCACATCACAGACACCATTTCTAGTAATGTGATGTGTCATTGTGTATGATAAAAATTGAGCAGAGTATTGTCAAGGTATATTCAGAGGAGTAGTAAGAGACACTTCTTTCACTAAAATTAAGCACTTTCATTTACTGCCCCCCCCCCACATTAAACGTAGTTTTAGGACTTCAATGTTAACTCTTGGAATAGTTTAGCATTTCTATGAGTTTATTAAAAGGGAAACTGAGTAGTTTTTTGTTTGTTTGTTTGTTTGTTTGTTTTAATCTGCAACAAGGTTTGAATATGTCTGGGAGTAAATAGGCTGGTTTATTACTACTATCCACCTGATGCTAAGGAAACAAGTTTGCATGTGATGAAGATATTTCTCCCTATTTCTCCCCTTAAGATAAAGCCAGAATGAAATAATGACAACTTCTGAAGTTATCCCCAATTTCTGTAGGGGAAAGGGAGAAAGAAAGGAGGGAGAGGGAGAAGGAGAGGAAGAGAGGGAGAGGGAAGAGAGGGAGAGACTGAGATTCACAGGAATGAGAAATGGGCTCAGGGCCAGTTATGTAGCCTTATCTGAAAATCATGATAGAGTAAGTGATAATCCATCCAAAGGCCTGAAGGAGTCTTAGAACTCAGGTGTCTGTCTCTGCAATTCAGAGATATCTCTCCAGCCTGAGAGAGAAACTGAGAAAACAGCTGCTGTCTGGGACCAGGGGATGCTACACTCCAGAGCACTTAGCTGAGAATGACTCTGAGCTCCTCCAAAACAGCACTTTCATTTTTGTTTCTCACTCTGATTTTACAGATGTTTGTGACAATTCACAGATAGGTGCTTTGTTTAGAGTTTGGGAAATGTGAAATAGTGTGATCACTACCGAATCAGGGTTACTGGTAGCAGGTCAGTTCAAAGTGGGCCTTTAATTTAGCATTCATTTATTGTTTAACCAGGCTTGAAAGGTGAAACTGTTTTCAGTGATGTAAAATTAATATATTACTGAAAGTATTTAATGTCATTTTATTATATTAAAATTAATATCTCTCTACGTTTTATCTGTCTTAAGGCAGAACTTTTTCATGGTAAGTGATCCATTCCTATCTGTTTTATTTTCCTGAAATATCCATCTCTCTGAGATGTCTCAGATAGCTTAGGAAATGGGAAGTTACTTTATATATTATCTGCTAAATTGAAAAGATATAAATTAGTTGGAATAATCTGATTTTTATTCTAGTTTGAAATATCATATGAAATTCCTTCGAGTTAAAAAATATATAAGAATAAAATGTCAACATGAAGTAAAGCAGAGAACTAGACTTTATATTTCAGTACTTATTCTTCCTCGGGATATATAAGGTGTTTCTGATCAACATATATTCATAAAAGCAAAAACTATCTTATTTCCACTTTTAAAAGACATCATGATTCAGAGCACAATATTGTGCTCTTAGCAGATGCTTACTTAAAAAAAATGGTAATTTATCTTGACTTTTGGCATCCGGCAAAACTGAAACTTAAAAAATGAAAATATAATACTCTTCTAGTGTGTTACAAACATTCAGATATAGTTGAGTAGGACAGCTCCCAAATTATGTACCAGTATGTATAGTACAGACCTCAGCTTGAATCCAAATAATGAACCTTGATTTAGAGTCCAATACCTCCGGGGTGTTTTGGAGTACGCACTACACTAAATTGAGGGATTATACCATGAAAAGAATAGTGTGGGATCCAGGAAGCAGGCAACTACCAAATAACTCTAGCACTACTAGCACTTCAATTTGTGCTTTCTCTAAATATCACCATCTCTCCTACATCACTTTTTCTATACAATGTTCACATTCTCTACCAGCTGTCTGTCTAAACCATTAGCTTCTTCTAAGTTGCCTCTCCACTTAACATGTTATCAAATTTTATTAACTTATTTTGTGTTCTGTTATATGCTATTTTTCTACTTTGTCCTTATGACTTTATACCTTTTTTGATTCCTTTATATACATTTTTGCATTTTAGTGGGTTATATAGACTTAGTAGCATTGGAACAGGTGTTCATTCTACCACACTTATCTCAAAATTTCTGATTTTTTGTATAAAGATAATAAATCTTTATTCAAGTATAAGCTTGCAGGAAATGATGGTCAGCATGAAGAAAACATGCACCTGAGATGAATTTCAAGGGAAAAACTCCAGATTCTAAATATACATTTTATTCTATTAGAGTGGTGGGAGTAAAGAGAAAAATTTAAATATTGAGATTTAATGACTATAAATATAACAGATTCATGATTCAAGGTAAGGGACTTGGACTGTAAGTTTATCAACTGAACTTGTGCAAATGTTAATTTGCATTTACAGTAGAAATTCTAAGTCAGAAGCTTCCCTGAACCCAGTCCAATCTAGTAGAGAGGTCAGAACTAGAGAGAAACACTTAGAGCCTTTAGCCTCGTGGTAAGTGCCAAACTATAAGAAAAAAAGTTTTTAAAGTAACATATTACTGTTGGAGAGAAAATATTGGAAAGCTAGCAGATAAACATCATTAAACACATAGTATTTGTAATAAAAAGGGAATTATCGAATGTGACAGCTCAGAAAAGTTACATTAACAGTCGAGGCTGTGGGGAGGACAGTGACTATAATGAAAAAAAAAAGCTGCCTCATCTACTCATGGTCAGGTGCACAGGGCTGTGGTTTTGGCAATCTTTTCTCATAATATTGGATGACAGAACATTTCTTTCTTATTTCTCTTCATTTGGAGCCTCTTCAACTTAATTTACATTAGAGAAGGCAATGACACTTACAAAAGTGGTCCTGGTGATAGGAAATATAACCAAATCATTTTGATGACTGCCTCATAGCTGAAGGTCCTTGCTTCAATGTATGTGTGTTTTATTGAGTACATATGTATCTAGTGTGCACATCTTAATTTGAAGAAAATATCCTGAGGATTTAATATCCGAATATACATCCAAAGCAAATTATTAATGCTTTAGTAATGTCTTCTTCAACACATTAGATGTTAGATTTTTTACTGTGATTTTTTAATTTAGCAGATTTTTGGGGTTTTCTTTTCTCTGAAGAAAAGTACAAACATGGTATATTTGAAGGATAATCTTTTTAAAAATATATTTTAATAATTATACTGTTATACTATATTACCAGTTTTTCCTCCCCTTTATTCCCCTCTGCTCTGTACCCTCCCTCCCACCAGGAGTCCCTCCCCCCCACCTTAGTTCATGTCCATGGATCATGCTTATAAGTTTTTAGCTTCTCCACTTCCCATAGTATTATTAACCTTCCCCTGTGTATTTTGCATGTACCAGTTATGTTTCTCTCCTTTTTTAAAGATTTTATTTATTTATTTTTAGACAGAAGGGAGGGGAGGGAGAAAGAGAGGGAGAGAGAGGGAGAGAAGCATCAATGTCTGGTTGCCTCTCACATGCTCCCTACTGGAGACCTGGCCCAGCAACACAGGCATGTGCCATGACTGGGAATCGAACTGGCCACCCTTTGGTTCACAAACCAGTGCTCAATTGACTGAGGCATACCAGCCAGGGCCAATTTATACTTCCTATTCCATGTACATTTTCCCCCATTCTCTCCCTTCCCTCTCCCCACTGATAACCCTCTGTTGCAGACCGTTCAGCCTGGTTTCAGGAGTTGTAACCCTCACCTCATGGTGGGCTGTGTAAGAGCCAAGGGATCCACTTCATCTGGGTCTGTTCTTTCAAGAGGACGTGACCTACTAAGGAGACAGAGTTTATCTCCCTGGCAGGAGCACTGCTTCTGCCTCATCCATCTCTGGCCCCAATGCTTGGTTGGTTAGTCAATGACGGGCAAGACTCCTCACAGGAACGGCAACCTAAGCCAGACACGACCACTTGGGAGGCCCTTATAGAAGGATTCGGGGGGGCTGCAGCAAAGAGGATGTGATGGACCCTCGCCCCCTGGCTATTCTGACATAGCCCGAGTCCTCATTTCCGTCTGGGAGATGTCTTCTGCTTCCTAATCGGCTTAAAGCCTGAAACTATGAGGGCAAGTGATGCAGCCCTGTGCCGGCCAGGATGGTTCCCTGGGTGATCAGGCATAAGAAAGAATTCATAAAATCCTGTGAAACCTGCTTTGCTAAGAGTGCACTCATTTAAATGATAAGGGTCTGAGGAGGAAATGAGTATGCCTCCCAAAGTTTGGCAACCCCCTTTCCTGACAGACACTGACTTAGATTAAGCCCTCAGATTTCTTTGAAATGTTAACCATTGCTTGATCCTTGCTGCCTGACATACCTGTATTCCTGTGTATTCGAACCCAATGAAAGCCTAGTGAGGAAGGGGCTCTGGGTCATTCTCCTCTGAGAGTTTGTCCACCTCTCCTCCCCAAGCAGATCATGTCTTGGTAGTTTCATTTTCATCCGTGACAGAGGGATGGGGCTCTGTGGGTGGAGCCGCCCAACATCTGGTGCCCAGGACAGGGGCCCCCCGCAACCCTCCATGTGATTTCTGTTTCTGTTAATCTGTTCCTGTTCTGGTTGTTTTCTTAGTTCATTTTTATTTTTGATTTTGTTTTTGTTTTTTTTTTTTAGGTTTGGTTGTTCACAGTTGTGTGTTATCATTTTACTGTTCATAGTTTTGATCTTTTTCTGAATCAGTCCCTCTAACATTTCATATAATAAGGGCTTGGTGATGGTGAGCTCCTTTAACTTGACCATATCTCAGAAGCACTTTATCTGTCCTTTCATTCTAAATGATAGCTTTGCTGGATGGAGTAATCTTGGATGTAGGTCCTTGCTTTTCATAATTTGGAATACTTCTTTCCAGCTCATTTTTGTCTGCAGGGTTTCTTTTGAGAAATCAGTTTACAGTCTCATGGGAACTCCTTTGTAGGTAACTATCTCCTTTTGCTGCTTTTAAGATTATCTCCTTATCTTTAATCTTGGGTAATGTAATTATAATGTACTTTGGTGTGTGCTTCCCTGGGTCAAACTTTTTTGAGACTCTGAGCTTCCTGGACTTCCTGGAAGTCTATTTCCTTTCCCAGATTGGGGAAGTTCTACTTCATTATTATTTCAAATGAGTTTTCAATTTCTTGCTCTTCTCTTCTGCTTCTGGTACCCCTATGATTCGGATGTTGAAACCTTTAAAGACGTTCTGGAGGTTCCTAAGCTTCTCCTAATTTTTTTTAATTCTTATTTCTTCATTCTGTTCTGGTTGAATGTTGATTTTTTTCCTTCTGCTTCAAACCATTGATTTAAGTTCAGGTTTCCTTCCCTTCACTGTTGGTTCCCTGTACATTTTCCATTATTTCACTTCTCATTGCCTTCACTCTTTCCTCTGTTTTATGATCATACTCAACCATTTCTGTGAACATCCTTATTATGAGTGTTTTTTTTTAAAGGGAGCGATTTAATTGTTATATTACAGAGTGCTGTAAGAAGTTTTCAAACGTGTAAAAGAAAGAACAGTTTAGTGCATTAAATAGTTAGTCTTTACATTGCTTCTCTTTTAAAAAATCAACAGTAGTATGAAAAAGCCACCCACAAAGACAGCTGTCTGAGTGTTTTGAACTTGGCATCTGACAGGTTGGCTATCTCTTTATCGCTTAGTTGTATTTTTTTCAGGAGCTTTGATCTGTTCTTTTATTTGGGCCTTTTTTTTTTTTTTTTTTTTTTTTTGGTTACTGTGTTGTGGCTCTGTATGTGGCAGAGAGGTCCAAGGTGGAACAATGCCATTTGCTCAGCTCTTGGCCAGCTTCCATTTACTTCCTGTGCTACCCATATACAAATTGGGCCCTTTAGGGGCTGATTCTTGAGTAGGTGGTTTTGTATACATTCTAGGGCCCCATGGGTCTCTCTAATGAACACTCTTGTGAAGCTGGGAGTTTCTCCTGATGCCTCGGCCCCCACAGGTTTTTAAAGTCAGTGGTTTTGAGGCTTTATTTCCCCAGGCTGGAACCCCAGGTTGCTCAGTCTGTCTCACTCCCCAGTTGTTCACCCAGGTCTACCCTCACACAAATGTGGGACCACCCACTTTACCAGCCACCACCTTGCTGTGAGTGTTCTCCACCCCTGCTGCCTGTCTCTGCCCATCTCTGCCCCTCCTACCTGTCTGGAGTTAATGTTTCTTATTTAATTCCTTGGTTGTTGGTCTTCCACAGAGTTCAATTTTATGGCAGTTTTGGGCTTTGTTCTGTCTTTTTTTTTTATTTTTTGTTGTCTTTCTTTTGTTTTTGTGAGGAGGCAAAATGTATCTACCTATGTCTCCATCTTGGCCAGAAGTCTGAAGGATATTCTTTGATAAGTGTGATGCTATTGTGGCAGTTATTTATGAGTCTTAGGTACATTTTTTAAATAAACTAACTTCCTCATTTATATGAAGTGGGGAGTAAATACAGATTACTGGATCTCACCTGCTAATAAAAGCACACTTTATAGTTACTTTTAATCATGTTAGAAAATATCCTACAAATAGGGGGAGTCTGGCCAAGATGGAGGCATAGGTAGAAACCCTTCACTTCTTTGCACAACCAAAAGGAGGATAACAACCAATCTAAAGTCAATAAACAACCAAAAGCACCAGAAAAATCAAACTGCATGGAACTCTGACAACCAAGGAACTAGAGAAAAAATCAACCAGATCAACCAGACCTGTAAGGTGGTGGACTGCTCAAGCCAATTCAGAAAAACCACAGCAAGGTGGACTGGGTGGGTGGAGCTGGCTGTGGTGAGGTGGAAGATCACATGGGCAGGGCTGGCTGAAGGCAAAATCGAGTTGACTATAGACTAGGGTGGTTTCTGTGGTGGGAGAAACTCCCAGTCTCAAGTGAGAGTCCACTGTAAAGTGTGCTAGAGATGAGCAGGCAAGCTACATTGTTCCCCCTCTGGCCCCTCACCCAAAAGCAAAGCCACAGAGCAGCAAACAGGGTTGCCCTGCCCAGTGAATACCCAAGGCCCTGCCCCCTTACAATGTATCAGGTGTGCCAAGACAAAGAATATTGCCCAAATGAAAGAACAGAGCAAAACCTCAGAAAGAAAACTAAGCAATAAGGAGATTGCCAACATATTTGATGGAGAATTTAAAGCCCTTGTAATCAAAATGCTCACAGAACTGATTGAGTTTTGTTGAAAAATGAAAAAACAAAACAAAACAAATGAAAGCTACCTAAAATAAAATAAAGCAAAATATTCAGGGAATCAACAGTGACAGGGAGGAAACAAGGACTCAAAGCAACAATTTGGAACAAAAGGAAAAAATAAACATCCAACTGGAATAGAATGAAGAAACAAGAATTCAAAAAAGTGAAGAGAGTCTTACAAAGCCCTGGGACAACCTGAAAAGTTATAATATCCAAATTACAGGGGCACCCAAAGGAGAGCAAAAGCAAGAAATTGAAAAAAATTTTGAACAAATAATGAAGGAAAATTTCTTCAATCTGGTGAAGGAAATAGACTTCTAGGAAGCCCAGGAAGCCCAGAAAGTTCCAAAGAAGTTGGACCCAAAGAGGAACACACCAAGGCACATCATCATTAAATTATCCAAGATAAAAGATAAAGAGAGAATCTTAAAAGTAGCAAGAGGAAAGGAGACAATTACCTACAGAAGAGTTCCCATAAGGCTATCAGCTGATTTCTCAAAAGAAACCTTGCAGGCAAGAATGCGCTGGAAAAAAAATTTTCCAAGTCATGAAAGTCAAGGACCTACATCCAAGATTACTCCATCCAGCAAAGCCATCATTTAGAATGGAAGGGCAGATAAAGTGCTTCTCAGATAAGGTCAAATTGAAGGAGTTCTTCATCACCGAAGACTTATTATAGGAAATGTTAAAGGGACTTATCCAAGAAAAAAAAGATCAAAACTCTGAACATTAAAATGACAACAAAGTCACAACTATCACCAACTGAACCAAAAAAAAAAAAAAAAAAAAAAAGAAAAGAAAAGAAAACAAAAACTAAGCAAACAACCAGAACAGGAACAGAATCAGAGAAATGGATATCACACAAAGGGATTTCAGTGGGGAAGGGGAAAGGAGGAATAGGAGGAAAGGTACAGGAAGAAGCATAATTAGTAGGCATAAAATAGACAGGGAGAGATAAAAACTGGTATAGGAAACAGAGGACTCAAAGAACTTGTATGTACAACCCATGGACATGAACTATGGGTGAAGGGAATGCTGGAGGGTTGGGGAGTACAGTGTGTGTGTGTGGGGGGGAAATTTGGAAAACTTAATAGCATAATCAATAAAAAATACTTAAAGAAAAAAATACAAATAGATAGTTAGAATAGCCACGGGAAGTAAAGTACAGTATAGGAAATGGAAAAGAAAAAGAAAGTAAAATATCCTGAGTTTTTTTTTCCCCCGCAAAGTTCCTCTTGAGTCTTAGAGACTTATAATTATTATTAGCTCTTCTAGAGGGTAACACTTAATCTCTAAGCAATGCTTAAACATCTGTCATGTAAAAATTGCATAGTATACTTATCTTAACTACACTGACATTGTTCTATAAACTCGAAAGGAAATAAATGGTTTTGTTTATGGAAAACAACTAGCTGCTTTGCCTACATTCATCTTTCAGCACTTAATAGTACTAATATCAATACTACTATCTTAAATGCAACAGAAGCCCGAAGCTTTTTCTGATAGTCTAAAGCACACCGAATTTAGGCAGGGTGGGTAGATTTCCTATTTTAAGGACTTCACTTTTTTGCACTATTTAGAGCAGGGGTGTCATACTCATTTTCCCTGGGGGCCACATCAGCCTTGTGGATGCCTTTAAAGGGCCAAATGTAATTTCAACTCCTTAACAGTTAAGGAGTAGTTACATTTATACGACCCTCATTTTGGCCCTTTGAAGGCAAACTTGTAATAAGGTGCAGACAAGGGGGGGCCCAAAATGGGGATTTATAATGGAGTCCAGAACTCAGGGTGTCCAGGAAATATTAGAAAAGAAAAGATATATATATAGGATGTGTTCACTCCCACAAGTCTGAGCTGGGGGATGGGATGCATGGAGCAGGGCCATTGAGAGTTGTTTTGAATAGCAACAGTTTTGCAGATAACCTCTAGAATGATCACTTAACATATCTATAACCTTTAACTGGTTTCATAGATATATTAAATAACTGTGGCCTTGCTTTGAGCCAGGGGGATGGGAGTGACTTCAACCCATGATGTAACTGGGAGGCATCTTCCTCTTGGCACTGCACCTGCATAAAAGCTTATAGAATTTTGGCTCCACACTGTGGGCCAACACCTGCCTGGACTTATTATGGCCACCCAGTAAAGCTGGAAGAATACAAGAATACTGGTAGGTGTAACTGATTGGGGGAGGAGTCGAAAATGGGGATGCAGAGGAAGATTGGAGCTGGGATTTAAACTCAGGTGTAGCAGTTATGTGGATTTTTTGGGACCACACAGCTTTGGCAGAAGTTGGGACTGTGCACCTTTAGGGTGCTCCCTTTTTGCCACGTGGCTTAGAAAGCAGGACAGACTTTGCCTGAAAGAAAAGGGATGAAAGGACTCTTGCTGGTGGGCCATGAGGTGCCACATGGTTTTGAATTAACTAGAGATTGTGAGGGCGACGGAGCAGATGGTGCTGGAACTGAGGGGCTGCCTGAAACATGGACCTCTACTTCTTCTCCTGAGATATGGTACCCTGGACTGGGCAAAGGGGAAAAGGAAAGACTGTGAGTTTGTGGGTATTCTAAAGGACTTTAACATTTTTAATGAAGACATGAAGTCATCACTCTAAATCTGTATAACTTTTTAAATAAATAATCCCTTTCCTCTTCACCAATTTCTGGCATTGAGAGACATATTTCCCTAGCAGCGGGCAAGGCAAACCTAGTATGGGGTGGGGAGACACCCTCGAAGCACAAGGGTGGGTCCATTCAGTACTAGTATATCATTCACCACCCCCTCCCCCCACCAACCCGGTCTATTTTGTAACAGCTTTGCTGATGTGGCCCCTGGTGAAAATGAGTTTGACACCCCTGATTTAGAGGTACAAGAACCACATTTCCAAGCCTTCCCAGAGTGCCCACTCTACTCCTGCTTTGTTCTGCATTCTCTTTTCTTCCTTTCCCTCCAGTGCCCTCCACTGGCTCCATTATCTTTCCCAAAGAACTGAGTAAGGTTCCCAAGCCCTCTCTGGTAACTTTAAAGTTTCCCAATTTCCAGTATCTTTAGGAAGTATTGGGAAATACTACAACCCAAGGGAAACATTTTACTCTTTGGTGAAATATCTAAATTGAAGGGCATCACATACTAGGATGATAACTGCTCCATTTTTCTTCATTTTCCCAATTTCATTTGGCTAAAGAATTTATACAATTCTTATTTGCTTTCCTCAATCTTATTTCTTGTGAACTTTATAACACTAGCTTTATTATGTTTCGTGAGTATTTGCCTGTCCCATGCTCTTCAGCACATTACAAATCTTTCCTCGATTAGCTGACAATAAAGTGTGCCAAACCCTAAACTTCTCTCCTAGTCTTCCTGCATGTCCCTCAGCTTTTGTAGAGATTGTGTGATAGTGTTTTACAGTGGCTGCTTGTGAGCTGCACAGATTTTTTTCACATAGTTCTACCAAGTCCCTTCAATGTTTCAGGCACTTGCCATATATTTGAGATACAAAATGTCTAAAGCATGTGATCCAGGTATCCAAAGGGTCTCTGTAACTTTTAATCCATATTTTATTTATGATGAAGTTACATATTTTGCTTACCAAAGTTGATTTTTATGTGTATTTACTAATAGAGGATTCATCATTATTTTCTTTCTATGAGAAATGTGGACATACTATTTCTGTGGACAAAATCAACTTAGGTATCAATTCTCTCAAATCGACTACCTGAACCACAATTAAAAGTATCTGATTGGCTCTAGAGTAACTGCAGAGGGAAGCCAGAACTATGAGGAAGATGGATCAAAAACAGTTAACATTTTCTGCTTTGCCTTGTGGTTTCTCTACATGAAATGAAGTTACCGTCTTGCCAACACGAAGTGCAAATTAATTTAGATTAAAATTGACATTTAAGTTTGGAGAGGGAGAAGAAAAAAATCAATGGTATGCGAACACTGAAACCATAAACAGTAACAAGTGGAAATCCCAAACCTCAAATGCTTTAGAAGCATGTTGTAAAATCTTACTAAAACATATGAAAGAGTATAATGGGCAAAATAATCATGGAAGTTGGTATATAAGCCTTAAACTACAGGGACTATGATGGGGCTTTTTGTTATTGTGACCCTAATACTTCAGTGTAATTTCCTTCATAAAATAATATGCAAATGTTAAAGAAAGAAGAAATATGTGCTTATGTCATTAGGCTTAGTTATAAAGGAGAAGAAAAAGCACTTGGAACTAATTTTTAATGAATTCATCTCATTCAGCAAAACTAAGAACCCAGAAATCACTTCTTCCTTAAAAATGCATTTTTTTCCCCCTGAGATCAGGGCACTGATTTGATGAATGTTCTCAAGTTAATCACCCATATAGGACTCCTTGAACATTAGTCTGACACTGAGTGCTGTCTGTGTAACTTAATGTTATAAAACCTGGAAGGCATATTTACAGCCTAATACAGATGGACGAAAACAAAGTACAATTATTCCTTCAAAAGTCTACCTCTGCATACCGATTAAAATGGATTGCTTCCAAGATGCAAATGGAGACATGAACTCTGTTCCTCAATTGTCCCGTATTCATTTTGGCCCTATTGAACGTGGTTTTAGCAGTGCTAATTAGTGACATGTCTGAGTTAAAAGCCGGACTCCAGCTTGATTTGCACAGTGGCAGCATAAACAGTTGTTATGAAACTGCAGCTATCAGAGATGGTGCTGTTATAAATAGGCTGTGAATTAAGTGGTTTCATGGAAGCAAATGAAAATAGTTTTACTACTGACAATGAGCATTACTATGCAAGGACAGGGATATCTTGTGTTTTGCCATTTCTAGGTTAAAAAAAATGCTACTCTATTCTCCTTGGAAAATTAAAAGGCAGATTCTAATTTTGATTCCAATCAAGTTAGAATATAGAGAAAAACGTTACAGTGCCTTTTCTATTTTTGTAATTTTAAAATAATCAAAGAAAATGTTTTTTAAAACCCTTAATGTTAAACACTTTATTGTATTTATTTTGGGGTATTTACAGAATATATTTTATTTTCTTTTCAACAGCTTTACTGAGTATCGCTAGGTATTATAAATTCTTTACAGATGATGAAATTAGCATTCTCATGGCCTGGCTGGTGTGGCTCAGTGGATTGAGCGCGGGCCTGCGAACCGAAGGATTGAGGTTCGATTCCCAGTCAGGGCACATGCCTGGGTTGCCAGGCCAGTTCCCGTCAGGGGACATACAAGAGGCAACCGCACATTGATGTTTCTCTCCCTCTCTCCTTCCCTTCCCCTCTAAAGATAAATAAATAAAATCTAAAAGGAAAAAAAAATCTTAAAAAAAAAAAATTAGCATTCTCATGACAGAGACCATATTTCAGATTTACAGAGGAGGTGCTTGGGCTCAGTTACTTCAAAAAACTGTCCCTGGCTATCAGTCAATTGGGGGCAGCCTGGAGATGCCAAATCAAATTTTTCTGTCATTAGAATCTGTTATTAGATCTAAAACTGTTTTCTGATTTGATAATACTGAAACCAGAAAAGCCCATGTTTGCTGTCTGTCACCTTCCAGACCCAAAAAAGCAGAAATAGGGATTGAATCTTTATGGGTGCTGTATTGAAATGGTCAGTGATCAGAGAAGACAACTGGTTTGTGCCCTGACAGACCGTCTTAAATACCACTTTAAAATGGTCCTTTTTATAAAGAGAACAAAGTATATAGGTAAGGGGTTTGGAATTCAGGGAAAAGTTAATTGAATTAAAAAAACTGCTGCATCCTCGACCTGGGTGGTGGTCTTCATCTGTGTCCTAGGTGGTGAGTGTCTCTCTTTGGAACACAATGACTTAGATACCATTTTGATTGCTTGAGACCTCCTCAGTCACAAAGGTGGAACTGCTTGTGGTGTCCTGGAGTGAAGGTGGGCCATACTTTCAGTTCCTGAAACAATAACTTTTTATATACATGAATTACTAAGCTTATTAGCTATTACCTGAAACTAAAATTTTCCAACATTCGAGCCCCCCATCAATACTTATGACATCATTCCAAAATGGAAGAGAGCACAATTGTTATGACATTAATGATATTGGGATGTATAATAAATACTTATTTTTTATTGTTGTTCAAGTACGGTTTTCTGCCTTTTCCCCCGACCCCTCCCCAGGGACGTATAATAAATATTGATCCTGTACATATGCCAAAAGATCATGTTGTGAAATCTTATTATAAGCAGGTTTTTCATAAATATCAACTTTTTAAGGTAGATATATGACATGGTTTTATTTTACAATGAACATTCCTGCACTATGCTATATAGAATATTCTTTCATGATAGAGAATGCTACTTTAACTGTTTGAGAGATCCCTTAACTTGCAGACAGTTTAAGGTATTAGATCAGTTTCTTCTTGGTGTACACTTGTCCTATTGATTTTGGAGTCTCTTTGATCTCCACTCCAAGCTCTTCTTCCCACCCCCCACCCCCAGCACAGACTAGTGATGTGGCTGGTTATAATCAACTGGAAGTGAGTACTAGACATAGATGAGCTGTGAAGCATCTTATTTTTCCCTCTATTAAGGACCAGTTCCATCATGGTAAGGGTAAAGGGATGCAAAAAACAGTAAGAAACAGGTGTAGCTGGAGGGGTTTCCTTTGTTCACCAGGGTTACTCTTCCAACATCTCAGCTTATGGTTTTTTGAGCCCTTGTATGGTTTTAACATATACATCTGAGGAGATGTGTATGTCTGTGTATGGCATTTCTCTAGGTTCTGAACATTTTTTCTTCTAATTACCTTCTTGCTGGGGGGCACCAGGATATATTCTTAAAATGTGCGTCTATTTTATTACATGTTTCAGAGACCCAGAAAAATTTATAGCCCACAATCTCATGCACTCCATTTGGCTAGATCAGCCCTACATTACAGCTATTAACAGAAGTCATTTTCCAGAACTGTGACAAATCAGACAAGTCCATATGGGTGTGGGGAGGAATGGAGAAGACAGCGTGGAGGAAAGGGAGAGGAGGGAGTACGAAGGTCCAGAACGAGTTCTTGGTATTTTGCGATCTCAGGCTCTTTTCCACTGATAGTCTCTCAACATCCCATTTCTCCCAGTTTTCTTCTTCCCTACCCTGAAGGGAAGGGCAGTTCATTCAGCATCATAGTTAAGCAAACATCTGATAAGATAATGTCATTTTTTTTTTTTGGTTTTCTCCTGGAGAGGAAGAACAAACCTTCTTCTACCCTCAAGGTTTTGTTTTGTTTTATTTTTTTGTGTGATCTAATAATCAAATAGACATGAGGCGGATTAGCAAGAGAAAATAATCACATTTAATACTTACCTACTATGGAACCCTGCAAACAAGAGTGAGTCAGATACCCCACAGGCCACAGAGGTTCAGAGAAGGAAAGGGCACAAGGCATCCTGAGCCAGGGATGAGGTAATGTGCCTAAGGGGCTTCAAAGGGTCCTTGCTGGCTGATAAGAAAAACAGATAATCAGTAAAGAAAACTTTTCCCTGCCATATAGGTGGGTCAAAAAGGGATTATTGCTGATAATCTCCCATTTGGGGCAAAGTCACAAATTCAAATTCTAGGTAGTCAAAGGGAGGAGTAGAAGTTTTTCTTGAACATGAAGCGAAACCTATCTTTAGCTCAAAATAATCTTTTGACCACTGAGAATGTCTTAGGTAACATTTTCTGAACCTACATGTCACTCATCATGAGATTTTATTCCTTGTTCCCTCCACATTTTGGCTTCACAGCAAGAGAAAAAAAATAAAGGGTAGAGGCTGGTTTTTTATTAGCAGAACTTTTAGGGGTCACTTTCCTTGCCACACTCTATTGACAAATAGGGAAGCAGGGAGCTCTGTGGTAGATGCTTCTCCCGCATACCCTTTAGTGTTATGGAAAGAAAATTGACTTCTGTAACCTCTGAATTACACCTGGAGCAAATGACAGTTAAGATTTTTAACATTATAATCTTAATATATTTTTAAAAATGAAATAGAAGGAAGTTACCAAAATTTAGATTTGAGCATAGTTCACTTGAAAGTTATATCCTGAACCAATGCCTCAAACATTTGTTGAGTTCCTGCTGTGTAATTTGTACTCAGGAGATTCTATTGATATAGATATGTGGAAATATTTAAGACATGGATGTGTTCTCATGAGGTTCAAGAGCAGGAATTTAAAATATCGTATTTTTGTGAAAAAAGTGGTAAAATTTTAAGGATGAATACTGAAGCATTTAAAATGTCACATTGCTATGTTATATGCAAGTGTCTATTACAACAGTGCTTCTCAAATTTAATATGTTTTAAAATTATCTGTTCTTAGGTTTAAACACAGATTATAAATCAGTAGGTCTGGGTCAGGGCCTGAGATTTGGTATTTCTAATAATCTTCAAGTTCATGCAGGATACTTTGAGTAACATGGACAGAAAATCCTATGATTCAGATATGTGTATACATTGAAGGGTAAGTATCAGTCTAGGGAACCTCATCTAGGGTGAATATTATTTCTATAACATCTATCATACCCTAAAGAAAAAGAATTCTGACAGTGTTATTTTGACTTTCATTGCTTATTAGAAATGAAATGTAATAAGCTTAAATGTACAGAGAGGTTAAGTGATGTGCATATTATCAGTGAGTAAACTGGCCAAAGTTTCTGGATTTGTCCTGCTAATTGGAATGACCTTGGTTTTCGACTGAAACTTTTGACTTTCACACTTTTAGGGGCTGTCAACTGAAGTGTAGAGAAGTGGACTAACTCCCCATCTCAAGGATGAATGGCCAGTGAGGTCAGCTGATCATCCATCTCCTGCTGCCATGTCAAGATACATTTCTATGTCTCTAGAGTAACTAGATCTGGATGCTTGTAAATCAAAATATTGGCATTTGTCTCATTTACTCTGAGAGAATCTTAGAGGAGTGCCTGATTCTTTTTTATTTTAGCTTTTAATTTTCTTAATCCTGCAACCTCTTCCCGTACCCCTTCTTCATCAGTTTGAGAACTAAAAGAGTTTGGCCTTCCTGGACATAGCCATTTGGATTCGTTCACACTCACCATTTTGGCAGATGCATGAATCCTAGAGAGTCTAATGGTTCTGTTCAAGGAGTAAACATTACATCAGTGGCAGATCTCCACTCTGCCGTTCATTGTCTGAAGTCCAAGTTCATGGGTGTGTTTAACCATTACAGGATTTTACAATATAGAACAAAAAGAATGAAAACTCTTTTGCTAGAATAATTTAAGAGTTCTTCATGCCACTTGAACTAAATACCCCCATCTTGCAATGGTAAGGTCTAGGGCCGCTAATTAAAACCTTTGCCCTTTCAATCTCAAATAGTGTTGAATCCCAGATGATTCCCCCCCACCAAAGGAATTAGTTTTAAGTGTTAGGGAAAAGATGGCAAAAGAAGTCACATTATTGCCCACTTTAAAATTTAAATATAAATTTTAGGCCAAAATTTTTAAAAATAAACTAGTAACTTTCACTGATGTATTCAGCATATTTTTTAAGTTATGAGGAAAAAAAGGTCCATATTAGTGTGAATTTTGAATGCTAAGCCTCAATCTAATGCTGAAGTTATATAGCTGCCACCAAACTTTTACCCACTAAGAGCTTCCTTATTGTTAGAACATTTGTGTAGTTTTGAAAAGTACTCTATATTCTTAGTGATCCTAAGTCACGCTTTCCTGATTGCCACTTTATGTAAACTATGTGAAATTAGAACCATCAATAAATCAGAATTTTAATCCATTTTTATAAGTGTCTGGACACTTCCATATTTCTTCTTAGTTTAAATCAATCACCTTTCTCAACATTTTGTCTCTCTACAATTTCTGATACATTTAGCCTTCAACCGTGTCTTGGTTCTCATTTCTAGAACTAACCCTTCTACTCAATTCTTATCTCTGTATTTTACATTTAAGACTGTGTTACAAAGTGCACAATTTGTAAAGTTTCATCTGCTAAAAACAAAACAAAACAAAACAAAACAAAACAAAACAAAACAAAACACTCCTAGGTGCAGAATCAGAGCTATTTGTTTTTAGAACAAAGAATATTTTCCAGTTTTCTTCTTTGTCTTGTTTTCATAACACTTCTGTAACCAAAATAATATATGTAATTTGCATTTACATTCACACAAAGTGAAGAAATATATAAAAGTGATATATACATACATTCAAATTTGGAATTATGCTCATAGTTCCCAAATTTATTACCTGTCACAGAGGATACCAAGACCTCAAAATAAGACACGTATGCCATTCCAAAGGGCAGTCAGTACTATCACGTGGGGAGAACTGTTGTATATAGAAGAGAAACAAAAGGCATAGTGTTTAAACCACTCTAAGAACTTGAGCGTGCATCAGCAAGTTGAGAAGGTAGTTTGGAAAGTTTTGGATAAGCATCTGAATATTTGGAAATTAACTTATCAGTGCTTGTGAAATATGGAGACTCATTTCAAAAAACAGCTTGAAGGCATCTGCCTACACAATTCCCATTGTCATCCCTAAAACAAATAACCTCAAATTCACTTCAGATCAATTCAACCCACATTGGTAGAATTGCGTGACTTTAGGCTCACCTTAAAAAATCAGAGATTTTTCACATTTAATTACCAGAATTAATCTAAATGTTAAGAGTCTAGTATAAAATCTCCATCTACCCTACAACATGAAAGAAGAAAGAAAGAAAGAAAGAAAGAAAGAAAGAAAGAAAGAAAGAAAGAAAGAAGAAAGAAAGAAAGAAAGAAAGAAAGAAAGAAAGAAAGAAAGAAAGAAAGAAAACAACAATAAAAACTTCTAAGGCCTGCACCTGCCACAGTTTACTTTGATGTTAAACTGATAAAAAAGACAAAATAATTTTTGTTTCTCCTGGTGTGCTTATGCAATAAGAGTTCTAGATACTAAAATAATCTTTTGTATGGGTCTTGCTTTTTTCAGTTTTGTTTTATTCCATGGATAAATTTTTGAGTATATTAAATTTTCCAGTAGTTCTTTTTCAAGGATTCTACTCTTCAAGGATCTTATTTTTTGATGGGCATTACAGAATCTTATCCCTAAGTATTTGAAAAACCTAAATGCACTCAATTCATAAAGCAAGTTTTTTACTAGGGCTTGAATTGGGGAAAAAGATGATGGAGTGATTTCCTTGTTGTCCCTAGTTTGAGAATGATCTACCAACAACCTCTAGAAGTGACATGCCTGAAGAAGAAAAGAGGGGTTACATACATTTAAGTCATCCATTCATTCATGTTTTGTTAGTTATTAATATACTGGTAGTTATTTTATTATTCTTGGTCACTTATTCTGTGTTCCAAGTACTCTGTTGGGCATATGCAGAAAAGGGCAAATCTGAGTAAGTTCTTACTGTAAATAATATACAGTTATAATAACAGAGCAACATTTTAATAGCTCAGAACATGGCACTGTGCAGTGCATGATATTTTAACTGAATCTTTAGGTATGACTGAAAAAGTGACAAGCAGAAAAAGGGGAGAAAATATTCAAAGGGAAGAACATGATTATAGGATTATATAGGATGAAAGTAGAAATTCCAATTTTAGAAAAAGGAGAATAGATTGTGCTTAGGTTTGGAGAAAAAGGATGTAGGACAAATAGCTAGAAGTAGTGTCAGATGAAATTAGGGACAGAGTGTGGTGAGAAGTAATTATTGATACATTTTCCTTATTTTTCTTTTCATTCATTTTCAGCACCTTATTTTTTCCTTCTTTCTAGAGAAGTAGAAAAGATAGGTGGTAGCTGTAGGAAACAAGATTGGCCCAGGGACTAGGCATCACAACTACTCTGGAAGGTTTAGGAGGTACGTTGGTGTGAGTATTTATGTCCATATAACACTTAGGACTTCAAAGATTCCTTTAAGGCACAGTTGAGGGCAGTAGTCTTTTAGATATGTAAGCAGTCCTATCTGAATCAATATTTCTCTGTATTGTTCACTTTGACTTTTGGTTCATCTTGCAAAACCCCTGACCACTCATTTTTTATCACAGTCTCTTTTTTTATCAATACAAATTTGTTAGATCCAGTGATTTCCTTTAGAACAAAGTTTCATAATTCTGTAACTATTTGCTAATATTCATTACATCCTGAATAATGCACAGGAGCAACATTTTTTGTGAAAATACTGGGTGCTAACCAATTGCACCACTGGAGCACTGCTAGGAGCAACATTTCTAAAAAACATAATCTAATCCAAGTTACATTGTTGATTGCTATAGACTGTAAAAGGCATCATGAAAATTTTTAAAGATTTTGATGTGGACAAGAAAAAATCATGGAATGCTTTTATCTAGCACATACTTCCAAGTTAACTCACTTTTTATTGTCTTCAAGCTTTCCAAAACTCTGTGATAGAATACTGATGGTAGTGCAAACAATTCTTGTCCACAAAATGTAAATGGTGCAAATGGAGATTTAGTTGATTATTGTCATATAGACATCAACCAATTTATAAATTCATTTTAGCATTCCTAATAACCTATGTAATGTTTTTCAAATACTCTTTTGAATTAGTTCTAATAGCCTGTCGTTTATCTTATAAATTAGTTAAATAAAATCTTTGATATTGCTTTATTGTATGTTTGTATGAGTCATGATTTTTTTATGAATCTATTCTTAAAAAACACTAAGGGACACATATCCTGCTGTCATAATTTACAAGGCAGAAATGATATAGTTTTTCTTGTACTCCATTTCCCTCTGGCATTAAAATAGAATGAAGTCCTCCCAGGCCAGTGATTCAGGTGAGAATTAAAAACAAGCAAACAGCCCTGGCTTATGTGGCTCAGTGGATTGAGTGCTGGCCTGCGAACCAAAGGGTTGCTGGTTCAATTCCCAGTCAGGGCACATGCCTGGATTGTGGGCCAAATAACCCTTCAGGGGGCACAGGAGAGGCAACCACACATTAATGTTTCTCTCCCTCTCTTTCTCTCTCCTTTTCCCTCTCTCTAAAAATAAATAAATAAAATATTTTAGAAAAATGAAAGATTATCATTTGAAACAAACAGAAACATAGAACAAAGGCCATAAAATGTTTAAACAAGAGGGATTTATACTTTTTTAAAGAATTACATGGGAAAACAAGTGAATCGTTAATGCATAGGATACATATAACCAGTTATTAGTTACAAGACATATCAGCCAACTACCTCACTCAGTAATATAATTCATATTTGTTAGTCTGTATCAAATTATGGCTCAAAATTCCTTTTTGTAGTTGATTAATTTTCAAAGATAGCAATTTTCAGTAAGCTCCAATGATATCTCTTCGTGATACTTTCCATTATGAACTTTACAAAATAAATTAATTGACCTGTTCTTTAGTTGAAAAATTTCAGTCTTAAAAATAAAAATGAAGAACTAAATGCTGAAAGAGAAAAAAAGAGAAAAGAAGAGAGGGAAGGAGGGAGGGAGGCAAAGGTAGGGAGAGAGGAGAATGATGTAAAAAAGAGGGAGGCAGAGAAGAAAGAAGAAGAGGGATCACAGGAAGAAAGGAAGAATCACTGCCCTGCTGTCCTGGTTAGGACATCCCTCCTGCTAGAGGACAGTAGTGGAGGAAGAAGGTGAAATGTTTGGAGGTACATTGAATGATAACTGAGAAAACATTGTGTTAGATCCTTTCAGCCTTTATACATTGCAATTTCTACTCTCATTCATTAAAGAAAAAATATTTGTCATTGAAGCTTCTTCATTGTGCCACACCACAACATACCTCTTAGAGGGACCATTCCCAAATATATGAGTCTTTTTGAGATTAGAGAGAGAAACCTTTTATTACTTAAATATGGCATTCCTTGGCTTGGAGTAGTGTTGGCTTCTACTGCAGTATTTTTTATCTAGGTTAAAATAATTAAATATTAACTGTCTAATACTCTGATTAAACACTGTAAATTATTTTGACAGCTTTCACCAATGGGCATTTTTATGCTTTAGTTTTCTAGAAAAGCATTTATGTTTCTTAAATTTTTCATGAGTTATTTTTTACTCTTGTACCTTTTAAACAATTTCACTTCATCCTCAAGAGTTTACAATTTTACATATAATTATATAATACAGGGGACAGCAGAAGTAACACCTGCTTGAGTGTGATTGGTAGGGTAATAATATGGGCACAATAATTTGTAGTTTTATTTTAAACATTTTAAAATATCACATGGTGTGCTTGAGTGTTATATTGTCATGTTACAGAATTGAATGCTCATGATTCTGTAATAAAGGATTTTGCAGTAAAAAAGGAGCATTATTTGTGCCAGGCCTTGTATATTCCTTTATGTGAATAAGATTTTAAAACACTACAAAGTTGTTGCCTCCCAAAATAAACAGTCCCAAGTGTAATGATCCATTTGGGGGAAACAAAAACCAGACCAACAATCCCAAACTTACCTCATTGTTCATAGGTGTCCTGTTGGAATATGCTGAAAATTTTGACTAATTTTTTATATTTGAAATTAAGGGTGAGAGTAAAAGTCCAATATGAAATTGTTTACTATGAGTAGTTAAAATAAATTTAGATTTTTTTTAGTGAAAAAAACCCTAGCAGCCCCATGTTATTTACTATGACCATTTATACAAACTAAACATAGCAGAAAAATAATTACTTTATACATTTGTTTTCAGATATTCTATGCATCTTTTGCCATTACAAAATATTAATAGTACATTGCAGAAAGTCTGGAAAACAGAAAAATACTAAGAAAATATTAAAAGTACCAATAATTCCATTTTTTGACTGTGGTTATTATTAACATGACTTAAGTCCTATGGGTATATTATCTTACCCTTCTCTTACTATAAATAACATGGCATATTTTTCTTAGATCTAAGAAATTTTATAAAATGTAATTTTAATGATATATACTTTATCATATAAATGATTCTAGTTCCCCTGATGAATATGTACCTTTCTTCAATAATTATCACACATACTAATTTGCTGAGTAATCATATCTATTTTTTAAAGATTTTATTTATTTAGTTTTAGAGAAAAGAATGGAATGGGAAAGAAAGGGGCTCTTGTGCACCCCCTACTGAGGAGCTGGCCTGCAACCCAGGCATGTGCCCTGACCAGGAATCAAACCAGCAACCCTTTGGTTCCCAGGACTGCACTCAATCCACTGAGCCACACCAGCCAAGGCCATATCTATATTTAGATTTATCATTTAACAGCTCTTTGCCATTGTTTAATCTTACATATATAATTGTTTAATCAAAAGTCATTAGCATGTTCTACTTTAAAGATTCTACTCAACTAAGAAAAAATAAATTATTCTTTAAGGTCTTTTGGGCCATCCTGTGAAATTGCTCTCTAAGATCATTGAAGTTCTTTATGCACTTACCAACAGAGTAACAGAATGACAAGCATTTAAAAATAAATTTTCTTGGTTAACAAATATTTTATGAATTATTTTCCAAATAATCATTTTTGTTTATTACTCTTATTAAGTAATATTATTCATCATTCAAACTGAGTTATTTTAAGTTCAAAAAATAACTCAAGGTAAAACAGAAGGAGGAGGTGAGGGAAAACAAAAATTTTAGTTCCTACAACCTAGAAGCCAAGTTCTTCTCTCATCTGTTTCTTTCTTCAACTCCTCCCACTTCTGCAAAAATGATATTCTCATATGGAAAGGGAAATTGCTTCTTTAGGGAAAATTGCAGTTAAATGTCTAGCAAATTAAAGCAAACACAATCTATATATAAGTATTATCAAGGGTCATCTCACCTGTCACCAGACAACTTCAGAGTGCTGTAATTACTCACTGATCTGTACTACTCTGGCTTTGACAACGCAGATAATCCTCATACATGTTCGCTGTCATATCACTTTCTGATGTAATTACAACCATTATGAAAATGTATTAGTTTCGGAGATATTAGTCTTAGGCTTCTGGCAATTGAATTTATATTTCTGTTTTTAAGAAACATTTGACAGGTATTCTTTGTGTGTTTGTGTACATGTGTGATTATGTGCATATATATCTTTGAGGAGAAATACAAATGCCAAAAATATTGTACATGAACTCTTTGAGTTCTAAGGATTTAGCCTTCAAAATATTCTGAGCTACCGCCTATTCAATTAGATCTAAGTATGACCTCTTAATCATATAAGCAACCATTATTGTAATTTTTGCATGTAAAACATTGCTGAGAACATTTTAAGTTATTGAAGTTACAGAGAGAGATGTGTGTTATTGACGGCATTTCCACTGACATTTAACTGACAAAATACCCAACCAGTAAAGAAGCCAGTAGTCATGGATGATCTTATATGAACAGAAAAACATTTATTTCCATTGTTTATACAATGCTAGATTGATGTCTGTGTGATTATTGCTGTCTCATCAGTGGTTAGGGTGGGGATACAGCAACATTGTGATTATGACCTACTTTTAATTAAGACCTTAGACACTGAAGTTTTCTAACCCCCCACATTTTATGTACTTTCTGAAGCATATAGGTAGTATTTTTGTTTTTGGAAATTCTAGATATTGCTGACTTTAAAAAGAAAAAAGAGACAAATAAGAAAAATAGCTATAGCTAAACTTGAAAATGTGCCTCTGCTGACAAGTGACAAAAAAGGAGTGGAAAACCCTATGACCCTGACAACAACTCCTTAACTTTTTTTCTATGTTTCTCCAAGATTCACAAATTTTGGACACTAAAGAAGATGAATGATGAGGGAATGCCATCAGGCGTCCTTCAATATTTTCAGCAATGCCCTGGGGTTCCAATTCAGTACACTCAGCAGCCAAGGGAGCTATGCTAAGCATTTATTGAATTTGTAGTTTCAGTGGTGCAGAAATAATCAGGATGTGCATAACCTGTCTTCTGGGCACTTTTTAAGCAAATGTATTTTAAAAGCCCAATAGTAGATCCTAATAGCTATAAAATAAATGAAAAGAACGAGGCAATATATTTCAATTTTTTCTATAGCTTAATTTAGAATTGCTTTAATACACATTTCAAATTTTCACTGAACTAACAAGAAGCAATCTTGGCACTCTAATTTTCCAATACTTCTGTCCCAAAATACCAAAATTGTAATGATAAAGTACAAAATAAATGCAATAGATACAGTGAAAAATGACTGAGAGTCAAATCTTAAGTAATAATTCACTCAAGGGGACCTGTTGATGTTATAAGCAGGAACAGTAAAGCTTGAGTTATTTCTATTCAGCAGGATTTTAAGAGTCAAGTATCACAACGTATCCAACTCTGGGTTATCAATTGTTTTTTCTGTGTCTATCCATCTTGAAAATTGATAACCAAGGGGGAAAATTGCCAGTTAACAAAAAATAAAAATGTTTATTCTTTTGAAGGTTCTTATCCTTTGTGAGTGATAAATGAAAACTGCTGTATTGTGTACTTTTAAACTAAATCAGAGTTATAAAAAATGCACTTTAAAAACAATCAAAAAACATATGCTGGTTTCTGTAATTAGTTCACATACAGTGTCCTTTTTGTCTCAGATACTTTTCTTGACAGGATGAGAAGTTTTATGTTACGTTTCATTATTATTTATCTAAGCTGAAGAAAATGTTATTAAATATTTGAGAAATTTTTTTTTCTACAGACTTATACTAAGGAGGCCACAACATAGAGGAATCATCAATAGTCAGGCCTCATGTTTCAGACTGTACTGTAGACTCCTGCTGAGACATCATCAGTGAGAATAATTTTCTCTACCCCTGGATTGATCCCTGGATCCCTGCCTCCTCAGCAGGTGCAGTCTGCTCCCAGCCATCATCCTGACTCCAAATGTTACTCATTTGGTTTTCAATACCGACTGTCTTAACTTCCATTTAATCTAATCTTTGCCTTACTTTCTTTATGTGTTTGTCTTTGCATAAAGCCTCCCTCCCCATTCTCTGTCTCTCATAAACAGAGTTGAGCATTGTAACCTAAATCTTTTCTAAGGGAAGAGAAGGGGTGTCTCTGGGAATTTTCCTCTAGTAGGCTCATGAGTAAACTTTCTCATATCTACTAATACTGATAGTGACATTGGCAACAACAACAAAATACTGCCCGTTGTAAATTATTTCTCACTCTCTTATTTTGTTTTCTATTTCATGTGCCATACAACACAAGGCTTTGCAAGTACATAAAATTTTAAAGCTGCTTTTTTTTGCCAAATAAATGTAGAGGTCTTCCTACTCCAATATTTTTACAAAGAGACACTTCATGCATTATCTCATTTATCTTTTTGTTCATACATTCTAGAGAGAATTCAACATAGAGATAACACTTAGCATAGCAGCAGACCCTTGTTAAAAACGAAAATTTTCTTATATCCATTCAAATTACTAAATCAGGATTGAGCATTTTACTTTATTTATTTTTTAATCCTCACCTGAAGATATGCTTATTGATTTGAGAAAGAGAAAGGGAGAGAGAGGGAGAAACATAAAAGAGAGAAACATTGGTCAGTTGCCCCCCTGCCCCATGAGCCTTGACCTGGGACCTAAACTGCAATCGAAATACATGCCCTGATTGGAAATTGAACTCACAACCCTTTGGTGCATGCTACGGTGCTCCAACCAACTGAGCCACCTGGCCATGGTAGAAGGAGCATTTTAAATAAACACCCAAAGATCATCTTTTTGAGTGGTAAATTTGAGACAAATAAATGAGTACATTAAAAATCTATGGCTTTACAGTTGCTAGGAGAGTAGATCTTAAAGGTACTCATCATAAGAAAAAAAAGTAACTATGTAGTGATGGATTTTAACTAAACTTAACATGTCTGTTCTATTTTAAAGGCATGTGTGCATGTTTAATAATATACTGCCTGTGTCGATCCACTGACAACCCCAAATCACCACCACAATCTCACAATCTACTTGTCTCTTTTGGATGCAAAGCTGCAAGATCACTGATGCATCCAAGGCTGTTTTTGATGTGCTGAATGATGAACTCTCAGGATTTCATTCATAAATTTCCACTGAAGATTAGGAGTCCTGGTCTCTTCCTATGTAAACTGGTACATGACATATGACTTGTCTATCTCAAGAAGAAAGGGCCCACTTCCTGAGAGCGTAAAATGAGCAATTACAGAGAGTCCAGAGTTGAATCCCATGTTTGTTTTAAAGTTTTGCTGTTTCCATCTTAAATTTTTAGTTTTTGAATACAGAGACTCGCATTTCAGTTTTCACGGGGCCCTGAAAATTATGTAGTCAGTTCTGGGTAGGTGTCATAAAGATTGAGTGAAATAATATAATACAGAAGAGCACCCAAACCCTACAAAATGTTTCTTATATTGTCCTCAGAAAAGCACTTGAGGAAATGCTTAAACACAAGAAAGAGGCAAACTATTCATTGTTGAACCATATTTCAAGGTCTAGCTAAAGAAAATCACTTCCATTTTAACGTTGTTTACGATCTTTAGTTGAAGGCTGTGAGCAGTAAACACTTAAGTTAGGAAAAGCAGAATCATAATAGCTGGTTTTAACAGAAAAGGGATTTATTTTTCTTCTCAATCCATTTCCCATGTAACAAGCTCTAATCTGCCAAGGTGTCCATTGTATGCAATGAATGTACTTCCTTCTTGTACATGTAAAATGGTATTATTACAAAACATCTTAGAGAACATTGGGAAAATAATCACTTAAATCATCTTTGCATCGTGTGGTTCAGGTAAGGAACCCAGTTAAAGTAGTTTTTGAAGTGTCTAGAGCCAGGAACAATATCCTAAATCCGAGACAGGATACCTCCACAATCACCACATCACTACAGGCCCTCCAGCTCTCTATTACAGATGCCAAGTAGCAGGCAGCAGAATATGCATGTATCATCTCTGCTCCGTTGAGCAGGATCACCCCTATTACCCTTGGTAGAATGTAGATCCTACCTCATGGATGTTTCCTGGCATTTAGAACCCAAATCCTATGGTGGTTTCTCTTACTAGTGCAGCCTACAACAAATATACATGCCATTTCAAGAAAGATCAGGAAACTGAGTTTGTGGCTTCTATTAGGAAGGCAGGAATTATAAAACAAGAAATACTGACCTTCCATAATCATGAAACATGTCTAGAAGAGGAGAAATTGCTTTTAATTTATTGGTTCTTTACAGGACATGGATTTGTCCCAGGGACAATTTGGCAACACATAAAAACATTTGTGTTATCATAACTTGGTGGGAGGATTGGGGAGTAGAAGGGGGCATGGTACCATCAACTAGTGAATTGAGAATAGCGATGCTGCTAAACATCCTACAATGCACAAGTTAACCCCCCACAATGGAAAAGTATCTAGAGCCAAAAATGTCAATAGTGTCATTGTTGAGAAACCCCGCCTCAATCTGTCTTTTCGCAGCACTTCATGGATCTCTCACATCGTAATGTCTGTTCGTGAAGATCAAAAATCTGTATAATTTTAAGTGATTTGGGTGATACTAAAATATCCATGTTTTGCATTCAGCATAGAGATAATTAATACATGGTAAATGTGTGTATTTCAATTTAGATAAGTGTTAAGATTTATTTTTGTTAAGCTGTAAACATCTGATTAATTTTTTGTCAGTGACTAATCTGTACCCCCCAGAATGAGAGTTTTCACCTAGTAGTTTCAAAGAATATTTGTTTCTTATATAGCTATTGTGTGACAGACATTGTGCTATGTGCTTTTGCATTAAAATATCACTTAAATTCACAGCAAAATTCTGCAATAAGCTTTACAGTTTCTATTTATAAATGAGAAAAGATAAAAGTGGAAAATAATTATGTAACGACCATATTTACTGATAAAGCTGGCATTATTTAATCAGTGTTTGTAGAATTTGGTTTTTATTCCTCATTTATTTATTCATTTATTTTTTGTCAGTGATTCCAGAAATATTTGTAAATAATGAAAAATAAAATATTTCCTACTTTCAAGTTGCTTGAGGACCTCATTGGAGACAGAAAAATGAATAGGTTCTTTCAAATATCTTGTGAAAAGGTAATGAAATCATGAGGTATAAAAGTACTGATAGAAATTAGAACTATTGCCAGACTAGGGGGCAAAGGAAAGCCAGATTGGGGGAGAGGTGTCTACACTAAGTTTAGGGTGAAAAGATGGCCAGCAAGCATGTAAAGGTGCAAAATAATCACTCGCAAGGAACTGTATTTGTCTCTTCCAATGATCTTTTTAAATATCAAATCTTATGTGGATCAGTCAATTTAAGTAATGGTGGAATAAAGCAACTGCCAAATTAGGTAGGAGATGCTAATTATTAAGTGTTAATAAGCAGTATTGAGTGGTATGATCTGTAAACTTAATGTAAGGGAAACAGAAAAAGTAGCAGATTAAATGTGCCCAGGTATTTACTTGGTCACCCAGATGGATGGTAACACAAATCACTGCGAGTAGTCAACTTCCGTGTAGTTGGAGACAGGATAATGAGTTCAGCTTACAAAGTATTATGTGACTATCACATGTAATGCTATAGGCCTATTCAATATGAGTTTCTACTAGGTCACTTAAATACTAAAGAAACTTTGTTCTGTTTTTAAAATATTAATTCTAATAAGAGCTATCATTTCTTTTACTTCTGAGATTTCTATTATATAGCTATCAACACATCTTCTCTGGTCCAGTATATTCCATGATTTTTTAAAATCTCATTTCTCTATGTATCTTCTGGGGGTGGGATCTTCTTCAACACATTCTTCCAGTGCTTTATTACTCATTAAATTGTCCTATTTTGTTCTTATGGCATCTATTTAGTTTCTTGCTTAAAGTAACATATTTATTATACCTAGAATTTACTTTATGAATATCTGTTCCTGATAAATATTTGTTTCTGTTTCACATTTTTAATGCCAACTTCTATTCATGAAAAGTCATGATTGGGTTCTATTATTTAATTTGTAATCTATCTGGTCTACTACTTGTGCTTCTGCTACATGTGATCTAATTTTGGTTTCTCTTTCATGTTGTATATATTCTATATATTGTGCATATATCCATAATTATCTCAATAATTTTTCTTTTAAACTCATATTTTTTTAGTATCTACTGACATTTCTGGTTTTAGGTACCTATAGTGGTGATCAAATCTCTGAATATGGGTACAGACTCTTTACGAATAAAAAGTGTGAAAGTTTCCTTTATAAAAGAAAACTTCTGGTGTGGCATCAAGGACTCAGTTATTTTGTGTCCTCTCTCCCCATATACACATATATGGACTGATACTGCTCTTTGCAATACTACCACCTGATATCTATCCTAGATACTTCCCTTTTTAAAGAGATGCCTCTTATAATTATTTTTTTAAAGGATGATGCATGTTACCTCCCACCCCCCCCATCTTATTTGTTTCTCAACCCATACTGGTCCTCACACCGATTTACCATGTGATCTCTTTTTGGCACTGGCTCTGGACCACCATATTTCTGCTTTGGAGGTAAAAGAGCTGGATAACACTCCTGCCCCCTCACTTCCACACCACACTCTTGTAGATTCTGAGACTTATCTGTGCTGTTCCTCACCTTCATGACCTTTCCAGAGAAAATTTGAACAGTAATTGTAGGTTTGCCACCTTCTCCAGAACTGAAAATCTCACTTCATTTGTTTGATCACCTGCTCTCATACAATATTGTTCTCATGTTGTGGTCTTGCTAATGTTTTAAGAACTCCACATTTTTTTTTAATTTTTATTTTAATTGTTGATATTGTACAGTTTTCTGTCTTTTACTCCCACCCCAGCCCACCACCCAGCCCTCCCCACCTTCCTCCCATTTCCAACCCCCTAGTTTTTGTCCATGTGTCCTTTATACTTGTCGCTCTAAACCCTTCCCCTTTTCCCCTGAAGTTCCCTCCCCTCTCCCCTCTGGTGACTGTCAGCCTGTTCTCAATTTCAGTATCTTTGGTTATATTTTGCTTGTTTGTTTGTTTTGTTGATTAGGTTCCTGTTAAAAATGAGATCATATAGTATTTGTCTTTCACCACTTGGCTTATTTTGCTTAGTATGATGGTCTAGAGTTCCATCCATGCTGTGCCAAAGGGTAGGAGCTTCTTCTTTCTTTCTGCTGCATAGAATTTCATTGTGTAAATGTACCACAGTTTTTTGATCCATTTGTTTACTGATGGGCACCTAGGTTGCTTCCAACACTTGGCTATTGTAAATTGTGCTGCTATGAACATAGGGTGCATAGGTTCTTTTGGATTGGTGTTTCAGGGCTCTTAGGATAAAATCCAAGCAGTGGAATTGCTGGGTCAAAAGGTAGATCCATTTTTAGTTTTCTTAGAAAATTCCACACTGTTTTGCATAGTGGTGGTACCAGTCTGCAATCCCACCAACAGTGCACTAGGGTCCTCTTTTCTCCACAACCTCTCCAACACTTGCTGTTTGTTGCTTTGTTTATGAGGGCCATTCTGACTGGTGTCAAGTGGTATCTCATTGTGGTTTTAATTTGCATCTCTCTGATAGAACTCCATATTAAATAAGGGTATTTAAGTGTTTCTCTTTATAAATCCTATTCTCCTTTGAAGAAGTGACAATTACATGTGATAACTACACATGAAGTTCTTTGAGGTAATTATCACAAGCCATCCTATTGTTTTTACTTTAAATGTCTGCAAAAATTTGTGGTAAGAGATTTTGGGTAATGTTCTTTGCAAAAATATTGTAGTTTGTGCGAACACCTCAGAGAACTGGAATTATTCACTTTTACATGCCTAGTATGTAACCTGGGTCCTAGCATGTGGTACAAGAAGTATGCTCCCATAATGTCCATGTTATTAAAATGTTGGAATCAAAAGGGCATGATGCTTGGTGTCAGACGAACCTGTGTTCAAATTTAACTAAATAACTAAGCCAGATATTTGCTTTAGCTAAAATTATTTAATTATTCCAATATAAAAGGATGTTGACTATAAAAATAAAATGCACTAATATACATAAATTACATAATAATTACAGTGTTTGATGCTAATACATTTTTATCATATGGTAGCTATTATTTTTGTTACAGTAAGTTTTAATTTTATTTTTACATGTAACATTTACAGATCTGATTCTCTATGTACTGCATGAACTTCTGAGCTGGCTTACATGATTCTAGGATCATCTAATCAATCCTGAACACTGCTGCCAAATCCCTCTTTCTTAAAACCACTTTGATCACTTCAGGCTCTTATTCCAAGGCTTTGATGGTGTCATTTCCTATTATACCTAAACAAAATTTCTCTGCTTGGTTTTAATGACTCACCATGACTTGGCTTCATCTTATATATAAGTGCTAGTCAAGATTCTTTGGTTATAAAAAACAGAAAACCACTTGAGAAATTCCAAGTAAGGGTGGTGGATATGACTATTTTCATAGTGCAATAACCCTGTGATGAATATAAAACCTAAAAAAACATGCTCAGAAAGAAAGTTGCTGGGAAGCAGCTGGGGGAACTAACCTCTAATGTTTCAGTAGTTACATACCCTTTACCCCTTTACTTCATTTGCTTTAGACACCTTTCTGATGAGGAATGGCAATGCACGACCACCAACTTCAAGTCGAAATGATTCCACAGAGGCAATAATTCCCAATAACTAGTTACAGCATCTGTGTGTCTTTAAATGGGATTTGGTAAATTCCTCTGGTCAGTCTGTGGTGAAGTGGCAGAACTTGGGAAGTGGCAGGCAGGTTGGTGAAGTGTGCTCTCCAGTCACTGGTTGCTATTAGAGAATGTACAAAGGATTATTAAGGTGGCACATACAGTAGAGCATTCAATATAATTTTTCAGTACTCATTCTCTACACTATTCAGTCATCTGGCCTATAATAATGAACCAAACACATTCAAAATTTCTTCATTGTATTTGCTCCAGATATCCAGGCCGTAACAGATGATTTACACTTTGTTTTTTTCCCTTACTTCTACAAATATGCAAGGGGACTTCTAAAATGGTTAACAGGGCATAAATACATATTTGCTAAGTGAGTAGACAAGTAAAGGAATATCTCACCTATTCAGGATTATCTCACCTATTGATTTCCAGTTCTGTGTTTCCATAAATCTGTGTCTATTTCATAAGACTTTGCACACACTGATGTGGTTTATGAAAGCAAGTTGTTTAAAGCCATTTTGTCATGGACTCCCCATTGTTTGATATGTGTTGACTTTATCTTCTTTGGGAATTATATAGATTAGAGCAGAAATTATATCTAAATATCTATTACATTTTCTTGAAAACTGTTTATGAACAATAAACACCTTTTGAACCAAGCCAAGATTTGATCAAAACCAGACCAAACTAATTTAGAAAAACTGAATTTGTTTAGATATTTTAAACAGTAATAGTGATGTGAAAAATCACTGCTAAAATCATAATTATTTTTTAAGTTATTTTTGGAATCATTGATCTCTGCTCACAGAATAACTAAAACTGAATGTACCATTTATTTTTACTTTTACTTTTCAATTTTTTAATAAAGCGAAACAGAAAAATGATAGTACACAAGGGTAAGGCAATTACCTAAATGATAACTTAAATCTTAGTCAACACATATAAAAAATGTGAAAGTAAGAATTGAATGAACACTGTTTAATATATCAACATCAGAGACTTGATAATATGCATCACATTCTTAAACTGCATTATCATCACAGCAGTTAAGGAAGGAAGAGCTCTAACTACTCATATTTTTAAATATCTAAAAAGTAATTGAAATTGTGGTTTTAAGGCATGGATTCATAAGCCTATAACAATCACAAAAGCTAGATTTGAGCATTTAGTATTTGTTAGGCATTATACTCATTGCTTTACATTAAATTATCCACTTTATTATCATATCTAAATAAGGATTTACTATTATTTTACCATATGAAACCATGAAACTGAGGTGGGAGTCATTTGAATAATTTGCCCAAGGATATAGCCAATCAGTTGTAGATTTCTAACTCTGTTATGACATTACAATACATGTTAGCTAGAAACAAAGCAGACGATTGACATTTCCTGATGAAACCAACTGGGTTTTTGTAGAACACAGCTGACTTGGAGTACATTTATCTTTCAGAATATGAAAGTAAAAAAAAATGATTATGTTAAATTCAGTAATTTTGAATATAATTTACTGAAAAGTTGTTAAAGCAAAACTCACTTTTTTTGACAAATACCAACTGTGGGAAGAAACTATGTTGAACTGAAGTTCTCTCTTCCTGTCTTCTTTTATTGTTCAATTTTTAACTGAGTTTGAAGTTTCATCAGATCACAGACTCTGAATCTTCAGTGAATTTATGTAATTTTTCTATAGTTTTAGAAGAATTTCTTAATGCAAAAATGTCTTGAATTCTCACTTCAACTAATTACTGTGTGCCCCATCACAGATGACTCATTGGTTTTACTGAATTCTGTGAAGTGTAGATGTCTTTGTAATGGTAAAGGATATATATAGTACTATGCTGTTGTATGATTTCTTCTGTTTCTTTTAATGAAGTTAAAAAAAACCTAGTTTGGCAAGTTGCAAATATCTTTAGTCCATCCCATTCTACTCTGGCTAGAGTGGCATTTTCCATTTGACTTTTATTGCTTAACCTAAATGTTCCCCCCCCCCTTTTTTTTTTTGGTTTGGAGTAGGAAGGAGGAAGTGAGATCTATGGCTTTTGAGTGCCAAGATCAAAACAGGAAGATAAATAGGAAAAAGGAAACAAGAAACATTTTCATCTCTGTTTTCCTAATTTTCCATTTCTATGATTCCAAAACTTAGTCAAACTCATTTATGTGTGTATCATTAAATATCTAAAAGGAACTTTAAAATCTTTATATGGTCTATGTTAAATCAACATGTAAAGGAAATAATATTAAAAGGCTTAGTTAGATGCATGACAGAATATGTGAAATTAATGTAAGCTTTTCCAGATAGCACTTCTTAAACAATAATGTGTAAAAAAATCACCTCGGTCTTGTTACAATAACTATTCTGAACCAGTAGGTCTGGCATGAAGCCCACAATTCTGCAGTTCAAACAAGTGTTCAGGAGATGTCGTTGATGCATGATCTGCTTTTTTAGTAGAAAATATTTAGAAGGAATTGCCTTAACTCTGGAATATTTTTAGATCCAAAGTATAACTATATGAAGTGAAGTAAATACTCAATGTAGACAAAGTAAACATCCCCCTCTGCTTTCCAGATAGCTATTGTTTTGACTGCTAGATCAGAATGATAAGAATAAACAACTTTTTATAGATGTACTTAAAATATCACCATTTTCTCTGAAACCTAATAATTTTATGAAATTTAGGAACCTAGTTATACTTTTATCATTTTAAATTAGTAACTAGGATTGTGCAAACTCAGATGTAGCCATAGACTAAGCAAGTGACATAAAAATGTGGTAGTGGTTGTTTTAAGAAGATAAACCCTATGCCCTAAGTTTGTTTCTATTGCATATCTTGTGCTAGGTAGAATTCTAAGAAAACTCCCGATGTGTCAGGTCCTTGCTCAAGCCCCTCTTTTCGTGTATGGGCAGGGGATTTAACTTTCTTCCAAACAAGAGAATATGGTAAAATGGGATAAGCTATTCCTCTCCTAATCATATTACTGGCTCTGACAAAGGTGAAGGGATTTTGCAGCTGTAACTAAGTCCCTTATACAGTGAACTTTAAGTTAATCAAAAGGAAGATTATCCTGGGTGGGTGTGACTTAATCAGATGAGATCTTCAGAAGAATGTCAAGAGGACAGAGACCAAAGGGAAAAAATCTGCATCAAATTTTGCATTAAGCTTGAACATTCCCTCATGGAAATATATAAAGTTATGCCCCAGCATGCATATGTGTGTGTACATATATATTTATATATATAGTCTGTCCAGAAGGTATTCAGCCATGTAATATAAAAAACAGAGATGTTTATTGAAGAAAATATAAGATACAAGAAACATTGTACATAGGACAATGACACATCAGTCTCCTTCAAAGGAGGCACCTTGGGACCTTACACAGTTTTCCCAATTGCCATCAGCTGCTCATTGTATTTTCCTGAATCTTACTGATGGTCTGAAATCCCTTCCCTTTCAAAGGTGATTTTAGTTTTTGGAAAAGCCAGAAGTTGCAGGAGGCCAAATCTGGGCTGTAGTGGTGCTGAGTCACCTGGGTGATTTGATGTTTCGCCAAAACTCTTTGCATGAGACATGATGTACATTATATGTTGAAGCTGCCAATCACCGATTGCCCAGAGCTGCAACCTTCTGAATCATCTGAATAGTTTCTGTGGTGGAATGTTCAAACTTAATGCAAAATTTAATGCATATTTGTTGCTCTACTTGTTCAATCATTTTGAATGTGATGGCCACACAGTACATATGCTCACTCAATGGTGTCTAGTACAGTAAAGTCATTGTTGTTCACACATGCACATTCCAGTCCACTCTCCTTGACTGTCAGGTTACATCAATGTCACACAAACCATTCTAATTATATTAACAATGACTGGACTTGTTCTGGACAGACCTTGTGTGTGCACGTGTGTGTGTATGCATGTGTGTGTGTGTGAATATAAGCCTAGAAAGACAGATCATTTGAATCTTACAATATAAATTTTATGGATTTATAAGTGTAATGTTATCATAACTTCTGTCAAGTATTTCCAAGAACACCTCAGCCTTTGCATTGCCATTAATAGAGGCCAGTACCAGACTTCCCACCAAGATGGAGGCATAGGTGGACACACTGTGACTCCTCTCACAACCAAAGTTAATGACAACAAATATTTAGAAACAAGAAAACAACCAGAGCTAATAGAAAATCGAACTGTAAGGAAGTCCAACAACCATTCATCCAGACCGGTAAGAGGGGTGGAGTCGCAGCAGGGAAAAGTGGAAGTGCAGACCGGGGAACACAGGTGCGGCAGTGGCTGGCACTTTCCAAGGGTGCAGGTGGCTGACAGGACCACAGGCGGAGGCTGTCTCATGGGTTGCAGACCCAGTGAGGCTGCGCAAGGCGGCCGGCTGACCAGGTGGTCCCACATTCACGCATGCAGATAATCCAGGCAAAGGGGAAGCAGCGGAAAGGACGGGATCTTAACAGAGAGCGGAGCAGGCGCCATTGTTCCCTCTCGGACCCTGCCCCCACATACAGCGTCACAACTCAGTGACAGGGCTTCCCCCCCCCGCCCCCCGTCCACACTGGGGAATATGTAAGGCTCCACCCCTCACAATGTAACAGCCGCGACCAGACCAAAACCAAACCAAAACAAACAAACAAAAAAACACCCAAAATGGCTCAAAATAGCAAACAAATCAGAACCCAGAGACAATTCCTCTAAGCGACGAAGAATTAGCCAACCTATCACAAGCACAGTTCAAAACCCTGGTCATTAGGATGCTCACAGAATTGATTGATTTTGCTCACAAGTTAGATGAAAAAATTCAGGCTACAATACGTGAAATGAAGGAAGATGCATGGGGAATCAATAGAGATAGGAGGAAAACTGGGACTCAAATCAGTGGAGTGGAACAGAAGGAAGAAACAAACAACCAAACAGAAAACAAAGAAGAAACAAGAATTCAAGAAAATGAGGAGAGGCTTAGGAACCTCCGGGTCATCTTTAAATGTCCCAACATCCGAATTACAGGGGTACCAGAAGGGGAAGAAGAAGAGCAACAAGTGGAAAACTTGTTTGAACAAATAATAAAGGAGAACATCCCCAAGCTGGCAAAGGAAATAGACTTCCAGGAAGTCCAGGAAGCTCAGAGAGTCTCAAAGAAGTTGGACCCATGGAGGAACACACCAAGGCACATCGTAATTCCATTAGCCAAGGTTAAAATGAAGGAGAGAATTCTAGAAGCAGCAAGGGATAAGGGGACAGTCACCTACAAAGGAGTTCCCATCAGACTGTCAGCTGATTTCTCAAAAAAGACCTTCCAGGCAAGAAGGGGCTGGGAAGAAGTATTTGAAGTCTTGAAAGGCAGGGACCTACATACAAAATTACTCTATCCAGCAAAGCTGTCATTTAGAATGGAAGGGAAGATAAAGTGCTTCTCAGATAAGGTCAAGTTCAAGGAGTTCATCATCACCAAGCCCTTATTCTATGAAATGTTAAAGGGACTTATCTAAGAAAAAGAAGATAAAAACATATGACAGTGAAAAGTCAGCAAACTCACAGATAGTAACAACCACACCTAAAACAAAACCAAACAACTAGAACAGGAACAGAGCCACAGAAATGGAGATCATATGGAGGGTTAGCAACAGGGGAGTGGGAGGAGGAGAGAGGGGAAAAGGTACAGAGAATAAGTAGCACAGATGGTGGGTAGAAAATAGACAGTGGGAGGGCAAGATTAGTGTGGGTAATGTAGAAGGTAAAGAACTTATGACACATGGACATGAACTAAAGGGGGGGAATGTGGGTGGGAGGGGGTGGGCAGGGTGGAGGGGAATGATGGGGGAGAAATGGGACAACTGTAATAGCATAATCAATAAAATATATTAAAATTTTTTAAAAAACACACTATTGAACTAAAATCAGACACAAAAGAGTATATACTTTATGCAATTTCATTTACATAAGTTTCAAATACAGGTCACACTGTCTGATGATGTTAGAATCCTTGGAGTGCACAGGGGGATTTCTGGGAGACTACTCATGTCTTGTTTCTTGATCTAGGTGCTGGGTACTTGGGTGTGTTCACTGTGTAAAAATTAATTGATCTGTATTTTCTTGCGCGCTTCCCAGTATGTGTATTATGCTTAAATAAAATGTTTAAAAATTGAAAAAAAAAGAAGCCAGTACCCTTATTATTGTTTTGTTCATTCAAAAACTTAGAAATTCATTCTATGACAGTGTTATGTGAGTGTCTGTATGTGCTAGGCATTATTCTAGGCACTAGGGACATGGTACAGCATAAAACAGTGCCCTGGCCCATGTGCAGAAGACTAGCCTATGTAGGAGTCTCCAATAAGAAAAAAATAATTAAAAGAACAAGATATAATGTATAAGGGAAAGGGAAAAAAAGAATTGAAAACACTGAGAGTTTTTATAAATGAAGAAGTATTTAAAAATATTACTATGTGTGAAAACCACTTTACTAAAAAAAGTTAATGTTTTGTGTTACTACTGGAATAGGTTTTAATTATTATATTTAGCAATAAGCATTGCTAAACATTTTGTATGACTAAGACACACATGCAACATTAATTAGCAGCAATCACATTATAAGAATTCCCTATTTAAATTCTCAAACTATTTTAGACAAAACTTTTTATTTTTCAAAAAAATATATATCAAAATGATAGCATGTGATTTCCTGTATGCCTAACTGGATTTTGTCCAAAAAACTCTCAAGCTAAAAATAATCATCAGTAGGTTATTGTGGTTTTCATGAGAGATCAAAGGAGGCTTTCATAATGCATAAAACATGTATGTTTATAATATATCATAAACATTCAAATAGATGTGACTACAACACATTTAGTTCCTTAATAAGGCTGCATAGTAGACTTTAAGTTAAACCATTTGGTTGAGTTTTCACTTTTGATTTGAGACATTCTAACTTGGGTTTTGCCAAGCTGAACATTGTTTTTAATCTAAGTAAATCACTTGATTCATTTCATCCTAATGCCCTTTCATACCATATTCTGACCTATACCTAGACCTTGTTAAATGCATGAGCATTGAATGGATGGAGAGATTCTCAATCACTTGACAGAATGCCACCGGCTTCATGGTAATTTTCAATTCTTATTCATGAATCTCATGGCACATCATAAATATATTTATTGGAAAAATATAATATACCTTTTTAAAAAGTAAAACATATGAATGAAGGTAAAGCATATGAGGTCTTGTAGTCAGGAAATTAATGTCCTTTTGTTATATCAAAACCACACACACAAACTTGACAGAAATTTCTTATGAATTACTAATAGAGCCTTAATCCTAACAAGGCTTTATTTGTTCAACAGTCAGATCCCAGGTCTGGTTGCTCAAAAAGCCAATTATCAAAAAATATCCTCTGTTGCTGCTGTCATTAAGAGACAGACACTGATGACAGTTTAACTTGGTTTTAGAGAGGGCCACAGCTGCTTGCCAGGCAAACCAAGTACCTCTGGAAAACTCCCGGGTGCAGATTGACCCTGCGGTAATTGAGGTTTTGAAAAGGCTCTTGTTCTCAGAACTCTTGAATGAACACCTCTCCCAGTGGGACCCTTCAGAAGGGCAGACCCTCTGCACTACTGACTGCTGGAAACTCAGCCCTGGGTCAAAGGTCAGGTCAAAAAACAAATGTTGAGGGTGGGACTTATGGAATGCCAGAGAGTAGTGCATTTGGCTGGAGTCCTCAATTCCTTGCATGGTTGCTGGATGCTCTCTTTCATCTACTCTGCACCAAAAGTAAGCACGGAAACTGAAATCTGTTAGCACTTTGACCTGGGTGTCATGTGGAAATCTTCTTTTGCTGATTTTTGGCCACCCCATCATTAAAAGCAAGGGAGTGGTTATGATACATACTTCATTGGTGCAACAAACTGAACCATGTGCTGAAATTGTCAGTATTCTACTGAGTGAGGCAGGCAAAAAATCCAACTACTAAGCTATTCCTTACCAGCAATTGTCATTACCATTAGGTGAGAATTAACATGGAAGTGGTCAAGGAAAATAAGGATAATTAGCCCAATCAGATGAATTGCACAAAAAACATTTCTAGAAAAGCACCTCCCATCAATCATTTGTGCTATTAGCTATGATTGATGTGATAAAACTTTGTTTTTTAAAATTAGTAGCAACAATTACCCAGAAAGAAAATTATTGATAGCTCAGTGGGTTTCAAGGGTCAAAATTAAATACAGATGCTTGCCTTTAAGTATGATATAAAAGGCACAGAGCTATGGTATGAATTTTAGTGCTTTCTTCATTTTTTACACAAATGAAAAGCATTTTGTAATTATTATCTAGAAGGTAATGTTTTATATTTTAAATTAAAATGTGAATATGTGAGTACACAGTAAAAAAAGAAGGAAACTGTTCTCTTATTCATTTCCTTAATGTTTATATTGCTTTTATGTTGAAGGCAGTATGGTACGAGCCAGAGAAACAATGGTTAGGAAAGAGTCAATGCCGTTATGGGATTTACAGTCATGTTCTGATTATTTTCTAGTGAAACAAATATAGCGAAATGTTCAAGATTACTTTGTAGTTTCTCAAGATCTGAGAAGCTGATACCCACCACAGTAAAGAAATTTGTGATAAGAAGAGTAACAAATTGTTTTCCAATTCTCTTTTGAAGTAGTTTTTAGACCCTTTGAACAATACCCTAAATAGCAAGGTCATACTTCTAACAGAGGGGTCTTATTAGAGGAGTTCTAGTCACCACATTTATTCCTAGTTTCTTGTATCTCTTGATACCTCTGAGGTCAAGGAGCACATGTATTAACTTGGTGAATTTAATAATCTTTTTTATGGGACTCACTAGAGAAATTTATAAAATTTAAAGTTTCCTTATAAAATTCTAGATAAAAATTTGTAGAAATCATGTGAGCCTAAGTTACAACTGAGATAAAACTATAATTTAGGGCTGACATTTTATTAAATGTTAAAACAGTGCATTTAACAGTTAAGCAGTTAGTATGAAAGAGTACTTAGTCTTGGGGTCAGGTTAGCCAAGTTGGTTACAAAATATTTTGAGGGTGTCATATTGTCCTGTGATTCACTTTCCTTCATCATGAATTTTTAATTACAATGCAAAATTAACTTCCGAGAAAGCTCTCACATTGTAAAATTAAGTGGAGAGGATGGATTATAGATAGGTTGATAATATGGAATTTGTTGTAATATTGCTGAGAAAAATCACCTATGTTGTGTCATTAAAATAACACCAAGCAAAATAAGTTTAAACAACTAAAATCTAATTTTTTCTCTTATAACTTAATTCAAATTATGTATCTAGTAATGTAATGAGGATATTAAATATTGTACAGAAACTGCTATGAGATTCCAAATGGTTAAAGTCTAAAATAGCATTATTTTATTTACCTCTTATTCTTGATTCTTAAGGGCTAATTGTAGTGGATGAATTATTTGCTATTATTTATGAAATATGTCCTTATATTGTCATTTAATCATGATCAACATTAAAATCAAATATCAGCTGAATAAGAATGATTTTCAACTTGATATCACATGTATAAAAGATGTTGGAAATATGTTTGCTTTTTGAGAAAAAGCAAAATGTATACTCTTAGAAAAAAATATATTTGGAGGAATTATGTTTAAGGACTCCTTACCATGTTAGCCTTCTGAGTTCATTAGGATTCCTTATATAATCCCCCACACCTCACCTCAACCTCTGTGTGCAGTGATAACCTGGGGTACCATCTCACTTCAACAGAAAATAGATGGTTTTAATATCACAAAACTTACATAGAAAACCTCAGATACTTCAAATCTTAAAACACCAAGAATGTTATACCTCATACAATATTACATAAGAATTACAAATTAATGCAGAAGTAACAAAAATGGTAAGTTGATGTTTATGTAAAACTATTATTATAACTTTTCAAAACTAATTAATAACACCACAGATTGGATGTAGATTTCTTTAAATAAAATAGGAAGAACATCAATTAATTGAATAGAAACATTTAAATTTATTAACATGGAAATGCCAATAATTGGTGACATCTTCATTTTTATCAATATTAAGGCCTAATAAATTAGAAGGCACCTAAGCCTGAAAGAAGGACCCTGTTTTTGTTTTTGTTTTTGTTTTTAACTTAAGGAGCCATATGTTTCCCCTTTTTGCTTTTTTACCCTTTCACCATTTGTGAAAGTGTGACTCACCCTTCCCTTTTTGGTGTTGTCTCCCAGAGATACGAGTTATGAAGACTGTCACTTTGAATTGCAGTCTTTTAGGACCATTACTTGCAGACTGTGCTTTGAGCTCTCAGAACACTCTTGGCTTTTTCAGTAATTTTGTAGTCAACATGGAATGATTATTTTATATCATTTCACTCCCCTGCTGCCCTGCCCCACTCTCCTCACCACCCCCAATTTTTCTCATCCTGTTTTTGCCTGCCACAGAGTTTAGTGATAGAGCAGAGTCATGAAGGATTGCTCACTTGGTTTCAAGTTCCACTGAGAGCATAAGTTTTTCTTCTTTTATATATATATTTTTGTATCAAGAATCATAAAATATATATACAAATATAATATATATCACATATCATAAACTCTACTTATATATACATATAATTTCATATTTTATACTTATACATAAAATATTGCATTTTGTCATGCCATGCTCTTCATCTACAACTACCCAGTCATCATCTTTTTTAACTTTCAGTTTTTCCTTACTTTTATATTATCACGTACAATATTTTTTATTTTGGAAAATGAAATAAAAATAAAAAGCATCTTTAATCAAACCACAACACAAAATTGAAAATCACTGAAGGCTATAGCACAGGAACCCCAGACCAGGGAGCTGCTTAAGTGTTCATATTCTGAAAATAACCTTTTGGTGGACTAGCCAATATGGACACGCCCTATATCACTCACATGACAGGGGAGGTCACAAATGGCAGTGGGTTGGTGCAAGAGAAACCATACCTCCTCTGGTCTGAGGCTCATTATAAGGGGTCCCAGATGAAGGCAGCACAGGTCCATTTTGCACAAACCTACGTGTGGCCCGGAGCTACATTACATCAGTTTTTAACACAGAGAAGGAAGAAATCAAGAAGCAGTCACAGGACAAGAAACCACTCACAAAAGGATATAAGGAGAGAGTTGCAATCCATTCCCCGAACAGAACACATTCCTTTTGGCCAGGGATCCCCTGGCCAGCCATCACACAGGTGGTAGGAGAGCCATGTATTGACCCCACACTCCACACCATCATTGCTCTTCCACCTCACATTCTTCATGTTAATTCTTTCAGTAGGGAGCCTGTGTGGTGAGCAGGTTGGCAATTTGCATCCACACGCCACAGGTACAGTAAAGGCTACACCCTAAGACTAAAAATGCAATACAGAAACCAAAGAGACCCAGGAGGAAGGAACACCACCAATAGTCTGTAGCAGTCAGTAGCATAATATTCTTGCACAGGGTGGCTGGCATCCACCCCATGAATTACATAGTATCATTTGCGGTCCCATTTCTTTATTCAATACATATGGGTCATACTTCTACCTGTAATGCTGACAGCCACCTCACACTGTCCCAAACTGCATATGTGTGGCTTTGTACAGTTACTGTGCCCTCTCACAGTGGAAAACACCTTCTCATGTATCTATTTGAAGAGGGGGTCAGAAGTCTTCTAGACTTGCAGCCAGTCCCAGCATGTCTGGTTCACAGGGTGCACTCACCATCGCAGACCAGTAAAGGTCATGGTCAGGAAATCTGTGCAGACCTAACAGTCTGAGTGGTTGTTCTCAGTGTCCAGCATTACTGCCCATTGCAGGGAAGGTGTTGCTTCTGCAGAGTTCAACAAGACAATCCCCAAGAATTTTGACAGAGAAACAAGGTAAACAAGGTTATAATATGCATTATATGAAAACAGAAAGAATACAAAAGTTAATAAACACAGCAAATCTTAAACAAGTTTCTGAGTCTGCCAGAAACTGGATTAAGTACTAGAAGAGACTTCCAAATGCAAGGTATTTGCTGGAATGAAATTAAGTAATGACAATCTGATAGATCCTCTTTTTCTATAATTTAAATGTCTCTGATGATATACTGACTCAGTGTAGTTCTCAATAATTCCAAATCAAATGATGAAGGAAAAATGAAACACTAGTTCGAAAGAAAACTGAAGAAATTCAGGATCCAATCTAGTTCATAAGTGAGAAATAAAATTTTACAGACAATTTACTGAATGAGTCTACTTTCCATAATAGTGTGTAATGAATGTTATTGAAACAATTTTTCCCTTAAAATCACCCTCATTTTTATCAAAGAGCCAAATCAACACCAATTCATTTATTGCATTAGATCCAGTTTCATCTTGGCCTAATATTTTCATAAACACAACTGGAATAACAATAGATTATATAGTCTCTTTAAGACTGCTTTGCTGGAACCTACACAAGGAACTTGTGCTTTAGACTGAGCTTCACTCATCCCGCACACATGTGCCATCAGGCTTTGCTTATAGTACCTATGTTCCTCAAGTCCTTGAGTTTCTCATCATGTTTTAAGGTTCCTCCTTGAGATCTTTCATGAAAGCAACCTTTGTTCTTTATCTGGAAAGACTGCCGTGAACCACACGATCAAACACAGTAGCAGGCCATTTCTCCACTGAGCTTTTATTAGCTTCAAATTCAATCTCTGTTCCTCAGGCTTTCTAGTAACAACCAGAGTCTAGGCATGCCTCCTTCAGGCATGACATTCCAGGCAAAGTCTTGATTAATAAAATCACAATTGAAAACTGGCTTTATGTATCCTGTTATGAAGAAACCAGATTCCACCCTGGCTGGTGTGGCTCAGTGGATTGAGCGCTGGCCTGCAAACCAAAGGGTTGCCAGTTCAATTCCCAGTCAGGGCACATGACTGGGTTGCAGGCTAGGTCCCCAGTAGGGGGAGCATGAGAGGCAATCACACATTGATGTTTCTGTCCCTATCTTTCTCCTTCCCTTCTCCTCTCTCTAAAAATAAATAAATACAATATTTTTAAAAAAGAAAGAAAAAATAAATCAGATTCCTATTGGATTTATGCAAACAAATATATCACCTTGGAAAAATAATACTCATTAAGAGCTTCAAAATTCAAGAGGAATCAGATAGGGAGAAAAATTATAATGCCTCAATATTGCTTATGAAAGTATACTTTACCAAATTGCCTTAAGAAACAAAGTTTTCTCATGTCTGAAAAAAATATTTAAAAATTGACAATATTTTCAACAAAAAAGTTACAAAAGCCACAATTATCTTCAGTTTATTATGTCCTACACTAAATTTTGTTTATACTGATTATCTGTAAGCATTTCTATAAATCCAGTCATTTCACAAAGCTGTAGGAATCTTCACTCGGCACAAAGGTATGAAACAAAAATAGATTCTCAGAAATATGCAATCCAAAACAGGTCAGAGTCCTCTCCATGAACCCATCCCAAGACATAATATGATTTTGCAAATGCATTAGAGGAAAACAATGATTGTTTATAAATGACAAAATGTAAAATGACACAGTTGTAGAGTTGAGTATAATGCAATTAAAGAATTTACTTTCCTGCAACATTTTAAGATAAGTAAAAAGGCAAACAAAAATGTATCAGAACTTATATAGTCTCTAAAACATCTACTTTAATAACAAAAATGTGTATACAAATAAAACTTTTATTTCTTTATTCAACAAAGCTTCCTATGTACTTTAATCATGTTAAATAGGCCTAATTAGCTCAAAAACTTATTTTGTAAAAGAGGGAGATGTTTTTGGTTCCATGTACATTTTAAAAATATTTTCTAGATCTGTGAAATATGCCATTGGTATTTTAATAGGGAGTGCATTGAATCTATAGATTGCTTTGGGTAGTGTGTACATTTTAATGATGTTAATTATTCCAACCCATGAACACAGTATATGCTTCCATTTATTTGTATCTTCCTTCATTTATTCCTTCAGTATTCTGTAGTTTTCTAAGTACAGGTCTTTTACCTCCTTGGTTAAGTTTATTCTTAGGTTTTGTTGCTATAGTAAATGGGATTTTTTTCCTAGTTTCTCTCTGATAGATCATTGTTGGTGTAAAAAATGCCTTCAATTTCTGAATATTGACTTTGTATCCTGCGATTTTGCCAAGTTCACTGATTAGTTCAATGTGTTTTGGTTGAGACTATAGGGTTTTCTATTTATACTATCATGTCTTCTGCAAACAATGATAGTTTTTTCTTTCTTCTTTCCAATTTGGATGCCTTTTATTTCTTTTTCTTGTCTGATCACTGTAGCTAGAACTTCCAATACCCTGTTGAATAAAAGTGGTGAAAGCAAATCTTGCTTTCATCTTGCCTTCATCGTGCTCCTGATCTTAAGGAAATCTTACCTTCATCTTGCCTGTTTTTATTCACCCTGTTGAATAAAAGTGGAGAAAGCAAATCTTTCTTTCATCTTGCCTTCATCTTGCCTTCATCTTGCTCCTGATTTTAAGGGAAAAGCTTTAAGTTTTTGCATATTAAGTATGATGTTGGCTATAGTTTTCTTGTATATGTCCTTTATTATGTTGAGGTATACTCTCTCTATTCCCAGTTTGCTGAGTGTTTTTATCATAAATGGGTGCTGGATTTTATCAAATGCTTTCTCAGCATCTATTAATATGATCATGTGGTTTTTGTCATTTATTTTTTTTATGTAGTAGATTACATTTACTTATTTGCAAATATTGTACCATCCTTGCATCCTTGGGATAAATACAATAGTATGATTTTTTTAATGTATTGCTGGATCCAGTTTGCCAATATTATGTTGAGGATTTTAGCATCTATATTCATTAGACATACTGGGCTGTAATTTTCTTTCTTTGTTGTATCTTTACCTGGTTTTGGAATTAGGATAATAATGGCCTCATAAGTGCCCATCGGTAAATGAATGGATCAAAAATATCTGATACCTTTACACAATGGAATACTACACAGCAGAAAGAAATAGGGAACTCCTACCCTTAGCAACAGCATGGATGGAACTGGAGAGCATTATGCTAAGTGAAATAAACCAGGTGCTGTAAGACAAATACCATGTAATCTCATTAGTAAGTGGAACCTAATCAACAAACTGACAGTGAACAGGGTGTGGGGGGTGGGAATAATGGGGGAAAATAGGAAAAGGGGCAAGTCAAGGAACATGTATAGAGGACACATTGGCATGGACAATGGAGTGTGGGATTGACTGTGGGAAGTAGGGGGGGTGTGGAGCAGGAATGAGCAAAGGGAGCAAATGTGGGACAACTGTGTTTGAACAATAATAATGAAAAAAAGGTTAGGAGTCTTCTCTCTTCTTGAATTTTTTGGAATAGTTTGAGAGAAATAAGAGTTAGTTCTTTTTAAAATGTTTGGTAAAATTTGCCCATGAAGCCATCTGGTTTAGGGCTTTTGTGTGCTGTGAGTTTTCTGATTACTACTTCAATTTTGCTGGTTGTCATCAGTCTATTCAGGCTTTCTGACTTTTCTTGATTCAGTTTTGGAAGATAGTATGTTTCTAGAAATTTATCCATTTTGCCCAAGTTATGGCTTGGCATATAGTTCAAAATAATTTTTTACAATCCTTTGTATTTCTGAGATATATTTTTTACTTCCTTTTGTGTCTGACTTTATTTATTTGGGTCCTCTCTCTGTTTTTCTTAATGAGCCTGGTAAAGGCTTATCAATTTTGTTTATCTTTTCAAAGAACCAGCTCCTGGATTCATTGATCCTTTGAATTTTTTTTGTTGTTGTTTTTGTTGTTGTTATTGTTGTTTTAGTCTCTATGTCATTGAATTCTGCTCTGATTTTATTTCCTTCCTTCTATTCACTCTGGGCTTTGTTCGTTATTGTTCCTCTAGTCCTTGTAGATGTATGGTTCGGTTGTTTATTTGAGATTTTTCTATCTTCTTTAGGTAGCTTTGTATTGCTATGAATTTCCCTCTCAAGACTGCCTTCTCTGTGTCCTATAAATTTGGGGTTATTGTGTGTTCATTTTCATTTTTTTCCAGGTACCTTTTTTCATCGATCCTATTGTTAAAAACATTCAATATTTAATAACATGTTATTTAGTCTCCAAGTACCTGAATGTGTTTGAGGTTTTTCTTTGAGTTTCATTTCTAGTCAATCTACAGTTACCCAAGAAGATGCTTGATGATTTCAGTTAAAAAAAATTCCAATTTTTAAAGCCAATTTTTATTCCTGGTTGGTTTTATTATTTTTATAATTGTAAACAAAATGTATAAAGAAAAGCCTAAAAGCAAATAATATGCTTCATTAATTCCAAAGAAAAATTCCTTGAAGTGTTATGAACACAAATAATCACTTACAAAGAGTACATATTATAAAATTGTCTCTGAAAGGTCAACATAATTTATTCCTTAAAAATTCTTAGAGACAAATGACCATTTATTTATCCAGCATGCTAATGATACTAAATAGTGTCTATTTTTAATTTATTTTTGCAGATATTGTAAGCAAGCATTTTATGTATCGATTGTTTTCATTTATGTTTATCAAATAATTGGATATAACCAAACATTTGTATCAATTAGTTATTGGGTTTTGTGTGCTTTTCTTTTGTGATTTGAATGCTCTCATTACCCAATATCTACTTAATGTACTTTTCCTTGTGATGTTGAAAAGGTTTATATATTAGTCATATAGATAATATTTTGATATATCTTATATATTTTTCATTTTAACACTTTTAAAAATGCTGGTTATGATGCTTTTTGCCAGATATGAGTTTTTAAATAGCAAGATTTTTTAATATCCATGTTTTAGCCTGCACTATTGTGTTTAATATACACTAGATTTTTAAGCAATATGATTTATAAGATAGTATTTTTTTAAAATGCTTTTTCTTGCCTTACAGTTTCAATAACATATAAAGCTACCTTTGTTAATATGGTTTAAATTAAATATAAATATACACAAGTTTGCAGAGTACTTACTATGAACTAAGCACTCTGTGTGTCTATATAAAGGCAAAGATAAATGGAAAAGTATGGAACAATAATCATTCTGTTATTTTACAATACTTCTTCCTTTATATTTATTTTGTCTGCTTGAAATGCTTTATAAAGATTTTTTCTAAAATAGAAAAACAAGCATATATGACCATGTGTATATATATTTGCATATATAAAAAACAAACAGAGAGAGCATTTCAGAGAATGAGGGAGGGAGAGTAGGAGAGAGGGACAGAGGGATGGAGGGATGGAGGGATCAGGAGAGAGAGCAAAAGAGAAGAGAGAGAGAGAGAAAGGAGTAGGATGAGAATGAGAGAAATAGTCAATGGCAACTTTTTAGATGATCTCCAGAAATACTCCAAAATGTTACCTTCATCTTTGTTAAACAAAGATAACAGGAAACACTTTTCTGTCTTTTTTCCCTCCTGTTTGGTATCAGTTTATTTTAAAAAGATATTGCAGGAAATTATTAATGAAAAGATAAAACAATGGATTTCAACCACCTCAGTAACACAGGTATACTCCCAACATTTTTGTCACCAATAATTCTCCTATAAACATGGAGTTCTCCTCTCATTAGGAAGACCGTCATGCTTTATTGAACCACATAATTTCACCTAATTAAAATAAGCAGTATGTAGTTTTCTCCCCCACTCCTTTTTCTTTGGCTGGACAAATGCCAGTAATGATATTTCGAGTACCATAAGTGGACTCCATATTAAATATTCATCTTGTCACTTCCCTGCATAATCAAACATAGTTGCTGCTGATTTTTAAAATATTAATATTAACTTTGTTTATAAGATCTAAAAATGGTGCACTTTTTAAAGCCAATGTAAGTTAGGTTCTTGGAGAAATCTGTTAAGTCAACAAAGTGGATATAAATTAGTTGGCTTCAGTCAAGTTGTGGTGTGACATTTAACAAAGTTCTCATTAGCTTATAAACTGTTTAATTTATTTAAACTAATACAAGTTTTATTTAGGTCGCCTGTCACATATGTAAACATTTTTTTCTTTTTTTCTTCTCTGTAAATAAAATGTTCGGCATTTAGCCTATAAGTTTCTGCGTTAGGTTTAGATAGCTGTTACCCAATGTAGTTTTGAAGAAAAACCCTCTAATATAATTTAGCAGAGTGGTAGTTGATACACAGCTGAAACTGAACTCAGCTGCAGCTAGTCTGACTTAAGATACAAATGAAGATATTACAACACAATAAAGGTAGCTTCTTTTTATGCTTGGAAATCAATGTGATTTTCTATGCTTAACTGTTATTACATTTATTTTATTCAGATCATTGTACAACATAGTAATATGAGCACATGAGGAAGAAAGTAGGTACCAGTGAGTGGTAGGTTTTATTATAATTATTGTTGTGCCTTTTATAAAACTTAAAACACACATATGCTTTGCCAGACACTGTGCTAGGATCTAATTTGTTCTCAAAAACTGCCTGATAGGAATTGTCCTCACTTTCTATAAAAAATAAATTGAGGGTTTAGAAGTTTACATAACTTGCTTATGAGCACTCAGCTGGGACTTCGCATGTAAGACTACTCACCTGAAAACTCCACACTTCCTATGTAATGCAAAATTCTATTTCAATATAGCCAGGTGGGAAAACCCATTAAATTGAAACAAGTGGTCTATAGGTGTCAGAAAAGTGAAAATAGACTGTCCTCAATGAGTGAACATTGAGAAAAAGTCTGGATCAAGGATATCAAGCTGTCCCTTTTATTTCACATAGTAGTGTGGAAATAAAGATTAAAATGAAAAAAAAAAAAAGAAGTCAGGGGAACTAAGATCTATTTCTTGCCTAACATTTTCCATTCATCATACTAGGCACTTTAAGTATGCTAGCTCATTTAAATATCAAAACAATGCTCTAAGGTTGGGATTTGTTTTCTAACTTTAAAAGATAAAGGAATTACAGGACACAGCAAGATAATGTTAAATTGAAATTCACTCAGATAAAAAGTAGTGATATTTGATTTCCGATGATTTTTTGAAATCCCAAAGAATGTACATATTTCCTAAATACATGGAGGCACATGGCCATTCTTATTTATAATATGGATCATCTTATAATTTTTTATATTTTTATTAGGTTCTCCTAATTATGTAGCTAAAGAAATATCTCAGTATCTAGTTAGGTTTGGGTCTGGATGAGGAAAATATTATGAAAGCAAAATATAGTATATAGAAAGTATACAATAATGTTTATAAGGATATAAAATTTCAGAATGTAATTTTAGCTATATTTAAGTAAGTCGACTGTCCAAATACTCTCCAAGCTATTGTATTTCTAAATGATGTTAAAAATTAACAACCAGAAATTGAATGCTTATCATAGTCCAAGAAGTCTCATATAGGTTATCTCAATTCTGTGAGTTAGCTCATGAATATAAAATTACAGAGGATAAAACCAGCCTAGAGATCTGCTAAGTTGCTTAAGTACAGAAATTGTATTTTTATCTCAAATTGTATGTTTTTAATGCCCTCTTGTTTTTCATTTTCTCTACAAAAAAGAAAAAAGATTATTGGTGACAAAAACATATTAACTCTACCTACATCACAAAGTTACTGAGTAAGCTCTCTGCCTAAACTACATTGCTGGGCTTGTTGCATTGTGACTTACAGATAGATTTAAAGACTTTGGACTTCAATATTTATGAGAAGTAAAACTGATTTTAAAAGTGCAACTTATTTTAAAATCTGTAGTTATTTATTGACATAAACCAGAAGAGAAGGTAAAGTATTAAAATAGTCAATTTAAAATTAACATTTAGATATTCTGTTGACTCAAAGACTTCCTATTACTCAAGGCCAGAAACCTTATAAAAGATACTGACTCTAGCATGCCAGTAACAAAAATAAGACTTAAAAGAATATACGGAGTGTTCAAAGAGATTTGATATATTAATTATCTATAAAATATTGTTATAGAATGAATTTTTTGTATAATATATACCCAAGGCTGGATTTTTTAAAAAAGTTGTACAGTATACTATGTGTGCACAGGTTAGTGGACAAGAGTTCACTTTGTCTCTTTCTTGAGCAAACAGAGTGCTAATTTTGATTTTTTTTTTTTTTACTTAAGAAATATCAATGCTGCTGATAGAGCTAAGGTAGAACCTTCAAGTTTGTATATAATTTAAAAGAATGGGCAAATAATTAAACTCCAAAGTTAATTTCCATAGAAAGATGTATACAATGAGCCAATTTCTGATTCTAATTGTTGTGTGACAGAAGTAAGCATTTCAAAGTTTATTTCAGTCATGTACTTTTGTCAAAGAAAATAATAACAGGTTTGTTTGATAACTATCTTCTTGCAAGTATATGCCACTTTACAAATATTTATCATGATAAGAAGATGGATTTTATGCATCCTAACACACATGCATAGATATATTTATATAGTGATCAGGAAATTGCAGTTAAAAAGGATACCAACTTTTCTAAGTATCGAGGTAGAAATTAGAGCCAATGCCCTTCTGCTATAGTCTAGAATCCTTTTCCCAAAACCTGTCAGCTGGTTATGTTATCCAGGAATTTTCTTGTGGGTAGTGCAAAATTATTGCATGTCAAAATTATTCCATGTCTGTGGGCCATGCAAAATTATTCCATGTTTATAGGAGCTATAAATGCCAGGAATAAATGCAAAGTTCATCATATAACCAGTTAAAATGATCTCAAATATTAGAATATTTTCTAAAACCAGTATTAAACAGAATAAAGGAATATTTGTATAATGCTTTTTTATGTCGAAGTTCTCAAAGCTTGAATTTTTCACAAGGCTTTTTTATTATGTACATTATTTTGTTTATTCTGTTCATGGGAAAGTCTGATATGACCTTTATTTTTACATTTCTAAAGCTCTCAGGGGATCTTTTTGCTTCATTACTTTGACAAAATTGATATCAAAGTCCATTTGGGGGAAGGGCATTAGTCCAAACTGACCAATAAAGTTAACAATAGGGATCGTCAGGCCAGCTTCTTCAGCTAGGAATTCAGATTCTGAGGTGAGGCAGATAAAACAAATAAGACATATGCTCCGAAACTTGTTTCAGAACTTAATTGCCAAAGCAAGTACAGAAGACTAGAAGAGAGCTAGAATGTATGAAAGAAGTAGGAGTGTTCATATGCAGGTACTTTCTAGGGAAGGGACAGTGAGGCACTACCTGCTGAGAAGAACATTCATGGTTTTATCATGCTGCAGTGTAGTTGGATATATTTTTCTTATAAGTTCTCAGATTTAGTGGGTAAAGAATCACCTAGACAAATTCATGGTTATTTATTCAAATCTCATTTGTTATGTTACAGAGATAGGAAATAGAAAAAGCTTATAATTTTATGGAGAAAAATAAAAATAAGCAATTAAACTAGAAGCATTCATAGGCATGGCAGCAGTCCAAGGAGAATATTGTACATTCTATGTTTCTATACCAAATCTGTCCCATAGGGTTGTTATAAAGATGAAATAACACTTGCAGAGTGTGAAAAACTCTTAGCACATCCTAAGCACAATATGAAGATTCTAATCTAAATGTGATTGACAACATTCTCCTGAGAAACATGTTACTAGGCATTTACTTTATTATTGTTCTATATATTTTTTCAATTTTTATTCATGCAATTCTTCTTCCTTTTTTTTTTACATTTACACAAAAACTTTTAGTAAGTGAATGAGTGAACAAACTGTGGTACAGCCATAGAATGGGATATTATTCATCGATAAAAAGAAATAAACTATCAAACCACAAAAAGACATGGATAAACTTGAAGGGTACATTTCTAAGTGAAAGAATCAACCTGAAAAGACTACATAATATATGATTCCAATGTATTAGTTTTCTTGGGCTACAGTAACAAATTTTTATTGTGGACACTATTGCAAATGTTCCCATCCCCCAAACCCCCTTTCCCCTTTCCCTCTGGCCATCACCACATTGTTGTCCATGTTCTTGAATTAAACGCACATGTTCTTTGGCTAATTCCTTCACCTGCTTTCATCCAGCCCCTCTACCCCTCCCTTCTGACAGTTGTCAGTCTGTTCCATGTATCCATCCCTCTGTTTCTATTTTGTTCGTCAGTTTATTTTGTTTAATAGATTCCACATATAAGTGAGATCATATGGTATTTGCCTTTCTCTGACTGTTATTTCACTTAGCATAATAATCTCTGGGTCCATCCATGCTGTCACAATTTCTCTTCTAGAAATCTCTTACTCATTCAATGGTCTAGATCAGTTTACCATCTGTTCTGTTATTAATTTTCATTTCATTAAAACCCTGTTTTTTAATTATATTATTTTCTTCACAATGTGCCTTCTTGCTTCTGATTTTCTGCCATTTTATGAAAATTATAACAACAAATACTTCATTGTCAAATGCCTGTCCCATAAAATCTCTAAGCAACCTGCTAATAAGACAGAATTAAGCTTATTGCTTACTGCAGTAAGGGAGAGCACCAACTCAACAGAGCTTTGACTGGATGTCTAGAGTAGGAGGACAAGGTGGGGATGTATGTGAATTTGAGGTGTAGTTTAAGTTGTGTCTTCTCAGGATACCACCGTAGTAGATTGGTAGAAACAGAAAATCCAAAATTTTGAAGGGAAGAAACTCAAGTGCTTTAGGAGACAGGCTACTGATCTTTCCATTGAAGAGTTGATTATTCATTTCTGTAATGAATACTCAGGACTTTTGCTGGGGCAAGAGTCTCCTAAAATGGTAAAGCTATGCTAATACTATGAAGAAATTATGCGCAGGTAGTTTCAGACTCCAGAGTCCAATCTGTGAAGATAGGTTGTATGGCTCTTATCTATGTTTTCCTATGTTTAACAGGCAGTTTGCTGCTGTAGTTGACTTATTTCAGTTGCATTGTAATATTTTCCCTGGATAAAATCTATTTCTTTTTATATATTTATCTTTCATAACACTGCCAATTTTTTCTTAATAACATACAGATAATATCAAGCCACTTATTTGTTCAAAGAATTCAAGCTACTCACAATGGCTGATGAACTACAGGTCACAGTGGTATTTCAATATTCTCCAAACCTGGCTCTAAGCCCATTTCCAGTCATATCCTTCTTCTGTCCTTACATACTGCCTCACAATGTGAAATAATTTTTCCCAGGCACATCCTTACTCAAGTTCCTCTCACCTGAAGTGATGCATTTACCTGCCTTTTCCCAAATTGCCATGTTCTACTTACCTTTCCTACCAAAACTTTTCTTATATCACTAGTTAACATACAATTATTTTCTTCTCTACTTTTTTGAATCAGTAGAAAGACCTAGGTTTGTAGATCCCAAAACTCTTGGAGTCCCTAATAAAAAAATAAATAGAAATTAAAATTAAGAAGGTTAAAAAATTGTTTGGTCAGTTTGGAATGGGTTTCTACTTGGCTTTCATGGTGGATGATAGAGTTGAGGTCTTTTCCTGCTCAGCCAGCCCAAGCAGTCCTGGTTTCCAGTGGCTTAAAAAAAAAAAAAAATGTGAGTAAGGCTTTTGGCATAAAAATGAATATTGATTAAAGTAAAAACCTGTAACATACTACACATTTTTAAAAAGCTGACAAAAACAGCAAAATTAACAAATCATGTAATATATAATATTTTTATTGATGAACCACCAGACAGATAATAACATATGTAATTATTTTTATCAAGTCTAATATCAATGATTTTATCTTTTCTGATATGAGTAGAAATGTAATCCATTATTACTTTTGGCATGATTTATCAAATATATTTCAGGTTATTGATAGCTTAGAATTACTTTCAATCTAAAATCTTAATATAACAAAAAGTTACATAAATGTTATCCAAGTTTAGAAATATATTATTTCTAATATATAAGTTTATATAAAGATAAATTTGATATATACATGAAATTAAATTACATAAAATAAATTAAATTATAAATATACAAATGTATGTCTTTATATGTATTATATGACTATATATTAAATGTATTATATTACTATATATTTTAAATTATATTATATCATTATACAATAGATATTATATTATTATAATATATATTATATGTTATATAGTATATAGTATATATAAATAAATATATAAATATGCAAAGTATAAATACATAAATATGAAAATAAATAAGTTAAATTAAATGTATGAAATATAATTTATTATTTTTAAGTACATTTTATTGATTATGCTATTATAGTTGTCCCATTATTGATCTCCCCTCTTTTCCCCTTCATCCTGCACACCCATCCAACCAACACTCCTCCACCTTAATTCATGTCCATGTGTTGTACATGTAAGTTCTTTAGCTTATTCATTCCCTATACTATTCTTAACCTTTCCCTGTCTATTTTGTACCTATCACTTACGCTTCTTGTTCCCTGTATCTTTCCCCCATTCTCCCCCCTCCCCTTCCCCGCTAATAACCCTCCATGTGATCTCCATTTCTGTGATTCTGTTCCTGTTCTAGTTTGCTTAGTTTTTGTTTTTGTGTTTTAAGTGCAGTGGTTGATAGTTGTGAGTTTGTTGTTATTTTACTGTTCATAGTTTTAATCTTCTTTTTTTTAGATAAGTCCCTTTAACTTTTCATATAATAAAGAGTTGGTAATGATGAACTCTTTTAAGTTGACCTTATCTGGGAAGCACTTTACCTGCCCTTCAATTCTAAATGAAAGCTTTGCAAGATAGAGTAATCTTGGATATAGGTCCCTGCCTTTCATGACTTTGAATACTTCTTTGCAGCCCCTTCTTGTCTGCAAGGTTTCTTTTGAGAAATCAGCTGATTGTCTTATGGGAACTCCTTTGTAGGTAACTTTCTCTTGCTGCTTTTAACATTATCTCCTTATCTTTCATCTTGGGTAATGTAGTATGATGTGCCTGAGTGTGTGCTTCTTTGAAGTCAATGTCATTGGGACTCTGAGCTTCCTGGACTTCCTGGAAGTCTATTTCCTTTGCCAGATTGTGGAAATTCTCCTTTATTATGTTGTCAAATAAGTTTTCAATTTCTTGCTCTCTCTTTTCCTCTTCTGGTATAATTTAAATAAATATAAACATATATTATTTCTAATATATATAAATATAAAATAGAAATGTTATCCAAATATAGAAATAGCCAAATCAATAAAGTCATTGGTGAAAATGAAACAACATGCCTTTTATTTTATGGAAAGATATAAACAGAATTTTTGGCCAACCCAATATGTCGACAGACAGATTTAGCTCTAATAGAATTCTTATTTACTAATGCTTTGTATTGTACTTTATTGTATGCAGTTATTTGTGCGTGTATTTTATTATACTTTGCTGTATATATGTTTAATTGTCTGCTGGACTGATAATTGCAAATGAATTTTGGTTTTGCATCCTTCATAGTGTTGTGCTCTTGGATATCCAACAACTATATGTTGATTTAAATGGAATTAAATTGAGACTAGCCTGGAGTCACATTGAAAATTACATCTTTTTCTTCTTTACACATTGGGGTCAAGGTCAAAGGTATAGTGGCACTAGCTAAAATTAATTTTAGGTCCTTCTATATTTAAGAACTAATTAGCTTTTGTAGGAATCAATTCACACAGCAAGATTACATCAAGCAGATGTTGATATTTTATGCATAAATATAACTACCAAAGAAGGGTAAAAAAAGCAAAGTGTCTATAAAAGTGAGTGAATAATTAAAAGATGACTACCCCTCTTAATAATATTAATCAAATTAAAGTATCTGAAACTAAATTATTTTCTTCAGGGAAACTTCATATCAATCATATTTACGTTAACATGAGCCATATAGAATTGTCAGTGGTTTACTTTTTTTAACATACAAAAATAGCAATTTTATGCAATTAAGCCAAATATATTAATATATTTGTTCACATTTTTAACATAAAAATTAGAAAAAAGTAACATTTTCTCATACTCAGTCCTCAAATTTATTTTAGAAGTATTACAGATTATGTAAAGTAAGTGTTCAGCTGGGGTTTTGTTTCATTTATCCATGTTTCCTGTGAAAAGACAATAGCTACAAACACAACAATATCTACTAGGTCAATTATTTAAAAGCTGTAACATTCTAAACTTTCATACAATGGGTAACATCTGTCTGTGATCTTAGACAGATGTTAGAGTGCAGTATCTAGACTGGGACTCTACTCAGAGACAAGGAAAACACAGGACCTGCAAGAGTTAATGTAGACAGATAATGCATTTTTTTTCTCCAGAAATGCATACCCCAAATAGAGCATATGCTGTACACAGCTGTAGTAGCAAAATCTCTATTTTTCTTCATCACATGATTTTAAAAGGCTTTCCTTTTTTTCCTCAAAACTTAGGTTTACTTTATGTTAGATCTTGATTACCAATTTATATGAAATTTATAATTACTAGAATGAAAAACAATATAAAAATGAGATTATAAAATAATTTATCTGTCCTGATCAAGAAAGTTATGCATATATGCATTGTAGCAAATTTGGAAACATGAAGTGGAGGATGGGAATTAACAGTAGCCATATAGCTCAGAGATATCTAGTGTTAACATTTTGACCTGAAATGTGACAATAATTTTTCTATGTATATATAAACTATAAAATTGCATTTTAAGTAAACGGTTTTATTATGATATGACTCACATGCCATAAAGTCACTCACTGAGAATGTACAATTTAATGTTTTTAGTGTATTCACATATTTATATGTCTACAAATAATTTTTAGAACATTTTTATCATCTTAAGAAGGATATATTCCAGATGTTATGGCTCTTATTCTCCTTCTCCCCTCTTGCCTACACCAGCCTTAATGACTGCTCATCTACTTTCTGCCTCTATAGATTTCCCTATTCTGAACTTTCATATGAATGAAATAACAGAGAATGTTGGTTTATTTTTGTTATTATTTTTATTTTTTCTGACTGCCTGTTTCTTTCTGCTTAGCAAAATCTTTTTCAAGGTTCACCCATGTTGTAGCATCTATCAGCACTTCATTAATTTTTAGGCCTAAATAATATTCTATTCTATATGTATGTCCAATTTGTTTTGTCTTCTGAAAGACTTTTGAGTTGGTTTCATCTTTTTGGCTATAATTAATGATGCATAAGTTTCTGTGTAAACATCTGTTATTATTTCTCTTGGGTGTGTGTGTGTGTGTGTGTGTGTGTGTGTGTGTGTGTGTGTATATATATATATATGGAATTACTAGTTCACTTTTTTAACTCTATGTTTAATCATCTGAGAAATTCCAGACAGTTTTTCTTTAGTAACTTAGCTATAGAACACTAATACAAGTGAAGTTCCACTAGTTACTCTGTTCAAAGCTACCTTTAAAGTAGATAACAACAGAACAAAGCATGGTCCCTGCTCCACAAGAAAAGCAGTCGAGTTGGAAGAAATTACTTCTTCTCAACATGTACACAATGTGTTCCTCTTTACTCATTTACAGTTTTTCTGAGGTGCAGTGGATAATGGTACACAAACACCTGACCCCCATCAGAACCAGCCCAGTAGTATTGGCTGCTGATAGACCAACAAGTAAGACTCCAGGAATTTTTCTCAAAGGAGTGCTCCATGCTTTTTGCTAATCTCTGGGCCAGTCTCCATTAGTGGCTGGTCATTGCAGGGAGGAGTCTGAAAAAGTTAGGAGGTTCAAGGCCTTACCCCACCACCTCAGTTGGGATAGCTCTGAGGGGTCTCCAGTTCCAGCACTCCTTTTTGAATTTGAGTCCTCTGTTCCAATCATATTAAAGTTTAAATTCACCCTCTGCCCAATCTTTCTTCCTTCAGCCTTTGTGGACTTTGCTTCTGAATATGCTTCCTAGTAATACTTCTGAACTCAAATGTTAGCATTTCAGAGTGTGTTTCTTAGGAAGCTCATCTATGCCTGGAAGGGTCAGAGTAATGTAAGAGACCCTTGCAGTTTACTCACTGTGTAGGCATACTATTCCTAATCTCAGAAGCCTATGAATTAATTATATTACCTGGCAAAGGGGCATTAAAGCTGCAGATAAAATTTAGGTTGCTAATCATATGACTTAAGATATGAAGATATTCCTTAATTTCCCAGGTGGGCCCAAAGTAATCCTAGGGATTCTTTAAAATAAAAGAAGAGGCAGAAGAGGGAGGGATGAGAGTTGGTAGCTTGAGAAGAACTTGAACTTAAATGAATATAACATTGTTGATTTTGAAGATGGAGAAAAGAGGCTGTGAGGTAGGAATATGAACAACCTTGAAAAGCTAGAAGGTAAGAGAACTGATTCTCCCCTAGAATCTCCAACAGGAACACAGTTCTGCCAAACTTTGATTTTAACCAGTATAACTAACTTCAGACTTGTGATTTCTAAAACTATAAGGGGATAAATTTATTACAGCAGTGTTAGAAAACAAATACACTTTCTTCTCTTCTTTTTATAACATGTTGTTTAACTCTGTCGCTGACTGTTTATATATCTTCCTCCAGGCATCTGTACTTTTTTCGAAAAGGAAAACTATGCCTCATTTGTATTTGACCTGCAGTGCTACAACACAGAATGATTATTCCGGGTAGGCAACAAGACCTAATATGTTTCTATAATGAGTTAATGAAAAAGACAGGTGAAATACTCTCTGTGTTTAACACCGAAAAAGTAGATAGCCAAATGTAATTTATGAAGTATTATAATCCTCTTGTCCTTCAAATTACATTGCCTAGAAATCATCTTTTCCTATACCTGGAGAGTTGGGTCTACCTACATTTCAAATGTGGAAGAAATACTATCCTCATGCACATTTTGATATCAAAATTCAGCAAGATGCTTCCCATATATTTTCTTTGTTCTCAAATAACTCATCTTTACATGACCATATTTGCTTATGATTTTGAAGATCCTTTATATTTCTATAATAGATATAAAATTATATCTATTTAATTATAAAGTTACATTTCTGATTAAGCATAATTTTATTTAATATATATTTTTGGAAGTTTCCATTTGTTTTATCTCTTAAAATTCTTTCCTAATATTATGAAAACTGATTAATTCTAATCCAGAACTAATATTCTGGAACCTGATTAATTCTCTTCTATCCATGTTCTGTTCTGTAGGGGGGAAATACAAAAGTAACTAAAACTATATGAAATCAGCTTCAAAACATAAAGTAAAATAAAGTTACAAATACATGTTTAAAAAGAACATTACCTCTTCTTAAACAAAATAACTTTATCATTGTTTAAAGATATAATGCATAGTATAAGATACCTATTATAAATTCAAGTAAAGTCAGTCAGAAAACACATCTCTTGCTGTTTTATGGAACAGATGAAGCAGGAAATAATCTTAGCATCATGCCATTAGCAGTTTCAGAAGTAGATACAAAAGAAAATGTTTGAATAACTAATACTTTAGAGATGATTCAAAACTGCAATTAACGCCTGTTTTTCATTATAGTGTAAAAACAGTAGGCATGCTAGCCCAGTCAAAGCAAAAAAAGAAAAGAAATACAGAGGGAAAGGGGAGGGCAGGTTAGGTGGGGGATAGGGAGATCAGATACATCTTATGTTGTGAAAGTTTTGACACTTTCTTTATTTTCTGGGTTCATTCACTGAGGTGGTCCACAATTGCATCTGCCTTGCAGCATTCTATTCAGTTATAATTAAAATATGTAAAGAGTTAAAGAATGTATAGCCACAATTAATAAGATAGCTTTAGAAAATGTTATTTACTTCCCGGGCAGCATTGAGTTGGAAAGAATTGATACAAAAAGAACAACAAATAACAGGGTCAGAATGTAACATTATGTTGATTTGAAAAGGTCAGAGAAAGATGTGAGTAGGTCTCACTGCCCATGCTACATACTAGGCAATATTAGTGTCAATCATCATTGAGCTTATACAAAAAAAATCAAAACAAACAGTCACACTAACCCAATACCTCAAAACGGACAGAAATGCAACAGTCACCCAGATGAAGGAGATTTGCTTGTGGGCTACCATTGCCCCATCATCTCTCATTGTGGGGGATGGCTGTGACTCAGTTCAGCCTTCTGGTATTAATAAACTGCCTGTTTTTCCTGTTTGCCTATCCATCTGTGCAAATGAGATTCAGTGTGACTTTAAATCTGTTGGAAATGAAATTCACTTGCAAGGTAAGAATTGTTAATAGCAATAAACAAATGGAATAAAAAGGTGTTTATAAACTGTAAGCCAACTTTACACAAAGACCCCATTTTAATATGAAATTAAACTACAACTGCAATAAGTCATATTCTAGGTGCTTTCCTATCACTAGTTTACCTGTGGATCTGGAATTGCTAAAACCTTATTCAAAACCAAATGCATCTTAGGTTACAGTCAAGGTTATAGAATTCTTAGTAGATGTTTAGCTACATATCTTTACCTTTTTCAAGTCAAGAAATATAGTGTTGAGTAATATATTCCCTTACATATCTGATTTATTAGACAGAGTTTAACCTGCCTTTTAAATATTAGCTACTAATAGGAATATAAGGTCCGAAGTTACTTTGCTATGTCTTAAACTTCTTATTCTACTCTCTGAGGTACGATTCTGTCCCTTTCTGTGGAAGATAATAAAGATACCACCATCTGGAATTTCTAATGAATGAATTTTAATTTACTGATGATTAGAAAATACTTAGAACATGTGCTAGACCCAGTAAATTCATTATTGTGTCCTCTTTTGAGAATTGTAACCAAGTCCATGCAAGATGTGGCATAGTTTTTCCTATTCAATATATTTTCCAAGTTCCCTTAGTTAACCACCAGAGCATGTGCTATGCAGGTGGTGGTGAAAGAGGTAATGGAATAATTTCCATAAAGGCATCTAGGGAAAACTCCATTGAGAACATGGGGATAAGTAAAATATTTGGAGCTTGGTATCCTAGGTAAAATCTCATTCTTTCTACATAGTAGAACTTGAAGGAAATCAGAAGTTGCTAGGTTATAAGACTGATGAAAGGATAGTTGACCTGGACAGGATATACAGCTAGAAGGTAGAGTGAAGCTTATTTTACTTAGTAGCTTTTATACATTGTAATTTTTCATGCTATATGTTTTTGGTTTGAATTTGAAGTAAAGTATCACTTATAATTTTTTGAAATGGTATCCATTTAGGAAGGCTTTATATATTTTGAGAGGAAAAGAGAAGTCTATATATAGGAATGTTCTCTATCAATTCTAGAAATAAGTAAAAGAGTTGAAGCAGCAGATATTGTTGCTTTTTACAGATCTGGTCTACCTGAAGAAGCATTCCTTGCATCTACCTACTGATATTTATGATTCAAAAACTTAGATTTGGATATTTTTGAAAGGTACTCTTATAATAATTAAAAGTAATATTTTCTTACTGAAACATTATCATTATAAAACTTGTTTTCCAAAGTATTTTCCCACCAAAATATATGTATTATGTGCACATGAATATGTATATGTGCATATATGTATAGTGTGTGTGCATATATATGTATATATAAGTTTGTTTGGTTTTTGTTTTCTTTTGAAAAAGGCACCTGAAAGTTTTCTGGGTGGATAAATATTTGCATATAAGATAAAAGGTAAATAATTTTTAGAAGATTATAAAGGAAAGGAAAAAAGGCTTAAGTGGAATCTTCCAGTTAGATTATAAAAAAGGAAAGAAGGCTCAAATGGAATCTTCCATTTAGAGTCCACCCAAATTGGGCTCTGAGATTCTCAGATGAATATTACAATATATCCTGAGGACAGCACTGTGCTGCCAGACCAGGAGGAGTTTCTCTGCTGATCCCCAGGTGGTTCCTACACCCACTGCTGCTGTAATGTGGAGCAGCTGGGCCTCACCCCTCAGTAGATGCTCCAACAACAACACATCAATAGATAATCCATGGAGGATGTCATGCATGTTGCCTTGGATAGTAAGTATTCTATTCCCATCCTGGATTGAGTTCAGGGATAGGAGGCTGGGAAAGAAAGGACAGGCCATAAAATCATAGCCATACCTCCAGCTTAGCCTGTGTACCTCTGATCTCAACAGACCAGGAAAAAGTGTTGAAAACAGAGACAAACCCAGCTGATTTCAATGATGATCTTAGCATGCCTCTATATTGTGCCATTTATTCCACAGGAATGAGCTGTGACTATGACATGCTGAACTACAGCTTAGACAGGAAAATGTTTAGAAGGCTTTGAAGACCCAATTTTCTCATGGTACTCTAGCAGAAAATAATGTAGTAAGATTCTGGAGTAAAACAAATGAAAGAACTCTTAATAAGACCAGATTTTCATACCTTACTGAGGTTTCCAAAAAGACACCTTTTTCAGAAAAAGTCCCTCAGCATAAGACTCTCCCGGATGGTTTCTTAATTTTTATAAGAAATATATTTACAATGACATACAAGGGATTCCTTCCAAAAGCACATTGAGATTTATACATTCTTACATATACATGTATGTGTTTTTGTGTTTATATAAATGCTTGCTAGTATTAAATAATAATAAAACAAAAGGAAACTTGGATTAAAAAGCAAAATGTGAAAAATATCTCTTTAACTGGCTTTGTGTGTGTTACATTCCATTGGGTCAGCCTTGACTTCTAGTAACCCTGTGAATGAGTGATGTCCGCAATGTCCTGTCCTCAACAGCTCTGCTCAGCTCTGGAGACTCCTACCTATGGCTTTTTTATGCAGTCATTCAAGCTCATATTTGGTCTTTTTCTTTCCTATTGTCTTTTATTTTTTCCAGCATTACTGTCTTCTTCAAATAACTTGTCTTTTCATGGTGTACCTGAAGTAAGACATAACTGGCTTCATGACTTTCAAAAGAATACATTAGTAATTTAAAGTAATTAACAATTTTTGTACTAAATAAAGTGTTAAAAGATAACAATTGTTTGAGGGAGTTTTGTCTTTTTTTAGATGAATCTCAACATTTTATCCAATAATGCAATAATATTAATTATGCAAAACCTTTATATTTATTTTCAAGTATAAAGTGCTTACAATTTCTGGTAGCTTTCATTGTCCTTATGTAAAATAATTGGTATGTTGACAAATATAACAAATATAAATCTATAAAACAATTCAAAATAATAAAAACGTGTATTGGAATTTACCTGGGCACAGCTGAACCACTGAATGAGTGAGGTACAATTCAGTTTTGTAACACATGTAATCAATTCTGATTTTCTCAACTAGTACTTGCTTGTACTAAGCAATGTTGTTGATTCTATTAACTTGAGCAACATTTGGCTTTACAATGGACTGAGATACTAGAAGAAAAAAAGGAGAAGGAGGCAAAGGAGAAGAAGAAGTGGAGGAAGAAGAAGGGGAGGGGGAGGAGAAGGAGGGGAAGGAATAAAGACGATAGTACTAGTACTTTTCCCCTCCATTTTCTGATTTTTCTGACTCTACATACAGTATGCACAGGACTTTTTTATGTCTTGAGTTCTACCATTACATTCCTCAGTTTGTAAGAAGAGGAAGAAGATGATGTTTCTCTGAATGTTTCACTTTCAATACAAGTAATTGAGTGCTCCCTCTCTCTCTGAATAAGCAGCCAGATATATATACATACAGTATGAAAATTGCTTTATGAAATGGTCCTTCTCTGAACCTCTTCCAAAATCAAACACCTCCATTAAACCCCAGGGTCTCAGGCACAGGTTTCTGAAATGTCTCCACTTGTAACAGTATTGGCACAGCTGTGCCCCACCTGTGTCTCTGTTACATCAGGTGGTTTCTGTGAGAGCCTTCAGCATCAGCAGGAGGAGGATCTTCCTCCCTAATAACCATACAGAGTGATCACACTAATTTATCTCAACCCCTCCTCTGATTCTCCTTCAGAAAGAATAATTTTATGCAAGAATACCTTCATGCAAATCAGGATCATTTTTTCACTGGCAAAGTTTTTAAAAGGGAAGGAATATAGGGAAAGGAGAGTTTGAATTGACTGTTTTCCCAGTGGTTGGGTAGAGGGGCAACAACAACATTGACACAACAAACTTAAAGCTTGGTCAACTGTACTTGAAAAAAGTATTTTATATATACATACATAAAATTACATAGAAAATTTTAAAAAGTGAGAAGAAATTATAAAGTCATCAGTGAATAAAATTATTCCAGGAGGTTTGCATGTCTGGTGCTGGTCGATGGCCTTTTTAGGTATTGGTTCTGAATATGGCCTTTCTCTTTCATTTTAAAGTAGTATATTTTTTTACAATAGTCTTGCTCCCTTCCTCTAGCCTGTCTTAGTCTATGGAAACAACCAGCTGGACTGAATGGGTGAATAAAACGGAAGCCACACTTCATGCCCCATATATACTCTAGTAACTGAGTTCACAAAATCCTCCAAGTTGATTCTGCCTTATAATGAATATAAATGAACTTCTTGAAAATGAAAGTTAAATACTTAGTTGAGTAGTTTTCATTGCTATACATTTCCAAATTCATGACATGTGAAATCACATTAATCACCTTCACTGCCTTCTTGCAGCCATAAAGAGGAAACAAGAGTAGGAAAAAAGTTTTGTTTCTGCAAACAGTCAAGTTCTTTTCCTCTTAAGCTGGAAACATTTTACAGCAATATGCAAGTGTTGTGATGTCATGCAGATACAGCGACATTTTAAGTATCTATTTTCTTTATAGGACATGCCATATATCACATCTTTAAAGAGAGAAACAGTACTTGGAACATCCACATTTTTTATTTTTTTTAAGGATTTTATTCATTCATTTTTTACAGAGAGGGGAAGGAATGGAGAAAGAGAAGGAGAGAATCATCAATGTGTGGTTGTTTCACATTCTCCCCACACTGGGGGACTGTCCCATATGCAACCCAGGCATGTGCCCTGACTAGGAATTGAACTGGTGACCCTTTGGTTCACAGGCCCATACTCAATCCATGAAGCTACGCCAGCCAGAGCTGTATATCCCATTTTAAAATTAAGTGATATGGAATTGAACCTCAGGTTTTTACCCCATTTCTTATTGCTTATAGGTTATTTTTTTAAAATATGAATCAGACTAGTGTAATATCTTGCTCTTCTTGTTTTTACTGCTTTTAACAAAAGTGTGTTTAGAAATAGGAATAAGAGGGGAAAGTTTACTGAAAAAAAATCTGTGTTGGAAAAGGACTCAAGAACCAATAAAAATCCTCACTTAACTGACAAGCAGCTGCCTTAACTTTGAAAGTATTTATTCAAGTATTTTTTTGTCTCTCACAGTAAGTTGTAGAGGAGATCTACAAAGTCTAATATTTTCTGTGGTAAATCAGGGTGCTGGGACATTAATCATGAAAATGATTTTAAATCATCCATTTCATGAATAAAATATGGAAAGTAATACCCTATTGTTTAAAAGATTCTAAAACAGAAACCTGCAGCTTAATTTGAACTGAAAAGGAAATTCTGAATTGACCTTGTAATTCTCTTTTTGTGAATTTGAAGTTTCTGCTGTTCTCTCACTTGAAATATAATTTTATTCTCCCCTCCATATGAAAGATTTGAAGCTCCTGGAATTTAAATATAGAAAAGTAACGGAACCATTAGGTTCAGTTAAAGATGATTGCTAAGACAAAGAATAAAATGCTTAGTTATTATAAAAAATACGTATTTTTGTTTATCCACAAGGAATATAAGGTGTATATTCTTAAATTTTTCTAGAAAGTTGCTGTTTAAAACAAAATTTAGTCAGAATATCTCAGAAATAATCTGTATAGTTCTCTTACAAATCATGTTAAAATGATTTGCCAGTTAGTGTTTCCATTTTTTTCATACTATTGTTTTCTAATATAGTTCAAAAATAATAGATCATAATTTTCAACTCTTTAATTAAAGGCATCATATAATAAATACAGGAAGAATGCAATCCCTCTACATTGTGTCTGCATATACATAATACATAAACTATGTAAATATAGATAATGAATGATTATATGCTATGGTAAAAAATACTCATTTTTTTTGTTACTTTATAATGGCAGTAAGAGTCACAAGTGATTAATTTGTCAGATTAATTAAGTATAAAAGACCATTGATTTAGACTTGGTTGGAAATTAACATATATTAGTAACATTGTCAGACAATTAAAAAAACACATTTACTCTTTTTTTTAATCTACTTGAATTAGAGGCATATGTCAGAAATGTTATGAATTTGGTTTCAGACAATCACAATAAAGTGACTATTGCAATGAAGTGAGTCACATATTTTTTTGGTTTCTTAGTACATATAAAAGTTATGTTTATAGTGTACTGTTGTCTATCAAGTGTGCATTAATAGCAGTATGTCTAAAAATGTACATAACTTAGTTAAGAAAATACTTTATTGCTACAGAAAACTAACCACAATCTGAGACTTGAGCAAGTGAATCTTTTTTTTTTTTTTTCTGGTGGAGGGACTTGCCTTGACGTTGATGTTGATACAAATCTTCAAATTGTGAAAATAATAGTAACAATATAGTATATGTGAGTATAGTAAAACAAAGTATAATACAATGAGGCATGCATATAAGTTATTTGAAGTCTAGCTGTTGTGAGCAAATGTTTCGTGATATAGTGTCTCCCTTAAGCCAGCATCCAGCATTTGCCATGAACCAGAGGTGCCAAGCCACTTATATGGTCACCAGACCTGCAGGCAGCACCAGCCCCAAGGAATAACTGAATCAACACAGGTGACTATGCTATTCACTCAGCTTTTATTAATGCAGATTCAATGCAAATCTGTAGCAACCCAATAACCATAATAATCACTTAGAAGCAATCAATAATAACATTATGCACAAGAGAATTGGGGGGATAACAAATCCAAGTCCCAAGAGTCCAGATTAGGTCCCAGTGGGAGGCAGCTGTCAGTGTCTTGCAAGGTAGAGTCTACGGAGGCTTCAGAGTCAGCTAGAGCAGGGTGGATCAGAGCAGCGGAGTGTCTCTGGACCATTTCAGCTCCTCTCAGCTATCTCAGCTGTCAGTTGGAAGGCCTTTGTTTTCGTACTCTTGTCTTGTATAATGAAATGTTGCTTCAGACTTTGATTAATACATTTTGTGACATCTCAATAACCACATACTGATTATGTTGCTCTACTAAGCATGGTCTGAGGGGATGGTGTTTCCCTTCAGAGATGCACATGCTGTCAACCATGTTGTACTGAGCATGCTCAAAGGGTTGTATCACCCCTCTGAGTCATTGATGTACTGAGAATGGTCTAAACATGACTTCTTAGTTAACAGGACTGATGCCATCTTAGTTTAGTCCTGCTCTCCATATTACCAAAAAATGTCAACATTGCTCACTAGATCTAAGCAGGTTCTATTTGAAGTGTATTGATAGCATTTAGTTTTCTTTAAATTAAGTTCTAAAGGCCAACAAATCTCCACCCAAAATAAAACAGAGAATTTTATAAATGCTTACAGACTTATCGAAATGGGGAAATAAACTATAAGAATTAGAATGTACCACATGTATTTCGTTTTTTTTAATTTTAACATCATTTATTTTGAAATATATAAATGCCTAAGAAGAAAGAAGTAAAAGAACAGAATCTAGAGTTTTGCTTCTAAATTAAAACAGGAACTACTTGCTGATAATACATTCATAGCCTATAGCATTTTGTTTGATGTGACTCTCTCTACAGTAATCTCTATGGAAATTAAAAGAGAGGTGTTTCTGAATCAAATAATTTTATCTACTTTAGAAAGGATACAGCAATCATTCAGTTATTTAATGAAATGCCACAGTGCTTTGTCCTTTCGCATTTGGCTATTGGCATCATTGTTTCGTCAGTTAATTGACCCTAAGCTGCACTCGCTAATATCTTCTTCTTTCCTCAGTAAGTAAATGGCGTATGCCATCTGTCTACCCAAAGGAATAACAGCTGTGTGTTTAATTATTTGAACTTAGCATATCTTCTTAGTTAAAATGGTGGCATTTCAGGTATATTTATTTTCTTCTGGTCCAGAGCAATATGTGGAAAGTTAAAAAATATATATCTTGTATAAGAATTTTGTCCTGCTAAGAGAAGCATTCTTATTTGGGTGCAAGGTGGTTTTATAGCTTTCAGTCTCTGAATACTCCTCATCAAGTCATATTTATGTCTAGCTCTTCTACATTCCTGTACTTCAGTCTACTTGTAGCCTATGCGGGTATTTGTTAGAATACATATATATCTATATGTATCTATATATATCTCTTTAATATACATGTATATATAATATATATAAAAGACAGTGAGTCACAATGCAAGAGTGACAGAGCAAGAAAGAAATACAGCACATATTAGAGAAAAAACAACAAAAAAAGGAAGGGAATGAAATGGAGAAGTCTATAAGATATGAACACAGAGTCAGATATGAATACAAAGACAAAAAAAGAGACCCATGATTGTGTATATGTACATGCACAGATACAAGCACAGAAAGCAGTTAATTTTTACATTAGAACTGAATGCCTATAGTAGCATTTATAAGGTACAGGGTTTTTGTTTTTGTTGTTTTGCTTAGTTTTATTTTACATATTTTATTTTTATTATATTTTATTAATTGTGTTATTACAGTTTTCCCAATTTTTCCCCTTTTGCCCCCCTCTACCCAGCATTTCCAACTGCATCATGCAATCCCCACACAATTGTTTTTGTCCATGGGTCCTGTGTATAAGTTCTTTAGCCACTCTATTTCCTATACAGTACTTTACATCACCATAGCTATTATGCAACTAACTACATATACTTCTTAATCCCCTCACCTCTTCACCCATTCCCCTAAACGCTCCTCCTATCTGGCAACCATCAAAACGTTCTCCATATCATGATTCTGTCTCTATTCTTTTTGTTTAGTTTGCGTTTTAGATGCAATTGTTTATTTATATGTATTTATCACCATTTTATTATTCATAATTTGGTCTTCTTTTTCTTAAATCAATCTTTAATATTTCATATAATAATGGTTTGGTCATGATAAACTTCTTTAGTATTTTCTCGTCTGGGAATCTCTTTATCTGCTCTTTACCATTCAATTCTAAATGATATCTTTACTGCATAGAGCAATCTTGGCTATAGGTCTCTGCTTTTTATGATTTTGAATATTTCTTGTCAGTCCATTCAAGCCTGCAAAGTGTCTTTTGAGAAATCAGCTAACAGTGTTATGGGAACTCCTCTCTCTGTAGGCAACTAACTGCTTTTCTCTTGCTGCTTTTAAGATTCTTTTTCTTTAATCTTTTATCTTAATTATGATGTGTCTTCCATCCTCTTTGCACCTATCTTCTTTGGGACTCTTTGAATCTATCTTCTATGGGAATGTCTGTACTTCCTTGATTTGAATGTCTATTTCCTTTACCAAATTAGAAAATTTTTTTCTTTCATTATTTTCTTTTTTTTTTTGCACTATACTTTTTAGAATTTATTTTTTTAATTTTTATTTTAATTGTTGAACTTGTACTGTTTTCTCTCTTTTACTCCCACACCAGCCCACCACCCCAGCACTCTCCACCTTCCTCCCATTTCCACCCCCCATAGTTTTTGTTCATGTGTCCTTTATATTTGTTGCTCTAAACCATTCCCCTTTTCCCCTGAAGTTCCTTCCCCTCTCCCCTCTGGTGACTGTCAGCCTGTTCTCCATTTCAGTGTCTTTGGTTACATTATGCATGTTTGTTTGCTTTGTTGATTAGGTTCCTGTTAAAGATAAGATCATATGGTATTTGTCTTTCACTGCCTGGCTTATTTCACTTAGCATTATGTTCTCCAGTTCCATCCATGCCGTAGCAAAGGGTAGGAGCTCTTTCTTTCTTTCTGCTGCATAGAATTCCATTGTGTAAATGTACCACAGTTTTTTGATCCATTCATTTACTGATGGGCACCTAGGTTACGTCCAACACTTGGCTATTGTAAATTGTGCTGCTGTGACCATAGGGGTGTATAGGTTCTTTTGGATTAGTGTTTCAGGGTTCTTAGAATATAGTCCTAGCAGTGGAATTGCTGGGTCAAATGGTATATCCATTTTTAGTTTTCTGAGAAAATTCCATACTGTTTTCCATAGTGGTTGTACCAGTCTGTACTCCCACCGACAGTGCACTAGGGTCCCCTTTTCTCCACAACCTCTCCAACACTTGCTGTTTGTTGCTTTGTTTATGATGGCCACTCTGACTGGTGTCAAGTGGTATCTCATTGTGGTTTTAATTTGCATCTCTCTGATAGCTAGGGATACTGAGAATCTTTTCATGTGTCTCTGGTTCCTCTGTATGTCCTCCTTGGAGAAGTGCCTGTTCAAGTCCTTTGCCCATTTTCTAATTGGGTTGCTTGTCTTCTTAGAGTGGAGTCGTGTAAGTGCTTCCTATATTTTGGAGATTCAACCCTTGTCTGAGGTATCATTGGCAAATATGTTTTCCCATACAGTTGGTTCTCTTTTTATTTTAATACTGTTTTCTTTAGCCTTTCAGAAGCTTTTTATTTTGATGAGATCGCATTTGTTTATTCTTTCCTTTATGTACCGTGGTTTAGGGGATACATCAGTAAAAATGTTGCTTCGTGAAGTATCTGAGATTTTCCTGCCTATGTCTCTAGGACTTTAATGGTGTCACGGCTTATATTTAAGACTTTTATCCACCTTGAATCTATTTTTGTGTATGGTGTAAGTTTGTGCTTGAATTTTAATTTTTTGCACGTAGCTGTCCAGTTCTCCCAACATCACTTATTGAAGAGGCTATTTTTGCTCCATTTTATGTTGCTGCCCCCTTTGTCGAATATTAACTGACCATAGAGATTTGAGTTTATATCTGGGCTCTCTGTTCTGTTCCACTGGTCCATGAGCCTGTTTTTATGCCAGTACCAGGCTGTTTTGATTACAGTGGCCTTGTAATACAGTTTGGTATCAGGTATTGTGTTCCCTCCTACTTTGCTCTTCTTTCTCAAAATTGCTGCAGCTATTCAGGGTCATTTATGGTTCCATATAAATTTTTGAAGTGTTTGTTCTATGTCTGTAAAATACGCCATTGGTACTTTAATAGGTATTGCATTGAATTTGTAAATTGCTTTAGGTAGTATGGACATTTTGATGATAATAATTCTTCCGATCTATGAATACAGTATATGCTTCAATTTCTTTGTGTCTTCCTTGATTTGTTTCTTCAGTGTTGTGTAGTTTTATGCATACAGGTCTTTTACCTCCTTGGTTAGGTTTACTCCTAGGTATTTTATTTTTATTTTTGCTATATCAAATGGGATTTTTTTATTGATTTCTGCTTCTGCTGTTTCATTGTTGGTATACAAAAATGCCTTTGATTTCTGGATATTGACTTTGTATCCGGCTGTTTGGCCAAATTCATTTATTAGGTAGAGCAGCTTTTTGGCTGAGTCTATAGGATTTTCTATGTACACTATCATGTCATCTGCAAACAATGATAGTTTTGTTTCCTCCTCTCCGAGTTGGATGCCTTTTATTTCCTTTTCTTGTCTAATCGCTGTGGCTAAGCCTTCCAATACTATATTGAAAAGAAGTGGTGAAAGTGGACAACCTGTCTTGTTCCTGCTCTTAGTGGGAAAGATTTTAGTTTTTGCCTATTGAGTATGATGTTGGCTGTAGGTCTCTCATATATGGCCTTTATTATGTTGAGGAATGTCCCCTCTAGTCCCACTTTGCTGAGTATTTTTATTATAAATGGGTGTTGTACTTTATCAAAAGCTATTTCTGCATCTATTCATAGGATCATGTGATTTTTGTCTTTGCTTTTTTTATGTGATGTATAACATTTACTGCTTTGCGAATGTTGAGCCATCCTTGCATTCCTGGGATGAATCCCACTTGGTCATGGTGTATGATCTTTTTAATGTATTGTTGGATGAGGTTTGCCAATATTTTGTTGAGTATTTTAGTGTCTATGTTCATCAGTGATATTGGCCTGTAATTGTCTTTGTTTGTTGTGTCTTTATCTGTTTTTGGCATTAGGATGATGCTGGCTTCATAAAAAGAGTTTGAGAGTCTTCCATCATTTTGGATTTTTTGGAATAGTCTGTGAAGGATAGGGGTTAGCTCTTCCTTAAATGCTTTGTAGAATTCTCCTGTGAAACCATCTGGTCCAGGGCTTTTGTGTGCCAGGAGTTTTTTGATTAGTGCTTCAATTTCATCAGCTGTTATTCTTCTGTTCAGGCTTTCTGTTTCTTCTTCATTGAGTTTGGAAGATTATATTTTTCTAGAAACTTGTCCGTTTCACCTAGGTTTTCAAATTTCTTGGCATATAGTTCGTCATAGTAATTTCTTACAATCCTTTGTATTTCTGTGGTGTCAGTTGTAATCTCTCCTCTTTCATTTCTGGTTGTGTTTATTTGAGTTCTCTCTCTTTTTTTTCTTGATGAGCCTGCTTAAAGGCTTGTTGATTTTTTTTATCTTTTCAAAGAACCAGCTCCTGGATTCATTGATCCTTAGAATTGTGTTTTTAATTTCTATGTCATTTAATTCTGCTCTGATCTTGGTTATTTCCTTCCTTCTACTTGCTCTGCGCTGTCTTTGTTGTTGTTCCTCGAGTTCTTGTAGGCATAGGGTTAAGTTGTTTGTTTGAAATGTTTCTATCTTCTTTAGGTAGGCCTATATTGCTATGAACTTCCCTCTGAGGACTGCCTTCGCTGTGTCCCATAAGTTTTGGGTCAATCCAAGCTCATTTTTGTTTGTTTCCAGAAACTTTTTGATTTCCTCCCTAATTTCATTCTTGACCCATTCATTGTTTAATAGTGTCCTATTCAATCTCCATGATTTTGATGGTTTTGGGATTTTCCCCGTGGAGTCGATTTCTAGTTTCATTCCCATGTGGTTAGAGAAAATGCTTGGCATGATTTCAACTTTCATGAATTTGTTGAGGCTTGTTTTGTGTCCTATCATGTGGTCTGTCTTTGAAAATGTTCCATGTGCATTTGAGAAGAATGTGTATTTAATTTCTTTGGGATGAAGGTCTCTCTCTATATATATATATCTGTTAAGTCCAATTCATTTAGCATGTTGTTCAATGCCACAATATCTTTGTTGATATTTTCTTTGGAGGATCTGTCCATTTTTGACAGTGGGGTGTTAAAACCACCTACTATATTTGTGTTGCTGTCAATATCTTTCTTGAAGTTGTCTAAGATTTTCTTGATGTATTTAGGTGCTCCTCCGTTGGGTGCATATATATTTACAATGTTGATGTCTTTTTGGTGGATTCTTCCCTTGAGTATTATGATGTGACCTTCTGGGTCTCTCTTTATGGCTCTTCTTTTGAAATCTATTTTGTCTGATATGAGTATTGCTAACCCGGCTTATTTTCCTGTCCATTTGCTTGGAAAATTTGTTTTCAGCCCTTCACTTTGAATCTGTGTAGGTCTTTTGTCCTGAGGTGGGTCTCTTGTAGGCAGAATATATGTGGCTCATGCTTTCCTATCCATTCAGCTATTCTGTTTTTTGATTGGAGCATTTAATCCATTTATATTTAAGGTTATTATCGATAGATATTTATTCATTGCCATTTCCTTACCTGTGTTCCTCCCTCCCTCTCTCTCTCTCTCTCCCTCTCTCTCTCTCTCTCTCTCTCTCTCTCTCTCTCTCTCTCTCTCTCTCTCTCTCTCATCTTTCCCTTCCTTTCCTTAAAGCAGTCCCTTTAGTATCTCTTGCAGAATTGGTTTGGTAGAGGTATATTCTTTTATACTTCTTTTGTCTGGAAAATTCCTTATTTGGCCTTTTATCTTGAGTGAAAGCCTTCCTGGATAAAATAGTCTTGGTTGCCAGTCTTTGGTTCTCATTGCTTGGAATATTTCTTGCCATTGTCTTCTGGCTTGGAGCATTTCCATTGAGAAATCAGCTGCCAACCTTATCAAGGCTCCCTTGTATGTTCCTTCCTTTTCCTCCCTTGCTGCCTTTAAGATTCTTTCTTTGTCTTGGAATTTTTTCATTTTAATTATGATGTGCCTTGAAGTGAGCCTGTTTGGGTTCCTCTTGATTGGGACCCTCTATGTTTCCTGGATTTGTTTGACTTTCTCTCTCATCAAATTAGGGAAGTTTTCCATCAGTACTTTCCCAAATAGGTTTTCTATCCCTTGCTCTTCTTCTTCTCCTTCTGGTATCCCTATTATATGGATATTATTATGTTTCATGTTGTCTTGCATTTCTCTTAATCCCTCTTCATTCTTTCTGAGCCTCTTTTCCTTTTCTTACTCTTTCTGAGTGTTTTGTACTATTTTGTCCTCCAACTCGCTGATCTGATCCTGTGCTTCATCGATTCTGCTTTTCTTTCCTTCTACTGTGTTCTTCAGTTCAGAAATTGTATTCTTCATTTCCTCTTCGGCCTTGTTGATAGTTTCTATTTCCTTTTTCATGTTGATATAGTTTTCAGTGCGTTCATCATGTCTTCTCTATAGTTTCTGTTAGCTCATTGAGAGCTCATGGAACTTTCTGACAACCATTGCTTTGAACTCAATATCTGATAGTTGAGTTGCCTCTGTTTCATTTAGCATTATTTCTGGGGCTTACTTCTTTCCTTTCATTTGGGGATTGTTTCTTTGTCTTCCCATTGTTTGTAAGACTCTTCTTGTTAGCCTCAACTTCTTAAATTGATCTTTTCTGGCTCCCTGGGTTTATGGTGTGACCTTCTGTGCTAGAATACCTGTGGGATTCAGTGGTGAAGTCTCCTTTGGATATCCTATGTTCACAGTGTCCAGTGTCTCATCTACTGGGATACTCTATTTTTCGGACAACTCTGTTTTTATTTTTCCACAGTTCCATGTTTGTTTATTTTTTTGTCTCACCCATGGGTATTTACAAAGAGAAAAGAGGGGAAAATTGAAAAAAGAAGAAGGAAAAAAAGAGGAAGGTAGAAGAGATAAAATTGGAAAGAAAGGAAGAGGGAATAAAACAAGAAAGATGTAAAGAGAGGTAAAAGGAATTGAGTAAAAAAAAGATAAAAATAATAAAGAAATAATAATTAAGAACAATTATATGAACAGATAGACACACAAACAAAAAAAAAAACAAGCAAACAAACAAAAACTAAAAACAAAACCAAAAAAGAAACTAAAATCAAACAAAATGAAAACAAACAAAGAAACAAACAACAATAACAGAAAAAAACCTAAAACACCAAACAAAAATCTCTTGCTGTTTTCAAACTTGCCGAGCTGGTTTTTCTGGTCTTGCTGGCTGCAATGGTGAAGGGTGACGGTATTGCTTTTGTCTGTGTTAATCACTCAGTCATCATTGTGCTAGTGTCCCCAGAGTTAGTCTGGTGCCTCTCTGCACAGGGCTGAGGGGTGTTTTCTGAGCCTCCTGGAGTGCACAAACTTTCCCGATTTTATGGGTATGAGCTCGGGTCTCCGGTCACAGGTAGCTGTCTCTGTTGGCCCCGGCACAGCTTTCTGTGGTGTCCTGGGGCCTACGATCCCACCGCCATCTCACACCTGTTAGGTGGCTAAGGTGTCTAAGAAAGGACCTGCAGCCAGAAGAGTCCAATCTATTTTTTTAAATAGATTTCTAATTTCTTGTTCTTTCTTTTCTTTTTCTGGCACCCCTATGATGTGAACATTGGAATACTTGTAGTTGTCCCTAAGGCTGCTTATATTATATATATATATTTTTTTGGGGGGGGATTATTTTTTTCTCTTGTTGTTCTGATTGGTTGTTTTGGGATTTTTGTTTGTTTGTTTTTTTGCTTCCTTGTGTTCAAAAGCATTGATTTGATTTGCTTCTTGGCTTCATTCAATCTACTGTTATTTCCCTGTAAATTGTTCTTATTTCCATTAGTGTATACTTCATTTCTGACTGGATCTTTTTTATGCTTTTGAGGTCCTCACTAAATTCCTTGAGCATCCTTTTAATCAGTGTTTTGAACTCTGCATCTGATAGATTGCTTACCTCTATTTTGTTTAGTTCTTTTTGGGGAATTTTGATCTGTTCTGTCATTTTGGCCATATTTCTTTGTCCCCTCATTTTGGCATCATCCTTGTGTTTGTTTCTCTGTATTTTATAGAGCTGCTATGATTCCCTATCTTGGTAGCATGGCCTAATGTAGTAGGTATCCTGCAGGGTTCAGAGGCACAGCCTCCCCTATCACCCAACCTGGGTATTCAAGGTATGCTCTTCATGTTTGCTGGGTACACCTTCCTCTTGTAGTTGAGCCTTGATTGCTGTTGTCAGGTAAATAGGAGGGATTTACCCAGGACAATCAGTTTCAAGGATTGGCTGTGATCCCTGACCACCAACCTCCACCCTCTTGGAGGAACCGATGTTCAGGGACAGGGTGGTCAGCTCCAACATGGTCTGCAGCTATCCACTGGGTTAATAGGCCCTGGGGTTTTCTGGGTGGTATAGTCCAAGGTCATCCCCCACCTGTGTTTTGTCTGGGGCCACCCTGACGAAGCTACAGAACAATCTGAGATGGCTGCTACATGTGCTTGGCTTGGAGATTCCCAGGTGAAGCCAAGCTGTGACTCTAGGCTGGATGCTGCTAGTGCCATGCCTGGAGCCACTTAGCAAGAGGTAAGGGGGATGGAGCCCAAGATTTAGGAAGTTGTGAAGCATGAACCAAAACCAGCCACTCATATAGAAAAGTTACTCTTAAACAGTTCTAAGTTGGGTGGGAAAGAGACTCAAGGGATCTCCAGGGCAGGAAAAGCAGTGTTAGTCAGGTTGATGGAGTGTCACTTATAGCACCTGCCTCTCAGCTCTGTGGCTCTGACTGCCTTTCTGCCTTAGTGAAACCTGTCACCCAGCTCTTTCCTTGATGCTAGACACTTAATTTCCTCCCTGTATGCCACTGGTGCCTTTTGAGATGCTATCCTAGTGCTGGAGCTCAGAGGGAGTGAGTCTGAATAAGTTCATATGTGGATTGTTTAGGCAGAACTGCTTGGGACTCTGGAAATTTCTTACACTGACTCAATCCCTCTTGGTTTGTGTAGCCAGAATTTATAGGAACTTATGATGCTAGCACCAGAACGTTGGGCTGTGAGGCCTGGTGTAGGGCTCCTTGCTCTCAAGGTATTCCTCCTGAATTTTTATCCACCACACATGTATGTGGGACCAGCCTGTTCCACCTCTCTGCCCCTTCTACCAGTCTGGATAGGTGTGTGCGTGTGTGCGTGCGTGTGTGTGTGTGTGTGTGTGTGTTTATTCCACAGTTGTCAGATTTCCATTCAACTTGATTTCTGCTGGTTCTGAGTGATAGTAATTCTATAATTTCATTGTAATCTTGATGTGGTTTTGTGAGGAGGACATGAGCCACACTTACCTATGCTGCCATCTTGACCGGTCGTCCCTCTAAAGTACAGTTTTAAATAATACTATAATAAAATATGCTGTGGAATGCTGAAGAATAGTCATTCACTAAACTTAGGGATGCCATTCCTAACTGGTACAATGATTGGAATTGGTTTGTTAAGACCTAAAAAGACTGCAAACTCAACACAGAAGTGTGTATCCATAGTTCTAAGTCTGGCTCTTCACTGGTGCCATGGGGCCTATATTGGAGACTTGCTCTGGTTCTTTTCAGGAGAAGCTTCTTGTATTTAGGGTCACACCCATACATACCCCTTCCCTTCAACATTATGTTTCAGGGAAACAGAACTCCAGAATTCCCTAAGTAAAAGACCCTGCTTCACTTCTAAGACCTGCAGAGGTTCTGTCCTTTGTCCATCCTGTCAAGGGCTGACCATGTCATGTCTGTTGTGCATACCCCTGATCCCAAGAGCAGCTCAAGAAGCAGCCACAACATCTATCTACACACTGTTGGGGTGTGGTATCCATATAAGTGTGTTACAGTGCAGAATAGAGTTGGAGTGACTGCAGATGGGTAGCAGGGGAAGATCTTGGGATGGAGCAGTGATTCACTGCATGATGTCATATTTGTGAAAAGTCATGAGTCCTCAAATTCAACATGTGAGCTTGACTTTTTGAATCCTAATGATGCCTTACATGTCAAGGTATGGTAATCAAACATTTCTTACTTAAAATCTGATTACGTAATGCAGAACTTTAGAATATTTGAGTATATGCATGTGGGCTTTTACTTATTCCCTTACCCTGACCTGAAAAATGAGTGGTGGGTGCAACCTAGGAAGCTTAATAAAATGCCATGCTATACATTACCCAGATAAGTTAATTCTGAACATCTGGGATTGTAAGACTCTTCTAGGCAGTCCAATTTGCAAAAGACATTAAAATGATGGCAATGTCACTCTTTGCAACCACCCATGCACTGAGGAAGAGAAAAAAAAACATTATAAGGCATACCTACTTTTGTTTCATGATATTATCACTAATTAATAAACATACATTTCTTTATAAAATGTCAACTGACCAATCTAAATCAGAGATTTCTTATAATGCTGTAAATATGAACCTACTAAGAAATGGCAATAACATTAATATTAAATGCAGATTTCTTAATTTATTTTCACAATAGAAGATAGCACTTTAAAACAAAAGACACCCACACTAAACTGGCTCTCTCATTGTAAAAGCCACCACTCAGTTTAGAAAAAAAAATAGTTCACAGTATTTCTAAGCAAGTAAGAATCCCAAGGAGAACAAAGGATCATTATCTCAATTACTAATTAATTTTCAAAAATGTCATTATGCAGATAACTGCTCAACTATAATACTATGCTCAGCCTCAAATTGAGAAATTTCCTGGGAAACTGCAATAAAGAGAGAAAGATCAAAGGTAAAATTAGGACTATCTTTAACATAGTCCTAATCAGTTGCCACATAGATGACAAGAATGACTTTAGTATTTAGCATTTTCAAAACACTTGTACTGAAATATGAATATTTTTAGTAACTACCTTTTAATTGCAGGCTTGATATCTTTCTTGGAATCACATCTTCTCTAATTAAGATATTTGCATTTGGAAGTCCCTTTGAATCATTATATGTTCAGTAATCATTTGTAAAGAAGATTACAAACAAATCTATTTGGAACGTATTCAGTCATCCTAATTAAGAGAAGTCAAGACCCTCTCTGAAAAATATGAGGCCTGGTGCCCTCTAAATGCTTCTCTGGCTCTGGCCTGTGGGGAATAACCTTGATAATGTAATCAGACTTCCTCCTTTTAAATATCAGTGAGAAATAAAAAATATTAATTTTGCTTGAGTAATGCTCTCCTCAGTTAATATCCATGTTAGCATTCCAATCTTCATTAGCAAAACAATAGGTCTGCATAAAGAAAGGATTTCATAGAAGTCCTCCATCTTCAATGACTGACTTTAAGCAGATTATCCCCAATATGGAGGAAGATGAGGAATTCCCACATCAGAGTGTGCCACTGGGTAAGCTTTGGATCTAGTTCATCAAGATATACTCCTTTTATTGTAGACAATGAATATTAGTTACACTATAAGTGTTGCAGTTCCCATAATTGATTGGTATTTCACATGCTTATTTTTAATATGAAAATTCTGAACTTTTTGGACAGTCATCTATTAATGCTTTTATTTTATTTTTTGAAGATTTTATTTACTTTTAGAGAGGGGGAAGAGTGGCAGAAAGAGAGAGAGAGTGACATCGATGTCAGATAGAGCCATGGATTGGTTGCCTCTCCTACACTCCCAGACTAGGGACAAACCTACAACCCAGGCCTGTTCCCTGATTGGAAATCAAACCAGTGAATTTTCAGTTTGAGGTTAACACTCAATCAACTGAGCCACTCAGGTCAGAGCAGTGCTTTTATTTTAAATTTGGTGTTCAACTCATTAGTCGTGTGTTTAAAAAGTTTTTTTCATTAACTCCTAATTAAAGCTAACTAAATATTAACATACAGTTATCTGCCAAGTTTTTTTATCATTCAATCTCTTTTCTTCACTTTTTTACTTCTTTGTTTCATGTTTTCTCCCTTCCTTTCCCTCTCTCTCTCCCCTCCCTGTGCCTTCCTTCCTTCCTTCTCTCCCTCCCTACTTCTTCCCTTCCTTCCTTCCTATCTGTAAATCTTTCATTTTTATTCTTCCTACTTGATTTATGATATACTTATCTCACTCTACTAACATTACAACTCCCAGAAATGAGAATTATTTTTACCTTGTTCTCAAGTGTATCATAATCACCTATAATTTTGGTACATAATAATAAATTTGAAATGTTCAAATAAATGTTTGAATACATTTTTATAGATAATTTCTCTAGGTGCAATGACATGCTAAAAGCAGACCATCATAATCAGTATTGCATATGGCAATAAATATAAAAAGCATGAAGTTTTCATGTTATATTACCAGGTAATGCTATTTTAAACAAATAGTTCAAAAATTAATCGAACAATATCATAATAATATATAAGCATGAGAGATTTCCCAAATATTACTTATAATGTTGAGCTTTTAGAAACAACTGCTAAAGCAATTTTTAAACACTATGAGTAGAAATAGAAATTATTGAGTACATTAGAATATCAGACTTAAATGAAAGTATTTTTTGCAGTCATTAGAACTATATTTACAAAGCAGAGGAAACAATGCAGAAAGGGACTTACTTTTCTTGTTACATGAATAAAACAGAGCATGTGATTTTATTTACTGGATGATTGCAACTATAAAAGTTTGCACTGAGAAAAAATAGATAACATTAAATAAAATATAAATGGGAGAGTTTTTGTGTCTTTGTTGTTTTCTAAGATAATATGAAAAAATAGTACTTTTGCATGTTTTATTTATTTGATTTTTGAATTTTTAATTCCAAAAATGAATTGAACAAATTTATTTAACAAAAAAGTAAATGGAATGGGATCTATAATGATTCTAGTGATAATTCTTGTATAAAAGAATGGTTAAAATACAATGAGAAGTTGAATTCTTCATGAATTGAGGAAAATGAAACTAAGATCACTATATTTTGAACATTGATTTTATGGCACCCAGGTTTAAAAGAAAAGGGAAAATTGTATGTGTTAAACTAAGGTACTCAAGATTTAAAGCAGCAGTCTTCAAACTGTTTAAGTATTTTTATTTTTTAGTTATATTTTGTTGTAAATTATAAATAGCAGTTCAGTTTCCAGATGAGAATTTTACAACCTTGAGAGAATAAATTTGCAATGTTTCCAAAGGTAACAGAGACAGCAGGTGTAGAGCAGAAAATGAATTCTAGTTGTTAATTAATCCAAAGTCTAGGTTTTTGCCTATTATTCTATCAGTCCAATACCCTTACTCTTAATTCACATGTAGCAGAGAAGAGGATTGGGTCAGGTGTGTGTGAATAGAGAAGCAATGAAACTTACTATTCAGTGGATGTCCTGAACTTTCCTTGGAAAGGCTGCTTTCGCTATTGCAGGGCTTGGAACCTAACTGCTATAATTTGGCACCAAGATCTGACAACTCTACTGCTGAAGAATGGGCAATAAAAATTCATTGTCCACTAGCTGTTTGTCATCAAGTCCTGATAAGAACATAATCTTTCATGTCCCTTTTGAAAGTCACCACAATGGAAAAAAAATGAAAGTAGACACAATGAGTCCCTTTTTAAATATTCATAGTTTGTTTTAATAATGACATAATTTTATTGTCCATGCTTTAATTTTGTCCTGGATCATTGAGAATATTTCTGTAGTTCTACTTGATTGGAATATATGGTACGTAAAAAAAAATCATAAGAAATGAGGTTGGAATGGAAATCAGAGCCTCATTCATGAAGAACTACAAATGCCATTTTGAAATAGTTGGTTAATATTATAGAAAAATTTTTAAAAATTGGTGACTCATAGGTAGTGGGCGGTGAGAGAAAGGCAATGTCCATATTTTATGAAAACTTTAGTTGCTATGGTAAGAAGCACAGGGTCATCAGAGTGCTAAAAAAGGGAAAAACTAGGGAGGAAGAAGTACATGGCGTTAGAGGGATGATATTGCTTCTATGTACAACAAACAGTATTCTATGACAGAATAAAAATGTGTCAGGGAGATTCAAGATGCTCACATGTTTCTTGTCATAGACCTCCAATCAATTTCATGTTTTTTTCTTTCCTATTATTTAACTGCACCTACTTTCCCCTGTGCCAACTTCAGTTTTCTATTTGGCTCTTGAAATACATGCATTTGGCTCTTAAGGTACAGAATATGTACATGAAACCAGAAGAAAATCATTTGGGAGATTAGATGCTAAAGTTACAGGAGTTGATTTATTTCAGAGTGTTTTTTTTTTTTTCTTTAAAGAAAGAAAGAAAAAGCCCTGACTGGTGTAGCTCAATGGATTGAGCATGGGCTGTGAACCAAAGGGTTGTGTGTTCGATCCCCAGCCAGGGCACATGCCTGGGTTGTAGGCTGAGTCCCTAATGGGGGCCACATGAGAGGCAATCACACATTGATGTTTTTCTTCCTCTCTTTCTCCTTCCCTTCCCCTCTATCTAAAAATAAATAAATACAATATTTTAAAAAAGAATATCCATCCCTAGGAAATAGTTAAACATAGTTTCTTTCAAGGTTGAATCTGCCCCAATTCTCCAACTCCAGCTGTCTGTGGGCTGGCTACCTGCAGCCTGGGAAGGAGCTGTACCTGACTCCCTCACCCATGCTCATCACTTCCCTCCTCATTCATTAGATATAATTTCTAATTATTTAGGTATTAAGCATTACGCTGAGAGAAAAAGGTTAGCAAAAAAAATCTTACTTTACAAATATCATGGCTAAATACTCACCTTTAAGTTTCTGGTATCTACTCACATACATAACTACCTAACCCCCATTGCCAGGACAGTCTCACCTGCTGCTTTTAATATAATCAATGTGTTATTTTTCTGGATTTATCACCTACTCCCTTTTTAGTCTCTAGGGTTATATCTTCATAACTCTGGGAGGAGGGTTGTATACCATTTTAGGTAGTCCTATTCAACAGACTTTAAGATGACTTAATTCTTAATCTCTCTCAGTTTGTGCAGCTCCTATATCCTATGTCCTGGCAAAACTCTGGTGAAACAAATCAAACTCAGTCAAGAAGCTGCCTTTGACTTACATCCACCATCATGTCTGATGGTGTTATTTGCCTTTGAGAGTTTTTAGGCAGAAGTTCAAATATAACCTGTGGTGGTTAGTTCCATGTGTCAACTTGAATAGGCTACAGTGCCCAGTTTTTCAATCAAGTACTTATTTAGATATTACTGTGAAGACATTTTGTAGCTATAGTTAATATTTAGAATCAGTTGACTTATCAAGTAAAAGGTCTTGTCCTTGATAATGTGAGTGGGCCCCATGAAATCACATGAAGTTTTTAAGAGTGATAACTGAGGTTTTCCAGAAAAGAGATATTATTCCTCAACATCAGAAAATCAACACTTGCCTGAGTTTCTGGACTGTCAGACAGCCCTATAGAATTCAGAATTTCCAGACTCCACAATCACGTGAGCCAGTTTCTCAAAATATCTTTATCTATTATATCTATCTAACCATATTCACATCTATATTTATAGATACCTATATTATAGGACAACTGTGGCTGATACATCTTCATCCCATACCTTCAACTACAGGAAACAGGTTTTGAGCTTTAGGAATGATCCCACTGAAGCCTTTCACTTAGCTTACATTGAGAGGCATAAGGCCCACATACTCATCCTCTTTGAGAAGCTCTGAATAAACAACAAACAAATATTTTTAAAGCACCCTACTTTATATTATAACTTTTTTTTATACCTTGTTACAAGAACCCATTAACTGATTCCCAGGCCCTTAGAAAATTTTCAATTTGATCAGATACCTCTTTCTTGTACTTCATGTTTCTTAGTAAAAAATTAATTTTCTCATCCTTAAATATGACACCTGATTCATATAAACATGTGACAAGAAATTCAGAAATTGGTTATTCACATAGTATAGTTTGACCCATCACATAGACATTGCACAGTGTATGCACTATCTGTGGAACTTGAAAGTATGGGACTTTCAAGGGGCATACAATGCCTTTGAGGGAGACAAAATTTATAAACACTCATTCATAATGCATAGGAGTTAAGAGAAATAACAAAAACTAGTCTAAAGTGATTTTTAAATGGCCATTGAAAAGATAATGCTCTTTTGTAATGGTGGAGAGAAGGGTAAAGGGAAAAGTATTTCAATTATGAAGAATAGCAGAAGTAAATGTCTGGATGGGCTAAAGTTAAAGTTGAAGGGAAAAATGAAGAAACAAACAAACAGTAAGATGGAAATAGAGGCTACATTGTAAGGGCTAGTAGAATATATTGTTGGAATGATAGAATGAGATGGGGTAGATTTATTGTAGGTATTGATAGTTAACCAGACAAATTTGTACTTGATCTGATAAGCATCATAGTTAGAGAAGCAAAGAATGGACATTTAATGAATTGGGAAGCTCAACGCAAGAAGAGGCCTGACAGGATGGACAAGATTATGAAGGATAATAAAATATTGGAAGGACAACAAAGTAGCTAGAATTCTGTTGCAAAGATCTAGCTATGAGTGAAGTCCTTTGTTAACAGAAGGCCTACAGCAAGTGATAGAAGTAAATGTTTATGCAAATTTTCAGACATATATTATTATAACATAGTTTTAATTAAAATATACCTATTTAAAATAACTTAGATTAAGTCTTATTTTTAACATAAGATGTCATCCTTCCAAATGCCATTGGGAAGTGTTGATGTTATACATTCTCATCCAAAAAAAAAAAAAAAAAAAAAACGTAGAGGCCCATATATATGATAAAATATAGTAATAAAGTATAGGGATTTTTAGTTACCTACACCAAATTGAAGGCATTTGTTCCAAGTTTAGTTTTTTTAAGTGCCTATGAATTAACTAAAATGATGTATTGGCAACATTAAAAGAGAAAGTAAATCCTAGTACTACACAAAACATGGATGATAGGTTCTTTCTTTTCTATTTTATTAACAGGACTGTTCACATTTTGTGAATTTTTGTCAGTTAAAATATCAAGTTCTGAGAAGGAAAGATAAGTGGGTACTTTGATTTAAGGAGAGCTTTTGAAATGGGTATTTAAGGTTTTTGAAAAAGTATTTACAGAAATAGATTGGACAAAATAGCAACATAAAACACAGAAGTGTCAGCAACAGGAGCTTCCTTTCTCACTCCCAGTGGTGGGAAACACTTATGATAATTGCTAGACAAGTGGTAAAACTCAGTTGGAAGTATGAGATTGATCTCTACTCCACCCCACCCTTGGTATTTTATATTTTTGTAATTATATCATGTCTTTAATCTTTCTTTTGGGTGCAACACATTTTAGCACAATATTTTTAAGATTCTTAAAAAACAATAATAATAAATTCAGTGTAAGTTTAAGCAGTCTGAAAGTAACAAACTTGGTTGTTCAACAAATATGCTTAATACATTTAGATGCTATTTATATGAAAACTTCTGCCTAGCATGGAGTAACTTACATTAGATATTTATTGAATAAATCAGTATTTACATATAATGTGCTCAGTAATTAGAGAACATCTTCTTGTTTTAGACATAAAAATATTTGTATTCATAAAAACATGATTGTACTTGCCTTTAGATCCATGTAGATCCTTGCCTTTCATGACTTTGAATACTTTTTCTAGCCCCTTCTGGCCTGTAAGATTTCTTTGGTGAAATCATCTGATAGACTAATGGGAAGTCCGTTATAGGTAAGTACTTTTCTCTTGCTGCTTTTAAGATTTTCTACTTACCTTTAATCTTGGGTAATGCAATGATGATGTACTTTGGTGTGTGCTTCCTTCAATCCAACTTCTTTAGGACTCTCTGAGCTTTCCTCCTGAAAACTGGCAATTTCCTTTGACAGATTAGGGAAGTTCTCCATAACATTTTCGAATAAGTTTTTGATTTCTTGGTCTTCCTCTTCTCCCTGTGGCACCCCTATGATTTAGATGCTGGGACATTTAAAGTTGTCCCAGAGGTTCCTAAGCCACCCCTCATTGTTTTGAATTCTTGTTTCTTCATTCTGTTCTGGTTCACTGTTTATTTCTTCCTTTTGGTCCAAACTAGTGATCTGAGATCCGCTTTCCTTCCCATCACTGCTGGTTCCCTGTACATTTTCCTTTATTTCACTCTTCATAGACTTTACTTTTTCCTCTATTTTGTGACCATATTCAACCATTACTGTGAGTATCCTGATTATCAGTGTTTTGAACTGTGCATTTGATGGGTTGGCTATCTCTTCATCACTTAATTGTATTTTTCTGGAGCTTTGATCTGTTCTTTCATCTGGGCTTTTTTTCTTTGGTCTTGGCAAACCTATTATGTAGTAAGGGACACAGCCTTAAGTAATCACCAGGGCAGGGCAATCCACCTCACTGCTTTGTGGCACTGTATGTGGGGGAGGGGTCTGAGAGGGAACAATGCCACTTGTTCAGCGCTCTGTTGGCTTTCAGTCACTTCTACTGCTACCCACAAACAAATTGGGCCCTTCTGGTGCTGATTACCAGGTGTGTGGTTTTGTGTACATTGTAGGACCCTGTGGGTCTCTCCAATGAACTCTCCTATGAGGCTGGGAGTTTCCCCTGCTGCCTGAACCCCTATAGGTTTTTTTCAGTCATAGGTTTTGAGGTTTTATTTCTCTGCACTGGAACACTGGGTTGTGCGGTCTGTCTTCTCCCCACTTTTTCCTCCTGGTTTATCAGCACACAGATGTGGGACCACCAGCTTCTTCAGTCACCACATTTCCTCGTCTTCTGCCAGCTGCCACCTTGCTCAATCCAGTCCACTAGCTGCTACCATGCTGTGAGTCCTCTCCACCCCAGCTGCCCATCTCTGCCCCTTTTAACAGTGTAGTTGAATGTTTGTTCTTTAACTCCTTGGCTGTCAGATTTCCATACAATTTGATTTTCTGGCAGTTCTGTTTTTTTTATTTTTTTTATTTTGTTGTCCTTTTTTTTTGGTTGTGGGAGGAGGCAAAGTGTAGCTACCAATTTGTCAATCTTGGCTGGGAGTTCAGTATCTCACAATCTTTTGAGGACACTGTAAAAAAGTAATTTGAATTTCATGTTTATGGTCTGACATTTCTAATGTTAAAATCATAATGACTTGAGAAATAACACAGATTCTTTAAAATATATTTTATTGATTATACTATTATGGTTGTCCCAATTTTCCCCCTTTGCCTTCCTCCACCCAGTACCCACATTCCCTCCAGCAATCTCCATTACACAAGTTCATGTCCATAGGTCATGCGTATAAGCTCTTTAGCTTCTCCATTTCCTATACTATTCCTTTTTTTATTGTTGTTCAAGTACAGTTGTCTCCATTTTCCCACCACTATGTTCCCCTGCCCCATCCACCTCCACATTCCACCCTCAATCCTCCCTTCCTTTGACTTTGTCCATGTGTCCTTGTTACTTATTCCTTAATGACCTTTCCTCTTCTTTCCCTGCTATTCTCCCCTCCTCCCCACTCTCCTCAGTTTACTGTCAATTTGTTCTTTATTTCGATGTCTCTGGTTATATTTTGCTTGCTTGTTTGTTTTGTTATTTAGGTTCCACTTATAGGTGAGATCATTTGGTATTTGTCTTTCTTCACCTGGCTTATTTCATCTAGCACAATGCTCTCCAGTTCTATCCATGCTGTTGCAAAGGGCAGGAGATCCTTCTTTCCTTCTGCTGTGTAGTATTCCATTGTGTAAATGTACCATAGATTTTTGATCCATTCATTTACTGATGTGCACTTAGGTTGCTTCTAGCATTTTGTTATTGTAAATTGTTCTGCTATGAACATTGGGGCACATAGGTTCTTCTGAATTGGTGTTGCAGGGTTTTTAGGGTATAGTCCCAGCAGTGGAATTTCCAGATCAAAAAGCTGTTCAATTTTTAGTTTTTTGAGGAAATTTCATACTGTTTTCCACAGTGGCTGAAATCCCACCAACAATTTATTAGAGTTCCCTTTCCTCCACAGCCTTGTAAACACTATTGTTCATTGACTTGTTTATGAAGGCCACTGTGAAGTGGTGAAACACATTGCGGTTTTAATTTGCATCTCTCTGATGGCTAGTGATGAATAACTTGAATTTTTGTAAATGGCAATTTAGAAGGTAAGTGTTCAGTTCTAACCAGAGCTATAGTATTAGTTACACAAATTTTAAGTTGTGTTACTACTGGAACTGGAAGCAATCTACCATCTGTACTTTAAACAGAGTTGGAATGGTTTTTATATGGTATTTCATTTGAAATGCTTGAATGTAGAACCAAGGATACATATATTATAATATTTATTATTTTAGTCCACCCAGAATCAGAAGCTCAAATTTACAACTTCTTTAGCAGAAGTGCTTTTTTGTACATGAATATCCTTCTATAGTTTGCATATATCAGCTATAATATTTTACCTTCAATTGTGGGACATGCTTCAGCTCTCTCAACTGAAGAAATCTGGAACCATCATCAATCCTTCCCCCAAAGACACTCAACTGATGATGTTTTAATATTTTTACCAAATATGTTAGAGAGATAGCTTTTAGAAGACCAATGACCTCATTGATAACAACTGAAAAAATGGATAAAATGTCATGCTGAAAACAAACAAAACAAAATGGACATGAAAGGACTGCTAATTCAACCAAGCATGTAGTCATCAAAATATTAAGGAGGAATTTCAGACAATTGAATCTTCTTTAATTTGTGTTTTCCTGAGATTGTGTACCATTGGTTGGTATAAGATAAAAAGCTAAGAATTCAGGCAAACTGTTGATAATAAAATTTAGAGAAGTTAGCAGAGCTTTTTTTTCTTTTTTCTTTTTTCTTTTTAAATATATTTTATTGATTATGCTATTACAGTTGTCCCATTTCTCCCCCATCATTACCCCCACTCTGCACACCCTCTCCCACCCACATTCCCCCCTTTAGTTCATGTCCATATGTCATAAGTTCTTTAGCTTCTACATTTCCCATACTATTCTTGCCCTCCCCCTGTCTATTTTCTATGCACTATCTATTCTACTCATTCTCTGTACCTTCCCCCCCCCTCCTCCTCCCACTCCCCTGTTGCTAACCCTCCATATGATCTCCATTTCTGTGGTTCTGTTCCTGTTCTAGCTGTTTGCTTAGCTTGATTTTGTTTTAGGTGTGGTTCTTAATAGCTGTGAGTTTGCTGTCTTTTCACTGTCATATTTTTTATCTTATTTTTCTTAGATTTAATCATCTAAAATGGATAGACTCACATCTAAAATTCTAAATTAAATGTGCTAGATGTGAGTGTTGGAAGTGAGCATAATGGTGATTTGGGAGCTGAGGTTATAACTAGGAATGAGACAGATAGGGGCTGATAATATTTGTCTCTTTTTGATCTGAGTGATAATTATAGGTATAAACTTTAATAAGTTTACTTTTATCATTTGTGAATTTTACAAATAATGTATTTATGTTATACTTTAGTATAATTTTTATTTCAAATACATTGGGGGAAATTTTCTTGAACTATGGAGAAGAGGAAAACAAAAATGTCATTGCTAATATCTGTTATCAATGAGTATATACTATAATTCTACTTCAAGTTTCCCCTCTTTCTTAATGTTCAAGTTTTAATCTTGATTGTCTCTGGTCTTCCCATTAGAATGGGCAAAGTACTGTAGGCAGAATATTTGATGAACCTACTTAAATGCAACACAACCTAGAAGAAACAAATTGTTGATACTAAAACAAATGCTGGCACATTTGCCATTCCTCAGAGCAGCATAATAAAGATACTGTCAAAGAGAGGTGATGAGACTACTACCCAACAGGGAACAGTACTGATGTGAAAACGGACCTTGAGATAAAAGCAAAATGACACTGGGAATCTCTCCCTTGTTGAAAAGATATAGACATAAAAGAGCACAGTAGTGGAGAATTCATGGGGTGCCTGGTATAGGAGACTGCAGTAGCAACACAGAGCCTGATATGACTTGCTAAATAAAAAGAATAACTGAGAGTAACATTATTGAGCCACTGAAAGTCCAAGAACCAAGAGGACCTTGAAGTCAGGGCAAAAGTTGGCAATGGTGGATGTCATTTGAAACACATTTCCAGGTTGAAAGGCATATATATCTATAAATATTAATATTGATGAATTACCAGGTGATTAATATTAATAATGTGGACAAAAGAACCACTACTGAACCAAAATGCTTATCATTATATAAGACTCTAAACCCTAGATGCAATCACAGGGAGAAATAGGGAGACAGGAAATCCTGATGTAGAAAATCTGTGATTGACTTGAAAACCTGGGACTTCATTTGAATAATAAGATTAAGTTTTCGACTAGTTCATGGAATGAAGCAGTCAACATAGAAATAATCTTGAGATAAAAAGTATAACGGTTCTATGTCTTATAGTCTGAATCTTACATAATTTCACAATAAAGAAAATACTATAAGTATTATATATCCAGTATGATAGACAAGTTCCAGAGGGTGCAAACAAAATAAGTGTTAGTAGTAGAACATGTAACAGTAGGAGTTAGATAATGAGCATAGAAAAGTGTATAGTAAGAATTATCAAAAGGTATTTTTGTAAGATCCAGGGATCTAATGCAAACCTGTCCTCCGATATTCTTTCTATTACACCATGTTGCACTGGGATTTTAAAAGGCACTGTGCAACAAGCTGTGAGAGACTAAAAAACAAACAAACAAACAACTCAGGCATTTTAGGTTTGCAGCCTGATTAGAAAGATAAGATATAGACATGGACAACTATAATACAGAATAATAGATATGTTCAATGAGTTATAATTCAGACATTCTAAACAAGGGAAAGTCATAAAGAGCTTTAACAATTAAAGAGCTTTCTATAGGAAATCCATTTTGTATTTCTACATGGAAGATCTACAAAATTTGAGTGAATAGAACTGAAATAATTTTTGTATACATGGTAAGTTGTGAATGCAGAAACATTCATAGATGGATGTGTCACAGGGCAGTGAGGGAACTAGAGCTTATGTCTAAGATAACAGAAAGGATAAAATTAGAATAAAGAAATCTTAATTGCCATCATGAAGCATTTTATCAACATGTAATTGATAATGGGGAGTCAGTGAAGTTCAACCAGGCAGTCAATAAATATTTATTGAAGAGCTACTATTTTTATTTAGAAGGGCAGAATGATTTTTGGAAATTAATTTGGTAATTATATTTTTAAGTTTGGGGGAATAGTATGAAACTATTGGAACATTTTAGCAAAGTAATAACAGTATAGAAAATGGTGGCGATTGTTGCAATGAAAAAAATATGGAAAATGTTATAAAGAATCAATTATAGTTTTTTATTGGATACTTGAAATTAGTATGAGAGAACAAAAGATAAAATCATTAATATTGAGCAGAGGTGACCAAGATAACAATGATAATATCAACAGGAACTGAGAACCCTTGAGATAAAGGAACTGGATATTAGAGAATTACAATAAAATGTGTTTTAAGAATTTTGAGCATGGATGTTTATAGGAGAATTGTTTTTTGGAAGAATGGTATTGATATAAATTATTTGGTAAAAAGAAGAGTGGAAACCATGCTAATATAAAAAGAGTGATGGCTGTTGAAAAAAATATAGAGTGCTTTATTTAGAAAAAAAGAAATATAACTTAAATCTTTGGGGGCAGGCTGCTAGTTAAAGAAGGAAGACAAGCCAGCATTCCCAAATAGCAGAGCCAGGGGTCCCAGCAATATCAAAAGTAGGAGACCACCATTGTAAATACTCAAGGGATATGGAGACTCAGGAAAAGGTCAAGGAGAATGGAGACTGAGGGAAAAAAAACTTTAACTTTAATACCTATTGTTTTGCTTTTTTCTTTCTCAACACATGAAAAGAACTAAAAGAAACGTATATTGAGAAAAAATAATGATTTTGAACATTTTTGCCACATTTTTTTCTCTTGTGATTTGACTTAAAGGAAGAGGTCAAATGTTATTTTTCTGAATTAACCAAAATTTTACTGTGGATAAGTATAAAAGCTGTTTCATAATAGTTGGTTTTCATAAAGAAAGGAATTGTTAAATAGTGTTCATTGTTTTACACAGTAAGAAACAAATACAGTAAGAGAACGATTATATACTTTACAAATACTTTATTTAAAAAAGAATTGCTAGTTGAAATCATTTAAAAGGCAGAAAATTCAATATGTTCTGCTTCACTAAAATTTTATTATGGGTAAAGTTAATCCATTCTTTGTACAAAAAGTGTTGATTATTGTCTCATATAAGTTTTGGGAAGAATATCCAAACAAGAAAGACAAAAAGAAGCAAGGGAATTTTGATAATGTATAACAAAGGAAGAAAGAAGTGCTTCAGAACTCATAGAAATGTAGTATAAAGGTATGGTAATTAATAAATATATTCTTGGTGAAGTATTTCATAAGAAAAAGACAAAAAACAAATCCATGTATATACATAGTTTTATTAAGTGATAAATTAAATATTTCATATCATGAAGGAACTGATGGGTAAATTATTAAATGGAGCTGAGATCACTGATGTCTTTCATGGAAAAGGTAAATATATATAACTGTTAACCATATACTTCAAATTTCAGTTGAATATGTATATTTTTATCTACCTCACTATGTGAGATTTACCTTTCCAATTCTGGTATAAAATTGGTAAGCATAACATAAAACTCAAATGACATAAATAAAAATAAAAATAACTATAAATTTTAAAAAGCAAAAACTTCAAAAATAAAACATAGCATTGAGTTTAGTTCAAGAAAATACCGGCCCAGGAAAAGTATTTGCAACAGAAACAACAAATAGTTTATAAATATATCAAAACCTATTCAAAATCATTGAGGAAAAAGTGCAAATAACCAAATAAAAATATGCTCAAGTTGTATAAACATTTAAGTCACAACGAAGTCATGAAAATAGCTAAGGGCCAATAAAGATCTGAAATTACTAAACAATTTTACATAGTTTTTATTCAGATTGGCAAAAACTTATGGAGTTACATTGTATAATATTTTGGGGAATATAAGGATTTTGGAATTACCATATATGACAGGGAATGTGAAATAGAAATAATTCTTGGAAAACTATGAGTAATATCTGCTATTTAAAAAATGCCTTTAGACTATGAACTGGCAATTCTACTTTAAAAAATCTATCATGTAAAAATATTTTTACAAGTGCAAAGTCATTTATTTTTTATGTGAATAGTTTGTGATCATACCCTAAAAAACTACAAAAATTGAATAATAATAATGGAATAATGGTGCATGCATACATACATACATGCTAAGAAACACCAGGAAGTTTGAAATTCCACTTAATAAGATTACAGATACACTTCTGATAATAATGATAAAACACAGCAAATTGTAAAACAATTTGGGATAGTAGGAAGTACAAAAGAGAAAATACTAGAGAGAGGATGAAAGGGTAGTGTTTCATGGTTTTGGAATTTCAAATCACCTGGCTAGGAAAGGCCTGCTTTAGAAGTGATTATGTCAGATGGTTTTAAGCACTCTGAGGATAAATAAAGTAAGAAATGGTTATTGGATCATGTAGGGGAAGAATTTATATGTAAATAAGGTGGTTGTAATAGGCTTTACTGAGAAGGGCTCATTATAGCAAAAATCAGAAGTGATTGATATACAAGATATATGGTTTTTGGAGGGACTGAGCACTCCAGGTAAAAGAAGAACAAGTTCAAAAGCTCTGATGGCTTGGGGAAGAGCAAGGGGGCCAGTGTGGCTGGTGCTGAAAGACCAATGAGGGAGAAAGAAAGAGATGTATTCATAGATCTAAGTGAAGGGAATTGAGCAAATTGTGCTGTTCTTGTCAGTCACTGAAAGTATTTTGTCTGAGGGAGATAAGAAGTTATTGGAGAATTTTAAAATATCTGACTTTTACTCCTGAAAATAAGTTTTTGGTAGGAACAGGGAAATAGAGGGCTACTATAATAATCAATAGAAGAAAAGAAGGTGATCAGTGTCAGAGTGAGAGCCATAGGTGTGAAGAGCAGCAATTAGATTCTGGACATCACTTGGAGTCAGATCCAAGAGAATATTCTGATGAACTGCATGACATGACTCAAGGATTTCAGTTTGTAGCCTAAACAATGAGAATAATGGAATTATCATTGACAGAAAGAGAAGAATTTGAGGATCCAAGTAGGGAGAGCAAATGAACATGGTTGTGGAGACTGGGCTCTGTGCAATTCCTTCCAGGACTGGAAGTGAGTGAGAAATAAATTTTAGACCACATTCTCTCCAAACCATACACTTAGCTCCTAATTATTGTTGCCAGAGTACTTTTTTTTTACATGATAATGCAGCATCTTAGTCTGCATAAAGCCAAAATTTTTATCTGCATCCAGTCAAACAATTTTTCTAATTCCCAAAGAGGCATTGATATCTGAGTGATATCTCCTAATGAAGACTTAGAGAGGGAAATCAGAAATTCAGTTTTGATTTATGAAATTTGAGATATCTATTAGACATGTACATGGAGTTGTCAAGTAGAATTGTGTGAAGGGCAAAAGTTATGTTAAAGGAGGTAGTTAACTAGTTATTAACAGAAAGAGAGCAAAGGGAATTAGACACTAGGTTTAATAAACTGGACAGCATAAACCAGCTTGCCAAGCCAGGAAGCTATAGCATTTACATACTCATTAACATACTCCAGGGGACTGCCACTAAGAAGAATTAAACCCTAGAGAGAACAGGAAATCTCTCTAGGGCACTGCTTATACTCCAGTACCAGATAGTTGGGCGATGCAGTAGGAGGTATGTGACCATAGAGGCCTCTCATTCTATCTAGGGATTAGACCAATCAAAACCTGCAAAAGCTTGGGAAGTTGATCGGTTACTTTGAAAAAGCACCTGATTCATCCCAAACCCAAGCTAATATAATTCCAGGGAAACAAAGAAGCAAGACCTTCCTCTCTCTCTCTCTCATACCTGGGAGATTTCAACCATGAGGGTCTACAAGCTGGGGCCTGCAGCTGACTGTGTGGACTCTGAAGGACTAAGTATCAATATAAAAAACACGTTCTGGACACTGGCATTTGTTTTGGCCTTGCAGAGGACATGGTTGAACTTTTTTCATGGTAGGATAGAGAGAAATGGAAAATTGATAACCCAAGGGCAGATTTTGACCCCAAAAACCCTGCCACATCCCAATCTCCCATGTGTGATCCTTAAATGCTTTTCTCGTTATCCCATTGAAAAGGCATATTTCCACCAGCAACATTTGGTGAGCCAGCAGGAGTGGAAGGAGCTGTGGTTTGTAGTAAGAAAACTGCTCAATCTTCACTTTACTCATTTCTCCGCCCTCCCCACCACTACTACCTTCATTTCTCCTCTGCATTTATCTTCTCTGTTTCTGTAATGTGGAGCAAGAGACTAATTGGTGCCGGGAAACACAGAATGTGGGAAGTATGTGCACATCCACTGATACTTTGGGTTTTGCTCCTAGAATGCAAAACTTGGGGTGTGGTCCACTGTTCCCTTTCCCATTCACAGCTTCTGCATTTCCAGTCCAGCAAGCAGAAAGTGAGACCTTTCTCAACTTTGGTTCCCAGCTAAGATGTGTGAGGTGTGGTCACACAGCTTCAGTCCCCTCTCACTTCCCTGCTCCATCCTTGTTTGCTCAGGTCCAGGATGCTGCTAGCTGTCTAGAATCACTAATACTAGAAGGGATCTCAAACCTGTAGCTTGTGGGTTGCATGTAGCCCAGAATGTCTGTGAACGTGGCTCAATGCTAAATCATAAATTTACTTAAAACATTATAAGATATTTTTTGTGATTACATGCCACAATGTATTCAATGTGTGGCTCAAGACAACTTTTCTTCCAGTGTGGCACAGACTCCAAAAGTTTGGACACCCTGCTGGGGATTTAGGATATGGCTGCTGTCAAGTGGCTTACAGTGCTCATCTCCCAGCCCCATCTGCCATCCCCCCCACCAGTTCTGCACCAGACTGTCTCTGGGTCATGTCAAGCTGCATGTCCTCCAGCTTTTGCTCCTCCTCATGTCCACCTTATAGGATGCCTGCCTCTGTGCATACTGGGGCCAGATTCAATGGAGGAGGAAGCAGCAGAGAAAGCTATTGTCTGGAGCTGCTGCTGCTGCTGCTGCCTAGACCTGCCTAGACATGTTGCTAAAGAGGTGGGAGCCTGACCCATAACCAGAGTGCCCATCTGGAGCTCACAGTCACCACTGCACAACCTGGCCCCTTGTAAATCTCAGTTTCCTGCAAATACAGCTGCTTGTCTATACTTTCAGGACACCAAGCTCCTAGTCCTTACTAATACTTCTTACAAATATACCTAATAAGTAAAAGCCTCAGGTGCAAGTTCTCGCAGAAATGAAAGGTTTACATTAACTTACCTTGGAGACTGACTAAATGTTTGTTAATATCTCCCTTGAGAAAAGGTTAACAGCATTTGCCTCAGAGCCCAGGGTCTTAATTTCTGTCTGGCCTGCTAGAAAAATTCTTAGGGTGGGTTAACAAGAAATGCTCCCTCCCCTCCTAGGGAAGGCTGCCTGTACAGCACAATGATTCTTAAAGGACCAAAATTGTTGGGAATATGGTAGGCAGAGCAACAGGTTACTTGCTCAATTGCTAAAGGCCAGAGTTACAGAATATGGTTTTCATCCCCTTGTACAGACCAAGGCCATCAAAACACTTGTGTGTAGTTAAATAAAACACAGTTATAAGTGCCTGTTTAACACTAACTGTTGGTAAGGCTCCACACCTAAATAAAATTATATTGCCACTTTGGGAAGGCCTTGACTCCTGGAGTGGGAAGGTCAAGGCACGGGCCATGGGATGAGAAAGCTGACAAAAGTGTCCCAGGCCATCACAGGTTTGGGTCTATGCCCAGGGATAGGGAGTATTGAGGACACTCATGCCTCCCTCAGGTACCCAATTTCCCTCTATTATGAGGTTAAATGTTTTTTCACCCTATTTTATGAGGATGAAGATTTATTTCCCTCTTATATTATGATAAAATTTTCTCTACCCAACAACAGGGAATACAATCTCTATCCACAGTACGTCAAGAGACCCCTTTTAGGTTGTATACGCACCAACTGGCTGAAATTTAACTCTGTGTTTCTTAAGAAAAGTGGTTATAGATAATTGGCCTTATGAAACCAAATTCTGGTTTTAATATGCAAATACTTATTCTCCAAGAACATGTATCTTGAATGTATTTTAAAATGCAAATTTCTTGAAGATCGATATTATCCAAAAAATAAAACAAAACAAAACAAACAAACCCTTAGCCATCTGAACAAATCAATTTAAATTAGTTCACCTGTAACTTTCTAAATCAATGAGTTTTATTGTGTAATACCTGTCTCCTGGAATTATGTCTCTTAAAAGTGTAAGTGTGTTTGCCAGTAGAGGAACCTATATTCCTAGAAGTTATAGAATGTGTCTCCTAATCTAAGGAATGCTAATTTCTTACTTTTAGCTGTCTAATGCAGAGTCGGAGTTTGGTCCTTTTTACTCTGTTGAAATGACAGGTATTGACCTTTTACTTTATGTTTCTCTCCCTACCTGGTCCCTCCAGAATTTGGGAATTCTTAATGAGTGAGTCATGATAGTATGTTTCCTTGCATAAATTCAGTAAGACCAGTTTCCAATTGTGATTTTACTAACCAAGACTTTGACTGGCATGTCGTGTCTCAGGAAGACATGCCAGGACTCTGGATGTCACCAGAAAGCTTTAAGGAATTAAAATACCATATAGTCTCACCTTTAAGTGAACTTAACCAACAAAATAAACAAGCAAGCAAAATATAACCAGAGACATTGAAATTAAAAACAATCTGACAGTAACCAGAGGGGAGGGGAAAGGGGATGATGGGGGGAAAGGGTTTTAAGGAACAATTATAAAGGACACATTGACAAAACTGAGGGGGCATGGAATCAGGGGAGGGAGGTGGGGATGACTGAGATGGGGAGGAGTTGTGAGGGGTAAAGGCAGACAACTGTGCTTGAACAACAATAAAATAATTAAGAAAAAAGATTGACTTTCTTTTTTGTATAATTGAATTTTATTTATTTTTCCACTTTAATTTCTCTTTTTTATTATTGTTATTCAAGTACAGTTTTCTGCCTTTCTCCTTCACCCATTCCCACCACCCCAGCCCTCCCCGCCTCCCTCCCTCATTTCCACCCCCACCTTGTTGTTTACATATGTCCTTTATCTTTGTTTCTATAAACCTTTCACCCTTTTCCTGCATTATCTCCGTTCTCCCTTCTGATTACTGTTAGCCCCTTCTCAATTTCAATGTCTTTGGCTATACTTTGCTTGCTTATTTGTTTTGTTGATTAGGTTCCTGTTAATGATGAGATCATATGGTATTTGTCCCTCTCTGCCTGGCTTATTTCACTTAGCATAATGCTCTCTAGTTCTATACATGTTGTTGCAAAGGGTAGGAGCATTGTTTGCAGATGACATGATAGTGTACATAGAAAATCCTATAAACTCCACCAAAAAACTGCTCGACCTAATAAATGAATTTGACAAAACAGTGGAATACAAAGTCAATATCCAGAAATCAAAGGCATTTTTGTGCACCAACAATGAAGTATCAGAAACAGAAATCAGGAAACATATCCCACTTGATATAGCAACAAGAAAAATAAAATACTTAGGAATAAATCTACCAAGGAGGTAAAAGACCTATACTCAGAAAACTACACAACATGGAAGAAAGAAATTAAGGAAGACACAAATAAATGGAAACATATACCGTGTTCATGGTTTGGAAGAATTAATGTCATCAAAATGTCCATACTATCCAACACAATTTATAGATTCAATGCAAACCCTATTAAAGTACCAATAGCATACTTCACAAATATAGAACAAACACTTCAAAAATTTATATGAACCAAAAATGATCCCAAATAACTGCAGCAATTTTGAGAAAGAAGAACAAAGTAGGAGGAATCACAATACCTGATATCAAACTGTATTACAAGGCCACTGTAATCAAAACAGCCTGGTACTAGCATAAGAACAGACACATAGACCAATGGAACAGAATAGAGAGCTCAAAAATAAACCCAAGTCTCTATGGTCAATTAATATTTGACAAAATAAGTAGCAGTATAAAATGGAGCAAAGATAGTCTCTTCAACAAATGGTGTTGGGAGAAAAAATAGAATGACTTTCAAAGCAAACAAAAACCCACTGCAGAAATAACTTATCACCTTGCTTCGTTGGTCACATGCTTCATGGCTGTATTTCAAGGTAAAAGAGATGGCGATAAGGAACCTCAAGATTTTTTGAGGGACCTCAAAAACTTGAGGAATTTATCTAAACTTTTAGATATTGCATGGGAAAACTTAATGTCAACTGTGTGGCTTGGCTCCTTTGCTCTGAGGGCTGACTAAAGCTCAGTTAGAGAGATTCTTTGTATGATTCCAGCAAAGCAGATTTATCCTATGAAAACAGTAGATAGAACACAGAGAATAATGAACACAGCAAATCATAAACCAGTATCTGATTTTGTAATACTGTCAGTTGAGAAGACTTGCAAGTGCAAGGGTTTTGCTGGAATAAAATTAAGCAGTGTCAATTTGACAGATTCTCTTTGCTGTCTGTTGAACATCTCTGATAATGTCATCAGGTGCTGAAGTAAATTCTGTGTCACAACCTTAGAAAAAGGTTTGGTTCCCAATAATTCCTAGTCCAAAGATGGGATAAAAAATTAAAACATTAAGTTGGACAGTTCAAGAAAGCTAGAAGATTTCAGGAACTGATTCAGCTTACAAATGAGAACATTTTAAAGATGGTTAATTGTACTAGTGTCTAATACCCATGATTAGGCAATATGATTTCCATGGAAACACAGTTTTTCTTTGAAATCACTCTCATTTTCACTGAAGAGTCTGCATTAATAACAGTTTTAATTTGGCCAGATTATTTGCCTAAATGCAAAAAGAATATTAATTAATCATATAGTCCTTTAAGACCCCCAGTTCTCCAGAGAGTGGGAATCTTAGAATGTTTCCTTCAGCATAATTGAGTTAAGTATGGTAAATAAGAGGATTTCAAGAAAGGTATCACCCACCTTTCTCTAGGGTAGCCACTCCTCCAGCCTAATCTGGGACACTATAAAGTTAGTCCCCCTCCATTACCCGATTTTTTACCTCTCACCAGATTTTTGCTATAATTCTCCTCATTTGGGGGCAATGCCTTTTAACATTGATGTCAAAATATTTGCCTCCTGACTGTAACAAAGATGGCAGCTTGTCCAATATTGTCATCCTCTATACATCATGTATGCCACCTGCCAGGGACTACTGACTGACCTGGATTTCACAAAATCTCTTTTCCCTACATGGAAACTCTCCTTCACTTTTGCTCCTTTCTTCTTTTAGCAGATAGGAAGAGCCTCCGGCTTTGGGAAAGACAGATTATATCCTTTAACAAGAAGCTATTACAGAAGAAGAGACCTTCGTCTATTTACACTTGTAAGGTTAAAAGGCTCAAGGTCTTTGGGGGTGGGGTGATGTTACTATACATAGTTAGCTAGTTTATTAATAATAAAGAGAGCACAGGAAATTAGTCATTGAGTTTAATAAACTGTGGACCATAAGCCTGCTTGCCTAGCCAGGAAGCCATAGCATTAGCAGGCAAATTTGCACACTCCAGGAGACTGACACTGAGGAGACTTATTTTTTTAAATTTTTAATACATTTTATTGATTATGCTATTACAGTTGTCCCATTTCTCCCCCATCATTCCCCTCCACCCTGCACACCCTCTCCCACCCACATTCCCCCCTTTAGTTCATGTCCATGTGTCATAAGTTCTTTAGCTTCTACATTTCCCACACTATTCTTGCCCTCCCCCTGTCTATTTTCTATCCACCATCTATGCTACTTATTCTCTGTACCTTGTCCCCCTCTCTCCTCCCCCCAAACCCCTGTTGCTAACCCTCCATATGATCTCCATTTCTGTAGTTCTGTTCCTGTTCTAATTGTTGGCTTAGTTTGCTTTTGTTTTAGGTGTGGTTCTTAATAGCTGTGAGTTTGCTGTCTTTTCACTGTCATATTTTTATCTTCTTTTTCTTAGATAAGTCCCTTTAACATTTCATATAATAAGGGCTTAATGATGACGAACTCCTTGAACTTGACCTTATCTGAGAAGCACTTTATCTTCCCTTCCATTCTAAATGAAAGCTTTGCTGGATAGAGCAATCTGGGATGTAGGTCCCTGCCTTTCAAGACTCCAAATACTTCTTTCCAGCCCCTTCTTGCCTGGAAGGTTTCTTTTGAGAAATCAGCTGACAGTCTGATGGGAACTCCTTTGTAGGTGACTGTCCCCTTATCCCTTGCTGCTTCTAGAATCCTCTCCTTCATTGTAATCTTGGCTAATGTAATTATGATGTGCCTTGGTGTGTTCCTCCTTGGGTCCAACTTCTTTGGGACTCTCTGAGCTTCCTGGACTTCCTGGAAGTCTATTTCCTTTGCCAGCTTGGGGAAGTTCTCCTTTATTATTTGTTCAAACAAGTTTTCCACTTGTTGCTCTGCTTCTTCTCCTTCTGGAACCCCTATAATTCAGATGTTGGGACGTTTAAAGATGTTCCGGAGGTTCCTAAGCCTCTCCTCATTTTTTTGAATTTTTGTTTTTTTCTTGTTTTCTGTTCCTAAGCCTCTCCTCATTTTTTTGAATTCTTGTTTATTCCTTGTTTTATGTTTGGTTGTTTCTTCCTTCTGACACTGAGGAGATTTAATCCTAGGAGCACAAAAAATTTCTCCAGGAGCATGGCTTGCCCTCCCATACTGCATTGTTGGGAGGTTTAGGAGCAGGTGTTTGACCACAGACGCCTGTCAGTCTACCTAGGGGGTGGACACATCAAAAAGATTGCAAAATCTTGGGAAATTGATTGGTTGTTTTGAAAAAGCACCTGGTTCATCCCAAACCCAAGATAATAAAATCCCACAGGAACGTAGAATGACTCACACTCTCCCCATTTGTTTGGGCATTCTTGCTCTCACCTGAGAGTTTGTGACCATGTGAGTCTAGCAGTTATTGGGGCTCAGAGCATACCACATGGGCTCCAAAGAACTAAGCTTTAATGTGGCACAGGATCTCTGAAATACATTGATTGTATTTCTGGCACTGATTTTTCTTTCTTTTTTTGAAGATATTTTTAAATTTTTAGACAGAAGGGACAGGAGGGAGAAAGAGAAGGAGAGAAACATCAATGTGTGGTGGTTGCCTTGAACATGTCCCCCACTGGGGATGGGGCCTACAACCTAGTCATGTGCCCTGATTGGGAATAGAACTGGTGACCCTTTGGTTCACAGGCTGGCACTCAATTTACTGAGCCACACTAGCCTGGGTATGACCCTGATTTTTCATGGCTGAGTAGACAGAGATGGGACATTGGAGGGGCACCTTTTTGATTTTGCTTCTCAAATAAATCTTACAACTGGACCTCATCTCCTTTTGTGAATGCCTGAAAATGCTTTTTCTTGTGACACTGTAAGAATCCCACTTCCACTGTTAACAGTTACATATAGGAGATCGTTCTGTATGGCATGTATCCAACTCCCACTCAGAGATGCACAAGACCCACACCCATGAATAGGTTCTCCCGTGGGGAGTCGGGCCTGCATTTGTACCTAAGCCACTTTGAGTTTGGTTTTGCTAAAAGCTCCCTCACCCTGAATTAGGACAGCAAGTGCTTATTGCAACTTCCTAAAATCCATGCTAAACTTTCCTAGGATGAGTGTAACCAATTCAACCACTTTTCCCTTTTCCATTTGCAAATATCCTTCTTCTGCGATGTGATTAGCAGCATTGGATCCTTTGTTGACTGTAAAAGGTAACCATCTAAAGTGAACCTGTGCATAGTAAATGAGGACTATAATGTAATGTGGGAGAAACCCAATAAGGACTGTCATGGTGGAGGCTGCAGGCTTTTGCTCCCCTTGAGAGAAAAGCCATGCTATCCTTTTTCCTCCACTGGACTCGGTAGTCTGTGTGAATGTCTCATTTCATCCATAATGATGTGGACACTGTGGGCCAGTGTCTGCATCAGTTATACATATGAACTGTATATAATCAGTGCTTCTCGAAATATAATCTTATGATGGTACAAGATCACCAAGAGAGTGAATTTGTAAAGAGCCAAAGGAGACCAAAGTTAATCTCTGTGGCTCCCAAATATTTAGAGTTAAGGAAATGAGGAAAAAGCAAAAGATACTGAGAAGGATAGGCCACTTAATTCAAAAAGTATAAACTTACACCTGCATGATAGCATGGCTTATCATTTAAACGGTACATAAAAATGTTAATATCAAATCACTTGGGTTCAATGTGAATGGACTATAGCCATTTACAAAATTATTTTATGGGATATAAATTGAGAACCAGGCCATATGAATCCTGTCGGTATATTACCTAATCTTTTTGTGTTTTCAAAACATAAATGCATTCTGTTTTTAATGCAGTATAAGAATAATAAAAATTAGGAGAGAATTATTTAAACTTCAGTAGCAGAAAAGAGGATAACAAGTTCTTTTCAACACAAACACACGTTTTGAAACAATGGGTTGTAGCATACTAAACTAAATTTTCTAACACTATAAGATCTAAGTATGAAGAATTGATGTGAGAAGACATTCCCAAAACTTTCTCCACACAGTGCTGTCAACCAGATCTTTTCACATCTCCCAGGTACCAGAGTCAACATTACATGTAGACTGAAAGAGAAATGATTCTATTGAAATTAATCTTTAAGCACAAATAAAATTCCCCCCTTCAGGGGAAAGGGGTAAGGGTTTGGAAGAACTAGTATAAAGGACACATGGACAATAACAAGGTAGGGGGTGGAGATGGGAGGGAGGAGAGGAGGGCTGGGATGGTGGTAAAGGGCAGAAAACTGTACTTGAACAACAATTAAAATAAAAAATAAATACAAATAACATTTGAAGAAAATCACAATCAAAAGTGAAAAAGGAGGAAATTAATGTCTTATAAATATATGTCCCCTGAAGTAAGAGTTTATTCAGAATGAATCTAGTAAACATGTATTCATCATCATTGGTATACACTTCTGACAACCTCCTTTCCAAAACTACATAAAAATGTTTATATACATAAATATGTATCAGGAAAATATTTTTTCTGATAACAAGAATAGTTATAAATTTCATATATACTGTAGGAAGTACTTTAACCATACATTATACATTATGTCTATTTAAACAAAAGATATATTAACTGAAGAAAAACAGTGCTGCCACTTATATGAAATATAGAATGAAAGAATATTCTCTATGTAAATATATTAATGTTTGAGGTATTGCAAATGAATGTATGTATTGTAGAAACTATGGGATTATAAATTAAACTTTTATTCATATTTTAAGTAAACATGTTTAGAAAACATCTATTTCACGTGATCTTGATTGCTCAGCTCAGAAGCTATATGAAGGTCGAAAATGCTCTCACAGCCCAAGTATTTATAAAGACTGTTTACAACAGAAACAAGAATACTAAATTAATTAGTCTCTGACCACAAACTGTATAAGGAAAGGAATCTTAATAACATTACTACAGTTTAATCTAATGAACAAAATAAACTGAAAAACAAAATAGAAACAGAGGCATGGATTTGTGTAACAGACTGACAGCTTTCAGAAGATAGGGGGTTGGAGGACTGGATGAAACAAAGTGAAGGGATTAAACAAACAGTGTAGACACATAACAGACACAAAAAACTGTGTACTGATGTACAGAGGGAAAGCGGAGAGTAGGTTAGATGGAGGTGGGCAAAGGAGGGGAAATAAGGACAAAACGAGATTTTGCTTGGGGGCAATGGATGCATGATGTAGTGTGTGGATGATATTTTATTGAGTTGTACACTTGAAACCTATATCGTTTGGTGAACCAATCTCACCCAAACAAATTCAATATAAATAAATCAAAATAGTAGTGGTAAAAATAATATTATGACAGTTTAAGGTAATAAAGGAGACATTGAAAACCCTTGGCATAGGTATTATAAGTAGGTCCAACCCCCATTTTATATTATATGTCTTGCGATAGTTGACCAAAGTGGTCTGTACATCTTGATCGTACTCTTAAACATGATATGTAACTTTGAATGGCATTTGTCTAATTTCTAAAATGAAATTCACTCCCAAAGTAAGATTTCTCATCAATGATACAATTTAATGGGGACAGTTATAATTGAGCAATGATAAAAACAAAATAAAAAAAGGAAGTAGAAATTGGTAGTTAGAGAACAGCAATAGTATGTAAAATACAGCATAGGGAATAGAGTAACCAAAGGGCATAATTTATGGACATGGATGATGGTGTGGGGATTGCCTGAGGGAGCGCAGGGGCTAGGGAGTGGGGAGGAAAGGGAAGAAAACTGGGACAACTGTAATAGCATAAACAATAAAATATAATTAAAAAAGAAAAAATCTAGCCCTGGCTGGCGTAGCTCAGTGGATTGAGCGCGGGCTGCGAACCAAAGTGTCGCAGGTTCGATTCCCAGTCAGGGCACATGCCTGGGTTGTGGGCCAAGTTCCCAGTGGGGGCCATGCAAGAAGCAACCACACATTGATGTTTCTCTTTCTCCCTCCCTTCCCCTCTCTAAAAATAAATAAATAAAATCTTTAAAAAAAAAATCTAAAAAATATTCTGAAAGCAATTAAATATGAAGAGACCTAAGTTATTTTGGCAGATGTCAACAATGGCAGAATAAAATATCAACTTTCAAGGTTAAAGTATGGGAATGACCACAGGATTTTGACCTTGTGTGTCCTGATACTCTTGCTAAAAAAATAGAATTACTAAAAATATGCAGTTTCCATTTGTATTATTCCACATGTATTGTGCAGTTTCCTACACTTTCCAGATTAGAGCATTGCTCTGAATCACACCCAAGTGACCCAGTAGAGGTAATTTATCTACATTAGTGTCTAACTGAAAACCAGAAAGTGATTTATAGTTTAACAAAAATAAAGACCAAAATCCACTCTATATATCAAGCCACTAAAACTTTTATATATCAAGTCACAATTTCCCATTCACTTGAAAATTTATACTGCAACTATTCTTTATAACCATATGAGTGATATGAAAATCCAAAACCCAGTGATTCCATTGCTAAGATTATATCCTAAGAACCCTGAAACACCAATCCAAAAGAACCTATGCACCCCAATGCTTATAGCAGCACAATTTACAATAGCCAAGTGCTAGAAGCAACCTAAGTGTCCATCAGCAAATGAATGGGTCAAAAAACTAGGGTACATCTACACAATGGAATTGTATGCAGCAGAAAGAAAGAAGGAGCTCCTGCCCTTTGCGACAGCATGGATGGAACTGGAGAGCATTATGCTAAGTGAAATAGCCAGGTGGTGAAAAATAAATACCATATGATCTCACCTATAAGTGGAACCTAATCAACAAAATGAACAAGCAAGCAAAATATAACCAAAGACACTGAAATTAAGAAAAGACAGAAAACTATACAATAACAACAATTAAAATAAAGGAAAAAATGTAAAAAGAAAAAAAAAAAGAACAAACTGACAGTAACCAGAGGGGAGGGAATGATGATGGGGGGAAAAGGTTGAAGGGTTTAGAGGAACAACTATAAAGGACACATGGACAAAAACAAGGGGGATTCGGAAACAGGAGAGGGAGGTGGGGATGGCAGGGGTGGTGGGGAGGGCTGGGGGAAAAGGCAGAAAACTGTACATGAACAACAATCAAATTTCAAAAGTTAAAAAAACAACTAGAATAAACATTTCCTTTTCTCATATTAAAACAATATTAATATAATTATAAATAACATTTTGGTATGTTTACTCTTTAACATCCTACCAAATGAATGTATTTTAATTCATATAGAAGTTCTTACATTTTATAATAGATTAACTCATTTTCCTTGTTTTTGTTTGTTTCTATTTGTCAATCATCTATTCTGGATATAATACTTCTTAAAAGTTTAATTCCAAGATTTATTTATTTTTCTATTTGTTGTTATTGTAGTTTTGTTGTTGTGTTCATACGACCTTCCATAACATGACACAAACATTGCTAAAATTCATATGTTTGAAGAAATTCATTTTGATTCAGATATTAACAATCATTTAGTCTCAATAGAGGTGTTTTCCTTAATATGAGAAGCAAAATCCGTAGCTAAAAATGACTTTCCTCATAAATGAAAGTTATCTTTTTGGTATATCCTAAATAAGCATAGTAACTTAATTCTCTGTTGACCTACTTATATAAAAATTCTTATAGATATTTATCTTTTATCAAGTTATATGTTTATTTTTTGGGATAAACAATGCATAACAGTTTTTATTATTAATATAATAGTAATAAAGAATTATTAAAGAAATATTTTATGTGCTAGAACTTTGGAATCTTACACTTTTATTGATAAATAATAATAGCCAATATCTTCTTTGTTTATTTTCTTCTCACCCTAGCTGAGTCTGTTTTCAGGATATCATTTCTCTCCAAATAATGAAGATGGCAACTTTTTGTAAATTCTTTTATTTTCCTGATCAAGATGGAGTTATATAGTTAGATAGAGTGGATTATATAGTTTAGAGTGAAGATAGGCACAGAGCTGAGTCAATTTGTTTGTCCTTCCCTCTTTGCTATATTTGTTCCATAAATATGTATTACTGGATACTCTATTAGAAACAGGTTATACGAAGATGAGCACAAAAATGAATAGACCATGATGTAAAATATTAAATCATCAGACCAATAAATATAAATATTTTGCTTGATCAGGCAGATTTTTCTGTTTGTAACAACAGAGTTAAACTCTGAAAAACAGGCTGGTCTTAATTTAAAAAGTTGGGAGAAGGAATGTTCCTGAGAAAGAAGAAAACATATTTAAAACCCTGAATGAGAGAACAAGAAGACAGGAAACTCAAACAAAGCTGTGTTTATGGAATGTACAGAGGAGCTGAAATAGAACTTGTCAGCATTTAGACTTAAGAGACATTCTAGGCCATGTTAACAAGTGTGATCTATGTGTAAAAGCAATGGGAAGACACTATGGGATATAAGGAAGTTGGCTGCAGTATCCAATTTGCCACTAAGATGATACCTGGGTGCAAAAATGGTAAATAGGCTGGAAAAGGTTGACTGTAAATTTGGATGCAGGGACAATAGTTTGAAGGATGCAGCCATAACTCAGGAGATGAATGATGTTACCTTGAAGTCCATGGTTAGTGTTATTGTGAGGAAAATTGATATGCAGTAAATGTAGGTTATAAAAGAGCTTTAAAGATAAACACTATTGATCTGGCTTGAGTAACTGAAGGATTAGGGAACCATGCACTGGTATAGGAAGAAAAAGAAAGGACCTGATTACAACAGCAAGGGCCATCATGAGTTCAATTTTGGGTGTTGCAGCAGAGATTTTTTAAATCACTTGATACCCTTAATTTTACTAATACTGCCTTGTTTGGGTACAGTGGTGGAACTACAGGTGGATAAAATGTGAATTTTCTGAACTCCCTTATATCTAGTAGTGACTATGTAATGCATTTCTAGCAAATGAGATGGAAATGGAAGCCTACTGCTCGAGCTCCCAGGAAAATTATTATTCCCCTAATGAAGTAATGAACTTTACTTCTACACACCGTTGCCTGCTCCCTTTCTCTTCTTCTTGTTTGAAATAAAGATACATTTTCTTTGATCCTTCTTCCATGCACTCAAGTAGGTCTCACTTCTTGCCCCTTTTGTGAATAAATATGTAGTCACAAGAAACTCTTAACATCAAAATTTACATGAAATCATAGTCATTTCATGAGAGTCAAGTTTGTATCTTTGATAGTTTATATTTTGATGATTTAATCATTTAAATAAATTTTTTGATGTGCCAGTCACTATGATGTTTATTCTGAATAAGGTTAATTAGAAAGGATAAATCACCACAATGTATTTGTTTATTTAAAAAAATGACTGGGGCTGAGAGAATATAAAGTAGTCACAGGCTTACAGTAGTCTCCGGGAAGAAGAACGTACCATTAGTCTATGACCAAAGATGTGAAAACCCTGGTTAAAATATCTTACTGCTTACAAATGCTGTACTCTCTCCATTCTACTTCCTCAGGAATCATAAGTGTTAATCTTGGTGCACATGATAAAATATGAAATAAGATCAGACCTTGTCCTCAAAAAGCCCCTAGTTTATAATCAATAATATTCTCCTGTTCAACAAGTGATGGCATCTTTGTCTGAAGACTTTTTTGTCTAAAGATCTAGCCAGTATTTGATTTTCGTAAGAAAAACTTGACTTGATCAGAAATGGTTGGTATTCAAGCATCTCATATCTTCTCCTTAATCTTTTCTAGATTCATATGGTCAACCAGATGTCCTGGAAATTCTCAAAGGTTGGAGGCTGGATTCCCACCATCTGGAAAAAGTCTTTTGTAATATTGCAATAATGCTATCTCCCTTTTCCCTGCATCCATATCAAAAGCCAAATGCAACAGCTGGATGTTCAATTATTCAGGCTTCATAAGTACTCTTTAATTGTCACTATATACCATCTTTTAACCCAATAAACACAAAATTGTGCAACTTAGTTATAGCTAAACTAAAATGTTTATATTATTTATTTTACCTCAGTACTTTTAAATATGCATTTAACCATAATTTAAAGATCTGAATTTTTCTACTTAACTTAGCACTTGTAAGTGTTCATTAATTTATAATATACATGTTAATGTATAATTATCTTTATAATTTAAAATGAAATGCTTTTAATTTTTATTGTCTTTTGCATGATTAAATTCAGAGTTAAATATAGAGAATATATAAGGATGCTGAGGGAGATCTTTAAGAACCTTAGATTAACTAGCAATTTAAGACATGTAACTTATATGCTAACAGGTCATGTAGGCTTTTGTACAGATACGTTTTTATTAAAAATAAAAAATAAATCTACACAACAATCACCATGATATGTTATATCACCAACTTGAGAATAAAAAAACCCTTATAAAGAAAAGCATTGGCAAAACATATCATACACAATTTATTAAAAATACATGGGAATATTTCAAAATAATATTTTCAGACATTAAAAATTACTTATTTAAGCAAAATTTTCTTTCTAAAAATTCTTTTCAGAGAAAAAATAATAATAACTGCATTTAATTTTACTAGATTATTTAAAATATCTCTTTAACTACTAAGTATCATACCTTCATGATTTAATTTCTTAGCATAACTGCATGCAGGAATGTATAATGCTCCTCTTGTGTGAATATGTAGCTACTCATGATGAGCCTCCAATAGGGTTTCATTAGGACAAAATATCTACTATTAGCTAGTAATTAAAGAATATAATTTTACTGTTGTTTTTTAAATTATTCTTTTATTTTACACCTATGTCTGTACTGTGCAATATTTATGTTGTGTTCTTAACATTTCTTTACTCTCCTAATTGCCACTTCTTATTGAATGGGATAATCAACTTTCTGTCACATGATCCTTTTATTCAGCAAGCATCAGTCATGGAAAGACCAGTCCTTATTTACTTTTGGTAACTCTTATAGAGGGCAAAAGTAAATTCTGGAAATATTTATTTGTATCTTAATACATTTATTTTAAAATATTTTAATAACTATTAAAATTCAGGTTAAAATTAAATTTTAAGAAATTAAAAGGACTCAATATACCTACATTTTGTTCAAATTGCAAATTAGACCCTGACAATTGCTTTAGAACAGACAATATAGTAGGCTGAAGAATAACTTCCAAAGACATCCTAATCTCTGGAATGTGTACATGTCACTTTATATGGAAAAGTATGTTTGCAGATATGATGAAGTTAAGAATTTTGAAATGTGGATATCCTGGATTATCTAAGTGAATACTAAATATAATCACATGTATTTTCTCTAAATATATATATTTAGAGAAAGGGGAAGGGAAGGAGAAAGAGAGGGAGGGAAACATCAATGTGTAGTTGCCTCTTGTGTGCCCCTTACTGGGTACCTGCCCTGCAACCCAGGCATGTGCCCCGATCCTTTGGTTCATGAGCCAGCACTCAATCCACTGAGCCACACCAGCCAGGACCAATCACGTGTATTTTTTATAAAAAGGAGGCAGAAGGCTATATGACACGCACAGAAAAAGGCGATGTGAAGGTAGAGCAAAGGATTTGAAGCTTGCCTTGAAGATCGAAGAGATTCACCCATAAGCCAGAGAACACTGGCAGCTATCAGAAGCTGGAGAGTGAAGGAACGCATTCTCCTTCCAGCCTCCAGAAGGATCTTATAGGTCTGTCACTTTGATTTTGGTTCAGCAACATTGATTTTGGACTTCTGGACTCCAAAATTGTGAGCAAATAAACTGTTGATTTAAGCCACCAAGTTTGTGGTAATTTGTTACAACAACCACAGGAAGCAAACACAGCTGAGAATGTCAGACAATATCGATGTATTTCTGAAATCATTCAAAACCAGAAGCATTATGAAATTTCATTTGTTTTTGTCATTCTAAAAATATTTTTGCATTAAAAATATTTTCTGTCCTATATCACACAACCCCCCCTTTTGTATTACTTTCTTGTTCCCTCCCTCTGTGTTCCTGCCATAGCAAAGGTCTATTCTGATGTAACCAGCGACTTCAACTACAGTCCCATGCCCTCTGTGGCTCCTCTGCCTGAAAAAGCTTCTCAGTCATTCTGACACTTGTTTAAATCTAGAATTACACCCCCTGATGAGACATCCCTTGACCAATGGATGACAGGAGCCAATGTATAAATTCCCTGTTCTTTTATGATTTGGGGTAAAAAATTGGGAGGTATGATGTTCCTTGAAGGGTTCCCATGAATCTGAGACCAGGTGCTGGCAGCAGCAATCAGCTCGATAGCAAACCTTTATAAAGCAGGTGTTCCTCCCTTTCTATTTTCTATTTTTCTATTTTTCAGTCTGTCACTCCTACCTCTCGAGATTTCTTTTTTAAATAAAATACGCACACAATCCATATCCTTAACTCTACACCTAGATGGAACCAGATAGAGAACAACTGTTACAATGTGAGACCCTAGATGAAGACTAGGAGAAGTATTACTGGAATTAAAGTACTCACTGATTCAACAGCTACATGGATCCACTGTTGGTGGTAACAGGGTGGGGACCCCATCTGGCACGTGATAACACCACAATTAAGAGGTTCTTGCCAGTGATGGCTTCAAATGAGTCGAAGCAGGAGTTGAAGTATTGGCTTAAGTAATAAGGGGGCAATAATAAATGTAAGGACAGCAGAGTGAGCTGAATTTTTTAGAGGTTTTGAAATCTTGACAATAGAAAAAAGCATTCTTAATTGAGCTATTATTTAAAGCACTTCATCAAAGTCAGAAACCTCATTGACATCATTAAGAAGAACCCTAATCTCCTGTAGCTACATGGCAGATGGTGCTAAAAATTCCCAAATTTAATTGTAAGGATTACAGACATATAAGTAGACTAAATGCAGCACCTCATAGGCATGCCTTGCTAAATCAAAGGCCCTGATAAGGTAACACCAGAGCCATGAGACATGCAATGAGAACTCTCCATGGGTGGACAAGTCTGAGAATCTTCAATTGGGTCTAATTGTCACCTATATCCTTCAGGCTAGGAAAAGTAGCTCCTTTTCTGTTCATGGAAGAGAATATCCTCTACTCAGATGATGACATTTCGAAGACACCTTCTTGGACAGATATCTCACAAGATGATCTATGTTCTTCAAATTCTGTCCCATAATCTCTCATCACCACTCTACCAAGAGTTGGCAGACATTTTCTGTAAGCAACAAAAGTGTAAGTATTTTGGATTTGTGGGCAAATATAATTATGTGAGAATTTATGTAGCCTTTTAAAAATGTAAAACTTGGTCCTGGCCAAATAGCTCAGTTGGTAACATCATTGTCCCCATATGCAAAGGTTATGGGTTTGATCTCAGGTTAGGACACATACAAGAATAAATCAATGAATGCATAAATAAGTGGAACAACAAATTGATGTTTCTCTCTCTCTCTCCCTTCCCCTCTCTTTCTAAAAATCAATTGAAAAATAAAAACTAATAAATAAATGTTAAATCCATTTTTAGGCCACGGACCATACAAAAAACAGGCAGCAGGTAGGAATTGGCCCCTGGAGCCACAGTTTGCTGACTGGTGAGCTCAGCCTGTTGGTTGACAAAATTTAGAAATCCATTCATCACTTAGAAGACATCATAATATTATGTCTAGGACCCAACTCCAGAGTTTCTGATTCAATAAATCTTGGATGGACTGAGAATTTGTATTTTTTCACATTTTTTTATTGTTGTTCAAATACATTTGTCTACATTTTACCCCCCCACCACCACCACCCCAGCCATCTCCACTTCCCATCCTTGATCCTACCCTCCTTTGGTTTTGTCCATATGTCCTTTATACATGTTCCTGAGAACCCTTCCTCCTTTTCCACGCATTATCCCCTCCAACCTCCCCTCTGGTTACTGTCAGTTTGTTTTTAATTTCAATGTCTCTGGTTATATTTTGCTTGCTTGTTTGTTTTGTTGGTTAAGTTCCACTTATAGGTGAGATCATATGTATTTGTCTTTCACCGCCTGGCTTATTTCACTTAGCATAATGATCTCCAGCCATTCATGATGTCCCAAAGGGTAGAGGCTTCTTTCTTTCTTCTGTGTAGCATTCCATTGTGAAAATGTACCATAATTTTTTGATCCACTCATTTACTGATGGGCATTTAGATTGCTTCCAATATTTGGCTATTAAAAATTTTGCTGCTATGAACATTGGGGTACATAGATTCTTTTGAATTAGTGTTCCAGAATTCTTAGGGTATATTCCCAGCAGTGGAATTGCCAGTACAAAAAGGCAGTTCCATTTTTAGTTTTCTGAGGAAATTCCATATTGTTTTCCACAGTGGCTGCCCCAGTCTGCATTCTCACCAACAGTGAAGTAGGGTTCCCTTTTCTCCACATTCTCTCCAGCACTTGTTGTTTGTTGATTTGCTTATGATGGCCATTCTGACTGGTGTGAAGTGGTATCTCATTGTGGTTTTAATGTGTATCTCTCTGATAGCTAGTGATACTGAACATCTTTTCATATGTCTGTGGGCCGTTTGTATGTCCTTGTTGGAGAAGTGTCTGTTCAGGACTTTGCTCATTTTTTAATTGAGTTGTTTGTCTTCTCAGTCCCACATGTTGTTGATACTGCTGATTGGAAAAATCAATGTTCTAGACAGATAAAATTATATTTTGTTCTGTGCAATATGCAGTCCTGATTCTAAGAGGTGAAATCATTCTTGACCTGCTGGATGTAGCTAATATTAACCAACAGAAACTGGGAGAACATGGTTTAAAGTTGCTCTTGGGGTTGTTGAGCTAGAGTGGGCAGAATATAATGATGGAAGAAGGAAAGTGTGTTGCTATAATAGCACATGGTGTCAATTTACTGGCTCAGGCTTCAATATTCTTGCCAGAAAACATAGAGCAAGTTTAATAAGCTTTTTTTAATTGTTTTTGATGCTTGGGAATGACTGTGACCTACAGAAAATAAGGTAGGTGTGTTAGAAACATTTTTGGCACATTATTAAGGAAAGGCTTATGGAACAAGTGAGGAGATATAAATTTTAATCTATTATGTGAGACCAACAACCCTGCCCCAAATTGATCATGTCCCCAGAAGGCTGCATGGTCATTCATTTTACTGTGACAATAGGACACTCTATAATGAGGAGGCAAGCCACATCTTTGAGTCCTGGCCAAAGTTCATTTAAAGTGAGTCCAATGGGACCACACACCCATTTAGTAGTCATTTGCCCAAACCCAATGTACATAATTGTGGTTGATGCTCGGAAGGCTCATTGAGGTGCTGCACTTTGAAAACTAATATATTCCTGTTGGTTCCCTGACCTGTGGAGTAAATTAGTATGTTTGGCAGACCAAGTGGGAATCCTTGAAGCTGCTCACCTCCAGCCAAGAGAGTAAAGCAGAAAGAATAGTGCATCTCGGGAGAAATTGCAGAAATACATGTAAAAACTTGAAGTGATGATCCCCATTGCATACCTGTTCAACAACCTGAAAAATTCAATTCAATTGAGTCATATGAAGGATAAAGTACTACTATAAACCCAAGTGCTACTTTAACTTCATCTCTTATGCTGGGTCTTGTATCTACACAAATGTTGGCACTTGGTTAGTCCTAATGAATTGGAAAAAATGATAATTTTTATCCTTTTCATTAAAGAGGATCATTCGCTTCCTCATGTCCTACACGTAAGTATGGCATGAGTAGTGTGAATTTTCTCCTCTCTTTTTGTGAGATTTATTAGCTATCCTCTGAGAGACAAATTGTACAAGAGAGCTGCTATATAATTAATAAATTACTTGAAATCAAGGAAAATGCTGTAGGAAGAGTAATGTACACCAACAAATGCATGGAATGAAGTATAGAAGAATCTCTAAATCAACATTTTTCTCACCTAGAGTAGCAAGCCTCCCTTAGGTGAAATTTTGCGTGGACAATTAAAATACAGTTATAAGCTTCATAACAATACTTTGGTCAACCACCAATTGGATATAAGACAGTGGTCTTGCAAGACTATAATGGAGCTGAAAAATCTCCATTTTCACTAGTCTATGGACTAGTGATGTCATAGCTGTCATATCATAATATTGCAAAACATTCCTCATGTTTTTGTAAGGATGCTGATGTAAACAAATTGACTGTGCTACCAACCAGGTAAAAGTATAGCATATACAATTATGTATTGCACATGATACTTGATAATGATAATAAATGACTGTTAGTGGTTTATGCTATACATACACTAATGTATGACATTGTGTTACAATTGCCTACAGTATTCAGCACAGTAATATGCTGTAAAGGTTTGTAGCCTAAGAGCAACAGGCTGTACGATATAGCCTACTGTGTAGTAGACTATACCATCTAGGTTTGTGTAAGTGCATTCCATGATATTTACACAATGGCAAAATCACCTAACTGCATTTTTCAGAGTATATTTCTATCATTAAGTGATGCATGATGTAAAGAAAGGCACATATAATTCATGGGGGGGAAACAATGAACAAATTAATAGAGTACAAATACACATTTTTATAAAGTGATGAAGGGTCTTAAGCCATTCAGATTCACTGCATTATGATACTAAACAACTTTAGAGGAGGGCATGGACATTTAAGCAGAGTAATCACGTGGTGAAAGTGATTTTTGATAGATCATTGAGGGAGAGGCATACAAAAAATGATTTTTTTTTACTTTCTTCATAATTCTTTGGCTGTTCCCCTATTAAGTTCTTTAAAAGTTTTTTCTTCTGTAGCTATATAATTAATCATGTAAGCCAGTAAATCTTTCTTCATAGGCATTCTCATTCTACTTTCACGCCCTGCAATCTACATCTGGGGATTTGCTTGTCACCTGTTCACAGATCTCTTGCTTTTTTTTTTTTTTTTTTTTTTTTTTTTTCTAGATCACACAGCTCTACTAATCTCCCAGAACCAACTACCAATCTGCTTCCTAGAATTCCTCACTTGGTTGGTACCTCAAATAGGGCAACAAGAATTAGGATACTTGTCAGTCGATGTAACAGAAATGACAAATGTGTAGGTTAAACAGGTAAATGACTTTTATTTTCAGGCTATTAGGAGTCCAACAGCAGGCAGTCCACTGCTCAGACAATGGGTCAAGATTCTAGGCTCCTTCTTTGGTCATGTTGTGCTTTCCTTAATGCGTGGTTTGTCTCCCTATGATAAAGAGAAATGTCCCTCCTTCTTACAGAGGTCAGAAAGAAAACCTTAGGGTAAGACACAAATAATGAAAACAATGAAGGGGGATTTTGCTTACTTCATACTTTATATTTGGAGTGACTCAATTATCTTGGGGAGGAATTGTAGCCCAAAATAACTTAAAATCTAGGAAAGCCAAATGAACTTCTATTTTTATGACCATCATTATTATTTGAGGTGAAAAGCTGTTATTTCATTCCTGAGGGATTGAAAAGATAGAGGAGAAAGCATAGAATTTGTAGTGACAAGATATTTTAATCAGTGGTTTCATACATAAGGTCTAAAACTAATGATACTTTAGTCTCTCCACAGACTACTGTAAACCTGTGGATAATTTTTATTCTCTCACACTCAGAGATTTTTTGTTTGTTTATTTTGTTTAATGTTTGTGTATTTGTTATTATAATGAAATGTCTTTCATAGTAATACTTTTTATCTTCTTAAATAAAGTTATGTTATTACTCTATTTGAATGTTTCCATGATTTCATGTTACTCTAAAAATAAAATACTAATCTTTATCCTATCCTAGGAGGATTTAAAGGACCAGCTCTTCATTAAGTCTCTTACTCCTACTGCCTCCCATCTTCCAAACCCCCTGAGCTACACTTATTTCCCTGCACTTTGGACTGGCAAACCCACTCTGACATTGGGACCTTGGCATGTGCATATCCCTTTGTCTAGGACACTGTTCTCTAAGATAAATCTTTCATAAATCTTTCATTCAAGAGATTCATCTGTTCTTTTAAGGATATTTAATCATACCTGTGCATCCTAGTGAAACAAAACATACTCCATCATTTCCTATCTCTTTACTCTTATTTTTAAAATGCTTTACTATCTTAAATTATATTTAAAATGAATGCATGTTATTCTTTATTCTTTCTTTTCCCCATGAGTTAAGTTCTTATTTTTAGATTTTATTTATTTATTTTTAGAGAGAAGGGAAGGGAAAAAGAGAGGGAGAGAAACATCAATGTGTGGTTGCGTGTCATGCACCTCCTAGGGGGACCTGGCCCACAACCCAGGCATGTGCCCTGACTGGAAATCAAACTGGTAACCCTTCAGTTTGAAGGCTGGAACTCCATCCACTAAACCACACCAGTCAGGGCCCCATGAGTTAAATTCTATGAGAGAAAAGAATTAGTCTGTTTCCTCTGTGGCTGTTTTCCTAGCACAGTGAAGAATGTCTAGCTCATAGTAGGTACTTGGTAAACATTTATTGAATAAAAAAAAGAAGAAAGTTGGGTATTCAAACAAAGGGTCAGCCTTACTCTAATGATCTTGTTCATAACCATTTTTTCATTTACTTCTTATGGATATATAAAACTAAACAAAATAAATTAAATATAGATATTTTCAGAACTAAGGAAGTGTGTACCGTCTGCTACAGTGTGGGAGTTGCTGTGCTACAATTTCCATTTTTATAGTCATCCAATTAGTGGTATGACAACTTGGATAAATGGAGAGAGCAGCTGTCTCATAACTTTGTAGTATTTCTTGGTATTGATACTGAAAACTAAGATATATCTATTCAACCTCTATTAATGTACAGTTTCTAAAAATAATTTATTTTATTTTCAGTTAGTTTTTATTTCTGAAACTTACTAGCCTAAATAAAGGGATTTTAATATTATTAACTATAAAATATTTATAAATAAATTTAAAAGTAAAACTAAATTTTGTGCTTCAGAAAGAGATAGAATAGCTTTTTTGCTTAAAATTATAACAATGCAATTTTGTAAGTTTGCTGAAATACTAACATATTAAATTAACAATTACGCAGAATCTTTTTTTTTTTAAAATAATCATCTTTTTTTTTTTTTTTTAGATTTTATTTATTTATCTTCAGAGGGGAAGGGAAGGAGAGAGGGAGAGAAACATCAATGTGCGGTTGCCTCTTGTATGTCCCCTGCCGGGAACTGGCCTGGCAACCCAGGCATGTGTCCTGACTGGGAATCGAACCGCGATCCTTCGGTTCGCAGGCCCGAGCTCAATCCACTGAGCTACACCAGCCAGGGCCAGAATCTTGTTAAGTGTAACTAGGTTCCTCTAGCATACTCTTCCATAAAATGCTTTTTCAAATATTATTTTCCCAGATAGAACACTGCTTTTAGTTAATATATCCTCAACAGTTTAACTAAAGCATGTGATCTGGAAAGAAGGCAGAGGCAGGGAGAAATGGCTATTTATCAAATAAATAAATAAAACTGCATATATATGGAGATGTTTATTTAAATAACCATTAAATGTTGGTTGTATTTCCCAAATCAATACAGGCTATGAAATCTTCCCATTAGCAATCACTAATTCTAATTCAAAAATGTAGTTCTTTTGTCATTACTGATCTTAGAACAATTATTTTGGTTCAGGATCGGTGACTATGCTTGAAAAAGCAACGAGGGTACAATTCCCTCTCACTCTAATGATATAATTTGTCCATTAGAAATTTACTTATTACCTCTCCAATGTAATTACAGTGAAATCTGGAAGGTATATAGTACATATATGGAAAGCTGTTCAATATGCAGATACCACTTCCATTTAGAAACAGGTTAGGTTCCATAAGTCAGCCTACCTATTTCACTGCTTGCTATACCACACATAGCTAGAAGAAGCTTAGACCTGCGACCACCTATATGCTCATGTTCAAAATAAGCATGACTTTCAGTCCTTTAAAGCATTGGAAATTTTCTTTTTATTTCCATTAGGCATCTTTATTCAATATAAAATTTTGAGCAATTTGGTCTACATTGAAAACTTTTTGATGGTATAAACTCTGTTACTTTTCTCAATAATAATAGAAATATGATAGATATTTCAGCATCCACATTGCCCTTTCAAAATTTCAATGACCTTTAAATAAAGTAAAACTACAACTCTTGAGGGAAAGTACAAAATAAAGTAAACAAGCAAACACACCATACCCAGCACTTTTTCCATGCATGATTTATGGGTTTTCAATAAACTATGAGCTTTTTCCTAAATTAATATGAAATGGACAAAAACATACAGCATCAATGCTGTTTATATAGGCCAGACTGGAAAAAAGTTTCTTCGACTTTATCAACTGTACTTCCTTTCCTTTTGCTTATTTTTAATAATTATAATACTGCTTATAACTTACATTATTTCACATTTTGCTCTTTAAGAATTTTTGTGCTGCAGATTAATGTATACTATATATCCAGCAGTGTTTATTGTTAATTTGTTTATTGCTTTTAATTTATGTTCATTTTTAACTTAACTAAATTTTAATGGAATAATATTTAAAAACCTCAGACTATCATTTCAAGTGTAAAACAACTATAATATTATTTTAAACATATACCAAGATTTAGAAAATTCAAATCACTAGAGACAATATTTAAAGAAATATGATTGAAGAACAATTAAAGTTGTATAATAATTGATATTTTAAGGTAGATTTTGGTGATATCCATATATCTCTGCCATAATCAATTGCATATAAAATAAACAAACCAAAAAAGAATTTTTTTTTTGCTATTTAACTTCTTAAACAGATAGTGTAGCCAGCTCCCTTTGGTTTAACTGATAATTAGTTTTCAAGCATTATTAATTATATCACATAATTTAAGTCTCTGGATATGTACAAAGCATGTAAAGTTCTACAACGTAATTTTTCCTTGTTTCTGTTGCTTACATAACTAACCATAAGCAAAAAGAAAAATATTAAAGGGAAACAAAACTCCTAAAAATAAATAGAAAGGATAATTTGTCCATAAATTTCCCTACTTAATGTTTTCATATTCCTAAACTTATTAAAAAGTAGCTTTTACCAATGTTTCTGAAATTATATGAAAGCTTCTAATTGAATAATGTATTTTTTCCTATTTGAGTAATAATACTGTATAGAAATTTTCATACATTCCTCACAAGTCTCATTTTTCCTGTGCTAGGTATTTAAACCTATACCATTTAGTACTATAAATCACCTCCTACTAGAATAAAATTATCCTGAATACATTTGCTGATACATCATTTAAAATGGCATTTTAATGGGTAAGAATGGATTCATAATGAAATATGCATTATATTTAATGTTGAGGAAGCAGTTTCAAATAGGTCTCATCATGTTATGAATATAACACAAGTGAGACTTCATCACAAACAGACTATAAGAAAGAAATCATAAACCAAACATAACATCTATTTCAAATAGAAAAGGTCACAGCTGAGGGTTGATCAAATTAGTCCCTAGAGATTTACCGATGATAACTTTGTCTCTAATGCTTTAATATGGAAAATGAAGGAGGCTTGTCTATCTGTTTCCTTCATCCTGCAATTTATGCTTTGCACTTTGCAATCTCATTCTTAAAAGTATCTGTTTTCACTTGGAAAGCTGTTCATTACAGTCCTCTTATGGATGTGTAATGCAGCTCCTGCTATCAAAACCTCCTGCTAAAAGGAATTCTTTTCCTTTGCAATATGTTCAGTCCTTTGACTCTCACAATATGCTAAATTTTTCTCATAAAAAATTTTTAAAATTTATTTTTGTTCAACTGAACACAGTTTATGTTTAATATTGGCAATATCTAATAAAAAGTTTATTAGATGTTAAATAAAAATGTTTATGTTTAACATTGGCAATATCTAATAAAATACCACACATAGCAGCCTCTGAAGACAGAGATCCTCGACCAGCCCAGTTATGCTAGGAAACCATCACTGTTAGTAGATGTTATAATATTAACAAGACATATTCAAGGTTTCATTCGGATGATGTATTTATACACACCTCTTAGTTTATCAACTCAGGATGGATTGCTGGCTGCCCCTCTTTGAGGCCTCTCTTCCTGTATTGTGATAGATCTATGCAAGACCTAAGCATATGGCAGCCTTGAATTGCATTTGTATTTCTTAGCTTCCTTGTTACTAGACAGGACTTGAAAATATTCTCACCAATGACATGTAAGTGGAAACCAAATCTTCAAACTTTCAGAATGTATCCTAAAGAGAGGAATATATATGGTGGATGGGGGATTGTGTCCAACTTTATTAGACATATTTTACTTTCTTCCTTTACTTCTTCTGAAATTTGCTTTTATATTACTAACCTGAATTCTTTTTGTAGACCATTCCTAATCAGGTCTTAATGAGTATGAGATTTATATTTTCCAGAAATACCTTCTCATATCATAATGAAAAAATATTAATTCATACAAGACTATATATATTTACTATCTATTTTATTGGTGAAATGACATGCCACCTGCTTTATTACCAAAGAAATCAAGCATGTTTACCTTGAAGAATTCCCTCTCCTTCATCTAACTATCTAAGAACCTTGGATGATATGAAATCAAAAAAGAGAGAGTGAAGGAATAGTACACCAACTTCCACACTTAAGTGACTATGGAGCTGCACTGGAATAAGTCCACCCACCATTCTGGTCCTCTAATTCCTGCTCTTTTATCTGTGATTTCTGTGGGGTTCAATCTTAATCCCTCAGGATTTACCCTCTTTTAAGACAGTCTTTTCCAGGGATTTGAAAATTTAATCTTTGTCCATTATTGGTCCCCTGGCCCAATGGTCATCCTTCATTTAAAGGTTACCCAGCCAGAGAGGTTAGATTATCTCCAGTAGATCCAGGGATTTGTTTATTAGAGATCTAGAAGCACAAGTGTTGGGAGATGCCCTGCCTGGTTTCAGAAACTGTAATCCCTCATGACTAAGTCTGAGTAAAATGACCTTGGGACTATAAACCACTTAGGAGACAAAGTTTATCTTCCTTGTAGGGGCACCACCTCCGCCCCTTTACACCTCACCCTCCATGGCCCCAGGCAGATGACTGGTTAGATAATGACGGGTAAGATTCCTCAAGGGAAGGACAACCTGAGACAGGCACAATCATGAAGGGGACCTCAGGAAAAGACTTGGGGGTCTATAGAAAAAGGGGGTGATGGACCCTCACCTCTCAGCTTTGACATAGCCTGAGTCCTCATTCTGTCTGCAAGAAGTCTCCCAGTCCCTTAGCTGCCTTACTTCCTCTGCCTGACTTAAGCCTGAAACAATGCTGGAGGTGGGTGCAGCCCTGTGCTAAAAAGGGTGGGTTCCTTGGGGTGATCAGGCCTAAGAAAGAATGCATAAAATCCTGTGAAACCTGCTTTACTATTACCCTCAATTTAAATGATAAGAGTCCAAGCGTGAAATTAGTTTGTTTCCTCAAAGTTTTATGGCCCTTTAACTATCTGACCCTGACTCAGAATAAGCTCTCATAGTTCTTTGAATGTTATCTATTGCGTGATCATTACTGCCTGTCTATGATTGATGAGCTTTACCTATACACCCTGTATTCCTAGGCAAATAAACCCAATAAAAGCCAATTGAGGAATAGGCTCTTGGCCCTTCTCCTTTGAGAGATCTGCCACCTTTCCTCCCTAAGCACTAAGCAGATTGTGCATTTGTAGACTTATTCTCATCCATGCTGAGAGCGCCCCCCACCACAAGTCTTCTTTCCCTTCTCAATGTGTCATATCAGATACTTAATTGTTTTTTAGTTTTTGATTTATCAAATCCCTAAGTGCCTATTACCATCTTTCACTAAAAATCCCCCCTAGCTCAGTCACCACTCCAAGAGAATCTATTCTTATAAACTACAGGATCGAACAGAAGTAATGCCTGCTTGAGTGTGGTTGGAAGGATAATAATATGGGTATAATAATTTATAGTTTTAATTAAACATTTCACATAAAACATCATATGGTATACTTGAGTGTGATATTGTTACCTTACTGAATTATATGCTTATGATTTTGAAATAAAAGTTTTTGTAATTTTAAAGGGATGTTATTTGTGCCAGGCCCTGTATATGGCACCTACATTTCTGAGGAAGTAATTCAACACTGGCTGACTTATTAACAGCACTTTATCAGGTGGCTTCAAGGTGCCCAGATGTATAGATGGGCTGAGTGGAAGATGGTGTGGTGGGCAGAGGTATTAAGCTATCTTCAGTGCTTCCTTCTGATTTTCTGGCATGGTGACTTTTGAAGAAAAATTATGAAGTATATTAAATCTTTAAGAGGAACATTACTGTACAAAAACTATATTTTAAGGTTTTAAATATATTTTATTGATTATGCTATTACAGTTGTCCCATTTTTTCTCCCTTTTATTCCCCTCTGCCCTGTACCCCTGCCCCCCACCAGCATTCCTCCACCTTAGTTCATGTCCATGGGTCATACATACAAGTTCTTTGGCTTCTACATTTCCCATACTTATCTTAACCTTCACGTGTCTTTGGACCTACCAATTATGCTTCTTATTCCCTATACCTTCCACTCATTCTCCATCCTCCTCCACCACACTGATAACCCTCCATGTGATCTGCATTTCTGTGAAACTCTTTCTGCTCTAATTGTTTGCTTAGTTCATTGTTGTTATTGTTGTTGTTTTAGGTTCCGTTGTTGATAGTTGTGAGTTTCTTGTCATTTTACTGTTCATAGTTTTGATATTATTTTTCTTATTTTATTTTATCATTTTTTTATTTTTAATTTTTTATTTTAATTGTTGATCTTGTACAGTTTTCTGTCTTTTACTCCCACCCAGCCCACCACCCCAGCCCTCCCCACCTCACTCCCATTTCTGCCACCCCATAGTTTTTGTCCATGAGTCCTTTATACTTGTTACTGTAAACCCTTCTCCTTTTCCCCTGAAATTGCCTCCCCTCTCCCCTCTGGTCACTGTAAGCCTGTTCCCAATTTCAGTGTTTTTGGTTATATTATGCTTGTTTGTTTGTTTTGTTGATTTGTTTCCTGTTAAAGGTTAGATCATATGGTATTTGTCTTTCACTGCCTGGCTTATTTCACTCAGGATGATGCTCTCCAGTTCCATCCATGCTGTTGCAAAGGGTAGGAGCTCCTTCTTTCTTTCTGCTGCATAGAATTCCATTGTGTAAATGGACCACAGTTTTTTGATCCATTCATTTACTGATGGGCATCTAGGTTGCTTCCAACACTTGGCTATTGTAAATTGTGCTGCTGTGACCATAGGGGTGTATAGGTTCTTTTGGATTGGTGTTTCAGGGTTCTTAGGATATAATCCTAGCAGTGGAATTAGTGGGTCAAAAGATAGATCCATTTTTAGTTTTCTTAGAAAATTCCATACTGTTTTCCATAGTGGTTGAAACAGTCTGCACTCCCACCAACAGTGCACTAGGGTTTCCTTTTCTCCGAAACCTCTCCAACACTTGCTGTTGGTTGCTTTGTTTATGATGGCCATTCTGACTGCTGTCAAGTAGTATTTCACTGTGGTTTTAATTTGCATCTCTCTGAGAGCTAGTGATATCAAGCATCTTTTCATTTGTCTCTGGATGCTTTGAATGTCCTCCTTGGAGAAGTGTGTGCCCAAGACATTTGCCCATTTTTTTAATTGGGTTGCTTGTCTTCTTAGAGTGGAGTCGTGTGAGTTCTTTATATATTTTGGAGATTAAACCATTGCCTGAGGTATCATTGGCAAATATGTTTTCCCATACAGTTGGTTCTCTTTTTATTTTAATACTGTTTTCTTCAGACGTGCAGAAGCTTTTTAGTTTGATGAGATCCCATTTGTTTATTCTTTCCTTTATGTCCCTTGCTTTAGGGGATATATCAGTAAAAATGGTGCTGCGTGAAATATCTCAGATTTTCCTGCCTATGTTTTCCTCTAGAATTTTAATGGTGTCATGGCTTATATTTAAATCTTTTATCCACCTTGAATTTATTTTTGTGTATGATGTAAGTTGGTGCTCAAGTTTCTTTTTTTTTTTTGCACATAGCTGTCCAGTTCTCCCAGCACCACTTGTTGAAGAGGCTATTTTTATTCCATTTTATGTTGCTGCCCCCTTTCGCATATTAATTGACCATAGAGACTTGGGTTTATTTCTGGCCTCTCTGTTCTGTTCCACTGGTCCATGTGCCTGTTTTTATGCCAGTACCAGGCTGTTTTGATTACAGTGGCCTTGTAATACAGTTTGGTATCAGGTATTGTGATCCCTCCTACTTTGCTCTTCTTTCTCAAAATTGCTGCAACTATTCGGGGTCGGTTATGGTTCCATATAAATTTCTGAAATGTTTGTTCTATGTCTGTGAAATATGCCATTGGTACTTTAATAGGTACTGCATTGAATTTGTAAATTGCTTTGGGTAGTATGAACATTTTCATGGTATTAATTCTTCCAATTCATGAACATGGTATGTGCTAACATTTGTTTGTGTCTTCCTTGATCTCTTTTTTCAGTGTTGTGTAGTTTTCTGCATACAGGTCTTTTACCTCCTTGGTTAGGTTTACTCCTACGTATTTTATTTTTCTTTTTGCTATATCAAATGGGATTTTTTTCTTGATTTATGCCTCTGCTGTTTCATTGTTGGTATACAAAAATGCCTTTGATTTCTGGATATTGACTTGTATCCAGCTGTTTGGCCAAATTTATTTATTAGGTCAAGCAGCTTTTTGGCTGAGACTATAGGATTTTCTATGTACACTATCATGTCATCTGCAAACAATGATAGTTTTGTTTCCTCCTTTCATAGTTGGATGCCTTTAATTTCCTTTTCTTGTCTAATCGCTGTGGCTAAGACTGCCAATACTATATTGAATAGAAGTGGTGAAAATGGACATCCTTGTCTTGTTCCTGATCTTAGTGGGAAAGATTTCAGTTTTTGCCCATTGAGTATGATGTTGGCTGTATATATATGGTCTTTATTATTTTGAGGAATGTTCCCTTTATTCCCACTTTGCTGAGTTTTTATCAAAACTGTGTGTTGTACCTTATCAAAAGCATTTTCTGCATCTATTGATATGATCATGTGATTTTTGTCTTTGCTTTTGTTTATATGATGTATAACATTTACTTGTATAACATTGTTTTGTGAATGTTGAACCATCCTTGCATCCCTGGGATGAATCCAACTTGGTCATGGTGTATGATCTTTTTAATGTATTGTTGGATGAGGTTTGCCAATATTTTGTTGAGGATTTTAGTGTCTATGTTCATCAGTGATATTGGCCTGTAATTGTATTTCTTTGTTGTGTCTTTATCTGGTTTTGGGATTAGGATGATGCTGGCTTCATAAAAAGAGTTTGGGAGTCTTCCATCATTTTGGATTTTTTGGAATAGTCTGTGAAGCATAGGGGTTAGCTCTTCCTTAAATGTTTTGTAGAATTCTCCTGTGAAACCATCTGGTCCAGGGCTTTTGTGTGTCAGGAGTTTTTTGATTAGTGCTTCAATTTCATCTGGTGTTATTGGTCTGTTCAGGTTTTCTGCTTCTTCTTTATTGGGTTTTGGGAGATTATATTTTTCTAGAAACTTGTCCGTTTCACCTAGGTTTTCAAATTTCCTGGCATATAGTTCTTCATAGTAATTTCTTACAATCCTTTGTATTTCTGTGGTGTCAGTTGTAATCTCTCCTCTTTCATATCTGATTGTGTTTATTTGAGTCTTCTCTCTTTTTTTTCCTTGATGAGCCTGCTTAAAGGCTTGTTGATTTTTTTTATCTTTTCAAAGAACCAGCTCCTGGATTCATTGATCCTTAGAATTGTGCTTTTAATTTCTATGTCATTTAATTCTGCTCTGATCTTGGTTATTTCCTTCCTTCTACTTGCTCTGGGCTGTCTTTGTTGTTGTTCCTCGAGTTCTTGTAGGCGTAGGGTTAAGTCATTTGTTTGAAATGTTTCTATCTTCTTTAGGTAGGCCTGTATTGCTATGAACTTCCCTCTGAGGACAGCCTTCACTTTGTCCCATAAGTTTTTGGTTGTTGTGAGTTCATTTTCGTTTGTCTCCAGAAACATTTTCATTTTCTCCCTAATTTCATTCTTGACCCACTCATTGTTTAATATCCAGAAACATTTTCATTTTCTCCCTAATTTCATTCTTGACCCACTCATTGTTTAATAGCACGCTATTCAATCTCCATGATTTTGAGGGTTTTGGGATTTTCCCTGTGGAGTCGGTTTCTAGATTCAGTCCCTTGTGGTCAGAGAAAATGCTTGGCATAATTTCAATTTTCTTGAATTTGTTCAGGCTTGTTTTGTGTCCTATCATGTGGTCTATATTTGAAAATGTTCCATGTGCATTTGAAAAGAAAGTGTATTTAGTTTCTTTGGGATGAAGGGCTCTATGTAAATCTGTTAAGTCCATTTAATCTAGGGTATTGTTCAATACCACAATATCTTTGTTGATATTTTGTTTGGAAGATCTGTCCATTTTTGACAGTGGGGTGTTAAAATCCTCTACTATAATTGTGTTGCTGTCTCTCTCTTGAAGTCCTTTAAGATTTTCTTGATGTATTTAGGTGCTCCTACATTGGGTGAATGTATATTTACAATGTTGATGTCTTCTTGGTGGATTCTTCCCTTGAGTATTATGAAGTGACCTTCTGGGTCTCTCTTTATGACTCTTCTTTTGAAGTCTATTTTGTCTGATATGAGTATTGCTACCCCAACTTTTTTTTTTTCCTGTCCATTTGCTTGGGAAATTTGTTTCCAGCCCTTCAGTTTAAGTCTGTGTAGGTCTTTTGTCTTGAGTTGGGTGTCTTGTAGGCAGCATATGTGTGGATCATGCTTTCTTATCCATTCAGCTATTGTATGTCTTTTGATTGGAGTATTTAATCCATTTACATTTAAGGTTATTATTGATAGGTATTTATTCATTGTCATTTTCTTATCTCTCTCTCTCTCTCTCTCTCTCTCTCTCTCTCTCTCTCTTTCTCTCTCTCTCTCTCTTCCTCCCTTCCTTTCCTTAAAGCAGTCTGTTTAGTATCTCTTGCTGAATTGGTTTGGTAGAGGTGCATTCTTTTAGATGTACTTTGTCTGGAAAATTTCTTCTTTGGCTTTCTGTCTGAATTGAAAGCCTTGCTGGGTAGAGTAGTCTTGGTTGCAGGCCTTTGGTTCTCATTGCTTGGAATATTTCTTGCCATTCTCTTCTGGCTTGGAGCATTTCCACTGAAAAGTCAGCTGCTAACCTGATTGGGGCCCCCTGGTATGTTACTTCCTTTTTCTCCCTTGCTGCCTTTAAGATTTTCTCTTTGCCTTGGAATTTTGCCATTTTAATTATGATGTACCTTGAGGTGGGCCTGTATGGGTTCCTCTTGATTGGGACACTCTGTGTTTCCTGGATTTGTGTGACTTTTTTTCTCACCAAATTAGGGAAGTTTTCCATCATTACCTACTCAAATAGGTTTTCTATCCCTTTCTCTTCTTCTTCTCCTTCTGGTGTCCCTATTATACGGATATTATTATGTTTCATGTTGTCTTGCATTTCTCTTAATACTTCTTCATTTTTTCTGAGCCTCTTTTCATTTTCTTGCTCTTTCTGGGTTTTTTTTTACTATTTTATCCTCCCACTCGCTGATCTGATCCTCTGCTTCATCAATTCTGCTTTTCATTCCATCTCCTGTGTTCTTCAGTTCAGAAATTGTAATCTTCATTTTCTCTTTGCCCTTGTTGATAGTTTCTATTTCCTTTTTCATGTTGCTATAATTTCTAGTGAGTCCATCGTAGCTTCCCTGTAGTTTCTGGTAGCTCATTGAGAGTTCATGGATCTTCCTGACAACCATTACTTTGAACTCAATATCGTATAGTTGAGTTGCCTCGGTTTCATTTAGCATTCTTTTTGTGGCTTCCTCCTTTCCTTTCATTTGGGGATTGTTTCTTTGTCTTCCCAGTGTTTATAAAACTTTTCGTGTTAGCCTCAGCTTCTTAAATTGATCTGTTCTGACTCCCTGGGTTTATGGTGTGACCTTCTGTGGTAGAATACCTGTGAGATTCAGTGGTGGAGTCTCCTTCGGATATCCTGTGCTCACAGCTTCCACTGTCTCAGCTACTGGGATACCCTCTTTGGGACCAACTCTGTTTGTTTGTTTGTTTGTTTTCACAGTTCCAGGTTTGTTTGTTTTGTTGTCTCACTTGTGGGTATTTAAAAAGAGAAAAGAGGGATAAAAATGCAAAAGGAAGAAGGGAAAAAAGAGGAAGGTAGAAGGGATAAAATTGTAAAGAAAGGAAGAGGGAAGAAAACAAGCAAGAAGTAAAGAGAGGTAAAAGGAGTTGAGTAAAAAAGAAGATAAAAATAATAAAGAAATACTAATTAGGAACAATTATCTAAACAGAAACACAAACAAAAAAAAAACAAGCAAACAAACCAAAAAGCAAACTAAAAACAAAACAAACAAACAAAAACAAACAAACAACAACAACAACAAAAACAAAACACCAAACAAAAACCTCTTGCTGTTTTTAAACTTGCCGAGCCAGTTTTTCTGGTCTTGCTGGCTGCAATGGCTGAGGGGTGATGGAACTGGTTTTCTCTGTGTTCAGCACTTTGTCATCATTGTGCTAGGTCTGGAGAGTTAAACCGGTGCCTCTCCGCACAGGGTTTCAAGTGTGTTTTCTGAGCCTCCTGGAGTGCTCGCACTTTCCCAAGTTTATGGGTGTGAGCTCAGGTCTCAGGTCGGTCGCAGATAGCAGTGTGCGTTGGTCCTGGCGCAGTTTTCTGTGGTGTCCTGGGGCCTACAATCCTGCAGCCATCTCGCGCCTGCTCACCTATGGCCCTCAGCCGTCTACGTTTGCACTCTCAACTACGGTCCCACAGCTGTCTTCAGTGGCAAGCACCTGTGATCTTGCTCATGCCTGTGATCCCCTGACCATCTGCTGTCACCTCTGAGTGACTATTTTCATGCAGCCGTCTCAGCTCACAGGCACAGCTGTCTGCAGTCACGCTTGACCAGGATTGCTCAGCCCACAGTCACGGTCACCAGGGTTGCTCTGTCCGCAGTCAAGCCTCGGGGAGCGGGCGACCAGGATTGCTCAGCTGGTTTCTTCAGTTGACCCAGCTCCCTCCCTAGAGCCCTGGGGCAGGCCAGCAAGCCCCGGGCCGGGGCCTCAGCTTCCCTGGTCTCCCTGCTGATCCCTGGGCTCCTATTGTTCTAAAGTGCTCTCCTTACCAACTGGTTTTTCAATGTCCACTACAATTTTCAATCTCCTATTCTCAAATATGCTGTGTTACTGTTCCTTGTCTGCTCTGTTCTTCCGTATATAGGCCTTTTTTTCCTCCCATGTATAGGAGTAAGTGGAATCTGCTCCCTCCTACCACACTGCCATCTTCCTTCTCTGATCTTATTTTTCTTAAATAAGTCCCTTTAACATTTTGTATAATAAAGGTTTGGTAATGATGAACTACTTTAACTTGACTTCATCTGAGAAACACTTTATTTGCCCTTCCATTCTAAATGATAGCTTTGCTGGGTAGAGTAATCTTGGATGTGGGTCCTTGCCTTTCATGACTTTGGATACTTCTTTCCAGCCCCTTCTGGCCTGCAAGGGTTCTTTTGAGAACTCAGGTCATAGTCTCATGGGAACTCCTTTGTAGGTAACTGTTTCTTTTTCTCTTGGAGCTTTTAAGATTCTGTCCTTATCTTTCATCTTAGGTAATGCAATTATAATGTGCCTTGGTGTGTTTCTCCTTGGATCCAACTTCTTTGGGACTCTCTGAGCTTCCCAGACTTCCTAGAAGTCTATTTCCTTTGCCAGAATGGGAAAGTTTTCCTTCGTTATTTGTTCAAATAAGTTTTCAATTTCTTGGTCTTCCTCTTCTCCTTCTGGCACCTCTATGATTCAAATGCTGGAACATTTAAAGTTGTCCCAGAGGTTCCTAAGCTTCTCCTCATTTTTTTGAATTCTCGTTTCTTCATTCTCTTCTGGTCGAATGTTTATCTCTTCCTTCTGCTCCAAAACATTGACTTGAGTCCTGGTTTCCTTCCCTTCACTGCTGGTTCCCTCTACTTTTTCCTTTATTTCACTTTTCATGGCTTTCCCTTTTTTCTCTCCAGCACCTTGTTTCTACCCAGCAGCAGCCCCGAGCTATAACTTAACAGTTAAGGAGTAGTTGCATTTATACAGTTCTAAAATTACATTCAGTCTTTTGAAGGCAACTGCAACGCTGATGTGGTCTCCACCCAGTGAAAATGAGTTTTACACCCCTGCTCTAGGTTATATGAGGAAACACTTTCACATACCAATATTTTTAAGAATATAGGTTTTTAACCCAGAGATCTTATCCTGAACAAATCTCTAAGTGACTTAAGGAGAAGTTTATTTTTATTTATTTGTGTATTGTTTGCTTTTGGTTATAAGAGAAGGAATTTCCCACATTTTAGTCTATTACCATTGCCTTTTATAGTATTCTATAACATTCCTATGCTCTAGAGTATTTTGGGGGTTTCAGTGGAATGGCAACTAATAGCAATATTACTTCACTTTCTCCACCTAATTGTGTTTCACTTGGGGATCTCTCAAAGAGATGAGGTTGTTTTGGTAGAGCTTATTGAATTTTCCTGGTTCTCCTAGCTTAATGTTTAAAGTATTAATCCATTCATAACAATGAATAATGTTTTACTCTTAATTTTCATATTTTATAATATATTCTAATCTAATTGTTAAATTATAATTTTATGAATTATGTTTTAGGAATATACACATTGTTTCAAACAAGTTTGCTAAAACTTAATTTTTATTTATTTATTCCTTTATTTTTTAACTTTATTTTTATTATTGACTCTATTACAGATGTCCTCATTTTCCCCTTCTTGCCCACCTCCACCTAGCCCCCATCCCTCCCTTTCCTCTGGTTGTCACCACCCTGTTGTCTGTGTCTATACATTATGTATATGTATTCTTTGGCTAATCACTTCACTTTCTTTTATCCAGCCACACCCCCACCCCATGATAGCTGTCAGTCTGTTCCATGCATTCATGCCTTTGTTTCTATTTTGTTTGTCAGTTTGCTTGGTCATTATATTCCACATATAAGTGAGATCATGTGGCATTTATCTTTCTCTGATTGGCTTATTTCACTTAGCATAATAATCTCCTGGTCCACCAGTGCTGTTACAAAAGGTATGATTTCCTTCTTTTTTACAACCACATAGTATTCCATTATATTAATGTATCATGGCTTTTTTTAATCTGCTTACCTACTGGTGGGCACTTGGGCTGTGTCTAGACCTTGACTATTATAAATAATGCTGCTATAAATCTAGAGGTTCATGTATTCTTTCAAAATGGTATTTCAGTGTTATTAAGATATATTCCCAGAAGTGGGTTCGCTAGGTCAAAAAGACTGTCTCACTTTTAATTTTTGAGGAAAATCCATACTGTTTTCCACAATGGCTGCAAGAGTTCACTTTACCACCAACAGTACACTAGGTTTCCTTTTCTCCACATCCTCACCAGCACTTTGGAGTTTGATAATTTATGGGTGATAATCATTCTGGCATGAGTGAGGTGATAGCTCATTGTGGTTTTAATGAGATCTCTAATAATTAATAATGTTGACCATGTTTTCATGTCTATTGGCCATCTATATGTCTATTCAGTTCTTTGCCCATTTTTAATTGAATTATTTATGGATATTAACCCCTTATTAGATATATCATTGAGAAATGTATTCACTCATACAGTGGCTTCCCTGTTCATTTTGATGATGGCTTCTTTTGCTGTGCAGAAGCTTTTTCATTTGACATGGCCTCATATGTATATTTTTCCTTTGTTTCACTTGTCCTAAGAGATATAGCCACAAAAATATTCCTACTACAGTGTCTGTTTTACTGCCTGTTTTCTTCCAGGATTGTTGTGGTTTCATTATTTACGTTTAACTCTTTTATCCATTTTAATTTATTCTTGTGTATGGTGTAAGTTGGTGGTCTAGTTTTATTTTTTTGTGTGGACCTGTCCAATTTTTCCAACATTATTTATTGAAGAGACGATCTTTATTCTATCTTATGTTTTTTCCTCCTTTGCCAAATATTATTGCCCGTAAAGATGCTGGTTTATTTCTAGGCTCTCTGTTATGTTCCATTGATCTATGAACCTGGTTTTATGCCAATACCAGGCTGTTACAAAGGTCTTGTAGTATAGTTTGACAATTAGGTATTGTGATACCTCTAACTTTGTTCTTTTTTCTCAAAATTGCTGAACTTATTTAAGGTCTGTTTTGGTTCCATATACATTTTTGGAATATTTGTTCTAGTTTTGTGAACTATGTCATTGATATTTTAATAGGAATTGAACTGAATCTGTAGATTGCTTTGGGTAGTATGGACATTTTAATGATTCTAATTCTTCCAATCCATGAATGTGGTATATGCTCTCACTTCTTTTGTGTTCCTCAATTTCTTTCTTCAATGTCCTATAGTTTTACTAGTAAGAGTTTTTTACTTCCTTACTTATGTTTATTTCTAGGTACCTTATTTTTGTTGTTGTTGCAATATTAAACGGTATTTGTTTCTTAGTTTCTCATTCTGATGGTTCATTGTTGCTGTATAAAAATACCACAGCTTTTTGAAAGTTAATTTTGCTAAACATTAATTTTTTTAAAAATCCCTTCAGAGATTATGAATTTTTCATAGATTGACTTTTTAAAGTAAAAATCACTTTTCTCTAAAACTGCACTAATATCCAAAATATAATTAGAGCTTAGTGTGAGTATATGAGGTCTGTCCAGAAGGTACCCAGCCACATAATATGAAAAATAGAGATATTTATTGAAGAAGATACAAGAAACATTGTACATAGGACAATGATGCCTCAGTCCCCTTTAAAATAGGCACCTTGGGACTCACCACAATTCTCCCAATTGCCATGAGATGCTGTGTTGTATTTTTCTGAATCACATAGAAGGTCCAAAATCTCTTCCCTTTCAAAGATGATTTTAGTTTTGGGAAAAGCCAGAATTTGCAGAGCACCAAATCTGGGCTATAGGGGAACTGAGTCACCTGGGTGATTTAATGTTTTATGAAAATACTCTGTATGAGACCTGATGCATGAGCAGGTATGTTGTTGTGATGAAGGTATCAATCACCAGTTGCCCATAGCTGCAGCCTTCTGAATCATCCAAATAGTTTCCATGGAGGCATGTACAAACTTAATGCAATATAATGCGGATTTGTTACTCTTCTTTCTCAGTAAATTTGAATGTGACAGCCGCACAGTACACATGCTCACTTAACAGCATTTACCACCCTTACTGACTAGTACCGTGAGGTCATCATTGTTCACACATGTGCATTCCATTCCACTTTCCTTGGCTGCCAGGTTATATCAATATTGTCCAATCTGTACTTATTACATTAGCAGTGTCTGGACTTTTTCTGGACAGGCCTCATATATGCAGTTTTTAAAATAGGGACTATGAGATTTATTCAAATACATGGGGAAAGGTTCTCATTGAGAAAAAAAAAAACCCTTATGATAAAACCCTAACTTTATATTAAGGAACACTAATGCTTTCCCAGATACATTTAAATTTTTTTCTTTATACAAATGTCTAAAAAGTTAGGGAAGTTGTAATGGGTTTAATTCTGTCCCCTTTCAAAAGATACTGAATTTCTAACTAAAGTACTTAAGAAAATGACTTTATTTGGAAATAAGTCTTTGCTGATGATTATTTAAGATTAAATTTTTAGGGGATATTTGGAAACAAAGACTAACAAGCACACAGGGAGAATGTTACGGGAAGATGAGGGCAGAGATTTGAATGATGCATCTACAAACCACCAGAAGCTAAAAGTAAGGGCCAGGAACAGATCCACTATCACAGCCTAAGAAGGAATCAACCTCCCAATGCCTTGATCTCAGAATTCTGGCTTTCAGAACTGTGAGATAATACATTTCTGCTGTTTAAGTCACTTAATTAATCTGCGGCTCTCTATTATGACAGCCTTAGGAAACTAATAGTTCTGCATTTATTCTTTTAAATTGAATAATGATAGGTTGGCTATCTCTTTGTCGCTTAGAGGAATTCACAGCTATCAAAAACCACACCTAAAACAAAAGCAAACAACTAGAACAGGAACAGAACCACAGAAATGGAGATCATATGGAGGGTTAGCAACAGGGGAGTGGGAGGAGGACAGAGGGGGAAAGGTACAGAGAATAAGTAGCATAGACTGTGGGTAGAAAATAGACAGGGGAAGGGCAAGAATAGTGTGGGAAATGTAAAAGCTAAAGAACTATGACACATGGACATGAACTAAAGGTGGGGATGTGAGTGGGAAGGGGTGTTCAGGGTGGAGGGGAATGATGGGGGAGAAATGGTACAACTATTATAGCATAATCAATAAAATATATTTAAAAATAAAAAAATGAATACTGACAATTTCTTCATTTTGTGGTTGCCTATTTCTAACAGAATCTTTGATAAAATGTGGGCACTTCATAATACATACCACTGTGTTCTGTACAAAATATTGGCATTTCTTTCTTTAAGCAATGGATATTGCACATCTATTCCTCAAATTTTTCTAAAACTCCAATGAATTTCAAGTGTATATAAGCTCAAGATTAATTAATACTATGCAAAAAAATAACAAGCAAGCCATTTATACTTTTGCCATCTATTAGATGTTAGAATTTCAAAGTTAGTATTATTTCAGGGTTCAATATTTTCAATTTGGAGAGAATAATAAATTTATTGTGTTTTCATATTCTGCTATTTTGAGATAATGTATTTTGTATAATTATACTTTACAAATTTATTGTAGATACATTATTTTAAAGCAATAAAAAAGAAGATGCAAACATATTCTCCTGAGAACCACTAATTGTGATTTAAATTATAAACCGACATTATTAATATTATTAAATATTAAAGAATCAATTAAATAAATATGCTAAATAAAAATCAAGGCATAAACCAAAAATATGCTGAAGAATTAATACATCAATTAATAATGCAATTATGCATTTTAAAAGGCATAAGAATTAGCTAGTTAGCTTTTTCTTAAATGCTTGTATGAACGTGAATTAGATATTTAACAAACCACTTTGTTTCAGTGTTTTTGATCTGTACTATGTTAGTTTTCCAAATATATTTACTAAGCCTAAAACTAAACTAGGTTTCTAAAGTAACACCAGAGAAGAAAGTGGTTTAAATAGTCTACAAGTAATGTTTTTAAAATCTTTGATCAGGCTGGTTGAATATCTTTATGTACCTCAACTTCAAAACTGCATGTAACTGACAGAAGGATAAGATTACATGTCAAATATTGTCATACTTCTGCTCTGTCTGCTGATGAGATCTTATCAAGGTGAAGCTCTTCAATTTATTTGTCTGTCTGTCTGTCTCTCCTTTTCTTATTGCCCAGGTTTTCAGGTCACAAGCAATGTTTTATAACAGAAAAATATAGTTTCTAAGTATTAATTTTAGCTTCATCAAAAAACATGTCTTTTCTCTAAAATAAAATCAAAGGAACCCAACCAAAGTATTCATTATTTATAAAGTCATTGAAAAGATAAGAATCATTTGATTTTTCAGGCTTGCTGCTATTTTCTTTAAGCACAATGTTTCACATATGCATATTATGTTTGATCACAGACAGAATGAAAACATATTGCTATCTTATGCCTTCACAATATGAAAGTAAATCTGGTAATATGTTTTAGATGATTCATTCATTCATGCTAATTTGGAAGGATCAGGGAACTAGAAATATCAAAGTCACATAGAAGTGTTTGATATAAGTAGCATAGTGATATCATTTTTTCTTTATTTTTATTGTTGACACTATTACAGATGTCCCCATTTTCACCATGTTCTGCCCTTCTCCACTCAGCCCCACTCCTTCTCCCCTCTGGTCATCATCCCATTGTCGTCTGTGTCTATGAGTTATACATATATGTTCTTTGTCAAATCTAGTTGAAAAAATAGTTTTTCAATTATTTATAAATCCAAGCATATAGAAAAAGCCAGAAATTTGGAAATGAAACTCATAAATCCATGCATTTCTTTCTTTAATCTAACCCCACTAGATTAAAAATAAAAATTAACTTTTTTGTTTTATTGAAATGTGTCCCATGCTTCTGAAAGAACATCAAAAAGGGGTATTTATATCAGTTTAAAAAGATTTGTATTAATCATATGAGTCATGAAAAACTATTAAAATGTTTAAAGAGAGGAACGGTTGAGCAGAGATAGGTGTCACATCCTATTAGTAGCATCATGAAGTATGGCTTTAATTTGAGTGAAAGAATAAAGTAGGGTATCCTGAACCAAATGCTTGAAAAGAATCTTTCAAAATGACACTTCAATGTTATAGCAATAGGATTAGTGTATCCAAATGGATGTGACTTTTTTGTTGTTGTTCAAATTCTACCTACATGGTATTTTTTAAAACTTTCTCTACTAACAATTTCCAAATGTGATCCTCCTCCTCTATTCTGATTTAGGTCATACATTTTGTAGGGTCACAGAACTAAAAATATCATTTGTGTGTTGGATTCCATCTTCTCCTTTGTTTTACCACGAAAATTCACAGATTATATCCATTCTATCTCTGTGATACATATACATTTCCAATTCTTCTGCTTTAATTCTGTTCTTTCTTGGTCTATTGTAATAAACTCTGAATGTGTAAACCTATTTTAAGTGCTTCCAACTCCAATTCATCTCTAACATTGTTGCTAAGACTTTTTTTCTCTGACTCACACTTTATTATTCATTTCTCATGTGAGAAACTTTTATCATGTCCTTAGTGTCCATTCTCCATCTACCAACATTTTTCCAATGTACCCATGTATATGCACATCAAACCTCAATCATTCCCAGAACATGCCATAGTACTCTTTACGTCTGTGTCATGATAATGTTTCTCTCATTTGACCTGCACTTTCCTTATTCCTCCACCTTATAAAATGATGCTGCACAGGAAATCTCAAAAGATATTTTTTTTTTACATGAAGGCTTCTGTTTTTCTTCACTAGATAATATGCAAAATAAAGGCCCTCAAATTATGCCCAAACATTTGAACACATCAGGTTACATGAGAAAGGAGAATTGAGATTACAGATGAAATTAAGTTTGTTAATCACTTGATCTTGAGAGGGGAACACCATCCTAGATTATTCAAGTGGGACCAATGCAATCCAAAAGGTACTTATAAATAATGGAAAATTGAAGCAAAAGAAAAAGAGTCAAAAATAGCAGTGTGAAAAGGCTTGGCTCAAGACTAGCTTTTACTGTGGAGGAATGGGGGTCACAAGGTAAGAAATATGAGAAACTTTAGAAGCTAGAAAAGGTAAAGAAATAAAGTTTCCTTCAAGATCTTCCAGAAAGAATGCAGTCTGCTGACACTTTGATTTTAGTCCACTGAGATCAATTTCAGAATTCTGACATCTAAAACTATGAAACAATTTTTAAAAAAGTATTGATTTGCGCACGCGCGCGAGAGATCAATGTGAGAGAAAAGCATTGATTGATTTCCTCCCATACTTTGACCAGGGATTGAAATTTACACTTTCTGGTGTGTGGACAATGCTCCAACAAACTGAGCCACGATGACCAGAGCATAAATTGTTTGTTTGTTGATTTGTTTGTTTTTTAATCATTAAATTTGTGGTAATTTCTTGTATCAGCAATAGCAAACAATTACACAGGAAGCTTAACATCTCTCCCCTTAAGGTGAGAAAAAGACTTATACAGAAATTTTAATACATGCCTGTCACTCTTCTAGGTGCTTTTCCATGACTTTTTTTTTCATCTTTGCAAGCTAAGGCAATAGATATTATTATTCTCACTTTAAAGATAAGAAAAAGATTGTTCAGAAACTTTAGTACTTTATCAATCTCATAAAATTAGTTAATGTAGTCAGTGCTGGAGATGGTTGAGAATGCATATCAATGTGAGTTGATCTGATTTTGAATCTGATACTATTTTTCTCCTTACTCTGCTGTCTCTCAATCCTATTGTAGCTCTTCCACTTACATTCTCTTATTCAATAATCACAACTACTGAGGCTAAGAAAAATTTAGTGACCTACGCACACAGCTGATGACTCTGACTCCAAAAACAATGGCTTTCCCACTGTGCTCAGCAGCCAGTATGTGATACTGATAGCATAAAAAGCTGGCTTAGTAGCTATGGTGCAGCTGCCTCTGTTTGGCAGAACTACACAGGGAAATGCAAAGAACAGATCTGTTTTACATCACCTTTGATGGAAAGTCATTTAAAGAAACACTGTTGACATTAATTCCTCATTTCTCTATCATGAAGCAATAGCTAGACTTTGAAATTTTTTAAAAGTGGGAAAACATTTGATGGTTGCCCAGTTTATTCTGCTAACTATAAAATGTACACAACTGCTAAGACATTTTGGCAATAAGCAACTGTGTGTCCTTCTTTTGGGTATAACACATTACAGATGCATCAGAAGGTCTTATCTGTTTGCTCCAGCAATGTTTTCATCTTCACTCTCTATAGTATTTTGAAAGGAGGAGGAAACCTATAATAATTTGAAAACATTTATTTAAAAATAAAGAACATAAAGATGTAGAAACATCTATCCTATGCTCACTTTTTTTTACCAATAGCTTTCTTCCACTCATTTTTCTCAGCATTCTTTCATTCTTTAGATTATTCATTAGAATCACAATTATTTTTAATATATTTTATTGATTATGCTATTACAATTGTTCCATTTTCCCCCTTTTATTCCCCTGTACCCAGCACACACCCTCCCACTGGCATTGCCTCCCCTTTAGTTCATGTCCATGGGTCATAGATATAAGTTCATTGGCTTCTATATTTCCTATACTATTCTTAACCTCCTCCTGTCTATTTTCTATCTACCATGTATGCTTGTTATTCCCTGTATCTGCCCCTGCCTTGTCCCTCTCCCCCTCCCCCACTGATAACCCTCCATGTGATCTCTATTTCTGAGATTCTGTTCCTGCTCTAGTTGTTTCCTTAGTTTTTGTTTTTGTTTTTCTTAGGTTCAGTTGTTGACAGTTGTGAGTTTGTTGTCATTTTACTGTTCATACTTTTGGTCATCTTTTTCTTAGATAAGTCCCTTTAACATTTCATATAATAAGGGTTTGGTAATCATGAACTACTTTAACTTGACTTTATCTGAGAAACACTTTATCTGCCCTTCCATTCTAAATTATAGCTTTTCTGTGTAGAGTAATCTTGGATGTAGGTCCTTGCCTTTTATGACTTTGGATACTTCTTTCCAGCCCCTTCTTGCCTGCAAGTTTTCTTTTGAGAAATCAGGTCATAGTCTCATGGGAACTCCTTTGTAGGTAACTCTCTGTTTTTCTCTTGCTGCTTTTAAGATTTGGTCCTTATCTTTCATCTTGGGTAATGCAATTATGATGTGCCTTGGTGTGTGCTTGCTTGGATTCAACTTCTTTGGGACTCTCTGGGCTTCCTGGACTGCCTGGAAGACTTTTTTTTTTTTTTTCCAGATCGTAGAAGTTCTCTGTTGTTTTCAAATTAAGTTTTCAATTTCTTGGTCTTCCTCTTCTCTTTCTGGCACCCCTGTGATTCAAATGCTGGGACATTTAAAGTTGTCCTGGAAGTTTCTAAGACTCTCCTCGTTGTTTTGAATTCTTGTTTCTTCATTCTGTTCTGGTTGAATGTTTATTTTTTCCTTCTGCTCCAAACCGTTGCTATGAGTCCCATTTTCCTTCCTTTCATTGCTGGTTTCCAGTGCTTTTTCCTGTATTTCACTTTCCATAGCCTTCTCTCTTTCCTCTATTTGATGCAGACCCTAGCCCATGGGGTCCATGTGTTGTGTCTTCAGTGAACAAATTTGCATGGACTACAGAAGTCCTGTGAAGAAAAAGGGAGGGTATGGCCACTCTTAGTGAGAGAGAGGGCCCTGACCCCTGCCTAGACAGGCTTTTATTGTTTTTCTGGGTACATTACATTGAGGATCGTCCTCATTTACTATGCACAGATTTGCTGTAGGTGATTACCTTTTACAGATAACAAAGGAAAGAATGGTGCTAATTACTTTAAAGAGAAGGATGTTGCAGATGAAGGGGAAAAATGGTTGAACTGGTTACATTCCATACCTGGGAGGTTTAGCACAGATTTTAGGAAGTTACTTTAGAGATATGCAGCAAACATTTGCTGCCTCAATTCAGGGTGAGGGAGTTTTAGCAAAAGCAAGTCTCAAAGGAGCCTAGGTACAATGCAGGCTTGATTACCCATGGGAGAAGTTATCCATGGGCGTGGATCCTGTGTGCCAACCTCACTCTCTGTTGGTTTTCCAAATCAGAGGCTGGGCTATATTCCCCACACCATGCAGAATGATCCTGTATATCTGTTTTACAACCACAATCAACCAGTTCTGTGAGCATCCTGATTACCAGTGTTTTGAACTGTGTATCTGATAGTTTGGCTCTCGCTTCATTGCTTAGCTATATTTTTTTCTGGAGCTTTGATCTGTTCTTTGATTTGGACTTTTTTTTTTTTTTTTTTTTTTTTTGGTCTGGGTGAGACTGTTACATAGTGAGGGGCAGAGCCTTAGGTATTCACCAGGGCTGAGCAACCCATGTCTGTGCTTTGTGGCACTGTATGTGGGGAAGGGGTCTGAGAGGGAACAATGCCTCTTGTTCAGCTCTATCCAGCTTTCAGTCACTTCCTCCACTACCGACAAGCAAATTGGACCCTTCTGGTGCTGATTCCAAGGTGTGTGGTTTTGTGTACATTCTAGGACACTGTGGGCCTCTCCGACAAACTCTCCTAAGAGGCTGAGAGTTTCTCCCATTGTCTCAACCCCCACAGGTTTTTTCAGTCGGAGGTTTTGAGGCTTTATTTGCCCACACTGGCACCCTTGGTTGTACAGTCTGTCTTACTCCCCAGTTATTCCTCCTCATTTATTTGCATACAAATCTGGGACTACCAGGTACTCCAGCCACCGCCTGCAAGTCCTCTCTGCCCCAGCTGCCCATCTCCAACCCTCCTGCCAGTCTGGATGAATGTTTCTTCTTTAACTGCTTGGTTGTTAGGGTTCCATACAGTTGAATTTTCTGTCAGTTCCAGTTGTTTTTTTTTTTTGTTTGTTTGTTTTTAAATTTGTTGTTATCCTTCTTTTGGTTGTACAAGGAGGCACAGTGTGTCTACCTACACCTGCATCTTGGCCAGAAGTCCTAGAATCATAATTCTTAAACTGTTACATCTGTTGAATATAAACCAGTATTGTATTAGCTATTGTTAGTAAAGAAAAATAATAGATATGGAAGTTAATAGAAAAAGAATAATGTAATGTTTGAACATTTTATTTCTTTTAGAGATAACTAGACTTAGATAATTCCTTGCTTTTCGAGAATGAATGTGAGTCATAGGGAGAGGAAATTCCATAATTCTGAATGAACTGAAAGTCCTGAAAACTAACACAGTTGAATAATGGAACTTTGCAACTGTAAATTTTAACAGTTACATGTGTTCCCAAGCTTAATTCCAACATGTCATTAAGTTATCCATAATCTTAAGCTGTGCTTACCCTTAGGAGTTTTACTGGAATCTTTCTGCAAATTAAAGATAAATGTCAGAATTCATGGACAGTGGCTTAATGAGACAGCCATATGTATGAAGCGTGAATAAGCATTATACGTTTTGATTATAGACTAAAGAGAAATTTTGTGATGAGTTCTCAAGATGAGCAAAATGAAATTATCCATTAATAAAAGAGAGTGGTATATCATCTACATCCAACTCAGGTTAATTTTGAGCCCTAAGAGAGTGCTGACAGAACCAATATGTAAAGGTACTGATTACTTCAGATCAGTTGTAGAACTCTGAGAAAAATGGTGTTACTTAAAGGATCAGATTTATGTGTGTATGAATTACTAAAATTAGGTGGAATTAGGATCCATAAATTTTAGGAGAAAACCATTCTTTCCCATTTTCAAATAAAGCATAACACCATCAGGCCCTGTTAGATTGAAAATTGTTTTGTGGGAAACAACACCCTCAGTTTGGACCCTGTCACATGTGCCCAGCAGTCATGTCCCCTATAAGGCTGCTCTCTGACCTAGAAACACTGAAATGAAGAGAACAGGAGGGTGGAGGTTGTGGTGGCTCTGGCTGACTAATGCATTTGGAATGATACATGAGAAAACTTTTGTTTGTAGCTGGAGATTAAAATCTGAAAGTATAATAAAAAAGAGGAGGGAGTAGGGATGAGATGAAAGATGGTAAAGGGATTAATCAAAGAATATTTATGCATAACCCTTGGACATGGACAACAATATCGGGATTATCTTGGAGTAGAGAGAGGGCAGGGCTGGGTGGAGGTGGGGAAGGGAGAAAAGGCAGGAACAACTGTAACAGCATAAACAATAAAACTAAAACTAAAAAATAAAAATAAATAAAATTTAAAAAGCAATGATAAATGGTCATTTTAAAAAAGTCAAATTGAGTCAAACCAGCTCTCAGTGACTTCGGTCTTGGAATGCTACCAACATATTATAAAATGCCACTTTATTTAATTCTGTAGTAATTCATTCAGTTTTACATTTTACTACAAATAAAGATATTATAAATTGCCTCATTTCTAAATAATGAACAATACATTTAAAAACAGTAGTGTATTAAAGTGTGCTGTAACCTATCTGTATCCCATTAATAAAACACAGGGAAAAATCTACAGGTCTTGTGTTTAAAGAAAGGATCTATAAATTGCCACAAAATCCATGTGGGAAAGGAACTAAGACCCGGTGTTGGCAAGCCTGTGTTGAGTACCTGCAATGTTACAGGACAGGTTTACTTTTGTAACAGGTATGAAGTCTTTTAATCCTCTTCAAAGTATGTGCTTTTATTTACCCCAATTTTTTATTGGAAGAAAATAAGATGAGCAATACACTCACTTTTACAAAGCCCAATACTGAATAAACCATAAAGCTGGGATTTTAACTGAAACAGTCTCACTTATAAAGTTACTTATTTTGCTAATTCTAAAGTTCTGTAGCAGATGGTTAAAAAAGTTAAAAAGAAAAAGAAAAGGAAAAAAATAAAATCCATGAGATGGACAACAACAATTATACATTGATATTTTTATGATTGCTTATATGTACATTGTAACTAATATTAATGTCAAACCTGGCTGTGTGTGTGTGTGTGTGTGTGTGTGTGGAGAAAAGACAGTATAACAGATCTCATGTAGCTTTCAGCCAACTTCAATAATTATGGAATTATGGTCAGTATTATTTTAGCTCTGACAACTTCCCACCTCCATATTATTTTGAAGCAATTCCCAGACATCTGATCATATTTAAAGGTGTAGTTCATGGATACTTTGTGCAGAGAACCAGGTGTGAGATATTTGAAAGTAAGTATAGAGGTTGGCAGACACTGTTAAAGAACAAAAGGACAAGGTCTGGGGCTTCTGGAAAGATTCAGAAGCCTTGAAGATCAGAGGTCAAGTGGCAAAACTGAAAAATGGCTGTGGTGAGGAGGGTCTGCTAGAAAAGTGCGGAAGCAGCTGGAAGTGACTAGTGAAGTTAAGTTGCTCAGTAATGACAAAAGAAGTGCTAATGCTCTACCAACAACAACAAAAAAGTGACCATTCAGCAAATGATTTAGGCTAACAGTCCATTAAACATCAGTTCTCATAAATAAAATCTTAATTTACCCAAGGGTGTTCCTCACTGTGTGGATGGTCAGATTAGCAGAACACTAGGAGATTAATGCCCTGAGCTGTCACTAAACCTTAGAAACTCCAACTGGCTAATATTTAATAGCATAATGAGATATGCGCACACCTTGCAAGGTTTGTCATTTTTTTTCAATGCTGCTTGCACTGGTAGAAATAAAGGTGGTAATCATTCTCTCTAAAATTCTTTCTGACACTTAGAATGAAATGAACTTTAGTGCAAGGAAAGGTTTCACCTTTTACTGTTTCTGACACAAATTTGAGTGTTATACAGCAGGAAGTGTTTGACATTGTAATTTAAAATGACAAAGGGAAGTGAGCTGTGCAATCCGCCTGAATGTGATATTCCCCTTGGACTTTCCCATCCCAACATCATGCTCTGAAAATGTCACATTGTGTGAGGTGCTAAATGGAGATTAAGGTGGGGCAAACATTTTCACAGCAGGTTAAGCGCATAGAGTTCTGGGAATAGAGACCATGTTTAAACTAAACCTTGCAAGTCTATCTATTGATTTGTATATCTAGGCATCTATTTTTCACAGCTTCCTCAATGTACCCAGAATGTGTGAATGGAGAAACCTATTTTAGATTTAGTTACCTTTCAGCAGGGAAGATAAATAATAACAATATTTTTGAGAATTTGTGTTTGAATCTAAATGTTGTTCTTAAGGTTAGGACATACATTCCAAATGAAAGGGAACATAACCATTTTCTGTGTGAAAAAATTCAACAGTAAAAACAATACAAAGGAAAAGTAAGTAAAAAAGTAAGCATGCTACTATGGGTCATAAAGAGGGTTAAAATGAAATGATGAAGATTTTTAAAACATGCTATTGCAATGTAGATATTTCCAATGGCAACATAATAATAAAGGTTATCACTATAGTACCTCGATTGGAAACTACTATATTTTTTATGTCAAACCAACTTCAAAATAAAATCACCATTTTAAGTTCAATACCTGTTTTCATAAAGGAAAAGCAGACAACCAATATAAAAATGCAGTTTTAATTGAGGAAAATATTTCTGTGAAGTGCTTTAGAGAAGTGATGTTTTATATTCAAACCCTAAATATAAAGTTTTTCTTTGTCAGAAAGAGAAAAATGATAAAATAAGACATTTAAATTTAAAAAAGCCTTAGCAGATCAGGTTGAACAGAATGTAGTTTGTGATTAAACAAAGATAGTGATAGTGATGATGTCGATGATGATGTTGACAATGATTATAGTGGGGCCAGAGCTGGTGGAAGAAACCTGTATCCGGAAGGTGTGTACAATTTAATACTTCTGAAAATAAATGTATTTGTTATAGTTATTTATGAACCTCCAGGTTTTTTGGTTAACTTTTTAATTAATAAATTGAATTACATTTTACAATAAATAAATATTATTAAATTATTTTATTGTCTTAAAATTAAGGTATTGTAGTAATATGATTGCTTCTACCTATTATTATTATCCTTCTCACAGGAAATATTATATTGTTGAGTTCATCACTATAAACCATAGCATGGTGGAAACGGATCATCACATAGTGTTCACAAAAGACTAGGTTCATTATCCATGCTAAGAATTCAAGGAAATGTTTTTGAAAAGCAAGCTACAAAATGATTTGTTTTCAGTTGTGATTTTATTTTATTTTTATTTTTTAAAGCATTTATTTATTTATTTATTTTTAGAGAGAGAGAAGGAGAGAGAGGGAGAGAAACATCAATGCATGGCCACCTCTCTAATGTACCCTGCTGGGGACCTTGCCTGCAACCCACGCATGTGCCCCAACCAGAAATCAAATCTTGAGTCTTTGGTTCGCCGGCTCATGCTCAATCCCCTGAGCTAATCCAGCCAGGTCAGTTGTGATTTTACATGGTTTACTCTGTGATCTTTGGGAATTTTGCTGATGTAAAATTTAGTGCTTTCTTTTGAAAGACACTACTGGGATCAAGATAAATGATTTTTTATATAAATACCTAGGGAGTTCTAAACTTATGTTAACAAGAGGAAATACATTATCAAGAACTATATAACTCTCCAAGCCTAAAGAAGTTGCTAGAGTTAAATGCACATTAGGTTGAAAGAATCTCTGTGCAAAAAATAGTTCTAACTTGATAACCTAATATGGTATAATAAAGTATATTAACAGCACAATCCAAATTTATCTTAAATTTTTGAAACATTTCCAGTGTTTAGGTAGCAGATAGAAAAATAAAGAGAAAAGAAATATTTGATTCACTAGTAATTTTATTATAGTTGTTTCAATTTATTGGCTTTTCTAGTTTCCATGTGAAAATAATTTAGGATTCATGTTCTATTAAAAACTTTTTGGCTGCAGACCTTTCATGCCATAAAATATTTTCATGAAAAGTCTTTTATCCTTCCCATTCATTTTACAAATCAATGACAAACAGCTAAGAGACCAGCTTCACCTATTCATGTAGGTGGTGATTTGCAATCTAGTCATTTCTAAATCTGATCTTATATGGGCTTTTAAATTATACATTCTATAAAGTTATTAAGAGTATGTAATAAAGAAACAAATTCAACTCACTTCAATGTCTCATTCTCTTTTTTTAATAGGTAGTATTGATTTTGAGCTTGTCAGTGTCTTGGGCAGTAATGAAATCCACCCTCTCCATACTTGGAAGTCTTTTGATTAGCCAGAAAAAGTGGTCATGACTTGAGAGTTTCTCCCCAAAGCTTCTAATTCTGTCATTTTCTCCCTCTAGTCTCCCTTATTGCTTTTACACATGTATTTAGGAAGAAAATTAGAAGAAGGAGGAGGAGTAGACTTGAAGACTGCTAACATGGTGGGAATAAAAATGTGTTCCAATTCCCACAGAACAAAGTTCTCCTGTGCTGAATTTAGTAGAAGGCAGAGTCACCTCAAAGTCAACTCAAATAATCTTATTATTGAAAACACCAGAAAGATGTAATTATGCATTATCCTGTTGTTTGAACCCTGAAGCCAATTTCATAGCAAAAGTCCATTGAAATATGAAATCAAATGTAAAACACACCTTTTAGAGAGCAATTTTTTATTATACTGGCACAGAAAGTTTTTAAGCTATTATAATATTTTACTTCAATTAGCAAAAAATGACCTTTTATCATAATAAATAATTCTAATTGTGAATAGTTTTTAAAATCAGGGAAAATGAAAGCAGTAAATGACATTACTTTTGTATACCAAATTTAAGAATAATATGACTGCAGTTCAATAAAATATATTTAATGTTTTAAAGTTATTTTTCTTTTTCTTTGTAACATTTCTGGAAGAACAATTAGTTTTATGAGAGACTGCGAGAGGATAATATCATTATGTTATTTCTGTAAATCACCATCAATGAGGGATCTTTGTTTTAAAATGGGTTGGATCTTAGCATATTCCCAGTTACCTGAAGAAGCCATGGAATTCTACAGCAAACTCCAACCAGAGAAAACATTACACATTAAATACATTGCCCTGTTACACCATAATAAACATTATTCAGAAAAAAATATTTTATTAAACCAATATTTGTCCAAATGCATGATTTTCAAGATATAACAACTTTGTAACAATATCTAAAAGCACTTAACCTAGCAGTTCAGCATTTTGGGGCATTTCTTGTTTTGTGTTGGCTGTGTTTTATTTGAAATATATAAGGTAGGTCAAGGAGTAAGTAGGTGTGAGAAATAAGACACACTAAAGTGCTTGCAACATGACAATCCTGTTTTAAGGTAGAAAAAACCTTGTCATAATCAATGTGTCTAGATTACCACATCTCCCTTGTTGTGCCCACTCTTTCACATTAAGCTTACAATGTCCTGGCTCATGACCAAAACTACTCAAACATTGCTCAAAGGTAAGAATTACTCCCCCTGTTGCCCATGGTCCTGTTTTGGAAGCTCTGAAGAACAGAAGTTATGGGAGCAGAGGGCATTGTGGGGGCTCCACAGGATCACTATTTCTCCCTTCTGGCCATATACCTGACCTTACTGTCAAATGAAGCAAGAGGGAGAAACTTAGTTCTACTTAATATCTAAACAGTTTATTGTCATCTAAGAGATCTCCAGCTACTCAAAAATTAGAAGTGTTTCATCTTCTTTCTTATTTTCACCAAGAATAAGATAAAATTATTCTCTATGTATTAGATATATATTGATTTAAATAATCACATATATGAGCTCCCTAGTTGTACATTTGATTCATAGAGACACTGAAATACAGAAACTATAAATATAAAGTCCTTGGGGAAAGCAACATCAAAATCACTTGTTATTTTTTTTCTGTACTATTTAACATGAGGTCCCTTTTCTTCTGCAGTTGATTGAAGAATTTTTCTTACAAAAGAGTCACATAAACATGTTATGTTTATAATTTACACAATGACCATATTTAGTATTAATCTTAATCCCCTAGGACGGGATGTTTTTGGAACTCTGCAGCAACCTCTCAAAACAATTTTTGTCATGGTATTTTCCTCCAGGGGTGGGCAGATAACTGTTTCTCTGGATAAACACCCAACTTAGCAGTGGCTTAAATTTATGGTCCACATGTCTCCAAAAACTTATCTTTTAAAGTTGAGTCCATTTGCCCCTGTCAGCTGGTGACTTTTGAGAGGTAGACAGTAACTGAGCTTGACGAAAAGCTCACTGAGTCATGCATCCTATTTCAGGCTAACCCTAGGGCATTAACGCATCATGGAAATGTTCCATTGAATGAGCCGAACAGTTTAAATTGTTATTTCTCTTTCTTTCTCCCTTGTTCTTTTGCATGCATTTGCCTTTGCCTTTAATCTTACTCTTGTTCTAACTTGCTTTCTTGATTCTAAGGACATGGACTCCGTTTGAGTGTTTATGTAATACAATATCACCATTCCCATATTTAAACATCAATCATGATTCTATACACTGGATACCATTATACCTATTAGGTGATCAATTACAAATAATTTCTAAATCTCTAGGTTTAGTTGTATGCTAATGATAAAGTCCTCATGCATTATTAGTTTATTGTAATAATCTCATCAATAAGATATACTGAGATTTGTTTTCCAAGAGAGGTATCTTAGAATGCTAGCAACTTTCCAAAGCTTTTGAGTGGGGAAGCTAATATTTGTATTTAGTTTAGCCAAAACATATACATGTTTTTGCTCTAGCTAAGTAGCTCATTTGGTTGGAGTGTCGCTTCATGCACTAAGAGTTTTTGGGTTCAATCCTCAGTCAGGGCACATGCTTAGGTTGTACATTTGATCCCCAGTGGGGGTGCTGACTGAGGGCAGACAGTAGATCTCTCTCTCTCTGAAGTCAGTTCTTTAAAAAAATACATGTTTTTATTTTCTTTTTTATGAAGAACAGCAACTTTTTAAAAAGCACTAACCATAGATTATTAATAAATTCAATAGTAAGAGTGATACTTTTGTAAGAAAATACTTGACTTCCAACTATGTACCAAATTATGTTTTAGATGTTATATATCAAGTTATAAAATAAACACATATCCACCTTCATACTTTAAATTCTCCTGGTGGGTGAAAAATGAGCAAATGAGTAAAAGTATAATGTATCAGAGTATATAAGTGCTATTAAAAATAAAGAAGGGAAATAGCAATTAAGTGCTGGTTTTTGTGATGTGTTATTGAAGTGATAAGGTGGAAAAGGAACAAAGAACAGAAAGCAGTGAGAAAGCCATCTTTGAAAAGTCCATTTCCTACAGAGCAATAAGCCAATGCATATGCTCTGAGCAGGAACAGACTTAGTGTGTTTGCAGAACATTATAAAGAGACAGTGGCTAGAAACTTGTGCTGAGGGAAGAGTGGAAGGGGATGAGTCTAGAAGGCTAGGGAAGGCCATTGGAACATCTTTTGCTTTTAGGCTATATGAGCAGGGAGGACACCAGAAGGCTATGAGTAGAAGAGTGGCAGCCTTTTCATTTTGAAAGAATAACTGGTTCATTGCTGAAAATTAACTAAATTGACTATTGAGAACTAAAAGTGAAATCAGAGAAAAGAAAAAAGATACTATTTCACTAACACAGGCAAGAAATGATCTTTTCCTGGACCAAAGCAAGGCTAAAAGATAAATGAAGCAGGGACAACATTAAGATACTAAGGAGGCAGATATTGGAAGGATTGTCTAGAAAATCTTTAAATTATCCAGAATTATGGAAAGAGTAAGAATAAAAAATGAGAAAGCAACCCAAGTAATAAATTTTGAAGAGGTGAGGAAAAGTAAACCAGAAGACTATAAATAATTATAACAAGGTGATAAACCTCCTTGGCTACAATACTGCCACTGTGCAAAGCTGATTGTAACAAGATGGAAAGGAGTAAACTGCTGGATGGTGCCAGCTCATTTTGGGAGCTCCTAGGGAAGATAGAGCCATTTGTGCTTTTAAAAAACATATTCTCAACTCTGTGACAGTAAGTTCTCAGACTTCTGTACTTCCTACATCTCTATTATTATTTCACAAGGACTATTCTATCCAGAAGACAAGTTCTTACAACTTGATTTTCTTTTTGCCTTACCTGCATTTTCTATTCATGGCAAAATTTTTACCCCCATATACTTTCTATTTCCTGTAATTTCACTCTCTTTGCTTTATACCAAAGATATATCTCCCCCAGTAATGTCTTTCTTTTGGCTTTATTATTTTCTGTTTTTTTTCCTACCAATATATTACACTTATTTTCATGGTCATCAATATGTCTTTTTCTTCTGTACAACTTCTGCTTTTGGCAAAATACATGATCTCAGTTTCTCATTTATTTATTGTAGGTGATAATAAATCGGAGAATACCAAAAAGGCAGAAATTGCTGCTGATGGGTAAAGAAATAATTATGTAATTTAGGTTTCTTTGCCCCTTTCCCCCCAAGATCCTATTCTACAAATTCTACCGAAGCTCTACTTATAATACAAATTGATTCAAATCTTAAGTTTTGAAAAGTTCATTCCAGGTGCCCTGAATCTTTTTTATGACAATTTTAAAGTGTTTTTTTTTTTTAATTTCTGTGACTTTAATATTTTTTGAAACTTTCCAAAGAAAATCTTTAGAAAAATTCACATTTGGAAAGCCCTAAATTGATAGCAAAACTCATATATGAGCCTGTATTTAGAAATAGCTTTTATTTGATTATTTGACTATTGGTTGGGTTTCAAAAACATGTTACATGATAAAAAGAATTTCAAAACACAGAATGATAGGTGGTATAAAAAATTCACTGAAATCAGAAAATAAATAAATGTATTTTCACTACATTGGACACCTGGAACTAATATGATATTGTATGTCAACTGTAACTTTTTATTTTTGTATTTTTGTTCAATTAAAGATGTCTTCATTTTCTCCATTACTCTCCCTTGCCCTGCTCACCCCCACATTTAATCCTTCCAACTGTTATATTTCCCTTTATCTTTCCTTTCCCCAGTACTCTTCCAAATGATATGTCATAAACATTTACATTTTAGTTTAAAATGAAACTTAAGAATTTAAATCAACTGGGGTCATTTACTTTATGAAAACATTCCTAAATTACATCTTCTTTAAATAGTATATTACAACTTCTGGCCAAGATGAAGGTGTAGGTAGATAAACTGTGCCTCCTCGCACAACCAAAAGAAGGACAACAACAAATTAAAAAAACACACAACAACCAGAACTGCCACAAAATTGAACTGTATGGAAGTCTGACAACCAAGGAGTTAGAGAAGAAACATACATCCAGACCAGTAGGAAGGGTGGAGATGGGAAGCAGGATGGACAGGACTCATGGCAAGGCAATAGATGGAGGACCAGACCAAGCAAGCAGCTGCTCAAAGAGTGAGTGGTCCCACATTTGCATGTGCTTAAACCAGTAGGAACAACTGGAGAAAGAAATAGACTGCACAACCCAGGGCACTAGTGCCGGGAAGTAAAGCCTCAAAACTTCTGACTGTAAAAACCTGTGGGTGTTGAGGTGATGGGAGAAACTCCGAGCCTCACAGGAGAGTTTATTGCAGAGACCCACAGGGTCCTAGAATGTACACAAAACCACCTACCTGGGAATCAGCATCAAAAGAGCCCAATTTGATTGTGGGTAGCAGGGGAAGTGACTGAAAGCCATTGAGAGCAAAGCAAGCAACATTGTTCCCTCTTGGACCCCTACCCTACATACAGCACCAAAAAGCAGTGATGTGGGTTGCCCTGCCCTGGAAAATACCTAAGAATCTGCCCATTACTATGTAACAGGTATGCAGAGATGAAAAAAAAATGGCCCAAATGGAAGAATAGATTAAAGCTTCAGAAAAAATATAGCTAAGTGATGAAGAAATTATCAACCTATCAGATGCACAGTTCAAAACATTGGTAATCAGGATGCTCACAGAAATGGTTGAGTATGGTCATAAAATAGAGGAAAGAAAGAAGGCTATGAAAAGTGAAATACAAGAAAATGTATAGGGAACCAACAGTGGAGGGAATGAAACCAGGACTCATATCAATGGTTTGGAGCAGAAGAGAAAAATAAACATTCAACCAGAACAGAATGAAGAAACAAGAATTCAAAACAGTGAAGAGAGGCTTAGAAATCTCCAGGACAACTTTAAATATTCCAACATTTGAATCACAGGGGTGCCAGAAGAAGAAGAAGAACAAGAAATTGAAAACTTTTTGAAAACAACAGAGAACTTCCACAATCTGGGGGAAAAAAAAAAGTCTTCCAGAAAGTCCAGGAAGCTCAGAGAGTCCTAAAGAAGTTGAATCCAAGGAAGCACACACCAAGGCACATCATAATTGCATTACCCAAGATGAAAGATAAGGACCGAATCTTAAAAGCAGCAAGAGAAAAACAGAGAGTTGCCTACGAAGGAGTTCCCATGAGACTATGACCTGATTTCTCAAAAGAAACCTTGCAGGCAAGAAGGGGCTGGAAAGAAGTATCCAAAGTCATGGAAGGCAAGGACCCACATCCAAGATGGAAAAGCTACACAGAAAAGCTATAATTTAGAATGGAAGGGCAGATAAAGTGTTTCTCAGATAAAGTTAAAGTAGTTCATGATTACCAAACCCTTATTATTTAAAATGTTAAAGGGACTTATCTAAGAAAAAGATGATCAAAAAGTATGAACAGTAAAATGACAACAAATTCACAACTATCAACAACTGAACCTAAGAAAAACAAACAAACAAAAAAACTAAGGAAACAACTAGAACAAGAACAGATTCACAGAAAGAGATCATATGGAGGGTTATTAGTGGGGAGTGGGAGGGAAAAGAATGGGGGAAAAGATACAGAGAATAAGAAGCATAAAAAATAGGTAGAAAATAGACAGGAGGAGGTTAAGAATAGTATAGGAAATAGAGAAGCCAAAGAACTTATATGTATGACCTATGGACATGAACTAAGGGGGTTAGTGGGAATGTGGGAAGGAGGGGGATGCACAGCAGAGGGGGAAAAAGGGGACAAAATGGGATAAATATAATAGCATAAACAATAAATATATTAAAAATAAATAAATATATAGTATATTACAGAAAGTGAAAGATAACCAGGCAATTCTTATTTTCTGAATTGATTTGTGATTTGAGGCATGTTTCTCTACATCTCTAGGACTTGGCTTCTGCATATATAAAAGGTGGTGATGTTGGCAAAACATATCTTTTTTCCCCAAGATTACACTGAAGATGGAGAGTTGCTGATCACTTCTCTAACCACAAAAAGTAGGAACATGTTGAATTCCTTTCATGCATCTCTTGCCCATTCCTCCCACCCTCCAGCTACAGGAGCCAACATCCAGTACCTTCACTCACCAATCTCTTTTTGACCTTAGGCCTTTGTTGGGCCACCATTATTTGGAGCTTGATAACTGGTTTTACCACTTCTACTTTTCATTCTACAAGCTGCCAAATTAACTTAGCCTGATGGCCAGTGTGTCTCCTTGACGAGCATGGCAATCTCAGCACCAGGTTTCTATTTTCACTTTCCTGTGTTCAGGCAGGGTCAGTGCCCTCTATCCCTAACATTCACCTGTTCTCTGTTCCACCCTACAAGTCCTATACTTCTTCCAAGCTAGAACCTCCCCTTGTGAATGGGCTCTCTTATCCTCCTGGCCACTGGGGATCCTCTCTGTTGAGATGACACTCTTCAGAGATAGATTTTCTAGGTATAGATTCAGGGTGCAATAGAAAGCACCTCTCTGGCCTTGCATTCAAATCAAATTCATCTTTTTTTTTTTTTTTTGTATTAAAGAGGTATTATACTGAAACAGAGTTTTAGCCACATATCTTGCATTAGGAAAGCTGATATTTCAGTAACCATTTAATATGTGATAATTCTATTGTATACAATAGAAAGACAGAGGCCCAAGTGACAGATCAGTTTGGAAGGATTTGCATGATTCCCATCAGGAGAAACCTTTGGCTTGGACCAGAGAGGATTTGATGTTTTGGTTGGGAAGATTGGACTATAGGTCCAATCAAGGATTATTAGCTGTTCTGCCATTTTTGTTTGTTTGTTTTTAAACAAGTATTTAAAAATTTTAGAATAGTTTTTAGTTTACAGAAAACTTGTGATGATAGAACAGAATTGCCATATATCCTCCACCCCGTTTCTCCTATTAACATCTTACATAGTATGATTCATTTGATCTAAATAATGAAACAATATTAATACAATTTTGTTGAATAACATCCATACTTTACTCAGACTTTACTTGTTACATAATGTCATGATTTTTTCTGTCCCAGGATGCCACATTATATTTATTGTCATGTTTCTTTAGGTTTCTTTGGGCTCTAAGGGTTTTTCAGAATTTCTTGGTGTTTTGGTGACCTTCATAGTTTTGAAGAATACTAGTCAGGTATTTTATAGAATATCCCTCAATTGGGGTATGTTGAATGTATTCCTTATGAACAAAATAGACCTATGTACTTTGGGTATGAGGAGAGTAGTGGGAAAGCATCATTCTCATTGCATGTCAAGGGTATCTACCATACCTAACTTAATCACTTTAGATATTGACCTTCATCACCTGGCTAAAGTAGTTTCAACCAGATTTCTCTACTATCAAGTTAACTTTTTTTCTTCTTTTCATATTGAGAGTGACCAAAATTTGTATCCCAAAACACCTTATAGGAGATTAGTTTAGTTGTTTATTTATTTATTTTTAATTTCTATGTGTTTTTTAAAATTATATTTTATTGTTTATGCTATTACAGTTGTCCCACTGCTTAGATGCAGACATCTTTTTCCCTAATTGCTCTCCCCAGGAAAAAAATTTAAATATTTTATTTATTTATTTTATTTTTATTTTTTAAATTTTTATTTTAATTGTTGTTCTTGTACACTTTTCTGTCTTTTACTCCCACCCCAGCCCACCGCCCCACCACCCCCCACCTCCCTCCCATTTCCAGCCCCAATAGTTTTTGTCCATGTGTCCTTTGTACTTCTTGCTTTAAACTCTTCCCCTTTTCCCCTGAAATTCCCTCCCCTCTCCCCTCTGGTGACTGTCAGACACTGGGGAAGGGAGAGAGAAAGAGAGAGAGAAACATCAATGTATGGTTGCCTCTTGCATCCCTCATGCTGGGGACCTGGCCTGCAACCCAGGCATGTGCTCTGGCTGGGAATTGAACAGGCCACCTTTTGGTTCGGAGGGCAGTGCTCAATCCACTTAGCCACACCAGCCAGGGCTTATGTATTATTATTATTTATTTATTTATTTTACAGAGAAAGAAAAAGAGAAAGAGATCAACTTGTTGTTCCACTCTGACTGGGAATCAAACCCACAAGCTTAGTATATGGAAATGATGTTTCAACCAACCGAGTTACCTGGCCAAGGCCTTAGCTGCTTACTTTTGAGAAACAAAAAACTCAGAAAGAAACTTTGACCTTTTTCCTTTACCTGTTTAAAAGTATTTACTTAGAAAACCTGCTTAAAAAAGAGCTAGTCACTATAGCATATTTAACTTAGCATATATGAATTAATTGTGCTTGACAGAGAGAAATCTAGCAAGCCTGTTTGTTGGATCTCCTTTCATCCCCCATTATTTCTGGATGGCCCAGAGAGAATGTGTTTACCATATATTTGCTCTTACTCATCTACTAGTGAATTGCCTATATTCCCCTTGAAATCCTGGGCCCCTGCCTCTTTCTCCTTAGTCCACAATGGAATATAAACTTCAACTACTTGATGTGTCCTCAGGTCTCACATTCTCATGAAACCCCCATATGTGCATATATAATTGTCATTTTCTACTGTTAATCTGTATCATGTTAATTTGATTATTAGTCCAGACAGAAGAATTTAGAAAAGTGGAAAGAAAAATTATTTTTCTGCCTTCACAATACTATAGTCTTTGTAAGGAAGTCACAAGGTACAGTCTATGCTTCAGGAAGGTGTTATGCTTCAGACCTTTGAGGGTAAAGTAATCACATTCACTGTGTGGAACTTCTGTATAGGAGATTTGTCCTTTTCCCCCATTTATTTATATATTTAATTATTTATTTATATAAATGTGTACTTTGGATATTTATTGTGTATATTGTGTTATAATCAAATATTACTTTATATGTTGTTACTCAAAATATTCTACCATTTTTTCACTAAGGATTTTTTTTTTTTTTTTTTTTTCAGTTAGCTTCTGTCTTTCTTTGACATAGCTCATACTCGTAGGGTTTGCTTTATAATACTTCCTGAATTTTTGAAACTATAAGATTCTCTAGTTTCATCTTGTGTATTTCCTGTTAAGTTCAAGAATCTGCCATTTTACCAAGAAGCTCAAGTATCTTTTATTGGAGAATGATATTAGAATTTAAGATCTGAACACTAGAGGTAATTGTTTCTGCTAGGTTTCTCTTGCTTCCAAATGCTACATAATGGCAAAATAAAATCTTTTTTATTTTTCTTGTTCGTAATTGATTTTATAGACAGCATTGTAGTTAAAGTGATAGTAACAAGGTATCAGGTATTTATATCACATGAAAAATGTAATCAATATTAAGAAAGTCATAAGGAATAGACTCTGACTGGTAAGGTTCAGTGGGTTGGGCATTGTCTCACAAACCAAGAAGTTGCTGCTTTGATTCCCAGACAGGGCCCATGCCTAGATTGTGAACCAGGTCACTGGTTGGGGGCATGTGAGAGGAAACAGATCAATATTTGTCTGCCTCCTTTTTCTCTAAAAATAAATAAATACAATATTTTAAAAAGAATATTATAAAGGATGGGAAGGAAAACTGGGGAATACTGTTGTGAGATATCTGTACCACTCATGAAACTATGCAGCATTATTTTAAAATAGACCTTTATTACTTATAAATGTACATTAAAAAGTCAGGGACAATCAAAAAATATGTTAAAGACATAAATTATACATTAAGAAAAGAAAAAAGGTGTAATAATATAAACTACTTAATTAAAACCTGAAGAAAGCATACAAAGAAAGGAAGAAAATAATAAAATAAGCAAGAGTAACAAATAGAAAAACACTACAAATGTTGTAGATATTAATATAATCATATTAGTAAAAAGAAAACTAAACTAAAACTAACATCAGTTATATGTTATCTACAAGAAATCCACAGGAATGTTTTAAATATAAATACACAGATAAGTTAGAGGTCAAGGGGTTCAAGATGGCGGCATGGTAGGAGGACGCAGATTGTCCTTCCTCCTGCACATGGGAGAAAAACCTAACTGATCTACAGAGGAACAGAGCAGATAGCCAACAATACCACAGTATATATGAAAATAGGAGATCAAAATCCGTAGCAGACATTGGAAAACTAGACGTGGCAGCCGAGCGACGGGAGGTGGTCCTGAGACGGGACAGAGGCGACCCGGCGACCGGAGGCGGCTCCGCAACCGACCGGGGGCGGCCCGGCGACCGGAGGCGGCTCCGCAAACGGCCGGGGGCGGCCGCGCGGCCGGAGGGGGCTCCGCAAACGGCCGGGGGCGGCCGCGCGGCCGGAGGGGGCTCCGCAAACGGCCGGGGGCGGCCGCGCGGCCGGAGGGGCCTCCGCAACCGGCCGGGGGCGGCCGCGCGGCCGGAGGCGGCTCCGCAACCGGCCGGGGGCGGCCGCGCGGCCGGAGGCGGCTCCGCAACCGGCCGGGGGCGGCTCCGCAAACGACCGGGGGCGGCCCGGCGGCCGGAGGCGGCTCCGCAACCGGCCGGGGGCGGCCGCGCGGCCGGGGGCGCCTCCGCAACCGGCCGGGGGCGGCCCGGCGGCCGGGGGCGGCTCCGCAACCGGCCGGGGGCGGCCGCGCGGCCGGGGGCGGCTCCGCAACCGGCCGGGGGCGGCCCGGCGGCCGGGGGCGGCTCCGCAACCGGCCGGGGGCGGCCCGGCGGCCGGGGGCGGCTCCGCAACCGGCCGGGGGCGGCCCGGCGGCCGGGGGCGGCTCCGCAGCCGACCGGAGGGGGTCGCGCGACCGGAGGCGGCTCTGCGACCGGGTTGGAAGCAGCCCTGCGGCCAGAGGCGACCCTGCAACTAGAGAAGGGGACTCTGGAAGACCCGGAGCTCACATCTGTGATACTGGGGGGAGTGCGCGCAACTCGGGAAACTCTCGGAGCCCACGCCCGTAGTCTCAGGCGGGCGCCTGCGCCCTGTAGGAGACCCGGAGCTCACAGCAATAGGCTCGGGGAGGGATGGATCTGTAAGAGATTCCAGCTGAAACCCATAAACTCTGGAAAGCTCGCCCCCTGCAGGAGGCTCAGAAATCACACCCAAGGCCCTGCATGGACAGTACGCCATTAGCCCTGGGGACAGTGCTGGGCTGGCACTGAGGACAGTAGCCCAAAGCTGACTGAGTGAGGAACAGGGAGAAAAGCGGTACGAGTCGCCTCCCAGCCTGCTACAGCCAGCAAGTCCAGAAAATCCAGTTTGGCCTGTGTGAAAATAGCAAGAGATTTTTTTTTTCTTTTTTTTTTCCCTTCTTATTCTTTTTTTTTTTGGGGGGGGGGTTGTTTTGTTTCGTGGGGGATTTTTTTGATAGTTGTTTTTTGTCTGCTTAGTTGGGTTTTTTGTTTGTTTGTTTTGGTTCGTTTTTCGTTATTGTGGGGTTCTTTTTGTTTTGTTTTGATTATATATTTTTTATTTCTTTATTACTTCTACCTTTTTTATGCCTCAATTCCTTTTGCTTCTCTTTACTTCTTTCTGGCTTTATTCCTTCTTCCTTTCTTTCCAATTTTATCTCTCCTTCCCTCCTCTTTTTTTTTCTTTTTTGTTTTCTCTTTTTTCTCTCTCTTCTTTTTTTCACTTTATTCTTTTCTCTTTTTGAATACCCACGAGTGAGGCAAAGAAATCCTAGAACTGTGAAAAAACCAGAGTTGGACCAAAAGAGGGGGTATTCCCACAGCTGAGACAGTGGAAGCTGTGAACACCAGGATACCTGAAGAAGACTATAACACTGAATCTCACAGGTATTCCACCACAGAAGTTCACACCATAAACGCAGGTAGCCAGAACAGATCAACTTAAGAAGCAGAGGTTTACAAGAAGAGTCTCACCAACAATGAGAAGACAAAGAAACAATCCCCAAATGAAAGAAAAGGTGGAAGCCCCAGAAAGAATGCTAAATGAAACAGAGGCAACTCAACTATCAGATAAGGAGTTCAAAGAAATGGTTGTCAGGAAGCTCCATGAGCTCTCAATGAGCTACCAGAAACTACAGGGAAGCTACGATGAACTCAGTGCAAACTATATCAACATGAAAAAGGATATAGAAACTATCAAAAAGGGCCAAGAGGAAATGAAGAATACAATTTCTGAGCTGAAGAACACAGTAGAAGGAATGAAAAGCAGAATCGATGAAGCAGAAGATCGGATCAGTGAGTTGGAGGACAAAGTAGAAAAAAACAGCCAGATAGAGCAAGAAAAGGAAAAGAGGCTCAGAAAGAATGAAGAGGGTTTAAGAGAAATGCAAGACAACATGAAACGTAATAATATCCGTATAATAGGAATACCAGAAGGAGAAGAAGAAGAGCAAGGGATAGAAAACCTATTTGAAAAAGTAATGATGGAAAACTTCCCTAATTTGGTGAGAGGAAAAGTCACACAAATTCAGGAAACACAGAGAGTCCCTATCAAGAGGAACCCAAACAGGCCCACTTCAAGACACATCATCATTAAAATGGCAAACTTCCAAGACAAAGAGAGAATCTTAAAGGCAGCAAGGGAGAAAAAGGAAGTAACATACAAGGGAGCCCCGATAAGGTTAGCAACTGACTTCTCAATGGAAACGCTCCAAGCCAGAAGACAATGGCAAGAAATATTCCAAGTAATGAGAACCAAAGGCCTACAACCAAGACTACTTTATCCAGCAAGGCTTTCAATCAAGATAGAAGGCCAAATAAGGAGCTTCCCAGACAAAAGAAGTCTAAAAGAATACACCTCTACCAAACCAGTACTACAAGAGATACTAAAGGGACTGCTTTAAGGAAAAAAAGGAAAAGAGAGAGTGAGGAACACAGATACGAAAATGGCAATGAATCAGTACCTATCAATAGTAACCTTAAATGTAAATGGATTAAATGCTCCAATCAAAAGACATAGAATAGCTGACTGGATAAGAAAGCATGACCCACACATATGCTGCCTACAAGAGACCCACCTCAGGACAAAAGACCTACACAGACTCAAAGTGAAAGGCTGGAAACAAATTTTCCAAGCAAATGGACAGGAAAAAAAGGCCGGGGTAGCAATACTCATATCAGACAAAATAGACTTCAAAAGAAGAGCTATAAAGAGAGACCCAGAAGGTCACTTCATAATACTCAAGGGAAGAATCCACCAAGAAGACATAAACATTGTAAATATATATGCACCCAATATAGGAGCACCTAAATACATCAAGAAAATCTTAGAGGACTTCAAGAAAGATATTGACAGCAACACAATTATAGTAGGAGATTTTAACACCCCACTGTCAAAAATGGACAGATCTTCCAAACAAATTATCAACAAAGATATTGTGGCATTGAACAATACTCTAGACGAATTGGACTTAGCTGATATATATAGGGCCCTCCATCCCAAAGAAACTAAATACACATTTTTTTCAAACGCACATGGAACATTTTCAAAGATAGACCACATGATAGGACACAAAACAAGCCTCAACAAATTCAAGAAAATTGATATCATACCAAGCATTTTCTCCGACCACAAGGGACTAAAACTAGAAACCGACTTGATGGGGAAAATCCCCAAACCATCAAAATCATGGAGATTGAATAGCATGCTATTAAACAATGAATGGGTAAAGAATGAAATTAAGGAGGAAATCAAAAAGTTTCTGGAAACAAATGAAAATGAACTCACAACAACCCAAAACTTATGGGACACAATGAAGGCAGTCCTCAGAGGGAAGTTCATAGCAATACAGGCCTACCTAAAGAAGACAGAAACATTTCTAACAAACGACTTAACCCTACGCCTACAAGAACTCGAGGAACAACAACAAAGACAGCCCAGGGCAAGTAGAAGGAAGGAAATAACCAAGATCAGAGCAGAATTAAATGACATAGAGACTAAAAGCACAATCCTAAGGATCAATGAATCCAGGAGCTGGTTCTTTGAAAAGATAAACAAAATCGACAAGCCTTTAAGCAGGCTCATCAAGAAAAAAAGAGAGAGGACTCAAATAAACACAATCAGAAATGAAAGAGGAGAGATTACGACTGACACCACAGAAATACAAAGGATTGTAAGAAATTACTATGAAGAACTGTATGCCAAGAAATTTGAAAACCTAGGTGAAATGGACAAGTTTCTAGAAAAATATAACCTTCCAAAACTCAATGAAAAAGAAACAGAAAGCCTGAACAGACCAATAACAGCTGGTGAAATTGAATCAGTAATCAAAACACTCCCGGCACACAAAAGCCCTGGACCAGATGGTTTCACAGGAGAATTCTACAAAACATTTAAGGAAGAGCTAACCCCTATCCTTCACAGACTATTCCAAAAAATCCAAAATGATGGAAGACTCCCAAACTCTTTTTATGAAGCCAGCATCATCCTAATCCCAAAACCAGATAAAGACATAACAAAGAAAGAAAACTTCAGGCCAATATCACTGATGAATGTAGACGCTAAAATCCTCAACAAAATATTGGCAAACCGCATCCAACAATACATTAAAAAGATCATACACCATGACCAAGTGGGATTCATCCCAGGGATGCAAGGATGGTTCAACATTCACAAATCCATAAATGTAATACATCACATAAACAAAAGCAAGGACAAAAATCACATGATCATATCAATAGATGCAGAAAAAGCTTTTGATAAAGTACAACACCCATTTATGATAAAAACACTCAGCAAAGTGGGAATAGAGGGAGCATTCCTCAACATAATAAAAGCCATATATGAGAGACCTACAGCCAACATCATACTCAATGGGCAAAAACTGAAATCTTTCCCACTAAGATCAGGAACAAGACAAGGCTGTCCACTTTCACCACTTCTATTCAATATAGTATTGGAAGTCTTAGCCACAGCAATTAGACAAGAAAAGGAAATAAAAGGCATCCAAATTGGAAAGGAGGAAACAAAACTATCATTGTTTGCAGATGACATGATAGTGTACATAGAAAATCCTATAGACTCGGCCAAAAAGCTGCTCGACGTAATAAATGAATTTGGCCAAATAGCTGGATACAAAGTCAATATCCAAAAATCAAAGGCATTTTTGTATACCAACAGTGAAACAGCAGAAGCAGAAATCAAGAAAAAAATCCCATTCGATATAGCAAAAAGAAAAATAAAATACCTAGGAATAAACCTAACCAAGGAGGTAAAAGACCTGTATGCAGAAAACTACACAACACTGAAGAATGAAATCAAGGAAGACACAAACAAATGGAAGCATATACCATGTTCATGGATCGGAAGAATTAATATTATCAAAATGTCCATACTACCCAAAGCAATTTACAGATTCAATGCAATACCTATTAAAGTTCCAATGGCATATTTCACAGACATAGAACAAACACTCCAAAAATTTATATGGAATCATAAACAACCCCGGATAGCGGCAGCAATTTTGAGAAAGAAGAGCAAAGTAGGAGGGATCACAATACCTGATACCAAACTGTATTACAAAGCCACTGTAATCAAAACAGCCTGGTACTGGCACAAGAACAGACACGTGGACCAGTGGAATAGAACAGAGAGCCCAGAAATAAACCCAAGTCTCTACAGTCAATTAATATTCGACAAAGGGGGCAGCAACATAAAATGGAGCAAAAATAGCCTCTTCAACAAGTGGTGCTGGGAGAACTGGACAGCTACATGCAAAAAAATGAAACTCGAGCACCAACTTACACCATACACAAAAATAAATTCAAGGTGGATAAAAGATTTAAATATAAGCCATGACACCATTAAAATTGTAGAGGATAATATAGGCAGGAAAATCTCAGATATTTCACGCAGCAATATTTTCACTGATACGTCCCCTAGAGCAAGGGACATAAAGGAAAGAATAAACAAATGGGATCTCATCAAAATAAAAAGCTTCTGCACAGCTAAAGAAAACAGTATTAAAATAAAAAGAGAACCAACTGTATGGGAAAACATATTTGCCAATGATACCTCAGACAAGGGATTAATCTCCAAAATATATAAAGAACTTACAAGACTCTACTCTAAGAAGACAAGCAACCCAATTAAAAAATGGGCAAAGGATTTGAACAGACACTTCTCCAAGGAGGACATACAGAGGATCCAGAGACACATGAAAAGATGCTCGATATCTCTACCTATCAGAGAGATGCAAATTAAAACTACAATGAGATACCACTTGACACCAGTCAGAATGGCCTTCATAAACAAAGCAACAAACAGCAAGTGTTGGAGAGGTTGTGGAGAAAAGGGGACCCTAGTGCACTGTTGGTGGGATTGCAGATTGGTACAACCACTATGGAAAACAGTATGGAATTTTCTAAGAAAACTAAAAATGGACATACCTTTTGACCCAGTAATTCCACTGCTTGGATTATATCCTAAGAATCCTGAAACACCAATCCAAAAGAATCTATGCACCCCTATGTTCATAGCAGCACAATTTACAATAGCCAAGTGCTGGAAGCAACCTAGGTGCCCATCAGTTAATGAATGGATCAAAAAACTGTGGTACATTTACACAATGGAATTCTATGCAGCAGAAAGAAAGAAGGAGCTCCTACCCTTTGCGACAGCATGGAAGGAATTGGAGAGTATCATGCTAAGCGAAATAAGCCAGGCAATGAAAGACAAATATCATATGATCTCACCTCTAACAGGAAGCTAATCAACAAAACAAACAAACAAGCATAATATAAACAAAGACACTGAATTTGAGAACAGTCTGACAGTGTCCAGAGTGGGAGGGGAGGGAATTTCAGGGGAAAAGGGGAACTGTTTAGAGCAACAAGTATAAAGGACTCATGGACAAAAACTATGGGGGAGTGGAAATGGGAGGAAGGTGGGGAGGGCTGGGGTGGTGGGCTGGGGCGGGGTAAAAGACAGAAAACTGTACAATATCAACAATTAAAAAATACTGATTAAAAAAATAATAAAAAAAAAAAAAAGAAAAAAAAAAAGTTAGAGGTCAAGGGATAGAGTAAGGAAGCAATGCAAATACTAAATGTAATGTGATATTCCACTTTAGGTCCTGGAACAGAAAAATTATATTAGATAAAAACTAAGGAAGTCTGAATAAAATATAAATGTTAGTTAATCATAACAGAGCAATGTGGGGTCATTAATTTTAACAAATGTATCATGCTGATGAAAGATGTTAATAATAAGAGGGACTACTGGTAGGGCACATGGGAAATTTCTCTACTGTCTTGTCATCTTTGTTTAATCCAAATCTATTCTAACATAAAATGTTTATTAAAATTTACTGTCAGAAAATTGGCTTATGAATGATCACTAGCAATTAGTACCATATAAAGTAAAGTAGAACTGTGTATCTGATAATCAGACTTTTTGTTATAAGTACATTGTGTTACATTTTTATAGGCTCTTATTTCTTTCACTTCCCCATCTTATGATTAACACAAAGCCTTAAGTTCAAATTTGAAAATAAGCAGAAACTTGTCAATTTATTTCATGTTTGAGTGATGCTAATTTTTAATAATTAATAGATTAACCCCAATGTTCATAGCAGCACAATTTACAATAGCCAAGTGTTGGAAGCAACCTAGGTGCCCATCAGTAATGAATGGATCAAAAAACTATGGTACATTTACACAATAGAATTCTATGCAGCAGAAAGAAAGAAGGAGCTCCTACCGTTCACAACAGCATGGATGGAACTGGAGAGCATCATGCTAAGCAAAATAAGGCAGGCAGTGAAAGACAAATACCATATAACCTCACCTTTAACAGGAACCTAATCAACAAAACAAGCAAAATATAACCAAAGACACTGAATTTGAGAACAGGCTGACAGACACCAAAGGGGAGAGGGGAGGGAATTTCAGGGGAAAAGGGGAAGGGTTTAGAGCAACAAGTATAGAAGACACATGGACAAAAACTAGGGAGGGTGGAAATGGGAGGGAGGTGGGGAGGGCTGGGATGGTGGGCCAGGATGGGAGTAAAAGAAACTGTACAAGAACAGCAATTAAAATAAAATTTAAAAAATTAAAAAGATTAAATACCAAAAATAATGAAAAAATTGAGAAAAGACATGAAAATACAGCTCACTAAAATAAGTAATAACCCTCATGTCTGTGGGGAAAATGCTCAAACTCATAACTAAAGAAATGCAAATTAACACAACATTAAGGCACTACTTCTCACTTAATAGAGTAACAGAAATTGAAAGGTATGACAATACACACTTTTGGTGAGATTGTGAGATAAAAGGAAAGTTCATATATTGCTTGTGGGCATGCACATGGACACAGCATTTTTGGAAGGAAATTTGATAATACTTAAAACTTGGGAATACTATTATAAGATATCAGATACAAGTGCATTTTAACCCATCAATTCCAATTCTAATAATCTACCTTAAGGATATACCCCCAATAATAAAAATATAGAGGTGAAAGTTTACGCATTATAATATTTGTAATTTCAATATATTGGAAACAACCTTACCATAAATACAGAAAGTAGTTGAGTAAATTTTGGCATATCCACATAATAGAATGTTATGCACCTATAAAAATAATGAGGAGGATGCTAATAAAGTACTACTGTGAGTTTCAAAATATGCTGCTAAGTGAAGTAAATAAAAATGCAAAGAATATCTATAATATGCTACCTTCCACTTAAGAAAAAGAAGCATTTAGTAAAATATACATATATCTAAAAAATAAATATGGGAAGGAGAGTAAAATGGTTTTGTTAATGACAGTGTTTAGCTAGATATTGATAAAGGAAAAATATCGAAGGGATCAGATATTGAGCTGAATAAACTGGGGAGCATGAGCCTGTTTGCTTCACTAGGAAGCTGTACTTTCACACAGCAGAAGATTACAGTATTTCTCTGCCAAGGGGATTAACACTCCTCCTTTCCGCTCTGCAGTACCAGATTGTTGAGGGGCACAGTGGAAAGTGCTAGGTCATAAAGCCCTGTCAGTTTAACTAGGGAGTGCAGACCCACCTGAGGCCAAAGAAAGTTTTGGCAGTTGATAGGTTCTTTTGAGAAAGTACCTAGTCCATCTCAAACCCAAGTTCCTTGTCATAACCCCAGAGGAGCAAAGAAATGCTCTCTTATTCATGCCCCACATGTGCACAGTGCACACAACTGTTCTCTCCATGGCCACATGGGCTTAGCAGTCACATGTCCCATGACCTCCAGGAACGAGGCTGAATACCACATCATAGCAAAGGACTATAGCTGGAAATAAACACTAAGCTAAGTTTGATGCAAGACATGACTCTACTTTTAATATGGAGCATAAACTCTTGGCAGTGGCCCTTATCCTGGTCCTTCTGAAGATAAGCTTGTACTTTTTCCATAGTGGGACAGAAGGAGCTGAAACATTGGAAACTCAGGGTGAAGCTTTTATCTCCACACGAATAAACTGTAGAAGGCCAGTTTTATGAGTAATTAATGTAGAAGGCCAGTTTTATGAGTAATTAATGTAGAAGGCCAGTTTTATGAGTAATTAAGACTGTCAGACCTCCAAACAAAAGAACCATTCATAGAAGTCATAGGACCATAGAGGGGGAAGTTTGGTAAGGTCTCCTAGGTTTGAATCAAAGGAGAACTAACAGAACCTCAAGGATATGGCCTCCGTAACCCTAAGAAACGAAAAACGTTGACACAACAATACTAAGAGGAACTAGACGTTTCCAGGGTAAAATTAGGACACAAGCCAGGACCCTTGTGTACCCTAGCAATAACCACAACTTCCGCTTCTGTCAACTGCTTGCTTGCTAATCATGCATAAAAGGAGCTCACTACAAGTGCAGGGCGAGACTCCCATTTGTAACTCCTGCCTAGGCAGTTGGAAGTTCGCCCCTGCGCAGGTAAATAAAACCCATCCTAAGCTTCATTCATCTCCGATTTGGTTATTTGTCTCTCGGTCGGGATACAACAAAACCATCTTGCCACTCCATAATCTCCTTTGCATGGGTGCTTGGAATGCTTTCCTTGTAATCACATAGAAGAACCTAATTCACGCTGACAACAGATATGTACAGGGAAGGGAAGAGATAGGGAAGTATGGGAAATAAAAGGAATAAATGTTAAAATAAAAGAATCAGAGATGGAAATGCCATTTCTCAATTTCCTTGAGGAACATGGTATTTGCATAGTCCACAAAATATCTTTTCCAAAATATTTGCTAACTAAAAAAGAGAGAAAATGGAAAATAGTAAATTTATAGCAGAGAAACCCAGCAAATACTACTTTGTCAAGTGATCAACACGGAAAGTTAACATGCTCCAGAATTTGAAGTTGTTCTTTAAAGCCTCCCCTCAGTGAATGGTAGCTGAGTGTTTTCTGAGATATTGAAGATAGCAAAGAGTATATATTTGGCAGCCAAAGGGATCTGAATTGGAATTTTCATCTGCCACTCAAGAGTTTTGTGACTCCAGGTAAATGGCTTCATTCTTAAGTGCTTAAATTTAGCTATCTCAAGCCTGAAGTAGTAAGACAAATTGCAAAGGGTCCTTGCCAACATTTGATGTAATAATATAAAAGTTTCTATTTTCTTGTGCAATCGTGACAGCATTTTCAAGTGCTTAATATGTGCAAATGAAGTAAATATTTTACATATATTTACTCATTTCATTCTCATATATGCATTCATTTTATTCTGATAACAATCCTCTGAGTTACATACTATTATTGCTACCTATATTCAGCAGATAAAGATAGTGAAGGTGAGATAATACAAATAACTTACCCAAGGTTAAAGGACAACTAAGGGAGGGGGAGATGAAGGCAGAGATTACAATTGATGAGTTTTGATTTTTAAGCATGTGCTCTTAATTACTCACCGGGCCTGAGTACCTTAGAAGATTAACTAATGGTTAAGAACATGTAGCCCCGGAGGCAAAATGGCTGGGTTTGCACAGCAGCTCTGCCACTTACTCACTTTGTAACTTTGGGTAAGTTACTTAACCTTTCTGAGCTTAGTTTCTTCATCTCAAAGAGTACTGTGAGAAATAACACAAAATCAATAGAGCTGCTATAGAATTAAATGAGTTAATATATCAAAAACCACTTGGCACTTGCCTTTGTGATTCTATGATAACTATCTATGTATTCAGAACTATAATAGGTATTGTTTCTTTTAACATTTTTGCTTTTATGTCCATTTATATATTTATTTATTCATACTTCTCAGGAGTGATAACTAGGTAAAACGAATCTAATAACACAATGTACATTAAGTGATCATTTGAGATAGTCTTCAATGTCATTGGCCAAATATTTGTGACTCGGGTTTCTGGGTACATTTCAGGACTCTACTTTCTGGCCCTACTATGGGGAGCTCATTACTAATTCTGGCCAATGAGCTGAGGTTAAAGAATTGGTCTATAGCATTTAATTGCCAATGAAATACTTTTTCTGTAGCCTGATAATCAACTGCTTGACTTGCTTGAGATTCTGAGTGACTGCAATGAGTGGAAACTCTTGCTGACTTACAAAATAAATAAGGCATTAGTCATAATTAAACCTTTTTTAAAACAATTTTATTTATTTATTTTTAGAGAGAGAGAAAGGAAGGGAGAAAGAGAGGGAGAAAGACATGAATGTGTGGTTGCCTCTCACACACCCCCTTCTGGGGAGCTGGCCTACAACCAGAGCATGTGCCCTAGATTGGAAATAGAACCGGCAACTCTTTGGTTCACAGGTCTACACTCAATCCACTGGGCCACACCAGCCAAGGTTGATAACTAAACCCTTAAAATGCAATAACAACAACAAAATTTCAGAGCTGTTTTAGCATGCCAACCAACTCCTTTCATTATTGAATCGTTGTCTGACTAAATTGAAAACTGGCAAAATCTAGCCTAACCTGAAGTATATATTTAACAAAACAAGGGAAAAAATAACCACATCATAAAAAAGCAACATTACTAAAAGTTTTTATAGATAGATGAGAGTAGCTGGAATATGAACATTATTTTTACAAAACTATATTCATTTTACATTGCAATTACCCATTTGAAAAACAAATGTGTAATTGGAAGAGTTTGGGGATAAATATGTAAACTAAGCTTTCACACAATTTTCATTGAATTTCAAGGAATATAAACAATTCAGAGTAATGCAAGAATTTGGAAAATCAGGAAGCCAAGGTATGTAAACATAACTTTGAAAACATACCTGCACTTGACAATCTGCTCTATGCCTGTAAGAGGCAGCCAAAATCTCATATTGCAGTTGATTTTTCCCATTTCTCTATGTTTGCGTGAAGTCACTGACACTAGGAAATCAAGATGCCAGTTGCAAATCAGTCTTACAGTTTTGAAATTCAGAAATGCTAAACTATGTAAATACTAAAGTATACATTATATTTTCAGCCATAGCATATTTTTGCATTTAGAGTACTCTTATAAATCCAGAAGCTTAACATATATAAATTCCCTTTTTCTAAACATACCTTACATGTGAATCTTTGGTCCATATGATTGAACCAAATTATTAATAATATATGAAATATTTTGTCCCAATATTTACTTATATCTTATTACTAATATACTTGTTTATGCCTGGCTTTAGAACTTAATAAATATTTGTGTCTATAAATTTATTTTTACCTTTCACTCCCTTCAAAATTGTGTTTTATTAGAGGGCTCTGCATGCTATAATGGATCCTTATAATATTTTTAATGAATATAGTGAAATACTAACCTCTGTTAATTGGGGTTATGGCCAGAGCTGTAAGAAATTATATGCTAATTCTTATGTGTATCTTATCAGTTCAGTTACATGAAACAGAATAAAAACTACTTTACCACAGGCATGTAAAAGCCATATTAAAACCATATATTAGGATGGGTTTATTTACTTATATATTATTTTAAAAGATATTATTTATTTTTAGAAAGAAGGGAAGGGAAGAAGAAAGAGAGGGAGAGAAACATTGATGTGTCAAATAAATATCAACTAGTTGCCTCTTGCAGGCCCCCAATCAGGGACCTGGCTGGTAACCCAGACATGTACTGACCGGGTATCCAAATGGCCACCTTCTGGTTTGCAGGCTGATGTTCAAACCAATGAGCCACACCAGCCAGAGGTGTAGAGGGGTATAGAGATCTGTAAATGAGTAATTCAAATTTATGCAATGCATAACATAAATCTTATATCCTTTTTGGTACATCATGTGAGCCTCAAAACTGTACCTGAGTGATTTTTAAATTACCTTGGTCAATAGAAGTTAATGGTGTCATATATTAGGTCAAAAAACTTCAATCCTATATCTAGATTAATTAATGGAATATCCACAAGTTTTTTAAAACCTCTTGGGACTTCAGTTTCTTTCTCTATTAAATGAAGATTTGGATAATTTCTAAAGGCACATTGAGCTCTGATGTTATAAGCCTTATTTCAGTTTCTCTAATTTAGTTTATAAATGTCTCTACTCTGAACAATGGTGCTTTTCCTTCATGATGAGTTTTCTCTTTCCGAGGGATGTACATTTAACTTGATGTCCTCTTAAAAAGTGATTTGCTGGCCATTTGTGATCTTGTGATAAGTGTCTGTTCAGGTCCTCTGCCCATTTTATATTAACCCCTTATTGGAGCTGATGTGGTACATATATACAATGGAATATTTTTCAGCCATAAGAAAAAATAAAGCGCTGCCATTATCAACAGCATGGATGCATTTTAAGAATATCATGCTAAGTAAAATAAGGTAGACAGAAAAAGTTAGAAATCATAAGATTTCACTGAAATGTTGGAGATAAAATTGAAAACAATAAATGAGCGAACAAGAAAAGCAAAATAAAAACTCACAGACACAGACAAGAGTACACTGGATATTAGAGGGAAGGGGGTTGGGGAAAGAGTAAAGGGTAAAGAGGGTCAAATATATGGTGATGTAAGAAGACTTGACTTGGGGTGATGGGCACACACTATTAAATATAGATGATGTATCATAAAATTGTACACATGAAATCTATGTAATCTTATTAACAAATGTAACCCCAATACATTTCATTTAAAAGGTGATTTGCTAAAGATATTTGACAAACCTGAGGAAGATGATATTCTTAAGCATATGGTTAGAGTTACCCAATCAGTAAAGACTGAGATTCTGTGGCTCATAAAAAAGCAACACATCCCACCACAGATTTCACCAGCAATTTAAAAGGGGATAAGCAGGACCATGCGATGTGAACAAAAGAGCTTGAGGGGTGACTACAATAATTATTCACTTAGTCACATGCTCTCTAAGAAGGAATCAGAAATTAATATAAGATCCACCAAAAAGTGGTTAATATAAGATCGACCTAATAGTGAATTTGGCAAAACAGCAGAATACAAAGTTAATATTCAGATATCAAAGTTATTTTTTGTACACCAACAATGAAATATCAGAAACAAAAATGAGGAAAAAAATCTATTTGATATAGAAACAAGAAAAATAAAGTACCTAGGAATAAACCCAACCAAGGAGGTAAAAGACCTGTACTCAGAAAACTATATAACACTGAAGAAAGAAATTAGGGAAGACACAAACAAATGGAAGCATATACCATGCTCATGGATTGGAAGAATTAATATCATCAGAATGTCCTACTACCCAAAGCAATTTATAGATTCAGTGCAATCCCTATTAAAGTACCAATGACATATTTCACAGATATAGACCAAACATTTCTGAAATTTATATGGAACCATAATGACCTTGAATAGCTGCAGCAATTTTGCAAAAGAAAAACAAAGTAGGAGGGATCACAATACCTGATACCAAACCATATTACAATGCCACTGTAATCAAAACAGCCTGGTACTGGCATAAGAACAGATGCATAGACCAATGGAACAGAACAGAGAGCCCAGAAATAAACCCAAGTCTCTATGGTCAATTAATATTCAACAAAGGGGTAAGAAGCATAAAATGGAGTAAAAATAGCCTCTTCAATAAATGGTGTTGTGAGATCTGGACAGCTACATGCAAAAAAATGAAACTCAATCACCAACTTACACCATACACAAAAATAAATTCAAGGTGCATAAAAGACTTAAATATAAGTTGTAACACCATAAAAGTCCTAGAGGAAAACATCGGCAGGAAAATCTCAGATATTCCACGCAGCAACATCTTCACTGATATGTCACCTAAAGCAAGGGGCACAAAGGAAAGAATAAACAAATGGGCCTCATCAAATTAAAAAAAAAAAAAAAAAAAAAAAAAAAAACTTCTGCATGGCTAAATAAAACATCATTAAAATGAAAAGAGAACCAACTAGATGGGAAAACATATGTAGGAGACCAATCTGCATGGCGTGGGCCCAGCTCCCTCTCAGACATACACAGGACCCAAGCCCATGGATAGATTCTCGTGTGGGGGGAATCAGGCCTGCAATGTGCCTAGGCCGCTTTGAGACTTACTTTTGCTACAAATTCCCCAGTATAGAGTATAACCAGTTCAACCACTTTTCCTTTTTTCATTTGCAAATATCCGTCTTCTGTGATGTGATTAGCGGCATTGGCTCCTTTGTATTCTAAAAAAGGTAACCACCTAAAGCGAACCTGTGCATTGTTGCGGACCGTTCAGCCTGGTTTCAGGAGTTGTAACCCTCACCCCATGGTGGGCTGTGTAAGAGCCCAAGGGACCCACTTCATCTGGGTCTGTTCTGTCACAAGGATGTGACCTATTAAGGAGACAAAGCTTATCTCCCTGGCAGGAGTGCTGCTTCTGCCTCTCTGGCCTCATAGCTTGGTTGGCAGTCAATGACGGGTAAGACTCCTCATGGGAGGGGCAACCTAAGCCAGACGCGACCACTTGGAAGGCCTCATGGAAGGACTCGGGGGGTTGCAACAAGGAGGATGTGATGGACCCTCGCCCCCCGGCTATTCTGACATAGCCCGAGTCCTCATTTCCATCTGGGAGATGTCTCCTGCTTCCTAATCGGCTTAAAGCCTGAAACTGTGGGGGTGAGCGGTGCAGCCCTGTCCTGGCCAGGATGGCTCCTTGGGTGATTGGCATAAGAAAGAATTCCTAAAGTCCTGTGAAACCTGCTTTGCTAAGAGTGCTCTTCCTGAGGTGACAAGTGGCCCAGGAGGAAATGAGCATGTCTCCCAAAGTCTGGCAACCCCCCTTCCTGACAAACACTGGCTCCGATTAAGCCCTCAGATTTCTTTGACATGTTAAACTTGTATTCCGGTGTATTGGAGCCCAATAAAAGCCTAGTGAGGAAGGGGCTCTGGGTCATTCTCCTCTGAGAGTTTGACCCCTTTCCTCCCCAAGCACAAGATGTCTTGGTAGTTTTTATTTTCATCCGTGATGAACGGGGGGTTCTACGGGTGAAGCCCCCCGCAGTGCATAGTTAATGAGGACCTTCATGTAATTTGCCCAAGAAGACAATAAAAGCTCATCAAAGCAAGGGTCAAGGCTTTTGCTCCCCTTGAGAGGAAAGCCGTACTGTCCCTTTTTCTCTACCGGACTTGGTAGTCCGTGCGAATGTCTCATTTCATCCATAATGATGCGAACACTGCAGGCCAGTGTCTGTATCAACAGATTTGCCAATGATACCTTGAACTAGGTTTTGATCGCCAAAATATATAAAGATCTCACATGAATCTACTCCAGGAAGACAAACAACTCAATTAAAAAATGGGCAAAAGACTTGAACAGACACTTCTCCAAGGAAGACATACAGAAGGCCCAGAGTCATATGAAAAGATGCTCAGCATCACTAGCTATCAGAGAGATGCAAATTAAAACCACAATGAAATATCATTTCACACTGGTCAGAATGGCCATCATAAACAAATCAACAAACAAGTGTTGAAGACGATGTGGGGAAAAGGGAAGCCTAGTGCACTGTTGGTGGGAATGCAGACTGGTACAAGCACTATGGAAAACACTATGAAATTTTCTAAGAAAACTAAAAATGGATCTGCCTTTTGGATTATATCCTAAGAACCCTGAAACACCAATCCAAAAGAACCTATGCACCCCTATGTTCATAGCAGCACAATTTACAATAGCCAAGTGCTGGAAGCAACCTAGATGCCCATCAGTTAATGAATGGATCAAAAAACTATGATACATTTACACAATGGAATTCTATGCAGCAGAAAGAAAGAAGGAGCTCTTACACTCTGCGACAGCATGGATGGAACTGGAGAGCATCATGCTAAGTGAAATAAGTAAGGCAGTGAGGGAAAAATACCATATGATCTCACCTTTAATTGGAACATAATCAACCAAAGAAAAGAGCAAACAAAATGTAACCAGAGACACTGAAATTAAGAACTATCTAACAATAGCCAGAGGAGAGTGGGGAGGGGACAGAGGTGGGAATGGTTTTCAGGAATTACTATAAAGGACACATGGAAAAAACCAAGGGGGAGGGTGGAAGAAAGGGAGGGAGGAGGGTTTGGCTGGGGTTGGGGGGAAAATGCAGACAACTGTAACTGAGCAACAATAAAATAACTTGAAAAAGAAGCTAATTTAAGAAACAGGTAGTAAATCATTTATTATTTGTCATACATATTACTAGTTAATTTTTCTTATGTCATAGGATATATATTATCCTCAATTAATAGTTTGGTTTTAGTTATTATTGTTCTTTCCAGTTGTACATTTATTATGTCCAATAGCCACTCTGGTTCTTGCCATCTCTAGAATTTAGTCCTTCATTAACTTTTGCACTAACTATAAAAGATTGTTTCCACCGTTCCTCCCTTGTAGCTATCTTTCATGTTGTTGATATTCACCCTGCCTAAAAGCAACACACATTAGATGATTTGTAAGAATAAAACATTATTTTCTTTTGTTGAGATCTATATAACCTACCTGTGGAATAACTTCTCACTCTTGCTCTCCACACCTATGGTCATGTCATCCTGAATCATGAGAATCCATCTCTCTCACATCAACAAACTTGGCTGAAAACTTGCCTGGGTCTTTGTGGTAGACTCCAGCCAGCAGAGTCTGCCTGTTGTGGCTGGGAATGAGAACAAATGCACAGGCGACAACAATCCTGTGGGGATAAATGGACTGGCATGGCTACTCTCTCAAGGGGAGAGCACCTATGAGTGCCTCGGCCACTCTCTCAAGAGGAGAATGTCCCGACCTCGACCCTTGCCTTGACAAGCTTTTTTTTTTTTTTTTTAATTTTTATTTTAATTGTTGATCTTGTACAGTTTTCTGTCTTTTTGTTTCTTTAGGGTCTTACATCATGGAAGGATTTATTATCTATTACATAGAATATTATTGTCTATATTTTAGGTACAATCAAGGAAATGAAAATATGCAAAGGGGAATGGCGATGAGCTGATTAGCTCTGTCCTTGGGAGAATTCATACAGGCTTTGGAAATTACCTTGAAGATAGACAATACATTTGTTGTTTCAGACCAGGATGATGGAGTTTTAGCAAGAGCAAGTCATAACAGTCTGTATGCATTTTTAGGCCTGATTCCCATGGCAAAACTCTGTTTGAAGGTCTGGCACCTGCCCACCACCACCTTGCTTCTGTAGGTTTTCCATACAGAGCTTATTCACATTTGCCAGACTAAAACAAATGGGTCCCCTACAGGTCTTTGGTCAAGTTGTTCCTTCTGTCTGGAATGCCCTCCCTTCCATGTACACAGCTACCATTTAAGGCAACACTGTGAATGTCATCCTCTTTGCTAAGAACTTTCTCTGTTTATCCAAGATTTTTTTTTAATTTCATTTTTGATAGCCAGTGTTATACCAACACATATCTATTATATCACCTTTATTTTTATAAGACATACATACTTATTATGTCTAATTTGTAAATCCCTATGACAAAAAAATTATTCTTTTAAAAATGTTGTTCTTTGTTTATATTATGCTTATTTGTTTGTTTTGTTGATTAGGTTCCTGTTAAAGGTGTGATCATATGGTATTTGTCTTTCATTGTCTGGCTTATTTCGCTTAGCATGATGGTCTCCAGTTCCATCCATGCTGTCACAAAGGGTAGGAGCTCCTTCTTTCTTTCTGCTGCATATAATTCCATTGTGTAAATGTACCACAATTTTTTGATCCATTCATTAATTGATGGGCACCTAGGTTGCTTCCAACACTTGGCTATTGTAAATTGTGCTGCTATGAACATAGGGGTGCATAGGTTCTTTTGGATTGGTGTTTCAGGGTTCTTAGGATATAATCCAAACAGTGGAATTGCTGGGTCAAACACAGACACTGAATTTGAGAACAGTCTGATAGTGACCAGAGGGGAGAGGGGAGGGAATTTCAGGGGAAAAGGGGAACGGTTTAGAGCAACAAGTATAAAGGACACATGGATAAAAAATATGGGGGGTGGAAATGGGAGGAAGGTGGGGAGGGCTGGGGCGGTGGGCTGGGGGGGTAAAAGACAGAAAACTGTACAATATTAACAATTAAAAATACTGATTAAAAATAAAAATGTTCTTTTTGAGTTCCAGAGCCCAGCAATACACCTACCACATATCAGGGTGTCAAAATTGTTGAATAAATTTAACAAATATATTACCTTCAGAAAACCATAAGTTAAATAGTTAATTTTGACTGGGACATATCGAGACATAAATCAAATTCTCTTCTCCAGAGTAAGTATATTAGAAAAGTGTCATCACACTGGATAGTTTCTGACCACACTTTTTTTAGGGTGCTCGCTGTTGCATTCATTATAAACAAGAAGATACAATGATCTACCTTTAATAAAGATATATATTGCAGAAAAGATAAGACATGTAAAGTTTGCAATGAAGTGCACCTGAGATCTTCAATGAGAAATTATATTAAAATCTTTGCTTGATACATACTATTTTTGTGTCCCAGTTTAAGTCATAACTAAGTTTTAGTATCTTTATACAAGTTCTAAAAATACCCAAGAAGTAACAATGTTGGAAAAATTTGAAAAGATAACATTAAAAGGAAGTTTACTAGTCCTTAGTTACTAAAAATAATAAATAAGACTTTTATAAATAATTATAGCAAGTTAGAAAATAATATGTGCACTAAATATGATACAGAATGCCAAAGAGAAAAGGGAGTTGAAAATGATGATATATGATCAGTTTTGCTTATCATTAATTTTCCTTCTATCTATATTTTATTCTCATTACATCTTTCTATTAACTCCACAAAAACACACCTTTCCTGGGAACATAATCACATGTATCTTTATAGTAATGTATCAATTTATGTAAGAAATTGTCTAAATAAATAAGTTAGGGGATCAATAAGATTATAAATTCTCTTCAAAAAAGCTAGTTAAAGATTTACTTATATATACATAAAATAAATTGTTCACAGCCTTTGCCATTTAAAAAATATTTAATAATTATTTGTTGTGGCAAACTGCTTCAATTCTCTCCAAGGATTATTACAAGTTCATGAAATGCCCTTATATACCAACTTATTTATGGTACCTAATTACATTTTTTAAAAAAATTCTTATTGAATTTATTGGGGTGATATTGGTTAATAAAAGTATATAAGTTTCATGTATATAAATCTACAATACATCATCTGTATATTGTATTGTGTATTTACTACCCCAAGTCAAGTCTCCTTTTATCACCATTTATCCCCCTTTAAATTCTATCTCTCCTCACCCATCCCCACCCTCTGGCAATCACCATACTGTTGTCTGTGTCCATGAAACTTTCTTTTTATTTTTTGCTTAATCCCTTCACTCTTCCCACCCAGCCCCAAACCCTCCCCCCGTGACACCTTTCAGTCTGTTTTTTTTTTAACTTGTGAGTGTGTCTCCATTTTGTTAGTTTATTTCATTAAATTCCACACATAAGTGAAATCATATGATACTTGTCTTTCTCTGACTGGCCTATTTCAGTTAGTATAATACTATTTTTTCCAATTTTTATTTTAATTGTTGATCTTGTACAGTTTTCTGTCTTTTATTCTCACCCCAACCCACCAATCCAGCCCTCCCTACCTCCCTCCCATTTCCATCCCCCATAGTTTTTGTCCATGTATCCTTTATAGTTGTTCCTGTAGATCCTTCCCCTTTTCCCCTGAAATTCCCTCCCTTCTCCCCTCTGGTGACTTTCAGCCTGTTCTCAATTTCAGTGTCTTTGGTTATGGTATGCTTGTTTGTTTGTTTTGTTGATTAGATTCCTGTTAAAGGTGAGATCATATGGTATTTGTATTTCACTGCCTGACTTATTTTGCTTAGCATGATGCTCTCCAGTTCCATCCATGCTGTTGCAAAGGGTAGGAGCTCCTTCTTTCTTTTTGCTGCATAGAATTTCATTGTGTAAATGTACCACAGTGTTTTGATCCATTCATTTACTGATGGGCATCTAGGTTGCTTCCAACACTTGGCTATTGTAAATTGTGCTGCTATAAACATAGGGGTGCATAGGTTCTTTTGGATTAATATAATACTTTCCAAGTTCATACATACTGTCACAAAATAAAATATTCCCTATCTTGTTAATGGCTGAGTAGTATTCCACTATAAAAAGGTACCACAGCTTTTTTTTTTTACCCAGAAATCTAGGCTGATGGTCACTTTGAGTGTCTCCAGATTTTGGCTATTTAAATAAATCTGCAATGACTATAGGGGTAAATATTTTATTTTGAATTAGTTTTTTGGATGTATGAAGTTTTTCTAGAAGGTAGCCATCCATATAATATGAAAAACAGAGACATTTATTGAAGATGATACAAGATACAAGAAACATTATACATAGGGCAATGACATAGGTACCATTCATAGGTGCCCTACATAGGTGCCCTTAAAAGTAAGCATCTTGGGACTTCACACAGTTGTCTCAATGTCCATTATGTACCCAGTCAATATTTTCCTGAATCTCATCAACATTCTGAAATATCTCCCCTTTCTAAGGTGATTTTAATCTTAGGGAAAGCCAGAAGCCACTGGGTGCCAAATCTGGACTGCTGTGGGGCTGTCACCTGGGAGATCTGATGTTTCGCCAAAACACTCTTCACAAGACGTGATGCATAAGCAGGTGGATTGTCTGGTGAAGCTGCCAATTACCAGTTTCCCATAGCTGTGCTCTGAATAATCTGAATAGTTTTCATGGAGGAATATTCAAGCTTAATGCAAACTTGATGTGGATCTGTTGCTCTACTCACTCAGTCATTTTGAATGCAATGGTCATACAGTACACATGATCACTCAATGGAGTCTACTGCCCCATTGACCAGTACAATGAAGTCATCATTGTTCATGCATGTGCTTTCCAATCCACTCTCCTTGATTTCCAGGTTACATCGATGTCTTGCAAATGATTCTTATTATATTAACGATGGCTGACTTTTGCCAGACAGACCTTGTATTCCCAGAAGTAGAATTCCTGGGTTATGAGACAGTTCCATTTTTAATTATTTCAAGTAACTCCATGTTACTTTTTTTTTACACTGGGCTGTACTAATCTCCATTTCCATCAAGAATGCACTAGGATCCCCTTTTCTCCACAGCTTCACAAACATTTGTTTGTTGATTTATTTATTTATTTTTTGTAAATATTATTTATTTTTAGAGAGACAGGAAGGGGCAGGAGAAAGAAAGATAAACATCGATATGTGAGAGAAACATTGATCAATTGCCTCTCACGTGCCCCAACCAAGGACTGGCCCATAACCAAGGCATGTGCCCTGAATGGGAGTTGAACCAGCAACTTTTCAATTTGTAGGATGATGCTGAACCAACTGTGACATGTCAGTCAGGGCTGTTATTAGTATTGGTCATTATGATAGGTGTGAGGCAATATCTCACTGTAGTTGTAATTTGCCTTTCTCAAATAATTAGTGACGTTGAGCATTCTTTCATATGTCATTGGCCATCTCTATGTCCTCTTTGGAAAAATGGTCATTCAGGTCCTTTGTCCATTTTTAATTTAATTGTTTTTATTTCTTTGTGTGTGTGTGTGTGTGTGTGTGTGTGTGTGTGTGTGTGTGTGGAGTTTTATAAGTTCCTTATACATTTTGAAGAAATATTAAGCCCTTATCAGATGTATTGGCAAATATGTTCTGCCATTCAGAGTGTTGACTTTCATTTTGTTGATGGTTTCCTTTTCTGTACAAGAACTTTATAGTTTGATACAGTCCCATTTGTTTATTTTTTTTTGTTTCCCTTGCCTAAGGCGGTATATCAGAAAAAAAATATTGCTAAGAGAAGTGTCCATGTTTTCTTCTAGGATTGTTTGTTGGTTTGTTTGTTTATTTGTTTTAGTTTCAAGTCTTTAATCCATTTTTAATTTTTCTTGTGTATGGTATACGAAAGTATTCTAGTTGCTGTTTTTTTTCGCATGTATCTGTCCAATTTTCCCAACACCATTATTGAATAGACTATTGTTACATCATTGTATGTTCTTGCTTTCTTTGTCAATATTAATTGATGATAAAGATATGTGTTTGATTTATGGGTTTTCTAGTCTGTTTCATTTATCTGTATATTTATTTTTATGTCAGTACCATACTGTTTTAATTATTATGGTCTTGTTATAAAATGAGCTTGGGAGGCTTCCCTCCTCTTAATTTTTTTTGGAATAGTTTCAGAAGCGTAAGTTTTATTTTCCTCTTTGAATGTTTGGTAATATTCACCTATGAAGCCATTCAGTCAAGGGCTTTGGTTTGTTGGGTGTTCTTTGATTACTGCTTCAATTTCACTAGGTGTAATCTGTCTGTCAGGTTCTCTGAATCTTCCTGATTCAGTTTTGGAACATTGCACATTTCTAGGAATTTATTAATTTTGTACATGTTGTCCAATTTTTTGGCATACAGTTTTTTCATAATATTTTCTTATACTCCTTTGTATTTCTGTGAAGTCATTTTTTTAAATATATTTTATTGATTATGCTATTACAGTTGTCCCATTTCTCTCCCATCATTCCCCCCCACCCTGCACACCCTCTCCCACCCACATTCCCCCCTTTAGTTCATGTCCTTGTGTCATAAGTTCTTTAGCTTCTACATTTCCCATACTATTCTTACCCTGCCCCTGTCTATTTTCTACCCACTATCTATGCTACTCATTCTCTGTACCCCCCCCACGCCCCTGTTGCTAACCCTCCATATGATCTCCATTTCTGTGGTTCTGTTCCTGTTCTAGCTGCTTGCTTAGTTTGCTTTTGTTTTAGGTGTGGTTCTTAATAGCTGTGAGTTTGCTGTCTTTTCACTGTCATATTTTTGATCTGCTTTTTCTTAGATAAGTCCCTTTAACATTTCATACAATAAGAGCTTGGTGATGATGAACTCCTTGAACTTGACCTTATCTGAGAAGCACTTTATCTGCCCTTCCATTCTAAATGAAAGCTTTGCTGGATAGAGCAATCTTGGATGTAGGTCCTTGACTTTCATGACTTGGAATACTTCTTTCCAGCCCCTTCTTGCCTGGTAGGTCTCTTTTGAGAAATCAGCTGACAGTCTGATGGGGACTCCTTTGTAGGTGACTGTCCCCTTATCCCTTGCTGCTTCTAGAATTCTCTGCTTCATTTGAATCTTGGCTAATGTAATTACGATGTGCTTTGATGTGTTCCTCCTTGGGCCCAACTTCTTTGGGACTCTCTGAGCTTCCTGGACGTCCTGGTAGTCTATTTCCTTTGCCAGATTGGGGAAGTTCTCCTTTATTATTTGTTCAAATAAGTTTTCTACTTGTTGCTCTTCTTCTTCCCCTTCTGGGACCCCTATAATTCGGATGTTGGGACGTTTAACGATGTCCCGGAAGTTCCTAAGCCTCTCCTCATTTTTTTGAATTCTTGTTTCTTCCTCGTTTTCTGTTTGGTTGTTAGTTTCTTCCTTCTGGTCCACTCCATTGATTTGAGTCCCAGTTTTCCTTCCATCTCTATCGGTTCCCCATGCGTCTTCCTTCATTTCACGTATTGTAACCTGCATTTTCTCATCTAATTTATGAGCAAAATCAACCAATTCTGTGAGCATTTTGATGACCAGTGCTTTGAACTGTGCATCTGATAGGTTGGCTATCTCTTCATTGCTTAGAGAAATTGACTCCGGGGTTTTCATTTTTTCTCCGGTTTGAGCCATTTTTGGTGGGGTTTTTTGTTTTGTTTTGTTTTGGTTTTAGTCTGGTCGCAGCTATTACGTAGGAGGGGTGGAGTCTTAGGTGTTCCTCAGGGCGGGGCAGCCCAGTCGCTGGGTTGTGACGCTTTAGGTGCGGGTGGGGTCCGAGAGGGAAGAATGGCGCCTGTTCCGCTCTCTTCTGGACTCCGGTCCCTTCCGCTGCTTCCCCTTCGCCTGGATTATCTGCGCACGCGCGTGCTGTTACATAGTGAGGGGTGGAGCCTCAGGCGCTGCCCAGTGTGGGGCAGCCCAGTCGCTGGGTTGTGACGCTGTTTGTGAGGGCGGGGTCTGAGAGGGAACAATGGTGCCTGCTCTGCTCTCTCCTGGATTCAGTCCCTTCCGCCACTTCCCCTCTGCCTGGACCGTCTGCACGCGCGAATGTGGAACCCCTGGTCAGCCAGCCACCTTGTGCGTCCTCACTGGGTCTGCACAGTTGCCCCCCTGTGCCCGGGGTCTGCCAGCTGTCGCCTGTGCGCCCCAGGACCGCCAGCCACTGCCCGTGCACCTGGGAACTGCGAGCCGCTGCTACTTGCGTTCCTGGGTCCGCACCTCCACTTTTCCCTACCGCGACTCTGCCCCTCTTACCGGTCTGGATGAATGGTTGTTGGACTTCTGTACAGTTCAATTTTCTATAAGTTCTGGTTGTTTTCTTGTTTCTAAATATTTGTTGTCCTTAATTTTGGTTGTGAGAGGAGGCACAGTGTGTCCACCTACGCCTCCATCTTGTCTGTGAAGTCATTTGTTACTTCTCTTTCATTTCTAATTTTATTTATTTTCGTGCTCTCCCTTTTTTTCTTGATGTCTCTGGTTAAAGGTGTGTAAATCTTGTTTAAAGAATCAGCTTTTTATTTCATTTACCTTTTGTATTATTTTTCTATGTTCTAGTTTTTATTTCTGTTTTCTGCTATTTCTTTCTTCTACTCACTTCATGTTTTGTTGTTCTTTTACAGTTCTTTTAGGTGTAAAGTTCAATTGTTTACTTCAGGTTTTTTTTGTTTGTTGATGTAGGCCTGGAATGCTATGAAAGTGCCCCTTAAGACTGCTTTCACTGTGTTATATAGATATTGAGCTGTTGTGTTCTCATTTTCATTTATTTCAAGATATCTTTGGTTTCTTCCTCAATCTCATTGTTAACCTATTCATTGTTTAGTAAGGTGTAATTTAGCCCATGTCCTGTGTATTTTTCAGTTTTTATTTATTTCTAGTTTCATACCTTTAAGGTCAGAGAAGATACTAGATATTATTTCAAACTTTTTAAATTTATTGAGACCTGTTTTATGTCCTAACATGAGGTCTATCCTAGAAAATGTTTTGTATGCCCTTGAAAAGAATATATGATCTTCTGCTTTGGGATGAAATACTCTGAAGGTATAAATTAAATCTCTCTGATCTAGTGTGTTTTTTATAGCCACTGTTTTCTCATTGATTTTCCATCTGGATGATCTCTCCACTGATGTCAATGGGATGTTAAAATTCCCTACTATGAATATGTTACTGTTAATCTCTCTGTTTATGTCCATCAAGATTTACTTTATTTATTTAGGTGCTCCTATTTAGGGTGCATATGTTTAAAAGTTTTATTGTGTTTCGTTAGGTTAATTCATTTAGCACTATCTTGTGATCTTTGTCTCCAGTTATGCTCTTCATTTTGTCAGATATAAGTATTGTTATCTCAGTTTTTTCCCATGTGCATGAAATATATTTTTCTATTCCTTTTCTTTAATCTTTGTGTATTTTTTGTTACAAGGTGGGTGTATTGTAGACAGCATATATATGCATCTTATTCTTTTATCCATTCAGATACCTTATGTCTTTTGATTGAATCATTTAAGCTATTTACATTTAAATAGATTATCAATTGGTTCTTATTTATTAGTATTTTATTCTTCTAACTGTTCCTCTGTTCATTTAATTGTTTTTCTTCTTTTTCTATTTCTTAATGCAGGCCCTTTAACCTTTTTTGTAATGCTGGTTTGGTGGTAACAAACTCTTTCAGCTTATGCTTTTGGGGGAAGCTATTTCATCTTCAAATTTAAATTACAGCCTTGCTGGGAAAGTAGTCTTGGTTGTAGGTCCTTGCTTTTCATCACTTCAGGTAATTCATGCCAATCCCTTTTGCTTAATTTTTTTCTGTTGAGAAATCAGATGACAGTCATATGGGAGCTCCCTTTGTAGGTAACTGTCTTTCTTTTGCACCTTTAAAATTCTCTTTTTGTCTTCAGGCTTTGCCATTTTAATTATAATGTGTCTCAGCATGAGCCTCTCTAAGTTCATTCTGTTCCATACTCTCTGTGCTTCCTGGAATTGTGTGTCTTCTTCCTTCTGCAGTTTAGGGAATTTTCATTCATTACTTTTTCAAATAGGTCCTTGATCCCTGGCTCTCTCTTTTCTCCTTCTGGCAGATATTCTTATGCCTTATATTGTTGAAAAGGTGTTTTAAACTATCCTCATCTTTTGAAATTCTTCCTGTTTTCTTTTTTCTGCTTGAGTTGGTGCCTTTTTCTACCTTATCTTCCAAACTGCTGTTTTGATCCTATGCTTCATCCAACCTACTGTTTATTTCCTCCAGTGTGTTCTTCATGTTGGATGTTGTATTCTTCATTTCTGACTGGTACTTTTCTATCATTTTCTATGTCCTCTATTTTATGTTATTGTAGGTCTCATTAAGTTATTTGAGCATTATAATAACCATTAATTTATACTCTATATCTGATAATTTTCTGGCCTCCATTTCATTTAGCTCTTTTTCTAGAGAGTTCTTCTATTCTTTCATTTAGGATCTGTTTCTTTATTTCCCCATTTTGTTTGCTTGTGTGTGTGTGTGTGTGTGTGTGTGTTTCTATGTATTAAATTGATCTGCTATGATTCCTAGTCTTTCTGTGTTGGTCTTATGTAATAAGGGTTCTGTGGGATGTAGTGGTGCAGTTTCCTTCATAACCTGAGTTGGGTGCTCTAGGAATTTTAGATTCTCCCCTTGTGTTGTCTGAAGCTGGCCACTTGATGTGTTGCTGTGTGCCTCTTGGGAGACTCTGGTGCAGATCAGTGTCAGACACTGTCTGTTTATCACCCCCCAGCAACCTGTTTGTAGCTACTAGTAATACACAGTGTATGGCTGCCTCTGCTGTGCCTGGGTGTGTGCTGGTGAGAGTCAAGCTGCTCACCAAGTCTGGCTTTTTATAGCACCAGGCCTAGGGTCTCATCAACAAAATTTCCAAGGAATCACAAGATTCATATCTGCCTGTCTCTACCTGCCAGCTTTCTGTTAGGCTCAGTCACTGAAAGAGTCTCTTGTGGACTCAGGAGGATAGAGCTAGTGGATTTCCTGTGAGGGGGAGATATAAGTCAGACTTAAGGGAAGGTGGTGGTCTTGGTCCTCACTCCAGAGCCACACAATTCAGTCTGCCCTGGATTTTTTCCTGATCTCAGCAGGGCACAGACACTAGTAGTTAGGTGGATAGAGACTCCAGAGCCAAAAGGTTGAATCTGCTGGAATCCAAGAGGGTAGTTCTATTGGATCTCCCATGAGGGGAAAGCAACAGTTATGTTCATGAGAAAGTGGGGAGAATGGCTCCTGTCCCAAAGGCAGTTAACTGTTACTGATACCTCCTAAGTCTTCCCAGGTTTCTACACCTTAGCCAAGGTAGCTGACTCCTCAACAGGTCCTAAACTCTGTAGGGTATGGCAAAAAGAAGTCCAGAGGGTGCAGCAATTGCTTTCCCCCAGGCTGGTGCTACATGGAGGGCAGTGCTCCACCCAAGAAAGATGGGATCTGTAGTATGTCTGGTACCTGCTGCCCAATAGCTCCCTCCAGAGACCCAAACTCTTGACTCTCTTCAGGTTATTCTAGTCAGCTCTGCCCTCCTTTCCACCACAGCCCAGGGTTAGTGGATGAAAACAAAATTTTATGTGTTGGCCCTTTGAGAGAGTTCCTCTGTGTCCAGTGGATTCTGTTTCTCCCTGGAAGACAGAAACTGTGCTGTTTATCACAGATGGATGTAATGTGGGTACCTCTTCCCAGGTCTGATTGTCTGAGTCGGAGAGCCCAGCTTGGGGTTGAAACCCCAGCTCCTCCAGGAGAATCTCTCATAGCTGAATATCCTTCCAGAATCTTAGCTGTTGCCTTTGGGAGTAAAGCCAGTACTTTTCACAATCCTGCCCTTCCTACCAGTTTAGATGTGGTTTCTTCTGTAAATCCTTGGTTATAAGGTTTTTCTTCAATTAGTCATTGGTTGTGTTCAGGGTGATTGTTTTGTAATTTAGTTGTAATTACAGTTTGGTCCTGGGAGGCAATTAATGTAGTTTCCACTTACTCCATGGCCATCTGAAATCGTTTAACTACATGGTATAGTAGATTATATATTCTCAGTGTCCGTAGTGATTACTCTATAATTTTTATTACATATTTTAATAAGACTTCTGTGTGCTATGTTAAAGGTTTAACTATTATTATTGCACATCCAAATCAAATAACCAATATTCTTTTCCTACACTTATACATAAAGAAAGATATTCAGTATTTTGAGTGAATTAATGATTAATTAAACTTACAATTCCTAAAAATCCCTCATTTGAAAATTATTTTTAATTCCAATCTATGAATTTTAATAAGGTCAGTTTCCTTATGCAAGAAATCAAATTAATAAATGATAAGCAAGTGTGAAATACCTAAGAAACTTACTACTTTGTTGCATATTTATGTTCATAAAAGAGCAAATTTTTATGTTTGGAGGAATATTTAATAATGACCAACTGCATTAAAAAAATTAGAAGTAAAAGTATTTGATCACAATAAGAAATAAGATCCATAAAATCTGGTTTGTTTTGTTATAAATTCACTCTGTGACCCTGAATTAGTCATCTCCCATCTTCCTGTGTGTGTCCCCTAGTTAGAGGGAAACAGTACACAAAGACACACTGCTTACCGGGCACTTGTCAGAATACTTTAACCTTTAGAACCTGCTTTTAGATCTTTGTTTTCAAATGTTTTAAGTGTGCAAAAGTGACATAATTATTAAAACAAATCTTTTTGGTCCTACTAAAACTGCACCTTAACTTTGTATTATACTTTTTTCTTCATGAAGATTTAATTTACTACATTTCAATAATTTTTAGTAAAAAGTTCTAGTTGTCTGTTCTTTAGTCCATTAGATGTGTAACTTATCTTCAGTTCAAGAGGAGGGTTCTCAGATCTGGCACTATTCACATTTGGGACTGGATAATTTTTTGTTTTTGGGAGATACTCTTATGCACTATATGATGTTTACTAGCAACCTTGTCTGTATTCACCAGATGCCATCAATAAATAAAACACACTGATGGTTGCTGGAATGTAGGTGGGACAGTGGAAGGAGCAAAAAATATGAAGGGCACTAAGATGTACAAACTTTAAGTTATGAAATCAATAAGTCACAAGATGTAGTGTACACTCTAATGAATATAGCCATAATTTTGTAATAACTTTGTAAGGTGACAGGTTGTTACTTGACTTATCGTGGTGATCTGTTTAGAAGGTACATAATGTGGAATCACAAGGTTGTGTACCTGAAATGAATATAGTATATATTCACTACACCTTAATTTAAAAAAAGAACTGTAAGTATTTCTATATATTCTTTGGAACAACTGCTTTGAGAGCAACTGCTTTGGTTTCATTAACATATTCAATGTCATGGAAAGATTTCCATCATACATCCCAATTTCATAAACACAATAATGAAATTATTTCTTGTTTTAAAATAAAAATAAGAAACAAATATTTTATAAGAACACTTTATTTACATAATCAAATAGTTGATTTTCTTTATACTTAAGCATATTTTGTGTGGGGACTCTACCTGCTGGGCCCCACCAACCACCACAGATAAGAATAAGTCTACCAAGATGTGATCTGCTTGTGGAGGAAAGGTGCCCAATGTCTCAGAGGAGAAGGGCCAAGGGCCTGTTCCTCAATTGGCTTTTATTGGGTTTAATTTGCACAAGAATACCGGACACATATATAATGCTTATCGATCATTGTCAGGCAGTAATGATCAAACAACAGATAACATTCAAAGAACTATGAGGATTTATTCTGAGCCAGGGTCATAAAACTTTAGGGAAACAAATAGCTAAAGAGACATAGCTAAAGGGACATAAAACTTTGGGGAAACAAATTCACTTCCTGCTTGGACCCTTAACATTTAAATTGAGGGTATAAGCAAAATAGGTTTCATAGGATTTTATGCATTCTTTCTTAGACCTGATCACCACAGGGAACCTGCCCTTTCTAGCACAAGGCTGCACCCACCTCCAGCATTGTTTCAGGCTTAACTCAGGCAGGGGAAGTAAGGCAACCAAGAGATTAGGAGACTTTTTACAGACAGAATGAGGACTCAGGCTATGTCAAAGCTGAGGGGTGAGGGTCCATCATCCCCTTTTTCTATAACCCCCAAGTCCTTCCCTGAAGGGGCCCATTTGCAGCTGTGCCTGTCTTAGGTCATCCTTCCTTTTAGGAATCTTACCTGTCATTGACTAACCAGTCACCGGCCTGGAGCCAAGCGGGATGAAGTAAAACAGGGTAGAGCTGGTGACAAGGAAGATAAGCTTTGTCTCCTCAGTGGCTTATGGTACCAAGATCTCTAATCAGCCTTAACCATGGGGGGTTACAGTTTCTGAAATCAAGGAGGGCTGTTCCCAACAATATTTAAAATGAAATTTTAACAAAAATATCACCTTTTGCATGGCTTTCTAATTTCCTTTTCCAGAAAAACAAATTTGTCATCCTTGGTAACCAAAAAAAAAAAAAAAAAAAAAAACCAACAAACAACAACAACAACAACAACAACAACAAAAGCCCTACAGTGTCTCAAGGTACATCAGAGTACACTAAATAAGCCTAACAATTTTGACTATCAGGTCTTTAAAGATTTTTAAAACAACAGAATGTTTATAGCTTAATTTGTAACAAATAACATGATTTTGTAATATGTCAGAAGAACCATTACATTAAAAGTCAAAATATAGAGTCCAATCATGTATCACAAACACAACTATACACCTCAACACATTCATTACAGTATTCACTAACAATTTAAATTCTGTTCAGCAGAAACTATAATTGTCCTTGGAAACTACTGCAATGACACCAGTTCACCATTTCCCTATAGCCCTCTCAATGCTAATAATCATATCTTTACATATCCTGACCATCTTTTATTGTTTGAGAATGATTCCATCACAGGAAGTATCCATAACTGAAATGGAATTCAGTTTTCTTGTTATTTCAAAAGGCTTCAAGCTTATTTTTGCCACTGAATTATTATTCCTAATAATGGCCTCCACTGATATCCTAATTCTCTTCCTTCTATTTATGTAAATCCCACAAATCCTTTAGACTGGGTAAAGTCTATTATTAACTGTTGGGAACCGCCCTGCCTGGTTTCAGAAGCTGTAATCCCTCCTGGCTAAGGCTGAGTAAAGGACCTCGGGACAATAAACCACTTAGGAGACAAAGCTTATCTTCCTTGTAGGGGCACCACCTCTGCCCCCTTTCTGTTCACCTTGCTTGGACCCAGGATGATGACTGGTTAGGCAATGACACATAAGATTCCTCAAAAGAGAAATGACCTAAGACAGGCATGGTCACAAAGGGACTCTGCGGCCACTTTAGAAAAAGAGGATGATGGATCCTCACCCCTCAGCTTTGACATAGCCTGAGTCCTCATTCTGTCTACAAGAAGTCTCCTAATCTCTTGGCTGCCTTACTTCCCTTGCCTGACTTAAGCAAGAAATAAGGCTTTAAGCCTGAAAAAATGGTAGAGGTGGGTACTGCCCTGTGCTGGAAAGGGCAGGTTCCCTAGGGTGATCAGGCCTAAGAAAGAATGCATAAAATTCTATGAAACCTACTTTGCTAATACCCTCAATTTAAATGTTAAGGGTCCAAGCAGGAAGTGAATTTATTCCCCAAAGTTTTATGTCCCTTTAGTTATCTGACCCTGACTCAGAATAGACCCTCAGAATTCTTTGAATGTTATCTATTGTTTAATCATTTCTGCCTGACTATTATTGATGAGCTTTAGGTATACACCCTGTATTCCTGTGCAACTTGAATCCAATAAAAGCTCATTAAGGCAAGGGTCGAATCACTCTTCTTTTGAGTGGCTGAGGTGCTCCGAGGCACTCTCCCCTTGAGAGAGAAGCTGCACTGTCCCTTTTCCTCCACAGGACTCGATATAGTCTATGTGAATTTGTCTTGTCTCATCCATAATGCTGCAGAACCCAAGAGCTATGATCCATGTCAATTAACCTTGAAGAATATTCCACTACCTATTCCAGTCTTCATTTACCTTCTCTGGCAGTCCAAGAAATTTTAGTTAGTACCACCTAATTAGGACTCAAATTATGTTGTCTTCTTTGTTGTTGTTATTGTATGTTTCCAACTAAATTATAAGTGTCTTAAAGGCAGACAATTGTCCCAGAATGTTATAACCCAGCAATGTTTAACAGAGTTCAGGACCAAAAAGAATCCCCCCCAGGAATGTTCATTCTAATTTGGGAGGAAACTGAAACTACTCGAAAGAAAAATACACACATATATATGTATGTATATAATAAAATTTTGGAGAGTATCATGCTAAGTGAAATAAGCCAGGCCATGAAAGAAAAATGCCATATGATCTTATATATAAGTGGAACCCAATCAACAAAACAAATAAGCAAGCAAAATAGAACCAAAGACTTGGAAATAAAGAATAAACTGACAGTGAGCAGAGGGGAGGGGAGATGTTGTTAATGGGGGAAAGAAGGGGAAGGGTCAAGTCAAGGAACATATATAAAGAAAGGACCCATGGACAAAGACAAGGGGGGTGGGGTGGATAGAATATGGAGGGTGGAGCAGGGGAGAGTAATGGGGGAAAATGGTGACAGCTGTAATTGAATAACAATAAAAATATTATATTGTGTGGTTCTACTTAATCATGCATTAGAATGTAGAGAAGTGAGACTTGTTAGGGACTAAAGTAATAGAATAAAGATACAAAAGCAAAACATTGCTCTATATTGTGAAAGAATGTTTTCCATACAGGTAATTGGAGGAAAGAATATGTTCTGTATTCACACGGAAGAAAAAGTAAGAGTGTTTAAGAATGCAGAATAGAAATTTCTAGAAAAACACACTCTTTGAAGGTCAGAGACTCAAACTGGAGTGTACAACTCTAAGCAGATTTTCTATGGTCAGTTTGAGCAGGGCTGACAAAAGTAGCAAAAAAGACGAGTACAGGAAAAGAAGGCATGAAATTGCCAAGGAAGGGGTCCACCAGCAGAAGATTTCAGAAACACTAAAATTTATATCCTTAAGGTTAAAGAATTATCTATCAGCCTACAGATTACATGCTTTAATTGCATTGGGTACAAAGGAAACACAATATTTTAGGAAAGACTGTTGAAACAACTTCTCGATTTAAGTTTGGATTGAGGATCAGGATATAGAGTGCTGCTCTGCCTTCCTGTTATACCTATCACACAAAAAGTCACTGTATTTTGCAGGAACTGTCTTCCTTCTATATGTGTTGCTGTGGCTGAAATTTAGCTAGTGTGCCCTTGTACCTCCTTGTAGTCAGTTTATAATCTCCTTTTGCTATGTTAGAGTATTGCCCATATCATACCAGGGATTGAATATTGTATTAACTATTTCAAATATTGTCCTTCCATATAGCTGACAACCCCATCAGCATATTGTTTGACCTCTTTTCAAATCTATATCACCACTCATAAATAATCAGCAAAATAAAAAGTACATTCCAAATACATGTATTTTTATTGATATATAGAAATTATCAAAATATTCTCCCTCAGATATGATATTCACATACACTAAGTGCTGATTCATAATGTACACATTGTGGTGCAAAATGATTTTTGTTCCCTTTTAGAATAAAATACCTTTTCCTACATATCTGGAGAGTAATTTGTCTTTAATGTATGACACTGACATTTTGCCACTTCTGACAGTGTCATTTAATAGAGGATTATTTGTCAATAGATCCTTCTTATTTCTCCCTGAGCATATTTGTGCTAATTTAGTGACTGGCTTAACAAGTTTCTAGGTAATACAATGCCTCATACTTGTTCTTAATGAAGAAAGTGTTGATTTGAATAATGTCTGATGATTCTGTTCTCTCCTTTCTATGCTTAATGAAAAACAACCAACTTGGGTTTGTGAACAATGTGTTGAACTTATGATAAAAGAATATATAAACAGTTGGTTTAGTACAAAGGACAGTGCCTTAATAATGAGGTCAATGAATCAATGACATCTATACACAATTTAATAAAGTTTAATAACAGACCACATATTAGTGACTAGGTGCAAATGGATCTGGAGTTCAATAAAATGATTTTTCTATGTTTATGGTGCTTTCGTGCACAATCTTTTCTGTATTCCTGCTTATGAAGAACATTATATTTATACATCAGTTGTCAATGAACATACAGATTCATTTTATTTTGCCCTGGAAAGAATTTATCATTTTATATTTGTGATGTTTTACAGAGTTTTTTACTTATGAAACAATTTTTGTCATTACTTTTATGCATCATGAATCCACTTTGAGCCACTCATTCAAATCTTATGAGTAAAAAATATAATGCAGGATAATGGTAAAATAAGATGTAAAATTTAACAAACTAATGCACAAATCACAAAATACAATATGCCTTAAGACAAATGACATATTGTTCACGCATAATATGATCTAAAACAAATTAAATGTTGTAGTACTTGTAGTATGTGTTCTAAATGAAGGTGATGATTATTAAGAATATAACCAAAAATACACACACAACATTGCTTTAAAGTCTTTCCATGTTAAATATTAAATAACAAAGGTACCATCATGTTTTATATATTTTTAGAAACATTGCGGTGGAAGAAAGGATAAGAGAGAAATAAAAATTGATCAATGTTTTATCCATTGCAGGGAAAGTAACTGAGCAAGGAGAGAAATACATGTGTTTGTTTGGTGTGTGCTTGTTTGCTTTTTACAGTAAGAATTAGAACAATGAGTTCAGAAAGTGTCGGATTATTTAAAAGATGGCCACAAAAATTTTTCTCGTTGCAGTATTCTTTCCCATTGACTAAGTAACTTTGCTGTTCCTTTTAATTAAGTAGAGTCTGTTTACCTAACCCTTTATCAGGGCTGGCATTTTGACCTGCTTTTACCAATACAGTATAATGGACATGATGCTGTGTGAACACAGAGCCTAAACTCCAAAATTCTCTGTAGCTTCATCTTCTGAGCTCTTTGATCACAGTGTAGCTAAGTGAAGAAAACAACCTAGCTTGTAGGGAAATAAATACATGAAACAGAGACAGCCTATCCAGGTCTGGACCCCTGTGACAGCCAGCCCCTTGGTGATCCAAAGACAACTGCATCCATGTGAGTGACCTCAGAAAAGATCTGAGCAGGGGCTACCTGTTTATATACAGCCCAAATTACTGAACCTTGAGGTAGCATGCACAATAAAACAATTAGGTAAATTTTAAAAAGATGAAGAAACCACTTTGGTTCTAAATTTCCACATACAGAATGTAGGATGAGAGAGAAACTCAGATGTAAACATAAACCACCTTTTTATTAAAGAGGAAAACTATTTCTTAAAGTAAAACAATGACCCAGAGGCCAGAACTGAGAATGGGAGAAAACTTTGAAATTGATTCTACTCAGTGCCGAAAACTGGAATGAATCAATAAATATCTTTGATTGTGGATTAAGGGGAACCCAACAGCATGTGCTTGACTGGATTTCAGATTTGCTGTGGACTACTGATGGCTATGTGCCTCCTAATTTTACTCTTTTTGAACAGGAGAGGCCATTGTGATTATTCTTTTTCTATATCAACATTTTATGTTGGATTTTTAGTTTTTAGATCATATGTCTCTGCATAAAGAGAAGTCACACTCAAGAAAGTGTACTTGAGGAAGTCATTCAACATGGTCCATCAATAATTAGATCTGATTTAGATAATGGGATTATATTTTAAGATTATAATGGGATTATATTATATTGTGGAGTATATTTACACCTAAGAAGGATACAATGGTGGAGTGTATTTTACATCTAATAATTATATAAATTATTGTGGAAAAGTGGTGGATTTGAGTAGATTTGCAAAGATGCCAGAGTAATTTCTCCTGATAGTACTGGCATGCCGATTTTGCCATGTGATTCTCTTGGTTCTCCTATCAAGGCAAGAAGGCTGGTTCTGAGCCTTCTCATGATTTGGAATGTCCAAAAAGAAACAGAAGAGATGACATCTGAAGCCTAAGCATCAAGAGGCCTTTTAGCTTCCATTCAGAATTCCTGGAATGCAGTTTTCATGGCAAGAATGAGAGGTTGAGACCACATGGAGCAATCCAAGCTGAAACCCTAAATATAGTCTCCAGTCACAGTTTAGATGATTATAATCACGTAAGTGACAGAAAACAAGACCAGCAGAACCCCCTACTGAGCCCAGCTCAAAGTGCTGATTCTTCAAAACTGTGAGCAAATATAATTCCTGTACTTTTAGGTAAAATATATCATAAGTAAAAACAATGGTTGTATTTTTAAGACATATGCAATAGCATATTTTCAGAGGAGCTGAATTACTGCTGTTGCCCTGAAGGTACTCATGAGTCCAGTGCATTTGGGGAACTGTAATCCTTATCATTATCACCTGCCTAAACCTGCTCTCTCAAGTCATATATCAAGACTTTCATTGCTAATTCTAAGGAAGACAGGGGGCACCTGCATTTCCCAGAGTATGAGCACATGGAGCTGGCTGATTCTATAGGGAAAACAGGTTTTTCCCTCATCTAGCAAGAATTATAGTGAAGATAGCAAAAGTAAGAAAGACTCCAGGTTTAACAAATCATGTTCTGATGAATCTAAAGAGAGTCCTCTGAGATGCTGAGTCGGAGGGGGCAAGTGAGTTGAGTGCTTTTTCCATGTAGTAAAAAGAACCAGAAAGATGTTAAACTGTGTCCTTCAGAAACTCAATTGGAATTTTTCTGGATTCTATGTAATTTTATCAAGATACCTCTCCTGTGATCTTAGATAATTACAACCAATTATATTTTTATTCAACAATTTTATCAATATTAATATATGTGATAAGTTTAATCTCCTGTAAAGCACATAGTATATATCTCCCTGGAAACATTTTAAATTTAAATAGATTCTGGATGAAATGGGCTATACTAGATTCTGGAAAACTGATGTCCTTCAATCTTTGAACTGCATAACTCTTCCTTACCATGTTTTTTTCCTCAATAACATAAAAATCATTTAATTTTTCTTTCTTCTAAAACGGAATTGAGAGGAAAGTAAGACTTCCTGTAACAACCTCTGGAGTTGTTTTTCCCCCTATTATAGCAGGCAAAGAAATAGAAACACTTTATGATAGATAAAAACAATTATCTTTACCTTTCTCCATTAAGATTGACAATATATATTCAATTCTGAGTTTCTGCATCTTTTTAATACATGTGAAATTGAACACATATACCTTTTGTTCCACAATTATGAACCATATCATCTCAGTCACTTAAATATTGACTGTAGGAGTGCCAAGGCTTTTTTTTTTCCCCCCTCGGAGAGACATTATTCCCTGAACAGCACCCTCAATGCAAGGGCTGCCTGAAACAATTTCAGAGCAAAGTGAAAGACTTTATCCCGTGGAACTTTGTAGAGTGTATTTCTAATGATTTGGCTCTCTCTTGAACTCCAGAAATAAACAAAGAAGAAATTCTACCTTGTCATTTCACAACTCATAATTTAACAAGAAAGAGATAAAAATTATAATGATAAACAAGTGTAAATGTTCAGCATATATCCATGTGTTGTATTTTCTCCTGATTCATTTAATCCCCTGATTAGAGAGCTATCATAAATAAGAAAATTTGACTAATAATAGAAATTACTTACTAAAAGCCTCTCTGCCAGGAATATAACATATACTATTCCTTTAATTTCATCATTTTTTCATGGTAAATATTGTGGGCTGTCAATAAGAATACCAAGTTTGCAGACTTGGAAAATAATTTGGCCAACTTCATCAAGTTGGGCTTGAACTTGCTTTTTTGTTTGTTTAGCTCTCAAAGTCACTCTATTCTCTCTTTGCCAGAATTAATTGCTGATCACTATGATTTATTATTTAGATATGTATTACTCTTTTGTTATATATCTACAGACTATGTTCCTACAGAACTGAAAGTACTCAGAATAAACACAAGTGTGGTTGGCAGAATTATCTGCTAATCCCCCAACTCTGAGCCCATTCAGTGCCTACCCTATTTAATATCTTCACCTTGAGTGTGTGTGGGACCTTTGAAAATAATGAGATTACTATCATCTTCATTACATTATTTCTGAAATAAAGTAAAGGGTTGTTACCCTGGTAATGATGGTGATTCCTGATTGTAGCTCACTATAATGAGATTGTTGCACTGGCTATGAAGAGGTGTGCCCACCTGTGAGAGAGTCACCTTGAACCTGAGAATGGCTTCCAGTAGCTGAGAGTGAGAACTCACCAAATGGGACCTCTGTTCTCTAATCAACAGAAGATGATTTCTGCCAGCAAAATTTGGCAGAGGACCTTGAGCCAGAGATGAGATCCCAGCTCCATTTCATGTCTTGCTTTCCTATTTTCAGTTGGGTAAAACACATAACAGAGGCACCAGCTAAACCTCTGCTCATAATTATTTTTGTAGGAAGTAAGATAATAAATTTGTTTTGTTTTGAGCTTCTAAGTTCATGGTAGATTTTACTCAACAATAGAAAAGTAGCACAGCAATTTTCCTTCCCTCTCTCCAGACCTATCCCTGTTTCCTTCCTTCTTTCCTCTTTAAAATGCACATAGCATATAAGAAAATGGTATGCATACTGGAACACTTTAGATGCTCAAACACTTTTTAGCATGTGTCACTCATGGAGGGAATCTCTTTGATTGAACCAAAGGAGTTTTTTTTAATTATTATTTTATATATCGATACTAAATTTTGTATTGGAAAACATATTAAAGCCCTACTTAAATCACCAATTTGTCCTTGATGTTGTGTTCAAGTACATAAATTAGAAGAATTCTGAGGGACGGGAAGATAAGTTGCATATATGAGCATCATGATGCCACCAAATCTTCATGAGAAGAAATTGTCATTGGTAATTTGTAGCAGGAGGAGGTGGACAAGATAGTTGAGTAAATATGGAAAAATACAGGAAAAACCAAGCAAGTGGAAAATATTAAATATGGATTTGAAAGTTTCAGGTTCCAGGATTAAATTATGTTATTTCTTTTGCCTTGATGAGGTAATGTTTTTTTTTTAAGGATATTGTTCTTATGTTCAAAACCTTACAGAGATATCTGCATCACAGAGATAAAATTATACAAAATAAATTTTTATCTAGGGAACACTGAACTATTTTGTTTGGGGCCGGTTGAGCTTGAAATAGATTTCAGAAAATGTGGTCCCATTCCTTACCTTGTAATTAGAAATAATTTATACACAGCTATTAAAATACACAAAGCTACATATTTTAATTGCTATCTACTTTATCCAATATCCATAAAGATTACTATTTAATTCTGCATTCTTGATTTACCCTTCACTATCCTCCAACATATATCATGAACAAAATGAGATAATTACTAAAATCCTCTCTGGAGAATATTTTCTGCAATAATTTTATGTTTGGATTCTCTGTGTTTTGCTATTGTGACTCACATCTGCAGATGAAAATACAGGGAAATTGCTGTCTTGATACCACTTCTGAAGGTTGTGAGCAGTTTAAATCAAAATTTGACATTTTAAGCTGTTTAATTCTCTCAAGGGAGTTTTCCCAGTTGAGAAGCTTCAAAAGTAAACCTCCATAACCCAAGTCTTTTTTGAAACAAATCTAAAGCTTTTATAAGATTATTTTCAGATACCTTAGTTGTATGAGGATAATGAATACATTGTTTCAATAAGGACTTCAGGCAAGGATTATAGCCCGAAGCTGGTCTGTGTTATATGTTTAGAAAACATCAAAAAAGTAGGTATACTATAAGAATGCTTTCTTTAACCAGTAGATATATATTACTAAGCAAGGTGTAATTTTTTGTGTATACATCAACATTTTCCCCCATTAACACATTTCCAGAGTTCATTCATAACGAACTCTGTTGTATTTGTGCATTTTTTGATATTACTATAGTTATTTTACAGATTGGGAAACTAAAACTCAGTATAATGAAATGGCTGATCCATTATATGAAAGATGTAAATGATAAATATAAAATTAAACTATTAGTTTGATTTCAGTTACAGACACTAATGCTCAAGATTATATTTGTTAAGTCATAAATTAGGGGCGTATTTATACCAAATACTTTATCTATTTCAGCCCTGGTCAGTATGGCTCAGCTGGTTGGGTGATGTCCCACAAACCAAGTACTTTATCTTTTTCCTAATATTGGAATAGTAATTCATAGAGAAAGGAGTGTAAGAACATTTATATTCCAGAGAGCACAAGAATTAAAGAGGATGTATAGATATAGAAAGCATCCTATTGGAAATTAAATAATAAAGACATTTTTGGAATGCATTATTTACTGAAAATTGGCTGTTCTTACAGTTCTTAAGAGTGCAGTTTAAGATATTCTTGCAATAACATTTATTTAGTGTAAAGAAAATAACAGATAGTCTTCCACCTTTTATTTTTTATTGTATTTTTTCCATTACCATTCAGTCCCCTTATACTACTTTGCTCCCCACAATCACCACACTGTTGTCCACGTCCATGAGGCTTTTTTCTTTTTTGCTCAATCCCTCCATCTTCAACCTTTCCCCCAAGTTGTCCTCCAGCTTTCTTCTACTTTTTAAATATTTATGTCTTTTTATCCTTACAGTGATCATATTAAGTAGCTAATATTATTATCCATATTTCATATTTAAGGGAACTGAAGAATAGAGAGGTTTGGTAATTTCCCTGAGAACCTGTAAAAGAGGCCCAGTTTTCAATTTAGGCAACTTCACAGCTGAGTTTATGATTCAATCAACTAAGTCTCTCATTTATAGATTGTCATAGGGAATTGCAAATACTCAATGATGTTCACATATAAAAACAACAATTTCCTATGCCTGAAATAATTACTACTATAATTATTATTGCCATAATTTTCTAGTGTTAAATGCAAAGCCACTGTTTAATCTCTCTCTGTATTACACCATTTAAACTTAAAGTATAAAATATGCATTTTATTTAATATATCATTAGTTTAATTTTAGTAAGTTAGTTAGAGATCATAAGATTAGTTAATTCAAGCTATAAATCAGACCTGACAGTTTCATGTCATGTAGCGTTTTCTATTAGTAATATACACTCAGGCTCTTGTGTATAGTTTTTTACTACATTCTGTATATCCAAGTAAAATAATAACCAAAATTTCTGCAATTTTAAATATGAACATAATATAAATCCTTAGTTTCAGACTTAGAACTTAAATCCAGGGAACCTCTGGTTCCAAGTCTAGAGAATTGTTTTTAAGTTCTATTCATAATATCATCTTAAATGTTTTGTCAATACTTTTTAAATAAAATTAGAAATGCTTTGAAAGAATTGGCATAAAAAAACATCATTTGTAAAAACAAAAATATCACTATCCATCAATATATGTCTACTGTGGATTAAGATTTTATATCTTTCTTTAAGTATTAAAATAGAAAGAGAGCCGACTGTGTGGGAAAACATATTTGCCAATGATAACTCAGATAAGGGTTTAATCTCCAACATATACAAAGAACTTACACGACTCCACTCTAAGAAGACAAGCAACCCAATGACAAAATGGGCAAGGGACTTGGGCAGACACTTCTCCAAGGAGGACATACAAAGGGTCCAGAGACACATGAAAAGATGCTTGATATTGCTAGCTATCAGAGAGATGCAAATTAAAACCACAATGAGATACCACTTGACACTTATCAGAATGGTCATCATCAACAAAGCAACAAATAGCAAGTGCCGGAGAGGTTGTGGAGAAAAGGGGACCCTAGTGCACTGTTGGTGGGAGTGCAGACTGATACAACCACTATGGAAAACAGTATGGAATTTTCTAAACAAACTAAAAATGGATCTACCATTTGACCCAGCAATTCCACTGCCAGGACTATATTCTAAGAACCCTGAAACACTAATCCAAAAGAACCTATGCACCCCTATGTTTATAGCAGCACAATTTACAATAGCCAAGTGTTGGAAGCAACCTAGGTGCCCATCAGTAAATGAATGGATCAAAAAACTGTGGTACATTTACACAATGGAATTCTATGCAGCAGAAAGAAAGAAGGAACTCCTACCCTTTGCAAAAGCATGGATGGAATTGGAGAGTATCATGCTAAGCAAAATAAGTCAAGCAGTGAAAGACAAATACCATATAATCTCACCTTTAACAGAAATGTAATCAACAAAACAAACACACAAGCATAATATAATCAAAGACATTGAAATTGAGAACAGGCTGAAAGTATCCAGAGGGGAGAGGGGAGGGAACTTCAGGGGAAAAGGGGAAGGGTTTACAGGAACAAGTATAAAGGACACATGGACAAAAACTATGGGGGGCACAAATGGGAGGGAGGTGGGGAGGGCTGGGGTGGTGGGTTGGGGTCAGAATAAAAGACAGAAAACTGTTCAACAGTTAAAATAAAAATTGAAGAAAAAAAGATTTTATATCTTTTTTTTATAAAAGTAGCGTAAGATGAAATAGCTTTCAAATTCTTATAGAAAAATTGGTCTTCAGAATATTTAATAATGAAGTAAAAATTAATGTAATTTAAATAATATATTAAAATGTATCAACTTTTGAAACAACACAATACAAAAATGTCTACATTCACTTAATTTTTAGCTCTAGCATATGTCTTCTTATGCTAACTTTCAAACAAATACCAACAATAAAAAAATAATATTCTGAAGTCAACATTAATTAAAATAATGTATAGCTTGGTAATTTTTAGCTTCCATGAGAAAAATTATAAATAATGTTCTATTTAAATAATAATTTTGCTATAGCTATTTTGACTTAATACTACCAAACTATGTAGTACAACAGACTATTGGTAGAACTGATTAATGTGTCTGTCATGGGTGAACTGAAGCAGGGAAGTTAAGCAATCAGCAATAGTATGGGGTCCAAATGTCATTGTGCAATTTTCATATGTGAATTTAAAAGAAATAACTGTTATTTTCACAATGCAATGCAAGGACATAACTATGGTTTTCACCATATTGTAAAAATCATACTCATTAAGTTTGTTCCCCATCATTTAATGTTATACAAGAAATATTTTTAGTGACAGAATGAGGAGTGAATAAAGAGAAAGGATTTCTATTATGATAATAGAAATGATGAAAGGGTTAAAGTGGCAAAAATAAGGTTGAGAATTTATTTAAATATGATATGGTTTGCAAGAGAATAAAATATTAAAACATTTAAAAATAGATTTGTCAAGCTGATTTTTTAAATTGAAGTTTTATTTCATCAATGAATATATATGTACAGAAATAGTCATACATGTCTCTTATTTTAAAAATGCATATGATCTTCAAAGTCCATAATTCTAACCATAAACTTTCTAATTTAAAATAACCAAAGATAGTTGAATGTTATTTTGTTAGAACTGTCCTTTGGTTTTCTGAACAATTTGATTTTGCATTTGTTACAAGAAATTTAGTCACTGATAGAGTAAAGAAAAGAGCAATAAGAAATCGGTGAAGAAAAACCAATATTATAAATACTTTTAATAAAGTGTGTTATTTTTATTTAAATTTTGTTATATGTAAAGTTTATTCCACAATTTAATATTTGTCAATTAATCAACTAATGTTAATTATAAGTGAATATAATTTTACCTATTTTTAATTTAATGTTATTTAGAAAAGGGAAATGTACTTCTAAAAATACATGATATTTTTATATGAACAAAACATGCCTTTCAAATTTCTCAAACAAAAATACAATATATACTTAATTAAAAGCATCAAAAATAGGACTTCCGACCAAGATGGAGGCATAGGTGGGCACACTGTGCCTCCTCTCACAACCAAAACTAAGGACAACAAATATTTAGAAACAAAAAAAATCCAGAACTGATAGAAAATTGAACTGTATGGAAGTCCAACAACCATTCATCCAGACTGGTAAGAGGGGCGGAGTTGCGGCAGGAAAAAGTGGAAGTGTGGACCTAGGCTCGCAGGCGACAGCGGCTGGCAGTTCCCAGGCGTGCAGGTGGTGGCTAGCAGACCCCGGTCACAGGGTGGCAAATGTGCAGACCCAATGAGTCCGCAGCAGGTGGCTGGCTAACCAGGTGGTCCCACATTCATGCAGAGATAATCCAGGTGAAGGGGAAGCAGCGGAAGGGACTGGAATCCAAGAGAGAGCAGAGCAAGTGCCATTGTACCCTCTCAGACCCCAACCCCACATATATTATCACAACTCAGTGACTGGACTACCCTGCCCTGGGGAATACCTAAGGCTCCACCGTTCACTACATAACAGCTGTGATCAGACCCCCCCTCCCCCCCCAAAAAAACACCAAAAATGGCTCAAACCAGAGAACAAATCAATGCCCCAGAGCCAATTCCTCTAAGCAAGGAAGAGATAACCAACCTATCATATGCACAGTTCAAAGCACTGGTGATCAGGATGCTCACAGAATTGGTTGATTTTGCTCACAAATTAGATGAAAAAATGCAGGCTACAATACGTGAAATGAAGGAAAACGCATGGGGAACCAATAGAGGTGGAAGGAAAACTGGGACTCAACTCAATGGAGTGGACCAGAAGGAAGAAACAAACAACCAAACAGAAAACGAGGAAGAAACAAGAATTCAAAAACATGAGGAGAGGCATAGGAAACTCCAGGACATCTTTAAATGTTCCATCATCCAGATTATAGGGGTCCCAGAAGGGGAATAAGAAGAGCAACAAGTGGAAAACTTATTTGAACAAATAATAAAGGAGAACTTCCCCAATCTGGCTAAGGAAATAGACTACCAGGAAGTCCAGGAAGCTCAGAGGGTCCCAAAGAAGTTAAACTCAAGAAGGAACACACCAAGGCACATCGTAATTACATAGCCAAGATTAAAATGAAGGAGAGAATTCTAGAAGCAGCAAGGGATAAGGGACAGTCATCTACAAAGAAGTTCCCATCAGACTGTCAGCTGATTTCTCAAAAGAGACCTTACAGACAGAAGGGGCTGGAAAGAAATATTTGAAGTCTTGAAAGGCAGGGACCTACATCTAAAATTGCTCTATCCAGCTAAGCTGTCATTTAGAATGGAAGGGAAGATAAAGTGCTTCTCAGATAAGGTCAAGTTCAAGGAGCTCATCATCACCATGCCCTTATTATATGAAATGTTAAAGGGACTTATCTAAGAAAAAGAAGATAAAAAATATGACAGTGAAAAGACAGCAAACTCACAGCTATTAACAACCACACCTAAAAGAAAAGCAAACAACTAGAACAGGAACAGAACCACAGAAATGGAGATCACATGGAGGGTTAGCAACAGGGGAGTGGGAGGAGGAGAAAGGGGGAAAGGGTATAGAGAATAAGTAGCATGGATGGTGGGTAGAAAATAGACAGGGGGAGGGCAAGAATAGTGTGAGAAATTTAAAAGCTAAAGAACTTATGACACATGGACATGAACTAAAGGGGGAGAATGTGGGTAGGAGGGGGTGTGCAGGGTGGAGGGGAAGATGGGGGAGAAATGGGACAACTGTAATAGCATAATCAATAAAATATATTAAAAAAATAGAATCCCAATTCACTGAAACACATAGAAAATGCCTGTTTTTAAGATGCTTAATATGTAATGCATAAATGAGAATTATGCATGTAAAAGTTAAATGGCAATATAAAAACTTATAAATATCAAAAATATTGCAGATGATATCCACTTAATACTAAAATTTCAAAATTCTACTATTTGTCACAATTATGTTCAAACTAATGGGAGAATCCTGTTTTTTCTTGCTAATGCAGTAAAGTATTACTGATCAGCAAGTCTATTAGCATGCAAACGGGGTTTATTAGTGACATATTCTAATGGAAGAGAAAGGCCTTGCCAAAGTAGAGGAGAAAGGCAAGAGCAGGGGTGGCAAGAGCAAGGGTGAGAAAAGCCTTGGTACTTTGTTCTGAGTACTGAAATAATTGGTGGGATGGGGGTTAGGAAGTTATATGTTGATTGATGGGTAAAGGTTGTGCCAGCTTTCCCGGGGGAACGTGAAAACCCAGAAGTAGATATGGGGGGCAGTTCTTTCCCAGATAGTAGAAATGGTACATAGAATTTCAAGGACTGCCCTCCCATCTCCTAGGCCTTAAGATGTTTAGGACACCCAGAAATCTTAGTAAGATTGCTACAGAAGCTTACAGAAGCCCAGTGTCAAGGACTCTTTTCTCCTCCTGTACTATCTTTGCTTGTGTTGTTTGGAATGTCGGGCAATCATATTGAACCGGGATCAAGACTACTGAGTTTGTGGATGAGACATGACTTCCTTTGCCTCTAAGCCTCCTACATTAAGTTCTTTGTTAGATTATAATAACAAGAGCCCTGCCTTTATTTCCTCTCTGGCCACTCATTCCTAATTGCTACCTAATAATAATATCATCTAAAAATGTAAATTAGAAGATAGGATACTAATTTTTATGCACAAATATGGTGGTCTTGTTCATATATTACTTTATATAAATATAGATTTATAATAATAGCCCTGGCTGAGTGGCTCAGTTGGTTGGGGTATCATCCCATACATGAAGAGGTGGTGGGTTTGATTCCTGGTCAGGGGACATACCTGGGTTTTGGGTTCTATCCTCAGGAGGCTTGCATATATGGGAGTCAACAGATTCTCTCTCTCTTTTTCCTTTCCTCTCTCTCTCAAATCAATAAACATATCTTTAAATGAGGAATAAAAATTTTATATAGTTTTTTACAAATGTATATATATTTTAGAAATATATATATATGCATTTGCATTCTGTTGAGATGAATTTGGTCAAAGGGAGATTAAAGGTGATCATCTAATATGTTTGCTTTAAGTAAAATTCATTTTTGTACACAAAGATTTAACATTTGTAATAGAATTATCTTTCATTAAGACTTTCCTTAAAAAATCATTCATTTGTTAATAAATTAATCCCATGATCCCAAACACATAGGCTTTGGTTGAATACATCTGTTCATATCCATCTGGAGACTCAGATCAAAAGTAGTGTTTCATATTGAATTACCAAAATTGTTGCTGCTATCTACTTCCCTTTATGTTCCCAGTAACTCTACTTTCATCTACTACCAAGTCAAAGGGAAGTAAGTGGGAGTTGTATCTTAATAGAAATGAATGGACCTCAAATCATTTTGGGGGGTGCCTAGCATGTTTTCTGAAACTATTTCCTATAATAAATAATATCTAGGTACCAAGTCAACAGTATGTCTAAAAAGTGAAGTCAACCTTGGAAATTTATTAGGATATTGCACTTTCCAGAATTCCATGATCATTTACCTAGAACTATAAGCAGAATAGTGCCTTATATTTTAGTCAATGCCCATTACCTCCCACCAAATAAAAGTGAGTACAGCTGAACTGGCATCCTATACACAAGCTTTATTCATAGTGCCCCCCTATATCTTTGGTTTTATAACACTATTCCTGATAGTAGTCTATTATCTACTCTATTGAAAAATATTTTAGAGCATTTAACTTTGGCAAACCTATCCTCTTACTCCAGGTTAAAATTGGCTTTTCATTACATTCTTGGTAAAAAGCCACAACATAAATGCTAAATATGAAAAAAAAAAAAAACATATAAAGAGACCTACGGCCAACATCATATTCAATGGGCAATAACTAAAAGCTTTCCCCCTAAAATCAGGAACAAGACAAGGATGTCTGCTTTCAGCACTCTATTCAACATAGTATTGGAAGTCCTAGCCACAGAAATCAGACAAGATAAAGAAATAAAAGGCATCCAAACTGGAAAGGAGGAAGCAAAACTATCATTGTTTGCAGATGACATGATAGTGTACATTAAAAATTCTATAGACTCCACCAAAAAAACTACTTGACCTAATAGTGAATTTGGCAAAACAGGAGAATACAAAGTCAATATTCAGAAATCAAAGGCAGTTTTGTACAGCAACAATTAAATATCAGAAACAGAAATCAGGAAAAAATCCCATTTGATATAACAATAAGAAAAATAAAGTACCTAGGAATAAACTTAACGAAGGATGTAAAAGACCTGTATTCAGAAAACTACACAACATTGAAAAAAGTAATTAAGGAAGACACAGACAAATGGAGGAATGTGCCATGTTCATGGATTGGAAGAATTATTATCATCAAAATGTCTATACTACCCAAAGCGATTTATACAATCAATGCAATCCTTATTAAAATACCACTGACATATTTCACAGATATAGAATAAACATTTCGAAAATGTATATGGAACCATAAATGACCCTGAATAGCTGCAGCAATTATGAGAAATGAGAACAAGGTAGGAGGGATAACCATACCTGATATCAAACTATTTTACAAGGCCACAGTAATCAAAACAGCCTGGTACTACCATAAGAACAGACACACAGATCAATGGAACAGAATAGGGAGCTCAGAAATAAACCAAAGTCTCTATGGTCAGTTAATCTTTGATAGATTATAAAATGGAGTAATCAAAGGCTCTTCAGCAAATGGTGTTGGGAGATCTGGACAGCTACATGTGAAAAAATGAAACTTGAGCACCAACTTACACCATATACAAAAATAAACTCAAGATGGATTAAAGACTTAAATATAAGTTGCAACACTATAAAAGTCCTGGATGAACATAGGCAGGAGAATCTCAGAGAGTCCACAAAGCAATATTTTCACCAATATATCCCCTAGAGCAAGGGACATAAAGGTAAGAATAAACAAATGGGACTTCATCAAAATAAAAATCTTCTGCATGGCTAAAGAAAGCATCAGCAAAATGAAAAAGGAACCAATCATATGGGAAAATATATTTGCAAATGATACCTCAGGCAAGGGTCTGATCTCCAAAACATATAAAGAACTCATATGACTCCACACCAGGAAAATAAACAATCCAATTTAAAAAATGTGTAAAGGACTTGAACAGACATTTCTCCAAGGAGGACATACAGAGGGTCCAGAGATATATGAGAGGATGCTAAGCACCATTAGCCATCAGAAAGATGCAAATTAAAACCACAGTGAGATAGCACTTCACACCAGTCAAAAAGGCCATCATAAACAAATGAACAAAAACAATACAGGTGAGGTTGTGGAGAAAAGGGAACCCTAGTACACTGTTGGTGGGAATGCAGACTGGTGCAGCCATTGTGGAAAACAGTACGGAATTTATTCAGAAAACTAAAAATGGAACTGCCTTTTGACCCAATGATTCCACTACTGGGACTACACCCTGAGAATTGTGAAACACCAGTTCCAAAGAACTTATGCACCCCAATATTCATAACAGGACCATTTACAATAGCCAATTCTGGAAGCAACCTAAGTGCCCATCACTAAATAAATGTATCAAGAAACTGTGGTGCATTTTCACAATGGAATACTATGCAACAGAAAGAAAGAAAAAACTCCTACCCTTTGTGGAAGCATGGATGAATCTGGAGAGCATTATGCTAAGAGAAATAAGCCAAGCAGTGAAAGACAAATACCATATGATCTCACCTATAAGTGGAACCTAATAAATAAAACAAACACGCAAGCAAAATATAACCATAGACATTGAAATTAAGAACAAACTGACAGTAACCAGAGGGGAGGTTGGAGTGGATAATGGGAGGAAGGGGGAGGGTTGTCAGGAATATGTATAAAGGACCCATGAACAAAGCCAAAGGAGTGTAAGATCAAGGATGGGAAGTGGAGATGGCTGGGGTGGGGGAACTGGTGGGGAGAAAATTGAGACAACTTTACTTAAAGAACAATAAAAAAGTTAAAAAATTAAAAGAAAAGAAAAAACTAGACTAGGCATTTCATCTAACAAAACTGTTCCTACAATATAAAAAAATGAAATAGTTTTCGGGATTTGGGGGGTATTAATTATGAAACCATTTTCTTTTTCTTCAACGTCTGCTCCTTCTCTCTTACTAAATACTTGTGTTATGCTGATCCTGTTATTAAGAAATCTTAGCCCTTCACACATAGTAAATGGATATATACCACAGCACAGTCATAGTCATTCTTTAGTTGAGAGGAGATATTTTCCAGAGCTATTCTGCTCTCTGTGACTCCCTTACGGACATTCAAAACTATAGCACCCTTTATTAATACTGTGGATGTCATTCTTGTAGGATATACTCATGCTTCTTGTACGTGTGTGTCAAAGCCATCTGTAAACAGAAGTCATGGTAATACATCTTTAATAGCAGAAGGAAGGCCATTGGGGTGACCTAAAGCATATGTTTAACTTTCTAGCTGCCATTCCACTGATCTCAATGGGATTTGTCAAAAAGCTCTAAGGCAAGTGGTTCTGTCTGTCAGTTTACCACAGTTGTAGAGAATTAACTTCTGAGAAATTGAGCTCAACTAGTGATCACTTCTGATTTATTCTTTGCTGTGGCAGATCATGGCTATGCACTATTGGTTTCTTCATCTGCACCATTTCATCAAGAGGCTTCATCAAATGAAAGATATTGCTAAATTCTGTATCTCAGTTCCTTCTAGTAAAACATTATCATAATTATATTCCTAAGAGAAACACACACACACACACACACACACACACACACACACACAATGTAATAGTTCACCTCAGATGTTAAAACTGGATGTTGTAAGGTTACATTAATCATTTAATTTTAACTGGTCGATGTCTTATTGATTTCATTGGGTTTGGATGACAAGTATGAGGTTATCCAAACACTAGGATAACATCGGACTGTGTAGCAAACAAAATGGAATATTGGATGCCATTAAAAATTAAGTTCATATAGTTTAGAGTAGATATAGTTAAGACAATGTTTGTTTTAAATTTATGAGTATATTTGAAGGAAATTTTTCCTTTAAGTTTGCATTGAATTGACCACTATGTTCTAGTTTACTTATTTCTAGTAACAGCTGAGAAATGATGATAAGATGTATTAAAATTGTATGGCATATTAGAAAAGAAAGTGAGCAAACTTGTAGGTGAAAACATTTTAAATGAACATCATAAGATGTAGTTTTTACCTAGAACTTCCATTAAAGTAGTTCTAGAACTGTATTTCTGGGTACATCAACTCTTCATATTCATGAATCTAGAATCCTGAGATACCTGATCTTTAATGATACTTATTTTGTTACATGTATCTCAAAAAGGTATTGCACATTGTCTCTTCTTTTATTAAAGTGCACTAAATTGTACATTTTGGTTTCTTTGTAAAGACCAGTTAGTTTGTAGTACTTGAACACTATGATTTGGAGGACTTCTGAAGAGAGCTATGTTGTTTACTTCTACACTTTTTATGACAGTCATGTGTTTAGCTTGTGCCCTTCATCTTCAGTGACATTTTAACTTACACAGATTCTCAATGTGTATAAAGTTACTGTTCACTGATGTTTAATACTTTTATAAGTTTAATCTTTCACTAAACCTTCTGCCTGCTCCCTTTAATTACCTTGTTTACTTTTATTCACATATTTTCTCTCATAATTTTCCAACTGGCTAGAGGTTGATTTTGATAGACTTTGTTATCCCATAAGTGTTCACTTTCTTGGGCTAGTGATCAGTAACAGTGAGTCCTTGAAAAGCTGCACATCCCCAGGAATCTTTGGCTATATTGGTAATCTTTCATATTTGGAAAACATTTTCTTATTATTGTAATTGAGCTATGTGGGCAGTTTGAATATAGTAGCTATACACCTAACTTAAAAATAAAACATTGGTGAGTCACAGTGGTAGATACCACCTGTTTAAAAAATAATATGATATTCACCTTTTTTGAGATGGAGAAAAACAAAACAAAACAAAATCCATGTGCAGAACACTGGTTCAAGGCAACTTCAGCATGGCCACATTCAAAGACACCCAGTTAAATAATCACAACACTTGGCATTTTGGCACTTATACAAATGTCCACCTCCTTCCTCAGTTACCTCTGAGAGTGGAGTGCAAATCTGGATACAACAAAATTGGCTGCCTCTCTCTCTGGATATCCTTCAAACAGAAAATGTGCTTTCAGTGACTGTTTATTCTACACAGTCCCTAGAAAAGGAATGTCATGCAAAATTAAACAAGGGAAGGTTAATGACATGAAGGGAAGAGAGGTATGTTCAAAATCTCAGAACACATATTTGCTTAGACTCATAATATTGACAGATCTTTTTTTTTCCTTTAACTCATAGGTTCTTTATGAAATATCTCAGGAAATGTATATGATACTCATAAAGAATATATAAGAATTATATATGTAATATAACAATATACTTTATCTGTTCTCTGTCATAGATATAATTTTAAAAATATACAATACTTTACATTGAATAGTATAAATTCCCAAGTAAGAGGTTGCAGATAAATCTTTGAATATTACTCATTTCTTTTACAACATGAATTATTGATCACCCAGTATTATCATAACTTTTTCAGGTGTTGTGAATAGTATATTTAGAACAGCAACTGGCTTGATTTTATAGAAACTTGATCAGGTCAAGGAGATAGAACTTAACAAAAAGTACTGTAGACAATATTGGACCTAGGGAAATGTTTAAATAATGAAGTTAGTTGAAATGATGTGATTTGAGCAGGGTTAGCATAGCGAGGAAAAGTGTTTTTATTATTTTTTTAAATTTAATAGTATTTTATCCATTACCATTTATCCCCCTTATACCCTCTTGGACTTCCACCCACCCCCTCACCACAGCAATCACCACACTGTTCATGTCTTTGAGTTCTTTGCCTTTTTTGCTCAATTCCTTCACATCCCAACCATTCCTCAGAGCTGTCAGCCTACTCTGCAACCATGAGTCTGTATTTTGCTTGTTAGTTCAGTTTGTTCATTATATTTCATATAGAGCGAAATCATAAGGTATTTGCCTTTCTCCCTATTTTCTTATTTCACTTAGCATAATGTTCTCCAAGTTCATCCTTGCTGTTGCAAAGGGTAAACTTTTCTTTTTATGACCAAGTAGTATTCTATTATATAATTGTACATTGTTGTTTATCCATTCACTTACTGATGGACACTTGGGATGCTTCCAAATTTGGCTATTGCAAATATCCCTGTAATGAACATAAGGGTGCATTCATTCTTTCAAATTAGTGTTTTCTGTTTCTTTGGATAAATTCCCAGAAGTAGAATTGTAGGATCATAAGGCAGTTCTATTTTTAACTTTTTGAGGTAAATCCATACTGCTTTTCACAGTAGCTGAACCAATTTACAGACCCACAAGCACTGCAGAAGGGTTCTGCTTTCTCCACATCTTTTCCAGGATATTTGTGTGTTGATTTATTGGTGAAAACCATTCTGACAGGTGTGAGGTGATATTGCGTTGTCTTAATTTGCATTTTTCTTATGATTAGTGATGTTGAGCATCTTTTCAATGTATATGAGCTATCTGTATAGCATCTTTGGAGAAGTGTCTATTTAGGTCCTTTGCTCATTTTTTAATTGGATTGTTTATATTTTGATGTTGAGTTTTATAAATTCTTTATAATATTTGGATATTAACCCCTTATCAAAGATGCATCAGCAAATATGTTGTGCCATTCAGTGGGTAGTCTTTTCACATTGTTGATAGTTCTCTTTGCTGCGCAAAAAATTTTTAGCTGGAAGTCATCCCATTTGTTTATTTTTCATTTATTTCCCTTGCCTGAGGAGATATATCAGAAAAAATATCACCACCAGCAATGTCTGATATTTTACTGTCTTCATGTTCTTCAAGGATTTTTATGGTTTCAATTCTAACACTTAAGTCTTTAAACCATTTTTAATTTATTATCATACATGGCATAAAAAAGGTGGCCTAGTTTCATTTTTCTTCATGTATCTGTCTAATTATTCCAACATCATTAATTGATATTGGAAAAGCAGCCCATTATATAGTTTTGCCTCCTTTGTCAAATATTACTTGACTGTAAAGGTGCGGGTTTTTTTCTGGGCTCTCTATTCTGTTCTAATAATCTATGTGTCTGTGTTTATGCACGTACCATGCTGTTTTGATTACCATGGCCTTAGAATATATTAGGTATGGGTGATTCCCCCCACTTACTTCTTCTTTCCCAAGATTGTTGTTGATATTCAGAGTCATTTCTCACTCTACATACATTTTGAATACTTGTTCTAGTTTTGTGAAATAAGTCATTGGTACCTTGATCAGAATTGTATTGAATTTATAGATTGCTTTGGGTAGCATGGACATTTTATTGCTGCTTAGTCTTCCTGTCCATGAACACAGTGTGTTTCCTTTTGAATCTTCAACAATTTCTTTCTTCAGTGTCTTATAATTTTCTAAGTATAGGTCTCTTACATACTTGATTATTTTTATTCATAGGTATTTTCTTCTGTTTGAGGCGATGGTGAATGGGATTGTTTTCTTAATTTCCATTTCTGTTAGTTTGTTACTAGTGTATAAAATTGTAACTGATTTCTAGATATTAATTTTGTATCCTGCTACTTTGCTGAATTTATTTATTAGTTTTATGAGTTTGTTGGTGGAATATTTGGGGTTCTGTGTGTATAGTATCATGTCATATTCAAAAAATGACATCTTTACTTCTTCCTTTCCAATTTGGATGCCTCTCATTTCTTCTTGTCTGATTATGTGACTAGGACTTCCATTACTGTGTTGAATAAGAGAGGTGAAAGTGAATGTCACTATCTTGTTCCCAATCTTAAGAGGAGTGCTTTTTGCCCATTGAATATGATGCTGATAATGTGTCTGTTACATATGACTTTTATTATGTTTACATATATTCCTTTTAATCACACTTTGCTGAGAGCTTTTATCATAAATGGGTGCTGAACTTTATCAAATTCTTTTCAGCATCTATTAATATGATAATATGTTTTTATCCTTGAATTTTTTATATGGTGAATCACATTTAGCAACTTGCAAATATTGTACCAACCTTGCATTCCTGGAAAAAATCTCACTTCATCAAGTCTTCTTGGTGCATTACTGTATTTCATTTGCTAATATTTTGTTGAGGATGGTAGCATCTATGTTCATCAGGGATATTGTCCTATAATTTTCTTTATTTTTTGTAGTATCTTTATCTGATTTTGGTATTATGATAATACTGGCCTCATGAGTTTGGAAGCCTTCCCTCCACTTGATTTTTTATGAAATACTTTGTGTAGGAGTGGTGTTAGTTCTTATTGGAATGCTTGGTAGAATTCACCTGTGAAGGCTTGTTTTTTTATTTTTATTTTTGGATAAACCTGTAGTGATATGCATTACCCTCTTAGGATTACTTTCTAAATGTTCCACAGATTTTAAACTGTTATGGCCTCATTTTCATTTGTTTCAAAGTATCTTTCAATTTCTTCCTTGATCTTGTCATTGACTCCTTCATTGTTTAATAACATGTTATTTTGTTTCCATGTCTCTGTGTGTTTTTCAATGTTCTTGTGATTGATTTCTAGTTTTGTAGTGTTTCAGTCAGAGAAGATACTTGATATGATTTAAGATTGTGGAGTAATAAATGGAAGATACACTAACCTCCCCCAAAGACCAATATGGAATTCAACTAAACAGTAGAGAAATCATCTAACTAAACACTAGTTAGAGAGAAGCCTTGCAACTAAGGACAGAAGAAACCACTTCACCACAATGAGACTGATAGGGAGGGTGGAGGAGGGACAAGAGGGCTGGCTGTGCTCCCAGGGGTGGCAGCTGAAGTTCTGAAGGGGTATTGCAGCATCCAGGTGGTTCCTTCTGAGAAGTGCAGGGTCTAAATCCCAAGCTGGGCTCTCCAGCCTACAGCATTAGAGCCAGAAAAGGACTTAGACAATATCAGCTATGAAAAGCAGCAGGATTTCTGACAGGAATAGATGGCTGGAGACTCAGAGAGCCTCTTAAAAGGCTAAAACACAAAATTTCATTTGAAGTCACTTATCTTGGTCTCTGGCAGGGGGAACACAGAGTGGATAAGAGATGTTTGAGGAGAGTCTGGGGTTGTGGCTCTGGGGAAAGAACTGAAGAAATGACTGATAGAGTCATTGTGCTGGGTCATTCCCCATACTGCAGAAGCCATCTTTCTCAGACAGAGCACTCATTTCCAAATGGCTTCACCCTGAAGGGAAGTAATAGCCCTACCACTGGAATACTCTGCTACACCTTATGGAGCTTAAGCCAGGCTGCTGATTACAACTTGAAGCTATATCACTGATTAATTTTACAAGTAAAGCAGATCTCTGAGAGCCCTCTGAGACTTTGTACTTCCCCAGGACTTGGTGCTGATAAAAGCCAGCCTTGGTGTGCAGCCTGGTTCTTTCTGCACACAAACAGGTCCAGCAGAAGGAGCCATATGCTGTGGATTACTGATAGCTTCAAAAAGGTTGACCAGGGTCATTCACAAGCAGCATCTGGATCACTGATAGCTTCAAAAAGATTGACCAGGGTTATTCACAAGCAGAATCTGATAAGATTCTACACCAGAGTCTTTACTGATCTACCTAATACATAGAAACAAAGAAAGAAGCAGCCAAAATGGGAAGACAAAGAAACAGACCCCAAATGAAAGAACAAGAGAATTCTCTAGGAGAATTGCTAGATGAAATGGAGGTAAGAAATTTATCAGATAGAGAGTTTAGAGTAATGATTACTCAACAGCATGAAAAAAGACATAGAAACTATATTAAAAAGACCAGTCAGAAATAAAGAATGCAATAGCTGAAATAAATAATAAACTTGAAGAAATGAGCAGTAGGTTACATGAAGCATAGGATCAAATCAGTGATTTGGAAGATAAGGTAAATAAAATGAATTAAAAAAAAAAAAAACACCCAGGCAGAACAGAATGAAAGAAAAAAAGAAATTTTAAATAAAAAAGTGCTTAATAAATATTTTGGACAACATGAAATGTAACAATAGCTATCTCATGGGAATGAAAGATGGGGAAGAGATCAAGAGAGGAATAAAGAGCAAATTTGAAGAAATGATGATTGAAAGCTTCCCTAATCTGGTGAAGAAAAAAGACACACAGGTCCAGAGAACTTGGAGAGTCCGAAACAAGTGGACTCATAGAGGCCTACACTAGGGTACCTCATACTTAAAGGGAAAGGTTAAGGACATCTATTACATGGCTGAAATATTTCTGTTGAGAAATCAGATGACAGTCTAATTGGTGCTCACTTGTATGTGACTATCAGGTTTTCTTTTGCAGCTTTTAGGATTATCTCCATGTCCTTAAAAATTATCTTCTAAAAGCTGCAAATAAAACCCCTGATAGTCACATATAAACTATACACACACACACACACACAAATATATATAATCTCCATATCCATTTTATTTTATAAACTATCTCCTCCTCCTCCTCCTCCTCCTCCTCCTCCTCCTCCTCCTCCTCCTCCTTCTTCTTCTTCTTCTTCTTCTTCTTCTTCTTCTTCTTCTTCTTCTTCTTCTTCTTCTTCTTCTTCTTCTTCTTCTTTCCCTTCCCCTTTCTCTTCTTTCTTCTTCTTCTTCTTTTTCTTCCTTCAAGTCCTTTTACATTTGTTGAAATATTTGATTTGTGTTAACAAATTCCTTTAGCATTTTTTTTAAAATCTGGGAAGCTCTTTATTTCTCCTTCAATATTAAATAATAGCCTTCCTGGGTAAAGTAATATGGATTTTAGGTTCTTGCTTTTCATCACTTTCAATATTTTAGGACAATCCCTTCTCACTTAAAATGTTTCTGTTGAGAAATCAGTTGGCACTCTCATGGGAGCTTGCTTGTTGGTAACTAGCTACTTTTCTCTTCTGGCTTTTAAGGTTCTCTTCTTGTCTTTCACCTTTGCCATTTTAATTATGATGTGTCTTCATCTAGGTCTCTTTGAGTCCATTTTGTTTGGGACTCTCTGTGCTTCTTCTTTTGTTTAGGACTCTCTGTGCTTCCTGAACTTGTATGCTTTTTTTTCTGAATCTGGTTAGGGAAGTTTGGGGTCATTATTTCTTCAAATAGGTCCTTGATCACTTGTTCTCTCTCTTCTCCTTCTGGTGCTCCCATGATGTGAATGTTGTTACACTTCATGTTGTCCCAAATGTCTCTTAAACTATCTTCATTTTTTAAATTATTTTTTTCTTGTCTGAGGTATCATTGGTAAATATGTTTTCCCATACAGTTGATTCTCTTTTTATTTTAATACTGTTTTCTTTGGCCATGCAGAAGCTTTTTATTTCAATGAGATCCCATCTGTTTATTGTTTCATGTCCCTTGCTTTAGGGGACATATCAGTAAAAATGTTGCTGCATGAAATATCTGAGATTTTCCTGCCTATGTTCTCCTCTAGGACTTTAATGGTGTCGTAGCTTATATTTAAATCTTTTGTCCACCTTGAATTTATTTTTGTGTATGGTGTAAGTTGGTACTCGAGTTTCAATCCAAAAGAACCTATGTACCCCAACGTTCATAGCAGCACAATTTACAATAGCCAAGCATTGGAATCAACCTAGGTGTCCATCAGTAATGAATGGATCAAAAAACTATGGTACATTTACACAATGGAATTCTATGCAGCAGAAAGAAAGAAGGAGCTCCTACCCTTCACAGCAGCATGGATGGAACTAGAGAGCAGCGAAATAAGCCAGGCAATGAAAGACAAATACCATATAACCTCACCTTTAACAGGAACTTAATCAACAAAACAAACAAACAAGCAAAATGTAACCAAAGACATTGAAATTGAGAACAGGCTGACAGTCATCAGAGGGGAGAGGGGAGGAAATTTCAGGGGAAAAGGGGAAGGGTTTAGAGCAACAAGTATAGAAGACACATGGACAAAAACTAGGGGTGGTGTAAATGGGGGGGAGGTGGGGAGGGCTGGGGCGGTGGGCCAGGATAGGAATAAAAGACAGAAAACTGTATAAGAACAACAATTAAAATTAAACAAAAATAAAAAATATCGTTCCTTTTGTTGTTCTGTTTGGGTGTTTTTTTTCTAAATTGTCTTCCAAATCGCTGATCAATCTTATGCTGTTAAGTCCTTTTAGTGTATTTTTTATTTCACAGATTGTGTTCCTTATTTCTGACTCATCCTTTTTATGCTTTATTGTATTTGTTCATGGTGTTGAGTTTCCTTAAATCATTACTTTGAACCCTATATTAATAAATTGCTTTCCTTCATTTCATTTAGCTTTTCTTCCAGGGAATTTTCTTGTTCTTTCATTTGAGACCTGTTTCTTTGTTTTCCCATATGCCTGCCTCCTTGATTTTGTTTATATGTGTTAGGCAGATCTGCAAAGACTCCAGTGCAAGCCTGTCGTATGTCGTCTATGGATTTCACTGGGCCCTTTTTGCACTATCAGCAATCCACAGCTTGTGGCTTCTTCTGCTGGGTTTGGTTCTGTGCTGAAAGGACCAAGGTGCATATCAGGGCTGGATTTTACCAGGACAAGGCTTGAGGAAAATCCAGCTAAAATCTTAAAGCACCCAGAGATCAGTCTGTGTCTGTAGGCTATCTACCAGTCTTAATCACTGGAAAGGCTCCCAGCTGCACTCCTTACCAGAGCTTAAGCTCAAGGAGGTGATATGGGTGGGATGGGGTTCTTATGTGTGGCTGTTCCTTCCCTCTTGGCTGATGCCACATGGAAGAAAGTGTTCTGCCTGAAAAAGATGGCTTCTGCAGCACAGGAATCCTGGTAGCTTACTCTTCAGCTCTCTCCCAAGAACTATCAACACCAGACTCTCCTCAAATGTCTCTAGACCATGCTGTCCTCTCTCCACCACAGCCCAAGGCAAATACCTGCAAAATAAATTTTGTGGAGTAGCCTTTTAAGAGGTGTCTGCATCTATAGCCTTCTCTCACTGGCAGACAGAAATTCTGAAGTTTTCACAGCCAGATATTATGTGGGTTCCTTTCCTGGTTCTAGTGTTCTAGTCCTGGGAGCCTCGCTTTTGGTTCAGATCCCCATGCTTCAAGAGGGAAACCCCCGCTGCTGAAATATCTTTCCAGAACTTCAGATCCCACCCATGGGAGCCAAGCCATCCCGTTCATGCCTCTGTACTTCCTACCAGTCTTGATGTGATGATGTGGTTTCTTCTGTAAGTTGTTTGTTGTAAGGCTTTACTCCATCCAGCTCGTCTTCAGTTGGTTATTCAGGATGATTTTTCTCTATAACTTAGTTGTAATTACAATTTGGTCCTGGAAGGAGGTTAGTGTAGCTTACACCTCCTCTACCTCCTTGTTGGATCTTCCCAGGAAAAGTGTTTTGAAAGATTTTTTTTTCTCCAAAAATACATGTCAGGAAGTAGTTGGAATGCCTAAGACTCTTTTGAAAGGTGAAGTATAAATTGATTTTGTAGGGTGATAAGTACTTCTATTCTCCTTTTTAAAATTTGTTCTCATATTAAATGAAATTAAGAAAATCTAATTTGAACAAAATGGCTAACAATTTTCTTAACCTTCCTTTAGACTTAATACATGATGTCACAATTATGATCATTTGGTACAGAGAATGGAGAAAAGAAACACATAAGTGAGTGAATAAACTAGTTATCACTAGTTTATTTGTGTTGGGCCAGTGCAACAATAGTCTGACATTGTGCAGTGCACAAAAATTGAGAGAAACTACCATCTGAAAAAAATGTGTAGAAGAAACTATAGTATTCTATTATATATCACAGTTAGGTTTCCCTTTCTCTTCTTTTTTTTTACTATAAGAGGTCAGTTTTGGAGAATTTTTCAGTTAAAATATTCCCAAATAATCCTTTATTTTTATTTTATAAAAACAAATGTAATTTTTCATAGTAGCAGAAATTATTATTAATATTAATCAAAATAAGACACTTTGGTCAAAAATGTATAATAAATGATTTTATAAGTTGTAGAGGAATGAAAGCATCCACTAAGCCTACTAGTTTAACTTTGGGGTTCATACTGGTGGTTAGCAAAAACAGTATAATTATACTTGTGTTTATATGCTATTCATTTGCTCAGTTCAAAACTGAGTAACATATTCTAGTAAATTTTTTTTGTTACACTTAAAATATAGGTGCAGATCACATCTTTGTTATTTTAAAAACTTATTTTATATCTTTTCCACAGTAGCAGTAACAATACTTGTGAAATTTGTTTTATTAAGATTATTAAATTATTGATTGTATTCAATTTGGAAAAAAACAATTTTTATCATATATTCTCATCAGTTTCTAACAAAGGTAAAGAAAGTAAAATTATGTTTTAGTCATAAATTATGTATTTTTATTTTGAATTATCAACACAGATAAAGATGAATGGATTTGAAAATAGCATAATATGTGTGTGTATGAATTTATACGTAAGATCCTTAGGTTCTCTTTCTGGTTTAAAATTCTGGTAAAACATTAAGCATCTTAATGTGGATGTCACCATATGAGAAAATGCGTGTTGTAGGAAGAATAAAAAGCTTCAATAGTCTCAAATGTTTTCTTCATCAGGAATCCAGCAAGAATCTGTCAATTTCAGATTCACCAGATCTTTCTGGAAATATAATGTTAATTTTTCCAATGTTCACTGACTCTCACATTTGGTGCTTGCACAGAAAAGCTCCATTGAAATGATGACTACACAAGTAGGAAAGTTGTGTAGTAGTGATCTTTATGCCATCCTGATATCAAATTCATGCTTTTTCACAATGTAGAACTCTTCTTTAAAATAGTTTTGCTCAACATTTTACAAAATAGACAGATTTAAGGCTTGAGTTATCTATAAGTCTACCTAATGCTATAAATGGTGATAATCTATTAATTTAAGTATCCTGTCTACTGCTTTCCTAGCAACCCTTCACAAAAGATAGTTTAGGATTTTTAAAGCTTTGATAAAAACATTAACAAATTTTAAATTATATAGTTAGAAAAAATCATAGGATTATCAAGACATAAGCATGATTGGTCCACATAAAATGAATTAATTTAGTTACATAATTATTTATATCTACTCATCATATTTTTATGCAGAATTTTGTACTGAAAGTTCTAGTTAATCTTGCCCACTCAGTGGAACAAATAAAAAAAATAAACAAAACTAACAAAACAAAAGTGAAAGTACTATTTGATTACTATTTATAATCTGAGCAAGGGAATTAAATAATAAATTATAATATCTTGACTTTCTCTGGAAAGTTTGTGTGTCTCTTCTGAGTGAACTATAAGAAACAATCAAGTCAAATATTAAATTATGTATCATTATATTATATCATATGTTATTTAAAATATATAGACATGATTAAACTAATGTATTGAACATTTTATGTAGATGTAGAAATAATTTTTGTCCCTGACCTTCTCTCTAAAGTATCTTTTAAAAATATATAATACAAGCTTCCTAAAGGACTGTTAAATGAAATATATTGCAATAACTGAACTACATCAGCTATATAATTTGAATATTTAGCTATATGATTTTGTTTCTATTCATGTTTTATTTTTTTTTAATTTTTTAATTATTTTAATTTTCCTGTTTGAAAGTCTTTTTTTTAAAAAAATCAGTATTTTTTAATTGTTGATATTGTACAGTTTTCTGTCTTTTACCCCGCCCCAGCCCACCACCCCAGCCCTCCCCACCTTCCTCCCATTTCCACCCCCCATAGTTTTTGTCCATGAGTCCTTTATACTTGTTGCTCTAAACCGTTTCCCTTTTCCCCTGAAATTCCCTCCCCTCCCACTCTGGACACTGTCAGACTGTTCTCAAATTCAGTGTCTTTGTTTATATTATGCTTGTTTGTTTGTTTTGTTGATTAGCTTCCTGTTAAAGGTGAGATCATATGGTATTTGTCTTTCACTGCCTGGCTTATTTCGTTTAGCATGATACTCTCCAATTCCTTCCATGCTGTCGCAAAGGGTAGGAGCTCCTTCTTTCTTTCTGCTGCGTAGAATTCCATTGTGTAAATGTACCACAGTTTTTTGATCCATTCATTAACTGATGGGCACCTAGGTTGCTTCCAGCACTTGGCTATTGTAAATTGTGCTGCTATAAACATAGGGGTGCATAGGTTCTTTTGGATTGGTGTTTCAGGATTCTTAGGATATAATCCAAGCAGTGGAATTGCTGGGTTAAAAGGTATGTCCATTTTTAGTTTTCTTAGAAAATTCCATACTGTTTTCCATAGTGGTTGTACCAATCTGCAATCCCACCAATAGTGCATTGGGTCCCCTTTTCTCCACAACCTCTCCAACACTTGCTGTTTGTTGCTTTGTTTATGAAGGCCATTCTGACTGGTGTCAAGTGGTATCTCATTGTAGTTTTAATTTGCATCTGTCTGATAGCTAGAGATATCGAGCATCTTTTCATGTGTCTCTGGATCCTCTGTATGTCCTCCTTGGAGAAGTGTCTGTTCAAATCCTTTGCCCATTTTTTAATTGGGTTGCTTGTCTTCTTAGAGTAGAGTCTTGTAAGTTCTTTATATATTTTGGAGATTAATCCCTTGTCTGAGGTATCATTGGCAAATATGTTTTCCCATACAGTTGGTTCTCTTTTTATTTTAATACTGTTTTCTTTAGCTGTGCAGAAGCTTTTTTATTTTGATGAGATCCCATTTGTTTATTCTTTCCTTTATGTCCCTTGCTCTAGGGGACGTATCAGTGAAAATATTGCTGCGTGAAATATCTGAGATTTTCCTACCTATATTATCCTCTAGAATTTTAATGGTGTCGTGGCTTATATTTAAATCTTTTATCCACCTTGAATTTATTTTTGTGTATGGTGTAAGTTGGTGCTCGAGTTTCATTTTTTTGCATGTAGCTGTCCAGTTCTCCCAGCACCACTTATTGAAGAGGCTATTTTTGCTCCATTTTATGTTGCTGCTCCCGTTGTCAAATATTAATTGACTGTAGAGAATTGGGTTTATTTCTGGGCTCTCTGTTCTATTCCACTGGTCCATGTGTCTGTTCTTGTGCCAGTACCAGGCTGTTTTGATTACAGTGGCTTTGTAATACAGTTTGGTATCAGGTATTGTGATCCCTCCTACTTTGCTCTTCTTTCTCAAAATTGCTGCCGCTATCCGGGGTCGTTTATGATTCCATATAAATTTTTGAAGTGTTTGTTCTATGTCTGTGAAATATGCCATTGGAACTTTAATAGGTATTGCATTGAATCTGTAAATTGCTTTGGGTAATATGTACATTTTGATAATATTAATTCTTCTGATCCATGAACATGGTATATGCTTCCATTTGTTTGTGTCTTCCTTGATTTCTTTCTTCAGTGTTGTGTAGTTTTCTGCATACAGGTCTTTTACCTCCCTGGTTAGGTTTATTCCTAGGTATTTTATTTTTCTTTTTGCTATATCGAATGGGATTTTTTTCTTGATTTCTGCTTCTGCTGTTTCACTGTTGGTATACAAAAATGCCTCTGATTTTTGGATATTGACTTTGTATCCAGCTATTTGGCCAAATTCATTGATTATGTCGAGCAGCTTTTTGGCCGAGTCTATAGGATTTTCTATGTACACTATCATGTCATCTGCAAACAATGATAGTTTTGTTTCCTCCTTTCCAATTTGGATGCCTTTTATTTCCTTTTCTTGTCTAATTGCTGTGGCTAAGACTTCCAATACTATATTGAATAGAAGTAGTGAAAGTGGACAGCCTTGTCTTGTTCCTGATCTTAGTGGGAAAGATTTCAGTTTTTGCCCATTGAGTATGATGTTGGCTGTAGGTCTCTCATATATGGCTTTTATTATGTTGAGGAATGCTCCCTCTATTCCCACTTTGCTCAGTGTTTTTATCATAAATGGGTGTTGTACTTTATCAAAAGCTTTTTCTGCATCTATTGATATGATCATGTGATTTTTGTCTTTGCTTTTGTTTATGTGATGTATTACATTTACTGATTTGCGAATGTTGAACCATCCTTGCATCCCTGGGATGAATCCCACTTGGTCATGGTGTATGATCTTTTTAATGTATTGTTGGATGCGGTTTGCCAATATTTTGTTGAGGATTTTAGCATCTATGTTCATCAGCGATATTGGCCTGAAGTTCTCCTTCTTTGTTATGTCTTTATCTGGTTTTGGGATTAGGATGATGCTGGCTTCATAAAAAGAGTTTGGGAGTCTTCCATCATTTTGGATTTTTTGGAATAGTCTGTGAAGGATAGGGGTTAGCTCTTCCTTAAATGTTTTGTAGAATTCTCCTGTGAAACCATCTGGTCCAGGGCTTTTGTGTGCCGGGAGTGTTTTGATTACTGATTCAATTTCACCAGCTGTTATTGGTCTGTTCAGACTTTCTGTTTCTTTTTCATTGAGTTTTGGAAGGTTATATTTTTCTAGAAACTTGTCCATTTCACCTAGGTTTTCAAATTCCTTGGCATACACTTCTTCATAGTAATTCCTTACAATCTTTTGTATTTCTGTGGTGTCAGTTGCAATCTCTCCACTTTCATTTCTGATTGTGTTTATTTGAGTCCTCTCTCTTTTTTTCTTGATGAGCCTGTTTAAAGGCTTGTCGATTTTGTTGATCTTTTCAAAGAACCAGCTCCTGGATTCATTGATCCTTAGGATTGTGCTTTTAGTCTCTATGTCATTTAATTCTGCTCTTATCTTGGTTATTTCCTTCCTTCTACTTGCCCTGGGCTGCCTTTGTTGTTGTTCCTCGAGTTCTTGTAGGCGTAGGGTTAAGTCATTTGTTAGAAATGTTTCTGTCTTCTTTAGGTAGGCCTGTATTGCTATGAACTTCCCTCTGAGGACTGCCTTCATTGTGTCCCATAAGTTTTGGGTTGTTGTGAGTTCATTTTCATTTGTTTCCAGAAACTTTTTGATTTCCTCCTTAATTTCATTCTTTACCCATTCATTGTTTAATAGCATGCTATTCAGTCTCCATGATTTTGATGATTTGGGGATTTTCCCCATCAAGTCGGTTTCTAGTTTCAGTCACTTGTGGTCGGAGAAAATGCTTGGTATGATATCAATTTTCTTGAATTTGTTGAGGCTTGTTTTGTGTCCTATCATGTGGTCTATCTTTGAAAATGTTCCATGTGCATTTGAAAAAAAATGTGTATTTAGTTTCTTTGGGATGGAGGGCCCTATATATATCAGCTAAGTCCAATTCGTCTAGAGTACTGTTCAATGCCACAATATCTTTGTTGATATTTTGTTTGGAAGATCTGTCCATTTTTGACAGTGGGGTGTTAAAATCTCCTACTATAATTGTGTTGCTGTCAATATCTTTCTTGAAGTCCTCTAAGATTTTCTTGATGTATTTAGGTGCTCCTATGTTGGGTGCATATATATTTACAATGTTTATTTCTTCTTGGTGGATTCTTCCCTTGAGTATTATGAAGTGACCTTCTGGGTCTCTCTTTATAGCTCTTCTTTTGAAGTCTATTTTGTCTGATATGAGTATTGCTACCCTGGCCTTTTTTTCCTGTTCATTTGCTTGGAAAATTTGTTTCCAGCCTTTCACTTTGAGTCTGTGTAGGTCTTTTGTCCTGAGGTGGGTCTCTTATAGGCAGCATATGTGTGGGTCATGCTTTCTTATCCGGTCAGCTACTCTATGTCTTTTGATTGGAGCGTTTAATCCATTTACATTTAAGGTTACTATTGATAGGTACTGATTCATTGCCATTTTCGTATCTGTGTTCCTCACTCTCTCTTTTCCTTTCTTCCCTTAAAGCAGTCCCTTTAGTATCTCTTGTAGTACTGGTTTGGTAGAGGTGTATTCTTTTAGACTTCTTTTGTCTGGGAAGCTCCTTATTTGGCCTTCTATCTTGATTGAAAGCCTTGCTGGATAAAGTAGTCTTGGTTGTAGGCCTTTGGTTCTCATTACTTGGAATATTTCTTGCCATTGTCTTCTGGCTTGGAGCGTTTCCATTGAGAAGTTAGTTGCTAACCTTATCGGGGCTCCCTTGTATGTTACTTCCTTTTTCTCCCTTGCTGCCTTTAAGATTCTCTCTTTGTCTTGAAAGTTTGCCATTTTAATGATGATGTGTCTTGAAGTGGGCCTGTTTAGGTTCCTCTTGATAGGGACTCTCTGTGTTTCCTGGATTTGTGTGACTTTTTCTCTCACCAAATGAGGGAAGTTTTCCATCATTGCTTTTTCAAATAGGTTTTCTATCCCTTGCTCTTCTTCTTCTCCTTCTGGTATTCCTATTATACGGATATTATTACGTTTCATGTTGTCTTGCATTTCTCTTAAACCCTCTTCATTCTTTCTGAGCCTCTTTTCCTTTTCTTGCTCTATCTGGCTGTTTTTTTCTACTTTGTCCTCCAACTCACTGATCCGATCTTCTGCTTCATCGATTCTGCTTTTCATTCCTTCTACTGTGTTCTTCAGCTCAGAAATTGTATTCTTCATTTCCTCTTGGCCCTTTTTGATAGTTTCTATTTCCTTTTTCATGTTGATATAGTTTGCACTGAGTTCATCATAGCTTCCCTGTAGTTTCTGGTAGCTCATTGAGAGCTCATGGAGCTTCCTGACAACCATTTCTTTGAACTCCTTATCTGATAGTTGAGTTGCCTCTGTTTCATTTAGCATTCTTTCTGGGGCTTCCACCTTTTCTTTCATTTGGGGATTGTTTCTTTGTCTTCTCATTGTTGGTGAGACTCTTCTTGTAAACCTCTGCTTCTTAAGTTGATCTGTTCTGGCTACCTGCGTTTATGGTGTGGACTTCTGTGGTGGAATATCTGTGAGATTCAGTGTTATAGTCTTCTTCAGGTATCCTGGTGTTCACAGCTTCCACTGTCTCAGCTGTGGGAATACCCACTCTTTTGGTCCAACTCTGTTTTTTTCACAGTTCTAGGATTTCTTTGCCTCACTCGTGGGTACTCAAAAAGAGAAAAGAATAAAGTGAAAAAAGAAGAGAGAGAAAAAAGAAAAAAAAAGAGGAGGGAAGGAGAGATAGAATTGGAAAGAAAGGAAGAAGGAATAAAGCCAGAAAGAAGAGAAGCAAAAGGAATTGAGGGATAAAAAAGGTAGAAGTAATAAAGAAATAAAAAATATATAATCAAAACAAAACAAAAAGAACCCCACGAAAACGAAAAACGAACCAAAACAAACAAACAAACAAAAAAACCCAACTAAACAGACAAAAAACAACTATCAAAAAAACCCCACAAAACAAAATGAAACAAAACACCCCCCCCCCCAAAAAAAAAGAATAAGAAGAAAAAAAAAAATCTCTTGCTATTTCCACACAGGCCAAACTGGATTTTCTGGACTTGCTGTCTGTAGCAGGCTTTGAGGTGACTCGTACCGCTTTTCTCCCTGTTCCTCACTCAGTCTGCTTTGGGCTACTGTCCTCAGTGCTAGCCGAGCCCTGACCCCAGGGCTAATGGCGTACTCTCCATGCAGGGCCTTGGGTGTGATTTCTGAGCCTCCTGCAGGGGGCGAGCTTTCCTGAGTTTATGGGTTTCAGCTGGAATCTCTTACAGATCCATCCTTCCCCGAGCCTATTGCTGTGAGCTCCGGGTCTCCTACAGGGCGCAGGCGCCCGCCTGAGACTACGGGCGTGGGCTCCGAGAGTTTCCCGAGTTGCGCGCACTCACCCCAGGATCACAGATGTGAGCTCCGGGTCTTCCGGAGTCCCCTTCTCTAGTTGCAGGGTCGCTTCTGTCCGCAGGGCTGCTTCCAACCCGGTCGCAGAGCCGCCTCCGGTCACGCGGCCGCCTTCGGTCGGTTGCAGAGGCCCCTCCGGTCGATTGCAGAGCTGCCTCCGGTCGCCGGGTCGCCTCTGTCCCATCTCAGGACCACCTCCGGTCGCTCGGCTGCCACGTCTAGTTTTCCAATGTCTGCTACGGATTTTGATCTCCTATTTTCATATATACTGTGGTATTGTTGGCTATCTGCTCTGTTCCTCTGTAGATCAGCTAGGTTTTTTCCCATGTGCAGGAGGAAGGACAATCTGCGTCCTCCTACCATGCCGCCATCTTGAACCTCCCCATGTTTTATTTTTATAACAATTTTTCTTTACCTAATCAAGAAATATGGGATTTTATATCTTTAAGGTTTTTTTTTAATTTTTTAAAATTTATTATTTATTTATCTTTTTAGAGGGGAAGAGTAGGAGAGAAGGAGAGGGAGAGAAATATCAATGTACGGTTGCCTCTCGTGTGTTCCCTGCCGGGAACTGGCCCGCAACCCAGGCATGTGCCCTGACTGGGAATCGAACCGCGATCCTCTGGTCCGCAGGTCCGAGCTCAATCCACTGAGCTACACCAGCCAGGGCTCTTTAAGTTTTATGTTACCAGAAAAAGTTTTAGTTATTTCAGATTAAATGAAAGCATTAAATGCCAGCTACTTTGATGTTTAAAAAAATGATCCTCTCTTTTAAATGTCATTTGACAACATTCCAACAGGTGGCATTTTAACATCTATCTCTTTAGCCTTGTGAAACAGATTAAGCGATATTTGGGAGAGATTCCGATCTGAAGGTTTAACTCTATATTTGAATATCTTATTTCATAAAATAGACTCTTTCTTCTTTTCTGCAAATAATTTTTCATAATTAGCTCTTGTTTTCCACTGAGAGGTCACTGACTGACCATTTCATAATTTATCCAATTACATGACAAGATTGAGTCAGGCTCTCCTGTTGAGGTACCATTTTGTATAGGTTTTTAAAATTGTCATTTAGCTTCATTACATGCATGTCATTGATATTTGCATCTTTCTAAAACATCTCTCTTGAAAACCTGTATACCTGAGTCATATCTGGGATATGATGAGTCTCACCTTTCTTTGACCTTTCAAAATTGTCTTTGACCATTTATATCATTGAATTGTGCTCATTTTGTGACAAGGAAACACATAAAACTATCATTTTTAAAGGATTGGCAAGTTAAAGTTTTATTTTCATTTCTCCATGTTCTTAGTACAGGCAGGATATTTAAGGTTTTGTGATCCATCTTTTGCTAGATAACATGTGTTTTTGTTATTCATGGGCAAAGCTCAGCAAGATGTTCATTACAAACTGAGTCAGGAGGCAAGTTTGCCAAAATGTCTTTTTTTTCTTCCCACCTGGACTGAATTTTAAGGAGGCCTGGGATAAATTATGGTTTAAAATTGAGGTTGTAACTAAATTGGCGGTTTACACTAAAATCTTATGCAAAGCCTACCTAATGTAAATTTTTCATAACCAAAGCCTTACCTGATGCCATTTTTTCTACAAACATAAAGAAAAATTTCTGTTTCCCAATTTCACATAATATGCACATATAATATTTTTAAAATAGAAAAATTGTGCAACAAAATATTAAAATCAAAAATATGAATTCCATAGAGTAATACAAAGAAAATATCCATTTCAAATACTATCATTATTATTAATAAAATTATGACTTATTTTCTATTGTCATAAACCCACAAATTGGATACTGCATGTCTAAAATAAATATAAATAGTTCATAGTAATTACAAAATGTATTGTGATCTAATCAAATGTGGCAATACACAAATGGCTAATTTAATGATGATTTCAGAAATATAGATAACTCAAATTTAATTTTAAAGAAATGACTTTAGTAAAAAGTATAGAACTTTAGTTCTAGTCTTCATCATACTTGTCAGAGGCTTTCAAAGTGTTGGCTAATCCCCCTTGTTTTAGTTTCTTTATATAAACAATGAAGATTTGACCTATAGGTCCAGCAATAAATTCTGTTTTTAGACACTAAAAATTTAAAAATTCTAAAGCATTATGCTAAGCAAAACAGACAAATACCATATGATCTCACCTTTAACAGGAACCTAATCAACAAAACAAACAAACAAGCATAATATAAACAAAGACACTGAAATTGAGAACAGGCTGACAGTCATCAGAGAGGAGAGGGGAGGGAATTTAGGGGAAAAGAGGAAGGGTTTAGAGCAATAAGTATAAAGGACACATGGAGAAAAACTAGGAGGGTTGGAAATGGGAGGGAGGTAGGGAGAAAAGAAGAAAAAAAATTCTAAAGAGTATTCAAAACAGTTTGATTCCATATGATCTCACCTATAAGTGGAACCTAATCAACAAAACAAACAAGCAAGCAAAATACAACCAAAGACACTGAAATAAAGAAAAATCTGACAGAAATCAGAGGGGAGGAGGAGAGGGATGATGGGAGGGAAACTAGGGGAAGGGCTATCAAGGAATATATATGAAGTACACATGGACAAAACCAAAGAAGGTGGGTTTGAGGATGGGAGGCAGGGATGGGTGGGGTGGGGGCGTTGTAGGGTGAGAAATGGAGACAAATGTACTTAAACAACAATAAAAAAAAAAGGTAGTTTGATTCCATGGACTAATTTAAATGAGCTCCTTGCAATGATTTTGCTGACAGTGTTAATTCGTTCAGCAAGTTTTATGTGTAAATATTGACAAGGTGAAAGCTTCTAAATTCCAGTGTCACAACTCCTGGTATCTAACTTAATGGGCATAGGTAATTTTATTTCAGTCTCTTTCTTCATGAGAAAGGAAAAGAGCTGTATTTAGTTTTAGGTTTGCAGAGTCAGAAAACAAGTGAGTGGAAGCTCAGGAACAGTCATCAGTAATCTTTTAGGGTGACAATGCTTTTACCTAACTCTAGACATTTTTTTTTTCGTTTTTAATATATTTTATTGATTATGCTATTACAGTTGTCCCATTTCTCCCCCATCATTCCCCTCCACCCTACCCACCCTCTCCCACCCACATTCCCCCCTTTAGTTCATGTCCATGGCTCATAAATTTTCTAGCTTCTACATTTCCCATACTATTCTTGCCCTCCCCCTGTCTATTTTTTTCCTATTATCTATGCTACTCATTCTCTGTACCTTTTCCCCCTCTCTCCTCCTCCCACGCCCCTGTTGCTAACCCTCCATATGATCTCCATTTCTGTGGTTCTGTTCCTGTTCTAGCTGTTTGCTTAGTTTGCTTTTGTTATAGGTGTGGTTCTTGATAGCTATGAGTTTGTTGTCTTTTCACTGTCATAGTTTTATCTTCTTTTTCTTAGATAAGTCCCTTTAACATTTCATATAATAAGGGCTTGGTGATGATGAACTCCTTGAACTTGACCTTATCTGAGAAGCGCTTTATCTGTCCTTCCATTCTAAATGACAGCTTTGCTGGATAGAGCAATTTTGGATGTAGGTCCCTGCTTTTCAAGATTTCAAATATTTCTTTCCAGCCCCTTCTTGCCTGTAAGGTCTCTTTTGAGAAATCAGCTGACAGTCTGATGGGAACTCCCTTGTAGGTGACTGTCCCCTTATTCCTTGCTGCTTCTAGAATTCTCTGCTTCATTTTAATCTTGGCTAATGTAATTACAATGTGCCTTGTTGTGTTCCTCCTTGGGTCCAACTTCTTTGGGACTCTCTGAGCTTCCTGGACGTCCTGGTAGTCTATTTCCTTTGCCAGATTGGGGAAGTTCTCCTTGATTATTTGTTCAAATAAGTTTTCCACTCGTTGCTGTTCTTCTTCCCCTTCTGGGACCCCTATAATTCGGATGTTGGGACGTTTAAAGATGTCCCGGAGGTTCCTAAGCCTCTCCTCATTTTTTTGAATTCTTGTTTCTTCCTCGTCTTCTATTTGGTTGTTAGTTTTTTCCTTCTGGTCCACTCCATTGATTTGAGTCCCAGTTTTCCTTCCATCTCTATCAGTTCCCCATGCATCTTCCTTCATTTCATGTATTGTAGCCTGCATTTTTTCATCTAGTTTGTGAGCAAAATCAACCAATTCTGTGAGCATTTTGATGACCAGTGCTTTGAACTGTGCATCTGACAGGTTGGCTATCTCTTCACTGCTTAGAGGAATTGGCTCTGGGGCTTTTATTTGTTTTCCGGTTTGAGCCATTTTTGGTGGGTTTTTGTTGTTGTTGTTGTTGTTGTTTTGGTTTTAGTCTGGTCGCGGCTATTACGTAGTGGGGGGGGGGAGCCTTAGGTGTTCCTCAGGGCGGGGCAGCCCAGTCGCTGGGTTGTGATGCTATAGGTGGGGGCGGGGTCTGAGAAGGAGCAATGGCGCCTGCTCCGCTCTCTCCCGGATTCCGGCCCTTTCCGCTGCTTCCCCTTCACCTGGATTATCTGCACACGCAAGCGTGCTGTTACGTAGTGAAGAGTGGAGCCTCTGGCGCTCCCCAGTGCAGGGCAGCCCAGTCGCTGGGTTGTGACGCTGTATGTGGGCGCGGGGTCTGAGAGGGAGCAATGGCGCCTGCTCCGCTCTCTCCTGGATTCAGTCCCCTCCGCCACTGCCCCTCCGCCTGGACCGTCTGCACGCTCGAATGTGAGACCACCTGGTCAGTCAGCCAGCCGCCTTGTGCGGCCTCACTGGGTCTGCACAGTTGCCCCCCTGTGCCCGGGGTCCGCCAGCTGGTGCCTGTAGGCCCGGGGACCGCCAGCCACCGCCTGTGCACCTGGGAACTGCCAGCTGCTGCTGTTTGCGTTCCTGGGTCCACACCTCCACTTTCTCCTGCCGCGACTCCACCCTTCTTACCGGTCTGGATGAATGGTTGTTGGACTTCCGTACAGTTCAGTTCTCTATAAGTTCTGGTTGTTTTCTTGTTTCTAAATATTTGTTGTCCTTAATTTTGGTTGTGAGAGGAGGCACAGTGTGTCCGCCTATGCCTCCATCTTGGCCAGAAGTCCTCTAGACATTTTTTGTTTCAAAGGACCAACTAACATAATTATTTTGAAAACATTTATGTGAATGTCACTTTACATTGTACCTTTCTTACAAGTAAATAATAAACTTTAAATTTTCTGTCAAAAATTATCATTGAATTAAAGTACCCTTTTAGATCATCAGACCAAATCAAGTCTTATATAGTTCATAGTCTGTCTTCTTAAAGCACATATACAGATAACTAATATATAATTAATAAATTAAGTATTAGATTCATTAAAAAGGATTTTACATATAATTTTTCAAGACAAAACCCAAGGATAGTGTAGGATAGAACTGCATCATAAGGGGTTAGTGCAGTTTTCCAAAGAATTTTGGAATGTAAACTTTGTATATTTTTAATCATATGGTAACAAAAAGTGAAATTGTGTAAATATTTTGTTACTATTTCATGGTTTCAGACTTCTGTTAAACAAAAGAAAGTGAATAGGTGGCCCCTGTTTTATTCATCTAGGATAGATCTGAGCATTTATTTTAACAAACTCTACTAAGAATGGGAAAATGTCATTGACTACATCAATTGCTGAAGTGTCAGGCTCAGCTTTGGGAAACACTGTTAAGCAGCTGAAGTGAGACTTAAACTAACGTGTTTCTGAAGCTTACTCATTTTTATACTCCTTGTCAAAGCTTCCAATATGGCACATTTTTTCTAGGCATGTGATTTAATTAGTTGCTTTTATTTTAAGAATTTAAAAACCAAACATGCCCTCCATACTGCACTAATTAAGAAGAGCCTTAATAAAATGAATGAGGTGTTATTTTGTTTGTTTAAATTTATAAAAAAAAAATCAGTGCAACAATGGGCATGTATTGGACTTATTTCTACCTTAAATGGAAAATAAAATAACATAATTAATAGGAACTTCCTGTTAAGCAGTTAAAGGTATTTTGAATGTCAATACAATTTTAATTGAAACTTCAACATGATTTCTGCTTTGGCAAAAGCACACTGGAAAATTGCAGGTTTATAATGAAAAATGGTTTTACCAAATAGTTAGTATTCTCAATGAATCATGATGTTAATTATTCTACTCCCATTGATATAACCTCTTGATACTATTTGCACCCCAAAGATATTTTTATAAGTAATCACATCAAATATAAAAGTTAATTATCTAAAGTGAATTTACATTGTATAGCTAAAAAAAGTAAAGGTATTTATGACAAATTTATAATAAATTATCCATTTATTATAGGAGGATGATTTGGTTGTATTTTCTACTACATTATAATTTGAGTAGCAGACATATTTACTATTAGAGTTCAAAGTATCTTAGTAGTAAGAAGTCCAATTATTTTATGTTACAGATTTAAAAACTAAGCTCATATAGCTAGTTAAGAATAAAAAAAGAACAATGACCTGATTCCATATTTGATCAGTTGTGATTTTAAAATAGATTCATTTTTTGTATAATCATTAGAATGACACATCCGTTTACTTTTTTTAATGTATATAATTTTTTCTGGATAACATCTGCATTGACTTCTGTTTATGGACTGTATAAATCTTTTATTTTCAACTGAAATTATGGAGGTAATTTCATGCAATGCAAGTTTTTTTAGATGAGGTTATCACATAAATAGACCAGATAACAAAATCTCCTATGAAAGAGATAATAAAGACCTGCAGGTCACATAATCCCCTCAAAAATGTAGGAATTATTATATTTGGAGGTTACCTTTTTAAAATTTTTACCAGTCTAATATTAAGATGATTCCATTGATGACATTACACATATTTTCACATGGTGTTTTCTAGAACATTTAAACTCTCAGTCACAAAATGTTTCTTGAGATGCTTTAGTTCTAATTTTCTTTCTAACTAATCTATTCTATCAAGCATTATTTTAGCCTAAACCATTTAACCACTAAAAGTTTTTAACACTTTTACGTCTTCCCATTTGGAGATTTTTTTCTCTCTACCAACCTTTAAATCTCTGCACATCATTGACACACCTAAGGCATTCAAAATGGCAAGTATACATTTTTTGAAAAAATATTTAAGAATTATAATTAAATAAAAAATTATATTGAATTAATAAAAGTTTTAATAACTTTCTGAAATGATGACACTCTAGTACAATTGATAAATTAACCTCATGGTCTTATAAAGTAATAGAATTAGAAATGTGAAATACAAATGAGAAATTATAGACCAGTCACAACTATGTGGCATCTGATGAATCCAGAGGCTAGGCCAACTGTTAAGTTATTTTAAAAATAAACTTAGAGTTAGTTATATATGCTGTTATAATATCTGCCTGTTAATTTTTATGCCATGGTTCAATATTATATATTTCATTGGTAATTTCATGTTTCTGTGGTTGAATTTTCTTGTAGCTGAGGAGTTGATAGAAGGGGAAGGAGACAAGGAAGTGATGTATGGCTATGTTGCTGCAATAACATGAGGGATTTATTGAAATCCAATTCCTTTGTTTTTTTTCCTGATATTACATACTTTTTTTGGTCAAAAATGGATTCTGCTGAAAGATTGGAACACAGTGTACACATTAATAGAGGAGAAACAGTGCAATAAAACCTGGCCTACTGTTGATGCCAAAGGACCTTTAGAATTCAAGTTGTTTCTTTGGAACAGATAAACTAGTTTTAGGTTGGCCTATTCATGTCTAGTAAGCACATGCTGAGATTGAGTAGCTTTCTGAGTTTTATCACACTTAAATACAGACACAGTTACATCAGGAGCAGGCATGTATCATGGGATATTTTTGAAGAATGTTGGTCAAAAATATATAGTGAGGAGATATAATATGCCATACACATACACATACAACAGGGAAAATAAAAAACCCTCTACCTATGCATTAAGAAGTAAAGTAGCAAGCCTTACCACAAAGAGTATGATAGTCTACTATTGCATGGGAAACAAAATTAGATATTTTTCTTACATTTATTTTCTTTCATTTTTACTTTATTTCAATTTAGTTAATATTTTACCGTATAGTTAAGAGGACAGCAGTTATATATATGTATATGCATATGTATATATATGCATATAATTTATAAATATACTTAGTTTAAAAAATTGAGCTGGATTCAATAAAAATAAAATCACTTTGTTCTTTTCCCAGACTGTACCTTCAAATTCATCCTTCCTTGTCTCTGGTCGCTAATGCATTAAGCCGTTGGGACATGCAATTTTCTATGGGCCTGAGTGACCCTGCATATTTTCTGATGGATGTTCAATGATATAAGTCTCTGGCAACTCTTCACCTGGCACATTGTTCAAGATTGTGTTTTGTATAGAGCTAACTTTAAGGATAGTGTGGTATCTCCCTCTTGAATAGAAAGTAAGCTTGCTTGCTGCTTATCACAAAACAACAGTTCTCTAAACTCACTGATCCCGGTTCCTAATGCTCTGACCACTACATGGGGCCTCCATTTGGTTTGTGGTGGAGAGTAAAAGGAACAAACCAACCAAGCTCGTGCTGCTTCCTGGCCATGAGTAATAACATCCTGTCTGAGACCCAGAAGTCTCATGTCTTCTGCCAGCATTCATCTAAGCCGTAACAGATGAATTTATCCATTAGTAAGTAAGGCAACATGAAATCAGAGAGTTTGATAGCTTTTATAATGAGCATGGGGTGCTGAAAGGGATATAGATTGCTAGGGGAGAAGGGAGGAGGATCCAGTAGGCTTGGCTTAGGAATAAAGCAATTTAGCTATAGCTTCTGAGTCAAACAATCCACAAAGATGAAATAAATTGTGTCAGTAATGCAAACTTTATTCTTAGGTATATAGCTTTGTGTTAACAAATAATCAAAATTTGTTCAGTTGAGTCTTAGTAGACAGCTGCACTAAATTAAAAATAAATGAAAGTCTTACTGCCATGGAATCACTCTCCATTCATAGCCCTAGTGCATTCGCTGCCCTTCTACTCAACCTCATGTACTTTAAGAAAAAAGACAATCATTAGTGAGATTGAGATCTCTTTGTCCCCAAGAGGGACCAAGGTCATATGCACTGTATCCTAAGTAACTTAGAAAAATTAAATAAAGAGCAGATCCATAATTTATGGCTATATTGGGTTCCATCATATCTGGTCTGGTAGGAAGAGGGCATAGGATGAGCTGAAGTACCAAAGCCTTCAAGGCAGAGGCATGAACGCATCCTGAGTCATTTTGAAAAGTACTTCTGAGTATGAAAATTCACTGAACACCAGGCAGTACATGACGGTTGACCAGCCAATCTCAAACCTGATGTAAAGGGAGAAAACATGCCAACCATCCTCCTTTCCTCCCCATCAAGCTTCCTTAGCTTTCTTGCTCAGCCTGTGTTTTCTAGGTTTCAGGCTGGGGAATGATGTCATCTCCTGGTGGTTATGTCTGGGGGGCACGTGTTAAACTTCTTGCTCTATATTCTCACAGGGGGAAAGCACCCAAAATTAATTGATTGTTTTGAAAGCAAAGCTAAAGTGTCCTAGTGGTATCCTTCCCAATAATGTATTGTCCAAATCTCATCATAAGACAGACAAACCCAAATCAAAGGACATTCTGTAATGCAACAAATCTGTATTCACCAAAAATGTCAAGGGCATGAAAGACAAGGCAGACTGAGTAGTTATCGCAGTCACTGAGGAATTCAGAATATACAAAATGTAAATGCAGTGCAGGCTCTAGGTTTGGAGACAGGAACAGAAAAAGAACATTAGTGGGAAAATCTAGTGAAATATAAGTCACTGTTTAGTTAATAGTGTACCAGCAAGATTAATTTCTACTTTTCACAAATGCTTTGAAATGACATGAGTTATTAATATAAGGGTAATTTGGATGAAGAACATATGGAAACAGATTTTGCATCATATTATAAGTCTAATACATAAAAATAATAAAATAGCATAACTTTCATAAGTGCCAAATAAAAAAAACTAAAAACAAAATTATAACACACATAAAAATTAGCAAACAAAAATAACATTAATTTAGAACCAAGGAGATATGATAAATAGCATATTAGTTTCTAATATCATGAAAGATAGTTACCAAAACAAAAACAAAAACCAGAATGTAGCAGTGAAAGATAAAATAATATGAAATAGAGAGAGGGTAAAATACATGGATACAATGAGAAAAGTTAATGGGAAATTATTTGCAACCCTAGAAGAAGGGAAGATAGAATGTTAAGTAGACACAATATTTGAGGAATTAATGCATAAGAATTTTCAAAGAATTTAAAAATATCAGTTTACAGATTCAAAAAGTCATATGAATACCAACACAGATTAAACTCTAAAAATGATAATTCATGCTGAGAATTACGTAGTAAAACTGTAGAGTGGAAGGAAGGGAGAGAGAACAAGAATATTAACAGCAATTGAGGCAAAAGCGATGACCTTCAAAGAACCAAAATAAGACGTACAGCTAATTATACAACAGAAACAGTGGAAGTCAGAGACAAATGACCAAAAAATGAATTAATTAACTTCCAACTTATAATTCTATACTTAGCAAGATTTTCTTTTTAAGATGAAAAAAAATTAGTTTAGGAAAAAGAGAAATGAGAGTATTTACCCCTAGTATATATACATATGAAGAGGAAAAACTGACATGTTTTTCTTAGGTAAAAGAAAAATCATTTGAGATTAAATTTTAGAAATGCAGATAAAAGTAGAGTGAACTGAAAATGAAAAATATGTTTATAAAGTTAATTGAGTATGATCTGCTAAAATAATAATAATGCTGCATGACTTTTGAAATCTCATAAAGGATAAAATACAGAACAATAATAAAACTATCTGGAGATAAGGACAAATATAATTTTTCTTTCAAGATCTTCATAATTTCTGTGAAGATAGTAAACAAAAAATTACATTAGCTTCAATAAGTTTAGAAACATATTCTTACCTCTGGTAATAAAATAGTAAATGTGTGCTCTGTACACAAAGGGTGGGGGGAAGCCATGATGAAACAGTAGTTACCAAGTAGAAATCTGTCAAAAATAAATTCGTATATTCAAGTTTTACACTAAAAAATATATGGATGAAATGTTATAGTTTTTAAGGGACTACTTTCAGATGAAATTAAATTTTAAAAGTATAGGTTGTTTACAAGAGACATCTAAATATAATGATGTAGAAATATTGAGAATGAAATGATAAAAAATAGTATGGACACACTGATAAAAATTGTTGAAGAGGTTATGTTAATATCAGAAACAATTAATGCCTAAATAATCACTATACATAGATAAAGGGAATCATGTGATACATTAAAAACTAATTACCAAGGAAATATAGTTCTCAATTCATATTTCCCTTAAAAATGACAACAGAATATATAAACTAAAATGTGTAGCTCTGATTTAAGCAATGATATTGGGTGATTTAATCTCATTTCTAATTGAACACACTAGGATAAGCAGTCAAAAATTTAGTACAGATACAAAAGTACCCTAGTTTAATTTGATAACTACTATGCCACATATGATTATTAGAATTTAAATTTAAATATAATAAATATAAAAGGGTTTAAGTTATACTACCATACTTCAAACTCTCATTAGCACATTACCATATTAGTTTAGAGTATAGAAAATTTTCATCATTGCAGAAATAGTATTAGGCATTGCTAAAATAATTTAAAATAAAAATTTCTAAAACTTTACATGATGATTATATAATAAACACTATACCCAATAAGCTAAAAATACACATTATTTTCAAGATTACATTTTACATTTTTAAAAAATTGGTCATAAGATGCCCACAAAGAACATATGAAGAAACTCACATCATAAATAATTAAGAATATATTTTCTTCTTTTTTTTGTTAATGAGTTTATTTAAAAAACATATTTACCCAAGTCCTTTGCCCATTTTTTAATTGGGTGTCTTGTCTTCTTAGAGTGGAGTAGTGTAAGTTCTTTATATATTTTGGAGAGTAAACCCTTATCTGAGGTATCATTGCTAAATATGTTTTCCCACAAAGTCTGTTCTCTTTTTATTTTAATACTGTTTCCTTTGGCCATGCAGAACCTTTTTATTCTGATGAGATCCCATTTGTTTATTCTTTCCTTTATGTCCCTTGCTTTAGGAGACATATCAGTAAAAATGTTGCTGCATGAAATATCTGAGATTTTCCTGCTATGTTCTCCTCTAGGACTTTAATTGTTTCACGGTTTGTATTTAAATCGTTTATTCATCTTGAATTTAGTTTTTTGTATGGTGTAAGTTGGTGCTCAAGTTTCATTTTCTTGCACGTAGCTGTCCAGTTGTCCCAATACCACTTGTTGAAGAGGCTATTTTTGCTCATTGTATGTTGCTGCCCCTTTGTCAAATATTAATTGACTGTAGAGATTTGGGATTATTTCTGGACTCTCTGTTCTATTCCACTGGTGCACCTGCCTGTTTTTATGACAGTATCAGGCTGTTTTGATTATAGTGGCCTTGTAATACAGTTTGGTATCAGGTATTGTGATCCCTCCTACTTTGCGCTTCTTTCTCAAGATTGCTGCAGCTATTCTAGGTTGTTTATTGTTCCATATAAATTTTTGAAGTGTTTGTTCTATGTCTGTGAAATACGTCATTGGAACTTTAATAGATATTGCATTGAATCTGTAAATTGCTTTGGGAAGTATGGACATTTTGATGATATTAATTCTTCTGATCTATAAACATGGTATATGTTTCCATTTGTTTGTGTCTTCCTTGATTTCTTTCTTCAGTGTTGTGTAGTTTTCTGCATACAGGTCTTTTACCTCCTTGGTTAGGTTTATTACTAGGCGTTTTATTTTTCCTTTTGCTATATCAAATGGGAATTTTTTTCTTGATATAAGCTTCTGTTGTTTCATTGTTGGTATACAAAAATGCCTTCGATTTCTGGATATTGACTTTGTATGCGACTGTTTGGCCAAATTCATTTATTAGGTGGAGCAGTTTTTTGGCCTAGTCTACAAGATTTTCTATGTACACTACCATGTCATCTGCAAACAATAATAGTTCTGTTTTCTCCTTTCCGAGTTGGATGCCTTTTATTTCCATTTCTTGTCTAATCGCTGTGGCTAAGACTTCTAATACTATATTGAATAGAAGTGGTGAAAGTGGACAACCTTGTCTTGTTCCTGATCTTAGTGGAAAAGATTTTAGTTTTTGCCTGTTGAGTATGATGTTGGCTGTAGGTCTCTCATATATGGCCTTTATTATGTTGAGGAATGCTTCCTATATTCCCACTTTGCTGAGTGTTTTTATCATAAATCAGTGCCCTACCTTATCAAATGCTTTTTCCTCATCTATTGATATGATCGTGTGATTTTTATCTTTGCTTTTGTTTATATGATGAATTACATTTACTTATTTGCGAATGTTAAACCATCCTTGCATCCCCGGGATGAATCCCACTTTGTCATAGGGTATGATTTTTAATGTATTGTTTTTAATGTATTGTTAATGTATTGTTGGATGCGGTTTGCCAATATTTTTTTGAGGATTTTAGTATCTATGGTCATTAGCGATATTGGCCTGAAGTTCTTCTTTGTTGTGTCTTTATCTGGTGTTTGAATTAGGATGATGCTGGCTTCATAAAAAGAGTTTGGGAGTCTTCCATCATTTTGGATTTTTTCGAATTGTCTGTGAAGGATAGGGGTTAGCTCTTCCTTGAATGTTTTGTAGAATTCTCCTTTGAAACCATCTGTTCCAAGGCTTTAGTGTGTCGGGAGTTCTGTAATTACTGCTTCAATTTCATCTGCTGTTATTGGTCTGTTCAGGCCTTCTGCTTCTTCTTCATTGAGTTTTGGAAAATTATATTTTTCTAGAAACTTGTCCATTTCATCTAGGTTTTCAAATTCCTTGGCATACACTTCTTCATAGTAATTCCTTACAATCTTTTGTATTTCTGTGGTGTCAGTTGCAATCTCTCCACTTTCATTTCTGATTGTGTTTATTTGAGTCCTCTCTCTTTTTTTCTTGATGAGCCTGTTTAAAGGCTTGTCGATTTTGTTGATCTTTTCAAAGAACCAGCTCCTGGATTCATTGATCTTTAGAATTGTGCTTTTAGTCTCTATGTCATTTAGTTCTGCTCTGATCTTGGTTATATCCTTCCTTCTAATTGCTGTGGGCTGTCTTTGTTGTTGATCCTCGTGTTCTTGTAGGTATAGGGATAGGTTGTTTGTATGAGATGTTTCTATCTTTTTTTAGGTAGGCCTCTATCGCTATAAACGTCCCTCTGAGAACTGCCTTCACTGTGTCGCATAAGTTTTGGTTCGATGTGAGTTCGTTATCATTTGTTTCCAGACACTTTCTGATTTCCTCCCTAATTTCATTCTTGATCCATTCATTGTTTAATAGCATGCTATTCAATCTCCGTGATTGTGAGGGTTTGGGGTTTTCCCCTTGCAATTGGTTTCTAGTTTCAGTCCCTTGTGGTTGGAGAAAATGCTTGGTATGATTTCGATTTTCTTGAATTTGTTGACACTTCTTTTGTGTCTTATCATGTGGTCTATCTTTGAAAATAGTCCATGTGCATTTGAAAAGAATGTGTCTTTAGTTTCTTTGGGATGAAGGGCTCTCTATGTATTAGTTAAGTCCATTTCCTCTAGAGTGTTGTTCAATGCCACAATATCTTTGTTGATATTTTGTTTGGAAGATCTGTCCATTTTTGACAGTGGGGTGTTAAAATCCCCTACTATAATTGTGTTGCTGTCAATATCTTTCTTGAAGTATTCTAAGATTTTCTTGATGTATTTAGGTGCTCCTCCATTGGGTGCATATATATTTACAATGTTTATGTCTTCTTGGTGGATTCCTCCCTTGAGTATTATGAAGTGACCTTCTGGGTCTCTCTTTATGGCTCTTCTTTTGAAGTCTATTTTGTCTGATATGAGTATTGCTACCCCGGGTTTTTTTTTTTTTTCCCTGTCCATTTGCTTGGGAAATTTGTTTCCAGCCCTTCACTTTGAGTTTGTGTAGGTCTTTTGTCCTGAAGTGGGTCCCTTTTAGGCAGCATATGTGTGGGTCATGCTTTCTTATGCATTCAGCTATTCTATGTCTTTAGATTGGAGTATTTAATCCATTTATATTTAACGTTATTGTTGATAGGTATTTATTCATTGCCAGTTTTGTACCTGTGTTCCTCCCTCTCCCTCTCCCTCTCCCTCTCTTTTCCTTTCTTTTCTTAAAGCAGTCTCTTTAGTGTCTCTTGCAGGAATGGTTTGGTAGAGGTGTATTCTTTCAGATTTCTTTTGTCTGGAAAATTCCTTATTTGATCTATCTTTATTGAAAGCCTTGCTGGATAAAGTAGTCTTGGTTGCAGGCCTTTGGTTCTCATTGCTTGGAATATTTCTTGCCATTCTCTTCTGGATTGGAGCATTTCCATTGAGAAGTCAGCTGCTAACCTTATCAGTGCTCCCTTGTATGTTCCTTCCTTTTTCTCCCTTGCTGCCTATAAGATTCTCTCTTTGTCTTGGAATTTTGCCATTTTAATGATGACGTGTCTTGAAGTGGGCCTGTTTGGTTTCTTCTTGATTGGGACTGTCTGTGTTTCCTGGATTTGTGTGACTTTTTCTCTCATCAAATTAGGGAAATTTTCCATCATTACTTTATCAAATAGGTTTTCTATCCCTTGCTCTTCTTCTTTTTCTGTTATCCCTATTATACGGATATTATTCCATTTCATGTTGTCTTGCATTTCTCTTAAACCCTCTTCATTCTTTCTGAGCCTCTTTTTCTTTTCTTGCTCTTTCTGGGTATTTTTTTTTCTATTTTGTCTTCCAACCCACTGATCCGATTTTCTGCTTCATCAATTCTGCTTTTCATTCCTTCTACTGTGTTCTTCAGCTCAGAAATTGTATTCTTCATTTGCTCTTGGCCCTTTTTGATAGTTTCTATTTCCTTTTTCATGTTGATATAGTTTGCAGTGAGTTCATCATAGCTTCACTGTAGTTTCTGGTAGCTCATTGAGAGCTCATGGATCTTCCTGACCACCATTGCTTTGAACTCAATATCTGATAGTTGAGTTGCCTGTGTTTCATTTAGCATTCTCTCTGAGGCTTCCTCCTTTCCTTTCATTTGGGGATTGTTTCTTTGTTTTCCCATTGTTTGTAAGACTCTTCTTGTTAGCCTCAGCTTCTTAAATTGATCTGTTCTGGCTCCCTGGGTTTATGGTGTGACCTTCTGTGCTAGAATACCTGTGAGATTCAGTGGTGGAGTCTCCTTTGGATATCCTGTTGTTCACAACTTCCACTGTCTCAGCTGCTGGCATATCCTCTTTTGGGGACCAAGTCTGTTTTTGTTTTTCCACAGTTCTAGGTTTGTTTGTTTGTTTATTTTGTCTCACTTGTGGGTATTTGAAAAGAGGAAAAAAATAAAGAAAGAAGACAGACAAAAAGAGGAATGTAGAAGAGATAAAATTGGAAAGAAAGGAAGAAGGAATAAAACAAGAATGAAGTAAAGAGAGGCAAAAGAAGTTGAGTAAAAAATAAGATAAAAATAATAAAGAAATAATAATTAAAAACAATTATATAAACAGACAGACACACACAATCTAAAAAGCTAAACAAACAAACAAATAGGAACAGAAAACAAAAAGAAACAAAATAAAACAAACAAACAAACAAAAAACCAAAACGACCAGACAAAAAACTCTTGCTGTTTTCAAACTTGCCGCGCTGGTTTCTCTGGTCTTGCTGGCTGCAATGGCTGAGGGGTGACAGTATTGCTTTTCTCTGTGTTCAATTTCAGTCATCATCGTGCTACTGTCCCCAGAGTTAGTCCAGTGCCTCTTCCCACAGGGCTTCCTGCATGTGTTTTGAGATTCCTGGAATTCGAGCACTTTTCAGAGCTTATGGGTGTGAGCTCAGGTCACTGGTCACGTGCAGCCATCTCCTTTGGCCCCAGCCCAGCTGTGGTGGATGGGGCCTATGCGGCCATCTTGCACCTGCGCACCTATGTCCCTGAGGTGTCTACATTCGGGAGCATGACTATGGTCCTACAGCTGTCTCCAGTGGCAAGCACCTATGATCTCACTCATGCCTATGATCCCATGACTGTCTGCCATCAGGTGTGGGTGCCTAATTTCATGCAGCTGTCTCAGTTCATACGCACAGCTGTCTGCAGTCGCCCAGGGACCAGTATCACTCAGCCCGCAGTTGTGGTGACCAGATCGCTCAGACCCAGCTCCTTCCCTAGAGCCCTGGGGCAGGCCTGGGCAGCGCCAGGGCCTCAGCAGCCATGGTCTCCATGCTGAAACCTGGGCTCCTATTGTTGTGAAGTACTCTCCTTTCCGACTGGTTTTTCAATGTCTGCTACAATTTTCGATCTCCTATTCTCTAATACGCTGTGTTACTATTTCTTGTCTGCTCTGTTCTTTCGTAGATCATCCAGATTTTTCTCCCGTGTGTAGGAGGAAGTGGAATCTGCTCCTTCCTACCATGCTGCCATCTTCCTTCTCCTGTTTAATTCTTTTTAAAATGATTTTTAATTGTTATTCTATTACAGTTGTCTCAATTTTTTCCCTCTTTGCACTCCTTTGCCCATTCCATTCCCCTTCCCACAGTCAAGTCCCACGCTGTTGTCCATGTCCCCTGGTCATTCATACATGTTTTGTCTAATCCCTGGCCATTCTTCCCATGATTGTCCCCCTTCCCCTTTCCCTCTGGTCACTTTCAGTCTGCTCCATGTTTCCATGCCTGTGTTTTTATTTGTTCCTTTAGTTCATTTTGTTCATTAGATTCCACTTATAGGTGAGATCATATGGTATTCATCTTTCAATGACTGGTTTATTTCATTTAGTACAATATCGCCCAGTTCCACCCATGCTGTTGCAAATAGTAGGCCTTCCTTCTTTCTTTCGGCTTCATAGTATTTCATTGTGGGAACGTACCACAGTTTTGTAATCTACTCATCTACTGATGGAGACTTAGGCTGTCTCCAACTGTTGGCTATTGAATATAGTGCTGCTATGAACATAAGGATGAGTAAATTCTCCTGAATTGGTATTTTTGGATTCCTAGGGTATGTCCCCAGCAGTAGGATCACTGTGTCAAAATGTAGTTTCATTTTTTTTTTATTTTTGAGGAAATTCTGTCTGTTTTCCACAGCAAACAGAATTCCCTTTATTTCCACTGTATTCCCTTTTCTCCACATTTTTGCCAGCACTTTTTTGTTGATTTATTAATGATGCCAGTCTGACAGGTGTGAGAGACATCAATGTGGCTTTAATTTCCATCTCTTTGGTGGTTAGTAATGTTGAGCATCTTTTCATGTGTTAATGGGCCATCTGTATGTCCTCTTTGGAGAAGTGGCCATTTAGCTTTGACCATTTTTAAATTGGGTTGTTTGTCTTTCTGGTGTTGAGTTGTGTGAGTTCTTTATATAGTTTGGAGATCAAACCTTTGTCCTATGTATCATTGGCAAATATGTTCTCTCATACAATTGGTTCTCTTTTCGTTTCCCCAATGGTTTCTTTAGCAGTGCAAAAGTTTTTCAGTTTGATATAGTTCCATTTGTTTATTCTTTCCTTATTTCCCTTGCCTTAGGAGACATATTGGCAAAAATATTGCTACATGGGATACCTGAAATTTTACTGTCTAGGTTCTTCTATAGGACTTTTATGGTGTTGCAATTTATATTTAAATCTTTTATCCATTTTTAGTTTATTCTGGGGTGTGGTGTAAGTCCATGATCTAGTTTCATTTTTTTTTTTCAGTCCAGGTTTTCTAACATCATTTATTGAAGAAGCTATATTTACTCTATTATATGCTCATTCCCCTTTTGTTGAATATTAATTGACCAAAGAAACTTGGGTTTATCTGTGGGTTTTCTATTTGTTCCATTGATCTATGTGTCTGTTCTTACACCAGTACTAGACTCTTTTGACTACAGTGGCCTTGTAGTTCGAGATCAGGTATTTAATCTCTCCTGCTCGGTTCCTCTTTCTTAAGATTGTTGAAGCCATTCAGGTCTTTTCTGGTTCCATATAAATTTTTGAAATATTTTTTTCTAGCTCATTTGAGCATGTCATTGTTATTTTAATAGCAATTGGGTTGAATTTTTAGATTGCTTTGGATAGTATGGATTTTTTAATGATGTTAATTCTTCTAATCCATGAACACAGTATATGCTTCTGTTTGTATCTTGCTTAATATCTTTCTTCGGTGTTCTCTAGTTTTCCAAGTACAGGTTTTTGCCTCCTTAGTTAAATTTATACCTAGGTACTCTATTTTTCTTATTGCTATAGTAAATTGGATACTTTTCCTAGTTTCTGTTTCTGTTATTTCATTGTTGGCACAAAAAATGCCTTCAATTTCTGAATGTTGACTTTGTATCCAGCTATTTTGCCAAATTCACTTATAAGGTCAAGTTGTTTTTTGGTGGAAACTATAGGGTTTTCTATGTATGCTATCATGTTTTCTGAGAATAATGACAGTTTTACTTCTTTGTTTTCAATTTGGATGCCTTTTCTTTCTTTTTCTTTTCTTTCTTTTTTTTTCTTTTCTTCTTTCTTTTTTTTTTTTTTTTTTTTTTTTGTCTGAGCACTGTGGCTAGAACTTGCAGTACAATGTTGAATAAGAGTGTTGAGAGCAGACACCTTTGTCTTGTTCCTAACCTTTGAGGAAAGCTTTTAGTTTTTATTGTTCAGTGTAATATTGGCCATAGGTTTCTCATATACAGCTTCTTTATGTTGAGGTATGTTCCTTCTATTCCCACTTTGCCAAATGTTTTTATAATAAAAAGGTGCTTAATTTTATCTAATGATTTTTCAGCATCTATTGATAAGAACAGAGGTTTTTGTCTTTCATTTTGTTTATGTGGTATATTAAATTTATTGATTTGCAAATATTGTACTATCCTTGCATTATGAAATAAATCCCACTTGATCATGGGCTATGATCTTTTAATTTATTTCTGAATTCAGATTACCAGTATTTGATTGAGGATTTTAGCATCTATGTTCATCAGCAATATTGGCCTGTAGTATTATTTCTTTCTTGTGTCTTTAGCTGGCTTTGTAATAAGGATGATATTGGCCTTCTTAAAAGAGCTTGGGAGTCTGCTCTCTTCTTGGATTGTTTGGAGTAGTTTGAGAAGGATAGAAGTTAGTTCTTCCTTAAAGATTTGGAAAAATTCACCTGTGAAGCTGTCCAGTCTAGAGTTTTTGTGTGCCAGGAGTTGTGTTTATTTATTTTTTTTATTTTACTGCTTCAATTTCACTTGTTGTTATCAGTATTTCAGGCTTTCTGTATTTTCTTGACTCAGTTTTAGCAGATTGCATATTTCTAGAAATTTGTCCATTTCACTCTGTTTGATTCATTTCTTGGCATATAGTTGTTCATAGTAATTTCTTATAATTCTTTGTATTTCTGTGTTACTAGTTGTAACTTCTCTTTCACATCTTATTTTGTGTATTCAGGTCCTCTCACTTTTTTCCTTGATGAATCTCATTAAAGTTTAGTCAATTTTGGTTATCTTTTCAAAGAACCAGCTCCTGAATTTATCAATCATTTAAATTGTTCTTTTTGTGTCATTTCATTCTGCCCTGATCTTGATTATTTTCTTCCTTCTACTTGCTCTGGGCATTGTTTGCTGTTGTTCTTCTAGTTCTTTTAGATGTAGGCTTAAGTCATTTATTTGAGTTTTTTTCTATCTTCTTTAGGCAGGCCAGTATTGCTATGATCTTCCTTCTTAGGACTGCCTTCACTGTGTCCCATAGGTTTTGTGTTGTTGTGTGTTCATTTTCATTTGTCTCCACATATTTTTGATTTCTCCCTTGATCTCATCATTGACCCATTCATTATGTAATAACATGTTATTCAGTCTCCGTGTATGTGAATATTTTTCAGTTTTTTCCTTGAAGTTGGTTTCTAGTTTTAAGTCATTGTTATCCAGGATTTCAATCCTGGTTTGATATGATTTCAATTTTCTTGAATTTGTTCAGGCTTGTTTTGTGTCCTAGCGTGTGGTCTATTTTTGAAGATGTTCCATGTGCATTTAAAAGGAGTGCATATTTTGCTTCTTTTGGTTGAAAATTTCTGTATATGTCAGTTGTGTCCATTTGATACAGAGTATTGTTCAGTCTCGCAATATCCTTGTTGATTCTTTGTTTGGAAAAATCTATCCAAATAATTGCTGACAGTAGGGTATTAAAATGCCCTATTATGACTGTGTTGTTGTCGATAACTTTCTTAAAGTCCTCCAAGATTTTCCTTATATATTTGGGTGCTTCTCTGTTGGATGCATATATATTTACAAGGGTTATGTCCTGCTGTTGGAGTGTTCCTTTAAGTAATATGTCGTGAACTGCTTTGTCCCTTTTTATAGCTTTTGTTTTGAAGTCTATCTTGTCTGATGTAAGTATTGCTAGCCTAGTTTAGTCTTTTATACATTTGCTTGGAATATTATTTTCTATCCCGTCACTTTCAACCTGTGTAGATCTTTTGTTCTGAGTTGCATCCTTTACAGACCGCATATATGCAGGTCATGTTTTCTTATTTATTCTGTTACCGTATATCTTTTTATTGGATCATTTTATCCATTTACATTTCAGATTATTATTGATAGGTACTTTTTCATTGCCATTTTTCCATACCTGTGTTTCTCTCTTCCTCCCTCTCCTTCTCTCTCTCTCTCTCTCTCTCTCTGTTTCTCTTTCTTCTCCTTTTTATAGCAGTCCCTTTAGCATCCCTTGCATTGTTGACTTCATGGAGATGTACTCTTCTTTTGTCTGGGAAGCTCTTTATTTTACCATTAATTTTAAATGACAGCATTGCTGGATAGAATCTTGGTTGTAAGTCCCTGCTCTTTACCTGGGATATTTCATGCCAATCCTTTCTGGCCTGCAGTGTTTTTGTTGAGAAATCAGCTGATAGCTTTATTGGAGCTCCCATGTTTGTCACTTGCTGTTTCACCCTTGCTGTTTCTCTCTTGCTGTCTTTAAGATTCTCTCTTTGTCTTTGAGACTTGGCATTTTACTTATGATATACCTCTTTGGGTTCATCTTGTTTGGGATCCTCTGTGCTACCTGAACTTGCACAGTTTTTTTTTTTTTCTCTCAACCAGTTAGGAAAGTTTTATGTCATTTTTTTCAAACATGTTCTTTGTCTATTCCTTGCTCCTTTTCTTCTCCTTTGGTATTCTTATGATACAAATATTCTATTGCAAGTTGTCCTGAAGCTCCATATACTATCATTGTTATTTTTTAGCAGTTTTTCATTTTGTTGCTCTAACTGGATATTCTTTCTACCTTGCCTTCCTGCTCACTGATTTGGTCCTCTACTTTATCTATCTTGCTCATATTTCCTTCTAGTGTATTTTTCCTTTCAGATGTCATATTCTTCATGACTTCCTGGTTCTTGTTCATAGTCTCTATGTCCTTTACATGCTGCTGCAGTTCCCACTAAGTTTATTGTAGTTCTCAATGAGTTCCTTGAGCATCCTTATAACTATTATTTTGAATTCTATGTCTGATAGACTTATTACCTCAATTTCATTTAGCTTCTTTTCTGGGTGTTCCACTTCTTTTGATTGGGAGTTCTATCATTGTATCCCCATTTTAAGTGGCTATTTTTGTTTGTTCTGCATCACAGGTTACTCTGCTCTGACTACTTGTCTTTGTGTGATGGCCTTCTGTTGTAAGAGTTCTGTGGGACTCTGTGGTGCAGTCTCTTTGGTCTCCAGATCTGGATGCTCTAGGATTATCCTTTATTCAGTTTATGTGGGATGTCTCATTGTATTTGATAATTGGTGGCCCATTTGCTGACTGACAGTCACAGCTCCCATGATCTCTTGTATGCTATTGTATAGGTGCTGGTTAACAAATCAATATTACCAGAAAACAAAACTCATTCCAGTAAAAATAAGCCCCTACTACATCAGCAATATCAACAGCAATGGAGCAAAGATTAATAAATGTGGAGAGAGATTAAGGATATTATAAGATAGGAAAATGGGAATATGAGGTGACTAAAAGAGAGAAAAATGATTTTGAGTGGAAAGAGGAAGGATAAATGATAACAGTAGGGAATAGAAACAAGGCAAAGAAAGGAAGAGAATAAAATATAAAAATAAGTACTATAGGGAAGGACAATGGCAAAATGGAGTAAGAAAAGGAAAGTGTGTACTATGATGATTGAAATAAAATTAAATAGGTAATGAACAAAATTTCACAGTCAATATCAATGATACCTAAGCAAAGATTAATAAAGGTGGAAAGGAAATAAGAATATTATACAAAATGAAAAGACAATATGAGATGTCTACAAATAAAGACAAATCATTTGGGAGGATAGTGAAAGAAAAAATAATAAGAGTAAGGAATAGAGTCCAGGCTAAGGACGGGGGTGAAAATTCTAACTCAAATAAGCCAGGGCAGGGGGAAAGTAAAATGGAATAAGACAGGAGGAGAGTAGCCTATGAGATTTGAAGCACAAAAAATAGTGAACAAGTAGGAATACTGTTGGAGATGAACAGCAATATCCATAATATTCATGCCCAACATGCCACCATTTATAAAGGTGGAAAGGAAATAAGAATGAGAAAAAGAATGTGAGCTGATTAAAGGAAGGAAGAATGCTTTTGAGAGGACAGAGGAAGGTGAAATATTAAGAGTAAGGAATAGGAACCAGGCATAGAATGTGAGAAAATACAATTTACATCGAAAATAAGAAAGGGATGGAAGAAGGCAAAATGGAGTAAGTCAAGGCAAGTATGCAGTGTGAGATTTGAAATAACAATAAAAATAATATAAAATCTGAATAAAAGTAATAAAAAATTTAAAAAGTAGTGAATTAGTTTGAATACAATTGAAGCAAAAGAAGAAATATTAAAAGGCTATGTGAAAGGAAGAAACAAATGCAAATTCTAAAGAAGTGCAAGGTGAAATTCATCTCAATTGTTTGGTGTTCACTTCTAACATCTTCTGGATATGCCACTGTTTTTTGTTTTGTTTTGTTTTGTTTTGTTTTATCAGCTCACGTTCCTGAGGTGGGTCATCCAACTCCTAGCAACACCAATTTCACCTTCCACTAGAGGGAGCTTCTGTTGCGATCAGGAAGGTGGGACCAATGTATCTCCTGGGAGGCATTGTTCAGTCTTCTGGGAAAATTGTGGGTGTGTTCCCCTTCCCCTGCATCATTTTTAGTAATGGACAGTTTCTGATTAATTAACTCTCCATTTCATAGAGATGAAGACAATCTGTGTAAGAGGGTCTGCTCCCTCCTACTTGGTGCTGATAACATCTGTGTGTGAGCTGAGGCTGGGCAGGGCCCTGATTGCCTGCTGCTTCACCATTTTCTGATCTCCCTGCTTTGCTGGCCTCAGTGAAAGAGGGCCCTAGAAACCAGTGTATTTTGTCTCCTTGAGAGAAGTTCAAAACAGGCCCTTTAGGCATTGCTGTCTTTCTCTTATGGAAATGCACCCCGCAGGATTCTTGAACCTGCCCTGCCTGTTTTGCAGATCTTCCCCACTCCTGCAGGAGACAGGGGCTGGGTGAGATCTTCCCAGAATGTCTGCCATGGAAGGAGGTTCTGTCTGGCTTTAAGCAATCTTAGGTGTACAGTTCCCAGCCCCCTGCCCTTGCAACAGACAGAGGCCTGCACTCTCCACTCTCTGCAGGGTCTGCCCTGCCATCTATGCCAGGCTGGAGCCAAGAAATCTCCTCACTTTGTACCTTTCTGATCAATCTGCCCATGTGCGGTGCACTGAGTGGGAGAACATCCTCAATCGCTTTCCCCTTGCTGGCAGGGCAGCTGTGTGTGGGATTCCTGCACAGCTGCCTCAGCTCCCCTTTTCAAAAGTCTCTCTGAGCGCTCCACTGCAGCACTGAGTGATACACTTCACTCCTTCAAAAAGCCAAGAGTCTGTCACAGTCACAGCTGGTCGGCCAGCCTCCTTCTCCTGACCCAAGTGCAATAGTATCTCTCTCTCTCTCTAGCACTCTCTTGGTTGGTGTTTGCTGCTGTAGCTATGGGTATGCTGCTCACTGTGAGTGTGCGTAAACTCAATATCCCCAATTTTGTGTATCTAAGTTGCTCCCAGACCGGGTCTGGGGATTCCCTGTACTGGGAGGGGAGGGAGCTGCAATTAACAAAATATCATCAATGTAATGGAAGAGGTACCTCTGGAGGCTGTGGCCACTTAGCCAGGTCCTCTGCCACAAGCTTGTGACAGATTGTCGGGTTGTGCAAGTGCCCTTCAGGGAACAGTGTAAAGGTCCACTCTGGGCCTTCCCATGTGAAAGCAAAGTGATCTTGACTCTCCTGAACAATGGAGAAAAAGGCATTGTAGGTCAGCTACAAAGTACTAAATTCCCAGCTCATTAGTTAACTGGTCCATCAAGTGCAGCACAGAAGGGATTGCTGAATGTATTGGAAGAATCACCTTACTGAGCTCCCAGTAATCTACCATCATTATCCACGTACCATCTGGCTTCTCCACTGGCCACACAGGATAATTAAAAAGACTGTGGTGGCACTAATTATTGACACCTTTTCCAACTCTCCTATGGTTGCTGTAATTTCCTCATGTTCTCCAAGCAACCAGTATGGCAATTGCACAGTGAGAAAGATAGCATGTCCCCACAGAATGGCTTTACCACTCACACTCACAGGTTAAACTCTCCTGTGTTTGTGGGTAGCCATAGTCCCTGGAGTACATCAATTCCCAGGATATACTCAAGAAGGGGGGATACCTGAACAGTGTACTCATGGGGGAGCAAATTCCTGGTACCCAGCAAGAGCTGTACAACCTTTAACCTCACACTCTGTCCCCCATAACCTTCAGTAGAAACCTTAGACCATGGAAACTTCTCAGGGTTTCCATGTAAGAGGGTACACTTAGCTCCTTTATCCACAAAATCTAAAACTCACTGGACACCTTCAGACATATTAGACATATGGCCTATGGTCCCTGCCCATGACCTATGATCCCTGCCCATGCCCTGTAGATGGGTTCCCCAGCCTTTCCCCTAGTCAAAAGTCCAAAGGACATCTTCCTCATCAACTTGGAAGGTTGACACAGCCATATGATCTTTCAGCTGGACTGAATGGGCTTCTCAGGGAACACCCCTGGATTTCTCTAGCAGTTTCTTCTCCTTCTGGGGCTGCAGGAAGTGTTGGTCATCTCACAGATGCTCCTAGAGCTCTAATAGGTGTGTGTTCAGCTTCCTGTCAATCTTAGCACAATCAACTCCAGCCTCTAAAGGATCTGACCACATCTGTGTTCTGGTCACATGCACAGGAGCCCTGTTTGACTGAAAAACAAAATAACTTTGAAAGACAATACTAACTGCTTTTTGCTGGCGATCATATTCTGCCTCTCCCAAATTGGCCATCATTGCCATGAAGTCATTTATGTGAGGGCTGACATACAGGGCTAAATTCACCATCAATGACTCAAAGGAGGCAGGGGGAGAGTGCTGGAGTACAAGATCCAGCATTCTATCTGTAAAAGATTAATCATCAGGGCCTTATGTGTTGGGATTGCACAAAGCCTGGTGCATGCCCAGCTCCCTCAGAATTTGCACTAAGTCTGTAAAGAACTGGCACTCGCTTACTGTGCCTGGCACATCACCCACATTTGCCCAGACAGTAGGGATAGATGCCATTACCCACTCCATCAAAGAATGTGAGCCCTGCCCCACACCGTGCCTCCAGCTATTCTGCAGCCATTGGCAGAGAAAGGGGTGTGTTGTGATGGAAGCTAATTTTTCCATCTCATTGTCAGTGCACATGATGCTATCCACCCCTAAATTCATAAGCGTAAGAGCCACACAGCTAAACTGATTTGTGAGATCAACCAGTTTGACCTGTGTATAGGGATGGTAGGTGGTATGTTCTATCATCTGAGAAGACTGGCCAGTGTTCTTCAGGGTGCCATATGCTGCTGGGGCTTCATTTTCTGTAACACTATGGGGTGGTACTTCCAGAAGTACAGTTCCCCATTGATATCATCTTTCTTTGACTCCCGACTCATCTTCTGCAGCTGGGGAAGGAGATCAGCATCACTTCACCACTCACAGCTCTTCTTCCAGGGCACTGATTCTGGCTCCCAACACTTCTTCTTGTCCTTGGAGTCTGTATAGTTTTGCTGGGTCATGAAGCAGTTTCTGTCTTAGCTCGCAAACCTGAAAGAAACACCCTATGCACAGTCCTCATGGCCAAATGGGTGCTGGGTCACTCCAGGGTCTCCCCAACCTCATGCGGGGCTTTCTTATTGTGTCAGATGCACCACTGACATGGGCCACTCCCAGATGCCAAGAGGCTTGCCACTTGGTACTACATAGTGGTATCAGCCCACCCATCCAGGCTCCCCTCAGGGGACCAAGGAGGCTCACCCATTTCTGTGCCATGCAAATCCTGTCTACTACGCCAATTATCTTGCAGCCTGTCAAGGCTTGGCAGGTCGATTCTACATTTGAGCAGACTGAAGAAAATGCACAGAGCCATGCAGGTGCTTGACATGCTTTTAGTCAAAAGTGGGCTATCCATGTGTGATGCAAACTGTGTGTGTCCAGTGGGAAGCTCCTACCTGCCTTTATACTACATTCAAACAGAGCTGGCAGAAAGCAGGATGTTATATAACATAGCATGATTCTGCATATGCAAGTCCACTCAATGTTATAGGAACCATTTATTGGACCCAGTCTCAAGGCTATGAGAATTCTACTTATCAGGCTGATTCTCAAGGTTATTCGAAATTGATTCTCTTAGTTGCCTAGACATCTTGATGAGGAAGCCATACAAATGCAAATATAATACTTGATGGTGGAATAGTGAATGCATTCATTTTATATAATAGTTGTAATGAGCATATGTACTATTATACTGATACTAATTTTGTCCTGGTCAGTGTAGTAACACAAGTAAAAGAAATAGAAGACATGAGGATCATAAAATAAATTATAAAATCATAATTAATCTTATGATATAATTTTCTACCTTAAAACCAAACACAGCTACAGAAAATTATTAATAATAGGACACTTTAACAAGGTTATTAAAAACAAAATTAACATCTGAAATGCATATGCATTTCTTTTTTTAAACTCTATTATTTATCTATCTATCTATTTATTTATTTATTTACACACAATACAAAAACGCTTTATTAACAGTCAAATGTCATCCCCAGGGACCATGTCTTCCACCTAGATATCCAGGACCAAGACATCAACTCAATGCAGCCTCCAAGCCTCTCCCTCTGACTCCAGTAGAGTGAGCACGTCGCCCTCGCTCATGGGGCCTTTCACGTTGCGGATGATAGAGTGACTCGTGTCATCCATGAATTCCACGCGTACACATGTGCACTGGCCCTGAGAACCAGTCCTGCCCACCACTTTGGTGACCCTGGCTAGCTTGATAGGTTGCACACGACTCGTGTCCATGATGGCAGCAGTGGTTCAGTGGAGAGGTTAAATTCTATTTATTTTTTAAAGAGAGGGGAAGGGAAAGAGAGGGAGAGAAACATCAATTTGTGTTTGCCTCTTGTGTGCCCCTGACTGGGAACCTGGCTTGTAACACAGGCATGTGCCCTGACTGGGAATCAAACCAGCGATCCTTTGGGTCACAGAATGACACTCAATCCATTGAACCACACCAGCCAGGGAAAAAATTTACATGCATTTCTATGTGGCAACACTAAGAGTTAGCAAATATAAAATTCTCAGGAGACTATTCACACTACAAAAAAATATATAAATGTCTAAGAATAAAGCTAATAAGAGTAGTGTAATATTAATAATCAGGAAAAGTATTTGCCCTGACTGGCATGGCTCAGTGGATTGAGTGATGGTCTACCAACCAAAAGGTCACAGTTGGAATCCCAGTCAGGGCACATGTGGGGGCTGGGGGCCAGGTCCCTGGTTGGGGCATGAAAGAGGCAACCAATGTATGTTTCTCTCACACATCAATGTTTCTCTCTCTCTCTTTCTCCCTTCCTTATCTCTCTTAGAAAAAGAAAATAGTAGTAATTATTTTTAACAGCAATTAATGATAACCTAAATAAATAACAGAATAAGCCATGCTCATGGAAAAATGATGATTTTGTAAAGACATAAATTATGACTAATATGTAAATTAAAATACAAGCTAGTATTTTAATGAGCCATGATAAGTTACTCAAAATGTATATGAAGTTCAATAGATGAAATTAAGCAAGAAAATCATGTAGAATATTAATATGGAAAAACTTTTTCGAATATAAATATTTATTATACTAATACAATAATTAAGAGAAGAGTATGGTATTAGTAGGAAGATAATTAAACCAGTAGAGCAAACTAAAGATTTAGATATAACCCTGCATATAGACTTATGACAAATATGGACTACAAAGAAGTATGGCAAAGAACACACTGTTCATATGAAAAACCTACAGCCAACATTATACTCAATGGACAAAAACTAAAAGCTTTCCCACTAAAATCAGGAACAAGACAAGGATGTCTGCTTTCAGCACTTTTATTCAACATAGTATTAGGAATCCTAGCCATAGCAATCACACAAGAAGAAGAAATAGAAGGCATACAAATATAAAAGGAGGGTGTAAAACTGTCATTGTTTGCAAATGACATGATAGTATACATAGAAAACCCTATAGACTACACCAAAAAACTACTCGACCTAATAAGTGAATTTGGCAAGACAGGAGAATACAAAGTCAATATTCAGAAATCAAAGACATTTTTTATACACCAACACTGAAATATCAGAAACAGAAATTGGGAAAAAATCCCATTTTATATAGCAAAAAGAAAAATAACTAAGAATAAACCTAACCAAGGAGATAAAATACTTGTACTCAGAAAACTACACAACACTGAAGAAAGAAATTAAGGAAGACACAAATAAATGGAAGCATACACCGTATTCATGGATTGAAAGGATTAACATCATCAAAATGTCCATACTATCCAAAGCAATTTATAGATTCAATGCAACCCCTATTAAAATACCAATGACTTATTTCACAGATATAGAACAAATATTTCCAAAATGTGTATGGAACCATAAATGATCCCAAATAGCCACAGCAATTTTGAGGAAAAAGGAGCAAAGTATGAGGGATCACCAAACCTGACATCAAACTATATTATAAGACCACAGTGATCAAAAGAGCCTGGTACTGGCATAAGACCAGACACATAGATCAATGGAATAGAATAGAGAGCTCAGAAATAAACCAAAGTCTCTATGGTCATTTAATATATGACAATGAGGGCAGAAGCATAAAATGAAGTAAAAATGGCCTCTTCAACAAATGGTGTTGGGAGATCTGGACAGCTATATGCAAAAATATGAAATTTGACCACCAATTTATAACATATGCAAAAATAAACTCAAGATGGATAAAACATTTAAATATAATTTGTGATACCATAAAAGTCCTAAAGGAGAATATAAGCAGGAAAATCTCAGCAATATTTTCACTGATATGTCCCCTAGAACAAGGAACATAAAGGAAACAATAAACAAAGGGGACTTCATCAAAATAAAAAGCTTCTGTATGGTTAAAGAAAAGGGAACCACCTGTATGGGAAAATATATTTGCTAATGATATCTCAGACAAGGTTTTTATCTCCAAAATATATAAAGATCTCACATGACTCCACTGCAGGAAGACAAACAACCCAATTAAAAAATGGGCAAAGGAGCTGAACAGACACTTCTCCAAGGAAGGCATATAGAGGGCTCAGAGACCTATGAAAGGATGTTCAGCATCTCTAGCCATCAGAGAGATGCAAATTAAAACCACAATGAGATACTACTTCACACCATTCAGAAAGGTCATCATAAACAATTCAACAAACAGCAAGTGCTGATGAGAATGTGGAGAAAAAGGAACCTGAGGACATTGTTGATGGGAACACAGACTGGTGTATCCACTGTGGAAAACATTATGGAATTTCCTCAAAAATATAAAATGGAACTGTCTTTTGATCCAGCAGTTCCACTGCTGGGATTATACTCTTAAGAATCGTGAAACACTAATTCAAAAGAACCTATCCACTCCAATATTCATAGCAGCATTATTTAACATAGCCAAATGTTGGAAGCAATCTAAGTGGCCATCAGTAAATAAGTGGATCAAAAAACTGTGGTCAATTTACACAATAGAATAGTACACAACAGAAAAAAAAAAAAAATGAAACGGGCTCCTGCCCTTTGTGATAGCATGTATGGAATTGGGAGAGCATTATGCTAAGTGAAATAAGCCAGGAGGTGAAAGACAAATAACATATGATCTTACCTCTAAGTGGAACCTAATCAACAAAACAAAAAAGCAAGCAAAATATAACCAGGGAAGTTGGAATTAAAAGCATACTGGCAGTAAACAGAGGGGAGGGAAAAGGGAGATGATGGGAGAAAGAAGGGAAAGTGTTGTCAAGGAACATGTATAAAGGACACATGGGAAAAAGGATGGAGAGCAGGAGGTGGGTGTGGGTGCAATGGGGGAAAGTGGTGGTAAGAAAATAAAGACAACTGTATTTGAACAACGATAAAAATAAAAAATAAAAAAATAAAAAGGATACGCTGTTCAGTGTCTGGTATTGAGGAAGAATTAGTTACCCATATAGAAAAAAACTAAATAAAATATTGTCTTTCCTTACACCATATTAAAGAATCTATCTAGTATGTTGTAATTCTAAATTTGAGATATTATATTCTTGATGTCAAGGCAAATGAGATTTGTTAAATAGAAGAGGAAAAAATAAATGACCCATCTAAAGGATAGTGTTGATAACCTCCATTACTTTATAATGAAGAACTTCTTTTCATTTGAAAGACACCATTATTGATTAGGTTCCTGTTAAAGGTGAGATCATATGGTACCTAATCAACAAAACAAACAAACAAGCATAATATAAACAAAGACACTGAATTTGAGAACAGTCTGACAGTGACCAGAGGGGGAGGGGAGGGAATTTCAGGGGAAAGGGGAAGGGATTAGAGCAACAAGTATAAAGGACACATGGACAAAAACTATGGGGGGGTGGAAATGGGAGGAAGGTGGTGAGGGCTGGGGTGGTGGGCTGGGGGCAGGGTAAAAGACAGAAAACTGTATAATATCAACAATTAAAAAATACTGATTAAAAAATAAAAATAATAATAATTATCAATAAAAAATTAGAAAAAAAAAGAAAGACACCATTAGAAAAATAAAAACTAAAAAATCAGAATGAAAGAAGATATCACAGAACATAAAGGAGAGAAGCAGCCTGTATTAATAATATAAAAAGAACAACTGAAAATAATAAAACAGATAATCCAATAAAAACTATATAAACAATTTTAACAGCACTTCACAAACAGGAAGTCAAATTGGCTAATAGGCATAGAAAAAGCTGTTCAACTAAAATTGTTATCAGAACCACTTAATTAAAACTATAATGAAATAATACTACACATTTATTAGTATATTTACAAAATTATAGTCTGACATTTATTGAGAATGTTGCAGAAATGGAATTCTAGTTCTCATAAACTGCTGGTGAGAACTGAAATTGGTCTAATCAGTTTAGAGTATTGTTTGACATTAACCTCTGAGTTAAAATAAGCTTAGCATAATTATCTAATAATTATATTTCCTAGTGTATACCTACAAAGAAGTGCATGCATATGCGACAAACAAACTTTCAAAATAGCTAAAAAAGGATGATAAAAATCTAGCTAAGTAAAATGAATAATTATCAACATAGTCATAATATGGGAAATTGTATGTGGAATGCAGTATAATAACTAGAGGCACAAATATGAACATGGATCAGCCTCACAAATATAATACTGAACAAAATTAGATAGGATACATACTATATTTCATTATGCATATTATTCCATTAATATAAAGTATAAAACAAACACAAAATTGTAGTGTTTAGAGATATACACTTTAATGGTAGTATCAAGTAGACAAAAAACAATGCGAGCTTCCCTCAAAGGAGAATAATAATTATCTCTAGGACATTGAGGGTGTGGGTTTGGGCATTACTAAGGTACTGACAATATTCTGATTCTTGACATAGGTGTTTCACTTAGCAATTAGTCAAACTGCTCCTTTCTTTTATGGACTTTTATAAAGAACAAAAATAATGTGAAACTAATGACTGAAGAAGTAATTTTATCCTATGTGGGATGCTTATAAAATTTTACCTCCATTTAACCATTGTTTCAGGGAGATGATTTGGAAAAGGTTATGACTGAGTGCCCAGTCTTCAGTTTTGGAATGAGGCAAAGACAAAGATTGATTCTGGATGAATGGTCATTCTCTGCTAGAGTAAATTAAGAGGAAATATGGCATTGCCTAAGGCTATTAGGCTGTCTGGCTCAGCTATTCTAGCTTAATAGCATAATCTGAAAAATAGGGCTACAGATATGACTAACAGCAGTGTAACAACTAATTACCAACATCTAGCCATTATTTGGATGGGAGCCAATTAGTTAGCATGGGCCTAGATGCTCACGAGTACTGGAGAATTTGCAGAGGCCAAATGTGGCATATGCTGAATGAATGGCTCCGGCTAACCATTTGGGCTCTTCTGTTGGCTCCTATACCTGGTTGAACATTTGGACTGTGTTAATCTCATGGGTTCATAGGGTGGCTGTGTAATTTTTAAATTAATAAATAGACAAGGACCTCCTGCTCAAAAAGGCACAAACAACTTCAGGAATTTGGTGGGAAAAAATTTATGATGACACTAATACTCATGTGGTGAATATATGTTCTCAGTTATGCTAATTCTCCGTTATTTCACAATCAAATTTGACCGCCTTGTTTTCTGTTACCTTTAGGTGCTATCTTGGTTTCTAACTTATCACTGAGAGTGGTTTTCTGACCCCCTGCATTGATGAGGCTATTAGTATTTGCTGTCTCTAGTACAAACTTTAGGCCTGACATGCCTAACTGGCTCAACAATGTGGGAAGCATATTTGCATCACACATCCCTATCAGGCTTACATTTGATTCTACAAGTTCCTTGATAATCCAAGCTTTGTCAAGTGATTGCTAACTCAGGCCAAAAAACCACATAAATAATACCTTCTTAAAATCTGTATCTATAGATATAAATATAGACATATAATAAACAGTCAAGGTATTAAGTCTATATGTATTGATTGTAAATTCATATACCTAATATACATGTATCATTTTTAATATTTAAAATTAAATATATTATAGTAATTGCTTAATAAAAGATTATACATACAAATAGTCAGCGCTTGTACCTTTAACTGTAATGTGAACTGATTTCCACAAGGATATATAAAGCTTATAATTAATTTAATTTCAATGAGAAGAACAATTCAAACCTGCTGTGGTCTATAATAATCAATGTCACCAATTCTGTTCTTGTGCCCCACTGAGCCCTAAATCCATGAACTCATAAAAACCTATACAGATCAACATACCTCATATCATATGACTCAAGGTCACACATTGTCTTTACTCAGGAGAGATGGGAAGATGTGTACACACATGCACGTGTTGAGCTCAGTGGAAGCTCCATTATAATTATACTCAATAGTTACCAGGTGTTCCCAAGAGAAGACTTCCTGAAAATACTTATAGAAATCTACCCTAAAAAGTTTATTTTAGCACTTCAAAAAATGAAACACCTTTAAAACACTTTTTCCCTTGCCTGTTCACATAAGTTCATTGAAAACATAAAGTATGAAGCTTATGTACTGATGAGGAAACATGTTGATCATTTTATCCATGAAAATAATTTATTCAGCAATGTAGAATTTAAAAACATACATACACTTCTTAGAGACTGGGAGAAAGGTAAAAAGTTGGTCTTGTATTTTTTCTTTCTTTAATTTTTTCTACCAGATTTCAACTTTTTATACATTGCCATTCATCAAAGTAAATAATATAATTATGTCAAACAAATTCCATCTCCATTACAATTGTAACTCTCCTTGGAAAAAGGTAAGATGCAGATACTTTTATCAAGCTCTAAAACGTTCCAAGTAAGTAGAAATTAATATAAACAATTAAAATTTATATGTTTATTTATGTGTCCTGCCATCCTGCCATGTTCCAACTTCTTATGCAAATTCATGTGGTTTATGATTCAAAGGAAATTGAAAAAAAATAAGGCAAAAAGAAATAGTTATGAAAGTAGGTTAAAGCTACAGAAAATTATACATAGAGTGTTGGGTATGGGCTTGCTAGGTGTGGGTTGAAATCTTGGCTCTCTCCTTCAAACAGATCAAAGCCAAAAGAAAAACATAAATACATGACTCATAGTATCCAATGGAGGCAAAACAAACAAACAGGTTTCTCTGGAAAATAAAAGCCAAGGCTGATATTTTTTTTAAATGCAAAAAGTCTGTTGCTTTTCTTCATAAAAAAAGAAATCCAGAAATGGTTATGAGTGTAGATGTAGTAATATACATACATAAACTATAACAAATATTCACAAAGCATTAGTTATAAAAACAGTATAAGTAGGCACATGAAATGGTGCAGTAAATGTGGAAAACTGTTGCGGACCATTCAGCCTGGTTTCAGGAGTTGTAACCCTAACCCCATGGTGGGCTGTGTAAGAGCCCAAGGGACCCACTTCATCTGGGTCTGTTCTGTCACAAGGATGTGACCTACCAAGGAGACAAAAGCTTATCTCCCTGGCAGGAGTGCTGCTTCTGCCTCATCCATCTTTGGCCCCAATGCTTGGTTGGCAGTCAATGACGGGTAAGACTCCTCATGGGAGGGGCAACCTAAGCCAGATGCGACCACTTGGGAGGCCTCATGGAAGGACTCGGGGGGACTGCAGCAAATAGGATGTGATGGACCCTCGCCCCCCGGCTATTCTGACATAGCCTGAGTCCTCATTTCCATTTGGGAGATGTCTCCTGCTCCCTAATAGGCGTAAAGCCTGAAACTGTGGGGGTGAGTAGTGCAGCCCTGTGCTGGCCAGGACGGCTCCCTGGGTGATCGGGCATAAGAAAGAATTCCTAAAGTCCTGTGAAACCTGCTTTGCTAAGAGTGCTCTTACTTAGGTGATAAGTGTCCCAGGAGAAAATGAGTATGTCTCCCAAAGTCTGGCAACTCCCCTTTCCTGACAAACACTGGCTCAGATTAAGCCCTCAGATTTCTTTGACATGTTAAACTTGTATTCCAGTGTATTGGAACCCAATAAAAGCCTAGTGAGGAAGGGGCTCTGGGTCATTCTCCTCTGAGAGTTTGACCCCTTTCCTCCCCAAGCAGAAGATGTCTTGGTAGTTTTTATTTTCATCCATGACGGAGGGATGGGGCTCTGCGGGCGGAGCCCCCCCACATCTGGTGCACAGGACAGGGACCCCCGCAGAAAACTTTATGATAATTTCTCCATAAATGAGACACAGAATTTACCATTTGAGCCAGAAGTTCTACATCTGGATATATACCCAAAATAAGTCAAGTAGGAATTCACACAAATATTTACACGCATTTTCATAGCAGCATTATTCACAGTAGAAAAAGGATGAAAACAACATGAGCATCCATCATAGATGAATGGACAAAGAAAATCTGTTGTATACATACCATGGAATATTATTCAATCTTAAAGAGAAAGGAAATCTGTCACATGCAATAATGTGGATAAACTTTGAAGAAGCCATGATAAGTAAAATAAGTGACAAGAAAGACATACTGTATGATTGTACTTACATGAAGTACCTAAAAGAGTCCAATTTATTAAGACAGAAAGTGGTAGTTGTCAGGGACTGGAGAAGGGAGTGGATGAGGAGTTAGTGTTTAGTAGGTATAGAGATCCAGTTCAAGAAGATGAAAAATTTCTGGGGATGGACAGCAGTGATGCTTGCACAATGATGTCAATGCACTTAATGCCATTGAATTGTACACTTAAATAATTTAAATGATAAATTTTACTTTGTGTATAATTTACTATAATCTATATAAATGATATAACATAAATATGTAACATGCAAATATAAGATGATCTAGCTATGTAGTTGTCAGATGGTCTGACTTAACAAAGTGGTATAATTTAGGGATATCAGAGTAATGGTTTTCAGGACTGTACATGAGTATGTGTATGTGTGTGTTTATTCATTGCTTTGTGAGATAGTATAGGGAATGAGTCTCAGAATTCTGTTTTATTCACTTTGTAACAAATTAGCAGAAATGACTCTAGGAACATCATGCACTAACAGTCATTCAAAATCAACTTTAAAGTTTTGAGTGTTTTTTTTTTTTAAGCAGAATTGTAAAGCTAAAGCCCCTTTGCATATTCAGAGAGCTTTTTATGAAAATAACGGAGTAGGCAAGTTACTGACTCATTCATGACCTAAAGAACTCCTTGCTTGAGGCCAAAGGAAGCCATTTCTCTCTTCAAACCACTAAAACTTTCAACGACTTCGAAATGGTGACGACAGCTATTAAACAACAATGGAAAATAAAACTGTTTGTCCTACCATAAAAAACAAAACAAGAAACTTTTTAACACATAAGCTTTCATGTTTCCAAAATGAAGGAAATCCAGTGATATATTTTCAAGGACTAATTTATAACTTTAGTCTCTTCCTTATGCATTTTAAAACCTATGCGTTGTGAGATTTGTTCAAGATGTTAGATAAATCACTTTCTTCCCGAGACAACACATAGTTATTCCTCTCAGTGAAAATAGAACTTAGGGCTCTGTGGTTTACAAGCACTTTATTTCTCCTGACCCTTTCTCTTGGGACTCTGGGGCATCTGCCATATGGCCAGCCCAGAAATTCTGATATTGAAATGATATTGCATGAGTCTTGCTAATACTAAAGTAAAAAATTTACATTAAAATACTATTGCTTGATAATTTTTTCTTGGATTCTAAAATAGGCTTTATGTAGCCCCTTGTTAGATTATTCCTAGGAACAGTTTCTGACCCACACTTCCATTACATGTACATGATTCACATAATCAATAGTCCTGTATAGTTGACAGTGGAGCCCAATTTTCCATTCATACGTAGAGCACAATTTGTGGTACCTACCATGAGAGAAACATACTTTTCTTTTGATCTAGTAGATATGACTTACTTATTAGAAGTATGGTGTCCATTGTCCTAGTTTCAGACTTGTGGAAGCATATATAAGTGAGATGGAGGAGTTTCCTTCAAGGGACAGGAACCAATGTGGGGGTCTCTGAGTTTGGTAATATATTATATACTTTCTAACAATTCTTTGTAAAGTAGTGAGCTATTACAACCCTCAGTGTAGTGTCTGTGTTGTTGTTGTTGGTTAACGCAGGAATTTAATTAGTGGAGGTGACTATATATACATATATTCACCTCACCAACTCTCTCCTTTAATGCAAAGCCTTCCACTTATGAATACCTTGCCTATTATACTTATATATGCTGTCATTCCTTTATCTGTTCATCCAGGGTGTGGTGTTACATTTGTGTAATTTAGAATAAAGCTCTGGAATGAGAAGTATGTCTTTGTGCTGAATAATAGTGTTGTTTTACATAAACAATATTGATAATGATTAGTCTCAGTGGCCTATAGGCAAGGTTAATAATTTTGCTAGTGTAAATAAACTTTTCATTAGTGCATCAAATTGCCTGAGAGTGCCACACCCCACTTACTAAAGGTTTGGTTACAATTATCACTCCAAAGTTGGAGTAGCTTTTCATATTATGAATATGCTTATTCTAAGATACAAGGTGATTTACTAAAATATTTCTCCAGATTTTATTACAGCCAAATAATATATCAATTTAGTCACAACATGAGCCACTAGAGTTTCATACTTCCATTGAAAAAATTCTAGTACTGTAGCCATATGTTTGTGAGAAGGAGAGAATAGATAAAATCTCCCTGTTTTTAGCTCCAAGTTAGCAGGTAAGATCATCTCCAAATAATTTATTGTCCTTGTCTGCGTCTTGAAATGCAAGGCTGTAACTAGTCAGAGCTCATTATCTTTAGACAATGCAGGGGAGACAATTTTGATTATCTTTTCTGACTGGACAGTGAACAACTCCAAGGGTAAGATACACCCAATACCCTAAAATGAATTGGTCATACTTCTTACTCAATATTACCAACATTTTTGTCTAATCTTTCTAGTGTTCTTCTAAGACTTGGTTCTGGGGAGGTGCAACAACATAGTGACTGTGTTGTTGTTCTTGGCTAGCACAGGAATTTCGTGAAGGAATAAAGTCAGAAAGAGAAGGAGGTTTCCCTAAGCCAACCTTGTTGCTTCTGTTTTCATCAACATTTGGGTCATTCTGGGTAATGCATGGTCAACTAAACTTACTTGTGGCTTGGTATAAATTTATCTCAATACACTATGACAAACTTATGTTTTTCCATGCCTATTCAGTGTCCCAGGGCTGCCTTCTCTAATTTCTCCTTACTTTGAAGATTTGGCCTTGTCTCATCCTTCTTACTGCAGTGGACTGCAAGTGGAAATGCCAAGAATACCAGTACCTTTATCCATGGGCTTGGTGGCAAATGGAGTTTTGCTAATGATTTCTGCACTTTCACTAAAATCTCATTTACCTAGCCATGTTATATGATTACCATCACTCATTATTTTCTGACACCCGGAATCTGTTGCCACCATTATCCTTACCTATTACTACTCTGGAGTGCAAATGGAGAAGTTTAAACATTTTTAAGGGATCTATATGTTATTTTAGAAAGATGTATTTGGTTCTCTGGGAGAAAGTTAAAAATATAGTAATTACTGCTGAAATGGAAAAGAAGTTCCAGAATATATGAAAGAATTAAAACAGAGTTCCTTTAAACTCTTCATACCAGGAATAGTATGGAAGGGCAATTAGACATATGCAAACACCAGTGAGGCATATTGTAGTGACTTCAAATTTATGTATTTAGCATGTTAAAACTTTTATTGTATATTCATTATACCGCAATATTTTTTACATTGAAAAATTACAGAGCTGATTTCATCCCTCCTCCTACTACTCCTGACTCTACCTTCTAAATACTAATCTTTATTTTAAATTTCAGTTGCCTTTGCAATAGCTCTAGTGGAGTTAGTCTTTAAAAAGCCAAGTACTTGCCACTCCTCAGGGATAATAAAGTAAGTGTAAATGCCACAAACTAAGACCAAATTGTGCCAACATCTTGACAACATGGGCAGAGGGGTATGATTTTTGGTTAGAAATAATGGTTGCTAGAGTTGTGTAAATTTTATTAGCTTATCATAAATTCCTTAATCCCAGCTTCCAAGATCCAATAGAGTGGTTGGCACTTTTGTCCTGATTACCAATAATAAATGACAATGAACTTACTCAGATTTTTTAGTGAATCTAATCATACTGGTGTCAAAGAATGGTATGTTCTAATGAGAACTACCATCTTGCTGTTTTTGACTTATCCGTTTTGAGACAATCATTATATTTTGTGCATGGAAGCACAGCTATTGTGGAATGATTGTTTATAGACATGCTTTATTACCTCTGTGGTATGTGTCAAGGCATCAGTTTACAAATTACATTGTTGGCCAAAGAAAAGCCATTCCTGTTAATTTTTAGGTATCTTTTTGTTTATGTAAAGTACTAACAGAATTATACTTAGTGCGTTAGATTTTATTGAATATACATAGACATATCCCTTGATACTCAAGTTTTTGCCTTCAAGGGTCAGGCAAGTGCCATTCAATTTTCAGGGAGAAGAATAAATGAAGATATGTTCTTGGCATCATGGGAAATCTCACCTAGACAAGAGAACTCAGATTCTATACCTTGCTCTAATTCCATGGGATCTCTGCTAGCCCCACACCTGTCACAAGAATGTGGCTGCAGTCTGTCAATGTTGCTACTCTTAGAGATAGTCCACTGCTCTATTGGAGAACTAGAACTGTTGATATTCTTTTTAATCCTGGATCTTAAGTGGAGCTCTGGTGATTAAGGGGTCTCCAAAGGCCAGGTAACTAACAGTTTATTTTTTGTTGGCTCTTTAATTTGGGTGAGCTAGGATTGGCTTTATCCTAGTTGTAACACTGAGCATTTGTTTTTCCTGAGCTGATACAATTTTATTTTAAGCTCCACTCATGTTACTCAGAGCACAGCTTGATTTGAAATAGTTCCAAAGGCCAGTGAACTGCTTCATACATCGACCACTAAATCAAAAATCAAGAGTGATCAATGCATCATTCCTCTTCCATGAGTACTACTATAGATTCTTAGTGACCATTAACTGCTTACATTACTGGATTCTGAAGGTTAGGTCCCCAAGGAGAAGATCTGTTGAAATGCCCTTTTAATCTCCTTGGTGTCAGAGTCATATTGTGGCTCCTACTTATATTGCTATAGCTGCTAGATCACTTTATAAGTAGGACTAGGTCCCCAGCATCTTCTTCATGTTTCCAGAATTTGGGCCCATGGTCATTGGGCTTATATAACCAGAGTGGGGTTAGAACCATACTAAGTCAAAGGAATCTTATTCACCTTGACTTCAGGCTTTTTTCTCTTACTAATGCCTGCATATGTGTCATTGGCATTGTTGCCCCAGTCATGACTTAAAAATAAGTCTCCCTATCCTGTGATTGACATATGAACCAGGGATTATGGGCTGGATTTCAGGAATCAGACTGTATCTGTGCTACAGAATTTAAAGAGTTTCATCTTAGCGCAGAGGATTTCTGTTATGGGATTATCTCCACAAAATTTGCATGATAAAGTTCTAACCTCTAGTGCCTCTGAATATGACCTTATTTGGAAATAGGGTTGTTGCAGATATAATTAATTAAGCTAATTTCTAATTGAAGTAGGTTGGGCATTTAAACCAGATTGACCAGTGTCCTTACAAAAGAAGGAAATATGGATACAGGTACATGAGAAGAATGCCAGGTGAAAATAAAGGCACACAGATTGAGGTGATACATCCAAAAGACAAGAACACCAAAGAGTGCTGGCAAACACCAAAAGCTAAGGAAAGAAGCATAGAATGAAGTCTCCCTTACAAAGTTCAGAAGAAACTAACCATTCCAACACCTTGATCTTGGACTTTGAGCTTCCAGAAAGTGTGAGACAATACATTTTTGGTGTTTAAATTACTCAGTTTATGGTATTTTGTTACAGCAGCTCCAGGAAACTAACACAATCTCGATTTAGTATAATCCCAGCTATGTGATTTCCAAGAGATACAATTCTCTAAGGTCTACTATAGTCTCATAAAGGGATGTAATAGTCAGGACACAACTCTGACTTATAGTATTTATAATATTTTGTTATTTATTGTATTCTCCAAGAAACTTACCTTTAAATGATCCACTATGATTCCATAATGTTTGTCTGTGGTAGAAAAATGCATGTTTCAAGGTAAAATTGAGAAAAAACTATTTGTGCTTCACTGATAAACATTACCTACTTTTGTAAAAAACAACATTGGTTTAGATATTAAAATTTTTAGAAGAATTATAAAAATCTGACCAATTTTTTATTATTGAAGTAATAACACTGTTTTAATTATTATATTTTTCCATGCATTTCACCATGATGGATTTACATTTTTATGTTCTTGACATCATATGAATTTTTTATGAGAAAAAATATATTATTTAGGTTAATTCTGATGGCATGTTGTCATCTTGAATTGCCCAGCTTTTTTCTCTGGACAACAACATTATCCAATTTGCAAAGTATTCTGCAATGTGAGATTACATAATTGTTCGGCACTCAAAAAGTGGTCAACGTAGAACTATGATATGTTTGTTAATTCATTTTTATGGGTGATCCCCATGCCTAAATAACATAAAGAGGTCATTAAAATGAATTGTAATCTCAGAATTTAATTAATATTTGTTAGGTAAAGTGCAACAAATAATTATTGGTTGAAGCCCACACTAACTAAAAGTTAGTTAGTTTGTAAATCTACAAGATTTAGTTAGTGTGTAAATCTACAAATCTAAAGTTAGTTAGTGTGTAAATGTATACATATAATAAGTCATTATATGTATATGTGTGGGTAGATTTAATGACTTATGTTATAATATTTTAAATAATTCATATACATATAACATAAGTCATATACATATAATGACCTATGTTATAATATTTTAAATAATTAATTTTCTATATGTTCTATTTATTTTCCTTTATCAGTTGTATTATTGCTTATGTGAATTCATGATATACTAATGTTGGGGCATAATTTTTTGAAGTACAGAACTTTCTAAAGTAAAATTTATTAAGTAAATTAGGCCTGGATAGGCAATGGAGTAAACTCAGACATGACTTGAAAATAAAGCAGAGATTATTTCCTTTATTCTAGTTTATTAATCATTCCATCACCTAGAGATGTTCTAATTGTGTTCCAGAGAACTTGGTGGAACACAGAAGTCACTTAGGGCCCACCTCAGTGGCAAGAAATAAATCAAGTTCATGAAGTTCTTTATTTTTATACCCTGTATTTAATATATTTTTTCATATCCTATAAGATTATAGTTATCAGTGATATTCTCTTGTTAAGTAGAAAAGTTATTATAATCACCAGAGTACACATAGTTCTCTAAACAATATCATTTACATACCAAAAATTCCTTTTTAAATTTTTTAGGCTTTCTTATTAAGAACCTCATTGCCATTACTAATATAAATTCACACTCACACACACACAAATAAGCTTTTAAATTTGAATGATTATACCATCAAGTTCTACATTTCTTAATTGCAGCTATGACATGCTTTGGATGTATTTCTAATGATTTATGTAACTAAACTGTTTACATGAGAATTTTTTTCCGAAAAGTATATACTTACTTCATTTATCAAAACAGTTCAATTAGGCTTCCCCACAAGATATTTTTGTTAAATTTTATTTACATTTTCTAAAACAATATTTTTATGTGTAAAACAATCATACTCAACATAAAGAATTTAGTAATGTGAAATATACTAGAAGATGAAGGGAAAAAATGTTTCTACAATCTTTCCACCAGAAGTACAGAGATTAACATTAGATACACATCATCCCAAAAGTCTGTATAAATAAACACTGATGAAAATATAAACAAATACATATTTGGAATTAAGAAATACAAATTGTCAGTTATAAAACAAGTCATGGATATAAAGTAGAGCATAGGGAATATAGTCAATAATATATTCAGACAATAAGTATGCATGAGACCAGATGGGTACTAGACTTATCCATTGATTACTTTGTAAGTTACAAAAGTGTCTAATCGCTATGCTGAACACCTGAAACTAATAATATTGTAGGTAAACTGTAATTTTAAAAAATCTAAAAATAAGAAAAAGTAAGAAATTGACAGTGATGTAGAAAGATAATTAAAAGCATATTTTAAATATATATAATATTTTAAAATAATGCATGATAGCATGTTTTATATTAATTTGACTTGAAATTAACATAAGGACAAATACTGAAAGTGGAAGAAATTACTAAATATAAGATTTCCCATATGACATATTTTCTGATATAATAAAATAATTTGTTAATACATCAAACATTTAGGGTTATTGTGTTTTTATTTATCATTATATCTCAATATTAGCCTACCCATTATGAAAAACAATGGCTTTAATACATTCTCACCTCCTTCTTACACCATCTGAAGTAGAAGATAGCTTTTCACCAAAATTGACAATTAAGTTAGTAAAATCTATAATTCATTACTAGTTTTATTTTATGATCTAAATAATCAGCTTGGAGTCTTCATTGATTAAACTAATTTTATATTGTACAAGTAATAATTTTACTATATAAAAATTGATTTTGTTTTACAATCAAAATGAAACATAAAACTATGGAAAATAGGTGCATAAAGAGAAATTTCACCTGTAATATTTTAAGGAAAAAATATGTAATTATCACACAGCTGTCTTCAAATAGAATTTTGAATCATGATTGATTGGTCTATCATCCTTAATTCTAGAACCATTCTTTTTTTTTCAACAAGAAACATACAAAATATTGATATACCAAAGAACCATGTCTACTTTATTTGAAAATTATTTAAATACATAATCATTGAAATCAGAAATGTTTAGTTTTCCAGGTGACAGCATAATATGTCTAGGAGTCTGGTAATTCATTCAACGTAATAAGAAATTGATATGTATTCTATTTGTTCAAGTTTCACACATATTTTCCACAATTGCTCTTAATATAAATGAAATCTTTATATTCAATTAATTCAGTTGCATTTATGATGAACTTTGTTTATTTTATTTTTAAGAAACAGTGTAAGCAGTCCTTTGAAATAATTGATATTTAGTCTAACCTGTTTCTTTTATTGTTAAAGTTCACTAGGTGTTCCTGCAATTGTTAATGAATAGTTTAGTCAGTAGTCAATAGTATTACACCAATTCTGTGTACAAACAGCATCAAAACCTGTGTTTTTCACCTACTATACAATAAACTAAGTAGATTCTGATCTTTAGCTTTCTAGCTGCTGATTTCTTCTGTATTCCTTTGGTTTCTGGCTTCCATATTTGCAGCTTAGGGGTGAACCAACAATTTGGAAAATATTTTTATACAGATTTTTAGATTGTTTCTTTTACATTTTCTGCTCTTTGGTTACAGAAATTTTGTCAGACTTGAATCTCTTTGCCTGGTAAGACGATATCTTCACTCAGGTTCTATTTATCTATGTCATCATTTGGAAAACTCCTCAGGGAATATGACAATGGAATGTGTCTATAATGGAAACTAAACCTGTGTTCATTGTTTCATCATGAATTAAGAGATAAATCTTTCCTTAGCATTTGGAAGTTGATGCTTAAAAAAAAACAACAGAAATTCTTTTTTTAATTTTTTAATATATTTTGTTGATTATGCTATTACAGTTGTCCCATTTTTTTCTCCCCTTTATTCCCCTCTGCCCTGCACACCCCTCCCTCCAGCACTTCCCCCACCTTAGTTCATGTCCATGGGTCATACATATAAGTTCTTTCGCTTCTCCATTTCCTATACTATTCTTTTTTTAATATATTTTATTGATTATGCTATTACAGTTGTCCCGTTTCTCCCCCATCATTCCCCCCACCCTGCACACCCTCTCCCACCCACATTACCCCCTTTAGTTCATGTCCTTGTGTCATAAGTTCTTTAGCTTCTACATTTCCCATACTATTCTTACCCTGCCCCTGTCTATTTTCTACCCACCATCCATGCTACTCATTCTCTGTACCTTCCCCCCTCCTCCTCCCACGTCCCTGTTGCATAATCAACAAAATATATTAAAAAATTAAAAAAAAAGAATTTCTGTTCAGTAAGCAATTAAATAGGCAAGCTACAGAGTGAAAAAGATTTTGCAACACATGTAACATCAAAGGGCTCAAATTCAGAAAATATATAGAACTCCTACAAATCAATAAGAAAAAAAGACAAGCTACTAGAAAAATGAGCAAAATATTTGAAATGCACACATGATCATAAACTATGGGGGGTGGAAATGGGAGGGAGGTGGGGAGGGCTGGGGTGGTGGGCTGGGGTGAGAGTAAAAGACAGAAAACTGTACAAGACCAACAATTAAAATAAAAATTAAAAACATAAAAAAAAACCAACAGTGTTTATTTCCATACAAACCTTAGTGAATAGAAACCATGTCTTAATCTTTTTAAATATATTTTATTGATTATGTTATTACAGTTGTCCCATTTTCTCCCCTTTAATCCCTTCTGCCTTGAACACCCCCTCCCACCATCTTAGTTCATGTCCATGGGTTGTAAATACAAGTCCTCTGGTTTCTACATTTCCTATACTATTCTTAACCTCCCCCTGTCTATTTTTTACCTACCATTTATGCTACTTACTCCCTGTTCCTTTTCCCCCACTCACCCTTCATCCCTTCCCTGCTGAAAACCCTCCATGTGATCTCCATTTCTGTGATTCTTTTCCTGTTCCAGTTGTCTTCTTAGTTCATTGTTGTTTTTGTTTCTTTATAGGTTTGGTTGTTAATAGTTGTGAATTCATTGTCATTTTACTGTTCATATTTTTGATCTTTTTTTTAGATAAGTCCCTTTAACATTTCATATAATAAGGGCTTGGTAATGAGGAACTACTTTAATTTGACCTTATCTGAGAAGCACTTTATCTGCTCTTCCATTCTAAATGATAGCTTTGCTGGACAGAGTCATCTTGGATATAGGTCCTTGCCTTTCATGACTTTGAATACTTCTTTCCAGCCCCTTCTTGCCTGCAAGGTTTCTTTTGAGAAATCAGTTGATAATCTTATGGGAACTCCTTTGTAGGTAACTCTCTGTTTTTCTCTTGCTGCTTTTAAGATTCTGTCCTTATCTTTAATCTTGGGTAATATAATTATGATGTGCCTTGGTGTGTGCTTCCTTGGGTCCAACTTCTTTGGGACTCTGATCTTCTTGGACTTCCTCGAAGTCTATTTCCTTTGTCAGATTGTGGAAATTCTCCTTCATTATTTGTTTGAATAAGTTTTCAATTTCTTGCTCTTCTTCTTCTCCTCTGGCGCCCCTATGATTCAGATGCTGTAACATTTAAGGTTGTCCTGGAGGTTGCTAAGCCTCTCCTCGTTTTTTTTGAATTCTTGGTTTGTTTGTTTGTTTGTTTTTTGCATTCTGCTCTGGTTGAATGTTTCTTTCTTCCTTCTTATCCAAACTGTTGATTTGAGTCCTCATTTTCTTAACTTAACTATTGGTTCCCTGTACATTTCCTTTATTTCACTTTTCATAGCCTTCATTTTTTCCACTATTTTGTGATCATACTCAACCGTTTCTGTGAGCATCGTGATTACCAGTGTTTTGAACTGTGCATCTGATAAATTGGCTATCTCTTCACCGTTTAGCTGCATTTTTTCTAGAGCTTTGTTCTATTCTTTAATTTGTGCCATTTTGCAGGGGAGGTCTTGGCATGCCTCTTATGTAATAAGGGGCAGAGACTTAGGTATTGGTCAGGGTAGGGCAACTCATGTCACTGTGTTGTGGTGCTGTATGTGGGGGAGGGGTCTGAGAGGGAACAATGCCACTTGTTCAGCTCTTGGTTGACTTTCAGTAACTTCCACCACTATCCACAAGCAAACTGGGCCTTTCTGGTGCTGATTCCTGGGTGGGTGGTTTTGTGTGCATTCTAGGACCCTGTGGGTCTCTCCAATGAACTCTCCTGTGAGGCTGGGAGTTTCTCCTGCTGCTTCAATCCCCATAGGTTTTTTCAGTCAGAGGTTTTGAGGTTTTATTTCCCTGCATTGAAACCGTGGGTTGTGTGTTCTTTCTAACTCCCCAGTTCCTCCCAGTTTGTCCACACACAAATGTGGGGTTGCCCAGTCCACCAGGTGCTGCCTTGCCTGGTCTACCAGACACCACCTTGCCATGAGTCCTCTCTGCCTGGCTGCCTGGCTGCCTGGCTCAGCCCCTTCCACTGGTCTGGATGAATGTTTCTTCTTTAACTTCTTTGTTGTCAGACTTCCATACAATTTGATTTTCTGGAAGTTCTGGTTGTTTTTTGTTTTGAAATATGGTCCTGTATTTCATTTGGTTGTCTGAGGAGGCACAGTGTATCTACCTATGCTTCCATCTTGGCTGGAAGCATGTACTAATCTTGATATAGATATAGTGATCCATCCTCTCATTCCTTTTTTTTCACCTGACTGATTTTTACATTTTAAATTTGTTTTATTTTCCTGTGACTTGCTTATTTCACTTAGCATAATATCTTCAAGGTTCATTCCTATTGTCTTACATTGCAGGATTTCTTGCTTTTTAAAGCCTGAATATTATCCTATTGTATATCTATTCCACCTTTTCCTAAGTCCAGTGGCCCCCAACCTTTTTGACACTAATGATCAGTTTTATTGAAGACAATTTTTCCACAGATGGCGCAGCAGGGGATGGTTTGGGGATGATTCAAATGCATTACACTTGAACTCACGTCCAGCTGTGCAGCCCAGTTCCTAATAGGCCGTGTACTAATACAGTCCTCAGGAGGAGGTTGGGGACCCCTGTATCATTCATGAGTTCATTGAACATTGAGGTATTTTCCATATCTTGGCTACTTTAACTAGTGCTGCAACAAATATGAAGGTGTTAATATCTTCTTAATCTTGATTTCAGTTCTTTTGGGTAAATATCTAGAAGTTAGATCATGCGATATTTCTATGTTTACATTTTGAGGAACCACAATACTATATTGGGCAGATTCTACTCATTATCTCTTAGCACCTCTCTGTGCAAATATATATCCTTATACATTTATTTGGGTACATCTCCTTCAGGGGTGTCCAATCTGTGGCCCACAGGCCACATGTGGCTCCAGATGGCTTTGAATGTGGCCTAACACAAAATCGTAAATTTACTTAAAACATTATGAAAAATTTTATGATTGCATGACTCAAGACAACTCTTCTTCCAGTATGGCCCAGAGATGCCAAAAAGTTGGACACCCCTGTAATGTGTTCTTGTAGATTGACGTGTCATGGCTATTCTGGCCATTAGAGATAAAAGCAAGGTTTTGCTCTTGTGGGAGAGAGTAAGGACTTCTCAGTACCTTTCTGCTGGCTACTATAGGTCAATGGCTCAAATTCCATCTGCCACCTCCAACCATGGGATAATCTTGGGAATAAAAAGTATGCATAACAGAGCAACAAATTTAGAGAAGGGAAAGGTTTCTGCCACTGACAGTGCTTTAGCATCTTTGGTTGACTCTCTCTGAACTCTGTTAACGTGACAGAGAAGAAAACTTCTATCTTGTTTAAACCCAGTGTTTATTTTTATGTCACGTATACATACACCTAGTCTTAAATTATACATTCTTTAATTGGGTGATATATATGATTTCTTTTACAGCTTCCATTATTAATATATATTTATAAGAACATAGACATAGATCAAATGTAAAGAAAAAGAGTCAAAGTTTATAATCCTGATCTTATATCTGATTCTTTCTCTTGAAGCAATTGGTTTTTATACATTTAATTCTACAAGCCATAGCAGTAAGAAACCTTGAATAATGTCAGTATATTAAATGAAAGAAAAAGCAATGTCAAAATTATCGAGACAATGCTAATATCTAGGTCATGATAGACATATAACAAATGAGTACATAAAAGGTTTCACAATAGACAGTGATGATTTGAAGCACCTTAGTAAAAACATCAACATTGCATTGTTGGTACAGACCTCATTAAAAAATAAAATAGAAAATTTAAAAAATTCCCCTTGTTTTAATTTACTGTTTCAGTATATTTTCCTTATATCTTAAAGCATTTAATCAGATTCCTTCTAATCCACTTTAAATGTTCATAAATTAAACAATTTGCAATCCCCAGATGATAGAAGCAATTTAGTGAACTGGCAAGGCAACAGATTATTTTGTCACATTGCAAACTGATTAGATTTGAGGATACCTTATTTGCATAGTTAAAATAATTTTCCCTGTTTGTGTGAAAAGCAAGTTGTGTATGAAAGATAAAGACATGGGACATATTAAATTGTCATCATCAATTATTTGATTTAGGTGAACTCTCTGCTTTCTTCAATCACTTGTGTTTGTGCTTGTGTGTGTGTATATATATAATTTTCTGTGATATTTTTGAAAGATATTGAGATACGTATTTTTCAGACGACTCATGTTGCATTGTAGCAAGCATCTGCTCAAATTACCAGGAGGACATTAAACAAAAAAGAAGCATGTGTGCATCTTTAAGATATTAGACGTGACCAGATGTTTTATATTCTCAGAGCCTTTTTAATAATGAAAGGCACCCATGCAGCTTCCAGGTAAGGGTGTTTAGAGAAGCAGAAGGAAGAGGGAGGATGGGCTTACAGGCAGGGAGATGGAATAGCATTGCTCAGCAGTCTTGCATTTTTTATGGCATGCTGGTGACTGCTGCCCCAGCAGATAGGCATGCCTTAGGCCAAAATTTATGTCTAGGAAGACAAAACAATCTACAGTTCCTGTTCAAATACTTTTTTAGAATATGAGAAATTTAGGTGCTCCCTCTAATACCATTCTAAATACAGAAAAAATGAGCTCCTCTTTCTGTTCAGACTTTATTATAAATCATCTTGAACAAGCATAGAAAGAATTCCACTGTACCACAAAAGAAAGCTTTTACAATTTTCTCCTTTTGTAGCTGATAATTATAATAATTAATTAAACTCTTTTAATATGATACCCTCCCCAACATTGCTTGCCCAAATTTACTCTACAAAGTTTACTTATTCAACTTCAAAGTATACAAGACCAGTACTATCCAGTACTTGTTTAAAAAAAAGAAGAAAAAGCTTACACCAAATACCAACTAGTGCCATAGACTCGATCAGTGTATTTCTAAATGAAAGTGAATCATTGTTCTCCAGAAATAACTCAGTTACAAGCAGGTACAAATGGTACTACAGTCACTCTCCTCTGCTCCACAGCACTGCTGAGTGGACTGAGCTGAGCTCTCTGATCTGGAGTAGACACTGGTCCTGGGATGATGATCATGTTCTCCTTTCCAATTATCTGAAATTTAGAATGAAGCAATACAAAGCCTGAGTCACTTATGCTAAGCCTCACCAAAGGCAGGATTCTCAAGCAAAAATCCACAAACTCTTTATTGGATTTTCTAGTGTAATTCTGATTTCTTCCCCTGTGGATTTAAGGTTAACCTCTTACTCTAATTGTAGGAGCTACCACAGTGGCACCTAAACTCCCAGTTTAGTAAGAGTCCAATTTTGTTGCTGCCAATCAATAAAACCTTATTATTATATAAACTAGTATGTACTCATCATATTTTGCACCACTGTTTCTATATCTCTAATGCTTAGATTGTTATAGATATCAAATTTGATAAACTTCTTTATAATTTAATTTTTTATAATCTAAGTTGTTAAAACACATTACCCAGATAAACTTTTTGATTGCTTAAAATTTTCTCATTTAAATGTCAAGAGAATTCCTTATTTAAGTAAAAAGAATAGAGGAAAATTAGAATTGATGGTATACAAATTATAAAAAGAAGGTCGGCAGAAAAGTGGTACATCACATGGAGCCATATAAAGCACTTAAGTCCTGAAATGTTGAAAATGATTTAAAGCAGTTTAAGCTAGAGTTAAATGTTATCAGGTTCATATTTACCACTAGGGAACTGAGAGGAGGAGAACAATGGACAAAGTGAAACAAAGTAGGGATTTGTGGCTGTTCCCAAGATGAGAATTAATGGTAGCAGGGATGACTGGATAATGGTAGTGTGAAGTAATCAGTTTTGAGAGAGATGTTCAGGTTTAAGGGATTAACTTGATGCTTGATTATCTGTCAGTTACAGGATGATACTGAGGATGTGAGGTTTATCTTAATATCTCTTTCTTGTGCAGGTACAAATCATCACAATGAGAAATGGGGGGATAGTAATTTGGGGAGCAGGTGGAGAAGTTGCCTATATAAACTCAGTTTTAGACCTTCTTCGGTTTGAAGCATTTGCAAGACCCATCAGTCTTGCAAAAGATAATTCATAGGATGCTGGGAGGTTAGGACTAAAAGATGTATTGGGTTGAAGATATCAATTTACAAGTTATCTGCACAGAGATAATGATTTAAGGCTTGAGTGTGGATGGGACTACCTACAGAGAATTATTCAGAAACTGAGAAGAGATTCAGAAACTGAGCCTTATATAGAACATTGTAAAGTGTAATATTTAAGAAATATGAAGAATATGACATGTGATCTGCTGGACTGCCACACAAAATATCACAGACTAGGTGGCTTAAACAACAGAATGTTATTTTCTCACAGTTCTGGAGGTTGGAAATCTAAAGTTAAGGTATTGGCAGGTTGTCTCTCTCTTATCCCTCTCCCTCTCCTCTCTCCTTAAAAGAAACCTAGTTCTTTTGGATTCCTGACTTCATTTAACCTTAACTAGTTCTATAAATGGTCTGCCTCCAAATACAGCAACACTAGGAGTTAGGCTTCTGCATATATATTTAAAAGAGACAAAACTTACTTCATAACAATTATCTTGGAAAAAGTGACAGTGGAGGGACATTTTAGAGCAAAAAGAAAATACAAGAAATATCATAAAAACAGAAATAGAAGTCAAGATAAATTAAAACTGAAGACTAAAGCTTAACAGAATCAAGTTCAGGGTAAGAAAAACTATAGTCAGATCATTATAGCTGAGGAAATAGAAACATGAAGTTTAGAAAATTCTTTTTAAAAGTTTGTCTCTGAAAGGTAGCAAAAGCTATTGTTCACTCACTGCTGAAAGAGAATGCAATATTGAGGAAAGTACAAATAAATGTTGATGTAATATAGGAAGAAAAGCAGCCTGTTTGTAAAGAAAGAGAAGAAGGACAGAGGCATGAGTATTGAGGACCATTGTGAATAGTCACTACAAATATTGAGAGAGAATAAGTTGATAGACTGGAGAGGTTTGAGGATACACATGTAGTTGCTGATGACAATGCTGTATTGATCACTCTCTGCTTGTTTATATGATTGTTCCCAGGGATGCTCATAAGCCCTGGCTTAGATAGTGAGACAGCAATGCTATATATACTTTTTCTCTTTCTAAATTCTAAATATATTTCAAGTGTATGCGATAAAATAAAATGTGAGAAAAAAGTTTAAGAACTCAATAAAGGCATCATCAGAGTCCATGGACAGTGAATTCTAAGTTGTTGGGGAAGTAGGGGATTTTATTTATTTAATAGCATCTACGCAGACTCTCAAAGTACCAGGCAATGATCTATGCACATTGCAAAACCTGATTAGAACAGGATTAGAGATATGAGAATACAGAGGGTCAAATGGAAGCCCTAAGGCAAATGAACAGCTAATCGTTGTAACCAACTGAGAAAATGTATTACACACTGTTTAATGCATTATCTCATATTTTATTCTTCAATTAGGATATTGGAAACACTATTTAAATCCACAAACAAAGGTAAGATGACATGAAAGATCTTTTGTACTCAGTATTATGTGTTTAGATCTAAGAGCTAATGGTCTTGCATACTTTAGTATACCTATTTTTAACAACAGCAGCAATTCACAATTTTCTTATCTGACAGTTTATTAAGTAGGTGAGCCTAGGTTTTATCTCTTAATCTGTTAGGGAAACCTAAACAGATTTTGTTAGACATGTTAAGCCTGCTGAGATTCATAGCCTTTCCTACAAGCTCTCCAGTCCATCTTCTGAGAGTGAACACAAAGGTATGCTCTTGTGTCAGTTCATCTCTGTCACACTTGGTGCACATCCATGGGATTTTCTTTTTCCAGAGAGAAAAGAAGACATTAGTCCAGTCTGCATGAATTTGAAAATGCTTCTTCTGATGCATATTATTTTTTTTTGCTTGTTTAATTTATTTATTCTCATTTTTATCCATCCTCACTTAACCCCATCTCTAATTCCTGGTAATGTAATGTACCACATGGTGGATAAAGTTAACAAGGCTGTATTGCATTTTTCAAAATTGCTAAGAGAGTAAATATTAAACATTATTATTACAAGAAAAAGTTGTAACTATGGTGACAGATGATAACTAGACTTATTGTGGTAATCATTTAATGATACATAAATACATCAAACAATTATGTTGTATCTTTGAAACAATATATGTATTTGTTAATTATATCTCAAAATATATAATTAAAATTCAAAAACATCTCATAATGGATTAGAAAAATATAGTCTTTAAATAACTATAATGGAGAATTTTTATTTCAAAATACTTTTAAGTGTTTAAGAATGTTGAAACAACATGCAAAGACCTCTGGTCCCAAATTTTGAGAATCACTCAAAGAATCATAAGAGCAGAATGATAGAGAGAAAGTTGAAAAATAAATCCAAAGTATGCACTGCTAATATATTTATTGCTTCTACCTGGATGATAAATAACACTACTGGAAGTAGAGAACTTTCTGCAAGAGATGTTACTTTTGTGTCATACCTGTCTTGAAGCCATACTCAAAACTATACTGCCTCTACCAAACAGATAATGCTTTCTTAAAGACTGAAAAGTGAGGGGTTTTTTTTGTATGTGTATTTGTTGGTTGTTTGTTAATTTGTTTTCATATTCCTGGGTGAAATTATAAGCAACTTTCTATTATATCTTCCATCAAAATTTCATTCCTTTGTCTAATTTTGTCTCTCTTCCTTCTTGGTCAATACATAGACTCTAAAGGCCCCTGTTACTTGGAACAGTTAAACCCTTATTTTCAATTTAAATTTTTACTCTGTCAAAGAAACCTAGTCCCTCAACATGTCAATTGTGGGGCTCATCTTCCTACACCCTATCTTTATTCAGTGATATTTTAAATTAGTTCTCTTAGAGGTTGGTTGGCTACACTCAGATCTCTACAGATCTCAGTATTTCTTCTGTTTCAGAAGTTCTATGTAAAGCTTATGTACCTTAAAAAAGCTTAAAATGTGTTAGAAAGAAAAAGATCCCTTAACTGAACATGTTAGTACTTTAGAGCTTGAAGAATTATTTTCTAGTGAACAGGTCAGAGGACATGGTTATAAATATTGGTATTTTGACTAAGGTTGGTTAGAAGAAAAGAGGTTTTGGAGTAGGTGATGACTGTTCCAAGAAGAAGGCTTTAAAAAATTTTTAATGACAATTTCCTAATCTATATCAAGGTAAAATACTGTGTTGCTTCAATATGTTCACAAAACAGTGAAATTAGTGGGAAAAAATGTGATGTAGCATAAAAGGGAGAAAATAAAAAGCCTATTTAATCTGTTTTGTCTTGTTTTGCTTTGTTTTGGGGGATGAATACAAACAGAGGGGGCCAAGCTATTAAACAACTGCCTATGTGTACCTCACATGGAACACCTGAAAAGCAGTATGCAATTTAGGAAAAAAAAATACAGACATAAAATCACATGTTCCTGTCAACTGCTTTTCATTTCTTACATTTTGGAATTAGATCAATCAGGTGGACATCCAGACTTCAGTTTTTTGGATATCATAGTTCACACTTGGAACATGCTCTTGTCTTAGATGTTAAGACTACTGGCCTTTCCAGGGCTCCATTTTTCTTTACTGTTACAGAACAAAATATCCATAAGTGAACAATAATGTGCAGTTTTGGAATTTCAATTCCAGTACCAAGTTCTGCCCCTGGATAAAACATGGTTTTTATTAGTAATTTAGAGCTCATATACTTTGCAGAAAGTCTCTCTGATCTGAGGTTATTCACACCTGGAATAAAATTTTGAAATATCCAAAAAGGAACACTGATTGTATCCAGCCATAAAACTCCTAGACTTCAATATTTGACTTCTTTTTTTTTATTTTTTAATTTATTTTTATTTTTTAATCAGTATTTTTTAATTGTTGATATTGTACAGTTTTCTGTCTTTTACCCCGCCCCAGCCCACCACCCCAGCCCTCCCCATCTTCCTCCCATTTCCACCCCCACCCCCCATAGCTTTTGTCCATGAGTCCTTTATACTTGTTGCTCTAAACAGTTCCCCTTTTCCCCTGAAATTCCCTCCCCTCCCCCTCTGGTCACTGTCAGACTGTTCTCAAATTCAGTGTCTTTGTTTATATTATGCTTGTTTCTTTGTTTTGTTGATTAGCTTCCTGTTAAAGGTGAGATCATATGGTATTTGTCTTTCACTGCCTGGCTTATTTCGCTTAACATGATGCTCTCCAGTTCCATCCATGCTGTCGCAAAGGGTAGGAGCTCCTTCTTTCTTTCTGCTGCATAGAATTCCATTAATGATGCAAAAATTCTTCCTATTTTCTTTCTTTTTTTCTCTCTTCCTTTCTTTGCTTTCTTTCTCTTCTTTGCTTTCTCCTCTTCTCCCACCCTCCCTCAATTCTTTTCTTTTTCTTCTATCTTATTTTTGAATCTGAGGATCTCATTTTGGTTAAGTGCGCTGCCTGAGCTATTTGTATATTCTTGAATAAAATTTTATCAATCAATAAATTTGTAATTGGGCTAAGATCTGTTTTCAATGGATATATATGCATATATGCATATATGTGGATATATATGTACGTGTGTGTGTGTAACTCTTGGACAAGTTAAACATAGTTAGAATGACTTTCAGAAAATAACTGTATTGTTGGTGGAAATGAGCTTTCCCCCCAGGATTGCAAGGAAAGCATTCTGAGGACCCACACACAGAGGATTGTGACTTGTCAATGTTTATTTGGGTAGAAATACAAGCTGCCCCTTAGATTTCCAATTCTCCATCTCTTTCCTTTCTGCCATGGAAAAGGTCCAAACATATCTTCATCAAAGTCAAAACAAAAGTCAATATCCAGAGTTTTTCTTTGTATTAAATCTTTGACCCATGCCATCTGCTGCAGGCCCCAGCAGCTGCTAGATCTCCACATGGTTATGTGCTTCCAGATGAGAGAGAATGGACAAATGTATAGGATAACTGCATTGACACCCAGGAAGGGAATGGGGGGGGGGGGAGAGAGAGAGAGAGAGAGAGAGAGAGAGAGAGAGAGAGAGAGAGAGAGAGAGAGATTCTTTGTTCCCCTGCAATTATATTAGCTTGGATTTGGGATGGGCCAGGTGCTTTTTCAAAATTGCCAATCAACTTCTCAAGCTTTCATAGTCTTTTTGATGGGTCCATCCTCTAGTTAGATTGACAAGCCTCTATGATCAAGCACCTTGTATCCCCCAACAATCTGGTACAGAAGAGGGGAAGGGAGGAGTGTTAATCTCCTTGGTGAAGGAATGCTATGATCCCTGGGGTGTGAAGCTGTAGCTTTCTGGTGAAACAGACAGGCTTTCCTCTGCAGTTTATTAAATTCTATGTTTAATTCCCTTTGCTTTCTTTCTTATTGTTAACTACTCAACTACCTACCATAACAGTTGCAGGAGAAAATTGCCCTTGAGTATTATTATTTCTTCTGAAAATTTCAAGAAAAAAATCTTAGTTAAATTGTAATTCTAAAAGATTTCTCTTGATACTAATTATCAGTAGATAAGTGTATAATCTAAAGTCAAAATACTAGATTGGATTGACCTCTTTCACACTATATAGTGACTGTAGATGTATACTTTAGGAAAGTAAATCACAAATCTTTGGAGGCAAATTTGTAACAAATAACTAAGACAGCAATCCATAGTCCTAGGACTATGTGCCATCCATAGTCCTAGACTGCTGTAAAATTGGTGTCAAATAGAAACATAAACATGTATAATGCTGGATTGATAAGTATTGGAATTTTTTGAGATGTTCAACCTAGTTATATAGATAATGAAAGTTTTGAAAGTAACAAATATTAAAACAAGTCAGTTGTTTTTTTAAAGATTGATGGTGTCATTATTACTATCATTACTGCTTTTTTACAGACAATTTTTCTTTTTAGCAATTTTATTTATTTATTTTTTAGAGAAGGGAAGGGATGAAGAAAATAAAGGAGAGAAACATCAATGTGTGGTTGCCTCTTTCGTGCCCCTTACTGGGGACCTTGCCTACAACCCAAGCAAGTGCCCTGACTGGGAATCGAACAGGTGACCCTTTGATTCACAGACTGGCACTCAAACACTAGCCACACCAGCCAGGGATACAGGCAATTTTCATCATGACAAGATAGTATATTTTTATTGCACTATACACAAGTTAGGATAGGTTAAAAGGAAAAAAAGAAAGTACAGCAAAATGGTATAGTCTTATGTAAAGATTTTAACAAAGGGTATACCTATTTGGTTTGTCTTGAGCAATTTACCAAAGCCATCAGCCTAGGGCCATGTTAGCAAGTAATATACAAGTATATTAGCCTTGAGGACAAATGGGTCTGATTTCTACATCCAGGTCCACTAATTTAATAGTCATGTGACCTCATGCAAATTAACCTATTTCTCTGGGTTTCAGTTCCCTAATCTCTCAATTTGAGTAACAGGTAACTTTTAAAAGTATTTGTAAGTAGGGACAAGAAAATGGAGACAACTGTACTCAACAATAAAAGGAAAAAGCATTTGTAAAGATTTTGTAAGACAGTGGACACAGAGAATAAAGTAAGAGTAACAATACAGCTGCCACTTAAAGAATGATGTTTTAGAACATGTATGCAAAGTATGGAAACTTTTGGCAAACTAGGTTTATTCAATACTACCTCATTTTACCATATAACTTAATAATTTTCCCTAGCATCCAAAGAAATTATGGCTAATTTATAGAGAGTGTAGACTTAAGAAAAAGCCATGACAGTTTTGTAATAAAAATCATTTTTTAATTGTTGTTCAAGTACAGTTGTCTCTATTTTCCTCTCACTACTGCCTCCCACCCCACCTATTCCCATCTCCCACCCTCGATACCACCCTTCTTTGGCTTTGTCTATGTGTCCTTTATACATGTTCCTTGATGTAATAAAAATTTTAAGGTACAATATTATAGTTTATCTTTTCCACACAGAAAAATCTTAAACTGGGCTAAATATGTGAGGTACATATGGTGTACCCAATAAAAGTGTACATCTTTCCCAATTACTTCTTCAGAACATCAGTCCTTAACTCCTGGGCCTTATGACTAAAAGCAATAAAACAAAAAACATATATATAAGAGATAGATATGTAAATAGATAAATTGAATGATTTGAATGTTTAAAATGAACAAACATTTGAACAGTTATGTATTATCAATAAACTGTAATGGATTATTATCAAGTCAATAAAAGAACTTGAAGATTTTTTTTTTTTAGTTATAGGCACATACTTAGACAACAGCACTTTCACATTAGTACAAATGTGTCAAAATACTTATGAGACAAACAATACTTTAATTTCTCTTCCTGGCTATCACATTTATTTGCTTTAAGACTTGGATAAATTCATTTAATCACTTTGTAGCTTATCCAAGAAGTTGAATTTTTCACATGCTCATAAAGTGGATTTTTTATTCTTAACTAAAAGATATGCTTGGAAGATACCTTAAAAATATATACAAAGAGAGCCCAGAAATAAACCCACAACTTTATAGTCAATTAACATTTGAGGAAGAAAGCATATACAATGGGCTACAAATAGTTTATTCAATAAATGCCAGTCGGAGATTAGACAGATATGTGCAGAAAAATAAAACTAGACCAACTTCTTACATCAAATATGAGAATAAATACAAAATGGAACAAAGGTTTAAATGTCAGACTCAAAACCATAAAAATTATAGAGGAAAATATAGGCAGCAAAATCTTGGACATTGCTCATAACATTTTTTTATCTGATATATCTTCCCAGGCAAGGGAAACAAAAGAAAAAATAAACAAATGGGACTTCATTAAACAAAAAGTATTTGCTCAGGAAAGGAAATCACCAACAAATAAAAAGACAACCCACAGAATGAAAGAACATATTCACCAATACATCTGATAAAGGGTTAATGACCAAAATTTATAAAGAACTTATAAAACTCAACACCAAAAAAAAACAAACAACCCAATTAAAAAAACAGGCTACTTGAACTGAATAGACACTTCTCCAAAGAGGACATAAAGATGGCCAGTAGACATATGAAAACATGCTCAATGTCACTAATCATCAAAGAAATGCAAATTAAAACTACAATGAGATATCTTCTTATACCTGTCAGAATGACTATTATCAATAAGTCAACAAACAACAAATGCTAGTGAGGATGCAGAGAAAGGGGAAACGTTTTGCACTGTAGGGTCCCACCTACAATGCAGATTGGTACAATTACTGTGGAAAGGAGTATGGAGATACCTCAAAAAATTAAAAATGGATTTGCCTTTTAATCCAGCAATCCCACCTCTGGGAATATATCTGAAAGAATCCAAAACACTAATTCAAAAGAACATAAGAACTCCTATATGTATTGCAGCATTATTTACAATTACCAAGATATGGAATCAGCCCAAATGTCCATCAGTAGATGAATGGATAAAACAACTCTGAGGCATTTACACAACAGAATACTTCTTGGTTATAAAAATTCAGAAAATTTTACTCTTCACAACAGTATGGACAGGCCTGGAGAACATTACACTACGTGAAATAAGCCAGTCAGAGAAAGACAAATACCATATGATTTCCATCATATGTGGAATATAATGAACAAACTGAACTAACAAGGAAAATGGGAACAGACTAGCAGATAGACAGCAGGATAACGGCTTATGGGGAAGGAGAGCTGAGGGGATGGAGGGATAGAGCAAAAAGGAAAAAGAACTCATGGACATGGACAACAGTGTGGTGATTGCTGTGGGAAAGGGGTGTAAAGGGACTATGTGGTAATGGAAAAAATACAGTAAAGATTAAATAAAAAATGAAGAGATTTGCCCTGGCTGGTGTAGCTCAGTGGATTGAGCGCGGGCCTGCGAACAGAAGGATCGCGGTTCGATTCCCAGTCAGGGCACATGCCTGGGTTGCCAGGCCAGTTCCCGGCAGGGGACATACAAGAGGCAACCGCACATTGATGTTTCTCTCCCTCTCTCCTTCCCTTCCCCTCTAAAGATAAATAAATAAAATCTAATAGAAAAAAAAATTTTAAAAATGAAGAGATTAAAATATATACAGAAACATTAGAAAATCTCTTAAACCCCTTATCATTTCTAAATGGAAGTAAAAAGTAACATCTTTATAAGCATCCAGAGTATAGACAAAAATACCTATGTGAAGAAGTTTTGTCAGACTATATATTCATAATTCTTAATTTCCCATGTCAATTGATAAGAATTTTAGTAACATTTTTATTTTTACGTGAGAACTATATAAAGTTGTTATCTCAGATCTTTGATTTCACTGATTTGCTGTTTCACTGATTTGTAGGGTGGAGTGGGAGCAAAAACAAAACAAAACAGAAGCAAGTAGAATCTGTCTATCAAGAAATACAATAAAAATTCTGCCACTTTGTTAGAAACAAGGTCTCTGTAGTCACGTGGTATAAATATTATGTGGGAGACTCTTCTGCATGGAGTGGGCCCAGCTCCCACTTGGAGATGCAAACGACCCATGCCCACAGATAGGTCCTTTCATGGGAAATCAAGTTTGCAATATACCTAAGCCACTTTGAGTCTTGCTTTTTGCAAAAACTCCCTCACCCTGGATTGGGATAGCAAGTGCTTATTGTAACTTCCTAAAATCCATGCTAAACCTTGCAAGGACCAGTGTAACCAGCTCAACCACTTTTCCCTTTTCATTTGCTAATATCCTTCTTCTGTGATGTGATTAGCAGCATTGGCCCCTTTGTTGTCTGTAAAAGGTAACCACCTATAGCAAACCTGTGCATAGTAAATGAGGACCATCATGTAATGGGACCAGAAATAAAATAAAGGCCTGTCATTGTGGAGGCCAGCTTTTGCTCCCCTGGAGAGAAAAGACATGCTTTCCTTTTTCCTCCACGAGACTTGGTAGTCCATGTGCATGTTTTATTTCATCCATAATGACATGGACACTGCTCCCAATGTCTGCATCAATATTACAGGTAAGTAATGAGAGTTTTATTATAAACATTGCTTCTGGAAACTGTAAAACTTTTAGGAAAAAGTCTTTGCTATTTTTATTTCTCAAAACTAAGAAAAATATTTTACTGATTAATAATTCAGGATGTAAGTGTCATAGAGTATTTGCTTATTAAAATTTGCTTGTAACTTCAGAAAATAAATCTTGTAGGTATCATAGGCTTGGTCTGAAGGAAGTACTATAATTACTAAGTCTAATATTTTAAAAATCATGTCCGCTATTAAATGAAGATTTTTACCCATGCATTGAGTCTTCAAAAAAGAGTTTTCAAGTTGTGCAATAGATAAAAAAAAAAAAAATCTTGGTATTCTTTGATTGAAAAACATTGCCAGTTAATGAAAGGAAATATTTAACAAAAACAAATGTAAATTTTGATTAAAAATTACTTGAATTCTGCTCTTTTACATACCAAAATTTCAGAGAAACAATAAAATAATGTATTGCAATATTCAGATATTAAGCATAGGATTCCGTCTGCAACAATGTCATTTATATGAATTGGGTACCCCATCCTGAAACTTATTAAGAAAATCATTATTTACTTTTACTGCAATTCTTACCTTTAAAAACAAGTCTTGTAAAGGAATCATTGCAAGTTATGCTTCAATTTCATCAACCTTTATCCTATAACATTAAACATATTTCTTTTTGCTTACTTGTTCACTATGACCAATCTTATACCATTCTAGTTTTGAAGAGTTTTTCTCTTGTGCACAACCCCTGGTAATTTACATTATTTCACATTTTGTTTTGGTTTCACTTTTTTATTTATTTTTTATTTTTTTTTAATATTTTTTTTTCTTTTAGATTTTATTTATTTATCTTTAGAGGGGAAGGGAAGGAGAGAGGGAGAGAAACATCAATGTGCGGTTGCCTCTTGTATGTTCCCTGCCGGGAACTGGCCTGGCAACCCAGGCATGTGCCCTGACTGGGAATCGAACCGCAATCCTTTAGTTCGCAGGCCCGCGCTCAATCCACTGAGCTACACCAGCCAGGGCTGGTTTCACTTTTTTAAACTAGTGTTTATTTTTAGCCCACACCTCTATGCCATCTGGAAATATTATTAGATGAGTAACAATTACATTTCTGCTGAAAAACTAAGGATATCTGAAATATTATTTGATTATGTATCATCTTACAGGGTGTAATACTAAAACTGTCACATACTATATCACACTAGCACCAGGTATCATGTAACACCTGTATAGGCCCCTCCATCAAGTTCTGATTACTGTCAAAAAGAGGGTAGCAACTGAGAAACAGTAAAATTTGCAGAATAATGATATCTGACATGTCTTCCCAGCTGGTAAAGACATGCAACAGATGAAAAGGTAACACATAATATAAGTTTCATTTTTCAGCAAAGGTACACACTCTACTGTGGGACATTTCAACAACCACTTATGACTTCTGTGATATTCTCCCTTTTCTCATGAAATGTAATTAAATGCAGAATGACTGTAATGCACTTTAAATAAATATTCATTTCAATTTAATGAACACTTTTTAACTATTCAGACTAGACTGAAATTTTCCTTCTTTGACAAAAAGCCATTATTTGCAAATGCTCTGAGATTCCATATTTGGTGTTTGAAATCTCTTTACCAAAACATTTTATTTTAATTTTTTCAACTTACTCTGTCTCATCCATACCTTTCTAGCAAGAGTTGTTTCTTTTTAAGTGTGAGTTATGCAAAACAATTTAAAATAAAATACTTTGTTTTAGCCAAAAAATGGAGAAGTCCTGCTTACCTGATGCCTTTCCAATCATTTTTTTCAATATTCACAAACCCTCCCTTTCAATATGTACCTAAATTGCTCCCTAGTGGGAGGTCATAGGGTGAGAAAAAGAAGCCTAAACTTTCTTTATATAAGATCTTTTATTCCTTTTTTTATAGACAGCAATGTGAATCAGATTTAATTGATGCAAAATATAAAAAAATACCTTTAACCCCATTCTACAAAATGTCTTGTGAATAAATACACTTATTATTCACATAGACTTTTAATACAAGCTCTTCATATCTACAATGACTTTATGGTTGACAAACTATTGTTCGAGGATAGATCTCTGACATACAAATGTGTGGACTTTGTGTATATGTGTTCTTTTTGGTTCTACACATTTAATACACTGACAGATTAAAAGTTTGGGGTAGGGGAAGTTAGTTATATTATATTGGCTAAAATAAATGCTAAATTATTAAGACTTTCAATTCTCTATGTTGTACACAGACTAATACCCTAAGTGTTAAGCATTTGGCAGTGGGGCTTTCAATCAACAATGACTTGGAAGTTTATTCTTTACAACATGTAGTCATAAAAAATGTGTAAAATATTGAGCTTAAACTTTCATCTCAGTCAAGTTTGATATATTATGTGATACATAATATGTGTAAAGAAAGATATATACTAATCATAGCATGAAATCTTGGAAGGAAAATGAAGGTTTTGCTAAAGCATCCTGGAAAATGAGTTGTAAATTTAATATTCTGGCAGGCTTCATGCCCACTGCAATAGTCTGCACAGGGTAGGTGTGCAATAAATGTTGGAAGACTGTGTTCATGAAGATGATAATTTCAATATTTTAAGCATGGTTTATATCAAAGCCTTAAATTTAAAGTTTAATGTTAAGAAGCACTGGTTAAGTTTCTAAATATGCTATTAACATAGGTCAATCTTTTTGCAAGTGGTTTTATGCTCTTAAAAAGAAAAAAAAAGGAAAAAATCAGACTTCTAACTCAAAGAAGTGCTTCAAATACTGAGAGTGTTACTGAGAACATTTATGACAAGCTTTGATCTCTCTGTAATTCCAATAAATTATAAAACATTACTATATTTTAAGGATGTGCATGCCGACATGCGTTATGACTTTAACAAATGTTTCAAACTGCATTTTGAAAGTTATTGATTTGGTAAAGCTCCAAACACATTTCTCCTAGTAAGTTTCCAACATGAACCCTAAGAGCTTCAGAGTTTCAATATTGTAATGGGCTGTGTATGCAAAATTTGACACTGTTTCACCAACATATTGTTCTGTGTTACATATGATGAAAGTAGACCCAAATAGCTATAAAAATGAATGAGAGTACTTGGCAACTTTGATATATGCACCTTGTTATAGACTAGCTTTGCTTATGAAAGCTGGAATTAGATTGCATATAACATGGGAAATGCATTATAATATTTAAAATATTTTAGGGCTTTTTTGAGCTCCAATATGCCTAAATATTTTTCACAGGTATGAGATAAAGTTTTGAGGACACATTCTACAATATCATTTTAATTCTTTCAGAAATGTTGCCTATTCTAAGACACTACAAGTAATTTGTTGTACAATGTTAGAACTGTGGGCCAACAAATAAACTAAGAAAATTGGCTTTAACATTTACATACTTAACAATCAAACAAACAAGCATAATATAACCAAAGACATTGAAATTGAGAATAGGCTGACAGTCACAAGAGGGGAGAGGGGAGGGAATTTCAGGGGAAAAGGGGAAGGGTTTACAGGAACAAGTATAAAGGACAAGTGGACAAAAAATATGGGGGGTGGAAATGGGAGGGAGGTGGGGTGGGCTGGGGTGGGAGTAAAAGACAGAAAACTGTACAAGATCAACAATTAAAATAAAAATAAAAAAAACAATAGTTTAATAACAACATGCCCTTAAGTATATAATAGTAAAATAAAACATTGGAAATATAAACAGGTAGTACAATGTATTGACAATTGAACTTTAGCCTATCACAGAATTCACTTATTGATTCAAAGCTGTAGAAAAGAAAAAGGAACTTAGAGATTCCTGGTAGTTATTTTTCAGATTGTGTTGGATGGTTTCACTATAGTCTCGAGGGCTCCTACAAGGCTGAGCACTGAAAGAATATGTAGGGTGCCAGACAAGTTCATGACCCTTCTATTGTACAATAAGATCTGTGCAAAATTTTGCTATTTTTTTAAGAAAAAGAGATCTCACTGCTTAAAACAATGTAAAAAAGGATTTAAACCAAAAATTTACTTTAGAGATGAAAAATACTAGTGTTTTACCATTGAGACATGACTATTTGATTTTTGCTTAATTGTATTTGTTTATTAGCATTTTTATTTCAGTTACATTATATATCTTTATGGTTTTGAACCTATATGGAGTTACACATTAGTGTTCATATAAATATATAATGACAATTTGATCTGTTAAGTTATGCCACACTAACTTATTTGTCATTAGAAACCAGAATAAAACAACTGTCACACTGTATTTTTGATGGACTAGTTTATTTATTCACTTCTTCACAGCAAGTTTTTACAAAGGGCCTTGTCTTTGGCAGATGCTTAGAGATTAGCTATAAATTCGATAATCTGACAGGTCACTATATAATAATTATAACATATTCTAAGGATTATGATAGAGGTGGCCACAAAAAGTATAATGGGGAATGAAAGAGGGAGATACCTTCAGGTCAGTTAGGGTGGGAGGAGGTATATGAAAAACGTTTATAGTTTTTTTTTGTTTGTTTGTTTTGTTTTGTTTTGTTTTTAGCTGGGTCCTGGATGAGAAATTATCCCAAGGGAAATGTTGGTTAGAAATGTGGATAGGGATGGGAGGGCTCAAGAATTTGAGCTCGAGGACATAATACTTATAAATTTCTTTTGGGGAGATAGTCAAAGCTGGAGTGAAGGGAGGTGTGAGATAGGGCATGCTAGCTGAAGTCCACCTCCTTGTGAAACAAAATGCATTCCACAGCATTTGCTGTATGCTGTTCTCGACTTCTCTCCCTTTATTTCCCTTTGACTTTACATTAACATCATAAGCCAGGGAATCTAGAATGAAGTAGCTGCAGTTTTTGCAAAAAAATTGTTCAGTGATTGATGAGCATAGTTTAGAGTATATATTTGCTTAATATTGCACTGAGTACAATATTTAATAACATCATACCAGTGTGTATATATTTTGCATAATGAAAACTTTCATAATTTTTAACAATTAAAATATGTGTCTGCTGGTAAAAAATATGGAGTTCAATGTGAAGGATACATTGGTAAGCAGTGACTATTGACTTTATCTGTGCTAAAGTCCATCACTTATGTACACAGAAGGGTCTATGTCACAGACCCAGTCTGACTGGCCAGACAAATCAAACAGGAACACTGCTGAATAGAAGAAAATAGAGTAGCCATGCATGATAAAGAGCCATATCAATTTTAGGACAATTGACAAACCAAAAAAACAGAAAAGATTCCTATGACAGGGTCAAGTTTTCTTCATGTGCTGTAGCACTCTTAAGCTAACATTATTGTGAGTTGTTATGAACCATAGTAGAGAAATCCCAAATCCAGAGACCTGGTATCTCACAGAATTAAGTTGAATTATGCATGTTTCCCTACTATTGCCCTGCCTTGTCCTTTTTATCTACCCCTCCCTCATATCTTTCTGCTTACACATATTTGTCTTCCTTTTTGTGGCTTATTTCCACTCAACTTGTTATAGCTCCCACTTGAGGTTCTGATATTTCCCCTTGCCTTATTTTGCACTTTTGTCATTTGCATTACTTGCTAGTTTAAATATCCATCTGCTGATTTTTATAACCACCTGTTCTCATCCCCTTTTTGTGCCTATGAAGCTACACACTTGATATGTCTCAATCAGTGGTGACAAAAATTAGAGAAGTTACAGATTGGACCTGCTTGGGAAATAGCTGCTTGATCCTCCACTTAATCCAGAATGTGCTTGTGGTATGGAGGCATCAACCTACTCAGGTTTTGCTTGGTATTGGACAATGCTTCCATTGAGATGGATTTGCAGAGGCCTCAGTGCTGCCTTTCATACTGTAAATATGTGGTGTATGTGCTATGGTTACATTCAACTTCAGCTATTGTTCAGTACTTAGTGTATTGACTTTTATCAGCTGTCAAATTATTTTGCAACCAATGTAATTATAAGTTAAAGCATGCTACCATATAACACTTTGGAGAGTTCCCCCCGCCCCAAAGTAACTTTACAGCATTTTCCTTACTAAGTTTGGACTTGCTTGGGACCCATCACCTCTTCCTTCTTTCCTATTTTAACCTTTTGGAATGAAAATGTCTATCCTATGCCTGTTTTATCATTGTATTTTGGCAACACATAACTTGTATGGTTTCACAAGCTCATAGAGAGGACTTTTGCCTCAGCACTTAGTGTAACTTGATCTTCACCCATATCTGAGTTAGATGACATTTTAAACTTTAGAGTTGATCTTGGAATGAGTTAAGGCTTTTGGGATGTTGGGGTGAAATGGTTGTATTTTGCATATAAAAAGGACATGAAATTTGAAGGGTTGGGGTACAGTACTGTAGATTGAATGGTATCCTTCAAATTCATGTTGAAGCTTTAGCCCCCAATGTGCCTTTATGTGAGATATGGCCTGTGAGGTGACAAAGGTTAATAAGGCCATAGGGTTGGGCCTCAGTATGACACGGATGGCGCCTTTATTACAAAAGGAAGAGATACCAAAGCTTCCTTTATTTGTCATGTGAGGATACAGAAAAAGTGTCTCACAGGAACCAAATTAGCAGCCTGAGAAGTTTCATATAACCAGGAACACTTTTATGAAAGGTATACCCTTGTCTTTTTTTAATTTCTTAATAAACATGCACTATTTATTTCTTGCAGTGAAATTATCACTACATATAATGTTTTTTCATCTTGAAAATCTCCCATGCATCCTTCAATGTTAATTCAAAATCATCTTAATGACAAAGATATTATTAACTGACAAGGTATGTCTTAGTGAATAAACTAATTATTGATTCATTTTAGGTGTTCACCATTGAGATAGATATTTTATCTTCAGTCCTCACAACATCCCATCAATGAATTTGTAGCAGTGGGGAAAATATTAAGCTATTCGAACATAAAAGATGATTGTTTATAATAACTAAAAAATAAGATTTTTAAAACATTTTATTTACTTTTAGAGAGAAGGGAAGAGAAGTAGAAAGAGAGGGAGAGAAACATCAATGTGTGGTTGTCTCTCATGTGTCCCCTACTGGGGACCTGGCCCACAACCCAGGCATGTGCCCTGACTGGGAATTGAACCAGCAACCCTTTGGTTTAAAAGCCCACACTCTATCCACTGAGCTACAGTAGCCAGGGCCTAAAAATAAGATTTCATTACCCAATTTTCTACTTATGAAGACACGTGAAGGAAGAAGAAAAGCAAGTCCAATATTTCTAAGTTCTAGCCAAGACTTCTGACTGCTCAATGTAAAGCATATGGACCTTAATTAATGCAAAGGCAGCCATGAGTTGAATGTCAAATTGTTCTGCATAGTAAAATGCAGGGGATGCATTTTTTGGAAGGATTTAATGGGAAAAAAACGAGGAGGATAAAAACCTGAGAGAACTGGGGGAGGAGTTGGGAAAGGAAGGGTGGATTTGAATAACACAGTGAGTCTGGAATCTGCAAAGAAGTGTGTCAGGTGAGAAATTCCCAGAGCTATTAAATGAAAGATTAGCAATAAAAAAGTAGATAATACATAATTTTGGGTTGTTTGTTGTATTGTCATATTGGCTCTGAAATCACAACAAATACTGTCTGAGTGGTTTTTATAGAAACCAAGGAATACAATCTGTTTTCTTTTGTAGATTAATGTAAAGCAGAACATTGAGAACAAGTCTGTCAATTACCTAGGTCCCATACAACACTTAAAAAGAAACATAAATGATAGAATTCAGTGGTACATGGACATTGGCCAAAGTGATCATTGTATGTTGAATGCATGGATTGTATGAGTTCCCTAGGCTTAGCACAACAAAGTACACAGTTTGGGATTTTTAAAGAACAGAAATTTGCTTTCTCACAGTTCTGGAAGCTAGAAGTCCAAGATGAAGGTTTTGGCAGGGTTGTTCCTTCTGAGGGTGGGAGGAAAGGATATGCTCTGGACTTCTGTCTTTGGACTGTCAATGGCTGTCTTATTCCGTGTCCTCACATCGCCTTCCCTCTGTTTGTGTCTGTATCTACATTTCCTCTTCTATACGGATAGTGATCATTTTTGGTTAGAGACCATCCCTGATGACTTTATTTTAATTTACTTACTATATCTTTAATGAATCTATATCTGTGCATACTCACATTTTTATGTACTATGGAACAACTTATTAGGAACAACTTATGATTTTTTTTCAGGGGGATGAGGAGGAGACATAATTCTGTTCATAACACAGATTAACAGAAATCATGAAGGTATTATACTTTCTGTAGAAGGTAAGATAGGAATATTGGCAAATGTTTTGATATCAAAAGATAAAGTAGCCTCAATACATATCTACGTTTCATAACTACAATAAAGATTTACAAAATGAGATTCAGAAATATGAAATAACTAATAAAAGGCTCATCCAAGATTTTTCTATAGCAAATCTAAAATTTAAACCCAGGGATTGCAAAATCCATATGTACCCTTTCAATTCATCGTTCTGCCTCTCAGTCATATTCAGAAAGGGAAATATCTAAAATACACTTTCTAGTGTGTTAAATTAACATTTAAAAACATTATTAAAAGTAATATAACCTTATGTTTTTACCTACATTTTTGAGCCAAGAACAAATTAAAATAAGAAACAATTTTATCATGAGTAATTTATAGAAAGAATGAGTTTTGATCTCATATAAAAAGAACAAGGAGTTTACCAAAAAAGTAATAAAAGAAGCATTATGAGTAGATACACATCTTCAACTCTTATTCATTGCAAAAGGTATAATATTTTAAATCTATGCCTTAAGAAAACCTTGAGAAATTACAATGAAGAAATTTTTGTACTATTTTCATTTTCATCTTAAGAACTGTTATTTATTATTGAAGATTCCATAATGAAAGTTAGTCATGATAATATTATAAACACTGTAACATTTATAGTCTTCTTTATTAACACTGTAAAGTTCTGTTATCTAAACCGCAACTACAAATAACAGAAACCCCTATATAAGCTATGAATAAAAGTTATTGCTTCGATAAATTGACATCTTGAACAATTCTCCTACTGAGCTACTGGGAAAGCTGCCTATCATTTCTGGTAGACTTTAAAATTAGGAACAACAGTTACTTTGGTCAATTATGCTTGAAAGATAAATTTATATGGTTAAAGGGGTTTCTTTACTGTAAAACTTATTAGATGTCAGTTAAACTAATACATTAAAAGTTCCCAGGGTTTTACAATACAGATTTGTCAGCAATGTACATGGTTATGGGAGTCATACTTTACATTGCTTCTCCTACAGGGAAAGCAATTTTCAGAATGCCATTTTGGAGATGTTGTTTCAAATACATCAAAATATTTTCAGGCTTATTTAATTTCTACAAGCATTTATTATGAGTCTCTTATAGTCAAAATATAGGACTTAATATCTAAAAGTATAGCCTGAGGGTAGTGTGAAGATATCATGCTTACTAATTTAAATAAGGTAGAGTATGTTTAAGGGTTTATTAAGTGACTCACTTATTATTTTATGTAACATTTATCAAACAGAAATTATGTTTAGTAAAATATCTTATATATTATTTTTTATTTTTAATATATTTTATTGATTATGCTATTACAGTTGTCCCATTTCTTCCCCATCATTCCCCTCCACCCTGCACACCCTTTCCCACCCACACCCTCTCCCACCCACATTCCCCCCCTTTTAGTTCATGTCTATGTGTCATAAGTTCTTTAGCTTCTACATTTCCCACACTATTCTTGCCCTCCCCCTGTCTATTTTCTACTCACCATCTATGCTACTTATTCTCTGTACCTTTTCCCCCTCTCTCCTCCTCCCACTGCCCTGTTGCTAACCCTCCCTGTGATCTCCATTTCTGTGGTTCTGTTCCTGTTCTAGCTGTTTGCTTAGTTTGCTTTTGTTTTAGATGTGGTTCTTAATAGCTGTGAGTTTGCTGTCTTTTCACTGTCATATTTTTATCTTCTTTTTCTTAGATAAGTCCCTTTAACATTTCATATAATAAGGGCTGGGTGATGATGAACTCCTTGAACTTGACCTTATCTGGGAAGCACTTTATCTTCCCTTCCATTCTAAATGAAAGCTTTGCTGGATAGAGCAATTTTGGTTGTAGGTCCCTGCCTTTCAAGACTTCAAATATTTCTTTCCAGCCCCTTCTTGCCTGGAAGGTCTCTTTGGAGAAATCAGCTGACAGTCTGATGGGAACTCCTTTGTAGGTGACTGTCCCTTATCCCTTGCTGATTGTAGAATTCTCTGCTTCATTTTAATCTTGGCTAATGTAATTACAATGTGCCTTGGTGTGTTCCTTCTTGGGTCCAACTTCTTTGGGACTCTCTGAGCTTCCTGGACTTCCTGGTAGTTTATTTCCTTTGCCAGATTGGGGAAATTCTCCTTTATTATTTGTTCAAATAAGTTTTCCACTTGTTGCTCTTCTTCTTTCCCTTCTGGTTCCCCTATAATTCAGATGTTGGGGCATTTAACGATGTCCTGGAGATTTCTAAGCCTCTCCTCATTTTTCTGAATTCTTGTTTCTTCCTTGTTTTCTGTTTGGTTGTTTCTTTCTTCCTTCTGGACCACTCCATTGATGTGAGTCCCAGTTTTCCTTCCATCTCTATTGGTTCCCCATGTGTCTTCCTTCATTTCACATATTGTAGCCTGCAGTTTTTCATCTAATTTGTGAGCAAAATCAACCAATTCTGTGAGCATCCGGATCACCAGGGCTTTGAACCGTGCATCTGATAGGTTAGCTATCTCTTGGTCGCTTAGAGGAATTGGCTCTGGAGCTTTCATTTGTTCTTCAGTTTGAGCCATTTTTGGTGCTTTTTGTTTGTTTGGTTTTGGTTTTGGTCTGGTCGCAGCTGGTAAGTAGTGAGGGATGGAGCCTTAGGTGTTCCCCAGTGCAGGGCAGCCCAGTCGCTGAGTTGTGACACTGTAAGTGGGGGTGGGGTCTGAGAGGGAACAATGGCACCTGCTCCTCTCTCTCCTGGATTCCAGTTCATTCTGCTGCTTCCCCTTTGCCTGGACCATCTGTGAGTGCGAATGTGGGACCACCTGGTCAGCCAGCCACCTTGTGCGACTGGGTCTGCACAGTTGCCACCCCATGCCCGGGCTCCACCACCTGCTGCCTGTGGGCCCGGGGTCCGCCAGCTGCCACCTGTGCACACTTGGGAACTGCCAGCTATTGCTGCCTGAGTTCCCGGGTCCACATCTCCACTTTTTCCTGCTGCGACTCCACCCCTCTTACCGGCCTGGATGAATGGTTGTTGGACTTCCGTACAGTTCAATTTTCTATGAGTTATGATTGTTTTCTTGTTTCTAAATATTTGTTGTCCTTAATTTTGGTTGTGAGAGGAGGCACAAAGTGTCCACCTTCGCCTCCATCTTGGCCGGAAGTCCCTATATTGTGTATTCATAGTATAGTACGTTGAAGTTTATTTTCTGCAATGATCACCCCAATCCAGCAACAATTATTATAAAGATAAAACTATTTTTGTATTGTTTTAACATTAAATTGACATTATTCCATTATATTTATATTTTTATAATTACAATGATAGAGGAATCTACTGATAGTATTTATTGCTAATTTGTAATTGCACATACACATAAAAATATAATTATTTGATATGCAGAATGGCTATTTATACAAATGTTAAATGAAAATAATCTACATATAAGAATTGCCTCTCTCAATTAACTTAAATATTCAACAATATAAGTTACTAAATTTTCTAATTATTTTGGGAGAAATTATACCTTACTCTAGCAGATTCAGGTTGAGTCATCAACTAAAATTCTGGCAGGTAATTCACTCTGAAAAATGTTCTCAGGACAGGTATTATTCTAATAACAAGTTTTGCATAGTATTTAGCTAATAAACCATCAACTATATTCATCGGTTTGCATCATTTGAAAGTCAGAAGTATTTATGCACATTCATAAGGATTCCATTTACATTTTGAAGTTGATGGAGTCTTTATTATAATTACAGCTAGATTCTAATTTGATAAATGAAAAGGAAACTGAAATATGGGAACATGTACATGGATGGACAAAGGAACCAAGCAGAAGAAAGAAAGGAGAGAGAGAGAGAGAGAGAGAGAGAGAGAGAGAGAGAGAGAGAGAGAGAGAGAGAGAGAATGGCCTCTAAACCACTCAAAGAGCATTTACTCAACAAATAAAACAAACAAATTGATTCTACCATGACCACAGTTGCTTTCAGCAGGAATAGTGAGATTATGGGAAAGAATAGGGTTTGGGATCCCAATAGCAAGGGCTCTAGTCCTGTGCCTGCTAACTACTATTTTTTATAGATTTGATGAAGCCATTTAATCTGTATAATCATAAATATCCTCATCTGAAAACTGAGGAAAATAAAGTTTACTTTGTATAGTTATAAATACAAGCAAGAATTTTCACATATTCAGTGCTCAGCCCAGGATCTAGCACTTAGAAAGCACTAAGAAGGTGGCTACATTTATTATAAAAAAAGATTTAACAATATCCTGAAGGTAAATTTGGAGACGAGTAGTTTTTAAATGGTTAGATAAAGTTGTCACCTTTTAGAGCAGGAAGAAACTAAAACTTATATGCTGGAAAATCTCTATGTACACCTTGCTTGAACTTTTATTATTTATAAATATTCAGTACATATGAACAATTGGACACTGACTACCTACTTTTTGATTCTTAGAATTATCTGGTGTCCTGTTTTTAGTTAACAGACAAAAATATGTTGTAGAAAATCCTGTTCTCTACAACAGAAGCCAATCTAAACATTAAACCTTGTGTGTGTGCATATGCATGTGTGTGTGTAAGTATGCCCTATTGGTTATTGCCAGTACTAGATGAAAACTAAAATTTTTATTCAATAACTTTATTAAGTCAGTTGCTTCTTTGGAAAACAGGAAAGAGCAAAAAGTGTCTATTTAAGCCATCTGAAATGGACTGCCAGTCTGGAATTACCTCTTCATTACTGTGCATTTCTCAAGCTATTAAAACAGCTAGTGAAAAATCTTCTTTGACTGACAGCTATAAACTGTCAAAACTGTTAATGAATATGCTATTATCCAGCTGCCAAAGAAACCTATGTAAAAGAGTCAATGAAAACAGTTGTGCACTGAAAAATGCAAGATGTCCCATTTTGTTAAAAAACGTGCTTTTAGCTAAAAGGATCTAAAATTTTCTTAAAATAGTACAATATGAGAAGGTAAATCCATTCTTTTGCATGTCTTGCTTATACAATTTTATTACTAAGTGTTATTGGAAATTTTTGCCTTTCTCAACATACCAAAATTTAGAATTCACATATGTTCATCAGTTTGAAAATATATCTAGTATTCAAATGTTTTAAGTAAAATAGTGTTTGTCAATATCTATGCAGACATAGTTACAGAAGAGTGTTTCAGAAATATATATATATATATATATATATATATATATATATATATGCACATGGTGTTGTCTGAATCAGTTTTAAACCACCCAGTTGAGCAAAATGCTGGCCTTGAGACACTCAAATATATATTTGGATGAAGCTCGTAAGAAATAAGAATTTTGGTCATATTCCTATAGGAGATCTAAAGTGAATAGTAGAATGTCAGCATATTTGTATTTGGCTAAGTGGATAAAAATGTGCATAAATTTAAAACAAAACTATTTTCAGTGTTCCCTGTAATATTTTCTCAGATTATTTACTTTTATTGCAGTATTTATTAGGCTTAAAATAGAGTTCTGTGAACAAGATGAAGTAATGTACAATGTCTGAGGAAATGGATAATGAGGATAAAGGTAACACATAGGTGCAGTCATGCAAGTTGCAATTTATTAAGTTTATAAGCTTTTTTTATTGCACATATTCATACAAAAGCTACATTGAAATGTAGGAAAAAGTTCTGGTGCAAGCTAAAACCAATACACTTCAATGATAAGGATGCTCTTTTATTTTTTAATTGTCCCATTGGACAGTATAGAGAGACATAAAATACGATATGTTATTTCTCCAAATGAAACTTAGAAATTGAATAAAATTATGGCTGCATAAGATGAAGTATATTCCTGAATTATACTCAACTGAACTACAGCAAATTTCATTTTAAAATAAATAATGTTATATATTTACATTTGATATTTGGAAAATGTGACAAGAAGACATTATTATTTTTATTTTAATAAGTTAAAACAAAATGTCAAAAATAATATTCTAAACTACCCTGCCAACCTACATCTGGGCTCTGCAGTGTACCAAAAATGTCAAAATGACAGAAAGGATGATATTGAATGGTGGGACCAGAATGGCCTTAGGCAAACTACTGAGAAAAGGAAGATATCTTTGTCCCCTTTAAGCAATGCCATTGGCATCACTTTCTCCCTTTATTTTTTTTAAATATATTTTATTGATTATGCTATTACAGTTGTCCCATTTCTCTCCCATCATTCCCCCCACCCTGCACACCCTCTCCCACCCACATTCCCCCCTTTAGTTCATGTCCATGGGTCATAAGTTCTTTAGCTTCTACATTTCCCATACTATTCTTCCCCTGCCCCTGTCTATTTTCTACCCACTATCTATGCTACTCATTCTCTGTACCTTCCCCCCCTCTCCTCCTCCCATGCCCCTATTGCTAACCCTCCATATGATCTCCATTTCTGTGGTTCTGTTCCTGTTCTAGCTGTTTGCTTTGTTTGCTTTTGTTTTAGGTGTGGTTCTTAATAACTGTGATTTTGCTGTCTTTTCATTGTCATATTTTTGATCTTCTTTTTCTTAGATAAGTCCCTTTAACATTTCATATAATAAGAGCTTGGTGATGATGAACTCCTTGAACTTGACCTTATCTGAGAAGTGCTTTATCTGTCCTTCCATTCTAAATGACAGCTTTGCTGGATAGAGCAATTTTGGATGTAGATCCCTGCTTTTCAAGATTTCAAATATTTCTTTCCAGCCCCTTCTTGCCTGGAAGGTCTCTTTTGAGAAATCAGCTGACAGTCTGATGGCAACTCCTTTGTAGGTGATTGTCCCCTTATCCCTTGCTGCTTCTAGAATTCTCTCCTTCATTTGAATCTTGGCTAATGTAATTACGATGTGCCTTGTTGTGTTCCTCCTTGGGTCCAACTTCTTTGGGACTCTCTGAGCTTCCTGGACGTCCTGGTAGTCTATTTCCTTTGCCAGATTGGGGAAATTCTCCTTTATTATTTGTTCAAATAATTTTTCCACTTGTTGCTTTTCTTCTTCCCCTTCTGGGACCCTATAATTTGGATGTTGGGACGTTTAAGGATGTCCCGGAGGTTCCTAAGCCTCTCCTCATTTTTTTGAATTCTTGTTTCTTCCTCGTCTTCCGTTTGGTTGTTAGTTTCTTCCTTCTGGTCCACTCCATTGATTTGAGTCCCAGTTTCCCTTCCATCTCTATCGGTTCCCCATGCGTCTTCCTTCATTTCACGTATCGTAGCCTGCATTTTCTCATCTAATTTATGAGCAAAATCAACCAATTCTGTGAGCATTTTGATGACCAGTGCTTTGAACTGTGCATCTGATAGGTTGGCTGTCTCTTTGTTGCTTAGAGGAATTGACTCCAGGGTTTTCATTTTTCCTCCGGTTTGAGCCATTTTTGGTGGGGTTTTTTGTTTTGTTTTGGTTTGGTTTTAGTCTGGTTGCAGTTATTAAGTATGAGCGGTGGAGCCTTAGGTCTTCCTCAGGGCGGGGCAGGCCAGTCCCTGGGTTGTGACGCTTTAGGTGGGGGCGGGGTCCGAGAGGGAAGAATGGCGCCTGTTCCATTCTCTTCTGGACTCCAGTCCCTTCCGCCACTTCCCCTTCACCTGGGTTATCTGCGCATGCGCGCGCGTGTTGTTACGTAGTGAGGGGTGGAGCCTCAGGCACTCCCCAGTGTGGGGCAGCCCAGTCGCTGGGTTGTGACGCTGTATGTGGGGGCGGGGTCTGAGAGGGAACAATGGCGCCTGCTCAGCTCTCTCCTGGATTCAGTCCCTTCCGCCACTTCCCCTCTGTCTGGACCGTCTGTGTGTGCGAATGTGGGACCCCCTGGTCAGCCAGCTGCCTTGTGCGTCCTCACTGGGTCTGCACAGTTGCCCCCCTGTGCCCGGGGTCCGCCAGCTGCCGCCTGTGGGCCTGAAGACCACCAGCCACTGCCTGTGCACCTGGGAACTGCGAGCCGCTGCTACTTGCGTTCTGGGTCCGCACCTCCACTTTTTCCTCCCGAGACTCCGCCCCTCTTACCGGTCTGGATGAATGGTTGTTGGACTTCCATACAGTTCAATTTTGTATAAGTTCTGGTTGTTTTCTTGTTTCTAAATATTTGTTGTCCTTAATTTTGGTTGTGAGAGGAGGCACAGTGTGTCCGCCTAGGCCTCCATCTTGGCCGGAAGTACTTTCTCCCTTTAATCCACTGTATGACCTCAACCCTAGCACTTATTCTAGATTTCAGAGAATCCTCTATAAACCTTTAGAAGTTTCTCAACTAGTAAAGGTTTTACTTGAACCCCCCTTTTTTTAACAAGAAAGTGCCCAAATGTTTGTCTTCCTCTCCTAAAGGCACCTCTATGACTGCCCATTGCAAATCCTGACCTGAATATTGAAACTTTTGCTTGAGTCTGAATAAATATAGACTATATGACATATTTAAAAATGTACCAATACTTTGCCAGAATCAAAATTGTATGCATTTTCATAAAATACCACCTCATATAATGTGGTCCTACCATATATGATAAACCAATTCACAACTCAGCTTTCCACTCTTGAAGCAGCTATGCGGTTGACCTCTAGTTGACCTCTACTTGGCAAGAAAATAGGGATCTTTGGTCTATAATCACCAAATTTTTTCTGAGCAATTTAATCTCTTCATATTCTGAAATATTCTCTGAAAGAATTTACATTGAACTTCTCCACAAATCAATCTACTGCAATTGACTTCTTAATAGTACTTAATAGTTGTATCATATTATTTACAACTATTTTTAAGGTCTTGATACAGTTTGTTTATATGTGATACATTTTAGTTTCTGGTCTACTTGTTTTCTACAACAATCCAGGGCACATGAACATTGTTTAGTATATATAATATACATATATTCATATTGACATACTAAATTGTGTATTAAAGAAGCTATTGACTTGTAGCTTATTATGTTCCTTGGAAAACTACCTACCACGTGTCTGCAGTTTAACCAATGAGCTCTTCTCATTATTCATCTTCAAGATGGGCATCTCACACAATTTTCATTTGCATAGCTCAAAGCTGTTCCCACAAGTATGCTAAAAAGTTCTCTTTCATGGTATTACTTTTCTTAGTTCTATCTTTCTTTGGGAATCTTGTTTTTATTTTCTTTGCTATCTTAATTGTGAGTAGACAAAGGGTAGAAAATAATAATCTGATTGCCACAGAACTAAGGATGGCTGACTGAATAAAGGATCCCTGGTTTTAGGAGTGGAGTACTTATTTTCTATTCAGTATAAAGGGACACACTTCCATTTACATTTTCCTGCATTTAAAAAATATGTTTCAGCCCTGGCTGGTGTAGCTCAGTGGACTGAGCGCAGGCCTGCGAACCAGAGGATCGCGGTTCGATTCCCAGTCAGGGCACATGCCTGGGTTGCAGGCCAGTTCCCAGCAGGGGGACACACAAGAGGCAACCGTACATTGATATTTCTCTCCCTTTCCCTCTCCCCTACCCCTCTAAAGACAAATAAAAAAAAAATCTTTAAAAAAATATGTTTCATAAAAAACACAAAATTCTTCAACACACAGATGTTGGTTCTTGTAAAGTGGATTTATAGTGGTTTGGTAATTAAAGTATAAAAACTAGCACTGAGCCACCCCTTCATGATTGTTAAAATAAATTTAATTGTTGTTTAATCAGGTAAGTGTTATTGGTTAACTTTAATAATGGTCTGTTCTTCACATATTTAGCTAGTTACTATGCAAAATGACATTCTGTTTTGATATCTCCTATCTTATATAAGTAAGATGATCATTAGTAAAACAACAAATGAAAATATAATACCATATTGTTGAATCTAAACTATTTTATAGCATTTAATTTTTTCCCGAATTATGAAAAAAGCACCACAAGTGCTTGGCAAATACAGAAAAGCATAAGAAAAATGCATTAGCACAACTGCCATTCTATATCCAGAGATGGCTATTTTTATCAGTGCATTATACATTTTTCAGTTTATATAACTATACATATAATTTATCAATTTATATTACAAATATTTTATATAAGACTGGAAAATGATGCATGTTATTTTATTACTTTAGTTTATCTATAGACTATATACATTCCACATGATTAAACATTCAACAACAGGACTCTCAATTCCAGACTATGAGTCTATAAACTATTACCCATTCCTATTTTAGTAAGTTGTGTAAGCTAAGAATTATAGGTTAGGTCAGATAAATTTTTAAGTATAAGAGGGACTTAATTTGATATTTATGGATGGATTTAAAGATGGAAGAAGTGATTGATACCACAGTCTCTAGTAGCTGAGAATGACCCCCAATTGCCTACTGTTGGCAAGAAAATGGGGACTTATACTAAAAATCACAGGAAATTGAACTCTATCAACAACCTGAATTACTTGAAAAATTTCTCCCCTGGAGTTTTCATAAAGAAATATAGCCTTGCCAATATCTCAGTGTCTTACTGCTGGCCTTTAAAACTCAGGGCAAAGAAGTAGCTGGGCCATATGGTGAAAAAATAAAGATGTGTTTTAAGATAAGTTGTGATAATGTGCTATGACATCAATAGAAAACTAATAAAAATTATTGTAATTTGAATTTTGTCAATTAAATGTTTGTAGAAATTGTTTTCTCTTTTGTTATAAAAGCCCCTATGGGAAAGGTGCTTACATTTTCCCCTTGACAAAGAAAACTTAAAATATCCCCCATCTAATTCTGTGTAGAAAAAGTATTTTGACTACTGCTTTAGATTATATTTTTCAACAATGTATGTAATGGTGCTCTTAATGTTAAAAAGTTTAATTTTTCATGTCTCATTCTAGTTTACTACATTTGCATTTTTCCTACAACATACACATTGGAAGTTCTATGAAACCAAATTCTGATAATATTTCAAAGACACATTCGCAGAAAATCAACTACTATTTTGGGGACTTGTTCTTTTTGTGACATTTATAAGCTTAGTATGGTTACTAAGCATGTTACTTAATAGCACGGTAAGCATGTTACTTAATAGCACAGTATTAAGCTGACTAGTTTTACCTTCATGATTACATGGATCCACAGAAAACTGATTGGATTAACACCAATGACAAGATTTCTAATTACGAAGACTTCTGGCCAAGATGGAGGCGTAGGCGGACACACTGTGCCTCCTCTCACAACCAAAATTAAGGACAACAAATATTTAGAAACAAGAAAACAACCAGAACTAATAAAAAATTGAACTGTACGGAAGTCCAACAACCATTCATCCAGATCGGTAAGAGGGGCGGAGTTGCAGCAGGAGAAAGTGGAGGTGCGGACCCAGGAATGCAAGCAGCAGCGGCTGGCAGTTCCCAGGTGCACAGGCGTCGGCTGGCAGTCCCCGGGCCCACAGGCAGCAGCTGGCGAACCCCGGGCACAGGGCGGCAACTGTGCAGACCCAGCGAGGCCGCACAAGGTGGCTGGCTGACTGACCAGGTGGTCTTACATTCGAGCACGCAGACGGTCCAGGCGGAGGGGAAGTGGCGGAGGGGACTGAATCCAGGAGAGAGCGGAGCAGGCGCCATTGCTCCCTCTCAGGCCCCGCCCCCACATACAGCCTCACAACCCAGCGACTGGGCTGCCCCGCACTGGGGAGCACCAGAGGCTCCACTCTTCACTACGTAACAGCACGCAAGGGTGCGCAGATAATCCAGGTGAAGGGGAAGCAGCGGAAAGGGCCGGAGTCCAGGAGAGAGCGGAGCAGGCGCCATCGCTCCTTCTCAGACCCCACCCCCACCTATAGCATCACAACCCAGCGACTGGGCTGCCCCGCCCTGAGGAAGACCTAAGGCTCCATCCCCCTCACTACGTAATAGCCGCGACCAGACTAAAACCAAAACAACAACAACAACAACAAAAAAAAAAACCACCAAAAATGGCTCAAACCGGAAAACAAATAAAAGCCCCAGAGCCAATTCCTCTAAGCAGTGAAGAGATAGCCAACCTGTCAGATGCACAGTTCAAAGCACTGGTCATCAAAATGCTCACAGAATTGGTTGATTTTGCTCACAAACTAGATGAAAAAATGCAGGCTACAATACATGAAATGAAGGAAGATGCATGGGGAACTGATAGAGATGGAAGGAAAACTGGGTCTCAAATCAATGGAGTGGACCAGAAGGAAGAAACTAACAACCAAACAGAAGACGAGGAAGAAACAAGAATTCAAAAAAATGAGGAGAGGCTTAGGAACCTCTGGGACATCTTTAAACATCCCAACATCCGAATTATAGGGGTCCCAGAAGGGGAAGAAGAAAAGCAACAAGTGGAAAACTTATTTGAACAAATAATAAAGGAGAACTTCTCCAATCTGGCAAAGGAAATAAACTACCAGGACGTCCAGGAAGCTCAGAGAGTCCCAAAGAAGTTGGACCCAAGAAGGAACACACCAAGGCACATTGTAATTACATTAGCCAAGATTAAAATGAAGCAGAGAATTCTAGAAGCAGCAAGGGATAAGGGGACAGTCACCTACAAGGGAGTTCCCATCAGACTGTCAGCTGATTTCTCAAAAGAGACCTTCCAGGCAAGAAGGGGCTGGAAAGAAATATTTGAAATCTTGAAAAGCAGGGACCTACATCCAAAATTGCTCTATCCAGCAAAGCTGTCATTTAGAATGGAAGGGAAGATAAAGTGCTTCTCAGATAAGGTCAAGTTCAAGGAGTTCATCATCACCAAGCCCTTATTATATGAAATGTTAAAGGGACTTATCTAAGAAAAAGAAGATAAAACTATGACAGTGAAAAGAGAACAAACTCATAGCTATCAAGAACCACACCTAAAACAAAAGCAAACTAAGCAAACAGCTAGAACAGGAACAGAACCACAGAAATGGAGATCATATGGAGGGTTAGCAACAGGGGCGTGGGAGGAGGAGAGAGGGGGAAAAGGTACAGAGAATGAGTAGCATAGATAATTGGAAAAAAAATAGACAGGGTGAGGGCAAGAATAGTATGGGAAATGTAGAAGCTAGAAAACTTATGACCCATGGACATGAACTAAAGGGGGGAATGTGGGTGGGAGAGGGTGGGTAGGGTGGAGGGGAATGATGGGGGTGAAATGGGACAACTGTAATAGTATAATCAATAAAACATTTAAAAAAAAGATTTCTAATTACATAATAGTTTCAGATCAGCTCATCAATTGTTCATTGTAGACTCTTTTACATGGCAAAGAAAGAGAAAAATCATATAACTTGGAATGTATAAACATATATCTTAGAAGAACACGTATTATGCCTGAGAAAATATGACAGGCTAACTCAGATCATATAACTTAATATTTTTAATTAATTGTTTGTAAAAAGTAGAAAAATGAAACTTAAATCAAAATTAAAGGTGGCTGGAAGCATAAAAGAAACAGAAGGAGAAGGAAAACTTCTAAAAAAATTAAAATTTTAATGTTTAGGCAATCAGAAAAAATCAACTATTTTAAGCATCTTTTTCTTAGAATTAAATATTAGTAAGCTTTTCAAGAATTGTATCATATAATAATTGAATATATGTTTTTGTTAACAAGTAACCATAAAAAACATTGAGAATATTTAAATTAATTTACTAAATTAGCTAATAGTTAAGTTCATAAATGGATAAGTGGGGATCCTGAATGTTGGCAATGTGATAATGTAGCTACTGGAACATGATGCACTTAATGTAGCATGTAATATGCACCATTTGGAAAACAATATTGCACTATATATCAAGAGCCACAAAAATATGTCCATCATAAAAATGACTCAGTTATTTTATATTTAAGATAGTTTATGTAGTATTTTGCAGAGAAATAAAAAAGAAAAGCTAAAACTATTTCTTAAGTGTTGATATTAACATTATTATGGTTGTGGATATTTAGCCAGGTATTTAAGCTTAAGGTTGAAGTGTCCCTAGTACATATTTTTGACTAAGAACAAATTGCTATGTGTTGAAATTAATATTTGTCCAAATATGAAAATTATCCTTTGAAATCACCTTTGAGTCAAACAAAAAATCTAAAATCTTGTGGAGAAAATTTAATTATTATAATGTTTCATTATTACAATTCTATTCCTCAAATTTTTAGAAACTTAGTTCAGCAATAATCAGCAATTGTTAGCAATTAAGTGCTTCCCGAAATCAATACATTGAAATTTTGTGATTCAACTTTGATGTTTGTGTTACCATAGGTATTTAACTAATTATTAATAAGAAAAAGGAAGCAAAGGGAATTAGACATTGAACTTAAACTTTGGCATGACCCTGCTTGCTTGGCCAGGAAACTATAGTTATACAGACTCATTCACATAATCCATGGGATTGCTGAGGATAAGACTTAATCCTAGAAGTGCAGGAAATCTCCCCAGGGGCACTGTCTTCCTTTCAGTAGCAGATTGTTGGAGGAGGTATGTGGGAGTTGCTTGACCATAGAGACTTATTAGTCTAACTAGGGGGTTTGAACTTGTCATAAGCCCATGAACGCTTGAGTAGTTGATTGGTCATTTTGAAGAAGCACCTGGTGCATCCCAAATCTAAACTAATGTAATCCCAGGGGACCAAAGAAGCACCCCCACCCTGAGCTTTCATTAATACACACATCCCATGAATTTTCTCTCACCTGGGAGCACATGAACATGTGGGTCTAGCAGCTACCTGGGCCCACAGTAGATGGCATGGGCTCCAAAGGCCTAAGCTTTAATATGAAATAGAAATTATAGAAACTTGTTGTTGTTTTGGCCTTGATGAAGACATGGTTGAACTTTTTCCATGGTGGAATAAAGAAAAATGGTATATTAGAAACCCAGGGACAGATTTCTGTCCAAATAAACATTGCCACATCACAACTTTCCAGTGCGGGTCCTTGGAATGCTTTCATTGTGATCCCATGGAAAAGCCTGAATTCCACTGACAACATTTGTACTCAGTTGAAGTCAATAGTTAAAAAAAAAAAATAAAAGAACAATTAGAAGAAAGAAAAATAACATTTTTTACTAGCTACATTTTACATCTATTTTTATTTTTTCAGAATTTTATTATATTTTACTGATTATGCTATTAAAATTGTTCTGATCTTCCACCTTTGCCTCTCTCCACCCAGCACTCCCCATTCCTTGAAGCAATCCCCCACAATTGTTCATGTTCATTGGTCATGCCCATTGGTCATGCTTATAAGTCCTTTTGCTACCCCATTTTCTACACTATACTTTACATCCCAATGGTGATTCTGTAACTATATATTAGTACTTCTTAATCCCCTACTTCTTTATCCATTTCCCCACACATCTTATATTTTTAAATATCTCAATTAAAATGATTTATTGTGAACATTAATTTTTAATTTTGTTTCATATAATTTTTATTTAATTGGTTTTTTTAAGATTTTTATTTATTTATCTTTAGAGGGGAAGGGTAGGAGAAGGGGAGAGGGAGAGAAATATCAATGTATGGTTGCCTCTTGTGTGTCCCACCCATGCTGGGAACTGGCCTGCAACCCAGGCATGTGCCCTGACTGGGAATCGAACCATGACCTTTGTTTCGCAGGCCCGTGCTCAATCCACTGAGCTACACCAGCCAGGGCAATTTTTATTTAATTGTTTTTATAAAATTTTGCATTCTATTTCTTAACTCATGATCTGAAAATTACATAAAGGGTGTTTTTGCCATAAGTCATAGCATAAATGGAATTCAATATATTATTCAATATGATTCTTAAAATTTTTGCATATATTTTTATAAATGTTACAATTCCAAAAATTTTTTATAAATTATGATATCATGTTATATATGTTATACTACCTTGTATTGTCACTTTAGTTTTTGCAAAAATCTTTTGCCTTAAACATCCTAAATTTATCTAACTCAGTTTCACAACTTTCATATTTTCCATCAATTTTTACCTATTTATATTATATCTAAAAATCCTTAAAAATTGTTTTTGTGTTTAAAATTAATAGCTTTCACAATAAGCACTAATTGATACAAGATTTTAAACTTGCAAAAATAATTTTACATTTAAATTATTGCTAATGGAAAGACTTTCAATATATAAAGTCTCTTAGTAAGCATTCACTCCAAGTTAGTGGGACCCTTAGCTACATTAGTGATTATTCAGCTGTTAACATTAAATCTCAAAGGCATATCTTAGTTTTCCATTGCTGCCCTTATTAGATATGATGCCTAAAAACATGAAGCTTTCTAAGACTGAAACTAATGGAGAAACTGATAAGCAGATTAAGGCTGATTATCTAGACTGAGGTTGATATTCTTGTGCTTTTACAGCACCAGGAACCGCACTTACATATTTTAAGAAAAATTGAGATTAAGTGAAATACCTTGGACTTTCACAGAAGAGATCTGACAAATCTCTGAAAGTGGTCAGGAATCAGTTTAGCTCCAAAAGGCCAGTGACAGTAATCTCAATGGCTCTCTGGTAACAGAGACTGTCTTTTCACATGCTGTACCAAAGACTGAATGAATCACAAACATGTCAATGCTGCTCCAACTTTGCCTAACTAGATCGAGATCCAGATCCCAGGGACACAGTGTTTTATAAAGTATCAGGCATAGTAAGAATGAAGATCTCAAATCTTACCCTTTCAACTTCTATAGTCTTGCACAAGCCTTCCTAGAAGACCAGATATAGTGGAGGGAAGGGAATTTTCCACATGAATATTGGTACAAGGATTGAATTCATCCATTTATGATCAATCTTTTGCTTATTTATAAAGTTTTTGTTAAACCTGCTGGGGTTAGATTGATCAATGAAAAGACAAAATACCTGCCAGAATGGAATGACTATTATGCTGAGGGAGAAAGTATATTATAAAATATACATTATGATATCTCATGTAGATAAACGATAAGATCAGTGAAGAATAAGAAGATAAAAAAAATGAGACACGAAGGTAGTTTAGAAAGGGTGACAATGAAGCCACCACCGAAGTGAGAAGAATGGCATAGCGACTTCAGTGAGTGAAGGAATTGAGGCATGAGACCTGTAGGGAGAGCATTGTGGGCAGAGGACACAGCAAGTGCAGAGGTCCTGAAGCTGGAGGGCATTTGATGTGATTAAAAAACAAAGAAGCAGCCAGTGGGATTGAAACAGAATGAACAAAGAAACTGACTGAAGATGTAATGTGACCATCACTAAAGGGCTGAAAGCCACAGAATTAACTTTAACTTTGATTTTTAAAACTAGGAAACAATGTAAGATTTTCAGCAAGAGAAAAATATAATCTCCCTTTTTTAAGAGTTAAATGTCGTAAGTTGCTATATATTTGGGTATGATTCTCCTCAGTACAACTTAAAAAAAAACCACAAATGCCAAAAATATAAGAATACTCATAAAATTATGGCACAGGAACATAAATAAATTATGCAGAAAATATAAGAAAATAAAGGAAACAAAGTTAAAAAGAAAAATATTTAATATTAATGAACTATTAAATGGTAAGTAAAAATATATATGTGTATTTGGATAATAAGCAAAATTATACATATGTATTATAATTGCATAATTATGTGGGATTTAAGAAATTTTAACAATGTTTTATTCATGTTTCAATATTATGAAAGCTAATTAATTTTCTTTTCTAACAAAAAAATCACCTGACCATTTTATTTAGTGCATATAAATGCTTTAAAATGACCTAAAGGCAGGCCACCATATTTCCATCACTTCAATTTCCTTTATCACTAAAGGTTCCTATTCCCTACCAAACTAACCTTCCATGTTTTACCATTCCTTTCCAAATACTTTTCAAACTATTCCCTACTAAAATTTTCCTTACACTTTTTATTTTCATTGTATGATCGAGTCTAAGTCATGTTTCTGCACTGTTTTTTTTTAATAAATCTTGTGATAACTTTTGACCTAACAAATATTGACCTTTTCTACCTTGTGCTAAACTAGTTCAAGAGCGTGAAGCAGAAATTAAGCATGATTTGTCAATAAAAATGTATAATTTTTAAATCTCATCTAGTTATATATGAATGTAGTGACTATTCCATTTAAAATAAGAAAAAATAACTCAACCGGTAACCTATTTTAATCTGTATGGCTATTTCAATGTAAATCAGAAATAAATAATAGACTTTAGCTAGAACAACATATTAATGACATGGTAATCCTCAGTAAGAGCATGAACTATGTTAGTGTGCATGAACCAGGGCTATATTGATGTAATCATATACTTCCTGAAAGTCAAGCTCAGTAAAGAATTGAGTACAAAAATAAAGAATTGTCATTAGATGTGGATTTCCTGAGGGGAGGTCCTGGCTCTGTAATACATTAGCTTAGTGACTGAGGACAATTTACATAATCTCTCTCAGCATTAGTTTTCTCGAATAAAAATTAAGGGCACTAATATTTTCTAAATTATAAGGTACTTAAAATAATTATTTGATATTTTACATACAATGTAATTAACTTATCTCCTGATGCAGAATGGAGGCTATTTTTTCTTAGTATCAATATCATCACAACTATAACCACAATCAAAACTTCAAGCACCATGACACAACCAGCTTTTTAATCCGATTCCCTTCTCAGAACATTTTGTTATAGAGTGTTATAGTACATGTCTAAATCTTAACTGTCTTCAAATCCCAGCAGCTACCATCTATCATCTCATTCAGCTTTTCCTGTTTGTCTATACAATTAAAAAATACCTACATTGTAGAGTCATTGGTAAGATTCAAGAGGTTAATATAAAAATCAGTGGTGGAAACAAATAAGTAAATGTTACCTTGTAGTCATACAAATGCCTTCTTTGCCCAAGTCAAATTTCAGATTTGCAAATTCCACATATGTCTGTCTATATAAACCTTACAAATACCACTATCATTAAATATATACCCTTATTTAATGTGATTACTAATAACCTAAAACTTTCTAAAGAATACATTAAGAAAGGTGAACAATATTGTTATCCTTTTCCCCAAAATGAAAGAGAAATGACAGTTCCTTAAGGCAGTGTTCAGATCTTTGACTTGAAAACAAACCAGATAAACAAACTAAAACCAGAGGCTTGAAAATAAAGAAAAAACTGACAGTGACCAGAGGGGAAGGGGTAGGAGGGTAGCAGGAAAAGAATGGCAAGCAAAAGAACCTGAAAAGAGGACCCATGGGTATGGACAATGGGAGAGATTGGCTATGGGAGTAGGGGGAACAGGATAGGGGAGAACAATGAGGGAAAAGGTGGGGCAATTGTAACTGAACAATAATAAAAAAAAGAAACTGATAACATAAAAATATTGAGGAACGTTTCTTAAAAGTTGACCTAGAGGTGAAATAAGTCAGGCATAGAAAGACAAATCTTGCATAGTTTCATTTATATGTGGAATCTAAAAATAAATAATAGATAGATAGATGATAGATAGATAGATAGATGATAGATAGATAGATGATAGATAGATGATAGATAGATAGATAGATAGATAGATAGATAGATAGATAGATGATAGATAGATAGCAAAACCAGACTCAGAAATAGAAACCAAAGGGTAGAAAGATGGGATAGTAATATGAAGGGGTATATTTTCATGGTTATATATGATTACTAGAATTAGTGGGGTGATTACATCATAAGGTATAAAAATGTCAATTTACTGCACTGTACTTCTGTAACTGATATAACTAATATATTATACTGACTATACTTAAAAATAAATAAATGAAATGTCATGCACATTGCTCTAAAAAATAAAAAGTTGTCAAAATGCAATTAACATTTTTCTGCCTGTATAAAACTATGTCAGTTATGTGGGAGCAAATTAAGTTCCAACTATTATGGATTTTTTACAGCTATGCTATAAATAATATTTTGCATACCTAACTGTTGCTCTGGACACTGTCTAGATAACTGTCTGTTCTGCTATTATTTATCCATGGGGCTTTCCCATCCATCTTGACTTTTCCAAGTGTCAACACTAACTTGGAAATGGCTGTGCACAACAGCGTTTGGGGAAAGTGTAGACCTGTGAATTTACTGGTGGCAGTAAAGGAACAGTTGTCTGCATGCCTGGAACCTGACCAGCAGACTGTTGACTTAATCATGACACGAAACTGAGCCAACATTGTAAAGCTGTGAAAGATGGAGATTTTTCATGTTGTTATTTCTTTTTTACCATCTTACCTTAATCTGACTATATAAATCATTTAAACTACTAATGTCATACCTAGTGTTACCATTATTATTACAGTCTCCTCTATGTTCATTTCATTAACCAGTATAAGCCTGGAATAAACAAAATAGTTAAGTATCACTAATTTTCTTTAGAAATTCATGTAAACTCACCCTTTACATTTGTACCCAATTTCTGAACACAGAGCTATGAAGGTTAGATATATTTGGGGAAAAGATAAAAAATTCAAGGTACATCTTTATTGCCAAATATGCATATATGCAAATATGCATCCAATTTGCATAAATTGTTGCCTAAGATTTCCAGGAAAATTTGGTAAGCTCATTTTTGACGACATCAGTAAATTCATTTGAAATAAAAAGCAAAGTTTGGGCTGAAAGTTTGACCACTTGTGAATTTAAAAGAGAGAATAAAATGATGCTTTCTTTACATTTACTTATTTATTTATGTTTATTTAAATTTTTTTTGTTGACACTACTACAGAATTCCTCTATTCTCCCCAATTTGCCCACCTCCATCCAGCCCCTGCCCCATCCTTTGGCTTTCACCACACTGTGATCTTTGTCCATGGACTATGCATATTTGCCTATAAATTCTTCGGCTAATTTCTTCCAGTCCTCTCCAACGCTGCCCTCTGAGATATGTCAGTTCTATGTATCCATGACTCTGGTCCTATTTGTTCATCAGTTTACTTTGCTCACTAGATTCTACATAGAAGTAAGATCATGTGGTATTTGTCTTGGGCTGGCTTATTTAAATAGTTTGATTCAAATGGACTAGATGAGGCATAAGAAGCAAAAATTATATTTTTCTCACATCAACTTTCAGAGGTCCTTTACAACCTCTGAAAAATTTCAAATACATTCCATAACATTTCTGGTCACCCTCTGTTATGCATAACCATCCAAAATTCTAGGCATTAAAAATCCTGTTGAATCTAATGTAAAATTATCTATAATTCATCTGCTTCAAAATGTTATTGCTACCAGACCTTGTTCTGATTCATGGCAATCCCTAGAGAAGAGAAGCAGGATTAGGAGGTTTCTCCACTTCCTGGTTTAGTCCTCCCCTACCTCCTCTGCTGCAATTGGTTCCCTTAGATCTGGGGCAGGAATGAAAGTGAAGATGAAATGGTGATGAGTGGCTAATGGATTTAGTAGCTACTAAAATTAATGTGGGGCTAATTATGATCTTCTTAATGGTGAACTGTTTAAAACTGCTCCCTAATTTGCTGCTTCTAGAGAGCCACCACACACATAATCGGTCACAGTCATCATACCTTGGCAGGCATTACTCTTGCATAGGGTCCTTAGAAGAGACTTGAGCTTAGCTACTTTCTACATGAATACTAAAACCATGAAAAACTCAGTCCTTTATTGTTGCCAAGAATTAGGAGGTCAGGCCATTCAAAAGGCATCTCTATTTTTTCTTCAGAGCAGATTTAGCTGTTTTATGCCAACTTGCTTGCTTTGGATAAGAGTCAGAGACAACTCCATGTCTCTGAATCTCCAGGGCAACTGTATCAAGCATCCAGGTAATTCTGTGAAAGCCTTTTTACTTGTCTTGAAATAAAAGTTAGAAGTCTGTGGCAAATGTAGAAAAGGCTTCAGAGAATCATAGAACCCTGATGCCTTGTCACACAAATATTTATCCCCAGAAATTCTCCAAGATCACTGTTGGTTTCCTTCAAATAGAGGCTGGATCTGGAAGAGAGGCTCTTGGCAACAGAATCATCAGGTAGATAGATGGTTTTGTCACTTTTGATGATGTCTGAGCACTCTTTAGGATATGCAAGCACTAAAATGCATGTTCTTGTCCAAATTCGGAGGTAAGAAAAGTCTTATTTAATATTTTGTTAAGTGATATTACCTTCTAAAGTGTTTTTACTATGATTTCTAAAGATTTCACATGAGATTTTTATACAATTTGATACATAAGAATGATAACATATCATAAATATAGCATAAATCTTTCTTAAAAATCTACATGAAAAATAAGGAACACTATAAAGGCAATTGAAAGATGTCTACTCACATAGAGTGATTGAGGACATTACCACATACTTATCCAAACCTTAACTAAGAATACTGATAATTTCAGAATCTGGTTTCTTGTATATTACCTCTCTCCCTTACTACATTACAAAATTCCTGAGGGCACATTCTTTATCACTGTGTTATCACTATGATCTAAATCAGTGTTTAGAAATTAATGTTCAATGAGTGACCATTTAAAGGAATCAATACACAAAATCTTTACCTGTAAGGTGAAAGCCATCTTTTAGACTAAATCCTATTTTCTTTCTTTAGTACATCTTATCAAGTCTTTATATTTTTTGGCTTTTTAAAATTATATTTTATTGATTATGCTATTACAATTGTCCCATTTCTCTACCATCGTTCCCCTCCACCCTGCACACCCCCTCCTACCCACATTCCCCCCTTTAGTTCATGTCCATGTGTCATAAGTTCTTTAGCTTCTACATTTCCCACACGATTCTTGCCCTCCTCCTATTTTCCACCCACCGTTTATGCTACTTATTCTCTGTACCTTTTCCCCCTCTCTCCTCCTCCCACTCCCCTGTTGCTAACCCTCCATATGATCTCCATTTCTGTGGTTCTGTTCCTGTTCTTGTTGTTGGCTTACTTTGCTTTTGTTTTTATTTTAGGTGTGATTGGTAATAATCGTGAGTTTGCTGTCATTTTACTATACATGTCTTTTATCTTCTTTTTCTTGGGTAAGTCCCTTTAACATTTCATATAATAAGGGTTCGGTGATGATGAACTCCTTTAACTTGACCTTATCTGAGAAGCACTTTATCTGCCCTTCCATTCTAAATGACAGCGTTGCTGGATAGAGCAATCTTGGATGTAGGTCCTTGCCTTTCATGACTTGGAATACTTCTTTCCAGCCCCTTCTTGCCTGGAAGGTCTTTTTTGAGAAATCAGCTGACAGTCTGATGGCAACTCCTTTGTAGGTGACTGTCCCCTTATCCCTTGCTGCTTCTAGAATTCTCTCCTTCATTTGAATCTTGACTAATGTAATTACGATGTGCCTTGGTGTGTTCCTCCTTGGGTCCAACTTCTTTGGGACTCTCTGAGCTTCCTGGACTTCCTGGTAGTCTATTTCCTTTGCCAGACTGGGTAAGTTCCCCTTTATTATTTGTTTAAATAACTTTTCCGCTTGTTGCTCTTCTTCCCCTTCTGGTATCCCTATAGTTTGGATGTTGGGATGTTTAAAGATGTCCTGGAGGTTCCTAAGCCTCTCCTCATTTTTCTGAATTCTTGTTTCTTCCTTGTTTTCTGCTTGGTTGTCTGTTTCTTCCTTCTGGTCCACTCCATTGATTTGAGTCCCAGTTTTCCCGCCATCACTATTGGTTCCCTGTGTGTTTTCTTTCATTTCACTTATTGTGGCCTTCATTTTTTCATCTAATTTGTGAGCAAAATCAATCAATTCTGTGAGCATCCTGATAACCAGTGCTTGGAACTGTGCATCTGATAGGTTGGCTATCTCTTCATTGCTTAGGAGAATTTGGCCCAGGGTGGAGCAGCCCAGTAGCTGGGTTGTGATGCTGTATGTGGGGGCAGGGTCCGAAAGAGAACAATGGTGCTTGCTCCTTGCTCTCTCATATTCCAGTCCTTTCCGCCACTTTCCCCAAGCAAATTGGGCCCTTCTGGTGCTGATTTCCATGTAGGTGGGCTTGTGTATGTTGTAGGACCCTGTGGGTCTTCCAACAAACTCTCCTGTGAGGCTGGGAGTCTCTCCCAGCACCTCAACCCCCACAAGTGTTTTCAATTGGTGTTTTTAGGCTTTATTTCCCTGCACTGGGGCCCTAGGTTGTGCAGTCTGTCTCACTGCCTGTTTTGGCTTGGTTTATCTGCGTGCTAATGTGTGACCCCAGTCAGCCACCTTGTCCGCCTCCCTTGGTATGCTCATTGCCTCCCTGTGCCCAGTAACCACTGCCTGGGGTGTGCTAACCATTTGCCTGCACATCTGGGACCACTAGCCACTGCTTTTTCCTGCTGCTATCCTCTGCTGGCTGCCGATTCTGCCCCTCTTACTGGTCTGTGCGAATCATTGTCAGACTTCTGACTTCTGTACAGTTCAATTTTCTCTCAGTTCTGGGTTTTGTTTTTTTTTTTTTGGTTCTAAATTTTTGTCATCCTTAATTTTGGTTGTGAGAGGAGGCACCATGTGTCCACCTACACCTCCATCTTGGCTGGAAGTAAGTCTTTATTTTTCAAAGGTAATTTTTGTAAAGTGCTCAAAATATAAAGAAAATGATAGAAACTCATTTCAATTTGTTTGGTCCTATCAATTTGTTTTGTTCAACAAAAAAGTTTTGATTTAATTTTGATGTTATAACATTCAATATGTAGATTAAAAGTTTCCATTATGATCACTTAAATGATAAAAAGTGTACATCTATCAAACAAGTAGAGAAAAGACAAAAGACAGAAAATTAAATTTAAAAAATAAACAAAATAGAAAGACTAGAACAAGAGGAACAGATAATGTATGAAATAAAATGACAAACAAATTCAAATAGGTCAATAATCTTAGTCAACATAGAGACATTCATTTCTACATTTAAAAAAAACAGTGAGAATATACTTGAATTTAATCAATTAACTATATCAGACTTACACAAAACATGTCTAACACAAAATGACACAGAGCCCTGACTGGTGTGGCTCAGTGGATTGAGGGCCAGCCTGTGAACCAAAGGGTCGAAGGTTCAATTCCCAGTCAGGACACATTCCTGGATTGCAGGCCAGGTCTCCAGTAGGGAGCACAAGAGAAGATCCCAGATATTGATGTTTCTCTCCCTCTCTTTCTCCCTCTTTTACCCTCTCTCTAAAAATAAATAAATAAATGTTTTGAAAATTTAAATCTTTTAAAAAACTTTAAAAAACCAAAATGATACAGAAAGATTAAAAATAAAATGTTATACAGAGAAAATATTACCAAAAGAAAACTAGTAATAAATATAAATATAAATATAAATATAAATATAAATATAAATAATATAAATATAAAGACTGTCTTTATGATTAGAATGTAGTGCTAGAACTGAGTAGTGAGCAATTTCACAAAGATCTAACAGATCTAAAAATGGAGGTACATAATAAACTTCAAAAAGTAAAATGTAAAATTGACAGGACCGTGTATATATATGAGGTCTGTTTGGAAAAAAGTAGAGCCATTGTTAACATAATGAGAATGGTTTGGGCAACATCGATATAACCTGGCAGCCAAGGAGAGTGGATTGAAATGAGCATACATGAACAATAATTACTTCCCTCTACTAGTCAGTTGGAATGTTAGAGTATGGCCATTGCATTCCAAACAACTGAGCAAGTAAAGCAATGAATCTGCATCAAATTTTGCAATAAACTTAAACATTCCTCTGTTGTGGATTATTCCAGAGGCTGAAACCATGTACTGGCTGCTTCATCATGATAGTGAACCCACTGATGGCATCTAGTACGTGAGTTTTTTGGCAAAACACAAAATCACCAAGGTGACTCAGCCCCACTACAGCCCAGATTTGGCATCCTGTGACTTCTGGCTTTTCCCAAAACTAAAATCACCTTTGAAAAGGAAGAGATTTCAGATCATCACTAGGATTCAGGAAAATATGAGAGGGCAGTTGATGGTGATTGGGAGAACTGTGTGAGGTCCCAAGGTGCTTTGAAAGGGACTGATGCATCATTGTCCTATGTACAATGTTTCTTGTATCTTGTATCTTCTCCAATAAACATCTCTATTTTTTCACATTATATGTCTGAATCCCTTCTGGATAGATCTTATGTATTGGCAAATCTAATATATGTAAGGAAATTGACATTCCATTTTTAAGTAGAAGAAAATAATCAAATGTTTAGAGGACTAGAATAATACAATTAATTACCTGTAATATTTGGTGGTGTTTTATTTCTTAAAAATGTAGTGATAAGGATTCATTATATCCTCCTTTAAACTACACACATTATGCTAAATGATACAAAATGTAATTTTTGTAGGTTAGGTATGGTGAACTATTGGCCATTTTATATGGCTTAACCTCAGTCTCTTTTGATTAAGTAATAATAATCACATATTAGAATACAAAAAATAGTTTCTATATAAAAATCAGATTTTAATAGTTTCTGCTGTAGCTCGACAATCTCAAGTATAATGGCCTGGATCAAATTGTAATTAACTTTGATAGAAAAAATGATATTTTATTTATTCTACTGAATTTTACTTACTTTTTGTGTTTCCTTATATGTTTGAAATGTAAATTTAGAGAACATATTTTATCCAACTAGAAAAAATACTTGGAAAAAGTATGAAAAGTTGTCAAGGTCACTTTCTGCCATTTAATGGTAATGACTTCAAATCATTATCATATGATGGTGATAGCAGGCAACTCTGATTTAAGCATTGACAGATCCAGATGCTTTTAAATATTGTGTTTGTCCTGCAGGGGCCTCAGTCCAAATGTTCATTTTAAGTCCAATGACATCAAATTTGTCTGCTAAATCGTTAACAAAAAAAAAATTGGTTTTAAAGTTTTTAATTGTACTAGAGATAATTTAAAGGATTACTGGGTATAAAAATATGCTAGTAAAGAATATCATGGGTGTTGAACTAAATCCAGATCATTTACTTGCACTAATGAAATATTTTCATAACTTCCTAATGTCATTTGTAATCTAATATTATCTCTGTATGTGGCTTGTGAAATAGTTATAGAGAACTCAGGTTGAATTTTAGTATTCTTGGAAGAATTGTTTTGCTTTTCTTTCCTTTGGGTACAAGTAATGCACATTAATGTCACATAAATAGCTTATGTCATTTCTTTTTCTTGGGTTAAGACACTGGCTCTTACTTGAACACTACTTTTGTTTATATTCCTACAAAAACACATGACTAATAGCCAGTGTTTTGTTCCTCTTGTCCTTCTGCCAAATTCTTGACATAGTTTGGCCAAACCCACTTTTCTCTGGCACCTGTTCTGGTCTCCTTCCCATTCATTCTATTTATGTCTCCTTTTTTTGTCACCCTCCCTCTTTACTGTTCACCCACTTCTCAATTGATTTAGCATCTTAGGACAAGGCAAGAATGCCTTATACTTGCCTAAACATCTCCTAAAATTCATGTATGTATCTTAACATCCTTTCCAGAGGGCAGAATGCCCAGATTAGATCCATATAATTCAAATAAAAAATTAGCTCTACAAAAATATAAAAAAAATAGATCTTGATCTGTATTTTAGTCTTGATAGAATACTTGGTAAGAAATAGCCTGATTTGTTAAAAGTCAAAATTTTGGAAAGAGAACAGAGCATAGGCAAATGATTAGTGAGAGTGTATCAAATGTGAAGAGACACAGAAACCAGAAAGCTGAATTAGGGTTCTGACTACCAATCAAAGAATCCTCTCAGAATACAGAGCTGAAAGAGAGCATATCCACTGATTTGTTAATACACTGGACTATAGTGGTTTCTACAATTCCATCTGGATCTTTCATCAACCACATACCAAATGATCATTAAAGCATGATTATAGAAACTGCTCAAGTATACCTTTTCCACAGAGTAGACAATTTATTTAATACAACCTCAATTCATGAGGTTCACAAATATATACATCTTTAATTCAATACAACCTCCAGACACAGAAATACATGCTCACACAACTTTTGGTTGAAATTAAGACATAAATATGCAGGGGAAATCAAGCAAACAAATACTAGAACAAGCACATAACATTGACAACAAGAAATATTAAATTTTGGACTTCCGGCCAAGATGGAGGCGTAGGTGGACACACTGTGCCTCCTCTCACAACCAAAATTAAAGACAACAAATATTAAGAAACAAGAAAACATCCAGAACTTATAGAAAAATTGAACTGTAAGGAAGTCCAACATCCATTCATCCAGACCAGTAACAGGAGTGAATTGCAGCAGGAAAAAGTGAAGGTGCAGACCCGGGCATGCAGGCAGCAGCGGCTGGCAGTTCTCAGATGCACAGGTGGTGCCTAGTGGACCCTGGGCATGGGGTGGCAACTGTGCAGACCCAGTGAGGCTACGCAAGGCAGCTGGCTGACCGGATGGCACCACATTTGCACACAGATAATCCAGGTGAAGGGGAAGTGGCTGAAGGGACTAGAATCTGAGAGAGCTAGGAGCAAGCACCATTGTTCCCTCTCGGACCCCACCCCCACATACAGCCTCACTACCCAGCTACTGGGCTGCACCGCCCTGGGTAACACCTAAGGCTCCAACTATTGCTACGTAAGAGCCTCGACCAGGCCCCCTCCAAAAAAAATGGCTCAAACTGGAGAACAAATCAAATCTCCAGAGCCAATTCTTCTAAGTAATGAAGAGATAGCCAACCTATCAGATGAACAGTTCCAAGCACTGGTTATCAGGATGCTCACAGAATTGGTTGATTTTGCTCACAAATTAGATGAAAAAACTGAAGGCCACAATAAGTGAAATGAAGGAAAATGCACAGGAAACCAATAGTGATGGTGGGGAGACTGGGACTCAAATCAATGGAGTGGACCAGAAGAAAAAAAAGAAACAGCCAAACAGAAAAGAAAGAAGAAACAAGAATTCAGACAAATGAGGAAAGGCTTAGGAACCTCCAGGACATCTTTAAACATCCCAACATCCAAATTATAGAGGTACCAAAAGGGGAAGAAGAAGAGCAACAAGTGGAAAAGTTATTTGAACAAATAATAAAGGAGAACTTACCCAGTCTGGCAAAGGAAATAGACTACCAGGAAGTCCAGGAAGCTCAGAGAGTCCCAAAGAAGTTGGACCCAAGGAGGAACACACCAAGGCACATCGTAATTACATTAGTCAAGATTCAAATGAAGGAGAGAATTCTAGAAGCAGCAAGGGATAAGGAGACAGTCACCTACAAAGGAGTTGCCATCAGACTGTCAGCTGATTTCTCAAAAAAGACCTTCCAGGCAAGAAGGGGCTGGAAAGAAGTATTCCAAGTCATGAAAGGCAAGGACCTACATCCAAGATTGCTCTATCCAGCAACGCTGTCATTTAGAATGGAAGGGCAGATAAAGTGCTTCTCAGATAAGGTCAAGTTAAAGGAGTTCATCATCACCGAACCCTTATTATATGAAATGTTAAAGGGACTTACCCAAGAAAAAGAAGATAAAAGACATGTATAGTAAAATGACAGCAAACTCACGATTATTACCAATCACACCTAAAATAAAAACAAAAGCAAAGTAAGCCAGCAACTAGAACAGGAACAGAACCACAGAAATGGAGATCATATGGAGGGTTAGCAACAGGGGCATGGGAGGAGGAGGGAGGGGGGAAAGTTACAGAGAACAAGTAGTGTAGATGGTGGGTAGAAAATAGTCAGCGGGAGGGCAAGAATAGTGTGGGAAATGTAGAAGCTAAAGAACTTATGACACATGGACATGAACTAAAGCGGGGGAATGTGTGTGGGAGGGGTTGTGCAGGGTGGAGGGGAACGATGGTAGAGAAATGGGACAATTGTAATAGCATAATCAATAAAATATATTTAAAAAGAAATATTAAACTTTGGATACAGTTGCAGTGAAGTCTGTGCATGTTACCTTTCTACAACATAACATTCTTTAGCAAAAATCTGGATCCTGCATTACAGTTGGTCTTGGCATAGAAGTATAAATTTTATAATCCTAACTTAAACCTTAGGTGCTCTGTATCCCTAATTGTGGGAAGTGTATAGACATATTTTTTTAATTTTAATTATTGTTCTTGTACAGTTCTCTGTCTTTTACTCCTATCCCAGCCCAGCACCCCAGCCCCCCCCACTTCCCTCCCATTTTCACCCCCCCAGTTTTTGTCCACGTGTCTTTTATACTTTTTGCTCTAAACCCTTCCCCTTTTTCTCTAAAATTCCCTCCCTTCACCTTTCTGGTGACTGTCAGCCTGTTCTTAATTTCAGTGTCTTTGTTTATATTTTGCTTGTTTGTTTTTTTTAACTTTGCCTAGTTGAATGTGTTTGCTGCTTCTGAACCATTAGTCTGCTAAGTATTCAAATGAAGACATGAGTTGTATTAATATGTGTTTATTAACACCTCTGACCATTTCATAAATAACAATTATAAGTTGAAAAACTCAATTTTGGATTTTAAGAAATGACTAGCTCTTGGAAATGGAAAATAAGTGTCACAAATTTTAACAGAAGCTTTTCTGTACACAATAAGAGCCTCAAATCTAAGGCAAAATTTGAAATGAACAGTTTTTTACTTGAACATTATTTTATTTAAGTGTCATTAGCTCCAGCAGAAATAGCTCATTCCTTCAATTATTTATTTACATCTAGAATTATACCTCTTTGATACTGTAGAATTAACTTAATTCTCATTACTGATCATTTTGAACCACAAGGATAGTATATTTCATATCTTCAAAAGGTATTTTCCAAACTGTAGTACATTTACACAATGGAATTCTATGTGGCCAAAAGAAAGAAGGAGCTCCCACCCTTTGCAACAGCATGGATGGAACTTGAGAGCATCAAGCTAAGCGAAATAAGCCAGTCAGTGAAAGACAAATACCATATGATCTCACCTTTAATAGGAATCTAATCAACAAAACAAACAAACAAGCATAATATAACCAAAGACATTGAAATTGAGAACAGGCTGAAAGTCACCAGAGGGGAGAAGGGAGGGAATTTCAGGGGGAAAGGGAAGGGTTTACAGCAACAAGTATAAAGGACACATGGACAAAAACTATGGGGAGCGGAAATGGGAGGGAGGTGGGGGGTTGGAAATGGGAGGGCTGGGGTGGTGGGTTGAGGTGGGAGTAAAAGACAGAAAACTGTACAAGATCAACAATTAAAATAAAAATTGAAGAATAAAAGAATAAGAAAGATATTTTCCCTGATAGGCTGGCATGTTTAAGTATATTTTGAAAAACAATTAAAATATTATTGAGACATTTTAGATCGGTTTTATTTTATAGCTTTATCTGTTTCTTACTTTAATACTTATCTCTATTTTTTTCTTTTTATATTTTATTTTATTCTTTCCAATACCATTTATCCCCTTTATACCCCTCTCCCCTCCACGATCACCATATTGTTGTCCATGAGTTTCTTTTCCTTTTTGCTCCATTTAAAAAAAATATGATCTATCTCTGAAAACAGAAAAATCATAATTATGATAAGAAATAGAGTCCATGTAGACAACATATTCTCTTCCCTCTCACAGTGGGGTTCTGGATACAAAGTCTCTTACAACAACTTAGCTGGGGACCAGGAGGAAGGTCATAAGCCAGAGGAAGAATGAGAGTACCAGACCTCTTCAGGAAGCCTGTTATCCTTACTTCTTCTCTCCACATAACATCTCTGCCAAAATGTAGCACATGTACATTGATAATCAGGTATTATCATACCTACATAGAAAAAAATGAGTCTCATAGTTTAAGGATGAGAAATGAGAAACATTTTACTTCTGATTTCTCAGGAGAATATAATGAACAATTATCTTCTATTCTGAAATATATTCATTTTACCTCCTCAAAAAATTATCAGAGGACACTATATCCCTTGCAAACCTTTACGGTTCAGATGATACTTTGTTTCCTATTTTCCATCATTCAAGAGAACAGGAATGGTATTAACATACTCGTTAATACATGCATGTATGCATTCTTGCTATTTATTCAATCATTAATTTGCAAGCATTTTTGTGACTATATTTGCAGCAGAATGTTTGACCTTAGAAATAGTGATTAAAAAAATCCTCTGATGTTCAACTGATGAAGCTACAAATATAATTATATGGTTTACTAGATAGTAATGGAAGTAAAGTCACATATCTTCGAATCTTAGAAATAGAGATATTATAACAATTAGTTTTGCTTGAGAGGGTGCCTCTTGTAACTTATTGTTGCTTCCAGACTGTTAGAATACTGTCTTCTCTTATAATTTATCCTGTTTTGGAATCCTTGGCATTGGTTTATACTAATATTATGCCCTCTTCTTCAAAATCTGATCTGAACACTCTTGACATTTACCCATTTTCATTAATGACATTGGTGACTCATTAGTGTCTGTTTTCCAGTTCTTCCTATTACTTTCTAAAAGGCTATAGTTTCAAAAATTATATTGGGACTTTTTTTTTCTATGTAAGCTATACCTACTCTTAGTAATGTAAAATCCAATGAACTAGATATTAATTCATTTTTATATTTACTTCGGATTTATTGTTTAGTATATTTTTAAATAGGTGCCATAGAGGACATAAAAATGAAAAATAAAGGAACAAAATACAATAATACACAATGTTATAGAGGATATGATACAAGAAAACAGTATTGGACTCACCATAAAAGGTAATAAAAAGAAAAAACAAATGTTTGCTATAAGAAAGATGGTAACCAAAAGTCTTAGAAGGTAAACATGTGGTAGGGATTGAGAAGTTCAGTTAATTTATAGCTTATAGCCCCCTTCTTCTCAGGAAAAGTAGAGGGCATAAGTATGAAAAAGAGAACCAGTGACACAGTCTTTCTGTCATCTTTTCACCTCTTCATGTCTATGTGATTTCATTGGACTTTCTCTCTGGCCTGGAAACCATGTTCAGTAATTTAATGTGTTCTCCCTGGGTGACTGTCATTCTCAGTTTCTGCTCCAGTGACTAAACTCTTAGAAAACAGGGAACATTGCTTATTTTGTTCACTCCAAATATTGCTTAACTCAGAGTGGTTAAGGATTTATGCAGGTGTACAAACACGGGCCATCCACTGCTACATGCCATTTTACCTGTTCCTTTACTTTCCTGTAGTGTTCACTAAGCAAGAAATTCAATGGCTTCAAAATGGTCTCCAAAAATTAAGCCTTCATAATTGGTTTATAATTTAGAATAAATTCCTTAGCTTGGCATTCAAACTCCACTATTTCTGTTTTTTAATCTGTCCATCTCAACCACTTCTAAAGGAAATTATTGTTCAGGAGGCTCTTGTATAGATTAATTCCATGCCATCATAATTTGCACCATGCCACCCCACCCAACTTAGCTAACACTAATCATCTCAAAATAAGTAATGGGGTAAAGTAATAGAATGCATAAGCTTATGTTTGGAAAGCCTGAATTTCTATCTCTTATTTTTTTTTTTCGAGCTTGGACTAGAATGAATAACTTATCTGAGCTTAAATTTCTTTGTCTATCAAATGATATAATAAGAATAATAATGTCCCTACTAAATAATGTACCCTGGATCATAGTACATACTCTGCTAATATAAGCTAAAACTATTCTTTGCTAATCTAATCAGGTTGTCTTTTAGAAATATGAACAAAAATACTAATCAAGGAAAAGAATTTGCAAGAAGCTGAAACTTGAAAGATGCATACATTGATTCCAAAGAGGAATGTGAGAAGAAGCAGACACTATAAGTAAGAGAAATATAGGTATAAGATACATAAAAAAAGGGAAAAAGAATAAGTGTAGACTTCCGCCCAAGATGGAGGCGTAGGCGGACACACTGTGCCTCCTCTCACAACCAAAATTAAGGACAACAAATATGTAGAAACAAGAAAACAACCAGAACTCAAGGAAAATTGAACTGTACGGAAGTCCAACAACCATTCTTCCAGACCAGTAAGAGGGGCAGAGTCACGGCACAAAAAAGTGGAGGTGTGGACACAGGAACTCAAGGAGCAGTGGCTGGCAATTCCCAGGTGCACAGGCTGCCACTGGCGGTCCCCAGGCCCACAGGCAGCAGCTGGCAGACCCCGGGCACAGAGGAGCAACTGTGCAGACCCAGTGAGGCTGGGCAAGGTGGGTGGCTGACCAGGTGGTCCCACATTCTCGCATGCAGACGGTTCAGGCAAAGGGGAAGTGGTGGAAGGGACTGGAATTCAGGAAAGAGCAGAGCAGGCGCCATTGTTCCCTCTCAGACCCCGCCCCCACATACAGCATCACAACCCAGCCACTGGGCAGCCCTGCCCTGAGGAACACCTAAAGCCCCATCCCTCACTACGTAACAGCCTCAACCAGAATAAAAGCAAAACAAAACAAGCAAACAAACAAACAAAAAAAAAAACCACCAAAAATGGCTCAAATCAGAGAACAAATCTAATCTCCGGAGGCAATTCCTCTAAACCATGAAGAGATAGCCAACCTATCAGATGCACAGTTCAAAGCACTGGTGATCAGGATGCTCACAGAATTGGTTGATTTTGCTCACAAATTAGATGAACAAATGAAGGCTACAATACGTGAAATGAAGGAAGATGCATGGGGAACCAATAGAGATGGGAGGAAAACTGGGACTCACATCAATGGAGTGGTCCAGAAGGAAGAAACAAACAATCAAACAGAAAACAAGGAAGAAACAAGAATTCAGAAAAATGAGGAGGCTTAGGAAACTCCAGGACATTGTTAAACGTCCCAACATCTGAATTATAGTGGTACCAAAAGGGGAAGACGAAGAGCAACAAGTGGAAAAGTTATTTGAACAAATAATAAAGGAGAACTTCCCCAATCTGGCAAAGGAAATAGACTTTCAGGAAGTCCAGGCAGCTCAGAGAGTCCCAAAGAAGTTGGAACCAAGGAGGAACACACCAAGGCACATCATAATTACATTAGCCAAGATTAAAATGAAGGAGAGGATTCTAGAAGCAGCAAGGAATAAGGGGAAAGTCACCTACAAAGGAGTTGCCATCAGACTGTCAGCTGATTTCTCAAAAGAGACCTTCCAGGCAAGAAGGGGCTGAAAAGAAATATTTGAAGTCTTGAAAGGCAGGGACCTACATCCAAAATTGCTCTATCCAGCAAAGCTGTCATTTAGAATGGAATGGAAGATAAAGTGCTTCTCAGATAAGATCAAGTTCAAGGAGTTCATCATCACCAAGCCCTTATTATATGAAATGTTAAAGGGACTTATCTAAGAAAAAGAAGAATAAAAATATGACAGTGAAAAGACAGCAAACTCACAGCTATTAACGATCACACCTAAAACAAAAGTAAACAACTAGAACAGGAACAGAACCACAGAAATGGAGATCACATGGAGGGTTAGCAACAGGGGAGTGGGAGGAGGAGAGAGGGGGAAAAGGTACAGAGAATAAGTAGCATAGATGGTGGGTAGAATATAAACAGGGGAAGGGCAAGAGTAGTGTGGGAAATGTAGAAGCTAAAGAACTTATGACACATGGACATGAACTAAAGGGGGGAATGTGGGTGGGAGAGGGTGTGCAGGGTGGAGGGGAAGATGGGGGAGAAATGGGACAACTGTAATAGCATAACCAATAAAATATATTAAAAAATTAAAAAATATATAAATCTATACAGCCGTTAAATAATACATTGGGAAAAAAAGATTAAATGTAGAAGTGACATTTTCTACATTTATATTAAAGAACAGAACAACAACAAAAAAACCCTGAATATTCCAAGATCACCAGGATTAATTTTCATTCTGTTCTAGTTTTCCTGAGGTTTTGCTAAATATTTGTAGAGACTTGTAATGCTGTAAAATCCATCTCCCCATTCTTAAAGAAGGCATTCTATGAAGTAGGGTGAGTGGAGTGTGTTTCTTAGTACAAAAGAACTCAGATAAATGTTGGTTATCTGCAAATATTTATTTCCTTATACTTCACAATGTGCTGTTTATTGTACCCGAAATACATCTCAAGAACTGTAAATGTAATTGAAGATACTAAGCATATAAAACAGCGGTGCCTGATAAGCATCATCCTCTGGGAGTACTCATAGAGATGATGATACCTAGTGAATAAGAATAGATGTAGAAGAGAGAAAGATGTTCAGTAACAACTGGCCAGAAATGTCAGTTCAGGTCAACTGTCCTGGAGAAACGAGAACAAATTTGGGAAATTATTGAGACTAAATTATACAGATAAATTATAGCATGTCATGACACATGGACCATTCATTCTATCATTTAATGAATAAAATATTTCCATCAAGAAACTAGTGAAAAATCTCAAATGAGAATTTAATTGGTACAGTTCATCTTTTGAGTCAAGCCCTATGTTATAGGGCTTGATACAGATGTCTAACTTTCATCCATTAAGATATTTCAAGGTAGAGATTGGGGCACTCATCCAAAACATGTATATTTAAGGCATTTGCTACAACAATTGGGAAGGAATTATTCCCACTCTTAAAATATGGCATGGACAGTGAGATAGGGATAAATACAAATAACTTAGTGTATGTATGGTAAGTATAATCTTAGAAGTAGATAAAAAATGAAATAGAACAAAAGAATTTTGGTTGGCAAAAAATAACTGAAGAGATCTAGAGTATAGATGGAATAGATCTAGGAATCATTGAGTTTATAGAGAACAAATAAAAGCATGAGTTTAAAATCATCAAAGAAGACTAAATTGAGAAGAAAAATAAATGTTATCATTATTTAACATATGGGAAAAAAGAAGGACATATGAGGTCTGTCGAGAAGGTATCCAGCCATGTAATATAAAACATAGAGATACCTATTGAAGAACACAGAAGACACAAGAAACATTGTACATAGGACAATAACATCCCAGGCCCCTTCATGGTAGGCATCATGGGACATCAGCAATTCTCCCCATCACCATCACCTGCCCTGTCATATTTTTCTGAATCTCATAGATGGTCTGAAATTTCTTCCCTTGCAAAGGTGATTTGAGTTTTGGGAAAAGCCAGAAGTCACAGGGTTGTAGTGGGGCTGAGTCACTTGGGTGATTTTATGTTTTGAAAAAAAAAAATGCACAAAATGTGATGCAAGAGCAGGTGTGGTGTCCTAATGAAGCTGCCAATCACCAGTTGCCCATAGCTACGGCCTTCCATATCATTCAAATAGTTTCCATGGAGCAATGTTCAAGCTTAATGCAAAATTAAATGCAGATAAGTTGATTTACTAAGTCCATCATTTTGAGTATCACAGCCACACAATATACATGCTCACTCAATGGCATCTACCACCCCTGCTGACTAGTCAGTAAAGCTGTCATTATTCATACATGTGTATTCCACTCCACTCTCCTTGGCTTCCAGGCCACATTGATACTGTGCAAACCATTCTTGTTATATTAACAATGGCTGTACTTTTTCCAGACAGACCTCATATAAACAAGGAGCCACAGGGGAAATAGTATAATCAGGAGAGTACTGCAAAAAAAGATATTCAAGAAGGAAGATTAAGTCAAAAACCAAAGTATCAAAAACCAAAGAGACGTCAGGTGTGATTATTAGCCAAAACTTTTGAAAGTATCTTCAAGGAAGTTTTGTAAACCTCAGAATAAGTGGATTTAATGGGAATGGTAAAACTAGAATACTAAATATGTAGTAGATTGAATGGTATTTCAAATGTATAGAAAGCTATGTTTTTAATATAGATGGTACTTTAAAGATATTTCGCTCTAAAGAGGAGGAAAGATGCTACATTGGAGGAGGGATGTTTAGGATCAGAAAATGGGATTTGTTTTTATATTTAAGGAGATAAACATAATTTAAATATATGGTTGATATGATAATGTTAGAAAGACCAATTTCAAAGATATGGGATAGACACACAAAGTATTAAATTACAGAGAAAAACCACCAAGAAGGAAAGAAGGAATAACATGTGGAACAAAGAATGGAGCTGATCTTAAAAAGGAAGAAATGCTCATTTTCTATCCTTCTTATTATAAGAAAGAAGGAGAAAAATTACCATATGAATGCAGATATAGTTAGTTAATTAATTAATTAATTAAAATATATTTTATTGATTATGCTATTACAGTTGTCCCATTCCCCCCCTTATTCCTCTTTACCCTGCATACCCCTCCCCCACACATCCCCCCCTTTAGTTCCTGTCCATGGATCATACATATAAGTTCTTTGGCTTCTACATTTTCTATACTATTCTTAACCTCCCCCTATTTTCTACCTCTCATTTATATTACTTATTCCTGTTCTCCCCCCCCCCACTTCTTCCCTTCTTTGCTGAAAACCCTGTCATATATGTAGTGTACCTACATATATCACACACTTTTTTCTTTGGGACACTGTGATCCACTTTTCCACACTTTGGGAGCAACTCTTTCAAAATCATGATGGACCTTTCTTCTTGGTATGGAAGTGAGATTTAGAAGAGCAATGTTAATGGACAAACTAAAATCTTCATTGCTTTATTGATGATCTTAGGGACACAAATACAGCTCATATATTTTCACCTCCACTCTCTATTCCTAATGCAATGTGCCCTGAGTCAATTACCCCTGTTAATCTAGATGGCTACTTGGTGGTATGACTCATGAAAAGTCTGAGCTTGACCACTCATGAGGATATTCTGAGCTCCTCACATATTCCCACTTATCTCTTGTACATTCTATAATAGTAGCTAAGACTTCTGCTGACCATGGTCACTTGCTACTGACACAACTGTGATTCCTCTACTTGCCAACCTGATCCTTGAACACTAGGTGCCCAAGGTTCCCAAGTAACATCTGTAGGTATACCTGAATGACAACTTTGCTTTGTTAGAGAGGGTATAAACTCCTGTGATTTAGGGAACAGGATCTCTAACTGCAGAACGCAGAGTTACAATAAGTGAAAATTCACCAGTAGGTCAATGAGAGTGATTCTAAGTAGGGTCATCCCTTAACCCCCTGGTTCTCAGACTTGTATATTTTTCTTACTGGATATATATGTACACTAAAGAAAAAATTAACTTAATACATCTTGAAGAATGTTGCCCTCATCTCATAGGATGTTACCTTTGTGTGGGTACTTCAATAGGTCATTCCAATGTTCCAATGCTCTGGATGGTATAGAGACTGCAAAACCAGTGGACTTCATGTACAAGGTCTCTTTCCCAAAACTCCTTCACTGTAAAGTGGTTTCCCTAGTGAGAACACTCCCTAAAGAATTTTCCTAGATGAGGTTCTGTGGAGAGAAAAGGCAAATTCATAGCCAGAACAGACCTATTTCTATGAGAACAAATTCATAGCCAGAACAGACCTATTTCTATGAGAACAAATTCATAGCCCCCTTTAAAGGAAGAAAGGGGTCCAAAGTAACTGACTTGCCAACCTGTGACTATTTGACCTCCTTGAGAGCAGTGCATTAGTATCTGTTGTTGTCACGTTTCACATTCAGAAGAAGCAGTCACAAGATTAGCCTTAGTAAGTGGAAGGCCATGAACTCATGAATAATCTTTATCTCTGCCACCATGGCTACTTTGTCCATGTGTCACTTATGTCAGCAATGGAGTGAGTGCGAACAAGGTGTGGTTAATATCAATTAGATAAATTATTTTGTCTATTTAATTACCTGTTTTCACTTTTGTATCAGAATTTTTCAGACCTTTTTTAAATAAATAATCTTTGTTATATTTCCATTATCATTTAATCATCTTATACCCCCCTGCACACAACAGTCACCTCACTGTTGTCTATGTCCATGAATCCTTTATCCTTTTTATTCAATCCCTCCACCCCCTAACTTTCCTCCCGCTACTAGCTGCCATCTGTTCTTCCCTCTGTACTTCCATCTATGAGTCTGTCTCTCTTTTATTAGTTCAGTTTGTTTGTTATATTCTACATATGAGTGAAATACTACATTATTTGTCTTCCTCTGACTGGCTTATTTCACTTAGCATAATGTTCTCCAGATCCATTCCTATTATTGCAATGGGAAAAAAATTCATTTTTATGGCTGAATAGAATCCATTATGTAAATGTCCCATAGTTTTTCTATCCACTCGTCTCTTGGACACTTGGGCTACTTCCGTATTTTGGTGATTGTAAATAATGCTGAACTGAACATAGGGGTGCTAATGTCCTTTTTAATTAGTGTTTTGGGTTCCCTCAGATACATTCCCACAAGTGGGAATGCTGGGTCAAAAGACAGATCCATTTTTAAATTTTTGAGGTATCTCCAGACTCCTTTCCACAGTGCGTGCATCAGTCTGCATTTCCACCAACAGTTCAAAAGTGTTCCCCTTTTCCACAACCTCACCTGTACTTTTTCATTGATTTATTGATGATAGCCATTCTGATGGGTGTGAGATGGTATCTCATTGTGGCTTTTATTTGCATTTCTGTGATGACTTGTGATGTTGACCGTCTTTCCATATGTCTATTGGCTGTCTGTATGTTCTTTGGAGAATTGTCTATTCAAGTCATTTAGCCCATTTTTAACTTGAGTTGTTTGTTGTTGTTGTTGTTGTTTGGTATTGCATTTTTAAGTGCTTTATACAATTTTGGATGTTAACCCCCTATCAGATGTATTAGTGAATATGCTCTCTCATTCTGTGGTTTGTCTTTTTGTTGTTATTAATGATTTCCTTTACTGAACAAAACCTTTTAGTTTGATGAAGTCTCATTTGTTTATTTTTTCTTTTGTTTCCCTTCTCTGGGGAGATATATCTGAAAAAATTCTACAAGCAATATCTGAGATGTTGCTGCCTATGATTTTTTTTTTCTAGGATTTTTATGGTTTGGATCTAACATTTAAGTCTTTGATCCACTTTGAATTTATCCTTGTGTGTGGTATAAGAAGGTGGTTTAGTTTCATTTTTCTGACATATCTGTCCAATTTTCCCCATACCATTTATTGAATAAACTATCTTTAGCCCATTGTGTGTTCTTATTTCCTCTGTTTAATATTAATAGTGTATAAATGTGTGGGTGTATTTTGTGGCTCTGTATTCTGTTCCATTGATCTTTGTGTCTGTTTTTTGCCAGCACTAAACTCTTTGGATTATTATGGTCTTGTAGTATAGTTTGATATTAAGTAGTGTGATACCTCCAACTTGGTTCTTCAATTTCAGGATCCTTGTTTCCATGCAGGGCCTTTTGTGGTTCCGTATAAATTTTTAAGATATTTGTTCTATTTCTGTGAAATACATCATTGGAATCTTGACAGGAATTGCACTGAATCTATAGATTGTTTTGGGTAGTATGGACATTTGAATGATGTTAATCCATCCTATCCATGAACATGGTATGTACTATCATTTATTTGTATCTTCTTCAATCTCTATTTTCAGTGTCTTGTAATTTTCTAAGTGGAGGTCTTTTACATTCTTGGTTAGGTTTGTTCCTAGGTATTTTATTCTTTTTGAAATAATTGTGAATGAGATTGTTTTCTTAATTTCCTTTTCTATTAGGTAATCACTGGCATACAAAATGCAACTGATTTCTGAATATTAATTTTGCATCCCACTACTTCGATGAATTCATTTATCAGTTGTAGTAGTTTCTTGGTGGAATCTTATGGATTCTCATGTCATCTGCTAATAAAGACAGTTTTATTTCTTTCTTTATAATTTGGATGCCTTTTATCTATTCTTGTTGTCTAATTTCTGTGTCCAGGACTTTCAGTACTCTTGTTGAATAAGAGAGGCAAAATTGAACATTCCCGTCCTGTTTCTGATCCTAAGGGGGATGCTTATAGTCTTTTCCCATTGTGTATGGTGCTGGCAGTGGGTTTGTCACATATGGCCTTTATTACAGTTAGGTATGTTCATTCTATTCCCAATTTTCTAAGTTTTTATAAGAAATGGATGATGAATTGTATCCAAAACTTTTTCTGCATCTATTGATATAATCATGTGGTTTTAATTCTACATATTTTATTTGGTGAATCACATTGTAATCCCACATATGTGGTGAATCACATTTACTGATTTGCAAATATTCTACCAACCTTGCATTCCCAGAATCAATCCCACTTGATCATGGTGTATAATCTTTTTGATGCATTTCTGTATCAGTTTGCTAATATTTTGTTGAGAATTTTAGCATCTATGGGATGTTGATTTATAATTTTCTTTCTCTGTAGTGTCTATCTGGCTTTAGAATTAGAATAATGCTGGTCTTGTGAAATGAGTTTGAGAGCCTTCCCTCATCTAGAATTTTATGAAATATTTTGAGGAGAGGTGTTAGTTCTAGGAATGTTTGGTAAAATTCAGCTGTGAAGCTATATAGTTCAGAATTTTGTTTGTTGGAAGTTTTTTGATTACTGCTTCAATTTCATTAGGTGTAATCTCTATCTATTCAGATTCTCTAATTCTTCCTGATTTATTTTTGAAAAATTGTATGTTTCTGGAATTTATCCATTCCATCCAGATCGTCTAGTTTGTTGGCATGTTATTGTTCATAATATTTTCTTATAATCCTTTGTATATTTTTTGCTGTCATTTGTTATTTCTCCTGTTTCATTTTATGATTTTTTTATTTTTAATTTATTTTTTACTGTTATTCAAGTACAGTTGTCTCCATTGTATGATTTTATTTATATGGATTATTTTCTTTTTCTTTTCTTTTCTTTTCTTTCTTTCTTCCTTTCTTTTTTTCTTTCTTTCTTTCTTTTTCTTTCTTTTTTTTTTTTTTTTGATGAGTTTGGCCAGAGACTTGTAAATCTTGTTTATCTTTTCAAAGAACCAGCTTTCAGATACGTTGATCATTTGTATCATTTTTAGACTAACTTTCATTTCTTTCTTCTCTGATCTTAATAATTTCCTCCCTTCTCCTCACATTGGGCTTTCTTTATTGTTCATTTTCAAGTTCCTTTTAGTGTGAAGTTAGATTGTTTATTTGAGCTTTTTCTTGTTTTTTTTTTTCTTTTTTTTTTCTTTTTTTTTTTTTTTTTTGAGATAGGCCTGTAATGCTATGAATTTCCCTCTTAGGATTGCTTTCCCTGTGTCTCACAAATTTTGGATTGTTGTGTCTTCATTTTTATTTGTTTCAAGGTATCTTTTGATTTCTTCCTTGATATCATTGTTGACCCATTCATTGTTTAATAAAATATTATTTAGCTTCTATAGTTGCATGTTTTCCATGTTCATCTTGTGATTTGTTCCTAGTTGTTCAATTTTATATCTTCATTCACATAGTACTAACTTGTATGTTTTTAATATATGAGTTATCTCTCAGCCATTTACCTTCCTGGCTCTTGATCAGCTAGAGAGACTGTTTCTCAGTTCTCATGAATCAATATATATGCTAAATGTAGATCTCTTTTAATTCTATACAAAGAAGATGCCCAAGTGCACTGCCTAAAATTCTGCTTTTTGGGATTATATTTTTCTTGCTATTTTCCTTCAAGTTCATTCATACATGAAGCTGAAATAAATTTGTGATCCGGTTTTTATATTTTCTACTGCATACTATATCTACCTATCCATC